>OV702288.1:616931063-626931063 GCA_916181665.1 Avena sativa | reverse complement strand
GGTGTCACGGCAGATGCCATGGATAGGCTAAAGGTGGGGACTAATAGCACTAGGGGAATCCAGGGAGAGATAGTGAGGTGATTCCCCACACAGAAGCTTTGTATTCGATTCAGTTCACAGATTACAAGTGCTCCTAGAGATGTATTGGTGAGAGGAGGAAGAAGGAGCTCTCTTACTCTCACCCACAGTTAACCCGTACAAGACCCTTAGAACCTAGAACCTTTTAGAATAGAGGAACCCCTTCTACAGAGGCCCTAGCCCTCCTTATATAGGAGTGGCTAGATCTCCACTTAGGGCATACTTGGAGGCATATTCCAGGGAATATGCCTCCTCCCAAAATAGCAAACCGACCGGGGTACTTTTCCCCCGCGTCACCCATGCAGAGGCTACGTGAGCCTCTGTGGCGCCTGCATCAGCCGACACGGGCGGCGTCACCTCTATCGGCCACGCCTCGGTGGTCCTGCTCTCTTTTGCTTCGCTCATGCAGTGCGTACCGGGGCTTCTTTTGACCAGCGAGATTCCTTCCTTCTCCTAGAAGCTAGATATGACCCGGATCATAGCTGATCCGGCCACACCCGTTCCTGCATACAAGTTAAATACGCCATTCCGACTTACGGCTTAAGTCGGTTGAGACCTAGTTAGGTGGATGCCCCCTGGTCCGGGTTACCCCGTGATTCGGCCTGCCTTGAGGTGACCCGGCCAGCATCCGCTTTAGCCTTGCCGAACCTCGGCTAACTCGGCCTTTATACCCCGGCGTGACCCTACCCGAGGGTATCCCCCCAACATTAGTCCCTGAAGCTGGTGCGGTCTTAGTTGCCTTAGCCGCTAAGGCACAGCAGGTTCAATTCCACCGAGCTTTGTTCTCCTTCTCCGGGTTTCCTCCTTGTCTCGGATTCTCTGGATTTACTTTCCCTTGGCACGTTCCAAGTTCTCACTTGCTGGCCGGGTTACCACCCTAACTCGGATCTCATGGTTTTACTTTCCCTTGGCACATTCCAAGTTTTCACTTGCTGGCCAGGTTACCACGGTGTCATCCGGGTCTTCTTTCCTTCTCTCGTACGCTATCCCACGTGGAGGCTAATCATTAGATTGCCTCATTTTAAGGGCCAGCCACAGTAACTGCTGCAGTAATTTGTCAGTTATCACTATCGCGCACGTCACGTCTGGCCTGCCTCCTCGTTAACCGCATCAGTACGTCACGTCATGGGATCTGTTACACCCTGTGGCCCTCCATGCGGCTTGCTGCTGATTGTTCGACGTGGGCAATACACGGCCACACCGTGCGGCGTACCCGTTTGACACGATCCCACTACCCCCTCGAGGGAGTGGTTAAATAGGGGAGGGGCGCACCCCTTAGGTCTTTTCCCCCTTCTGCGCCCTTCTGCCTCTAGCACTTCTTCTTCTTCGTCTTCCTCACGACCGCGCCGCCGCCGCACTGCTTCCCCACGCCTCTGCATCACCACCACCGCTACGCGCCTCCTCCACCACGGGTTGTTGCCAATCTAGGCCGCTGCCCCCCACCGCGGCTAGCGACAGTGAGGGCAACGAGCTAGAGATGACAGAGGAGGAGCTCACCGGCGCCGAGCAAGAGATGGAGGAAGACACCGCCACGGCGGACTGTGGTGCGTGGGCTGGGTCCTAGGTCTGCCAGGACGACCTGGACTGGCTCTACCGCACCAGACGCATTCCCGCCGGAGTCATCGCGCGCCTTGCCTCCGCCGAACTCGCCCCCTCACCCAATCCGGGTGAGTACGTTGTGTTCTTGTCGCACTTCCAACAGGGGTTTGCTTTGCCGGTCAGTGATTTCTTTCATGATTGGTTAAGCACATACGAACTCCAGCCGCACCACCTTCCTGCCAACGCAATCACTTCTCTTTCTGCTTTTGCCTCTACGATCGAGGGCTACGCCGGATTATGGCCCACGAAGGAGCTATGGATCCGGGTTTTCGGCCTTCGTCGTAATGTCATTCCAAATATTCAACTTGATCCGGAGGACAAGCAGCTCACTCAATTCGGAGCTGCATCCATTTCACCCTGGAGGCTATCCGTTTTCCCCCGAGTCACCGGGCTGGACTCCTGCAAAGGATGGGCCCGGACTTTCTTTTATGTCCGGAACAAGGGCAATGAAGACTTGATCTGGCTGCTTCCCTATGCTTCGGGTCCACCTAACCCGGAGTTGTGGGACGTTGTCCCCAAGAAGCCCACAGTATTGGCCAACCAGGTCAATAAAAGGTTCAAGGAGCTGAAGCATCTCGGGTTGCGCAACGAGGATGCCATGATCACATTTGTCTACAACTGGATCTTCCCTCTCCAGAAGCGCACTCACAAGGTGTGCCACATGAGCTGGGGTCGCGACCCCAACTGGACCTCGTCCTTCGAGCTTAGCAACACAGAAATCTACCGCCGGGTCAAGGCGCTCTGAGTGGACGTGGGGAATTGAGCATTATTGCCGGGATAGGCTTCCTCTAGTGGTAAGCTTCGTACCACCAACTCTCTCCGGATTAGATCTTATGTCGGTTGCCGTCTTATTTTTAACTCCGTTGTCTTTTTTCTCCTTTAGCAATTCCTTCAGCAAACAATTGAGGATGGCCCCGACCCTACCCTCAAATGCACGCCTGACCGGGAGAGCTCGGACGAGGAAGAACTGGACCAGGAGATGTTCCTCCCAATGTCCGACGCGACCAAGCGACCCACTGGTAAACTCTCTTCTATTAGAGATTGGCCCGATGATGAGGATGACTCGGATATTGAGGTGATGGAAGCTGTTGACGCTGTCCCCCTTTCTTATGCTTTTCCGGCATCATCTAACCCCGGTGGGCAGATCCACGAGGACCCTCCCCTTGCCATGGGTGAACCTGTTCCGGCAGCGCCGAAGAAAAGGCGTGGAGCTGCATCAAGTTCCTCCTCCGGACCTTCTCAGCCCTCCAAAAGGCAAAAGAAGTCCGGAGACAAAACTGCTTCCAAGCCTACAGGCAAGGCCCCAGCACGAAGGACTCGGAAACCCAAGGAGCCCCTGACCTCGGATGCGTAAGCCTCTTTTCCCTCTGCAACTTATTCTTCCTTGCATTGCTTTAGTCTCTCTTCTGACATTATTTGATTTGGCAGTGCTGCGGAGGATGTTCCCCAGAGTGGATCTAGCATCTCTTCACCGCTCCGACCTAGCCCTTCTCCCCCTCGTGACGACGAGTCACGCCCGCTGAGCCCTATTCCAGAGGGTTCTGCGGCTGCTCCGGGTTACAGCTCACCTCGTCAAGAGGGGGGCAACCCTGGAGCGGGGGAGACGAACCCAGCCGAGGCAGCGGCATCCACCACTTCGGCTCCACCGCAACCAGCAACTACCGAGACTACCTCCGCACCAGCACCAGCACCAGCACCAATTCCGGCACCAGCACCAACTCCGGCAGCAAGGACTTCAGCAGCAGCACCAGCTCCAGCAACAAGGGCACCAACGCCAAGCTCTTCTGCCTCGTCCGAGTCTTCTTAGTCTCGGCGAGGAAGTACCCAGGCAGCTCCTAAGGGGAAATCTGCCGCAACCACTTCCTCCTCTCAGCAAGCCAAAGGCAAGAAAGCCCCTGACGTCACCAGGGCAGCATCCACCGGGTCTGGACAGCGCACCCTCGCGTCCATGCTTGCCCAGAAAGCTCTAGCACCGAAGGACGCCCCTGCCGAGCCAACTAGTGCGCAGCAACTTGTTCTGCACACCAGTTCGGCCCTTGCTCAGGTTGAGAGGAGAGAGGCACATGCGAAGGGCTTGGTGGCGCCCCACATGCTCAGCGGTGAGAGATATCCTCCGACCTTGATCGAGTTTATGAACAACTGGAACAAGGCGGAGTTCGTCTATAACGACGATCTCCCGGAGAAGTTCGTTCCCGCCGAGTTCGCTGCTCAGATGAACACAGCCTCTAAGGCGATTAACCTCGCGGGCCGGATGATGGAGGTACGTTACTTCACCTTTTCCTTAGCATGCACTAGCGATATAACCATTAGTGCCCGAGCCTCCAGGGGAGTAACTTGTTACTCGGCCGAATGCTCCTTAGAAAAACTAACGTAGCTCCCTGACAACTTCAAATATGCACACACCTAGAGCCGGGTTAAGTTCCACTTGGCCCGGATCTTGCACACTTCGAATATGCACACACCTAGAGCCATGTTAAGTTCCACTTGGCCTGGATCTTGCACACTTCGAATATGCACACACCTAGAGCCGGGTTAAGTTCCACTTGGCCCGGATCTTGTACACTTTGAATATGCACACACCTAGAGCCGGGTTAAGTTCCACTTGGCCCGGATCTTGTAAACTTCGAATATGCACACACCTAGAGCCAGGTTAAGTTCCACTTGGCCCGGATCTTGTACACTTCGAATATGCACACACCTAGAGCCGGGTTAAGTTCCACTTGGCCCGGATCTTGTACACTTCGAATATGCACACACCTAGAGCCGGGTTAAGTTCCACTTGGCCAGGATCTTGTACACTTCGAATATGCACAAGGCTTAAGCCAAATTTTTGTACTCTTTTCAGGTGACTACCAACCGCCGGAGTGCTGAGTTCCAGCGTCTCCTGGATACCCACAAGATGTTGCTCGCAAAGCACAATGCACATCTCGCTGAGCATGAGAAAAGGGGTAAGTTCCCTTCTTCACATTTTTCTGTTTTCCTTCATCTTTTTCTGCAGAACTAATCCGTCATTCAATTTTCGCAGCTGGGGTGGAGGCTGAGAACAAGCTCATGAGGAAGAATCTGGATCAGATTAAGGGTAAGCTACTTTTGTCTGGCCCTGCTTTGCTTTCCATCTTCTTTTCTTCTTGGCTCCGCAAACATTCATACCTCGGCTCTGTCGGGTCAACACGCTATTTCAGCATCTCTTGAAGATAGTGTGCCCGTGCCTGACATGATGCTGCATTTTCTCGAACAAGCAGGGCAGCATCAGGCCGAGCTCAAAAAGAAAGACGATGAGCTTGCCCTCCTCCGAACCAAGAATGACGAGATTGCCAAGTTAAAGGCAGAAATGAAGAAGATGAAGGCGCAGCGCCAAACTGAGCTTGAAAAGGCTGGCCAGGACTACACCGAAGAGCGCGAGCACCTCAATCTCCAAATTGTTAAGGACCGCGAACTTCTCCAGGAGGCTGACGTCAAACTCGAGTCGGCGAACGCTGAACTGGTGTAGCTCTGCCAAAGACGCGATAATTGCATCAATGAGTTAACCCGGATCCACAGCCACATTTTACATAAGTTTCTTTTCCTTCTCCGGCATATTTCTCTGGGTTATCTCACATGTCTTTTCATTACTTGCTTCTCTTGTCCTGTTTTTAGGAAAATTTCCAGAGGGTATTCCCATTGCAAGCACCGCTGTTGCCAATTTCCGCCGAGAGAGGGGTACTCCCATCGCTCCTGACAGTGAGGACATTCCCTATGACATGGAGGACCTGTTGGTCAGCCTGTCATCTCGCGTGGAAATCATCAAGAACTACGGCAAGGATCTCCTCGATGTTTCAGTCCGAGTCTTTAACACGTTCTGGCCTGGCGAGGACACTCCGGAGAGAATCGCAATCCTTGCTGAAAAGCTGATGGAGATCGAGACCCAACTCGACCTTTGGAGAGAGTCTGCTGGTCATGCTGCAGCTGAGACCGTTCTTCACCACATACTTGCGTGGTATGAGAAGATCGATCTCAGCCTCCTGACGCGCCTACGCACCGGATCCAAGTGGACCAATGACCCGGAATGGGTAGCTCGGCGCCAGGCTTGCGCCCATAGTCTCATTGAATATGCTCCCATTCATGAATGGACTGAGGGTCCGAGCTTCCTGGAAGCCGCTGGCGATGAAGATGTTGAAAATGTTGAAGATGTTTCGGACGAGGATGGAGAGGACGATGCCTAGGATATCAAAGAAGGCGAAGATGATGCCGAACTTCCTCCTCCTGCTGCTCCTTAAGTAAAAACACTTGAAAACTTATCAGATCTCCGGTATGCCGGGTGGAATTGTATCCCGTACTTATGTGATATTTTGCTACTAAGTTTGTATGCCGAATTAACTTGGGTGTAGTCCCCGAGTTTGATTTTCTTGTTCGTCCAATCTTCTGGCTCGGTTCGTGTCTACCTTGATTCGGTTTTACGACTTACGAATCCGAGCTTCAAAAATTGTTTTAACAATACTTAGAAACTTTTAGGCTTAGCTCAAAATAATTCAGCATAATAATTTGAAAGTAAATACAAGGTTAATCCAAAAAACAAACGTCGGCTCGATTAAGTTCTTTTCCTTAGTCGTTTTTCATGTGCTAAGCAATTCCAAACTTGTTCTCTTGCTTGCAATGAAGCCAATTCTTGTTGGACAGCAGCAAGTCGAAGAGTTGGGTTTTTGGTGCTCACACATTACTAATCCGAGTTAAGCAGAACAACTCACTCCAGCTGACGTATAAATAATAAAAGACAACAAATATTATTAAGGCAGACCCCGAGTTACTGCCCGAGGTGCCAACATTTCATTGATAAGCTCATTGCCGGCATACATACTGACATATGAGAAGACTCGGATACATACACTTCTCTGCTAAGTATAGAAAGGACGAAGTAGGGCTACGTTCCATGGACGCTTAGATTCCTCGCCGGACCTGTCCGCCTTGTTTTTTTCCTGTGGCTTTGCATCGATAAGATAATAGGAATCATTGTGCAATGCTTTGCTCACAATGAATGGCCCTTCCCATGGGGGGCTAATTTATGCATGCCAGCAGTACGTTGTACCAACCGGAGCACCAGATCGCCTTCCCAAAAGACTCGGGGGCTTACTTTCCGGCTATAGCGTCGAAGATTTTGCTGATATATGGCGGATCTGGACAATGCCAATTCTCTCGCTTCTTCCAGCAGATCAACATCATTTTGCCGGGCTTCTTGCACTTTGGCTTCTATGTATTGGGTGACCCTAGGCGAATCATGCGCTATGTCGGCTGGTAATACAGCTTCTGCCCCATATACCAGAAAAAACGGCGTATAGCCTGTTGATCGATTCGGAGTTGTTCTTAAACTCCATAGTACCGCTGGTAGTTCTTCTATCTAGCACCCCACTGATCTTTGCAGCGGCTCAAGGAGCCGGGGTTTTATCTCGGATAAAACTAATCTGTTGGATCTTTCCACCTGTCCGTTCGATGCGGGGTGGGCTACCGAGGCAACATCCAGCCGGATCTTCTTATCCCGGCAGAAACACGTAAATGCTCCTTCAGCAAAATTTGTGCCATTATCAGTTATGATACTGTGAGGATAACCGTATCTCAAGATAATGTCTTTGAGAAATGTTACGGCCGTAGCTCCATCACATTTTCTTATAGGCTTCACTTCAATCCATTTTGTAAACTTATCCACCATGACCAAGATGTGAGTCATATTTCCCTTTGCTGGTTTAAATGGGCCAACCATATCCAAGCACCATACGGCAAATGGCCATGTAATTGGTATGGTCTTGAGTTCCGACATTGGCATATGTGTCTTGGTAGCATACCTCTAATAACCATTGCATTTTCTCACCAGATCTTCTGCTTGTTCTAAGGCACTTGGCCAGTAGAATCCATGCCGGAACGCTTTTGCCACCAAGGCTCGGGATGAGGCATGATGCCCGCACTCCCCTTGGTGTATATCTCGGAGGATGTCAAGCCCTTCTTCCGGGTCAACGCACCGCTGGAGGACATTGGTCACACTCCGTTTGTACAGCTCGGAATTGATAATTGTGTATGCCTTTGCTCTCCTCTGAGTTTTCCTGGATAACACCTCCTCAGTGGGTAACGTTCCATCTTTCAGGATTGAAATATAGGCAGTGCCCAAGATGGTATTGCTCGCACAGGGAACACATCCTCATGAATTTCCATCTAATCCACCGGCATAACTTCAACCGGATCACGCTGAGCAGTCCCCGGGTCCTGCGAGGCAGTCCCCGGGTTTGCTGAGGCAGTCCCCGGGTTTGCTGATGCAGTCCCCGGGTTTCGCGCACCACCTCCCATGTCAATGTCCATGGGCTCAGCTCCAGATTCTATATTTTCCGGGACATAGATTGAGTCGGTTCCTAGGGACGGCCTGATAGATGGTTTCTGAGGTGTTTCAATGCTACACCCGGTGGAATTGCTTGTCGGGTTGATCCGAGCTTTGACAGCACGTCAGCAGCCTCATTTTCCACCCAGGATACATGGTGAAATTCACACCCCTCAAAGTAACCAGATATCTTCTGCACATGAAATCTGTACAGAGCCATGTTTGGATCAAGGGCGTCCCACAACCCCGACACTTGCTGTATTACCAAATCCGAGTCGCCAAAGCATAGTATCCGACGTATCCCAATCTCTTTTGCCACTTTGAGCCCATGCACAAGTGCTTCATACTTCGCGACATTGTTCGATGCTGCGAAATGGATTTGCAGCACATATTTCAGCTGGTCCTTCTTTGGCGAGGTAAGCACAACTCCGGCGCCTAGCCCGGTTTTTGTTTTTGACCCGTCAAAATGCATCCTCCAGTAGTTTGGATCTGGTGGCGGTGGTTCGTATTGTACCTCGGCCCAGTCCACAAAAAAGTCCGCCACAGCCTGAGACTTGATTGCTTCTCTTCTGTCATATTGTGGCGCATAAGGAGCTAGTTCGATTGCCCATTTTGCGATTCGACCACTTGCATCCTTGTTACTCATTATCTCGGATATGGGAGCTTCACATATTACTTTGATGGGGTGCTCCTCAAAGTAATGCTTTAACTTCTTAGCTGCCATATAGACACCATATGCCACCTTTTGAAAGTGTGGGTAGTTCTGCTTTGAGGCGAATAATACCTCGCTCAAGTAATACACCGGCCTCTGCACCGACTTACCCTCTTCGTCACGCTCTACCACAATCACTGCACTTACAACTCGGTTGGTTGCGGCTATGTAGAGCAACATTGGCTCCTTTGATAGTGGAGAGGCTAACACTGGTGTAGTGGCTAACATCTTCTTTAAGTGGGCAAAGGCTTCATCGGCCTGTGGCGTCCAAACGAACTTATCCGACTTTTTCATGAGTTGGTAGAGAGGCATTGCCTTTTCTCCCAACCGACATACAAACCGACTTAACGATGCCAGGCACCCTGTGAACTTCTGGACATCGTTAAGACACTTTGGCAGCTCCATTCGTTCAATGGCCCGGATCTTAGTTGGATTAACTTCGATACCTCGGCTGGAGACGAGAAATCCGAGTAATTTTCCAGCCGGGACACCGAAGGTACATTTTTCTGGGTTAAGCTTCATCCAGAACCTTCTTAAGTTCGCGAATGTCTGCCTAATGTCGTCAAGGAGCGTTTTGCTTTCCTTGGTCTTGATAACCACATCATCCACATACACTTGTACATTTTGACCTATTTGGTCGTGCAAACATTTTTGCATACATCTTTGGTACGTTGCACCTGCATTACGTAAACCAACCAGCATGGTGCGATAGCAATAATCCCCATACGGGGTGATAAATGCGGTCTTTATTTGATCATCCGGATTCAGAGGTATCTGGTGGAAACCAGAATATGCATCAATGAATGACAACAGTTCACATCCCGCGGTTGAGTCTATGACCTGATCTATCCTCGGCAGTGGAAATGGATCTTTTGGACACGCCTTGTTCAGGTTCGTGTAATCGATACACATACGCCAAACTACTGCCATGTTCGGGTCATCCTTCTTCTTCTCCACCAGCACCGGATTAGAGAGCCAATCCATATAGAGTACTTCCATGATAAATCCTGCTGCTAGCAACCGAGCTATCTCGTCTCCAATGACTTTTCTCCTATCCTCGGCGAAGCAGCGGAGAGGTTGCTTCACCGGCCTTGCTCCGGGTCTCACGTTCAAAGAGTGCTCAGCCAACTCCCTCGGAACACCTTGCAAGTCCTGTGTAGACCAAGCAAAAATATCCCGATTCTCACGAAGGAAGTTGACGAGCTCGCTTTCCTATTTATCATTCAACCCGACACCAATTGTTATGGTGCGCTCTAGGAACATATCATCAACAGGCACTTTCTTAGTATCCTTTGCGGCTTGGAACGAAACGCAACCATGCGGGTTACTCAACATCGACATATACTACTGCACGGACTGAGCTAATGCCGCCACCTCTTGGATTTTTCTTTTCTCTTGCGCAATCACGAGTGACTCGGCTAGGTTAGACCCGGCTGAGGCACACTCAATGGAACGTCGGAAATGTCTAGCAATGGTAATCACTCCATTTGGCCCGGGCAACTTCATCTTCAAATAACTGATGTGGCAACTTGCCATGAACTTGTTCAATGCTGGTCTTCTGAGTAATGCGTGATACGCACTTTCCAAGCTCTAGATTCTCAGTTCGGTAATTATCTCTCGTGCCGAGCAGCACGTCAACCCGGACTTTGCCTATGGGCTCACAAGAAATGCCTGGTACAATACCATGCAAAGTTGTCCTTGTAGCCTGGAGCATGTTCTCCGAGATACCCAACTTGCGCATTGTATCCGCATACATGATGTTAATGCTACTGCCATTGTCAATCAGTACCTTGGAGAACCTCACATTGATGTTCGGTCCAATGAATGTCGGATCCAGCACTAGCGCATATGAACCTGGACTCGGCATAAGCTTAGGATGATCTTTGATGTTCCAGGTGATTTCCTGGTCCGACCATGGCATGTACCTCGTCACCGCTGGCATTACCGCATTGACCTCCATATGTCGGCGCTGCAAGCTCTTCCTATATGCTTCCTCGGTGGTAAACACGCAGTAACTCTGATGATGCTCCCTGTACTCATTTCTTCCCTCATTTTCGGGGTACCTCTGATCCGGCTGATGCTAGTTTTCTACTTGATGCACTGCATCCCTTCTCTCATGGTTATCATACCTCGGCGGAGGGGGAGGCAACATTAGTTGTTGTGTGTTCGCTCCGGAGAGCAATTGCTGCCGGGGTAACTCCTGTCGAGGTTGATCATTCTGGGGTGCCTGAGCATTCCCCGAACCACCTTGTTCTATCTTACGCATCCACTCACATTGCCTCGTTGTATGACCCGCTGGGTTACTCGGATTTGGCTTGTGAAACTTACACGGCTGATCCAACATCGACTCGTAAGTATACCTTGGGTGGTCCTTCTTTTCTTGCCACTGTTTCTTCTGTTCTGGCGTCCAAGTTTTCTTGCCATCATTCCTTGGTGTCCATTGTTGCCCTCCAGTTTTCTGACGCTGATTGCTCCCTGTTCCTGGCTGATCTTGACTCACAGCTGCAACTTGTTGCGAACTGTACCGGTGATCCGGTATATCATCTCTCCTTTTACCTCTGTAATCGTTCCTCCGGGATGATCCGGCTCCATCTCTCTGGTAGTACTCCTCATTCGACTCGTTGGACACGAGCCTAGGTTGAGTCGGATCACCCAAAGCATACGAATCAGCAATCCGGATCATCTCTGCCAACGTAGTTGGCATTTTCCTTTGCAACTTTTGCCACAGCTCGCTTGCATATTTGCATCCTTGCACAAACCACGCTATGGCATGTGACTCTATCACGCCCTCACACGAGTTTCTCACGGTACACCACCAGGTCAAGAACTCCCGGTCTGTCTCATTCGGTCTTTGCTTGCACATAGCTAGGGTTTGTGGCCTATTTGGCCTCTGATACATACTCGAGAAATTGCTGATGAACATTTCCTCAAAATCGATCCAGCAGTTGATACTTCCGGGCGGCAAATTTTTTAAACCACACCCTTGCTGGCCCCTCCAGCATCTGGGGTACGTATCTCACAGACCATCGCAAGTTATCTATAGCAATTTTCATAGCCGTAGCATAATTTATCAACCAATCCTCCGGCTTAGTGCTGCCGTCATACGTCTTCGTGCCTCTGGGTAACTGAAAGTTAGGTACTGGTGGCTCTTTCATGATCCGGGGTCCAAAACACGCAGGACTCAGAGGACCTTGACTTTCAATCTGCTCCGACCTATACAGTCGATCCAGTTTCAACCTGGCATCATCCGGCATCAAATCCCTGCTTCCCAATGTCGACCCTATCACATGATAGTCCGGCCTTGGGTATCCTGCATTCACCATTTCCGAATCTCCATTGTTATACCGGTCTCTCTCTCGTGGCGCATCTCTCTGTTGCATACCTCGGCCGGCACTTGGCTCTTGCCTTGGTATATTCCACTGCTGCGGTTGTCCTGCAGAGTTGCGTTGTCCGGCATTGTCGTTAACAGCTTTTCCTTGACCGGCATTGCCTTGGTCACGGTTACCTCGGCCAACTTCACCTCGGCTTACACTTCGTCGATCGTGGTTTCTTTGTACCTCTTTTGCCTTTCCTGCCCTTGTTGGGTCATACGGAACAATCTGCTTGTTTCTCCTGGCCGAGGTTACTACCTCTTCTCTCCTAGGACCACCATGAGGAGACGATGCGGCTCCAGTGGATTTCTCCGGATTACCCACAGCCGAATGGACGATCTTGGAGGCCCCAGCTCTCATCGGGTTTTCCCTGAGCAGTTCCTCATTTTGCCTGTTCGCGATCCGAACCAACTCATTGACCCGATCTTGCTGTCTCTGACGGGCTTCACCCGTTAGACCCTCTAGCTCGGATGCAGCTGCATCCGCTGCTCTGAGGTTTTTTGCCGGGGTACTATACTTCGGCAGCCCCACGGACAAACAGTTTTCCGACTCCTCAATCCGAGTATCACGGATCTGGTGCTGGATCCTTGCTTGCGCCTGCACCTGGCGCAGTCATCATCACCTCAGCACGGTCCAAGGAGTGAGTGATACACGCCCCGTGAACCATGCTAAGGGGTGGCTCCCCTGCCTCGACGACGTGCCGCGAATTAACGCATGATACGTCCACAGCAACATAGACCTTGTGTGCACCCAACTTGACGAAGAGGCCGTTGCGCGGAAGTGGGCGCGTGCCGAAGCAGCCAGCATTGTCGCTGACGAAGTCCAGCACTCCAAAGCGCTGAACGAGCCCGGAGACGATGCGTTCGCCGGTGCCGATGATGTTTCCCGTCCGGATCTTCACCCCTACTAGCGCCACTAAGCCCACGGTGGGCACCAACTGTCGTGGTGGTGTCATGGCAGATGCCATGGATAGGCTAAAGGTGGGGACTAATAGCACTAGGGGAATCCAGGGAGGGATAGTGAGGTGATTCCCCACACAGAAGCTTTGTATTCGATTCAGTTCACAGATTACAAGTGCTCCTAGAGCTGTATTGGCGAGAGGAGGAAGAAGGAGCTCTCTTACTCTCACCCACAGTTAACCCGTACAAGACCCTTAGAACCTAGAACCTTTCAGAATAGAGGAACCCCTTCTACAGAGGCCCTGTCCCTCCTTATATAGGAATGGCTAGGTCTCCACTTAGGGCATACGTGGAGGCATATTCCTAGGAATATGCCTCCTCCCAAAATAGCAAACCAACTGGGGTACTTTTCCCCCGCGTCACCGATGCAGAGGCTACGTGAGCCTCTGCGGCGCCTGCGTCAGCCGACACGGGCGTCGTCACCTCTGTAGGCCACGCCTCGGTGGTCCTGCTCTCTTTTGCTTCGCTCATGCAGTGTGTACCGGGGCTTCTTTTGACTAGCGAGATTCCTTCCTTCTCCTAGAAGCTAGATATGACCCGGATCATAGCTGATCCGGCCACACCCCTTCCTGCATACAAGTTAAATACGCCATTCCGACTTACGGCTTAAGTTGGTTGAGACCTAGTTAGGTGGATGCCCCCTAGTCCGGGTTACCCCGTGATTCGGCCTGCCTTGAGGTGACCCGGCCAGCATCCTCTTTAGCCTTGCCGAACCTCGGCTAACTCGGCCTTTATACCCCGGCGTGACCCTACCCGGGGGTATCCCCCCAACAGAGGATGACATCAAGTGGTGATCGTCATCAAGGTTGAGAAGGGCAAGTTCAAGATAAGCATCTCGAGAATATCATTTGCTTGAAGCTTGCCATCCATATTGGTGATAATGGATTTGTGAAGATGTGTCTTAATTAAGCTATCCCATAGTGGTGTATGGGGGAGCAAATTATGAGTCTTCACGAAGCAACAATGATCAAGTGATGCATTCTGGCTTGGATGGATCTTGAAGCGTTGTCATCAAGATCAAGCGAGGTGTGCAAGGCAATGGTATGGCCTTTCTAGGTTTTCCTTTTACCGGTCTCAAGGTGGTTGTTAGGTGACCGGGTTATAGGATAGATAGCCGCACTATCAAGAGGGGCTTTCGGTTGGGTAACTTGATCACATTGTCTTAGGGAGATCTATCCTTTGCATACTTTGCATCTTCCTATTTTGTTGCTTCTTGGTGTTTCTCCATATGAGATTCTTGAGCTTGTTTATAGCTCTTCAACAAGCCCAAGTTCATCCAAAACGGATGCATCTTCTGTGGCGTTTTTGAGTTTGAAGGTTTTACCGGTTCTTCTTATAGGGATCCTTCATACCTTTCCTCATTTGGTTCTATCCTCCTTTGTTGTACTATGATGTTTTCATGCACCATATATTATAGCTTGTTGTCCTCGTCAAAACAAGCCCAAGATCATCGAAATCGGAGTCCGGATGCAAAAGTTATTTCATTTTTCGTGAAGTCTGTTTCATGCCGGTTGTGGGTCCGGTTCAACTGACTCCCACACCGGACGGTCCGGCGCCAGCGCCGGTTAAACCGGATCTGAAACCTGATTTTCTGGTTTTCGTGACAGAGTCTATTCTGAGTTGGCAAACCGAGGTTTTCCGGTTTGTAGGCTGGTCCTCCGGCCTGGGGACCGAGTTTCCCGGTTCTAGGGCCAGGTCCAACCGAGTTTTCGTTGTTTTCTCTCCAACGGCCATATTTGCTTTCCCCTATAAAAGGGGTTCTTCCCTCAATGTTTTTTGGTGTTCTTGAGATCGAAATTGACCTCCATTGTTGACCCTTTTGATCTTTCTTACTCTCTCTTTCCTCCTATGATTCTTGCATCTTTTTGAGGGCTTTGAAAGAGGAGATCTAGATCTACAATTCCCACCAATAAATTCCTCCTCTAAGTGAGGGGAACCCTTTGGATCTAGATCTTGGAGTCATTGGTTGACTTCCACTATTGTTCTTCCTCTCTAATTCCTCCCTAGCACTTGTTGCTTTGGTGGGATTTGAGAGTGAAGGATTTGAGCACCCTTGGTGTTCTTGCTTTGCATTTTTGCATAAGTGTTGAGCTCTCCATTACGATTTGTTCAAGTGAGAGACCATGAGCTTGTTGATCTTGGAGGGTGACCTCCTAGTTGACTTGGCGGTTGGTGCCGCGGTGTACTCTTCGTGGAAGATTGTGAAGAGACCCGGGCTTCTCCTTTGTGGAGCTTGTGAAGTGGTTGTGGAGCTTGCCATCTCCAGAGTGGAGGAAAAGCTAGCCATAAGGAAAGGACCTATTCCTTCGTGGGATAGACTCAGAGAAGAAGGTGAGCCTTCGCGGCGTTGGCAAATCCTTTGTGGAATACCACACCTCTCTGATGTGACGTACCTTACTTGTAAGGGAACACAAGAATACATCTTCGTCTCCGCGTGCCTCGGTTATCTCTATACCCGAGCTTACTTTCCTTGTGATAGCCATCGAGCTTGAAGTACTTATATCTTGCCTATCACTTGTGGTATGTTTATCTTATGCTATCTTGTTTAGCTTAACTTGTTGTTGGTGCACTTAGTTGAGCCTAGTGTATTTAGGTTTTGTGCTTGTAAAATAAACGTTAGTTTAATTCCACATTCTATCAAGCCAAAACCATAATAGTTTTGAAATTTCCTATTCACCCCCCTCTAGGCGACATCTCTATCCTCTCAATTGGTATCAGAGCAAGGTCTCTCCTTGTTTAGGCTTCACCGCCTAGAGTGTAAAGATGTCGGCTAGTAGTATAGTTCACACTGACTCAATTATCTTTGATGCGACAAATTATATTTTGTGGAGAAATTGCTTGCTTTGTAATCTTCGGACCTTGTGTCAAAATATTGAGTGATTTCTAGATGTAGGTTTTTCTCCTCCGATGGATCCTCAAAATCTATCTTTAGAGGATGAGAAAAATTTACATTTCGAAGCTCAAGTATCTAATAAGTTTGAGAAGTTTGAGAAACCCATGCTAGTTAGTAGTAAATGTTTAGAAGTTATATTGGTGGAGTGAGTCTTTGTATTGTAGTAAGATTTTTGTTTGCATGGGTATTTAGTTGGGTACATTTTGTTCTGGCTCTCATAGTTAACCAAGTGATGGTTGTGATATAAAACACTTTTTAGCAATATAAATTGTGTCATTTGCCTATCATATCATGCTCCATCTAACTATTGTTATGCATGATATGCATGATTACTTGTTTTTGTTAAATTCAATATGAGCTTTGGACATTTAGTAGTTTAGGTAGAATGTTATCACTCTTCCTTGTCTTTGACATGTGTGTAGGTGTTGATGATGATTATGGATAAAACAAAGGCAAAAGGAACAAAGAGAGCATAGTATGGAGGAGTTGCAGGGACCAGACTTAGCCATTTGAGAGGTTGGAAAAGTGAAATTTTCCAACTTCTCAAAATAAAGATCCAAGACCACAAGGTTGCCCTCGACGATACAAACTCAAAAAGACCAAGAACACCCAAAACGGAATTCGAATGAAGAAATGGCGACCAAAATACTAAAGAGGACACACAATTTAACGAGCAACTATACGACCGGAGCAATATTTCCGTCTGTATAGTTGCGCCCGTATAGTTGTAAAAAAGGTCGAAAACGACGAGATTTCGCCCCAGAAAAGCTCTAGAACCTTCCCTAAGTCATATGATGGTATTGGGGGAAACCTAGGGCACCCCCAAGGCCTATATAAAGGAGTGAGGACCCAAGGAAGCCACCACATATACACAAGATACCATATACAAGATCTAGATCCCATCTACCGCCTCCACGGCGGCGCCCTGCCGCCGTGTCGCCTCCATAGCCTCTACAACTCCACCAAGATCTAGATCTCCATTAACACCATCAAGCCATCCAAGCAAAAAGAGGTGGATGAGGAGGACGCCGCCATCACCATGCCGACGCCACCATCACCGCACCATCATCACCCTCTCCATCGCCGATACTCCTTCATCCTTCCCCATTATGATCTCCGTGATGGGTTGTAATATGGCTTGAATCCCCTTTTATTAATGTTATGATGATTTGAGTAATTGAAGTGTGGTGTGTTCTTGTCAATTAATATGTTTGTGCTTTTTCTTTACATTGTTCTATTCATGATATTATTCTAGCGATTGGAGACATCCAATCCATTGTTGAGGAGTTTACTAGGGATTCACGGAGTGTCACAAAACTTATCATTAGTATCTACTCGTTCCATGGGCCTGAAAAGTCTGTGGGTAGAACTAATAGGATATTTTCTATAAGTGATTTGCGGAGGCAATAGCAGCTTAGGATGCACCACCCATTAAGATTTAATTTCCTCAATATCACTCGTGATATAGATAGGTATAGTGTTGCGAATTGCTTCACCCCAAAGTGACATATGGGATATCTTGTGACTAGCATACTTTCTTAGGA
The DNA here is from genome assembly GCA_916181665.1 of Avena sativa. Lineage (NCBI taxonomy): Eukaryota > Viridiplantae > Streptophyta > Magnoliopsida > Poales > Poaceae > Avena > Avena sativa. The sequence continues at coordinate 626,913,570 of OV702288.1, read as the reverse complement.
GTATGGTTGTCCATAAAACTTAATGCCTTTGCTCTGATTTACCTTGATTGGTCTTGTTACCTTAATACACTATTCTCTTACGGATGACCCATGTCCAGAGAGGGTGTGGACAATTGAGTTGTCTAGTTGCCACGTATCAACGGTGGGAGACAACAATATATGAGGGACCACCACAATTATAGTTAACAGCTATTCCATAAGCACTTATCATGCACACCGGTATACACAACATTACTTGAGGAATCATAGCATTAATATTTCATCTCATTGCATTCACCTCTTTTCAGTTTTACTTTTGTTCTAGTTTTCTTCCAGTTCTAGTAGTAGTTATTACAAAACATCTTAAATTCATTTATCCTAGCAACTTATAGAATAGGCTATTTCCAAACCACGGTTTGGGTGCGTACGTGGTTGCATTGACAACACAGCTGCGAGGGTCGTGTTTGTCGAGCTCCCATCGGGACAAACTCTCAAATATTTGTTGTTGCAAGTACTGCAATAACCCTGTTTTAGTGCAGGAATTCATCCCATCAAATTGGCGCCGTTGCCGGGGAGCAAAGCATTCGGTTATCTACTCGCACATAGTTTATTTCCATTTGTTGCTATTATCTTACTGCTTTCCTTTATATTGAAAACAATAAAAAAATTACAAAACCAAAAATTTATAAAAACTATTGCTATTAATCATGTCTTCCAAGATAAATTTTGTTCAAGAGATAATACAAGCATTGGAGGAGATAACGGATTCAAGTTCATCAAGCCTGGTTGCTAGATATGAGATGATAAAGAAATTGGTCGACCAACTGGAAAGGCATTTATTATGGTTGCGTGGTAATGATGGATCTTATTGCACAATTTGTATAACAAATGACCACCTTAATTTTCAATGTAAGTGTTCCAACAATCCTACTCTAGCAAATTATAATAGAGATAAATCCTATGCTAGTTTGGAAGTACTAGAATACGTTCTTTTCAAAGGTGCATCTATAATGGTATTTAGACTAGGAAGTATTAATGTTGAAAGTGAAGCAGTTGATGGAGTTTTTAATTTAGTATACCTCATATTCCTCTTTTGCGAAAATAATTTAAGTGGAGAGGAAAAGGAGCACACGGAGGAAGAACGGATTGATCACCCGCTCACACCTTCGACTCCTACTTTTGATTCTATCATTGCTATTAAAACACTAGTCGTTGAAAAGGAGGAACAAAAAGGTGAGGTTGACAAAGAGAGTCACACTAAAACTTTTGTATGTGATGCCTCTCACTCTAGTAGTGATTTTTATGATGCTAAAACTATTGATAATTGTTCTGCGGAGGCCTTGTGCCTAGACACTCATATGGAGAGCATTAATAATAATCAACTAGAGATAGAACCTTTCTATACTAACATGCAGGGTCATGAACTCCCTGCTATGAAGGAAGAATACTATGAAGTGTTCCCCAACACAGGTAACCAAGGTAAAGATTTAAGAATTTTATATGAATCTCAAATCCTCTCATTGCAGCTATACACGGAGGCATGTTCACCAATCTTGGTGCATCAACACTCGCTTGAAAGCGAGAACTTGTTCATCTACATGATGCCGATGCACCATAAGCGGGTACGACTCCGACCGAACTCTACACCAAGATGCTCCAAGATGGTATGTACAACCTCACCTCGAGCCAATATCCCATGGGATCCAGGTGGGTAATGTATGGAGCATCCTAGCTGGGCTTTATGGCTTTAAAGAGAGCGCTTCCCGGGAGGCAACCCGGAAGTCACTAGGCGTCTTTCTTAGTTTTGTGTCTTGAGTCTAGTTGCATTCATGTTGCATTGGCACTTTTATTCTTCGCATGTCTTGCTATTAGAGTAATCTTGTTGAAGTTTTCAAAAGGTAGAATTTATTGTCACTATATTATGTGTTGCAAAAAGGAAGAGAAAATCGGTTTCAGGTGAATCCTTCAATTATATGTATTTGTTGGTCGAAAATTAAAGTTGTTATTTTACCATCAAAACAAGGTATTTCACTAAGTTACGGGATAAGAAAGAATTCACGAAGAAATAGAAATTTTCTGATGAATACAGAAGGTTTAACGACCAACTATACGGCGTAAATAAAACTTTTGGCCGTATAGTTCCGGTCATATAGAGATCTTTGCCATCGATTTTTTTTCTTTCATATGTACTGAGAGTTTAATGACCAACTTTACGGCGGGAATAAAAATTCCGGTTGTATAGTTCCGGTCGTATAGATATCTATGCCTTTGTATATTTTCTTTCCCTAGGACAGACAGTTTGACGACCAACTATACGGCGGGAACATTTTGTTCTGGCCGTATAGTTACGCCCGTATATCTGTGCTGCCAGGAGGAAACCCTAAAATTTTGTCAGAAGGCCAACTATACGGCAGGAACGCATTGTTCTAGCCGTATAATTGCGCCCGTATAGTTGGGAAAACCCCTCAAACGCCAACTGGAAGGTAACCATTGCTCAAAATTGTTGGAAATATCCCCTAGAGACAAATAGTAGTAAGGACTATTATCATATTTCATATAGTTTATGATTAAGTTTTATATCATGCTATAACTGTATTGAGTGGAAACATCAATACACGTGTGATATACAAACAACCAGGGGTTCCCAGTGAAACTCTAGTCACTGGTTCATTGGTCAATAGATGATCATGTTTCCTGATCATGTGGCATTTATGCCAGTTGGAAATGGAGTCATCTCATTCGGAGAATGAGATGATTAACCAATACCCAACCTAAACATCATGACCCGATCATGTCACGAAGTTCAAGTTATGATGATTATAAATGGATCCTCGTAGACTATTCCTTAGACTGTGATGCTATATCAATCATTGTCTCCCGAGAGTGCTTAGATAGCATCAAACGCCATCTGGTAATACGGTGGTTATAAAGGTGTGTTCAGGTATTCGGAGGAAACCGTAGAGGCAATATATGTCAAGAGCGGGATTTGTCCGTCCATGTGACGGGAAGATACTCAAGGGCCCACTCACAGAAGTTCTATCCAATAGCTGCGCAGCATGTGATTTGATCATGGGGATATCACTTGTCAGAACGAGTCAAGTAGCATTGTTCAGTAACGAGATTGAACACGACATGGTGATGTCATTGATCAGATATCGGGTAATGCAAGTATTGAGTGACAAAGGGAATAAGACATGACTGTCCCGGTTCAAACGACGAAAGATCTTCGTGGAACGCACAGGGGTCACGTGGCCATCTAGGTCCCTCTGTCGATCATTGGTGCGGGAGTGTCCCGACCATGTCTGGAGTGTTCCCGAACAGTGGGGTATCACGCTTAAGGGCTTGATGATGCTTAGAGAGTGTTTATAGGATCGGTGGAATCACCGAAGAATAGTAGAGAGAAAACCGAAAGGGCTTCGGTAAGTCCGGAGGATGTCCGGAGTGGAGGTGGAAGGTGTTTCATAGCCATGGAGGTTGAATAATATGTGAATGAATGTTAAATATTGATTTAATCATTTATTCATAATTATTTAATAAAGATAAAAAATCAATTAAAATGGTCAAAGGCTTAATGGGCCAATTTTCGGAGGGAGAGGGCCCATTAGGGGAAAGGAGAGAGGGAGAAGGGGCAAGGGGGCTGGCCGGCTAGGCCTAGCCCCTCGAGCGGGGCCCACTAGGGTGTCCGGCGACCACCCCTCCCTCCTCCTCTCCTTTAGTCCCACCCCGGGACTTTGAGGGAGGTAGTACCTCCCCTCCCCTTATATATAGTGGGGGTATTTGGCCAAATTAAATACACCAATAATCAATAAAGGTCTTCTCACTTCTGGGAGGACCTCCAGTTGATATTTTCTCTCTCCCCCTCTCTCTCTCTCGTGATCGTGGTCCCAAGTCTGGCCTGCGCGAGCGAGAGACATCTTCACCGCAGAGCACCGTCGCGCTACGGGATTCGAATCTAGGAGCTCTACTTCCGCAAATGTTGCTGGATCAGGGAAGCGGGAGTCATCGTCAGGCACCGGACGTGTGTAACTCCCCACGAGGTGTCGCACTTGAGGCACTCAAGTCGTTGGAGCCAAGGAGCACAAGGACTTCATCACGACCTTGAGGTTGGCTTCGGCTCGTCTACATCAATCACGCTCTCCTGAGCGTTGACAACACTTTTCGGTCTTCAAGGGTAAGTTCGGGAAAAGCCCCTCCCATTACTGTATTACTAATAGATAGGTCCTGGCAGCTTCAGGGGTTCAGGGGCGTAGAGTAAAATTTATTGTTTTCATACGCGGAACCCCTACAGTGGTATTAGAGCTAGATCTATGCGTAGTAATGCTAGTATGGGTAGAACACGTGAGATGTAGTGTGTGGGCGTTGATATTTTAGTTGTTACCCTCCCACGTGTACTTGTGTATACCGCAGTAATGCTTGATGAAGCGGCCCCTAACCGACTTTACGCGTTCATTCGCGAGACTGGTCCACGCTTGACATACGGCTTGTACCGTATAAAGTGGCTTAGGGGGGTGTCTGTCTCTCTCGCATTAGTTGGTATACCATCTGCAACGGAGGGCTCTGAAAGGGGTGTAGTAGAGACAACTACTTGCTTAGCGTTGTGCTGAAAGTTCGTAGGTAAGACCAGTTCTTGTGCGAAAGCCCATTCAGCCACGTAAAACATGCAAAGATAAACTAGAGGCGTCTAACTTTGTTTTGCAGGGGGCGTTGCTTTTTGATATGGTTGTGGCAAAGGTAAAGTGATTACCTAGTAGTAGATAGTCACAGAGGTGATGAACTACCACGCCGGAAAGACACCAGTACCCTGGTGTCTACGGTGCCGGAACCCTGGCGCCGGAATCCGGTGACGACGGATGGAGATCACGACGTGAAGGACCATATCACATTGCATTTACATTCAATGTTATTGTTTGTATGTCTTATTGTGTGATAGTATTAGATACTCGACGGTAGCCTAATAAGATGATCCCTGTTAAAATTACCAATGATTGTGTTCCCCCTTAGTGTGCACCACCAAGAAAGTTCTTCGGTATGAGGCGATCTAGGGTACAGGCCTGGGTGTCAGACATATCTACGTTCGCATACAGTGGGTGTAACCAATGTTGCACAGTGAATACACTAAGGTTGAGTTGGCGAACCTAGCATGTGCAGACATGGCCTCGGAACACGAATGGTCAAAAGATTGAGCACGAGTCGCATGTATGATGTGACCGACGTTTAGCGTCCACCCTTGAACCCACATTGATGGCCGTGACGATCGGGGGAGATGTGGCTGATAGGGGTCATGTTATCACTAGGAACTCTTTTGGGGATAGGTGTTTCTGAGTGGAGTTATCATTAACTCATTTAATTATAAACTTAGTCTAAATTCCTTTTGCAATTATAAATGTAGATGGCTCACCGTGAAGCTTACTTTGTCATTGAGGATTGGGTAAAGGGTGAGAAACTTAGACTTGATGTATCCAAATTCCCTAGATGGCTTGTGCGCCTGAATGATATCCTTACTAGGAATCATGTGGTAGACTACATACACCGCACGATGGATTTGACTAAGCCAGATTACTATGAGACCCCACAAGAGCTAGCAGACCGCTACTATCGTCAAGAGATGTCCACCTACATTCAGATAATAATGCGTTACGGGATGTTGGATGAACTACATCCGCTCATGGGTGATCTTGATCCATATTCGATGGTGGATCAGCTGAGAGCAGAGTTCATAGGCCATGTGCGCATGTGGAAGCACGAGCTGCTTGGAGAGTTCCTTTCCATACAGATGGAGGAGCATACATGTCTGAAGGGTCACTTGGAGCGCATGCTTGATGCACACATGAGACTGGTTCACTTCGTGGATTACTAGATGGCTGATCCATTTGCGATAGAGGTACTGCTTCGATCGTTGCCTCCTAGCTACAAAGGACATGTCCGGAATAGCATCATGAGTGGTGGTACGGAAACATTGGATTTCCATGAGTTCATATTATGTTTCAGGAACGTAAAGGTTGAACCAATCACCGGAGAGGTCATCGATGACAAAGGTATATATTTGATATACAGTTTTATAAATGTTATAATCTTGCAAACACATTTGCAGTGTTAAGTATATCTGATACTTGTTCTGTTTTGCTGAAAACAGGTCCTTCTGCATGAGAGGTTCTTGCTGGAGAGGAGGTGACGTTGCGTGTTGATGGCGAGCATGATGATGATGGCCGACGACACTCTCCCTCGACATTTATCATTTAGTTCATGTTTTAGGATGATTATTGTAATCAAGAGATTGTGAACTTCTTTAGTGTGTCTCACACTTCGTGAGACGGTTATTCATATGAGTTTGTAACAAACAGTTGTTCTACTTTTATGAATGATTTCTATTCGTGGTCATATCTTGTTTGATTATGTGTGAATTATCCTTGTTGTTTGAAACTAATTGATAATGCATGAACATTTGTAAAATATTAAAATGTCTTGTTTAAAATACCCAACTTAATGATATGTTCATTAATGAATAAAAACCATTGTTTAAATTCAAAGTTATGTGATAATATGTGAAAGTCATTTGATTTCTTATCACATATAAATCATGCCTAAGTTCGGCAAATTAACTTGAACACCGAGTATTACTTGAATACAAGGTGTTTAATGAGTTGTTAAAAGTAAATAAATATCTGATGTATTGTGTTTTAACGAAAATGGTAATTATCATTAAATGATTGTTTAAATCTGTAAAGTAGTTTACCAAAGGAAACATGAATATCAAACTATTTGTTTTGATCAAAGTGTTTCATCAATAAAGGGTATAAATGTAAAAGAGAATCTAATTACTATGATTTGATCAATAGTAATGAAATTCAACTTTATAAGAATGGCATAAAAGAGAATGTGGAATGCAAAGCATTTTGAAACGTCAAAATACGAAGTATCACAATGTGATATTAGATATCAACTGGGTGAATAGAAAGCACCAAATAAATCGTTGTAGTGTAGATGTAGAGACCATTAGTTAAGAAATAGTTAGCACTCAATTAGAATGTAGTGAACCATTTGAATTCGTGATAGTTTTGGGGTTATTCGATATAACCAAAACAATAGTGAATAAGTCTTTGTAGAGTGTTCATTGGAAACTTTGAATACAAAAATCCATAGCTGGAACCAAAAGAGAAGCAAAACTAGTATTGCTTGGATTTTGGTACATTCTTGAGAAAGCTCACTTTTAGTGATATTTCTCAATTATGGAGCAAATGGAAGATAGTGTAAAACACGATGAGGATTCAAAACCCTGCATCAGAGTGTTGAGAAGTGCAACGGAAAATGTTCCTGAACGATTCTCTTCACAGAAGGAAAGAATCAATGATATTGATCATTGTGTTTTCCCCACTAGTGTTTTCACTACATGAAGTAGGATTCAAAATGTAATCCATATCTAGTATGGAGACATTTGTGAATCATTTGTCACGATTCTTGGAATATGACATGCCTACGAACTACTAAGGAAATAATGATAAACTAAATTATGAGAAATCCTAGAAACAAAATTCACTTGAGATTAGAAAGCAATTCGTTGCTGAATCTCACAAGTAAAAGGGGTTACTTGATTTTTCCCAAATGACTGCGAAGCCATAGTGGAGGGGTGAATAACAAAAGCACAAATTTGTCAAATATTGGACGAATTCAAATGAATTTGATTCAAGTGTGCTAAATGTCTAAAGGATTTAAAACTAGTAATAGTACAAGTATCTCATAGTAAATCTCCAAGTTTGATATTTGATCAAAGGATTCTGAAGTTGTTCAAAATAGTGAATGGGTATGCAATTTGCATAAAATTGAGTGGGAGATATGATAGTCTTCCTAAAACAATATGTGATTGACATATTTTTGAGTGGGAACTTATAGGAGTAATTCTTAAGTATGTTAAGAATGAAAGCGCAAATACTTATAAATAATGATTTATAAGATGTAGAAGTTGATAATAGGTGTATTATGACATTATGTAGTATTCCTTCAGGGATTCTGAAAAGGGTTTCAGAATAGAAGTTAATTAAGGAACTGGTCCTTAATAGCTCAAATTAGGAATAGTGTTAAGTTTAAACATCAATGGTTGAAAGAAAGAAAAGGATGATCGCCATCCACTATGTTGAGACATAGGTTCTATCTTAGTAAACCATGATGATAACTTAGCATAATATGTGATCCAAATAAGGAACGTTTAAAAGTGATTAAGTTCAAATCACAGAACGTTGAGCTAAGTTTGTCCATAGTGTCTAATAGAGAACTGCAGACATATTTTCCAAATCCATAAAGGATGACATATCTTAAAACATAAAGGGTTATGTTATAAGGAAATATGTTGGAAACTCCTGTAGATATCGATTAAAGTCAAGTAGAAAGCGAGGTGAACAAAAACATCGAAAGTTGCACATAGTGCACTAGTGTTTCGATGAATACATTTATAATAATAGATAAGGGTACCATCTAAAGTGTTGTATAATGTTATGGAGGGGCTAGTTCGATTTTAACGTAGAATGATGTGTCCCAGGGCACAGTGCCCATGAGAAAGCCCTCGAGGTTGATCTAGCGTCACTGTAGGCTCCTAGAATCAGGCCTCGTTCTGCTGCCATAACGACGATGCATACACATAGGTGCTATCATGTGATGATAAAGTATTAATGTCAATCAAGGTGACATTAGTAAGTTGCAAAGGATTTGGGACTGTAAAGTACAGACCCAAGACTCAACCTCTTCCATGAGCAAGCATGTTTGGGGTACCGGGTATATGGTGCCAAAGATTGAGAACAAACGCAGCTAGTGTATTTGTACTCTAGTGCAAGTGGGAGACTGCTGGAAATATGCCCTAGAGACAATACTAGTAAGGACTATTATCATATTTCATATAGTTTATGATTAAGTTTTATATCATGCTATAATTGTATTGAGTGGAAACATCAATACACGTGTGATATACAAACAACCAGGGGTTCCCAGTGAAACTCTAGTCACTGGTTCATTGGTCAATAGATGATCATGTTTCCTGATCATGTGGCATTTATGCCAGTTGGAAATGGAGTCATCTCATTCGGAGAATGAGATGATGAACCAATACCCAACCTAAACCTCGTGACCCGATCATGTCAAAGTTCAAGTTATGATGATTAGAAACGGATCCTCGTAGACTATTCCTTAGACCGTGAGGCTATATCAATCACTGTCTCCCGAGAGTCCTTAGATAGCATAAAACGCCATCTGGTAATATGGTGGTTATAAAGGTGTGTTCAGGTATTCGGAGGAAACCATAGAGGCAATATATATCAAGAGCGGGATTTGTCTGTCCATGTGACAGGAAGATACTCAAGGGCCCACTCGGAGAAGTTATATCCAATAGCTACGCAGCGTCTGATTTGATCACAGGGATATCACTTGTTGGAACGAGTCAAGTAGCATTGTTTAGTAACGAGATTGAACATGACATGGTGATGTCATTGATCAGATCTCGGGCAATGCATGTATCGAGTGACAAAGGGAATAAGACACGACTGTCCCGGTTCAAACGACGAAAGATCTTCATGGAACGCACAGGGGTCACATGGCCATCCAGGTCCCTCTGTCGATCATTGGTGCAGGAGTGTCCCGACCATGTCTAGAGTGTTCCAGAACCGTGGGGTATCACGTTTAAGGGCTTGATGATGCTTAGAGAGTGTTTATAGGATCGGTGGAATTACCGAAGAATAGTAGAGAGAAAACCGAAAGGGTTTCGGTAAGTCCGAAGGATGTCCGGAGTGGAGGTGGAAGGTGTTCCATAGACATGGAGGTTGAATAATATGAATTGATTTAATCATTTATTCATAATTATTTAATAAAGAGAAAAAATCAATTAAAATGGTCAAAGGCTTAATGAGCCAATTTCCGGAGGGAGAGGGCCCATTAGGGGAAAGGAGAGAGGGAGAAGGGGCAAGGGGCTGGCCGACTAGGCCTAGACCCCCGCGCGGGGCCCACTAGGGTGGCCGGCGGCCACCCCTCCCCCCTCCTCTCCTTTAGTCCCACCCCAGGACTTTGAGGGAGGTAGTACCTCCCCTCCCCCTATATATAGTGGGGGTATTTGGCCAAATTAAATACACCAATAATCAATAAAGGTCTTCTCACTTTTGGGAGGACCTCTAGTTGATATTTTCTCTCTCCCCCCTATCTCTCTCGTGACTGGGGTCCCAAGTCTAGACTGCACGAGCGAGAGACATCTTCACCGCACAGCGCCGTCGCGCTGCGGGATTCGCATCCGGGAGCTCTACTTCCACAACTGTTGTTGGATCGGGGAAGCGGGAGTCATCGTCAGGCATCGGACGTGTGTAACTCCCCGCGAGGTGTCGCACTTGAGGCACTCAAGTCGTTGGAGCCAAGGAGCGCAAGGACTTCATCACGACCTTGAGGTCGGCTTCGGCTCGTCTACATCAACCACGCTCTCCTGAGCGTTGACAACGCTTTTCGGTCTTCAAGGGTAAGTTCGCGAAAAGCCCCTCCTGTTACTGTATTACTAATAGATAGGTCCTGGCAGCTTCAGGGGTTCAGGGGCATAGTGTAAAATTTATTGTTTTCATACGCGGAACCCCTACAAAAATTTCATTCTTTCTTCTTCCTTCTTTTTCTAAAAACCTCAAAACACCACTTGGGAGCTTCTCCCATGTTTTAGAGAAGCCGAGCGTATGTAAACAATAAAGTTCTATCTCAGAAATTCCTTAAGTTGTAATTCTCTTTAGTAGTTCATGTTTTTCTTTTTGTTTTCTTTCATTAGTTGGGTGAACGAACTTCGTTACACCAAACTGTTGTATTTTATTTTGTGTGTTATTTTCACAGGGACTTGAACCTTGTGTGACGACGTGTATGATAGTGCCAACCATGCAAACACTTGCATGAGCCACTTGGTTGCTTTAATTCAACGTTTCAACAATTAGTGTCTGGTAAAACCTTCCAACTCGGTCCTCTTTTAAATAAGCACATAGGGGCTGCACACGCATGTCTCGTATCCTGTTTCACTTGCACCTCATCACAATCTAGGAGAGGCCACTTCTAAAACTAGTTTTTTGACTTAAGCGTGGTGCTTAGGTTGATGAACCGACTCAGTGGGACTTGTATTTTTATCACTTGTGAGCTAAACCCGTGTCTTCAAAAACACAAAAATATTTTGTCTTCTTCCTAGTCTTGTTCCTACCAGGTTCTTAAGGACGGCATACACCGGATCGTGAAGCATTCATTGAAGCAAAGGTTCTTTGTCCATCAAAGTAGAGGTTAAAAGCACCTCAACGGTAAAGTGTGTCACCCTTGCTTTAACTTAAGCTTGGGGAGGTAACCACTTCTTATACTCTCTTTTGATAACTGCATTTTCTCTTTTGTTTTCATGATCTTCTCAAGTGGATACTTGGAAAGTTTTTAGCTTAGGGAGGTTATTTTGCATGCGTAGAGTCATGTGGAAAGTTCTTTATCTTAAAAAGTTTTCATGCTATTGTGTATCTCTCTGTTTTTGAATGCTTGCTTAGGTGAGTTTTTGTTCAAATTTATATAAGGGATATACTTGCTCATGTTAGGCCCCATAGGAGACAAGCCATAGCTTTGATGCACCTTGTTCAACTTTTATCTAGCTTGTGAAAAATATTGTGACCCTCTAAATATACATTGCCATGTTCTCTACATTTTGAAAAGAAAAAAATATAATAAAGAAGTTATTCGAAACTTGCTAGTTGTCACTATTCAGAATTGTCTTAAGTGAATGGTTATGGAGTAGCACGACCGCATAGTGTTGGAAATGATGGTCTTAATAGATGCTTACTGAGTGAGTTGTCAAATACGAAATGATGTTTCAAAGTTTCGAGATTACATATGTCAAAATTTTGTCTTGGAAATCAAAGTGAGATATTGCTTTATGCGTGTCTTGCACCACTATCGCACAACATGGGATGCTAACAATTCCGCTAGCGTTTAAACAATCCAAAAAGAGGAAACTCTTGGAGTTTGGCTTTGAGTTGCCCAACATATGTAGCAAAAATACTATATTTGGGTATGCATTGGTATTCTCATGGGCCTGCGTTAATAGCAAAAGTCGGAATACTCCTCTGACCGCTATGAGAAATCATTATACCGAAAAGGAAAACCTTGGTAATGGTCACGAGTGTCCTTCCTAGCTTGCACAGTCTCGATTGAACATATACCACTCTTTTGGCATGGTCTCGTTAGTCGTTACTAAGAAATATATTTTCTATGAGCTCAACAATCGAAGTTTGCACTTGAGAGACTTTAATAGATGGCATGAGTGGGCATCATTGGAAAACTCTATTTATATTTATGATTGACAACTAACCGTGTTCAGCTTTGCCTTATACAAATAAAAATACAAAAATACAGTGTGTATAGAAGGATCACAAGTTTACTTGCAAGCTATATTTAACTTTGACATGGGGCATAGAAGTTTTTGACTAATCTCTAATGGTTTGGAATATTATAACTGAGCTTATATTGCCTTGTATGATTATGTGCTCTCTTACTTTGAGCTTGCAGGAAAAACAAGGATACGGTGCATTGCTTTCCAATGATAAGCAAGATCACATCCATTAAGTTATCCATCCCTTTTGCTCGAGGATGAGCAAGATCTAGCTTGGGGGAATTGATGGTTGTGATATACAACACTTTTTAGAGATATAAATTGTGTCATTTGCCTATCATATCATGCTCCATCTAACTATTGTTATGCCTGATATGCATGATTACTTGTTTTTGTTAAATTCAATATGAGCTTTGGACATTTAGTAGTTTAGGTAGAATTTTATCCCTCTTCCTTGTCTTTGACATGTGTGTAGGTGTTGATGATTATTATGGATAAAACAAAGGCAAAAGGAACAAAGAGAGCATAGTATGGAGGAGCTGCAGGGACCAGACTTAGCCATTTGAGAGGTTGGAAAAGTGAAATTTTCCAACTTCTCAAAATAAATATCCAATACCACCTGGTTGTAGCCCTCGACGATACAAACTCAACAAGACCAAGAACACCCAAAAAGGAATTCGTATGAAGAAAATAGCGACCAAAATACTAAAGGGGACACACAATTTAACGAGCAACTATACGACCGGAGCAATATTTCCGTCTGTATAGTTGCGCTCGTATAGTTGTAAAAAAGGTCGGAAACGACGAGATTTCGCCCCAGAAAAGCTCTAGAACCTTCCTTAAGTCATATGGCGGTATTGGGGGAAACCTAGGGCACCCCCAAGGCCTATATAAAGGAGTGAGGACCCAAGGAAGCCACCACATATACACAAGACACCATATACAAGATCTAGATCCCATCTACCGCCTCCACGGCGGCGCCCTGCCGCCGTGTCGCCTCCATAGCCTCTACAACTCCACCAAGATCCAGATCTCCATCAACACCATCAAGGCATCCAAGCAAAAATAGGAGGATAAGGATGACGCCGCCATCACCATGCTGATGCCACCATCACCGCACCGTCATCACCGATACTCCTTCATCCTTCCCCATCATGATCTCCGTGATGGGTTGTAATATGGCTTGAACCCCCTTTTATTAATTTTATGATGGTTTGAGTAATTGAAGTGTGGTGTGTTCTTGTCAATTAATATGTTTGTGCTTTATCTTTTCATTTTTTATTCATGATATTATTCTAGTGATTGGAGACGTCCAATCCATTGCTGAGGAATTTACTAGGGATTCATGGAGTGTCACAAAACTTATCATTAGTCTCTACTCTTCCATGGGCCTGACAAGTCCATGGGGAGAACTAATAGGCTATTTGCTATAACTGATTTGTGGAGGCAATAGCAGCTTAGGATGCACCACCCAGAGTTCCCTCAAGATCACTCATGATATAGATAGGTATAGTGTTGCGAATTGCTTGACCCCAAAGTGACATACGGGATATATTATGACTAGCACACTTGCTTAGGAGTACGGTTATCCATAGAACTTAATGCCTTTGCTCTGGTTAACCTTGATTGGTCTTGTTACCTTAATACACTATTCTCTTACGAGATGACCCATGCCCGAAGAGGGTGTGGACAATTGAGTTGTCTAGTTGCCATTTACCAACAGTGGGAGACAACGGTATATGAGGGACCGCCACAATTATAGTTAACAGCTATTCGATAAGCACTTATCAAGCATAGCGGTATACACAACATTACTTGAGGAATCATATCATTAATATTTCATCTCATTGCATTCACCTTTTTTCAACTTTACTTTTGTTCTAGTTTTCTTCCAGTTCTAGTAGTAGTTATTACAAAACATCTTAAATTCATTTATCCTAGCAACTTATAGAATAGGCTATTTCCAAACCACGTTTTGGGTGCGTACGTGGTCGCATTGACAACGCAGCTGCGAGGGTCGTGTTTGCCGAGCTCCCATCGGGATAAACTCTTAAATATTTGTTGCTGCAAGTACTACAATAACCCTGTTTTGGTGCAAGAATTCAGTCCATCACCAAGTCTTGCCTAAAAATTGCTAAACAATTGTAATAAGAAAAAGTCTCACAATTGAAGGCTTGGGTGTTGTAGTGTTCAGTCTTGAAGGTTTATTTCTAGAGAATTAATGTTTAGCGGTTTTTGTGAGCATGCCAAAGTTTGACTTGTTAATCATAAGAATGATATAGCTTTATGCGTGTCAAACTTCATGGGATGCCAATAACTCCGCTGGCCTACGAACGATCTTCATGGAGGAAACTCCTAGATTTCGGCTATGAGTTGATTAAACACATGTAGCAGCAATGATATAGTGGGTAAGATTCTTGGCACTTCTGGGTAGCTGTGTTCATGATGGAATCACTCCTCTAGCTGTTATGAGTAATCATTATGCAAAAGGAACAAAAATCTTAGTGATGCCACGAGTGTACATCACAACCTGATAAACTAATAAATTTTGGTCATGCTCTCAATTTCTCTAGAACTGAAATTCTTGAAGGACAATGAATGGAAAAGTAGTGCTTGAAAAGTCTTGATTTATTGATGTGGGAGAATTGAGATACTCTAGTGTATATGCTTTTCATGACAACTCTCACACTCTCAATTTACATGATTATACTTTATTGTTCAAAGGAAAGCCTATGAGTTGATTACATGACGTGGAATAGAGTTTACTCATTTGAATTATCCATGTTAACAATAATTTTGTTGCGCTATAAGGATGCATAAAACCCGTATGATATGCTTGCCATTACTATATCTATGTTGAAGTTTTTCAGATTTATGAAGTGGAGGAAACATGAGACTACCAATCATGAGTAAGATCATCATCTCGTTATTTCAGTTTAAATGTTGAGTTCCTTTTTGATTTTGGTTTTCTTGCTCGAGGACGATCAAGTTTAAGCTTGGGGAGGTTGATGACTCTGAAATATAGCCATCTACATCCACATTTAAACTGGATATTATTCATATTTTTTATGAAATATCTCTCTAAACCCATCCACTAATTCCTAATAATCAAAGGTGTATGCAATCCCGTGAGACCAGGCACATGGCTTAATAGGATTGATAGAATACTCATACCAACAAGTTGCAACTTCTTTTCTGGAAGCTCATTCGAAAAGAACTCTAAGGTTAAGCGTGCTTGGCCTAGAGCAATTCTAGGATGGGTGACCGACCGAGAACTGGGTACCGGGTGTACACGAGTGAGGACAAAGTGTGCAGAAAATACTAGTGTTGGTCTATGGGGCCAGTCTAGATATCCTATTAAGCTGCCAGGAGTGACACCCACCAGCCCTAGTGGACGGGGTGTTACAAGTGGTATCAGAGCTGATCCTCGCGGTTAGACAGGTGTGTGTGGGTCAGTGGCGGGACATATGGAGCATGGTGCGTGTGGCCCGGAGTGGACATGGAATGGCACATGTGTCGGCACTAGAAGCACAAATGCGTGCCAAGAGGGAACGTTCCTGGGGCGTGCTTGATCGATGAGGGCATCGATCTTCTAAAGGGTGGGTGTATGTGAGACCAGGCACATGGCTTAATATGATTGATAGAATACCCATACCAACAAGTTGCAACTTCTTTTTCGGAAGCTCATTCGAAAAGAACTCTAAGGTTAAGCATGCTTGGCCTAGAGCAATTCTAGGATGGGTGACCGACCTAGAAGTGGGTACCAGGTGTGCACGAGTGAGGACAAAGTGCGCAGAAAAGACTAGTGTTGGTCTGTGGGGCTAGTCTAGATATCCTATTAAGCTGCCATGTTGGGGGGATAACCCCCGGTAGGGTCACTCCGGGGTATAGAGGCCGAGTTAGCCGAGGTTCGGCAAGGCCAAAGCGAATGTTGGTCGGGTCACCTCAAGGCAGGACGGATCACGGAGTAACCCGGACCAGGGGGGGTCGCCTAACATTATATCAGCCAACTTAAGGAGTAAGTCGGAAGTGCTTGTCTAACTTGTATGCAGGAATAGGTGTGGCCGGATCTACCATGATCCGGGTCCCGTTTAGCTTCTGGGAGAAGGAAGGAATCTCTCTGGTCAAAAAGAAGGCCTGGTACGCACTGCATGAGCGAAGCAAGCAAGGGCAGGACCACCGGGTCATGGCCGACAAGGGTGACGACGCCCGTGTCGTCTGACACGGGCGCCGCAGAGGCTCACGTAGCTAAAGCATGTGTGACGCGGGGGAAAAGCACCCCGGTCGGGTTACCACTTTGAGAGGAGGCATATTCTTAGGAATATACCTCCACGTATGCCCTAGGCAGAGACCAAGCCGCCTCTATATAAGGGGGGCTAGGATTTCAGTAGAGGGGGTTGGGGTTTTTCTTCTATACCGATTTGGCTAAGGTTCTAGGGGTGAACTGTAGGTGAGAGTAAGAGAGCTTCTTCTTCCTCCTCTCGCCAATACAGCTCTAGGAGCACTTGTAAACTTGAAAGGAAATCGATACCATCTTCTGTGTGGAGAACCACTCCACTATCCCTCCCTGGATTCCCCTAGCGTGTATTAGTCCCCACCTTTAGCCTATCCATGGCATCTGCCGTGACACCAGCATGACAGTTGGCGCCCACCGTGGGGCTAGCGGCGCTAGCAGGGGTGAAGATCCGGACGGGAAACCTCATCGGCACCGGCGAACGCATCGTCTCCGGGCTCGTTCAGCGCTTTGGAGCGCTGGACTTCGTTAGCGACAACACTGGCTGCTTCGGCACGCGTCCACTTCCGTGCAACGGCCTCTTCGTCGAGTTGGGTGCACACAAGGTCTACGTTGTTGTGGACGTATCGTGCGTTCATCCGCGGCGCGTCGTCGAGGCGGGGGAACCACCCCTTAGCATGGTTCACGGGGCGCGTATCACTCGCTCCCCGGACCGTGCTGAAGTGATGACGACTGCACCGGGTGCAGGTGCAAGCAAGGACCCAGCACTGGACCCGGAGGTAACACCTAAGGCACCGAGGAAAGGTAGAGGACCTCCACTAGAGAGGCCTGAGAATGTACTGAGAGAAGCTATGGATAGCTTGGCAAACCCGGTAGCAGCAGTGGTAGATCCGGCTCAGGCACAGGCCGAGCTAGAGGAAACTAGGCAAAAAAATACTAGAAGGTGCAAAGAAAATAGCCGCGGCTCAGCAGTCGTTGAACATGACGTTGCGTGAGTATGCAAAAGCAAACAAAGTTGATACAGTAAAAGTAAAAGGGAGAAATCTCATGAGCGAGATGAACAGAGAAGGTGATGATGGAGCCGAGGGATCAGAAAACTGTTTGTCTGTGGGGCTACCGAAGTATAGTACCCCGGCGAAGAACCTCAGAGCAGCGGATGCGGCTAGATCTGAGGTAGAGGGTCTGATGGGTGAGGCCCGTCAAAGACAACAAGATAGGGTTAACGAGTTAGTTCGGATCGCGAACAGACAGAATGAAGAGCTACTCAGAGCTAACCTGGAGAGAGCTGGAGCTTCCAAAATCGTCCATTCGGCGATGGGTAACCCGGAAAAATCCGCTGGAGCCGCATTGTCTCCTCATGGTGGTCCAAGGAGAGAAGAGGTAGTAACCTCGGCCAGACAAAACAAACAGATCGTCCCGTATGACCCGACGCGGGCAGGAAAAGCAAAAGAAGTACAGGAAAATGATGCTCGACGAAGTGTGAGCCGAGATGAAGCTGGCCAAGGTAACCACGACCAAGGCAATGTCGGTCAAGGGAACGTTGTCAATGGCAATGCCGGACAGCGAAACTCAGCAGGAGCAGGACAACCGCAGCAGCGAAATATACCAAGGCAAGAGCGAAGCGCCGGCCGAGGTATGCAACAGAAAGGTGCGCCACAAGAGCAAAACCGATACAACGATGGTGATTCGGAGATGGTGAACGCGGGGTACCCAAGGCCGGACTATCATGTGATAGGGTCAAGATTGGGAAGCAGGGATCTGATGCCGGATGACGCCAGGTTGAAACTGGATCGCCTGTATAGGTCGGAAAAGATCGAATGTCAAGGTCCCCCGGGTCCAGCGTGCTTTGGACCCCGGATCATGAAGGAGCCATCGGTACCTAACTTCCAGCTGCCCAGGGGCACGAAGACGTATGACGGCAGTACCAAGCCGGAGGATTGGCTGATAAACTATGCTACGGCTATGAAAATTGCCACTGGCAACTTGAGATGGGTTGTACGATACGTACCCCAGATGTTGGAAGGTCCGGCTAGAGTATGGCTGAACAATTTACCACCCGTAAGCATCAACTGCTGGATAGATTTTGAAGAAATGTTTATCAGCAACTTCTCAAGTACCTATCAGAGGCCGAATAGGCCGCAGACCCTAGCAATGTGCAAGCAAAAACCTAATGAGACAGATCGTGAATTCTTGACCCGGTGGTGTACCGTGAGAAACTCGTGCGAGGGTGTCATAGAGTCACAGGCCATAGCGTGGTTTGCGCAAGGGTGCAGGTATGGCAGCGAGCTGTGGATAAAATTGCAAAGGAAAATGCCAATTACCTTGGCAGAGATGATCCGGATTGCCGATTCGTATGCTTTGGGTGATCCGACTCAACCTAGGCTCGCGTCAAACGAGTCAAACGAGGAATACTATCAGAGGGATGGAGTCGGGTCATCTCGGAGGAATGACTACAGAGGAAAAAGAAGGGATGATAGACCGGATCATCGCTATGGTTCGCAACAAGTTGCAGCTGTGAATCAAGATCAACCTGGAGCAGGGAGCAACCAGCGCCAAAAAACTAGAGGGCAATGGACTCTAAGAAACGATGGCAAGAAAACGTGGACGCCGGAGCAAAAGAAACAATGGCAAGAAAAGAAAGACCGTTCGAGGTATACCTATGAGTCGATGTTTGACCAGCCATGTAAGTTTCACACGCCAAATCCGAATAACCCGGCGGGTCACACAACGAGGCAATGTGAGTGGATGCGTAAGATAGAACAAGGTGGTTCGGGGAATGCTCAAGCACCCCGGAATGATCAACCTCGGCAGGAGTTACCCCGACAGCAATTGCTCTCCGGAGCGAACACGCAATAGCTAATGGTGCCTCCCCCTCCGCCGAGGTATGACAACAATGAGAGAAGGGATGCAGTGCATCAGGTGGAAAATCAGCACCAGCCGGATCAGAGGTACCCCAGAAACGAGGGGAGGAATGAGTATAGAGAACATTACCAGAGCTATTGTGTGTTCACAACTGAGGAAACAGATAGAAAGAGCTTGTAGCGCAAACATATGGAGGTCAATGCGGTAATGCCAGCGGTGATGAGGTACATGCCATGGTCGGACCAGGAAATCACCTGGAACATCAAAGATCATCCTAAGCTTATGCCGAGTCCAGGTTCATATGTGCTAGTGCTGGATCCGACATTCATTGGACCGAACATCAATGTGAGGTTCTCCAAGGTACTGATTGACAATGGCAGTAGCATTAACATCATGTATGCGGATACAATGCGCAAGTTGGGTATCTCGGAGAACATGCTCCAGGCTACAAGGACAACTTTCCATGGTATTGTACCAGGCATTTCTTGTGAGCCCATAGGCAAAGTCCGGGTTGACGTGTTGTTCGGCACGAGAGGTAATTGCCGAACTGAGAATCTGGAGTTTGAGGTGGTGAACTTGGAAAGTGCGTATCACGCGTTACTCGGAAGACCAGCATTGAACAAGTTCATGGCAAGCTGCCACATCAGTTATCTGAAGATGAAGTTGCCCGGGCCAAATGGAGTGATTACCATTGCTGGAGATTTCCGACGTTCCATTGAGTGTGCCTCAGCCGGGTCTAACCTAGCCGAGTCACTCGTGATTGCGCAAGAGAAAAGAAAAATCCAAGAGGTGGCGGCATTAGCTCAGTCCGCGCAGCAGTATATGCCGGCGTTGAGTAACCCGCATGGTAGCGTTTCATTCCAAGCCGCAAAGGACACCAAGAAGGTTCCAGTTGATGACATGTTCCCGGAGCGCACCGTGACAATTGGTGTCGGGTTAACTGATAAATAGGAAAGCGAGCTCGTCAACTTCCTCCGTGAGAATCGGGACAATTTTTGCTTGGTCCACACAGGATTTGCAAGGTGTTCTGAGGGAGTTGGCTGAGCACTCTTTGAACGTAAGACCCGGAGAAAGGCCGGTGAAGCAACCTCTCCGCCGCTTCGCCGAGGATAGGAGAAAGGTCATTGGATACAAGATAGCTCGATTGCTAGCAGCAGGATTTATCATGGAAGTACTGTATCCGGATTAGCTCTCTAATCCGGTGCTGGTAGAAAAGAAGAAGGATGATCCGAACATGGCGGTGGTTTGGCGTATGTGTATCGATTACACGAACCTGAACAAGGCATGTCCAAAAGATCCATTTCCACTGCCGAGGATAGATCAGGTCATAGACTCGATCGCGGGATGTGAACTGTTGTCATTCATTGATGCATATTCTGGTTTCCACCAGATACCTCTGAATCCGGATGATCAAATAAAGACCGCGTTTATCACCCCATATGGGGCTTATTGCTATCGCACTATGCCGTTTGGTTTGCGTAATGCAGGTGCAACGTACCAAATATGTATGCAAAAATGTTTGCACGACCAAATAGGTCAAAACATACAAGTATACGTGGATGATGTGGTTATCAAGACCAAGGAAAGCAAAATGCTCCTTGATGACATCAGGCAGACATTCGCGAACTTGAGAAGGTTCCGGATGAAGCTTAACCCGGAAAAATGTACCTTCGGTGTCCCGGCTGCAAAATTACTCGGATTTCTCGTCTCCAGCGAGGTATCGAAGTTAATCCAACTAAGATTCGGTCCATTGAACGAATGGAGATGCCGAAGTGTCTTAACGATGTCCAGAAGTTCACTGGGTGCCTAGAATCGTTGAGTCGGTTTGTATGTCGGTTGGGAGAAAAGGCATTGCCTCTCTACCAACTCATGAAAAAGTCGGATAAGTTTGTTTGGATGCCATAGGCCGATGAAGCCTTTGTCCACTTAAAAAAGATGTTAGCCACTGCACCAGTGTTAGCCTCTCCACTGTCAAAGGAGCCAATGTTGCTCTACATAGCCGCAACCAACCGAGTTGTAAGTGCAGTGATTATAGTAGAGCGCAATGAAGAGGGTAAGTCGGTGCAGAGGCCAGTGTATTACTTGAGCGAGGTATTGTCTACCTCAAAACAGAACTACCTGCACTTTCAAAAGGTGGCATATGGTGTCTATATGGCGGCAAACAAGTTAAAGCATTACTTTGAGGAGCACCCCATCAAAGTGATATGTGAAGCGCCCATATCCGAGATAATGGGTAACAAGGATGCGAGTGGCAGAATTGCAAAATGGGAAATCGAGCTAGCTCCTTATGCGCCCCAATACGACAGAAGAGAAGCAATCAAGTCTCAGGCTATGGCGGACTTTTTTGTGGATTGGGCCGAGGTACAATACGAACCACCGCCACCAGATCCGAACTACTGGAGGATGCACTTTGATGGGTCGAAAACCAAAACCGGATTAGGCGCCGGGGTTGTGCTTACCTCGCCAAAGAAGGACCAGCTGAAATACGTATTGCAGATCCATTTCGCGGCATCGAACAATGTCGCTGAGTACGAGGCTCTTGTGCATGGGCTCAAAGTGGCAAAAGAGATTGGCATACGTCGGATAATATGCTTTGGCGACTCGGATTTGGTGGTGCAGCAAGTGTCCGGGGTGTGGGACGCCCTGGATCCAAACATGGCACTGTACAAGTTTCATGTGCAGAAGATACCTGGTTACTTTGAGGGGTGTGAATTTCACCATGTACCCTGAGTGGAAAACGAGGCTGCCGACATGCTATCGAAGCTCGGATCAACCCGACAGGCAATTCCACCAGGTGTAGCATTGGAACACCTCAGAAAACCATCTATCAGACCGTCCCCAGGAACCGACTCGATCTATGTCCCGGAAGATACGGAATCCGAAGCTGAGCCCATGGACATTGACACGGGAGGTAGTACGCGAGACCCGGGGACTGCATCAGCAAACCCGGGGACTGCCTCAGCAAACCCAGGGACTACCTCGCTTGACCCGGGGACTGCTCAGCGTGATCCGGCTGAAGTTATGCCAGTAGATCAGATGGAAATTGATGAGGACGTGTTCCCTGCACGAGCAATACCAACTTGGGCACTGCCTATATTCCAATTTCTGAAAGATGGAATGTTACCCACTGAGGAGGTGTGAGCCAGGAAGACTCAGAGGAGATCAAAAGCATACACAATCATCAATTCTGAGCTGTACAAATGGAGTGTAACCAATGTCCTCCAGCGATGCGTTGACCCAGAAGAAGGGCTTGACATCCTCCGAGATATACACCAAGGAGAATGCGGGCATCATGCTTCATCCAGAGCCTTGGTGGAAAAAGCATTCCGACATGGATTCTACTGGCCAAGTGCCTTAGAACAAGCAGAAGACCTGGTGAGAAAATGCAATGGTTGTCAAAGATATGCTACTAAGACACATATGCCAATGTCGGAACTCAAGACCATACCAATTACGTGGCCATTTGCTGTATGGTGTTTGGATATGGTTGGCTCGTTCAAACCAGCAAGGGGAAACATGACACACATTTTGGTCATGGTGGATAAGTTTACAAAATGGATTGAAGTGAAGCCTATAAGAAAATGTGATGGAGCTACGGCCGTAACATTTCTCAAAGACATTATCTTGAGATACGGTTATCCTCACAGTATCATAACTGACAATGGCACAAATTTTGCGGAAGGAGCATTTGCGCGCTTCTGCCGGGACAAGAAGATCCGACTCGACGTAGCCTCGGTAGCTCACCCCGCATCGAACGGACAAGTGGAAAGATCCAACGGATTAGTATTATCCGGGATAAAACCCCGGCTCCTTGAGCCGCTGCAAAGATCAGCGGGGTGCTGGATAGAAGAGCTCCCAGCGGTACTGTGGAGTTTAAGAACAACTCTGAATCGATCAACAGGCTATACGCCGTTTTTTCTGGTATACGGGGCAGAAGCTGTATTACCAGCCGACATAGAGCATGATTCGCCTAGGGTCACCCAATACACAGAAGCCGAAGTGCAAGAAGCCCGGCAAAATGATGTTGATCTGCTGGAAGAAGCGAGAGAACTGGCACTGTCCAGATCCGCCATATATCAGCAAAATCTCTGACGCTACCATAGCCGGAAAGTGTGCCCCCGAGTCTTTCGGGAAGGCGATCTGGTGCTCCGATTGGTACAACGTACTACTGGCATGCATAAATTATCCCCCCCATGGGAAGGGCCATTCATTGTGAGCAAAGCATTGCACAATGATTCTTACTATCTTATAGATGCAAAGCCACAGGAAAAGAACAAGGCGGACAGGTCCGGAGAGGAATCTAAGCGACCGTGGAATGTAGCACTACTTCGTCCCTTCTACACTTAGCTAAGAAGTGTATGTATCCGAGTCGTCTCATATGTCGGTATGTATGTCGGCAATGAGCTTATCAATGAAATAGTAGCACCTCGAGCAGTAACTCGGGGACTGCCTTAATAATTTGTGTTGTTGTCTCTTGTCCGTTAGCTGGAATAAGTTGTTCTACTTAACTCGGATTAGTAATGTGTGAGCACCAAAAACCCAACTCTTCGACTTGCTGCTGTCCAACAAGAATTGGCTTCATGGCAAGCAAGAGAACAAGTTTGGAATTGCGTAGCACATGAAAGCGACTAAGGAAACGAATTTATTCGAGCTAACGTTTGTTTTTCGGACTAACCCTGTATTTATTTTCAAGATATTATGCAGCTTTATTTTTTGAGCTAAGTCTGAAAGTTTCTTAGTATTGTTAAGACGATTTTTGAAGCTCGGATTCGTAAGTCATAAAACCGAATCAAGGTAGACACGATCCGAGCCAAAAGATTGGCCGAACAAGAAAAAGAAACTAGGGGACTACGCTCAAGTTAACCCGGCATAAGAACTTAGTAGCAAAATATCACATATACACAACATATAGTTGCACCCGGCATACCGGGGATCTGATAAATTTTCAAGTTTTTTGACCTAAGGAGCAGCAGGAGGAGGAAGTTCGGCGTCGTCTTCGCTGTCTTCAATATCTAAGGCATCGCCTTCTTCGTCCTCATCCGACCCATCTTCAGCGTTCTTAGCGTTCTCGTCCCCAACGGATTCCAGGAAGCTCGGTCCTTCAACCCAGTCATGGATAGGAGAATATTCGATGAGGCTGTAGGCGCAAGCCTGACGCCGAGCTACCCACTCCGGGTCATTAGTCCATCTGGATCCGGTGCGCCGGCGTGTAAGGAGGCTGAGTTCGATCTTCTCATACCATGTGAGTATGTGGTGAAGGATAGTATCAGCTGCGGCACGCCCAGCGGACTCCGTCCAGAGGTCGAGCTGGGTCTCGATATCCGACAGCTTTTCAGCAAGAAGTGTGATTCTCTTCGGAGTGCTCTCATCGGGCCAGAACGTGTTGAAAACTCGGACTAAAACGTCGAGGAGATCCTTGCCGTAGTTCTTGATGATTTCCACGCGAGATGACAGGCTGACCAATAGGTCCTCCATGTCTAAGGGAATGCTCTCACCGTCAAGAGCGACGGGAGTACCCCTCTCTCGGCGAAAATTGGCAAAAGCAGCGCTCACAATAGGAGTACCCTCGGGAAAGTGGCCTGGAAACAAGGCAAAGGAAGAAGCTGAAGAAAAGACATATGAAGTAACCCGGAGAATTATGTCGGATAAGTGAAAGGAACTTACGTGAAATGTGGCTGTGAATCCGGGTCAACTCCTTGATGCAGTTATCACGTCTCTTGCGAAGTTCCTCAAGCTCAGCGTTTGCCGATCCAAGCTGGATGTCGGATTCTTTGAGTAGGTCCTGGTCCTTGGAGATCTGGAGAGTAAGGCGCTCGCGCTCTTCTGTGAAGTTCTGGCCAACCTTTTGGAGCTCGGTTTGGTGCTGGGCCTTCATCTTCTCCATCTCAGCCTTGAGCCTGGCAATCTCATTGTCCTTGATCCGGAGGAGAGTGAGCTCATCGTCTTTTTTCTTCAGCTCGGCTTGATGCTGCCCTGCTTGTTCGAGAAAATGCAGCATCATATCAGGCACGGGCACACTATCCTCAAGCGATGCTGAAATAGTATGTGGACCCGGCAGAGCCAAGGAATGAATGTTTGCTGATCCAAGAAGAAAAGAAGATGGAAAGTAAAGCAGGGTCGGACAAAAAGGACATACCTTGGATTTGCTCCAAGTTCTTCCGCATGATCTTGTTCTCAGCCTCCACCCTAGCTGCAGAAACCGAAGGATGAGATTAGTTCGGCAGAAGAAGGTGAAGAAAAATGGAGAAGCGCCAAGGGAGAAACTTACCCCTTTTTTCATGCTCCGCGATAAGTGCAACGTGCTTTGCGCGTAGCATCTTGTGGGTATCCAGCAAGTGTTGGAATTCAGCACTCCGGCGATTGGTGGTCACCTGAAAAGAGTACAGAAGATTATATTAGCTTGGTGCATGTTCAAAGTGTACAAGATCCGGGCCAAGTGGAACTTAACCCGACTCTAGGTCTGTGCATATTCGAAGTGTACAAGATCCGGGCCAAGTGGAACTTAACCCGGCTCTAGGCGTGTGCATATTTGAAGTGTACAAGATCCGGGCCAAGTGGAACTTAACCCGGCTCTAGGTGTGTGCATATTCGAAGTGTACAAGATCCGGGCCAAGTGGAACTTAACCCGGCTCTAGGTGTGTGCATATTCGAAGTGTACAAGATCCGGGCCAAGTGGAACTTAACCTGGCTCTAGGTGTATGCATATTCGAAGTGTACAAGATCCGGGCCAAGTGGAACTTAACCCGGCTCTAGGTGTGTGCATATTCGAAGTTCTCATAGAGCTACGTTAGTTTTCTAATGAGCATCCGGCCGAGTAACAAGTTACTCCACCGGAGGCTCGGGGACTAATGGTTATTATCTACAGCATGTAAAGGAGAAGCGACATACCTCCATCATCCGCCCCGCGAGGTTAATTGCCTTGGCGGTTGTGTTCATTTGGGCGGAAAATTCTGCGGGGCCGAACTTTTCCGGGAGATCGTCGTTGTGGACGAACTCCGCCTTGTTCCAGTTCATGACGAACTCAATCAGGCTCGGAGGATACCGCTCACTAGTGGGCATATGGGGCGCCACCAAGCCCTTCGCATGTGCCTCTTTCCTCTCAACCAAAGCAAGGGCTGGGCTAGTATGCAGAACCATTTGCTGTGTGTCAGTTGGCTCGGCAGGGGCATCCTTTGCTGCTGGAGCTTTCTTGGGAAGCATTGACGGTAGGGTTCGCTGCCCAGCCTCGATGGATGCTAACTTGGTAGCATCCGGAGCCTTTTTCCCTTGGCTTGCTGGGAAGAAGTAACTGCAGCGGATTTCCCCTTAGGAGCTGCTGGGGTAGTTCCTTGCCAAGGTTGAGATGACCCGGACGAGGCGGAAGAACTTGGCGCTGGAGCTCTTATAGCTGGACTTGGAGCAGTTGTTGATTTTCTTGGTGCTGGTGTTGGTTCGGTCACTGGTACTAGAACTGCTGCTGGTGTTGGGGCTGGTGCTGGTGTCGAGGTAGTCTTGGTGGTTACTGGTTGCGGCGATGCCGAAGTTGTGGCGGCGGCGCGGTCGCGAGGAAGAGGAAGAAGAGGAGCACTGGCGGTCGCGAGGTAGTCTCGGTGCTGCTAGGAGCACTGGCGGCGGCACGGTCGTGAGGAAGAGGAAGAAGAGGAGCAACGGGCAGAGGGGCGCAGAAGAGGAAAAAATCCTAAGGGGTGCGCCCCTCCGCTACTTAACCACCCCCTAAGAGGATGAGTGGGATCGCGCCCTGCAAATGAGCCACATGGTGTGGCCGTGTATCACCTGCCACAGCCAATCAGTGAGGAGCCACACGGAGGGCCACAGGGCAGAGGCGATCCCATGACCTAACGCACTGATGCAGTAAACGAGGAGGCAGGCGTGACGTGACCCTCGCACAGTGATAACTGACAATTACTGCGGCGGTTACTGTGCAGGCCCTTAAAATACGCAATGATTATCCTCCACATGGGTTGGCGTATGAAAGAAGGAAACAAGGCCCGGATAGAGCCATGGTAGCCCGGACAGCAGGTAAAAACTTAGAATGTGCAGAGGGAACTTAAATCCATGAGATCCGAGTCAAAGTGGTAACCCGGTCGACAAGTGAAAACTTGGAACGCGCGAAGAGAATGTAAATCCACATAATCCGAGATAAAGAGCTAAATCGGAAATAACGTCCAAGGCTCGAACGTAAATGAACCTGATGTGGCCTTAGCGGCCAATGCGGCTAAGACCGCACCAGCTTCGGGGACTAATGTTGGGGGGATAACCCCGGGTAGGGTCACTCCGGGGTATAGAGGCTGAGTTAGCCGAGGTTCGGCAAGGCCAAAGCGGATGCTGGCCGGGTCACCTCAAGGCAGGCAGGATCACGGTGTAACCCGGACCAGGAGGGTCGCCTAACATTATATCAGTCGACTTAAGGAGTAAGTCGGAAGTGCTTGTCTAACTTGTATGTACGAACAGGTGTGGCCGGATCTACCATGATCCGGGTCCCGTTTAGCTTCTGGGAGAAGGAAGGAATCTCTCTGGTCAAAAAGAAGGCCTGGTACGCACTGCATGAGCGAAGCAAGCAAGGGCAGGACCACCGGGTCATGGCCGACAAGGGTGACGACGCCCGTGTCGTCTGACGCGGGCGCCGCAGAGGCTCACGTAGCTAAAGCATGTGTGACGCGGGGGAAAAGCACCCCGGTCGGGTTACCACTTTGAGAGGAGGCATATTCTTAGGAATATACCTCCATGTATGCCCTAGGCAGAGACCAAGCCGCCTCTATATAAGGGGGGCTAGGATTTCAGTAGGGGGGGTTGGGGTTTTTCTTCTATACCGATTTGGCTAAGGTTCTAGGGGTGAACTGTAGGTGAGTGTAAGAGAGCTTCTTCTTCCTCCTCTCGCCAATACAGCTCTAGGAGCACTTGTAAACTTGAAAGGAAATCGATACCATCTTCTGTGTGGAGAACCACTCCACTTTCCCTCCCTGGATTCCCCTAGCGTGTATTAGTCCCCACCTTTAGCCTATCCATGGCATCTGCCGTGACACCAGCACGATAGTTGGCGCCTACCGTGGGGCTAGCGGTGCTAGCAGGGGTGAAGATCCGGACGGGAAACCTCATCGGCACCGGCGAACGCATTGTCTCCGGGCTCGTTCAGCGCTTTGGAGTGCTGGACTTCGTCAGCGACAACGCTGGCTGCTTCGGCACGCGCCCACTTCCGCGTAACGGCCTCTTCGTCAAGTTGGGTGCACACAAGCTCTACGTTGTTGTGGACGTATCATGCGTTCATCCGCAGCGCGTCGTCGAGGCGGGGGAACCACCCCTTAGCGTGGTTCACGGGGCGCGTATCACTCGCTCCCCGGACCGTGCTGAAGTGATGATGACTGCGCCGGGTGCAGGTGTAAGCAAGGACCCAGCACTGGACCCGGAGGTAACACCTAAGGCACCGAGGAAACATAGAGGACCTCCACTAGAGAGGCCTGAGAATGTACTGAGAGAAGCTATGGATAGCTTGGCAAACCCGATAGCAGCAGTGGTAGATCCGGCTCAGGCACAGGCCGAGCTAGAGGAAACTAGGCAAAAAATACTAGAAGGCGCAAAGAAAATAGCCGCGGCTCAGCAGTCGTTGAACATGACGCTGCGTGAGTATGCAAAAGCAAACAAAGTTGATACGGTAAAAGTAAAAGGGAGAAATATCATGAGCGAGATGAACAGAGAAGGTGATGATGGAGCCGAGGGATCGGAAAACTATTTGTCTGTGGGGCTGCCGAAGTATAGTACCCCGGCGAAGAACCTCAGAGCAGCGGATGCGGCTGCATCCGAGGTAGAGGGTCTGACGGGTGAGGCTCGTCAAAGACAATAAGATAGGGTTAACGAGTTAGTTCGGATCGCGAACAGACAGAATGAAGAGCTACTCAGAGCTAACTCGGAGAGAGCTGGAGCTTCCAAAATCGTCCATTCGGCGATGGGTAACCCGGAAAAATCCGCTGGAGCCGCATCGTCTCCTCATGGTGTTCCAAGGAGAGAAGAGGTAGTAACCTCGGCCAGACGAAACAAACAGATCGTCCCGTATGACCCGACGCGGGCAGGAAAAGCAAAAGAAGTACGGGAAAATGATGATCGACGAAGTGTGAGCCGAGGTGAAGCTGGCCGAGGTAACCATGACCAAGGCAATGCCGGTCAAGGGAACGTTGTCAATGGCAATGCCGGACAGCGAAACTCGGCAGGAGAAGGACAATCGTAGCAGCGGAATATACCAAGGCAAGAGCGAAGCGCCGGCCGAGGTATGCAACAAAAAGGTGCGCTAAAGGAGCAAAACCGATACAACGACGGTGATTCGGAGATGGTGAACGCGGGGTACCCAAGGCCGGACTATCATGTGATAGGGTCAAGATTGGGAAGCAGGGATTTGATGCCGGATGACGCCAGGTTGAAACTGGATCGCCTGTATAGGTCGGAACAGATCGAATTTCAAGGTCCCCTGGGTCCAGCCTGCTTTGGACCACGGATCGTGAAGGAGCCACCGGTACCGAACTTCCAGCTGCCCAAGGGCACGAAGACGTATGACGGCAGTACCAAGCCGGAGGATTGGCTGATAAACTATGGTACGGCTCTGAAAGTTGCCACTGGCAACTTGAGATGGGCTGTACGATACGTACCCCAGATGTTGGAAGGTCCGGCCAGAGTATGGCTGAACAATTTACCACCCGGAAGCATCAACTACTGGATAGATTTTGAAGAAATGTTTATCAGCAACTTCTCAAGTACCTATCAGAGGCCGAATAGGCCGCAGACCCTAGCAATGTGCAAGCAAAAACCTAATGAGACAGATCGTGAATTCTTGACCCGGTGGTGTACCGTGAGAAACTCGTGCGAGGGTGTCATAGAGTCACAGGCCATAGCGTGGTTTGCGCAAGGGTGCAGGTATGGCAGCGAGCTATGGATGAAGTTGCAAAGGAAAATGCCAATTACCTTGGCAGAGATGATCCGGATTGCCGATTCGTATGCTTTGGGTGATCCGACTCAACCTAGGCTCACGTCAAACGAGTCAAACAAGGAATACTATTAGAGGGATGGAGCCGGGTCATCTCGGAAGAATGACTATAGAGGAAAAAGAAGAGATGATAGACCGGATCATCACTACGGTTTGCAACAAGTTGCAGCGGTGAATCAAGATCAACCTGGAGCAGGGAGCAACCAGCGCCAGAAAACTAGAGGGCACTGGACTCCAAGAAATGATGGCAAGAAAACGTGGACGCCGGAGCAAAAGAAACAGTGGCAAGAAAAGAAAGACCGTCCGAGGTTTACCTATGAGTCGATGTTAGACCAGCCGTGTAAGTTTCACACGCCAAATCCGAATAGCCCGGCAGGTCACACAACGAGGCAATGTGAGTGGATGCGTAAGATAGAACAAGGTGGTTCGGGGAATGCTCAGGCACCCCGGAATGATCAACCTCGGCAGGAGTTACCCCGACAGCAATTTCTCTTCGGAGCAAACACGCAACAGCTAATGTTGCCTCCCCCTCCGCCGAGGTATGACAACAATGAGAGAAGGGATGCAGTGCATCAGGTGGAAAATCAGCACCAGCCGGATCAGAGGTACCCCGGAAACGAGGGGAGGAATGAGTACAGAGAACATCACCAGAGCTATTGTGTGTTCACAACTGAGGAAACAGATAGAAAGAGCTTGCAGCGCCGACATATGGAGGTCAATGCTGTAATGCTAGCAGTGACGAGGTACATGCCTTGGTCGGACCAGGAAATCACCTGGAACATCAAAGATCATCCTAAGCTTATGCCGAGTCCAGGTTCGTATGCGCTAGTGCTGGATCCGACATTCATTGGACCGAACATCAATGTGAGGTTCTCCAAGGTACTGATTGACAATGGCAGTAGCATTAACATCATGTATGCGGATACAATGCGCAAGTTGGTCTCGGAGAACATGCTCCAGGCTACAGGGACAACTTTCCATGGTATTGTACCAGGCATTTCTTGTGAGCCCATAGGCAAAGTCCGGGTTGACGTGCTATTCGGCACGAGAGATAATTGCCGAACTGAGAATCTAGAGTTTGAGGTGGTGAACTTGGAAAGTGCGTATCACGCGTTACTCGGAAGACCAGCATTGAACAAGTGCATGGCAAGCTGCCACATCAGTTATCTGAAGATGAAGTTGCCCGGGCCAAATGGATTGATTACCATTGCTGGAGATTTCCGATGTTCCATTGAGTGTGCCTCAGCCGGGTGTAACCTAGCCGAGTCACTCGTGATTGTGCAAGAGAAAAGAAAAATCCAAGAGGTGGCGGCATTAGCTCAGTCCGCGCAGCAGTATATGCCGGCGTTGAGTAACCCGCATGGTAGCGTTTCATTCCAAGCCGCAAAGGACACCAAGAAGGTTCTAGTTGATGACATGTTCCCGGAGCGCACCGTGACAATTAGTGCCGGGTTAACTGATAAATAGGAAAGCGAGCTCGTCAACTTCCTTCGTGAGAATCGGGACATTTTTGCTTGGTCCACACAGGATTTGCAAGGTGTTCCGAGGGAGTTGGCCGAGCACTCTTTGAATGTAAGACCCGGAGCAAGGCCGGTGAAGCAACCTCTCCGCCACTTCACCAAGGATAGGAGAAAGGTCATTGGAGACGAGATAGCTCGATTGCTAGCAGCAGGATTTATCATGGAAGTACTGTATCCGGATTGGCTCTCTAATCCGGTGCTGGTAGAAAAGAAGAAGGATGATCCAAATGTGGTAGTGGTTTGGCGTATGTGTATCAATTACACGAACCTGAATAAGGCGTGTCCAAAAGATCCATTTCCACTACCGAGGATAGATCAGGTCATAGAATCGACCGCGGGATGTGAACTGTTGTCATTCATTGATGCATATTCTGGTTTCCACCAGATACCTCTGAATCCGGATGATCAAATAAAGACCGTGTTTATCACCCCGTACGGGGCTTATTGCTATCGCACTATGCTGTTTGGTTTGCGTAATGCAGGTGCAACATACCAAAGATGTATGCAAAAATGTTTGCACGACCAAATAGGTCAAAACATACAAGTATACGTGGATGATGTGGTTATCAAGACCAAGGAAAGCAAAATGCTCCTTGACGACATTAGGCAGACATTCGCGAACTTGAGAAGGTTCCGGATGAAGCTTAACCCGGAAAAATGTACCTTCGGTGTCCCGTCTGGAAAATTACTCGGATTTCTCATCTCCAGCCGAGGTATTGAAGTTAATCCAACTAATATTCGGGCCATTGAACGAATGGAGCTGCCGAAGTGTCTTAACGATGTCTAGAAGTTCACTGGGTGCCTAGCATCGTTGAGTCGGTTTGTATGTCGGTTGGGAGAAAAGGCATTGCCTCTCTACCAACTCATGAAAAAGTCGGATAAGTTCGTTTGGACGCCACAGGCCGATGAAGCCTTTGTCCACTTAAAAAAGATGTTAGCCACTACACCAGTGTTAGCCTCTCCACTGTCAAAGGAGCCAATGTCTTAAGGGGCTACTGCTAGGAGCACTGGCGGCGGCGCGGTCGCGAGGAAGAGGAAGAAGAGGAGCAACAGGCAGAGGGGCGCAGAAGACGAAAAAATCGTAAGGGGTGCGCACCTCCGCTAGTTAACCACCCCCTAAGAGGATGAGTGGGATCGCGCCCTGGAAATGAGCCACATGGTGTGGCTGTGTATCACCTGCCACAGCCAATCAGTGAGGAGCCACACGGAGGGCCACAGGCCAGAGGCGATCCCATGACATGACGCACTGATGCAGTAAACGAGGAGGCAGGCGTGACATGACCCTCGCACAGTGATAACTGACAATTACTGCGGCGGTTACAGTGCAGGCCCTTAAAATAAGACAACGTAATGATTAGCCTCCACATGGGTTGGCGTATGAAAGAAGGAAACAAGGCCCGGATAGAGCCATGGTAGCCCGGACAGCAGGTAAAAACTTAGAATGTGCAGAGGGAACGTAAATCCATGAGATCCGAGTCAAAGTGGTAACCCGGCCGACAAGTGAAAACTTGGAACGCGTGAAGGGAACGTAAATCCACATAATCCGAGATAAAGAGCTAAATCAGAAATAACGTCCAAGGCTCGAACGTAAATGAACCTGATGTGGCCTTAGTGGCCAAGGCGGCTAAGACCGCACCAGCTTCGGGGACTAATGTTGGGGGGATAACCCCGGGTAGGGTCACTCTGGGGTATAGAGGCCGAGTTAGCCGAGGTTCGGCAAGGCCAAAGAAAATGCTGGCCAGGTCACCTCAAGGCAGGCCGAATCACGGAGTAACCCGGACCAGGGGGGTCGCCTAATATTATATCAGCCGACATAAGGAGTAAGTCGGAAGTGCTTGTCTAACTTGTATGCAGGAACAGGTGTGGCCGGATCTACCATGATTTGGGTCCCGTTTAGCTTCTGGGAGAAGGAAGGAATCTCTCTGGTCAAAAAGAAGGCCTGGTACGCACTGCATGAGCGAAGCAAGCAAGGGCAGGACCACCGGGTCATGGCCGACAAGGGTGACGACGCCCGTGTCGTCTGACGCGGGCGCCGCAGAGGCTCACGTAGCTAAAGCATGTGTGACGCGGGGGAAAAGCACCCCGGTCGGGTTACCACTTTGAGAGGAGGCATATTCTTAGGAATATACCTCCACGTATGCCCTAGGCAGAGACCAAGCCGCCTCTATCTAAGGGGGGCTAGGATTTCAGTAGAGGGGGTTGGGGTTTTTCTTCTATACCGATTTGGCTAAGGTTCTAGGGGTGAACTGTAGGTGAGAGTAAGAGAGCTTCTTCTTCCTCCTCTCGCCAATACAGCTCTAGGAGCACTTGTAAACTTTAAAGGAAATCGATACCATCTTCTGTGTGGAGAACCACTCCACTATCCCTCCCTGGATTCCCCTAGCGTGTATTAGTCCCCACCTTTAGCCTATCCATGGCATCTGCCGTGACACCACCACGACAGTTATGGTGGGGACAAGTTGGTTGTTAAAGCATTCCCCAAACCACCTTGTTCACCCGATGAGCTATGTAGTGACACCCCTGGGCCCAGTGGACGGGGTGTTAAAATCCTCTCATTCGATTTTTCCTGCGCGGATAATGTTTGATGATGGGAATCACTACATTAAAGTCAAAGATACGAGATTTACAACAACCATAAGAAACCAGGAGTCGTGGGTCGGAGGCAGATGCTTTAATAACCAACTATACAACCGGAATAAAATTTTGGCTGTATAGTTGCCAACGACGCTAGGTCAAACAAAACAACTTTCGTGAAGGGACCCCTATATAAAGAAGCCTCGGGCGACGAGAAAAGAGCCTCAAGAGTTGATATGTCCAAAATGTATCTACTTTCCTGAACACTTTTGCTATTGTTTCTCCTCTAAACTTGTGTGATTTGGATACAACTAACACGGACTGACGTTGTTTTCAGCAGAATTACCTTGGTGTCTAGTTTTTGTGCAGAAAATCAACTATCAGGAAAAATCCTGGAAAATATGCCAAAAATCCTATTTCACCAGAAGACTCACGGAGCCAGAAGACGAGACGGAGGAGGGCCATGAGGGGCCCACACCACCTGGCCGCGCGGGCCAGGCCAGGCCACGCCTGGGGGTGGTGTGGCCGCCTCGGTCACCCCCTCGGCCTCCCTCTTCGCCTATAAGTTGCCTCTTGACCTAAAAACAAGGGGGGTTCGACGTTTTTCCAGAAAGAGTTCAGCTGCGTCGCCACCACCATATTTCGCGAATCAGAACCAAAAACCCCGTTCTGGCACCCTGTCGGGATGGGGAATTGGAGGAGATCATCACCATCGCTTCTCCATCGACCATCTATGAGTCCCCCATCCATGAGTGAGTAATCCCCCGTTGTAGGCTATGGGGATGGTAGGGATTGGATGAGATCGTTCATGTAATGGCATCAGATTGTTAGGGCATGGTGCCTAGTATATATTATTAGTGATTTTTTACATTGTTGCAAATTGTTATGCTCAATGCTTGTCACTAGGGCCTGAGTGCCATGATTTCAGATTTGAACATGTTATTGATTCATTATGCTAGTATCGTTTATGGTCTTACTTGCAAGTTGTATACACATATTGTTGTCCGGAACCAAAGGCCCCGAAGTGACAATAATCGGGATAACCGGAGGGTATGGCTTTGATGTGAGGATCACATGTGTTCATGGAGTGGTAATGCTTTGCTCTGGTGCTCTATTAAAAGGAGCACCTTAATTGCCAGTAGTTCCCCTGAGGCCTCGCTGCAAACGGGCTGGCAGGACAAAAGATGTTGTGCAAGTTCTCATTACGAGCACGTATGACTATATATGGAACACATGCCTATGATTATTTAGTACTTGGATGCTTTACCTTATTTATCTGCAAATGCCCTTTGTCTTGATTGCTATATGAATTGCCTTCTCCATGCAATGCCCGTCCATCCATCCCTATGCCTACCGCGCTTTAATTCTACTATTTACTGCAATTGTTACTATTGTCTTTACTTTTACTATTGCTATTACTTTGCTATTGCCACTACAAAATTGTTGCTACTGATAAACTGTTGTGAGCAAGATTGTTTCTAGGTGCAGCTGAATTGACAACTCAATTGGTAAGGCTTATAAATATTCTTTGGCTCCCCTTGTGTTGAATCAATAAATTGGGTTTCACTTCCCTCGAAAACACTGCGATACACCCCCTATACTTGTGGGTCATCAAGACTATTTTCTGGCACCGTTGCCAGGGAGCATAGCTCTATTTATCAAGTTCACTTGGAATCACTATTGTTTGCTGCTCTCCATTCATCATGGGTAAGTCTCGTGATGGAAAAGTTCCTATATTACCATCCACTATAAGAAGAGGTACGGTTCTGAACACCTCTGTTGCTCTTGATTCACCATCTGTTATGAGTAAGCTCCTTACACCATCACATACACATGGTACACATATTGCTACTACTGCTGAATCTGAAACTTCTGATGCTTATGATGTTGCTTCTACTATTCTTGATAAAAGTGGTTTATCAGGTCCTTTCCTAGATGCTACGATTGCTAGAACTATAGCTGGAAATACTGAAAATCCTAATGAAGACACTACTACACCTGTCAGTTCACCTCAGTCTATAGAGAGCTATGATATTGAAGACGGATATATAGAAATGAATCATGAATTTATTAAAGAATGTCAAAATACTCATGGTAAAAGTTCTATTAAGAGTCTCCTTGAGAGGCGTACTATAAAACCCAAATTATCTCCTAATGATAAGTTTGCTACATCTCCCATAAACATTAAAGATAAGGATTATGATTTCTCTCTTGATTTATCTTACATAACTATTGTTGAGAAAGAACCTTTTTGTGGGACTAAGAATGAAAGTGCTGTAACACATATGACTGAGCTTTCTACCATGAGTGGCCTGTTTTTTGATGATATTAAGATGCACACTTACTTTGTTGCTAAAATTTTCCCTTTTTCACTGAAAGGAGATGCTAAGGCTTGTTTTAATAATTTACCTCCTAGATCTATTGATAGTCCTGATTGCTTGATTAGTACCTTCCTTCAGAATAGGAACTTTTTGATTTTAAACAGGGAGAAAAAGAGATATTGCTTGAATCATGGGAAAGGTTTTGTGCTTTGATTCATGCACAGGCTAGATGACCATTACCTAAAAATGAGCTTCTTGATATATATTATAATGGACTAACTGAAGAATCTAGGACATACCTGGATAGTTGTGCTGATTGTGTTTTCAAGAATAGAACTCCCAAGGAAGCTGAGGAATTAATGGCTAAAATAAGCAAGAATTATGCTGAGTGGACTCCACTTGAGCCAATTACACCTGAGATGGCTACACCTGAGTTAACTGTGGCTGAGCTAACACCAACATCAAAGAAGAGGGGAATTATTAAACTAAATGATGAAGTGATGAAGGAAGCTAATAAATGTTTTAAGGAGAAGGGTATTAAAGTTGAAGACGTGAAAATTTTACCTCCTATAAAAGAACTATGTAAGCCAATCTCCCACTCATCCACTATTGAGGTACACTCTCTCCAACATTTTGATGAAGGTTATATTCCTTATTCTAAACCTCCTGATCAATGCTTGGAAGAATTTGATGTTTTTTTGTTAAGCAAGATAATTTTAATAAAAGGGTGCAAAATCATCTAATGGAAAACTCTAGAGCTATTATTGAGTTGAAGGATATTGTGGAAAGAACCTCTAATGATGTTAAAATACTTGTTAAACATTTCCAAATGGTTCAAACTCAAATTGATCAGATAATTAAGGTACGAAAAGATTTGCTAGTTAATGCTTCTAAAGAAAAACATGCTTATGAAAATAGAACTAGAAGTGGTGCTGCCACTCAGGATCCTCTATATCCTGAGGGGCATCCTAAAAGAATTGAGCAAGACTCTCAACAAATTGAAAATAGTAGTACTTCTCCTAAGAAAAGGAAAAAAGAAACATAAAACTATTGTAGAGTCTTCTGAGCCTACTAAAGATCCTAATAGTATATATGTCTCTGATGCTGAAACTAAAAATGGTAATGAAGAAAACGATGCTCCTGATCAAGAAAAAGTTGAAGAACCTGAAAGCCACACTAAGAATATTAAATACACTAAAGAAGATTTTGTTGCTAAGAAACATGGTAGTGAAAGAGAGCCTTGGGTCCAAAAACCTATGCCTTTCCCTGATAAGAAACACAAGTCAAAGGAAGATGAACACTATAACAAGTTTTGTGAGTGGATGAAACCTTTATTTTTGCAAATTCCTTTGACTAATGCTATTAAACTGCCTCCTTATTCAAAGTATATGAAGGATATTGTCTCTAATATAAGGAAGATCCCTAATGAAGAAATTTCTACTTTGCTTGCTAATTATTCCTTTAATGGTAAGGTTCCAAAGAAACTTGGAGACCCAGGGATTCCAACTATTCCATGCTCTATTAAAAATAGCTATGTTAGAAATGCTTTGTGTGATTTAGGAGCAGGATTTAGTGTTATGCATTTTCTCTCTATAAGAGACTTCAATTGGAAAAACTAATACCAACTGATATATCTTTGCAAATGGCTGATAAATCTACTACTATTCATGTTGGTATATGTGAGGATGTACCTGTTCAAGTGGCTCATAATTGCTTGATATTAACTAACTTTGTTGTGCTTGAAATGCCTGAAGATGACAATATGTCTATTATTCTTGGGAGACCTTTTCTTA
Organism: Avena sativa; assembly: GCA_916181665.1. Classification (NCBI taxonomy): domain Eukaryota; kingdom Viridiplantae; phylum Streptophyta; class Magnoliopsida; order Poales; family Poaceae; genus Avena; species Avena sativa. The sequence goes on along the minus strand of OV702288.1, from coordinate 626,874,963 downwards.
ATACTACAGGAGCTGTTATTAATTGTAATCAAGGAAATGTGACTTTTAATGTTAATGACAAGGAGCATACTGTCTATTTCCCCAAGAAGATTGATAGGACTTATGGCTTAAATTCAATTGAACATGTTGAGGGCATCCAAGTTGGAGAAATATATTGTCCCATACCACTAGAAAAATATGAAACTATTATGATTGGGACCATTGCTATCAAGGTTGAGGTAACATAATCATTAGTGGAATACAAAGTTTTGTTTCATATAAAATTGTTTTGGTAACAAGACCTGATCAACCTTGTTAACAAAGGGATTTTAATGAACAAAACAATGTTTTCACCATGATTATCTTCGCTTACTTTTATTTTATCCATCTTTATTTTTGTTTTCACTTAGTTCACTTTTTGTTGCTAGTTGCTTGCATATTAGAGTGTCTGAGAACTTCTGAAGTTTTATTTTTGTTTTGCTTTTGCATCATTCCAAAGCCATCTTTCTGTCAGAAATTCATTCATCAATACCTGAAAATTGCTCAAAAATAAAGTGTCTTGAAAAATTCCAGAAAATTCATATTAAATTTTTACGTGAAAAAAGGGGCGGAGAAGTGCCTGGAGTGACCTAGGGGGCCCACCAGGCAAGCACACCACCTGGTGGCGTGACCACATCAGGGGCGCGCCTGGCCATGATGTGGGCCACCCCTGGACCTCCACTCACTCTCTCACTTTCCACTTCCTTCTCTCTCCTGAGAAAACATCAGTTCATTGCTTGAAATCGCGTTCTTGCTGTTCTTGTCCATAATTTTTTGATCTCCTTGCTCATCCCATCTTTGCTGCTGAAATTTGGAGCATTTGTTCTCCGGTATGTGACTCCTCCGATTGTCCAAGTAGATTTGTGTTTAGTGGTATATATCTTGAGTATTTTGCTGCTGTAGATGATAGGTTTTGTGATCTTGTGAGCTTGTTCAATGCTTAGAGAAATTGTTTTGATGCATGTTTAGGCTTCTTACAAGTCCCTATGAGTAGTTCCCTTCATTATGTATTCACTTCGCAATCACTTGTATAATGGATGTTTAAATTTTAGAATAGAAGATGAATGAACACCAACTCAACCATAATGAATTGAGGGTGCCTGTAGTTATGAAGGTTCGCCGTGAGGAGCAAGTCTTTCCCGCTGCCTATCCATGCCCCAAATTCATGAAGGCTGCAAGGATTTCTCAAGATTTCCACACTTTGATTACTAATGCAGGATTGGAGCATTTTGTGGGAGACGAACCTACCCAATATGTGAAACTAACTATGTCAGTGGTGCAGTATTTCCGGTTTAGTTACTCCTTTCCTAACCCCATGGTCCACTACAAAATTTACAATGTAGCTGTCGATCTCCCTTTTGATGACTTTTGTGCAGCTATTAAAGTACCAAGTGGGGTTCGTGTGGAAGGATTAGAGAGCGACCTACACCACTCATGGACCTGTACGTGGAAATTTGCCAAGGGAGCAGCTTCTCAAAGGAGAGTGGTAAAATTCGTAATATTCATCTCTCGTCTATTCGATATTTTGCCTACTTTATTACCAAGTGTGTTCTCGCTAGGAAAACTGCTAATAAATTATCCTCATATGATCTAGCCTTCATCTCAGCTGCCTTAAAACGAGATAGGACTTATAATTTGGGTGCCTTGATAGCTTTCCGTCTTGCTGCTAACCACGAGAAAGCTGGAATTTGTGGAGGCCTCATCGCCTCTCGTTTACTAGCTTTGCATGGTGTAGAGCCTCATCATTTAGACCTACAGTTTCCCATAGAGAGGCTTGGCCTTAATTAGATGATACAACATAAATTTGTTTCTTTTTGGGCTAATTTGAGTGATTTATCTTATGAAATAACCCTCCTCAAGGCTGGTTGGAGAAGGAGTAAGTCCGAGCGTGTTGTTCTTTTGTCTGTGCCTATTTTGTTTAACCTTTATACCAGGGAAGGATGGTCACTCATCGAGGAAGAGCTCGATGCATATCTAGGGGAGCTCTCCCAGCAAGAGCAGGATACTGGAAGGGAGATTACAGATGATTTGGTCCAGCCCTCGAATGAGGGGGAGTCTTCGTATCAGCAGCCTACCTATGATTGGGGAGCTTCTTCTTCTACACAAGGGCCTAACTACGATCATTCTTATGATGACCCGCCGGCCTAGAGTTCCTACCCGCGTTGGGGTTGATACCCACTTAGCCCAAAATCCTAAGCTTGGGGGGAGGTACACCGACATCACACTCATCTACATATCATGTTCAGTCAGAACTTTGTATATCCATGTTTCGTTCTCTTTTTAGTTTTCGTTCTTTCTTTACTTTTGCTTTTCAAAACACAAAAGGACCAAAAATATTTTTGTTGTTTCTCTTTGTTTGCTTCTTTGTCTTCTTAGCCTTGGTTTGCTTCTTCCTTTTTCCTTTGTTCGGATTATTTGAAAAACCCAAAAAGATTTCGCTTTGCTTGTTCTTCCTTTTGGTTCTTGCCTTTAAAAATCGAAAACCCAAAAATATTTGTTCTTCTTCTTTGGTTTTGTGAAGTTCGTTGCAGGGTTCAGCAGTCCTTAGTGGAGTTGGGTTTCATGTTATTATTCAAGCCACACAAGTGAAGGGCAATAATGAAGATTAATGACAACTTGAGGTGTGGTAAGAGGCTGGCAACGAACTCTATTTGTTTTCATTTTTGTACATATACTCATCATTGTGGGCATGCTTAGTCTATTCATGTAAGGTGTATGTTATTTATGGATGCTTAGTAGTTCTTGCTTTCCTATGATTAGCTCCAGCTTGCTAATGGTTTGTAGCATGTCATATGAATGTTTGCTTGCATTGTTCTATTCATAACTTCGTATGACACTGTGGTATCCTCCTCTGAATGTTTCACTTGAATTGACTTGGTACATGCTCACGCATGCATATGACTGAAAGAATAATTAGTTAAGCCTCGATGAATTATTTTGCCTCAGGGGTCTTGAATCACTTTCATGCCATGATTAGTCCTGTTTTGTTGCAAGCATGATTATGACAGTTATTGCTCTCTCGTTTGTCGCCCCCTTACTATTGCTAGCCTTCACTTGCACTGAGTATGAGCTCTACTCGTGTTTCCAACTCCCCAAAACCAATATTGCCAAAAGTGTCCACCATATCTACCTATTAGCATCATTTGCTAGTCCATGCATATTCAGTATGCCTTATTTTCTTCCAAATAAAATGTTTGCTTGTTATGAGAAAGTTAGTTAGTAAAGCTCTCACGAACTTGATGGCACACTTTACTTTCTTGCACTTAATAATCTTGAACCATTGTGTCTGACTTTGTTGCGTATATGCTTGCGCTTTATGAGTTGAAGTTAGCAGAACCATGTATCATGGGGAATGCTTTCAACATTGCACTTATTATTCCGTTGATATCATGATTCTTTTTCTTATGGATCCCGGTGATGTGAAATAAAAGGGGAACTTGTAAGATCATGGAGTTTGTATGCGTGTTAGAGAAACACATGGGCCGCTAGCCTAAGCCATGTCTAATCATGGTGGAAACTTGCAGCATAACCATAATGATCACTCTATGAAGCATCCTCAATAAAAACCTATGCAAATACCAAATAAAAATATTGCTAAGATGCTCATTGTCTGCTTGCCTTGTCATTTTCATTATGGGATAGCTCTTGTATCATGTGCAAGGGGTACCCCGTTGGCAGTTCTCTATGATACATATATACTTACAATGATAAGAGCTTACTTGTGACTAAAGTTGAGTAGCATGAGGTTCGGTACTCGTAAGCAAGGGGCATGAGATTTCAACTTATAACTTGTCAAGCATATACTCTTAGTTGTGTCACTTTAACCTTAACCATTTAAAGATGCTTATGATAGGGGCAATGAGAGATCAAAGCTAATGAGTACCATACTTTCAGCATTTGGAAGCCTTTCAAACTTTTCAATACCTTTTCATTTCCTTGTCGAGTCTCTACATATTATATGAGCATTTTCTTGAGAGCATAGTTGTCATTCTTAGTGTAATGTGCTTGTCTCAAAACTTGGTTAATTGTGTCATGACCTTGATGCTTGTATATCTGATATCTTTACTTCTAGTCTTCACTTGAACTTCTGAGGTGCCTTGGCATTTATGTTTGCTCTACAATCAAAGGCAGGCGGGATACCACTCTATCATACCCTTTTATGAGCATTGCAATGTTGCTTATGTTTATGTTTCATGCTACTTACTATTTTTGAGTTAGAATCTCTTCATAGCTTGCAATGAGTATTAAGTAAACATAGTTGCATACTCTTTATTATGAATTGCTTGAGTGTTTGGTCATATGCTAAGAATATATACATCTTATGAAGCAAATGTGTTCGTGAAAGTTTCTTTTATCGCACTCAGTTTTCAACTGAATTGCTTGAGGACAAGCAATAAGCAAAGCTTGGGGGAGTTGATACGTCCAAAATGTATCTACTTTCCCGAACACTTTTGCTATTGTTTCTCCTCTAAACTTGTGTGATTTGGATACAACTAACACGGACTGGCGTTGTTTTCAGCAGAATTACCTTGGTGTCTAGTTTTTGTGCAGAAAATCAACTATCAGGAAAAATCCCGGAAAATATGCCAAAAATCTTATTTCACCAGAAGACTCACGGATCCAGAAGACGAGACGGAGGAGGGCCACGAGGGGCCCACACCACCTGGCCACGCGGGCCAGCCCAGGTCGTGCCTGGGGGTGGTGTGGTCGCCTCGGTCAACCCCTCGGCCTCCCTCTTCGCCTATAAGTTGCCTCTTGACCTAAAAACCAAGGGGGGTTCGACGTTTTTCCAGAAAGAGTTCCGCTTCACCGCCACCACCATATTTCGCGAATCAGAACCAGAAACTCCGTTCTGGCACCCTGCCGGGACGAGGAATTGGAGGAGATCATCACCATCATCATCACCATCGCTTCTCCATCAACCATCCATGAGTCCCCCATCCATGAGTGAGTAATCCCCCGCTGTAGGCTATGGGGATGGTAGGGATTGGATGAGATCATTCATGTAATGGCATCAGATTGTTAGGGCTTGGTGCCTAGTATCTATTTTTAGTGCTTTTTGACTTTTTTGCAACTTGTTATGCTTAATGCTTGTCACTAGAGCCCGAGTGCCATGATTTCAGATCTAAACATGTTATTGATTCATTATGATATTATTGTTTATGGTCTTACCTACAAGTTGTATACACATATTGTTGTCCGGAACCAAAGTCCCCGAAGTGACAATAATCGGGATAACCGAAGGGGATGGCTTTGATCTGAGGATCACATGTGTTCATGGAGTGTTAATGCTTTCCTCTGGTGCTCTATTAAAAGGAGCACCTTAATTGCCAGTAGTTCCCTTGAGGCCCGCTACAAATGGGCTGGCAGGACAAAAGATGTTGTGCAAGTTCTCATTACGAGCACGTATGACTATATATGGAACACATGCATAGGATTATTTAGTACTTGGATGCTTTATCTTATTTATTTGCAAATGCCCTTTGTCTTGATTGCTATATGAATTGTCTTGTCCATGCAACGCCCGTCCATCCATCCCTATGCCTACTGTGCTTTAATCCTACTGTTTACTGCAATTGTTACTATTGTCTTTACTTTTACTACTGCTATTACTTTGCTATTGCTACTACAAAATTGTTGCTACTGATAAACTGTTGTGAGAAAGATTATTTCCAGGTGCAGCTGAATTGACAACTCAGTTGTTAAGGCTTATAAATATTATTTGGCTCCCCTTGTGTCGAATCAATAAATTGGGTTCCACTTCCCTCGAAAATACTGTGATACACCCCCTATACTTGTGGGTCATCAAGAGTCCCTGCCCCAGATCATCAGCCGCCTCCAGATCTCCATCCACCACACCAAAGAGCCACCGAAAGAATAGACTTAGATCTAATCTCCAAAGCCCTTCTCCACCACCATAGCCATATTCCACCACTTGTAATTGTAGATCTCATCTTCGATTGGTGACATTGTAAGACTATTTGCTATCAATCTTATGATTTCCACTTCAATGTTTGTGATTGTTGATCTCATCTCTATGTGTGAGTAATTCTCCTTGGGCTAAGGGCTTCGGCCTAGCCATGTAGCTTTTGTGCATGTTATTTATCATAGATGGGATCATGTATTAGTTTGTATGACATGATGATTATTGTATCCTCTCTTGCCTCAATCTAAGGACTTGTCAGGTACCCAAGACCCCGAGGATTGAGCCATGTATAGGGAGTATGAGTAATGGCTAATCTGCAAGTTGGGAACCCCAGTGACAAAAGGGGTAGTACGGCTGTATGTGAGGGATTTACTTGGTATTAAGGGTGACGTCACTATGCATATCATTAGTTCTCTTTCTTCTATGGATGATACTAGTAGGTTATTGCTATAAGTGGTGGTGGAGGCAATAACAATTATGGATGCACTGCCCACATATAATTTATCTTGCTCTAACAATTAAATGCACACTTTATCTTTATCTTTTATTCCCATCAGATGTTTTGCACAGCTACAGGTGAAACCAAACGCCCTAGGCACTCTCTCTCCATTATCGACAACAACAAAAAGACGCAAACTCTTGGTCCGGTAAAAATAAAAAAGGAATTCTAAAACTCCTGAAGGTCCATTAAAGTAACTTCACTACGCATCTGCTTCCTGAGGATTCGATAACCTAGGTCTACTAGGGAAAAAGAATCTATACTGCATCCATAATTCGGATCAAAGATATCAATCATCAGGATAGAACTATGAAGTGGATGACTCAAAACAGGTTTCTGACAGCCAAATGGTCTGAGTTTTTTGCTCCTCTTGGTTATCCCATTCTGCAAGGCTCTCGTGCAAATGGGTGGCACGTTCACAAGGGCAAGGCCTCCGCTCCTGAAGTTCTGGATCCCTTGTACATTGAGGGTTTGGGTGTCAATGGTAATGTTGCTCATATCCTTCCAACTTATGATATCATGCGCAAAGTCTACCAGAACACCATTGCTCCCAAGGCAGGTAACTTCGATCAGCTTCATGCCTTCCAGATTGATCTCATGTGTCGGACTTCTCGCCACAGAAACTCTCAGGAATGCATTGATGTTATAGACTATCTGTTTGAAGAGATTTGGTCTGCCCTGGTTGAGAAGAGATCGTGTGCTTATGGTCCTTACATCCAAGTGGCTAGATGCCACAGGTTCTCCTTATCCTCAGGATGACTGCACTATTCATGAGGAGAACACCCTTCGTGTAATGAAACATGAGAAACCCTGTTCTCAAGCCGAGAAGGAAGCTGCTTCTTTAAGGGTTCCAAGAGACGTTGCAGAGGAATCAGGCCATGCTAGTGATGGGGACCATGCTAAGGCTTCTCCTCCACCCCGACTTGAGAGACAGCCATCATGGGCGAAGAAGCTGCTGAAAAAAGTGAAGAAGACCTTCTACTTTATTCAGGACTGTGAGTATCAGTCCTATGCTACTTAGAGTCACAGTGTCAAGAGGGAGAAGGCAATCATGAGGAAGCTTGATATTGAGGTATCTACTGAGTCCAGCTCCATCACCGCGCCCAAGGATCAGTGGGTCAACTCTCATTGCAGGTGGACTAACAATGATGACGAGCCTGAGGTCACCGGTCCTTATCCGCCCGCTTGTAACAATGCCTCATGGGACCCCGAGCCTCCTCCTCCGTATGTTGGTGGGTGGGCGCTTAGATTGTCTACTTTGTCCCTTTTTGGTGTCTTGATGCCAAAGGGGGAGAAAGTGTTCCTTTAGGGCTACAGGATTTGCATGAGTTATGTCACGAGCTCGCTCTTTCTTTGATCCTTTTATGCTCATGCATGCTTTTCTTCCTTTATGTATGTTTGTGGACCTCCGTTATCTATTTGTTTGTGGACCTTGTTTATGTATGCTACTATGTTGGTGAGATTATGTGTTGTGGTATCTATGTGATGTCCTAGTGGTTGGTTATCGTGGGCTAAGCTATCTTGTGGAGGTATCTTTGTTTATCTAATATTGTCTCACCGCATTGGTATTGGTGTAAGGTATGAGTCCCTCTCTTTCGTATTCCTTTCCTTGCACCATTGTTGGTTTGTTCAGAGAGGGGGAGCTCTCTCGCATGTGTGCTTGTTGCATTCTAGAACCAACTGTTCATATATATTGCACACATCTAGAGGGAGCTTCTTATTTCTCTCTTTCATAAGGCTTTTCCTTGTTGATATCTTTTATGTAAATCTTGTGGGAGGTTGTCATCAAACACCAAAAAGGGGGAGATTGAAAGGATATTGATTTCTCCATGTATTTTGGTGTTGATGACAACTTCATTTGTGGTTTAACCGTGTGCCTAAGTTGCAGGTTTTATCTATGGACGATTTAGTTGGTGGACTCTTCTCTTGGAGGAGCTTGAAGATGGTGGCTATTATTTGCACTTTCTCTTCTCTTTGTTTTAGGAGACCGTACTATCAAGTGGGGGTCTAGCTAGGAAGGTTATGGGAAATCACGCTTTCATGCACAAAGCATATCAGCACATCCATACCCTTCCAATGTTTTCAGCGAGAGAGAGATCCCTTGAGGAGGATGAGTGGTTTCTGCCCTGACCGATAGTACCGGCCAGGCGCTAGTAGTACCGCCAAGAGGATTTCTGGAGCGAATCGAGCGGTACTTCCGGCTATTGTTCCGGCCCTAATTCTGATAAAGAAAATTTTGGTTCAGATATACTTCTCTATTGAAGGGCTATATTTATCGGAATTAGCGTCAGAACTAGCACCGGTAGTACCAGCCAGACGTTTTGGTCCGTTTGGACTGGAACTTCCGGCCAGCATGCTCCAGTCCAGCCTCATTGAGTGGTAGTACTGCCACGGCCCGGTTGTACCGGTCAGTACCTCGCGACTCGGTAGTTCCGACCCTTGTTCCACTCCAGGTTCCGACAAAGGTGAAATCGATTCAGATACTTCTCTATATGGAAGTGTTTTATTTATCAGAAACTGGATCGGAACTTGGAGCGGTAGTTCCGGTCAGGTTGTGGGGCCCGCTGAACAGTCTTTTTGACCGTTCCGTGGAGCACCTTCGGACCATTGGGGGGCTACTCGCTGGAACTTCCGGCCTGCCACCGGTAGTACCGGTGGTGTCGCGGATGGACAGAAACGGCTCGATTTGAAGAGCCTTATTTAAGGCCCTCTTCTCCCTCTTCTCCATTTTATCTCTTTGTTTTTCTCTCTCCTCCATTAATACAAGAGCTTCATCTGCCTAGATCTCTCTCCTTACCCCCTCAAACCTATTGATCTTTTGAGGATTGGGGAGGTGACCTAGATCTACATTTCCACCAAAGGAATCGTGATTTCCCCCACCCATTCTTCATGGATTTTGTTCTCTTGGGTTCTTGGAACCCTAGACGGTGTAGGGCATCCTCGGAGCTGTGGCAATTGTTGTGAAGTTTCATGGTGTCGTTGAGGGTCTCCAATTGAGTTGTGGAGTCTCCCCTCAACCTTGTTGTAAAGGTTTCGGTTGGCTCCTTCAAGGTCGCCGATTAGTGGATTGTGAGACCGCCTTTGTGGTGGTGCTCACCGGAGAAGAAGGTGAGGCATTTGTGGCGCTCGGGTGACCTTGTGTGGCCCCGACACCTCTCCAACATAGACGTAGATTCCTTGGAAGTGAACTACGGGAATTTTATCTCCGTGTCCCCTTGCCGGTTTATTCGTTCCTCTCATTTACTTCTTGCAATTACCGTCTTGTTTACTTGTTGTATCGTTTGCCATATAGGTTGTCCATCTAGTTGCATCTCTAGTGAACTTTGATTTGTGGAAAGCCTAAAATTGCGATAAAACAATAAAAATTGGTACTCTCCTATTCACCCCCTCTAGTCGACCAAAGTTGGGCCTTTCACTTATGAATAAAATTATATCGCATACAAGTTTACTTAATTATCCATAGTAATTGTTCATTTACTATTGTGCAAGATGCATTTATTCTTATGCATACTTGAAGTTTATATTTTCTTTTACTTCATACAATGATTGCTTGTTGTTATTTACTTATCAATAAACTTTCATATTTTGAGTAGCAATGACCATGAATTCTATATTGTGTATCTACTGACAACAAGGTACAAAGCCCGTTTAATTATCACCTATATGCTCGAGAGGAGCATAGGTAAAGGTTGGGGATGTCGATACATGTAAAATGCATCTATATTCTTCGTATTTATTGTGTTATATTCTATCATATTTCCATCATATTATGAGTTATTACCTTGATTTACATTGATTTTTGGGACTTTCCTAATCGATCTCCTTTATATTGGTTTTAACTTTAGAAGGCGGAAAAAACTCTCTTAGTATTTTGGACTTTTAGGGAGATTCACGACACCAAAAATAGCAAGGTCAAAGAGCACACTTTGGAATTTTCAATACGCGTCCAACAAGTTTAAGTGGGCCAGCAGGAGATTAACATGCTGCAAGTGGGGGCCCATGGTGCGGTCAGATTCCCTAGCCGAGTGGCGAGGTCCATCTAAAGCCTCGAGCATCCCCTACTGTCCGTATTCGATTCAATATCATCATCTTAACCTTAGTCCACCTTTTATACATGTTTGTTCATCATGATCTCACGACAAGCGAAGGTGGAGATCGAAAACCACAAAACAGAGAGTATGTAGTCCCTCGTTGGCTTTAGACTGGAGGAGGCCACGGTAGGAATCACCTTCGGTCGCCTCTTCCTCTTCACCAACGCCTCCTCATGACTCTCCACCATGAGAAAGCGGCAATCCACCCCCTGTAATTTGCTAAAGTAATTTTGGAGAATGGTTTTCAAATCATTATTTCCTCACATATAAGTATGTGATTTTCATATTTGATTGCACCATTTTCTTAAACTTAAATGTGTTTGAACAATTCAAAAATTGGAATGGTTATAAGTACGACGGAGAGGTGTTTATCATCTCTCAAAAATGGTTTGGAAAATGATTTCAAATTATTATTTTCCCACATAACAATATACGATATTAACATAACTCTTGATCACTTCAATTGATTTGTTCATAAGAAATATTTTGAGAGGTCAAAATATTCTTATGGATTGATACATTGTATTCAAGTAATGGCCTTGTACTAAAGGATCTTGATATGGTTTTCATGGATGCTTTCTTCACATAACAATATGTGAGGTCCATTATTATCTCACCATTTTAAATCAGAAAGTGCATAAGAACCATTTTGAGAGGTTAAATTGTTCTCATGGATTTGTATGAAGGTTTTGTTACTTTGTATCATAACTTTAAAATATAATGTTAATGATTACTTTCCTATTCTGGAAAGAATTTTCATATGAGAAGAAATACTTTGAAACCTTCAAATGGATCCTTGTCCAGAATGATTATTTTGGACACCCAATGATTCCATGGTCGCATTATTTTCTCTCTAGATTTTCTTGGAGCAATTATAAAGTATTTCTACAATCATTTCTTGAGATGATGATGCAGAATAGACACTATGGTTTTCCATTTGAGAGAAATCTTAAATGGATTGCTTTGAGTTTTAAAAGTACTTCATAAGATCCGTGTCACTCAAATTTGAGTTAAGATACTTATAAAGAATTTGATAAGTGATTTAGTGGATTCACTACTACAAATCGGAGTGAGTGGTTGTAGGTGTTCTTATATGTGTTCTTGATGTTCTTGATGATCACACTATCATCTAGTTGTATAGGATGGTATTTAGATCAATCTAGAAAATGAATCGGGTTTCTAGGGAATGTGTAGATGTTATAAAGATGCATTCCTGGATAGAATTGTGTTCTTGTCCAGATTTTCTTGATAATCTGTGCCTAATCACTCTCCTAATCTCTCAGTAATCATTCTATCTAGCCACTAATCTACTACTATTTGATCCTAGAGACTAGACTAAAACCTTTGTAAATTCCTAAGTTTGCTTGTTGAAGATCTGTAGATGCTCCTCCTCCCTGTTCTTCATATTCTTCAAGTTCTTGCTCCATTTCCCCCTCTAGATCTCTCTCTAGAGTGAGTGTGTGTGTTTTTGGTCCAAGCTAGGATGGTGAGTTGAGAGGCTTGGGGTCTTGGGTGCATGGCTATTTATAGTGTCATAGGATGCATAGGATGGTCACACCTCACTAGTTTGCATGGCTAACCTACTAGGTGTTAAGCTCTCATGAGATACCTTGGTGGCCAAGGTTCCTTGTGTTAGAAGGAACTTGGGAGCCTAAGTTTCCTATTTGTGATTTATTTTTGGATCATGACAAGTGGATTTTGTCACTAGATGGGCCTTGGGCTAAATTGGATGTATGGGTTGATTTGCATCTCAAGCGAAAACTTAATTTGCAAATTCAATTGATAATTGTATGTCTCCATCTTAATTAAGTGAAAACTTAATTAGCAATGTAGATGATTTGATCTCATCAAGGCATGATTATTTGAGTTACAAAACATGAAGGAGATATACCCTAGAGGCAACTAATAAATAGGTTTTTATTATCATATCTCAATTAGTTTATAATAGTTTCATATTGTGCTATAACTATGCCAAGTAGAAACATTGGTACAGGTGTGGTTTGAAACAACCAAGTCCCTAGTAGCCTCTATTAATACTAGTTCGTTGGTCATGAGGATGATCTAGGTTTCAAGATCATGGGCATTTATGCCGATTGACAACAGGATCATATCATTGGAGAATGATGTGATTGGACATTCCTCGAAGGATTGCAACACGATCAAGTCATATAGTTCATTCTTGCAACAGCTATACCTAGACTCCTTTTCCTTAGACCGTTCGCTCATATTACTCACTGTTTCCCGAGGCTGCTTTGACTGCATCAACCGTCATCTGGTAATACGGTGGCCATAAAGGTGTACGTTGGGTATTCCGAAGGAACATTTGATCACATGTGACTGCTAGACTGGGATTTGTTCGCCCACATGACGGGTAAATATACATACGGCCGGCTTGGTGAGATTACATCCATAAATGTTGCAACATGTGACTCGGTCACATGGATGTAATATCATGGTAACAAGAAAACAGAATTTGTTGTGAATGAGATTGAACAAGGTATGGGATACCAATGATCGGATCTCGAACAATTTGTATCAAGAAACAGAAGGAAGAGGATGCTACATTTAGCGGTTCAAACGACATTGTCATCAGGAATGCATAGGGGTCACATGGATATCCCTGGTCCCTCTGTTGATCATTGATATAGATCATGTCAAGAGCATTCCCGAGCCGTGAGAGGATACACTTAAGGGTACGATGAGAGCGATCATTCATAAGACGGAATCACAGTAGAGAAAGAGAAAGCCAGAATCGTTCCGCAGAGAGATCCGAAGTTGTTCGAAGAAAGAATAAAGGACCGGAATCATTCCGGGAAAGATCCGAAGTCGTTCGGAGGAAATCCAAAGGGAACCGAAAGGTGTTTCGGGTCAAGACGGATTTTGTAATATTTATTTACATATTAGTTAATGTAATTAATATTAAATATAATATTAAAATCTAATTTGAAGGGGTATTCCACTAATGGGACAAACTTCCTAGGGAAAAAGGGCCCATGAGGGAAAACCGAAGGAGGGAAGGGCCAAGGGCCAAAGGGCCAAGGCCCAGGCGCCTCAAGGGGGCCCACCCGACCAACCTAGGGCTATGCATGGGGTGGGGTCCACCCCTGGCCGGCTAGCCCATGAGGCCCATACGCCTCCCCCCTCTCCCTTGAATAGTCCCACATGGGAAACCCAAAGGGGAGGGCACACCCCCTCCCCCTATATAAAGGGGTGCCCATGGGTGGGATTAAACACACCAATATTTGGAGAAGTCCTTTGGTTGACTTCCTCCTTCCCTCTCTCTCTAGCCCTTGTGACCATGGCCCCAAGTCTGGGTTGTGCGATCAAGGCACACCTGCAGCACGCTGTTGCGTTGTAGGGATTCCTAGCCGAATATCAACTTCCGCACTCCCGGCAGGATCGGGGAGCCGAAGGTCTCATCGTGCACCGGATGTGTACGAAGACACGAGGCGCAACACTTGGGGCGCTTAAATGTCGTGAGCCGGAGCTATTGCACGATGAAGATGAAGAAGGAGCAAGGGGTGACCTGCGAGGAGCTTCGCGACCTTGAGGTTGGCTACGAGAACGACTATATCAACCACGTTCCCTGCAGAACGTTAACCGCGTACGGTTTACAAGGGTATGTATTCTCTACACATTGGCCGTTACCGCATTACTACATAGATAGATCCTAGGCAGTTTTGGGGTTCCATCGTAGGGATTTTTTTTGTTTTCTGCTGCGGATCCCCTTCAGTGGTATCAGAGCCGATCTATGCATAGGAGTGCTATACGGCCAGTACGCACATGTATTGTGCGGGCATTGATCCCTTAGTTGTTATCCTCTAACGTGTACTTGTTTATATCGTGGTATTGTTTGATGAAGCGGCCCGGACCGACCTTACGTGTATTCGTACGCGAGACTGGTTCCACGCTCAACATACGGCTTGTACCGTATAAGTGGCTAGCGGGTGTCTGTCTCTCATTCGATGGTTGATCTAGCATTTACAACGGAGGGCCCCGAAAGGGATGTAGTAGAGACAACTGTCGGATCCATGTTGTGGTTGGAAAGTTCGTAGTTTAGAAACGGTTCTAGTGTGAAAGCCCTAACAACCACGTAAAACTTGCAGTAGATAAAGTAGAGGCGTCTAACTTTATTTTGTAGGGGGGGCATGTGATTATGATATGGCATTGGTCGTTACGATGGTAAAGTAGTTTACTTTTCTGTTACTAAGTAGTATAGTAATAGTCATCGTTCCGATGGATGACCTGGTGGAGGCGTCGTGGACTTGGCGTCAAACCAATGGCAAGATGGAGATCATGCCGGAGCGCTCGATGGAGATCAAGGCGCAAGAAAGACCATATCATATCACATTATACATATGATGTTGATACCTGTTTTACATCTTATTGTGTGCTAGTATTTAGATACTCAACGGTAGCAAATAAGATAATCCCTATTGAATTCCAATATTCCGTGTTCCCCTTGTGTGTGCACCACCAAGAAAGTTCTTAGGTATGAGGCGCCCTGCGGTGAGTAGGGTCAGACATATCTACGTTTGCATACAGTAGGTGTAAGCCATGTTGCACAACAAATACACATAAGTTAGATTTGGCGAGCCTAGCAAGTACAAACATGGCCTCGGAACACAAGAGATCGAAAGATTGAGCATGATTCACATGGATGATGTGATTGACATTACGGAATGTCTACCTTTGATGTTGCACTGATGGCCGTGACGATCGGGGGAGGTGCAGAGGATAGGGATCATGTGATCACTAAAATCGTCCAGGGGATGACAATTTTATTGGAGACCAATTATAAATTGATCTCTTATTATGAACTTAGTCTAGATGCCTGTTTGCAAATATCTTAATAGATCTTGGCCTATCCTGAGCCATGAGAGGATACACTTAAGGGTACGATGAGAGCGATCATTCATAAGACAGAATCATAGTAGAGAAAGAGAAAGCCGAAATCGTTCCGCAGAGAGATCCGAAGTTGTTCAGAGAAAGAATAAAGGAAAGGACCGGAATCATTCCGGGAAAGATCCAAAGTCGTTCGGAGGAAATCGAAAGGGAACCGAAAGGTGTTTCGGGTCAAGACAGATTTTGTAATATGTATTTACATATTAGTTAATGTAATTAATATTAAATATTTAAAATCTAATTTGAAGCAGTGTAGCATCCCATCTGTCTAACATCTGTAATGCTACATGGTCTAGTAATAAAATGCTACTTCCTACATATAATTGTTGCATCATCATCATATCACGCTCATGTCATCATGCCACCTTGCATTTCAGCATCATATAAAACCCCTTTCCATTTGCTTCTTCTCTCATATGCATTCATATTACTTGTATTTGCCTCTTGATGAATTGTAGTTGCTTCTTGATAAACTGCTTCATGCCCAAGTTGAGTCGAGGGCATATCTCTTTAATTCTTTCCACCTATTAACTTGTCAATTTCATCTCTCTTTGGAATCCATTCTAATACCACCATACATGTATATGTGGGCCTTACCATTTTGTTCTTGGTATTTAACTCATGCCCATCCATGTATAGTGTATGGATCCACCAAAACTATCCTTGTTTTTGCTCACCTCAAATCTTGTTTTGTTTTCTCTTTTCTTACACAACCACATGCATGCAATTGCCTCACATGCATGCAATTGTGCATTATTGCATGTGCATGCAATATAAAACCACCTAACCCAGCCACATGAAATATTAAACCCTTTTTCATTTGGTTCTTCTCTCATATTGCATTTGCCTATTTATTGTATTCGCTTCTCGATATTTTGTTTAGTGTCCAAATTGAGTTGGGGGCATCTCTCTTTAATTCTTTCCATCCTACCACTTGCTTTAGTCAACTCCATGTGAAATACCCTCCAATGTAACATGCCTAGGTATGTGAGCATCTCCTTTTGTTCTTGGATTTTAAATCTAGCTCTCACAGACATGATCATGGATCTTGTTACTTTAATCAACATGCTACATATATCCACTCTCTATCAATCTTGTTGTGTATTGCATTCTACCTCCCATGCAAGTGACTTTTAGCCTTCCTTCATGGCCACATGTACACATGCATGTATCTTTTGCATGGCCCATGTACAAACTTGGCTATTCTCCATCTTTCTTTTATTTTTGAGTCCTTTTGTTTTAGTTTTTCTTTGATATGAGGTTGATGTTTGAATCTAAGCTAAGCTAATCCTACTACCTAATATCTCCCCATCTAAACCTAAGCAACATCCTAACCATGGGCACCCATGCAAGTGCCTGTGGGTATCCTTTGCTTGCACCTGACCGGCCACTCCCGTCTTGTTTCGTTCCGCCGATACCCTCTCCCTCTCTGAAGCAAACCAACCCGAGTCACCCCTGCTCGTCCTGGTGCAACCCGACCTGCCCCTCCCCTCTTTGGACCACCCTTGCCTCGACCGGGTTCGAGCCAACTTTCCCGTGGCGCTGCGCCCGGTTACTCTCCTCTCGCTGCACCCCGGCAGCCGCTCCTCTCTCTCGCTCGCTTTATGCTAAGGAAGCTACAGGCACCCCTGGTCCTCTCTCTCCTGTGCTTAAAAAGGTAGCCAGGAGGGCCTCGTCTCCTCCAACCACTCCACCCAGATCGCCCCTTCCCCCCTCTCCTTCCTCCCCTCTATCAAAACCCTAGCCGCCGTCGCCATAGCCACGGCCAGGTTCTGGCAAACGTCGTCGCTGCACCTCGCCAGGAGCCGCGCGGGAGTCTACTGAAGCTGGACCTTTACCTGGAGCAAGGTGGAGGAGGTAGCTCACTCCAGAAACGCCACGTTCGCCTTCTTCCTCTCCTCCAACCCCCTCCCGGTGAGCTTCTTCTCCCTGCCCTAGCTCTCCTCCGCCCTTGTAACACACCGGCGCCGCTTCCCTGCCGCTCGCCGATGTCGCCTTGCCACTCTGTCGCGCACGCCCAGCAGCCAGTAGCCGCAAGCCGTGACAGACAGCAGCGCAAGCAACAGTAGCAGAGAAACCGCACGCACCCTCTGTTCTTCGCCTTGCCCCGTCCGCTGCAGTCGTCCTTCGCAAAATCCCCAAACACCAAAGTTGTAGCCCGATCAATCCTATTCATCTTTCCTTTTTACGGTAGGGCGAAATTCGCCTCCGTTCGGTCGCAATCGTCATCACAACCCAGCCCGATCTCAGCCCGTTTTCTGAAAATTTTCCGTCATTTTAAACCGCTAGATCCCCTCTGTTCTTCTCCTTTCCCCGTCCGCCGCAGACCTCCGTTGACGAAGCTCCAAACACCAAAGTTGTAGTACAACGTGGGCTCTACAACTTTCGTTTTTGCAGCGTCGTAAAATTCCCGACGGTTTGCTTGTCAACGTCGCCGGAAAATCGGACAAGCTCGCTGTTTACCTCTGAAAATTTCAGTTTCGTCAGATCCGATCTGGCCTTTTGTAGTAAACCCCCTCCAGTTCTGGGTCGAGCACGCGCAGGTCCTTCCCCGGCCAGCTGTCGCCACCCCGTTGGCCTGCCCGTTAGGTGGACCCGCAGCCGCTGGCCCACACGTCGGTGCCTATGGGTACTTTGCCCCGGTGTGAGAAAAGTTCCACGCGGCCGCTACGTCAGCTGTCGCTGACTCAGCGCCTGGCCCACTCGTCAGTGATTCGGGCTAGACCCACCTGAGTACAAAAAGTTTCTGTGAGCCTTTTTCAAATAAAAACAATTCAAGAAAATGCATATATGATTTTAAAATCCAGAAATTAATAACATTTTATGAATAAATCCAAAAATTACAAATGATAGGTGTTTTTGAATCAGAAAAATGTGAGGATTTCAAATATGCCATCCAAAATAATGTTTGACTAATTTAAATTTTCGAAATTGTTTAATTGCAATAAAATACCCTTTTCTTAATTAATTAATAACTTTAATTCTATAACTCCAAATTTGACAAATAATATGTCTAAATCGATCAGCACGACGAGCCCGTTCTGTTTATGCATTCCATGTTCTGAATTGTAGCATGCATTATATAAATATTAAGTGGACAGTAAGTTATATGGGAGCAAAACATGACTAAAACTTAATAAAATGCTTTATTCTTGTACCTCACACCTCACCCATGCCATGCTACATTATTGCCATGTAAATTATGCATCATTCATCATGGCATACTTGTTTTCTTGTCGTATTTTAATTATATGCTTGTGCACTTTATTTATGTTGGCCCTTGTTTGTTTGGTTCTTCTTTCGAATAGACGCCGAGCAGGGGAAATATCAGGAATCCCAGGAGTACTACCCAGATCCGTCTCTCGCTTCAACTGAGCTGCCAGGCAAGCACTACCACATGCTTGCATACATATAGTACCTATTGCCTCTATCTTATTCTTGCATCATTGAGTCGCGATTGCATTAAATTGAATCCCAAGTACTGTATAGCCTTTACTTTTAAACCCCA
The DNA here is from genome assembly GCA_916181665.1 of Avena sativa. Taxonomy (NCBI): domain Eukaryota; kingdom Viridiplantae; phylum Streptophyta; class Magnoliopsida; order Poales; family Poaceae; genus Avena; species Avena sativa. Next base: position 626,856,016 of record OV702288.1, on the reverse strand, counting down.
CCGAAGCTTGTTCCTCCATCCCATGAGCCATTACTACAGGAGTTGTTTGAGCCATGTGAGTCGTAGAACAGCATGTGTAGGGTATGTGAGTGTCTGATGGATAACGAGGTACCTAAACAACTTAACCTGAGTAGTAATGGGATAACTAATGAAAGAGGCACCGGTGGGCAATATCTGCTATCTGGTTTTTCATGCTCACTTGTGTCTCGTAGGACCCCGAGTACTTGATTTTTGTTTCTTGACTATTCGCACTATCCACATCCGGGAGGCCTTATGGACCCCCCTGATCCAGAGCTTGATTCATTTATATTTCTTGGGGCCACAAGTAGTTTGGGGCTTTATTACTATCTTGTACTTATGCCATGCTTTACTGCTTTATTTAAGATTGTGCGAGGAGCACCTGTACTGTTTAAGAATGCGGAATGTTTTCGCGGTATCGACAAGCCCAGTCACATTTTCAGGTTCCCAGTCATTTACGGCCATTATCGCAAACCCTGGGTCCGTCTCGGAGCCGGCCAACTTCATTGCGGGTAGCTTATTGGGGTGCCCCCCTGAAATATTTCTGAATCCTATGATCGCTTTGTCGTGAATGCCTCATTGGGTTTTGAGTTGGTTTTTCCGAGGTTGATCGAGTGTGTGTTGCTATTTGTGCACCCCTGCAGGGTAAATCTTTCTGAAAGCCGTGTCCGCGGTTATGGACGACTTGGAGCATAGTTTCTCGATCATAGACAAGTATAACTAAAGTACCGCTCTTAATCTGACCAAATACCTGACTAGTAAATAGTGCAATACTCAGGGAATGGTTAATAAAACTGCCAACGGATGGGTTGTTCGTCCGCTTTCTCGTTGGTAAGCGAGAAGGAGGATGGATCTGTTACTTTATACTGTTATAACTGTTGTTTCTAATTAACGGACATCAGTATATCATTGGTTAGGTGGATGGTTAGCGAGTATCTATAGACTTGTTAGTATTATCTTTTGCTGCAATTGCGTCACCCCAGGTTATGTCCCCTTTAGAGGCATAAAGACTTGCTGAGTACCCCTAGGGTATCACACGATAAATTGTTTGATTCAGATGAACAAGTGTATTCGCAAGATGGATACTGGATGGAGGAGACAGATGATGTTGGCAACGATCACTCGGTGTAGAGATTCCAGGGATGGGGATCCGCGAGATCTGTGGGCGGGATGTGTTTATTTATGTGGCATCTTATGCCGATTTGCTTCTTATCCGTACTCGGACCTTGTTTTCCGCTTCCGCCTGATACTCTGATGTTTGATGTATGAGGAGCTATCCTAAACTATTATCTCTATATAGGATATTTGGATCTTGCCGTATGGCGTTGCAATATTTCTATTTCTTTTAGATGGAATGGCTCTGTGAACTGTTGTAAGGTAGCTTGCATACATACTCACTTGTGTATGTATTTGATCTCTTCGCATGTTGCCTACGCCGCTCGCTCTTGTCCCGATGTCTTGAAGTGGTTAGGATGGCCGACGGGTCTACACGTGGGTGGCCCCTGGGCCCCCACTGTACTATTTTAACCACTTCTGGTTCATCCAGGCTTGAACTTAGAGAGTAGGGTTCGAGGTAGTTACAAGTGGTATTCCACTAATGGGCCAAACTTCCTAGGGAAAAAAGGCCCATGAGGGAAAACTGAAGGAGGGAAGGGCCAAAGGGCCATGGCCCAGGCGCCTCAAGGGGGCCCACCCGGCCAGCCTAGGGCTATGCGTAGGGCGGGGCCCACCCCAGGCCGGCTGGCCCATGAGGCCCATGCGCCTCCCCCCTCTCCCTTGAATAGTCCCACATGGGAAACCCAAAGGGGAGGGCACACCCCCTCCCCCTATATAAAGGGGTGCCCATGGGTGGGATTAAACACACCAATATTTGGAGAAGTCCTTTGGTTGACTTCCTCCTTCCCTCTCCCTCTCTAGCCCTTGTGACCATGGCCCCAAGTCTGGGTTGTGCGATCAAGGCACACCTGCAGCACGCTGTTGCGCTACAGGGATTCCTAGCCGGATATCAACTTCCGCACTCCCGGCGGGATCGGGGAACCGGAGGTCTCATTGTGCACCGGATGTGTACGAAGACACGAGGCGCAACACTTGGGGCGCTTAAATGTCATGAGCCGGAGCTGTTGCACGATGAAGATGAAGAAGGAGCAAGGGGTGACCTGCGAGGAGCTTCGTGACCTTGAGGTCGGCTACGAGTACGACTACATCAACCATGTTCCCCGCGGAACGTTAACCGCGTACGGTCTACAATGGTATGTATTCTCTACACATTGGCCGTTACCGCATTACTACATAGATAGATCCTAGGCAGTTTTGGGGTTCCATCATAGGAATTTTTTTGTATTCTGCTGCGGATCCCCTTCAAAACACTCATAGGTGATTTTATTCAAATAGTTGGATCTATTTGATGGAATACAAATGACTTTAGTTTTATCGGGTTCCATATATTTATTAAGTTATGATTTGATTAAGAAGGGTAGATTTGGAAGATAAAGATTTGGTCAATAGGATTAAAATATTTACTTGTTAATTGACTCTTGTAAATCAAAAGTGTTGAAAGTGCATGTGTGCCCCCATGTGTGGTTTTGGTAATTAATGACAATCTCTATGGACTAATGTTTGAATTGTCACTTGTAGGATTTTCCATTGGCATCGTTGGGGCCATGTGTTGGTTTCAAGGTTGAAAAATGAAGAAGAAGCAATGTACAAGGGCTTTGTGCCTATTGGAATCAAGAATACTAATAAGAAGAAGAATATCAAGGGTGTCTTGAATAAGAAGATGGATTCCTCATGACTATCTTCAAGACATCATCAAGAAATGAAGTGCAAGCTCAAGATGCACCATCTCTAGAAGATATCATGCTTGAAGCTTGCCATCCTCGGTGATCATGGGGTGATAAAGACAAGTTCAAAGAAGAAGTTTCCCCATGAAGTATGGGGGAGCAAGTCGCAAGTCTTCATCAAGCAAAGCACGAGCAAGAGAAATTAAGAAAGGTGTTCCATCATGAAGGAGACAAGATCGTCTACATCAAGCTCAAGTGAAATGCTCAAGGAAAAGGTATGATCTTCATGTAGGGGTTCGCGCATGAAAACAACAAATTTTCCCTATGCCAAGAACCCTAATGCTAGGACCTATCTATTAGTAATGCAATAATGGGAGGAGGTTTTCACAAACTTAGCCTTGAAGATCAAAAAGCATTGTCAATGCTTAGGAGAGCATGGTTGATTTAGTTATACCGAAGCTGACCTTGAGGTCGCGTTGAAGTCCTTGCGGCTCATGTGGCTCCAACGACTTCTAGTGCCCCAAGTGTTGCACCTCCGAGGGAGTTACACACGTTCGGTGCCTGACGATGACTCCTGCTCCTCTGATCCAATGGCAGTTGCGGAAGTAAAGCTTCTGGATCCGAATCCCACAGCGCGACGATGCTCCGTGGTGAAGAAGACTCTTGCTCGCGCGATCCGGACTTGGGACCATGGTCACGGGAGAGAGAGAGAGAGAGAGAGAATCAACTAGAGGTCTCCCCAAAAGAGAGGAAACTTTTATTGATTATCGTGTATTTAATTTGCCAAAATACCTCTCTTTATATAGGGGAAAAACCCCCCACATAGGCAATTGCCTTAGCCATGTGGGACTAAACAAAGGAGAGGGGAGAGGGGGGCTTGGCCGTTGCCGGCTAGGGCCCAAGTGGGCCCCATGTGGGGTGCCTTGGACTAGCCGGCCACCCCTCCTCCTTCCTCCCTTTGGTCTTTCCCTCATGGGCCCTTTTCCCTAGGGAATTAGGCCCAATCACTACAAGAAAAGTTAGGTTTTACAACGGATGATTTTCGTGGTTGAAGGCCCGTTTTTCATGGCTAAAAAGTCTTCTGTGACGGATGACCTTCGTGGTAAAAGCCCCATCATAAATGAATCAACCACGGTTTTTTTCGACTATAGCGGATCACACCTTCAGCAACAAAAACTTGTTCCATAGTAGATATGCTCGCAAGCCGCGTTGACTGTTGATGTCATGCAAACTGCCACATGGCAGCCACCGTTAACGGCCGGTTACCTCCATTAACGATCAGAGAACCCGTGGTAGAAGTCTGGCCCAACTAGGGCCTGCTAATTATTAAGTGGGACGACCCATGAGGAGAGCCTAATAAGTAGACGGTTCATTACTGTTTCATCCTGCACTGCTTGAAGTGGGCTCATTAATGTAGCTAACTTCAACCGCGAACTTTTTGGTCCGATACTATTTCGGCCTATAGGAGGCCCACGTTGGTCCAACACTGTGTGGCCCATTAGCAGCCTACGCCAAGTCACTGTAGTATAGTTAAAGCCTGCTGCCGTCCCATGACTATTCACGCAGCCCATAGTGGGCCACCTACTACCGGCCCTTCTTTGAGATGGTCTGTTACAATTCTAACCTTTTACTGTTCCGGCCGTCAGCTGTTCAGGCCCATAGGAGGCTTGTTACTATTCTGGCCTGGTAATTCTGTCGGCCTGTTACTGTTATCGTCTGGAAATTTCACGGTTCATTACTATTTTGGCTTGTTATTATTCTGGCCTTTAACTGTTTTGGCCCTTTACTGTTGCAACCTTTTACTATTGTTGCCTGCTACTGTTTTGGCCCATTAATCCTCTGGCATGTTACTGTTCTATCCTATTACAGTTTCTTGCCTTTTACTATTGTGGCATGTTACTGATATGGCATATTTCTATTCTAGCATGCTACTATTCTGGACTCTTACTGTTACAGCTTGTTACTGTTACTTGTTCCCACATGTGGCTTGACCCATTACATTTATAGTTTTTTGTAGTTTCAGCCTTTCTGAAGCCCATGCCAATATCATAAAAGGTGTATAATTAGCGAGCATCTTTTACTGTTCATCGTCGGTCGAATACGAGATGATCCATTAACAAAGCATCATACTTGACGAGGGTTTAACTCGTCAATGCCCATTGTTATGGACTTGGGTTTTGGAGAAGGAGGGAGCGCTGGAGACATCTATCGGCTAGCAAACAAGCACACAGGGGACAAAGGATTTACCCAGGTTCAGGCCTCGTAGAGGTCCCTACTCCTGCTTGTCTGCTCGTGGAATTATCGAGGGAGTCGAAAGTTACAATGGTGAGCAGATGTAATCTGGCGAGGGTTGTGGAAACTAGGGTTGTGTGTGTTCTCCTCGCCGCCCCCTCCTAGCTTTTATATAGATAGGCTAGGTCTCGGGTAACAGGTCGAGTCGGTTACAAGTTAGGGTTTTCCCCTTCAAACTTTCTATCTTTAGCTTCTTCTTGTCCTTCAAGCAATCGAGAGTCTGCAAGTTACTCGAGTCCTTTCATCTGGGTCTTGGCGACACCGTGGGCCTGTTCGTATTTGGACCGTATATACCAAGCTCGAGTACTTGTAGGGTATACCCATGTCAGTAGCCCCCGAGTGTCCAGTGGAATCGCAGATTCGACTAGGGACTCTTTGAAGTCTTCGAGTGCCTAAACGAGTACATTTTCGACTGCTTTTATTTGCGTCATAGGGATTGTTGATATACGTGCCTGATATAGCCGAAGTATCGGTATCAGTTAACCACCTTAGGGTGAAACAACGCAATCTACTCGAACTCGAGTCCTAGGACTTGAATCCGGAAAAGTGCTGGCGTAATTCGACTCAGGCCGCGGAGGTCTTACAGGAGTCGAATTCCAGTTATATGGGTGTGAGCACTCGACGCGTCCGTCAAGGCATGTTCATCGTGCATGTAGGCACGGATATATTTCTGGTAGTGCGCAGTTAAATGCGTTGTGAAGCCTTATTCAGGTCTTACCTTCACGCTGTAAGCGCGGCATCCGAATTTTACCATCGTAGAGACGATTCGGGCGACCCAGGAGACGTAGTCTCTTTGTAGGGAAAATTATGAGGCGGTGTCGCCATGAGCTATGAGTGCGGATGTTATCAACACACAGTTTTTATGCAAATAATCATAGGGTGCGTGACCAGCGACTCCCTATGGGAGTAGCCCCCGACTGCCTGGTTGAGTCGAAGACTCAGGCAGGGACTAAAGAACCTTTGCGACTAGTGTCGTCTTTTGCTCGTTTGTTTCAGTCGAAGACTTAGGCAAGGATAAAACATTTGTGCGACTGCTGTCATCTTTTGCTTACTTATTTCAGTCGAAATTGTTTCCGGCGCTCCCTATGGGAGTAACCCATGTCCATAATCGAACCGCATTTCGAGTGATTAGGTTTGATTGTGATTGCCCACATTCCTGCAATAAGAAAAGAAAAATCATAGGGTGCACGGCCAGCGCTCCATATGGGAGTAGCCCCCGAGTGCTTGGTGGAGTCGAAGACTCCAGCAAGGACTAAAGTAGTCAAATTTTCCACTGCGTAGCTATGATGACGTCATTGCTGACGCTTGTATGACCTCAGTTGCCCGCATGAGCGAGTTGGACGGGACGTGACGAGCGGTGGGTCCCACTTCCTGACTTTGATTTGACTGGTCGTGCGTAATCTTTATTTTAACTACGCCTCCTCGATTTCCGCGCGTAATGGGAGAAGTGGGGGGACGGTTCGCGCTTCCTCTTCTCCACGTGTCCACCGTGATGCGTGCCACACGTCCAATAGGGTTTTTGTCAACCGTTGGATTGTATCTCCTAGGGGTTAAGTAGCGGCGCTGCGGCGGTAATTTTCCATCCGCGCTCTCTCTTCCTCGCTGCCATCACCATTGTTGCTTTTCCCTGCGCTCATCTCCTCGACAACGCTGGACCACCTCCGCTCGTTTCCAAGCTACTTTCTGCGCTCTCATCGCCGCCGCGCAATGGGGAAAAAGAAAGGAGGTGCTGCCGCTGATTCCGCGGCCATCGTTGCCGCGATGAAGAAGAAGGGTGGCTCCGCTGCTGCGGGCACCAGCGCCGCCGCCTGCGTGAAGAAGAAGGTCACGGGCACTCGCGTGACCAATGGTGCATGGCGCCCCTCCATTATCAAGGCGTCGGATCTCCGTCTTCTTTGCCAAGACGGAGTTATCTCTGCAGCAGTCACCGATGCGCGCGTCCCCAGCTATGAGACCATTCATGCTCCTCCTGCTAGTTTTCAAGTGATGTTTCTCGCATTCGTCATTCGCGGTCTCTCTTTGCCTCTCCACCCCTTTTTTAGGGGTCTTCTTTGTTTCTATGGGCTCCATCTCCATCAGCTGTCCCCAAATTCTATGCTCCACATCACCTGCTTCATCACTCTTTGCGAGTGCTGGCTCGGAATCGAGCCACACTTTGGTCTTTTCAAGCGCTTGTTTAAATTGAAGCGTCAGTCCGCATCTGGCTCTTTAGTTTACGACGTAGGTGGTTGCGGAATCCATGTCGATCCATCTGCCACCTACTTCGACATTAAGCTTACCACGTCCGTCCAGGGATGGAGGGACAAATGGTTCTATATCCGTGATCAGAAGGCCAAAGATGAGCACTTTGGACTCACGCCCTTCGATCCCGCGACTCCCTGCAAGAAGATGCGTTCTTGGAAGAACGTAGTTATGCCTGGCGAACTCGCGGAGAAAGACGTGTTGTATCAACGCGTCTGCGACCTCGAGAGTCGCATAGGCACAGAAGAGGGAGGCTGCACCCTTATCAGGACTTGGCTGCGCCATCGTGTCCAGCCTCTCCAAGCCAGAGTTCATCCCATGTTTCAATGGGGTGGCGCTGATGATGCCACTCGCGTTTCTGCCAATGGAATGTCCACGAGTGAGGTGGATAAGAGGGTTCAATTGGTCACGAAGTACACTGGCAAGGATGTACTTCCGAGTGAGCCAGTCGTTCCTCCGTTTGATGCTTCGAATCCCCTCCTGAGGTACAGTTGTGCTACGCAGTAGCTTATTTTCGCGATTGCCTTTCTGTTGTTTACTTGTTCTTTTTGCTGATCTTTGCTGTCTGTATGTAGGATTGGGAGGTTTCGCCCTCTATGCCTCCTCTCCCTGAGGGGATTATTCCTGGTGAAGCTTTGGAAGAGGACGAGTCTGAGTCGACTATCCCTTCTGATGTGGAAGAGGAAGCCCCCGATTCCGAGAGCCTGGATACTCGCAAGCGTTCGCGCAGCAAGGATTCCGACGCGTCGACTCCTTCGACTCCAGAAGGCACGGCTATTGGCGCGGAGTCGCCCATTCCAGCCGTTCCTGTGAGGGCTGTCGCACCGTCTTCTCGCAAGAAGATGCGATTGCCCAAGGAGTCTTCGTCGGAGTCGAAGGAGGCCATGTTTGATCTTGACAAGTTTGATGGGTAAGTTCATTCTTTTCCGTTTTCTTGTTGGCCTTGCCCTGGAGTTTGCCCTTTATCTATGTGGATTTGGTCTTGTAGTCAAGAGGCGGCGTCATCTTCTGGCGACATCAAGTTTTTGAAGGAATCAGGAGTCGCGACCTCAAGGGCCAAGGTAGAGGTCGAGCACGCTCCTTCCCCTCCGACGGCGGCCCACTCCGGGCACAATTCTTCGAGTTCTCCTCACGTAGGGGAGCATCGAATGGTTGCTCAGATGACGGTTCAACAAACTTCTTCGGAGTCGCTGGAGGACCATGTAAGTATATTTTTCCTTCTTTTTAGTGTGGCAGTCAATGTTCTCTGTTGCCCTCTCTGATTCCTTGTTTGTGCGATAGCTCCTTGTAAAGGAAGCAGCACAAGTGGCGGAGCAGGTGATGGCGATGGGTCGCCAGCATGCAATGCTGGAGACGCGTCACCGCGTGGTCGAAAGTGAGTGTTCTACGCTTATTCTTTTTCGTCTTCTCCTTTTTTTTGGTATAGTCGACTGATAGTCAACCTTTGATTGCCATGTAGCTGAGCATAACTATTTACTGCACAACGTCGCCACCTTGGAAAAGACATTAGCCGCAGCTGTGAAGGGGCACGACGAGGCAATCGCGGCTTGTGATGATGCACAGAAGCGCAAAGAAGATCTGCGTGCCTCCTTTGCCGCCAGGGAAAAGTTGTTTGAAGAGCAACTGTTCTCAGTCGCCAAGGCCCTCTCAGGTACCTTTGTTGGTAGATATTTTATTGTTGTCCTTCTCTGTATCTAGAGTTTTGCCGGTGGCGTTAGAGGTTTGATCCATATGTGTGTTTTATGTGCAGATGCTGGCGACTTGAGCTTTGACCCGCAGGCCCTTCGTCGCGATGACGCTCTGGCAGGCGCGGTGTCTGCAGTCGAGGACCGAAGCGTCGCTATCCAAGATACATTGTCCAAGGCCAAGGTCACCCTCAGTCGCCTCCGGGAGGAGTTGATGCCAAAGGTGGAGCTGGTCGATAATATGGACAAGCTGGTGGAGTCACTCGCCGGGGGTGTGCCTGCCACCTACAAGAACTCCCTCCGCGCGGCCGGCGTGACCATGTCAATCGCCATGGTGCAAGCCCACGGAGTCGAGATAGATCCCTCTGCGGTATCAAAGGCGATGCCTGTTGGCGCAGACGGTCAGCAGGTAGTCTTCGCTCCTTTCGCGACTGCCTATGCCAAATATGGCCATTCCTTGATAAATACCGTTGCCAAGTATTCGGAGGAGCTCCAACATGCCAAGAAGGCGGCGAAAGCTTCGGCCTCAGGGGCCGGCGGAAAGTCAGTGGCGTCTGATACTGCCACGGACTTGATGAAGCCCCCGAAGCCGTCGAACTCGAAGAAGCCGGCTGCTCCGAAGTTAGCTTTTTGTAATAGTTGATGAATTGTCCTTTTGGTATGAGAACATGCCTGCTGGCGAGTGTGTTTGTGAATACTTTATGCTGATCCTGAATGCATCTGTTACTTTTGCCTTTGTGTTAAGTTGGTCGCCTTATTTGCCTCTGTCTTGACTTTGTGGTAGGGTACATCAAGTGGTCCTGTGGGGGGAACCCAAGACTCGCCATCTCTTGAGGATACAGTGGCACCACCACACTCCAGGGTAGAGGAGTTGTCCTTGCTTTCGCGACTTCGTGATCGTGTTAAGCAGCTGGAGCGTGAGTTGCCCGTGATCTGTGGTAGCGCGGATGTGTGGAAGTCGAAGGCTGAAAAGGCCGCCGCCCGCGAGCAGTATCTGCTTGGCAAGGTGACGCAGCTGGGCGACCAGTTTAAGTGTTAGTTTGCTTATTCTCATCTTTTCCTTTGTAGTTACCTGTAGCAGTACGTTGTACTCATGCTATTGATGCTGCTTCGTGTAGTTGTTAGCGCGCGTCGTCCGCGGGAGGAGAAGGATAGAATTGCCATTCGCCTTCATCATCTCACCCAGGAGCAACTTCAGGAGAGCGGATACTTCTGGGTACATCATGATCGTGCGACTGCGTTGGCGACCCTGCAGGATCGCGCATCGCGAGTGCTGCTCTTCCTGAAGAAGTCACAGTCGTTCTTGAAGAACATTTATCGGGTAATGTTCCCGCTGGACGACGCTCCGTCAAGCCTGCTGGCTCTCCTTGCCAAGTTTCAGGATATGTCCGCTGTTCGCGAGTGCGTGAGGCAGCAGTTGGTGGTTGGTGCCAAGGCTGCCCTCTCAATTGTGCGATTGCACAGGCCTGACGTGGATGTTGCTGTCATTGCTTCTGGACCGCCAGCGCCACCAGCAGGATCTGCCTGGAATATGGTGCCGCACTACCAGGCGGTGGATCGTCCGACAGAGGAGATTGTCGACTTTTTCGAGGAGCAAACCAACGTTCATCTGTTGCAAGAGTAGCCAAATTTGTATCCTGCACATAAGTGTACTTGTGTTGTAAAGTTCGTACAGATGTTGTAGATAATTTGTTGTCGAAATGTGTATAAGGAGCTTTGTGAGCTCGAGGTGCGTTGCACTTTATGCGAGTCCTTTTCATTAGCCTGGTCATCTTTTATCTCAGTCCCTTGTCAACCTGTCAGGTGCGTTGCAGCTAGGTTGAGTTTGTGTTAAGGGGTTCGATTGATGTGCCAGCTACTCAAGATATCGCGTTTTGGTTCGAAGAACAGATGCAAGTAGGGTGGTGCAGCCCCCGAGTGTAAAATTGACAGAGTAAAGGAGAAACGCAGAGTTTTGGGGCACTTAACTTTTATTTATTCGGAGAACAGTGCGAGGTACAATGTGTGGCTGAGTAGCCTTGGCTGAGTAGCCTTATTTGCGATGTAAAAGTAAAGAAACGACTAAGGGTAGAAGTGTCGCAGTTGTGCGACGTTCTAAGGGTTGGAGTATGCGACTCCTGTCTCTAAATCTTGAAGGCGACAGGCGCCACCTGGGATTACTTCTGTAATCACGTACGGTCCTTCCCAGGGGGACTCGAGCTTGAGATGTTCCTGCTGCTTCAGTCGCAGGACCAGGTCACCTTCGACGAAGGATCTGGGGCGAAGCCTTCTACTGTGGTAGTTGCGCAGGTTCTGCTGGTAGATCGTAGATCTTTCTGCGGCGATTTCTCTTGCTTCGTCGAGGAGGTCGACAGAGTCTTCGAGTGCAAGGGATGACTCTTGTTCGCTGTAGGCGACCACGCGCGGCGCCTTGCACCGTACCTCGGCGGGTAGTACTGCTTCTGCTCCGTGCACCATAAAGAATGGCGTGTAGCCCGTGGCGCTGTTTGGAGTTGTACGTAGACTCCAGAGTACAGATTGTAGCTCATCTGGCCAGCAACCCGCTGCTTGTTCGAGTGGTTGCAGGAGTCGCTTCTTGATGCCGCTGCAGACGAGCCCGTTTGCTTTTTCCACCTGACTGTTGGTCTGTGGATGCGCTACTGAGGCGTAGCTGATGTTGATCCCCAGGTTCTCGCAGAATTCTTGGAACTCCTTGGATGTGAAGTTCGTCCCGTTGTCGGTAATGATGCTGTGCAGCACGCCGAAGCGATAGACGATGGACTCGAAGAACTTGACTGCGATGTGCCCTGATTGGTTGGTCATTGGCATAGCCTCGATCCACTTGGTGAATTTGTCGACTGCAACCAAGAGGTAGACGTAGCCTCCGCGCGAGGATCTTGGCATCTTGCCAACCATATCGAGCCCCCATTGTGCGAAGGGCCAGGCCAATGGAATAGGCCGTAGCTCTGCACCTAGTGCGTGTGGCTTGTCCACGAATCGCTGGCAAGCATTGCATTTTTGGACTATATCCTTGGCGTCGCGCATGGCCGTGGGGCAGTAAAATCCAGCTCGTAGAGCTTTGGCGACGAGGGCGCGACTGCCTGCGTGGTGCCCGCAGGTCCCTTCATGGATGTCGAGGAGAATTGCTCTTCCGTCAGCCATGGAGACGCATCGTTGTAGAACTCCTGTGATGTTGTGTTTATACAGTTCGCCATTGAGAACGGCGAATGCCTTGGAGTGCCGCGCGATGTGCCGTGCATCTATCGGATCGTCCGGTAGTCTCTTGCTGAGGAGGTACGTAATGTACGGCTGCGTCCAAGATTGCTCGATCATCATGACGCTCATTGGTCCCTCGAGTCCTGTGTCTAGCTCCAAGTCATCTAGTGCCATTGGCTCAGTGGGTGGCGTAGCCCCTGAGTCCGTTGCTGCGCTTGTTTTCTTCTCTGCGGCCTTTGGCTTGATGGAGCGTTCGCATATGCGCTCGAGAAATACCCTAGGTGGTATGGGGGCGCAGGTAGAGCCTATGTTGGCGAGTGTGTCTGCCTCCTCGTTGCTTTCGTGGCCTATGTGTCACAACTCGCAATCATCGAAGTCTCCTTCGAGTGTATCGTAGAGGTCGCGGTACGCGATCATGTTGTCGTTCAGTGCGTCGCACTTGTGCATTGTTTGGTTGACGACCAACTTGGAGTCGCCATATATGATGAGCCTTTTGGCGCCACAGGTTTTTGCCATCCTCATCCCATGCAATAGGGCCTCGTATTTAGCCTCGTTGTTTGAGGCTATGAACTGCATTCGCATGATATATTTCAGCTTGTCCCCTTGAGGTGATGTCAATATGACACCTGCGCCTGCTCCGTCTTTCCGTTTGGACCAATCGAAGTGCATTGTCCAGAGGTAGGACATATCTGGCTTGTCCAGGAGCTGGTTCTCCATCCAGTGCACGAGAAAGTCAGGGAGCACTTGCGACGTGATGGCGTCGCGTTTTTCATATGTGATGTCTCGTGGAGACAGCTCTATTCCCCAAAGCGCGAGTCGCCCCGTGGCGTCGGGGTTATTGAGGATATGCCCCAACGGGGCGTCGTTGACTACCACGATTGGGTGTTCCTGGAAGTAGTGGCGCAGTCGCCGGGCGGTCATAAAGACGTCGTACGCCATCTTCTGGTAGTGCGGGTACCGCTGTTTTGTTGGCGTGAGGACCTCGCTGAGGTAGTATACCGGGCGTTGTACGCCATGGACTTTGTTTTCCTTGGCTCGTTCGACGACGAGCACTATGCTGACCACCTGGTTGCTAGCAGAGATGTACAGCAACAGTGGTTCCCTTTCTCGTGGAGTCACCAGTACTGGCGAGGTGGATATTAGGCGCTTGAGATCTTCGAATGCTTCTTGCGCTCCATTGGTCCACTCGAATTTGTCAGCTTTGCGGAGGAGCTGATAGAAGCGTAGCGCCTTTTCACCCATCCGACTGATAAATCGACAGAGTGTCGCGATCCGTCCAGCTAGTTGTTGGACGCCTCTTATGTTCTTTGGCTTCTCCATGGCCAGTATGGCTTTTATCTTTTTCGGGTTTGCCTCGATCCCCCTCGCGGAGATGAGATACCCGAGTAGTTGCCCATATGGTACGCCGAAGGCGCATCTGTCCGGATTGAGCTTGATCCGGTAACGATCGAGATTGGTGAAGGTTTCGCGCAAATCGTCGATTAGGGAGGCTTCCTCCTTAGTATTGATTACTATGTCGTCGACATAGACTTGGATGTTGCGACCCAGTTGCTCCTTGAGGCAAGCCTGCATGCACCGCTGGTAGGTGGCTCCTGCCTTTTTTAGTCCGAAGGGCATGGTGTTGTAGCAGAACACACCAAAGGGCGTTGTAAACACTGTCTTCTCCTGGTCTTCCTCCTTCATTCGAATTTGGTTATAGCCTGAGTAGGCATCGAGGAAGCAGAGACGCTCACATCCAGCGGTGGAGTCGATGATCTGGTCGATCCGTGGCAGTGGGAAGTGATCTTTTGGGCAGTGCTTGTTTAAAGAAGTGAAGTCCACGCACATCCGTAGGATATCCGTGTCCTTTTTTGGTACCAGCACCGTATTGGTGAGCCAAGTGCTTTCTTTGATCTCGCGTATGAACTTGGCCTCAAGGAGTCTGTTGATCTCCATTCCGACTGCCTGCGCTCGTGGCTCAGACAGTCGCCTGATTGTTTGCTTGACTGGCCTTGCGTCGGGGTTGATGTTGAGTGCGTGCTCGGCGAATTCCCTGGGAACTCCTGGCATGTCCGCAGGACACCAGGCAAAAATTTCCCAGTGCTCACGGAGGAATTCGACGAGCGCGAGTTCCTATGCGGGACTCAAGTTGTTGGTGATGAGGGTCGTCTTGGCGGGATCCGATGGATGGACCTGCACCTTCTTTGTGTGCACGGATGAGTCGAAGGAGAGATCAGGTGAGCTTGGCCTACTCAAGGGAGGCAGACTGTTGTCTGTCGTCTCTTTCAGTCTTGCGAGTTCCTCCTGCATGCCGAAGGACTGGGAGATTCTGTTGAATTCCCTGTCGCAAGCGTCAGATCGCTCAAAGTTCCTGTTGATCATTATGACGCCGTTGGGACCTGGCATTTTCATCTGTAGGTAGGCGTAGTGGGGTACTGCCATGAACCTGGCGAATGCGACACGCCCAAGGATGCAATGGTATTGTGAGGGCCAGTCGACGACCTCAAAGTCGATGCGCTCGCGCCGGAAGTTCTTCGGCGTGCCAAAGATGACGTCGAGGTTGATTTTGCCTAGGGGGTATACGCCTTTCCCTGGGACGATGCCGTGGAACATTGTGTCCGATGCCTCCAAGCAGGGTAGAGGGATCCTCATTGCTCGCAAGGTACTCGCGAATATGAGGTTGATGCCGCTTCCGCCATCCATGAAGACGCGACTCATGTCGAAGCTTCTAATTTGCGCCTCGAGTACGAGGGGGCAATGACCTGGGCAAGGTACTTGAGGCGGGTGGCCGCGTTTGTCGAAGGTAATGCATGACTCACTGCCACTAAGGTACTCAGTGGTGGATGGTGGCGAGTGCGTGGCCAAGTTGACTTGGCGAGTGATGGCCTTCTGCACCCTGTTGGAGGGGCGCCCCTTTTGGATCATCATGGTACCCATGGCCCGTGGGTACGGTTCGCCTCCGTGGTGCCGGTCCGGTGCAGCTCCGTTCGGGGGTGGCCCAGGTGGTGGTGGTGGTGCGCCATGTGCCATGGCGCCTGGAGCGGCTCTGCAGCCTCTTTCGACTGCATTGCGGTTCATCCGAACCAATCCCTCGTGTAGTTTGAGGAACTCACGGCAGTCCTTGAGGAGGTGGCTGGACTTTCTCTTGCCGTCATGCTTGTCGATGTAGAAGTGTACCGTGCATGGCCCGGACAGTTTGTCCTCGATGGAGGTCGCGGGTGCCTCATCGCGAGTGCGGCGTTGCCACACTTGCGTGGTTTTCCCGGAGTCATGGTATCCGCCGCTGCGATATCCGCTGTTGCGGTTATCGTCGCGTCTATCGGCGTAGCCGGCTGCGACCATGTTGACGTCGTCGCGGTCGTCGTAGATGCGCATGCGACGCTTCCCCTGGCAGTCGCGTCTGCGTTCGAGTTCTGCCTCCTCGTCGGAGTGAGCACGATTCTTCACCAAATCTTCTCCATCGGCCCACCGATTCGCGATCTCCATCAGGTGGTCGATGGTCTAGGGCTTTGAGCAGCCTAGCTCCTCCCTGAGTTCCATGCGGCGGACACCACCGTTGAATGCATCAACCGCACGGTCTTCCGAGATGTTCTTCGCGGAGTTCTTGATGATGGACCACCTTTGGATGTAAGAGCGCAGCGATTTGCCAGATCTTTGCTGGCAGCATCTCAGCTCTTCGATTGATGCAGGTCGCTTGTATGTGCCCTTAAAGTTGTGCGCGAAGCTGTAAACTAGCTCATCCCAGCTGCGAATGGATCCTCGTGGGAGGTTATTCAGCCATGCTCGGGTGGCGCCCTGTAGCTGTAGCTGCAAGCATTGCATGGCAGTACTTCGACTGCCTCCATGTAGCCTGACGGAGGAGATGTGATCCTCCAGCCAGATCTTGGGGTCCTACAGACCGTCAAATTTCGGGTTCTCCGATGGGAGTTTAAACCCCTTAGGCATTCGCTTCTGCCTAATGGATCTGCTGAAGCATCTGGCGTCACAGAGTTCCCCATCTTATTCTTCTGTGTCAGTCGACCGAGCACATCGTGCCCTTGATTTGTCGATCTTGCGCTGTGTGAGGTCGTCGCGCGCATCGTAGTCGCGGTCATGTCGCCGTGAGCAGCGGCATCGAGACAGATCGTGACTGTCATCGCTGGACGGGGGCGAGGAGTAGCGCTTTGCCCTTTTTTGGGTCTGGTACTGGCTCCTTGTCGAGGGCGGCCTCGATTAACCCCAAGCCCGCGATCGTAGATCGGTGCATGGCAGTTCGGGGATCTCCAGCTGGCGGCTGGTTATTGAGGAGGTACATGGTGGCTGCTGTCACCACGGCCTGCGGTGTCCTGGGAACCACGTTGCCTCTCATGTCAACTGTCATAGAGCCGAAGTCGAGGACTTTCGCGGCTTCTATGCGCTCTTGTTCGGTGAGGTGAGCCATCCACGAGTGCCTCTTCTTGGCGAGGTACTCGTTGCCTCTTGAGGAGGATCCTCCGTAGGAGGAGAGCCTAGCACGACGAAGGCTCGATTCGTCCGCTGCCTTCTTACGCGCCTCAAGTTGCGCGATTGCTTGTTTTTGGCGCTTGAATTCTTCTTTTAGAAGCCAATGATAGCCCATCAGAAGTTCCTACAGGGAGCCAAAGGGTAGAGGTGCACCCCGTAGGGCTTCGCGGCAGCGATCCCACTCTTGCTCGTTGAGCCTGATTACGACGCGTTCGCCGGTTTGCTCGTTGATCATGCTAGGAGGTTCGATTGCTCCTCCGTTGCCACCGTTATCTCCATTGCCACCGTTGCCACCGTTGCCGGCGTTGGGTGGATCGGTGTCGTTGCCGGTGTTACCACCGTTGCCGCGATTGGGTGGATCAGTGCCGTTGCCGGTGTTACCACCGTTGCCGCGATTGGCGGAGGTGTCGCCTGCGTTGATGATGGCGCACATGAAGTGATTGGGGAAGCTGTTGCTTCCACAACTTTCAGATCCGGAACCGTAGGTTCCATCTTCAGTGGCCAGATCGCTTAGATCGGAGTCGCGACTGCTGTCGCTGACCATGTTCTCGACTGCCACCGGAGCGTTGAACTCGCTGAGGGTGCCGATCGATGGAGGGAACCATGATGCCGGGGCAATCGCCGGTGTTGTCGGCTGATCAGGCATGCGAAGCATGCCCATCTGACCAACTTGGAAGCGGAAGCTCCCAATCGCCAGGCTGATTCCGTCGCCCACGGACTCGAAGGCCGGGCGGGTGGCCGGCGTGTGGACGGTGAAGTCGAAGGCGCCGAAAAGCTGACGAATCTCCGCTGTTGTGGAGTTGTAGATCGCAGTTGATGGGGCCGAAGAAGCCGCAACATCAGCACTCCCTTTTCCCATGGACGGCGCCAATTGACGAGGGTTTAACTCGTCAATGTCCATTGTTATGGACTTGGGTTTTGGAGAAGGAGGGAGCGCTGGAGACATCTATCGGCTAGCAAACAAGCACACAGAGGACAAAGGATTTACCCAGGTTCAAGCCTCGTAGAGGTCCCTACTCCTGCTTGTCTGCTCGTGGAATTATCGAGGGAGTCGAAAGTTACAATGGTGCGCAGATGTAATCTGGCGAGGGTTGTGGAAACTAGGGTTGTGTGTGTTCTCCTCGCCGCCCCCTCCTAGCCTTTATATAGATAGGCTAGGTCTCGGGTAACAGGTCGAGTCGGATTCAAGTTAGGGTTTTCCTCTTCAAACTTTCTATCTTTAGCTTCTTCTTGTCCTTCAAGCAATCAAGAGTCCGCAAGTTACTCAAGTCCTTTCATCTGGGCCTTGGCGACACCGTGGGCCTGTTCGATTTGGACCGTATATACCAAGCTCGAGTACCTGTAGGGTATACCCATGTCAATATTGTTCCCTAATCGACCTGGTTGGCGTAGTTACGGTAACAACTACTGCCATGTGTGGACGGTGTCAACTAAATGCCTACATGGACTCAAAGAGCAATCCCATCTTCCCGAACTCCGTTTAGTTTATACCCACTCGCCGATACCGCCTGACCGCATCTCTGTCGCGCGCTTCACACATTTTACTCACCATCTTGCCTGCTGCATCACTCCCTCCAGGCCACCAGCCCTCTCCTCCAAAAACCACCAACAACTCTACATAGATCCACCTTCGCCCAATCCGTCCGGACATGATGGCGGATTCGAGGTGTAACCCGCGGCACTGCGGTTGGAGCAAGGTCGGCGACGACGTCTTCAATGGAATTACTATGCGTTTGGACACTACCAGCGCCGTTAGCCTGGCCGCATGCTCCAAGGAGTTGTACTTCCAGGTCACCGGTGGGGAAAGGGAGCAGGTGCCCCAACGTCCGCTATTGTTCATTGGTCTCCTATAATGACTTCTACGAGCACAAGATCCAGTGCTACTACGCCTCGTGCACAGCCTGCATGGAGCGAGGATGCGAGTTTGTCACCCGACCATTGACTGTGCACAAGCTCTTTGACCACTTGAAACTTGTCCACAAGATGTATTTGCCCGAAGTGACCTACTCCAACAAGCATTGGTACCCGACTGACCTGGTGCCTGCACCAGAGATCATCGGCATCGGGAAAGAGGGCACAGAGTTTGCCGCCCTAATTGAAGGGTACACCATGTACATCTTCCTATCTATCAGGTACGTCAGGTCAGCAGCGTGCGAATCACCGCGGTACAAGCCGATGTTATGGTCGCTCTCGTCATGGGATAAGCTCCATTCGGTCGAAATGGCGGCGACATATGAGCATATGAGCAGGCCTTCATCGGCTGAAGTCGCGCTGAAAGGGCTCATGTCGTACTTGTCACAACGCGATGTTACCTGCAAGCTTCTCAAAATGTCGTCCAAATTCCCCTGGATTACAAGAATATCAACCAAGAGTGAGTTAACACATATAAATATTCTTGTGATAATCCTAATATAAATATATGTAATGTCGTACTAATTAACTACTTTATGTTGGTGATAGACCCAATTGGTATGGGTTGTCTAGCCAAATATGTCTTCATGTTCAATGCTCGCTGCTGCAGTCCCATGGAACTGTGTGGTGCCTGGCTGCGAGTTCGCCATAATGTCATTTGTGCTCCACTCCCACCTCAAAGAAGCCCACTCCATGAGGTTGCGCATTTTCCACTACGGTAGGAAAGGCAGGTACATCTCTAAGCCGATGCCGGCACCGGGCTCGCAGAATGTAGATATCGGGGTAAACGAGGACGATAGCACCGTGTTCTGCGTGCTATTTGACGGGCGTGGCGAAGTCATCTTGATATTCGTCATGTGCGTCAGGCCGGCGACGCGCTTGTCGCCACAATACAAGGTGAGTTTGAGATCTGCACATCCAACTGGCTTGTGTGAGAATGTATTCTATGCAAATCCTAAAGCCACTTGCTCTTTGTCGGTTTGTCAGTCTAATCTGGTCGCTCGTCATCAGAATCGACCATCAAAGTTCAATGTGGAATACAAGCTTTGTATCGATAGGATTCTCTAGAGAATAACACATCTTAATCTTCTTGTGACGATCCTAACTTGAATACATGTACTCCTCGATAAGATTTTTCTTATCATTTTGGGACATGTGGTTCCTAGCTTAAGGTAGTTCTGAGTATTTTGTATGGAGTTCTGCTACTGCTAATCTATTTTGTAGTAGGAGTAATACCTATGTACTAGTACTTGTTCAAACCGACGGATCTAGTATAGAATATGGCCTATCTTTCCTTTTGAATCATGGCCTTGCTATATCTACCGAATTTCAATGTCTGCATTGCTAAATCTGTCAATTCCTTTGGTCATTATCTGTACTGCTAAATCGATCACTTTGAAATGGTGCTAAATCTGTCAAGTGCTGCTTATTATGAATTGGGAATCTGTTGATATTTTTCTGTCTTATTCAGTATTGCTGAATCTTTCAAATGCTAGTGAATCTATCAAATGTTCTATTTTTGCTATTACTAAATTATTTTTTTAGAACTAATAGTGATATATTGGTAGTTTTTTAGATCAAGACTAGTAGATGGTCTTGCTCTTCTTTTGGAACATGGCCAGAATATGATCTCTCTGTCCTTTTGAATTATGACCTTGCTACTTCTATTGAAATTTTAGTGTCTACATTGTTAAATCTGTCAATTCTTTTGGTCATTATTTGTACTACTAAATCGGTCACTTTGAAACCCTGTTGAATCTATCAAGTGCCGCTGATTATCTATTTGGAATCTATTAATATTTTTCTGTTTTATTCAGTGCTACTGAATCTTTCAAACTCTAGTGAATCTGTCAAATGTTCTATTGTTTTTATTATAGTACTAAAGTATTTTGTACAACTAATACTAACATACTGGTACTTGTTTAGATCAAGGGCAGTAAATGGTCTTACTGTTCTTTTGAAACATGGCCTTGTCACAATCTAGATGAGGCCTGGGGCATTTTGGTTTGCATATGTGGGTCACACGGTCATTTATGTGAGTAGAAGGTATGCACAGAAAAGCAGGCTTGATCGTCAGTTTTGCTTGCTCCGATGATCGAGTGTGTTCGGAGAAAAGCGACTAATCTCACGCCAATGTTTTTAGTAATGAAACAAGAATTGATTATCGTTGTCCTGCTATTGAATTTCAGAGTCTGTATTGCTGAATTGATCACTTTGAAATGCTGCTAAATATGAACTAGGAACCTGTCGTTATTTCACCAAGTGTGATGCAATTTAGGCCATGGGTTCTTACCTTTCTAAAAGTTTCAACAATTTTAGGAGGCTTGCCAAACTTTGCAAAGGGGTACCTTTCTATAAAGTTCATATGAGGTTCAGCATCTTGGTATTTTTGTACGTATGAAGTACCGAAAAACATAAGTGACTCAACTTACAACTACTCTGTCTAACTGATGTGAATCTAGACAAAGTTGAGACCATTAAAATGAAAGCAGTAAATAAATCATCTCTCAGTTCTAATAACTGAGATGTGATGAGAGAACACTCCATGGCAGCGTGCTAGTCTAGAGTAGCTATAATACTCCCTACTCCATAACTCTAGTCGACGTGCTCGATGCAGTACGCCCGGTAGAAGACAGCCAAAGGAGCACGGCAAAAAACCCTCCTTCAAAGAGCCATCCCCAACTCCGCGAGGCCGCATTTGGATCTTCTTGAGCACGCACTTCACACATTTTCTTGCCATCTCACCCGCAACATCGATCCTTCCAGGCCTCCACCTCTCTCCTCCAAATAAGCCCAACAGTCATATATAGATCCATCTTTGCCCCCAATCCATCCGGACATGATGACTGTGGATTTAAGGCACAACCGGCTGAACAACGTCTAGACGAAGGTCGGCGACAACATATTCAATGAAATAGCTAAGTGTCTGGACACTACCAGCATCGTTCGGCTGACCGCATGCTCCAAGGAGTTGTACCACCAAGTCGCTGGCGGAAAAGGTAGTAGATGCCCCAACGATATCTGCTGGACTTTGGTCTCCTACAAGGACGTCTACGACCACAAGATCACATGCAACTACCGCAGGTGTGTCTGCATGGAGCTAGGATGCGAGTTCACCGGCGTCAAGAAAGTGTTTGTCGAGCACCTCATATCTGCCCACTCGATGGCAGTGCCCAGATATAGCTGCCAAAAATGGGACCCGTCTGTGTCGGTTCATGCACCGGGCTCACTCAGAGCTGAGGTCATCGGCATTAGGAAGGAGGGCAAGCTGTTCGTCACCCAAATTGACAGGCATAGCATGGACTAGCTCCTGTCCGTCAGGCCGGTCAGGTCGGTGGCGTCCGAATTGCTGCAGTACGAGGTGAGATTTTTGTCGTTGGTCTTGTTCGCTAGTTTCAATCAGGTTGTAGTAACGAGGTCATCCAAGACAATGATCAAGCTATCACCAGCCAACGCCGCGCAGGAAATGCTCACGTCTTTTATGTCGAAGCCACGACTTTACTGTCATACTACTGAACCTGTTGTCGGACAAAATTCACTGGTGAGATATCATATCTTAATCCTCTTGTGATGATTCTACTATGAGTGTATGTAATGTTATACTAATTAGCTAGTTTATGTTGGTGGAAAATTCCCTTCGTAATTGGAATTTCCGAAATTAAGGATCCCCTATTTTTTAGTTTGTCATATGAATTTTACATGTATGTTGCTGACCTAGAGGCTGACAGACGACAATGAAACGAGAGATGCGTCCTAGGCAGGAAATCAAACGCGCGGCCCGGCTAGAACTTTGACACGCTGAAGCATTCTCTTTTCTTAGAGTACGTATGATGGGACATGTAGTGGTTCCTAGCTTAGTGTAAGCTTGTAGTTCTACACTTCTAGTAAGTATTTTGTATGGAGTTCAGCTACTGTTAATCTATTCTATAGTAATACCTATGTACTGGGACTTGTTCAGATTGTGTGGACAATATGCATGGTCTCGCTTTCCTTTTGAAACTTGGCCTTGCCACATTGTTGTACATCCATTGAATTTCAATATCAACTTTTCTGAATCTGTTTTTTCTTTTGGTCATTTTCTGCCACTATTGAATCGATAACTTTAAATTGTTGCTGAATCTATCAAGTGATACTAAATGTGAACTCGGAACCTGTAAGAAACTTTTCTAGTCTTATTCTGTATTGTCCAATCTTTCAAATGCTACTGAATCTATAAAATTTTCTGTCATTGTTTTTACTAAAGTATTTCGTAGAGCTAATACTAATGTACTGGTATTTGCTTAGATCAAGGATAGTAGATGGCCAGTCTTGATTTTGTTTTGAAACATGGCCTTGTCACAATCTAGATGAGGCTTGGGCATTATGGGTTGCATATAAGTTGGTCACACGGGCATTGATGTAACAACGAGGTATGCACACAAATGCAGACTTGATCATCAATTTTGCATTCTCTAATGATGGTGTACGAATAAAAGGGCAAACTCATAATGCGCCAAGGTTTTTAGAGTTGAAACAAGAACTAATTATCTCTGTACTGCTATTAAATTTCAGTGTCTGTACTATTGAATCAGCCACTTTGAAATGCTGCTAAATCTATCACGTGCGGCTGGTTACGAACTAGGAATCTGTCGATATTTTTCTATCTTATTCTGTACTTCTGAATCTTTTAAATGCTAGTACAAAATTTGTCAAAAGTTTTGTCTTTGTTACATGTCTATTTGCACTAGAGTTTTTGCCTTTCTGTCATTGGAACCGTTGGATGTGTGTTTTGGATAGATATGAGAGGGATAAAGATACAACGTGATTTTACCAAGTGAAGTCATAGGGTATCAATCCAGTTTTGGCATGGACGAAGGGCGTGTTCATGGTTCTTTTAACTTTTCGCATGAATATCTGTCAAAATAATTATCGCTTTTTTCACCTCCCTCTGTCAGTTTTTTTTCGAATCCAGTCGAGCCACATCACAATACAATTTTCATTAATGAGGAGAAGACATCTAGCCCACCCCCCCCCCCCCTCTTTAGCCAGAACATTTTAATTCGGCCTTTTTTGGGTTCAGGGGAGTGCTGACCATAACCCACTGAAATTTGAGAAAAGACGCCGTGGAGCACAGCCCGAAGGACTGCTGAGCACATCATAGTGAAATCTAAGAAATGAGCCCTTGGAGCATAGGCCATGGAGTATAGCCCAAAGTATTTTTAATTAGGCCTTTTGGGCATTGCCCCTCATCCTTAAAAAAACTCCGCCTTCCGTTAGGAAACTACTCTATTATGTGGTATTTTATAAATTGAGATGCCAGGAGCACTGCCGTTTTATATTTTAAAAGAGATAAACATGGACACAAAATATTTATAAAAAAACTAATACGGAAGTTGTGGTACCAATAAACTATTAATGATATATTTTCTATAGATATAGATGTAGTTGTAACGTGCTCAGTTTATGTCTATTTCAAAGATATTGAGTTTGAATCCCCTGTGTGCACATATATATCTTGGGTTTACATATATATGTGGACGTGGATTTTATAAGCACACAACTATCTACACATGCTATAGGAATCGTTGGATATGGTGAGCGAAACATTCCACCAATCTCGATGCAATGACGAGAGAGCACAAATCGAGCGATGATGCCTGGTGTTTCCGTCTCACACCGTCATCTGCTTCCCACGCATGCAAGAGCTAAAAGCACACCTGCCTACTTTTGCCATGCGAGTTCACCACCACCTTTGTTCTGTGGTCGATTGCTTTTTAGGAAACCATATGATAAAAAAGCTATGGATACTACAACCGGTGTTTTCTTGTTGTGGACACATAGTTTGTGTGACGTTTACTATGGTTATTACTTTTATGTATCCATTCAAACACACCTATGGTGTTTACTATGGATGATCTGTTTAAGAATACCTTGTGAACTAGTTTATGGTTGAGCAAACCGTATGGTGATGCGTATGGCAAGTCTATTTTGTGTGGCCACACATGATGGTTGTTTTGGATTAGAAAATATGCACCCGGTGTGAGGCCGTTAGTATAGGTTGTCCTTCTAGATTCATATCAAGTAATCAATGTAGTTGATCCAATGGCTGCGTGGGTATGCATAGCTAACCGCGTGAGTATCCCACTGTTTCCGATGTATATATATCTTGGGTTTACTTTTCTTCTTCTAGAAATGTCGCATTATAGACAGGCTGACATCCCGGACTCCTAGCCTGCAGCGTCCCACGGAAATTTGAGAAAGAAGACCATGGAGAATAGCCGAAAACATTATATTTTGGCCTTTTCAGGGTAAGGGAATTGTTGAGCACAACACGGTGAAATTTGAGAAAGGAGCCCATGGAGTATATAGACCAAAATATTTTTAATTATGCCTTTTGGGCATTGCCCCACTCCTTCAAAAAAACTCCACCTTCCCATGTTTTTAAGCAACCAATCTATTATGGCATTTTATAAATTGAGATGCCAGGAGCGCTGTTGTTTTATATTTTAAAAGAGATAAACATGGATACAAAATATTTATACAAATACTAATACATAAGTTGTAGTACTAATAAACATTTAATGATATATTTTTTATAGATATCTTTGGTGTAGTTGTAACGCACCTAGTTTACGTCTATTTAATTCAAAGGTCTTGAGTTTGAATCCCCTGTATGCACATATATATCTTGGATTTACATATATATATATATATATATATATTTGGTTTACATTTTTTTTCCTGCAATATCGCATTACGAACAGGCTGACATCACGGATCCACCAGCCTGCAGCATCCCTCGAGTTCAATGGTCAGGTTTGAAAACAAGTTAAATACTTGTACATGAGGCTGACATCAGGGACCCACCCGCCAGAACATACAAGGCTATATCGGGGACCCACAAGTCAGAACATACCAGAAAGACTGACATGGGCCCCCCAGCAGCAAGACCATACACGGTTGCCGCATCGAGCAACGTTGTCAAGGTCAAAACAGTGGACGCGGCCGAAAAAAAAGTCTATCATACATAGGTTCCATTTATAGAGAGATCAACATGTGGGACCCAGTAGCGCGGTCTTATGCAGGTGCTGCCTTGAGCAACGTTGCCAAGTTTGAAAAAGGGAGGCGCGAGCAAGAAAAAAGTTCAGCATGCACACGTTTCTTCTAATGAGAGGCTCACATGGGGGACCCAACAGGCTGGAAAAACGGTTGATGGATCAAGCAACGCTATCAAGTTCGAAACATGAAGGCGTGACCAAGGGCAATTTTTTTATCATACACACGTTTCTTCTAATGAGTGGATAGCATGTGGGGTCCTACAGCATGATTAAACGGTAGATGTAGCGAGCAACGCTATCAAGTTCGGAACACGGATGCGCGACCGAGGGAAAAAATTCCATCATACACACGTTTCTTCTAATGAGAGGATGATATGTGAGGTCCAGGAGTTTGATTAAATGGTAGATGCATCGAGCAGCGCTATCAAGTTCGGAACAGGGTAGCGTGAGCAAAGAAAAAATTCAGCATACACACAATTCTTATAATGTGAGGCTGACATGGAGGACCTAGCAGCGTGACTAAACGGTAGATAGATCGAGCAACGCTATCGAGTTGAAATCAGGGAGGCAATAGTCAAGGAAAAAATCCATCATGCACATGTATCTTCTAATGAGAGGATGACATGTGGGACCCGACGGCGTGATTAAATGGCAGATGCAACGAGCAACACTATCAAGTTCGGAACAAGATAGCACGAGCGAAGGAAAAAAGTTTCATCATACACACGATTCTTCTAATGAGAGGCTGCTACGTGGGACCTAGCAACCTGACTAAACGGTAAACGCATCGAGCAACGTTATCAAGTTCAAATCAGCAAGACGTGACCGAAAAGTATGGTCATCTAGATACACTAACATCGACTTCGACGAGTCAAAATCACGCGAGGAACCGAAAATCTTGCTTTTGGCACGCGTCGGCCAAGCTTCCTCGATGTTTTTAGTGGTTCCATCGGAGTAGAGGGACGCGAAACCGGAATTTTTTCCATCAGCCACGGTCGAGCCAAGAAATTCGTCGCGGAAGACGCACCTTCTATGACGACCGTTGGGCCAAGTCGTTCCAGAAGGAAACAATTCTTGTAGTGGAACAAGTCTCATGTGCGAGGACATGTAAAGTTAGTCTGGGCCGCTTCATCCCACTATACCACCAATATCCAAAATACATACAAGATACAATAACATGATCATTATCACCCACATATTCTTATGTGTTTTACCCGTGCAAAGCATCTACGAATATATCAGGCTCTGATACCACTGTTGGGTTCGCAACATAAAAAACAAAAAAAATCCCACGTTGGGAACTACTATGCACCAAGATCTATCCACTTAGATACAAACAACAGGTGGATATACATCTATATAGAATATACCCTTGAAAACCGACGAAGTGTTATGAGGTTGGACTCATGGATGATATAGTCGTATGCTTGTCGATCTCAAGATCGAGAGGAAGTCTAGCGCCGCAAATCAGCAGCACATATGTGATTGCACACACGTCAGGTCCACCGAACAATCTCCACCTCCTCGCTCTAGTGATGTTGCGGAAGCAACAACTCCTTCCAGACGAAACATCACCGGGAACATGTATCTCGCCAATCCGAGACCATGAGGAAATAATTCTAGAGGGGGAGAGAGATCCTTCATGAGGAGGTCTGAGATGAGAGGAGGGAGTAGGGGGGTTTTATAGGGGAGAGGGGGCATCCCCTCCCATGGTCGGCGGCCAAGGTGCATGCCCCCACCTCTTCCTCATTCATGTAGTGGAGCTTCCACTCACATCAATTTAGCCTCCACTCAAAATTCCACTCATCCCCATTAAATTTCACCAAATTTAATGCAAACTCTCATTTAATAAAACTCTTTTATTTATTTTTTGTTAATTACTTTAATTAACAAACATTCACATAAACCCCCTACAACATTTCAATATCACATGCAGAACCAATTTCAGCAATTTCACCCAAAATAATTTCGATGTCCATTGAAATAATTACGGCGCTTTGCAATTATTTTATCTGGAACATATTTTCTCCAAACGGTGTCAGTATCCCTTAAGTGTGTCACCCTATGGTTCGAGAAAAATGCAGACATGGTCGAGACCCTTCTCTGATCAGTAATCAGCAGCGGGACCCAGAGATCCGTACTAACTCCTACACATTTAATAATGACTTTTGTGATCGTGAGAATCTTTAACGTTAGTAACTAAATCCCTTTGTCCCGCGATATATTACATGTCCTAGATTCAATCATCGGTATCTCCATACCTAGTTTGATCTCGCTGTTGGGTCCGCAGCATAGAAAACAAAAAAATTCCTACGATGAGAACTACACACCAAGATCTATCTACTAGGTACAGAGCAACGGGTGGACATACATCCATCAAGAACTTACCCTCGAAGGCAACGAGTTTTGTTAATAAGTAGGAACTCGTGGTTGATATAGTCGTACACTTGTCGATCTCAAGATCGTGTGGAAGTCCGAGCGCCGCAACTCAGCAGCGCATCCATACTCGCACACACGTTCAAGCCACCGGACAACCTCCACCTCCTCACTCCAGCGATCCAGCGGAAGCAGCCACTCCTTCCAGACGAAATGCCACTGGGAACATGTATCTCGCTAATCCGAGACCATGGGGGAATAATTCTAGAGGGGGAGAGAGATCCTTCACAAGGAGGTGTGAGGAAGAAGGAGGAAGATGGGGGCCTTTTATAGGAGGAGGGGGGTGCCCCTCCCCATGGCCGGCGCATGGGGGAGGTGACCCTTCACCTCCTCCATTCATGTGGTGGTAACCCCTCCACATTAAAATGCCTCTTCACATTCCCTTTTAAAGTCCCCACTTTAAATGCATTAAATTCTCTAAGTTTAATGCTCTCTCATTTAATAAAACTCTTTTATTGAATTTATTCAGAATTTTGTTAATTACTTTAATTAACAAACATTCACATATAACCCCTTGCAATATTTCAATATCACATGCAGAACCACTTTCTGCAATTTCACCCGAAACAATTTTCGGTTTCTATCGAAACAATTCCTGCGCTTTGCAATTCTTTCGTATGAAACATATGTGCTCCAAAATGGTGTCCGATAACTCTTAAGTGTGTCACCCTACGGTTCGCGAATAATGCAGACATGATTGAGACTCCTCTCAGATCAATAATCAGAAGCGGGACCTGGAGGTCCATACTGACTCCTGCATATTCAACGATGACTTCTGTGATCGTGAGAACCTTTAACGCTTGTAATTTAATCCCTTTGTCTTTTGATATAATACATTTCCGAGATTCGATCATCGGTATCCAAATACCTAGTTTGATCTCGTTACCGACATGCAATCTTTTCTCGTTCCCGTGATATAACATTCTAGTGATCACATCACTTGCTTGCAAGCTATCTTAATGTGATATCACCGAGAGGGCCCAGAGTATATTTATCCATCATCGGGATTGACAAATTCCACTCTTGATCCATGAGCCTCAACATAACACCTTCGTAGCACTAAACCCATCTTTATAGTCACCCTGTTACGGTGTGACATTTGATGTTATCAAGATACTCTTCCGGTGTTAGCAATTAACATGATCTCATGGTCTAAGGATAAAGATTACTTCGTATGATATTATAGCAATATAAACATAATGACTTGATCGTAATGCTATACTTCGGATGAATGTTCATCACATCATTTCACAAATGTTGTGACCTTGCTATTAACAACATCCAATGTCCATGATCAGGAAACCTTGATCATCTTGTTAATCAACAAGCTAGTCTATAAGAGAGGCATAACTAGGAACCCTTTTTGTTTATTAAACACAAATGTATTGATGTTTCCGATCAATACAATTCTAGCATGCAAAATAAACATCTATCATATATAAGGAATATATAATAACAACTTTATTACTGCCTCTCAGGGTATATTTCCTTTAGTCTCCCACTTTCACTAGAGACAATAATCTAGTTCACATAGTGATAAATCTAACACCCATGGAGTTCTGGTGTTGATCATGTTTTGCCCTAGGGAGAGCTTTAGTCAATGGATCTGCTACATTTAGGTCCATGTGTACTTTACAAATCTTTATATCTCCATCCTTGACATGTTCGGGAATGGAGTGAAACCGGCGCTTAATATGCTTGGAATTATTGTGAGACCTTGGTTCCTTGGCGTTGGCTATGGCTCCATCGTTGTCACAATAGATCACCATCGGGTCCAATGCACTACGAACCACACCTAGTTCCGTAATGAACTCTTTCATCCAAACCGCCTCCTGCACCGCTTCTGAAGCAGCAACATATTCCGCCTCCATCATTGATCCAGCCACCACAGGTTGTTTGGAACTCCTCCTACTAACTACTGCTCCGTTCAAGAGAAATACGTATCCGGATTGAGACTTAGAGTCATCCGGATCGGTGTCAAAGCTAGCATCAACATAACACTTAGCGACTAGCTCTTCTTCACCTCCGTATATAAGAAACATATCCCTAGTTCTTCTCAAGTACTTGAGGATGTTCTTGACCGCTATCCAGTATTCCAAACCTGGATCAGATTAGTACCTACTAGTCAAACTAATAGCATGTGCCACATCCGGTCTTGTACATAGCATGGCATACATTATAGAGCCTATGGCCGAGGCATAGGGGATCTTATCCATCATCTCTCTTTCTTCCGCTGTAGCCCGACTTTGAGTCTTACTCAATGTCTTGCCTTGCAACATAGGTAAGAACCCCTTCTTACTTCCGTCCATATTAAACTTCTTTAATATCTTATCAAGGTATGTACTCTGCGATAGCCCCATTAGGCGCCTTGATCTATCTCTATAGATTTTAATGCCTAATACATATGATGCTACACCAAGGTCTTTCATCGAAAATTTGCTGTTTAGATAACTTTTAACACTGTTTAAAAGATCAATATCATTTCTGTTGGGGTTCGCAGCATAGAAAACAAAAAAAATCCTACGATGTGAACTATACGCCAAGATCTATCTACTAGATATAGAGCAACGGGTGGATATACATCCATGGAGAACTTACCCTCAAAGACAACGAGTTTTGTTAATGAGTTGGAACTCGTGGATGATGTAGTCGTACGCTTACCGATCTCAAGATCATGATGAAGTCCAGCAGGTCCGACTCCAGCACGTCCTTTAGATCCAGCTCCAACAAGTCCAGCCCCACCAAGTCCAGCACCGCAAAGCAGCCGTGCATCCATGATCGCACACACGTCCAGTACTCCGACAACCTCCGTCCCTCGCTCCAGCAAAGCAGCGGAAGCAGCAACTCCTTTCCAGATGAAGCCACCGGGAACATGTATCTCGTTAATCCGAGACCATGGGGGAATAATACTATAGGGGGAGAGAGATCCTTCACGAGGAGGTGTGAGGAAGAAGGAGTGAGAGGGGGGCCTTTTATAGGAGGAGGGGAGGGTGTCCCTTCACCTCCCCCATTCATGTGGTGGTAACCCCCTCCACATTAAAATGCCCCTTCACATTCTCTTTTAAAGTCTCCACTTTAAATGCATTAAATTTCTCCAAATTTAATGCTCTCTCATTTAATAAAACTCTTTATTAATTTTATTCAGAATTTTGTTAATTACTTTAATTAACAAACATTCACATAAAACCCCCTGCAACATTTCAATATTACATGCAGAACCAATTTTAGCAATTTCACCCAAAACAGTTTCGGTGTCTATTGAAATAATTCCAGTGCTTTCTTAAATCTTTATATGAAACATATTTGCTCCAAATGGTGTCGGTATCCCTTAAGTGTGTCACCCTACGGTTCGCGAATAATGCAGACATGATCGAGACCCCTCTCCGATCAATAATCAGTAGCGGGACCTGGAGATCCGTACTGACTCCCACATATTCAATGATGACTCTTGTGATCGTGTGAACCTTTAACATCATAACTAAATCCCTTTGTCTCGCGATATATTACATGTCCGAGATTCGATCATTAGCATCCAAATACCTAGTTTGATCTCGTTACTGACATGCACTCTTTTCTCGTTCCCGTGATATAACATTCTAGTGATCACATCACTTGCTTGCAAGCTATTTCAATGTGATATCACCGAGAGGGCCCAGAGTATATCTATCCGTCATCGGGATGGACAAATCCCACTCTTGATCCATGAGCCTCAACATAACACCTTCGTAGCACTGAACCCACCTTTATAGTCACCCTATTACGGTGTGACGTTTGATGTTATCAAGATACTCTTTCGGTGTTAGCAATTAACATGATCTCATGGTCTAAGGACTAAGATTACTTCGTATGATGTTATAGTAATATAAACATAATGACTCTGATCGTAATGCTATACTTCGGATGAATGTTCATCACATCATTCCACCAATGTTGTGACCTCGTTATTAACAGCATCCAATGTCCATGATCAGGAAACCTTGATCATCTTGTTAATCAACAAGCTAGTTTATATGAGAAGCAGTACTAGGAACTTTCTATTTTGTTTATTAAACACACATGTATTAACATTTCAAATTAATACAATTATAGCATGCAAAATAAACATTTATCATAAACATGGAATAAGATAATAACCACTTTATTATTGCCTCTCGGCCATATTCCCTTCAGTCTCCCACTTGCACTAGAGTCAATAATCTAGTTTGAAAAACCTTGCGTATTGAACACCTATGGCTTTCTGGTGTTTCATATACGCGATTGCTAGTGGTTAACATAATCTCCGGATCTGACAGTCTCAGGTCCGTGTGTATTTGCATGTCTTTGCGTCTCTACGCATCACTCATTCTCAAATGAGATGGCATTGTATAAATTTGGTCCTTTGGTGAAACCTTTAGTTTGTTCGGGTTAAAATATGTTGATATTATTGTCATACAATGTATCTTCATAGTATTATCCCACTTTGAACCACACCTAGTTTGATAACAAACTACATAACACAAATGCCCTCCTTTGCTGCTACTATAGCAGTCATATACTTACCCTTTTGTTGTAGTATCCGTCACAATGTTTCAACTTTGGAACTCATCCAAATCCATCATGGAACATCCTTTCCAATACATTGTTCCACCCATAGTCTAAACTGAGATAAAATTTTAATTTTGTATCTTGTGACAAAACTAGTATCAATGTAACACTTTACAATGAACTCTTTTTAACTATTTGTCACTTATACATGATATATTCTTAGTTCTTCCAAAGCTCATAAGAATATCTTTACTATCGTCCAATGATCATATTATGAATCATTCTAGCATGTGCTCATAACATTTAGAGCATAGGACATTCTGGATATATACATATCATGATATAATCCATCAAAATCTTCATGTGATTTTACTCACCAAGTGTTGAAACACTTGAATCTTGATACAATCCTTTCCATGCAGCAAGAACCTTTCTTGTTGTTTCCATATTGAACCCTTTCAATATCTCATATATGTATGTTTGGCATAATCATATTAGCGCATCAATCTATCCATATAGACATTGATGCCAAATATTCCGGTTTTGCCCTAGTCTTTCATCAATATGAAATTCTTAACCCGTGTCAATAAAAGATACATCATTTCCAATCAGCGATATGTACTCTGCATAATGTATTGGAAATTTGTCCCAGCGCTCCCACTTAATTTCTTGCAAATGCAAGCATCTTCATCATCTCTGATGAATTTAAACTCTTTTAAAAGTTTCATCATGGTGAAGATTCCAACTCTGCTATGCTTACTTCAACTATTGAAGTTTGCATGCCCTTTTAGCACCCTTTGAATTAACAAAACCCTTCAGACGGTGTCATGTACATGTCCTAGGTAACCATTCTATTAGAAGAACCTCATTTTGTTTATTCAACTACCATATACCAAATTATATGTAGTGGTTGCTACATTAATCCATCAATACTAAATATCGCTATGAAAGATCAAATCTTGTCATAGTCAACTCCTTGAACATTGTTGTAAACTTCTTTCTGACATGTCGACTATTTCATATATGTTAAACATCCATGTTTATTTCTTTATAGATCTAAACACGACCGATAGGCTTCACGCCTTTCCGGAGGGTTGCTGGCTCGTGGTTGATGTAGAGCTCGTTGGGAACCCCAAGAGGAAGGTATGGTGAGCACAACAGTAAGTTTTCCCTCAGTTATGAGACCAAGGTTTAATCGAACCAGTAGGAGCAAGGAAACACCCGAAAGGTGTTACTAGCTGAGCTTTGGCAGGGCGCACTACCGGTGCTACTAGAAACGTGGATACCTGCACAACACAACCACAGAACTTTGTCCCCAACTTGCGATGAGGTTGTCAATCTCACCGTGTTTTGTGGAAAACAAAGGATTAAACGTATCGAATGGAAAGAAGTAAAAGTTTGCAGAAAGTAAACACAAAGCAGTAAAAGATTGTAGATTGTATGTAAAGTAAAGGACCGGGATCCATAGTTCACTAGAGGTGGCTCTCCTTAGATAGATAACATGCTGGGTAAACAAATTACAGCGGGGCAATTGACAAACACCGAGAAAGCAATACGTGCATATACTAATCATCTTGACTCCTCCGAGACTTGATTGGGCATTACAACATAATACATAGACCGCCATCCAACTGCATCTATGACTAATAATCCACCTTCAGGTTATCATCCGAACCCCCTCCAGTATTAAGTTGCAAGCAACATATTATTGCTTTACGAACTGCGTGTAAAGTAAACGATACAATTATTCTATGAACAAAGGATCGTTGTTTTCTCCCTAGTAGCAACAACACATCTAGTACCTTAGAGATTTCTGTCACTTCCCCAGATTACCAGAGGCATGAACCCACTATCGAGCATAAATACTAACTCTTGGAGTTGCTAGCATCTACTTGGCCAAGATAGCTACTAACAACGAAAAGCATGCAAGATCTCAAATAACAAAGACATGATAGAATCAATAATCAATCTGAAATAGCATCTCAATATCCATCGGATCCCCGCAAACACAACATGTATGGATTACAAATAGATGATCTTGATCATGAACGGAGCTCACAAGATCTAAACATGAAATCACAAAGGAGGAGAAACCAGCCATCTAGCTACTACATGGATCCGTAGTCCAAGGATGAACTACTCACGCATCAAACTGGAGGCTTGCATGGTGATGAAGAAGGCCTCCAGGGTGAATTCCCCTCTCCGGCAGGGTGCCGGGAAGAGCTTCAGATCTCTCCCGATCTAGGGATGGAGATGACGGCGACTACAAACTCTTTTGTGGATTTTTGATCGGGTACCTAGGGTCTTCGTCTCGAGGGCAACTTATAGGCGGAAGGAGAGGCCGAGGGGGTGCCGGGAGCCACCACACCACCCCCTGGTGTGGGCTAGGTCTGGTCGCGCGGCCAGGTGGTGTGGCCGGCCCCTGGCCCCTCTCCGTCTTGTATTCTGGCACTTGATCCCTTCCGGGAAAATAGGCACTTTGGCTTTTGTCCCGTCCAATTCCGAGAATATTCATTTTCTACCTTTCCTGGAACCAAAAACAGCAGAAAACAGGCAGCTAGCACTGTGGCTCTTGTTAATAGGTTAGTCCAAGAAATCATATGAAAAGTACTCCAAAGTTGGAACAAAACACAAGAAATGGATAAAACCAATCATGGAACATCAAAAATTATAGATACATTTGCAATGTATCAACATCCCCAAGCTTAACTCCTGCTCGTCCTCGAGTAGGTAAGTGATAAAAAGAAATAATTTTTGAGGTGACATGCACCATCAAAGACTTGATCAAGGTATTTGCAAAAAATTCAAAGCTGGGATCATAGTACTTCAATCATGACATGAAATACAAAGTTCTAGCAATAAGCAAAGAAACTGTGATGCAACATGAAAAGGCACAAACAAAAGATTCATGAATAACAATGCTTTGCAAGACATTTGTTTGTTTCACATAAAGAAAACATAGCATAAAGTATTCAGCTTGTCCCTCAATAGAGTAGCAAATATAAATGCATAGGACACCTTCAAAGTTCATAAGAGTGACTAGATACAATAGTTTCAAACAAGCAATAACAAGTTATGCATCAATCAACTAGTCTTGGGACAATGCACATAGAACTAAGAATGGCCACTATGCTCTCAAAGTAGGTGCATAAAGATAGAAGGTGAGACTCAATATAATGGTGGAAGAAAGGCCTTTTGTAAAAGGAAGTAGGGATTCAAGTCTCATAAAGAGCTTCCAAAAATTATGATACTTAAAGCTTTTAGCTCTCATTGCCCCTATCATAAGCATCTTGAAGTGATTAAGGTTAAAGTGAACAAACTATGGTGTACATGCTTGACGAAGTATAAGTCAGAAATCTCATGTCCCTTGTATACGAGGGTCGCTCCTCATGCTACTCAAGTTTAGTCACCGGTAAGTTCTTGTCATTGTAAGTACATGTGTATCATTGAGAACCGCCAACGGGGTACCCCTTGCCCAATGATACGGAAGAATACCCATATCAAAATGACAAGGCAAGCAGACAACGAGCATCTCAGCATTCTTCTTATTTACCATGGGAATATGGTGCTTTTTTCTCTCTTTACTCTTTTCATAGTATCTTTTTTTATAAGAAGAATGCTTCATAGACAGCTCATTATGGTTACGCTGCAGGTTTCCACCATGTCAGCATGGATTAGACCAGCGGCCCAGGCGTTTCTCTAACACATATACATAACTCCATGGACTTACAAGCTCCCCTTTCATTTCACACCGATGACATCCATATACAAAAGAGCATGATATCAACTAGGTACAAGTACCAAGTGCAATGTTGAAAGCGTTCCCCATGAAAGCATGGTTCTGCTAATTCCCAACAAATAAGTGCAAGCATATACAACATAGAAGACACAATGGTTCAAGTTTATTAAGGGAAAGTAAAGTAAAGTGTGCCATCAAGTTCGTGAGAACTTTAATCACTAGTTTTCTCATAACAAGTGAAAGGTAAACAAAAGCATGAATATACTTGGACTAGCATAAGCTAGTAGGTAGGTATGGTGGACTCTTTGGAATAACTTGGTTTAGGGAGTTGGATGCATGAGTGGAACTCATACTTGGTGGTGGAGGCTAGCAAAAGACTGGGAGCGACAAACTAAGAGAGCAATAATGGCCATAATCATGCAGAGCGACAAAACATCATTGATCAAAGCATAAAGTGATACTACAAGTTGAAAACTAAAGGATCATAAAGGCTATGGTGACTTGAGATAGTCATAACATGGTGTGAGCATGTGCCAAGTCAACCCAAATAAAGCATCAAAGAAGAATACCACTATACTATGCTTTAATATGCTAAAACAATGCATGATTCATCCAAGGCACATTAAGCAATCTTAATTGTTTATAACAAGTCATGCTACAGCAAAGAATACTAAGCATAAAGCCAAAACAATATCAAGCATGGCATGACAAAGCATAGGCCACAGTAAAAAACGAGCTCTTTTTACCACATAAGCATGAACTTTCCTACTCTTTTCCAAACCAAACCAAACTATTTGCAAACCAAAGTGTGAAAGAGGGGGTCCAACCAATTTATTCAGAAAACTAAGCAAACCAAAGCAAACGAAAAACAAAAACAAAAACGAAAAAGAAGACGCTCCAAGAAAAACACAACTGTGCATGAAACAATAAAAATGAAGCGTTTGGAAGAAACCTGGAATTTTTATTGATGAAGAAGGGGATGCCTTGGGCATCCCCAAGCTTTGACGCTTGTACTTCTTGAATATTTCTTGGGGTGACACGCGTGGCATCCCCAAGCTTGAGCTTTAGTCCATCCTTCATCTCATTACTCATTCCTTCCATACACCTGAAATTTTTCCTTCATACAAAACTTCACACAATCTCATTAGCAACATTAGTGCACTTAAGATAAATAAGTCTCAAGGTTCAGTTCTAACACCAAATAAACTTCCATTAGAACACTAGCTACTGTAGCACTTCCCCCAAAAAGCTCAATTCCCCAAAATAACTCAAGAAGGAACCAACAAGAAGCAAATGCAGAAAATGGCAGAAATCTGTCAAAACAGACCAGTAGGTAAAGACAATTTTTTTCGAAGATCTTCTTTTTATCAAATCAAAAAGTGTTGAACTAAATAAAGTTAGATAACAACTTGGGGCAGAAGCACAAAAATTACAGCTCAATTCGACGTACAGAGCTCCCTAAGGAATTTTTACAGTGAAGCACAGAAATCTGTTTTGGGACAGCAACTTTCCCAATCATTACTTCACTCTCATTAGAGGTTATTCTTGGCACAAAAAGCAAATAAAAAGGATAAGGAGAGGTTATTACAGAGTTAATAACTTCCAAGACTCATCTAAAACTCTTGGGTTATCTCCTAACAAGTACTTTTCTTTAACGCCTTTAAGTTAGGCATAAGAAGCAAAGAAAGAATCAAATGTTCTCAAATGAAGAAGCATTAAGACCAAATTTTGTTTTCATAGGAGAAGCAAAAGAAATATTTTCTCTCTTTTTAGGGAAGTGTTCTATACCTTTCTTGAGTGGGATTTGATATTTAATGGTGCCTTCTTTCATATCAATGATGGCACCAACAGTTCTAAGAAATGGTCTTCCAAAGTAATAGGACAACAAGCATTGTATTCAACATCCAAAACATAGAAATCAACAGGTACATAGGAATCATTAACCATAATAAGGACATCATTAAGACTCCCCATGAGTTTCTTTTTAGCATTAGCATCAAGTGGGACATTCAAATAGCAATCTTCAAGAGGAGGCAAATCAAGCATATCATAAATCCTTCTAGGCATAATAGAAACACTACTATCAAGATCACACAAAGCTTTGAAATCAAAGTCATTCGCTTTCATATTAATGATGGGTTCCCAACCATCTTCTTGCTCTATAGGAAGAGAAGCTTTATGTTTCATCTTTTCTTCTTTAATCTTTAAGAGAGCATCAGCAATGTGTTTTGTAAAAGCCATGTTCATAGCACTAGCATTAGGACTTTTAGCAAGCTTTTGTAGGAACTTAATAACTTCAGAGATGTTGCAACCATCAAGATCAAAATCAACTTTATCATCTAAAGTAGTAGAACTATTACTAGCCTCAACACTAGTGGTGGTAATAGTAGAAACACTAATGTTTCTAGCAATTTCATCTTCTCTTTCCCACTTAGCATGTAGGTCAGCTAATAGTCTAACATTTTCATCAATTCTTACTTGTATGGCATTAGTAGCCGCAAAGGGATTATCACTAATTTCAGGTTTAGCAGCTATTTTATTCAAAGAAGATTGAGCTTCAGCCAAAGATACTATATTTCTTTCAGCATTAGAGAGTTTTTCCTCAATAGTTTTATTGAAAGCAGTTTGTTTACTAATAAACTCTTTAAGCATAACTTCAAGTTCAGAGGGAGCACTCTTATTACTGTTGTAAGAATTTCCATAAGAATTACCATTGTTGGGAGGATATGGCTTATAATTGTTGTTACCAAAATTGTTCCTATAAGCAT
This sequence comes from Avena sativa, assembly GCA_916181665.1. Classification (NCBI taxonomy): domain Eukaryota; kingdom Viridiplantae; phylum Streptophyta; class Magnoliopsida; order Poales; family Poaceae; genus Avena; species Avena sativa. The sequence continues at coordinate 626,816,929 of OV702288.1, read as the reverse complement.
TATTACCATAAGCATTGTTGCCAAAATTATTATTTCTTATGAAGTTCACATCAACTTGCTCTTCTTGAGCAACCAAAGAGGCTAAAGGAACATTATTTGGATCAATATGGGCTTTCCCATTAACAAGCATGGACATAATAATATCAATTTTATCACTCAAGGAGGAGGTTTCTTCAACAGAATTTACCTTCTTACCTTGTGGAGCTCTCTCAGTATGCCATTCGGAATAATTAACCATCATATTGTCCAAAAGTTTTGTTGCAGCACCCAAAGTGATGGTCATAAAGGTACCTCCAGCAGCTGAATCCAATAGGTTCCTTGAAGAATAGTTCAATCCTGCATAAAAAAGTTTGGATAATCATCCAAGCAGTCAGTCCATGAGTGGGACAATTCTTAACCAAAGACTTCATTCTTTCCCAAGCTTGAGACATATGCTCATTATCAAGTTGTTTAAACTTCATTATTTCACTTCTCATGGATATAATCTTAGCAGGAGGATAGTATTTTCCAATAAAAGCATCTTTGCACTTAGTCCAAGAATCAATACTATTCTTAGTTAAGGAATTCAACCATTCTTTAGCTTTTCCTCTCAAAGAGAAAGGAAACAATTTTAGTTAATAATATCACCATCTATATCCCTATGCTTTTGCATCTCACAAAGTTCAACAAAGTTATTTAGATGGGAAGCAGCATCTTCATTACCAATACCAGAAAATTGTTCTCTCATAACAAGATTGAGCAAAGCAGGTTTTATCTAAAAGAAAGTATTTTCAGTCACAGGTGGAGCAATAGGTGTGCTCATAAAATCATTGTTGTTGGTGCTAGTGAAGTCACACAACTTAGTGTTCTCAAGAGTAGTCATTTTTTGGGTTTTCAAATAAGAAAGCAAACTAGTAAAACTAATTTTTCTGTGTTTTTTTTGAAGAACAAAACAAGCAAACAAAGCAAAAAGAAGCTAAGCAAAACAAAAACAACAAAGTAAAGAGATTGGTTATGAGGGGCTCCCCTTGTGAAGATGTCCTTGACTCCCCGGCAACGGCGCCAAAAAAATCTTTGTTGGCTCGTGGTTGATGTAGAGCTCGTTGGGAACCCCAAGAGGAAGGTATGATGAGCACAACAGCAAGTTTTCCCTCAGTTATGAGACCAAGGTTTAATCGAACCAGTAGGAGCAAGGAAACACCCCAAAGGTGTTACTAGCTGAGCTTTGGCAGGGCGCACTACCGGTGCTAGTAGCAACGTGGAGACCTGCACAACACAACCACAGAACTTTGTCCCCAACTTGCGATGAGGTTGTCAATGTCACCATGTTTTGCGGAAAACAAAGGATTAAACGTATCGAATGGAAAGAAGTAAAAGTTTGCAGAAAGTAAACACAAAGCAGTAAAAGATTGTAGATTGTATGTAAAGTAAAGGACCGGGATCCATAGTTCACTAGAGGTGGCTCTCCTTAGATAGATAACATGTTGGGTAAACAAATTACAGCGGGGCAATTGACAAACACCGAGAAAGCAATACATGCATATACTAATCATCTTGACTCCTCTGAGACTTGATTGGGCATTACAACATAATACATAGACCGCCATCCAACTGCATCTATGACTAATAATCCACCTTTAGGTTATCATCCGAACCCCCTCCAGTATTAAGTTGCAAGCAACAGATTATTGCTTTAGGAACTGCGTGTAAAGTAAACAATACAATTGTTCTATGAACAAAGGATCGTTGTTTTCTCCCTAGTAGCAACAACACATCTAGTACCTTAGAGATTTTTGTCACTTCCCCAGATTACCAAAGGCATGAACCCACTATCGAGCATAAATACTAACTCTTGGAGTTGCTAGCATCTACTTGGCCAAGATAGCTACTAACAACGGAAAGCATGCAAGATCTCAAATAACAAAGACATGATAGAATCAATAATCAATCTGAAATAGCATCTCAATATCCATCAGATCCCCGCAAACACAACATGTATGGATTACAAATAGATGATCTTGGTCATGAACGGAGCTCACAAGATCTAAACATGAGAGCACAAAGGAGGAGAAACCAGCCATATAGCTACTACATGGATCCGTAGTCCAAGGATGAACTACTCACGCATCACACCGGAGGCTTGCATGGTGATGAAGAACGCCTCCAGGGTGAATTCCCCTCTCCAGCAGGGTGCCGGGAAGAGCTTCAGATTTCTCCCGATCTAGGGATGGAGATGACGGCGGCTACAGACTCTTTCATGGATTTTTGATCGGGTACCTAGGGTTTTCGTCCCGAGGGCAACTTATAGGCGGAAGGAGAGGCCGAGGGGGTGCCGGGAGCCACCACACCACCCCTTGGCGCGGGCCATGCCTGGCCGTGCGGCCAGGTGGTGTGGCCGGCCCCTGGCCCCTCTCCGTCTCGTATTCTGGCACTTGATCCCTTCCGGAAAAATAGGCACTTTGGCTTTTGTCCCGTCCAATTCCGAGAATATTCATTTTCTGACTTTCCTGGAACCAAAAACAGCAGAAAACAGGCAGTTGGCACTATGGCTCTTGTTAATAGGTTAGTCCAAGAAATCATATGAAAAGTACTCCAAAGTTGGAACAAAACACAAGAAAGTGGATAAAACTAAGCATGGAACATCAAAAATTATAAATACATTTGCAATGTATCAAGGGTCTTCCAAGTTCAGAAACTTGATTTCTCGTGTATGGATACTATCACGGATTCTATGACTTCTAGTCATTTTATGGAGTCAGGGCCCATCACCGCTTCTTTGCATGTAGTCGGTTTATTATTGTCAAAACAATAACGACTTGCTTATCAAATCACACTATTTGATTCTTACCCACCCACACGGTTCAATAGGAACTCTAATCTCCGAGATCACATCCTTTGTAATCATGAGAGCCATGAGTATTGTGGCCGCCACCGGGACACTTTCCGGTGCTGCGCTACTTAGCACATATAGCTAAGGTTCAACAACCTTATCAAAGTTCTATTGTCCTCCCATTTCACGAAAAATTCCTTCTCAAGAAACTTGACGTTCCAAGTAACAAACTCTTTTGTCCTCGGTGTTATGGAAAAATTCCCAACAAATTCTTTGGGATAACCTACAAAGACGTGCTTATTCGACTTTGGTTGTAAACATTTTACTTATGCATAGCATACCAAAATCTAAGAAAAGACAATTCGGGTTTTATCCCAAACCATAACTTATATGGTGTCATTTCAACGGATCACGATGGTGCTCTTTTCAGTGTAAAAGCGGTAGTCTCTAAAGCTTCAATCCTTAAAACATAATGGCAGTTTTATAAATGACACCTTTGGTCTTACCATGTCAAACATGGTTTGATTTCATATCGCGAATATGCCATACTCCTATGGTTTATCGGGAAACACAAATCATGGAACAATTCCTCAAATCTTAAATGTTTTTCTAAACATGTAACTCAAATATCTTCCTTTATGATCGAATCATAAACTCTTTATTTTTTTGTTACAATGATTTTCCACTTCATCTTGAAAGTCTTTGAACAATTTTCAAATGTTTCATACTTCTTCCTTATTAAGTAAATATATAGATATATTCACTTAAATTTCTGGAGAAAGCATATGAAGCAAAAAGATCCATCGCATATGGCTACGTATAATGGACTATATACATCAACATGCATAATATCCAATAAGTTAGTCATCCGTTCCTCTTTGGCCTATGGACGGAGTTTTAATTATCTCGAGAAAAGTTTTACAAGCGTCAATTGATCAAAATCAAAGACTCCAAAAACCCATCAACATGGAGTTTCTTCATGTTTACTTTCCAATATAATTCAAACAGCGATGTCACTTCATAAGTGATCTTCCAATCATTTGTCTTACGACATTTTAGCAATAATGTTTATGGGTGTGATATCTCCAACTAGACTTGTAAAAGTTCATCCATCCTTTATGGAATACGGTAATTATTTGAACAACCATTGTTCTCATAATACCGGAACAAAATAACAATTATTTAAACAAATCTTGAAGACAAGCTTTGATCTCAACGAGAAACATAATAACACTTTATTTGTTTTCGATGAACATCATCACTTATTGTCTTGCTAGTTACTTAGGCCATTGCAGTTCATGAATTGCGTTGTTATGTATGACTCTTCACACCAACCAATTCGGTATCCAATACCGGTATCCAATACCTAAGAACCACATTGTTTAACAAGCAAGGAATACAACCATAACATGTATATCTTCTATATACCTAAGTTGGATATCTCCAACCTTTTCTTTTCTGCCAAATATTTTATGGATTCTCTTTTAGCAATTCTTTTTCTTTTAAAAGAATATATCAACATCAATAGTGGTGTCATTCAGATGACACATAGTACAAAGTGTATATAGTCAAATACTAATACCTTTGGACTTGCACTTTGAAGTGGACCACCATCATCAAATGTTTGGTGTTCTTTCAAAAATTCATTCTTTAGTAATCTATTAGTGTAGTAAAGATTTTACTTACATCTTCTATTCATCCTTATCATGACAACTTTCATGATCAAGCTACTATAGCCTATAAGGAAGAATCGCGAGTATAATATCAGTTCCCAAAACCTTTTTGGTAGATTAGGACGCATAGCGTCTCCAACCTTCACAAATTCTCATACAATATGAGAACATGTATTTTGCTAAATTATACTCTATCATAATGGAACCAAAAACATTGTTTCAGATATCACAATATCTTCCACACATGATGGTTTCTGAAACAATTATTTCAGCTCCTAGATAACCTCGATATTAAAACAACTTTTGAATATCAAGAATCATGGAGGCAAACATGATACTTTAGATACTAACATTGGAATTCTTACTCTTGATTTAATACTACTTATTAAACTTCATGGAGTAAATAGAGTTTGCTGAAAGTTTGCAATAGGACTTCTAAACTTTAAATTGACATTCAAAACAATACGATACTAGTTCGTAAAGTAAATATCTAGAATTCTATAGTTCCATTATCTCAATTAAAACTAAGCATAAGGTAGTGAACAGATGCCAATGACTACAACAAATTGTGCAAATTCACTTCGATTTAGTTTATGACAAATTGAGTTCAACTAATCCAAATTAGAAATGAACTCCCACTAAAAAACGACATCCCCCGTGCCTTTTTGGTGATTACATGAACCAAATCCACTACACCAAGTCCGATCATCACGTGAGTCGGTGTAGCTTCAATGGCGAGCATCAATATGGGCATCACATCAACTATATGACTCATGCTTAACCTTTCGGTCCGTGTTCCGAGGCCATGTGTGTACATGCTAGGCTCGCCAAGTAAGAACCTTAGTACTCGCATGTGTAAACTGTCTTACACTAGTTTGTATGAAAGCGTAGAGTCGAGTATACCCGATCATCACGTGATGTCTCAAAACACGATCCATAAAACGATTAATACTTAAGGAAGAACACATTTTATCTTGATATTTAAATGAGGGATCATCTTATAATGCTACTAAAACGCCAAACAAGTAATGTGGGATGCAAACATCTAATGTGTAAAGTGGGATGATATGGTCCATGCATTTGATCTCTATCATATGCATCGTGGTATGATCTCTATCATTCCTTTGTGTGTAAGGCCAAGGTCTATGGAACTTACACGTTAGGTGTGTTGTAAGAGTATCTATCATACATCTTCTTATAACATTACCATATCATGACACTAGCCCAACAACAATCTAAACTAGACGCCTCTAATTTATCAATTGCAAGTTTTACGTGGCTTAGGGCTTTCGAAGATAGAACTGTTCTTACCTACGAACATGGAACCACAACGAGGATAACCAAGTTAATAGCAACTCGTTGTAAATCATATATTGACTATAGTAGGAGAGACAGACACCCGCCATCCACTTATGCAAAACTAGTTGCATGTCAGTCATGGAACCGATCTCATGTGCGATGACATGTAAGGTTGGTCCGGACCGCTTCATCCCACTATGCCACCAATATCCAAAATACATGAAAGAAGCAATAACATGATCATCATCGCCCACATACTCTTATGTGTTCTACCCGTGCAAAGCACCTACGCACAGATCAGGCTCTGATACCACTGTTGGGGTTCACAGCATAGAAAACAAAAAATTTCCTATGATGTGAACTATACGCCAAGATCTATCTACTAGATACAGAGCAACGGGTGGATATACATCCATGGAGAACTTACCCTCGAAGACAACGAGTTCTGTTAACAAGTTGGAACTCGTGGATGATGTAGTCGTACGCTTGCCGATCTCAAGATCATGATGAAGTCCAGCAGGTCCGACTCTAGCACGTCCTTCAGATTCAGCTCCAGCAAGTCCAACACCACCAAGTCCAGCACCACAAAGCAGCGGTGCATCCGTGATCGCACACACGTCCAGTACCCCGACAACCTCCGTCCCTCGCTCCAGCAAAGCAGCGGAAGAAGCAACTCCTTTCCAGATAAAGCCACCGGGAACATGTATCTCGCTAATCCGAGACCATGGGGGAATAATACTAGAGGGGGAGAGAGATCCTTCACGAGGAGGTGTGAGGAAGAAGGAGTGAGAGGGGGGACTTTTATAGGAGGAGGGGAGGGTGTCCCTTCACCTCCCCCATTCATGTGGTGGTAACCCCCTCCACATTAAAATGCCCCTTCACATTCTCTTTTAAAGTCTCCACTTTAAATGCATTAAATTGCTCCAAATTTAATGCTCTCTCATTTAATAAAACTCTTTTATTAATTTCATTCAGAATTTTGTTAATTACTTTAATTAACAAACATTCACATAAAACCCCCTGCAACATTTCAATATTACATGCAGAACCAATTTTAGCAATTTCACCCAAAACAGTTTCGGTGTCTATTGAAATAATTCCAGCGCTTTCTTAAATCTTTATCTGAAACATATTTGCTCCAAATGGTGTCAGTATCCCTTAAGTCTGTCACCCAATGGTTCGCGAATAATGTAGACATGATCGAGACCCCTCTCCGATCAATAATCAGCAGCGGGACCTAGAGTTCCGTACTGACTCCCACATATTCAATGATGACTCTTGTGATCATGTGAACCTTTAACGTCGTAACTAAATCCCTTTGTCTCGCGATATATTACATGTACGAGATTCGATCATTGGCATCCAAATAGTTTGATCTCGTTACCGACATGCACTCTTTTCTCGTTCCCGTGATATAACATTCTAGTGATCACATCACTTGCTTGCAAGCTATTTCAATGTGATATCACCGAGAGGGCCTAGAGTATATCTATTCGTCATCAGGATGGACAAATCCCACTCTTGATCCATGAGCCTCAACATAACACCTTCGTAGCACTGAATCCACCTTTATAGTCACCCTATTACGGTGTGACGTTTGATGTTATCAAGATACTCTTCCGGTGTTAGCAATTAATATGATCTCATGGTCTAAGGACTAAGATTACTTCGTATGATGTTATAGCAATATAAACATAATGACTCTGATCGTAATGCTATACTTCGGATGAATGTTCATCACATCATTCCACCAATGTTGTAACCTCGTTATTAACAACATCCAATGTCCATGATCAGGAAACCTTGATCATCTTGTTAATCAACAAGCTAGTTTATATGAGAGGCAGTACTAGGAACTTTGTATTTTGTTTATTAAACACACATGTATTAACGTTTCCAATTAATACAATTATAGCATGCAAAATAAACATTTATCATAAACATGGAATAAGATAATAACCACTTTATTATTGCCTCTCGGGCATATTCCCTTCAATTTCCAATCAATAATATGTCATCCACATATAATATTAGAAATGCCACATTGCTCCCACTCACTTTCTTGTAAATACAATCCTCTCCATAAGTTTGGACAAATCCAAACTCTTTCATCACCTCATCAAAGCGGAGATTCCAACTCCGGGATGCTTGCTTCAGTCCATAGATGGATCGCTGAAGTTTGCATACCTTATTAGCATCCTTAGGATCAATAAAACCCTTAGGTTGTATCATATACAACTCTTCTTCAATATTACCATTGAGGAATGCAGTTTTGACATCCATCTGCCATATTTCATAATCAAAATATGCAGCAATTGCTAACATAATCCTAACCGACTTAAGCATCGCTACGGGAGAGAATGTCTCATCATAGTCAACTCCTTGAATTTGTCGAAACCCCTTTGCGACAAGTCGAGCCTTATAGATGGTCACATTACCATCAGCATCAGTTTTTCTTTTGAAAATCCATTTATTCTCAACGGTCTTTCGGTCGTGAGGTAAGTCCACCAAGGTCCAAATCTGGTTCTCGTACATGGATTCCATCTCGGATTTCATGTCTTCTAGCCATTTGTTGGAATTCGGTCTCATCATTGCTTCTTCATACGTCGCAGGGTCATCCATTTCATCAACCATGAAATTCGCAACAGGATTGCCGTATAGTTCAGGAGCTACACGTGTCCTGCTTGACCTGCGAGGTTCGGTAGTGTCCTCTTTCGGAGTTTCATGATCAATATCATTAGCTCTCTCTTCATTAGGTGAAGTCAACTCCGAAACAATTTCCGGTGCTGTGCTACTCGACATTTCATGAAGAGAAGGTTCAATAACCTCTTCGAGTTCTACCTTCCGACTACTCACACCTTTCGCGAGAAACTCCTTCTCAAGAAAGGATCCATTCTTGGCAACAAAAACCTTGCCCTTGGATCTATGATAGAAGGTATACCCAATCGTTTCCTTAGGGTATCCTATGAGGACGCATTTTTCCGCTTTGGGTTCGAGTTTATCCGGTTGAAGTTTCTTCACATAAATATCGCATCCCCAAACTTTAAGAAATGACAACTTAGGTTTGTTTCCAAACCATAATTCATACGGTGTCGTTTCAACGGATTTAGATGGTGCCCGATTTAAAGTGAATGCAGCTGTTTCCAGTGCATAACCCCAAAATGACAATGGCAAGTCAGTCAGAGACATCATAGATTGAACCATATCTAATAAAGTATGATTACGACGTTCCGACACACCATTATGTTGTGGTGTTCCGGTAGGCGTGAGTTGTGAAACTATTCCACACTCTTTCATGTGTGTGCTAAACTCGTAACTTAGATACTCACCTCTACGGTCAGACCGCAGAAATTTGATCTTTCTATTATGATGATTTTCCACTTCATTCTGAAACTCCTTGAACTTTTCAAAGGTTTCAGACTTGTGTTTCATCAAATAGATATACCCGTATCTACTCAAATCATCCGTGAAAGTAACAAAATAACGATATCCACCTCGCGCCGACACACTCATTGGTCCACACACATCAGTATGTATGATTTCCAATAAATCTGTCGCCCGTTCCATTGAACCGGAAAACGACGTTCTAGTCATCTTGCCCATAAGGCATGGCTCACATGTATCAAATGATTCAAAATCAAGTGATTCCAAAAGTCCATCAGAATGGAGTTTCTTCATGCGTTTAACGCCAATATGACCTAGACGGTAGTGCCACATATATGCAGATATATCATTATCAAGTTTAATCTTTTTAGCATTAACATTATGAATATGCGTAATATTACTATCGAGATCCAACAGAAATAAACCATTCAACACAAGTGCATGACCATAAAAGATATCATTCTTATAAATCGAATAACCATTGTTTTCAGATTTAAAGGAATAACCACTTTGCATCAAACATGATCCGGATACAATGTTCATGCTCAGTGCAGGCACCAAATAACAATTATTTAGGTTTATAACTAATCCTGATGGCATATGGAGAGGTAGCGTCCCGACGGCGATCACATCAACTCTTGATCCATTGCCGACCCGCATCCTAACCTCATCCCTTGCTAGTTGCCGCTTGTTCAGCAGCCCCTAAATCGAGTTACATATATTAGCAACCGATCCTGTATCAAATATCTAGGTGCTACTGCGAGTACTAGTCAAGTACACATCAATAACATGTATATCACATATACCTTTGTTTGCCTTGCCGGACTTCTTGTCCGCCAAATACTTGGGGCAATTGCGCTTCCAATGGCCAGTCCCCTTGCAATAGTAACACTCGGTGTCAGACTTAGGGCCAGCTCGGGGTTTATTTTCAGGTGCGACAACAGATTTGCCACCCTTCTTTCCCTTGTGCTTACCTTTCTTGTCCTTCTTGAAACCGGTGGTCCTATTGATCATCAACACTTGATGTTCTTTCCTAATCTCCACTTCTGTAGTCTTAAGCATTGACAAAAGCTCGGGAAGAGACTTCTTCATGCCCTGCATATTATAGTTCATCACGAAGCTCTTGTAGCTAGGTGGCAGAGATTAGAGAACATGATGTATGCCTAAGTCAATGGGAATCGTTATTCCCAAGGACACAAGCTTATCGGCGTACCCAGACATTTTGAGTACATGCTCACTAACGGAGCTGTTCTCCTCCATCATGCAGCTAAAGAACTTTTCAGTAGCATTATAACTCTCTACGGTAGCATGGGTATCGAAAATCATTTTCAATTCTCCCATGGTATCAAAGGCATTGCCGTTTTCGAAATGCTTTCGAAGTTCTGGCTCTAGCCCATACAGTATGCCGCAATGAACTAAGTTGTGGTCCTCCTGACGAGTCACATAGACATTCTTTTCCTCGTCAGGGGCATCAGGAGCTGGTGGGGGGCCTAGCGGCGCATCTAGCACATATTGCTTTTGTGCAGCAGTGAGGAGAATCCTCAGATTCATAGCCCAGTTGGTGAAGTTGCTACCATTCGCAGCAAGTTTCTGTTTCTCCATGAACACATTGAAATTAAAAGCAGGTGGTGCCATCTACAACAGAATTTGTAAAGTTTATTTAGACTAAGTTTATGATAGAGTGAGTTCAACTAATCCAAATTACTAATGAACTCCCACTCAAAAACGACACCCCTCGTGTCCTTTTGGTGATTACATGAACCAAATCCACTACACCAAGTACGATCATCATGTGAGTTGATGTAGCTTCAAAGGCGAGCATCTATATGGGCATCACATCAACTATATGACTCATGCTTAACCTTTCGGTCCGTGTTCCGAGGCCATGTTTGTACATGCTAGGCTCGCCAAGTAAGAACCTTAGTATTCACGTGTGTAAAACGGTCTTACACCCGTTCATATGAAAGCGTAGATTCGAGTACACCCGATCATCACGTGATGTCTCAAAACACGATCCACAGAACGATGCATGCTTAAGGAAGAACACATTTTTTATCTTGATATCTAAATGAGGGATCATCTTACAATGCTACAGAAAGCGCCAAACTAGCAGTATAAGATGCTAACATCTAATGTGTAAAGTGAGATGATATGGTCCATGCATTTGATCTCTATCATTTGCATCGTGGTATGATCTCTATCATTCCTTTGTGTGTAAGCCCAAGGTCTATGGAACTTACACGTTGAATGTGTTGTAAGAGTATCTATCATACATCTACTTACAACAATACCATATCAATACACTAGCCCACCAACGATCTAAACTAAACGCCTCTAATTTATCAATTGCAAGTTTTACGTGGCTTAGGGCTTTTGGAGATAGAAACGTTCTTACCTACGAACATGAACCACAACAAGGATAACCAAGTTATTAGCAACTCGTTGTAAATCAGATATTGACTATAGTAGGAGAGACAGACACCCGTCAGCCACTTATGCAAAACTAGTTGCATGTCAGTCGTGGAACCGGTCTCATGTACAATGACATGTAAGGTTGGTCCGGGCCGCTTCATCCCACTATGCCACCAATATCCAAAATACATAGAAAATGCAATAACATGATCATCATCGCCCATATATAAACATATGTGTACTACCCGTTTAAAGCACCTGTGCATAGATCAGGCTCTGATACCACTGTTGCGTCCGCAGCATAGAAAACAAAATTTTTCCTACGATGAGAACTACACGCCAAGATCTATCTACTAGGTACAGAGCAACGGGTGGACATACATCCATCGAGAACTTACCCTCGAAGACAACGAGTTTTGTTAACGAGTAGGAACTCGTGGTTGATGTAGTCGTACACTTGCCGATCTCAAGATCATGTGGAAGTCCGAGTGCCGCAACTCAGCAGCGCATCCGTACTCGCACACACGTTCAAGCCACCGGACAACCTCCACCTCCTCGCTCCAGTGATCTAGCGGAAGCAGCAACTCCTTCCAGACGAAATGCCACCAGGAACATGTATCTCGCTAATCCGAGGCAATGGGGGAATAATTCTAGAGGGGGAGAGAGATCCTTCACGAGGAGGTGTGAGGAAGAAGAAGGAAGAGGGGGGCTTTTATAGGAGGAGGGGGGTTCCCCTACCCATGGCCGGCGCATGGGGGAGGTGACCCTTCACCTCCTCCATTCATGTGGTGGTAACCCCTCCACATTAAAATGCCTCTTCACATTCCCTTTTAAAGTCCCCACTTTAAATGCATTAAATTCTCTAAGTTTAATGCTCTCTCATTTAATAAAACTCTTTTATTAAATTTATTCAGAATTTTGTTAATTACTTTAATTAACAAACATTCATATATAACCTCTTGCAATATTTCAATATCACATGCAGAACCACCTTCTGCAATTTCACCCGAAACAATTTCCGGTTTCTATCGAAACAATTCCTGCGCTTTGCAATTCTTTCGTCTGAAACATATGTGCTCCAAAATGGTGTCCGATAACTCTTAAGTGTGTCACCCTACGGTTCGCGAATAATGCAGACATGATTGAGACTCCTCTCAGATCAATAATCAGAAGCGGGACCTGGAGGTCCATACTGACTCCTACATATTCAACGATGACTTCTATGATCGTGAGAACCTTTAACGCTTGTAATTTAATCCCTTTGTCTTTTGATATAATACATGTCCGAGATTCGATCATCGATATCCAAATACCTAGTTTGATCTCGTTACCGACATGCACTCTTTTCTTGTTCCCGTGATATAACATTCTAGTGATCACATCACTTGCTTGCAAGCTATCTTAATGTGATATCACCGAGAGGGCCCAGAGTATATCTATCCGTCATCGGGATTGACAAATTCCACTCTTGATCCATGAGCCTCAATATAACACCTTCGTAGAACTGAACCCATCTTTATAGTCACCATGTTACGGTGTGACGTTTGATGTTATCAAGATACTCTTCCGGTGTTAGCAATTAACATGATCTCATGGTCTAAGGATAAAGATTACTTCGTATGATGTTATAGCAATATAAACATAATGACTTGATCGTAATGCTATACTTCGGATGAATGTTCATCACATCATTTCACAAATGCTGTGACCTTGTTATTAACAACATCCAATGTCCATGATCAGGAAACCTTGATCATCTTGTTAATCAACAAGCTAGTCTATAAGAGAGGCATAACTAGGAACCCTTTTTGTTTATTAAACACACATGTATTGATGTTTCCGATCAATACAATTCTAGCATGCAAAATAAACATCTATTATATATAAGGAATACATAATAATAACTTTATTATTGCCTCTCAGGGCATATTTCCTTCACTCGTTACCGGCATGCACTCTTTTCTCGTTCCCGTGATATAATATTCTAGTGATCACATCACTTGCTTGCAGGCTATCTCAATGTGATTTCAGCGAGAGGACCTAGAGCATATCTATCAGTCACCGGGATGGACAAATTCCACTCTTGATCCATGAGCCTCTATATAACACCTTTGGAGTATCTGAACCCACCTTTATTATCACCCTGTTACGGTGTGACGTTTGATGTTATCAAGTTACTCTTGTAGTGTTAGTGATTGACATGATCTCATGGTCTAAGGACTATAATTACTTCATATGACGTTATAGCAATTTAAACATAATGACTTTTATCGTATTGCTATACTTCAGATGAATGTTCATAATATCATTCCACCAATGCTGTGACCTTGTTATTAACAACATCCAATATCCATGATCAGGAAATCTTGATCATCTTGTTAAGCAACGAGCTAGTTTATAAGAGAGGCATAACTAGGAACCCTTATTTGTTTATTAAACACACATGTATTAATGTTTCCAATCAATACAATTATAGCATGCAAAATAAACATCTATAATATACTCAGAATAATATAATAACAACTTTATTATTGCCTCTCGGACATATTTCCTTCAGTCCTCGCTCGCAAAACGATGCTAAACACAACCAGTTAAGGTCAGACCTTGGATTTTTACCTTGCAAGGTAAAACTGAGAACTCCTTCTGTGTTGCCCCTATAAATAGTCGCTACTACGAGTCATAGATCACGTAGCAAGTTCATCGTCGCCACAAAGACTAAAATCACCATCACTGCCCTTGTGTTTCTGCTTTCCTGACATTCTCCGCATCTGACTTCACCATGACACATTGAATGGCACATGGTGAGAATAAATAGCAGAGCTTCACAACGCTTCCGTTGAAACCAAACGGCCAGAAAAACATGGATACACACAACTGAATACCTTCCGGTCTATCAATCTCCAGGCCTGATGCGCCCATGGCAGTTCGTCGGCGGAGCCTTTCGAAACTCGACACTCTAGCTAGATCAACGAGGGCAAGCATAAAGCAGATCTTCTTCTTCGCACGGGAGGAACCCTAGGACTGCCTGCATTATTTAAGCACACCAGCAGACCCCCAAACCGTCGATCAGAATAACGAAGGAGAAGGCAAGGCAGCACCAGAGACAAGTACCATATCGGATCTTAGGTCTAGATCGAACCCATCTCTCAGCGTGCCCCGCGACCACACTTTGCTGCTCCGTCTCACGCCCACCATGGCTAGAAGGTCCATGGCCTCGCCTGGATCCCGCCGACAACTAGGGTTAGAGGCCCGATCCAGGTCTTCCAACGCAATCTCAACACAAGCGCCTCCTCCACCAGATCGCCACCATGGGGGACCGCCGCCTCCACCCTGACCAAGGATGTCGCCTAGGTTGCAGCGCTTCGGCCTTCACCGTCGCCGCCCCAGCAGCTCCAGCTTCCGCCTCCAACGCACCGCCCTCCCAACCGCCTTCGGCAGCTAGGCTCGCCGCCATCGCGGCGAGGGCCAGCGGTAGCAGCGGCGATTGGATCAAGCCGCGGGGGACTCTGGCGGCGACGCTAGTGTCGCCCCTAGCGTCTCCTGGGGAACGACGCGAGGGGGTCCTGTTTGGTCAAAAAATGGAATCTCAAAGTGAAATAAAAATGTTTTTTCTCATCTAGAGCATGTTCTAGATGTAAATGTAGTTAAAATTTGTAGTCCCTTCCTAATCTTGGGCCAACATATAGGATCATATGTGATTCTTGGATTGACATTGTGTTTAAATGCTATCTTCTGAACCGGTAGAATCCAGGTTTGAACCACAACTACAAGTGTTGATACATGGATGACAAGACTCACTCAGTCGACCTAATGAAATAGACCGAGTACTCCCTCCGTTCCAAGGCTTAAGGCGTATAATTTTTTTGAAAAGTCAAGCTACGAAAAATTTGACCAAACTTTTTAAAAAAATATCAAGAACTAGGATATTATATAGATATCATGTGAAAATATGTTTCATGATGTATCAAGAATATATATTTTATATTATAAATATTAATATTTTTTTCTAAAAACTTGGTCAAAGTTTATATAGTTTGACTTTTAAAAAAAATTATAGGCCTTAAGCCTTGGGACGGAGGTAGTATTAGATAAATAGACATGTAGCGATGGGGAGAAATAGGGATATAGAGTGGTTTACCGATGCCACGGGGGACGAACGAGAGGAGCCCAAGTCAGAGAAGAAGGTGAGGAGCTCGTGTTGGCGATGAAAACAAGGACGTAGATCACGTGCAAGACATAAGCTGGTGCAGGAGACACTGAGCCGGTTACGCAGGTCCGCGTCCGTGCCTTTGACTGTGCCAAAAATCCAGGTCTACGTCATCGCCGGTTTCAACCATGCCGAAAACTCCATTTCACGCCTTGCAACCCCTCACACCGGCTCACCGCTTTTGCCTGCGTTGGCCTAACTCTGGGTCTATTTCGAAGTTCTTTTGATGAGCGTGCGCACCAGCACCACGACACATACCCAGTGCACACATCCAAACAAATGATTTTTACGTATCGCGGGCCACTTTGGGATCCCTGCGGGTACCAAACATACACCTAGTGGTTTTTGGTTTTTCAACCTAGGTTCCGCGCTCTGCTGGCATACGTCATGCATGCATATTTAGGCCATATACAATACAAGGTGCTTAGGTGGGTTCTTAGGAAAAGAAACCAAACCTTTTCTTAAGGGTTATGCTGAGCGTCTCTCGAGAGATGGCAGGCCAGATCCCCGCCTCCGGTGGTCGACACTTGTCCAGTCAATCCTAGGTATACCCAAAAAAGGTCTGATTTTTTTTTGCTATGACTGAGTCCGACTTCCGAACAACCGCAGAAAAAAAAATCCTCATCCTCTCCCGCACCCCCTTGTTCTGTCGCATGGCTGCGCAGAGGAGCTCCGCCGTGCTTCCGCCGCCGGCTACCGCTGACGCCTACTACCGCCTGCCACCAACTTGTCACAATGACAAGTGGACTTCGCATCACGTCTCCCACCCCTCGCCGCATCGTCGACTTAGCAACCACCGTCTGTAGCACCGTCAACCAGCGCAATTGACCGCTATCGGTAGCTGCGTCGTCCCAGGTTGCAGCAATGTCGTTTTCCCAAGGTAGCAAAGCCAGCCTCCGCCGGTAGCAAAAGCTTGCCTCCGCCGGTAGCAACGCCGTTCGCCCAAGGCAGCAAATTCAGCGGCGAACGACAACAAATCCGGCCTTCGACGGTAGCAACGTTGGGCGCCTAACCTCCGTCACGCCGTTCGCCCAAGGAAAGCAAGCCAACCTCCACGGGTAGCAACTCTGGGCGCCTAAGGTAGCAACGCCGGACACCTAAAGTAGCAAATGTCAGCCTCCGCTTAGTAGCAACGCTAGACGCGCCAGGTAGCAAACACCCAAGTTATCTGCAACAACTTCGGTGGCACCGCCTGTACTTTGCAGCAGCTCCGGTGGCGGTCCTTCGCAGCTCTGGCGGTAGGCGGTTGTAGCTCCGCCGATAAGCATTTGCAGCAAGGCGTTGTGGCGGCAGCGACTAGCAACGACGTGCGGCAGCTGGATTTGTAGAGAGACAGCAGTGCCTATTCCAGCAGTACGCGACAGCGGGAGGCGGCCTAGTTGATGTGGCGCCGGCGAGGAAATCGAGCATCGCCGCCCTGCAGGCTTCTGCCTCGGGCGCGACCAGTGTGGCGCGTAGCAGTAGAAGCGCGGCTAGGTGGAGCAATCATGCGGGGTGTGGCCCCGCAGTGTAGCGAGTTGTGCCTGTGCGTGGGGAATTTTGCGTTCCGGGGCGAGAGGATAGAGACGATGCGTTAAAGTGGTGGGGCCGGTGGGGACGCGTGGCGCCGGGATGAAGCCGGTGGACGATACACGAGCGATCCCCAGATGATCACATGCATTTTTTATTTTTTTAAGCATTAATTCTTATTTGTATAGAAGAGATATCTAGTTAGACGTCTAATTAGTATAAATAAGTACCTGGTGCTTAACTAAAAATCGGTTTATTTTTCAAAACACCTGTCTTTGTATTGTACATGCTCTTATTGGGCTAAACTAGTCCAGTGGGCTGATTAGGCATGGATGGGCCGCCACTCGCTTGGTAACACGCGACTTATTGTTCCGATGCCCAGCGCGCGGGAGTTATTGCTCGTGGGCGGGAAACCAATTTTCCTGGTGCCGTGTTCCTCCAAGACTTCTCGAGTGTTGGTTAACCTCCGCCTGAAGTGACAACTTTTCTCTTCCCGTGGTAATCTCAAAATTGACGGACATAGTCAATCAGAGAAACTACTCCGTACAAAAGTTGGTCAAATGAAAAAGATACTAGACAAACATTGGTTGATAAATAATTTGTCATAAGTAATGCAAACACACCCGTAACAATGGAGTAAATCTGAGTTTATATGGGCAAAGTTCTACTGTAGCAATGTTCATAGCGTGATACAGTTTTCAGTCCCCACATCCCGTTTATCCGGAGCCTAGTTTATTTTTCAACTTTGCCCAACCAGTTAAGCAAAATACGGTCTGGGTACTTTTGGGGAAAATGTCGCTGGTAGATCTTGCGCACACGGGCGCAAAAGGCAAACCCGCCGTCCCCAAACCCCAATAGCCAATACCCCCTCCCACCCCCCGCTCTCTCGCGCTCGCTTTTCCGTACTTGCAATTCCATCCATGGCCTCCCCCGCTTCCGGCCCCCAACCCCACGCCGCCTAGCCCGCTAGTCTAGGGTTTCGGGGTTCCGAGATCGAAGCCGTCGTCGCCGCCGCCGCCGCAATGCCTAGCTCGTCGGAGCAGGCCGTGAGCGAGGTCGGCAAGCGCCTCGCGCAGCCGCGCCTCGGCAAGGACGCCCTCGTCAAGCTCCTCAAGGTGACCTCACCCCCGTCGTCCTGCCCGCTCCTCCGTCGCCCGATCTAAACCTGTCCGCTTCCATTTCGTATGAAACGCTGTGCCGCTTTTCGGGTTTTGAACTCGTTGGCGGGGCGCCGCTGATTGTAGTGGTATATTTGGTGTTCTCGGACAGTGACTGTAGTATTACTTGGTACTAAAATTAGTGGGTGGTGTTCACGAGTCCGTTCGAACCTCTCTAGCTCTAGGAGGGGGCGTGGGTACTGACGGCTTGGTGAATTCGAGCGACATGTAGCAATTCGTACCGATTTCTCCCTCACGGGTGTGATGGGGCACATGGGCAGCCATGCTGAAGAGGCTGTATATTCGCTATGCTTATGTTTGACAGTTCGAGTGAATCTAGCTTTTGAGCTAGATATGCTACAACTTGTACTGATTTACCCCTGACACCGTGTGAGTACATCCCCATCACACCCTGGGGGCAAAGGGGCATTGATGCTGAAGAGGTTATATTCACCGTGCGATGTTTGGAAGTTTGACTGTTTGAGTGAATCTAGCTTTTGAGTTACAAGAATCTCAGGTTTGGGGTGTTTAGTGTCAATTCAGTATCTATGATGTTCATGGTTACTCAAAATGTTTTCCCCTAATGTTGAAAAGAGGTTCCAGTAGTTCGGAACTTTTATTTCCCTGCCAATTGCAAGCAGTCATAGAGCCTTCAGTTAATTCTCACTATGGTTATATCTCATTGGCTTAGACAAAAAGAGGTTCCAGTACTTGTACTTTATTGAGCGCCTGTGGAGTTTAGAGCAATGGTTTTGTACAAACACCTTGTTCAATCACTACTTGAACTTTTTTCTTGCACTCATTAGGGATTGCATAAACATATTTTCATTTTTTTTTTGTTAACGCATGTATGCTATGACAAACATCCCAGCAGTTGAAATTTGAACCTAGTGGTAGAGGCAGGCAGGCAGGCAGGCAGGCTAGCGATGACATATGTAAATATGTGAGTCCAACTCACCGTAATAATCAAATATATAGTACTAATTGGTATGCTTCAGCTTGAGTTTTTTTCCTTTGTTTTTTTACATTAGTTTTCTTAGAACAATTTTGAATTTCCTACTTCCGTAACATGCTTTTGTTATTATTTGCAGCAAGCTGAAAGTGTTTTATCAGAGTTGAGTCAGTCCTCCTCTTTGCATGATGCTCTACGTCCTTTGAGTAAATCACTGGTCCAGACCACTTTACTTAGCAGTAAGGACAAGGATGTCAGACTTCTTGTTGCTGTCTGCTTTATTGAAGTTATGCGAATCCTTGCACCTGATCCACCCTTTACTGATGATATATTTAAGGTATTTAACACTAATGTTCTTCAATGCTTGGGTCTTGGTGACTCCTTGGACCATTACCAGGACTACCTAATAGTCATACTTTCGAGTTATTTCTGTAACATTATTCACTTTACACTTTTGAGTTAATAAATGACAGAGACCAATTTATGTCAACTGATTTATCGCAGGAAATATTTAGGCTTTTCATCAGCGAATTTGCAGGGCTTGCTGACACCAGTCCATATCTTACAAGAAGGATGAAAATATTGGAAAATTTTGCTGCCCTTAGATGCTCTGTAATTATGGTCGATACTGGCTGTCAGGACTTGGTTCTTGATATGGCAAAGATTTTCTTCTTGGCAGCGAAGTAAGACTAAATCTATTGCTCTTTTGTTATGCACCTACATTTTGTTACAACCAAGAGCCAAGCTTAAAATCTGACACTTCCAAGACCTAACTTTCAATTGAAATACATTTGTTTTGCTCGTAGCGACATGACATTTCGTTTAAAATCATGAGAATTTTCACCTTGTCATGGCAATCTATTTCTTTTTGTAATATCTTCCCATTTTTATGGAGATTTTGGAATCTAAATCATCAAGACCTCAAATACTGTGTATACAAATTGTAAATACTCAGTGCTTTGTTTGTTCTTGTATTGACATGACCATTCATAGGAATTTTTAATATCTACGGAGAAAGCTACGAACTCTCAATTCGTCAGGTTTCTAGTGCGGTAGTGCCATGCATCACAGTAAATGTCAGTGTGCACAATCATTCTTGCTGTAGGACTTTTGAATACTTAATGGGTTGATCAGTTTGCTCTAAGTTATACTCCCCCCGTTTCAAAATATAAGATGTTTTAGCTTTGTGAAGGAAATGTATCTAGACTACATTTAGTGTATAGGTTCACTCCAAACCTAGACGAACCTACACACTAAAAGTGGACTAGATACACTTCTTTCACAAAGCTAAAACATCTTATATTAGGAAACGGAGGAAGTATGTGCTAATTCATGCATGCTCCATCGAATCCAACTAATTCATGCATGCTCCAAGTTTTTCGCGAAAAAAAAGGCCAAGTTAAGAAAACTCAGGTCTTACATGGAAGCACGACTTTCTCCATGAAAAATAAATCTTGGCTAGAGATTTCCTGGGAGTTGGGAGGGAGTCACCACCTTTCTTCAGGTCAGTTATCTGGGAGTTTGACTTCTTGGATAGCACCGGCAGCAGTATCCTTGGAGGTGCTCATCATCATGGCCAATCCTTGTCATTGAAGACCCGTCACCTCCTCTAACAGGTTGTGGTGACTGATGAGGAACAGAAACCCTAAGCTCCACTTGCATGGAACATAGTGCTGTACTGCTCGTCCTGGCCTCATGGGCCAACACTCAAGATATATCAGCCAGGCCCAGTCGGTTCCAATTGAGACTAAGCAACAGCCTAAGCTTGGAACAATAACTCTGGGGTCGTATGTAACCTTTGGTCCACTGGTTTTCTTTTGGTTCATACGGTCCAACTACATGGATGGTCCTTGAAGCAAGCCGAGTCGGTGGTCTCTAATTCTGTCATTCTCTCCTGTTCAACCGGTTCTCCATTCTGGTTTTAATAACTATGCTCTTGCGTGCTCATATTCATAGTTGCCAGCCATGTATAATCGTCTTATTCTGGGAAATTTAATCGAATTCTTTTCTTTGAGTGGCTAACATCTTGATTGTGAAACTTTTTACAGGCAAGGTCTTCAGCAATGTGTGCACCAGGCTATGCTAGCAATAATGACACAAATATTAAATGAAAAAGTTACTCAACCTCTTCTGGATGTGATTTTCTGCAATTTAGTAAAAGAGGACAAGGTGCACACTGTTTACTGTCCATTTAATACTTACTGTTGGTTTGAGGTTGGTGGTAGGAGTTGTGTTTTCTTGCAATGTGAATATGATCCTCTCTGCGTGAATAACTTACATATTCGGACACCTGCATTGCTTGTTCTTTGGTTTAAGCTAACGCTTGTTTGCTTCTTGGTTGCCTGTGCAGGGAGGAGCCCACAAGCTTGCTGTTGACATCATTCAAAATTGTGCTGGGAAACTGGAGCACATTGTTGGAGATTTTTTGTCATCGTGCAGTTTGAACAAGGATGCACCGATCCATGAACACATGAAACTGCAGAAAATTATTCTGGAAATATTGCAGTGTGCACCCCAGATGCGTTTTGCTGTTATTCCAAGCTTAATTCATGAACTCCTGGTATGTCATTCTCTATTGACTCTGTTACACTATTATTGCCGCATTGATTTTCCCTGAATTTGTACCATCTACCTCAGAGTGACCAGGTTGATATCCGATTGGAGGCAGTACACCTGATTGGCAGGCTTCTTGACTTCTCTAATCTTCGCTTTGGTGAAGATTACCAGTTAGTATTTAAGGAATTCTTAAAGAGGTTCGCTGACAAATCTGCAGAAGTAAGAATTGCTGCAATTGAGGCAGCAAAAGCATGCTACATTGCTGTACCATCCGGAAATGTAGCACTGGATATTTGTGGTAAGACTTGTACTTCTATTTTGTTGTCATTATATATACATTATTATAGTGTAAACATCTTTTTAACGTGGCTCTTTTGTTCCTATTGGAAGAATCTCTGAAAGGAAGGTTATTGGATTTTGATGACAAAGTGAGGATCCGAGCAGTTTATGCAGTCTGTGATTTAGCCAAATCACATCTAAGCTCATTTCCTTCTGAGTTGATATTACAAGCAGCTGAGAGGCTACGTGACAAAAAGGTAGCAGACATTATTGATATTTCTCACCACAGTTTTTCTATGGTTCCTCACTGAAACATTTTCCAGGTATCTGTGAGAAAGAATGTAATGCATAAGTTGCTGGACCTGTATCGAGATTACTGTGAGCAATGCTCCAAAGGAACCGCAACTATTAACACTCACTATGAACAAATCCCGGCCAAACTTATTGTCATCTGTTTTGACAAAAATTGTGGATCCTTAAGGTTTGTTCATCTCCTTTTTCCCCTTTTGTGTATTTGATTATGCCCGTGGCGTTGAGTTTTGGCTTCTTTGTTCTGGCAGGCCACAGAATATGGGGCATATATTTTCTGAAGAACTCTTTCCATCACCACTTTCTCCCGAAGAAAGAGCGAGGCATTGGGTTGAGTTTTTTTCTCATTTCAAATCTCAGCATGTTAAGGTTTTGCATGCCATCTTTTCTCAGAACAGAAGGTAAACACTCATACACACATAATAATATACATTACACGGATGATATATCTATGTGAAGCACATTTCATATTTAAGAGTTTATTTATGTTTAGGTTGCAACTGGAGATGCAAGCATATTTATCACTTCGAGCAAAGAAGGTTTGTAAATCATCAACAAATACAGAGCATCCAGTGACCTTTTTCTCAAATTCAACTTTGCGCCTAATGCAGGAGGAACCTTCAGACGAAATACAGAAGAAAATTTGTGGGTTATTTAGGAATATGTCAGCTTCCTTTGCCGATATTCCTAAAGTTGAAGAGTGCTTTGAGAATTTGCACCAGATGAAAGATAATAACATATTTAAGGATTTGACTGGACTAAGCAAAGAGGGCACTACTTTTGCAACAGTTCGACTAATCAGAGTAATACTTGTTCTGTCCTTCTAACTGATGACTGATGAGGCTGTAAATTGTTTGGTTTCTCTTGGTTTTGTTTGCTCAACTATAAACTTATCGAGAAAGATGTGGTTTATCTTTTAGAATTAGTTTTAATGTTCATTTGTTCATTTTTCCATAGCATTGTTAAGTCATATTGCATTATCCTACTTACTCAGAAGTCAGAAGTCATCAGTGGCGGCATATCTCATGCACAATGTTTTTCATGGAAACATGTGCTTGCCCTCCAGTTATAGCACTAAATCAGTTACATGATTCTCATGATAATTGAGCCAGTCTCCTTATTTATGGGAACAGTAGGGGAGATTCTTACTCATAGTATAATAATACAGAGGTTAAGATGTTTTATCGACTCTTGTATACCATCTATTGACTTCCTGTAAGCTTAAAACTTATAGGGCTAGCTGACTGCAGTTTTCACTGTTGACAACTGTTCCAGTTCCTGCCATGTTTGTCAGCAAACTACATAATGCCCGACCTCCATATTCTGTTAAATTATTAAGCTATTGACTGATTTTTTTGAGCTATAAAATGGTCTGAGTTTACAAACTAGCGCATGTACATTTTTGCCCTGTTATCTTGACTCTTTCTTTCTTTTCCACGTGGTATTATTACGCACAAGAGTTTTTCTAAATATATGTATCATAGAAGTCCACCAATCTAGTGCCTACGTTTATATCTGATTTCATGCTTGAATGGCTGCAGGATTCATTTCTCAAGAGAATTGGTAACAAAAACCCAATTTACAACTTCTGCAAAGAACTATCTACAAAACTCTCGTCTTCACTATTTAATTGGGAGATGGTCTGTGCCATTTTGGAGGCCCTTTTTTCCTGCAGAAATGAACTAACCTATTTTGCAGAGTCTGCATGTGATCTTCTATTGGTAAGTAGTTAATAGTTAGCGATCTACTTGTTTTCTTATAGGAACATCACTGCGCTTTGCTGCAAGCATGCAGCCTTATGATGTTTACTGTTTTTTTAGTTCTCACCATTGATGATGTTTACTGTTTTTTTAGTTCTCACCATTGATCAAAAAATTCCGTGCTTAACTGCACATCTATTTTTTTAGTTCATGTTCACCTTTTCATTTCCTTTCAGAGTCATTTCTATTCTTCTGACTCAAAGGTGTAACCGTGTAGCTAGTTGCAAAGGTGTTTCCATCATTGTTCCGGGGCTCAGAAGAGTACTTGCTAAAGTTGTTCTCAGAAGAGTCGGTCCTGATAAATGAGAAGACTCTGCAGATGCTTGCATATTTGGCAAAATCAGTGTGTCACTTATCTGTCAATTTCAGGTAAAACAAATTGCAATTGTATTGTAACTTGGATTACCTTGATTTGTATCTTTGTTGATAATTCCTCTATGCGTGGTTCATGCTTGATGTAGCCATCTTTCAGGTTTAGGTATATTATTCTCTTCAAACTGATTGCTCTTTTTTCTTGAGACTTTGTATTAGCTCAGTAAAAACTGGAGAAAAACCACCTTACCAATATTTATGATGAACAGCGGTAATATAAAGAAAATGCAGTGATAGGAAAAAGGTCAACATCTTACGTTATTTAGAAGTTGCAAGTTCGGTAGCTCTCTCTCTATTTATAATTATCTTCAGCTGAATATTTACTCATACTAAGTTGGTATTTTTTCTCCAGTAGTGATGTCTACCTGTTACTGGAGCAGAAGTGTATTGAAGGAACACGTGCTGAATCAAAGTATGCCATATCTGCAATTGCTTCACTGATCCAGTCCCCAGATGACAAGAAATTTTCCCAATTATGTGAGGTAGCTACTAATTAGTTTAGGGTTCAGTCATTTTTATCGCTTGTGATACTGCTAATTTGTTACTGTCTCAAACAGTACATTCTTGTTTCAAGTTTGCAAATACATTATAGAAGCCGAAGCACCGTTATTTTTTAAGGATGTTTTGTTACATGGATGGCGCTACCTTTCCTCACATGATTTCCAAGTTAAGAATTTCTTGAAATGGAAAAAGACACAATATGAAAAGTTTTCAAACGTGTTGAAAAACTTGTCGAATTAGAATAATTTTTCTATGCCAACCTAGAAATTCCCTTCCCCAGATCCCACAATGTGTGGGAGCTTTCAGCACTTGGTATGCCCTTTTTAATTGAATCAATTTAAAAGTTAATTACTCTAGAAAAGGTGCCATGAACCACTCACTCAGACTTTTTAGTATGGTCTTCTTTTCTTGCAGCAACGCCGTAGAAGAATGTGCTTAAAGCCTGCTGTTTTTTCTGTCGATATCATGAAACAGTGACTAACTTTTGGCAACTACTCTTATCAAGTTTGTTAGATCATATATTTCTTCATATTTTAGGAGTTATAACAATACGAGCACTTGCATTTCCAAGTATATGAGATTTCTCTCCATTTTTATTCAGTCGTGTGAAACGTAAACTGTCAGCTGCGAGCTTGACATATATAGTACTCCCTCCGGTCCCAGATGATGCATTAGGTTTTGATTTGCATTCCATGTTGATATCAACTTACCAATCAAGTATATTATATGTATTATGGCTTGTTTGTGTATGGAAATGCTTGAGCCTATTGCAGAATTGTTTTTCTGATGCTATATTGGTCACGATGTCTTAATTTTTATATGCCTTTGTTTCTTTAAAGGCACATCTTTGTGCACAACTTATATCGTCTTCTCTTCCCTGCAGAAAGTTGTTGATGGTCTAGGTCTACATGCAAATCATAATATCCCAACACTATTACAGTCTCTGGGCTTAATATTGGAGCATTCTCCTTCTATGTATACATTATTATCTGACGACCAATTTATCAATTTTTTTGAACGTGTTTTTGACTCATCTGCGGTAGGTGAATTATTATTTATAGCAATATGATATCTGGAGTAAGACATAGTAATCTGATGCCTGCTATGGTTTGTTTAGTTTCTTTCAACTCCTGGACTGTCACCCCCTGATGAAAATTCGGCATGCAGTTTCTCTTGCAAACTGAAGGCAAGTTCTAGATAACATAAAACATTCAACTCATAGTAGAATTCATGATGGGAAATTCCCCTTCACTGTCCGCTTCAGCAACAACTTCTTTCAAGTTTTATTTTGAGATACATTAGGAGCCTATTCCTAGGAGCACTTTTACTATTTTGTTCTAATGTTTTTTGTGGTCAATTGTAGATATATTGTCTCAAAGTACTTGTCAAAAGTTGTTTACCAAGAACTACTGCTGCTGATCGAATAGAGCATCTTTTGAAGATGCTGTTAGATATAATTCGCGAAGAATTCACGCCCATTACTATATGGTTCGTATTTTCTGCATTCTTCTAAATTGTTTTCTCAATAGTTCTTCACTATTGTAACTATCTGTTTCTTTCCTGATTGCACCATTTTTTTTGAAAAAAACTGATGATATTTGTTTAGTACTCAGGACAGATATTCTGCACTGCATTGGTTGATTACCTTTTCTGTTTCATTTGTTCAAGATGTATTGAATCACATAATTCGTTGTGATCTGGTAAAGTTTCCTTGTTCTTGGAGAACGTGCAAACATAATTTGCACATCTTTGCATTAAGAAGATACATGGTCATAGTTACAAGTGGTCAAATTTCCTACTATGCGAGACATGGCTTATGCTTACTGTGCTACAGGCTGTGTACTATGCAACTTTCATAGTTACAAGTGGTCAAATAGTGAAGCAAGCAGGCATTGTTGATTAGGTGGTCCATTTAGCTTTAGCAGGGTCCGGAAGAGATTCACATCAACCCAACTACCCAAGTGGTTGGGTTCAAATTTGTTTGTTTTGGTCTTATTGCATTGGCCAATCGGGGGTGCAGAAAGAAGAAGTAAAGATGGTTCTGTTCATGATAAGCTTCTGTGAGCTAACGATTAATGCTCACAATTTTAACTGATTGATGCTATGCAAGCTAAAAGTTCTGATACTACAAATCATATTTTTGTTTGTGCTTTCTGTAGTTCTTTTCTTTATTGATACAAGTGAAATCTTGAATTTATTTGTTTGCGTGTTATCTTTTCACTCTGATTCTTATGCTGCACAGTGAAAGCGATAAGCCATATCTGAGACTGGCCGCTGGGAAATCTGTACTACGACTAGCTACAAGATGGGATTCACATATTTCACCAAAATTATTTCGCACTGCCCTTCTCATGGCAAGGGTATTGTCCATATGCTACACTGCTAATAAATATTTGATTCCACTTTTCATGTATGGGCTAACATTTCCGCCCACTATCATTTCTAAAATTGTTAAATAATCTGATTTTCCATTGATTTTGAGAACCTTCTCTGTAAAATAACTTTTCTGTGCAAGCATCATTTTCACTTACCTATGTTGGTAAGTTATGGTAATTTAGACCTTTCATAGTTTCATATTTTATGCAGAACTTTCTTTTGAAGGTTCATTTATGATAGTATTCTACCTTTATTATTATCATTATTTTACATGTAATATGTCTGGTTGCCAGGATTCCTCATATATTGTTCGCAAGTCATTTGTTTGCAAACTTTATGGCCTTTTAAAGAAGCATGCAATACCTGTTAGATATGCATGTGCTTTTGCACTGGCATCAACAGATTGCGCTGGAGATGTTCGTACTGAAGTATGTATTCTCTTTTCTAGTTTCCTTGTATATATTCCGTACAAACTTGCTCCTGAGGTGATTCCTGTCTGTTGACTTCCATTTTTTCTAGTCACTTAGGTACTTAACCGAAGTGCTAAAAGAGCAAGGAGGAGTTTCTGTTCATCAGAACAGAACAAGCAAAGATTCGATCGTAGACCACCCAGCATATGCTGTTGTTTTCTTGATCCATACCCTGGCATATGATAGGGAGTTTCCTTCCAGCTTTTGTGAAAAGGCGACTAGCTCTTTTGAGTTTTGGAGGTATTTTCTTATTTCAGATGTTTGGATTCCATCATGGAAGTTTTTCTTTCTGGTGCCTAAGTAGTGCCTGTGACTGGAATAATTTGAAGCTTCAAGCTTGTAATCAATTCCATTGTTGTCCTTTTGTTGGCAGCCCACTTGTTGTGATGTTGAGAGAGGTAGTTGAAATAGACAACCCAAACGGAAGTAAGAATGGCCCCACCACCAGTTCTGTATCCATTCTTCTAGGCATCTTTCGTGCTGTTCAGAAGGCTGAGGATCTGGCTGATTCTGATAGCACTCATGTATGTCTCTTGGCTATTGCTTAGAAATTTTACAGTTGCCTCTAAATTTCTTCATCAGGCTCTAATTTCCTAACCTCCACAGAAACTGCACATTCTCTCGAAAATTGGTTTGCTTATGGTAAAAGAGCTTGATAAGCACTGCAAGATGTCAGATTCTCCACGCCATATTCTCTTGCCCTCGTCTTATTATAGATTGTCTGGGAGTGAGAAAAAAGCGGATGTAGGTTAATCTGACTATTTATTCTCATGGTTTTTTAGAACTTTCCTTAGTTTATGTTTGCATTGACTAATATTCTCCAGGTCCGATATTTCTAATGCAGGAACGTTGCCAACTAGATTTGATTACCGATAGTTTTGTAAAGAGAATTCTGAAAGCTCATGAACCTTATAATCATCAGGTAAATCCTGTTTGCAGTTTCAACCCTTCGTCCCTTGTTTCTGTATATCATGTATGTAGTTTTCATCATCTATTATGGTCCAGTAGTTTTACATCATTAATATTAATTACAGGCGGATACCAAAAGTTCTATTATTGCTGGGAGGCCATCTAGAGAATCTGCTCCTAGAAGGGGAGCTTGTTCCTCATTAAAGAAATCATCAGTGGGACCTTATGCGAATGGTCAGGATCAAGGGAAAATGAAGAAAAGTTCAGTACTGGTGGAAGATGTCTCCAAGAAAAATGATCAGAATATTATCCATAGCTTGGAAAAAGACAAGGTGTCATCTTGTGGTTCTGCGGGCACAAAGCCATCATCTCCAGGGTCTTTGGGTTTGGCTAAGGAAGCCGATTCTAGAGATCGTGCCTCACTGTTAGAAAATCAGAATCGCCCCACTGTGAAAAAGATATCTTCAAAGACAGATCATAGCTATTGTAGCCACACTGAGGCATGCACATTTTTTGTTAAACTGTTCTTATGATGTTGGCTGTTTTGGCAGGTGCTTTTTGCTAGTTTTATTTTTAGTTAGTTTATTGGTGAGTTAACATGTTCTTGATTAACAGGTGGACAATACAGGTGAAATGCTTGTTGGGCGTCACATTAGATTGTGGTCGGCGAAGCGGTAAAATTACCAAATTCTAAACTATTATTGCTCGGTTAATGTAATTCTGACATGTTTTATTGAATGTAGTTACCACGATGGAACTATTAAGGCATATGATCAGCAAAATGACTTTTATAAGGTATTTTCCTACTGTTGTTACTTGTTACTTTCTCTTCTACAATGTCAAGGACTCAGGGTATTGCAGTTACACTGAATTTGCCTATGTAATCTCTCAAGCCTATAACTAGTCTACTTGCGTCCAAATTTTGTGTTGTCAATTTTAAAGATGTGCCATTCTGCAGGCAATAGTTTCTGTGAGTACCCAGTGACACTGATTTAGACAGTACCGGCTTGGTGTTGTGATAATTATTTTGCAGTTTGGTATGAGTGTATGAGACATCCGAGTATTATGATGGAAGAAGTGTTCAGAGCTTTAGATGGTGTACTCCAGTAATGTAGCTAACTATGAACTTGCTGGCTGCTGAGGACAAATAAATCCGCCTCTTAGTTTTTACCCTTTCTTAGGAATATGTTATAAGTTCAACATGATTGTCTTTCTTTGGTTCATTTGTGATCATTGGATTGGACTCTAGCAGTAGGGTGAGAACATGATGATGTCGTTTCTGAATTGCTAGGTAGTCAGTTTAACTTTTAATAGAGATTAAAATTTTGCAGTAGACTTATGTCAGGGTGTGGATGCCCATGCATTTGCACTGTGGCCAGAGCTGTGTTAGGCCACCTACAATGTAAGATGCTCAGTAAAATAAACCAGGTTTTTTTAAGCACTAGAGCTTATATTTGTATAAAAGAGGTGCCTAGTTAGGCATCTGCCTAGTATAAATAAGCACCAGTGCTTAATAAAAAACCATTTTATTTCTCTAAGCACCTCTTTAAGCATCTTACATTGTACATGCCCTTAGTTGACTTGCTTCCTTGCTTCCTCAACTCAATTGGATATTGAGTTGATGCATTGGATCTCATGCTTGAGTTTTACAATCTGCTGCCAGGATGTGTTGGACACAAATAGCATCTATTGTCAATGATGTTTTTAAATTTATACGCCAGATTATGCTTTGAAGTTATCCCACAAAACACTTCATCCTCCCATCTATCTAATCATTGTATATGATTGCATTTGTAAGATTGCCTATGGAAATGGTGATCAGGAATTCATTCGATTGAAATCTCATAAGTGGGAGTTCATTAATGACCCAATGTCAACAGAGGTACAGTTTGCTAGTGTATATGTATGTGATCGACTTGTATGTTTTACCATTGGATTGTCTATGATTGGCACATGGAAATTGATATCTATTATTTTTTATTTTTTATAGGAAAGTCCTGATTGTCATCCCAGAGATTGGTAAGCAGATGAGCAATTTAACATGTATCCTTTCTTTGGAATGATCACTCCCTGTTGTCCAGCGATGTGAAAGAATATGTTCTAAATACATAGTACTTTGTCTTGTGATACCATGTTTTGCGTTATTTCGAGTCTATGTTAACAAAATGAGTGTGCTGCAAACTCAGCTAAATTTGAATATCTGTGTACTTTGGCTAATTGATGATTGCTGTTAATGTTACAATACTATTAAGAATGCATGGATAGGGAGCTTTTCTCATTTTCCTGGCTTTGTGTGGCAGAATTACTATAAGTCTAGAAGCCATGATATGTCAAGCTAACTACGAGCATTAGCGGATCTATGTAGTTGGTAACATTGGTTAGGCTCATTTATTTTATGCTTACTTTTTACCTATAACGCAATCTGTTCTTTACCAAATAAAATAAGGATGGAAGTGGGTAACCTTTAGGGTACCCTCTACTCTCGTTAGTACAAAGAAATGAACTAAATTTTTGTAGATGATAACTTTTTGAGAAATCTAGTTCATCAAAAGAGGGTACCCTAAAGGTTCCAAACCGTAATCTCTAAAATAAAAGAAATCCCTGCATGTCAGGATCAACATCTCTTGTGTTCCTGGTAATCTGTCCACGAATAAAAAAGAGTGTAATCTGGCTAGGTTTTGTCTCCATGCAACATCTCTTCGACTAGATATTGCAATTTTCGTGCAAATCAGGATGAAATATAAAAGGTTTTTTGTGTATCCATGAATACTTACACTTTGAATTATAGCAGTGAGCTAGACGAAGATGTTGGTGATTGTGATGATAATTTTGTGAAACGTCACTTTTCCAACGACAAAACAGGTAAGTCATGTCCAGTAAGCACATGATTCACAGTCCCATATGTTACCCAAACTGCCAAGTCCTAGCAGGCTGGTAGTTTTGATGCACTATATCTGTGATTTATTTGAAATTAGTATATAGATCATGAAGTTCTAAAAGTGTCTTTCCTGACTAAAACAATCTACTAGCACTTCCTCTGTTTGGAAAAAGATGTCATAGATTTTTCTAGATTCACACGAATCTAGACGCGTTTTAGTGTATAGATACATATGAATCTAGATAAATTTGCGACATCCTTTTCCGGACGGAGGGAGTAGTAAAGTTGCCCATAGCTCACATACAACTCGATCCAGTCAACAATCACACACATAAATGGCAAGTTCATGATTTTTTTGAGTGTCTAGCTGTTCTGTGCTGTGCAGCTACCTTTATGCGTCTCGTTCCATATTTGCAGTTTGTGTACTCCCTCTGATCCAAATTAATGTTCTCAGATTTGTCTAAATTTGGATGTATCTAGTCATGTTTTAGTGCTAGATACGTTCCAATCTAGACAAATCAAAGAACATTAATATGGATCGGAGGGAGTATTTGAATTTAGCTGAGCAAATAACTTCCCATTTTTTAGCAGTGGCTGGCCTCAGGAAGAAAAGCAAGAGGGCATTGGATTTGAGGAATGCACAGAGCTCTGGATTAACTGCTGACACAACAAGCAATGTAAGTGCACTTGAGAAGAATAAACCTGATTCATCCCTCATTCGTGAATATCCTGACCGTTTCCTCTATTTTGGCAGGTTCGATGTACCAGATCAAGGAAGGTGCAAACATAATCATCTAATTAAGTATTAGCTGACTTTGTGATATATTTATGCTGAGTTCCAGAATACCCCTTGTACATCCGCTAGTGAGCATTGCAGTGATGTTAGAAATTTTGGTTTGGGCCATCCATGACACATTGTAATTACAAAAGTGATGGTCGAATGATTGCTTATATCATCTTTTATGTAAGTTATCCGATGAAAGCAAACCCTCGAAGTTGCAAACAGCATTGGTGATTTCAGGCCACAACTCTTGTCATTGTCAATCCAAGGGGAATTATGCCTTCTGAGGTGCAGCAGGAGTGCAGCACTGTAGATGTCATCGACGCCAAATCTGGAGGTGTCTCAGATGGGTGGGAATGGCGATGCTAGCTACTACTACCTCCATTTCAGAATATAAGATGTTTTAGCTTTGTGAGCAGATACATTCGCTTTAAAAAGCTAAAACATCTTATATTTTGAAACGGAGGGAGTACATTATAGATAACGCAACCACTTACGATGGTATAGGATCAGCTGACCAAATAATTCTTACCATTTTGCTCTTGTCAGTATGATCTATTCCCTCTGTTTCATAATATAAGATGTTTTCTCCTACACACCAAAAGATGTCTAGATACATTTGTTTCACAAAAGCTAAAACATCTTATATTTTGAAACGGATGGAGTAGCAGTAGCAGCCTAGTTACCTTCAGCTCGGTCACTGATTTGGGAAGAGCGCATCCAAAGCAGATTGCACAGCACACATTTTCTAGAAATGTAGGACTCCCAGGCTGGCTGTCTCCATTATGGTCAGCAGTGCATCACTGCTACTTGACTCAGCATCATCTCTACTGTCCCACCGCCGCTGCCTGACTCTCATGTGAATGGACGCCTGATAGGAGGTGTGAATCGTTTCTTGGCATTGAACGGGCCGTGCAGCTCCAAAAAAATGGCTCTGCTATATTTTTTGTACGGAGTACAAAACTACTGAAACTATAAATCATGAAAGGACACAGTAGGCATCTCAAAGCCGTCATTATTCTCCTTAAAAAGATTGAGAATATCAATACTCCATCTACGACAACTGGCACTATTCTCTATGGAAGGAACATCGTTCAGTTATTACGACCCATAACAATTGTCAGCTACTGCATCTCTCTAAGAGAACAAACTAAAACATAAAACTATTGTACCATATTCACAACTGAAGAATCTTTTTTCCTACGGCAAAATCTCGACCTTGAACGACTGTGGAATTTGCAGTCTGATGTGCAGAACTGAGAACAAAAGCTACATCATTTCAAATATTTGCTCTTCTTCCCTGCATAGATTAACAGGAAGTATATAGCAGCGCAGCCAGCAACGGTACCCCATGTGGTCTCCCAGAACTTCATGTTCTTGATCCTCGCCATCTCGGGGGTCTCCGGATCCTTCATCAGGTCAATGTGGATGTTCATGCCGAACAAGCTCACGACCACGATGCCCGCGGTGACCACTACGGTTGCCGTCGTGAGCATCACACCCGTCTGCAGCAGCCGGTTCTGCTGCTCGTCCAGCATCATCTCGATGTAAACTTTGGTGTCGTCCACATAATCGCGGAGCTTTGAGCATATAAGAGGTGCATGTTAGTCTGTTAAAAACATAGTTGGAATGCCAATGCCAGCATTGTAAGTA
Source organism: Avena sativa (assembly GCA_916181665.1). NCBI lineage: Eukaryota > Viridiplantae > Streptophyta > Magnoliopsida > Poales > Poaceae > Avena > Avena sativa. The sequence goes on along the minus strand of OV702288.1, from coordinate 626,782,683 downwards.
AACTGTTAAAGATAAACGTGTATTTATGTTGATCTCAGTGACTAATTGAACCATGGTATGCGCATCACATCCATTTCTTCTATAAGAGGATGCCGTACTTTAGTTACACAACTAGTTAGCATGCCGACATAGTATAAATAAAATTCAGATGAATTAAATAATCAGTTGCTACCAACAAAGGGGTGTGTGATCTTATTATGGTGTTATGTATAAGGAGCAAATAGTCAGTGTGCTGACATAGCATAAATAAAATCCAAACCCAAGACCTCATAGAAGCAGTTAATCATTGGATTAGTAAGTCCTAAGAGATGATCATATAAAATAGCAATCGGTCTTATAAAGACACCCAGTTAATTAGGCCAATCGCACGGAGTGAATAAAAGGAGATGGAACATACATGGCATAACTTGTTCAGCGTGCCATCAACCTGCACGAAGTAGGCTTCAAGAAGCATCTCCAACTCTTGGATATCAGGCTTAACATTAGCAGAACTTTCATGGCCGCTCTCCGACTCGTCACCATGGTGTTCTTCTTCTCTGTTAACAAGTGCATATGAAAGATTAAGAAATGGAACTAATAAACATTTTGGAAATGGCGAAAGAAGTATTCATCTTTCAGTTAGGATGGCCTAACGCCATAAAAAATGTGCTAGATAAAAATATTTCAAGAGAATTCAGGTACTCCCTCCGACCCATATTAGTTGACTTGGATTTGCCTAGATTCGAATGTATGTAGCACTAAAACATATCTAGATACATCCAAATCTAGACAAATTCAAGTCAACTAATATGGGTCGGAAGGAGTAGTTTAGTTATAGTAGCTCTTAGTCTGATCTCCTACTATCCCAGCAACCAGCTGAAAAGGAGAAAAAAACTACCCTACTCCGTAGGTGACATACCTCTCCTCGTCATGATCAGCCGGTGCCTGCTTGTCCGATTCCACTCTGCCCAGCGACTCGTTGACTCCTTGAAACGCAATCTTCCTCGTCAGGTACATCCCGGACATATCTGAGTCGTCGTCTAGCAAGCGCTCGATATCGTCCCTCAACTGGGAACGAACAGAACACCACAACACAAAAACAGATGGCGAAATGCTTAGAGTTTAACTGAAACTTATACTAGAAGGAACTTCTATCCAAGCACAAGATCGACTCCCAAATCCCAATTGTACTACAGTACCTTCTGCACGCGCGCTAACAGCTCGACCAGACGGCTCTTGATCTGTCTGACGTGCTCCAGGTTGCGCGTGCTAACCCTGGTGGCCAGCTCGTCCAATGCCGGGTACGCCTCCTTCTCGAGAGCCAATGTCTAGGGCGATTAATTTGAAACGGGGAAAAAAACGTGGTAAGTTGGTAACATGCATTTTCCGTCAGATTCATATTTTTTCTGCAGCAGAACACAGATTCCATGCGTTTGCGCGTGTGTTCCATGCCTATAGTAGTAGCATTATATTACCTCAGATTCCATGCATTTGCAGGTGTGTTCGAGGCAGACCTCGAGCACCTTGAACTCGAAGGGCTGGATCTTGGCGCAGTCAGGCGTGCCGAGCGCAGACGACATTGGCACGTGCCCCTGACCACCCTGCCCTGTTTCGCCTCCGCCACCGGCTGCCAGGTTCGCGATGGACGACGCGTCCTTCACGCCGAAACATCAGTTACAAATGCAATCTGTCTGTGGTGAACGGGCGATCGATGGGTGCGTGGTAATTAATGCAGAGAAATGGCGTGATCGTACCGGGATGGCGAGGCGTGCGTTGAGTTCGTGGAGGAACGGCTGGAGGCGCGGGTTGCTGGGGTCGCGGACGAGCACCTCGGCGGCGGTGACGATGGCCTTGACGTGCTCGAGGTTGAGGACGATGGCGCGGTCGCGGCCGAGGATGGTGGACGGGTAGGAGAGGAGCGGGTCGAGCACGCGGAGGTCGCGGGCCGGGAGCCCCGTCATCTCCATGATCCGGTGTCGCCCGAACTCCCCCGCCCGCGCCTCCCCCGCCGCCGGCACCACCAGCCACTCCTGGCCCGCCGCCGCCGCGCCCTTCCGCCGCGGCACCGGCACCGGCACTGGCGACGGCGCCGGGTGCAGCGGGTGCCTCCGGTGCATGCGCGCGGGTTGGATGGCTAGCTAGCTCGATCGGCCGCGGCGGGTTCCGCTCGCGGTTTGTTAGTCGGGTGTCGAATGTGGTTTGCCAGAGAGGGAGTTGGGGTTTGGGAGGTGGTGATCGAGGTCGCGTGGCGTAGCGCGAGCGATCGAGGGCGTCTGGTTCGCGTGGCGTGACGCGGTGTATGTTGGTTAGGATTTTTGGTGCGTCGGGTCAAATCAGAATATCAGAGATTCAGATCAGATACTCGGTCGTTTCCGGTGCTTCTTTTTTTTTTTAGAATGGTTTCCGGTGCTTTATATATGGATCAATGGATGGATCCGTGCACGCCTGAACAAGAATGCGGCCAGAGCCCAGAGCCCAGAGCAGCTGGAACTGCGCGACGGATGGCGACGCGTGACATTTTGTGGCGTGCGCGTGACGATAAATCCCGAGGGGGGGGCGGTATATTCGGTGTTCACCTTGCCCCTTCTCTTGCAATGGAGGATGATGATTGGCGGCGGTCTTGTCTAACCTCCCGTGCTAGCTTGCCTAGGATAGTACTCCCTCCGTTCGGGATTATAAGTCCCGCGCGGATAACTAGGTTGTAAATTTAACTAACAAAATATAAATAATATATTATAAAAATTATATCATTAGAAACTTTAGGTGTTATATGTTATATTTTCTAATGTTATAATTTTTAAAAAATATAACTTATATTTTATTGGTCAAATTAACAACCTAGTTATTCATGCGGGACTTATAAATCCCGAACGGAGGGAGTAAGAAGTTAAAGAACAATGTTTTTTTTTGAGCAACCACATATTTCATTAATCGAAAATCAAGTTACATGGAGTAACACATGTGGACACTAAAAGACAGACCGAAATAAAATGATTATCCTGAAAACTATGCAGATAAAATCCCAAGAGACCGAGAAATACAAAACGATCCCCAGGGTTTTCCACAACCACCGAAGCCAGCGGCCGCCGCCCAACTCCAGCGACGCCAAGACGCACACCGGAATAGACGCGGAACCTCCAACACTGCAAGATCCAAAAAAGCACCATCGCCAATGAGACTTTGTGTGTCGATGAACAGGCCTGCTGCACGCAGCGAGACACATGTCGCTGTGGTATGTCGACCGGGGGACGTCCCCGTGCTGTCTTGAACCAAGATCCGTTGCCTCTCATCGACAAAGTCGGAGAAGAACAACAGATCCACCACCTTCGGACCAACATCCTCGCTCCAGAGAAACCATCTCGCCCCGGCCACCAGCGCCGTCACGGATAACAACAAACGCCAGCGACACACTGAGAAACTGATCTCGCCAGATCTGACGAACGGCGAGAAGACCAAGCTGTCGATCTGAAGGAACGACCAGCACACCTTGCCATCAACTCCGAGGCGCCGCCGTGAAGGTTGTCACCGGTGTGGGAGTAGAGTTGAGGCAGATTTATTGCCCGGACGTCGCTCCCACCACCCCAACGACGCCCTACAGCAGACATACTCTTACCCTAACTACTAGGCGGAGAAACGAGGTTCCCCCTCCCTTCTACCGCCGGAGCGGTAAGTGGAGGGAGAGGAAACTGGCGCTCTCGCCGGCTGAGATCTGGAGGGAGAGAGAGCCGCCGCCTGTTCCGTGAGGAGGAGAGGCGAGAGCATATCATTAAAGAACAATGTTGTGCTGAAAGATACCCCCGATTCAAAAAGTGGAAAGTTGCCGACAAACTTCACGATATGTCATTTATGTTGTTGTTATCAAAAGGGATTTTCTCCCCGGTTCCATTAAGATAACGAAGCCAAACAAGTCTGAGACACAAACGCACACAAAGTAGTAGAGCCAAAGACATAACAAGCTCCCAAAAGAAAACTAGAGGGGCTAGGAAGTTTGTAAACTAGAGGGCTAACAAACTTAAATGGAAAGAAAGGAAGGAAGAGGAAAATGTCCACTAGAGGGATTATACAGGCACTCAAAGAACTTAGAACACCACATGAATATATTCATCTTTTTCGGGGTGCCCCTTTGGATACTCCAGCGACATCTGACCACCGTGACTCGGAGCAGCTGTTGTTTTTCAGGTCGAGATCCACTCAAACCCAGTGCAAATCAGCTTGCTGGGAGCGCCAGAGGGTTTTTGTGTTTGTGCATCATACTTTCCATGAACTGAGTGAAAACAAACCACCCACTCTTCCTCACCCTCGCTTCCTCCGCCCTTCCCTTGAGAGTCCACCGTCTGACCCCGGGCCAATCCCGAGCCCTCTCCGCCGGTGCCGCCGGTTGGAAATGGAGAAGGAGAGGCGCCGGCGTAGGTTGTAGGTTTAGATGTTGTTTGTCCGACGCTCTACCGTGTAGTTGGAGTAGGGAATGTGGATTTCCTGGTCAATCCCTTTGTAGATCGAGTTCAGCACTCGTTGGCGGCGCTCTGGTGGTTAGAGCCTCCAGCGCCGGTCGTCGTCTCGATGATCTCTGCAATAAGGACTCCCTCTATGGCCCCTGGTTCGGATTCGCTGTGTCGCTTCTCTTCCTCTTCCTGGCCGACCGTGGCAGCGAGGGGGTGGAGAGGAGTAGCCTGCCAGTGCCCTAATCTGGCGGCTCGCGAAGCCCCCTGTTCAGTTTGGCGTCTGAGTGCGGCGCTGGCTAGAGTTCTTCTCCATTCATGTTCCGGTCTCCATGGTGGATGCCGATGCGAGCGGTGAAGGAAATATGCCCTAAGAGGCAATAATAAAGTTATTATTATGTATTCCTTGTATATGATAGATGTTTATTTTGCATGCTATAATTGTATTGATAGGAAACGTCAATACATGTGTGTTTAATAAAAAATAAAAGGTTCCTAGTTATGCCTCTCTTATAGACTAGCTCGTTGATTAACAAGATGATCAAAGTTTACCGATCATGGACATTGGATGTTGTTAATAACGAGGTCACAACATTTGTGAAATGATGTGATGAACATTCATCTGAAGTATAGCATTACGATCAAAGTCATTATGTTTATATTGCTATAACATCATACAAAGTAATCTTTATCCTTAGACCATGAGATCATGTTAATTGCTGACATCAGAAGAGTAACTTGATAACATCAAACGTCACACCGTAAAAGGGTGACTATAAAGGTGGGTTCAGATACTCTGAAGATGTCATGTTGAGGCTTATGGATCAAGAGTGGAATTTGTCAATCTCGATGATGGATAGATATACTCTGGTCCCTCTCGGTGATATCACATTAAGATAGCTTGCAAGCAAGTGATGTGATCACTAGAATGTTATATCACGGGAACGAGAAAAGAGTGCATGTCGGTAACAAGATCAAACTAGGTATTTGGATACCAATGATCGAATCTCGGACATGTAATATATCATGAGACAAAGGGATTAAATTACTAGCATTAAAGGTTCTCACGATCATAGAAGTCATCGTTGAATGTGCAGGAGTCAGTATGGATCTCTAGGTCCCGCTTCTGATTATTGATTTGAGAGGAGTCTCAATCATGTCTGCATTATTCGTGAACCGTAGGGTGACACACTTAAGGGTTGCCAAACACCATTTTGAAGCACATATGTTTCAGACAAAAGAATTGCAAAGCGCTGGAATTATTTCGATGGAAACCAGAATTGTTTCGGGTGAAATTGCAGAAACTGGTTCTGCATGTGATATTGAAATGTTACAAGGGGTTTTATGTGAATGTTTGTTAATTAAAGTAATTAAAAAAATTCTGAATAAAATAAATAAAAGAGTTTTATTAAATGAGAGTTGCATTAAATTTGGTGGAAATTTAATGCATGTGAGTGGAACTTTGGGTGGAGGCTAAATTGATGTGAGTGGAGCTTCCACCACATGAATGAGGAAGAGGTGGGGGCACCCCCATGGGAGCCGGCCATGGGAGGAGAGGATCCCCTGTCTCCTATAAAAGGCCCCTCTTTCCTCCCTCACAAAGCACACCTCCTCGTGAAGGATCTTTCTCCCCCTCTAGATATATTCCCCCATGGTCTCGCATTAGCGAGATACATGTTCCTGGTGGCATTGCGTCAGGAAGGAGTTACTGCTTCTGCTGATTCGCTGGAGCGAGGAGGTGGAGGTTGTTCGGTGGACTGAACGTGTGTGCGAGGACGGATGTGCTGCTAATTTGCGGCGCTAGGACTTCCACACGATCTTGAGATCGGCAAGTGTATGACTACATCATCCACGAGTTCCAACTCGTTAACAAAGCCTTGTTGTCTTCGAGGGTAAGTTCTCTATGGATGTATATCCACCCGTTGCTTGTATCTAGTAGATAGATCTTGGCGTATAATTCTCATTGTAGGAATTTTTTTTTGTTTTCAATGCTGCGAACCCAACAGTGGTATCAGAGTCTGATCTATGTGTAGGTGCTTTGCACGGGTAGTACACATATGTTTATATGTGGGCGATGATGATCATGTTATTGCTTCTTTCATGTATTTTGGATATTGGTGGCATAGTGGGATGAAGCGGCCTGGACCAACCTTACATGTCATCGCACATGTGACTGGTTCCACGACTGACATGCAACTAGTTTTGCATAAGTGGCTGACGGGTGTCTGTCTCTCCTACTATAGTCAATATCTATTTTACAACGAGTTGCTAATAACTTGGTTATCCTTGTTGTGGTTCCATGTTCGTAGGTAAGATCGGTTCTATCTCTGAAAGCCCTAAGCCACGTAAAACTTGCAATTGATAAATTAGAGGCATCTAGTTTAGATCATTGCTGGGCTAGTATCTTGATATGGTAATGTTGTAAGTAGATGTATGGTAGATACTCTTACAACACACTTAACGTGTAAGTTCCATAGACCTTGGCCTTACACACAAAGGAATGATAAAGATCAGACCACGATGCATATGATAGAGATCAAATGCATGGACCATATCATCCCACTTTACACATTAGATGTTCACATCTTATATTGCTAGTTTGGCGCTTTTAGTAGCATTGTAAGATGATCCCTCATTTAAATATCAAGATAAAATGTGTTCTTCCTTAAGTATGCACCGTTCTATGGATCGTGTTTCGAGACATCACGTGATGATCGGGTGTACTCGACTATACGCTTTCATACAACGGGTGTAAGACAGTTTTACACACGTGAATACTAAGGATCTTACTTGGCGAGCCTAGCATGTACAGACATGGTCTCGGAACACGGACCGAAAGGTTAAGCATGAGTCATATAGTTGATATGATGCCCATATAGATGCTCGCCTTTTAAGCTACACCGACTCACGTGATGATCGGACTTGGTGTAGTGGATTTGGTTCATGTAATCACCAAAAGGACACAAGGGATGTCGTTTTTGAGTGGGAGTTCATTAGTAATTTGGATTAGTTGAACTCAATCTATCATAAACTTAGTCTAAATAAACTTTACAAATTCTGTTGTAGATGGCACCACTTGCTTTTAATTTCAATGTGTTCAGAAAGAGAAACTTGCTGTGAATGGTAGCAACTTCACCAACTGGGCTATGAATTTGAGGATTCTCCTCACTGCTGCACAAAATCAATATGTGCTAGAGGTGCCGCTAGGCCCCCCACCAGCTCCTGATGCCCCTGACGAGGAAAAGAATGTCTATATAACTCGTTAGGAGGACCACAACTTAGTTCATTGTAGAATACTGTATGGGCTAGAGCCAGAAATTTCGAAAGCGTTTTGAAAATGGCAATGCTTTTGATACCTTGGGAAAATTGAAAATGATTTTCGATACCCAAGCTGCCGTAGAGAGTTATAATGCTTCTAAAAAGTTCTTTAGCTGCATGATGGAGGAGAACAACTCCGTTAGTGAGCATGTACTCAAAATGTCTGGGTATGTCGATAAGCTTGTGTCCTTGGGAATAACGATTCCCATTGACCTAGGCATAAATCATGTTCTCCAATCTCTGCCACCTAGATACAAGATCTTCGTGATGAACTATAACATGCAGGGCATGAAGAAGTCTCTTCTCGAGCTTCTGTCAATGCTTAAAACTACAGAAGTGGAGATTAGGAAAGAACATCAAGTGTTGATGATCAATAAGACCACCGGTTTCAAGAAAGACAAGAAAGGCAAGCAGAAGGGAAAGAAGGGCGGCAAATCTATTGCCACACCTGAGAAGAAATCCCTAGATGGCCCTAAGTCTGATACCGAGTGCTACTATTGCAAGGGGACTGGCCATTGGAAGCGCAACTGCCCCAAGTATTTGGCGGACAAGAAGGCCGACAAGGCAAACAAAGGTATATGTGATATACATGTTATTGATGTGTACTTGACTAGTACTCGCAGTAGCACCTGGGTATTTGATACGGTATCGATTGCTAATATATGTAACTCGATTCAGGGGTTGCGGAACAAGCGACAACTAGCAAGGGATGAGGTCACGATGCGGGTCGGCAATGGATCAAGAGTTGATGTGATCGTCGTTAGAACGCTACCTCTCCATATGCCGTCGGGATTAGTGATAAATCTATATAATTGTTAATTGGTGCCTGCACTGAGCATGAACATTCTAGATCGTGTTTGATGTGAAGTGGTTATTCCTTTAAATCTGAAAACAATGGTTGTTCGATTTATATGAATGATAACTTTTATGGTCATGCAACTGTGATGAATGGTTTATTTCTGTTGGATCTCGATAGTAGTATTACGCATATTCATAATGTTGATGCTAAAAGGATTAAACTTGATAATGATAAATCTGCATATATGTGGCACTGCCGTCTGGGTCATATTGGCGTTAAACGCATGAAGAAACTCCATTTTGATGGACTTTTGGAATTACTTGATTTTGAATCATTTGATACATGTGAGCCATGCCTTATGGGCAAGATGACTAGAATGCCGTTTTCCAGTTCAATGGAACGAGCGACCGATTTATTGGAAATCATACATACTGATGTGTGTGGACCAATGAGTGTGTCGACGCGAGGTGGATATCGTTATTTTGTTACTTTCACGGATGATTTGAGTAGATATGGGTATATCTATATAATGAAACATAAGTCTGAAACCTTTGAAAAGTTCAAAGAATTTCAGAATGAAGTGGAAAATTATCGTAACAAAAAGATCAAATTTTTTTGGTCTGACCGTGGAGGAGAGTATCTTAGTTACGAGTTTAGCACACATATGAAAGACTGTGGAATAGTTTCACAACTCACGCCTGCCGGAACACCACAACGTAATGGTGTGTCGGAACGTCGTAATCATACTTTATTGGATATGGTTTGATCTATGATGTCTCTGACTGACTTGCCACTGTCATTTTGGGGTTATGCACTGGAAACCGCTGCATTCACTTTAAATCGGGCACCATCTAAATCCGTTGAAACGACACCGTATGAATTATGGTTTGGAAACAAACCTAAGCTGTCATTTCTTAAAGTTTGGGGATGCGATGTTTATGTGAAGAAACTTCAGCCAGATAAACTCGAACCCAAAGCGGAAAAATCCGTCTTCATAGGATACCCTAAGGAAACGATTGGGTATACCTTCTATCACAGATCCGAGGGCAAGGTTTTTGTTGCCAAGAATGGATCCTTTCTTGAGAAGGAGTTTCTCGCGAAAGGTGTGAGTAGTCGGAAGGTAGAACTCGAAGAGGTTATTGAACCTTCTCTTCATGAAATGGCGAGTGGCGCAACACCGGAAATTGTTTCCGAGTTGACTTCACTTGATGAAGAGAGAGCTAATGATAATAATCATGAAACTCTGAAAGAGGACACTACCGAACCTCGTAGGTCAAGCAGGACACGTGCAGCTCCTGAACTGTACGGAAATCCTATTATAAATTTCATGATTGATGAAATAGATGACCCTGCGATGTATGAAGAAGCGATAATGAGCCCCGATTCCAACAAATGGCTAGAAGCCATGACATCCGAGATGGAATCCATGTACGAAAACCAGGTTTGGACCTTGGTGGACTTACCTCATGATCGAAAGGCCGTTGAGAATAAATGGATGTTCAAAAGAAAAACTGATGCTGATGGTAATGTGACCATCTATAAAACTCGACTTGTCGCAAAGGGGTTTCGACAAATTCAAGGAGTTGATTATGATGAGACATTCTCTCCCGTGGCGATGCTAAAGTCAGTTAGGATTATGTTAACAATTGCTGCATATTTCGATTATGAAATATGGCAGATGGATGTTAAAACCGCGTTCCTCAATGGTAATATTGTAGAAGAGTTGTATATGATGCAACCTAAGGGTTTTGTCGATCCTAAGGATGCTGATAAGGTATGCAAGCTTCAACGATCCATCTATGGACTAAAACAAGCATGCCGGAGTTGGAATCTCCGCTTTGATGAGGTGATCAAAGAGTTTGGATTTGTCCAAACTTATGGAGAGGCTTGTATTTACAAGAAAGTGAGTGGGAGAAATGTGGCATTTCTAATATTATATGTGGATGACATATTATTGATTGGAAATGATATAGATCTTTTAAACAGTGTTAAAAGTTATCTAAATAGCAAATTTTCGATGAAGGACCTTGGTGAAGCTTCATATATATTAGGCATTAAAATCTATAGAGATAGATCAAGGCTCCTAATTGGGATATCGCAAAGTACATACCTTGATAAGATATTAAAGAAGTTCAATATGGACGGAAGTAAGAAGGGGTTCTTATCTATGTTGTAAGGCAAGACATTGAGTAAGACTCAAAGTCCGGCTACAACGGAAGAAAGAGAGATAATGGATAAGATCCCCTATGCCTCAACCATAGGCTCTATAATGTATGCCATGCTATGTACAAGACCAGATGTGGCACATGCTATTAGTTTGACTAGTAGGTACCAATCTGATCCAGGTTCGGAACACTGGATAGCAGTCAAGAATATCCTTAAGTACTTAAGAAGAACTAAGGATATGTTTCTTGTATACGGAGGTGAAGAAGAGCTAGTCGCTAAGTGTTATGTCGATGCTAGCTTTGACACTGATCTGGATGACTCTAAGTCTCAATCCGGATATGTATTTCTCTTGAACGGAGCAGCAGTTAGTTGGAGGAGTTCCAAACAACCTGTCGTGGCTGGATCAACGATGGAGGCGGAATATGTTGCTGCTTCAGAAGCGGCACATGAAGCGGTTTGGATGAAGGAGTTATTAACAGAACTAGGTGTGGTTCCTAGTGCATTGGACCCAATGGTGATATATTGTGACAACAATGGAGCCATAGCCAATGCCAAGGAACCAAGGTCTCACAAGAATTCCAAGCATATTAAGCACATGTTTCACTCCATCCACGAGCATGTCAAGGATGGAGATATAAAGATTTGTAAAGTACACACGAACCTAAATGTAGCAGATCCATTGACTAAAGTTCTCCCTAGGGCAAAACATGATCAACACCAGAACTCCATGGGTGTTAGATTTATCACTATGTGAACTAGATTATTGTCTCTAGTGCAAGTGGGAGACTGAAGGAAATATGCCCTGAGAGGCAATAATAAAGTTGTTATTATGTATTCCTTGTATATGATAGATGTTTATTTTGCATGCTATAATTGTATTGATAGGAAACGTCAATACATGTGTGTTTAATAAAAAAATAAAAGGTTCCTAGTTATGCATCTCTTATAGACTAGCTCGTTGATTAACAAGATGATCAAAGTTTCCTGATCATGGACATTGGATGTTGTTAATAACGAGATCACAACATTTGTGAAATGATGTGATGAACATTCATCCGAAGTATAGCATTATGATCAAAGTCATTATGTTTATATTGCTATAACATCATACGAAGTAATCTTTATCCTTAGACCATGAGATCATGTTAATTGCTGACATCAAAAGAGTAACTTGATAACATCAAACGTCACACCGTAAAAGGGTGACTATAAAGGTGGGTTCAGATACTCCGAAGATGCCATGTTGAGGCTCATGGATCAAGAGTGGAATTTGTCAATCCTGATGATGGATAGATATACTCTGGGCCCTCTCGGTGATATCACATTAAGATAGCTTGCAAGCAAGTGATGTGATCACTAGAATGTTATATCACGGGAACGAGAAAAGAGTGCATGTCGGTAACGAGATCAAACTAGGTATTTGGATACCGATGATCGAATCTCAGACATGTAATATATCATGAGACAAAGGGATTAAATTACTAGTGTTAAAGGTTCTCATGACCACAGAAGTCATCGTTGAATGTGCAGGAGTCAGTATGGATCTCCAGGTCTCGCTTTTGATTATTGATTTGAGAGGAGTCACAATCATGTCTGCATTATTCGAGAACCGTAGGGTGACACACTTAAGGGTTGCCAAACACCATTTTGGAGCACATATGTTTCAGACAAAAGAATTGCAAAGCGCTGGAATTATTTCGATGGAAACCAGAATTGTTTCGGGTGAAATTGCAGAAACTGGTTCTGCATGTGATATTGAAATGTTACAAGGGGTTTTATGTGAATGTTTGTTAATTAAAGTAATTAACAAAATTCTGAATAAAATAAATAAAAGAGTTTTATTAAATGAGAGTTGCATTAAATTTGGTGGAAATTTAATGCATGTGAGTGGAACTTTGGGTGGAGGCTAAATTGATGTGAGTGGAGCTTCCACCACATGAATGAGGAAGAGGTGGGGGCACCCCCCATGGGCTCCGGCCATGGGAGAGTAGGAGCCCCCCTATCCTATAAAAGGCCCCCTCTCCTCCCTCACAAAGCACACCTCCTCGTGAACGATCTCTCTCCCCCTCTAGATATATTCCCCCATGATCTCAGATTAGCGAGATACATGTTCCCGGTGACATTGCATCTGGAAGGAGTTGCTGCTTCCGCTGATTCACTGGATCGAGGAGGTGGAGGTTGTTCGGTGGCCTGAACATGTGTGCGAGGACGGATGCGCTGCTGATTTGCGGCGCTAGGACTTCCACACGATCTTGAGATCGGCAAGCGTACGACTACATCATCCACGAGTTCCAACTCGTTAACAAAGCCTTGTTGTCTTCGAGGGTAAGTTCTCTATGGATGTATATCCACCAGTTGCTTGTATCTAGTAGATAGATCTTGGCGTATAGTTCTCATCGTAGGAAATTTTTTGTTTTCTATGTTGCGAACCCAACAAGTGGGGGAGGCGGGACTTCTCAATAAGCACCCCTTCATGTGATTCTTCAATGTTTTCAAGCAGAGCATCGTCCTGGCTGGCCGAGGTGGCGAGGGGGTGGCATGAAGGTTGATGGCGTTGGAAGTTGGCGCAGGTTGCTGCCGATTTGGTGTTATCCGCAGTGGTCTGATGGCGGCAGCGATGCCGTCGAGCCACTGCCCTTTCTGGTCGAATGGAGACCTAGGGTTTCAACCTCCTTCGGAGGCCCTAATTCGGAGCTCTGCGCCGAAGCTCGTCACCTCGTCTACAACAAGTGGTGCATCCTTGGAGAAGGCGAGATGGCCAGTTGCAGTGTCTCGTCACCAGCTTTGAGAGTGTTTAGAGCTGCTTCCTCTCTGACCTTGGCCTATGCCTTGAGGTCACCGACGACTGGTGGTGGCGGCACCCAAGGACCTTATTGCATTTTTATCTCTGTTCTAGGATATTTTGTGTAGATTTGAAGCCCTTATTTTCAAATTTTAGGTTATCTGGCCGAGTGTTGTATAAGGGCTTCTTTGTAATTTGTACCCATCATGTGTTTTAATTGAAGCATCTGGGGTCTTTCCAACCCCTCGCTTGTTCAAAAAAAAAGAGAACCGAGTAATCCTCTCTCCTCCCTGGTCCTTCAAGGGAACTTTCCAGTTTCTCAGATATAGAAGAACCAAGCACCAAACCTGCTTGATATTTATCCAAGAAGATTTGTTAAAGACTAAACTATTTTTATGATTCCAAATTCTCCACGGGACAACGGGACAACATAAGTAACTACATTGAGCTACAATTTTTTTAATTATCCATACATTTAGAACCAACGGACTCAAAATCTATAACAGAAACACCAAAAATCTCATAAACATCAGTCCACAAAAGTTTTGAAACGATGCAATCAAACAAAAGGTGTTTAACAGACTCAAACTCCTTACATAAAGTACACTCTAGGGGTTTAGGAATTCCTCTGTATCCCAGATTATCCCTGGTAAGAATTTTATTTTGGAAAAAGCCAAAAGAACACTTGAATCCAAGGAGGGATTTTCAGATTCCACATAGCAGGCCGGAAGATCTGTGTAATCCCTCAAAATTTAATTAGAGATTACATAGAGCTATAAGAATATATCCCTTTTGATCCATGTTGCCAACTCAACTGATCTTCAGATTCAGAGAAAACTATGTTTCTAGAAATTTCTTGGATTTCTTGCCACTAAAGCATCATAGGTTCAGTTAAAGTTCTCCTAGAATCACATCTAAGTTGAGTACCACCCCACATATCAACAATAGTTTTGGTTTCTTGATTAGAGACTACATATATGTCCTAGAACTAGGTAGCTAGAGGGGAGTTACCAAACCAAATATCTTCCCAGAATTTAACAATTGTTCCATCTCCTACATGCCATATATATAACCTATGTTGACATCTCTAGAAGCCCATATGGCCCCTTTCCAAAATGTGGAAGGGTGAACATCACGAAAATATAGGATATTTGGGTTTTTGGTGTTATATTTAGCATCTATTATCTTCTTCCAGGGCGCCACTTCACTCTAGACATACCTTTTAACCTAGGAGCCTATCAAAGCCAAATTTAAAACTTTAAAGTTTGGAATACCTAAACCTCCAGACTCTTTTCTCATACAAACAGAAGGCTAGTTAGCTTGGTGGATCTTGTGATTACCTTCTTCATCATTCCAAAAGAAAATAGCTAGATGGGTGTCTAAAAGGCTTAGGGCTCGTTTATGGACTTTGAAGAAGAATAGAAGATAAATGGGAATGCTTGATAGGCAAGCCTGAATAAGGATTTTTTTGTTGCATAATAGAGTAATTTTGCTCTCCAACTAGTTATCATCCTACTCAAAATACTTTCTATTAAAGGTTGCAAGTCTTCCCTTCTAAGTTTGTCAAAATGTAGAGGCATTCCTAGATATTTTACAGGGAATTTCCCAGTTACACATTGGAAGATATCCAAGAAAGGTTGCAACTCTATTCCATCCATATTAATAGTAATTAACTCACTTTTATGATAATTGATTCTCATTCCTAAAATCTGTTCAAAACAGGTGAGAATCCACTTAAGATTAATAGCAACTCTATTATCATCTTCGAAAAAAGAAGTGTGTCATCTGCATATTGCAAGCACTACACTCCCCGAGGAAGAAATTTTGGATAAAGGCCCCTAATAAGGCTATGATCAGTACCTTTGCTCAACATTTTAGAGAAGACATCTATCATGAGGTTTAACATCAGGGGGGCAATGGGTCTCCTGTTTAAGACCCTTAATAATGAGAAAAAACACTTTCAGAGTCATTAATTCTAACACCAATAGACCCTCCTATAGTTACTTGCTTGATAAATCTAATAAAAGAAGGACAAAAACCTCTAGGATCTAGGATTTCATGTCAAAAATCTAGATTTACTCTATCATAGGCTTTTCATAATCAATCTTCATAACTAAGCCTTTGTCTTTCTTCCTATGTACTACATGGATGATTTCATATGCAGTGACTACACTTTCAAGGATAATTCTACCTCTAATAAAAAGCAGACTGGAGCATGAAATAAGTCTATTGATAATGATGGCTAGTCTATTAGTAAGGACTTCGGTAAAAACCTTAAAGGAGCAATTAAGTAGGCTAATAGGTCTAAATTTATTCATAGTTCTAGCATAATTTTACTTTTGAATTAGAGTGATCATGGCAAAATTAATCCTAAAAATATCTAACTTATCTTCTACCCAAGCTTTAAACATATTAATAAGATCAAACTTTATGATATCCTAGAAAGTTTGATAAAACGGGAAAGAGAGGTCATCAGGGCCAGGGGCTCCTTCAGCATAAGAACCAAAGACAGCTATTTTAATTTCCTCCTAAGTAAAATCTGAGCCTAGCATTTGATTCTCAAGGTCATTAACTTTTTCATCAGTAGAGAAAAGGTTGTACTTGAGTCTAATATCAGGTCTCTGCTCCTAGCCAAAGTGGGTTTTGTAGTAATCAGATGCTACTTTGAGCATATCAAAAGTGTTAGTGACAGGACCATTTGGCCCATCTAAGACATTGATATTTTTTTCTCCTTCTCTGATTAGATACAACATGAAAATAAACAGTGTTCCTATCCCCCTTCTAGCACATTTATATCCCTAGATCTCTGTCTAGACTTTCTCCAAGAATCTAGTAACTATTTAAATCTTTAAGTATAACACCTAGTATAGTATGTTCTTCATTAGAGAGAGGCTGGGTTTCAGATTTCATATCAAGAATATCATATTCTTCCATCAAGTCTCTTTTATTTTTCCTAACAACTGCTTATATATTAAAACTCCAACCTTTAGCTAGTTTCCTAAACATTCTAACTCTACCTTGCCAAATATTCAACATGGTGTTACTATTAACTTGAAGGGACCAAGCTTTAATAACAACATCTTTAAAGTCGGGTATACTAATCCACAATTTTTCAAACCTAAATCTGGTGGATTTGGGAGGTTTCCCTTCCCTAGAATCCAAAAGAGTAGGAGCGTGATCACTACCAATTCTAGCTAAAGTTCTAGCACTAGCTAAAGGGAAGTAAGCATCAAAACTAGTGGAGCAGAAAATTCTATCTATTTTGCTCATAATTAAATCACCCCAGGTATATGCTCTACTCGCAAGCCCTATTTCCATTAGATCCCACATCTCTACCTTATGCGTTGCTGTTAAGAAGGGTGTTCTTGTTGGACAGGAGGGGATGATCATGCATAAATCCTTCCTACATATTTCATCCTATCCATAGAAATGGACCGGGTAGCTCTACTGAATATTGTGTGTTTGGGTAGTTTTTGTATTATTTGGAATTTCAAATTGAATTCCAAATGTGTCAAAAAAACTTCTGATAAGAATGGATTCCAATGTAAAGAGAGAATGTTCTTCTATCCCGAGTGATCTCAGATTTTGGCCTAAATATTCTTAGCCATCCAGAATACGGTCGGAATTATAAACCAAATGAGGACGTGTACGAGCTGCTTCAAATAACTAGTTTTTTGGTAGACCTATTTATGACACTCCTTCTCTTGAGGGGTATCCTTTGACTGATCTAAAAAGAATACTTCTCCATTTCTCGCTCCTCCACCTCAATAACTTGAGTTCTCTTGGTTCCTCCACCTAGATTCAAATCCATTTGAGGAATCAAGAGATGACATCTAGATCTACGTTTTCAACCTAACCAAATCGTGATTCCCCTTGAGTTGTTCAAGTTACTTACTATTACTCTTTGTTATTTTGGGATACCATAGGATAGCTAGGTCACCTAGAAGTTTTTGGGTTATGAACTCGTGATTGAGATCCTACTTAGTGGAGTAGCCTTGAGGAGAACAATGTGAGATTTTTTAGCGTTCATGGGTCCTTCATGGTAACAGACACCTCTCCTTTAGCACTGTTGCTCCCACACAAGGGAGTGAACACTGGATGAACCTTCATCTCTATGTGCCTTGATTTTTATATACGAGCTCTTTTGTGATAACCTTTGTGCTTGAAGTAATGTACTACATCGTGCATATATGTTGTTTCATCTAGTTCTTAGGCACGTTTTAATTACCCACATAGCCTAAAACTTATGAAAAGGAGAGTAAATTTTGTAGAAACCTATTCACCCCCTCTAGGTTACCCTGTCCACCCTTTCAAAAGTGTTGCTATCAGATGTATGCTTTGAGCTTTGGATGTCAGTATGATTGATACCTTTGATCCAGATTACGGATGTAGTATAGTAGCTTTTTCCCTAGAAAAGACCTAGGTTTATCGAACCTTGGGAAACACTATTTTAGGAATTGAGGAACTTCTACAAGAGTTGATGATTAATTTTGTTTTTAATTTACCAGATCTTTCTATTTTACTTTATATCTTTTGGTTGTTTTCAATGATAAAGATAAGCTAGGGTTGAAGATTCACCTGTAGCTATGCATATAAGTGGGATAAAAATAAGATTAATCACAGTCATGTGTAAAATGATCTAGTAGTGATAAGAATTATGGGTAGTACATCCTCAACTACTAGAGCCCCTGAAACCACAGGTGAAAATAGTATCTTGGTACAACCGTCATACCACGAAACCACGGGTTACAACGATTATTAAGTAAAAAATACCAAAGACTTAAGATCAGTGATGTTACTATTGATCCCAAACGGATCACTAAGAAAATACCGTACTCCCTCTTTCTGTCACTGGGGTTTCGTGTATCAAATGCCATTCTCCACTCATCTCACCTCACACCTTGATCAATCTACGAGGTATTGGGTATCTACAAGTCCTCAGATCGAGGTAGAGACAAAGATAGAAGATAACAAAGCTCTTGTTCAATCACTACACAATATTCCCATAGAATTAGATGCACATAGCTTCACCCCAACCCGCAGCCCATGAGGACTACTCACTCATAATAATAAGATCAAGAATATGAATCATTGGCAAAATAATTAGATTGAAATCAAATATTCTTACAATGGTCGCCAATTCACAAGAACATCTCTAACAAGATAATGTCTATGGCTATGAAGGAGGTAGGAGATGGAGGTGATGAACTATGGTGGTGTGGATCTCCTTCGATGTGTGATGGATGAGATCTGAATGGTGAATGTGTTTTTTGGCGGCTGGAGGGTGCGTCTCTCCCTGAATTATCTCGCTTCCTTCACATAAGTAGTTTGACTTAACCTAATGAAGGTGTCGGCATGCAGTACGGGCGGACGGTACGGGCAGGTTTCGCCCGTACCGATGCTTGTTGTAACTACCTCGGTGAATTACGCTCTTAGTTACATGCCTGGATGAGCGAAAGTGGTTAAAATAGTACGGTGGGGCCCAGGGGCCACTCACAGGTAGACCTTTCGGCCGTCCTAACCACTTCCAGAACATCAGGACAAGAACGAGCGGCGTAATCGGCAGGCGAAGGGATCAACTACATACACAAGTGAGTATGTATGCAAGCCACCATACAACGGTTCACAGAGCCATTCCATCTAAAAGAAATAGAAATATTGCAACACCATACGACAAGATCCAAATATCCTAGATATAGATAATAATTTAGGATAGCTCCTCATACATCAAACATCAGAGTATCAGGCGGAAGCGGGAAACAAGGTCCGAGTACGGATAAGAAGCAAATTGGCATAAGATGCCATATAAATAAACACATCCCGCCCACAGATCTCACGGATCCCCATTCCCGGAATCTCTACACCGAGTGATCGTTGCCAACATCATCCGTCTCCTCCACCCAGTATCCATCTTGCGAGTACACCTATTCATCTGAATCAAACAATTTATCGTGTGAGACCCTAGGGGTACTCAGCAAGTCTTTATGCCTCTAAAGGGGACATAACCTGGGGTGACACAATTGCAGCAAAAGATAATAACTAACAAGTCTATAGATACTCGCTAACCATCCGCCTAACCAATGATAGACAGATGCCCGTTAATTAGTAACAACAGTTATAACAGTATAATTAATAGATCCATCCTCCTTCTCGCTTACCAACGAGAAAGCGGACGAACAACCCATCCATTGGCAGTTTTATTAACCATTCCATGAGTATTGCACTATTTACTAGTCAGGTACTTAGTCAAATTAAAATCGGTACTTTAGTTATACTTGTCTATGATCGAGAAACTGTGCTCCAAGTCGTCCATAACCGCGGACACGGCTTTCAGAAAGATTTACCCTGCAGGGGTGCACAAATAGCAACACACACTCGATCAACCTCGGAAAAACCAACTCAAAACCCAACGAGGCATTCACGACAAAGCGATCACAGGATTCAGAAATATTTCAGGGGGCCACCCCAATAAGCTACCCGCAACGAAGTTGGCTGACTCCGAGACGGACCCAGGCATTGCGAGAACGGCTGTAAATGACTGGGAACCCGAAAATGTAACTAGGCTTGTCGATACCGCAAAATCGTGCCGTGATCCCTAAACAGTACAGGTGCTCCTCGCACAATCTTAAATAAAGCAGTAAATATGGCATAAGTACAGGATAGTAATAAAGCCCCAAACTACTTTGTGGCCCCAAGAAATAAGACTGAATCAAGCTCTGGCTCAGGGGGGTCCATAAGGCCTCCCGGATGTGGATAGTGCGAATAGTCGAGGAACAGGAATCAAGTACTCGGGGTCCTACGGGACGCAAGTGAGCATGAAAAACCAAATAGAAGATATTGCTCACCGGCGTCGCTTTCATTAGTTATCCCAGTACTACTCAGGTTAAGTTGTTTAGGTACCTCGTTATCCATCAGACACTCATATGCTTTTCTACGACTCGCATGGCTCAAACAACTCCTGTAGTAATGGCTCATGGGGTGGAGGAACAAACTTTGGTGGGGTTTAAAAGTAAAGGCTATGCAGTACTTAGGATTCAATTTAATGCAATCGCGACTCAATGATGCACGAATAAGATAGAGGCAATAGGTACTATATGTATGCAAGCATGTGGTTGTGCTTGCCTGGTAGCTCAGTTGAAGCGAGAGTCGGATCTGGGTAGTGCTCCTGGGATTCCTGATATATCCCCTACTCGGCGTCTATTCGAAGAAGAACCAAACAAACAAGGGCCAATATAAATAAAGTGCACAAGCATAAGAATTAAAATGCGACAAGCAAACAAACATGCCATGATGAATGATGCACAATTTGCATGGCAATAAAGTAGCATGGCATGGGTGAGGTGCGGGGTACAAGAATAAAGCATTTTATTAAGTTTTAGTCATGTTTTGCTCCCATATAAGTTGTTGTATACTTATTATTTATATGATGCATGCTGCAATTCAGAACAAGGAATGCATAGATGGAACGGGCTCGTCACGCTGATCGATTTAGACCTATTATTTGTCAAATTTGGAGTTATAGATTTAAAGTTATTAATTATTTAAGAAAAGGCATTTTTATTGAAATTTTAAACATTTCGAAAATTTAAGTGCTCAAATAATATTTTAAATGGCATATTTGAAATCCTCACATTTTTCTGATTCAAAAACATATATCATATGTATTATTTGGATTTATAATTTAAAAGTTATTAAAACCAGATTTAAATTCATATTTAAGCATTTTCTGAAATCATTTTATTTAAACAGAAAAATGTCAGGACTTTTTACACCCAGACGGAACTAGCCTCAGCCACAGACAGGTGGACCAGCGCTGACTGTGCAGGGACAACGCGCAGAACCTTTTCTCACCGGCACAGGTGCTAGCCCAGGAGGCTGACAGGTGGGGTCAGCGGCCTCGCGGGTCCACCACGCGCGGCCTGCCGGTGGGCGACACGCGGCGGATCCAGGGACTGCGGGTCAAGGATTACAAAATCCTAGGAACCTTTTTGCAAAATTGCCACGGGGGGGCAGTCTGGTGGGCCTGGGGTACCGCGGGTTGAGGCAAAAATGTGTGGGGGGGTATTTGCAAAGCGGCGACGTCTATTGTACTTCTTCTCTGAACTTCTCTGTCGAGAGGATGGTGCACGACAGCGGCAGAGCGCGACGCGGGGGACTCGAACCTGCAACCTGGGCGCGCGCGCAGAGGGTGGAGCCGTTGCGGTAGGTGTGGGGGTGTTGACAGGAGGAGGCTAGACGACTAGATGAGGCGCGATGCGGCGCGGGGACGCGCAGAAGCTTGCGCTCGCTGGCACACCGAGAGTGCTCGGCACAATGCCCAGCGAGGCTAGGCAGCGGCGGCGAGAGAGATGTTGTCAGAGAGGGAGGGTGGCTCACCGCGGGGTCGTCGGTGGGGTTGGTTCGGGCCGGGGAGCGGCGGATTAGTGACGAGGTAGACGACCGACGACGCTAGGGTTTCGGGCGGCGCGTCGGTGGTTCTGGTGGTTCCCGCCCTGCTCCTCCTCGACTCCGGGTACAGGCGAGCTCCTGGGGTTCTACTTGGTCCTCCTCGATGCCCAGCACCACGCCCCCCTCCGCGTACCAGATAACCGAGAGGGAGCCGACGGTGGCCGCCGGGATGGAAGAAGAAAGGGGCAGCAGGGGGGGTAGCTGGGGAGGAAGGGCAGGCCCTGGTGGATCTAAGATTGCAGGGCAAGGCAGAAGGGGAAGGATAAGAAGGAGGGCGAGGGAGAGGTGCTGTGGGGGCTCGGGTTAAGGGAAAAGGTGGCTCGGCCACCTTTTCTTCTCCCTCACGCTCACGTGCTGGGCATGGCTAGGCAGGGGCAGGGGCTGCAGGTGGGGCTCGGTCGGGAGAGAGGCCAGAGAGGCTGGCTCGGGGGTGGGGTAGCTTGGCAGGGAGAGAGAGAAGAGAGAGGCCGAGGTGAGGGGTAGATGGCATGGCTAGGTTGGGCTCGGGTTAGGTTTAGACCAGGGGTTGGGGTAGCTGGGGTGGTTCGGCCTGGTGGGGCCCCTTTGGCAGCAAGAGACAGAGAGGGAAGGTCTCGGATAGGTTAAGGGGGTGACATGGGGTGGCATGGAGAGGAGGTGGGGTTAGGGTTTTATATGGTGTATGAGCATGGCATTATCAAGCACATGGGTGGGGTTTGTTGTGATGGCTAAGGAGAGTGAGATGTAAAGCTTTTGTATTTGCCAAGAAAAATCACATCCATGCATGATGGATCAAGATGAGGGTGGAAGGAAGATAGAGAGTTGTTAGGGTTTGATTCAATTTAACCAAAACCAAGTGATATTAAAAGAGAGAAAAGAAAGAGGTGAAAACAAGTGTGCATGGCCCATGCATGAGTAGTTTAATCCATGTTTAATTTTGTGAAGACAAAATAAAACCTCATGGCATGTATTCCCATGCATCCCAAAAATGGAATTAAAGCCAAGCTAAAGGAATTAAAAGGAACTAAATTGGATGTTCCATGTGGAGTAGATGGAGATGATCATATTTGAATATAATTGGGACTTGCTAGTGTGTATATTCCACTAGATGAATAATAGCCTAAAAAATACCCCAACATGAGCATTCTTTCTTAATAATCCATATGGAAGCTTGATAAAAGGGGTACCACTCACAAAGCATGCAAAGGTGGCTCCACATATCAATAATGGGAAAACAACATGATGCTAAAATGAGAGCATGTGGAAATAGAATTGGATCCATCCCAACCCATATGAGCTAGATTAAATGCCAAAAGAAAGTAAAAGCTCATGGGTAATTAGGATGGTGGAATTATAAGGTGGTGACAGAGAAAGGTGATGGAGTTGAATAAAAGATATGCCCCCAACTCAACTTGGGCATCAAGCATTTATCAAGAACCAAAAACAATATATCAAGAGCCAAATACAATTACTAATGCATATGAGGGAAGAACCAAATGAAAAGGGGTTTTATATGATGCTCAAATGCAAGGTGGCATGATGACATGAGCATGATATAATTATGATGCAACAATTATATGTAGGAAGTAGCATATATATAGACTAGGCTAGTAGCATTGCAATTGTTAGACAATTGGTATGCTACAACTCTCCCCCACTAAACAAGAATCTCGCCCCGAGATTCCTAGGAAAAAGAAAACAACACAAGGAGAGGCGGGTGTTCGGAACGAAGGTGACCCTCACGTTCCCAAGTTGATGAACCACGGAATGGTGCGACCCTTACACCTTGCAAAACTTGCTAGACTTGTTGCGAGTCTTACGTTTGCTTGAGACACAAAGGGTTAGAAGAATTGAAGGATTGTCGTGAGGCAAGAAGGGTAGGATGAACATAGCTCCGGTTTTTTGAGAAACAAGATAAAAGACTAGAACCACTTGTGAAAGAAAAGGAAAGGATGATGTATCATGGATAAAGAAAAGACACACCATTAAAATTAAAGATTTACCGATACTAGAGAGGATGAATCTTTGTCTCGCTGAAAGAAAGAGCTAGATTGGAGAGGTTTTGAACCACTATGACAATAGCATTGTATCTTCTCTCGGATTAAAGGAATGGAGATTGGGAAACATTATTGCCTTCAAACAACAAAGTTCCTTGATATCAACGAAAGTATTGAGTTAGACATTGTCGGATTGGATTCTTGTTACGCCGGTAAGAACCAAAGGATCACACAATTGAGGTGCGCGAATATATCTTCAAGATAAGGAGGTGATGCTAGATTATGGTGGGATCCCGAGAAGAAAAGAATATAGAGGATCTGGAGTTTATTGTAGGGATACTTGTTGCTTTCTATCACCTTGAGGCTAATGCAATAGATTTGCGGCTGATGGCATCAACCATAATTGGCTTTACCACAGAAAAAGAATTGATGAAACAAAGAGATGGATAGTTTCCTTCCATCTAGTTTGGGAATGTCGAGCACCGGTAGAAAGACGAGGACAGAAAAGAGTTTGCGTTTGTTCCCACCAGATAATTGATGATTTGCTCCCTCTAGAATAGACAAGACCACCAACAAGAGATTATTGCTTATGTTCTCCGAGAGAGCACTCCGGAAAACAAGGACGAAAGTAGAAGTATCGAGGGATAAAGGCCACTTCTAACTTCCGTGGAATGAGTGGAATCACATTAATTCACCAATTCAATGTACAAGAGCAAATGATAAAAGTAGTGGTATGGTAGCTACTCCATCCCGCACTCAAAGCATTACTCCGCACATGAATAAGAAAATCATGCACCCAACTACTAAACAGACTGAAGGTATTGAAAATAACTCATGGAACTCCGTCAGAAAACAAGGATAGATGCAGACGATTCGCCAGATTCAAAGATAGATAAAGATGATGATGTTGTTGTCATTTTAGAAGTACCAAGCCACCGGAAAGATGTGAAGGAAGATTACGGAGAACAACTGCAAGATTCAACAGATAAAGGAAAAGATAGCACCAACTTGAACAGAAGGATTACAAAAGATCTGAAAAGTCTTCATGGCCTCCGGTGGATTGAGCATAGACGATAGAACGAGATGGTTCCAAAGATTACTTAACGAGACAGAGGTGAAAATACAACTCCATGTTCTTATTGAAATGATTGAGAGAGATTTAGCAGTCTTGAGGAAATCTTCAGCAGAACGACGATGATAACTCGCCAACAAGGAAAACTCCGGGTTTGATTGAAGATGGAAGATGGAATTAACAATGGACTTGCTGATTCTAGAATTGAAGCGATCTATTTAGCAGAATGACGTGGTCGAGATAGGTGACTTCAAGAAGCCAGAATTCAC
The DNA here is from genome assembly GCA_916181665.1 of Avena sativa. Taxonomy (NCBI): domain Eukaryota; kingdom Viridiplantae; phylum Streptophyta; class Magnoliopsida; order Poales; family Poaceae; genus Avena; species Avena sativa. The sequence continues at coordinate 626,757,435 of OV702288.1, read as the reverse complement.
TCTTTGAGAACTTTGCACACAAGCGGTGTTCTCGAAGCTTGAGAGAAAGAGACACAGATGATCTTCCATGTTCTTCCATTAATATAGAATAGGCAAGCATATTATCAACATATACCACCATGGATTAACAAGATATTCCCAGAATACCAAGTTCAAGAGGCGAGAGAAACGAACAAATGCTCGAAACACTTCCTGAGCTCAACGCTCTTTGAAAGATCAATATTGAGACCTGGTTCACATCATCGATCGGGTCACCGGTTACAAAGATAAAGAGATCTTGGATAAATAAACGATGGTATCTCCTACCTTAAGCAAAGCTATCAGAGACGAAAAGATGAAATTCCCTCGTATCAAAGGGAATTTTGCGGATATGGAGTTCAAAAAGATGTGAAGCATGATAAACAGATGATAGACCACCGTAGTGCCTTGCGAAAACTCCGGATTGACAAAGCTACTTGCATATGATAAAGATATGATCACGGTATAACTCAAAATCACAGGAGATAACCACCATCATTTGTAGGATTGGATTTATAGCATTGACCCTATTCCACTCATGATAAGTGTCATATAGCTATGCCGAGAACCAAATTACAATCACAAGCATCGGATCGACACAAGTTATGTATTTAGCCCAAAAGAATTGAAGATGAAGTAAAACTCCAGGATTAAGCACCAGTGACAAAAGAATGAGTTAACATGAACATGCCGATAAAAGGAAGATGGATAGTGTTTCACACACGACTGAAGAGGAGTGTGGAAACACAGATGTATCAAAGAAAAAAATTCCGCATTTTTCGGCATTAAAATACCAATAGATGCGCAAAACCACTTAACAGATAGAGATCTGCAACTCCACATTCTATGAAAGCATGCTAGAAGGAAGAACACCCTTAACCAGATGGCACCGGTTAACAAGGAGTCGGATAGATCGCGTCGGTTTACACAAAGTCTGTCGGTATGGAATGTACCAACAGTTGATAACCAAAGGCAGATTGTGACAACAAGGTTGGATGCAACAGATAGACAAGGAATTACACACACACACACAACCTATGGTACTACGGAACCCCAAACACGTGAATCCTAGTTTGATTTTTTAGAAGAGGATTGAAAACGTTACACTTCCTTACAAGAAAAGGGTGGGTGGTTGGTTAAGAAGAAAAATGGAAGCAGTCCTACTCTCACGTTTTCTTTTTCCCTAGTATACATAGCTACCAAAATATTTGCTAGACTGACAACGACCATTTGGCTGAGACCCTGAAGGGCGGGATGGCTCTGATACCAATTGTAACTACCTCGGTGAATTACGCTCTTAGTTACATGCCTGGATGAGCGAAAGTGGTTAAAATAGTACGGTGGGGCCCAGGGGCCACTCACAGGTAGACCTTTCGGCCGTCCTAACCACTTCCAGAACATCAGGACAAGAACGAGCGGCGTAATCGGCAGGCGAAGGGATCAACTACATACACAAGTGAGTATGTATGCAAGCCACCATACAACGGTTCACAGAGCCATTCCATCTAAAAGAAACAGAAATATTGCAACACCATACGACAAGATCCAAATATCCTAGATAGAGATAATAATTTAGGATAGCTCCTCATACATCAAACATCAGAGTATCAGGCGGAAGCGGAAAACAAGGTCCGAGTACGGATAAGAAGCAAATCGGCATAAGATGCCATATAAATAAACACATCCCGCCCACAGATCTCACGGATCCCCGTTCTCAGAATCTCTACACCGAGTGATTGTTGCCAACATCATCCATCTCCTCCACCCAGTATCCATCTTGCGAGTACACCTGTTCATCTGAATCAAACAATTTATCGTGTGAGACCCTAGGGGTACTCAGCAAGTCTTTATGCCTCTAAAGGGGACATAACCTAGGGTGACGCAATTGCAGCAAAAGATAATAACTAACAAGTCTATAGATACTCGCTAACCATCCGCCTAACCAATGATAGACGGATGTCCGTTAATTAGTAACAACAGTTATAATAGTATAATTAACAGATCCATCCTCCTTCTCGCTTACCAACGAGAAAGCGGACGAACAACCCATCCGTTGGCAGTAAAAGCGGTACTTTAGTTATACTTGTCTATGATCGAGAAACTGTGCTCCAAGTCGTCCATAACCGCGGACACGGCTTTCAGAAATATTTACCCTGCAGGGGTGCACAAATAGCAACACACACTCGATCAACCTCAGAAAAACCAACTCAAAACCCAACGAGGCATTCACGACAAAGCGATCACAGGATTCAGAAATATTTCAGGGGGCCACCCCAATAAGCTACCCACAACGAAGTTGGCCGACTCCGAGACGGACCCAGGGTTTGCGAGAATGGCTGTAAACGACTGGGAACTCGAAAATGTGTCTGGGCTTGTCGATACCGCGAAATCATGCCGCGATCCCTAAACAGTATAGGTGCTCCTCGCATAATCTTAAATAAAGCAGTAAACATGGCATAAGTACAGGATAGTAATAAAGCCCCAAACTACTTTGTGGCCCCAAGAAATAAGACTGAATCAAGCTCTGGCTCAGGAGGGTCCATAAGGCCTCCCGGATGTGGATAGTGCGAATAGTCGAGGAACAGGAATCAAGTACTCGGGGTCCTACGGGACGCAAGTGAGCATGAAAAACCAAATAGCAGATATTGCTCACCGGTGCCGCTTTCATTAGTTATCCCAGTACTACTCAGGTTAAGTTGTTTAGGTACCTCGTTATCCATCAGACACTCACATACCCTACACATGATTTTCTACGACTCGCATGGCTCAAACAACTCCTGTAGTAATGGCTCATGGGGTGGAGGAACAAGCTTCAGTGGGGTTTAAAAGTAAAGGCTATGTAGTACTTGGGATTCAATTTAATGCAATCACAACTCAATGATGCACGAATAAGATAGAGGCAATAGGTACTATATGTATGCAAGCATGTGGTTGTGCTTGCCTAGTAGCTTAGTTGAAGCGAGAGTCGGATCTGGGTAGTGCTCCTTGGATTCCTGATATATCCCCTGCTCGGCGTCTATTCGAAGAAGAACAAAACAAACAAGGGCCAACATAAATAAAGTGCACAAGCATAAGAATTAAAATGCGACAAGCAAACAAACATGCCATGATGAATGATGCACAATTTGCATGGCAATAAAGTAGCATGGCATGGGTGAGGTGTGGGGTACAAGAATAAAGCATTTTATTAAGTTTTAGTCATGTTTTGCTCCCATATAAGTTGCTGTATACTTATTATTTATATGGTGCATACTGCAATTCAGAACAAGGAATACATAGATGGAACGGGCTCGTCGTGCTGATCGATTTAGACCTATTATTTGTCAAATTTGGAGTTAGAGGTTTAAAGTTATTAATTATTTAAGAAAAGGCATTTTTATTAAAATTTTAAACATCTCGAAAATTTAAGTGCTCAAATAATATTTTGAATGGCATATTTGAAATCCTCACATTTTTCTGATTCAAAAACATATATCATATGTATTATTTGGATTTATAATTTAAAAGTTATTAAAACCAGATTTAAATTCATATTTAAGCATATTTTCTGAAATCATTTTATTTAAACAGAAAAACGTCAGGGCTTTTTACACCCAGATGGAACTAGCCTCAGCCACAGACAGGTGGGCCAGCGCTGACTGTGCGGGGACGACGCGCAGAACCTTTTCTCACCGACACAGGTGCTAGCCCAGGAGGCCGACAGGTGGGGTCAGCGGCCTCGTGGGTCCACCACGCGCGGCCAGCCGGTGGGCGACACGCGGCGGATCCAGGGACTGCGGGTCAAGGATTACAAAATCCCGGGAACCTTTTTGCAAAATTGCCACGGGGGGGCTGTCTGGTGGACCTAGGGTACTGCGGGTTGAGGCAAAAATGTGTGTGTGTGTGGGGGGGGGGGTATTTGCAAAGCGGCGACGTCTACTGTACTTCTTCTCTGAACTTCTCTGTTAAGAGGATGGTGCGCGACAGCGGCAGAGCGCGGCGCGGGGGAGTCGAACCCGCGACCTGGGCGCGCGCGCAGAGGGCGGAGCCGCTGCGGTAGGTGTGGGGGTGTTGACAGGAGGAGGCTAGACGGCTAGATGAGGCGCGATGCGGCGCGGGGATGCGCAGAAGCTTGCGCTCGCCGGAGCACCGAGATTGCTCGGCACAACGCTCGGCGAGGCTAGGCAGCGGCGGCGAGATAGATGTTGTCAGAGAGGGAGGGTGGCTCACCGCGGGGTCGTCGGTGGGGTTGGTTCGGGCCGGGGAGCGGCGGATCAGAGACGAGGCAAACGGCCAACGACGCTAGGGTTTTGGGCGGCGCGTCGGTAGTTCTGGTGGTTCCCGCCCTGCTCCTCCTCGACTCCGGGTACAGGCGAGCTCCTGGGGTTCTACTTGGTCCTCCTCGACGCCCAGCACCACGCCCGCCTCCGCGTACCAGATAACCGAGAGGGAGCCGACAGTGGCCGCCAGGATGGAAGAAGAAAGGGGCAGCAGGGGGTAGCTGGGGAGGAAGGGCAGGCCCTGGTGGATCTGAGATTGCAGGGCAAGGCAGAAGGGGAAGGATAAGAAGGAGGGCAAGGGAGAGGTGCCATGGGGGCTCGGGTTAAGGGCGGCCACCTTTTCTTCTCCCTCACACTCACGTGTTGGGCATGGCTAGGCAGGGGCAGGGGCTGCAGGTGGGGCTCGGTCGGGAGAGAGGCCAGAGAGGCTGGCTCGGGGGTGGGGTAGCTTGGCAGGGAGAGAGAGAAGAGAGAGGACGAGGTGAGGGGTAGATGGCATGGCTAGGTTGGGCTCGGGTTAGGTTTAGACCAGGGGTTGGGGTAGCTGGGGTGGTTCGGCCTGGTGGGGCCCCTTTGGCAGCAAGAGACAGAGAGGGAAAGTCTCGGATAGGTTAAGGGGGTGACATGGGGTGGCATGGAGAGGAGGTGGGGTTAGGGTTTTATATGGTGTATGAGCATGGCATTATCAAGCACATGGGTGGGGTTTGTTGTGATGGCTAAGGAGAGTGAGATGTAAAGCTTTTGTATTTGCCAAGAAAAATCACATCCATGCATGATGGATCAAGATGAGGGTGGAAGGAAGATAGAGAGTTGTTAGGGTTTGATTCAATTTAACCAAAACCAAGTGAGATTAAAAGAGAGAAAAGAAAGAGGTGAAAACAAGTGTGCATGGCCCATGCATGAGTAGTATAATCCATGTTTAATTTTGTGAAGACAAAAGAAAACCTCATGGCATGTATTCCCATGCATCCCAAAAATGGAATTAAAGCCAAGCTAAAGGAATTAAAAGGAACTAAATTTGATGTTCCATGTGGAGTAGATGGAGATGATCATATTTGAATATAATTGGGACTTGCTAGTGTGTATATTCCACTAGATGAATAATAGCCTCAAAAATATCCCAACATGAGCATTCTTTCTTAATAATCCATATGGAAGCTTGACAAAAGGAGTACCACTCACAAAGCATGCAAAGGTGGCTCCACATATCAATAATGTGAAAACAACATGATGCTAAAATGAGAGCATGTGGAAATAGAAGTGGATCCATCCCAACCCATATGAGCTAGATTAAATGCCAAAAGAAAGTAAAAGCTCATGGGTAATTAGGATGGTGGAATTATAAGGTGGTGACAGAGAAAGGTGATGGAGTTGAATAAAAGATATGCCCCCAACTCAACTTGGGCATCAAGCATTTATCAAGAACCAAAAACAATATATCAAGAGCCAAATACAATTACTAATGCATATGAGGGAAGAACCAAATGAAAAGGGGTTTTGTATGATGCTCAAATTCAAGGTGGCATGATGACATGAGCATGATATAATTATGATGCAACAATTATATGTAGGAAGTAGCATATATATAGACTAGGCTAGTAGCATTGCAATTGTTAGACAATTGGGATGCTACACTTGTTACACCTCCTAGAAACACCTTTTTGCCCCTGGTTGACTTAGTTGTGTTGGTAACAACACATTCTTCAATAATTTCTCCCGATCTCATCATAAAGGCATGCTTTTATGCACATGACAAATCAAGAGAAGGATTTGCACATCTTTGCAATAATTAGTCATTTGTAGCAAGGCTAGAGAGTTATTTTGTCAATTTCTTGACTTAAAATAAGATTTAAATGTGTATAAAGATGGCTATTTTTGCAGCTATCAACATCCCCAAGCTTAAACCTTGATCGTCATCGAGCAAGAAACCAAAAATCATAAGGAACTCAGCGTTTAAATTGAGATAAAGAGAATGTAAATTCACTTACGAGAGATAACCATATGAGTCCAACACTTATTTTATTTGAAAGCTTAGCATAGTTAGATTAGTGTCAAGAATATCATACTTTCTTTGGTAACTCAGGACAATCAAAGTAAAGTATCTATAAACATAAGTAACTAGAAGTGTAGCAATCATTCCAATTCCTCTAGTTAACTCTCAGCTTGCCAAGGAACACTATGAAGTTTCATACATCAATTTAAGTGTAAGAGATCATGTCGAAAGAAGCATAACAATCAAGTGTCTCATTGACACCCACATCAACGAATCAAGTCTATCAAAACACATCTTTCTATTTTTTGCCTTTCAATAAAATTCATACAATAGTAACGAAATCATGCATGCTAAAGACTTTGTAGGTGATCATATTGGATTTAATAATAGTTTCCATTTGAAGTCATAAAAGACTTTTGTAACCTTTTTGCACAACCCTCAATAGTAATACTTTTGCCCACAGGTAGCTGGCTACCCATGTCATCAACTCATAGCCAAAATCAGGATTTATACCTAGATCATTCAAAGGCCAGCGAAATTGTTGGCATCCTAGGGTATGCATCATCAGTTTTGCAGACAAGCTTTTAAGCAATATCATACTTTAGATCCACATGTTAGTTTTGGCATGCATCTCAATCACTACTAGACTTCATTTCGATCAAACAACTTCTTTCTAAAGTGGTATCTAGACTATCATTAAATCTATGGAGTTGACTATCTTCAAGGTTAAACTCTTAGGACAATCAAAACATCACACAAGTCATAATTGCAGACTTTTTCTTGTTGTACTTATTTGGCATATTTATTTCCAAGGAAGGACTCGGTTAACTATAAGAATTAGAGAAAAGGCTTACTCAACTACTTACTCATATGAATAGAAAGCTTTACTCTAACTATTCTCAATTACTCCCATTAACATAGAACCTTAACAATACTACGAACTAGCAAAAACATTTCAAATTTCTAAAGTGGGAGACATAGGACATACCTCTCATGAGTGACTTCACAATTTTCTTCCATATGATGTGTTCCTTCAAAACTCAAAAGTAGATCACTCTCGTTAATAATATCAAAGCAAATAGGCAAACGAAGATCACCTTTCAAGAATAAGGATAAAATGATTTTTTTGTATTTTTGAAGATTGGGTTTAGAGAATATAAAAATATTGGCGATAAAGGAAGATACTAAAAAAATCAAAGTGTTGGAATGAGTCCAACATGAGTGTTTCAAAGCTCTCAAGGAGTGTCCCAACATAAATAAATTGCTTGAGGAACACATCCCCAAGCTTAGGCTTTTGCAAGCCCCGTTGTTGCTCATTCTGGTGGTGGAGGATAATCTCCTAAATTCCATTGGCTGCTCCAATCTATGAACTAAAAATATACTCTTTAAACTATAGAGAATAAACCAAAAAGAGACTCTTTAAACTATAGCAAGAGTGCATCAAAATAAATAACCGGGTTGCCTCTCGAAAAGCGCTTTCTTTATAGTCATATAGCTAACCTTTACTTACTTGTTTGAAGTGATGTGGAGATCATGTGGTATCTTGTACCTTGGTGCTATATCCTTCATCCTTAGGAAGTGTTCCATACACTTTTTGTGTGCAAATTGAAACTTCACATTTCCTTCTTTTGAATCAATGATTGTTCCTGTAGTTCTCAAAAATGGTGTTCCCAATATTATATGACTAGAGGTTTTACTCCCCATGTCCATGATAACAAAATCAACAGGAACAAAAGTCATATGTAACTCAACCATGAAATCATTTACTTTTCCTAAAGCATGTTTAGTTGAGTCATCAGCAAGTAAAAGGTCTATTGAGTTTTTTTCCATAGTTTTAAGTTATAGCAATTCATATTCGAAACCTTTTGTATCAGAACTTATGGATGAAATAGATTTGCTACATATTCACGAACCGTAGGGTGACACACTTAAGGGATACCGACACCATTTGGAGCAAATATGTTTTAGAGAAAATAATTACAAAGCACTGGAATTATTTCAATGGACACCGAAATTGTTTTGGGTGAAATTGCTGAAATTGGTTATGCATGTGATATTGAAATGTTGCAGGGGGTTTTATGTGAATGTTTGTTAATTAAAGTAATTAACAAAATTCTGAATAAAATAAATAAAAGAGTTTTATTAAATGAGAGATTATTGCACTAAATTTGGTGGAAATTTAATGGGGGATGGGTGGAATTATGACTAGAGATAAAATTGATGTGAGTAGGAGCTCCACCCACGTGAATGTGGAAGAGGTGGGGGCACCTCCATGGTCGCCGACCATGGGAGAGTGATACGTCGTAAACGTATCTGTAATTTTTGATGTTCCATGCTTGTTTTATATCTACTTTCTTATGTTTTGTCCACACTATGGAGTATTTTTACACATTTTCTGGAACTAACCTATTAACAAGATGACACAGTGCCAGTTGCCTGTTTTCTGCTGTTTTTGGTTTCAGAAAAGCTAGTAAGGAAATATTCTCGGAATTGGACGGGACAAAAGCCAAAGTCAATGTTTTACCCAAAGCAACACGAAGTCTGGAGGGGAGACGAAGTGTCGCACCAGGGCGGCCACACCTAGTGGCGGCGTGGCCTGGGCATGCCACCAGGGGGTGTGGGCCCCTGGTGCTCCATCGACCTAGCCCTTCCGCCTATAAAAGCCTCCTAGGACGAAAACCCTAAGTACCCGATCAAAATTCCACGAAAGAGTTTGTAGCCACCTCCGGTGTGATGCGTGAGTAGTTCATCCTTGGACTACGGGTCTATGTAGTAGCTAGATGGTTGGTTCCCCTCCTTTGTGCTATCATGTTTAGATCTTGTGAGCTCCATTCATGATCAAGATCATCTATTTGTAATCTTACATGTTGTGTTTGCGGGGATCCGATGGATATTGAGATGCTATTTCAGATTGATTATTAATTCTATCATGTGTATGTTATTTGTGATCTTGCATGCTTTCCGTTGTTAGTAGCTATCTTGGCCATGTAGATGCTAGCAACTCCAAGAGGGAGTATTTATGCTCGATAGTGAGTTCATGCCTCTAGTAATCTGTGGAAGTGACATGAATCTCTAAGGTACTAGATGTGCTGTTGCTACTAGGGAGAAAACAACAATCCTTTGTCCATGGGACAATCGTATTGTTTACTTTACACACTTTTCTTAATGCAATTATCTGTTGCTTGCAACTTAATACTGGAGGGGGTTCGGATGATAACCTGAAGGTGGATTATTAGTCATAGATGCATTTGGATTACGGTCTATGTATAATGTTGTAATGCCCAATGAAATCTCATAGGAGTCAAGATGATTAGTATATGCATGTATGCTTTCTCGGTGTGTGTTAATTTCCCCGCTGTAATTTGTTCACCCAACATGCCATCTATCTTAAGGAGAATCACCTCTAGTGAACTATGGACCCGTCCATTCTTTTACCATCAATCTACCATCTATTTACTATTTACTGTTTACTTTCTACAAGCAATTACTATCTTCCACACAATACATTTAATCCTTTGTTTTCAGCAAAATCGGTGAGATTGAAAACCTCACTGTAAGTTGGGGCAAAGTTATGTGGTTGTGTTGTGTAGGATTCCAAGTTGGATACAACACCTTGGAGTTGTTCCCTTGATCCTACTGGTTCGATAACCTTGGTTTCATAACTGAGGGAAAACTTGCTGATGTGCTCATCATACCTTCCTCTTGGGGTTCCCAACAAGCTCGAATATATTTTGAGCCATCAAGCCTTTTTTCTGGCGTTGTTGTCGGGGAGTCAAGGATAGCTTCACAAGGGGAGTCCTTCATAACCAATCTCTTTACTTTGTTTTTTGTTTTGCTTAGTTTATTTCTGCTTTGTTTGCTTGTTTCTTTTATCAAAAACACACAAAAAATAGTTGTACTGGTTTACTTCCTTTATTAAAAACACAAAAAAATGAATACTCTTGAAAACACTAAGTTGTGTGACTTCACTAGCACCAACAACAATGATTTCATGTGCACACCTATTGCTCCACATGTTCCTAAAGCTAATTTCTTTGAAATTAAACATGCTTTGCTCAATCTTGTTATGAAAGAACAATTCTCTGGTGTTGGTACTGAAGATGCTGCTGCTCACCTTAATAACTTTGTTCAACTTTGTGAGATGCAAAAACATAGGATATAGATGGAGATATTATTAAGCTTAAATTGTTTCCTTTCTCTTTGAGAGGAAAAGCTAAAGAATGGTTGTTATCCCTAACTAGAAATAGTATTGATTCCTAGACTAAATGCAAAGATGCTTTCATTGGAAAATACTATCCTCCTGCTAAGATTATATCTATGAGAAGTGAAATAATGAAATTTGAACAATCTGATAATGAACATGTTGCTCAAGCTTGGGAAAGAATGAAATCTTTGGTAAAGAATTGTCCCACTCATGGACTAACTTCTTGGATGATTATCTAAACCTTTTATGCAGGACTGAATTATTCTTCAAGAAATCTGCTGGATTCTGCAACTGGAGGTACCTTTATGACCATTACTTTGGGTGCTACAACAAAGCTCCTTGATAATATGATGGTTAACTATTCTGAATGGCACACTGAGAGAGCTCCACAAGGTAAGAAGGTAAATTCTGTTGAAGAAACCTCCTTGAGTGATAAAATTGATGTTATTATGTTTATGTTTGTTAATGGGAAAGCTCATATTGATCCAAATCATGTTCCCTTAGCCTCTTTGGTTGCTCAAGAAGAGCAAGTTGATGTGAACTTTATTAGAAATAATAATTTTAGCAACAATACCTACAGTAATAATTTTGGTAATAATAATTATAGCCCATATCCTCCCAATAATGGTAATGCTTATGGAAATTCCTACAACAACAATAGAAGTGCACCCTCTGAACTTGAAGTCATGCTTACAGATTTTATTAGTAAACAAACTGCTTTCAATAAAACTATTGAGGAAAAAATTTCTAATACTGAAAGAAATATATCATCTTTGTCTGAAGCACAATCCTCTTTGATTAATAAAATGGCTGCTAAACCTGAAACCATAGAAAATCCCTTTGCTGCTACTAATGCCATACAAGTAAGAATTGATGAAAATGTTAGACTGTTAGCTGAATTGCATGCTAAGTGGGAAAGAGAAGATGAAATTGCTAGAAATAGTAGTATTTTTACTATCACCACCACTAATGTTGATGCTAGCAAACCACATGAAGCCCCCATTCCTTTTGCAACAATGCCCAAAACCAATGGAACCTTTTCCAATAAAAATGTTGAAATTCTTCGAAATATGGGAAACAATGGCTCTACTACCTTGGATGGTAATTATGATTTTGATCTTGATGGTTGCAATATCTCTAAAGTAATTATGTTCCTACAAAATCTTGCTAAAAGTTCTAATGCTAGTGCTATGAATATGGCCTTTACAAAACACATTACTGATGCTCTCATAAAAATTAAAGAAGAAAAGATGAAACATAAAACTTCTATCCCTATGAAATTAGAAGATGGTTGGGAACCCATCATTAATATGAAAGTGAATCAATTTGATCTCAAAGCTTTATGTGATCTTGATAGTAGTGTTTCTATTATGCCTAGAAAGATTTATGAAATGCTTGATTTACCACCATTGGAAGATTGTTATTTAGATGTCCAACTTGATGATAATGCTAAAAATAAACTCATGGGGAGTATTAATGATGTTCTTATTATGGTTAACAATACCTATGTCCCTGTTGATTTCTATGTTTTGGATGTTGAATGCAATGCTTCTTGTCCTATTATTTTGGGAAGACCTTTTCTTAGAACTGTTGGTGCCATTATTGATATGAAAGAAGGCACCATTAAATATCAACTCCCACTCAAGAAAGGTAAAGAACACTTCCCTAAGAAGAGAGAGAAGATTCCTGTTGCCTCTCCTATTAAATTTTTTTTTGCTCTTAATGCTTCTTCATTTGAGAATATTTGATTCTTGCTTCTTATGCCTAGCTCAAAGGCGTTAGAGAAAAGAACTTATTGGGAGATAACCCAAATTCTTAGTTAATAAATTTTTCTTTTGTTGAGTCTTGGAAGTTTTTGCCTCAGTAATAACCTCTCCTTATCATTTTTGTGTGGTTTTTGTGCCAAGAATAACCTCTAATAAGAGAGAAATAATGCTTGGGAAAGTTGTTGTCCCGAAACAGATTGTTGTGCTTCACTGTAAAAACTCGTAAAAAATCTCTTTATGTCGGATTGAGCTGTAATGTTTTGTGCTTATGACCCATGTTGTTATCCAACTTTCGTTAGTTTAACACTTTTCGATTTGAGTAACAGAAGGTCTTCAAAAAAATCTTTTTTTACCTGCTGGTCTGTTTTGACAGATTTCTGCCATTATTTGCATTTGCCTCTTAATCTATTTCTCTTTGAGTTCTTGCCAAATTCATGAACTTTTAAAAGGAATTTCTACAATAGCTTGTGTTTCCATGGAAGTTTTACTTGTGTTGAAACTGAACCTAAAGATTTTTTTATCTTAAGTACACTAATGTTGCTAATGAAGATTGTGTGAAGTTTTGTATGAAGGAAATTTTAAAGCGTATGGAAGAACAATGTGATAAGATGAAGAATGGACAAAAGCTCAAGCTTGGGGATGCCACCCGTGTCACCCCAAGAAATATTCAAGAAGTACAAGCGTCAAAGCTTGGGGATGCCCAAGGCATCCCCTTCTTCATCAATAAAAATCTCAGGTTTCTTCCAAACACTTCATTTTTATTGTTTCATGCACAACTGTGTTGTTCTTGGAGCGTCTTCGTTTTGTTTTTAGTTTCCTTTTGATTAGTTTGCTTGAATAAATTGGTTGGACCCCCGCATTCATACATAGTTTCAAATAAGTTGATTTGGATTGGAAAAGAGTAGGAAAGTTCATGCTTATAAGTGGTATAAAAGGAGCTTGTTTTTTGACTGTGGCTTAGAATTTATCATGTCATGCTTGATATTGCTTTGACTTTATGCTTAGTGATTATTGCTGTAGCATGACTTGTTACAAACAATTGAGATTGCTTAATGTGCCTTGAAAGAATCATGCGTTGTTTTAGCATATAAAAGCATAATATTGTGGTATTCTCCTTTGATGCTTTATTTGGGTTGACTTGGCGCATGCTCACACCATGTTAAGACTATACCAAGTCACCATAGCCTCTATGATCATTTAGTTTTCAACTTGTAATATCACTTTATGCTTTAATTAATAATGTTTTGTCGCTTTGCATGATTATGGCCATTATTGCTCTCTTAGTTGGTCGCTCTCAGTCTTTTGCTAGCCTCCACATGTACCAAGTATGAGTTCCACTCATGCATCCAACTCCAAATAAAATCAAGTTATTCCGAAGATTCCACCATACCTACCTATTAGCATTATCGTTATTCCAAGTATATTCATGTTTTTATCTACCTTCCAAATTAAACTTGTTATGTGAAAATTAGTGATTAAAGCTCTCACGAACTTGATGGCACACTTTACTTTCTTGCACTTAATAAACTTGAACCATTGTGCCCATCTATGTGGCGTATATTCTTGCGTTTTGTAAGTTGTGAATTAGCAGAACCATGTTACCATGGGGAACGCTTTCAACATTACACTTTATTTAGTTGATATCATGTTCTTTTGCTTATGGATCCAGGCGGTGTGAAATGAAAGGGGAGCTTGTAAGGCTCATGGAGTTCGTATATGTGTTAGAGAAACGCTTGGGCGGCTAGTCTAAGCCATGCCTAATCATGATGGAAACGTGCAACATAACCATAGTGAGCAATCTGTGAAGCATCCTAAAAAAAATAAAAAAATAAGAAGGGAAAACCTTATGCAAATAGCATACAAAAAGATCGATGAGATGCTCATTGTCTGCTTACCTTGTCATTTTGATATGGGAAAGCTTCTGTATCATCGGGCAAGGGGTACCCCATTGGCAGTTCTCTATGATACACATGTACTTACAATGACAAGAACTTACTTGTGACTAAAGTTGAGTAGCATGAGGAACGATACTCGTAAGCAAGGGGCATGAGGTTTTCATCTTATAACTTGTCAAACATATCCTCATATTTGTTCACTTTAACCTTAATCACCTAAATATGCTTATGATAGGGGCAATGAGAGCTGAAAGCTATTAAGTACCATAATTTTTGGAAGCTCTTTATGAGACTTGAATCCCTGCTTCCTTCTATGAAGGGCCTTTCTTTTACTTTTATGTTGAGTCTCCATCTTCTATCTTTATGCACCTATTGAGAGAGCATAGTGGTCATTCTTAGTTTAATGTGCATTGTCCCAAAACTTGTTGATTGATTCATAACTTTGATATTGCTTGTTCTTAAACTATTTGTATCTAGTCACCCTTATGAACTTTGAAGGTGTCCTATGCATTTATGTTTTGCTACACTATGAGGGACAAGCTGAATACCATTCTCATTATGTTTTCTATATGTGAAACAAACAAACGTCTTTCAAAGCATTGTTATTCATGAATCTTTTGTTTGTACCTTTTCATGTTACAACATAGTTACTATGTCTTATTGTTAGAACTATATCTTTCATGTCTATGTTAGAGTACTATGATCCCAACTATCAATGTTTTACAAATACCTTTATCAAGATTGTGATGGTGCATGTCACCTAAAAAATTATTCTTTTTTTATCACTTACCTACTCGAGGACGAGCAGGAGTTAAGCTTGGGGATGTTGATACGTCGTAAACGTATCTACTTTCTTATGTTTTGTCCACACTTTGGAGTATTTTTACACATTTTCTAGAACTAACCTATTAACAAGATGCCACAGTGTCAGTTGCCTGTTTTCTGTTGTTTTTGGTTTTAGAAAAGCTAGTAAGGAAATATTCACGGAATTGGACCGGACAAAAGCCAAATTCAATATTTTACCCGAAGCAACACGGAGTCCGGAGAGAAGACGAAGTGGCGCACCAGGACAGCCACACCTGGTGGCGAGGCGGCCTGGGGGGCACGCCACCAGGGGTTGTGGGTCCCCTGGTGCTCCACCGACCTAGCCCTTCCGCCTATAAAAGCCATCTGGGACGAAAACCCTAAGTACCCGATCAAAATTCCATGAAAGAGTCTGTAGCCACTACCATCTCCATCCCTAGATCGGGAGGGATCTTATGCTCTTCCCGGCACCCTACCGGAGGGGAGAGATCACCCTGGAGGCCTTCTTCATCACCATGACTGCCTCCGGTGTGATGCGTGAGTAGTTCATCCCTGGACTATGGGTCCATGTAGTAGCTATATGGTAGGTTCTCCTCCTTTGTGCTATCATGTTTAGATCTTGTGAGCTCCGTTCATGATCAAGATCATCTATTTGTAATCTTACATGTTGTGTTTGCAGGGATCCGATGGATATTGAGATGTTATTTCAGATTGATTATTGATTCTATCATGTCTATGTTATTTGTGATCTTGCATGCTTTCTGTTGTTAGTAGCTATCTTAGCCAAGTAGATGCTAGTAACTCCAAGAGCGTGTATTTATGCTCGATAGTGGGTTCATGCCTCTAGTAATCTGGGAAAGTGTCAGGAATCTCTAAGGTACTAGATGTGCTATTGCTACTAGGGAGAAAATAGCAAACCTTTGTCCATGGGACAATCGTATTGTTTACTTTACACACTTTGCTTAATGCAATTATCTGTTGCTTGCAACTTAATACTAGAGGGGGTTCGAATGATAACCTGAAGTTGGATTACAGTCCATGTATAATGTTGTAATGCCCAATCAAATGTCATAGGAGTCAAGATGATTAGTATATGCATGTATGCTTTATCGGTGTCTGTTAATTGCCCCGCTGTAATTTGTTCACCCAACATGTCATCTATCTTAAGTAGAATCACCTCTAGTGAACTATGGACCCCGGTCCATTCTTTTACCATCTATTTACTGTTTACTGTTTACTTTCTGCAAGCAATTACTATCTTCCACACAATACGTTTAATCCTTTGTTTTCAGCAAAACCGGTGAGATTGACAACCTCACTGTAAGTTAGGGCAAAGTTTTGTGGTTGTGTTGTGCAGGATTCCAAGTTGGAGACAACACCTTGGAGTTGTTTCCTTGCTCCTACTGGTTCGATAACCTTGGTTTCATAACTGAGGGAAAACTTGATGATGTGCTCATCATACCTTCCTCTTGGGGTTCCCAATGAGCTCGAATATATTTTGAGCCATCAGAGGGGGCTTCCCTCCTCTCCCTATAAAAGGCCCCCACTCCCTCCCCTCATCTCACACCTCCTCGTGAAGGATCTCTCTCCCCCTCTAAAATTATTCCCCATGGTCTCGGATTAGCGGGATACATGTTCTCGGTGGGTTTTCTTCTGAAAGGAGTTGTTGCTTCCGCTGCATCACTGGAGTGAGGAGGCGGAGGTTGTTCGGTGGACCGGACGTGTATGCGATCATGGATGCGCTACTGATTTGCGGCGCTGGACTTCCTCTCGATCTTGATATCGGCAAGTGTACGACTACATCATCCATGAGGTCAACCTCATAACACTTTGTCGTTCTTCAAGGATATGTGCTCTATGGATGTATATCCACCCGTTGTTTGTATCTAGGTAGATAGATCTTGGTGCTTAGTAGTTCTCACCATAGGATTTTTTTTGTTTTCTATGTTGTGAACCCAACAAAAATTTAGCTTAGAGTGGAGCGGCTGGTATAGGTATGATTCTAAGGAGAGGAGATGGTTCCATTATTCTCTCAGCTTGTTGTACTTTGAGATTTTGCTCATCAACACTTTATTCAGAATTGAATGCATGTCTAGAAGGTATCAACCTGACACTTGATCTGAGCCATGAGAACATTATGGTTGAAACTGATGGCTTGGAACCAGTGAAGATGGTATAGAGTAATGCACGAGATGTTTTTTGGGGCACATGGTGGAAGATCTATGACTACTTCTTAATTCTTAGTTTACTAAAATTTCTAGAGGGCAAAAATAGTGCTAGTCATTAATTAGCTAGATTTGGCATGCTACAAAATAGAACCATTGTTTGGGTAGGTGCGCCGCCAGGTGATCTGTTGGGTTGTATTCTTCGAGATTATAATCTCACTACTATCTACTCCCTTCGTCCCAAAATAATTGATAGATACATACAAATCTAGATAAATTCAAGTCAGTTATTTTGGGACGGAGGGAGTAGTAATTAATACAATCTCATTTACCTCGAAAAAAGAACGTAACCAGCTTTGATATGCTAGAAAAGTAGAATTTTGTTTCTTATAATATCCGGGTGCGACTGAAAAGAGGCCGACCTTAACGAAGGGAGGCGGGCACTCGCGGATGATATCTCCAGCTGTCACGTGGCAGCATGTGGGATAAGGAGTAATAATGCAGTCCATTTTTTCCTTTTTGTGTTGTGCGTTCTACTTTGCCTCGAATCAAAGCGACTACGACACATCAAATTTTTATAAATATCTTGAAGGAGTGCATTGGTCTGCGGCCATTTGTCGTTTTTCCAATTTATCGTAGCGCGTTCTACGGCTCGGCTTCGCCTCATCGAGATGCGTACGACGCAACAAGTGTACTAAGAAGCAAAGTACACGGAAGTACATGTACATGGAGATCCAAAGTATGCGAAAGTATAATTATGTTCACAGATAAAGTACACCAGAAGTACAACTATACTCAAAGTCGAAATACACAAAATTATAACTCTAATCAGTGCCGGAGTACGCAAAAATATAGACGTACTAAGAGGCGAAGTATGCGGAACAACAACTGTACTAAGAGGTAAAGTACAATGAAGTACAATTATACGGAGATCCAAAGTACGCGAAAGTAGAAGTCTGCTCAAAGACAAAATACAACGGAAGTACAATTATACTTAAAGTTAAAATAAATGAAAGTACAACTCTACTCAGAGCTGAAGTATACGAAAATACAAACATACTAAGAGTCGAAGTACGTGATAGCTGTGAGATTCGACACATATTTGATGGCTTTTATTGATGGTTTTCTTCCGGATTTGATTGTTTTCTGGTTTTAGCCAACGCTAATACTTCGGTAGCGAATAAAACTTGGTTTTTAATGTGTGTTTTAGGTTCTGAACGTCAACAAAGGGATTTAACTAGAGAAACACAATATTCTGGAGAAAACAAGCGAGTCCCACCTCGGAAGCTCGCGAGGGGAGCTCACAGAAGCTTTAATGAGCAACTATACAGCGGCATTATTTTTCCGACCGTATAGTTGTCGCCGACCCTGTCTTGTAAAAAGGGACAACTTCCGTGAAGGGAACAAAGATGAAAACACAACGCAGCAGCCGCCACACCATCCAAAAGGGAGAAAGAAGAGATCTGGAGAATAAGGAGAAGACGTTCTTCATCTCGCTCCACGATCTTCGACCTCCTAGCCAATACACCCCATAGCCACTACTTGTACTTGAGATAGAGAGAGAGGGATCTCCACCTTGCAAGACCAGGGTTTGAGATTATTTCTTCCCATCTTGAATTGTGTTGGATATTTTTCTATTCTTATTGTGGATATCCACGGTAATACAAAGACGATTTCCCTTTATTTAATTATATTGATGATCTGTTCTTCTCTCATGCGTGAATAATTCCCTTGGGTGTAGGAGATGTAGGGGATTGGTGAGATGTCATGTGTCTTCATATATTTTCTATTAGTTTGTGATTGATTCTAATTACTATAATACGTGTGCTTGACTATATGTGGGATGCCTAATGCTTGTTGTCCAATTAAGGTCCCAAACAACATGATACCTTCTTCTACATAGGTAAGATCTTGTTCGCTAGTGGACCAGCGACCCTTGAGTGACACAGGGATATCAATGGAAAGCTAGTTGACTCGAGGATAATGAGTAACCACTGTGCTTATTGTATTAGTCTGATCCAAGGAGATTAATCTCTAAGCAACCTGAAGGGTCTTAATCATCTAGTGTCTGACCATGGTTTTGGTAGCAGGCTAGTAGGATTATTGAAGTTGGAATGAAATCTACCAAGAGGAGTTCCAGCTAATTATGGGTCCCTCGCCTACACATATATCTATAAGATTATAATTGTTACATTTACCACTCGTCCACCTGGCACAGGCACTATCATCATGAACTGAATTTCCCCGCGCCTTCTTTCGCCATCTGCAAGAAACAATAAACAAGCAAATTCGTTCTTTACTTTTATGCTTTATATTTCTGAAGTTTACATTTTTTTATTTAAATCTATCGCATTTAATCAAAACCCCATTCTTATTTCAACACTTGTAGTCAATTCACTCGAAGACCTGTGACAACTTCGGGTGTGACAGAGACTTCACCAATAAACACTTACCTTTGGCCTCCTCGTGGGATCGATATCTGAACTTCGAAACTAGCTATAAACGATCTGTGATCTTGTAGACATCAAGATATTTTCTGGCACCATTGCCGGGGAGCTAAGCGCTAATTGTTTGTCTTTTGACATTTCAGGTGTTGCTACTACAAAATGTTCTCCTTAGGAGACAAAGGGTCTACACGCTATGGTAGGACCTACCTGCCAGATTATATTGAGTGCGTGCCTGCTCAAAGGCGCGAAGAAATTATTGAAAAAAATTTAAGATCAAATAAAGTTGAAGTTGAAAACCTGAGTGATGTTATGGAAATTATGTCTATTTACAGGACAACTCCTATGAAACCTGAGAAAACTCTAAGGGAATACAGTGCTCCAAGTTCTGAATTTCTTAAACAACCAATAAAATTCCCTAATCCTGGAGTTAGAGAATATCGATTTGATGGTAGAATCATTAAAATTTTAGAGGAAAAAGCTTTCAGTGGAAGGGAAGATGAAGACCCAGGAAGACACATTAGAGAATTCGACGATGCGATAACATTGCTCAGACCAAAAGGTTTGCCCAGAGACTTCTCTCATCTTAAATTATTTCGATGGTCTCTTAAAGGTAAATCTCTAGATTGGTTATATTCTCTCCCTCGCCATTACATTAAATGTTGGGAAAACTACATTACTAAATTCATAAACAGTTTTATTCCTTTTAAAAAGGTAACTTAACTAATAAAGAACATAGGCAATTTTAGTCAGAACGTGGGAGAAAACTACCCACAAGCATGGAAAAGATTCTTTGGAATGATCAATAGTATTCCTAATCATGGCTACTTTGAACTAACAATTTGCCATTTATTTTACCATGGTCTCAATACTCAATGTAGAGAGTTGCTTAACTTCTCAGCAGGAGGATCAATAAATACTTTAACTAATAAAGAATGTTTGGAATTAATGTCTACCAGGGCTAAGAATGATTCTTTATATAATCCTGATTTTGGCACTAAGCCAGAAAAAGGGATACTTCGGATAACTCCTGATATTATGCCTGAGGTACGCAAAACTATGAAAGAAAAAGGTATACCTTCTGAACTTGCTAAGGAAAACAAAGAAGATTTGTTCCAAATTTTAACTGGAGAAGATGAAACTAGATTTTTTTTTCAAGAATTAAAGCATCGACAAGTAAAATCTCATAATAACTTGCATAGACATTTCCAAAAACATAAAAAGATTTTGGCAGAACTCACGGAAAATTATGATGAGATAGGCCAAGAAATAAAATTATTTCATAAGTATCTTAGTATGATTGAAACCCAGTGTGAGCAAATAGCATTTGGTTATCAAATTTTTCTTCATGAAGACGAAGATATTCCTGTTTCTGCTAATGTTGTCACAAGAAGGGGTGCAGTTGTTATAGGACCCTTAGGACCACCGGAATATGAAGCTGAAAAAGAGCGCAAGGAAAAAGCCTTGCTTGAAGCAATCCAAGAAGATGATACATTGGTGGATCCTCAAGATGAAACTGAGACGCAAGAGCATACGAAAGGGGACCAAAATGATGCACAAGATGATCATTATGACTCTGATGCAGAGACGGTTGATCCAAGAGAAGATAAAGAAACAAGTAAGTAAGATGAAGTTGTTGTAGTAGAAAAGAAGAAAAGCAATAAGCAACAACAAAAGAAAGCAACAAAAGAACCTGACCCCCCAAAAAGGTAAAGGACAAGAGTAAGTCAGGTGAGAAAAGGCTTCCTTATCCTGATTGAAAAAAGAAAGCACCGGATGAGGTAATTTATAATTCTTTTACAAAGGCACTTAGTGACCTTCGTCTGGAAATTCCATTTGCGGATGCTATCAAAGTTCCTACTTATGGTAAATTCCTTCGTGATATTCTTAGTAGAAAGAAAGAAATAACTAAAAATGTTGCCATGGTAACTAGCTATCCTGCTAATGGGAAGCTGTTGTCTTAGTCTGGATATCCTGGAATACCAACTATTTCATTCTCAATAGGTAAAACTGATATTCACAATGCCTTATGTGATCTAGGAGCAGGAGTTAGTTTAATGCCATACTCCCTCTATAAAAGGTTAGGATTAGGGGAGTATTCTCCTACTACTATCACTTTACAGATGGCTGACAAGTCCACTAAACAACCCGTTGGTATGATTGAGGATGTCTTACTTAGGATAGATGAACATGTTATTCCCACTGATTTTATTATTCTTGAAATGCCAAAAGACGAAAGATTATCTATAATACTTGGAAGAACCTTCCTTAGTACTGCAGGTGCATCAGTAGATTCTATAGAAGGGAAGATAATCTTTAATGTTTATGATGCTGAAATTATTCGGTATTTTCCAAAGAAGCTAGAAGCAAGAGAAAGATATGTTCCACCGGCAAAACGAGTTCACGTGGTAAGTGCCATTGATAAGGGGCAACCAAAGGTAAGAATTCGAGAAGAGAGAAGAGGTTGAGTTATTCAACCATTCTTAATAAATGCTTGATGGGAGTCAACCCATTTTTCGTTAATTCGGTAGAATAAAGAATAGGAAGTTCATCGCATTCCTACCACTTTTTCACAGACATTCTTGTGGAAGCGCGCCCATGAAGATGTAGCTGTCAAAAAGTAATAGAAACGTCGATTGAATAAGTAGAGAATAATAATAAGAATAAAAGCTTGAGTTTTCTATTTATAGAAGCTAAAATTTTGCTTTTAATATGCTAATGTTGGTCAACAGTTTTTACTGGCATTTTTCTGGTAAAAACTAGGTATTTCGCTAAGTTATGGGATAGGAAGGTATCCTCGAAGAAATTGATTATTTTTGATGTTTACTGATGGTTTAACGACCAACTATACGCCGAGAATAAAAAATTCCGGCCATATAGCTCCGGTCGTATAGTTATCTTTGTCATCAACAAATTTTCTTCGAAGGCACAGAGAGTTTAACGACCAACTATAAGGTGGAAATAAAAATTCCAGCCATATATCTCCGGTCGTATAGTATCGATGCCTCCGTACAAAAATTTCTGAAAGGTACTGAGAGTTTAACGACCAACTATATGGCGGGAATAAAAATTCTGGCCGTATCGTTGCGGTCGTATAGATAAAGATGCCTTCGTAGAATTTCATCTCAAAGGTACTGAGAGTTTAACGACCAACTATATGGCAAGAATAAAAATTTCGGTCGTATAGTTCCGGTCGTATAGATATCGATGCTAGTTTTAGAAATTTATCTCGAGACGCAGACGGTTTAACGACCAACTATACGGCGGGATTATTTTGATCTGGCCGTATAGTTGTGCCCGTATAGCTATTTTCTGAATAAAGAAACCCTAGTTGGCGGCACCGCCACAACTATACAGGCGGAGCAACATCACCCGCCCGTATAGTTCCGGACGTATAGGTCGGCGTGACCACTTAATCGCACCGGAGCGGCTAGGTCTTCCTCCTCTCCTCATTATTTCTCTCATATTCTCTCTCCAAACCTCTCAAAATCCACCTAGAACTTTTGATTC
This sequence comes from Avena sativa, assembly GCA_916181665.1. NCBI lineage: Eukaryota > Viridiplantae > Streptophyta > Magnoliopsida > Poales > Poaceae > Avena > Avena sativa. The sequence goes on along the minus strand of OV702288.1, from coordinate 626,734,377 downwards.
TTCGTGGATTTCGTTCGTTTGAGTGGGAGAATCAATAGATCGGTATGTTTCTCTCCCTATCCATGCTTTATTTTCAGATTTCCATGGTTGAAACTCTAACATTGGTCTAGTGGACGAACTCAAGCTTATTTCATTTTTCCTATTAATTTCTCACGTTAGGATTGAATTTTTCCACGTAGAATCGTTCATATATCATATAGAAACTATGTTCCTAAGGTTTTATGGTGAAATTTTTCAGTGCATCACGATAAAAAAATAGGTAACCTCTTTCATTCGAGCAAGAGCCAACAGGGTGAGGGCTCAAGCTCGGGGTCCCGAGCTTCGTGCAACTCCAAGTTGGACATTGTCTCAGCGAGGAGGGTGCTGCCCACAGGTTGGGCTGACCACAACTTTCTCACCGTGGCAGGGTTGAAGGAGGAATTCGACCTCATGTGCAGCAGGTCGGGGTTGGCAGTGATTAGCTTTGCAAGCCACGACACCTACGCTGAACTCACCCACGAGTTCCTTGCCTCCTTCTACGGCGATCACAAGGAGAAAGGTAACATGTGCACGATCAGCTTCACCATGAACCGGTAGCACTATGAAATAAATTACGAACAATTTTGCAATGCTTTTAGCCTCCCCCATACTAGGGAGCCCAATATTACTAACCTCTATAGCATCACAAGTGGAACGACTTGGGAGGTTATTTCTGTTAATGGTGGCAGGCACTTTTATCAGAAGAAGATGTCCACCATTCAGAACCCAACCATTCGCTACTATGCTCTGTTCCTCGCCAACACACTACTAGGGAGAGGTGACACAGGCTCCATGGATAATGCGGACATGGCAATGATCACCAAGGCTCTCTTCCCTACTTCACCGCAGATCCCTAGTCTTGCAGCTATACTCCTCCAGGACTTCCGCCACCAAAGCAATAAGACCAAAGGTGATATTCGCATTGGTGGATTGGTAACCCACCTTGCCTATCCATTAAACGTTATACTACCTTTCATGGAACCTGTTGACGGCTCCAAACTTATGGACGTCAAATATTTGACTACTTGTGGTTTCCTTGGTGTTTACCATGCTAACCAGAGGCTCTGAGCATATCAATTAGGTTATCTTGATGATGTACAGGGTGAGAAGGTTCAGTTGCCCTGCCCCTAGGCCTTCTCAATTGTGGACAAGAACACTTGGATCCTCACCAAGGACCAAGTGACGGCGATCTTGGACGAGCACCAGCCCGAGGAGGAGGAAGAAGAAGGGCAGCAGGATGATGAGGAGCAGGAGCAGGAGGAAGAGCAGGGACACAACCCTGCTTGGGAGGGACAGCAGCAACAACAGCAAGGAGGAGCATGGGACTCGTGGCCTAACCAGCTGCTTGCTCAATATGTAGAGCTCGTTGGGGAACCCCAAGAGGAAGGTATGATGAGCACAACAACAAGTTTTCCCTCAGTTATGAAACCAAGGTTATCGAACCAGTAGGAGCAAGGAAACACCTCCAAGGTGTTGTTTCCAACTTGGAATCCTGCACAACACAATCACAGAACTTTGCCCCCAACTTACAGTGAGGTTGTCAATCTCACCGGTTTTGCTGAAAACAAAGGATAAAACTTATTGTGTGGAAGATAGTAATATCTTGCAGAAAGTAAACAGAAAACAGTAAATAGATTGTAGATTGATGGTAAAAGAATGCACTGGGGTCCATAGTTCACTATTGGTGATTCTCCTTAAGATAGATGACATTTTGGGTGAACAAATTACAGCGGGGCAATTGACAAACATCGAGAAAGCATACATGCATATACTAATCATCTTGACTTCTATGAGATTTGATTGGGCATTACAACATTATACATAGACCGTAATCCAACTGCATCTATGACTAATAATCCACCTTCAGGTTATCATCTGAACCCCCTCTAGTATTAAGTTGCAAGCAACAGATAATTGCATTAAGCAAAGTGTGTAAAGTAAACAATACGATTGTTCTATGAACAAAGGATTGTTGTTTGCTCCCTAGTAGCAACAACACATCTAGTACCTTAGAGATTTCTGTCACTTCCCTAGATTCCTAGAGGCATGAACCCACTATCGAGCATAAATACTCCCTCTTGGAGTTGCTAGCATCTACTCGGCCAAGATAGCTACTAACAATGGAGAGCATGCAAGATCACAAATAACAGAGATATGATAGAGTCAATAATCAATCTGAAATAGCATCTCAATATCCATCGGATCCCTGCAAACGCAACATGTAGATTACAAATAGATGATCTTGATCATGAACGGAGCTCACAAGATCTAAACATGGTAGCACAAAGGAGAAGAATCAACCATCTAGCTACTACATGGACCCGTAGTCCAGGGATGAACTACTCACGCATCACACCGGAGGCAGGCATGGTGATGAAGAAGGCCTCCAGGGTGATCTCTCCCCTTTGGCAGGGTGCCGGGAAGAGCTTCAGATCCCTCTCGATCTAGGGATGGAGATGACGGCGGCTACAGACTCTTTCCTGGAATTTTGATCGGGTGCTTAGGGTTTCTATATCGGAGGCTTCTTATAGGCGAAGGGGCAAGGTCGGTGGAGTACCAGGGGGCCCACACCACCCCCTGGTGCAGCCTGGCCTAGCCTGCACCACCAGGTGGTGTGTCCGGCCCTTGGCCCCTCTTCGTCTCGTCTTCTGGCTCCGTGACTCTTCCGGTAAAATATTTACTTTGGCTTTTGTCCCGTCCAATTCTGAGAATATTCATTTTCTGGCTTTTCTAGAACCAAAAACAGTAGAAAACAGGCAACTGGCACTGTGGCATCTTGTTAATAGGTTAGTCCTAGAAAGTGTATAAAACTACTCCAAAGTGTGGACAAAACATAAGAAAGTAGATATAAAACAAGCATAGAACATAAAATATTATAGATACGTTTGCAACGTATCACCAGCCACAACAGGGATACGGCTACGTCCTCTACCAGGAGTTCTAGCAGCTCAACTAGTGCGTTGAGGAGATCGACCACACACTTCAGGATGTGAATGAATATGTGAAACCTTTGACTCACAACTTCAGTCACTTCATGACCCACTTCCCTGACTTCTACCAGCAGTATCCGCACCAGCCGCCAAATGACGGCGACAACTGAGCCTAGCAATTGCCTAAGCTTGGGGGAGGTTTGAAAACCTCCAAACCTTGCATTCATATTTTTATTTTCTTCTTTTGATTTATTTTATTTGCTTCAAATTTGCATGTTTACTTTCAGTTTTGCATGTCTAAACCAAAAATACAAAAAATTAGTTGTAATTTTATTTACAAGTTTGTTTATTTGTTTCTCTCGGAGATTGCTTGATTTTAGGTGACTTGGCAATAGGAAAGCATAGAGGGGTTTCGACTCAAATACAAGAATGAAGCAAGTTAGAAGAGGTATCACGTTCCTTTCATCATCCTCTCTGCAACCTTAAATTGATCCTACAAATATTTACTCGCTTGCACTGAGGACACTCCCCACTTAGCTTGTTATCCCATAAATTCTATTCCTTTGATAGTGTCTCCTTTTTAGCCTTGAAATAATGAGCAAAGAACTTGGTTTAAAATACTTCCTACATTTTTACAACAAGAAAAAGCATCTGAAAGATGACTTAAGTCCAAGTCTAGCCCGAAGAATTTAATTTTGGAACCACTCCATCCCATTTGAGCTTAATACAAATAGACTTGATAGTACCCTTGATTGAAATTGTTTGATGAAATGGATACTTCAAAGTAGTAGAAATTATGCCACTACCTTTTCTGTTAATTACCGTAAGGTATTGCTTTACGCGTGTCCTTACAACTCTGTCGTGCTCCATGGGGAACTATTAACTCCGTTGGCCAACGAACGATCTAAATATGGGAAACCACTTGATTTCGGCTATTGAGTTATGTAAACGTTTGTAGCAGCAATGCTATGACGGGTAAAATTTTTAGTCTCCTCATGGTTTCATGTTCCAAATGAATTTGTAGTACTCCTTTGTCCCATTATTGCTCAACAATTATTTATTGGCATGGTCACGAGTGCACAACACAGCCCCAATTAAACATGATAAAAATAGTGGCATGATTTCTCTATGAAAGAGCTAAAGTTTTTGAAAGGCAAAAGAAAAGAAAGAGGTGCTTTGATAGTCTTGAGATTTTGACATGGGATAGATGAGTTGTTCTTAAATTATATGATTTTATTACTACTTGAGTACTCTTAATTGGGCAAACAAACAAGAACAAAAGGTTTTCATCTCTCAATAAAGAGAGACACCAAAAGAATTTGTCTCACCTTCCTAGCTAAACTTTCGACACTTGCTTGGGCATATGATTTATTTGCTAACAAGATATACGCGGTTAGGAAGTGGACTCAGTGCAATCTTGTGAATACTTGTATGATCATATTTAAGATTGTAGGGATTGTGAAGAAAACAATTTTGACACCAATTCAAACTTGTGAGTTTCTTTATTTTCAGTCTCGAATCTCTGCTATTCTTCCTTATTTCCTTGTCACTCGAGGGAGAGCAACATCTAAGCTTGGGGGAGTTGATAGCTATGAGATTTGACACATTTTTATGGCTTTTATCGATGGTTTTCTCCCGGATTTGATTGCTTTTTGGTTTTACCTAACGCTAATACTTCGGTAGCAAAGAAAACTTGGTTTTTAACGTCAACAGAGGGATTTAACTAGAGGAACACAATATTCTGGAGAAAACAAGCTAGTCCCACCTTGGAAGCTCGCGAGGGGAGCTCACAGAAGCTTTAACAAGCAACTATACGGCAGGAATATTTTTCCGGCCGTATAATTCCCTCCGTATAGTTGTCGCTGCCTCTGTCTTATCAAAAGGGACAACTTCCATGAAGGGAACAAGGACAAAAACACAACGCAGCAGCCGCCACACCATCCAGAAGGGAGAAAGAAGAGATCCGGAGAAGAAGGAGAAGACGTTCTTCATCTCGCTCCATGATCTTTGACCTCCTAGCCAATACACCCCATAGCCACTACTTATACTTGAGAGAGAGAGGGATCTCCACCTTGCAAGACTAGGGTTTGAGATTGTTTCTTCCCATCTTGAATTGTGTTGGATATTTTTCTATTCTTATTATGGATATCCACGGTAATACAAAGACGATTTCCCTTTATTTAATTATATTGATCATCCGTTCTTCTCTCATGTGTGAGTAATTCTCTTGGGCGTGGGAGATGTAGGGGATTGGTGAGATGTGATGTGCCTTCATATATTTCTTCGTTAGTTTGTGATTGATTCTAATTACTATAATATGTGTGCTTGACTATCTGTGGGATGCCTAATGCTTGTTGTCCAATTAAGGGCCCAGACAACATGATACCTTGTTCTACACAGATAAGATCTTGTTCGCTAGTGGACCGGCGACCCTCGGGTGACACGGGGATATCAATGGAAAGCTAGTTGACTCGAGGATAACGAGTAACCACTATGCTTATTGCATTAGTCCGATCCAAGGAGCTTAATCGCTAAGCAATCTGAAGGGTCTTAATCATCTAGTGTCTGACCATGGTTTTGGTAGCAGGCTAGTAGGATTATTGAAGTTGGGATGAAATCTACCAAGAGGAGTTCCAGCTAATTATGGGTCGCTCGCCTACACATACATCTATAAGATTATAATTGTTACATTTACCACTCGTCCACCTGGCACAATCACTATCACCATGAAGTGAATTTCCCGGCGCCTTCTTTCGCCATCTGCAAGAAACAATAAACAAGTAAATTCGTTCTTTACTTTTATGCTTTATATTTCTGAAGTTTACATTTTAGTTTTATTTAAATCTATCGCATTTAATCAAAATCCCATTCTTATTTCAACACTTGTAGTCAATTCACTCGAAGACCTGTGACAACTTCGGGTGTGACAGAGACTTCACCAATAAACACTTACCTTTGGGCTCCCTGTGGGATCGATATCTGAACTTCGAAACTAGTTACAAATGATATGTGCTCTTGCAGACATCAGTATGTTAAACAACAACTATACTAAGAGGCAACATACACTAAAGTACAAGTATATGGAGATTAAAAGTACGCAAAAATACAATTATGCTCATAGATAAAGTACAACGAAAGTACAACTGTACTCAAAGTCGAAATACACGAAAGTACAACTCTACTCAGAGCCAAGTACGTGGAAGTACAAATGTACTAGGAGTCAAAGTACATAGAACAATAATTGTTGAGGGGCCACTTTGGTGATGGCCCGATCTTTCACGAATCCCTTGGAAACAGGGCAGAGTGAGTGGGGATGAGGGAGAGGGAAAACCGCGAACTCACGCACGAGGAACATGATGAACACACACACCATGAAGACACGATACAAGCCAATTGCTCACACCGGTGGCTTCCGGTCCGGCACAATCCCTAGGATCGGCGCTAGGCAAGGATCTCTCTCTCGAACTGGCACGACGAGGGGAGGCTTGGTGAGATCTTGACATTTTGGCAAGGGTCTCCGATGCCAAGGCCTTGTACAACACGGGATACACGATGCAAACTCCAACGAGGTTTGTGATATTTGGTGCTCCTCTATCAAAGGAGCATGAGGCAAGAACTAGATAGATCCACAAGGGGTGTCCACTAATTCCAAATATCAAGCCTAGGGTTTACAATAGATGTGGGGGACTATATATAGGCCAACCACTAAGTCTGGGGTACTTTGGGAATAAAAGGTAAGTTCTGGACGGACTAAGGGGTACATGGGCCGAAGGCCCAAAGGCTTTTACATGCCTGTCGACGCACGGTCCGGAGACTCCGGTGTGGCGGACCGGAGACTCTGGTCTGGGCCGGAGATTCTGGTCAGTCTCCGGTCCATTTCCGGAGGGGCATACAGAATGTCCTCGAGCTCGATCTAGGGGCCGATCCGGAGATGGGCCGGAAACTCCGGTCTGTCAGGCCGGAGACTCCGGTGTGAGCAGCTCCAACGGCTTCCTCTTCACGCCCTGCTCCTTGTTCTCCATCCTTGGGTGCTTGGTGATGTGTTGGGGCTTCGTATCTGATGATTCATAGTGTAGTTGCATGAAGTAGCACACCATCCAAGGATGTATCTAATTGGCACGAGGAGAGGAGCGAGTTAACCTTAGCTTGTTGGAGTTTAGCTCGTGCACGAGTCATTGGTCCACTTGGGGGACTTGGTGGTGGAGATGTAGGTACGTCCGTAGGATGGGCTGCATCAGCTCCCCCTCTTGGGAAAGAGTCATCCTCGACTCTTCATGGTTATCATCTTGAACATATCCATGGTAGGGTGCAAGATCCTTGACATTGAATGTATTGCTCACAAGGTACTTGGAGATCGGAATGTCGATGATGTAGGCGTTGTTGTTGATTCTCTTGAGGACCTTGAAGGGACCATCTCCTCTTGGTTTGAGCTTAGAGTCATGCTCCTTGGGGAAGCGGTCCTTGCACAAGTGTATCCATACAAGGTCACCTTCCTCGAAGATCAACTCTTTCTTGTCCTTGTTGAGCCTTGATGCTTGACGAAGGACTTGTTGCTCGATCGTCGCTCTTGTTTCTTCGTGAAACTTCTTCATAGCTTGTGCGTGCTTGTCGATGTCCATGTTGGTACGCTCATGAAGGGGTAGCGGTAGGATGTCGAGCGCTGTGTGGGGCTCGAAGCCATAGACAATCATGAAGGGACTCATCTTGGTTGTTGAGTGCTTGGCTCGGTTGTAGGCGAACTCGGCGTGGGGAATGCATTCCTCCCAATCCTTGAGGTTTTTCTTGATCAACACACGAAGGAGAGTTCCAAGGCTTCGATTGACAACGTCGGTTTGGCCATCGGTTAGAGGATGTGATGCGGATTAAAAGAGTAGCTTAACACCGAGCTTGGGCATGAGGGTCTTTCATAAGTAGCTCATGAATTTGACGTCGCAGTCGGAGACGATTGTTCTTGGCACACCGTGAAGACGGACGGTTTCCCTAAAAAACAAATTTGCAACATGTGAAGCATCATCGGTATTATGGCACGGTATGAAGTGTGCCATTTTGTAAAAGCGATCCATGACAACAAATATATAATCATGTCCATGCTTAGACCTAGGCAATCCTAACACAAAATCCATGCTAATGTCGGACCAAGGTGCATAAGGAATAGGCAATGGCATGTAAAGACCAAAGGGATTAGACTTGGACTTAGCTTGAACACAAGTAGTGCATCTTTAGATGTAGCGTTCCACATCCCACTTCATCTTGGGGCAATAGTAATGAGTGGAGAGCATGTCCAATGTCTTGTCACAATCAAAGTGACCCATGATATTCTTGGAGAAGCAAAAGTTAGAGAGACGACTTCGGAATGCAAAGCTTGTTTTGTTTAAAGAGAAAGTCCTTATACAAATAGAAATCATCAACTCCTTTGTCAATGGAGCACTTTGCGAAAATTGGTTCAAAGAATGGGTCGAAAGCATACAAAGTTTTGATTTCATCAAGACCCAACACGTTGATTTCAAGTTGAGTAAGAAGGCTTGTGTTCTTGCGAGACAAGACATCCGCGACTACATTATCTTTGCCCTTCTTATACTTGACAATGTATGGAAAAGATTCCATGAAGTCAACCCACTTAGCGTGTCTCTTGCACAAGTTGGCTTGGACTTTGAGATATTTCAACGACTCATGGTCGGAATGTATGATAAATTCCTTAGGCCAAAGGTAGTGTTGCCAAACTTGAAGAACACGAACTAAGGAAAAAAGCTCTTTGTCATAAATAGGATAGTTAAGGCGAGCACCATCAAGTTTCTCGCTGTTGTAGGCAATAGGATGCCCATTTTACATGAGGACTCCTCTAATGCCATACCACTAGCATCACACTCTATCTCAAAAGTTTTTTTGAAATCCGGTAATACAAGAAGAGGTGCTTCGGCGAGCCTCTTTTTAAGTTCATCAAAAGCTTTTTGTTGTGCTTTACCCCACATGAAGGTGACATTTTTTTGGTCAATTTGTTGAGAGGACAAGCAATGGTGGAAAAGTCTTTCACAAAGCAACGATAGAAATCGGCCAACCCATGAAAACTTTAGAGTTCACTCACATTTGTGGGGATGGGCCAATCTCGTATGTCCTTTACCTTGGAAACATCAACTTCAATTCCCTTCGAAGAAATGACAAAACCCAGAAAAATCAACTTGTCTTTAGCAAAAGTGCACTTGGGAAGATTAGCATATACTTTTCATGTCGAAGGATTTGCAAAACTTCCTTGACATGTGTAATATGGTCCTCAAGTGACTTGCTATAAACAAGGATATCATCAAAATAGACAACAACACTTTTTCCAATAAGAGCATGCAAGATATGATTCATAAGGCGCATGAAGGTGGATGGGGCATTATATAAACTAAAGGGCATGACCAACCATTCATAGATACCAAGTTTGGTCTTGAAGGCAGTTTTCCACTCATCACCTTCTGCCATGCGTATTTGATGGTAGCCACTACGAAGATCAATTTTCGAGAAAATCGTGGCTCCACACAACTCATCAAGCATGTTATCGAGACGTGGTATGGGATGTCGATAACACGCGGTGATAGCATTGATTGGATGGTAGTCCATGCATAATCGCAACATATCATCCGATTTTGGAACAAGAATCACAGGTACAACACTTGGACTAGTGCTTACTTGGATCAAATCTTTGGAGACGAGTTGGTTGATTTGACGTTCGATCTCCTTCGTCTCCTCTAGGTTCATTCGGTAGGCGGCGCGGTTTGGAAGGGGTGTGCCGGGTATGAGGTTAATGCGATGCTCGATTCTGCGAAGAGGAGGTAGTCCATGTGGGAGATCTTCGGGGAACACATCCTTGAATTCCTGCAAAACAATCATCAAAGAGGGAGGAATATTTGTCAAGTCATTAGTTCCTTGCGCTAGTCCCTTGCAAATGAGGACATAGTGCAAAATGGATGGGTTGTTCCTCACATCTCTCATCTCGCTTTTGGTGGCAAGGAGAACACTCTTAGTTTTTTTCACTCAAGGTAGGCTTGTGGCTCTCACTCACTATGAGGTGGTTCTCTCGCTCACCACTCTTCTCACAAGTTTGTGTTGTGGATTATGCCCTCGCTAAAGCCTTTGCATTGTCCGCAATTATTTGGCTAGGAGTAATCGGTTGCAACATAAGTCTTGTTAAGCCATTTGAAGGTGTACACGTTGGTGTGACCATCATGTAGAGCAGCCTTGTCGAATTGTCATGGTCGACCAAGTAGCATATGGAAAACCATCATGGGAACAACATCGCACTCCATCATATCTTTGTAAGGACCAATGGCAAAAGTTACCGATACGGTATGCTTGATCTTCACGGGCCCTTGGTCACTTAGCCATTGCACGTGGTAGGGGTGCTTGTGCGGATGGAGGGTGAGGTTGAGCTTATCACACAACTCGGTGCTAGCAAGGTTGTGGCAACTCCCTCCATCGATGATAACTTTGATGGATTTTCCATTGATGTTGGCACGTGTTTGGAATATATTTGAGCATTGATCTTCATGCTATTGTGCTTGAGTGGTAAAAATCCTTATGACGACAAGCGATGGACTTGCATCATGTTCACACATGAGGAGTTCTTGGTCATCTTCCACACGTTGCCTTGCCATTGCTTCCTTAACTCGGGCATCAAATTCATCTTCACTCAAGTACTCTTCGTCACCATTGTCATGGATGAATAATGCTTTCTTGTTTCCACACTCGACCGACTTGTGTCCTTTTCGTCCACACTTGTAGCATTCACCGTTGAAAGGTGTATCATTCTTTGCTTGTTTGCCACTTGGGGGCAGTTTTCCTTGAGGGAGGGTGGGCTTTAAGGAAGGCTTGGAGGTACTTGAGGAGCTTCCATTGAAGGTGGTTGGTGTAGGGGTTGAAGCTTTTTGTAGGTTAAGTACGTCTTTGTACTTTATGTCCTCTTGCACTTAACGTTCGGCTTTTATTGCGATGTGCACAAGCTCAACCATGTTGTTGTATGTTTGGAACTCGATGACACGCTTGATTGGATGGTTCAAGCCAATGAGGAAACACGCCATGGTTTTCTCCTTGCGCTCTTCAATGTTGGCACGAATCATGTTGAGTTCCATTTGCTTGAAGTACTCTTCCACGGTCTTTGTCCCTTGCCTAAGCGATTGAAACTTGTTGAAAAGGTCACGCATGTAGTGCGGCAGAACAAAGCGGGATCTCATATGAGCTTTCATGTCATGCCAAGTTGTGATTGGTAGCTCTTCTCTTGCGTCACGAACAACTTGAACTTGTTCCCACCAAAGGTTGGCGTAATCATCAAACTCAAGCGAAGCCATGGCTACCATCTTCTCATTGCTATAATTATGCATGCGGAAGATCTTGTCGACTTTGAGTGCCCATGAGAGGTATTCTTTGGGGTCATTTGATCCGATGAACTTGGGCATTGTGAACTTGATCTTGCCAAATGTTTCTTCATCATTGCGGTCACGATAGCGGTTGTTGGCATGATGTTGATGGTCTTCATCTTCCATGTGGTCATTGCGACATGCTTGGTGACCTTGTTGATGTGCTTGCGGTTGAGGAGGTGGAACTTGGTTCTCATGACCTTATTGAGGAGCTTGCTCTTGCTCTTGGCGCGGTGGTTTACGAGGTTGAGGTGCTTGGGCCTCACGAGGGTGTTGAGGATGTGGAGCCCTATGACGTGGTTGTTGACAAAGAGGAGGCTTGTTCCTCGGTTGGTGATGTGGATTAGGCACATGGGCCTTACAACAAAGATCATGGTATTGAGACTCATGACGTGGTGGGTGTCGCTCAACATGTACCACTTGACGCTCCATGTCTTGATGTGGTGGAGGAGGTGCCTCATGATGACCATGGCGTCGGCGTGGACGTTCATGACGTTGATGGAGAGCTTGATCCTCCAAGTTGAAGTCATCACTCGTGGTGTCAAGTATGTGTCGCGGGCAATGGTGTTGCACTTGAGGTTGTACTCGAGGTTCCACTTGTGGTTGCTATTGTTGGATCATTAGTGCCCTTGCATGATGATGATGTCCTTCTCGCCTTGATTGGGGCCTTGAGGAGAAATCACCATCATAGCTTGACGTTGCGGTGTGCCGTGGGGAAGGTACATAGTTCGAAGAGCTCCCATCTTCAACCACGGGGGTGTCATTGCGTCTTGGAGCACTTGGATGATGATCTTGACGAAGAGGAGAACGGTGACATGACGAGCTTGAAGAGCTTGATGCATGTGTGCGCAGTCTTGTCATTCCGTCGATGAGTAGTCGAAGCTTGTCATTTGTTTCGGCGACGGAGCATTGGAGTGCTTCATTTTGATGGCAAAAGTTGTGTTGCATTGCATTCATTTAACGTTCGATGCCATTGAAGCGGTTGTCGATGCTCTTGAACTTGGCTTGAGTCTCACCAAATTGTTCATCTTGTCGCGTCTCAAGAGCTTGGCAACGTTCATGGAACTCTTGTCGGATGATGTAGTGACTTGCGCATGTCATGTGCGGTCCATGTTCTTCTTATTGAGGACGTGGTTGGCTCGACTCACCGTGCCTATCCATCATGCAAAACACATAAGGATTATATATGGAAGTGGAATATGGTGGTGTTAGCCTTCTACCTCACCTTGGGGATTGCACCAAACTAGAAACCACAAGTGGAAGCTATTAGCTTGCAAAGTGAAATCACAAAGAAAACTCACACGAAAGAAAGAACTAACTCCCCAAAGCTTGTTGGTGGTAGGTTAGGATTGTGAAATGCCAAAGAACCAACCAAAATAAAAGGGATAGTCAAAAGTGGGTAAAATCCAACAAAACTCAAGTCAAAGTCAAAGGTTAACAACTCAAAAGGGGTGACAGGAACCTATGACTATATACACACACACGGAGATTGTTGGGATTGACACGACTATGAAAATGAGCAAACAAAATGTCCTAACAAATACTACACTCGGTGTCGTGATATTGCAAGGAGAGACCATGCCTCGTTTGCAAAGAGGAAAATTGTGCAACGGATTTGTGAACTTGCCTTGGGAACTCTTCTTTCTCTCTTGCTTACAAGCTTTGAGACTCTCTTTTGCTATGGGAGACTATTTTTTTCTTTTTCTTTGTATCATTTTCTTTCTTTTGTATATATATATATATATATATTTGCTCTCCCTTGATGCTACCAAGTCACTCTTTCTATTGCTTTTGCACTCTCACTATCCAAGGACAAATGGACAATGCTCAAGCAAACACAAAATGAGCCACTCTCGTGGGATAGGTACACACAAAGGAAGATAGGGTTAACAAGGTGACGCAAGTTATACCTTCTTGGTGATGACTGATGACCCACAAGTATAGGGGATCGCAACAGTCTTCGAGGGAAGTAAAACCCAATTTATTGATTCGACACAAGGGGAGCCAAAGAATATTTATAAGCCTTAACTACTGAGTTGTCAATTCAGCTGCACTTGAAAACAATCTTGCTCGCAGTAGTTTATCAGTAGTAACAGTTTTGTAGTAGCAATAGCAAAGTAAAAGCAGTAGTAAAAGTAAAGACAGTAGTAACAATTTCAGTAAACAGTAGGATTAAAGCGCGGTAGGCATAGGGATGGATGAACAGGCATTGCATGGACAAGACAATTCATATAGCAATCAAGATGTAGGGCGTTTGCAGATAAATAAGGTAAAACATCCAAGTACTAAATAACCATAGGCATGTGTTCCATATATAGTCATACGTGCTTGTAATGAGAACTTGCACAACATCTTTTGTCCTGCCAACCCGTTTGCAGCGGGGCCTCAAGGGAACTACTGGCAATTAAGGTGCTCCTTTTAATAGAGCACCGGAGCAAAGCATTAACACTCCGTGAACACACGTAATCCTCATATCATAGCCATCCCCTCCGGTTATCCCGATTATTGTCACTTCAGGGCCTTTGGTTTCGGACAATAATATGTGTATACAACTTGCAGGTAAGATCATAAACAATACTATCATCATGAATCAATAACATGTTAAGATCTAAAATCATGGCACTCGGTCCCTAGTGATAAGCATTAAGCATAACAAGTTGCAACAAAGTCAAAAAGCACTAATAATAGATACTAGGCACCATGCCCTAACAATCTGATGCCATTACATGAACGATTTCATCCAATCCCTACCATCCCCATAGCCTATAGCGGGGGTTTACTCACTCATGGATGGGGAATCATGGATGGTTGATGGAGAAGGGATGGTGATGCTGATGGCGATGATCTCCTCCAATTCCCCATCCCGGCAGGATGCCAGAACGGAGTTTCTAGTTCTGAATCGCGGTATCTGGTGGTGGCGGCACATGGGAACTCTATATAGAAAAACGTCAAACCCCCCCTGAGTTTTTAGGTCAAGGGACATCCTATAGGCGAAGGGTGAGGCCGAGGGGGTGCCCAAGGCGGCCACACCCCTCCCAGGCGCGGTCTGGGCTAGCCTGCACGACCAGGGGGTGTGGCCCCCACGTGGCCCTCCTCCGTCTCGTCTTCTGGCTCCGTGAGTCTTCTGGTGAAATAGGATTTTTGGCATATTTTCCGGGATTTTTCCTGATAGTTGATTTTCTACACAAAAACTAGACACCAAGGTAATTCTGCTAAAAACAACGTCAGTCCGTGTTAGTTATATCCAAATCACACAAATTTAGAGGAGAAATAATAACAAAAGTGTTCGGGAAAGTAGATACGTTTTGGACGTATCAACTCCCCCAAGCTTAGCTTAGTGCGATAAAAGAAACTTTTGCGAACACATTTGCTTCATAAGATATATATTCTCAGCATATGATCAAATACTTAGGCAATTCATAATAAAGAGTATGCAAATAAGTTTACTTAATAGTCATTGCAAGCTATGAAGAGATTCCAACTAAAAAATAATAAGTAGTATGAAACATAAACATAAGCAACATTGCAATGCTCATAAAAAGGTATGATAGAGTGACATCTCGCTTTCCTTTGATTTTAGAGCAAACATAAATTCCAAGGCACCTCTGAAGTTCAAGTGAAGACTAGAAGTAAAGATATCAAAGATACAAGCATCAAAGTCATGACACAATTAACCAAGTTTTGAGACAAGCACATTACACTAAGAATGACAACTATGCTCTCAAGGAAGTGCTCATAGAATAAGTGGTGACTCAACAAGAAAGTGAAAAGGTTTTGAAAAGTTTGAAAGGCTTCCAAATGCTGAAAGTATGGTACTCATTAGCTTTGAGCTCTCATTGCCCCTATCATAAGCATCTTTAAATGTTAAGGTGAAAGTGAGGTCCAATATGAGTTATATGCCTGACAGACCATAAACTGAAAATCTCATGTCCCTTGAGTACGAGGGCCGCTCCTCATGCTACTCAACTTTAGTTACCGGTAAGTTCTTGTCATAGTAAATACATGCGTATCATAGAGAACCGCCAACGGGGTACCCCTTGCACATGATACAGGAGCTATCCTATAATCAAAATGACAAGGCAAGCAGACAATGAGCATCTCAGCAATCTTCTTACTCCCTCCATTTCATATTATAAGACGTTTTAGAAAACATTCCGACAGCACAAATTACACGAATTGGACGAAACTGCCCTCGCAACATGTCTGATCCATATTTTGAATTTTGAATCTTCCCGATCGTCCCGGCCAGAGCACCACGCGTCCAGCCGATCACCTCCATCTCACTGGAATCGATCAAGCAACCATAGCCTCTAGTCGAGCACCTCTGCGGCAGATCCAGCAGAGCACCTCCACGCGAGGTCGGCGAGCACTTCCATGAACGCCTAGCACCGACGTCCAGCACCTGGAGGTCCAGATGCACCCTCAACCTCCTAGGGACTAACGGTAGCTTGTCTCGGCCTCCCAGCTGCGCAAGAGGAAACACCGGCAGCTCGCCCCCGATCTCCCAGCTGCACAAGAGGAACACCGGCAGCTTGCCCCTGACCTCCCAACTATGCAAGAGGAAACGTCGGCAGCTCCAACAGATCGCCCTCGACCTCCTAGCTGTGCAAGAGGGAATGCCAACAGCTCACCCCCAGCCTCCCAGCTGCACAAGAGGAAACACCGGCAGCTCCGGCAGCTCGCCCCTGGCCTCCCAGCTGCGCAAGAGGAAACACTGGCAGCTCCGGCAGCTTGCCCCCGACCTTCTAGTTGTGCGAGAAGGTCGGTAGCTCCAGCAGCTTTCCCCCAACCTTCCTCTTGCTCTGCTCCTTCTGGGGGCCCGAGAACGTGTTGCCGAACACCGGCAAGACCCATCACCTTGCCGCCGGCTATCTACAGCGACAGTACCTCATAGGCTTCTTCCTTGCCGCCCGGGGACTTTCTTCTTGCCTAGCACCTCGCCTCCAGCCGGCACGGCAAGGAGCCTACTCCGCCAAGGGACAGGAGGGCTCGAAGTCTCGGACCTCAATTGCAAGAATGGCGCGGCCACTTTTTGACCGCAACTTCACTCCGCCACCTAAAGAACAAGAGGACGATCAGACACAACATGCATGTATACTAGTGTAGATTTATGTGTATGAGCCCTAGAAAGAAATGAACATGTCATTTATTCTTCAATATTAGTGTAAAACAAGAAATGGAAGATCATGATGAGCAGGATGCTATAGGTAATTGTGATGATGAAATTCTTTGATATGAAAACAATGTGTATTTAAGGTATACACCATAGTATCCCAGATTATGAGTACCAGATTATTATATGACAGTAAAAACAGGTTCAGCTAAACAACATGGCAAGTGCTGAATCTATTGTACTCCCAGATTGTGAGTACCGGATTATGAGTACTCCAGGCTCAGTACTCGTTTTCTCAACAGGTTTTATAGTGAAACTAGAAGGAAATACATTTTTATTGTGCTCGCTTAGACTCGGCAGCTACAACACCACGAGGAGATCCACAAACAACCTTAACTTGGTCAGGAAAATAATATTGACGGTACAAGCAAGAAGATAAAGATGCAATGCTTTATACTCACAACAAAAATATAAAGATTACTAAATATTGACAATACAAGCAAGATAAAGATGCAGTGCTACAAGTTTATACTCACATCAAGTACATACACATCACAAGGAAACAGTGCATAATAATTTCAGGAGTTGGTATTCAAGTTCCCTTTCATAACTAAATTATGCAAGTACAAATCCTAACGCAAACACATGTACTCCATTCTGTTCGTAATGCGAACACCTGTTGACAATAACAAGTGAATAGCCAGCAATATTGTTAACATTAGCAAGTGAAATGACATGTGCCATGAACCCTAGAAAATGATTTGTACTCATATTCTGAAAATAATTATGTGCACTCGTTCTTTTGATTGAAAATTGAATAATGCAAGAAAATTCAGTGCAAAGTTATCTATTGCTACTGCTACAAGCAAAGTTATCAAAAATACTTAGCCAATCTAGAACCAACAACACACCAGAGAAAAATTCAATGTCTCCAGTATTTAGCCTGTAGAGTAGAAATTCAGTGAAAAATGGCCAACAACACATGGTGTCCCACTGTGTCCAGTGAACATTCAGTGAAAATTCAACAGCACACCAGAGTAGAATCCAGAACCAACAACACCTGACCAACGACGTTAGCCTGTCCAGTGAAAATTTAGTGTGTCTGTGTCCGATACAGTATCCAAAATGGGGGGCAGCAGGATGTGCATGACGCAACAAGTATCTCTACTTGAGTACATGACGCAGAGCAAACTGAGTACTCACCGGAGGAGGAGCATCTTGTCGTTGATGTGGTAGACAGCAGCTCGGGGAGGAGCTCGGGAGGCAGCAGCTCCTCTGCGTCTCCCTGTCACGGATGGCACCGTCGCCTCATCATGGTAGTCCCTGCTGGCCACGACCATGACTAGAGCTCAACCCTAACCTTGGCTCGAAAAATCGGAGACCGCCGCAGAAGATCTGGCAGCGCTGCTACAGATCCGGCCGCGGAGGAGAAAAAAATCAGATTTTTTAACTCCAACTCGCTGCCGCAGATTCGTCCGAGAGCGACACGCCGGGAGAGGAAGGGGGAGGCTGTGACGCACGCGAGCGAGAGGGCTCCAGCGACGCAAGCGAGGGAGAGCGCGGCACTGATGCGGCGAGGGAGATGGCATCGGCGAGGGAGGGGAGCGAGGGGACGATGGAGACGCGATGCGGGTGAGGATCGAGCGACGTGAGCGAGGTCGGGTGAGCGACGGATGCGAGGGTACAAACGGAAACTCATAAAAGTTTGTAACGCGATGAAATGTGACCTACAGATCCTAAATCGTCTTATAATATGAAACAGAGGGAGTATTTACCATGGAAAAATGGTGCTTTTTCTCTCTTTCCTCTTTTCTCATCCCTTTTTTTTCTCAATCTCTATCTTTTTTTTATAAGAAGAATGCTTCATAGATTGCTCACTATGGTGATGCTGTAAGTTTTCACCATGATTAGGCATGGCTTAGGCTAGCGGTCTAGGCATTTCTCTAACACACATACATAACTTCATGGACTTACAAGCTCCCCTTTTATTTCACACCGATGACATCCGTAAACAAAAGAGCATGATATCAACTGGGTATATATTTACAGGTGTTGAAAGCGTTCCCCGTGACAGCACGGTTCTGCTAACTCCCAACCTATAATTTACAAGCATATAACTTTTATGGACAGTCACAATAGTTTAGGTTTATTAAGTGCAAGAAATAAAGTGTGCCAACAAGTTCGTGAGAGCTTTACTGACTAACTTTCTCATAACAAGAAAACATTTTATTCGGAAGAAAACAAGGCATACTGAATATGCACAGAATAACAAATGATGCTAATAGGTAGGTATGGTGGACACTTTTGGCAATATTGGTTTTGGAGAGTTGGAAACACGAGTAGAGCTCATACATAGTGCAAGTGAAGGCCAACAAAGCAAAAGTGATTCGGGAAAGTAGATATGTTTTGGACGTATCAATGACGAACTGCTCATGTTCTTGAGCAGAAATCCATGCCTTGTGTCCTCAAATCCGCGAAAAGTTGGCCAAATTGGGCTGGGAAAACGTAGGATAAAGCTGGACCAATACCTAAGACAAGATTTGGTCGTATCAAAACCACAAATAACACTCCAAATCAAGAGATCGATCCAAAGGCAAATTTGGGGCTCTTTTTGGGGAATTTTCGAATTTTTGGTGGATAGAAGATTTTTTTGGGGGCAATTCGTGAGCAACGAAGCTCTTGATACCAATATATTGAGGGGCAACTTCGGTGATGGCTCGATCTTTCATGAATCCCTTGGAAACGGGGCAGAGTGAGTGAGGGATGAGGGAGAGAGCGAAAACCGCGAACTCACGCACGAGTGACACGATGAACACTCACACACACCACGAAGACACGATACAAGACAATTGCTCGCGTCGATGGCTTCCGGTCCGACGCAATCCATAGGATCAGCGTCCGGCAAGGATCTCTCTCTCGAACCGGCACGACGAGGGGGAGGCTTGGTGAGATCTTGACGTCTTGGCAAGGGGCTCCGATGCCAAGGCCTTGTACAACGCGGGAGGCACGATGCAAACTCCAACAAGGTTTGTAATATTTGGTGCTCCTCTATCAAAAGAGCATGAGGCAAGAACTAGATAGATCCACAAGAGATGTCCACTAATTCCAAATATCAAGCCTAGAGTTTACAATAGATGTGGGGGGACTATATATAGGCCAGCCACTAAGTCAGGGGTACTTTGGGAATACAAGGTAAGTTCTGGACGGACTAAGGGGTACACAGGCCGAAGGCCCAAAGGCTTTTACATGCATGTCGATGCACGGTCCGGAGACTCCGGTGTGGCGGATCGGAGACTCCGGTCTGGGCTGGAGATTCCGATCGGTCTCCGGTCCGCTTTCAGAGGGGCATACAGAATGTTCTCGAGCTCGATCTGGGGGCCGGTCCGGAGATGGGCCGGAGACTCCGGTGTCTCGGTCTGGAGACTCCGGTCTGTCAGGCTGGAGACTCCGGTGTGAGCAGCTCCAGCGGCTTCCTCTCCACGCCCTGCTCCTTGTTCTTCATCCTTGGATGCTTGGTGATGTGTTGGGGCTTCGTATCTGATGATGCATAGTGTAGTTGCATGAAGTAGCACACCATCCAAGGATGTATCAAAATTGGCACGAAGAGAGGAGCGAGTTAATCTTAGCTTGTAGAAGTTTAGCTCGTGCACGAGTCATTGGTCCACTTGGTGGACTTAGTGATGGAGATATAGGTACGTCCGTAGGACGTACTGCATCAACAACTATATTAAGAGGCAAAATATAAGTACAAGTGTACTCACAGTCAAGTACACGAAGGTAATAACGTACTCATAGCCAAACACATAAAATTACTACTATACTAAGAGCCAAAATACAGAAAAGTACAAGTATACTCACTGTGGAAGTACACGTTTGTAGTAACTTAATTACAAAGTACACTAAGAACTTGAAGTGCAACAAATACAAAACTGAAGTAATCTAAAGTACGAACGCAATGTTTTGGAAAGTATAAAAAACGTTATTCGAAACCTATCAACATAGGATCTAGTTTTAAAAATCTTAGCAAGAGAAGCTTAAAAGTGAAAACCGTTCTCGAGATGTTTAGTTTTAAATCATCGTATTTGAAAAATAAAGGGAAAATTTTATACTTTCATCTTTCGTATCTCACTGTCTCTCATCCTAATCTTATTTTTGCGACACTTAGCAAGCATGCAAAACTCAATAGGGATACCGTGCAAAGAAGAAGACGCCGCTTGGCACGACGATAAAGCGCGGACGGAGTTTGCAAATGAAGCCTTTTTTTTTTAGGATTTCCGATAATACCTACGTCTAGCAACTCTCCGAAGACGCTCTAAATAGAAGAGCCAGCCCACGCAAATTCAAAGCCGTGGCCAGCCCACGAGGGCGAAGGCTCAGCTGGGCCTCCCAAGCTCCTGTACGCGACGTCTCCATCCTCCTCACGTGGAGTCGCTCGTTGCGGGAAAGCACCTTTGGTCCGGATAACGGCACGCCAGCAAGGAGTCGGCGCTACAAGACACACCCCATCCAGGCCCTGGGGCCCACGCACTGACCGCACGGGCTTCTCCCTACTCGCTCCTCCTCGGTCTCTTTCCTGCTAGACTAGAAGCATCGTCTTCCTCGCTCTCCGCTCTGCAGCATCCATCGAAGCAAAACATAAACAAAAAACCACGCGGTGCTCCACACCCAATGGAATCCACGCGAGGTTCACGACGCCCCGCTCACTAGCCCACTGACTCCACCACCACCATGCTCCAGCTCCAGCCCCCTCGCTTCCTGCCGCTCCCCCGCTGCCGCATCCCCGGCAGCAGCAGCAGCCGCCGCCGCGCGCGCCCGCCGGCCCTCGCCTTCCGCTCCCAGTGGAAGCTCCCCGAAGTCGACGCCGGTGAGCGCGCGCCCCCTCCCCGAGCCCCAGGTTCAGCTTCCGCTAGGTCGTCGTGCTCTCTCCCTGATCGCTTGCTTGCGGTTTCGCAGATGCGGTCCAGGAGCGGGTGCGCTCGTGGCTCTCCCGCGCGCGGGGCGCGGTCGTGGACGCCACGAAGGTGGCGCGGGACAAGGGGAAACGCAAGGAGGAGGCCGATGTGAGGAAGAAGCAGCGGAAGGAGGAGGTGGAGGAGCAGGGACTCGTCTTCGCGGTGCCGGAGATCACCGTCGACCGCCAGGTCGGCCGCGGATGGATCTCCATGGACGCCGTCGTCTCCATCGAGCAGTTTGCTAGGTGCGTCAAGTGACCTACTACTGCTGCTCTCCTACTTGTACGGATTAAACTGCCTTCTAGTGTAGTATATATGCAATATGGACAAAATCAGTGGTCAGATTTCATATAAAAATGACTGCCAGTTCGCCTCCTGACTAACTTAGATGATTAAAGCCACGCAATGACTCAATTGACAGGACGCCCACTGATGATATCAGGCGATTCTGAACCCTGTTCTGTAAGTAATAGGTAGTGGGTGGGTTGAACCATCTGGAATTGTTGTCTAGATGCTGCAAAGATATTAGGTCTTGTCTGGAACTTGGTGACCCTTCTTTTCTCTAATTCCCGTGAAGTTCCCGTGTTCCAAGCAGGCCTTGAGTGGATAAATTCAATACTAGTACAGAATTGAAACCCTTTAGCCGAGTTTGGCATTGCATTGCTACAGCAAATAAGAAATGGGAATTTTCTGGTATACAATGGGACCAAACATGCATAGCTTAGGATATTAAGTCTTGTCTGGAGCTTCGGGGTTTTTGTTTCTAATTCTCGTGAAGTTCTTGTGTTCCAAGCATGCCTTTAGTGGATACTTTGAATATTTCAAAATAGTAGAAACCATTTAGCCAAGTTTGGCCTCGCATTGCTGCAACAAGTAAGAAATGGGAATTTTCAGGTATACAATGGGATGACACATGCATAGCATAGGAAGCAGAAATTTCTTTGACCACATAGATGTAAGCTCACCAAACCAGTACAGACAATAACAGTTGAGATGTTTGCTCCCCTAGTATAATTTTCAGATGATGTCTTGAGAATCTCAGCTACCCCATCAAAAAATCCTCTCTCAGTTTTATGAGCAAATAAAGAAAAATGGGAATTCTTAGGGGATTGATTCTTATCCAAATCAACCAAATTACACAAGAAAGGCATGATCACTGGATGATTATGACGACAAATTGAGAATGAGAATCAAAAGTTGGTGCCATCCAGCCCACTGTTGAAGAGGTTTCGCGCGATCTTGTCTCGAGCCTTGCTGGCGCTAGCGGAACGCACAGGGTTCTGGGGCACTGTCTCGATGTCGATGACATCACACTGCAGCTCTGGACCCATCTCCTCGCCTTTCGTCTCACATATGTTGTGCAGCACACAACATGCACCCATCACGAGAGGGAGGTCTGAGATCTTCATTTCTGCACGCTTTTGTAGATACATCCATCGTCCCTTGAGCCGTGCAAAAGCATCCACAGCAACACGACGGACCTTTGCGGCCTTCTCGTTAAACATGTGTTGTTCCCTTGTCAGATTTTGGTTCGTGTATGGGACTAGAAGCCAGTCCTTCAGTGGGTAGCTAGAGCCGCCAACCACCCAGGAGCCAGGCATCATGATGTGGTCAACATGCTGCTGCAGTGCCGAATTAGCGAGGACCTCATCATCATGCATGGCGCCAGGCCAGCCGATACATACATCGGTGAAAATACCGTTAGGGTCGACGACCCCCTGGAGGGTGGTGAAGGAGGGCTTTTTGTTGCGCTTCGACCAACCTTGGTTGTAGTACCTGGTGATATGGAATTGTGGTGCGATGATTGGAAGGTGGGTGGTATAGATGGCACCAACGACATCTGGGACACCGGAGATGGCCTTAAAGCTGCCCTTGAAGGCGTTGGCCTGGTCAGGCCAACGAAGAAAGCGGGGCATAAGCCTCTGGCGGATGACAGCGCAGACCTCGAGGACAATCTTATGGCAGGTAGAAAGGCCGAGGCCGAAGCGGTCAGAGACGGCGCGGAGGGACTCACCGGTGGCGAGACGCCAGACACAGACCGCAATGCGCTGTCGCACGGGGATGGCGGGACGGAGTGGGGTGTCCTCCTTGGCGATGGCAGAGCCCATCACATCACATATCATGTCAAAGGTCTCACGACCCATCCGGAAGTGGCTGCGGAATTTGTCCTCCGGGTAGTCAGGGCTGCTGCAGTGCTTCCACCACGTGCCTGTCCGGTCCTTTACCCACAGCCGCCGATCCTGTTGAGGTGAGACGTCAATGTCCCCAGCTCTGTCACTCTGGTGGGCAGTCCACTTGGACGGCCTCCTAGTCTCGCTCTCATCCACTTGAGTTTGTTGAGGCTCTACCTTGACCTCACCATCATCGCCATTCATGAGATGTGGATCGTGGATTGCAGTGTCGAGGAAAATTGGTTTGTTGGTGACGGATCTCTTCTTGTTTGTGCCATTGCAGTCACGACCACCATCGGCTACCTTGGGTTCGTCGCCGATACCGCGTTTCCTTCGACAGTTGGGCATTGTGATAATGTCTTGGAGAAGGAGGAGAAGATATATTTTGGACGGATGGTACAAGATGGTGTCTTATACTCATTTGCTAGTGGAGTAGGTAGGTGTGAGCGCACAAAAGAAAAGAAGTAACACGATTAGTGTGAAAATCTAATAGGTTCTAGGTGTTGTCACTTTCCTTCTTGTTTTGGGTGAGAAAACGTGGCAACGAAGGGAACGTATAGGTGTAAAGTGTAAATGTTGGCGCTGGAATCCTGAGAGAACAGCAAGAAGCCAACCAGGAGAATATTTGCCGCCATCGTGGTGGGGAAAATGATTGCCAAATTTGGATGGCAACATGCACGTGCATCGGGCAACGAGGTTTAATTTATTCTATATTTGGTAATACTTTACAATGTTTCCTGTATTGACATGCTAATTCATATTGTGCCAATTGTTTGCCAACTAGACTCCTAGTTCCTTACAGATCTGAAATTCTATTTTGCGGGCGTCTGCACGGGCTGTTTCTCGTGGACTCCTCACCGTACGCTAGGGTCCTGCCATTTGGAATAGAACCTATGGGCAACCATGCGAAGCTGTTTGCTTCGGTGTGACTTCTAAGTAACCGTGTTCTCATTCTAGTGCCGCACGACTGTATTGACAAGCATGGCCCAGTTGGCAGATACACAACTGTGAATAGAGACAAGTGCAACTTCGTAACAGGGAGTTGGGGACATTCACGGTTGTGTCTGGATGGGTGAGCTGTGCTATTAGTTCCATTGTATTCTTTCTTTAGAAGAAAACAGCTGCGTTCATTTATTCATATAGCCTGGCAAGATCCGTGGACAAAGAGTTCTCAATACAACCAGATGGTATACAAAACCAAGTTTTAATTATTTCCGACACACAGCCTTCCTTGGCTAATTTGTGAGCATCATCATCCGCAGAACGCCTCGCCCACTTGACTGGATGGTTTTCCAGTGATCGTAACATCCCCTTGATCACTTCAATCAACGGACTATCCACCGATCTATCCTTCTCCTCACAGTCCAGCTTCACAGCAACGCCAATATTGTCCGTTTCCAGCAGAGCTTCAGTTTCAGCTCTTTAGCCAGTGCAAGACCATGTCAGTCCTTCAGCTCAGCTTCCTCGGGATCAGACAGAGAGGGGGGAAAGTAGCACGCCCCTGCAACGTAGCTGCTGTTGTGGTCATGGATGGCCATTCCTCCACCGCCTTTTCCTGAAGATTTCGCCAATGTGCCATCTACGTTTACATTTTGCCAATCCTCAGCTGGGGGAGCCCAGTACAAAAGAAGTGTGATTTTGTGACTACTACTCATTTACTAAAAATGTAGTCAGTGGATAGTTTCTCAAGAAGAAGTGTGGTTTTATAAATTTAATCTTTCGTAGTCATTTTGTGCAGGGTTTCTAGCAGTTGAAGAGCTACTGATCCCTTGAAATCGCTATGATCTGACTTGGTAGGGTCGCTCCAGTATTATATTGGGCTTGAATCAACCGGTATAATGGGATAGACACCTGCGATATTTTCTAGTAAACATGGACTGGGAGTATGAAGCATCTCTGTTCCTTGGCTTGATGCTAGCGCAACTTTTGTCCAGAGAGGCAGAGATGCAATTTACAGATAAAATTGGGTTCAATTGTTTCGGGGTAGTGGCCAGTCATTTGCGTTTCATTTAGGATACCAATTGGCTAATGAGAAGTGGACATAAATGGTATGATGGGAGATCGAAAGCTCAATTGAGCCATTTTAAATAGTGCACGTCCAAAGTGTGAGAAGTTCACATGAGTTTCTGAATGTCCTGGGATTCTGCTATCAATTTGTATTCACGCATTCTCATGAAGTTTTTTGTTAGGTTGAATGGTTTGACTGGGAGGAAGGTGCAAAGGATCTTTAAAGCGCTTGCTCATGA
Organism: Avena sativa; assembly: GCA_916181665.1. Taxonomy (NCBI): domain Eukaryota; kingdom Viridiplantae; phylum Streptophyta; class Magnoliopsida; order Poales; family Poaceae; genus Avena; species Avena sativa. The sequence goes on along the minus strand of OV702288.1, from coordinate 626,708,554 downwards.
ACATGTCCACAGTGATGCCCGAAGTCTAGTTGAATATTGCTGCTTCCGGTACTTGGCAAGAGATAACTCCGATTTTCATCCAAATTTGAGGGTAAACCAGTTGCTAATTCAGTATCAGCATTGTATTGAAGTGTAACAAACCAATGCTCCACTTGTTTGGCATCAGCATAAAACATTACTCCATGCTTGCTGCACTTATTTTGTTTAGCTAGTTCTACTTTTGGCTGATGTTTCTACTTTAAATGTCTGCAGGAGCTTGCATTTCAAAGGCTTATCTTTGTGACTATGCTTGCATGGGAAGACCCATATGACGAGGACAATGATCCACATTCTTCACTAGATAACTACTCTATACTGGTGAGATTTTATTTTTCTGTGTTCTCAACATTGTTCCGTCATGAACAAGGCCCCAAAATATTCATTCAAGAGGACTTTAATTCATACACTACTATGAACAGTCTCTTGACTGGAGTTTCAGAAAGGGGGGTTTCTGAGTTCAGTGTTTTAATATGGTAGGGAAGATTTGTTGGAGAAGACGCGTTTGTCCGAATTGCTCCTGCTGTGGCAGGTGTTGCTGATGTTTCAACAGCTCATCATCTCTTTAGGGCCCTTGTTGGCACTGAAAAGGGACTTACATTGGATCTGTGGACAACATACCTTGGTGAACTTATTAAGTAAGACTGCCTCTACATATGTAGCAGATTTGAACTGACTGTAAATCTTTGCTTAAGCCTCAAAGTTGCAGGAAGTGTATTTTTCAACTTTATGTTAGATTCCTAGTATGCTATACCTCTTTTATTTGACATGTAATTTAGATCTTTATTCAACTCATGGTTGGTAGATGTTGATGACTGATATTACAGAAATATTAGTCTTGCTTTGATTTTGTAAGACACGACCACTATCATGAGATTTTGTGCACCAAATTTGAACTGATAATGGTAGTTCACAATTTCATGCCTATCATATATTCTTGTTGAGTATACATTAAATATTTGAATGTTATGTGCCAATTAATCTGTGTTATGATGTGCACTACAAGGGTTCATCATGGGAGGCAAACACATAAAATTGGAGATAATTTTCTGTCTGACGAGCAAGTCCTGTGCATAGGCTCTAGTAAAAAGAGACCTGTTCTAAAATGGGAGCAGAATACTGCATGGCCTGGACACTTAACCTTGACCAACAAGGCACTCTATTTTGAGGTATGGATGCCTACTTGAAATGTTCAGTACTTGTTTGGAGAGATTTCTCTATTATTTGAAAATATTTGGTTTATTGTTGCTATACTAGTACATGGTTTTGTCAAGGATACTTTAGCATCTTCATGCAGTTAATTCACTCTAATGTTTTCTATGTTATAATAGAAAAAAATAGGGCAATTCTGTTTCTGTAGTAGTCTGGAGTAATGTTTGATTTTATTTAAAACAAATCGAAACCATGCAGGAGAGCTACATGCTTATATATTAGAGGAGAAAAGTTTTACAAAACCACACTACAACAGACCATATAATAACTCATAATTAGGAAGAAGGGAAAGTTTTCTCAGTCATGTCATTTTTGTTTCCTTGTCATGTGTAACGAATCTATTTGATACCATTTGGAACTTCACAAGCTAACATTGACATTGAGCCCGACGACTCCACTTTTGCATTGCTATTGGCAGGCCATTGGACTGGCAGGCATGAAGAAACCATTGAGGCTTGACCTTACGGATCATAATTCAGGGGTTCAGAAAGCAAAGGTTGGACCATTTGGATCCAGGCTATTCGACTCTGCTGTTTCTGTTTCATCTGGTTCAGTGTAAGTATGACCAACTACTCCTTAGGATGAGCATTTCCTTTCTACATGTGTTTTTAAATTGCTACCTGCAACTTGATAGGAGAACACCCAGGTCACTGATTACTGCCAGATTTTTTGGGTGCAAGCATGAAAACTGTACACCATATTAGCTATTTGACCTATGTGACCGCTAGTGTTCTAAGTTGTAACAATGTGTGTGTGTGTATTGATATGGCGAACATGTTCATGCCCTAGGTCTGTACATGTTATTTGTTAATCCAGTGAGAAAGCAACATATTAGTTGGGAGGTTCTGTTACTACTTATTTGCATGACTCATTCATGATTTGTTAGCAATTCCCTATGGGAGCAATCATCTTAAGCACTTGCATTTGCATCTATCGTCTACAGCTTTATGACTGTACTGTAGACATAGAAGCATATTGCCCATGCTATTTGATCTAGTCATACAATGAAGCTAAAGCGACCCCATGCTAACTAATTAATTTCTGACAGATCAAATGAGTGGACATTAGAGTTTGTTGATTTTGGCGGAGAGATGAGACGAGATGTATGGCTCGCGTTCATCAATGAAATTATTTCTGTTTATAAGTTCATTCGAGAGTATGGACCAAGCGATGATGATCCAACCATTCATCATGTATATGGTGCCCACAAAGGCAAGAAAAGAGCTGTTAGTAGTGCAACAAACAGTATTGCGAGGCTTCAATCTCTGCAATTCATACGTAGATTACACGAGGATCCAGCTAAGTTAGTACAGTTCTCCTACCTATCGGGTGCACCTTTTGGCGATGTTGTTCTTCAGACCCTAGCAGTGAATTTCTGGGGTGGTTCACTGATTACAAACTCCAAATTAGCAAATGAAAGGTTGCCTCAAAAGCATAAACATTCAGAAAGCTCATCTAGTGGTCGCTCACATGTTCTCGACATAGATGGTAGTGTGTACTTGGGACAGTGGATGACATCTCCGAGCTGGGCATCCAGCCATTCAGTCAGTTTTTGGAGAGGCTCTTCAGTCAAGCATGGTGTAATATTGAGTAAATCTTTAGTTGTAGCTGATAAAAATCTTGTAGAGAAGGCGATGGTTGCATGTAAAGAGAAGAGCAAAGTAGTTGAGAAGACACATGCTACAATTGTTGCTGCTACGGTTGAAGGTATTCCAAGCAATATTGACCTCTTCAAGGTATTTGACTGTCATTCAGTAGCATGGCTTATAAAAGCAAATGGTTTCTTCAATCAAGCTGCTTACTATGATAGCCGTAGTAGATATGTATATGTGTGATTGTTGCCTAGTATGTATTCAGATTCTATGCTTATTTTCAATCAGACTCCACTTCTATTTTGCTCAAATTATCAAATGTAACGAACAAATAGCCTCCTGTTAATTTTCATTGAGAAAGCAGGTCTCTCTGCATCATAGACAGCAAATCCACTTCTCGATGCATGTTTATTATGGTAAATCATAAATTTGTAACATCTCTTATTTTCTGTGTCAGGAGCTTGTACTTCCCTTCGCTATAATGGCTGAAAAAATCGATAAACTTAAACGCTGGGAGAATCCTCGTTCAACCATTTGTTTTCTACTAGTAGCGTATACCATTATTTTGAGGTAAGTCAGTTTGCTCTAATGAGTTGAATATCGAGTTACTGAGGGCTTTTTGTGGTCTTGGTGGAGGCCAAGAGAGGTGTACGATGGGAGAAAGTTTCCTTAGGGCGTTATCACATTTTACATTCGGCTGTCGTAGTTGGTTTGAATTGTATTTCTAAGCAAGAGTGGCATGCAAAGGAATGCACGCTACACCAGTTTACCATACCAGGGTACTGTAGGACGATGCCATGGAAAAATTGTATACCATCTTTGCATAATCGTCCTATTATTTCCTTCTGAGATCTTTAGAGAAGTTGTTTTGTGCTAGTTGGAACATTTCCAGAGAGATACAATTTTCGAAGTACATCACCGCAGGTGAAAATATACTTTACGCAATTAGGTTTAGATGGGTCCAGATCTAGTCCAAGGAATTGATAACAGGACACGCTCATGTCGTACCATTTTCTTGTGCTTTTGCATGTTATTTATTTATTATTTCCAACTATGGATTGATGACATCCAAGACTATACAACTAAGCACACATATTTATAACTTTGGAGGCATTATTATGATTTGTAGGAACATGCTCTTTTATATTTTTCCGTTTACCTTGATGGCGATGGCCTTTTCCATGCTTGCCCTGAAAGGGCTGAAAGAACAAGGCCGGCTGGGTAGATCTTTTGGCAATGTGACAATAAGGGATCAACCACCTTCAAACACAATCCAGAAGATTGTAGCTCTTAAAGAGGCAATGGCCTCAGTGGAGAACTATCTTCAACACCTCAATGTTTCTCTTCTGAAGATGCGTACAATCTTCTTAGCAGGCCAACCTGAGGTACGCTGAAATAAATTTCATTAGCGCTTAAGCAACACTAGCCAAAAGAAGCTAACGGGTATGTTGATATGTGTCCTGGTCTGTTCAACAGGTAACAACTCATGTTGCTCTTGTTCTTCTAGCATCCTCCGCCGTTCTTCTTGTGGTTCCTTTCAAGTACATTGTCGCCTGCTTTACCCTTGATTTCTTCACGAGGGAGCTGGAGTTCCGGAGGGAAATGGTGGCGGCGTTCATAAGTTTCGTGAAGGAACGGTGGGAGTCGATACATGCTGCCCCTGTGATAGTTTTGCCATACGAGGGTGACACTGAAAACAGCAACAAGACGCTCCCCGCAAAAGCTACCGGGCAAGCAGAATCTAAAGATGTTCAGGGCCAACGTAGTGACGCTTATGTGAATTCAAGTAATAGACTCCGCACCTCATGATACTTGGAGGATGGAGCATTGTGTTTGTAATGTACAGTTTTGTATAGTTGTAACATGTACAGAACAATTGAGAGGTCCAATTAGGTATAGTTCATACCAAATGCTTGTCTGGGCTCGCGTGGAATATCATCTCTTGGTAAGAGCCTATTGTAGAAAATAATAAATCCCTAATATTTTGGTGTATTGATTTGACCCTCGTGGGTGATATATATAGAGTTACAAGGGGTAGGTAGACTTGGAGTACAAGATGATCTTAGAGTCCTAGTCTATCTCATATACGTATATGTATCCATATTCTAACATCCCCTCAGTCGTAGCGGGAGTGAAGCGGACGCTTGCGACTGGATTTGAAGTTTTGTGTTTCTATCGTCTTCATCTTCTTGTCATCATCACCTGCGTGGATATGATCATGGCTGGCACCTAGGGGCGGTGACTGCGTCCCTTTTTGGTGCCTCTCTTCCCTCCTGCAGTCACAGCGAGAGTGGCATGTGTTGAGACACGTATTGTACTCTGTATAGTTCTCCTTGTATTCTCAGGATTGTACATGTGATTGTCTATATATATAAGACAGCCGGCCCTATGAGGAGCTGTGTATTCTCCACAATTCCGTCTACATGGTATCAGCCTAACCTCGACTCCTAAACCCTAGCCGCCTCCTCCCTCTCCCCAGGCGCTGCCGGCCCTCCACCCAACCCTAGCCACCGCCTTCCTCCCTAGGCGCCGCCGGCCCTCCATCTCCCTGCCACCAGTCGCCGCCGCCGCATGCTCCCTCGGCGCCGCCGATCCAATCTCCACCACTGCTTCCGCCCCACCATGTCCAACACCACCTCCATCTCCGGAAGCAGCAATCCCTTCGTCGGCCCCTCCGTCGTCGTCATCCGCGATGTTCCCATCCTCGAGCGCGTGCCGGTGAAGCTCTCTCAAACCGCTGCCAACTTCTTCCCGTGGAAGACGTACTTCGGCCTTCTCTTCCGCGAGTATGATCTCCTTGATCACGTCGACGGCACCATCGACCTCCTCGCCATGCCGCACGACCCCGACTGGTTGACGATCGATGCCACCATCACCCGCTGGTTCTTCCAGACCGTCTCCCCCGAGATCTTCCGCACCGTCGTCCGCGACGGCGGCACCGCGTACACGGTCTGGACCAAGATCTCTGGCCTCTTCACTGACAACAAGATCCAGCACGTCACGTTCCTCCAGCAGGAGTTCTTCGGCACTCATCAAAACGACCTCTCCCTCGACGACTACTGCCTCCGCCTCAAGAGCCTCTCCGACGAGCTCCGTGACCTGGAGTTTCCGATCGACGACAAGATCCTCCTCTCCACGCTGGCGGTGGGTCTCGGCAAGGACCTCAGCAACGCCGCCGCCAATCTCACGCTGCTCACCACGCCTTCCTTCGAGCAAGCCGTTGCCTATCTACGTCTCGAGGAGCGGCGATTGAAGCATCTCCGGGCTAGGGCGGCTCACACCGCCTTCGTCGCGGGTCTTTCGCGGGGCACTCCCGCCAGTGCGCCTACGGCCCCTCCGCCCCGCGCCTTCGCCCCGCCTCCCGGGTTCTACGCGCCACATCCACCTGCGCCTCCGCCCCCATCCAATGGTGACGGCAATGGTGGCGATCGTCGTCGGCGCGGGCGCGGCCGCTCCGGCGGCAACGGCGGCACAGGCGGCACCAGCTACGTCCCCGCGCCCCAGCCTCGCCGACATCAGCCGGCTGCGCCGACGCCACCTTGGAGCACGGGCCACAACCCCTGGACCGGGGTCGTCCACGCCTACACGATGCCTGTGCCGCGGGCGCCTCACCCGAGCATCTTGGGGCCGTGACCGGCCACTCACCAGGCGTTCTTCGCATCGCCTCAGCCGGTCGCCGTGCCGGTCCACGCCACGCCTCCGACTCCCCCCGGCTACTACTCCGCGCCCTCGATTCCGGCCCCATGGGATCCCGCGCTACTGACCGCCCTTCAGACCGCTCCCACCACGGGCACGTACGGCGGTGGTGGCGATTGGTTCATGGACACCGGTGCCTCCGTGCACATGGCCTCTCACCCCGGTAATCTCTCCACTTCCACCCCCACCTCTACTTCTTCTCGCATCATCGTTGGCAACGGTCATGCTCTTCCCATCACTCACACTGGCTCCGCCACTTTTCCCTCCACCTCCACCCCTCTTACTGTCAATAATGTTGTCGTTTACCCTAACTTGATTCAGAACCTAGTATCTGTTCGTTCTCTTACTCATGATAATTCTGTAACTGTGGAATTTGACGCTTCTGGTTTCTCTGTTAAGGATGGTCGTACTCGGATGCTCCTCCACCGATGTGACAACACTGGCGATTTGTACCCTGTTCGGGCGTCTTCCACCACCACCGGCCGCCATCTCGCTCTCTCCGTCGGTGTCGACCTCTGGCACGCCCGCCTCGGCCATCCTAGCTCCACCGCTCTTCGCCAAATAATGCAAGGATTCTCCTTTTCTTGTAATAAAACGGATGCTCATTCCTGTGAAGCATGTCGCTTAGGCAAACATGTTCGCCTTCCATTTAGTTCTTCTTCCACAGTTGCATCTTTTTCGTTTCAACTTATTCATAGTGATGTTTGGACCTCGCCTGTTCCGAGTAATTCTGGATATACTTATTATCTCGTGCTTTTGGATGATTACTCGCATTTTGTGTGGACTTTTCCCCTTCGCCGCAAATCCGACGTCGCCACCACCCTCACCTCCTTCTTCGCCTACGTCTCCACACAGTTCGGTCGCCCCATCCATGCTTCACAGACTGACAACGGCAAAGAGTTCGACAACATCACCATCCGCACCCTTCTCGCCTCTCACGGCACCATCTTCCGTCTAACCTGTCCATACACTTCTCAACAAAACGGTCGTGCCGAACGCATCCTTCGTACTCTCAACGACTGCGTCCGCACCCTCTTGTTCCACGCGTACATGCCTCCGCGGTTTTGGCCGGATGCTCTCGCCACGACTACTCTTTTAGTCAACATCCGCCCCTGCCGTTCCCGCTGGCAATACGTGCCGCACCACCTCCTCTTTGGTGTGCCTCCCGCCTACGACACACTTCGCGTCTTCGGCTGCCGCTGCTATCCTAGCACCGCCGCCACCGCTGCGCACAAGCTCGCGCCGTGCTCTCTCCCTTGTGTGTTTCTCGGCTACCCAGCCAACACCAAGGGTTACCGCTGCTATGATCCGGTCTCCCATCGTGTCATCACATCCCGACACGTTTACTTTAACGAGTTGGTGTTTCCTTTTTAGCAGGGACTACTGGCGACTCCTTCGGCGCACGCTGGCCCCCTTGAGGCCAGCCCTGCCCGCCGACGAGTGACCGCGGTGGCCCCATCTGCACCCGCCCCGCACGGTCCCTCGGCGCCCGCGCCCGCGATGCCGCCTGGCTCGCCGCCTGGCACGCCGCCCGGATCGCCGCCTGGCTCGCCGCCCGGGTCACCACCTGCCGCGGCTTCGTCTCCACCCGCCGCGGCACCGTCTCCATCCGCCGTGACCCCGTCCCCGCCCGTGTCGGCGACACCCTCGTCCAGCTCGGCACCCTCTTCTTCGACTCCGCCTCCATCACCCGCTTCGGTTGCGGATGCCGCCCCGCCTGCGGGTGTCATCACTCGTGCGCGTGCGGGTGTGCGCCGGCCCTCCACCCGCTACCCAGCCGACGAGTACGTCTGCACCGCCTCCACGTCCGCGATATCTCCAGTGCCTACCTCTGCCTGGTCCGCTTTGCGCGACCCACAGTGGCACGCTGCGATGCAGGAGGAGTTCGACGTGCTACGACGCAACAGTACTTGGGAGCTGGTCCCTCGCCCCGCCCGCGCCAACGTCATCACCGGCAAGTGGATCTTCAAGCACAAGATGGGTCCTGACGGCGCCCTGGAGCGCTACAAGGCGCGCTGGGTGGTTCACGGCTTTCGACAACGGGCAGACGTTGACTTCACGGATACGTTTGCCCCGGTTGTCAAGCCGGGCACGATTCGCACCGTCCTTCACCTCGCTGTCTCTCGTGCCTGGACGGTGCACCAGATGGACGTCTCCAACGCCTTCCTCCACGGCCACCTCTCCGAGCAGGTGTACTGCCAGCAGCCCATCGGTTTCGTCGATGCTGAGCATCCGGACCATGTGTGCCTGCTCTCTCGGTCCTTGTATGGGCTGAAGCAGGCCCCGTGCGCCTGGTACCAACGCATTGCTGCGTTTCTGCATCAGCTTGGCTTCCGCTCTACACGCTCTGACGCGTCGCTGTTCGTCTATCGCCACGGCACCGACACTGCCTACTTGCTGCTCTATGTTGACGACATCATCTTAACGGCATGCACTGCTGGCCTCCTTCGACAGCTCATCGACCGCCTTCGCGCTGAGTTCGCACTCAAGGACCTTGGCCCGCTCCACTACTTCCTCGGCATCGAGGTAGTCCGGCGCGCGGATGGGTTCTTTCTTCATCAGCGGAAGTATGCTCATGAGCTCATCGAGCGTGCTGGGATGCTTAACTGCAACCCTGCGCCTACTCCAGTCGACACGAAGGCCAAGCTTTCGGCTAGCGATGGGTCCCTGGCTCCTGACACGTCGTTCTATCGCTCCATCGTCGGTGCCCTACAGTACTTGACGCTGACACGTCCGGAGTTGCAGTATGCCGTGCAACAGGTGTGCTTGCATATGCATGCTCCTCGGGATGCCCACTAGACAGCGGTGAAGCGGATACTTCGCTACATATGCGGTACTATGGACCTCGGTCTCTCGCTGCACGCCTCGCCATCGACGGACATCGTCGCCTACTCAGACGCGGACTGGGCTGGCTGCCCCGACACGCGGCGGTCTACCTCAGGCTACTGTGTCTACCTCGGCTCGTCGCTCGTCTCTTGGTCTTCCAAGCGACAACCCACCGTCTCTCGCTCTAGTGCCGAGGCCGAGTATCGGGCTGTGGCTAACGCCGTGGCCGAGTGTACGTGGCTTCGTCAACTTCTCTCCGAGCTCTCTTGTCATGTCGACAAGGCCACGGTGGTGTTCTGTGACAATGTCTCGGCTGTCTATCTCTCCGCCAACCCCGTTCATCATCGCCGCACCAAGCACATCGAGCTGGACATTCACTTTGTTCGTGAGCAGGTTGCTCTCGGTCACGTTCGAGTTCTTCACGTACCGACTTCTCAGCAATTTGCGGACATCATGACCAAGGGTTTGCCGACGTCGACCTTCGACGAGTTTCGTTCCAGTCTATGTGTCGGTACCGACCCTTCGACTGCGGGGGGGGGGGGGGGGGGGGTGGTGTTGAGACACGTATTGTACTCTGTATAGGTCTCCTTGTATTCTTAGGATTATACCTGTAATTGTCTATATATATGAGACAGCCGGCCCTATGAGGAGCTGTGCATTCTCCACAATTCCGTCTACAGCATGAACGCAAGTGATGACGCGGACGCTGTTGACTGAAGTTCTTGAGTTGCTGTAGACGTTGTTCTTGATGTCGATGTCGAGATAGCCGATCGTGATGTAGCCGTGGTCGAGGTGGGTGTGGTCGATGTCGTAGTCATCGTATGTTGTGTGACCGCCATTGCTGGGGGCGCAAAAAAAAATTGCGCGGTTTTTTTCTTGTTGTTGACGAAGCTGCAGTTGTAGACATTTTGCACCATGTAAAGGTACTGTCGGGGCGTCTCTTGGACGCCGTCATAAGTGAGATCACCGATTTTGCCAGAACCGGAGAAACCCACCAAGCACACAAGATTTTGTCAGAACCATATGCGCGATTGTAGGGGCATCATAATTGTGATGCCGGTTTGTTGATGCAATCGTCGGGGTCGTGGACGCGGCCATGCCGTCGTCGTGCCTTGCAGTTGTACTGTCAGAGGGCGTCGTAGTTGTATGTCCATCATGTGGACGGGGTATAGCAGCGGCGGTGGTGTGTCGACGAAGATATTGATGAAGACCACGTTGATGTAGACCTTGGCGATGATGTGTCGACGATGTGGCAGCATGCGTGAAGTAGCGCGTCGCTTGAAGGCGTCACTCGCGGCGACGTGTTCTGAAGCCTTGCTGCATGTAGAAGTCGTATTCCACACCGGCCTGTGTGTGGATGATGTTGATATCGCTTCTCCATAGTTGTACTCGATGAAGATCTTGGGTTGTAGCCTGATATAGTCATACAGCTTGATGTCGTTGTTCTGCTCGGCGATGTCCAGCTAGGTGCAGTGCAGATTGGTACGGCTCGATGTAAATGACACGTAGATGTCGTTCGTCGATGAAGCGGGTCTGAGGAAGATATCGCGTGTGCCGGAGTCAATGGAGATGTAGTAGACGGTGCGTAGACCTTGTGGTAGATCGGTGTGCGTTGCGTCTACTTGCGTCACAATCATGGAATTCTCCGACGTTAATCCTGCACAAAATAATCTAATTGATTGTCTCGGCTCCTAGTCCATGAGATTGCACTGTAGATGATTTCCTTCTTTTTCTTTTGCTGAAGATGCATGGCTCTGCTGAGCAGCGCCCATTGTCTGCATGTTGGAGCCGAGCGTCATCCGCCTAGACCGGATCGTGGATGTGCCGCGCCGTGCACTGATCGAGTCAGCGCCTCAGCGGGCGGGCATCATGAATGCGCCGTGGATGCTTGCTTATAGGAGATTTTCTTGCCGGTTTTGCACTGCTTTGGAAGTCTCGAAGATCTATGGATTTATTCGGTGGCTACGTGGATCTAATCTAAAAATTAGGGAAATCTAATCTAAGAATTGAAATTGATCTAAGATCTAATCTAAAGAATCGATCCGATCTTTAATCGAAACCGGGTGCCGCGCTCTCCCAGGGGGCGGCGCACGTTGCGGAGGTGGAGAGAAACCTAGGATCGGCGCCGTGAGGCTAACCGCTCTATGCCATGTAGAAAATAATAAATCCCTAATATTTTGGTGTATTGATTTGATCCTCGTGGGTGATATATATAGAGTTACAAGGGATAGGTAGACTTGGAGTATAAGATGATCTTAAAGTCCTAGTCTATCTTATATACGTATATGTATCCATATTCTTTCCGCAAAAAAATAAAAAAATGTATCCATATTCTAACACCTATAGGGTAACTAGATAGATACTCAAGTCCAGCTCGACTGACTCGCTAATTCTCGCCAGGACTATGATCTTGCACCTGTTCTATTCTGTGACACACGCTCCTTCCTACGGTTGAACTTCATTTCATTTAAAGTGGCACATGTGCCCAGATCTTGTAATAGTGTTGCATGCACTCTAGCTGCTTATGGTTCAAACCAGGGCATGGTACGGCTGCTATGGCCTGAAAATGTACCCGAGGATGTAAGTGTTGCTGTGGCCAGGATCTGCTGAGCCGTATTAATGGAATCGGAGAGTTCCATGTCAAATGAAAAGGAGAAAAATAACAAGAAAGTTCTGTTGAAAGAACAAGCTCTGTCGACTGTAGTTTTTTTTTTTTTGAACTGTGTAGTGTTTATTTTGACCAGGAACCAGTGCCGCAGCGGGTGTATCAAAGCACGACGTAGGGAGTCCTCACACGGTACCTGCCGCTCGCGTCGGTCCAAACCACGGCACCGTACACGGGCTCGCCGCCGGTGTTAGGCGCGGCGAGCTTGATGTCCACCTGGAACGATCCCTTCTGCCCCACGCTGCTGAACTCCATCGTCAACGGCGTCACGGTCACTGCGACGTTGCTCGGGGACACCCACGACGCCCGGTATGTCGACGGGCCGTTCGTGACACTGATCACCGTCCTGCTGAAGCGCATCTCCCCGGAGGTGGCGTTGGGGGCGAAGGTCGCGACGAACGACGGGTAGTTGACGTCGTTCGACGCGATGGAGGAGCAGTTGTATGCCGTCGACGACCTCGTGATGGCCGCGATCTGGGCGTCGGTGTAGTTCGCGGCGCAGAGCAGCGCCACGAAGTCCTTTGGCCCGGCGTGGTACACGAGGCCTGGGTCCATTGCCGAGTTGGGGCTGACCTGCCCTGAACCCATGGCCAGCGGACTCGCCGCGGTGGCGGTACCGTTGCCTCTGATGAGGCTTCCGGCGTCGATGATCGGGCGAAACGTGTTGTCGTCAGTGATCGCGGTGGTCATCATCGCCGACTTGATCATGGCCGGGCTCCAGCCGGGGTGCACAGAGCGCAGCAGAGCCGCCACACCGCTGGCGTGCGGGCAAGACATCGACGTCCCGGACGCGACGTAGAAGTCGCTGCCTAGCTCGGTCCGGCCTATCCGTCCCATGGCAGATACGGGCGCCCACGACGCGATGATGCTGTCCCCCGGCGCGAGTATGTCCGGTTTGAGCACTCCCGGGTAGCTCGGCGACGGTCCGCGTGAGGAGTACCTCGTGACCACCGGCGCCGGCCGCGTGCCGAGGATCGTCTGCTGGAACTTGATGGTCGCCTTCGGGGTAGTGGTGGCGTTGATGTAGCTCAGGAGCGCCCGCGCATCTTCCGGGCTGATGAAAATGGCCGGCATGGGCATGGTGCCCTCCTGGGTCAAAGACACATCGTTCGTGATGAAGATGGCCGCGGCGACGCCGGCCTCGGCTACGGCGTTTAGCTGTTCGTCCAGGCTCCCGGTATCACGACACACGACTATGCTCGTCGTTACGTTCGCCAGCAATGCCGAGGAGTTGCAAGCTGAGATGGCATCATCGTACACCAACGGCGTGTTCACCACCCATGCGTTCGCGGGGTACGACGTTGCACCGGATATGCTGCCTTGTGCGCCTTGCGTCGTGTTGCCGTAGGACACGGTGCCGGAGAACATTTTCCGATCTACGGTGCCGGCCGCGACGGTGAGCAGCCACGGGATGCCGTTGTGCAGGGCGCCGGGCAGCGGGCCCTCGTTTCCTGCCGAGGCCGAAACGAGGATTCCGCGCTCCATGGCGGCGAACGCGGCGATGGCTATAGGGTCCTCGTATAGCGGCACACCGTCGAAGCCCATGGATATGGAGATGATGTCGACGCCGTCAGCGATCGCTGCGTCCATGCCGGCCAGCACGTCCGACGCGTACCGGCCCTGGCCCTCCTCCCAGAGGACCTTGTACATGGCGACATGAGCGCGAGGGGCCACCCCGCGCGCCGTGCCGAGCCCGTAGCCGAAGAAGGACGCGCCTGCCACAGGGCTCCCGCCCGCGGTGGACGACGTGTGTGTGCCGTGGCCCTCTACATCGCGGGTCGAGTTCATGCCGATGACGACGCCGGGGTTCGCGGCCATAACGCCCTTGTTGAAGTAGCGTGCCCCGATGAGCTTCTTGTTGCACAGGGAGGCGGGGAACTCCACGCCCGGCACGCACTCGCCGCGCCATCGGAACGGCACATTAGCCATGCCGGCGTCGTTGAAGCTCGCGCTCTCGGGCCACACCCCGGAGTCGATCATGCCGATGATGACGCCCTCCCTGAACTTGGCCGCTGGCAGCAGACCGTCCAACGAGCTGAGGCCGAGGAACTCCGTGGAATGCGTGGTGTCGTGGCGCCGGACAACAGCGTGGTGATCAGGGTAGGCCGAGACGAAGCCCGGCGCGCGGCTCAGCCGGCGGAGCTCGCCGGCCGAGAGGGTGGCCGCGAAGCCGTGGAGCGCCTCATCGTATGTGTAGACGAGTCGCGGCTGCCCGCCACGAGCGCCGTCCGTCGAATGTGCAGCTGCTACAGCCGACAGCACGGCGGAGTACCACTCATGGTGATCGGAGTGCGCGGTCGGCATGGCTGACTTGTCCATGTGGACTATGTACGACGTCCGCCCGGCGGCGGCCGCCGGAGCAAGCAAGAGAGAACACATGAGGAGCCATGAGCTACTCACTAGCAGAAGAGCTGATAGACGACGACGAGCGTGCAGTGCAGCTGCCATGTTTTGCGATGGAATTGTTCTGAGCATGGGCGTCCATTATATACGTGCTGGGTTGGGTAACTACGCGCGGACGCTGCATTCATCGGACTCTGACATAGGAAGGACACAGCTGTCCTTCATTGTTTTGTGCCAGGCTATGCATCGAGCCCATCGTCCCCCCCTCATCCTGAAACCAATGAGAGCAACATTACTTGTCGTGTCCCAGGAGGAACCGAGGAGCTGACGACCATGACCATGACCTGAGTTTCGGTCATTTCCACCAAGAATATAAATAAAATTGGTCAGAGTTTTTGCTTTTTGAGATTTTCTGATTCGCTCGATGACCTGAATTTGCCTCGTTTATTACAGTTTATATAAGAGAAATATTATAGATATAGGTAACGAGGGTTTGCACACTTGCACTCGTGGTCACAAGGCTTATTAATTCCAACATGTAGTTCTTTTTTGCGGGGGTGGCGGACTGGCCGTCCGGGCGGAGCCCGTTTACGGTGGCATGTGCTCCCAACGGCCACTCACCCGGAAAAAAACAACGCAGGAAAAAAAGATGTAGAAAATAATTATACAAATTATATGTCTGGGGCAGTCAAAATATCAAGAGAAAAAACCAAATATATTGGGTGGCCGTAGCGTGGAGGGGAACCGGCGGTGCTGCCGGCCGGCGCTTGTCCTGCTGCCGCTGTGCCGCCTACTCGTCGTCGTCGATGACAATGAAAACCTGGGGCGGTGACCACGCGCCGCTGGGGGCCGGGGCCGGAGCGGGAGGAAGCGCCGGGAGCGCGGGCGGAGTCGGGGGCATCTGGGCCTGTGCGGCCACCCAGGAGTCGTGCAGGGCCTGCCCCATGCCATCTCACTTCCTCTCCGCCTCGAGCTCCGAGGCGAGGATGGTGGCCTCGATCTCCTCCTCCTCCGTCATCGGTCGGGGCTTCGGCGGCTTCGGCTCCGGCTCCTCCACCTTGACGGCCACCTGGACGGGCCACTGCGGCCAGACCTCGGACTCGACGGTGTCGGCACCCCTATAGTGCGACCAATCCAGGAGTTTGGGCCATGGCGGGCCGAAGTAGTCGAGGTCGACGTCGCGGCCGTCCTCAGCCTCATCCTCCACACCAGAGTCCTCGTCGGACTCCTCCCAGTAGTCCTCATGGCATTGTCGAGGTTCTCGAGGTAGGCCTCGATGGCCTCGCATCGCGTGCTCCGCCTCGAACCACCGGTCCCAAACCGGGGAGTGGATGGTGCAGGCCGGAGGTTTTTAATTTGCGGCCCGAAAGTTGAGAGGTCAAGGCATAGTGTGGCCCGAGTTGCTTGTAATCACCACAATTCGAAAAGTTGGGGTGGGTAATTGCCGAGAGGGGTATTTTGAGTGAATGGTGTCCAAACCAAATATTTTTGAATCTTCGTCGTTATGTCAGGATATTCCGTTACACTAGTACCTGTCATGCCCCTGTTGTGCCCCTTCTAAGCCACCTTGCACGTGTCATAGGGGCAGATCCATTTTTGTACTTTCCTAACCCCCGACAATGAATCCGGTGGCGGTGGCGGTGGAGGTCCTTTTTCTCCCTTCCTCCCACATCGAATCCGGCGACGGCGGTCCTTTTGATCCCTCCCCTGACACTGAATCTGGTGGCAGCGGTCCATTTTCTCCCTGCCTCACCTTTTCCTTTCCCAGCATGTCTAGCAAGGTGAAGGTGGTAGCTATGTCGGCAACTGATTCAGGTCCGTCAGAGCTAGAGTCTCAGGCGCAACGCTAGAGAAGCAAAGCAGCGGCGAGGTCTTCATCCCAGGTTAGCGAGGAGGTCAGCTAGAATTCTGCTACCAAGGTACCTAAGAGTAGTGGGTTGAAAAGAAAAGCTAGGCCGATAGCGAAGTGTTCGCCGGCAGTGCGGGATCACGGAACCAGATCTTGAAGAAAACCACCCGGGAGAAGAGCGAGAGGTGATTTTTTTCTTATATGTGCCTTGTCATACAAGTAGATTAGTTACTGCAAAGTAGAATCAAATGAACTAAAAAGTCCCCCTTTTTAATCAAATTATGCCCAACTTCGATACAACGGACCTATATGAGTTCACGGGTCTGCCAGTACACTGCAAAACTAGATTTTGGTCGCAAGAGGGTTGTGTTCGGGCAGTATGTGCATCTTCTTGTGAACTGCAAGGAGGTTGTCTCTGTTTCGCAGCTGATAGATATGCTTCATGCTAGGATTCCTTGGGGATCCATACAGAGGACAAAATTGATGTGGCGCAACATGAGTGATAGCTATATGCAAATTGAGCACTCCCATGAGCTTCAGATGCTTTGGGAGTGTCGTGTAGCTGATCGTAAGGTGAAAGTTGAAACGATGATTGATAATATGTATGAAGATAGTGGAGATCTTGCTACTATAGCTTCTGCTGCTCGAGTTTAAGAACCACCAGATGTTGATCACTAAGTTCAGTATACACGTAGAGGTGGATTCATACATGACAAAACGTGACGACGGAGTTAATAAGCCAGTTTCGTCATGTACTGTGGAGATCGACGTCGATTCCAAAAACATAACTCTTTATGAAATGAGAGAGATGATTGGTAAGGAAATCAGTATTGGTCCTAAGCAGATAGCACGAATCCGGTGGTGGCATCATAATAAGCAAGAATTAATAGAGGTTTTGGATACTGAAGATCTCATGCAGATTATACGACGTAAGAAGCAAACCATGAAGGTGTTCTTATTGGCTGCCATTTCTGATATTGTTGAATAGTTATAGTGGATGTAGATGCCCCTGTTGTGGCTGAACAGAACGAGGTGATCAACATTGATTAGATCTGATGAGAGCTGCTACCCAAGGTTTGTCATATGGACCACAGGGTTCCCCTGTGTGTATTTGTAACAAAGGCTATTGTTGCATTGAAACTGTGTTTGTGTGGTTATGTTTGTTGAGAGATTGCAATCTAATGTTATGTGAGTTGTTGAGATTTTTGGACATATCACTCACTGAAACCATCGTTGTTGTAATAAGACATAAGTACATTATAGTTGACATGATTATGTTTGTTGAGATGATGTACTATACTTGTTTCTATGATTATGATTGTTGAGAGATTGTAATATAATGTTCTGTGAGATATTTAGATTTTCGAACATATCATTCATTGAAACCATCACTGAACAAGTGATACATAAGTACCTATTAGTTATGAGACAGTAATCCAGTCACAGGGCATGATATCCATTAAACTATTGTAGCATGCCAATTTAGTCTATGTTACAATGTTGACGCACTACACTTTCCCCACTCTTGCTCTCTCCACTCACTTCCCTCCTATCTACTCACCGCGTTGATGCATCGCCACAGCCGCATTTTCCATGCCGTCCTGAAACGACAAGGATGACCAGTCGAGCAGCGACAGCCTTCTCTCCGACATCGAGTCTTCCTTCCCTGATGTGAGTTCCTCTGTTTTCTCGGTAATGGTTAGGCATTAGTAATTCCCTCGATCTGAGCTCCATTTGTGCATGCAATCATGCTTATTTCTAGCTTTTCGTTTCCTTATAGGTACCACTCACAATCTACGACCCCCGATTGGGAGGGCCTAGATATCGATTGGGAAGTACCATGTGACCATGGGATAAAGTTGAGGAAATATGTTGCATTCGAAGGCAGCAACACTAGGAGAAGGTTTTTGGGCTGTACAAAACAGGTTTGCTTTCATTATGTACAATGGTGGCATGAAGAAAAATGTATCGTGTTATGTTCACAATTAGGTCGCGTGTTTTTTTAGGTTGGCCCAGTGTGTAAAGCAGTAGAGTGGGTGGATCTTGAGTGGCCAGATGCACTTAAGAAATGTTTGGCCTAGTTATGGGATATGTATGAGCTCTAAAGGTCGGGGAGATTTACTGATGCTTGTGATGTAGCTGGAAAACATTACAAGCTCTGGAACAGGAAATCAAGAATTTGTAGTTCAATGGGAGCTTGGTGGTGGGAACTGCATGGAAGCTTCAGAAGGCAGAAAAGGAGAGGGATCAACTCATGGAAGAGAAGAAGAAGCTAGAGTACTGCATTGTGGATCTGTTGAAGGATCTAAAGAGGGAGCGCGAGGTGAACAAGACAAGCTACAGAGGATAAAGGAAATTCTAGATGAATAATTTATGCCGTGACAGTATCTAAAACTAGTTAAATATAAGACTTGCAATTGTGATATCTTAACTAAGCCAAACTCAATCCTTGAGCAAATAAATTTCAGAAGAATGCATAGTTTGCATAGAGTTAGGTTCACGTTTACAAAATCACTACTACATGGATAAAACACGTAGTTCAGTACTATATAGCCATTAGTTGGCTTCAAGAGAGCCTAGCCTGGAGCTTCTCTCTTTCCTTCCTAAGACCCTCCAGTTTGAGAGTTCGTTCGATCAGGTCCGCTTTGGTCTTTACCTGCTGTCGTTGTATTGGGAACGACAATACCTAAGAAGGTTAGATAGAGGTGTGGGGACTAGCAGGGAAGCTATCAACGGCGTCCGCAGGCAGGATTGGATACAAGCAAGCATGGCTGGACACAGGAAGTACCTAGGTTCGGAGCCCTCGTGATGAGGTAAAACTCCTACTCCTGCCGGGTCTGACTATGGGGGATATACGAACTACAAGTGCTCCTTGAGCTGTATTCTCTAGCTACTGTCTTAAATGCAATGAGACCAACCGATTATCTGTCTATGTGTGTGTCTCTGGGAAGGAGCTAGCTAGAAGAGAGCTAGCTCCCTGTGATCTACCGATGGGTGCATGTGAGTGTGTCCCTAGGAAGGAGTTCCCTCCCTGGTGCCTTATATTGAGGCCCAAGGGACAAAGGTGGGACCCGCTGCCTAACTAGTACTATACAAGATGTCATGCATGATGTAGTGTATAATGCTAGACTATTTGTTACATCATCTGATAAAGTGGTATGGTCCTGGTCCTGTCAATCTTCTCGTTGTCTGGTCCTCCTCGCTATCCTTCTTCTAGAGGATCCAATGTGCCGAGCTGGTACGAAGAGGAGCTGCACGCCTGGTAGCAGCAGCGATCGTGGCGGCCGGCTGGCAGCAGAGCCGGATGATGGGGCGACCGTAGTACTGGGCAGTAGCGATCCAACCTGAGAGGGAGCCAGGTATCGATCCCCTAGGTCAATCTGGTACGAGGCGGCAGCGATCTGGCTGGGGTAGGCCCAGCCGGGGAGATGGTAGCGATGGGAGCTGGGCGAGCCGGGTGGGTCGGCTTGGGGCGGCCCAACCGAGAGAAGCGGCGGTGTGCTCCGGGTGGAGCCAGGCGGGCGACGAGGTGGAGCGGCCAGGCAGGCCGAGAAGCGGCCCAGCCAGGCGAGCTGGCGGCCCATCCGGAGTGCTTCCATCCGGATCGGAAGGGGGCGCGGACGGGCCGGCTGGGGCGAAGTCGGCCCAGGAGGCGGCAGGAGGAGCCCAACTGGGGCGGACGAGGCAGGCCGGCTGGGGCCAGGCGGGGAGTCGGTCCAGGAGGGACCTGGCCCAGCCGGAAACAGTAGATGGCGCGGGAGCGGGCCGGCTGGGAGGTTGTAGTCGGCCCAGGACGCCTGTTTGCTGCTTTTTCTTTATTTCTTTGCCTTTTTACTGTCTTGGAGTACTTTTGGAGCGTCTTTGGGGTACCTGGGGACAATCCCCCTAACACTAGCCCCCGAGCGCACGCTGATTTAACCCGGAGGGGGAAATTCGCACGAGCTCCACAAAAACTTGATGTTGTTGTAGATGAAGTGCTTGAATGGCGTCCGGATGGACACCTCCATCCCGGGAAGCAACACAACTACCGCGGGGGCGCGCGAGCGCACCCGCGGGATGTTGCCCCCGAGATTCGGAGTAGCTGACGGAGACAGGTGCTCCGAATCTTCTATATCTTGACCTTTTTGACACCTCGAACTTGCTATCCGGCTGAACGCCTTCAGCCGGATCGGAGCACTTGATTACACCGGGGGCGCGCCAGCGCACCCGGTGGGTGTAGCCCCCGAGATTCGAAGTAGCTGGCGACGCCAGGTGCTTTGAATCTTCAAATCCCCTTGAAATCCGACTCAGTGCAGTCGTACCAAAACAAACAAACAGAATTGATTGTCAGTACATCAACATATAATACACATGCTATCAACCGGATAACGGTTTTATTTTTCAAAAACTAGCCCGTGCTTTTCTGAACACTTAGTCACTTTCTCGTGTGCTCTGCTGTTTACGCTGTGTCCTTGCCGGCCAGCCGGGTTGCGGTCTAGAGCCGGAACCGAAGGGGGAGCTGACAGTACATTGCACACGGTACTGGGGGCTGAGCAGCCGGAAAATACCAACTAGGCACAAGGCCGGAATGTCCGACCTGTCGCACCCTTCGCCGTTTTTCATGTGGGATGCCTCGGGATTTTGCTCTTGCTAGCCGGACAGCCGGGTTGCGGTCTGTAGCTGAGACGAAGAGTGGGCCTCTGACACCGTCGCACACTACTCAGTCGGTTTACGGGTTTAGCAGGCTGGGCCAACCGGCGAGCCCCCGGGTAGGGGTTGCCAGCGCCGGAAAACTGAAAGCAGGAAGGAAAACAACATCTGGCGAGCTCTCGAGGGTTGCTCGAGGTCGGAAAAACACTCACATTGTAGTTGTCGGTGTAGCAGGGTCGAAGGCGCGATTCCGCAGGCATTGCGGCTGCTGAAATGGTCCAACTGGCGTTCGAGCCGGATAACCTGGCTCCAGCCGGACAGACAACCAAACGCGGCGTAGCCGGATTCGGTCCCTAGCCGGCCAAGCAACCAAACGCGCCAGGATGCGCCGAGCCGGCCTGGCCCAGCCGGAACGGGTCCAGCCGGCCGAACCGACAACCAAACAGGACGAAGTCGTGCGGAGTCGGTCCGACTCAGTCAGAACGGGTCCGAACCGGCCGAATCGGACAGACAGAACAGGTAGTCGGACGGATGTAGCCGGATCTGGAACTTGCTCTCGATTTTTCTATATGTATTTTTTCTAACCGGACCGAGCTAGTCGGATTTTTCTCTCACTTTTCCTCTAACTTTTTCCTCTCATTCTTTTTTCCTCTCATTTTTTCAATCGGATGACCCAACCGACTAACCTCCCAGCCGGTTGTCTTTTTCTTCTTTTCTAATCGGTCAAATACCACCACTTCCTCCTTTTCCCCTACCGATTGGCCCAATCGGTGCCCCCTCTTTTTCTTCTTCTTCCTCTACCCTTTCCTCTGCCAACCAGCTAACCCAACCGGATTAGCCCAAACTACGAGCTGCAACCGGCCCTTCTTTTCTTTTCTCAGCCGGCCACCCCACGAGCACCCCTAGCCGATGCTTCTTTTCTTTTTAATTTTTTCCTCCTCTGCTTTTCTTAACCGGCCCCACCACCTCCTCTCTCCTTCCTTCTTTTCTTCCTCAACCGACTAGAGCTAGGACCAAGGCGCGGGCGCAGACCGGCCGCCGATGCGCGAGGGACGAGGCAGTGAGGCACGGCGCCGGAGCTGGGGACACGGACGCGCGTGTGGCCGGAGCGACGCGGGCGGTGCCTGGCCAGCGCGAGCTTAGCCGGAGGGCGGCACTTGAGCGACCACGAGGGGGGAGGTGCGGGAGGAGGCGCCGGGCGGCCTGCGGATGTGCAGCTCGACGGCGGGAGGAGCTCGCGGGCAGCAGCGGTGCGGGCGTGTGGCTTGCTGCGAGGTGGACGGGCGTGACTGCGTACACACGAGCGAGGGCGCGGAGCCGGCGGGCAGCAGAGATGCAGCCCAGCGGCGGTCGAAGGAGCTCGCCTGGGAGGTGCACGACAGTGGCGGGGACGACACGGACGCGCGAGGAGGCGCTGCCGAACGCGGTGGTCGGCGGCCGCGGTCGAGGCTGACACGCGCGGACACGGGCTTGATGAGGACGTGCAGGCGGGCACATGCACGGGCGCACGGGCAGGGCTTGGTGTAGACACGAAGATGGCGAGGTTGGTGACGACGCCGACGGGCTCGGGAGGAGACGCGCGCGTCGGCCATCGTACGCGTACGCCGCTTGCCACCTTGCTGCGTGCACGTACACGAGCGCGGGGAGGTGCCACTGCTGGCGCTGCAGCGCACAGACGTGCGGGAGGCTCACGGAGGCTTGCTCATAGACGTGGGAGGCAAAGGCGCGGATGGGCATTGCCGCTGCTAGCCCGAACGCGGCCATGCCGAACCGGTCGAGGACGAACGTGGCGGCGCGTGCGACGCGGAGACTGCGAGGGCGACGAGCCCCCGGGCCCCTTGGCAGGCGAAGGCAACGACGACACGGCAGCCGCCGGGCCCCCGAGAAACTTGACGGAGCGGAGTCGGTGACGACGGCACGGAGGCGGCGAGCCCCCGAGCAACTCTAGACGGCGTCGGTGTCGATGATGACGATGAAGAAAATCGGTCCCATGCGGAACGGAACTCCGGCCGAAGCTATATTTAGCCCCACGATGGGCGCCAACTGTCGTTGTATTGGGAACGGCAGTACCTAAGAAGGTTAGATAGAGGTGTGGGGACTAGCAGGGAAGCTATCGACGGCGTCCACAGGCGGGATTGGATACAAGCAAGCGTGGCTGGACAGGAAGTACCCAGGTTCGGAGCCCTCGTGATGAGGTAAAACTCCTACTCCTGCCGGATCTGACTATGGGGGATATACGAACTACAAGTGCTCCTTGAGCTGTATTCTCTAGCTACTGTCTTAAATGTAATGAGACCAACCGATTATCTGTCTATGTGTGTGTCTCTGGGAAGGAGCTAGCTATAAGAGAGCTAGCTCCCTATGATCTATCGATGGGTGCATGTGAGTGTGTCCCTGGGAAGGAGTTCCCTCCCTGGTGCCTTATATTGAGGCCCAAGGAACAAAGGTGGGACCCGCTGCCTAACTAGTACTATACAAGATGTCATGCATGATGTAGTGTATAGTGCTAGACTATTTGTTACATCATCTGATAAAGTGGTATGGTCCTGGTCCTGTCAATCTTCTCGTTGTCTGGTCCTCCTCGTTGTCCTTCTTATAGAGGATCCAATGTGCCGAGCTAGTACGAAGAGGAGTTGCACGCCTAGTAGCGACAGCGATCGTGGCGGCCGGCTAGCAGCAGAGCCGGATGATGGGGCGACCGTAGTACTGGGCGGTAGCGATCCAACCCGAGAGGGAGCCAGGTATCGATCCCCTAGGTCAATCTGGTACGAGGCGGCAGCGATCTAGCTGGGGCAGGCCCAGCCGGGGAGATGGTAGCGATGGGAGCTGGGCGAGCCGGGTGGGCCAGCTTGGGGCAGATTAACCGAGAGAGGCGGCGGTGTGCTCCGGGTGGAGCCAGGCGAGCGACGAGGTGGAGCGGCCAGGCGGGCCGGGAAGCGGCCCAGCCCGGCGAGCTGGCGGCCCATCCGGAGTGCTGCCATCCGGATCGGAAGGGGGGCACGGACGGGCCGGCTGGGGTGAAGTCGGCCCAGGAGGCGGCGGGAGGAGCCCAACTGGGGCGTACGAGGCAGGCCGGCTGGGGCCAGGCGGGGAGTCGGTCCAGGAGGGACCTGGCCCAGCCAGAAACAGTAGATGGCGCGGGAGCGGGCCGGCTGGGAGGTTGTAGTCGGCCCAGGACGCATGTTTGCTACTTTTTCTTTATTGCTTTGCCTTTTTTTACTGTCTTGGAGTACTTTTGGAGCGTCTTTGGGGTACCCGGGGACAATCCCCCTGACACTAGCCCCCGAGCACGCGCTGATTTCACCCGGAGGGGGAAATTCGCACGAGCTCCACAAAAACTTGACGTTGTTGTTGTAGATGAAGTGCTTGAATGGCGTCCGGATGGACACCTCCATCCCGGGAAGCAACACAACTACCATGGGGGCGCGCGAGCGCACCCGCGGGGTGTAGCCCCCGAGATTCGGAGTAGCTGACAGAGACAGGTGCTCCGAATCTTCTATATCTTGCCCTTTTCGACACCTCGAACTTGCTATCCGGCTGAACGCCTTCAGCCAGATCGGAGCACTTGATTACACCGGGGGCGCGCCAGCGCACCCGGTGGGTGTAGCCCCCGAGATTCGAAGTAGCTGGCGATGCCAGGTGCTTTGAATCTTCAAATCCCCTTGAAATCCGACTCAGTGCGGTCGTACCAAAACAAACAAACAGAATTGATTGTCAGTACATCAACATATAGTACACATGCTATCAACCGGATAATGGTTTTACTTTTCAAAAACTAGCCCGTGCTTTTCTGAACACTTAGTCACTTTCTCGTGTGCTCTGCTGTTTACGCTGTGTCCTTGCCGGCCAGCCGGGTTGCGGTCTAGAGCCGGAACCGAAGGGGGAGCTGACAGTACATTGCACACGGTACTGGGGGCTGAGCAGCCGGAAAATACCAACTAGGCACAAGGCCGGAATGTCCGACCTGTCGCACCCTTCGCCGTTTTTCATGTGGGATGCCTCGGGATTTTGCTCTTGCTAGCCGGACAGCCGGGTTGCGGTCTGTAGCTGAGACGAAGAGTGGGCCTCTGACACCGTCGCACACTACTCAGTCGGTTTACGGGTTTAGCAGGCTGGGCCAACCGGCGAGCCCCCGGGTAGGGGTTGCCAGCGCCGGAAAACTGAAAGCAGGAAGGAAAACAACATCTGGCGAGCTCTCGAGGGTTGCTCGAGGTCGAAAAAACACTCACATTGTAGTTGTCGGTGTAGCAGGGTCGAAGGCGCGATTCCGCAGGCGTTGCGGCTGCTGAAACGGTCCAACTAGCGTTCCAGCCGGATAACGCGGCGTAGCCGGATTCGGTCCCCAGCCGGCCAAGCAACCAAACGCGCCAGGATGCGTCGAGCCGGCCTAACCCAGCCGGAACGGGTCCAGCCGGCCGAACAGGCAACCAAACGGGACGAAGTCGTGCGGAGTCGGTCCGACTCAGTCAGAACGGGTCCGAACCGGCCGAATCGGACGAACAGAACAGGCAGTCGGACGGATGTAGCCGAATCTAGAACTTGCTCTCGATTTTTCTATATGTATTTTTTCTAACCGGACTGAGCTAGTCGGATTTTTCTCTCACTTTTCCTCTAACTTTTTCCACTCATTCTTTTTTCCTCTCATTTTTTTCAATCGGATGACCCAACCGACTAACCTCCCAGCCGGTTGTCTTTTTCTTCTTTTCTAATCGGTCAAATACCACCACTTCCTCCTTTTCCCCTACCGATTGGCCCAATCGGTGCCCCCTCTTTTTTTTCTTCTTCCTCTACCCTTTCCTCTGCCAACCAGCTAACCCAACCGGATTAGCCCAAACTACTAGCTGCAACCGGTCCTTTTCTTTTCTCAGCCGGCCACCCCACGAGCACGCCTAGCCGACGCTTCTTTTCTTTTTAATTTTTTCCTCCTCTGCTTTTCTTAACCGGCCCCACCACCTCCTCTCTCCTTCCTTCTTTTCTTCCTCAATCGACTAGAGCTAGGACGCAGGCGCGGACGCGCAGACCGGCCGCCCATGCACGAGGGACGAGGCGGTGAGGCACGGCGCCGGAGCCGGCCGAAGGTCGGCGAGCGGGCGGCGCGTGGAGCCAGGGACGCGGACGCACGTGTGGCTGGAGCGACGCGGGCGGTGCCTGGCCAGCGCGAGCGTAGCCGGAGGGCGGCACGTGAGCGACCACGAGGGGGAGGTGCGGGAGGAGGCGCCGGGCGGCCCGCGGAGGTGCGGCTCGATGGCGGGAGGAGCTCGCAGGCAGCAGCGGTGCTGGCGTGTGACCTGCTGCGAGATGGACGGGCACGACTGCGTACACACGGGCGAGGGCATGGAGCCGGCGGGCGGCAGAGATGCAGCCCAGCGGCGGTCGAAGGAGCTCGCCTGGGAGGTGCACGGCAGTGGCGGGGGCGACACGGACGCGCGAGGAGGCGCAGCCGAACGCGGCGGTCGGCGGCCGCGGTCGAGGCCGACACGCGCGGACGCGGGCTTGATGAGGACGTGTAGGCGGGCACACCCGCGGGCGCGCGGGCAGGGCTTGGTGTAGACACGAAGATGGCGAGGTTGGTGACGACGCCGACGGGCTCGGGAGGAGACGCGCGCGTCGGCCATCGTACGTGTACGCCGCTTGCCGCCTTGCTGTGTGCACGTACACAAGCGCGGGGAGGTGCCGCTGCTGGCGCGGCGGCGCACAGACGTGCGGGAGGCTCACGGAGGCTTGCTCGCAGACGCGGGAGGCAAAGGCACGGATGGGCATGGCCGCTGCTAGCCCGAACGCGGCCATGCCGAACCGGTCGAGGACAAACGTGGCGGCGCGTGCGATGTGGAGACTGCGAGGGCGACGAGCCCCCGGGCCCCTTGGCAGGCGAAGGCAACGACGACACGGCAGCCGCCGGGCCCCCGAGAAACTTGACGGAGCGAAGTCGGTGACAACGGCGCGGAGGCGGCGAGCCCCCGAGCAACTCTAGACCGTGTCGGTGTCGATGATGACGATGAAGAAAATCGGTCCCGTGCGGAACGGAACTCCGACCGAAGCTATATTTAGCCCCACGATGTGCGCCAACTGTCGTTGTATTGGGAACGGCAGTACCTAAGAAGGTTAGATAGAGGTGTGGGGACTAGCAGGGAAGCTATCGACGGCGTCCGCATGCGGGATTGGATACAAGCAAGCGTGGCTGGACGCAGGAAGTACCCAGGTTCGGAGCCCTCGTGATGAGGTAAAACTCCTACTCCTGCCAGATCTGACTATGGGTGATATACGAACTACAAGTGCTCCTTGAGCTGTATTCTCTAGCTACCGTCTAAAATGTAATGAGACCAACCGATTATCTATCTATGTGTGTGTGTCTCTGGGAAGGAGCTAGCTAGAAGAGAGCTAGCTCCCTATGATCTATCGATGGGTGCATGTGAGTGTGTCCCTGGGAAGGAGTTCCCTCCCTGGTGCCTTATATTGAGGCCCAAGGAACAAAGGTGGGACCCACTGCCTAACTAGTACTATACAAGATGTCATGCATGATGTAGTGTATAGTGCTAGACTATTTGTTACATCATCTGATAAAGTGGTATGGTCCTGGTCCTGTCAATCTTCTCGTTGTCTGGTCCTCCTCGTTGTCCTTCTTATAGAGGATCCAATGTGCCGAGCTGGTACGAAGAGAAGCTGCACGCTTAGTAGCGGCAGCGATCGTGGCGGCCGGCTGGCAGCAGAGCCGGATGATGGGGCGACCATAGTACTGGGCGGTAGCGATCTAACCCGAGAGGGAGCCAGGTATCGATCCCCTAGGTCGATTTGGTACGAGGCGGTAGCGATCTGGCTGGGGCAGGCCCAGCTGGGGAGATGGTAGCGGTGGGAGCTGGGCGAGCCGGGTGGGCCGGCTTGGGGCGGCCCAACCGAGAGAGGCGGCGGTGTGCTCCAGGTGGAGCCAGGCGGGCGACGAGGTGGAGCGGCCAGGCAGGCCGGGAAGCGGCCCAGCCGGGCGAGCTGGCGTCCCATCCAGAGTGCTGCCATCCGGATCGGAAGGGGGGCGTGGACGGGCCGGCTGGGGCGAAGTCGGCCTAGGAGGCGGCGGGAGGAGCCCAACTGGGGCGGACGAGGCAGGCCGGCTGGGGCCAGGCGGGGAGTCGGTCCAGGAGGAACCTGGCCCAGCCGGAAACAGTAGATGGCGCGGGAGTGGGCCGGCTAGGAGGTTGTAGTCGGCCCAGTACGCCTGTTTGCTGCTTTTTATTTATTTCTTTGCCTTTTTTACTGTCTTGGAGTACTTTTGGAGCGTCTTTGGGGTACCCGAGGACAATCCCCCTGACACCTGCTCCCTCAGTACTTGGATGTGCACCTCCTACAGGTTCAAGCACTTTGTAGGGATGCGACAAGCTTATCTGTAAGATTACGATTATCCTCCATGGTCTCCTTAATGATCTCCTCCTTCTTACACGCCGAGGCGAGACCTTTCTTGTGAAGTTCCGCCCAGCCAGCGCTTTCTCGCTTCAGATTGTGGCACTTGTCATAAAGGACCGCGACTTCTTGTCTCTGGCGGTTAGAGGCCAATTTAGAGAATTCTACTTCTCCTTTTAGATGGCTATCTTGTCATTTAGCCAGGTCGCCAGTTCTGGGTTGAGCTTTCACCTCTTTTGCGGCAACAAAAATATATGGTTTGTCTAGTTAATCAGTTCACCAGGCCAAGGTGGCTAGTTTCTATAATTAACCGAATCAACTAGTGGCACATGCATAATTTCAAGGACGAAGCAATATAGGACTGATCATCATTTTCTGAATTAACTAGTTTCATAGTCATAATTTGAAGGTTGGAGCGATCTAGGATTGTTCGAAATTTAACTGAATGAACCAGTGGCACGGTCCTTATTTCAATGTCAAAGAAAGATAGGCTTTTCCCAATTGAACATGATCAACTAGTGGCACAGTCCTAATTTCAGTTTCAAAGCAACCTAGGATTATCTCCAACTAAGGGTGATGTGGGTTTTTCCAATGTAACCAAGTAATAGTGGCATATTCATAATTTAAAAGCAAGCTTAGATACAGAATGGAAAGAAAGGATGATGTGCATTTATGAGAACACAAACCATAGTTCAGTTGACAGACACGTAAGATAAACAAATAGATAAAGAGTTGCTCAAAGATTCCTTAATTGCATGATATATAAAAATTACAAAACCGGTGGAGAATGAACTGATATTCCTGCCCCCTCTACTGGGAATCAGACTTGGGCATTGCCCGATACGCCTCCAGCTTGGCCCTTATCTCCTCATTCTCCTTCTGAATACCCTCGAGTATGGTGATCCCTCGGCCCATGTCCTCCTTCATCCGTATCACTGCATGCAGGCAACGGTCCCTATCATGGTAGGCTTCGATGGTAGCCTTTGTTTCTTTGATGTGTTCTCTGAGTGCCTGGGTGGCTTCCTCCTACTGGAGGGTGCATCTTATCTGGAGATTCTTCTTGTTATCCATGAACTCCCTGATTATCCTGACGGTCAATTCTTGCTTGGTCAGTGTGTATGTGATCAAATTTTGCAGCTCGTCGCGCTGTGCTTTAAGTCTCTTGATGTCAAGTGCAAAATCTAGCGAGATATCCTTCTGCAACGACAAATGCCTATGAAGGCGCTCATTAGCCTGGGTTAGGGAGCGTGCACCCTCCAGTTGGTTATCAATCTTGGCATTGATTGTGTCCATCTTGGCACGACACTCGGCCTTTGCTTGTTGCATAGTTCATGTTATTTAAAATAGAAACTCTATAATTCTACTCCGGGTTCCACGGAAAACTAATACAAATCACAAAAACCCTAATATGTCTATGAACAACAATATTAAAAAAGGATTGGGCATGGTCCCTACTTGCGGCGCGGACACGATTTAATAATTCCACATTTATAATCTAAAAAAATGCATGTCAGGAGCATTATTAGTAGTAAAAAAAGTGTGGAGATTTGCTACCTCGCTGAGCCGGGGAACGGGGTCGAATGGGTCCTGCAACACCACCGCTGTCGTGCTGCTTGTTGGGTACACGACCGACCTAGAATATGTAGCATAATAACAATAAGAAGAAGACCGTACCGGGAGGAGCACCCGCCCATTGGAACATTCGACGCCATTGCTAGGAGAGATTGGGCCTCTATGAGAGGGGAAGATTGAGGAGCTGGTAGAGTAGGAAGTGCCAGGCGACGATCTCTATCCTTTTTATTCATGCACATGGTCGACCTGCCTCTCCTCTAGGGATCCATGGCTAATGCAGAGGGAGGGAGGTGGGGGCAGGAGGAAGAAGAAAGTGATTAGTGCGGGAGAATGGTCAAAGAGCCCAGTCTTATACATGGCCGCCATCTACTCCGATGTTATCGCAGGCTACATCCATTGTTCGTCCATTAATCGATGGCCTATGTTGTGCTATTTTTTTAAATAATACATTTTAAAATCAATTTCATGAATAATAGACAAAATGGAAAAACTAAAATCTAGGGCGGCCTCGGAGGTCGATGCCCCAACAAGCACTAATTGGTGTGTCGTGCCCTGACGAGCCTGTCGGAGGCACTGCCAGGCGTGGCAAGGTGGTAGTCGGAGGTTGGTACACTGATAGGTCTAATTGGTGTCTCAACCACCGATTAGCCTAGAGGCCCCCCGAAGCCTGCATTGATCATGCAATGTGTTATCTTTACCTGATCAAACATGATCAATTTACTCGGTTCCTGCCATTTTTCTCCCGCCACCGTTTCCCACCGTTTATCTCCCGCCCCTACTTCCTGCCGTTTTTCTCCTGCCAATTCTACCTAGTGCCTCTATAAATCCGGGCACCGATATGTTTTCTTCCACCAGTTCATCTGCTCCTCCTCTTTCTCATGTGTTCCTCCTTCTCTTTCTCTCGCCAATCCTTCCGATATTCCATCATGAGTTTGCCTTGTTCAGACCTAGAGTATAGGCCTAGGAAAATGAAAGATGCGAGGTTGCTAGAGGGGGCGAAACCAGAGTGTTGTTGGTGCGGCCATCTCGCCAAGGTCAAGGAGTCGATAGATTTCTCTACTTGCATGGGCATGAAGTTTTTCATGTGTGCCAACTACGATGCAAGCCCACCCCGGCAAGCAAGTTCGTCCCATGAGAGGTCTCCGATATGTTCCCAAAGCATGATGAATATGAATGAATTACGCTATTATGTGTTCTTTTATTCATGCCATTAATGTGCTTGTAATATCCTCCTCCTCTTTGCAAGTGGTACCATTGGATTGACACGGAGCAACCATCTTGGGCCATGCAAGAGATTCATGATAGGAACCAGCATGTGTGGGCCGACTTTCACGCTGAAGAATGTGCCGAAAGGATGGCCAAACAGGAGAAGAAGGAATGGGAGAGAGAACTGAAAAAATAAGAGAGGATAGATCTCTGAACCGAGAGATAAATGCAAAGAGGATGGCGGAAGAGGAAGAGCGCAGTTATGCGGAGGAATAGGTGCACAAGGAGGCATATGAGGCGGAAAGGAAGAGATTAAGAGAAAGGGCTGCTGAGGCGTAGGCGGCAGAGGAACATGGGGACAAGACTAGGAAGTAGCCGAGCTGGACTCAAGGAAGGTAGATGTATGTCTTAGTTGCAATGTATCTTCATTTCAGTTGTAGTGTCGTGATGTATCTTCATTTTAGTTGTAGTGTCATGATGTATCTTCATTTCTGTTGTAGTGTTGTTAAGTATCTTTTTGCATTACTTCGTAGTTGTCAGTTAATTTCGGAGACAATGTATCTTAAGTTGTCCCGCCAAAATGATTCTCGCTTAGTTCTTCCCACCAATGAGTTCCTGCCATTTCTTGTTTGTTTACTCTATAAAAAACCCCTCCCCATGAAGTTGTGTAAGCACACCATTTGGGTTCTTAGCCACTATGTCGGGTTTTCCCTACGACCACAATTTTCACAGCAGGATGTCTGAAGACCTTTTTTTATTTTGCCAGGACCTGTAGGATAGACAATAATCCATCCCAATTGGAGGAACTCATTAGTGATTATCTCCTCATTGAGTTGGGTGAGGAATTATGTAGAAAAGGTTGGCCATCGAGGACCCTAGACTAGATACGGCAAGAGCTTCTCAGGATCGGTGTAAGGTGGACAAAGCTTGAATTCAAGAGTGAAGCTTCAATGCAGATGAAGGCTGAGAGCCCTTGGCTATGGATAGAAGAGAGCAAAGATGAAGATGATATCTTCATGCCGCCGAACGTTGGGACTAGGGCGAGAGCTGAGTGGGATAAGGCGCATGCCAAGAAGAAGGCATTGTCGAAGGGCAAGGGTGATGCATCGTCGAAGGGTAAGGGCGAGGCAATTACCTATCATAGGAAGAACTAGAGGAAGGCATAGTTGTAGGGAGAGATAACACTCTTATCTATCGTAAGTTATGTTGAACTGTGTTGCAAGCTATGTTCAAGTGTGAGACACAAATGATATCGCATCCATACCTAACTGCCCGCACGCAGCAAGTACATGGGAGCAAGGCAGGTATAGCAGCTTTGGTTTGTTGTAGGTGCACTCACACATTGGCCATTCTTCATTGCCTATCATCACCTCATGTGTCTTTACCTCATCTCCATATCCGATCATGTTGGAAGGTAGGCGCACCTCAAACCTTCTTTCTTGATTACCGATGGCGATGACATTCATAGACCGAGCCTTTTCCATCTTGTCATTTATGTAATGCACAATCTTTGAACAATACCTCGTGTTCGGGTTGTTGATGATATGAATCTGAGCCATCTGGAGACTGTCTCTAAAGTACTTCAAAGTTCTGGTGAAAATACACTCCACAATGGTTGTTAATGGCAGATCCCTGCTTCCTCTCAATACGAAGTTATATGTTTCAGCTATATTTGTAGTCATGACGCCAAACCTAGGTCCATGAGTGTCGTGTAGCAGAGACCACCTCTCCACATGATCATCCTCTATCCATTCCTATTTTTTAATCCGTCTCTCAGGCCTTCTCGTAGTACCGGGTTGGTCAAATCCTGGCAAGTCACAAAGAGCAATAGCTTCTTCCTCCTGTGGTGCTGCCCTTGTTGTTGTCTATGCAGCTACCGCATGTGCATGATCCATGACAGCTATTGCTCTAGCTGCTCTCCTCTGCTTAACATGTTTTTAGTGAAATCATCCAGATAGTCGTGACACTTGATATACTTCCGCTCCATCTTGTGCTTGACTGCTCTGGCCATGATCATAACCACCACCCCCATATTGGGTCTGACTGCTCTAGCCATGATCATACCCACCCTCTTTTTCCACAGGAAGCACTAAGGCAATGGGGTTAACTCTCCTTGTTTGGCAAGCTTTCATCCATTTATCCCATTTATAGTCCTCTTCTATCGGTCTCAAATAAAACCAAGGGGTATTTCTTGAATTAGACCATAATGCATGCACACCGACAGTATGGGTCTGAGGGAGCCAAAGAAGCAGATAACCAATCCTTCAAATCACTAATGGACCATGTTTCAGGAGCCTGGAGTGCTTTATCAATGCATTGAAACTCACCCAAATCATCTCTGTGCTCTTTTCTTTTGACCACACTGTTACCATAGTAAAACCTAAACAATACATTATCTAACATAACTTTCGACCTAAAATTTTACCAAAACTCGTCAAATACTGGTACCATTCCACATTATAGTCTACAAATATACTTCTAATCCTCTAGCCCAATATTCTTACAGCTAATAGACCACATCAAGGTCTACCCATAAACAAACACAAATGAATGTAAATAGCGAGATATTAGGGTGTACCCTTGAAGCGTGCGAAGTTCTACAGTGTAGCAGCCTCTAGTCACCAGATTAGCACCTCCACTATGGAGCTACCTCAAGCTGCAGTCCCAGCCTCCACCATAGCCAATGCTCCCCAAGAACACCACCACCTTCCTCCAAAAACTCCCCAAATTATTTCACCAAGCTATCCTATTAGTAGATCGGGCCTTCCCTAGCTTCCTAATGTACTTCAACCACAAGTTTTGGTGGAAATTACAACATAAATGAGCTCAAAATGGTTCAGAGAAATGGTGGAGGCGAGCTAGAAATGAGGAGGAAGGAGGAAGGAAGAAGAAGATAAGAAAGAGAGGAGCAGGGTGGCCGGCACGCGCAGGCGGATAATAAGGAGCGCTGGTTAGGGGTTCAAACCCCGATAGGCGATAGGCCCCTACTCCTCAACGAATTGTGTATTATTCATGAAAATGAATAAAAAAATCGTATTATTTTTAAAAATAGCCCTATGTTTCTACCTTCTCAATGAAAGGTCACTGGCAGAACTAGGGAATAAACCCCACAGTGTGCATGATGGGACTCGATTGGACTGGTCTTTAATGCGTTGGACGGTTTAGTGGGCTTCGGTGCATGCCGCCTAACATCCCGTGGATAAAAGGGGTGGGACTATGAGGAAGTAATTACGGGCAACAGTGTGCACGTCCAGCGTGTGTGTGTAGGGATGGCAGTGGGGCCCCAAACCCGCTAACCCGGTGGGTACCTGCCTTAAATGGGGAGGGTTTGGTAAAGAAAAACCCACGGGGGTGCTTAGCGGTAAAAAGTTGGACCCATCGGGTCTGGCGAGAGCGGGTCTAGAGATGGCATACCTGTACCCATAGACCCGCAGACCCTACTATATCCTACAAATGATAATTCTAATTTCTAATCATAACCATAAATACCTAACCCCACTAACCCCGGCGGTCCCACACCCCTCTTCCCACGCGTGCACGATAGCACGAGAGGACAACGCACACGCACCCACACCTCATGGCCTTGTCCACTCCCTCATTACGCAATCCCCTCTTCCCTAGCTTCTAGCACCACCGCCACCTCCCTTATAGTAGAGGGATGCACCACCGCCTCCTAGCTTCCTCCTGCACCACCGGAGACCGCCAGATCCTAGCCAAGGAGGGATGCACCACCACCAAATCTCAGTAGAGGAGGATGCACCACCGCCAGATCCTACCTCTCACGCCGCCCTGCCACCGTACCTTCCTGCACCACGTGGGGAACCCCTCGCGCTGCCGCCGGTGGAGGTCGAGGACCACGAGAAGGGGAGCTTCAACGACTGCATGCACCACCGGTCAAGGTCGAGGACCATGGGGAGGGGAGCTCCAGTGATTGCTGCCGCCTTGCAGACGGACTCCCAGTGCCGCTGCCGCCTTGAAAACCTTGGCGGGTACCCGTCGGGTCCCTATTTACCTGGCGGATGGCAGGTCTGGTGGGGATCTATACCCGTCAATGGATTCAGGGAGGGTCGTGGGTGTGGGTAAATGGGGCAGGGGCGGGTATGGGGTGCTGGACCCAGACCTGAACCCGGCAGGTGTGCTTGCGAGCGTGCGTCACGTGTTCACGGGGTAGGAATGACACGTGCAACTATTGCACGGACATAACATGTTGAGACATTGAACTCCATGTCGACAGGCATGCACGAGACACTTACCGATGCTGCTAGAGCGTGCATTTTGTGATTGTTACGTGACTAAACTCCCAAAACATTGATATTTACGAATCTAGAATATGTCATGCCACTTTTGTTGTGATTAAACTATGTTCAGTATGCAATATAGTACAATTTTAGGTGACTAAACTTCGAGTATGCTCCTCGCGCCCCTGATAGGATCGGCACCCAACTCCGTGTACCCACAATCGCACATTCCGAACAACTTCCTCACGCATGATGGACCTACGTCATGGCAATGGAATATCCTTGCCAGTAAATACCATAGTATATCTTGAATTTGTTGTCACTACTCAATCACTACCACCATCTAATACACACTTCTCCCCAAACATGCTCTTGCATACAAGTTGGATCAGAACAAGTACTTAAGAATGGGGTACATGATATGCAATTATCAATACATCTTACAGATAAAAGGTTCCAATCTCATATTTCAAATCATAGAATAAGGATCTACCACATAGGAATTACAAATATGACCATAATCATGTTGGGCAGTTCATATGGTACTAGATCCCTCCGGTTGTGGCTCCGCAGGAGAAGAGTTCCCCCCTTTAATCTTCACTGGTTCTAGCTCTGTTTTGGTGTTTCGGTATTTCTACGGTGCTTCCCTCCGGGAACTCCCGAGGGGCCCTTTATATAGGGGGTTTTAAGTTAAACAAAGGCGGTGGGCGGAAGATCGAAGCGAATCGATGTCCGAGGAGGGAAAGAGCATGGGTGGCGTGCCCACCCTTATCAGGCATGCCACCTTATCTATTTTGTCCCTCCTGGATCATCTGGTGAGGTCCAAGTGCTCCAATTGCTTCTCTTGGTGAAATATTGACGCTCCCAAAATCCCAGCTTTGACTTTGTTTAGGTCCCCAAAAGGCAAAAAAATACACAAAACAGGGTTTTCCTGTCTTGTAGAGTTATAAATGTAAAACATGAATATAACATCATATATGTAGCAATGCGGTAATTCATAGCAACAAACTAAAAAGTTCATGTATGCATTTTACATGTATACAATGAGGGAGTTGGTGACGAGTCATCGGAGGAGGACATCGATAGGCGATGGCAAGGACCATGATGAGGAGGACGAGGACAATGAGTAGAGTATAATGTATTGTTGTAAGTATTGGTCTATCTGCCACGTTCTTCATCGTGATTGTTGTAACTACCATGTCTTTCTATAATATTAGGTTGTGGGTACTATAAGTATTTTGTCCAAATATGATCGCGACATGCACGAAGCGCGCCCAGAGCACGCGCTCGGCATCGACTAGTATAGGATGAGGCATGCACTCGGCATCGGTTGGCAACGCATAGACCATTAAGTGGTCATGCTCACTGCCAAAACCATGCATCCATCCTGCTCGTTAGATCATAGAGGATCAAAGGTTGGTGGGCACGATCTACGTTCGGTGCCAAAAGACCTAGTACGTCTTGCTTATGATTTTTTGCAGATAGTGGATCACACATAAAAAATCAGAAAAATGTGAAAACAGGTCTTTTGGCACCCAACGCACCACCCGGATGGCTATCGAGTAGAAGTTAACCTGGCTTTCAACCCTAGACCCCCCTCACTACCCAAAACATGGCACCACTCCATGGATTGATCCCAAACTCGGCACTTAGCTCCCTCTCGACATTCCAACCAACTTCTGCAACTAGTGATTTCTTGGTTATTTGAAGAAATCTTGTCTTTCCATTTTTCAACCAGAAAACGAGTGTTTTTCCAAAGGAGGTGCAAGATTTGGGCGCGCGCAAGGCCCCAAGAAATTTTCACGCATTCTACATCATGTTGTATGGCCATTCCTAGGAGGTGGGTATTTATCTTGTGGTGCAAGCATATACTGTATTTTTCTTGAGAAACGGCCCGGTAATGACGGTTTCTAACTGTAGGTACCCTAGAAGACACTCTCAATTTTAAGGTAAAAATGGTTTGGGGTGCCACATAGGGTACTGAGGCTAGATACATGCCTAGGTACAAGATTGCACTAACCCTTGCATTGTTGCGCCCGCCGGCGGGTTTGCCCATTTTTTGAACAGTACCAAATAAAATATAAAAAATCGGAAAAATGTGAAAATAGCTCGTGGAGCCCTTATAGGTGATTCTCTACCCACAAAAAATCGTAAGCAAGACATACCAGGTAGTTTGGCACACAAGGCACCACCCAAATAGCTATCGAGTAGGAGTTAACTTGCCTTTCAACCCTAGATCCTCCCCTCACTGCCCAGAACATGGCACCACTCCATGGATTGAGCCCAAACCCAGCATTTAGCTCCCTCTCAGCATTCCAAGCAACTTCTCCAACTAGAGATTTGATGCAGCCCAACATATGGCAATCACCATTGGTCCACATCATGCTACACCAACCATGAGTACTAAGGTGAATTCTTTCCATCTCTTGCCTTCCTTTGGTTATCATGTGAATGGGATCCTACTTGAGACGAATTCCTATTGTATGACTAGGCCCATGACCATGACACCAAGAGGAGGAAACAAGTATGCACAAGGAGCCAAGACCCTCACACACAAAACATGGAAAAGGAGACGCAAGAAGTTGCTGAACTAGGCCCGGAGTCTCTGCCCTAGACCCCGGAGTCTCTGGCCTAGACTCCGGACAAGACTCTGAACCCATGTCTGAAGCTCTTTGTCTACCCCTAGATACTGCACCAGAGACCGTCTCGCCGACTAGAGTCTTCGGCCCCTCCACCCCGGTGTCTCCTGCCTGAGTGAAACAGGCTTGTATGTCTTGAGCTGGGCC
Organism: Avena sativa; assembly: GCA_916181665.1. Lineage (NCBI taxonomy): Eukaryota > Viridiplantae > Streptophyta > Magnoliopsida > Poales > Poaceae > Avena > Avena sativa. The sequence continues at coordinate 626,670,515 of OV702288.1, read as the reverse complement.
CTAGAAGACACACTCAATTTCCAGGCAAAATTGGTTTGGGGTGCCCCATAGGGTACCTATGCTGGATACATGCCTAGGTCCAAGATTGCACTGACCCTTGCATTTCTACGGCCGTCAGCATGTTTGCCCTTTTTTGAATAGTACCAAACAAAATTAAAAAAACAAAAAAAAGTGAAAACAACTTGTGGAGCCCTTTTATGTGACCCACTACACACAAAAAATCAAAAGCAAGACGTACCAGGTATTTTGGCACCCAAGACACCACCCAAATAGCTATCGAGTAGGAGTTAACCTAGCTTTCAACCCTAGATCCCCCTCACTGCCTAGAACCTGGCACCACTCCATGGATTGAGCCCAAACCCGGCACGTATCTCCCTCTCGGCATTCCAAGCAACTTCTCCAACTAGAGATTTCTTGGTTATTTGAATAAATCTTGACTTTCACCCAAAAAACCGGTGTTTTCCAAAGGAGATGCAAGATTTGGGGCGCCCAAGGCCCTGAGGCAATTTCACACATCCTACATCATGTTGTATGGCCATTCCTGGGAGGTGGGTATTTATCTCGTGGTGCAAGCATATACTGTATTTTCCTTGAGTTACGACCCGGTAATGGCGGTTCCTAACTATAGGTACCCTAGAAGACACTCTCAATTTTCAGGAAAAAGTGGTTTAGGAGTGCCCCATAGGGTACCTAGGTTGGATACATGCCTAGGTCCAAGATTGCACTGACCCTTGTATTGTTGCGGCCACCGGCGAGTTTGCCTATTTTTGAACAGTACCAAACAAAATTCAAAAATCAAAAAAATTGAAAAAACAGCTCGTGGAGCCCTTATATCTAATCCAATACCCGCAAAAAATAATAAGCAAGACTTACCAGGCCTTTTGGCACCCAAAGCACCACCCGGATGGCTATCGAGTAGGAGTTAACCTAGCTTTCAACCCTTGGTCCTCCCTTACTACCTAGAACAAGGCACCACTACATGGATTGAGCCCAAACCCGGCACTTAGCTCCCTCTAGGCATTCCAAGCAACTTATCCAACTAGAGATTTCTTGGTTATTTGAATAAATCTTGACTTTCCATTTTTTGAACCCAAAAAACAATGTTTTTCCAAAGAAGGTGAAAGATTTGGGTGCCCAAGGCCCCGAGGCAATTTTAACACATTCTACATCATGTCCATTCTTGGAAGGTGGGTATTTATCTCATGGTGCAAGCATATACTGTATTTTACTTGAGTTACAACCCGACAATGGAGGTTTCTAACTATAGGTACCCTAGAAAACACTCTCAATTTTGAGGTAAAAATGGTTTGGGGTGCCCCATAGGGTACCTAGGCTGGATACTTGCCTAGGTCAAAGATTGCACTGACCCTTGCATTGATGTAGCCGCCGGCAGGTTTGCCCGTTTTTTGAATAGACCAAACAAAATTCAAAAAAATCAGAAAAATATGAAAATAGCTCGTGGAGCCCTTATATGTGACCCCCTACTCGCAAAAAACATAGGAATGACATACCAGTTCTTTTGGTGATGGCTATCAAATAATAGTTAACATGGCTTTCAACCCTAGATCCCCCTCACTGCCCAGAATATGGCACCACTCCACGGATTGATCCCGAACACATCACTTAGCTCCGTCTCGGCATTCCCAGAAACTTCTCCAACTAGAGATTTCTTGGTTATTTGAAGAAATCTTGACTTTCCATTTTTTGAACCCGGAAAACGGGTGTTTTTCCAAAGGAGGTGCAAGATTTGGGCGTGCCCAAGGCTCCAAGGAAATTTCCACGCATGATACATCATGTTGTATGGCCATTCCTAGGAGGTGGGTATTTATCTCGTGGTGCAAGCATATACTGTATTTTCTTGAGATATGGCCCGGTAATGGCGGTTTGTAACTGTAGGTACCCTAGAAGACACTCAATTTTTAGGCAAAAATGGTTTGGGGTGCCCCATAGGGTACCTAGGATAGATACATGCCTAGGTCTAAGATTGCATTGACCCTTGCATTGCTGCGGTCGCCGATGGGTTTGCTCTTTTTGAATAGTACCCAAAAAAATAAAAAAAAATAAAAAGTGAAACCAGCTTGTGGAGCCCTTATATGTGACGCACTACCTACAAAAAATCTTAAGCAAGACATACCAGGTCTTTTGGCACACAAGGCACCACCTGGATGGCTATCTAGTAGGAGTTAACCTAGCTTTCAACCCTAGATCCCCTCCTCACTGCCCAGAACATGGCACCACTCCATGTATTGATCCCAAACCCGGCACTTAGCTCCCTCTTGGCATTCAAGCAACTTCTCCAACTAGAGATTTCTTGGTTATTTGAAGAAATCTTGACTTTCCATTTTTTGAAACCAAAAAATGGTGTTTTTCCAAAGGAAGTGCAAGATTTGGGCGTGCCCAAGCCCCCTAGTCAATTTTCATGCCTGCTACATCATGTTGTATGGCCATTCCTGGGAGGTGGGTATTTATGTCATGGTGCAAGCATATACTATATTTTTCTTGAGTTACGGCTCGGTAATGGTAGTTTGGGGTGCCCCATAGGGTACCTAGGCTAGATACATGTCATGGTGCAAGCATATACTGTCGTGTTACCCTAGAAGTCACTCTCAATTTCAGGAAAAAATGATTTGGGGTGCCCATAGGGTACCTAGGCTGGATACATGCCTAGGTCCAATATTGAACCGACCCTTGCATTGCTTTGGCCATCAGCGAGTTTAACATTTTTTTGAACACTACCAATTAAAATTCCAAGAAAATCAGAATAATGTGAAAATAGCTTGTGAAGCCCTTATATGTGACCCACTAGCCACGAAAAATCATAAGCAAGATACACCAGGTCTTTTGACACCCAAGGCACCACCCGGATGGCTATCGAGTAGGATTTAACCTAGCTTTCAATCCTAGATCCCCCTCACTGCCTAGAACATGGCACCACTCCATGGATTGAGCCCAAACCCAGTACTTAGCTCCCTTTAGGCATTCCAAGCAACTTCTCCAACTAGAGATTTCTTGGTTTATTTGAAGAAATGTTCACTTTCCATTTTTTGAACATGAAAAATCTGTGTTTTTCAAAAGGAGGTGAAAGATTTTGGCGTGCACAAGGCCCTGATGCAATTTTCACACATGCTACATCATGTTGTATGGCCATTCTCGGGAGGTGGGTATTTGTCAACACCCGGATTTTTAATCCCAGATGCCCGTTATGCCATACCTCGCAATCCCAGGATTACCATTTTTGCGAGACATAACGGATTGGATATCATAGTACATCATCCATTACAAACCATACATAAGGTTTTACACAAATAAGGATCTCATGATCCAGTCTTTAATACAACAAGCAGCGGAAATAAACGATAGCGTAGCGGTGGGGTCCATCTTCAGGGGCACAGGCAATGCTGACGAAGGCAGATAGTCCTAGTTATCATAGCCGTCCTGCTGACCATCATCTTGATAATCTCCTTCATAGTCTGGCCATGATAATAGCCAGGGACAAAAGCCATGAGTACTCTTTAAGTACTCGCAAACTACTACTAGCAAGGGTTGTGATTCCAAGCTAAAGTACTAAATTGAAAGAATAACTATCAAGTTAAGTTTGAAACCTAAGCTGAGTTCTGAAACAAGAAAAGATAAAATAAAAGTCTAGAATCACTTAAGTTGGGAAGCTATTTTCATCTACAAAACCCTGTTGTGGTCAAGTCAGGGTTCATCATTCATTTCAAGGTATTTAGAAAACATCTGACAACGAAACAGTATGGCCATTCCAACTGTCCATAACCGCAGACGCGGCTATTCGAATAGTTTGACACTCTGCGGAGGTGGTACACTTTCACCACAAGATTCGATACATCTGTCAGGGATAACCCTGAATCATCATATGCAGATAATCAAACATAACCTTCCCTTTACACACCCTAGTACAAGCACCTCTCCTATGAGCATGGCCTCCCAACCATGACCATCAGTCATCTTGGGCACTGCATAGGTGGACAACATTGAGAGGTAGCCTCAGCTCAAACCTCTCCCGTGAGGGAACTAATACTAATGCATATAAATTTCTAGCTAAGCCTTACCCAATTCAGGTAATGTGGTTGTACGGTAAATTTGGAATGGTATCGCATCCGAATCCAACCATCAGTTTTATAATAAGGGTTAAGGCTCATGCCTCATCATTTTCATCATCATAAACCAATTGTGTTTCTCAACACATGTCAAAACATCTCAATAGGTTAAGACTCATCATTCCAAGGTTTTCATAACTCATTTTCACCAAGTGTTCCCATCTAAAATGAGTCAAGTTTGATCTGGTCTAAAACACTAGGTTAAGAGGTTCACTAAGGTGGAAAGGTGGGATCAATCTCATGTCATAGCATGACAATCTAAGGGTTTATACTTAGGTCAAGTTTTATACTCTTTATGCTACCTTCAAAATTAATTAAAGAACTTTGTGTAAACTAAGGGGGTGTGATCAAAGTATGCCTAAGGCATCTTTACTAAACTATCTAGTTTTATTCTAGCTTGCTACACTAGCTTACTAAAGCATGTTTGCAAGGGTTAGCTTGCCACTAATAGCTTGCCTTGGTTGGTGTAGTGGTTGAAGTTGTTTTCTTCTTCTTCTTCTTGGTAGAACTCCTCCTCCTCGAAGGCTTGGTCGGTACTATCATCTATAAAGACATAGGGAGGGCACAATCGCCAAACAATACTTAACTTAGGCTAAGTAGTATTCTAAACCACACACTTGATGATCTATTATCATCCAAAACATCACAAGTTTAATTCAATAGTTTCCACCTTTTTATTTTGGAAAAGTAATTTCTACTCATTGAAAACTTAACTACAATTTAATATTCACCACCAAAATATGGGATCATGTGTACACATGTCCTCACCACATATTCTAACATGTGGGAATGAGATTTGAAGGTTGTATTACTATTACTTTGGTTTAAGTTTATTATTTAATGATTTAAAGTGACTAGAAATGCCTATATAGCATTATTTTGGTACTAGTCCAAAGTCACTGTCTGTAAACCTTAATATTATTACATATTTGGATAGATATGATGAAATGTGATTTTTGAGAGTTGGAATCAACTCAAAAGCTAACTTGGTTGATTTTACAAAAATGTTTCAAGTTGCAAAAGCTTCTGCCTTCTCATTTTTATTAGGAGAAATCTATAACTCTAAATGAATTAAATCCAACGGGCTTGGATAGAGCATTTCAATACCCTTTAGACAAAATTAGTTTCATGCAATTTGGATTTGTCAAACTCACAGAATTGAATTTTGAAACACTGGACATAAACTCTATTCTAACTAAAAGGAAAAATCCTAATTTGAATCTACGGGCTTGCGCGGGAAAGAAAATGGGCCGGCCCAGTGGTGCTGCGCGGCACAGGGCTCAGCTAACAGGGGGTCCCACTGGTCAGCGGCACTTAAAACGCGAAGCGGTACGCGCGCTGTGGGCCGTGCGATTAGAGGCTAGATCTACGGCTGAGGGTCGTCGTCGACGACGGACGGGTCGCCGGCGAGGTCGAACCCTAGCGGCTCGGTGGGGGTCTACTGGGGGCGTACCAGGGCTCCAGCGGGGTCGGCGATGCGGGCGAACGAAGTGGAAGACGACGGCGAGGCGAGGCGTGGTCGCGGCGGAGCTTGGGGTGGCCGGAATCAATGGCACCCTTCTTCTCCAGAGGCGGCGGCTCAGGCTCCAATTCCGGCGAGCTGCTGCTCCACTTGCTCCGGCAAGAGGTGGGTGAGGTTCAGAGAGGTGAGGGGAGTGGAATGGTGTGAGTCTTTGGTGCTGGGGAGGGCTCCTTTTATAGGCTCGACGGTGAGACCGAGCGGGATGGGCGGTCGACGGTGGCGACATGGCTATGGCGAGCTAGCGGCATGGCTGGGGATGGCGATCGATGGGTGGTCCCCTGGCGGTGCGCTAGCGCTTCAATGTGGCCGTAGGGGCGGTGGTATGCGGTCGAGGTGAGGTGGCGCTCTGAGAGGCAGAGGCGGCGGTGTCCACGGCGAGTGGTGGCTGTGGGGCTTTGGGCAGCGAACGGGGGTGTCTCGGGTGTTCTCCAGGTCGAGGCGGAGCGGTGGGCGTGGGCTGGCTTTGAGTGGTGGCTTGTGCACGCGGGGACAGGGCGCACTCTGCGGACGGCGTCGGCATGGTCTGGTGGCACTGGGCGCAGCTTTTCCTCGGTGGTCCACGGCTGCTCTTGGCTCGGGCAAGGGACAGAGAGGGGCGGTGCGGCGTTGGCTACCTCCTAAACATGGCGAGGGAAGGGGGAGTGGTCTGTTGCGACGGTTGCAAGGTTGGCCGGCCAGGGTGGTGCTCGGCATGGCTTGGCATGGCCACTAGGGCATAGGGGATGGGCTGCAATTGGCATGGTTTGATCAAAGGGGGACAGAGGGATTAAATGGAGATCAAACGGGGGCAAAACCCTGTTCAAAACAGTGAGCTAGGATTAGAGTTAGGATTCTGCCTGCCAAGTGTTTGATAAAATGGCCGCAAGAGAAAAAGTTTTGAATTTTGAGTTCAAAATTTTTGAGTGATCTCCACTAGTGCTAGGTAGGCTCTGGTTGCAAGGGTTTTGAAAATGGAGCTCAAATACATGGTTTTAAAATAGGGGTGATCTATGCATATGCATTAGATTCAAATTTGAACTGCCATTTAAAATAGTTTCCAGAATGTTTTTAGAAGATCAAAAGGTGGGCCTTGGTACCTCATTATGTGTACTAGAAAGGGGTGCAAATATCAAGAATTGTTTCTGTTAAGAATTGAGTACTAGGAATAGCCAAAGTAGGCATGAGAGTTAATTTTGTCAAAATGACCATTCCTTTATTTTAATTCTTTTTTATATGATTTCTTTTAGGAAAAGTTTGGGAATGATGTAGATGATGTTTAAATCCCCTCAGAAACATTTTAGAAGCAAAGGATCACACAATCATGGCAATTCAAAACAACTCCTATTTTAAATGCACACATATATGAATGCCTTCATTTTAAATATGGAAAAGTTTTTGTTAATCCTAAATTTGGATGATTTGATCTTTGATAAGCTTGGATTGAAGTTTTGGGATGTTACAGTATTTATCCTGTGGTGCAAGCATATACTATATTTTTTTTATTTATGGCCCGGTAATGGTGATTTCTAACTATAGGTACCCTAGAAGACACGCTCAATTTTCAAGCAAAAAATGGTTTGGGGTGCCCCATAGGGTACCTAGGCTGGATGCATGCCTAGGTCCAAGATTGCACTCACCCTTGCATTGCTACGGCCGCCGACGGGTTTGCCCTTTTTTGAACAGTACCAAACAAAATAAAAAAAATAAAAAATTGTGAAATCAGCTCGTGGAGCCCTTATATGTGACCCACTACCCGCAAAAAATCATAAGCAAGACATACCAGGTGTTTTGGCACCCACCGCACCACCCGGATGGCTCTCGAGTAGGAGTTAACATGGCTTTCAACCCTAGACCCCCTCACTACCCAAAACATGGCACCACTCCATGGATCGATCCCAAACTCGGCACTTAGCTCCCTCTCTACATTCCAAGCAACTTCTGCAACTAGAGATTTCTTGGTTATTTGAAGAAATCTTGTCTTTCCATTTTCAACCCGAAAAACGGGTGTTTTTCCAAAGGAGGTGCAAGATTTGGGCGCGCACAAGGCCCCAAGAAATTTTCACGCATTCTACATCATGTTGTATGGCCATTCCTAGGAGGTGGGTATTTATCTTGTGGTGCAAGCATATACTGTATTTTTCTTGAGTTATGGCCCGATAATGGCGGTTTCTAAATGTAGGTACCCTAGAAGACACTCTCAATTTTCAGGCAAAATTGATTTGGGGTGCCACATAGGGTACTCAGGCTAGATACATGCCTAGGTACAAGATTGCACTAACCCTTGCATTGTTGCATGATGAGTGCATATTTGCATCATGTTTTACACTATTATTTTGCAATGTAGATGTAGGATCTTGGTATTTTACGGTGCTCCCGCGTACATTTTATGTCTATTTTCACCAGGATTAGGACAGATGATGGATCCAATGGACCCAATTCTTGAAGCAATTATACCGAGGAGAAAAGGAGTAAAAAACAACGTAAATCGCTTATTTTGGAAATATTAATAATACTAGAAAAAACCCGAAGCGATCAAAGGAGACGGACGGTTTAATGACCAACTATACAACCAGAATAAATTTTCTAGCCGTATAGTTTGCGCCGCCACCGCCTCTTCAAATAGTTTCACCCCGTGCAACTGGATCGGAGAGACAACATATAGAACACCCAGAAATCACCGAAACCTCACCTCCGGAAGGCATCTGGAGGGGGAACTCGTCCACCGGGGATCCATCTTCGCCCTGCGTAGATCCGGGAGGCTAAGGCATCGATCTTCATCATCCATAGCTGCATCACCACCATCTCCATCCATCCCATGTACATCTTTTCTAGATCTTGATGTAATTTCCATTCTCGTTGTGGATTTATACAAGTACTATTCATCTATGATAGATTCCATTATTATTGACATGATGTTGATTGCCTCCATGTCTGAGTAGATTATTAGTTCTTGGGGAGATGGAGAAACGCTAGTATGAGATTGAAATAAGATAAAGGTTATTATGATATTCATCAATGTGACCATGTGCTAGATTGTCTTCATCTTGATGTTGAGAGAAGTCGACCTCTCAATATTTGCCTCTCATGGGGACTTGATGGACGGACCTACTAGTTGGTAGACAGAGGTGTGTTAGCACTTATAGTGACTATAAAGCTATTGGCACTCCTTATGTATCAACTTGGGAAACCAAGGAAACTCACGGAACACTATCCATGCCATGTGATACGTCCTACAGGATTACGTCCCTTAATAGCATAGTAATTCGATTGATGTCGATTGCTGACTATTATGGTTATGAGGATGATGTGAGCAGTGGCTGCTGCCTATTTGTCCAAATACGGAGTTACTCCCACACATACATAGTTGAGAATGTTAATGATAATAATCTTTACCTTAGCTCTTTATAATGCTATTGGTGTATCCGTTACTCCCTAAGAATGATTTTCCCTATTGTAGTTCTAATCTCTCTCACATACGCGATACTTACGTTTTGTATTCAGTTGTTTTACTTTACTTATCGTTGCTCTTATACCAAAAACTCCAAAACACCCTTTTACACAATACTCGCATTTTATCTTGTCACTTAGAACTTTATTTAGCATTTCTATTGTAATATTTATTTCAAGAGTTATTAGACTTCAGACTCCTGCTCCCTTTGGGATTGATATCTTTATTTCGAAACTAGCTACAAACGATTTGTGCACTTGCTGTCATCAAGCTATTTTCTGGCACCGTTGCCGAGGAGCTAAGCGCTGTATGTCTTTTAGTTTTTGCTTATTTATTTTTGTCTTGCTAAGTTTTGTTTTGAGCTACAGGTTTCCACCAACATGATGGAGTTTGAGCATATGATTAGTGCTAACCCACTCAGCCACTTTGGGAAGCCCTATGATATTTATAAAAGAGATAACTCCAATGAGAAGACAAGGGGTTTTGAAATAAATCCTCTACTACTCGGTATTCTACACAAGAAGCAATTTACTGGAGATGAAGAAGATCCTGATCCATATGAGCACATTGCATGTTTCAAAGATATATGTGGCACTTTTCAATTGACGGGATATACTGCTGATGAGGTAAGGGTTAAACTTTTTAGTCAGACCTTGACTAGTATAGCTCTCTCTCATGGTATAGATCTCTACCCCCTGAAGCCACTACTACTTGGGATAATCTAGCTTGTGAATTTTTAGCAAAATATTATCCATTATCAAAATCTTTTGGAATCAGGCGTCTTATAATGACTTGGAAGAACTGTTCTAATGAAGGATTAGTAAGAGCTTATATCAGATTTAAAGATCTATTACGTCTATGTCCTTATCATGATTTGCCTGAATGGTATTTATTGCATATCTTTTATGGTGGTTTAATTGAACCTAATAAAATTGAACTAGACCCTTTCACGGAAGGAGCCTTTATGAATCTTCCTATAACTAAAGCTTGGGCTTTACTTAATAGAATCCGTGATCATAGAGTTTCATGGAATTTGGGTCTAGGAAGTGAAGGAGGCGTAGAAATAGAGCATGATTGTATTCATGACTATAATAAAAAGGGCCATGTTAAAGAATTATCTAAAGAACTTTATTTGGATTTAGATCTTGTGTTGCAAATTGTTAAAGCTTTTACAGAACATATCAAAGCTCCGAAAGAGGGTGTAGTCAAATATGATCCACCACCCGAACCTGAGAAGAAAAGAGAAGTTAAAGCAACACTGGCCTCCCTAGAACCAATACATGAGATGCCATTCCCTAACACTAGACAAAAACATATTCTTGAATATGAACAGACTAAAGCAGTACAGGAGAAGAAGGAAGAAGAAAGTATGCCAGAAGTTGTGGAACATCTGGAAGAAACCAAAGATGAAGAGGTAACCAAGGAAGAAATTATGGCTATGTATGCACATTGTAACATAGTTGAACTCGATAAAGAGACTTCCGTATTGGTTGAAGGTGAAACAAAGGTAAAAGATGCGGGTAAGCCTATTCTTCCCTACATATTTAAAGAAACCTCACATGATGGTTTATGCGATCTTGGCACCGAAGTTAATGTTATATCTTATGATTACTATTTAGAAATAAAAGAAGAAATAGAACCGGCTACAATTGAAAATACTAATATGACAATCATGTTAGCCAATAAAAATCTTAGAATTCCAATGGGAGTAGTTGAAGTTGCAACTGTCACATCTGGCAACAAAACATTTCCTATTGATTTTGTAGTTGTTGATATGCCAGTTGATACTCTTTGCCCAATTATATTTGGAAGAAACTTTTTGAGTGATATATGTGCCTATGTTGATTTCAAAAAGGAGATTGTGTCTCTTAAGCTTGGGGGAGCGGAAAAAGGATTCCACTTTTCCAAATTTAAAGACAGGCCTCCTCCACAAATACAAGAAGAGGAAGAGAAAACTATTGAGGAAATGGCAGCTCTTTTCTTTAGTAATCAAGAATAAGAAATAAATGAAGATTCAAATTATGAAGAAATAGTTATGAAGGACAAGCCCCTAGAAGAATTAGAAGATGAATTTGATTCACTTCCCATTATGGGACCTCCAACTGATTAGGCTTTTGAGAGCCAGAAAAGAGAGGGGACGAGGAATTACCACCCCCAAAGTTGAAGACTCTACCAGATAATCTTAAATACATGTTTTTAGATGATACAAATAAATTTCCTGTTATTATTAGTGCTAAACTTTTAGGAAAAGAAGAAGAAGAACTCATGAAAATACTTAAGGAGTATTAGTCCCATGATAACCGTCCATCGAATATTCATGGAAGAAGGTGCTAAACTAGTCGCAGAATTTAATAGAAGATTGAAGCCTAAAATGAAGGAAGTGGTAAGAAAAGAAATTGTACGCCTACTGGACGCAGGTATAATCTATCCCGTTAAAGAAAGTGAATGGGTAAGTCATGTTCATTGTGTCCCTAAGAAGGGCGGCTTTACTGTTGTTCCCAATGAAAACAATGAATTGATACCTACTAGAACTATTGTTAGGCATAGGATGTGCATATACTTCAGGAAATTGAATAAAGAAACTAGGAAAGATCACTATACTTTACCATTCATTGATCAAACTTTAGAAAGGTTAGCGAACCACAGCCATTTTTGCTACTTGGACGGATACTCTGTTTTTTCTCAAATAGTTGTTCATCCTGATGACCAACTTAAAACAACTTTCATTAGTCCTTATGGTTTACATGCTTACCGATGTATGCCTTTTGGTTTATGTAATGCTCCATCTACTTTTTAAAGATGCATGACTGCTATTTTTGCGGATTTTATAGAACTGATAATGGAAGTATTTATGGATGACTTTTCTGTCTATGGAACTTCATTTAATAGTTGCTTGGGTAATCTCAAAAGAGTTTTGTAGCGTTGTGAAGAAACTAATCTTGTTCTAAACTATGAGAAGTGCCATTTTATGGTCAAAGAAGGTATAGTTCTTGGACATAAGGTATCAGGTAAGGGAATTGAAGTGGATAGAGCTAAGGTTGAGGACATAGAGAGAATGCCACAACCTAGGGATATTAAAGGTATAAGAAGTTTCCTTGGTCATGTGGGTTTTTATAGAAGGTTCATTAGAAATTTCTCTGGAATATCTAAACCTTTGACTAACCTCCTGCAAAAGGGAGTAAGATTTAATTTTGATGATAAATGTCTTATAGCCTTTGATAAACTTAAGAATGATTGATCATGTGCTCCTATTATTAAACCTCCTATCTGGGATACGACCTTTGACTTAATATGTGAAACTAGTGATGATGATGTAGGAGTAACTCTGGGACAACACATTGGTCGCAGATTTGATATTATACATCATGCTAGTAGAACTATTAGTGGTGCTCAAAAGAGTTACCCCAAGGAAGAAAGGGAACTTTTTGCTGTATTTTTCTCTTGTGATAAATTTCATTCTTATATAGTTGATGCAAAAGTAAGAGTCCAATCGTGATAGTTTAAAATAACTCCTTGAGAGGAAGGACCATAAGACGAGACTAATCCATTGGATTCTTTCACTTCAAGAATTTGAGTTGCAGATTATGCAGAGGCAAGAAGTAAAGATGTTGGATGCAGTGTCCATGTTTGTCCAAAAAGACATCGATCTTATTGAGAGGAACTTTAGTCCTGGTGATTTTCTCTTACGAGAATTATTTAATGAACTAAGGTCAATTCCTTCGAAAGAAAATGAATCTTTTTTGTTGGAGGAGCTTTTCATCCCTGAATAAGCAAATGGTAAGTGCAAGGTAAGTGTTCTTACCCAAATAAGTGATTTGTTTTCACAAGTTTTACTTCTAAATTTTTTGCCTTTGAATTCCTTGTGTTTTTCTGAAGTTTTTAAGGGTTTTACCAACTATACGGGCGGAACTATACGACCGGAGAGGAAGCTCCCATCGTATAGTTGGTCGTTAAACTCTATGTATCATCGTCGTGAAATTGTTTTCGATATCTGAGCCTATACGGTCGCAACTATATGACCATATCTAAAATTCTGGCCGTATAGTTGGTTGTTGAACTCTCAGATACTTTTGATTTTTGATGTCTGTATCTATACGGTCGTAACTATATGACCGGAGCTAAAATTCTGGCCATATAGTTGGTCGTTGAACTCTCAGACACTTTTGATTTTTGGTGTTTGTATCTATACGGTCATAACTATACGACCGGAGCTAAAATTTTGGCCATATAGTTGGGCGTTAAACTACCAAACACTTTGCGTTTTCCTTTTCGTTTTTATTATCCAAAAAAAACGTTATTGTCAGTTCCGAGTCGTGATTTAATCGACCTGGACTCGAGATATTTGGAAATATTTGCCCGGAACCAACTATACGGCCGGAGCTATACGGGTCGCGCCCTTATAGTTGGTCGTTACACGGCAGGACTTTTCTAAATCCGTGATTTCTTTCCATGTTTCGTTAAGATTCTTTTCTTGGGTGACAATTTGGTGTTTCTCGCGAGTTTTACCGACCTCTGACCCCCCTTATATACGGCCATTGTCTATCTCTAATCATAATCTCCAGGAACCAATCTAGCAATGCGTTATCCCGTCCCAGACCGTGGGAAACCCATGGGGCTCATTGCTCCTTCCAGGGACCGCTCTAGCAGCTTGTCCATGGAGGACGATGACGAGGAGGTGGAGAGGTTTAGCCTGGGGTACAAGGAGTACGTCGAGCCAAGCTTCTACAATAACGATTATGATGATGATGTGGTTGACGTCTACATCCACCGTGATGTCTATGATCCCCCGGGGATCAATTGGGCAGCAATGAAGAGAGTTCAAGAAGAAAGAGAAGGTTACAAGCCACATGGAAAAGGGCGCGTGGAGACGGTCAAGTTCATCGCTACGGACCCCAGGCCGCACAAGCATAAGGAACTATCTAATATTGGTGCAGGTGCTAGCAAGGGAGCGAAGGAGCCACTCGCGAAGCCTACCATTGGTGCTCGTATGAGGGTGAAGCCTCAAGAAGAGTGGAGGTACGGTTTCCACTTCCCCGATCCATCAATTATGGATGAGGAAGAATAAGCTGTTCCCAAGACCAAGGATCGCGTGCGAGCACTGGCGATATATCAGAAGCATGAACTACTTCATCGCGTCGAAGTCCGCCACCGTCTCAAGGAGAAAGAGAAGAAGGATGATCTCCTCCCATTGATGACTAAGCTCGCAGATAGAGTGGACACGCTGCAATCTAATTTGCATAGGTGCTACAGCCGCATCACTACTCTAGAGGATACCAACAAGAAGCTACGCACCGCGGTGTTACATGCCATGGCACCACAGTGATCTACAATAATCACGGTATCAAATAATCGCAAGGGATTATTTGATCCCGCCTGGCTTGATTCCAAGCTTGGAGAGATCTTTAAGACCTTGTAATTTATCTTATAAGTTTTTATTACTATTTTCGCATTAGTTCAAACTAGAAATAAAGTTTGCATCATTAGAATTCCCTTTAGGAATAGTCGATCCCTTTTATGAAATTCCGAGTTTATTATATATGGAGCAATATTGAGTTTATGTTGTCTTATTAGATATATGAATGGCTTGAGTATAATTTTACTTGCACTTGATGATAGCAATAGGAGTCTTCCACACCATTGGTATTTATGGAACATATAAAGATAATTTGGTCAATATGTTGTAAGTTTACAGTTTGATTTACAAAGAAAAGAAATTATCTACGTAGTTAAACTGAAAAAAGAAACCTTGAACAAAGGAAAATAAAGGTGCTATCAAAATAGAATGAGAACAAGTCGAGGTAAAATCTTCAAGTCATAATAATGCTTCATATACAATTGGAATTTGATAATTGAGATCGTTAAACTTTGAATTCCTACATGAAGTGGAATGTATGGCTAGCTCCTTTGCACATCACTTAAACAAAAGTGTGAGCATATACACAAAAGAGAAGAAAAGAAAGAAGAAAAAGAGTGAGTGTGCAAAGAGCAAATAGGCATATACCACTATATTGTAGTATGACAAAGATACACTTTTGAGATTTTGAATCCCAAGTGAATATGTTAATCCTAAAACACTTGGGAATACCTCGCTAACTCATTCGGTTGAACCAGATACTTTTACATTATGTTGAGATTCATCTTTTATGAACTGTTGATCACTAAGGTGTGGAAGCCTGCTAATACTATTCAGATGGTTCGAGTAAGGTACTATTCATGAACTTATTCCTATGCATCATATATGATAAACACATGCTACAACTGCCTCATTTATTTTATCGACTCAGCTTCATGAATATGAGGATCACATCCATTAAGCTAAACTTGCTCGGGACGAGCAAGAGTCTAAGCTTGGGGAAGTTGATGAGTGCATATTTGCATCATGTTTTACACTATTATTTTGCAATGTAGATGTAGGATCTTGGTATTTTACGGCGCTCCCATGCATATTTTATGTCTGTTTTTACCAGGATCAGGATAGATGATGGATCCAATGGACACAATTCTTGAAGCAGTTGTACTTAGGATAAAAGGAGTAAAAAACAACGTAAATCGCTTATTTGGGAAATATTATTAATACCAGAAGAAAACTCGAAGCGATCAAAGGATACAGACGGTTTAACGACCAACTATACAACTAGAATAAATTTTCCAGCCATATAGTTCCGGTCGTATAGTTGGCGCCGCCACCGCCTCTTCAAATAGTTTTACCCTATGCAACTAGATCGGAGAGACGACATACAGAACATCAGAAATCGCCGAAACCTCACCTCTAGAAGGCATCTAGAGGAGGAACTCGTCCACCGGGGATCCATCTTCGCCCTGTGCAGATCCGAGAGGCTAAGGCATCGATCTTCATCATCCATCACTACATCACCACCATCTCCATCCATCCCATCTACATCTTGTCTATATCTTGTTGTAATTTCCGTTCTCGTTGTGGATTTATACAGGTACTATTCATCTATGATAGATTCCATTGTTATTGTCATGATGTTGATTGCCTCCATGTCTGAGTAGATCATTAGTTCTTGGGGAGATGGAGAAGCCCTAGTATGATATTGAAATAAGATAAAGTTTATTATGATATTCATCGCTGTGACCATGTGTTAGATTGTCTTCATCTTGATGTTGAGAGAAGTCGACCTCTCAATATTTGCCTCTCATGGGGACTTAATGGAGGGAACTACTAGTTGGTAGAAGGAGGTGTGTTAGCACTTACAATGACTATAAAGCTGTTGGCACTCCTTATGTATCAACTTGGGAAATCGAGGAAACTCACGGAACATTATCCATGCCATGGGATATGTCCTACGGGATTATGTCCCTTCATAGCGCAGTAATTCAATTGATGTCGATTGCTGACTGATGTGGTTATGAGGATGATGTGAGCAGAGGTTGCTGCCTATTTGTCCAAATACGAAGTTCCTCCCACACATACATAGTTGAGAATGTTCATGATAATAATCTTTACCTTAGCTCTTTATAATGCTAGTGGTGTATCCGCTACTCCCTGAGAACGCTTTTCCCCATTGTAGTTCCAATCTCTCTCACATACGCGATACTTACTTTCTGTATTCAGTTGTTTTACTTTACTTATCGTTGCTATTGTACCAAAAACCCAAAAACACCCTCTTACACAATACTCGCATTTTATCTTGTCACTTAGAACTTTATTTAGCATTTTATTGTAATATTTATTTTAAGAGTTATTAGACTTCAGACTCCTGCTCCCTGTGGGATCGATATCTTTATTTCAAAATTAGCTACAAATGATATGTGCACTTGCAGTCATCACTGTGCCCGTCGGCGGATTTGCCCATTTTTTGAAAAGTGTGAAAGAGCCTGTGGAACCCTTATAGGTGATTCGTTACCCGCAAAAAATCATAAGCAAGACATATCAGGTCTTTTGGCACACAAGTCACCACCCATATAGCTATCGAGTAGGAGTTAACTTGGCTTTCAACCGTAGATCCTCCCATCACTGTCCAGAACATGGCACCACTCCATGGATTGAGCCCAAACCCGGCACTTAGCTTCCTCTCAGCATTCCAAGCAACTTCTCCAACTAGAGATTTGATGCAGCCCAACATATGGCAATCACCATTGGTCCACATCATCCTACACCAACCATGACTACTAAGGTGAATTGTTTCCATCTCTTGCCTTCCTTCGGTTATCATGTGAATGGGATCCTACTTGAGACAAATTCCTATTGTATGACTAGGCCCATGACCATGATGCCAAGAGGAGGAAACAAGTATGCACAAGGAGCCAAGACCCTCATGCACGAAACATGGAAAATGAGACGCAAGAAGTTGCTGAACCAAGCCCGGAGTCTCTACCCCTGGACCCATGAGTCTCTGGCCTGGACTTCGGACAAGACTCTGAACCGGTGCCTGAAGCTCTTTGTCTATCCCCCCCAAGATACTGCACCACAGACTGTCGCGCCGACTGGCGTCTCCGGCCCCTCCACCCCGGTGTCTCCTGCCTGAGTGAAACAGGCCCGTTGGGATTCTACTTGGTTGCTACTCTCTCCCTATGTGTGATTCTATCAAGAGCTAGCCAATCTATCTCATGGGATTCTACCTTTGGTCTCTCCCTTGAGATTCTATTGGGTTAGTGGTTCGGGCCAATGAGAGCAAACCGGATTGTATCTTGTGTAGTGTGTGTTTGTATTGATTTCCCCTTGAGTGTTCATCATTTTCTTCGCTCCCTCCCCCAAATCTCCTCGAATCTATGAAGATCGGGCCACCCCAAGGGTAAATCCACAAGGGAACCCATAATATCTAGTATCAAGAGCTTTTGGTTGCCATGGATTCGAGTTTGTGTTGAGTTTCTAGCCACCAATTTTGTTTTCTTTGCCTAAATTTGAAAAATTCCACCAAAAAGAGACATATTCGTGATTTGGATCGATCTAGATTTTGAGAGCATTTTGGTAGGTTTTGATCCATAGATCCACTGCTATACTCGTTGATCTACCTTCCTTTGCGTTCCCATGGCCTAATTTCCTGATTTCCCCATCAATTTTGAGGTTTCCCTTCGAGTTTTCTGCTCAAAATTGTGCCAAGGACGTGTTCTTGACGTTCTGGAACTCCCAGACTAGAGTCTCCGCCCCAAGACTGGAGTCTCCGGGGTTAGTGAGCTCAAACCGGAGTCTCCGCCCCCTGTAGACAGAAAAACTGTTTCACCGTTTTGCATATAACTTTTGCATTCGAACTAGGATTTTGGTATTCTTTAGCTCGTTTCAGAGAGGAGAAGGAGATATACATCATCATCCACATTGGTCATGCTATCTACTTCAACAAAATCCGTGAGCAAGGACGGATCATCAAATAAAGGGTGAAGATTGAGGACGAAAGGTATACCAATTCCGCGACTTCTCCCCACTTGCATTCTTTTGAAACTCACACTATCTTTGCGATACAAAAAATACCTATTGAGACTAGGTCCTCCTACGATTGCTTGGGCTTTGCACATTTTACCTTGTATAATTCCAAGCAAAAGTTGTGAGCGTTATCTCATAGAGTTATCTTGTATAGTTGTTGGTAAAAGAAAAAGCAAGTGAAAAATAAAAAGGAAAGAGAGAAAAATACAAAAAGAAAAAGAAAGATACAAGTTACATAGGGAATAGGAAGCGCAAGCTCGATGAACATATTGTAGGTGTTACTTATTGTGCAAATCATGTAGCCCTCCAATTTTTTGCAATCGAACTAGCATCTCTCCTTGTACTTGTGCGGCATGCGATTATAGTCTTCGCTAGGCCTTCATTTCCTTCTTAGCTCACTTTTTCCGTTGCACAAGTCCCGTTCATCCCACCATGTGTGTTTCCTTGATCTTAATTCCTATCTTGTGGATCGACTTGTTTGCTTTGTGATCATCGTGGTTCTCTACTTGCCTTTACATATCTTGGTTTCCGGTTGGCATGCCACTTGCCTTACCTAAGATCCTCATAAGCCGTGTGTGTTTGGTGTTTCTTGTGTTTTTGGATACGACGCCACTTCTCCTTTGCATTTTGGTAGCTCTCGGTCCTTACCATTGATCCAATACTATCTACAAGGTGAGCTAACGTGTAGCATCTTTGAATCCAATTTCCACTATATCACACTTGGTCTTGTGAGCACAATGTCTTGGGACTCCGGAACTGATGAGGAAGGATCCATGATGAGCCACGGCAACAACGACTACGCAAGCATAGATGACATGATGGAGCACTACACCTACATTGGCTCCGCATGCTTGGAGGACTTGGAGTTCTACACCGACAATGACTCCCCAAGCATGGAGAACATGGAGCACCATGAGGACTTCGACTTCTCATTCATGGAGAATATGGAGCACCATGAGGACTTCAACTTCTCATTCATGGAGGACACGAAACACTTCTTCGACTATGATGGCAACTCCCTCATGAGCTATGATGACTTCTTCCACAACATGGAGACCAAGAACTTCTACACCATGCAAGTGGAGGCACGTCTCCAAGAGGCCAACAACGACAAGCTCTTCAAGTCGCATCCATCAAGAGGAACTACTTACCCCGAGGGTTTTCCATCAAGCTCTAGAAGGCATGACAACTCAACAAGCGCCAATACACATGAGCCAAGACAAGTGCGTCGCCACCAACAAGAGATCAAGAGCATCCATGTTATGTGCTATACAAGATCAAGACGGTGCAGAAGTCCTCTCCACCATGAGAACAAGGAAGCAAGCTACCGTCCGTGCCATCAAGCTACATCGACAAAACAAGTTCGACATGAGGTGCCCAACTACAAGAACATCAACGAGACCACTTCTCCTTCGAGGAAGACCACTACACAAGCTTCAACACCCTCAAGAGAGAAGACCTCATATGACGTTGGTGCTACCTCACGGACAAAGAAGGCAACCAAGAAAACGCGTCATCACCAACACCATGAAGCTTCCAACGCCAAGAACTTCCATGACAAACCTTCTTCAAGGAAGCCTCCTACACAAGCTACGAGATCGTCAACAAATGAGAAGGACGCTAGGGATCTCTACTTCACCAAGTTGAATGAACCCGTCAAGATGACCTCTCATGAAGTTGACGCTTTCAAGACATGGTGCAAATCCTTGGATGATGACAAGCGTTGTGGTACAACCATGTAGGTGAGATATGATAACTCGGATGGCGATGAGAGTGATGATGCCCAACTTAAGGCATTCATCTTTGGAGGCGATAAGGTTGAGGATGGTGAGCATGGGATTTTACCTTCACCAAAGGAGGCGCATGGAGTGGAGGAAACCGATCCTATTCCCACATACTTGAGTGATGATGTGGTACCAATCCCATGTGAGTTTGAGAGACACTTAGTCCACTTGAGTGAGAGCAAAAGTGAGATGAGTGACTCCACCATATGTGAGATTGTGTGCTTCCACTTTGAGGACATGAGTGATACACCGAGTGAGTTGAGAGTGGTAGTTGATAGGGCAAGTGAGGCCATTTCAATTTCTAATAATTTACCCTCTATGTCTAGTGTGTTACCTCATGATGTGCTAGGTACCTTGGAGGAAGAGGCGCCAAGCTTGGAGATGATGGTGTCTCCTATCGCGAACATGTACATGGTGGATGAAGATGATGCCATCCCCATATATGATGAAGAAGTCGCCCACACGGAGGACCCCACTACCACAACAACCACTTCAAATGAGAGGTACAACTAAGGTAAGAATATGGGTGTTGATGATGCCATGATCTCACTAGTGGACATGATGAGTTATGAGGATATGCGTGCCATGGACACTACTTGTGACATTTCATATGCTTCATTCATGTTCCCATGTGATGCTTTACCTTTGCATAATGTTGATCATGCGGAATTATTTGATTGTGATGATATTGCCATAGACATGCCAAGCTACAAATCCTTATTTTATCCTACAATTGTTGCGACAAACTTGATGAACAATTGCTCTTTCCCTATGTTTGTCGACAACCATATTTGTACTTTGGAAATGCCTAATCATGCATGTTCTTCACTTTTTCACGTTGTTGCTTGCAATAATGATGATATGGTTCATATTGAGATCGCCCCCATAACTTTCTCAATTTTTGGAGACTTTGATACTTGTCGTGATAAGCATATTCCCACCTATTGCTCGCATAACCACCATGCTTTCTATAATATATTGCCTAATGTTAATGGTGATGTGCATAAGAGAAGATACATCATGATGGATTATGTGTTCATCTACCATGCACACACGTTCTTCCTTTGTTTATGTTGTGTGTAACTACCCGCATTCCAATGTCAACCTCGATTGAGCACGAGTTGACAAAATGAGCTCTTGAGAGCATCCACCAAGATATAAAGGGTACATCCCCTTCCTTACAAGATGGTGATAGGATATCATCGAGGTCGACTCTTTTTCAAGAGGGGGAGATGATGCAACCCAACATATGGCAATCACCATTGGTCGACATCATGTTACACCAACCATGACTACTAAGGTGAATTATTTCCATCTCTTTCATTTCTTCGGTTATCATGTGAATGGGATCCTACTTGAGACAAATTCCTATTGTATGACTAGGCCCATGACCATGACGCCAAGAGGACGAAACAAGGATGCACAAGGAGCCAAGACCCTCAAGATCAAAGCCTAGAAAAGGAGACACAAGAAGCTGCTGAACCAGGCCCGGAGTCTCCGCCCCTGGACCCTGGAGTCTTCGGCCCGGACTCCAGACCCGTGCTTGAAGCTCTCTGTCTACCTCCCTGGATACTTCACCGAAGATTGTCGCGATGACAGGAGTCTCTGGCCCCTCCACCCTAGAGTCTCCGGCCTGAGTGAAACAACCTACGTGTATTGAGGTAGGCATGGCCCATGTAACGCCCCCAAACTCCCCCTTTATGCCTAAAGTACCCCTAGCTCGTGGCTGGCCTATATATATGCCCCCACCCCTCCTTAGAACCCTAGAATAGAATGGATGATGAAATAAGGCATGTGCCAAACCCTGGATGGGATCCCGCTCTCTATAGTTTATCTATGAGTTGTACATAGCCTTCTTAATTGAAGTCGTCAAGGCACTCTTCTAGTTCTTGGTCTCTCTCATGTATGGATTCTAGTAGTGCTAGGTCTCTTCCCGGTGGGATTCTACTTGGTTGCTACTCTCTCCCTATGTGCGATTCTATCAAGAGCTAGCCAATCTATCTCATGGGATTCTACCTTTGGTCTCTCCCTTGAGATTATATTGGGTTGGTGGTTCAGGCCAACAAGAGCAAACCAGATTGTATCGGGTGTGGTGTGCGTTTGTATCGATTTCCCCTTGCGTGTTCATCGTGTTCTTCGCTCCCTCCCCCAAATCCCCTCGAATCTATGAAGATCGGGCCACCCCAAGGGTAAATCCACAAGGGAACCCATAATAAGATTTCTTGGTTATTTGAAGAAATCTTGACTTTCCATTTTTTGAACCCGAAAACAGTGGTTTTCCAAAGGAGGTGCAAGATTTGGGCACGCCCAAGGCCCCGAGTCAATTTTCACGCATGCTGCATCATGTTGTATGGCCATTCCCAGGAGGTGGGTATTTATGCCGTGGTGTAAACATATATTGTATTTTTCTTGAGTTACTGCCTAATAATGGTAGTTTCTAGCTTTAGGTACCCTAGAAGACACCCTCAATTTTCAGGCAAAAATGGTTTGGGGTGCCCCATAGGGTACCTAGGCTCGATACATGCCTAGGTCCAAGATTGCACTGACCCTTGCATTGCTACGGTCGCCACCAGGTTTGCCCCTTTTTTGAACACTACTAAACAAAATTCAAAACAAAGAAAAATGTGAAAACATCTTGTGGAGCCCTTTTATGTGATCCACTACCTGCAAAAAAACATAAGCATTATATACCAGATATTTTGGCACCCAAGGCACGACCAGGATGGCTATCAAGTAGGAGCTAACCTAGATTTCAACCCTAGACCCCCCTCACTACCCATAACATGGCACCACTCCATGGATTTAGCCCAAACCCGACACGTAACTCCCTCTCAGCATTCCAAGCAACTTATCCAACTAGAGATTTCTTGGTTATTTGAAAAAATCTTGACTTTCCATTTTTTGAACCTGAAAAACTAATGTTTTTCCAAAGGAGGTCCAAGATTTGGGCGTGACCAAGGCCCCAAGGCAATTTCTGTAGGGGTTCCGCGCATGAAAACAATAAAATTTTACCCTACGCCCCTGAACCCCTGAAGCTTCCAGGACCTATCTATTAGTAATACAGTAATGGGAGAGGCTTTTCGCGAACTTACCCTCGAAGACCGAAAAGCGTTGTCAACGCTCAGGAGAGCGTGGTTGATGTAGACGAGCCGAAGCCGACCTCAAGGTCATGATGAAGTCCTTGCGCTCCTTCTGGCTCCAACGACTTGAGTGCCTCAAGTGTGACACCTCGTGGGAGTTACACACGTCCGGTGCCTGACGATGACTCCCGCTTCTCCGATCCAGCAGCAGTTGCGGAAGTAGAGCTCCCGGATCCGAATCCTTCAGCGCAACGGCGCTCCACGGTGAAGATGTCTGTCGCTCGCGCAGTCCAGACTTGGGACCACGGTCACGAGAGAGAGAGGGGGGAGAGAGAAAATATCAATTAGAGGTCCCCCCAAAAGTGGGGAGACCTTTATTGATTATTGGGTGTATTTTCTAGGCCAACATACCCCACTTTATATAGGGGGAGGGGAGGTACTACCTCCCCTCAAGTCCCGGGGTGGGACTAAAGGAGAGGAGGGGGAGGGGAGGCCGTCGGCCAGCCCTAGTGGGCCCCACGAGGGGGCAAGGCCCAGCCGGCCACCCCCCCCTTGGTCCTTCTCCCTCTCTCCTTTCCCTCATGGGCCTTCTCCCTCCGGAAATTGGCCCATTAAGCCTTTTGACCTTTTAATTTATTTTCTCTTTATTAAATAATTATGAATAAATGATTAAATCAATATTTAACATTCATTCACATATTATCTAATCTCTGTGGCCATGGAACACCTTCCACCTCCACTCCGGACATCCTCCGGACTTACTGAAACCCTTCCGGTTTTCTCCCTTCTTTTTTCGGTGATTCTACAGATCCTATAAACACTCTCTAAGCATCATCAAGCCCTTAAGCGTGATACCCTACGGTTCGGGAACACTCCAGACATGGTCGGGACACTCCCGCACCAATGATCAACAGAGGGACTTGGATGGCCATGTGACCCCTGTGCGTTCCACGTTCGTCGTTTGAACCGGGACAGTCGTGTCTTATTCCCTTTGTCATTCGATACTTGCATTGCCCGAGATTCGATCAATGACATCACCATGTCGTGTTCAATCTCGTTACTGAATAATGCTACTTAACTCGTTCCGACAAGTGATATCCCCGTGATCTAATCACACGTTGCGCAGCTATTGGATATAACTTCTCCGAGTGGGCCCTTGAGTATCTTCCCGTCACATGGACGGACAAATCCCGCTCTCGACATATATTGCCTCTATGGTTTCCTCCGAATACCTGAACACACCTTTATAACCACTGTTTTACCAGATGGCGTTTGATGATATCTAAGCACCCTCGGGAGACAGTGATTGACATAGCCTCACGGTATAAGGAATAGTCTACGAGGATCCATTTCTAATCATCGTAACTTTGAACTTTGTGACATGATCGGGTCACGATGTTTAGGTTGGGTATTGGTTCATCATCTCATTCTCCGAATGAGATGACCTCATTTCCGACTGGCATAAATGCCACATGATCAGGAAACATGATCATCTGTTGACCAATGAACCAGTGACTAGAGTTTCACTGGGAACCCCTGGTTGTTTGTATATCACACGTGTATTGATGTTTCCACTCAATACAGTTATAGCATGATATAAAACTTAATCATAAACTATATGAAATATGATAATAGTCCTTACTACTATTTGTCTCTAGGGCATATTTCCAACCGTCTCCCACTTTCACTAGAGTACAAATACACTAGCTGCATTTGTTCTCAATCATTGGCACTATATATCCAGTACCCTGAACATGCTTGCTCATGGAAGAGGTTGAGTCTTGGGTCTGTACTTTACAGTCCCAAATCCTTTGCAACTTACTAATGTCATCTTGATTGACATTAATACTCTATGATCACATGATAGCATCTGTGTGTATGCATCATCGCTATGGCAGCAGAACGAGGCCTGATTCCAGGAGCCTACAGTGACGTTAGATCAACCTCGAGGGCTTTCGCATGGGCACTGTGCCCTGGGACACATCATTCTACGTTAAAAGCGAACTAGCCCCGCCATAACATTATACAACACTTTAGATGGTACCCTTATCTATTATTATAAATGTATTTGTCGAAACACTAGTGCACTCTGTGCAACTTTCGATGTTTTTGTTCACCTCGCTTCCTACTTGACTTTAATTGGTATCTACAGGAGTTTCCAACATATTCCCTTATAACATAATTGTTTATGTTTTAAGATATGTTATCCTTTATGGATTTGGAAAATATGTCCACAGTTCTCTATTAGACACTGCGGACAAACTTAGCTCAACGTTATGTGATTCGAACTAAATCTGTCATGGTGGTGTCACGGCAGATGCCATGGATAGGCTAAAGGTGGGGACTAATACACGCTAGGGGAATCCAGGAAGGGATAGTGGAGTGATTCTCCACACAGAAGATTGTATTTCTTTCCAGTTTACAAGTGCTCCTAGAGCTGTATTGGCGAGAGGAGGAAGAAGAAACTCTCTTTCTCTCAACTACAGTTCACTCCTAGAACCTTCGCAAAATTTGTATTGAAGAAAGACCAACCAAACTAGAGCTCAACCCCCTCTACTGAAACCCTAGCCCCCCTTATATAGAGGGGGCTCGGTCTCTGCCTAGGGCATACGTGGAGGCATATTCCTAAGAATATGCCTCCTCTCAAAGTAGTAACCCGACCGGGGTGCTTTTCCCCCGTCGTACATGCTTTAGCTACATGAGCCTCTGCGGCGCCTGCGTCAGTCGACACGGGCATCGTCACCCTTGTCAGCCATGACCCGGTGGTCCTGCCCTTGCTTGCTTCGCTCATGCAGTGCGTACCGGGCCTTCTTTTTTACCAGAAAGATTCCTTCCTTCTCCCAGAAGCTAAACGGGACCCAGATCATGGCAGATCCGACCACATCCTTTCCTACATACAAGTTAGACAAGCACTTCCGACTTACTCCTTAAGTCGGCTGAGACAATGTTAGGCGACTCCCTCCCCCCTAGTCCGGGTTACTCCGTGATCCGGCCTGCCCTGAGGTGACCCGGCCAGCATCCTCTTTGACCTTGCCGAACCTCGGCTGACTCGGCCTTTATACCCCGGAGTGACCCTACACGGGGGTATCCCCCCAACATTAGTCTTCGAAGCTGGTGCGGTCTTAGCTGCCTTGGCCGCTAAGGCCACATCAGGTTCATTCATGTTCGAGCCTTGGACGTTATTTCTGGATTAGCTCTTTATCTCGGATTATATGGATTTACGTTCCCTTCGCACGTTCCAAGTTTTCACTTGCCGGCCGGGTTACCACTTTGACTCGGATCTCATGGTTTTACTTTACCTCTGCACACTCTAAGTTTTTACTTGCCGTCCGGGTTACCATGGTTTGATCCGAGCCTTGTTTCCTTCTCTCATACGCCAACCCACGTGGAGGCTAATCATTATGTTGTCTTATTTTAAGGGCCTACATAGTAACCGCCGCAGTAATTGTCAGTTATCACTGTGCGTGGGTGACGTCACGCCTTCCTCCTCTTTTATCGCATATGTGCGTCACGTCACGGGATCGCTTCTGCTCTGTGGCCCTCTGTGTGGCTCCTCTACGATTGGCTGAGGCGTGTGATACACAGCCACACCATGTTGCTTATTGGCTGGGCGTGATCCCACTCACCCTCTCAGGGGGTGGTTAAGTAGCGGAGGGGCGCACCCCTTAGAATTTTTCCCTCTTCTGCGCCCCTCTGCCCATCGCTCTTCTTCTTCATCTTCCTCGTGACCGCGCCGCCGCCAGTGCCCCTAGCAGCAGCGCCACCGCCGCACTCTTCCCCGTGCCTCTGCATTGCAGCCACCGCTGCGCAACTTCCTCGCCATGGGTCCTCACCAATCCAGGCCTCAGATCCCCGCCACCGCCAGCGCCAGCGAGGGTAGCGACCACGAGATGACGGAGGAGGAGTTGGTCATCGCCGAGCAAGAAATGGAGGAGGATGTCGCTGCAGCCGACCGTGGCGCGTGGGCCAGATCATGGGTCTGTCAAGATGACCTTGACTGGCTCTACCGGACCAGACGCATTCCTGCCGGCGTCGCCGCTTGTCTCCCCTCCGCCAAACTGGCCCCCTCACCCAATCCGGGTGAGTTCGTCGTGTTCTTGTCCCATTTTCAGCGGGGATTCGGCCTGCCGGTGAGCGATTTTTTCCAGGATTGGCTTAGCACCTACCACCTACAGCCGCACCATCTTCCAGCCAATGCTATCACCTCTCTCTCTGCCTTTGCTACTACAATCGAAGGCTACACCGGACTGTGGCCCACGAAGGAGCTGTGGATCTGGTTCTTCGGCCTTCGTCGTAACGTCATCCCCAATATCCAGGTTGAATCCGAGGACAAGCAGCTCACCCAATTCGGAGCTGCGTCCATCTCACCCCGGAGGACTTCCGTTTTCCCCCGGGTCACCGGGCTTGACTCCTGCAAAGGATGGGCCCGGATCTTCTTCTATGTCCGGAACTCGGGCACTAAAGATTTGATTCGGTTGCTCCCCTACACTCCAGGTCCACCTGATCCGGAATTCTGGGAGGAGGTCTCCAAGAAGCCCACGGCTCTGGCCAACCAAGTTAACAAGAGGTTCGCGGAACTGAAGAAACTCGGATTGCGCAACGAGGATGCTATGATCACGTTCGTGCGCAACCGAATCTCTCCCCTCCAGAAGCGCACCCACAAGGTGTGCCACATGAGTTTTGGCCGCGACCCCAACCAGACCCCCTCCTTCGAGCTGAGCAACACGGAGATTTTTCGCCGGGTTAAGGCTCTCTTCACCACCCACAAGAATTTCTCCGCCGAATGGACGTGGGGAATTGAGCACTTCTGTCGTGACAGGCTCCCTCCCGCGGTAAGCTTCGCAGGGCAAACCTATTTCGGATCAAATATGTGTCGGTTTTTGTTGTATTTTTGACACTGTTCTTCATGCTTTCTCTCAGCTGTTCCTTCAGCAAACTCTTGAGGATGGTACGGATCCGACCCTTAAGTGGGCGCCGGACCGAGAAATCCCGGATGAGGAGGAGCCGGACCAGGAGATGTTTCTCCCTATGACCGACGCTACAAAATGACCCAGCGGTAAATTCTCTTCTCTTAGAGACTGGCCCGATGATGAGGATGACTCGGATGTCGACGTGATTGAACCTGTTGAGGCTGTCCCTCTTTCTTTTGCCTTTCCGGCATCAGCTAACCCCGATGGGCATATCCACGAGGATCCTCCACTTGCTACGGGCGAGCCGGTTCCGGTGGCGTCGAAGAAGAAGCGCGGAGCCGCACCAAGTTCTTCCTCCGAACCTTCTCAGCCCACAAAAAGGCGAAAGAAGGCCGGAGACAAGACCGCTTCCAAGCCGGCAGGCAAAGCCCCGGCACGAAGGGCCCGGAAACCTAAGGAGGCCAAAACCTCGGATGCGTAAGTCATTTTTCGTTGCATAACTCACTTCTCCTTGCATCGTGGTAATTTCTCTTCTGACATTATTCTCTTCTTCAGGGCTCCGGTGGAGGCCCCTCAGAGCGGATCAAGCATCTCTTCACCACTTCGATCTGGCCCTTCTCCTCCTCGTGACGACGAGTCACGTCCGCTGAGCCCTATTCCAGAGGGTTCTGCGGCTGCTCTGGGTTCCGCACCACCTCGTTGAGAGGAACGCGACCTTGGAGCGGGAGGGGTCGGTCCAGCCGAGGTGACGGCGTCCACAACTTCAGCATCGCCGCAACCAGTAGCCACCGAGGCTACCTCAACACCAGCACCAGCAGCAGTTCCAGTACCAGTGACTGAACCAGCACCAGCACCTGCTCCGGCACCAAGAAAACCAACAACTGCTCCAAGTCCCGCTACAAGAGCCCCAGTGCCAAGCTCTTCCGCCTCGTCCGATTCATCTCAACCTCGGCGAGGAACTACTTCAGCAGCTTCTAAGGGGAAATCCACTGCAGTTACTTCTTCCCAGCAAGCTAAGGGCAAAAAGGCTCCGGATGCTACCAAGTCAGCATCCGTCGAGGCTAGGCAGCGAACCCTATCGTCGATGCTTCCCAAGAAAGCTCCAACAGTGAAGGATGTTCCTGCCGAGACCGCTGATGCGCAGCAAATGGTTCTGCATACCAGCCCAGCCCTTGCCTTGGTTGAGAGGAAAGAAGAGCACGCGAAGGGCTTGGTGGCACCCCATATGCCCACCGGTGAGCGGTACCCTCTGAGCCTTATTGAATTCGTCATGAACTGGAACAAGGAGGAGTTCGTCCACAACGACGATCTCCCGAAAAAGTTTGGCCCCGTAGAATTTTCCGCCCAAATGAATACCGCTGCTAAGGCAATTAACCTCGCGGGGTGAATGATGGAGGTATGTCGTTTCTCCTTTACATGCTGTAGATAATAACCATTAGTCCCCGAGCCTCCGGTGGAGTAGCTTGTTACTCGGCTGGAATCTCATTAGAAAACTAACGTAGCTCCATGTGAACTTCGAATATGCACACACCTAGAGCCGGGTTAAGTTCTACTTGGCCCGGGTCTTGTATACTTCGAATATGCACACACCTAGAGCCGGGTTAAGTTCCACTTGGCCTGGATCTTGTACACTTCGAATATGCACACACCTAGAGCCGGGTTAAGTTCCACTTGGCTCGGATCTTGTACACTTCAAATATGCACACACACCTAGAGCCGGGTTAAGTTCCACTTGGCCCGGATTTTGTACACTTCAAATATGCACACACCTAGAGCCGGGTTAAGTTCCACTTGGCCCGGATTTTGTACACTTCGAATATGCACACACCTAGAGCCAGGTTAAGTTCCACTTGGCCTGGATTTTGTACGCTTCGAATATGCACCAAGCTAATTTTATGCTTCTGTACTTTTTTCAGGTAACTACCAATCGCCGAAGTGCTGAATTCCAACGTCTGCGGGATACCCACAAGATGCTACACGCAAAGCACATTGCACTTATTGCAGAACACGAAAAGAGGGGTAAGTTTCTCCCTTGGCACTTCTCCGTTTTTCTTCACCTTCTTCTGCCGAACTAATCTCCTCATTTGGTTTCTGCAGCTGGGGTGGAGGCTGAGAACAAGATCATGCGGAAGAACTTGGAGGAAATCAGGGGTATGTCCTCTTTTGTCCGACCTTGTAGTGTTTTCCATTTCCTCTTCTCCTTGGCTCGGCAAACATTCACTCCTCGGCTCTGCCGGGTCAACATACTATTTCAGCATCGCTTGAGGATAGTGTGCCCGTGCCTGATATGATGCTGCATTTTCTCGAACAAGCAGGGCAGCATCAAGCCGAGCTAAAGAAGAAAGATGACGAGCTTGCTATCCTCCGGACTAAGGACAACGAGATTGCCAGGCTCAAGGATGAGATGGAGAAGATGAAGGCCCAGCACCAAACCGAGCTCCAAAAGGTTGGCCAGAACTTCACAGAAGAGCGTGAGCGCCTTACTCTCCAGATCTCCAAGGGCCAGGATCTACTCAAAGAATCCGACATCCAGCTTGGGTCGGCAAACGCTGAGCTTGAGCAACTTCGCAAGAGACGCGATGATTGCATCAAGGAGTTGACCCGGATTCACAGCCACATTTCACGTAAATTCTCTTCCCTTATCCGACATAATTCACCGGGTTACTTCATATGTCTTTTCTTCAGCTTCTTCCTTTGCCTTGTTTCCAGGCCACTTTCCAGAGGGTACTCCTATTGCAAGCGCTGTTGTTGCCAATTTCCGCCGAGAGAGGGGTACTCCCGTTGCTCTTGACGGTGAGAGCATTCCTTTAGACATGGAGGACCTATTGGTCAGCTTGTCATCTCGCGTGGAAATCATCAAGAATTACGGCAAGGATCTCCTCGACGTTTCCGTCCGGATTTTCAACACGTTCTGGCCCAGTGAGAGCGCTCCGAAGAGGATCACACTTCTTGCTGAAAAGCTGTCGGATATCGAGACCCAGCTTGACCTCTGGAGAGAGTCCACTGGGCGTGCCGCAGCTAATACTATCCTTCACCATATACTCACATGGTACGAGAAGATTGACCTCAACCTCCTTACACGCCGGCGCACCGGATCCAGATGGACCGATGATCCGGAGTGGGTAGCTCGGTGCTAGGCTTGTGCCTACAGCCTCGTCGAATATTCTCCTATCCATGACTGGGTTGAAGGACCGAGCTTCCTGGAAACCGCTGTGGACGAGCACGTTGAGAACGTTGAAGATGGGTCGGATGAGGACAAAGAAGGTGATGCCTCAGATATTGAAGACCGCGAAGACGACGCCGAAATTCCTCCTCCTGCTGCTCCTTAGGTCAAAAAACTTGAAAATTTATCAGATACCCGGTATGCCGGGTGCAACTGTATGCTGTGTACATGTGATATTTTGCTACTGAGTTCCTATGCCGGGTTAACTTGGGCGTAGTCCCCGAGTTTCGTTTTCTTGTTTGTCCAATATTTTGGCTTGGATCGTGTCTACCTTGATTTGGTTTTATGACTTATGAATCCGAGCTTCAAAAATCGTCTTAACAATACTAAGAAACTTTCAGACTTAGCTCAAAAAATAAAGCTGCATAATAACTTGAAAGTAAATACAGGGTTAGTCCGAAAAACAAACGTTAGCTCGAATAAATTCGTTTCCTTAGTCGTTTTTCATGTGCTACGCAATTCCAAACTTGTTCTCTTGCTTGCCATGAAGCCAATTCTTGTTGGACAGCAGCAAGTCGAAGAGTTGGATTTTTGGTGCTCTCACATTACTAATCCGGGTTAAGTAGAACAACTTATTCCAGCTAACGTACGAGAGATAACAACAATAATTATTAAGGCAGTCCCCAAGTTAATACTCGAGGTGCTGCTGTTTCATTGATAAGTTCATTACCGACATACATACCGACATATGAGACGACTCGGATACATACACTTCTTAGCTAAGTGTAGAAGGGACGAAGTAGTGCTACATTCCACAGTCGCTTAGATTCCTCTCCGAACCTATCCGCCTTGTTCTTTTCCTATGGCTTTGCATCGATAAGATAGTAAGAATCATTGTGCAATGCTTTGCTCACAATGAATGGCCCTTCCCATGGGGGGATAATTTATGCATGCCAGTAGTACGTTGTACCAACCGGAGCACCAGATCGCCTTCCCAAAAGACTCGGGGGCACACTTTCCGGCTATGATAGCGTCGGAGATTTTGCTGATATATGGCGGATCTGGACAGTGCCAGTTCTCTCGCTTCTTCCAGCAGATCAACATCATTTTGTCGGGCTTCTTGCACTTCGGCTTCTGTGTATTGGGTGACCCTAGGCGAATCATGCTCTATGTCGGCTGGTAATACAGCTTCTGCCCCATATACCAGAAAAAACGGCATATAGCCTGTTGATCGATTCGGAGTTGTTCTTAAACTCCACCGTATCGCTGGTAGTTCTTCTATCCAGCACCCCGCTGATCTTTGCAGCGGCTCAATGAGCCGGGGGTTTATCCCGGATAATACTAATCCGTTGGATCTTTCCACTTGTCCGTTCGATGCGGGGTGGGCTACCGAGGCTATGTCCAGCCGGATCTTCTTATCTCGGCAGAATCGCGCAAATGCTCCTTCAGCAAAATTTGTGCCATTATCAGTTATGATACTGTGAGGATAACCGTATCTCGAGATGATGTCTTTGAGAAATGTTACGGCCGTAGCTCCATCACATTTTCTTATAGGCTTCACTTCAATCCATTTTGTAAACTTATCCACCATGACCAAAATGTGTGTCATGTTTCCCCTTGCTGGTTTGAACGGACCAACCATATCCAAGCACCATATGGCAAATGGCCACGTAATTGGTATGGTCTTGAGTTCCGACATTGGCATATGTGTCTTAGTAGCATATCTTTGACAACCATTGCACTTTCTCACCAGATCTTATGCTTGTTCTAAGGCACTTGGCCAATAAAATCCATGTCGGAATGCTTTTGCCACTAAGGCTCTGGATGACGCATGATGCCCGCACTCTCCTTGGTGTATATCTCGGAGGATGTCAAGCCCTTCTTCCGGGTCAACGCATCGCTAGAGGACGTTGGTTACACTCCGTTTGTACAGCTCGGAATTGATAATTGTGTATGCTTTTGCTCTCCTCTGAGTTTTCCTAGCTAACACCTCCTCAGTGGGTAACGTTCCGTCTTTTAGGAATTGGAATATAGGCAGTTCCCAAGCTGGTATCGCTCGTGCAGGGAACACGTCCTCGTCGATTTCCATCTGATCCACTGGCATAACTTCAGCCGGATCACGCTGAGCAATCCCCGGGTCTAGCGAGGTAGTCCTCGGGTTTGCTGAGGCAGTCCCCGGGTTTGCTGATGCAGTCCCCAGGTCTCACGTACTACCTCCCATGTCAATGTCCATGGGCTCAGCTCCGGATTCCGTATCTTCCGGGACATAGATCGAGTCGGTTCCTGGGGACGGCCTGATAGATGGTTTTCTGAGGTGTTCCAATGCTACACCCGGTGGAATTGCCTGTCGGGTCGATCCGAGCTTCGACAGCATGTCGGCAGCCTCGTTTTCCACTCGGCGTACATGGTGAAATTCACACCCCTCAAAGTAACCAGATATCTTCTGCACGTGAAATTTGTATAGTGCCATGTTTGGATCCAGGGCGTCCTACACTCTGGACACTTGCTGCACCACCAAATCCGAGTCACCAAAGCATATTATCCGACGCATGACAATCTCTTTTGCCACTTTGAGCCCATGCACAAGAGCCTCGTACTCAGCGACATTGTTTGATGCCGCGAAATGGATCTGCAATATGTATTTTAGCTGGTCCTTCTTTGGCGAGGTAAGCATAACCCCGGCGCCTAATCCGGTTTTGGTTTTCGACCCGTCAAAGTGCATCCTCCAGTATTTCGGATCTGGTGGCGGTGGTTCGTATTGTACCTCGGCCCAATCTACAAAAAAGTCCGCCACAGCCTGAGACTTGATCGCTTCTCTTCTGTCGTATTGGGGCGCATAAGGGGCTAACTCAATTGCCCATTTTGCAATTCTGCCACTCGCATCCTTGTTACCCATTATCTCGGATATGGGAGCTTCACATATCACTTTGATGGGGTGTCCTCAAAGTAATTCTTTAACTTCTTTGCTGCCATATAGACACCATATGCCACCTTTTGAAAGTGTGGGTAGTTCTGTTTTGAGGCAGACAATACCTCGCTCAAGTAATATACTGGCCTCTGCACCGACTTACCCTCTTCATTGCGCTCTACTACAATCACTGCACTTACGACTCGGTTGGTTGCGGCTACGTAGAGCAACATTGGCTCCTTTGATAGTGGAGAGGCTAACACTGGTGCAGTGGCCAACATCTTTTTTAAGTGGGTAAAGGCTTCATCGGCCTGTGGTGTCCAAACGAACTTATCCGACTTTTTCATGAGTTGGTAGAGAGGCAATGCCTTTTCTCCCAACCGACATACAAACCGACTCAACAATGCTAGGCACCCAGTGAACTTCTGGACATTGTTAAGACACTTCGGCAACTCCATTCGCTCAATGGCCCGAATCTTAGTTGGATTAACTTCGATACCTCGGCTGGAGACGAGAAATCCGAGTAATTTTCCAGTCGGGACACCGAAGGTACATTTTTCCGGGTTAAGCTTCATCCGGAACCTTCTCAAGTTCGCGAATGTCTGCCTGATGTCGTCAAGGAGCGTTTTGCTTTCCTTGGTCTTGATAACCACATCATCCACGTACACCTGTACGTTTTGACCTATTTGGTCGTGCAAACATTTTTTGCATACATCTTTGGTACGTTGCACCTGCATTACGTAAACCGAACGGCATAGTGCGATAGCAGTAAGCCCCGTACGGGGTAATAAACGCAGTCTTTATTTTATCATCCGGGTTCAGAGGTATCTGGTGGAAACCAGAATATGCATCAATGAATGACAACAGTTCACATCCCGCGGTTGAGTCTATGACCTTATCTATCCTCGGCAGTGGAAATGGATCTTTTGGACACGCCTTATTCAGGTTCGTGTAATCGATGCACATACGCCAAACCACTGCCACGTTCAGATCGTCCTTCTTCTTTTCTACCAGCACCGGATTAGAGAGCCAATCCAGATACAGCACCTCCATGATAAATCATGCTGCTAGTATGAGCTATCTCGTCTCCGATGACTTTTCTCCTATCCTCGGCGAAGCGGCGGAGAGGTTGCTTCACCGGCCTTGCTCCGGGTCTTACGTTCAAAGAGTGCTCGGCCAACTCCCTCGGAACACCTTGCAAATCCTGTGTGGACCAAGCAAAAATGTCCCGATTCTCACGAAGGAAGTTGACGAGCTCGCTTTCCTATTTGACAGTTAACCCAGCACCAATTGTTATGGTGCGCTCCGGGAATATGTCATCAACTGGAACCCTCTTGGTGTCCTTTGCGGCGTGGAATGAAACGCTGCCATGTGGGTTACTCAACGCCGGCATATACTGCTGCGCAGACTGAGCTAAAGCTGCCACCTCTTGGATTTTTCTTTTCTCTTGCGCAATCACGAGTGACTCGGCTAGGTTAGACCCGGCTGAGGCACACTCAATGGAACGTCGAAAATCTCCAGCAATGGTAATCACTCCATTTGGCCCGGGCAACTTCATCTTCAGATAACTGATGTGGCAGCTTGCCATGAACTTGTTCAATGCTGGTCTTCCGAGTAACGCGTGATATGCACTTTCCAAGTTCACCACCTCAAACTCCAGATTCTCAGTTCGGCAGTTATCCCTTGTGCCGAATAGCACGTCGACCCAGACTTTGCCTATGGGCCCATAAGAAATGCCTGGTACAATGCCATGGAAAGTTGTTCTCGTAGCCTGGAGCATGTTCTCCGAGATGCCCAACTTGCACATCGTATCCGCATACATGATGTTAATGCTACTGCCATTGTCAATCAGTACCTTGGAGAACCTCACATTGATGTTTGGTCCAATGAATGTCGGATCTAGCACTAGCGCATACGAACCTGGACTCGGCATAATCTTAGGATGATCTTTGATGTTCCAGGTGATTTCCTGGTCCGACCAAGGCATGTACCTCGTCACTGCTGGCATTACCGCATTGACCTCCATATGTCGGCGCTGCAAGCTCTTTCTATCTGTTTCCTCAGTTGTGAACACACAATAACTCTGGTGATGTTCTCTGTACTCATTCCTTCCCTCGTTTCCGGGGTACCTCTGATCCGGCTGTTGCTGATTTTCCACCTGATGCACTGCATCTCTTCTCTCATTGTTGTCATACCTCGGCGGAGGGGGAGGCAACATTAGCTGCTACGTGTTTGCTCCAGAGAGCAATTGCTGCCGAGGTAACTCCTACCGAGGTTGATCATTCTGGGGTGACTGAGCATTCCCCGAACCACCTTGTTCTATCTTACGCATCCACTCACATTGCCTCGTTGTGTGACCCACCGGGCTATTCGGATTTGGCGTGTGAAACTTACACTGGTCCAACATCGACTCATAGGTATACCTCGGACGGTCTTTCTTTTCTTGCCACTGTTTCTTTTGCTCCGGAGTCCATGTTTTCTTGCCATCGTTTCTTGGAGTCCATTGCCCTCCCGTTCTCTGGCATTGGTTGCTCCCTGCTCCGGTTTGATCTTGATTCACAGCTGCAACTTGTTGCAAACCGTAGTGGTGATCCGGTCTATCATCTCTTCTTTTTCCTCTGTAATCATTCCTCCGAGATGACCCGGCTCCATACCTCTGATAGTACTCCTCGTTCGACTCGTTTGACGCGATCCTAGGTTGAGTCGGATCACCCAAAGCATACGAATCTGCAATCCGGATCATCTCTGCCAACGTAATTGGCATTTTCCTTTGCAACTTCATCCACAACTCGCTGCCATATCTGCACCCTTGTGCAAACCATGCTATGGCCTGTGACTCTATGACACCCTCACACGAGTTTCTCACGGTACACCACCGGGTCAGGAATTCACGGTCCATCTCGTTAGGTCTTTGCTTGCACATTGCTAGGGTCTGCGGCCTATTCGGTCTCTGATATGTACTTGAGAAGTTGCTGATAAACATTTCTTCAAAATCTATCCAGCAGTTGATTCTTCCGGGTGGTAAATTATTCAGCCATACTCTGGTCGGACCTTCCAACATCTGGGGTACGTATCGTACAGCCCATCTCAAGTTGCCAGTGGCAATTTTCACAGCCGTAGCATAGTTTATCAGCCAATCCTCCGGCTTGGTACTGCCGTCATACGTCTTCGTGCCTCTGGGCAGCTAGAAGTTGGGTACCGGTGGATCCTTCATGATCCGGGGTCCAAAGCATGCTGGACCCGGGGGACCTTGACATTCGATATGTTCCGACCTATACAGGCGATCCAGCTTCAACCTGGCGTCATCCGGCATTAAATCCCTGCTTCCCAATCTTGACCCTATCACATGATAATCCGGTCTCGGGTACCCCGCATTCACCATCTCCGAATCACCATCATTGTATCGGTTTTGCACTTGGGGCGCAGCTTTCTGTTGCTTATCTCGGCCGGCGCTTTGCTCTTGCCTTGCTATATTCTGATGCTGCGGTTGTCCTGCTCCTGCCGAGTTTCGCTGTCCGGCATTGCCATTGACAATGTTCCCTTGACCGACATTGCCTTGGTCATGTTTACTTCGGCCAGCTTCACCTCGGCTCACACTCCGTCGATCATCATTTTTCCGCGTTTGTTTTTCTTTTCCCGCACGCGTCGAGTCGTCTGGGACGATCTGTTTGTTCCGTCTGGCCGAGGTTACTACCTCTTCTCCCCTTGGACCACCATGAGGTGACGATGCGGCTCCAGCGGATTTCTCCGGGTTACCCATCACTGAATGAACGATTTTGGAAGCTCCAGCTCTCTCCGGGTTAGCTCTGAGTAGCTCTTTGTTCTGTCTGTTCGCGATCTGAACTAACTCGTTAGCCCTATCTTGCTGTCTTTGATGGGCCTCACCCGTCAGACCCTCCAACTCGGATGCAGCCGCATCCGCTGCTCTGAGGTTCTTCGCCGGGGTACTATACCTCGGCAATCCCACAGACAAATAGTTTTCCGACCCCTCGGCTCCATCATCACCTTCTCTGTTCATCTCGCTCATGAGATTTCTCCCTTTTACTTTTACCGTATCAACTTTGTTTGCCTTTGCATATTCCCACAGCGTCATGTTTAGCGACTGCTGAGCCGCGTCTATTTTCTTTGTGCCCTCTAGTATCTTTTGCCTAGTTTCCTCTAGCTTGGCCTGTGCCTGAGCCGGATCTACCACTGCTGCTACCGGGTTAGCCAAGCTATCCATAGCTTCTCTCAGTATGTTCTCAGGCCTCTCTAGTGGTGGCCCTCTACCTTTCCTCGGTGCCTTAGGTGGTACCTCCGGGTCCGGTGCTGGATCCTTGCTTGCGCCTGCCCCCGGCGCAGTCATCATCACTTCAGCACGGTTCGGGGAGCGAGTGATACGCGCCCCGTGAACCACGCTAAGGGGTGGTTCCCTGCCTCGACAACACGCCGCGGGTGAACGCATGATACGTCCACCGCAACGTAGACCTTGTGTGCTCCCAGCTTGACGAAGAGGCAGTTGCGCGAAAGAGGGCGCGTGCCGAAGCAGCCACCGTTGTCGCTGACAAAATCCATCGCTCCAAAGCGCTAAACGAGCCCGGAGACGATGCGTTCGCTGGTGCCGATGCGGTTTTCCGTCCGGATCTTCACCCCTGCTAGCGCCGCTAGCCCCACGGTGGGCGCCAACTGTCGTGGTGGTGTCACGGCAGATGCCATGGATAGGCTAAAGGTGGGGACTAATACACGCTAGGGGAATCCAGGGAGGGATAGTGGAGTGATTCTCCACACAGAAGATTGTATTTCTTTCCAGTTTACAAGTGCTCCTAGAGCTGTATTGGCGAGAGGAGGAAGAAGAAACTCTCTTTCTCTCAACTACAGTTCACTCCTAGAACCTTCGCAAAATCTGTATTGAAGAAAGACCAACCAAACTAGAGCTCAACCCCCTCTACTGAAACCCTAGCCCCCCTTATATAGAGGGGGCTCGGTCTCTGCCTAGGGCATACGTGGAGGCATAAGAATATGCCTCCTCTCAAAGTAGTAACCCGACCGGGGTGCTTTTCCCCCCGTCATACATGCTTTAGCTACGTGAGCCTCTACGGCGCCCGCATCAGCCGACACGGGCGTCGTCACCCTTGTCGGCCATGACCCGGTGGTCCTGCCCTTGCTTGCTTCGCTCATGCAGTGCGTATCGGGCCTTCTTTTTGACCAGAAAGATTCCTTCCTTCTCCCAGAAGCTAAACGGGACCCGGATCATGGCAGATCCGGCCACATCCGTTCCTGCATACAAGTTAGACAAGCACTTCCGACTTACTCCTTAAGTCGGCTAAGACAATGTTAGGCGACCCCTCCCCCCTGGTTCGGGTTACTCCGTGATCCGGCCTGCCCTGAGGTGACCCGGCCAGCATCCTCTTTGACCTTGCCGAACCTCGGCTGACTCGGCCTTTATACCCCGGAGTGACCCTACCCGGGGGTATCCCCCCAACAAAATCACTTTTAAACGTTCCTTATTTAGATCACATATTATGCTAAGTTATCATCATGGTTTACTAAGATAGAACCTATGTCTCAAC
The DNA here is from genome assembly GCA_916181665.1 of Avena sativa. Taxonomy (NCBI): domain Eukaryota; kingdom Viridiplantae; phylum Streptophyta; class Magnoliopsida; order Poales; family Poaceae; genus Avena; species Avena sativa. The sequence goes on along the minus strand of OV702288.1, from coordinate 626,630,666 downwards.
ATAGTGGATGACGATCATCCTTTTCTTTCTTTCAACCATTGATGTTAAACTTAATGCTATTCCTAATTTGAGTTATTAAGGACCAGTTCCTTAATTAACTTATATTCTGAAATAGCTTTCAGAATCCTTTAAGAAATACTACATAATATCATAATACACCTATTATCAACTTCTACATCTTATAAATCATTATTTATAAGTATTTGTGCCTTCATCCTTAACTTACTTAAGAATTACTCCTATAAGCTCCCACTCAAACTATGTTGCTAACATATTTGGGTACGAGTCAGTACTCTTACTCAAACTATGTTCTTACATATTTGAATTTAAGTCTTATATTGCTCCCACTCAAATATGTCAATCACATATTGTTTTAGGAAGACTTTCGTAGCTCCCACTTAATTTTATGCAAATTGCATATCTCCTTAACTATTTTGAACAATTTCAAAATCCTTTTTGATTAAACATCAAACTTGGAGATTTATTATGAGATACTAGTACTATTACTAGTTTTAAATCTACTAGACATTTAGCACACATGAATCAAATTCATTTGAATTTGTCCAATACTTGACAAATTTGTGCTTTTGTCATTCACCCCTTTTTCCTACAATGGCTTTGCAGTCATTTGGGAAAATTCAAGTAACTCCTTTTACTTGTGAGATTCAGCAACCAATTGATTTCTAACTTCAAGGGAATTTTTCTCATAATTCTAGTTTACCATCATTTCCTTTGTAGTTCGTAGGTATGTCATATTTCAAAAATCATGACAAGTGGTTCACAAATGTTTCCATACAAGATATGGATTTACATTTTGAATCCTACTTTATATAGTGAAAAACAATAGTGGAGGGAAAAACACAATGATCAAAATCATTGATTCTTTCCTTCTGTGAAGAGAATAGTTCAGGAATCCTATCTGTTGCGCTTCTCAACACTCTGATGCAGGGTTTTGAATCCTCATCGTGTTTTACACTAATTTCCATTTGCTCCATAATTGAGGAATATCACTGAAGTGAGCTTTCTCAAGAATGTACCAAAATCCAAGCAATACGAATCTTGCTTTCCTTTGGGTTTGAGCTATGGGTTTCGTATTCAAAGTTTCCAATGAATACTCTACAAGGACTTATTCGCTATTGTTTTGGTTATATCGAATAACCCCAAAACTTTCATGGATTCTAATGGTTCACTGAAAAGTCATTGAGTGCTAACTATTTCTAACTAATGGTCTCTACATATATACTACAACGATTTATTCGGTGCCTTCTATTCAACCCCTTTTTGATATCTAATATCACATTGCGATGCTTTGTATTTTGACGTTTCAAAACACTTTGCATTTCACAATTTCTTTTATGCCATTCTTATAAAGTTGAATTTCATTACTATTGATCAAATCACAGTAATTTGATTCTCTTTTATATTTATACCCTTTGTTGATGAAACACTTTGATCAAATCAAAATAGTTTCATATTCATGTTTCCTTTGGTAAACTTACTTTACACATTTAAACAATCATTTAATGATAATTACCATTGATGTTAAAATCCAATACATCGAGTATGTGTTTACTTTTAACTATTCATTAAACACATTGTATTCAAGTAATACACGGTGTTCAAGTTATTTTGCCGAACTTAGGCATGATTTATATGTGATAAGAAATCGAATGACTTTCACATATTATCACATAACTTTGAATTTAAACAATGGTTTTTCATTCATTAATGAAATATCATTAGGTTGGGTATTTTTAAACAAGGCATTTTAATGTTTTACAAATGTTCATGTATTAACAATTAGTTTCAAACAACAAGGATAATTCACATATAATCAAACAAGATATGAACAGAATAGAAATCATTCATAAAAGTGGAACAACCGTTTGTTACAAACTCATATGAATAACCGTCTCACGAAGTGTGAGACACACTAAAGAAGTTCACAATCTCTTGATTACAATAATTATCCTAAAACACAAACTAAATGATAAATGTCGAGGGAGTGTGTCGTAGGCCATCATCATCATGCTCGCCACCAACACGCAACGTCACCTCTCTCCAGCAAGCACCTCTATGCAGAAGGACCTGTTTTCACCAAAACAGAACAAGTATCAGATATACTTTAACACTGCAAATGTGTTTGCAAGATTATAACATTTATAAAATTGTATATCAAATATATACCTTTGTCGTTGACGACCTGAGCGACATCTGGTTCAACCAACACATTCCTGAGATGTGTCATGAACCGGTGGAATTCCATTTCCGTGTCGCCCCTCATTACGCAAGTCCTGACTTGTGCTTGGTAGCTTGGTGGCAGTGACCACGACACAGCAGCATTTGCGAAAGAGCCTGAAATCCAGACGTCTAGGAAGTATGCTGGCCTCATGTACACATCATGCATGTGCTGTAAGTGGCTGTCCAGTGATGAGTTCTCCTCCATCTTAATGGAGAGGAAGTCTCCCATCAACTCATGCTCCCAAATGCGTGTCTGATCCACGAAATGTGTCCTAAGTTGTAGCATCACCGAACAAGGGTTGACATCACCCACGAAAGGCCACAGCTCGTCCACCATTCCGAAACGCATCACAACTGAAATATAGGAGGCCATCTCGCGACGGAGATAGCGGTCTTTCCGCTCCTCTGGGGTCTCAAGGTCTATGGACGGATCCAGATCCATCCCGTCGAGTATGTAGTCGACCATGTCGTTCTCGCTAAGGAGAACATGGAGACTGGCAACCCAGGTGGAGAAGTTTGATCCATCTAATCTGAGCTTCTCTCCTTTTTAACCATTTAGTTGTCAACACGAAAGAACCCATCTACATTTATAATTGCAAAAGGAATTTAGACTAATTTTATAATTAAATGAGTTAATAATAACTCCACTCAGAAACACCTATCCCCAAAGAGGGTTCCTAGTGATGACACGACCCCTATCAACCACATCTCCCCCGATCATCACGACCATCAATGTGGGTTCAAGAGTGGATGCTAAACGTCGGTCACATCATTCATGCGACTCGTGCTCGATCTTTCGACCATCCGCGTTCCGAGGCCACACTTCTGTGGCATGCTAGGCTCGCCAACTCAACCTTAGTGTATTCGCTGTGCAACATGGCTTGCACCCACTGTATGCGAACGTAGATATGTCTGACACCCGATCATCATGGCCTGCCTCATACCGAAGAACTTTCTTGGTGGTGCACACTAAGAGGGAACACAGTCGTTGGTTATTTTAACAGGGATCATCTTATTAGGCTACCGTCGAGTATCTAATACTAGCACACAATAAGACATACAAACAATAACATTGAATGTAAATGCTATGTGATATGGTCCTTCATGTCGTGATCTCCATCTGTCGTCACCGGGTTCCGGCGCCGTAGACACTAGGGTACCAGTGTCATTCTGGCGTGGTAGTTCGTCACCTTCATGACTATCTACTACTATGCAACAAAAGGTAATTACTTTACCTTTGCCACAACCATATCACAAAGCAACGCCCCCCTGCAAAACAAAGTTAGACACTTCTACTTTATCTTTGCATGTTTTATGTGGTTGAATGGCCTTTCGCACAAGAACCGTTCTTACCTATGAACTTTCAGCACAACGCTGATCAAGTAGTTGTCTCTACTACACCCCTTTCGGGGCCCTCCGTTGCAAATGGTATACCAACTAATGCGAGAGAGACAGACACCCCCCTAAGCCATTTATACGGTACAAGCCGTATGTCAAGCGTGGACCAGTCTCGCGAATGAACGCGTAAAGTCGGTTGGGGACTGCTTCATCAAGCATTACTGTGGTATACACAAGTACACGTGGGAGGGTAACAACTAAAATATCAACGCCCACACGCTACATCTCGTGTGTTCTACCCGTACTAGCATTACTACGCATAGATCTAGCTCTAATACCACTGTAGGGGTTTCGCGCATGAAAACAATAAAATTTTACCCTACGCTCCTGAACCCCTGAAGCTGCCAGGACCTATCTATTAGTAATATAGTAACGGGAGAGGCTTTTCGCGAACTTACCCTCGAAGACCGAAAAGCGTTGTCAACGCTCAGGAGAGCGTGGTTAATGTAGACGAGCCGAAGCCAACCTCAAGGTCGTGATGAAGTCCTTGCGCTCCTTCTGGCTCCAACGACTTGAGTACCTCAAGTGTGACACCTCGTGGGAGTTACACACGTCCAGTGCCTGACGATGACTCCCGCTTCCCCGATCCAGCAGCAGTTGCGGAAGTAGAGCTCCCGGATCCGAATCCCGCAGCGTGACGGTGCTCCGCGGTGAAGATGTCTCTCGCTCGTTCAGTCCAGACTTGGGACCACGGTCACGAGAGAGAGAGAGAGAGGGGCGAGAGAAAATATCAATTAGAGATCCTCCCAAAAGTGGCGAGACCTTTATTGATTATTGGGTGTATTTTCTAGGCCAATATACCCCACTTTATATAGGGGGAGGGGAGGTACTACCTCCCCTCAAGTCCCGGGGTGGGACTAAAGGAGAGGAGGGGGAGGGGAGGCCGCCGGCCGGCCCTAGTGGGCCTCGCGGGGGGGGCAAGGCCCAGCCGGCCACCCCCCCCTTGGTCCTTCTCCCTCTCTCCTTTCCCTCATGGGCCTTCTCCCTCCGGAAATTGGCCCATTAAGCCTTTTGACCTTTTAATTTATTTTCTCTTTATTAAATAATTATGAATAAATGATTAAATCAATATTTAACATTCATTCACATATTATCTAATCTCCGTGGCCATGGAACACCTTCCACCTCCACTCCGGACATCCTCCGGACTTACCGAAACCCTTCCGATTTTCTCCCTTCTTTTCTTTGGTGATTTTACCGATCCTATAAACACTCTCTAAGCATCATCAAGCCCTTAAGCGTGATACCCTACGGTTCGGGAACACTCCAGACATGGTTGGGACACTCCCGCACCAATGATCAATAGAGGGACCTGGATGGCCATGTGACCCTTGTGCGTTCCACGAAGATCTTTCATCGTTTGAACCGGGACAGTCGTGTCTTATTCCCTTTGTCATTCGATACTTGCATTGCCCGAGATTCGATCAATGACATCACCATGTCGTGTTCAATCTCGTTACTGAACAATGCTACTTAACTCGTTCCGACAAGTGATATCCCCGTGATCTAATCACACGCTGTGCAGCTATTGGATATAACTTCTCCGAGTGGGCCTTGAGTATCTTCCCATCACATGGACGGACAAATCCCGCTCTCGACATATATTGCCTCTATGGTTTCCTCTGAATACCTGAACACACCTTTATAACCACCGTTTTACTAGATGGCGTTTGATGATATCTAAGCACCCTCGGGAGACAGTGATTGATATAGCCTCACGGTCTAAGGAATAGTCTACGAGGATCCATTTCTAATCATCGTAACTTTGAACTTCATGACATGATCGGGTCACGATGTTTAGGTTGGGTATTGGTTCATCATCTTATTCTCCGAATGAGATGACCTCATTTCCAACTAGCATAAATGCCACATGATCAGGAAACATAATCATCTGTTGACCAATGAACCAGTGACTAGAGTTTCACTGGGAACCCCTGGTTGTTTGTATATCACACGTGTATTGATGTTTCCACTCAATACAGTTATATTATGATATAAAACTTAATCATAAACTATATGAAATATGATAATAGTCCTTACTACTATTTGTCTCTAGGGCATATTTCCAACAATTTCACGCATCCTACATCATGTTGTGGCCATTCCTGGGAGGTGGGTATTTATCTCGTGGTGCAAGCATATACTGTATTTTTCTTGAGTTATGGCCCGGTAATGACAGTTTCTAACTATAGATACCCTAGAAGACACTCACAAATTTCAGGAAAAAATGGTTTGGGGTGCCCCATAGGGTACCTAGGCTAGATACATGCCTAGGTCCAATATTGCACTGACCCTTGTATTGTTGCGGCAGCTGGCGGGTTTGCCTTTTTTTGAACAGTACCAAACAAAATTCAAAAAAATTGAAAAATGTGAAAATAGCTTGTGGATCCCTTATATCTGATCCATTACCCTCAAAAAACATAAGCAAGACATACCAGGCCTTTTGGCACCCAAAGCACCACCCGGATGGCTATCGAGTAGGAGTTAACCTGGCTTTCAACCCTAGATTCTCCCTCACTATCTAGGACATGGCATCACTCCATGGATTGATCCCAAACCCGGCACTTAGCTCCCTCTAGGCATTCCAAGCCACTTCTCCAACTAGAGATTTCTTGGTTATTTGAAGAATCTTGACTTTCCATTTTTGAACCTGAAAAACTGGTGTTTTTCCAAAGGAGGTGCAAAATTTGGGCACACCCAAGGCCCCGAGAAAATTTTCATGCATGCTACGTCATGTTGTATGGCCATTCTCGCTACTTTTTTAATAAAAAGTTTTTTGAGTCTGCCTGTCACTAGTATTAGTTTACTAGTGACAGCCGTTTATTTGTGCTTGTCGCTGTTTAGTTTTTACCGGTGACAGGTAAATGCTTTTACCGATCTTAGCAATGACATCCATTTAGTTTGCCTGTCACTAATAAGTATTTTAGAAATAAAAAATATAAATATTTAAGAATAAAAATATTGCATTTGCAAATTGATAACAAAATATGTCACCACTCATAGATAACAATATATTATCATATAAGTACTACAAAGTAGAATTAACATCAATAGCACAATATCCAAAACAAGTTTGCTAGAAGATAGTTTCAGAGATGGCCGGTGCTACTGGTTCCTCTCAGCATGCTTCCTACAAGGAAAGATGCAATTAAGTGAGAATTGGACAACCAAAATAATGGTGGATCAGCAAACATGACCAAGACGAAATCAAGTGTACAAATATCACATGTATATGGGTCAAGATTCAAGAAGTAATCTTGAGCAGGACATAGAACACTTCAATAATTCGGAATTCTGCTTCAATGTGCAATAAATACAACCATCTTTTTCAATGTTTAGCATAGTAACTTGGATACCATTAATTTATTTTGAACCATCTCTAACAACCAAAAACTAAGCAATAGTAATGCATGACATCCTGCTAAGGAAAGCATCAAAGTTGTGTTGTTGGATTGCAAACTTGTGGTCGCAATCACGTCTAGCTGTTCTACTTGTCAGACTGGCCTCTCGAATTTACTAGATCAGTGCTCAAGTTCAAAACATATATACTTCGGTGTTGGCTAAAAAAACTGTCTATGCTAGCTACCAATGGGTAGAACGTGTCAGTTGTTCAAGAAAACAACCACCTGAAACATGGTAGTAGTTGTGGACGAAATAAAATGATCTAACCTGGCTGGAACGTCCTTTAGGTGCAGACATGGTGCTGGATCAAACATGGATGGATCTCAGTAGCCTCTTGTACCTTACCTATGTGTGTGCACATTAGGCTGCACAGGTTTGATCTACAAGAAACATGAGAGGTTTGAATTTCGAAATGTTACAATTTTTAGTTTCAATTCAAAGAATCACATAGGGAGAAAATGTACCCACAGCTTCTGACAATGGTTGTGAAGACAATAGATACTAAACTAAAGCTTATTTTAATAGCATGCTCTGGCTCGAAAAATCCTACTCAAAAATAACAAGAGAATCATGACTATGCATTGGTCCCAGTTCACAATCTCATTATGAGACGAACAATTTCAAAACATCCAGTCATATGGCATATACATAGAAAAAAGAATTTCCTCACCAGATGTACGCAAACTTCCTTGAGTGAAGTCTTTGCCAGAAGAGTGTACCCACTTGTACTGAATGTATAATCCATGTTCATATTTGTACTTAGCTATCATATTTTTATCTAACCAATGATTACCTAATTGACCTGAGAAATCACAAGTATTTGCATGGTTATAAATCTCGTTTACAGAAAGAAAAGGAAACCTGCAATCTCAGATGCTCAATTTCTAATGTCACCCGGACATTCACAGTAACAAATATCGTACACAGATTCTTGATACAGTTTGCATACTGGAAATATAATATTATCCCTTCACATTGAAGCTAGTAAACTAATCAGGTTCTTAAGAAGATAAAAAAATCAATGCAATTGTTTTGTGCACATTCGCCAATAACAAGGGTGCAGGGGTTGTGTGTGGGTCAAAATTAAAATATGAATCAAGTAAGACTAATCATTGTTGTCCTTGAAAAAATATGAGAGCGGTATATGGAGAGACGATCACAAACAAATGCAAACTGGGAAAGAAAATATGCAGACAACTGAAAACAAATTAGGGAGAATAGAAATAGAACAGATCTAATATTAGACATGTATAGGAATATTTCTGCTTGAAAATATGAACAGGAGAATTCAAAGGAGGGCCGATAAAGTAAGAAGCTCGCCTCTACAGATAAAATATATGGGACGTCGAGCACTGCATGTAGCGAGTGATAATCGCTTTTAGGGATAACATGTGCACCAAATAATCCTCACTGTATACTGATCTGCCAAAAAGTTGTAGCACCGAAGGAAGATTTAAGTGCTACCTCTAATAGTACAGGAATGGTTCAGTATAAGTAAAGATTAAATGCTCTTCTTCCGTGTCTTCAAGCACATTGGGTTTGAGCTGAGATCTGTCCAGCAGCAACAGGAAGAGAATTTAATTTATAGAGACATGCAAAGATAAGAATCGATGCTATACATATGTGGAGGCTCAGTCTGACCTGGGTAGGCATGCAGGCGGACGTCGGTCAGACCACCATGTCCATGTCCACCTAAACTTTTTCACATACACACTAATACTAAACTAATTCGTTTCCAAAGTTTACATGCACTCCAGCGGGCAGTCCACCTCGTCCGCCGGACCGTCCTCTAGCATCCCTAGACCTGGGGAGTAAATGTCAGCATTGTCATAATGAATATTATGCTGCTTGTGTGCTAGATAATAACCGTTTATATTTGTGCTAATATTACATGGGGCGCAAATATTTGATGAAACATACAAACTATACATAAACTAATCATAAACAGTCCATATATACTATATAAGTGGTCTGCCTTAAATCTTGGACTCTGACCTATAGGTCTTTCCCCTTTTTTAAGTAGATATGAAATTCTAAAGATAAAAAATAGACCTAACCACTGACAAAATGCAGCACACATTTAGTTACTAAGTCAGTTTGTGGCATGTTTTGAGTACTCTTGGACCGTATGTAGTGCTATTTCTTTTGGACCTAACAATTTCTTGTGGCTTCATGTATAGGAGGTCAACTGACATTATATCACCAAATTAACATTAAATTTTGAAGTCATCTAGGGAATATCTGATCATTGCAGGTAAAATACTTACATGATCAGAACCAAGACTTGACGATTTCGCTGGATAGTTGTGTATGCAGTGACGCTCACAACTGGTATAACCTGGTAAAAGATCACGAATAGCTCAACCTGAAGTTTCTCCATAGTTTGAATGATGCGGTAGCAATATAAAATGAAGTGGCTATTCTGATAAGAGACTAACCTACACACGGGATCCAATCTAGGTGTTGTCCCTAGTAAATATTCTCCTGCAAAATCCAATATAGAAACAGCTTGTAATCTCTATGTTCATCCCCGAGAAACATTACACACAAGATTCGTTCTATCTAAACCAGTTGCATGTGAAAGAGTGCTAGCGATATGTCAGTCCGTAGAAATCGGTAGTGGAATCAGACCGGAGAAGGACGCCATATAGAAACTAGGGTTCGTTACCAGAAACAGAGGAGACGAATTCGCTTCAGTCTAGCGCCCTTGGGGTGTTCCCCACGTGTCCTGTCGCCTCCGATGTAGGTGAATCTGAAGAACGGGGCGGCGATATTGAGGGATATGCGGGGCATGTGAGTTGAGGGATGGAGGCGGCGGTGCAGCCAATCCAAGATGGCAGCGAGAGGAAGGGGCTGCGCGGCTGATGAGAATAGAGGGAGCTAAGCGAAGGGAAGGGGGCTGCGGGGGTCGCCGGAGAATAGACGGAGAGTGCGGCAGCGGCGATGGGTTCAGGGACGAAGGGGCGGCGGTGGTGAGGCGAGAAGGAGGCGCATGCTGCGCAGCGTAATTTGGTTTTTTCTTTTCAGGATCAGCGTGTTTTTTGCCTTGGGAAATAAGAGGGCACGTCTAAAATTATACACAACTTTTTTTAATTCGCGCGCGTGCAGTTGGATAGGCCGGTTCGCGGGGATTAAAAATTTCCACTTGGGCTCATTGTTCGCGGGCATAATTTTCCCAAACATTCCCCTCGCGCTCGGTGTTCGAAGGCAGAGTTCCTCTAGAATTTCTCCTTGCGCTCGTTCGACAGCAGCCACGACGGCGCTACTTATGTGGCAGTGTCGATCCACATGTTGGAGAAGTTCTGCAGCGAGATCATCAGACTCAATTAGCTCTCCCGTATCCAAACGGCTAAAAAGATGGTGGCCGTGTGAATCAGCATCGTGTCCAAGCAGAGTACTAGGTAATCCAGTTTTAACACAAAAAAAGCTTAGAACCTTTCAGCCGTCCTCCACAAAAATACTAACGACATGTATATTTAGAGTCCGTCACTAATTATAGCGATGCTAGTGACAGATATTTATAGATGTCCGTCACTAAGTGTTTTTTCATTTAGCCGATCTCTACACAAAATACTAGTGACAAACACTTTTATACGTCCGTCACTAGTGTCTTGTACTAGTGACAGGCTTATCCTTACCCGTCGCTGGTAATACTTACTACTGACGGGCATAGTTTTCCCGTCACTAACCACCTGGTGGCTATAAGCCTTTCTGCAGTAGTGAACCTCGCAGAATCTTGCCTAACCCTAACGGTCAATGACAGTTGTTGCATCGTAACCCTAGCGCCCAATGGTAGTCGTCAGATCGGGTATTCTAGAAGCCCCCGCAGGGGCAGGTTGGTTTTGCGCCCCCATTGTTAGGCGACGTTGGATCATGGAGAATGGAGGATAAGGATCGTCCTTTGTAAGAGCGAACCATGAGTAGTCTGTTCTACGACCCGATTGGCACTCACAACCACGAGTGGGCCTACCTCCTTGACCTTATCCGTGCAACCATGTGGCCGAAGCTCAAAACATGTTCCTTCCCTGCAACTCGTATCAGCATAGGCATTAAATCGTACCCAAAGTCATGGTGCCTCACCATGGAGAGGCCCAATCTCAGCTTCTATGAGGCTGAGATGTTCGCCCACTACGACATACTCGTGCTGCCACGCGCGAGGATACCGTCCGACTACGAGCTCAGCTACGCCAAGGTGCTAGTCGCGCTGCTCTTCACGGTAAGGCATTGTTGAGGTAGATCGAGGAGCGCCATCGCCAGCTACCAGAGCGGAAGAGGGCAATGGCCCAATACTCGTGCATGAGCATGTATTGGTCAGGGTGGTTCAATAAGGAGCAGAAGATGTTGCTTTTTCTATGTGGAGCTCACCATCGGGAGATCCACCCGGATATGTGCAACCCCGAAGAGAGGCAGTGCTTCTAGGTAGTGCCTATGTGTATGACATCCACAATCGATGCGACACATCGTGAAGAATACACGAGGATGAGGAACACCGCCAGGAACGTCGGCATCGATTCCGACGAGGAGGAGCGGACATCAACGCGGGAGGACGTCGTGGATGACAAAGACAATGGGAGCGGCATAGTTGATTAGGGTCACTAGAGCCTAAATTTAATCTATGTATGGTAGCTTAATGGCCTCTTTGGATAGAACGACCAAGTTTTAGGTGTGTTTGCCTTTCCAGGTTCTGAAACTAATAGAAATTCGTCGGCAACTGAAAAACATCATTTCTAGCAAATATTTCAATCCAAAGAAGCCATTCAAGCATTAAGATAAGGGTTCCCTTAGTAGAAATGAGGTGTAACCATGGATAAACACTTCATTAAAGCATTAAGATTAGGGTTCCCTTAAGATAATAACAACACAAATTTACATATATAGGATTGACTGATGAACTACTGCAGGTCCGACGCCTCGTTGCAACTACTCCGACGCCTCCTAGCGCCTACTCCCCCGCGCTAGTGGCAGCTCGTTAGCCACCATCACCAATGCCACCACTGGCTGTTAGGCCATGGGCACCTCCGGATAATCCGGTGGCACCACCGCAGCCATCGGCAGCTTTGGGAGGACTCTGTGGATGAAGTTTCCATTTTTGGGGAACTAGTCCGAGTAGTTGGTGAACATGTTGATGCGGGTGAACACCACCAGCTCGCAACCGTAGTGTTAAACATGGCCACAGAGGAGATGAGTATCCTGAAGTTGACACATGGCCGTCATTGTCCTATCTGGGTTGTTGAAGAGGCCGAACATGAGTCTATGGTGGCGGCGGCTGTAGCCGGCATCGAGGAAGACATATGCCAGATCCGCTAATGTCCTCCTTAGGGAGAAGGCCCAAATGCGCAGGGCATTGTCCTCGCAGGGTCAGTTTTGATGCGCTTCAGGACAACGGGCGATAGGTTAAAGCTGGCCTTGGATGCCTCGCAGGGTCACAGGGGAAAGGTGGGGACGAGATGTTTGCTAGTAATGGGGTATTGGAGATGGTTTGGTGCTCTGTGATCATGGGGAAGGAGAGAGAATAAATAGGAAGGTGACGACTAGAGATTAAATGTGGCAGATGAGCGAAACCGAGGAGAGAATCAATGTCATTGACAAAGTCGATGCGAGGATCAAATGTCGTTGACAAAGACAAGGCAAAACTGATGGGACAATGCGCTAACTCTGCTCCTAGGACTTGTTGGCACAACCATAATTTTGGCGTGCGCCAGAGAAGAAGGAGATGCACATGTCACATGTTGTTAGAGATGGGAATCCAAGGGAGGTGAGCCTCACATACTCGATGGCACGACCATAATTTTTGTCGTTAGAGGAGGGGGAGAGGAGGCTAGCGATCTGCGTGTTGTTCGATATGGGAAATAGCTAGCTACTTCATTGTATGGGTAAAAAATCCACGATATTAGTTTATGGATAATCGAGGCTATGGTTTAAAAATTAATGTAATATTTAACTACCAGTAATCTGGTCTACATGACACATCACACACACATTGCAACCGCACCACATACAAATAAAGTACGCATGCATAGTTTAGTTTCAATGAAAATTCAATAAATGGCATTAGTGTGCCCGCTTCTTTCTACTCCTCTTATTAGTCTTCAAGCCCACGCTGCATTAAACAACAGTTGATGATGATTGAAACAAAAATGATCAATGCCACATAAAACAAGTTTTAAGCATACCTTTCATCTAGAGAATCGTACAAATATGAAGTTGGCATGGATTTATTATTTCCCTTGCAGTTAGCTGAAATATCCTCAAGAACATCCTCAATCACTCCAACAACTTCTTCATATTGTATTTCACCTCCATTATTTCCTTTCCCTTCCCCTTCTGCTCCTACTTACCCTTTTGTTTCTTTTCACCCCTATCCTCGTCGGCACCTCAACTTCTGCATTAACTTGCTTCTCATCACCATTTTCCTCCACCTGCTCATCACCGTTTTCCTTCACCTGTTGCACTTCCTCTTCGTCATCTCGCTGCGCTTCCTCCAATTCTAGCTGAGAAGCCTCATCTTCTGCCTCTAGAATGTGAACGGGGACATGGTCAGCATCTTCAAAATCACGTGGAACTGGGTTTTCGCATAACCTCTTGATATGACCCAATCCTCCGCACTGTTTGCATTTCCATTTCATTGCTCCTAGTCTTGAACCTTTTTAGTGGTGGCTTCGATCCTTAGCTTTCTAGGCCTCTGAGGTGGCCTCCTAAGAACTGGTGGTTCAAGTTTGAACCCTGGATCGACTATCTCCCAATCATTTTCATCAGCCATAGGTGGCACATTTTCTGAATAAGTTGCAGCAAATTTTTCCACGGAGAAATAGTTATGAATATAGTTCTCTATTTCAGGACCACTACCTCTCAGCTTTAAGATGAAGTAAAGTTCATGGTGACATGGCAGGCCAGTAATCTTCCACTTCCTGCATGAACAAGTCTTGTTTCCAATGTCTACAGTATACCTCCATTCAGTTCCATGCTTGTCTTCTACATAAACCTCAGCCAATGTACTAGAACTTATGACCATCCTCGTCTTTATCATTCTCATTGCCCTGGTTCTTGCATTCGGTAACAAAACCACCTTTGCAACTATTTTATGGCCAACAAATTTTCTCGCACAAATTCTTTGCCTAAAATCTATCTTCACCATTATACATTGTCTTATTGCATCTAACAAAATAATAATTGCAAGTGACTTCATGCTCCTAATCTTAGCACTAAAACTCTCTGTTAAATTATTGCAAACATAATCCACTTTGCTTAACTCATCAAACTTGCTTCTGGCCCATAGCTTGTTGTGATGTTCTTTAAGGTATTCTTTTAGCTTTGGCACTGTATACATGTACTGCATGTAAGTAGCACGTGTGCTTGGGGTGTACGTGTATGTTGATCGCCACAAGTTGTCTTCAAAGATGTTTCCTTTGAACTTCTTCGTGAAGTTAGTAGTGAGGTGCAACATGCATTCCCTATGCTCAACCCTAGAAAACACAACATCAATAACATTCTCAAGCCCCTTGCATGCACCAGTGTGTATCACCAAGCCTTCAGGGTGACCAATTACTACACGTAGTCTCTACATGAAACATGTCCAGCTTTCATTCGATTCACCCTCAAGAACAACATAAGCTACGGGAAAAAGGCAATTATGTGCGTCCACATCACAAGCGGTAGCAAGCTGTCCCTGAACTTCCCTATTAAATAAGTTGCATCCATTGCCAAGTATGGCTTGCAACCGTATAGGAACCCCTTCCAGCATGCCTTCAGGTAGACAAAACATCTCCTGGAGCATTTCTTATTTGTCTGCCTATACTTGACCCCTCTTGAGAACTTTTCTCTTCCTTTCACAACCTCGTTATCAATGTCAACAACACTACCAGGTGATGTCTTCTCTACCTCAGCTTTGAAACTATAGAACATGTGAAAACTATCATTCCGCTCGCCTTGAATGAAGTCTAGATCCATCTCCTTCCCACCAAAGACTTTGTGGTAAGTAATCAGAATGTTAAACTTTTTGCTAAACTTTATTATGAGTTCAGCTTACGATCCTCCCTCACCCAATCAAGTACAATAGAAGCAATCCACTTGGTTTCCACCGGTATAATTTTATCACTTAAAGAAGTATTAGGGAAATTGTGTTTCTTCGTGTTTACCTTGATCTACATTCGATAGGAATAAAAATAAATCAGATGACATATGAGCAGAATAAATATGAAAGACTGAAACTAAATGTAGTTAATGCAACCTGAAATGGGTGTCCACCCTGCATTGGAGATGAATGCAATCTCCATTTACACACCTCAATTTCCCTACAATGCACCCTAAATCTCTTTTGGTCGCTCTTTTTCAATGATAAATTTGAACCCGACTCTTATTGCATAGGTAGCAATGCATTCCTTAACATTCGCAAAGACAGTTCCCTCATCAATTGTAGGGTTGTCCCTATCAAAGTGTATCACTGGCCTGGCCTCGTCTTTGTCATTGTATCTGCATCCCATTTCCGCATCTTCACATTCCTCTTACTCATTAGTCCCATAGTTAGGCTCAAAGTTCGAATCAACCAAATATTCCCTACTCCATCCTATTAGGGTCAGTAGCCACATCTGGATATGCTTTCTCATCATCATCATCTTCTTAGAGCACAAAATCATCCTCACCGCCACCCATTTCAATGTCTTCATGCTCGCTTGACAAAGCATCATGCTTAATGACAGGTTGGGCGGTCAGGCTCGGTATCACAAACAAAGGCTGCTCTGTTATGGTCGGCTCAGCTATTCGTGTTCCACACGGTCCAGGATCATTCAGGACAGTCTCTTCCCTAGTATCTTTGTTAACAATGTTCATAGACATCAACACAGTCCTTATGTCGAGGTGTTTACCCCACATCATGGCCAGGGCCTCCTTAGTCCTAATGTCACAGAAAGTATGTGAATTGTGGCATAGTACCTGCTTACAAATTCATCGTGATGGCCAATCGGAAACTTTCCAAATTGCATGTGCAAGTCACTTAGAGTTAGGTCCTCCACGTCTACTGTTAGCCGATAATCAAATCCATTGGTAACTGCGATTCTACCGCCGCACAAGGTTTCAGTACGACACCAATGATGAATATTCAAGAGAAATCTAGATGTGGCAGACATCCTACGATTACCAACACAGATCCTCGCCATCACCACGGGACTAGAAACACTAATTGAAGAATGTAGAGAAGGAATTACAGTACTTACCCTTTAGGGGGACGTACGGCATGTTCACAGGGCTCTAGAGCTCCAAAGCTTTGCACCCTGCGTCCTCTTCCCCTGTTTTGTCCACCTCCATGCTCTCCAGCCTTGAAGGATCCATCTTCGTGCTCTCTAGCCGGCCAGGACCCATCTCTGTGTTCTCCGGCCGCGCATGATCCATCTCCGGGTGGGATCTAGATCAAAGCTACCATCGTTGCGTGATAACCCAGTGCTCGCCTCATGCTTTTCATTTCCACGAAGTGGTATGGTGCAAGGAAAATAAAAAAATCCTACGCGCGAACCACTATCTAGCCAAGATCCTCTACGAGATGGTATCAATGAGTAACTCACCCTCGAAGACCGTGAGCAGGATTATGTTCCTGCACAAATGTTGTTGGTGAATGTTTAAACGCGACGATCTCAAGATCGGGTACTCACAGCGCCACAATCGGCGCCACCTCCGTACTTGGTAACACATGCGGATCGTTGACGTCCTCCACGCCCTCGGTCCAGCGGGGCAACGGAAGAAGGGATCCACCAGAGACTCCTACTCCACTACTATAAGTGTATACTTCAAACTATTTTGCATGAGAGCTCTGCTAAGCAATGGCAATGGTGGAGCAATAAGGGAGGGAGAAGAAGGAGGATCTAGTGTGTGAAGGAAGAGTGGAGAGATGGACACCTTTTACAGGAGAGGAGGGGGCAACCCCTAGGTGGGTGCGCCAGCCCCTATAGGTGCCACCTCCCCCTCTTCATGGTGGTAACCCCCTCTTCATGGTGGTAACCTCCTCCATCAACTAGGTAACCCCCTCCCTTATTCTCTTTTAAATTGCATGACATTCATAACAATTAAACCACAGTTATGGAATCAATATTTTTTTATATTTGTTAATTCATTCAATTAACAAACATTAAAAATTACCCCTTGTGTTATTTCGATATTCCGAAACAGTTTTGATGCTTTTCCGAAACAACTACTGTATTGTCCAATAATTCAGTCAGAGTTCCAAATCGACTCAAAACACATCAGCGAACCTTAAGTGTGTCACCCTACGGTTCGTGAATAATATGGACATGATCGAGACACCTCTCCGATCAATAATTATCAGCGAGATCTAGAAATCCGTAATGACTCCCACTTATTCAACGATGAATCTAGTGATCATGTGAACCTTTTTCTTAGTAACCAATTCCTTTTGTCTCGTGATATTTTACTTTTTCGGGATCTGATCATTTGGTATCATTCATACCTAGTTCGATCTCATTACCGACAAGTACTCCTTTACTCGTTCTGTGATATAACATTTCTTATGATCAAATCACCTACTCGCAACATGTTATCAATGTGCTATCACCGAGAGGGCCTAGAGTATATCTGTTTGTCATCAGGATGGACAAATACCACTCTTGATCCACAAGCCTCAACTAACACTTTCTGAGTACCCAACGACATCTTTATAATCACCTTGTTACGGCGTGACGTTTGATGGAATCAAAGTACTCTTCCAGTGTTAGTGATTGACATGATCTCATGGTCTAAGGATTGGTGTTACTTCGAGTGAGATAGCAATATAAATTTTGAAGAAATGATCATATTGCTAAACTTACTATGAGCGAATGTTCATCACATCATTCTCCAATGACATGAACTTTTTATTAACAACATCCAATGTTCATGATTAGGAAACCTTGATCATCCGTTAATCAACAAGCTAGTGTAATGGGAGGCATTACTAGGAACCTTTTCTTTGTTTATTAAATGCATATGTATTAACGTTTCCGGTTAACATAATTATAGCATGAGAAATAAATATTTATCATAAACATGGAATAATATAATAACCACTTTATTATTGCCTCTCATGCATATTTCCTTCAGTCTCCCACTTGCACTAGAGTCAATAATCTAGTTGAAACTTGCCTATATAAACACCTATGGTTGGTGTTCTACGTACACATTGCTAGTGGTAAACATAATCCCTAGATCTGACATTTCAGATCTATGTGTATTTGCATGTCTTTGTGTCTATACGCATCACTCATTCTCAAATGAGATGGCATTGTATAAATTTGGTCATTTGGTGAGACCTTAGTTCCTTGGGGTTTAAAATATGTTGATACTATTGTCGCACAATAGATCTTCGTAGTACTAGCCTACTTGAAACTACACCTAGTTTGATAACAAACTTCTTGACACAAATGCCTTCCTATGCTACTACTAGATACCATTCTTATACTTAGCCTTTCGTTGTAGCATCCGTCACAATACTTAACCTTTTGGAACTCATCCAAATCTATCATGGAACTTTCTTCCATCAAATTGTGCCACCTTAACCCATAGCCTAAATTGAAATAAATTTAATTTGTATCTTATGACAAAACTAGTACCAATGTAACACTTTACGGTGAAATATTTGTCTAGTTCCAATGTAACACTTTACAGTGAACTATCTACCACATCTACATACATAACATACTCTTAGTTCGTCCAAAGATCATAATAATGTCTTTACTAGCATCCAATGATCATCTTATGAGTCATCCTGGTATATGCTCATAATATTTATAGCATAGGACATATCTGGATATGTACATATTATGGTATGATTGATCAAAATATTCATGTGATTTCACTCACCAAGTGTCAGACCACTTGAATCTCGTTTCACTCGGTAAGTGTCAATACACTTGAATCTCGATTCTTCCACCAAGTGTCAATACACTTGAATCTCGTTGATTCCATATTGAACTCATTCAATATCTCATGTATGTACATTTGTCACAACCATATTAGCGTCTAAATCTATCCATATAGACATTGATGCCAAATATTCGGGTTTTGCCTAAGTATTTCATCTAAATCTATTTTTAATGAAATTCTTAACCCGTGTTAATAAAAATAATACATCATTTCCAATCAACAATATGTCTTGTACACAATGTATTAGAAATATTTCTCAGCGCTTCCAATTAATTTCTTGCAAATGCAAGCTTCTTCATCATCTCTAATAAAATTAAACCTTTTAACAATTTCATCATGGTGAAGATTCCAACTCCACAATGCTTACTTCAACCATTGAAGTTTGCATGCCATTTTAGCATCTTCTTTATTTAAAAAAACCCTTCGGATTGTGTCATGTACACGTCCTAGGTAACCATTATATTATAAGAACTTTGTTTTGTTTGTTCAACTACCATATATCAAAATAGGCATATGTAGTGGTTGCTACATTAGTCCGTCCAGACTAAATATCGCTATGAAATATCAAATCTTGTCATAGTCAACTCCTCGAACATAGTCATAAACTCTTTCCCGATATGTCAACTGTTTCATAGATGTGAAACATCCGTGTCTAATAGATCCAAATACAACCGATCGGCTTCATGCCTTTAAGAGGGTCTTCCAAGTTCAGAAACTTGGTTTCTCGTGTATGGAACTATCAAGGATTTTATGGATTCTAGCCGTTTGACAGAGTCAGGGCCCACCATCGCTTATTTGTATGTAGCTGGTTCATCATTGTCAAACAATAATGATTTGATCTCAAATCTTACTATTTAATTATTTATTCGACCTACGTGGTTCAATAGGTACTTATATCTCCGTGATCACAACTTTTGAGGTACGGAATCCATGAGCATCGTGGCTGTCTCCGGGACACTTTCTGGTGCCATGCAACTCAGCGCATATAGATAAGGTTCAATAACCTTATCAAAGTTCTATTTTCCTCCCACTTAACATTTCACAAAAAATCCTTCTCAAGAAACTTGACGTTCTAAGCGACAAACACTTTTGTCCTCGGTGTCATGGAGGAATACCCAATAAATTCTTTGGGATAACCTACAAAGATGTGCTTATCAGACTTTGGTTGTAAACATTTAGCATACCAAAATTTAAGAAAAGATAACTCGGGTTTTATCCCAAAACCATAACTCATATGGTGTTATTTCAATGGATCATGATGGCTCTCTTTTTAGTGTAAAAGCGGTAGTCTCGAAAGCTTTAATCTTCAAAATATAATGGCATTATTATAAATGACACCTTTGATCTTACCTTGTCAAACAAGGTTTGATTATATTTCTCAAACACTCCATACTCCTATAGTGATTCGGGAAACACAAATCAATGGAACGATTCCTCAAATCTTAGGTTTTTGCTAAAATTTGTAACTCAAATATATTCCTTTAGGACCCATTCATATTTTTTTTATTTTCTTATTACAATGATTTACTTCATCTTGAAAGTCTTTGAACATTTTTCAAATATTTCATACTTCTTCCTCATTAAGTAAATATACACAAGTATCTACTCAAATTCGGAGAAAGCATATGAAGTTTAAATCCATCGCTCACGACTACACATAATGGACTATTGATGGCTCAAAAAATAGCCATCTTTCCCCGCGCTTAAACATTGTTTTTATCAAGAAATTGATAATAAACTCTCTAGCCTTGCCACTAATAACTAATAATTGCAAAGATATGCAAACCATTGATTTTATTTGTGTTGTGCAGGAAATCACGCTTTTTAATGCGAAATCAGGAGTCATAATGAAGGTTTTGAGGAAGTCCACATGACCAAGTAATTTTAGAGCAAATACCAGGCATCTACAGCCGTAACGACCACTGGTACGGGCCGGGCCCGCCCATACCATCTGCCCGAACCATGTGGCGGCGGCTTCGTCTCATCAAACCCTACAACTTTCATGAAGACGTCTATATATTTTGAGGCCTCAGCCGTCGCGCAGAAGGCCACCATTCTCAGATTGCGTAACAAGACCACCAAAGGATATCCACACCAAGTTCATCCCTTCCATCTTCCACCCCCTACATTAGCCATATCCATTACTTTGTACTTGAGATCTCCTTGCGATTTGGCGACTATTGTAAGAATATCTGATTTCAATCTAAGTATTTTGCACCATGTTTTCTATCCTTGATCTTATTGTTATGAGTGAGTAGTCCTCACGGGCTGCGGGTTGGGGAGAAACCTCACAGCAATTATGTGCATCTAATCTACGGGGGTATTGTGTATTGTTTGAAAGAGGGATTTTTATCTTTTATTTCTTTGTCTCTTTCCTCGATCTTTGGACTTGTAGGTACCCAAGATCCTCAAGATCGATAAAGGCTTCAGGTGAGATACTTGGCTAGCGGCGATCTCATAGGAAACCTAGTGAAGAAAGGGTTGTACAGTATTCTCTTAACAACCCATTTGGGATCACAGCAACATCACCACTTAAGGCATTGATCGGTGTTTTACACTTAATAATCGTTTGTAGCCCGGTGCTTCGTGGCACACTCAGTTGGATCAAAAGTCTATTGCTATGCCAGCTACTCGCAGGGGCTCCAGTATATTAGGATGTATTACCCACAAGAGATTATTTCTATTGAAACATCACACATGATTATGCTTAATATTATCTTTTATCCCATATGATATGCAGCTGCAGGTGGATCTTCAACCCTGGCCTATCTCCATCCATTGAATCAACCCACGACAGAAGTAAACTAGATTGGTCCTGTAAATGAAGGTAAAATGAAAAAAACAAACTCTCGTGGACGTGTCCTTTTTAATCCATTTTAGCATTGTTTCCCAAGGTTCGATTAAACCTAGGTCTACTACGGAAAAAGACTATTATACTACATCTGTGAATCCGGATCGAAGGTATCAACTATATACATCAATATGCACGATGTCCAATAGGTTAGTCATTTGTTCTTCTTTGGCCTATGAACGAGGTTTTAATTATCTCTAGGAAAGTTTCACAAGCGTCAATTGATCAAAATCAAAAGACTCCAAAAATCCATTAACATGGAGTTTTTTCATGTTCTCTTTCCAATATATTTTAATCGGTGATGTCACTCTTAAGTGATATTCTAATCATTTGTCTTGCCACTTTTTAGCATTTATGGATGTGATTTCTCCAGCTAGATTTGTAAGAATTCATCCATTTTCTATGGAATACAGTAATTATTTGAATAACCTTTATTATCATAATACCGAAACAAAATAACAATTATTAAAACAACTTGAATTCTAGGTCTGATTTCAACGAGAAACACAACAACACTTTATTTGTTTCTGATGAATATCATCCCATATTATTTTGCTAGTTACTTAGGTCGTTGCAGTTCATGAATTGTGTTGTCCTGTGTGACACTTCACACCAACCAATCCAGTATGCAATACATAAGAACCAAATTGCTTAACAAACAAAGAATACACTCATAACGTGTATCATATATATACCTAAGCTAGACATTTCCAGTCTTTTCTTTTTTGCCAAATATATCTAAGATTCTCTTTCAGCATTTCCTTTTCCTTTTTAAAAGAATCAACATCAATAGTGGAGCCATACACATGACACGTAGTCCAAATCCTGTTATTCAAACACTAATATCCTTGGACTTGCACTTTTTATGTAGATCACCATTATCAAATGTTTGGCGTTCTTCCAAATTCCATTCCTTTTAGTAATCCTTTCAATGTAGTAAACATTTTACCTACATATTCTATCCATCCTTGTCATGACAACTTTCACGATCAAGCTACTATAGCTCATAAGGACGAATCGCAAATATAATGTTAATTCCCAAAACCTTTTGGGAGATCAGGATGCCTAGCGTCTCCAACCTTCGCAAATTCTCATACAAATATGAGAACATGTATCTTACGAAAATTATATTCTATCATATTGCAACCAAGCATTGTTTCAGATATCATATTATCTTTCACGCATGATGGTTTCTGAAACAATTCTTTCACCTCCTAGATAACCTTGATACTGAAACAATTTTTGAATATCAATGATCATTGAGGCAAGCATGATACTTAGATACTAACGCTGGAATTTGTTACTCTTGATTCAATACTACTTATTGAATTTCATAGAGTAAGTGAGGTTTTGCTGAATGTTTGCAATATTAATTTATACTTTAGATTGACACTCATAAAACAAAACGATACCAGTTCGTAAAGTAAATATCTCGAAATCTATAGTTCTATTATCTCAATTAACACTCAGCGCAAGGTAGTAACCAAGTACCAAGGACTACAACAAACTATGCAAATTCACTTTGATTTAGTTTATGATAAATTGAGTTCAACTTTAATCATATTACTATGTGAACTCCCACTCAAAAACAACATCCCTCGAGTCATTTTTAGTGATTCTGTGAACCAAATTCACTACGCCACGTCTGATCATCATGTAGGTGGTGTACCTAAAATGGAGAGCATCATATCGTTCATATGAGTTGTGATTTACCTTTTGGTTCATGTTCTGAGGCCATGTCTGTTGCTAGGATCGCCAAGTAGAACCTTAGTATTCGAGTGTGTAAATATGTCTTACACCCATTGTAAGCGAGCATAGAATCTATCGCACCCGATCATCACGTGGTGCTTTGGAACGATGAACTTTCTTAACGGTGCATACTAAGAAAGAACATATTATTATCTTGATATTTAGTGAGAGGGATCATCTTATAATGCTACCGTGGTGATCAAATACTACCGAGGTGATCAAATCAAAAGCAATATAAGATGCATCAAAGGATAAGCATCACATGCAAGAATAATGTGATATGATATGGTCCTTCTCTCATTCGATATCCATCTTATGCGTCATGGTATGATCTCCATCATTCCATCGGTGTGTCATCAAGGTCCATGGCGCCACCATCATGGTTATTCTCCACTAATCTAAATTACATGGATTTCCATTTCCAGCACAGGCCATAAAAATAAAAGGACAACCATATGGCTCCTGTCGGTTGTTTTAACTTACAATAAAACACATTGCATACAGTTTTTTTGTATCAATGACCATGTCACATCACATGCCCTGCAAAAACAAGTTAGACGCTTCTAATTTGTCTTGCATATTTTACATGGTTTAGGGATTTCTAGGGAAGAACCATTCTTACCTACAAACATGTAGCCACAATGGTGATAAAAATATTATTAGCAATCCTTTGTAGATTAGATCATAACTATAGTGGGACAGACATGCACCTGCTGAGCCACTTATGCAAAACAAGTTTCATGTCAAGCATGGGATAAGTCTCATGTGCGGGGACATGTAAGGTTAGTATCGGGCCGCTTCATCCCACTATGCCACTATGATCCAAAATACATGAATAAAGCAATAACATGATCATCAACACCCACATATCCATGTTTTCTACTCTTGCATAACATCTACGCATAGACATGTCTCTGATACCATTGAAGGGGTATGGGCAAGGAAAACAAACAAAAATCCTACACATGAACCACTATCTAGCCAAGATCATCTATGAGATGGTAACAATGAGCAACTCACCCTGGAAGATCGTAAGCGGGATTACATTCCTGCATAGTTGTCGATGAAGGTGTACACGCGACGATCTCAAGACCGGGTACCCACACGGCGCCACAACCGGCGACACCTCCATACTCGGTCACACGTGTGGCTCATTGATGTCCTCCACGCCCTTGGTACAGCGGGGCAGCGGAAGAAGGGATCCGCTGGAAACTCCTACTCCACTTCTCTAAGTGTAGACTTCGACTATTTTGCGGCAGAGCTTCGCTAAGCAATGTCAATGGTGGAGCAACAAGGGAGGGAGAATAAGGAGGATCAAGTGTGTAAAGGAAGAGAGGAGAGATGGTCACCTTTTATAGGAGAGGAGGGGCAGCCCCTAGGGGGTGCACTAGCCCCTAGAGGTGCCACCGCCCCCTCTTCATGGTGGTAACCTCCTCCATCAAGTAGGTAACCCCCTCTCTTATTCTCTTTTTAATTGCATGACATTCATAACAATTAAACCACACTTATGGATCAATAAAACATTTTTATTTATTTAATATTTGTTAATTCATTCAATTAACAAACATTAACAATTATCCCTTGTGTTATTTCAATATTCCGAAATAGTTTTGACGCTTTTTCGAAACAACTCTTGTGTTGTCCAATAATTTAGTCAGAGTTCCAAATCCACTCAAAATGCATCAGCGAACCTTAAGCGTGTCACCCTACGGTTTGTGAATAATATGGACATGATCGAGACACCTCTAGGATCAATAATCATCAGCAGGATCTAGAAATCTGCAATGACTCCCACTTATTCAATGATGAATCTAGTGATCATGCGAACCTTTTTCTTAGTAACCAATTCCTTTTGTATTGTGATATTTTACTTGTCCAAGATCCGATCATTTGCTATCATCCATACCTAGTTATATCTCGTTACCGACAAGTACTCTTTTACTCATTATGTGATATAACATTTCTTGTGATCAAATCACCTGCTTACAAGTTATTATCAATGTGATATCACCGAGAGGGCACAAAGTATATCTCTATCATCAGGATGGACAAATCCCACTCTTGATCCATGATCCTCAACTAATACTTTCTAAGTACCCAACGACATCTTATAATCACCTTGTTACGGTGTGACATTTGATGGAATCAAAGTACTCTTCCAATGTTAGTGATTGACATGATCTCATGGTCTAAGGATTAGTGTTACTTAGAGTGAGATAGCAATATAAACTTTGAAGACATGATCATATTGCTAAACATACTATGGATGAATTTTCATAACATCATTCTCCAACGGCATGACCTTGTTATTAACAACATCCCATGTTCATGATCAGGAAACCTTGATCATCTGTTAATCAACAAGCTAGTGTAATGAGAGGCATTACTAGGAACCTTTTCTTTGTTTATTAAACACACATGTATTAATTTTTTGGTTAACACAATTATAGCATGAGAAATAAATATTTATCATATACATGGAATAATATAATAAGCACTTTATTATTGCCTCTTGAGCATATTCCCTTCATTCCAGACACGCCTGGGCGGGGATGGTGGCAAGGATACAAGACGTACAAGGAGGGGAGAGCAGGTAGGGGAGGGCGGGAGGATGATGGCCCAGGGGGAGGGGGAGAGTGGTGTAGGACGAGACGGAGTGACGGTGGCAAGAGCAGAGCAATGGAGCGGAGCGGAGCTGCGAGCAAAAAATATGGAAAATCACACAATAATGGTGGTACTAAATCCTTGAACCTAGGATGCACGCCATCGACGGTCGAGATGGCAGGGCCCGCTAGTCAGAAAAATGCCATGTTCTATTCCCCCATTTCTAATGGTGTTGCTACAATTCGATGGATCATAGTGGCACATGCATAATATCACAGAGAGCTAAGGCCATACTCATAAATGTCCTAAAAATGGAACCCGGCTTATTCATCCTCTCACATATCCTGGTACATTGCCCAATCTGGTGGGTAGCCATGACCTGTCTTTTTAATATCTTCACACTCTTATGTTGAGAAAGGAAATAAAGATTTAGTGGTTAGTGCAACGAGTTTTGAATAACTACTCTCTTAGGAAATATGAGAGGATTATTTTCACACGTGCCCAGACTCCACACCTACTGTCACTCCTCCTCTCCTAACCCCACTTCACTTCCACAGCTCCACCCGATGCACCACCTAGGGTAAGCTTAGTTATGGCCCCGCCTAAGCAGCCGTGGCCACTGCCGAAGCTTGGGTATTTGGACCCTTTGAGGCAGGGCATTAGGATGTACTACAAGGCTGGTCTCCCATTTCCATCCGAGATGGTTGGTTTCACAAAATGTGCTGCATCGGCGGCGGGGGCGTTGAGCAGGGCCAAGCGAGCATTGTGGAGAAAGCACGCAACAATATTTTCGTGTGCTCTGCGCATGGGAAAGAATGCATGTTCCAAAGCATTCCTGCGAGCATGTCGCCGAGAGAACAAACCCTCGAATAGGGCAACGCTAAGGTCAACCAACTCTCACCTCCATGCTTCGGCGCGGGTGACCTTACCGCATGGGGGCAAACTAGGTGCACGCCGTTAGTGGCAAAGATGATCCATCCTACGCACCGTCGAAGGCCAGAACGTGTGGCGAGCATCCATCCACACTCACCTTGTTGGAGTGTTAGACAGCTGGAGCCGACGGTGGGCAACAGCTCAGCCCCAGAAGGTTCTGATTCATAGAGACCTACATCCCTGCCATGAGATACCGAGTTCACATTCGCAGAAATCATTGGAGCGACGTGGCTATTCGTACTGAACCGGGACAGCTTCAAGCGCAGCGGACATGCATGAACAATGCAGTTCTCTTGAAGTTTGGCGAGAAGGAAAAATATCAGTTGTAGTTGAATGATCACTGAACTTACGTCCTCTCAAGGCAATTGGCCAGCCAACTTTTCTGGTGGAGATCTGTAGTTTCTTCAGTGAAGAACAGTTAAGTTCAGACTAACTCTAAAGAATGGCTTTTGTAGAGGCAATGCTGACGCGTTGTTTAGCAAATTCTGGGAAGTTTAGCCCACTTTTGTGCAGCTATCACATACTTTTGCATCGAATTAGTACTGACGTGACCAAATACTATCGAGATATATCTATTTATTAAATTACTACCCACGGTTGAATTCAGTTAACTATCATACTTATCCGAGGAAGACAAAATTCAGACAACATTTATGTACTAACTTTGTGTGGTTTATTTATGCATGTTCCATACAAAATCACACATCATTTCGAACAAACCTCGGTAAATATTGTAGTCAAACAATTCACACACAACATATTGCATTTCCACTGGAACTAGACCAATCTTAAGACACCGGCTCGCAGGCATGGCCAGATTGAACATGACCTCCTAACAAACTGAGTCCTAATGGCATAGTCCCAATTAGTGAACTAGGGATACAACACTATAAAACCCCATTTTTCTTTTGTCTTGTGTTGTCTGCAAAATGGTCTAGCAGTTCGGCACGGTACAAAACCTGTAGAAAATGTTAGAAGGATCACCAGGAAATCTTTGTTGGAAACAAGCAACATTTCTTGTCTTCCGAATCGCTCACCACTTGGCAAAAAAATCTAGCTACCTGGTACTCGAAGAGGAGATGATCTACATTTTCCTGGCATCCACAAAAGTGACATTGATCATTGCTAGTACACCCTCTTTTTAGGAGGTTATCCTTGGTTATTCACAAAAATTATAAAGCATGGTGTTCACTACAAATGCATTATCCATACATACAACAAACTCATTAGTCGTACATGCTACAAATTCATTAGCCACACATACTACAACAATTCAAACTATTACATATGTTTAATCTAGGCGAACTACCTGCTCCACTCCCAAGTCAACAATCTTTAGATTCACTAAACCTCTGTCTTCACCCGAGGGAAATCAGAACCACCAGCTTGTCCACGCCTAGTTCCCCCAATGAAACAGTGTGCTCTATCGCAGAACGGTGGTGGTCCCGTGTCATTGATCCTTCCATGCCAACACTAGGCGAGAGGATGCTTTCTGGCCGCCTCTTCAGGGTCCTAAATGCCATGTACCGATTCCAGAAACTCCTCCAGGTGGATGATGACTGGGTGCTTCCAGCTAAGCTATCGTCCTGCCTTACTTGGAATCTCCACCTCGTACATCTTAGGAATGGTGTCTAGATTGTTTAGCCACACCTTTACATCGATGATCCATCTGTCGCTCGGTGGCACAGTCTCCACCAGCTCGCCGCCTAGGCTACTGACGACCTGCTTGAGGGCCTCCAGTTCCCAAGTATCCAAAGGGAGGCCGTCAAAGCCGAGTTTTGAGAAGAAACAAAACTGCCCCAAGCGATCGTCCCACCCACAGGCGCGATGCCAACACATGAAGCTCATTTTATCCCCACAACACTCGAAAGAACGGGAGGAATCCAGAACATGCTCGTTGTCCGAGGTTTGCTTGAACCAGACAAATAAATCGAATGGCATCGTGCATACCTCACTCTTGACCACTTTTTGTCTGATCCCAAAACGAGACCTGAAAGCCGACATCAAGTATGCCGATGACATGGCGGGACGCGTGCCCAACACAGTGGCCATGAGAGCATTGTCTTTGAACTCCTCTGCCAGGGCTACCATGCCTGCGGTGCGCGACAACATGCAAACGCCCGAGGTTGGTCACCGGTGTGGATCGCCCGGGGGGATGCGCACCGCCCTGCGATAAGGACTACCTAGAGGCAAGAGGATAGGTCGGGGACGTGAAGCTCCGACACGACGACTTGAAAAAATGAGGTAATGACGGTGAGCTTCGATTAGGGGCGTGGGAGGTTGACTGGCCATGGATGGGATGCAAGGAGACCAACACCAAGCTTCGATCTAGAGATGAGCAGCCGGAGCTAAGCAAGGTAATGGGGCGGGGAACAGGGGAGAAGAGTAGAGCCGAGAAGAAGATCTAGTCCACATGGGGGTAAACTAGTCCACGGTCGCAAAGGATAATGAGGAATACTAAAGGGTTTCCGCAGTAGATAACAAAAAAAATCCTACATTGGAACACCCTAATGCCCAGGATATATCTAGTAAGTGATGAAGTAACAGAAGAAGACATCGGTAACATACCCTTGAAAACCGAGAGAGCATTATGCTCATGTAGGAGCATGGATGATGTTCTATCCGACCTCAGGGCCGTGAAGCTCCTCGCACGTCACCCCTTGTCCAGATCCTTACACGATAGTCCGGACGCTACTAACGGTATCTCCACCGAGTTATCACATACATATGGTGCAATATGATGACTCCTGGACTCTGATCCCTACCGAGGTTGCGGAAGTAGACCTCCTAGCTAGAATCCCTGCAGCACAACGACGTGCCGCAACAGTATTGACTTTGTGTGTACATTCTTTCTCTGGGACCGTGCCACCGCAAAGGCAACTGAGAAAGAGGGAGATTTTCTCTAAGGAAAAGTGCCTTAGAAAATATCTTATTAGTACATTTTATCCCACCCATGGGCACCCCTTTATATAAGTAGAGGGAGGTGTACCCTCCCCTCTGGGTGTCCCATGTGGGACTAAAAATATAAAGTAAATAGCAAAAACTAGGGTGCTGGATGGCTGGGTCAATAGGGCAGCCGTGTAGGTCTCCCCGGCCTTGGCCTAGCTCGACGCAGCTAGGAGTATCAGGCAGCACCCAGTGGCCCGGGTGGGCTGCCTTGACTGTGGCCCAGCACATAGGGGCATCGGTGGTGGGTGGGCCAGTGGGCCTGCCTGTGGCCCAACTGGGCATGGCGACTGTGGCGGTGGGGCGATGCTGAGAGCAGTGGTCGGGTAGGCCGTGGTTGGCCCACCTCGCGCCTGGAGGCCTCCTGCGCCTGCGCCTGCCTAGGCAGGCTGTCCGACTGCGGCCCGCGTATGGTGGCTAGCTGGTTGCTGCCCGCGCGGGGCAGAGCCTGTCTGCTCGCCAGCAGTGTGGGATGTCTGGCCCACATGCAACACTCTTTTGTTGTCTTTTCCAGTGATTTCCTGTTAGGTTAATTCCCTCCGGGGTTTTGGCCTAATGAGAAAGTTGCTTTATAAATTTCAACTTAAATATTTATTTAGTATAAGTTAATTCATAGTTAACGTATAATAAATGCATATTATAAATTGCCATTTACACAGGAGAACAAATCCTGATCTTGATGCATAGGCCTCAACCTGCTCCTTTGGACTACCTAACATGCACCTTTATGGTCACCCAGTCATGAAAATGCGGTTGATGCAGTCAAAGCAATCCTCCGGTAATAGTGATTAATTAATATGATCTCATGGTCTAAGGTGTTGTGGTGGTGTCATGGCAGATGCCATGGGTAGGCTAAAGATGGGACCAATGCGCGCTAGTGGTATCTAGGGAGGGATAATGCGGTGATTCCACACACTGAGATCTCTATTAAGTGGATCAATCGTGAATACAGATGCTCCTTGAGCTGTATTGAGGAGAGGAAGGAGATGAAGCTATCCTGCTCTCTACTCTCACACTAGGGTTTTTCCTTAACCAAAATCCCCGACCCCCTCCTTGGAGACCCTGGCTCACCTCACAAAGGGGTGTCCAGGTTACACTTAGGGCATACGTGGCCAGTATATTCTCTAGATATGCTCTTTCCGAAATAACAAAACAGTGCTCCACTTTCGTATGTCATCAGCCTCTATGAGACAATGCCTTAGAGTCCATGTTGTCTGCCCGTTGGTGGTCAGACATCGTCATGCTCGTGGGCCTGTGCACTATCTCTGTCTCTCTGGATCTTGTCTCTAGCGCTGCCTCTATAGGGAGACCTAGTAGAGAGAGAAAAGCGCTGACCTTGGAGACGATTCCTTCCTTCATGTGTATGCCAATCCGTATATTGGCTCTCGTCTGGCTAACTCGGCCAATATTTTACATGCAAAGAGAACACAACTCACTACTTGTGATGACATACTGTATACGTCGGCCGAGTCTTGCCTATGCTATCAGGCTTAGGGTCACCTAGCCATAATCCGGCCAGCCCTTCTATGATTCGGCCAGCTCATGCTTTGACCTGTATTTGTCTCGACAGACCTTGTCCTTTTACCTCAGCTTGACCCTACCTAGAGTCATCCCCCAACATTAGTCTCTGAAGCTGGTGCGGTCTTATCAGCCTTAGCTGGAAAGGCCACAGCAGGTTCAAACTTATCCGGATTATTTTTCGTCTTGCCGACATACCGATATGTCACTTATACCGATTTTAACTCGGTAGCACCTCTTGGTTACTTTGTACTCATTTTGACCTTCCTTGGCTTTACCCAAGATATATCTCGTTGGCCAAGTCATAGTGTTGCATTTGGGGTATCCCTCTTAGATGCCTATCTTCTTGTGTACTCCTGATCGTATCCTACGTGGAGTGTAATCATTGCCTTTGCCTCATTTTAAGGGTCACGACATCAATTACTGTCACACCGTGCCAGTTATCACTACCGCATGTCCCTTCAATGTTGGGCTCTTCGATAACTGTCACAGCCACGATTTGTCATTACGTTTCCACGTCGTGTGGCCGTGCGCGTGGCATGATCCCACGATCCTTTCGCGGAATACACGAGCACATGGTGGGATACACCACGCAACTGATCCCACTACCGCTGCATTGGGTGCGGGAGTGAAACCCTGATTCACTTTCCCCTGCACCCAACTCCCCTTCTTCTTCCTCCTAGCACCGCCATTGTTGCTCCTCTCTGCTCAGCGATTGCGCTGCTCCTATGCTCCCCATACTTCCTTGCTTCACTATAGTGCCATTCATCGTCACTGCCATGAGTCCTCGCTAGTCCCTGCCTCTCTCCCGCTCATCGAGCTCTGCCTCAAAGGATTGAGAATTGGAGATGCCGTGGGAGGTTGTCGCCATGGAAAAACAAGAGGAGGGCGGTGCCGCCCATGAGCGTGGTGTCTGGGCTGTATCCAGGGTCACACAGAGGCAGATAGATTGGCTAGTGCGCACGCGCCGGATCCCCCTGGAGTCAGCTGCTGTCTCCCTAGCAATGAGCAAGCTCCTGCCCTCGAGGATGGTGAGTTTGTCGTTTTTGTCTCCCATTTTGCTCACGGCTTCGGCCTTCCAGTTAGTAATTTATACAAGGACTTTCTCGAAACCTTTGTTCTGCAACGCCATCATCTTCCGGCCAATGCCCTCACTTCTCTTTCTGCATTTGCCTCTGGCATCGAGGGATATCTTGGCCTTTGGCTTGATGTCAATATATGGGCCAAGTTATTCCAATTCAAAGCCAATGTTGTCCCTAACAAAGAGCTTCACCCCAGTGAGAAATCTTTGACTTAGTGCGGGGCGGCATCCATTTCACCCTAGAAAAGTTCTATCTTTCCCCGGATTACCGGCCTCGAATCTTGCAAAGGGTGGGCGAAGATATTCTTCTACATGAAGAATGATACCTCGACCGACCTGATTTGGCCTCCCCCTTCTTAGTCGGTGTCCCTACTTATGGCTCAATGCACGGCGCCCAGAAAAATGCTTGATGGCGGTGTTGATGTAGAGCTCGTTGGGAACCCCAAGAGGAAGGTATGATGAGCACAGCAGCAAGTTTCCCTCAGTTATGAAACCAAGGTTTAATCAAACCAGTAGGAGCAAGGAAACACCCCAAAGGTGTTACTAGCTGAGCTTTGGCAGGGCGCACTACCGGTGCTAGTAGCAACGTGGAGACCTGCACAACACAACCACAGAACTTTATCCCCAACTTGCGATGAGGTTTTCAATCTCAGCGTGTTTTGCAGAAAACAAAGGTTTAAACGTATCAAATGGAAAGAAGTAAAAGTTTGCAGAAAGTAACACAAAGCAGTAAACAGTTTGTAGATTGTATGTAAAGAAAAGGACCGGGATCCATAGTTTACTAGAGGTGGCTCTCCTTAAGATAGATAACATGTTGGGTGAACAAATTACAGCGGGCCAATTGACAAACACCGAGAAAGCAATACATGCATATACTAATCATCTTGACTCCTTTGAGACTTGATTGGGCATTACAACATTATACATAGACCGCCATCCAACTGCATCTATGACTAATAATCCACCTTCAAGTTATCATCCGAAACCCCTCCAGTATTAAGTTACAAGCAACAGATTATTGCTTTACGAACTGCATGTAAAGTAAACAATACGATTGTTCTATGAACAAAGGATTGTTGTTTTCTCCCTAGTAGCAGCAACACATCTAGTACCTTAGAGATTTCTGTCACTTCCCCAGATTACCAGAGGCATGAACCCACTATCGAGCATAAATACTAACTCTTGGAGTTGCTAGCATCTACTTGGCCAAGATAGCTACTAACAACGAAAAGCATGCAAGATCACAAATAACAAAGACATGATAGAATCAATAATCAATCTGAAATAGCATCTCAATATCCATCGGATCCCCACAAACACAACATGCAGAATTACAAATAGATGATCTTGATCATGAACGGAGCTCACAAGATCTAAATATGAAAGCACAAAGGAGGAGAACCAGCCATCTAGCTACTACATGGATCCGTAGTCCAAGGATGAACTACTCACGCATCACACCGGAGGCTTACATGGTGATGAAGAAGGCCTCCAGGGTGAATTCCCCTCTCCGGCAGGGTGCCAGGAAGAGCTTCAGATCCCTCCCAATCTAGGGATGGAGATAACGGCGGCTACAAACTCTTTCGGGGATTTTTGATTGGGTCCTTAGGGTTTTTGTCCCGAGGGCAATATATAGGCGGAAGGAGAGGCCGAGGGGGTGCCTGGGATGGCCACACCACCCCCTGGCACAGGCCAGGCCTGGTCGCGTGGCCAGGTGGTGTGGTGGCTCCCTAGCCCTTCTCCGTCTCGTATTCTGGCACTTGATGTCTTCCAGAAAAATAGGCACTTTGGCTTGTGTCCCGTCCAATTCCAAGAATATTCATTTTCTGACTTTCCTGGAACCAAAAACAGCAGAAAACAGGCAGTTGGCACTGTGGCTCTTGTTAATAGGTTAGTCCAAGAAATCATAAGAAAAGTACTCAAAAGTGTGGACAAAACACAAGAAAGTGGATAAAACCAAGCATGGAACATCAAAAATTATAGATACATTTACAATGTATCACCTACTAAGAAGAATTGGGACCTCGACCCTAAGAAGAACAATGGCTCATCAACCTTGTGGCGAAGCGCATCCTCGAGCTGACGTACGTCGGGTTAACCGGCGAAGATCTGATGATTACCTTCATCCGTAGCCGAGTTTGCCCACTACAGAAACGTAGCCATAAGATCTTCTATATGATCGGTCACCTCGACCCTAACCGAGTTTCCTCGGTCGAGTTATCCGATGCTCAGATCCACCGCCAAGTCAAGTCTATCTTCAAGATGGGCTTGACTGAGGATTGGGAATGATGAATGGAGCCCTTTAGCCGAGATAAGCATGTTCCCAAGGTACGTCCTTCGAGTGATTCCTTTCTGAGTTATATTTTATGATGGCCTTTATTACTTATTTGACCTTCTCGTGCTCCTTTATGCAAAAATTCTTTAGCAAACAATCGAGGACACCCAGACCCCATCCCTCACTTGGGGAAAGGACCAGGATACCTTGGATCCTGAGGAGCCGGATTCTGAGGAATTCATGCTCGTCCCGGACTCCAGCTCTAGCCGATCCTCCGGTAAAGACTTCTGTCTTAAAGGATTAGACGGACAATGACGATGATGATGACTGTGAGATTCTGGAGGTATTTAACCTGATGCCCATCTCATACACCTTTTTGACTGGTCCCACTCCATCTAACCCGGCTAGGCATGTGCATTACACATCTCCTATTTCCACGGGAGGTCAAGGCACGGTGAAGAAGCGCGCCGCAACCTCAGCTCCTCTGGATGAATCTTCTCGGGTCGAGAAGAGGGTTAAGAAATCTGGCAAGAATCCCATGACCCAGAGGGCTCCCACGCCCAAAGCTCCTCTAGCTATGTCCGGGTAAACCCCTTTCTCCGAGTTACTTTTGTGTCTCATATTTCTCCTTTCCTGTATTTCTTGTTTCTCTCTTTCTTATTTGACTTGGTCTTTTTCTCTATTTAACTTTATAGGGCCACCATGGATATTCCCTAGAGTGGCTCCAGCATCACCTCTCCCATCGATGAGGGACCACCTTCTCCTCCTCGTGATGATGCTTCCGTTCTTAGTCCAGTTCGGGAGAGTTCCCCCGATGCGTCGAATAATAGCCTATCTCGGCAGGAGAAGGATGGCATCAACACAGGTGGAGGGGGTGCCATAGAAGAGGTGGTTATGTCGGATCAGCAGGGTGACCCCTCTGCCCCCCAACAAGAAGAAGATCATGGCACCAATAGTGCCGGTGCTGAAATAGTTTTTATCGAGGTGCCAGAAACTCCGGCACCAGTTCAACCTTAGACTCAGCCATAGCATCAGTCTCAACCATCTTCTACTTTAGCTCACCTAAGCAGCAGCCAACAGCATCATCCGAGTCTCCTAAGACTCGAAGAGAGGACCAACCTCGGTAGAGCCCGCAGGCCAAATCTCCGTCGGCTTCGCAATCCTGGCCTGCGCCAACCTCGACAGCCGACTATCCATCAGCAGCTTCCTAGCAGCGGGCCAAACTGGCCACTAAGGTGAAGAAAACTGCCGAGTTGACCAAGGCAGTGCTGCAGGGATCAACGGATGTATCTGGGCAAGACACTATTGCCTCTATGGTGCAACATGGAAGTGTTGCTTCTGGCTCTGCTCCTGGAAAATAGATCATATTGCATATCAGCCCGGCCGCGGCAAAGGCCGCCCAACAAGTAGCTCAGGGGAAAGGCTTAGTCTTGACTCGGACTCTCAGCGGTGTAAGCCTCTGCTCACTTGCTAAATATGCCAAGAACTAGAACAACGTTGAGTACTTCAAGGTCAGCTCTGGGAACCCGCAGAAGTTCGGTCCTGCCGAAATAGGCGCCAAGATGTATACTACCAGCAAAGCTATCGATGATGTTGGCCGGATGATGGAGGTAAGCATCTCGATTATCTCTATTATATTTGCGTGAGTACATATGTACATATCCTCCAGTCCCCGAGCCTCCGGGGGAATAATTTATTACTCGGCCGGATGCTCTTCTAGTTTCAAATTTAGCTAATTAACTTGTTCTCTGAGTTGATCTGAAGTACCTAGCCGAATCATTTTAACTTAGCCAAAATTCTCTTTAAGATTAGATGTCCAGCCACCTAGATTTGGATCTAGTTTACTTAGTTCGAATCTTGAGTAGCTTCGATTATCCAGCCACCTAGAGCCGGGTTAACTTCCACTTGACTCGGATCTGTTAGTAGTTTCGAATATCCATCCACCTAGAGCCGGGTTCAGTTCCACTTGACTCGGACATGTTAATAGCTTCTAATATCCATCCACCTAGATTCGGGTTAAGTTCCACTTGACTCGGATCTTTTAGTAGCTTCGAATATCCAACCACCTAGAGTCGGGTTAAGTTCCACTTGACTCAAATCTTTCAGTAGCTTTGAATATCCTTATTGCTTGTGTACTAATAGTTTCTCTCTTCAGATCACCACTAACCGGTGTACTGCTGAGTTCTAGCGGCTCCTTGATGTGCATAAAGAGCTTTCCTCAAAGCAAAGGCATTGTTGCCAGAGCTGAAGAAGAAAGGTAAACCTTTGCTTCACTGTTTTTAGTTTGGTTCCTTTTGTTCTTGACTTGCCGAGTTAACTTATGACTCGGATTTTGCCATCCGATGTGGATCCAAGAACCAGGAGTTGCAGAAGCAGGTGGCCGAGCTGAAAGGTATGTTTCCTCTTGCCCTTTATCCTTTGCATATCTCCCCTCTGGCTCAATGGGTAATTATACCTCGATTCTGCCGAGTCAAAACATTTTTAGTGTCTCTTTAGGATTGTGTTTCCATGCCTAAATTGATGCTTCACTTTCTCGAACAAGCAGGCTAGCATCAGGCTCAGCTAAAGAAAAAGATGATGAGATCTCTCGGCTCCGTGTCGAAAATGAAGAATTGAAGAAGCTTCATGAAGCCGAGCTTGACAAGGTTGAACAGGCCTTTGTTGAAGAGAAGGACCAGCTCAAGACCCAACTCGAGAAGGAGCAGGATCTAGTCAAAGAGACCGAGGTTAAATTTGACTTGGTGAACCTTGAGCTGGAGAATCTCCTGAAAAATGTTGCTGCTTGGTTGATGGAACTCACCTGAATCAACAGTGTCATATCTCGTAAGTTTTCCCCTGATTTTTTCTTATTTTCCTACATTCCACTCATGCTTTCTATTTCTTTTACTAATTTCTTCCTTTACTTGCCTTTCAGGCAACTTTCTAGAATCCCAAGCTCGCGTTGCCACTGTTGTTCAGAAATTTCGAGCTAAGAAGGGTGTTCCTGCTAGTGTCTTTGTGGTGTTTGACATGGATGACTCGTTGGTCAGTCTCTAGGCCCGGATTAAGCTGATGAAGATGTTCGGGGTAGATCTTCTGAATGCTGCCATTCGGGTTTTCCATGTCCTCTAGCCGTAAGAAACTGCACCCAAACGCCCCTCCCAGCTGGCCGAGAAACTGATGGAGAGCGAGACAACCTTGAATCCGTGGCAGGAGTCCACCGCACGAGTTGGTACCGATATAACTTTATCCTTCGTGCTATCATGGTACGATGAAATCAATCTGGACACACTCCTGAACATGCGCACCGGCTCCAGGTGGACAACTGACCCGGCCTTCATCCAACAACACCAGACCCGAGCCTATCAGCTAATCCAATATGGAAATATCCATGCTTGGACTGATGGGCCGAGCTTTCTCGATGAGGTGGATGATGAATATGTCGAGGAAGGCACGGATGAATACCAGGAGGACGCTTGGGATCCCGAGGCAAACCCGGATGAGGAAGGGGAAGTCGAGGTTCCCGATCCTGAAGTTGTTGTTCCACCTCCTGCTACAGATCACCCGGCTGTCGCCGCTCCTTAAGCGCACACACTTTAAACTTTGTTAAATCCCCAGTATGCT
Organism: Avena sativa; assembly: GCA_916181665.1. Taxonomy (NCBI): domain Eukaryota; kingdom Viridiplantae; phylum Streptophyta; class Magnoliopsida; order Poales; family Poaceae; genus Avena; species Avena sativa. The sequence continues at coordinate 626,592,161 of OV702288.1, read as the reverse complement.
AGGTGCAAGATGTATGGTATAATTTTAAGTTATTTTGCTACCATTATGTTGTTATGTTGAATCTATTTGGGCAAAGTCCCCGAGTTTCATTTTCTTGTTCTCTCAATCTGATGAATCGGCTCGCGTCTACCATTATTCAGCGTTCGACTTACGAGTCCGAGGTTAAAAAAATTAAATTAAAAATACTTGAAATCATAAGGATTAGCTCAAAATGATTTGGCATAATAGTAAAGAAATTAAATACAAGGGTTAGTCAAAAAATAAACGTTGGCTCGATTATTTTTCCTTCCTTAGTCATTTTTCATGTGTTTAGCATTTTCACTCTTGTTCTCTTGCTTGCCATGAAGTCAATCTTTTTGGACAACAGCAAGTCGAAGAGTTAACTTTTGGTGCCGATACATTACTAACTCGACTAAGGGGTAAGAATGTTAAGCTAGCCGACATATAAAATGTAAATACAAAATAAAGACAATTACTACTAAGGCAGTCCCCAAGTTTCTGCTTGAGGTGCCGAGATTTCATTGATAAGCTCATTGTTGACATACATGCCAACATATGAGAGTTCGAGATACATACACTTCAACTAAGTGTAAAATGGATGAAGAAATGCTACATCCCATGGCATTTTTGACTCTTCTTCTGCCCTATTTGCCTTATTCTTCTCCTGCGGTTGAGCATCTATAAGATAGTATGCATCATAGTGCAATGCTTTGCTCACAATGAATGGTCCTTCCCATAGAGGTGAGAGCTTGCATGTTGGCAGTGCGTTGCACAAGAAGAAGTACTAAATCTCCTTCCCGTAAACCTCGAGGGTTCACTTTCTGGCTATGATAGCATCGGAGGTTTTTCTGATATATGGAGGATCTGGACAAGGCCAATTCTCTCGCTTCTTCCAGCATATCAACATCATTTTGCCGGGATTCTTGCACTTCGGCTTCCGTGTATTGGGTGACCCTAGGCGAGTCATGCACTATGTCAGCTGGTAATACAACTTCTGCCCCATATACCATAAAGAACGGCGTATAGCCAATTGATCGATTCGGAGTTGTCCTTAGGATCCATAACACTGCCCGGAGTTCATCAATCCAACAACCCACTGATCTTTGCAAAGGGTCAATGAGCCAGGGTTTTATCCCGGATAGTACTAGCCCATTGGATCTCTCCACTTGCCCGTTTGATGCGGGGTATGCAACTAATGCAACATCAAGCCTTATTATTTTATCTTGGTAGAACTGAGCAAAGGCACCCTCAGGAAAATTTGTGCCATTATCTATTATGATACTGTGTGGGTACCCATATCTTAGGATGATGTCCTTGAGGAATGATATAGCAGTGGGTCCATCACACTTTCTGATTGGCTTTGCCTCAATCCACTTTATAAACTTGTCCACCATGACTAGGATATGAGTCATGTTGCCTTGGGCTGGCCTAAATGGTCCAACCATATCCAAGCACCATACATCAAACGGCCAAGTGATAGGTATGGTTTTGAGCTTGGAGGATGGCATATGAATTTTGCTCGAATACCTCTCACACCCATTGCACTTCCTCACAAGGTTCTCAGCATCTTGTAAAGCATTAAGCCAATAAAATCCATGTTGAAATGCCTTGGCGACTAAATCTCTGTATGAGGCATGATGCCTACATTCGCCCTGATGTATATCTCGGAGGGGCTCCTGGCCTTCTATCGGATCAACACATTGTTGAAGGACACTTGTGACACTTCTCTTATATAACTTGGAATTTATTATGGTATATGCCTTTGCTCTTCTCTGGACTTGCCTGGAGATTACCTTATCATCCAGCAAACTCCCATTTTTTAGGAAGCAAAATATTGGTTGCGCCCATGCTGGTATAGCTCGTGCCGAGAAAATCTCTTCATCCACTTCCATTGGATTAGCCGACATAACTTCTACCAAGTTAAGCTGAACAGTCCCTGAGTTCTGTGAGACGGTCCCCGGGTTTGCTGAGATAGTACCTGGGTGTACCAAGGCAGTCCCCGGTGAAAGAGCATGTGGGCCCCATGTGTGGTTTTGGTAATTAATGACAATCTTTATGGACTAATGTGTGTATTAAGTTGCACTTGTAGGAACTGTCCATTGGCATTGCTTGGAGCATGTGTTGGCTTCAAGGTAGATGATATGAAGAAGAAGAAGTGTTGTGCAAGCTCAAAATGTGCCATCTCATATTTGATGCTTTCCACCCTCGGTCATCATGGATGGATGAATACAAGGTCAAAGTAAAGGTTTCCCCATGGTGTATGTAGGAGCATATGTCAAAGTCTTTATCAAGTGAGTGTGTGCAAGATCAATCAAGAAAGGTGTCCATCTTGAGAAGGTCAAGATCGTCTACATCATGCTCAAGTGGTTTGCTCAAGGCAAAGGTATAATCTTCATAGTTTTTCCTTTTGCCGGTCTCATGTTGGTAGTTGGGAGACCGGGTTTAGGATAGATAACCATACTATCAAGAGGGGCTCTCTAGTGAGTAGCTCGATCATATATTTCGGAGACAACTTAAACCATTGCATTCTTAGCATCATCTTTCTTGGTTGTTTGTTGAATCTTATCCATGTTTGGTTCTAGAGCTTGTGTTCATTACAAGCTCTAGATCATCAAAATCGGATCTCCCTTTTATATCTTGTTGCGATTTTGTTCTTGGAGGTTTTCTAGACCTTCACCAAGTGAGGTATCTCACATTATAACACTTGATACATTCTCACTTGGTGGTATCCAATATTTTCAACAAAATTGGTTTCGGGTCAATCGGAGTTTCCTAACTCTAGATATTGCTATTTGAAGATTGCCTTCTATTTGTTTTAATAAAAAAAGGAGGAACTGTTCTGGGCCGACCGAGCGGTACTACCTCTATGCACAGTCGGGCGCTCCTGAACGCACGTGCTACTCCCTTTGTGCCACCCAGTAACAGCGCTAGCCCAAGACCGGTAGTACCGGCCCAAGCGGTACTACCGCCCGGCCGACCGGTACTACCGGGCCGGCCATCTTAGCTTGCCTAGCTGCCGCGTTGCTGCTCCACTCGCCAGGCCTGCCCCGATCCCCTCTCGCTCGCCAGGCCTGCCTCGCTCCCGCCTGCAGTGCCCCGATCCCCTCTCGCTCGCTTTCCTTCTGCGGGCTTGCTCGACCAGGTCGCCAAGCATCACTCACCGCGTTGACCTGCCGCTCGCCTTGCTCGCTCGCCAGGACTAGGTCGGGTAGTACCGGCCCAATTGTGGTACTACCGGCCCAAGCCAAAAAACAGCCCCAACGGGTAGAAATCCTCCCCCCTTTATAAGCCTTTCTCCTTCTCCTTTTTTGAGTGCTTCTTCCTCTCTTTTTCTAGAGCCTTTCCCCCATTGTTTTAAATCTCCTGAGCTTGATTCCTATATTCCCTTCCAATGATTCTTGCCCATATTTGAGAGGAATATAGAGGAGATCTAGATCTACAATTTGACCAAACCAAATCACCTCTTTGTGAGTGAATCTTTGGGATCTAGATCTTGGGGGATTTTGTGTTCTCCTTGTGTTCTTCCTCTCTTGTTCCCCCAATTGCTTTAGTATCCTTGTTGGAACTTGAGAGTGAAGGATTGGAGCATCTTTGTGGTGTTATTGCCATTTGCATTAGGTGCATCGGTTTGAGTCCTCCTCGAAGGATTTGGTTGGTGAAATAAAGAAGCTTGTTCCTCTTGGGTTCTTGGAACCCTAGACAGTTGTGTGGCCTTTGTGGCGAGTTCTTGGGGCCTTCAATTAAGTTCTGAAGCTCTCCACAATATTGAGGCCTTGGTGGCAATTATTGGGAGCCTCCAATTAAGTTGTGGAGATATCCCCAATCTTGTACGGGTTTGGTGACCGCCCTCAAGTGTCCCATAGTGGAACAGGTGCTTGTTGCATGGTGGGTGCTCGGGAGAATAGGGTGAGGCCTCTTGTGGCGTTGGTGGTCTTAGTACCGCCCACCCCTCCAACAAGACGTACTCCCTTGTTGGGGGGAACTCGGTAAAATATCGTCATCCCCGCGTGCCTCAGTTATCTCTATACCCGAGCTCTTTACTTATGCACTTTACATTGTGATATCCTTCATGCTTGAAGTAATCTATATTGCTATCACATTGTTGCTTGTCTTGCTTAGCATAAGTTGTTGGTGCATGTAGGTGAACCTTAGTATATCTAGGCTTTGTGCTTGACAAAAGAAAACTCTAGTTTTATTCCGCCTTTGTTAAGCCCGTCTCGTAAAAGTTTTTAACCGCCTATTCACCCCCCTCTAGGTGACATCCGTGATCTTTCACCCGGGTTACTCGAACTATTCCCCTAATCAATGTCCATTGGGACAACCTCGGATCCTAAAGTTGTCGGGATATATATTAACTCGGACTCTGGCGATGGTTTGATAGATGGTTTTCTGAGGTGCTCCAAAGCTACGCCTGGTGAGATTTCTTGCCGGGATGAACCAAGTTTTGACAATACGTCGGCTGCATCATTTTCAGCTCGAGGTACATGATGGAATTCACATCCTTCAAAGTATCCACAGATTTTTTGCACGTGAAATCTATATAGAGCCATATATGCATACAAAGCATCCCAATGACCCGAGACTTGTGATACGTCCATTTTGCATCACTATTCTATATCATAATTTACTATTATTCATTGATATATTTCATATTAAGAGATGATACTTACGTAATTTCGTCTGGTTTTGCATGGTTGATGACCGCTGCATTCAGGATTCTGATGGAAAAGGTGTTGTTTGCAGGCGAAATTTGCGAAGATCAGAAAATCCGGGAAAATACATGGAAAATTCTATTTTTCCAGAAGACGAAGGTTGCCAGAAGGGGAAGTGGAGATGGGCCACAGGGGCCCACACCACCCCCTGGCGCGAGCCACCCCAAGCCGCGCCACAAGGTTGGGCCGCCCTGGTCCACTCCTGGCTCTCCCCTCTGGCGTATATTATCCCCACAGAAACCTAATACCAGGGGAGCAACCACAGAAAGATTTCGCCGCCTCTGCGGGGTGGAAAACACCGAGATAGAAAGATCTCTCCGGCAGACAGAATTCTACCGGGGGAATTCCTTCCCGGAGAGGGGAGATCGTCGCCATCAACACCACCATCAAGGTGGACTTCATCGGGATCATCATCATCATCACCACCATAATCTTCATCAGCACCATTATCACCACTTCATACCACTGTAACAATTGGGTTGAATCTTGCATAGTTCTTAGGGAAACTTTCCCTGTGTTGATTACTCCTTGTAGTTGATGCTATTGAGTGAACCATTGAATTATCATTTATGTTCAAACTGTTACATATCATTATATCATCTCTGATCTTGATCCATATGATGTCTTGTGAGTAGTTCGTTTAGTTCTTGAGGACATGGGAGAAGTCATGTTGTTAGTAGTGGAATTGTGTTGAGAAAGATTCAATGGTTTGATATTTAAGTTGTGGTGTATTTCTTCTAGTGGTGTCATGTGAACGTCGACTACATGACACTTCACCTATATGGGCCTAGGGGAATGCATTGTGTATTTGGCTACTAATCGTAGGGCTTGCCGGAGTGACAGAAACCTGAACCCCCGTTAGGAAACCTTTGCACAAGGGACGTCAGGGTCTTAGAGTTTAAAGCTGTGGTTAGGTTTCTACCTTAATTACTTTCTTGTACTTGCGGATGCTTGCAAGGGGTATGACATGGGTTTAACTCATCAATGTCCATTGTTATGGACTTGGGTTTTGGAGAAGGAGGGAGCGCTGGAGACATCTATCGGCTAGCAAACAAGCACATAGGGGACAAAGGATTTACCCAGGTTTAGGCCTCGTAAAGGTCCCTACTCCTGCTTGTCTTATCGTGGAATTATTGAGGGAGTCGAAAGTTACAACGGTGCGCAGATGTAATCTGGCGAGGGTTTGTGGAAACTAGGGTTGCATGTGTCCTCCTCGCCGCCCCCTCCTAGCCCTTATATAGATAGGCTAGGTCTCGGGTAGCAGGTCGAGTCGGTTACAAGTTAGGGTTTTCCCCTTCAAACTTTCTATCTTTAGCTTCTTCTTGTTCTTCAAGCAATCGAGAGTCCACAGATTACTCGAGTCCTTTCATCTGGGCCTTGGCGACACCGTGGGCCTGTACGTATTTGGACTGTATATACCAAGCTTGAGTACCTATAGGGTATACCCATGTCAGTAGCCCCCGAGTGTCCAGTGGAATCGTAGATTCGACAGGGGACTTTTGAAGCCTTCGAATGCCTAAATGAGTACATTTTGATTGCTTTTATTCGTGTCATAGGGATTGTTGATATGCGTGCCGGATATAACCGAAGTATCGGTATCAGTTAACCACCTTAGGGTGAAACAACGCAATCTACTCAAATTCGAGTCTCCGGACTCGAATCCGGAAAAGTGCTAGTGTAATTCGACTCAGGCCACGGAGGTCTTACAGGGGTCGAATTTCAATTATATGGGTGTGAGCACTTGACGCGTCCGTCAAGGCATGTTCATCGTGCCTGTAGGCACGGATATGTTTCTGGTAGTGCGCAGTTAAATGCGTTGCCAGGCCTTATTCAGGTCTTACCTTCACGCCGTAGGCGCGGCATCCGAATTTTATCATCGCGGAGACGATTCGGGTGACCCAGGAGACGCAGTCTCTTTGTAGGGGGGAAATTATGAGGCGGTGTCGCCATGAGTTTCGAGTGTGGATGTTATCAACACACAGTTTTTTGTACAAATAATCATAGGGTGCGCGACCAGCGCTCCCTATGGGAGTAGCCCCCGAGTGCCTGGTTGAGTCCAAGACTCAGGCAGGGACTAAAGAACTTTTGCGACTGTTGTCGTCTTTTGCTTGCTTGTTTCAGTCGATGACTCAGGCAGGTACTAAAACACTTTTGCGACTGCTGTCGTCTTTTGCCTACTTGTTTCAGTCGATGACTCAGGGAGGTACTAAAACACTTTTGTGACTGCTGTCGTCTTTTGCCTGCTTGTTTCAGTCGATTTTCTTTCCGGTGCTCCCTATGGGAGTAACCCATGTCCATAATCGAACTGTGTTTCGAGTGGTTGGGTTTGCTTTTGTGATTGTCCATGTTCCTGCAACAAGAAAAAGAAAAGTCGTAGGGTGCGCGGCCAGCGCTCCCTATGGGAGTAGCCCCCGAGTGCTTGCTGGAGTCAAAGACTCTAGCAAGGACTAAAAATAGTCGAGGTTTTCCACTGCGTAGCCTTGGTGACGTCAGTGCTGACGCTTTGTATGACCTTGGTTTCCCGCGTGAGCGAGTTTGACGGGACGTGACGAGCGGTGGGTCCCACTTTCTGACTTTGATTTGACTGGGCGTGCGTAATCTTATTTTAACTGCGCCTCCTCGATTTCCGCGCGTAATGGTAGAAGTGGGGGACGGTTTGCGCTTCCTCTTCTCCACGCGTCCAACGCGATGCATGCCACGCGTCCAATAGGGTTTTTGTCAGCCGTTGGATTGCATCTCCCAGGGGTTAAGTAGCGATGCTGCAGCGGTAATTTCCCATCTGCCCTCTTTCTTCCTTGCTGCCATCGCCATTGCTGCTGCTTTTCTGCTTTCCCCTGCGCCTATCTTCTCCATGACGCTGGACCAGCTCTGTTCATTCCCGAGCTACTTCCTTCGCTCACATCGCCGCCACGCAATGGGGAAGAAGAAGGGAGGTGTTGCCGCTGATTCCGCGGCCACCGTTGCTGCGGCGAAGAAGAAAGGTGGCTCCACTATTGCAGGCACCAGCACCGCCGCCGGCGGGAAGAAGAAGGTCGCGGGCACCCGCGTGACCAATGGCGCATGGCGCCCCTCTATCATCAAGGCGTCGGATCTCCGTCTTCTTCGGCAAGATGGAGTTATCTCTGCGGCAGTCACCGATGCGCGCGTCCCCAGCGGTGAGACCATTCCTGCTCCTCCCGCTGGTTTTCGAGTGATGTTTCTTGCATTCATCATTCGCGGTCTTTCCTTGCCTCTTCACCCCTTTCTTAGGGGTCTTCTTTGTTTCTATGGGCTCCAGCTCCATCATCTGTCCCCAAATTCGCTCCTCCACATTACTTGTTTCATCACTCTCTACGAGTGCTGGCTCGGAATCGAGCCACACTTTGGTCTTTTCAAACGCTTATTTAAGCTAAAGCGTCAGTCCGCATCTGGCTCTTTAGTTTATGACGTAGGTGGTTGTGGAATTCATGTCGACCCGTCCGCCACCTACTTCGACATCAAGCTCGCCAAGTCCGTCCAGGGATGGAGGGACAAATGGTTCTATGTTTGCGACCAGAAGGCCAAGGACGAGCACTTTGGACTCGCGCCTTTTGATCCCGCGACTCCCTGCAAGAAGATGCGTTCTTGGAAGAACGTGATCATGCCCTCCGAACTCGCGGAGACAAACGTGCTATATCAACGCGTCTGCGACCTCGAGGGCCGCATAGGCGCGGAAGAGGGAGGCTGTGCCCTTGTCACGACTTGGCTGCATCATCGCGTCTAGCCTCTCCAGGCCAGAGTCCATCCCATGTTTCAATGGGGTGGCGCTGATGATGCCACTCGCGTGTCTGCCGATGGCATGTCTGCGAGTGAGGTAGATAAGAGGGTGCGACTGGTCACGAAGTACACCTTCAAGGATGTGCTTCCAAATGAGCCAGTCGTTCCTCCCTTCGATGCTTCGAATCCTCCTCCCGGGGTACAGTTGTGCTACGTAGTAGCTTATTTTCTCGATTGCGTTTTCTGTTGCTTTCCTGTTATGTTTGCTGATTTTTACTGTTTGTATGCAGGAGTGGGCGGTGTCGCCTTATATGCCTCCCCTCCCTAAGGGGATTATTCCTCGTGAAGCTTTGGAAGAGGACGAGTCTAAGTCGACTGTCCCTTCTGATGTGGAAGAGGAAGCCCCCGAGTCCGAGAGCCCGGATACTCGCAAGCGTTCGCGTAGCGGGGATTCCGACGCGTCGACTCCTTCAACTCAAGGAGGCGCGGCTGTTGGCACGGAGTCGCCAATTCTAGCTGTTCTTGTGAGGGCTGTGGCACCGTCTTCTCGCAAGAAGATGCGATTTCCCAAGGAGTCTTCGTCAGAATCGACGGCTGCCACGTTTGATCTTGACAACTTTAACTGGTAAGTTTGCTGGGTTATTCATTCTTTTCTGTTTCTTCTTGTTGGTTTTTGCCCTGGAGTTTGCCCTTTTCTCAATGTGGATTTTTTCTTGCAGTTAAGAGGCGTCGTCATCTTCGGGCGACGTCGAATTTTTGAAGGAATCGGGAGTCACGACTTCAAGGGCCAAGGTAGAGGTCGAGCGCGCTCCTTCTCTGACGGTGGCCCACTCCGGGCACAATTCTTTGAGCTCTCCTCACGTAGGGGAGCATCGAGTAGTTGCTCGGATGACGGTTCAACAAACTTCTTCGGAGTCGTTGGAGGACCATGTAAGTATAGCTTTTCTTCTTTTTTAATGTGGTAGTCAACGCCTTCTGCTGCCCTCTGCTGACTCCTTGTTTTGTGCGACAACTCCTTGTAAAGGAAGCCACGCAGGTGGCGGAGCAGGTGATGGCAATGGGTCACCAGCATGCGATGCTGGAGACGCGCCACCGTGTGGTCGAGAGTGAGTGTTCTATACTTATTCTTTTCGTCTTCTCTCAGTTTTGGTATAATCGACTGACAACCAATTATTGACTGCCATGTAGCTGAGCATAACACTTTACTGCGTGATGTCGCCACGTTGGAGAAGACACTAGCCGCAGCTGTGAAGGGGCGCGACAAGGCAATCGCGGCTCGTGATGATGCCTAGAAGCACGAAGAGGATCTGCGCGCCTCCTTTGCGGCCAGGGAGAAGTTGTTCGAAGAGCAACTGTTCTTAGTCGCCAAGGCCCTCTCAGGTACCTTTACTGGTAGATATTTTATTGATGTTCTTCTCTGCATCTGTAGTGCCGGTGGCACTAGAAGTTTGATCCATGTGTGTATTTTGGTGTAGATGCTGGCGGCTTGAGTTTTGATCCACAAGCCCTTTGTCGCGATGATGCTCTGGCGGGCGCGGTATCTGCGGTCGAGGATCATAGTGCCGCTGTCCAAAATACGTTGTCCAAGGCCAAGGCCACCCTGAGTTGCCTCCGGGAGGAGTTGATGCTGAAGGCGGAGCTGGTCGACAATGTGGAAGAGCTGGTGGACTCACTTGCTGGGGGTGTGCCTGCCACGTACAAGAACTCCCTCCGCGCAGCTGGCACAACCATGTCGCTTGCCATGGTGCAAGCCCACGGAGTCGAAGTAGATCCTTCTGCGGTGTCGAAGGCGATGCCTGTTGGCGCGGATGGTCAGCAGGTAGTATTTGCTCCCTTTGCGACTGCCTGTGCCAAATATGGCCATTCCTTGATAAACACTATTGCCAAGTATTCGGAGGAGCTCAATCGTGCGAAGAAGGCGGCGAAAACTTTGGCCTCAGGGGCCGGTGGAAAGTTGGTGGCATCTGATACTGCCACGGACTTGATGAAGCCCCCGAGGTCATCGAAGTCGAAGAAGCCAGCTGCTTCGTAGTTAGTTTCTTGTAATAGTTGATGAATTGCTCTTTTGATTGGAGAACATGCCTATTGGCGAATGTGTTTGTAGATACTTTTATGCTGATCCTGAATGCATCTGTTACTTTTGACTTTTTAGTTGGTCGCCTTATTTGCCTCTGGCTTGATTTTTGGCAGGGTACATCAAGTGGTCCTGTGGGGGGAACCCCGGACTCGCCATCTCTTGAGGATACAATGGCACCACCACGCTCCAGGGTAGAGGAGTTGTCCTTGCTTTCGCGACTTCGTGATCGCGTTAAGCAACTAGAGCTTGAGTTGCCCGTGATCCGCGGTAGCGCGGACATGTGGAAGTCAAAGGCTGAAAAAGCCACCACCCGCGAGCAATATCTGCTTGGTGAGGTGACGCAGCTAGGCGACCAGTTTAAGTGTTAGTTTGCTCATCCTCGGCTTTTCCTTTGTAGTTAATCGCAATGGTACGTTGTACTCATGCTGTTGATGCTGCTTCGTGTTGTTGTTAGCGCACGCCATCCGTAGGAGGAGAGGGATAGGATTGCCATCCGCCTTCATGATCTCACCCAGGAGCAACTTCAGGAGAGTGGATACTTCTGGGTAGATCATGATCGTGCGACTGCGTTGGCGACCCTGCAGGATCGCGCCTCGCGAGTGCTGCTCTTTCTGAAAAAGTCGCAGTCGTGTTTGAAGAACATCTATCGAGCAATGTTCCCGTTGGATGATACTCCATCAAGCCTGCTGGCTCTCCTGACCAAATTTCAAGATATGTCCGCGGTTTGCGAGTGCGTGAGGCAGTAGTTGGTGGCTGGTGCCAAGGCTGCCCTTTCCATGGTGCGTTTGCACAGGCTGACGTGGATGTCGCCTCCATTGCCTCTAGGCCACCGGTGCCACCCGTAGGATCTTCCTGGAACATGGTGCCGCACTATCAGGCGGTGGACCGTCCAGCCGAGGAGGTCGTCGACTTCTTCGAGGAACAAACTAATGTTCTTCTGTTGCAAGGGTAGCCAAATATGTATCATGCACATAAGTGTACTAGTGTTGTAAAGCTTTTATATATTTGTAGATAATTTACTATTGAATGTGTACAAATAGCTTTAAGCGTGGGGTGCGTTGCACTTGTGCGAGTCCTTTTCATTAGCCTAGCCATCTTTGTATCGTTCCCTTGTCAACCTGTCAGGTGCGCTGCAGCTAGGTTGAGTTTGTGTTAAGGGGTTCGATTGATGTGACAGCTACTCAGGATGTCGCGTTATTGTTCGAAGAACATATGTGTATAGGGTGGTGTAGCCCCCAAGAATGAAAATTGACAAAGTAAAGGAGAACACGGAGTTTGGGGGCACTTACCTTTAATTTATTCGAAGAACAGTGCGAAGTACAATGTGCGGCTGAGTAGCCTTATTTGCGATGTAAAAAGTAAAACTACTAGGGGTAGAAGCGTCGCAGTTGTGCAATGTTCCAAGGGTTGGAGTATGCGACTCCTGTCTCTAGATCTTTAAGGCGATAGGCGCCCCCTGGGATTACTTTTGTAATCACGTACGGTCCTTCCCAAGGGGACTCGAGCTTGAGATGCCCTTGCTGCTTCAGTCGCAGGACCAAGTCACCTTCGACGAAGGATCTGGGGCGAAGCCTTCTGCTATGGTAGTTGCACAGGTTCTGCTGGTAGATCGTGGATCTTTCTGCGGCGATTTCTCTTGCTTCGTCAAGGAGGTCGACGGAGTCTTCGAGTGCGAGGGATGACTCCTGATCGCTGTAGGCGACTACGCGTGGCGCTTTGTACCGTACCTCGGTGGGTAATACTGCCTCTGCTCCGTGTACCATAAAGAATGGCATGTAGCCGGTGGTACTGTTTGGAGTTGTACGCAGGCTCCAGAGTACGGATTGCAGTTTGTCTGGCCAGCATCCCGCGGCTTGTTCAAGTGGTCGGAGGAGTCGCTTCTTGATGCCGCTGCAGACGAGCCCGTTTGCCTTTTTCCACCTGACCGTTGGTCTGTGGGTGTGCTACTGAGGCGTAGCTGATGTTGATCCCCAGGTTCTCACAGAATTCTTGGAACTCCTTGGATGTGATGTTCGTTCTGTTGTCGGTGATGATGCTATGCGGCACGCCGAAGCGGTAGACGATGGACTCGAAGAACTTGAAAGCGTTGTGCCCTGATTGCTTGGTCACCGGCATGGCCTCAATCCACTTGGTAAATTTGTCGACTGCGACCAAGAGGTAGACGTAGCCTCCTTGCGAGGACCTTGGAAGTTTGCCAACCATGTCGAGTCCCCACTGTGCGAAGGGCCAGGACAATGCAATAGGCCGTAGTTCTGCGCCTGGTGCGTGTGGCTTGTCCGCGAATCGTTGGCAAGCATTGCATTTTTGGACAATGTCCTTGGCATCGCGCATGGCCGTGGGCCAGTAAAATCCAGCTCGTAGAGCTTTGGCGACGAGGGCGCGACTGCCTGCGTGGTGCCCGCAGGTCCCTTCATGGATGTCGAGGAGAATTGCTCTTCCATCAGCCATGGAGACACATCGCTGTAGCACTCTTGTGATGCTGTGTTTGTATAGTTCGTCATTGATAACGGCGAATGCCTTGGAGCATCGCGCGATGTGTCGTGCATCTGTCGGGTCGTCCGGTAGGCGCTTACTGAGGAGGTACGTAATGTACGGCTGTGTCCAGGATTGTTCGATCATCATGACGCTCATTGTCCCTTCGAGTCCTGTGTCTAGCTCTAAGTCATCGAGTGTCATTGGCTCATTGGGTGGCATAGCCCCCTAGTCCGTTGCTGCGCTTGTTTTCTTTTCTGCGGCCTTTGGCTTGATGGAGCATTCACAGATGCGCTCGAGAAATACGCCAGGTGGTATGGGGGCGCAGGTAGAGCCTATGTTTGCGAGTGCATCCGCCTCTTCGTTGCTTTCGCGACCTACGTGTCGCAGCTCGCAACCATCAAAGTCCCCTTCGAGTGTATCGTAGAGGTCGTGGTACGCGATCATGTTGTCGTTCAGTGCGTCGCACTCATGCATTGTTTGGTTGACGACCAGCTTGGAGTTGCCGTATATGATGAGCCTTTTTGCGCCGCAGGCTTTTGCCATCCTCATCCCGTGCAACAGGGCCTCATATTCAGCTTCGTTGTTTGAGGCTGTGAACTGCATTCGCAGGATGTATTTCAGCTTGTCTCCTTGAGGTGATGTTAGTATGACACCTGCTCCTGCTCCATCTTTCCGTTTGGATCCATCGAAGTGCATGGTCCAGAGGTAGGACATATCTGGCTTGTCTGGGAGTTGATTTTCCATCCAATGCACGAGGAAGTCAGGGAGAATTTGCGACTTGATTGCGTTGCGCTTTTCGTATGTGATGTCTCGTGGAGATAGTTCGATTCCCCAAAGAGCGACTCGTCCCGTGGCGTCGGGGTTATTGAGGATATGTCCCAATGGGCGTCGTTGACTACCACGATTGGGTGTTCCTAGAAGTAATGGCGCAGTCGCCGGGCGGTCATGAAGACGCCGTACGCCAGCTTCTGGTAGTGCGGGTATCGCTGTTTTGTTGGCGTGAGGACCTCGCTGAGGTAGTATACCAGGCGTTGTACGCCATGGACCTTGTTTTCCTCTGCCCATTCAACGACGAGCACTCTGCTAACCACTTGGTTGGTAGCGGAGATGTACAACAGTAGTGGTTCCCTTTCCCGTGGAGTCACCAGTACTGGCGATGTGGATAACAGGCGCTTGAGATCTTCGAATGCTTCTTGTGCTTCATTGGTCCACTCGAATTTATCAGCTTTGCGAAGGAGTTGATAGAAGGGCAGTGCCTTTTCTCCCATTCGACTGATGAATCGACTGAGGGCCGCGATTCGTCTGGCTAGTTGCTGGACGCCTCTTATGTTCTTTGGCTTCTCCATGGCTAGTATGGACTTTATCTTTTTCGGGTTTGCCTCAATCCCTCTCGCAGAGATGAGATACCCGAGCAGCTACCCAGATGGTACGCCGAAGGCGCATTTGTCCGGATTGAGCTTGATCCGGTAATGGTCGAGATTGGCGAATGTTTTGCGCAAGTCATCGATTAGAGAGGCTTCCTTTTTGGTTTTGATTACTATGTCGTCGACATAGACTTGGATGTTGCGACCCAGCTGCTCCTTGAGGCAAGCCTGCATGCACCGTTGGTAGGTAGCTCCCGCGTTTTTAGCCTGAAGGGCATTGTGTTGTAGCAGAACACACCGAAGGGCGTTGTAAACGCGGTCTTCTCCTGGTCTTCCTCCATTCAAATTTGGTTGTAGCCTGAGTAGGCATCGAGGAAGCAGAGGCGCTCGCATCCAGCGGTGGAGTCAATGATTTGGTCGATCCATGGTAGCGGGAAGTGATCTTTTGGGCAGTGCTTGTTTAAAGAAGTGAAGTCCATGCACATCCGTAGGATATCCGTGTCCTTTTTTGGCACCAGCACCGTATTGGCGAGCCAAGTGCTTTCTTGATCTCGCGTATGAATTTGGCCTCGAGGAGTCTATTGATCTCCATTCCGACTGCCTGCGCTCATGGCTCAGACAGTCGCCTGATTGTTTGCTTGACTGGCCTTGCGTCGGGGTTGACGTTGAGTGCGTGCTCGGCGAATTCCCTGGGAACTCCTGGCATGTCCGCAGGACACTAGACAAAAATTTCCCAATGCTCACAGAGGAATTCGACGAGCGCGAGTTCCTATGCGGGACTCAAGTTGTTGGCGATGAGGGCCGTTTTGGCGGGATCTGATGGATGGACCTGCACCTTCTTTGTGTGCATAGATGAGTCGAAGGAGAGGTCAGGTGAGCTTGGCCTACTCAGGGGCGGCAGACTATTGTCTGTCGTTTCCTTCAACCGCGTGAGCTCCTCCTGCATGCCGAAGGACTGGGAGATTCTGTTGAATTCCCTGTCACAACTGTCAGATCGCTCAAAGCTCCCGTTGATCGTGATGACGCCGTTGGGACCTGGCATCTTCATCTGCAGGTAGGCGTAGTGGGGTACCGCCATGAACCTAGCGAACACGACACGTCCGAGGATGCAGTGGTATTGCGAGGGCCAGTCGACAACTTCAAAGTCGATGCGCTCGCGCCGGAAGTTCTTCGGCGTGCCGAATATGATGTCGAGGTTGATTTTGCCCAGGGGGTATACGCCTTTCCCTAGGACGATGCCGTGGAACATTGTGTCTGATGCCTCCAAGCAGGTTAGAGGGATCCTCATTGCTCGCAAGGTACTCGCGAATATGAGGTTGATACCGCTTCCGCCATCCATGAAGACGTGACTCATGTCGAAGCCTCCAATTTGCACCTCGAGTACGAGGGGGCAATGACCTGGGCGAGGTACTTGAGGCGGGTGGTCGCGTTTGTCGAAGGTAATGCACGACTCACTGCCACTGAGGTACTCAGTGGTGGATGGTGGCGAGTGCGTGGCCAAGTTGACTTGGCGAGTGATGGCCTTCTGCACCCTATTGGAGGGGCGCCCCTTTTGGATCATCATGGTACCCATGGCCCGTGGGTACGGTTCACCTCCGTGGTGTTGGTCTGGTGCAGCTCCGTTCGGGGGTGGCCTAGGTGGTGGTGGTGGTGCGCCATGTGCCACGGCGCCTGGAGCGGCTCCGTAGCCTCTTTTGACTGCATTGCGGTTCATCCGAACCAATCCCTCATGTAGCTTGAGGAACTCACGGCAGTCCTTGAGGAGGTGGCTGGACTTTTTCTTGCCATCATGCTTGTCGATGTAGAAGTGTACCGTGCATGGCCCGGAGAGTTTGTCCTCGATGGAGGTCGCGGGTGCTTCATCGCGAGTGCGGTGTTGCCACACTTGCGTGGTTTTCCCGGAGTCGCGGTATCCGCCGCTGCGGTATCCGCTGTTGCGGTTATCGTCGCGTCTATCGGCGTAGCCGGCTGCGACCATGTTGACGTCATCGCGATTGTTGTAGACGCGCATGTGATGCTTACTCCGGCGGTCGCGTCTTCATTTGAGTTCTGCTTCCTCGTTAGAGTGAACGCGATTCTTCACCGAATTTTCTCCATCAGCCCACCGATTCGCGATCTCCATCAGGTGGTCGATGGTCTGGGGCTTTGAGCGGCCTAGCTCCTCCCTGAGTTCCATGCGGTAGACACCACCGTTGAATGCATCAATCGCACGGTCTTCCGAGATGTTCTCTGCGGAGTTCTTGATGATGGACCACCTTTGGATGTAAGAGCGCAGTGATTCGCCAGATCTTTGCTGGCAGCATCTCAGTTCTTCGATTGAGGCGGGGCGTTTGTACGTGCCCTTAAAGTTGCGCATGAAGCTGTAGACCAGCTCATCCCAGCTGCGAATGGATCCGCGTGGGAGGTTATTGAGCCATGCCCGGGCGGCGCCCTGTAGTTGTAGCTGCAAGCATTGCATGGCAGTAATTCAACTGCCTCCATGTAGCCGGACGGAGGAGATGTGATCCTCCAGCCAGATCTTGGGGTCCTGCAGACCGTCAAATTTCAGGTTCTCCGATGGGAGTTTGAACCCTTTAGGCATTCGCTTTTGCCTGATGGATCTGCTGAAGCATCTGGCGCCGCAGAGCTCCCTATCTTCTTCTTCCAAGTCAGTCGACCGAGCACGTCGTGCCCTTGACTTGTCGATCTTGCACTGCGTGAGTTCATCGCGTGCATCATAGTCGCGATCGTGTCGCCGTGAGCGGCGGCACCGAGATAGGTCGTGACTGTCATCGCTGGACGAGGGCGAGGAGTAGCGCTTTGCTAACGCTTTGCCCTTTTTTGGGTCTGGTACTGGTTCCTTGTCGAGGGCGGCCTCGATTAGCCCCAAGCCCGTGATCGTAGATCGGTGCATGGCCGTTCGGGGATCTCCAGCTGGTGGCTGGTTATTGAGAAGGTACATGGTGGCCGCTGTCACCGCGGCCTGTGGTGTCCTAGGAACCACGTTGCCTCTCGTGTCGACTGTCATAGAGCCGAAGTCGAGGACTTTCGCGGCATCTATGTGTTCTTGTTCGGTGAGGTGAGCCATCCGCGATTGCCTTTTCCTGGCGAGGTGCTCGTTGCCTCTTGAGGAGGATCCTCCGTAGGAGGAGAGCCCAGCGCGACGAAGGCTTGACTCGTCCGCCGCCTTTTTACGCGCCTCAAGTTGCGCGATTGCTTGTTTTTGGCGCTTGAATTCCTCTTTTAGGAGCCAGTGGTAGCCCATTAGTAGCTCTTGCGGGGACCCGAAGGGTAGAGGTGCACCTCGTAGGGCTTCGCGGCAGCGTTCCTACTCTTGCTCGTTGAGCCTGATCACAACGCGTTCGCCGGTTTGCTCGTTGATTATGCTAGGAGGTTCGACTTCTCCTCCGTTGCCACCATTACCGCCGTTGCCGGCATTGGGCGGGTCGGTGCCGTTGCTGGTGTTACCACCGTTGCCGCGATTGGGTGGATCGGTGCCGTTGCCGGTGTTGCCACCGTTACCGCGGTTGGCGGAGGTGTTGCCTGCATTGATGACGGCGCACATGAAGTGATTTGGGAAGCTGTTGCTTCCACAACTTTCAGATTCGGAACCGTAGGTTCCATCTTCAGTGGCCAGATCGCTTAGATCGGAGTCGCGACTGCTATCGCTGACCATGTTCCCAACTACCGCCGGAGCATTGAGCTCACTGAGGGTGCCGATCGATGGAGGGAACCATGATGCTGGGGCAATCGCCGGTACCGTCGGCTGATCGGGCATGCGAAGCGTGCCCATCTGACCAACTTGGAAGCGGAAGCTCCCAATCGCCAGGCTGATTCCATCGCCCACGGACTCGAAGGCCGGGCAAGTAGCCGGCGTGTGGACGGTGAAGTCGAAGGCGCCGAAAAGCTGGCGAATCTCCGCTGTTGCAGAGTTGTAGATCGCGTTTGATGGGGCCAAAGAAGCCGCAACATCAGCACTCCCAATTCCCACAGATGGCACCAATTGACGAGGGTTTAACTCGTCAATGCCCATTGTTATGGACTTGGGTTTTGGAGAAGGAGGGAACGCTGGAGACATCTATCGGCTAGCAAACAAGCACAGAGGGGACAAAGGATTTACCCAGGTTCAGGCCTCGTAAAGGTCCCTACTCCTGCTTGTCTGCTCGTGGAATTATTGAGGGAGTCGAAAGTTACAACGGTGCGCAGATGCAATCTGGCGAGGGTTTGTGGAAACTAGGGTTGCATGTGTCCTCCTCGCCGCCCCCTCCTAGCCCTTATATAGATAGGCTAGGTCTCGGGTAGCAGGTCGAGTCGGTTACAAGTTAGGGTTTTACCCTTCAAACTTTCTATCTTGAGCTTCTTCTTGTCCTTCAAGCAATCGAGAGTCCACGGGTTACTCGAGTCCTTTCATCTGGGCCTTGGCGACACCGTGGGCCTGTACGTATTTGGACCGTATATACCAAGCTCGAGTACCTGTAGGGTATACCCATGTCAGGGTATAATCACAAGTATGTATTAGTCCTAGGAAGGTCGGTACATTAGCACAGGTTCACCCACACAACACTTAGCAAACTAAAGAAGATTAATCAACTATATGAAGCGAAAGCACTTGACGATATTCCCATGTTTCCTTGAGAACGTTTGGTCATCTTAAGTAATACAACCGGCTTGTCCTTTGCTAAAGAAAGGATTGGGCCACTTGCTGCATTTATTATTATTGTATTTTATTTACTCGTACTTTATTTACCTGCATTATCAAAAAAAACTAAAAATCTATTTGCTAAGTATTTACAGAGAATTCCTGCTCCAAGCCACTAGCCAGCACCTTCTGCTCCTCGTTGGGTTCAACACTCTTACTTATCAAAAATACTGCGATACACCCCCTATACTTGTGGGTCATCAAGACTATTTTCTGGCGCCGTTGCCGGGGAGTGAAGCGCTATTGGAGAGTGGAACTGGTAAAGGAAACTTCTACTATGAGTATTGTTTATTTCTGTTAGTTACTTTATTTTCAATATGGATAATTCACTGAGTTTCTTATTTTGTAGTGCTACTACCACTGCTAAGGTAGTAGATGAACCACCACCTACTGAGAATGATACTTTTAAAATACCTACAAGAATTATTGATCGTGTTATGGATAACTATTATGTTGGAGATGGAACTGTCCATCTCGGTGATCATTTTCTCTTTATACACGAATTATGCGGGTTGTTCAAGTGTGCAGGTATGACAACAGATCAAGTCAAGAAGAAAATATTCTCATTATCACTAAAAGGAAGAGTTGAGGAATGGTATAAGCTGCTGAAGAATGGTCAAGCTCTTGAATGGGAGGAAATAGTGCCTCTCTTTTATTCAAAGTTTTATCCTCCTAGTGAGATTCATAAAGATCGGAATCAAATATACAACCTTTTGCCTCTTGATGGAGAGAGTACAACTCAAGCTTGGGGGAGATTGAAGTTACTAATGCTCAAATGTCCCATTCATGAGCTCCCCAACAATATTATTATCAATAACTTTTATGCAAGGCTTTCTCTTCATGATAAGGATTTATTGGATGCTTCTTGTGCTGGATCATTCACTCGCATGGAAGAAGAAGCTAAATGGGATCTTCTAGACCATATTCAAGACAATGCTAAAGCATGGGAGAATGACAAAGGAAGAAAGTTAGGTATAAATTATGATTATGAATGCATTGAATCTTTTATGGGAACTGATGACTTTCAAAATATTAGTAATGCTTATGGTCTTGATCCTCAAGTCATTACGAATTGTTTTAAGGCTTTTGCTTCCTATATTGAAATTCCGAAAAAGGGATGGAACAAGTATCATGCACCATATAAAGATATTGTTGATTGTGTTCCTGTTAGGAGTACTGAATTTTGCACTATTGATCATATCCTACCTGAACCTTATATCGAGAAAATACCCTTCCCAGATAAGGTAAAGGAGCATCCTATGATAACTAGTGCAATCAATAAAAGTGCAAAGAGAACTGTAAAACCTGATGAACAAATAAACATTGAACCTGCTGTAGCAATTGTGAAAGACCTTGTTACTAAAAGTGTGGAAGATGGACACATAGTCTTCTGTGAGGATGCATCTAATATTGTTTCACATCCTAATAGAACTAAAAAGGCTAGTGTCCCTGTGCTTTCTGTTAGAATTGGTGATCATTGCTATTATAGTTTATGCTATATTGGTGCAAGTTCAAGTGCTATTCCTTATGAGCTTTACAAAGAAATTATGCATGAAATCAGTCCTTGTGAACTAGAAGAAATTGATGTGGCTATTCCCCTTGCTAATAGAGAGACCATCTCTCCAATTGGTATTGTATGGGATGTAGAAGTTCTTTGTGGTAAGATTAAATATCCTGCTGATTTTCTAGTACTTGATTCAGCTGCTAGTAAAACCTATCCTATCATTTTTGGTAGACCTTTCTTGAGCACTTGCGGAGCCATTATTGACTGCAAAAGGGAGAAAAATTTAACTAAATTTGAGCTTATGAGTTTAATTTTTCAAAATTTACTAAAGAACCTTGTGAAAATGAAATCCATACTAAGGATTTTAGAGTTGAACAACTTGCTTCTATTTCTCTTGCTCCTAACAATGCTTTGCAGCAATTTATGGAAGACCACGAAAGTGAAATCTTCATGGAAGAAAGAAATGAGATTGACGAGATTCTCTATCATCAACCTAAGATGCTTAAGCATAACTTGCATGTTGAATATTTGGGCACCACGTTGCCACCTAAAAAGGATTCGGTCTTCGATCTAAAACCTTTACCTGATGATCTTAAGTATGTTTACATTGATGATAATAAAATATATCCTGTTATTATTAGTTCTAAACTTTCAGGGAAGGAAGAGGAAAGATTATTGGAGGTATTGAAGAAGCACTAAGGGGCTACGGGCTATACTCTGGGTGATTTGAAGGGGATTTCTCCAACTATATGTCAACATGCTATCAATATAGAACCAGATGCAAAGCCAGTGGTAGAGCACCAACATCATTTGAATCCTAAGATGAAGGAGGTGGTAAGAAATGAGGTATTAAAACTCCTTGATGCTGGTATTATTTACCCTATTGCTGATAGTGAATGGGTTAGTCCTGTTCATTGTGTCCCTAAAAAGGGGAATTACCGTTGTGCCTAATGATAATGATGAGCTTATTCCCCAAAGAATAGTAGTAGGTTATATGATGTGCATTGATTTCAGAAAAGTTAAAAAAGTTACTAAGAAAGATCATTATCCACTTCCTTTTATTGATAAAATGTTAGAAAGATTGTCTAAAAAGACTCATTTTTGTTTTCTTGATGGATACTCTGGGTTTTCTCAAATTGCTCTTAAACAACAAGATCAATAAAAAAACTACTTTTACATGCCCTTATGGAACCTATGCTTATAGACGTATGCCTTTTGGTTTGTGTAATGCTCCTGCTACTTTTCAAAGATGCATGTCTGCTATCTTTCATCATTTTTGTGAGGAAATTGTGGAAGTTTTCATGGATGACTTCTCCGTCTATGGAACTTCTTTTGATAATTGTCTGCACAACCTTGATAAAGTTTTGCAGAGATGTGAAGAAACTAATCTTGTTCTTAATTGGGAGAAATGCCACTTCATGGCAATGAAGGGATTGTCCTTGGACATAAAAATTTCGAGAGAGGCATTGAAGTTGACAGGGCTAAAGTTGAAGCAATTGAGAAAATGCCCTGTCCAAGAGACGTCAAAGGTATTCGTAGTATCCTTGGTCATGCTGGTTTTTATAGAAGATTTATTAAAGATTTCTCTAAGATATCGAAACCCCTCACTAATCTTCTTCAAAAGGATGTACCCTTGGTTTTTGACGATGATTGTAAGGAAGCTTTTGAAACTTTAAAGAAGGCTTTAACTACTGCTCCTATTGTTCAACCACCTGATTGGAGTTTACCCTTTGAAATCATGTGTGATGCTAGTGATTTTTCTGTAGGTGTTGTCCTTGGACAACGAATAGATAAAAAGTTAAATGTTATCCATTATGCTAGTAAAACTCTTGAAGCTGCTCAAAAGAATTATGCTACTACTGAAAAAGAATTCTTAGCTATTGTTTTTGCTTGTGATAAGTTTAGACCTTATATTGTGGACTCAAAAGTTACCATTCATACTGATCATGCTGCTATTAAGTACCTTATGACGAAAAAATATGCTAAGCCTAGGCTTATTAGATGGGTGCTGCTTTTACAAGAGTTTGATATACATATTGTAGATAGGAAAGGTGCTGAAAATCATGTTGCTGATAATTTATCTCGGTTGGAAAATATCTCTTTTGATCCTATGCCTGTTAATGATAGTTTCCCAAATGAGCAGTTGGCTGAAGTAGGGGTAAGCTCGCGAGGGAGCCCTTGGTATGCTGATTATGCTAACTTTATTGTCTCCAAGTACTTACCTCTAACTTTTACAGCTCAGCAAAGAAGAAAGTTCTTTTACGATTTGAGGCATTATTTTTGGGATGACCCACATTTATATAAAGAAGGAGTGGATGGTATTATGCGAAGATGTGTTTCAGAATATGAACAAAAGGAGATATTGCGGAAATTTCATGGTAGTGCCTATGGAGGACATCATGCGGGAGATAGAACTATGCAAAAGGTGCTATAATCAGGTTTTTACTGGCCTACCCTTTTTAAAGATGCAAGAAAATTTGTCTTATCCTGTGATGAGTGTCAGCATGTTGGTAATATTTCTAGACGCAATGAAATGCCTATGAATTACTCTCTAGTTATTGAACCCTTTGAATATTGGGGATTTGACTTTACGGGACCTTTTCTTCCCTCAAAAGGTTATACTCATATTCTTGTTGCCGTTGATTATGTTACTAAGTAGGTAGAAGCCATACCTACGAAGAGTGTTGATGGGGAGACCTCTCTAAAAATTCTTAAGGATGTTATCTATCCTAGGTTTGGAGTGCCTATGTATCTTATGACTGATGGAGGTTCTCATTTCATTCATGGTGGTTTTAGAAAGACCCTTGCTAAATATGATGTTAATCATAGAATTGCTTCAGCCTATCATCCCCAAACTAGTGGACAAGTAGAGCTTTCAAATAGAGAAATTAAATCTATCTTGCAAAAGACTATTAATATATCTCGAAAAAATTGGGCTATAACGTTGAACGATGCTTTATGGGCTTATAGGACTGCCTATAAAAATCCTATGGGTATGTCTCCTTACAAAATGGTTTATGGGAAGGCTTGCCACCTACCTCTAGAATTAGAACACAAAGATTATTAGCCAGTGAAGGAACTTAATAGAGACTGCAAACTTTTTGGTGAAAAAAGATTATTTGACTTAAGTTCGTTGGATGAATGGAGGAGTGAAGCATATGATAATGCTAAACTTTTTAAGGAAAAAGTTAAAAGATGGCATGACAGGAGAATTCTTAAAAGAGAGTTCCATGTTGGTGAAAAGGTTCTATTGTATAGGTCTCGTCTCACATTTTTTCCAGGGAAGCTACTTTCAAAGTGGGAAGGACCTTTTGTTATTGAAGAAGTGTATTGTTCAGGTGCAATAAAAATCTCCTCTTTAAAAGATAACACTACACAAGTGGTGAATGGTCAGCGACTCAAGCACTATATTGCTGGAGATTCTTACAATGAAGATATTGATGCTATTCAAGTGGTAACTCCGGAAAAATTCATTAAAGACCAAGTTTAGAGACCTGCAGAGTCTCTTTTAGAATAAGTAACATTTCTGGTAAGAAAGTTCCGCGAAAAATCTGTCCAGTTATATTTTTGGAGTTTTTATCCAACAAGGAAAGCAACGAAGCGAAAGAGGGACGGAAACGGAGCTAGGGTGGCTCACACCGCCCCCTGGCGCGGCCCCCCTGGCCGCGCCAGCAGGTGGTGTGGCCGCCCCGGACTTCCTCTTCGACCCGTTTTGTCCCAGTACCTTCCTTTTGTTGTAAAACTTCGTAATACATAATCCCCCGGATCCCCTGAGGTTCATATATCGTGTTCTCATTGTGTTTTCGTTTCGATCTGTTTTTGACAGGTAGAGTCCCAATTTTGGAGCCACAATGTCCTCCTTTGGATCAGCCAAGGAAGATTCCTCAGCGGATATCATCAACCCATACATGCGTGAGTTGAAGATTCATCCTAAGGAGTTGTTGTTTGAAGATGGGGAGTTACGGATAAAAGAGTTTCAAGGCCCTAAAGGTGAAGGAAGTCTGGAGGACAGGATGGGAACGCTGGAGCAAGAAGTCTTTAGGTACAAGAAGATGGCGGAATGCGAAGTGGATATCATCCATAAGATTTGTTCCGAACTCATCGCCGAGCACAAAAAGGAGACTGCTGAGCGCAAGGATGAAATTCTCTAACTCCACCAAACAACCAATCAACTGCAAGCACAACTCTATGACGTTCAAAATCAAAACTATGAGTATGAGGTTAGGTTTAAACGCATAAGTGTTGCTGCTAGTTTCAGGATGATGGAGACCAGGATGTCTTTTGTTGATGGGGAGCCTTTACCTTGGAAGTTGGACAATGATGAGAGAACACTACCACCACCGAAGGAGTAATTCATCATCAGGTTTGGCATCCCCTTGGTTTGTTCCAAGCATGGGGGAGTGTCGCGGTATCACATCACTATCTTCTATCTTTTTACCTTTTTAGTAGAGTCATATCATGAATAGAGAAGTTATCATGTCAGATGGTTTGCATTGTGGAAGTGTCCCCTCTCTCGTTAGATATGTATCTCTTGGTGTGAGTTATCGTTATGGAATATTAATGAGAAGTTCTATCATTTAATCTTTTGCTATCTTATATTAGTTTTCAATTCATGGTTATGTGATTGATCTTGTCCTTAGTATTGGTATCACTTTGGGATCATTGAGTTAATTTAGTTGGTTTTGGCAAATCTGGCTCGGTCAGTAGCAACACTATTTTGAGAATTGAATGAAAAAGATAAAAGTACTCTTAATTTCATCATCTTTCTTTCTTGATTTGCTCATAAGCTTAGTATTCTCTAGTTAAGATCTTTTGTGCTTCCAAGGAAGATTGCATGTTTGTTTTTATCACCTATATGTTTGTTTGTTTCCTTCAACTCTTATACTTGCTACCCAACCTTGCTAGCCAAAAACCTGTATTGAGAGGGAGTTCTCCTCGTGCATCCAATCCTTAAACCGAAACCTATGCCATTTGTGTCCACCATTCCTACCTATTAGCATTATTGCTATTCCAAGTAAATTCATGTTTTTATCTACCTTCCGAATTAAACTTTTTATGTGAAAATTAGTGATTAAAGCTCTCACGAACTTGATGGCACACTTTACTTTCTTGCATTTAATAATCTTGAACCATTGTGTCCATATTTGTTGCATATATGCTTGCGCTTTATAAGTTGAAGTTAGCAGAACCATGTTGTCATGGGGAACGCTTTCAACATTGCATTGGTACTTTGTACCTAGTTGATATCATGTTCTTTTTCTTATGGATCCTGGTGGTGTGAAATAAAAGGGGAACTTGTAAGATCATGGAGTTTGTATGTGTGTTAGAGAAACGCCTGGGCCGCTAGCCTAAGCCATGCCTAATCATGGTGGAAACTTGCAGCATAACCATAATGAGCATTCTATGAAGCATCCTCAATAAAAACCTATGCAAATAGCAAATAAAAAGATCGCTGAGATGCTCATTGTCTGCTTTCCTTGTCATTTTGATTATGGGATAGCTCCTGTATCATGTGCAAGGGGTACCCCGTTGGCGGTTCTCTATGATACATATGTACTTACAATGACAAGAGCTTACTTGATACTGAAGTTGAGTAGCATGAGGTTCGGTACTCGTAAGTAAGGGGCATGAGATTTCAACTTATAACTTGTCAAGCATATCCTCTTAGTTGTGTCACTTTAACCTTAATCACCTAAAGATGCCTATGATAGGGGCAATGAGAGTTGAAAGCTAATAAGTAACATATTTTTTGGAAGCTCTTTATGAAACTTGAAATCCCTGCTTCCCTCTGCGAAGGGCCTTTCTTTTACTTTTTAGTTGAGTCAGTAAACCTATTCCCTTCTATCTCAGCAAGTATTTTGAGTTGTTGTGTTTCATTCAATCATATGATGATTTATTCAATCATGTTTCTTCTGTTCCTTGTTTTGCACATTTGCTCTTATCTTAGCGTCTACTACTTTGAAAGCTATCATTGAAAACCAGTTATTTGTGAACTCCTAAAAATTGTCAACTATTCTTCGACCAAGAGCTAAGTTTGCCATTACCAATTATGATTTACTTTATGTATCTTTATTGTGTTTCCTTTACCTATTACAAGTTAAGTTATATAATAGTGAGTTGTCTTCTATTATGATTTATGTATTGATGAATGTGTGCTTGTTGTCCGTATTCTTTTATCGACTCTTCACTCCATAAACCTGAGGTCATGTTTATTGAGCTCAGTTTCGCTTGGGGACAAGCAAAGTCTAAGCTTGGGGGGAGTTGATACATCCATTTTGCATCACTATTCTATATCATATATTACTATTATTCATTGATATATTTCATATTAAGATATGATACTTATGTAATTTCGTCTGTTTTGCATGGTTGATGACTTTTGGAGCATGGACCGCTTCAGTCAGAATTCTGATGGAAAAGGTGCTGTTTGGAGGCGAAATTCGCGAAGATCAGAAAATCTGGGAAAATACATGGAAAATTCTATTTTTCCAGAAGACGAAGGTTGCCAGAAGAGGAAGTGGAGATGGGCCATAGGGGGCCCACACCACCCCCTGGCGTGGGCCACCCCAGGCCGCGCCACCAGGTGGTGTGGCCGCCCTGGTCCCCTTCTGGCTCCCCCCTTTGGCGTATATTATCCCCATGGAAACCTACTACCAGGGGGAGCAACCACAGAAAGATTCCGCCGCCTCTGCGGGGCGGAAAACACCGAGAGAGAAAGATCTCTCCGGTAGACAGAATTCTGCCAGAGGAATTCCTTCCTAGAGAGGGGAGATCGTCGCCATCAACACCACCATCAAGCTGGACTTCATCGGGATCATCATCATCACCACCATCTTCTTCATCAGCACCATCATCACCACTTCATACCGTTGTAACAATTGGGTTGAATCTTGCATAGTTCTTAGGGGAAACTTTCCCGATATTGATTACTCCTTTTAGTTGATGCTATTGAGTGAACCATTGAATTATCGTTTATGTTCAGATTGTTACATATCATTATATCATCTCTAATATTGATCCATATGATGTCTTGTGAGTAGTTTGTTTAGTTCTTGAGGACATGGGAGAAGTCATGTTGTTAGTAGTGGAATTGTGTTGAGAAAGATTCAATGGTTTGATATTTAAGTTGTGGTGTATTTCTTCTAGTGGTGTCATGTGAACGGCGTCTACATGACACTTCACCTATATGGTCCTAGGGGAATGCATTGTGTATTTGGCTACTAATCGTAGGGGTTGTCAGAGTGACATAAACCTGAACCCTCATTAGGAAACCTTTGCACAAGGGATGTCAGGGTCTTAGAGTTTAAAGTTGTGGTTAGGTTTCTACCTTAATTACTTTCTTGTACTTGCGGATGCTTGCAAGGGGTATAA
This sequence comes from Avena sativa, assembly GCA_916181665.1. Classification (NCBI taxonomy): domain Eukaryota; kingdom Viridiplantae; phylum Streptophyta; class Magnoliopsida; order Poales; family Poaceae; genus Avena; species Avena sativa. The sequence continues at coordinate 626,564,245 of OV702288.1, read as the reverse complement.
TCACAAGTATGTATTAGTCCTAGGAAGGTCAGTACATTAGCACAGGTTCACCCACACAACACTTAGCAAACTAAAGAAGATTAATCAACTATATGAAGCGAAAGCACTTGACGATATTCCCATGTTTCCTTGAGAATGTTTGGTCATCTTAAGTAATACAACCGGCTTGTCCTTTGCTAAAGAAAGGATTGGGCCACTTGCTGCATTTATTATTATTGTCTTTTATTTACTCGTACTTTATTTACTTGCATTATCAAAAAATCCTAAAAATCCGTTTGCTAAGTATTTACAGAGAATTCCTGCTCCAGGCCACTAGCGAGCACCTTCTGCTCCTCATTGGGTTCGACACTCTTAGTTATCGAAAATACCGCGATACATCCCCTATACTTGTGGGTCATAAACTTGCTGTACATCCGAATCACCAAAACACTAGATCCGACATATTTCAATTGCCTTTGCTACTTTTAAGCCATGCACAAGTGCTTCATATTCAGCCACATTATTTGATGCTCTGAAGTGAATCTGCACCACATATCTCAACTGGTCTTTCTTGGGCGAGGTAAGCACTACCCCGGTGCCTAAGCCATCCTTCAGTTTTGACCCGTCAAAGTGCATTCTCTAGAAGTTCGAATCCGGCAATGGCAGTTCATATTGCATCTCGGCCCAATCCAAAAAAAAGTCGGCCACTGCCTGGGACTTGATTGCATCTCTCCTATCATACTATGGATCATATGGAGCTAACACAATTGCCCACTTGGTGATTCAACTACTTGCATCTTTGTTGCCCATTATCTCGGATATGAGAGCTTCACATATCACCTTTATGGGGTGTTCTTCAAAGTAATGCTTAAGCTTCTTGGCTGCCATATAGACGCCATATGCCATTTTCTGATAATGGGGATAATTTTTCTTTGAAGCAGAGAGTACCTCACTTAGGTAATAGACTGGAATGTGCACCGGCTTACCTTCCTCATCACGCTCCACCACTACCACGTCACTTACGACTCGGTTGGTCGCTGCTATGTAGAGCAACATTGGCTCTTTGGATAGTGGTGCTAAGACAGGTGTAGAGGCTAGCATCTTTTTCCATTCATGAAATGCATCATTCTCCTGCAGTGTCCATATGAACTTATCCGACTTTTTCATTAGTTGGTAGAGAGGCGAAGCCTTTTCTCCCAGCCGACATACAAACCGACTCAATGATGCCAGGCAACCTGTGAACTTCTGGACATCATTGAGACACTTCGGCAATTCCATTCGCTTGATAGCTCGGATTTTAGTTGGATTAGCTTCAATACCTTGGCTGGACACGAGGAAACCGAGTAATTTTCTGGCCGGGACACCAAAGGTGCATTTTTCTGGGTTAAACTTCATTCGGAACCTCCTTAAGTTTGTGAATGTTTGCCAGATATCATCTAAGAGAGTATGACTCTCCTTGGTTTTTATCACCACATCATCTATGTATACTTGGACATTTTTGCCAATTTGATCGTGCAAGCATCTTTGCATGCATCTTTGATACGTTGCCCCTGCATTACGTAAGCCGAATGGCATAGTGTGATAGCAATAAGCCCCATACGGGGTAACGAAAGAATTTTTTATTTGATCATCCAGGTTTAATGGTATCTGGTGGAAACCTGAATACGCATCTACAAATGATAAGAGCTCACATCCAGCGGTCGATTCAATGACCTGATCTATCCTCGGTAGAGGGAATAGATCCTTTGGACATGCCTTGTTCAGGTTCGTGTAATCAATGCACATTCGCCATACCACAACAACACGCAGATCATCCTTTTTATTTTCCATCAGCACCAGATTAGATAGCCAATCCGGATAAAGCACTTCCATGATATACCCGGCTGCTAGGAGCCGAGCTATCTCATCTCCTATGACTTTTCTCCTATCTCCGGCGAAGCGGCAGAGAGGTTGCTTCACCGGCTTAGCATCAGGCCTAACATGCAAAGAGTGGTCAGCCAGCTCCCTCGGCACACCTTGCAGATCCTGTGTGGACCAAGCAAACATATCCCGATTCTCACGGAGGAAGCTGATGAGCTCGCTTTCCTATTTGTCATTCAGGCCCGCACCAATAGTCATGGTGTGCTCTAGGAATTGGTCGTCCACTGGATCTTTCTTGGTGTCCTTTGTCATCTAGAATGAGACACTCCTATGCGGGTTACTTAGTGTCGGCATACTCAGCTGAGCCGATTGAGCTAGTGCCACTACATCATGGATTCTCTTCTTTTCCTGCGATATCACAAGTGACTCGGCTAGGTTTGATCCGGCTGAGGCAAATTGCATAGAACGCCTGTAATCCCCTGCAACGGTAATGACCCCATTCGTCCCTAGCAGTTTCATCTTCAGATACCTTATGTGACAACTTGCCATGATCTTGGATATAGATGGCCTGCTCAGCAGTGCATGGTAACAAATCTCTAGATCCACTAAAGGAGTTATGCCCTAGAGGCAAATAATAAAGTGTATTATTTGATATATCTCCTGTATGTTCATAATACGTTTCATACTGTGCTATAACTGTGTTAATACGAAACGTTAATACACGTGTGGTATGTAAACAAACTGTGTCTCTAGTTATCTCTAGTGAACTAGTTCATTGGTCATGAGGATGGTCTGTGTTTCAAGATCATGGGCATTTATGCCAACTGACAATGAGGTCATGTTATTAGTTGAATAACATGATAGACAAACATCCGACCGTTATATCTTAATGAGATCTAGTTACAAAGTTCACCATTGATGATAAAACACAGAGAACCTCGCAACCTGATCCTTTGACTGTGAGGTAATACAAATCACCATTCCGGAAGAAGCTTAGATGGTTATCAAGAATCATCTCGTAACAGGGTGATCAAAAAGGTGCCACTCAGGTTTTCCAAAGGGATGCGTAGAGGAGTACATATCAAGACCAGGATTTGTCTAGTCTATGTAACGGATAGATACATGTGGCCATCTTGGTGACGTTGCATTGATGAAGCTTGCAAGCATGTGACTAGGTCATGGAATGCAATGACATGAGAACGAGAAAACAAGTTCATCGGTAACGAGATCGAACTAAGGTATGGAGATACCGAAGATCAAGTCTCGGATGAATTAGGTATCAAATGACAAAGGGAATGGGGAACGACTATCTCACGGTTCGAGCGATTGTATTCATGAAACACAGGGGGGTCACATGGCCATCTAGGTCCCTCTGTTGATCATTGATATGAGAGTGGTATCTATCATGTCTGGAGCGTTTCTGAACCGAAGGATGTCACGCTTAAGGGTAGGGACGCTTAGGGTAGATGAGGTATCGTATGAGAAATAGAGAGAGAGAGACCGGAATAGTTTCGGTAACACCCGATGGAGATCGGAAGGGGTCCGGAAGTTGTTTCGCCGTGAAGGAATAATATAATATGTGTATTTGAATGTTAATTGGAGAATTAATATTAAATATATATTTTATTTTATTTTATATGTAAAGGTTCCATATTGCTAATGGGCCTCACCCAAAGGGAGGCCCAATAGGGCAAGGCGCATAGGGAGTGGGGGCCGACCGGCCTAGGGATGGTGGGCCACCCCAGTGGGGCCCACCTAGGGCCGACGGCTACCCCTAGGTGGCCGGTGGGTGTGGGGATTAGTCCCACACCGCCTGGCCCCTGGGTGGTGCCCCCCTCCCACTATATAAAGGGGTCCCCCTCCCCCTTTGGAATCACCCATTCCTCTCATTCTCTCTCTCATCTGCTGAGGACTTCCTCGTAATATTGGGGAGGACCTCGTAGTTGAGTTCTCCACCTTCACACTACCATCGTGTGATCGGCGATCCGGCATCTACTTCTTCTGTTGCTCGGCTGGATCGGAGTCTGGTTGATGTCTCCTACACCGGACGTGTGACGAACTTCGGAGGCACCACACTTGGGGTGCTGCTCGTCTTCATCAATATACGCCTTCCTGCGTAAGGCGTGCCTCTGTCTGCAAAGGTACGAATACTGTATTCCTTCTTCGTTACTTATGTCTACATAGTATAGATCCTGGTATTAGTGTTCGAGTAGATAGAATTTTTTTGTTTTCTGCTACGTAACCCTTCATCCACTACCTTGAACTCCAGGTTCTCTGTCCGAGAATTCTCCCTTGTGCCGAATAAAACATCTATCCGGGCCTTCCTAATTGGCTCACATGACAAACCCGACATAATGCCATGGAATGTGGTCTTAGTTGCTTGTAGCATTTTTTCCGAGATTCCCAACTTATGCATTGTGTACTTGTACAGTATATTGGTACTGCTGCCACTATTGATCAGTACCTTGGAGAACTTGATGTTCAGACTTGTCCCAATGAACGTCGGACCGAGTACCAGAGCGTATGCTCCTAGACTCGGCATGATCTTCGGGTGATCCTTTATACTCCATGTGATTTCTTGATCTGACCAGTACATATACTTTGGCACTGCCAGCATAATTGCATTGACCTCCATATGTCGCCTCTGCACACTTTGTTTGTCGTTCTGCTCTATTGTGAGCACACAATAGCTCTAATGATGCTCCCTATACTCATTTCGGCCACCTCGGCCGACATTTTCATAGTTCGCCTGATTCTGATCCTCCACCCTATGCACTTCCCTTCTTTCCTAGTTCTCATGTCGCGTCGGGGGTGGTGGCAGTATCATTTGTTGAGCATTTGGTCCTATGAGTTGTGGCTGCTGAGGTGTCTGAGGTGGTCCCATGCTACCTTGTCCTACACACTGAAACCATTCACATTGTCGGGTTATATGATTCGCCGTTTTACTTGGGTTGGGCGTGTGAAATTTACAAGGTTGATCCAACATAGCCTAGTAGGTGTACCTCGGCCTGTATCTTTTCTCTTGCCATTCCTTTTTCTGTTCATTGGTCTAGGTTTCTTGCCATCATTTTTCTGCGTCCACTGTTGGCCACTGTTTTTCGGTCGCTGGCTACTCCCAGCCCCTAGATGATCTTGGTTTACTTTAGCTACATGACTCGAACCATAACAGTAGTCCTGCCTTTCCTCTCTTCTTTTGCCCTGGAAATCATTTTGCCGGGATGACCCGACCTCATCCCTGGAGTAGTACTCCTAATTTGTCTCAGCTGACATAAGCAAGGGTAGGGTCGGATCTCCCAATGCATATGAGTCTACAATCTTGATTGTCTCAGCCAACATAGTTGGCATATTCCTCTGTAGCCTTTGCCACAACACACTTGCGTGTCTACACCCTTGTGCAAGCAATTGCTGGTGACTCGATCACACCTTCACACGAGTTGCGCAATGTACACCATCGAGTCAAAAACTCTCGGTCGGTCTCATTCAGCCTTTGTTTACACATTGCCAAGTGTTGTGGCCTATTCGGCCTCTTGTATGTGCTAGTGAAGTTACTGATGAACATCTCCTCAAAATCTGACCAACAGTTGATACTTCCTGGTGGAGGATTATTCAGCCAGACCCTTGCTGGTCCCTTGAGCATCTGAGGCACATACCTCACTGCCCATTTGAGATTGCCCTGCGCGAAGTGCACAACTGTGGCATAGTCAATTAACCAATCTTCTAGCTTGGTGCTACCATCATATGTCTTTGTTCCTCTGGCCAACTAAAAGTTCGGCATAGGTGGATCTCTCATGATCTGAGGTCCAAAGCATGCAGGAACCGGAGGACCTTGCCCTTCCATCATTTCCGACCTATATATTCTGTCTAGCTTCAACCTTGCATCATCCAACTGCAAATTCCTATTTCCCAGCCTTGATCCCATTGCACTTCCCATCACGTGATGATCCAGCCTAGGAAACCCGGCATTGGCCATAGCCGAGTAACCATCATTGTACATGTTTTGCCCCGGATGAGCATATTGCTGCCGCATTTCTAGCCCCGCACTTTTCTCTTGCTGAGGTATATATTGTTGCTGTTGCAGGGGATACTGTCCCGCTCCTGTCGAGTTACGCTATTCGGCATTTCCATGCCCAGCGTTTCCCTGATTTCCATTGCCTTGGCCAGGGTTTCTATGACCACCGTTGCCTTGGCTAACACTTCCTCTATCATCATTCCCTTGTACTTCTTTGCCTTTCCTGGCCACTGCTAGATCATACGACACCATTTGCTTGTTCCTTCTCCCTGAGGTTACCACCTCTTCTCTCCTTGGATCAGCTCTAGGTGAAGATGCTGCCCCGGATGATTTTGCGGGAGCGCCCCTGGCCGAATGAACAACGCGGGAACCCCCTACCCTCATCGGGTTAGCCCTTTGAATCTCCTCATTTTGCTGGTTCGGATGCGCACCAGCTCTATGACTCTCTCTTGCTGCCTCTTTCGGGCCTCACCGGTCAAACCATCTAATTCAGCAATTACTACATCTGTAGCCCTGAGGTTCTTTGCAGGGGTGCTATACCTCAGCAGCCCTACTGACATGGGTTTAACCGAATCTCCTAGCCTAGGCACATATTCCTTATCTATCTCACTGATGAGGTTTTTCCCCTAATCTTTACACCATCTAGGCTGGTGGGACTAGTGTTAATCTTGTTTGCCTTAGCGTACTCATGCAACGTGATGTTCAATGCCTGCTGAGACGATGCTACTTTCTTTGCCTCTGCTAACATTCTCTACCGGGTCTCCTCTAGCTCGGCCTGTGCCTGGGCCAGATCTACTATGGGAGCTATAGGTGTGGTGAGACTCTCTATTGCCTGCTGCAGTATGTTTTATGGCCTCTCTAGCAGGGGACCTCTAGCTCGAGGTACCTTTGGGGTTATCTCTGGATCTTCTACCGGATCCTTGCTTGTTCCCGCATCTGGCGTGGTCATCATTACCTCAACGCAGCTAGCAAGGTGAGCGATACGCGGACCACGAGCCATGCCGAGAGGAGGTTCTCCTGCCTCAATGACTCGCTGCGGGTGGACGCAGGAGTCGTCGACGCTGATATAGATCTTGTGCATGCCGAAGCTGATGAAGAGCCTGTTGCACGGAGGTGGGCGGTTGTCGATGTTGCGCGTATTGTTGCTGACGAAGTCCATCGCACTGAATCATTGGACCAGCCTGGAGACGATGCGCTCTCTAGTGGCGATGAAGTTTCCCGTCTGGATCTTGATACCAGCTAGCGCCGCTGCTGGCCCCACAGTGGGCACCAACTGTCGTGGTGGTGTCACGACAGATGCCATGGGTAGGCTAAAGATGGGGACTATGTGCACTAGTGGTATCTGGGGAGGGATAGTGCGGTGATTCCGCACACTGAGATCTCTATTAAGTGGGTCAATGGTGAATTCAGATGCTCCTTGAGCTGTATTGAGGATAGGAAGGAGATGAAGCTATCCTGCTCTCTACTCTCACACTAGGGTTTTTCCTTAACCAAAATCCCCGATCCCCTCCTTGGAGGACCTGTCTCACCTTATAAAGGGGTGGCCAGGTTACACTTAGGTCATACGTGGCCGGTATATTCTCTAGAGATGCTCTTCTCGAAATAGAAAAACGGTGCTCCTCTTTCATATGTCATTAGCCTCTGTGAGGCAATGCCCCAGAGTCCATGTTGTCTGCCCATTGGCAGTCAGACATTGTCACGCTCGTGGGCCTATGCACAGTCTCTGTCTCTCTTGATCTTGTCTCTAGCGCCGCCTCTACAGGAAGACCCAGTAGAGAGAGAAAAGCGTTGACCTTGGAGACGATTCCTTCCTTCCTGTGTACGCCAATCCATACCTCGGCTCTCGTCTGGCTAACTCGTCCAAGATTGTACCTACAAAGAGAAAACAACTCACTACTCGTGCTGACATACTGTATACGTCGGTCGAGTCTTGCCTATGCTATCAGGCTTAGGGTAACCCGGCCATAATCCGGCCGACCCTTCTATGATCTGTCTTTGCATCGGCGGACCTTGTCCTTTTACCTCGGCTTGACCCTACCTAGGGTCATCCCCCCAAGATAAGGATTAGGAGACTCCGTTTCTGACAATTGCAACATGAACTAAATGACATGATCGTGTTGCAACAATCATCGGGGGAAATGTCCATCACATCATTCCAGATGATATGACTTCATTGTTAGTTGGCTTCAACAACACCATCATCAGGAAACCTTGATCATCAACTGTCTAATGAACTAGTTGAATAAAGGCTACTAGGGACCTGGGTTTGTTTATATACCACACCTGTATCAATGTTTCCGCTTGATACAATTATAACATGATATAAAACTATTATGAACTAATGAGATATGACAATAAACCCTTTTATTATTTGCCTCTAGGCCATATCTCCTTCAAATACTGACAGGGCGGGCCAAGAAGAGTTGACCTAACGGTGGGATTTGAGTTCAAACATGTTCAGCCGTTTTTCGTATGGTTCAAACGACCGTTTAACCATTAGATTTGTATTCACCCCCATTTGGCCCATCTGGACAATTGGCGAAGCTACTACATCCCCTCCGCAAGATTACAAGCAACTCGGACCCTGCTATGCCTTGGCCTCTAAACTTTCGGGCCGCAAAGTAACAAGCCCCATAGGACGAGTCCCACTGCAGATCTAGCGATAGGAAGGCCTGACGGCGGCAGATCTTGCGGCGGCGAGTAGGGCCCGATACTGGGATGGCCGGCATAGGCATGTGGCCTTCGTTGAGGTGCCACCCCGCCGGCAGGTGCACGTCCGACCATGGGCATGATATGCCTACCTTGGCCAGCATGCGCGTGGCCTCGAGGCTGACGTAGACACACCGCTCGGAGCGCGGGCGCGACGGCGCACGCGCTGGTGGGCCGCGGTGGAAGGAGCCACGCAGTGGCGGTGACCTCGACACGGAATAGCGCTGATGGTGCCGGCCGCCGCCGGAGGAGCCGGCCTCATGGTCGTTTCGACCGGGCCAAAACTAGCCCTTCCAACCCCCTTTCATCATCATGGCCGGTGACGGAGGGGCTTGTCGATAGGGAGGGAGCTAGGGTTTTGGGGTTTGACCCCAAGTGGACTGTGAGTGGAGTGTGGTGTGGATGGAGACGATGCATCCCCATTAAAAAGGACGCAGCCCTCACGCTGGGACACCTCTAGGTGGGCCCCATCGAAGCCTCGGGAGAACATGCCCGGACGCGCGGGTTGTCTGCCCCACCGCATTCTAGCCCCAAATTTGGGTCCGGTTTGCATCAAAACGGACCGCTCCGCGGTGTCCTCCCCGTTTGCGGGTGCGCGTTGAGCCTTGGGCTGTGTCTGACGGACCAGTTCGGATCCACTTCGTCCGTTTGCGGGGGACGTTGGAGTTGGCCTAAGGGATACTGCGAGGGTTCCCTGTCGATACTTTTATACGGCATTAACATCCATGTCCCGACGTGGGTTGAGTCGACCTTCCCATGGCAGGAGTTGTCGAACACTAAAACAACAACTTACAAGAAATTCGATGTAACACATGGAAATTCCCCGGGCGTGCCACAACGTCACGCGGCTCGCTACGTGTAGCAGGCATGTTCAACGACTCACAAATACTTGTTAGGGATGGTGTTTTTTTAGATCTTGCAACGGTGGAGATTTGGCGTCTCATTCGACGTGTGGCCCAGCGATGCTGAAGTTGGGTGGCGGTTGTTGCCTTCGGTGGTTGCATAAAATCCTAGGGATTTATTTCTTGATGTTTTAGGATTTTATGAGTAAAGTTTTTTGAATCATATGTTGCTCAGGTAACTTGATTTTTGATTAATCAAATACCTGGTTGCTTAAAAAAAACTTTCGTCCAAGCTGTCAAACAGGCTGCCATTCCCTCTACCTAAAGTTAGCAAACACGCAAATACAGCCCAGCATCCTATCTCTTAAGGCCTGTTCGAACCACCAGTAGGTACGGCCTGGTCCAAAACACGAACAACCGCACTTTAACCCTACCCCTGAAAAAAAAGCTTGGCTCAACCTTAGAACCTGCCCTCCAAAACGCCTCCTCCCAGAACCCCAGCGCCCCTTCTCCCCTCCTCGCTTGCGCGTCTATCAGAAACCTCTCCGGCGTTCGGCCACCTTCCTCGACAGCGATGGTCCCCCGTAGGCATGGTGAGTACCTCCTCCTCTCCTTCCTCCATTTTCTCTCATTTTGTACAGCAGGAGCTGGGAACAAATCCTGGCCGGTTTCCTCGAATCCCGTTCGATTGAAGGAAACTCGGTTATGTCGATGCCTCCATATGAGGCTATGAGCCAGACGCTCCAGTTTTTTTCTCGTACGCGTTGATTTCTGTTAGAGCCGGGCGCTACCGAGAGGCGAGAGCGCTAAAAAAGATGGAGCGGGAGAGAATCGCAGAGTGTTGGTACAACACAACACAACATACTCCCTCTGTCCATAAATAAGTGTACTTCTAACTTTGTCTTAATTCAAACTTAGTAAAGTTTGATTAATTTTATAGAAAATCATAGAAATATTTATGACACTAAATTGGTATCACTAGATTTGTTTTCAAATTTAGTTTTATAATATAACAATTTCCTATACTCCTTCCGTCTCAAAATAGATGTCACAGGTTTCTCAAAAATTTAATGAATCTAAATAGTGTTTAGATTCATCCAAATTTTGACAAATCTGTGAGTATGTTGCTATATTTATCTATGAGGTTGGTCAAATTTAATAAAGTTTGACTTAGATAAAAGCTAGAAGTACATTTATTTATGGACGGAGGGAGTAGGCGCTTGGGGATTTTGCGTTGGAGAACACAGACGCTACCGTTTCTCTTTAGCTCGTGCAAGCGTCCAGATGTTGCGTCCAGATGCTAGGGATTTAATCATTTTTTTCCTTAAGCGTCTAAACAAGAGAGCATGTACAACGGGGGCACTAGCATGGGCTCCTGGTCAATCAGCGGTTATGCCCTCAAATACCAAAGTCAGCTGTGGCGCAAATAATTGCAGCGAGCGCTTGGCAATTTTTCTCATATGTAGCAAGGAGTGCAGCAGGCCCAGCAGCAAGTCGGTTTTGGAAAGAGGGCACTTAGATGTTTCCCTAACTTTGTGATACTTATTTGTTTTTCCTCTAAGTGTCCAGTTAATCGTTCATTATTGTCGATGCCCTTATTGGACATAATCGCTGTCGAATTTGAGCAGCCACAAGTTAGTGCAAAACTAAGTAAAGGTGCCCTTGTGTTATTTGGTTATGTCGAGTAATGCCCGTGTTTTCCCTGGTACAGCGAAGATGGTGGAACTTGAAAGTGACGAAGAACCCTTGGTTCATGAAGAACCCATGCTGGATGATGATGATACTGACGAGGAATATGTAGAATCAGAAGATGATTCAGAGGAAGAAGAGTTGCAGGCTGAACCTTCAAAGAAATCCATATACAACAAGGATCAGCTCCTTAAGAAGCTTGAGGACATAGCCTGGCCGGAGAATATAGACTAGATGCACAAACTCACCATTGATCATGATTAGGAGAAAAGTTTGATGTGAACGATGACCTTACCCGTGAGCTAGCTTTCTACATCCAGGCCCTGGATGGCACGAGGCAGGCCTTTGAGAAGTTGCAGTCTAGGAAGGTCCGGTTCCTCAGGCCGAGAGATTACTATGCAGAGATGGTCAAGACTGACTCTCACATGCACAAGATCAAAGGGAAGCTCTTGTTTGAAAAGAAGCAGATTGAGGAAGCTGAGGAGAGGAAGAAGGCAAGAGAGTCGAAGAAGAGGTCAAAGGAGGTGCAGGCAGAGAAGCTCAAAGAGAGGGCCAAGGAGAAGAAGGAGAACATTGAGTCGGTGAAGAAGTGGAGGAAGCAGCGGCAACAGGGGGGATTTTCCAAGGGAAAGGAGGACGGGCCAAATATTAATTTTGAAGTTGAAGAAGGACTCAAGCAACATAAGAAGTAGAGTCCTAGTGTTTCTCGTGGTGATAGGTCTGGTGGAAAGCGAGGTAGACAAGGGAAGAACAGTAGGTCAAAATATTCCAAGTTTGGGCATGGTGGTCGTAAAGGGATGAAGAAGCAAAACCCTGCTGAGACGACGGACGACTTCAGAGGATTTAACAACCGGAAGGGCGAATCAGGCAACAAGAGGAGGAAAATGTTTTGATACAATGTTGTAAGAGTCTGTTCCTGCTCCCTTATGATGCTATTGTATTCTTGTCGTTATGTTGTTTCACTGCAGTATTTTATTAGTAGATTCAAAAGTTAGATTGAGATGGGGAATTTGTGGAGGCAGCCTGAACACGAGACTTTCATTATGTAGCTGTGCTATTCTCTATAAGATGTGGTGCCTTTTGCATCTAACTTGTGATTGCTCATTTGGTTTTGGGATGCAGTTAAATCTTATGATTAACAGTGTACTACAACTGCTCTGTTTTACAGCTGCTCGTGCCTTCCTGTTGTTTACCGCCTTATGTAGCTTTTTATTTTATCAGTGTGCAGCTGAGGTGAAGGAGTAATTCTTCCGCTCTTTTTGATGGCTATTAGTCATTTCTTGGTGTCTTAAATTATACCACCCATATCTCTTGCACTACAATGCATCACAAACAATTCCTTCTTTTCTGTTGTTTTTGTAGTGAATGGTTTGGTTCTAAATGCCTTGCTCAAATTAGACCAACAGATTTAATTACCATGCCTTCCTTGTTATCGTTTCTATGGATATGAAGCCCAGTAGAAATTTGTTGTTGTTGTTCTAAGTTATTTCTAATAACTACAAATAGCTGTATGCGTGTGGTGACCGTTGCTTCGTCGCCGGGTACGGGGCGTCCGGCAACGCTGGTCATGGCAGGTCCTCCTCCTTGCCATGGGGAGAGAGGGCAGGGGCGGTAGTACCTCACTCCATCTCTCCATTTCTCCTTTATCTCCCAGTGTTGCTCATGCGTCCCCTCCTCAAACCCTAGCCGCCTCCGCTGATCCTTCTCCTCTCGCATCCTCTCCCCATCGACTGTCGCTGATGCGGTGTTCTCCTCTAGCAAGGGGGTGAAGCGGAGGTGCAGTGCCTCACATGAGTTGCTCCTCCGTCCCGACGCTCACATCCTCCTCCGCATCCTCCGCCCCCATGTCGACCTCCTCCTCCTCCTCCACCATCCTATCACAGGCTCCCAGCCTCTAGCTGACCAGAGGGTGCAGGTTGGAGCTTGTCTTCCTCCTCGAGGTAGAGCCGAGGAGAGCGCCGCTAATAGTGGATTAGCAGCCTCCCAGATCTTGTGGCCGCCTGCGCTGCTGCTGTGAACCCCTCCACACGGCGTCGCCCTCTTCCTCCACCCCGGCAGTTGTCTCCAAGCTCCAGCAGCTGCAACCTACAGGTAACATCTCAACTCTTTATTTTTTTCTATATCTTTGTATGTTCTTGGATGTGCTGATGATTTTACCTTCTGTTCTTGTTTCTGCAGGGGTCTTTGTCGTCTGCTTGTTCTTCGAGGGTGTCAGCATCTTCCTCTGCTTCTTGTTGGGTATGTGATAGGCTCTGGTGGTGGATCTGTTGTACTTTTTGTTCCTTGGTTAGTTGCTATGCAAGAACCTACTTGAGAGAGAGAGAGAGAGATTTTCTTAGATCTCCTATGCAAGAGTGATATGTTGCTAACGTATCCATAATTTTTGATGTAGATGCTTGGTTTTTATCTACTTTCTTATGTTTTGTTCCAACTTTGGAGTACTTTTCATATACTTTCTTGGACTAACCTATTAACAAGAGTCACAGTGCTAGCTGCCTATTTTCTGCTGTTTTTGGTTCTAGGAAGTCAGAAAATGAATATTCTCAGAATTGGACGGGACAAAAGCCAAAGTCTGTTTTTCACCGAGGGACACAAGGAGCCAGAATACGAGACGGAGAGGGATCGGGGGCGCCACACAACCTGGTCACGCGGACCAGCCTGGCCCGCGCCATGGGGTGGTCTGGCTGCCTCCGGCACCCCCTCGGCCTCCCCTTTCGCCTATAATATGCCTCCGATACATAAACCCTAAGTACCCGATCAAAATTCCACGAAAGAGTCTATAGCCGCCATCATCTCCATCCCTAGATCGGAAGGGATCTGAAGCTCTTCCCGGCACCCTGCCAGAGAGGGGAATTCACCCTGGAGGCCTTCTTCATCATCATGCAAGCCTCCGGTGTGATGCGTGAGTAGTTCATCCTTGGACTACGGGTCCATGTAGTAGCTAGATGGCTGGTTCTCCTCCTTTGTGCTATCATGTTTAGATCTTATGAGCTCCGTTCATGATCAAGATCATCTCTTTGTAATTCCTACATGTTGTGTTTGCGGGGATCCGATGGATATTGAGATGCTATTTCAGATTAATTATTGATTCTATCATGTCTTTGTTATTTGTGATCTTGCATGCTTTCCGTTGTTAGTAGCTATCTTTGCCAAGTAGATGCTAGCAACTCCAAGAGTTAGTATTTATGCTCGATAGTGGGTTCATGCCTCTAGTAATCTGGGGAAGTGATAGAAATCTCTAAGGTACTAGATGTGATGTTTTTACTAGGGAGAAAACAACAATCCTTTGTTCATAGAACAATCGTATTGTTTACTTTACACGCAATGCGTAATGCAATTATCTGTTGCTTGCAAAATAATACTGAAGGGGGTTCGGATGATAACCTGAAGGTGGATTATTAGTCATAGATGCAGTTGGATTACGGTCTATGTATAATGTTGTAATGCCCAATCAAATCTCAAAGGAGTCAAGATGAGTAGTATATGCATGATTGCTTTCTCGATATTTGTCAATTGTCCCGCTGTAATTTGTGCACCCAACATGTGATCTATCTTAAGGAGAGCCACCACTAGTGAACTATGGACCCCGGTCCTTTCTTTTACCATCAATCTACAATCAACTGTTTACTGCTTTCTGTTTACTTTCTGCAAACTATTACTTTCTTCCACTCGATACGTTTAATCCTTTGTTTTCAGCAAAACCGGTGAGATTGACAATCTCATCGCAAGTTGGGGGCAAAGTTCTGTGGTTGTGTTGTGCAGGTTTCCACGTTGCTGTTGGCACTGGTAGTGCGCCCTGCCAAAGTTCAGCTAGCAACACCTTGGAGGTGTTTCCTTGCTCCTACTGGATTGATAACCTTGGTTTCATAACTGAGGGAAAACTTGTTGATGTGCTCATCATACCTTCCTCTTGGGGTCCCCCAACGAGCTCGATATATTTTGGGCCAAGCAACCTTTTCTGGCGCCGTTGTCAGGGAGTCAAGGACATCTTCACAAGGGGAGTCCCCCATAACCAATCACTTTACTTTGTTGTTTTTGTTTTGCTTAGTTTACTTTTGTTTTGTTTGCTTGTTTCTTTATCAAAAA
Organism: Avena sativa; assembly: GCA_916181665.1. Taxonomy (NCBI): domain Eukaryota; kingdom Viridiplantae; phylum Streptophyta; class Magnoliopsida; order Poales; family Poaceae; genus Avena; species Avena sativa. The sequence continues at coordinate 626,549,071 of OV702288.1, read as the reverse complement.
CACAAAAAAAATAGTTTTGCTAGTTTGCTTTCTTTATTAAAAACACAAAAAATGACTACTCTTGAAAACACTAAGTTGTGTGACTTCACTAGCACCAACAACAATGATTTCATGTGCACACCTATTGCTCCACCTGTTCCTGAAGCTACTTTCTTTGAAATAAAACCTGCTTTACTCAATCTTGTTATGAGAGAACAATTTTCTGGTATTGGTAATGAAGATGTTGCTGCTCATCTAAATAACTTTGTTGAACTTTGTGAGATGCAAAAGCATAGGGATATAGATGGAGATATTATTAAGCTTAAATTGTTTCCTTTCTCTTTGAGAGGAAAAGCTAAAGAATGGTTGAATTCCTTAACTAGGAATAGTATTGATTCTTGGACTAAATGCAAAGATGCTTTCATTGGAAAATACTATCCTCCTGCTAAGATTATATCTATGAGAAGTGAGATAATGAAGTTTAAACAATCCGATAATGAACATGTGTCTCAAGCTTGGGAAAGAATGAAATCTTTGGTAAAGAATTGTCCCACTCATGGATTAACTGCTTGGATGATTATCCAAACCTTTTATGCAGGATTGAACTATTCTTCAGGAAATCTATTGGATTCTGCTGTTGGAGGTACCTTTATGACCATTATTTTGGGTGCTGCAACAAAACTTCTAGATAATATGATGGTTAACTATTCTGAATGGCATACCGAAAGAGCTCCATAAGGTAAGAAGGTAAATTCTATTGAGGAAACCTCCTCCTCGAGTGATAAAATTGATGTTATTATGCCTATGCTTGTTAATGGGAAAGCCCATATTGATCCAAAACATGTTCCCTTAGCCTCTTTCGTTGCTCAAGAAGAGCAACTGATGTGAACTTTATAAGAAATAATAATTTTGGCAACAATGCTTATGGTAATAACAATTATAGGCCCTACCCTCCTAATAATACTTATGGTTATAATGTCAAACCTGGAATACCTAGTGAAGGAAGAATTTTAGAAGTTGAAAGAGCCACTAAGAACTTCATGCAAATGGAATATGAACAAAATAAATTATTTACTAAAACTATGGAGGAACAATCTACCCTTTTGAAGAATATTAGTCATCAACTTGAGAGCTTAAATAGGAAAATTCCTAGTTTGCAATTGAAACTTTCTAATGCTGAATGAAATATATCATCTTTGTATGAAGCACAATCCTCTTTGATTAATAAAATGGTTGTTAAACCTGAAACTATTGATAATCCCTTTGTAGCTACTAATGCCATACAAGTTAGAATTGATGAAAATGTTAGACTATTAGCTGAATTGCATGCTAAGTGGGAAAGAGAAGATGAAATAGTGTTTCTACTATCACTACCACTAGTGTTGAGGCTAGTAATAGTTCTACTACTTTAGATGATAATTATGATTTGGATCTTGATGATTGCAATATCTCTGAAGTTATTAAGTTCATACAAAAGCTTGCTAAAAATCCTAATGCTAGTGCTATGAATATGGCCTTTACAAAACACATTACTGATGCTCTCATAAAAATTAAAGAAAAAAAGATGAAACGCAAAGATTTTATTCCTATAAAACAAGAAGATGGTTGGGAACCCATCATTAATATGAAAGTGAATGATTTCGATTTCAAATCTTTATGTGATCTTGATAGTAGTGTTTTTATTATGCCTAGAAGGATTTACGATATGCTTGATTTGCCTCCATTAGAAGATTGTTATTTGAATGTCCCACTTGATGATAATGCTAAAAAGAAACTCATGGGGACTATTAATGATGTTCTTATTATGGTTAACAATGCCTATGTTTCCGTTGATTTCTATGTTTTGGATGTTGAATGCAATGCTTCTTGTCCTATTACTTTGGGAAGACCTTTTCTTAGAACTGTTGGTGCCATTATTGATATGAAAGAAGGCACCATTAAATATGAACTCCCACTCAAGAAAGGTATAGAACACTTCCCTAAGAATAGAGAGAATATTTCTTTTGCCTCTCCTATGAAAACAAAATTTGGTCTTAATGCTTCTTCATTTGAGAACACTTGATTCTTATTCTTGCTTCTTATGCCTAACTTAAAGGCGTTAAAGAAAAATACTTATTGGGAGATAACCCAAAAGTTTTAGATGAGTCTTGGAAGTTATTACTTCTGTAATAACCACTCCTTATCCTTTTTGTTTGCTTTTTGTGCCAAGGGTAACCTCTAATGAGAGAGAAGTAATGATTGGGAGAGTTGCTGTCCTGAAACAGATTTTTGTGCTTCTGCCCCAGGTTGTTACCTAACTTTTATTAGTTCAACACTTTTTTATTTGATCAACAGAAGGTCTTTGAAAAAATTCTTCTTTACCTGCTTGTCTGTTTTGACAGATTTCTGCCATTATTTGCATTTGCTTCTTGTTGGTTCCTTTTTGAGTTCTTTTGGGGAATTGAGATTTTTGAGAGAAGTGCTATAGTAGCATGTGTTTTAATGGAAGTTTTTATTGGTGTTGAAACTGAACCCAAAGACTTATTATCTTGAGTGCACTAATATTGCTAATAAAGATGGTGTGAAGTTTTGTATGAAGGAAAACATTTCAGGTGTATGGAAAGAATGAGTAATGATATGAAGGATGGACTAAAGCTCAAGCTTGGGGATGCCACGCGTGTCATACCAAGAAATATCCAAGAAGTAAAAGCATCAAAGCTTGGGGATGCCCAAGGCATCCCCTTCTTCATCAATAAAAATCCCAGGTTTCTTCCAAACACTTCATTTTTATTGTTTCATGCACAGTTGTGTTGTTCTTGGAGCGTCTTCTTTTTCGTTTTTGTTTAGGATTTTCGTTTGCTTGGTTTTCTTAGTTTGCTGAATAAATTGGTTGGACCCCCTCTTTCATACATTGGTTTTCAAATAGTTTGGTTTGGATTGGAAAATAGTAGAAAATGTCATTCTTAAGTGGTAAAGAGAGCTTGTTTTTGACTGTGGCCTATGTTTTGTCATGCCATGCTTGATATGGTTTTGGCTTTATGCTTAGTATTCTTTGTTGTAGCATGACTTGTTATAAACAATTGATATTGCTTAATGTGCCTTGGAAGAATTATGCGTTGTTTTAGCATATTAAAGCATAGTATTGTGGTATTCTCCTTTGATGCTTTATTTGGGTTGACTTGGCGCATGCTCACACCATGTTATGACTATCCCAAGTCACCATTAGCCTTGATGATCCTTTAGTTTTCAACTTGTAGTATCACTTTATGATTAATGATGTTTTGTCGCTCTGCATGATTATGGCCATTATTGCTCTCTTAGTTGGTCGCTCCCAGTCTTTTGCTAGCCTCCGTAATCAAGTATGAGTTCCACTCATGCATACAACTCCTAAAACCAAGTTATTCCAAAGAGTCCACCATACCTACCTATTAGCATATTCTATTCCAAGTATATTCATGTTTTTATCTACCTACCGAATTAAACTTGTTATGAGAAAACTAGTGATTAAAGCTCTCACGAACTTGATGGCACACTTTACTTTTCTTGCCCTTAATAAACTTGAACCATTGCGTCGTCTATGTTGCATATGCTTGCACTTATATGTTGGGGATTAGCAGAACCATAGTGTCATGGGGAACGCTTTCAACATTGCACTTGTACTTTGTACCTAGTTGATATCATGCTCTTTTGTCTATCGATGTCGTCGGTGTGAAATGAAAGGAGAGCTTGTAAGTCCATGGAGTTATGTATGTGTGTTAGAGAAACGTCTGGGCCGCTGGTCTAATCCATGTCGTCATGGTGGAAACCTGCAGCGTAACCATAATGAGCTGTCTATGAAGCATTTTTCTTTTAAAAAAGAGTCAGATGTTGAGAAAAAAAGAGAAAAAGAAAGAAAAAAAGAGACATGAGAAAAGAGGAAAGAGAAAAAAAGCACCATTTTCCCATGGTAAATAAGAAGATTGCTGAGATGCTTGTTGTCTGCTTGCCTTGTCATTTTGATATGGGGATTCTTCCGTATCATCGGGCAATGGGTACCCCGTTGGCGGCGGTTCTCTATGATACACATGTACTTACTATGACAAGAACTTACCGGTAACTAAACTTGAGTAGCATGAGGAGCGGCCCTCGTATTCAAGGGACATGAGATTTCCAACTTATACTTTGTTAAGCATATACTCCATAGTTTGTTCACTTTAACCTTAATCACCACTTCAAGATGCTTATGATAGGGGCAATGAAAGCTGAAAGCTAATAAGTACCATAATTTTTGGAAGCTCTTTATGAAACTTGAATCCCTACTTCCTTCTATGAAGGCTTTTCTTTTACTTTCATGTTGAGTCTCCATCTTCTATCTTTATGCACCTATTGAGAGAGCATAGTGGCCATTCTTAGTTTAATGTGCATTGTCCCAAGACTTGTTGATTGATGCATAACTTTGATATTTCTTGTTCTTAAACTATTTGTATCTAGTCACCCTTATGAACTTTGAAGGTGTCCTATGCATTTATGTTTTGCTACTCTATGAGGGACAAGCTGAATACCATTCTCATTATGTTTTCTTTATGTGAAACAAACAAACGTCTTGCAAAGCATTGTTATTCATGAATCTTTTGTTTGTGCCTTTTCATGTTGTAACTTAGTTGCTTTGTCTTATTGCTAGAACTTTATCTTTCATGCTATGTTGAAGTACTATGATCCCAGCTATCAATGTTTTACAAATACTTTGATCAAGTTTATGATGGTGCATGTCACATAAAAAATTATTCTTTCTTTTTATCACTTACCTACTTGAGAACGAGGGAGTTAAGCTTGGGGATGTTGATACGTTTGTGTGAATTTAGTCTATTCTCAGTTTGTCCTTCTCATATGCATCGGCTATTTGTGTTGTTCTTTCCAAGGCAGAGTGGTAAACACATAGAGAAGCCTGACTTGATTTCTTTTTGCTATTTTTCAGTTCTTTGAGTAGCCATTTGTTGGTCAGGCTGCTTAGTCCTGGATGGTTAATCTCAGAGTGGAAATACCAAGAAATCAGTGGAAGCCGCCAGGAATGAGGATGCCGGTTGAAGAACAGAGATGGCAGACAGTGCTAAACAGTTCCATGATAGATCATAGCTGAAAATATGTTATTTTGTGTAGTATGCCACGGCTTTAAATCCCAAAAAATCAGGCTATTTTATATGGTTGCAAACCTTGGGAATGTTTTGTAATATGGTACCACTCCTTCTTCAGTGTAATCCAGCATAGCCACTTTTTATAAACCATACAACTGAAACAAGTAATATGCCTCAAGCTAAAAGGAACTACCCAATGCTAAAACATAATAGGGATCAAATAGAGCAATTGAATAACACATATCATCCCATTACTGAGTTATTAAGAGTGGCTTGCCCCTGCAATCAGAGAGATCAAGCAAGACAACAACAAGTGGCGTTTCGTTGGACTTGTTCATTTAACAAGCATGATGTTATAATTAGGTACTGCCAAATGCTCACTTTTCAAGAAACATACACATTAAACCAGAGGCAATCCATCCTTGTTAGTCAAGGTACAAAGTGATAAACTGCCAGTCTGATCTATAGTATGCTTATATGTGGTTTCTCTGCCGCAGAGGAAACTGATGGCAAAAAAAATAGTTAAAACAATTAATAGTTTGCAATAGTACCTCAGAGAACAGGTCAGCTAAGCAGGTTAACATGATCTCTTCACCATCTCCGGCACTTTTATTGTTTCCATAGTTTTCCAGTAATTGCTCACGGAAAGGAACACACAAGTAAAGTGCATGCAATACAATCAGAACCACGAAGCAGTTAAGCCCGTCCCATGAGTATTACAGCTATAAATCGAGAAAACATAACAGCATCTCCCTTCCCACTGAGGTTTTGATGAAAACATTTCCCACGCGGGGCAAACTTCAGACATGGCACAGTCTACGCAGGGTTTCATTCATTATATTTCTACATACATGCAAATATTATTATCATCCGTTTGTATCGGGTTTATATTATCCATTTGTACACACATGCAGATATTATCCATTTGGTGAGTGAAAACTGTTTTGTTTTCTGAATGGTTGAGCATCTCTGAATGTCTTTGAAACATTGTACACTGATAACATCTTGTTAAAATCTTGCATGATACAGGTCGGTGTTGTAGCATGCCGCGTGGGGGGTGCCCAGCTTGTAGAGGCTACAAGTCCACTTTCTATCGATGGTAACAATTGAGATGTTCTTGCTGTAATGCGGAGTGAGATGTTCTGATCAAAACCATTGTTGTGTTCAATCTATGCATGAGATGTTCATGTTCCTGATCATAATTATCAATGCGTGAGATACTCCTATAGTGTGCTTAGGCGTTATAAAGATCAGACTTTTATTGATGATATACCTTGAATCAAAAGTTTTGCTGAAAGTGCGTGCTCATGTACCGTGGAAAAAAGATCAAGTTCTTATTTTGTTGATGACACACCTGTGTGCTAAACCTGTATCCCAAACGAGGTGATACAGCGTAACACCAGAAAACCCTGGAAATAATACCCCCCAAAAAAACTCTAGGAATAATACCCAGCGTAACACCAGAAAACCCTGCTGCTGAACGAGGCCTGAAAGGGTATCGCTTCCTGCCAGACAACATCGTCGTCTATAATAAGTATAGACATGCTACGAAATTAATTACAATCAGATGAAGGAGACATGATAAAGGCACATCTTTTGCAGAGTTTTACCTACCAAGTATGTCTACTGACTAGACAAGAGTTCCACATTAAGAAGCCAAAAATCCTTGCACGTTAAACAGGGCAAAGAAAATCAAGTTACTTAACAAAAAAAAGCACGTGGTGTTTATTTTGACACAATAGTACTCCTGCTACTCTCTGTTTTAAAATATAGGATGTTTTAGCTAAAACATCCTATATTTTAAAACGGAGGAAGTACATACCAAACGGCTCGAGACGACGAACCAGCGCCGCAGCACGACTATCAAAGGCTCAAAGCACGACGTATGGAGTCCTCACTCGGTACTTGCCGCTCACGTCGGTCCAAACCACGGCACCGTACACGGGCTCGCCTCCGGCGTTAGGCGCGGTGAGCTTGATGTCCACCTGGAATGAGGCCTTCTGCCCTGCGCCGCTAAACTCCATCGTCGACGGCGTCACGGCCACGACGACGTTGCCCGACGACACCCACGACGCATGGTAAGTCGATGGGCCTGCCCCGACGCTGGTCGCTGTCCTGCTGAATCGCATCTCTCCGGAGGTGGCGTTGGCACCGAAGGTCGCGACGAACGACGGGTAGTTCACATCGTTCGACGCGATGGAGGAGCAGTTGTACGCCGTCGACGACCTCGTGATGGTCGCGATCTGGGCGTCGGTGTAGTTCGCGGCGCAGAGCAGCGCCACGAAGTCCTTGGGCCCGGCGTCGTACACGAGACCTGGGTCCATGGCCGAGTTGGGGTTGACGTGCCCGGAGCCCATGGCCAGAGGAGTCGCCGCCGTGATGGTGCCGTTGCCTATGAAGAGGCTGCCAGCGTCGGTGATCGGGCGGAATGTGTTGTCGTTTGTGGTCGCGGTGGTCATCATCGCCGACTTGATCATGGCCGGGCTCCAGTCGGGGTGCACAGAGCGCAGCAGAGCCGCCACGCCGCTGGCATGCGGGCACGACATTGACGTTCCGGACGCGATTGCGAAGTCGCTGCCTAGCTCGGTCTGCCCTATCAGCCCCTGCGAAGACAGCGGCGCCCACGACGCGAGTATGCTGTCCCCCGGCGCCAGTATATCCGGCTTGATCACGCCGGGGTAGCTCGGCGACGGTCCGCGTGAGGAGTACACCGTGACCACCGGCGCCGGCCGCGTGCCGAGGATCGTCTGCTGGAACTTGATGGTCGCCGTCGCGGTCGTTGTAGAGTTGATGTAGTTCAGCAGCGCCGGCGCATCCTTGGGGCTGATGAAAATGGCCGGCATGGGCATGGTGGCGTCATCACCGAACCCCTCGTCCGTGATGAAGATGGCCGCGGCGACGCCTGCGTCGTTCGCGGCGATCACTTGACCGGAGGCACGCCCATTGTCGCGGCACACGACTATGCTACTCGTCAAATTCGCCAGCGACGACGACGAGTTGCACGCTGAGATGGCGTCGTCGTACACCAACGGCATGTCCACCACCCATGCATTCGCGGGGTACGTCGTGAAGCCGGATATGATGCCTTCTGTGCCTTGTGTCGCGTTACCGTAGGTCACGGTGCCGGAGAACATTTTCCGATCCACGGTGCCGGCAGCGACGGTGAGCAGCCACGGGATGCCATTGTGCAGGTTGCCGGGCCTTGGGCCCTCGTTACCCGCTGAGGCCGACACGAGGATGCCGCGCTCCATGGCGGCGAACGCGGCGATGGCCACGGGGTCCTCGTACAACGGCACCTCGTCGAAGCCCATGGAGATGGAGATGATGTCGACGCCGTCTGCGATGGCCGCGTCCATGCCGGCCAGCACGTCCGACGCGTATCGATTGTCGTTAAAGATGACCTTGTACATGGCCACGTGGGCGCGAGGGGCCACCCCGCGCGCCGTGCCGAAGCCGTAACCGAAGAAGGATGCGCCCGGCACGGGGCTCCCGCCGGCGGTGGACGACGTGTGCGTGCCGTGGCCTTCTTCGTCACGCGTCGAGTTCATGGCGAGGACGACTCCGGGGTTCGCGGCCACAACACCCTTGTTGAAGTAGCGGGCCCCAATAAGTTTCCGGTTGCACAGCGAGGCGGGGAACGCCACGCCCGGCACGCACGCGCCGCGCCATCGGGACGGCACGGGGGCCATGCCGGCGTCGTCGAAGCTCGCGCTCTCGGGCCACACCCCGGTGTCGATCATGCCGATGATGACGTCCTCGCCAAACTTGGCCGCCGGCAACAGCCCGTCGACAGTGTTGAGGCCGAGGAACGCCGTGGAGTGCGTGGTGTCGTGGCGCCGGACGACGGCGTGATGGTCAGGGTAGGCCGAGACGAATCCCGGTGCGCGGCTGAGCGCACGGAGCTCGGCGGCCGAGAGCGTGGCCGCGAAGCCGTGGAGCGCCTCGTCGTATGTGTAGACGAGCCGCGGCTGCCCGCCACGGGCGTCTGTTGAATCGGCTGCTGCTGCTGCTACAGACGACAGCACGGTGGAGTACCATTCATGGTGGTCGGAGTGCGCCGTCGGCATGGCGGACTTGTCCATGTGGACAATGTACGATGTCCGCCCGGCGGCGGCTGCCGGAGCAATCAGGAGAGAGCAGAGGAGCCATGAGCTGCTCACTAGCAGCAGTAGTGATGGACGACGTGCAGCTGCCATGTTTGCGATGGAATTGTTCTTAGCATGGCCGTGCATTATATACGTGGCCCGGTGGCCGTGTACCTGCTGCCGCATGGGTACGTTGGTGCGGACGTTGCGTTCATCGGAATCGACGTGCGGAGGACAGGGCTGTCCTCCTTCCATTGTTTTTGTGCCAGGGTACGCATCGAGGGCATCGTTTTTCTCTTATCATGAAACCATCGAGAGCAACGCTAATCATTGTGTCCCAAGGAGGAACCAATGCAAGGGAATCCAAAACAACAGGACATGTCCGGCTGTGAACTTGGCAGCCAAGTTTCGGTCATTTCCACGAAGAATATCCCTCAAGTTTTAATCAGAGTGTTTTGCTTTCTTGCTATATATATTTAGTATTCGCTTGGCGATCAGCGAAATTGTCATTGGTTTAAGAGAAGTACAGTAGTACTTTCTTTTAGATATTGATAATGAGATTCGTACAACCGGCACCGATTGATTCACACGACCACACTAATTCAGAGAAACACAATGCCCCATCTAAGGATCAGGAAAGTAATACGTATCGGTTTTGCTAATTCTCACTTGGCCGAGAGTTAGCTTAATTCTTAGTCGAACCATTATCTTGATTCATGCTAGCCATGAGTTATAACTTATAACACGTGTTGCAACTGATATTTTACTACTTGCACATGAGTTACGGTAGAGAAAAATGCTCTGGGCGGTGGATTGTTTTCTATAATTCATGCTAGTCATGACTTGCAATATTGGTTGCAACTGAGGAAATAATCTTTCCTCATCTCTAGGCCATTTGAGTGCTTCGTAATTTGTGATACTCATGAGTGAGTTGCAAATGAGATCATATAACGTCACTTGAAATTCTCAAGTCAACCGGAAATTAGTCACTACGGATACTCTCGTCTGATTGCGAGTTAAGGTGTGAGGATGGTTGGCTCTCTCTACATGTACCAGTGCCAACTTCTTGGGTGCGAATAGAAACTAACACAGAGGAGACCTTCCTAGAGGTCTCCCTATTTTAAGTTATCTCACCTTCTCGTATTCGAAAAATAGAAAATATCTAGGGTTCCAAATCCGCTGGCTAGCAATAGCTAAGGTTTATACTACACGGGAATTTAGTGATTTCTGGTTCTTTAAGAACATGTGTGATGCATGCGATCTGGCGCGGGAGGTCAAATTCAGATCTTTAGAGAATAATCTCTACACCATACAGTTCTCTTGTTTGGGTGACTATGATAAGGTGATGAAAGGAGGGCCATGGGCTTTCAGAGATCATCCTGTGCTCCTCGCTGAGTATGATGGTTTTATCAAACCTTCTGAAATTGATCTGAATACTTTTAAAATCTGGATCCAAATCCATGATCTCCCTGATGGATACAAACCGATGCTTGAGGTTTTGGCAGGAAAGGTTGGAAAGGTGATTGCCACTGAACCTGCATCTAAAGATTTCTCTGGGAATTTCTTTCGTGTTCGTATCAACTGTGGTGTTAGAGAGCAACTCAACAGTGTTGTTTCTATGATTCGAGGTGAGAAGAGACAACTATTCTTGGTTAAGTACGAACGGTTGCCTGATTTGTGTATCTGTATGGTGGAACGCTCACCTTGATCTCGGTGGCGATTACGTGTTGATTTATAGCTAGGAACAGCCCCTAGCGTGGCCTTACAGGTTAATGTCCACTCAGCCTTAATTAGCGTGATATAAGTGATTACAAAAGAATAGGAAGTAACAGCAGAAGAATAGGAAGGGAGACACGAGACGGTTGGCATGCATGCACTTATATCGCTAACACCCTCCCTTAATCACAACTTGCTCAAGTTGAGATTACGCCTGAATTCTTGCAAGTTCTTGACTGGAAGAGCTTTTGTAAAGTCATCTGCAATTTGATCTTTTGAATGTATGAATCTGATACTCAGTTGTTTGTTTGCAACTCTCTCTCTCTTACGAAGTGGAATTCGATTTCAATATGCTTTGTTCTGGCATGAAATACTGGATTAGTCGATAGATAAGTAGCACCCAAATTATCACACCAAAGACAAGGAGATTGTTCATGTTTAATTCCAAGTTCTGCAAGCAATGATTGAACCCATATTATTTCTGCAGTAGCATTTGGCAAAGCTTTATATTCGACTTATGTGCTTGATCTTGATACAGTTGCTTGTTTCTTTGCACACCATGATATCAAGTTTTGTCCAAGAAAGACAGCAAATCCACCTGTAGACCTCCTGTCATCAAGACATCCTGTCCAATCTGCATTAGAAAAGGCACTCACCAAGGTGGAGGAAGATCTCATGAATGTGAGACCAAGACTAGCAGTATCCTTTGAAGGAAATATGCCCTGAGAGGCAATAATAAAGTTGTTATTATATATTCCTTATATATGATAGATGTTTATTTTACATGCTAGAATTGTATTGATCAGGAAACATCAATACATGTGTGTTTAATAAACAAAAAGGGTTCCTAGTTATGCCTCTCTTATAGACTAGCTTGTTGATTAACAAGATGATCAAGGTTTCCTGATCATGGACATTGGATGTTGTTAATAACAAGGTCACACCATTGGTGGAATGATGTGATGAACATTCATCAGAAGTATAGCATTACGATCAAGTCATTATGTTTATATTGCTATAACATCATACGAAGTAATTTTTATCCTTAGACCATGAGATCATGTTAATTGCTAACATCGGAAGAGTATATTGATAACATCAAACGTCACACCGTAGCAGGGTGACTATAAAGATGGGTTCAGTACTACGAAGGTGTTATGTTGAGGCTCATGGATCAAGAGTGGAATTTGTCAATCCCGATGACGGATAGATATACTCTGGGCCCTCTCGATGATATCACATTAAGATAGCTTGCAAGCAAGTGATGTGATCACTAGAATGTTATATCAGGGAACAAGAAAAGAGTGCATGTCGGTAACGAGATCAAACTAGGTATGGAGATACCGATGATCGAATCTCGGACATGTAATATATCGAGAGACAAAGGGATTTAGTTACAAGCGTTAAAGGTTCTCACGATCACAGAAGTCATCGTTGAATGTGTAGGAGTCAGTACGGATCTCTAGGTCCCGCTGCTGATTATTGATCGGAGAAGGGTCTCGATCATGTCTGCATTATTCGCGAACCGTAGGGTGGCACACTTAAGAGTTACCGGATACCATTTTGGAGCAGATATGTTTCAGACGAAAGAATTGCAAAGCGCGGGAATTGTTTCAATAGAAACCGGAAATTGTTTCAGGTGAAATTGCAGAAAGTGGTGCTGCATGTGATATTGAAATATTGCAAGGGGCTATATGTGAATGTTTGTTAATTAAAGTAATTAAAAAAATTCTGAATAAATTTAATAAAAGAGTTTTATTAAATGAGAGAGCATTAAATTTGGAGAAATTTAATGCATTTAAAGTGGAGACTTTAAAAGGGAATGTGAAGAGGCATTTTAATGTAGAGGGGTTACCACCACATGAATGGGGGAGGTGAGGGGTCACCCCCCATGCGCCGGCCATGGAGAGAGGGGGCACCCCCCTCCTCCTATAAAAGGCCACCCATTCCCTCCTTCATCCTCACACCTCCTTGTGAAGGATCTCTCTCCCCCTCTAGAATTATTCCCCCATGGTCTCGGATTAGCGAGATACATGTTCTCGGTGGCATTTCGTCTGGAAGGAGTTGCTGCTTCCGCTGGATCGCTGGAGCGAGGAGGTGGAGGTTGTCCGGTGGCTTGAACGTGTGTGCGAGTACGGATGCGCTGCTGACTTGCGGCGCTCGGACTTCCTCACGATCTTGAGATCGGCAAGTGTACGACTACATCAACCACGAGTTCCTACTCGTTAACAAAACTCGTTGTCTTCGAGTGTAAGTTCTCGTTGGATGTATGTCCACCCGTTGCTTTGTATCTAGTAGATAGATCTTGGCGTGTAGTTCACACCGTAGGAAATTTTTTGTTTTCTATGCTACGGACCCAACAGTGGTATCACAGCCTGATCTATGCGTAGGTGCTTTGCACGGTTAGTACACATATGTTTATATGTGGGCGATGATGATCATGTTATTGCATCTTCTATGTATTTTGGATATTGGTGGCATAGTGGGATGAAGCGGCCCGGACCAACCTTACATGTCATCGTACATGAGACCGGTTCCACGACTGACATGCAACTTGTTTTGCATAAGTGGCTGGCGGGTGTCTGTCTCTCCTACTATAGTCAATATCTGATTTACAACGAGTTGCTAATAACTTAGTTATCCTCATTGTGGTTCATGTTCGTAGGTGAGAACGGTTCTATCTCCGAAAGCCCTAAGCCACGTAAAACTTGCAATTGATAAATTAGAGGCGTCTAGTTTAGATCGTTGCTGGGCTAGTGTATTGATATGGTATTGTTGTAAGTAGATGTATGATAGATACTCTTACAACACACTCAACGTGTAAGTTCCATAGACCTTGGCCTTACACACAAAGGAATGATAGAGATCATACCACGATGCAAGTGATAGAGATCAAATGCATGGACCATATCATCTCACTTTACACATTAGATGTTTGCATCTTATACTGCTAGTTTGGCGCTTTTGGTAGCATTATAAGATGATCCCTCATTTAGATATCAAGATAAAAATGTGTTCTTCCTTAAGTATGCACCGTTCTGTGGATCGTGTTTCGAGACATCACGTGATGATCGGGTGTACTCGAATCTACGCTTTCATAGGAACGGGTGTAAGACAGTTTTACACACGCGAATACTAAGGTTCTTACTTGGTGAGCCTAGCATGTATAGACATGGCCTCGGAACACGGACCGAAAGGTTAAGCATGAGTCATATAGTTGATATGATGCCCATATAGATGCTCGCCTTTGAAGCTACATCAACTCACGTGATGATCGGACTTGGTGTAGTGGATTTGGTTCATGTAATCACCAAAAGGACACGAGGATGTCGTTTTTGAGTGGGAGTTCATTAGTAATTTGGATTAGTTGAACTCAATCTATCATAAACTTAGTCTAAATAAACTTTACAAATTCTGTTGTAGATGGCACCACCTGCTTTTAATTTCAATGTGTTCATGGAGAAAGAGAAACTTGCTGCGAATGGTAGCAACTTCACCAACTGGGCTATAAATTTGAGGATTCTCCTCACTGCTGCACAAAAGCAATATGTGCTAGATGCGCCGCTAGGCCCCCCACCAGCTCCTGATGCCCCTGACGAGGAAAAGAATATCTATGTGACTCGTCAGGAGGACCACAACTTAGTTCATTGCGGCATACTGTATGGGCTAGAGCCAGAACTTCGAAAGCGTTTCGAAAATGGCAATGCCTTTGATACCATGGGAGAATTGAAAATGATTTTCGATACCCATGCTGCCGTAGAGAGTTATAATGCTACATAAAAGTTCTTTAGCTGCATGATGGAGGAAAACAGCTTCGTTAGTGAGCACGTACTCAAAATGTCTGGGTACGCCGATAAGCTTGTGTCCTTGGTAATAACGATTCCCATTGACTTAGGCATACATCGTGTTCTCCAATCTCTGCCACCTAGCTACAAGAGCTTCGTGATGAACTATAATATGCAGGGCATGAAGAAGTCTCTTCCCGAGCTTCTGTCAATGCTTAAGACTGCAGAAGTGGAGATTAGGAAAGAACATCAAGTGTTGATGATCAATAGGACCACCGGTTTCAAGAAAGACAAGAAAGGCAAGCACAAGGGAAAGAAGGGTGGCAAGTCTGTTGCCATGCCTGAAAATAAACCCCGAGCTGGCCCTAAGTCTGACACCGAGTGTTACTATTGCAAGGGGACTGACCATTGGAAGTGTAACTACCCCAAGTATTTGGCGGACAAGAAGTCCAGCAAGGCAAACAAAGGTATATGTGATATACATATTATTGATGTGTACTTGACTAGTACTCGCAGTAGCACCTGGGTATTTGATACGGGATCGGTTGCTAATATATGTAACTCGGTTCAGGGGCTACGGAACAAGCGACAACTAGCAAGGGATGAGGTCAGGATGCGGGTCGGCAATGGATCAAAAGTTGATGTGATCGCCGTCGGGACGCTACCTCTCCATTTGCCATCAGGATTAGTTATAAACCTAAATAATTGTTATTTAGTGCCTGCACTGAGCATGAACATTGTATCTGGATCGTGTTTGATGCAAAGTGGTCATTCCTTTAAATCTGAAAACAATGTTGTTCGATTTATAAGAATGATATCTTTTATGGTCATGCACCTATGTTGAATGGTTTATTTCTAATAGATATTGATAGTAATATTACACACATTCATAATGTTAATGCTAAAAAGATTAAACTTGACGATGATATGTCTACATATATGTGGCACTGCCGTCTAGGTCATATTGGCGTTAAACGCATGAAGAAACTTCATTCTGATGGACTTTTGGAATCACTTGATTTTGAATCATTTGATACATGTGAGCCATGCCTTATGGGCAAGATGACTAGAACGTCGTTTTCCGATTCAATGGAACGGGCGACAGATCTATTGGAAATCATACATACTGATGTGTGTGGACCAATGAGTGTGTCAACGCGAGGTGGATATCGTTATTTTGTTACTTTCACGGATGATTTGAGTAGATACGGGTATATCTATTTGATGAAACACAAGTCTGAAACTTTTGAAAAGTTCGAGGAATTTCAGAATGAAGTGGAAAATCATCGTAATAGAAAGATCAAATTTCTACGGTCTGACCATGGAGGAGAGTATCTAAGTTACGAGTTTAGCACACACATGAAAGAGTGTAGAATAGTTTCACAACTCACGCCTGCCGGAACACCACAACGTAATGGTGTGTCGGAACGTCGTAATCGTACCTTATTGGATATGGTTCGATCTATGATGTCTCTGACTGACTTGCCACTGTCATTTTGGGGTTATGCACTGGAAACAACTGCATTCACTTTAAATCGGGCACCATCTAAATCCGTTGAAACGACACCGTATGAATTATGGTTTGGAAACAAACCTAAGCTGTCATTTCTTAAAGTTTGGGGATGCGATGTTTATGTGAAGAAACTTCAACCAGATAAACTCGAACCCAAAGCGGAAAAATGCGTCTTCATAGGATACCCTAAGGAAACAATTGGGTATACCTTCTATCACAGATCTGAGGGCAAGGTTTTTGTTGCCAAGAATGGATCCTTTCTTGAGAAGGAGATTCTCGCGAAAGGTGTGAGTAGTCGGAAGGTAGAACTCGAAGAGGTTACTGAACCTTCTCTTCATGGAATGGCGAGTGGCGCAGCATCGGAAGTTGTTTCGGAGTTGACTTCACCTGATGAAGAGAGAGCTAATGATAATGATCATGAAACTCCGAAAGAGGACACTACCGAACCTCCCAGGTCAAGCAGGACACGTGCAGCTCCTGAACTGTACGGCAATCCTGTTGTGAATTTCATGGTTGACGAAATGGATGACCCTGCGACGTATTAAGAAGCGATGATGATTCCGGATTCCAACAAATGGCTGGAAGCCATGAAATCCGAGATGGAATCCATGTACGAGAACCAAGTTTGGAACTTGGTGGACTTACCTCACGATCGAAAGGCCGTTGAGAATAAATAGATTTTCAAAAGAAAAACTGATGTTGATGGTAATGTGACCATCTATAAGGCTCGAATTGTCGCAAAGGGGTTTCGACAAATTCAAGGAGTTGACTACGATGAGACATTCTCTCCCGTAGCGATGCTTAAGTCGGTTAGGATTATGTTAGCAATTGTTGCATATTTTGATTATGAAATATGGCAGATGGATGTCAAAACTGCGTTCCTCAATGGTAATATTGAAGAAGAGTTGTATATGATACAACCTAAGGGTTTTGTCGATCCTAAGGATGCTAATAAGGTATGCAAACTTCAGCGATCCATCTATGGACTGAAGCAAGCATCCCGGAGTTGGAATCTCCGCTTTGATGAGGTGATCAAAGAGTTTGGATTTGTCCAAACTTATGGAGAGGCTTATATTTACAAGAAAGTGAGTGGGAGCAATGTGGCATTTCTGATATTATATGTGGATGACATATTATTGATTGGAAATGATATAGATCTTTTAAATAGTGTTAAAAGTTATCTAAACAACAAATTTTCGATGAAATACCTTGGTGAAGCGTCATATATATTAGGCATTAAAATCTATAGAGATAGATCAATGCGCCTAATTGGGCTATCGCAGAGTACATACCTTGATAAGATATTAAAGAAGTTTAATATGGACGAAAGTAGGAAGATGTTCTTACCTATGTTGCAAGGCAAGACATTGAGTAAGACTCAAAGTCCGGCTACGGCGGTAGAAAGAGAGATGATGGATAAGATCCCCTATGCCTCGGCCATAGGCTCTATTATGTATGCCATGCTATGTACAAGACCGGATGTGGCACATGCTATTAGTTTGACTAGTAGGTACCAATCTGATCCAGGTTCGGAACACTGGATAGCGGTAAAGAACATCCTCAAGTACTTGAGAAGAACTAAGGATATGTTTCTTATATATAGAGGTGAAGAAGAGCTAGTCACTAAGTGTTATGTCGATGCTAGCTTTGACACCGATCCGGATGACTCTAAGTCTCAATCCGGATACGTATTTCTCTTGAACGGAGTAGCAATTAGTTGGAGGAGTTCCAAACAACCTGTGGTGGCTGTATCAACGACGGAGGAGGAATATGCTGCTGCTTTAGAAGCGGCGCAGGAGGCGGTTTGGATGAAAGAGTTCATTACGGAACTAGGTGTGGTTCCCAGTGCGTTGGACCCAATGGTGATCTATGTGAATGTTTGTTAATTAAAGTAATTAACAAAATTCTGAATAAATTTAATAAAAGAGTTTTATTAAATGAGATAGCATTAAATTTGGAGAAATTTAATGCATTTAAAGTGGAGACTTTAAAAGGGAATGTGAAGAGGCATTTTAATGTGGAGGGGTTACCACCACATGAATGGGGGAGGTGAGGGGTCACCCCCCATGCGCCGGCCATGGAGAGAGGGGGCACCCCCTCCTCCTATAAAAGGCCACCCATTCCCTCCTTCATCCTCACACCTCCTTGTGAAGGATCTCTCTCCCCCTCTAGAATTATCCCCCCATGGTCTCGGATTAGCGAGATACATGTTCTCGGTGGCATTTCGTCTGGAAGGAGTTGCTGCTTCCGCTGGATCGCTGGAGCGAGGAGGTGGAGGTTGTCCGGTGGCTTGAACGTGTGTGCGAGTACGGATGCGCTGCTGAGTTGCGACGCTCGGACTTCCTCACGATCTTGAGATCGGCAAGTGTACGACTACATCAACCACGAGTTCCTACTTGTTAACAAAACTCGTTGTCTTCGAGGGTAAGTTCTCGTTGGATGTATGTCCACCCGTTGCTTTGTACCTAGTACATAGATCTTGGCGTGTAGTTCACACCGTAGGAAATTTTTTGTTTTCTATGTTGTGGACCCAACATCCTTAACGTATCTAAGTATTCTCTTAGCTGCAGTCCAATGTACTGTTGTAGGTGCATGAAGAAATTGACATACTTTATTAACTAAAAAAGCAATGTCAGGTCTAGTAAGTGTCAAATACTGAAGTGCACTAACAGTACTTCTATACCTTGTGTTGTCTTCTTGTCCCAATGGGTCACCATCCAAAGCAGATAATTTTTCAGTGTTAGAGAGAGGTGTAGGTGCAGCTTTACATGCTTGCATTCCTACTTTAGTCATAAGATCAGTTGCATATTTCTCTTGAGTCAAGATAATACCATTCCTTGTTTTCTTCACCTCAATGCCGAGAAAATAATGTAGATCACCTAAGTCCTTAAGGGCAAAGTTTGCACCTAGATCCTTTAGCAATGTTGTAATTGCTTCATTAGATGAACTTGTAACAATTATGTCATCAACATATATAAGCATGAACATTGTAAGACTAGACTTGTGATAGATGAACAAGGATGTATCAGCCTTAGAGGGCACAAATCCAAGTTCTTGCAATTTTAAACTTAACCGACAGTACCATGCTCTGGGGGCTTGCTTGAGTCCATATAAAGCTTTATCAAGTTTGCAAACATGGAATGGTGTTTTCATGTCTTCAAAACCTGGGGGTTATCTCATGTACACATCCTCTTCTATAACACCATGAAGAAACGCGTTCTGTACGTCTAGCTGTCGAAGACTCCATCCCCTGGAAACAGCAATAGCCAAAACAAGATAAATAGTAGCAGCTTTAACAACTGGACTAAAACTGTCCTCATAATCTATACCGTATCTTTGTTTGAAGCCTTTTGCCACGAGTCTTGCTTTGTAACGGTCTATGGATCCATCAGCCTTTTTCTTGATCCTATAGACCCACTTGCAATCTATGATGTGTTTACCTTCTTCTTGTGGAACCAAATGCCACGTTTTGTTTTTTATCAAGGCCATATACTCCTCGTTCATGGCTTCTTTCCATTTTTATCCTGAAGTGAATCCTCAATATTTTCTGGTTCACCCGTAGATGATAGCATAGCATATCGTATCATACCTTTGTACAATTTTTTTGGTTGTACAATACCTCGCCGAAGTCTTGTAACAAGACGGTGTTGTATAGGCGGAGCTTCAGCGTTGCTAGTTGCAGACGATCTGGAGGCACCTGATGCCTTGTAGCTCGAGGCCGACTCTGTCGGCCCAGATTCTGTTGGCCCACTCGGAGACAAGCTAGGATCGTCCGTACGTGCGTGCGAGGACGTTTGGGATCCACGGCTCGCAGTCGTTTGACTGCTCGCGGTTGGCGTGCACCAGCCTGTGCGCCCTCGAGATCCCGCTGTGCCAGGCGAATATGTCTGGGCCAGGGTGCTTGGGCCTGCAAGATCTTCCTCGGGATCTTCCCCATACGCGTCGTTTTCTTCAGGCGCATGTACGTCGATGAGGGGAGGTTGCAGGTCGCGATTTTGACCAATATTTGCATTGTTTTCTGCAGCAAATTCACCACTAGGTACATGATTAGTAGTATGAGAATTAATCAAATGATCAAAATGGTTATTATCCTTCCCATGGTCAAAAGGACGCAATTGCTCATGAAGAAGCAAAATTTCTTTGCGAAGTTGAGCTCCTGCATTTGGATGAAGATGTTGAAATGGATAGATTGTTTCATCGAATACTACATCTCTGGAAATATATACACGACATATTGGAACATCTAGGCATTTTACTCCCTTGTGCATGGCACTATATCCAATAAACACACATAGCTTGCGAGCATTGTAGGGCCTGAGGCTTGGCCAACATGCGAACCCAAAAACACGAAGTGCGGAGTAATCAGGAGTTTTATTAAAGAGACGTTCAAAAGGTGTATGAAAATCAATGACTTTTGAGGGCAACATATTTATGAGATGTGTTGCAGTCAAAAAAGCTTCATCCCAAAATTTTAATAGCATAGAGGCGTTAGCTAGCAGTGCTAGGCCTACTTCTACGATATGATGATGTTTTCATTCCGCAGAACCATTTTGTTGATGGCCATGGGGGCATGACACATGATGAGAGATGCCAATTTTTTGAAAAAATGAATTTAACTTTTCATATTCGCCTCCCCAGTCAGATTGGAGAGTAAGAATTTTTCTCCCAAATTTGCGTTCAACGAGTGCTTGGAAATTATGAAAAACATTGAAGATATCAGATTTCTTTTTAATGAGATAAATCCATGTGAACTTGCTGAAATCGTCAATAAAGCTCACATAATATTTGTGTCGACCAACATACACGGGAGCTGGCCCCCAAACATCCAAAAACACAAGTTCAAGAGGTGAAGTGGAAACACTTGTGGAAATCGAATAAGGAAGTTGGTGACCTTTTGCTCGTTGGCAAGAATCACACATTGATTCTGGCTTTTCATGAAAAGTAAGCTTGTTATTCCTAAGCACTCGTTCAATGACTCAAAAAGACGGATGACCAAGACGACGGTGCCACCTTGAGGAAGAGACTTTGGTGACTCCAAAGACTTGTTTATTGGGAGTTTTATCATGCGAAATCAAAGGGTAGAGACCTCCTCTACACCTGTCTCGGTAAATTACCCTCCTCGTGACCTGATCCTTAATCAAAAATAATGTTGGCCAAAATTCAACATAAGCATGATTATCAATGGTGAGACGATTAACGGAGAGAAGACTTTTAGAGGCTTCAGGCACATGAAGAATATTGTTTAATAGAATTTTGTGTTTCGGGGTTTTAATAACCGAATGACCAATATAATTAATTTTCATACCTGCACCGCTTGCGGTGTGGATTTGTTCCTGCCCACGGTACTTGTCGCGGATGGTCAGCTTCTCAAGCTCGCTGGAGACATGATTGGTGGCTCCGCTGTCCATGACCCAATTTGTGTCGACACCATAGGAGGCGACATTGGCGAAGTGCTCTTCTTGTTCAACCTCGTTGTAGCGGTACCAGCAGTCCCGCGCACTATGGCCGGGTTTGCCACAAATTTGGCAGGCGGTCTTGGCTCGATCTGAGCCTTGTCCACCACCACCGTGTGAGTTGTTGCGAGATGGCGATACCCCCTGTTGTTGTAGAACGGGGTTCGGCCACCACGGTTTCGGCCACGGCCTCCATTGTCGTGACCACGAGGTGGACCTCCACGTCCGCGTCCACGACCACGTGACGCGGAGTAGTTTGCAGAGGACTTGAAGCCACCATTGACGTCCATGGTTGATCCGCCGAGAAGTTCAACGCGTTGGTCGAAGTTCGACATTTGCGCGAACAGTTCATCGAGAGTGACCTCCTCCGTGCGAGCATCCAGAGCCGACACAAGAGGATTGTAGTTCTCGTCGAGCCCTGCTAGAATATAGGAGATGAGTTCATATTCTGCAAGTGGCTTACCAGCCGTGGCGAGCTCTTCTGCGTATGATTTCATCTCTGCAAAGTAGGTTGCCACTGTCTTGTTCTCCTTCCTACCGTTGGCGAGGGAAATACGAAGGTTGTTAATCCGCGAGCGCGACATTGAGGTGAACATGCTCCCGATTGCATCCCACACAGCCTTGGAGTTTTTGAGCGCTGCCACTTGGATGAGGACTTCCTTGGACAAGGAGTTCAGCAGGTAGCCAAGTATCTCTTGATCTTGCGCTTCCCATAGAGCAAACGCTGGATTCGCCACGACCTGAGACTCGACGGTGATGGTTCTTGCCAGTGCCGTCATGGTCCCATCAAGGAACCCGGACAGCTGGGCACCCTTGAGTCTTGGAAGAACTTGGGCACGCCATAAGAGAAAATTCTCACGAGTTAATTTCTCGAAGACTTGATGATTGATGCTGATGATGGCTGAGGAGGTCGCCATGGATGGGGTTGGTTAATTGCTAGACGGAAATAGAAGGAGAAGGCTCTGATACCATATCTGTATGGTGGAACGCTCACCTTGATCTCGGTGGCGATTACGTGTTGATTTACAGCTAGGAACGACCCCTAGCATGGCCTTACAGGTTAATGTCCACTCAGCCTTAATTAGCGTGATATAAGTGATTACAAACGGAAAGCGCTAAGAATAGGAAGTAAAAGCAGAAGAATAGGAAGGAAGACACGAGACGGTTGGCTTGCATGCACTTATATCGCTAACATGGTGTGTAGTACGTGGTATGATCAGCCACCTCTATACTGAACAAGGGGATGTATCCATGGCCCTGATACGTTGGTGTTTAAGGACCTAAAGGCGGGATAGAGCTTCCGTTCTACTGGATGGAGTGACCGTGGTAGAGGTTGTGGCCCTGGTGATCATGGCAGAGGCAGTGGTCGTGGTTTTGATAGAGGATGGGCGGAGGAAAATTCAAACGTGTTTTCAGCGTCCACTGCAGTTGGTGCTAATGTAGAGGATGACCCCATGTAAACGAAACATGGGCGACCAGAGTCTAGAGGGAACTACTGATACTCAAAAGACTACAATTGTAACTGAATTGGTCAATCAATTTCAGAATACTGATCCTAACGTCGTGGTTCCTACTAGTCCCCCTCCTAAAAGGGACTTGAAGAGAATCAAATTTGATGTTGTGAACGAAGTACATGGTGGGCATGCTGCAAGTGCAGGAAAGCTGAATTTGGCGGGCTCCGAGTTGGAGCGCGGCCTGGAACAATGAATACCTTAAGTCTGAACTATCAAGGGGGGAGCCTTCGGACAGTTCGTGATGTTGCAACTATTATTCAGTGGCACTTCCCTATTTTGGTCTTCTTATGTGAAACTCGACACAAGTCTGATAGGATGAGGAGACTTGGAAGTATTTTTGGTCTAAAGGGTTTTGCTGGAATTGACAATGATGGTTTCAGCAGTGGCCTTGCTTTATATTGGCATGAATCTCTGCATGTGAATGTGGAGGAGGTTGGTTCGAGGTATATTGATGTGACCGTGCATCCTGAAAATGTCCAACATTTGCGGCTAACTTGTGTATATTGCAAACCTAGAGTGGATCAATGTCATTTTATATGGGATAAGCTTGCAGCGCTCCGAGGACGTTTCGATCTGCCTTGGCTTGTTGTCGGTGATTTTAATGAATGTACGTGGGGTTTCAAGCACTTCTCGGCTACTCCTAGACCTGAGAACCAAATGACGACATTTAGAGATGTGTTGGAACTATGTGACCTTGTTGATCTTGGTTACTCTGGCATTCCATAGACATACGCTAACAAGTGTGTTGGTGCTGCTAATGTGCAAGTGATGCTTGATCGTGCAGTTGCTACAAATCGATGGAGGAATGTATTTCCCTTTTATACAATCACCCATATTGTCACGCCTTGCTCCGATCATGTTGCCCTCTTAGTGAAGGGAGAAATCGAGGAGCCAAAGAGTAATAGAAGGAGATCTGAACAATCTGAGGTCATGTGGGAATGTGACCATGAATTACCCATGATTATTAAAGAAGCATGGGATGCTGCAGGAGATAGAGATGATCTGGGTGATGTTTGTAAAGCTTTGGGTACTACGATGGACAAACTTCATCAATTGAGCAAGATTAAGTTTGGCTCGGTTAAGGTTGAGTTGCAAAATTCTCGAGAACAACTGGAGCAACTTATGCTCATGAATGCTGACAGGCAAGAAATAAGAAGGGTGACTGACACAGTGAATGAGCTATTGTACCGTGAAGAGATGGTGTGGCTCCAATGGTCTAGACTAACATGGCTAAAAGAAGGGGATAGAAACACTAAATATTTCCATAGTAAAGACGTGTGAAGGGCTCAGACGAATAGAATCTGAAGGCTTGTGGATGATACCAGGGTGACTCGTGATGATGTGACCACCATGCATATGCTAGACAATGAGTATTTTTTTCATAACCTTTTCACAGCTGACCCGAACCTGGATTTTTGGCCGGATATGGATTTGTTTGAGCAAAATGTCACTAAAGATGCAAATGAACAATTATGTAAAGAGTTCATTGAAAAAGATATTTCTGACACCTTGTTTCAAATCGGTCCAATGAAAGCCCCAGGTCCAGATGGATTTCCTGCAAGGTTCTTTCAACACAATTGGGACACACTCAAAGATAAAATAATTGGTGCGGTAAAGGAGTTCCTCACCACATGTATCATGACAGAAGGTGCAAACTTGACATCTATAGTTCTGATTCCTAAGAACACAAACCTAGGTAAGATGTCTGATTACCATCCAATTAGTTTATGTAATATGGTATATAAAGTGGTTTCTAAGTGTTTGCTTAATAGAATGCGACCATTATTGGATGATATTATCTATCCATCCTAGAGTGCCTTTGTTCCTGGGAGAATGTAACATCCCAGCATTAGAACTTAGAAATAAGCTGAGTTCAAGTGTGTGCATTGCATTCATGCATAGAAAATCTGGATAATTTTGGCGCTTTTGAACAAAACTTGTCAAAGTGATTGAAGCTTCTCTTAACTTGGTGGAACTGAAGTAGATCATCAAGTTGACAGTGATAAGTTTCAATATGACCTTTGCTAAAACCTTATATTTGGGTAATATAATTTGATCTAAGGGTAGATCAAATGTGATAAACCTAAACCACAACACATTACTCAAGGATGAATACTTAATCTTCTAAAGATTATATCAAGGTATTATCTACAACAAACCCTAAATACCAAGTTAAGTATATAACTTAAGTAAAGAAACTCAATAACTAAACCTTGGTATACATGCTTACCATAGTTATTTATACCATGAACATCATGGTAGTTCCCAAGCATTAACCTTTGTCACAAATAGAGTAGAAAGGGAAGTTAAGCCAAGATCATTCATCACATGTCATTACTATCACAGTAATATATGACATTCTTATTTAACCAAGTCCTAGTGTCAATTGATCATCAATATTGACTGGTCAATTCTTGACTTAGAACTTATTAACCTTTAGCCTTTGACCTATTATATTAACCTTACAAAGTCTTAAAATAAATTAATAGAAGAAGGAACTAGTTATGGTAAAAGGTGCCATCATCAATGGAATGTGATCTTTAGGGGAGATCAAACCATCTGATGTTGGAGGAGTTAACTCATTAGTGAGTTAATTAGGAGAAGCATCTAAACCCATGAGTTAAGATAGTAATTAAGAAGTTATAAGAAAGCTAGTAGTACTAGAGTATCAAATGATAATCTTGTTAAGCCAAGTAGGTATAAACCCAAAGTAAGCTTCATTAACAAGATAAATCCTATATAGAGACCAGGTGTAACCCAAGCTTACTACTTATTTGAAGATAGATCTAAAATAGACAATTAGAAGCCTAAGCTTAGTGTACTTAATGGATGGTGGTCATTATTCTCAATTCACTTGAGGATAATTAACCAGGTGTTGGAGAGTTGATATTAGTATATCCAGCTATACTAAATCTTAGTTAGTTAAGTCCTCTAGCTTGATCACGAGAAATCAAGCTAGTGTATGATGAAGTATAGAACCTAAGTTCAATGGAGTAGTTGAAGAAATGGTAATGTTAACCAAACTAATACAAGAAGAAGATAGTACCATACCTCTTCCAGAGGAGTGATATCACTTGTTATATAGTGAGGATTGTAATCTTGCAAGCCTTGTAGGTTGATGTAAGGTGAATATAAAGGAGTTAATGGATGGAGTTAGGAAAAGCTCCATTGATAGATTCATCAAGGGTAGTTTAGAAATGGAAGTTATATACTAGAGTAGGAATAAAGAATGAGTACTATTGAAGTGACATGACCATGTCATCATATGATGATGGATATGGTGGAGTTAGATGACTAGCTTATTCAGGAAAATGTGACCCTTGGGATTAAGATGAGAGTTTTATACAGGGTGTATTTAGGAAAGGAATTCCTGAAATAAAGACAAACTTAGTAAAGTATTTAGGATAGGAATTCTTGAGAAACCTCTAGCCAAGATTATAAGCCAATACAAGTCCATGTCTATCTCTTTGTTTAAACCCTAAAATCAAGTTGTCAGTGGAACTATTTCCTATTTCTAGATAGCCATGGAATAACACCTTTTAGTCAAATGGAATTTCTAAGAGATAAGTAGAATACAAGTTTAGTATTGCATTAGTGAAAGCCTTGTCCACCTTATTCTCTCAAACCCTAATAAAAACCTAGTCTCGTAGAACCATCAAGATCATATTAGGAAGTAATCTCAATATCTCACTCTAAGTTGAGATATCAACCATGACCATTGATACATTGCAAATGTATCTATAATTTTTGATGTTCCATGCTTGGTTTTATCTACTTTCTTGTGGTTTGTCCACACTTTGGAGTACTTTTTATATGATTTCTTGGACTAACCTATTAACAAGATCCATAGTGCCAGCTGCCTGTTTTCTGCTGTTTTTGGTTCCAGGAAGCCAGAAAATGAATATTCTCGGAATTGGATGGGACAAAAGCCAAAGTCGCTATTTTACCAGAAGACATTTGGAGTCAGAATACGAGACGGAGAAGGGCTGGGGCCCGGCCACACCACCTGGTCGCACGACCAGGCCTAGCCCGCGCCAGGGGGTGGTCTGGCCGACCCCAGCACCCCCTCGACCTCTCCTTCTGCCTATATATTGCCTTCGGGACCAAAACCCTAGGTACCCGATCAAAAATCCATGAAAGAGTCTGTAGCCACCGTCATCTCTATCCCTAGATCGGGAGGGATCTGAAGCTCTTCCCGGCACCCTACTAGAGAGGGGAATTCACCCTAGAGGCCTTCTTCATCATCATGCAAGCTTCCGGTGTGATGCGTGAGTAGTTCATCTCTGGACTACGGGTCCATGTAGTAGCTAGATGGCTGGTTCTCCTCCTTTGTGCTATCATGTTTAGATCTTGTGAGCTCCGTTCATGATCAAGATCATCTATTTGTAATTCTGCATGTTGTGTTTACGGGGATCCGATGGATATTGAGATGCTATTTCAGATTGATTATTGATTCTATCATGTCTTTGTTATTTGTGATCTTGCATGCTTTCCGTTGTTAGTAGCTATCTTGGCCAAGTAGATGCTAGCGACTCCAAGAGTTAGTATTTATGCTCGATAGTGGGTTCATGCCTCTGGTAATCTGGGGAAGTGACAGAAATCTCTAAGGTACTAGATGTGCTGTTGCTACTAGGGAGAAAACAACAATCCTTTGTTTATAGAACAATCGTATTGTTTACACTACACGCAATTCATAAAGCAATAATCTGTTGCTTGCAACTTAATACCGGAGGGGGTTCGGATGATAACCTGAAGGTGGATTATTAGTCATAGATGCAGTTGGATGGCGGTCTATGTATAATGTTGTAATGCCCAATCAAGTCTCAAAGGAGTCAAGATGATTAGTATATGCTGTATGCTTTCTCGATGTTTGTCAATTGCCCCGCTGTAATTTGTTCACCCAGCATGTCATCTATCTTAAGGAGAGCCACCTCTAGTGAACTATGGACCCTGGTCCTTTCTTTTACATACAATCTACAAACTGTTTACTGCTTTGTGTTTACTTTCTGCAAACTATTACTACCTTCCATTCGATACGTTTAATCCTTTGTTTTCAGCAAAACCTGTGAGATTGACAACCTCATCGTAAGTTGGGGACAAAGTTCTGTGGTTGTGTTGTGCAGGTCTCCACGTTGCTACTAGCACCGGTAGTGCGCCCTGCCAAGGCTCAGCTAGCAACACCTTTGGGTTGTTTCCTTGCTCCTACTAGTTCGATAACATTGGTTTAACTGAGGGAAACTTACTTCTGTGCTCATCATACCTTCCTCTTGGGGTTCCCCAACGAGCTCATCAATCACGAGCCATCAAAGTATTTTTCCGGCGCCGTTGCCAGGGAGTCAAGGACATCTTCACAAGGGGAGTCCCTCATAACCAATCTCTTTACTTTGTTATTTTTGTTTTGCTTAGTTTCTTTTTGTTTTGTTTGCTTGTTTTGTTATCAAAAACACAAAAAAATGACTACTCTTGAAAACACTAAGTTGTGTGACTTCACTAGCACCAACAACAATGATTTTATGAGCACACCTATTGCTCCACCTATGCCTGAAGCTACTTTCTTTGAGATAAAACCTGCTTTACTCAATCTTGTTATGAGAGAACAATTTTCTGGTATTGGTAATGAAGATGCTACTGCCCATCTAAATAACTTTGTTGAACTTTGTGAGATGCAAAAGCATAGGGATATAGATGGTGATATTATTAAGCTGAAATTGTTTCCTTTCTCTTTGAGAGGAAAAGCTAAAGAATGGTTAAATTCCTTAACTAGGAATAGTATTGATTCTTGGACTAAGTGCAAAGATGCTTTCCTTGGAAAATACTATCCTCCTGCTAAGATTATATCTATGAGAAGTGAAATAATGAAGTTTAAACAATCTGATAATGAACATGTTGCTCAAGCTTGGGAAAGAATGAAATCTTTGGTAAAGAATTGTCCCACTCATGGACTGGCTGCTTGGATGATCATCCAAACCTTTTATGCAGGATTGAACTATTATTCAAGGAACCTATTGGACTTTGCTGCTGGAGGTACCTTTATGACCATTACTTTGGGTGTTGCAACAAAGCTTCTGGATAATATGATGGTTAACTATTCTGAATGGCATACTGAAAGAGCTCCACAAGGTAAGAAGGTAAATTCTGTTGAAGAAATGTCCTCGTTGAGTGATAAGATTGATATTATTATGTCTATGCTTGTTAATGGGAAAGCCCATATTGATCCAAATAATGTTCCTTTGGCATCTTTGGTTGCTCAAGAAGAGCAAGTTAATGTGAACTTCATAAGAAATAACAATTTTAGCAACAATGCCTATAGGAATAATTTTGGTAACAACAATTATAAGCCATATCCTCCCAACAATGGTAATGCTTACGGAAATTCCTACAACAATAATAGGGGTGTTCCCTCTGAACTTGAAGTTATGCTTAAAGACTTTATTAGTAAGCAAACTACTTTCAATAAAACTATTGAGAAAAAACTCTCTAATGCTGAAAGAAATATAGCATCTTTGGCTGAAGCTCAATCTTCTTTGAATAAAATGGCTGCTAAACCTGAAACTAATGATAATCCATTTGCATCTACTAATGCTATACAAGTAAGAATTGATGAAAACGTTAGACTATTAGCTGAATTACATGCTAAGTGGGAAAGAGAAGATGAAATTGCTAGAAACATTAGTGTTTCCACTATCACCACCACTAGTGTTGAGGCTAGTAATAGTTCTACTACTTTAGATGATAAATTTGATTTTGATCTTGATGGTTGCAATATCTCTGAAGTTATTAAGTTCCTACAAAATCTTGCTAAAAGTCCTAATGCTAGTGCTATGAACATGGCCTTTACAAAACACATTATTAATGCTCTCATAAAAATTAAAAAAGAAAAGATGAAACATAAAGCTTCTATTCCTATGAAATTAGAAGATGGTTGGGAACCCATCATTAATGTGAAAGTGAATGATTTTGATCTCAAAGCTTTATGTGATCTTGATAGTAGTGTTTCTATTATGACTAGAAAGATTTATGAAATGCTTGATTTACCACCGTTGGAAGATTGTTATTTAAATGTCCAACTTGATGATAATGCTAAAAAGAAACTCATGGGGAGTCTTAATGATGTTCTTATTATGGTTAACAATGCCTACGTCCCTGTTGACTTCTATGTTTTGGATGTTGAATACAATGCTTCTTGTCCTATTACTTTGGGAAGACCTTTTCTTAGAACTGTTGGTGCCATTATTGATATGAAAGAAGGCACCATTAAATATCAACTCCCACTCAAGAAAGGTATAGAACACTTCCCTAAGAAGATAGAGAAGATTTCTTTTGCCTCTCATATGAAAACAAAATTTGCTCTTAATGCTTCTTCATTTGAGAACACTTGATTTTTCCTTGCTTCTTATGCCAAACTTAAAGGCGTTAAAGAAAAGTACTTATTGGGAGATAACCCAAAAGTTTTAGATGAGTCTTGGAAGTTATTACTTCAGTAATAATCGCTCCTTATCCTTTTTATTTGCTTTTTGTGCCAAGAGTAACCTATAATGAGAGAAGTAATGATTGGGAAAGTTGCTGTCCCGAAACAGATTTTTGTGCTTCACCATAAAAATTCGTGTAAAATCTCTGAACGTCATTCTGAGGCGTGAAGTTTTGTGCTTCTGCCACAGGTTCTTATCTAACTTTCGTTAGTTCAACACTTTTTGATTTGAGCAACATATGGTCTTCGAAAAAATTCGTCTTTACCTATTGTTCCGTTTTGACAGATTTCTGCCATTTTCTACATTTGCTTCTTGTTGGTTCCTTTTTGAGTTCTTTTGGGGAATTGAGCTTTTTGAGGGAAGTGATATAGTAGCTAGTGTTCTAATGGAAGTTTATTGGTGTTATAACTGAACCTAAATACTTATTATCTTGAGTGCACTAATGTTGCTAATAAAGATTGTGTGAAGTTTTGTATGAAGAAAAAATTTCAGGTGTATGGAAGGAATGAGTAATGAGATGAAGGATGGACTAAAGCTCAAGCTTGGGGATGCCACGCGTGTCACCCCAAGAAATATCCAAGAAGTACAAGCTTCAAAGCTTGGGGATGCCCAAGGCATCCCCCTCTTCATCTATAAAAATCCCAGGTTTCTTCCAAACGCTTCATTTTATTGTTTCATGCATAGTTATGTTGTTCTTGGAGCGTCTTCTTTTTCGTTTTGGTTTTGGTTTTTCGTTTGCTTGCTTTGCTTAGTTTGCTGAATAAATTGGTTGGACCCCCTCTTTCATACATTGGTTTTCAAATAGTTTTTTGGTTTGGAAAAGAGTAGGAAAGTTCATGCTTAAGTGGTAAAGAGAGCTCATTTTTGACTGTGGCCTATGCTTTGTCATGCCATGCTTGATATTGTTTTGGCTTTATGCTTAGTATTCTTTTTTGTAGCATGACTTGTAATAAACAATTGAGATTGCTTAATGTGCCTTGGATGAATCATGCGTTGTTTTAGCATATTAAAGCAGAGTATTGTGGTATTCTCCTTTGATGCTTTATTTGGGTTGACTTAGCGCATGCTCACACCATGTTATGACTATCCAAAGTCACTATAGCCTTCATGATCCTTTAGTTTTCAACTTGTAGTATCACTTTATGATTTGATCAATGATATTTTGTCGCTCTGCATGATTATGGCCATTATTGCTCTCTTAGTTTGTCGCTCCCAGTCTTTTGCTAGCCTCCGTAACCAAGTATGAGTTCCGCTCATGCATCCAACTCCTTAAACCAAGTTATTCCAAAGAGTCCACCATACCTACCTACTAGCTTATGCTATTCCAAGTATATTCATGTTTTTGTTTACCTTCCAAATTAAACTTGTTATGAGAAAACTAGTGATTAAACCTCTCACGAACTTGATGGCACACTTTACTTTTCTTGCCCTTAATAAACTTGAACCATTGTTTCATCTATTTTGTATATGCTTGCACTTATTTGTTGGGGATTAGCAGAACCATGCTGTCATGGGGAACGCTTTCAACATTGCACGGGTACTTTGTACCTAGTTGATATCATGCTATTTTGTCTATGGATGTCGTCGGTGTGAAATGAAAGGGGAGCTTGTAAGTCCATGGAGTTATGTATATGTGTTAGAGAAATGCCTGGGCCGCTGGTCTAATCCATGCTGACATGGTGGAAACCTGCAGCGTAACCATAATGAGTTGTCTATGAAGCATTCTTCTTATAAAAAAAGAGTCCTATATTGAGAAAAAAGAGAAAAAAGGAGATTATGAAAAGAGGAAAGAGAGAAAAAAGCACCATATTCTCATGGTAAATAAGAAGATTGATGAGATGCTCGTTGTCTGCTTGCCTTGTCATTTTGATATGGGGATTCTTCCGTATCATCGGGCAAGGGGTACCCCGTTGGCGGTTCTCTATGATACACATGTACTTACGATGACAAGAACTTAACGGTGACTAAACTTGAGTAGCATGAGGAGCGGCCCTTGTATTCAAGGGACATGAGATTTCTAACTTATACTTCGTTAAGCATGTACACCATAGTTTGTTCACTTTAACCTTAATCATTTCAAGATGCTTATGATAGGGGCAATGAGAGCTGAAAGCTATTAAGTACCATAATTTTTGGAAGTTCTTTATTAGACTTGAATCCCTACTTCCTTTTATGAAGATCTTTCTTCCAGTTATATATTGAGTCTCCACCTTCTACCTTTATGCATCTACTTTGAGAGCATAGTGGCCATTCTTAGTTCTATGTGCATTGTCCCAACACTAGTTGATTGATGCATAACTTGATATTGCTTGTTTTAAACTATTTGTATCTAGTCACTCTTATGAACTTTGAAGGTGTCCTATGCATTTATACTTGCTACTCTATGAGGGACAAGCTGAATACTATTATGCTATGTTTTCTTTATGTGAAACAAACAAACGTCTTGCAAAGCATTGTTATTCAAGAATCTTTTGTTTGTGCCTTTTCATGTTGCAACATAGTTTCTTTGTCTTATTGCTAGAACTTTGTCTTTCATGTTATGATTGAAGTACTATGATCCCAGCTTTGAATGTTCTACAAGTACTTTGATCAAGTTTTTGATGGTGCATGTCACCTCAAAAATTATTCTTTCTTTTTATCACTTACCTACATGAGGACGAGCAGGAGTTAAGCTTGGGGATGTTGATACATTGCAAATATATTTATAATTTTTGATGTTCCATGCTTGGTTTTATCTACTTTCTTGTGTTTTGTCCAAACTTTGGAGTACTTTTTATATGATTTCTTGGACTAACCTATTAACAAGAGCCACAGTGCCAGCTGCCTGTTTTCTACTGTTTTTGGTTCCGGGAAGTCAGAAAATGAATATTCTCGAAATTGGACGGGACAAAAGCCAAAGTCGCTATTTTACCGGAAGACATCTTGAGCCAGAATACGAGACGGAGAAGGGTTGGGGCCCGGCACACCACCTGGCCACGTGGCCAGTTCTGGCCCGCGCCAGGGGTGGTCTGGCCGACCCCAGCACCCCCTCGGCCTCTCCTTCCGCCTATATATTTCCTTCGGGACCAAAACCCTGGGTACCCAATCAAAAATCCACGAAAGAGTCTATAGCCGCCATCATCTCCATCCCTAGATCAGGAAGGATCTGAAGCTCTTCCCGGCACCCTGCCGGAGAGGGGAATTCACCCTCGAGGCCTTCTTCATCATCATGCAATACTCCGGTGTGATGCGTGAGTAGTTCATCTCTGGACTATGGGTCCATGTAGTAGCTAGATGGCTGGTTCTCCTTCTTTGTGCTATCATGTTTAGATCTTGTGAGCTCCGTTCATGATCAAGATCATCTATTTGTAATTCTGCATGTTGTGTTTGCAGGGATCCGATGGATATTGAGATGTTATTTCAGATTGATTATTGATTCTATCATGTCTTTGTTATTTGTGATCTTACATGCTTTCCGTTGTTAGCAGCTATCTTGGCCAAGTAGTCGGGGTTCTCGGAATCGAGCCCCACAACATCTTCTTCCCGAAGTCCGGCCACCGCCATGACCATTGATTCTGGCATCATCTGACCTCGCCTTGCCCTCCCGAGCACCCGACTGCAACCATGGTGAGCATCTACTTCTCCCCGTATCTTTATTGCTTCCTGGGAAGTTCCCAGTCATCCTACCGTCGCACGTCGTCACAGTTGGTCGTCACCGGCACTGCCCTGGTGACCAAGAAATAGCGGCGGCGCCACTAGAGTGATCAGCGTCTTCGTCCGCGTCGAACCCAACTCCCAGAGCAGTCCCGCGAGTCCCCTATCACCGTGTTCGCCGTCGACCTGTGAGATCGCCGCTGGCTGACATCACACCGACGTCACGGTGACGTGTGCAGGGCGCGGTCAACCCAGTCAAAATTGCTACGGGCCCGCTTCGCTGATGTGGAGAGCCGACGTGGCCACTGGCCCACATGTCAGTGACTCAGGGTAGGTAGAGCGGCGGTGTAAAAAAGTTTAAGTGTAGAGCTGACGTCATCATGACACAGTAAATCATTTAATTATTTTGTTTTTAGGATTTTTAGAAATTGATTAAATCTTATAAATTCAATAACTTTTGTTTTATCATTCAGAAAAATATGAATTACATATCAAATTTTTCATAAAATTAAAATCTACAATTTAAATCTATTACAATATATTTATAAGTAAATATTATAAGGCTTTACTATTTATAGTTATTTTTATAAGATAATTAAATCTTATAAAATCAATAACTTATTATTTAAAATTTAGAAAAATAAGTATAATATATCAAAATTCTTAGAAACGCAAAATATACAATTATAAACTTGCTTCATACATTTTTCTGTCACTTAACTAAATATATATTACTTATTAAGTATTTTATAATGTAATAAAGCTTATAAAATTCATATCTTATTATTTATAAATGAGAAAAATATATATAATATACCGAAATGATCAGAAAAATAAAATCTACACATTAAAAATATCACCTTCCACATTTGAAGCAAAATAAGATGTAAAGGTTCAATAAATCTTATTTAAACTCTTTCCTTATTTCAATGCATTAAAATTATGTAAATTTTTGCTTATGTCTTTACCATTATTCATTTGAAGTCTAAAAATGGAATACCAATCGCAATTAATGTTATGTAAAATAAAAGTGGATTCAACCATTTTAAACTGTGGTTCCTAAATCTACCATACAAAGTCATTGTATTTTGTCCCTAAAAAGATTTTATCAATTATAAAATCATCAAGATAATATTTACTAATTCTTTTACAAGTTTAGGAATCCACTTAAAAATCTAAACAAAGTTTTAAGTATCTAAAGTAATGACATTGCCATGTTTATAAAATATAAGCATTATTTCTAAAATAGGTAAGTGATTCCATTCACTTATAATATTAAGAAAACACCACTTCCATAAGCAATAATACCTTTATTCCACCTTTATGAAACATTAAGAAGTAAACCATATATAATATGATGCCATATTCAAAACATATAAATTTCCACTACAAATATTGTAATTGTTCAAATTCAATAATAACTTCCTCTTTCATAATTATAGTTAATAAAGAAACCCTAAAAGTGTAACTTCAAAATTGAAATTCTTTTCCCTTGTAAAATAACCTTTTCGTCAAAATTTATTCTTTTGAAATACATTAAAAGTAATTCCTAAAGCATTAATATAAAGGCACTAGTTGGTTAACCATCCTTGTGCCATAAATCTTTGGATACAATCCACACTTGAATGTTTTATTGTTGTATATTACTTATTGCACTTGTTATTTATTTCATACACTTACACAAGCCTTAATAAGAAGCACAAGTGTGAAATTGATCTAAAAAGGGCAACACATTCTAAAGAAGACATCACAAGCTCCCAAACTCTAGAACATAAATGATTATTCTGGGTATTCGAGTTTACAAACTTGCATTACATTACTTATGCATGATAGCATATTGCTTCTTTAAACATTAGTCCTTACCGGACCAATGGTGTTGTTTTTAGACATTGGATCTTTTATCGTCTCGAAGACCGTGATTGCATAATCTTGTAATCACAAAAGGCAAGTTCACACTTGCTCATGTCCTTTGGTTATTTTCTATCAAATACTTGTAACTCAAATGTTGTCATCACCTGCATTTCAAAAAGGTCATAAAACACTATTTCCACAATAATATGATTATGGATTATTTACCAAGTGGTAATACTCTTCTATTACAGTTCCAGTGGTAAAGGAACATAATATCTAGGACTTAATCAACTAATATCACCAGTGATTCTAGCGCCATATATGACGTGTTAACCATGAGATTTGGAATGGGACGGAGAAGTTAGCCGAATCTTGTTCCTTTTGCATGGACGGATGACCTCATCATGAGGCTATTGATTTCTCGTGTAGAATCCAGCAGATGGGTGGGACCCCTTAGTTCCCCGCAATATTGGTATCTAGACTATCTATGAGCGACTACTGGAGGTATAGTCGAACCTATATGGAGCTTGCCAGGGACACAACCAGCTCATAGAGTCTTCGGGGGCTTATTAGAGTTGTGGCTTGCCTGAAAGGGGGCTTAACAGAGATGTGGCTTGCCCTAGGGAGTCGTGTCTTCATGCGGGGTCATGGAGAGGGGCAGTGATTGGCTTGGATCTTAGACTAGGCCCCACACCAAGGAAGTGTGGACGAGCCTACAACTCGAATGTGAAACAAGGCTAAGGTCTCTCATGGGTAAAGCAACGCACCTCTGCAGAGTGTAAGAACTGTGACATGTTACTCCCTATTCTGGGAAGGAGCTATGAACGCGTCAGGAAAGGAACTCCATGAAAGTTCTAGTACACATGTGAAGGCTGACGGACATAGCTTTCCAGAATAAAAGCAACCATTGAAGAAATGTTTATGAAAACCTGTATTGCCTACGACATTTGGTCTGTGATTGTAGTTAGTGCATCAAACACTCCTTTTTAGTGAACTTGCTGAGTACGCT
The DNA here is from genome assembly GCA_916181665.1 of Avena sativa. Lineage (NCBI taxonomy): Eukaryota > Viridiplantae > Streptophyta > Magnoliopsida > Poales > Poaceae > Avena > Avena sativa. Next base: position 626,511,974 of record OV702288.1, on the reverse strand, counting down.
CGTACTCAACCGTACCTTCTTAACCCTTGCTAGGTTCTATTGCCATTGAAGATGTCATCAGCACCAGATCTTGCTCAAGGAGTCACCATCGAAAGCTCAAGTTCTTCAATAAAGTCAATGGAGTCAACATATACATGAACTAAAGTGAAGATGAAACTTTTGTGTAGATAGGAGTATACTCTCTAGCCATAAAACCTATTTCTATAGAGCATTGCAATAGCAGCACATGCAAGCCAAATAGTTTAGATACTAATATTATTAGCAAGATAGTTAAGAGTTGTTATTTCTGGTTCTTCTTTGTAAGAAGTTTCTTTCTTTCTCTTAAATCTAGAATGTTCCTTGGATATTTTGTAAAGAGTCAAGTTGTAATCTATAGTCATGTCTTGGACCTGTTGTGTTTTTGTTGTACCACTCTGAGGGATGTAATACTAGTGAATGATGTTTCATTGGTGTTATGTCAATGACTATAGTGTACTACATCATGCAGTGGTATGCTGGGTCACCGTAGAGAATGATCATGGATAACGCGTTGTTGGCCTTTGAGTGTACCCATCATATCAAACAGGAAAAGGATCCGACAAAAAGTTTCTGTGCTTACGAGCTGGACTTGTCTAAGGCATATGAGAGGGTTGATTGGTCTTTCTTGAGGCAGGTGATGCTCAAGATGGGTTTCTCTCATCGATTCGTGGAATGGATTATGACATGTGTGACATCTGTGGGATATGCAATAAAGTTTAATGGAACCCTCTTGGATTAATTTGCACCGTCACGTGGGCTACGACAAGGTGACCCATTGTTCTCGTTTTATTCCTTTTTGTTGCTGACGAACTTTCTGCTGTTCTAAGTAAAGGAATTGTGGCAAATGAAATTTATCCCATAAAGATTTGTTGGCAAGATCCTGGAGTTTCACACCTCTTGTTTGTTGATGATACACATGTTTTTCAAAGCAAATCGTGAAGAGGCTATGAGGGTGAAGCAAATTCTAGATGTACATGATTTAGCTGCGGCCCAACTGATAAACCCAGCTAAATGCTCGATTTTATTTGGAGGACCTTCTATGGTTATGATACAATATGAAGTACACTGGAATCTTCAAGTATCTTCCATTGTGTTTAAGGAGAAATACATACACTAGATGGTCGCATGTAAAAAGGAAAGTTTTCTTTAACTTGCAAGCCCAAATAGCTAAAAGGCTCTTAATATGGGGGTGGTAACTTGGCATAGGTTGGTCGTGGGGACTTCATTAAATCTATTGCACATGCATTACCTACATATCTCATGGGAGTTTGATACATTGCAAACGTATCTATAATTTTTGATGTTCCATGCTTGTTTTATATCTACTTTCTTATGTTTTTTCCACACTTTGGAGTATTTTTACACATTTTCTGGAACTAAGCTATTAACAAGATGCCACAGTTCCAGTTGCCTATTTTCTGTTGTTTTTGGTTTCAAAAAAGCTAGTAAGGAAATATTCTCGAAATTGGACCGGACAAAAGCCCAAGTCAATATTTCACTAGAAGGAATACGGAGTCCGGAGAGGAGACAAAGAGGGGAGCAGGGCGGCCACACCCTAGGCTGGCGCGGATAGCCCTAGCCGCGTCGCAACCTGGTGTGGGCCCCCTAGTACTCCACCTACCTTGCCCCTTTACCTATATATTGCCTCCGGGACGAAAACCCTAAGGACCCGATCAAAATTCCACGAAAGAGTTTGCAGCCGCTGCCATCTCCATCCCTAGATCGGGAGGGATCTGAAGCTCTTCCCGGCACCCTGCCAGAGGGGAGAGATCACCCTAGAGGCCTTCTTTATAACCATGACTGCCTCCAGTGTAATGCGTGAGTAGTTCATCCCTGGTCTACGGGTCCATGTAGTAGCTAGATGGTTGGTTCTTCTCCTTTGTGCTACCATGTATAGATCTTGTGAGCTCCTTTCATGATCAAGATCATCTATTTGTAATCATACATGTTGTGTTTGCGGGGATCCGATGGATATTGAAAGTGCCATTTCAGATTGATTATTGATTCTATCATGTCTATGTTATTTGTGATCTTGCATGATTTCCGTTGTTAGTAGCTATCTTGGCCGAGTAGATGCTAGCAACTCCAAGAGGGAGTATTTATGCTCGATGGTGGGTTCATGCCTCTAGGAATCTGGGTAAGTGATAGAAATCTCTAAGGTACTAGATGTGAAGTTGCTACTAGGGAGAAAACAGCAATCCTTTGTTCATAGAACAATCGTATTGTTTACTTTACACACTTTTCTTAATGCAATTATCTATTGCTTGCAACTTAATAATGGAGGGGGTTCAGATGATAACCTGAAGGTGGATTATTAGTCATATATGCAGTTGGATTATGGTCTATGTATAATTTTGTAATGCCCAATCAAATCTCATAGGAGTCAAGATGATTAGTATATGCATGTATGCTTTCTCGGTGTCTGTCAACTTCCCGTTGTAATTTGTTCACCCAACATGTCATTTATCTTAAGGAGAATCACCTCTAGTGAACTATGGACCCCGGTCCATTCTTTTACTATCAATCTACAAGCTATTTACTGTTTTCTGTTTACTTTCTGCAAGAAATTACTATCTTCCACACAATATGTTTAATCCTTTGTTTTCAGCAGAACCGGTTAGATTGAAAACCTCACTGTAAGTTAGGGGCAAAGTTCTGTGGTTGTGTTGTGCAGGATTCCAAGTTGGAAACAACACCTTGGAGGTGTTTCCTTGCTCCTACTGGTTCGATAACCTTGGTTTCATAACTGAGGGAAAACTTGCTGTTGTACTCATCATACCTTCCTCTTGGGGTTCCCTAACGAGCTCGATATATTTTGAGCCAATTAGCGAGCTTTTTCTAGCGCCATTGCCGGGGAGTCAAGGACATCTTCACAAGGGGAGTCCCTCATAACCAATCTCTTTACTTTGTTTTTTGTTTTGCTTAGTTTATTTCTGCTTTGTTTGCTTGTTTCTTTTATCAAAAACACACAAAAAATAGTTGTACTAGTTTGCTTCTTTATATTAAAAATACAAAAAAATGAATACTCTTGAAAACACAAAGTTGTGTGACTTCACTAGCACCAACAACAATGATTTCGTGTGCCTATTGCTCCACTTGTTCCTGAAGCTACTTTCTTTGAAATTAAACCTGCTTTGCTCAATCTTGTTATGAAAGAACAATTTTCTAGTATTGGTACTTAAGATGCTGCTGCTCATCTTAATAACTCTGTTGAACTTTGTGAGATGAAAAAACATAGGGATATAGATGGCGATATTATTAAGCTTAAATTGTTTCCTTTCTCTTTGAGAGGAAAAGCTAAAGAATGGTTACTATCCCTAACTAGAAATAGTATTGATTCTTGGACTAAATGCAAAGATGTTTTCATTGGAAAATACTATCCTCCTGCTAAGATTATATCTATGAGAAGTGAAATAATGAAATTTAAACAATCCGATAATGAACATGTTGCTCAAGCTTGGTAAAGAATGAAATCTTTGGTAAAGAATTGTCCCACTCATGGACTGACTGCTTGGATGATTATCCAAACCTTTTATGTAGGATTGAATTATTCTTCAAGAAATTTACTAGATTCTGCTGCTGGAGGTACCTTTATGACCATTACTTTGGGTGCTGCAACAAAGCTTCTGGATAATATGATGGTTAACTATTCTGAATGGCATACTGAGAGAGCTCCACAAGGTAAGAAGGTAAATTATGTTGAAGAAACCTCCTCCTTGAGTGATAGAATTGATGTTATTATGTCTATGCTCGTTAATGGGAAAGCTCATATTGATCCAAAACATGTTCCCTTAGCTTCTTTGGTTGCTCAAGAAGAGAAAGTTGATCTGAACTTTATTAGAAACAATAATTTTAGCAACAATGCCTACAGGAATAATTTTGGTAATAACAATTATAAGCCTTATCCTCCTAATAATACTTATGGTTATCATGGTAAACCTGGAATACCTAGTGAAGAAAGAATATCATAAGTTGAAAGAGCCACTAAAAACTTCATGCAAATGCAATATGAGCGAAATAAATTATTTACTAAAACTATGGAGGAACAATCTACTATTTTGAAAAATATTAGTCATCAACTTGAGAGTTTAAATAGGGAAATTCCTAGTTTGCAATTAAAACTTTCTAATGCTGAAAGAAATATATCATCTTTGTCTGAAGCACAATCCTCTTTGATTAATAAAATGGATTCTAAAGCTGAAACCATTGAAAATCCCTTTGCTGCTACTAATGCCATACAAGTTAGAATTGATGAAAATGTTAGACTGCTAGCTGAATTGCATGCTAAGTGGGAAAGAGAAGATGAAATTGCTAGAAATATTAGTATTTCTACTATCACTACCACTAATGTTGAAGCTAGTAAACCCAATGGAACCTTTTCTAATAAAAATGCTGAAATTCTTCGAAATATGGGAAACAATAGCTCTACTACTTTAGATGATAATTATGATTTTGATCTTGATGGTTGCAATATCTCTGAAGTAATTATGTTCCTACAAAAGCTTTCTAAAAGTCCTAATGCTAGTGCTATGAATATGGCATTTACAAAACACATTATTGATGCTCTCATAAAAAATAAAAAATAAAAGATGAAACATAAAGCTTCTATTCCTATGAAATTATAAGATGGTTAGGAAGCCATCATTAATATGAAAGTGAATGATTTTTATCTCAAAGCTTTATGTGATCTTGATAGTAGTGTTTCTATTATGACTAGAAAGATTTATGAAATGCTTGATTTACCACCGTTGGAAGATTGTTATTAAAATGTCCAACTTGATGATAATGCTAAAAAGAAACTCATGGGGAGTATTAATGATGTTCTTATTATGGTTAACAATGCCTATGTACCCGTTGACTTCTATGTTTTGGATGTTGAATGCAATGATTCTTGTCCTATTACTTTGGGAAGACCTTTTCTTAGAACTGTTGGTGCCATTATTGATATGAAAGAAGGCACCATTAAATATAAATTTCCACTCAAGAAAGGTATAGAACACTTCCCTAAGAAGAGAGAGAGAAGATTCCTTTTGCCTCTCCTATTAAAACAAAATTTGCTCTTAATGCTTCTTCATTTGAGAATACTTGATTCTTTTCTTGCTTCTTATGCCTAGCTCAAAGGCGTTAAAGAAAAGCATTTATTGGGAGATAACCCAAATTTCGTTAGGAATCTTTTGTTGAGTCTTGGAAGTTATTGCTTCAGTAATAACCTATACTTATCATTTTTGTGTGGTTTTTGTGCCAAGAGTAACCTCTAATGAGAGAGAAGTAATGCTTGGGAAAGTTGCTGTTGCGAAACATATTTTTGTGCTTCGCTGTAAACATTCGTGAAAAATCTCTGTACGTCTGTTTGAGCTGTAATTTTTTGTGCTTCTGCCCCAGGTTGTTATCCAACTTCCGTTAGTTCAACACTTTTCGATTTGAGCAACATAAGGTCTTCGAAAAAAACGGTTTATACCTGCTGGTCTGTTTTGACAGATTTCTGCCATTATTTGCATTTGCCTCTTAATCTCTTTCTCTTTGAGTTCTCTTTGATCATTTGAACTCTATAAAGGAAGTGCTATAGTAGCTTGTGTTTTAGTGTAAGTTTTACTTGTGTTGAAACTGAACCAAAAGACTTATTATCTTGAGTGCACTACTGTTGCTAATGAAGATTGTGTGAAGTTTTGTATGAAGGAAATTTTAAACTGTAGGGAAGAGTAATGTGATAAGATGAAGTATGGAAAAAAGCTCAAGCTTGGGGATGCCACCCGTGTTACCCCAAGAAATATTCAAGAAGTACAAGCGTCAAATCTTGGGGATGCCCAACGCATCCCCTTCTTCATCAATAAAAATTTCAGGTTTCTTCCAAACACTTCATTTTTATTGTTTCATGCACAATTGTGTTGTTCTTGGAGCGTCTTCATTTTTGTTTTTAGTTTCCGTTTGCTTGGTTTGCTTAAATAAAGTTGGTTGGACCCCCTCATTCATACATAGTTTCAAATGGGTTGATTTGGATTGGAAAAGAGTAGGAAAGTCATGCTTAAGTGGTATAAAAGGAGCTTGTTTTTGACTATGATTTAGACTTTATCATGTCATGTGTGATACTGTTTTGGCTTTATGCTTAGTGATTATTGTTGTAGCATGACTTGTTACAAATAATTGAGATTGCTTAATGTGCCTTGAAAGAATCATGCGTTGTTTTAGCATATTAAAGCATAATATTGTGGTATTCTCCTTTGATGCTTTATTTGGGTTGACTTAGCGCATGCTCACACCATGTTAAGACTATACCAGGTCACCATAGCCTATATGATCATTTAGTTTTCGACTTATCACTTTATGCTTTAATCAATAATGTTTTGTCGCTTTGCCTGATTATGGCTATTATTGCTCTCTTAGTTGGTCGCTCCCAGTCTTTTGCTAGCCTCCATATCAAGTATGAGTTCCACTCATGCATCCAACTCCAAATAAAACCAAGATATTCCAAAGAGTCCACCATACCTACCTATTAGCATTTGCTATTCCAAGTATATTCATGTTTTTATCTACCTTCCAAATTAAACTTGTTATGTGAAAACTAGTGATTAAAGCTCTCACGAACTTGATGGCACACTTTACTTTTCTTGCACTTAATAAACTTGAACCATTGTGCCCATCTATGTTGCGTATATGCTTGCGTTTTGTAAGTTGTGAATTAGTAGAACCATGTTATCATAGGGAACCCTTTCAACATTGCACTTTATTTAGTTGATATCATGTTCTTTTGCTTATGGATCCCGGCGGTGTGAAATGAAAGGGGAGCTTGTAAGGCTAATGGAGTTCGTATATGTGTTAGAGAAACGCTTGGGCGGCTGGTCTAAGCCATGCCTAATCATGGTGGAAACCTGCAGCATAACCATAGTGAGCAATCTATGAAGCATCCTCTATAAAAAACTATGCAAATAGGAAAGAAAAAAGAGAAAAAAAGATACCTATGCAAATAGGAAATAAAAGGATGCTGAGATGCTCATTGTCTGCTTGCCTTGTCATTTTGATATGGGGATTCTTCCGTATCATCGGGCAAGGGGTACCCCGTTGGCGGTTCTCTATGATACACATGTGCTTACAATGACAAGAACTTACTTGTGACTAAACTTGAGTAGCATGAGGAACGGTACTCGTAAGTAAGGGGCATGAGATTTTCAGCTTATAACTTGTCAAGCATATCCTCATATTTGTTCACTTTAACCTTAATCACCTAAAGATGCTTATGATAGGGGCAATGAGAGCTGAAAGCTAATAAGTACCATAATTTTTGGAAGCTCTTTATGAGACTTGAATCCCTGCTTCCTTCTATGAAGGCCTTTCTTTTACTTTTATGTTGAGTCTCCATCTTCTATCTGTATGCACCGATTGAGAGAGCATAGTGGCCATTCTTAGTTTAATGTGCATTGTCCCAAAACTTGTTGATTGATTCATAACTTTGATATTGCTTGTTCTTAAACTATTTGTATCTAGTCACCCTTATGAACTTTGAAGGTGTCCTATGCATTTATGTTTTGCTACACCATGAGGTACAAGCTGAATACCATTCTCATTATGTTCTCTATATGTGAAACAAACAAACGTCTTTCAAAGCATTGTTATTCATAAATATTTTGTTTGTACCTTTTCATGTTATACATAGTTGCTATGTCTTATTGTTAGAACTATATCTTTCATGCTATGTTAAAGTACTACGATCCCAGCTATCAATGTTTTACAAATACTTTGATCAAGATTATGATGGTGCATGCACCCTAAAAAATATTCTTTTTTATCACTTACCTACTCGAGGACGAGCAGGAGTTAAGCTTGGGGATGTTGATACGTTGCAAACGTATCTATAATTTTTGATGTTCCATGCTTGTTTTATATCTACTTTCTTATGTTTTTTCCACACTTTGGAGTCTTTTTACACATTTTCTGGAACTAACCTATTAACAAGATGCCACAGTGTCAGTTGCCTGTTTTCTGTTGTTTTTTGGTTTCAGAAAAGCTAGTAAGGAAATATTCTCATAATTGGACCGGACAAAAGCCCAAGTCAATATTTCACCAGAAGGAATACACAGTCCGGAGGGGAGACGAAGAGGGGAGCCAGGGCGGCCACAGCCTAGGGTGGCGCGGCCAGCCCTAGCCGTGCTTCCACCTAGTGTGGCCCCCCTGGTACTCCATCGACCTTGCCCCTTCGCCTATATATTGCCTCTAGGACGAAAACCCTAAGGACCCGATCAAAATTCCATGAAAGAGTCTATAGCACCTGATGGCCCAAAATATATCAAGCTCGTTGGGGAACCCCAAGAGGAAGGTATGATGAGCACAACAGCAAGTTTTCCCTCAGTTATGAAACCAAGGTTATCGAACCAGTAGGATCAAGGAAACACCTCCAAGGTGTTGTTTTCAACTTGGAATCCTGCACAACACAACCATAGAACTTTGCCCCTAACTTACAGTGAGGTTTTCAATCTCACCGATTCTGCTGAAAACAAAGGATTAAACGTATTGTGTGGAAGATAGTAATTTCTTGCAGAAAGTAAACAGAAAATAGTAAATAGCTTGTAGATTGATAGTAAAATAAAGGACCGGGGTCCATAGTTCACTAGTGGTGATTCTCCTTAAGATAGACGACATGCTGGGTGAACAAATTACAGTGGGGCAATTGACAAACATCGAGAAAGCATACATGCATATACTAATCATCTTGACTCCTATGAGATTTGATTGGGCATTACAACATTACATACCGTAATCCAACTACATCTATGACTAATAATCCACCTTCAGGTTATCATCCGAACCCCCTCCAGTATTAAGTTGCAAGCAACAGATAATTGCATTAAGCATTGCATGTAAAGTAAACAATAGGATTGTTGTTTTCTCCCTAGTAGCAACAACACATCTAGTACCTTAGAGATTTCTGACACTTCCCCAGATTCCTAGAGGCATGAACCCACTATCGAGCATAAATACTCCCTCTTGGAGTTGCTAGCATCTACTCGGCCAGGATAGCTACTAACAACAGAGAGCATGCAAGATCACAAATAACAAAGACATGATAGAATCAATAATCAATCTGAAATAGCATCTCAATATCCATCGGATCCCCGTAAACACAACATGTAGAATTACAAATAGATGATCTTGATCATGAATGGAGCTCACAAGATATAAACATGGTAGCACAAAGGAGAAGGACCAACCATCTAGCTACTACATGGACCCGTAGTCCAGGGATGAACTACTCACGCATCACACTGGAGGCTTGCATGGTGATGAAGAAGGCCTCCAGGGTGAATTATCCCCTACGGCAGGGTGTCGGGAAGAGCTTCAGATCCCTCCCGATCTAGGGATGGACATGACGACGGCTGATGTGCTTGTCGTTCGATGTAGAGCTCGTTGGGAACCCCAAGAGGAAGGTACGATGAGCACAACAGTAAGTTTTCCCTAAGTTATGAAACCAAGGTTTAATCGAACCAGTAGGAGCAAGGAAACACCCCAAAGGTGTTACTAGCTGAGCTTTGGCAGGGCGCACTACCGGTGCTAGTAGCAACGTGGAGACCTGCACAACACAACCACAGAACTTTGTCCCCAACTAGCGATGAGGTTGTCAATCTCACCGTGTGATACATTGCAAATGTATCTATAATTTTTGATGTTCCATGCTTGGTTTTATCCACTTTCTTGTGTTTTGTTCCAACTTTGGAGTACTTTTCATATGATTTCTTGGACTAACCTATTAACAAGAGCCACAGTGCCAGCTGCTTGTTTTCTGTTGTTTTTGGTTCCAGGAAAGTCAGAAAATGAATATTCTCGGAATTGGACGGGACAAAAGCCAAAGTGCCTATTTTTCTGGAAGGGATCAAGTGCCAGAATACGAGACGGAGAGGGGCCAGGGGCCGGCCACACCACCTGGCCGCGCGGCCAGGCCTGGCCCGTGCCAGGGGGTGGTCTGGCTGACCCCAACACCCCCTCGGACTCTCCTTCCGCCTATAAGTTGCCCTCGGGACGAAAACCCTAGGTACCCGATCAAAAATCCACGAAAGAGTCTGTAGCCGCCGTCATCTCCATCCCTAAATCGGGAGGGATCTGAAGCTCTTCCCGACACCCTGCCGGAGAGGGGAATTCACCCTGGAGACCTTCTTCATCACCATGCAAGCCTCCGGTGTGATGCGTGAGAAGTTCGTCCTTGGACTACGGATCCATGTAGTAGCTAGATGGCTGGTTCTCCTCCTTTGTGCTTTCATGTTTAGATCTTGTGAGCTCCGTTCATGATCAAGATCATCTATTTGTAATCCATACATGTTGTGTTTGCGGTGATCCGATGGATATTGAGATGCTATTTCAGATTGATTATTGATTCTATCATGTCTTTGTTATTTGTGATCTTGCATGCTTTCCGTTGTTAGTAGCTATCTTGGCCAAGTAGATGCTAGCGACTCCAAGAGTTAGTATTTATGCTCGATAGTGGGTTCATGCCTCTGGTAATCTGGGGAAGTGACAGAAATCTCTAAGGTACTAGATGTGTTGTTTCTACTAGGGAGAAAACAACGATCCTTTGTTCATAGAACAATTGTATTGTTTTCCTTACACGCGGTTCGTAAAGCAATAATCTGTTGCTTGCAACTTAATACTGGAGGGGGTTCGTATGATAACCTGAAGATGGATTATTAGTCATAGATGCAGTTGGATGGCGGTCTATGTATTATGTTGTATTGCCCAATATAGTCTCAAGGGAGTCAAGATGATTAGTATATGCATGTATTGCTTTCTTGGTATTTGTCAATTGCCCCCCTGTAATTTGTTCACCCAGCATGTTATTTATCTAAGGAGAGCCACCTCTAGTGAACTATGGATCCCGGTCCTTGTCTTTTACATACAATCTACAATCTTTTACTACTTTGTGTTTACTTTCTGCAAACTTTTACTTCTTTCCATTCGATACGTTTAATCCTTTGTTTTCCGCAAAACACGGTGAGATTGACAACCTCATCGCAAGTTGGGGACAAAGTTCTGTGGTTGTGTTGTGCAGGTCTCCACGTTGCTACTAGCACCGGTAGTGCGCCCTGCCAAAGCTCAGCTAGTAACACCTTTGGGGTATTTCCTTGCTCCTACTGGTTCGATTAAACCTTAGTTTCATAACTGAGGGAAACTTGTTGTTGTGCTCATCATACCTTCCTCTTGGGGTTCCCAACGAGCTCTACATCAACCACGAGCCATCAACACTTTTCTGGGCGCCGTGCATTGAGCCATCACCGTGTTTTGCGGAAAACAAAGGATTAAATGTATCGAATGGAAAGAAGTAAAAGTTTGCAGAAAGTAAACACAAAGCAGTAAATAGTTGTAGATTGTATGTAAAAGACAAGGACCGGGATCCATAGTTCACTAGAGGTGGCTCTCCTTAGATAGATAACATGCTGGGTGAACAAATTACAGCGGGGCAATTGACAAACACCGAGAAAGCAATACATGCATATACTAATCATCTTGACTCCTTTGAGACTTGATTGGGCATTACAACATAATACATAGACCGCCATCCAACTACATCTATGACTAAAAATCCACCTTCAGGTTATCATCCGAGCCCCCTCCAGTATTAAGTTGCAAGCAACAGATTATTGTTTTACGAACTGCGTGTAAAGTAAACAATACGATTGTTCTATGAACAAAGGATTGTTGTTTTCTCCCTAGTAGCAACAACACATCTAGTACCTTAGAGATTTCTATCACTTCCCCAGATTACGAGAGGCATGAACCCACTATCGAGCATAAATACTAACTCTTGGAGTTGCTAGCATCTACTTGGCCAAGATAGCTACTAACAATGGAAAGCATGCAAGATCACAAATAACAAAGACATGATAGAATCAATAATCAATCTGAAATAGCATCTCAATATCCATCGGATCTCCGCAAACACAACATGTATGAATACAAATAGATGATCTTGATCATGAACGGACCTCGCAAGATCTAAACATGAAAGCACAAAGGAGGAGAACCAGCCATCTAGCTACTACATGGATCCGTAGTCCAAGGATGAACTACTCACCCATCACACCGGAGGCTTGCATGGTGATGACGAAGGCCTCCAGGGTGAATTCCCCTCTCCGGCAGGGTGCCGAGAAGAGCTTCAGATCCCTCCCGGTCTAGGGATGGAGATGACGGCGACTACAGACTCTTTTGTGGATTTTTGATCGTGGTACCTAGGGTTTTCGTCCCGAGGGCAATATATAGGCGGAAGGAGAGGCCGAGGGGGTGTCGGGAGCCACCACACCACCCCCTGGCGTGGGCCCAGCCTGGCCGCGCGGCCAGGTGGTGTGGCCGGCCCCTGGCCCTTCTCCATCTCATATTCTGGCACTTGATCCCTTCCGGAAAAATAGGCACTTTGGCTTTTGTCCCGTCCAATTCCAAGAATATTCATTTTCTGACTTTCCTAGAACCAAAAACAGCAGAAAACAGGCAGCTGACACTGTGGCTCTTGTTAATAGGTTAGTCCAAGAAATCATATAAAAAGTACTCCAAAGTTGGAACAAAACACAAGAAAGTGGATAAAACCAAGCATGGAACTTCGAAAATTATAGATACATTTGCAATGTATCAGCGGCTACAGACTCTTTCATGGAATTTTGATCGGGAACTTAGGGTTTCTATATTGGAGGCATCTTATAGGCGAAAGGGGAGGCCGAGGGGGTGCCCTAGGTGGCCACACCACCCCCTGGCGCGAGCCAGGCCTGGCCGTGCGGCTAGGTGGTGTGGCCGGCCTCTGGCCCCTCTCCATCTCATCTTCTGGATCCGTGTCCCCCTCGGTGAAATATTAACTTTGGCTTTTGTTCCGTCCAATTCCGAGAATATTCATTTTCTGACTTTCCTGGAACCAAAAACAGCAGAAAACAGGCAGGTGGCACTGTGGCATCTTGTTAATAGGTTAGTCCAAGAAAGTGTATAAAAATACTCCAAAGTGTGGACAAAACATAAGAAAGTAGATATAAAACAAGCATGGAACATCAAAAATTATAGATACGTTAGCAACATATCAGCACCCTGCGGGAGGGGAGAGATCACCCTAGAGGCCTTCTTCATCACCATGACTGCCTCCGGTGTGATGCGTGAGTAGTTCATCCCTGGACTACGGGTCCATGTAGTAGCTAGATGGTTGGTTCTTATCCTTTGTGTTACCATGTCTAGATCTTGTGAGCTCTTTTCATGATCAAGATCATCTATTTGTAATCATACATGTTGTGTTTGCGGGGATCCGATGGATATTGAGATGCTATTTCAGATTGATTATTGATTCAATCATGTCTATGTTATTCGTGATCTTGCATGCTTTCCGTTGTTAGTAGCTATCTTGGCCGAGTAGATGCTAGAAACTCTAAGAGGGAGTATTTATGCTCGATAGTGGGTTCATGCCTCTAGGAATCTGGGGAAGTGACAGAAATCTCTAAGGTACTAGATGTGATGTTGCTACTAGGAAGAAATCAGCAATCCTTTGTTCATAGAACAATCGTATTGATTACTTTACACACTTTGCTTAATGCAATTATCTGTTGCTTGCAACTTAATACTGGAGGGGGTTCAGATGATACCCTGAAGGTGGATTATTAGTCATAGATGAAGTTGGATTACGGTCTATGTATAATGCAGTAATGCCCAATCAAATCTCATAGGAGTCAAGATGATTAGTATATGCATGTATGCTTTCTCGGTGTCTGTCAATTGCCTCGCTGTAATTTGTTCACCCAACATGTCATCTATCTTAAGGAGAATCACCTCTAGTGAACTATGGACCCCGGTCCATTGTTTTACCATCAATCTACAAGCTATTTACTTTTTTTGTTTACTTTCTGCAAGCAATTACTATCTTCCACTTAATACGTTTACTCCTTTGTTTTCAGCAAAACCGGTGAGATTGACAACCTCACTATAAGTTGGGGGAAAAGTTCTATGGTTGTGTTGTGCAGGATTCCAACTTGGAAACAACAGCTTGGAGGTGTTTCCTTGCTCCTACTAGTTCGATAACCTTGGTTTCATAATTGAGGGAAAACTTGTTGTTGTACTCATCATACCTTCCTCTTGGGGTTCCCCAACGAGCTTGATATATTTTGAGCCAATTAGCAGAGTTTTTAAGTTGTCGTTCTCGGTCTGTGATGAGTTGACAAGTATGGTTAGAGATTTTTATTGGGGATTGAAGGATGGGAAGATTTAGACTAATTGGCGATCATGGGAGAAACTACAACGGCCTAAGAACCAAGGAGGTTTGGGATTCCGAGACTTCAGAATCTTTAACCAAGTTTTGCTGGCAAGACAAGCCTGAAGATTAATTACTAAACCTGGTAGTCTTTATGCTTGAGTGCTTAAAAGCAAAGGATTATCCAAATGGTAATTTGGTTGATATTGTTTTCTCTGGTAATCCAACTTCCACATGGCATGCTATATCTTATGGGCTAGATTTGTTAAAAAGGGTTTATGTTGGAGATGTTGGGGTTTAGCGCCTGAAAAAATATTTTTTCCTACGCCAACAACCCTAATGCCAGGATCTGTCTATTAGTAATGCAGTAACAGGAGGGATTTTCGAAACCTTACCCTTGAAGACCGAAAAGTTTGTCAATGATTGGGAGAACATGGTTGATGTAGTCATACCGAAGCTGACCTCAAGGTTGTTCTAAAACCGAACGACTCCACTAGATCCAGCTCCACCGACTCCAATGACTCTGATGGCTCGAACGACTCGAGCACCACTAGTGCAGCGCCTCGTAGGGGGTCACACACATACAATGCTTTATGACGACTCCCGGACCATGATCCAGTAGAGGTACGAAAGTAGATCTCCTAGATCCAATGACTCTGATGGTGCTCCGTGGTGAAGAACACTCTCGTCCGCGCAGCCCTTACAGTAGGGTCACGTTTACAAGAGAGAGAGGGAGAGAGGAGGGCACTTGGAGAGGGAATCCTCAAAGCTAGGATTAATTGGTGTCTTTAAATCCCTCCCTATATATGACCTCCTTTATATAGGGGGAGGGGCCCCAAGTCCCTTGCCTAAGCCATGTGGGACTAAAGGAGAGAAGGAGGTGGGGAGGCCACCTTGGCCGCCGGCCAAGGCCCTCTTGGGCCCCAAGGGCCCATGCGGCCACTCCATCCCTCTCCTCTTTGAGTTGCCCTCCCGCTTGGGCCTTTTCCCCTAGGGAATTGGCCTATTAGGCATGGGTTGCCCATTAAATCATATTTAAATTATTAAAAATATAAATAAATGTATGATTCAATAATTAACATATTTTTACATATTAGTCAATTCCTGTTGCACCGAAACGCCGGACACCCGCTGGACTTTCCCGGAACCCTTCCGATTTTCCCTTCTCTTTTTCTTTGATGATTCCTATGATACCAAAACAATCTCCAAGTGTTGTCAAACCATTAAGTGAGTTACCCTGATGGTTCGGGAACACTCCATACATGGTCGAGACCCCTCTCGGACCAATGATCATCAGCGGGACCTGGATGCCCATAATGACCCTATGCATTCCACGAGAATCTTTGTCGTTGAACCATTAAACATAGAGTCTAATTCCCTTTGTTACTTTGATACTTTACTTGGACGAGACCTAATCAATGACATTGCCATGTTGAGTTCAATCTCATTATTTACTCATTCCGAGCTATGTCATCCCCTTGTCCTAGTCACATGCTGCAGCTTTATGTATGTCATGTCTCCGAGTGGGACCAGAGTATCTCTCCGTCACGCGGAAGAACAAATCCCTCTCTTGACACATACGCCTCTACATGTCCCTCTGAATACCTAAAGACACCTTTATGATCACCGGTTCACCGAGTGACTTTTGATGCAGGCAAGGCACTTTTGGGTGACAGTGATTAGATATGGTCTCACGCTCTAAGGAATTGGTTACTACGTTTCTTAGTCATTGTAACGATGAACTTCGTGACTTTATCATGTTACAATTCCTGTGTTGGGTATGTCCATCACTTTCATTCACATAATGAAATGGCCCCATTGCCAATTGACATAAATGTCCATGATTGGGAAACATCGATCATCGATTGACCAATGAACTCATGTCTAGAGGATCACTAGGGACTCTGGGGGTTTACATATCACACGTGTATTGACATTCCTATCAATACAGTTCTAGCATGATATAAAACCTATTATGAAATTATTGAGATATGTCAATAATCTATATAATGATTTGTCTCTAGGTCATATTTCCAATAGCCTCCCACTTGCACTAGAGTACAAATAAACTAGCTGCATTTGATAAGAATCATTACACCATAACACTTTTGGTGTTTTGATCATGCTTGCTCATGGAAGAGGTTTTGTCTATGGACTATACTATACAGATCCTTATGTCTTTGCAAATTGTTAATGTCACCTAACTTGACATTCTCTTATCATCACATGATAACCTTGCCATGTAAATATTTATGTTTTGGTGATAGAGTGTCATTTTGTTCATTCTATCATGACATCCGATTAGTCAATCAAAAGATGATGTTTTCATTGTCATGAGCATTAGGAACACACTGTGGGAACATGGACTTCCCCAGCCATAACATTGCATATTTTACCTTTGAAGTAATCATATACTTCTTATGTCAATGTAAATCTTATTGATAGTGCAATAAATGCCACTTTGATGTCTAATCATGCTTCTCTTATTCTAAGGCACTCAATGTTGTGATAATTCCAATCATCTAGGTTGGGTGGAACTTCCTAGCATAACCCTTTTATGATAAAGTTCACCATCCTTTATAGATCAAATGTATACCTTCAGTTATCTCTACACACTGAAGACTATACTTAACTTTTTTCTTTGTTCAGTGATTCACTCAGATATCACTTCAGTACCCGTCCTTCTGATTATGAACTTGGGTCATATTATGTCAAGTATACAACATGGTTTTATAAGATGGAACCTATGACTAAGGCATTAGTAGATGTTACACATCTTTTCCTTCATTTAACCATTATCGTACCGAGACTATCTCAATGCTTCACCTAGTTAGACAAATGAGAACTTCCTTCTTAACTTGTTCCATTTTGAACATCTTTCGGAATCCAATCCAGGAAAATATTCTGACTTGATGCTATCTATCTTGATCAATTTCAATGTTCAATATTCGTTCAACTTCATCTACTTAATATTCACTAGCAATTACTAATACCAATAATACCATTCACAATATGTCAATCACATATGAGAATGTTTCATCAAGCTCGCACTCAAATATGTTAGTTACATATAAGAGTATGGAACTCTCTTAGATCCCACTCAGTTTATTGTAAATGCAGGTATTCTCAATATTCTGGGCATAATCCCAAAATCCTTTTACCATTCATCAAATTGAGAATTCCAGCTACGAGATTCCATTTGTCTGACTTAAGCATTGCTACAAATTGTAGTCAACCATTTGAATTTGTTCAAGACATTTCTTGACACAAATCGAGCTTTATGTCTTTCTTTAAGTTTCATTTCTTCCTTGAGATTCACCTAGAGAGTCCATGAACTTGGGCATGGTGGCACGAATACTTTCGACCTTGTCCCATGATCATTTACTCTATTAGTCCCTTTGGGAAGAGCAAGTAACATCTTTACTTTGATAAGATCAAGTAATATTTTACTTTACCATCTTAAATGTAACTTAATGTACGGAATTTCATGACTCTAAGTCACTTCTCGTACTTGGGTTCACCATCACTTCTTTGTAGTTCGTAGGTATGCCATTGTTCCATTAACATGACAAGTGAATCATGAAATCAATTATGCAATGAGGCAAAACTTATTCATGAATCCTACTTTATTTTAGTAAAAGCTCCCACTAAAACTTTTGATCATTCTCATTAGTTTCTCCTCTATTTCTAGAGTTTTGTTCCATAATTAATTCCGTTGCGCTACTTCGACATTTGGAGGCAAGGTTCTCAACCTTATTTGAGCTTTCTCCTTTATCCATCAACTCTTTTATTGAGAAACTCTTCTCGATAAATCACAATATCGAGCAATACTAATTTTCCCATTTGGTTGTAGTTGTGGAATACATATTCTTAGTTTCCTAGGGACACGCTACAAAGTTTTATTCGTTCTAATTCTGAATTATCACATAACTCTAGAATTTCTAGAAACCACATTGTGCCATACACTTATGGTGTTGTTTCCATGAATCCTTGATCATTCTTTATACAATAAGTAAGTGTTTGCTATTCTACGTTATCTTCTCTAAATACTAACGCTAATACGACAAGAGATTACTTTAGACCATACGATATGTAATATGGTATGATTATAATTCTTTATACATGTCAACACATTGACATATTCTTAACATTGAAATTTGTGGAACACTTTTCACAAGTATTATATGCCTAAATCATAACTCAAATACCTTCCGTTGTGATCAAATCATAAAGACTCGTATTCATGTTCATTCAATATTCTTCTTCACTCTGAAATTCTTTGTTCATAACAAATAGTTTCAGACTTGTGTCTCATTTAGCGAATACATTTATTTGCTTAGATTCACAATGAAGTTTTACAAAATAATGATATCCACCATTTGTTGAACAATACAACATATCATCATGTATGCTATCTAATTATTCAATACACACTCTATCTTACCAGAACATGGAGTTTTAGTCATTTTGCCTAACATGGGCATTGTTTGTATGTGTCAAAAGATAAAGTATCTTTAAGACCTTTGTTTCATCGCTTATGAATCCTTTCATATGTACCATTATGACTTAACACAATAGTGTCATTCAAAATGATGTCATTATTAAGTTTGAATATCTGATGACCCACAAGTATAGGAGGTGTATCACAGTATTTTCGAGGGAAGTGAAACCCAATTTATTGATTCGACACAAGGGGAGCCAAAGAATATTTATAAGCCTTAACAACTGAGTTGTCAATTCAGCTGCACCTAGAAACAATCTTGCTCACAACAGTTTATCAGTAGCAACAGTTTTGTAGTAACAATAGTAAAGTAGCAACAGTAGTAAAGTAAAGACATCGTTAACAATAGCAGCAAATAGTAGGATTCGAGTGCGGTAGGCATAGGGATGGATGGACGGGCGTTGCATGGACAAGACAATTCACATAGCAATCAGAACATAGGGCAATTATAGATAATTAAGATAAAGCATCCAAGTACTAGATAATCCTAGGCATGTGTTCCATATATAGTCATACGTGCTCGCAATGAGAACTTGCACAACATCTTTTGTCCTGCCAGGCCGTTTGCAGCGGGGCCTCAAGGGAACTACTGGCAATTAAGGTGTTTTTTAATAGAGCACCGGAGCAAAGCATTAACACTCCGTGAACACATGTGATCCTCACATCAAAGCCATTCCCTCCGGTTATCCCGATTTCTGTCACTTTGGGGCCATTGGTTTCGGACAAGAACGTGTGTATACAACTTGCAGATAAGACCATAAACAGTACTATCATAATGAATCAATAACATGTTCAGATCTGAAATCATGGCACTCGGGCCCTAGTGACAAGCATTAAGCATAACAAGCTGCAAAAAAGTCAAAAAGCACTAATAGAAGATACTAGGCACCATGCCCTAACAATCCGATGCCATTACATGAACGATCTCATCCAATCCCTACCATCCCCATAGCCTATAGCGGGGATTACTCACTCATAGATGGGGAAACATGGATGGTCGATGGAGAAGCGATGGTGATGATGATGGCGATGATCTCCTCCAATTCCCCGTCCCGGCAGGGTGCCAGAACGGAGTTTCTGGTGTTGTTACGTGGAATCTGGTGGTGGCAGCGGAGCGGAACTCCTTCTGGAAAAACGTCGACCCCCTAAGTTTTTAGGTCAAAAGGCATCTTATAGGCGAAGAGGGAGACCGAGGGGGTGTCTAGGGCAGCCAGACCACCCCCTGGCGTGGCCAGGCCCAGCCCGCGCGGCCAGGTGGTGTGGCTGGGCCCCAGCCCTTCTCTGTCTCGTATTCTGGCTCCAGGTGTCCCTCGGTAAAATAATGACTTTGGCTTTTGTCCCGTCCAATTCTGAGAATATTCATTTTCTGACTTTCCTGGAACCAAAAACAGCAAAAAACAGGCAGCTGGCACTATAGCTCTTGTTAATAGGTTAGTCCAAGAAATTATATGAATAGTACTCCAAAGTGTGGACAAAACACAAGAAAGTAGATAAAACCAAGCATGGAATATCAAAAATTATAGATACATTTGCAATGTATCAATATCTTTTGGATTTTTCACAATCTTATAAACATTTAAATTTCTATCATCAAGATCAAAATATGAATAACCCATTCATAATAAAAACCATGAACGTAAAAGATATTACTCATAAGAATAAAACAACTGATTTATCTCAAATTCATATGAATAGCTATCTTACAAATGCAAGACACACACTAATGTATTTCACTCTCATCCATTACAGATTTATTCAAATATTATAATCCAAATGATAACTTCAGAAGGATAGCATCGTTGGCATCTTGTTTGTCGTGCCCACTCCTTCAATCACTTCTCAAGTAGCGGGTCGATTTTTCACAAAACAGTATAAGTATCAAATACTTTGTAAACTGCTATAAGTGTTTGAAAATTAAACATTTATAACTTTGTATTCAAATATATACCTTTCCTATTGATGATAGCTCCTGGAGCAGGCACTATATTCTGGGTTCTCATATGAGTCATGAACTCAAGTAAGGTAAACTCTTCCCGTTCCACAAGGTAGTTCAAGACGACATCTTTGTAGTTGTGGGGTAGCGAGTGCAACACCACATCTATTGCAAATTTGTCATTCACCCAGTAGTCCATGATGTCCACAAGGCGCTCATGAATCCTCTCCATGATGTCCAGGTGGTCCTCCAGGTTGATGTCTTCCCTCATCTTGGTTGAGAGGAATTCACCCATGTATTCAAACGCCATGATTCTGACTTGAGATGGAAGAGCATTTGAAGTCCTTCGACCAGGCTGAAGGCCTCAATCTCATGGAACTGTGCTCCCAGAGCAGGCTTCATGACATGAACCATAGTGTATTTGACTAATATGGAGGAGTCACATCGGGCATGATAATCATGATCATCAGGCAATCCGGTGAATCCGATAGGAAAATCACCTAGCGGTTCTCGCAACACATAGAACAGATCACGAAAGATGAGGGGGTTTCTCAGGTGTTGGTACCAGTATACGAAGGTGGACCCATCTATTTTGAGTTTCTCACTCTTCATGAATCCCTCAAAACTAAATAGAGACTTGGGTTTTGACATGATCTACAAAAGTTTCGCAAAGACATTTATACTAATTTCAAAATATGAGTTCAAATTATAATCACATTGTATTAGATAAGATCCCACTAAAATAAACAACCCTAAAGAAGTTTTAGTGATTACACGATCCCCATTCACTATGTCACTGATGTGCTCGTTGTTCGATGTAGAGCTCATTGGGAACCCCAAGAGGAAGGTACGATGAGCACAGCAGTAAGTTTTCCCTCAGTTATGAAACCAAGGTTTAATCGAACTAGTAGGAGCAAGGAAACACCCCAAAGTTGTTACTAGCTGAGCTTTGGCAGGGCGCACTACCGGTGCTAGTAGCAACGTGGAGACCTGCACAACACAACCACAGAACTTTGTCCCCAACTTGCGATGAGGTTGTCAATCTCACCGTGTTTTGCGAAAAACAAAGGATTAAATGTATCGAATGGAAAGAAGTAAAAGTTTGCAAAAAGTAAACACAAAGCAGTAAACAATTGTAGATTGTATGTCAAAGACAAGGACCGGGATCCATAGTTCACTAGAGGTGGCTCTCCTTAGATAGATAACATGCTGGGTGAACAAATTACAGTGGGGCAATTGACAAACACCAAGAAAGCAATACATGCGTATACTAATCATCTTGACTCCTTTGAGACTTGATTGGGCATTACAACATAATACATAGACCACCATCCAACTACATCTATGACTAATAATCCACCTTCAAGTTATCATCCGAACCCCCTCCAGTATTAAGTTGCAAGCAACAAATTATTGCTTTACAAACTGCGTGTAAAGTAAACAATATGATTGTTCTATGAACAAAGGATTGTTGTTTTCTCCCTAGTAGCAACAGCACATCTAGTACCTTAGAGATTTCTGTCACTTCCCCAAATTACCAGAGGCATGAACCCACTATCGAGCATAAATACTAACTCTTGGAGTTGCTAGCATCTACTTGGCCAAGATAGCTACTAACAACGGAAAGCATGCAAGATCACAAATAACAAAGACATGATAGAATCAATAATCAATATGAAATAGCATCTCAATATCCATCGGATCCCCGCAAACACAACCTGTATGAATTACAAATAGATGATCTTGATAATGAACGAAGCTCACAAGATCTAAACATGAAAGCACAAAGGAGGAGAACTAGCCATCTAGCTACTACATGGATCCGTAGTCTAAGGATGAACTACTCACGCATCGCACCGGAGGCTTCCATGGTGACGAAGAAGGCCTCCAGGGTGAATTCCCCTCTCCGGCAGGGTGTCGGGAAGAGCTTCAGATCCCTCCCGATCTAGGGATGGAGATGACGGCAGCTACAGACTCTTTCATGGATTTTTGATCGGGTACTTAGGGTTTTCGTCCCGAGGGCAATATATAGGCGGAAGGAGAGGCCGAGGGGGTGCCGGGAGCGGCCACACCACCCCCTGGCGCGGGTCAGGCCTGGCCGCACGGCCAGGTGGTGTGGTGGCTCCCTGGCCCTTCTCCGTCTCGTATTCTGGCACTTAATCACTTCCGGAAAAATAGGCACTTTGGCTTTTGTCCCGTCCAATTCTGAGAATATTCATTTTTTGACTTTCCTGGAACCAAAAACAGCAGAAAACAGGCAGCTGGCACTGTGGCTCTTGTTAATAGGTTAGTCCAAGAAATCATATAAAAGGTACTCCAAAGTTGGAATAAAACACAAGAAAGTGGATAAAACCAAGCATGGAACATCAAAAATTATAGATACATTTGCAATGTATCAACATCCCCAAGCTTAACTCCTGCTCGTCCTCGAGTAGGTAAGTGATAAAAAGAAAGAATAATTTTTGAGGTGACATGCACCATCAAAGACTTGATCAAAGTATTTGCAAAACATTCAAAGTTGGGATCATAGTACTTCAATCATAACATGAAAGACAAAGTTCTAGCAAGCAAAGAAACTATGATGCAACATGAAAAGGCACACACAAAAGATTCATGAATAACAATGCTTTGCAAGACGTTTGTTTGTTTCACATAAAGAAAACATAGCATACTAGTATTCAGCTTGTCCCTCAATAGAGTAGCAAATATAAATGCATAGGACACCTTCAAAGTTCATAAGAGTGACTAGATACAATAGTTTAAAACAAGCAATATCAAATTATGCATCAATCAACTAGTCTTGGGACAATGCACATAGAACTATGAATGGCCACTATGCTCTCAAAGTAGGTGCATAAAGGTAGAAGGTGGAGACTCAATATAATGGTGGAAGAAAGGCCTTTTGTAAAAAAAGTAGGGATTCAAGTCTCATAAAGAGCTTCCAAAAATTATGGTACTTATAGCTTTCAGCTCTTATAGCCCCTATCATAAGCATCTTGAAGTGATTAAGGTTAAAGTGAACAAACTATGGTGTACATGCTTGACGAAGTATAAGTCAGAAATCTCATGTCCCTTGTATACGAGGGTCGCTCCTCATGCTACTCAAGTTTAGTCACCGGTAAGTTCTTTTCATCGTAAGTACATGTGTATCATAGAGAACCACCAACGAGGTACCCCTTGCCCGATGATACAGAAGAATCCCCATATCAAAATGACAAGGCAAGCAGACAACGAGCATCTCAGCATTCTTCTTATTTACCATGGGAATATGGTGCTTTTTTCTCTCTTTCCTCTTTTCATAGTATCTTTTTTTTCTCTTTTCTCTTTTTTCTCAATATAGGACTCTTTTTTTATAAGAAGAATGCTTCATAGATAGCTCATTATGGTTACGTTGCAGGTTTCCACCATGTTAGCATGGATTAGACCAGCGGCCCAGGCGTTTCTCTAACACATATACATAACTCCATGGACTTACAAGCTCCCCTTTCATTTCACACCGACGACATCCATATACAAAAGAGCATGATATCAACTAGGTACAAGTACCAAGTGCAATGTTGAAAGCGTTCCCCATGAAAGCATGGTTCTGCTAATTCCCAACAAATAAGTGCAAGCATATACAACATAGAAGACACAATGGTTCAAGTTTATTAAGGGCAAGCAAAGTAAAGTGTGCCATCAAGTTCGTGAGAGCTTTAATCACTAGTTTTCTCATAACAAGTTTAATTTGGAAGGTAAACAAAAGCATGAATATACTTGGAATAGCATATGTTAATAGGTAGGTATGGTGGACTCTTTGGAATAACTTGGTTTAGGGAGTTGGATGCATGAGTGGAACTCATACTTTGTTGTGGAGGCTAGCAAAAGACTGGGAGCGACAAACTAAGAGAGCAATAATGGCCATAATCATGCAGAGCGACAAAACATCATTGATCAAAGCATAAAGTGATACTAGAAGTTGAAAACTAAAGTATCATGAAGTCTATGGTGACTTGGGATAGTCATAACATGGTGTGAGCATGCGCCAAGTGAACCCAAATAAAGCATCAAAGGAGAATACCACTATACTATGCTTTAATATGCTAAAACAACACATGATTCATCCAAAGTACATTAAGCAATCTCAATTGTTTATAACAAGTCATGCTACATCAAAGAATACTAAGCATAAAGCCAAAACAATATCAAGCATGGCATGACAAAGCATAGGCCATAGTCAAAAACGAGCTCTTTTTCCCACATAAGTATGAACTTTCCTACTCTTTTCCAAACCAAACCAAACTATTTGCAAACTAAAAGTATGAAACAGGGGGTCCAACCAATTTATTCAGAAAACTAAGCAAACAAAAACAAACGAAAGCTTTGAAATCTTCAAGAGGAGGCAAATCAAGCATATCATAAATCCTTCTAGGCATAATAGAAACACTACTATCAAGATCACACAAAGCTTTGAAATCAAAGTCATTCACTTTCATATTAATGATGGGTTCCCAACCATCTTCTTGCTTTATAGGAATAAAAGCTTTATGTTTCATCTTTTCTTCTTTAATCTTTATGAGAGCATCAGTAATGTGTTTTGTAAAGGCCATGTTCAAAGCACTAGCATTAGGACTTTTAGCAAGCTTTTATAGGAACTTAATAACTTCAGAGATGTTGCAACCATCAAGATCAAAATCAACTTTATCATCTAAAGTAGTAGAGCTATTACTAGCCTCAACACTAGTGGTGGTGATAGTAGAAACACTAATGTTTCTAGCAATTTCGTCTTCTCTTTCCCACTTAGCATGTAATTCAGCTAATAGTCTAACATTTTCATCAATTCTTACTTGTATAGCATTAGTAGCTTTAAAGGGATTCTCATTAGTTTCAGGTTTGGCAGCCATTTTATTCAAAGTAGATTGAGCTTCAGCCAAGGATGCTATATTTCTTTCAGCATTAGAGAGTTTTTCCTCAATAGTTTTATTGAAAGCAGTTTGTTTACTAATAAACTCTTTAAGCATAACTTCAAGTTCAGAGGGAGCACTCTTATTATTGTTGTAAGAATTTCCATAAGCATTACCATTGTTGGGAGGATATGGCTTATAATTGTTGTTACCAAAATTGTTCCTATAAGCATTATTACCATAAGCATTGTTGCCAAAGTTGTTATTTCTTATGAAGTTCACATCAACTTGCTCTTCTTGAGCAACCAAAGAGGCTAAAGGAACATTATTTGGATCAATATGGGCTTTCCCATTAACAAGCATAGACATAATAATATCAATCTTATCACTCAAGGAGGAGGTTTCCTCAACAGAATTTACCTTCTTACCTTGTGGAGCTCTCTCAGTATGCCATTCAGAATAATTAACCATCATATTGTCCAGAAGTTTTGTTGCAGCACCCAAAGTGATGGTCATAAAGGTACCTCCAGCAGCTGAATCCAATAGGTTCCTTGAAGAATAGTTCAATCCTGCATAAAAAGTTTGGATGATCATCCAAGCAGTCAGTCCATGAGTGGGACAATTCTTTACCAAAGATTTCATTCTTTCCCAAGCTTGAGCAACATGCTCATTATCAAGTTGTTTAAACTTCATTATTTCACTTCTCATGGATATAATCTTAGCAGGGGGGTAGTATTTTCCAATAAAAGCATCTTTGCACTTAGTCCAAGAATCAATACTATTCCTAGTTAAGGAATTCAACCATTCTTTAGCTTTTCCTCTCAAAGAGAAAGGAAACAATTTTAGTTTAATAATATCACCATCCATATCCTTATGCTTTTGAATCTCACAAAGTTCAACAAAGTTATCTAGATGGGAAGCAGCATCTTCATTACCAATACCAGAAAATTGCTCTCTCATAACAAGATTGAGTAAAGCAGGTTTTATCTCAAAGAAAGTATTTTCATCCACAGGTGGAACAATAGGTGTGCTCATAAAATCATTGTTGTTGGTGCTAGTGAAGTCACACAACTTAGTGTTTTCAAGAGTAGTCATTTTTTTTTGGGTTTCCAAATAAGAAAGCAAACTTGCAAAACTATTTTTTTTATATTTTTGATAAAAGAAACAAGCAAACAAAGCAAAAATAAACTAAGCAAAACAAATAAAACAAAGTAAAGAGATTGGTTATGAGGGACTCCCCTTGTGAAGATGTCCTTGACTCCCCGGCAATGGCGCCAGAAAATAGCTTGATGTCTACGCACTTCTATTCTTGTAGACAGTTGTTGGGCCTCCAAGTGCAGAGGTTTGTAGAACAGTAGCAAGTTTTCCCTTAAGTGGATCACCCAAGGTTTATCGAACTCAGGGAGGAAGTGGTAAAAGGTATCCCCTCTCAAGCAACCCTGCAGTCAAGATACAAGAAGTCTCTTGTGTCCCCAACACACCCAATACACTTGTCAGGTGTATAGGTGCACTAGTTCGGTGAAGAGATAGTAAAATACAAGTGATATAGATATAAGACAACGGTGCTAGAAAATAGCTTGATGGCGTGGAAGAGACTAAAGGCAAACTGAAATAAAGATGGAAGCAAGCAAACATGTAACAGATCTAGTTGCAAACGGTGTTTCAATGCTTAGAAACAAGGCCTAAGGATCATACTTTCGCTAGTGAACACTCTCATATAAATATCTTCTCTTTATGATACTACTCTGAACTACTCTCCGGTTGGACACTCTAATCCATGGTAGGGCTATAACAACACTCCTCAAAGTTCGCTTTCCCCATCTAGATAACCCCACACTATCACCTTGAGCTCTAGATAGTTCCAACAAACACCACAATTTCATAGAAACATCCAACTCCAAATATAACTCATAACAAGTATTTGTAATCTCTAGTCTAGGTGCCACCATGGTGTGCACGCTGTCACTTTCACACACTTGGGGAGAGCAGAGATCTATTAAAGCACTTGAGTAGCAAAGTAGTTCTACTTGATTACAAAGCTCATGATCACAATATGATCATGCATAGAGAGAGAGAGAGATGAACACATAGCTACCGGTAGAACCCTTAGCCTCGAGGAAGAACTACTCCCTCATCATCATGGGAATCAGCAACGACGATGGAGATGATGGTGGAGATCGATGGAGATGGCTCTGGGGGCACTTCCCCGTCCCGGCAGGGTACCGGAACAGAGACTTTCTGTCCCCCGAATCTCCCCTTCGGTGGCGGCGGTGCTGCGGAACTTTTCGTGGATTTCTGATTGACGATTTAGGGTTTTGCATCGGGAGGCATCTTATAGGCGAAGAGGCAAGGTCGGTGGGCGGCCAGGGGGCCCACACCACCTGGTGGCGCGGCCAGGGCTAGCCCGCGCCACCATATGGTGTGCCCACCCTGGTGCCCTACTTCGTCTCTGCTTCATGTTTCCGTGTTGCTCCAGGAAAAATAGGCATATTGGCTTTTGTCCCGTCCAATTCCGAGAATATTGATTTTCTGCCTTTTCTGGAACCAAAAATAGAAGAAAACATGCTACTGGCATTGTGGCGTATTGTTAATAGGTTAGTCCCAGAAAACATATAAAAATACCTCAAAGTGTTGACAAAGCAAATCAAAGTACATACTAAACAAGCATGGAACATCAAAAATTATAGATACGTTTGCAACATATCAGAAGACATTCTTCATTTTGCTCCACGATCTTCAACCTCCTAGTCAATACACCCCCATAGCCACTACTTGTACTTGAGAGAGAGAGGGATCTCCACCTTGCAAGACTAGGGTTTGAGATTGTTTCTTCCTATCTTGAATTGTGTTGGATATTTTTCTATTCTTATTGTGGATCTCCACGGTAATACAAAAACGAATTCCCTTTATTCAATTATATTGATGATCCATTCTTCTCTCATGTGTGAGTAATTCCTTTGGGCGTGGGAGATGTAGGGGATTGGTGAGATATGATGTGCCTTCATATTTTCCATTAGTTTGTGATTGATTCTAATTACTATATTATGTGTGCTTGACTATCTATGGGATGCCTAATGCTTGTTGTCCAATTAAGGGCCCAGAGAACATGATGCTTTATTCTACATAGATAAGATCTTGTTCTCTAGTGGACCGGCGACCCCCGGGTGACGCGGGGATATCAATGGAAAGCTAGTTGACTCGAGGATAACAAGTAACCACTGTGCTTATTGCATTAGTATGATCCAAGGAGCTTAATCGCTAAATGACCTGAAGGGTCTTAATTGTCTAGTGCCTGACCATTGTTTTGGTAACAGGCTAGTAGGATTATTGAAGTTGGGATGAAATCTACCAAGAGGAGTTTCGGCTAATTATGGGTTGCTCGCCTACACATATATTTATAAGATTATAATTGTTACATTTATCACTCGTTCACATGGCACAGTCACTATCACCATGAACTGAATCTCCCCACGCCTTCTTTCGCCATATGTAGGAAACAACAAATAACAAAGTCGTTCTTTACTTTTATGCTTTATATTTCTAAATTTTACATTTTAGTTCTATTTAAATACATCTCATTTCATCAAAAACCAATTCCTTATTTCAACACTTGCAGTCAGTTCACTCGAAGACCTGTGACAACTTCGGGTGTGACAGAGACTTCACCTATAAACACTTACCTTTGGGCTCCCTGTGCGATCGATATCCGAACTTCAAAAGTAGCTACAAACGATATGTGCTCTTGCTGACATCAAGCTATTTTCTAGCGTCGTTGCCAGGGAGCTAAGCGCTAAGTGTTTGTCTTTTGACATTTCAGGTGTTACTACTATAAAATGTTCTCCTTAGGAGACAAATGTTCTACACGCTCTGGTAGGACCTACCTGCCAGATTATATTGAGCGTGTGTCTGCTCAGAGGCGCGAAGAAATTATTGAAAAACTTTTAAGATCAAGTAAAGTTGAAGTTGAAAACCTGAGTGATATTATGGAAATCATGTCTAGTTACAGGACAACTCCTATGAAACTTGAGAAAACTCTCAGGGAATACAGTGCTCCAAGTTCTAAATTTCTTAAACAACCAATAGAGTTCCCTAATCCTGGAGTTAGAGAATATCGATTTGATGGTGGAATTATTAAAATTTTGCATGAGAAAGCTTTCAGTGGAAGGGAAGATGAAGACCCATGAAGACATATTAGAGAGTTTGACGATGTTATAACATTGCTTGGACCAAAAGGTTTGCCAAGAGACTTCTCTCATCTTAAATTATTTCGGTGGTCTCTTAAAGGTAAAGCTCTAGACTGGTTATATTCTCTCCCTCGCCATTACATTAAATGTTGGGAAAACTGCATTACTAAATTCATAAACAGGTTTCTTCCTTTTAAAAAGGTAACTAAACTAAGAAAGAACATAGGTAACTTTAGTTAGAACATGGGAGAAAACTACCCACAAGCCTGGGAAAGATTCTTTGGAATGATCAAAAGTATTCCTAATCATGGCTATTCTGACTAATAATTTGCCATTTATTTTACCATGGTCTCAAATACTCAATGTAGAGAGTTACTTGACTTCTTAGCAGGAGGATTAATAAATACTTTTACTATTAAAGAATGTTTGGAATTAATGTCTACTAGGGCTAAGAATGATTCTTTATATAATCCTGATTTTGGTACTAAGCCAGAAAAAGGGATACTTTGCATAACTCCTGATCTTATGTCTGAGGTACGCAAAACAATGAAAGAAAAAGGTATACCTTCTGAACTTGTTAAGGAAAACAAAGTAGATTTGCTACAAGTTTTAACTAAAGAAGATGAAACTAGAAAAGTTTTTCAAGAATTAAAACATCGACAAGTAAAATCTCATAATAACTTGCATAAGCATTTCCAAAAATACAAAAAGATTTTGGCAGAACTCATGGAAAATTATGATGAGATTGACCAAGAAATAAAATTATTTCACAAGTACCTTAGTATGATTGAAACCCAATGTGAACAAATAGCATCTGGTTATCAAATTTTTCTTCATTAAGATAAAGATATTCATGTTTCTACTAATGTTGTCACAAGAAGGGGTGTGGTTGTTACAGGACCCTTAGGACCACCGGAATACGAAGCTGAAAAAGAGTAAAAGGAAAAAAGCCTTGCTCGAAGCAAGCCAAGAAGATGATACATTGGTGGATCCTCAAGATGAAACTGAAACGCAAGATCAAACCAAGGAGGACCAAAATGATGCACAAGATGACCATTATGACTCTAATGCAGAGATGGTTGATCCAAGAGAAGATAAAGAAATAAGCACAGAAGATGAAGTTATTGTAGTAGAAAAGAAGAAAAGCAATAAGCAACAACAAAAGAAAGCAACAAAAGAGCCTGACCCCCCACAAAAGGTAAAAGACAAGAGTAAGTCAGGTGAGGAAAAGCTTCCTTATCTAGATCGAAAAAAGAAAGCACCATATCAGGTAATTTACAATTCTTTTACAAAGGCGCTTAGTGACCTTCGTCTAGAAATTCCATTTGCAGATGCAATCAAAGTTCCTACTTATGGTAAATTCCTCCGTGATATTCTTAGTAGAAAAAAAGAAATAACTGAAACTATTGCCATGGTAACTAGCTATCGTGCTAACGGGAATCTGTTGTCTAAGTCTGGAGATCCCGGAATACCAACTATTTCATGCTCAATAGGTAAAACTGATATTCATAATGCCTTGTGTGATTTAGGAGCAGGAGTTAGTATAATGCCATACTCCCTCTATAAAAGGTTAGGATTAGGGGAGTATTCTCCTACTACTATGACTTTACAGATGGCTGGCAAGTAAACTAAACAACTCGTTGGTATGATTGAGGATGTTTTACTTAGGATAGATGAGCATGATATTTCCACTAATTTTATTATCCTTGAAATGCTAGAAGATGAAAGATTATCTGTAATACTTGGAAGACCTTTCCTCAGTACTGTAGGTGCATCAGTAGATTGTGCTTAAGCAAATATAATCTTCAATGTCTATGATGCTGAAATCATCCAGTATCTTCCAAAGAAGCTAGGAGCAGGAGAAAGATATGTTCCACCAGAAAACGATTTCATGTGGTAAGTGCCTTGGACAAGGGGCAACCCAAGGTAAGAATTCGAGAAGAGAGAAGAGGTTGAGTACTCAACCATTCTTAATAAATGCTTAATGGGAGTCAACCCATCCTGTCAATTAATTCGATTAGAAAATAAAAAGTTCATCGCATTTCTACCACTTTTTCACAGACATTGTTGCGGAAGCGTGCCCGTGAAGATGCAGCTATCAAAAAGTAGTAGAAACATCGATTGAATGAGTAGAGATTAATAATCAGAATAAAATTTTGAGTTTTGTTTTTACAAATGCTAAAATTTTGCTTTTAATATGCTAATGTTGGTCGACAGTTTTTACTATCAATTTTCTGTTAAAAACAAGGTATTTCGCTAAGTTTTGGGATAAGAAGGTACCCTCGAAGAAATAGATTTTTTTTGATGATTACTGATGGTTTAATGACCAACTATACAGCAGGAATAAAAATTCTGATTGTATAGTTCCGGTCGTATAGATATCTTTGTCAAACAAATTTTCTTCAAAGGCACAAAGAGTTTAACGACCAACTATACGGTGGGAATATTTTTTTTGGCTGTATAGCTCTGGTCATATATATATCGATGCCTTTGTACAAAAATTTCTGAGAGGTACTGCAAGTTTAACGACCAACTATACATCGGGAATAAAAATTTCGGCCGTATAGTTCTGGTCGTATAGATATCGATGCCTTCGTAGAATTTTATCTCAAAGGTACTGAGAGTTTAATGACCAACTATATAGCGGGAATAATTTTTTTGGCCGTATAGTTACGGTCGTATAGATATCGATGCCTTTGTAGAATTTCATCCCAAATGTACTAAGATTTTAACGACCAACTATACGGCGGGAATAAAAATTTCGGTCGTATAGTCCCGGTCGTATAGATATCGATGCTAGTTTTAGAAATTTATCTCGAGAGGCAGACAATTTGATGACCAACTATATGGCGGGATCGTTGTGATCCGGCCGTATAGTTGCATCCGTATAGCTGTTTCCTGTATAAAGAAACCCTAGTTGGCGATGCCGTCGCAACTATACGGGCAAAGCAACGTCACCCGCCCGTATAGTTCCGGCCGTATAGTTCGGTGTGACCACAAAATCGCACCAGGGCGGCTAGGTCTTCCTCCTCTCCTCATTATTTCTCTCATATTTTCTCTCCAAACCTCTCAAAATCCACCTAGAACTCTTGATTCTTTGTGGCATTCGTTTGAGTTGGGGAATCAACAGACTCGTATGTTTCTCTCCCTATCCATGCTTTATTTTCAGATTTTCATGGTTGAAACTCTCACATTGATCTAGTGGATGAACTCAAACTTATTTTGTTTTTCCTATTAATTTCTCACGTTAGGATTAAATTTTTCCATGTAGAATCATTCATATATCATATAGAAACTATATGCCTAAGGTTTTATGGTGATTTTTTTAGCACATCACGATGAACAAAATCGGTAACCTTTTTCGTTCGAGCAAGCGCCAACGGGGTGAGGCCTCGAGCTCGGGGTCCCGAGCCCCGCGCAACTCCAAGTTGGACATTGTCTCATTGAGGAGGGTGTTGCCCACATGATGGGCCGACCACAACTTCCTCACCGCGGCGGGGTTGAAGGAGGATTTCAACCTCATGTGCAGCAGGGCAGGGTTAGCAGTACTTGTCTTCGCAAGCCACGATACCTACACCAAGCTTACCCATGAGTTCCTTGCCTCCTTCAACAACGACCACAGGGAGAAAGGTAATTTGTGTAAGATAAGATTCACCATGAACCGGTAGCACTATGATGTAAGTTTCGAACAATTTTGCAATGCTTCCAACTTTCCTCATACTG
This sequence comes from Avena sativa, assembly GCA_916181665.1. NCBI lineage: Eukaryota > Viridiplantae > Streptophyta > Magnoliopsida > Poales > Poaceae > Avena > Avena sativa. Next base: position 626,478,541 of record OV702288.1, on the reverse strand, counting down.
GGGAGCCCAATGTTACTAACCTCTATAGCGTCACAAGTGGAACGACTTGGGAGGTTATTTCTGTTAATGGTGGCAGGCACTTTTATCAGAAGAAGATGTCCACCGTCCAGAACCCAACCATTCGCTACTATGCTTTGTTCCTCGCCAACACACTACTAGGGAGAGTTGACACAGGCTCCATGGCCAATGCGGACATGGCAATGATCACCAAGGCTCTCTTCCCCACTTGACCGCAAAGCCCCAGTCCTGTAGCTCTACTTATCCAGCACTTCCGCCACCAAAGCAACAAGACCAAAGGTGATATTCGCATTGGTGGATTGGTAACCCACCTTGCCTATGTATTGAACATTGTGCTGCCTGTTATAAAACCTATTGATGGCTCTAAACTTATGGACGTCAAATATTTGACTGCTTGTGGCTTCCTAGGTGTTTACCATGCTAACCGGAGGCTCCGAGCATATCAATTCAGTTATCTTGATGATTCACAAAGTGAGTAGGTTCAGTTGCCCTGCCCCCAAGCCTTCTCAATTGTGGACAAGAACACTTGGATCCTCACTAAGGACCAAGTGACAGAGATCTTGGCCGAGCTCCAGCCCGAGGAAGAGGAAGGTGAAGGGTAGCATGATGATGAGGAGCAGGAGCATGAGTAGGAGGAAGAGCGGGGACACAACCCTGCCTGGGAGGGAGAGCAGCAGTAGTAGCAAGGAGGAGCTTGGGACCCGTGGCCCAATCAGCCACAACAGGGGTACATCTATGTCCCCTATCGGAGTTCTAGCAACTCAACCAGGGCGTTGGAGAGATCAACCACACTCTTCAGGATGTGAATGAAGATGTGAATACTTTGACTCACAACTTTAGCCACTTCATGACCCATTTCCCTGACTACTACTAGCAGTATCCGTACCAGCCACCAAATGACGGCAACAACTGAGCCTGGCAATCGCCTAAGCTTGGGGGAGGTTTGAAAAACCTCCAAACTTTGCATTCATATTTTCATTCCTTCTTTTGATTTATTTTATTTCTTCAAATTTGCATGTTTATTTCTAGCTTTGCATTTCCAAACCGAAAATACAAAAAACAATTTAGTTGTAACTTTATTTCGCAAGTTCGTTTCTTTGTTTCTCTCATAGATTGCTTAATATCAGGTGACTTGGCAATAGGGAAAGCATAGAGGAGGTTCGACTCAAATACAAGAATGAAGCAAGTTAGAAGAGGTATCACATTCCTTTCATCATCCTTTCTGCAACCTTAAATTGACCATATAATTATTTACTCGCTTGCACTGAGATCTCTCCCCACTTAGCTTATTATCCTAAAAAAATTATTCATTTGCTAGTGTCCCCTTTTTAGCTTTGAAACAATGAGCAAATAACTTGGTTAAAAATACTTCCTACATTTTTACAACAAAAAAAGGCATCTGAAGATGACTTGAGTCCATTTTTAGCCCAAAGAATTTAATTTTAGAACTACTCCATTCCATTTGAGCTTAATATAGATAGACTTGATAGTACCATTGATTAAAATTGTTTGATAAAATGGATGCTTCAAAGTAGTAGAAATTATGCCACTACTTTTTTAATAATTACCATAAGATATTGCTTTACGTGTGTTATTACAACTTTGTCGTGCTCCATGGGGAACTATTAACTCCGCTGGCCAACGAACGATCTAAATCTGGGAAACCACTTGATTTTGGCTATTGAGTTATGTAAACGTATGTAGCAGCAATGCTATGACGGGTAAAAATGTTAGTCTCCTCATGGTTTCATGTTCCAAGTGAAGTTGAAGTACTCCTCTGGCCCATTATTGCTCAACAATTATTTATTGGCATGGTCACGAGTGCACAACACAACCCAATTAAACATGATAAAAATAGTGGCATGATTTCTCTATGAAAGAGCTAAAGTTTTTGAAAGGCAAAAGAAAAGAAAGAGGTGCCTTGATAGTCTTGAAATTTTGACATGGAATAGATGAGTTGTTCTTAAATTATATGCTTTGATGCCAACTTGAGTACTCCTAATGGTTAAACAAACAAAAACAAAAAGTTCCATCTCTCTAAAGAGAGGCACCAAAAGAATTTGTCTCACTTTCTTAGCTAAACTTTCGACACTTGCTTGGGCATATGATTTATTTGCTAACAAGATATACGTGGTTAGGAAGTGGACTCAGTGCAATCTTGTGAATACTTGTATGATCATATTTAAGATTGCAGGGATTGTGAAGAAAAGAATTTGACACTAATTCAAACTTGTGAGTTCCTTTATTTTCAGTCTCGAATCTCTGCTATTCTTCCTTATTTCCTTGTCACTCGAGGGCGAGCAACATCTAAGCTTGGGGGAGTTGATAGTTGTGAGATTCGACACATTTTTATGGCTTTTATTGATGGTTTTCTCCCGGATTTAAATGTTTTCTAGCTTTACCTAACGCTAATACTTCGGTAGCGAAGACAACTTGGTTTTTAATGTGTTTTTCAGGTTCAGAACGTCAACAGAGGGATTTAACTAGAGAAACACAATATTCTGGAGAAAACAAGCGAGTCCCACCTTAGAAGCGCGCGAGGGGAGCTCACAGAAGCTTTAACGAGAAACTATACGGTGGGAATATTTTTCCGATCGTAAAGTTCCCACCGTATAGTTGCTGCCACCACTGTCTTGTCAAAAGGGACAACTTCTGTGAAGGGACGGAGGACGAAAACACAACACGACAGCCGCCATATCATCTAGAAGGGAGAAAGAAGAGATACAGAGAAGAAGGGGAAGACGTTCTTCATCTCGCTCCACGATCTTCAACCTCCTAGCCAATACACCCCCCATAGCCACTACTTATACTTGAGAGAGAGAGGGATCTCCACCTTGCAAGACTAGGGTTTGAGATTGTTTCTTCCTATCGTGAATTGTGTTGCATATTTTTCTATTCTTATTGTGGATCTCCACGGTAATACAAAGACGAATTCCCTTTATTCAATTATATTGATGATCCATTCTTCTCTCATGTGTGAGTAATTTCTTTGGGCGTGGGAGATGTAGGGGATTGGTGAGATATGATGTGCCTTCATATTTTTAGTTTGTGATTGATTCTAATTACTATATTATGTGTGCTTGACTATCTGTGGGATGCCTAATGCTTGTTGTCCAATTAAGGGCCCAGACAACATGATGCTTTATTCTACATAGATAAGATCTTGTTCGCTAGTGGACCGACGACCCCCGAGTGACACGGGGATATCAATGGAAAGCTAGTTGACTCAAGGATAACGAGTAACCACTATGCTTATTGCATTAGTCCGATCCAAGGAGCTTAATCGCTAAGCGACCTGAAGGGTATTAATAGTCTAGTATCTGACCATGGTTTTGGTAACAGGCTAGTAGGATTATTGAAGTTGGGATGAAATCTACCAAGAAGAGTTCCAGCTAATTTTGGGTTGCTCGCCTACACATATATTATAAGATTATAATTGTTACATTTATCACTCGTCCACCTGGCACAGTCACTATCACCATGAACAGAATCTCCCCGCGCCTTCTTTCGCCATATGCAGGAAATAACAAACAACAAAGCCGTTCTTTACTTTTATGCTTCATATTTCTGAAGTTTACATTTAAGTTCTATTTAAATACATCTCATTTCATCAAAAACCAATTCTTTATTTCAACACTTGCAGTCAATTCACTCGAAGACTTGTGACAACTTCGGGTGTGACAGAGACTTCACCTATAAACACTTACCTTTGGGCTCCCTGTGGGATTGATATCTGAACTTCGAAACTAGATACAAATGATTTGTGCTCTTGCAGACATCATACGGCTGCATCCATGTAGGCTCTATTATCATAACCTCATTGACTTCTGGTTCTTCTTCCTAGATTTCCTCTGTACACGTGCTAGCTGGTGGAGCCCTGAGCCCTTTCGTGGCTTAATCGTTTTCCCTGCCTTGGGTGCTATGATATCAGAAACTCTCTTGGCCTTGATAGACCGTTCGGTTATTTCCTCCCGAAAAACCCGAGTGGCACTAGTAGGCACAAGGACACGATGTTTGCTAGAATGTTGGCTTCTTCATTGCTCGCTCTTCCTATGTGCGATACTTCGCATCCATCGAACCGAGCCTCCATAATGCTATACAGATCACGACAGTCAATTTTATTATTGCTGACAGCATCGCATTTGTTCATTGCTTGTTGTGCCACAAGATTGGAGTCACCGAATATCTTGAGGCGAGTTGCACCACAAGCTTTAGCCATACGCATACCGTGCAACAAGGCCTCATACTCAGCTTCGTTATTGGACGCATTTGCAAAGCTCATTCGAAGTATATAACGCATTTTATCGCCTTGTGGTGATACTAGTATAACTCCTGCCCTGCTCATTCTGTTCTTTTTGATCCATCAAAGTACATTGTCCATGCGCTAGAAAGGTCTAGTGGGCATGTGCACTGTAGTTCAGTCCATTCAGTAATGAAATCAGCAAAACTTGTGATTTGATTGCTTTACGCTTTTCATATGTGATATCCCGAGGGTAAAGCTCAATGCCCCATAGAGAGACACGTCCAATTGCTTCTAGGTTATTGATTATATTGCATAGGGGTGCTTTGTTAACCACTATGAGGTGTTCCGAAAAATAATGGTGTAACTTCCGTGCTGTCATAAATACTCCATACGCTAGTTTCTGATAATGTGGGTATCTTTGTTTGGATGGTGAAAGGACCTCACTCGGGAAATAAATTGGTCTTCGAACACCATGGGTTTTCCCTTCTTCGAGTCACTCTACGACCAGAACCATGCTGACCACCTGGTTTGTGGCAGCAATGTAAAGAAGTAGTGGTTCTTTCTCGCGTGGAGACACGACGACGGGATATGTCGAAAGTGTCCTTTTGAGATCTTCAAAGGCACACTGAGCTTCTTTCATCCACTCGAATTTATCTGATTTCCTCATAAGGGCATAGAATGGTAGTGCTTTTTCGCCTAACCGAGCGATAAATCGGCTGAGTGCTGCGACTCGTCCGGCTAGCTATTGTACTCCTCGAAGATTTGTTGGTTTTTTCATTGTTATAATCGCATATATTTTCTTGGGATTGGCTTTGATTCCACTTGCTAATACGAGGTATCCGAGGAGTTTCCCTGCTAGGACTCCAAAGGAGCACTTCATCGGGTTAAGTTTGATGCAAAATTTGTCAAGGTTCTCAAATGTTTCTTGGAGATCCTTGATAAGTGAAGACCCCTTGATTTTTTGTAACTATAACATCTTCGATATATACTTGCATGTTTGTGCCGATTTGATTGCCTAGGCAATTTTGCATCATCCGTTGATATGTTGCTCCGACGTTTTTGAGACCAAAGGACATTGTTGTATAGTAGAATACGCCGTAGGGCGTGATAAATGTTGTTTTCTCCCGATCCTCCTCCTTCATCCGAATTTGATGATATCCTAAATACGTGTCCAAAAAGGAAAGACATTCGCACCCCACAGTTGCATCGATTATCTGATCAATTCGCAGTAGTGGGAAGTGATCCTTTGGACAATGTTTGTTCAGTGCTGTGAAATCAATACACATTCACAGTTCTTTTGTATTTTTCTTTGGAACACATACTAGGTTTGCAACCCACTCTACTTTCTTTAATTCTTTGATGAATTTGGCATCAGTGAGGCGATGGAGATCCTTTCCAATGGCCTTACGTTTTGGTTCTGTGAAGCGACTGTTTTACTGGCTTCACCTTGGGGTCCAAATTTAGTGTGTGCTCAGCGAGGTCCCTGGGAATTCTCGGCATGTCAGAAGGTAGCCATGCGAAGATCTCCTAGTGCTCACGAAGGAACTCGATAAGCACACTTTCCTATGCAGGATCAAGATTTGAGGCCACAAATGTGGTTTTCTTCGGGTCGGTAGGGTGGATCTATACTTCCTTTGTGTCCTTTGCGGTGTCAAAAGCCTGGTCGGGATTGACACGTGCTATCGCTAGAGGTTCTGCGGTTGCTGAATGACCCGGTCGTGGTACTCGTAGTGGATGATCAGCTCTACTAAATGTGATTTCCTGTTCTGACCAATGATTATACTCGGGTGTGTCTAGTGGGGCAGTCTCAGCCATGTTTAATTGTCTTCTAATTAACTTCTAGATCCTGTTGGGTGGGCGCCCTTTCTAAAGCATTGACATTGCTCCCTTTGATCTAGGGTATTCACCTCCTTGATTTGTTGTGTTTTGTGGTTGCCCTCCTGACTGGTGTACCAGCGGTAGTGGTGGTGCGCCGATGGCTAACGTGCCAGGCATAGTGGTGTATCCTCTGTTTGCTGCTTCGGATGCTTTTGCATTGCATAACTCTTGCATCTTTAAAAACGTTCAGCAGTCCTTCATGAGATGGTTGGATCGTCTTTTGCCAGCTGAGTCGATGTAAAAGTGCATATTGCAGGGCCCTCTAGCATTTGCATCGCGGACATGGGTGGGTCCCAAACTCTTGGTTGATATCGTTGTGCTAATTGACTTCCACCGGCGTCGTCCCAGTTGTGGTTGTTGCTTCTGTGATTGTTGTTGGGTCCGCAGCATAGAAAACAATTTTTTTCCTACGGTGTGAACTACACGCCAAGATCTATCTACTAGGTACAAAGCAACGGGTGGACATACATCCAACGAGAACTTACCCTCGAAGACAACAAGTTTTGTTAACGAGTAGGAACTCGTGGTTGATGTAGTCATACACTTGCCGATCTCAAGATCGTGAGGAAGTCCGAGCGCCGCAACTCAGCAGCGCATCCATACTCGCACACACATTCAAGCCACCAGATAACCTCCACCTCCTCGCTCCAGCGATCCAGCGGAAGCAGCAACTCCTTCCAGACGAAATGCCACCGGGAACATGTATCTCGCTAATCCGTGACCATGGGGGAATAATTCTAGAGGGGGAGAGAGATCCTTCACAAGGAGGTGTGAGGATGAAGGAGGGAATGGGTGGCCTTTTATAGGAGGAGGGGGGTGCCCCCTCTCTCCATGGCCGGCGCATGGGGGGTGACCCCTCACCTCCCCCATTCATGTGGTGGTAACCCCTCCACATTAAAATGCCTCTTCACATTCCCTTTTAAAGTCTCCACTTTAAATGCATTAAATTTCTCCAAATTTAATGCTCTCTCACTTAATAAAAATCTTTTATTAAATTTATTCAGAATTTTGTTAATTACTTTAATTAACAAACATTCACATATAGCCCCTTGCAATATTTCAATATCACATGCAGAACCACTTTCTGCAATTTCACCCGAAACAATTTCCGGTTTCTATTGAAACAATTTCTGCGCTTTGCAATTCTTTCGTCTGAAACATATGTGCTCTAAAATGGTGTCCGGTAACTCTTAAGTGTGCCACCCTACGGTTCGCGAATAATGCAGACATGATCGAGACCCTTCTCCGATCAATAATCAGGAGCGGGACCTGGAGATCCATACTGACTCCTACACATCAACGATGACTTCTATGATCGTGAGAACCTTTAACGCTTGTAACTAAATCCCTTTGTCTCTCGATATATTACATGTCCGAGATTCGATCATCGGTATCTCCATACCTAGTTTGATCTCGTTACCGACATGCACTCTTTTCTCGTTCCCGTGATATAACATTCTAGTGATCACATCACTTGCTTGCAAGCTATCTTAATGTGATATCGCCGAGAGGGCCCAGAGTATATCTATCCGTCATCGGGATTGACAAATTCCACTCTTGATCCATGAGCCTCAACATAACACCTTCGTAGTACTAAACTCATCTTTATAGTCACCCTGTTACGGTGTGACGTTTGATGTTATCAAGATACTCTTCCAGTGTTAGCAATTAACATGATCTCATGGTCTAAGGATAAAAATTACTTCATATGATGTTATAGCAATATAAACATAATGACTTGATCGTAATGCTATACTTCGGATGAATGTTCATCAGATTATTCCACCAATGGTGTGAACTTGTTATTAACAGCATCCATTGTCCATGATCAGGAAACCTTGATCATCTTGTTAATCAACAAGCTAGTCTATAAGAGAGTCATAACTAGGAACCTTTTTTGTTTATTAAACACACATGTATTGATGTTTCCTGATCAATACAATTCTAGCATGTAAAATAAACATCTATCATATATAAGGAATATATAATAACAACTTTATTATTGCCTCTCATGGCATATTTCCTTCAATTGTCCTCTCCCGAGAAACTAGCTGCCACGTAGCTTGGTCCTGTGTGTCCGTCATTGTTCCTTCGTCTTCTTTCACTGTTGCCTTTGTCCCTATCTTCTTCAGGTGAGCGTGTTCGCTTGTTGTGTAGCACGTATTCTCCATCATCCTAGTGGTTTGCTATGTCCATCAGTTGCGAAATTGTCTTGGGTTTAACCCTTCCAAGTTCTTTTATGAATTCTCAATGGTGGAGGCCGTCATTGAAGGCGTCGATTGCCCTTTCATCGGATATTGCTTCGGCTGAGTTTTTGATTATATTCCATCATTGAATAAATGCTCTTATTGATTCCCTAGGTTTCTGTTTGCACGCTCGTAGTTGCTCCAGAGATGCGGGTCGTTTGAATGTGGAGTGAAAATGTCGGATGAATTTGTCTTCAAGGTCGTTCCAGCTACTGATGGAATCTTTGGGTAACTACCTAAGCCATGACCGTGCGACACCGGTTAAGTGTAATCGTAGGCTTTGCATTGCAGTGGTGGTGGAGCCGCCCTGTAACTTGACGGTGTCTAGATAATCTGCTAGCCAGGCTTCGGGTTCTTGTAACCCATCGTATTTTTGACGGTCATGCAGGAGTTTGAAGCCTTTAGGTACTTTTCTTTTGCGAATTCGCTGGGTGAAACAGCTGGCTCCGCATAACTCATGGTCATCTTCGCCATCTCCGTTGTAGTATCTTCGGCTGCGACCTTTGTCTCCTGACCCGTCGTTCCTGCATTGCGTATTGTCGTTTCTTGTGCTGTTTTGTGGCTCGAACCCCGAGAAGTGCACCCGATGTGGTGACCGTGATCTTTGGGTGTGCCCCACCTACCAAGGGCTGCTGCGACAACATGGGGATCTGTCGGGTTGGTGCGTGATTCCTTGTTCTGCTTGTGCAAGAGATGCTCCTACCATGCCGAGGTTCATTAGAGTCGAGCGACGAAGAGCCGCACGGAGATCATCGGGTGCGGGGTGCGTTGTGATTAGATATGTTCGTGCAGCCACGGTTGCTACCTGGGATGTTTTTGCTTTGATATTCCCTACTTGATCTACTGACATGAACGATAGGTCGAGGTCGCGAATTAACTCGTTTCTTTCGGCTTCACGGATGTTCCGCAACCTAGATGTTCCCCTTCTTTGGTGGTGCTCCCCGAGTTACGCTTCCTGATCCTCTAGTAGAACTTAATTGTGCCCGCCTTAGGCTAGATTCATCGGCTAGCCTTTTTCTTTCATCGAGTTGCCTTTGCATCCTTAGTAGGTCCTTCTTCTTATGATGAAGTAGATATTGATATGCTAACAAATCATCGTGTGTGGCATCGACTGTCATTGGAACCGCACCCGAGATTGCCTCCCTTGCTTTTTGCCATGCTTCCGCTGGCAATCGAAGAGTTCGTCTTTCTCCTCTACGTGGTTCTCCTCCTCCTTGTATTATGCGGTTTTCTGCCGGATCGCCTTCGTGTCCGTGATCTCCTTCGTTGCTATGGTTTCCTGCATGGTCATCTGATAAATAATAATAGGGTTACCGTTGGAGTCGCATTGTGCCAAAGTTTCCCCGTCAATCACGCACACTTGGTGGCGTGTTGTGTATGGCCTAGTGACGTTGTTGTTGGATTCGAAGGGGACACTGTTCAGGGGACTGGTGAAGCCCAATGGTTCCTGTTCGGGGTAGATTTCAGCCTTTCTAATTCCAAAGTCGATACTTTCTCCACTTTCATCGGGTTTCTTGTTTTCTGAGCTTTGTCCTCGTGGTGTGGTTTACTGATGGTTCGACCTAAGGGGGAGGTCGTTGTAGGGACCATCAAGGTCCCCTAGATCTTATGTGCCTTTATTGTTTTTGTTGACCATCCTCATTTGCGATGTGGCTTCTGTTAATGATTTGTCGGGTGATGCAGTTATTGCCGTAGGCGGGGATTTCTTGACCGACGGTCCCGATGAGATCGGAGCCGAGAGGTGTAGTTCGTCGGGATCCTCTACTTGGAAGTGGAAACTTTCGATGATGAGATCGGATCCACTATTGAAATAGGCAGGTACCAAAACAAGGGTGGGTGGGTGTGGTTCCGCTTTATCTGAGTTGTTTCTTGATGAAAAGAGGTCCGCCGAATCCGTGACTCCAGTGTTCAGGTTTCCCACATATGGCGCCAATTGATGAGGGGTAACCTCGGCAATGCCCATGATGATGGACTTAGGGTTTTGCGGAAAAGAGAACGCTGGGGATTTCGTCGGATGTCAGGCAAACAAGGGAGTCGAAGTCGCCTGAATACTTGATGAATAGTACTATTACAGATCGCTTGGTTTTTTTGTGTCTCCCCTCGTAGGCTTCTCCCGTCCTATATATAATAGGCCGGGTCTCAAAGCTATATACAGATAAGTTACATATGTATGATTACAACTTCAACACAATGTCGGTTCATAGTTTCTTTCCAAATACAACCTAAACTCATATCAGATGCTTTCTTGGGCCATCATCTTGAATCTTCATGGGCCGTGAGCCTTTATGAAGCCAAGGTAACAAATCATAAGCACCTGAGTAATCATACCCATGTCACTCTGCAATATGTCTTACACCCACTGTATGCAAACGCAAATATGTCTAACACCCGATCGTCATGGCGTGCCTCATATCGAAGAACTTTGTTGGTGGTGCACACTAAGGGATAACACAATATTGGTATTATATTAAGGGATCATCCTATTAATGCTACCGTCGAGTATCTAATACTAGCACAAACAAGTTGCACACAATAAACATCAAATGTAAACGAGTGTGACATGACATGGTCGTAGATCGCCGCGCCATGATATTCATCGTGCGCTCTAGTGTGTGGTGCCAAGCCCTTGATGCCACCATCCTATTACTACAACTTAGCAACATGAAAGTAAATTACTTTACCTTTTACTTTGACCATATCATATCACAAACCCCTGCAAAATAAAGTTAGATGCCTCTACTTTATCTTTTGCATATTTTACGTGGCTTCTAGGGATTTCGCACAAGAACCGTTTCTTACCTACGAACATGAACCACAACATTGATTAAATAATTGTCACTACTACACCCCTTTCGGGGCCCTCCATTGTAAATGGTATACCAACTACTGTGAGAGAGACCGACACCCCAAGCCACATGTCAAGCATGGACCAGTCTCGTGAATGAATGCGTACTATTGGTTGGGGGCCACTTAGATTAAGCAGTGCTATGGTATACACAAGTACACGTGGGAGCGTAACAATTATATGATCAACGCCCACACAATCAACATGTGTTCTACCCGTACCAACATAACCACACATAGATCGGCTCTAATGCCACTACTAGGGTTTAGCGCCTGAAAAGAATATTTTTTTCCTACGCCAACAACCCTAATGCCAGGATCTATCTATTAGTAATGCAGTAACGGGAGGGGCTTTTAGAAACTTACCCTTGAAGACTGAAAAGCTTTGTCAATGTTCGGGAGAACGTGGTTGATGTAGTCATATCGACGCTGACCTTAAGGTCGTTCTGAACTCGGACGGCTCCACCAGCTCCAACTCCCCCGAATCCAATGACTCTGATGGCTCGAACGTCTCGAGCACCACTAGTACAAAGCCTCGTAGGGGGTCACACACATACGGTGCTTGAAGACGACTCCCAGACCTCAATCCAGCAAAGGTTGCGGAAGTAGATCTCCTGGATTCGGAATCTAGCAGCACGACGGTGCTCCGCGGTGAAGAACACTCTAGTTCGCGCAACCCTTACAGTTGGGTCATGCTCATAAGAGAGAGAGAGAGAGAGAGAGAGAGAGAGAGAGAGAGAGAGAGGAGGGCACTTGGAGGGGGAAGCCCTAAAGCTTGGGATTAATTGGTGTCTTTAAATCCCTCCCTATGCCCTCCTTTATATAGGGGAGGGGAGCCCCCAAGTCCCTTGCCTAAGCCATGTGGGACTAAAGAATATAAGGAGGTGGGGAGGCCACCTTGGTCACCGACCAAGGCTCTCTTGGGCCTGAAGGGCCCATGCGGCCCCTCCCTCCCTCTCCTCTTTGGGTTGCCCTCCCTCTTGGGCCTTTGCCCCTAGGGAATTGGCCCATTAGGCATGGGTTGCCCATTAAATCATATTTAACTTATTAAAAATATAAATAAATGTATGATTCAATAATTAACATATATTTACATATTATTCAATTCCCGTTGCACTGGAACTCCGGACACCCGTCAGTGTTTCCCGGAACCCTTCTGATTTTCCCTTCTATTTTCTTTGATGATTCCTATGATACCAAAACAATCTCTGAGTGTTGTCAAACCCTTAAGTGAGTTACCCTAATGGTTCGGGAACACTCCATACATGGTCGAGACCCCTCTCGGACTAATGATCATCAGCGGGACCTGGATGCCCATAATGACCCCTATGCATTTGTCGTTGAACCATTACACATAGAGTCTTATTCTCTTTGTTACTTTGATACTTTACTTGTTTGAGACCTGATCAATGACATTGCCATGTCGAGTTCAATCTCGTCACCGACAAGTACAACTTTACTCGTTATGAGCTATGCCATCCCCGTGACCTAGTCACATGCTGCAGCTTTATGGATGTCATGTCTCCGAGTGGGACCAGAGTATCTCTCCGTCACGCGAAAGAACAAATCCCGCTCTTGACACATACACCTCTACATGCCCCTCTGAATACCTGAAGACACCTCTATGATCACTAACGAGGGTTTAACTCATCAATGCCCATTGTTATGGACTTGGGTTTTGGAGAAGGAGGGAGCGCTGGAGACATCTATCGGCTAGAAAACAAGCACACATGGGACTCGAAGATTTACCCAGGTTCAGGCCTCGTAGAGGTCCCTACTCCTGCTTGTCTGCTCGTGGAATTATCAAAGGAATCGAGGATTACAATGGTACGTAGATGCAATCTGGCGAGGGTGGTGGAAACTAGGGTTGCGTGTGTCCTCCTCGTCGCCCCCTCCTAGCCTTTATTAGACAGGCTAGGTCTCGGGTAGCAGGTCGAGTCGGTTACAGGTTAGGGTTTTTCCCTTCGAACTCTCTATCTTTAGCTTCTTCTTGTTCTTCAAGCAATCGAGAGTCCACAGGTTACTCGAGTTCTTCATTTGGGCCTTGGCCACACCGTGGGCTTTTATGTATTCAGGCCGTATATACCAAGCTCGAGTACCTGTAGGGTATACCCATGTCAATCACCGTTTCACCGAGTGATTTTTGATGCAGACAAGGCACTCTCGGGTGATAGTGATTAGATATGGTCTCACGGTCTAAGGAATTGGTTACTACGTTTCTCAGTCATTGTAACGGTGAACTTCGTGACTCTATCATGTTACAATTCCTATGTTGGGTATGTCCATCACTTTCATTCACATAATGAAATGACCCCATTATCAATTGACATAAATGTCCATGATCGAGAAACGTCGATCATCGATTGACCAATGAACTCGTGTCTAGAGGATCACTAGGGACTCTGGTGGTTTACATATCACACGTGTATTGACATTCCTATCAATACAGTTCTAGCATGATATAAAACCTATTATGAACTTGTTGAAATATGTCAATAATCTATATTATTAGTCTCTAGGGCATATTTCCAACAAGAGAGTGGTCAACGGACAAAGCATACACATATGGAGGGATCCATGGATTCCTAAGCCCCCTTCCTTTCGATTGGTGTCCAGGAAAGGCAGATGTAGACTTAGGTTTGTCTCGGAATTGATAGATCAAAATGGTGTTTGGAAACTAGATTTACTAAACCAATATTTCTTGCTATTGGATGTTGCTGAAATCAACAAAATTCGACCATCGCTGAGATTAGGCTCTGATATGGGTACGGAGGAAGTGTGGATGACGCCAACTGAATCGTCTAGCTTGGCTTCGGATGGAAGGAGAAAACTTTGGGACCTTGTTTGTAAATGTAGTGTACCCCCTAAAGTACAGAACTTTGCACGGCGAGTTATCACTGATGCGCTGCCGACATGAAAAAATAAATGCAAGAGGAACTTGGAGTTGTCTCACTTTTGCCCTCTACGTGGAAAGGAAGATGAGGATAATTTCCACCCTTTCATCAGGTGTAATTCTGCGACAGGCCTTTGGAATCATATTAGTGAGCACTAGAACTTGCCTGCTTTTTTAGCCTGCTACTAAAGGTCCCTGACCATGTTCGAGGTATGGTCCTTACGACCATGTGGCGGATTTGGCATGTTATAAACGGAACAGTTCATAACAAAGCGCCACCTCCTTTGGATGTGTCGAGCTGGTTCTTAATGAGCTATTGAGAGTCCCTAGTTTAGATCAAGCATCACTATAACAAGGACCGCAATAAAGGTAAATTTATATTAAATGTAGATGAAGCGAGAATTCATGCTACTTAAGACCGCCTGAATGCTCCTCCTGCCTCTTGGTTGCTTCCGCCAGTTGGATGGTGCAAGTTGAATACTGATGGTTCATATACCCGTGAAGATGGTGCTGGAGCTGGCATGATCACTTGAGATTATAAGGGTAGTATTGTGTTTTCAGCTACTAGGCAATTATTTAACCGCAGAAGCACACTAGGGGCTGAGCTCAGTGCTCTCTGTAAAGGTTTATCATTGGCTATTCATTGGTGCAATAACCCGTTGATTGTAGAAGTGGATTGTTTGGAGATTTTGAAGATGCTTGAGAATAATGAGGTAGACCGTTCTATCTATTATACTACTGTGGAAGAGATCAAAATCTTGTTGAAGGTTCGTCAGCCTTGTGTTACTCATATTCGTAGATGTGAGAATTCTAGTGCTCATCTATCTCGTACGGGTGTTTGGCTATCCTCTGGTCTAGAGGGTTTACTAAGCCTGCACCGTGCAGATTGTAATCTCTGATTATCTTGAGTAATGCAAGTTCATTCGATTTTTTTTTAGAAAATATCATATCAATAACGAGTGCCGTAAAAAATAAACAGACGATCGGGGGATTCTGGCTTAATTACAGCCCAGTTTTGCATAGCCGAGCAGGCCGATACGGTACGAGAAAGCCCACAGGGGCCGAAGTTACGCGTGGATTGGCATATGCATCGTCTCTGTCCGATCTGAAAAACCCTAGACCCAGACCGCCTACCGCTCCGCTGAAACTCTCTGCGCGCCAAATGCTCGAACACCTTCCCGCCAAAGCCACGCCCGCACATTCACAATAGATCTCACCCGGCCGCGTTTGCGTGAGTCGAGAGAAACAGAGTTCGCGAGAGAGGAGAGAGAAAGATTGAGCGAGCGAGGGAGAAAGAGGGGAAGCCATGGAGGACTCGCCCGCCGACGCCCCTGTATCCGGCCGCCGCTCGCGCACCCGGGGCACCGGGGATTTGGCGCGCTCCACCGCGCTCGAGCGCCTCCGCGCCATAAGAGGCGGCGGCGCCCGCGCCGCCGCCGCCGTCCAGGTGAGGATGGAGGACCCGATCTTCGACACCGTCGATGAGGAAGACTACGCCGAGCTCGTCGCCCGCCGCCGCAAGGACGCCGGCGCCTTCATCATCGACGACGACGGCCTCGGCTACGTGGACGACGGCCGCGAGGAGGACTGGACCCACCGCGCCCTCCCCTCCTCCTCCGACGAGGAGGGATCTGGCGCCGAGGATGGCGCCCCCCGCAAGCGGAAGCAGCCGCGCCCTCCCCAGGCAAAGCGTCCTCCGCAGCAGTCCGCTGCGGCGGCGTCCCTTTCCGCCGCCGCCGCCATGATGGGCAAGCAGCGCCTCTCCTCCATGTTCACCTCCTCCGTGTTCAAGAAGCCGGGCAGCGACCGCATGCCGGCTGCGGACAGCATCGTGGATGACGTCATCGCCGAGTTTGCCCCCGACGAGAACGACCGTGAGGAGCGCCGTCGTCGTGTTGGTAGGATTTCTGCCCCGACTCCGCTGCCTCCACCAGTTGCTCACATTAAGGCCGTGAAAGCAGCCGTACATGCTGAAATGGAGATTAGACCGGATAATGGGTTCGGGCCTGATGTCGTTTCCGACCATGGAAATGATATGGATGTGGAACTGAGGCCGGAGGTGGAATTGAAGCCCGATGTGGAAATGCAGCCCAAATTAGAAGCAACTCCAGATTCTAGTGCTGAATTGGCAGATGAGAACAAGAGCTCGGAGGAGCTGAAGCAGGACGCTAATGGGCAAGTGAAGATTGAGAAGGTGCACCGTCTAAACGCAAAGATTAAGGCAGAGGGCAGCATGAATGGGGATGTATCGAGTGCAACAGCAGGTTGGATGAAGATATGTGGGGACGGGGAGAATGCAGGAGGTGAGGGAGAGGTGGCTGTTGATCGTAACATCGATGTGGATGAAAGCTCAGAGTTTGAGCTAAAGGATGGAGCACTGCCATTCTATATACTGGATGCATATGAGGAGCCCTTTGGCAATAATTCAGGCACAGTGTATCTGTTTGGGAAGGTAAATATCATTCATACTGACTCTGCATTGAAATATTCTGGTAAATTTCCCCTAGAAGAGACATTGTTGAGTTGCTGACATCTGTTGAAGTGTTTCTTTACACAATATTATTCTGAATAGCCTATGGTTCATCAGAGCACCATAATAATGATTTTTTTAGCTTAGATGGGATAGCCAATTTACCATAGATTATGTGGTCCTTAAATTGTTTTAGTATCCTAATGAATGATTGCTTTCCGTAGAAACACATTAAGTATTACTTCCATGAACTCGTAAGTATTTTTAAAATATCTCTATGTATGTCTATGGTCAAGTATGTCAAAATAGCTATCAGCTTTGCTGAATAGTTGGTGTGTTCTATTGGAATTATCAGCTATCGCATTTTTGCAGTTATAGGTTAGTTATACGCTCCTCTTTTTTTGACTGTCTGCTTTTCTTTTGTAGGTGCAAATAGGTAAGGGGTTCCATAGTTGCTGTGTTGTTGTAAAAAATATGCAAAGGTGCATATATGCAATCCCAAGCAGTTCGGTTTTCCCAAGGGACACCATATCAAGGACAGAGAAGAACTCTACAAGTTCTGATGCATTGCCATCACTTCGAGCAACTCTACATGTAAGAGATTGTTTATTTCATACTAAAATTAAATGCTCGTTGCAGCATATTTTTATCTTATACGCATACTGCATATCCTCTTGCCAGGAGTTAGCGTCTGGACTAAAGAGTGAAATAGCTGACAAGCTGTCTGACCTTAACATTTCAAATTTTGTAATGACTCCAGTCAAGGTATGTAGGTGGAACCTCCTTTTTCGTAAACACATTGTAACTTCCACTCTGTTTTTTTGTTTGTCTGAGCTAATTGATCATATTTGGCATGCCTTAGAGGAACTATGCATTTGAGAGGACAGATATACCAACCGGCGAGCAGTATGTCCTGAAAATCAATTACCCATACAAGGTATGTTCGTTGAATAGTACATCTTTTGTCTCATAATTCTATTTCCTTACACCACATGTATTTTCTCAGGATACGGCAGTACCAGCAGACCTTAGAGGTGAACATTTCCATGCGTTACTTGGGACAAACAATAGGTATGATCCAGAAAATGCGAACCATGCTGTACACAACAATTCACATGTGTAATCTTCATGCCACATCCCTTCATCACAAACGTTAACCATTGTACCTTTTCAGTGCTCTTGAGTTGTTCCTCATCAAAAGGAAGATCAAGGGTCCTTCATGGCTATCTATTTCTAAATTTGTGACATGTCCATCTACACAGCGGGTATATCCTTGACTTCATACTATCCTATTATCCCAGGCTGTGCCCATGTCTGATTCTTTGTTGCATGCTATCGGTAGTTATGGTTTTGAATTTTCACAGGTCAGCTGGTGTAAATTTGAAGTAACAGTTGATTGTCCAAAAGACATTACTGTTTTGATGACAAGTGCCACATTGGAAGTTCCTCCAGCTGTAGTTGCGGCTGTTAATCTTAAAACGATCATAAATGAGAAACACAACGTGCATGAGATTGTGTCAGCATCAGTCATATGCTGTCACCGGGTGAAAGTAAGCGTGCTAATCTTGAGTTGAAGTATTTTATTCTGGTATTTACGTGTACATACTAAGGCATTTAGGGGTCAGAGAAATGGTTATCCCTGTCTCAAAGAAGGTTTCTAAATAAACTGATGTATATTTTGTCAATGGGCTGCCAAGCAAATGGAATCTCCCATGTCTCAATTTTTTTTGGAACAGTTTGTTTTTGACAAAAACTGACACACTTTACATTTATTTCAAACAATTATCAAGTCTATATATGTGTTCTTTTAATAAGATAATGACACAATTTTATACGAAATAAATGTTGCTTTCCTTTTTGCGGTCATTTCAGATTGATAGTCCAATGCGTTCTGAAGATTGGCAGAAACGGGGCATGATCAGCCATTTTACTGTTATGCGCAAGCTTGAAGGTAGCATATTCCCTATAGGCCTCACCAAGGAAGCTTCTGAGAGGAATCAAAAAGCTGGTAGCAACGTGCTGGCACTAGAGAGCAGGTGAGCAATGTTTTGCTTATGCACTTTATATGTTCCTGTGAACAAATTGAGTGCTTAAGCTTGCATTTATTAATCTTTTTATTCCATTGTCAGTGAACGTGCTTTGTTAAACCGCTTGATGATTGAGCTTAGTAAACTTGATTGCGACGTACTTGTGGGGCACAACATCTCTGGATTTGACCTGGATGTCCTTCTGCACCGTGCTCAGGTTCTTCATAATTATATTTTTGGTTCATCTTGTTACTTCTATGTAACCCATATTAGTAGCCCATGTTCTCTTTGAAGTAGATGGAAAGGCGTTTGTTAATATTTTACTTTAATGTTCCAGGTGATCAGCAGTATATTAGAAAACTTACACTGCTCTTGTAATGTCTAGTCATTCTTGTAATTCAATCCAATAAGAAACATGTCTTCTTTTGCTAGACCTGCAAAGTACCAAGCAGCATGTGGTCCAAAATTGGTCGTCTTAGAAGGTCAATAATGCCCAGGCTTACCAAAGGAAACACTTTATATGGTTCTGGGGCAAGTCCAGGAATTATGTCCTGTATTGCTGGTCGTCTCCTTTGTGACACCTACTTATGCTCCCGTGATCTTCTGAAGGAGGTAACAAGCATTTTAATATTGCAATTTAAAAACCGAATTCAACAATTCTAACCAATTTGTTCTGTGCAGGTTAGTTATTCCTTGACACAGCTTGCAGAGACACAGCTGAAAAAGGACAGAAGGGAAGTTTCTCCGCGTGATATACCCCCAATGTTCCAATCATCAGGAACGCTTCTAAAGCTGGTGCGGTTTCTTTGAAATAAATAAATCATATTTACTCTTTTAAGAGAATGTCATGACTCCAGAATTATTAACTGAAGCAATGTTTGCCAATATGTCATGCTCATCTAGGTTGAATATGGGGAGACTGATGCATGGCTTTCTTTGGAGCTCATGTTCCACTTAAGTGTTCTCCCCCTTACACGTCAATTGACAAATATTAGTGGTAATTTGTGGGGAAAAACTCTACAGGTAAACCATCATTATTATGCCTAGTCTAAATCTGCAACATTCAGTCTGTCGTAAAAAAGACAATAAATAATGCCATCTTGACACTATCTCACATGAAATGGATGCAGGGTGCTAGAGCTCAGAGGGTAGAGTATCTACTGTTACATTCCTTCCATGCAAAAAAATTCATTGTACCCGATAAGTTTGCACGCAATAAGGAGGTGAACTCTGCAAAACGGAAAATGAATGCTGACACTGAAGGTGCGAATGCTGCTGATGGTGTTGCTGATCCTTCCATTGATGACGAGGTGCATCATGGTGATCAAGGTAAAGCAAGAAAAGGTCCTTCATATGCTGGTGGCTTGGTTTTGGAGCCTAAAAAAGGTCTATATGACAAGTATATTCTACTGCTGGACTTCAACAGTCTTTATCCTTCCATTATTCAGGTAAGTCCCTTTTTGACCGGTGTTTTGGCTTATTTGCTGTAAGTCAACTGTTAGTTAATGCGCTATATTTACTGTTCCTTTTTTCTCTTCTTTCCGAAGGAATTCAATATCTGCTTCACTACGGTTGAGCGATCTTCTGATGGCAATCTCCCTAACTTGCCAACTTCAAAGGTTACTGGTGTTTTGCCTGAGGTACAGATGTGCTTTATTTGGATTTGGAGCTTTGGAATAGACTAGAGACACAATTCATTTTGTTTATTTTGCTGTGCAAGTAATACAGTAACACACCTGATCAACACCCAATATTCTAATATGTATTAATGCTCCAGCAAGTTTAGTCATTTCATTTTAGTTTTTGCCCTCAAACACAATCATTTGTATGGGCACCAAATAAGTATACACTTACGAATCTAGGGTGACCAGCCCATACACAATAAGCCTCACGTGGACTATTTTGTAAAGCATGTGATTTGTTATGATGTTTTTATGTTTCAGCATGCTTCAGTTATCATGCAATTTAGCTTTTTGTCAGCGCATAATGCTGTTCTAATGCATGTGTTTGCAATCACGACTCAGTTGCTGAAGAGTCTGGTGGAGAGGAGAAGAATGGTTAAATCGTGGCTCAAGACTGCTTCTGGCCTTAAAAGGCAGCAATTCGATATTCAACAGCAAGCTTTAAAGCTTACTGCAAATAGGTAAACAATATCTGCGGCAAACATAAGTAATTCCTTTTGCATTCTCCCAATATGGTCGATGGCTCTAACCTACCCTTGTAACACCTATTCTCCAGCATGTATGGTTGCTTGGGCTTCTCCAATTCTAGGTTTTTTGCAAAGCCACTTGCTGAGCTTATCACACTACAAGTGAGAACATGATTTTCTCTCCTGCTGAACTAAATTTACAAACTTGTACAACTATATTTTTTGTGATTAATATATGCTATGATGATACTTGCAGGGAAGAGAGATCTTGCAAAACACTGTTGATCTGGTTCAGAATAATTTAAACTTGGAGGTATGTAAAGAAACTAACTTATGTTTATTGTATGTCTCGGCTAAACAACCTTTGTAAGATATCCAAAGAACCTTGGTTTTAACAAGCTTCAAGACGATATCCAAAGAACCCTTATTTTTAACAAGCTTCAAGACCAACTTTCTTATGAATAGGTTGACCGTATTAATATTTCTTTTTATCATACTGGACAGGTTATTTATGGTGACACGGACTCTATAATGATACATACTGGACTGGATGACATCTCCAGGGCAAAAGCAATTGCAGGGAAGGTCATTCAGGAGGTAGGACTCTGATCTTAAAGCTGCAGCTTTTGATGTTAATCTATCACTTCTGAAATATGGTGAAAAGCGTGCAGTGTCAACACACACACACAGAATTGAGAGTGTTAGCGTGTCTTGAGCATTCTCTAAACTATGATATATGTGGAGCACAAAAACATCTTGACACAAATTCTCTATGCAGGTGAACAAGAAGTACCGTTGTCTGGAGATTGATCTTGATGGTGTATACAAAAGAATGTTGCTTCTCAAAAAGAAGAAATATGCTGCCATTAAAGTGGCACTAGATGGTAGTTTACGAGAGGTGTGTGCTTATTCTGATTTTGAATTTATCTAGTAAAACTAGAAGAGCTATTCTAACATGCTTGATGCAGAACATTGAGCGCAAGGGACTTGATATGGTCAGACGTGATTGGAGTTTGCTGTCAAAAGAAATTGGAGATTTTTGCCTGAATCAAATTTTGTCTGGAGGGTGAGCATTTTAGCTATTGTGGATTTTCTTGAGACATTTTCTTTTTGTCTCATCTGTGTTATAACTGTCTCCACAGGACATGCGATGATGTTGTTGAGGCGATACATAATTCTCTTGTCCAGGTCAGTAATCTACATTTGTTTCTTCATCTTTTAAGTTTTACCCATTCCATCTATTTTTGATACCATAGTTTCGGAAGCTACTGCTGCAATAAATTTTTGACTGGACAGAAATTAGTGCCATATTTCTAAGTCTAATGTATGGTCGACTGAATATGAGTATTGTTGCAGGTGCAAGAGCAGATGAAAAATGGTCAAATAGAGCTTGAAAAATACATCATCACAAAGAGCCTAACGAAAGCGCCAGAAGATTATCCAGATGCTAAAAACCAGCCTCATGTCCAGGTAAGATTTACCTTCTTTTTCATTTCCTTTGGTCTTGGTTTGTGGAACAAATGGCTAACTGATGAGCTGAGTGCTGTCTTACTGGTTGTGCTCTATTTTTCAGGTTGCTTTAAGACTGAAGCAAAATGGTTTCTCTGGGTGCTCTGCAGGTGATACAGTTCCTTATATTATTTGCTCGCAACAGGTATTACTGGGTGTTCCTTTTAATGTTTTGTGATGTATCCCTAATTTGCTATTTTGTGTTTGATTCTCTTACCGTACTGTATCTGCTTTGACACTCAATGATACTCCCTCCGTTTCAAAATATAAGATGTTTTAGCTTTGTGAAGGTAATGTATCTAGACACATTTTAGTGTGTAGATTCAGAGTGAATCTCTCCGAACCTACATCCTAAAAGGCGTCTAAATACATTATCTTCATAAAGCTAAAACATCTTATATTATGAAACTGAGGAAGTAGTTTATAAGGAAACATAATTTTCCATTTTTCTGAAATTGTTGTAATCTAAAGAAAGGAAATCTTGCCACTAAGAATGTATTGGAAATATCTATTTTTAAGCTATGTTTGAAGAATAATTTATCAGGCTTTAAAATTTAGTTCGTTATTTTAGGAAGAAATACAACATTAACTCTATTTGACTATTCCAAACAGGATTCAGACAATACACATTCTGGGGGAATAGCTCAAAGAGCTAGACATCCTGACGAGCTAAAAAGAGACCCTAACAAGTGGATGATTGACATCAACTACTATTTGTCACAGCAGGTCCTCCTTTACATATAGAAACCTACAGTTCTCTTATGCCACATTGGTATATATATACTGTATTTCTGATTCTAATTGCTTTTGCAGATTCATCCTGTTGTTTCTCGTCTGTGTGCTTCAATTGAGGGTACTAGCCCAGCCCGACTGGCTGAATGTCTTGGACTTGATTCATCCAAGGTGTGCATCTACTCTTGATTCATGGTTAACTGTGTAACCGAATTTATTTATTGCTATGACTACTTTTTGACCCTTCTAATCCTTGGAATCAGTTCCAATCAAGATCTATTGGGTCTAGTGACCAAGATACGTCTAGCATGCTCTTATCTGTAATTGATGATGAAGATGAGAGGTAAACATAAAATATACTAATTTCACTTTGATGCCTGCAGTCCATAACTTCAAACTAAAGTAACATAAGGAATACTTGCAGATATCGTGGGTGTGAGCAGTTGCGCTTATCATGTCCAAGCTGTTCCAGTGTCTTTGAGTGCCCTCCTGTGTCTAGTCTGATTGCCAGTTCATCGGATCCAAATGAAGGAAAAGATGCTACTGTGAATTTCTGGCGTCGGATGCGGTGCCCAAGATGTCCAGATGACACTGTTGAATGCAGAGTTTCTCCTGCTTTGCTTGCCAACCAGGTAAATATCACTTACTACTATAATATGATCTAGCATTCAGATTGCTGAAGTGAAATTGTTTTTTTATGTCAGATAAAAAGACAGGCTGATAATTTCATCAATCAGTATTATAAAGGTTTACTGATGGTAAGTATAGTTTCCACTTCATTGATACTTCACATTCTGCTAGCCCTTAGGTATACATTGTAACTCACCTCTTTCTCTTTGACCTATTTTTTCTAGTGTGATGACGAGGGTTGCAAATATTCAACTCACATCGTGAACCTTAGAGTGATGGGGGATTCTGAGAGAGGAACCATCTGCCCTAACTATCCACAATGCAACGGCCGTTTAATAAGACAGGTTTGTTGATGTGCGCTTAAGTTTACAATGTGCTTTTGATGGGGACTAATACCGATTCTGTGTTCTGGCAGTACACAGAGGCAGATCTATACAGGCAATTGTCCTACTTCTGCTATGTACTTGATGCAACCCGGTGTCTTGAGAAGGTCAGACAGAACCCAATTTCTGTTTTTCCTTTCCCCCCTTTGACTTGTGAGTGCTGTAGTTGATGTGATTATTTTGTATGCAGTTGGACCAGAAGATGCGGCTTCCTTTCGAGAAAGAGTTTGCAGTACTAAACCAAACCATAAAGTTGGCATTTGTGGAGATCCAGAAAATCCGAGACAGATGTGCATTCGGATGGGTTCAGTTGACAGATCTAGCAGTATCAATCTGACGAGTTACTGTTCTCTAATCTCAAGCATTTCTTGAATTGAGCAAGAAGCTCCTCATATGGACTGTGGGATATGCCGCTGTTGAAACTAGATCTCTCGTTGAGTTGAGAAGGAAGGGGAATACCAAACGATGACCCGTGCTACTAAAGCCCCTGAGAGGTTTCCCAGCCCATAAAGGATGATTTTCCCACATACAAATGTTCTAACCTGTTGTTTCAGATAAGCCTCCTTAGTACCTTACCTATACTCTTGAAGCTTATATTGTACCCTTGTTGTAAATATCGTGTGTCCATAAATCCCATTATTCTTGTGGCAACAGACTTTACATACTAAATGTACCAGCAGTCAGTTGTTCCAATGCTAATTTGGCATGCTAAATTTATCATCAATCCAGTTGTTCCTTTACTGATTTTGATATCTGCAGCAAGGTTTATAATTTCAGGAAAAAGAAGTTAATGTTCCAGTTGTTTCTTTAATGATGCACATCCCTATACTATATCTGCAGTGTTGTGTCTCAAGAAAGCAATAACCTATGTACTATTTCACATGTACCAGATTTTAATCCGCATATATTAAAACGGAACGTGAACTTGTTTTGATAATCTCACGATGACAGGATTGTGCGGACACTGATATTGTAACGGGAGGTGTGGGCAGCAATGAGATAATGAGATGGACACTGATAGTACGGCACTGAGTCCCCTGCTTCCTGATTCTCCCATGTGCATTTCGGTCACTGCTCATCATGAACTCTCACTCCTTGCCTCCCTCCCAGGACATGAAATCCGTCTCGGATGCCATCCAATTTGTACAGGTATTGGTTCTGAATAATATTGCACCCTTCAATTTACAATTTTCAGATAGGGTTAGTACAAATTGGCCAAGCCATGTACTAGTAGCTTTCCCCATCGCAACTGACCATGTACAGACCCAGAGATCATACTGTTTGTTGGCTCATGCTGCCGACTTAAAGCATCCCATCCATGTCGCGATCGGCGCTAGATCCATAGCTTGCGGTTGACTGCCGATCGTGGCACTGTTTTCACCGGAGGCCTTGGCTTTCAGTTTACAGGGACAGGTCAGCGTTCCTCGCTGGCTTCTGGATTCAGAATTCTGCGTTGGACTTTATTTCATGTTTCCGGTAAATGCCAAACTATCGAAGACTCCAAAATTGTCTGCTCTGAGCCGAATGGATTCGCGTAGTCCGGAGAAAATCCGTTTTTGTGTGATCTCAGCACCCATTTTTCATGGTTATCTGCATTCCTTCCGGAGTGTTCTGCAAGGGTTTTTTCCTCCTCGGGGGCCGAAGACCCAAAAAAACGTACCATATTAAGCGCGTGCTGCAAAAGTAGAATGCAATTAACAGCAAGCCTGGTCTGCGGTACGCAAATCCCTTGCGCAGAACATATACCGTATTATCAACTGTATAATTTTAAAAAAATACATTGGCGTCAGATTCCACACAGAAGTTAATACATAGGGGATGCTTAAATGATCACTGAGATCACATTTACAAAGCCAAATCGATGCCACTGTAGCATCGATGCAAACCCTAGCACTACATCTAACCTAGCTACCGGCAGTACGTACTCACCGGTGAAACTATGGTGTCGTCGCACGCCTACTCAGAGTTGGTGCCGGTGCTCTCGTCGTCGGAGTAGTTGCCGACGAAATACCGAGGCGTGCCTGGTGCTCGCGCTCGGAGCAGCGGAGGACACGGCACAGCTGCCGCTGCTCGGCGTCGTGCGCGTCGCGGCGGTGCTTGGCCCGGTCCCTAACGTCGGAGACGAGACTCCCGAGCGAATTAAACTTTGCCTCGCAGACCTTGTCATCTTCTGAGCTGGTGCCGTCCTCCTCCTCGTCGTCGTCAGAGACGTGGGCCACCCGCGCGGGCGTAGGCGCGTGGACCACCAGAGCCGCCGCACGAGATCTCCCCGCCTCCGCAACTTTGGTGCCGGGGCCGAACCACACTAGCCCCGCCCACACAGGGGAGATCGCCCGGGTACGGGAGAGCGTGCCACGCGCGCGTGCCTGCTCGGAGCGGCGACGTCGGGCCTCCTCCTCCGTCATCGGCGGCGCACGAGCACCCGACCCGGTCCTCCCGCCGCGCCTCGAAGAAAAGGCGTCGCGACCAGCTAAATTCCGGCACGATTGGCCGACCATGGGTAGGTGGAGGGTTGATGCGGCGATGGGGGGCGGCGATTTGATTTTTCGGTAGCAGAGGCGGCCAGAAACGGAGACAAGGGCGGGCGGCGGCGAGGGTTTCTCTGCGGGTGAGGAAGAGAAAAATGGATGCGATTTCCCGCATCCAGCCTTTCGCACCGAATATATGCGGGACAGATGGGCCTCGATGCGGGAAACAGCAATTTTTTTTGCGGCTATCGCCCCTTTACGGTATCTGTAAAGATAATTTTTTAACCTCGATACCGCGTAGCGACCCAATATTTTACGGACCAGCCGATATGCGGTATGTGGTAGAGATGCTCTGACATAAACTGAAAGAACAATATCCAATATACGGTGACACCCGGTTTCAGTCCTGACTAGGGTGGCAAGCGGCACTCGCATAACGACTCGCAAAAGCAAATATAGACAAAAGAAACCAAAAATCTAGCAAAACTAGAAAAGAATTACTGCATCATTTCTATAATATAAGACTTTTTAGCAAGTTAAATCAGCTTTCTAAAAAGGCTTATATTATAGAACGGAGGTAGTAGTTAAAAAGCAGTGCCGCGACACACCCTGGTCCTGACCTCCGTGCTCTTCACGGCGCCACCGATCGAACAACAGCATACATGCGCTCGACGAAAACGAAAACCATTTTCTGCACCACTAGCTAGCTAGACGCCGTAGGTTTTCCAGCGCCCGAGGTATACATGTGTGGTCAGCACCACGGTCCACGGCTCGATGGCTCACGACGCGACGATGCCTCCAGCAAACAGCAGTACAGCACCAAGGTTTTCCGGGGCCATGGCCACGTCAGAGTAGTGATCCAGAGCGGCAGCTTTGACCCATCCGTGACCCGAGTCAGCCGGGTGTGAACTGGTTGACTCTACCGTCCTCTCCATGACTCCATCATCACGTATAGTAGCTAGTACTTGTACTTCCCCCCTCTCGCCGTCACTGTAACTTGCGTTGCGTGCGGTGATCAACTCTCCCTCTTGCGCGCGCCTGTAACTGCTGTTCACGCGTTTGGGTCAATCCTTGAGCCGTCGACAACAACACCCCGATGGTCGATGGATTGGACAGGGAAGAAGATGCCAATTTGGGCGGTGATGAAGGCCGGTCGGTTTCCATGCATGCATGGTCTGGTCTCCGTGCCGAGTCGGTTTTCAAGCAATCTTCGCTTGATCGGACGTCGCCAAGTTGCACCTTGTAGCTTTCCCTAGAGATTCTTAGCCTAGGGAGATGATGGATGCAGCTTCGTCAAGCGTGCCGACTCCGAGTAAATCACCAAAGTACAATCTGCGCTAATAGCATGAAAATATTTACACATTGCAATTTTCCACAAATTTTGGCAAGTTATATGTTATACCATGTAAACCTATGATTTTCTCAAAAAATTGAGATACATATTCTCAACAGAAGGTTGGATGCAACCATCCGTAGAAAACCCCAAACTCTTTCCACCGTGTTCTCTTACTTTTCCACGCTCGAATTTCGTGTGACATGCATCTACTAGATTTGTTTCCTGAATCGTACTCAATTGTGGGCAATTTTGCCCTTCGTCTTCTCTCTTCTCCATCCCTACTAAAAGTGCCCCAGCCACTCCCGGCTCCCCCACCCTTCCCCTCCAACGGCTTTGCCGGCCGGAGTTGGCGGGGGAGAGGAGGCCGGCCTCGAGTCTAGGTCTAGGGTTTGCCTAAGTGGTGAATGGTGTCATGCCATCGAGGAGTTCATCGCCGAGGTCCGCGAGCGGTCTCCGGTGGTGGATGGTGGTGCTGCTACTAGCGGTGATGCTTTAGCGGATGAAGGAGACGGGTGGCGTTGTTGGCCATGCCTCGTCTCTAAATAAGCTTGACTTCGGTCACGATACAGATCTGGCCGAGATGGAGCTGCTACCTCTTTCTTCTTTCCATCATGGTGATGGAAGGGGAGAGCGGTGGTGGATCCTTCTTTGTGCGGGAACTGGAGAGCAGGGAAGAAAAGTTGTGGCCATGAATATCCTCGTTAGTTCTTCCTCACGAGCTCTAGCGACGGCCGACTATCGTCTTGCTGTTGACTCAATCGGCTGTAGATAAGGCATTCCCCTGACCGTCGGCAACAACAACCGGTGCTCCAGATGCCTACTGCCGGTGAATGGTATGCTTCTACCTCCATGCCATAGTGTCGTTTGGAGGCCCTCTGGCTTTGATGTGGCAAACTCTTGCTGTTGTGCCCCAAGTGGTTTTGTCCCCGGTGGTGTAGCAGTCGGCTGGCGTTGGAAGCCTTGACAAGATCTCAGTGGAGATGGAGCAGAAGAAGACCATGACTTGATCACTTTTTTATTTTTGGTTCTAGGGTCTTAGGTGCAAATCTCAAGGACCATGTTGTATTTTATTTTACTTTCAAGGCCCATCTTGTAAGTGTAATACACCGACGAATATTTAATGCAACTTCATGGTCCTTCCAGACCCGGTTCCCATTCAAAAAAAGACTATTGTGGGTTCGATGCGCAATTGCCTTCGTCAGCCATCCAACGCTGATTTGATTAACCATTTATATTTTGGATTCGAACCTAATTAATCATTTTGTGTAAATAGATAATATAGGTTAACCATTTGGCTAATTAGGTTTAAATGGTTAATCGTTGGTTATTAAGGTTCAAAGCACTTATATAACGATGGCAAATACTCGTAAATCTTAGTTTGCCAACTCAAACTCTAGGTGCAAGCAAATTCTCCATGACCATACTATAAAACTCACAACTCATAAGCATATTAAAAAGTTCACGATGATATGGCATAATATATGCACAAATCGACAACAAGATAGTTCAACAAGTCTAATATTAACACTCATACAGTCATACATACAATCACGTCCAACAAATTCAAACTTCAAGTCCATCAAGGTTCAATATCAACAATCATACATGTAGTTCATCTGACATCCACATTCATACATGCAATTAGTCCAACAAATTTGTACAAAAAGTTTCAAGTCCGAAAAAAGAATAATTCAACAAAAAGAACCAACACTCCATATATCCATCGTCGAGAATGCCCATGACATCGGTGCCAAAACTTGTCAACTATTATTTGTATCGCACAAGAGGAATGAGAATAAGAAATCGAACTAGGTATAAGAGGATTTTGACTAATATGGTCACTTTTCAACTCCAATACAAACTTTATTCCCAACTTTATGTCTGCAACAACTAGCAACTAGTACATATAATTTAATAGCAATACACCATGATACGAGGACGGATCATTCCATTAACAATAAATAGAAATATCATTCTATTACCATGACACAGTGATAGATCATTAATAGCTAGAAACTATGTACATACACGATGATACCAAGACATATCACCTGGTACATAAACCAAATATGCCAAAATAGATGCACACTACAAAACACTTAATTACTTGGAGAAATTGAGAGGCCTCTCTCACAAAGTATGTCATAAATAGTTGTCGTGCTAAAACCACGTGTACCTACATAGAAAACGATTGGCATAACAAGTGTTACACTTGTAAACTTGAGACATTATATAGTATTCAATAGAAAGACATAGCTATCTACGAGAAGTGCTAGAATCAACAAAATAATACCTAAAAGTGAGAGTTCTCACTTGATGTACGAAACCAATCTTATAAACAAATAAGATAATCAGCTATGTCAGGGGTTAATCGGCCTCTGAAATTAGATATAACTCTATGGATTATGCTGAATGCCGACTCTAATGCAAAGGTAGAAGTGGGAACAACTAATACATATCCATCCATGCTAAAAAGTATGGGATACTCACTTAGATTGGTTTTCCACCAATCTAGGATATCAGAGTTTTCTGTTCGAGCTATTGGAGGCTTTAACTAGTAAGCATCAAGCTCAGAAGACCCCACACTAGTTGAATCGATCATAAGGCTATTATGGCGGTCCCAATCAGACAATGGGTCATTACTCTGCATGTCCATGTCTAGATCATCATCTCCTTATTGTGTTTGTGTAGTTTTTGAGTGGTTTAACTTAGCATACTCCTCGAAAAACTCTTTAAATGCCTCCTTCATTCTAGAAATCTTAGTTACAACACTACTCCCAAGCACCTGAGGATACCAAAACTCAAGATAAGTGAACTTGAACCTCATATCAAGGATTAGAGGCAGCGAAAGTGCAAGCCAATATAGTTTCCAATATTTATCAAGTTTTCTTTACATGGGCTTGATCATTTCAGGAAATGAAGAGCCCTCCTGAGATGCCTCCTTATACAGTGCTTCCTGAGTTTGCCACATTTTCTTAAAATAGATATTTGCAGTTTGAACCAGATATCACCTTCGTAGATCCATAAAACACTCTGAGAAACTTGCAGACCGCTTTTTCCTCATGCCATTACGCGTCATAAGATGCATATTAATACTAGGGATCTTTCCTTTCTAATGCATGGAATGCTCTTATGTACCTCAATGTTGTCTTTACCATTGTGAAGGTTGACTTCCATCTTTTGGGCACATCAAGACAGAGATTCTTCTCATAAAAAGTGCCCTTTTGTGTAACAATGTCCATAATTTTTTCCCGATTTGCGGTAACTCTTATGAACTTAACAGTTTCACAAATATTTCTCGAGATTGGATCCAAATAGTCAACCCCTTCTTAGCATACCAAATTGAGGATGTTTGATGTGCATCATTGATGCAAGATTTTTCAATTCCCAATTAGCATATTCTTGGGGAACCAAATTTCCCTCGACATTTTCACCATTCTACCATCGTTGATTATTATCATTTTCCAACTTCCAGGAGTCATTAATGATGTGTGATGTAATGACCATGTACCCAATAGTGTGATATGAAATCCATAAGTCCATGGTTAATGCTATCCTTGACTTGGTAGCACCAAATAACTCCTTTAAAGATTTTTTGTAATCATCAAAGTCTTTGTTGATATCATTCTTCAAAGCCGGGTCAAAAAAATCATTCTTCAAAGTCTTTCTTTTTATCATGTGAAAGGATGGGTTCAAACTAGAGACAAACTTCCGAAAACCATAGTACTAAATAATGGACAAAGGAAACTCATGAGAACAACCATCCTCACCAGCATTTTTCTTGCAACATCTTGAGCCAACTTCCATGAGCGGTTGACTCTATCTGGTGTCCCGAGGGATGTATTCATATGATTCAAATCTTTAACCACTACTTCCCTAGCTTTTCATCTTTGCAAGTGATTGCACAATCCACTTGTTCCATGCCCTCGCTTGTCACTAATTAATGCGCTATAATGCTTGCACTCTCCTTGTGTAACTTACCCATCAACTTGTATCATCACAAATTCTTGCCAAGACTTGGATTTGGACTTCTGTCCTTGAGCACTACATTCGACCCTCCACACATGTACTCATCATCAACATCTTATTCTAGATCACAATCCTCATTTTCATTATCTTTATCCTCCTCGATTGAGTCTCTAGTCCTTATTGTTCATAATCCACTTTCATTCTCACTTGTGAATCTCCAACATCTTGTGTGTGTCTTCCACCATGTACCTTGACACTAACTCATCACAATCATCCATTCCTAATTAAATGTTCACATGCACAACATATATGTGTAGATAAGCACACTCTTCAACATAGCAGAAATGTGAGATTTAATTTGAGAACAAAGGAATTTATACGGTGTTTAGAAAATTGTAGGTTATGAAGTAGTCTACATAGAGTGCTTTTTAGTAGATATATGCATACATGTTGCTGATCTAGAGCTGCTATACTAGTAGTGAACTGGAAGGATGTGAACTAACTTACAAATTTAAGTTGGACCAGGAAGGTCAGAGTTTAATGTTGTACAGTTATGGTATCTAGCTAAGTTGATTTATAGTCACAATATCTTGTTTTCATGCGGTTTCTACTACTAGTACTACTTACATGAATGGATATGTATTCTAGAACATATACTTTAGACTGACTGAGTCAAACCTTAGTGAGCATAATTCAAGTCTAAGTTTAAACAATTTCTAGTTAGGAACTAAGAATACATGTTATTGCCGCATGGCAACAAAGTAAAGTGATGAACAACAAGACAATCCAGATAAAACTACTTGCTTCACATCACCCAGCTAGGTAATCATGTGCCTGAATCTCGACTATCCGCCAGCTAATTTGCGCCACCTGTCATCATTTATTGGTACTTACATCTATTTGAATTAATGCTAGCAACTGATTTTGTAGGAGCACCTCCATATTTTGGATCACATACATCAAATGTTGGTCCATAGATTATTTCGACAAACAGTCGTGTGTTGATCAAACAAGCTAGGCGTGCATTGACCATGACCTAGCATGCACGCGTGCATATAGACGACGACAGGTCGATTGACCATCATTTAAAGACATACGTTAGATCTAGTTAGAGCATCTGTAGCCATCCCCATACAGCGTCCAGTGGAAGCTTTTTTTTTTTGCTGTATGGGGTGTGTCGGTGCATTGCCGGGAGCGACACCAAGTCTCCCAACCCCAACCCCAACCCCAAACACCCCCATAGCCAATTTTACAGATAATTAAAAATTTCTAATAAAGCAAAATTTTGATCAAATATATAACACAAATAAATGCAATTTTAACAAGTTTTGAACCATAAGTTGAAACAAATAAAACTAGGTGTTTCCCTTGAGCACCCACAAGTGCTGGTGGACGCCAGATGACGGCCAAACAGGGATCGGCTGGTGATGCTCTTAACCACTTGTTTGCTACATGGTTAATTATCTAAAACCACATGGCGACCGAGAAATGATATGTACGGTGGGTTACGATAGTCTAGTTTATCTAACCAGTTTTCTACCATTCATTATCGAGAATCAAACACCAAACTTATAGTTGTGCTCGACACACTTATTATTTCTAAGGACCTCTGTTAGACAAAAAGAGTCTCCTACCAAAAACCTAGATATTTGTTGTTTTGAGTTAATCTTGTGGGTAAGTCTACAAATCAGCGTTTTTCTTTCGTACATTTGACTTGGCATTCCATGAGGACGCCACTCTTTGCCAAGCAATATCAAAGATAATTGTTAGAGCAACTGTTAGAGATTTGGTTTTTGTTCTAGATTTGATCAAATTTCAGTTATATTTATACCTAAAACGGAGATAGTATGTTTAAATGATCGTAGCATAAAAATATGTAAACGTTTCTTTAGAGTTATTTATGAGTAATAATTATCTTGCGGCAATCAAATTAATGAAAATATCACACCAAAAGTCAAAATCGGACTAGAAATGGAAGGTGACATGGGTATGATTACTCGGCTGCTTATGATTCGCTACCCTATATTGGGTAAAAGGTTTACGGCCCATGAAGGTTTCAGATGACAGCCCAAGAAAGCAACCGATAAAGGCTTTGACTGTATTAGGAAAGAGACTATGAACCGATATGATGTTGGTATTGTAAATACGCATGTATAAAACCTATCCGCATATAGCTTTGAGACCCGGCCTATTATATATAGGACGGGAGAAGCCCAAGCGAGGGTACCGAAATCTAGAGGACAACTTGTAATAATGCAATTACTCAATATTCAGGCGACTTTGATTCCATTGTTTCCCTGACATCCGACGAAATCCCTAGCATTCTCTTTTCCGCGAAACCCTAAGTCCATCACCATGGGCATTGCCGAGGTTACACCTCATCAATTGGCGCCATCTGTGGAAAACCTGAAGCTGGAACCACGGATTCGACGGACCGCTCTCCACCAAGCATCAACTCGACGAAAGCAGATCCACGCCCACCCACCCCTATATTGGTACCCGCTGATTTTAATGGCGGATCCGATCTAATTATCGGAAGCTTCCACTTCCAGGTACACGACCCGCAAGAATCGCACCCTTCGGCTCTGATCACATCAGAACTCTCGGTACAAAAACCTGCGCCTACGGCGGCACCGACATCTTCTGTTGGATCCTCCATGGATGCCATGACATAGATCGAAACAGGCGAAGAAGGTCATCGGCCAGCAAACCCGACAAACTCGGAACCCGAAGAAAGCAGCAAAAACATCGACTTCAAAGAAAGGATGACGAAGATCTATCTAGAACTACGATCTTGGAGTACTATCAGCACATCCTTGGAAGCAAAAGATGATGCCATGATGCCATGCATAACACGCCACCAAGTGTGCATGATCAACGGGGATACCTCAACACCACGCGATGAAAACGGTAATCCTATCCTCAACCCCGATGATATTTTATCAAACAACAATGCAGGAAAGCACGACAATGAAGGAGACCACAGAAACGGAGGAGAAATAGCAGATAATCACATAGTCCAAGTTAGAGGCGGAGAACCTGTCGTGGTGGTGTCACGGCAGATGCCATGGATAGGCTAATGGTGGGGACTAATATGCGCTAGGGGAATCCAGGGAGGGATAGTCGAGTGATTCTCTATACAGAAGCTTTGTATTGATGTTTAATCTCCGAGATTACAAGTGCTCCTCGAGCTGTATTGACAAGAGGAGGAAGAAGAAGCTCTCTTACTCTTGCCTACCAACTAGCCCAAGAACCCTAGATCCACTAGAGCTCAACTAACTAGAATTCTCCTTGCTCTGTATCATAAAGAACCCAACCCCCTTACCAGAACCCCAACCCCCCTTATATAGAGGTGGTTCGGTCCTGGTCTAGGGCATACGTGGAGGCATATTCCTAAGAATATGCCCCCTCCCAAAGTAGTAACCCGACAGGGGTGCTTTTCCCCCGCGTCACACTTGCTTTAGCGACGTAGCCTCTGCGGCGCCCGCGTCAGCCGACGTGAGCGTCGTCACCCTTGTCGGCCACGATCCGGTGGTCCCACCCTTGCTTTATTCGCTCATCCAGTACGCACCGGACCTTCTTTTTTGACCAGAGAGATTCCTTCCTTCTCCTAGAAGCTAAGCGAGGATCCGGATCACAGTTGATCCGGCCACACCTGTTCCTGCATACAAGCCAGACAAGTATTTCCGACTTACTCCTTGAGTCGGACGAGACAATGTTAGGCGACCCGTCTGGTTCGGGTTACTCCGTGATCCGGCCTGCCTTGAGGTGACTCGGCCGGCATCCGCTTTGGCCTTGCCGAACCTCAGCTGACTCGGCCCTTATACCCCGGAGTGACCCTACCCGGGGTTATCCCCCCAACATTAGTCCCCGAAGCTGGTGCGGCCTTAGCGGCCTTGGTCGTTAAGGCCACATCAGGTTCATTCGTATTTAAGTTTCAGACGTTTAGTTCCGGGTTAACTTCTTGTCTCGAATTATATGGATTTACGTTCCCTTCGCACGTTCCAAGTTACTTGCCGGCCAGGTTATCATTGTAGCTCGGATCCTATGGTTTTACTTTCCCTCTGCACATTTCAAGTTTTCACTTGTCGGCCGGGTTACCACGGAGGCTCGGATCCGGACCTTGCTTCCTTCTCTCATACGCCAACCCACGTAAGGGTTAATCATTGCGTTACCTTATTTTAAGGGCCTGCACTGTAATTGCCGCAGTAACTGTCAGTGATTACTGCGCGGGTTACATCACGCCTGTCTCCTCGTTTCCCGCAACTACACGTCGTGTCATGGGATCATATTTACCCCGTGGCCTCCGCTGTGGCTTCTCTCTGATTGGCTAATGCCGGTGATACACGGCCACAACGCGTGGCTCTCCAGCACAACACGATCCCACTCGTTGATTACTGGGGGCAGTTAAATAGGGGAGGGCACGCTCCTTAGCACTTTTCCATCTCCGCGCCCCCTCGCCTGTTCCTCTTCTTCTTCCTCGCGACTGCACCGCCGCCAGTGCCCGTTGTAGCAGCGCCGCCGCCGCACCTTCTCCGTGCCTCCGCACCGCAGCCACCGCTGCACCACTGCTTAGCCACGGGTCCTCGTCAATTTAGACCGCAGAGCCCCGCCGCTGCCAGCTCCAGCGAGGACAGCGGATTCGAGATGACGGAGGAGGAGCTCATCGTCGTCGAGCAGGAGATGGAGGAGGACGCCGGCGCGGCGGACCGCGGCGCGTGGGCTGGTTCGTGGGTTTGCCAGGATGACATCGACTGGCTCTACCGGACCCGACGTATTCCCGCCGGCGTCGCCGCTCGTCTCCCCTCCTCAGAATTGGCCCCCTCACCCAATCCGGGTGAGTTCGTCGTTTTCCTATCCCATTTCCAACGGGGATTTGGTCTTCCGGTGAGTGATTTCTTCCGGGACTGGGTCCGGACCTATCACCTGCAACCACATCATCTCCCGGCAAACGCCATCACCTCTCTGTCCGCTTTCGTTTCCTCGATCGAAGGCTACACCGGACTATGGCCCACGAAGGAGCTGTGGATCCGGTTCTTCGGCCTCCATCGCAACGTCGTCCCCAACATCCACGTCGAGTCGGAGGACAAGCAGCTCACTCAGTTCGGAGCTGCCTCGATCTCGCCCCAGAGGTATTCAATCTTTCCCCGGGTCACCGGGCTTGACTCCTGCAAAGGATGGGCCCGTACCTTCTTCTACGTCCAGAACGAAGGCACCGAAGACTTGATCTGGTTGCTGCCCTACGCTCCGGGTCCCCCGGACACGAATTTTTGGAAGGAGGTCGCCAAAAAACCTACAGCTCTGGCCAACCAAGTCAACAAAAGGTTTGTGGAGCTGAAGAAGCTCGGATTGCGCAACGAGGATGCCATGATCACATTCGTGCGCAACCGAATCTCTCCCCTCCAACGACGCACTCACAAGTTATGCCATATGAGCTTCAGTCGCGACCCCAACCGAACCTCCTCGTTCGAGTTGAGCAACACGGAGATCTTCCACCGGGTCAAGGCTCTTTTCACCACCCACAAGGATTTTTCCGCCGAATGGACGTGGGGAATCGAGCATTACTGCCGCGACAGGCTCCCTCTCGCGGTAAGCTTCACGGAGTAAACTTATTTCGGATCAATTACGTGTCGGTTCTTATCGTATTTTTGACTCTGCTCCTTGTGCCTTTTTCTCAGCTGTTTCTCCAGCAAACCCTCGAGGATGGTACTGATTCGACCCTTAAGTGGGCCCCGGACCGAGAAATCCCGGATGAGGAGGAGCCGGACCAGGAGATGTTCCTCCCCACAACCGACGCCACCAAACGACCCAGCGGTAAATTCTCTTCTCTTAGAGATTGGCCCGACGATGAGGATGACTCAGATATCGACGTGATTGAACCCGTTGAGGCTGTCCCTCTTTCTTTTGCCTTCCCGGCATCAGCTAACCCTGGTGGGCACATCCACGAGGATTCTCCACTTGCCACGGGCGAGCCTGTTCCGGTGGCGTCGAAGAAGAAGCGCGGATCCGCGTCAAGTTCTTCTTCCGAACCTTCTCAGCCTTCCAAAAGGCAAAAGAAGGCCGGAGACAAGACTGCCTCCAAACGGGCAGGCAAAGCCCCAACACGGAGGGCTCGGAAACCTAAGGAAGCCGAGACCTCGGATGCGTACGTCATTTTTCACTGCGCAACACACTTCTCCCTGCATCGGGGTAATTTCACTCCTGACATTATTTTCTCTTGCAGGGCTCCTGTGGAGGTCCCTCAGAGCGGATCGAGCATCTCCTCTCCTCTTCGGTCCAGTCCTTCCCCTCCTCGTGACGATGAGTCACGCCCGCTGAGCCCTATTCCGGAGGGCTCTGCGGCCGCTCCGGGTTCCGCAGTACCTCCTTCAAAGGAACGCGACCTCGGATCGGGAGGGTCGGATCGGCCGAGGCAACGGCGTCCGGCACTTCGGCATTGCCGCAACCAGCAACCACCAAGTCTACCGCAACTCCAGCACTAGCAGCAGCTTCAGCACCAGCCACCGAACCAGCGCCTCTCCCGGCTCCGAAGAAACCAACAGCAGCTCCAGCACCAGCCACCAAAGCTCCCGTGCCAAGTTCGTCTGCCTCGTTCGAGTCATCCCAAGCTCGGCGAGGAACCACTCCAGCGGCTTCAAAGGGCAAATCCACTGTGGTCACATCCTCCCAGCAAGCCAAAGGCAAGTCCACCTCCGTCGAGGCCGGGCGGCGAACCTTGTCGTCGATGCTTCCAAAGAAATCACCAGCAGCGACGGATCCTCCTGCCGAGCCAGCCGAGTCGCAGCAGATGGTTCTTCACACTAGCCCAGCTCTTGCCCTGATTGAAAGGAAATAAGCTCACGCAAAGGGCTTGGTGGCACCTCACATGCCCACTGGCGAACGGTACCCTCCGAGCCTCATCGAGTTTGTCATGAACTGGAATAAGGCGGAGTTCGTCTACAACGACGATCTCCGGAAAAGTTCGGCCCAGCTGAATTTTCCGCTCAGATGAATACCGCCGCCAAGTCCATTAACCTCGCTGGGCGTATGATGGAGGTACGTCGTTTCTTTTTTTACATGCTGTAGATAATAACCATTAGTCCCCGAGCCTCCGGCGGAGTAACTTGTTACTCGGCCGGATGCTCCTTAGAAGATCAACGTAGCTGCATGTAAACTTCAAATATGCACACACCTAGAGCCGGGTTAAGTTCCGCTTGGCCCGGATCTCGTATACTTCGAATATGCACACACCTAGAGCTGGGTTAAGTTCCGCTTGGCCCGGATCTTGTACACTTCAAATATGCACACACCTAGAGCTGGGTTAAGTTCCGCTTGGCCCGGATCTTGTACACTTCAAATATGCACATACCGAGAGCCGGGTTAAGTTCCGCTTGGCCCGGATCTTGTACACTTCAAATATGCACACACCTAGAGCCGGGTTAAGTTCTGCTTGGCCCGGACCTTGTACACTTCAAATATGCACACACCTAGAGCCGGGTTAAGTTCCGCTTGGCCTGGATCTTGTACACTTCAAATATGCACACACCTAGAGCCGGGTTAAGTTCCGCTTGGCCCGGATCTCGTATACTTTGAATATGCACACACCTAGAGCCGGGTTAAGTTCCGCTTGGCCCGGGTCTTGTACACTTCAAATATGCACCGAACTAATTTTACACGCCTGTACCTTTGTCAGTAACCACCAATCGTCGGAGCGTCGAGTTTCAGCGCCTACTTGATACCCACAAGATCTTGCGTGCAAAACATGTTGCACTTGGCACGGAGCATGAAAAGAGGGGTAATTTCCTCTCTTAACACCTCTCTGTTTCGTTTGTTTCTGCCTGATTAACCTCCTTATTCGGTTTTTTGCAGCTGGATGGAGGCTGAAAACAAGATTATGCGGAAGAACTTGGAGGAAATCCGAGGTATGTCCTTTCTCGGCCAACGTCATTGTGTTTTCCATTCTTTCTTCTCCGTGGCTCGGCAAACATTCACTCCTCGGCTTTGCCGGTCAACACACTATTTCAGCATCGCTTGAGGATAGTGTGCCCGTGCCTGATATGATGCTGCATTTTCTCGAACAAGCAGGACAGCATCAAGCCGAGCTGAAGAAGAAGAACAATGAGCTCACCCTCCTCCGGACCAAGGACGACGAAATAGCTAAACTCAAGGCCGAGATGGAGAAGATGAAGGCCCAACACAAAACTGAGCTCCAAAAAGTTGGCCAGAACTTCACCGAAGAACGTGAGCGCTTTATCCTTCAGATCTCCAAGGACCAGGACCTGCTTAAGGAATCCGAGGTCCGGCTTGGGTCGGTGCTCGCTGAGCTTGAACAACTTCGCCAGAGACGCGACAGTTGTATCAAGGAATTGACCCGGATCCATTGCCATATCTCACGTAAGTTTCTTCCCCTTATCCGACATAGTTTTTCTAGGCTAGCTCATATGCCTTTGCTTCAGCATCTTCCCTTTCCTTGTTTTCAGATCATTTTCCGGAGGGTACTGCCATCGCCAGTGCTGCTGTTGCCAAATTCTGCCAAGAGAGGGGTACTCCCATCGCTCCTGATGGTGAGAGCATCCCCTTAGACATGGAGGACCTGTTGGTCAGCGTGTCAGCTCGGGTGGAAACCATCAAGAACTATGGGAAAGATCTCCTCGATCTTGCGGTCCGGATCTTCAACACTTTCTGGCCAAGCGAGAGCGCTCCGGAAAGGATCACGCTCCTTGCCGACAAACTGATGGAGATTGAGACTCAGCTTGACCTCTGGAGAGAATCCGCCGGGCGTGCCGCAGCAGATACCCTTCTCCACCATATCCTTTCATGGTACGAGAAGATCGATCTGAGCCTCCTCACCCGTCGGTGCACCGGATCCAAATGGACCGATGATCCGGAGTGGGTAGCTCGGCGCCAGGCTTGCGCCTACAGCCTCGCTGAATATTCTCCAGTCCATGACTGGGTTGAGGGGCCGAGATTTCTGGAATCCGGCGAGGAGGAGCAGATGGAGAACGTGGAGGATGGGTCGGGCGATGATGGAGAAGATGCTGCTTCAGATATTGAAGACAGTGATGATGACGCCAAACTCCCTCCTCCTGCCGCTCCTTAGTTGAAAAAACTTGAAAATTTATTAGATCCCCGATATGCCGGGTGCAATTGTATGCTGAATACATGATATTTTGCTACTATGCTTGTATGCCGGATTAACTTGGGCGTAGTCCCCGAGTTTCATTTTCTTGTTCGTCCAATTCTCCGGCTCGATCCGTGTCTACCTTGACTCGGTTTTACGACTTACGAATCCGATCCTCAAGAATCGTTTTAACAATACTGAGAAACTTTGAGGCTTGGCTCAAAATAATTCAACATAATAGCTTGAAAGTAAATACGGGGTTAGTCCGAAAAAAAAACGTTAGCTAGAATAGTATCGTTTCCTTAGTAGTTTTTTATGTGCTACGCAATTCCAAACTTGTTTCCTTGCTTGCCATGAAGCCAATTCTTGTTGGACAGCAGCAAGTCGAAGGGTTGGGTTTTTGGTGCTCACACATTACTAATCCGGGTTAAGTGAAACGAGTCATTCCAGCTAACGCACAAAAAGTAACAACAATCATTTATTAAGGTAGTCCCCGAGTTACTGCTCGAGGCTCCGCTATTTCATTGATAAGCTCATTGCCGACATACATACCGACATATGAGATGACTCGGATACATACACTTCTTAGCTAAGTGTAGAAGGGACGAAGTAGTGCTACATTCCACGGTCGCTTGGACTCCTCTCCGGACCTCTCCGCCTTGTTCTTTTCCTGTGGCTTTGCATCTATGAGATAGTAAGAATCATTGTGCAATGCTTTTCTCACAATGAATGGCCCTTCCCATGGGGGGGATAATTTATGCATGCCAGTGGTATGCTGTACCAACCGGAGCACCAGATCGCCTTCCCGGAAGACTCGGGGGCACACTTTCCGGCTATGATAGCGTCGGAGATTTTGCTAATATATGGCGGATCTGGACAGTGCCAGTTCTCTCGCTTCTTCCAGCAGATCAACATCATTTTGCCGGGCTTCTTGCACTTCGGCTTCTGTGTATTGGGTGACCCTAGGCGAATCATGCTCTATGTCGGCTGGTAATACATCTTCTGCCCCATATACCAGAAAGAACGGCGTGTAGCCTGTTGATCGATTCGGAGTTGTTCTTAAACTCCACAATACCGCTGGTAGTTCTTCTATCCAGCACCCCGCTGATCTTTGCAGCGGCTCAATGAGCCGGGGTTTTATCCCGGATAATACTAATCCGTTGGATCTTTCCACTTGTCCGTTCGATGCGGGGTGGGCTACCGAGGCTACGTCGAGTCGGATTTTCTTGTCTCCGCAGAATCGTGCAAATGCTCCTTCAGCAAAATTTGTGCCGTTATCAGTTATAATGCTGTGCGGATAACCGTACCTCAAGATGATGTCCTTGAGAAATGTTACGGCCGTAGCCCCATCACATTTTCTTATAGGCTTCACTTCGATCCATTTTGTAAACTTGTCCACCATGACCAGAATGTGTGTCATGTTTCCTCTTGCTGGTTTAAACGGGCCAACCATATCCAAGCACCACACCGCAAATGGCCATGTAATTGGTATGGTTTTGAGTTCCGACGTAGGCATATGTGTCTTGGTGGCGTACCTTTGACAACCATTGCATTTTCTCACCAGATCTTCTACTTGCTCCAAGACACTTGGCCAATAGAATCCATGCCGGAACGCCTTTGCCACTAAGGCCCGGGATGAGGCGTGATGCTCGCATTCTCCTTGGTGTATATCTCGGAGGATGTCAAGTCCTTCTTCCGGGTCAACACACCGCTGGAGGACATTGGTTACACTCCGTTTGTACAACTCGGAATTGATGATTGTGTAAGCTTTGGCTCTCCTCTGAGTTTGCCTGGCTAGCACTTCCTCAGTGGGCAACGTTCCATCTTTCAAGAACTGGTATATAGGCAGTGCCCAAGCTGGTATTGCTCGCGCAGGGAACATCTCATCAATTTCCATCCGATCCACCGGCATAACTTCAGCCGGATCACGCTGAACAGTCCCCGGGTCTAGCGAGGTAGTCTCCGGGTTTGCCGAGGTACTCCCCGGGTTCGGCGTGCTACCTCCCATGTCAATATCCATGGGCTCAACTCCGGATTCCGTGTTTTCCGGGACATAGATTGAATCGGTTCCTAGGGATGGCTTGATAGATGGTTTTCTGAGGTGCTCCAATGCAACACCCGGTGGAATTGCCTGTCGGGTCGATCCGAGCTTCGACAGCATGTCGGCAGCTTCGTTTTCCACGCGAGGTACATGGTGAAATTCGCATCCCTCAAAGTAACTCGAGATTTTCTGCACATGAAATCTGTATAGTGCCATGTTTGGATCCAGGGCGTCCCACACTCCGGACACTTGCTGTATTACTAGATCCGAGTCGCCAAAGCAGATTATCCGACGTATGCCAATCTCCTTTGCCACTTTGAGACCATGCACAAGAGCCTCATACTCAGCGACATTGTTCGATGCCGCGAAATGGATCTGCAATACGTACTTGAGCTGATCCTTCTTTGGCGAGGTAAGCACAACCCCGGCACCTAACCCGGTTTTGGTT
Organism: Avena sativa; assembly: GCA_916181665.1. NCBI lineage: Eukaryota > Viridiplantae > Streptophyta > Magnoliopsida > Poales > Poaceae > Avena > Avena sativa. The sequence continues at coordinate 626,435,157 of OV702288.1, read as the reverse complement.
TTCGATCCGTCAAAGTGCATCCTCCAGTAGTTCGGATCTGGTGGTGGCGGTTCGTATTATACCTCGGCCCAATCCACGAAAAAGTCCACCACAGCCTGGGACTTGATCGCTTCTCTCCTATCATACTAGGGTGCGTAAGGTGCTAGCTCAATTGCCCATTTCGCAATTCTGCCATTCGCATCTTTGTTACCCATTATCTCGGATATGGGGGCTTCGCATATCACTTTGATGGGATGCTCCTCAAAGTAGTGCTTTAACTTCTTTGCCGCCATATAAACTCTGTATGCCACTTTTTGAAAATGCGGGTAGTTCTATTTTGAGGCAGACAATACCTTGCTCAAGTAATACACTGGCCTCTGCACTGACTTACCCTCTTCATCTCGCTCCACTACAATTACTGCACTTACAACTCGGTTGGTTGCGGCTATGTAGAGCAACATTGGCTCCTTCGATAGTGGGGAAGCTAACACTGGTGCAGTGGCCAACATCTTTTTCAAGTGGGCAAAAGCTTCATCGGCCCGCGGCGTCCAAAGGAATTTATCTGATTTTTTCATGAGTTGGTAGAGAGGCAGTGCCTTTTCCCCTAAGCGACATACAAACCGACTCAACGACGCTAGGCATCCAGTGAACTTCTGGACGTCGTTGAGACACTTTGGCAGCTCCATTCATTCGATGGCTCGGATCTTAGTTGGATTAACCTCGATACCTCGACTGGAGACGAGAAACCTGAGTAATTTCCCAGCCGGGACACCGAAGGTACATTTCTCCGGGTTAAGCTTCATCCGGAATCTTCTCAAGTTCACGAATGTTTGCCTTATGTCGTCAAGGAGTGTTGCGCTTTCCTTGGTCTTGGTAACCACATCATCCACCAGACTTGTACATTTTGACCTATTTGATCGTGCAAACATTTTTGCATACATCTTTGGTATGTTGCTCCTGCATTTCGTAAACCAAACGGCATAGTGCGATAGCAATAAGCCCCGTACGGGGTAATAAAGGCAGTTTTTATTTGATCATCCGAGTTCAGAGGTATCTGGTGGAAACCAGTATAGGCGTCAATGAATGACAATAGTTCACATCCCGCGATAGAGTCGATGACCTGATCTATCCTCGGCAGTGGGAATGGGTCTTTTGGACACGCCTTGTTCAGGTTCGTGTAATCGATACACATACGCCAAACCACTGCCACGTTCGGATCATCCTTCTTCTTTTCTACCAGCACCGGATTAGAGAGCCAATCCGGATACAACACTTCCATGATAAATCCTGCTGCTAGCAATCGAGCTATCTCGTCACCAATGACCTTTCTCCTATCCTCGGCGAAGTGTCAGAGAGGCTGCTTCACCGGCCTTGCTCCGGGTCTTACGTTCAAAGAGTGCTCGGCCAACTCCCTCGGAACACCTTGCAAGTCCTGTGTGGACCAAGCAAAAATGTCCCGATTCTCACGGAGGAAGTTGACGAGCTTGCTTTCCTATTTGTCAGTTAACCCGGCACCAATTGTTACAGTACGCTCCGGAAACATGTTATCCACTGGAATCTTCTTGGTGTCCTTCACGGCTTGAAATGAAATGCTCCCATGCGGGTTGCTTAACGCCGACATATACTGCTGCGCGGACTGAGCTAAAGCCGCCACCTCTTGAATTTTTCTTTTCTCTTGGGCAATTACGAGTGACTCGGCTAGGTTAGACCCGGCTGAGGTGCACTCAATAGAACGTCGGAAATCCCCAGCGATAGTGATTGCTCCATTTGGCCCGGGCAACTTCATCTTCAGATAACTAACATGGCAACTTGCCATGAATTTGCTCAGTGCTGGTCTCCCGAGTAATGCGTGATACGTGCTCTCCAAGCTCACCACCTCAAACTCCAGATTTTCAGTTCGGCAGTTATCCCTCGTACCGAATAGCACGTCGACCCGGACTTTGCCTATGGGCTCACAGGATATGCCTGGTATGATACAATGCAAGGTTGTTCTTGTAGCTTGGAGCATGTTCTCCGAGATGCCCAATTTGCGCATCGTATCCGCATACATGATGTTAATGCTACTGCCATTGTCGATTAGTACCTTGGAGAACCTCACATTAATGTTTGGTCTAATGAACGTCGGATCTAACACTAGCGCATACGAGCCCGGACTTGGCATAAGCTTGGGATGATCTTTGGCGCTCCAGGTAATTTCCTGGTCCGACCAAGACATGTACCTCGTCACTGCAGGCATAACCGCGTTAACCTCCATATGTCGGCGCTGCAAGCTCTTCCTATCTGTTTCCTCTGTTGTGAACACACAATAGCTCTGGTGATGTTCCCTATACTCATTTCTTCCCTCGTTTCCGGAGTACCTCTGATCCGGTAGTTGCTGGTTTTCCACCTGATGCACTGCATCCCTTCTCTCGCTGTTGTCATACCTCGGCGGAGGGGGAGGCAACATCAGTTGCTGCGTGTTTGCTCCGGAAAGCAGTTGCTGCCGGGGTAGCTCCTGCTGAGGTTGATCATTCCGGGGTGCCTGAGCATTCCCCGAACCACCTTGTTCTATCTTACGCATCCACTCACATTGCCTCGTTGTGTGACCCGCCGGACTGTTCGGATTTGGCGTGTGAAATTTACACGGCTGGTCCAACATTGACTCATAGGTATACCTCAGACGATCTTTCTTTTCTTGCCATTGCTTCTTCTGCTCCGGAGTCCATGTTTTCTTGCCATCGTTTCGAGGAGTCCATTGCCCTCCCGTTTTCTGGCGTTGATTGCTCCCTGCTCCGGGCTGATCTTGATTCACGGCCGCAACTTGTTGCGAACCATACCGATGGTCCGGTCTATCGTCTCTCATTTTCCCCTGTAATCGTTCCTCCGGGATGACCCGGCTCCGTCCCTCGGATATTACTCCTCATTCGACTCGTTCGACGCGATCCTAGGTTGAGTCGGATCACCCAAAGCATAAGAATCCGCAATCCGGATCATCTCTGCCAATGTGACTGGCATTTTCCTTTGCAATTTCATCCACAACTCGCTGCCATATCTGCACCCTTGTGCGAACCATGCTATAGCCTGTGACTCTATGACTCCCTCACACGAGTTTCTCACGGTACACCACCGGGTCAAGAATTCACGGTCCGTTTTGTTAGATCTCTGCTTGCACATTTCCAGGGTCTGCGGTCCATTCGGTCTCTGATATGTACTTGAGAAGTTGCTGATAAACATTTCTTCAAAATCTATCCAGCAATTGATGCTTCCGGGTGGCAAATTATTCAGCCAAACCCTAGCCGGACCTTCCAACATTTGGGGTACATATCGTACAGCCCATCTCAAGTTGCCAGTTGCAATTTTCACAGCTGTTGCGTAGTTTATCAGCCAATCCTCCGGCTTTGTACTGCCGTCATACGTCTTCGTGCCCCTAGGTAATTGGAAATTAGGTACTGGCGGTTCCTTCATGATCCGGGGTCCAAAGCACGCTGGACCCGGAGGACCTTGACATTCGATCTGTTCCGACCTATACAGGCGATCCAGTTTTAGCCTGGCGTCATCCGGCATCAAATCTCTGCTTCCCAATCTCGACCCTATCACATGATAGTCCGGTCTTGCGTATCGCGCATTCATCATCTCCGAGTCTCCGTCATTGTATCGGTCTTGCTCTCGTTGTGCTCCTCTCTGTTGCATACCACGGCCGGCACTTTGCTCTTGCCTTGGTACATTCCGCTGCTGCGGTTGACCTGCTCCTGCCGAGTTTCGCTGTCCGGCATTTCCGTTGGCAGCATTCCCTTGACCGACATTGCCTTGGTCGTGGTTACCTCGGCCAGATTCACCTCGGCTCACACTTCGTCGATCGTTGTTTTTCCGCATCTCTTTTTCTTTTCCCGCACGCGTTGGGTCGTACGGAACGATCTGCTTGTTCTGTCTGGCCGAGGTTACTACCTCTTCTATCCTTGGGCCACCATGAGGCGATGATGCGGCTCCAGCGGATTTCTCCGGGTTGCCCATCACCGAATGGACGATCTTAGAAGCTCCAACTCTCTCCGGGTTACCTCTCAGCAGCTCCTCGTTCTGCCTGTTCGCGATCCGAACCAGCTCGTTAACCCGGTCTTGCTGTCTCTGACGGGCTTCACCCGTCAAACCCTCTAGCTCGGACGCCACGGCATCTGCTGCTCTGAGGTTCTTTGCCGGGGTACTATACTTCGGCAACCCCATGGACAGATAGTTTTCCGACCCTTCTGGTCCATCATCACCTTCTCTGTTCATCTCACTTATGAGATTTTTCCCTTTTACCCTTACTGCATCAACCTTGTTCGCTTTCGCGTACTCACGCAGCGTCATGTTCAACGACTGCTGAGCCGCTGCTATTTTCTTTGCGCCCTCCAGTATCTTTTGCCGGGTCTCCTCTAGCTCGGCCTGTGCCTGAGCCGGATCTACCACAGCTGCCATCGGGTTCGCCAAGCTATCCATAGCTTCCCTCAGCACGTTCTCAGGCCTCTCTAGCGGAGGACCCCTAGCTTTCCTCGGTGCCTTGGGCGTTACCTCCGGGTCTGGCGCTGGATCCTTGCTCATGCCCGCGCCTGGCGCAGTCATCATCACCTCTGCATGGTCCGGGGAGCGAGCGATACGCGCCCCGCGAGCCACAGTGAGGGGTGGTTCTCCTGCATCGACGACGCGACGCGGATGAACGCAAGACACGTCCACAGCAACGTAGACCTTGTGCGCACCGAGCTTGACGAAGATGCCATTGCGCGGAAGGGGGCACGTGCCGAAGCAGCCAGCGTTGTCGCTGACGTAGTCCAGTGCTCCAAAGCGCTGAACGAGCCCGGAGACGACGCGTTCGCCGGTGCCGATGAAGTTTCCCGTCCGGATCTTCACCCCTGCTAGCGCCGCTAGCCCCACGGTGGGCGCCAACTGTGGTGGTGGTGTCACGGCAGATGCCATGGATAGGCTAATGGTGGGGACTAATATGCGCTAGGGGAATCCAGGGAGGGATAGTAGAGTGATTCTCTACACAGAAGCTTTGTATTGATGTTTAATCTCCGAGATTACAAGTGCTCCTTGAGCTGTATTGACAAGAGGAGGAAGAAGAAGCTCTCTTACTCTTGCCTACCAACTAGCCCAAGAACCCTAGATCCACTAGAGCTCAACTAACTAGAATTCTCCTTGCTCTGTATCATAAAGAACCCAACCCCCTTACTAGAACCCCAACCCCCCCCTTATATAGAGGTGGTTCGGTCCTGGTCTAGGGCATACGTGGAGGCATATTCCTAAGAATATGCCTCCTCCCAAAGTAGTAACCCGACAGGGGTGCTTTTCCCCCACGTCACACTTGCTTTAGCGACGTAGCCTCTGCGGCGCCCGCGTCAGCCGACGTGAGCATCGTCACCCTTGTCGGCCATGATCCGGTGGTCCCACCCTTGCTTTATTCGCTCATCCAGTACGCACCGGACCTTCTTTTTTGACCAGAGAGATTCCTTCCTTCTCCTAGAAGCTAAGCGAGGATCCGGATCACAGTTGATCCGGCCACACCTATTCCTGCATTACAAGCCAGACAAGTATTTCCGACTTACTCCTTGAGTCGGACGAGACAATGTTAGGCGACCCGTCTGGTTCGGGTTACTCCGTGATCCGGCCTGCCTTGAGGTGACTCGGCCAGCATCCGCTTTGACCTTGCCGAACCTCGGCTGACTCGGCCCTTATACCCTGGAGTGACCCTACCCGGGGTTATCCTCCCCAACAGAACCACACGCAGGAGAGAGACAAGGACTTTAGCTACCAGCATTGGCATGGCAAAAAGCAAGAGAGGCAATTTCGGCAGCAGTCCCGATGACAGCGGATGCTTCGCATGAGGATCTATTAGCATACCAATATCTTCTCCACCACAAGAAGAGAGACCTACTTCGGATGCAGAGGCAACTTGATGAAAGAAAGAGATTAGCCGACGAATCCAGCTTACGACGGGCACGGTTAAGCTCTACTCGAGGATCAAGGAGCGTGACAGGAGGAGCACCACCAAGAAGGGCAACATCTCGACTACAGAATATCCCCGAAGCAGAAAGAAGTGGAACCATCCGAGATCTCGACCTATCATTCATGTCAATTGACCAAGTAGGAAACATCAAAGCAAAAACAGCTCAGGCAGCCATTGTGGCCACGCAAACATACCTGATCACCACTCAACCCGCACCCGAAGATCCGCGTGCGACCCTCCATCGCTCCGCCCTAATGAACCTTGGAATGGTGGGAGCCTCTCTCGCAGAAGTAGAGCAAGGAGTCACACGACAACCCGATAGATCCCCACGTCATCATAACAGTCCTCGGCAAGTGGGACACACCCGACGATCTTGATCGCCACACGAGGCGCATCTCGTAGGATCCGAGCCGCGAAGTAACACAAGAAACGATAATACGCAACACAAGGGCGATGGATCAAGCGATGAAAACCACAGCTGACAATATCATGATGAATACGACAAAGACGATCATGAGCTATGCGTGGCCAGCAGTTTCACGCGACGGATTCGCAAGACATGAGTACTCAATGTCTTGGAAATGGCCACGACAGTCGCTGCAGTAGGTAGGGATTGATAGAATCGAGGGCGAGAGCTGGCGGCCATCTATGGTGTGAGATGGGGGCGGATGCACATGGGTTTACCCAGGTTCGCCCCCCAGAGGGTAAAGACCTACTCCTGCTAGATTAGATTGATGGAGAGTGAGTTACAGGGGTGGCGAGCCCGGCGTCTAAGCAGCGAGTCGCTCAAAGGGGTGTATGATGGAACATAAGTCCTCAGAGTACCCTAGGGAGGTTTATATAGGAGGCACCTCGCTAGGGTTTATAGTTTACAACTGAACAAGGTATGGATTCAGAGGCATTGACCTAATCCGATTGGGCTTCGAGTACGCTTCTGGGCCCCCAGTCCCCAATCGCCAGGACTTTTCCTCAGTTGCCTTCTAGTCGCCATCCTGCAGGCCCATTCGCTAAACCTTTGACTTAGCCGAAACGTCCTGCTAGGCATACCCCATTTGGCATATCCCCATCAGTAGTCCCCGAGACCATCGTTGATTGAAACACAGGTGTTCATTTGGTAGTCGGAGTAGGCGAGTCCAATTTGAACGTCCAGTCGAATCGACGATGGGCTCTGCCAAAACCAAGGAAATTCTCCACCGGGCTTCCAACCGCTGCTTCAGCGAATGCAATCGCTGCCAGGTCACTGCCCCGCCGACTGGATACGGCACAGTTGCAGGCAAGTCGAGTGAAGGAGTTGGACCGTCAACTTGGTCAAACTATCTGTTGGGTAGTCCAACGGTAACTTCGGCGCAATTACCACGGGTAAAGGCTACCCCGAGATTGGCGGGTAGCACTCCTTTATAAGAGGAGTGACAAATCAGTCATGTAGATCCTTCCTCGCATTCTTCATCCTCGTGCATCCATTCCTTCTATCTTCCCTCGATCCAAACTCTCCAGACCAAGCGATCTGGCTTTCTTCCTAATGGCGCCTTCGAAAGGTTCGTGGGGAAAATCCAAATGCACCATGGTGCAGCTTAGGTCTTTTGTGGATGTCGAGGTCCTCTGTAAGGGGAATTGGCGGATCCCCGCGTCTTCCAACATCGAGCCGAAGTCGTGTGCTGGCGAGTTCATTTGCTTACCAAGCCATTTGGAGAGGGGCTTGGGGTTCCCTACTTCGTTGTTCTTCCGACGGTTCTGCGCATATTATGCGATCAAGCCGTCGGATCTCGGCCCATACAGCATCGAGCAGCTGGCGATCTTCGCCGCCTTCTGCGAATGCTACCTCAGCTGCAGGCCGTACTTCCTGCTATGGCTGGAGCTGTTCCACGGCCGCATCGGGCGTGAAGGGTCTGGTGGCCCAATCTTGGCGACCGGAGGCGTCACCTTTCAGCTAAAGCCGAAGGTCAATTTCGTCAAGCTCATGCTGCTGAAGAAGGCCGCGAGCGAATGGAAGAAGAGCTGGTTCTACTAAAGGGTTCCGTAGCAGAAAACAAAATTTTTCTATCTACTCGAACACTAATACCAGGATCTATACTATGTAGACATAAGTAACGGAGAAGGAATACAGTATTCATACCTTTGCAAGAGAGAGGCACGCCTTATGCAGGAAGGCGTATATTGATGAATACGAGCAGCACCCCAAGTGTGGTGCCTCCGAAGTTCGTCACATGTCTGGTGTAGTGGACGTCAACCGGGCTCCGATCCAGCCGAGCAGTGGAAGAAGTAGATGCTGGATCGCTGATCACACGATGGTAGTGTGAAGGTGGAGAACTCAACCACGAGGTCCTCCCCAATATTACGGGGAAGTCCTCAGCAGAAGAGAGAGAGAATGAGAGGAATGGGTGTGTTTCCAAGGGGAGGGGGACCCTTTTATATAGTAGGAGGGGGGCGCACCACCCAGGGGCCAGGCGGTGTGGGACTAATGCCCACACCCGCCGGCCACCATGGGGCAGCTGCCGGCCCTAGGTGGGCCCCACTCGGGTGGCCCACTAGCCCTAGGCCGGCTGGCCTCCACCCCCTAGGCGCCTTGCCCACTTGGGCCTCCCTTCAGGTGAGGCCCATTAGCAATATAGTGCCTTCACAAATAAAATATATATAATATTAATTCTCCAATTAACATTCAAATACACATATTATATTATTCCTTCACTCCGGAACATCTTCCGGACCCCTTCCGATCTCCATCGAATGTTACCGAAACTATTCCGGTTTCTCTCTTTCTCTATTTCTCATACGATACCTCATCTACCCTAAGCGTCCCCACCCTTAAGCGTGACATCCTTCGGTTCGGAAACACTCCGGACATGATAGAGATCACTCTCATATCAATTATCAACAGAGGGACCTGGATGGCCATGTGACCCCCGTGCGTTTCACGAATACAATCGCTCGAACCGTGAGATAGTCATTCCCCATTCCCTTTGTCATACGATACCTAATTCATCCAAGACTTGATCTTCGATATCTCTATACCTTAGTTCGATCTCATTACCAATGAACTTGTTTTCTTGTTCTCATGTCGTTGCATTCCGTGACCTAGTCACATGCTTGCAAGCTTCATTAATGCAACGTCACCGAGATGGCCACATGTATCTGTCCGTTACATGGACTAGACAAATCCTGGTCTTGATATGTACTCCTCTACGCATTCCTTCGGAAAACCTGAGTGGCACCTTTTTGATCACCCAGATACGAGATGATTCTTGATAACCATCTAAGCTTCTTCCAGAATGGTGATTTGCATTACCTCACAGTCAAAGGATCAGGTTGCGAGGTTCTCTATGTTTTATCATCAATGGTGAACTTTGTAACTAGATCTCATTACGATATAACGGTCGGATGTTTGTCTATCATGTTATTCATCTAATAACATGACCTCATTGTCAGTTGGCATAAATGCCCATGGTCTTGAAACATAGACCATCCTCATGACCAATGAACTAGTTCACTAGAGGTAACTAGAGACACGGTTTGTTTACATACCACACGTGTATTAATGTTTCGTATTAACACAGTTATAGCACAATATGAAACGTATTATGAACATTCATGAGGTATATCAAATAATACACTTTATTATTTGCCTCTAGGGCATAACTCCTTCAGTCTCCCACTTGCACTAGAGTATACAAAACTAATTTACAATAGGCAGGAACCTAACACCAATGGAATCTCGGTGTTGTTCGTGCTTGTCATGTTGGAGAGCTTTAGTCAAAGGTTCTGCTACATTCAGTTCCGTATCTACTTTGCAAATCTTGACTTCACCTTCGTCAACTATCTGCCGGATGATGTTGATGACCCACAAGTATAGGGGGTGTATCGCAATATTTTTGAGGGAAGTGAAACCCAATTTATTGATTCGACACAAGGGGAGCCAAAGAATATCTATAAGCCTTAACAACTGAGTTGTCAATTCAGCTGCACCTGGAAACAATCTTGCTCACAGCAGTTTATCAGTAGCAACAGTTTTGTAGTAGGAATAGCAGAGTAGCAGCAGTAGTAAAGCAAGGACAGTAGTAACAAAAGCAGTAAACAATGGGATTCGAGTGCGGTAGGCATAGGGATGGATGGACGGGCGTTGCATGGACAAGACAATTCACATAGCAATCAGAACATAGGGCAATTGCAGATAAATAAGATAAAGCACCCAAGTACTAGACAATCCTAGGCATGTGTTCCATATATAGTCATACGTGCTCGCAATGAGAACTTGCACAACATCTTTTGTGCCACCAGCCCGTTTGCAGCGGGGACTCTAGGGAACTACTAGCAATTAAGGTGCTCCTTTTAATAGAGCACCGGAGAAAGCATTAACACTCCATGAACACATGGGATCCTCACATCAAAGCCATTCCCTTCCGGTTATCCCGATTTCTGTCACTTCGGAGCCATAGGTTCCGGACAACAACGTGTGTACACAACTTGTAGATAAGACCAAAAACAATACTATCGTAATGAATCAACAATACATTCAGATATGAAATCATGGCACTTGGGCCCTAGTGACAAGCATTAAGCACAACAAGTTGCAACAAAGTCATAAAGCACTAATAAAAGATACTAGGCACTATGCCCTAACAATCTGATGCCATTACATGAACGATCTCATCCAATCCCTACCATCCCCATAGCCTACAGCGGGGGATTACTCACTCATAGGTGGGGGAAACATGGATGGTCGATGGAGAAGCGATGGTGATGATGATGGCGATGATCTCCTCCCATTCCCCGTCTCGGCAAGGTGCCACAACGGAGTTTCTGGTGCTGTTTCGTGGAATCTGGTGGTGGCGGTGGAGCGGAACTCCTTCTAGAAAAACGTCGAACCCCCCGAAGTTTTTAGGTCAGAAGGCTCCTTATAGATGAAGAGAGAGGCCGAGGGGGTGCCTGGGGGGCCCACACCACCCCTGGCACGACCTGGCCTGGCACGCGCCACCAGGTGGTGTGGCCATCCCAGGGCTCTTCTCCGTCTCGTATTCCGGCTCCTGGAGTCTTCGGGTGAAATAGGATTTTTGGCATATTTTCCAGGATTTTTCCTGATAGTTGATTTTCTGCACAAAAAGTAGACACCAAGACAATTCTGCTGAAAACAGCGTCAGTTTGCATTAGTTGCATCCAAATCACACAAGTATAGAGGAGAAACAATAGCAAAAGTGTTCGGGAAAGTAGATACGTCTTGGACGTATCAACTCCCCCCAAGCTTAGCTTATTGCTTGTCCTCAAGCAATTCAGTTGAAAACTGAGTGCGATAAAAGAACTTTCACGAACACATTTGCTTCATATGATGTAAATATTCTCAGCAATGTGGTCAACTTACTTGGACAATTCATAATAAAGAGTATGCAACTGAGTCTACTTAATAGTCATTGCAAGCTATGAAGAGATTCCAACTCAAGAATAATAAGTAGCATAAATCACGAACATAAGCAACATTACAATGCTCATAAAAAGGTATGATAGAGTGGTATCTCGCTTGCCTTTGATTATGAATGTCCAGGCACCTCTGAAGTTCAAGTGATGACTAGAAGTAAAGATATCAAGAATTCAAGCATCAAAGTCATAACACAAATAATCAAGTATTGGAACAAACACAAAATATGACAACTAAGCTCTCAAGAAGGTGCTCGGATAATAAGTGGAGACTCAACAAGTAAAGGAAAAGGTTTTGAATAATTTTGAAAGGCTTGCAAATGCTGAAAGTATGGTACTTGTTAGCTTTGAGCTCTCATTGCCCCTATCATAAGCATCTTTAACGTAGTTAAGGTGAAAGTGAGGTCTAATCTGAGTTATATGCTTGACAGACTATAAACTGAAAATCCCAAGTCCCTTGAGTACGAGGGACGCTCCTCATGCTACTCAACTTTAGTTACCGGTAAGTTCTTATCATCGTAAGTATGTGCGTATCAATGAGAACCGCCAACGGGGTACCCCTTGCCCGATGATATGGAAGAATCCTCATATCAAAATGACAAGGCAAGCAGACAATGAGTATCTCAGCAATCTTCTTATTTACCATGGGAAAATGGTGCTTTTTTTCTCTCTTTCCTCTTTTCATAAATCTCTCTCTTTTTTTTCTTTTTCTCAATAGCTATAACTCTCTTTTTTTATAAGAAGAATGCTTCATAGATATCATTATGGTTACGCTGCAGGTTTCCACCATGTCAGCATGGATTAGACCAACGGCCCAGGCGTTTCTCTAACACACATACATAACTCCATGGACTTACAAGCTCCCCTTTTTATTTCACACCGACGACATCCGCAAACAAAAGAGCAAGGTATCAACTGGGTATATATTTACAAGTGTTGAAAGCGTTCCCCGTGACAGCACGGTTCTGCTAATCCCTAGCATATAATTTGCAAGCATATAACTTTCATGGAGAGTTCACAATGGTTCAGGTTTATTAAGTGGGGAAAAATAAAGTGTGCCATCAAGTTCGTGAGAGCTTTACTAACTAATTTTCCCATAACAGGCAAAAAATTTATTCGGAAGAAAACAAGGCATAATGAATATGTACGGGAGTAGCAAGCGATGCTAATAGGTAGGTATGGTGGACACTTTGGAAATATTTGGTTTAGGGTGTTTGGAACTTGAGTAAAACACTCAGTGGAAGTGAAGGCTAGCAATAGTAAGGGAGCGACAAACGAGAGAGCAATAGTTGTCATTATCATGCTTGCAACAAAACATGACTACTCATGGCATGAAAGTGATTCAAGATTCTCAAGGCAAAATAATTCATCAAGGCTTAACTGATTATTACAGTCATGTGCATGCTTGAGCATGCGCCAAGTCAATCAAATGAAACATTCAGAGGAGGATACCACGGTGTCATACCAATTTATGAATAGAGTAATGCAAGCAAACATTCATGAAACATGCTACAAACTATTAGCGAGCTGGAGCTAATCATAAGAAAGCAAGAACTACTAAGCATCCAAAGAAAACATACACTCTACATGAACAGACGAAGCACGCCCGCAGTGATGAGTATATGTACAAAAATGAAAACAAATAGAGTTCGTTACCAGCCTCTTACCATGCCTCAAGTTGTCATTGATCCTCATTATTGCTCTTCACTTGTGTGGCTTGAATAATAATATGAAACCAATAATCCACTGAGAACTGCTGAACCCTGTAGCAAACTTGCAAAAACCAAATAAGAACGACAAATATTTTTGGTGTTTTCGATTTTTAAATAAGAACCAAAAGAGAAAAACAAGCAAAGCAAAATCTTTTTGGGTTTTTTGAATAGTTCAAACAAAGCAAAAAGGGAAAAACAAACCAAGGCGAAAAGAAGAAGCAAACCAAAGAGAAACAACAAAAATATTTTTGGTCTTTTTGTGTTTTTAGAAAGCAAAAGCAAAGAAGAACAGAAACTAAAAAGAGAATGAAAACATGAATATACAAAGTATCGATGCAACATGATATGGAGATGAGTGCGGTGTTGGTGTACCTCCCCCCAAGCTTAGGCTTTTGGCCTAAGTGGGTATCAATCCCAAGCTGGCTAGGATGAAGTGTTACCGGGGTACGACGAGGAGGTACCCTCGTCCTGGTGCAAGATCGAGTACTCCCCTCCGTAATGTGCGGAGTAATCATAGGAGGGCGCATCCTCCTGGTGCTGCTCGTGGAAACCCAACAAGCGAAGCTGCTCATCCAGCTCCTCCTTGGAGCGCGACCACGGTCTCCTATCAACACTAAACAAAGCAGTCTGTGGCAGAAGGATCTCCCTTTCATCCTCGTCAGTGAAAAACATCCTATATACTAGATTGTTCAAATCAGAGGTAGCAGTGACAAAGTGATGAGTTTTCATGGCAACAAGGTCGAGCCTCTGTGGTGCTAACATAGCATCATCGGGATCCACTGAAAGGCCTAATGCATTGACTACACGCGAGGCAATGATGCCCCCATAGATAGGCCTCCTAGCAGCTAGGCGGCGAGCAATAAGTGAGCCAAGATTGTACCGAGTATCATTGTTGAGCGCTGCAGCAAGGAAAGCTAAGTGATAGTTGGAGATATTACTAGTGTTCTCCCTACCCAATATGCTAGTGGCAAGATAATATGCAAAGTATCTAAGAGCATGGAGTTGGATATTTCTTATCTTTCCGCGCTGCGCCACGCGGTCATCATCATTGGTCACCCCTCAGTAAAGCTCCAACAAATCAGCGGGTCGCCCTTGAATTTTCTTCACGGTCCCTATCATACGCACACCTACAATACTGCAAAATCTCTCCAAAGGCATGGTAAAGGGCATATCATAGATTTTAAAAGAGAAAGTAGATTGATAGGGTGTGTTAGTAAATGAGAAGCTCTCAACAAAAGTTTTGGTGAGCATAGCGTACTGTGCACTCTCATCTTGCATATAAGAGGTCAAGCCAACCCTCTCAATCAGTAGCAAGAAATCATCAAGAAAACCTGCAGCTTGCAAGAAAGTAAAACAAGGAAAAGAGGATGGGTGAGCATCTCCATCATCCCTTTCACTGCCAATACGTGTTGCAATGAGGTCTTCATTGTATGAAGGCCTAGATTGAGAGGCTTTTCTTGAGGGCCTCGACCTCCTAGGTGCATCACTCTCAAATATCTCTCCAAAAGTGTGGTTGTTCATGCTTAGTATTCTGAAATTTAAACACCTATCAAACAAGTGATTGCAAGGTAAACATAATGAAGGATTCTACTCATAGGGACTTGCAAGAGGCCTAAACATGCATCAAAACTATATCTCTAAGCATCAAACAAGCTTACAAGCTCTCATAACCAGCCACCTATAGCAGCAAAATACTCAACATATAATCCACTAAACACAAATCTACTTGGACAAGGGAAGGAGTCACATACCAAGGAACAAATGCTCCAAATTTTAGCAAGAAAGATGGGCTGAGCAAGGAGATCGAAGAAATCGAGAGCAAGCACAGAAAGAACGCGATTTTGAGCTATGAACTAGAGCTTACTCGGGAGAGAGAAGAAAGTGGCAGGTGAGAGAGTAAGTGGGGGGCCAGGGGTGGCCCACACCAGGGCATGGCGCCACCCAGGGCTGGCCGCGCCACCACATGGTGTGCCTGCCTGGTGGGCCCCCTGGTACCTACCAGGTACTCCTCTGCCCCTTTTTTCACGTAAAAATTTAATATGAATTTTCTGGAATTTTTCGAGACACTTTATTTTTGGGCTTTTTTCAGAAATAGAAGAATGATTTTTCTGACAAACATATTTTTTTTCTTTTGGAAACATGATGCAAGGACAAAACAAGGCTAGAACTACATAAGTTCTAGCATGCAAGCAACTAACAACACAAAGAAAACTAAACGAAAGCAAAAACTAAAATGCAAAGGATAGAAATAAATGGAGATAATCATAATGAAAACATTGTTTTGTTCAATGGAATCATTTTGTTAACAAGGTTGATCAAGTCTTGCTACCAAAACAATTGCATATGAGACAAAACTTTGTACTCCACTAATGATTATGTTACCTCAACCTTGATAGCAATGGTCCCAATCATAATAGTTTCAAATTTTTCTCTCGGTATGGGACAATATATTTCTCCAACTTGAATGCCGTCAACATGTTCAATTGAATTCAAGCCATAAGTCCTTTCAATCTTCTTGGGGAAATAGACAGTATGTTCCTTGTCATTAACATTGAAGGTCACCTTTCCTTGATTACAATTAATAACAGCTCCTGCAGTATTAAGAAAAGGTCTCCCAAGAATAATAGACATATTATCATCTTCAGGCATTTCAAGCACAACAAAATCAGTTAATATCAAGCAATTGTGAGCCACCTGAATAGGTACATCCTCACATATACCCACCGGAATAGTGGTAGATTTATCAGCCATTTGCAAAGATATATCAGTTGGTATCAATTTTTCAAGCTGAAGCCTCTTGTAGAGAGAGAAAGGCATAACACTAACTCCAGCTCCCAAATCACACAAAGCAGTTCTAACATAACTGTTCTTAATAGAGCAAGGAATAGTTGGAATCCCTGGGTCTCCAAGTTTCTTAGAAACCTTACCGTTGAAAGAATAATTAGCAAGCAAAGTAGAGATTTCTTCATTAGGGATCTTCCTTTTATTTGAGACAATGTCCTTCATATACTTTGAGTAAGGAGGCAACTTAATAGCATCAGTCAAAGGAATTTGCAAGAATAAAGGCTTCATCCAATCACAAAACTTATTATAGTGTTCATCTTCCTTTGACTTGTGTTTCTTATCGGGGAAAGGCATAGGTTTTTGGACCCAAGGTTCTCTTTCACTACCATGTTTCTTAGCAATAAAATCTTCTTTGGTGTATTTAGTAGTCTTAGTGTGGTTTTCAGGTTCTTCTTCAACTTTTTCTTTATTAGGAACTTCATTTTCTTCATTACCACTTTCAGTTTCAGCATCAGAGATAGATATACTATTAGGATCTATAGCAGGTTCAGAGGGTTCTATAACAGTTTTATGTTTCTTTTTCCTTTTCTTATGAGTAGAACCACTATTTTTAGCTTGTTGAGAATCCTGCTCAATTCTTTTGGGATGCCCCTCGGGATATAGAGGGTCCTAGGTAGCAGCACCACTTCTAGTTCTAATTTCATAAGCATGTTTTTCTTTAGCAGCATTAACTAGCAAGTCTTTTTGCACTTTAATGAGTTGATCTAGTTGAGTTTGAACCATTTGAAAGTGCTTAACAATCATTTTAACATCATTAGAGGTTCTTTCCACAATATCTTTCAACTCAACAATAGCTCTAGTGTTTTCCATTAGATGATTTTGCACCCTTTTATTAAAGTTATCTTGCTTAACAATAAAGATATTGAATTCTTCTAAGCATTGATCAGGAGGTTTCAAGTAAGGGATATCACCTTGATCAAAGTGTTGGAGAGAGTGTACCTCAATAGTGGGTGAGTAGGGAATAGTCTTACATAATTCTTCTATAGGGGGTAAATTCTTGACATCTGCAGCTTTAATTCCCTTCTCCTTAAGACATTTCTTAGCTTCCTTCATCATTTCATCATTTAATTCAATAACTCGCCTCTTCTTTGATGTTGGAATAGGCATAGGAATAGATGGTTCAGGTACAATTACTTCAGGTATAGCTTATTTAGGAGGAGTCCAATCTTCATAATTCTTGCTTATTTTAGCCATTAATTCCTCAGCTTCCTTCGGAGTCCTATTCCTGAAAACACAATCAGCACAACTATCTAGGTATGTCCTAGATTCCTCGGTTAGTCCATTATAAAATATATCAAGAAGCTCATTCTTAGGTAATGGACTTCCAGCCTGTGCATGAATCAAATCACAAAACCTTGCCCAAGATTCAGGCAATACCTCTTTTTTTCCCTGTTTGAAATCAAAAAGTTCCTGCAAAATAGCATGTCTAGCACTGGGAGGAAAATATTTCTACAGAAAAGTACTAATCAAGCATTCAGGGCTATCAATAGATCCAGGAGGTAAATTACTAAACCAAGTTTTAGCTTCTCCTTTCAGTGAAAAGGGAAAAATCTTAGCAACAAAGTAAGTACGCATCTTAATATCATCAGAAAACAAGCCACTCATGGTAGAAAGTTCATTCATATGTGCTATCGCACTTTCATTCTTAGTCCCACAAAAAGTTTCTTTCTCGACAATAGCTATGTAAGATAGATCGAGAGAGAAATCATAATCTTCATCTATCATGTTTATGGGAGAAGCAGCAAACTTAGCATCAGGAGATAATTTGGGTCTAATAGTATGCCTCTCAAGGAGAATCTTAGCAGTGCTCCTATCATGGGTGTTCTTATATTCTTTAATAAACTCATCGGTCATCTCAACATAATCTTCTTCAATATCATAACTCTCACTAGACTCAGGTGAGCTAACAGGTGTGGTAGTGTCTTCATTAGGAGTTTTGGTATTTCCAGCTATAGTTCTAGCAATCGTAGCATCTAGGAAAAGACCTAATGAACCACTCTTATCAAGCACAGTAGAAGCAGCATCATAAGCATCAGAAGTTTCAGATTCAGCAGTAGTAGCAGTGTGTGTAGCATGTGTATGTGGTCGTGTAACGAGCTTACTTATAACAGATGGTGAATCAAGAGCAACAGAGGTGTTTAGAACCGTACCTCTTCTTGTAGTGGATGGTAAAATAGGAACCTTGCCATCACGAGACTTACCCATGATGGATGGGTAGCAGCGAACAATAGAGAATCCAAGTGAACTTGATAAATAAAGCTATGGTCCCCGACAACGGCGCCAGAAAATAGTCTTGATGACCCACAAGTATAGGGGGTGTATCGTGGTATTTTCGAGGGAAGTGAAACCCAATTTATTGATTCGACACAAGGAGAGCCAAAGAATATTTATAAGCCTTAACAACTGAGTTGTTAATTCAGCTGCACCTGGAAACAATCTCGCTCACAGCAGTTTATCAGTAGCAACCGTTTTGTAGTAGGAATAGCAGAGTAGCAGCAGTAGTAAAGCAAGGACAGTAGTAACAAAAGCAGTAAACAATGGGATTCGAGTGCGGTAGGCATAGGGATGGATGGACGGGCGTTGCATTGGACAAGACAATTCACATAGCAATCAGAACATAAGGCAATTGCAGATAAATAAGATAAAACATCCAAGTACTAGAAAATCCCAGGCATGTGTTCCATATATAGTCATACGTGCTCGCAATGAGAACTTGCACAACATCTTTTGCCTGCCAGCCCGTTTGCAGCAGGGCCTCTAGGGAACTAGTGGCAATTAAGGTGCTCCTTTTAATAGAGCACCGGAGCAAAGCATTAACACTCCATGAACACATGTGATCCTCACATCAAAGCCATTCCCTTCCGGTTATACCGATTTCTGTCACTTTAGGGCCATAGGTTCCGGACAACAACGTGTGTACACAACTTGTAGATAAGACCAAAAACAATACTATCGTAATGAATCAATAATACGTTCAGATCTGAAATCATGGCACTCGGGCCCTAGTGACAAGCATTAAGCACAACAAGTTGCAACAAAGTCATAAAGCACTAATAAAAGATACTAGGCACTATGCCCTAACAATCTGATGCCATTACATGAACGATCTCATCCAATCCCTACCATCCCCATAGCCTACAGCGGGGGATTACTCACTCATAGATGGGGGAAAGATGGATGGTCGATGGAGAAGCGATGGTGATGATGATGGCGATGATCTCCTCCAATTCCCCGTCCTGGCAAGGTGCCAGAACGGAGTTTCTGGTGCTGTTTCATGGAATCTGGTGGTGGCGGCGGAGCGGAACTCCTTCTGAAAAAACGTCGAACCCCCCACAGTTTTTAGGTCAGAAGGCTCCTTATAGACGAAGAGAGAGGCCGAGGGGGTGCCTGGGGGGCCCACACCACCCCCTGGCGTGGCCTGCCCTGGCCCGCGCCACCAGGTGGTGTGGCCACCCTAGGGCTCTTCTCCGTCTCGTATTCTGGCTCGTGGATTCTTCGGGTGAAATAGGATTTTTGGCATATTTTCTGGGATTTTTCCTGATAGTTGATGTTCTGCACAAAAATTAGACACCAAGGCAATTCTGCTGAAAACAGCGTCAGTTCGCATTAGTTGCATCCAAATCACACAAGTATAGAGGAGAAACAATAGCAAAAGTGTTCGGGAAAGTAGATACGTTTTGGACGTATCAGACATGAAATCTAAGTTTGATGTGTTTGGCTGTGGAATGAGTTCTTGGTTCCCTTGCATTTGCAATAGCTCCCGTGTCATTACAATAGATTGTCACGGGGTCTTATGCATTGGGAAAAACTCCTAGTTCAATGACGAAATTCCTTAGCCAAACAACTTCATTTGCCGCATCAGCTGCAGCAATGTATTCAGACTCCATTGAAGATTGTGCCACCACCGGCTGCTTCTTGCTCTTCCAGCTTACCGCCCCACCATTCACCAAGAAAACAAATCCTGTTTGAGACTTAGAGTCATCACGATCTGAGTTCCAGCTCACATCTTCGTAACCTATTACGTTCAGAGCTTCATCATTTCCTCCATAGATTAGGAACATATCCCTTGTTCTTCTCAGATACTTTAGGATATTTTTCACAGCTGTCTAGTGATCCGGTCCTAGATTACTCTGATATCGGCTCGTCAAACTAAGAGCCAATGCCACATCAGGTCGGGTACTAAGCATTGCATTCATGATAGATCCTATTGCAGAAGCATAGGGGACATCAGACATCTTATCTCTATCATTGTCCATTACAGGACATTGAGTCACACTCAAGTTGCAATTCTTCATCATAGGTGTAAAACCCCTCTTGGTGTTTTCCATTTTGAACCTCTTCAAAATCTTATCTATGTAAGTACTCTGACTTAATGCTATTAGGTGTCTTGATCTATCTCTATAGATCTTGATTCCTAATATGTATACAGCTTCACCTAGATCCTTCATGGAAAATTGGTTGCTCAAATACGCTTTCACGCTATTCATAAGATCCACATCGTTTCCCATGAGTAATATGTCATCCACATATACTACTAAGAAAACTACCGAGCTCCCACTCGCTTTCTTGTAAACACAGAACTCTTGTTGGTTTTGGATAAATCCAAAACTCATGATCACTTGATCAAAACATTGGTTCCAGCTCCGAGATGCTTGCTTCAACCCATAAATGGACCGTTGGAGCTTGCATACCTTTCCAGCATCCTTAGGATCAACAAAACCTTCTGGTTGCATCATATACAACTCTTCATCAATGTGACCATTGAGGAACGCGGTCTTGACATCCATCTGCCAAATTTCATAGTCGAAATGTGCAGCAATTGCTACTAAAATCCTGACAGCCTTAAGCATCACTACGGGAGAGTAAGTCTCGTCGTAGTCAACTCCTTGAATTTGTCGAAACCCCTTTGCGACAAGTCGAGCTTTGTGAATGGTTACATTACCATTCGCATCTGTCTTTTTCTTAAAGATCCATTTATTTTCCACGGCCTTGCGACCCTCTGGGAGATCCACCAAGGTCCAAACTTGGTTTTCATGCATGGATCCTATTTCAGATTTCATGGCT
This sequence comes from Avena sativa, assembly GCA_916181665.1. Taxonomy (NCBI): domain Eukaryota; kingdom Viridiplantae; phylum Streptophyta; class Magnoliopsida; order Poales; family Poaceae; genus Avena; species Avena sativa. The sequence goes on along the minus strand of OV702288.1, from coordinate 626,414,199 downwards.
TCTAGCCATTTCTCGGAGTCAGCACTACCATAGCTTCTTTGTAGTTTGCAGGTTCATCCTGATCATCTAATATGGCAGACATTACAAGGCTACTGTACCAATCTGGAGTGGCACGAACCCTTGTAGACCTACGAACCTCAGGAGTCTCGACGTCATTGTTCTGATCAACATCAATGGACTCTTCCTCCATGTTGGAGAGCGGTTTCAGAATAGCTTCTGTTGTGCTACTCGGTATACGGAGAGAAGGATCAACAATTTCATCTAACTCAATTTTCCTTCCACTCACCCCTTTTGCAAGAAACTCTTTCTCGAGAAAGGTGCCGGTTTTTGCGACAAGTGTTTTGCCTTCGGCTTGATTGTAGAAGGTATATCCAATAGTTTCCCTTGGATATCCTACAAAGATACATTTTTCCGATTTGGGTTCGAGTTTGTCAGGTTGTAGTTTCTTAACATACGCCTCACATCCCCAAACTTTCAGAAAGGACAACTTTGGCTTCTGCCCATACCATATCTCATATGGGGTTGTCTCCACGGATTTGGATGGTGCTCGGTTCAAAATAAAAGCGGCGGTTTCTAACGCATATCCCCCAAAAGACACAAACAAATCAGTTAAAGACATCATGGACCGTACGCTATCCAATAGGGTTCGGTTACGACGTTCAGACACACCATTACGATGTGGTGTTCCGGCTGGCGTAAGCTGTGCGATGATCCCACAGTCCTTCAAGTGCATGTTAAACTCATAACTCAAATACTCGCCTCCCTGATCCAATCGAAGGTGCTTGATTTTGTTGTTAAGTTGATTCTCTACCTCTTTCTGAAATTCCTTGAACTTTTCAAAGGTTTCAGACTTGTGCTTCATCAAGTAGATATATCCATATCTGCTCAAGTCTTCAGTAAAGGTAACAAAGTAACGATAACCATTGCGTGTTGAGACACTCATTGGTCCATATACATCCGTATGTATGATCCCAAGTAGGTCTACAGCTCTCTCCACTATGCCGGAGAATGGTGTCCTGGTCATCTTGCCCATGAGGCATGGCTCACATGTATCAAGAGATTCGAAATCCAATGATCCAAGAAGCCCTTCTGAATGAAGCTTCTTCATGCGCTTTACGCCAATATGACCAAGACGGCGATGCCATATGTACATGGAATTATTGTCACTGTGCTTACAACGTTTAGCATCAACACTGTGGATGTGTGTATCACAATCAAGATCAAGTAGGAATAAACCATCACATATAGGAGCATGAACATAGAAAATATCATTCATATAAATTGAACAACCATTTGTTCCTGATTTAAACGAATAATGGTCTTGCAACAAGCAAGACCCACTCACAATATTCATACTCAGTGCGGGTACATAATAGCATTTATTCAAAACCAACAATAATCCTGACGGTAGATGGAGATGCAGGGTGCCGACGGCCATCACTTTGACTCTCGAACCATTGCCAACGCGCATCATCACCTCGTCCTTCCTTAGGCGCCTCCTACTCTGCAGATCCTGCTGAGAGTTACAAATGTGAGCAACAGATCCGATATAAAATACCCAGGTGTTACTCCTGACGCTTGTAAGGAATACATCAATAACATGTATATCATATATACCTTTGTCCGGGATGGCTATCTTGCCAGCTCGCTTGTCTTCAAGGTACTTAGGGCAGTTGCGTTTCCAGTGCCCATCCCCTTTGCAGTAGTAGCACGAAGTGCCGGGCTTAGGGCCAGGCTTCGCAGTCTTTGGGGTGATAGGAACAAACCTTCCATCCCTCTTAGACTTCTTACCTTGCCTTTTCCCTTTTGCCCCGGTTTCTTAAAGTTGGCAGTCTTGTTGACCATCAACACCGTGTGCTCCTTCTTGATTTCAACCTCAGCAGTTTTGAGCATGGCGAACACTTCAGCAAGGGTCTTGGTCATCCCTTGCATGTTGTAGTTCATCACAAAACTCTTATAGCTAGGGGGCAGCGAGTGCAACACCCTATCTATGGCGAGCTCCTCCGGGATTTTGCAATCCAGGGCGTTTAGACGCTTAACGTAGCCAGACATTTTGACCACGTGCTCACTTATACTGCTGTGCTCTTCCATTTTAGCAGAGAAGAAGAGCTCGGAAGCATCATACCTCTCTGCACGAGCCTGCAGAGCAAAGACGGCTTTGAGATCCTTAATGATCTCAAAAGCATTCATCTTCTCAAAACGCTTTTGAAGCTCCGGCTCCATGGCATAGAGCATTCCACTCTGGATGAGGGAGAAATCGTCCGCCTTGGACTGCCAGACATTCTTTTCGTCCTGAGAGGCGGAATCTGCAGGCTTAGCCGGAAGCTCAGCCTCGATGACATAAGTCAACTTGTAGGGGACTAGGAGGATCCTAAGATTGCGGAACCATGCGGTGAAGTTGGTTCCATCAGTTTTCAGCTTGTCCTTCTCGAGGAAAGTGCTAAGGTTGAAGGTGGGTGGGCGAGACATCTACAAAGGAATTTGCAAAGTATTTAGACTATGTTCATAATAATGAGTTCGAATTTTAATAAAGGAACTCCCACTTAAACGAACATCCCTCTACTCGTTTAGTGATCACATGATCCCCATCTCCTGCACCTCCCCCGATCATCACGGCCATCAGTGCAGTATCAAAGGTGGATATTCTCTAATGTCAATCACATCAACCATGTGATTCATGCTCGACCTTTCGGTCTCTTGTATTCCGAGGCCACGCTTCTCTAGCGTGCTAGGCTCGCCAGTCCTAACTCGTGTGTATTCGCAGTGCAACATGGCTTGCACCCACTGTATGTGAACGTAGATATGTCTGACCCCCGATCATCACGGCCGGCCTCATACCGAAGAACTTTCTTGGTGGTGCACACACAAGGGGAATACGATAACTGGAATACTATGAGGGATTATCTTATTATGCTACCGTCTGGTAAGTATACTAGCACAATAAGTAATACTTCTAAAGTAAAGTGTTATGACATGGTTACAGCTTTATGATCATCATCAATAGCTTCAATGAGAGTTTCACAAACTTGCCATTGCCATGTTATAATACTTGCCCCTATGCAATAATAAAGATAGACGCTTCTATATTGACTATTGCATGTTTTACGCGGCTTTAGGGCTTTCGCAGTAGAACCCCTTCCCACCTACGAACGTCGAGCCACAACATGGATTCAATGTTTGCTGTTCTTCTTCCCTTTTCAGGGCCCTCCAGTGTCAATGCCATATCAACTACTGTAGAGAGATAGACACCCCCTAAGCCACTTTGATTCGTGGACCAGTCTCGTGAATCACCACGTGAGGTCGGTTGGGGGCCGCTTCATCAAACAATGCCGCGATATGAACAATAACACTAAAGAGGGTAGCAACTAGAGAATCAATGCCCACATATTGCTATGTGTTCTATCCGTACGACATGTCTACCCATAAACCCGCTTTGATACCAATGAAGGGTTCCGTAGCAGAAAACAAAAAATTTCTATCTACTCGAACACTAATACCAGGATCTATACTATGTAGACATAAGTAACAGAGAAGGAATACAATATTCATACCTTTGCAAGAGAGATGCACGCCTTACGCAAGAAGGCGTATATTGATGAAGACGAGCAGCACCCCAAGTGTGGTGCCTCCGAAGTTCGTCACATGTCCGGTGTAGTGGACGTCAACCGGGCTCCGATCCAGCCGAGCATCAGAAGAAGTAGATGCCGGATCACCGATCACACGACGGTAGTGTGAAGGTGGAGAACTCAACCACGAGGTCCTCCCCAATATTACGGGGAAGTCCTCAGCAGAAGAGAGAGAGATAATGAGAGGAATGGGTGTGTTTCCAAGAGGAGGGGGGACCCCTTTATATAGTAGGAGGGGAGGGGGGCGCACCACCCAGGGGCCAGGCGGTGTGGTACTAATGCCCACACCCGCCAGCCACCATGGGGCAGCCGCCGGCCCTAGGTGGGCCCCACTCGGGTGGCCCACTAGCCCTAGGCCGGCTGGCCCCCACCCCCTAGGCGCCTTGCCCACTTGGGCCTCCCTTCAGGTGAGGCCCATTAGCAATATAGTGCCTTCACAAATAAAATATATATTTAATATTAATTCTCCAATTAACATTCAAATACACATATTATATTATTCCTTCACTCCGGAACATCTTCCGGACCCCTTCCGATCTCCATCGAATGTTACCGAAACTATTCCGGTTTCTCTCTTTCTCTATTTCTCATAAGATACCTCATCTACCCTAAGCGTCCCCACCCTTAAGCGTGACATCCTTTGGTTTGGAAACACTCCGGACATGATAGAGATCACTCTCATATCAATGATCAACAGAGGGACCTGGATGGCCATGTGACCCCCGTGCGTTTCATGAATACAATCGCTCGAACCGTGAGATAGTCATTCCCCATTCCCTTTGTCATACGATACCTAATTCATCCGAGACTTGATCTTCGGTATCTCTATACCTTAGTTCGATCTCGTTACCGATGAACTTGTTTTCTCGTTCTCTTGTCGTTGCATTCCGTGACCTAGTCACATGCTTGCAAGCTTCATTAATGCAACGTCACCGAGATGGCCACATGTATCTGTCCGTTACATGGACTAGACAAATCCTGGTCTTGATATGTACTCCTCTATGCATTCCTTCGGAAAACCTGAGTGGCACCTTTTTGATCACCCTGTTACGAGATGATTCTTGATAACCATCTAAGCTTCTTCCAGAATGGTGATTTGCATTACCTCACAGTCAAAGGATCAGGTTGTGAGGTTCTCTGTGTTTTATCATCAATGGTGAACTTTGTAACTAGATCTCATTACGATATAACAGTCGGATGTTTGTCTATCATGTTATTCATCTAATAACATGACCTCATTGTCAGTTGGCATAAATGCCCATGGTCTTGAAACATAGACCATCCTCATGACCAATGAACTAGTTCACTAGAGGTAACTAGAGACACGGTTTGTTTACATACGACACGTGTATTAACGTTTCATATTAACACAGTTATAGCACAGTATGAAACGTATTATGAATATACAGGAGGTATATCAAATAATACACTTTATTATTTGCCTCTAGGGCATAACTCCTTCAGTCTCCCACTTGCACTAGAGTATACAAAACTAGTTTACAATAGGCAGGAACCTAACACCAATGGAATCTCGGTGTTGTTCGTGCTTGTCATGTTGGAGAGCTTTAGTCAAAGGATCTGCTACATTCAGTTCCGTATCTACTTTGCAAATCTTGACTTCACCTTCGTCAACTATCTTCCGGATGACGTGAAATCTAAGTTTGATGTGTTTGGCTGTGGAATGAGTTCTTGGTTCCCTTGCATTTGCAATATCTCCCGTGTTATCACAATAGATTGTCACGGGGTCTTGTGCATTGGGAAAACTCCTAGTTCGATGACAAAATGCCTTAGCCAAACAGCTTCATTTGCTGCATCAGCTGCAGCAATGTATTCAGACTCCATTGAAGATTGTGCCACCACCGGCCGCTTCTTGCTCTTCCAGCTTATTGCCCCACCATTCACCAAGAAAACAAATCCTGTTTGAGACTTAGAGTCATCACGATCTGAGTTCCAGCTCGCATCTACGTAACCTGTTACGTTCAGAGCTTCATCATTTCCTTCATAGATTAGGAACATATCCCTTGTTCTTCTCAGATACTTTAGGATATTTTTCACAGCTGTCCAGCGATCCGGTCCTGGATTACTCTGATATCGGCTCGTCAAACTAAGAGCCAATGCCACATCAGGTCGGGTACTAAGCATTGCATACATGATAGATCCTATTGCAGAAGCATAGGGGACGTCAGACATCTTCTCTCTATCATTGTCCGTTACAGGACATTGAGTCGCACTCAAGTTGCAATTCTTCATCATAGGTGTAAAACCCCTCTTGGTGTTTTACATTTTGAACCTCTTCAAAATCTTATCTATGTAAGTACTCTGACTTAATGCTATTAGGTGTCTTGATCTATCTCTATAGATCTTGATTCCTAATATGTATGCAGCTTCACCTAGATCCTTCATGGAAAATTGGTTGCTCAAATACGCTTTCACGCTATTCATAAGATCCACATCGTTTCCCATGAGTAATATGTCATCCACATATACTACTAAGAAAACTACCGAGCTCCCACTTGCTTTCTTGTAAACACAGAACTCTTGTTGGTTTTGGATAAATCCAAAACTCATGATCACTTGATCAAAATGTTGGTTCCAGCTCCGAGATGCTTGCTTCAACCCATAAATGGACCGTTGGAGTTTGCATACCTTTCCAGCATCCTTAGGATCAACAAAACCTTCTAGTTGCATCATATACAACTCTTCATCAATGTGACCATTGAGGAACGCGGTCTTGACATCCATCTGCCAGAGCAGGAGGTAGCTGAAGCTGTGGCGTCGAAGTCGCCGTGACCTTCGGGGACGGTCGCGTCTTCTGAGCCAGAGATTCCTATGACCGCGGCTTCATCATCGAAGAGGCTCGCGGTGTCGTGGGCTTTGGATGTCTCGAGAAAGGCCTCACGTGCAAGCTAGGCCTGGAGCTAGATAAGCCCACCCACATTAGCACGGGGTTGCGTGCTCTTCCAGTCGCCAAGTAAGTCTCGGGTTTCCTTTTCGATTCTTGGATGACTTTTTGTATGATTTCTTTGCTGTCTTTGGAGGTTTTTGTAGGTCCGGCGCTAAGAAGATAGGTCGCCCTTCGGTAGCTAAAATTCCGTCGACCGTCACCACGGGGGAAGGAGATCTCCCTAGGAAGAGGAAGCCTGCTGTGGAGGCTGCACCTGCTGAAGATGCGAAGAAGCAGAAGAGTGAGCCCGACGAGGCTACAGCTAGCGCCAGAGGGAGTGACGCTACCATCAGCGGTGATGAGGTGGCAGCCACTCAAGCAGAGCTAGCTGAGGGGGCTCCAACGATAGTACCGCCGGCTCTAGCAACCAGTGCCCCGGCGAGGGCGTCCGCGTTGTTCCCGCGCTTCATGGCAAGGGGTTTTCTGTTCGTGGTGGAAACCCAATCTCCGCAGATGCCGGAGATTGTCGATGAGGACATCGGACCTCGTCGCAGGGTACCTCCTTCGTGGTCCCTTCGACGGATGCTAGAGAACTTCACAATATGCTTGGCGCCGCCATTCAGGTACATCCAGTCCCTGAGTGTCTAGTCGCTGAATTTCAGCGGCTAGGCACTGAGTTTCTTCTAGTCGCCAGTCCCCGAGTGTCTAGTCGCTGAATTTCAGCGGCTGGACACTGAATTTGTGTTTTTGCAGTTGCTAATTTTTCGTTCTACTTGTAGGGCTTGTAGAGGGAGTCGGCTGATCGGCAGGCTGCAAAAGAGCGTCTGGAGCGTGATCTGCGCATGGCGCAGGAGGCAAACCGGGCGACTCCAGGAGACTGTCAGTGAGTACTTGTTTTACTTGGCGATTGCGAGCTGCTGATGTTGACAGAATGCTGACTGTTGTTTCTGTTCTGTTCAGATGGTTTCTCGGCTGCCATTGCCAAAGCCCGAGAAGGGTATGTTCTAGCTGCCGAGCTGGACATGGCGAATGGGCGTATCGACTCGCTGGTGAAGGAATTGGAGGAGGCGAAAGCGGCCGTGATCTTGTCTGAGGATAGGGCAAAGGCCGCAGTCGCCGCGACTGAGGAGGAGCGGAAGGCTACGGACTCCATCATCCTTGGGCTGCAGAGCGATCTTGCTGCCTTGGAGAAGCACGTCACCAAGCACTGCCGGAAGCTCCTTGGTGAGTCGTTGCTCTTCTTTTTGACATGCTCGGTGAGTCCCCGAGTGGGTAAATTCGTGGTGGCACTGACGTCTGACGTTGCAGCTGTGATAGGTCAAAGCGATCCGGTGGTGCAAACCTTCAACGATTCGCAGTGTGTGACCGCGATGGTGAACGCGGCCACCGCCTCGGCGTTGTGCGTCCAGGCGGTTCTCCAAGGAATGTCCCCCACCGAGGTTATACCTGGGGGATTGACTGAAGTATGGCGCTACATGGAGGAGGTACCTGACGTCGTAGAGTGGATGGCGTGTTCGGCTTTTAGGCGCGGGGCCACCACGGCGTTGAGCCTGGGGCTCGCGCACTTCCCTAACGACTTCGTCCTCGACGACGTCACCAGCAGCTACCCTTCGGCGACTGGCATGGTGGAGATGTCGGAGGTATTGAGGCTGACCGCCAAGGCTGCACCCTTTGCTGATCGGGTCCTGGCGATGGGGGACCTGCTGCCATACCAGGAGACGGTGGTGGCGCCGGGCGACCCCGATCCGGAACATCGCGACCTGAAGTCAGAGCAACCCTTCCGGTCGGTGCTGTCGAAGTCGCTGACGACCTATCCGATGAACCCATGGTAGCCATTCGTCCGTGTCAAGAGTGGTGGTGATGCTTCTTCATCAGGGCCTGCGAAATAGATAGCTTCTCTAGGCAGTTTGTAAGATATGCCAAGTGGCGACTTTTGTAATATGAACAATATTTGTGTATGGGAGTAAGAGCAGTCAATCGACTCACAATGCAAGTTTAATTGTGTGGTGTGTTTAACTTTTATTTGAGCGAGTCCCCGAGCGCTTCCACCCTTTAGTGGGGTATAACTCGTTTGTGTACATATGTGTTTGCTTTGCATTATTGTGTTGGTTGTCCCTCGCAACTCCGAAGGGGCGAGTCCCTGAGTGCGAGTGGGGTTGTTTTAGGCGAGTCCCCAAGCATGTGCCTATTATGGGTTGTTGGTGCGTTGTTTGTAACGCATCTCTCCCCTGGCTCGGAGAGCCAGTCGCATGGCGAGTCCAAGGCAGCTCTCTTACTTGGTGTATTCCTGAGCTGCATGAGGGTTTCTGTTTGCGAAGTCCCCGTGCGTGGTACTTAACCATTCAAGTCGCTTTGCTCGAGGATGGGAAGGACAGGTCGCTGTGGGAAGCGTATGTCGGTCGTCTTGGCCCGGTGGGCCAGTCGAGCGGGGCGACTCCGAATGTGGCTCCAGGTTGGCATGTTCGTGGACGACACAAAGCCTGAATATCTTTGGTGCCCTTGGGTCGCACTACTTAGCCATGCCGGTCGCTCGACCAAGGGTTGACTTCTGTAGGTAGCGTATTGCTTAACGTATGAGTGCGAGTGGCACAAGGATATGGCGAGTGGACACAATTTGTGCGATCCGAATGAATTTCATTATATATCATCTGGGTACAAGTTTGAGTTCTATGTATAGAACTTTCGGAGAAGGTTTACATTCCATGGCCTCCCGACCTTAAGTTGGCCATCGCCTCGTATATCGATGAGGTAATAGGCGTCGTTGCCGAGGACTCGTCCTATGGCGAATGGCCCCTCCCATGGAGGGGAGAGCTTGTGCATGCCTCTCTTGTCCTGGGCCAATCGTAGGACCAAGTCGCCCTCCTGGAAGGTGCGGGTCCAGACTCGGCGGCTGTGGTAGCGGCAGAGTCCCTGCTGGTAGATGGTGGTACGGGAGCGAGCCAGGTCACGTGCCTCGTCGAGCTGGTCGATGCTGTCTTGGCGGGCGGTCTCGTTTGTCGCATCGACATAGTTGGCGACTCGAGGTGAATCGTGCTCCAGGTCGGTCGGCATCACGGCTTCGGCACCGTATACCATAAAGAAGGGCGTGAACCCCGTGGAGCGGTTGACGGAGGTGCGGATCCCCCATATTATGGAGGGGAGCTCTTCAACCAAGCATCCCGGGGTTCGCTCGAGGGGCACTTGGAGTCATGGCTTGAGTCCATGGAGGACGCTGTGATTGGCGTGTTCTGCTTGGCAGTTTGACTCCGGGTGGGCGACAGAGGCGAGGTCGAGTCGTATGCTATGCTCTTCGCAGAATTCTACCATGGCGCCCTTGGTGAAGTTGGTGTCGTTGTCCGTTATGATGCCGTGCGAGTAGCCGTGCCGGTAGATGAGCTCGCGGAGGAACTTGGTGGCCGTCTCGCCATCACACTTTTTGATCGGCTTGGCTTCGACCCATTTGGTGAATTTGTCGACCACGACCAGGAGGTGGGTGAAGCCGGATGGGGCCTTCTTGAACGGGCCGACCATGTCCATGCCCCATACGGCGAATGGCCAGGTGATGGGGATGGTGTTGAGTGCCAAACCAGGGAGATGCGTCTGGTTGGCGTACTTCTGGCACCCGACGCATCGTTGGACGATGTCGGTGGCGTCGGCGTGTGCGGTGAGCCAGTAGAAACCATGCCGCATGGCCTTGGCGACCCGCGACTTGGCCCCGGCGTGATGGCCACAGTTGCTGGTGTGGATGTCTTGGAGGATCTTGCGCCCTTCTTCTGGCTGTACGCAACGCTGGAACATGCCGGTCACGCTGCGTTTGTGGAGCTCACCGTTGATGATGACAAAGGACTTGCATCGACGCACGATCATTCGCGCTTCCGTCTTGTTGCTTGGGAGGATCTTGTGCTCGAGGAAGGCGACATATGGTGTCGTCCAGTCGCTGGGCTCCACGATCATGGCGACTAGGGTCGGCTCAGGTTGTAGTGGTACCCTGACACCGATCTCCTTCGGCGGGGAGACCGAAGGCTTGTGGATGATGTCGAGGAAGATGCCTGCGGGTGGCGTTTGCCGAGCCTACCCGATGCGGGATAGGGCGTCTGCGTCCTCGTGCTTTCTCCTGTTGATCCACTCGACTGAGTAACCATCAAAGTATCCTCCCAGCTGGTCTACCGCTTGGCCGTATGCTATCATTGTTGGGGAGACGGCGTCGCCGGTCCCGGCGACTAGATCGGAGTCATCGTAGCACCGTAAGCGGTTGATGTTCACCTCCTTGGCGTCCCGCATTGTTAGGTCCGCAACATAGAAAACAATTTTTTTCCTACGATGAGAACTACACGACAAGATCTATCTACTAGGTACAAAGCAACGGGTGGACATACATCCAACGAGAACTTACCCTTGAAGACAACAAGTTTTGTTAACGAGTAGGAGCTCGTGGTTGATGTAGTCGTACACTTGCTGATCTCAAGATCGAGTGGAAGTCCGAGCACCGCAACTCAGCAGCGCATCCGTACTCGCACACACGTTCAAGCCACCGGACAACCTCCACCTCCTCGCTCCAGCGATCCAGCGGAAGAAGAAACTCCTTCCAGACGAAATGCCACCGGGAACATGTATCTCGCTAATCCAAGACCATGGGGGAATAATTCTAGAGGGGGAGAGAGATCCTTCACAAGGAGGTGTGAGGAAGAAGGAGGAAGAGGGTGGCCTTTTATAGGAGGAGGGGGGGTACCCCCTCTCTCCATGGCCGGCGCATGGGGGGTGACCCCTCACCTCCCCTATTCATGTGGTGGTAACCCCTCCACATTAAAATGCCTCTTCACATTCCCCTTTAAAGTCCCTACTTTAAATGCATTAAAATTCTCCAAGTTTAATGCTCTCTCATTTAATAAAACTCTTTTATTAAATTTATTCAGAATTTTGTTAATTACTTTAATTAACAAACATTCACATATATCCCCTTGCAATATTTCAATATCACATGTAGAACTAGTTTCTGCAATTTCACCTGAAACAATTTCCGGTTTCTATCGAAACAATTCCTGCGCTTTGCAATTCTTTCGTCTGAAACATATGTGCTCCAAAATGGTGTCCGGTAACTCTTAAGTGTGTCACCCTACGGTTCGCGAATAAAGCAGACATGATTGAGACTCCTCTCAGATCAATAGTCAGAAGCGGGACCTGGAGATCCATACTGACTCCTGCATATTCAACGATGACTTCTGTGATCGTGAGAACCTTTAAAGCTTGTAACTAAATCCCTTTGTCTCTTGATATAATACATGTTTGAGATTCGATCATCCGTATCCAAATACCTAGTTTGATCTCGTTATCGACATGCACTATTTTCTCGTTCCCGTGATATAACATTCTAGTGATCACATCACTTGCTTGCAAGCTATCTCAATGTGATATCAGCGAGAGGGCCCAGAGTATATCTATCCGTCGTCGGGATTGAAAAAATCCACTCTTGATCCATGAGCCTCAACATAACACCTTCGTAGTACTGAACCCATCAGTCACCCTGTTACGGTGTGACGTTTGATGTTATCAAGATACTCTTCAGGTGTTAGCAATTAACATGATCTCATGGTCTAAGGATAAAGATTACTTCGTATGATGTCATAGCAATATAAACATAATGACTTGATCATAATGCTATACTTCGGATGAATGTTCATCACATCATTCCACCAATGGTGTGACCTTGTTATTAACAACATCCAATGTCCATGATCAGGAAACCTTGATCATCTTGTTAATCAACAAGCTAGTCTATAAGAGAGGCATAACTAGGAACCCTTTTTGTTTATTAAACACACATGTATTGATGTTTCCAATCAATACAATTCTAGCATGCAAAATAAACATCTATCATATATAAGGAATACATAATAACAACTTTATTATTGCCTCTCAGGGCATATTTCCTTCAGTCTCCCACTTGCACTAGAGACAATAATCTAGTTCACATAGTGATAAATCTAACACCCATGGAGTTCTGGTGTTGATCATGTTTTGCCCTAGGGAGAGCATTAGTCAACGGATCTGCTACATTTAGGTCCGTGTGTACTTTACAAATCTTTATATCTCCATCCTTGATATGCTCGCGGATGGAGTGAAACCGGCGCTTAATATGCTTGGAATTCTTGTGAGACCTCGGTTCCTTTGCGTTGGCTATGGCTCCATTGTTGTCACAATAGATCACCATTGGGTCCAATGCACTAGGAACCACACCTAGTTTCATAATGAACTCTTTCATCCAAACCGCTTCCTGCGCTGCTTCTGAAGCAGCAACATATTCCGCCTCCGTCATTGATCCAGCCACCATAGGTTGTTTGGAACTCCTCCAACTAACTGCTGCTCCGTTCAAGAGAAATACGTATCCGGATTGAGACTTAGAGTCATCCAGATCGGTGTCAAAGCTAGCATCGACATAACACTTAGTGACTAGCTCTTCTTCACCTCCGTATATAAGAAACATATTCCTAGTTCTTCTCAAGTACTTGAGGATGTTCTTGACCGCTATTCAGTGTTCCGAACCTGGATCAGATTGGTACCTACTAGTCAAACTAATAGCATGTGCCACATACGGTCTTGTACATAGCATGGCATACATTATAGAGCCTATGGCCAAGGCATAGGGGATCTTATCCATCATCTCTCTTTCTTCCACCGTAGCCGGACTTTGAGTCTTACTCAATGTCTTGCCTTGCAACATAGGTAAGAACCCCTTCTTACTTTCTTCCATATTAAACTTCTTTAATATCTTATCAAGGTATGTACTCTGTGATAACCCAATTAGGCACCTTGATCTATCTACATAGATTTTAATGCCTAATATATATGACGCTTCACCAAGGTCTTTCATCGAAAATTTGCTGTTTAGATAACTTTTAACACTGTTTAAAAGATCTAGATCATTTCCAATCAATAATATGTCATCCACATATAATATCAGAAATGCCACATTGCTCCCACTCACTTTCTTGTAAATACAAGCCTCTCCATAAGTTTGGCCAAATCCAAACTCTTTGATCACCTCATCAAAGCGGACATTCCAACTCTGGGATGCTTGCTTCAGTCCATAGATGGATCGCTGAAGTTTGCATACCTTATTAGCATCCTTAGGATCGACAAAACCCTTAGGTTGTATCATATACAACTCTTCTTCAATATTACCATTGAGGAACGCAGTTTTGACATCCATCTGCCATATTTCATAATCAAAATATGCAACAATTGCTAACATCATCCTAACCGACTTAAGCATCGCTATGGGAGAGAATGTCTCATCGTAGTCAACTCCTTGAATTTGTCGAAACCCCTTTGCGACAAGTCGAGCCTTATAGATGGTAACCTTACCATCAACATCAGTTTTTCTTTTGAAAATCCATTTATTCTCAACGGCCTTTCGATCGTGAGGTAAGTCCACCAAGGTCTAAACTTGGTTCTCGTACATGGATTCCATCTCGGATTTCATGGCTTCTAGCCATTTGTTGGAATCCAGTCTCATCATCACTTCTTCATATGTCACAGGGTCATCCATTTCATCAACCATGAAATTCACAATAGGATTGCCGTACAGTTCAGGAGCTGCACGTGTCCTGCTTGACCTGCGAGGTTCGGTAGTGTCCTCTTTCGGAGTTTCATGATCAATATCATTAGCTCTCTCTTCATTAGGTGAAGTCAACTCCGAAACAACTTCCGGTGCTGCGCTACTCGCCATTTCATGAAGAGAAGGTTCAATAACCTCTTCGAGTTCTACCTTCTGACTACTCACACCTTTTGCGAGAAACTCCTTCTCAAGAAAGGATCCATTCTTGGCAACAAAAACCTTGCGCTCGGATTTGTGACAGAAGGTATACCCAATCGTTTCCTTAGGGCATCCTATGAAGACGCATTTTTCCGCTTTGGGTTTGAGTTTATCCGGCTGAAGTTTCTTCACATAAACATCGCATCCCCAAACTTTAAGAAATGACAACTTAGGTTTATTTCCAAACCATAATTCATACGGTGTCGTTTCAACGGATTTAGATGGTGCCCGATTTAAAGTGAATGCAGCTGTTTCCAGTGCATAACCCCAAAATGAAAGTGGCAAGTCAGTCAGAGACATCATAGATCGAACCATATCCAATAAGGTATGATTACGACGTTCCGACACACCATTACGTTGTGGTGTTCCGGCAGGCGTGAGTTGTGAAACTATTCCACACTCTTTCATGTGTGTGCTAAACTCGTAACTTAGATACTCTCCTCCATGGTCGGACCGTAGAAATTTGATCTTTCTATTATGATGATTTTCCACTTCATTCTGAAATTCCTTGAACTTTTCAAAAGTTTTAGACTTGTGTTTCATCAGATAGATATACCCGTATCTACTCAAATCATCCGTGAAAGTAACAAAATAACGATATCCACCTCGCGCCGACACACTCATTGGTCCACACACATCAGTATGTATGATTTCCAATAGATCTGTCGCCCGTTCAGTTGAACCAAAAAACGACGTTCTAGTCATCTTGCCCATAAGGCATGGCTCACATGTATCAAATGATTCAAAATCAAGTGATTCCAAAAGTCCATCAGAATGGAGTTTCTTCATGCGTTTAACGCTAATATGACCTAGACGGCAGTGCCACATATATGCAGATATATCATTATCAAGTTTAATCTTTTTAGCATTAACATTATGAATATGCGTAATATTACTATCAAGATCCATCAGAAATAAACCATTCAACATAGGTGCATGACCATAGCAGATATCATTCTTATAAATCGAACAACCATTGTTTTCAGATGTAAAGGAATGACCACTTTGCATCAAACACGATCCGGATACAATGTTCATGCTCAGTGTAGGCACCAAATAACAATTATATAGATTTATAACTAATCCCGATGGCATATGGAGAGGTAGCGTCCCAACGGCGATCACATCAACTTTTGATCCATTGTCGACCTGCATCCTGACCTCATCCCTTGCTAGGTGTCACTTGTTCCGTAGCCCCTGAACCGAGTTACATATATTAGCAACCGATCCCATATCAAATACCCAGGTGCTACTGCGAGTACTAGTCAAGTACACAACAATAACATGTATATCACATATACCTTTATTTGACTTGCCGGACTTCTTGTCCGCCAAATACTTGGGGCAGTTGCGCTTCCAATGGCCAGTCCCCTTGCAATAGTAGCACTCAGTATCGGACTTAGGGCCAACTCAGGGTTTCTTTTTAGGCGCGACAACAGATTTGCCACCCTTCTTTCCCTTGTGCTTGCCTTTCTTGTCCTTCTTGAAACCGGTGGTCCTATTGATCATCAACACTTGATGTTCTTTCCTAATCTCCACTTCTGCAGTCTTAAGCATTGATAGAAGCTCGGGAAGAGTCTTCTTCATGCCCTGCATATTATAGTTCACCATGAAGCTCTTGTAGCTTGGTGGCAGAGATTGGAGAGCACGATGTATTCCCAAGTCAATGGGAATCGTTATTCCCAAGGACACAAGCTTATCGGCGTACCCAGACATTTTGAGTACATGCTCACTAACGGAGTTGTTCTCCTCCATCATGCAGCTAAAGAACTTTTTAGTAGCATTATAACTCTCTACGACAGCATGGGTATCGAAAATCATTTTCAATTCTCCCATGGTATCAAAGGCATTGCCATTTTCGAAACGCTTTCGAAGTTCTGGCTCTAGCCCATACAGTATGCCGTAATGAACTAAGTTGTGGTCCTCCTGACGAGTCACATAGACATTCTTTTCCTCGTCAGGGGCATCAGGAGCTGGTGGGGAGCCTAGCTTCACATCTAGCACATATTGCTTTTGTACAACAGTGAGGAGAATCCTCAAATTCATAGCCCAGTTGGTGAAGTTGCTACCATTCGCAGCAAGTTTCTCTTTCTCCATAAACACATTGAAATTAAAAGCAGGTGGTGCCATCTACAACAGAATTTGTAAAGTTTATTTAGACTAATTTTATGATAGATTGAGTTCAACTAATCCAAATTACTAATGAACTCCCACTCAAAAACGACATCCCTCGTGTCCTTTTGGTGATTACATGAACCAAATCCACTACACCAAGTCCGATCATCACGTGAGTTGATGTAGCTTCAAAGGCGAGCATCTATATGGGCATCATATCAACTATATGACTCATGCTTAACCTTTCGGTCCGTGTTCCGAGGCCATGTCTGTACATGCTAGGCTCGCCAAGTAAGAACCTTAGTATTCGCGTGTGTAAAACTGTCTTACACCCGTTCCTATGAAAGCGTAGATTCGAGTACACCCGATCATCACGTGATGTCTTGAAACACGATCCACAGAACGGTGCATACTCAAGGAAGAACACATTTTTATCTTGATATCTAAATGAGGGATCATCTTACAATGCTCCAGAAAGCGCCAAACTAGCAGTATACGATGCAAACATCTAATGTGTAAAGTGAGATGATATGGTCCATGCATTTGATCTCTATCACTTGCATCGTGGTATGATCTCTATCATTCCTTTGTGTGTAAGGCCAAGATCTATGGAACTTACACGTTGAATGTGTGTTGTAAGAGTATCTATCATACATCTACTTACAACAATACCATATCAATACACTAGCCCAGCAACGATCTAAACTAGACGCCTCTAATTTATCAATTGCCAGTTTTACGTGGCTTAGGGCTTTCAGAGATAGAACCATTCTCACCTACGAACATGAACCACAACGAGGATAACTAAGTTATTAGCAACTCGTTGTAAATCAGATATTGACTATAGTAGGAGAGACAGACACCCGCCAGCCACTTATGCAAAACAAGTTGCATGTCAGTCGTGGAACCGGTCTCATGTACGATGACATGTAAGGTTGGTCCGGGCCGCTTCATCCCACTATGCCACCAATATCCAAAATACATAGAAGATGCAATAACATGATCATCATCGCCCACATATAAACATATGTGTACTACCCGTGCAAAGCACCTACCCATAGATCAGGCTCTGATACCACTGTTGGGTCTGCAGCATAGAAAACAAATTTTTTCCTACGATGAGAACTACACGCCAAGATCTATCTACTAGGTACAAAGCAATGAGTGGACATACATCCAACGAGAACTTACCCTCGAAGACAACGAGTTTTGTTAACGAGTAGGAACTCGTGGTTGATGTAGTCGTACACTTGCCGATCTCAAGATCGAGTGGAAGTCCGAGCGCCGCAACTCGGCAGTGCATCCGTACTCGCACACACGTTCAAGCCACCGGACAACCTCCACCTCCTCGCTCCAGTGATCCAGCGGAAGCAGGAACTCCTTCCAGACGAAATGCCACCGGGAACATGTATCTCACTAATCGGAGACCATGGGGGAATAATTCTAGAGGGGGAGAGAGATCCTTCACAAGGAGGTGTGAGGAAGAAGGAGGAAGAGGGTG
The DNA here is from genome assembly GCA_916181665.1 of Avena sativa. Lineage (NCBI taxonomy): Eukaryota > Viridiplantae > Streptophyta > Magnoliopsida > Poales > Poaceae > Avena > Avena sativa. The sequence goes on along the minus strand of OV702288.1, from coordinate 626,396,281 downwards.
GCCTTTTATAGGAGGAGGGGGGTACCCCCTCTCTCCATTGCCGACGCATGGGGGGTGACCCCTCACCTTCCCCATTCATGTGGTGGTAACCCCTCCACATTAAAATGCCTCTTCACATTCCCCTTTAAAGTCCCTACTTTAAATGCATTAAAATTCTCCAAGTTTAATGCTCTCTCATTTAATAAAACTCCTTTATTAAATTTATTCAGAATTTTGTTAATTACTTTAATTAACAAACATTCACATATAGCCCCTTGCAATATTTCAATATCACATGTAGAACCAGTTTCTGCAATTTCACCTGAAACAATTTCCGGTTACTATCGAAACAATTCCTGCGCTTTGCAATTCTTTCGTCTGAAACATATGTGCTCCAAAATGGTGTCCGGTAACTCTTAAGTGTGTCACCCTACGGTTCGCGAATAATGCAGACATGATTAAGACTCCTCTCAGATCAATAGTCAGAAGCGGGACCTGGAGATCCATACTGACTCCTGCATATTCAACGATGACTTCTGTGATCGTGAGAACCTTTAACGCTTGTAACTAAATCCCTTTGTCTCTTGATATAATACATGTCCGAGATTCGATCATCAGTATCCAAATACCTAGTTTGATCTCGTTACCGACATGCACTCTTTTCTCATTCCCGTGATATAACATTCTAGTGATCACATCACTTGCTTGCAAGCTATCTCAATGTGATATCACCGAGAGGGCCCAGAGTATATCTATCTGTCATCGGGATTGAAAAATTCCACTCTTGATCCATGAGCCTCAACATAACACCTTCGTAGTACTGAACCCATCTTTATAGTCACCCTGTTACGGTGTGACGTTTGATGTTATCAAGATACTCTTCAGGTGTTAGCAATTAACATGATCTCATGGTCTAAGGATAAAGATTACTTCGTATGATGTTATAGCAATATAAACATAATGACTTAATCATAATGCTATACTTCGGATGAATGTTCATCACATCATTCCACCAATGGTGTGACCTTGTTATTAACAACGTCCAATGTCCATGATCAGGAAACCTTGATCATCTTGTTAATCAACAAGCTAGTCTATAAGAGAGGCATAACTAGGAATCCTTTTTGTTTATTAAACACACATGTATTGATGTTTCCAATCAATACAATTCTAGCATGCAAAATAAACATCTATCATATATAAGGAATACATAATAACAACTTTATTATTGCCTCTCGGGGCATATTTCCTTCACGCATGCCGTGAAGGAGGGCCTCGTACTCTGCCATGTTGTTGGTGCAGGGCTTGAAGTTGAGGTGGAGCATGTAGCGGAGCTTGTCTCCCTTGGGGGAGGTCAGTATGACCCCGGCCCCGGCGCCGTCGATGTTCTTCGACCCGTCGAAGTGGAGCGACCAGTAGTGGAGGTATGGGAGCTTCTCCGGCTGCTGTGCTTCTTCCCAGTCTACGAGGAAATCAGCCAGGGCTTGTGACTTGATTGCTTTGCGGGGCTCATACTTGATGTTGTGGACGCCAATTTTGATGGCCCACTTGGCGACTCGCCTAGTGGCCTCGCGATTGCGTATTATGTCCTATAGTGGCGTGGAGGAGACGACCGTGATTGGGTGTTCCTGAAAGTAGTGTGGGAGTCGCCGTTGGGCTCGGAATACCGCGTATACCAGTTTCTGGTACTGCGGGTACTGCTGTCTTGAGTCCGTTAGGACTTCGCTGATGTAGTAGACAGGGCGCTCCACGGGCTCTCCTTGCCCTCCTTTGGCCGTTCGACAACCATCACGGCGCTGACGACTCAAGTGGAGGCCGCCACATAGACGAACATTGGATCTTTGTCGATTAGGGTGGCGAGGAGTGGAGCCGCGAGTAGCACTTCTTTGAGTGCTTTGAGTGCGTTGTCCGCCTCTACGTCCCATTGGAACGTGGTTCTTGCGCATCAGGCGGTAGAGGGGCATCACCTTCTCACCGAGCCAGGGAATGAAGCCACTAAGAGCCGCGACTCGGCCGACCAACTTCTGGACGTCACGCAGGCATTCGGGTTTTCCGAGTCGCGTGATGGTGTCGATCTTGGTGGGGTTGGCCTAGATGCCTTGTTTGGAGACCACGTATCCCAGGAGCTGTCCGGTGGGGACACCGAAGGTGCATTTCCCTGGGTTGAGCTTGATGTTATACCTCCGCAAGTTTGCAAAGGTTTCGGCCAGGTCGGCGAGCAGGTCGTCTTGGCGGGTGGACTTTACCACCACGTCGTCGATGTAGACGTGTATGTTGCGGCCAATTTGGCTCGCGAGGCACTCCTGCATGCACCTTTGGTAGGTTGCACCGGCGTTCTTGAGGCCAAACATCATGGCCGTGTAGCAGAAGGCGCCGAATGGCGTGATGAACGCCGTCTTCTCATCCTCGACTGCCATTTTGATCTGGTTGTAGCCAGAATATGCGTCGAGGAAGCATAGCGACCCCGATCCCGTGGTTGAGTCGATGATCTGATCGATGCGCTGTAGGACGAACTCCTCCTTCGGGTAGGCACTGTTGAGGTTGGTGTAATCGATACACATTCTCCACGTGTTGTTCTTTTTAAGTACCAGGACTGGGTTTGCCAGCCACTTGGAGTATTTGATCGGCCAAATGAAACCTGCGGCTAGCAGGCGCTGTACTTCTTCGGCGATTGCTCGGCGGCGCTCTTTATTAAAGGGCCACAACGACTGCTTTACTGGTCGTACTTTGGGGTCGGCGTTGAGTTTGTGCTCAGCGAGTTCACTCGGGACATCGGGCATGTCAGATGGTTTCCATGCGAAGATGTGATGGCCCAAAATATATCGAGCTCGTTGGGGAACCCCAAGACGAAGGTATGATGAGTGCAACAACAAGTTTTCTCTCAGTACGAAACCAAGGTTATCAATCCAGTAGGAGCAAGGAAACACCCCAAAGGTGTTGCTAGCTGAGCCTTGGCAGGGCGCACTACCGGTGCTAGTAGCAACGTGGAGACCTGCACAACACAACCACAGAACTTTGCCCCCAACTTGCGATGAGGTTGTCAATCTCACCGGTTTTGCTGAAAACAAAGGATTAAACGTATCGAATGGAAGGAAGTAATAGTTTGCAGAAAGTAAACACAAAGCAGTAAACAGTTGATTGTAGATTGAAAGTAAAAGAAAGTACCGGGGTCCGTAGTTCACTAGAGGTGGCTCTCTTTAAGATAGATAACATGCTGGGTGAACAAATTACAGCGGGGCAATTGACAATCATCGAGAAAGCATACAAGCATATATTACTCATCTTGACCCCTTTGAGATTCGATTGGGCATTACAACATTATACATAGACCGCCATCCAACTGCATCTATGACTAATAATCCACCTTCAAGTTATCATCCGAACCCCCTCCAGTATTAAGTTGCAAGCAATGGATAATTGCATTACGAATTGCGTGTAAAGTAAACAATACGATTGTTCTATGAACAAAGGATTGTTGTTTTCTCCCTAGTAGCAACAAAACATCTAGTACCTTAAATATTTCTGTCACTTCCCTAGATTACCAGAGGCATGAACACACTATCGAGCATAAATACTAACTCTTGGAGTTGGTAGCATCTACTTGGCCAAGATAGCTACTAACAACGGAAAGCATGCAAGGTCACAAATAACAAAGACATGATAGAATCAATAATCAATCTGAAATAGCATCTCAATATCCACCGGATCCCCGCAAACACAACATGCAGAATTACAAATAGATGATCTTGATCATGAACGGAGCTCACAAGATCTAAACATGATAGCACAAAGGAGGAGAACCAGCCATCTAGCTACTACATGGACCCGTAGTCCAGAGATGAACTACTCACGCATCACATTGGAGGCTTGCATGATGATGAAGAAGGCCTCCAGGGTGAATTCCCCTCTCTGGCAGGGTGTCGGGAAGAGCTTCAGACCCCTCCCGATCTAGGGATGGAGATGACGGCGGCTACAGACTCTTTCATGGAATTTTGATCGGGTACTTACGGTTTCCGTATCAGAGGCAATATATAGGCGGAAGGAGAGTCCGAGGGGGTGCCTGGGCTGGCCACACCACCCCCTGGCGCGGGCCAAGCCTGGCCGCGTGGCCAGGTGGTGTGGCCGCCCTGTGGCCCTTCTCCGTCTCGTATTCTGGCTCCAGGTGTCCCCCGGTAAAATAATGACTTTGGCTTTTGTCCCGTCCAATTCCGAGAATACTCATTTTCTGACTTTCCTGGAACCAAAAATTGTAAAAAATAGGCAGCTGGCAGTGTGGCTCTTGTTAATAGGTTAGTCCAAGAAATCATATGAAAAGTACTCCAAAGTGTGGACAAAACATAAGAACGTAGATAAAACCAAGCATGGAACATCAAAAATTATAGATACATTTGCAATGTATCAAGATGTCACGAGTTTCACGGAGGAACCCGATGAGCGCGCTTTCCTATGCGAGGCTCATGTGTGCCCCCATGGTGACCGTATGGCTGGAATCTCCTGGGACGAGCTCGACGGTCCGGGTGTGTGTGGTTGCCTCGAACGTGGAGCTCGCGGCGGTTGGCTTCTTCAGGATGGTGGGGTCGTCCTTGTTGATGTTGCTCGCGTATTTTGCGAGTTCCTCCACGTGGTCCGTTTCCACGGCGATGACGGTGTTGGCAAACTCAGCGCCTTTGTCTTTGGATTCCATGGCCATATCAGGGTCGCCGTGGACGGTGATGATGCCGCTTGGCCCTGGAAGCTTCATCATGTTGTAGGCGTAGTGGGGGGCCGCCATGAATTTGGCAAACGTTTGGCATCCCAGGACACAGTGGTAGGCTGAGGAAGTTCACCAGTTCGAACTCAATCCACTCGGTGCGGTAGTTTGCTGGTGTGTCGAAGGTGACTGGCAGAGTTACTTTTCTGATCGGGTACACCTTCCGACCGGGGACGATGCCATGGAAGGTTTCAGGGTCGGCCTGATTGCTGATTCTGGGAGCTGTAGCCTCTTGAACGTGTCCAGGTACATGATATTGATGGAGATCCCGCCGTCCATCAGTGTCTTGAGCAGCCAGTAGTCGGCCACTTTGGGCCTGACCACCAGGGCGACTCGCCCTGGGTACTCGATCTTTGGTGCGTGGTCCTGGTGACTCCAGGTGATGCTTTGCTTAGACCAGTTGAGGAAGCGGGGAATATCGACCTGCATCACCGCATTGACGGCAATTGCGCGGTCGAGTACCTTCCTCTCGCGCTTGGTGTTGAGCCCGGTGAAGGTGTGGAGTGATCCGACGGTGTTGCCGAAGCCGCCGATGTTTCCGTTATCCCGTGGCAGGTTGTTGTTGGGGTCGTCCTGTGCCCGCCTTGCTTTTTTGATCTCCTTGAGGGAGTGGCAGTCGGCGGTAGTGTGGGTGGTGGGATTTCCCTCCCTGCTGTGATAGATGCGGGGTTGGTTGAGCAGGGCAGCGGGGTCGAATTTTGGCCTTGCCGCGTTGTTGGCGCGGTAGTTTCCGCTGTCATGGTAGTTTCCCCCATCGCAGCAGAAGTTCTTCGGGCCGCGTTGACCGTAGCCGGCATTAGCGACAAAGTCGACTCGCCCATCACCACGACGCTTGCCGGTGATGCGAGTGTTGTTGTAGTGCATATCGCACTGTCGCCCGCTGTCGTGGGCGCTGACGCGGCGTCTTCCTCCTGACTCGTCTTCAGAGTCCTGGTTGGGGTCCTCTTCCTCATAGCGCTTGGCAATCTCGAGGAGGTCGGGGACGTTGTCGAGCGTCCGGTAGACCCTATTGATCTTGGCGACCAGGGGTTCGTACCAGCACGCATTCTTGAAGTAGTGTATTGCCATATCCGGGTGGATGCCGGAGGCATTGATCCATAGCTCCTACCACCTTTGGATCCAGTGGCGGGTCCACTCGCATTGTCCCTGGATGCATCGTTCCAGGTCCTTGATGGTGGTGGCGCGGGTGTAGGAGCCCTCAAAGTGCCTGACGAAGGCGTCCCGCATCTCCTCCCACGAGTCGATGCTGTCGGCGGGGAGGGTGTTGATCCATTGCTGGGTCGCACCCTCCATCATCAGGGGGAGGTAGCGAGCGGCTAGCAGGTAGGTGTGGCCGGCGATTCCCATCGCCATGAGGTATGTGTCTAGCCAGACTGCTGGATCGTACTTTTCGATCTCCTTGGGCGCCTTGAAGTTGGCAGGGTACTTATCGCCTCAGATCATAGGTCCGAAGCACTGGGAAAAGACTCGGCTGAGCGAGCCCCTAGGTTCGGGTTCGCCGCGGTTGGTGAGGGTGTGCCTCAGGTCGTTGGGTTGGCGCGCCCGCCAAGCCTGGTTGTTGACGATGTGCGTTCGGGCATCGATGGGTTGCCCGTTGGTGGCGACCGTGTTGTTCACCAGTCGTGGCTCGTTGGTGGAGAGTACGGGGTTGGTGGCCCGTGGCTGGTTTGCCAGGGGCTGCGGTGGTGGGCAGGTCACGGCGTTGGCGACGGTTGGGTGACCACTTGGGGCCACCCAGCTTGCCGAGGAGCGGGAATACATCCGCCCCCACGGGTCGACTCCCGCGGCTTGCTGCTCGACGACCCTGGCGAGTAGTGCCTTGGCGTACTGGATCTGCAGCGCGCCTTCTCCCTGGATGTCGAGGTTGCCAACTACGGTGTCAGCCGCAACGATGTTGTCCATCGGGGTGGAGTACAGTGGGGTCCGTTGGCATCACGGGCCTGTGGCGAGATTATGATCCGCGGCTGGTCCGGCGGGGGCACGCGAGCAATGGGTGGTGGCGGGGCCCTAGTCGCCGGTGCGCTGGGTGGTGGTCGATTGCTGCCACCCGGTGGTGCATTCTCGCAATACTCGCGCTCAGCCGCGTGTGCAGGGTCGCTCTCATCATTGAAGTTTAGGACGCGGCCCTGTATGTTGGAGTTCAGGCGGGTCCTAATACGGCGCTGGTGGTAGAGCGACAGCTCCTGCGTCGTTGCCCGCTCGTGGCGGAATTTCTCGCGCTCGGCTAGCTCCAGTCGCAGGCGGGCTTCCTCCACCTCTGTTGCTATCGCGGTTGGAGGGATTGGTGTGGAGAATGGATCTGGCGGGGCAACCGTGCTGCCCGCCATTTAGATCGCGTTGAAGCGATTGGATCTAGCACGGAAGTCCTTAGGGGACTCCGAGCGGGGGTCGGAATCGAAGATCCCAAGGATTGAGGAACCCTCGAAGTCCTCAGGGTTGGAGACCCACATGATGGAGTCCTCCCGTGATGCTACAGTGATGGATCCGTCGACCGAGGTAGGGGTCACGGAGTCGGCGTCGTCATGTAGGGCCGCGTCGTCCATGATGGTGTTGGTCTCGGCCGTGTTGCTGGCGGCCGAGTCATACTCGGAGGAGAGGCTCCTGATGGATCGGACATGCTCCTCCGAGAGTAGATCGTGGCATGGCGGTAATCCGCCGACGATCACCGTCGCCACCGGGTCGACTGCCCCGGTGAAGCCGACGAACAGGTTGATGGAGCCAACCGACATTATCGCGTTGTGGGTGACCGGACGTGACGCCTGTAACACCCCTAGTTCTACTAATAATAATTAGGGTTTGTTTTGTGCATCATGAGCATAGCATGCATATCATGGCTTGGCAGACATTGCATCAAGAGAAATAAGAAACCCTAAACCCTAATATTTTCCCCTCTTTCTTTGAAATGTATTCAAAAGGGTTTTGTATTTTGAAAACAACCAAAATGTAGAGCCCAAATGGATTAAAAGGGCCTCACAATATTTGAATAGTCTTACAAAATCCTCTGGTACTTTTGAAATGTTCAAAATAGAAAAGAGTTTGAATTTACAAAGAGACAAAAGAAAACAGAAAAGGAAATGGAAAAATGTTTTACAGAAAAAAAATAGAATCCTAGATCTACCTGGGCCGAAGCCCATCTCTCCTCTTCTCTCTCTGTCGCCCATCCTCAGCCACGGGCAGCAGCAAGCAACCCAGCAGAGCCGGCCCAACCTAGCCCAATGCGGCCCACCTGGCCCAACTCGCAGCCCGCGTACCCCTTCGCTCTCATCGTCTTCGACCACGACGGGAAGCAGCTCGGTGGCGGCTCCGCCACCGTCCACTGGCGCCAGGATGCGCGCGTGCGCCGCGATGACTGCTGCCGCCCCCAAGCGTCTATAAGAACCCCGCCGGTGCCGCCAGGGAACCCTCGCATGTCACTCTCCCCCTCTCCCTTATCCTCTCCCGCCCTGGCCGAAACCCTAGCTTCGGCCGCCACTCTTTCCCACTGTTGCCGGCCATCCCGGGCCAAGCCGAGTCCACATGCGAGCTCCCCGTGTTGTCCTCGGTCTCCCTACATAAGCAATCGAGCCCGCTCGCCCTCCATCGACCTCACTGTCGTCGTCTTCCCGACGGTGGCCGTGGTCAATCGCCGCCGCTACCAACCTCGCTTCGCCTCCCCGAGACCACCGTCGGCACCGTGGTGAGATTTTGGTTCTCCAGCACCCCTCTGTTTCCCTCCTCGCCCTCTGGCTCGCCTCCCTACCGTGCACTGCCACTCGTCGCCGTCGGCTGCCGTCGTTTACCCTGTTCTGGTGACCATATCCGAGCGCCGTAGCCGCCAGTAGCCTCCTCGCGTTCCCCTCGTTCCAGCGCACACACGTGCGCGGCCGCGCAGGCCATCCTCCGTCGTCCCCGTCGCTGTCTGGCCCATTTGCCAGCGAGCCGACGTGGCTCCACTATGGCGTCGACGTGGCTCCTGGCCCACGGGTCAGCCACAATGGGTCGATACAACTCCAGTGAAAAACAGCCCCTCCCCGTGGTGACGTCACAATGATGCAGTAATTCCCTTTTATTTATTCAAATGTTTTTGTAAATTATTTCTGGAAATAAAAATAACCCTGTGGGCCCTATTGTCAGGTTTTAATCTTTTTGGAAATGTTTTCTGAAATGATTAAATATATGACATGTGGGTCCAGCTATAAAATAATTTATAATATTCCAAAAATGTTTAATTGTTTTAAAATGATTTAAAATGGATTAAAATTGGGAAAAATCATAAATAATTCATTTTAAATCAGAAAAATATGTATACTATATCAAAATGTTCAGAAAAATGAGATCTACACAATAGACTCATAATCATGCATTGTTAAGCAACTTAAATGACAATTTTAATTAAAATAACAAAATAACCCCTCTCATATGCATCCGGGGTTTCTCCGAATTAGGGTTTGGACCCTTTGGATATCCTTTAAATTGCCAAGCATGTCTTAGGGTTTCATTTCAATACAATTTAATTTGTCATATCATCATCCTTGCTTGAGCATTGCAGCGATGCCATGTGTTGATTGTTGCTTCCCTTTCCGGTGTTTCTGCTTCTTCTCGGTAGTCCTCGAAGCTGATGTGAGCAACGATATCGAGTCCAAGATTGAAGACCGAGATTAACACCATCAAAGAGAAGGACTTGATCAATGGTGAACAATGTCAAGCAAATGAACCGGATGTTCTATATCTAAGTATCAATAGGCAAAGGCAAGCAAAACCCCACACATGATATAATCCTATCTTTCAAAGTATTTCATTCTTGCCATGTGCATACGATTCCAAAGTCTTTTATCAATAGATAGAGTAATCCTACCTGATGCATGTTCCCCTTTATAGCCTATATTCCCTGATCCACTGCTCCTAGCATAACTAGGGTTTGGCTTATGAGCTTCGCTAGAGCTGTTATATCTGTTGCGCTTAGCCATGCTTAGCTATTACCGCTGATCCATACGGTTGATGAATCAGAGCTGCGAATGAACCTAGTTGGACAGGATGACGTGGTATGATCAGAGATGAAAGTTAAACATGTTAAGGCTTGTATGGGAGGCCACGTCGGGTTGCGGTTTTTGCAGTCCCATACTTGCCACCACTAGGATCTGAGTTCTTGCCTCTTGAACCAAGACGAGCGTACAACCACACGGGGGCTTGGAAACCCCCTCGACCAACTAACTTGCCTAGTAGATTCCATGAGTCACATAGTTCGGGCGTTCCATTCGACATATGCATTCTGGTTGTTCTCGAAGGCGGTGGAGGAGGTGCATTCATACAGGTAGGTAAGCGTGGCCGGGAACAAGAGAGGCACGACCTCCGTAATCTTGAACCCTGCGCACATCTCTAGGGACCGCTTCAGGACTTGACCCATTACAGCGACATCTCCTTAGGGTGTGACTCATGGTCTCGGCGAAAGAAAGGTAAAGGTCGTGGTCAACCACTCTCTGCCGGCCTTCCAAGGAAGAGGGTTAATGTTAACTGGCACTAAGAATCGGTTGGTACATGTGGGTAAAGTTGTGCACCCCTGCAGGGTTAATAATCTTTTATAGAAGCCGTGTCCACTGTTATGGACGACTTGGGAACGAACATGATGATCATAGAGAACTATAACCTAATCGTAAAACATGGCAAGTAAAGTGTGCTTAAGGATGCTTCCTCATGGATCGAGGGGTGATCCTAGTTGGTAGGTTCAGCTGATAAAGGTTCGGTGGATATCAAAAGAAGATCAAAGCTAGATATATCGTTTTCTTATCCCCTTTCAAATGTTCCACTTAGTCGAGCTTCTCCTACCTCTTTTACAAAGAAAGTTAGCTTTATGCAAAATAACCCCACCATCCATAAGTCTTGCGGAGTACACCCTGTACTCAACCTTGCTTTGTTGATACTTTTACAGCAGGTAAGTGTTACCATAGAAGATGAGTTCGTTACAGCATCGACATCGACGAGTAGTTTGGGGTTCCCGGTCGGCATTCTGGAATCTATGGATTGGGACGCCATCGTTATGCTTCAGGCATGTTAGGCCATTTGTTAAGTTTGCTATACTTTGATGTTTGTGGTAAGTGACCTCTGCTTGTAATATTTTGGTTCTTTGCTCAGTTATGAGCTTGCTGTAATAATTTTTGTGTCGTAGGGTCACTGTAATGTTACCGGTTCTCTCTGTGTACGCTTTTGAGATTTGGGTTAGGCTTAAATCAGACAGAGGTCTGGGATTTGTCTAGCCTTAATCTTGGGGGTGTCACAACGCCGGGATGTAGCTGCTGGGTAGGATCTGTAAGATCCCGCCAATGGAGAACATGCGGCCGGTGGCGATCATCCAGTCGATCAGCGAGTAGGGTCTCACCGCAGAACTCAGGCCAGTCCGCCTATGCCCCATGGTGGGTGCCACTGTCGTGGAAATGGCCACGACAGTCGCTGCAGTAGGCAGCGATTGATAGAATCGGGGGCGAGAGCTGGCGGCCATCTGTGGTGTGAGATGGGGGCGGATGCACATGGGTTTACCCAGGTTCGGGCCCCCGGAGGGTAAAGATCTACTCCTGCTAGATTAGATTGATGGAGAGCGAGTTACAGGGGTGGCGAGCTCGGCGTCTAAGCAGCGAGTCGCTCGAAGGGGTGTATGATGGAACCTAAGTCCTCAGAGTACCCTAGGGAGGTTTATATAGGAGGCACCTCGCTAGGGTTTACAGTTTACAACCGAACAAGGTATGGATTCGGAGGCGTTGACCTAATTCGACTGGGATTCGAGTATGCTTCTGGGCCCCTAGTCCCCAATCTCCAGGCCTTTTCCTCAGTCGCCTTCTAGTCGCTGTCCTGCAGGCCCATTCGGTAAACCTTTGACTCAGCCGGAACGTCCTCCTGGGCATACCCCATTTGGCATATCCCCATCACCCAAAGACTTAAAACTTCCACACGACTGCCACAAGTACGATGGGATCGAGGAACCCGAAGCTTGGCTAGCAGATTATTTGGCCACTATCAAATTACAGGGCGGCTCCACAATTACCGCAATGCAAAGCCTACAACTACATCTCACCGGTGCTGCAAGATCATGGCTCAGGCAGTTACCCGAAGATTCCATTGGTAGCTGGAACAACCTGGAAGACAAGTTCATCCGACACTTTCCATCCATGTTTAAACGACCAGCATCCTTGGAGCAGTTGCGAGCGTGCAAACAAAAATTTGGGGAGTCAATAAGAGCATTCATCTAATGATGGAATATCATTCAAAACACAGCTGAGTCCATATCCGACGAAAGATCCATCGACGTCTTCAATGACGGCCTCTGTCACCGAGAATTAATAGAAGAACTAGGACGGGTTAAACCCAAAACAATTTCCTAGCTAATGGAAATAGCAAATTGCTGGGCTGATGGGGAGGATGCACTGCACAATAAACGCGCGCGGTCACCCGAAGAGGACAGGGATAAGCATGGAAATGATAGAAGAAGAAGGAACAACGATGGAAACACGGGACCAAGTTACGTCGCAGCAGGTTTTTCGGGAGAAGGTAACAACAAAAGCAACAACCACAACGACGGATACCGCTAGAATAGGGATGACGTCGGAGGAAGCCAGTCCGCACAACGGTATCAGCCAAGTGCACGAGACCCACCTATGTCCGCGATGCAAATGTTGGAAGGACCCTGTAATATGCATTTTTACGTTGACTTAGCAGGCAGGCAACAATCCAACCACCTCATGAAAGACTGCCGAACGTTCCTGAAGATGCAGGAGCTATGTAACGCAAAGGCAACAGAAGCGGCAAATCGAGGATACGCATCCACGCCTGGTACACTAGCCATCGGTGCACCACCACCACCAGCGGCACCGCCACAAAACATCAATGATCAAAACAACGAGTACCCCAGGTCAAAAGGAGCAATGTCCATGATTCAGAAACAGCGTCCATCCAATAGAATTCAGAAGCTCATCACAAGACAAATCAATATGCCGAAAACAGCAACATCAACCACACCCGAATATCTCCACTGGTCAGAGCAAGAAATCACATTCAGCAGAGCGGAAAACAGCTTTGGGTCCCACGACCGGGTCACTCCGCCTTGATAGTCAAAGCACAAATTGGCGGGTTCGATATGAGCAAGGTCTTCATGGATGCAGGAAGTAGTATAAATATGATCTATGCAAAAACACTGAGAACAATAGGTTACCCCCTGGACAATCTCGCGCCAACAGAAACATCTTTCCACGGAATAGTACCAGGTAAAGCCGAAATCCCTTTAGGCTAAGTATTTCTTGACGTTGTTTTTGGTTCCAAAGTAAATTTCAGGTGATAAAAACTCGAATTTGAAGTGATGGACTGGCCATCACAATATCATGCAATCCTAGGACAACCAGCTTTCGCACGGTTTATGGCAGTGCCACATTATGCATACTTAGTTATGAAAATGCCAGCACCACAGGGAATTATCACGGTAAAAGGAAGCTTCACACGTGCCGACAACTGCGATCGAGAGTTCAACAAAATTTCTGAATCTTTCGGGATGGCAATGGAGTTTGAACAACTCAAAACTTTAGCAAATGCATAACCACTGGAAGTAGCGCGTGTCAATCCCGATCAGGCTTTTGACACAGCAAAGGACACAAAAGAAGTACAAATCCACCATGTCGACCTGACAAAAACAACATTTGTGGCTTTTAACCTTGATCCCGCATAGGAAAGCACGCTCATCAAGTTCCTCCGTGAGCACTGGGAGATTTTCGCATGGCTACCTTTTGACATGCCGGGGATTTCCAGGGAACTCGCTGAGCACGCATTAAATTTGGATCCAAAGGCGAAGCTAGTAAAGCAGCCGCTTCGTTGCTTCGCAGAACCAAAGCGCAAAGCCATTGGAAAGGATCTCCATCGCCTCACTGATGCCAATTTTATCAAAGAACTAACAAAGTCAGAGTGGGTCGCAAACCCAGTATGTGTTCCAAAGAAAAATACTACAAAACTTCGGATGTGCATCGACTTTACTGTAGTGAACAAGCATTGCCCAAAAGATCACTTCCCATTGCCGCGAATCGACCAAATAATCGATGCAACTACGGGATGTGAACGTCTTTCTTTCTTGGACGTTTACTCGGGATACCACCAGATTAGGATGAAGTAAGAATATCAGGAGAAAACAGCGTTTATCACGCCCTATGGTGTATTATGCTACACAACAATGCCTTTCGGCCTCAAGAACACCGGAGCAACATATCAGCGGATGATGCAGAAGTGTCTGGGAAGCTAGATAGGCACAAATGTGCAAGTACATATCTATGACGTCATAGTTACAACAAGCCAGGGATCTGCGTTGATCAAGGACCTCGAAGAAATATTCAAAAATCTCGACAAGTTTAGCATCAAGCTGAACCCAAAAAATGCTCCTTTGGAGTCCCGGAAGGGCAACTCCTTGGATATTTGGTATCAGCTAGAGGAATCGAGGCTAATCTCGAGAAAATACAAGCAATCTTAACAATGAAGAAGCCAACAAATCTATGTGGCGTACAACAACTGGCAGGACGAGTAGCAGCACTCAGTCGTTTTATTGCAAGGTTAGGAGAAAAAGCACTGCCATTCTACGCTCTCATGAGGAAATCAGAAAAAATCGAGTGGACAGAAGAAGCTCAGCACGCCTTTGAAGATCTTAAAAGGACACTTTCGACATCTCCTGTCGTCGTGTCGCCAAAAGAGAAAGAGCCTTTACTACTTTATATCGCTGCCACAAATCAGGTGGTCAGCACGGTCTTGGTCGTGGAGCGACCCGAAGAAGGGAAGACCCACGGTGTGTAGAGGCCAGTCTACTTCCTGAGCGAGGTTCTATCTCCATCCAAACAAAGGTACCCACACTACCAGAAACTAGCATACGGGGTATTTATGACAGCACGAAAACTACGCCACTATTTTTCGAAGCATCCAATCATAGTGGCCAACGAAGCGCCTTTGTCAAGCATCCTCAACAATCCAGAAGCAACTAGACGTGTCTCTCTATGGGGCATCGAATTATCCCCTCGGGATATCATGTATGAGAAGCCCAAAGCAATTAAGTCATAAGTTCTGCCGGATTTCAGCATAGAGTGGACAGAGTTGCATTGTGTGGGCCCACCGGACCTTTCTAGTGCATGCACAATGTACTTTGATGGATCAAAAAGAACGGAAGGAGCAGGAGCAGGAGTCATACTAATATCACCTCAAGGCAACAAAATGCGCTATATACTTCGGATGAGCTTTGTGAACGCATCCAATAATGAAGCGGGATACGAGGCCCTGTTGCATGGCATGCGAATGGCCAAAGCTTGCGGTGCAGCTCGCGTCAAAATCTTCGGAGATACCAATCTTGTGGCTCGGCAAGCAATGAACAAGTGCAACGCCGTCAGCGAAAATATGGTTGCTTATGCGATCTATATGGTGTTATGGAAGCTCAATTTGATGGGTGTGAAGTATCACATATATGAAGAACAAGCAATGAAGAAGCCGACAATCTAGCAAACATCGGATCCTTCTGCTTACCAATACCACCCGGAGTTTTTTGGGAGGAAATAATGGAGCGATCGGTCAAAGCAAAAAGAGTCTCCGAGGTTGTAGCACCAAAAACAGGGAAAAAGAAACATCCGCAAAAAGACTCGGGGGCTCCTTCAGATGCCAAGAACATAGAAGAGTCCATCGAAGAAGAAGAACAAGAAATTGGAGAGGTCATGCTAATTGAGCCTACCTAGATGCAGCCGTATATAGCATATATGACTAAGGGAGAGTTACCAGAAGATGTGATAGAAGCCCGGCGAATCACCCGAAGATCGAAAGCCTTCAGGATAATCAAAGGGGAACTATATAAGAGAAGTATTTCGGGTGTGTTACAACGTTGCGTAACACCCGAAGAAGGAAAAATCATACCCAAAGATATACACGAAGGAGTTTGTGGTCACCATGCTAGTAGCCGAGCAATTGCTGCAAAAGCATTCCGAGCAGGATTTTACTGGCTCACTACAGTTCAAGATGCAAAAGACATTGTCAGAACATGTGAGGCATGTCAACGATTCACAACAAAGCCTGGAGCACCTGACGCTGAGTTGAATCTTATACCTTTGGCCTGGCCGTTTGCTTAGTGGGGACTCGATATGGTGGGAAAACTTCACAAATCATCGCTAGGAGGACACGTTTTTCTGCTAGTAACAATCGACAAATTTACTAAATGGATTGAAGCAATGCCTGTCACCACCCAAGACGGAACTTCGGCTATGAATTTTATTAGATCCATAGTATTTTGGTTTGGCGTACCAAACAACATCATCACGGACAACGGGACCAACTTCACTTCCAATGAGTTCAAGGAGTACTGCCAGGAAATGGGCATCAAAATAAGCTACGCTTTGGTAGCTCACCCGCAAACAAATGGACATGTAGAAAAAGCTAACTAGTTACTGATGGACTCAAGAAAAGGCTACTAGCACCACTTAATAGAGCAAAAGGAGCATGGGTGGATGAATTGCCATCCGTGTTATGGAGTTTACGTATAACTCCAAATAATTCAACACAAGAGATACCTTTCTTTTTGGTCCACAGTGCAGAAGTCATGCTTCCAGTTGAGGTGTCACACAAATCCCCAAGAGTAGCTGCATATGATGAAGAGAAATCAAGAGAAGCACTTGAAGATGATGTGGATGCACTTGATGAAGCTCGAGATGAAGCCCTCCAAAGAGCAACTATGTACCAGCAAAACCTGCGCAATTACCACAACAGAAGATTGCGGCCTAGGTCCTTTGGAGTAGGGGACCTAGTTCTTCGCCTCAAGCAAGATGGCCACAAGAAGTTAGAATCGCCATGGGAATGACCATACATCGTCACAGAAGTTATTCCTTGAGGAGCATATCAACTACAAGACAAGAATACATGAGTAAATTACTCAAATCCATGGAACATAGCACATCTACGATGCTTTTACGCATAAGATTACTTACAATATGATAAGAGTTACAGTTCGGCTTCTTAAGCCAGAATATCCAGGCCAATGGCTGGAGGCCATCCGCCCAAAGAATAATGTATCATCGATTTTTCACCTTATGTATAAAGAGATAAGTTATCCGTACCTTAATCTTTTTATTGTTCAAAAGATCAATATTTTCCATTAAGCTAACAACAACTATGAGCCTATGTCCAGATACAAGCATCCGAACATAGCCTCAGGGGCTACTCCCATCGGGAGCGCTGGCGCGCACCCGATAGAAATCCAGTTGTGTATAAAAATATATTCATGATTGCAAACACCTTTGAGTTTTTGTCGTGGTGGTGTCACGGTAGATGCCATAGATAGGCTAAAGGTGGGGACAAGATGCACTAGAGGAATCCAGGGAGGGATAGTGTGGTGATTCCACACACAGATGTTTGTATTTGATTCACTTCCAAGGTTTACAAGTGCTCCTTGAGCTGTATTGGGGAGAGGAGGAAGAAGGAACTCTCTTACTCTCTCCACTAGCTAGCCCTCAGGACCATACTAGTAAAACTCAACCAACTAGAGATCAACCAGCCAAAGACCCACCCCTTCTACAGATGCCCTAGCCCTCCTTATATAGGGGTGGCTAGGTCTCCAATTAGGGCATACGTGGAGGCATATTCCAGGGAATATGCCTCTTCCCAAAATAGTAAGCCGACCGGGTCACTTTTGCCCATTGTCAGCCATGCAGAGGCTACGTGAGCCTCTGCGGCGCTAGCGTCATCCGACACAGGCAACATCACCTTTGTCGGCCATGCCTCGGTGGTCCTGGCCTCTGTCCGCTTCGCTCACGCTCTATGTACAGTGGTCACCTTTTGACCAGCGAGATACATTCCTTATCTTGCAAGCTTGATATAACCCGGATCGTGCCTGGTTGATCCGGCCATGCCGGTACCTGCATACAAGTTAGATAAATCCTGCCGGCATACGACATAAGTCGGTCGGGACTCAGTTAGGCGGACATCCTCCGGTCCGGGTTACTCCGTGATTCGGCCTGCCTTGAGGTGACTTGGCCAGCACTTGCTTTAACCTTGCCGTACCTCGGCTAACTCGACCTTTATGCCCCGGCGTGACCCTACCCAGGGGTATCCCCCCAACATTAGTCCCCGAAGCTGGTGCGGTCTTAGCAGCCTCGGCCGCTAAGGCCACAACAGGTTCAATTTCACCGAGCCTTTTGCTTGCTTTTCCGAGTTACTTCATATCCCAGATTTCATTGTCTAGCTTTTCCCTTGGCACATTCCGAGTTTTCACTCGCTGGCCGGGTCATCCCTTAGTTATCCGGGTTATTCTTCCTTCTCTCGTACGCTTCCCCACGTCCTACGTGGAGGGTAATCATTATTTTGCCTCATTTTAAGGGCCTGCGACAGTTACTGCCGCAGTTAATGTCAGGTGTTACTGTTGCACACGTCACATCGTGTCTGTCTCCTTGTTAACTGTATCACCACGTCACGTCGTGGGATCTCCAGCGCCCTGTGGCCCTTCCCGTGGCTCGTTTTTGATTGGTTGATCCGGATTATACACGGCCACACCGTGTGGCCCTTCCGCACAGCACGATCCCACTACCCCTCTGGGGCGTGGTTAAATAGGGGAGGGGCGCGCCCCTTGGGTCTTTTCCCCCTCTTAGCGCCCCTCTCCCTCTTCTTCTTCTTCCTCCCAGCGACAGCTGCGCCGTGCCGCACCGTTCCTCGCGCACCAGCGTTGCCGCCACTCTCGCGCATCTCCACCGCCACGGGTCCGCGCCAGTCCAGGCCACTGCCCCCACCGCCGATAGGGCCAGTGAGGACAACGACCTAGAAATGACAGAGGAAGAACTCGCCGTCGTGGAACAGGAGATGGAGGAGGATGCGGAGAACGACGAGCGCGGCGCCTGGGCTAGGTCCTGGGTATGCCAGGACGACCTGGACTGGTTGTATCGCACGTGCCGTATCCCGGAGGGCGTCACCGCCCGTCTCGCCGCCGAGGAGCTCGCTCCCTCACCCAATCCGGGTGAGTTTGTAGTGTTCCTCTCCCACTTCCAGCGTGTGTTCGGCCTCCCCGTCAGTGACTTCTTCCATGACTGGCTCAACACCTACGAGCTTCAACCGCATCACCTTCCGGCAAATGCCATCACCTCCCTCTCTGCTTTTGCTTCCACCATAGAGGGGTACACCGGATTGTGGCCCACTAAGGAGCTCTGGATCCGGTTTTTTGGTCTCCGCCGAAATGTGATTCCGAATAGAGAGCTTGATCCGGAGGACAAACAACTTACGCAATTCGGTGCTGCCTCTATTTCTCCTCGGAAACAGTCCGTCTTTCCCCGAGTCACGGGGCTAGACTCTTGCAAGGGCTGGGCCCGAACCTTCTTTTATGTCAGAAATGGCACGACTGAAGAACGCCCCTACGTTCCGGGTCCTCCTAATCCGGATCTGTGGGAACAGATCCCCAAGAAACCCACTGTTCTGGTGAACCAAGTCAACAAACGGTTCCAGGATCTGAAGGACGCGGGGCTGTGCAACGAGGATGCCATGATCACTTTCGTTCACAACCGAATCTCCCCTCTCTAGAAACGCACACATAAACTTTGCCACATGAGTTGACGCCTTGATCCCAACCGGACCTCCTCATTCGAGTTGAGCAATACCGAGATTTTCCGCTGGGTCAAGGCCCTCTTCACCACCAACAAAAAATTCACCGCTGTTTGGTAGTGGGGGATCGAGCACTTCTGCCGAGATAGGCTTCCTCCTGCGGTAAATCTCGTGCTTCAATCTTCTTCCGAGTTAAATCATATGTCAGAATTTATTGTATGTTTGATCCCTTCGCTTTTTCTCTCTTAGATGTTTCTTCAGCAAACTCTTGAGGATGGCACCGAGCCTTCTCTCAAGTGGGCCCCGGATCGAGATGTCCCGGACGAGGAGGACCCGGATCAGTAGATGTTCCTGCCGTTCCCCGATGCGACCAAGCGACACACCGGTAAATTCTCTTCCATTAGAGATTGGCCTGAGGATGAAGATGATTCTGATGTTGAGGTGATGGAAGCATTTGACACTGTCCCCCTTTCTTATGCTGTTTTGGCATCAGCTAACCCCGATGGACAGATTCATGAAGATCCTCCCCTCGCCACGGGCGAACCTGTTCCGGTTGCGTCTAAGAAAAGGGGAGCTGCATCTGCTTCTTCTTCCGGACCTTCCAAACCAACGAAGAGATGAAAGAAGTCTGCAAACAAAGCTGCCACCAAGCCTACGACCAAGGCCATAACCCGGAGAGCTCGCAAGCCCAAGGAGCCTTTGACCTCTGGTGAGTAAGTCATTTCTTCCTTATCCAATTTTCTGCTTCGTGTTTTTCTATTCATTTGTTCTTCCTTTGTTATAGTTCCTTATCATTCATCATTTGATTCGGCAGGGTCGCGGTGGAGGTTCCTCAGAGCGGATCCGGCATCGCCACGCCGCTCCGACATAGCCCTTCTCCCCCTCATGGCGACGATTCTCGCTCGCTGAGCCCCATTCAAGAGGGTTCAGCAGCTGCTACGGGTCCTAGCCCACCTCGTCCAGAGGAGGGCAACCTCGGAGCAGGGGGAAGTGGCTCTGCCGAGGCATCTGTCGTCGGATTGATGACAAGTACGCCATGAGGGGGTCCTCGAGGCGTGCAGAAGAGAGGGGTGTGAGACGTACGGTATTCCGGGACGGTAAGTACACAAGTTTACCCAAGTTCGAATCCGCCGGCTTTGGACGGATCCTACTCCTGCTAGCAATCCAGTAATACGGCAGAGCCAGAATATGGGTTACAAGGGTTTCGCCTGTGCGGTTGAGATTGTAGACTATTGATGCGCTCGACGATCGATGTAGAGCTCGTTGGGAACCCCAAGAGGAAGGTATGATGAGCACAGCAGCAAGTTTTCCCTCAGTTATGAAACCAAGGTTTAATCGAACCAGTAGGAGCAAGGAAACACCCCAAAAGTGTTACTAGCTGAGCTTTGGCAGGGCGCACTACCGGTGCTAGTAGCAACGTGGAGACCTGCACAACACAACCACATAAATTTGTCCCCAACTTGCGATGAGGTTGTCAATCTCACCGTGTTTTGCGGAAAACAAAGGATTAAACGTATCGAATGGAAAGAAGTAAAAGTTTGCAGAAAGTAAACACAAAGCAGTAAACAGTTGTAGATTGTATGTAAAGAAGAAGGACCGGGATCCATAGTTCACTAGAGGTGGCTCTCCTTAGATAGATAACATGCTGGGTGAACAAATTACAGCAGGGCAATTGACAAACACCGAGAAAGCAATACATGCATATACTAATCATCTTGACTCCTTTGAGACTTGATTTGGCATTACAACATAATACATAGACCGCCATCCAACTGCATCTATGACTAATAATCCACCTTCAGGTTATCATCCGAACCCCCTCCAGTATTATGTTACAAGCAACAGATTATTGCTTTACGAACTGCGGGTAAAGTAAACAATATGATTGTTCTATGAACAAAGGATCGTTGTTTTCTCCCTAGTAGCAACAGCACATCTAGTACCTTAGAGATTTCTGTCACTTCCCCAGATTACCAGAGGCATGAACCCACTATCGAGCATAAATACTAACTCTTGGAGTTGCTAGCATCTACTTGGCCAAGATAGCTACTAACAACGGAAAGCATGCAAGATCTCAAATAACAAAGACATGATAGAATCAATAATCAATCTGAAATAGCATCTCAATATCCATCGGATCCCCGCAAACACAACATGTATGAATTACAAATAGATGATCTTGATCATGAACGGAGCTCACAAGATCTAAACATGAAAGCACAAAGGAGGAGAAACCAGCCATCTAGCTACTACATGGATCCGTAGTCCAAGGATGAACTACTCACACATCACACCGGAGGCTTGCATGGTGATGAAGAAGGTCTCCAGGGTGAATTCCCCTCTCTGGCAGGGTGCCGGGAAGAGCTTCAGATCCCTCCTGATCTAGGGATGGATATGACGGCGGCTACAGACTCTTTCGTGGATTTTTGATAGGGTACTTAGGGTTTTCATCCCGAGGGCAACTTATAGGCGGAAGGAGAGGCCGAGGGGGTGCTGGGGTCGGCCAGACCACCCCCTGGCGCGGGTCAGGCCTGGCCGCGCGGCCAGGTGGTGTGGCCGGCCCCCAGCCCTTCTCCGTCTCGTATTCTGGCACTTGATCCCTTCCGGAAAAATAGGCACTTTGGCTTTTGTCCCGTCCAATTCCGAGAATATTCATTTTCTGACTTTCCTGGAACCAAAAACAGCAGAAAACAGGCAGCTGCCACTGTGGCTCTTGTTAATAGGTTAGTCCAAGAAAGCATAATAAAAGTACTCCAAAGTTGGAACAAAACACAAGAAAGTGGATAAAACCAAGCATGGAACATCAAAAATTATAGATACATTTGCAATGTATCAACATCCCCAAGCTTAACTCCTGCTCGTCCTCGAGTAGGTAAGTGATAAAAAGAATAATTTTTGAGGTGACATGCACCATCAAAGACTTGATCAAAGTATTTGCAAAACATTCAAAGCTGGGATCATAGTACTTCAATCATAACATGAAAGACACAGTTCTAACAATAAGCAAAGAAACTATGATGCAACATGAAAAGGCACAAACAAAAGATTCATGAATAACAATGCTTTGCAAGACGTTTGCTTGTTTCATATAAAGAAAACATAACATAATAGTATTCAGCTTGTCCCTCAATAGAGTAGCAAATATAAATGCATGGGACACCTTCAAAGTTCATAAGAGTGACTAGATACAATAGTTTCAAACAAGCAATAACAAGTTATGCATCAATCAACTAGTCTTGGGACAATGCACATAGAACTAAGAATGGCCACTATGCTCTCAAAGTAAGTGCATAAAGATATAAGGTGGAGACTCAATATAATGGTGAAAGAAAGGCCTTTGTAAAAGGAAGTAGGGATTCAAGTCTCATAAAGAGCTTCCAAAAATTATGGTACTCGTAGCTTTCAGGTCTCATTGCCCCTATCATAAGCATCCTGAAGTGATTAAGGTTAAAGTGACACAACTAAGAGGATATGCTTGACAAGTTATAAACCGAAATCTCATGCCCCTTTCTTACGAAGGCCGATCCTCATGCTACTCAACTTCAGTCACGAGTAAGCTCTTGTCATTGTAAGTATATGTGTATCATTAAGAACCTCCAACGGGGTACCCCTTGCACATGATACGGGAGCTTTCCCGTAATCAAAATGACAAGGCAAGCAGACAATGAGCATCTCAGCGATCTTTTTATTTGCTATTTGCATAGGTTTTTATTGAGGATGCTTCATAGAGTGCTCATTATGGTGATGCTGCAAGTTTCCACCATGATTAGGCAAGGCTTAGGATAGCGGCCCAGGCGTTTCTCTAACACACATACAAACTCCATGATCTTACAAGTTCCACTTTTATTTCATACCGCCGGGATCCGTAAGCAAAAGAACATGATATCAACGGGGTACAAAGTACAAGTGCAATGTTGAAAGCGTTCCCCATGAAACATGGTTCTGCTAATTTCAACTTATAAAGCACAAGCATATACGCAACAAAGAAGGACCCAATGGTTCAAGTTTATTAGAGGCAATAAAGTAAAGTGTGCCATCAAGTTCGTGAGAGCTTTAATCACTAGTTTTCTCATAACAAGAGGAAGGTAAATAAAAGCATGAATATACTTGGAATAGCATAAGCTAGTAGGTAGGTATGGTGGACTCTTTGGAATAACTTGGTTTAGGGAGTTGGATGCATGAGTGGAACTCATACTTTGTTGTGGAGGCTAGCAAAAGACTGGGAGCGACAAACTAAGAGAGCAATAATGGCCATAATCATGGAGAGCGACAAAACATCATTGATCAAAGCATAAAGTGATACTACAAGTTGAAAACTAAAGGATCATAAAGGCTATGGTTACTTGAGATAGTCATAACATGGTGTGAGCATGTGCCAAGTCAACCCAAATAAAACATCAAAGGAGAATACCACTATACTATGCTTTAATACGCTAAAACAACGCATGATTCATCCAAGGAACATTAAGCAATCTCAATTGTTTATAACAAGTCATTCTACATCAAAGAATACTAAGCATAAATCCAAAACAATATCAAGCATGGCATGACAAAGCATAGCCACAGTCAAAAACGAGCTCTTTTTACCACAAAAGTATGCACTTTCCTACTCTTTTCCAAACCAAACCAAACCAAACTATTTGCAAACCAAAGTATGAAAGAGGGGGTCCAACCAATTTATTCAGAAAACTAAGCAAACCAAGCAAACTAAAAACCAAAACAAAAACAAAAAAGAAGATGCTCCAAGAAAAACACAACTGTGCATGAAACAATAAAAATGAAGCATTTGGAAGAAACCTGGAATTTTTATTGATGAAGAAGGGGATGCCTTGAGCATCCCCAAGCTTTTACGCTTGTAGTTCTTGGATATTTATTGGGGTGACAGGCGTGGCATCCCCAAGCTTGAGCTTTAGTCCATCCTTCATCTCATTGCTCATTCCTTCCATACACCTGAAATTTTTCCTTCATACAAAACTTCACACAATCTCATTAGCAACATTAGTGCACTTAAGATAAATAAGTCTCAAGGTTCAGTTCTAACACCAAATAAACTTCCATTAGAACACTAGCTACTGTAGCACTTTCCTCAAAAAGCTCAATTCCCCAAAAGAACTCAAGAAGGAACCAACAAGAAGCAAATGCAGAAAATGGCAGAAATCTGTCAAAACAGACCAGAAGGTAAAGACGAATTTTTTCAAAGACCTTATGTTGCTCAAATCAAAAAGTGTTGAAATAACGAAAGTTAGATAACAACCTGGGGAAGAAGCATAAACAATTACAGCTCAATCCGACGTACATAACTCTCTCAGGAATTTTTACGGTGAAGCACAGAAATCTGTTTCGGGACAACAACTTTCCCAATCATTACTTTACTCTCATTAGAGGTTACCCTTGGCACAAAAAGCAAATAAAAAGGATAAGGAGAGGTTATTACAGAGGTAATAACTTCCAAGACTCATCTAAAACTCTTGGGTTATCTTCCAACAAGTACTTTTCTTTAACGCCTTTAAGTTAGGCATGAAAATTTGAGAAGATGCTCTCATAGGAAATATGAATTGAAGTAAAAGAGAGCATCAAGAAGCAAATTCAAAACACATTTAAGTCTAACCCACTTCCTATGCATAGGAATCTTGTATGCAAATAAATGCACAAAGAACAAAGTGACAGGCATAGGAAGATAAAACAAAAGTAACTTCAAAACTTTCAGCACATAGAGAGGTGTTTCATTACCATAAAAACTTCTACAACCATATTTTCCTCTCTCATAATAATTTTCAGTAGCCTCATGAATAAACTCAATAATATAACTATCACATAAGGCATGCTTTTCGTGATCTACAAGCACTAGAGCTTTATTATAAACATTTTCAAAAGAATCCTCGGGAACATAACATTCACCCTCCTTTGATAAGCATGGGGGACAATCAAATAATGTAAGGGATAAAGAGTTACTCTCATTAGAAGGTAGGCATGGGTAGATCCATTCTTCCTCCTTTTGTCCATCACTCTCCTCCTCTTTTTCATCTAATGAGATTTCAGGTTCAGCAATTTCTTCTTCCATGGAGGTTCTAGCAGGCGGTGGTTCATCTATTACCTTAGCAGCCATAATACTGTTCCCAAATAGGAAACTAAGTGAGCTATCCATAATGAAATAGTGATTGGAGCAGAGCTAGTCATAAAGGCAACTTAAGAAAAGAAGTATTTTTTTTGTGTTTTTCCAACAAGAAAGCAAACTAGTAAAACTAATTTTTTTTGTGTTTTCGAAGAACAAAACAAGCAAACAAAGCAAAAAGAAACAAAGCAAAACAAAAACAACAAAGTAAAGAGATTGGTTATGAGGGACTCCCCTTGTGAAGATGTCCTTGACTCCCCGGCAACGGCGCCAGAAAATAGCTTGATGCGCTCGACGATCGACGTAGAGCTCGTTGGGAACCCCAAGAGGAAGGTATGATGAGCACAGCAGCAAGTTTTCCCTCAGTTATGAAACCAAGGTTTAATCGAACCAGTAGGAGCAAGGAAACACCCCAAAGGTGTTACTAGCCGAGCTTTGGCAGGGCGCACTACCGGTGCTAGTAGCAACGTGGAGACCTGCACAACACAACCACATAACTTTTTCCCCAACTTGCGATGAGGTTGTCAATCTCACCGTGTTTTGCGGAAAACAAAGGATTAAATGTATCGAATGGAAAGAAGTAAAAGTTTGCAGAAAGAAAACACAAAGCAGTAAACAGTTGTAGATTGTATGTAAAGAAGAAGGACCGGGATCCATAGTTCACTAGAGGTGGCTCTCCTTAGATAGATAACATGTTGGGTGAACAAATTACAGCGGGGCAATTGACAAACACCGAGAAAGCAATACATGCATATACTAATCATCTTGACTCCTTTGAGACTTGATTGGGCATTACAACATAATACATAGACCGCCATCCAACTGCATCTATGACTAATAATCCACCTTCCAGTTATCATCCGAACCCCCTCCAGTATTAAGTTGCAAGCAACAGATTATTGCTTTACGAACTGCGTGTAAAGTAAACAATACGATTGTTCTATGAACAGAGGATCGTTGTTTTCTCCCTAGTAGCAATAACACATCTAGTACCTTAGAGATTTCTGTCACTTCCCCAGATTACCAGAGGCATGAACCCACTATCGAGCATAAATACTAACTCTTCGAGTTGCTAGCATCTACTTTGCCAAGATAGCTACTAACAACGGAAAGCATGCAAGATCTCAAATAACAAAGACATGATAGAATCAATAATCAATCTGAAATAGCATCTCAATATCCATCGGATCCCCGCAAACACAACATGTATGAATTACAAATAGATGATCTTGATCATGAACGGAGCTCACAAGATCTAAACATGAAAGCACAAAGGAGGAGAAACCAGCCATCTAGCTACTACATGGATCCGTAGTCCAAGGATGAACTACTCACGCATCACACCGGAGGCTTGCATGGTGATGAAGAAGGCCTCCAGGGTGAATTCCCCTCTCCGGCAGGGTGCCGGGAAGAGCTTTCAGATCCCTCCCGATCTAGGGATGGATATAACGACGGCTACAGACTCTTTCGTGGATTTTTGATAGGGTACTTAGGGTTTTCGTCCCGAGGGCAACTTATAGGCGGAAGGAGAGGCCGAGGGGGTGCTAGGGTCGGCCAGACCACCCCCTGGCGCGGGTCAGGCCTGGCCGCGCGGCCAGGTGGTGTGGCCGGCCCCCAGCCCTTCTCCGTCTCGTATTCTGGCACTTGATCCCTTCCGGAAAAATAGGCACTTTGGCTTTTGTCCCGTCCAATTCCGAGAATATTCATTTTCTGACTTTCCTGGAACCAAAAACAGCAGAAAACAGGCAGCTGCCACTGTGGCTCTTGTTAATAGGTTAGTCCAAGAAAGCATAATAAAAGTACTCCAAAGTTGGAACAAAACACAAGAAAGTGGATAAAACCAAGCATGGAACATCAAAAATTATAGATACATTTGCAATGTATCAACATCCCCAAGCTTAACTCCTGCTCGTCCTCGAGTAGGTAAGTGATAAAAAGAATAAATTTTGAGGTGACATGCACCATCAAAGACTTGATCAAAGTATTTGCAAAACATTCAAAGCTGGGATCATAGTACTTCAATCATAACATGAAAGACACAGTTCTAACAATAAGCAAAGAAACTATGATGCAACATGAAAAGGCACAAACAAAAGATTCATGAATATCAATGCTTTGCAAGACGTTTGCTTGTTTCACATAAAGAAAACATAGCATAATAGTATTCAGCTTGTCCCTCAATAGATTAGCAAATATAAATGCATGGGACACCTTCAAAGTTCATAAGAGTGACTAGATACAATAGTTTCAAACAAGCAATAACAAGTTATGCATCAATCAACTAGTCTTGGGACAATGCACATAGAACTAAGAATGGCCACTATGCTCTCAAAGTAAGTGCATAAAGATAGAAGGTGGAGACTCAATATAATGGTGAAAGAAAGGCCTTTGTAAAAGGAAGTAGGGATTCAAGTCTCATAAAGAGCTTCCAAAAATTATGGTACTCGTAGCTTTCAGGTCTCATTGCCCCTATCATAAGCATCCTGAAGTGATTAAGGTTAAAGTGACACAACTAAGAGGATATGCTTGATAGGTTATAAACCAAAATCTCATGCCCCTTACTTACGAAGACTGATCCTCATGCTACTCAACTTCAGTCACGAGTAAGCTCTTGTCATTGTAAGTATATGTGTATCATTAAGAACCGCCAATGGGGTACCCCTTGCACATGATACGGGAGCTTTCCCATAATCAAAATGATAAGGCAAGCAGACAATGAGCATCTCAGCGATCTTTTTATTTGCTATTTGCATAGGTTTTTATTGAGGATGCTTCATAGAGTGCTCATTATGGTGATGCTGCAAGTTTCCACCATGATTAGGCATGGCTTAGGCTAGCGGCCCAGGCGTTTCTCTAACACACATACAAACCTAGAGCCAGGTTAAGTTCCACTTGGCCCGGATCTTGTACACTTCGAATATGCACACACCTAGAGCCGGGTTAAGTTCCACTTGGCCCGGATCTTGTACACTTCGAATATGCACACACCTAGAGCCGGGTTAAGTTCCACTTGGCCCGGATCTTGTATACTTCGAATATGCACACACCTAGAGCCGGGTTAAGTTCCACTTGGCCCGGATCTTGCACACTTCGAATATGCACACACCTAGAGCCGGGTTAAGTTCCACTTGTCCCGGATTTTGTACACTTCGAATATGCACACACCTAGAGCCGGGTTAAGTTCCACTTGGCCCGGATTTTGTACACTTCGAATATGCACACACCTAGAGCCGGGTTAAGTTCCACTTGGCCCAGATTTTGTACACTTCGAATATGCACACACCTAGAGCCGGGTTAAGTTCCACTTGTCCCGGATTTTGTACACTTCGAATATGCACACACCTAGATCCGGGTTAAGTTCCACTTGGCCCGGATTTTGTACACTTTGAATATGCACATGAGTAAGCTATCCTTTTGTACTCTTTTCAGGTGACTACCAATCACCGGAGCGCTGAGTTTTGGCATCTTTTGGACACACATAAGCTGCTGCACTCAAAACATACTACTCTTCTCGCTGAATACGAGTAAAGGGGTAAGTTCCCTCCTTGGCATTTTTCCCATTTCTCTTTGTCTTTTTCCACTGAACTAATCTGTTATTTGGATTGGGCAGCCGGAGTGGAGGCTGAGAACATCCTTATGAGGAAAATTTTGGACCAAATAAAGGGTAAGTCATTTTTGCTTAATGTTCCTCTGCGCTCTATATCCTTTTTCTTCCTGGCTCGCAAATATTCATACCTCGGCTCTGCCGGGTCAACAAACTATTTCAGCATCTCTTGAAGATAGTGTTCCCGTGCCTGATATGATGCTGCATTTTCTCGAACAAGCAGGGCAGCATCAGGCCAAACTCAAGAAGAAGGATGATGACCTCTCCCTCCTCCGGACCAAGGATGAAGAAATTGCCAAGCTTAAGGCCGACATGAAAAAACTCAAGGCGCTCCACAAATCCGAACTCGATAAAGCTGGCCAGGATTTCACTGAAGAGCAAGAACGCCTGAACCTCCGAATTACCAAGGATCAAGAACTGTTGAAAGAGGCCGACACTAAGCTTGAGTCGGCAAATGCTGAACTTGTGCAACTCCGGGAGAGGCGCGACAACTGCACCAAGGAGCTGGCCCGGATCCATAGCCATATCTCTCGTAAGTTCTTTTCCTTCAACCGACATTGATCTTTCCGGGTCTACTTCCTTTACTTATTTCAATTGTCTCGTTTTTAGACAAATTTCCAGAGGGTGATGCCATTGCAGCCACTGTCGTTGCCAAATTCCGCCAGAAGAGGGGTACCCCAGTTGGTCCTGGCGCAGAGATTATTCCCTATGACATGGAGGACCTGCTGGTCAGCCTATCTTCTCGCGTCGAGATCGTGAAGAACTATCGCAAGGATATCTTGGATGTAGCAATCCGGATCTTCAATGCCTTTTGGCCTGATGAAGATACTCCGGAGGGGGCCACTGCTCTTATTGCCAAGTTAATGGAGTGCGAGACCCAGATTGACCTTTGGAGGGAATCCGCTGGACGCGCCGGAGCTGAAATCGTCCTCCACTATGTGCTCACATGGTATGAAAAGATAAACCTGAAGCTTCTCAAGCGCATGCGCACCGGATCAAGGTGGTCCACTGACCCGGATTGGATAGCTCGACGCAAGGCTTGCGCCCATAACCTCAGCCAATATGCCCCCATCCATCAATGGAATGAGGGACCAAGTTTCCTTGGTGCTGTCGACGACGAATATGTCGAAGATAGTTCGGGTGATGAGGAAGAGGACGAAGCCTCGGACATCGAAGAAGGTGGAGATGATGTTGAAGCCGAGGCCGGAGCTGCACCTGGTGGTGCCGAGTTACCTCCTCCTGCTGCTCCTTGATTAGAAACACTTTGAAGTTTATAAGATCCCCGGTATGCCGGGTGCAAATGTATTAAGCACATTGAACATATTTTGCTACTAAGTTGCTCGTGCGGGATTAACTTGGGCGTAGTCCCCGAGTTTCATTTTCTTGTTTCTCCAATTTCTTGGCTCGACTTGTGTCTACCTTGGTTCGGTTTTATGACTTACGAGTCCGAGTTTCAAAAATGGACTTAACAATACTTGGAAACTTTAGGATTAGCTCAAAATAATTCAGCATAGTAAACATAAAGTAAGCATAAGGTTAGTCCGAATAACAAATGTTGGCTCGATTAAATTCCTTTCCTTAGTCGTTTTTCGTGTGCTACGTAATTCCAAACTTATTCTCTTGCTTGCCATGAAGCCAAATCTTGTTGGACAGCAGCAAGTCGAAGAGTTAGGTTTTCGGTGCTCACACACTACTAATTCGGCTTAGGTAGAAGCAACTTACGCCATCCGACATATAAATAATAAATACAAAAAACAAACAATAAATATCACTAAGGCAGTCCCTGAGTTACTGCTCGAGGTGCCAAGATTTCATTGACAAGCTCATTGCCGGCATACATACCGACATATGAGAAGACTCGGATACACACACTTCTTTGCTAAGTGTAGAACGGATGAAGTAGAGCTACATTCCATGGACGCTTAGATTCCTCGTCGGACCTGTCCGCCTTGTTCTTCTCCTGTGGTTTTGCATCGATGAGATAATATGAGTCATTGTGCAATGCTTTGCTCACAATGAATGGCCCTTCCCACGGGGGGGATAGCTTATTCATGCCAGTAGTACGTTGTACCAACCGGAGTACCAGATCACCTTCCCGAAAGACTTGGGGGTTAACTTTCCGGCTATGATAGCGTCAGAGATTTTGTTGATATATGGCGGATCTGGACAATGCCAATTCTCTCGCTTCTTCCAGCAGATCAACATCATTTTGCCGGGCTTCACGCACTTCGGCTTCTATGTATTGGGTGACTCTGGGCGAATCATGCTCTATGTCGGCTGGTAATACAACTTCTGCCCCATATACCAGAAAGAATGGTGTATAGCCTGTTGATCAATTCGGAGTTGTTCTTAAACTCAATAGTACCGCTGGTAGTTCTTCTATCCAGCACCCGCTGATCTTTGCAGCGGCTTGATACGTCCAAAACGTATCTACTTTCCCAAACACTTTTGCTATTGTTTCTCCTCTATACTTGTGTGATTTGGATGCAACTAATGCGAACTAACGCTGTTTTTAGCAGAATTGCCTTGGTGTCTACTTTTTGTGCAGAAAATCAACTATCAGGAAAAATCCTGGAAAATATGCCAAAAATCCTATTTCACCCGAAGACTCCAAGAGCCAGAATACGAGACAGAGAAGAGCCCTGGGGGTGGCCACACCACCTGCTGGCGCGGGCCAGGCCAGGCCACGCCAGGGGGTGGTGTGGCCCCCCCAGGCACCCCCTCGGCCTCTCTCTTCGCCTATAAGGAGCCTTCTGACCTAAAAACTTCGGGGGGGTCGACGTTTTTCCAAAAGGAGTTCCGCTCCGCCGCCACCACCAGATTCCACGAAACAGCACCAGAAACTCCGTTCTGGCACTCTGTCAGGATGGGGAATTGGAGGAGATCATCGCCATCATTATCACCATCCCTTCTCCATCGACCATCCATGTGTCCCCCATCTATGAGTGAGTAATCCCCCGCTGTAGGCTATGGGGATGGTAGGGATTGGATGAGATCGTTCATGTAATGGCATCACATTGTTAGGACATGGTGCCTAGTATCTTTTATTAGTGCTTTATGACTTTGTTGCGACTTGTTGTGCTTAATGCTTGTCACTAGGGCCCGAGTGCCATGATTTCAGATCTGAACTTATTATTGATTCATTATGATAGTATTGTTTCTAGTCTTATCGACAAGTTGTATACACACGTCGTTGTCCGGAACCTATGGTCCCGAAGTGACAGAAATCGGGGTAGCCGGAAGGGAAAGGCTTTGATGTGAGGATCACATGTGTTCACGGAGTGTTAATGCTTTGCTCCGGTGCTCTATTAAAAGAAGCACCTTAATTGCCAGTAGTTCCCTAGAGGCCCCGCTGCAAACGGGCTGGCAGGACAAAAGATGTTGTGCAAGTTCTCATTGCGAGCACATATGACTATATATGGAACACATGCCTAGGATTGTCTAGTACTTGGATGCTTTATCTTATTTATCTGCAATTGCCCTATGTTCTGATTGCTATGTGAATTGTCTTGTCCATGCAACGTCCGTCC
This sequence comes from Avena sativa, assembly GCA_916181665.1. Taxonomy (NCBI): domain Eukaryota; kingdom Viridiplantae; phylum Streptophyta; class Magnoliopsida; order Poales; family Poaceae; genus Avena; species Avena sativa. Next base: position 626,363,759 of record OV702288.1, on the reverse strand, counting down.
ATCCATCCCTATGCCTACCGCACTCGAATCCCACTGTTTACTGTTATTGTTACTGTTGTCTTTACTTTACTACTGCTGTTACTTTACTATTCCTACTACAAAACTGTTGCTACTGATAAACTGTTGTGAGCAAGATTGTTTCCAGGTGCAGCTGAATTGACAACTCAGTTGATAAGGCTTATAAATATTCTTTGGCTCCCCTTGTGTCGAATCAATAAATTGGGTTTCACTTCCCTCGAAAATACTGCGATACACCCCCTATACTTGTGGGTCATCAAGACTATTTTCTGGCGCCGTTGCCGGGGAGCATAGCTTTATTTATCAAGTTCACTTGGATTCTCTATTGTTCGCTGGTATCCATCCATCATGGGTAAGTCTCGTGATGGCAAGGTTCCTATTTTACCATCCACTACAAACGGTTCTGAACACCTCTATTGCTCTAGATTCACCGTCTGTTATAAGTAAGCTCGTTACACCACCACATACACATGCTACACACACTGCTACTACTACTGAATCTAAAACTTCTGATGCTTATGATGCTGCTTCTACTGTGCTTGATAAGAGTGGTTCATTAGGTCCTTTCCTAGATGCTACGATTGCTAGAACTATAGCTGGAAATATCGAAACTCCTAATGAAGACACTACCACACATGTTAGCTCACCTGAGTCTAGTGAGAGTTATGATATTGAAGAAGATTATGTTGAGATGACCGATGAGTTTATTAAAGAATGTAAGAACACCCATGATAGGAGCGCTGCTAAGAGTCTCCTTGAGAGGCGTACTATTAGACCCAAATTATATCCTGCTGCTAAGTTTGCTGCTTCTCCCATAAACATTATAGATGAAGATTATGATTTCTCTCTCGATCTATCCTAAATAGCTATTGTTGAGAAAGAACCTTTTTGTGGGACTAAGAATGAAAGTGCGGTAGCACATATGAATGAACTTTCTACCATTAGTGTCTTGTTTTCTGATGATATTAAAATGCGTACTTACTTTGTTGCTAAGATCTTCCCTTTTTCTCTGAAAGGAGAAGCTAAAGCTTGGTTTAGTAATTTACCTCCTAAATCTATTGATAGCCCTGAGTGCTTGATTAGTACTTTCCTGCAGAAATATTTTCCTCCTAGTGCTAGACATGCTGTTTTGCAGGAACTTTTTGATTTTAAACAGGGAGAAAAAGTGGTATTGCCCGAATCTTGGGCAAGGTTTTGTGCTTTTATTCATGCACAGGCTGGAAGTCTGTTGGGGGGATACCCTCGGGTAGAGTCACTCCGGGGTATAAGGGCCGAGTTAGCCGAGGTTCGGCAAGGTCAAAGCGGATGCTGTCCGAGTCACCTCAAGGCAGGCCGGATCACGGAGTAACCCGGACCAGGGGGGTCGCCTAACGTTGTCTCATCCGACTTAAGGAGTATGTCGGAAATGCTTGTCTAACTTATATGCAGGAACAGGTGTGGTCAGATCTACTATGATCCGGATCCTCGCTTAGCTTCTAGGAGAAGGAAGGAATCTCTCTAGTCAAAAAGGAAGGTCCGGTACATACTGGATGAGCGAATAAAGCAAGGGCAGGACCACCGGGTCATGGCCGACAAGGGTGACGACGCTCACGTCAGCTTACGTTGCTAAAGCAAGTGTGACGCGGGGGAAAAGCACCCCTGCCGGGTTACTACTTTGGGAGGGGGCATATTCTTAGGAATATGCCTCCACGTATGCCCTAGGCCAGGACCGAACCACCTCTATATAAGGGGGTAGGGGTTCTGGTAAAGGGGGTTGGCAGAATTCTAGTTGGTTGAGCACTAGTAGATCTAGGGTTCTTGGGCTAGATAGTAGGCTAGAGTAAGAGAGCACCTTTTTCCTCCTCTCGCCAATACAACTCAAGGAGCACTTGTAATCTTGGAGATATCGCAATACAAACTTCTATGTAGAGAATCACTCTACTATCCCTCCTTGGATTCCCCTAGCGCATATTAGTCCCCACCTTTAGCCTATCCATGGCATATGCCGTGACACCACCACGACAGTTGGCGCCCACCGTGGGGATAGCGGCGCTAGCAGGGGTAAAGATCCGGACGGGAAACTTCATCGGCACCAATGAGCGCATCGTCTCCGGGCTCGTTTAGCGCTTTGGAGCGTTGGATTTCGTCAGTGACAACGCTGGTTGCTTCGGGACACGCCCGTTTCCGTGCAACGGCCTCTTCGTCAAGCTCGGCGCGCACAAGGTCTACGTTGTTGTGGACGTCTCGTGCGGTCATCCGTGCCGCGTCGTCGATGCGGGGGAACCACCCCTCACTGTGGCTCGCGGGGCACGTATCGCTCGCTCCCGGACCATGCGGAGGTGATGATGACTACGCCAGGTGCAGGGGCAAGCAAAGACCCAGCGCCAGACCCGGAGGTAACACCTAAGGCACCAAGAAAAGGTAGAGGACCTCCACTGGAGAGGCCAGAGAACGTGTTGAGGGAAGCTATGGATAGCTTGGCTAACTCGGTAGTAGCAGTGGTAGATCCGGCTCAGGCGCAAGCCGAGCTAGAGGAAACTCGGTAGAAGATACTTGAGGGTGCAAAGAAAATAGCCGCGGCTCAGCAGTCGCTGAACATGACGCTGCGTGAGTACGCGAAGGCAAACAAGGTTGATGCAGTGAGGGTAAAAGGAAAAAATCTCATAAGTGAGATGAACAGAGAAGGTGATGATGGAGCAGAAGGGTCGGAAAACTATCTGTCTGTGGGGTTGCCGAGGTATAGTACCCCGGCGAAGAACCTCAGAGCAGCAGATGCCACTGCGTCCGAGTTAGAGGGTCTGACGGGTGAGGCCCGTCAAAGACAGCAAGACAGGGTTAACGAGCTAGTTCGGATCGCAAACAGGCAGAACGAGGAGCTGCTGAGAGCTAACCCGAAGAGAGCTGGGGCTTCTAAGATCGTACATTCGCTGATGGGTAACCCGGAGAAATCTGCTGGAGCCGCATCATCGCCTCATGGCGGCCCAAGGAGAGAGGAGGTAGTAACCTCGGCCAGACGGAACAAACAGATCGTCCCGTATGACCCAACACGTGTGGGAAAAGAAAAAGAGATGCGAAAAGGTGATGATCAACGTAGTGTGAGCCGAGGTGAAGCTGGCCGAGGTAATCGCGACCAAGGCAATGCCGGTCAAGGGGACGCTGCCAACGGCAATGCCGGACATCGCAACTCCGCAGGAGCAGGACAACCGCAGCAGCGGAATATACTGAGGCAAGCGCAAAGCACCGGCCGAGGTATGCAGCAGAAAGACGTGCAACGAGAGAAAAACCGATACAATGACGGTGATTCGGAGATGGTGAACGCAGGGTACCCCAGACCAGACTATCATGTGATAGGGTCTAGGTTGGGGAGCAGGGATTTGATGCCGGATGACGCCAGGTTAAAACTGGATTGCCTATATAGGTCGGAACAGATCGAATGTCAAGGCCCTCCCGGTCCAGCGTGCTTTGAACCCCGGATCATGAAGGAACCACCGGTACCCAACTTCCAATTACCCAGGGGCACGAAGACGTATGACGGCAGTACTAAGCCAGAGGATTGGTTGATAAACTATGCTACGGCGGTGAAAATTGCAACTGGCAACTTGAGATGGGCCGTGCGTTACATGCCCTAGATGTTGGAAGGCCCGGCCAGAGTATGGCTGAATAACTTGCCGCCCAGAAGCATCAATTCCTGGATAGATTTTGAAGAAATGTTTATCAGCAGCTTCTCAAGTACGTACCAGAGGCCGAATAGACCGCAGATCCTGGCAATGTGCAAGCAAAGACCCAACAAGACGGATCGTGAATTCTTAACCCGGTGGTGTACCGTGAGAAACTCGTGTGAGGGCGTCATAGAGTCACAGGCCATAGCGTGGTTTGCGCAAGGGTGCAGATACGGCAGCGAGCTATGGATGAAGCTGCAAAGGAAAATGCCGGTTACGCTGGCAGAGATGATCCGGATTGCTGATTCGTATGCTTTGGGCGATCCAACTCAACCTAGGCTCCCGTCAAATGACTCAAACAAGGAATACTATCAGAGAGATGGAGCCGGGTCATCCCGGAGGAACGATTACAGGGGAAAAAGGAGAGATGACAGACCGGACCATCGCTATGGCTCGCAACAAGTTGCAGCAGTGAATCAAGATCAACCTGGAGGAGGAAGCAACCAATGCCAGAGAACTGGAGGGCAATGGTCTCCAAGAAATGATGGCAAGAAAACATGGACTCCGGAGCAGAAGAAACAGTGGCAGGAAAAGAAAGACCGTCCGAGGTATACCTATGAGTCGATGCTGGACCAACCGTGTAAGTTTCACACGTCGAATCCGAATAGCCCGGCGGGTCACACGACGAGGCAATGTGAGTGGATACGAAAGATAGAGCTAGGTGGCTCAGGGAATGCTCAGGCACCCCGAAATGATCAACCTCGGCAGGAGTTACCCCGGCAGCAATTGCTCTTCGGAGCAAACACGCAGCAGCTAATGTTGCCTCCCCCTCCGCCGAGGTATGACAACAATGAAAGAAGGGATGCAGTGCATCAGGTGGAAAATCAGCAACAACCGGATCAGAGGTACCCCGGAAACGAGGGAAGGAATGAGTACAGGGAACATCACCAGAGTTATTGTGTGTTCACGACCGAGGAAACAGATAGAAAGAGCTTGCAGCACCGACATATGGAGGTCAATGCGGCCATGCCAGCGGTGATGAGGTACATGCCTTGGTCGGACCAGGAAATCACCTGGAACATCAAAGATCATCCTAAACTCATGCCAAGTCCAGGTTCGTATGCGCTAGTCCTAGATCCGACATTCATTGGACCGAACATCAATGTGAGGTTCTCCAAGGTTTTGAAGGATAATGGCAGTAGCATTAATATCATGTACGCGGATACGATGCGCAAGTTGGGCATCTCGGTGAACATGCTCCAGGCTACGAGAACAACTTTCCATGGCATAGTACCAGGCATTTCTTGTGAGCCCATAGGCAAAATCCGGGTCGACGTGCTATTCGGCACGAGGGACAACTGTCGAACCGAAAATCTGGAGTTTGAAGTGGTGAACTTGGAAAGCGCATATCATGCATTACTCGGAAGACCAGCATTGAACAAATTTATGGCAAGCTGTCACATCAGCTATCTGAAGATGAAGTTGCCCGGGCCAAATGGAGTGATTACCATTGCTGGAGATTTCTGACGTTCCATGGAGTGTGCTTCAGCCGGGTCTAACCTAGCCGAGTCACTCGTGATTGCGCGAGAGAAAAGAAAAATCCAAGAGGTGGCGGCACTAGCTCAGTCCGCGTAGCAATATATGTCGGTGCTAAGTAACTCGCATGGCAGCGTTTCGTTTCAAGCCGCAAAGGACACCAAGAAGATTCCAGTTGACAACATGTTTCTGGAGCGCACCGTAACAATTGGTGCTGGGTTAACTGACAAATAGGAAAGCGAGCTCGTCAACTTCCTCCGTGAGAATCGGGATATTTTTGCTTGGTCTACACAGGACTTGCAAGGTGTTCCGAGGGAGTTGGCCGAGCACTCTTTGAACGTAAGACCCGGAGCAAGGCCGGTGAAGCAACCTCTTCGCCTCTTCGCCGAGGATAGGAGAAAAGTCATTGGAGACGAGATAGCTCGGTTACTAGCAGCAGGATTCATCATGGAGGTACTATATCCGGGTTGGCTCTCTAATCCGGTGCTGGTGGAGAAGAAGAAGGACGATCCGAACATGGCAGTGGTTTGGCGCATGTGTATCGATTACACGAACCTGAACAAGGCGTGTCCGAAAGATCCATTTCCACTGCCGAGGATAGATCAGGTCATAGACTCAACCGCGGGATGCGAACTGTTGTCATTCATTGATGCATACTCTGGCTTCCACCAGATACCTCTGAACCCGGATGATCAAATAAAAATAGCGTTTATTACCCCGTACGGGGCTTATTGCTATCGCACTATGCCGTTTGGTTTACGTAATGCAGGTGCAACGTACCAAAGATGTATGCAAAAATGTTTGCATGACCAAATAGGTCAAAACGTACAAGTATACATGGATGATGTGGTTATCAAGACCAAGGAAAGCGCAACGCTCCTTGACGACATAAGGCAAACATTCGCGAACTTGAGAAGGTTCCGGATGAAGCTTAACCCGGAAAAATGTACCTTCGGTGTCCCGGCTGGGAAGTTACTCGGATTTCTCGTCTCCAGCCGAGGTATCGAGGTTAATCCAACTAAGATCTGAGCCATCGAAGAGATGGAGCTGCCGAAGTGTCTCAATGATGTCCAGAAGTTCACTGGATGCCTGGCATCGTTGAGTCGATTCGTATGTCGGTTGGGAGAAAAGGCACTGCCTCTCTACCAACTCATGAAAAAGTCGGATAAATTCGTTTGGACGCCACAAGCCGATGAAGCTTTTGCCCACTTGAAAAAGATGTTGGCCACTGCGCCATTGTTAGCCTCTCCACTATCAAAGGAGCCAATGTTGCTCTACGTAGCCGCAACCAACCGAGTTGTAAGTGCAGTAATCATAGTGGAACGCAATGAAGAGGGTAAGTCGATGCAGACGCCAGTATATTACCTGAGCGAGGTATTGTCTGCCTCAAAACAGAACTACCCGCATTTTCAAAAGGTGGCATACGGTGTCTATATGGCGGCAAAGAAGTTAAAGCATTACTTTCAGGAGCACCCCATCAAAGTAATATGTGAAGCTCCCATATCCGAGATAATGGGTAACAAGGATGCGAGTGGCAGAATCGCAAAATGGGCAATTGAGCTAGCCCCATATGCGCCACAATACGATAGAAGAGAAGCGATCAAATCTCAGGCTGTGGCAGACTTTTTTGTGGATTGGGCCGAGGTACAATACGAACCACCACCACCGGATCCGAACTACTGGAGGATGCATTTTGACGGGTCGAAAACCAAAACCGGGTTAGGCGCCGGAGTTGTGCTCACCTCGCCAAAGAAGGACCAGCTAAAGTACGTATTGCAGATCCATTTCGCGGCATCGAACAATGTCGCTGAGTATGAGGCTCTTGTGCACGGGCTCAAAGTGGCAAAGGAGATTGGCATACGTCGGATAATATGCTTCGGCGACTCGGACCTAGTGGTGCAGCAGGTGTCCGGAGTGTGGGACGCCCTGGATCCAAACATGGCACTATACAAATTTCATGTGCAGAAGATATCTGGTTACTTCGAGGGGTGTGAATTTCACCATGTACCCCGGGCGGAAAACGAGGTTGCCGACATGTTGTCGAAGCTCGGATCGACCAGACAGGCAATTCCACCGGGTGTGGCATTGGAACACCTCAGAAAACCATCTATCAGGCCGTCCCTAGGAACCGACTCGGTCTATGTCCCGGAAAATACGGAATCCGGAGCTGAGCCCATGGACATTGACATGGGAGGTGGTACGCGAGACCCGGGGACTGCCTCGGCAAACTCGGGGACTACCTCGGCAAACCCGGGGACTACCTCGCTAGACCCGGGGACTGCTCAGAGTGATCCGGCTGAAGTTATGCCGGTGGATCAGATGGAAATTGATGAGGAGATATTCCCTCCACGAGCCATACCAGCTTGGGCACTGCCTATATTCCAATTCCTGAAAGACGGAACGTTACCCGCTGAGGAGGTGTTAGCCAGGCAAACGCAGAGGAGAGCAAAATCATACACAATCATTAATTCTGAGTTATACAAACGCAGTGTAACTAATGTCCTCCAACGATGCGTTGACCCGGAAGAAGGGCTTGACATCCTCCGAGATATACACCAAGGGGAATGTGGGCATCATGCCTCATCCCGAGCCTTGGTGGCAAAGGTGTCTCGGCATGGATTCTACTGGCCAAGTGCCCTGGAACAAGCAGAAGATCTGGTGAGAAAATGCAATGGTTGTCAGAGGTACGCCACCAAGACACATATGCCTATGTCGGAACTCAAGACCATACCAATTACGTGGCCATTTGCTGTATGGTGCTTGGATATGGTTGGCCCGTTCAAACCTGCGAGAGGAAACATGACACATATTTTGGTCATGGTGGACAAGTTCACAAAATGGATTGAAGTGAAACCTATAAGAAAATGTGATGGAGCTACGGCCGTGACATTTCTCAAAGACATCATCTTGAGATACGGTTATCCACATAGTATTATTACTAATAACGGAACAAATTTTGCGGAAGGAGCATTTGCGCGCTTCTGCCGAGATAAGAAGATCCGACTCGATGTCGCCTCGGCAGCCCACCCCGCATCAAACGGACAAGTGGAAAGATCCAACAGATTAGTATTATCCGGGATAAAACCCCGGCTCATTGATCCGCTGCAAAGATTCGCGGGGTGCTGGATAGACGAACTACCAGCGGTACTGTGGAGCTTAAGAACAACTCTGAATCGATCAACAGGCTATACGCCATTCTTTCTGGTATATGGGGCAGAAGCTGTATTACCAGCCGACATAGAGCATGATTCGACTAGGGTCACCCAATACACAGAAGCCGAAGTGCAAGAAGCCCGACAAAATGATGTTGATCTGCTAGAAGAAGCGAGAGAACTGGCACTGTCCAGATCCGCCATATATCAGCAAAACCTCCGACGCTATCATAGCCAGAAAGTGTGCCCCCGAGTCTTCCGGGAATGTGATCTGGTGCTCCGGTTGGTACAACATACTACTGGCATGCATAAATTGTCCCCCCCATGGGAAGGGCCGTTCATTGTGAGCAAAGCATGGCACAATGATTCTTACTATCTTATGGATGCAAAGCCACAGGAAAAGAACAAGGCGGACAGGTCTGGAGAGGAGTCAAAGCGACCGTGGAATGTAGCACTACTTCGTCCCTTCTACACTTAGCTAAGAAGTGTATGTATCCGAGTCGTCTCATATGTCGGTACGTATGTCGACAATGAGCTTATCAATGAAATAGCAGCGCCTCGAGCAGTGACTCGGGGACTGCCTAAATAATGTTTGTCATAATTTCTTATGCGGTAGCTGGAATGAGTCATTTTACTTAACCCGGATTAGTAATGTGTGAGCACCAAAAACCCAACCCTTCGACTTGCTGCTGTCCAACAAGAATTGGCTTCATGGCAAGCAAGGGAACAAGTTTGGAATTGCGTAGCACATGAAAAACGGCTAAGGAAACGAAGTTATTCGAGTTAACGTTTGTTTTTTCGGACTAACCCTATTTTTATTTTCAAGTTATTATGCTGAATTATTTTGAGCCAAGCCTCAAAGTTTCTAAGTATTGTTAAGACAATTTTTGAAGCTCGGATTCGTAAGTCACAAAACCGAATCAAGGTAGACACGGACCGAGCCAAGGAATTGGACGAACAAGAAAATGAAACTCGGGGACTACGCCCAAATTAATCCGGCATAAAAACGTAGTAGCAAAATATCACTTATCCAGCATACAATTGCACCCGGCATACCGGGGATCTGATAAAATTTTCAAGTTTTTTCAACTAAGGAGCAGCAGGAGGAGGAAGTTCGCCGTCGTCATCGTTGTCTTCAATATCCGAAGCAGCATCTTCTCCATCCTCACCCGACCCATCCTCCATGTTCTCAATATGCCCATCCCCACCGGACTCCAGAAAGCTCGGTCCCTCAATCCAGTCATGGATAGGAGAATATTCGACGAGGCTGTAGGCGCAAGCCTGGCGCCGAGCTACCCACTCCGGATCATCGGTCCATCTGGATCCGGTGCGCCGACGTGTGAGGAGGCTCAGGTCGATCTTCTCGTACCATGTAATAATATGATGAAGGAGGGTATCTGCTGCGGCACGCCCGGCGGACTCTCTCCAGAGGTCAAGCTGGGTCTCAATTTCCAACAGCTTTTTGGCAAGGAGTGTGATCCTCTCCGGAGCGCTCTCGCTTGGCCAGAAGGTGTTGTAGATCCGGACCGCAACGTCGAGGAGATCTTTCCCATAGTTCTTGATGGTTTCCACACAAGCTGACACGCTGACCAATAGGTCCTCCATGTCCAAGGGAATGCTCTCACCATCAGGAGCAATGGGAGTACCCCTTTCTCGGCAGAATTTGGCAACAGCAGCACTGGCAATGGGAGTACCCTCAGGAAAGTGGTCTGGGAACAAGGAAAAGGAAGATGCTGAAGCAAACACATATGCGTTGAGCCGGAAAATTATGTCGGATAAGGGAAAGAAACTTACGTGAGATATGGCGGTGGATCCGGGTCAACTCCTTGATGCAATTGTCGCGTCTCTGGTGAAGTTGTTCAAGCTCAGCGATCACCGACCCAAGCTGGACCTCGGATTCTTTAAGTAGGTCCTGGTCCTTGGAGATTTGGAGAGTAAGGCACTCACGCTCTTCGGTGAAGTTCTGGCCAACTTTTTGGAGCTCGGTTTTATGTTGGGCCTTCATCTTCTCCATTTCAGCCTTGACCTTGGCTATCTCGTCGTCCTTGGTCCGGAGGAGGGCAAGCTCATCATTCTTCTTCTTCAGCTCAGCTTGATGCTGCCCTGCTTGTTCAAGAAAATGCAGCATCAAATCAGGCACGGGCACACTATCCTTAAGCGATGCTGAAATGATATGTTGACCCGGCAGAGCCGAGGAGTGAATGTTTGCCGAGCCAAGGAGAAGAAGAAATGGAAAACACTGAAAGGTCGAACAAAGGAGGACATACCCTGCATTTCCTCCAAATTCTTCCGCATAATTTTGTTCTCAGCCTCCACCCCAGCTGCGAAAACCGAATGAGGATATTAGTCTGGCGGAAACAAGTGAAGAAAAACAGAGAAGTGCTGAGGGAGAAAATTACCCCTCTTTTCATGCTCTGCGCCAAGTGCAACATGTTTTGCGCACAGGATCTTGTGGGTATCAAGCAGGCGTTGAAATTCGGTGCTCCGGCGATTGGTAGTTACCTGAAAGAGGTACAGAAGTGTAAAATTAGTTTGGTGCATTTTCGAAGTGTGCAAGATCCAGGCCAAGTGGAACTTAACCCGGCTCTAGGTGTGTGCATATTCAAAGTGTGCAAGATCCGGGCCAAGTGGAACTTAACCCGGCTCTAGGTGTGTGCATATTCGAAGTGTGCAAGATCCGGGCCAAGTGGAACTTAACCCGGCTCTAGGTGTGTGCATATTCGAAGTGTGCAAGATCCGGGCGAAGTGGAACTTAACCCGGCTCTAGGTGTGTGCATATTCGAAGTGTGCAAGATCCGGGTCAAGTGGAACTTAACCCGGCTCTAGGTGTGTGCATATTTGAAGTGTACAAGATCTAGGTCAAGTGGAACTTAACCCGGCTCTAGGTGTATGCATACTCGAAGTGTGCAAGATCCAGGCCAAGTGGAACTTAACCCGGCTCTAGGTGTGTGCATATTTGAAGTTTACATGTAGCTACATTGATTTTCTAATGAGCATTCGGCCGAGTAACAAGTTACTCCGCCGGAGGCTCGGGGACTAACGGTTATTACCTACAGCATGTAAAGGAGAAACGGCATACCTCCATCATTCGCCCCGCGAGGTTAATTGCCTTGGCGGCAGTATTCATCTGGGCAGAAAGTTCTGCGGGGCCGAACTTTTCCAGGAGATCGTCGTTGTCGCCTTATTCCAGTTCATGACGAACTCGATAAGGCTCGGAGGGTACCGTTCGCCAGTGGTCATGTGGGGTGCCACCAAGCCCTTTGCATGAGCTTCCTTCCTCTCAATTAGGGCAAGAGCTGGGCTGGTGTGAAGAACCATCTGCTGTGCATCGGTTGGCTCGGCAGGAGGATCCGTCGCTGCTGGTGATTTCTTCGGAAGCATTGACAACAAGGTTCGCTGCCCGGCCTCGACGGATGTAGATTTGGCAGAATCCGGAGCTTTCTTGCCTTTAGCTTGCTGGGAAGAAGTAACCACGACGGATTTCCCTTTGGAAGCTGCTAGAATGGTTCCTCGTCGGGGCTGAGATGACTCGGAAGAGGCAAAGGAACTTGGTACTGGAGCTGTTGTGGGTTTCCTGGCTGCCGGGACAGGTGCTGGTTCGGAAGCTGGTACTGGAGCTGCTGTTGGTGCTGGGGTTGCGGTAGACTTGGTGGTTGCTGGTTGCAGCAATGCCGAAGTGGTGGACGCCGTTGCCTCGGTCGGACCGGCCCCTCCCGATCCGAGGTCGCGTTCCTCTTGATGAGGTACTGCGGAACCCGGAGCAGCCACAGAGCCCTCCGGAATAGGGCTCAGCGGGCGTGACTCGTTGTCACGGGGAGGGAAGGACCGGAACAAAGGGGAGAAGAGATGCTCGATCCGCTCTGAGGGACCTCCACAGGAGGCCTGCACAAGAAAATGATGTCAGGAGTGCAATTACCCCGATGCAAGGAGAAGTGTGTTGCGCGGTGAAACATGACTTGCGCATCCGAGGTCTCGGCCTCCTTGGGTTTCCGGGCCCTTCGTGCCGGGGCTTTGCCTGCTCGCTTGGAGGCAGCCTTGTCTCCGGCCTTCTTTTGCCTTTTGGTAGGCTGAGAAGGTTCGAAGGAAGAACTTGACGCAGATCCGCGCTTCTTCTTCGACGCCACCGGAACCGGCTCGCCCGTGGCAAGTGGAGGATCCTCGTGGATATGTCCACTGGGGTTAGCTGATGCCGGAAAGGCAAAAGAAAGAGGGACAGCCTCAACAGGTTTAATCACATCGATATCCGAGTCATCCTCATCATCGGGCCAATCTCTAAGAGAAGAGAATTTACCGCTGGGTCGTTTGGTGGCGTCGGTCATAGGGAGGAACATCTCCTGGTCCGGCTCCTCCTCATCCGGGATTTCACGGTCCGGCGTCCACTTAAGGGTCGGATCCGTACCATCCTCGAGAGTTTGCTGATGGAACAGCTGAGAAAAAACATGAAGAACATAGTCAAAAATATGACAAAAACCGACACATACTTGATCCGAAATAAGTTTACCCCGTGAAGCTTACCGCGGGAGGGAGCCTGTCACGGCAGTAATGCTTGATTCCCCACGTCCATTCAGCGGAGAAATCCTTGTGAGTGGTGAACAGAGCCTTGACCCGGCGGAAGATCTCTGTGTTGCTCAATTCGAAGGAGGAGGTTCGGTTGGGGTCGCGGCTGAAGCTCATGTGGCACAACTTATGGGTGCGCTTCTGGAGGGGAGAGATTCGGTTGCGCACGAACGTGATCATGGCATCCTCGTTGCGCAATCCGAGTTTCTTCAGCTCCGTGAACCTCTTGTTGACTTGGTTGGCCAGAGCGGTAGGCTTCTTGGGGACCTCCTCCCAGAAATCCGTGTCGGGTGGACCCGGAGTGTAGGGCAGCAACCGAATAAAATCTTTGGTACCCTCGTTCCGGACGTAGAAGAAGGTCCGGGCCCACCCTTTGCAGGAGTCAAGCCCGGTGACCCGGGGAAAGACGGAAAATCTCTGGGGCGAGATGGAGGCAACTCCGAACTGGGTGAGCTGCTTGTCCTCCGACTCAACATGGATGTTGGGGACGACGTTGCGACGCAGGCCGAAGAACCGAATCCACAGCTCCTTCGTGGGCCATAGCCCGGTGTAGCCCTCGATCGTAGAGGCGAAGGCGGAAAGGGAGGTGATAGCGTTTGCTGGGAGATGGTGCGGCTGCAGGTGGTATGTCCTAACCCAATCCCAGAAGAAGTCGCTCACTGGAAGACCAAATCCCTGCTGGAAATGGGACAAGAATACAACAAACTCACCCGAATTGGGTGAGGGGGCCAATTCCGAGGAGGGGAGACGAGCGGCGACGCCGGCAGGAATCCGCCGGGTCCAGTAGAGCCAGTCAAGATCATCTTGACAAACCCATGATCCGGCCCACGCGCCGCAATCCGCCACGGCGGTGTCCTCCTCCATCTCCTGCTCGACGACGACAAGCTCTTCCTCAGTCATCTCGTATCCGTTGTCCTCGCTGGAGCTAGCGGCGGCGGGGATCTATGGCCTAGATTGGCATGGACCCGTGGCGGAGAAGCTGCGCAGCGGGAGCTACGGTGCGGAGGCACGGAGAAGGTGCGGCGGCGGCGCTGCTGCTACGAGCACTGGCAGCGGCGCGGTCGCGAGGAAGACGAAGGAGAAGAAGAGGAACAGGCAGAGGGGCGCAGAGTTGAAAAATGCTAAGGGACGCGCCTCTCCGCTACTTAACCACCCCCAGAGATGGGTGAGTGGGATCGCGCTGAGCGCACGAGCCACGCGATGTGGCCGTGTATTACTTGTATCGGCCAATCACAGAAAAGCCACACAGGGGGCCACAAAGTAGACGAGATCCCATGACGCGACGTGCTGTTGCGGTAAACGAGGAGACAGGTGTGACGTAACCCGCGCACAGTAAAACTGACAATTACTGTGGCGGTTACTGTGTAGGCCCTTAAAATAAGACAAGGTAATGATTAGCCTCCACGTGGGTTGGCGTATGAGAGAAGTAAACGGGGCTCGGATTAAACCATGGTAACCATGGGATCCGAGCCAAAGTGGTGACCCGGCCGGCAAGTGAAAACTTGGAACGTGCGAAGGGAACGTAAATCCATATAATCTGAGATAAGGAGCTAACCCGGAATTGAACGTCTGGGGCTCGGACGTAAATGAACTTGATGTGGCCTTAGCGGCCGAGGCAGCTAAGACCGCACCAGCTTCGGGGACTAATGTTGGGCGGATACCCCCGGGTAGGGTCACTCCGGGGTATAAGGGCCGAGTTAGCCGAGGTTCGGCAAGGTCAAAGCGGATGTTGGCCGAGTCACCTCAAGGCAGGCTGGATCACGGAGTAACCCGGACCAGGGGGGTCGCCTAACGTTGTCTCATCCGACTTAAGGAATAAGTCGGAAATGCTTGTCTAACTTATATGCAGGAACAGGTGTGGCCGGATCTACTATGATCCGGATCCTCGCTTAGCTTCTAGGAGAAGGAAGGAATCTCTCTGGTCAAAAAAGAAGGTCCGATACGTACTGGATGAGCGAATAAAGCAAGGGCAGGACCACCGGGTCGTGGCCGACAAGGGTGACGACGCTCACGTCGGCTTACGTCGCTAAAGCAAGTGTGACGCGGGGGAAAAGCACCCCTACCAGGTTACTACTTTGGGAGGGGGCATATTCTTAGGAATATGCCTCCACGTATGCCCTAGGCCAGGACCGAACCACCTCTATATAAGGGGGGTAGGGGTTCTGGTAAAGGGGGTTGGCAGAATTCTAGTTGGTTGAGCACTAGTAGATCTAGGGTTCTTGGGCTAGATAGTAGGCTAGAGTAAGAGAGAACCTTCTTCCTCCTCTCGCCAATACAGCTCAAGGAGCACTTGTAATCTTGGAGATATCGCAATACAAACTTCTGTGTAGAGAATCACTCTACTATCCCTCCCTGGATTCCCCTAGCGCATATTAGTCCCCACCTTTAGCCTATCCATGGCATCTGCCGTGACACCACCACGACAAAGTCCATTACCTAAGAATGAGCTTCTTGATATATTTTATAATGGACTAACTGAGGAATCTAGGACATACCTAGATAGTTGTGCTGATTGTGTTTTCAGGAATAGGACTCCAAAGGAAGCTGAGGAATTAATGGCTAAAATAAGCAAGAATTATGAAGATTGGACTCCTCCTAAACAAGCTATACCTGAAGTAATTGTACCTGAACCATCTATTCTTGTGCCTATTCCAACATCAAAGAAGAGGGGAGTTATTGAATTAAATGATGAAGTGATGAAGGAAGCTAAGAAATGTCTTAAGGAGAAGGGAATTAAAGCCGCAGATGTCAAGAATTTACGTCCTATAGAAGAATTATGTAAGCCTATTCCCTACTCACCCACTATTGAGGTACACTCTCTCCAACACTTTGATGAAGGTGATATCCCTTACGCTAAACCTCCTGATCAATGCTTAGAAGAATTTGATATCTTTATTATTAAGCAAGATAACTTTAATAAAAGGGTGCAAAATCATCTAAGGGAAAACACTAGAGCTATTGTTGAGTTGAAAGATATTGTGGAAAGAACCTCTAATGATGTTAAAATGATTGGTAAACACTTCCAAATGCTTCAAACTCAAATAGATCAACTCGTTAAAGTGCAAAAAGACTTGCTAGTTAATGCTGCTAAAGAAAAACATGCTTATGAAATTAGAACTAGAAGTGGTGCTGCTACCCAGGATCCTCTATATCCTGAGGGGCATCCCAAAAGAATTGAGCAGGATTCTCAACAAGCTGAAAATAGTGGTTCTACTCGTAAGAAAAGGAAAAAGAAACATAAAACTATTGAAGAACCCTGTGAACCTGCTATAGATCCTAATAGTATATCTATCTCTGATGCTGAAACTGAAAGTGGTAATGAAGAAAATGAAGTTCCTAATGAAGAAAAAGTTGAAGAAGAACCTGAAAACCACACTAAGACTACTAAATACACCAAAGAAGATTTTGTTGCTAAGAAACATGGTAGTGGAAGAGAACCTTGGATCCAAAAACCTATGCCTTTCCCTGATAAGAAACACAAGTCAAAGGAAGATGAACACTATAATAAGTTTTGTGAGTGGATGAAACCTTTATTCTTGCAAATTCCTTTGACTGATGCTATTAAATTGCCTCCTTACTCAAAGTATATGAAGGACATTGTCTCGAATAAAAGGAAGATCCCTAATGAAGAAATCTCTACTTTGCTTGCTAATTATTCCTTCAATGGTAAGGTTCCTAAGAAACTTGGAGACCCAGGGATTCCAACTATCCCTTGCTCTATTAAGAACAGCTATGTTAGAACTGCTTTGTGTGATTTGGGAGCTGGAGTTAGTGTTATGCCTTTCTCTCTCTATAAGAGGCTTCAGCTTGAAAAATTGATACCAACTGATATATCATTGCAAATGGCTGATAAGTCTACCACTATTCCTATGGGTATATGTGAGGATGTACCTGTTCAGGTGGCTCATAATTGCTTGATATTAACTGATTTTGTTGTGCTTGAAATGCCTGAAGATGATAATATGTTTATTATTCTTGGGAGACCTTTTCTTAATACTGCAGGAGCTGTTATTAATTGTAATCAAGGAAAGGTGACCTTCAATGTCAATGACAAGGAACATATTGTTTATTTCCCCAAGAAGATTGAAAGGACTTATGGTTTAAATTCAATTGAACATGTTGAAGGCATTCAAGTTGGAGAAATATATTGTCCCATACCAAAAGAAAAATTTGAAACTATTATGATTGGGACCATTGCTATCAGAGTTGAGGTAACATAATCATTAGTGGAATACAAAGTTTTGTCTCATATGCAATTGTTTTGGTAGCAAGACTTGATCAACCTTGCTAACAAAAGGATTCCATTGAACAAAACAATGTTTTCATTATGATTATCCCCGTTTATTTCTATCCTTTGCATTTTTGGTTTTTGCTTTCGTTTAGTTTCCTTTGTGTTGTTAGTTTTCTTGCATGCTAGAACTTCTGTAGTTCTAGCCTTGTTTTGTCCTTGCATCATGTTTCCAAAAGAAAAAAATATGTCTGTCAAAAAATCATTCTTCTATTTCTGAAAAAAGCCCAAAAATAAAGTGTCTTGAAAAATTCCAGAAAATTCATATTAAATTTTTACGTGAAAAAAAGGGGCAGAGGAGTACCTGGTAGGTACCAGGGGGGCCCACCAGGCAGGCACACCATGTGGTGGCGCGGCCAGCCCTGGGTGGCGCCATGCCCTGGTGTGGGCCACCCTTGGCCCTCCACCACTCCTCTCACCTGCCACTTTCTTCTCTCTCCCGAGTAAGCTCCAGTTCATAGCTCAAAATCGCGTTCTTTCTGTGCTTGCTCTCGATTTCTTCGATCTCCTTGCTCGGCCCATCTTTCTTGCTGAAATTTGGAGCAATTGTTCCTTGGTATGTGACTCCTCCCCTTGTCCAAGTAGATTTATGTTTAGTGGATTGTATGTTGAGTATTTTGCTGCTGTAGGTGACTGGTTATGAGAGCTTGTAAGCTTGTTTGATGCTTAGAGATATATTTTTGATGCATGTTTAGGCCTCTTGCTAGTCCCTATGAGTAGAATCCTTCATTATAATTACTTTGCAATCACTTGTTTAATAGGTGTTTAAATTTCAGAACACCAAGCATGAACAACCACACTTTTGGAGAGATATTTGAGAGTGATGCACCTAGGAGGTCAAGGCCCTCAAGAACAGCCTCTCAAGCTAGGCCATCATATAATGAAGACCTCATTGCATCACGTATTAGCATTGAAAGAGATGATGGAGATGCTCACCCATCCTATTTCCCTTGTTTTACTTTCTTGCAAGCTACAGGTATTCTTGATGATTTCTTGCTACTGATTGAGAGGGTTGGTTTGACCTCTTATATGCAAGATGAGAGTGCACAATACGCTATGCTCACCAAAACTTTTGTTGAGAGCTTCTCATTTACTAACACATCCTATCATTCTACTGTCTCATTTAAAATCTATGTTATACCCTTCACCATGCCTTTGGAGAGATTTTGCAGTATTGTAGGTGTGCGTATGATAGGGACCGTGAAGAAAATTCAAGGGCGGCCCGCTGATTTGTTGGAGCTTTACCGAGGGGTGACCAATGATGATGGCCGCGTGGCGCAGCGCAGAAAGATAAGAAATATCCAACTCCCTGCTCTTAGATACTTTGCATACTATCTTGCCACTAGTGTTTTGGGTAGGGAGAACACTAGTAATATCTCCAACTATCACTTAGCTTTCCTTGCTGTTGCGCTCAACAATGATACTCGGTACAATCTTGGCTCTCTTATTGCTCGCCGCCTAGCTGCTAGGGGGCCTATCTATGGGGGCATCATTACTTCTCGTGTAGTTGATGCATTAGATCTTTCTGTGGCTCCTGATGATGTTATGCTAGCACCACAGAGGCTCGACCTTGTTGCCATGAAAACTCATCACTTTGTCACTGCTACCTCTGATTTGAACAATCTAGTATATAGGATGCTTTTCACTAACGGGGATGAAAGGGAGATCCTTTTGCCCCAGCCTGCTTTGTTCAGTGTTGACAGGAGACCGTGGTCGCGCTCCAAGGAGGAGGTGGAAGAGCAGCTTCGCTTGTTGGGTTTCCACGAGCAGCACCAGGAGGATGTGCCCTCCTATGATTATTCCGCACATTACGGAGGGATGTACTCTGGCTCGCACCAGGACGCGGGTACCTCCTCGTCATACCCTGGTGACACTTCATCTTGGCCAGCCTAGGACTGATACCCACTTAGGCCAAAAGCCTAAGCTTGGGGGGAGGTACGCCGACACCGCACTCATCTCCATATCATGTTGCGTTGGTTCTTTGTATATTCATGTTTTCGTTCTCTTTTTAGTTTTCGTTCTTCTTTGCTTTTCCTTGCTAAAAACACAAAAAGACCAAAAATATTTTTGTTGTTTCTCTTTGGTTTGCTTCTTCTTTTTTCCTTGGTTTGTTTTCCCTTTTTGCTCTGTTTGAACTATTCGAAAAATTCAAAAAGATTTTGCTTTGCTTGTTTTTCTCTTTTCGTTCTTATTTAAAAATCGAAAACACCAAAAATATTTGTCGTTCTTCTTTGGGTTTTGCAAGTTTGCTACAGGGTTCGGCAGTTCTCAGTGGATTATTGGTTTCATATTATTATTAAAGCCACACAAGTGAAGAGCAATAATGAGGATCAATGACAACTTGAGGCGTGGTAAGAGGCTGGTAACGAACTCTATTTGTTTTCATTTTTGTACATATACTCATCACTGTGGGCGTGCTTAGTCTGTTCATGTAGAGTGTATGTTTTCTTTGGATGCTTAGTAGTTCTTGCTTTCTTGTGATTAGCTCCAGCTCGCTAATAGTTTGTAGCATGTCTCATGAATGTTTGCTTGCATTACTCTATTCATAAATTGGTATGACACTATGGTATCCTCCTCTGAATGTTTCATTTGATCGACTTGGCACATGCTCATGCATGCACATGACTGTAATAATCAGTTAAGCCTTGACGAATTATTTTGCCTTGAGGATCTTGAATCATTTTCATGCCATGAGTAGTCTTGTTTTGTTGCAAGCATGATAATAACAGTTATTGCTCTCTCGTTTGTCACTCCCTTACTTTTGCTAGCCTTCACTTCCACTGAGTGTCTTACTCATGTTTCCAATTCCCTAAACCAAATATTTCCAAAGTGTCCACCATACCTACCCATTAGCATCATTTGCTACTTCCGTGCATATTCAATATGCCTTGTTTTCTTCCGAATAAAATGTTTGTTTATTATGAGAAAGTTAGTTAGTAAAGCTCTCACGAACTTGATGGCACACTTTATTTTCCACACTTAATAAACCTGAACCATTGTGAACTCTCCATGAAAGTTATATGCTTGCTAATTATAGGTTGGGGATTAGCAGAACCATGCTGTCACGAGGAACGCTTTCAACACTTGTAAATATATACCCAGTTGATACATTGCTCTTTTGTTTGCGGATGTCGTCGGTGTGAAATAAAAGGTGAGCTTATAAGTCCATGGAGTTATGTATGTGTGTTAGAGAAACGCCTGGGCCGCTGGTCTAATCCATGCTGACATGGTGGAAACCTGCAGCGTAACCATAATGATATCTATGAAGCTTTCTTCTTATAAAAAAAGAGAGAGATAGCTATTGAGAAAAAGAAAAGAAAAAAGAGTTCTATGAAAAGAGGAAAGAGAGAAAAAACACCATTTTCCCATGGTAAATAAGAAGATTGCTGAGATACTCATTGTCTGCTTGCCTTGTCATTTTGATATGGGGATTCTTCCGTATCATCGGGCAAGGGGTACCCCGTTGGCAGTTCTCAATGATACGCGCATACTTACGATGACAAGAACTTACCGGTAACTAAAGTTGAGTAGCATGAGGAGCGGCCCTCGTACTCAAGGGACTTTGGGATTTTCAGTTTATAGTCTGTCAAGCATATAACTCAGATTAGACCTCACTTTCACCTTAACCACGTTAAAGATGCTTATGATAGGGGCAATGAGAGCTCAAAGCTAACAAGTACCATACTTTCAGCATTTGCAAGCCTTTCAAAATTATTCAAAACCTTTTCCTTTACTTGTTGAGTCTCCACTTATTCTCCGAGCACCTTCTTGAGAGCTTAGTTGTCATATTTTGTGTTTGTTCCAATACTTGATTATTTGTGTTATGACTTTGATGCTTGAATTCTTGATATCTTTACTTCTATTCATCACTTGAACTTCAGAGGTGCCTGGACATTCATAATCAAAGGCAAGCAAGATACCACTCTATCATACCTTTTTATGAGCATTGTAATGTTGCTTATGTTCGTGCTTTATGCTACTTATTATTCTTGAGTTGGAATCTCTTCATAGCTTGCAATGACTATTAAGTAGACTCAGTTGCATACTCTTTATTATGAATTGTCCAAGTAAGTTGACCACATTGCTGAGAATATTTACATCATATGAAGCAAATGTGTTCGTGAAAGTTCTTTTATCGCACTTAGTTTTCAACTGAATTGCTTGAGGACAAGCAATAAGCTAAGCTTGGGGGGAGTTGATACGTCCAAAACATATCTACTTCCCCGAACACTTTTGCTATTGTTTCTCCTCTATACTTGTGTGATTTGGATGCAACTAATGCGAACTGACGCTGTTTTCAGCAGAATTGCCTTGGTGTCTACTTTTTGTGCAGAAAATCAACTATCAGGAAAAATCCTGGAAAATATGCCAAAAATCCTATTTCACCCGAAGACTCTAGGAGCCGGAATACGAGACGGAGAAGAGCCCTGGGGTGGCCACACCACCTGGTGGCGCGTGCCAGGCCAGGCCGCGCCAGGGGTGGTGTGGGCCCCCCAGGCACCCCCTCGGCCTCTCTCTTCATCTATAAGGAGCCTTCTGACCTAAAAACTTCGGGGGGTTCGACGTTTTTCCAGAAGGAGTTCCGCTCCGCTGCCACCACCAGATTCCACGAAATAGCACTAGAAACTCCATTCTGGCACTCTGCCGGGACGGGGAATTAGAGGATATCATCACCATCATCATCACCATCGCTTCTCCATCGACCATCCATGATTTCCCCATCCATGAGTGAGTAATCCCCCGCTGTAGGCTATGGGGATGGTAGGGATTGGATGAGATCGTTCATGTAATGGCATCAGATTGTTAGGGCATGGTGCCTAGTATCTTTTATTAGTGCTTTATGACTTTGTTGCGACTTGTTGTGCTTAATGCTTGTCACTAGGGCCCGAGTGCCATGATTTCAGATCTGAACTTATTATTGATTCATTATGATAGTATTGTTTCTGGTCTTATCTACAAGTTGTATACACATGTCGTTGTCCGGAACCTATGGTCCCGAAGTGACAGAAATCAGGGTAGCCGGAAGGGAAAGGCTTTGATGTGAGGATCACATGTGTTCACGGAGTGTTAATGCTTTGCTCCGGTGCTCTATTAAAAGGAGCACCTTAATTGCTAGTAGTTCCCTAGAGGCCCCGCTGCAAACGGGCTGGCGGGACAAAAGATGTTGTGCAAGTTCTCATTGCAAGCACGCATGACTATATATGGAACACATGCCTAGGATTGTCTAGTACTTGGATGCTTTATCTTATTTATCTGCAATTGCCCTATGTTCTGATTGCTATGTGAATTGTCTTGTCCATGCAATGCCCGTCCATCCATCCCTATGCCTACCGCACTCGAATCCCACTGTTTACTGCTTTTGTTACTACTGTCTTTGCTTTACTACTGTTGTTACTTTCCTATTCCTACTACAAAACTGTTGCTACTGATAAACTACTGTGAGCAAGATTGTTTCCAGGTGCAGCTGAATTGACAACTCAGTTGTTAAGGCTGATAAGTATTATTTCGCTCCCCTTGTGTCGAATCAATAAATTGGGTTTCACTTCCCTCAAAAATACTGCGATACACCCCTATACTTGTGGGTCATCACGGCTCAATGAGCCGGGGTTTTATCTCGGATAATACTAATCCGTTGGATCTCTCCACTTGTTCGTTCGATGCGGGGTGGGCTACCGAGGCAACATCCAGCCGGATCTTATTATCTCGGCAGAATCGCGCAAATGCTCCTTCAGCAAAATTCATGCCATTATCTGTTATGATACTGTGAGGATAACCATATCTCATAATAATATCTTTAAGGAATGTGACGGCCGTAGCTCCATCACATTTTCTTATTGGCTTCACTTCAATCCACTTTGTAAACTTGTCCACCATAACCAAGATATGGGTCATATTTC
Source organism: Avena sativa (assembly GCA_916181665.1). Classification (NCBI taxonomy): domain Eukaryota; kingdom Viridiplantae; phylum Streptophyta; class Magnoliopsida; order Poales; family Poaceae; genus Avena; species Avena sativa. Next base: position 626,340,673 of record OV702288.1, on the reverse strand, counting down.
CCCTTGCTGGTTTGAACGGGCCAACCATATCCAAACACCATAAGGCAAATGGCCAGGTAATTGGTATGGTCTTGAGCTTAGACATTGGCATGTGTGTCTTGGTAGCATACCTCTGATAGCCATTGCATTTTCTTACTAGATCTTCTGCTTGTTCCAAGGCACTTGGCTAGTAGAACGCATGCCGGAAAGCTTTTGCCACCAAAGCTCTGGATGAGGCGTGATGCCCACATTCTCCTTGATGTATATCTCGGATGATGTCAAGCCCTTCTTCCGGGTCAACACAGCATTGTAGTACATTTGTGACACTCCTCTTGTATAACTCGGCATTGATGATTGTGTACGCCTTTGCGCGCCTCTGAATTTGCTTGGAAAGCACCTCTTCACTGGGCAAAGTTCCATCCTTCAGGAATTGGAATATGGGCAACGCCCAAGCTGGTATAGCTCGCACTAGAAACAGCTCCTCATCTACTTCCATTTGCTCCACCGGCATAACCTCAGACGGATCATGCTGCGCAGTCCCCGGGTTCTGTGAAACAGTCCCCGGGTTTCCTGAACCACTTCCCACGTCGATGTCCATGGGTACAGCTCCGGACTCTGGATCTGCCGGGATGTAGATTGAGTCGGTCTCTAGGGACGGCCTGATAGATGGTTTTCTGAGGTGTTCCAGTACTACACCTGGTGGAATTGCTTGTCGGGTTGATCCGAGCTTCGACAATATGTCAGCAGCCTCATTTTCCAGCCGGGGTACATGATGAAACTCGCATCCCTCAAAATACCCAGATATCTTTTGCACATGGAATCTGTACAATGCCATGTTTGGATCAAGAGCGTCCCACTACCCCGAGACTTGCTGAACTACCAAATCCGAGTCGCCAAAGCATTGGAACCGACATATCCCAATTTCTTTTGCCACTTTGAGCCCATGCACAAGTGCTTCATATTCGGCGACATTGTTTGACGCTGCGAAATGGATTTGCAGCACATACTTTAGCTGGTGGTTCTTTGGCGAGGTAAGTACAACTCTGGCGCCTAACCTGGTTTTCGTCTTTGATCCGTCAAATTGCATTCTCCAGTAATTCGGATCTGGTAACGGTGGTTCGTATTGCATCTTGGCCCAATCCACGAAAAAGTTGGCCATAGCCTAAGACTTGACCGTATCTCTCTTGTCGTATTGCGGAGCATACAGGGCTAGCTCAATTGCCCATTTTGTGATTCGGCCGCTTGCATCCTTGTTACTCATTATCTCAGATATGGGGGCTTCACATATCACTTTGATTGGGTGTTCTTCAAAGTAGTGCTTTAGCTTCATGGCCGACATGTATACACCATATGCCATTTTCTGATAGTGAGGATAGTTTTGCTTCGATGCAGATAATACCTCGCTTAGGTAATAGACTGGCCTTTGCACTGACTTACCCTCTTCATCGCTCTCTACCACCACCACTGCACTTACAACTCGGTTGGTTGCGGCTATATAGAGAAACATTGGCTCTTTTGATAGTGGAGAGGCTAACACTGGTGCAATGGCTAACATTTTCTTTAATTGGATGAAGGATTCATTGGCCTGCGGCGTCCATATGAACTTGTCCGCTTTTTTCATTAGTTGATAGAGAGGCAATGCCTTTTCTCCCATCCGACATAAAAACCGACTCAAAGATGCCAGGCACCCAGTGAACTTCTGGACATCGTTAAGACACTTCGGCAGTTCCATTCGCTCTATGGCTTGGACTTTCATCAGGTTAACCTCGATACCTCGGCTGGAGACAAGAAATCCGAGTAATTTTCCAACCGGGACACCGAAGGTACATTTCTCCGGGTTAAGCTTCATCCGAAATCTCCTCAAGTTTGCGAATGTTTGCCTGATATCTTCAAGGAGCGTTTTGCTTTCCTTGGTTTTTATAACCACATCATCCACATATACTTGCACATTTCCACCAATCTGATCATGCAAACATTTTTGCATACATCTTTGGTACGTTGCCCCTGTATTACGTAAACCAAAAGGCATGGTGTGATAGCAATAAGCCCCATATGGGGTAATAAACGCAGTCTTTATTTGATCATTTGGATTCAGAGGTATCTGGTGGAAACCAGAATATGTATCTATGAATGACAATAGTTCACACCCAGCAGTAGAATCTATGACCTGATCTATCCTTGGCAATGGAAATGGATATTTTGGACACGCCTTATTCAGGTTCGTGTAATCTATACACATACGCCAAACCACTGCCACATTCGGATCATGTTTCTTCTTTTCCACAAGCACCGGATTAGATAGCCAATCCGGGTAAAGCACTTCCTTGATAAACCCGGCTGCGAGGAGCCGAGCTATCTCATCCCCAGTGACTTTTCTCCTATCTTCAGTGAAGCGGCGGAGAGGTTGCTTCACCGGCTTTGCTCCGGGTCTCACATTCAAAGAGTGCTCGGCCAACTCCCTCGGAACACCTTGAAAGTCCTGTGTGGACCAAGCAAAGATATCCCGATTCTCACGGAGTAAGTTGACGAGCTCGCTTTCCTATCTGTAATTTAACCCGGCACCAATTGTTACGGTGCGCTCCGGGAACAGATCATCCACAGGCGCTTGAAATGAAACACTCCCATGCGGGTTACTCAATGCCGGCATATACTGCTGCGCGGACTGAGCCAATGCCGCCACTTCCTGTATCTTTCTTTTCTCTTGCGCAATCACGAGTGACTCGGCTAGGTTAGACCCGGCTGACGCACACTCAATGGAACATCGGAAATCTCCAGCTATGGTAATTACTCCATTTGGCCCGGGCAGCTTCATCTTCAAGTAACTGATGTGACAACTTGCCATGAACTTGTTCAGTGCTGGCCTACCGAGTAACGCGTGATACGCACTTTCTAAGTTCACAACTTCAAACTCCAAATTTTCGGTTCGGCAGTTATCTCGCTTGCCGAACAATACATCAACCCGAACCTTGCCAATAGGTTCACAGGAAATGCCTGGCACAATGCCATGGAAAGTTGTTCTCGTAGCCTGGAGCATGTTCTTCGAGATACCCAACTTGCGCATCGTATCCACGTACATGATACTGATGCTGCTGCCATTGTCGATCAGCACCTTGGAGAATCTCACATTGATATTGGGGCCGATGAACGTTGGGTCTAGCACCAACGCATATGAACCAGGACTCGGCATAAGCTTGGGGTGATCCTTGATATTCCAAGTAATTTCCTGATCCGACCAAGGCATATACCTCGTCACTACCGGCATAACTGCGTTCACTTCCATGTGTTGGCGCTGCAAGCTCTTTCTATCTGTTTCCTCTGTGGTAAACACACAGTAACTCTGGTGATGCTCTCTGTATTCATTTCTCCCTTCATTTCCGGGATACCTCTAATCTGGCTGATGCTGATTCTCTACCTGATGCACTGCATCCCTTCTCTCATGGTTTTCATACCTCGGCGGAGGGGGTGGCAACATTAACTGTTGCATGTTTGCTCTGGAGAGCAATTGCTGCCGGGGTAACTCCTGTCGAGGTTGATCATTCCGAGGTGCCTGAGCATTCCTTGAACCACTTTGTTCTATCTTCCTCATCCACTCACATTGCCGAGTCGTGTGACCCGCCGGGTTACTCGGATTTGGCGTGTGAAATTTACACGGTTGATCCAGCATTGCCTCATAGGTATACCACGAACGGTCTTTCTTTTCTTGCCACTATTTCTTCTGCTCTGGCATCCAAGTTTTCTTGCCATCATTTCTTGGAGTCCATTGTTTCCCTCCAGTTTTATGATGTTGATTACTCCCTGCTCCGGGTTGATCTTGATTTACAGCAGCAACTTGTTGTGAACTGTACCTGTAATCTGGTCTATCATCTCTTCTCTTACCCCGGTAATCATTCCGCCGGGATGATCCGGCTCCATCTCGCTGGTAGTACTCCTCATTTGACTCGTTTGACACTAGCCTAGGTTGAGTCGGATCACCCAAGGCATATGAATCAGCAATCCGGATCGTTTCTGCCAGTGTAGTTGGCATATCCCTTTGTAGACTTTGCCACAGCATGCTTGCATATCTACACCCTTGTGCAAACCAAGCTATTGCCTGTGACTCGATCACGCCCTCACATGAGTTTCTCACGGTGCACCAGCGGGTCAAGAACTCCCTGTCTGTTTTATTTGGTCGCTGTTTGCACATCGCTAAGGTTTGTGGCCTATTCGGCCTCTGGTACGTGCTCGAGAAGTTGCTTACAAACATTTCCTCAAAGTCAATCCAACAGTTGATACTTACGGGCGGCAAATTGTTTAGCCATACCCTTGCTGGCCCCTCCAGCATCTGAGGTACATATCTCACAGCCCATCTCAAGTTGACTGTGGCAATTTTCACAGTCGTAGCATAGTTGATCAACCAATCCTCCGGCTTTGTGCTGCCGTCATATGTTTTCGTGCCTCTGGGTAACTGGAAGTTCAGTACCAGAGGCTCCTTCATGATCCGGGGCCCAAAACACGCCGGACCCGGAGGACCTTGACACTCAATTTGCTCCGACCTATAAAGTTGATCTAGTTTTAACCTGGCATCGTCAGGCATCAAGTCCCTCTTCCCAATCTTGACCCTATCACGTGATAGTCCGGCCTTGGGTATCCTGCATTCACCATTTCCGAATCACCATCATTGTATCTGTCCTGCTCTCGTGGAGCGCCTCTCTGTTGCATACCTCGGCCGGCACTTTGCTCTTGCTGTGGTATATTCTGCTGCTGCGGTTGCCCTTCTCCCGCCGAGTTGCGCTGTCCGGCATTGCCGTTCACAGCATTTCCTTGACCGGCATTGCCTTGGTCGCGGTTACCTCGGCCGGCCTTACCTCGGCTGACACTTCATCGATCATCCTTTGCCTGCACTGCTTTTCCTTTCCCTGCCCTTGCCGGGTCATATGGGACTATCTGTTTGTTTCTCCTCGCCAAAGTTACCACCTCCTCTCTTCTTGGGTCTCCATGAGGGGATGATGCTGCTCCATCTGATTTCTCCGGGTTACCTATAGCTGAATGAACAACTTTGGATGCCCTAGCCCTTGCCGGGTTTGCCCTGAGCAACTCTTCATTTTGTCTGTTCGTGATTCGAACTAACTCATTGACTCTTTACTTCTGTCTTTGCCGGGCCTCACCCGTCAAACCCTCTAACTCGGATGCAGCTGCATTCGCTGCTCTGAGGTTCTTTGCCGGGGTACTGTACTCGGCATCCCCGTGGACAGAAAGTTCTCTGACTCCTCAACTCTAGTATCACCCTCTTTGTTCATTTCACTGATGAGGTTTTTCCCCTTTACTTTTACAGCATCTACCTTATTTGCTCTTGCGTACTCGCGCAGTGTCATGTTCAACGACTGCTGAGCCGCGGCTATCTTTTTCGCACCCTCTAGTATTTTCTGCCTAGTTTCCTCTAACTCGGCCTGTGCCTGAGCCGGATCTACTGCAGGTGCTATGGGGCTCTCTAGGCTATCTATTGCCTGCTGTAGCACGTTCTCTGGCCTCTCTAGTGGAGGACCTCTACTTTTCCTTGGTGCCTTGGGTGTTACCTTCGGATCCAGTGTCGGATCCTTGCTCGTGCCAGCGCTAGGCGCTGTCATCATCACCTCGGCATGGTCAGGGGAGCGAGTGATACGCGCCCCGTGAACTGCGCTAAGGGGTGGCTCGCCTCCCTCGACGACGTGCCGCGGGTGAACGCACGACACATCAACAGCGACGTAGATCTTGTGCACGCCAAGCTTGACGAAGAGGCCGTTGTGCAGAAAGGGTCGCTTGCCGAAGCAGCCAGCATTGTCGCTGACAAAGTCCAGCGCTCCAAAGCGCTGAACAAGCCCGGAGACGATGCGCTCGCCGGTGCCGATGAGGTTTCCCGTCCGGATCTTCACTCATGCTAGCGCCGCTAGCCCCACGATGGGCGCCAACTGTCGTGGTGGTGTCACGGCAGATGCCATGGATAGGCTAAAGGTGGGGACAAGATGCACTAGAGGAATCCAGGGAGGGATAGTGTGGTGATTCCACACACAGATGTTTGTATTTGATTCACTTCCAAGGTTTACAAGTGCTCCTTGAGCTGTATTGGGGAGAGGAGGAAGAAGGAACTCTCTTACTCTCTCCACTAGCTAGCCCTCAGGAACATACTAGTAAAACTCAACCAACTAGAGATCAACCAGCCAAAGACCCACCCCTTCTACGGATGCCCTAGCCCTCCTTATATAGGGGTGGCTAGGTCTCCAATTAGGGCATACGTGGAGGCATATTCTGGAATATGCCTCTTCCCAAAATAGTAAGTCGATCGGGTCACTTTTGCCCATCGTCAGCCATGCAGAGGCTACGTGAGCCTCTGCGGCGCCAGCGTCATCCGACACAGGCAGCGTCACCTTTGTCGGCCACGCCTCGGTGGTCCTCGCCTCTGTCCTCTTCACTCGCGCTCTGCGTACAGTGGTCACCTTTTGACCAACGAGATACCTTCCTTCTCTTGCAAGCTTGATATAACTCGGATCGTGCCTGGTTGATCCGGCCACGCCGGTACCTGCATACAAGTTAGATAAATCCTGCCAGCATACGACATAAGTCGACCGGGACTCAGTTAGGCGGACATCCTTCGGTCCGGGTTACTTCGTGATTCGGCCTGCCTTGAGGTGACTCGGCTAGCACTTGCTTTAACCTTGCCATACCTCGGCTAACTCGGCCTTTATACCCCGGCATGACCCTACCCGGGGTATCCCCCAACAGTTTTACACCAGTGTATCCTCAAAAAGGTATTACTCCCATCGGGAGCCAGTATAAAGCATTAAAACTATCTGATAAAATCAGAAATATTGGCAGTCCAGCAGGCCAACCGCCAATAAAGCCAAAAATCTCAGATCACGCTCAGACACGATAAAAACTCCTAATGCCATGTTCAGAAACATGAAGGTAAGACCCCAGGATTCGTCCTGTGTGGCCTGGTAATCGCACAAGAATGCGCTATGCCAGTAAAATACCCGTATCAACGATACGATAAAAAATCCTGACAGACGCGTTGGGTACCTGATAAAATAGAAGCTGGAATTCAGTATTCGATAAGACCTCAGCGGCTCGAACTGAATTACGTCAGTAGCAAATTCTAGATTCGAGCCTGTGGACTTGAATTTGATGTAGGACAACCTTGTTTTTTCTCAGGAGCAATTAACTGATTCCCGATCCGTCGGAAGCATCAGATTCGTTGTACCAAAATTCCTAAAAAATAAAAATCAAGGAACAAAAAGAAGGAAAAAACTTTGAGACTCAACCTGAAACTACGGTTCAAGTAGAGTCTCGGGGGCTACTGGCATGGGTATGATTACTCGGATGCTTATGATTCGCTACCCTATATTGGGTAAAAGGTTTACGGCTCATGAAGGTTTCAGATGACAGCCCAAGGAAGCAACCGATAAAAGCTTTGATTGTATTAGGAAAGAGACTACGAACTGACATCGCGTTGGTATTATAAATACGCATGTATAAAACCTATCCGCATATAGCTTTGAGACCCGGCCTATTATATATAGGACGGGAGAAGTCCAAGCGAGGGTACCAAAATCTAGAGGACAACTTGTAATAGTGCAATTACTCAATATTCAGGCGACTTTGATTCGATTGTTTCCCTGACATCCGACGAAATCTCCAGCGTTCTCTTTTCCGTGAAACCCTAAGTCCATCACCATGAATATTGCCGAGGTTACACCTCGTCAGAAGGTGTTTCCCGTAAAGAAACTTTGGTATACTTAATTAGGTAGTGAACGTGGTGTGTGAGGTTTAGATCACATGAAAACATATATATTGCTACGAATGTGGGATTTGGTCACAAATGGATGACTAAACTGGCCAAACTTGTCAAACTTGTGGGATACAAATATTTTGTTGGAATACAATGGCAGTGTTGCATACGTACCTATGATGTCAGCGCATATCATTATTCTCCCTGTTTACAATTACCATATGTTCTAGATTTAGTCAGAGTCAAATGCACACAATATAAAAAACACATTTTATGGCGTTTCTAATAATATTTATTTTACATTTCAGATGTAGATATCTATTTTGATATATTTGGTCAAGCTTTACAAAGTTTAGGTTTAAGTAAAGCCAAAGGACAGTAAAATAAACCAGTTCACAATGTGATCCCTAGATACCTACTATTGCATTGACATCACAGCTACCGGGTCCTAGCAACCGCCTCTGCAAATTGGTCTTCAACCAATGTGTTCTGGTGTCACATTGTCATGGCTATAAATAAGTTTGAAAATGAGTTGTCAGCAAAAAAAATCAATTTCTAAATGTTAATAAGTAGGAGTACGTAACTTAAAAAACTTCCGTGTCAAAATGCATGTCTCAGCCTAGTATAGATATACTTGCTCATAATGAATGCGTAGTTAACTATGGGAATGCGTGTAGAGAAGAACAACTCGAAACCTAATAAACTATTTCTTGCATGGGAAGGAAAGGAGGAACTTGCAATCGCATCTCTGACGAGTTCTAGGAAATGCAGACCATCGTTCATCATATTCCAAGTTCTGGTATGAACAGGATCTAGCTATTTTCCTGCATGCCATTCATGAAGGCAAGCATGCACGAACATGGTGCCATGCATGCCAGCCTCGGGCACTTGAGTAGTCCGATCCTGTTGAGTGTTGACCAGGAGGCGTGTATGTTTCTTTGTGTACATACAAGTCGCGTCATCCCTGACAAGCGTACGGACTCAGCAACACATGCGCATCTGTCAGTGACTACTCCTAGTACTAGCATTTCATACAGTAGTATACTGTGAGGACAAGCGTGCAATGCAAGAGGAGTCACAAAATGTCAAGAAGGATACGTGAGCCATGCATGCAAAAAGGAGAAGACGAAGAAAAACTGGAGCATCTCGCGCGTGCGTGCATGCGCATGCGAAGCGCTAGCTTTGTCATTTCCATTTCTTGGGACTTCAAATTCACCGGTATGGGATGGGACGTTGAAGCTGGAGGCATTGCCCCTCCAAGTTTTCAACTCTCGGATCCCAACTGTACTGGGTACTCCACAGATTAATAGCCAACCAGACATTCCTGCCTGCCCTTTTCATATGGTGTCTTACGACCAAAAGTGTCGTGATTTTTGTAATGTGTGTGTTTGGCAGAATGTTTGTTCATGTTTGACGACCAAAAAGGTAGTACGATGTTTGACGAGCTATTGCTTCACAACACACAAGTATGAGCTCAAAAGTAGTACGGAGTACTATTATTTTAAGCTTCACGTAAGTACTACTCTTATGTAATCAAATGGCCAAACCAAACCATTGCCCCGTCTTTTGGAAACAACTCTTGAATTGTTCTCTGTCTCCATGTTTTACTAATGATATGGCTTGCTCTGTACACTTTGATTTGCACTAGGAGTAGCATATTTATGTACCAGGGACAGAAAACGTCAAGCAGTTTGACCAGTGTGGCTGCTTTGCAGGCCTTCGGCTCCTACCTCCTCGGCAACGGAGATTGTTTGACATTCGCAAACTGAATTTTTCCGTCTACCGAGGCGATTGCTTCCCATATGTGTCTTTCTTCTTCACCGGAAAGGCTTATGATGGATACTGTAGCTAGGTTGAATTTCGCCTCATCACCTTTTGAAACAAGTTAAGTTGCAGCACAATTGGAATCGAGAATTTTCCAACTAAATAATGTTGGGGCTATTATATGGAGGAAAACAGGATAGGGAGTTGGGATTATTCATATGATTCAAATAAGTGCAAAGAGCATCTGCAGTCGTGTCCCTCTTACGCCGTTCGAAACCAGTGCCGGATTGGTCGACTGGTGGCGCCGACGCGTGATGCCGCGATTGGGGCATGGGCAACCGCATTGCCAAACAAAATTACTCAAAAATTAAAATTCATTCATATTACTATAAAATTTTACAAGCCGGGAGAAAGTTAAATAAAATTAAACCGAAACTCTAGATCTAAGCATAGCCATCCTAGTCAGATGGACGACTTCCTTGACGTCCCACTTCTTGGCCTGCCACCCGGCCCTCTTCTGGGCCTGCCTCGCCCATCGTGCTTCCACCATCCGCCGGTGAAATGCCGCAGCTCGAGAGCGCCTTCTGCACACGCGCCTCTTCTCGTTCCTCGCCCCTCCGCTTCTTCGCTTATCTGTCGGTAGTGCTGGTTCAAAGCAATCCAGGCAGCCTCGCAAGCAGCGACATTAGCCTCATTCCGCGTGTTGATGCGCAGAATAGCCTGCCTCTCGAACTCCATGGGGAGGCGCCTCTTCTCCTCCATTGCCGCTCTCGAGAGAGAGACCTCCATGACGCGGGCTTCAATAGCCGCGTTGCACTCCTTGAGGCTATAGAGCTCATTGCTCTTATCGCGAGCACTCTTGTAGAAACTGGGGAGGGCAGTGGGCACGCTGCAGCGGATCATTCAACACCTCCTCTTCCTCCTCGAAATCGTCCGACAAGGAGAAGTCCAACATGTCGTCGTCCTCCGAACTAGGAGCTGTTGTTTCCGTCGGCGTGCACATAGGGAGTTTTTCCTAGCAAGTGGGTAGGCGGTGAGGCATGATGCGGATCTTACAACGACTAGGAGGAAAGACTTGGTGCTAAGAAAGCGAAGGAGGCTTTCCATGTGGAGAGAGAGGGTGTTATTTAATGCCGGAGCAGGCGAGCGCGGCCGCTAACTCGCATTTACACCGCCGGAGAGGTGACATGACTAGACGTGTCTGCTCTCTGCGCCGGGCACGCGACACTGCAACGACGGGACATCTCTCTGCGTCGGCCACGCGCCGCCCGCATTAATAGTGGCTGGCGGGAGCCATAACTTAGGTTGACCCGTCGATGTGTCTATGACAGAGCTAACCCACCAGGTGCCACGTTGTCAGCGGCTCGTGTCTGTCACGCCCGCAAGGATCCCTGTGGGGCGAGGACAGGATCTTGGCACCGGACATGCTATTAGACCGCATCGGACGGAAACGACATTTGTGACACGTGCCTGGGCGGAGTTTTCTGTTCGGCATGCCCAATAGCCCATTGGACGCCGTTTAGGGGCGCGGGCTAGAGATGCTCTAGTTCCCACTGGTTTTGTGATTGTTACTGTTTTGAACACTGATATGGTGTTCAAAATGCAACTTTGACCATTAAATTAAATTTAATAATTTATCTTAAATGTTTGCAACGATATTAATATTAGTAAAATTTTGTTCTAAAAAATTTGATGATGACACGGTAGCCATGCTTGTATTTCTGTAGAAAAAATGCATGGGTTAATTTTCTCTTCAATATATACCAACGTGCACATGTTTTTCTGCAATTTTCCAAGACCCCCCCTTTTTTTTGCTAACATACCCGAAGTATTATTTTTATTACTTTTATGACTTTTTAACTGTCAGTGATTAATAATAGATCGGTGAAATTTCGTAAACAAAAACAAACTCTCATTAGAATGAACCCCCCACAGATACAAGTTGCTAGCAATCTGAAAGTGACACATTTGTCACTGGCGAAATCAAGTGATGGCAACCGGTCTCTGTTCACGCTTTGCCACCAAACAAACAAGAACTCGACCATTGTTCATATTTTATCATTTTATTTGTTTGAAACACGTGTGATGATTATTAAAAGAGGAAGATAGTGGTCTATGATTGTCCTACTCCCACCTGTCCAAGCCGTCTCTGACATTCCACCAAGTTCGTTTTTCCCCCTCGCGCAATCCAGCTTCCTCCCCCATGTGCCTCTCTCGTGCATGTGACCCATCCACGGATCACTGCTGAGATAGGGCGGCGAGACGAGACCCGAGAGGAGCACAAACGTCTCGTCTGCTAGCACGCACGCGTGCCTTGTCAGGCAGCTAAAATAAGATCTGCACCATCTCCGGTCGCCGTTGCGTTGATCCGATCCGAGGACGGTGTCTTTTGACCGTACGTCGCCCTCCGTCGCCGGTGCTAGCGATCAGAAAAATGGAAGATGAAACTCGATCTCACAAATAGCCAAGCAGGGACCATGGTAGACGTCCCGATCAACGGTCTCGCGTGCTGAGCCCCTCGCTTGCATCACAATCCTCGGGGGGGAAAACTGGGTAGCAGGACCAGTAGTTTGGTGCCAAGGTTTAGATCAGGATCTCTGTACGTACCGTGCCGACGATCTATCCATCCATCGATCCCGCACGAGGAGAATGCGCGCGCGCCGCAATTGCCCCTGAGCATATGCGTCGATCACGATGAGGTACTGGTAGATCGATCGACCGATAGCGATCACCAGGTACGATCCGATCGATCGATCCGGAAGTGGCCAAAGCTAAACCCGGCCGGGCCAGGGACGGACGCAAAATCCGTAGGCCCCTCGTTTCCCATCTGCGATCTTTATCCAGCGTACGGCATTCCCGGCCTAGTGATCCACTACTACTACTAATCCTCGTGGTGGAGAGCGCAGATGCTCACGAGCCGGTCTCATCCAAACGCGATGTGATCCGCATCGATCGGCAGATCGATGGCTTCCTCGGATAAGCAGGAAAGGGTACGTTTCCGCATGATGATTCCGCGGACTGGCCATCGGAATCAATCATTGAGGTATCATCATCATCGTCCGATTCCGACGATGATGTGCGAGTCACTTTGCTTCTTCGTTCCATCGATCGCCTTTAATGGAGTACCATCAGCTGTCACCGCAGCAGGCCCGGTGGGAGATCAAAATCCTTCCGCGGAATCATTGTCCTCTGTGTTTCCGTTTGTCTCGTTCTGCCACATTCGTTGCAACGCATCATATCCCTACAGTTCGCGTATCCGGCCGGTGGGAGATAATGGCGCCCCAAAAAAAACCGCATGCTCATGTCATCATGTCATATTGCATTGAGCATCGTTATCATCATGTATGGTTTTAGTCTAAACTATTTTTGAAAGGCCTAGTTTTGTTTTCTAAATATTCCCGTCTTTATTCAAATAAAACCCGGGTCTTCGGAATATTTTGTTTCGTCTATCAACGGTTAGCAAAAGCGTCGTTTTTAATAAATAAAATATTTAAATTATTTTTGGGAGGCAGCCAGCTAGACCCGAAAGCCCAGCCGGTCACCTCCAGATAAAAATCCTATCTAACCCAGTTTCCCTAACCATGTTCTACCCAAACCTAATCTACCCAGCCCCTCCACCTCAACCCACCCTATCACCTCGCGCCACCTCACCCTGGCCCCTTTCTCCGTCCATTCAACCGCTGCCGGCTGTCCACGTCGCCCTTCCCCTGGTCCACTCCCCTGGCCGCCTCCATCCATTTCTCGCCCACTTCACCGACCGGCCGCCCCCTGGCCCGCGTCCCCACCCCTCCTGCCGCGCGGTCGACTACCGCCTCGGGGCCCCGCGCCTGGCCCCACCACTCCCGCTCATCCCACCCGCCACCTGCCTCGGGCTCTCCGCCCCATCCAACCGCGTCCCCACAGACGCGCGCCCGCCGCCAGACTCGCTCCGTCCTCCACCCCGCCGTCCGGCACGGAGCCCGAGCCCTATCGCCGGTGGCCGTCGCCTCCTCACCAGCCGCACTCACCGTCCCGGCGTCGACCCCGCCGCCGAGGTCGCCTCCGTCTGCGAGTCCCTCTCGCCCACCAGCTCCTTGCCGCCGCCAGATCCCAAGTCGCCGCCTCCTGCGCCCCGCGGCCACCTCCTCGTCCGCCCCCACGACGCCCCGCTCCCCCCGTCTCCTCCCTCGCCGACGTTCCCGTCGAGCTCCACCCTTGCCGCCACGGGCGCCCCTCGCCTCCGTCCCCGAGCGCCGCTGCCGCGTCCTCCCTCGCCTCTGTGCCCGGCCCCGCCGCCTCGCGGACTCCCCTTCGCCCGGCCGCACCGCCGCTCTCCCGGCCGTCCTCTGCACCGCGCTCGCGGCCCCGGAGTCGTCGTCGACCCGCCGTCATCACCGCTTCCCCCCGCATGTCCCCGCGCCAGCATCGCCCTAGCCACGTTCCCTTCAGGGTTACCTGCAGGCGACAGTTCTGATGTTTTTGGCTTTGACCGTGTTCCTGCCATGTTGGCTCTCTGCAATACAAGTGATGTTACCACATGTGGTGATGTATGGTTCTGCTGGTGTGCTTCGATGTGGTGAGCGTGTGGTGAGGTAGGCTACCTCGACAAAATCTGCTTCTCGGACTACAAGCTCTCTATCCCGGATTCCGAGACCGATCCGATACCGCACCCCGAATTCTTCTACACGGAGCGCCGAGACCCCGATCCCGGAGAATCCCTGGACACCAAGATCTACCGGCGCCGAACCCAAGACCGACATCGTCACCCGAGTACTTCGACAAGAACGCCAAGTACGCCGACATGGAACCGACCAGTTCGCCGAGGACCGCTCCCGGACCGGATGACCGCCAAGATCGCCACACGGAACGACAAGCGCTTCGTCTCGGATACGCCAAGTACTTCCTCGAGGACGCCAAGTTCTTCACCCCGAATGCCAAGACCGACTCGATGGCGCGGACCCGACAAGATCTTCGCGACGACAAGATCGACACCGACCAGGGCGAATCCGATGTGCACCGACGCTGAACCAAGTCCTTCTTCGCGGAACGCCAAGATCTACTCCGTTATCCGAGAACGATCCCGCCGAGACCGAACCCCAGATCCGGACCCTGAGACCCGACCCCGAACCCCTCAGAGCCCAAGTTCGCCGAACCCTAATGTGATTCCCTATCCGAGACCCCCATTATTTTTATAATATGACATTATCGACTGTCGCATATTAAATTGTTCATCTCGCATGCATATCATAATCATGCCGGATCTTCTGCCGTAGTATTAAATATTGCATCCGGTGTTTCTTCTAGTGTGTGCTTCGCAGATTAGGCCGATGAGTGGATGCGAGTATCGACAAGTTCTCCGGATATGATCCATCGGCAGTGTTTTCCCAGGCGAGCATCTCTTCCCCTTCTACCTATTTTGCATTTATAGTCTTTATTTCCTCCTGTTGATCTATTGCTATCCGTGTCGTGATGCTTTAGTTTTCGAACACCAGTTATATCCCGTGCAACCTCTATATTGCCTTGGACACCTCCTATTACCTGTGTTTGGTAGATAGCTGGTCTTAGGAGTCGTAGTTGCTTGCTCAGGTGTGATCTCGTGTTGTCAAGTACCACAGTTGTTGGAAGGTTGGCAGATGCTTATTTGGTGGAGATGCTTATCGGTGGAGTTGATCATGACTTTAAATACCACTATTAAAATGCTAGATATAACTAATGCAGAGGCATTGGTGGGCAATAGATGTTATTTGGTTCTTCCACGCTCACTTGTGTCCCGTAGGACCCCGAGTACTTGATACCCGTTCCTTGATTTTTCGCACTATCCACATCCGGGAGGCCTTATGGACCCCCCTGAGCCAGAGCTTGATTCATTTCTATTTCTTGGGGCCATAAAGTAGTTTGAGGCTTTATTACTATCATGTACTTATGCCATGCTTTACTGCTTTATTTAAGATTGTGCGAGGAGCACCTGTACTGTTTAGGGATCGCGGCACGATTTCGCGGTATCGACAAGCCCAGTCACATTTTCGGGTTCCTAGTCGTTTACAGCCGTTCTCGCAAACCCTGGGTCCGTTCCGGAGCCGGCCAACTTCGTTGCGGGTAGCTTAGTGGGGTGGCCCCCTGAAATATTTCTGAATCCTGTGATCGCTTTGTCGTGAATGCCTCGTTGGGTTTTGAGTTGGTTTTTCCGAGGTTGATCGAGTGTGTGTTGCTATTTGTGCACCCCTGCAGGGTAAAACTTTCTGAAAGCCGTGTCCGCGGTTATGGACGACTTGGAGCACAGTATCTCGATCATAGACAAGCATAACTAAAGTAGTGCTATAAATTTGACTTAATATGTGACCAGTAATCAGCTCAAGTATAACGGAATGGATATTAAAAATGCCAACAACTGGTGGATCTGTGGTGATCTGTGTCATACTATACCTGTCTAGTAAGTATTGCAATTCCAATGGAATGTGATAAAAGTGCCAACAACTGCTGGGTTTTAGGATTCCTCGGGACAATTATATCTGACTAGTAAATGTTCCAACTATAACAGAATGGTGATTAAAACTGCCCACTACTTATGCTTCAGGATGACTCATGCTATCTATATCTGATTAGTAATTGCTGCAACTATAATGGAATGGATAAAACTGCCCACGGTGTGAGTTCCTCGGTTTGACTTCCTCGTTTGGTCTCGAGGGGGAATATCATGATGGGTTTGTTTGGTGTTAGCTTCAGGTTGCATCTGAATAGGTCGTTCTTATCCCTCTCTGATAACCGTCAGTTGTATCGAGTCTCTATAGGTTGTTTAGTGTCGCTGCGCCGCCGCTTCAGCCTACCATACCTATGTAGGAGAGAGCCGCCGAATTCTAGCCTCGCCGTGTACTGGCCTCAGTACTGACGCTCCTTTTTTCCTTTGCCCTTTGTCGGCACCCCTTTTGTTTTAGCAGGTTTGAGATCGACGTCGTTAGCAGGGTTACCCTTCCGGCTTGGCCTGGGCAGGGTTATGGACGCCATTGGTTATTCTTCAGGGCTCTTAGCCCCATTTGCATCTTGTCCGAAGTCGGACGCCCTATCGATTTCAAGGTGATTTGGATCTTTGGATATTATATCTGTATTTTTGACTCGTTGAGTCACTGTTGTGTATATATATATATATATATATATATATATATATATATATATATATATATCTGTTCTGTGGGTCCCATCGAGGACTGTTGTGTAATGTTATTACTTCGTTTTCCACCCGCACGAAAGTGCCTAGTGGGCGTCCTTGAATCGTTTTTATGCGGGTTTGGCGGAAAAGGCTAAAACTTGCATAGGGCCGATTTGAGGGTGTTACAGAGACGTGTGAGCAAGGAAGATTTGGTTTTCGTACACATGACAAAATAAGGTAAGCAAACGCATGTAGCAACAGTTGTTTGGAGTGCTCTTTGTGGAAAATAAAACATGATTTGGCGAATTTGGGTGCGCAAAACATGTGACAATCATGGGACACATTCTGGGAATTAATGAAGATTGCAACTCCTGAAAAATAAATGGATAAGAGCACGTCACTCTACTCGCTAGCCCGGCCCTAACGAAGGTTCCATACTCTCTTCTACCACGTGCCGCTCTCAGCATCACTCTCTAGGGAGGCATGGGTGATGGGTGGCAACCCTTGCTACTGCCCTTCCTCTCTCGTCGGCACCCAATAACCTCGTCGGACAAAATCGTCACGGTTCGCGCGGGACATAAATTGCAGCTATTGGTGACCATGTATGTGTCCGCTAGGGCGGTTCAGCGGCAAATACCGTCGCACACAAGGGAAGGGCAACATGGAGGTGTTACGACCAAATTCAGTCACAGACGTTCCTCGGATCTGGCGCAAAGGTGGTGCCAGGCAGTCCAAAGTCTTATTTATTAAATTGTGGTTGCGGGATAATGTTTCAACTCCTATCTCGGTGGTACAACGCCGGGAGCTCGGTGAATGGAGCCAACTGTTTTACCGCTTTTGATGGAGCTCTTCGGCGATTGGTGCAAAGATTTCCATGGCCACATCCGGGGACGCCGACGCACGCATTGCAGTCTCTTCATGATTTTTTCCTCATGGAGTATTGTGCTTCTTTGTGGTTCCCCTGTTTTTTTTTAATCTTGGGCAATAGGGTTTTGTGTCGGATGATGGAGAAAACGAGTTAAAATAACTACATCTTTCGGTCATTGTTTCTCACTTTTGTAGTCGAATCTGCCGACATATTTGCGATAAATTTGGCAGTGAATATCCTAGGATGCAATGGTGGATGCTAGAACCACATTAAAATAACTACTCCACTAGTTGTATAGTTCACAAAAGAAAACACGGTCATGTCATTTCCTCAAGAAAAAGAACGCATGCGGCAACAACCGGCTACACTCTTTTTTAGCTCTATAAAAAAGCAACCACGAGCCACACGTAATGTACCTGGCTCCAATTCTCAAGCGGCCATCAACCATCACAGAATAAAGCACACTCTTTGCCCAAAGCTAGCCAAACAGCGATGGACACGAGCGGATGCAACCGTTAAATTCCCAATCACCCGTCACTGTCGCATGCCAATTTCTACTAATTATCTGATGATTCGGCTGTTCAGTGAATTTCTGACCGCTCATGTTACTCGATGTTCGGTGTCCGTAGACTGTAAATTCGAAGTCCGCTGCCAACTAGCCCAGTTGGCTGGTTGACACTCATAACTGTGTCACCTTATTGTCGTGACTCGTAAAAAGACAAGTTGGAAGGAGCCTTTAAGAATCTGCTTCTAGAATCTTTTAATCAGTTAGCCCGTTTGACAAAAAAAAAAAAAGAATCCAGCAACAAGCCCCCCTCTCTCTTCTTCTCTCCCCCCCTCTCGCTTTCCTCAGTTGAGAGTCTTCCGTGTGTGCCCGTGCCAATCCCAAGCTCTCCCCGGCGGCGTTGCCGGCCGGAATAGGAGGTAGGTGTAGGATTAGGTTTTTGGGTGTTCTACCGGCGAAGGACATCAGCAACGGCGACGGCGCGCCACTGCTTCTTCACGCCAATGGGGCCACTTTGCGCTTCGAAGCAGTGTGCTTCGATGGATCTTCTTCCTCCAGGCCAGGCCAAGAGAGCCGATTCGGAGAATCTTTTTCAACCTCGATACGGCGTTCAATGTCGAGCTTGCCCCAAGTGGTCTAGTCCCCGGTGGTGTACTCGGTGGCCGATGTTCCGAGGTTCAGAGTCGTCGGTGGAGAAGAAGGATTCGCTCACGTTTTCAGATTACCTCTAAATTGTAAGCGCTTACTAGCTATTCCCTCCTTTTCGAGGGTTCTGGTTGTAATTTTATCCCACCGGATGCAATGAAGCTTCCGGGGTCCTCTCGGCGGTCTGGCCCGAGCCCGACCCTTGTTAAAAAAAAATCCTTTAATCAGTCCACTGTTATTCCGGTAAAAGTTTAACCTGTCTGATTCCAGTTAACTTGCCTTGGCTCGCAAACGAAGCAAGGAATCTTCCAGAATTTTTGGCTGCGAAACCAACGAGACCGGGCATCCGGAACACGAGCGTCGCCCGTGCCGCGGCACGACGGCGACTCGTGATTCGCGGCGGCAGTGGATAGAGCACGAAGCGGGCGTGCGGGCGGGCTCAAAGGCGAGTCAGTGTAGCCGACTTCCGTCCCAGGGGCCCAGAATTGGGGATCTGGACCAAACAAAACCTTACCGACGGCGGCGGGGGCCTCCACGTACGTCGCCGCAACCCAACCGGGCGCACCGGTGGACGACGCCCGTCGCTTCGTACCAGCCGATCGTGCCACGCGCGGCGCGCGACGAGCGGGAGGAGGGAGGGAGTGCGGTCGCTGTCCGTCCGCACAGCCCCAGGTTCTCTGCATCGGAGAGTGCCGTACATCGCCGGAAATTGGCGTGCGTCTGATGGACGACGAACCGTGGTCCATGCGTGCGGCATCCGCCGTTTTGTTTCGAGCTTATCAGCTGATCTGCTTGGTGATGGTGCGCCTACTTGGCTAGTTGTGAGCTTCGTGTAGTAGGCCAGTACTAGCTCGGCATCAGATGTTATTTTGCTGACCGTGACAATCGATCTGAATGCACATTCCTTGTAGTGCGTATTTTGGTCTCAGCCGTGTGATAAAATGCGTAGGAAAAAATCACATGCACCACTAAGTGTAAAATGGGTGATGAAATATAGCCGAGAGATTTATTTTCTAGAAAAGTTCACCAATCTTTTCATTATCATCAGCAACAACGACACTACATGGAATCCCAAAAATAATAAAAATTACAAAAGGGTCCGTAGATCACCAACCGACGACTGCAAACACTCGAATGAGTCAAAGGCGTGTCCGTCCACGCCCCTCTCTCACTGAAGTCGTGTTGCAGTAAACAGCTGGAGCGGCGTTGTGCTAAACCCTCAAAAGAACAAGCGAACAAGAACAATACCCATCACCGATGAAGAGCAACATATATAAGAAGAAATGCCGACCAAATCCAGCGAGATACGTTGACGCCCCACCTCCGTGCCCTCTGGCAACACTAGACACACCTCCAGAAGGGGATAGATAGAGAGAACTCTATTCCATCTTTAGGGAGTCGTTGCCGCCATGTGATGGGGATATGCCAATCGGGCTATACCCAGAAGGCCGGTTCGACTGACTTGGGCCCATGGCGAGTGGGCCTGCAAGCACAACGACTGGAACGCGACTGAAGATAAGGCCCGGCGATTGGAAGCTCAAGGCCCAAAGTCTTAGATATGCCTAGTCGGATTAGGTCAAAGCCTCCAAAACCTAAACTAATTTGATTATAATCTTATAAACCCTAGCGAGATGCCCCTATATAAACCTCCCTAGGGTACTCTGTATAGTTATGTGCTCTTAGCTACCAACTTCAAGCGACTCGCTTCCTAGCTGCCAAGCTCGCCGATCTTGTAATCCATTCACCAGCAACACAATCTAGCAGGAAGTAGGTATTTATCCTACGAGGGCTAAATCTGGGTAAATCCCTTGTCCTTACTCCCAATCTCGCACCGCAGACGCCGACTCGCTCTTGTCCCCAATCCTATCAATCGCTACCCCTGGTAGCGATTACCGTGGTCATTCCCACGACACCATGCCTTTCTGAGTAGGACACTGTTGGGTTCGCAGCATAGAAAACAAAAAATTTCCTACGATGAGAACTATATGCCAAGATCTATCTACTAGATACAGAGCAACGGGTGGATATACATCCATAGAGAACTTACCCTCGAAGACAACAAAGCTTTGTTAACGAAATGGAACTCGTAGATGGTGTAGTCGTACACTTGCCGATCTCAAGATCGTGATGAAGTCCAGTAGGTCCGGCTCCAGCACGTCCATCAGATCCAGCTCCAGCAAGTCCAACACCACCAAGTCCAGCACCATAAAGCAGCGGTGCATTCGTGATTGCACACACGTCCGGTACCCCGACAACCTCCGTCCCTCGCTCCAACAAAGCACCGGAAGCAGCAACTCCTTTCCAGATAAAGTCACCGGGAACATGTATCTCGCTAATCCGAGACCATGGGGTAAAATACTAGAGGGGAAGAGAGATCCTTCACGAGGAGGTGTGAGTGTGAAGGTGTGAGAGGGGGGCCTTTTATAAGAGAGGGGGTGCCCCTCCCCATGGCCGGCGCCCAAGGGGTGACCCCTCACCTCCTCATTCATGTGGTGGTAACTTCCTCCACATAAATTTGCCCCTTCACATTCTCTTTTAAAGTCTCTACTTTAAATCCATTAAATTTCTCCAAATTTAATGCTCTCTCATTTAATAAAAATATTTTATTAATTTTATTCAGAATTTTGTTAATTACTTTAATTAACAAACATTCACATAAAACCCCCTGTAACATTTTAATATTACATGCAGAACCAATTTCAGCAATTTCACCCGAAATAGTTTCGGTGTCTATTGAAATAATTCCAGCGCTTTCTTAAATCTTTATCTGAAACATATTTGCTCCAAATGGTGTCGGTATCCCTTAAATGTGTCACCCTACGGTTCGCGAATAATGCAGATATGATCGAGACCCCTCTCCGATCAATAATCAGCAGCGGGACCTAGAGATCCGTACTGACTCCCACACATTCAACGATGACTTATGTGATCGTGAGAACCTTTAACGCTGGTAACTAAATTCCTTTGTCTCGCGATATATTACATGTCCTAGATTCGATCATCAGTATCTCCATACCTAGTTTGATCTCGTTGCGGACATGCACTCTTTTCTCGTTCCCGTGATATAACATTCTAGTGATCACATCACTTGCTTGCAAGCTATATTAATGTGATATCACCGAGAGGGCCCAAAGTATATCTATCCATCATTGGGATGGACAAATCCCACTCTTGATCCATGAGCCTCAACATAACACCTTTGTAGCACTGAACCCACATTTATAGTCACCCTGTTACGATGTGACGTTTGATGCTATCAAGATACTCTTTCGGTGTCAGCAATTAACATGATCTCATGGTCTAAGGACTAAGATTACTTCGTATGATGGTATAGCAATATAAACATAATGACTTTGATCGTAATGCTATACTTCGGATGATGTTCATCATATCATTCCACCAATGTTGTGACCTCGTTATTAACAACATCCAATGTCCATAATCAGGAAACCTTGATCATCTTGTTAATCAACAAGCTAGTTTATATGAGAGGCAGTACTAGGAACTTTGTATTTTGTTTATTAAGCTCATGTCCGGGTACTACCAGGCGCAGGAGATGTCCACGATGGTGTCGGCGCTGTCGCGGGTCGTCGCCGAGGACGACCCGTGGGCTGCCGCGACCGGCGGCGGAGCCACGAGCTGGAGCCGGGAGGAGCAGGCAATGCGCGGCGGAGGAGGCGGCTACGCGCACGAGGTGGGGAGCTTTCCGGGCGGCGCGCCATCTTCAGAGTTCGCAGGTAATACCAGTCAGTCAACACACGCATGCTTCCTTCAGAGATCTTTTTCCGGCCCTGCATTTGATATTTTCTCCACTCCACCGAGCATTCGCGTGCCTTGCCTCTTCTGCCATTCCGTATTCTTGCATGTTACTCCATCACGAAACGTGGCAGCCGTGGCCGGCCTATGTACAGTAAGCTAAACATGCCATAGATTCTGCCTAGGTGTGCTGCAGTACTCCGGTGCAAAACAAGTGAGTCGTACTACGCCTGGAAAGTAAGTAGAGGCTCGTTCGAAAGAACAGATCCTTGCACCCACCGGAGCACATACATAGCTGGTCTTACCTTAGGCCAGAAGACAACCCATGGAAATTGAACGTTTACGCCTCTACTACTACTACAATCAGTTCTGATCGAGTCATACTACTAGTACTAGTATGCAATGCAACAGGTGCCGGTCGCTGAATGCTTGCATTCCTTTCTGGTACAAGCATTTATCTCCCTGGTTCTTTTCTATCCGCAAGGAGTCATGGACACGTGCTAGCTCTTCGTCAGCCTAGCTAGCTATAGCTAGGCACAAAGTAAGTGGGTCGAGTCGAGAGAAAGAGTTCGTAGAAAATTTAAAAAGAAAAACACAAAGGCATGGGCAACATGGAAGCGCAGGCAGGTAGCATAACAAACCAGTCGTACGAACGGATGGCACGTAGTAGCAGTAGCTCAAAATCGAAACGTTGGACGGAACCGGAGCGCGCGAATTTTGTCATAGCTGACATATTATTCGTAAAGGAAACGAACCCCCCTTATCTATCTGCGGCACAGTTGTACGCCAGCTTAGTATGGAAGCCTTTGACCCGGATTCACTGCACCGCAACAAAGATACAGCTAAGGAAAAGGCAGGCGTTTCCGTGTGTGTGAGCCCCTTCATCGCATACGTACGTACGTACATTGCGTGGCGTGAGTGATCGATGCGCGTGCGTATTAACGCCCAAAGTATACCGCCAAAGATACACTGGAAATCTTCCCTTTATTTATTATATATTTCCAGGATTTCTTTTTCTTTATACTCTTCCTCTTTGGTGACGAAAAGCTGTTCAGATCATGAGCTGGTGCTTATCACTCGTGGCCTGTTTTTTTGTTTGTTTATCAGTTATTATGGCATTCGCTGGTAAAGATCTTTTTTCTACTACTCCTGCTTTCCAGTTCATTCTATAATAAAATTTATTTATAATGACTCCTCGGTGACGGGGACGGACGCGTTTTTTTTAACGCTTTGCCAAAATTCACATTCTCGTTCCCGTTCACATAGGTACATGCATGTTGTAGCCCGTGCGAATCCGGAGCCGCAAGTGCACAACTTGAACCTCGCCTGCGCGGCTCGTCGCCCTACTGCTTTTTGGTTCTGCTGCCTCGTGTTGCAACTCGTAACCGTGTATATATATCCGTGTCTTCCGTGCGTGCGCAGGATCGGACCAGAGCTCCGACACCCAGAGCGCGAGCGCGGCGACCATGGACCCCACCTCCCCTGCGTCGAACGCCGAGGCCTCCGAGGCGCCGCGCCGCCGGTACCGCGGGGTCAGGCAGCGCCCGTGGGGCAAGTGGGCCGCGGAGATCCGGGACCCGCACAAGGCGGCGCGCGTCTGGCTCGGCACCTTCGAGACGGCCGAGGCCGCCGCGCGGGCGTACGACGACGCCGCGCTGCGCTTCCGCGGCAGCCGCGCCAAGCTCAACTTCCCCGAGGACGCGCGCCTCCACCCGGCCACCGCCGCCGCCGCCACCGTCGCGCCGGCCCAGGCGCCGATCGCGGCGGCGGCGGCCTCGCCGGCCGTGTACGCCGGCGCGACCCAGGCCTCCGAGTACCTGCGCTACCAGATGCTCCTGCAGGCTTCCAGGGGAAACACCGCCAACAACCAATCCGCCACCCTTCTCCCGTACTACGGCGGCGGTGGCGGCGGCGCCACCATGAGCAGCTCCTATGGCGGCGGCGGCGGCATGAGCAGCTCTTATGGCGGCGGCGGCGGCGGCGCGAGCAACAGCTACCTGGGCTCCTACTACTCCTTCCCGCCCTCCTCCGTCTCGGTGGCCACCGTGCCCTCCTCCTCCTCTGCCTCCTCTGCCCCGGGCCACTACTACGACTCGCACCAGCAGCAGCAGCAGCAGAGCGACGTCGCGGCGGAGTGGAACTGGGAGAGCGCGCTGGCCTCCTACCCGGGGACGGCGGCGGCCTCCTGGTCCGACTCCAGCCAGCAGCATCACCATCACCAGCCGCCGCACAACCAATAGCGTAATCGCCAAACCAAGATTCTGCTGCGCCGTTCTGGAAGAATAAGGATGTGTCGATGGAGATGGGCGAAGATCGAGAATGATGTCGTCAGGGGCGTGTCTGCGGTCGACAGCTATATCTGCTCATTTTGTTCGTTCGTTGATTATTAGTTTGGCTAGCCTGGGGTCAGTCAACCCCTTATTTTTCTTTCTATTTTATTTCGTTATTACTCTTTTGGTTACTACAAAGAAGGGATGGAAGAGCAAAACATGTCTGAGATGACGATGTCTCTCGCAGATGGAGTTTGGACTTTGATAGATACATCTGATTTACTCTCGACTCATTCTCCAAGTTATTTTACAGAAATAATGTTGGCTACCTGTATGCATGTGCACACAAAATCAGTCTTACTTGGTCATATTCTAGAAACTTGAGCGACTGCTTTTTATTGAACATGCATATAATCTAGATTGTGGTATATCTACGGGATCCATCCCACAGCCGGCAATAGAAGCGATCGTCAATTCGTGATGCCTACTACTTCTGCTCATGTTTGATTTTCATTGGGATGGGATGGTTCTTGGGTAAGTTTTTCTATAAAAATAATATACATCTCTCGGCATTTTTAAATCAAGTGTAGTATCTTCCCGCGTAAAATAAAGCTATAACAAGCTAACGCCGTTTACTTGACGGAGTCTGAGACAAAGACATGAATAACAATACAATTAAAATGTAACATATGTAGTATCTTTGCGCGCAAAACAAACCAGTAACCACGTTTAATCCATGAAGTCTAAGCCAACAAATTAAAGACAAGAAAACAATAGAATTAAAATGTGCATTCCTGCGCAAAACAAAAAAAACATGGCACGTGCATTATCTTCCCGCGAAAAACAAAGCTATAACAAGCTAACGCCGTTTATTTTAAATGTGCCACATATAGTATCTTCGCGCGCAAAACAAACCTATAGTAACGTTTAATCCATGGAGTCTAAGCCAACAAATTAAAGAAAAAAATAGAATTAAAATGTGCCACGTGTGGCACCTTCCCGCACAAAACAAGAAACATGCCACATGCAGTATCTTCCCGCGAAAAACAAAGCTATAACAAGCTAACGCCGTTTACTTGACGGAGTCCGGGCCAACAAAGACAAAAATAACAATACAATTGAAATGTGCCATATGTAGCATCTCCACGCGCAAAACAAGCCTATAACGTTTAATCCATGGAGTCTAAGCCAACAAATTATAGACAAGAAAATAATATAATTAAAATGTGCCACGTGTGGTACCTTCCCGCGCAAAACAAAAAACATGCCGCGTGCAGTATCTTCCCGTGAAAAACAAAGCTATGACAAGCTGACGACGCTTAAATCTGCTACGCATAAGCCAACCAAGACAAGAATTAAATTTCAATTGAAACGCCACATGTGAAAGAAGGCGATAAAAGAACACACCACGTGTGGTATCTTCCCGCGCAAAACAAAGAACACGCTACGTGTAGTATCTTCCCACGAAAAACAAAGATGTATGTGCCACGTGGTATCTTCCTGCGCAAAACAAAGAACATGCCACGTGTAGTATCTTCCCACAAAAAACAAAGATGTATATGCCACATGATATCTTCCAGCGCAAAACAAAGAACACACCACGAGTAGCTTCTTGTGAAAAACAAAGCTATAACAAGCTAACGCCGCTTAAATCTGTTGCACATAAGCCAATTAAGACAAGAATTACATTTCAATTGAAACACCACATGTAGAAGAAGGAAATAAAAGCTCGGTGATCGAAATCATGTTCGCACAAATTTACAACCTACCAAAAGTTATTTTCCAGGGCACTCCTCCGTCGCCATTGTGCCCTCCTCCTCCGCTTTCTCTGCCCTGGGTCACTACTACGACTTGCACCACCAGCAGCAGCAGAGCGATGCGGCGGCGGCGGAGTGGAACTGGGAGAGCACGCTGGCCTCCTACCCGGGGACGACGGCGGCCTCTTGGTCTGACTCCAGCCAGCAGCATCACCATCACCAGCCGCCGCACAACCAATAGCGTAATCGCCAAACCAAGATTCTGCTAAGCCGTTATGGAAGAATAAGGATGTCGATGGAGATGGGCGCAGATCGAGAATGATGTCGTGAGGGGCATGTCCGCGGTTGACAGCTATATCTGCTCATTTTGTTAGTTCGTTGATTATTAGTTTGGCTAGGGTGGGATCGTCCCCTTATTTTTCTTTCTATTTTATTTCGTTATTACTCTTTTGGTTACTACAAAGAAGGGATGGAAGAGCAAAACATGTCTGAGATGATATGAGATTCTCCCAGACGGAGTTTGGACTTTGATAGATACATCCGATTTGAGAAGGGATTTACCCGAGTCATTCTCCAAGTTATTTTACAGAAATAATGTTGCTACCTGTATGGATGTGCACACAAAATCAGTCTTACTCGATCATATTCTAGAAACTTAAGCGACTGCTTTTTATTGAACATACATAATCTAGATTGTGGTGTATCTTCGGGAACCATCCCACACCCGGGCAATCGAAGCGATCGTGAATTCGTGATGCCTACTACTTCTGCTCATGTTTGATTTTCGTTGGGATGTTCTTGGGTAAGTTTTTCTATAAAAATAATATACATCTCTCGGCATTTTTAAATCAAGTATAGTATCTTTCCGCGAAAAATAAAGCTATAACAAGCTAACGCCGGTTTACTTGACGGAGTCCGAGACAAAGACATGAATAACAATACAATTAAAATGTGCCATATGTAGTATCTTCGCGCGCAAAACAAACCAGTAACCACATTTAATCCATGGAGTCTAAGCCAATAAATTAAAGACAAGAAAATAATAGAAATTAAAATGTGCCTTCCCGCGCAAAACAAAAAAACATGCCACGTGCATTATCTTCCCGCAAGAAACAAAGCTATAACAAGCTAACGCCGTTTATTTTAAATGTGCCACATATAGTATCTTCACGCGCAAAACAAACCTATAGCGACGTTTAATCCATGGAGTCTAAGCCAACAAATTAAAGAAAAAAACAGTAGAATTAAAATGTGCCACGTGTGGCATCTTTCCGCACAAAACAAGAAACATGCCACCGCGAAAAACAAAGCTATAACAAGCTAACGCCGTTTACTTGACGAAGTCTGAGCCAACAAAGACAAAAATAACAATACAATTGAAATGTGTCACATGTAGCTTACTCCACATGCAAAACAAGCCTATAACGTTTTGTTTTTGCGGGAAGGCACATTTTAATTTCTATTATTTGATAGATACATCTAATTTGAGAAGGGATTTACTCCGGTCATTCTTCAAGTTATTTTACAGAAATAATGTTGCTACCTGTATGGATGTGCACACAAAATCAGTCTTACTTGGTCATATTCTAGAAACTTGAGCGACTACTTTTTATTGAACATACATATAATCTAGATTGTGGTATATCTACGGGATCCATCCCACAGCCGGGCAATAGAAGCAATCGTGAATTCTTGATGCCTATTACTTCTGCTCGTGTTTGATTTTCATTGGGATGGCTCTTCGGTAATTTTTTTCCCGCGTAATCAAGTGTAGTATCTTCCCACGAAAAAAATTATACATCTCTCGGCATTTTGAAATCAAGTGTAGTATCTCCTCGCGAAAAATAAAATTATAACAAGCTAACTCCTTTTACTTGACGGAGGCTGAGACAAAGACAAGAATAACAATTCAATTGAAATGTGCCACATGTAGTATCTTCGCGTGCAAAACAAACCTATAACGACGTTTAATCCATGGAGTCTAAGCCAACAAATTAAAGACAAGAAAACAATAGAATTAAAATGTGCTGCGTGTAGCACCTTTTCGCGCAAAACAAAAAATATGCCACGTGCATTATCTTCCTGGAAAAAACAAAGCTATAACAAGCTAACGCCGTTTATTTGAAATGTGCCACATGTAGTATCTTCGCGCGCAAAACAAACCTATATCGACATTTAATCCATGGAGTCTAAGCCAACAAATTAAAGAAAGGAAAAACATAACTAAAATGTGCCACGGTGTGGCACCTTTCTGCGCGCGAAACAAGAAACATGCACATGTAGTATCTTCCCTTGCAAAACAAACCTATAGAGACGTTTAATCTATCGAGTCTAAGCCAACAAAATAAAAAAAAGAAAACAATAGAATTAAAATGTGTTGTGTGTAGCACCTTTCTGCGCAAAACAAAAAACATGCCACATGCAGTATCTTCCTGCAAAAAACAAAACTATAACAAGCTAAAGCCGCTTACTTGACGGAGTCTGAGCCAACAAAGACAAGAATAACAATACAATTGAAATGTGCCACATGTAGCATCTTCGCGCGCAAAACAAACCTATAACGAAGTTTAATCCACGGAGTCTAAGCCAACAAATTATAGACAAGAAAACAATAGAATTAAAATGTGCCACGTGTGGTACCTTCCCGCACAAAACAAAAAACATGCCCCATATGCAGTATCTTCCCGTGAAAAAAAAGCTATGACAAGCTGATGTCGCTTAAATCTGCTACACATAAACCAACCAAGACAAGAATTAAATTTCAATTGAAACGCCACATATGAAAGAAGGCGATAAAAGATCAGTGACGAAAGCCATGTTTGCGCAAATTTACAACCTACCAAAAGTTATTTTCCATTATATAGATATTGATCTTCTCACCCTATGAGTGTTGAGCCTCTGGGCTAGAAGATTTAGCTTTCCCATGCATGAGAATGTTCATACTTCATAGGACCCCTGACTGGTGGACAGCGAGAAGGATTGGATAGCATCAACTTGCAACACCAACCGATTACATAACACAAATATGCTTACCTACTTGTGAGGTGTTACTGCTTTGATTATCGGAAAAAAGAAAACCACTTCTCTTCATGTTTGTGACTTTGAACCCCATTTCAATTATCATATATAGCTGGTTATTCGGTTTGACGGAATATGTAGCAAACTCGTTCGCTTTTCATGCCTCGGCTCTAGCGGAGCCATATTTTTTGAAGGAACCGTGAGCTTTATTATTTAGGCAACAAGGTTATTACACCCATAATAGATCGTCTCTAGCACAACAGTAGGGACCGATCTGCTAATAAAATCATTTGATCTACTCTTGCCTAATTGCGCTAACAAGTGTGCAACTGCGTTGCTCACGCGATCCACCTTAATGATGCTCAAGTGCCGATACACCTTGAGAAGCTCCTGGCCTTCTAGATACGCACACCAACTGGGTAATTTGTCCACTCCCAAAGATGATATATAGAGTCTGTACGACACGGAGAAATTCCGACTCCATCGTTGCAGAAACATATTATTGTAGCTTGATCAAGTGTTTTAAACCCTCCAGGCATGCTAGGACTTGTGCTGACGCACAAAAGGGAATGAACTTCCACTCCGACAGAATGACGGAGCCCTGATGGTCACAGACGATAATACCCAAACCAGCGTTCTTACTTGATTCATCCCAACCGGCGTCCACGTTTTCCTTCTGCAGGAGCTGCCCAGCGAGAGGTCGATGTGCCCTCAGAACAATTGAAACGATCAGGCAGATAGGGTGCCTTTCCATTGGTACTTGGCGGATTTTTGGTAGCACGAAAAGACTCCAAATAGTTACAAAGATAAGGAACCGAGGCAGATCATATAGAAGCTTTGCCATCCCCATGCACAATGTTATTGCGGTGGTGCCACACCTTCCATAGCAAGAAAATGACGTGAGGGTGCATACTAGCAGACGTCTTGTGAAGGAGTGTCAACAACCACTCGATCGTGGCCAGATTCCAAGAACATGCTCTCTGATGGAAAATCCCAGAATCGCCTCATCTCCCCTCTTATCACACAAGCCAGCATACTACATGTAACCAAGGCATGGTGTGTATCCTCCTGCTGTGTTCCACATATGGTGCATAATTAGGTCAATTGTTTAGGCGGTATACGAATGGATAGGATCGCTTCAGTTTCATTTATAAAAATGGGACCGGGGCTCCCCTTTGGGGCCCTTTTGATCTAAAAAATATAGGATCGCTTCAGCATCAGTCGCATGGGAACATTGACGCAACACCTTCTCTCTCCATGTTTGAGTAGCCGGATCAATGAAATATGAAACCCATCGATGCCTCGCATTACCACATCTTCCCATTAACTTTGGTGCATGCAATCTCGGCAGCCAATTGTCACGAAAGATTCCCACACTAGACCCAGAGCTAGCCGATCCTCCATATGGCACCCTTTTCAAAAGGTCCAGCCCAAACATAATCCCCTGCCAAGTCTGCGAGGGGTTTTGAACAAAGGCATTGTCTAGTAAATTTTGTTGCAGGTAGTATTTAGCTTTAAGGAGTCTGGCACATAGACTATCAGGGTATTGAATCAATCTCCACGTCCGCCTTGCAAGTAGAGCCTGATCAAATATTTTTAGGTCACGAAAACCAACTCCACCCTAAAGCTTTGGCCGCGCAAGTCGGTCCCATGCCATCCAATAATGCATCCGACGCGTATTCTCCTCATCACCCCACCAAAAATCTCTGATAATTTTGGATAGTTCCTTGATAAGACCCGTGGGGACTTTGAAAACCCCCATAGCATAAGTGCGTAGGGATTGACTTGATCAGAGTTTCTTTTGCTGTACTAGACATATACCTTTCCGCCCAATCACTAGCTCGCTTACAAAACCTTTCTTTGGTGGACTTAAAGTTCCCACTCTTCATCCTCCCTTTCGATACATGCAACCCTAGATATTTCTCCTTAAAACTAGTTGTTTCATACTTCAAAATCCCTTTAATTTCATCTTGCACCTCATGGGGCACTGGTCACCATACATTATTTAACATAAGACTAACCAGCCGCCCCGTACTTTGCTCATAACAATCAAGGACAGATTTTACCACTAGGGCTTGCTCAACAGACCCCTCAAAAAATAAAAGACTATCATCGGCAAATAATAAATGGGATATACCCGGTGCTCTCCTGCAGATATGCAGCTCATGCAAATTTCCATCCTCAATCTCCTTTTTGAGAAGACATGAAATCCCGTCAGCAACAAAATAAAATAAAATAAGGCAACAATGGATCACCTTGAGGAATGTCGCGGAACACGGTGAAGGAGTCCAACATATGTCCGTTGAAGCGAAATGAGTATCATACAATGGTGACACATGCCATCACCCACCGTATCCATTTACTATAAAAGCCCATCTTCGCTAAAACACCTTTCAGAAACGCCAATCTACACGATCATATGTCTTAGCCATATCCAGCTTATACGCATAAAATTTAGATCTTGCAGCCAACCCAGTTTGTATTGCATGAATACACTCAAACGCAATAAGGAAGTTTTTCATAATGAGCCTCCCCGGAATAAACGCACTTTGTGTTGGCGAGATGATATCCTCAAGCATAGGCATGAGCCTATTAACCATGCACTTAGAGACCACCTTGTATGTCACATTATAGAGGCTTACTGTACAGTAATCTTTGAGTTTCATATTATTTTTTGGAATCAAAACAATTGCCGTGTCATTTACCTCATCCGGCATTATTCCGTCCGCGAAAAAACGATGCAGTGCCTTCACCACATCATGACGGAGAATGTTCCAGTTACGCTGCAAGAAACGTGCCGGGAAACCATTCGGTCCCGGGGCTTTGAGAAGTCCAATTTAGAACAGTGCGCCACTTATTTCCTTTTTAGTAAAAGGAGCACACAAACTCCCAATTATATTGTCATTCACACACTCCTGCACCAAATTTGTAATGATACTCGGATCAGTATTATTTTCACGAGTGTATAGGCCCTGAAAAAAAATGCGCCAGTTCCTCCATCTCTCCCGTATCAGTTGTCCAAGTACCATCACTTCTCTTTAATTTACTGATTCTGTTCTTTTTATGTCTCCAGGATGCCTTACAATGAAAAAATTTGTATTTCGACCGCCTTCTCAGAGCCATGATATCCGGGAGCGTTGCATCCATTGCATTTCTTCCCGGTACAACAGTTCATCCATCTCATGCAATAGCTGTTGCCGTTCTGCACCTACTGAATCCGGAGATTGCTGCAGCTCCTCCAGCTGAGTATGTAGTAATTCTTGCTCTTTTGGTACAGATTTAAAATGCTTAGATTTCCAACTATATAGATCGGTCATAACATCTCGTAATAATGACATGTTCACATCACCCAAATCCTCACTAGGCACACGTCTCGACCATGCTATTTTATACCCGCATTATTTGCTTCCTTATAAGATGGTAAGTAAGAGTCGAATGCACAACTTCTTGGATGCCCTTCCATAGTTCTTTCTTTCAGTTGATGCATAAAGGCGTTGTCAACTACCTCTAGGGCTAGAGAAGAGAACACAAATATGGACACAAATATAGGTAATAAATCGGGTGAATGAAGATGAGGAGGATGGCTTAGGAGGAGGAGAAAATGCTAGGGCTAACGGGTAATATATTTGTTTTTTCGATGAAGGGGTGGTAGGGGTGTGTGTGGTTTATAAGCTACGAGATTTGATTGAATTTTCTCGGGACTAGTAACTACATTCTTTGTGTACCTCTTTTAGAAATACAAGTCACCTTTATGGACTAATAATGAAAGTACAAATACATGTATACTGGTTTTACCAGCAATGCACGTTGGCCTATCTCGAGGGAAAAGGAACATCTAGCCTTATGGAGTTTTGTATTAGAGTTTTTTCTCTCGAAAAAACGTGATTCTTATCAACTGAGAAGTTCGTATTAGGGTGATACAAGAAAAGAGTCCTACACTCGACCTCTGATTGTCAGGGTACACACATCTGACGAGAAAGAATAGCAAAAGGATATAAGAAAAAAAGACAGGTTCCAAAGTCATCCTTGACTATGAAAATGACAAAGGTGATGTAGGACCGATCCGAAGACTATGCCGCTACCCAAGGATGCTAGATATCATTCGCCACCTACTCTAAACACCACCATATCGTCGAGAACAGCCTACAACCACGACCGGGTTTATGTACTAGGTGCCCTTTCCTCGCGTACAAAAGTAGAATTTGGAATCTGGGCGCGTCAATCAGCCATATCCTTCAAGATTATGTTGTATCGGCACATGCGATACCTTCATTTGTACCCTTGGCAACGACAAATGCATCAGAGGCAGAGGCAACACAAAAGTTTTTGTAGCTTCAAATCCGGCCTCAGAGACCAAGCTTCACGGTAAGCCATTGTGTCGAAAGTTGTGGGGTCATTGATCAATAATCCATATGATATGAGCCCTGATAAACTCCTTACGGGTAAGATAGCTGCGACGGCTCCATTGCTGCTTCCCTTCGCTAATGCTGCCTCTATATTCAGTTTCATCAACCCTTCTGGAGAAGGCCACGTAGGTAACACAGCACTCTATACGTTCTTATTTGTCGGCTTTTTTGGACCCTATGGGCTTTTTAGGTAGACCAGAGCAAAGCTCGGTCTCTCTTTAGCATATGCTGAAAAACTGTGGAAGTTCTCTGACTGTCGGCCCATGTTAATTTGCGAGGAGGCGTAGAGTGACCCATGAGAGCCAGGAAATATCCAATTTCGTATTGTTCCGCGCTTCCGCGCCTTCCGCTGTACTCCTACTAGATAATCCAGTTACCTTCCCTCAGGGAAAACAAAAGCGAATCCAGTTCCTTCTTTTACAGGAACAGCTTCGATTTACTCTACTGACTACTGTGGCAGTATTATTGGTTTATCCATTCACCCGAAGTCTACAAAACAGTTGTGCCTCTTTGTTCCCTGAATTCATTTTCTAACAAATAATATCTAGATACATTCGAATCTAGACAAATCTAAATCAATTAATTTGGATCGGAGGGAGTAGTATAAAGTTGTGCGACACCGGATGCTAAAACGAAGCTGGACTAATACTCATTTTAATCTTGCTCATAGTTTTGTAGTTCGTTCTCTCCGGTGGTCTGTGGTTTCTGTGGTCCGATGAAGTTCAAGTATCTGTCAAGTTCTCCAACTAATACCTTATCTTAGCAGTACTTTTACGTGTACCTATCAATGGTCGGTTTTTGCTAGCTTGTGTTTATTGAATCCCATCGTCGCCTTAGAGCATCTCTAACAAATCCTTAAAAGGCCTTTAGAGGAGAAAATATATTCCTCTAACGGCTAAAACCACACCGAATCGATCCCGTATCGGCGTTTAGAGAAGAAAAACTTTTAGGAGTCGCGGTTTTCGACTCCCAAATATACGCGGCCGAGAGGTCGACTCCTATATTTTTTCTCCCTCGACCCTCCTGAACTTCTCTGGCTAGCCAACGTCGCCGGAATCTACCGGCACAAGCTACTTTACTCGGGCGTAAATCCGCCGCCGACTTCGCTGGATTCGACGAACCGCAGCCAAGATTCACCGAGATATGGTCGGATCCGCACCTCCGGCATGTCTTCGTCCTCTAGCCGCCGACGCAACTCCCTGGCCGAGCTCGCAGGAGCGCCACCGTGAGCACCCACACCGCCACTTGTTCCGGCACCGGCACCCGCGACCCAGCCGCCAGCCCTTGCGCCCGCACCGGCAACTTCCCATCCTAGTGCCGCCGGAACAAGGTGAGTTCACTTCGGTATATCCATATTTTTTTAAAACTCGTCAATTTCCTAATTTGAAAATGATGATTATTCGTAGCAAGCTGAAAAAGAAAAAAGCTCCATGGTTGGAGAATGAGGACGATGGTTTGTACTTTGCGTGGCATCAACAAATAATTGTTGGAGCCAACCAACCGTTCTAACAATTTTGGAAAGAAATACATGCAAAGAACTAGTGGAGATGCTAGGTCATTAGTATCGATTATGAATAGGTGGACCTTGCTAGTAATGCGCTCCAATGCGGCCGACTAGAATCTATGATTATGAATAGGTGAAACATGGTAGTATGGATTAGGATGATGCTATCACTTTGCTAGTAATGTGCTCTAGTGCGATCCAATAATGGTGTTTAAGTGTGCTTTTAGCAAATTAGGATGATGCTATCACTTTGTATGACTAATCTATCGATATTTATGAATTAGATATATTTATGTGGTATGTTTTCATGTATCCATGTGCTCAATTTTGAAATTTTTGTTCAAAATTATTTTTACTCCTCCAAATTATTGGGGATCGGATTCGCGGCGCAAATTTAAGAGGACTATATTTGCTTCTCTAAAGGATAGGGAGGCTTTTATTCCTCTAAATTTTTGGTGATTGGTTAGAGATGCTCTTACCAAGATAATTTTGGACCATATTCACTCTTGTGAATGACAATCCAGGAAAACTAGTAGTTTGTCTAGGAGATCTAAATAACATCATGTGTGATCTAGACACCACCTATGATGATGTAAATTACCATTGTATGTGTACTTTCAACGGCTATGTCAAACAATGCGGTCTTCTTGATCTTGGCTACAATGGGCCTGCTTATGCTTGGACATTCTACTCCTGTGTTTGAACGTCTTGACCGTTGTCTTGCAAATGCTGAATGGTGTGATACATATTCTAATACAAATGTTTTTATTCTGCTGATCATGTTTAGTTCTGCCCTGGTTGGTGATCACGCTCCTATTTGTGTGTCAAATGAATCTCAATATCGTAGGAAAAGCTCAAATTTAGATTTGAAAATTGGTGGACCATGGAAGCAAATTTCGAGAATATTGCCAAAACTTCTTGGGATTTGTCGGTTAATAAACCATTCCATTAGAACAACTAACCATGCAGGCACTCTAAAGAAATGGTGCAAGAAGAAAAAGGCAGGCCGACAACAACTTTACACACTCCAGCAACAAATTAACTTCATTCAGATGCAACAGATTCAAGAATAATATCATTATCTCGAGGTAAAACTTATAGTCATGGAGCGAGCGAAGAAACATTAGGCTACCCATGGAGACATAAATACTTCTTTCATTCATAATGTTGTTCTAAAGCACAAACGTCGCAATCGTATCGGCTCCGCTAAAGATTCTCATGGCAATAATTTGTTTGATCCCGATGATTTCTCATGAATTTGTGAACTATTTAAAAAAAATCACTATGTCATGAAAATGGCATGCCATTTCAGAATACTTCTCATCCTTAAGATACACATGATTTTACAAACTCAATCCCAGATAGGGAGGAAATATGGGAAATTCTCAAGCCTATGAGGGAGAATGCTTCACAAGTCCCTGATGGCTTCAATGTTGGCTTTTACACGCTGGTATGGAGTAAACTCAACTTGCTCTCGTCCCAAAAAAGTTAGTTTTCCATGCGCCTTTACACTTTATGCCAATTAGCCTTTGTAATATAGTATATAAATTATTGCAAAATCTTTGTCTAATGGAATGAAATCTCATCTACCGGATTATATCCATCCCTCCCAACAAGATTTCATCGAAGGTAGACGCATTAGTAATAATATCATTGTTGCTCAAGAAATTGCGCACTCTTTCTATCTTAATTATTGGGATGGCATGGATATCATGTTAAAAATTGACTTGGGAAATGCTTTTGATAAGATGGAATGGCATTTCATTGCTTCTGCTCTTGCATGTAAAGGGCTTCACGGTCTATATACAATTTATAAATTCAATCTATATGTGCATCTCTTCGATGTTTTTGATTATTATTAATGGTCATCATTTCCCCATTTCAAAAGTAGGAGCTGTATACGTCATGGATACCCATTGTCTCCTTCTCTCTTTGTCCTCGCATTTAATGAGCTTTTTTTGCGCACTATAGGATGCACTTCAAACCAACCTTCTTTCTAGTATTTTTCTTGGACCGAATTACCCTCCTATTCATTCTCTGATGTTTGGAGATGATCTCCTAATTTGTGAAAAAGCTAATGTGCAGGAAGCAACCACCATATCCCGGTATCACGCGGCAATTTTGTCACTCGGGACAACTATCGAACTAGAACAAATTAGGAATATTATTAAGTAAAAAAGTTAACTTAGAGGTCAAACAAGAGATCAAGCAAATATTTCTAGTCTTGGACATTGACAACAACACGCACCCTCTCACTCTTCCAACAAAGGATATATAAAATGAATACGACTTTGTATTCGACAAATTCATCAAAGCTAAGCGCATACACAACAAACCGACTCGCGCATGCAACAAGACCGGCCCTTATAAATTCATTATTTTCCTGTATCATCATCTATTATATGTCTAACTAGGGAATGTGCCGCGACGGCACGCCGCGCCATCAGAAGTACCACTGGAGATCACCCGTATGAAATTTAGTACTCCCTCTGTCCCATAATAGATGTCTTAGATTTGTCAAAATTTAAATAAATCTAGACACTATTTAGTATATAGGTTCATCCAAATTTTAAAAAATTTAAGACATCTATTTTGGGACGGAGGGAGTATAAATTGATGTCTCAAGTTACTGTATAAGATAGTTGTACTATCTTTCCTAATAAAAGAGGCGAAGGGATATGAAATTATTTCCGATGAATTAAAAAGCTTAAAAGAATCTAAACCAGTGGCGAATTGTGGACTAGAAACTCGCAGTAAAAAAAATTACATGCGAGTGATACGTTGCAAATGTATCTATAATTTTTTATGTTCCATGCTTGTTTTATATTACTTTCTTATGTTTTGTTCATACTTTAGAGTATTTTTATACACTTTTTGGGAATAACCTATTAACAAGATGTCACAGTGTCAGTTGCCTGTTTTCTGCTGTTTTGGGTTCCAGAAAAGTCAGAAAATGAATATTCTCGAAATTGGACAGGACAAAAGCCAAAGTCAATATTTTACCGGAAGACACATGGAGTCCGAAGAAGAGACGAAGGGGGCCACAGGGCGGCCACACCCCCCCCTTGGCGCGGGTAGCCCTAGGCCACGCCAGGGCATGGTGTGGGCCCCCTGGTCGGCCACCGACCTTGCCCCTTCGCCTATAAGAAGCCCCTGGGACGAAAACCCTAAATCGAAGAGCCTCTAGCCACGAAAAGTTCCGCAGCGCCACCGCCACTGAAGAGGAGATTCAGGAGACAAAAATCTCTGTTCCGGCACCCTGTCGGGACGGGGAAGTATCCCCGGAGCCATCTCCATCGATCTCCACCACCATATCCATCGCCGTTGCTGATTCCCATGACGATGAGGGAGTAGTTCTTCCTCGAGGCTAAGGGTTCTACCGGTAGCTATGTGTTCATCTCTCTCTCTATGCATGATCATATTGTGATCATGAGCTTTGTAATCAAGTAGATCTACCTTGCTACTCAAGTGTTTTAATAGATCTCTGGCTCTCCCCACGTGTGTGAAAGTGACAGCGTGCACACCGTGGTGGCACTTAGGCTAGAGATTGCAAATACTTGTTCTGAGTTATATTTGGAGTTGGATGTTTCTATGAAATTGTGGTATTTGTTGGAACCATCTAGTGCTCAAGGTGATAGTGTGGGGTTATCTAGATGGGGAAAGCGAACTTTGAGGTGTGTTGTTATAGCCCTACCATGGATTAGAGTGTCTAACCGGAGAGTAGTTCAGAGTAGTATCATAAAGAGAAAATATTTATATGAGAGTGTTCACTAGTAAAATTATGATCCCTAGGCCTTATTTCTAAGCATTGAAACACGGTTTGCAACTAGATCTGTTACATGTTTGCTTGCTGCCATCTTTATTTCAGTTTGCCTTTAGTCTCTTTCACGCCATCAAGCTCTTTTCTGGCACCGTTACCACTTATAATTATCCATACCACTTATATTTCACTATCTCTTCGCCGAACTAGTGCACCTATACACCTGACAAGTGTATTGGGTGTGTTAGGGACACAAGAAACTTTTTGTATCTTGATTGCATGGTTGCTTGAGAGGGGATACCTTTGACCACTTTCTCCCTGAGTTAGATAAACCTTGGGTGATCCACTTAAGTGAAACTTGCTACTGTTTTACAAACCTCTGCACTTGGAGGCCCAACAACTGTATACAAGAATAGAAGTACGTAGACATCAGCGGGTAGCTACTATGAAATTATGGCCGGGAGAGTGTATCAGAGAGTTATTGCAGAACAATAACTGCTGGTGAATTACAGTGAGAGAATCACTGACCGTCAAGGAGTCATGTTTGGAATAACTACATACGGGAAATTACAACCGAGAGAATGTGTTCGAAATTACTGCTAAAGAATAGAAAAGAAGTCCATAAAAATAAATTACTATGAGAGAATTATAGTGGGGGAAGTACTCACCGCCAAGGAGATACGGATAATTGTGGTCGGGAAATTGCCGACAGAAAATCGTCTCGAAAAATTATTAGTCGAAATACGGAAAAGCAAAAAACACCGTAGGGAAGACCGTGGGAATTATTGGCGACAAAGAATTTTTATGTTGGAAATTACGGTGAAATACCGGTTTAGGTCGAAAAATTATTGTCCGAAATTACCGTTCGTGCACTGCTGAGGAAAGGCCATCAAAGAATTACCGGGGACGACTTAACCATCGGTATATTACTGCCGCATAAGTTGTTCGACTTGTAGTCGTCGAAATTACGGTGTAAAATTACAGCACAGAAAATTACAGCAGTGCGACATGTCGTGAGGCCGTTGGACAAAAGTAAAAATGCCGTTAAAATTGCCATGTAAAATTATAGTCCGAAAAATTATAGCAGTGCAACGTGCCGCCAGACAATTGGTTAAAAGTAGGAATCTATGATGCCTGACATGGACCGTTGGATCAAAGATCGACAGCCGGAAGATCAGCATGCACTATTCATGGGCGCAATGAACCGTGCCGCGCGGTGGAGCGCGAGGATGGGGTTGATAGCTACCCCAACGTCCAAGCGAGACCCCATCCAAACCAAATCCGCCACTCGTTGGGCGAGGCCTTGCTTTCTATGAACACCTCACCATTGAATGAGAAACTTTGCCTCCGACCCGACCAAGAGAGAAGACAGGGTCAAGCCGACGCCGCCCTTCCTCGCCTGCCTGAATGGAATGAATATCTCCTTCGTCTAGTCGAGAAGGGAAAAAGCCCGGCGGGGAACAGGACCGTGACTCTTCTAAACCATTACATGACGGAGAAGTCCATTCTCGTCATGATCGATCCACGTCCTACCATAGTGCCCGGAGAACTAGGCTTGCTTCTAGAAGATTCTATAGTGAGGCCCGGTGCGCCTCTGACGTGCAGGCTAAAAGCGAGACATTATTTTAGCCATAAGTTTTATCCACTATAAACACATGTAATCTCAACTGGAAATAATATGCATGTTACAATTTTAACTCAAACCCTATTGACTAACATGTATGTAACATACATAGACCACTATAATTGGAGGAATAATTAATTACTTTAATTAGAGACGAAAGAACTTATTGTCGACGCATATAATTTTAATTTGTTGTTTTGGAAATTTATTATTGGCAATACACACAATCTTGATTTTATTTTGGAATGAAAGAAATGCACGGGTTTCTAAAGATTTGCTGTAAGCTTTGCCTATTTTGGAAAGAAATGCACGAGTATTGAGCAAAATGACTATTTTGAGATATCGATGGTCATGTTATTTTGGAATGGACTTTTTTTGCAGGGAATTTTGGAATGAACTTATTAGGCTTTTGTATCCGAGCTGCTTAATCATGTTTGTATTCTAAACTTCTCTTAGTTATTGAAATAGGCAAAGCTCTAGCATTTTTTTCAAAATAAATTTGATTCAGCAGTCAGTGCACGTGTATTGAAATAGTCAAAGCTCTAGCATTTGTTTCAAAGAAACGATTCAGGAGTCAGTGCACGTGTCAATGCAGCTAAGTTTCGCACTTGTTCAGTGTCAGCTTTTTCTTTTGAAAACGCTTCACTTCCTCCAGAGGATCGTATGTCGACATGGATTTTCTGTTACCAACTAGTTCATCTCCCACCTAAGCTCCCTCTCCAATCTTATCTCGACAACGCGCTGCCGCGTTCCTCCCCGACCGCCGCACCGTCGCCACGATGTTCTTTGGCTGCCCTATCTTGCATCCCCTGCTTTTACTCTTCCCATTCAAGTTTCTTCATGCACGCAACAACAAGTCCTCCGCCGCCACTGGTCCCCCACGTCGCCGGCTGCGACTGGTTCCAATCGACGGTGGTGCTACTTCAAACAGATGGCGAATTTCTACCAGCCCTGGCCACGCGTGCTACGAGTACCGTTGCTACATATGCTTCGGCTACGAGTACCACTCGACGGTGTCGTTCCCGGAGGCGGCGGTGAAGGTCTTAGAGGGAGGAGACTCCGACGGTGAAGGGCTTGGAGGGAGGATACTCCAGCGTCAAGGCTATCGCTCAGCATCGGAGGCGGCGGTCTTCGTACGAGAAATAGTGGCGAATCCCGAACCATGGTGGTAAGGTTTTCCCCCTATTTCTCCGAGGCATCTAGACGATAGATCTGCTCCTAGAAGGTAAAGGTTAGGGTTCTAGATGACATGCGTTGTAGATGCCTGGATATCCCCTACTCAAGTTTTTTCGATTTTGGGGGTTTACTGTTGACATTACCAGGACTAGTTCATGCAATTTGTGGTGCATTTATTCGGTAGTATTGAACCGGGATCTGACAACCATGCATGGATGACCATTTGCCGATGATTACAATGGCTAAGGACACTTTCGGGACGGGGTGATTGAACCAGGATGAGTGTTCAAGGGTTTGTGCATTTCTCCAGGTTCACTAACCCTGTCCATAAAACTCATGTTCGTCCGTTGCCACATGCAGTAGTACTGATAACTGTAAGTCAGACCCTATATGAGGCAATGCTTCCACCTTTACGAACTGCCAATGATTAGGACAGTTCCACATGCAACAACTTTCTATGGATGGTACCTGATGTGCTCGTCGTTCGACGTAGAGCTCGTTGGAAACCCCAAGAGGAAGGTATGATGAGCATAGCAGCAAGTTTTCCCTCAGTTATGAAACCAAGGTTTAATCGAACCAGTAGGAGCAAGGAAACACCCCAAAGGTGTTACTAGCTGAGCTTTGGCAGGGTGCACTACCGGTGCTAGTAGCAACGTGGAGACCTGCACAACACAACCACAGAACTTTGTCTTCAACTTGCGATGAGGTTGTCAATCTCACCATGTTTTGCAGAAAACAAAAGATTAAACGTATCGAATGGAAAGAAGTAAAAGTTTGCAGAAAGTAAACACAAAGCAGTAAACAGTTGTATATTGTATGTAAAGAGAAAGGACCGGGATCCATAGTTCACTAGAGGTGGCTCTCCTTAGATAGATAACATGTTGGGTGAACAAATTACAGCGGGGCAATTGACAAACACCGAGAAAGCAATACATGCATATACTAATCATCTTGACTCCTTTGAGATTTGATTGGGCATTACAACATAATACATAGACCGCCATCCAACTGCATCTATGACTAATAATCCACCTTCAGGTTATCATCTGAACCCCCTCCAGTATTAAGTTGCAAGCAACAGATTATTGCTTTATGAACTGCGTGTAAAGTAAACAATACGATTTTTCTATGAACAAAGGATTGTTGTTTTCTCCCTAGTAGCATCAGCACATCTAGTACCTTAGAGATTTCTGTCACCTCCCCAGATTACTGATG
The DNA here is from genome assembly GCA_916181665.1 of Avena sativa. NCBI lineage: Eukaryota > Viridiplantae > Streptophyta > Magnoliopsida > Poales > Poaceae > Avena > Avena sativa. The sequence goes on along the minus strand of OV702288.1, from coordinate 626,297,562 downwards.
ACCCACAAGTATAGGAGGTGTATCGCAGTATTTTCGATAAGTAAGAGTATCGAACCCAACGAGGAGCAGAAGGTGCTGGCTAGTGGTATGGATCAGGAATTCTCTACAAATACTTAGCAAACGGATTTTTAGGGGTTTTCGATAAAGCAAGTAAACAAAGTACGAGTAAATAAAAGACAGTAGGAATAAATGCAGCAAGTGGCCCAATCCTTTATGCAGCAAAGGACAAGCCAGTTGTATTTCTATAGATGACCAAATGTTCTCGAGGACACATGGGAAGACTGTCAAGTGCTTTCGCTTCATATAGTTAATTAATCTTCCTTAGCTTGCTAAGTGTTGTGTGGGTGAACCTGTGCTAATGTACCGCCCCATCCAAGACTAATACATACTTGTGATTATACCCCTTGCAAACATCCGTAAGTACAAGAAAGTAATTAAGGTAGAAACCTAACCACAACTTTAAACTCTAAGACCCTTACGTCCCTTGTGCAATGGTTTCCTAACGGGGGTTCAGGTTTCTGTCACTCCGACAACCCCTACGATTAGTAGCCAAATACACAATGCATTCCCCTAGGCCCATATAGGTGAAGTGTCATGTAGTCGACGTTCACATGACACCACTATAAGAAGTACACCACAACTTAAATAACAATCTATTGAATCTTTCTCAACACAACTCCACTACTAACAACAAGACTTCTCCCATGTCCTCAAGAACAAAACGAACTACTCACAAGACATCATATGGATCATGATCAGAGATGGAATAATGATGTATAACAATCTGAGCATAAACAATAATTCAATGGTTCACTCAATACCATCAACTACGAAGAGTAATCAACACCGGGAAAGTTTCCCCTATGAACTATGCAAGATTCAAAGCAATTGTTACAGCAATATGGAGATGGTGATGAGGGTGCTGATGGTGATGATGGTGGTGAGGATGATGATGATGATGATGATCCCGATGAAGTCCAACTTGATGGTGGTGTTGATGACGACGATCTCCCCTCTCCGGGAAGGAATTCCCCCGACAGAAATCTGTCTGCCGGAGAGATCTTTCTCTCTCGGTGTTTTCCGCCTCGCAGAGGTGGCGGAATCTTTCTGTGGTTGCTCCCCGAGTATTAGGGTTTCGGGAGGTTGATATACGCCAGAGGGGAGAGGCTGGAGTGGGCCAGGGTGGCCACACCACCTCCAGGCGCGACCTAGGCCTGCCCGCGCCATGGGGTGGTGTGGGCCCCCTGTGGCCCACCTCCACTCCATCTTCCGGCATCCTTAGTCTTTTGGAAAAATAGGATTTTCCATATATTTTCCCGGATTTTCTGATCTTCGCGAATTTTGCCTCCAAACAGCACCTTTTCCATCAGAATCCTAACTACAGCGGTCCATGCTCCAAAAGTCATCAACCATGCAAAAATAGATGAAATAACATAAGTATCACCTCTCAATATGAAATATATCAATGAATAATAGTGAATTAAGACATAGAATAGTGATGCAAAATGGACGTATCAACTCCCCCCAAGCTTAGACTTCGCTTGTCCCCAAGCGAAACTGAGCTCAATAAACATGACCTCAGGTTTATGGATTGAAGAGTCGATAAAAGAATACGGACAAGAAGCATCACATTCATCAAATACATAGATCATAATAGAAGACAACTCACTATTATATAACTCATCTTGTAATGAGTAAAGGAAACATAATAAAGATACATAAAGTGAATCATAATTGGTAATGGCAAACTTAGCTCTTGGTCGAAGAATAGTTGATAATTTGCTGGAGTTCACAAATAACTGGTTTTCAATGATAGCTTTCAAAGTAGTAAACATCAGGATAAGAGCAATGTGCAAAACAAGGAACATAAGAAACATGATTGAATAAATGATCATATGAATGAAACACAACAACTCAAAGTACTTGCTGAGATAGAAGGGAGTAGGTTTACTGACTCAACTACAAAGTAAAAGAAAGGACCTTCGTAGAGGGAAGCAGGGATTGCAAGTCTCATAAAAAGCTCCCAAAAATTATGATACTTACTAGTTTTCAGCTCTGATTGCCCCTATCATAGGCATCTTTAGGTGATTAAGGTTAAAGTGATCAAAAATGAGGATATGCATTGACAAGTTGTAAGTTGAGAATCTCATGTCCCTTGAATACGAGGGTCGCTCCTCATGCTACTCAAGTTTAGTCACCGGTAAGTTCTTATCATCGTAAGCATATGTGTATCATTGAGAACCGCCAATGGGGTACCCCTTGCCCGATGATACGGAAGAATCCCCATATCGAAATGACAAGGCAAGCAGACAACAAGTATCTCAACATTCTTCTTATTTACCATGGGAATATGGTGCTTTTTTTCTCTCTTTCCTCTTTTCATAATATCTCTTTTTTTTCTTTTCTCTTTTTTTTTTCTCGATATTGGACTCTTTTTTATAAGAAGAATGCTTCATAAATACTCGTTATGGTTACACTACAGGTTTCCACCATGTTAGCATGGATTAGACCAGCGGCCCAGGCGTTTCTCTAACACACATGCATAACTCCATGGACTTACAAGCTCCCCTTTCATTTCACACCGACGACATCCATAGACAAAAGAACATGATATCAACTTGGTCAGTGCAATGTTGAAAGCATTCCCCATGATAGCATGGTTCTGCTAATTCACAACTTACAAAGCGCAAGCATATACGCAACATAGGTGAGCACAATGGTTCAAGTTTATTAATTGCAAGAAAGTAAAGTGTGCCATCAAGTTCGTGAGAGCTTTAATCACTAATTTTCACATAACAAGTTTAATTTGGGAGGTAGATAAAACAAGAATTTACTTGGAATAGCAATAATGCTACTAGGTAGGTATGGTGGACACAAATGGCAAAGGTTTTGGTTTAAAGGAGGTGGATGCACGAGAAGAATTCCCTCTCAGTACAGGTTTTTGGCTAGCAAGGCTGGGTAGCAAGTACAAGAGTTGAAGGAAACAAACAAACATACAAGTGATAAAGACAAACATGCAATCTTCCTTGGAAGCACAAAAGATCTTAACTAGAGAATACTAGACTTATGAGCAAATCAAGAAAGAAAGATGATGAAATTATTTTCCTCTAGAGTACTTCTATCTTTTTCTTTTTAACTCACAAAAAGGTGTCGCTACTGACCGAGCCAGGTTTGCCAAAACCAACTAAATTAACTCAATGATCCCAAAGTGATACCAATACTAACAACAAGATCAATCATATAACCATGAATTGAAAACTAATATAAGCTATGCAAAAGAGTGAATGATAGAACTTCTCATTAATATTCCATAACGGAAACTCACACCAAGGGATACATATCTAACGAGAGAGGGGACACTTCCATAATGCAAACCAAACTACATAATAACTCCTCTATTCATGATATGACTCTACTAAAAAGGTAAAAAGATAGAAGATAGTGATATGATACCGCGGCACTCCCCCAAGCTTGGAACAAACCAAGGGGATGCCAAACCTGATGACGAATTACTCCTTAGGTGGTGGTGGTGTCTTCTCATCTTCGTCCATCTTCCAGGGTAAAGGCTTCCCATCAACAAAGGACATCGTGGTTTCCAACATCCTGAAACTTGCAGCAGCACTTATGCGTTTAAATCTAGCCTCATACTCACAGTTTTGATTTTGAACGTCATAGAACTATGCTTGCAGTTTGTTGGTTGTTTGGCAGAGTGAGAGGACTTCGTCTTTGAGTTCAGCAGTCTCCTTCTGGTGCTCGGTGATGAGTTCGGAACAAATCTTATGAATGATATCCACTTCGCGCTCCGCCATCTTCTTGTACCTAAAGACTTCTTGTTCCAATGCTTCCATCATGTCTTCAAGACTTCCTTCACCTTTTGGGCCTTGAACCTCTTTAATTCGGACCTCCCCACCTTCGAGCAACAACTCCTTAGGATGAATCTTCAATTCTCTCATGTATGGGTTGATGATATCTTCTAAGGAATCTCCCTTGGATGATCCAGAGGAAGACATCGTGGCTCCAAATCTGGGATTTTTACCTGGCAGAAACAGATCGAAACAAAAGCACGACGAAAACACGATATACGAACCTCGGAAGATCTGAGGGGTTATATATTACGAAGTTTCATAACACAAGGAAGGTATTGGGAGAAAACGAGTCGGAGGCGAAGTCCTGGGTGGCCTCACCACCTGGTGGCGTGGCCAGGGGTGGGCCTGCGCCATGGGGTCGTGTGGGCCACCCCGGCTCCGGTTCCGTCCCTTTTTCGCTTCGAAACTTTCCTTATTGACTGAAAACTGCAAAAATATAGCTGGATTGTAGTTTTGCGGAACTTTTCTTACCAGAACTGTTACCTAGTTGGAAACGGACTCTACAGGTCTCTGAATTTGGTCCTCAATGAATTTCTCTGGAGTTATAACTTGAAAGGCATCAACATCTTCATTGTAAGAATCTCCAGCAATATAGTGTTTGAGTCGCTGTCCATTCACTACTTGTGTAGTATTATCTTTTAGAGAAGAAATTTTTATTGCTCCTGAACGGTATACTTCTTCAATGATGAAAGGTCCTTCCCATTTTGATAGTAGCTTACCTGCAAAAAATCTGAGACGAGACCTATACAATAGAACTTTCTCACCAACATGAAATTCTCTCTTAAGTATTCGCTTGTCATGCCATCTTTTAACTTTTTCCTTAAAGAGCCTAGCATTCTCATAGGCTTCACTCCTCCATTCATCTAAAGAACTTAAGTCAAATAATCTTTTCTCACCAGCGAGCTTACAATCTCTATTTAGTTCTTTCACTACCCAGTAAGCTTTGTGTTCTAACTCTAAGGGTAGGTGGCAAGCTTTCCCATAAACCATTTTATAAGGAGACATTCCCATAGGATTTTTATAAGCAGTTCTATAAGCCCATAAAGCATCATTCAACTTCTTAGCCCAGTTTTTTCTAGACCCATTAACAGTCTTTTGCAAGATAGATTTAATTTCTCTATTTGATAACTCTACTTGCTCGCTAGTTTGGGGGTGATAAGCTGAAGCAATTCTATGATTAACATTGATGCGCTCGACTTTCGACGTAGAGCTCATTGGGAACCCCAAGAGGAAGGTATGATGAGCACAGCAGTAAGTTTTCCCTTAGTTATGAAACCAAGGTTTAATCGAACCAGTAGGAGCAAGGAAACACCCCAAAGGTGTTGCTAGCTGAGCTTTGGCAGGGCGCACTACCGGTGCTAGTAGCAACGTGGAGACCTGCACAACACAACCACAGAACTTTGTCCCCAACTTGCGATGAGGTTGTCAATCTCACCGTGGTTTGTGGAAAACAAAGGATTAAACGTATCGAATGGAAAGAAGTAATAGTTTGCAGAAAGTAAACACAAAGCAGAAACAGTTTATAGATTGTATGTAAAGAAAAAGGACCGGGATCCATAGTTCACTAGAGGTGGCTCTCCTTAGATAGATAACATGCTGGGTGAACAAATTACAGCGGGGCAATTGACAAACACTGAGAAAGTAATACATGCATATACTAATCATCTTGACTCCTCTGAGACTTGATTGGGCATTACAACATAATACATAGACCGCCATCCAACTGCATCTATGACTAATAATCCACCTTCAGGTTATCATCCGAAACCCCTCCAGTATTAAGTTGCAAGCAACAGATCATGGGGAACGCTTTCAACATTGCACTTGTACTTTGTACCCCGTTGATATCATGTCCTTTTGCTTACGGATCCCGGCGGTGTGAAATAAAAGTGGAACTTGTAAGATCATGGAGTTTGTATGTGTGTTAGAGAAACGCCTAGGCCGCTAGCCGAAGCCATGCCTAATCATGGTGGAAACTTGCAGCATCACCATAATGAGCACTCTATGAAGCATCCTCAATAAAAACCTATGCAAATAGCAAATAAAAAGATCGTTGAGATGCTCATTGTCTGCTTTCCTTGTTATTTTGATTATGGGAAAGCTCCCGTATCATGTGCAAGGGGTACCCCGTTGGCGGTTCTTAATGATACACATATACTTACAATGACAACAGCTTACTCGTGACTGAAGTTGAGTAGCATGAGGATCGGTCTTCGTAAGTAAGGGGCATGAGATTTCGATTTATAACTTGTCAAGCATATCCTCTTAGTTGTGTCACTTTAACCTTAATCACCTTAAAGATGCTTATGATAGGGGCAATGAGAGCTGAAAGCTATAAGTACCATAATTTTTGGAAGCTCTTTATGAGACTTGAATCCCTACTTCCTTTTACAAAAGGCCTTTCTTCCACCATTATATTGAGTCTCCACCTTCTATCTTTATGCACTTACTTTGAGAGCATAGTGGCCATTCTTAGTTCTATGTGCATTGTCCCAAGACTAGTTAATTGATGCATAACTTGTTATTGCTTGTTTGAAACTATTGTATCTAGTCACTCTTATGAACTTTGAAGGTGTCCTATGCATTTATACTTGCTACTCTATTGAGGGACAAGCTGAATACTATTATGCTATGTTTTCTTTATGTGAAACAAACAAATGTCTTGCAAAGCATGTTATTCATGATTCTTTTGTTTGTGCCTTTTCATGTTGCATCATAGTTTCTTTGCTTATTGCTAGAACTTGTCTTTCATGTTATGATTGAAGTACTATGATCCCAGCTTCGGATGTTTTGCAAATACTTTGATCAAGTCTTTGATGGTGCATGTCACCTCAAAAATTATTCTTTCTTTTTATCACTTACCTACTCGAGGACGAGCAGGACTTAAGCTTGGGGATGTTGATACATTGCAAATGTATCTATAATTTTTGATGTTCCATGCTTGGTTTTATCCACTTTCTTGTGTTTTGTTCCAACTTTGGAGTACTTTTCATATGATTTCTTGGACTAACCTATTAACAAGAGCCACAGTGCCAGCTGCCTGTTTTTTGCTGTTTTTGGTTCCAGGAAAGTCAGAAAATAAATATTCTCGGAATTGGACGGGACAAAAGCCAAAGTGCCTATTTTTTCGGAAGCGATCAAGTGCCAGAATACGAGACGGAGAGGGGCCAGGGCCGGCCACACCACCTGGCCGCACGGACAGGCCTGGCCCGCGCCAGGGGGTGGTGTGGTGGCTCCCTGCACCCCCTCGGCCTCTCCTTCCGCCTATATATTTCCCTCGGGACAAAAACCCTAAGTACCCGATCAAAAATCCACGAAAGAGTCTGTAGCCGCCGTCATCTCCATCCCTAGATCGGGAGGGATCTGAAGCTCTTCCCGGCACCCTGCCGGAGAGGGGAATTCACCCTGGAGGCCTTCTTCATCACCATGCAAGCCTCCGGTGTGATGCATAGTAGCTAGATGGCTGGTTTCTCCTCCTTTGTGCTTTCATGTTTAGATCTTGTGAGCTCCGTTCATGATCAAGATCATCTATTTGTAATTCATACATGTTGTGTTTGTGGGGATCCGATGGATATTGAGATGCTATTTCAGATTGATTATTGATTCTATCATGTCTTTGTTATTTGAGATCTTGCATGCTTTCCGTTGTTAGTAGCTATCTTGGCCAAGTAGATGCTAGCAACTCCAAGAGTTAGTATTTATGCTCGATAGTGGGTTCATGCCTCTGGTAATCTGGGGAAGTGACAGAAATCTCTAAGGTACTAGATGTGTTGTTGCTACTAGGGAGAAAACAACAATCCTTTGTTCATAGAACAATCGTATTGTTTACTTTACACGCAGTTCGTAAAGCAATAATATGTTGCTTGCAACTTAATACTAGAGGGGGTTCGGATGATAACCTGAAGGTGGATTATTAGTCATAGATGCAGTTGGATGGCGGTCTATGTATTATGTTGTAATGCCCAATCAAGTCTCAAAGGAGTCAAGATGATTAGTATATGCATGTATTGCTTTCTCGGTGTTTGTCAATTGCCCCGCTGTAATTTGTTCACCCAGCATGTTATTTATCTAAGGAGAGCCACCTCTAGTGAACTATGGATCCCGGTCCTTGTCTTTTATATACAATCTACAATCTTTTACTGCTTTGTGTTTCCTTTCTGCAAACTTTTACTTCTTTCCATTCGATACGTTTAATCCTTTGTTTTCCACAAAACACGGTGAGATTGACAACCTCATCGCAAGTTGGGGACAAAGTTCTGTGGTTGTGTTGTGCAGGTCTCCAGGTTGCTGTTGGGTCCGCAGCATAGAAAACAAAAAAATTCCTACGGTGTGAACTACACGCCAAGATCTATCTACTAGGTACAAAGCAACGGCTGGACATACATCCAACGAGAACTTACCCTCATAGACAACGAGCTTTGTTAACGAGTAGGAACTCGTGGTTGATGTAGTCGTACACTTGCCGATCTCAATATCGTGATGAAGTCCAGCAGGTCCGGCTCCAGCACGTCCATCAGATCTAGCTCCAGCATCACCAAGTCCAGTACCGCAAAGAAGCAGTACATCCGTGATCGCACACACGTCCGGTACCCCGACAACCTCCGTCCCTCGCTCCAGCAAAGAAGCGGAAGCAGCAACTCCTTTCCAGATAAAGCCACCGGAAACATGTATCTCGCTAATCCGAGACCATGGGGAATAATACTAGAGGGGGAGAGAGATCCTTCACAAGGAGGTGTGTGTGAGAAGTGAGGAGGGGTGGCCTTTTATAGGAGGAGGGGGGTGCCCCTCCTTCATGGCCGGCGCATGGAGGAGGCGACCCTTCACCTCCTCCATTCATGTGGTGGTAACTCCCTCCACATAAATTTGCCCCTTCACATTCTCTTTTAAAGTCTCCACTTTAAATGCATTAAATTTCTCCAAATTTAATGCTCTCTCATTTAATAAAACTCTTTTATTAATTTTATTCAGAATTTTGTTAATTACTTTAATTAACAAACATTCACATAAACCCCCCTGCAACATTTTAATATTACATGCAGAACCAATTTCAGCAATTTCACCCGAAACAGTTTCGGTGTCTATTGAAATAATTCCAGTGCTTTCTTAAATCTTTATCTGAAACATATTTGCTCCAAATGGTGTCGGTATCCCTTAAGTGTTTCACCCTACGGTTCGCGAATAATGCAGACATGATCGAGACCCCTCTCCGATCAATAATCAGTAGCGGGACCTGGAGATCCATACTGACTCCTACACATTCAACGATGACTTCTGTGATCGTGAGAACCTTTAACGCTAGTAACTAAATCCCTTTGTCCCGCGATATATTACATGTCCGAGATTCGATCATCGGTATCTCCATACCTAGTTTGATCTTGTTACCGACATGCACTCTTTTCTCGTTCCCGTGATATAACATTCTAGTGATCACATCACTTGCTTGCAAGCTATTTCAATGTGATATCACCGAGAGGGCCCAGAGTATATCTATCCATCATCGGGATTGAAAAATTCCACTCTTGATCCATGAGCCTCAACATAACACCTTCGTAGCAATGAACCCATCTTTATAGTCACCCTGTTACGGTGTGACGTTTGATGTTATCAAGATACTCTTCCGGTGTTAGCAATTAACATGATCTCATGGTCTAAGGATAAAGATTACTTCGTATGATGTTATAGCAATATAAACATAATGACTTTGATCGTAATGCTATACTTCGGATGAATGTTCATCACATCATTCCACCAATGGTGTGACCTTGTTATTAACAACATCCAATGTCCATGATCAGGAAACCTTGATCATCTTGTTAATCAACAAGCTAGTCTATAAGAGAGGCATGACTAGGAACCCTTTTTGTTTATTAAACACACTTGTATTGATGTTTTCGAATCAATACAATTCTAGCATGTAAAATAAATATTTATCATAAACATGGAATAAGATAATAACCACTTTATTATTGCCTCTCGGGCATATTCCCTTCAGTCTCCCACTTGCACTAGAGTCAATAATCTAGTTTGAAAAACTTTGCGTATTGAACACCTATGGATTTCTGGTGTTGCATATACGCTATTGCTAGTGGTTAACATAATCTCCGGATGTGACAGTTTCAGGTCCGTGTGTATTTGCATGTCTTTGCGTCTCTACGCATCACTTATTCTCAAATGAGATGGCATTGTATAAATTCGGTCCTCTGGTGAGACCTTTAGTTCGTTCGGCTCAAAATATGTTGATATTATTGTCACACAATATATCTTCATAGTATTAGCCCACTTTGAACCACACCTAGTTTGATAACAAACTACTTAACACAAATGCCCTCCTTTGCTGCAACTATAGCAGTTATATACTTAGCCTTTTGTTGTAGTATCCGTCACAATATCTCAACTTTGGAACTCATCCAAATCCATCATGGAACATCCTTTCCATTATATTGTGCCACCCATAGTCTAAATTGAGATAAATTTAATTTGTATCTTGTGACAAAACTAGTATCAATGTAACACTTTACAATGAACTACCTTTAACTATTTGTCACTTATACATTATATATTCTTAGTTCTTCCAAATCTCATAAGAATATCTTTACTATTGTCCAATGATCATCTTATGAATCATTCTGGTATATGCTCATAACATTTAGAGCATAGGACATTCTGGATATATACATATCATGGTATAATCGATCAAAATCTTCATGTGATTTTACTCACCAAGTGTTGAAACACTTGAATTTTGATACAATCATTTCCATGCAGCAAGAACCTTTCTTGTTGTTTCCATATTGAACCCTTTAAATATCTCATATTGAACCCTTTCAATATCTTATATATGTATGTCTGGCACAACCATATTAGCGCCTTAATCTATCCATATAGATATTGATGCCTAATATTCTGGGTTTGCCCAAGTCTTTCATCGAAATCTTATTTAATGAAATTCTTAACTTGTGTCAATTCAAGATACATCATTTCCAATCAACAATATGTCCTCTACATAATGTATTAGAAATATGTCTCAGCACTCCCACTTAATTTCTTGCAAATGCAAGCATCTTCATCATCTCCGATGAATTTAAACTCTTTTAACAGTTTCATCATGGTGAAGATTCCAACTCCGCTATGCTTACTTCAACTATTGAAGTTTACATGCCCTTTTAGCACCCTTTGAATTAACAAAACCCTTCAGACCATGTCATGTACATGTCCTAGGTTACCGTTCTATTAGAAGAACCTTGTTTTGTTTATTCAACTACCATATACCAAATTATATGTAGTGGTTGCTACATTAATCCGTCAAGACTATATATCGCTATGAAAGATCATATCTTGTCATAGTCAACTCCTTGAACATTGCCGTAAACTTCTTTCCGACATGTCGACTATTTCATAGATGTAAAACATCCATGTCTATTTCTTTATAGATCCAAACACGACCGATAGGCTTCACACCTTTCCAGAGGGTCTTCCAAGTTCAGAAACTTGATTTCTCGTGTATGGATACTATCACGGATTCTATGACTTCTAGTCATTTTATGGAGTCAGGGCCCATCATCGCTTCTTTGCATGTAGTCGGTTCATCATTGTCAAAACAATAACGACTTGCTTATCAAATCTTACTATTTGATTCTTACCGACCCACACGGTTCTATAGGAACTTTAATCTCCGAGATCACACCTTTTGTAATCACGAGAGCCATGAGCATTGTGGCCGCCACCGGGACACTTTCCGGCGCTGCGCTACTTAGCACATATAGCTAAGGTTCAACAACCTTATCAAAGTTCTATTGTCCTCCCACTTAACTTTTCAGAAAAAAATCCTTCTCAAGAAATTTGACGTTCCAAGTAACAAACTCTTTTGTCCTTGGTGTTATGGAGAAATTCCCAACAAATTCTTTGGGATAACCTACAAAGACGTGCTGATCCGACTTTGGTTGTAAACATTTTACTTATGCATAGCATACCAAAATTTAAGAAAAGATAATTCGGGTTTTATCCCAAACCATAACTCATATGGTGTCATTTCAACGGATCACGATGGTGCTCTTTTCAGTGTAAAAGCGGTAGTCTCTAAAGCTTCAATCTTTAAAACATAATGGCAGTTTTATAAATGACACCTTTGATCTTACCATGTCAAACATGGTTTGATTTCATCTCTCGAATATGCCATACTCCTATGGTTTATCGGGAAAACACAAATCATGGAACAATTCCTCAAATCTTAGGTGTTTTGCTAAACCTGTAACTCAAATATCTTCCTTTATGATCAAATCATAAACTCTTTTATTTTCTTGTTACAATGATTTTCCACTTCATCTTGAAAGTCTTTGAACAACTTTCAAATGTTTCATACTTCTTCCTTATTAAGTAAATATACAGACATATTCACTCAAATTTTTGAAGAAAGCATATGAAGCAAAAAGATCCATCGCATATGGCTACACATAATGGACTATGCACATCAGCATGCACAATTTCCAATAAGCTAGTCATTCGTTCCTCTCTGGCCTATGGACGGAGTCTCAATTATCTCGAGGAAAGTCTCACATGCGTCAATTGATCAAAATCAACAAGACTCCAAAAATCCATCAACATGGAGTTTGTTCATGTTTTATTTCCAATATAATTTAAAACAGCGATGTCACTTCATAAGTGATCTTTTAATCATTTGTCTTGCGACATTTTAGCAATAATGTTTATGGATGTGATTTCTCCCACTAGACTTGTAAAAGTTCATCCATCCTTTATGAAATACGGTAATTTATTTGAAGAACCATTGTTCTCGTAATACCGGAACAAAATAACAATTATTTAAACAAATCTTGAAGGCTTGGTTTGATGACAACGCAAAACACAATAGCACTTTATTTGTTTTCGATGAACATCATCACTCATTCTTTTGCTGGTTACTTAGGCCATTGTAGTTCATGAATTGCGTTGTCCTGTATGACACTTCATACCAACCAATTCGGTATCCAATACCGGTATCCAATACCTAAGAACCACATTGTTTAACAAGCAAGGAATATAGCCATAACATGTATATCTTCTATATACCTAAGTTGGACATCTCCAACCTTTTATTTTCTGCCAAATATTTTATAGATTCTCTTTCAGCAATTCCTTTTCTTTTAAAAGAATCTATCAACATCAATAGTGGTGTCATCAACATGACACATGGTACAAAGCGTATATAGTCAAATACTAATACCTTTGGACTTGCACTTTGAAGTGGATCACCATCATCAAATGTTTGGTGTTCTTTCAAAAATCCATTCTTTAGTAATCTATTAGTGTAGTAAACATTTTACTTACATCTTCTATTCATCCTTATCATGACAACTTTCATGATCAAGCTACTATAGCCTATAAGGAAGAATCGCGAGTATAATATCAGTTCCCAAAACCTTTTTGGTAGATTCGAATGCCTAACATCTCCATCCTTCACAAATTCTCATACAATATGAGAACATGTATTTTGCTAAATTATACTCTATCATAATGCAACCAAAAAATATTGTTTCAGATGTCACAATATCTTTCACACATGATGGTTTCTGAAACAATTTTCAGCTCCAATATAATCTTGATATTAAAACAACTTTCTGAATATCAATAATCATGGAGGCAAACATGATACTTTAGATACTAACATTGGAATTCTTACTCTTGATTTAATACTACTTATTAAACTTCATGGAGTAAATAGAGTTTGCTGAAAGTTTGCAATAGGACTTACAAACTTTAAATTGACATTCAAAACAATACGATACCAGTTCGTAAAGTAAATATCCAGAATTCTATAGTTCTATTATCTCAATTAAAACTAAGCATAAGGTAGTGAACAGATGCCAATGACTACAACAAATTATGCAAATTCACTTCGATTTAGTTTATGACAAATTGAGTTCGACTAATCCAAATGAGAAATGAACTCCCACTCAAAAACGACATCCCTCGTGCCTTTTTGGTGATTACATGAACCAAATCCACTACACCAAGTCCGATCATCACGTGAGTCGGTGTAGCTTCAAAGGCGAGCATCAATATGGCCATCACATCAACTATGTGACTCATGCTTAACCTTTCGGTCCGTGTTCCGAGGCCATGTCTGTACATGCTAGGCTCGCCAAGTAAGAACCTTAGTACTCGCGTGTGTAAAACTGTCTTACACTCGTTGCATGAAAGCATAGAGTTGAGAACACCCGATCATCACGTGATGTCTCGAAACATGATCCATAGAACGGTGCATACTTGAGGAAGAACACATTTTATCTTGATATTTAAATGAGGGATCATCTTACAATGCTACAGAAAGCGCCAAACTAGCAGTATAAGATGCTAACATCTAATGTGTAAAGTGAGATGATATGGTCCATGCATTTGATCTCTATCATTTGCATCGTGGTATGATCTCTATCATTCCTTTGTGTGTAAGGCCAAGGTCTATGGAACTTACACGTTGAATGTATTGTAAGAGTATCTATCATACATCTACTTACAACAATACCATATCAAGACACTAGCCCAGCAACGATCTAAACTAGACGCCTCTAATTTATCAATTGCAAGTTTTACGTGGCTTAGGGCTTTCGGAGATAGAACCGTTCTTACCTACGAACATGAAACACAACGAGGATAACTAAGTTATTAGCAACTCGTTGTAAATCAGATATTGACTATAGTAGGAGAGACAGACACCTGCCAGCCACTTATGCAAAACAAGTTGCATGTCAGTCGTGGAACCGGTCTCATGTACGATGACATGTAAGGTTGGTCCGGGCCGCTTCATCCCACTATGCCACCAATATCCAAAATACATAGAAGATGCAATAACATGATCATCATCGCCCACATATCGACATATGTGTACTACCCGTGCAAAGCACCTACGCATAGATCAGGCTCTGATACCACTGTTGGGTCCGCAACATAGAAAACAAAAAAATTCCTACGGTGTGAACTACACGCCAAGATCTATCTACTAGGTACAAAGCAACGGGTGGACATACATCCAAAAAGAACTTACCCTCGTAGACAACGAGCTTTGTTAACGAGTAGGAACTCATGGTTGATGTAGTCGTACACTTGCCGATCTCAAGATCGTGATGAAGTCCAGCAGGTCCGGCTCCAGCACGTCCATCAGATCCAGCTCCAGCACCACCAAGTCCAGCACCACAAAGCAGCGATGCATCCGTGATTGCACACACGTCCGGTACCCCGACAACCTCCATCCCTCGCTCCAGCAAAGCAGCGGAAGCAGCAACTCCTTTCCAGATAAAGCCACCGGGAACATGTATCTCGCTAATCCGAGACCATGGGGGAATAATACTAGAGGGGGAGAGAGATCCTTCACAAGGAGGTGTGTGGATGAAGGAGGGAATGGGTGGCCTTTTATAGGAGGAGGGGGGTGCCCCCTCTCTCCATGGCCGACGCATGGGGGGGTGACCCCTCACCTCCCCCATTCATGTGGTGGTAACCCCCCCACATTAAAATGCCTCTTCACATTCCCTTTTAAAGTCTCCACTTTAAATGCATTAAGTTTCTCCAAATTTAATGCTCTCTCATTTAATAAAACTCTTTTATTAAATTTATTCAGAATTTTGTTAATTACTTTAATTAAGAAACATTCACATAAAACCCCCTGAAACATTTCAATATTACATGCAGAACCAATTTCAGCAATTTCACCCGAAACAGTTTCGGTGTCTATTGAAATAATTCCAGCGCTTTCTTAAATCTTTATCTGAAACATATTTGCTCCAAATGGTGTCGGTATCCCTTAAGTGTGTCACCCTACGGTTCACGAATAATGCAGACATGATCGAGACCCCTCTCCGATCAATAATCAACAGCGGGACCTGGAGATCCATACTGACTCCTACACATTCAACGATGACTTCTGTGATCGTGAGAACCTTTAACACTAGTAACTAAATCCCTTTGTCCCGCGATATATTACATGTCCGAGATTCGATCATCGGTATCTCCATACCTAGTTTGATCTCGTTACCAACATGCACTCTTTTCTTGTTCCCGTGATATAACATTCTAGTGATCACATCACTTGCTTGCAAGCTATTTCAATGTGATATCACCGAGAGGGCCCAGAGTATATCTATCCGTCATCGGGATTGACAAATTCCACTCTTGATCCATGAGCCTCAACATAACACCTTCGTAGCACTGAACCCATCTTTATAGTCACCCTGTTACGGTGTGACGTTTGATGTTATCAAGATACTCTTCCGGTGTTAGCAATTAACATGATCTCATGGTCTAAGGATAAAGATTACTTCGTATGATGTTATAGCAATATAAACATAATGACTTTGATCGTAATGCTATACTTCGGATGAATGTTCATCACATCATTCCACCAATGGTGTGACCTTGTTATTAACAACATCCAATGTCCATGATCAGGAAACCTTGATCATCTTGTTAATCAACAAGCTAGTCTATAAGAGAGGCATGACTAGGAACCCTTTTTGTTTATTAAACACACTTGTATTGATGTTTCTGAATCAATACAATTCTAGCATGTAAAATAAACATTTATCATAAACATGGAATAAGATAATAACCACTTTATTATTGCCTCTCGGGCATATTCCCTTCAGTTGCTACTAGCACCGGTAGTGCGCCCTGCCACAACTCAGCTAGTAACACCTTTGGGGTGTTTCCTTGCTCCTACTGGTTCGATTAAACCTTGGTTTCATAACTGAGGGAAAACTTACTACTATGCTCATCATACCTTCCTCTTGGGGTTCCCAACAAGCTCTACGTTGAAAGTCGAGCGCATCAAGATTTTTCTGGCGCCGTTGCCAGGGAGTCAAGGACATCTTCACAAGGGGAGTCCCTCATAACCAATCTCTTTACTTTGTTGTTTTTGTTTTGCTTAGTTTCTTTTTGCTTTGTTTGCTTGCTTTGTTCTTAAGAAAACACAAAAAAATTAGTTTTACTTGTTTGCTTTCTTATTTGAAAACCCAAAAAAATGACTACTCTTGAAAACACTAAGTTGTGTGACTTCACTAGAACCAACAACAATGATTTTATGAGCACACCTATTGCTCCACCTGTGGCTGAAAATATTTTCTTTGAGATAAAACCTGCTTTGATCAATCTTGTTATGAGAGAACAATTTTCTGGTATTGGTAATGAAGATGCTGCTTCCCATCTAAATAACTTTGTTGAACTTTGTGAGATGCAAAATCATAGGGATATAGATGGTGATATTATTAAGCTGAAATTGTTTCCTTTCTCTTTGAGAGGAAAAGCTAAAGAATGGTTGAATTCCTTAACTAGGAATAGTATTGATTCTTGGACTAAGTGCAAAGATGCTTTTATTGGAAAATACTATCCTCCTGCTAAGATTATATCTATGAGAAGTGAAATAATGAAGTTTAAACAACTTGATAATGAGCATGTTGCTCAAGCTTGGGAAAGAATGAAATCTTTGGTAAAGAATTGTCCCACTCATGGACTGACTGCTTGGATGATCATCCAAACTTTTTATGCAGGATTGAACTATTCTTCAAGGAACCTATTGGATTCTACTGCCGGAGGTACCTTTATGACCATCACTTTGGGTGCTGCAACAAAACTTCTGGACAGTATGATGGTTAATTATTCTAAATGGCATACTGAGAGAGCTCCATAAGGTAAGAAGGTAAATTCTGTTGATGAAACTTCCTCCTTGAGTGATAAGATTGATATTATTATGTCTATGCTTGTTAATGGGAAAGCCCATATTGATCCAAATAATGTTCCTCTAGCTTCTTTGGTTGCTCAAGAAGAGCAAGTTGATGTGAATTTCATAAGAAATAACAACTTTGGCAAAAATGCTTATGGTAATAATGCTTATAGGAACAATTTTGGTAACAACAATTACAAGCCATATCCTCCCAACAATGGTAATGCTTATGGAAATTCTTACAACAATAATAAGAGTGCTCCCTCTGAACTTGAAGTTATACTTAAAGAGTTTATTAGTAAACAAACTGCTTTCAATAAAACTATTGAGGAAAAACTCTCTAATGCTGATAGAAATATAGCATCTTTGGCTGAAGCTCAATCTACTTTGAATAAAATGGCTGCTAAACCTGAAACTAATGAGAATCCCTTTGCAGCTACTAATGCTATACAAGTAAGAATTCATGAAAATGTTAGACTATTAGCTGAATTACATGCTAAGTGGGAAAGAGAAGATGAAATTGCTAGAAACATTAGTGTTTCTACTATTACCACCACTAGTGTTGAGGCTAGTAATAGCTCTACTACTTTAGATGATAAAGTTGATTTTGATCTTGATGGTTGCAATATCTCTGAAGTTATTAAGTTCCTACAAAAGCTTGCTAAAAGTCCTAATGCTAGTGCTATGAACATGGCTTTTACAAAACACATTACCAATGCTCTCATAAAGATTAAAGAAGAAAAGATGAAACTTAAAGATTCTATTCCTATAAAGTAAGAAGATGGTTGGGAACCCAGCATTAATATGAAAGTTAATGACTTTGATTTCAAAGCTTTGTGTGATCTTGATAGTAGTGTTTCTATTATGCCTAGAAGGATTTATGATATGCTTGATTTGCCTCCTCTAGAAGATTGCTATTTGAATGTCCCACTTGATGATGATGTTAAAAGGAAACTCATGGGGAGTCTTAATGATGTTCTTATTATGGTTAACGATTCTTATGTCCCCGTTGATTTCTATGTTTTGGATGTTGAATACAATGCTTCTTGTCCTATTACTTTGGGAAGACCTTTTCTTAGAACTGTTGGTGCCATCATTGATATGAAAGAAGGCACCATTAAATATCAACTCCCAATCAATAAAGGTATAGAACACTT
This sequence comes from Avena sativa, assembly GCA_916181665.1. NCBI lineage: Eukaryota > Viridiplantae > Streptophyta > Magnoliopsida > Poales > Poaceae > Avena > Avena sativa. Next base: position 626,278,837 of record OV702288.1, on the reverse strand, counting down.
ACCTAAAAAGAGAGAAAAGATTTCTTTTGCTTCTCCTATGAAAACAAAATTTGGTCTTAATGCTTCTTCATTTGAGAATACTTGTTTCTTTCTTTGCTTCTTATGCCTAACTTAAAGGCGTTAAAAAAGAGTACTTGTTGGGAGATAACCCAAGAGTTTTAGTTGAGTCTTTGAAGTTATTACCTCTGTAATAACCGCTCCTTATCCTTTTTATTTGCTTTTTGTGCCAAGAGTAACCTCTAATGAGAGTGAAGTAATGATTGGGAAAGTTGCTGTCCCGAAACAGATTTTTGTGCTTCACCGTAAAAATTCCCGAGAGAGCTCTGTACAACGGATTGAGCTGTAATTTTTTGTGCTTATGACCCAGGTTGGTATCCAACTTTCGTTAGTGCAACACTTTTGATTTGAGAAACAGAAGGTCTTCGAAAAAATTCGTCTTTACCTGCTGGTCTGTTTTGACAGATTTCTGCCATTTTCTGCATTTGCTTCTTGTTAGTTCCTTCTTGAGTTCCTTTGGGGAATTGAGCTTTTTGAGGGAAGTGATACAGTAGCTAGTGTTATAATGGAAGTTTATTTGGTGTTAGAACTAAACCTTGAGACTTATTTATCTTAAGTGCACTAATGTTGCTAATGAGATTGTGTGAAGTTTTGTATGAAGGAAAAATTTCAGGTGTATGGAAGGAATGAGTAATGAGATGAAGGATGGACTAAAGCTCAATCTTGGGGACGCCACGCGTGTCACCCCAAGAAATATCCAAAAAGTACAAGCGTCAAAGCTTGGGGATGCCCAAGGCACCCCCTTCTTCATCAATAAAAATCCCAGGTTTCTTCCAAACGCTTCATTTTTATCGTTTCATGCACAGTTGTGTTTTTCTTGGAGCGTCTTCCTTTTTGTTTTCGTTTTGGTTTTTAGTTTGCTTGGTTTGCTTAGTTTTCTGAATAAGTTGGTTGGACCCCCTCTTTCATACATTGGTTTGCAATTAGTTTGGTTTGGTTTGGAAAAGAGTAGGAAAGCTCATACTTATGTGGTAAAAAGAGCTTGTTTTTGACTGTGGCCTATGCTTTGTCATGCCATGCTTGATATTGTTTTGGCTTTATGCTTAGTATTCTTTGCTGTAGCATGAATTGTTATAAACAATTGAGATTGCTTAATGTGCCTTGGATGAATCATGCGTTGTTTTAGCATATTAAAGCATAGTATAGTGGTATTCTCCTTTGATGCTTTATTTGGGTTGACTTGGCACATGCTCACACCATGTTATGACTGTCACAAGTCACCATAGCCTTTATGATCCTTTAGTTTTCAACTTGTAGTATCACTTTATTCTTTGATCAATGATGTTTTGTCGCTCTGCATGATTATGGCCATTATTGCTCTCTTAGTTTGTCGCTCCCAGTCTTTTGCTAGCCTCCACAACAAAGTATGAGTTCCACTCATGCATCCAACTCCCTAAACCAAGTTATTCCAAAGAGTCCACCATACCTACCAACTATCTTATGCTATTCCAAGTATATTCATGCTTTTGTTTACCTTCCACTTGTTATGAGAAAACTAGTGATTAAAGTTCTCACGAACTTGATGGCACACTTTACTTTATTGCCTCTAATAAACTTGAACCATTGGGTCCTTCTTTGTTGCGTATATGCTTGCGCTTTATAAGTTGAAATTAGCAGAACCATGTTTCATGGGGAACGCTTTCAACATTGCACTTGTACTTTGTTGTTGGGTCCGCAGCATAGAAAACAAAAAATTTCCTACGATGAGAACTACACGGAAAGATCTATCTACTAGATACAGAGCAACGGGTGGACATACATCCATGGAGAACTTACCCTCGAAGACAACGAGTTTTGTTAACGAGTAGGAACTCGTGGTTGATGTAGTCGTACGCTTGCCGATCTCAAGATCGTGTGGAAGTCCGAGCGCCGCAAATCAGCAGCGCATCCATCCTCGCACACACGTTCAAGACATCGGACAACCTCCACCTCCTCGCTCTAGCGAATCAGTGGAAGCAGCAACTTCTTCCAGACGCAAGGCCACCGGGAACATGTATCTCGCTAATTCTTTCTTTACTTCTTATGCCTAACTTAAAGGCGTTAAAGAAAAGTACTTGTTGGGAGATAACCCAAGAGTTTTAGTTGAGTCTTGGAAGTTATTACCTCTGTAATAACCGCTTCTTATCCTTTTTATTTGATTTTTGTGCCAAGAGTAACCTCTAATGAGAGTGAAGTAATGATTGGGAAAGTTGCTGTCCCGAAACAGATTTTTGTGCTTCACCGTAAACATTCCCGAGAGATCTCTGTACAACGGATTGAGCTGTAATTTTTTATGCTTCTGACCCAGGTTGGTATCTAACTTTCGTTAGTGCAACACTTTTTGATTTGAGCAACAGAAGGTCTTCGAAAAAATTCGTCTTTACCTACTGGTCTGTTTTGACAGATTTCTGCCATTTTCTGCATTTGCTTCTTGTTAGTTCCTTCTTGAGTTCCTTTGGGGAATTGAGCTTTTTTAGGGAAGTGATACAGTATCTAGTGTTCTAATGGAAGTTTATTTGGTGTTAGAACTGAACCTTGAGACTTATTTATCTTAAGTGCACTAATGTTGCTAATGAGATTGTGTGAAGTTTTGTATGAAGGAAAAATTTCAGGTGTATGGAAGGAATGAGTAATGAGATGAAGGATGGACTAAAGCTCAAGCTTGGGGATGCCACGCGTGTCACCCCAAGAAATATACAAGAAGTACAAGCGTCAAAGCTTGAGGATGCCCAAGGAATCCCCTTCTTCATCAATAAAAATCCCAGGTTTCTTCCAAACGCTTCATTTTTATCGTTTCATGCACAGTTGTGTTTTTCTTGGAGCGTCTTCCTTTTTGTTTTTGTTTTCATTTTGGTTTTTAGTTTGCTTGGTTTGCTTAGTTTTCTGAATAAGTTGGTTGGACCCCCTCTTTCATACATTGGTTTGCAATTAGTTTGGTTTGGTTTGGAAAAGAGTAGGAAAGCTCATACTTATGTGGTAAAAAGAGCTTGTTTTTGACTGTGGCCTATGCTTTGTCATGCCATGCTTGATATTGTTTTGGCTTTATGCTTAGTATTCTTTGCTGTAGCATGAATTGTTATAAACAATTGAGATTGCTTAATGTGCCTTGGATGAATCATGCGTTGTTTTAGCATATTAAAGCATAGTATAGTGGTATTCTCCTTTGATGCTTTATTTGGGTTGACTTGGCACATGCTCACACCATGTTATGACTGTCACAAGTCACCATAGCCTTTATGATCCTTTAGTTTTCAACTTGTAGTATCACTTTATGCTTTGATCAATGATGTTTTGTCGCTCTGCATGATTATGGCCATTATTGCTCTCTTAGTTTGTCGCTCCCAGTCTTTTGCTAGCCTCCACAACAAAGTATGAGTTCCACTCATGCATCCAACTCCCTAAACCAAGTTATTCCAAAGAGTCCACCATACCTACCTACTATCTTATGCTATTCCAAGTATATTCATGCTTTTGTTTACCTTCCACTTGTTATGAGAAAACTAGTGATTAAAGCTCTGACGAACTTGATGGCACACTTTACTTTATTGCCTCTAATAAACTTGAACCATTGGGTCCTTCTTTGTTGCGTATATGCTTGCGCTTTATAAGTTGAAATTAGCAGAACCATGTTTCATGGGGAACGCTTTCAACATTGCACTTGTACTTTGTTGTTGGGTCCGCAGCATAGAAAACAAAAAATTTCCTACGATGAGAACTACACGCCAAGATCTATCTACTAGATACAGAGCAACGGGTGGACATACATCCATGGAGAACTTACCCTCGAAGACAACGAGTTTTGTTAACGAGTAGGAACTCGTGGTTGATGTAGTCGTACGCTTGCCGATCTCAAGATCGTGTGGAAGTCCGAGCGCCGCAAATCAGAAGCGCATCCGTCCTCGCACACACGTTCAAGCCACCAGACAACCTCCACCTCCTCGCTCCAGCGAATCAGCAGAAGCAGCAACTCCTTCCAGACGCAAGGCCACCGGGAACATGTATCTCGCTAATCCGAGACCATGGGGGAATATCTAGAGGGGGAGAGAGATCCTTCACGAAGAGGTGTAGTTTGTGAGAGGAGAGAGGGGGGCTTTATATAGGAGGGAGGGAGACCCCTCCCATCCCATAGCCGGCGCATGAGGGGGGGACTCCTCCCCTCCTTCATTCATGTGGTGAACCTCCACTCACATAAACGTGGCCTCCACCCAAAATCCCACTCACATTTATTTAATTTCCACCAAATTAAATGCAACTCTCAATTAATAAAACTCTTTTATTTATTTTATTCAGAATTTTGTTAATTACTTTAATTAACAAACATTCACATAAAACCCTTTGCAACATTTCAATATCACATGCAGAACCACTTTCTGCAATTTCACCCAAAACAATTCCGGTTTCTATCGAAACAATTCCTGTTTCTATCGAAACATTTCCTGCGCTTTGCAAACCTTTTGTCTGGAACATACGTGCTCCTAAATGGTGTCCGGCAACCCTTAAGTGTGTCACCCTACGGTTTGTGAATATTCAACGATGACTTCTGTGATCTCGAGAACCTTTAATGTCAGCATATTAATCCCTTTGTCTCATGATATAATACATGTCCGAGATTCGATCATCGGTATCCAAATACCTAGTTTGATCTCGTTACCGACATGCACTCTTTTCTCATTCCCGTGATATAACATTCTAGTGATCACATCACTTTCTTGCAAGCTATCTTAATGTGATATCACTGAGAGGGTCCAGAGTATATCTATCCGTCATCGGGATTGACAAATTCCACTCTTGATCCATGAGCCTAAACATAACACCTTCATAGCACTGAACCCACCTTTATGGTCACCTTGTTACGGTGTGACGTTTGATGTTATCAAGATACTCTTCCGGTGTTAGCAATTAACATGATCTCATGGTCTAAGGACTAAGACTACTTTGTATGATGTTATAGCAATATAAACATAATGACTTGATCGTAATGCTATACTTTGGATGAATGTTCATCACATCATTTCACAAATATTGTGACCTTGTTATTAACAACATCCAATGTCCATGATCAGGAAACCTTGATCATCTTGTTAATCAATAAGCTAGTCTATAAGAGAGGCATAACTAGGAACCCTTTTTTTTATTAAACACACATGTATTGATGTTTCCTATCAATACAATTATAGCATGCAAAATAAACATCTATCATATACAAGGAATACATAATAACAACTTTATTATTGCCTCTCAGGGCATATTTCCTTCATTTGTACCCCGTTGATATCATGTTCTTTTGCTTACGGATCCCGGCGGTGTGAAATAAAAGTGGAACTTGTAAGATCATGGAGTTTGTATGTGTGTTAGCGAAACGCCTGGGCCGCTAGCCGAAGCCATGCCTAATCATAGTGGAAACTTTCAGCATCACCATAATGAGCACTCTATGAAGCATCCTCAATAAAAACCTATGCAAATAGCAAATAAAAAGATCGCTGAGATGCTCATTGTCTGCTTGCCTTGTCATTTTGATTATGGGAAAGCTCCCGTGTCATGTGGAAGGGATACCCCGTTGGCGGTTCTTAATGATACACATATACTTACAATGACAACAGCTTACTCGTGACTGAAGTTGAGTAGCATGAGGATCGGTCTTCGTAAGTAAGGGGCATGAGATTTTGGTTTATAACTTGTCAAGCATATCCTCTTAGTTGTGTCACTTTAAACTTAATCACCTTAAAGATGCTTATGATAGGGGCAATGAGAGCTGAAAGCTATAAGTACTATAATTTTTGGAAGCTCTTTATAAGACTTGAATCCCTACTTCCTTTTACAAAGGCCTTTCTTCCACCATTATATTGAGTCTCCACCTTCTATCTTTATGCACCTACTTTGAGAGCATAGTGGCCATTCTTAGTTCTATGTGCATTGTCCCAAGACTAGTTGATTGATGCATACTTTGATATTGCTTGTTTTAAACTATTGTATCTAGTCACTCTTATGAACTTTAAAGGTGTCCTATGCATTTATATTTGCTACTCTATTGAGGGACAAGCTGAATACTATTATGTTATGTTTTCTTTATGTAAAACAAACAAACGTCTTGCAAAGCATTGTTATTCATGAATCTTTTGTTTGTGCCTTTTCATGTTGCATCATAGTTTCTTTGCTTATTGCTAGAACTTTGTCTTTCATGTTATGATTGAAGTACTATGATCCCAGCTTCGGATGTTTTGCAAATACTTTGATCAAGTCTTTGATGGTGCATGTCACCTCAAAAATTATTCTTTCTTTTTATCACTTACCTACTCGAGGACGAGCGGAGTTAAGCTTGGGGATGTTGATACATTGCAAATGTATCTATAATTTTTGATGTTCCATGCTTGGTTTTATCCACTTTCTTGTGTTTTGTTCCAACTTTGGAGTACTTTTCATATGATTTCTTGGACTAACCTATTAACAAGAGCCACAGTGCCAGCTGCCTGTTTTCTGCTGTTTTTGGTTTCAGGAAAGTCAGAAAATGAATATTCTCGGAATTGGACGGGACAAAAGCCAAAGTGCCTATTTTTCCGGAAGGGATCAAGTGCCAGAATACGAGACGGAGAGGGGCCAGGGGCCGGCCACACCACCTGGCCGCGCGGCCAGGCCTGGCCCGGCCAGGGGGTGGTGTGGTGGCTCCCTGCACCCCCTCGGCCTCTCCTTCCGCCTATATATTTCCTTCGGGACGAAAACCCTAAGTACCCGATCAAAAATCTACGAAAGAGTCTGTAGCCGCTGTCATCTCCATCCCTAGATCGGGAGGGATCTGAAGCTCTTCCCGGCACCCTGCCGGAGAGGGGAATTCACCCTGGAGGCCTTCTTCATCACCATGCAAGCCTCCGGTGTGATGCGTGAGTAGTTCATCCTTGGACTACGGATCCATGTAGTAGCTAGATGGTTGGTTTCTTTTCCTTTGTGCTTTCATGTTTAGATCTTGTGAGCTCTGTTCATGATCAAGATCATATATTTGTAATTCATACATGTTGTGTTTGTGGGGATCCGATGGATATTGAGGTGCTATTTCAGATTGATTATTGATTCTATCATGTCTTTGTTATTTGAGATCTTGCATGCTTTCCGTTGTTAGTAGCTATCTTGGCCAAGTAGATGCTAGCAACTCCAAGAGTTAGTATTTATGCTCGATAGTGGGTTCATGCCTCTGGTAATCTGGGGAAGTGACAGAAATCTCTAAGGTACTAGATGTGTTGTTGCTACTAGGGAGAAAACAACAATCCTTTGTTCATAGAACAATCGTATTGTTTACTTTACACGCAGTTCGTAAAGCAATAATATGTTGCTTGCAACTTAATACTGGAGGGGGTTTGGATGATAACCTGAAGGTGGATTATTAGTCATAGATGCAGTTGGATGGCGGTCTATGTATTATGTTGTAATTCCCAATCAAGTCTCAAAGGAATCAAGATGATTAGTATATGCATGTATTGGTTTCTTGGTGTTTGTCAATTGCCCCGCTGTAATTTGTTCACCCAGCATGTTATTTATCTAAGGAGAGCCACCTCTAGTGAACTATGGATCCCGGTCCTTGTCTTTTATATACAATCCACAATCTTTTACTGCTTTGTGTTTACTTTTTGCAAACTTTTACTTCTTTCCATTCGATACATTTAATCCTTTGTTTTCCACAAAACACGGTGAGATTGACAACCTCATCGCAAGTTGGGGACAAAGTTCTGTGGTTGTGTTGTGTAGGTCTCCACGTTGCTACTAGCACCGATAGTGCGCCCTGCCAAAGCTCAGTTAGTAACATCTTTGGGGTGTTTCCTTGCTCCTACTAGGTCGATTAAACCTTGGTTTCATAACTGAGGGAAAACTTACTGCTGTGCTCATCGTACCTTCCTCTTGGGGTTCCCAACGAGCTCTACGTTGAAAGTCGAGCGCATCAATTATCAGAGGCATGAACCCATTATCGAGCATAAGTACTAACTCTTGGAGTTGCTAGCATCTACTTGGCCAAGATAGCTACTAACAACGGAAAGCATGCAAGATCACAAATAACAAAGACATGATAGAATCAATAATCAATCTGAAATAGCATCTCAATATCCATCGGATCCCCGCAAACACAACATGTATGGATTACAAATAGATGATCTTGATCATGAACGGAGCTCACAAGATCTAAACATGAAAGCACAAAGGAGGAGAACCAACCATCTAGCTACTACATGGATCCGTAGTCCAAGGACGAACTACTCACGCATCACACCGGAGGCTTGCATGGTGATGAAGAAGGCCTCCAGGGTGAATTCCCCTCTCCGGCAGGGTGCCGGGAAGAGCTTCAGATCCCTCCCGATCTAGGGATGGAGATGACGGCGGCTACAGACTCTTTCGTGGATTTTTGATCGGGTACTTAGGGTTTCCGTCCCGAGGGCAATATATAGGCGGAAGGAGAGGTCGAGGGGGTGCCGGGAGCGGCCACACCACCCCCTGGCGCGGGCCAAGCCTGGCCGCGCGGCCAGGTGGTGTGGTGGCTCCCTGGCCCTTCTCCGTCTCGTATTTTGGCACTTGATCCCTTCCCGAAAAATAGGCACTTTGGCTTTTGTCCCGTCCAATTCCGAGAATATTCATTTTCTGACTTTCCTGGAACCAAAAACAGCAGAAAACAGGCAGCTGGCACTGTGGCTCTTGTTAATAGGTTAGTCCAAGAAATCATATGAAAAGTACTCCAAAGTTGGAACAAAACACAAGAAAGTGGATAAAACCAAGCATGGAACATCAAAAATTATAGATACATTTGCAATGTATCAACATCCCCAATCTTAACTCCTGCTCGTCCTCGAGTAGGTAAGTGATAAAAAGAAAGAATAATTTTTGAGGTGACATGCACCATCAAAGACTTGATCAAAGTATTTGCAAAACATTAAAAGCTGGGATCATAGTACTTCAATCATAACATGAAATACAAAGTTCTAGCAATAAGCAAAGAAACTATGATGCAACATGAAAAGGCACAAACAAAAGATTCATGAATAGCAATGCTTTGCAAGATGTTTGTTTGTTTCACATAAAGAAAACATAGCATAATAGTATTCAGCTTGTCCCTCAATAGAGTAGCAAATATAAATGCATAGGACACCTTTAAAGTTCATAAGAGTGACTAGATACAATAGTTTAAAATAAGCAATATCAAAGTATGCATCAATCAACTAGTCTTGGGACAATGCACATAGAACTAAGAATGGCCACTATGCTCTCAAAGTAGGTGCATAAAGATAGAAGGTGGAGACTCAATATAATGGTGGAAGAAAGGCCTTTGTAAAAGGAAGTAGGGATTCGAGTCTTATAAAGAGCTTCCAAAAATTATAGTACTTATAGCTTTCAGCTCTCATTGCCGTATCATAAGCATCTTGAAGTGATTAAGGTTATAGTGAACAAACTATGGTGTACATGCTTGACGAAGTATAAGTCAGAAATCTCATGTCCCTTGTATACGAGGGTCGCTCCTCATGCTACTCAAGTTTAGCCACCGGTAAGTTCTTGTCATTGTAAGTACATGTGTATCATAGAGAACCGCCAACGAGGTACCCCTTGCCCGATGATACGGAAGAATCCCCATATCAAAATGAGAAGGCAAGCAGACAACGAGCATCTCAGGATTCTTATTATTTACCATGGGAATATGGTGCTTTTTTTCTCTCTTTCCTCTTTTCATAGTATCTTTTTTCTCTTTTCTCTTTTTTTCTCAATATAGGACTCTTTTTTATAAGAAGAATGCTTCATAGACAGCTCATTATGGTTACGCTGCAGGTTTCCACCATGTCAGCATGGATTATACGAGCGGCCCAGGCGTTTCAATAACACATATACATAACTCCATGGACTTACAAGCTCCCCTTTCATTTCACACCGACGACATCCATATACAAAAGAGCATGATATCAACTAGGTACAAGTACCAAGTGCAATGTTGAAAGCGTTCCCCATGAAAGCATGGTTCTGCTAATTCCCAACAAATAAGTGCAAACATATACAACATAGAAGACACAATGGTTCAAGTTTATTAAGGGCAAGTAAAGTAAAGCGTGCCTTCAAGTTCGTGAGAGCTTTAATCACTAGTTTTCTCATAACAAGTGGAAGGTAAACAAAAGCATGAATATACTTGGAATAGCATAAGCTAGTAGGTAGGTATGGTGGACTCTTTGGAATAACTTGGTTTAGGGAGTTGGATGCATGAGTGGAACTCATACTTGGTGGTGGAGGCTAGCAAAAGACTGGGAGCGACAAACTAAGAGAGCAATAATGGCCATAATCATGCAGAGCGACAAAACATCATTGATCAAAGCATGAAGTGATACTACAAGTTGAAAACTAAAGGATCATAAAGGCTATGGTGACTTGAGATAGTCATAACATGGTGTGAGCATGTGCCAAGTCAACCCAAATAAAGCATCAAAGGAGAATACCACTATACTATGCTTTAATATGCTAAAACAACGCATGATTCATCCAAGGCACATTAAGCAATCTCAATTGTTTATAACAAGTCATGCTACAGCAAAGAATACTAAGCATAAAGCCAAAACAATATCAAGCATGGCATGACAAAGCATAGCCACAGTCAAACACGAGCTCTTTTTACCACAAAAGTAAGAACTTTCCTACTCTTTTCCAAACCAAACCAAACTAATTGCAATCCGATGTATGAAAGAGGAGGTCCAACCAATTTATTCAGAAAACTAAGCAAACCAAGCAAACTAAAAACCAAAACGAAAACGAAAAAGAAGACGCTCCAAGAAAAACACAACTGTGCATGAAACAATAAAAATGAAGCGTTTGGAAGAAACCTGGGATTTTTATTGATGAAGGGGATGCCTTGGGCATCCCCAAGCTTTGACGCTTGTACTTCTTGGATATTTCTTGGGGTGACACGCGTGGCATCCCTAAGCTTGAGCTTTAGTCCATCCTTCATCTCATTACTCATTCCTTCCATACACTTGAATTTCCTTCATACAAAACTTCACACAATCTCATTAGCAACATTAGTGCACTAAAGATAAATAAGTCTCAAGGTTCAGTTCTAACACCAAATAAACTTTTATTAGAATACTATATACTGTAGCGCTTCCCTCAAAAAGCTCAATGCCCCAAAAGAACTCAACAAGGAACCAACAAGAAGCAAATGCAGAAAATGGCAGAAATCTGTCAAAACAGACCAGCAGGTAAAGACGAATTTTTTCGAAGACCTTATGTTGCTCAAATCAAAAAGTGTTTAACTAAATAAAGTTATATAACAACCTGGGGAAGAACCACAAAAAATTACAGATCAATCCGACATACAGAGCTCTCTCAGGAATTTTTACGGTGAAGCACAAAAATCTGTTTCGGGACAGCAACTTTCCCAATCATTACTTCACTCTCATTAGAGGTTACTCTTGGCACAAAAAGCAAATAAAAATGATAAGGAGAGGTTATTACAGAGGTAATAACTTCCAAGACTCAACTAAATAAGTACTTTTCTTTAACGTCTTTAAGTTAGTCATAAGAAGCAAAGAAAGAATCAAGTGTTCTCAAATGAAGAAGCATTAAGACCAAATTTTGTTTTCATAGGAGAAGCAAAAGAAATCTTTTCTATTTTTTTAGGGAAGTGATATATACCTTTCTTGAGTGGGAGTTTATATTTAATGGTGCCTTCTTTCATATCAATGATGGCACCAACAGTTCTAAGAAAAGGTCTTCCCAAAGTAATAGGACAAGAAGCATTGTATTCAACATCCAAAACATAGAAATCAATGGGGACATAGGAATCATTAACCATAATAAGAACATCATTAAGACTCCCCATGAGTTTCTTTTTAGCATTATCATCAAGTGGGACATTCAAATAGCAATCTTCAAGAGGAGGCAAATCAAGCATATCATAAATCCTTCTAGGCATAATAGAAACACTACTATCAAGATCACACAAAGCTTCGAAATCAAAGTCATTCACTTTCATATTAATGATGGTTTCCCAACCATCCTCTTGTTTTATAGGAATAGAAGCTTTATGTTTCATCTTTTCTTCTTTAATTTTTATATGAGCATCAGTAATGTGTTTGGTAAAGGCCATGTTCATAGCACTAGCATTAGGACTTTTAGCAAGTTTTTGTAGGAACTTAATAACTTTAGAGATGTTGCAACCATCAAGATCAAAATCAAATTTATCATCTAAAGTAGTAGAACTATTGCTAGCCTCAACACTAGTGGTGGTGATAGTAGAAACACTAATGTTTCTAGAAATTTCATCTTCTCTTTCCCACTTAGCATGTAATTCAGCTAATAGTCTAACATTTTCATCAATTCTTACTTGTATAGCATTAGTAGCTACAAAAGGATTATCATTAGTTTCAGGTTTAGCCGCCATTTTATTCAAAGTAGATTAAGCTTTAGCCAAAGATGCTATATTTCTTTCAGCATTAGAGAGTTTTCCTCAATAGTTTTATTGAAAGCAGTTTGTTTACTAATAAACTCTTTAAGCATAACTTCAAGTTCAGAGGGAGCACTCTTATTATTGTTGTAAGAATTTCCATAAGCATTACCATTGTTGGGAGGATATGGCTTATAATTGTTGTTACCAAAATTGTTCCTATAAGCATTATTACCATAAGTATTGTTGCCAAAGTTGTTATTTCTTATGAAGTTCACATCAACTTGCTCTTCTTGAGCAACCAAAGAAGCTAGAGGAACATTATTTGGATCAATATGGGCTTTCCCATTAACAAGCATAGACATAATTATATCAATCTAATCACTCAAGGAGGAGGTTTCCTCAACAGAATTTACCTTCTTACCTTGTGGAGATCTCTCAGTATGCCATTCAGAATAATTAACCATCATATTGTCCAAAAGTTTTGTTGCAGCACCCAAAGTGATGGTCATAAAGGTACCTCCAGCAGCAGAATCCAATAGGTTCCTTGAATAATAGTTCAATCCTGCATAAAAAGTTTGGATGATCATCCAAGCAGTCAGTCCATGAGTGGGACAATTCTTTACCAAAGATTTCATTCTTTCCCAAGCTTGAGCAACATGCTCATTATCAAGTTGTTTAAACTTCATTATTTCACTTCTCATAGATATAATCTTAGCAGGAGGATAGTATTTTCCAATAAAAGCATCTTTGCACTTAGTCCAAGAATCAATACTATTCCTAGTTAAGGAATTCAACCACTCTTTAGCTTTTCCTCTCAAAGAGAAAGGAAACAATTTCAGCTTAATAATATCACCATCTATATCCCTATGCTTTCGCATCTCACAAAGTTCAACAAAGTTATTTAGATGGGAAGCAGCATCTTCATTACCAATACCAGAAAATTGTTCTCTCATAACAAGATTGAGCAAAGCAGGTTTTATCTCAAAGAAAGTATTTTCAGCCACAAGTGGAGCAATACGTGTGCTCATAAAATCATTGTTGTTGGTGCTAGTGAAGTCACACAACTTAGTGTTTTCAAGAGTAGTCATTTTTTGGGTTTTCAAATAAGAAAGCAAACAAGTAAAACTAATTTTTTTGTGTTTTTGAAAGAACAAAACAAGCAAATAAAGGAAAAAGAAACTAAGCAAAACAAAAACAACAAAGTAAAAAGATTGGTTATGAGGGACTCCGCTTGTGAAGATGTCCTTGACTCCCCGGCAACAGCGCCAGAAAATGTCTTGATGCGCTCGACTTTCGACGTAGAGCTCGTTGGGAAACCCCAAGAGGAAGGTATGATGAGCACATCAGTAAGTTTTCCCTCAGTTATGAAACCAAGGTTTAATCGAACCAGTAGGAGCAAGGAAACACACCAAAGGTGTTGCTAGCTGAGCTTTGGCAGGGCGCACTACCGGTGCTAGTAGCAACGTGGAGACCTGCACAACACAACCATGGAACTTTGTCCCCAACTTGCGATGAGGTTGTCAATCTCACCGTGTTTTGCGGAAAACAAAGGATTAAACGTATCGAATGGAAAGAAGTAATAGTTTGTAGAAAGTAAACACAAAGCAAAAACAGTTTATAGATTGTATGTAAAGAAAAAGGACCGGGATCCATAGTTCACTAGAGGTGGCTCTCCTTAGATAGATAACATGCTGGGTGAACAAATTACAGCAGGGCAATTGACAAACACTGAGAAAGCAATACATGCATATACTAATCATCTTGACTCCTCTGAGACTTGATTGGGCATTACAACATAATACATCGAATGCCATCCAACTGCATCTATGACTAATAATCCACCTTCAGGTTATCATCCGAACCCCCTCCAGTATTAAGTTGCAAGCAACAGATTATTGCTTTACGAACTACGTGTAAAGTAAACAATACGATTGTTCTATGAACAAAGGATTGTTTTTTCTCCCTAGTAGCAATAGCACATCTAGTACCTTAGAGATTTCTGTCACTTCTCCAGATTACCAGAGGCATGAACCCACTATCGAGCATAAATACTAACTCTTGGAGTTGCTAGCATCTACTTGGCCAAGATAGCTACTAACAACGGAAAGCATGCAAGATCACAAATAACAAAGACATGATAGAATCAATAATCAATCTGAAATAGCATCTCAATATCCATCGGATCCCCGCAAACACAACATGTATGGATTACAAATAGATGATCTTGATCATGAACGGAGCTCACAAGATCTAAACATGAAAGCACAAAGGAGGAGAACCAACCATCTAGCTACTACATGGATCTGTAGTCCAAGGACGAACTACTCACGCATCACACCGGAGGCTTGCATGGTGATGAAGAAGGCCTCCAGGGTGAATTCCCCTCTCCGGTAGGGTGCCGGGAAGAGCTTTAGATCCCTCCCGATCTAGGGATGGAGATGACGGCAGCTACAGACTCTTTCGTGGATTTTTGATCGGGTACTTAGGGTTTCCATCCCGAGGGAAATATATAGGCGGAAGGAGAGGCCGAGGGGGTGCCGGGAGCGGCCACACCACCCCCTGGCGCGGGCCAGGCCTGGCCGCGCTGCCAGGTGGTGTGGTGGCTCCCTGGCCCTTCTCCGTCTCGTATTCTGGCACTTGATCCCTTCCAGAAAAATAGGCACTTTGGCTTTTGTCCCGTCCAATTCTGAGAATATTCATTTTCTGACTTTCCTGGAACCAAAAACAGCAGAAAACAGGCAGCTGGCACTATGGCTCTTGTTAATAGGTTAGTCCAAGAAATCATATGAAAAGTACTCCAAAGTTGGAACAAAACACAAGAAAGTGGATAAAACCAAGCATGGAACATCAAAAATTATAGATACATTTGCAATGTATCAAACATCGTATTTAGCGAGGGTCTTCCTAAAACCGCCATGAATGAAATGAGAACCCCCATCAGTCATGAGATACCTAGGCACTCCAAACCTAGGAAAGATAACATCTTTAAGCATTTTTAGAGAGGTTTCCCCGTCAACACTTTTTGTAGGAATGGCTTCTACCCACTTAGTAACATAATCTACGGCGACAAGAATATGAGTGTAGCCTTTCGAAGGAGGGAAAGGACCCATAAAGTCAAATCCCCAACAGTCAAAAGGTTCAATAACTAGAGAGTAGTTCATAGGCATTTCATTGCGTCTAGAAATATTACCAACACGCTGACATTCATCACAAGATAAAACAAATTTTCTTGCATCTTTAAAAAGGGTAGGCCAGTAGAAACCTGATTGTAGTACCTTTTGTGCAGTTCTATCTCCTGCATGATGTCCTCCATAGGCACTACCATGGCATTTACGCAATATCTCTTTTTG
The DNA here is from genome assembly GCA_916181665.1 of Avena sativa. Classification (NCBI taxonomy): domain Eukaryota; kingdom Viridiplantae; phylum Streptophyta; class Magnoliopsida; order Poales; family Poaceae; genus Avena; species Avena sativa. Next base: position 626,263,057 of record OV702288.1, on the reverse strand, counting down.
TTCATATTCTGGAACACATCCTCGCATAATACCATCAACTCCTTCTTTGTATAAGTGTGGGTCATCCCAAAAATAATGTCTCAGATCATAGAAGAACTTTCTTCTTTGCTGAGTTATAAAAGTTGGAGGCAAATACTTGGAGACAATAAAGTTAGCATAATCAGCATACCAAGGGCTTCCTCACGAGCTCACCCCCACTGCAGCTAACTGTTCATTCGGGAAACTATCATTAACAGGCATAGGGTCAAAAGAGATGTTTTCCAAACGAGATAAATTATTAGCTACAGGATTTTCAGCACCCTTTCTATCTACTATATGTAGATCAAACTCTTGTAAAAGTAGTACCCATCTAATAAGCCTAGGCTTAGCGTACTTCTTCGTCATAAGATATTTAATAGCAGCATGATCAGTATGAATGGTTACTTTTGAGTCCACAATATAGGGCCTAAACTTATCACAAGCAAAAACAACAGCTAGAAATTCCTTTTTAGTAGTAGCATAATTCCTTTGAGCAGCGTCTAGAGTCTTACTAGCATAATGGATGACATTTAGCTTTTTATCAATACGTTGCCCAAGGACAACACTTATAGGAAAATCACTAGCATCACACATTATTTCAAAGGGTAAACTCCAATCAGGTGGTTGAACAATAGGAGCTGTAGTTAAAGCCTTCTTAAGAGTTTCAAGAGCTTCCTTACAATCATCATCGAAAACGAAGGGTACATCTTTTTGAAGAAGATTAGTAAGGGGTTTTGATATCCTAGAAAAGTCTTTAATAAACCTTCTATAGAAACCAGCATGACCAAGGATACTACGAATACCTTTGATGTCTCTTGGGCATGGCATCTTCTCAATTGCCTCAACCTTAGCTCTATCAACTTCTATGCCTCTTTCAGAAACTTTATGCCCAAGAACAATCCCTTCGTTAACCATGAAGTGGCATTTCTCCCAATTAAGAACAAGATTAGTTTCTTCACATCTCTGCAAAACTTTATCAAGGTTGTGCAGACAATTATCAAAAGAAGTTCCATAGACAGAAAAGTCATCCATGAACACTTCTACAATTTCCTCACAAAATCCATGAAAGATAGCAGACATGCACCTTTGGAAAGTAGCATGAGCATTACATAAACCAAAAGGCATACGTCTATAAGCATAAGTTCCATAAGGGCAAGTAAAAGTAGTTTTTTCTTGATCTTGTTGTTTAACAGCAATTTGAGAGAAACCAGAATAACCATCAAGAAAACAAAAATGGGTCTTTTTAGACAACCTTTCCAACATTTGATCAATAAAAGGAAGCGGGTAGTGATCTTTCTTAGTAACTTTATTGACTTTCCTAAAATCGATGCACATCCTATAGCCTACCACTATTCTTTGAGTAATAAGCTCATCATTATCATTAGGGACAATGGTAATACCTCCCTTTTTAGGAACACAATGAACAGGACTAACCCATTCACTATCAGCAATAGGGGAAATAATACCAGCATCAAGGAGTTTCAATACCTCATTCCTTACCACTTCCTTCATCTTAGGATTTAAACGTCATTGGTGCTCCACTACTGGCTTCACATCTGGTTCTATGTTGATAGAATGCTGACATATAGTAGGTGAAATCCCTTTCAAATCATCCAGAGTATAGCCCATAGCTCCTCGGTGTTTCCTCAAAACCTCTAATAATCTTTCTTCTTCCTCCCCTGAAAGTTTAGCGCTAATAATAACAGGATATATCTTTTTATCATTAATAAAAGCATATTTAAGATCATGATGACCCACAAGTATAGGGTGTGTATCGCAGTATTTTCGAGGGAAGTGAAACCCAATTTATTGATTCGACACAAGGGGAGCCAAAGAATATTTATAAGCCTTAACAACTGAGTTGTCAATTCAGCTACACCTGGAAACAATCTTGCTCACAGCAGTTTAACAGTAGCAATAGTTTTGTAGTAGGAATAGTAAAGTAAAAGTAGTAGTTAAGTAAAGACAACAGTAACAATAGCAGTAAACAGTGGGATTCGAGTGCGGTAGGCATAGGGATGGATGGACGGGCATTGCATGGACAAGACAATTCACATAGCAATCAGAACATAGGGCAATTGCAGATAAATAAGATAAAGCATCCAAGTACTAGATAATCCTAGGCATGTGTTCCATATATAGTCATACGTGCTTGCAATGAGAACTTGCACAACATATTTTGTCCTGCCAGCCTGTTTGCAGCGGGGCCTCAAGGGAACTACTGGCAATTAAGGTGCTCCTTTTAATAGAGCACCGGAGCAAAGCATTAACACTCCGTGAACACATGTGATCCTCACATCAAAGTCATTCCCTTCCGGTTATCCCGATTTCTGTCACTTCGGGGCCATAGGTTCCAGACAACAACGTGTGTATACAACTTGTAGATAAGACCAAAAACAATACTATCATAATGAATCAATAACAAGTTCAGATCTGAAATCATGGCACTCGGGCCCTAGTGACAAGCATTAAGCACAACAAGTCGCAACAAAGTCATAAAGCACTAATAAAAGATACTAGGCACCATGCCCTAACAATCTGATGCCATAACATGAACGATCTCATCCAATCCCTACCATCCCCATAGCCTACAGCGGGGGCTTACTCACTCATAGATGGGGGAAACATGGATGGTCGATGGAGAAGCGATGGTGATGATGATGGTGATGATCTCCTCTAATTCCCCGTCCCGGCAGGGTGCCAAAACGGAGTTTCTGGTGCTGTTTCGTGGAATCTGATGGTGGCTGCGGAGCGGAACTCCTTCTAGAAAAACGTCGAACCCCCTAGAGTTTTTAGGTCAGAAGGCTCCTTATAGGCGAAGAGAGAGGCCGAGTTGGTGCCTAGGGGCCCACACCACCCCCTGGCGTGGCCTGGCCTGGCCCGCACCAGCAGGTGGTGTGGCCACCCTAGGGCTCTTCTCCGTCTCGTATTCTGGCTCCTGGAGTCTTCGGGTGAAATAGGATTTTTGGCATATTTTCCGGGATTTTTCCTGATAGTTGATTTTCTGCACAAAAGGTAGACACCAAGGCAATTCTGCTGAAAACAGCGTCAGTTCGCATTAGTTGCATCCAAATCACACAAGTATAGAGGACAAACGATAGCAAAAGTGTTCGGGAAAGTAGATACGTTTTGGACGTATCAACTCCCCCAAGCTTAGCTTATTGCTTGTCCTCAAGCAATTCAGTTGAAAACCGAGTGCGATAAAAGAACTTTCACGAACACATTTGCTTCATATGATGTAAATATTCTCAGCAATGTGATCAACTACTTAGACAATTCATAATAAAGAGTATGCAACTGAGTCTACTTAAAAGTCATTGCAAGCTATGAAGAGATTCCAACTCAAGAATAATAAGTAGCACGAAGCACGAACATAAGCAACATTACAATGCTCATAAAAAGGTATGATAGAGTGGTATCTCGCTTGCCTTTAATTATGAATGTCAAGGCACCTCTGAAGTTCAAGTGATGACTAGAAGTAAAGATATCAAGGATACAAGCATCAAAGTCATAACACAAATAATCAAGTATTGGAACAAACACAAAGAATGACAACTATGCTCTCAAGAAGGTGCTCAAAGAATATATGGAGACTCAACAAGTAGAAGAAAAAATGTTTTGAATAATTTTGAAAGGCTTCCAAATGCTGAAAGTATGGTACTCGTTATCTTTGAGCTCTCATTGCCCCTATCATAAGCATCTTGAATGTGGTTAAGGTGAAAGTGACACAACTAAGAGGATATGCTTGACAAGTTATAAATCGAAGTCTCATGCCCCTTACTTATGAAGACCGATCCTCATGCTACTCAACTTCAATCACAAGTAAGCTCTTGTCATTGTAGGTATATACATATCATAGAGAACCGCAAACAGGGTACCCCTTGCACATGACACGGGAGCTATCCCATAATCAAAATACAAGGAAAGCAGACAATGAGCATCTCGGCGATCTTTTTATTTACTATGTGCATAGATTTTTATTGAGGATGCTTCATAGAATGCTCATTATGGTTATGCTGCAAGTTTCCACCATGATTAGGCATGGCTTAGGCTAGCGGCTTAGGCGTTTCTCTAACATACATACAAACTCCATGATCTTACAAGTTCCACTTTTATTTCACATCGTAGGGATCCATAAGCAAAATAACATGACATCAACTAGGTACAGAGTACCTATGAAGCGTTGAAAGCGGTCCCCATGATACATGGTTCTGCTAACTTCAACTCATAAAGCGCCAGCATATGCACAACAAAGAAGGACACAATGGTTTAGGTTTATTAAGGTGCAAGAAAATAAAGCGTGCCATCAAGTTCGTGAGAGCTTTACTATCTAACTTTCTAACAAGCAAACATTTTATTCGGAAGAAAACAAAGCATAATGAATATGCACGGAGGTAGCAAATGATGCTAATGGGTAGGTATGGTGGACACTTTGGAAATATTTGGTTTAGGGAGTTGGAAACTTGAGTAAAACACTCAGTGGAAGTGAAGGCTAGCAATAGTAAGGGAGCGACAAATGAGAGAGCAATAGCTGTCATTATCATGCTTGCAACAAAACAGGACTACTCATGGCATGAAAGTGATTCAAGATCCTCAAGGCAAAATAATTCATCGAGGCTTAACTGATTATTACAGTCATGTGCATGCGTGAGCATGTGCCAAGTCAATCAAATGAAACATTCAGAGGAGGATACCACGGTGTCATACCAATTTATGAATAGAGTAATGCAAGCAAACATTCATGAGACATGCTACAAACTATTAGCGAGCTGGAGCTAATCATAAGAAAGCAATAACTATTAAGCATCCAAAGAAAACATACACTCTACATGAACGAACTAAGCAAGCTCACAATGATGAGTATATGTACAAAAATGAAGACAAATAGAGTTTGTTACCAGCCTCTTACCACGCCTCAAGTTGTCATTAATCCTCATTATTGCTCTTCACTTGTGTGGCTTGAATAATAATATGAAACCAATAATCCACTGAGAACTGCCGAACCCTGTAGCAAACTCACAAAACCAAAGAAGAACGACAAATATTTTTGGTGTTTTCGATTTTTAAACAAGAACCAAAAGAGAAAAACAAGCAAAGCAAAATCTTTTTGGTTTTTTCAAATAGTTCAAACAAAGCAAAAAGGAAAAAGCAAACCAAGGCAAAAAGAAGAAGCAAACCAAAGAGAAACAACAAAAATATTTTTGGGCTTTTTGTGTTTTTAGAAAGCAAAAGCAAAGAAGAGAGAAAACTAAAAAGATAATGAAAACATGAATATACAAAGTACCGACACAACATGATATGGAGATGAGTGCGGTGTCGGCGTACCTCCCCCCAAGCTTAGGCTTTTGGCCTAAGTGGGTATCAATCCCAAGCTGGCCAGGATGAAGTGTCACCAGGGTACGACAAGGAGGTACCCTCGTCCTGGTGCGAGATCGAGTACGCCCCTCCGTAATGTGCAGAGTAATCATAGGAGGGCGCATCCTCCTGGTGCTGCTCGTGGAAATCCAATAAGCGAAGCTGCTCATCCACCTCCTCCTTGGAGCACGACCACGGTCTCCTGTCAACACTAAACAAAGCAGGTTGTGGCAGAAGGATCTCCCTTTCATCCCCGTCAGTGAAAAGCATCCTATATACTAGATTGTTCAAATCAGAGGTAGCAGTGACAAAGTGATGAGTTTTCATGGCAACAAGGTCGAGCCTCTATGGTGCTAGCATAGCATCATCGGGATCCACTGAAATACCTAATGCATTGACTATACGCGAGGCAATGATGCCCCCATAGATAGGCCCCCTAGCAGCTAGGCGGCGAGCAATAAGCGAGCCAAGATTGTACCGAGTATCATTGTTGAGCGCAGCAGCAAGGAATGCTAAATGATAGTTGGAGATATTACTAGTGTTCTCCCTACCCAATACACTAGTGGCAAGATAGTATGCAAAGTATTTAAGAGTAGAGAGTTGGATATTTCTTATCTTTCCGCCCTGCGCTACGCGGTCATCATCATTGGTTACCCCTCGGTAAAGCTCCAACAAATCAGCAGGTCGCCCTTGAATTTTCTTCACGGTCCCTGTCATACGCACACCTACAATACCGCAAAATCTCTCCAAAGGCATGGTGAAGGGCATATCATAGATTTTAAAAGAGACAGTAGATTGATAGGGTGTGTTAGTAAACGCGAAGCTCTCAACAAAAGTTTTGGTGAGCATAGCGTATTGTGCACTCTCATCTTGCATATAAGAGGTCAAACCAACCCTCTCAATCAGTAGCAAGAAATCATCAAGAATACCTGCAGCTTGCAAGAAAGTAAAACAAGGAAAAGAGGATGGGTGAGCATCTCCATCATCCCTTTCACTGCCAATACATGTTGCAATGAGGTCTTCATTGTATGATGGCCTAGCTTGAGAGGCTGTTCTCGAGGGCCTCGACCTCCTAGGTGCATCACTCTCAAATATCTCTCCAAAAGTATGGTTGTTCATGCTTGGTATTCTGAAATTTAAACACCTATCAAACAAGTGATTGCAAATTAAATATAATGAAGGATTCTACTCAAAGGGACTTGCAAGAGGCCTAAACATGCATCAAAACTATATCTCTAAGCATCAAACAAGCTTACAAGCTCTCATAACCAGTCACCTACAGCAGCAAAATACTCAACATATAATCCACTAAACACAAATCTACTTGGACAAGGGGAGGAGTCACATACCAGGGAACAAGTGCTCCAAATTTCAGCAACAAAGATGGGATGAGCAAGGAGATCGAATAAATCGAGAGCAAGCACGGAAAGAACGCGATTTTGAGCTATGAACTGGAGCTTACTCGGGAGAGAGAAGAAAGTGGCAGGTGAGAGAGTAAGTGGGGGGCCAGGGGTGGCCCACACCAGGGCATGGCGCCACCCAGGGCTGGCCGCACCACCACATGGTGTGCCTGCCTAGTGGGCCCCCCTGGTACCTACCAGGTACTCCTCTGCCCCTTTTTTCACGTAAAAATTTAATATGAAATTTCTGGAATTTTTTGAGACACTTTATTTTTGGGCATTTTTCAGAAATAGAAGAATGATTTTTCTGACAGACAGAGATTTTTTATCTTTTGGAAACATGATGCAAGTACAAAACAAGGCTAGAACTACAGAAGTTCTAGCATGCAAGCAACTAACAACACGAAGAAAACTAAATGAAAGCAAAAACTAAAATGCAAAGGATAGAAATAAATGGAGATAATCATAATGAAAACATTGTTTTGTTCAATGGAATCCTTTTGTTAGCAAGGTTGATCAGGTCTTGCTACCAAAACAATTGCATATGAGACAAAACTTTGTACTCCACTAATGATTATGTTACCTTAACCTTGATAGAAATAGTCCCAATCATAATAGTTTCAAATTTTTCTCTTGGTATGGGACAATATATTTCTCCAACTTGAATGCCTTCAACATGTTCAATTGAATTCATACCATAAGTACTTTCAATCTTCTTGGGGAAATAGACAGTATGTTCCTTGTCATTAACATTGAAGGTCACCTTTCCTTGATTACAATTAATAACAGCTCCTGCAGTATTAAGAAAAGGTCTCCCAAGAATAATAGACATATTATCATCTTTAGGCATTTCAAGTACAACAAAATCAGTTAATATCAAGCAATTGTGGGCCACCTGAGCAGGTACATCCTCACATATACCCACAGGAATAGTGGTAGATTTATCAGCCATTTGCAAAGATATATCAGTTGGTATCAATTTTTCAAGCTGAAGCCTCTTATAGAGAGAGAAAGGCATAACACTAACTCCAGCTCCCAAATCACACAAAGCAGTTCTAACATAACTGTTCTTAATAGAGCAAGGGATAGTTGGAATCCCTGGGTCTCCAAGTTTCTTAGGAACCTTACCATTGAAGGAATAATTAGCAAGCAAAGTAGAAATTTCTTCATTAGGGATCTTCCTTTTATTCGAGACAATATCCTTCATATACTTTGAGTAAGGAGGCAATTTAATAGCATCAGTCAAAGGAATTTGCAAGAATAAAGGCTTCATCCACTCACACAACTTATTATAGTGTTCATCTTCCTTTGACTTGTGTTTCTTATCAGGGAAAGGCATAGGTTTTTGGACCCAAGGTTCTCTTTCACTACCATGTTTCTTAGCAATAAAATCTTCTTTAGTGTATTGAGTAGTCTTAGTGTGGTTTTCAGGTTCTTCTTCAACTTTTTCTTTATTAGGCACTTCATTTTCTTCATTACCACTTTCAGTTTCAGCATCAGAGATAGATATACTATTAGGATCTATAGCAGGTTTAGAGGGTTCCACAACAGTTTTATGTTTCTTTTTTCCTTTTCTTACGAGTAGAACCACTATTTTCAGCTTGTTGAGAATCATGCTCAATTCTTTTGGGATGCCCCTTAGGATAGAGGATCCTGGGTAGCAGCACCACTTCTAGTTCTAATTTCATAAGCATGTTTTTCTTTAGCAGCATTAACTAGCAAGTCATTTTGCACTTTAACAAGTTGATCTATTTGAGTTTGAACCATTTGAAAGTGTTTAACAATCATTTTAACATCATTAGAGGTTCTTTCCACAATATATTTCAACTCAACAATAGCTCTAGTGTTTTCCATTAGATGATTTTGCACCCTTTTATTAAAGTTATCCTGCTTAACAATAAAGATGTCAAATTCTTCTAAGCATTGATCAGGAGGTTTAGAGTAAGGGATATCACCTTCATCAAAGTGTTGGAGAGAGTGTACCTCAATAGTGGATGAGTAGGGAATAAGCTTACATAATTCTTCTATAGGGGGTAAATTCTTGACATCTGTAGCTTTAATTCCCTTCTCCTTAAGACATTTCTTAGCTTCCTTCATCACTTCATCATTTAATTCAATAACTCCTGTCTTCTTTGATGTTGGAATAGGCACGGGAATAGATGGTTCAGGTACAATTACTTCAGGTATAGCTTGTTTAGGAGGAGTCCAATCTTTGTAATTCTTGCTTATTTTAGCCATTAATTCCTCAGCTTCCTTAAGAGTCCTATTCCTGAAAACACAATTAGCACAACTATCTAGGTATGTCCTAGATTCCTCGGTTAGTCCATTATAAAATATATCAAGAAGTTCATTCTTAGGTAATGGACTTCCAGCCTGTGCATGAATCAAAGCACAAAACCTTGCCCAAGATTCGGGCAATACCTCTTTTTCTCCCTGTTTAAAATCAAAAAGTTCCTGCAAAATAGCATGTCTAGCACTTGGAGGAAAATATTTCTCCAGGAAAGTACCAATCAAGCACTCAGGGCTATCAATAGATCCAGGAGGTAAATTACTAAACCAAGTTTTAGCTTCTCCTTTCAGCGAAAAGGGGAAAATCTTAGCAACAAAGTAAGTATGCATCTTAATATCATCAGAAAACAAGCCACTCATGGTAAAAAGTTCATTCATATGTGCTACTGCACTTTCATTTTTAGTCCCACCAAAAGGTTCTTTCTCGACAATAGCTATGTAAGATAGATCGAGAGAGAAATCATAATCTTCATCTCTAATGTTTATGGGAGAAGCAGCAAACTTAGCAGCAGGATATAATTTGGGTCTAATAGTACGCCTCTCAAGGAGACTCTTAGCAACTCTCCTATCATGGGTGTTCTTACATTCTTTAATAAACTCATCGGTCATCTCAACATAATCTTCTTCAATATCATAACTCTCGCTAGACTCAGGTGAGCTAACAGGCGTAGTAGTGTCTTCATTAGGAGTTTCTGTATTTCCAACTATAGTTCTAGCAATCGTAGCATCTAGGAAAGGACCTAATGAACCACTCTTATCAAGCACAGTAGAAGCAGCATCAGAAGCATCAGAAGTTTCAGATTCAGCAGTAGTAGTAGTGTGTGTAGCATGTGTATGTGGTGGTGTAACGAGCTTACTTATAACAGACGGTGAATCAAGAGCAGCAGAGGTGTTTAGAACCGTACCTCTTCTTGTAGTGGATGGTAAAATAGGAACCTTGCCATCACGAGACTTACCCATGATGGATGGATAGCAGCGAACAATAGAGAATCCAAGTGAACTTGATAAATAAAGCTATGCTCCCCGGCAACGGCGCCAGAAAATAGTCTTGATGACCCACAAGTATAGGGGGTGTATCGCAGTATTTTCGAGGGAAGTGAAACCCAATTTATTGATTCGACACAAGGGGAGCCAAAGAATATTTATAAGCCTTATCAACTGAGTTGTCAATTCAGCTGCACCTGGAAACAATCTTGCTCACAGCAGTTTATCAGTAGCAACAGTTTTGTAGTAGGAATAGTAAAGTAACAGCAGTAGTAAAATAAAGACAACCGTAACAATAACAGTAAACAGTGGGATTCGAGTGCGGTAGGCATAGGGATGGATGGACGGGCGTTGCATGGACAAGACAATTCACATAGCAATCAGAACATAGGGCAATTGCAGATAAATAAGATAAAGCATCCAAGTACTAGATAATCCTAGGCATGTGTTCCATATATAGTCATATGTGCTCGCAATGAGAACTTGCACAACATCTTTTGTCCTGCCAGCCTGTTTGCAGCGGGGCCTCAAGGGAACTACTGGCAATTAAGGTGCTCCTTTTAATAGAGCACCGGAGCAAAGCATTAACACTCCGTGAACACATGTGATCCTCACATCAAAGCCATTCCCTTCCGGTTATCCCGATTTCTGTCACTTCGAGGCCATAGGTTCTAGACAACAACGTGTGTACACAACTTGTAGATAAGACCAAAAACAATACTATCATAATGAATCAATAACAAGTTTAGATCTGAAATCATGGCACTTGGGCCCTAGTTACAAGCATTAAGCACAACAAGTCGCAACAAAGTCATAAAGCACTAATAAAAGATACTAGCCACCATGCCCTAACAATCTGATGACATAACATGAACGATCTCATCCAATCCCTACCATCCCCATAGCCTACAGCGGGGGCTTACTCACTCATAGATGGGGGAAACATGGATGGTCGATGGAGAAGCGATGGTGATGATGATGGCGATGATCTCCTCCAATTCCCCGTCCCGGCAGGGTGCCAAAACGGAGTTTCTGGTGCTGTTTTGTGGAATCTGATGGTGGCGGCGGAGCGGAACTCCTTCTAGAAAAACGTCGAACCCCCCAAAGTTTTTAGGTCAGAAGGCCGAGGGGGTGCCTGGGGTGCCCACACCACCCCCTGGCGCGGCCTGGCCTGGCCCGCGCCAGCAGGTGGTGTGGCCACCCAGGGCTCTTCTCCGTCTCGTATTCTGGCTCCTGGAGTCTTCGGGTGAAATAGGATTTTTGGCATATTTTCCGGGATTTTTCCTGATAGTTGATTTTCTGCACAAAAAGTAGACATTAAGGCAATTCTGCTAAAAACAGCGTCAGTTTGCATTAGTTGCATCCAAATCACACAAGTATAGAGGAGAAATGATAGCAAAAGTGTTCAGGAAAGTAGATACGTTTTGGACGTATCAGATCATCAGGGAGAGGTTTTAGATCAAAAACCGGATCCTTTTTAGGTGGCATCGTGGTACCCAAGTCTTCCACAGGCAAGTCGTGCTTAAGCATCTTAGGTTGATCACGGAGGATCCTGTCAATCTCATTCCTTTCTTCCATGAATATTTCACTTTCATGATCTTCCATAAATTGCTGCAAAGCATTGTTAGGAGCAAGAGAAATAGAAGCAAGTTGTTCAACCCTAAAATCCTCATTATGGGTTTCTTCTTCGCAAGGTTCTTTAGTAAATATCGAAAAATTAAACTCATAAGATTCCCCATCAAACTTAGTCAAGATTTTCTCCCTCTTGCAATCAATAATAGCTCCACAAGTACTCAAGAAAGGTCTACCAAAAATGATAGGGTAGGTTTTACTAGCAGCCGAACCAAGTACTAGAAAATCAGCGGGGTACTTAATCTTAGCACAAAGGACTTCCACGTCTCGTACAATACCAATTGGAGAGATGGTCTCTCTATTAGCAAGGTGAATAACCACATCAATCTCTTCCAACTCGCAAGGACTAATCTCATGCATAATTTCTCTATAAAGCTCATAAGGAATAGCACTGGAACTTGCACCAATATCACATAAACCATAATAGCAATGATCACCAATTCTAACAGAAAGCACAGGAACACTAGCCTTTTTAGTTCTATTGGGATGTGAAACAATATTAGAAGCATCCTCACAAAAGACTATGTGCCCATCTTCTACGCTTTTAGTGACAAGGTCTTTCACAATTGCTACCATAGGTTCAATGTTTATTTGTTCATCAGGTTTTACAGTTCTTTTTTCACTTTTGGTGATTACATTAGTTATCATTGGATGGTCCTTTACCTTTTCGGGGAAGGGAATCTTCTCGATATAAGGTTCAGGTAAGATGGGGTCAATAATGCAATACTCAGCACTTCCAATAGGAGCATAGTCAACAATATCTTTGTAAGGTGCATGGTACTTGTTCCAACCCCTTTTTGAAATTTCGATAGAGGAAGCAAAAGCTCTAAAGCAATTCGTAATAACTTGCAAATCAAGACCATAAATATTACTAATATTTTGAAAGTCATCAGTTCCCATAAAAGATTCAATGCATTAATAATCATAATTTATACCTGACTTTCTACCTTTATCATTCTCCCAAGCTTCAGCATTGTCTTGAATACGGTCCAGAAGATCCCATTTAGCTTCTTATTCCATGCGAGTGAATGATCCAGCGCAAGAAGCATCCAATAAATCTTTATCATGTAGAGGGAGCCTTGCATAAAAGTTATTGATAATAATATTGTTGGGGACCTCATGAATGGGACATTTGAGCATTAGTAACTTCAATCTCCCCAAGCTTGAGCTGTACTCTCTCCATCAAGAGGCCAAAAGTTGTATATTTGATTCCGATCTTTATGAATCTCACTAGGAGGATAAAACTTTGAATAAAAGAGAGGCACTATTTCCTCCCATTCCAGAGCTTGACCATTCTTCAGCAGCTTATACCATTCCTTAGCTCTTCCTTTCAGTGATAATGAGAATAACTTATTCTTAACTTGATCTGTAGTAATACCTGCACACTTGAACAACCCGCATAATTCGTGTATAAAGAGTAAATGATCACCAGGATGGACAATTCCATCCCCAACATAGTAGTTATCCATAACACGATCAATAATTCTTGTAGGTATTTTGAAAACATCTTTCTCAGCAGGTGGTGGCTTATCTACTACCTTAGTAGTGGTAGTAGCATTACCAAATAAGAAACTCAGCGAATTATCCATAACGAAAATAAAGCAACTAGCAGAAGTAAACAATAATCACAGTAGAAGTTTCCTTTACCAGTTCCACTCTCCAATAGCGCTTCACTCCCCGGCAATGGCGCCCGAAAATAGTCTTGATGACCTACAAGTATAGGGGTGTATCGCAACATTTTTGATAAGTAAGAGTGTCGAACCCAACGAGGAGCAGAAGGTGCTGGCTAGTGGTATGGATTAGGAATTCTCTGCAAATACTTAGCAAACGGATTTTTAGGGGTTTTCTATAAAGCAAGTAAACAAAGTATGAGTAAATAAAAGACAATAGGAATAAATGCAGCAAGTGGCCCAATCCTTTATGCAGCAAAGGACAAGCCGGTTGTATTTCTATAGATGACCAAACGTTCTCGAGGACACATGAGAAGACTGTCAAGTGCTTTCGCTTCATATAGTTGATTAATCTTCTTTAGCTTGCTAAGTGTTGTGTGGGTGAACCTGTACTAATGTACCGCCCTATCCAAGACTAATACATACTTGTGATTATACCCCTTGCAAACATCCGTAAGTACAAGAAAGTAATTAAGGTAGAAACCTAACCACTGTTGGAATTATGCCCTAGAGGCAATAATAAAGATGTTATTATTATAATTCTTGTTCATGATAAAGTTTATATTCCATGCTAGAATTGTATTAAGCGGAAACATTAATACTTGTGTGGTTTGTGAACAACACCGTGTCCCTAGTACGCCTCTATGGACTAGCTCATTGATCAATGATGGTTAAGGTTTCCTAACCATAGACATGAGTTGTCAATTGATAATGAGATCATATCATTGGGAGAATGATATGGTGGACAGACCCAAACTAAGCGAAGCAATTAGATCGTGTCTTTGTGTTCATCTTTGCGAAGCTTTTCCTATGTCAAATATTGTATTCCTTAGACCATGAGATAATACAACTCCCTGGTATCGGAAGAAAGCTTTGAGGTCATCAAACGTCATCCTATGAGAGGGTGATCATAAAGGTGTCTCTCAGGTGATCGGAAAGTATCTGTTCGGTTGTATGTATCGAGATGGGATTTGTCCCTCCCAAGTCGGAGAGATATGCTTCGGGCCCACTCGGTAATCGATATCAACACCGCTTGCAAGCATGTGGTTAAGGAGTTAATCACAAAGTGATATCGGATTACGGAACGAGTAAAGTACTTGCTGTGAACGAGATTGAACTAGGTATGACGATACCGACGATCGAATCTCGGGCAAGTAAAATATCGCGAGACGAAGGGAATATATATATGGGATTGATTGAATCCTGGCATCGTGGTTCATCCGATATGATCATCGATGAATGTGTGGGAGTCAATATGGGTGCCCAGACCCCGCTGTTGATTATTGATAGAAGATCATGTCTGCATATTCTCGAACCCGTAGGGTCACACACTTAACGTGCCTCGACGCTAGGATAGATTGGATACTTGGTTTATGAATTTTTGTTCGGAGTCTCGGATGGGATCCGGGACATCACGAGAGGTTCCGGAATGGTCCGGAGAATAAGATTCATATAAGGCAGTGCAGTTTTTGGAGTTCGGAATTGTTCCGGGTTAATCGGTATTGTACCGGAAGCTTCTAGAACCTTCCGGAAGGGGGCCAACGTGGTCCCACCTTCCGGGAGGGGGCATGGGCCTATGAGGGAGTGTCCTAGACGCATTGGGCCAGGGGCACAAGGCCCCATAGGGCCCAGCCGATCCTAGATAAGTTTAAATCGTTTAAACTAGAGATAAGATAAGATAGGATTTCTAGATAAGGGAGAGTTTAAATTGTTTAAACTAGAGATAGGCTTGGAGGAGAGGCTAGGGCTGGCCGCACCCTCCTCTATATATAGAGGGCTGGTGCGCCCCCTCTCACACACCCTTATACCTTCCTCCAAACCTAGTTGCCCTGCTGCCCTTCCTCTCTCCCTCCCGACTGTTTGTAGGCGAAGCCCTGCAGCAGAAATTCTCCACCATATACACCACGCCGTCGTGCTGTAGATCCAATCCATCTCTCCACCATACTTGCTGGTCCGAGGAAGGAGGAGACGTCGAGGTGCTGCACGTGTGCATCTCACGGAGGCACCGCCACTTGTGGTGCTAGATCGGATCGGATCGCGAGGAGGAGAAGCGAGTACGACTACATCACCCACGTTCCGACGAACGTTCCGCTGTGCGAATCTTCAAGGGTATGAAGATCTAATCCAATCTCTCTCGTTGTTTGCATCTCCTAGATTAGATCTTGGCTTTCCCTCTGTTCGCTTCCGTAGAAAATTTTGATTTACTATGCTGCGAATCCCTTCAGTGGTATCAGAGCTAGATCTATGCGTAGATGTGTTTCACGAGTAGAACGCAACATGGTTGTTGCGGGCGTTGATGTTTTCTGTTGCAAGCCTCTTGTTTGTGTTCTTCTTATGGCGCGGGATAGTGAGATTGAAGCGGTCCAGGCCAACCTTACGCGACGTCGTTCGCGAGACCGGCTCCGCACTTGACGTGTGGCTTGTACCATACATGCGGCTGGTGGATGTCAGTTTCTCTCACTATAGTTGTCATGGGATTAACACCGGAGTTTGGCAACCATAATATCACCGTTGTGGCTTTCCGTAGGTAAGAATCGTTCTTAGCATCTACTCCCATAAGCCACGTAAAACATGCAACAACAAAGTAGAGGCGTCTAACTTGTTTTTGCAGGGAGTGTTTTCTGTGATATGGTATGGCCCAAGATGTGATGTGTATGTTGTATGCGATGATCATGTTTTGTAATGTTTCACGACTTGCATGTCGATGAGTACACAACCGGCAGGAGCCATATGGTTGTCTTTATAATTTGTGTATGACCTGCGAGTCAACTTCTTATACGCCATGTAATAGCTTCGCTTTATCGCTAAGTAGTTAGCAATAGTTGTAGTTGCTATTCGTGGTGGAGGCAATCATGGTGGAGTGATGGAGATCATGCCGGCACGCACAAGATGGAGATCATTGCGCGAAGATTGGCTATACCATGTCACATAAAGTTATATGCATGTGATGTTTATCCTTTTATGTATCTTATTATGCTTAGATCGCGACGGTAGCATTATAAGATGATTCCTCACTTAAAGATCAAGATAAAACTGTGTTCTCCCCAAGTATGCACCGTTGCAAAAGTTCGTCGTGTCCAAGCATCACGTGATGATCGGGTGCTATAGACTCTACGCTCACATACAACGGGTGCAAGCCAGTTTTGCACACGCGGAAATACTTGGGTTTTACTTGACGAGCCTAGCATGTACAGACATGGCCACGGAACACAAGAACCGAAAGGTTAAGCATGAGTCATATGAATGATATGATCGATACTTCGTTGTCCACCATTGAAACCACATCTCTTCTCGTGATGATCGGATTAGGTGTGGTGAATTTGGATCGTGTTCACTAAACAACTTGAGGGATGTTGAATTTAGTGGGAGTTCATCTAGTAATTTGATTAAGTTGAACTATTTATCATGAACCTAGTCTAAATTGTACTTGCAAATACTGTAGATCACATGGCCAAGTCCAACTTCAACTTCAACGTTTTTGCTGAGAAAGAAAAGCTTAGAAACAATGGGTCTAACTTCACCAACTGGTTCCGCAATCTAAGAATCATTCTGTCTGGCGGACAAAAGGACTATGTCCTTGGGAAAGCGTTAGGTGACCCCCCTGCTGCAACTGCGCCGGCTGATGAGAAAGCTGTCTATCAGTCGCGCAAAGATGATTATGGTGTGATTAAGAGCACCATGTTGTTTGCTATGGAACCGGAACTTCAAAATCGTTTTGAAAACTATCCCGGGCCCTTTGAGATTCTCGAGGAGCTGAAAACCATGTTTCAGACTCAGGCCCGTTCTGAGAGATATGAGATCTCTGAGAAGTTCTTTAACTGCAAGATGGAGGAAGGGAGTTCCGTTAGTGAGCACGCCATTAAGATGTCGGGCTACACTCAACGCCTTGAGCAACTGGACTGCAAGATTCCAGAGGAGCTCAAGATTGACAGGGTTCTGCAATCACTCCCTCCCAGCTACAAAAGTTTTGTAGTGACTCATAATCAGATTGGTTCCACTGATACGATCACCGAGCTCTTCGCAAAGCTGAAGGCTGCGGAGGTGGACATCAAAAAGGATAATCATGTGTTGATGGTCAACAAGCCCTCCTTTAAGAAAGGTAAAGGTGCCAAGAAGCCCTTCAAGTAAAGCGGCGGCAAGCGCGTTGCCCCTGCTGAGAAGAAGCTCAAGTCTGGACCTAAGTCGGACACTGAGTGCTTCTATTGCAAGGACAAGGGTCACTGGAAGCGCAACTGTCCGAAGTACTTAGCGGACAAGAAGGATGGCACCATCAAAGGTATATTTGATATACATGTTATTGATGTTTTCCTTACTAGCCCTTGTTGTAGTGCCTGGGTATTTGATACCGGTTCAGTTGCTAATATTTGTAACTCGAAACAGGAGCTACGGAATAGACGGCGGCTTGCGAGGGATGAGGTGACGATGCGCGTTGGCAACGGATCAAGAGTTGATGTGATGGTCGTCGGCACACTCTCCTTAGTTTTACCTTCGGGATTAGTTTTAAACCTTAATAAATGTTATTATGTGCCTGCGTTGAGCATGAACATTATTTCTGGATCGTGTTTATTGCAAGACGGTTATTCATTTAAATCGGAGAATAATGGTTGTTCTATTTATATGAGTAACATCTTTTATGGTCATGCACCCCTTGTGAATAGTTTATTTCTTCTAAATCTCGAAAGGGATGAAACACACATCCATAACATTGAGGCTAAGAGATGCAAAGTAGATAGTGATAATACTACTTATTTGTGGCACTGTCGTCTAGGTCATATTGGTGTAAAGCGCATGAAGAAACTCCATTCTGATGGACTTTTGGAGTCTCTTGATTTTGAATCATTTGACACATGCAAACCATGCCTCATGGGCAAGATGATCAAAACCCCGTTCTCCGGTATGATGGAGCGAGCAACGGACTTGTTGGAAATCATACATACCGATGTATGCGGACCGATGAGTGTTTCAACGCGCGGTGGATATCGCTATTTTCTCACTTTTACCAATGACTTAAGTAGATATGGGTATATCTATTTAATGAAACATAAATCTGAAACGTTTGAAAAGTTCAAAGAATTTCAGAATGAAGTAGAGAACCATCGTAACAGAAAGATTAAGTTTCTACGATCCGATCGTGGGGGCGAATATTTGAGTTATGATTTTCTCACGCATCTCAAAGCAAGTGGAATCGTTTCACAACTCACGCCACCCGGAACACCACAGCGCAATGGTGTGTCTGAACGCCGGAATCGAACCCTATTAGATATGGTCCGATCGATGATGTCTCTTACTGATTTGCCGTTATCCTTTTGGGGTTATGCATTAGAAACCGCTGCATTCACTTTAAATAGGGCTCCATCTAAATCCGTTGAGACGACACCGTATGAACTGTG
Source organism: Avena sativa (assembly GCA_916181665.1). Lineage (NCBI taxonomy): Eukaryota > Viridiplantae > Streptophyta > Magnoliopsida > Poales > Poaceae > Avena > Avena sativa. Next base: position 626,244,319 of record OV702288.1, on the reverse strand, counting down.
GTTTGGTGCTAAACCTAAGTTGTCGTTTCTTAAAGTTTGGGGATGTGAAGCTTACGTCAAGAAGTTGATGCCGGACAAGCTCGAACCCAAAGCGGAGAAATGCGTCTTCATAGGATACTCTAAGGAAACTATTGGGTATACCTTCTATCACAGAACCGAAGGTAAAGTGTTTGTCGCAAAGAACGGTTCCTTTCTTGAGAAGGAGTTTCTCTCGAAAGAAGTGAGTGGGAGGAAAGTAGAGCTAGACGAGGTTATTGAACCTTCTCTTGAATTGGAGAGTAGCGCAGCACCTGAAATTGTTCCAGTGCCGCCTGCACCAACAATAGAGGAAGCTAATGACAAGGATCATGAAGCTTCGGACGATGCTGCTACTGAACGTCGCAGGTCGACAAGGTTGCGTGCCCCTCCTGAGTGGTACGGCAACCCTGTCTTGACTGTCTTGTTAGTAGAAGACAGTGAACCTACGAACTATGAGGAAGCGATGATGAGCCCAGACTCTGAGAAATGGCTAGAAGCCATGAAATCCGAATTGGGATCCATGAGCGAAAACCAAGTATGGACTTTGGTGGACCCTCCTAGCGACCGAAAGGCCGTTGAGTGCAAATGGATCTTCAAGAAGAAAACGGACGCGGATGGTAATGTTACCGTCTATAAAGCACGGCTTGTTGCGAAAGGTTTTCGACAAGTTCAAGGTGTTGACTACGATGAGACTTTCTCTCCCGTAGCGATGTTTAAGTCCATTCGGATTTTATTAGCAATTGCTGCGTTTCATGATTATGAAATATGGCAAATGGATGTCAAGACTGCTTTCCTCAATGGCAACATTGATGAAGAGTTGTATATGATGCAACCCGAAGGTTTTGTCGATCCTAAGGATGCTGATAAAGTATGCAAACTTCAGCGTTCCATTTATGGACTGAAGCAAGCATCTCGGAGTTGGAACCTTCGTTTTGATCAAGTGATCAAGAGCTTTGGATTTGTTCCAAATTGCTACGAAGCTTGCATCTACAAGAAAGTGAGTGGGAGCTCGGTGACATTTCTGGTACTATATGTGGATGACATATTGATTATTGGAAATGACATCAACATGCTTAACGATGTGAAGAGTTATTTGAACAAGTGTTTTTCAATGAAAGACCTAGGTGAAGCTGCTTATATATTGGGCATCAAAATCTATAGAGATAGACAAAGACGTCTGATAGCTTTAAGCCAGAGTACGTACCTAGACAAAGTTCTGAAAAGGTTCAGAATGGATAAGGCATTGAAAGGTTCAGTGCCTATGTTGTCAGGTAAGATATTGAGCAAGGCTCAGTGTCCAGCTACAATAAATGATAGGGAAGCTATGAGCAAAGTGTCTTATGCCTCGGCCATAGGTTCCATCATGTATGCCATGCTGTGTACTAGACCGGATGTGTCCAATGCTCTTAGTTTGACGAGCAGATATCAAAGTGATCCAGGAGTGGAACACTAGACAGCCGTGAAGAACATCCTAAGGTACCTAAATAGGACTAAAGAAATGTTCTTAGTCTATGGGGTTGATGAACAGCTCGTCGTAAAAGGTTACGTCGATGCTAGTTTCGACACCGACAAGGATGATGCTAAATCTCAGACAGGATACGTGTATATTTTGAATGGAGGAGCTGTGAGCTAGAGAAGCTGCAAGCAAAGCGTGGTCGCGGGATCTACAGTAGAAGCGGAATACATGGCTGCTGCAGAAGCGTCAAGTGAAGGAGTTTGGATCAGAAACTTCATCACTGAGCTTGGCGTGGTTCCAAGTGCATTGGACCCACTGGAGATATTGTGTGACAACACTGGCGCCATAGCACTCGCTAAGGAACCAATATATCATCCAAAGACCAAGCATATCAACCGCAAGTTTCATATAATCCGAGATTATATAGCAGATGGAGATCTGAAGATCAGCAAAGTACATACAGATCTGAATGTCGCAGATCCATTGACTAAACCTCTTCCACGTGTAAAACATGATCAGCACCTTAGTGCCATGGGTGTGAGATTGTTGCCAAATGTAAACTAGATTATTGACTCTAGTGCAAGTGGGAGACTGTTGGAATTATGCCCTAGAGGCAATAATAAAGATGTTATTATTATAATTCTTGTTCATGATAAAGTTTATATTCCATGCTAGAATTGTATTAAGCGGAAACATTAATACTTGTGTGGTTTGTGAACAACACCGTGTCCCTAGTACGCCTCTATGGACTAGCTCATTGATCAATGATGGTTAAGGTTTCCTAACCATAGACATGAGTTGTCAATTGATAATGAGATCATATCATTGGGAGAATGATATGGTGGACAGACCCAAACTAAGCGAAGCAATTAGATCGTGTCTTTGCGTTCATCTTTGCGAAGCTTTTCCTATGTCAAATATTGTATTCCTTAGACCATGAGATAATACAACTCCCTGGTATCGGAAGAAAGCTTTGAGGTCATCAAACGTCATCCTATGAGAGGGTGATCATAAAGGTGTCTCTCAGGTGATCGGAAAGTATCTGTTCGGTTGTATGTATCGAGATGGGATTTGTCCCTCCCAAGTCGGAGAGATATGCTTCGGGCCCACTCGGTAATCGATATCAACACCGCTTGCAAGCATGTGGTTAAGGAGTTAATCACAAAGTGATATCGGATTACAGAACGAGTAAAGTACTTGCTGTGAACGAGATTGAACTAGGTATGACGATACCGACGATCGAATCTCGGGCAAGTAAAATATCGCGAGACAAAGGGAATATATATATGGGATTGATTGAATCCTGGCATCGTGGTTCATCCGATATGATCATCGATGAATGTGTGGGAGTCAATATGGGTGCCCAGACCCCGCTGTTGATTATTGATAGAAGATCATGTCTGCATATTCTCGAACCCGCAGGGTCACACACTTAACGTGCCTCGACGCTAGGATAGATTGGATACTTGGTTTATGAATTTTTTTTCGGAGTCTCGGATGGGATCCGGGACATCACGAGAGGTTCCGGAATGGTCCGGAGAATAAGATTCATATAAGGCAGTGCAGTTTTTGGAGTTCGGAATTGTTCCGGGTTAATCAGTATTGTACCGGAAGCTTCTAGAACCTTCCGGAAGGGGGCCAACGTGGTCCCACCTTCCGGGAGGGGGCATGGGCCTATGAGGGAGTGTCCTGGCCGCATTGGGCCAGGGGCACAAGGCCCCATAGGGCCTAGCCGATCCTAGATAAGTTTAAATCGTTTAAACTAGAGATAAGATAAGATAGGATTTCTAGATAAGGGAGAGTTTAAATTGTTTAAACTAGAGATAGGCTTGGAGGAGAGGCTAGGGCTGGCCGCACCCCCCTCTATATATAGAGGGCTGGTGCGCCCCCTCTCACACACCCTTATACCTTCCTCCAAACCTAGTTGCCCTGCTGCCCTTCCTCTCTCCCTCCCGACTGTTTGTAGGCGAAGCCCTGCAGCAGAAATTCTCCACCATATACACCACGCCGTCGTGCTGTAGATCCAATCCATCTCTCCACCATACTTGCTGGTCCGAGGAAGGAGGAGACGTCGAGGTGCTGCACGTGTGCATCTCACGGAGGCACCGCCACTTGTGGTGCTAGATCGGATCGGATCGCGAGGAGGAGAAGCGAGTACGACTACATCACCCACGTTCCGACGAACGTTCCGCTGTGCGAATCTTCAAGGGTATGAAGATCTAATCCAATCTCTCTCGTTGTTTGCATCTCCTAGATTAGATCTTGGCTTTCCCTCTGTTCGCTTCCGTAGAAAATTTTGATTTACTATGCTGCGAATCCCTTCAACCACTGCTTTAAACTCTAAAACCCTTACGTCCCTTGTGCAATGGTTTCCTAACGGGGGTTCAGGTTTCTATCACTCCGGCAACCCCTACGATTAGTAGCCAAATAACCAATGCATTCCCCTAGGCCCATATAGGTGAAGTGTCATGTGGTCGACGTTCACATGACACCACTAGAAGAAGTACACCACAACTTAAATAACAATCTATTGAATCTTTCTCAACGCAACTCCACTACTAACAACAAGACTTCTCCCATGTCCTCAAGAACAAAACGAAGTACTCACAAGACATCATATGGATCATGATCAGAGATGGAATAATGATGTATAACAATCTGCACATAAACAATAATTCAATGGTTCACTCAATAGCATCAACTACGAAGAGTAATCAACACCGGGAAAGTTTCCCCTATGAACTATGCAAGATTCAAAGCAATTGTTACAACAATATGGAGATGGTGATGAGGGTGCTAATGGTGATGATGATGATGATGATCCCAATGAAGTCCAGCTTGATGGTGGTGTTGATGGCGATAATCTCCCCTCTCTGGGAAGGAATTCCCTTGGCAGAAATCTGTGTGCCGGAGAGATCTTTCTCTCTCGGTGTTTTTCGCCCCGTAGAGGCAACAGAATCTTTCTTTGGTCGCTCCCCGAGTCTTAGGGTTTCGGGAGGTTGATATACGCCAGAGGGGAGAGGCTGGAGTGGGCCAGGGTGGCCACACCACCTCCAGGCGCGGCCTAGGCCTGCCCGCGCCATGGGGTGGTGTGGGCCCCATGTGGCCCATCTCCACTCCATCTTCTGGCATCCTTAGCCTTCTAGAAAAATAGGATTTTCCATGTACTTTCCCGGTTTTTCTGATCTTCGTGAATTTTGCCTCCAAACAGCACCTTTTCCATCAGAATCCTGACTGCAGCGGTCCATGCTCCATAAGTCATCAACCATGCAAAAATAGATGAAATAACATAAGTATCACCTCTCAATATGAAATATATCAATGAATAATAGTGAATTAAGACATAGAATAGTGATGCAAAATGGACGTATCAATTACCAGAGGCATGAACCCACTATCGAGCATAAATACTAACTCTTGGAGTTGCTAGCATCTACTTGGCCAAGATAGCTATTAACAACGGAAAGCATGCAAGATCACAAATAACAAAGACATGATAGAATCAATAATCAATCTGAAATAGCATCTCAATATCCATCGGATCCCCGCAAACACAACATGTATGAATTATAAATAGATGATCTTGATCATGAACGGAGCTCACAAGATCTAAACATGAAAGCACAAAGGAGGAGAACCAGCCATCTAGCTACTACATGGATCCGTAGTCCAAGGATGAACTACTCACGCATCACACCGGAGGCTTGGATGGTGATGAAGAAGGCCTCCAGGGTGAATTCCCCTCTCCGGCAGGGTGCCGAGAAGAGCTTCAGATCCCTCTCGATCTAGGGATGGAGATGACGGCGGCTATAGACTCTTCCGTGGATTTTTGATCGAGTACTTAGGGTTTTCGTCCTGAGGGCAATATATAGGCAGAAGGAGAGGCCGAGGGGGTGCCAGGAGCGGCTACACCACCCCCTGGCGCGGGTCAGGCCTGGCCGCGCGGCCAGGTGGTGTGGTGGCTCCCTGGCCCTTCTCCGTCTCGTATTCTGGCACTTGATCCCTTCCGGAAAATAGGCATTTTGGCTTTTGTCCCGTCCAATTCCGAGAATATTCATTTTCTGACTTTCCTGGAACCAAAAGCAGCAGAAAACAGGCAGCTGGCACTGTGGCTCTTGTTAATAGGTTAGTCCAAGAAATCATATGAAAAGTACTCCAAAGTTGGTGTTGGGTCAGCAGCATAGAAAACAAAAAATTTCCTACGATGAGAACTATACGCCAAGATCTATCTACTAGGTACAAAGCAAACGGGTGGACATACATCCATAGAGAACTTACCCTCGAAGACAACGAGCTTTGTTAACGAGTAGGAACTCGTGGTTGATGTAGTCGTACACTTGCCGATCTCAAGATCGTGAGGAAGTCCGAGCGCCGCAACTCAGCAGCGCATCCGCACTCGCACACACGTTCAAGCCACCGGACAACATCCACCTCCTCGCTCCAGCGATCCAGCGGAAGCAGCAACTCCTTCCAGACAAAATGCCACTGGGAACATGTATCTCGCTAATCCGAGACCATGGGGGAATAATTCTAGAGGGGGAGAGATATCCTTCACAAGGAGGTGTGAGGATTAAGGAGGGAATGGGTGGCCTTTTATAGGAGGAGGGGGGTGCCCCCTCTCTCCATGGCCGGCGCATGGGGGGTGACCCCTCACCTCCCCCATTCATGTGGTGGTAACTCCTCCACATTAAAATGCCTCTTCACATTCCCTTTTAAAGCCTCCACTTTAAATGCATTAAGTTTCTCCAAATTTAATGCTCTCTCATTTAATAAAACTCTTTTATTAAATTTATTCAGAATTTTGTTAATTAATTTAATTAACAAACATTCACATATAGCCCCTTGCAATATTTCAATATCACATGCAGAACCACCTTCTACAATTTCACCCGAAACAATTTCCGGTTTCTATTGAAACAATTCCTGCGCTTTGCAATTCTTTCGTCTGAAACATATGTGCTCCAAAATGGTGTCCGGTAACTCTTAAGTGTGCCACCCTATGGTTCGCGAATAATGCAGACATGATCGAGACCCTTCTTCGATCAATAATCAGCAGCGGGACCTGGAGATCCGTACTGACTCCTACACATTCAACGATGACTCCTGTGATCGTGAGAACCTTTAACGCTTGTAACTAAATCCCTTTGTCTCTCGATATATTACATGTCCGAGATTCGATCATCGGTATCTCCATACCTAGTTTGATCTCGTTACCGACATGCACTCTTTTCTCGTTCCCGTGATATAACATTCTAGTGATCACATCACTTGCTTGCAAGCTATCCTAATGTGATATCACTGAGAGGGCCCAGAGTATATCTATCCATCATCTGGATTGACAAATTCCACTCTTGATCCATGAGCCTCAACATAACACCTTCATAGCACTGAACCCATCTTTATAGTCACCCTGTTACGGTGTGACGTTTGATGTTATCAAGATACTCTTCCGGTGTTAGCAATTAACATGATCTCATGGTCTAAGGATAAAGATTACTTCGTATGATGTTATAGCAATATAAACACAATGACTTGATCGTAATGCTATACTTCGGATGAATGTTCATCACATCATTCCACCAATGGTGTGACCTTGTTATTAACAACATCCAATGTCCATGATCAGGAAACCTTGATCATCCTGCTAATCAACAAGCTAGTCTATAAGAGAGGCATGACTAGGAACCCTTTTTGTTTATTAAACACACATGTATTGATGTTTCCTATCAATACAATTATAGCATGTAAAATAAACATCTATCATATACAAGGAATACATAATAACAACTTTATTATTGCCTCTCAGGGCATATTTCCTTCAGTCTCCCACTTGCACTAGAGACAATAATCTAGTTCACATAGTGATAAATCTAACACCCATGGAGTTCTGGTGTTGATCATGTTTTGCCCTAGGGAGTACTTTAGTCAACGGATCTGCTATATTCAGGTCCGTGTGCACTTTACAAATCTTTATATCTCCATCCTTGACATGCTCGCGGATGGAGTGAAACCGGTGCTTAATATGCTTGGAATTCTTGTGAGACCTTGGTTCCTTTGCGTTGGCTATGGCTCCATTGTTGTCACAATAGATCACCATCGGGTCCAACGCACTGGGAACCACACCCAGTTCCGTTATGAACTCCTTCATCCAAACCGCTTCCTGCGCTGCTTCTGAAGCAGCAACATATTCCGCCTCCGTTGTTGATCCAGCCACCACAGGTTGTTTGGAGCTCCTCCAACTAACTGCTGCTCCGTTCAAGAGAAATACGTATCCGGATTGAGACTTAGAGTCATCCGGATCAGTGTCAAAGCTAGCATCAACATAACACTTAGCGACTAGCTCTTCTTCACCTCCGTATATAAGAAACATATCCTTAGTTCTTCTCAAGTACTTAAGGATATTCTTGACCGCTATCCAGTGTTCCGAACCTGGATCAGATTGGTACCTACTAGTCAAACTAATAGCATGTGCCACATCCGGTCTTGTACATAGCATGGCATACATTATAGAGCCTATGGCTGAGGCATAGGGGATCTTATCCATTATCTCTCTTTCTTCCGTCGTAGCCGGACTTTGAGTCTTACTCAATGTCTTGCCTTGCAACATAGGTAAGAACCCCTTCTTACTTCCGTCCATATTAAACTTCTTTAATATCTTATCAAGGTATGTACTCTGCGATAGCCCAATTAGGCGTCTTGATCTATCTCTATAGATTTTAATGCCTAATATATATGAAGCTTCACCAAGGTCCTTCATCGAAAATTTGCTGTTTAGATAACTTTTAACACTGTTTAAAAGATCTAAATCATTTCCAATCAATAATATGTCATCCACATATAATATCAGAAATGCCACATTGCTCCCACTCACTTTCTTGTAAATACAAGTCTCTCCATAAGTTTGGACAAATCCAAACTCTTTGATCACCTCATCAAAGCGGAGATTCCAACTTCGTGATGCTTGCTTCAGTCCATAGATGGATCGCTGAAGTTTGCACACCTTATTAGCATCCTTAGGATCGACAAAACCCTTAGGTTGTATCATATACAACTCTTCTTCAATATTACCATTGAGGAACGCAGTTTTGACATCCATCTACCATATTTCATAATCGAAATATGCAGCAATTGCTAACATAATCCTAACCGACTAATCATCGCTACGGGAGAGAATGTCTCATCGTAGTCAACTCCTTGAATTTGTCGAAACCCCTTTACGACAAGTCGAGCCTTATAGATGGTCACATTACCATCAGCATCAGTTTTCCTTTTGAAAATCCATTTATTCTCAACGGCCTTTCGGTCGTGAGGTAAGTCCACCAAGTTCCAAACTTGGTTCTCGTACATGGATTCCATCTCGGATTTCATGGCTTCTAGCCATTTGTTGGAATCCGGGCTCATCATTGCTTCTTCATACGTCGCAGGGTCATCCATTTCATCAACCATGAAATTCACAACAGGATTGCCATACAGTTCAGGAGCTGCACGTGTCCTGCTTGACCTGCGAGGTTCGGTAGTGTCCTCTTTCGGAGTTTCATGATCAATATCATTAGCTCTCTCTTCATTAGGTGAAGTCAACTCCGAAACAACTTCGGGAGCTGTGCTACTCGCCATTTCATGAAGAGAAGGTTCAATAACCTCTCCGAGTTCTACCTTCCGACTACTCACACCTTTCGCGAGAAACTCCTTCTCAAGAAAGGATCCATTCTTGGCAACAAAAACCTTGCCCTCAGATCTGTGATAGAAGGTATACCCAATCGTTTCCTTAGGGTATCCTATGAAGACGCATTTTTCCGCTTTGGGTTCGAGTTTATCCGGTTGAAGTTTCTTCACATAAACATCGCATCCCCAAACCTTAAGAAATGACAGCTTAGGTTTGTTTCCAAACCATAATTCATACGGTGTCGTTTCAATGGATTTAGATGGTGCCCGATTTAAAGTGAATGCAGCTGTTTCTAGTGCATAACCCCAAAATGACAGTGGCAAGTCAGCCAGAGACATCATAGATCGAACCATATCCAATAAAGTACGATTACGACGTTCTGACACACCATTACGTTGTGGTGTTCCGGCAGGCGTGAGTTGTGAAACTATTCCACACTCTTTCATGTGTGTGCTAAACTCGTAACTTAGATACTCTCCTCCACGGTCAGACCGTAGAAATTTGATCTTTATATTACGATGATTTTCCACTTCAGTCTGAAATTCTTTGAACTTTTCAAAAGTTCTAGACTTGTGTTTCATCAAATAGATATACCCATATCTACTCAAATCATCCGTGAAAGTAACAAAATAACGATATCCACCTCGCGCCGACACGCTCATTGGTCCACACACATCAGTATGTATGATTTCCAATAAATCTGTCGCCCGTTCCATTGAACCGGAAAACGGCGTTCTAGTCATCTTGCCCATAAGGCATGGCTCACATGTATCAAATGATTCAAAATCAAGTGATTCCAAAAGTTCATCAGAATGGAGTTTCTTCATGCGTTTAACGCCAATATGACCTAGACGGCAGTGCCACATATATGTAGATATATCATTATCAAGTTTAATTCTTTTAGCAACAACATTATGAATATGCGTAATACTGCTATCGAGATCCAATAGAAATAAACCATTCAACATAGGTGCATGACCATAAAAGATATTATTCATATAAATCGAACAACCATTGTTTTCAGACTTAAATGAATAACCACTTTGCATCAAACACGATCCGGATACAATGTTCATGCTCAGTGCAGGCACCAAATAACAATTATTTAGGTTTATAACTAATCCCGATGGCATATGGAGAGGCAGCGTTCCGACGGCGATCACATCAACTCTTGATCCATTGCTGACCCGCATCGTGACCTCATCCCTTGCTAGTTGTCGCTTGTTCCGCAGCCCCTGAACCGAGTTACATATATTAGCAACCGATCCCGTATCAAATATCCAGGTGCTACTGCGAGTACTGGTCAAGTACACATCAATAACATGTATATCACATATACCTTTGTTTGCCTTGCCAGACTTCTTGTCCGCCAAATACTTGGGGCAGTTGCGCTTCCAATGGCCAGTCTCCTTGCAATAGTAGCACTCGGTGTCAGACTTAGGGCCAGCTCGGGGTTTCTTTTCAGGCGTGGCAACAGACTTGCCACCCTTCTTTCCCTTGTGCTTGCCTTTCTTGTCCTTCTTGAAACCGGTGGTTCTATTGATCATCAACACTTGATGTTCTTTCCTAATCTCCACTTCCGCAGTCTTAAGCATTGACAGAAACTCGGGAAGAGACTTCTTCATGCCCTGCATATTATAGTTCATCACGAAGCTCTTGTAGCTAGGTGGCAGAGATTGGAGAACACGATGTATGCCTAAGTCAATGGGAATCGTTATTCCCAAGGACACAAGCTTATCGGCGTACCCAGACATTTTGAGTACGTGCTCACTAACGGAGCTGTTTTCCTCCATCATGCAGCTAAAGAACTTTTCTGTAGCATTATAACTCTCTACGGCAGCATGGGTATCGAAAATCATTTTCAATTCTCCCATGGTATCAAAGGCATTGCCATTTTCGAAACGCTTTCGAAGTTCTGGCTCTAGCCCATACAGTATGCCGCAATGAACTAAGTTGTGGTCCTCCTAACGAGTTATATAGACGTTCTTTTCCTCGTCAGGGGCATCAGGAGCTGGTGGGGGGCCTAGCGGCGCATCTAGCATATATTGCTTTTGTGCAGCAGTGAGGAGAATCCTCAAATTCATAGCCCAGTTTGTGAAGTTGCTACCATTCGCAGCAAGTTTCTCTTTCTCCATGAACACATTGAAATTAAAAGCAGGTGGTGCCATCTATAACAGAATTTGTAAAGTATATTTAGACTAAGTTTATGATAGATTGAGTTCAACTAATCCAAATTACTAATGAACTCCCACTCAAAAACAACATCCCTCGTGTCCTTTTGGTGATTACATGAACCAAATCCACTACACCAAGTCCGATCATCACGTGAGTCGGTGTAGTTTCAAAGGCGAGCATCTATATGGGCATCATATCAACTATATGACTCATGCTTAACCTTTCGGTCCGTGTTCCGAGGCCATGTCTGTACATGCTAGGCTCGTCAAGTAAGAACCTTAGTATTTGCGTGTGTAAAACTGTCTTACACCCGTTGTATGAAAGCGTAGAGTTGAGAACACCCGATCATCACGTGATGCCTCAAAACACGATCCACAAAACGGTGCATACTTAAGGAAGAACACATTTTATCTCGATATCTAAATGAGGGATCATCTTATAATGCTACCAAACGCGCCAAACTAGCAGTATAAGATGCTAACATCTAATGTGTGATCTCTATCATTTGCATCATGGTATGATCTCTATCATTCCTTTGTGTGTAAGGCCAAGGTCTATGGAACTTACACGTTAAGTGAGTTGTAAGAGTATCTATCATACATCTACTTACAACAATACCATATCAAAACACTAGCCCAGCAACGATCTAAACTAGACGCCTCTAATTTATCAATTGCAAGTTTTACGTGGCTTAGGGCTTTCAGAGATAGAACCTGTCTAACCTACGAACATGAACCACGAGGATAACTAAGTTATTAGCAACTCATTGTAAATCAGATATTGACTATAGTAGGAGAGACAGACACCCGCCAGCCACTTATGCAAAACAAGTTGCATGTCAGTCGTGGAACCGGTCTCATATACGATGACATGTAAGGTTGGTCCGGGCCGCTTCATCCCACTATGCCATCAATATCCAAAATACATAGAAGATGCAATAACATGATCATCATCGCCCACATATCAACCATATGTGTACTACCCGTGCTAAGCACCTACGCATAGATCAGGCTCTGATACCACTGTTGGGTCCGCAGCATAGAAAACAAAAAAATCCTACGATGAGAACTATACGCCAAGATCTATCTACTAGGTACAAAGCAAACGGGTGGACATACATCCATAGAGAACTTACCCTCGAAGACAACGAGCTTTGTTAACGAGTAGGAACTCGTGGTTGATGTAGTCGTACACTTGCCGATCTCAAGATCGTGAGGAAGTCCGAGCGCCGCAACTCAGCAGCGCATCCGCACTCGCACACACGTTCAAGCCACCGGACAACCTCCACCTCCTCGCTCCAGCGATCCAGCGGAAGCAGCAACTCCTTCCAGACGAAATGCCACCGGGAACATGTATCTCGCTAATCCGAGACCATGGGGGAATAATTCTAGAGGGGGAGAGAGATCCTTCACAAGGAGGTGTGAGGATGAAGGAGGGAATGGGTGGCCTTTTATAGGAGGAGGGGGGTTCCCCCTCTCTCCATGGCCGGCGCATGGGGGGGGTGACCCCTCACCTCCCCCATTCATTTGGTGGTAACTCCTCCACATTAAAATGCCTCTTCACATTCCCTTTTAAAGCCTCCACTTTAAATGCATTAAGTTTCTCCAAATTTAATGCTCTCTCATTTAATAAAACTCTTTTATTAAATTTATTCAGAATTTTGTTAATTACTTTAATTAACAAACATTCACATATAGCCCCTTGCAATATTTCAATATCACATGCAGAACCACCTTCTGCAATTTCACCCGAAACAATTTCTGGTTTCTATTGAAACAATTCCTGCGCTTTGCAATTCTTTCGTTTGAAACATATGTGCTCCAAAATAGTGTCCGGTAACTCTTAAGTGTGCCACCCTACGGTTCGCGAATAATGCAGACATGATCGAGACCCTTCTCCAATCAATAATCAGCAGCGGGACCTGGAGATCCGTACTGACTCCTACACATTCAACGATGACTCCTGTGATCGTGAGAACCTTTAATGCTTGTAACTAAATCCCTTTGTCTCTCGATATATTACATGTCCGAGATTCGATCATCGGTATATCCATACCTAGTTTGATCCCGTTACCGACATGCACTCTTTTCTCGTTCCCGTGATATAACATTCTAGTGATCACATCACTTGCTTGCAAGCTATCCTAATGTGATATCACCGAGAGGGCCCAGAGTATATCTATCCGTCATCTGGATTGACAAATTCCACTCTTGATCCATGATCCTCAACATAACACCTTCGTAGCACTAAACCCATCTTTATAGTCATCCTGTTACGGTGTGACGTTTGATATTATCAAGATACTCTTCCGGTGTTAGCAATTAACATGATCTCATGGTCTAAGGATAAAGATTACTTTGTATGATGTTATAGCAATATAAACACAATGACTTGATCGTAATGCTATACTTCGGATGAATGTTCATCACATCATTCCACCAATGGTGTGACCTTGTTATTAACAACATCCAATGTCCATGATCAGGAAACCTTGATCATCCTGTTAATCAACAAGCTAGTCTATAAGAGAGGCATGACTAGGAACCCTTTTTGTTTATTAAACACACATGTATTGATGTTTCCTATCAATACAATTATAGCATGTAAAATAAACATCTATCATATACAAGGAATACATAATAACAACTTTATTATTGCCTCTCAGGGCATATTTCCTTCAGTTGGAACAAAACACAAGAAAGTGGATAAAACCAAGCATGGAACATCAAAAATTATAGATACATTTGCAATGTATCAGTACCTAATACTTTTGCCCAAAAAGGAAATTTGTATAGAGACATGTTAGATTGTTCAGATCTTTATGTCCCTGCTATGTGTGCTACGCCGATGATTACATTTGTCACACACTGTAACTTTAGGGATGACTGATCTAACCTTGTTGTGGTAAAAACTATGTATTTGTGCATATGATTTGGTTCGCTCACGCCATCCTTGAAGTTGAAATGCAATTCCCATATTGTGTGTGATCATAAATTGCCAAATATGAGGCGCCAGATTTCCGACTCACTGCTTTGCATTGTGTTTATTGCATCGGATTGTGTTCATTGCTTCACATATTGTTCATTGCTTTGCTTTCTGTTCATTGCTTTGCATTTTCTTTATTGCATCGAATTGTGTTCATTGCTTTGCATTTTTGTTGATTGCTTTGCTTTCTGTTCATTGTTTTGCATTTTGTTCATTGCATCAGATTGTGTTCATTGCTTTGTATTGCGTTGACTGCTTCAGATTGTGTTCATTGCAGGCTATCAACATAGGTGGCCATGGAAAGCATCCTACTGATGGCTCGAATAAGAGGGCAAAGAAAGCAGGGAAGAGGCAGTGAGCCCACCCAGTTCTGCAAGATGTTAGTAGCACCTGGACTGCGATTGCTTCCTATCCCAGACGGATGCGCTCTTACTGTCAAAAGTCCTTCCATTTCTTTCCTGTCACGATTTTATCATTCCTAGAATCACCATCGCTGCACCTCTGTGTTTTGATCCTTTGCTCTTGGGTATCTGGTCCACGAGTACAACACTACCACCATACTTGAACAGTATCATGGTTTGTAGGTTCCAAACCGCTGCACCCCTTAGTAGACATGGTCTGAACCAAAACCCACGTGAGAAAGGGCATTGCACGAGGTTGTTCACATCTTATGGAGCTTGGTCGCATAAAGTACATCATGGAGTGAAGGGCAATCTTCTCCTTTGTAATCTGTATAATCACACAAACTGTAGACACAAGTATTGGCAGGCAATCAAAGCAGTACAGATTATAGCGGTGCTGATAAATCTTGCTATTTTGCACCGATGGATGCGAAGGAACCAAATCGCGTCGAGAAGTACATCAGAGACATAATAGATCTCATGAATTTGAAACATAGCATGCCACACTCTACTTCCTCATGTGAAAACACAAACCATAATGGGAGGGTCAAATTTAAAGCAACCAACTACTTGACTTGTCATTTTTTTGGGAACGGACTTGTCATTTTGAAATTAAAATTAAGGATTGTACTGAAGCTCTAGTTGGAACACAACTGAGCTTTAAACATGTATCCATATTTCAAAATTAATGTACAGATATAGTGGAACACAAAAAAATCATCTTCCCAACAAACGAATGACCTAGATTTTTGATATACTGAAAAAGACGTCTTCAGTACATGAACTACAATATATCTGCCTGATGCAATTGATATGTTTTCTTCTAATTTTTTTCTTTGCAGGGATATGGGATAGGAAAGTTCATCCACTAGAGTGATTATTTCATAGCATATGAACCAAGGCCCAAGAACACTTGTACCTACTAACACAATTGATAAAGCCAGCTATCACAAACAAATAAAATAATGTACCATGGCAATGTTCACTTTGGAAGTAACTGACCGACTTGCTTAGATGTTAAGAATTATAAAAAGTTACTACACAGCAAAATATACACGAAATCTCCAGGTAAATGATGCAGAACCAGGAACCAATTGATAGAGCAATCTTACATCAAAGTTTGTAGTCAGCTCATAGTTCCTGTATAAATCACATAACACAAGTCAAGAATAACAAGATAATATTTGAAACCAGAAACATTAGGAATCGGAAAGGCCCATAGATCACAATGCAATAACTCAAATGAAAAAGTACTATAGGTAGTTGATGTGCCGAAAGGTAATCTAACATGTTTGCCTCATTGACAGGCATTACAAATAGAGGAATCATGAGAAGAAGTAACATTATCAATAAGGAGACTAAATTCTTGAAGCAAAGACGACATAGTATTTTTATTGGGGTGGCCTAGCCGACGGTGCCAAAGGGCGATAGAGGTGTGCATGGCTTGAGGTGTGGAAGATGGCGCGCCATGTAGAGGATACAGATCGCCCGAGCTATTGTAGCGAGCGAGGACCTCGGCCGTTTTCAGATCCTTCATAGATAAACCAAACGGGTCAAACTCTAAAGAAACATTATTGTCAATAGTAAAGCGACGAACAAAGATGAGATTTTTTATTAAAGATGAAGCAACAAGAATATTGCGGAGAAGAAAATTTGTATGGGAATTAGTGATGTATGATTGACCGGCACGAAGATATAGGAATTGAAGGACAATCACCAATAGCTATAGAGGAAAAAGGGGAAGAAGAACAAGCTGACAGAAAATCCATATTTGAAGACATGTGCGAAGATGCACCAGAATCGAAAATCCAATCCGTACCTTCGTGGTTGTTGAGCGTGAAATTGTTCATGGCAGCAATGAAGACGGCTTGGTCCCAGCTTGGTGGAGCAGTTGATGGCGATGGCGTAGGCATGTACGGTAGTGCCGGAGGAGCCCCGTACATGTAGTTCATTGGCGTCGAGGATGGCATGTACTATGTGGCGCGTGGGGCACCATGTAGGCCGTCGGTGGAGCTTGGGCTTCGGACGGCATCCAGAGTGGACGCGTCGCGGCGACGGCGGAGTTGGCGGAGCCATCTAGTTACGGAAAAACCTAGGCGTTTGATATCCTAATATTTAGGATAATAATAACTTGTATTGATTTGAACAATAGTACAAAGTTTATATAGAAGTGAGGGGGTGGGTCGGCATAGGACTAGAGTCCTACTCTAACTCAAACACTAGAGTCCTACTCTAACTAAAAATCAATTCTAATACCAGGACGACGGCGGTGTGAGAGAAGACTGGGTGGGGGAGGAGGGGTGGCGGCTGGGTGGGGGAGGAGGGGTTTCAATGATCATTGTCAACATATACACATATCAGCCATGTCTCTTCTAGCGTCATCTCCTCTCGAGGTAGAGGCATATGTTTTACTCCTTGATATAAAACTTGCAGATATTCTACACATCCATCAACCATAGTACAACATGGACTGCTCACTTCTTGAATCAGCAACAACTTCAACATCCATCTCCAAAGATGTATGTCATTGGAACATCGGGTCAAGCTTCAATATGAATGTCGTCTTCCTTTCAGACGTACGGAGTTGCCCACATCAGAGCATCTTTAATAGATACCGCATTTCGTGGTGCTGCAAAATACCGATACGATGTACTGTAAAGGAGTTTTTAGGGTAAAAAATCACCCGTCCAGAAGAGATACCGCATCTGAAACCGTAAAAGAGAATATTCCTGACACATTTCTTCGTTTTCCTCTCCTCTTCTTCTTCCGTGCTCGACCTGCATAGGCCCAAGTGCCCCGTCGCGTTCCTTCCGACGATCGACGAGGAAATCCACCAGCGAGCTACGCACATACAGAAATCTTCCACCGAGTTGTCACGTACAAGCTGCAAGACAGGTGAATCAATTCAGCTAGTCTAAATCTAAATCTCACGCCAGGACATGCTTATTTCCAACAGCCGCCTGCCTCCCGCGGCCGCTCGCACTCCCTGCCACCCGCCGACAACCGTCGCCTGCACCACCCGTCGTCCTGCTTCTGCTCCCGCACTGCGTGCGAGTCGCATAATTATCGTCGGAATTTAGCGCCAGAAATTGACAATCGTCGTCGTAGGGAAGCAAACCTAGTCGCCGTGAGTCGCGGTTTTGCACGGGGAATCGAACCACCTCGCAGGAATTAGGCAGGACTCCAGCGAGTTTAGCGGCAGCGCGTTCAGAAATTTCAGCCCCTCTAAGCGTTGGCTCTTTTTTTTGCGGGAAGCTGCAAAACAGAAACGAGAAGGACTAGAAAACTGCATATATGTGATACACACGAGTTGGTATCCGGGGAACCGCAAATTGTTTTCGAATTTGACAATTTTTAGGCGTCTATTCGAGCCTTTTTTTGATTGTTTTTAGACCAAAACTGCATATTTTGCGGGTTTTATCAGACATGTAGTGACATGTAGTGTCTGCTAGAGATGGAGGGATGCTTCAACATCAAGACACATCATCAAGCAAAAGTAGCAACCAAGCGGTTTAGAAATATAAGATGTTTTAGATTTGTGGATCGAATGTATTTAGACGTCTTTTAGTATATTGATTCGTAGAGGTTCGGAGTGAACCTAGAAAATAAAAAGCGTCTAGATATATATCTTATATTTCTGAACGGGAGTAGCTCTTGGATGCATATCTTCCAACACAGTTGCTTGTATTGCGAGAAACGGAGTCGCCATGTCATGTGCGAAGCCTTTTACACTACTCTCTACAAATGTTGCTAATGGAATAAAATCTTTTGATGTTAAAAAATCGAAGCTGGACAACCTTTGGCACGAGAATTGTACTTACCAGTTTCGTCAGCCCAACTGTCGCCGGCGTCGGGCGCATGGAGATCGACCGTTGAACAGATTAGTCTCCGTCCGGTTCGACTCGACCCTACCTGACGTCCGTCCCTTCTGTCGTACTACTACTCGGGCCAGCTCAACGCCAGCCCGGCGAACAGGGCACAAGCTTACCCGATCCCCAGAACGAGAAGCCCTATCCGGCTATCCGACCCCACAAGGCCACAGCCACGACGCGCTCGGGTCCGGCGGTTCCTCGTCGACGCCGTCACGGCTTGTCGTGACACACCTCCTTCGAACTGATTGGTAGTAGGCCAGCGATGAGCAAATCCCACTGCAGAGACGACGCACTGACCGCCACGTGGTGGAGGACGGGGAGCCGAGGCAGCTGACACGCGCGTTGACAGGCGGGTCCACCCTGTCATAGCCTCGAGGGAACTGGCTGGCTTGGACTTGGACTTGGTGGCTCCGCCACGCCACTGCAAGGTTGACGCTTCCCTTCGCTCGGTTGCGGACTCCGCCACCAACCGCTTGCTGCTACTTTCCGCCAGCGGAACAAAAAGCAGCCGCAGCGACGGCTCACCTGACATCGCCCCTCCTCCCCCTTCCCCGCCCCCGCGCACGCGCCGCGTCTCCTGCCGCAGCCTGCGCTAGCCAGCACGCGGCCCGCGGGGAGGTTCTAGAAAGGGACAGGGGGAAGCGCCATGGCGGATGAGAAGGAGTCAACGTCGGTCCCGCTCAGCCAGGGGGCCGACGCCGTCGACCTCGAGGACCCGACCAAGTCGCCGCCGCGCCCAGGCTCGCCCACCACCTCCACCCGCAAGGTCCGGATCCGTCTAACCCTGTTACCGCGCCTCGCGGGCCGCGGCCGCGCCGCGCCGCGCCCCCTAATCGCGCGCATGTTCCTGTGCCGAAACTGTATGCCGTTCGGGGCGTAGGTTGTGCTTCCAGATGTTCTGATCCGTGAGCTCGATTTGATGGGTTGCCCTCGAATGTGGTCGCTAAATTTGTGGGAGGTTCGTGGTTTCAGGTGTAGGAGTTCAGCTAGGCTCGATAGAATTTACATGTTGGGTAGATTATTATTGGGGATACGGAGTTTGTCTGTGAGACTGGGAGCTGTGGTAAAGCTTTTTAGTGATTGTACTCGCACTCGCGGCTTGCGAACTTGGTGGTTAACTAGAGGTTCGGCCCCGGTGCTTTTTGCAGAGTCCTGATTTTTGGTGGCGCACTTGAAATTTGATGTCACTTGTGACATGGTTCTTAGAACACATTACTTAAAATTTGGTGTCACTTGTGACATGGTTCTCATAACACATTCATCTAGAATCGAGAAATGCAGAAATGCCAAAATGCATTTTGAGCATCTACTAGAATCATATAGTATGACTTAAGGCAGCTCTCTGATGTTTCAATGTTCAAACGTTTAACCCCAAAGTGAATGCATTAGCAAGGGCATGAGTTATGTAGGTCATTTCCATTTCAGTAATTTTCTGATGGTTGCTATATTTTGTGTAGGCATGCTGCGCTGTTCTTCAAAGTTGGGTATCGAGAAAATTTATGACTGGATGGTATGTCCTTCACGAGAAATAAGTTAAATAAACATGTTACTAATGATATATGCCTACGCATACTAACCTTTCTTCTTTCATGTTTTCAGTGTAGTTCTTTTTCCTGTGGCTTTCACGTTCTTCATCACATGGTGGTTCATTCAATTTGTTGATGGTTTTTTCAGTCCACTATATGCAAAAGTTGGAATCAACATATTCGGTAATCCTTGTACTTTGTACTTTGATCATGCTGTTTATGATAGTGATGAACTTACTTAGAATTACAAATACTGTATTGGCACTTCTAGTTGTATATTGTGACTATAAAGGGGTGTCTGGTTGGCATATTATTCTCATCCGTATAAAAAATGCGACCATAGTCCTAGGCCTTTGGCAAGCAATCAAAATATCTAACTTTATGTTTTAATGGGATATAAGCTAATATTGATGGGATTGGTAGCTACATTCTTGGATACTTTTCCCATGTGGTTAAATTGGCAATAACCATTTTTGACCTAGATCCTCTACTGCAGTAATGATTTGGGTAATACTTGACCATGTGCTTTATACTTGACACTTTGCAAGAAATTCAAATAGTTCTCTTCATCACTTGATCAATGTTTACCTTTGTAGCAAGTGCTTATTCTTTCACTGACACTTTGCAGGTCTTGGTTTTCTGACTTCTCTGGCATTCATATTTCTGGCTGGAATATTTGTTTCTTCATGGTTGGGCTCAACTGTCTTCTGGGTTGGAGAATGGTTCATCAAGAAGATGCCATTTGTAAAGCACATATATTCGGCATCAAAGCAAGTCAGCACTGCCATTTCACCAGGTTATAATTCATATCATATGTGAAGCTTGAATACCTATCCTTTTCATGTCTTATGGCTTCCCTTTAGTGCAATTTAATAATTAGCAGTACCTAGTTGGCATCTTTTGTCATCTGCATTGATCCAAGTTTTAGTTCTGTGCTTAGAAATGCTCTTTGGACATTGTTAATACTTCCCTCTTATAGCTTAAATTACATATTAGTCTGCAAATTTAGTACGTAAATAGGAACAACGCATTTTGGCCTTTCCATGCAAAAACTACTGTGATGTATCTCACAGGTTTGTCCTTCTCCTGAGTTTTACCCCCATTTATATTATGTTATAAATCAGTTCTCTGTAGTCATTTTGGTCCATTTATTTCACAGTTGGGTTTTATTGTGTTGATTTTGTTCTGTTTGTTACAAGAATATCATGGGGCCTATTGTGCATGATGACTTATCACAATTGTTTTTGTTTGACAGATCAAAATACAACAGCCTTTAAAGAAGTTGCAATAATTCGGCATCCACGTGTTGGTGAATACGCATTTGGATTTATAACATCAAATGTTGTCCTTCAGGTACTTACATTTCACAATCATCTTTGCTTATATCAACAGTCTGTTATTGAGAAGCTCCATGCTTTATAAGCCATATATCCTTCATAAGGTGCAATTACACCTGTTTTATGGTCTCTTGTTTTCTGTTACTGCAGACAGACAAAGGCGACGAGGAACTCTGTAGTGTTTATGTGCCAACAAATCACCTATATATTGGTGATATATTTCTGCTGAACAGTGATGAGATCATCAGACCAAACTTATCCATTCGAGAAGGAATTGGTATGTTACTATGATGACTATCCTTTTTCGCTTTACCGGTTCTCCCCATGTTTATTTCTTGCTGGCTAGAGCTGATAATGGAAATTCCTGGGAATTACTTGACCATTAGTTATTTTTTTTGGCAACAAATATAGCATTAATTTTTGTCCTGGTCCTACAGAAATTATCGTGTCTGGAGGAATGACCATGCCACAGGTGATTGCGTCGCTCGAACCCATCCCAAAGAAGAGCCAGAGCATCCGGCTAAATAGAATAAATACATGATGGAATGGGCCATCAATACCATCAGTAAGAAGCTCGCGAATATGTGGATGGGCGACTCAGGTGCTGGTCTGTTTGTGCTGTTCATTTCTAATGTGTTACATGTCGAGGTTGGATATGGGAATGTGATGGACAAACTGGATGGTAGCATCATGTCGATGCCCTGGAATACTATTATACGACACCTGTTGCTCTTCTGTGTTTGCTGACTGGTTCGAAATGTTAACTTCGATGCACCAGAGGTGTACAAGTAGTGTGCCTGATTAAATTCATTTGTAAAAGTGCTGTGTAATGCCGTGGTGACTTCGTTGCTATAATATACAAAGTGCCTTGCCCACTGGTTCTTCGCGACCATCTATTTGCTTCATGTTTCTGGATATATGTTGAAGTATTCTGAACTTTTCATGTACATTGTGACTGTACATTGTTAAGTGCTGATTGCTAGTATTACCCCCCTCTGTGTTTTTCTTTGCTGTTGCTTCCTGGTGTTCGGAATGTGCAAGACACTGATTTAGGCTGCCGGTTCAGCGTGCATGGCTGAGCATGCAGTTCGACAAGGACAGAAAAGAACAGATCAAAATTAGGGAATTTTGTGGAGATTTTAGAGGAGTGCTGGCTTGAACTTATGGGATGTAACAGGTGAAACCAGCAGAGATAAAGAACAAAAACTGAATTAAACTCCAATTGGCAAACACAAATACCATTGAAGAAACTGAATTGCACCCCATGGTGGTAGTAGTAGTATCAGCCGAAAGAATGTAGCATCATCAAGTTTGCAGCAATTAACCTGCCTAAACAGAGTAGTATGCAGTGATTTTCTTTGCATTTCGGACATTAGCAGAGAAGCAAAAATTACTCCTATGAGCTGAACATTATACTCGCTCGACGAACACATCAGAAGATTCAGAAGTGAGACCGATAGCTGCACAATGTCTGAAGTCTCATCAACTGTAGTACAGTACGATAATATCAACTCCAGAACGGGGAACTGACCAACTCCTCACTCTGCATATGGATGGACGGCCAACGGCACGTTCCTTGAATCTTCTTCACCGGAGTCCTCAAGGGTGGGGGGCGTCGCAAAACATGCAGTATGACAAACCGGAAGAGTGGCAGGGCAGGCAGATGCAGGTGTGCTTCACCGGTACCAGGCGCACCGTTGCCGGGTTGCGCCCGCAACTGAAGCACATGGCGGACTCGACGGCTGGCACCACCACGTCCGGTGCGGCCGCCGGCGCTTCGACGGACTGATCGTTCACCTCCGCCGCTTCGGGATGAACAGCGGGCGGCGATGGCGGCTGCGTCGCCTCTGCGTCTCGGACCAAGAAGAAATGTCAGTCCAAGAAACGAATCGCAAGCCAAGAAACGAAGAGGAACACACCGACAAGGACGTCGCTCGACTGCGGAAGATTCAAGTAAGCTAGTAAATCTGCAATCTGGCTCTCCCTGTTGGAGTCTGCAAGAAACCAAGAAACCAAACTCTAAACACACCGAAATTCAAGAAAGAAACGCGGACACCAAGAAAAAGAAGAGCGCGATTGGGAACCCACCTCCAACGCCGGAATGGTCGTCGCAGAGGGACGAGCGCTCGTCGTCGTCACCCAGGGTCGCCCCGTCGCTACCGACGTCTGCAAGAAACCAAGAAAAACGAACTCTCAAAACACCAAATCCAAGAAGATCGGGGACATCAAGTAGAAGAAGAGTAGCGCTTGGGGACGTACTTTCACCGTAATCGCTGAGGGAGGAGTGCTCGTCGTCGTTTCCATCCCCCCTCCGCCTCCGCGGTGGAGGTGGCCGCGTCGATCCGGGTGCATCGTCGGAGGCCTTCCGCTTCCATGTCATCTCTCGCTTGCCTCGGCCACCACTGCACTACCAAGCATTAAGCAATCGATTGAACTCCTCCGCAAGAACCGAACCGTGGAGAGGGGTGGTCTTGAGAAAGGAAGCTACGGAAAACAAGAGAGAGGTTCAGGGTAGGGACAATGCGCGGAGGAGGAAGACGAGACTTATAGAGGCAAGCGACACGCGAGTTGGATTTTGGGCGTGTACTGGAGAGCCCGACGCGTTTGCAACAGCCCATCTAAGGCCCGAGTGGCACGGTGAATGCCAGATTACTAGACCGTCCCGTTCAAAATAAAATAAACCCGTGGACCTTCAAAAAAGATACTCCTATTAAAAACCCCGCGCGTGCGCTTTCTCTTTGCTTGATGCACGCTGGCTCGCCAAATGCTAAATGCCGCTGTAAGCGGCACTACTGCCCCGCGCCGCCTTAAAGAAAATGATAATGGGTCAGGCCCATCTATTTCTCAGAACAACTACGTTAGTCGCTGGAGTTTCACACATCCATCGTTGAGTTCTAAAAAAAAAGCGGTAAATCTATACGTAGACCGGTCGGTAGGTGGACAAACTCGGCGGGCTCACATCATCCATACCATCGTCATCGGACGGCTCCCGACAAACCCGCGTGGGCGGTTGGTTTTCAATGCGGCACACCTGATCCGGACATCCCCTTCACCTAGGGCCCCATCTATCATCGTCTCCCACCCCTCCCACTTCTCTCGACTGTTTCAGGGTTTCCTCTGCTAACTCCCCTCTTCTCCAACGATTGCTACGTGGTGCGGCAGTTCCCGATGATTTCCGTCGTTTCTTCTTGTCCCCGCTGCCGGCGCTGTGTGCTCTCCCTCCAGGTATGTTTGCAGGTTCGCTCCTACTGCAATTACTCCTTACGAACGCTCCCATTATTCTCCTGTCTCCTCCTCTATTTCCAGCGGTTACATTTCCGACAGGTTTTTCGTCGGTGTTGCTTGCGGCTGGTTCTAGGCTTTAGAGATGCTTCAAGGAAATGATTTGAGTAATTTCCCCCTGTTTTAATCTCTGATTCCCCATGTTCCCCCTGTTTGATCCCCCGTTTGCTATGTTTGTTAGTCACTGTTGAGGATTATCCCCTATGCAGATCTACTGTGATACATGTTTGGAGATAGTTATCTGAGCCATTTCCCCTTGTTCGAATCCCTGATTCCCCTGCGCTCCCTCGTGTAGTATGTGTCTACTGTGAGAAACTTATGAAATCTGGGTTGTCCATAACAGAGCATGCCCTATATATTTGGTGCTGGATAATATAAATGATAGAAACATGATGCATTTCTCTAGTTGTTTTTGGTTGGTTTTGATGTGTGATTGATCTACACTATATATGATTCAAGTAGGTAATTTAGTATATCCCTGTGTGTAACATTGGAGTAAATCCCTTGATAACAACACCACTTGCCATGTTTGGTAGTGTAATTGATAACGTTTTGATTATCTCCTTTGGTAACTTTTGAGTAATTTGCATGATAACATTGGTTTATTGGCATGGGTAACTTATGTAGTGATGGCAGGATAATATTATAGTAGGTAATTGATCTACACTATATATGATTCAAGTGGGTAATTTAGTATATACCTGTGGGTAACATTGGAGTAAATCCCTTCATAACAACAACACTTGCCATGTTTGGTAGGGTAATTGATAATTTTTTGATTACCTCTGTTGGTAATTTTTGAGCAATTTGCATGATAATATTAGTTTATGAGCATGGGTAACTTATATATTGATGGCAGGATAACATTAGAGTGGGTAATTGGTCTACACTATATATGATTCAAGTGGATAATTTAGTATATCCCTATGGGCAACATTGGAATAATTCCCTTGATAATATCAACACTTGCCATGTTTGGTAGTATAATTGATAACTTTTTTATTATATATGTTGGTATGTTTTGAGCAATTTGCATGATAACATTGGTTTATGAGCATGGGTAACTTATGTACTGATGGCAGGATAATATTAGATTATCTCTTTTTGTGTAACTTTTTTTTATATTTTTTGACATTGTAGCATTATTTCATCTCTATGGTAAATTTTAGTATTGTTTCATTTTATTTTGCATGCTATTAGTTCTTATTCATTTTTCTATGAGTTTGTGTGTACCGTTGTATTTTTTGTGGTTGTGTATTATGTTTAGTCCTATGTCTATGTTTTCATTTTAAATTGTTTGTAGGAGTCACGATGGTAAGGAAATGGAAGGCTACTGCTGATGTTGTCGAGGGTGAAGAACCACCTACCTGTAAACGTGGGAGGAACATGGCATCTTCTTATGTTGTTACCAGTCTTTTTAGATGGTTATCAGATGATCATAAGGCAGCAATCGAAACAATGGAGTTTGATAGTATGTTGGACACCAAGTGTTCCTCATTGCACGATGAACTTATGAGCTGGTTCGCAGGTTTATATGACAAGAACACACGTGGATTTGTTTTCCCAAGGCGAGGAAGGATACCCCTTAATGAGGATACTATCTTCAGTTGTTTTGGATTACCACTTGAGGAAGAGTCGGTCCATATTATTCTGATCCCGATATTCAGGGTGCCCTTGCCCCTGTTCTTTTCCTGATGATGGTGGCACCCCTCTGAGAACTCGACTTTTTGAAATCTTGAAGGATATGACTTCAGATGGCGATGATTTCAAGCAAACATATGGCATGTACATTGTTTCAACATTATTATCATCGACCATCCGAAACCATGTTTACCCTAAGTGCTACCCTATAATGGTTAGTTTCCCTTGATGCTTCTTTTCTTTCTAATTTCTGACTTGGGGGTAACTTATATCTTTTTTGTGTGGATAACCTTTTATTTGCTATGATGATAACTAGTGTGTTATCATGGTGGTAACATTTTTGTAGATGTGATGTGGTTGTGTGTAACATATATGTAAGTGTGATGTTATGTTGATAACTTCTTTTCCATTTTCTAATTGCAGCACAATATTGCAAATGTGTCCAAGTTCCAATGGTGCAAATTTGTCGTTGACCAACTGCATGAAGAGCTTTCTAAGGGTACTCATACGCAGGCTTGCCTTTTCCTCTTGCATGTACACATTTCTGTTTTATGAAAACAAGTTTATGTTGTTTTTTCTATTGTTTGAATATTAGCTTCTATTTTCTAAACTTGATGGTGTAAACCTGTTGTATTTTAGTTAGTGGATTGATTGTATACTTTCATGTTTTTTAATGTTTTTGGCAACCGCTTTATGTTGACTCACTTGATGTTAGTGGGTTGGATCTCACTTCGCCGGAAGGGCGGTATGCTGTAAACATTTGGTCTAAAGAGCTAATTGATCAAGTGTTAAAGTTTGATTTGCAGAATGATGTTCCACTGAAGATCAAAATAACATTCCAGAACCGATATCACTTGTCGCTCTTGATATATTAGCACCAAAAGATAGGTCACCTGTTGTACATCGTATCTCATCGGTTGAAGATACTTGCCGCATCAATTTTAACCGGACGACTGAAGCTCCTGTTGATATAGTTGTTTTTGGACGACAACACCAACCCCCAATTCGTGTTTACGAAAGGGCTAAGAAGAAAAAGTTGTGTATAGCCAAGCATGTTGAAAATGAAATGAAGTTTCTTGTCTGTAAAGAGCTTGGTGT
This sequence comes from Avena sativa, assembly GCA_916181665.1. NCBI lineage: Eukaryota > Viridiplantae > Streptophyta > Magnoliopsida > Poales > Poaceae > Avena > Avena sativa. Next base: position 626,216,865 of record OV702288.1, on the reverse strand, counting down.
CACGCCTATGATGATGCGGTCTGCAGTTTCTAGGAGGTATGAGTCAGCATATGATATTATTTTAGTTTTTTGTTATTTTTTTGTTAATCACTAGATAATCTTACTTTCTGAGTGTGGATAACTGCAGCATTTTCACATGATAACTTTTTTATGTTCATGTGCGTAACCTTTCTGTTTTTTCATCATAGAGCTCATGTGTTACCCATGCGTCATATAGTCTACGAAATGTATATATCTTATATTTGTCTTATGTTGTACTTTTATGTTTTTCAAGTTGGTAATTTTATTTTGCAAACAATTGGTAACATGCACATTAGTATGTGGGTAACTGTTTTACCTTTCTTGCATGGATAACTTGTCTTAATTACTCTGGATAATTTATGTACTTCTACCTCGGTAACTTATGTATGTCAGTGTGGGTCACTTCACTTCTTAATACTGTTTTTTATAGTTATAGTGAGTATATTGTATGTGTTTTATTTTCATATTTGTTTGTTTAACCTCATGTAATCATTATTGTTAATTATTTATTCCAGTAAAAAATCATCCAAGATAGAATTTAATCTGCCGAAGAAGACATCGATGGTATCTATGAGGTCTTCACCATAGTTGACAAAACAACATTCTGCAGAAGGAGGCAACACATATGTTATAGATATTGGTGGATCCTCTCCAACTCCTTCATCTACTCGTGGTGAAGGACCTACTAATGATGATCCAAATCCAGTTGGTGAGAATGCACTTGATGACGACCATGAAGCTACTGTATCTAATGGAGAAACAACTGCCAAGACCAATGCGATTGCAGATGTGTCTGACCAGTGCATCGGGTACAGCTACAGCAAGATTATCTGTGGATGTGATAATCACTAAAGATCAACCAGATTCAGAAGCTCCATTGGTGAAACTTGCTTGTAGTCAGCCTGTTAGCAGCAGCGTGGTAAATACCGTGGCAAACCAAGGGGATAATATCACTGAAGTCACTGATGTCCCCACAAGTTCTCCTCAGGTTGCTGCCAATAATCCACGAGGAAGTTATATTTGTCCTGATGGTAGTATTCTCATTCATGCATCATCGCTGCTCACCAACCTTTCAGTAGCTGTTACTTCTGTTGATGTGCCTGCAAGTCCCACTGTGTGCTCGGTTGAAGATCCATCTACTCAGGGTGGAGATGAAGATGCGACTTCTAGCTTGGATGGAAGTTATCAGGGAGATGTACAACAAGTTTGTTCTGGTCCCTTAATTCCTGCATCGAGTCTTTTCAAAACCCCTATCAGCAGGCAGGCCCCTGTGTCCGAGCCATCTGATAGTCCTTCACCACTTGTTAGTGGATCAAATCCTGTTGTCGCAGCTGATGGTGCACCTCAAATTTCTCAAGATAAAGTCATAGTGATTAAGAAAGCAAAATTGGTTGCACGTGATGGCAAGTTGAGTCTTGCTGCTGGCATCCCATTACCTATTTTGTTGGTTGTGTATCATTGAAGCCTTAGCCTACTTTAGATCCTCATGTTGTTTCTTTGTATGATGCGCCTGCTCATCCTGCTCCTCCTGCTGGTGCCCCTGCTTGTTTGGCTCCCGTGGCTGATATTTCTGATGATGCGACTTCCGTGCCAAGTGTCCCTAAACTTTCTATTGCTGTGCATGTTGCTTCTAATTCCGTCCCAGGCTCTCTTGACACTAAGGATGCTCCTAGTTATTTATTCCATATTTTTGAAGAAGAAGATGTGCTTCATTTGTCTTGGGCACCTTCTCTAACCACTTGTACACACCTCTTTAATTTCAAATGTCATCGTGTAAATTCATCATATGTTTTTTCTATTTGCATCTTTTTTGCAATGTATAACCATCTTTTATTAATGATTTTATGTTTCATAGTGTACCATGGATTTTATCATGATTTTGTATTTGGTGGTCTTGATAACTTTTTATATGTACCCTAGGTCACTTTAATATATTAATGCTGGTAACTTTAATTTAGTTATGTGGGTAACTTTAACTTTGTATTGTATGCAAATGTCCTGGTTTATAATGTTTCATATATATGCTTGGGTAAATGTTGGGTTAAGTGGTGGATAACTTGTTCATATATGACCGTGTAATTGTAGCTCTAAGTGGTGGATTACTATACATATATGCATTGGTAACTCCTAGTGTATTTAACATCATGTTTCTCTATGTGTTTTAAACTTCATGTAATCTTAGAAAAAACTCCATGCTAGATGTATAATTATAGTGTATGTTTGGTTTGATAATTTCTGTACATAAAAATAAAAAATAGAAATTATGATATTTCTTTTGGACCCACTTAGTTGATGCAACCCGCTTGTACATGATTAATCATAGAGCATGCTCCAAGTCAAGGGCACTATAATTTTTGTTAACTCGTATAGAAATTATAGAACAACATAGAACATGTATCAGTTTACACAAGCATCTCATTATTCTCGAGAGGGCCTAAGAGGGCCCAAAATTAGATTATTCTTCTTTGTTTCAAAAATACATACATGTTAATTGTTGAAGTGACAATTTCTCGCAAGGCGCGGCCATTTCTCGCCCTGTTAGTGCTCCAAGCTTTCCGTTTAGTGATTCTTCCGTTCGGTTACTATAGATTTGGGGTTCTGTCCGATTGCTCTGCGCGTTTCATCACATGGCTTGTGAGCCTTCTCCTTTTCAATTCTTTTTTTCCTGCCATCCATCCCTGATTTTTCCAGTCAAAGTGGTTAGGATGATGCGATATCTTCACGTAGTCCCGCATAGGAGTATCTCTACCCGCACTGCCCTATCTCTCACCCCCACCGTCTCATGCTCTCACCTCCTCCTTATCTTCGACACCACCGACAAAGCGTGGCGGCGGATGGGTGCGCAGGTCGGGGGCAATGTTGAATCAGTACTGGGCAAGTTCGAGGTGCGGAAGCAAAGGCGACCGATGCTAGATGCGGGAGCTAGATGGGAGGCGGTGGCCTCGTGAGTAGAACGGGCGGAGGGAGCAGAGGTGAGAGGGAGAACTCGGGAGCGGATGAGCCTTCTCCTTTTCAATTCCTTTTTTTCCGCCATCCATCCCTAACTTTTCCAGTCAAAGCGGTGGCGATGATGTGACATCATCGTGTAGTCCCGCATAGGAGCGTCTCTACCCACGCTTCCCTCTCTCCCTCACCCCCATCGTCCCACACTCTCACCTCCTCCTATCTTCCTGACCACCAGCAAAGCGTGGCGGTGGACACGTGCGTGAGGTCAGGGACGATGTTGAATCGGTAGTGGGCAGGTTCGAGGCGGGGAAGCAGAAGTGGATGATTCTAGAAGCGGGAGCTAGACGGGAGGCGGTGGCTGATAGCTCCAAATTTCATCACTTTTTACTATTGATTTCCCTCTTGTTTATTGCTGGATTTCATTGCAGATTATCCCTTTCTATTAATGTTAATGTCGAAATTAGTGAATCATTGGTTTCTTGTGATGGTTTTCCCATAACGAACAATTATTGAAGATCTAATGGCATTTATGGGCTAATTGCATCTAAAGAAGTAAATCCCCAATTGGAGCCCTTTTCATTGGAGCCGTTTAGCACGCTTAACAACTAGCGATACGGTCAGGACGCACCCGAACCGTCCACCCATACTACACGTCGATGACTCTCTTATACCAGTACAAGCAACTTTCATGAAGAAAAAAGACGAGAAGAACAATAGAATAGAAAACACAGCCGCCGCAAGCCATCCAGAGAGGGTTGGATCAGATCTGAAAGAGAAGAAGAACTTCACCTTGTTCTTCGATGATCTCCAACTCCCAAACCACACACTCCACCATCATCCCATTCATTACTTAGAGAGAGAGATTGGCACTTGTAAGATTAGGGTTTGATACTTTGATCTACCTTTGGTTTATATTTGATTTGATCTTTGATTGATATTGTGGTTTGCTACAATAACTTTGAGATGATTCCTACTTGCAATACAATTATGCCTTTGATTTGTCTTCCTCTCATGTCTGAGTAAATCCCCATAGGCGTGGGAGATGTAGGGGATTGGTGAGATGTGTTGTGCATTCTTTAAATCTATCTATTTGTGATCGTTGTAGTGTTTATTAAATAGTGAGAATGATTATCTATATTTTCCTAATGCTTGTTATCTAATTTAAGGGCCCAGGTAACATGATACAAAGATCTCATAGGTATGAGCTTGTATGCTAGCAATTCGGCGACCCCTGAGTGACACGGCCGATATCAATGAAGAGCTAGCACTACTCAAGGATAACAAGGAGCCATTAAGATTAAAGCCTCGATCCAGTCGCAAGACCTTAATTAATGTGTTGACCATTGTCGTGGTAGCATGTAGATGGATCATTGGGACTAGGGAGAATTGGCCATAAGGACTCCTAGTCGGTATATGGGTTGCTTGCCTACTCACTTATAAATAAGAAATATCACTATCACTTATTCCACTTTATCCATTTGACACTTTCACTATCATCATGAACTGTTTCTCTCCGTGCCTAACTTCTCATCTGCAGGACCGTTACACACTTTTCGCATCTTTAATTTTATGCAATTTATTTATTTCCTAAGCAATTTTCCTCTATCTTTTACTCACCACTTCCACCGTCAGCTTTTGCAGTCAATTCACTCAAGACCTGTGACACCTTGAGTGCAATAGAAACACCACATAAAAACACTTACCTAGGCTCCTTATTGGGATTGATATAAAAACTAGAATTAATACTTCCGTGAAAACATTCTCTGTCGAACCTGTGCACTTGTAGGCTATCAAGATATTTTCTGGCGCCATTGCCGGGGAGCTAAGCGCTAAGTGTTGTTTCTTGACCACAACAGTTGTTGACACCATTCATGATCTCCATTGAAGATATAGGTACCACTCGATCAGGAAAAACTTATTTACCTCTGTATATTGATCGTGTTTTGATCGAGAGACACCTAGAATTTATTGAAAGATTTACTAATCCACATATTGTAGACGTGAACAGTTTGATTCCACTGATGGAAGATTTGACCATCACCCGAGGGGCCGAACCTAAGCTGTCGTTGGGAGAATATGGGAATCCATCTAGGCACTTAAGAAAAATGCCTATTCTTTGTCCTGAACTTGAAGACCAGAAATTTGAAATATATCTATATGATTAAAGAAATTCCTTTCGCGGGAAAAGAAGAGGAAGATCCTAGTGATCACTTTACAAGGGTCTATGACCTTTGCGCTACTCTTAAACCATCAAGTTTACCAATAGAGTTTGTACCCCTTAAACTTTTTAGATGGTATCTAAAAGATAATGCTTTTGATTGGTTACAATCATTACCTAATCATACTATAACAAGCTGGGAAGATTGCATCCGAAAATTCATGCATAAATATTGTTCATTCAATAAAATCATGCAAATAAAACGTAGTATAACAAATTTTCTTCAAATACTTGGAGAAAACTTTTATAAAGCATGGAATAGATTTTATGCAATGATTATGAAAGTCCCAAATCAGGGTTTTCACGAGTACTTAGTTATTCAATATTTTTACAATGGGCTTAATGACGAGACAAAAGAAATGATTGATCTATCTTTAGGAGGAGCTATATGCAACTTAACACTGCCGGAATGTGTACAGCTTTTTGAGGTATGATCCTTTAATGACAAACAATACAATCTAGTTGCGAATGTTGACCACAAAAAGGTATGGTTCACATACCACCAAATCTTATACCTGAAGTCAAAAAGTCCATGGAAGAAAAAGGTATAGCCTCGGAGCTTGTGAAAGAAAATAAAGTGGACATTCTTCAAACTTATGTAATAGAAGATGATATAAATCTTGTAATGCAGAAGTTTAGGTATCAACAGAATCAGTTCTGTGAGAAAAAACTATAAACGTCTCATGACACAAGAAAATAATATAAGAGATCTAACAAAAGTCTTTGATGACTTGGGTCAAGCTACAGAACATTTAGATAGATATCTAAGTATGGTTTAAAATCAGTGTGAGCAAATAATTGAAACCCAAACTTTGATTTTTAACCAACAAAATTTCAATACTGTTTCTACTTACATTGTTACTAGACATGGTACAGAAACTCAGGAACCACAAGGACCACCTTGGTATCAGGAAGAACAAGCTCGAAAAGCAAGGGAGACTCAGGAGATGAGTCAAGAAGAAGAGGATTTAGTTAATCCCCAAGATGGCATTGATTATGAGGCCCAGAAAAGGGAGAATGAAGCTTACAAAACTAGAGAAGAAGAGGAAGCAAGGGACAAACATAAACTATATGATTCAGACTCTAAGACAATCGATTCAAGGGAAGAAGCCGATCTCAAAAAGGAGCAAGAAGAGCAAGTTATCATCCTACGTGAAGAACACACCGATAAGCAAAAACCAGCCACAAGGAAAACCAAAAGGAATGTTGAACCAGTAGCAAAGGTAAAGCAAAATGTAATACCCACCAAAAAGAAAATTCCTTATCCTAATCGAGTTCAATATGAACCGAATAACGCTATTTATGACTCTTTTGCTGAGGCACTAGGAATCTTACGTTTAGAACTTCCTTTAACTGATGCTATTCAAGTTCCTACTTATAAAAAGTTTATGCGATATATTCTTAATAGAAAGAAGGTAACTAAGACTATAGCAGTAATGACAAGCTTTGGTGATAAGTTGCCTGCTAAGCTTGGGGACCCAGGTATACCAACCATCTCCTGCGCAATTGGGAAAACTAATATATTTCACGCTCTTTGTGATTTAGGAGTGGGTGTTAGTGTTATGCTTTATTCCCTATTTAAAAAATTGAACCTTGGAGAATACTCTCCTACTTCAATCACCTTACAAATGGCAGATCAAATAACTAAACAACCTTTCAGTATGATCGAAGATGTTTTACTTAGAATAGATCAACATGTTATACTCACTCATTTTATTATTCTTGATGGCCCTGAGGATAACAAACTTTCTATCATCCTTAGAAGACCTTTTCTTAGCACAGCTGGAGCTAACGTAGACTGGTTTAGTGGTAAGATTGTCTTCAATATATATGATGATCAGATTGTTCGATACTTTTCAAAGAAACAGGAATACAATGGAAAATATGTTCCACCGCCTAAGCGTGTTCAAGCAGCAAGAACCGAAGATAAAGAGCAGCTTGAGGTAACGCTAATAATATGGAGTTTGGCTGATCAAAGCTCTAGAATAAAATACTTAATGGGAGTTAACTCATTCTCAATAAATTAAGTTTAAGTTTTTATTATTTTATTATTTGTATGTACTAATAAATTTATTTCAAGTCTTGAGTTGTTCAGAGAATTTACCTTAGAAAAGTTGAGAAGCAAGGGGAAATGAAGGGAAGAAATAGGTTAGATTGCATAACGAGTGCCAGTAAGGCCTGGTACGTCTGTACCACGCGCCCGTACTGAATTTCGGCAACTTCACGAGGGGCACGGTACTAATAACAAGAGGTGGTACGGCTGGGACGCGCCCGTACCGCGCACCCGTACCGTGTGCCCGTACCAAACCTTGACGAGGCGACCAAGATTCACAGTACCGATAACGAGCAATGGTACGGCTAGGACACGCCCGTACCAGACCGACCATGTTTGATCTCGAACCCTAACTTTGATGCAACGGTGATGACCACCGGTACGGGTGGGCTGCGCCCGTACTGTCCTCCTGTACCGACTGCATCGCCAGCTAAAGGCCGACAACAACTGGCTCCCAGCCAGCCTGTTTCTTCTTCTTCCTCTTTCTTTCTTGTTCTTTCTCTCTCCACCTTAAACCCTAGCCTCCTAGAACCTTTGATTCTTCATTGATTTCATATTTTTGAGTTGGGGAATCTTCACATCAGTAAGTTTCTCATCTGATCCATGCTCTATTTTCTAAAATCCATGGTTGAATTCATCACATTGGATATTTAGATGAGTTTATCATATTTCGAGATTATTGTTGATTTCTCACGTTATGATTTGTAACTTCTACCTGTAATCGTTTGTTCATGTGATAGAAACTTGATGCCTATATTTTTCTTTAAAAAAATTGTAGCACAATGCATAACATTGGAAGGATTTTCTGCTCGGGCAAGGGCTCGGGTACGGTAGGAGCCTCGGGTTCCGCCAAGCTGTCGAGTTCGAAGAAGAGGCGCTCGGAGGTGGAAAACTTGAGGGCCACCATGAGCCGAGACTATGAGAGGGTAAGCAACCACAAGGTTTTGCCCACCAAGTGGGTAGACCTTGAGTTCCTCTCCCACCAAGGTATTTTAGAGGACTTCGTGCAGATGACTGTGCAAGCTGGCATGGTCAACTTCTCCTACCTCTACATCGACACTTACAAGCTCGCCACGTATGAGTTCCAGTCATCATTCCATGATGATCTCGAAGCCCAAGAGCGTAATTGCACTGTAAGTTTTGTACTCAATGGGCAGCTCCACAACCTTTCCTTCTATGAATTTTGTGATACTTTCGGATTCTCCCATGAGGGAGAGCTCGATATTAATGACAATATGCATATAGAGGCAATGCATTCTTGGGAGCAAATTTTTGTCTACAAGAACACTGATTATTTGCGCAAGAAGAGCGCCACAATTCAGAATCCCACTATCCATTATTTTCATACCTTCCTAGTGAATTCTATTTTTGGGAAAGGTGATGTCGAGGCAATGGCAAGCCCCGAGATAAGTGTAATTCATATGGCCTTGCATCCAGAGATGGAGCATAAGGTAAACTTAGGTGCTTTGCTCATCTAGCACTTTCACCGCCAAAGGTCAGCTTCCGTTGGGACATTCGTTATGGTGGGTTGATCACACAGATCGCCTACACAAACGAATTTGTCCTGCCACAAGAAAGATCTATGGCTAGCAGTAAGAGCCTGGATGACATTCATATGGCTAGCGCCAAGTTCATGGGGGTCTATAGACCCAAACGCTCCCTTCGTGCTTACCAGCTTTATTTTGAGCCTAACGGTGATCTCCACCAAGTTTTGCTTCCTTTTTTCCAACCTTTTGGTTTGCTAGGTAAACAAAGTTGGGTCCTTACTGAGGAGGAGTTCCAGCATGCACTGATCCTCTCAGAAAGGATTGCGCCGCAAGGAGGGCATCCCAACTGGGAAACCTCAGCAGCTGGCCAACAACAGCAAGATCAAGGTGGAGAAGATTGGAACGGTGCACGTTGGGATGACTACGGTCAACAACACCATCACCAACACTCTTTCCCTCAGCACCAACAACAAGGTATGCCTCAACCACAGTTGGGATTCAACTATGTCCCAAGGGTGAATTTGACCAGGTGGTGCATCACATTAACAGCATAGAGAACATGTTGTATGATGCGAATGCCAAGATAATCAACCTGACCCAAGACTTTACATCTTTCATGACCGACTTTCCAAACCGCTACCCAAACTTCCCATACCAGCAGCCGCCACCCGACGGTGGCGACCTTTCATTCTAAATATGCCAAGAGCCTAACCTAAACTCCTCCTACCTTTTTGAATTCATATTTTTCTTTCTTCTTTTCATTTATTTTGTTTCAATGCATGTTTAGTTTCAGTTTTGCATTTGATAAAAAGAAAACCCAAAACTACTAGACTAGCTTTTAAATTTATTTGTCCAAATTTCTCTCGGCTCTCGTTGATTTTTCTGCAGGATACTCACTTCTAGTGATTGAGCTATGGAGACGAACGCAAAGAGTTGGCTCAAGTAGGAGATGAGCAAGCAAGAGGAGGTACCACATCTGAATTTTTCTTCTTCTTGTAAGCTTATTCATGAACATTTTATATCCGTTCGGTTGCACTGAGTTCGACTCCGCGCTTAATTCGTTATCTTTTAAGACTTGAGCTCAAAGGTTTTTGTCACCACTTTGGTTAAGACGTTCGACAATTAATATCAGTTTGAAAAACTACCCCTTGGATTAAATTCCAAGCTTCTAAGAATAAGAGAAAGTGTCTATCGACAACTTTGGTGCCATGTTTTTGTCTTAAGGGCTTAATATTAGTAGTACTCAACCCCACATACTGATCTTTGACTTGATGATACTTTTTGAAGAAGAATTGTTTGATAGAACGAACTTTTTTATGGTGGGAGGGGGAGATGCCAAAACCTGTTTTGATCTACTGTAAAAAAAATAGAGAAGAAAGAACTAAAAGTTCTATGTTTTAAATACACACCTTTGGGATGCGAACAACTCTGCTAGCATTTGAACGATCTATGGTATAACCCTGGATTTCGTCTATGAGTTGATGGAATGAGTGGCATATGTGTCGCTATATGGGAAAAATCATTGGTATTCTCAAGAGGTTGTGTAAGCTTTTATCAAAGAAACATTCGTTGACCCTTGAGAAAGGAAGAAGAATTTTATCGTCAAGATATGAGCTGAAAATATTCGATACCTCTGATATTTGGCATCACGTCACCACCTAAATTGAACAATTAGATTTCTTGAAAGAGAAGGAAAATAAGAGGTATTTGATAGCCGCGGTTATCAAAGTGGGTGTTAATGAAAAAGCTCTAAGTTTATCCTTGTTTTGACATCTACTTGTGCACCCTTAATTTTGACTCAAGAGACCTCGCTCAAAATATTTTCACTCTCATAATAAGAGAGGCGCTGAAAGAAATTGATTTGCAAGCCTAGCCAAATTTTTAACAATCTCATTTGAGTTAAAATAATTATTAGCTAGCGAGCTACTTGTGTTTAGGAATTGAACTTAAGTGCAATTGTTCAGATATATTATGCTCATGTTCAAGGTTGCGGGATTTGAGACAATAGAATATGATACAATCTCAAACTTGTAAGTTTTCATCTTGATTAAATTCTTCGCTATTACTCATTATAGCTTTGTCACTCGAGGGTTAGTAACCGCTATGCTTGGGGATGTTGATAGCTCCAAATTTCATCACTTTTTACTATTAATTTTCCTCTTGTTTATTGCCGGATTTCAGTGAAGATTACCCCCTTCTACTAATGTTAATGTCGCAATTAGGAATCCTTGGTTTCTTATGATGGTTTTCAGGTAATGAACAATTATTGAAGATCTAATGGCGTTTATGAGCTAATTGCATCTAAAGAAGTAAATCCCCAATTGGAGCCCTTATCATTGGAGGCGCTCAGCACACTTAACGACCAATGGTAAGGTTGGGACACACTCGTACCATCTGCCCGTACTACATGCTACGGCTCCCTTATATCAATACAAGCAACTTTCGTGAAGGAAAAAAGACGAGAAGAACAACCAAACAGAAAACACGGCCACCGCAAGCCATCTAGAGGGGGTTAGATCAGATTTGGAAGAGGCGAAGAACTTCACCTTGTTCCTCAATGATCTCTAACTCCCAAACCACACACTCCACCATCATCCCATTCATTACTTAGAGAGAGAGAGACTGATTGGCAGTTGTAAGATTAGGGTTTGATACTTTGATCTACCTTTGATTTGTATTTGATTTGATCTTTGATTGCAATTATGGTTTGCTACAATAACTTTGAGATGATTCCTACTTACAATACAATTATGCCTTTGATTTGTCTTCCTCTCATGTCTGAGTAAATCCCCATAGGCATGGGCGATGTATGGGATTGGTGAGATGCGTTGTGCCTCCTTTAAACCCACCCATTTGTGATCGTTGTAGTTTTTATTAAATAGTGAGAATGATTATCTATGTTTGCCTAATGCTTGTTATCTAATTTAAGGGCCCAGGTAACATGATCCAAAGATCTCATAGGTATGAGCTTGTATGCTGGCAATTCGACGACCCCCCTCCCCCGAGTGACACGACCGATATCAATGAAGAGCTAGCACTACTTGAGGATAACAAGGAGCCATTAAGATTAAAGCCTTGATCCGGTCGCAAGACCTTAATTAATCTGATGACCATTGCCGTGATAGCAGGCAGATGGATCATTGGGACTAGGGAGAATTGGCCATAAGGACTCCTAGTCGGTATATGGGTTGCTTGCCTACTCACTTATAAATAAGAAATATCACTATAACTTATTCCACTTTATCCATTTGTCACTTTCACTATCATCATGAACTATTTCTCTCCGCGCCTAACTTCTCATTCATAGGACCTTTACACACTTTTCGCATCTTTACTTTTATGCGATTTATTTATTTTCTAAGCAAGTTTCCTCTATATTTTACTCACCACTTCCACCGTCAGCTTTTGCAGTCAATTCACTCAAGGCCTGTGACACCTTGAGTGCGACAAAAACACCACATAAAACACTTACCTAGGATCCTTATTGGGATCAATATAAAAACTAGAATTAATACTTCCGCAAAAACATTCTCTAACAAACCTATGCACTTGTAGGCTATTAGTGGCCTTGTGAATGGAGGGGTGGAGGTTGCGGAGGTGAGAGGGATACATCAGGAGAGGAGGGGGCCGCGTAGGTTGCTGGGATATGGAGGAGGTTTTGGGATGGTCGAGAGCTTGGGACTCGGGAGCTTGGGTGGGGGGAATAGGATCAAGATGGGGGTGGGGGCTGGGACGGGAGGGACCAGTTCGTAAGACTTCGGTCAACACCTAAAACCGCATGACTAAGATGACTCAGAGTGAAGATCAAATGGCCAGAACACGCAGGCAGATAGCCTCAGATGGCTCGCTTTTTCTCAGGCTTAAGCTATAGTATAATATGGTCCGAGCCCACCGTCATCGAGGGGTACATGGTGCTTGAAACTTTTGCCGCTACAAGACGCATGTAGAAGCTCCCCGCTGGCTCACGGCACAAATCGGCACTATAGATATGAGGGGTTATTTTCTTACGTCATCACTGACATGCAAAGCTTTTTAGAAAACTAGACGGGCATGCGCTCCGCCGTGCCGTCTGCCACCCATTGTTGCATATCCCGTGGTGTGCGATGCAACATTGCATGGTCATTTTGATCATGCGTTATAGTACCAGCGTGTGTTCGGCTACATATATACCATATGCCCACCTAAAAAGAACTCAGGAACACACATCATTCGGACGATGCAAATTGCAACAAATGCCTTTCTAATGGAACCCATTCCAACCAAATTGTAGGCTAAAAACAAAAATTTAGACCAAGTTAGTTAATGCACAACTAGAGAGAAATAAGAAATATAGGAACACCTCATAGGCACCACAATATGTTTTCCACCTTCTCGATATTCTATGGGAATAGTTGCCTTTTCATGGTACAACAATCTTTTTTGTTATAAAAAGAAGCAGAGTTCCGGACCAGTGATAGCCAAATCCTCGATACATACACTTGCAATTACTAACTGAAAGATCACATATTCCGCCTAGAGGGGGTGAATAGGTGGTTAAAAACTTTTACGAGATGAGCTTACCAAAGGCGAAATAAAACTAGCATTTACTTTGTCAAGCACAAAATCTATATACTATGGTTCATCTATGTGCACCAACAACTTATGCTAAGCAAGAAAAGCAACAGGTGATATCAAGATAGATTACTTCAAGCATAAAGGCTATCACAATGTAAAGTGCATAAGTAAAGGGACCGGGTGTAGATATAACCGAGGTACGCGAAGATGATGATATTTTACTGAGTTCCTTCCTACAACGGAGTACGTCTCGTTGGAGGGGTGGGCGGTACTAAGACCACCAGCACCACAAGAGGCCTCATCTATTCTCCTGAGCACCTGCCGCACGACAAGCATTGGGGAAATCCCCACCACTTAATTGGAGGCTGCCAATAATCACCACCAAGGCCACTAATTTGGGGAGAGCTTCACAATTTAATTGGAGGTCCCAAGAACTCACCACAAAGGCCACACAACCGTCTAGGGTTCCAAGAACCCAAGAGAACAGGCTTCTTGATTTCACCAACCAAATCCTCAGAGGAGAACTCAACCGATGCACCTAATACAATGGTAAGTCCTTTACTCCCAATTGCACCAAAGCAACAAAAACTATTGGGGGAAGAAGAGAGGAAGAACATAAGAGAAAAACCACAAAAGTCACCAAGATCTGGATCCCAAGATGTTCCCCTCACTTACAGGAGAGATGGATTGGTGGGATTGTAGATCTAGATCTCCTCTCTCTTTTCCCTCAAAATGATGCAAGAATCTGAAGGGAATCCGCAGCACAAAACAAAAAAATTCCTATGTTGGAACCGCCTAAACTGCCCAAGATCTATTTATGTAGTAATGCGGTAACGGCCGAGCGTATAGAATACATACCCTTGTAGACCGTACGCGGTTAATGTTCCGAGAGGAACATGGTTGTTGTAGTCATACTCGTAGCCGACCTCAAGGTCGCGAAGCTCCTCTCAGGTCACCCTTTCTCCTTCTTCATCGTGCAGCAGCTCCGGCTCACGACATTTAAGCGCCCCAAGTGTTGCGCCTCATGTCTTCGTACACATCCGGTGTACGATGAGACCTCCGTCTCCCCAATCCCGCCGGGAGTACGAAAGTTGATATCCGGCTAGGAATCCCTGTAGCGCAACAGCGTATTGTAGGTGTGCCTCGTTCGCACAACCCAGACTTGAGGCCATGGTCACAAGGTATAGAGAGAAGGAGGGAGAAAGTCAACTAAAAGACTTCTCAAATTGTTGTCATTTATCCCACCCATGGGCACCCCTTTATATAAGCAGAGGGGGTGTGCCCTCCCCATTAGGTTAGCCATGTGGGACTAATACTAAGGGGAAAAGGGCAAAAAGAAAAGGGGCAGCCGGCTGGGCAAATAGGTGGCCGAATAGGCCACCTCACCGGACCCAGCCAGCAGCCCACAGTGGCCAGCAGCTGTGGCTACCCACAGCCAGCACGAGTGGGCCCACGCGCCCACTCCACGGCCCAGTAGCGCGCTGCCAGGCGCGGCAGCTAAGGCCACCCGGGTGGGCCGCCTCGATGCTCCTGTGGCCCGTCACGCGGCAGTGGCTGTGGCCTGCTCGGCAGGCTCGCTCCCCTGCGCACTCACGTGGGCCAGGGTCGAGCTGGCCGGCCCGGCAGCCGTTCGGCTGTTGGCCGCCCCCGTACGACGAGTATTATCTGCCGCTCGTCCGGTTGGGCTGGTTGTTTTTCCTTTTTCTTTTTCTGCAGCTTTTCTCCTAGGCTATTTCCCTCCGGAGATTTGGCCTAATATGGAAGTTGCTTTTATAAATATTAATTTAAATATTATTAGAATATATTAATTCATAATTAACATATAATAACTGTATATTTAAATTCCCATTTATTTGAAAACACTTTTTCGGTCTTTTCTTTTATTCTTTCTTCGAACAACTTCGGATCTCTCCGCGGAACAATTTCGGCTTTCTCTTTCTCTAGTGTGATTCTATCTTACGGATGATCGCTCTTATCGTACCCTTAAGTGTATCCCCTCACGACTCGGGAATGCTCTAGACATGATCTATATCAATGATCAACAGAGGGACCAGGGATGCCCATGTGACCCCTATGCATTCCTGATGACAATGTCATCTGAACCGGTAAATATAGCATCCAATTTCATTTGGTTTATTGATATGACTTGTTCGAGATTCGATCATTGGTATCACATACCTTGTTCAATCTTGTTACCAACAAGTTTTATTTTACTTGTTACCGTGATATTACATCCCCGTGACCGAGTCACATGTTGCAACATTTATGGATATAATCTCACCAAGCCGGTTGTATGTATATTTACCCGTCATGTGGGTGAACAAATCCCGGTATTGTGGTCACATGTCATCTACTGTTCCTTTGGAATACCCAACATACACCATTATTGCCACCGTATTACCAGATGAAGTCTAATGCAGTCAAAGCAGCCTCGAGAAATAGTGACTAATATGAACTCACGGTCTAAGGAAAAGGAGTCTAGATTTAGTTGTTGCAACAATGAACTATATGACTTGATCGTGTCGCAATCCTTCAAGAAATGTCCATCACATCATTCTCCAACGATATGACCTCGTTGTCAATTGGCATAAATGCCCATGATCTTGAAACCCAGATCATCCTCATGATCAATGAACTAGTATGAATAGAGGCTACTAGGGACTTGGTTGTTTCATACCACACCTGTACCAATATTTCTACTTGATACAGTTATAACACAATATGGAACTATTATAAACTAATTGAGATATGACAATAAAAGCCTATTTATTATTTACCTCTAGGGCATATCTCCTTTAGTCTCCCACTTGCACTAGAGTATAAATAATCTAGCTCGTATTTTAGTCATCATAAACCATGTCACATATGCGTTTATTAATCATGCATGCTTATGGGAAACGTCCTGTCCATGTTCTGTTTTACCAGATCATTATATCTTTTGCAAATCGTTAATGTCTTCCTAATTTTGACATTCATACCATTATCTTATAATGGGTTGAAGTATTTATTTGGCGACAAAGTGAGACTTTGTTTATAGTGTTTATAATGACGGTCATTTTCACTATTGTCATCTAAACTTCGAAACATATTTTGCAATCCTTTGTGTATGTATGGCAGTTATGGCAGCAGAACGAGGCAGAATTCTAGGAGCCTACAGTGACTTTAGATCAACCTCGAGGGCTTTCTCATGGGCACTATGCCCTAGGACACATCATTCTACGTTAAAAGCGAACTATCCCCGCCATAACAATATACATCACATCAAATGGAGCCTTTACACTTCTATATCTATGTAGATCCTAGTGCATGAAATGCAACTATGCCACTTACTTTGCTTCTTGCTATTTAAGTGCAAACTTAATTCTAGTTTAGTGATAAACTCATGATTCTCTTCAAGATATGTTCTTATAGTTAAGAGCTAGTCCTTTCAACCAGAACCTCGGATCACATTACGTCGAGTATTTAATATGGATGTATGGAAGAACCTATGACTTAGGCACAAGAGATGCAACACAACTCTTTCTTTCTTTTAACCATAGTTGCAATACTAACTCAATGCTTCATATAGTAAGAACTTTTTTCTTACCTTGTTCCATTCTGAGCTTCTTCAGAATCTTGCTTAGGACATTCTAAACATCTTTCAGAATCAAGTCCAGGAAGCATTCGACATTCAATGTTTATTAAACTCATCAATCTATCTCGATAGATCTCATTGTTTAACAACTTCAACTTTATCCTTATTTATCTACTTAAATGTTATTAACACCAATCACATCATTCACATATGTCGTCCACATATCCAATGTTTCACAATATGAATATAGGCTACTAGGGACTTGGTTGTTTCATACCACACCCGTACCAATGTTTCTACTTGATACAGTTATAGCACAATATGAAACTATTATAAACTAATTGAGATATGACAATAAAAACCTATTTATTATTTTTCTTTAGGGCATATCTCCTTCAGAATCATGAGAGGGAGAGGGAGGAAGCAAGATCAAGGAAATCAACAATGGAGGGGGAAAGATCTATATAAAAGACCAGAGCAATTGGGGAAGAAAGCCCCTTAAATAGGTCCCCCCAAAATCTAATCGTTGCAGTCCAAAAACACAATTTCTGGTACTACTAGAGAATCTGTGGGGTTCACGGGTTACCCAAACGCATTTTGGCTAGGAAATCCCGGTACTAACGGAATTTTTGCTGGTACTATCGGAGTCTCTGGGGTTCTTGGGTAACCCAAACCCACTTCTGTCTGTGAATCCTGGTACTACTAACTTTTTCCCGGTACTACCGGAGTCCTTGGGGTTCCTGGGTCACTCAAACGCATTTATCTCTGTGAATATCGGTACTACCAAACTTTTTCCCGGTACTACTAGAGTCCCTGGGGTTCCTGGGTCACCCAAACACATTTCTCTCTATGAATCCCGGTACTATCGAACTTTTCCCGGTACTACCGGATTTTCGGAAGGAAAGAGTCCATTTCAACCCTCGAAGTCATAGGGGTAAGAAAAATTGAACACTGAAATCAAAATCCCAGTCGTTGTCACCCCGAACTTGCGAATCCCGGTCTAAATCAAACCCTCGGTGTAATTTCTCTGCTACAAAATAAAAACTCTCACTGACTAAGTTGGCCCCCTTGTCATATGTGTCTTCTTTCCTCATGTCCTCTCTCTCCATCTCTCCCATGCCTCCATCCTCGTCGCCCCTCCGTGTCTCTTTGGTGTAGCAACAACTATAGGAGACTGACTAGTGGCAGAGTAGAATGAACTGGGGGAAGTGCACATGATGGAGTAGCAGATCGACGCGGCGGTAGCTCAACACCTGATGTGGCAGTTGTCCCTCATGCTGTCACAACACACAAACATATGGGCATCATCAAACAGCTGCAGCTCGAACGCCTGCACAATTTCCTCCAGGATCCAGCTCGTCGATGAGCAGAATCACTTTTTGGTTCTGAAATTGGTCACCGACTGATGAAACTAATGGAAATAATTTATCAATTGATATATTAGAGCTAGCTTGTCATGGCAAGTTATACCGTCCAGTAACAAAATCAATTAGAGCATACGGACCACATGTAGCTTATCAGGAGGAACCGGCAAAATCTTCAAAACATAAAACGCAATAATTTGACATTGCACACTCCGATTAGGTTGAAACCAATTTTGTTGAAAAGATACAAACAAGTAGCATCCAACAAAAATGGAAATATTGGATACCACCAAGGGAGAAAATATCAAGTATATATATGTGAGAAATCTCCCAAGGTGTGGAGCCGGAAAACCTGCAAGATCAAAAACGCAATAAGATATACAAGAGAAATCCGTTTTTGATGAACTAGAGCTTGTTATGAAGATTACCACAAGATCTAGAGCCTCACTTTGGATAAGTTCCAAATAACAACCAAGAAGGATGATGCTAAGTATGCAAAGGTTTGAGCTCTCTCTGAAAGATACGATCGAGTTACTCGCTCGAGAGACCCTCTTAATAGTACGATTATCTACCCTAAACCCGGTCCCCCAACATGAGACTAGTAAAAGGTAAAATCTATCAAGATCATAACTTTCTTTGATTATTCCATTTGAGATTGATGTAGACAATCTTGTCCTCCTCAAAATGGAACATCTTTCTTGATTGCTCTTGCTCATGCTGGCGTGATGAAGTCTTGCAAAATGCTTCCCCATACACACGGGGAAACTCTTTCTTAGAACCTGTCTTCATCGATCCATGATCACCGAGGATGACAAGCTTTAAACATGAGATATTCTAGAGATGGCGCATCTTGAGCTTGCCCTTCATTTTTTCTAACTTCATTTGGATGATGTCTTGAAGATACACATGAGAAACTCCATCTTCTTTTTCAAGACACACTTGATCTTCTTTTTTATTCTTTTTATTCTTCTACATGATTCCAATAGGACTAAAGTCCTCGGACATTTCTTCTTCTTCATTTCTTCTTCCTTGAAGCTAACACATGCTCCAAGCGATGCCAATGGACAATTCCTACAAGTGCAACCCAATATAAACATTATTCCATAGAGATTGCCATAATTACCAAAACCACACATGGGGTCGCACATGTCCTTTTACCAACAATAAATAAAAAACAAGAGGCACTACAAAGTATGGCATTTTAACAATCAATGTGAATATTATGAAACATATGTTAACTTAGAGTAATCATTGAATCATGGGACAACTCCCTAGCTCTTCGATTATTTTTTTACCAGCTATTCCATAACCAGACTGAACCGGCAGTATCATGTAGAGAGCAATGAAACACTTGTACTAACTTCCTATTCCAATTATCAAATTACAGAGGATGGTGCATGGCTTTGGACGAAATATACAAAATATTTCTTATCCACCACTATTAACCTGTAGAGTGAAAAATTTGTCAAAAAAAAACTGTACAATGAAAAATGAGTAGTCAGAATGATGCCAAACTTAGAAACACACCAAACATCCCAATTGTTAAGATCAAAACTTAAACAACCATCTTTATGCATATATATCAGCTACTGAGCTGATACTTTACCATCACAAATATAATGCAAAGGTGGCATCAGTCTAACGATTTAGCTGGATAGGAAAAATAGCTATAGATTAGGGAAAATGGCTATAGTTCTCGGTTACCCGATTATATCCAAGTGAACTCATATACATGAAAATTCTCGGCTACTCGATTATCATTTTTTCTGCAACATTAAAATAAATTTACTTATGAGAGAAACAATAAAACTAATTAAAACAATTGAGCTCAATTTTCTTGAAGTAACACAACGGTCATTATTTTCTTGACGTAACTTCCCAAGAGCAATCCTTGGTAGAGGATGTCCGAAATGGGCATTACACTGAGCATGGTGCATGACTGGCTGCAGCTGCTTGAGCCATTCCATTTGGATCTTTCACAGTTGCTACCTACCGAAACATTGTTGATATGAAGTTAATATATAAAGGATAAGAAATGTATAGTATAAAAGCTAATCAAATATAGTTAAGGTGAACTAAACATAAGATGTGACATACCGTTAAGGTGAACAAAACCTTCTTTTGTGAAATTAGTTCTTGCACATGTGAAATCGATGTTACTATGTTAAACATGCTTCATTTATGTGATGAAGTAGAAACAAAACATCATTTATTCTTTTTATGCCCTGCTGTAAAATATATGTGGAGTGTGGTTGAAGTTTCTTGTGGAGCCAGAAATAGACCTGTAAATTTTACTCAGTATTTCTTTTGGATTGCAAACGCGTTGAAATGCTTTGCTAATCTACAAGTAGTTGGTTTGGCTGCTTTGTGCTGGGCAATTTGGAAACTGGGAAATAGAGCTTGTTTTGAGTTTAAGTTGATAAAATCACCAGCTGAAATAATCTGTTATGCCTATTCTTTCTTGAAATATTGGGTTACAAAAAGAGGGTGGAAAGGGTCCCTTTTGTCAGGTGCTAACCAGCTCTAGGAAACTGCTCTTCGCCTGCATGCATCTTCATCGTCGACATCGAGAATTATGGATATCCAGCCAGTGGAAGATCTTTCTGGCGACGAAGCTTGAGCTACTCCAGGCAGTGAAAAGATGGGAGTTATCTCCTCTAGTATTTGGGAGCGGTGCCTACTCTGATGAAGCCATTCAGAGATTAAGAGAAAAAGAAACAATTCTTGTTTTAAAAATGGTGTGCTGGGATGTTACTGTAATAAGTAGGTTTCTGAATTATGTCTCTACAAAAAAAAATTATGACTCTCTCTGCATGCTTTCGTGTCTTCACAATAATTGCTAGTAATTCATAAAGAAAATCTTCTCAAATTTAATTATAAAGCAACAAGCACTACAAATTTATCTAGCCCTGCAACACGCAGGGTATTTTCTAGTAGTAACATATATATATGCATCATACATTAACGGGCTCAAACATATAAAGCGACTTAAGGAGGACCCGGGGGACCTTGACATTCAATCTGCTCCGACCTATATAGCCAATCCAGTTTAATCTGGCATTGTCAGGCATCAAATCTTGACCCAATCACATGATAGTCCGGCCTTGGGTATCCCGCGTTCACCATTTCCGAATCACCATCATTATATCGGTCTTGCTCTCGTGGAGCACCTCTGCATACCTCGGCAAGCACTTTGCTCTTGCCTTGGTATATTCCGCTGCTGCGGTTGTCCTGCTCTTGTCGAGTTGCGCTGTCCGGCATTGCCATTTACAGCATTTCCTTGACCGGCATTGCCTTGGCCGCGGTTACCTCGGCCAGCTTCACTTCGTCGATCCTCATTTCTCTGCACTTCTCTTCCTTTCCCTGCCCTTGCCGGGTCATACGGGACTATCTGTTTGTTCCTCCTGGCCGAGGTTACTACCTCTTCTCTCCTAGGACCACCATGAGGAGACGATGCAGCCCCAGCGGATTTCTCCGGGTTACCCACCACCGATTGAATGATCTTGGAGGCCCCAATTCTCTCCGGGTTAGCCCTGAGCAATTCCTCATTTTGCCTGTTCGCGATCTGAACCAACTCATTGACCCTATCTTGCTGTCTCTAACGGGCTTCACCCGTTAGACCCTCTAACTCGGACGCAGCTGCATCTGCTGCTCTGAGGTTTTTCGCCGGGGTACTATACTTTGGCAGCCCCACGGATAAACAGTTCTCTGATTCCTCAATCCTAGTATCTCCCTCTTTGTTCATTTCACTCATGAGGTTTCTCCCCTTCACTTTTACAGCATCTACTTTATTTGCCTTTGCGTACTCACACAGTGTCATGTTCAACGACTGCTGAGCCGCGGCTATCTTTCTCGCACCCTCTAGTATTTTTTGCCTAGTTTCCTCTAGCTCGGCCTGTGCCTGAGCCAGATCTACCGCTGCTACTACTGGGTTTTCCAAGCTATCCATCGCTTGCTGCAGCACATTCTCTGGCCTCTCTAGTGGAGGACCTCTACTTTTCCTCGGTGCCTTAGGCGTTATCTCTAGATCTGGTGCCGGTTCCTTGCTTGCACTAGTGCCAGGTGCAGTCATCATCACCTCGGCACGGTCCGGGGAGCGAGTGATACGCGCCCCGTGAACCACGCTAAGGGGTGGCTCGCCTCCTTCGATGACGTGCCGTGGATGAACGCATGTCACATCGACAGCAACGTAGACCTTGTGCGCGCCGAGCTTGACGAAGAGGCCGTTGCGCGGAAGAGGACGCTTGCCGAAGCAACCAGCGTTGTCGCTGACAAAGTCTAGCGCTCCAAAGCGCTGAGCGAGCCCGGAGACTATACATTCGCCGGTGCCGATGAGGTTTCCCGTCCGGATCTTCACCCCTGCTAGCGCTGCTAGCACCACGGTGGGCGCCAACTGTCGTGGTGGTGTCACGGCAGATGCCATGGATAGGCTAAAGGTGGGGACTAAATGCACTAGGGGAATCCAGGGAGGGATAGTGTGGTGATTCCACACACAGTAGATTTGTATTTGATTCACTTCCACAGATTACAAGTGCTCCTTGAGTTGTATTGGAGAGAGGAGGAAGAAGGAAATCTCTTACTCTCACCACTAACTAGCCCTCAGTAACTTTCTAGTAGAACATAAACCTCTAAGGACCAACCAAGTAAAACTCAACCCTCTCTACAGAGGCCCTAGCCCTCCTTATATAGGGGTGGCTAGGTCTCCAATTAGGGCATATGTGGAGGCATATTCCAAAGAATATGCCTCCTCCCAAAATAGTAAGCCGACCGGGTTACTTTAACATAATGTCATCCATGCAGAGGCTACGCGAGCCTCTGCGGCGCCCGCGTCACCCGACATAGGCTTCGTCACCTTTGTCAGCCATGCCTTGGTGGTCTTGGCCTCTGTCTGCTTCGCTCATGCTCTACGTACAGTGGTCACCCTTTGACCAGTGAGATACCTTCCTTCTCTTGTAAGCTTGCTATAACCCGGATCGTACCTAGTTGATCCGGCCATAGCTGTTCCTGCATACAAGTTAGATACATCTCACCGACTTACGATATAAGTCGGCTGAGACCCAGTTAGGTGGACATCCCCTGGTTCGGGTTACCCCGTGATTCGACCTGCCTTGAGGTGACTCGGCCAGCATCCGCTTTGACCTTGCCATACCTCGGCTAACTCGGCCTTTATACCCTGGCATGACCCTACCCGGGGGTATCCCCCCAACAAAGACAATAATAATAATTGCAGCAAGTGGCCCAATCTTGTCTTTAGCAAAGGACAAGCCGGTTGTATTACTTAAGATGACCAAACGTTCTCGAGGACACATGGGAATATTGTCAAATGCTTTCGCTTCATATAGTTGATTAATCTTCTCTGGTTGGATAAGTGTTGTGTGGGTGAACCTATGCTAATGTACTGACCTTACTAGGACTAATACATACTTGTGATTATACCCCTTGCAAGCATCTACAACTACAAGAAAGTAATTAAGATAAAAACCTAACCACAACCTTAAACTCTGAGATCCTACACTCCCTTATGCAAAGGTTTCCTAACGTGGGTTTAGGTTTCTGTCACTCCGGTAACCCCACAATTAGTAGCCAAATACACAATGCATTCCCCTAGGCCCATAAAGGTGAAGTATCATGTAGTCGACGTTCACATGACACCACTACAAGAATAGCACCACAACTTAAATATCAAACCATTAAATCTTTCTCAACGCAATTCCACTACTAACAACATGACTTCTCCCATGTCCTCAAGAACTAAACGAACTACTCACGAGACATCATATGGATCAATATCAGCGATGAAATAATGATAAGTAACAATCTGAACATGAACAATAATTCAATGGTTCCACTCAATAGCATCAACTACAACAAGTAATCAACATCGGGAAAGTTTCCCCTAAGAACTATACAAGATTCAACCCAATTGTTACAGCGGTACGAAGTGGTGGTGATGGTGCTGGTTGTTGGGGATGTAACCCCAGGTACCCCAGAGTTGAGGCATAAAGTGATACAGAAGAGTAAAAAGTATTGTTATAAGAGAAGCAAGTAGAGAAAGATAATTATCTATGAAGATATAAAGGATAAAGAGAATAGAATAAAGAAAAGAGGAGGGAAATAGTTCCAGGCCGAATTATCTTAAATTCGGCCTGCACCGTACTTCCCTAGGCCGAATTAGGCTCAAAACCTGGCTGGGCCGAAGCATCCTCCCCCGGGTGGGCCGACATCAGCCAAAGTCGGCCCACCACGGGCCTCCTTTGCCCCGCCGATGCTCCTCGCCAGCTCCCGCCAACATCGCCAGCTCCCCTGCGTCGCCAGGACTCCCGCCAACTCCCTCGCGTCCTCCTCATCGTCGCCCGGGTGGGCCGGACAGGAGCCAGCGTGGCCCACCGCGGGACCTCCTCCACACCGCCCAGCGTAACCAGGGCAACCCGGGTGGGCCGGCCAGGAGCCAGCGCGGCCCACCGCGGGACCTCCTCCACCCCGCCCAGCGTAGCCAGGGCAACCCGGGTGGGCCGGCGCCGCAGCCCACCCCGGGATAGCCTCACACTCCAGAGCTCCCACCGGATGGGCCAGTTCGGTCCTAGGCCAAACCAGGGAAGCCTCGGCTGGGCCCACATGGGTAATTCGGTTGGGCCTCTTCTACTACCAGGAGGGCCAGGCCGAATTGAGTGATAATTCGGCTGGGACAAAGATAACTCGGCTGGGGCACTATTCATGTCCCAGGTGGGCCCCATTTCTCCCCCAGGCCGAGTTATTTTCCTCCTTGGCCGAATTTCACTTCCCCGGGCTGATTTACTTCGTCCCCGACGTCATTTCTCTTGTACCTGGACCCACCAGCAACCTCTACATCGACACGCTACCAAGTCAAGTCAAGCCTATGTCAGGTGCCAGTCTTGGGACGCCCCTGGCTCAGACTGGCCCCTTTGGTCCAAGATGCTAAGGAATATGCTGGGTATCTTGGGAGATGCTAGGGAATATGCCAAGCATCTCCTAAGATGCTAAGGAATATGCCGAAGGGATAAGACCAATGACTCAACAAAGGACAAGCTGACTAGGCAAGCCCCACAAGACAGCTCATAGGAGTACTTTAGATGACATACCTTGTCCCCTGGGCTCCCCTTTATAAGGAGCACCAGAGGTAACGTTACATGAGAGGCCCCCTGGAGGGGCTCCTCTCCCTTTGCTCACTAGGAGCATGGTTTCTTCTTCCTCTGCACTCTCCATGAGAGGCATAAGAGTACAACTCAAGGAGCACCATTGTAGCCACAAGCATGGCAAGATATATGAGATTAGATGCAGGAGTAGGGGTGTTATCTCACTAGGAGAGCCTCGAACCTGGGTATATCGTGTCTCTCTGAGTTCTTCCGTATGAGGTCTTCACTTCATCATCCCTCCCCGGATTCCTCCATCGTCCATTCGGCCCCATTTTTAGCCTATACCAGGCATCTGCCGTGACACCACCACGACAGTTGGCGCCCACCGTGGGGCTGATAAGCGGCGCTGGTTGGGTTACCATCCGGACGGGAACGTCTTCATCAAGCTCTGCCTCACCATCGATCAAAGGTCTCTGCCTCAACTTCCTCAACGTACAGAGAGCAGGGGAGTTGGCAATCGAGCCTTCCTTGTTGAGGTGTCTCAACCTCTTCACCAACAGTACAGTAAGTTGTAGCTGACCCTTTGGGCATGACTCAACTAGATAACTCAACCAACATGCACATGAGATACCCTGGATGTCACTCGGGAACTATCACCTAGTTATTCACCCCAGGGATGAGATAACTCAACCCGGGGACTAGCATGCATGCCTTTTGAATCACCTAAGGGTAGAAAAGGTTGCTCGGGGACTCAGTGTCGCCGTGCATAGAACAATAACTCAGAAAAGACTTAAGATATGCCATGATCTCATATATGTCCACTGCTTTGTGTCTTCAAGTTGTCTTGGACTAAAAAGTAGCTCACCAAGTCATTTGTAACTCGGATTTAACTTGACTCACCAAGTTGCATAGTAAATAGAGTTATACTCCATCTTGCCGGGTTGCCTTGTAACTCGGATTTGATTCAGTCAGCCAGATTACCAGGTAACTTAGATTTAACTCGGATTGCTGTTTTCAGCTTGCCAGGTCATCCGTAACTCGGATTGGTGTGTGCATCACCATGCCAGGTTACCAGTTAACTCGGATTTTACCTCGGTTTACCTAGTTACATGGTTTCCAGGTTACATGATAACCCGGATTTTACCTTGGTTTACCTAGTTACATGGTAACTCGGATTTTACTTCGGTTTTCCTAGTTACATGGTAACTCGGATTTTACTTCGGTTTTCCTAGTTACATGGTAACTCGGATTTTACTTTGGTTTTCCTAGTTACATGGTAACTTGGATTTTACATCGATTTGCCTAACTATAGGTTTCCTAGTTACATGGTAACTCGGATTTTACTTTAGTTTTCCTAACTACAGGGGTAATTCAGATTTGTTTCAGTTTCCTAGTTACAGGGTAACTCGGATTTTAACCCAGCTTACCAGGTTATCTTATACCTCAGAACAGTCTGTTCCATATATTGGTTAGCATATGCCAGCATATCATTCATTCATCATATCTCAGATCTATATCTCGAATCCATATCAATGGAAATATGCCACGAAATCATGAAGTCATATCATAACTCCAGAATCATATCTCGGATCCATATCTCGGATCCAAATCTTTGGCGGTTTGCCAGCCAATCATAAAAGCCATATCATATCTCAACAAGATAACTCGGATCTAAGACTCATGTCAGATTCGAGTCAAGCAACTCAAACTCCCATCAGGTAACTCGAATTTGAGTCATGAGACTCGGACTAGAATCTTGTAACTCGGATTTTGGGTCAAGTAACTCTAAACAGAGGCTCATGTCAATTTTGAGTCATATAACTCAACAAGTATAACTCGGATGAGATAGCTCGGATTACAATTCATAAGGCCAGAGCCAAATTCGGCCAGAAGCCAAAAGACTTAACCAAAAGGGTTAAGGCTAGAGCCAAATCAGGCCAGAAGCCAAAAGACTTACCCAAAAGGGTTAAGGCCAGAGCCGAATCAGGCCAGAAGCCAAATGACTTACCCAAAGGGGTTAAGGCCAGAGACGAATCAGGCCAGAAGCCAAATGACTTACCCAAAAGGGTTAAGGCCAGAGCCGAATCAGGCCAGAAGCCAAATGACTTACCCAGAGGGGTTAAGGCCAGAGCCGAATCAGGCCAGAAGCCAAAAGACTTACCCAAAAGGGTTAAGGCCAGAGCCGAATAAGGCCAGAAGCTAAAAGACTTACCCAAAAGGGTTAAGGCCAGAGCCAAATCAGGCCAGAAGCCAAAAGACTTACCCAAAAAGGTTAAGGCCAGAGCCGAATCAGGCCAGAAGCCAAAAGACTTAGCCAAAAGGGTTAAGGCCAGAGCCAAATTCGGCTAGAAGACAAATGACTTACCCAAAAGGGTTAAGGCCAGAGCCGAATCAGGCCAGAAGCCAAATGACTTACCCAAAAGGGTTAAGGCCAGAGCCGAATCAGGTTAGAAGCCAAAAGACTTACCCAAAAGGGTTAAGGCCAGAGCCAAATTCGGCCAGAAGCCAAAAGACTTACCCAAAAGGGTTAAGACTAGAGCCAAAGAAGGCCAGAAGTTAGGGATAGATGAAAAGGACTACATGTCGGTAACAACTCTCGAGATTTTTTATTTTGAAGCCTATGCGCGATTCTGCAAATCCCACATAGCCTCGGGGACTAATGTTGGGGATGTAACACCAGGTACCCCAGAGTTGAGGCATAAAGTGATACAGAAGAGTAAAAAGTATTGTTATAAGAGAAGCAAGTAGAGAAAGATAATTATCTATGAAGATATGAAGGATAAAGAGAATAGAATAAATAAAAGAGGAGGGAAATAGTTCTAGGCTGAATTATCTTAAATTCGGCCTGCACCGTACTTCCCTAGGCCGGATTAGGCTCAAAACCTGGATGGGCCGAAGCGTCCTCCCCCGGGTGGGCCGACATCAGCCAAAGTTGGCCCACCACGGGCCTCCTTTGCCCCGCCGACGCTCCTCGCCAGCTCCCGCCAACGTCGCCAGCTCCCCCGCGTCGCCATGACTCCCGCCAACTCCCTCGCATCCTTCCTCATCGTCGCCCGGGTGGGCCGGCCAGGAGCCAGTGCGGCCCACCGCGGGACCTCCTCCACACCGCCGAGCGTAGCCAGGGCAACCCGGGTGGGCCGGCCAGGAGCCAGCACGGCCCACCGCGGGACCTCCTCCACACTGCCCAGTGTAGCCAGGGCAACCCGGGTGGGCCGGCACCGCATCCCACCCCGGGATAGCCTCACACTCCGGAGCTCCCACTGGACGGGCCAGTTCGGTCCCAGGCCGAACCAGGGAAGCCTCGGCTGGGCCGCCCTGGATAGATCAGGGGGTAATCCGGCTGGGCCCATAGGGGTAATTCGGTTGGGCCTCTTCTGTTGCCAGGAGGGCCAGGCCAAATTGAGTGATAATTCGGCTGGGACAAAGATAACTGGGCTGGGGCACTATTCATGGCCCAGGTGGGCCCCATTTCTCCCCCAGGCCGAGTTATTTTCCTCCTTGGCCGAATTTCACTTCCCCGGGCCGAATTACTTCGTCCCGGACGTCATTTCTCTCGTACCTGGACCCACTAGCAACCTCTACATCGACACGCCACCGAGTCAAGTCAAGCCTACGTCAGGTGCCAGTCTTGGGACGCCTCTGGCTCAGACTGGCCCCTTTGGTCCAAGATGCTAAGGAATATGCTGGGCATCTTGGGAGATGCTAGGGAATATGCCAAGCATCTCCTAAGATGCTAAGGAATATGCCCAAGGGATAAGACCAATGACTCAACAAAGGACAAGCTAACTAGGCAAGCCCTACAAGACAGCTCATAGGAGTACTTTAGATGACATACCTTGTCCCCTGGGCTCCCCTTTATAAGGAGCACCAGGGGTAATGTTACATGAGAGGCCCCCTGGAGGGGCTCCTCTCCCTCTGCTCACTAGGAGCATGGTTTCTTCTTCCTCTGCACTCTCCATGAGAGGCATAAGAGTACAGCTCAAGGAGCACCACTGTAGCCACAAGCATGGCAAGATATATGAGATTAGATGCATGAGTAGGGGTGTTATCTCACTAGGAGAGCCTCGAATCTGGGTATATCGTGTCTCTCTGAGTTCTTCCGTATGAGGTCTTCACTTCATCATCCCTCCCCAGATTCCTCCATCGTCCATTCGACCCCAACTTGAGCCTATACCAGGCATCTGCCGTGACACCACCATGACACTGGTGGAGATGATGATGATGATCCCAATGAAGTCTAGCTTGATGATTGTGTTGATGGCAATGATCTCCCCTCTCTGGGAAGGAATTTCCCCGGCAGATTTCTCCCTGCCGGAGAGCTCTTTCTCTCTCTGTAGTTTCCGCTCCGCAGAGGCGGCGAAATCTTTCTATGGTCTCTCCCTGAACTTTAGGTTTCCGAGGGGAATATATACGCGGAAGGGAGATGCCGGAGGTGGGCCAGGGTGGGCACACCACCTGGTGGCGTGGCCTAGGGGGCTGCGCACCAGGGGGTGGTGTGGGCCCCCTATGGCCCATCTCCACCTCCCCTTCTTGCATTCTTCATCTTATGAAAAAATAGGATTTTCCTTATATTTTCTGGGATTTTCTGATCTTTGCAAATATTGCATCTGGACAGTGCTTTTTTCCATCAGAATCCTAACTCCGGTGGTTCATCCTCCAAAAGTCATCAATCATGCAAAAATAGATGAAATAATATAAGTATCAGCTCTTAATATGAAATATATCAATGAATAACAGTAAATTATGATATAAAATAGTGATGCAAAATGGACGTATCAACTCCCCCCAAGTTTAGACCTCGCTTGTCCCCAAGCAAAAACTGAGCTCAATAAACATGACCACAAGTTTATGGAGTGAAGTGTCGATAAAGAGAATACGGACATGAAGCATCACATTCATCAATAGACAAATCATAATAGAAAACAACTCACTATTATATAACTTTACTTGCAATGAGTAAGGGAAACACAATAAAGATACACAAAGTAAATCATAATTGGTAATGGCAAACTTTGTTCTTGGTTAGAGAACGGTTAACAAATTGCAGGAGATAAACATAATGGGGTTTTCAATGATAGCTTTCAAAGTAATATTCACTCAGATAAGAGCAGTGTGCAAAACAAGGAACATAAGAAACATGATTGAATAAATCATCATATGGATGATTGAATCACAACAACTCAAATGCTTGCTTGAGATAGAAAGGAATAGGTTTACTGACTCAACTAAAAAGTAAAAGATAGGCCCTTCGTAGAGGAAAGCAGGGATTTCAAGTTTCATAAAGAGCTTCCAAAAATTATGGTACTTACTAGCTTTGAGACCTCATTGCCCCTATCATAGGCATCTTGAAGTGATTAAGGTTAATGTGAGGGAAAATATGAGTTATATGCTTGACAAATTATAAGTTGAAAATCTCATGCCCCTTGAGTACGAGTACCAGACCTCATGCTACTCAACTTTAGTCTTTGGTAAGTTCTTGTCATTGTAAGTGTATGTGTATCATAGAGAACCGCCAATAGGGTACCCCTTGCCCCATGACATAAGAGCTATCCCATATCAAAATGACAAGGCAACAGATAGTGAGCATCTCAGCGATCTTTTTATTTGCTATTTGCATAGGTTTTTATTGAGGATGCTTCATAGAATGCCACTATGGTTATGCAGCAAGTTTCCACCATGATTAGGCACGGCTTAGGCTAGCCGCCCAGGCGTTTCTCTAACACATATAAAAACTCCATGAGCTTACAAGCTCCCCTTTTATTTCACACCACCAACATCCATAAACAAAAGAACATGATATCAACTAAATAATAAGTGCAATGTCGAAAGCGGACCCCGTGATAACATGGTTTTGCTAACTCCCAACTTATAATGCAAGCATACAAGCTTCATAAGATAGTCATAATGGTTCAAATTTATTAATTACAAGAAAATAAAGTGTGCCATCAAGTTTGTGAGAGCTTTAATCACTAATTTTCACATAACAAGTTTAATTTGGAAGATAGATAAAACTCGAGAATTTACTTGAAATAGCAATAATGCTAATAGGTAGATATGGTGGACATAAATGTCATAGGTTTTAGTTCAAGGATTGGATGCACGAGAAGGATTCCCTCTCAGTACAGTTTTTTGGCTAGCAAGGCTGGGTAGCAAGCATAAGAGTTGAAGGAAACAAACAAACATACAAGTGATAGAAACAATCATGCAATCTTCCTTGGAAACACAAAAGATCTTAACTAGAGAATACTAAGCTGATGAGCCAATCAAGAAAGAAAGATAATGAAATTATATTTCTTAAAGTACTTTTCTCTTTCCATTTAATCCTCAAATAGTGTTGCTACTGACCAGAGCTAGGTTTGCCAAAAGCAACTAAATTTACTTAATGATCCCAAAGTGATACCAATACTAACAACAAGATCAATCATATAACAGAAATTGCAAACTAAAATAAAATGTGCAAAAAGTAAATGATAGAACTTCTCATTAATATTCCATAACGACAACTCACACCAAGGGACACATAGATAACTAACTAGAGGAGAGATACTTCCACAATGCAAACCATCCTATATGATAACTTCTCTATTCATGATATGACTCTACTAAAAAGGTAAAAAGATGAAAGATAATGATGTGATACCGCGACACTTCCCCAATCTTGGAACAAACCAAGGGGATGCCAAAACCTGATGACGAATTGTCAGGGGGATGATCCCCAGGTACCCCATCTGGATAAGAAACAGGACAGTCGGATCGCGTCCGGCTGACCAGATGCAGCCGGACAGGACAAGATAGGCCGGCTATCACCCGGTAGCCGGATCAGCAAGAGGCAGCCGGATACTACGACGTAGCAGGACCCAATCAGTGAGACAGGACGACGTGCGTATCAGTGCACGGTACTCCCTGTACAATGACAAGACGGGAAACCACCTGCCCATACCGAAGACTTTGCGTGGGTGACGCTGGAACAGCGGCCTGTGCTGACGACGGGCTGGCACGGCATCCATTGTACCTACGACAGCCATACCGCTCATACTCCGATAAGACAAGCCATACTGGATACTATAGGTGACTAGTCGGCTGGGACCCGCCTGTGGGGCCCGCCAGTCGGACTATCCAGTGAGACCTTTGCCTCTCTGCCTATATAAGGAGAGGCAAGGCCTCAGTAGAAAGGGTTGGTCTAAGTGCATTTAAGGCAGTAGCAAAAGAACACAGCTCAAGGAGCACTTGTAGTTCGTATATCCCTCATAGTCAGATCCGGCAGGAGTAGGGGCTTTACCTCACCACGAGGGCCCCGAACCTGGGTACTTCCTGCGTCTCGCTACGCTCGCTTGTATCCAATCTCGCATGCGGACGCCGTCGATAGCTTCCCTGCTAGTCCCCACACCTCTATCTAACCTTCTTAGGTACTGCCGTTCCCAATACAATGACAGTTGGCGCCCACCGTGGGGCCGATGGCTTCGACCGGAGTCACGTTTCGCACGGGACCCCGCACTTCAGCCGGTGAGCGTGTGGCCTCCAGCCTGGTGCTCACGCTTGGCAAGTTTGACTGCGTCATCGACAACGCCTCCCGCTTTGCTGGAACTTCCTTCCCAGCGAACGGCACCGTCCTGCTATTCGGTGATCTCCCCGTCTACGTCGCCACCATCCCGGAGCATTTCCCTAGGGAAATCGTCTCTGTCATGGAGCTGCCGCGCTCAGACGGCAGCACCTCCGCCGCACCCCCGCGGCGTGGAGGTCATGATGGCCGGATCCAGCTCGCATCCCCGCCAGCCGCGGGAGCGAGGCGCGGACAAGGTCGGAACTTCCGCTCCCCCGTAGCCTCGGAACCCGGTTGAGGATGCCATTGATCGGCTCCTGACGCCGGTTAACCTCGGGGATAACCCGGAGGAGACGGAGGCCAACTTCACCATGGAGAGACAGATCCTCCTCCAGGAGGCCATGGAGCTGGCAGCAGCCCGCAAGCAACTTGAGATCACTCGGCGCGAGTATGACCGCGCGCACGGCCTCACTCCGGCTATCGCGGAGCCGAGCCGGCGCGGCTAGGTACAGCGTCGGGGCGGTGAGCTAGGCGGTAGGATGGAAAAGGACGGGGAACCGGATCCCGCACCAGCTCTCACATGGCCCACCTACAGCACGCCCATCAAGAACCTACGCGCGGTGCGAGCCGCAGCAGAGGAGCTTCCCATCCTGGAGGGCGAGGCGCGAGCCCGCCAGCACGCTCGCGTGCAGGAGCTCCTCCGCGTCGCGGACGAGCAGGCCGATGCCAACCGGCAGATGCAGGAAGACCTTAGCTACTCTAGAGGGAGCAAGCTACCTGCCAACAGCAGGGGCGCGCCGCGCGACACCCAGTAGGCGTCCTCCACTCAGCCGCCTAGGGCCCGCAGCAGGCGTCGCAGCTCGGGCAACAGGGGCCAGCCGCGCCAGGAGCAGACAGTGAACAGCAACCCACCACCTCCCCCACCGCCAGCCGGAGCACCCAGACCAGCCGGTTCCCGTCTCTCGGGCCGGGTCGGAGCGCCCAACCCGGATTGTCCAGATGCTCGCGACCGCATCGAGCTCCTCGCTCAAGCGCGCGTCACGGAGGAGGAAGATTCGACCGGCCCGGTTTGTTTCGGACCCCACATCTAGAATGAGCTGTTTCCGGAAAAATTCTCCCTGCCCAGGGACACCCCTAAGTACGGCAACAGCATGAAGCCGGAAGACTGGCTGACCGACTACGCTACGGCAGTCGGCATCGCCCACGGTAACAAGCGCACAACTGTGCGCTATGTCCCTCTCATGCTAACCGGGTCGGCAAGGACATGGCTCAATAGCCTTGCGCCCAACAGCATCAACGCCTGGCCTGACTTCGAGAAGGTGTTCGTCCGCAACTTCAATGGCACGTACAAACGTCCAGGGCGCCCGCGCGACCTGGCCTTGTGCGTCCAGGGTGACCGCGAGACCGACCACGAGTACCTCGCCAAGTGGACGGAGCTCCACAACACTTGCAAGGGCATCCTGGAGAGCCAAGCCATCAGCTTCTTCATCGAAGGATGCCGAGAGGGCACCATGCTTCGCCACCGGCTACTGTGTGACGAGCCGAAAACCATGTCGGAGCTCATGATGGTTGCAGACCAGTACACCATGGCGGATGCCGCCATGAAGAGGCCCCTTCGAGTAAACACGGACGACCGTCCGACTCCCACAGAGCCGGCTCGTGACCGCCCGAGCAATCCGGCCGGTGAAGCCGGATCCTCCAGATGCCACGACAACGACAATCGGTTCCATGGGGACCGCCAGGCCGGACAACAGAAACCTCGCTACCACGCACGGTAGGTCAATGCTGTGGAGGGTGCGCCCGACGCACCGGCTAATGAGGCAAGAAGGCAAAAGCCCCGGCTCACCTTCGATTAGATGATCGACGGTCCGTGCAAGTGGCATAACGGTCCCTTCAAACCGGCTACGCACACCACCCGGAACTACAGCTGGACCCGCCAGCTAAAGGACCAGGGCAACCAGCCTCGCCTCCCGCCTCCCCCACCGGGTGGACCCCCACCACCAGCTAGGGGAGCCGGTAATGATGGTAACAGTGGCAACGGCGGCAACAACAACAATGGCTACCCCTAGCCGCACGCCGCCTACCACATCTTCGAGACGGAGCAGGACGACAAGCACAGCCGCAGGCGACGCTCCAAGGAGGTCAACGCCATCGTTTCTCCGGTCCCCCAGTACCTGAACTGGTCGGAAACCCCCATCACCTGGAGCTGGGCAGATCAGCCTGAGCATCTGCCGGCTCCCGAGGGTTACGCCATGGTGCTCGACCCTCTCATCGTCTCTAGCGCGCGCACCTACCGATTCTCGCGCGTCCTCATCGACGAAGGCAGCAGCCTCAACCTCCTCTACCAGTCCTCGCTGGAGAAGCTGGGCATTCGCGAAAGCGACCTGCGCCCGACTACCACGACGTTCCACGGCGTACTGCCGAGGCCAGCCTGCGCCCCGCTGGGGAAAATCCAGCTGGACGTCATCTTCGGGACCAAGGAGAACTTTCGCCGCGAACCAATCTGGTTTGAGGTGGTAAATCTGACGAGCTCCTACCATGCTCTCCTCGGGCGCCTCGCCCTCGCCAAGTTCATGGCCATCCCCCACTATGCGTACCTCAAGATGAAGATGCTGGGACCCCACGGCGTGATCAACGTCGCCAGCTGCTTCAGGCGATCGATGGAGTGCGCCTTAGCCGGTTCCAAACTGGCAGAGGCCCTCATCATAGCCGAAGAAAAACACGCGATCATGCGCAATGTGGCCATGGCCCAGCAGGACATTCCGGCTAGCAGCAAACCGGCTGGAGAGGGAGCTTTCCAGCCGGCAAAGGAGATGAAGAGGATGCTGCTCGACCCCTCCGATCCGACTAAGTTCGTCACCATTGGTGCCGGCTTGGATAGCAAATAGGAAGGTGCGCTCGTCGACTTCCTCCGTGAGAATCGGGACATCTTGCTGGATGTGCCGAGGGAGTTCGCCGAGCACTCACTTCATGTGCGTCCGAATGCCAAGCCGGTCAAGCAACCTCTGCGCCGGTTTGCAGAGGAGAAGAGAAGGATAATCGGTGACGAGATCACCCGACTCCTTGCAGCCGGGTTCATCATGGAAGTGTACCACCCGGACTGGTTGGCGAACCCAGTCTTGGTGTTGAAGAAGAACAAGACCTGGCGCATGTGTATTGACTACACCAACCTAAACAAGGCATGCCCGAAAGACCCCTTCGCCTTGCCCCGTATCGATCAAGTCATCGATTCCACAGCCGGTTGTGATTTGTTGTCTTTTTTAGATTGTTATTCCGGGTACACTCAGATCCGGCTAAACTCGGCTGATCAGATTAAGACATCATTTATCACCCTCTACGGGGCTTTCTGCTATGTAACCATGCCTTTTGGCCTAAAGAATGCATGCGCCACCTATTAGCGATGTATGCAGAAATGCTTGCACTCGCAGATAGGCCGAAACGTGCACACTTACGTGGATGACGTAGTCATCAAGACCAAGGAAAAGCGCACCCTCCTCGAGGATCTGAGAGAAACATTTGGCAACCTCCGCCAGTAACAGATGAAGCTGAACCTAGAGAAGTGCGTCTTCGGAGTGCCATCCGGTCAGCTACTCGGTTTCCTCGTATCACAACGAGGTATCGAGGTGAATCCGGAGAAGATCGCGGCCATCGAGAGGATGCAGCCGCCCAAGAACCTGCTGGGAGTCCAGAAGTTCACCGGATGCCTGGCTTCCCTTAGTCGTTTCGTAAGCCGGCTGGGGGAGAAGGCACTCCCGTTATACCAGCTGATGAAGAAGACGGACAAGTTCTCCTGGACTTCGCAAGCCGACACCGCGTTTCATGACCTCAAGCGCATGCTATCCACAGCACCGGTTCTAGCCATGCCGGCTAGCAAGGAGCCAATGTTGCTCTATATAGCAGCCACCAGCCGGGTCGTCAGCGTCGTCCTGGTGGTGGAGCGCCCCGAGGAAGGCAAGGCTCAGCCGGTTCAGAGACCCGTCTACTACCTCAGCGAGGTTCTCTCCCTCTCCAAGAAGAACTACCCCCACTACCAGAAGATGTGCTATGGTGTGTACCTGGCATGCAAGAAGCTCAAGCACTACTTCCAGGAGCACCCGATCAAGGTTGTGTGCACCGCACCCCTTTTGGAAATCATCGGCAACAAGGACGCCACCGATCGAGTCACCAAGTGGGCCATCGAGCTTGCTGCTTACTCCATCTAGTACGAGCCCCGACTCACGATCAAGTCACAGGCGTTGGCAGACTTCCTCG
Source organism: Avena sativa (assembly GCA_916181665.1). Taxonomy (NCBI): domain Eukaryota; kingdom Viridiplantae; phylum Streptophyta; class Magnoliopsida; order Poales; family Poaceae; genus Avena; species Avena sativa. The sequence continues at coordinate 626,179,763 of OV702288.1, read as the reverse complement.
TCGACTGGGCCGAGACCTAGTATCTCCCACCGGTTCCGGATTCAGATCACTGGCGGATGCACTTCGACGGGTCGAAGATGCTCGGGGGCTTGGGAGCCGGCATCGTGCTCACCTCGCCCAAAGGAGACTGGCTGGAGTATGTGCTGCAGATCCACTTCAAGGCCTCCAACAACATAGCCGAATACGAGGCACTGGCGCACGGGCTCCGGCTGGCCAAGGAGATCGGTGTCAACCGGATCCTGTGCTTCGGTGATTCGGACTTGGTGGTGCAACAGGTGTCCGGGGAATGGGAAGCCAGAGATGCAAACATGGCTCTCTACCAATTCCACATCCAGAAGCTCAGCGCCTCCTTCGACGGATGTGAATTTCACTACGTCCCCCGCACCAACAACGAGGCAGCCGATGTGCTCTCCAAGATAGGATCCACCAGGCAGGCCATCCCGCCAGGGGTCTCCTTGGAGCATGTGCGCAAGCCATCCATCAGCCCGTCACCAGAATCAGACTCCATCGTCTGGGCAGGAAGCGTTCCGGCTGACAGAACGACAGAAGCGGAGCCGGCAGAACCACCGAAGAAGAAGACCCGCACCAATTCCGGCCAGGCAACGCCTTCCGGCTCGCAAGACCCGGGGGCCACCGGCTCGCCTAGTGGCTCGAGGGCTGCCGTCCTGGGTACGCCACCCGGACGACCCCCCGACATCCGTTAGCCGGAGGACAGGAGCGTCCTCGTCATTCGGGAAGTACCATCCTGGGCACAGCCCTTCATGAGCTACATCGCCAATGGAGAACTCCCGGACGACAAGGTGGAGGCCAGGCAAATCCGGCGCCGCGCGCACACGTACACCATCATAAACGGCGAGCTGTACAAGCGCAGCGTATCCGGTATCTTCCAAAGATGTGTTGATGTGGACACGGGCTACCGGCTACTCAAGGATATCCACCAGGGCGAGTGCGGGCACCACGCTTCGTCAAGGGCGATAGTCGCCAAGGCATTCTGCCATGGTTTCTATTGGCCCACCGCCCTCGAGGATGCCGAGCAACTGGTCCGCGCGTGCAATGGGTGCCACCGCTTCGGGCAGCTCAGGCACATGCCAACCTCGGTACTCAAGACCATACCGATCACCTGGCCCTTCGTAGTTTGGGGCCTCTACATGGTCGGTCCCTTCAAGCGAGCTCGCGCGGGAATGACCCACCTGCTGGTAGCAGTGGACAAGTTCACAAAGTGGATCGAGGCCAAGCCTATCCGGAAGCTGGATGGAGCGACGGTTGTTACCTTCTTCACCGACATCATCAACCGCTTCGGCTACCCCAACAGCATCATCACCGACAACGGCACGAACTTCGCCAAGGGGGCCTTCGCCCGGTTCTGCAGCAACAAGGGCATCCGACTAGACCTCGCCTCCGTTGCACACCCACAGTCCAACGGGCAAGTCGAACGAGCAAATGGCTTGGTGCTAGCCGGCATCAAACCACGTCTCATCGAGCCGTTGGAGCGGTCACCCGGATGTTGGATCGAAGAACTTCCGGCTGTGCTGTGGAGCCTCCGCACCACACCGAATAGGTCAACCGGCTACACGCCATTCTTCCTGGTCTACGGATCGGAAGCCGTCCTCTCCGCCGACATCGAATTCGACTCCCCTCGCAAGCTCCCCTACGACGAGCAAGCCAACAAGGAGGCGCGGGAGGACGGGGTGGATCTCCTGGAGGAGGCCCGCGAGCTGGCCCTGTCCAGATCTGCCCTGTACCAGCAGCGACTACGTCGCTACCATTCAAGCCGGATTTGCCCAGTCGCATTCCGCGAGGGCGACTTGGTTCTCTGGCTGGTGCAAGACACGAAGGGCATGCACAAGATATCACCACCCTGGGAGGGCCCCTTCATCATCAGCCGGGCGCTGCCCAACGACTCCTATTACCTCATCGACGCACAACAGCCGCGCAAGAACAAGATGGACAAATCGGACGAGGAGACCGAGCGTCCTTGGAACACGGCCTTGCTGCGCCCGTTTTACACCTAGTCGCCAGGCAGTGTATGTATCCCGAAAACCCCATGAATGAAAATGCGGACTCCCACGAGAATCTCGAGGGCTCCTTCTAGAAATGTGTGTGCACCTGTTTTCCGGTTCGAATTTTCCGGCTCCGGCAACCCCTACCCGGGGGCTCGCCGGCTGGCCCGGCCTGTTAAGTCAACAAACAGGCTGAGTAGTGTGCGATGATGTCAGAGGCCCACTCTTCGTCTCAGCTACAGACCGCAACCCGGCTGTCCAGCTAGCAAGAGCAAAAGCCCGAGGCATCCCACACGAAAAACAGGGAGGAGACGCGACAGATCGGGCGTCCCGGCCCTGCAACTAGCTTGAACCAATCCAGCTGCTAAGCCGCTAGTACCGTGTGTAATGTACTGTCAGCTCCCTTCGATTCCGGCTACAGACCACAACCCGACTGCCCGGCAAGGACGCAGCGAAAACAGCAGAACACACGAGAAGGCGACTAAGTGTCTAGAAAGGAGCAAGCCAGATTTCGAAAAAACAAGCCGTTTTCCGGCTACGATTTGACAAACTAACCTATTAACCTGTGAAGATGTATGTGTATGCATATGTGCATTCTTGTCCGACTACCTCGAGTCGGAATTCAGGAGAAGGAAAGAAGATTCGAAGTCCTTGCCTTCATCAAGCGCTCCGAATCTCGGGGGCTACACCCACTGGGTGCGCTCGCGCGCCCCTAGTGGAATCTTGTAGTTCCTGACCGGCTAAGGGCGTTTAGCCAGCCGTTCGGAGCCCGGGTGAGGGCAAGGGCGGGAGCAAGGAAAGACAAGAAAGATTCGAAGCACCTGGTTGTGCCAGCTACTCCGAATCTCGGGGGCTACACCTAGTGGGTGCGCTCGCGCGCCCCCACTGGAATGTTAGTTCCCCCGGCTGAAGGCGTTCAGCCGACGAAAGCTGCCGACTGGGACGAGGCCAGTCGGATAAAGTTAGAAGACTTGGCAGAAATAAGAAAGATTCGAAGCACCTGGCTGCGCCAGCTACTCTGAATCTCGGGGGCTACACCCAGTGGGTGCGCTAACGCGCCCCCACTGGAGGTGCAGGTCACCCGGCTAAAGGTGTGTAGCCGGACAAAGTTAGTTGGGCAAAATACGCAAAAGGAAAGCTCAACGCACAAGGAAGATTCAAGAATTTCAACAATAATAAACAAAAAGGGAGACGAAGCTCCCATAATTTACCCGGCATCACAGACAGCCGGTACAAACGGACAAGGTTCACGAACATATAAGACAAGACAAATACACCCGGCATCCTGGGGCAACAACTAGACGGCAGGACCCTTGCCGTGCGGGGGATCTTAGCTGGCAGAAGCTTCAGGCGGTGGAGGAGGCGCGAAGCTTGATCCGGTTCCTGCGCCTGCGGGTGGCGGCACCGTGCCCTCCGTATCAGGAGTGCCGATGGACTCCGAGTCGGTGAGCACCTCGTCAGGATCCATGTAATCGGCGATCTTGATGGCGGACCCGCGGATGGCGGCAAGGTCGGCTCCAGCATGGAAGCCACCATCGATCTTCTGGACGCGGGCGTCCTTGTACCAAGAGAGCATGAGGGTCAGAGCCATCTCCGCTCCGGCCTGTGCCGCCAAGTCCCACAGTCGATCCACCATAGCCGGCACCTCTCCCACCTTCGCCGCCAGCTGCGCCATCGTCTCCGGAACCGGAGCCTCCAGCCACATGAAGGAGAAGACGTCCCGTGCCGCCTGACGAAGCTTCGCAGCTTCCTCGCCAAGAAGGACGACGAGCTCCTGGGCCGTCGGCTGCGCTCCCGGCCAGTTCTCCTGCAGCCGGTTGTAGGCAAACAGGTCTATGCCGGGGTAAAAAGCTGTCAGAAAAGAGGAGTCAGATCTGGCTACCGGATCTGGAAAGTAAGAAAGACGGAAGAAAGAACTCACCCTTGGTAGTGTGGCCAACCTGCATCAGCTCCTCCACCAGCGCATTCTCCTTGACCGCTAGCCGTTTTATCTCCTTCTCTTGGTCCTTGTTTTGGGCCTCGAGAAGGGAGAAGGCTTCGGCCCGACTAGCGAGCGAGGCGTCGTGCTCCTTGACGGTGGCCTCCAAACCATCTACCCGCGCGTGCCAATCCTTGTTCTGCAGCTGCAGAGTGGAGTTGGACTTGCTCAGCCGGTCGTTCGCTTTCTTCAAGCAATCGATCTCGCGCTGAGCGCACACAAGGATGGTTGCAACGAAACTGGCTATCGGTAAAAAAAGCGGGGGAGCGAGCTGGGTGAAGCGAACTTACTCTAGGAAGTCCCGTTGGCGGTAGCGAGCTTCTGCTCCAACGTCCGGTTCCCGCCAGCTGTGGCCTCAAGCAGCCGGATCTCCTTCACCGCCATCTCAAGCGTGGCGGCAAGGTTCGGCAGCGAAGCGGCAGAGGAAGCGTCGTCGTCCACGGCGTTGATGGCCAAGGACTCCTTTGCCGCGACCACCGCCGTTCGCCACTCCTCCCCGAGCTCCTCGTCGGAGTTGTCATCGCCAACAACGACGAGCTCCTTGCAGGCAGCCCCCCGCGCACCCGCGGAAGAGCCTTTCGGCTGGGAGAGATCCGCTTCTGGCTGAGGACCCTCTGGCTGGGCGGAGGCAGCCGACTCAGCTCGAGGGGGAGGCGGAGGCTGCGCCTCAGAAGGAGAGGCGCCGGTTGGCTCAGTCGGGGCGTGGGGCGGCGACCCGGTTGGCGCCCAGGCCGGGCTCGCAGCTCCGAAAGAAACCAACGCGCTAAAGAGAAGGAGGAAATGGCAAAAGCAAAATAAGCCAAAGTCAGAAAAACAAGAAGGAGGACAAATAGACAGAAAGCACCGAAAGATAGAGGGGGAGAGGAAAAACATACGCCGACATGACCGGGGGCGGCCCTTTCTTCCGTCTAAGGCGGCTCGGCGGCAGGGCGCTGGACCGGCCCCTCTTGGGAGCCGGCTCCTCCGCCGCAGGCCGGCGGGAGCCGGAACGGCTGGAGCCGCTCCCACCTGCTTCGCCGTCCGTCGCAGAGCGCATCACCGGCTCCACGGTCGGCCCAGCCTCCTCCTCCTCGTGCTCCTCCGCATGCGGGTCGGCGGCCGGCTCGTCGTTCCGGCTGGGGAAGGCGTCGCCGTCCCCATCCGATTCCTCGCCGGACCGCCGAGCGGGTAGCTCGGGCAAGTCTGGCGTGAATACCTCGAGGGGAGCCTCGCCCTCCTTGCGAAGGATGCAGGCGAAGATCTGCCGAATGCAAGAAGTCAATCAGACAGAACAAGTAAATAACACAGAAAGAATGAGCAAAATTTCTGGCTACGAGAACTTACCCGAGGCGCGCAGTTCTCCCGGCTGTAGGGCGCCAGACTGAACTTCCAGTTCTCCGGCAGCCGCTCCTTGCTGATCGTCCACAACCACTCCTTCAAGTTGTGGTAGCGGGGATCATGGCGCGATAGCCGGGTCGGGTCCAGCCGGCCGGAGTAGTAGCACATCTTATGCGCCCGCTGCTGCATCGGCATCATCAGCCAGGACATCCAGCTAAGAGTGATGTCCCGACCGGTTAGCTGGCAGGTGACGAGGGAGCGCATGCGTGCCAGCATCGCGTCCATCTCCGCCTTGTCGCCGTGGATCTTTAGGTCCCATTTCTGCCGGCTAGACTCGACGTCTTGGAAGGCTGGGAGGTTTATCCGGTCAACGTTGGTGACGTTCTTGACGTAGAAGTACGACTGCTGCCACAACCGTACCGTGTCCTGGAGCAAGAACTTCGGGTAGCCAGATTGGGTGTGGGAGTATATGGAGGCGCCGCCGCAGACGACTAGCGGCCCCTTCGTGTACTGCACCTGCGGCCGAACTCGGAAGAGCCGGCAGAAGAGCCCGAGATCTCGCTGGATCCCGAGATAACTCTCGCAGAACGCCATGAAGTGCGCCAGTGTTCCGATTGCGTTGGCGCCGAGATGGTGGAGGCGGAGGTCAAAGAAGGCCAAGAACGTGAGGAAGAATGGGTGCAGTGGCAGCGCGAACCCGCGCGCCAGGTGCGAAAGGAAGATGACGCGCTCCGCCTCCGCCGGATGCGGCGACACCTCCCCCACCGGTGCCAACCGCACCGCCACCTCCTCCGCCAGCGGGAGGACGCGGGTCGCGCGCTACTTCGCGATTTGGTCTTCGGTGACGGAGGAGCCGCACCAGGCTCCGCGGTCGGCGGCCATTTCCGGCTGGTGGAGAGGAGCAGCGACGGAAGAGTGGCGGTGGCCCATAGCGTCGACAACGGTGAGCGGGCGGCGCAGAGGGCAAGAGCGCAGGAGCAAGAGCACGCGAGGGAGAAGGAGACTGCAGCGGGGGAACGAAGGAAAAGAACTGCCTCCCCCGCGGTGTCCCTTTAAAGGACCGGAAGGGCAACCATCGACAGGGCCACGTGGCGTGCATCCGGGTAACCCACACCCCAACCGCCGCCTAGATCCCGTGTGCCAGGGCAGGATGCGCAGAAGATCCCAGAGCGAGAACCGAAGCGCCAGACAGCAGTTTCCTAAGGCGACATGCAACAGGACGTTACGCTGCCTGCCGCAGAGCAATGATGGCGCATGCGTGCGTGGCCGGCGTCAGCGCTGACGTCACGGGTAGTGCAACCGCCAGGCTCAGCCGGATGAAAATTCAAAAAGCAAGAAGGAGCGCGTGCACATTTCGCCTAAGGGCGGAATCCACACACGCTCGGGGGCTAGTGTCAGGGGGATGATCCCTAGGTACCCCATCCGGATAAGAAACAAGACAGTCAGATTGCGTCCGGCTGACCAGATGCAGCCGGACAGGACAAGACGGGCCGGCTATCACCCGGTAGCCGGATCAGCAAGAGGCAGCCGGATACTATGACGTAGCCGGACCCAATCAGTGAGACAGGACGACGTGCGTATCAGTGCACGATACGCCCTGTATGATGACAAGACGGGCAACCACCTGCCCATACCGAAGACTTTGCGTGGGTGACGCTGGAACAGTGGCCTTGCTGATGACGGGCTCGCACGGCATCCACTGTACCTACGACAGCCATACCGCTCATACTCCGATAAGACAAGACATACTGGATACTATAGGTGACTAGTCGGCTGGGACCCGCCTGTGGGGCCCGCCAGTCGGACTATCCAGTGAGACCTTTGCCTCTCTGCCTATATAAGGAGAGGCAAGGCCTCAGTAGAAAGGGTTGGTCTAAGTGCATTTAAGGCAGTAGCAAAAGAACACAGCTCAAGGAGCACTTGTAGTTCGTATATCTCTCTAAGTGCATTTGACCATTCTTCATCTCATTACATAATTCTCTCCTAACACTTGAAAATTTCTTTCATACAAAACTTCACACAATCTTCATTAGCAACATTAGTGCATGCAAGATAATAAACCTTTGGGTTGAATTTCAACTGAAGTCCATCAAAACATAAGCTACTGTAGCAACTCCTTTCAAAAGCCCAAAATAATTCAAAAAGGAAATCGATTTAAGAGGAAAATGCAAAAATGGCAGAAATCTATCAAAACAGACCAGCAGGTAAAGATCATTTTTTCGAGAATCTTCTGTTGCTCAACTAAAAAGTGCAAAACTAATGAAAGTTAAATAATAACCTAGGGCATGCACACACAAAATTACAGATAAGTAAGATGTTCTGGGATTTTTCATGATTTTTTAAAGTGAAGCACAAAAATCTATTTCAGGACAGCAACTTCGCCAAATCTTACTTCTCTCTCATTAGAGGCTAATCTTGACACAAAAACCAAACAAAAAGGATAAAGAGAGGTTATTACAGAAACAATAATTTCCAAGACTCAAATAAACAAAAATAAACTGAAAGCAAAAATATAATGGGTTGTCTCCCGAAAAGCTCTTTCTTTATAGGCATTAAGATAGGCATGATAATTTCAATGATGCTCACATAAGAATATGAATTGAAGTAAAAGATAGCATCAAGAAGCAAATATACACATATTTAAGTCTAGCCCACTTCCTATGCAGGGGTATTTTGTCGGAATATAAATTATTGAAACAAGAGGCTACTAGCATAGGAAGGCAAAACAAGTGCAACATAAAGACTTTCAGCATAAATCAAGGAAACTTAATATTATTGAGATGCATAAAAACATTTTTCCCTCTCTCGTAATAACTTTTAGCATCATGAATAAATTTATCGATATAACTATCACATGAACCATAGTTGCAATGATCACTTATTCTGATAGAAAACACAGGGGCACTAGCTTTCCTAGTTCTACTAGGATGTGAAACAATATTAGAAGTATCCTTACAAAGGATAATGTGTCCATCTTCTAAACTTTTAGTGACAAGGTCTTTCACATTTGCTACTGCAGGTTCAACATCTATTTGTTCATCAGGTTCTACAACTTTCTTTGTACTTTTGTTAACCATACTAGCTATCATAGAATGTTCCTTTACCTTAATAGGGAAAGTTATTTTCTCGATGTAAGGTTCAGGTAAAATATGATCACTAGTATAAACTTCAATATTTCTAGCAGGAAAACAATTAACAATATCTTTATATGGCTCATGATACTTGTTCCATTTCTTTTTAGGAATTTCAATATAAGAGGCAAAGGCCTTAAAACAATGTGCAATACTTTGAGAATCAAGACCATAAGCAACACTAATATTATGGAAGTCATCAGTTCCCATAAAAGATTTAATTCATTCATAATCATAATGTATACCTAACTTTCTTCCTTTATCATTCTCCCATGCTTCAACGTTGTCTTGAATACGGTCTAGAAGATCCTAGTTAGCTTCTTCTTTCATACGTGTAAATGACCCAACACAAGAAGCATCCAATAAATCCTTATCATGAAGAGAAAGCCTTGCATAAAAGTTATTGATAATAATATTATTGGGGAGCTCATGAATAGGACATTTGAGCATTAGTGTCAACACCTGGATTTTTAATTCCAGATGCCCGTTATGCCATACCTCGCAATCCCAGGATTACCATTTTTGCGAGACATAACGGATTGGATATCATAGTGCATCATCCATTACAAACCATACATAAGGTCTTACACAAATAAGGATCTCATGATCTAGTCTTAATACAACAAGCAGCGGAAATAAAAGATAAGCGTAGCGATGGGGTCCATCTTCAAGGGCACATGCAATGCTGACGAAGGCAGATAGTCCTAGTTATCATAGCCGTCCTGCTGGCCATCATCTTGATAGTCTCCTTCATAGTCGGGCCATGAGAATAGCCAGGGACAAAAGCCATGAGTACTCTTTAAGTACTCGCAAACTACCACTAACAAGTAGTATAGTGCAAAGTTAAAGTGCTAAATCCAAGTTTAACTATAAAGATAAGTTTTAAACCTAAGCTGAGTTTAGAAGCAAAGAAAGATAAAATAAAGTTCTAGAATCACTTAAGTTAGGAAGCTATTATCATAAACACAACCCTGTTGTGGTCAAGTCAAGATTCATCATTCCTTTCATAAGTTGTTTTTAAAACATCTGACAATGAAACGGTATGGACATTCCAACTGTCCATAACCGTGGACGCAGCTATTCGAATAGTTTGACACTCTGCAGAGGTGGTACACTTTCACCACAAGATTCGATACATCTGTCAGGGATAACCCTGAATCATCATACTTAGTATGCAGATAATCAAACATAACCTTTCCTTTACACACCCTAGTATAAGCACCTCTCCTATGAGCATGGCCTCCCAACCATGACCATTTGTCATCTTGGGCACTACATAGGTGGACAACATTGAGAGGTAGCCTCAGCTCAAACCTCTCCCGCGAGGGAACTAATACTAATGCATATAAACTTCCGGCTAAGCCTTACCCAATTCAGGTATTGTGGTTGTACGGTAAATTTGGAATGGTATCGCATCCGAATCCATCCATTAGTTTTATAAAAGGGCTAAGGCTCATGCCTCAACATTTTCATCATCATAAACCATTTGTGTTTCTCAACACATGTCAAAACATCTCAATAGAATGACTCATCATTCCAAGGTTTTCATAATTCATTTTTCACCAATTGTTCCCATCTAAAGTGACTCAAGTTTTGATCTACTCTAAACTACTAAGTTAAGAGTGTTCACTAAGGTGGAAAGATGATGGGTTCAATCTCATGCCAGAGAATGACATCTAAAGCTTATCTAAATAGGTCAAGTTTTATACTCTTTATGCTACCTTCAAAACAAGTAAGGGGCTTTGTATAAAGTAAAGGAAGTAAAGCTTGTAAGGTAATACTTGGGGTAGTAATAGTCAAAGTGGTGTGACCAAAGCATGCCCAAGGCATCTTTGCTCATTCATCTAGCTTAATTCTAGCTTGATAACAATAGATTGCAAGGGTTAACTTGCTTTGTTAATGGTGGCTTGCAAGTACAACTTGCAAGGGTTAACTTGGATAGTGCTAGCTTGCCTTGGTTGGTGCAGTGGTTGAAGTTTTCTTCTTCTTCTTGGTAGGACTCCTCCTCCTCGTAAGCTTGGTCGGTACTATCTTCTATAAATACATACGGAGTACACAATCACCAAACAATACTTAACTAGTCTAATTAGTACTCTAAGACACACAATTGATGATCTATTATCATCACAAGCATCACAAGTTTTATTCAATAGTTTCCTCCTTTTTATTTTAGAAAAGTAATTTCTACTCATTAAAAAAATTAACTAAGATTTAATATTCACCACTTAAAATAGGGGATCATGTGGACACATGTCATCACCACATATTCTAACATGTGGGAATGTATTTTAAGGGTTGGATAAAAATTACTTTGGTTTAAGTTCATTATTTAATGATTTAAAGTGACTAGAAATGCCTATATAGCATTATTTTGGTACTAGTTCAAAGTCACTGCATGGAAACCTTAATATTATTACATAGTCAGATAGGTATGATTAAATGTGATTTTTGAGAGTTGAAATCAACTCAAAAGCTAACTTGGTTGATTTTATAAAAATGTTGCAAGGTGCAAAAGCTTCTGTTTTATTATTTTTACTAGGAGAGATCTATAACTCTAAATGAATTAAGTCCAATGGGCTTGGATAGATCTTTTCAGTAGCTTTCCAACAAAATTGGAATCACTGCATTTGGATTTGTAAATCTCTCTGAATTTAATATTGAACTATGGGACAAAACTAAGTTTAAACTAAAAAGAAAAATTCTAATTCAAACTAAGTGGGTCGCGCGGGAAACTCTAACGGGCCGGCCCAGTGTCACTCCGCGGCGCGGGGCTCAACTGATAGGGGGGGTCCACAAGTCAGCGACTCATAACGCGTGAAGCGGTACAGGGCAATGTGGGACGTTAGATTAGAGTGGGGATCAACGGCTGGGGATCGTCGTCGACGACGGACCTGTCGCCGGCGAGCTCTAACCCTAGCGGCTCAGTGGGGGTGCATAGGGGGCGTACCAGGGCTCCAGCGACGATGGCGAGGCAGGCAAACGGACTGGTGGTCGACGGCAAGCTCAGGGACGGTCGAGGCAGGTCTGGGGGTGGTCGCAATCAGGGGCGCCCTTCTCCTCTAGAGGCGGCCTGCTCCGGTGCAATTCTGGCGAACTGCTGCTCCCCGTGCTCCGGCTAGAGGTGTGGGACGATCAGTGAGGTCAGGGGAGTGGAATGGAGTGCTGCAAACGGCTAGGGGTGCCCTCCTTTTATAGGCTCGACAGCGAGACCGAGAGGGATGGGCAGGCGACAGTGGCGACATGGCTACGGGCTGCTAGCGGCATGGCTGAGGGTGGCGATTGATGCACGGTCTCCTGGCGGTGCTCTAGGAACTTAATGCGGGCTTAGGGGCGGTGGTATGCAGTCGGGGGCAGCTAGCGCTCTGAGCGGCAGAGACGGCAGTGTCCACGGCGAGCGGTGGATGTGGTGCGTTGGGCGGCGAACGGGCATGTCCGGCGTGTTCCCTGGGTCGTGGCGACGCGGTGGGCACGGGCTGCGGTCGAGCGGTGGCTTGTGCACGCGTGCCGGGTGCGGCGCTCTGGTGCGTGCTCGACATGGCGCGGTGGCACTGGGCGTGGGGTTTCCTTAGTGGTCCATGGATGGGCCTGGCTCGGGGAGGGGACAGTGGGTGGTGGTGAGGTGTTGGCTACCTCCTAGACATGGCGAGAGAGGGGGAGGTGGTCTGCTGGGGTGAGGGCATGGTCGGCCGGCGAATTTATGCTCGGCATGGCATGGCAATGCCAGTAGGGGAGTAGGGGATGGGTGCTAATGGCATGGTTAGCTCATGAGGGGACCAAGCGATTAAATGGAGATCATTTGGGGGCAAAACCCTGTTCAAAATAGTGAGCTAGGATTAGGGTGCAAATCATGCCTGCCAAGTGTTTGATGAAATGGCCACATGAAATTTATTTTTGAATTTTGAAAATATTTTTGGTGCGTTTGCTAGGCATAAGCTTGAGACTCTGTGGTTGCTTGGGTTTTGAAAATTGAGCCTGTTTGAGTGGTTTTTGAAATAGTGGGATCTTCCCATATGAAATAGATTCAATTTTAAACTGTCATTTAAAATTAGCATTTGAATGTTTTTAGCAGATCACAAAGTGGGCCTTGGTACCTCATTATGTGTACTAGCAAGGGGTGTAAAGATCCACATTTGTTTCTGTTAGGTCTTGAGTACTAGGAATAGCCAAAGTAGGCATGATAGTTAATTTGGCCAAAATGACCATTCACTTCAATTATTCATTTTGAGTTGTTTTTCTTTGGGAAAAGTTTGGGAATGATTTAGATGATGTTTATTTCACCTAAGAATCATTTTACAAGCAATGGATCACTTAATCATGGAAATTCAAACAACTCCTATTTTTAAATGCACACACATATGAATGCTTTCATACTTTGAATTGGAAAAGTTTTTGTTAACCCTAATTTTAATGATTTGGATCTTGATAAGCTTGGATTAAAGTTTTGGGATGTTACAATTAGTAACTTCAATATCCCCCAATCTTGGGCGGTACTCTCTCCATCACGAGGCCAAAAGTTATATACTTGATTCCGATGTTTATGAGTCTCACTAGGAGGATAAAATTTGGAATAAAAGAGAGGTAAAATTTCCTCCCATTCAAGAGATTGGCCATTCTTTAGCAGCTTATACCATTCCTCCGCTCTGCCTTTCAATGATACAGAGAACAACTTTTTCTTAACTTGATCTGTTGTAATACCTGCACACTTGAACAATTCGCATAATTCATGTATAAAAAGCAAATGATCACCAGGATGGATAGTTCCATCTCCAAAATAGTAGTTATCCATAACACGATCAACAATTTTTGTAGGTCTTTTAAAAGGATCAATTTTAGCAGGTGGTGGTTCATCTACTACCTTAGCAGTGGTAGTAGCATTCCGAAATAAGAAACTAAGTGAATTATCCATATTAAAATAAAGTAACAAATAGAAATAAACAATACGCATAGTAGAAGTTTCCTTTATCAGTTCCACTTTTCAATAGCGCTTCACTCCCCGGCAACGATGCCAGAAAATAGTCTTGATGACCCACAAGTATAGGGGGTGTATCGTAGTACTTTTGATAAATAAGAGTGTCAAACCCAACGAGGAGCAGAAGGTGTTGACAAGTGGTTTGGATCAGGAATTCTCTGTAAATACTTAGTAAATGGATTTTTAGGTTTTTTTGATAATGTAGATAAATAAAGTGAGAGAAAATAAAAGACAATAATAATAATTGTAGCAAGTGTCCCAATCCTTTCTTTAGCAAAGGACAAGCCGGTTGTATTACTTAAGATGACCAAACGTTCTCGAGGACACATGGGAATATTGTCAAGTGCTTTCGCTTCATATAGTTGATTAATCTTCTCTGGTTGGATAAGTGTTGTGTGGGTGAACCTATGCTAATGTACTGACCTTACTAGGACTAATACATACTTGTGATTATACCCCTTGCAAGCATCTACAACTACAAGAAAGAAATTAAGATAAAAACCTAACAACAACCTTAAACTCTGAGATCCTACACTCCCTTATGCAAAGGTTTCCTAATGTGGGTTTAGGTTTCTTTCACTCCGGCAACCCCATGATTAGTAGCCAAATACACAATGCATTCCCCTAGGCCCATAAAAGTGAAGTATCATGTAGTTGATGTTCACATGACACCACTACAAGAATAGCACCACAACTTAAATATCAAACCATTAAATCTTTCTCAACGCAATTCCACTACTAACAACATGACTTCTCCCATGTCCTCAAGAACTAAACGAACTACTCATGAGACATCATATGGATCAATATCAGAGATGAAATAATGATAAGTAAAAATCTGAACATGAACAATAATTCAATGGTTCCACTCAATAGCATCAACTACAACAAGTAATCAACACCGGGAAAGTTTCCCCTAAGAACTATGCAAGATTCAACCCAATTGTTACAGCGGTACAGAGTGGTGGTGATGATGGTGGAGATGATGATGATCCTGATGAAGTCTAGTGTGGGGCCCCTGGATTAATCTTCCGAGAATCCTTGTTATGCATACAACCATGATCCCATGATCAGTTAGTCGTGGCACATAACCAACAAGTATCATTACAACCTCTGAGAATATACCGAATTACAAGACTTACATAAATGCCTTTATGGCTACATCAATAATCATCAACGGAACTTCATCAGGCGTAGAGCCCAATCCATGCCTTAACCTACATGCAACTGACTGGGAGAACATCCTAGCTCGCATAGTCGTCCACATCACCTTCTTCTTGATATCTGACCAAGTTAATAGCCAGAGACAATGCTAGTGAGTACATTGAATGTACTCGCAAACCACCTTAAGATAATAATAATAACAAGAAGGGATGCAGTAGGGCTGTGGTAGTAGGAGGGCTCCAAGAGAGGTTCTTTTCTCACATAGTTTATCTTGTAGATATAGCATCTACATATCTTTGTTGAAAACTTTTGTAAACATTTTGGAAACCTTTTTGAAAAGTTTTGTAAAATAGTAGGACTAGGTCACGCATTTGTTCCTCCTTTACGGTCATCCCATGACCAAAATCCTTCCATCCCTTTCTGACCCTCCCATGGTAAAAACAGGGATCCTTTCCGACCATCCCATGGTCAAAACATTTTCAAAGCCTTTGCTTTTCCTAAATCCTTTTTGAAAACAAAACCAGCACCGCTCTACAGCAACCTTCCCAATCGTCCATGACCGCGGACGCGGCTATTCGAATAGATTTACACTCTGCAGAGGTTGTACACTTACACCATCCGGGTACACTACCCTGATCTTCACCGATCGTGGGTCGAGTAACCAATCAAGACTCTCCCGATGCCCACTCCAATACAAGTGCCTACCCTATGGGGGTTATCCCCCTCAACACCGGGACGCCCTATATAGTTCATAGCCAACCGGAGCGCTTTTTCCACTTCACGAGTGTGCGCTTTCAATGAGGGGCCCATAGTAACACGTGGAGGTCCGTAAACCCTTTGTTCCTTCTCCCGGTCGATGTCCCGCATGGACCGTTTGTCCAGAGAAGGCCCACCCTCCAGGGATCGTAATCCCCTTGTAGTTGTTGTGAGGCATCTTATACCAGAATAGACAAACATCAAATCCAGCCTTGTCCCATTCCAGAGTAATGTGGTTGCACGGGTTAATTGTTCTAGCAAAACTGCAAAGAACCAGGTGTGTTTTTGTAAACCTTTGTCCTCCGGTTTTCCTCCAGCCTTTTTGTAAAACAAAACCTCTTTATTTCTCAATATCTCTTGGGAGGTCCCACCTCACCAAGCTTTTAACATAAAACATTTGATAAAACTTTTTCGGGGTCTTCCCATCCTCTAGCTTTGCTTCGGCTAAATCGGGGTCTCCAAGGGGGTATGGTGTAATACACCATCTATTCCACTAGGGACAAGTAGGTATCACCAAGGTGTTGTACTTAATAGTACAAAAGTGTAATGATTCGGATGGGCCAAACCACTACCATAAATAAATCAACTTTTAATAAACAATGCACTTTCACAAATAGTAGACAAAACATGCATGAATAAAATAGTAGGACAAGGCTTATGGGCAAGAAGGTGGCTTGCCTGAGATCAGCAATATGGCATTATTGTCCCTGGACTTCTTCTTAGAAAACCATAATAACCAATAAAAACCATCTTCTGCTCTTCGATATAATCGCAACTATCGTCGATAAGGATCACATGCAAGCAAACAAAAGGGCAGAATCAATACAAGGCATACAATCACCAATACATACAGCAAACAAAGAACAATACAAGTTCACAGGTCATTAGGTCTTAGAAGAAATGGATTTAACAAGATTGGCCTTGTCTTGGAAACATGGAAGAAAATCCTCTTAGGATTTATAGTCTAGGAAAATACCTAAGAGGGGGTTTTGGGACCAAGGACATAATCTGTATGATACCATTGTGCAAAAATGATAGCAACAGATAGGGTTTTATGAAATGAGACCAACAAAGGTGGTTTCACTATTTTATCACTTTTCTTTGAATTCCTATGAATTTTCTAGTGATAAAGGCTCTAGTTTGAGGAAATAATTCACCAGAAACATTCTGGAGCTCGAACATTCCTTGGATAGTTCAGTAGGGTTTAATGTACTTGTTCACAGAGAGTTGGAATCAGGTAAAGAAAATTACCAGAATGCCCTCAGGAAATTCCCAAAGGCAGTTCTGTGGGTTTTTTGTCTTTTTCACCAAATTAAATCTGCAGTAGATTTTTATTTGATTCCAAGGACACATGGTAAGTAGTTGAATTACCTTTCTGTAGAAATTGGAATCAACCTTTTTGGAGCTATATAGCTATTGTAGTAAATTTAGAGGTGAATAAACCATGCACAGAATAGTTTAATTCACAGAAAAATATCCAAGGCTCAATAAATCATGAGCTCCTGGATTTGGATAGGCCTTAGTGTACCACATCCAGGATAATTGGACTTGGGTCATTTGGACTCAAGGTTTGGTCTAGGAAATTTTCTAAAGTCAGAAATACCCTGTTTTTGTTGTTTTTACTCTAGTCAAACTACTGTTCACCTTGGCATGGGGTTCATGCTAATGGATGGGTATAGAAATTATCTTCTAGGAGGACTTGGGTTAATCCCAAATGAATATGTATAATTGCCAGAGGAATTTATTGAGTGTAAAATATACCTTTTTGTAGATTAATTGCCAGTAAATAATGAAAATTATTTTTGGCAAAAGAACAGTTCTGCATGTTGCATAAAACATGCAGGAACACTTAGACATTTGGATCTGGACAAAATATTGTGATTTCCATTTTTATCTGGATTTAAACCTAGCAGGTAGTTTTTGGAATTACCAGACTCGCTAAAAGAAAAAGAGAGAAAACTGCCGTGGGCCGGATCTGGCGACCGTGGGCCGCCCAGCAACGAAGCCGGCCCAACTCGGTGCCCAGGGGACGCGCGCGTGGGAGGATTTGAATCTGACCGGTGGGGAGCTCGGGGGAGGTAAGTGAGGAGGAGAGGGGGCAAATGAGGGGCAAGGGCTCGCTGGAGGACGGCTGCTGGCCTTTATACTAAGAGGGAGGAGTAGATGGTGTAAATTACCACTTTGGACAAGGGGGAGAGGAGTGTTGGCCAGGGATTGGTCCAAGGGGAGGTGGAGAGGGGTAATGTGGGGATTTGGTCGGGAAGGATCAAAGAGGGGGTGGTGGCTATGGTGGTTAATTAAGGTAGATCATTGTAAGATTGTGTTGCCTCTCTCTCTCTTACTACTAGTATAAGGGAAAAATGGGGATTTGTTAGGGTGGAGCTACAGTGCTGGTCGACCAGTGGTGTGTCCTGGTGTTGAGGATAAGCATTGAACAGGTTTTGAAGAATTTTGGAAGTGGTTAGAGGGGTGGTTTGCTTAATTGACAAATTTGATCAAACTAGAGGGTTATGAAGTAAGTCCAAAACGTTACATTGGACCAGAGGAGAAAATGGTACTGGTAGATAGATAAGGTCAAGGTAGACTCCTAGGATTTATTAGGGATTTTTCAGAGGAGTTTTAGTCCACTTAAATCCATTTATTCAAAAAGGGCAGAAGTGGTTTCTTGAAGATCATTTGATAAATTTCCATTGGACAAGGTTGGGTTTTGATGTTGGAGGGTCCCAAATGTGGATACACACTTAGGAGAATTTTCCCAAGATTTATTGGGGCATAAAAGTATTTAAAACATTTATTATTCCAAATAAGCCATTTAAGAAAATGGGCAAAGAGAAATAAGAAGGCTTCTCAAAAATATTTATTTTTGAGAGGGAAAGATAGGTTATGATAGGTGGAACTCACAGGAGTCAAAATTTTGGGAAATGTTTTGGTAAAAACCAAACTTTCCTTTATGGAGGGAGTTTTGGAGATTTTGACTATTTAAGGAATTGAATAGTTTTGGGGCCATAATAATTATGGGTAAAATTTGATAAATCTTGATGATCAATATGGATGAGTTAGACAAGGGGTAGCAAGCATTTTCAACCTTGTGGAATGAAATTCCAACTTGGAAAGCATAGGAAAACAAGGAGTTGGTGATCTAGGGTTATGTTATTTTTATACCACCAAAGCATGCTTGCATCTTGGAGCTCAGAGCTCACCTTGGTGCAAGGGATAGATGGGTAGGTAGACCAGGTCATATAGATGATCATGGTAGGAGGAGTTTTAATTAACTGCATTTGAGGTGATCAAGGAGTGATGGCAATCTTTGTTGAAATTAAGGCTGCCATGCAATATGAGTCATGATGCCTTCTAAACCATGTGGGTTTAAGCAGCACAGAGATCCACTTGGGGCAAGTGAAGTAGGTTTAGATAGACATCAATTATTATATCACAACCATGTAGAGAGTTTGTCCATAGAGGGTTGGTCGGTGGTGTGAGCTTCTATCAAAGTAGGCATGTTGACTAGATTTGCAGAAAAAGTTATTTTCTTGCCTGCAAAACCATCAAGAACAAGTGGGTAGGAGGATGATCTACTCAAGGTAAAGAGTGGGACTTGGTAGTCCTTAGGATGGTTAACAATATGGTTCAAGTGCATTACCAAAATTTCACAAGGGTTGAGAAAGGAAGACATTCAAAAAGGTGATGTTGAAACAGATTCTAGACTTAGCCAAATTTGGCAGATTTAGGGTTTTTGACTAGAGCATGAGATGGGATGTTTTTGAGGGGTTGCCAGGTACCCAAGCATCATCAAGTGGATGATGTTGAAGTGTATATTGAGTATAAAGGATCCATGCTTGATGTTGGTCTCCATTGACTTGGAAGCTTCTAGAAGTAGATCACTTCAGAGATGATCTGGTTAAGGTTTTTAGATGACTACTGAGTAGCTAGGGATCAGATTTAGATTGTATTCTTGCTTAGGGTGGGATGATTTGGAGACATATTGGTCCTAGTGATGAGCTCCTAGAGTATCTCATACTATCTCCTAAGCAGACAATTCAACAGCAGATCAAGGCAACTCATTTTACAAACAAATCAACTACTACTGGGGTTACCACCAAGCTTAGCTTGAGGTAAGGATGGGTATTTTGAAATATGTTGGAGTTTGAACAAGGTAAGGTCCTTGGTAACTCTACCAAGAGTAGAATTCAAATCTTTAAAAAGAGTTTTTGGGAAACCTAGAGATAAGAATAATTGAGGGTTATGTCTTGAAAACATAAGGAGATTATGTTATATAGCTCTCCATAGTTTTATCAATAGAAGCTACTAAAATAGTTTTGGTTTCATAAACATCTTGGCTCATGTTGTTGAAATGCCAGAACATTTGAGAATATGGAAATTAAGCCAAGACTATTTTGGGCAGTAGCTTTTGTCAACTGGTGTTAAGGTAAGGAGTATATCATTTAATACACATTCATATGCATAAGCATATCCAAACAACAAGCAAACACTTCAGCATCAAACAAGAAAAAGTTTTTGTTCCCCCTGATTTTTGCATTCTGGACAACTAATCAGGGTTGCTAAAATTGGATGTTACATCTAGCTTGATGATGGTGTTGATGGCAACGATCTCCCCTCTCCGGGAAGGAATTTACCCGACAGATTTCTACCTGCCGGAGAGCTCTTTCTCTCTCTATAGTTTCCGCCCCGCAGAGGCGGCGAAATATTTCTATGGTCTCTCCCCGAACTTTAGGTTTCCGAGGGGAATATATACGTGGAAGGGCGATGCCGGAGGTGGGCCAGGGTGGCCACACCACCTGGTGGCGCGGCCTAGGGGGCCACGCACTAGGGGGTGGTGTGGGCCCCCTGTGGCCCATCTCCACCTCCCCTTCTAGCATTCTTCATCTTCTGGAAAAAGAGGATTTTTCGTATATTTTCTGGGATTTTCTGATCTTCGCAAATATTGCATCTGGACAGTGCTTTTTCCATCAGAATCTTGACTCCGGTGGTTCATCCTCGAAAAGTCACCAATCATGCAAAAATAGATGAAATAACATAAGTATCATCTCTTAATATGAAATATATCAATGAATAATAGTAAATTCTAATATAAAATAGTGATGCAAAATGTACGTATCATTAATCAACGAGCTAGAGACATAACTAGGAACTCTTTATTTGTTTATTAAACACACATGTATTAACATTTCCAATTAATACAATTATAGCATGCAAAATAGACATTTATCATAAACATGAAATACGATAATAACCACTTTATTATTGCCCACCGAGCATATTCCCTTCAGTCTCCCACTTGCACTAGAGTCAATAATCTAGTTTGTAAACTTGCACATTCAACACCTATGGCTTTCTAGTGTTGTATATACACGTTTGCTAGTGGTTAACATAATCTCTAGATCTGACACTTTCAGGTTCGTGCATATTTGCATGTCTTTGCATCTACGCATCACTCATTCTCTAATGAGATGTCATTGTATAAATTTAGTCCTTTGGTAAGAGATTTAGTTCCTTTGGGTTAAAACATGTTGATATAATTGTCGCATACTATATCTTCATAGTACTAGCCCACTGTGGACCACACCTACTTTGATAGCAAACTACTTAACACAAATGCCCTCTTTTGCTTCTACTATAGCAGTCATATACTTAGCCTTTTATTGTAGTATCCATCATAATGTATTAACTTTGGAACTCATCCAAATCCACCATGGAACCTCCTTTCCATTACATTGTGCCACCCATAGTTTAAAGTGAGATAAATTTAATTTGTATCTTATGACAAACTAGTATCAATTAACACTTCACAATGAAATACTATTAACTATTCGTCACTTATATATATGATATATTCTTAGTTCTTCCAAAGCTCATAAGAATATCTTTACTATTGTCCAATGATCATCTTATGAATCATTCTGGTATATGCTCACAACATTTAGAGCATAGAACATATCTGGATATGTACATATCACGGTATTATTGATCAAAATATTCATGTGATTTCACTCACCAATTGTAAAACACTTGAATCTTGTTTCACTTACCAAGTGTTAATACACTTGAATCTTGATTCAATCATTTCCATGCAACAAGAACCTTTCTTGTCATTTCCATATTGAACCCTTTCAATGTCTCATATATGTACGTCTGGCACAACCATATTAGCGCATCAATCTATCCATATAGACATTGATGCCAAATATTCTAGTTTTGCTCAAGTCTTTCATCGAAATCCAATTTTAATAAAGTTCTTAACCCGTGTGAATAAAAGATACATCATCCAATCAACAACATGTCCTCTACATAATGTATTGGAAATATTTCTCAGTGCTCCCACTTAATTTCTTGCATATGCAAGCATATTCATCGTCTCTGATGAAATTAAACTCTTTTAACAGTTTCCTCACGGTGGAGATTCCAACTCCGCTATGCTTATTTCAACGATTGAAGTTTGCATGCCGTTTTAGCATCCTTTGAATCAACAAAACCCTTCGGACCGTGTCATGTACACGTCCTAGGTAACCATTCAATTAGAAGAAATTTGTTTTGTTTATTCAACTACCATATACCAAATTATATGTAGTGGTTGCTATACTAATCTGTTAAGACTAAATATCCTACAAAATATCAAATATTGTCATAGTCAACTCTTTGAACATTGTAGTAAACTCTTTTTCGATAAGTCGACTATTTCATAGATGTCAAACATCAATGTCTATTTCTTTATTGATCCAAACCGACCGATAGGCTTCATGCCTTTCTGGAGGGTCTTCTAAGTTCAAAAATTTTGATTTCTCGTGTATGGAAACTATCACGGATTTTATGACTTCTGGTCACTTTATGGAGTCAGGGTCCATCATCGCTTCTTTGCATGTAGTCGGTTCATCATTATCAAAACAATTTTGACATGTGTTCCAAATCTTACTATTTGATTCTTTCCCGACCCACACGGTTCAATAGGAACTCTAATCTCCGAGATCACAACCTTTGTAATCACACGAACCATGAGCATTGTAGCCGCCACCGGGACACTTTACGGCGATGCGCTACTTAGCACATGTTTCTTAGGTTCATCAACCTAATCAAAGTTCTATTGTCCTCCCACTTAACTTTTGTGAAACAATCCTTCTTAAGAAACTTGATGTTCTAAGCGACAAACTCTTTTATCCTCGGTGTTATGGAGGAATACCCAACAAATTCTTTGGGATAACCTACAAAGACGTGCTTATCCGACTTTGGTTGTGAACATTTTACTTATGCATAACATACCAAAATTAAAGAAAAGACAACTCGGGTTTTATCCCGAACCATAAACCTTATGGTGTCATTTCAACGGATCACGATGGTGCTCTTTTCAGTGTAAAAGCGATAGTCTCTAAAGCTTTAGTTCTTAAAATATAATGGCAGTTATATAAATAACACCTTTGATCTTACCATGTCAAACATGGATTGATTTCATCTCGCAAACACTCCATACTCCTATGGTTTATCGGGAAACACAAATACATGGAACAATTCCTCAAATCTTAGGTGTTTTGCTAAACATGTAACTCAAATATCTTCCTTTATGATTGAATCATAAATTCTTTATTTTCTTGTTACAATGATTTTCCACTTTATATTGAAAGTCTTTGAACAATTTTCAAATGTTTCATACTTCTTCCTTATTAAGTAAATATACATATATATTCACTCAAATTACCGGAAAAATCATATGAAGCTAAAAGATCTATCGCACATGGCTACACATAATGGACAATATACATCAACATGCACAATTTCCAATAAGTTAGTCACCCGTTCCTCTTTGTCCTATGAACGGAATTTTAATTATCTCGAGGAAAGTCTCACAAGCGTCAATTGATTAAAATCAAAGACTCCAAAAATCGTCAACATGGAGTTTCTTCATGTTTTCTTTCCAATATAATTTAAATGGCGACGTCACATTGTAAGTGATCTTTCAATTATTGTCTTTCGACATTTTAGCATTAGTTTTTATGGACGTGATTTCTCCAACTAGACTTGTAAAATTTCATCCATCTTCTATGGAATACGGTAATTATTTGACCAACCATTGTTCTCATAATACCAGAACAAAATAACAATTATTTAAATAAATCTTGAAGGCAAGCTTTGATGGCAACGAGAAACACAATAACACTTTATTTGTTTTCGATGAACATCATCACATATTCTCTTGCTAGTTACTTCGGCCATTGTAGTTCATGAGTTGCGTTGTTCTGTATGATATTTCATACCAACCAATTCGGTATCCAATACCCAAGAACCACATTGTTTAACAAGCAAAGAATACAGCTATAACATGTATATCATCTATATACCTAAGCTAGACATTTCCAATCTTTTACTTTTCTCCCAAATATTTTATAGATTCTCTTTCAGCATTTCCTTTTCCTTTAAAAGAATCTATCAACATCAATAGTGGTGCCATACATATGACACATAGTCCAAAGCGTGTTTAGTCAAATACTAATACCTTTTAGACTTGCACTTTAAAGTGGATCACCATCATCAAATGTTTGGCATTCTTTCACAAATCCATTCTTTAGTAATCTTTTAGTGTAGTAAACATTTTACATACATCTTCTATTCATCCTTATCATGACAACTTTCATGATCAAGCTACTATAGCCTATAAGGGCGAATCGCGAGTATAATGTCAGTTCCCCAAACCCTTTTTGGGAGATTAGGACGTCTGGCGCCTCCAACCTTCACAAATTCTCATACAATATGAGAACATGTATTTTGCTAAATTATACTCTATCATATTTCAACCATAAACATTGTTTCAGATATCACAATATCTTCCACACATGATGGTTTCTGAAAAAATTCTTTCAGCTCCTAGATAACCTTGATATTAAAACAACTTTTGAATATCAAAAATCATAGAGGCAAACATGATAATTTAGATACTAACACTGGAATTGTTACTCTTGGTATAATCATACTTATTAAACTTCATGGAGTAAATAGAGTTTGTTGAAAATTTGCAATAGGACTTCTAAACTTTAAATTGACACTTAAAACAATATGGTACCACTTTGTAAAGTAAATACCCATAATTCTATAGTTCTATTATCTCAATTATAACTAAGCATAAGGTAGCAAACGGATGCCAATAACTACAACAAACTATGCAAGTTCACTTCGATTTAATTTATGATAAATTGAGTTCAATTCTAATCATATTACTACATGAACTCCCATTCAAAACCAACATCCCTCGAGTCGTTTTGGTGATTACATGAACTAGATCCACTACACCAAGTTCGATCATCACGTGAGTTGGTGTAGCCTCAAAGGCGAGCATCTAGATGGTCAACATAGCAACCATATGACTCATGCTTCACCTTTTGGTTCATGTTACGATGCCATCTCTGTACATGCTAGGCTCGCCAAGTAAGAACCATAATACTCGCGTGTGTAAAACTGTCTTACACCCATTGTATGCGAACATAGAATCTATCACACCTGATCATAACGTGGTGTCTCGAAACGATGAAGCTTCTTAATGGTGCATACTAACGAAGAACACATTTTTATCTTGATATTTTAAATGAGGGGTCATCTTATAATGTTACTAACGTGCAAACAAGCAATATAAGATGCAAACAAACATCATATGTAAAAAGTGATATGATATGGTTCTTGCACTTGATCACTATATTGTGCATCTTGGTATGATCTTTATCATTCCTATATGTGTAAGGCCAAAGTCTATGGAATTTACACTTTGGTATGTTATAACTTCCAAGAGTATCATTCCATACTATAAATTATAACATCACCATATCATGACACTTGCCCAGTAACAACTAAACTAGACGCCTCTAATTTATCTTTTGCAAGTTTTACGTGGCTTAGGGCTTTCGAAGATAGAACCGTTCATACCTACAAACATGGAACCATAATAATGATAATCAAATTATTAGCAACTCGTTGTAAATCAGATATTGACTATAGTAGGAGAGACAGACACCCACAAGCCACTTATGCAAAACTAGTTGCATATCAAGCGTGGAACCGGTCTCATGTGCGAGGACATGTCGATTCATCCCACTATGACATCAATATCCAAAATTCATAGAAGATGCACTAACATCATCATCAACGCCCACATCCTCATATGTGTTCTACTCGTACAAAGCATCTACACATAGATCAGGCTCTGATACCACTATTGGGTTCACAACATAGAAAACAAAAAATCCTACGATGTGAACTACTAAGCACCAAGATATACCTAGATACAATCAACGGGTGAATATACATCCATAGAGAACATACCCTTAAAGAGCAACAAAACATTGTTAACGAAAACTGATTTCGTGGATGATGTAGTCATACACTTACCGATCTCAAGATTGTGATGAAGTCTAGCAAGTCTAGCAGGTCCGGCACCAACAAGTCTAGCACCGCAAAGCAGCGGTGCATTCATGATCGCACACACGTCCAGTACCCTAACAACCTCCACGTCCTCGCTCCAGCGATGCAGCAGAAGAAGCAACTCCTTTTAGATAAAGCCACCGGGAACATGTATCTCGCTAATCCGAGACCATGGGGAATAATTTCTTGAGGGGGAGAGAGATCCTTCATGAGGATATGTGACATGAGAGGAGGGAGTGGGGGATTTTTATAGGGAGAGGGGGGCAGCACACTCCCATGGTCGGCGGCCATGGAGGTGCCCCCACCTCTTCCATCATTCATGTGGGTGGAGCTCCCACTCACATAAATATGCCTCCACTCAAAATTCCACTCACCTCCATTAAATTTCCACCAAATTTAATGCAAGCTCTCATTTAATAAAACTCTTTTATTTATTTTATTCAGAATTTTGTTAATTACTTTAATTAACAAACATTCACATAAAACCCCCTGCAATATTTCAATATCACATGCAGAACCAGTTTCTGTAATTTCACCCGAAACAATTCTGGTTTCCATCGAAATGATTCCAGCGCTTTGATAATCTTTATCTAAAACATATGTGCTCCTAAATAGTGTCGATATCCCTTAAGTGTGTCACCCTACGGTTCGCGAATAATGCAGACATGATCGAGACCCCTCTCCTAGAGATCCGTACTAAATCCCTTTGCCTCATATGATCAATAATCAGCAGCGGGACCTAGAGATCCGTACTGATTACCACACATTCAATGATGACTCCAGTGATCGTGAGAACCTTTAACGTTTGTACTAAATCCCTTTGCCTCACAATATATTGCATGTCCGAGATTCGATCATCGGTATCCCATACCTAGTTTGGTCTCATTACCGATAAGTATTCTTTTTTCGTTTCCATGATATAACATTCTAGTGATCTTATCACTTGCTTGCAAGCTACATCAATGTGATATCACCGAGAGGGCCTAAAGTATATCTCTCCATCACCAGGATGGACAAATCCCATTCTTGATCCATGAGCCTCAACATAACACTTTTGGAGTATCTGAACCCACCTTTATTATCACCCTGTTATGGTGTGACGTTTGATGTCATCAAGTTACTCTTCCGGTGTTAGTGATTGACATGATCTCATGGTCCAAGGACTAAAGTTACATCGTATGATATTATAGAAATTTAAACACAATGACTTTGATCATATTTCTATACTTTGGATGAATGTTCATCACACCATTCAACCAATGTTGTGACCTTGTTATTAACAACATCCAATGTCCATGATCATAAAACCTTGATCATCTTGTTAATCAACGAGCTAGTTTATATGAGAGGCATAACTAGGAACTCTTTATTTATTTATTGAACACACATGTATTAATGTTTCCAATTAATACAATTATAGCATACAAAATAAACATTTATCATAAATAGGAAATACGATAATAACCACTTTATTATTGCTTCTCGGGCATATTCCCTTCAGTGAGCTAAGTACACATCAAGAGACCAGATCATAGCACCGATATACTTTGGTTTTGTGTGGGTAACCAAGAAATACACACACAACAACGAGGAGCTAGTTTGTGTGTGGGCGCGTCGATTGTGTGTTGGGGTAACAAAGTCATCCAAAAACACGGAGATCGGCATATGAAGGTGGGGATCTAAAGAAGAGTTGGAAGGGAGAGTTGTTTTGGCACCGATGATAGGGACGATAATTAAGAAGAAGTTTTGTCATATCTAGAGCATAATGCCAAAACTAAGTTGGAACGGAGGAGCGGAAAAACATGGTGCAGATGCTATCATTTGATATGCGAAGTATGCAATCATACCTACCATTTTGTTGAGACGTGTAAGGACACGCAATACAAAGAATGATGCCGTGATAGTCGAGAAAAGTGTGAAAAGCATGGTTATCAAATTCATGATTGTTGTCTATTTGGAAAGAGAGAATAGGGCGACCAAACTGAGTAAGAATGAAGGCGTTCAACAAAGTTAGGGTGGCAAAAGCGTCAGACTTGTGATGTAGGGGAAAGGTCCAAACCTAATGAGTATGATCATCAAGCATAACTAGGTAATACTTGAAAACCAATTTACTAACAACCGGAGACGTCCAAATATCCGGAGACGTCCAAATATCATAGTGCAGTAATTGGAATGAAATTGTGTTATTGAGAAAATGGTAACCGAACATGTATGCCTAAGCGACAAGCATGGCAAGAGTGCATACATGAAAATGTAAAAGACAATAAAATTTGACAGAGATGGTCGTGGGCAGGATGTCCAAGATGAGCATGCCAAAGGTCTGTGTTGCTAAAGGCATCGAGATTCTGGAGGTGGGTGGAACCGGTGCCATGGCTGAAGGTGTGAAGATCCCCAAAGCTATCACATCGGTGCATAACCCACCGAATGCAAAGATCCTTGACACAAAAACCAAAAGGGTTAAATTCAACCGAAACATTATTGTCGCGAGTAAGAGAATGAACGGAGAGAAGATTTTTCATTATAAAGGGATCACAAAGAACGCTGGTTAGACATAAAGGGGAAGAAGTAGTAGGAACGAGGAGACTATCAGAGTGGGTGATCGTAAAGCGAGCACCATTGCTGACAGTAACATGACTAGAAAAGAAGATAGAGGAAGGAGAGAGAGAGGCTACCAGGGTTTGATGTCATATGGGTCAAGGCACCATTGTCCACGACCCAATCGCCACCTCCTTGATAGGCGACAGGGTGCAACACATCTTAGAAAGCCGCAAAGATTTGTGGGCCCTACTACATGGATGATTGCTAGTAAGCCAAGGCGTGGAGGATTGGAGAAGGTGGTGGGTACACATCATAAGTCTAGGGAGGAGAGATGCTGGGGCGAGGGCCCAACAGATCGGGCATGGGAGGGATATAGGAGGGCATGAGCCATGCCTGGACCATGCCTGACCATGGGTTGATGTCGGTCGGGGGCGACATCCTAGGCGTAGTGGGCTGGACCAGCACATGAGGCTAAGCAGATGTGGGAGGCTGACCATCAGTATTGCCAATGTTCTTCTTCTTCTTGGGGCGGTAGCCACTTCCAGGAGGAGTGGTAGCAGGGGTGGGACAGAGCCCTGCATCAGGGCCGCCATGAGTGTGTGCGTGGAGGCACACTTAGCGAGATCGACGAGACAACGCTCCTCGTTTTCCAGGTATGAACGGTACCAGGAAATTTCTTGGGGTGGACACTGAGGATGGTGAAGGCGTGGCCGAATTTGGCACGGAGACGTCAAAGGATCTTGATGATGATCTACTGGTCGATGATAGGGGAGCCGACATCATGGAGGGTGTCGGCCAGCATCTTGAGTTAACCATAGTACTCCGAGATGGAACGATCATACTGGAACAGCTCGCAAAAGTTCTATTGTGCATAGAAAACACACTAGAAGCTGCTATTGAGGAAGAGGTTATATATGGTGACTCAATAGCCTTACACCATGTTCGAGGGACAGAAGATCGTGTCATGGATATCATTGGAGATGGGGTTGTAGAACCAGGAGATGATGGCGTGATCGATGCACCTCTACTCGATGTCATTGACACGGTCATGAGATTCGGTGGAGCCGTTAATGTGATCCTAGAGATCGAACTTGCGGAAGTGGACCACAAAGAAAGTGCTATAGGTGGTGGTGTTTGGATTCTTGAGATCAAGTTCCTCGCCGATGTGGTTGCTGATTACCAACATCTGGAGCGTGGAGGAGGATATGGCAGCGGCGTGGGGATTCCAGAAGGATTTGTGGCAGCCGAGAAGGAGGAGCAGTAGGTGTCTCCATGGTGGCGATCTAAGAGGATGGAGAAGCGGAACGACAACGATAAGGGTTGGGTAGAGGGCAGAACCGTGAGGCCTATGAAGAGGACACGAAAAGATACCATGTTAACTAGAAAGAGTAGATTGAGATTCGAGATGATTTCATTGATCTTATGTGATGTACATATATAGGGGTACATGCATGACCAAAACTCTAGAAGAGTCCTATACAAACAATATATGAAGAGACCTACTAGGGTTTTGGTATACACATGCACACATACCGCACAAGTAATATTAGCTATTCCAACAGAGCAAAAGGGCGAGGCGTAGCTATACCTAATACATACGATGAGTGTAACCGGGTGAGAGGAATATTGGCTGTGTTTGGTATCCTGCAGGAGGTTGGGCAGGCCCGTTGGCGATGGAAACAGGCCATTTGGTTCTTTGCAGGCTCCCCACATGTCGAGTGCGCTTCTTAAAGCAGCCCAGAGGCAGTCCTATGGACAACGCCCGAATTGGCTGTTTCTATGTAGCCTACCCCAGTGGAGCGCAAAATGGGATGCCACTACCCAACCGTTGCATGCATGGATAAGCGCGATTGATGCATCAATAACTCCCTCCCTACTCTCTCACTTCATTGTAACCGTCTAGTGTTCTATCTTGCTCTCTCTTTCTACATCCCATCAGAGAGACCGAAGGTATCCTTGCCTCCTTCGCTGCCCCCTCCAATAGTTCCCGGTCGCAAGCTTCAGCCCCGCCATGCCCGATCTAACACGTGCACCGTTGCCAACTACGAGACAGGGGAATGAGGATCGTGGTCGCACCGTTCGATCCTGACTTTGTGCCCTCCTGGAGGTGCTCGTCGCTGATTTCCCATTGGCCCCGTGAGGCGCTCACAAGGGTAGCATCGGTTGCTGCGATGGAGTCAATTGGTGGAGTTTTTCCTCGTGCAGACCGGATTAGGCCCCATGCCAACCTTTGATGTAATAAGGGCGGTGACCATGTCAGCAAGGGATTTAGCGTCATGCCACGACTAGAGATGTTTTATTCACCAGGCTTCAACCCCGTGTCAGCAAGGTTTCCTCGCCTACCTTCTACTTTCTAGGCCGGATTTGTGTCTACTGGAGCATCCACCGTGTCGTCGAGACCGACCGCCATGACCACGCACGCTCCGAATGCCTCCGCGGCCGGCACGGGTTGATCATGAGAGCCATCTGCTGCATCATCGGCCTACCGCGTGATAAGGCCATCAACACATCTGCCGCAGGTAAGGATCCTTACCGGCTCAATTTCATAAATCTGTTGCATTCCATACTTCCTTGCCTTCCATCTGCATTCTCTGATTGCCATTGATGAAGATACGGTGCTTGTTGCATATGTATTTCTCACTTGCTTGACATGCATTTTGCTTTAGATGGAGTCTGTGCGGGTACATATGTGTACATTGATCAGTACTGTAATTTTTTTCCATTGCTTGACTTGTTACTCATTGACCTGTACTGCAATATTTTGTCATTGCTTACCTCTCACTGATCAGTACTACACATCTTTTTGGTGATCTAGATCATCTTTTTAGAACATTAATCAGTACTGCAATTCATTGCCAGTGTTGTAGATAGTAGTAGTACTTTGTGCTGCTACATATGTATACATTGATGGTTGCCATCGATCCGTGTTGTAATTATGTTCTGGAGCATCTTTGTGTTGCTATATATGTTTACATTGCTCTGTATTTGTTTTGGTTGTCATTGATCAACATCGCTCAATGCTTTATGTTGCTACATATGCTTACATTGATCAATACTTGGTTGACATCCATGGTTCTTCATCAGTAATTTCCTTGCATGTCAGTGATCACCATTGATCGATACATTTTTCATTGATTACTATGTTGCTATCATCCTATTGCTTTGATCTGATCAGTTGCATATGCCAAGGTACCCAAGTAGTATTAAACACTCTCTGTAGGAACATAGTCCATCAGCAGATAAAAGAATACTCGACCTGTATAACATTTCAAGAAGAGCACAAACTTTAAATTTTTTGGTTAGTTGCATCTAAAAAAAGATTCTATGTTGGTGTACAAGGAATTCCTCCGAGAGATCCCCGTCCAACAAGAGAGGCCCAACCTCCCTCGTTTGCTGGATGTTGTGGCTGACAAGGAAAAGGAGTTAGTGCAGGGTAGTCGTCCTTGGATTGGGCACCGCCCCGTTAATGACTTCCATCACCGCTTCTTCATCCAGATCAAAGCATCAGACATGTCTGCTCTTTAACTACCTCCCTTCATGAAGCCAGTGATGGTGAAGATGATGTATATCAGGAAGAAATTTTGCACTCTGTCGCTCAATATTGACACCTTCTGCAAGTACGGTATCTACCTAGAGACGTACGAGGGCGAGGTCTTCTTCATGAAAGGTTTGAGGGAGTTCGCCCGGAAGATCAAGCCGTGGGTAGGCGATGTCCTCACGTTCAAATTCATCAACATGCAGAAGGGCTTCAAGATCACTCTCTTCAGGGCTTTCAACAAACAACATACAAGAGCTAATCACCCGCAAAAGCCTGGTGTCGTGATCAACGCTGCCAGGTGAGGAGGACGATGATATAGTTCTAGATAGTTGTAGTGGCACTCATGTTGTCAGTTTGCACATGATGTAGTATATGAACCAGTCTTTTGGGCCAGGGATATGTACCCCTGACATCAAGTACCGATCAGGTGGCATAGGATGCACCTGTTTAAGAACTAGCTATGAACATGTTGTGCTAAGCATATAGTTATCTATTATGTTGGTGTGTGTTCATGTGCTATGTGGTAACCTCACCTTATTTGAAAGAGGTGAGTGTTCCTTCCTTGTGTGTGTGTGTGCATTGAGAGGGAAACATGAGTGTGCATTGAGAGGGAAACATGCACTTGGTTGCATCTGATAGAAAAGCCAGGCAACTGGGTTGCATGCTCAGTCCAACACATGCGACCCAGGTAATGTAACGGGCTGCAGAAGTTGGCACAATCTGTATTGTCCGTGGCCATGCTCACCTGGGCACTACGCAGTCTACCAAACCTGCCAATTGTTTCTTGGAGCTAGAATGCACAGATGGCAACGGCACGTACGTACCACGCCTCGATCATCTCACGCAATGCTCAATGAATAGGCGTGATCGAGAGGGATGGTGCCGTGACCGTGACCATGGCGTTATTTCACGTTCGGTATATATCGAGGCAAACACGAAGCGACGGCAACAGGGACGAGACTGCAGCACGCCCAACAGCGACACTCCTTTAATCCTTTCGCTGTTGATGTGTCCACCGGCTACTTGGCACTAATGCATTCAGTAACCGATCGGTCGTTTAGTTTAGTTGCATGGCGAGATAAGCAAAACCTCTCACTTGTGTGCATCTGCGTGTAGTGTGTCACGCGTGTCCTTTTACAGTACTTTATCACGGTGCGGTGGAGAGATATGGTATTGTGTTGTGGCCGCAGTTTTCAGAGAACAGTTTTCTGCGTTCGACCACGGCTGCGTGAGCACGACAGTGGGATAGGATATCTAGCGAGTAGACATGGAGGGACATGTGTAAAGGGATTGTGTTGAGTAACCGAAATTTTGTGGGAAGCTTATTACCTACCGAGTTATCTCTAAAGCAAGTAAAGAAAAAGGAAAATGCTCCTACTCCCCCGGGGGATCGAAGGAAATGATCCCCCGGGTCGCTCGGACGCGTGCGTGAGGTGGACCCACACCATGTTCGCTTCCCACCGTTTCCTTATCTTCTACCTCCTCCCGTGCTCCACCGCCCTACTTCTCGTGCGTGCCGCCGCCGCTGCAGCTTTGCGCCACCGCACCGCCGTGCAACCCCACCATCTCAGGTCGAGGAAAACGCCGCCATCCATGGCCGCCGCCCAGGGCGTCCCTCTGCTCTGCCTCCACCCCACACCAACCCCACCTGCCCCCGGAGGTGGAGGCCACTCGCCATGGCTGCTGCCTCAGGGAGCCCCGCTGCTCCGCTTCCACCCCACACTAGCCCCGCCTGTCCCCGGAGGTGGAGGGCATTAGCGGACCCAAAGAAATTTGGAAGTCCGAGCATACATGCTTAAACTGTTGCTTATCCTTGCAAATTATCACCATCTAATCAAAAAATTAGGCTGCCGGCCGGCCGGCGAGCCCGGGCGGGGCACCCGCCATGGCTGCTGCCTCAGAGAGCCCCTGTTGGATTCGAAAGAAAGAAAACAAATTTTTTTCTACGATGGGAACTATACGCCAAAATCTATCTATTAGATACAAACAACGGGTGGATATATATCCATAGAGAACTTACCCTCGAAGACAACAAGGTTTTGTTAACGAGTTGGAACTCGTGGATGATATAGTCGTACGCTTGTCGATCTCAAGATCGTGTGGAAGTCCTAGCGCCACAAATCAGCAGCGTATCCGTCCTCGCACACACGTTCAGACCACCGAACAACCTCCACCTCCTCGCTCCAGCGAATCAGCGGAAGCAGCAACTTCTTCCAGACGAAATGCCACCGGGAATATGTATCTCGCTAATCCGAGACCATGGGGGAATATATCTAAAGAGGGAGAGAGATCCTTCACGAGGAGGTGTGCTTTGTGAGGAAGGAGAGGGGTCCTTTTATAGGAGAGGGGGGATCCTCCCCTCCCATGGCCGGCGCCCATGGGGGATGCCCCCACCTCTTCCTCATTCATGTGGTGGAAGCTCCACTCACATCAATTTTACCTCCACTCAGAGTTTCACTCACATGCATTAAATTTCCACCAAATTTAATGCAACTCTCATTTAATAAAACTCTTTTATTTATTTTATTCAGAATTTTGTAAATTACTTTAATTAACAAACATTCACATAAAACCCCCTGCACCATTTCAATATCACTTGCAGAACCAGTTTCTGCAATTTCACCTGAAACAATTCTGGTTTCCATCGAAATAATTCTACTGCTTTGCAATTCTTTTGTCTGAAACATATATGCTCCAAATGGTGTTTGGAAACCCTTAAGTGTGTCACCCTACAGTTCGTGAATAATGCAGACATGATCGAGACTCCTCTCAGATCAATAATCAGAAGCGGGACCTACAGATCCATTCTGACTCCTACACATTCAACAATGACTTCTGTGATCGTGAGAACCTTTAACGCTAGTAACTTAATACCTTTGTCTCACGATATATTACATGTCCGATATTTGATCATCGGTATCCAAATACCTAGTTTGATCTCGTTACCGATATGCACTCTTTTTTCGTTCTCGTGATATAACATTCTAGTGATCACATCACTTTCTTGCAAGCTATTCTCAATGTAATATCACCGAGAGGGTCCAGAGTATATCTATCCGTCATCGAGATGGACAAATCCCACTCTTGATCCATGAGCCTCTACATAACACCTTCGTAGGACTGAACCCACCTTTATAGTCACCCTTTTACGGTGTGACGTTTGATGTTATCAAGATACTCTTCCGGTGTTAGTGATTAACATGATCTCATGGTCTAAGGGCTAGGATTACTTTGTATGATGTTATAACAATATAAACTAAATGACTTTGATCGTAATGCTATACTTCGGATGAATGTTCATCACATCATTTCACCAATGTTGTGACCTCGTTATTAACGACATCCAATGTCCATGATCAGGAAACTTTGATCATCTTGTTAATCAATGAGCTAGTTCAAAGAGAGGCATAACTAGGAACTTTTCATTTGTTTATTAAACACACATGTATTAACATTTCCGTATTAATACAATTATAGCATGCAAAATAAAAATCTATCATATACTTGGAATATACATAATAATTTCTTAGGGCATATTCCCTTCGGTCTCCCACTTGCACTAGAGACAATAATCTAGTTATATAGTGATAAATCTAACACCCATGGAGTTCTGGTGTTGATCATGTTTTTCCCTAAGGAGAACTTTAGTCAACGGATCTGCAACATTGAGATCCGTGTATACTTTATAAATCTTTATATCTCCATCCTTGACATGCTCTCGGATGGAGTGAAACCGGCGCTTAATATGTTTGAAATTCTTATGAGACTTGGTTCCTTGGCGTTGGTTGTGGCTCCATTGTTGTCACAATAGATAACCATTGGGTCCAACGCACTAGGAACCACACCTAGTTCGGTTATGAACTCTTTCATCCAAACCGCTTCCTGTGCCGCTTCTAAAGCAGCAACATATTCCACCTCCGTCGTTGATCCAGCCACCATAGGTTGTTTGGAACTCCTCCAACTAACTGCTGCTCCGTTTAAGAGAAATACGTATCCGGATTGAGACTTACAGTCATCTGAATCGGTGTCAATGCTAGCATCAACATAACACTTAGCGACCAGCTCTTCTTCGCCTCCATATACAAGAAACATATCCTTAGTTCTTCTTAAGTACATAAGGATATTCTTGACCGCTATCCAGTATTTCGTACCTGGATCAGATTGGTACCTACTAGTTAAACTAATAGCATGTGCCACATCCGGTCTTGTACATAGCATGGCATACATTATAGAGCCTATAGCCGAAGCATAGGGGATTTTATCCATTATCTCTCTTTCTGCCGATGTAGCCAGACTTTGAGTCTTACTCAATGTCTTGCCTTGCAACATTGGTAAGAACCCCTTCTTACTTCCGTCCATTTTAAACTTCTTTAAAATCTTATCAAGGTATGTACTTTGTGATAGCCCTATTAGGCGCCTTGATCTATCTCTATAGATCTTTATGCCTAATATGTATGACGCTTCACCTAGGTCCTTCATCGAAAATTTGAAGTTTAGATAACTTTTAACACTATTTAAAAGATCTATATCATCTCCAATCAATAATATGTCGTCCACATATAATATTACAAATGCCACATTGCTCTCACTTACTTTTTTGTAAATACAAGCCTCTCCATAAGTTTGGATAAATCCAAACTCTTTGATCACCTCATCAAAGTAGAGATTCCAACTCCGGGATGCTTGCTTCAGTCCATAGATGGATCGTTGAAGCTTGCACATCTTGTAAGCATCCTTAGGATTGACAAAACCCTTTGGTTGTATCATATACAACTCTTCTTCAATGTTACCATTGAGGAATGCAGTTTTGACATCCATTTGCCATATCTCATAATCAAAATAAGCAGCAATTGCTAACATAATCCTAACCGACTTTAGCATCGCTACGGGAGAGAATGTCTCATCGTAGTCGACCCCTTGAATTTGTCGAAAACCCTTTGCGACAAGTCGAGCTTTATAGATGGTTACATTACCATCAGTATCAGTTTTTCTTTTGAAAATCCATTTATTCTCAATGGCCTTTCGGTCGTGAGGTAAGTCCACCAAGGTCCAAACCTGGTTTTTGTACATGGATTCCATCTTGGATTTCATGGCTTCTAGACATTTGTTGGAATCTGGGATCATCATCGCTTCTTCATACATTGTCGGGTCATCTATTTCATCAACCATGAAATTCATAATAGGATTTTCGTACAGTTCAAGAGTTGCACGTGTCCTGCTTGACCTGTGAGGTTCGGTAGTGTCCTCTTTCGAAGTTTCATGATCATTATCATTAGTTCCCTCTTCATTCGGTGAAGTCAACTCCGGAACAATTTCTGGCACTGCGCTACTCACCGTTGTATGAAGAGAAGGTTCAATAACCTCTTCGAGTTCTACCTTCCGACTACACACGCCTTTCGCGAGAAACTCTTTCTCTAGAAAGGATCCATTCTTGGCAACGAAAACCTTGCCCTCAGATCTGTGATAGAATGAATACCCAATAGTTTCCTTAGGTTATCCTATAAAGACACATTTTTCCGCTTTGGGTTCGAGTTTATCCGAGTTCTTCACATAAACATCGCAACCCCAAACTTTAAGAAATGACAGCTTAGGTTTGTTACCAAACCATAATCCATACGGTGTCTTTTCAACAGATTGAGATGGTGCCTGATTTAAAGTGAATGCAGCAGTTTCCAGTGCATAACCCCAAAATGACAATGGCAATTCAGTCAGAGACATCATAGATCAAACCATATCTAATAAAGTACGATTACGACGTTCTGACACACCATTATGCTGTGGTGTTCTGGCAGGCGTGAGTTGTGAAACTATTCCACACTCTTTCATATGTGTGCCAAACTCGTAATTTAGATACTCACCTCCATGGTCAGACCATAGAAATTTGATCTTTCTATTACGATGATTTTCCACTTCATTCTGAAATTCCTTAAACTTTTCAAAGGTTTCAGTTTTGTGTTTCATCAAATAGATATACCCGTATCTACTTAAATCATCCGTGAAAGTAACAAAATAACGATAACCACCACGTGCCGACACACTCATTGGACCGCATACATCAGTATGTATGATTTCCAATAAATCTGTTGGCTGTTCCATTGAACCGGAAAACGGCGTTCTAGTCATCTTGCCCATAAGGCATGGCTCACATGTATCAAATGATTCAAAGTCAAGTGATTCCAAAAGTCCAACAGAATGGAGTTTCTTCATGCATTTAACACCAATATGACCTAGATGGCAGTGCCACATATATGTAGATATATCGTCATCAAGTTTAATCCTTTTAGCATCAACATTATGAATATGTGTAACACTATTATCGAGATCCAACAGAAATAAACCATTCATCACAGGTGCATGACCATAAAAGATATCATTCATATAAATCAAACAACCATTGTTTTCGGATTTAAATGAATAACCACATCGCATTAAACAAGATCCGAATATAATGTTCATGCTCAGTGCAGGCACCAAATAACAATTATTTAAGTTTATAACTAATCCCGACGGTAGGTGGAGAGGCAGCGTTCCGATGGTGATCACATCAACCCTTGATCCATTGCCGACACGCATCTTGACCTCACCCCTTTCTAGTGGCCGCTTGTTCCGCAACCCCTTTGTTTACCTTGTCGGCCTTCTTGTCTGCCAAGTACTTGGGGCAGTTGAACTTCCAATGTCCGGTCCCCTTGCAATATTAGCACTCGGTATCATACCTGGGGCCAGCTCAGGATTTCTTTTCAGGTGCGATCATACGTTGCAAACGTATCTATAATTTTTGATGTTCCATGCTTGGTTTTATCTACTTTCTTATGTTTTGGCCACACTTTGGAGTACTTTTCATATGATTTCTTGGACTAACCTATTAACAAGAGCCACAGAGCTAGTTGCCTGTTTTCTGCTGTTTTTGGTTCCAGGAAAGTCAGAAAATCAATGTTCTCGGAATTGGACCGGACAAAAGCCAAAGTCGATATTTTATCAGAAGACTCACAGAGCTAGAAGACGAGACGGAGAGGGGCCACAGGGTGGCCACACCATATGGTGGCGCGGGCTAGCCCTGGTCGCGCCACCAGGTGGTGTAGGCCCCCTGGCCAGCCATCGACCTTGCCCCATCGCCTATAAAATCCTCGTGATGCAAAAACCCTAAATCATCAAGCCACCAGCCACGAAAAGTTCTGCAGCACCGTCGCCACCGAAGGGGAGATTCGGGGGACAGAAAGTCTCTGTTCCGGCACCCTGCCGGGACGAGGAAGTGCCCCCGGAGCCATCTCCATCGATCTCCACCACCATCTCCATCGTCGTTGCTGATTCCCATGATGAGGATGGAGTAGTTCTTCCTCGAGGCTAAGGATTCTACCGGTAGCTATGTGTTCATCTCTCTCTATGCATGATCTTATTGAGATC
This sequence comes from Avena sativa, assembly GCA_916181665.1. Classification (NCBI taxonomy): domain Eukaryota; kingdom Viridiplantae; phylum Streptophyta; class Magnoliopsida; order Poales; family Poaceae; genus Avena; species Avena sativa. Next base: position 626,140,558 of record OV702288.1, on the reverse strand, counting down.
ATGAGCTTTTAATCTATAGATCTACCTTGCTACTCAACTGCTTTAATAGATCTCTGCTCTCCCCATGTGTGTGAAGTTGACAGTGTGCACACCATGGTGGCACTTAGGCTAGAGATTTCAAATACTTGTTATGAGTTATATTTGGAGTTGGATGTCTTTATGAAATGGTGGTGTTTGTTTGAACCATCTAGTACTCAAGGTGATAGTGTGGGGTTATCTAGATGGGGAAAGGCGAACTTGAGGAGTGCTGTTATAGCCCTACCATGGATTAGAGTGTCCAACCGGAGAGTAGTTAAGAGTAGTATCATGAAGAGAATATATTTATATGAGAGTGTTCACTAGTGAAAGTATGATCCCTAGGCCTTGTTTCTAAGCATTGATACACCGTTTGCAATTAGATCTATTACATGTTTGCTTGCTTCCTTCTTTATTTCAGTTTGCGTTTAGTCTTTTCCCACATCAACCACACGCCAGCAAGCTATTTTCTATCACCGTTACCACTTATAATTATCTATACCACTTGTATTTCACTATCTCTTCGCCGAACTAGTGCACCTATACACCTGACAAGTGTATTGGGTGTGTTGGGGACACAAGAGACTTCTTGTATTTTGATTGCAGGGTTGATTGAGAGGGGATACCTTTGACCACTTCGTCCCTGAGTTCGATGAACCTTGGGTGATCCACTTAAGGGAAAACTTGCTGCTGTTCTACAAACCTCTGCACTTGGAGGCCCAACAATTGTCTACAAGAATAGAAGTGCGTAGACATCAAGCTATTTTCTGGCGCCATTGTCGGGGAGGTAAGGTAAAAGGTACTCACATCCTCTGGTGTGAGTGCTCAAAGTTATTTCCTTTAGAGTCTGCAATTTTGTCTTTTTGTTTCTTGTTTTCACTAGTTAGGCTAATGGAAAACAACAACAAAATTAGAGAGCTTTATAGTATTTATCTTGAGTTAGGACATGAAGTGTTTGAAGAGAAAATTAAAAAACCTATGGAACTTTATTTGCATGCTAATAGAAATGTTGTTAGTATGAATTCTTTGGACACCATTATTGCTAATGCTATTGAAAAGTCTAAGATTGGGGAAGCTAGTTTTTACAAAAATGATCTTTTTAGTTCCCCAGCTTTGGAAGATAGCTATTCTATTGCTTATGATGATACCAAACTTCCAATATATGATGATTACAATGATGAATATGATATTTTCAGTCCACCTACTATTGAGGAGAAAAATAATTATGATTACAATATGCCTCCTATATTTGATGATTATGGTGATGAGAATAATAATGATAGCTGTTTTGTTGAATTTGCTCCCACTACAATTAATAAGAATGACTATGTTTATGTGGAGAGTATACATTCTTTTATGCATGTGGCTCATGATAAGAATGTTTTATGTGATAGTTATATTATTAATTTTATTCATGATGCTACTGAAAGTTATTATGAGAGAGGGAAACGTGGTCTTATGTATCTCAACAATATTAAGTTTCCCCTCTTTATGTTGAAAATTTTGAAGTTGCACTTGTTTTGCTTTCCTATGCTTGTTGCTTTGTGCTTTCATGACTTGCTTCTTTACAAGATTCCTATGCATAGGAAGTGGGTTAGACTCAAATGTGCTTTGAATTTGCTTCTTGATGCTCTCTTTTACTGCAATTCATATTTCTTATGTGAGCATCTTCTCAAACTATCATGCCTAACTTAAAGGCGTTAAAGAAAAGTACTTATTGGGAGATAACCCAAAAGCTTAGATGAGTCTTGGAAGTTATTACTTCAGTAATAACCGCTCCTTATCCTTTTTATTTGCTTTTTTTGTGCCAAGAGTAACCTCTAATGAGAGAGAAGTAATGATTGGGCAAGTTGTTGTCCCGAAACAGATTTCTGTGCTTCACCGTAAAAATTCGTGTAAAATCTCTGTATGTCCTTTTGAGGCGTCAAGTTTTGTGATTCTGCCCCAGGTTGTCATCTAACTTTCGTTAGTTCAACACTTTTCGATTATTTACCTGCTGGTCTGTTTTGATAGATTTCTGCCATTATTTACATTTGCTTCTTATTGATTCCTTTTTGGGTTCTTTTTCGGGAATTGAGATTTTTGAGGGAAGTGCTACAGTAGATAGTGTTTTAATGGAAGTTTTATTGGTGTTGAAACTGAACCTAAAGACTTATTATCTTGAGTGCACTAATATTGCTAATAAATATTGTGTGAAGTTTTGTATGAAGGAAAAATTTCAGGTGTATGGAGAGAATGATGTAATGAGATGAAGAATGGACTAAAGCTCAAGCTTGGGGATGCCACCCTGTGTAACCCCAAGAAATATTCAAGAGGTACAAGCGTCAAAGCTTGGGGATGCCTTGGGCATCCCCTTCTTCATCAATAAAAATCCCAGGTTTCTTCCAAACACTTCGTTTTTATTGTTTCATGCACAGTTGTGTTGTTCTTGGAGCGTCTTCTTTTTTGTTTTTGTTTTTGGTTTTCGTTTGCTTGGTTTGCTGAATAAATTGGTTGGACCCCCTCTTTCATGCATTGGTTTTCAAATAGTTCGGTTTGGATTGGGAAAGAGTAGGAAAGTTCATGCTTAAGTGGTAAAGAGAGTTTGTTTTTGATTGTGGCCTATGCTTTGTCATGCCATGCTTGATATTGTTTTGGCTTTAAGCTTAGTGATCTTTGCTGTAGCATGATATGTTATAAACAATTGAGATTGCTTAATGTGCCTTCGAAAGAATCATGCGTTGTTTTAGCATATTAAAGCATAGTATTGTGGTATTCTCCTTTGATGCTTTATTTGGGTTGACTTGGCACATGCTCACACCATGTTATGACTATCCCAAGTCACCATAGCCTTTATGATCCTTTAGTTTTCAACTTGTAGTATCACTTTATGCTTTGATTAATGATGTTTTGTCGCTCTGCATGATTATGGCCATTATTGCTCTCTTAGTTGGTCGCTTCCAGTCTTTTGCTAGCCTCCGCAACCAAGTATGAGTTCCACTCATGCATCCAACTCCTAAAACGAAGTTATTCCAAAGAGTCCACCATACCTACCTACTAGCATATGCTATTCCAATTATATTCATGCTTTTGTTTACCTTCTGAATTAAACTTGTTATGAGAAAACTAGTGATTAAAGCTCTCACGAACTTGTTGGCACACTTTACTTTTGTTGCCCTTAATAAACTTGAACCATTGTGTCGTCTATATTGTATGCTTGCACTTATTTGTTGGGGATTAGCAGAACCATGCTGTCGTGGGGAACGCTTTCAACATTGCACTTGTACTTTGTACCTAGTTGATATCATGCTCTTTTGTCTATGGATGTCGTCAGTGTGAAATGAAAGGGGAGCTTGTAAGTCCATGGAGTTATGTATATGTGTTAGAGAAATGCTTGGGCCGTTGGTCTAATCCATGCTGTCATGGTGGAAACCTGAAGTGTAACCATAATGAGTTGTCTATGAAGCATTCTTCTTATAAAAAAGAGTCAGACATTGAGAAAAAAGAGAAAAAAGAAAAAAGAGATATGAGAAAAGAGGAAATAGAGAAAAAAGCACCATACTCCCATGGTAAATAAGAAGATTGTTGAGATACTCGTTGTCTGCTTGCCTTGTCATTTTGATATGGGGATTCTTCCGTATCATCGGGAAAGGGGTACCCCATTGGTGGTTCTCTATGATACACATGTACTTATGATTACAAGAACTTGCCGATGACTAAACTTGAGTAGCATGAGGAGCGGTCCTCGTATTCAAGGGACATGAGATTTCCAACTTATACTTCGTCAAGCATATATACCATAGTTTGTCCACTTTAATCTTAATCACTTCAAGATGCTTATGATAGGGGCAATGAGAGCTAAAAGCTATTAAGTACCATAATTTTTGGAAGCTCTTTATGAAACTTGAATCCCTACTTCCTTTTATGAAGGCCTTTCTTTTACTTTTTTGTTGAGTCTCCACCTTCTACCTTTATGCACCTACTTTGAGAGCATAGTGGCCATTCTTAGTTCTATGTGCATTGTCCCAAGACTTGTTGATTGATGCATACCTTGATATTGCTTGTTTTAAACTATTTGTATCTAGTCATCTTATAAACTTTGAAGGTGTCCTATGCATTTATGTTTGCTACTCTATGAGGGACAAGCTGAATACTACTATGCTATGTTTTATTTATGTGAAACAAACAAACGTCTTGCAACGCATTATTATTCATGAATCTTTTGTTTGTGCCTTTTCATGTTGCAACACAGTTGCTTTGCCTTATTGTTAGAACTTTGTCTTTCATGTTCTGATTGAAGTACTATGATCCTAGCTTTGAATGTTTTACAAATACTTTGATCAAGTTTATGATGGTGCATGTCACCTCAAAAATTATTCTTTCTTTTTATCACTTACCTACTCGAGGACGAGCAGGAGTTAAGCTTGGGGATGTTGATATGTTGCAAATGTATCTATAATTTTTGATGTTCCATGCTTGGTTTTATCTACTTTCTTATGTTTTGTCCACACTTTCGAGTACTTTTCATATGATTTCTTGGACTAACCTATTAACAAGAGCCACAATGCTAGTTACCTGTTTTCTGCTGTTTTTGGTTCCAGGAAAGTCAGAAAATCAATGTTCTCGGAATTGGACCAGACAAAAGTCAAAGTCGATATTTTACCAGAAGACTCACGGAGCCAGAAGACGAGACGGAGAGGGGCCACAGGGTGGCCACACCATATGGTGGCCCTGGCTAGCCCTGGCCGCGCCACCAGCTGGTGTGGGCCCCCTGGCCGGCCACCGACCTTGCCCCATCGCCTATAAAATCCTCCCGATGCAAAAACGCTAAATCATCAAGCCTCCAGCCACGAAAAGTTCCGCCGCACCGCCGCCACCGAAGGGGGGATTCGGGGGACAGAAAGTCTCTGTTCCGTCACCCTTCCGGGATGGGGAAGTGCCCCTAGAGCCCTCTCCATCGATCTACACCACCATCTCCATCGTCATTGCTGATTCCCATGATGAGGAGGGAGTAGTTCTTCCTCGAGGCTAAGGGTTATACCGGTAGCTATGTGTTTATCTATCTCCCTATGCATGATCTTATTGAGATCATGAGCTTGTAATCTATAGATCTACCTTTCTACTCAAGTGCTTTAATAGATCTCTGCTCTCCCCATGTGTGTGAAGTTGACAGTGTGCACACCATGGTGGCACTTAGGCTAGAGATTTCAAATACTTGTTGTGAGTTATATTTGGAGTTGGATGTCTTTATGAAATTGTGGTGTTTGTTTGAACCATCTAGTACTCAAGGTGACAGTGTGGGGTTATCTAGATGGGGAAAGGCGAACTTTGAGGAGTGCTGTTATAGCCCTACCATGGATTAGAGTTTCCAACCGGAGAGTAGTTAAGAGTAGTATCATGAAGAGAATATATTTATATGAGAGTGTTCACTAGTGAAAGTATGATCCTAGTCCTTGTTTCTAAGCATTGATACACCATTTGCAATTAGATCTGTACATGTTTGCTTTCTTCCTTCTTTATTTCAGTTTGCCTTTAGTCTTTTCCCACGTCAAACACACGCCAGCAAGCTATTTTCTATCACTGTTACCACTTAAAATTATCTATACCACTTGTATTTCACTATCTCTTCGCCGAACTAGTGCACCTATACACCTGACAAGTGTATTGGGTGTGTTGGGAACACAAGAGACTTCGTGTATTTTGATTGCAGGGTTGATTGAGAGGGGATAACTTTGACCACTTCCTCCCTGAGTTCGATAAACCTTGGGTGATCCACTTAAGGGAAAACTTGCTGCTGTTCTACAAACCTCTGCACTTGGAGGCCCAACAACTGTCTACAAGAATAGAAGTGCGTAGACATCATGCGGCAACAGATTTGCCGCCCTTCTTTCCCTTTTGCTTACCCTTCTTGTCTTTCTTCAAACCAGTGGTATTATTGATCATCAACACTTGATGTTCTTTCTTGATCTCCACCTCTACAATCTTAAGCATTGATAGAAGCTCGGGGAGAGACTTCTTCATACCCTACATATTATAGTTCATCACGAAGCTCTTGTAGCTAGGTGGGAGAGATTGGAGAACACGATGTATGCCTAAGTCAATGGGAATCGTTATTCCCAAGGACACAAGCCTATCGGCGTACCCAGACATTTTGAGTACGTGCTCGCTAACAGAGTTGTTCTCTTCCATCATGCAACTGAAGGACTTTTCAGAAGCATTATAACTCTCTACAGCAGCATGGGTATCGGAAATCATTTTCAATTTGCCCATGGTATCAAAGGCATTGCCGTTTTCGAAACGCCTTCGAAGTTCTGGCTCTAGCCCATATAGTATGCCGCAATTAACTAATTTGTGGTCCTCCTGACGAGTCAGATACACGTTCTTTTCCTCTTCAGGGGCATCAGGAGATGGTGGGGGCCTAGCGGTGCTTCTAGCACATACAGCTTGTGTGCAGCATTGAGGAGAATCCTCAAATTCATGGCCCAGTCGGTAAAGTTGCTACCATTCGTTGCAAGTTTCTCTTTCTCCATGAACACATTGAAATTAAAAGCAGGTGGTGCCATCTACAACAGAATTTGTAAAGTTTAGACTAAGCTTATGATAGATCGAGTTCAACTAATCCAAATTACAAATGAACTCCCACTCAAAAAAAACATCCCTCGTGTCTTTTTGGTGATTACATGAACCAAATCCACTACACCAAGTCCGATCATCACGTGAGTCGGTGTAGTTTCAAAGGAGAGCATCAATATGGGCATCATATCAACTATATGACTCATGCTTAACCTTTTGGTCCGTGTTGCGAGGCCATGTCTATACATGCTAGTCTCGCCAAGTAAGAACCTTGGTACTCGCGTGTGTAATACTATCTTACACCCGAAATATGTGATACGTCCAAAACATATATACTTTCCCGAACACTTTTGCTATTGTTTCTCCTCTAAACTTGTGTGATTTGGATGCAACTAACGCGGACTGACGCTGTTTTCGGCAGAATTGCCTTGGTGTCTACTTTTTGTGCAGAAAATCAACTATCAGGAAAAATCCCGGAAAATATGCCAAAAATCCACCCGAAGACTCCAGGAGTCAGAATACGAGATGGAGAAGAGCCAGGGGTGGCCACACCACCTGGTGGCGCGGGCCAGGCCAGGCCGTGCCAGGGGTGGTGTGGGACCCCTAGGCACCCCCTCGGTCTCCCTCTTTGCCTATAAGAAGCCTTCTGACCTAAAAACTCTAGGGGGTTCGACGTTTTTCAGAAGGAGTTCCGCTCCACCGCCACCACCAGATTCCACGAAACAGCACCAGAAACTCCGTTCTGGCACCCTGCCGGGACGGGGAATTGGAGGAGATCATCGCCATCATCATCACCATCTCTTCTCCATCGACCATCCATGTTTCCCCCATCTATGAGTGAGTAATCCCCCGCTGTAGGCTATGGGGATGGTAGGGATTGGATGAGATCGTTCATGTAATGGCATCAGATTGTTAGGGCATGGTGCCTAGTATCTTTTATTAGTGCTTTATGACTTTGTTGCGACTTGTTGTGCTTAATGCTTGTCACTAGGGCCCGAGTGCCATGATTTCAGATCTGAACATGTTATTGATTCATTATGATAGTATTGTTTATGGTCTTATCTACAAGTTGTATACACACGTTGTTGTCCGGAAGCAATGGCCCCGAAGTGACAGAAATCGGGATAACCGGAGGGAATGGCTTTGATGTGAGGATCACATGTGTTCATGGAGTGTTAATGCTTTGCTCCGGTGCTCTATTAAAAGGAGCACCTTAATTGCCAGTAGTTCCCTTGAGGCCCCGCTGCAAACGGGCTGGCAGGACAAAAGATGTTGTGCAAGTTCTCATTGCGAGCACGTATGACTATATATGGACCACATGCCTAGGATTATCTAGTACTTGGATGCTTTATCTTATTTATCTACAATTGCCCTATGTTCTGATTGCTATGTGAATTGTCTTGTCCATGCAACGCCCGTCCATCCATCCCTATGCCTACCGCACTCGAATCCCACTGTTTACCGCTATTGTTACTACAGTCTTTACTTTACTACTGTTATTACTTTGCTATTCCTACTACAAAACTATTGCTACTGGTAAACTGCTATGAGCAAGATTGTTTCCAGGTGTAGCTGAATTGACAACTAAGTTTTTAAGGCTTATAAATATTCTTTGGCTCCCCTTGTGTCGAATCAATAAATTGGGTTTCACTTCCCTCGAAAATACTGCGATAAACCCCCTATACTTGTGGGTCATCAAGACTATTTTCTGGCGCCGTTGCCGGGGAGCATAGCTTTATTTATCAAGTTCACTTGGATTCTCTATTGTTCGCTGCTATCCATCCATCATGGGTAAGTCTCGTGATGGCAAGTTTCCTATTTTACCATCCACTACAAGAAGAGGTACGGTTCTGAACAGCTCTGCTGCTCTTGATTCACCATCTGTTATAAGTAAGCTCGTTACACCACCACATACACATGCTACACACACTGCTACTACTGCTGAATCTGAAACTTCTGATGCTTATGATGTTGCTTCTATTGTGCTTGATAAGAGTGGTTCATTAGGTCCTTTCCTAGATGCTATGATTGCTAGAACTATAGCTGGAAATACTGAAACTCCTAATGAAGACACTACCACACCTGTTAGTTCACCTGATTCTAGTGAAAGTTATGATATTGAAGATGGTTATGTTGAGATGACCGATGAATTTATTAAAGAATGTAAAAACACACATGATAGGAGAGCTGCTAAGAATATCCTTGATAGGCATACTATTAGACCCAAATTGTCTCCTATTGCTAAGTTTGCTGCTTCTCCCATAAACATTATAGATAAAGATTATGATTTCTCTCTGAATCTATCTTACATAACTATTGTTGAGAAAGAACCTTTTTGTGGGACTAAGAATTAAAGTGCGGTAGCACATATGAATGAACTTTCTACCATGAGTGGCATGTCTTCTGATGATATTAAGATGCGTACTTACTTTGTTGCCAAGATTTTCCCCTTTTCACTGAAAGGAGAAGCTAAAACTTGGTTTAGTAATTTACCTCCTAGATCTATTGATAGCCCCGTTTGCTTGATTAGTACTTTCCTGCGAAATATGTTCCTCCTAGTGCTAGACATGCTATTTTGCAGGAACTTTTTGATTTTAAAAAGGGAGAAAAAGAGGTATTGCCCAAATCTTGGGAAAGGTTTTGTGCTTTGATTCATGCACAAGCTGGAAGTCCATTACCTAAGAATGAGCTTCTTGATATACTTTATAATGGACTAACCGAAGAATCTAGGACATACCTAGATAGTTGTGCTGATTGTGTTTTCAGGAATAGGACTCCTAAGGAAGCTGAGGAATTAATGGCTAAAATAAGTAAGAACTATGAAGATTGGACTCCTCCTCAACAAGCTATACCTGAAGTAATTGTACCTGAACCTACTATTCCGGTGCCTATTCCAACATCAAAGAAGAGGGGAGTTATTGAATTGAATGATGAAGTAATGAAGGAAGCTAAGAAATGTCTTAAGGAGAAGGGAATTAAAGCTGCAGATGTCAAGAATTTACCTCCTATGGAAGAACTATGTAAGCCTATCCCCTACTCATCCACTATTGAGGTACACTCTCTCCAACACTTTGATGAAGGTGATATCCCTTACTCTAAACCTCCTGATCAATGCTTAGAAGAATTCGATATCTTTAATGTTAAGCAAGATAATTTTAATAAAAGGGTGAAAAATCATCTAATGGAAAACACTAGAGCTATTGTTGACTTGAAAGATATTGTGGAAAGAACCTCTAATGATGTTAAAATGATTGTTAAACACTTTAAAATGGTTCAAACTCAAATAGATCAACTTGTTAAAGTACACAACGATTTGCTAGTTAATATTGCTAAAGAAAAACATGCTTATGAAATTAGAACTAGAAGTGGAGCTGCTACCTGATGACCCACAAGTATAGGGGGTGTATCGCAGTATTTTTGATAAGTAAGAGTGTCGAACCCAACGAGGAGTAGAAGGTGCTGGCTAGTGGTATGATTCAGGAATTCTCTGCAAATACTTAGCAAACGGATTTTTAGGGGTTTTCGATAAAGCAAGTAAACAAAATACGAGTGAATGAAAGACAGTATGAATAAATGCAGCAAGTGGCCCAATCCTTTATGCAGCAAAGGACAAGCCGGTTGTATTTCTATAGATGACCAAACGTTCTCGAGGACACAGGGGAAGACTGTCAAGTGCTTTCGCTTCATATAGTTGATTAATCTTCTTTAGCTTGCTAAGTGTTGTGTTGGTGAACCTGTGCTAATGTACCGCCCCATCCAAGACTAATACATACTTGTGATTATACCCCTTGCAAACATCCGTAAGTACAAGAAAGTAATTAAGGTAGAAACCTAACCACAGCTTTAAACTCTAAGACCCTTACGTCCCTTGTGCAATGGTTTTCTAACGGGGGTTCAGGTTTCTGTCACTCCGGCAACCCCTACGATTAGTAGCCAAATACACAATGCATTCCCCTAGGCCCATATAGGTGAAGTGTCATGTGGTCGACGTTCACATGACACCACTAGAAGAAGTACACCACATCTTAAATAACAATCTATTGAATCTTTCTCAACACAACTCCACTACTAACAACAAGACTTCTCCCATGTCCTCAAGAACAAAATGAACTACTCACAAGACATCATATGGATCATGATCAGAGATGGAATAATGATGTATAACAATCTGAACATAAACAATAATTCAAGGGTTCACTCAATAGCATCAACTACAAAGAGTAATCAACACCGGGAAAGTTTCCCCTATGAACTATGCAAGATTCAACTCAATTGTTACAGCAATATGGAGATGGTGATGAGGGTGCTGATGGTGATGATGGTGGTGATGATGATGATGATGATCCCAATGAAGTCTAGCTTGATGGTGGTGTTGATGGCGACGATCTCCCCTCTCCGGGAAGGAATTCCCCCGGCAGAAATCTGTCTGCCGGAGAGATCTTTCTTCCTCGGTGTTTTCTGCCCCGCAGAGGCGGCGGAATCTTTCTATGGTCGCTCCTCGAGTCTTAGGGTTTCGGGAGGTTGATATACGCCAGAGGGGAGAGGCTAGAGTGGGCCAGGGCGGCCACACCACTCCCTGGCGCGGCCTAGGCCTGCCCGCGCCATGGGGTGGTCTGGGCCCCCTGTGGCCCACCTCCACTCCATCTTCTGGCATCCTTAGTCTTCTGGAAAAATAGGATTTTCCGTATATTTTCCTGAATTTTCTGATCTTCGCGAATTTTACCTCCAAACAGCACCTTTTCCATCAGAATCCTGACTGCAGCGGTCCATGCTCCAAAAGTCATCAACCATGCAAAAATAGATGAAATAACATAAGTATCACCTCTCAATACGAAACATATCAATGAATAATAGTGAATTAAGACATAGAATAGTGATGCAAAATGGACGTATCACTACCTAGGATCCTCTATATCCTAAGGGGCATCCCAAAAGAATTGAGCAGGATTCTCAACAAGCTAAAAATAGTGGTCCTACTCGTCACAAAAGGAAAAAAAGAAACATAAAACTGTTGTAGAACCCTCTGAACCTGCTATAGATCCTAATAGTATATCTATCTCTGATGCTGAAACTGAAAGTGGTAATGAAGAAAATGATGTTCCTAATGAAGAAAAAGTTGAGGAAGAACCTGAAAACCACACTAAGAATACTAAATACACCAAAGAAGATTTTATTGCTAAGAAACATGGTAGTGAAAGAGAACCTTGGGTCCAAAAACCTATGCCTTTCCCTGATAAGAAACACAAGTCAAAGGAGGATGAACACTATAATAAGTTTTGTGAGTGGATGAAACCTTTATTCCTGCAAATTCCTTTGACTAATGCTATTAAATTGCCTCCTTACTCAAAGTATATGAAGGATATTGTCTCGAATAAAAGGAAGATCCCTAATGAAGAAATCTCTACTTTGCTTGCTAATTATTCCTTTAATGGTAAGGTTCTAAAGAAACTAGGAGACCTAGGGATTCCAACTATCCCTTGCTCTATTAAAAATAGTTATGTTAGAACTGCTTTGTGTGATTTGGGAGCTGGAGTTAGTGTTATGCCTTTCTCTCTCTATAAGAGGCTTCAACTAGAAAAATTAATACCAACTAATATATCTTTGCAAATGGCTGATAAATCTACCACTATTCCTGTGGGTATATGTGAGGATGTGCCTGTTCAAGTGGCTCATAATTGCTTGATATTAACTGATTTTGTTGTGCTTGAAATGCCTGAAGATGATAATATGTCTATTATTCTTGGGAGACCTTTTCTTAATACTGCAGGAGCTGTTATTAATTGTCATCAAGGAAAGGTGACTTTTAATGTTAATGACAAGGAACATATTGTCTATTTCCCCAAGAAGGTTGAAAGAACTTATGGTTTGAATTCAATTGAACATGCTGAGGGCATTCAAGTTGGAGAAATATATTGTCCCATACCAAGAGAAAAATTTGAATATTATGATTGGGACCATTGCTATCAAGGTTGAGGTAACATAATAATTAGTGGAATACAAAGTTTTGTCTCATATGGAATTGTTTTGGTAACAAGACCTGATCAACCTTGTTAACAAAAGGATTTCATTGAACAAAACAATGTTTTCGCTATGATTATCTCCGTTTACTTCTATTCTATCCATCTTAGTTTTTGTTTGCGTTTAGTTTTCTTTGTTGTTAGTTGCTTGCATGTTAGAGTGTCTTAGAACTTCTGTAGTTCTAGCCTTGTTTTGTCCTTGCATCATGTTTCCAAAAAATCTGTCTGTCAGAAAATCATTCTTCTATGCCTGAAAATGCCCAAAAATAAAGTGTCTCGAAAAATTCTAGAAAATTCATATTAAATTTTACGTGAAAAAAGGGCCAGAGGAGTACCTAGGAGGTACCAGGGGGACCCACCAGGAAGGCACACCACCTGGTGGCGCGGCCTGCCCTGGGTGGCACCATGCCCTGGTGTGGGCCACCCCTAGCCCCCCACTAACTCTCTCACCTGCCACTTTCTTCTCTCTCCCGAGTAAGCTCTAGTCCATTGCTCAAAATCGCGTTCTTGCTGTGCCTGCTCTCGATTTTTTCGATCTCCTTGCTCAGCCCATCTTTCTTGCTAAAATTTGGAGCAATTGTTCCCTGGTATGTGACTCCTCTCCTTGTCCAAGTAGATTTGTGTTTGGTGGATTATATCTTGAGTATTTTGCTACTGTAGGTGACAGGTTATGAGAGCTTATAAGCTTGTTTGATGCTTAGAGATATAGTTTTGATGCATGTTTAGGCCTCTTACAAGTCCGTATGAGTAGAATCATTGATTATATTTACCTTGCAATCACTTGTTTAATACGTGTTTAAATTTCAGAATACAAGATGAGTGAGCACCACCTAAACCAACATGAACTATGGGTGCCTGAGATCATGAAGGTCCACCGGGAGGAGGAAGTTTTTCCCTCCATTTATCCATGTTCTAAGTTCATGAGAGCTGCAGGAATTCTCCAAGATTTCCACACTTTGGTTCTAATGCAGGGTTGGAGCACTTTTTGGAGGATGAACCTTGTCAATTTGTGAAGCTAACCATGTCTATGGTGCAGGACTTCCAATTTAGTCACTCTTTGCCTAACCCCATGGTCCACTGCAAAATTTACAATATTGTTGTCGACCTTTCTCTCGATGACTTTTGTGCAGTTATTAAGGTACCTCAATGGGGATCATGTAGAAGGATTAAGGAGCGACCTAAACCACTCATGGATTTATACGCAGAAATTTGCCAAGGGAGCAGCTTCTCAAAGGAGAGTGGAAAAATCCGTAACATTCATCTTCCCTCCATTCGCTACTTTGCCTACTTTATTGCCAAGTGTGTTCTTGCTAGGAAAATTGCCAATAAGTTATCTTCATTTGATCTAGCATTCATCTCTGCTGCTCTTAAACGAGATAGGTCTTACAACTTAGGTGCTTTGATAGCTTTCCGTCTTGCTGCTAACCGTGAGAAAGGTGGAATTTGTGGAGGCCTCATTGCTTCTCGTTTACTAGCATTGCATGGTTTAGTGCCTCATCATCTAGACCTATAGTTTCCCATAGAGAGGCTTGATCTTAATTCCATGATACATCATAAATTTGTTTCCTCGTGGGCTAGTGTGAGTGAGTTGTCTTATGAAATAACCTTTCTCAAAGCTGGTTGGAGGAAGAGCAAGTCCGAGCGTGTTGTTCTTTTGCCTGCACCTGTTTTGTTTAACCTTGATAACAGGTTAGGATGGTCCCTCACTGAGGAGGATCTTGACACGTACTTGGGAGAGCTCTCCCAACAGGAGCGGGATACTAGAAGGGAGGTCACGGATGATTCGGTCCAGCCCTCGAATGAGGGGGAGTCTTCATATCAGCAACCTACTTATGATTGGGAGCTTCTTCTTCTTCCCACGGGCCCAACTACGATCATTCTTATCAAGATCCGCCTGCTTGGAACCCCTATTCGTACATGGATTGATAACCACTTAGGCCAAAAGCCTAAGCTTGGGGGGAGGTACACTGATACCGCACTCATCTCCTTATCATGTTGCGTCGGTACTTTGTATATTCATGTTTGATTCTATTTTTAGTTTTTGTTCTTTCTTTGCTTTTGCTTTCTAAAACACAAAAATACCAAAAATATTTTGTTGTTTCTCTTTGGTTTGTTTGCTTCTTCTTTTCACCTTGGTTTGTTTTTCCCTTTTTGCTTTGTTTAAACTATTCAAAAAACCCAAAAAGATTTTGCTATGCTTGTTTTTACTTTTTGGTTCTTGTTTTAAAATCAAAAACAACAAAAATATTTGTCGTTCTTCTTTGGTTTTGTGAGTTTGCTACAGGGTTCAGCAGTCCTCAGTGGAATATTGGTTTCATATTATTATTCAAGCCACAGAAGTGAAGAGCAATAATGAGGATTAATGACAACTTGAGGCATGGTAGGAGGCTGGTGACAAACTCTATTTGTTTCCATTTTTGTACATATACTCATCATTGTGGGCGTGCTTAGTCCGTTCATGTAGGGTGTATGTTATCTTTGGATGCCTAGTAGTTCTTGCTTTCTTATGATTAGCTCCAGCTTGCTAATAGTTTGTAGCATGTCTTATGAATGTTTGCTTGCATTGCTCTGTTCATAAATTGGTATGACACCGTGGTATCCTCCTCTGAATGTTTCATTTGAATTGACTTGGCACATGCTCACGCATGCACATAACTGTAATAATAAGTTAAGCCTCGATGAATTATTTTGCCTTGAGGATCTTGAATCACTTTCATGCCATGAGTAGTCCTGTTTTGTTGCAAGCATGATTATGACAGCTATTGCTCTCTCGTTTGTCGCTCCCTTACTATTGCTAGCCTTCATTTCCACTGAGTGTTTTACTCATATTTCCAACTCCCTGAACCAAATATTTCCAAAGTGTCCACCATACCTACCTATTAGCATCATTTGCTACTTCCGTGCATATTCAATATGCCTTGTTTTCTTCCGAATAAAATGTTTGCTTGTTATGAGAAAGTTAGTTAGTAAAGCTCTCACGAACTTGATGGCACACTTTATTTTCCGCACTTAATAAACCTGAACCATTGTGACTGTCCATGAAAGTTATATGCTTGCTAATTATAGGCTAGGGATTAGCAGAATCATGCTGTCACGGGGAACGCTTTCAACACTTGTAAATATATACCCAGTTGATACCTTGCTCTTTTGTTTGCGGATGTCGTCGGTGTGAAATAAAAGGGGAGCTTGTAAGTCCATGTAGTTATGTATGTGTGTTAGAGAAACGCCCGGGCCGCTGGTCTAATCCATGCTGACATGGTGTGCAGCGTAACCATAATGATATCTATGAAGCATTCTTCTTATAAAAAAAGAGAGAGATAGCTATTGAGAAAAAGAAAAAAAAAAGGGAGATTTATGTAAAGAGGAAAGAGAGAAAGAATCACCATTTTCCCATGGTAATAAAAAGATTGCTGAGATACTCATTGTCTGCTTGCCTTGTCATTTTGATATGGGGATTCTTTCGTATCATCGGGCAAGGGGTACCCCGTTGGCGGTTCTCTATGATACGCACATATTTATGATGACAAGAACTTACCGGTAACTAAAGTTGAGTAGAATGAGGAGCGGCCCTCGTACTCAAGGGACATGGGATTTTTAGTTTATAGTCTGTCAAGCATATAACTCAGATTGGACCTCACTTTCACCTTAACCACATTAAAGATGCTTATGATAGGGGCAATGAGAGCTCAAAGCTAATGAGTACCATACTTTCAGCATTTGGAAGCCTTTCAAATTATTCAACACCTTTTCTTTTACTTGTTGAGTCTCCACATATTCTTTGAGCACCTTCTTGAGAGCATAGTTGTCATTCTTTGTGCTTGTCCCATTACTTGATTATTTGTGTTATGAATTTGATGCTTGTATCTTTGATATCTTTACTTCTAGTCATCACTTGAACTTCAGAGGTGCCTTAGCATTCATAATCAAAGGCAAGCGAGATACCACTCTATCATACCTTTGTATGAGCATTGTATTGTTGCTTATGTTTATGATTCATGCTACTTATTATTTTTGAGTTGGAATCTCTTCATAGCTTGCATTGCCTATTAAGTAAACTTAGTTGCATACTCTTTATTATGAACTGTCTAAGTAGTTGATCACATTGCTGAGAATATTTACATCATATGAAGCAAATGTGTTCGTGAAAGTTCTATTATCGCACTCAGTTTTCAACTGAATTGCTTGAGGACAAGCAATAAGCTAATCTTGGGGGGAGTTAATACGTCCAAAACGTATCTACTTTCTCGAACACTTTTCCTATTGTTTCTCCTCTAAACTTGTGTGATTTGGATGCAACTAACACGGACTGACGCTGTTTTCAGCAGAATTTCCTTGGTGTCTACTTTTTGTGCAGAAAATCAACTATCAGGAAAAATCCCAGAAAATATGCCAAAAATCATATTTCACCTGAAGACTCCAGGAGCCAAAATACGAGACGGAGAAGAGCCAGGGGGTGGCCACACCACCTGGTGGCACGGGCCAGGCCAGGCCGCGCCAGGGGGTGGCCACACCACCTGGTGGCACAGGCCAGGCCAGGCCGCGCCAGGGGGTGGTGTGGGCCCCCAGGCACCCCCTCGGTCTCCCTCTTCGCCTATAAGAAGCCTTCTGACCTAAAAACTCCAAGGGGTTCGGCGTTTTTCTAGAAGGAGTTCCGCTCCGCCGCCACCACCAGATTCCACGAAACAGCACCAGAAACTCCGTTCTGGCACCCTGCCGAGACGGGGAAGTGGAGGAGATCATCACCATCATCATCACCATCGCTTCTCCATCGACCATCCATGTTTCCCCCATCTATGAGTGAGTAATTCCCCGCTGTAGGCTATGGGGATGGTAGGGAATAGATGAGATTGTTCATGTAATGGCATCAGATTGTTAGGGCATGGTGCCTAGTATCTTTTATTAGTGCTTTATGACTTTGTTGCGACTTGTTGTGCTTAATGCTTGTCAATAGGGCCCGAGTGCCATGATTTCAGATCTGAACATGTTATTGATTCATTATGATAGTATTGTTTATGGTCTTATCTACAAGTTGTATACACACGTTTTTGTCCGGAACCAATGGCCCCGAAGTGATAGAAATCAGGATAACCGGAGGGAATGGCTTTGATGTGAGGATCACATGTGTTCATGGAGTGTTAATGCTTTGCTCCGGTGCTCTATTAAAAGGAGCACCTTAATTGCCATTAGTTCCCTTGAGGCCCCGCTTTAAACGGGCTGGCAGGACAAAAGATGTTGTGCAAGTTCTCATTGCGAGCATGTATGACTATATATGGAACACATGCCTAGGATTATCTAGTACTTGGATGCTTTATCTTATTTATCTGCAATTGCCCTATGTTCTAATTGCTATGTGAATTGTCTTGTCCATGCAATGCCCGTCCATCCATCCCTATGCCTACCGCACTCGAATCCCACTGTTTACCGCTATTGTTACTACTGTCTTTACTTTACTACTGCTGTTACTTTTCTATTCCTACTACAAAACTGTTGCTACTGATAAACTGCTGTGAGCAAGATTGTTTCTAGGTGCAGCTGAATTGACAACTCGGTTGTTAAGGCTTATAAATATTCTTTGGCTCCCCTTGTGTCGAATCAATAAATTGGGTTTCACTTCCCTCGAAAATACTACGATACACCCCCTATACTTGTGGGTCATCAATATGATCGTGGATTCAAGTACACCCGATCATCACGTGATGTCTTGAAGCAGCAAAACATAAACGGTGCATACTTAAGGGACAACACATTTTTATCTTGATATCTAAATGAGGGATCATCTTATAGTGCTACTAAAAACACCAAACTAGCCATATAAGATGCAAACATCATATGTGTAAAGTGGAATGATATGGTCCATGCATTTGATCACCATCATGTGCATCGTGGTATGATCTCTATCATTCCTTTGTGTGTAAGTGATACATTGCAAATGTATCTATAATTTTTGATGTTCCATGCTTGGTTTTATCCACTTTCTTTTGTTTTGTCCACACTTTGGAGTACTTTTCATATGATTTCTTGGACTAACCTATTAACAAGAGCCACAGTGCCAGCTGCCTGTTTTCTGCTATTTTTGGTTCCAGGAAAGTCAGAAAATGAATATTCTCGGAATTGGACGGGACAAAAGCCAAAGTGCCTATTTTTCCGAAAGTCATCAGATGCCAGAATACGAGACGGGGAGGGGCCATGGGCCACCACACCACCTGGCCGCGCGACCCAGCCTGGCCCGCGCCAGGGGGTGGTGTGGCTGCCTCCGGCACCCCCTCGGCCTCCCCTTCCGCCTATAAGATGCCCTCGGGACTAAAACCCTAAGTACCCAATAAAAAATCCACGAAAGAATCTGTAGCCGCCGTCATCTCCATCCCTAGATCGGGAGGGATCTGAAGCTCTTCCCGGCACCCTGTTGGAGAGGGGAATTCACCCTGGAGGCCTTCTTCATCACCATGCAAGCCTCCGGTGTGATGCGTGAGTAGTTCATCCTTGGACTACGGATCCATGTAGTAGCTAGATGGCTGGTTCTCCTCCTTTGTGCTTTCATGTCTAGATCTTGTGAGCTCCGTTTATGATCAAGATCATCTATTTGTAATTCTGCATGTTGTGTTTGCGGGGATCCGATGGATATTGAGATGCTATTTCAGATTGATTATTGATTCTATCATGTCTTTGTTATTTGTGATCTTGCATGCTTTCCGTTGTTAGTAGCTATCTTGGCCAAGTAGATGCTAGCAACTCCAAGAGTTAATATTTATGCTCGATAGTGGGTTCATGCCTCTGGTAATCTGGGGAAGTGAAAGAAATCTCTAAGGTACTAGATGTGTTGTTGCTACTAGGGAGAAAACAACAATCCTTTATTCATAGAACAATCATATTGTTTACATTACACGCAATTCGTAAAGCAATAATCTGTTGCTTGCAACTTAATACTGGAGGGGTTCGGATGATAACCTGAAGGTGGATTATTAGTCATAGATGTAGTTGGATGGCGGTCTATGTATAATGTTGTAATGCCCAATCAAGCCTCAAAGGAGTCAAGATGATTAGTATATGCATGTATTGCTTTCTCGGTGTTTGTCAATTGCCCCGCTGTAATTTGTTCACCCAGCATGTTATCTATCTTAAGGAGAGCTACCTCTAGTGAACTATGGATCCCGGTCCTTTTTCTTTACATACAATCTACAAACTATTTACTGCTTTGTGTTTACTTTCTACAAAGTATTACTTCTTTCCATTCGATACGTTTAATCCTTTGTTTTCAGCAAAACACGGTGAGATTGACAACCTCATCGCAAGTTGGGGACAAAGTTCTATGGTTGTGTTGTGCAGGTCTCCACGTTGCTACTAGCACCGGTAGTGCGCCCTGCCAAGGCTCAGCTAGCAACACCTTTGGGGTGTTTCCTTGCTCCTACTGGTTCGATTAAACCTTGGTTTCATTACTGAGGGAAACTTGCTGCTGTGATCATCATACCTTCCTCTTGGAGTTCCCAACGAGCTCTACATCAACACTGAGCCATCAAGCATTTTCTGGCGCCATTGCCGAGGAGTCAAGGACATCTTCACAAGGGGAGTCCCTCATAAGCAATCTCTTTACTTTGTTATTTTTGTTTTGCTTAGTTTCTTTTTGTTTTGTTTGCTTGTTTCTTTATCAAAAACACAAAAAAATTAGTCTTACTAGTTTATTTTCTTATTTCAAAAACACAAAACAAATTAGTTTCTTTCTTAAGTTGCCACTATGTCTAGCCTTGCTCCAGTCACTATGTCACCCGAGGAAATGATTTTCACTTTTAAACAAGGAATTGAGGAAAGTTTTAAGGAAGCTTGGTCTAGAATCTCTGATCTACATGAAAAAACTGAGCCTAAAATGACTCAAAGCTTGTTCCTTAGCAGTTTTTACCTTGGGATTGCTCTTTGATATAGATATGCTTTAGATGCTGTTGTGGGAGGAGATTTCCTCCAATGTAATGAGGATGATGCTATTAATGCTATAAAGAAATTGATCCTTACTTACAACTTGCCTAGCCAAACTGATATTTCTTTCGCAAGAATATTTGCTAGATTGAACACTCTTGAGACTAGGACTGATAGCTTAAAAGATTGCTATAATACGCTTAGGGAGCATCACAATTATGTCCCAATAAATTCTGAACCATCAAAGTGGCTCCCTCCAGTAAAGATTGAGATAAACACTGAAACTTTTCAAGCTTGTTGTGATATCATATCTGAATTTTGTCTTATTCCCAAAGATATTTATGAATCTTTGAATACTTGGGGGGCTTACTGAAGGAGGAAAAGAAATATCTCTTGCTAATAATGCTACCATATTACCTATTGGAATATCTGAAGGAGTGTTTACAAAGATCCTTGGGAAAATGATTTCTACTGATTATCTTGTTATTGAATGTGCAGGAAAAGGACAAATTACACTTGGAAGGTCCCTATTAGAACTCCTTGGAGAAATAATAGATGTGGGAAAGGGGACCATGCACCTTTCTTATCCACCAAACAATCATATTTTCCCCAAGGTTAACAATAAAAGTAAGAGAGGTAAGGGCAAGAAATTTGGTCTTAATGCTTCTTCATTTGAGAACACTTGATTCTCTCTTGCTTCTTATGCCTAACTTAAAGGCGTTAAAGAAAAGTACTTATTGGGAGATAACCCAAAAGTTTTAGATGAGTCTTGGAAGTTATTACTTCAGTAATAACCGCTCCTTATCCTTATTATTTGCTTTTTGTGCCAAGAGTAACCTCTAATGAGAGAGAAGTAATGATTGGGAAAGTTGCTATCCCGAAACAGATTTATGTGCTTCATCGTAAAAATTCATGTAAAATCTCTGAACGTCTTTTTGAGGCGTAAATTTTTGTGCTTCTGCCCCAGGCTGTGATCTAACTTTCGTTAGTTCAACACTTTTTGATTTGAGCAACAGAAGGTCTTCGAAAATATTCGTCTTTACCTGCTGGTCTGTTTTGACAGATTTCTGCCATTTTCTGCATTTGCTTCTTGTTAGTCCCTTTTTGAGTTCTTTTGGGGAATTGAGCTTTATGAGGGAAGTGCTACAGTAGCTAGTGTTCTAATGGAAGTTTATTGGTGTTGTAACTGAAGCTTAAGACCTATTATCTTGAGTGCACTAATGTTGCTAATAAAGATTGTGTGAAGTTTTGTATGAAGGAAAAATTTCAAGCGTATGGAAGGAATGAGTAATGAGATGAAGGATGGACTAAAGCTCAATATTGGGGATGCCACGCGTGTCACCCTAAGAAATATCCAAGAAGTAAAAGCGTCAAAGCTTGGGGATGCCCAAGGCATCCCCTTCTTCATCAATAAAAATTCCAGGTTTCTTCCAAACGCTTCATTTTTATTGTTTCATGCATAGTTGTGTTGTTCTTGGAGCGTCTTCTTTTTCGTTTTTGTTTTGGTTTTTCGTTTGCTTGGTTTTCTTAGTTTTCTGAATAAATTGGTTGGACCTCCTCTTTCATACATTGGTGTTCAAATAGTTTGGTTTGGTTTGGAAAAGAGTAGGAAAGTTCATGCTTATGTGGTAAAAAGAGCTTGTTTTTTACTATGGCCTATGCTTTATCATGCCATGCTTGGTATTGTTTTGGCTTTATGCTTAGTATTCTTTGCTATAGCATGACTTGTTATAAACAATTGAGATTGCTTAATGTGCCTTGGATGAATCATGCGTTGTTTTAGCATATTAAAGCATAGTATAGTGGTATTCTCCTTTGATGCTTTATTTGGGTTGACTTGGCGCATGCTCACACCATGTGATGACTATCCCAAGTCACCATAGCCTTTATGATCCTTTAGTTTTCAACTTGTAGTATCACTTTATGCTTTGATCCATGATGTTTTATCGCTTTGCATGATTATGGCCATTATTGCTCTCTTAGTTTGTCGCTCCCAGTCTTTTGCTAGCCTCCACAACCAAGTATGAGTTCCACTCATGCATCCAACTCCCTAAACCAAGTTATTCCAAAGAGTCCACCATACCTACCTACTAGCTTATGCTATTCCAAGTATATTCATGCTTTTGTTTACCTTCCAAATTAAACTTGTTATGAGAAAACTAGTGATTAAAGCTCTCACGAACTTGATGGCACACTTTACTTTTTTGCATCTAATAAACTTGAACCATTGGGTCCTTCTTTGTTGCGTATATGCTTGCGCTTTATAAGTTGAAATTAGTAGAACCATGTATCATGGGGAACGCTTTCAACATTGTACTTGTACTTTGTACCCCGTTGATATCATGTTCTTTTGCTTACGGATCCCGGCGGTGTGAAATAAAAGTGGAACTTGTAAGATCATGGAGTTTGTATGTGTGTTAGAGAAACGCCTGGCCCGCTAGCCTAAGAAATGCCTAATCATGGTGGCAACTTGCAGCATCACCATAATGAGCACTCTATGAAGCATCCTCAATAAAAATCTATGCAAATAGCAAATAAAAAGATCGCTAAGGTGCTCATTGTCTGCTTGCCTTGTCATTTTGATTATGGGATAGCTCCTGTATCATGTGCAAGGGGTACCCCGTTGGCGGTTCTTTATGATACATATGTACTTACAATGACAAGATCTTACTTGTGACTAAAGTTGAGTAGCATGAGGATCGGTCTTCGTAAGTAAGGGGCATGAGATTTCAGTTTATAACTTGTCAAGCATATCCTCTTAGTTGTGTCACTTTAACCTTAATCACCTTCAAGATGCTTATGATACGGGCAATGAGAGCTGAAAGCTATAAGTACCATAATTTTTGGAAGCTCTTTATGAGACTTGAATCCCTACTTCCTTTTATAAAGGCCTTTCTTCCACCATTATATTGAGTCTCCACCTTCTACCTTTATGCACCTACTTTGAGAGCATAGTGGCCATTCTTAGTTCTATGTGCATTGTCCCAAGACTAGTTGATTGATGCATATCTTGATATTGCTTGTTTTAAACTATTTGTATCTAGTCACTCTTATGAACTTTGAAGGTGTCCTATGCATTTATATTTGCTACTCTATGAGGGACAAGATGAACACTATTATGCTATGTTTTCTTTATGTGAAACAAACAAACGTCTTACAAAGCATTGTTATTCATGAATCTTTTGTTTGTACCTTTTCATGTTGCATCATAGTTTCTTTGTCTTATTTCTAGAACTTTGTCTTTCATGTTATGATTGAAGTACTATGATCCCAGCTTTGAATGTTTTACAAATACTTTGATCAAGTCTTTGATGGTCCATGTCACCTCAAAAATTATTCTTTCTTTTTATCACTTACCTACTCGAGGACGAGCAGGAGTTAAGCTTGGGGATGTTGATACATTGCAAATGTATCTATAATTTTTGATGTTCCATGCTTGGTTTTATCCACTTTCTTGTGTTTTGTCCACACTTTGGAGTACTTTTCATATGATTTCTTGGACTAATCTATTAACAAGAGCCACAATGCCAGCTGCCTGTTTTCTGTTGTTTTTGGTTCCAGGAAAGTTAGGAAATGAATATTCTCGGAATTGGACGGGACAAAAGCCAAAGTGCCTATTTTTCTGGAAGTCATCAGATGCTAGAATACGAGACGGAGAAGGGCCAGGGGGCCACCACACCACCTGGCCGCGCGGCCCAGTCTGGCCCGCGCCAGGGGGTGGTGTGGCCGCCTCCGACACCCCCTCGGCCTCCCCTTCCGCCTATAAGATGCCCTCGGGACCAAAAACCTAAGTACCCGATCAAAAATACATGAAAGAGTCTGTAGTCGCCATCATCTCCATCCTAGATCGGGAGGGATCTGAAGCTCTTCCTGGCACCCTGCCGGAGAGGGGAATTCACCCTGGAGACCTTCTTCATCATCATGCAAGCCTCCGGTGTGATGCGTGAGTAGTCATCCTTGGACTACGGATCCATGTAGTAGCTACATGGCTAGTTCTCCTCCTTTGTGCTTTCATGTCTAGATCTTGTGAGCTTCGTTCATGATCAAGATCATCTATTTGTAATTCTGCATGTTGTGTTTGCGGGGATCCGATGGATATTGAGAGGCTATTTCAGATTGATTATTGATTCTATCATGTCTTTGTTATTTGTGATCTTGCATGCTTTCCGTTGTTAGTAGCTATCTTGTCCAAGTAGATGCTAGCAACTCCAAGAGTTAGTATTTATGCTCGATAGTGGGTTCATGCCTCTGGTAATCTGAGGAAGTGACAGAAATCTCTAAGGTACTAGATGTGTTGTTGCTAATAGGGAGAAAACAACAATCCTTTGTTCATAGAACAATCGTATTGTTTACATTACACGCAATTCGTAAAGAAATAATCTGTTCCTTGCAACTTAATACTGGAGGGGTTCGGATGATAACCTGAAGGTGGATTATTAGTCATAGATGTAGTTGGATGGTGGTTTATGTATAATGTTGTAATGCTCAATCAAGTCTCAAAGGAGTCAAGATGATTAGTATATGCATGTATTGCTTTCTCGGTGTTTGTCAATTGCCCCGCTGTAATTTGTTCACCCATCATGTTATCTATCTTAAGGAGAGCCACCTCTAGTGAACTATGGATCCCGGTCCTTTTTCTTTACATACAATCTACAAACTGTTTACTGCTTTGTGTTTACTTTCTGCAAACTATTACTTCTTTCCATTCGATACGTTTAATCCTTTGTTCACGGTGAGATTGACAACCTCATCGCAAGTTGGGGACAAAGTTCTGTGGTTGTGTTGTGCAGGTCTCCATGTTGCTACTAGCACCGATAGTGCGCCCTGCCAAGGCTCAGCTAGCAACACCTTTGGGGTGTTTCCTTGCTCCTACTGGTTCGATTAAACCTTGGTTTCATAACTGAGGGAAACTTGTTGCTGTGCTCATCATACCTTCCTCTTGGGGTTCCCAACAAGCTCTACATCAACACTGAGCCATCAGTAAGGCAAAGGCCTATGGAACTTACACGTTAGGTGTGTTGTAAGGGTATCTACCATACATGAACTTACAACATTACCATATCATGATACTAGCCCAGCAACAATCTAAACTAGATGCCTCTAATTTATCCATTGCAAGTTTTACGTGGCTTAGGGATTTCGGAGATAGAACCAGTCTTACCTACAAACATTGAACCACAACGATGATAACTAAGTTATTAGTAACTCGTTGTAAATCAGATATTGACTATAGTAGGAGATACAGACACCCGCTAGCCACTTATGCAAAACTAGTTGCATGTCAGTCGTGGAACCGGTCTCATGTGCGAGAACATGTAAAGTTGGTCCGGGCCGCTTCATCCCACTATGCCACCAATATCCAAAATACATGAAAGAAGCAATAACAAGATCATCATCTCCCACATATAAACATATGTGTACTATCCGTGCAAAGCACCTACGTATAGAAAACAAAAAAATTCCTATGATGGGAACTATACGCCAAGATCTATCTATTAGATACAAGCAATGGCTAGATATACATCCATAGAGAACTTACCCTCGAAGACAACAAAGTTTTGTTAACGAGTTGGAACTCGTGGATGATGTAGTCGTACGCTTACCAATCTCAAGATCGTCTGGAAGTCCTAGCGCCGCAAATCAGCAGCGCATCCATCCTCGCACACACGTTCAGGCCACCGAAAAACTCCACCTCTTAGCTCCAACGAATCAGCAGAAGCAGCAACTCCTTGTAGACGAAATGCCACCGGGAACATGTATTTCACTAATCCGAGACCATGGGGGAATATATCTAGAGGGGGAGAGAGATCTGATGACCCACAAGAATAGGGGTGTATCATAGTATTTTCGATAAGTAAGAGTGTCGAACCCAACGAGGAGCAGAAGGTGCTGGCTAGTGGTATGGATCAGGAATTCTCTTCAAATACTTAGCAAACGGATTTTTAGGGGTATTTGATAACGCAAGTAAATAAAGTACGAGTAAATAAAGACAATAAGAATAAATGCAGCAAGTGGCCCAATCCTTTATTCAGCAAAGGACAAGCCGGTTGTATTACTTAAGATGACCAAACGTTCTCGAGGACACATGGGAATTTCGTCAAGTGCTTTCGCTTCATATAGTTGATTAATCTTCTTTTGTTTGCTAAGTGTTGTGTGGGTGAACCTATGCTAATGTACCGACCTTACTAGGACTAATACATACTTGTGATTATACCCCTTGCAAACATCCGTAAGTACAAGAAGTAATTAAGGTAGAAACCTAACCACAGCTTTAAACTCTAAGACCATGACGTCCCTTGTGCAATGGTTTCCTAACGAGGGTTCAGGTTTCTGTCACTCTGGCAACCCCTACAATTAGTAGCCAAATACACAATGCATTCCCCTAGGCCCATATAGGTGAAGTGTCATGTAGTCGACGTTCACATGACACCACTAGAAGAAGTACACCACAACTTAAATATCAAACTATTGAGTCTTTCTCAACACAATTCCACTACTAACAACATGACTTCTCCCATGTCCTCAAGAACAAAACGAACTACTCACAAGACATCATATGGATCATGATCAGATATGCAATAATTTTGTATAACAATATGAACATAAACAATAATTCAATGGTTCACTCAATAGCATCAACTACAAAGAGTAATCAAAACCAGGAAAGTTTCCCCTAAGAACTATGCAAGATTCAACCCAATTGTTACAGCGATATGGAGATGGTGATGAGGGTGCTGGTGGATATGATGGTGGTGGTGATGATGATGATGATCCCGATGAAGTCCAGCTTGATGGTGATGTTGATGGCGATGATCTCCCCTCTCCGGGAAGGAATTCCCTCGGCAGAAATCTGTCTGCCGGAGAGATCTTTCTCTCTAAGTGTTTTCCGCCTCGCAGAGGCAGTGGAATCTTTCTATGGTCGCTCTCCTGGTATTAGGGTTTAGTGGAGATAATATACGCTAGAGGGGAGAGCTGGAGGTGGACCAGGACGGCCACACCACCTGGTGGCACGGCCCAGGGTGGCCCGCGCCAGGGGGTGGTGTCGCCCCCCTATGGCCCATCTCCACTCCTCCTTCTGGCAGTCTTCGTCTTCTGGAAAAATAGGATTTTCCATATATTTTCCCGGATTTTCTGATCTTCGCGAATTTTGCCTCCAAACAGCACCTTTTCCATCAGAATCCTGACTGAAGTGGTCCATGCTCCAAAAGTCATCAACCATCCAAAAACAGATGAAATAACATAAGTACCATCTCTTAATATGAAATATATCAATGAATAACAGTAAATTATGATATAGAATAGTGATGCAAAATGGACATATCAACTCCCCCCAAGCTTAGACTTCGCTTGTCCCCAAGTTAAACTGAGCTCAATAAACATGGCCTCGGGTTTATGGAGTGAAGGGTCGATAAAATAATACGGACAAGAAGCATCACATTGATCAATACATAAATCATAATACAAGACAACTCACTATTATATAACTTAACTTGCAATAAGTAAAGGAAACACAATAAAGATACATAAATTGAATCATAATTGGTAATGGCAAACTTAGCTCTTGGTCGAAGAATAGTTGACAATTTGCTAGAGTTCACAAATAACTGATTTTCAATGATAGCTTTCAAAGTAGTAAACACCAAGATAAGAGCAAAGTGCAAAACAAGGAACATAAGAAACATGATTGAATAAATCATCATATGAATGAATGAAACACAACAACTCAAAATACTTGCTGAGGTAGAGGGGAATAGGTTTACTGACTCAATTAAAAAAAGTAAAAGAAAGGCCCTTCGCAGAGGGAAGCAGGGATTTCAAGTTTCATAAAGAGCTCCCAAAAATTATGGTACTTATTAGTTTTCAGCTCTCATTGCCCCTATCATAGGCATCTTTAGGTGATTAAGGTTAAAGTGATCAAATACGAGGATATGCTTGACAAGTTGTAAATTGAGAATCTCATGTCCCTTGAATACGAGGGTCGCTCCTCATGCTACTCAAGTTTAGTCACCGGTAAGTTCTTGTCATAGTAAGCACATGTGAATCATGGAGAACCGCCAACGGGGTACCCCTTGCCCGATGATACGGAAGAATCCCCATATCAAAATGACAAGGCAAGCAGACAACGAGCATCTCAGCAATCTTCTTATTTACCATGGGAATATGGTGCTTTTTTCTCTCTTTCCTCTTTTCTCATCTCTTTTTTTTTCTTTTCCTCTTTTTCTCAATCTCTATCTCTTTTTTTATAAGAAGAATGCTTCATAAATGCTCATTATGGTTACGTTGCAGGTTTCCACCATGACAGCATGGATTATGCGGCCCAGGCATTTCTCTAACACACATGCATAACTCCATGGACTTACAAGCTCCCCTTTCATTTCACACCGACAACATCCATAGACAAAAGAACATGATATCAACTAGGTACAAAGTACCAGTGCAATGTTGAAAGCGTTCCCCATGACAACATGGTTCTGCTAATTCACAACTTACAAAGTGCAAGCATATACGCAACATAGATGGGCACAATGATTCAAGTTTATTAAATGCAAGGAAGTAAAGTGTGCCATCAAGTTCGTGAGAGCTTTAATCACTAATTTTCACATAACAAGTTTACTTTGGAAGGTAGATAAAAACATGAATTTACTTGGAATAGCAATAGTGCTAATAGGTACGTATAGTGGACACAAATGGCATAGGTTTGGTTTAAGGATTGGATGCACGAGAAGAATTCCCTCTCGGTACAGGTTTTTGGCTAGCAAGGCTGGGTAGCAAGTATAAGAGTTGAAGGAAACAAACAAACATACAAGTGATAAAAACAAACATGCAATCTTCCTTGGAAGCACAAAATATCTTAACCAGAGAATACTAAACTTATTAGCAAATCAATAAAGAAATATGATGAAATTATATTTTTTTAAGAGTACTTTTATCTTTTTCATTCAACTCTCAAAAATAGTGTTGCTACTGACCGAGCCAGGTTTGCCAAACCCAACTAAATTAACTCCATGATCCCAAAGTGATACCAATACTAATGACAAGATCAATCATATAACCACGAATTGAAAACTAATATAAGATATGCAAAAGAGTAAATGATAGAACTTCTCATTAATATTCCATAACGGCAGCTCACACCAAGGGATACATATCAAACGAGAGAGGGGACACTTCCATAATGCAAACTATCCTACATGATAACTTCTCTATTCATGATATGACTCTACTAAAAAGGTAAAAAGATAGAAGATAGTGATGTGATACCGCAGCACTCCCCCAAGCTTGGAACAAACCAAGGGGATGCCAAAACCTGATGATGAATTACTCCTTCGGTGGTGGTGGTATTCTCTCGGTTGGCGTGAGGAAATCTTCCAGCATCTTGTGAAGCCTGTTATTCTCCTCTTGAAGCATATCCACCTTCCTCCTCAAGACTCGGTACTTGTCGCAGAACTCATTAGTGACTCGTAGAGCTTCCACTGCTGCAGGGCAAGAACCGAGATCTAGAGTTGGAGGTATCAGCCCCTTCATGCCTGCTGTCATGTCCTTTACTTCCTCCCTACCGTTTCGATCCATGTCTTCGCGCCTAGTTGCAATCCTTTCTTCTTCCACCCATCCTACGAAGGTCTTCTGCTCAAGATTGCAATGGAGCTCACGACGGCGTCACAGCTCGTAATCCTTTGAAGATGAACCCCTGAACGACATCTGAACAAAACAGACTAAAACAAAAACACAACGAGAACACGATATATGAACCTCGGGGTATCCGGGGGATTATAAATTACGAAGTTGTACAACAAAAGGAAGGTACTGCGAGAAAATGGGTCGGAGACAGAGGCCTAGGTGGCCACACCACCTGGTGGCGCGGCCAGGGGTGGGCCCGTGCCACAGGGTGGTGTGAGCCACCCTGGCTCTGTTTACGTCCCTCTTTCGCTTCGTATCTTTCCTTGTTGGCTAAAAACTGCAAAAATATAACTGGATAGATCTTTCGCGGAACTTTTCTTACCAGAACTGTTACCTATTCGAAAACAGACTCTGCAGGTCTCTGAATTTGGTTTTTGATAAAAATTTCTGGAGTTATAACTTGAAAAGCATCAACATGTTCATTGTAAGAATCTCCAGCAATATAGTGCTTGAGTCGTTGCCCATTCACCACTTGTGTAGTGTTGTCTTTTAAAGAGGAAATTTTTATCGCTCCTGAGCAGTACACTTCTTCAATAACGAAAGGTCCTTCCCATTTTGACAGTAGTTTTCCTACAAAAAATATGAGACGAGACCTATACAATAGAACTTTCTCACCAACATGGAATTCTCTCTAAAGTATTCGCTTGTCATGCCATCTTTTAACTTTTTCCTTAAAGAGTCTAGCATTCTCATATGCTTCACTCCTCCATTCATCCAAAGAACTTAAGTCAAATAATCTTTTTTCACCAGCAAGCTTACAATCTCTATTAACTTCTTTAACTGCCCAATAAGCTTTGTGTTCTAATTCTAAAGGTAAGTGACAAGCTTTCCCATAAACCATTTTATAAGGAGACATCTCCATAGGGTTTTTATAGGCAGTCCTATAAGCCCATAAAGCATCGTTCAACTTTTTAGCCCAGTTTTTTCTAGATCTATTAACAGTCTTTTGCAAGATAGATTTAATTTTTCTATTTGATAACTCTACTTGCCCACTAGTTTGAGGGTGATAAGCTGAAGCGATTCTATGATTAACGTCATATTTAGCAAGGGTCTTTCTAAAACCACCATGAATGAAATGAGAACCTCCATCAGTCATGAGATACCTAGGCACTCCAAACCTAGGAAAGATAACATCCTTAAGCATTTTTAGAGAGGTCTCCCCGTCAGCACTCTTCGTAGGTATGGCTTCTACCCACTTAGTAACATAATCAACGGCAACAAGAATATGAGTATAACCTTTCGAGGGAGTAAAATGACCCATAAATTCAAATCCCCAACAATCAAAGGGTTCAATAACTAGACAGTAGTTCATAGGCATTTCATTGCGTCTAGAAATATTACCAACACGCTGACACTCGTCACAAGATAAAACAAATTTTCTTGCATCTTTAAAAAGGGTAGGCCAGTAGAAACCTAATTGTAGCACCTTTTGTGCAGTTCTATCTCCCGCATGATGTCCTCCATAGGCACTGCCATGACATTTCCGCAATATCTCCTTTTGTTCGTATTCTGGAACACATCTTCGCATAATACCATCCACTCCTTCTTTATATAAATGTGGGTCATCCCAAAAATAATGCCTCAAATCATAGAAGAACTTCCTTATTTGCTGAGCTGTGAAAGTTGGAGGCAAATACTTGGAGACAATAAAGTTAGTATAATCAGCATACCAAGGGCTCCCTCGTGAGCTTATCCCTATTGCGGCCAACTGTTCATTCGGGAAACTATCATTAACAGGCATAGGATCAAAAGAGATATTTTCCAACCGGGATAAATTATCAGGAACAGGATTTTCAGCACCTTTCCTATGTACAATATGTAGATCAAACTCTTGTAAAAGCAGCACCCATCTAATAAGCCTAGGCTTAGCATCCTTATTTGTCATAAGGTACTTAATAGCAGCATGATTAGTATAAATGGTGACTTTTGAGTCTACAATATAAGGTCTAAACTTATCACAAGCAAAAACGACAGCTAGAAATTATTTTTCAGTAGTAGCATAGTTCCTTTGAGCAGCGTCAAGAGTCTTACTAGCATAATGAATAACGTTTAACTTTTTATCAATTCATTTCCCAAGGACAGCACCTACAGCAAAATCACTAGCATCACACATTATTTCAAAGGGTAAACTCCAATCAGGTGGTTGAACGATAGGAGCTGTAGTTAAAGCCTTCTTAAGAGTTTCAAAAGCTTCCTTACAATCATCATCAAAAACAAAGGGTACATCTTTTTGAAGAAGATTAGTGAGGGATTTTTATATTTTAGAGAAATCTTTAATAAACCTTCTATAGAAACCATCATGACCAAGGATACTAC
The DNA here is from genome assembly GCA_916181665.1 of Avena sativa. Taxonomy (NCBI): domain Eukaryota; kingdom Viridiplantae; phylum Streptophyta; class Magnoliopsida; order Poales; family Poaceae; genus Avena; species Avena sativa. The sequence goes on along the minus strand of OV702288.1, from coordinate 626,108,075 downwards.
AAATACCTTTGATGTCTCTTGGGCAGGGCATTTTCTCAATTGCCTCAACTTTAGCTCTATCCACTTCTATGCCTCTTTCGGAAACCTTATGCCCAAGGACAATCCCTTCATTAACCATGAAGTGGCATTTCTCCCAATTAAGAACAAGATTAGTTTCTTCACACCTCTGCAAAACTTTATTAAGGTTGTGCAGACAATTATCAAAAGAAGTTCCCTAGACAGAGAAGTCATCCATGAACACTTCCACAATTTCCTCACAAAAACCATGAAAGATAACAGACATGCATCTTTGAAAAGTAACAGGAGCATTACATAAACCAAAAGGCATACGTCTATAAGCATAGGTTCCATAAGGGTATGTAAAAGTAGTTTTTTCTTGATCTTGTTGTTTAACAGCAATTTGAGAGAAACCGGAATATCCATCGATAAAACAAAAATGGGTCTTTTTAGACAACCTTTCTAACATTTGATCGATAAAAGGTAGTCGGTAATGATCTTTCTTAGTAACTTTGGTAACTTTCCTGAAATCAATGCACATTCTATAGCCTACTACTATTCTTTGAGGAATAAGCTCATCATTATCACTAGGGACGACGGTAATTCCCCCCTTTTTAGGGACACAATGAATAGGACTAACCCATTCACTATCAGCAATAGGGTAAATAATACCAACATCAAGGAGTTTCAATACCTCATTTCTTACCACTTCCTTCATCTTAGGATTTAAACGCCGTTGGTGCTCGAACACTGGCTTTGCATCTGGTTCTATATTGATAGCATGCTGACATATAGTAGGAGAAATCCCTTTTAAATCATCCAGAGTGTAGCCCATAGCCCCTCGGTGTTTCTTTAGTACCTCTAATAATCTTTCTTCTTCCTTCCCTGAAAGTTTAGAGCTAATAATAACAGGATATATCTTGTTATCATCAATGTAAGCATATTTAAGATCGTCCGGGAGAGGTTTTAGATCTAAGACCGGATCCTTTTTAGGTGGCATCGTGGTACCCAAGTCTTCTATAGGCAAGTTGTGATTAAGCATCTTAGGTTGACGATGGAGAATCTCGTCAATCTCATTTCTTTCTTCCATGAATATTTCACTTTCATGATCCTCCATAAATTGCTGCAAAGCATTGTTAGGAGCAAGAGAGATAGAAGTAAGTTGTTCAACTCTAAAATCCTCATTATGTGTTTCATTTTCACAAGGTTCTTTAGTAAATTTCAAAAAATTAAACTCATAAGATTCCCCATCAAACTTAGTCAAGGTTTTCTCCCTTTGCAATCTACAATAGCTCCACAAGTACTCAGGAAAGGTCTACCAAAAATGATGGGATAAGTTTTACTAGTAGTTGAACCAAGTACTAGAAAATTAGCAGGATATTTAATCTTACCACAAAGAACTTCTACATCCTACACAATACCAATTGGAGAGATGATATCTCTATTAGCAAGGTGACTAACCACATCAATCTCTTCCAACTCGCAGGGACCAATTTCATGCATAATTTTTTTATAAAGCTCATAAGGAATAGCACTTGAACTTGCACCAATATCACATAAACCATAATAGCAATGATCACCAATTCTAACAGAAAGCACAGGGACACTAGCTTTATTAGGATGTGAGACAATATTAGAAGCATCCTCACAAAAGACTATGTGTCCATCTTCTATACTTTTAGTGACAAGGTCTTTCACAATTGCTACAACAGGATCAATGTTTATTTGTTCATCAGGTTTTACAGTTCTCTTTGCACTTTTAGTGATTACACTAGTTATCATAGGATGATCCTTTACCTTATCCTGGAAGTGTATTTTCTCGGTATAAGGTTCAGGTAAGGTGTGATCAATAGTTCAAAACTCAGTACTCCCAACAGGAACACAGTCAACAACATCTTTATAAGGTGGATGGTACTTGTTCCATCCCTTTTTCGGGATTTCAATATAAGAGGCAAAAGCCTTAAAACAATTTGTGATAACTTGTAAATCAAGACCATAAGCATTACTAATATTTTGAAAGTCATCAGTTCCCATAAAAGATTCAATGCATTCATAATCATAATTTATACCTGATTTTCTTCCTTTGTCATTCTCCCATGCTTCAGCATTGTCTTGAATATGGTCCAGAAGATCCCATTTAGCTTCTTCTTCCATGCGAGTGAATGATCCAGCACAAGAAGCATCCAATAAATCCTTATCATGAAGAGAAAGCCTTGCATAAAAGTTATTGATAATAATATTGTTGGGGACCTCATGAATGGGACATTTGAGCATTAGTAACTTCAATCTCCCCCAAGCTTGAGTTGTACTCTCTCCATCAAGAGGCCAAAAGTTCTATATTTGATTCCGATCTTTATGAATCTCACTAGGAGGATAAAACTTTGAATAAAAGAGAGGTACTATTTCCTCCCATTCAAGAGCTTGACCATTCTTCAGCAGCTTATACCATTCTTCAGCTCTTCCTTTTAGTGATAATGAGAATAACTTCTTCTTAACTTGATTTGTTGTAATACCTCCACACTTGAACAACCCGCATAATTAGTCTATAAAGAGCAAATGATCACCGGGATGGATAGTTCCATCTCCAACATAATAGTTATCCATAGCACGATCAATAATTCTTGCAGGTATTTTAAAAGTATCATTCTCAGCAGGTAGTGGTTCATCTACTACCTTAGCAGTGGTAGTAGCATTACGAAATAAGAAACTCAGCGAATTATCCATAATGAAAATAAAGCAACTAACAGAAATAAACAATACTCACAGTAGAGGTTTCCTTTACCAGTTCCACTTTCCAATAGCGCTTCACTCCCTGGCAACGGCGTCAGAAAATAGTCTTGATGACCCACAAGTATAGGGGGTGTATCGCAGTATTTTCGATAAGTAAGAGTGTCGAACCCAACGAGGAGCAGAAGGTGTTGGCTAGTGGTATGGATTAGGAATTCTCTTCAAATACTTAGCAAATGGATTTTTAGGGGTTTTTGATAATGCAAGTAAATAAAGTACGAGTAAATAAAAGACAATAAGAATAAATGTAGCAAGTAGCCCAATCCTTTATTCAGCAAAGGACAAGCCGGTTGTATTACTTAAGATGACCAAACATTCTCGAGGACACATGGGAATTTCGTCAAGTGCTTTCGCTTCATATAGGTGATTAATCTTCTTTAGTTTGCTAAGTGTTGTGTGGGTGAACCTGTGCTAATGTACCGACCTTCCTAGGACTAATACATACTTGTGATTATACCCCTTGCAAACATCTTTAAGTACAAGAAAGTAATTAAGGTAGAAACCTAACCATAACTTTAAACTCTAAGCCCCTGACGTCTTTTGTGCAATGGTTTCCTAACGGGGGTTCAGGTTTCTGTCACTCCGGCAACCCCTACGATTAGTAGCCAAATACACAATGTATTCCCCTAGGCCCATATAGGTGAAGTGTCATGTAGTCGACGTTCACATGACATCACTAGAAGAAGTACACCACAACTTAAATATCAAACTATTGAATCTTTCTCAACACAATTCCACTACTAACAACATGACTTCTCCCATGTCCTCAAGAACAAAACGAACTACTCACAAGACATCATATGGATCATGATCAGAGATGGAATAATGATGTATAACAATCCGAACATAAACGATAATTCAATGGTTCACTCAATAGCATCAACTACAAAGAGTTATCAACACCGGGAAAGTTTCCCCTAAGAACTATGCAAGATTCAACCCAATTGTTACAGCGATATGGAGATGGTGATCAGGGTGCTGGTGGAGATGATGGTGGTGATGATGATGATGATCCTGATGAAGTCCAGCTTGATGGTGGTGTTGATGGCGACGATCTCCCCTCTCCGGGAAGCAATTCCCCCGGCAGAAATCTGTCTGCCGGAGAGATCTTTCTCTCTCGGTGTTTTCCGCCCCGTAGAGGCGGAGGAATCTTTTTGTGGTCGCTCTCCCGGTATTAAGGTTCCGTGGAGATAATATACGCGAGAGGGAAGAGCTGGAGGTGGACCAGGGCGGCCACACCACCTGGTGGCGCAGCCTAGGGTGGCCCGCTGATACGTTGTAAACGTATCCATAATTTTTGATGTTCCATGCTTGGTTTTATCTACTTTCTTATGTTTTGTCCACACTTTGGAGTACTTTTCATATGATTTCTTGGACTAACCTATTAACAAGTGCCACAGTGCCAGTTGCCTGTTTTCTGCTGTTCTTGGTTCCAGGAAAGTCAAAAAATCAATATTCTCGGAATTGGACGGGACAAAAGCCAAAGTTGATATTTTACCGGAAGACTCACAGAGCCAGAAGACGATACGGAGAGGGGCCACAGGGCAGCCACACCATGTGGTGGCGCGGGCTAGCCTTGGTCGCGCCACTAGGTGGTGTGGGCCCCCTGGCCGCCCACCGACCTTGCCTCTTCGCCTATAAGAAGCCTCCCGATGCATAAACCCTAAATCATCAAGCCTCCAGCCACGAAAAGTTCCACAGCGCCGCCACCACCGAAGGGGAGATTCGGGGGACAGGTCTCTGTTTCGGCACCCTGCTGGGACGGGGAAGTGCCCCCGGAGCCGTCTCCATCGATCTCCACCACCATCTCCATCACTGTTGCCGATTCCCATGATGAGGAGGGAGTAGATCTCTCTCGAGGCTAAGGGTTCTACCGGTAGCTATGTGTTCATCTCTCTCTATGCATGATCTTATTGAGATCATGAGCTTGTAATCTATAGATCTACCTTGCTATTCAAGTGCTTTAATAGATCTCTGCTCTCCCCATGTGTGTGAAGTTGACAGTGTGCACACCATGGTGGCACTTAGGCTAGAGATTACAAATACTTGTTATGAGTTATATTTGGAGTTGGATCTTTCTATGAAATTGTGGTGTTTGTTGGACTCATCTAGTACTCAAGGTGACAGTGTGGGGTTTTCTAGATGGGAAAGATGAACTTTGAGGTGTGCTGTTATAGCCCTACCATCGATTAGAGTGTTCAACCGGAGAGTAGTTAAGAGTAGTATCATAAAGAGAAGATATTTATATGAGAGTGTTCACTAGTGAAACTATGATCCCTAGGCCTTGTTTCTAAGCATTGAAACACCGTTTGCAACTAGATCTGTTACATGTTTACTTGCTTCCATCTTTATTTCAGTTTGCCTTTAGTCTCTTCCACGCCATCAAGCTATTTGCTGGCACCGTTACCACTTATAATTATCTATACCACTTGTATTTCACTATCTCTTCGCCGAACTAGTGCACCTATACACCTGACAAGTGTATTGGGTGTGTTGGGGACACAAGAGACTTCTTGTATCTTGATTGCAGGATTGCTTGAGAGGGGATACCTTTGACCACTTCCTCCCTGAGTTCAATAAATCTTGGGTGATCCACTTAAGGGAAAACTTGCTGCTGTTCTACAAACCTCTACACTTGGAGGCCCAACAACTGTCTACAAGAATAGAAGTGTGTAGACATCAAACTATTTTTTGGCGCCGTTGCCGAGGAGGTAAGGTAAAAGGTACTCACATCCTCCGGTGTGAGTGCTCAAAGTTATTTCCTTTAGATTCTGCAATTTTGACTTTTTGTTTCTTGTTTTTATTTTCACTAGTTAGGCTTAACGGAAAACAACAAAAAAATTAGAGAGCTTTATAGTATTTATCTTGAGTTAGGACATGAAGTGTTTGAAGAGAAAATTAAAAAACCTATGGAACTTTATTTGCATGCTAATAGCAATGTTGTTAGTATGAATTATTTGGACACCATTGTTGCTAATGCTATGGAAAATTCTAAGCTTGGGGAAGCTAGTTTTTGTGAAAATGATCTTTTTAGTTTCCCAGCAATGGAAGATAGCTATTCTATTGCTTATGATGATACCAAACCTCCAATATATGATGATTACAATGATGAATATGATATTTTCAGTCCACCTACTATTGAGGAGGAAATTAATTATGACTACAATATTCCTCCTATATTTGATGATTATGGTGATGAGAATAATAATGATAGCTATTTTGTTGAATTTGCTCCCACTACAATTAATAAGAATGATTATGCTTATGTGGAGAGTAATAATTATTATATGCATGTGGCTGATGATAAGAATGTTTCATGTGATAGTTATATTGTTAATTTTATTCATGATGCTACTGAAAGTTATTATGAGAGAGGGAAATATGGTTTTATGCATCTCAATAATATTAAGTTTCCCCTCTTTATGTTGAAAGTCTTGAAGTTGCACTTGTTTTGCTTTCCTATGATTGTTGCTTTGTGATTTCATGACTTGTTTCTTTACAAGATTCCTATGCATAGGAAGTGAGTTAGACTTAAATGTGCTTTGAATTTGCTTCTTGATGCTCTCTTTTACTTCAATTCATATTTCTTATGTGAGCATCTTCTCAAACTATAATGCCTAACTTAAAGGTGTTAAAGAAAAGTACTTATTGGGAGATAACCTAAAAGTTTTAGATGAGTCTTGGAAGTTATTACTTCAGTAATAACCGCTCCTTATCCTTTTTATTTGCTTTTTGTGCCAAGAGTAACCTCTAATGAGAGAGAAGTAATGATTGGAAAAGTTGCTGTCCCGAAACAGATTTATGTGCTTCACCGTAAAAAATCGTGTAAAATCGCTGAACGTCCCTTTGAGGCGTGAATTTTTGTGCTTCGGCCCCAGGTTGTTATCTAACTTTCGTTAGCTCAACACTTTTTGATTTGAGCAACAGAAGGTCTTCAAAAAAATTCGTCTTTACCTGCTGGTCTGTTTTGCCAGATTTCTGCCATTATTTGCATTTGCTTCTTGTTTGTTCCTTTTTGAGTTCTTTTGGGGAATTGAGCTTTTTGATGGAAGTGCTACAGTATCTAGTGTTTTATTGGGAGTTTTATTGGTGTTGAAACTGAACCCAAAGACTTATTATCTTGAGTGCACTAATGTTGCTAATAAAGATTGTGTGAAGTTTTGTATGAAGGAAAAATTTTAGGTGTATGGAAGGAATGAGTAATGAGATGAAGGATGGACTAAAGCTCAAGCTTGGGGATCCCACGCATGTCACCCCAAGAAATATCCAAGAAGTACAAGCGTCAAAGCTTGGGGATGCCCAAGGCATCCCCTTCTTCATCAATAAAAATCTCAGGTTTCTTCCAAACACTTCATTTTTATTGTTTCATGCACAGTTGTGTTGTTCTTGGAGCGTCTTCTTTTTGTTTTCGTTTTGGTTTTTCGTTTGCTTTGTTTTCTTAGTTTGCTGAATAAATTGGTTGGACCCCCTCTTTCATGCATTGGTTTTCAAATAGTTTGGTTTGGATTGGAAAAGAGTAGGAAAAGTTCATGCTTAAGTGGTAAATAGAGCTTGTTTTTGACTGTGGCCTATGCTTTGTCATGCCATGCTTGATATTGTTTTGGCTTTATGCTTAGTATTCTTTGCTGTAGCATGACTTGTTATAAACAATTGAGATTGCTTAATGTGCCTTTGAAGAATCATGCGTTGTTTTAGCATATTAAAGCATAACATTGTGGTATTCTCCTTTGATGCTTTATTTGGGTTGACTTGGCACATTCTCACACCATGTTATGACTATCCCAAGTCACCATAGCCTTTATGATCCTTTAGTTTTCAACTTGTAGTATCACTTTATGCTTTGATCAATGATGTTTTGTTGCTCTGCATGATTATGGCCATTATTGCTCTCTTAGTTTGTCGCTCCCAGTCTTTTGCTAGCCTCCACAACCAAGTATGAGTTCCACTCATGCATACAACTCCCTAAACCAAGTTATTCCAAAGAGTCCACCATACCTACCTATTAGCATTTGCTATTCCAAGTATATTCATGTTTTTATCTACCTTCTGAATTAAACTTGTTATGAGAAAACTAGTGATTAAAGCTCTCACGAACTTGATGGCACACTTTACTTTTTTTGCCCTTAATAAACTTGAACCATTGTGTCGTCTATGTTGTATATGCTTGCACTTATATGTTGGGGATTAGCAGAACAATGCTGTCATGGGGAACTGATGACCCACAAGTATAGGGGGTGTATCACAGTATTTTCGAGGGAAGTGAAACCCAATTTATTGATTTGACACAAGGGGAGCCAAAGAATATTTATAAGCCTTAACAACTGAGTTGTCAATTCAGCTGCACCTGGAAACAATCTTGCTCACGGCAGTTTATCAGTAGTAACAGTTTTGTAGTAGGAATAGCAAAGTAACAGCAGTAGTAAAGTAAAGACAACAGTAACAATAGCAGTAAACAGTAGAATTCGAGTGCGGTAGGCATAGGGATGGATGGACGGGCGTTGCATGGACAAGACAATTCACATAGCAATCAGAACATAGGGCAATTGCAGATAAATAAGATAAAGCATCCAAGTAATAGATAATCCTAGGCATGTGTTCCATATATAGTCATACGTGCTCGCAATGAGAACTTGCACAACATCTTTTGTCCTGCCAGCCCGTTTGTAGCGGGGCCTCAAGGGAACTACTGGCAATTAAGGTGCTCCTTTTAATAGAGCACCGGAGCAAAGCATTAACACACTCCGTGAACACATGTGATCCTCACATCAAAGCCATTCCCCCCGGTTATCCTAATTTCTGTCACTTCGGGGCCATCGGTTCCGGACAACAACGTGTGTATACAACTTGCAGATAAGACCATAAACAATACTATCATAATGGATCAATAACATGTTCAGATCTGAAATCATGGCACTCGGGCCCTAGTGACAAGCATTAAGCACAACAAGTCGCAACAAATTCATAAAGCACTAATAAAAGATACTAGGCACCATGCCCTAACAATCTGATGCCATTATATGAACGATCTCATCCAATCCCTACCATCCCCATAGCCTACAGCGGGGGATTACTCACTCATAGATGGGGGAAACATGGATGGTCGATAGAGAAGCGATGGCGATGATCTCCTCCAATTCCCCGTCCCGGCAGGGTGCCAGAACGGAGTTTCTGGTGCTGTTTCGTGGAATCTGGTGGTGGCGGCGTTGCGGAACTCCTTCTAGAAAAACATCAAACCCCTCGGAGTTTTTAGGTCAGAAGGATTCTTATAGGCAAAGAGGAAGACCGAGGGGGTGCCTGGGGGGCCCACACCATTCCCTGGCACGGCCAGGCCTAGCCCCCGCCTGGGGGTGGTGTGGCCAGCCCCTGGCCCTCCTCCGTCTCGTATTCTGGCTCCGTGAGTCTTCCAGAAAAATAGGCACTTTGGATTTTGTCCTGTCCAATTCCGAGAATATTCATTTTCTGAATTTCCTGGAACCAAAAACAGCAGAAAACAGGCAGCTGGCACTATGGCTCTTGTTAATAGGTTAGTCCAAGAAATCATATGAAAAGTACTCCCAAGTGCGGACAAAACACAAGAAAGGAGATAAAACCAAGCATGCAACATCAAAAATTATGAATACATTTGCAATGTATCAACATCCCCAAGCTTAACTCCTGCTCGTCCTCGAGTAGGTAAGTGATAAAAAGAAAGAATAATTTTTGAGGTGACAGGCACCATCAAAGACTTGAACAAAGTACTTGTAAAACATTCAAAGCTGGGATCATAGTACTTCAATCATAACATGAAATACAAAGTTCTAGCAATAAGACAAAGAAACTATGATGCAACATGAAAAGGCATAAACAAAAGATTCATGAATAACAATGCTTTGCAAGACATTTGTTTGTTTCACATAAAGAAAACATGGCATAATAGTATTCAGCTTGTCCCTCATAGAGTAGCAAATATAAATGCATAGGACACCTTCAAAGTTCATAAGAGTGACTAGATACAAATAGTTTAAAACAAGCAATACCGAGGTATGCATAAATCAACAAGTCTTGGGACAATGCACATAGAACTAAGAATGGCCACTATGCTCTCAAGAAAGTGCTCATAGAATGTGTGGAGACTCAACAAGGAAATGAACAGGTTTTGAAAAGTTTGAAAGGCTTCCAAATGCTGAAAGTACGGTACTCATTAGCTTTGACCTCTCATTGCCCCTATCATAAGCATCTTTAAATGGTTAAGGATAAAGTGACACAACTAAGAGGATATGCTTGACAAGTTATAAATCGAAGTCTCATGCCCCTTACTTACGAAGACCGATCCTCATGCTACTCAACTTTAGTCACGAGTAAGCTCTTGTCATTGTAAGTATATACGTATCATAGAGAACCGCCAACGGGGTACCCCTTGCACATGATACAGGAGCTATCCCATAATCAAAATGGCAAGGCAAGCAGACAATGAGCATCTTAGCGATCTTTTTATTTACTATGTGCATAGATTTTTATTGAGGATGCTTCATAGAATGCTCATTATGGTTATGCTACAAGTTTCCACCATGATTAGGCATGGCTTAGGCTAGCGGCCCAGGCATTTCTCTAACATACATACAAACTCCATGATCTTACAAGTTCCACTTTTATTTCACACCGCCGGGATCCATAAGCAAAAGAACATGATATCAATGAGGTACTAAGTACCAATGCAATGTTGAAAGCATTCCCCATGATACATGGTTCTTCTAACTTAAACTTATAAAGCGCAAGCATATACGCAACAAAGAAGGACGCAATGGTTCAGTTTTATTAAATGCGAGAAAATAAAGTGTGCCATCAAGTTTGTGAGAGCTTTACTAACTAACTTTCTCATAACAAGCAAACATTTTATTCAGAAGAAAACAAGGCATATTGAATATGCACGGAAGTAGCAAATGATACTAATAGGTAGGTATGGTGGACACTTTGGCAATATTTGGTTTTAGGGAGTTGGAAACATGAGTAAAACATACTCAATGAAAGTGAAGGCTAGCAATAGTAAGGGAGCGACAAACGAGAGAGCAACAATGGCCATAATCATGCAGAGCGACAAAACATCACTGATCAAAGCATAAAGTGATACTAAAAGTTGAAAACTAAAGGATCATAAAGGCTTATGGTGACTTGGGATAGTCATAACATGGTGTGAACATGTGCCAAGTCAACCCAAATAAAGCATCAAAGGAGAATACCACAATACTATGCTTTAATATGCTAAAACAACGCATGATTCTTCCAAAGCACATTAAGCAATCTCAATTGTTTATAACAAGTCATGCTACAGAAAAGAATACTAAGCATAAAGCCAAAACAATATCAAGCATGGCATGACAAAGCATAGGCCACAGTCAAAAACAAGCTCTCTTTACCACTTAAGCTTCCTACTCTTTTCCAATCCAAACTAAACTATTTGAACACCAATGTATGAAAGAGGAGGTCCAACCAATTTATTCAGCAAACTAAGCAAACCATGCAAACTAAAAAAACAAAACAAAAACAAAAAAGAAGACGCTCCAAGAACAACACAACTATGCATGAAACAATAAAAATGAAGCGTTTGGAAGAAATGTAGGATTTTTATTGATGAAGAAGGGGATGCCTTGGGCATCCCCAAGCTTTGACGCTTGTAATTCTTGGATATTTCTTGGGGTGACATGTGTGACATCCCCAAGCTTGAGATTTAGTCCATCCTTCATCTCATTACTCATTCCTTCCATACACCTGAAATTTTTCCTTCATACAAAACTTCACACAATCTTTATTAGCAACATTAGTGCACTCAAGATAAATAAGTCTTAAAGTTCAGTTCTAACACCAAATAAACTTCCATTAGAACACTAGCTACTATAGCACTTCCCTCAAAAAGCTCAATTCCTCAAAAGACCTCAAAAAGGAACCAACAAGAAGCAAATGCAGAAAATGGCAGAAATTTGTCAAAACAGGCCAGCAAGTAAAGACGAATTTTTTCGAAGACCTTCTGTTGCTGAAATCAAAAAGTGTTGAACTAACGAAAGTTAGATAACAACCTGGGGCAGTAGAACAAAAATTCATGCCTCAAAAAGACGTTCAGAGATTTTACAAAAAATTTACAGTGAAGCACAGAAATCTGTTTCAGGACAGCAACTTTCCCAATCATTACTTCTCTCTCATTAGAGGTTACTCTTGGCACAAAAAGGAAATAAAAGGATAAGGAGCGGTTATTACTAAAGTAATAACTTCCAAGACTCATCTAAAACTTTTGGGTTATCTCCCAATAAGTACTTTTCTTTAACGCCTTTAAGTTAGGAAAAATCAAAAACTAAAATGGATAGAATAGAAGTAAGCGGAGATAATCATGGTGAAAACATTGTTTTGTTCAATGAAATCCTTTTGTTAACAAGGTTGATCAGGTCTTGTCACCAAAACAATTTCATATGAAACAAAACTTTGTATTCCACCAATGATTATGTTACCTCAACTTTGATAGCAATGGTCCCAATCATAATAGTTTCAAAATTTTCTCTTGGTATGGGACAATATATTTCTCCAACTTGAATGCCCTCAACATGTTCAATTGAATTCAAACCATAAGTCCTTTCAATCTTCTTGCGGAAATAGATAGTATGTTCCTTGTCATTAACATTGAAAGTCACCTCTCCTTGATTACAATTAATAACAGCTCCTGCAGTATTTAAGAAAAGGTCTCCCAAGAATAGTAGACATATTATCATCTTCAGGCATAATAGTTTGAGAGGATGCTCGCATAAGAAATAAGAGTTGAATTAAAAGAGAGCATCAAGAAGCAAATTCAAAACACATTTAAGTCTAACCCACTTCCTATGCATAGGAATCGTGTATGCAAATAAATTCACAAAGAACAAAGTGACAGGCATAGAAAGATAAAACAAGAGTAACTTCAAAACTTTCAGCACATAGAGAGGTGTTACAATACCATGAAAGCTTCTACAACCATATTTTCCTCTCTCATAATAATTTTCAGTAGCCTCATGAATAAACTCAACAATATAACTATCACATAAAACATGCTTTTCGTGATCTACAAGCACTAGAGCTTTATTATAAACATTTTCAAAAGAATCCTCAGGAACATAACATTCATCCTCCTTTAGTAAGCATGGAGGAAAATCAAATAATGTAAGGGATAAAGAGATACTCTCATTATAAGGTAGGCATGGGTAGCTAATCCATTCTTCCTCCTTTTGTTCATCACTCTCCTCCTCTTTTTCATCTAATGAGATTTCAGGTTCATCAATTTCTTCTTCCATAGGATCCTGAAAGGCATTAGTCTCTTCCATTTGTGGAAAGCATCTATTAATATATTCAAGAATATAGCCATTTTATTCCTTGTAATTATCAAAGCAAAATTTAAGTATACCATAAACCTCATATTTGTAAGGTGAATAATCGATATTTTCAAGCAAACTAGCAAGTTCAAAAGCACCCTTCCAAGCAATAAATTCTTCAATTTGTTCCACATCATAAAAGTCATAATTTCCTTTAACATAAGAAGATATGGTAACATTTTCATTATACTCACATTGAAAAGGGAGGTGTTTGTACCTCCTACAGCAACAAGATTTATCATAGCAATAAGTAACATTATAAGTAGAGCACACGTTTCTAGCAATGGTATTAAATTTATCAATTTGTTCCCATAAGTGTTTCCCTTTTTATGACAAGCGGTGTTCCTTATAATAGTATTTTTGATCTTCCGTGAAGCCACCTTGCCAATAAGATTCAGTTTCAAAGAAACCAACCATTGACAACAAGCATGATAAAGCAAGACAATAACAGACTAGCGAAAATAACAACTATAGTAGGAACTACTTTTTTTGTATTTTTGATAAAGAAACAAGAAAACAAGGCGAAAATAAACTTAGCTTGAACAATAGTGATTCCAAGTGGACTTGATAAATAAAGCTATGCTCCCCGGCAACGGCACCAGAAAATAGTCTTGATGACCAACAAGTATAGGGGGTGTATCGCAGTATTTTCGAGGGAAGTGAAACCCAATTTATTGATTCGACACAAGGGGAGCCAAAGAATATTTATAAGCCTTAACAACCGAGTTGTCAATTCAGCTGCACCTAGAAACAATCTTGCTCACAGCAGTTTATCAGTAGCAACAGTTTTGTAGTAGGAATAGAAAAGTAACAGCAGTAGTAAAGTAAAGACAGTAGTAACAATAGCGGTAAACAGTGGGATTCGAGTGCGGTAGGCATAGGGATGGATGGACGGGCATTGCATGGACAAGACAATTCACATAGCAATTAGAACATAGGGCAATTGCAGATAAATAAGATAAAGCATCCAAGTACTAGATAATCCTAGGCATGTGTTCCATATATAGTCATACATGCTCGCAATGAGAACTTGCACAACATCTTTTGTCCTGCCAGCCCGTTTAAAGCGGGGCCTCAAGGGAACTAATGGCAATTAAGGTGCTCCTTTTAATAGAGCACCGGAGCAAAGCATTAACACTCCATGAACACATGTGATCCTCACATCAAAGCCATTCCCTCCGGTTATCCTGATTTCTATCACTTCGGGGCCATTGGTTCCGGACAAAAACGTGTGTATACAACTTGTAGATAAGACCATAAACAATACTATCATAATGAATCAATAACATGTTCAGATCTGAAATCATGGCACTCGGGCCCTATTGACAAGCATTAAGCACAACAAGTCGCAACAAAGTCATAAAGCACTAATAAAAGATACTAGGCACCATGCCCTAACAATCTGATGTCATTACATGAACGATCTCATCCAATCCCTACCATCCCCATAGCCTACAGCGAGGGATTACTCACTCATAGATGGGGGAAACATGGAAGGTCAATGGAGAAGCGATGGTGATGATGATGGCGATGATCTCCTCCAATTCCCCGTCCCGGCAGGGTGCCAGAACGGAGTTTCTGGTGTTGTTTCGTGGAATCTAGTGGTGGCGGCGGAGCGGAACTCCTTCTGGAAAACGTCGAACCCACCGGAGTTTTTAGGTTACAAGGCTTCTTATAGGCGAAGAGGGAGACCGAGGGGGTGCCTGGGGGGCCCACACCATGCCCTGGCGCAGCCAGGCCCAGCCCACGCCTGGGGGTGGTGTGGCCAGCCCCTAGCCCGCCTCCGTCTCATATTCTGGCTCCATGAGTCTTCCGAAAAAATAGGCACTTTGGCTTTTGTCCCGTCCAATTCCGAGAATATTCATTTTCTGACTTTCCTAGAACCAAAAACAGCAGAAAACAAGCAGCTGGCACTGTGGCTCTTGTTAATAGGTTAGTCCAAGAAATCATATGAAAAGTACTCCAAAGTGTGGACAAAACACAAGAAAGGATATAAAACCAAGCATGGAACATCAAAAATTATAGATACATTTGCAATGTATCAGGAACGCTTTCAACATTGCACGGGTACTTTGTACCTAGTTGATATCATGCTCTTTTGTATATGGATGTCGTCGGTGTGAAATGAAAAGGGATCTTATAAGTCCATGGAGTTATGTATATGTGTTAGCGAAACGCCTGGGCCGCTGGTCTAATCCATGCTAACATGGTGGAAACCTGTAGCGTAACCATAATGACCTGTCTATGAAACATTCTTCTTATAAAAAAAGAGTCCTATATTGAGAAAAAAAGAGAAAAGAGAAAAAAAAGAGATTATGAAAAGAGGAAAGAGAGAAAAACGCACCATGTTCCCATGGTAAATAAGAAGATTGGTGAGATGCTCATTGTCTGCTTGCCTTGTCATTTTGATATGGGGATTCTTCTGTATCATCGGGCAAGGGGTACCCCGTTGGCGGTTCTCTATGATACACATGTACTTACGATGACAAGAACTTACCGGTGACTAAACTTGAGTAGCATGAGGAGCGGCCCTCGTATTCAAGGGACATGAGATTTCTAACTTATACTTAGTCAAACATATACACCATAGTTTGTTCACTTTAACCTTAATCACTTCAAGATGCTTATGATAGGGGCAATGAGAGCTGAAAGCTATTAAGTACCATAATTTTTGGAAGCTCTTTATGAGACTTGAATCCCTACTTCCTTTTATAAAGGCCTTTCTTCCACTTTTATAATGAGTCTCCACCTTCTATCTTTATGCACTTACTTTGAGAGCATAGTGGCCATTCTTAGTTCTATGTGCATTGTCCCAAGACTTGTTGATTGATGCATAACTATTGCTTGTTTTAAACTATTTGTATCTAGTCACTCTTATGAACTTTGAAGGTGTCCTATGCATGTATGTTTGCTACTCTATGAGGGACAAGCTGAATGCCACTATGCTATGTTTTCTTTATGTGAAACAAACAAACGTCTTGCAAAGCATTGTTATTCATGAATATTTTGTTTATGCCTTTTCATGTTGCAACATAGTTGCTTTGTCTTATTGCTAGAACTTTGTCTTTCATGTTTTGATTGAAGTACTATGATCCTAGCTTTGAATGTTTTACAAACACTTTGATCAAGTTTATGATGGTGCATGTCACCTCAAAAATTATTCTTTCTTTTTATCACTTACCTACTCGAGGACGAGCAGGAGTTAAGCTTGGGGATGTTGATATGTTGTAAACGTATCCATAATTTTTTATGTTCCATGCTTGGTTTTATCTACTTTCTTATGTTTTGTCCACACTTTGGAGTACTTGTCATATGATTTCTTGGACTAACCTATTAACAAGTGCCACAGTGCCAGTTGCCTGTTTTCCGCTGTTTTTTGTTCCAGGAAAGTCAAAAAATCAATATTCTCGTAATTGGACGGGACAAAAGCCAAAGTTGATATTTTCCCGGAAGACTCACGGAGCCAGAAGACGAGACGGAGAGGGGCCATAGGGCAGCCACACCATGTGGTGGCGCGGGCTAGCCCTGGCCGCGCCACCAGGTGGTGTGGGCCACCTGGCCGCCCACCGACCTTGCCTCTTTGCCTATTAGAAGCCTCCCGATGCATAAACCCTAAATCATCAAGCCTCCAGCCACGAAAAGTTCCGCAGCGCCGCCGCCACCGAAGGGGAGATTCGGGGGACAGAAGGTCTCTGTTCTGGCACCCTGCCTAGACAGGGAAGTGCCCCCGGAGCCATCTTCATCGATCTCCACCACCATCTCCACCACCGTTGCTAATTCCCATGATAAGGAGGGAGTAGATCTCTCTCGAGGCTAAGGGTTCTACCAGTAGCTATGTGTTCATCTCTCTCTCTATGCATAATCTTATTAATATATGAGCTTGTAATCTATAGATCTACCTTGCTACTCAAGTGCTTTAATAGATATCTGCTCTCCCCATGTGTGTGAAGTTGACAGTGTGCACACCATGGTGGCACTTAGGCTAGAGATTGCAAATACTTGTTATGAGTTATATTTGGAGTTGGATGTCTTTATGAAATTTTGGTGTTTGTTGGAACCATATAGTGCTCAAGGTGACAGTGTGGGGTTTTCTAGATGGGAAAGATGAACTTTGAGGTGTGCTGTTATAGCCCTACCATCGATTAGAGTGTTCAACCGGAGAGTAGTTAAGAGTAGTATCATAAAGAGAAGATATTTATGTGAGAGTGTTCACTAGTGAAAGTATGATCCCTAGGCCTTGTTTCTAAGCATTGAAACACCGTTTGCAACTAGATCTGTTACATGTTTGCTTGCTTCCATCTTTATTTCAGTTTGCCTTTAGTCTCTTCCACGCCATCAAGCTATTTGCTGGCACCGTTACCACTTATAATTATCTATACCACTTGTATTTCACTATCTCTTCGCTGAACTAGTGCACCTATACACCTGACAAGTGTATTGGGTGTGTTGGGGACACAAGAAACTTCTTGTATCTTGATTGCAGGATTGCTTGTGAGGGGATACCTTTGACCACTTCCTCCCTGAGTTCGATAAACCTTGGGTGATCCACTTAAGGGAAAACTTGCTGCTGTTCTACAAACCTCTGCACTTGGAGGCCCAACAACTGTCTACAAGAATAGAAGTGCGTAGACATCACCCGCGCCAGGGGGTGGTGTGGGCCCACTATGGCCCATCTCCACTCCTCCTTCTGGCAGTCTTCGTCTTCTGGAAAAATAGGATTTTCCATATATTTTCCCGGATTTTCTGATCTTCGCGAATTTTGCCTCCAAACAGCACCTTTTCCATCAGAATCCTGACTGTAGCGGTCCATGCTCCAAAAGTCATCAACCATGCAAAAACAGATGAAATAACATAAGTATCATCTCTTATATGAAATATGTCAATGGATAACAGTAAATTATGATATATATAATAGTGATGCAAAATGGACGTATCAAGATCCTTCACGAGGAGGTGTGCTTTGTAAGGGAGGACAGGGGGCCTTTTATAGGAGAGGGGGCTCCTCCCCTCCCAGGGCCGGCTCCCATGGGGGGTGCCCCCACCTCTTCCTCATTCATGTGGTGGAAGCTCCGCTCACATCAATTTTGCCTCCCCTCAAAGTTCCACTCACATGCATTAAATTTCCACCAAATTTAATGCAACTCTCATTTAATAAAACTCTTTTATTTATTTTATTAAGAATTTTGTTAATTACTTTAATTAACAAACATTCACATAAAACCCCTTGCAACATTTCAATATCACATGAAGAACCAGTTTCTGCAATTTCACCCAAAACAATTCCGGTTTCCATCGAAATGATTCTACTGCTTTGCAATTCTTTTGTCTGAAACATATATGCTCCAAATGGTGTTTGGCAACCCTTAAGTGTGTCATCCTATGGTTCGCAAATAATGCAGACATGATCGAGACTCCTCTCAGATCAATAATCAGAAGCGGGACCTACAGATCCATTCTGACTCCTACACATTCAACGATGACTTCTGTGATCGCGACAACCTTTAACGCTAGTAACTTAATACCTTTGTCTCACGATATATTACATGTCCGATATTTGATCATCGGTATCCAAATACCTAGTTTGATCTCGTTACCGATATGCACTCTTTTCTCGTTCTCGTGACATAACATTCTAGTGATCACATCACTTTCTTGCAAGCTATTCTCAATGTAATATCACCGAGAGGGTCCAGAGTATATCTATCCGTCATCGAGATGGACAAATCCCACTCTTGATCCATGAGCCTCTACATAACACCTTCGTAGGACTGAACCCACCTTTATAGTCACCCTTTTACGGTGTGACGTTTGATGTTATCAAGATACTCTTCCGGTGTTAGTGATTAACATGATCTCATGGTCTAAGGACTAGGATTACTTCATATGATGTTATAGCAATTTAAACTCAATGACTTTGATTGTAATGCTATACTTCAGATGAATGTTCATCACATCATTTCAACAATGTTGTGACCTCGTTATTAACGACATCCAATGTCCATGATCAAGAAACTTTGATCATCTTGTTAATCAACGAGCTAGTTCAAAGAGAGGCATAACTACGAACTTTCCATTTGTTTATTAAACACACATGTATTAAAATTTCCGTATTAATACAATTATAGTATGCAAAATAAACATCTATCATATACTTGGAATATACATAATAACAACTTTATTATTGCCTCTCAGGGCATATTCCCTTAAGCCATGCTGCTCCCCACGGGTTTGCTACATGCGGCTGCCAGCATTGCTACCCAAGGCCACCGACGTTGCTATGACCTCCACCCGGCAAGCACGACTGCACAACCGCGCCGCCATAGCCCAAATGCCATGGCTCCTACGTGGTAGACGGTGTTTTGCAGTGGAGCCTTTTGGCATAAATTTATCTTAAGGGTGAGGGCATTACCATAAGCTGATCATACTTAGAGCACCTAAACAACATTTATAGAAGGAGATTAGAAGATGCACTTACGACAATGGAGATGAACATTATTCCTGCTTGTTGCAGGAGAAGTTGAAGTCGACGTAGAGGGTCTAGAGATACTCCTGATCTCACGGACCTCTACCGACAGCCCTGGTCTATGGGGACATCAGCAAAGTCGATGATGTGAAGGTGCAGGAACATCGTCGACACTACCCTCTTCGTGGCCGGCAGTGGAGATGGTCTTCGCATACCTCACCACACCTTTTGGATCGGTAGTTAGAGAAAAGTGATGACCCACAAGTATAGGGAGTGTATCGCAGTATTTTTCGATAAGTAAGAGTGTCGAACCCAACGAGGATAAGAAGGTGCTGGCTAGTGGTATGGATCAGGAATTCTCTGCAAATACTTAGCAAACGGATTTTTAGGGGTTTTTGATAAAGCAAGTAAACGAAGTACAAGTAAACAAAAGACAATAAGAATAAATGTAGCAAGTGGCCCAACCCTTTATGAGCAAAGGATAATCCGGTTGTATTACTTAAGATGACCAAACATTCTCGAGGACACATGGGAAGACTGTCAAGTGCTTTCGCTTCATATAGTTGATTAATCTTCTTTAGCTTGCTAAGTGTTGTGTGGGTGAACCTGTGCTAATGTACTGACCTTCCTAGGACTAATACATACTTGTGATTATACCCCTTGCAAACATCCGTAAGTACAAGAAAGTATTTAAGGTACAAACCTAACCACAGCTTTAAACTCTAAGACCCTTACGTCCCTTGTGCAATGGTTTCCTAACAGGGGTTCAGGTTTCTGTCACTTCGGCAACCCCTACGATTAGTAGCCAAATACACAATGCATTCCCCTAGGCCCATATAGGTGAAGTGTCATGTAGTCGACGTTCACATGACACCACTAGAAGAAGTACACCACAACTTAAATATTAAACTATTGAATCTTTCTCAACACAATTCCACTACTAACAACACGACTTCTCCCATGTCCTCAAGATCAAAACAAACTACTCACAAGACATCATATGGATCATGATCAGAGATGGAATAATGATGTATAACAATCTGAACATAAACAATAATACAATGCTTCACTCAATAGCATCAACTACAAAGAGTAATCAACACCGGGAAAGTTTCCCCTAAGAACTATGCAAGATTCAACCCAATTGTTACAGCAATATGGAGATGGTGATGAGGGTGGTGATGATGATCCCGATGAAGTCCAGATTGATGGAGGTGTTGATGGCGACGATCTCCCCTCTCCGGGAAGGAATTCCCTCGGCAGAAATCTATCTACCGGAGAGATCTTTCTCTCTCGGTGTTTTCTGCCCCCAGAGGCGGCGGAATCTTTCTGTGGTTGCTCTTCGAGTCTTAGGGTTTTGGGAGGAATATATACACCAAAGGGGAGAGCCAGAGGTGGGCCAGGGCGGCCACACCACCTGGTGGCGCAGCCTAGGCTAGCCCACGCCAGGGGGTGGTGTGGGCCCCCTGTGGCCCATCTCCACTCCCTCTTCTGGCAGCCTTCGTCTTCTGGAAAAATAGGATTTTCCGTATATTTTCCTGGATTTTCTAATCTTCGCGAATTTTGCCTCCAAACAGCACCTTTTCCATCAGAATCCTAACTGCAGCGGTCCATGCTCCAAAAGTCATCAACCATGCAAAAACAGATGAAATAACATAAGTATCATCTATTAATATGAAATATATCAATGAATAACAGTAAATTATGATATAGAATAGTGATGCAAAATGTACGTATCAACTCCCCCCAAACTTAGACTTCGCTTGTCCCCAAGCGAAACTGAGCTCAATAAACATGACCTCAGGTTTATGGAGTGAAGAGTCGATAAAAAGAATACGGACAAGAAGCATCACATTCATCAATACGTAGATCATAATAGAAGACAACTCACTATTATATAACTCAACTTGCAATAAGAAAAGGAAACACAATAAAGATACATGAAGTAAATCATAATTGGTAATGGCAAACTTAGCTCTTGGTCGAAGAATAGTTGATAATTTGCTGGAGTTCACAAATAACTGGTTTTCAATGATAGCTTTCAAAGTAGTAATCACCAAGATAAGAGCAATGTGCAAAACAAGGAACATAAGAAACATGATTGAATAAATCATCATATGAATGAATGAAACACAACAACTCAAAATACTTGCTGAGATAGAAGGGAATAGGTTTACTGACTCAACTAAAAAGTAAAAGAAAGGCCCTTCGCAGAGGAAAGCAGGGATTGCAAGTTTCATAAGATCTGCCAAAAATTATGGTACTTATTAGCTTTCAGCTCTCATTGCCCCTATCATAGGCATCTTTAGGTGGTTAAGGTTAAAGTGACACAACTAAGAGGATATGATTGACAAGTTATAAGTTGAAATCTCATGCCCCTTACTTACGAGTACCGAACCTCATGCTACTCAACTTCAGTCACGAGTAAGCTCTTGTCATTGTAAATATATGTGTATCATTGAGAACCGCCAACGGGGTACCCCTTGCACATGATACAGGAGCTATCCCATAATCAAAATGACAAGGCGAGCAGACAATGAGCATCTCAGCGATCTTTTTATTTGCTATTTGCATAGGATTTTATTGAGGATGCTTCATAGAATGCTCACTATAGTTATGCTGCAAGTTTCTACCATGATTATGCATGGCTTAGGCTAGCGGCCCAGGCATTTCTCTAACACACATATAAACTCCATGATCTTACAAGTTCCCCTTTTATTTCACACCGCCAGGATCCATAGGCAAAAGAATCATGATATCAACTAGGTACAAAGTACCATGGGAGTGTTCAAAGCGTTCCCCATGATACATGGTTCTGCTAACTTCAACTCATAAAGCGCAAGCATATACGCAACAAAGAAGGACCCAATGGTTCAAGTTTATTAAGTACAAGAAAGTAAAGTGTGCCATTGATGTCTACGCACTTCTATTCTTGTAGACAGTTGTTGGGCCTCTAAGTGCGGAGGTTTGTAGAACAGCAGCAAGTTTTCCCTTAAGTGGATCACCCAAGGTTTATCGAACTCAGGGAGGAAGTGGTCAAAGGTATCCCCTCTCAAGCAACCCTGCAATCAAGATACAAGAAGTCTCTTGTGTCCCCAACACACCCAATACACTTGTCAGGTGTATAGGTGCACTAGTTCAGCGAAGAGATAGTGAAATACAAGTGGTATAGATAATTATAAGTGGTAACGGTGATAGAAAATAGCTTGCTGGCGTGTGGTTGTCGTGGGAAAAGACTAAAGTAAAACTGAAATAAAGATAGAAGCAAGCAAACATGTAACAGATCTAATTGCAAACGGTGTATCAATGCTTAGAAACAAGGCCTAGGGATCATACTTTCACTAGTGAACACTCTCATAAAAATATCTTCTCTTCATGATACTACTCTGAACTACTCTCCGGTTGAACACTCTAATCGATGGTAGGGCTATAACAGCACACCTCAAAGTTCATCTTTCCCATCTAGAAAACCCCACACTATCACCTTGAGTACTAGATGAGTCCAACAAACACCACAATTTCATAGAAAGATCCAACTCCAAATATAACTCATAACAAGTATTTGTAATCTCTAGCCTAAGTGCCACCATGGTGTGCACACTGTCAACTTCACACACATGGGGAGAGGAGAGATCTATTAAAGCACTTGAGTAGCAAGGTAGATCTATAGATTACAAGCTCATGATCTCAATAAGATCATGCATAGAGAGAGATGAACACATAGCTACCGGTAGAACCCTTAGCCTCGAGACAGAACTACTCCCTCCTCGTCATGGGAATCAGCAATGGTGATGGAGATGGCGGCGGAGATCGATGGAGATGGCTCCGGGGGCACTTCCCCATCCCAGCAGGGTGCCAAAACAAAGACTTTCTATCCCCCGAATCTTCCCTTCGGAGGCGGCGGCGCTGCGGAACTTTTCGTAGATTTATGATTGACTATCTAGGGTTTTTGCCTTGGGAGGAATATATAGGCGAAGGAGGCAAGGTCGGTGGCCGGCCAGGGGGCCCACACCATGCCCTGGCGCGGCCTGGGATGGCCCGCGCCAAGGGTTGGTGTGGCCACCCTATGGCCCCTCTCCAACTCTCCTTCTAGCTCCATGAGTCTTCCGGGAAAATAGTAACTTTGGCATTTGTCCCGTCCAATTCCGAGAATATTCATTTTCTGACTTCCTGGAACCAAAAACAGCAGAAAACACGCAGCTGGCACTGTGGCTCTTGTTAATAGGTTAGTCCAAGAAATCATATGAAAAGTACTCCAAAGTTGGAACAAAACATAAGAAAGTAGATAAAACCAAGCATGGAACATCAAAAATTATAGATACATTTGCAATGTATCAACATCCCCAAGCTTAACTCTTGCTCGTCCTCGAGTAGGTAAGTGATAAAAAGAAAGAATAATTTTTGAGGTGACATGCACCATCAAAGACTTGATCAAAGTATTTGTAAAACATTCAAAGCTGGGATCATAGTACTTCAATCATAACATGAAAGACAAAGTTCTAACAATAATACAAAGAAACTATGATGCAACATGAAAAGGCACAAACAAAAGATTCGTGAGTAACAATGCTTTGCAAGACGTTTGTTTATGTCACATAAAGAAAACATAGCATACTAGTATTTAGCTTGTCCCTCAATAGAGTAGCAAATATAAATGCATAGGACACCTTCAAAGTTCATAAGAGTGACTAGATACAAATAGTTTAAAACAAGCAATATCAAGTTATGCATCAATCAACTAGTCTTGGGACAATGCACATAGAACTAAGAATGGCCACTATGCTCTCAAAGTAGGTGCATAAAGGTAGTGGGTGGAGACTCAATATAATGGTGGAAGAAAGGCCTTTTTATAAAAGGAAGTAGGGATTCAAGTCTCATAAAGAGCTTCCAAAAATTATGGTACTTAATAGTTTTCAGCTCTCATTGCCCCTATCATAAGCATCTTGAAGTGATTAAGGTTAAAGTGAACAAACTATGGTGTACATGCTTGACGAAGTATAAGCTAGAAATCTCATGTCCCTTCTATACGAGGGCCGCTCCTCATGCTACTCAAGTTTAGTCACCTGTAAGTTCTTGTCATCATAAGTACATGTGTATCATAGAGAACCGCCAACGGGGTACCCCTTGCCCGATGATACGGAAGGATCCCCATATCAAAATGACAAGGCAAGCAGACAACAAGCATCTCAGCAATCTTCTTATTTAGCATGGGAATATGGTGCTTTTTTCTCTCTTTCCTCTTTTCATATATCTCTTTTTTTCTCTTTTCTTTTTCTCTTTTTTCTCAATATGGGACTCTTTTTTTATAAGAAGAATGCTTCATAGACAGCTCATTATAGTTACGCTGCAGGTTTCCACCATGTCAGCATGGATTAGACCAGCGGCCCAGGTGTTTCTCTAACACATATAACCTAACTCTATGGACTTACAAGCTCCCTTTTCATTTCACACCGACGACATCCATAGACAAAAGAGCATGATATCAACTAGGTACAAAGTACCAGTGCAATGTTGAAAGCGTTCCCCATGACAGCATGGTTCTGCTAATCCCCAACAAATAAGTGCAAGCATATACAACATAGATGACACAATGGTTCAACTTTATTAAGGGCAAGAAAAGTAAAGTGTGCCATCAAGTTCGTGAGAGCTTTAATAACTAGTTTTCTCATAACAAGTTTAATTCGGAAGGTAAACAAAAGCATGAATATACTTGGAATAGCATATGCTAGTAGGTAGGTATGGTGGACTATTTGGAATAACTTGGTTTAAGGAGTTGGATGCATGAGTGGAACTCATACTTGGTTGTGGAGGCTAGCAAAAGACTGGGAGCGACAAACTAAGAGAGCAATAATGGCCATAATCATGCACAGCGACAAAACATCATTAATCAAAGCATAAAGTGATACTACAAGTTGAAAACTAAAGGGTCATGAAGGCTATAGTGACTTGGGATAGTTATAACATGGTGTGAGCATGTGCCAAGTCAACCCAAATAAAGTATCAAAGGAGAATACCACTATAATATGCTTTAATATGCTAAAACAACGCATGATTCATCCAAGGCACATTAAGCAATATCAATTGTTTATAACAATTCATGCTATAGCAAAGAATACTAAGCATAAAGCCAAAACAATATCAAGCATGGCATGACAAAGCATAGGCCACAGTCAAAAACAAGCTCTTTTTACCACATAAGCATGAACTTTCTTACTCTTTTCCAATCTAAACCAAACTATTTGAAAACCAATGTATGAAAGAGGGGGTCCAACCAATTTATTCAGAAAACTAAGAAAACCAAGCAAACGAAAAAACAAAACAAAAACAAAAAAGAAGACGCTCCAAGAACAACACAACTGTGCATGAAACAATAAAAATGAAGCGTTTGGAAGAAACCTGGGATTATTATTGATGAAGAGGGGGATGCCTTGGGCATCCCCAAGCTTTGACGCTTGTACTTCTTGGATATTTCTTGGGGTGACACGCGTGGCATCCCCAAGCTTGAGCTTTAGTCCATCCTTCATCTCATTACTCATTCCTTCCATACACCTGAATTTTTCATTCATACAAAACTTCACACAATCTTTATTAGCAACATGTAGAGTCCCCAACCTTTAACAAGGTAGAGATCCCTGTGTTTACAATGCTAGTCCCTAGATCAATAGCTAGCATCCACAGTTAAGATGTAATATCAAGAAACAAAGGTCATAATATAGCTTTATAACCAGGAATAACATAAGTTTATTACATCAAACATAGCTCATTTGGCTATTACATTACATTGCAGCGGAATAACTATAAGTATGGGTCCTTCATCTTCAAAGTGCCACAGGCAGATGTTGGTTGTAGACTTTGTAATCCTAATCAATCAATCTTCACTAAAAACAATCAAACCTGCAACATTACAAGTTACAGCCACAAGGGTCAATACATTTGAATTGTATTGGCAAGCTTCACTTCTATATATAAGATGAGTGGATCCTATCATTACATGCATATTTGGCTAAGTAGAGTTTTAGGCTTATTTGCATAAAGCAATGTTTTATCCTATCTTTCAAAATGGTTTTGGTCCTTTGTCAAATCTCCTTTCAAAAATCTCTTGAACTCCTTGGTAAAAACTCAAGTGTTCAAGCCCTTGTCAAAATCTCTTGAGCACCTTGGTAACCCCAAGTGCATCTAGTTTTAAAAGTTTTCTTTTAGAAATTGGAGTGTCGAGATCTTCCATAGCTTCAGGCCTTAGTTGCTCAGTATTGTCCATAACCGGGTACACGGCTAAGTACTTAGATTTTATTATCTTCTGTAGAAGTTATACACTCTACCCACATGACACAATCTCATCTTGTTGCCACCAGTGGCCGCTGGATTAGTACTCACCAAGATGGAATACTGGCAGATTGAGAATGTGACGAAGTCTTTCCAAAGGGTCCTCCCATACATCATTGCTAGTTTGTCATCAGTAACAATGTAGGATTCCAGGTCCCCATTTTTCTGTAGCCTGAAGACAATGCATGGGTCTTCCCAATGTAGTTGACTAAGCCAGAGCCATAATAGCATGTGGTTGCACACGAAAGCCACTGTACGAGAAACATGTTCAATCTCTAAGTTTCCTGGGTGGTTTTCCTTTGGAGCACAACACAAAGAGATTTGCCATAGACAAGGTTCCTTTTGTTGCCACCTTCTCCAAAACTCAAAGTATCCTCGGCCACCCAGGTGGTTCATTGAGTCCTTGTTTTATTATATAAAACATAAGTCTTTTCTCAACCTTTGTAAAATCTCAACATGTATCTCTTTTCAAAATATAGCATGGCTAAGCATGTAACAACTACATTGTTTTCACTAAGGTATATATAGGGAATCCTATTAGGATTAGCATAGCATAAGTATAGAAATTATTTTCATGCATGTTTTCAAAATCCACTAAGTATAATGAAAATAGTAGGACTTTTGTATGATAGTGTAACTTGCCTTTTTGGTAGGGAATGGTGGTTCACTCCTTGATCTTGCTAGTCTCACACTTCACTACAAGTCAATCAAGCAAACACAAATTCAATTCACATTCCAAACCAAAGTCAAACAAACAATTTTTCACACACAAAGTAATGGAATCTAAGTCATGCATAAGCATGCAAAGGTTGGTTCTATTGTAAGGATGGTCTCCACTAGGCTTCTAAACTTTGTAAGTTCCAAATTGGTCATTTACCAAAATGGCAAAGTCATTCGCAAATGGGTTTTATCCTTAAACCATTTTAAAAACAAAGTATTATTTTATGTGGTGTAGAAATATTTTTACTAAGGCATTAACCTATAGGGTTCACCAAATATGTTTTTAAACCATAAAACTTGGTGTTTGGGGTCAGAGAGTTTAAAACAAAACATTTTCCAAAGGTTTTCTTCCAAAACCATTTTTAATAAATAAACCACATTTCTATTTGACTAGAAATGGTTTTAAATCAAAGAATCATTCTTTTGTTTCACCAAATTCATTTTTGAAACCACAAAGTGTTTCCTAAGGTCAGTAGGTTTGGTCCAAAACATTTTCTCCAAAGTTTTTACTCAAAACCATTTTTCATAAACAAAACAATAGTTTTATTTAGCTAGAAATGGACTAAACCAAGTAATCCATTCTAAACTTTTCCAAATTCATTTTCCAAACCATGGGTTGGTTCCTAGGGTCAGTAAGGTCACAACAAACCATTTTGCAAAGGTTTTAACCCTAAAATCATTTTTAAACAATTTTTCTACTCTAAACAAGCTCACAAAAGAATCTTCAAAAACAAGCAAACTAACAGATACTATTTGTTAAACTAAGGGCATGGTTGGCTAGGTCTTGCTCTCCTGAATCCAACGACATAAAATTTGTAATTTTTGGACGTGTGGTTTGAAAGTTATAAGGGTTTGAAGTTTGCAAATAATTCTGTTTTCAAATCTGTTTTTAAACTAGAGCTGGCCACGCGTCATTCTTTCATTGGTCGATACCGGTTCGGCCCGATCGGCAACGCGGTGCGTTGGATCAACTCAAATCGCGCGGTCCAGAGGACATACCCCTTCACGGTTAAGTGAATCTGTCGTGCTCGCCCGATCTAGATTGAACGGATCCTATTGCCTGGCCAAGAACTGGCGGTGCTCAACAGTGGTGCGTGGCGGCGACGGTCAGACAGCGGCGGCGCTGGCGAAATAGGAAGCGAGAGAGGGAGAGAGTAGGCTCACCGTGTTCGCGAGGTCAAGGTGGTGCTCAAGGTACTCTCGAGGAAGCAAGGGGCGCACGGAGACGGAGGTAATCGCTCGCCGGAGTCGTCGTCGGCGTCGGTTGGTCCTGCTCGCGGTTGGAGTCGACGCTACAGATCAAGAGAAGGTAGACCGAGGGCATGGTTAGACGTAGGAGATCATGGCGGAGCTGTGTGCGTGAACGAGAAGGCGCGGGGCAGTCTGGTTTACCTGGGAGCTTGCCGGAGTTGGAGCGGACGGCGACGTTGTTCAGGAGGTTGACGTAGTCGATGCACAGGGGCGCCCGCGGTCGAATGGAGGGCACGGGGAGAAGCGTCTGGGAGTGGGGAAGCTTCTAGGGTGCTCAGGGAGGCACGGGGTGGTGTGTACTGGCCTGAATTGGTCGGAGACGGTGGTCGGAGCAGAGGGAGTACTGGATCGATTAGTGGCAGCCTCGGGGCAGAGAGAGAGAGGCGACAGAGGGGAAAGGCGGAGAAGATGCTAGCGTTTAATAGCGTGCAGTCGCGGCGAGGTTTAAGTCGCGGCATCAATGCGAATTGATCGCGGCTTTCAAAGGCAGCAACGGCAGGCGTCGTTAACGCGAGGAGGAAGAAGGGGTCGCGCGGGTGTGGAGGATGAACATGGGAGAGTGGGCCTACTGGTCAGTGGGAAAAGAAAGGAGGGAGAGGTCCACCGGTCAGTGTCTATGCGGGTTAGTTACGAGGTGTGAAACGTTTTCTTTCGGGGAGGGAACTGGGCTGTTTCTGGGCCTATTGGGCTGCTGGGTTGGATTGCCCTCTTTCTTATTGGACTTCCCTCAAAAAAACTCAATTCCCCAAAAGAACTCAAAAAGGAACCAACAAGAAGCAAATGCAGACAATGGCAGAAATCTGTCAAAACAGACCAGCAGGTAAAGAAGAATTTTTTCGAAGACCTTCTGTTGCTCAAATAAAAAGTGTTGAACTAACGAAAGTTAGATAACAACATGGGTCAGAAGCACAAAAATTCAAGCCTCAAAAGGACGTACAGAGAATTTACACGAATTTTTACGGTGAAGCACAGAAATCTGTTTCGGGACAACAACTTTCCCAATCATTACTTCTCTCTCATTAGAGGTTACTCTTGGCACAAAAAGGAAATAAAAAGTATAAGGAGCGGTTATTACTGAAGTAATAACTTCCAAGACTCAACTAAAACTTTTGGGTTATCTCCCAATAAGTATTTTTCTTTAACGCCTTTAAGTTAGGCATGATAGTTTGAGAAGATGTTCACATAAGAAATATGAATTGAAGTAAAAGAGAGCATCAAGAAGAAAATTTAAAGCATATTTAAGTCTAACCCCACTTCCTATGCATAGGAATCTTGTAAAGAAACAAGTCATGAAAGCACAAAGCAACAAGCATAGAAAAGCAAAACAAGTGCAACTTCAAAATTTTCAACATAAAGAGGGGAAACTTAATATTGTTGAGATACATAAAACCATGTTTCCCTCTCTCATAATAACTTTCAGTAGCATCATGAATAAAATTAACAATATAACTATCACATAAAACATTCTTATTATGAGCCACATCCATAAAAGAATTAATACTCTCCACATAAGCATAGTCATTCTTATTAATTATAGTGGGAGCAAATTCAACAAAATAGCTATCATTATTATTCTCATCACCATAATCATAAAATATAGGAGGCATATTATAGTCATAATGAATTTCCTCCTCAATAGTAGGTGGAATGAAAATATCATATTCATCATTGTAATCATCATATATTGGAGGTTTGGTATCATCATAAGCAATAGAATAGCTATCTTCCAAAGGTGGGAAACTAAAAAGATCATTTCCATAAAAAGTAGCTTCCCTAAGCTTAGACTTTTCCATAGCATTAGCAATAATGGTGTCCAAAGAATTCATACTAACAACATTGCTATTAGCATGCAAATAAAGTTCCATAGGTTTTTTAATTTTCTCTTCAAACACTTCATGTCCTAGCTCAAGGTAAATACTATAAAGCTCTCTAATTTTGTTGTTGTTTTCCATTAAGCCTAACTAGTGAAAATAAGAAACAAAAAGACAAAACTGCAGAATCTAAAGGAAATAGCTTCGAGCACTCACACTAGAGGATGTGAGTACCTTTTACCTTACCTCCCCGGCAATAGCACCAGAAAATAGGCGTTTGCCGTGGGAGGTTCTTCTTCTTTAATCCTCCGGTGTGAATACCTTTTACCTTACCTCCCCGGCAACGGCAACAGAAATTAGCGTTCGCCGTGGGAGGTTCTTCTTCTTTAATCCTTCGGTGTGAATACCTTTTACCTTACCTCCTCGCCAACAGCGCCAGAAAATAGCTTGATGTCTACGCACTTCTATTCTTGTAGACAGTTGTTGGGCCTCCAAGTGCAGAGGTTTGTAGAACAGTAGCAAGTTTTCCCTTAAGTGGATCACTCAAGTTTTATCGAACTTAGGAAGGAAGTGGTCAAAGGTATCCCCTCTCAAGCAACCCTGCAATCAAGATAAAATAAGTCTCTTGTGTCCCCAACACACCCAATACACTTGTCAGGTGTATAGGTGCACTAGTTCGGTGAAGAGATAGTGAAATACAAGTGGTATAGATAATTATAAGTGGTAACGGTGATAGAAAATAGCTTTCTAGCGTGTGGTTGTCGTGGGAAAATACTAAAGTAAAACTAAAATAAAGATAGAAGCAAGCAAACATGTAACAGATCTAATCGCAAACGGTGTATAAATGCTTAGAAACAAGGCTTAGGGATCATACTTTCACTAGTGAACACTCTCATAAAAATATCTTCTCTTCATGATACTACTCTGAACTACTCTCCAGTTGAACACTCTAATCGATGGTAGGGATATAACAGCACACCTCAAAGTTCATCTTTCCCATCTAGAAAACCCCACACTGTCACCTTGAGTACTAGATGAGTCCAACAAACACCACAATTTCATAGAAAGATCCAACTCCAAATATAACTCATAACAAGTATTTGTAATCTCTAGCCTAAGTGCCACCATGGTGTGCACACTGTCAACTTCACACACATGGGGAGAGCAGAGATCTATTAAAGCACTTGAGTAGCAAGGTAGATCTATAGATTACAAGCTCATGATCTCAATAAGATCATGCATAGAGAGAGAGAGATGAACACATAGCTATCGGTAGAACCCTTAGCCTCAAGAGAGAACTACTCCCTCCTCATCATGGGAATCAGCAATGGTGATGGAGATGGCGGTGGAGATCGATGGAGATGGCTCCGGGGGCACTTCCCCGTCCCGGCAGGGTGCCAGAACAGAGACTTTCTGTCCCCCGAATCTCCCCTTTGGTGGTGGCGGTGCTGGGGAACTTTTAATGGATTTCTAATTGACTATCTAGGGTTTTTTCCTCGGGAGGAATATATAGGCGAAGGAGGCAAGGTCGGTGGCCGGCCAGGGGGCCCACACCATGCCCTGGCACGGCCTGGGCTAGCCCGCGCCAAGGGGTGGTGTGGCCACCCTGTGGCCCCTCTCCAACTCTCCTTCTGGCTCCGTGAGTCTGCCGGGAAAATAGTAACTTTGGCTTTTGTCCCGTCCAATTCCGAGAATATTCATTTTCTAACTTCCTGGAACCAAAAACAGCAGAAAACAGGCAGCTGGCACTATGGCTCTTGTTAATAGGTTAGTCCAAGAAATCATATGAAAAGTACTCCAAAGTTGGAACAAAACATAAGAAAGTAGATAAAACCAAGCATGGAACATCAAAAAGTATAGATACATTTGCAATGTATCAGCCATCAAGTTCGTGAGAGCTTTAATCACTATTTTTTGCATAACAAGTTTAATTTGGAAGGTAGATAAAAACAAGAATTTACTTGGAATATCAATAATGCTAATAGGTAGGTATGGTGGACTCAAATGGCAAAGGTTTTGGTTTTGAGGAGGTGGATGCACGAGAAGTAATCCCCTCAGTACAGGTTTTTGGCTAGCAAGGCTAGGTAGCAAGTATAAGAGTTGAAGGAAACAAACAAACATACAAGTGATAAAGACAAACATGCAATCTTCCTTGGAAGCACAAAAGATCTTAACTAGAGAATAGTAGACTTATGAGCAAATCAAGAAAGAAAGATGATGAAATTATATTTATTTAGAGTACTTTTATCTTTTTCGATCAACTCTCAAAAATAGTGTTGCTACTGATCGAGCCAGGTTTGCCAAAACCAACTAAATTAACTCAATGATCCCAAAGTGATACCAATACTAACAACAAGATCAATCATATAACCACGAATTGAAAACTAATATAAGATATGCAAAAGAGTAAATGATAGAACTTCTCATTAATATTCCATAACGGCAACTCACACCAAGGGATACATATCTAACAAGAGAGGGGACACTTCCATAATGCAAACCATCCTACATGATAACTTCTCTATTCATGATATGACTCTACTAAAAAGTTAAAAATATAGAAGATAGTGATGTGATACCATGGCACTCCCCCAATCTTGGAACAAACCAAAGGGGATGCCAAACCTGATGACGAATTACTCCTTTGGTGGTGATGGTATTCTCTTGATGAGCTCTTTGATTAGTTTCCCTAAGTCTTCAATCTCGAAGGTGAGAGTACGAATCAACTCCGAGTTGTGCTCGATACGGTGCATGATCATATCAGATTGTGGATCCCAGCTCTTGTGATTCTTTTCCCACTCTTCCTCCTTGAAGTCTTTCTTCCCTGCATGGCTAGAACGAGGCAAATCCCAATTGGAGGGTAATTTCTCCTTGGGCATATTCTGGGGTTGATGCTTAGGGATACAGGTATGGAAAGGATTGTTGGTGCGTGGAGGAAGTGACCGTGGAGCTAAACAGTAACGCGGAGTTTTCCCTCCGATTGACATCTATGTCGTCCTCCTGACCCTGCCAGATCTTGCCAACACTCCAATGCTTGCAATGGTAGTGCCGGTGTGAGGGTGTTGGACTTGCTTTGTCTCCTCTTCACCTTCACTCTTGATCTCCTTCTCCTGCCCGGGGTCTTGGAGATCTTCCTCCATAGGCTCCTTCCCCTTATCCTTGGAGGACACCATTGTGCTTCTAAACTTTCAAGAATAGTTCCTGGCAGAAACAGATCGAAACAAAAACACGACGATAACACGATATACGAACCTCGGGGGATCCAGGGGATTATATATTACGAAGTTTCACAACAAAAGGAAGGTGCTGGGAGAAAACGGGTCGGAGACGGAGTCTGGAGTGGCCACACCACCTGGTGGCACGGCCAGGGGTGGGCCCGCACCACTGGGTGGTGTGAGCCACCCTGGCTCCGTTTCCATCCATCTTTTTCTTCGTAACTTTCCTTATTGACTAAAAACTGCAAAAATATAATTGGATAGTATTTTCGCGGAACTTTTCTTACCAGAACTGTTACCTATTTGAAAACGGATTCTGCAGGTCTCTGAATTTGGTATCTAGTAGATTCTTCCGGAGTCACCACTTGAATAACATCAATATCTTCATCTTCATACACTTATTGTGAGTCATGAAACCTTTCTCTTCCTTACTACACCATTATCTCCACTACCTGGAAATTTCTTTCAAACAAAACTTCACACAGTTCTCATTAGCAACATTAGTATAAGTGAGGTGATAAAACCTTTTGAGTTCAACTTCAACTAAAAACCATCAAAACATAAGCTACTGTAGCAACTCCCTCCGAAAACCCAAAAAGAAATCAAAAAGGAAATTGATTGAAGAAGCAAATGCAAGAGTGGCAAAATCTGTCAAAACAGACCAGCAGGTAAAGATTAATTTTTTCAAAAATCTTCTGTTGCTCAAATCAAAAAGTGCAAAGCTAACAAAGTTAAATAACAACCTGGGGAAGAAGCACAAAAAATTACAGCTCAATCCGACATACATATATCTCTCACGAATTTTTACGGTGAAGCACAAAAAATCTGTTTCGAGACAGCAACTTCCCCAAATCTTACTTCTCTCTCATTAGAGGTTGATCTTGACACCAAAAACCAAACAAAAATGATAAGGAGAGGTTATTACCGAAGTAATAACTTCCAAGACTCAAAGAAATAAAAACAAACTGAAAGCAAAAATAAACTGGGTTGTCTCCCAAAAAGCTCTTTCTTTATAGCCATTAAGATGGGCATGATAATTTTGAAGATGCTCACATAAGAATATGAATTGAGGTGAAAGAGAGCATTAAGAAGCAAAAATACACACATTTAAGTCTAACCCACTTCCTATGCAAGGGAATTTTGTAAACAAACAGGTTGTTGAAACAAGAGGCTACTAGCATAGGAAGGCAAAAGAAGTGCAACATAAAAACTTTCAGCATAAAACGAGGAAACTTGATATTATTGAGATACGTAAGAACACTATTCCCTCTCTCATAGTAACTTTCAGTATCATGCATAAACTTAACAATATAACTATCACAAGGACCATCGTAACAATGATCACTTATTCTAACAGAAAACACAGGAATACTAGCTCTCTTAACACTACTTTGTGAAACAATATTAGAGATATCCTTACAAAGGATAGTGTGTTCCTCTTCTTCGTATTTAGTAACAAAGTCTTTCACATTTGCTATTATAGGTTCATCATCCATTTGTTTATCAGGTTAAACAGCTCTATTTGTACTTTCATTAACCATACTAGCTATCATAGAATGTTCCTTTATCTTAACTGGGAAAGGCATTGATTAGCAGTATAAACTTCAGTATTTCT
Organism: Avena sativa; assembly: GCA_916181665.1. Lineage (NCBI taxonomy): Eukaryota > Viridiplantae > Streptophyta > Magnoliopsida > Poales > Poaceae > Avena > Avena sativa. Next base: position 626,072,526 of record OV702288.1, on the reverse strand, counting down.
TGTAGGAACACTCTTAGCAACATCTTTATAAGGTTCATGATACTTATTCCACTTCTTTTTAGGCACTTTAATGTAGGAAGCAAAAGCCTTAAAATAAGAAGCAATAGCTTGAGAGTCTAGACCATAAGCATTACTAATATTTCGAAAGTCATCAGTTCCCATAAAAGATTCAATGCATTCATAATCATAATTTATACCTGACTTTCTACCTTTGTCATTCTCCCAAGCTTCAACATTGTCTTGAATACGGTCCATAAGATCCCATTTAGCTTCTTCTTCCATGCGAGTGAATGATCCAGCACAAGAAGCATCCAATAAATCCTTGTCATGTAGAGGGAGCCTTGCATAAAGTTATTGATAATAATATTATTGGGGAGCTCATGAATGGGACATTTGAGCATTATTAACTTCAATCTCCCCCAAGCTTGAGTTGTACTCTCTCCATCAAGAGGCCAAAAGTTATATATTTGATTCCGATCTTTATGAATCTCACTAGGAGGATAAAACTTTGAATAAAAGAGAGGTACTATTTCCTCCCATTCCAGAGCTTGACCATTCTTTAGCAGCTTATACCATTCATCAGCTCTTCCTTTCAGTGATAATGAGAATAACTTCTTCTTAACTTGATCTGTAGTAATACATGCACACTTAAACAGCCCGCATAATTCGTGTATAAAGAGTAAATGATCACCAGGATGGACAGTTCCATCCCCAACATAGTAGTTATCCATAACACGATCAATAATTCTTGTAGGTATTTTCAAAGCATCATTCTCAGTAGGTGGTGGTTCATCTACTACCTTAGCAGTGGTAGTAGCATTAACAAATAAGAAACTCATCGAATTATCCATAATGAAAATAAAGCAACTAACAGAAGTAAACAATACTCACAGTAGAAGTTTCCTTTACCAGTTCCACTCTCCAATAGCACTTCATTCCCCGGCAACGGCGCCAGAAAATACTCTTGATGACCCACAAGTATAAGGGGTGTATCGTAGTATTTTCGATAAGTAAGAGTGTCAAACCCAACGAGGAGCAGAAGGTGCTAGCTAGTGGTATGGATCAGGAATTCTCTGCAAATACTTAGCAAACGGATTTTTAGGGGTTTTTGATAAAGCAAGTAAACGAAGTACGAGTAAACAAAAGACAATAAGAATAAATGCAGCAAGTGGCCCAATACTTTATGAGCAAAGGATAAGCCGGTTGTATTACTTAAGATGACCAAACGTTCTCGAGGACATATGGGAAGACTGTCAAGTGCTTTCGCTTCATATAGTTGATTAATCTTCTTTAGCTTGCTATGTGTTGTGTGGGTGAACCTGTGCTAATGTACCGACCTTCCTAGGACTAATACATACTTGTGATTATACCTCTTGCAAACATCCGTAAGTACAAGAAAGTAATTAAGGTATAAACCTAACCACAACTTTAAACTCTAAGACCCTTACGTCCCTTGTGCAATGGTTTCCTAACGGGGGTTCAGGTTTCTGTCACTCTGGCAACCCCTACGATTAGTAGCCAAATACACAATGCATTCCCCTAGGCCCATATAGGTGAAGTGTCATATAGTCGATGTTCACATGACACCACTAGAAGAAGTACACCACAACTTAAATATTAAACTACAGAATCTTTCTCAACACAATTCCACTACTAACAACATGACTTCTCCCATGTCCTCAAGAAAAAAACGAACTACTCACAAGACATCATATGGATCATGATCAGAGATGGAATAATGATGTATAACAATCTGAACATAAACAATAATTCAATGGTTCACTCAATAGCATCAACTACAAAGAGTAATCAACACCGGGAAAGTTTCCCCTAAGAACTATGCAAGATTCAACCCAATTGTTACAGCAATATGGAGATGGTGATGAGGGTGATGATTGTGGTGATGATGATCCCGATGAAGTCCAGATTGATGGTGGTGTTGATGGCGACGATCTCCCCTCTCCGGGAAGGAATTCCCCCGGCAGATGTCTGCCGGAGAGATCTTTCTCTTTCAGTGTTTTCTGCCCCGCAGAGGCGGCGGAATCTTTCTATGGTCGCTCTCCGAGTCTTAGGGTTTCGGGAGGAATATATACGCCAGAGGGGAGAGACAGAGGTGGGCCAGGGCGGCCACACCACCTGGTGGTGTGGCCTAGGCTGGCCCTTGCCAGGGTGGTGTGGGCCCCCTGTGGCCCATCTCCACTCCCTCTTCTGGCAGCCTTCGTCTTCTGGAAAAATAGGATTTTCCGTATATTTTCCTGAATTTTCTGATCTTCGCGAATTTTGCCTCCAAATACCATCTTTTCCATCAGAATCCTGACTGCAGCGGTCCATGCTCCAAAAGTCATCAACCATGCAAAAAGAGATAAAATAACATAAGTATCATCTCTTAATATGAAATATATCAATGAATAACAGTAAATTATGATATAGAATAGTGATGCAAAATGGACGTATCAAAAAGGAAGGCTCGTATTGAAGTGGTTAAATCATAACTAAAACCCCCTTTCCTCTTTTATTCTTGTGTGTGTGTGCCAGGTACACGGGACCAAAACCAAACTTGAGTCGTGCTTCCGATCATTGCACGTACGTGGAGTCAAAACTCCCCATTTATCTCGGTTTGTTACAACCGTAGATTAATTCCAACATTCTCCCCCTTGATCGAAAGGTTAACAAACATCCTAAACCTACTCTTGGTAGAAATAACATACCAAACTGAAGTGTTAAAGTGAATAATAAAATGTCACTAACCCTCTTCAGCTATAGCACATCATTCTATTTTGAAATGGAAAACATACTACTTTATGGGAGTTGGTTTATTCAGTGGTCCTTATTCCCAGAATCAAAAGGCTTTCCAGCAACCCATGCCGGCAACATAATCATAAAAGAATGGGTGGTAAGCCTTCAATAGACGGATACATAAAACCATACAATGCTTAACGTCGGTGTTTGATCCTGGATTCTATCTTTCACAATGTTAAACATATTGTTAATGGTTTTGACAACACCATATGACTTGTTGTTACTCGCATAGAAAACTACATATTCATAATGCAGTAAGTGGTTTAAAAAATGTTGTCTACCACCTTAGTTTTGGGAATAAAACATTATTTGACATAAAACCTGCTTTATAGCCTCATAACATACCACATAATCGTTTGCAATTTTACTAATGCAATTGTATCATTTTGGAGCGTTTCCACGATATAGCTCAATATGCAAGGGTGAGGATATAACATAACATGGAAACCTTAGTATCCACACACCTTGCTAGAAAAAAATTATCTGAATAACCCACGTAATCGAGGTTATCAAACTTCTTATTGGTGAGCAAGTAAACTTTATTGCCTTGCATGTACTACAAGACATGGTGGCTTTCCAGCGGTCCATTTTGCTAGACTTATTGTAAATTTGTCAATTATCCCGATCGTAAATAGGGCATGTTCATATTTGAATACACGTGTTGCTTCTGACAACTGAAATATAAGGAACCGACATTATCTGATCAGTTTATAATGGTTCCTTGGATATTGAAATGTCCATCTTCATTGCCCTTAACTTTAGTAGCAGGTGATAAAGTACCCATGCATAATATTCTTCTTTTGTACTCTATCAACATATGTCATCATAGAATAGAACTTATACTCCTTTCGGACCTATATCTTAGCAAACCTCAATACAAGAAAAGTATGAGGCATTATCGAGATCATTTATATCACGTTTGAACACATAAATCTCTTGTCCTATGATACGTCCAAAACGTATCTACTTTTCCGAACACTTTTGCTATTATTTCTCCTTTAAACTTATATGAATTGGATGCAACTAACACGGACTGACGCTGTTTTCAGCAGAATTACCTTGGTGTCTAGTTTTTGTGCAGAAAATCAACTATCAGGAAAAATCCCGGAAAATATGCCAAAAATCCTATTTTGCCAGAAGACTCACAGAGCCAGAATACGAGACGGAGTGGGGCTGGGGCCTGGCCACACCACCTGGCCGCGCCAGGGGGTGGTCTGGCCACCCCAGACACCCCCTCGGTCTCCCTCTTCGCCTATAAGTTGCCTTCTGACCTAAAAACTCAGGGGGGTTCGATGTTTTTTCAGAAAGAGTTCCGCTCCGCTGCCACCACCAGATTCCATGATTCGGAACCAGAAACTCTGTTCTGGCACCCTACCAGGACGAGGAATTGGAGGAGATCATCACCATCATCATCACCATCGCTTCTCCATCGATCATCTATGTTTTCCCCATCTATGAGTGAGTAATCCCCCGCTGTAGGCTATGGGGATGGTAGGGATTGGATGAGATTGTTCATGTAATAGTATCAGATTGTTAGGGCATGGTGCCTAGTATCTACTATTAGTGCTTTTTGACTTTGTTGCAACTTCTTATGCTTAATGCTTGTCACTAGGGCCCGAGTGCCATGATTTCATATCTGAACATGTTATTGATTCATTATGATAGTATTGTTTATGGTCTTACCTGCAAGTTGTATACACACGTTGTTGTCCGGAACCAATGGCCCCGAAGTGACAGAAATCGGGATAACCGGAGGAAATGGCTTTGATGTGAGGATCACATGTGTTCACGGAGTGTTAATGCTTTGCTCCGGTGCTCTATTAAAAGGAGCACCTTAATTGCTAGTAGTTCCCTTGAGGCCCCGCTGCAAACAGGCTAGCAGGACAAAAGATGTTGTGCAAGTTCTCATTGCGAGCACGTATAACTATATATGGAACACATGCCTAGGATTATCTAGTACTTGGATGTTTTATCTTATTTATCTGTAATTGCCCTATGTTCTGATTGTTGGGTCCGCAGCATAGAAAACAAAAAAATTCCTACGGTGTGAACTACACGTCAAGATCTATCTACTAGGTACAAAGCAACGGGTGGACATACATCCAACGAGAACTTACCCTCGTAGACAACGAGCTTTATTAACGAGTAGGAACTCATGGTTGATGTAGTCGTACACTTGTCGATCTCAAGATCGTTAGGAAGTCCGAGCGCCGCAACTCAGCAGCGCATCCGCACTCGCACACACGTTCAAGCCATCGGACAACCTCCACCTCCTCGCTTCAGCGATCCAGCGGAAGCAGCAACTCCTTCCAGACGAAATGCCACCGGAAACATGTATCTCGCTAATCCGAGACCATGGGGGAATAATTCTAGAGGGGGAGAGAGATCCTTCACAAGGAGGTGCGTGGATGAAGGAGGGAATGGGTGGCCTTTTATAGGAGGAGGGGGGGTGCCCCCTCTCTCCATGGATGGCGCATGGGGGGTGACCCCTCACCTCCCCCGTTCATGTGGTAGTAACCCCTCCACATTAAAATGCCTCTTCACATTCCCTTTTAAAGTCTCCACTTTAAATGCATTAAATTTCTCCAAATTTAATGCTCTCTCATTTAATAAAACTCTTTTTATTAAATTTATTCAGAATTATGTTAATTACTTTAATTAACAAACATTCACATATAGCCCCTTGCAATATTTCAATATCACATGCAGAACCACCTTCTGCAATTTCACCCGAAACAATTTCCGGTTTCTATTGAAACAATTCCTGCGCTTTGCAATTCTTTCATCTGAAACATATGTGCTCCAAAATGGTGTCCGGTAACTCTTAAGTGTGCCACCCTACGGTTCGCGAATAATGCAGACATGATCGAGACCCTTCTCCGATTAATAATCAGCAGTGGGACCTGGAGATCTGTACTGACTCCTACACATTCAACGATGACTCCTGTGATCGTGAGAACCTTTAACGCTTGTAACTAAATCCCTTTGTCTCTCGATATATTACATGTCCGAGATTCGATCATCGATATCTCCATACCTAGTTTGATCTCGTTACCGACATGCACTCTTTTCTTGTTCCCCTGATATAACATTCTAGTGATCACATCACTTGCTTGCAAGCTATCCTAATGTGATATCACCGAGAGGGCCCAGAGTATATCTATCCGTCATCTGGATTGACAAATTCCACTCTTGATCCATGAGCCTCAACATAACACCTTCGTAGTACTAAACCTATCTTTATAGTCACCCTGTTACGGTGTGACGTTTGATGTTATCAAGATACTCTTTCGGTGTTAGCAATTAACATGATCTCATGGTCTAAGGATAAAGATTACTTCGTATGATGTTATAGCAATATAAACATAATGACTTGATCGTAATGCTATACTTCGGATGAATGTTCATCACATCATTCCACCAATGGTGTGACCTTGTTATTAACAACATCCAATGTCCATGATCAGGAAACCTTGATCATCATGTTAATCAACAAGCTAGTCTATAAGAGAGGCATGACTAGGAACCCTTTTGTTTATTAAACACACATGTATTGATGTTTCCGAATCAATACATTTCTAGTATGTAAAATAAATATCTATCATATATAAGGAATATATAATAACAACTTTATTATTGCCTCTCAGGGCATATTTCCTTCACTGATTGCTATGTGAATTGTCTTGTCCATGCAACGCCTGTCCATCCATCCCTATGCCTACCGCGCTCTAATCCTACTGTTTACTGCAATTGTTACTGTTGTCTTTACTTTACTACTGCTATTACTTTACTATTCCTACTACAAAACTGTTGCTACTAATAAACTGCTGTGAGCAAGATTGTTTCCAGGTGCAGCTGAATTGACAACTCGACTGTTAAGGCTTATAAATATTCTTTGACTTCCCTTGTGTCGAATCAATAAATTGGGTTTCACTTCCCTCGAAAATACTGCGATACACCCTCTATACTTGTGGGTCATCATCCTGCCAAAAGATTCTATCTACATAAAGGAGTGAAGCTTACGCCCCCTCGTCTTATGGTATTATTGTTTCAACGCTTATCTCGGTTCATAGTTGTGTTTGTTTAGACAACATGCCACATGTTAACTTGTCCTTCACGACATAACCTTTCTGATGAGCCACGCAAAACATTCTTAACTAAGTCAACATGTGAACATGTCATAATACTAACACAAGCGCCACAAAACAACCTTTTGTCTAGAATTCGTTGTTTGAACCCTTTGAGATTTCCTTAGAGTAACATTTGGTTATGTAGAGTTTTACAGCCTACCAATATTTAACTCATTTAGAAAACTCTATTGATTCCATACATATCATAATCTTCATCCTATGTGGCAATTGATAAGCCACTAAGATGAACCTTCACACACATTATTTATCATAGGGAAATTGCTGAAGCTTAACACTTAGTGTTGCATTAGGGATTCCATAACTCTCAACTTGCCCGATGCAAATGAACAAAGATCTAATGGAGTTATCCTTGATTTATGTTCATATGCTCCAGGTTCCCCGTGATCACATTGTTTTGGAGAACATACCTCCAAGAACGTTTCATTTCAGATCAAAACCACAAACAGCGTTGGGGAAGGTGGAAAAGAACTTAATGAAATGCGGCATATGATTATAAACGACGTTGGTCAGAAATATAACACAAGTTGCGCCGCCATAGCCCAAATGCCATGGCTCCTACGTGGTAGACGGTGTTTTGTAGTGGAGTCACGTCACGGTGCTACACAGGCAGGACGACGATGCTACTGGAAGTGGTCAAGGGTCGCGATGCTACGACCAATGGATGCGTTTTGATTTTTTGCTACAGGGTGATGCTACAATAGTAGCATGTTTTTGCTATTTCACTTCTATGTTTTTGCTACATAGCACAAAGTATTTGCTACGACATTTTTGATGAAAATCCTTAGCAAAGTCAGTTTTGCTACGGCAGTCTCCGGCGAGGTCGTTCTTTTTGCTACATTAGCACTTTTTTTTTGCTACCACTATTTTGCGGTTTTGCTACAATAGCATAACGTTTTTGCTATATTGTCTCTGTCTCCGGTGAAGTCTACCGGCGAAAGCCTCCGGCGAGGTCGGGTATGCTACATTAGCACAAATTTTTTGCTACGCGGTCGCCGGCGAGGTCTCCGGTGAAATCTCCAGTGAGATCCAGTCTATTTTTCTATCGCTGGGCCGAACCGTTTTTTGCTACTGTAGCAAAGGCGGGGTCATTTGAAGCAAAAGCGGGAGGCTGTGCTATTTAGAGGGACACGTGTCGTGGTGTCGACACGGGGACGCGTAGCACTGTCCAAAGAAAAAAGAACGATAGCAACAGACTTTACTGAATGGTACCTGCAATTGTGCCAAGCTGTGAGCGGTCGATATCTTGTGCTTGATACATGACGTTTTTTGTTGTTTTGACAGCCTGGTCCTCGATCGAGAGGGAATGACTCAATGTTTTATAAATAAAGAGGAATAAATCAAAATCCACCTACCAGCTCTACCAATGGGGCTGTGATCCCACCTGTTGGAAGGATCAGCCGGAGGTTTAATTCAACAAAAGTTTCTCCAAAGGTGTGCCTCCTGTTAGTTACAACATAGCTCAGGTGACATATGAGCTAAATGTTCTTGGCACGAGAGGTCCTAGGCGGATGCGTTGCATCGATCATGCACTCCGTACCTGCCTCCTCACTTGAGCCTGGTGGCATTGTCCCCGGCCAGCCGGAACAGATCGTGCCTCGAGCTCTCTGGGGGACTCATTCTGCAGCATCACTTCCTTTTCTAAGTCGTTCCGTAGCTCCACCACCTTCTCCAAGTCTATCAGGGACCAATCCATGGACCATGGATTTCAACAGGGCTCGCTTCTCCGAGATCAATGGTGGGACGACGGATGGCGACGGCGAGAGTGAAGTCAAGGATAGACCATTAGTCCTCAAGTCCTTAGTTCATGTTTGCATTCCACAGTCATGTTTTTCTTGGTCGTTGTAATTGTGCTTGCTGTAGTATTGAACGAACTGGACATACATGGAATGGAAAGCATGTGACTCTTGGCATGCCCTCCCTCTTCCATGATAGTAGTAACCTACACCTGGTCCAAGTATCATCACCATCCAGGGTGTAATGTACATGCCTTGGCAGTGCCACACAATAAGAAAGTTACCATTCATGAATCTTCCTGCACACTTGCATGATTTTCTGATACATTGCAGAAAAGAAAAGGGTTGCTCAAATTGTGCAAGTCTTTGTCCCTCTCGTCCTCCCAAGGGATCAAGAAGACTTTGGTGGCGTGCATGATGCTTTCATTAGTGGCCGTGGTCATGGAGGGCCATGCCCACGCCTGTATATGCAAGTGAAGATAAATCATTGCAGGACGTGGATGCTCGATATGTATGCTAGCCTCTCCGATGGCGCATTAGTCACAGGAGACAAACAGCTGATCCTGAAAATAGGAAAACATGAATTTCCAGTTAAGCTAATTATACTGGATTCCGAAGGACTCGATATGATATTAGGCATGGACTCGATGACTATATATGATTGTGCTCACAACCCCACAATGGAAATGGATCAGTTTCAAGTCCAAGTTTGAATTTAAGGGTACCAAGCGTAATTCTTTTAAGGGGTTAGACTGGATAAGGTACACATAGTAAGGGAGTGCCCAGATGTTTTTCCATAAAAATTACCGGGAATGCCGCTAGACAGAGACATGGAGTTTCTTTTTGAATTACTGCCTGGAGCTGGATCTATAGCAAGGAGACATTACAAGATGTTTTGTAAAGGAACTGAAGAAACAATTAGCGGAACAACTAGACAAAGGATTTATTCGTCCTAGTGCATCACCATGGGGAGCAGCAGTATTGTTTGTGGAGAAAAAAAGATAAAGATCAACAACTGTGCATGGATTATCATTTGTTGAATGATGTGACAATTAAAAAAAAATACCCACTTCCCAAGATCAATAATTTGTTTGACCAGTTAGAAGGAGGTTGTGTATTTTCCAAGATTGATCTTTGTAGATATTTTCAAATGAAGTTTGGGGAGTAGTTATGGACCGTATGAGTATACAATGATACCATTCGGACTGAGCAACGCTCCAGCTTATTTAATGAACATGATGAACAAATTTTTTATGGAGTTTCTCGATAAGTTCATAGTAGTATTTATTGGTAGTGGCTTTCCTTGGGAGCTGTTCGTCTGAACACAACAAAGGAAATCATATTCCAATACTGCATCCGAAGGCATGTTGATGAGTGGAAGGCTCTACTGAAAAAACAGTCTGTTCCAGGCTTACCTGCAGTCAGAAATTGGGAAATTTCTCCGACAGAGTATGTCAAGATAAATATTGATGCCGCTTTCCGAGTCGAGTCTAGAAGTGGCGGCTGGGGTGCAGTATGCAGAGACTCTGATGTTGTTACCTATTTTGCAGTGGCAGGCTGACTGAGATGAGATGTTTTGTGGTACCCTCAAATGAATAATGTCCCTCCATTTTCGTTCATCTAAGGAGTCACAACACTTTATACTAGTGTCAAAAAGATGACTAGTATAATTTATACTAGTGCCACAATCTGCACCGCAACTAAAAGAAGGCCGTATGCGGGCCTGGCCAGACAGAGTCCAACCGGTAATGCCTGGATGCTAGTATCGTTTGCAACAACAAAAAATCCCCCCATCTTCTTCCGTGAGTCAACTAGTCTGCGCCTGATGCCGCCACCGATCTTCCAATGAGCAACTATGGCGCCGCCGTGTCAGGTCTGAACCAGACGAACTAGGAATTACACCCAATTATTCAGTCAACACATCAATCAGCCCCTCAATTCAGAGTTATATTGCAATAGAAGGAGACGATTACAGAGGAAAGTGAGGCCAGACCTCGAACAGAGGCGGCTAGGGTTTCAACCCTGATTATAAGATGTCCCTCTCCCTAGCGGATCCGAGGCTAAATAGAGGAATAACAAGACAAACAAGAGAGTGGTTGGCTTGGTCAAGTGCCACCTGTAAAGGTGATTTCAAAAGAGAGTGGTTGGCGCCACTGGTACGACTTCATCCGGGGGTCCATGTCTTGATCAGCAGAACGGGACCTGACAACTCCCCCCAATCGAGATCATACTTGCCCTCAAGGCTGAAATGCAGGAAACACCTTCTGGATGAATGTTGCGTCTTCCCATGTGGCTTCTTCTTCTGGGAGGTTCGTCCATTTGATGAGCCATTGGACTACTGGGATGGAGATGGATCCCTGAACCCGTGGAATCAGTTTACGCTGGAGGACTTTCTCAGGTGCGATGAGGATGGTTCCATCAGCATTTAACAGGGGTAAATGCTTTGTTGGTATGGCATTTGGTCCCAGATGCTTCTTGAGCTGGCTGATGTGGAATGTGGGATGTAGTTGACACCCATCTGGTAGCAGCAGCTTATAGGATGTGTGCCCAATTTTCTCTAGCACTCTGAAGGGGGCATAGTACTTAGAGTGAAGTTTGAGGCACCCGTGAATACTGAGAGAGGTGTGTCGGTATGGTTGCAACTTGATGTAGACCATATCTCCAATTTCCAGTGTTCTGTCTGATATGTTCTTGTCAGCTTGTGCCTTCATTCTCTCTTGAGCTTTAAGCATGTTCTCTTTTATTTGCTCTGCAATGGCAGCTGTTGTTGTTGTTGGAATGAGATCAGACTGGTTATCTTCAGGTGGCAAGAGCTGTTCAGCAATCTGTGGAGGTGCTCTGCCATACAAGGCTTGAAAAGGAGTCATTTTCAGGGAAGTGTGGAAAGTGGTGTTATACCACCACTCAGCTGGGGCCAGCCATTGGTGCCACTTTTTTGGTTGGAGGAAGGCCATGTTCCTTAGGTAGTTTTCCAGACATTGGTTCACTCTTTCTGTCTGCCCGTCTGTTTGAGGATGATAGCTTGTGCTGAAATGCAGTTTCACCCCCATTGATTTGAATAAATCTTGCCATAAGTGACTGGTGAATATCCTATCTCTGTCAGTTACAATGACGCAGGGCAGTCCATGCAGTCTGAATATGTATTCAGTGTATGCTTTGGCTACTGCTTTGACAGTTATAGGGTGTTTGAGGGAGATGAAACAACCATACTTTGTGAATCTATCAACAACCACTAAGATGATATCCTTGTTCTCAGAGAGTGGTAATCCTTCAATGAAGTCCATGCTAATGTGTGTCCATGCAAAACCAGGAACAGGCAATGGCTATCATAATCCTAGATATTTGCAGTGTTCTGGTTTGTTTAATTGGCACACAGGGCATTGTTTGATGTAGTCAACAATTTGTTGTTTCATTCCCGGCCGGTAGAAGATCAGCTTGATTCTTTGGTATGTGGCTCTCTCTCCAGAGTGTCCTCCCAATTCAGAGTGATGAAAGGATTGCATCAGTTTCTGTTTGAGGTCATTATTGTCGCCAATAACAAGCTTGTGTTTGTATCGCAGAATGCCTTTAGACAAGGTGTAATGAGGTTGTGCATCCGGGTGAATGGCCAATTTAGCTAGCAATTCTTTGCATTTATCATCATTGCTGTAGGATTTGATCACCTCTGTCATCCAAGTTGGTAGTGCAGCAGTGCTGAATATGGAGCAGAGAGAGTGTTTAACTCTTGATAGGGCATCTGCAACCTTATTTTCTTTGCCTCTTTTGTACTCCACTGTGTAATTGTACCGGAGAATCTTGACTAGGAGTTTGTGTTGAATTCCTTCAGTTAGCTTCTGTTCTTGGATATATTTAAGACTTTGTTGACCAGTCTTGATGATTATAGAGGAAGCAGAGAAATAATGTTTCCACTGCTTAATTGCTGCAATAATCGCCATGGCTTCCTTGTCATAGGTGGATTGAGCTGCTGCTCTTGGGCCCAATGTTTTACTCATGAATGATATTGGTTTCCCTTTTTGCATGAGCACAGCTCCAATTCCATAGTCACAAGCATCTGCCTCTAGTGTGAATGGTAGGGAAAAATCAGGTAGGGCAAGGACAGGTGATTGTGTCATTGTCTTTTTGAGCATTTGAAATGCATGTTGTTGCTCTTCATTCCACACAAAACTATCCTTTTTTAATGCTTGAAAGAGTGGGTTGCAGATTTGTCCATAATGTTTAATGAACCTTCTGTAGTACCCAGTCAGTCCCAAGAAACTCCTGAGTTGTGTAACATTCTCAGGTGCTGGCCAATGTGCAATTGCTTGTATCTTCTTGGGATCAGTAGCTACACCTGAGCCAGAAATTATGTGGCCCAAGTATTCCACCTGAGGCTGTGCAAATGTGCATTTGGATCTTTTGGCAAATAGTTGGTTTTGCTTCAATGTGTCAAAAACTTGCTTCAGGTGCTGTAGATGAGCTGAGAGGCTTTTGCTGTAGATGAGTATATCATCAAAGAAGACTAGTGCAAATTTTCTTAAGAATGGGGCCAATATTTTGTTCATCAACATTTGGAAGGTAGCAGGTGCATTTGTGAGGCCAAAAGGCAACTACATATTCATAATGCCCCAAATGTGTACTGAATGCAGTCTTGTCAATGTCCTCTGCCTTCATTCTAATTTGGTGATAGCCACTTCTGAGGTCAATCTTTGAGAATATAGTGGAACCATGTAGTTCATCCAGTAGGTCCTCAATAACTGGTATGGGATACTTGTTTTTGACTGTTTGTGCATTCAGTTTTCTAAAATCTACACATTTTCTCCAAGTATCATCTCTCTTTTTCACTAAGAGCACAGGAGAGGAGTAAGGACTCATGCTATTCCTTATTGTCCGAGCAGTGAGTAGGTCTTGTATTATTTTCTCCAGAATGTTGTTTTGGTGGTGTGGTAGTCTGTATGGCCGCTGATTCACAATCTTTGCCCCATGTACTAGGGGAATTGAATGATCACACTCTCTACTTGGTGGGAGTGCGGTTGGTTCAGAGAATATAGAATAATATTCTGTTAGGAGGTTGTCAATTGCTGGTGGGTGAGCTGTTGTTGACTGGGCAACAGTATCTATTTGTTTCAGCATTAGGACAGCTCCACGGACTGAATGCAAGAGCAGTTTGTGCGGGTCCTTGATGGTCTTCATAGTGGAGGTTCCAGGCATGCTTTCATCATGGAAAGTGGCTACAGAGCCGTCTGCTGTTGTAGCTTTTAGGGTCATTCTTTTGTAATCTAATTCGACAGAACTCTAGTGATAGATCCAATCAGCTCCTAATATGAGATCATATCCAGTTAAATTTAGAATTCTGAAATCAGAGGTGAAGTGAACATCCTGTATTGTATAAGCACAATTGTAACATGTGAACTCAGTGAATAAGTGACCTCCATTTGCTACCACCACTTTGAGTTTGAGATTTGGGGTGAGAGAGAAATTGGAAATTTTAGCAAAGGCAGGTGTCATGAAGGTGGCAGTGCTACCACTGTCAACCAGTGTTGTTGCCATGTTTTCTCCAATTCTGACAGACAGGGTGAAGGTATGCTTGGGGATACTCATTCCCAGAACAGCATGCATGGAGATTTGTAAGGTTGGATTTCCTTTTGGGTTCTCCTCTTCTTCACTGTCAGAGTCTGGCTCATTTATAGAGATAATCTCGGAAGTTTCTTGTCCGATTGCTTGCAGTGCTTGAACTTGGTTCTTTTGGTTCATCTTACATACTTTCTTATGTCTAGGAAACCATGGGTCTTTACACTTGTAGCAGACATTTTTGGATGTTGCTTCTTGGATCACACTTGCAGGTGAAGCATTGACAGGTTTAGTTTGCTCGAACTGGACTTGTCTTCTGGCTGGGTATTGCTGGTAAGTGTAGTTTTTCTTTGGTTGTGGTGCTGCTTGCTCCATTCTTCTGGCTAGCCAGATTGCTTGTTGCAGATCTTGTGGTTGATGGCACTGCAGGTGGGCTTGGATATAGTCTTGCAATCCCGAGATGAAACTGTTGACATAATAATCTTCTGGCAGGGTAGGGTTATCTCTTCTCAGGAGGTTCATGGCTGCTTCAAATTTTTGGATGTACAAGGTAACTGTGGATGTTTGTGTCAATGCATGGAATGTTCTGACATTGTCACAAACTGAAGTCACTAAGAATCTGTCACGGATGTATCTATAGAATCTGTGCCATGGGAGGTTTGAAGCATTATATTTGGTGCCTCTCCACCACTTCATTGCATCACCCTTCAGGTAAGTTACTGCTACTTCATTCCTTTGCTCCAAAGGTGTGCGAGCTGCATCAAAGTACATTTCGATGGTCTGGATCCAGGAGTCTGCGTCCACTCCATCAAATTCAGCAATGTTCATCTTGGCTGGTTTAACTGATGGAAGGCCCTTTCTCATGTCCAATTGGGTAATGTGAGGCATTTTGTGACGAGTGTGTGCCATCAATCCTTCTTCCATTCTCTCCTCCTCATCAAGGTGGTTTGGTGTTGCTTGTCGTGGTAGTTGGTCATCAGGTTTATACTGGTCATGTACAACAGCCGTAACTTTGCCAAAGTGTGGGTGCCTGTAAGGTGCTTTAGGTGTACCATCCAAATTCAACTCCTTTCCTGTCATATCTTTCAGGATTCCAGTGCCCACTGTAACTGGTTGTTGCTGAGGCTGTTTGACTGAGTTTGCTGAGTTACCCACTTGGTGTGGAGGGGTTTCTGGTGTGTGACCTGATTGCTCCACTTTGTCTCCATTCTTGGCAGCCAAGAGTCGTTCGAAGTTGGCTTGGATAGTGACAAAATTGTTCTGGATACTGATGAAGTTCTTGTTGACCGATTGGCTGAACTCGAGAAACTCTTGCTTGTCTTCTTCTCTGTATCGCTGCAGAGTTTGAACATCCAACTGCAAGGACTCGAGCTAGAGCAGTCCTGTATCGTCTGTTGCTCCATCTTGTGCCATCGTAGCGATGAGGGATTTTACAGACTTTCCAGGTGCAAGTTAACCTCACAGCCAAACCAATTCAGAAGGGAAGGATTTTATGCGAGTGTGCTCACGACCGGACCCGATCTTCTTAGTTCTACCGTCGCCAACACAACTCCAACGCCGCCGCGCCTCCGTAAGCTGCACGAATCTGGGTGGGAGGTGGGATTTTAAACTGGAGAAGTGTTCTCCAACAACCACGCCACAAGCCCCTGATTTGCAGCCGATCTGTGCCTCCGCCACCAAGCCGCCACCGACTAGCCGGACACCGCCACCGGAATCAAGAGCTAAAGTGGGGGATTTTACGAGAGATCCCACCCCCGCAATGCTCAAGATCCAAAACGCCGCCAAAGCTCGCCGAGAATCGGTGCTTCTGATACCAAATTGTCAGGTCTGAACCGGACGAACTAGGAATTACACCCAATTATTCAGTCAACACATCAATCAACCCCTCAATTCAGAGTTATATTGCAATAGAAGGAGGCGATTACAGAGGAAAGTGAGGCCAGACCTCGAACAGAGGCGGATAGGGTTTCAACCCAGATTACAAGATGTCCCTCTCCCTAGCGGATCCGAGGCTAAATAGAGGAATAACAAGACAAACAAGAGAGTGGTTGGCTTGGTCAAGTGCCACCTGTAAAAGTGATTTCAAAAGGGAGTGGTTGGCGCCACTGGTACGACTTCATCCGGGGTTCCGTCTTGATCAGCAGAACGGGGCCTGACATGCCGCCGCCGCCTCGGCCCGGCTCCTGTGCCAAAATCTCCACCTACCTCCCTCCGCCGTCCTCCTACCCCATCACTAGCCATGTCCCGTCCAAGGCTGCCTCGGCCCGATCCGATATCCCTCGGCGCCGCCCTCCTAGCTCGCTAAGGCAGCCGAGCTCGTCACGCGGGTCTAGAGCAGGGCCAGGTTCTCATCGCGGCGCGCGGAACGTGCCGACGACGGTGGGGTGTTGGTGCTGTTGATGGGGAAGAGGCCGACGAGGCGGTGGCGTAGGAGATGGGAGGATCCCTGCGCATGTTTCGGTGGTCCAAGGCATCACAGGCGCGTCGCTTTCTCCTCGTCTCCGGCGTCTGTCATTCCCGGTGCTCCTCATCGACACCGGCCATCGGTGCCGACCTGTCCCCTTTCCACATGCTCTGTCCATTCAACGAATGCATATGACTCCTTGACTAGCTAGTTCACTTTCCTTTGCTGCAAAATATTTAGTTGGAGATGGTAGTTGTAGTACATGCTGCCCATTGGATTTGGACCTGGACGCTCCCCAATCCACCACTGCACCTTGCAGTCTTGCTGATCTGATCACCATTTCCTGCTCGTCTGAGTTGATTTCAGTACTTTTATAAACATGGAGTTTTTTCTGAACCTCACTATGTTCTGCTTAGACTGCGATGTGGCCCTCAATAATTTCTTTTGAATGCTACTATGTTACCATTAGTAGATTCATCAAATGTAGCCGGTAGATTGCCACTTACTCCATTTTCTTTCAAAAGCAAAAGGTCCTGCTCAAACTAATGCTGCATGTAAGTAGTTGCACTCTACAATATTGAGACTTTGTTAGTACAGCATTGTGTTATTTTTCATTTTTGACGCATTCGGAGTTTAGCACCAAAAAGTTGTGGACTTCAACTGATTCTAGTGGTGTCATAGAGATTGTTTTCTGAGAATTTGACTCGATGCTTGATCAGTTCAGTTATCTGATGATAATTTGTTTAACTCGGTGAATTGTCAGTGTCAATTTCTGTACAAATATTGAAAGATTCCTACAACCCAGGTCTGGTAATTCAAAATTTGGTGTATTTCAATTTTACTTGAATTTCTACAGCCGGTGTCTGGTAATTGAATACAGATATGATGAATCTGTTCTTATATCTTGATATAGCATCCCCTGTTGGAAGATACACAAATTTTCAGTTAGATGGTTCTATGTAGGGTTGAAGATTTTCTTGGATATGTCAATGAGAGGATACATTTCGCGTTGAGTCATCATGGATCGCTTGACTTGGACGATTGTGATCTGCCGGAGCTTCAATGTTGTTGCCATGGACCGACAGTGCGACGCATGTACTACACAGAAAATTATGAATGTCTGTGCTTTCTAAAATGCATGGTTGTACTTTATCGATCCGGGAGGACCTTCTCGACGAGTTTAGTGACGGTCAACCACCGCACAATGACTTCAAATATAGTCTACAAGATACTTCATGAGAACAACATTTTACAATTACAGACCAAACTTGACTCCGTATGTGCAAAACTGTTTGCTTACAAGGAGAATCACATAGTTCATGACATATCACAAGGCAGTAGAATTGAAGAAGAAAAATATAAATATAGAAAATACTATACACTTTCTGGTTAATGGTAGTCTTGTATGTAGCTCGAATAATACTGTTTAGACAAAAAATATTGAAATATTTGTATGGAAGTATGAATCTCTTTGCTTTTTGTTGTCAATCTTGTTATTCTATTTCTGCCTACTAATTTGTTGACCAATACTTTTTTTCTCTACTTCGTTGTACTCCTTGTATATGCGAACAACACAACAGAACTCAAATTAGTTAATTAGTTAGTCGGAATAGAAATTTATCACGAGGGCATTACAGACTTTTCATCATATAGTTTAGACAATAAGCTAGTACAGAAAAAGCCAAAAAGAACTGGACTGTAGTTTCTTGTGAGCTTATTGTCACTGTTGATCTTCTGAACAGCTCAAGCCAGGATGGCTTATGCACAAGCCGTGGCCAAAAAGAATTGGGCCTAAGGCATAATATCTGAACCATCTTCAGAACTCATGGAACTGAACTTATCATGTTGGACCAACATCGGAACAATCTTCGAAAACCAGAGAAAAAAAAGCTACAACGGCATAATATCTGTCCCAGTGCATGTTGCTTTACATTTTTTTCACCGTCCCAATACATATTGAACAATCAGTTGAATATTGGATCAACACAGAGGAAAAAAACAAAACAAAAAACTATCCCTACTGAATCACTGCCAGATGCTACTTGCACTCTGTTAGTTATTCTTTGGAAACAGTACAGATTTGCAAAACACCATCCATTGGCACCCATAGTACAGATCTGCAACCATAATTTCTGCCGGCCGATGCAGCTTGTGCTTCAAACTTCCTGCGCAAAAACCCATCTTACATTAGTTAATTCAGCATTATTAACTTGTCGCTGAATATTTTAGTCAGAACATTTGAACACTACTAGGAAAATAGTACAGTTTATTGGAATTTTATTTTATCTTAAATTAATATTCCGATCAGTCACTAGTACTTCCATAGCAAAACGTTATGGCTAACTCTGTATTCTCGAAGTACTTCCCATGTAAATATAGTACATCTGCATCTCAAGAAAAAAAAAGTCCGTCTGATTTATTTAAACCAACTGGCGATTGCTCACCAAGTCAGCATACAAAAGAACAGTACTCGCTGTCAATATATGCTGATCAAACGCCTTGTTTATTATGATGATCTTGCTAAAATGAAGACTGAAATGTACAGACTATGGGACCATGACATGGACGCATAACAAGTAACACTAATCAATTTCACTAGAATACTTTTGTAACATGCTACAGCAGAAACCCTATGCACACACTAATTGATGGACAGACTACTTGTTGTCATTGAAATAAAGGCGAAAGTGCAGATAGTGGAGAGGGGCGGCGGAGCGAACCTGGGGATGGAGCTGCGTCAACGGAGAGCACGTCTTGGGGAGAGCGGCGGCGCTAGTCCGAGGGAGAGCGGCGGCTCACGGCCGGGGACAGCTGGCACGGAGGGCGTCCGCGGACAAGCGACGGCGGGCGGCGGACGGGGACAGCTGACGCGGAGGGTGTCCGGGGACAAGCGACGGCGGGAGGGCGGCGGGCGGGGACATCGTCGCTGGCAGCGTCCTGTTCGCGATAAAAAGTCACGATAGGTTAGGTCATATCTGGTGTAGTGTTTCTCTTTCATGTTCGGTTTATTTTTTTTATCCCTGAAAAAATACTAAGTGGGCTTTGTTGGGCCAAATCTCTCTCAGCCGTTAGATCGGATTATACTAGTCACATTTTGGGACTAGTAAAAGGTACTGTATTGGTGATTTGAGATGGCTTAGATGGCTTAGATGGCTTCTGATGCTCTCCATGCGAAGGTCTTTGCTTTGTCGAATGCATCTCAGCTAGCAGAACATATTGGTGATTTGAAATTTAGGCTGCGAATGAGTTTTATCGAGACTAGTGTTGTCATTGATTCTCGTAATTGTAACAATCCTATAGCTGACGGAGACCATACTTTGTCGCAGATTTATCAAAATTTGGATGAATCTATTTTAAGACAGATGAAGTACATCTAAATTCTGAGAAATTTCTGAGACGGAGGAAGTACAAGCTATTCTATATTTCTGTAATCCGTTTGGTGACCTCCGACTAGGGTTGCGAGAGCCACGAAAGAAAATTTTAGTTCAAATTAGAAAAAATTTGATAATTTTTTTGAACTAAACTTTTTTTTTCGTACGAAGCAGGACGGGATCGGGTGCCAGTTGGCAGCCCTACCTCCGACGCCCCGCAGTGTCGTGGTGGAATACGAGTTTTCCATGTAAAACTGCCTTCCCTCGTACTCACCCGTGCGCGTCCAGTAGCAAACAGAGCAAAGGCTCGCGAATTTCGCCTGCGATAAAAGGGGGAAGACACTACACCAAGGCAGCCGGCGAGGAGATGCTGTCGGCGCGGAGCCTGCGGAAGGCGTCCGTCCCGCCGTCCCTGCTCTCCGACCCCTCGCCGGGCTGCCTCCAGCCCACCCGCCTCGCCATCCACGTGCGTACGCCTCTCTCCCACCGCGCGCTCAGCACATCTCCTCGAAAACCCTAAACCCCCGGCTCTGACTTCTGATTCCTGTCCTCTCCTCCCCACTCCCAGGTTAATGGCGACGGCGACTCCTGCTCCGCCTACTTCGCCTCCGGCGGCCGCGTCTACAAGATCGAGGTCCATCTCCCTCTCTCCCTCTCCTCCAGAACTGTAGCGCAGTGCAGTACCCCTGTTTTGTTATCCAGAAACTTAATTAGTGAAGTACTAGCTTGTTTATTAGTAATTCTTAAGAGTGGTTGGCCGAAATTCGAAAGTCATGTCGCCCATTTGAATCACGAATTCTGCTTTCGAACTGAAAGTGCTCCTTTGCGTTTTGCTCACAGTGGAAGTGCAATGCGAATGTAGCTTGGTGCAGTCGTGCAGAGGCTGGTAGTGGTAGAGCAATACAATATTTCTTTCTAGTGAATAATAATCGCAAATATAGCTATGTTATGTAAGGACATAGCGCGCTTGTTCTTTTTTACCTCTGTCACGACACATTTCAGTTGTTGAAAATAGATAGTACAATCTGTCATGTACGGGATCAGAATTGTTTGTATTACTGCAATGCCAACTTTATGATGTGTGGGTTCTCAAGTTGATTTCTCTTTCTCTTGGATCTTAAAGATATCCATGGAAGAGGAGGAGATGCTGTCCAAAGGAAAACAGAGCCTGTTGATTCCTATCAATGCGCAGGTGATACTCTCGCTTGCCTTTCTAGAGAATTGTCAGATTTTGGTGGTTATTATCTACTCTGAAGTTCATTCTTAATGGAAGGTCATAAGCTCGTCTGTTGTGGACCGCTGCCCGCATCGTTCGGAGATTCAGAGTGTAGTTCTGGCGGAGGGTGAAGGTACATTCTTCGGTATTTCGTCATAATGTGGCCCTTATATTATTTCCTAGAAACACATGATGTAGTGGTGCCCTTTTCATAGGGTGACATAGCCATCAAAGTTACAACCAGCTTGACCCATGAGCTGTAATTATAAGTCTATGCAAAACAAACAAAAAATTGCGGGAAAGAAAATGAAAAGCACCTGCAGGAAGCTAGGTTACTACGTGCTGGCACTAACCATATACATTCCTGTTGAACCACCCTGCCCCACTCCGTGTGTGTCTATAGAGTCTGGTTAGTTCTTGTGTCTTATTAAAATATAACTGTGTGCATTGTAGAATTGATTTCATATTCAATGTTTTGAAAATTCCAGGTGATAGCTGCTTGATTCTGGGAACTGTCGACTCGTATGGTCACCTCATTGTATCCCATCTGGACACTGTGGCTGATGGTAATTTTCTACCTAGTATCTTAGCGGATAGCATGATATGTGGTGATTTTCAGTTCTGTTGATGTATGCGGTTCTTCATGCAATAGGCTTCTTGAAACTGCTCCACATTTGCATCATACAACCAATTTTTATTCATTCCATGCTGTAGCTTCTTTGTTCCATCTGGTCCTGGTGGATAATACAACATACTGTATGTAATGCTCAAGCTTCATGAAGAGAAATTAATTTTCTTTAACCGTTAGTTTTCCTGACAAACCCCTTCCTAAGATTGTCATATTTTAATTTCAATGCTGACAGGAAGTCAATGATAGTGTAAAAACGGAGGTGCAATATTGAATATGTTATTTCTAAACTTGCTCAGACATTGACAGGGCATCCTATTCAGTACCACCTCGCGATAGTGGTGTCGGAGAAGGAAGTTGGGCTGGGTTGAGTTTTAGTCCAACGCAGAAATCCATGGTATATTCATTGACTTCCATATTACCTACAGAATCCGCTGGTTATCCTTGATCAAACTTAATGTGGTGCATTTCCTATTGAGCTTTTATATTTAGTGTAGCAGCAAAATCAACACTGTTACACTTTGTATTCCACAAAATCCATACAGTTTGATATTCTTTTCAGGTAGCTGTTGCTCGTGAATTGTGCAAGAGCATTGACATATATGATCAAGACATTCATATTCGCAGTTTACGTACGTAAGTTTCCTCTTACCAGGATTTTACCTTCATGGTTTATGTTGTCCGTCTGGTTTTGTTTGCTCTAAAATCCTACATGTGCTACTAAAGTTACATGTATCTGTAAGAGTTATCGCTTGAATCTAAAACCTAGGCAGCCGCGTCTGTCCACGTGATTATGCCTTCCCACTTGTGCATTCTTCTCAATTCTAATATAAACTTTTGAAGGAGGCCTTGCGTGAGAAACACACAAACCTTTTTTATCATCCAATTGTGATTGTTCCTAATATCCCATATCACCTGTGAGCTAAACTTTATTTTGTAAAACTTGAACTGTAGGTTATGGTGCCCATCTTCAGTTACCTTTATGCGATGCTTTCCTCAAGAAAGTGATACCAATTCAATGTTGGCAATAGCTGAAGGTTCTCAGGTTAGACTTCAGGCTGCCCCCCCCTGTAAAATTTACATTTCCCTCGTATCTTTTCTCATAGTGGTTAATTGCAGCTGAGCATCTGGGACTTGAGAATGCATAACAATGGTGGATGCATACAACGTGTTTCTGGTCCTGTTGGAGGCATGTTATACTCTGTTTGTAGTTCCCCTTCAGGACTGATTGCTGCCGGTGGAACTGATCGCGCCGTCACCATCTATGATCCTCGAAAGTTGGTTTGCTTTTTAGTTCAAGAATTTGACAAGCAGTTGTGTGGTACTGTAGTACCATAGTAATTGGAAGTTCGGTTTATGTTATTTTCTATAGGTGGTCGGCCTTGTCAAGATGGGTGGGCTGCTCCAAGTACGAGGTGATCTACTTTTGTAGCTTTAGTACACATAATTTGAATTTTTATTGCTAAATGTATCATTAAGTGTGACATGGGGGTAGATGTTTCATGATGCAATGGAGTTCTCAGCTAGTGTATTTTCCTTCCTACCCAGATTACAGGCCTTTCGTTTTCGTCAATTGACCAATCCTTCATATACGTCCAAGGTGTTGATTATGAGGTATGCATTTGACTCATTTCCCTTGAACCTCGCTTCGTATCTCATACGTCTTTAGCTATTAGCACTGCTTAGTGCTTGCTACCTGTCGTGAAGTTGTATTACTGTTGGTAAAATAATTCATAATTATAATCTTAGAAACTAGAATTTCAGTATCTTAGGCAACTGTAGCGAAGTCTTCTTCTGGACATGACATAGATGATTTATATTTTCTGAACAAAATGGTGATTGCAGCAGTGAGCTTCTCTTCTTCAGTGGCTGATGTTCATGTCGGTAGTTGGTATCTAGTAGAGAACTTCATTCATGATTCAGCGAAGCAATGGGTTCCTGTTTTCTAAGTTGTAACCTGACCACAGATTACTTGTGGACGCTGGAGCGAAAGAGAGCGTGCATTCTCATTTCGAGGTGATTCGAACTGGCTGGGCTTTTCAAAGGTATTACCGAGCCCCTGGCAAAAACATATATGCATACAAATGTAAAGAATGCACCCTGGATATCACTGATGCGGGAATGCTATTCTATCTGCAGTGTGCTGACACGGATGTGGTAGCTGGGTGGTGTGAGTCTGGAAGTATCTTCGTTGCTGATGTTAGGCAGGATCTTCTCTCTGCAGTTGGGGTTTAGGGTAATGAGAGTGTAAGCATCCTGTCATCATACATCCAAGAAGCCATTGTGTGTTCTCCCCCACTCTTCAAGTTGGAGCATTTTTGGGGGTTAGTAGATCAGGTGGTGCTGGAACCACTCTGCGATTATATCTGAATGTTCTGCATACGGGCTCTAATTTTCTGGTACAACCCGCAGCTGTTCCTAGGCGTATGGTATGGGCCTTGGGATTGGAAATGCTTGCTGCTTATTGTATTATCAGAAATACGCTACTACGCTTTGCTGGCTTACAAAGATAAATTTGATTGACACATACCTATGGCTCACTTATTACTTTTCTTCATGTCTCCCTCATTTTTCTGTTCGCTTATTGTTTCTACCATTCTGATTCTACCATTCGAGTGCCGCTGTTTCTGTTGTGCTCTTCATCGATGTGCATGGTGGTCGCAATACAAATAAGAAGAGAGGCAAATCGGTCTAGATGCTTCTGACAAGATGCCATTTTTTTTTTGCCAACGCATTCTCCCATTTTACACATGATGTCTCCATTTAAGCTTGCCACCTAAATGTTTATGCTATTTCTGTTAAGTTACAAGAAGTAAGCTAAGACCAATAAATAGAAAAAATGGCAAGCAGACAGATCAAAACCTATATGGCTGTAACAGGATGGTTACTGAGCTTGGCTCATGTCTACCACTCCATCGAGTTTGTTCTTCTAAGATCTTGTGGTGGTTGTTTGGCACTGATGACCGGAGTCACTTTTTCCTTGAGCTGCATGAAGTAAATAAATTTCTTCAGACATCAAATTGATATAAAAAACCATGAAGAGAGCATTCTATTTTTCTAGAATAAGCCTGCTCAACGATGGCCTCCAAAAGAACAAAAATGAAGGCGATCAGTCTGCACACGAATTTGAAATGGACTATTTCTAAGCTAACATGCACACCATTTCTGTTCATAACGCATGGACATGATGCGAAAACAATCCCCTCTTCTTCAAACTTCTAGTGCTAGTAAAAATACACAAGACACATAATAATGCCTCAATTTGACAAATGGTGGTGCCACAGAAAACCAAACTGCTGAGCAGAACTGCAGGCTGTGACCATTTTAATACTAACATGAGCTAGCTATATGCAACGTACCCATGTTGCGTTGGAAAGTGTCCAACAAACTCCAAAGTAAAGAAACTGACACTGAACATAAACGACTTCACACTTGGCACGTATTGTGTCGTGCCAACGCGCGCGCACCGAACGCTGTCAACATCGCAACTTACTTAATTGACAGGCCAGTTAGGAGCTTCAGACACGTTAGCTCATTGCACTGCCAAATAGCCAAAGCAGATCGAATTGTCCAGAGGTCTGAGAAGCCATAGGGCATGCCTATTTTATGCATCAGTGGGCATATATTGACCAGGATTATGTGTTGTGTAATGTGTTCTGCCACATGTTGGCAAACTATAAGACGGTTGACCAGGATTATGGATTGACCAGGATTATGGATTGGGTTGCGCGTTAGTACGAGTACGACGATCTCGAACATTAGCGCATGGTGAAATTCTCGTAACTTCTGAATTGTGATGCATATGATATATATGTGGCGAAAGACAGGAGTACTTGCATTGAAGGTGTAGAATCATGATATAGATAGAGAACTAAAAGCAGCATCTGGTAAACATGGTACCTCTTTGAGCCGTTTCTGGTTTGCCGCCTCCTGCAGAACACCAAACATAAATATTGCCATCAGAAATTGTAAGTGTAACTAAGGGAGCAGGCATGTATAGAGATGAAGATGCAATGCAAGATTGTAGCTAGCCTCGAACCAAACCACGACAGGAGGAGATGTCGGAGCAGTACCTGTTCTTTGGACAGGTTGGCGTTCTCCTCTTCGAGCTGCGTGACCAACGACTCGAGCTCGGCTATGTAGGCCTTCAGCAACAAAAATATTGCTACCATCGTCAAATTAACCACTCACTCGTAGTATTTGATAATACGTATTATTTGCATATATAATCAGGAGCTTGATCTCTGTAAGACCTGTAATGTAACGAGATTATATTGGGCCGACTCACCTGCTTTCTCTCTCGTGACCTGGCCGCCGACTCGCGGTTCTTGATCATCCGCTTCTGCCGTTGCATCGCGGCGCGGTCCATGGGGTCGATCAGCTGCCGCTTCTTCCCTCTCCCGCCGCCGCCGCGCGTGCCCTCCGCCCCTTTCAGAAACCTCGTCGCCAACTGCTCCTCCTGCGCCGCGGAAGGGCCGGGAAGTCCTCTAACGTCACCTTCCTTCTCCCTCGCCAGGAAGTCCTCCAGCGTCATCTCCGCGGCCCCGCCTCCCGCGGCGACGACCTCCTCCCCGCCACTGCTTCCGCCGGTGATCTCCTTCCACACCTCGATCGCCGTCCGCGGCGCCAGCGGGACGGGCGACACCGGCCGGTGGTCGGGCGCCGGCGTGGCGGGGATGTCGCCGTAGATGCCGCGGAGGAGCTCCTCCACGTTCATGGACCCCATCCCGCTGCCGCCGCCTGGCCTCCCCGCGGCCGCCGCGAAGCGCGCGAGATCCGAGGCCGTGTGCGCCGGCGACGACGACGACACCCTCGACGACGCCATGCGCTTGCCGCCCCCTGCTCCCGGCGCGCCTAGGCCCAGGCCGCCGCCGCCGCGCCTCCGGTTCCCCGTCGGAGGTTTCCGGGTGTAGCGCGTGGCGGGGTGGTTGGTATGGTTAGCTTGGCTGGCTGGTCAGAGGACGCGAGCTCGATTCGAAACGTGGGGGGTGGGCGTCGTGGGCGCTTCTCGTGGCTTCGTCCGTCGGCCCCTCGCTCTCGATTGTTACGGAAGTGTGTGATTACTTGCTCCGTTGAGCGAGTGACCGTGCGATGATTGGTGGGAGCACGAGAGGTTTATAGCCGTCGATGGGTCGAATGATTGCGGGGATTAACCGTGTTTCGCGCGGTTTCGGGGTTTGATTTGATCCCAGGACGGCCGCGCCGGGCGCCGGCAGCCCATTGGATTGCTCATTTTTCTCTGACCTGGCCTGGTGGTAGGCGCCGTGTCAGGGTAAATAGTAGGAAGAAGATAAGGTGGGATCACCTGCGGGAACTCGTCTCACTGAACCACACTGTGGCTCCATGTCTGATTGGTTACATTAGGATTAGCATGTTGACTTGTCCGGTTGCGTCAAAGATTGTGCTAACTCCATCTCAAAAAAAATTGTGCTAATAGTATATTGGAGTACGTACAGAGTACTGTTTTAAAGTAGGTGACATATGTCAGGAATGGAGGCGCGGAGTGAGATAAAATTCTTAGTTGATCGATTTCTTACTTTTTGTGCTGCATATTAGGCGGAAGAATGAAATTCAATAATTGCTTTACAAGAAAGCATCACAAAATTTGTACGACTCTATATGACGATTAACCATATTTTTTTAAAGAAAGTGTGGTACCGATTCATGAGAATCATCTAGACATGTACCGATATCTACCAAGATAATGCCACTTATATTGCTAATATGTATGTGGGCTATATAAAATGTATATCACAAAGCACATTGCTTCTAAATGGCCTTGTCATCATTAATTATAAACAAAATATTTTTAGGTAAACATTTGTGAGAAATGTTACATGTTTACCCACAATGTCACTACAAACTTCTACAGTCTAGACATATGGCCATGCAAGTCGTATAAGAGAACTATGATATTTGCAAAAGTTGAGACTGAGTAAAATCCTAAATCTTAACCCACTGATGACCATCAAATCATACATATTATACTTTTTAATTTACGAGTTTTTTTTCTAAAACTACTTCTCACAAAAAAAAGAGAAAATATAGATACAAGTGCCCATATACATTAAATTGTTTTCTCCTTATATTTTTTCCACTAGGGTTTAAAGGAGTTTTCAATGGCAATGCCATTATTATGTTTCTCACCATGTTTTACTCACTGATTTTCGTAGTTTTTAACATACTATGTACATACGATAATATGATACATGGAGTGTTAGAAAATAAACATCTGATACATTGAAATGGTTATGTCTATAATGGAGAGGGTGTCCCCCAAACTCACATTTCATCTATGTATGAATATGTAATCAAAGGTGCAAAGAGGAAATACAACTCAATAAACCATCTCCTCCCTCCCATCTCGCGCAAGTCCTCCGCCTTCGGCCAGCAAGACCGATAGCCCCCATTCTCTTTGTCTTTTTCTCTAGCGGCGGGGAGCAGGGGAACTCTAGATTGGGGTGTCCTACATGTAGGTCGACGAGAATAAAGTTTTAGGTTTCATGGTGGCACCTTCTTTACGGGGATGGCGACAACACATCAAATAAGGTCTCCCTAGCCCCCTTCCTATGGCATGCTTGGTGGCATCAACCCCCCCCCCCCCCACACACACACACACGCACACACATGAATCTTCTTGCGGATTAGGTTCTTGGTTCTGACCAGTAACTTGCCCATGATTGCCAGTCGGGACCGGCCATTGAACTCGTAGATATGCCCTATTCCCTATGATCCTGGCGTACACACGCATCGGGTGGTTACTTTGGCAACTCCGACGTGGTTTGCTCTTTAGGTCTACGTGGCTTACTCTGGGGTTGCTCTGGTTTCCTTCGTCCTTCCTTCTAGAATGTCGACGAGGAAACACACAAGGGGGCATATTGCTCACATGAGTTTGTCTATAATTTCTACACTAAGTTTTACAGGGGTGTTTCTACTATCCGGGGACAACTGTCCAAAGACTCGATGTTTCTGTTGTAATATGTTTTCTTACTTGATATTTTATAGAATTTGTGTTTAAAAAAACCCTATGCCAATGGATGCAAGGAATCATCCTCGACTTGATTCTCTCAATCAACTATGTCGTTTTACTTTACACTCGAACAATATTGTTTAAAAACAGGTGGAACATGTTAGGAATGGAGGTATGAAATGAAATAAAGATTCTGTTAGCCTGCAGGCTCAGCTTTGTACCTACTTCCCCGTACACGTTAGGCAAACGAATAAGAATATCCAGCATTCTGTCTTGTACTGCCTCTGTTTACGATTATTAGTCCTAAAAGCTTTTTTTATATTGTTTGGAATTATAAGGGCAATCTCATTTATTAGTCTCTCTTGTCCAATGCATGTTCTACTTTTCCTCTCACTTCTCTCGTGCATGTAAAACTATTGGTGCATGTACTCTCTCCGTTCAGAAATATAAAAAGATGTCTAGATATATTCGAGTCATAAAGCTAAAACGTCTTATATTTCCGAACGGAGGGAGTATATATTAATAAAAGAGAGAGTTATGTCGTGTCTTAATATTAGTAACTTTGCTCTTAGGACTAATAATCTCAAACAGAGGTGGTACTATGCATAGTTTCTTTCCACGGTATTGCTCCTATATGATATTCCCAATTCCATAAACTGATTTTATGCTCTAGGGGACTATCTTGTCGTTTCTCGTCGTAGATTGTACTCAATCGATGAGCAACATCTGTGTGAGTGTGAGGTCTCTAGCCAAGGAAGTGGAGCACTAGCTAGCTAGACGCGGTCGCCTCGCCGGCAGCCACACGCGATCCTGCCTCCTTCCCACTGGGCTGACTGGGCCCAATCATAGGGCGAATCGTCATCGTGACAACTGACCCGCGCACCTGGACGGCCACTAGAAGCGTCGCTCCACGCGGCGCCATGGCCTGGCGCCGGACACCCGCAGCTTTTGCGTCGGCATCGTCTCTGTAGCGTAGCAGCGGAGCGTCGTTGTCGACTGTCATGACGGACGGACGGATATGCGTCCCGCTAATGATCTGCGTGGCTCTGTGCCGCGTCTGCTTCGATAACCTGCTGGGAGGTGACGGATCTCTAGAAATAAACTTACTCCTACTATACTCCCTCCAGTTCACCGGTTCAGTTTATTAGACGTACATAGTTTAAGAAAATCTGTAACTATCATTTTTTTAATAAAATATGCAATACGTGTCTCACAAAATATATCATTAGAATACTTTTTTTGAAAATGAATCTAATGGTATAATTTTGTAACATATTATGTAAAGCCTGTTGACCAAAATTAATGGTTAAAGTTATTCGTAAACAACATGCGTGTCTAATAAACCGGGACGGAGGGAGTAGTAGGATTCCAGCCTTCCAGGTGTAATAAACGAGTACTCCTTCCGTTCAAAAATATAAGACGTTTTAGCTTTTTGAATCGAATGTATCTAAACATCTTTGTATAGGTTCGTAGTGGTTTTAGCTTTGTGAATCGAATGTATCTATACATCTTTTAGTGTATAGGTTTGTGCGAGTTCAGAGTGAACCTATACACTAAAAAGTGTCTAGATGCATTTATTTCAGAAAACTAAAATGTCTTACTATATTTCTGGATGGAGGGAGTATAAGACATTTTAGATTTATGAAATTAATGTTTCTAAACATCTTTTATTGTATAAGTTCACTCTAAACCTCTACGAACCTATACACTAAAATATATCTAGATATATTCGATTCACAAAACTAAAATGTCTTATATTTTTGAAAAGGGGAATACAAAACCCTGGAAGAGTAAACCACCGGAGAAAACTTAGAGGAGTAAAAGTACTCCTCTAACCGAAACGGTTTCTAACCTATCACCGCAAAATTCAAACCGAATTTAAAATGTACTATTTCATTTACATTAATTTGTACCAAATTTGACCGGATTTGACCAAATGCTAACCTAATCATTTTCCCAATCGAAGGAGGAGTCGCTATCGATGTTGATCACCATCGCCGCCATCGACGATCCCACGGAGATGCCGGCGTCGGCCTTCCGCTTGGCCTCGGCGAATGCCTCCAACCGCTGTCGCTCCTCCTTGACGAGCTCCGGGTTGAGGCCGGCGAGCACTGCCACCATCGCCGCGTCGAGGCGCTCACGGGCCTCCTGTTCCTCCCGCCGCTAGGTCGGAGACGAAACGAAGATCGGCCGGCTCCAGGTCCGGCACCAGTATTCCCGTCCAGAGAGGGAAGTTGAGCTCGTTGCAGTCAGAGCCGTGGAGCTCGACGTTCTTCACGTCATACGCCAGCACCGCCCGTTCCACGGATTGGAAGCTTCCAATCCACACCTTCCTCTTTGTGTTCCGGTCAGTGATCTCGGCGACCCACGAGCCCCACGACCTTCCAATCCAGACTGTGATGGAGCGCTTCAGACTGTCCAGGGTGTTGGTTGTTTTGGGGGTGGGCGAAATCCCTGTCGGCCCCGTCCGGCATCGACGCGGTGACGCGTGCAGGTGTCACCATCCCTTCCTGAAGGGCGTCGAGTTCCCCTTCTTCATCCCCTTACGTGTACCGGGGGAAACCCTAGGACTGGTCCGAGCAGCAGTGGCGCCGTCGCTACATCCCTGCTGAAGGTGTTGCTTGGTACACGACGGTTCAAAATGCCAAGAGAGTGGTGGGACTTTTCCGGAGGGCGCAGTGGTTGAGGGACGTCTTCGTTTCGTCGAGCTACCAACGTTGGCTTATGTTTCTATTTTGTTCCTTTTCTCTTCTTTTGGGCTTGGTTGTGCTATGGCCCCAGCATTCTCATTGTATCGTGTGGTTGGCTATATTAATATAGCGGGACGAAAACCTATTTCGAATGAATTGTTGTATGCCCTTGCTCATAGAGGAGATCGAACTTAGTGAAATACATGAACATACAAACTATAGAGTCCCAGTTGGCATGGCTTTTGAATTCTTAGGCGAACGAAAACACGAGACTCTGTAAAACTGGACATTTTGATACTCAAAATGATTTTTGTACAAAAATGACTACCGCTATGTATGCGATAGCATAAGGCGTCAAAACATAAAACATAAAAAATTCACTTGTTTTTTCAAATAATCCATGAGACGTCCTAGGAGAATTCATCTACATTGAGTAGCAACATAAGTATGAGAAACTTCTTAGTGATTATTCTGTTCTTTAGTTTTTTGTTTACTAGAAAAGATGTCCGTGCGTTGCAACGAGAGAGGAAACACTTGTGATTTCTCATTAGAATGGCAAAGGCGCCTGGCACGATGACGAAGAATGTCTTACATTATATCTGTGATTCATCCTTCTAGGAGTTTTATGTATTATGTCACCATACGAGATCACTATAAAGAGACCAATGCATTGAAGTTCATCAAGCATTTCCTTTTTATTGACAGGTTTCGTATCATTAACTATGAAAATCCATGGTGCTAAGTATCCTCAAAACGTGGTACTAGTGTTACATTGATCAACACCTAAACTTAATTCACCAGTGTACATCTCAATGAAGATGAAGCCTAGAGACCGAATACCAATATTTTGGTTTAAACAAAAAAGTTATATACGATGATGCAATTTCTCATCCCACTAAACTGATATAATTTAACCCATCATTCACAAAAAGAAAGAACTGATACAATTTAACCCATCATATATAAGGAATGCAATCCTTCGGATAACAAAAACACATGCAAAGTGTTCTTTACATACAAGAGAACGAAACATAACATTACAGAAATCATACGATATGTTTGATCTAGCGGAATCGAGAGCTTGTCTCTGCAGATAGGGCACATCTCGCTCTCCTCGAGGTCGAGCTCCATGCATGTATCACTGAAGGCATGATACATGGAGCCATAAAAAAGAGACCAGCAGAGGGAGGAGGCCCCTGAGGAGAGAAAGGGCACGCGCAGAAAGGGATGCGGGCACCTACCAACTGGGCGATGGTACATGGAGCCACCGAGCACACTTTATTAGAATAAGGAAATTTAGAAACCATCGAGCCTAAAACACAGCAGACCAGTTACAACATCTTTGTCAACAGCATGAACAGGTTGGGCTTACAACCTTTTTATAAGTCATACATGGAGGTATAAATATTATAAACTAAAGCTGGAGCAACACTAACGAAAGCCTATTTTGTCAGGCTATTTTAAACCAACCACAATATCATACATGAAGTAATGGAGGAACAAGGAGAATTGGTACAGTATACTCATTTGAATTTTATAGAAATGTGGGTTAAGAGTTTTCTCCTTGTATGCTAGTGGCATATAAATTGTCAGTCTACAAAAGACTAGACACAGGGAACTACCATGATCACATATTTTATTAGAATGTAACAATAAGCTAGTCAATCAATCAACTTAATAGTTCACCGAGAAAATGCCCAATAAAATTTGATCATTTAAATTTGAATCATACTCCGACCGAATGGAGTAAGTTCAGTCATAATCTCAAGCATTAATGGGAATGATATCAGGCTTAAGTTGTCTGTTAAGAAGCAACCACCTCCAAGATCCATAACCTTGATTTCACATCCGCTATAGGCTCTTCATAAGAATATGCTCTGATTTTAGATCACAGTGAGCTATTTTAAATGATACAATACACCAAAACTTCTACAAACTGTCGAGATATACCATGGAAGGAAAGCGAAGGTCTCATGTCAACAATGATTTTTTTGTGATCATTTTGCAGACTGTACCTAGAAGGGGGGAGAGGATGGCAGCAACCTAGAAGGGAGACAATGCGGCTCAAGATGGTGAACATATATGGAAATAATGTTGTTGCAATGCTACAAAAATGGATACATGAAAAAATATATGAATGCCGAGAAATACATTTTTCTACCTGTGAAATTCAGACTCGGCCACTGGTAGTCTTCATTGTAGTGCTTAGTGTATATTCTGAAGGCTTTCTCTTTGCAAGATCGGGTCCTAGAGTGGTCCTTTTTTGACTATCCAAGTGTGGTATTTGGTGGCCTCGACCGGGACAATTTCTTTCCCTAGCGAAGGAGCACTATGTTGTGCCCCCTCTTCCTGCTGTTCTCAGAATCCTCCTCCTCCATACTTAAAGGTCCACTCTCTTCTGAAGCCGGGGCCTGGTAGTTAGGGACAAGGCCCCGTCCCTGAAAACCACCACATCTAGCACCTCTACCCCCCCTCTTCCGCGGCTAGCACGACCTCCCTGGCGCATACTCCACTCAACTCGAAGATTTTTGAGAACCAGCGCTTGATGAGGGTGTAAGCCATCTCCATGGTCTTTGTATTCATGACCCATAAATCCGCAAAGTTGACACCAATTTGGCAACTTCTCATATTTCACCAGAAACAGCTCACGTCTTCCAACATGAACTCGACCTCGCTCTTCAATGGCTTCCTTACATCAAGGTTTACACGAACACGGTAAAAATTTCCTTCAAAATCATTGGAGACGTCCTCTGAAATTATATGTGTTTCGACGAACGCCAAGGATTTCAGCATCAGCACATAGCCCATAGGTAGGTCATGGATTTGGATCCACATGTCGAATTGGAATAGATCAATGGTTGTGGGATTCTTGTAGCCATCATATTCCTCGATCAACACTGGGTTACCCCGGAATACCCATGGTCCCCCTTGCATAACACGTTCCCAATCGCCTAGGCACGAGAACATGTGTGTAGATTGTTGCCAAGTGCTTTCGTGATAACCTCTTGCGCCAGATCCCAGGCCGATCGCATGTTTTTGTAGAACTAGAAGTGAGAATACTCCCCCTTCGTAAAAACCCTAGCTATCACCATCTGACAAGGGGTAACCTCGGCAATACCCATAGTGATGGACTTGGGGTTTCGTGGAAAGGAGAACGCAGAGGATTTTGTCGGATGTCAGGGAAACGATGAAGACAAATTCGCCTGAATATTGAGTAAAACCACGCTATTATAAGTTGTCCTCTAGATTTCTGTATCCTCGCTTTAGGCTTCTCCCGTCCTATATATAATAGGCTGGATCTCAAAGCTGTATGCAGATAGGTTTCATACACGCGTAATTATAATACCAATATAATTTTGGTTCATAGTCTCTTTCCTAATACAGTCAAAGCCTTTGTTGGTTGCTTTATCCGGGCCGTCATCTGAAATCTCCTTGGGCTGTAAGCCTTTTACCCAATGTAGGGTAGCTAATCATGAGCATCCGAGTAATCGTACCTATGTCAGTAGCCTCCGAGACTCTACTTGAACCGTAGTTTCAGGTTGAGTCTCAAAGTTTATTTTTATCACTTTTTGTGTTTTGTAGGGATTTGGTACAACGAGTCTGATGCTTCCGACGGATCGGGAATTAGTTAATTGCTCCTGGACAAAAACAAGGTTGTCCTATATCAAATTCAAGTCCCCATTCTCGAATCCGGAATTTATAACTGGCGTAATTCAGTTCGGACCGCTAAGGTCTTACCAAATACTGAATTCTAGTTTCTATTTTATCGGGTACCCAACGCGTCCGTCGGGATTTTTCATCGTATCGTTGATACGGATATTTTACTGGCAGAGCGCATTCTTGTGCGATTACCAGGCCACACAGAACGAATCCTGGGGTCTTACCTTCATGTTTCTGAACACGACATTCGGATTTTTATCGTGTCAGGTGCGATCCGAGAGTTTTTTGTTTTATAGTGGCTGAAGAACTTTTTGCTTTTTGTAACCGCTCCTGATAAGAGTATCTGTCATCGAATGTTTCCTTTGTCTTTCTTTATCGGGTGCGCACCAACGCTCCTGATAGGAGTAGCCTCCGAGTCTATGTTTGGATATATGTATCGAAACATAGGCTCGAAAACTTAATTTTATGGCGCCAGTGCTTCTGTATTTTTTGTCGGGTGCACGACCAGTGCTCCCGATAGGAGTAGCCCCCAAGGCTATAGTCGTAATATTATATATTCGAGTGTAGTCTCAAATCTTCTCCTGGAGGAATTTACTTCGACTCCAATTTAATTTCTTCGGGTCATATCTTTTAAAACAAGCCGCAATTTTTTGCAACACTTCTGCTGTGACGTCAATGATGACGTATCTGATGCTGTTGATTTCAAGGGGAGACGTCCTGACTGGATGTGCATGTGGGGCCATGCAGCAGTAATGATGACGCGTGATAGCGTATTCAGCGGAGATTCTTTACTGCACGTCACGCGCTATCCTCCGTTTTTACCGCGGCCATAACTTTTTTAGATTTTCCTTTACGGAATCCTTATAACACATGTCACCATCGTGTGAGTTTCTGTCGGTTTGATTTTGCATCGAAACGCCTTGCTATTTATAAGGGAAAGGAGGTGTGTTTTACTATTTTTCCTCACCTTCCTCTGCTCCATTTTCTTCCTTGCGCTCTTCCCCTCTTGCAAACTCCTGCTCTTTCTCCCTTGCAAAACTCCGGTTCTTGTGCTCGTATTCTCCTTTTGCCACCATGGGCAAAAGCAAGGCTGCTGGAACTTCTGCTGCCGCCGCGAAGGCCACCAGGAAGAGGGCCATCGGATGGGCTCCCACCAAGTGCACGATGCGGGAACTCCGTGAGGCGTGGAACTCCGGCCATCTGATGGAGGGTTCCTTCAAGCTCCCTGGAGACGAGGCTGCTCCCATCCCTGAACCTGGCTGGAGGGTAATGTTCCTCTCTTTCCTCTTCCACGGTCTTTCTCTTCCTGTCCATGAATTTCTTCGTGGCCTTTTGTTTGTTTATGGCGTGCAGCTGTATTAGCTCACGTCCAACTCTATTCCCCACGCCGCTTGTTTCATCACTCTTTGTGATTGTTTTCTTGGGATTCATCCCCATTGGGGCCTTTGGAAGCATTTCTTCTATGTTCGTCATAACTCCACTGACACAATTGTCCACGATGTTGGTGGCACCATTTTTTCTATCCGATCCGATGTTGATTACTTGGACTTCAAAATCACTGATTCTATCCAAGGTTGGAAGTCCAAGTGGTTTTATGTCAAGGATCAGCCACTCAAAGGCCAATCTTTCGGGTTAGCCCCCTTTGATCCTAAGAAAACCTGCCGTAAAGTTGACTCCTGGGATCAGCGTCCTTCTACTGAAGAAATGGCGGAAATCCAACCCTATGTCGATCGTATTTCAAAGTTGCGGCATGAGGTTGGCAAGGAATTGTCGGGTCTCTAGGTCCTAGCATATTTTTGCGGATTCGCGTCCAGCCGCTTCAAGCCCGGCTTTCTGGCATGTGGGCGTACACCGGGAGGAAGGACCCAATGAGACTTTCTTCGGAAGACCTCACCCTCAAGGTGTATGAGAAAAGAGTCTGGAGCTTCACGACTTTGACCAAGAAAAACCCGGTTCCTTCAACTTGTCTTGTGGATCCCTTTGGAAAGAAAAACCGGCTTCCCGAGGTAAATTTCCGTTGCCTTCACATATTCCTTTCTTATTTTTGTAGATGCACTTTTACTCTTTTCAATGACTAGCATTTTTTCCATGTCTTCTGCTTGTGTAGGATTTTGATCATCCGAGCTCGCTTCCTCCTCTTCCTGGAAGTTGTGAGCCCCCTGTCCATTCTTCCGCATCCGACGATCTCCCTATGACTGGGACTACCGCAGATGAGGAGGGGGAGTTCTCTGCATCCGATTCTTCTTTGAAAACGCAATCTCTTCCTTCGGCTGGCTCCGGAGATTTCCGCGTGGAGCGTGTTGGAATTATGCCCTAGAGGCAATAATAAAGATGTTATTATTATAATTCTTGTTCATGATAAAGTTTATATTCCATGCTAGAATTGTATTAAGCGGAAAATTTAATACTTGTGTGGTTTGTGAACAACACCGTGTCCCTAGTACGCCTCTATGGACTAGCTCATTGATCAATGATGGTTAAGGTTTCCTAACCATAGACATGAGTTGTCAATTGATAATGAGATCATATCATTGAGAGAATGATATGATGGACAGACCCAAACTAAGCGAAGCAATTAGATCGTGTCATTGTGTTCATCTTTGCAAAGTTTTTCCTATGTCAAATATTGTATTCCTTAGACCATGAGATAATACAACTCCCTGGTATCGGAAGAAAGCTTTGAGGTCATCAAACGTCATCCTATGAGAGGGTGATCATAAAGGTGTCTCTCAGGTGATCGGAAAGTATCTGTTGGGTTGTATGTATCGAGATGGGATTTGTCCCTCCCAAGTCGGAGAGATATACTTCGGGCCCACTCGGTAATCGATATCAACACCGCTTGCAAGCATGTGGTTAAGGAGTTAATCACAAAGTGATATCGGATTACGGAACGAGTAAAGTACTTGCTGTGAACAAGATTGAACTAGGTATGACGATACCGACGATCGAATCTCGGGCAAGTAAAATATCGCGAGACGAAGGGAATATATATATGGGATTGATTGAATCCTGGCATCGTGGTTCATCCGATATGATCATCGATGAATGTGTGGGAGTCAATATGGGTGCCCAGACCCCGCTGTTGATTATTGATAGAAGATCATGTCTGCATATTCTCGAACCCGCAGGGTCACACACTTAACGTGTCTCGACGCTAGGATAGATTGGATAATTGGTTTATGAATTTTTGTTCGGAGTCTCGGATGGGATCCGGGATATCACGAAAGGTTCCGGAATGGTCCGGAGAATAAGATTCATATAAGGCAGTGCAGTTTTTGGAGTTCGGAATTGTTCCGGGTTAATAGGTATTGTACCGGAAGCTTCTAGAACCTTCCGGAAGGGGACCAACGTGGCCCCACCTTCCAGGAGGGGGCATGGGCCTATGAGGGAGTGTCCTGGCCGCATTGGGCCAGGGGCACAAGGCCCCATAGGGCCCAGCCGATCCTAGATAAGTTTAAATCGTTTAAACTAGAGATAAGATAGGATTTCTAGATAAGGGAGAGTTTAAATTGTTTAAACTAGAGATAGGCTTGGAGGATGGGCAAGGGCTGGCCGCACCCCCCCTCTATATATAGAGGGCTTGTGCGCCCCCTCCCCTCTCACACACACCTTCCCCTCCAACCCTAGTTGCCCTGCTGCCCTTCCTCTCTCCCTCCCGACTGTTTGTAGGCGAAGCCCTGCTGCAGAAATTCTCCACCATATACACCACGCCGTCGTGTTGTAGATCCAATCCATCTCTCCACCATACTTGCTGGTCCGAGGAAGGAGGAGACGTCGAGGTGCTGCACGTGTGCATCTCACGGAGGCACCGCCACTTGTGGTGCTAGATCGGATCGGATCGCGAGGAGGATAAGCGAGTACGACTACATCACCCACGTTCCGACGAACGTTCCGCTATGCGAATCTTCAAGGGTATGAAGATCTAATCCAATCTCTCTCGTTGTTTGCATCTCCTAGATTAGATCTTGGCTTTCCCTCTGTTCGCTTCCGTAGAAAATTTTGATTTACTATGCTGCGAAACCCTTCAGAGCGTGCTGGCGAAAAGAGGAAACACCCTTATGCTGTGGAAAGGGTCGAGGACTCGGATGACTCGACTGCTTCCAAGCCTTTAGGTGCTTCTCTGATCGCGGCTGCTCCCGCCCAGGTGAATTTGTTCCGCCTTGCGCAAGATGTGTCTTCTTAAGTATTCAACTGCTTCTTTTTCCGTTTTACCTGGTGGTTTTACTGTTGATGTGTGTTCCACTTGTGTTGTTCTTTTGTAGTGATGATGAAGATCCTCCCGCATCTCCTCTTTGCACATCTGTGGGCTGCTCTACAAAGAAATCTCCTCCACCATCGGTGGAGCCAAAGGAAAATCTCCTGTCTTCTGTGGAGAAGATCATTCAAAAAGATGCTGCCACTTCATCCAAACCACCGCCACAAAAAAGGAAGAAAACGACGGGTAAAGGGGTGGTGATATCAGAAAAGCCTGTTGATGTGGATATGAAAGATGTAAGTCACTCTGTAATTTGCAACTTTTTCTGCCTGTAGCCTCTTTTATTTTTGCCCTGATATCCTTTGTTGTGATGTTCTTCTTCAGCCTTTGATGTGCGATATGGTCGATATGGCCTCTCGATTTATAAAAATATGTGATGAAGCCAAAGAAATGAAAGGTATGTCCTTGTTCGTTTTCATGATTTACTTGTGAGGTTTACTTGCTTGGTTTTCATGATACTATTATGCAACAACCGCCAAAGAATCTGAAGTTATTCGGGACCAGGCGATGAAGTGTGCCAATGAACTGGAGGCCAAGCTACGGGTTGCTGAGGAGGCTTTGGCGGTTGTCAGGCAGAAGGTGAAGGTTGATGCTGAAGAGTCGGCCAA
The DNA here is from genome assembly GCA_916181665.1 of Avena sativa. Lineage (NCBI taxonomy): Eukaryota > Viridiplantae > Streptophyta > Magnoliopsida > Poales > Poaceae > Avena > Avena sativa. The sequence continues at coordinate 626,032,494 of OV702288.1, read as the reverse complement.
ACAAGCTACTATTCGAGATGAAAATCTTCGGAAGCGCTTGGAGGCCCTTAATGCTTCTCTAACCCATAAGTTTTCTTCTCTTGCGTGTCTTTATTTCATTTCTTCCCTTTGGTTATCAATCCTCTGCTTCTTATTTTATTTTCAGAATTGACTGGCCAAGATCTGACATTGCATGAAGATAAGAAGGTTGATCCTTTATCAGATGTTGTTAGCACCTTGGAGGCCAACATCGTTCATGGGCGCAACCTTCATGTCTGCTCCCGCCGTGCCTTCAAAAATCTTCATGCCAAAATATTTCCAACCAAGGATGTGACGAACAACCTGAATGATCTTGTCGCCGTCTTCGATGCTAATCCCGACCCCCTTGTTGGTTATAATTTGATGTAGTCAAGGAGTGGTTCCGAAACTTTGATGGCCCTGACGATGGCGCACGGCGAGAAAGTCGACTGGGAGAAGGTTAGCTCCTCTGTCCCAGTCACCCCCAATGGCCAAGAAGTTGACCTGAAGCCTTATATTAAGAGGGCCAGAAAATATTCTTGGATGCTCCTAAGTCTGGGCTCGGGTTTAGAGAACATGGCTGCCCCTTCTTCGGCTGCCCCTGCTACGACGGGCACTCCTTGTTTGGCTACCCCTGCTGCTCCTATAGCTAGTGCTCCTTCCACTAGTGCCAACCTGTCTTTGAAGGACACGGCTTCGTAGGCTTTGTTTTGTAACCTTTATCGTGTCTCCCTTGCTGTTGTTGTAATGGACCTTGACTTTATCCAGCTTTCCCTTGCTTCTTTTTATAAGAATGTAACTTTTGAATATATGTATGTGAGGTTGCTTTTGTATGCTGAACATTTCACATCTTTTGTCTTGTCAGATCTTGAATGATTCTTCGACTCCTTCTGGACCTGCACAACTGTCGGATGTTCTTCCGTCCTCCGTTGTAGTAGTAGGTGTGACCAGTTCCGCCATCGTGTGTATGGTAGACCCATCGTTGTATGCTGAAAAATAGAACAAGTGAAAAAAATTGAAAGAAAACTTCGAGTTGTTCAATCGATGGTGCATGTTTCTCAATCGAAAACATGCCAGGCCCTCAACCACGAGCCTTTTTTTCTTGGAAGAAATCTCCAGAGCAAACGAAAAGCTGTTGTGTAAGTATTTTCCTATTTTTTCTTCGGTTGCTCTTTCTGTCTTGCGGGAAATTGATATTTTTCTCTCTGATTTGCAGGCATTCAATTGTGTGAGAGGGATGAGACCCAGTGTCTGTGCAACCGAATGCAAGCTCTTGTGTCTGCCTCCCAAAGTTATAAAACATCTTTTGGACTGATCATCGTCGTGCCTATACTGTGGCGTTGCTTCAGAATCGCCTATTGGAGTTGGAGCAATTCGTCGAGTGCTACCGCAGATCTCTGGTTATTATTTATAATGCCATGTTTCCTCGGGATCCTCAGTCTCAAACCTTGGCAGATTTTCTTGCGAAGTTCCGACAAGGTGAAAATATCCATCACTTCGTGAAACTTCAACTCGTGGCGGGTGCTAAGCTCGCTATTTCTTAGGTGCATGTGCATCATCCGACGCTGGACTGAAGGGAATATGCCCGAGAGGCAATAATAAAGTGGTTATTATCTTATTCCATGTTTATGATAAATGTTTATTTTACATGCTAGAATTGTATTGATCGGAAACATCAATACATGTGTGTTTAATAAACAAAAAGGTTCCTAGTTATGCCTCTCTTATAGACTAGCTTGTTGATTAACAAGATGATCAAGGTTTCCTGATCATGGACATTGGATGTTGTTAATAACAAGGTCACGCCATTGGTGGAATGATGTGATGAACATTCATCCGAAGTATAGCATTATGATCAAAGTCATTATGTTTATATTGCTATAACATCATACAAAGTAATCTTTATCCTTAGACCATGAGATCATGTTAATTGCTAACACCGGAAGAGTATCTTGATAACATCAAATGTCACACCGTAACAGGGTGACTATAAAGGTGGGTTCAGTACTACGAAGGTGTTATGTTGAGGCTCATGGATCAAGAGTGGGATTTGTCCATCCCGATGATGGATAGATATACTCTGGGCCCTCTCGGTGATATCACATTGGTTAGCTTGCAAGCAAGTGATGTGATCACTAGAATGTTATATCACGGGAACAAGAAAAGAGTGCATGTCGATAACGAGATCAAACTAGGTATGGAGATACCGATGATCGAATCTCGGACATGTAATATATCGCGAGACAAAGGGATTTAGTTACTAGCATTAAAGGTTCTCACGATCATAGAAGTCATCGTTGAATGTGTAGGAGTCAGTATGGATCTCCAGGTCCCGCTTCTGATTATTGATCTGAGAGGGGTCTCGATCATGTCTGCATTATTTGCGAACCGTAGGGTGACACACTTAAGGGATATCGACACCATTTGGAGCAATATGTTTCAGATAAAGATTTAAGAAAGCGTTGGAATTATTTCAATAGACACCGAAACTGTTTCGGGTGAAATTGCTGAAATTGGTTCTGCATGTAATATTGAAATGTTGCAGGGGATTTTATGTGAATGTTTGTTAATTAAAGTAATTAACAAAATTCTGAATAAAACTAATAAAAGAGTTTTATTAAATGAGAGAGCATTAAATTTGGAGAAATTTAATGCATTTAAAGTGGAGACTTTAATGGAGAATGTGAAGAGGCAAATTTATGTGGAGGGGGTTACCACCACATGAATGGGGGAGGTGAAGGGTCACCTCCATGGGGCGCCGACCATGGGAGGGGTACCCTCCCCTCCTCCTATAAAAGGCCCCCCTCTCCTCACTTCTCACTCACACCTCCTCGTGAAGGATCTCTCTCCCCCTCTAGTATTATTCCCCCATGGTCTTGGATTAGCAAGATACATGTTCCCGGTGGCTTTATCTAGAAAGGAGTTGCTGTTTCCACTGCTTTGCTGGAGCGAGGGACGGAGGTTGTCGGGGTACCGGACGTGTGTGCGATCACGGATGCACCGCTGCTTTGCGGTGCTGGACTTGGTGGTGCTAGAGCCGGACCTGCTGGACTTCATCACGATCTTGAGATCGGCAAGTGTACGACTACATCAACCACGAGTTCCTACTCATTAACAAAGCTCGTTGTCTACGAGGGTGAGTTCTCGTTGGATGTATGTCCACCCATTTCTTTGTACCTAGTAGATAGATCTTGGCGTGTAGTTCACACCGTAGGAAATTTTTTGTTTTCTATGTTGCGGACCCAACATGGACTTGGATGATGTATCTTTGTGGCTACCTTCTCCTTCCGATGATGACTCTATTGATATGGCGCCTCATTACGCCGTTGCTCGTAGACCTGCCATTAGAATTATTTGAAAGTGTTTGAGGAAGACGAAGAGTTTTTTGTAAACTTTCCTATTTGATTATTTACTTGCTGAGCCTTTATACTTTGTATAGAACTACTTTATACTTGTCAAAAAGGTCGTATGTTTTATACGAGATTTTGATTGTATGTTGTATTCTCTTGTTTGAGGACCCAGCGAACTGATGTTCGTTTGCCATAGAAATTTGTATCTTCGCGGAATACTTTATTTATTTACTGATAACTATGGATGAAAGTACATTGCAAGGGTGTGATCACCTGGCCATTGGCCTTTATTGAATGTAAAGTACGTCTATGTGAAGATTTTCTTTAAGAACTTCGGTTTCTATTGTTGGGGTTCTTCATCATGCTCTGCGTCATGGTGCTCTCGTCTTGTCGATCAGTGGATTTTCCTATGCGGGACCTATGTTGGAGGCGCATATGTTGCTTTTGCGAGACCGTTGCGTGCTTGCTCTTCCGGTATTTTATTTTTGTGGATGTGCCCTTCGTGTGTCGACTCCTCATCTGCTAATTTCAGTTGTCCGAGTTCCGCCTCCATCCCGAAAGATTCTGAGATTTTGTTGAATTCCCGATCGCAGCTGTCCGCACGACTGAAGCTTCCTTTGACTGTTATGACCCCATTGGGGGCTGGCATTTTTAGCACTAGATATGCGTAGTGAGGTACTGTCATGAACCTAGCGAAAGCTGGTCGTCCTAGGATCGCGTGGTACTGAGATGGCTAGTCCATTACTTCAAATTCTAGCTTTTCTCGCCTGAAGTTAGTCGTTGACCCGAAGGCTACGTCGAGATGGACTTTGTCCAATGGAATTTTGGCTTTCCCTAGAACTATCCCGTGGAAAGTTGTGTCTGTAGGTGCTAGGTCCGTCATGGACCAGTTCATGGCCCGCGGAGTTTTGGCATAAATCAGATTGATGTTGCTTCCTGCATCCAAGAACACTTTGCTCATGTCGAACCCGTCGATTTCCGCTTCCACTATTAATGTTGACTAGCTTGGCCGAGGGACCCGTAATGGTTGATCAGCTCTGCTGAAAGTAATTTCTTGTTCTGACCAATAGAGGTACTCCGGTGTAGGAGGTGGCTTTGTTACTGCCAAGTTTACTTGTCTAGTGATCAATTTCTATGTTCTGCTAGAGGGTGGCCCCTTCTAGATCGTTGACATTGCTCCCTTTAACCTGGGATATTTGTAGCACCCCGATAAAATCACTACTAGAAAAATGCTTGGTGTTTCTGTTTTGTGCATCATCATGACCGCATGCTCATGTCATCATGCCACATTGCATTTGAGCATCATCATATCATCATGCATATGTTTGTTAGAACTATTTTCTAAAAGCCTATATTTGTTTTCTAAATACCCTTCTTTAGTTCAAATATAAAACCCTCGGTCTATCCGAATATTTTATTTGTCTAAAAACTAACTACAAAAGTCTTTTAAATAAATAAATAAAACTTATATTATTTTTGGGAGGCAGCCAACTAGGCCCAAAAGCCCAGCCGGCCATCTCCAGACCAAACCCTAACCTAGTCCGCCCCAAACCCTAACCATCTATCCCCACCCGTCGCCACTCCCCTAGCTACGCGGCGCGCACACACACGCTGCAGCGCAACATACACTCAGCACCCAGCGGTGCATCATGACACACGCGCGCGCGCGCAGTAACCACCCCAGCCCGCTGCCCCCGTACTGCACCGTACACACATCGCGGTGTTGCAACACGATCCTGCTCCAGCCCCACATACCACACGCTGCGGTACACGCCCCGGAGCCCCACCCCCGCACCGCGTCCTCCCGATGCGACCGACACTCATGGGCCTCACCCCGACTCGGCCGCCTCCCTCCTCTCGTCGTGATCCTCATCCTGACACCCCGCTTGACCCCACCTACCCCTATCCCCATCGATCCCCGCGGCTCCCTCTCACCTCATGGTCGTCACCGCCGCCGCCTGGCTCTCTGCCGCCCAAGCTCTGCCCCACCTCCCTGTCGAGCACGACCGTGACGCCCGTGTCCCTCGGCGCCTCGCTATCTACCCGGGCCTCCTCTCTGCCTCGCCATCGGGAGCTGACCCACTCTGTTCAGCCACCAGCGGCTGAGCCGTCTGCCGCCCCGAATCCCTGCGGCCTAGACCGCGAGCAGCGCCGCGTCGACCGGCACCGCCACGTCCTGCGCGAGCCCGGCCACGACACCGCCATCGCCAAAGCACGTCATCCCGCCTAGACCGTGCCGCCATCGGCCGCTCGCCTCCGCCCACCGGCCTCGTCGCCCTCGTCCGCGTGTCCCCGAGAAGAACCGCCGCCTCGTCCCTCTGCAGGCCGCATCGTCGACCTCCGAGCACCCGCTGCCCCTCCATGCTCCTCCCCTGGTCGTCCTTCGTGGATCCGGCCAAGGTCGCCATGACCATCGCCTCTGTGGGATTCCTCGATCCGAGCACCCACGCTAGCGCCGGCCTCCCTGTGTTGTGTCGCCTGCCACCGCCCTCTGTGCTCACTGTTGCTGCCGACGGTGCCCCGCACCCCCTCTATAGAAGCTTCTACCTGCGTGCCACGGTGCTGGCCTCTTCCTGCTGTACGACACCGCTGCTCTCGCGTCCATCATCGGCAGACCATATGTGGCGCACGTCCACCATGTCTTTGTTTTACCTAGGCGTTTGGTTCTTCTCCTGTTCCTAAACGTGTGGAGGTGCTACTGCTACCATGTTGATGTTTTGGCTGCCTTTGGTGTTGTGATGCTAGAATGGTGTTGATATAGTGACCAAGTGGTGTTTCGTGCTGGTGGTCTGGTGATGCCATAGGGCTGAAGTGAAGTGAAGATCAACAATACCTTCCACCACGCCCATTTGTTCCAAGGTCGTTGTAAAGCTCATGAGTTTGTACAGTCGCCAAGATCAGAGGTTCATTCGTGACCTGCGAAGTAACACACCATAGTGTTACCCCAAAGACCATCGCGGTGCCATTCGAAGTAATCAATGCCAATGCAAGATCTCCTACATGGCAACATCAAGTCCTCCTCCCTGAAGACCCGATCCCGGAGTCTGAAGACCCGAACCTCGTCGAACCCTGAACCAAGATTGCCGGAACCCTATGTGTGATCCCCTTTCTGAGGCCCCTATTTTTATAATATATGCCATATATACTTGTTGCATATGAATTACTCCTACTCGCATGCATATTATGTGGTTTGGGGGCATTATGCCGATTCACCTAAATTAAATATGGAGTGCTTATGCGGGCTATTCCTGTCTATTAGGGCCTCCATTTAAATTTGTGTAGCGAACCGATGCCATGTTTTGCCTTGTTAAGACAACATTTAAAATGCGGGGTATCTAAATAACTTGAACCTTCTAATTAATTGTCGGGACCCCGGTTCCGTTTAATATTTCCTAATTGCATCGCATCTTTGCCATGTCATGCACCATACATACATCATGTTGGATATCTTGTCGTAGTATTAAATAGAAGAAGCGAGGAATCCTCTTTTCGACTCTGACTCCCCCACTCCAGTCGTTGCTTTTCTTTCTGTTACTTCGAAAGTAGCTGCTTCAGCTTCAGCCACGCGAATTCTCGATATTCCTTTTTACCGGTGTTTCTTTTAGTGCTTTGGTTCTTCGCGGATTAGGCCGTTGAGTGGATGCGAGTATCGACAAGTTCTTCGGCTAATGAACCTTTGACAGTGTTTCCCAGGCAAGAATTCTCCCCCTTTCTACCTATTTTGTGTTATAGTCTTTACTTCCTCTTGTTGATCTATTGCTATCCTTGTTGTGATGCTTTAGTTTCCGTGCACCATTTATATTCCTTACAGCCTCTATATTGCCTTGGACACATCCTATTGCCTGCTGATTGATAGACAGTCGGCCTTGCGAGTCGTAGTTGCTTGCTCAGGTGCTGCTTCGCGTCATTGTCGTTCCACCGTTGATAAAAGGTTGACACATGCTTAATGATAGAGATGCTTAATGGTGGAGATGATCATGGCTTTAATTACAACTTGATATTAAATTGCTAGATATAATTAATGCAGAGGCATCGATGGGCATAGATGTTATTTGGTTCTTCCACGCTCACTTGTGTCCCGTAGGACCCCGAGTACTTGATACCTATTCCTTGACTATCGCACTATCCGCATGTGGGACCATGAATCCCCTTAGCCAGAACTTGATTCATTTCTTATTTCTTGGGGCCACAAACTAGTTTGGGGTTTTATTACTATCCTGTACCTATGCCATGCTTTACTGCTTTATTTAAGATTGTGCGTGGAGCACCTGTACTGTTTTGGATCGTGCCACGTTTTCGCGGTATCGACAAGCCCAGTCACACTTTCGGGTTCCCAGTCGTTTACATCCATCGTCACAAACCCTGGGTCCGTTCTGGAGCCGGCCAACTTCGTTGCGGGTAGCTTAGTGGGGTGGCCCCCTGAAATCTTTTATGAATCATGTGATTGCTTTGTCGTGAAAGCCTCATTGGGTTTTGATTTGGTTTTTCCGAGGTTGATCGTGTGTGTGTTGCTATTTGTGCACCCCTGCAGGGTAAATCTTTCTGAAAGTCGTGTCCGCGGTTATGGACGACTTGGAGCACAGTATCTCGATCATAGACAAGCATAACTAAAGTAGTGCTATAAATTTGACTTAATATGTGACTAGTAATCAGCTTCACTACAATGGAATGGATAATAAAAGTGCCAACAACTGGTGGAACTGGTGTGTATCGTGTTATGTTATACCTGCCTAGTAAGTATCGCAACTCCAATGGAATGAAATAAAAGTGCCAACAACTGCTGGGTTTGGGATGTCACATGCTAATTGTATCTGACTAGTAAGTACTGCAACTACCACTGAATGGTTAACTAAAACTGCCCACTACTTGTGCTATCAGGATGACTCATGCTATCTATATCTGACTAGTAAATGCTTCAACTATAATGGAATGAATAAAACTGCCAACTGTGTGAGTTCCTCGGTTTGACTTCCTCGTTTGGTCTCGAGGGGCATACCAGGATGGGTATGATTGGTGTTAGTATAAGGTTGGTTCCGAATAGGTCTTTCGTATCTCTCTCTAAAAGCCGGTAGTTAATCGAGTCTCTATAGGTTGTTTAGTGCATGCTGCGCTGCCGCTTCAGTCCACCATACCTATGTAGGCGAGAGCCGCCGAATTCTAGCCTCGCCGTGTATTGGCCTCAGTACTGACGCTCCTCTTTTTTCCTTTGCCCTTTGTCGGCACCCCTTTTGTTTTAGCAGGTATGAGTTTGACGTCGTTAGCAGGGTTACCCTTTCGGCTTGGCCTGGGCAGGGTTATGGACGCCATTGGTTATTCTTCAGGGCTCTTAGCCCCATTTGCATATTGTCCGTACTCGGATGTTGTATCGTTTTCAAGGTGATTTGGATCTTTGTATTGTATATCTGTATTCTTGACTCGTTGAGTCGTTGTTGTATATATATCTGTTCTGTGGGTCCCATCGAGGACTGTTGTGTAATGGTATTACTTCGTTTTCCACCCGCACGAAAGTGCCTGGTGGGCGTCCTTGAATCGTTTCTATGCGGGTTTGGCGGAAAGGGCTAAAACTTGCATAGGGCCGATTCGAGGGTGTTACAGAGTGGTATCAGAGCTCAGCAGTTGCGATACCCCACTGGTCGAGCTTGTAGGATAACCTAGCTAACGGCCGAAGTAGAGTGTCAAAATTATTTTTGCAAAATCGGTTGGATAGATTTGATGAGGTCTCCTTTTGCTCCTTACACCTCTGCTATTCTCTTCTTACCTCTGCGTGTTTTAAATCTGCTCTCTTACCTTTCTTCAAGTCCAGGATTTCTCGTGGTTGGGTTCCGTCGTACCTTCAGGGATTCGCTTCCTCCTTTGGCAACGGTGTTTCTACCTCCGGACTTCATGCTATTTGAGTGATCCTTTATCTGTGGTACCATTCTTTGTTCCTTGTTTGTGCCTTCCGGTGTTTTCAACGCGACAACATCATCTATGCCAGATCCGATGTAGAGTCTACATCACTCTTTTATTTCCGAACCTCGCTTGTTGAGTTCTTCAGTCTGATTCTGAGGATGGTCGCACACTTTTCTACTGATTGTGCGGAGTAATAGTTTGGGTGCGTGATGGATTGGACCCCATGCCGACTACTCACTCTATTTACTCGTGTACATTGAAGTGGATGAGAATGCATCGGTTCTCTCTTTCTATCGAGGTTAGAGGTGGCTTGATTTGTGGATACCTTTACCTTCGTCCTTTGTTTCCTGGAGTGTTCTCTCGACGATCACGGAGAACGGCCTCTTATTAGTGGTGTCGCGAGCATCTACACGAAGCGAGAAGATTCAGACCGTTGGCCTCCTTCCGGTACCACGAGGCGGATCTCGAGGGCGAGATCCATTGTTAGTGGTGTCGAATTGTAGCACCCCGATAAAATCACTACTAGAAAATCGCTTGGTGTTTCTGTTTTGTGCATCATCATGACCGCATGCTCATGTCATCATGCCACATTGCATTTGAGCATCATCATATCATCATGCATATGTTTGTTAAAACTATTATCTAAAAGCCTGTATTTGTTTTCTAAATACCCTTCTTTAGTTCAAATATAAAACCCTCGGTCTATCCGAATATTTTATTTGTCTAAAAACTAACTACAAAAGTCTTTTAAATAAATAAATAAAACTTATATTATTTTTGGGAGGCAACCAACTAGGCCCAAAAGCCCAGCCGACCACCTCCAGACCAAACCCTAACCTAGTCCGCCCCAAACCCTAACCATTTATCCCCACCCGTTGCCACTCCCCTAGCTACGCGGCGCGCACAAACGCGCTGCAGCGCAACATACACTCAACACCCAGCGGTGCATCACGACACACACGCGCGCGCGCAGTAACCACCCCAGCCCGATGCCCCCGTACTGCACCGTACACACATCGCGGCGTTGCAACACGATCCTGCTCTAGCCCCGCATACCACACGCTACGGTACACGCCCCGGAGCCCCACCCCCGCACCGCGTCCTCCCGATGCGACCGACACTCGTGGGCCTCACCCCGACTTGGCCGCCTCCCTCCTCTCGTCATGATCCTCATCCCGAGACCCTGTGTGACCCCACCTACCCCTATTCCCATCGATCCCCATGGCTCCCTCTCACCTCACGGTCGTCACCGCCGTCGCCTGGCTCTCCGCCGCCCAAGCTCTGCCCCGCCTCCCTGTCAAGCACGACCGTGACGCCCGTGTCCCTGGGACCCTCGCTATCTACCCGGGCCTCCTCTCTACCTCGCCATCGGGAGCTGACCCGCTCCGTTCAGCCGCCAGCGGCCGAGCCGTCTGCCGCCCTGAATCCCTGCGGCCCGGACCGTGAGCAGCGCCGCGTCGACCGGCACCACCACGTCCCGCGTGAGCCCGGCCATGACACCACCGTCACCAAAGCACGTCATCCCGCCTGCACCGCGCCGCCGTCGGCCGCTCGCCTCCGGCCACCGGCCTCGTCGCCCTCGTCCGCGTGTCCCTGAGAAGAACCGCCGCCTCATCCCTCTGCAGGCCGTGTCATCGACCTCCGAGCACCCGCTGCCCCTCCACGGTCCTCCCCTGGTCGTCCTTCATGGATCCGGCCAAGGTCGCCATGACCATCGCCTCTGTGGGATTCCTCGATCCGAGCACCCACGCTAGCGCCGGCCTCCCTGTGTTGTGTCGCCTGCCACCGCCCTCTGCGCTCACTGTTGCTGCCGACGGCGCCCCGCACCCCCTCTATAGGAGCTTCTACCTGCGTGCCACAGTGCTGGCCTCTTCCTGCTATATGACACTGCTGCTCTCGCGTCCATCATCGGCAGACCGTATGTGGCGCACGTCCACCATGTCTCTGTTTTACCTGGGCGTTTGGTTCTTCTCATGTTCCTCAACGTGTGGAGGTGCTACTGCTACCATGTTGATGTTTTGGTTGCCTTTGGTGTTGTGATGCTAGGATGGTGTTGATATAGTGACCAAGTGGTGTTTCGTGTTGGTGGTCTGGTGATGCCGTAGGGCTGAAGTGAAGTGAAGATCAACAAGACCTTCCACCACGCCCGTTTGTTCCAAGGTCGTTGTAAAGCTCATGAGTTTGTACAGTCGCCAAGATCAGAGGTTCATTTGTGACCTGCGAAGTAACACACCACAGTGTTACCCCAAAGACCATCGCGGTGCCATTCGAAGTAATCAATGTCAATGCAAGATCTCCTAAATGGGAACGTCAAGTCCTCCTCCCTGAAGACCCGATCCCGGAGTCTGAAGACCCGAACCTCGTCGAACCCTGAACCAAGATCGCCGGAACCCTATGTGTGATCCCCTTTCCAAGGCCCCTATTTTTATAATATATGCCATATATACTTGTTGCATATGAATTACTCCTACTCGCATGCATATTGTGTGGTTTGGGGACATTATGCCGATTCACCTAAATTAAATATGGAGCGCTTATGCGGGCTATTCCTGTCTATTAGTTCCTCCATTTAAATTTGTGTAGCGAACCGATGTCATGTTTTGCCTTGTTAAGACAACATTTAAAATGCGGGATATCTAAATAACTTGAACCTTCTAATTAATTGTCGAGACCCCGGTTCCGTTTAATATTGCCTAATTGCATCGCATCTTTGCCATGTCATGCACCATACATACATCATGTCGGATATCTTGCCGTAGTATTAAATAGTGCATCCGGTGTTTCTTTTAGTGCTTTGGTTCTTCGCGGATTAGGCTGTTGAGTGGATGCGAGTATCGACAAGTTCTTCGGCTAATGAACCTTCGATAGTGTTTCCCAGGCGAGCATTCTCCCCCTTTCTACCTATTTTGTGTTATAGTCTTTACTTCCTCTTGTTGATCTATTGCTATCCTTGTTGCGATGCTTTAGTTTCTGTGCACCATTTATATTCCTTGCAGCCTCTATATTGCCTTGGACACATCCTATTGCCTGTTGATTGATAGACAGTCGGCCTTGCGAGTCGTAGTTGCTTGCTCAGGTGCTGCTTCGCATCATTGTCGTTCCACCGTTGATAAAAGGTTGACACATGCTTAATGATAGAGATGCTTAATGGTGGAGATGATCATGGCTTTAATTACAACTTGATATTAAATTGCTAGATATAATTAATGCAGAGGCATCGGTGGGCAATAGATGTTATTTGGTTCTTCCATGCTCACTTGTGTCCCGTAGGACCCCGAGTACTTGATACCTGTTCCTTGACTATCGCACTATCCACATGTGGGACCATGAATCCCCTTAGCCAGAACTTGATTCATTTCTTATTTCTTGGGGCCACAAACTAGTTTGGGGTTTTATTACTATCCTGTACATATGCCATGCTTTACTGCTTTATTTAAGATTGTGCGTGGAGCACCTGCACTGTTTTGGATCGTGCCACGTTTTCGTGGTATCGACAAGCCCAGTCACACTTTCGGGTTCCTAGTCGTTTACAGCCGTCGTCACAAACCCTGGGTCCGTTCCGGAGCCGGCCAACTTTGTTGCGGGTAGCTTAGTGGGGTGGCCCCTTGAAATGTTTTATGAATCCTGTGATTGCTTTATCGTGAAAGTCTCGTTGGGTTTTGATTTGGTTTTTCCGAGGTTGATCGTGTGTCTGTTGCTATTTGTGCACCCCTGCAGGGTAAATCTTTCTGAAAGCCGTGTCCGCGGTTATGGACGACTTGGAGCACAGTATATCAATTATAGACAAGCATAACTAAAGTAGTGCTATAAATTTGACTTAATATGTGACTAGTAATCAGCTTCACTACAATGGAATGGATAATAAAAGTGCCAACAACTGGTGGAACCGGGGTGTATCGTGTTATGTTATACCTGCCTAGTAAGTATCGCAACTCCAATGGAATTAAATAAAAGTGCCAACAACTGCTGGGTTTGGGATGTCACATGCTAATTGTATCTGACTAGTAAGTACTGCAACTACCACTGAATGGTTAACTAAAACTTCCCACTACTTGTGCTATCAGGATGACTCATGCTATCTATATCTGACTAGTAAATGCTTCAACTATAATGGAATAAATAAAACTACCAACTGTGTGAGTTCCTCAGTTTGACTTCCTCGTTTGGTCTCGAGGGGGCATACCAGGATGGGTATGATTGGTGTTAGTATAAGGTTGGTTCTGAATAGGTCTTTCTTATCTCTCTCTAAAAGCCGACAGTTAATCGAGTCTCTATAGGTTGTTTAGTGCATGTTGCGCTGCCGCTTCAGTCCACCATACCTATGTAGGCGAGAGCCACCGAATTCTAGCCTCGCCGTGTATTGGCCTCCGTACTGACGCTCCTCTTTTTCCTTTGCCCTTTGTCGGCACCCCTTTTGTTTTAGCAGGTATGAGTTCGACGTCGTTAGCAGGGTTACCCTTTCGGCTTGGCCTGGGCAGGATTATGGACGCCATTGGTTATTCTTCAGGGCTCTTAGCCCCATTTGCATCTTGTCTGTACTCGGATGTTGTATCGTTTTCAAGGTGATTTGGATCTTTGTATTGTATATCTGTATTCTTGACTCGTTGAGTCGCTGTTGTATATATATATATGTTCTGTGGGTCCCATCGAGGACTGTCGTGTAATGGTATTACTTCGTTTTCCACCCGCACGAAAGTGCCTGGTGGGCGTCCTTGAATCGTTTCTATGCGGGTTTGGCGGAAAGGGCTAAAACTTGCATAGGGCCGATTCGAGGGTGTTACAAAGTGGTATTAGAGCTCAGCAGTTGCGATACCCCACTGGTCGAGCCTGTAGGATAACCTAGCTAACGGCCGATGTAGAGTGTCAAAATTATTTTTGCAAAATCGGTTGGACAGATTTGATGAGGTCTCCTTTTTCTCCTTACACCTCTGCTATTCTCTTCTTACCTCTACGTGTTTTAAATCTTCTCTCTTACCTTTCTTCAAGTCCAAGATTTCTCGTGGTTGGGTTCCGTCGTACCTTCAGGGTTTCGCTTCCTCCTTTGGCAACGGTGTTTCTACCTCCGGACTTCATGCTATCTGAGTGATCCTTTATCTGTGGTACCATTCTTTGTTCCTTGTTTGTGCCTTCCGGTGTTTTCAATGCGACGACATCATCTACGCCAGATCCGATGTAGACTCTGGATCACTCTTTTATTTCCGAACCTCGCTTGTCGAGTTCTTCAGTCTGATTCCGAGGATGGTCGCACACTTTTCTACTGATTGTGTGAAGTAATAGTTTGGGTGCATGATGGATTGGCCCCCATGCCGACTACTCACTCTATTTGCTCGTGTACATTGAAGTGGATGAGAATGCATCGGTTCTCTCTTTCTATCAAGGTCAAGAATGTTCGGCAGTCCTTTTGGAGATGATTAGATCGCCTTTCCCTGTTGAGTCAACATAGTAGTGCATATTGCAGGGTCCTTCCAACATTTGTCCTGCTGACATAGGTGGGTCTCGATTTGTCGACTGGTATCGTTGCTGCGACTAGCTTCCATCGATGTTGTCCCTATTGCCACGGTATCCACTGTTGTAATCGTCACTTCGTCGGTTGTCCCCTCCAGAGATACTTGCTGCAACGTAACTGGTGTATGGTATCCATCATTGGTTCGTCGTCTCCGGTCGTTGTTGCATCTGTCTCTGTCGTCTTCGGGTGAACGTGCCCTTTTGTTGTGTACTGCATCCTCTCCATCAGCCCAACGATTGGCTATTTCCATCAGCTGTGAAATTGTCCTTGGCTTGGTTCGTCCTAGTTCTTCAATAAACTCCTGTCGACGAAGTCTATCATTGAAGGCGTCGATTTCTCTCTCGTCAGATATTGCTTCAGCCGAATTTTTTGTGATGTTCCATCATTGGATGAAGGCTCGGATTGATTCTCCTAGCTTTTGTTTGTAGGCTCGCAATTGCTCCAAAGGCACGGGTCGCTTGAATGTAGACTGGAAGTTTCTGATAAATTTATCCTCAAGATCGTTCCAACTGTTGATAGAATCTTAGGGTAGTTGTTTTAGCCAGGAGCGTGCCGCACTAGTTAGGTGCAGCTGCAAGCTTTGCGTCGCTGTAGCTTTGGATCCGCCTTGTAGTCTGACAGCCAAGCTTCAGGTTCTTGGAGGCCGTCGTACTTTTGGCAATCTTGGGGTAACTTAAAATCTTTTGGCACCAGAGTCTTGCGAACCCGTCGGGTAAAGCAGTTGGCTCCGCATAATTCTTGCTCTTCCTCGCTTTTGCTGTCGTGGTATCCTCGGGTGTTGCGTTCTTCTCTGGATCGATTGATCCTTCGCTAGGTGATGTCATTTCACGTGTCGTTTCGCGGTTCTGATTTTGAAAACTGGACCTGATATGGCGACCGTGATCCTCGGGTATGACCTCCTTGCCGAGGGTTGCTGCGATGACGTGGGGATCTGTCGGGTTGCCTCGTGGTTCCTTTATCCGCTTGCACGAGAGATTCTCCTACCAAGCCGAGATTCATCAGGGCGGAGCGGTGGAGGGCTGCACGAGGATCGTCGGGTGTGGGTTGTGTTGTAATTAGGTATGTTTGTGCGGCCACAATGGCTATTTGAGTTGTTTTTGCCTTGATATTTCCATCTTGGTATATCGACATGAATGCCAGATCAAGGTCTCGGATTAGTCCGCTCCTCTATTCTTCGGGGATACCCCGCAACCTAGATGTTCCCCTCCTTGGCGATGCTCCTTCTGTTACGCTTCTTGATCCCCGGGTGGAGCTTAACTGTGCTTGTCGTATGGTAGATTCATCGGCGATCCTTTTCCTTTCGTCAAGTTGCCTCTGCATCCTGAGTAAATCTCTCTTTTTGTGATGAAGCAGATATTGGTATGCCAATAGGTCTTCGTGGGTAGCATCCATTGTCATTGGAACCGCACCCGCAATTGCTGCTCTTGCTTTCTTCCATGCACTGGCTGGTAAGCTGAGAGTTTGCCTCTCGCCTCCGCGCGGTTGCTCTTCCTCTCGATTTGCATGGTTAACTGTTGGGACTCCCCCGTTTCCTTGGCTTCCTTCATTGTCGTGACTTCCTGCATTATGATTTGAAAGTATATCACCAGGATTAAAAATTGGGTTACCGTTGGAGTCTTGCTGGGTCGTGGCGTCTCCGATGATCACGCATACGTGGTGCTGAGTGGCATATGGATTGGTAACGTCATCGTTTGCACTGATGGAGATGTTGTCGGATCAGTCAGTGAAGTCCATCAGTTTTTGTTCTGGATATATTTCCGCCATCCGAATTCCGAAGTCAATGCTTTCACTACTTTCTTCGGGTTCTGAATTTGTTGGGCTTGCTTCGCGTGGTAGGTTTAACTGTGGGTCTAATCCGAAGGAGAGATTGTCATAAAGACCATCAATATCCCCCAGATTCATCTCAATTTGCTCGCTTTCATCGCCTGCTCCGATCTGCACTGCGGCTTCTATTGAGGATCCAACGAAAGATACCAGTACCTCTGTAGGTGTAGCTTTATGGGTGTGTGGGCGTGGATCTTCTTTCATCGAGTTGATGCTTGGTGGAGAGCGTTCCGCCGAATCCGTGGTTCCAACGCTCAGGTTTCCCACAGACGGCGCCAATTGATGAGGGGTAACCTCGGCAATGCCCATAGTGATTAGTGGGGATCTGTCGGGTTGCCTCGTGGTTCCTTTATCCACTTGCATGAGAGATTCTCCTACCAAGCCGAGATTCATCAGGGCGGAGCGGTGGAGGGCTGCACGAGGATCGTCGGGTGCGGGCTGTGTTGTAATTAGGTATGTTTGTGCGGCCACAATGGCTAGTTGAGCTATTTTTGCCTTGATATTTCCATCTTGGTCTATCGACATGAATGCCAGATCAAGGTCTCGGATTAGTCCACTCCTCTATTCTTCGGGGATACCCCGCAACCTAGATGTTCCTCTCCTTGGCGATGCTCCTCCTGTTACGCTCCTTGATCCTTGGGTGGAGCTTAACTGCGCTTGTCATATGCTAGATTCACCGGTGATCCTTTTCCTTTCGTCAAGTTGCCTTTGCATCCTGAGTAAATCTCTCTTTTTGCGATGAAGCAGATATTGGTATGCCAATAGGTCTTCGTGGGTAGCATCCGTTGTCATTGGAACCGCACCCGCAATTGCTGCTCTTGCTTTCTTCCATGCACTGGCTGGTAAGCTGAAAGTTTGCCTCTCGCCTCCGCGCGGTTGCTCTTCCTCTCGATTTGCATGGTTAACTATTGGGACTCCCCTGTTTCCTTGGCTTCCTTCATTGTCGTGACTTCCTGCATTATGATTTGAAAGTATATCACCGGGATTAAAAATTGGGTTACCATTGGAGTCTTGCTGGGTCATGGCGTCTCCGATGATCACGCATACTTGGTGCTGAGTGGCATACGGACTGGTAACCTCATCATTTGCACTGATGGAGACGATGTCGGATGAGTCAGTGAAGTCCATCAATTTTTGTTCTGGATAGATTTCTGCCATCCGAATTCCGAAGTCAATGCTTTCACCGCTTTCTTCGGGTTCTGAATTTGTTGGGCTTGCTTCACGTGGTGGGGTTAACTGTGGGTCTGATACAAAGGAGAGATTGTCATAAAGACCATCAATATCCCCTAGATTCATCTCAATTTGCTCGCTTTCGTCACCTGCTTCGATATGCGCTACGGCTTCAATTGAGGATCTGACGGAAGATATCGGTACCTCTGTAGGTGCAACTTTATGGGTGGGCGGGCATGGATCTTCTTTCGTCGAGTTGATGCTTGGTGGAGAGCGTTTCACTGAATCCATGGTTCCAACGTTCAGGTTCCCACAGACGGCGCTAATTGACGAGGGGTAACCTCGGCAATGCCCATAGTGATGGACTTAGGGTTTTGCGGAAAGGAGAACGCTGGGGATTTCGTCGGATGTCAGGGAAACGATGAAGACAAAGTCGCCTGAATATTGAGTAAAACCACGCTATTACAAGTTGTCCTCTAGATTTCTGTATCCTCGCTTTAGGCTTCTCCCGTCTTATATATAATAGGCCAGGTCTCAAAGTTGTATGCGGATAGGTTTCATACACGCGTAATTATAATACCAACATGTTGGTTCATAGTCTCTTTCCTAATACAGTCAAAGCCTTTATCGGTTGCTTTTTCTGGGCCGTCATCTGAAATCTCCTTGGGCTGTAAGCCTTTTACCCAATGTAGGGTAGCCAATCATGAGCATTCGGGTAATCGTACCTATGTCACCATCCATCTTGTCACCTCTGCCGGTGGCGGCCCTTCTTCCTCAAACACCATGTCATGTAGATTTGCCTCCGAGATTCCCAGCTCCTTCATCATCTCATCAATCTCCCTGCCACCCTCCACGGTTTGACGCCGCCATTAGATCTTCCATCATGAAGAAACCACAGCGTTTGAAACCCTAGAAACTCCCGTCTTCGACCGGCTCATGAACCAAGGCCGGGTAGTGATGCGAGATCACCCCTAGATCAGCCGAAGAATAGAAAACCGGTAGAGATGGGAGGGATCAGGGAACAAAGCCTCAGCATTGGTGGTGCCGCGAGAGAGATAAAACCCTAACAAGAGGGAACTTTTTTTGGGAGGACCTTTCTAGTAGGGAAGCAGGACGACAAACATATGTGGCTTTTTTAGAAGGCAAACACATGTTGCGATCCTAATTGAATGAGCAAACTCACCTCTCCCTCTCCCTCTCTACTGTAGCTATGCCCCTCCTTCCAGTTTTTTGCCAAGCCGGAGGCGAGGCCCCCTAGTAGTCTAGGTTTGTGGCTTCTCACCGTAGGTGTCGTAGGTCTAGGTTTAGGGTTTCTCGTGTCTGCCTTTGTGGCGTTTAGCGAGATGCAGACTGGCCTGTCCCCTCCAGCGTTGCTGCACGGCGCCGGCCGTCCATCCTCGTAGTGCTTTGGCGAGCTTCTGAGGTTGAAGAACGCTGAAGTGGCTGTTGTGGATGGAGGCCCTCTGAATAAGTGCATCGACTTCCTCTAGATCTGGGAGCCTAGCGTGGTCCTACTCCCTCTGGACGGCCTTCGTGGCGAGGGGTGTGAGAAGGATGAGGCGGTGGTTGTAGGTTGCAAGAGGCGGCGTGGGAGTTTGGCGTTGGGTTGTTTTGACTAGATCTGGCGTCAGCTGGTGAAGAAGATCTCCACTCTGGTGCTCCTATGGTTGGAGACGGAGGCGGTGGTGAGCTTTGACTCCGGTGGCTCCCTTGATAAGGTCAGTTGGATTGGTGGATTTCTTCTTTCGGCGCGACCTTGCCGATCTTCTCCAGCCGGCCGTGGTGGCGAGGGGAGAAGTGATGGGGATATGCCGAAGGGGGTATGCCTAGCAGGACGTTCTGATTGGGCCAAAGAGTCTGCGAGTGGGCCTGAAAGACGGCGACTGGAGTGCGACTAAGGAAAAGGCCTGGCGACTAGAGACTGAAGGCCCAAAAGCGTACTTGAAGCCCAGTCGGATTAGGTCAAAAGCCTCCAAATCCTTATCTTGCTTCGTGGTAACTTGTAAACCCTAGCGAGGTGACTCCTATATAAACCTCCCTAGGGTATCCTTAGGACTTACGTTCCATCACACCCCCCTCAAGCGACTCGCTGCTTAGACGCCAAGCTCGCCACCCCTGTAACTCGCTCTCAACTAATCCAATCTAGCAGGAGTAGGTCTTTATGCTCCCGGGGGCCGAACCTGGGTAAACCATGTGCATCTGCCCCCATCTCGCACCGCAGATGGCCGCTAGCTCTTCCTCACGCTACAATCAATCGCTACTAGTAGCAGCGACTGCCGTGGCCATTTCCACGACAGTGGCGCCCACCGTGGGGCATAGCAGGACTGGCCCGAGTTCTGCGGCGAGACCCTATTCGCCGATCGACCGGCCGTTCGCCACCGGCCGCATGATCGCCATCGGTGGGATCTTACAGATCCTGCCCAGCAGCTACATCCCGGCGTCCCGCCCGGTCACTCACGATGCGGTGATGCCGGTCTGCTCCATCAACCTCTTCATCGGCTTCACTGGTGCGGTCGACCCAGCTGCAACGGTGATCGTCGGCGGATCGCCGCTGCACCACGATCTGCTCTCGGAGGAGCAGGTCCACTCCATCAGGAGCCTCGTCACCGAGTACGACTCGGCCGCCAGCGATGCGGCCGAGACCAACGCCGCCATGAACGACGAGGCCCTAAACGACTATGCCGACTCCGCGACCCCTACCTCCATCGACGGATCTATCACCGCCGCATCACGAGAGGACTCCATCATGTGAGTCTCCAACCCGGAGGATTTCGAGGAACCTTCCATCCTCGGGATCTTCGACACCGATTCCGGCTCGGAGTCGCCTGAAGACTTCCGCGCCAGATCCAATCGCTTTAACGCGATCTACATGGAGGGCAGCACGGCCGCCCCACCATATCCGTTCTCCATGCCGATCCCACCGACCGCTACGGCCACAGAGGTGGAGGAAGCCTGCCTGCGACTCGCGGAGGTGCAACGCAACGAACTCGCCGAGCGCGAGAAATACCGCCTCGAGCGGGAAACAGCGCGGGAGCTATCGCTCTATCACCAGCGCTGCATCAGGACCCGCCTAAACTCCAACATCCAGGGCCGCGTCCTGAACTTCAATGACGAAAGCGACCCCGCACGCGCGGCCGAGCGCGAATACTGCGAAAACGCGCCGCCAGGCAGAAGCAACCCCGCGAGACCACCACCCGGCGCACCGGCGACCGGAGCCCCTCCACCACCCATTGGCCGCGCGGCCCCGCCGTACCAACCGCGGATCATCATCTCACCTCAAGCCTGCGATGCCAATGGACTACCACTCTACTCCACCCTAATGGACAATGTCGTCGCGACCGATGCTGCAGTCGCCAACTTCGACGTCCAAGGCGACGGCGCGCTGCAGATCCAGTATGCCAAGGCCCTACTCGCCAGGGCCGTCGAGCAACAAGCTGCGGGAGTCAACCCGCGGGGGCGCATGTATTCCCGTTCCTCAGCAAGCAGAGCGGCATCAAGCGGTCACCCCACCGCCGCTAATGCATTGACCTGCCCTCCACCGCAGCACCTGGTGAATCAGCCATGGGCCGCCAACCCCGCGATGTCCACCAACGAGCCGCGACCGGTGAGTAACACGGTCGCCACCAACGGGCAGCCCATTGATGCCCGAACGCACATCGTCAACAACCAGGCGTGGCGGGCGCACCAGCCCAACGACTTGAGGCACACCCTCACCAACCGCGGCGACCCAGAACCAAGAGGCTCGCTCAGTCGAGTCGGACCGCAATGCTTCGGGCCCATGATCCATGGAGAAAAATACCCCGCCAACTTCAAGGCTCCCAAGGAGATCGAAAAGTACAATCTGACGTACGATCCAGCTGTCTGGCTGGACACATACCTCATGGAAATGGGAATCACCGGCCACACCGACCTGCTCGCCGCTCGCTACCTCCCCCTGATGATGGGGGTGCGACTCGGCAATGGATCAACACCCTCCCCGCCGACAGCATCGATTCCTGGGAAGAAATGCGGGACGACTTCATCAGGCACTTCGAGGGCTCCTACACCCGTGCCACCACCATAGAAGACCTGGAGCGATGCATCCAGGGACAACGCGAGTCGACTCGGCGCTGGATTCAAAGATGGCAAGAACTGTGGATCAACGCCTCCGGCATCCACCCAAATACGGCGATACATTGCTTCAAGAATGCGTGCCGGTATGAACCCCTGGTCGCTAAGATCAAGAGGGTCTACCGGACGCTCGACAACGTCCCCGACCTCCTCGAGATCGCCAAGCGCTACGCGGAGGAGGACCCCAACCAAGACTCCGACGACGAATCAGGAGGAAGAAGCCGAACCAGCATCCACGATAGCGGGCCCCTACGCGACATGCGCTACAACAACACCCGCATCATCGGCAAGCGCCGCACGGATGGGCGAGTCGACTTCGTCGCCAACACCGGCTACGGTCAGCGCGACCCCAAGAACTACCGCCATGACAGAGGAAATTACCGCGACAGCGGAAACTACCGCTCCAACAATACAGCGAGGCCGAAATTCGACCCCGCTGCCCTGCTCAATCAGCCCTGCATCTACCATAGCAGGGAGGGAAAACCCGCCACCCACACCACCGCGGATTGCCACTCTCTCAAAGAGATTGAAAAGGCGAGGTAAGCAAGGGAGGACCCCAACAACAACCCACCCCGGGACAACAGGAACACCGGCGGCTTCGGCAACCCGTCGGCTCGCTACACACCTTCACCGGACTTGGCACCAAGCGCGAGAAGAAGGTGCTCGCCCGCGCGGTCGTCGTCAACGCGGTGACCCAAGTCGACATCCCTCGCTTCCTCAACTGGTCCGAGCAGAGCATCACTTGGAGTCGCCAGGACCACGCGCCAAGAATCGAATACCCAGGGCGAGTCGCCCTGGTAGTCAGGCCCAAGGTGGCCGACTACTGGCTGCCCAAGACACTAATGGACAGTGGGAGCTCCATCAACATCATGTACCTAGACACGTTCAAGAGGCTCCAGCTCCCAGAAGCAGCCATCGATCCAACCCTGACGACCTTCCACGGTATCGTCCCTGATCGAAAGGCGTACCCGATCGAAAAAGTGATGCTGCCAGTCACCTTTGGCACTCCGGCAAACTACCGCACAGAGAGGATCGTATTCGAGCTAGTGAGCTTCTGTAGCCCCTACCACTGCGTCCTGGGCTGCCAGGCATTCGCAAAATTCATGGCGACCCCACACTACGCCTACAACATGATGAAGCTCCCAGGGCCAAGCGACATCATCACCGTCCACGGCGACCCCGATATGGTCGTGGAATGCCAGGACAAAGGAGCCGAGCTCGCCGACGCCGTCATCACTGCGGAGACCGACCACGCGGAGGAGCTTGCAAAATATGCGGGCAACATCAACAAGGACGACCCCACCATCCTGAAGAAACCAACCGCCGTGAACTCCACGTTCGAGGCGACCACGCACACCCGCACCATCGAGCTCGTCCCGGGCGACTCCAGCCAGACGGTCACCATTGGGCCGCACATGAGCCCGGCATAGGAAAGCGCGCTCATCGGGTTCCTCCGTGAGAACCGCGACATCTTTGCATGGAAGCCACCTGACATGCCAGGTGTCCCGAGGGAACTTGCTGAGCACAGACTCAACGCTGACCCCAAAGTGCGACCAGTAAAGCAGTCGCTACGACCCTTCAATGAAGAGCGACGTCGAGCAATCACCGAAGAAGTACAATGCCTGCTAGCCGTAGGCTTCATTCGGCCAATCAAATACTCCAAGTGGCTAGCAAACCCAGTCCTGGTTCTGAAAAAGAACAACACATGGAGAATGTGTATCGACTACACCAACCTCAACAACGCATGCCCGAAGGAGGAGTTCGTCCTACCGCGCATCGATCAGATCATCGACTCGACCGCGGGATCGGAGTCGTTGTGCTTCCTCGACGCTTACTCTGGTTACAACTAGATCAAGATGGCGGTCGGGGATGAGGAGAAGACGACGTTCATCACACCATTCGGCGCCTTCTGCTACACGGCCATGACGTTCGGCCTCAAGAACGTCGACGCCACATACCAGAGATGCATGCAGGAGTGCCTAGCAAGCCAAATTGGTGGCAACATTCACGTCTACATTGACGACGTGGTGGTAAAATCCACCCGCCAGGATGACCTGCTCGCCGACCTGGCCGAAACCTTCGCAAACCTACGGAGGTACAACATCAAGCTGAACCCAAGGAAGTGCACCTTCGGCGTCCCAACCGGACAGCTACTGGGGTACGTAGTTTCCAAGCGAGGCATCGAAGCCAACCCCACCAAGATCGATACCATCGCGTGACTCGGGAAACCCGAGTGCCTGCGCGACGTCCATAAGTTGGCAGGGCGAGTCGCGACCCTCAGTCGCTTCATCCCCCGACTAGGCGAGAAGGCAATGCCCCTCTACCGCCTGATGTGCAAGAACCCCACGTTCTAATGGGACGCGGAGGCCGACAATGCACTCAAAGCGCTCAAAGAAGTGCTACTCGCGGCTCCACTCCTCGCTGCTCCACTCGACAAAGAGCCAATGCTTGTCTACGTCGCGGCCTCCACTCGAGTCGTCAGCGTCGTGATGGTCGTCGAACGACCGGAGGAGGGCAAGGAGCGCCTCATACATCGCCCTGTCTACTACATCAGTGAAGTCTTGATGGATTCACGACAACGCTACCCACAGTACCAGAAACTGGTGTACGCGGTATTCCGAGCTCAGCGGCGACTCCCGCACTATTTCCAGGAGCACCCCGATCACGATGGTCTCCTCCGCACCTCTGCAGGACATAATATGCAATCGCGAGGCGACCGGGCGAGTCGCCAAGTGGGCCGTCCAAATTGGCGTCCACAACATCAAATACGAGCCCCGCAAAGCAATCAAGTCACAAACCCTAGCTGATTTCCTCGCAGATTGGGAAGAAGCACAGCAGCCGGAGAAGCTCCCGTACCTCCACTACTGGTCACTCCATTTTGACGGCTCCAAGAACGCCGACGACGCAGGGGCCAGGGTCATACTAACCTCTCCCAAAGGAGACAAGCTCCGCTACATGCTCCACCTCAACTTCAAGCCCTGCAGCATCAACATGGCAGAATACGAGGCCCTCCTTCACGACATGAGAGCCGCTAAGGAGATGAATGTCAACCGCTTACGATGCTATGGCGACTCCGACATAGTCGCCGGCCAGGTCGCCGGGACATGCGACGTCGTCTCTCCAACAATGATCACGTACCGCCAAGCGGTAGACCAGCTGGGAGGACACTTTGATGGCTATTCCGTCGAGTGGATCGATAGACGCAAGAACGAGGAGGCAGATGCCCTTTCCCGCATCGGATCGGCCCGACAAGCGCCACCAGTAGGCGTCTTCCTCGACATCATCCACATACCTTCGGTCAACCCACCAAAGGAGATCGACGTCGGGATACCACTGCAACCAGAGCCGACCCTAGTCGCCATGGTTGCGGAGCCTAGCAACTGGACGGCACCATACGTCGCCTTGCTCAAGCACAAGATCCTACCAAGCAATGAGACAGAGGCGCGAATGATCGTGCGCCGCTGCAAATCCTTCGTCATCATCAACGGCGAGCTCCATAGACGCAGCGTGACTGGCATGTTCCAGCACTGCGTACAGCCAGAAGAAGGCCGCAAGATCCTCCAGGACATTCACGCCGGCTACTGTGGCCATCATGCGGACGCCAGGTCGCTGGTCGCCAAGGCCATGCGGCACGGTTTCTACTGGCTCACCGCACATGCCGACGCCACCAACATCGTCCAGCGATGCGTCGGATGCCAGAAGTACGCCCACCAGATGCACCTCCCAGGTTTGGCACTCAAGACCATCCCCATCACATGGCCATTCGCCGTATGGGGCATGAACATGGTAGGCCCGTTCAAGAAGGCCCCATCCGGCTTCACCCATCTCCTGGTTGCGGTCGACAAGTTCACCAAATGGGTCGAGGCCAAGCCGATCAAAAAGTGTGACGGCAAGACGGCCACCAAGTTCTTACGCGAGCTCATCTACCGGTACGGCTACCCGCACAACATCATAATGGACAACAGCACAAACTTTGCCAAGGGAGCCATAGCGGAATTCTGTGAAGAACACGACATACAACTCGACCTCGCCTCAGTTGCCACCCGGAGTCGAACGGCCCAGCAGAACGCGGCAACCAGAGCATCCTCCATGGGCTCAAGCCATGACTCCGGGTGCCCCTCGAGCGCACCCCAGGATGCTGGGTCGAGGTGCTCCCCTCCGTAATATGGGGGATCCGCATGTCCGTCAATCGCTCCATCGGGTTCACACCCTTCTTCATGGTGTATGGAGCCGAGGCCGTCATGCCAACTGACCTGGAGCACGATTCACCTCGAGTCACCAATTACGTCGAGGCGACCAACGAGGTCGCCCGCCAAGACAACGTCGACCAACTCGACGTGGCACGCGACCTAGCCCGCTCCCGCACCGCCATCTACCAGCAAGGACTCCGCCGCTACCACAACCGCCGAGTCCGGACAAGCACCTTCCAGGAGGGCGACCTAGTCCTCCGACTAGCCCAGGACAAGAAGGGCATGCACAAACTCTCCCCCCATAGGAGGGACCATTCACCATAGGGCGAGTCCTCGACAACGACGCCTACCACCTCATCAACATACGGGGTGACAGACAACTCGAGGTCGGAAGGCCATGGAATGTAAACCTTCTCCGAAAGTTCTATACATAGAACTCAAACTTGTACCCAGATGATATATAATGAAATTCATTCGGATCACACAAACTGTGTCTACTCGCCATATTCTTGTGCCACTCGCACTCGTACAAATTAGCAATATGCTACACACGGAAGTCAACCCTTGGTCGAGCGACCGGCACGGCTAAGTAGTGCGGCCTAAGGGCACCGAAAATATTAGGGCCCTAGGACGTCCACGAATACGCCAATCCGGAGCCACCATCGGAGTCGCCTAGCTCGACTGGCCCACCGGGCCAAGACGATCGGTATACGCTTCTCACAGCGACATGTCCTTCCCATCCTCATGCAAAGCGACTCGAACGGTTAAGTACCACGCACGGGGACTCCGCAAAAATGGAATCCTCACGCGACTCGGGAATACACCAAGTAAGAGAGCTGCCTTGGACTCGCCCAGCGACTAGCTTTCCGAGCCAGGGGAAGAGACGCGTTCCAAACAACGCATTAAAATAACCTACAACAGGAACGCGCCCAATACGATTGAGCACCACGCTCGGGGACTCGCCCACAAAACAATCCCACTCGCACTCGGGGACTCTTCCCCTCAGAATACGCAAGGGACAAAACAGTGCACAACCAGAAGAAGACACATAAGCATACAATCGAGTTATACCCCATTAAAGGGCGGACGCGCTCGGGGACTCGCTCAATCAAAAATAAACACACCACACAATCCTGGTCGCAATACGAGTCGATTGACTCCCCTTGGCATATATTACAAAATGTTGATCACATTACAGCAGTCGCCACTTAGCATGCATTACAAATTGCCCAACTACATTGTCTATTCCACAGGTCCGGACGAAGAAGCACCACCACCCCCCTTAACACGAACAAAAGGCTGCCATGGGTTCGTCGGGTAGGTCGTCAGCGACTTCGACAACACCGATCGGAAGGACTGCTCCGACTTCATGTCGTGATGCTCCGGCTCGGGGTCGCCAGGCGCCAACACCGTCTCCTGGTACGGCAGAAGATCCCCCATCACCAACACCCGATCGACAAAAGGGGCGGCCTTCACAGTCAGCTTCAGTACCTCCGACATCTCCACTGTGCCAGTCGCCGACGGGTAGCCGCTGGTCACGTTGTCAAGGTCGAAATCATCGGGGAAATGGGCGAGACCTAGGCTCAATGCCGTGGTGGCCCCGCGCCTGAATGACGAGCGCGCCATCCATTCCACGATGATAGGTGCTTCCTCCAGATAGCGCCACACTTCCGTAAGTCCCCCCAGGAATAACCTCGGTGGGGGACATGCCTTGAAGAACCGCATGAACACATAAAGCCGAAGCCGTGGCCGCGTTCACCACAACAGTCACGCACTGTGAAGCATTGAAGGTCTGAACCACCGGGTCGCTTTGCCCTATCACAGCTGCAAAATCAGACGTCAGCGAATCTATGGACTTCCCCAATCAGGGATTCGCCAAACGAGTCAAGCAAAGACGGAGACTCACCGAGGAGCTTGCGGCAGTTCTCCGTGACATGCTTCTCCAAGGCGGCATGATCATTCTGTAGCCCCACGATGATCGAGTCTAAGGCCTTGCGTTCCTCCTCGGCCGCAGCAACAACAGCTTTAGCTCAGTCTTCAGACGAAATTGAGGCCGCCTTTGCCTCCTCCAAATCACAGATCAGCGAGGCAATTCGCTCATTCGCCGCGTCCAGCTCGGCGACTGGAACATACCCTTCACGGGCCTTAGAAATTGCAGCCGGGAGACCATCTGAAAGAGAATCATCAGCGTGTCATACAACAATAGTTCACATATGAAAGAGAAAAGGAAAGAAAGGCATGTACTTACCAATAGTTTCCTAGAGTCGTCGGTTCGCGTCCTGCGCTTCTCGCAGATCCCGCTCCAAGCGCTCCCTTGCGGCCTACCGGTCGGTTGATTCCCTTTGCAAACCCTGCAGAGATAACAAAGTTTAGTACTTACCAAAGAACAATATCAAATTCCTAGCCACTGAAATTCAGTGACTAGGAACTCAGGGACTGGAGAGTAGAAGCAATTCAGTGCCTAGCCGCTGAAATTCAGCAGCTAGACACTCGGGGACTGGACATACCTGAATGGCGGCGCCAAGCATTTTATGAAGCTCGTCGGCATCAGTCAACGGGACCGTGAAGGAGGCCCACGACGAGACCCAATGTCTCCATCGATGACCTCCAGGCTCTGCGGAGACTGATTGTCCACCACACTTGGGAACCCCCTCGCCATGAAGCGAGGGAACATCGCTGACGCCCTAGCCAGGGCGCTAGTCGCCGGAGCCGACGCTCCTGTCGCAGGGGCGACCGCGACTGGCTCCGACTGTGCAGCCATCACCTCTTCGACGACCGCAACAGGGTCGCTCCCCTTGGTGCTAGTCATCTCGACGGAATCATCAGCACCGTCTTTTTGCCTCTTCATGCCTTCCACGGCCGCTGCATCGTCAGCAGACTTCCTCTTCTTGGGGTCGCCTTCTCCTGTGGTAGTGGTCGGCAGAATCTTCGCCACCGAAGGGCGACCGATCTTTTTGACTCCGGACCTGTCAAAACGTCAAAATCAACACAAAGACGACACAAGATGGAACACAACTCGAAATGAAAAATGCAAGGCTTACTTGGCGACTGGGAGAACACGCAGTCCGGTGCTGATGTGAGCAGGCTTATCCAATTCTAGACCTAGCTTGCGAGTGAGCCCCCTCTCAAAGACGTCTAAAGCCCATGACACCGCGGGCTTCCGCGACGACGAGGCCGCGGTCGCCGGAATTTCCGGCTCTAAAGACGCAGCCGCTCTCGACGGCTACGGCGACTTCGAAGCCGCCGCTCCAACCGCCTCCTGGCTCGGAACCCCCGAAACCGTTGGCGCAATCACCGCCAGGGGAACCTCTACCGCCGCCTCGGTGTCCTCACCCTCCAACCCCCTCATCAGAATCGCATCCTCTAGGGCCTTGTGCAAAATTTCGAGAGTGCCTTCATCGTCAGAGTCATCATCTGACTCAAACACCACCGCCGACTTGGATGGTGATTGTGGCTTCCTCGCTGGTGACTTGGGCTTGCGCGCGGGCTTCGACGGCGTAGCCGTGCGCCGGGATGTGTGCTCCTGGGCGACCTCGTCGCCTCCTTCGTGTTCATCGAGGCTGCGACTCGCCTCGAACTCACGCTGTTTCTGCATGCGAGTCTTGCGAGCCGTAGGAGCCAGGGGAGGAACCTCCTCCTCCTCCTCGTCGTTGTTGGAGGAGTCTCCTTCGGAGTCCTCCTCGAGTTCCCGGGGGACCTCTTCATCGAGCGGAGGAAGCCAGCCCTCCAACACCTGAAACAACTGAGAACCACCACGAGTAAGTACCAAATGATGCGACTACGAATCACGTTGTGGAAATGACGACTAGGAAGAAAACTTACTGTGGGGGCTTCATTCTTCACGGGAGTGTATGGGGCGAGCCCGACTGAAACGGTGGTGAATTCCGCGTTAGTGATCTTCTTCAGGGCGGCCTTGTAGTCCTCGACCTCCCACGATTCTTTGCTGGTTCAGGAGGGGTCGTGCTTCCTGCTATACTCGTACATCCAATGCGGCCGAGCCGCTAGCAGAACCAGGCGCCGCCCGAGCCAACAGTTGTAAAGGTTGATCAAAGTCAACCCCTGGTCCTTCAGCCTCTGGATCTGGTCCATCATCTCCGCGACGACCATCCTCTGGTCTTCAGGGAGCTTCTTCGGTGCCAACCGGTGAGGCTCGCTCCTCTCGGCGACGAACTCGGGAAGCGCCACCTCGCCGGAGGGAGTGGATTCTTTCACATAGAACCAACTCTTCTTCCACTCACTAGCGGCTTTCTTTGGCAGAAGGAGCTTGATGAAGTTAGCCTCCGGCTTCAATTGGAATGTGATGCCGCCTGCAGCCAATATCAAGCCGCCGGACGCCTCGCGCTCGATGCGGCCGTGGAAGAGCTCCAACCACAGCGGGAAATACGGCCTGCAGCCGAGGTAGCACTCGCAGAAGGCGACGAAGATCGCCAGCTGCTCGATGCTGTGCGGGCCGAGATCTGACGGCTTGATCACGTAATACGCGCAGAAGCGCCGGAAGAAGAGCGAGGTGGGGAACCCCAAACCTCTTTCTATATGACTAGGGAAACAAATGAATTCACCGGCTCGCGGTTTCGGCTCGGTCTCGGAGGAGGGGGGAACCCACCAGTTCCCCTTGCGGAGGACTCCGACGTCCTCGAAGGACTTGAGCTGGGCTGTGGTGCACTTGGATTTCCCCCATGAGCCTTTGGGAGGCGCCATCAGGAAGGATGTGGAGTCGCTCGGTGCGGAAGGGTCGAATCGAAGGAAGGCAGAAAGAATGAATGTGGGAGAATGAGGAATGCGGGGGAGAATCTGCAGAGCTGATTCATCATTCCCCTTATAAAGGAACGCTACCCGCCAAATCCGGAGTAGCCGTTGCCTGCGGTAATTACGCCGAAGTTACCGTTGGAATATGCAACATATAGTTTGACCAGATTGATGGTCCATCTCCTCCGTTCCACTCGCTATCCGCTAGTCTTCTCCACTCGCCGAAGCAGCGACTTGGCGATAATGACATGCATCGGAGCGGCGAATGGAAGCCTGGGGAAAATTTCCTCGGCTTTAGTGGAGTCCATCGCCAACTCGACTGGGCGTCCAAATTGGGCTCGCCTACTTCGACCGCCAAAGGGACACCTGCGCCTGAATCAACGATGGCCTCGGGGACTACTGATGGGGATATGCCGAAGGGGGTATGCCCAGCAGGACGTTCTGATTGGGCCGAAGAGTCTGCGAGTGGGCCTGAAAGACGGCGACTGGAGTGCGACTGAGGAAAAGGCCTGGCGACTGGAGACTAAAGGCCCAGAAGCGTACTTGAAGCCCAGTCGAATTAGCTCAAAAGCCTCCAAATCCATATCTTGCTCGGTGGTAACTTGTAAACCCTAGCGAGGTGACTCCTATATAAACCTCCCTAGGGTATCCTTAGGACTTACGTTCCATCATACACCCCCTCAAGCGACTCGCTGCTTAGACGCCGAGCTCGCCACCCCTGTAACTCGCTCTCCATTAATCCAATCTACCAGGAGTAGGTCTTTACCCTCCGGAGGGCCGAACCTGGGTAAACCATGTGCATCCGCCCCCATCTCGCACCGCAGATGGCCGCCAGCTCTTCCTCACGCTACAATCAATCGCTGCCAGTAGCAGCGACTGCCGTGGCCATTTCCACGACAAGAAGTACTGGTGTGAGCGTGCAGCGAGCTGGAGCTTCACCAAGCGGTGGAGTTGGTGTTGCGTTCTCTAGATGTGCCACGGTGGTTCCAAGAGGAAAACCGATCTTTGATGCCTCTGGATGGCATCCTACAATGCCTGAGAGGCGTTTCTTCAACCTACGTTCAAGGAGGCCCTTCATCTACGGATCGATGATGGCGCTTTTCATCTTCTTCCTCCCAAGTGGTGTCGTCCCCGGTAGGAAGTCGATGGCTGTCGGTGGTTTCCGTCCTAGATTTTCGGCGGCGAGGCAGAGGGACCGGATCGCGTTTGCTCAGAAGTTTCTAAGGTCCTCTGTGTGTTATTCTAGGACCATGCTGTAATTTCTTTTTTTCTTTGGGGTCCTTGTTGTAATTGTACCGCCGCACTGAATCTATACAGCACTCTCTCGGCCCTTCTGGGCCTTTTCCGTCCAAAAAAAAAAGAAAGAAAAAAAACACACATGTGGCTGGGCCTGGGAGGAGTTAACGTGCGGGGCCCACGATAACGTGGGGTGCGATGCGGGACGAACGATCCGGAGGATGAAGCGCGTCCTCTCGTCCGGGGGCGAGATACATTGTGGGCTTTGCTGACTGCCAGGTTGCCAAGCAAACGCAATGAAGGCCGTTGACTCCACTCACCCACAGCTGGATCGGAATCTCCTCAGAACCTCGTCTATTCCCCAACGGGGCGCCACCTGCCGTTCCTCGTCTGCCTGGCAAACGCTTCTGCCTAGTGCCTAGCTGCCTCCCTCCTTCCTCGGTAGCGAGTCAACCTCTCTATCCGGCAGCCTCGCGGTTGCACGTCCTTCTCTGTCCCGCTCCGAGCCGGCGGCGCGGCGCGGCCAATGCTAACGCGGTGCAGCGGACACCAGTAGCATCTCCCCCGGTCAACCCCGCCGCCGTCGTCGTCGGCCACGCGGGCAGGCAGGGGTATGGGGTGCAACGGCGAACCGGCGGCGGGGGAGGAGAGCGGAAGCGGCGACCTCCGGAGGAGGAAGGGATGCCGGGAAGAGGCGGCCGCCTCGTCCTCCTTCGCCGAGGGGACGCGGGAGTTCGTGCTCAGCTCCATGGACGAGAGGTTCTCCGGATCGGTCGACGCCGACGGGTTCCCCACCCCTCGACGGGCAGGTTCGCTCCGAGATTTGTTTTCGTTAATCTGCAAGGATTCAGGACACGCTGAATCTGAGGCATTATCATAGGGGCGTTGAATTTCGTTAAGTCAAACCTTGGACTCTCCAGGTTCAGACAGTATCACTGTCAATGTAAATGTACGATCGGTTCTGTATTTCCATAGACTATGGTTGGCTTGAAGCTTTAGCCAAGTTGACCTCCAAAATGTTGAAGGGGTGTTCAGGCCCAGGTGTAAAATATATGGAATTTTTGGTTTCCTTTGGTGCAAATCCAATTACTAAATTGGAAACATGAAGCAATTCCCCCATTGGTAGCAAATGCTTATCCATTAAGCGGAGGAAACAGTAATAAAAAGGAAAATGCTTATGCTCCTTTATCTTAAAAGAACGGACTAACAATATCAGCTACTTAGCCAACTTTCATAATTTCAGCGTGTCAGTTTAGGTTCTGTATGTGTAGTTTTTGCTCTGAAAAAACCATTGTTTACAGCACTACTCTTCCTTGTCTGGTCTTCAACAGGATTCGGGCATAGCAAGTCCTCAACTGCAACCGCTGGTTGCTTTAAGGGGAAAGAGCACCCCTTTGTGAGATCATACTCCGATACTGTGCATAAGTCTGACCACACGCTGGATATGCTATCAGAACATGAGAAGGTAAGCACATACTTCAATACCTCTCCTTTCTTATGTCATTGCACATTAAAGACATCAGGCTACTTTCCCCCTCAGAAAAGCGTTGAAACACTGTCAAACTGTCTGTCTTTTTATAATGAATGCAGTAGTTTCATTGACCTCATGATATTCGGAGTTGGTGATGATGCGTACTAGTCTTCTTCAGCGTTCAGTGCCTGATATATATAGCTGCAGT
Source organism: Avena sativa (assembly GCA_916181665.1). NCBI lineage: Eukaryota > Viridiplantae > Streptophyta > Magnoliopsida > Poales > Poaceae > Avena > Avena sativa. The sequence goes on along the minus strand of OV702288.1, from coordinate 625,998,794 downwards.
TATCTGGAAAATCACTTTCGAGCCTGTCCTCCATGGAGGACCTTTTTGAATTTTTCAAAAAGCATCAAATATTTTCGAAAATAATATATTCATGTAGCCAACAATACGAAATACAAGTATGCAAAATTTCAATGGAAAAATATTTTGTATTTCGGGCGCAGCAAAAAAGACAAACATGACAAATTTTGGGAAAACAGAGGCCCATTCAAAATAAAACTGTTCACGCCTAGATCTGCACTTTTATATTTTTTTCTGAGGCCAGAATACAATGTTTTTTCACATGAGTTTTTGCACGCACCTATTATAAATCATTATCTACATCCAGGTATTTTTTTTCAGGTTTTTTCGAATCTTTAAATTTGAACTTTTCATAAAAATAAAATAAAGCTCTCCATGGAGGACAGGCTCCAAAACGACGCTCTCTGCAGTTATCACTCTATCTACTCTACTTTACCTTTTTACTGTATGTTAGTTATGTTGGCGCTGGAAATGGGTTGATGCGGGTTTTGTATGCTGCTTACCACAATGTGGTGGATTAGAGCTTGGCTTTAGTTGAGAAGAATCTGTGAACATCCAGGAAGCAACACTTCCATGTTCTATCCCACTGGAAATGGCATCTTGCGACAGCAAGGTTTTTCCATTCGATTGTACGTATTCAGGGTTACAATAACATATTTACATGTCATATTGGACCTAGAAATATTGAAGTTCTATGCTTTGTTGGATTTTAACCTGTTTGGTCCTACTGTGTGTTAAAGCTATCTCTTTGTTGTTTCGTCATTCAGATGAAGATAGTTGAGAAGTTGGTAAAGATCCAGACAGATGGTACACTGGAGGTAGATTTGACACGTAGTGCCCTTATTGCCTCAGAGCTCTCAGAGATTGATGCTTTTGGTTCTGTGCCACGTGATGTTGAAGAAGTTACATCTGGATTGAGCAAGTCTGTCCCAAAGTTGAAGATTGTTATGCTTGTAGTTGGAACACGAGGGGATGTTCAGCCATTTATAGCATTAGCTAAACGACTTCAGGCAAGTGAACTTGCAACCACCTGTTAGAGTCCAAATAATAAATGGGCATTAATGAAAATGCATATGATATTTTAATACTTTTCTAGTATGCACTTGAGTTAATTGGGAGTTCTTATCATTATTTCTCTGGAATCTTTAGATGTTGGAATCATTACTGTCTGCCCAGCAGTCTAGATTATGAGCGAGCGGATGCCTGTCTGCTATTCTTTGAAATCTTTAGATGCTCTACTGCTACGGTTACTGATCTGCAGCTCTGCCCAAAATTTGAATTGTGCAACATTTGTGTAGCACTACTTTTACATGCATAAAATGCTCTCTGCCGAAGTTAAGTAACGGCCTCGTCGACTTGTCATAGTAAAAAAAGAAAAAAACGAGCCAGTGTTCTTACATGCTCGTGACTAATTTGGCATCATCTACCTTGGTGGTGCTCGGTTTAATTCCCCACTAGCTGTTCACGAAGAAGAAAGAGACAACTGTGCTTCTGTTCAAGTTTTCAAGTATACACGATAATCATGATATCTTACAGGATCTTCACAAATACGAAGAAATATATGTTACAAAATCCTCAGTTTTCATTTATATCTATTGGACAATAACATACTGACTTAGCTTACCTGCTTATATGTACATATATCAGTATATGTTTTTCCTCATAACAAAAGGTAATGGTATTTTCACAGGAATTTGGTCACCATGTTAGATTGGCATCTCATGTCAACTTTCGTACTTTTGTGAAGTCAGCTGGTGTTGATTTTTACCCATTGGGTGGTGATCCCCATATTATGGCTCAGTGTATGGTTTTGCTGTATATTGCCCTTATATTATGTATATTATTAGAATGGCACTGCATATGATAATCCAACCTTTTATTTAATGACGTAATGGTATTGTTCTTTAAGAAACAACATGCAATTCTTAAGCAAGTTAAATGTAGAAGAATGCTTGCACATACTCACATTCGATTTGTAAGGGGTGCATTTTCAACTGCAGACATGATAAAAAACAAAGGATTTTTAATGGTTGCACCCAATGAGATCTCTGCTCAAAGAAAGCAGGCCAAGGAAATCATTTTCTCTCTTCTACCTGCATGCACAGAACCTGATTTGGATACCGGAAAACCTTTCAGAGCTGAAGCAATAATAGCAAATCCTCCTGCTTTAGGTGGGTCTATTAGTCATTATACTCATTTACTTCATGTTATAAGTTATAACATTTCTGTAAACCTTTTCTAATTTAATCAACATGTTCTACCAAAAGACATGTAAATCCTCTAAATTTGTGTGGATAGATGGTGCAGTATATACACATAGTCATATTCCTTATGAACTTTGACAGCTTTACCTGTTTGCTACTTATCATCGTTCGATTATATATCTATATGTGCAGATTATTAACTTCTTAAGTAAATATAGTGCCTCTGATTACCCTATTTTGATCATATTGTAGGGACTACTTTGTACATTAATAAACTTGGTTGGCTTGTAACGCAGCAATTCTGGTTCAGTTAATGAAACTACTTAGTATTTGCATCCATTTAAAGCCAATTCTGCTGCAGAGTTGTTGATTAATCGGGCACACCAATTTTTATGATGTCCAAGTTTACTTGCTTTTACCCTTAGATCTTTAATATTTTAATGGGTGCCACAATTGAGAAGTATCAATATGTAATTTTTCTTGAGACACAAATGAAACAGTGCTAGGAGGAACTAGACACTTTTTTGATATAGTAGAAACGGGTCGGCGTGAGAATTCCAGAAATTCGTCCCTGACAGGGATTGAACTCCGGTCGCTGGGATGCGCCAACTGCGACCCAACCACTAGGCTACTGCCTCGTTCTTGAGACACAAAAGGAAGATACGTCAGTGTTGTCATTACAAGCAAGTAAACAGGAGGAATCCTTGCTACTTGCTCAGGTTTAAAAGTTTTGTAGGAATAGCTAAATACCTGAGTCATGTATACTCTAAACTGTTGAGACAAATGGTTGATTGACCTTATGGTGTAGGCAATCAATTACCTTTCTGGCATGAGTATCTTGTTGATCATACAACACGTGCAGTGTAACTGAAAATTTGCATGATGCTGTTATTTCAGGACATCTCCACATTGCTGAGGCTCTTGGGGTACCTCTGCATATCTTCTTTACTTTTCCATGGACGTAAGTCTGTACTCCGACAGCAACGAAAACGTTTCACAATTTTAAACACGTCATCATGTTTATCCCATGAAAACAATTACATTGCTTTTTGTGTGTGTGTCTCAGTTGCTATTGATTGTGTAGCATAATACTACCTCCTTTTCATCAGTTTATAAAGGCGTGCATGTGTTTCAAGTCCAACTTTGATAATCAATTTGACCAACAAAATATACGTTAAATACCACAAAACAGGTATTTCCATCAAATTTGCATTGAAAGAAGTTACCAGTGGTAGAATTTGTATGGCACATAACCCATATATTGTTTGTCTAATTGATGATCAATGGCAATCTTGAAATGCGTGGATGCTTAAAAACTGAAAGGAGGGAGTATTTCTTACTACGAAATCCCTCTGGAACTTGATATTGTACCATCAGAATATAACCACAGTTATACTCTTTGGTCTGTTTACTTGTCTAACCGAGACTAGTTTTTCCCATCCCTTGAGAATGCTTCAACAGCTATCACAGTCACTCCCAGGGAAAGTCCAGTAATTAGTGAGGACTATTATTTGTAAACTACTATTTCAGTCAAGAAACTCACTTCCGAGACATGTATTCCTAAGCTGGTTGTTGTACCTTTTCTTCTACAGCTGTTAATCTAATATCTAAGTAACCTGTAGTCAAGATTCGCTAATCTTGAACTCTGACCAGACATTACGATTTACGCATTTCTCTCATGCATGCCAGCTTATCTCTGGCTACAGTGCTAACAATGTCATGCATTCCAATAGAAATTTTAGTACCAGTGTATCACATAGATTGAGTCAATGATGATACTGTAAAAAGTAGAACATCGCTCTGCATTTTATTAAATGCTTTTTTACTATTTTTAACTGATATTAATGTTTACTATTTAAGTGAGGTTGTTATGTATTTTTTCCTAATTGCTAATATTTGTAGGCAGGCCAACTAATGAGTTCCCTCATCCATTGGCACGAACGCCTCAGAGTGCAACCTACAGGGTACAACCTTAACTTTTTCACTATTGTGTACATGCAACTTAAATATGTGAATTTGTCCCCTTTTGTACATTAGGTTGAAATTGTTCTATCTTGACACTAAAGGTAATTCAGATTCTGACATCTTTACCCTACCTCTCACATTCAGCTATCCTATCTTATTGTGGATCTGATAATCTGGTGGGGCACAAGAGGATTCATAAATAATTTCAGAAAGAAGTTAAACTTGGCCCCCATTGCTTACTTCAGCACATACCATGGATCCATATCACATTTACCTACAGGATACATGTGGAGTCCTCACCTTATGCCAAAGCCAAAGGGTATTCTGATATTACTTTATTTAATTAACTTTGTGATCTTCACTATTATCAGTTAATGATTTCGAAATTGATTGATCTGTAACCATTATGCAATAAACTTCCACATGCATGGCATAATACCTTTTTTATCCTATGTATCCTCAATTTTCTGCTTATGTTGGGTGTAAATCCATGCGTATACTATCTTTTAGTTTCAGATAGATTCCTCGTCTTAAATTTGGCCAAATTGCATCTTACCTATTACCGTTCGAGGGGACATAAGTTGAAACTTCTATTTTGGGCCGATGAAAGGTCATGTACCCAAGGTTCCACCAAATAAGCAACGCTGGGAAGATTATTACCAACAGAATCAGAATGGCTGAAATCTAGATTGCCCAAGCAGATGATTGAATCTTCGTCTAATTGGATGGGTTCCCAGCACTCAAAGTTTATTTTATATGTTTTACATTGTGGAGGAAGAGGAGTAGTTGGTCATGTTTAAGGACAAGTCAATATGAGTCAGTCTGAGTAGTTGGTCATGTTTAAGGACAAGTCAATATGAGTCAGTCTGTCCTGTTTCTTAGCTGGGCCATTTGTTGACTTGTGTTTGCAGATTTTTCATTGGATCCTTACCTCTTACCGCCATACATTATTATATTATTGAGCTTGGTCTCTATGTATGGGAGGGGGGGGGGGGGGGGCAAATGGGCCTGGGGGCGACCAAACTGGTAGCGCCGCCAATGATTATTAGTACTCCTTCCGTCCAGAAATAAGTGATTTTGATTTGTCTATATTCGAATGTATCTAGACATGTTTTAGTGTATAGATACATTCGAATTTAGCCAAATCCTAGTCAGTTATTTATGGACGGAGGGAGTAATATATTTCAGTACATTTCTTCCCCATTGTTTTCATAAAAAGGTTATGTTTCAGATTAGTCATTTGTTAGCTCTACTTGATGCAAACAGCTTTTCATTGCAAATTTATTCTTTAATAATTGGATTTACTAACTACATTCTTATTTACAGACTGGGGTTCTCTAGTGGATGTTGTGGGATATTGCTTCTTGAATCTTGGCACAAAGTATCAACCGCCACTAGAACTTACACAATGGCTTCAACAAGGGTCCAAACCAATATACATTGGTTTTGGTAGCATGGTACGGACCCTGTGTGAAAATGTCTTACGATTATTAAGTTTCATGCGCCAACCAGTAGAACCAAAAGTCTGAACTGATGGATTGGGTTGGGCAATCCACATATACTTAACACCCCCCTCTTATGGGTGGCTCGATAAGGCCTAAACATGGACAGGAAGAGGGTAGCCGACTTTTTTTCATCTACATTGCGAAAGCTGAGACTTAACCCAAAACCAGTGAAACTTGAGACATTGCCTAATCCACATATACTTCAACACTCCCTCTCATGTATGGCTTGATAAAACCTAAACATGATAGTAAGAGGGCAGACAATTTTTGTATCATCCCAATCCACATATATTTCTATATTTTTTTGCATAGTAAATGTACTATATATAGAAGTTATATATTTATATTCCCTAAAAAAAGATATATATTTATATCTTTACTTAGTTTTACTAAGGATGATAACATGCTTCACCAGTCTAACCTTCAAGAACTAATGCCATTGGCCATACTTAGTTTTATGAAGGACCATACTTAGTTCATTATGATATCATTACTAATCATGTAAATCTATCTGTTACCACTGGCGGAGCTACGTTAAGGCCAAACTAGGCCATGGCCCAGCCAGGATTTCTGCAAAACACAAATGTGTGCCTATGTATGAGTTGGCCTTGCCCCCAATACCTATTCCCCTGGACCTTACCACTGCCTCCAAACTTCCAGAGTCCCAGTATCTTGTCATCTCCCGCAAGGCCACGTTCAGTTCATGTTCCGTCTCGTACTCCTAGTCACGGAGCTCGATTTGGAAATTTAGGCGCAAGAATAGGGGGGACCGGAGGAAACAGTAGAGCAGCGGTGGCACCGTCCGTAGTCAGGGGGTTGCTGCATGCACAGGCACAGGGCACCGACCGGAGGTCCAGGAAATTATATGTGCTAGCAGCTGCAACCAGCTACGGAGTCGAGCCCTTCTCAATTCTCATCTATAGTTAGCAATTTGATAGATATACTCCCTCCATTCAGAAAAATAAGACGTTTTACTTTGTGAATCGAACGTATCTAGACGTCTTTTAGTGTATAGGTTCGTAGAGGTTCGGAGTAAACCTATACACTAAAAAGCGCCTAGATACATTCATTTCACAAAGCTAAAATGTCTTATATTTCTGAACGGAGGGAGTATATGTTTATGTGCTAATCAATGAGAGCAAAAGTATCGATTAATGACTGATCTCTAGTAAAGTGGTATGTTCACAATAAAAAAAGTGTTCTCCTTTGGCCCGCCCATCATTTTCTTTGAAGCTCCGCCACTGTCTGTTACCACTTAAATATTGGATAACCTGCCTAGGGAAGGTTCAATCTTCGCATGGTGGCTACATATGCACTCATTTTTTTGGCACAAATTGAACTAGCGCCGACCTTGGTCCCCTTCCCTGCTCCTGAGCTCACAAGAGCAGCACTTCCGAATCTGGTTTATTATTAACAACAACAACAACAACCAAGCCTTTTATCCCAAGCAAGTTGGGCTAGGCCAGATATGAAACCCAAACAGAAACTAGTGGAAAGTGCAAGTATGGCAGGAACTAGTGAAAAGTGCAAGTCAAGCAGAAAATAGTGGAAAGTGCAAGTAAAATAAAAGAGCAAAAGAGTAAATCAAGGCTCGGGCACATAGATCGCTGATTTCCATGCAGCCCTATCAAAAGCCAAATCTCTAGGTGCATTCCAGTCCTTCAGGCCCATTCTAATTGCCTCCTCCCATGTCAACTTTGGTCGACCTCTACCCCTCTTTGCATTACCGATACCCCTTAGAATACCACTGTTAACCGGTGCTTCTGGTGGCCTCCGTTGGACGTGCCCAAACCACCTTAATGTGTGTTGGACAAGCTTCTCTTCAATTGGCGCCACCCCTACCTTATCGCGTATCACTTCATTCGTAATCCAATCTTTTCTTGTGTGGCCACACATCCACCTTAGATGTTTGATGTGTTGCCTCTTAGTGGGCCAGCATTCTGCTCCATAAAGCATGGCAGGTCTGATTGCAGCCCTATAAAACTTACCTTTTAGCTTTTGTGGGACCTTCTTGTCACATAGTATTCCAGATGCTTGCCGCCACTTCATCCACCCTGCCTTGATCCCGTGGCTAACATCCTCATTGATAGCACCATCGCTTTGCAACATTGATCCCAAGTATCGGAAAGTGTCCCTCTTTGGAACTACTTGCCCTCTGCTAAAGTCGCACCACATATACTCCGTCTTTGTCCTACTAAGTCTAAACTCCTTGGATTCCAAGGTCTGCCTCCACAACTCCAGTTTCCTGTTGACGCCCACCCTACTCTCATCTACTAGTACCACATGATCAGCAAAAAGCATACACCAAGGAATATCTCCTTGTATGTCCTTAGTGATCTCATCTATCACCAAGTCAAAAATGTATGGGCTCAAAGCTGAACCTTGATGTAGTCCTATAGTAATAGGGAAGATATCGGTCTCACTATCTCCTACACAAACACTTGTCACAACATTAGTGTACATATCTTTGATGAGGGAAATGTACTTTGTTGGAACTTTGTGTTTCTCTAGGGCCCACGACATGACCATCCTTGCTATATTGTCATATGCCTTCTCCAAGTCAATGAAAACCATATGTAGGTCCTTCTTCTGCTCCCTATATCTCTCCATAAGCTGGCGAAGCAAGAAAATCGCATCTGTAGTTGATCTCCTAGGCACAAATTGATTTTTAGTGACATTCCTCACTCTCCTCAAGCGATGCTCAATCACTCTCTCCCAAAGTTTCATTGTATGGCTCATAAGCTTAATTCCCCTGTAATTAGTACAACTTTGGATATCTCCTTTATTCTTGAAGATGGGTACTAATTTACTTTTCCTCCACTCATTGCGCATCTTGTTTGACCGAAAAATGTGGTTGACAAGTTTAGTTAGCCATACTATCGCTGTCTCCAAGGAATCTCCACATCTCAATGTGAACATCGTTGTGACCCAAGACATTCCCCCCTTTCATCCTTTTCAGGGCTTCCTTAACCTCAGTCTTTGGATCCTCCAGACGAAACGCCTGTTTGTGTCGTCAAAGGAATCATCCAGCTCAGGTGTAATGCCCTCACTCCCATCGTTGAACAGCCCGTCAAAATAGTCTCTCCATCACTTCTTCATCTCCTAGTCTTTCACTAGAACTCGATCTAACACCACACCCGGGTTCCGATGTAGCACGTCGCTAAGGTTACGCCCCAACGAGTTTCTAGTGGGTTTCATATCCACAGGAATGGCTAAGTTTTACGTTGGCTTGCCAAGCCTATCATAACCCTCCTTTACCGGGCTTGGGACCGGCTATACCTAGAGAGACATAGGCAGAGTTATCTGGTTTATTATCATCTTTCCAAAATTAAAATGGGTTAATAGAATATTGCCAGGCTTTCTTTCTTATTTGTTTTTTTTTGACATAAGACTAAATTTATTCTTATTATGTGGTTTATTTTGTGTTTGAAGCCTCTTGATGATGAAAAGAAGGTCACCAATATCATTTTGGATGCACTAAAAGAAACAGGACAGCGAGGAATCATTAGCCGTGGTTGGGGTGATCTTGGAAGTTGTAAGTACCTATTAATCTATTTAAAATTGGGGAACAACCAATCTTTATATTGTGCATACCATATAGCATGCGAGTAGTGTGTACTTGAACATATGGGTGCTCTTCTATAGCATTGCTGTTGTAGGCTGATGCTTCTTACATCTTGTAGAAATTTATGAAGGTAGTTAGAAAAGAGTTACTATTAGTCCACATTTTTCCCATCCACCTTGTTATTTATTTGTGCAACTTGCAGCTTCAGAAGTTCCAGTTGACGTCTTCATTTTGGAGGATTGCCCTCACGACTGGCTGTTTCCTCGCTGTACTGCAGTAGTGAGTTTACTATTTCAACACCACAATCTGTTGACTTGTAGGAGTTTTCATAAAGTGATACCAGCAGGATATTGAACTTCATGCATTTTGTAATGTCAAAGAAAAAAGGAACTTATGGAAATAAAATCTCTACATGTCAGAAGTTATAAATAAATATCATATCAGCAGTTCCATCCATTTGTTAACATCATATGACTCTTTCTTGCTTACAGTTGTTTTGGTTGCTGGAGAGTGTCTCTAATGGATGAGAGCTTGCAGTAAATGAGATTTTTTCTTCTGTGTAACCACGACCTTTCTGCTTCCTATATGTGCTACAACTTTATGGCAACGACTTGTATAAAAAATTATAAAATTATTTAATACTATAAACCTCCAATTAGCAGCAATATATTGGATGGTATCATGGTATAGCCAGACAGACTAGTATAGGACGGTACAGTACCATTGGTTTGCGTACAGTATGGTGGCAGACATCACCTGTGTAGTAAGAACATTTTTCGGAGTAACTTACAAACTGACTTGACATACTTAAGCAATAACCGTAGTTTCTGAAAATCAAACTAGTTAGGCGGCCGGTTTGCTGGTTGGACCACCATCTTGGGTGGCCTGACTGTGTTTTACTAGTAGACTATTTCGAAGTCAAAACACCTTTTTGGTCAACACAGTGCTTCACTACAGATAGTAGCACTAACTTGGAAGGTAGAGACGTGTTCTGAAGAGTCAAAATTTCCTCATCTTATACTATAAAATTCAAATGCTGCTTCGGACTGTTTTCCAAAACTATATTGCACTTCTGTTTCCGCATGCAATATATCGATCATGTTGTATATTTGTTTACCAGGTGCATCATGGTGGAGCAGGTACAACAGCTGCAGGCCTGATAGCTGGGGTAAGCGCCTACTAGTATGTACAACTGATAGAGGTTCAAAGAACATATGTCTTGCACATGATGCCTTTCGGACTTTTTAGCGCAAAACATGGCACTCACCAGTCACCACTGGAACAAAACCAGAGCATGTAATATCCATATTGAAAGGTTCAGCTGGCAACATAGTCTCCAAATTTTATAAATAGAACACTTGTTATCCTGATGCTTGTTATGCACAGCATCCTCAATGTACAAGACCTTCAATCTACACTAAGCAACTTACATTTCCTTATCATTCCCTATCACCAATCTTTTGTGAATGTCCTGATTATTCTTCATGCTCTTAACAGTGTCCAACCGCCATAGTGCCCTTTTTTGGCGATCAGTTCTTCTGGGGCGAGTTAATTCATGCACGAGGTGTGGGTCCTGCACCTATTCGTGTAACAGAGCTTACTGTGGAGGCACTTTCAAATGCAATAAGATTCATGCTTGATCCTGAGGTAGTACTACTTTTCATGCTCTTGTTCCGTTCTCCTTTTGTAGTCTCTTATGATGTGTTCATTTGTCATCTTTCGCTAAGTACTCCCTCCGTTCAGAAATATAAGTCATTTTAGCTTTGTGAAATGAATGTATCTAGACGTTTTTTAGTGTATAGGTTCACACTGAACCTCTACGAATCTATACACTAAAAAAGTTTAGATACATTCGACTCACGAAGCTAAAACGTCTTATATTTCTGAACGGAGGGAGTATATGCTACTAATCTGCTAATTTTTATGGGAGATTTTTAATCAGTTAATCTTATGATATGTAAACACATTCTTTGGTAATGAGCAGATGCAATATTGTTTGAACTGACCGTTCATGGTACTTTTCTGAAGGTAAAATTACGATCTATGGAATTGGCAAAAGCAATAGGGAATGAAGATGGTGTCGCAGCTGCTGTAGATTCATTTCATCGACATCTGCCTTCAGAACTTCCACTTACTCCACCACCCACGCCTGTAGAAGAAGAACGGCTGGACCTGTTTCAATTGCTTTCTCGATATCTTGAGAAGTGTTGTCTCCCGTTCAATTCTTAGTTGTGCATATTGTAAATATCGGTTCAATTTATTTATTTATTTTGTCTGGCTAGGAAACAGAAACATGTATCTTCTACTCCCTCTGTTTTAAAATATAAGATGTTTTAGCTTTATGAAAGAAGTGTATCTGGACCTCTTTTAGTGTATAGGTTCATTTAGGTTTAAAGTGAACATATACACTAAAAGGGATCTAGATACATTCCTTTCATAAATCTAAAACATCTTATATTTTGAAACGGAGGGAGTACAAAGCTGGGGAAGTGAAATAAACGCTGGTTCATCGCCCCGGGCCAATCCCCATTTTCCCTTTTCCGTTTTAAGTTTCACAAATAAGGGCGTGTTGTAACTTCACTGTACATGGTCAGGCAATTTCCCATTTGAATTCATGTTACATCTGTTTTGCTAGTAGGTGCTTGAAATTCACATTGCAACGAATTGTTGTACACATTCACCTTTCCCTTTTTTAATCTTGGGATATTACCTGTATAATTTTGGCATTGCTACTTCCAAGTGGATGCAATGATCGTTTTCTAGGTTGTGAAGTCGGCTATACTTTGCAATCTATTGCCCAAAATACCACTTTGCATCAATATTTGCCTGGTACTGGGGATTTTGATTTTGTTGCTAGCATCAATTGGTTAACTAATTCTCTTGTTGAAGACGAAGACATCTCACATAGTTTCACTAACCCGATCTATGTAGTCTTGTTAATATAAACTCCAGCATTACAAGAGAACTCCCCACGGAGAAGGAAACACACACAATTCAGTCCCTGGGCAGTCCTCCACCCCACACGTGCCAATGGTGTGCTGATGTTGCCGTGGCTGGAGTTCTGTACCATTGCCGGAACAAGAAAGCAGATCTTGAAGGGTCCATGGCCTGGAGAAGAAGGCGACATTGGGTTGGTCGCATGTAAATGTCTACAGCACTACCGACTTGATGAAACCATGTCAAGGAGGTGGGACCCACTCGCACATTTCTTTTGACAAAACTGAGACACTAGATCCTAGATTTAATATAGCATGATGGATCTGTTTGCCGATAGTAATTAATATCTTGGGGAGCCAAGCATCTCCTAGTTTTGGTGGTATCATAGCTTTATTGTTGTATCTTTCTATCTTTTCTTTTATGACACAGTTTGCAATATATGAGCCAAATTCTTCTCGATGAACATTAATGGATGGATCATTAGAAAACTTCTGCAATATATTTATGAGTTCATGCAAGGTACATTTATCAAGATCTAGTGGAGATTCGTTTGTTTCACTAAGCATTTTAACTTCGTCAACTTGTTTTTCATTCAGTCATAAGTGTTCCTCTTTCTCTTTCTTCCATCATATTAAGGGTCGCTCAAGACCTATCTATTATGTCTTGCACATACTTAATCGTTTCTTCATGATGCTTTTGGTTTTGGATGAGGTTTTTAAAGGATATTACTTCTTGGGTTAAGTGATCCACTTTTTCATTTAAAGCATCTTGTCTTTCAAACTTAGCTATAAATTCTTTATTTAGTTCCTTTTGTGTTGATATAAAAGATCTAATGGTATTCTCTAAATCATTGGAAACATTATTACCACTAGTATATTTGTTAGGAACATAAGGTAGCCTACCATAAGAATTGTTGTAGTTGTTCCCATAACCATTGTTACCAGAGTTTCTTATGTAGTTGACATCTACATTTTCATTATTGTTTTCAACTAAATCTTGTAAGGAAACATTATGAATATTTTGTTTAGACATGTAGGCAAGTACGGCATCCATTTTGGTTTGATTGCTTGAACAAAATTAGCCTACTATGCATGTAAATATCGATCATGATAGTGAGTTTGGTTTGATTACTTGAACAAAACTTCCATGCCAACAACAATACAACATACAGATAGATCATTAGCAGTAATAAACCAAGTTTATACAAATCAAGAAACCCTTGCAAAGTTTAATTAGTTACTAATCCAATAGAAGCTAACATGCTTATTATGTTTACCTGCCAGAGGTGCGTAGGAGCGGGTACAACAACACCAGAATCTGAACATTGCAGAGCACAGTCGTTCCCATCTACTCGTATCTCGTTAGCTGCTACCGGAAAATTCACCACAAATCAAACACAAAACCAACATCTAAAAAGTAGTATATAGATCTGTATCATTATTGAGCATATGTTGAGACCATTATTGGAGCTTTGCCACATTAGTTGACCAGGGAAGCCAAAAATCGAAAGGCATGTTATTAGTATCTTGATGACATATAAGTTTGGCCGAAGCGCAATGCAACCCTCCACGGGTTGGTTGGGTCCCTCCAGGAAATCACAGATGAAGGCGTGGAGGTGCAGCGTGCTCATGCCGCGCCGAGTACCTCCAACTTCTTGTAGGTTCCGTCTCCACCACGTTATAGTCAGGTTGTTGAATTTATTCGCATTAATGGCATGGTTTCTAGACGAGAGGGGAAGAGAAGGAGGAGAGGGGAAGGGGTTGAGTACCAGGGCATCAGATGAGGACGAAGGAAGGTTGCGGTTGGGGAGGAAGACCAGTAGCTTCATGAACTTATCGGTGACGGCTTTGGTGATGCACACGCGGGCGAAGAGATGAATGTGACGGGGTGCGCGGTCGAGACTTTCGCCGCAGTTCTCTCTCTCCCTTCCTCTTTGTGCAGCGCAAATAGCAGCAACGTCGATGTAGGAAGGCTCTTTCCTTGCCGAGATCGTGATGGGACATGGGAGGAATTGGATTACCCCTCACTGGCTCGCTCGCTACTTTTTTCCACAAAAACTATGCCTTGAGTAAATGGGCCTTCAGTGATTTTTTGGTGTCTGCCCTAGGGACTAGGGATGTAAATGGTAGGGATAATTTCCGCTCCGAATCCACATCCGCGTTCGTTTTTGAGGATATGGTATACATTTTTAGATACCCGGCGGATATGGATGCGGATGCGGATATTTGTCGCGCGGATATCTGGCGGATATGGTAGCGGATACGGTATTGATGATATCCGACGGACAAGGATAATCTGATATTAAATGCGGATTATCCGAGGTACTCAAATAGGATAATCCGATAAATTTAGCACAAACCCAATATCTAGACAATCTAGTTAGTGTATCGGCTAACTATGTGTGCTACATATGCATGCTATACTATGCTATTACCAATCTTGCATTTTTATACTATTGTTATCTAGTTTTGCAAGCTTTCTTGTCATTTTTTTTGTATAAACTAAATAAATTTTTATTTTTCTATGTGTATTTGTTCGATTATCCTCTTCCGATCCGAGTCCGCTCTGAATCCGCTCCATATCCGCAATCCGATATAATCCGCATTTGAATCCGCATCCGGCTATTATCCGCTCCGATCCGAATCCGCTAAAAAAATATGGTAAGGATGTGGTAATAACAATATCCGATCCGATCCGATCCGTTTACATCCCTACCAGGGACATCCCGGGAGGGCTTAGTGGAAATCAGACGGTCAAGAGCAGGCATGAAAAGCGATCCAACGGCTCCATATGCTGACGGCCCGAGAGGAGTCCTCTTTGACTCGGTTTTAATAACTTTAGTTTATTTATGTTACCCACTAAGACTAGTCTAACAACCTACCTTAAAATATTAATAATTAATGGCATGGTGGCACTTTATTTAGTGTCAATAAACAAATATTTATACTTACAATTAGTGTAATCTTAAGTTGTTCTGGAGTTGCAGAAAGCGTCCGGTCTGACTTGACTGGATTGAAAGGATTATTCTGTACTGTTCTATACGACTAAGATCATCTTAGAAAGTACAAACTGCTACTTACTAGAAGTCTAGAAATATTTGTAAAATATTACAAATCGAAATGCTCGGATTTTGTGAATTCCGAAAACTGATGTAGGGTTCAAAGATAAATGAGTAATCCAAGAGGAATTCTACATCTCTGCAGCCTCAGGTTCTTCTCGCTGGCAGCCTAAACCTTCTGTTACCCTTGACTTCTTGAGTTCCGATTCGCTTTCAGCAAGGGACGACTGTGGCCGCTTCATGAAACCAGGTTTCTCCTCATCACCCAGCTGCAATTGAATTACGAAAATAATGTAGTACAAATTAGATTAAGGTACTAATCTAAGACTGCAAAGCTGAATTCGGCCAACCCAACATAGATCTTGAATAGTATATGGATTGAATGAAGTTTGTTACCGCTTTCGTCATCTCTCCATCCTCTTCGACATCATCCATGCCCTTGTCCTCCTCATCCTTGTGCATGTTCTCCTTCTCCTTGTTCACGATCACAAACTTGTCATAGTTTCCATAAGGAGGTGCGCATCTCTTCACTTCCTGAATACAAGTAAATGTTAGGGTAGCTAGCATGTCTTGAAGTTTCTCTGATTATAAGTACTCCCTCCGACCCATATTAGTTGACTCGGATTTATTTAGATTCGGATGTATCTACTACTAAAACATGTCTAGATACATCTGAATCTAGACAAATTCGAGTCAACTAATATGGGTCGAGGTAGTAGTACAACTTGAAGATGGAAAAGAAAACAGTGCATGTAGATCGTGAAGATGGGAGAATATGCATATATAGCAGATCGTTCAATCGACGAATGAAGGAGAGAAAAAAGTAGACAAAACAAGCAATGGAACGCACCTCCTCCAAGAGCTTGTTCTTTTCCTCACCCGTAATATCTTTACGGTTACTGATGGTCTTGATCTTCTCCTGGTCCAAGCGTTCGAACAAGTAGCGTAGGCCGGGCCAAGGATCTGGCCTGACAAACTCGGTAAACCATCTCTGGATGCCTTTGTTGGCTTCTTCGATCTCGCGGCTCGGCTGCTATTAAATAGACGTAGATAAGGCACAGATTAGGTACGGATACTGGTCTAAGACTGCAAAGCTGAATTCGGCCATCTTGAATATATGGATTGAGTGGTGTTTGCTACCGCCTCCCCCATTTCTTCATCCTCATCGCTGTCCTCGGATTCCTCTTCGTCCTCGTCCATGTCCTCCTCCTCGCCGTCCTGGCGCACAAACTTGTCAAATTCTGGAGGAGGAGGTACGCAAGCGTCCAGTTCCTGAACAGTAAATAATAGATGTTAGCGAAGCATGTCTTGAACCTTCTCCAATTATAAGCACAACCTGAGGATGGAAAACAAAAGAGTGCACGCAATAGATCGATTTCTCGTCAACACGACCATAGGTGAAACATCTGGACAGTGCAGGTGGGAGAATACATATATAGCAGATGCCCAATCGACGAACTAAGATCTCGACAAAGAGTAGACAAGAAAAGCAATTGAAACATATGTACCTCCTCTAAGAGCATGTTCATTTCCTCGCCCGTAACGTCTTTACGCGAAAGGACGGCACTGATCTTCTCCTTGTCCATGTGTTCGACCAAGTAGCGTACGAGGGGAGTGAAAGGATTTCGGTTGGGTTCCTTGGTAAACCAGCAGCTGCGGATGGTTTTCTCGCCTCCGCCGGTTTTCTTGCTGCCGCCTGATATGATTTTAGACTAGGTGGGAACGGCGGCTGCACGGGGTGTAGGGGCAGGGTTTTCTGTTGTTTTTGTTTTCCGAATGGTTATGGGCTTGGCCTGGGTTTCAACTTTCAAGGCCCCTGCTGCGAGCTGATGTTCCTTTTATCGCGCCTTCATACGTTCCCTCATCAAAAAAGAAAAAAACCATACGGCTCGATCGGCTTCATAAGCAATTCATTTCGTTGCTGCAAAACAGGATGTGTCACACTGCTGATGTTATTTTAAACATCAAGCTATTGAGAGATGATAATGGTGGGATCATACTGTTTCAGTCTCACTATGTGGAAAAGATCTTGAGTCGCTTTGGGTATAGCAACTGCAAGTCTTCTCCAACATCGTATGATCCTAGTGTGTTACTTCGAAAGAATAGAGGCACTACTAGAGATCAATTGACATATTCTCAGATTATTTGGTCGCTTATGTATTTAGCTAGCGCTACGAGGCCTGACATTACTTTTGCTGTAAGCAAACTCAGTCGGTTTGTTTTAAATCCTAGAGATGATCATTGGCAAGCTCTTGAGAGAGTCATGCGCTATCTAAATGGCACTGCGAGCTACGGCATTCACTATACTGGGTACCCAAGGGTGCTGGAGGGATATAGTGATTCAAATTGGATATCTGATGCTGATGAGTTAAAGGCCACGAGTGGATATATATTTACACTTGGTAGTGGTGCTGTTTCTTAAAAGTCTTGCAAGCAGACCATCTTAACGAGGTCAACTATAGAAGCAGAACTCGTAGCATTAGACACAGCCACTGTTGAAGCAGAGTGGCTTCGAGAACTCTTGATGGACTTACCTATGGTTGAGAAACCTATATCCGCAATCCCAATGAATTGTGATAATCAAACTGTGATTGTTAAAGTTAACAGTTCTAAAGATAATATGAAGTCCTCAAGACATGTGAAGAGGAGATTGAAATCTGTCAGGAAAATGAGAAACTCCGGAGTTATTGCATTGGATTATATCCAAACATCTAAAAATCTGGCAGATCCCTTCACAAAAGGTCTATCACGTAACGTGATAGAAAATGCATCAAAGGAGATGGGTATGAGACCTACAATATAAGTTTTCCACAGTGGTAGACCACTCTATGTGATCGGAGATCCCGTAAATTAAAATTGGGAGACAAGCTGTTGGTTAACTGAGAGGAAAGTATCCCTACTTTAAAACACCACTCCGTAAAGATGCAATACTTTCCTATTTTGCATGAAAGGTTGATTTATCTTAATGTGTTCTAAGTGGCTTAGTTTAAGCAGAGATGTTGTCTTGCAGAACATCTTTTGAAGAACACACATATATGAGTCTGACTGTTAAACGTCGCAGTCTATGAGAGTTGGGTGCTCTCTAATAAACTCATGAAAGGCTATGGAGTATGACGCATAAGCTCCACCCGAGGAGAAGTCCCACGACAGCCCAGTATTGGTCAAGACTTTGTGTAAAGCTAGAATGCAGCAAACTTGCAGTTCAAGGCATAGTCCACTATACAAGTTGCAAACTAGTGTAGCATAGAGTTCTAGGTGGAAGTTCAACTTAACAGTCTCTACTAGTACCAGTATATAAACAATGTTTTGGAACCATAGGCAAATTTATGTGTGCCTCTGGGATCTGGTTGGGGATTGTTGGAATTTTGCCTAATAAAGACCCAACTCATTTATATTATTCAACAATTCCTGAAATCCTAGAGGCCCACTTGGCCCATTCATGCAAGGCAAGAGGTGGGACAAGAGTTTAGTCTCACATTGCTAGTTAAGTGAAAGTTGGACCAGCTTATAAGGAGAGCTCTTCCACCACTTGTACGAGCTTGAGAAGAGAAGACATATACACGCACGCTCCTCTTCCTCCGCCGCCCGCCTCGTCCCGACGCACGCGCGCTGCGGGTGCGGGGTGCGGGAATGCCTCGAGCCGAGAGCTTTTCTTTCTTTTTGCCACACATAAATGGATAATAATTTGAACAGTCTACATGAGTGTATTTTTAATACGAACTCAATGGAGATTTAATTCGAGCTTAGTGGAGGCTGTTTGGCTTCGGTCGATGCATGTTCGCTCCTCTCCTGACGGCCGACTGTTCGCCTGCCTACCCATGTCTATAAGAGCGAGAGGTCGCTCCTCTTCTCAGACACACCAACGCACACACCTTGCGCCTCCAGTTCCAGAGCACTGCGCTGCTTAGATCTTCCCCATTCCGTCTTGCGGCGTGCACCGCGAGCTGGGACAGTAGGCCTCCGAGACCCCGCTGCTTCGAGTCCTGTACGGGAGAAGGGCGATAAGGTTTTTGGGAAGCGTTACCAGCGCGACTACTGGCTTCATCACGGATAGCGACTGCACCGACGTCTTCCCCAACGACGACTTCTTCCTCGACATCAACAATCTTTTCCTCGACAACATGACTGACGACGGTGCCAACGCTAACGGGAACACCGGCGGTTCCTCTACCGTGATGTATATCATCTTCTGGTCCTTTTCTATTATTCTGCCTGTGTTTTATCTGTCTTTTACTATGGTTAAATCTCTTGAAAAATTGCTCTATTTCTCAACAATAGTATGATGACATCAGCGACTTAGATATAACAAGTTCTCATGCGTCTGAGATCTAGGCGCTCCCAAAAAGAATTCTACTCGACGACAAACCTTATCCTTTCCCTCTGCCTTATTCGCCCCACCCCTTGAGAGTTGTCTTCATCCACCCGATGCCACTCCTCTCATCTTCCGCTGGCCTAGCCTGCTGGAGGAGAGCTGGAGACGGTGGTCGGGTCCCTCTGTCCGTTGCAGGGTTGTTGGTTCTCGCTGTAGATGTAGGTTTAGGGGTAGTTGTGTGTGTGCCTCTATGGTGACTGGCAGGATGCCGAAGGGGCTCTTCCGCCCGGAGCCGCCGCTCAGCGCCGGCCGGCCTTCCTCAACGACCTCTGTCAAGATCCTGAGGTGGGAGATGTATGGAGGGGTGGCTAAGGTTGGAGGCCCCTTGAATAAGAGCGGTGGTCACCTCCGGAGCTTGAGCTTGGGCAACGACGTTGTGATTCCCCTTCTGGCCGGCCAGGGCGGCGAGGGAAAGTGGAGGAGTGGTTGCTTTCTCCTCAGTTCCAGAGTTTGGCATGGAGGTGGCCTTGGGATGCCTCGGAACTTCTTCTCGGCGACGACAAGCAACACCGAGACTGGGTGGTATTGGTTCTTCTGTTGGCCTCCATGGTGGACGGCGGTTCAAGTTCGACTTCCCACAACTCTTCAAGTAAATTTCAGGATTGCGTTCACCTCCAGCCAAGGAGCTGCTGTGTTATTCTATCTCTTCCAACCGGTCGTGGAGGCGAGGTGAGGAGATGATATCGCTGATCTATGCAGCTGGGAGGTAGGAGTTTGTGGAATCTCCTTGACGGCACAATCAAAGGGACGACATGGTTTTGTCGCCATTTTCGCAGAGGTCGAGATCAGTCTCAGAGAGGTCTAGTTTTCTTAAAAAATGATGATATACGAAAAAATAGTTTATTTTTTATACTAAAGAGGACAAAGGGTACCCTAAAGGTTACTCATTTCCGTCCTTATGATTTTAAGCTTCTTTATGTTGATAATTATTAATAGAGTTGTGAACTTAAAAAAAACTATTTCGAAGCTCAACAAACCCAAATGTCGGAAGTACTTAAATTTAATTATCACGTTAATGTTACATTGATTGCCAGCAAAGGCATAAAGTAATATTATACAATCTTCATTCAAAACTAAGTGACTAGATTTAGTTACATGTGACCTAGACAAATTCAAGTCACTTATTTCTAGACGACGGAAATACTCAACCCGTTAAGAATTATATGATACAGTACAAATTTATCTACATGTGTAATACACTAAAATATGTTTAGATACTGCTAATCTAGACAATTTTTGAGGGTTCTCTTCTAGCTGACTCTATACTTTGATGCCGAAGAAAAAAAAGACAACTTTTTTTGTCAGTGGAGTTTAATAGTATAGCCAATTATTGTCTATTAACTACTGTCATGTCATCTATAGTTATCATTATAGCCGTCAAGTATAATAGTTAACTATAAATATGTACTATTTTACTATACATTGTCCACATGTCACTTCTATAAAATGCATAGGAGCAAGTATTATAACCGACTCTTAACTTATAACCGCTTTTTTCCTCTCTCTTCTTTTCTCCCTCTTTCAACTTAGCTAAAATATAGTAGTATTTTAATTTTTATAGCCAGCTGATGTCATTCTATTGTACTTGCTCTTAGCTAAAAAATTATATTTGTAATTAATTTTACCTTAGCATCGACCACTCTCTGAGTCGATTTTTGCTCAACAAAGCCGATGTTGCTTGATGGTACGAAAGCCAGTTGCCGTGCATTTGCTACTACTCTGGACCGTCCATCTCCCCGATCGACGACGCATGAATCGTGCAGCCGGTCGTCGCCTTCCCGGCCTTGCATCCGAAGGCAACGCTCTCACGTGACTCACGTGCCCTCCGTCGTCTCGCCTGGCTAGTTGCTAGTCCCCAACCCAGTCCCCACCGCAGCAAGCAAAGCAGGCCGGCACGCACCCGCAAATCTCCAACCCCCACTCCCCGCGAAGGCGCGAGATCTCTCTCCCTCCCCCACCGTCTCCCCTCAGATCCACCTCGCCGACACCGCCGCCGACGCCGACGCCGCCATGTCGCACAACTACGGGGACACGATCCCGCTCAACGCGTCGTCGGCGCAGTCCGACATGGAC
This sequence comes from Avena sativa, assembly GCA_916181665.1. Classification (NCBI taxonomy): domain Eukaryota; kingdom Viridiplantae; phylum Streptophyta; class Magnoliopsida; order Poales; family Poaceae; genus Avena; species Avena sativa. The sequence continues at coordinate 625,977,097 of OV702288.1, read as the reverse complement.
GAGATCGAGAGCCTCATGTACGACGCGCCCTCCGCCACCGTCCTCCCCGCGCGGCCGCCCTCCCCGCCGCGCGCCTCCATCCCCATCTCAAGCTCCCCTCCCCCCGTGGCCTCCTCCAAGCCGCCCCTCCCGACCTCCTCCATCCCCATCTTCGTGCCCCAGGCGCCGTCCGCCGCCCCGCCCGCGTCCGTCTCCGTCGCCATCGCGTCCGAAGGCTTCGGCTCCCCGCCCAACACGCTCACCGAGCCCGTCTGGGACACCGTCAAGCGCGACCTCGCCCGCATCGTCAGCAACCTCAAGCTCGTCGTATTCCCCAACCCCAACCGCGATGACCCCGGCAAGGCGCTCAGGGACTGGGACCTCTGGGGCCCCTTCTTCTTCATCGTCTTCCTCGGCCTCACCCTTTCCTGGTCCGCCTCTGTTAAGAAGGTACCTGACATCTGCCCCCCCACAGCCAGATCTCGTGGTAGCTTCTGCATCAATATGTCAGTCGATGTAGCTTTTGCCTATCGATCTGGTGGATTTTATGATATCTCTTATGAGTTAATGGATTGGGCTGCACTTCATTGAACTGTATGTTAAGTTTCATGGTTTGCTTGGAGGCAAGCATCGGTGATAAGCATCCTCTTGCAAGTTCAAAGTTGCTCTTGGGATAACCGCAAATCTGATGTGGTCAGATTAGGTGTTAGACTGTTAGTTGCGTGAGATGGGTGGAACTAGAACGGTCACTCAGAAATGATGTATCTAGTTAATTTTGGATGATGTGGGGATCATGTTCTTATTCAGCTGTGGGTTCCAGTGTCCTCGCTTCCGGTCATTCTCACACATTGGTAATTGTGGTTGCATCCTGACAAGGAATTCCCCTAGTATTAGTTTTGAAGCCGATTTCAGTTGTTCGGGTATGGCTGTGATTGGCAATTGAGTATTCCTTAGTTCTCAATTGGTTTGGAGGCGTCACAATGGTTGAACACTTAAATTCGATGGTCTGTACACTAGAGGTGAATGATGAGCTGACATATTTGCTTGTATATCTGTTATCACGCCTTCGATCCATTCTGGTTAAAAAGAATTATCTAATGGACCAGCTGTAGACTTGTGCTGAGCTGTAAATTTCTATGTGCCATTATGACAATTTAGGTGGCATTCTTTGTTATTTTATTACATGATATGGTATAGCTTATGCATATCTGTGCCTAAAAAGTTATGTTCTCTTACAACATGTGGACAATCCATGTGAATTAGAATGTCACTTTTAAGATTGGTGCTTACAACAAAAAATGTGCTTCTAGAACCCATTTAGAGTGTCTGCAATATTGTATACTGATGAATGTCACTTTTAGGATTGGTCCTTACAACAAAAAATGTGCTTCCGGAACCCATTTTAGAGTGTCTGAAATAGTATGTACTGATTAGTGACAACTAATTATTAGAACTGCTTTTTGTGCAAAATAGTAATAATCCAGAAGGCTGTGCTAGTTCTTTATAGCAAAGCATAAAATTTCTTCAACATTTTCTCTTGCAGAAATGTAGTTGTGTTTGTGAGTAGCCGGTTAGGTGGTTGTCCTGAATGACCAGAAAATATGCCAAAATATGTTCTCCCCTGCTGTTCTTACCATGTTCAAATGCAAGGCATGTCATTGAATGTGGTGTTTATGGTATATACATGATATGGAAGAAAGCGTGGTTCAGTTATTTCCTTGTAAATTTCTCGTTACCCCGAACCTTCATACTTAGAAACTCAAAATATTCACTTTTGAACTTCCTATGCTTTTTGTTTCTCTATGTTGGCATTTTAGCATTATTATGCAATTTTCCTCTAAGCGGCCAACATACTTTATGCGGCCCAAATCCCTTAGAATTGTCCCTTATTGTTGTATTTTACAGTTTATCCTTTTTCTTTCCGCGCAAAAATGCTGATTTCAGTGTCATTTGTGTCTGTAGTCTGAAGTATTTGCTGTTGCATTCGCTGTCCTGGCAGCTGGGGCGATAATTTTAACACTCAATGTTCTGCTTCTGGTAAGCGTTCTCTCTCACTTGCTATACTTATATGCACACTTGCTTAATGTACTATATCTAATGTCACATTTTGTTCCACTAACCTGCAGGGTGGGCACATCATATTCTTCCAGAGCCTCAGTCTTCTTGGCTATTGTTTGTTTCCTCTGGATGTTGGAGCCCTAATTTGCATGCTGAAGGACAATGTCATACTCAAGATCATCGTTGTGACAGTCACATTGGCATGGAGCTCCTGGGCTGCCTACCCATTCATGAGTGCTGCAGTTAACCCAAGGAGAAAGGCTTTGGCAATATATCCTGTATTCCTCATGTATATCTCAGTTGGGTTCCTCATAATTGCCATAAACTAGTCCTTGGGATGAGCACTGTATTAACATCTGAAACATTGAGGTTTTCCTTGTTGAACCACTGGAATACATACATGTTTGAATACAGTATCCCCTTTGGGGTGTCTGTGCCCGTCGTTTTGTTGAGATTTTGGCCTTCATATGAGCATGAGGCATAAGGCTGTAAAATTAGTTGAAAAATCTACAAGGGTTGACTGTTGTAAAGGGCATCTCGTGCTTTCGACCACGCAAGTGACTATATATCGAACTTTCTTTAAGCTGTCACTGTTGCTTCAATGGAACTAGACCATTCATCTGGTTATATCTTTTTTTCTTGGCAGGGAATTTGGTTATATCTTGAATGTAAATCCTTATGCCAACATATATGTAACTTGTTCTGTCATCTCTGTGTTGTGGCCTGGGTATTCTGTTCTACTCCCTCCGTTTTAAAATATAGCTTTGTGAATAAAGTGTATCTAGACCTCATTTAGTGTCTAGGTTCATCTAGGTTTGGAGTGAACCTAGACACTAAAAGAGGTCTAGATACGGTCCTTTCACAGAGTTAAAACATCTTATATTGAAACAGAGGGAGTACTAGTTACCTATACCTATTCTGTTTGTGTAGCAGACCAGGATCTGAAAACCCTGTGTAGAAGAAGGTTGCATGTCGTCACGAGGAAATCGTGTTCTGGAGGTTGTTCACACTTTGCTTTGGTGTCAATGCCGTGCATTCTGTATGTTGCCAGGACTCGTTGAGGGCCGTCGTTTGCATTTCCGGAGGCCGGAAGTGGAATAGGGCTCGCCCCTTGTGCCATTAGAGCTTCATCGGTGCAATAGCCGCACAGGTGCTCAGCAACAAGAATGGGGGTGCTGCACCGACGCCAGGAAGACCTGCGGAGCAGGGCACACATGCCAGATGGTATTGGGCTAGGCGCTGGGCGTCCCTGGTGCTGGATTTCCAGCTCATGTGTGATTGTGTGCTCTTAAACTGGATAATGTGGAGCCGCGAGGTTGCAGTCGACTGCGATCCACGAAATATGCATCTGCAACAATCAGGTTACATCAGAAAGCCAGTTTGTCAACTTAAAAGCATATGAACTAAAGGTGCTGTACATGTGCAATCTGAACATGTGGTGAGCAAAACAGACAAATCAACATTACAACCAGCATTGCACTTCACAGTTATAAAGTTCGCAGTGCTCCGTTTCTAAAGAAAAGAATGTTCGCAGAGCACAAAAAGATGAAAGGGAAACCTCATCTCTACCCGTCTCATAAAGAGATCACAGTCACCGGCAAACGAACACACACACACACACAAGCATGAGTTTCATCCATCGCAGAAGCAGTGCTCGTTCTGCTGATTATTCCTGCACGCCGGCGCGTGGGATCAGACATCAGACGACCGAGGGGATGATCCAGACGGGCTCGACCTCGACGGAATGCCCGCCCTCGATGGCCACCACCGCCGTGTCCCGGTCTCCCAGCGAGTACACGCCGATGGCGTGCGGCACTATCAGGTCCACGTCCCGCCTTGTGAAGTACACGCAGTTCTCCCGGACACCGGGCAGCGCCGCCGTCGCCAGCGCCACCACCACCGACGCGACTGCCCCCACGAATACTGCCCTCCCAGGAAGCTCGCTCACCTCCTCCCACTTGCTCTCCTCCGGCCGGAACCGGCGCACCTCCACCTCCACCTCCACCGAGTCCCTCATCACCATGTACAGCTTCCTCACCAGCAGGAGCTCCCCCTCGGACTCCACCAGGTACGTCTGCCGCTGCCACCGCACCTGCCGGTAGTTCTGGTGGTCGCGGTCCTTCTCCCGCAGCTCCGACACGGCCGCCACGCGGGCTCGGAGGTCGGCCCGGTACGCCAGGACCGCGCCGTTGTTGCCCAGCGCGCAGAGCCGCCCGCGCCAGAACGCCACGTCCCGGAACCCTCCGTGCTCCGCCCCCGCCCCGATCGTGATCCAGGCGCCGCCGGACACGTCCGGCTGGAGCAGCGCCAGCGTGCCCGAGCTGCCCAGCACGGCGGCCACCCACCCCAGGGAGGTGGGCGGCGCGGACAGCACGATCTTCGCCACCGGGAACGCGGGGGCCCGGGGCATGGCCACGGATTCGCCGGAGAAGAGGTTGCGGAGCTCGATCGCCCGCTCCTCGTCGAAGGCCATCGCGAGCCAGCCGCCGATCTGGCCGCAGCACCGCCCGGCGTTGACGCGGTCGGGGACCGCGAAAGGGAGGATCTCGTCGCGCCGGAGGCTGAAGAACGCGAGGCTGCCGCAGGACCCGGGGCGGCGGAGGAGGAGTCGCGGGGCCTCGAAGGGGAGGTCAGCCGAGATCCAAGCTCGCGCGCACGACCGCCACGGGGAGCAGACCAGGCGGACGGCGATACGGCCCAGCGGGCCGAGGCGGCATAAGATGCTCTCCAGGAGCTCCGGTGGTAGATCCGGCCAGGCGGACTGCCCCGCGCCAAGCTGTTGCCGCCGCCGGGGATTCTGCGGGGAAGCCATCACACATTTGGCACCTCCTTCCGTTCAGAAATAGATTTTCTCTTGCTCTGCTTTTCCCCCTTATTTTTTTTTCTTCTGAGAGAACCCTGGAAACTTCAAACCAAGGCCGAGCTACATGTAGTATTTTTTTTAAAATTTAAAAATATATTTTAAAGTTTAAAAATATGGAAAAAAATCGCATGTTGTCAATGGCGTATACTGCAAACGTGCAAAATCTCAATATGAACTACGCGTTGTATTTTAGGCTGCAAAATTCGAAGAGAACCCTCCCAACTACAATTAGTATAGCTGAAGTTACCCTAACATGGTGGATGTGACGTGGTGTTTTGGCTACATGCATAGATGTGCATGTACTCATTTTGAGAAGAAAAACAATACATATTTAAATGTCAAAGAATAGAAAATGAAGCGCATGTACATCAGGAGACATTTTATGTTCACACACAAATGTCTGGATGTACATGTAATTTTTTAATATTTTGAAATGTACTTTTAGGCAATGAGTACATATGCACCTAGGAGCCAAGACAAAGTGGATTTCCGAACATTGTGGTTTAAATTACCCCTTATGTCTAAAAAGCACACACACAAAACACCTCTTCAGGGCCGGTCCTGAGATTTCAGGGGCCTGGGACAAAACAAGAACCAAGGGCCCTATATGCTTATATATATTTGATATATTCATATATAGTTTAAAATTTTCAATTCACAAACTCATAAAGTGTTCACAAAAAGCATTATTGATATCAAATACTGTGTACAAATAGTTTTAAAATTTTCTACTAACATTACTACTCCCTCTGTTTAGAAATATAAGACATTTTAGATTTATAAATCAAATGTACTTGGAGGTTCGATATACTAAAAGATGCCTAAATACATTTATTTCATATGCTAAATATCTTATATTTTTGAACGGATGAAGTAGATGTTAAGGCATCGATGATGGTATGACGATATCAATCTTATTAATTATCAGGACGGCCTCCTTGGACCGTGCACGTGCATGCAGTGTGGTCTCCTCTCGGTAAATTGGCTTCCAGCCTCTCCACGTGGTGTGTGATGTACGATGATGGGTCACCTCCTCTACGGTCGCTGAATGGTAGAATGGCGCATTATACACACATCAAATTAGAGAATTACCCATGGCCATGCATTTGAGAAATCAGCATGTAAGTGAAAAGGAAATGAGTCTATATTCATTTAGTGGAAGGATAAATGAGTTTTTTTTAGAATGGAAGGATAAATGAGTGGATTGTGTGTTGTGTTCCTTTTTTTTTTAGAACAGTGTGCTGTGTTCCTGGATCGGTCTCCTGGCCCTAGTCTAACCACCGAACTTGACCTAGTTTTTTAATAAAAAAAAGACAGCTAACCAAATGTAAAGGAGAGTAAAGCCCATGTTAAGACAGGCCCAAAATACAGTCCAATAGGCACACAGCGAACGCTTCATCCTCATCGTTTCACTGAATCCTTAGGGAAGAAAAATTTCTGCTCTAATGGCGCCCCAGAACCAGCTCATTCACCCCAACGTACATGGGATTTGGGGCCCCTTGGTATCGGGGGCCCGGGGCGGCTGCCCCGCTCGACCCCCCTCAGGGCCGGGCCTGCACCTCTTTCATGTTAGACCGGTTATAACATTTTTAGTGTGTATAGTCTAATTAACATTGGACTATATACTGTAGAAAAGCCAAGACAGGAAATTTCGAAGCTGACACGATGAAGCTCAAGATGGTGATACAAGAGGCATACTAACGCAAGCACAGCCAGACTCCTACCATCGTGAGGTTGAAGTGCTTAATTCATTTTAGTTCCTGTTGTTGAAAGTGTTGATGTTTGAGGGAATCGATGCCCCTGTTGAGGGGATAACTCAGTTATGTGTTATAGTACGGTGGAAAAGGCCCACTGGTAGCATTTACAGAGGGAGTTACAAAATGGAGGTGAACTGAATAGAAAGGACACATACAATTATGATTGACACACCCTTAATTAAAATCTTGAAACATGTGGAAAGATTTAGATTATGCCTGAATCCTGAAGGTCCTTGACTGGAAGTGGCTTAGTAAAACCATTCGCAATTTGATCTTTGCTAGATATAAACTGCACATCAAGGAGCTTGTTTGCAACTCTTTCTCGAACAAAATGGAAGTCAATTTCAATATGTTGGGTGCGGGCATGGAAGACCGGATTAGTAGACAGGTAAGTGGCACCAATGTTGTCACACCATAGACATGGTCGTTCTTTCACTTGAACACGAAGTTCTTTGAGTAGAGCTTCAATCCAAGTAAGTTCAACAGTAGCGTTTGTCAATGCTTTATATTCAGCTTCAGTACTAGAACGAGAAACAATTGCTTGTTTGCAAGCACTCTAAGATATCAAATTTGGCCAAAAAATATGGCAAAACCGCTAGTAGAGCGTCGATCATTTATAAAATCAGCCCAATCGGCATCTGAAAAGGCACCAAGAAGTGTAGAAGTGCTCTTTTGAAACGGGAGTCCAACACTCAAAGTTCCTTTAACATATCTAAGAATTATTTTTTAAACTGTCCAATGGGTTGTAGTTGGTGCACGAAGGAATTGACACACTTTGTTGATTACAAAAGACAAGTCTGGACGTGTGAGATTTAAATACTATAAAGTTCTAATGATACTTATGTAGTGTGTGTTGTCCTCGGGACCAAGAGGATCTCCATCTGTAAGAGATAATTTTTCGGTGGAAGACATGGGTGTAGAAACTGAGGTAGAATTTGTCATACCGACTTTGGCAAGAATATTAGTAGCATATTTCTCTTGTGTTAGAATCAATTGATTATGTACTTTCTTGACTTCAATGCCCAAAAATAAGTTTAAATTCCCGAGATCTTTTAGAGAAAAATGTGAGCTTAGGTCTTGTAGCATACCATAGCGAATAGTACCATCTGTATAAATTTTTGATTGTCGAATACCTTTTTTAGACTGATGAGTCCAAAATTGAAGCATATTTACCATTTGTTTTTGCATAAGTAGAGTAGGATTTTTGGTATTTTACTATGTTTGCGCGCATCTTTTGTCCTTGTTTCAAGATGATCCCAACTTACTAAGTCTCTTATGAACATATCAATTGGAACTATCATAGTATGTTGTAATATGATATTTTAAGCGATAAAAGTCATTTAATTGATTTACCTTCGCACCTAGGAGATTTGCACACATATTGGAGGACACGGGGGTCTTAACGACCATTGGTGTGGGGCCCCCTGGATTAATCCTCCGAGAATCACTATTATGCATACACCACGATCCCATGATTAGTTTATCGTGGCACATAACCGACAAGTATCAAAGTAAACATCCATTACTTAAGTGGATACATGTCATACCTTATTTGAAATTATGGCTATATCAATCAACATCAGCGGAACTTCATAAAGCATAGAGCCCGAGCCATGCCTTAACCTACAGGCAACTGACTGGGAGAACTTCTAGCTCGCATAGTCGTCAATATTGATACCTTCGATCTGGATTACGGATGTAGTATAGCTTCTTTTTCACTAGTAGACCTAGGTTATCGAATCCTCGGGAAGCAGAGGCGTAGTGAAGTTACTTTAACGGACCTTTGGGAGTTTTAGAATTCCTTTTGTGCTTGGGGAAGGGGGTATAAAAGCCCCTTTATCCCCTTCAGGAAAAACTCTTGATTCATTCGAAAAGTGTAGGACCCACAGCAAGAGCTCTCTCTCTAGATCTCTCACTTCAACCACCCGAAGGCTTTGATCTTTGGGGGAATTGAAGGAGGAGACAATCTTCATCGCCATCACGAATCAAGCGTATCAACTCCTCTCCATTCATTTGGAGAAATCCCCGATCTAGTATTCTTGTTAATATCTAGATCTTGTGTTTTGTTATTGATAACTTGTTCTTGTGGCAGCTTGTTGTCATTACGGGAGCCTCCAATTTGGTTGTGGAGTTGTGCCCTGCTAGTTGTGTAAAGGCACTGGTACCCGCCTCGAAGGGTCCCTATAGTGGAAAGGTGGATCAGGCCTTTGGTGGCGGGATCCATCGGAGAACAGGGTGAGGCCTATTGTGGCGTGGTGGTTTTAGTACCGCCCACCCCTCCAACACAGACGTACTTCCCTTAACAAGGAAGTAACTACTGTCAAACAAATCCTGTGTCTCCGCGTGCTTCACTACGGTTTACCCGTTCCTCTTCCACTCGCTCTTTACTCGCTAGTAGATAGGTTTGCATATAGGGAAATTCCACCTAATAGTTTATCTAGAGAATTTACCCTTTGTGCTAAGCCTAAAATTGAAAAGGTATTAAAATTTGGTGTAGCACCTATTCACCCCCCCTCTAGGTGCCCATACGATCCATTTCAATTGGTATCAGAGCCCCGGCTCTTAATTCGGGCTTAACCGCCTAAGAGTAGTATGGGTACCAAGGATGATGGGAATGAGGCTGTATATAAGGCCACAATGGATGATCTCAAGATGTTGGAAACAACCTTGTTGAAATCCTTTGAGGCCAAGATGGAGGAGATGAATCAAATGATTGCTCGCCTCACATCATCCATAGCCCCATCTCCATCCTCCTCTGAGGCAGCCACACCATCATCTAAGGAAAAGGGTAACACCGGATCCAAGGATGATGATGTGGAAGGTGAAAAACTTAATGGTTCCACCTCCAAGAAGGGAAGTGGTAATGAGGAATATAGTGAGGTTCGCCACGTATATTCCCCTGACCCACCTATCCCACGTTAATATGAGAACTTTGCAAAGTCTCCACAAGGGTGGCCACATCCTTGGACTAAAACAAAATGTCTCCTTTGCGAAATATCGTGTTTGCAGGGCTTGTGTTGAAGGGGAAATGTATGACTCTCCTCATCGAAGGAAGACTATTATTTCGTCAAAAAGGATCTTAGAGCTCCTTCATGTGGACCTGTTTGGACCTCCATCTCATGCAAGCCTCGGTGGGAAGAAGTACTTCCTTGTGATCGTTGATGATTACTCAAGATACACTTGGGTCTATTTCTTCAAGCTGAAGAGCGAGACTTAACAAACGGTCATCGACTTCGCCAATGAGGTTCAACGTCAACACACCGTCCCTATTCTCGCAATAAGAAGTGATAACGGCTCCGAGTTCAAGAACTACACCTTAAATGAGTACCTAAGTGAAGAGGGGATAAGACATCAATATTCCGCTGCGTACACCCCTCAACAAAATGGTGTTGCCGAGAGGAAGAACCAGACTCTAATGGATATGGTAAGGTCTATGCTAGCCTAATTCAAGTCTCCATATAACTTCTGGGCTGATGCGATATCTACCGCTTGTCATTAATCCAACCGGTTATACCTCCGTAAAATCTTGGACAAGACTCTGTATGAAATACTTACCGGTAACAAACCAAACATCTCATACTTTCGGGTATTTGGGTGTAAGTGTTTCTTTCTCATCAAGGGAGTTCGTTTATCTAAATTTGAGTCTAAGGCTTTAGAAGGTATTTTTGTTGGGTATGGTGCCGAATCCCACACTTATAGAGTCTACAATAAGCTCTCCGGAACTGTTGTAGAATCTTGTAGTGTGGTGTTCAAAGAAAATGACGGCTCCGGTGCGGGGCAAGTTGATGTTTGTGATGCAGATGTTGAAATACCCCAAGATGCCATAAGAAGAATGAGCGTGGTATTTTTCCGCCCCATTGAGGAACCCCTTGTGGCAGATCAGGAAGGACAATGCTCTACTCATGAAGAGCCCTCATCTACACATACTCAACATGCTCCAACCATTGGAGTAACTTCTACACCAACTCCACCAATTGTTGAAGGTCAACATGCTCTTGGATGCTCCAGGCCAGATTATCCGGTCGACACCAGATTATCCGGCCACCTCTCCCCTGACGACCAATCTGCTCATCATACCGAAGAAACAGCAGCAAGCTCCAGGCCGGATTTTCCGGCTGACCCCGGATTATCTGGCCCCTCGCCAATTCAAGCAAGTTATAGGCAACCCACTAATATTGCATCAAGCTCTCCCAGGCCGGATTATCCGGCCTCACCCTCGGCCAGATTATCTAGCCATGAATCTCCTGTTGATCAACAACCTCCTATTACGGTCACTGACCCACCTCAAGGGCATGTTTCGTCATCTCCTACTACTGATAATCAGACTTCAAATTAAGGTCAAGCAAATGATTCCAACAAAGACTCAAGTGATGAAAATATTCCACCGAGAGACAACAAGATTATTGAACTTCGTCACAAGGCTCGTGCTGATCGGAACCTTGAGTTAAGGGGTCATACCCTTGACAAAGTTGTAGGTGATCTTCGATGAAGGGTTTCCACAAGAAGGGAATTGGCAAGTTTTGGTGAGCATCAAGCTCACATCTCAATGGTGGAACCTAAGAAGGTGTTTGAAGCTCTCGAAGATCTGGACTGGGTTGTTGCTATGCATGAAGAGTTGAATAACTTTGAGCGTAACAAGGTCTAGAAACTAGTGGAGAAGCCCAAGGATTGCCGCAATGTTATCAGCACTAAATGGATATTTAAAAACAAGCAAGATGAGAATGGCATTGTTGTAAGGAACAAGGCGAGACTTGTGGCACAAGGATATTCCCAAGTTGAGGGCATTGACTTCGGCGAGACCTATGCTCCCGTGGCTCGTCTTGAGTCCATCCATATCCTTCTTGCTTATGCTGCCCATAATAATTTTAAATTGCAGCAAATGGACGTTAAGAGTGCTTTTCTTAATGGTCCTCTACATGAGCTGGTAGATGTAAAGCAACCCCCAGGATTTAAGGATCCTAACTTGCCAAACCATGTCTACAAACTCAATAAGGAACTCTATGGCCTTAAACAAGCCCCATGTGCATGGTATGAGCACCTTAAAGAGCTTTTGCTAGACCGTGGCTTCGAAGTTGGGCAAATTGATCCCACTCTTTTTACTAAGAAGGTTAAGGGGGAGCTCTTCGTATGCCAACTATATGTAGACGACATCATCTTTGGTTCTACTAATAAAGATTTTAATGATGAATTTTCAAAGCTTATGGCTGATAGGTTTGAGATGTCTATGATGGAGGAGTTACGGTTCTTTCTTAGATTCGAGATCAAGCAACTTAGAGAAGGAACCTTCATCAATCAAGCTAAATACATCCAAGACATGCTCAAGAGATTCAAGATGACAGATCTTAATGGCGTCGCCACTCCGATGCAAACAAAATGTCACCTTGAACTTAACCCCCACGGTAAAGATGTGGACCAAAAGGTATACTGGTCCATGATCGGCTCTCTTCTTTACCTCTGTGCATCTAGACCCGATATTGTGTTGAGTGTGGGGGTGTGTGCAAGGTATCAAGCAGATCCTAAAGAAAGCCACTTAGTGGCGGTCAAGAGGATCTTCCAATATTTGGTTCATTCCCCTAACTTTGGTCTATGGTATCCCAAGGGCTCCATATTCTCTCTATGTGGTTATACTGATTCAGATTGGGCTGGTGATAAGGATGACCAGAAATCAACTTCTGGTGCTTATCAGTTTTTGGGAAGATCTCTAGTTTGCTGGTCTTCTAAAAAGCAGAATTGTATTTCTCTCTCCACCGCTGAAGCTGAATATGTTGCTGCTGCTAGTGCCTACACTCAGTTATTATGGATGAGGCAAACTTTAAAGGAATACAGTGTCAATTGTGACAAAGTGCTTCTTTTATGCGATAATGAAAGTGCAATCAAAATTGCGTACAATCCGGTACAGCACACAAGGACAAAGCATATTGAGATTCAGAATCATTTTATTCAGGACCATGTTGCTCGAGGCGATATTGATCTATCTTTTGTGAGCACGAAGAACCAACTTGCTGATATTTTCACGAAGCCACTTGATGAAGCAAGGTTTTGCTACTAGAGGAATGAGCTAAATATCGTTGATTCAAGGAGCTTGTATTGATTACCCATGCACTCACTTGTACATCTCAGTCTTATTTGGTCTAGATGTGGGCATGGGTATAGGGGGAGTGTGGTCCTAACTGATTGGCCTAACCCTCTGATGTCTATGCACTTCTATTCTTGTAGACAGTTGTTGGGCCTCCAAGTGCAGAGGTTTGTAGAACAGCAGCAAGTTTTCCCTTAAGTGGATCACCCAAGGTTTATCGAACTCAGGGAAGAAGAAGAGAGATGAAAAGAAAATGTATCCCCTCTCAAGCAACCCTGCAATCAAGATACAAGAAGTCTCTTGTGTCCCCAACACACCCAATACACTTGTCAGGTGTATAGGTGCACTAGTTCGGCGAAGAGATAGTGAAATACAAGTGGTATGGATAATTATAAGTGGTAACGGTGCTAGAAGATAGCTTGATGGCGTGGAAAAGTCTAAAGTAAAACTGAAATAAAGATAGAAGAAAGCAAACATGTAATAGATCTAATAACAAATGGTGTTTCAGTGCTTAGAAACAAGGCCTAGGGATCATACTTTCACTAGTGAACACTCTCATATAAATATATTCTTCTCTTCGTGATACTACTCTGAACTACTCTCCGGTTGGACACTCTAATCCATGGTAGGGCTATAACAGCAAACCTCAAAGTTCGCTTTCCCCATCTAGATAACCTCACACTGTCACCTTGAGCTCTAGATGGTTCAAACAAACACCACAATTTCATAAAGACATCCAACTCCAAATATAACTCATAACAAGTATTTGTAGTCTCTAGCCTAAGTGCCACCATGGTGTGCACACTATAACTTTCACAAACATGGGGAGAGCAGAGATCTATTAAAGCACTTGAGTAGCAAGGTAGATCTACTTGATTACAAAGCTCATGATCACAAAATGATCATGCATAGAGAGAGATGAACACATAGCTACCGGTAGAACCCTTAGCCTCGAGAGAGAACTACTCCCTCCTCATCATGGGAATCAACAACGGTGATGGAGATGGTGGTGGAGATCGATGGAGAAACTAATTTTTTTGGGGTTTTGAAAAACAAAACAAGCAAACAGAGCAAAAAGAAACTAAGCAAAACAAAAATAACAAAGTAAAGAGATTGGTTATGAGGGACTCCCCTTGTGAAGATGTCCTTGACTCCCCGGCAACGGCGCCAGAAAATCACTTGATGGCTCAATGCACGGCGCGCAGAAAAATGCTTGATGGCGGTGTTGATGTAGAGCTCGTTGGGAACCCCAAGAGGAAGGTATGATGAGCACAACAGCAAGTTTCCCTCAGTTATGAAACCAAGGTTTAATCGAACCAGTAGGAGCAAGGAAACACCCCAAAGGTGTTACTAGCTGAGCTTTGGCAGGGCGCACTACCGGTGCTAGTAGCAACGTGGAGAACTGCACAACACAACCACAGAACTTTGTCCCCAACTTGCGATGAGGTTGTCAATCTCATCGTGTTTTGCGGAAAACAAAGGATTAAACGTATCGAATGGAAAGAAGTAAAAGTTTGCAGAAAGTAAACACAAAGCAGTAAAAGATTGTAGATTGTATGTAAAGAAAAAGGACCGGGATCCATAGTTCACTAGAGGTGGCTCTACTTAGATAGATAACATGCTGGGTGAAAAAATTACAGCGGGGCAATTGACAAACACCAAGAAAGCAATACATGCATATACTAATCATCTTGACTCCTTTGAGACTTGATTGGGCATTACAAAATTATACATAGACCGCCATCCAACTGCATCTATGACTAATAATCCACCTTCAGGTTATCATCCGAACCCCCTCCAGTATTAAGTTGCAAGCAAAAGATTATTGCTTTACGAACTGCATGTAAAGTAAACAATACGATTGTTCTATGAACAAAGGATTGTTGTTTTCTCCCTAGTAGCAACAGCACATCTAGTACCTTAGAGATTTCTGTCACTTCCCCAGATTACCAGAGGCATGAACCCACTATCGAGCATAAATACTACCTCTTGGAGTTGCTAGCATCTACTTGGCCAAGATAGCTACTAACAACGGAAAGCATGCAAGATCACAAATAACAAAGACATGATAGAATCAATAATCAATCTGAAATAGCATCTCAATATCCATCGGATCCCCGCAAACACAACATGCAGAATTACAAACAGATGATCTTGATCATGAACGGAGCTCACAAGATCTAAACATGAAAGCACAAAGGTGGAGAACCAGCCATCTAGCTACTACATGGATCCGTAGTCCAAGGATGAACTACTCACGCATCACACCGGAGGCTTGCATGGTGATGAAGAAGGCCTCCAGGATGAATTCCCCTCTCCGGCAGGGTGCCGGGAAGAGCTTCAGATCCCTCCTGATCTAGGGATGGAGATGACGACGGCTACAGACTCTTTCGTGGATTTTTGATCGGGTACTTAGGGTTTTCGTCCCGAGGGTAATATATAGGCGGCAGGAGAGGCCGAGGGGGTGCCGGGAGCCACCACACCACCCCCTGGCGCGGGCCAGTCTTGGCCGCGTGGCCAGGTGGTGTGGTCGCCCCCTGGCCCTTCTCCGTCTCGTATTCTGACACTTGATGTCTTCCGGAAAAATAGGCACTTTGGCTTTTGTCCCATCCAATTCCGAGAATATTCATTTTCTGACTTTCTTGGAACCAAAAACAGCAGAAAACAGGCAACTGGCACTTTGGCTCTTGTTAATAGGTTAGTCTAAGAAATCATATGAAAAGTACCCCAAAGTTGGAACAAAACACAAGAAAGTGGATAATACCAAGCATGGAACATCAAAAATTATAGATACATTTGCAATGTATCAACATCCCCAAGCTTAACTCCTGCTCGTCCTCGAGTAGGTAAGTGATAAAAATAAAGAATAATTTTTGAGGAGACATGCACCATCAAAGACTTGATCAAAGTATTTGTAAAACATTCAAAGCTGGGATCATAGTACTTCAATCATAACATGAAAGACAAAGTTCTAGCAATAAGACAAAGAACCTATGATGCAACATGAAAAGGCACAAACAAAAGATGCATGAATAACAATGCTTTGCAAGACGTTTGTTTGTTTCACATAAAGAAAACATGGCATAATAGTATTCAGCTTGTCCCTCAATAGAGTAGCAAATAAAAATGCATAGGACACCTTCGAAGTTCATAAGAGTGACTAGATACATTAGTTTAAAACAAGCAATAAGAAGTTATGCATCAATCAACTAGTCTTGGGACAATGCACATAGAACTAAGAATGCCCACTATGCTCTCAAAGTAGGTGCATAAAGGTAGAAGATGGAGACTCAATATAATGGTGGAAGAAAAGCCTTTGTAAAAGGAAGTAGGGATTCAAGTCTCATAAAGAGCTTCCAAAAATTATGGTACTTATAGCTTTCAGCTCTCATTGGCCCTATCATAAGCCTCTTGAAGTGGTTAAGGTTAAAGTGACACAACTAAGAGGATATGCTTGACAAGTTATAAACCGAAATCTCATGCCCCTTACTTACGAAGACCGATCCTCATGCTACTCAACTTCAGTCATGAGTAAGCTCTTGCCATTGTAAGTACATGTGTATCATTAAGAACCGCCAACGGGGTACCCCTTGCACATGATACAGGAGCTTTCCCATAATCAAAATGACAAGGCAAGCAGACAATGAGCATCTCAGCGATCTTTTTATTTGCTATTTGCATAGGTTTTTATTGAGGATGCTTCATAGAGTGCTCATTATGGTGATGCTGCAAGTTTCCACCATGATTAGGCATGGCTTAGGCTAGCGTACCAGGCGTTTCTCTAACACACATACAAACTCCATGATCTTACAAGTTCCACTTTTATTTCACACCGCCGGGATGCGTAAGCAAAAGAACATGATATCAGCGGGGTACAAAGTACAAGTGCAATGTTGAAAGCGTTCCCCATGGTACATGGTTCTGCTAATTTCAACTTATAAAGCGCAAGCATATACGCAACAAAGAAGGACCCAATGGTTCAAGTTTATTAGAGGCAAGTAAAGTAAAGTGTGCCATCAAGTTCGTGAGAGCTTTAATCACTAGTATTCTCATAACAAGTTTAATTTGGAAGGTAAACAAAAGCATGAATATACTTGGAATAGCATAAGCTAGTAGGTAGGTATGGTGGACTCTTTGGAAAAACTTGGTTTAGGGAGTTGGATGCATGAGTGAAACTCATACTTGGTTGTGGAGGCTAGCAAAAGACTGGGAGCGACAAACTAAGAGAACAATAATGGCCATAATCATGCAGAGTGACAAAACATCATTGATCAAAGCATAAAGTGATACTACAAGTTGAAAACTAAAGGATCATAAAGGCTATGGTGACTTGAGATAGTCATAACATGGTGTGAGCATGTGCCAAGTCAACCCAAATAAAGCATCAAAGGAGAATACCACTATACTATGCTTTAATATGCTAAAACAACGCATGATTCATCCAAGGCACATTAAGCAATCTCAATTGTTTATAAAAAGTCATGCTACAGCAAAGAATACTAAGCATAAAGCCAAAACAATATCAAGCATGGCATGACAAAGCATAGGCCACAGTAAAAAACGAGCTCTTTTTACCACATAAGTATGAACTTTCCTACTCTTTTCCAAACCAAACCAAACTATTTGCAAACCAATGTATGAAAGAGGGGTCCAACCAATTTATTCAGAAAACTAAGCAAACCAAAGCAAACGAAAAATATGATGCTCCAAGAAAAACACAATTGTGCATGAAACAATAAAAATGAAGCATTTGGAAGAAATCTGGGATTTTTATTGATTAAGAAGGGGATGCCTTGGGAATCCCCAAGCTTTGACGCTTGTACTTCTTGGATATTTCTTGGTGTGACACGTGTGGCATCCCCAAGCTTGAGCTTTAGTCCATCCTTATCTCATTACTCATTCCTTCCATACACCTAAAATTTTTCCTTCATACAAAACTTCACACAATCTTTATTAGCAACATTAGTGCACTTAAGATAAATAAGTCTTAAGGTTCAGTTCTAACACCAAATAAACTTCCATTAGAACACTAGTTGCTGTAGCACTTCCCTCAAAAATCTCAATTCCCCAAAAGAACTCAAGAAGGAACCAACAAGAAGCAAATGCAGAAAATGGTAGAAATTTGTCAAAACAGACCAGCAGGTAAAGACGATTTTTTCGATGACCTTCTGTTGCTCAAATAAAAAAGTGTTTAACTAACTAAAGTTATATAACAACCGGGGGCAGAAGCACAAAAAATTACAGTTCAATATGACATACAGAGCTCTCTCACAAATTTTTACGGTGAAACACAAAAATCTGTTTCGGGACAACAACTTTTCCAATCATTACTTCTCTCTCATTAGAGGTTACTCTTGGCACAAAAAGCAAATAAAAAGGATAAGTAGAGGTTATTACAGAGGTAATAACTTCCAAGACTCATCTAAATCTTTTGGGTTATCTCCCAATAAGTACTTTTCTTTAACGCCTTTAAATTAGGCATAAGAAGCAAAGAAAGAATCAAGTGTTCTCAAATAACCAATTTTCTTGCCCTTACCTCTCTTATTTTTATTCTTAACCTTGGGGAAAATATGATTGTTTGGTGGAGAACAAAGGTACATGGTCCCCTTTCCCACATCTATTATCGCTCCAAGGAGTTCTAATAGGTACCTTCCAAGTGTAATTTGTCCTTTTCCTGCACATTCAATAACAAGATAATCAATAGAAATCGTTTTCCCAAGCATCTTTGTAAACACTCCTTCAGCTATTCCAAGAGGTAATATGGTAGTATTATTAGCAAGAGATATTTATTTTCCTCCTTCAATAAGCCCCCAAGTATTCAGAGATTTATAAATATCTTTGGGCATGAGGCAAAATTCAGACATGATATCACAACGAGCTTGAAAAGTTTTAGTGTTCATCTCAATCTTTACTGTAGGGAACCACTTTGACGGTTTAGAGTTTAATGGAACATAATTGTGATGCTCTGATGGCTCAATACACGGCGCCCAGAAAAGTGCTTGGTGCGTGGTGTTGATGTAGAGCTTGTTGGGAACCCCAAGAGGAAGGTATGATGAGCACAGCAGCAAGTTTCCCTCAGTTATGAAACCAAGGTTTAATCAAACCAGTAGGAGCAAGGAAACACCTCAAAGGTGTTACTAGCTGAGCTTTGGCAGGGCGCACTACCGGTGCTAGTAGCAACGTGGAAACCTGCACAACACAACCACAGAACTTTGTCCCCAACTTGCGATGAGGTTGTCAATCTCACCGTGTTTTGCCAAAAACAAAAGATTAAACGTATCGAATGGAAAGAAGTAAAAGTTTGCAGAAAGTAAACAAAAAGTAGTAAAATATTGTAGATTGTATGTAAAGAAAAAGGACCGGGATCCATAGTTCACTAGAGGTGGCTCTCCTTAGATAGATAACATGCTGGGTGAACAAATTACAGCGGGGCAATTGACAAACACCGAGAAAGCAATACATGCATATACTAATCATCTTGACTCCTTTGAGACTTGATTGGGCATTAGAACATAATACATAGACCGCCATCCAACTGCATCTATGACTAATAATCCACCTTCAGGTTATCATCTGAACCCCCTCCAGTATTAAGTTGCAAGCAACAGATTATTGCTTTATGAATTGCGTGTAAAGTAAACAATACGATTGTTCTATGAACAAAAGATCGTTGATTTCTCCCTAGTAGCAACAACACATCTAGTACCTTAGAGATTTCTGTCACTTCCCCAGATTACCAGAGGCATGAACCCACTATCGAGCATAAATACTAACTCTTGGAGTTGCTAGCATCTACTTGGCCAAGATAGCTACTAACAACAGAAAGCATGCAAGATCTCAAATAACAAAGACATGATAGAATCAATAATCAATCTGAAATAGCATCTCAATATCCATCGGATCCCCGCAAACAAAACATGTAAGAATTACAAATAGATGATCTTGTTCATGAACGGAGCTCACAAGATCTAAACATGAAAGCACAAAGGAGGAGAAACCAGCCATCTAGCTACTACATGGATCCGTAGTCCAAGGATGAACTACTCACACATCACACCGGAGGCTTGCATGGTGATGAAGAAGGCCTCCAGGGTGAATTCCCCTCTCCGGCAGGGTGCCGGGAAGAGCTTCAGATCCCCCCGATCTAGGGACAGAGACGGCGGCGGCTACAGACTCTTTCGCGGATTTTTGATTGGGTACCTAGGGTTTTCGTCCCGAGGGCAACTTATAGGAGGAAGGAGAGGCCGAGGGGGTGCTGGGGGCGGCCAGACCACCCCCTGGCGTGGGCCAGGCCTGACCGCGCGGCTAGGTGGTGTGGCCGGGCCTCGGCCCTTCTCCGTCTCGTACTCTGGCACTTGATCCCTTCCGGAAAAATAGGCACTTTGGCATTTGTCCCGTCCAATTCCGAGAATATTCATTTTCTGACTTTTCTGGAACCAAAAACAATAGAAGACGGGCAGCTGGCACTGTGGCTCTTGTTAATAGGTTAGTCAAAGAAATCATAATAAAAGTACTCCAAAGTTGGAACAAAACACAAGAAAGAGGATAAAACCAAGCATGGAACATCAAAAATTATAGATACATTTGCAATGTATCAACATCCCCAAGCTTAACTCCTGCTCGTCCTCGAGTAGGTAAGTGATAAAAAGAAATAATTTTTGAGGTGACATGCACCATCAAAGACTTGATCAAAGTATTTGCAAAACATTCAAGGCTGGGATCATAGTACTTCAATCATAACATGAAAGACAAAGTTCTAGCAATAGGAAAAGAAACTATGATGCAACATGAAAAGGCACAAACAAAAGATTCATGAATAACATGCTTTGCAAGACGTTTGTTTGTTTCACATAAAGAAAACATAGCATAAAAGTATTCAGCTTGTCCCTCAATAGAGTAGCAAATATAAATGCGTAGGACACCTTCAAAGTTCATAAGAGTGACTAGATACAATAGTTTCAAACAAGCAATAACAAGTTATGCATCAATCAACTAGTCTTGGGACAATGCACATAGAACTAAGAATGGCCACTATGCTCTCAAAGTAGGTGCATAAAGATAGAAGGTGGAGACTCAATATAATGGTGGAAGAAAGGCCTTTTGTAAAAGGAAGTAGGGATTCAAGTCGCATAAAGAGCTTCCAAAAATTATGGTACTGATAGCTTTCAGCTCTCATTGCCCCTATCATAAGCATCTTGAAGGTGATTAAGGTTAAAGTGACACAACTAAGAGGATATGCTTGACAAGTTATAACCGAAATCTCATGCCCCTTACTTATGAAGACCGATCCTCATGCTACTAAACTTTAGTCACGAGTAAGCTCTTGTCATTGTAAGTATATGTGTATCATTAAGAACCGCCAACGGGGTACCCCTTGCACATGATACGGGAGCTTTCCCATAATCAAAATGACAAGGCAAGCAGACAATGAGCATCTCAGCGATCTTTTTATTTACTATTTGGATAAGTTTTTATTGAGGATGCTTCATAGAGTGCTCATTATGGTGATGCTGCAAATTTCCACCATGATTAGGCATGGCTTAGGCTAGCGGCCCAGGCGTTTCTCTAACACACATACAAACTCCATGATCTTACAAGTTCCACATTTATTTCACACCACCGGGATCCGTAAGCAAAAGAACATAATATCAACGGGGTACAAAGTACAAGTGTAATGTTGAAAGCGTTCCCCATGAAACATGGTTCTGCTAATTTCAACTTATAAAGCGCAAGCATATACGAAACAAAGGAACCAATGGTTCAAGTTTATTAGAGGCAAAAAAGTAAAGTGTGCCATCAAGTTTGTGAGAGCTTTAATCACGAGTTTTCTCATAACAAGTGGAAGGTAAACAAAAGCATGAATATACTTGGAATAGCATAAGCTAGTAGGTATGTATGGTGGAATCTTTGTAAAAACTTGGTTTAGGGAGTTGGATGCATGAGTGGAACTCATACTTGGTTGTGGAGGCTAGCAAAAGACTGGGAGCGACAAATTAAGAGAGCAATAATGGCCATAATCATGCAAGAGCGACAAAACATCATTGATCAAAGCATAAAGTGATACTACAAGTTGAAAACTAAAGGATCATAAAGGCTATGGTGACTTGAGATAGTCATAACATGGTGTGAGCATGCGCCAAGTCAACCCAAATAAATCATCAAAGGAGAATACCACTATACTATGCTTTAATATGCTAAAACAACGCATGATTCATCTAAGGCACATTAATCAATCTCAATTGTTTATAACAAGTCATGCTACAGCAAAGAATACTAAGCATAAAGCTAAAACAACATCAAGCATGGCATGACAAAGCATAGCCACAGTCAAAAACGAGCTCTTTTTACCACAAAAGCATGAAGTTTCCTACTCTTTTCCAAACCCAAACCAAACTATTTGCAAACCAAAGTGTGAAAGGGGGGGTCCAACCAACTTATTCAGAAAACTAAGCAAACCAAGCAAACTAAAAACCAAAACGAAAACAAAAAGAAGACGCTCCAAGAGGAACATAACTGTGCACGAAACAATAAAAATGAAGCGTTTGGAAGAAACCTGGAATTTTTATTGATGAAGAAGGGGATGCCTTGGGCATCCCTAAGCTTTCACGCTTGTACTTCTTGGGTATTTCTTGGGGTGACACACGTGGCATCCCCAAGCTTGAGCTTTTGTCCATCCTTCATCTCATTACTCATTCCTTCCATATACCTGAAAATTTTCCTTCATACAAAACTTCACACAATCTCATTAGCAACATTAGTGCACTTAAGATAAATAAGTCTCAAGGTTCAGTTCTAACACCAAATAAACTTCCATTAGAACACTAGCTACTGTAGCACTTCCCTCAAAAATCTCAATTGCCCAAAGGAACTCAAGAAGGAACTAACAAGAAGCAAATGCAGAAAATGGCAGAAATCTGTCAAAACAGACCAGCAGGTAAAGACGAATTTTTTCGAAGACCTTTTGTTGCTCAAATCAAAAAGTGTTGAACTAACGAAAGTTAGATAACAACCTGGGGCAGAAGCAAAAAAAATTACAGCTCAATCCGACGTACAGAACTCTCTCAGAAAGTTTTACGGTGAAGCACAAAAATCTGTTTCGGGACAGCAACTTTCCCATTCATTACTTCACTCTCATTAGAGGTTACTCTTGGCACAAAAAACAAATAAAAAAGGATAAGGAAAGGTTATTACAGAGGTAATAATTTCCAAGACTCAACTAAAACTCTTGGATTATCTCCCAACAAATACTTTTCTTTAACGCCTTTAAGTTAGGCATAAGAACCAAAGAAAGAATCAAGTGTTCTCAAATGAAGAAGCATTAAGACCAACTTTCTTGCCCTTACCTCTCTTATTTTTATTCTTAACCTTGGGGAAAATCTGATTGTTTGGTGGAGAAGAAAGGTGCATGGTCCCCTTTCCCACATCTATTATTGCTCCAAGGAGTTCTAATAGGGATCTTCCAAGTGTAATTTGTCCTTTTCCTGCACATTCAATAACAAGATAATCAATAGAAATCATTTTCCCAAGGATCTTTGTAAACACTCCTTCAGCTATTCCAAGAGGTAATATGGTAGTATTATTAGTAAGAGATATTTCTTTTCCTCCCTCAATGATCACCCAAAGATTCAGAGATTCATAAATAGCTTTGGGCATAAGACAAAATTCAGACATGATATCACAGCGGGCTTGAAAAGTTTCATTGTTCATCTCAATCTTTACTGTAGGGAACCACTTTGATGGTTCAGAGTTTATTGGAACATAATCGTGATGCTCCCTAAGCGTATTATAGCAACTTTCCAATCTAGTAATGCTAGCCTCAAGAGTGTCCATCCTAGCAAATATTTTTGCGAAAGAAGTATCAGTTTGGCTAGGCAAGTTGTAAGTGAGGATCAATTTATTTATAGCATTAATGGCATCATCCTCATTACTTTGGAGGAAATCTCCTCCCGCAATAGCATCTAAAGCATATCTATATCAAAGAGCAATCCCAAGGTAAAAACTGCTAAGGAACAATCCTTGAATCATTTTAGGCTCAGTCTTGTCATGTAGATCAGAGATTCGAGACCAAGCTTCCTTAAAACTTTCCTCAATTCCTTGTTTAAAAGTGAGAATCATTTCCTCGGGTGACAAAGTGATTGGAGCAAGGCTAGACATAGTGGCAACTCAAGATAGGAACTAATTTTTTGTGTGTTTTCAAATAAGAAAGCAAACAAGTAAAACTATTTTTTTTTGTGTTTTTGAAGAACAAAACAAGCAAACAAAGCAAAAAAAGAAACTAAGCAAAACAAAAACAACAAAGTAAAGAGATTGGTTATGAGGGACTCCGCTTGTGAAGATGTCCTTGACTCCCCGGCAACGGCGCCAGAAAATCGGCGTGTAGTTGACGTGGGAGTTTCTTCTACTTCTTCGGTCCCCGACAACGGCGCCAGAAAATCGCTTGATGGCCCAATACACGGCGCCCAGAAAAGTGCTTGGTGCGTGCTGTTGATGTAGAGCTCGTTGGGAACGCCAAGAGGAAGGTATGATGAGCACAGCAGCAAGTTTCCCTCAGTTATGAAACCAAGGTTTAATCGAACCAGTAGGAGCAAGGAAACACCTCAAAGGTGTTACTAGCTGAGCTTTGGCAGGGTGCACTACCGGTGCTAGTAGCAACGTGGAGACCTGCACAACACAACCACAGAACTTTGTCCCCAACTTGCGATGAGGTTGTCAATCTCACCGTGTTTTGCGGAAAACAAAGGATTAAACATATCGAATGGAAAGAAGTAAAAGTTTGCAGAAAGTAAACAAAAAGTAGTAAAAGATTGTAGATTGTATGTAAAGAAAAAGGACCGGGATCCATAGTTCACTAGAGGTGGCTCTCCCTAGATAGATAACATGCTGGGTGAACAAATTACACCGGGGCAATTGACAAACACCGAGAAAGCAATACATGCATATACTAATCATCTTGACTCCTTTGAGACTTGATTGGGCATTACAACATAATACATAGACCACCATCCAACTGCATCTATGACTAATAATCCACCTTCAGGTTATCATCCGAACCCCCTCCAGTATTAAGTTGCAAGCAACAGATTATTGCTTTACGAACTGCGTGTAAAGTAAACAATACGATTGTTCTATGAACAAAAGATCGTTGTTTTCTCCCTAGTAGCAACAGCACATCTAGTACCTTAGAGATTTCTGTCACTTCCCCAGATTACCAGAGGCATGAACCCACTATCGAGAATAAATACTAACTCTTGGAGTTGCTAGCATCTACTTGGCCAAGATAGCTACTAACAACGGAAAACATGCAAGATCTCAAATAACAAAGACATGATAGAATCAATAATCAATCTGAAATAGCATCTCAATATCCATCGGATCCCCGCAAACAAAACATGTAAGAATTACAAATAGCTAATCTTGATCATGAACGGAGCTCACAAGATCTAAACATAAAACCACAAAGGAGGAGAAACCAACCATCTAGCTACTACATGGATCCGTAGTCCAAGGATGAACTACTCACGCATCACACCAGAGGCTTGCATGGTGATGAAGAAGGCCTCCAGGGTGAATTCCCCTCGCCGACAGGGTGCTGGGAAGAGCTTCAGATCCCCCCGATCTAGGGACAGAGACGATGGCGGATACAGACTCTTTCTTGGATTTTTGATCGGGTACCTAGGGTTTTCGTCCCGAGGGCAACTTATAGGCGGAAGGAGAGGCCGAGGGGGTGCTGGGAGCGGCCAGACCACCCCCTGGCGCGGGCCAGGCCT
Source organism: Avena sativa (assembly GCA_916181665.1). Lineage (NCBI taxonomy): Eukaryota > Viridiplantae > Streptophyta > Magnoliopsida > Poales > Poaceae > Avena > Avena sativa. Next base: position 625,951,597 of record OV702288.1, on the reverse strand, counting down.
AGCCGCGTGGCCAGGTGGTGTGGCCGGGCCCCAGCCCTTCTCCGTCTCGTACTCTGGCACTTGATCCCTTCCGGAAAAATAGGCACTTTGGCTTTTGTCCCGTCCAATTCCGAGAATATTCATTTTCTGACTTTTCTAGAACCAAAAACAACAGAAAACAGGCAGCTAGCACTGTGGCTCTTGTTAATAGGTTAGTCCAAGAAATCATAATAAAAGTACTCCAAAGTTGGAACAAAACACAAGAAAGCAGATAAAACCAAGCATGGAACATCAAAAATTATAGATACATTTGCAATGTATCATGCTCCCTAAGCGTATTATAGCAACTTTCTAGGCTAGTAGTGCTAGCCTTAAGAGTGTTCAACCTAGCAAATATTTTTGCGAAAGAAATATTAGTTTGGCTATGCATGTTGTAAGTGAGGATAAATTTCTTTATAGCATTAATAGCATCATCCTCATTACATTGGAGGAAATCTCCTCCCACAATAGCATCTAAGGCATATCTATAGCAAAGAGAAATCCCAAGGTAAAAACTGCTAAGGAACAAGCTTTGAGTCATTTTAGGCTCAGTTTTCTCATGTAGATCGGAGATTCTAGACCAAGCTTCCTTAAAACTTTCCTCAATTCCTTGTTTAAAAGTGAAAATCATTTCCTCGGGTGACATAGTGACTGGAGCAAGGCTAGACATAGTGACACCTTAGGATAGGAACTAATTTTTTTGTGTTTTTGAAATAAGAAAGCAAACTAGTAAAACTATTTTTTTTGGGTTTTTGAAAAACAAAATAAGCAAACAAAGCAAAAAGAAACTAAGCAAAACAAAAATAACAAAGTAAAGAGATTGATTATGAGGGACTCCCCTTGTGAAGATGTCCTTGACTCCCCGGCAACGGCGCCAGAAAATCGCTTGATGGCTCAATGCACGGCGCCCAGAAAAATGCTTGATGGCGGTGTTGATGTAGAGCTCATTGGGAACCCCAAGAGGAAGGTATGATGAGCACAGCAGCAAGTTTCCCTCAGTTATGAAACCAAGGTTTAATCGAACCAGTAGGAGCAAGGAAACACCCCAAAGGTGTTACTAGCTGAGCTTTGGCAGGGCGCACTACCGGTGCTAGTAGCAACGTGGAGACCTGCACAACACAACCACAAAACTTTGTCCCCAACTTGCGATGAGGTTGTCAATCTCACCGTGTTTTGCGGAAAACAAAGGATTAAACGTATTGAATGGAAAGAAGTAAAAGTTTGTAGAAAGTAAACACAAAGCAGTAAAATATTGTAGATTGTATGTAAATAAAAAGGACCGGGATCCATAGTTCACTAGAGGTGGCTCTCCTTAGATAGATAACATGCTGGGTTAACAAATTACAACGGGGCAATTGACAAACACCAAGAAAGCAATACATGCATATACTAATCATCTTGACTCCTTTGAGACTTGATTGGGCATTACAACATTATACATAGACCGCCATCCAACTGCATCTATGACTAATAATCCACCTTCAGGTTATCATCCGAACCCCCTCCAGTATTAAGTTGCAAGCAACAGATTATTGCTTTATGAACTGCGTGTAAAGTAAACAATGCGATTGTTCTATGAACAAAGGATTGTTGTTTTCTCCCTAGTAGCAACAACACATCTAGTACCTTAGAGATTTCTGTCACTTCCCCAGATTACCAGAGGCATGAACCCACTATCGAGCATAAATACTAACTCTTGGAGTTGCTAGCATCTACTTGGCCAAGATAGCTACTAACAATGGAAAGCATGCAAGATCACAAATAACAAAGACATGATAGAATCAATAATCAATCTGAAATAGCATCTCAATATCCATTCGATCCCCGCAAACACAACATGCAGAATTACAAATAGATGATCTTGATCATGAACAGAGCTCACAAGATCTAAACATGAAAGCACAAAGGAGGAGAACCAGCCATGTAGCTACTACATGGATCCGTAGTCCAAGGATGAACTACTCACGCATCACACCGGAGGCTTGCATGGTGATGAAGAAGGCCTCCAAGGTGAATTCCCCTCTCTGGTAGGGTGTCGGGAAGAGCTTCAGATCCCTCCCGATCTAGGGATGGAGATGATGGCGGCTATAGACTCTTTCATGGATTTTTGATCGGGTACATAGGGTTTTCGTCCCGAGGGAAATATATAGGATGAAGGAGAGGCCGAGGGGGTGCTGGGAGCCACCACACCACCCCCTGGCACGGGCCAGGCCTGGCCGCGCGGCCAGGTGGTGTGGCCGGCCCCTGGCCTTTCTCCGTCTCGTATTCTGGCACTTGATGTCTTCCGAAAAAATAGGCACTTTGGCTTTTGTCCCGTCCAATTTCGAGAATATTCATTTTCTGACTTTCCTGGAACCAAAAACAGCAGAAAACATGCAGTTGGCACTGTGGCTCTTGTTAATAGGTTAGTCCAAGAAATCATATGAAAAGTACTCCAAAGTTGGAACAAAACACAAGAAAGTGGATAAAACCAAGCATGGAACATCAAAAATTATAGATACATTTGCAATGTATCACCACTATACTCTCTCAATAGGTGCATAAAGATAGAAGGTGGAGACTCAACAAAAAAGTAAAAGAAAGGCCTTCATAGAAGGAAGCAGGGATTCAAGTTTCATAAAGAGCTTCCAAAAATTATGGTACTTGTTAGCTTTCAGCTCTCATTGCCCGTATCATAAGCATCTTGAAGTGATTAAGGTTAAAGTGACACAACTAAGAGGATATGCTTGACAAATTATAAGCTGAAATCTCATGCCCCTTACTTACAAAGACCGAACCTCATGCTACTCAACTTTAGTCACAAGTAAGCTCTTGTCCTTGTAAGTACATATGTATCATAGAGAACCGCCAACAGGGTACCCCTTGCACATGATACAGGAGCTATCCCATAATCAAAATGACAAGGCAAGTAGACAATGAGCATCTCAACGATCTTTTTATTTGCTATTGAAGTGGTTTTTATTGAGGATGCTTCATAGAGTGCTCATTATGGTTATGCTGCAAGTTTCCACCATGATTAGGCATGGCTTAGGCTAGTGGCCCAGGCATTTCTCTAACACACATACAAACTCCATGATCTTACAAGTTCCACTTTTATTTCACACCGCCGAGATCCATAAGCAAAAGAACATGATATCAACGGGGTACAAAGTACATGTGCAATGTTGAAAGCGTTCCCCATGATACATGGTTCTGCTAATTTCAACTTATAAAGCGCAAGCATATACGCAACAAAGATGGACACAATGAGTCAAGTTTATTAGGGTCAAGAAAAGTAAAGTGTGCCATCAAGTTTATTAAGTGCAAGAAAGTAAAGTGTGCCATCAAGTTCGTGAGAGCTTTAATCACTAGTTTTCTCATAACAAGTTTAATTCGGAAGGTAGACAAAAGCATGAATATACTTGGAATAGCAAATGCTAATAGGTAGGTATGGTGGACTCTTTGGAATAGCTTGGTTTTATTTGGAGTTGGATGCATGAGTGGAACTCATACTTGGTTATGGAGGCTAGCAAAAGACTAGGAGCGACCAACTAAGAGGTCAATAATGGCCATAATCATGCAAAGCGACAAAACATCATTAATTAAAGCATAAAGGGATATAACAAGTCGAAAACTAAAGGATCATAAAGGCTATGGTGACTTGGGATAGTCATAACATGGTGTGATCATGCGCTAAGTCAACCCAAATAAAGCATCAAAGGAGAATACCACAATACTATGCTTTAATATGCTAAAACAACGCATGATTCTTCCAAGGCACATTAAGCAATCTCAATTGTTTATAACAAGTCATGCTACAACAAAGAATACTAAGCATAAAGCCAAAACAATATCAAGCATGGCATGACAAAGCATAGGCCACAGTCAAAAACAAGCTCTCTTTACCACTTAAGCATGAACTTTTCCTACTCTTTTCCAATCCAAACCAAACTATTTGAAAACCAATGTATGAAAGAGGGAGTCCAACCAATTTTTTCAGCAAACTAAGAAAACCAAGCAAACGAAAACCAAAAACAAAAAATGAAAAAGAAGACGCTCCAAGAACAACACAACTGTGCATGAAACAATAAAATGAAGTGTTTGGAAGAAACCTGGAATTTTTATTGATGAAGAAGGGGATGCATTGGGCATCCCCAAGATGTGACGCTTGTACATCTTGGATATTTCTTGGGGTGACATGCGTGGCATACCCAAGCTTGAGCTTTAGTCCATCCTTCATCTCATTACTCATTCCTTCCATACACCTGAAATTTTTCTTCATACAAAACTTCACACAATCTTTATTAGCAACATTTGTGCACTCAAGACAATAAGTCTTTGATTTCAGTTTCAACACCAATAAAACTTCCATTAAAACACAAGCTACTGTAGCACTTCCCTCAAAAATCTCAATTCCCCAAAAGAACTAAAAAAGGAATCAACAAGAAGGAAATGCAAATAATGGCAGAAATCTGTCAAAACAGACCAGCATGTAAAAACCAATTTTTTCGAAGACCTTCTGTTGCTCAAATCGAAAAGTGTTGAACTAACGAAAGTTAGATAAAAACCTGGGGCAGAAAATTCATGCCTAAAAATGACATACAGAGATTTTACACGAATTTTTACAGCGAAGCACAAAAATCTGTTTCGGGACAACAACTTTCCCAAGCATTACTTCTCTCTCATTAGAGGTTACTCTTGGCACAAAAAGCAAATAAAAAGGGTAAGGAGCAGTTATTACTGAGGTAATAACTTCCAAGACTCATCTAAAACTTTTGGGTTATCTCCCAATAAGTACTTTTATTTAACGCCTTTAAGTTAGGCTTGATAGTTTGAGAAGATGCTCACATAAGAAATATGAATTGAAGTAAAAGAGAGCATCAATAAGCAAATTCAAAACACATTTAAGTCTAAGCCACTTCCCATGCATAGGAATCTTGTATGCAAATAAATTCGCAAAGAACAAAGTGACAGGCATAGGAAGATAAAACAAGAGTAAATTGAAAACTTTCAGCACATAGAGAGGTGTTTCAAAACCATGAAAACTTCTACAACCATATTTTACTCTCTCATAATAATTTTCAGTAGACTCATGAATAAAATCAACAATATAACTATCACATAAAGCATGCTTTTCATGATCTACAAACACTAAAGCTTTATTATAAATATTTTCAAAAGAATCCTCAGGAACATGACATTCGTCCTCCTTTGGTAAGCATGGGGGACAATCAACTAATGTAAGGTGTAAAGAGTTGTTGGTCTGTTATTGTCTTGCTTTATCATGCTTTCTATCAATGGTTGGTTTCTTTGAAACTGAATCTTATTGGCAAGGTGGATTCACGGAAGAACACAAATATTATTATAAGGAACACCGCTTGTCACAAAAATGAAAACTCTTATGGGAACAAATTGATAAATTGAATTCCTTTGCTAGAAACGTGTGCTCTACCTACAATGTTACTTATTGCTTTGACAAATCTTGTTGTTGTAGGAGGTATAAACACCTCCCTTTTCAATGTGAGTATAATGATAATGTTACCATATCTTTTGATGTTAAGGGAAATTATGACTTTTATGATGTGGAACAAATTGAAGAATTTATTGCTTGGAAGGGTGCATTCGAACTTGCTTATTTGCTTGAAAATATTGATGATGCACCATATAAATATGAGGTTTATGATATACTAAAATTTTGCTTTGATAATTACAAGGAAGAAAATGGCTCTATTCTTGAATATCTCAATAGATGCTCTCCACCAATGGAAGAGATTAATGCCTTGCAAGATACTATGGAAGAAGAAATTGCTGAAACTAGAAGCTCATTGGATGAAAAAGAGGAGGAGAGTGATGATCTAGAGGAGGAAGAATGGATCTACCCATGCCTACCTTCTAATGAGAGTAACTCTTTACACCTTACATTATTTGATTGTCCCCCATGCTTACCAAAGGAGGACGAATGTCATGTTCCTGAGGATTCTTTTGAAAATATTTATAATAAAGTTCTAGTGTTTGTAGATCATGAAAAGCACGCTTTATGTGATAGTTATATTGTTGATTTTATTCATGAGTCTACTGAAAATTATTATGAGAGAGGAAAATATGGTTGTAGAAGTTTTCATGGTATTGAAACACCTCTCTATGTGCTGAAAATTTTCAAGTTACTCTTGTTTTATCTTCCTATGCCTGTCACTTTGTTCTTTGCGAATTTATTTGCATACAAGATTCCTATGCATAGGAAGTGGGTTAGACTTAAATGTGTTTTGAATTTGCTTCTTGATGCTCTCTTTTACTTCAATTTATATTTTTCATGTGACCATCTTCTCAAACTATCATGCCTAACTTAAAGGCGTTAAAGAAAAGTACTTATTGGGAGATAACCCAAAAGTTTTAGATGAGTCTTGGAAGTTATTACCTTTGTAATAACCGCTCCTTATCCTTTTTATTTGCTTTTTGTGCCAAGAGTAACCTCTAATGAGAGTGAAGTAATGATTGGGAAAGTTGTTGTCCCGAAACAGATTTTTGTGCTTCACTGTAAAAACTCCTGAGAGAGCTCTGTATGTTGTATTGAGCTGTATTTTTTTGTGCTTCTGCCCCAAGTAGTTATATAACTTTAGTTAGTTCAACACTTTTTGATCTGAGCAACATAAGGTCTTCGAATAAATTCGTATTTACCTGCTGGTCTGTTTTGACAGATTTCTGTCATTTTCTGCATTTGCTTCTTGTTGGTTCCTTCTTGAGTTCTTTTGGGTAATTGAGCTTTTTGAGGGAAGTTCTACAGTTTCTAGTGTTCTAATGGAAGTTTATTTGGTGTTAGAACTGAACCTTAAGACTTATTTATCTTGAGTGCACTAATGTTGCTAATAAAGATTGTGTGAAGTTTTGTATGAAGGAAAAATTTCAGGTGTATGGAAGGAATGAGTAATGAGATGAAGGATGGACTAAAGCTCAAGCTTGGGGATGCCACGCGCGTCACCCCAAGAAATATCCAAGAAGTACAAGCTTCAAAGCTTGGGGATTCCCAAGGCATCCCCTTCTTCATCAATAAAAATTTCAGGTTTCTTCCAAACGCTTCATTTTTATTGTTTCATGCACAATTGTGTTGTTCTTGGAGCGTCTTCTTTTTTGTTTCGTTTTGGTTTTTAGTTTGCGTGGTTTGCTTAGTTTGCTGAATAAATTGGTTGGACCCCCTCTTTCATATATTGGTGTTCAAATAGTTTGGTTTGGTTTTGTTTGGAAAAGAGTAGGAAAGCTCATGCTTAAGTGGTAAAGAGAGCTTGTTTTTGACTGTGGCCTTTGCTTTGTCATGCCATGCTTGATATTATTTTGGCTTTATGCTTAGTATTCTTTGCTGCAGCATGACTTGTTATAAACAATTGAGATTGGTTAATGTGCCTTGGATGAATCATGCGTGTTTTAGCATATTAAAGCATAGTATAGTGGTATTCTCCTTTGATGCTTTATTTCGGTTGACTTGGCACATGCTCACACCATGTTATGACTATCTCAAGTCACCATAGCCTTTACGATCCTTTAGTTTTCAGCTTGTAGTATCACTTTATGCTTTGATCAATGATGTTTTGTCGCTCTGCATGATTATGGCCATTATTGCTCTCTCGTTTGCCGCTCCCTTACTATTGCTAGCCTTCACTTTCACTGAGTATGTTTTACTCATGTTTCCAACTCCCTAAAACCAAATATTTCCAAAGTGTCCACCATACCTACCTATTAGCATCATTTGCTACTTCCGTGCATATTCATTATGTCTTGTTTTCTTCCGAATAAAATGTTTGCTTGTTATGAGAAAGTTAGTTAGTAAAGCTCTCACGAACTTGGTGGCACACTTTATTTTCTTGCACTTAATAAACCTGAACCATTGTGAACTCTCCATGAAAGTTATATGCTTGCTAATTATAGGCTGGGGATTAGCAGAACCGTGCTATCACGAGGAACGCTTTCAACGCTTGTTTGAAACTATTGTATCTAGTCACTCTTATGAACTTTGAAGGTGTCCTACGCATTTATATTTGCTACTCTATTGTGGGACAAGCTGAATACTATTATGCTATGTTTTCTTTATGTGAAATAAACAAACGTCTTGCAAAGCATTGTTATTCATGAATCTTTTGTTTGTGCCTTTTCATGTTGCATCATAGTTTCTTTGCTTATTGCTAGAACTTTGTCTTTCATGTTATGATTGAAGTACTATGATCCCAGCTTTGAATGTTTTGCAAATACTTTGAACAAGTCTTTGATGGTGCATGTCATCTCAAAAATTATTCTTTCTTTTTATCACTTACCTACTCGAGGACGAGCAGGAGTTAAGCTTGGGGATGTTGATACATTGCAAATGTATCTATAATTTTTGATGTTCCATGCTTGGTTTTATCCACTTTCTTGTGTTTTGTTCCAACTTTGGAGTACTTTTCATATGATTTCTTGGACTAACCTATTAACAAGAGCCACAGTGCCAACTGCATGTTTTCTGTTGTTTTTGGTTCCAGGAAAGTCAGAAAATGAATATTCTCGAAATTGGACGGGACAAAAGCCAAAGTGCCTATTTTTCCGGAAGACATCAAGTGCCAGAATACGAGACGGAGAAGGGCCAGGGGCCGGCCACAACACCTGGCCGCGCGGCCAGGCCTGGCCCGCGCCAGGGGGTGGTGTGGTGGTTCCCGGCACCCCCTCGGCCTCTCCTTCCGACTATAAGATGCCCTCGGGATGAAAACCCTAAGGACCCGATCAAAAATCCATGAAAGAGTCTATAGCCACCGTCATCTCCATCCCTATATCGGGAGGGATCTGAAGCTCTTCCCAGCACCCTGTCGGAGAGGGGAATTCACCCTAGAGGCCTTCTTCATCACCATGCAAGCCTCCGGTGTGATGCGTGAGTAGTTCATCCTTGGACTACGGATCCATGTAGTAGCTAGATGGCTGGTTTCTCCTCCTTTGTGCTTTCATGTTTAGATCTTGTGAGCTCCGTTCATGATCAAGATCATCTATTTGTAATCCATACATGTTGTGTTTGCGGTGATCCGATGGATATTGAGATGCTATTTCAGATTGATTATTGATTCTATCATGTCTTTGTTATTTGAGATCTTGCATGATTTCCGTTTCTAGTAGCTATCTTGGCCAAGTAGATGCTAGCAACTCCAAGAGTTAGTATTTATGCTCGATAGTGGGTTCATGCCTCTGGTAATCTGGGGAAGTGACAGAAATCTCTAAGGTACTAGATGTGTTGTTGCTACTAGGGAGAAAACAACAATACTTTGTTCATAGAACAATCGTATTGTTTACTTTACATGCAGTTTGTAAAGCAATAATCTGTTGTTTACAACTTAATACTGGAGGGGGTTCGGATGATAACCTGAAGGTGGATTATTAGTCATAGATGCAGTTGGATGGAGGTCTATGTATTATGTTGTAATGCTCAATCAAGTCTCAGAGGAGTCAAGATGATTAGTATATGCATGTATTGCTTTCTCGGTGTTTGTCAATTGCCCCGCTGTAATTGTTCACCGAGCATGTTATCTATCTAGGGAGAGCCACCTCTAGTGAACTATGGATCCCAGTCCTTTTTCTTTACATACAATCTATAAACTATTTCTGCTTTGTGTTTTCTTTCTTCAAACTTTTACTTCTTTCCATTCGATACGTTTAATCCTTTGTTTTCCGCAAAACACGGTGAGATTGACAACCTCATCGCAAGTTGGGGACAAAGTTCTGTGGTTGTGTTGTGCAGGTCTCCACGTTGCTACTAGCACTGGTAGTGCGCCCTGCCAAAGCTCAGCTAGTAACACCTTTGGGGTGTTTCCTTGCTCCTACTGGTTCGATTAAACCTTGGTTTCATAACTGAGGGAAAACTTACTATTGTGCTCATCATACCTTCCTCTTGGGGTTCCCAACGAGCTCTACGTTGAAAGTCGAGCGCATCACAAAGACATGCAAATACACACGGACCTGAAACTTTCAGATCTGGAGATTATGTTAACCACTAGCAATCGCGTATATGCACCACCAGAAAGCCGCAGGTGTTCAATACGCAAAGTTTTTCAAACTAGATTATTGACTCTAGTGCAAGTGGGAGACTGAAGGGAATATGCCCGAGAGGCAATAATAAAGTGGTTATTATCTTATTCCTTGTTTATGATAAATGTTTATTTTGCATGCTATAATTGTATTGATTGGAAACATCAATATATGTGTGTTTAATAAACAAAATACAAAGTTCCTAGTAATGCCTCTCATATAAACTAGCTTGTTGATTAACAAGATGATCAAGGTTTCCTGACCATGGACATTGGATGTTGTTAATAACGAGGTCACGGCATTGGTGGAATGATGTGATGAACATTCATCCGAAGTATAGCATTACGATCAAAGTCATTATGTTTATATTGCTATAACATCATACGAAGTAATCTTAGTCCTTATACCATGAGATTATGTTAATTGCTAACACCGGAAGAGTATCTTCATAACATCAAACATCACACCGTAACATGGTGACTATAAAGGTGGGTTCAGTGCTACGAAGGTGTTATGTTGAGGCTCATGTATCAAGAGTGGGATTTGTACATCCCGATGATGGATAGATATACTCTGGGACCTCTCGGTGATATCACATTGAAATAGCTTGCAAGCAAGTGATGTGATCACTAGAATGTTATATCATGGGAACAAGAAAAGAGTGCATGTCGGTAACGAGATCAAACTAGGTATTTGGATACCAATGATCGAATCTCGGACATGTAATATATCGCGATACAAAGGGATTTAGTTACGATGTTAAAGGTTCACACGATCACAAGAGTCATCGTTGAATATGTAGGAGTCAGTACGGATCTCTAGGTCCCACTGCTGATTATTGATCGGAGAGGGGTCTCGATCATGTCTGCATTATTCGTGAACCGTAGGGTGACACACTTAAGGGATACCGACACCATTTGGAGCAAATATGTTTTAGATAAAGATTTAAGAAAGCGCTGGAATCATTTCGATGGAAGCCGGAATTGTTTCGGGTGAAATTGCTGAAACTGGTTCTGCATGTGATATTGAAATGTTGCAGGGGGTTTTATGTGAATGTTTGTTAATTAATGTAATTAACAAAATTATGAATAAAATAAATAAAACAGTTTTATTTAATGAGAGCTTGCATTAAATTTGGTGGAAATTTAATGCATGTGTGAGTGGAATTTTGAGTGGAGGCTTTTTATGGGAGTGGGAGCTCCACCCACATGAATGTGGAAGAGGTGGGGGCACCACCATGGCTGCCATGCCATGGACCTTGGGTGCCCCCCTCTCCCCTATAAAAGGCCCCCCTCTCCTCCTCACAAACCACACCTCCTCATGAAGGATCTCTCTCCCCCTCTAGTTATTCCCCATGGTCTCGGATTAGCGAGATACATGTTCCCGGTGGCTTTATCTGGAAAGGAGTTGCTACTTCTGCTGCTTTGCTGGAGCGAGGGACGGAGGTTGTCGGGGTACCGGACGTGTGTGCGATCACGGATGCACCACTGCTTTGCGGTGCTGGACTTGGTGGTGTTGGACTTGCTGGAGCTGGATCTGATGGACGGGCTGGAGCCGGACCTGCTGGACTTCATCACGATCTTGAGATCGGCAAGTGTACGACTACATCATCCACGAGTTCCAACTCGTTAACAAAGCTTTGTTGTCTTCGAGGGTAAGTACTCTATGGATATATATCCACCCGTTGCTTGTATCTAGTAGATAGATCTTGGCGTATAGTTCCCATCGTAGGAAATTTTTTGTTTTCTATGCTGCAAACCCAACATAAGACTCGGGGAGGGACCACAGAAAGATTCCACCACCTCTGCGGGGCGGAAAACTCCAGAGAGAGAAAGAGCTCTCCGGCAGGCAGAAATCTACCGGGAAATTCCTTCCGGAGAGGGGAGATCGTCGCCATCAACACCTCCATCAAGCTGGACTTCATCGGGATCATCATCATCATCTCCACCAGCACCATCATCACCACTCCATACCGTTGTAACAATTGGGTTGAATCTTGCATAGTTCTTAGGGGAAACTTTCCGATGTTGATTACTTATTGTAGTTTATGCTAATGAGTGGAACCATTGAATTGTCATTCATGTTCAGATTGTTACTTATCATTATTTCATCTCTGATATTGATCCATATGAGGACATTAGTGATTAAATCTCTCACAAACTTGATGGCACACTTTACTTTTCTTGCCCCTAACAAACTTGAACCATTATGTCATCTATGTTGTATATGCTTGCACTTATACGTTGGGGGTTAGCAGAACCATGTTGTCATGGGGAACACTTTCAACATTGCACTTGTACTTTGTACCTAGTTGATATCATGCTCTTTTGTGTATGGATTTCGTCGGTGTGAAATGAAAGGGGAGCTTGTAAGTCCATGGAGTTATGTATGTGTGTTAGAGAAACGCCTGGGCCGCCGGTCTAATCCATGCCTAATCATGGTGGAAACCTGCAGCGTAACCATAATGAGCAATCTATGAATCATTCTTCTTATAAAAAATAGATAGAGATTGAGAAAATGAGAAAAGGAAAAAAAGAGATATGAGAAAAGAGGAAAGAAAGAAAAAAGCACTATTTCCCATGGTAAATAAGAAGATTGCTAAGATGCTCGTTATCTGCTTGCCTTGTCATTTTGATATGGGGATTCTTCCGTATCATCGGGCAAGGGGTACCCCGTTGGCGGTTATCTATGATACACATGTACTTACTATGACAAGAACTTACTGGTAACTAAACTTGAGTAGCATGAGGAGCAACCCTCGTATTCAAGGGACATGAGATTTCCAACTTATACTTTGTCAAGCATATACTCCATAGTTTGTTCACTTTAACCTTAATCACTTCAAGATGCTTATGATAGGGCAATGAGAGCTGAAAGCTAATAAGTACCATAATTTTTGGAACCTCTTTATGAGACTTGACTCCCTACTTCCTTCTATGAAGGCATGTCTTCCACTTTTATATTGAGTCTCCACCTTCTATCTTTATGCACCTATTGAGAGAGCATAGTCGCCATTCTTAGTTTAATGTGCATTGTCCCAAGACTTGTTGATTGATGCATAACTTTGATATTTCTTGTTTTTAAACTATTTGTATCTAGTCACCCTTATGAACTTTTAAGGTGTCCTATGCATTTATGGTTTGCTACTCTATGAGGGACAAGCTGAATACCATTCTCATTATGCTTTCTTTATGTGAAACAAACAAACATCTTGCAAAGCATTGTTATTCATGAATCTTTTGTTTGTGCCTTTTCATGTTACAACATAGTTGCTATGTCTTATTGCTAGAACTATATCTTTCATGCTATGTTAAAGTACTATGATCCCAGCTATCCATGTTTTACAAATACTTTGATCAAGTCTATGATGGTGCATGTCACCTCAAAAATTATTCTTTCTTTTTATCACTTACCTACTCAAGGACGACCAGGAGTTAAGCTTGGGGATGTTGATATGTTGCAAAGGTATCTATAATTTTTGATGTTCCATGCTTGTTTTATATCTACTTTCTTATGTTTTTTCATACTTTGAAGTATTTTTATACACTTTCTTGGACTAACCTATTAACAAGATGCCACAATGCGAGTTGCCTATTTTTTTTTCTGTTTTTGGTTCCTGAAAAGTCAGAAAATGAATATTCTCGGAATTGGACGGGACAAAAGCCAAAGTTGATATTTTATCGGAAGACTCACGGAGCCAGAAGACGAGATGGAGGGGGGCCACAAGGCGGCCACACCACCCCTTGGCGCGGGTAGCCCTAGGCTGCGCCAAGGCATGGTGTGGCCCCCCTGGCCAGCAACCGACCTTGCCCCTTCGCCTGTAAGAAGCCTCCGATTAGAAAACCCTAAATCAGGGAGCCTCCAGCCACGAAAAGTTCCATAGTGCCGCCGCCACCGAAGGGGAGATTCGGGGGACATAAAGTCTCTGTTCTAGCACCCTGCCGGGACGGGGAAGTGCCCCTGGAGCCATCTCCATCGATCTCCACCACCATCTATATCGCTGTTGCTGATTCCCATGATGATGAGGGAGTAGTTCTTCCTCGAGGATAAGGGTTCTACCGGTAGCTATGTGTTCATCTCTCTCTATGCATGATCATATTGTGATCATGAGCTTTGTAATCAAGTAGATCTACTTTGCTACTCAATTGCTTTAATAGATCTCTTCTCTCCCCATGTGTGTGAAAGTGACAGCGTGCACACCGTCGTGGCACTTAGGCTAGAGTTTACAAATACTTGTTATGGGTTATATTTGGAGTTGGACGTCTCTATGAAATTGTGGTGTTTTTTGGAACCATCTAGAGCTCAAGGTGACAGTGTGGGGTTATCTAGATGGGGAAAGCGAACTTTGAGGAGTGTTGTTATAGCCATACCATGGATTAGAGTGTCCAACTGGAGAGTAGTTCAGAGTAGTATCATAAAGAGATGATATTTATATGAGAGTGTTCACTAGTGAAAGTATGATCCCTAGGCCTTGTTTCTAAGCATTGAAACACCATTTGCAACTAGATCTGTTACATGTTTGCTTGCTTCCATCTTTATTTCAGTTTGCCTTTAGTGTCTTCCACACCATCAAGCTATTTTCTGGCACCGTTGTCTTATATCCATACCACTTGTATTTCACTATCTCTTCGCCGAACTAGTGCACCTATACACCTGACAAGTGTATTGGGTGCGTTCGGGACACAAGGGACTTCTTGTATCTTGATTGCAGGGTTGCTTGCGAGGGATACATTTGATCACTTCCTCCCTGAGTTCGATAAACCTTGGGTGATCCACTTAAGGGAAACTTGATGCTGTTCTACAAACCTCTACACTTGGAGGCCCAACAACTGTCTACAAGAATATAAGTGTGTAGACATCAATGGGCCTAGGGGAATGCATTGTTTATTTGGATTCTAATCATAGGGGTTACCAGAGTGACAGAAACCTAAACCCCCGTTAGGAAACCTTTGCACAAGGGAGTGTAGGATCTTAGAGTTTAAGGTTGTGGTTAGGTTTTTATCTTAATTACTTTCTTGTAGTTGCGGATGCTTCCAAGGGGTATAATCACAAGTATGTATTAGTCCTAGGAAGGTCAGTACATTAGCACAGATTCACCCACACAACACTTATCCAACTAGAGAAGATTAATCAACTATATGAAGCGAAAGCACTTGACAGTATTCCCATGTGTCCTCGAGAACGTTTGGTCATCTTAAGTAATACAACCGTCTTGTCCTTTGCTAAAGAAAGGATTGGGCCACTTGCTGCATCTATTATCATTGTCTTTTATTTACTCATACTTTATTTATCTCTATTATCAAAATCCCCTAAAAATCCGTTTGCTAAGTATTACAGAGAATTCTTGCTCCAAGCCACTCGTTAACACCTTCTGCTCCTTGTTGGGTTCGACACTCTTACTTATCGAAAATATTGCGATACACCCCCTATACTTGTGGGTCATGAAGACTATTTTCTGGCGCCTTTGCCAGGGAGTGAAGCGCTATTGGAGAGTGGAACTGGTAAAGAAAACTTCTACTATGAGTATTGTTTATTTCCGTTAGTTACTTTATTTCAATATGGACAATTTACTTAGTTTCTTATTTCGTAATGTTACTACCACTGCTAAGGTAGTAGATGAACCTCCACCTGCTAAAAATGATATTTTTAAAATACATACAAGAATTATTGATTGTGTTATGGATAACTACTATTTTGGAGATGGAACTGTCCATCCTGGTGATCATTTGCTCTTTATATATGAATTATGTGGGTTGTTCAAATGTGCAGGTATTACAATAGATCAAGTCAAGAAGAAGTTATTCTCATTATCACTAAAAGGAAGAGTTGAGGAATGGTACAAGCTGCTGAAGAATGGTCAAGCTCTTGAATGGGAGGAAGTTGTACCTCTCTTTTATTCAAAGTTTTATCCTCCTAGTGAGACTCATAAAGATCGGAATCAAATATACAACTTTTGGCCTCGTGATGGAGAGAGTATAGCTCAAGTTTCGTGGAGATTGAAGTTACTAATGCTCAAATGTCCTATTCATGAGCTCCCCAACAATATTATTATCAATAACTTTTATGCAAGGCTTCCTCTTCATGATAAGGATTTATTGGATGCTTCTTGTGTTGGATCATTTACACGCATGGAAGAAGAAGCTAAATGGGATCTTCTAGACCATATTCAAGACAATGCGGAAGCATGGGAGAATGATAAAGGAAGAAAGTCAGGTATAAATTATGATTATGAATGCATTAAATCTTTTATGGGAACTGATGACTTTCATAATATTAGTAATGCTTATGGTCTTGATTCTCAAAGTATTTCAAATTATTTTAAGGCTTTTGCTTCTTATATTGAAATTCCTAAAAAGAAATGGAATAAGTATAATGAGCCATATAAAGATATTGCTAATTGTGTTCCTGCAAGAGATACTGAAGTTTATACTGCTAATCATATTTTACCTGAACCTTACATTGAGAAAATGCCTTTCCCAGTTAAGATAAAGGAACATTCTATGATAGCTAGTATGGTTAATGAAAGTACAAACAAAGCTTTTGAACCTGATGAACAAATAGCTGTTGAATCTGTAATAGCAAATGTGAAAGACTTTGTCACTAAATATGTAGAAGATGGACACACTATCCTCTGTAAGGATACTTCTAATATTGTCTCACAAAGTAGAGTTAGGAGAGCTAGTGTCCCTATTTTTCTGTTAGAATAAGTGATCATTTCTACAATGGTTCATGCGATAGTTATATCATTAAATTTATGCATGATATTGAAAGTTATTATGAGAGAGGGAAGATTGTTCTAATGCATCTCAATAATATTAACTTTCCTCGCTTTATGCTGAAAATCTTTATGTTACACTTGTTTTGCCTTCCTATGCTAGTAGCCTGTGGTTTCAACAATTTATTTTCTTACAAAATTTCCTTGCATAGGAAGTGGGTTAGACTTAAACATGTGTATTTTTGCTTCTTGATGCTCTCATTTACTTCAATTCATATTCTTATGTGAGCATCATTGAAATTATCATGCCCATCTTAATGGCTATAAAGAAAGAGCTTTTTGGGAGACAACCCAATATATTTTTGCTTTTAGTTTGGTTTTGTTTATTTGAGTCTTGGAATATATTGCTTCTGCAATAACCTCTCCTTATCCTTTTGTTTGGTTTTTGTGTCAAGATCAGCCTCTAATGAGAGAGAAGTAAGATTTGGGGAAGTTGTTGTCCCGAAACAGATTTTTGTGCCTCACTATAACAAAATGTTAAAAATCCCAGAATGTCGTACTGGTCTGTATTTTTGTGTGTGCATGCCCCAGGTTATTATTTAGTTTTGTTAGTTTTGCACTTTTTGATTTGAGCAACATAAGATTTTCGAAAAAATTGATCTTTACCTTCTGGTCTATTTTGATAGATTTTTGCCACTCTTGCATTTGCCTTAAATCGATTTCCTTTTTGAATTACTTTTGGGCTTTCGGAAGGAGTTGCTACAGTATCTTATGTTTTGATGGATTTCAGTTGAAATTGAACTTAAAAGGTTTATTACCTTGCATGCACTAATGTTGCTAATGAGAATTATGTGAAGTTTTGTGTGAAAGAAATTTTCAGGTTATAGGAGAAAATGGTGTAATAAGATGGTGAATGGATAAATGACTCAAACAATATGTTTATAAATATGAAGATATCGATGTTATTCAAGCGGTCATTCCGAAAGAATTTATTAAATACCAAATTCAGAGACCTGTAGAGGCCGTTTTCGAATAGGTAACAGTTCTGGTAAGAAAAGGTCCGCGAAAAACCTGTCAAGTTATATTTTTGCAGTTTCTATCGAACATGGAAAGCAATGAGTTGAAAGTGGGACGGAAAAGGAGCCCGGGTGGCTCACACCACCCCGTGGCGCGGTCCCACCTGGCCGCGCCACCAGGGGGTGTGGCCACCCCAGAGCCCGTCTCCGACCCGTTTTCTATCAGTACTTTCCTTTTGTTGTTAAACTTCGTAATATATAATCCCCCAGATCCCCCGAGGTTTTTATATCGTGTTCTCGTCGTGTTTTCATTTCGATCTGTTTCTTTCAGGAACTATTCTTAAAGTTTAGAAGCACAATGGTCTCTGCCAATGATAAGGGCAAGGAGCATGCGGAAGAGGATCTCCAAGACTCTGAGCAGGAGGAGGAGATCGAGAGTGAAGTTGAACAGGAGGTAAAGGAAGACCAGCATCCGCACACCAGCACCACCATTGCAAGCATTGGAGTGGTGGCGAATCCTGCCAGGTTCAAAAGGACTACACGGATGACCACTAGAGGAAAGGTTCCGCGTCATTGCTTGGCTTCACGATCACCTCCTCCACGCACCAAGAATCCCTTCCATACCCTTATCCATGAGCAGCAATTCTAGAATATTCCCAAGGAAAAACTACCCTCCAATTGGGATATGCCTTGTTCTAACCATGCAGGAAAAGAAGATTTCAAGGAGGAAGAGTGGGGAAAGAATCACAAGAGCTAGGATTCACAGCCCGACATGATCATGAACCGCATTGAGCACAATTTGGAGTTGATTCGTACTCTCACCTTCGAGATTGAGGACTTGAGGGAATTGATTGAAAAGCTCACTGAGATAACACCACCACCACCGAAGGAGTAATTCGTCATCAGGTTTTGGCATCCCCTTGGTTTGTTCCAAGCTTGGGGGAGTGTCGCGGTACCACATCACTATCTTTTATCTTTTTAAGTAGAGTATATCATTAATAGAAAAGTTATCATATATGATGGTTGCATTATGGAAGTATCTCCCCTCTCGTTAGTTATCGATGTATCCCTTGGTGTGAGTTGCCGTTATGGAATATTAATGAGAATTCTATCATTTACTTTTTACACATATTATATTAGTTTTGAATTTCTGTTATATGATTGATCTTGTTGTTAGTATTGGTATCACTCTGGGATCATTAAGTAAATTTAGTTGGTTTTGGCAAACCTAGCTCGGTCAGTAGCAACACTATTATGAGAACTGAATGAAAAAGATTAAAGTACTCTTAAGAAATATAATTTCATCATCTTTCTTTCTTGATTGGCTCATAAGCTTAGCATTCTCTAGTTAAGATCTTTTGTGCTTCCAAGGAAGATTGCATGTTTGTTTTTATCACTTGTATATTTGTTTGTTTGTTTCCTTCAACTCTCATGCTTGCTACCTAGCCTTGCTAGCCGGAAACCTGTACTGAGAGGGAATGCTTCTCGTGCATCCAATCCTTAAACCAAAACCTATGCCATTTGTGTCCACCATACCTACCTATTAGCATTATTACTATTCCAAGTAAATTCATGTTTTTATCTACCTTCTGAATTAAACTTGTTATGTGAAAATTAGTTATTAAAGCTCTCACGAACTTGATGGCACACTTTACTTTCTTGCACTTAATAAACTTGAACCATTGTGCCCATCTATGTTGCATATATGCTTATGTTTTGTAAGTTGTGAATTAGCAGAACCATGTTATTATGGGGAACGCTTTCAACATTGCACTTTATTTAGTTCGTATCATGTTCTTTTGCTTATGGATCCTGGCGGTGTGATATGAAAGGAGAGCTTGTAAGGCTCATGGAGTTCGTATATGTGTTAGAGAAACGCTTGGGCGGCTGGTCTAAGCCATGCCTAATCATGGTGGAAACCTGCAGCACAACCATAGTGAGCAATCTATGAAGCATCCTCTATAAAAAAGCCTATGCAAATAGGAAAGAAAAGAAAAAAGAAAAAAACCTATGCAAATAGGAAATAAAAGGATCGCTGAGATGCTCATTGCCTGCTTGCCTTGTCATTTTGATATGGAGAATCTTCTGTATCATCGGGCAAGGGGTTCCCCGTTGGCGGTTCTCTATGATACACATGTACTTACAGTGACAAGAACTTACTTGTGACTAAAGTTGAGTAGCATGAGGAACGGTACTCGTAAGTAAGGGGCATGAGATTTTTTGCTTATAACTTGTCAATCATATCCTCATATTTGATCACTTTAACCTTAATCACCTAAAGATGCTTATGATAGGGGCAATGAGAGCTGAAAGCTAATAAGTACCATAATTTTTGGAGGCTCTTTATGAAACTTGAAATCCCTGCTTCTCTCTACGAAGGGCCTATCTTTTAATTTTTAGTTGAGTCAGTAAACCTATTCCTTTCTATCTCAGCAAATATTTTGAGTTGTTGTGTTTCATTCATTCATATGATGATTTATTCAATCATGATTCTTATGTTCCTTGTTTTGCACACTACTCTTATCTTAGTGAATATTACTTTGAAAGCTATCATTGAAAACCCCATTATGTTTGAACTCCTGCAAATTGTTAACTATTCTTTGACCAAGAACAAAGTTTGCCATTACCAATTATGATTTACTTTGTGTATCTTTATTGTGTTTCCTTTACTATTGCAAGTTAAGTTATATAATAGTGAGTTTTCGTCTATTATGATTTGTGTATTGATGAATGTGATGCTTCTTGTCCATATTCTTTTATAAACACTTCACTCCATAAACCTGAGGTCATGTTTATTGAGCTCAGTTTTCGCTTGGGACAAGCAAAGTCTAAGCTTGGGGGAGTTGATATGTCCACTTTGCATCACTATTCTGTATCATAATTTACTATTATTCATTGATATATTTCATATTAAGAGATGATACTTATGTTATTTCATCTGTTTTTGCATGGTTGATGACTTTTGAAGGATGGACCGCTGAAGTCAGGATTCTAATGGAAAAGGCACTGTTTGGAGGCGAAATTCACGAAGATCAGAAAATCCCGGAAAATATATGGAAAATCCTATTTTTTCAGAAGACGAAGGAAGTCGGAAGGGAGAGCGGAGATGGGCCATAGGAGGCCCACACCACCCCCTGGCGCGGGCCAGCCCTGGTCGCGCCACCAGGTGGTGTGGCCACCCTGGCCCACCTTCAGCTCTGCTCTTTGGCGTATATAATCCCCCCGGAACCCTAAGACTCGGGGAGGGACCACAGAAAGATTCCGCCGCCTCTGCGGGGCGGAAACTCCAGAGAGAGAAAGAGCTCTCTGGCAGGCAGAAATCTGCCGGGGAAATTTCTTCCCGGAGAGGAGATCGTCGCCATCAACACCACCATCAAGATGGACTTCATCGGGATTATCATCATCATCTCCATCATTATCTTCACCAGCACCATCATCACCACTCCATACCGCTGTAACAATTGGGTTGAATCTTGCATAGTTCTTAGGGGAAACTTTCCCGGTGTTGATTACTTGTTGTAGTTCATGCTATTGAGTGGAACCATTAAATTGTCATTCATTTTCAGATTGTTACTTATCATTATTTCATCTCTGATCTTGATCTATATGATGTCTTGTGACTAGTTCGTTTAGTTCTTGAGGACATGGGAGAAGTCATGTTGTTACTAATGGAATTGTGTTGAGAAAGATTCAATAGTTTGTTATTTAAGTTGTGGTGTTATTCTTCTAGTGGTGTCATGTGAATGTCGACTACATGACACTTCACCTTTATGGGCCTAGGGGAATGCACTGTGTATTTGGCTACTAATCATAGTGGTTGCCGGAGTGACAGAAACCTAAACCCCCGTTAGGAAACCTTTGCACAAGGGAGTGTAGGATCTCAGAGTTTAAGGCTGTGGTTAGGTTTTTATCTTAATTACTTTCTTGTAGTTGCGGATGCTTGCAAGGGGTATAATCACAAGTATGTATTAGTCCTAGGAAGGTCAGTACATTAGCACAGATTCACCCACACAACACTTATCCAACTAGAGAAGATTAATCAACTATATAAAGCGAAAGCACTTGACAGTATTCCCATGTGTCCTCGAGAATGTTTGGTCATCTTAAGTAATACAACCGGCTTGTTCTTTGCTAAAGAAAGGATTGGGCCACTTGATGCATCTATTATCATTGTCTTTTATTTACTCATACTTTATTTATCTACATTATCAAAATCCCCTAAAAATTCGTTTGCTAAGTATTTACAGAGAACTCCTGCTCCAAGCCACTCGTCAGCAACTTTTGCTCCTCGTTGGGTTAGACACTCTTACTTATCGAAAATACTGCGATACACCCCTTATACTTATGGGTCATCAACTTCATAGATCGTAATGATTATAACTTTGCTTGGAAGAAAAATTATAATCCTAACTTTTAGAAACACTATTCTAATCCTGCAGGTAAGTTTAATAATAATATAGGAACTAGTAATGGTAGTCTCTAAGAAATACTTAAGTCTTTTATAGACTCACAAAATGAATAAAACAATATTCTTGTTAAAATAACAGAGAATCATGATGCTAGGCTTGGTAAATTATCGTTTAGGGAGGCTCAACCTCGACCTAAGAATTTTCATGCCTGTCATTTTGACCATAGTTTGAAACGGGCATGAGAATTTCAAAAACGATCCAAACAATATAGAACATTTGCGTGGTGTCATATTATGTGATATAGTTACAATAAAAAATATAAAACTTGTATTATTGTAAATATTACAAAAAACCTTCTCAAAATGAGCCATCATGTTCGAGGTTTCATGACTTAGCCAAATGACCAATGTTATGGCTAGAATCGTGGCATAGTTTATAATAATATGCCCATATTGTCAACACGTGTGAATCTTGGGATGGCTTATAATCTTTCAAAAGGAAGTTTTCTTTTTCATCGCAACAAAAACCATTTTCTATTTTCTGCATGCCAAAAAACGGAGTGTTTTGTGAAGCAACATCCAAATGAAAGTTTCACATTGGTACTACCCCATTTTATCAAAAATACTAGACCACCTTACATGGATAATTTTCCAACTAGGGTATCTTAAAACTTTCTATCCACCCCTCGTGAAAAAGACAAATTCCTATTAAATCGGTAGGAACTCAGTCAGATTTAAACTACATGTACATGATCTAATGCTCATGATATTTTGGAAAATAATTTTTAGATTCACAATATGCTATTTCATTAGAGATCGACTTCAAGTTTAGCGAGGCTCAACCCAAGCTACTCCCTCCGTTCACAATTAGATCGCATTCTGGGTTTAGTCAAAGTCAAACTTTTTAAAGTTTGACCAAATATTTAGCAAAAAATAAAAGTATCTACGATATAAAACTTATAGTATTAGAATCTTGGTAAGTTATATTTTCATAATATATGTATTTGGAATAATAAATATTTATATATTTTCCTATATTCTTGGTCAAAGTTGACAAAGTTTGACTTTGAAAAATCCTAAAACGCGAAGTAATAAAAAACGGAGGGAGTAAGAATCTTCATGCCGGCCGTTTTGACCCTAGTTTGAAACAGACATAAGAAATTCAAAAATGATCTAAACAATATAAAACCTTCGTTTGGTGTCATATTATGTGATATAGTTTCAAGTAAAAATATAAAACTTGTATTATTGTAAATATCACAAAAAACCTTCTCAAAATGAGCTATCATGTTCGAGGTTCATGGCTTTCAAGTCAAATAACCAATGTTATGACTAGAATCGCAGTATAGTTTCTGATAATGTGTCTATATTATGCACACATGTGCATCTTGGGATGGCTTACAATCTTGCAGGTAGAAGTTTCTTTTTTGTCGCACCAAAAAGCTATTTTCTATTTTCCGAGTGCCAAAAACGGGATGTTTTGTGAAGCAACCATCAAATGGAAGTTTCACATTGGTACTACCCCATTTTAAAAAAATACTAGACCATATTACATGGAAAATTTCCCAACCAAGATATCTTAAACCTTTCCGTTCACCCCTCATAAAAAAGACAAATTGCTTCCTAATCGGTAGGAACTCGCTCAATTTTGACCATAGTTTGAAATAGGCAAATTAAATCATGGCTATAATCACGACATAGTTTGTGATAAGTTGATATGTATATCATATTTGGATTCCTCTCATTTTTCTGCTCAGTTTATACATATTATTTGTCGAATTCTGATTTATGGATTTAAAGATAATAATTATTCCATATTGAATAGAAAAATACAAAAAAGTAAAATTATTATATTTGTATTTGAATTCAATAATCTTTTTACTTATTCATTGTTGTTTACTTAAATAATTTTTTGTAATTTCAAAAATAAAAAATAAAAACGTGTGACATAATGATATACGAGTTAATAGGATTGATATCATAGTATTGACAATAAGGTATAAATCGCTTTGCAGAAACTGATTCGGCAGGAATAGAGAAGTTAAGCATGCTGGGGGTGGAGTAGTGTGGGGATGGGTGACCGATCGAGAAGTTTGACCAAGACAGCAATTTGACCGAAAATTAAGTGTAATTAGTGTTAAAAATATTTTAAGTGAGAGATTAACGAGTCAAACAATTCAAAGATTAATAAAAAGAAGTTGAGAAACAATTGAAACAAAAATTAATTTTTTTTATAACCGGCCGTTAGGCTATGCCGAGGGCAAAGCCGTCGGCGTAGCCTATGCCGACGGCATGGTCATACGCCGATGGCCACTATGGTTGTGACGTCCGGCAAAGCCGTTGGCGTAGCCTATGCCGGCGGCATGGTCATACGCCGATGGCCACTATGGTTGTGTCGAGGGACGTCTAGCCCGAGGAGCCTACGCCGACATTTATCCTGGCTACTCCGACGGTTTTTGGCTCCCGGCTTAACTTTCCATTCCTGTAGTGCTAAATTGCAGTTCTTCGTGTTGTTAGAGCAACTTTAACAGATCCTATAAAATTCAACCCATAAAATGTCATATGTAAAGTGCGCCTAAAACCATTTTTATGGTGTAAAATAGGCACGAAAAGAATAGATATTGTAATAAAATAGATATATATCCTTCTTTGGCCCTGACGAGGGTTTAACTCATCAATGCCCATTGTTATGGACTTGGGTTTTGGAGAAGGAGGGGGTGCTGGAGACATCTATCGGCTAGCAAACAAGCACACAGGGGACAAAGGATTTACCCAGGTTCAGGCCTCGTAGAGGTCCCTACTCCTGCTTGTCTGCTCGTGGAATTATCGAGAGAGTCGAAAGTTACAATGGTGCACAGATGCAATCTGGCGAGAGTTGTGAAAACTAGGGTTGTGTCTGTCTTCCTCGCCGCCCCCTCCTAGCCTTTATATAGATAGGCTAGGTATCAGGTAGCAGGTCGAGTCGGTTACAAGTTAGGGTTTTCCCCTTCAAACTTTCTATCTTTAGCTTCTTCTTGTCTCTCAAGCAATCAAGAGTCCGCAGATCACTCGAAACCTTTCGTCTGGGCCTTGGCGACACCGTGGGCCTATACATATTTACACCGTATATACCAAGCTCGAGTACCTGCAGGGTATACCCATGTCAGTAGCCCCTGAGTATCCAGTGGAATCGCAGATTCGACTGGGTACTTTTTGAAGTCTTCGAGTGCCTGAATGAGTACATTTTCCGACTGCTTTTACTTATGTCATAGGGATTGTCGATATATGTGCCTGATATAACCGAAGTATCGGTATCAGTTAACCACCTTAGGGTGAAACAACGCAATCTACTCGAACTCGAGTCCCCAGACTCGAATCCGGAAAAATGCTGGCGTAATTCGACTCAGGCCGCGGAGGTCTTACAGGAGTCGAATTCCAGTTATGTGGGTGTGAGCACTTGACGCGTCTGTCAAGGCATGTTCATCGTGCCTGTAGGCACGGATATGTTTCTGGTAGTGCGCAGTTAAATGCGTTGCCAGGCCTTTATTCAGGTCTTACCTTCACGCTGCAAGCGCGGCATCCGAATTTTATCATCGCGGAGATGATTCGGGAAACCCAGGAGATGTAATCTCTTTGTAGGGAAAATTAGGAGGCGGTGTCGCCATGATCTGCGAGTGCTGATGTAATCAACCACAGCTTTCGTGCAAATAATCATAGGGTGCGCGACCAGCGCTCCCTATGGGAGTAGCCCCCGAGTGCCTGGTTGAGTCGAAGACTCGGGCAGGGACTTTAAAGAAATTTGCGACTGCTGTCATTTTTGTTTGTTTGAATCGAAAACTTGGGTTATGACTGCTGTTGTCTTTTGCTTGTTTGTTTCAATCGAAATTGTTTCTAGCGCTCCCTATGGGAGTAACCCACGTCCATAGTTTAACTGTGCTTCGAGTGGCTGGTTTGATTGCGATTGCTTGTATTCCTGCAATAAGAAAAATCATAGGGTGCGCGACCAGCGCTCCCTATGGGAGTAGCCCCCGAGTGCTTGGTGGAGTCAAAAACTCCAGCAAGGACTAAAGTAGTCGAAGTTTTCCGTGAAGTATCTGTTGATGACGTCAGTGCTGACGCTTGCATAACCTCAGTTGCCCGCGTGAGCAGCTTTGACGGGACGTGACGAGCGGTGGGTCCTACTTTCTGACTTTGATTTGACTGGACGTGCGTAATCTTATTATTAACTGTGCCTCCTCGATTTCCGCGCAGTGGAGGGATGGTTCGCGCTTCCTCTTCTCCATGTGTCGAGCGCGATATGTGCCACGCGTCCAATAGGGTTTTTGTGAGCCGTTGGATTGCATCCCTTAGGGGTTAAGTAGCAATGCTACGGCGGTAAATTTCCATCTGTGCCCTTTTCTTCCTCGCTGCCATCGCCATTGCCGCTGCTCCTCTGCTTTTCTCCTGCGCTCATCTTTTCCTCAGTTCTGGACCATCTCCACTCGTTCCCAAGTTACTTTCTGTGTTCTCATCGCCGCCGCACAATGGGAAAGAAGAAAGGAGGCGCTACCGCTGAATCCGCCGCCACCGCTGCTGCGGCGAAGAAGGGTGGCGCCGCTGCTGTGGGCACCAGTGCCGCCATCGATGGGAAGAAGAAGGTCGCGGGCACCTGCATGACCAATGGTGCCTGGCGTCCCTCAATCATCAAGGCGTCCGATCTTCGTCTTCTTCGCCAAGACGGAGTTATTTCCGCCGCAGTCGCCGACGCGTGCGTCCCCAGTGGTGAGACCATTCCTGTGCCTCCCGCTGGTTTTCGAGTGATGTTTCTTTCTTTCATCATTCGCGGCCTTTCTTTTCCTATCCACCCCTTTCTTAGGGGTCTCCTCTGTTTTTACGGGCTCTAGCTCCATCAGCTGTCCCCGAATTCGATTCTTCCCATCTCTTGTTTTATCACTCTCTACGAGTGCTGGCTCGGAATCGAGCCGCACTTTGGCCTTTTCAAGCATTTGTTCAAGCTAAAGCGTTAGTCCGCATCTGGCTCTTTAGTTTATGACGTAGGTGGTTGTGGAATCCATGTCGACCCATCCGCCACCTACTTCGACATCAAGCTCGCCAAGTCCGTCCAGGGATGGAGGGACAGATGGTTTTATGTTCGCGACCTGAAGGCCAAGGACGAGCACTTTGGACTCACTCTATTTGATCCCGCGACTCCCTGCAAGAAGATGCGTTCTTGGAAGAACGTGATCATGCCGTCCGAACTCGCGGAGACGGACGTGCTATATCAACGCGTCTGCGACCTCGAGAGTCGCATGGGCGTAGAAGAGGGAGGTTGCGTCCTTATCAGGACTTGGCTGCGTCGTCGCGTCCAGCCTCTCCAAGCTAGAGTCCATCCCATGTTTCAATGGGGTGGTGCTGATGATGCCACTCGCGTGTCTGTCGATGGCATGTCCGCGAGTGAGGTAGATAAGAGGATGCGACTGGTCACGAAGTACACCTTCAAGGATGTGCTTCCGAATGAGCCAGTCGTTCCTACCTTCGATGCTTCGAATCCTCCTCCCGAGGTACAGTCGTACTACCCAGTAGCTTATATTCACGATTGCTTTTCTGTTGCTTACCTGCTCCTTTTTGCTTTTTGTATGCAGGATTGGGCGGTCTCGCCTTGCATGCCTCCTCTTCCTGAGGGCATTATTCCTCGCGAAGCTTTTGAAGAGGACGAGTCTGAGTCGACTGTCCCTTCTGACGTGGAAGAGGAAGCCCCCGAGTCGGAGAGCCCAGATACTCGCAAGCGTCCGCGCAGCGAGGACTCTGATGCGTCGACTCCTTCAACTCCAGAGGGCACAGTTGCTGGCGCGGAGTCACCAATTCCCGCCGTTCCTGTGAGGGCTGTAGCACCAGCTTCTCGCAAGAAGATGCGATTGCCCAAGGAGTCTTCGTCGGAGTCGGCGGAGGCCACGTTTGATCTTGACAAGTTTGACTGGTAAGTTTATGAGTTCGTTCTTTCTTCTCTGTTTTCTTTTTGTTGGCTTTGCCCTGGAGTTTTGCCCTTTCTCAATGTGAATTTGGTCTTGCAGTCAAGAGGCGTCATCATCTTTTGGCGACGTTGAATTTTTGAAGGAATCAGGAGTCGCGACCTCAAGGGCCAAGGTAGAGGTCGAGCGCGCTCCTTCTCCTCCGGCGGCGGCCCACTCCGGGCACAATTCTTCGAGTTCTCCTCACAGAGGGGAGCATCAAATAGTTGCTCGGATGACAGCTCAACAGACTTCTTCGGAGTCGCTAGAGGACCATGTGAGTATATCTTTCCTTCTTTTGTACTTTGGCAGTCAACGCCTTCTGTTGCCCTTATCTGATTCCTTGATTGGTGCAACAGCTCCTTGTAAAAGAGGCCGCGCAAGTGGCGGAGCAGGTGATGGCGATGGGTCGTCAGCATGCGATGCTGGAGACGCGTCACCGCGTGGTCGAAAGTGAGTGCTTCCACGCTTGTTTCTTTCGTCTTTTTTCTATTCTGGTGTGTTTGACTGATAGCCAATTATTTTGACTGCCATGTAGCTGAGCATAACGCCCTACTGCGCAATGTCGCATCCTTGGAGAAGACACTGGCCGTAGTTGTCAAGGGGCGCGATGAGGCAATCACGGCTCGTGATGATGCCCGAAAGCGAGAAGAGGATCTGCACGCCTCTTTTGCGGCCAGGGAGAAGTTGTTCGAGGAGCAGCTATTCTCAGTCGCCAAGGCCCTCAGGTACCTTTACTGGTGGATTTTTGATTGATGCTTTT
This sequence comes from Avena sativa, assembly GCA_916181665.1. Lineage (NCBI taxonomy): Eukaryota > Viridiplantae > Streptophyta > Magnoliopsida > Poales > Poaceae > Avena > Avena sativa. Next base: position 625,922,700 of record OV702288.1, on the reverse strand, counting down.
CTCTGCTTCTGGAGTTTTGCCGTTGGCACCAGAAATCTGATCCATGTTTTCTGGTGTAGATGCTGGCGACTTGAGTTTTGACCCGCAGGCCCTTCGTCGTGATGACGCTCTGGCTGGCGCGGTATCCGCGGTCGAAGACCGAAGCGCCGTCGTCTAGAATACATTGTCCAAGGCCAAGGTCACCCTTAGTCACCTTCGAGAGGAGTTGATGCCAAAGGCGGAGCAGGTCGATAAAATGGACGAGGTGGTGGAGTCACTCGCCGGGGGTGTGCCTTCTACCTATAAGAACTCCCTCCGGGCGGCTGGTGCAACGATGTCACTCGCCATGGTGCAGGCCCACGGAGTCGAGATAGATCCCTCTGCGGTGTCGAAGACAATGCCTGTTGGCGCGGATGGTCAGCAGGTAGTTTTTGCCCCCTTTGCGACTGCCTGTGCCAAATACGGTCATTCTTTGATTAATACCGTTGCCAAGTATTCGGAGGAGCTCCAACGCGCGAAGAAGGCGGCGAAAGCTTCGGCTTCAGGGGCAGGTGGAAAATCAGTGGCGTCTGATACTGCCACGGATTTGATGAAGCCCCCGAAGGCGTCGAAGTCGAAGAAGCCAGCTGCTCCATAGTTAGCTTTGTGTAGTAGATAACAAATTGTCCTTTTGCTCTAAGAACATGCCTGCTGGCGAGTGTGCTTGTGAATATTTTTTATGCTTTATCCTGAATGCATCTGCTATCCCTGCCTTTGTGTTAGTTTGGTCGCCTTATTTGCTTCTGTCTTGATCTGTGGTAGGGCACATCGAGTGGTCCCGTAGGGGGAGACCAGGATCCATCATCTCTTGATGAGACAGTGGCACCGCCACGCTCCAGGATAGAGGAGCTGTCTTTGCTATCGCGACTTCGTGACCGCGTGAAGCAGCTGGAGCGTGAGTTGCCCCTGATCCGCGGTAACGCAGATGTGTGGAAATCAAAGGCGGAAAAAGCCGCCGCCCGTGAGCAGTATCTGCTTGGCGAGGTGACGCAGCTGGGCGACCAGTTTAAGTGTTAGTTTGCTCGTCCTCATCTTTTCCTTTGTAGATAGTCGCAGTGGTACGTTGTACTCATGTTGTTGGTGCTGCTTCGTGTAGTTGTTAGCGCACACCGTCCGCAGGAGGAGAGGGATAGGATTGCTATCCGCCTTCATGGTCTCACCCAGGAGCAACTCCAAGAGAGTGGATACTTCTGGGTTGATCATGATCGTGCGACTGCATTGGCGACCCTGCAGGATCGCGCTTCGCGAGTGCTGCTCTTCCTGAAGAAGTCGCAGTCATGTTTGAAGAATATCTACCGGGCGATGTTCCCGTTGGATGACACGCCGTCAAGCCTGTTGGCTCTCCTGGCCAAATTTCAAGATATGTCCGCGGTTCGCGAGTGCGTGAGGCAGCAGTTGGTGGCTGGTGCCAAGGCTGCCCTCTCGATGGTGCAATTGCACAAGCCTGACGTGGATGTCGCCGTCATAGCTTCCGGTCTGCCAGCGCCGCCAGCCGGATCTTCTTGGAATATGGTGCCGCACTATCAAGCGGTGGACCGCCCAGCAGAGGAGATTGTCGACTTCTTCGAGGAGCAAACCAATGTTCTTCTGTTGCAGCATTAACTGGATTTGTATCCTGCACATAAGTGTATTTGTGTTGTAAAGTTCATTTATATATTTGTATGTAATTTATTGTTGAACGCGTACAAATAGCTTTTTGTAAGCGTAAGGTGCGTTGCACTATGCGAGTCCTTTTCGTTAGCCTGGCCATCCCTTTTATCAACCTGCCAGGTGCATTGCAGCTGGGTTGAATTTTAAGGGGTTTAATTGATGTGCCAGCTACTCAGGGTGTCGCGTTTATTAGTTCGAAGAACAAATGTGTGCAGGGTGGCATGGCCCCTGAGTACGATAGTAACAGAAGAGAAAAAGGAAAATCACAGAGTTTTGGGGCACTTAGCTTTTATTATTTGGAGGACAGTACGAGGTACAATGTGTGGCTAAGTAGCCTTGGCTGAGTAGCCTTATTTGCGATGTAAAAGTGAAAACAGCTAGGGGTAGAAGCGTCGCAGTTGTGCGACGTTCCAAGGGTTGGAGTATGCGACTCCTGTTTCTAGGTCTTGAAGGCGATAGGCGCCGCCTGGGATTACTTCTATAACCAAGTATGGTCCTTCCCAGGGGGACTCGAGCTTGAGATGCCCCTGCTGCTTCAGTCGCAGGACCAGGTCACCTTCGATGAAGGATCTGGGATGAAGCCTTCTACTGTGGTAGTTGCGCAGGTTCTGCTGGTAGATCATGGATCTTTCTGCGACGATTTCTCTTGCCTCGTCGAGGAGGTCGACGGAGTTTTCGAGTGCAAGAGATGACTCTTGCTCACTGTAAGCGACTATGCGCTGCGCCTTGTACCTTACTTCGGCGGGTAGTACCGCTTCTGCCCCGTGCACCATAAAGAATGGCATGTAGCCTGTGGTGCTGTTTGGACTTGTACGTAGGCTCCAGAGTACGGATTGGAGCTCATCTGGCCAGCAACCCGCGGCTTGTTCGAGTGGTCGAAGGAGTCGCTTCTTGATGCCGCTGCAGACGAGCCCATTTGCTTTTTCCACCTGACCGTTGGTCTGTGGATGCGCGACTGAGGCATAACTGATGTTGATCCCCAGGTTTTCGCAGAATTCTTGGAACTCCTTGGATGTGAAGTTCGTCCCGTTGTCAGTGATGATGCTATGCGGCACGCCGAAGCGATAGATGATGGACTTGAAGAACTTGACCGCGTTGTGACCCGATTGCCTGGTCACCGGCACGGCTTCGATCCACTTGGTGAATTTGTCGACTGCAACCAAAAGATAGACGTAGCCTCCTTGCGAGGACCTTGGAAGCTTGCCTACCATGTCAAGCCCCTATTGTGCAAAGGGCCAGGCCAATGGAATAGGCCGTAATTCTGCGCCCGGTGCGTGTGGTTTGTCCGCGAATCGCTGACAAGCGTTGCACTTTTGGACTATGTCCTTGGCGTCATGCATGGCCGTGGGCCAGTAAAATCCAGCTCGTAGAGCTTTGGCAACGAGGGCGCGACTGCCGGCGTGGTGTCCGCAGGTTCCTTCATGTATGTCGAGGAGGACTGCTTTTCCATCGGCCAGGGAGACGCATCGTTGTAACACGCATGTGATACTGCGTTTATACAGTTCACCGTTGATAACGGCGAATGCCTTGGAGCATCGTGCGATGTGCCTTGCATCTGTCGGGTCGTCCGGTAAGCGCTTGCTAAGGAGATATGTAATATACGGCTGCGTCCAGGATTGTTCTATCATCATGACGCTCATTGGCCCTTCGAGTCCTGTGTATAGCTCCAAGTCATCGAGTGCCATTGGCTCATTGGGTGGCATGGCCCCCGAGTCCATTGCTGCGCTTGTTTTCTTCTCTGCGGCCTTTGGCTTGATGGAGCGTTCGCAGATGCGCTCGAGAAATACCCCAGGTGGTATGGGGGTGTAGGTAGAGCCTATGTTGGCGAGTGCGTCCGCCTCCTCGTTGCTTTCGCGACCTACATGCCGCAACTCGCAACCATCAAAGTCTCCCTCGAGTGTATCGTAGAGGTCGCGGTATGCGATCATGTTGTCATTGAGTGCGTCGCACTCGTGCATTGTTTGGTTGACGACCAGCTTGGAGTCGCCATATATGATGAGCCTCTTTGCACCGCAGGCTTTTGCCATCCTCATCCCGTGCAACAGGGCCTCGTATTCAGCCTCGTTGTTTGAGGCTGTGAACTGCATTCGCAGGATGTATTTCAGCTTGTCTCCTTGAGGTGACGTCAGAATGACGCCTGCTCCTGCTCCGTCTTTCCGCTTGGATCCATCGAAGTGCATGGTCCAAAGGTAGGACATATCTGGCTTGTCCGGGAGTTGGTTTTCCATCCAATGCACGAGAAAGTCAGGGAGAACTTGCGACTTTATTGTGTCGCGCTTTTCGTATGTGATGTCTCGTGGAGACAGTTCAATTCCCCAGAGCGCGACTCGTCCCGTGGCGTCGGGGTTATTGAGGATATGTCCCAATGGGGCGTCGCTAACTACCAGGATTGGGTGTTCCTGGAAGTAATGGCGCAGTCGCCGGGCGGTCATGAAGACGCCGTACGCCAGCTTCTGGTAGTGCGGGTATCGCTGTTTTATTGGCGTGAGGACCTCGCTGAGGTAGTATACCAGGCATTGTACGCCGTGGACCTTGTTTTCCTCGGCCCGTTCGACGACGAGCACTGTACTAACTACTTGGTTAGTGGCGGAGATGTACAGCAGCAGTGGTTCCCTTTCTCGTGGAGTCACCAGTACCGGCGAGGTGGATAACAGGCGCTTGAGATCTTCGAATGCTTCTTGCGCTTCCTTGGTCCACTCGAATTTGTCAGCTTTGCGGAGGAGCTGATAGAAGAGCAGGACCTTTTCCCCCATTCGACTGATAAATCGGCTGAGGGCCGCGATTCGTCCGGCTAGTTGTTAGACGCCTCTTATGTTCTTTGGCTTCTCCATGGCCAGTATGGCCTTTATCTTTTTCGGGTTTGCCTCAATCCCTCTCGCGGAGATGAGATACCCGAGCAACTGCCCAGATGGTACGCCGAAGGCACATTTGTCCGGATTGAGCTTAATCCGGTAACGATCGAGGTTGGCGAATGTTTCGCGCAAGTCGTTGATTAGAGAGGCTTCCTCCTTGGTTTTGATTACTATGTCGTCGACATAGACTTGGATGTTGCGACCCAATTGCTCCTTGAGGCAAGCCTGCATGCACCGCTGGTAGGTGGCTCCCACGTTTTTTAGCCCAAAGGGCATTGTGTTGTAGCAGAACACACCGAAGGGCGTTGTAAACGCGGTCTTTTCTTGGTCATCCTCCTTCATTCGAATTTGGTTATAGCCTGAGTAGGCATCAAGGAAGCAGAGGCGCTCGCATCCAGCGGTGGAGTCGATGATTTGATCGATCCGTGGTAGCGGGAAGTGATCCTTTGGGCAGTGCTTGTTTAAAGAAGTGAAGTCCACACACATCCGTAGGATATCCGTGTCCTTTTTTGGCACCAGCACCGTATTGGCGAGCCAAGTGCTTTCCTTGATCTCGCGTATGAATTTGGCCTCGAGGAGTCTGTTGATCTCCATGCCAACTGCCTGCGCTCGTGGCTCAGATAGTCGCCTGATTGTTTGTTTGACTGGCCTTGCGTCGGGGTTGACGTTGAGTGCGTGCTCGGCGAATTCCCTGGGAACTCCTGGCATGTCCGCAGGACAGTAGGCGAAAATTTCCCAGTGCTCACGGAGGAATTCGACGAGCGCGAGTTCCTATGCGGGACTCAAGTTGTTGGCGATGAGGGCCATTTTGGCGGGATCTGTCGGATGGACCTGCACCTTCTTTGTGTGCACGAATGAGTCGAATGAGAGATCAGGTGAGCTTGGCCTGCTTAGGGGAGACATACTATTGTTTGTCGTTTTCTTCAATCGCGCGAGCTCCTCCTGCATGCCAAAGGACTGGGAGATTCTGTTGAATTCCCTGTCACAACTGTCGGATCGCTCAAAGCTTCCGTTGATCGTGATGACGCCGTTGGGACCTGGCATTTTCATCTGCAGGTAGGCGTAGTGGGGTACTGCCATGAACCTAGCGAATGCGACGCGTCCGAGGATGCAGTGGTATTGTGAGGGCCAGTCGACGACCTCAAAGTCAATGCGCTCGCGCCTAAAGTTCTTTGGAGTGCCGAATATGACGTCGAGGTTGATTCTGCCCAGGGGGTATACGCCTTTCCCTGGGACGATGCCATGGAACGTTGTGTCCGATGCCTCCAAGCAAGTTAGAGGAATCCTCATTGCTCGCAGGGTACTCGCGAATATGAGGTTGATGCCGCTTCCGCCGTCCATGAAGACGCGACTCATGTCGAAACCTCCAATTTGCGCCTCGAGTACGAGGGGGCAATGACCTGGGCGAGGTACTTGAGGCGGGTGGTCGCGTTTATCGAAGGTGATGCACAACTCACTGCCACTGAGGTACTCAGTGGTGGATGGTGGTGAGTGCGTGGCCAAGTTGACTTGGCGAGTGATAACTTTCTGCACCCTATTGGAGGGGCGCCCCTTTTGGATCATCATGGTACCCATGGCTCGTGGGTACGGTTCTCCTCCGTGGTGCTGGTCCGGTGTAGCTCCGTTCGGGGGTGGCCCTGGTGGTGCTGGCGGTGCGCCATGTGCCATGGCGCCTGGAGCGGCCCCGTAGCCTCTTTCGACTACATTGCGGTTCATCCGAACCAATCCCTCGTATAGCTTGAGGAACTCGCGACAGTCTTTGAGGAGGTGGCTGGACTTTCTCTTGCCGTCATGCTTGTCGATGTAGAAGTGTACCGTGCATGGTCCGGACAGTTTCTCCTCGATGGAGGCCGCGGTTGCCTCGTCGCGAGTGCGGCGTTGCCACACTTGCATGGTCTTCCCAGAGTCGCGGTATCCGCTGCTGCGGTATCCGCTGTTGCGGTTGTCGTCGCGTCTCTTGGCGTAGCCGGCTGCGACCATATTAACATCGTCACAGTCGTCGTAGATGCGCATGCGGCGTTTGCCTCAGCGGTCGCGTCTGCGTTCGAGCTCTGCCTCCTCGTCAGAGTGAGCGCGCTTCTTCACTGAATCTTCTCCATCAGCCCATCGATTCGCGATCTCCATTAGGTGGTCGATAGTCTGGGGCTTTGAGCGGCCCAGCTCCTCCCTGAGCTCTAAACGGCGAACGCCACCGTTGAATGCATCAATCGCGTGGTCCTCTGAGATGTTTTCCGCGGAATTCTTGATGATGGACCACCTTCGGATGTATGAGCGCAGTGATTCGCCAGATTTTTGCTGGCAGCATCTCAGTTCTTCAATTGATGCGGGCCGTTTGTACGTGCCCTTAAAGTTGCGCACGAAGCTATAGACCAGCTCATCCTAGCTGCGAATGGATCCGCGTGGGAGGCTATTGAGCCATGCTCGGGCGGCGCCCTGCAGCTGTAGCTGCAAACATTGCATGGCAGTACTTCGACTGCCTCCGTGGAGTCTGACGGAGGAGATGTGGTCCTCTAGCCAGATTTTAGGGTCTTGTAGGCCGTCGAACTTCGGGTTTTTCGACGGAAGTTTAAATCCCTTAGGCATTCGTTTCTGCCTAATGGATTTGCTGAAGCATCTGGCGCCGCAGAGCTCCCCGTCTTCCTCCTCTGAGTCAGTCGACCGGGCACGTCGTGCTCTTGATTTGTCGATCTTATGTTGTGTGAGGTCGTTGCACGCGTCGTAGTCGCAATCGTGTCGCTGCGAACGACGGCGCCGAGACAGGTCATGACTGTCATCGCTAGACGAGGGCGAGGAGTAGCGTTTTGCTAGCGTTTTGCCCTTTTGGGGGTCTGGTACTAGCTGCTTGTCGAGGGCGGCCTCGATTAGCCCTAAACCCACGATCGTAGATTGGTGCATGGCGGTTCGGGGATCTCCAGCCGGTGGCAGGTTGTTGAGGAGGTACATGGTGGCTGCCATGACCGCGGCCTGCGGCGTTCTGGGGACCACGTTGCCTCTCGTGTCGACTGTCATAGAGCTGAAGTCGAGGACTTTCGTGGCGTCTATGCGCTCTTGTTCGGTGAGGTGAGCCATTCGCGACTGCCTCTTCTTGGCGACGTACTCATTTCCTCGTGAGGAGGATCCTCCATAGGAGGAGAGCCCAGCACGACGGAGGCTCGATTAGTCCGCCGCCCTTTTACGCGCCTCCAGCTGCGCGATTGCTTCTTTTTGGCGCTTGAATTCCTCTTTCAGGAGCCAGTGGTAGCCCATTAGTAATTCCTGTGGGGACCCAAAGGGCAGAGGTGCACCTCGTAGGGCTTCGTGGCAGCGCTCCCACTCTTGCTCGTTGAGCCTGATTACGACGCGTTCACCGGTTTGCTCATTGATTATGCTGGGAGGTTCGACTGCTCCACCGTTGGCGCCGTTACCGTCGTTGCCACCGTTGCCAACGTTGGGTGGATCGGTGCCGTTGCCGGTGTTGACGACGCCGCGACTGGCGGAGGTGTCGCCTGCGTTGATGACGGCGCACATGAAGTGATTGGGGAAGCTGTTGCTTCCGCAACTTTCAGATTCGGAACCGCAGGTTCCATCTTCTGTGGCCAGATCGCTCAGATCGGAGTCGCGACTGCTGTCGCTGATCGTGTTCCCGACTGCCACCGGAGTATTGAGCTCGCTGAGGGTGCCGATCGATGGAGGGAACCATGATGTCGGGGCAATCGCCGGTGTTGTCGGTTGATCAGGCATGCGAAGCGTGCCCATCTGACCAACTTGGAAGCGGAAGCTCCCAATCGCCAAGCTGATTCCGTCTCCCACGGACTCGAAAGCCGGGCGGGTGGCTGGTGTGTGGACGGTGAAGTCGAAGGCGCCGAAGAGTTGGCGAATCTCCGCTGTTGCGGAGTTGTAGATCGCGGTTGATGGGGCCGAAGAAGCCGAAGGATTTACCCAGGTTCGGGCCTCGTAGAGGTCCCTACTCCTGCTTGTCTGCTCGTGGAATTATCGAGAGAGTCAAAAGTTACAATGGTGCGCAGATGCAATCTGGCGAGAGTTGTGAAAACTAGGGTTGTGTCTATCTTCCTCGCCGCCCCCTCCTAGCCTTTATATAGATAGGCTAGGTCTCAGGTAGCAGGTCGAGTCGGTTACAAGTTAGGGTTTTCCCCTTCAAACTTTCTATCTTTAGCTTCTTCTTGTCTCTCAAGCAATCGAGAGTCCGCAGATCACTCGAATCCTTTCGTCTGGGCCTTGGCGACACTGTGGGCCTATACGTATTTACACCGTATATACCAAGCTCGAGTACCTGCAGGGTATACCCATGCCAGGCCCATATTTTCCCTTTTTTCTTATTAGTCATCGTCTCCCTCACCCAACTGCCTGCGCCACTGCTGCTCTGTCGTCGTTACTACGTCGTTGTCTCCGATGCCATGGTGGATTAGGGAGGTTTTGTTCAGGAGTTGCCTGGTGGCTGCGACCTATATGGTTGTGGTGGCATCGGCGTGCGGTTGAAGATGGCGAATCTAAAGCTTGGAAGGTGGTCTGTGGATGGCGGACCTGGCATGATCTCTGGACTATGTCATTGGGAGGTGACGAATCTAGGGCCGGGAATGCACGAGGAAGATCCTCGACGGACATGCCACAAGATGGTACTTTCCCTGTTCTTGAAACGGTGGGGGTCTTTCTCCTTTTCTGTAGGTGGGCATCTTGTTGACGCCGGTGTGGTTGGCGATGGCCCATAGTGTCGGTGGGTGCAGAATTCTCTTTGCAAACCTTCTAGCGCAGTTGTCTCCGTACGATGTCTTTGGTAGTTTTCGTGAGGAAATTTTATAATCTCTTTTTACATTAAAGGAATGCACGATTACTTAAAAAACTGTCTTGCCACCCCCTGGCCTCCCCGCGCCGTCCCCCATGCCGCCGCCTAGGCTTCCCAGTGCCTCCACCCGGTCTCCTCCGCTCCGCCCCCAATGCCTCCGCCCGTCGCTGCCCCCAACCCAAGAGCACTCGTGCTAGCGACCACGATGGCCGTGGCGGCCCTGATCAATGTCGTTGGACGCGACACCTACAAGCTCCATGGACTTCGGCGAACACAACCTAGCGTCGGAGGGCGCCCTACTGGCGTTGTACGAGTGCTGGCGCATCATCACATAGTGGCACAGGACCTCGACGAGAAGGCTCGCTGCTTCGACGTGTGAGCCCCTCGACGGTCTATGCTTTGGATAACGACGGCGATTCCTACGGCTGGGTGATGCTAGCTTCTTCGAGGGCCCCGATTTTTCTGGAGCTACGAGAAAACGACGGCTAGAGGCGCATGTATGGACGATGGTGCGGGATGCGAGGGGTAGGGAATCCGGCCTGTATGTATCATGTACACTGCCCATGGATCTATAGATACCGGTCAGAGGCTCGTGTTTTTCGTGGATCATAAAATATTTACAGCTCTGCGGACTTTTACCACAGTTCTAGACGAAAAAATGGTCCAAAACAATAAACCCAGCGAGTTTTAACGGTTTGGCGCTTTACAGTATTGTTAGAGTTGCTCTTAGTTCGGTTTTACTTGACTGCCATGACCGGAACCTCTTTGCGTACGATTCAAACGTGTCCGATGTCTGTCCGACGTGCATCCAGTGGACTGTTTTGCTTCTGCTAGACATATGTGTAGCCCGATCTGTGCATCGTACAAAAATCGTACGAGTTTTGTCGTACGTATAGCAGTACTCCTGCCATGACAATGTGTAGCGAGCCAGATTGGCAGCTCATGTCGTACGTGACTGGCAGACATTAGCGATGTCAAACGTCATAATATTTACTTCGTGTATTCGACACGAAATACATTGCCGGATGGCCCTTATAATCTGTAATGTGAGGTGTTGCAGATGGTACAACGAGTAGCTATTGTTCTTTACTTCCTTCGGATGCACATGCAAGACATGTTTGATTCGCAGGATAGAAAAATGTTGGAACGGGAAAAATATATGATTGCAATATCACGTTCACTCTAATCTTACATGAATTCCTACGAACCAAAGTTTTGTCTGATTTTACATAGAAAAAACAAAGGATTCTTAGAAGAGGGAAGAGTGGATGATGAAATCTAATGCAAAGGAATTTTTAGGAAAAAAATCCTATGAAAACCAATCCTTTAAATCAAACAACGAATCATATGAAATATTTCTATAGGATTTAATTCTACAAATTAGTTACGGTATGTAAATCCTTTGAATCCAGTAATGGACACCGGACCACCGGTCAGTTTTCAGAAAGGAAACTCAGAAACCGACACCGGTCACCAATCACCACGCGAGTAAACGACACAGATACGCGGCGTAGGCTGCGGTAGATTAACTAACTGGGTAACAAAATAATTACGATTCGCAACAAAAATATACGGTGACAATTTCAGATCCCAACATAAACGCACCTCTACCCCGTGGATCTACATAAACCCACCTCCTCCTCTTGCAGTACCGGCCCAGCGACGCAATCGAGCAGCGATGGCGGAAACGGATATGAAAGCGCGCCCGGCGGAGGATACAGGGCCTCCTGGCCTAGCAGCGGAGATGGACGCGACTCGGACTGCACGTCCACTAGGGGAACAGTGCGAGGATGCTTGCGCCATTCTCGCCGGCACGACCGTGGCGTTCCTCGCAATATGGCTTGTGGTGTACACAATCTGGGCGATCAGCACGTACGAGGAGGCGGAGTACTCCGTGGCGATAGCCACCGTCTCCGGCCTCGACCCGCCGCCGGACCGGCCGGTGCTATACCCGGAGTTCAACCTCGCCGTCCATATCACGAGGCGGGGCCTGGTCCAACGGCCGTGCGACGAGTCGTACACGACGCTGCAGGTGAGTTACAAGGGCTTCACGCTCGCCTCCGCGGCGGCCCCGCAGATCTGCAATATTATCAGTGGCGACGACGCTAAGGAGGGCCGGACGGTGGTCGCGCGTGGGACCCGTGTGTGGCTGCCGGGACCCACGTTCGACAGCCTCGCGGCCGACGTGCGGCGCGCGGCCGGGGTCTTCGACGTCACGCTCACCATGCCAGGATACATGGTGCTCACCAAGGACGACGGGCTGGTGGTTTCGTGCATGGGAAGGGCGATCGGGGATGACGACGGCAGCGGTCTGTGCGATGTGAGTGCGCTACACCAAAGACACGCAGGCTGATTGATTGACTTGTCAAAGAATAATTGTTAGGTAATTGTAATTTTTTCGCGAAAAACGCCATTTTGATGCATTGATAGAAAAAAGAAGGTTCATGTACATTCATACCATACAACTCAACCCAAGAACTCTAGACTAGGGGAGTAGCTAGCGCAACCCCCGGGTTCCAGCCTTCGCCCACGTCTTAGCTTCCGCTTTGATCATGTCCACGAGGGGAGCCATCGAAGGGTGCTCGTTGTTGAAGGTAACCGTGTTTCTGTGTTTTCAAATGCACTAAGCCGTTAGCATGACCAGCGACGAGGTTTCTTTGCGCATGGGACGTGGGATGGAGCGCACCACCAGCGACCACCACCCTGCGAAATCACCCTCAGCAACCGGAGGTCCTGCCACCGGTCGGATCCAAGATAGGACCTCGTGCCACACCATCCTAGAGAATGGGCATCCTCTAAGGATGTGCGACATTGTCTCCTCCGATTGGTCACACAGCACGTAGCGCGGCTGGTGAGGTAGGCGGCGCCGTGCCAGCCTCTCACCCATCCAGCATATGTCCATGCAGGCAAGCCAGATGAAGAACTTCACCCTAGGTGGCTCCAAGGAATGCTAGTTCAACTCCCAAGATCCTGAGACAAGCGACCCTTGGAAGAGGGCGTTGTAGCATGATTTGAACGAGTACTGGCCGTCCAGCATCCACCGCCATAGGATCTTATCCGGCTCCTCTCTCAGTGGCACACCCTGCACCCTGCTCCATAACTGGACATATTGTCATAGCGCTAGGGGGCTCAATGCCCCTGAGATGTCAGATATCTAACTGCGATCCGTCGGCGCCTGCCTCACCGTGCGGCGCTTCCTAGGCCGTCTGGGGATTAGCGCTAGTAGATCTGGCGCTATCTCCCCAATTGACTTCCCGTCCAACCACCTGTCCTCCCAGAATAGGGCGGAAGATCCATCACCTAGCACCATCGAGGTGGAGGCAAAGAAAACTTGTCGCTCCTTATGGAAAAAATGCATGTCCAACCCGCGCCACGGACGCAACGGGTCAGTGTATTGTGATCTCAATTGTTTCCTTACCATATTGCCACTTTTCTAGATCTCAACTTGTGTTACCAGCAATATTCAGTATTTCTATGTTCCAATATACTCCATTCGTAAAAAAGATACCCTCTCGGTTAGGGTTTTAGTGCGCCGGTGGCGATCTCAATCGCCTCCGTGAGAACGGGCCGGATTCCGGCTCATGTACTATCTCCTGGTTACAATTGATCTCCGCTTGTTCCTATTCATCTCGGGTGTTGTCTCTCTCGATTCGTTCCCTCGGCAAAAACTTTTGTGCCTGCTTCTAGGGTTTTGGCGGCGGAAGCATCTGCCACTCCCTCAGGGCTTGCAGAGCCTAAGGGTGATGAGATCGATGACATGCTCAGTCATGGTATTGTCACCGAGCAGAAAAATTGGCCTTCTTTTCTACGGTATCATGTTTATTCTTCTTAAACCATGCGCTGGAGCACAATAGTGTTGCAAGGAGTCGTATTATATTCAAGAAGCGGGGTATTAAAGCGAGATGCCAGTAAATTTCTCTAGATGGGTTGTGATCCACTGCAAGGTTAAATTTATTTGTACGAAATGAGATAATACTATTACTTGCTATGTGAAAATGATTGGATTTATTTCAAAACATTCATGCCTTGTATTGTTTTAGAAAAGAGAGGTCATGTTTTTTATTGCAGGGTGACATTGTCAAGGTTTAGCTATCAATCAAGCAAGCAAATATTACTTGCTATGAATACCGAAACAATGAACGTGCTCTAACATATCTCTCTTACTACTTGTAGGTATATTACCAAATTTTGTAGGTGACACCCGCTGCTTCAAATGCAAATGGATTGTATAATTTGTTGATAGCTCTAGGAGAACACATATATCTTATCATGAATGCGGTTTATTTGTTTTCCTTTCAAGTTCATATAATTTATGAAACTGCTTTTGGTTAGGGAAAGAAAAGTACAGTGCGAAGAGAAGGTGATGGACTTGCATACAAATGTGACACTGTAGTAGTTACAGTATGAATCTGATACCAATCCTCATGTACTTATGTACAAGAAAAAGTAGTTCATGTAGTACATTCTACTATGATAATATCTTTCCTTCCACTCCTGTGATGCACGACGAAGACATTCATTTCATGTCTGATCCCTTTATCTTGAACAAATGTGTTTTCAGATGAACACTAGATGATCTGAACACCCAGTGCTTGAAGATAATGGGCATTCTAATTTCTATGCCATATTTGGGTGCTCTGCTCTAGCCATGCCGATTATTATTTCTGTGTCTCAAAGTGGCAAACAATTCAGTTCATGCTTGTGCTCAGCAAGCTGCTGCTAAAAGAAATTCTATTTTGGGTGTTCAAAGTATCTCCTTTATTTTTGAATTAAGTTGTGTTCATCCAAAATGTAACAGATAATATAAAGAGCGCATGCATTAGAGTTAAGAAAACGTGTCGAAGTTACTGGCGGTTCATGTTCAAAAGGGCTACATTCTGATGTTAGCAACTATATTTACTTAATGAATCTTGGCAATTAATATTACAAACTACCCTATACTATGGTGTTGCCTGATGCATTAGGTCAATGGGCGTCCAGAAATGTCAAGCATGTCCTACCTCCGTAAGCTGTGAGCTGCAGCTAGAGGCAGAAGAAGAACCCTCTCCCTCCGGCAAAGGACTGTCACCTCCTCCTACTGTAACCTGACTTGAGCCAATGTGCTGTAGCAGCATCAACGCATCGTCATCCAGGACCCACTTCACGACGAAGCCCAAGCTCCGGTGGTCGATTGCAACTTGAAAGGCATGGGTTGAGCCAATGAGATTCTTGATCGCATCTGGCATGGTGCGCCTGTTCTCATCGGTGATCTCATCGACGAGATCCTCTGCTGCGACACCGATCAGTCCCTGCGCCTCGTCGCTAAAGATCATCAGGTTCATTGTGCCGGTTGCATCTTCCACCACTGCATCCAGCTTGTACCTTACGTGCCAAAAACAGAAGCAAGGCAATTACTAACTACTCGTAGCTAAGCTAGCGTGCGTGTGACGTCTCAACTAAGCAACTATATGAGGCAATGGCAGCACGAGAGGCTTCCAAGATATTCTTACCACCAAACGGGCCTCTTCCTCTTCTTGTTAACTGAATCACATCGGTTGCACCACATCTCGCTTCCGTCCCCGCTGATCGACCGTCTGCAGTGGAAGCACCCTTGATAGCACCAGCCTTTGGTGCAGTCTATCTTTACCAGGGAGACTTTGCACAAAAACCTAGCGTTCTCCTGCAACAGAGCCCAAAAATCAAAATTAGGCTGAGAAGTGAGCACAACCCGTAAGGTTTGCTTGCGATGCGCTCGATGAAGGGAGCACTGGCTTACCGGTAGCTCGAACGGATCGAGGCTTTCCAGCTGTTTGACTGTTCTCCAGCTACTCTGTAACTCCTGAGTTAGTTTCGAGATACCTTGCGACTCTTCTGTTGGACCTGCAGGGCTTTCTTGTTGAGACTGGGGGTGCACTATGGCGATTTTTGGATGGTGACAACTGCAGACAAACAATGAAGTTAGTCCTCGACTGACATGGATTATCAATCGTCAATTTAAAGGGTAACGCTAGAGGCCACTCACTTCATGCGAAATTCTTGTGCCTCTGGTATTTCCAAATCCAGGTAGTACTTTGAAGGTGGTGAAGAGCAAACTATATATCCTTTTCCTAAAGAAACAGCCACACATGATTACATGCCACGTTTCATGGCGATGGAAGGAATATAATGATTATATGGTCTTTTTACATGGTACAAACCGATAAGTAAATTAACAAAACCGTAAATCAAGAACTGACCCATGTAATGGCGAACACACATCCCGGCAAAGACAGCGACGACCAGACCTAGTCGGCATTTCTCGCGAATCTCCGCATAAAAATCGTTAGCGAGCTCTCCATACAGTGTGACTTCCTGTTCTTTTCCACTGTAAATTGACAATTGCAAAACGTAAAGGCCCTATTACGGACCGGCAGTGACCTGAAAGGAATAGAAAAAACAGAATTTCATTACCTGAAATCCTTAATCCATAAGCTGCAAATTGGTATCACGCGCAATTTTTTCCGGACCTCCTGTACGGGCCGAACTTCTACTACTTGGCCAATGACATCTGCAACATTTACATCATCACATGTCAGAAATAAGATTCATATAATATCAGATATGCATGTGCCAAGCCTAATACTGATTCTCCAGACATTAACCTGTCAATAAGCTATTGTCGCAGTTCCTAGAAGGAACATCGCCGAAATCAACAAAATCAAAGCTGTGGAGGGGAATCGAGCCGACATCTCCATCTATCTCGTCGACCACCGTCTGCGGCCCAATGTGCATCATGAAGCGATTTCTACAGGTCATGTAGTTTCCCTCGCTTACACCAACTACAAAACCTGACAGTGTGTAGACCTTCCCTTTGACTAGCCGCCCTTCGAAAAACTTTTTATACACTGGATGTACATGGGCTTGCATAGTTCCACCCTACAAGTGCAAGACAAGAAGAATGACCATTTGTGCAAAGAAAATCAGAGGGTGCTAGTTGGACGATTGTAGTGAGTGAGTAACACGATCACCCGCGTCACCTCGTCGTCGACCAGAAGGCTGTCGAGGCCGAACGCCGTGCCGTTGTTTGGGTTGAAGGACACCCACAGCCGCGAGATGCGAACCCGGACTCTGCACCTTTGCTTTGACGGGTTCAACTGAGACAGTGGGGTGAACCCTGCTTCACCCATTTTGGCCTTGATGGCTTGAAGCTTGAGCTCTGCGTATATGTGGAGACAAAAAATATGAACATAGTGTGATCAATCTTGAGTTGTCTATGTGTCAAGCCCAATAGTTGCTCAAAAAGACTTAGGAATGTGCAGCAATATTCAGTTTTCACCATGAAGCTGAAAGCCTGAAACCCTGGCTCATCAGCGTCGGCTTTCTCATAGGAAATTGCTTACCAAATAGTACGTACATCCTAATTTGCTGAAACCAGTAGTTACATATGTTTTAGTTACACATATAATTTGTAAAGCTATCTAAACTGGTTAAATCCTCACATAATTTCTTAAATATGACAAGGGATTTCTCCTCTTTTGGCCTTCATCAGAAGACTACTAATTTGTGCTCTGTTTCCATGTAGAACATTGGCGGTGAATTTCAACCAAATCTGGATGAAAATCGAAAGAGAAAAACAATTTCTAATCTGGATTCCGGCCGGTACAACTCTGGTGTAAGTGGGGAAAAAAAACTAACATGATTTCATGTTCTTAAATGCGGTTATTAGAGGCAAGGTAATATGGCGCGAAATGAACAGAATATATGGCGCGCAAGAAACAGGAAAGGCAAGAAGAGAAGAACAAAGATTTAATGTGAAGAAAATCAACAGCATGGAATCAATCTTTGTTCCGGATGGATCACTAAAGGAGACCCTATCGAAGAACTGTCCTACTGTACTCAAAGAATCAGAATCCGGATAGATCACTAAAGGAGACCCTTACCTCAGGAACCAAATGCTTTATTCCGCCCGTCCCCAAGAACTGAAGAACAAGGCTTGAGCCAAACCAAATCTAAAGGAGGAGGAGGACTGGAGGAGAAGAGAAGAACGTGAAGAGAGAGGGCTGTGCAGTGCACTGATGATGAAGAGTGAAGTGCAGCAACTGTAACGTATGTCAGTTTTACATCTCTGCAAATGTGCTATGAGTAGGTGTGCTCTTTGTACAGCCGCAACGTGGAGGCGAGGCCAGCTAGCATGTTGGTACGGCAAGACACCCTGACTTGCTGTGGATTGACACGTGTAGTACAAGAGAAAATTATACTCACTCCGTCCACAATTAACTGATTTAAATTTGTCTAGATTAGAATGTATCTATATACTAAAATGCATTTAGATACATTTAAATCTAGACAAATCCACGGAGAGGTATATTTTTTATAGTGTACAACGGCATGCTTCTAGGCTAAGCAATGTAATAATACTTGGCTCTCTACTCTACTAGAGAGGGTAAATTCGTGAATTCCTAAGATGCATGAATATGCAAATACCGAATTAAAATGTCTTGTACTCTTGATTTCAGTAGAGCCCCATTTTTCTTTTACAGAAAATTAACATCAAGAGTGTTTGACACGTCACGGAAGAAGCAAAGTTCTTATAGCAAAAGGTTCGAGCGGATGAAATTCAATGAGCTTCGTTGATTAAAGAATTTTCGTCAAAAATTTAGTGTTTTTTTTCCTACGTGGGTTGTTTGGTTTGTAGATTGAATCATTGGCAGTAGGTTCCCTAGAAACTTCCCATCCACCCAAACATCTCATGCAACAACATCCACGCCGAGAGCTCCACTCGTGCAAGTCAATCAAACAAAGTAAGAACAAAATCCTACAGAATTGAATCATATTAAAAATTCAGGAAATTTCTTTGAATAAAAAATAGTAGACTAAAGATGATATTTCAAAAAAATAATCAATCCAACAGAAATACTCCCTGCGTTTTAAAATATAAGATATTTTAGCTTTTGTGAAGCGAATATATCTATGCATCTTAGTGTGTAGATTAAAAGATGTCTAGATAGATTCGCTTCACATAAGCTAAAACATCTTATATTAGGAAACAGAGAGAGTAGCAATCAAGCAATAGACCACGGCACATAGTAAGAGTGTAAGACACACATCTCTTTGGGAGATAATTTTGAACAAACAACATTCAGGCGCTTACATCTGATTTTGTGGGGACAAAAGTATATCGCCTCTTTTAACGGATCGATCCCTGAATAAGCTGTGCCAATTAGTATTGCAGCCAATCAGTTGAAGCTTTCGCCAACACGGTCGCTCAGCCGATATATACGGGAATTAATTTCCTTATTAAGTGACCAGACCAGGGTCGAGCCGGACTCCGGCTCAGATGGATTGCTCAATCGGGTCAGAATTACTGGAGGAAAATAGATGTCAGACGTTTGTCTAAATTTGAATATATATAAACTATATCCAAATTTAGATAAACTAATAATATTTATTTTGAGACGAAGAGAGTATATTTTATGGTTTTGCAAAAACAAAACACTCGATGTACTAGTACGTGTATTACCTATGGGGAGGATTTGAGGCACTGCGTCTGCCTATTGTGTAAGTGGTCAATAAACGTACGGTAAGCCATTGTGGCTATTGGTAGGCTGGCTATATGCTTTGTAAAAATCTCTAAATGTCTCCCGCAAAAAAAAATCTCTAAATGCGTGCAAAGATAAAGAATAAACGAACCCTACAACTCGCATGGACGATTTTTTTTAAATAATACATTTTTTTTATTGATTTTCACAAATAATATGCAAAATGAGCAAATTGCAATTCTGTCGATCCGTCGTCCGTTGAACGGACGACAGAGCTGCTTCGTCTGTTGAAGAGACGACCTACTATATCGTCTGTTGAGGGGACGACGGCCAGAGCTTCGTCTGTTGAAGAGACGACAGAGTCTTCTTTACCAAACAGCCGATAGCAGGTGTGTCGTCCGTTGAACGGACGAAGGCACTGTTTCGTCCGTTGAACGGACGAAGGCACTGTTTCGTCCGTTCAACGGACGAAACAGTGCCTTCGTCCGTTCAACGGACGACACGCCAACAGATTTGCAATTTGTCTGTTTTGTATATTATTTATGAAATTCAATAAAAAAAATGTATTATTTAAAAAAAATTAGCACTCGCATGAGCCATCGCCGCCCCAGATCCAGCCTTTTCGGTCCCCCTCCTCCCCTCCGTCCGGCAGCCACGCCAGCGGATAGAGGAGTGGGGACCCGTGCTTTCCATCGCTTTTTAGATATGTTTTCTCTTGGTTTTGTCTTCCTAGCGACATCAACAAGGTGAGGCGAGATGGCGTGTTGGAATAAGGTATCTTGATGTCTACGCACTTCTATTTTTGTAGACAGTTCTTGGGCCTCCAAGTATAAAGGTTTGTAAAACAGCAGCAAGTTTTCCTTTAAGTGGATCACCAAAGGTTTATCGAACTCAGGGAGGAAGTGGTCAAAGGTATTCCCTCTCAAGCAACCCTGCAATCAAGATACAAGAAGTCTCTTGTGTCCCCAACACACCAAATACACTTGTCAGGTATATAGGTGCACTAATTCAGCGAAAAGATAGTGAAATACAAGTGGTATGGATAATTATAAGTGGTAACGGTGACAGAAAATAGCTTGATGGCGTGTGGTTGACGTGGGAAAAGACTAAAGGAAAACTGAAATAAAGATGAAAGCAAGCAAACATATAACAAATCTAATTGCAAACGTTGTTTCAATGCTTAGAAACAAGGCCTAGGGATCATACTTTCACTAGTGAACACTCTCATATAAATATATTCTTCTTTATGATACTACCCTTAACTACTCTCTGGTTGGACACTCTAATCGATGGTAGGGCTATAACGGCACACCTCAAAGTTCATCTTTCCCATCTAGATAACCCCACACTGTCACCTTGAGTACTAGATCGTTCCAACAAACACCACAATTTCATAAAGACATCTAACTCCAAATATAACTCATAATAAGTATTTATAATCTCTAGCCTAAGTGCCACCATGGTATGCACGTTGTCACTTTCACACATGGGGAGATCAGAGATCTATTAAAGCACTTGAGTAGCAAGGTAGATCTACTAGATTACAAGCTCATGATCTCAATAAGATCATGCATAGAGAGAGATGAATACATAGCTACCGGTAGAACCCTTAGCCTCGAGAGAAAACTACTCCCTCCTCATCATGGCAATCAGCAATAGTGATGGAGATGGTGGTGGAGATCGATGGAGATGGCTCCGGGGGCACTTCCTCGTCCCGGCAGGGTGCCGGAACAGAGACTTTCTGTCCCCCGAATCTCCCCTTCGGTGGCGGCGGCGCTGCGGAACTTTTCGTGGCTGGAGGCTTGATTATTTAGGGTTTCTGTATCAGGGGGAATATATAGGTGGAAGGAGAGGCCGAGGGGGTGCCGGAGGGGCCCACACCACCCCCTGGAGCGGCCTAGCCTGGCCCGCACCACCAAGTGGTGTGGCCAGCCCCTGGCCCCTCTCCGTCTCGTCTTCTGGCTCCGTGACTCTTCCGGTAAAATATCGACTTTGGCTTTTGTCCGGTCCAATTCTGAGAATATTCATTTTCTGACTTTCCTGGAACCAAAAATAGCAGAAAACAGGCAACTGGCACTACGGCATCTTGTTAATAGGTTAGTCCAAGAAATTGTATATAAAGTACTCCAAAGTTGGAACAAAACACAAGAAAGTAGATAAAACCAAGCATGTAACATCAAAAATTATAGATACGTTTGCAACGTATCAACATCCCCGAGCTTAACTCCTGCTCGTCCTCGAGTAGGTAAGTGATAAAAAAAGAATAATTTTTGAGGTGACATGCACCATCATAAACTTGATCAAAGTATTTGTAAAACATGGATAGCTGGGATCATAGTACTTCAATCATAACATGAAAGATAAAGTTCTAACAATAAGACAAAGCACATAGAACTAAGAATGGCCACTATGTTCTCAAAGTAGGTGCATAAAGGTAGAAGGTGGAGACTCAATATAATGGTGGAAGAAAGGCATTCATAGAAGGAGGTAGAGATTCAAGTTTCATAAAGAGCTTCCAAAAATTATAGTACTTATAGCTTTCAGCTCTCATTGCCTCTATCATAAGCATCTTGAGTTGATTAAGGTTAAAGTGAACAAACTATGGTGTACATGCTTGACGAAGTATAAGTTAGAAATCTCATGTCCCTTTAATACGAGGGCCGCTCCTCATGCTACTCAAGTTTAGTCACCGGTAAGTTCTTGTCATCGTAAGTACATGTGTATCATAGAGAACCGTTGATGACCCACAAGTATAGGGGGTGTATCGCAGTATTTTCGAGGGAAGTGAAACTCAATTTATTGATTCGACACAAGGGGAGCCAAAGAATATTTATAAGCCTTAACAACTTAGTTGTCAATTCAGCTGCACCTGGAAACAATCTTGCTCACAACTGTTTATCAGTAGCAACAATTTTGTAGTAGAAATAGTAAAGTAATAGCAGTAGCAAAACAAAGACAGTAGTAACAAAAGTAGTAAACAGTGTGATCGAGTGCGGTAGGCATAGGGATGGATGGACGGGCGTTGCATGGACAAGACAATTCACATAGCAATCAGAACATAGGGCAATTGCAGATAAATAAGATAAAGCACCCAAGTACTAGAGAATCCTAGGCATGTGTTCCATATATAGTCATACGTGCTCGCAATGAGAACTTGCACAACATCTTTTGTCCTCCCAGCCCGTTTGCAGCGGGGCCTCTAGGAAACTACTGGCAATTAAGGTGCTCCTTTTAATAGAGCACCGGAGCAAAGCATTAACACTCCATGAACACATGTGATCCTCACATCAAAGCCTTTCCCTTCCGGTTATCCCGATTTCTGTCACTTCGGGGCCATAGGTTCCGGACAACAACGTGTGTATACAACTTGTAGATAAGACCAGAAACAATACTATCATAATGAATCAATAATAAGTTCAGATCTGAAATCATGGCACTCGGGCCCTAGTGACAAGCATTAAGCACAACAAGCTGCAACAAAGTCATAAAGCACTAATAAAAGATACTAGGCACCATGCCCTAACAATCTGATGCCATTACATGAATGATCTCATCCAATCCCTACCATCCCCATAGCCTACAACGGGGGATTACTCACTCATAGATGGGGGAAACATGGATGGTCGATGGAGATGATGGTGGAGATCGATGGAGATGGCTCCGGGGGCACTTCCCCGTCCCGACAAGGTGCCGGAACAGAGACTTTCTGTCCCCCGAATCTCCCATTCGGTGGCGGCGGCACAGCGGAACTTTTCGTGGAAAAACGTCGAACCTCCCGGAGTTTTTAGGTCAGAAGGCTTCTTATGGGTGAAGAGGGAGACCGAGGGGGTGCCTGGGGGCCCACACCACCCCCTGGCGCGGCCTGGCCTGGCAACTGGCACTTTGGCTCTTGTTAATAGGTTAGTCCAAGAAATCATATGAAAAGTACCCCAAAGTTGGAACAAAACACAAGAAAGTGGATAAAACCAAGCATGGAACATCAAAAATTATAGATACATTTGCAATGTATCAACATCCCCAAGCTTAACTCCTGCTCGTCCTCGAGTAGGTAAGTGATAAAAATAAAGAACAATTTTTGAGGAGACATGCACCATCAAAGACTTGATCAAAGTATTTGTAAAACATTCAAAGCTGGGATCATAGTACTTCAATCATAACATGAAAGACAAAGTTCTAGCAATAAGACAAAGAAACGATGATGCAACATGAAAAGGCACAAACAAAAGATTCATAAATAACAATGCTTTGCAAGACGTTTGTTTGTTTCACATTAAGAAAACATAGCATAGTGGCATTTAGCTTGTCCCTCAATAGAGTAGCAAAAGTAAATGCATAGGACACCTTCAAAGTTTACAAGAGTGACTAGATACAAATAGTTTAAAACAAGCAGTATCAAGGTATGCATCAATCAACAAGTCTTGGGACAATGCACATAGAACTAAGAATGGCCACTATGCTCTCAAGAAGTGTTCAAAGAATATGTGGAGACTCAACAAGTAGAAGAAAAGGTTTTGAATAGTTTGAAAGGCTTCCAAATGCTAAAAGTATGGTACTCGTTAGCTTTGAGCTCTCATTGCCCCTATCATAAGCATCTTTAATGTGGTTAAGGTGAAAGTGAGGTCCAATCTGAGTTATATGCTTGACAGACTATAAACTGAAAATCCCAAGTCCCTTCAGTACGAGGGCCGCTCCTCATGCTACTCAACTTTAGTTACCGGTAAGTTCTGGTCATCGTAAGTATGTGCGTATCATTGAGAACCGCCAACGGGGTACCCCTTGCCCGATGATACGGAAGAATCCCCATATCAAAATGACAAGGCAAGGAGACAATGAGTATCTCAGCAATCTTCTTATTTACCATGGGAAAATGGTGCTTTTTTCTCTCTTTCCTCTTTTCATAAAACTCTTTTTTTTCTTTTTCTCAATAGCTATCTCTCTATTTTTTATAAGAAGAATGCTTCATAGATATCATTATGGTTACGCTGCAGGTTTCCACCATGTCAGCATGGATTAGACCAGCGGCCCAGGCGTTTCTCTAACACACATACATAACTCGATGGACTTACAAGCTCCCCTTTTATTTCACACCGACGACATCTGCAAACAAAAGAGCAAGGTATCAACTAGGTATATATTTTCAAGTGTTGAAAGCGTTCCCCGTGACAGCACGGTTCTGCTAATCCCCAGTCTATAATTAGCAAGCATATAACTTTCATGGAGAGTTCACAATGGTTCAGGTTTATTAAGTGCAAGAAAATAAAGTGTGCCACCAAGTTCGTGAGAGCTTTACTAACTAACTTTCTCATAACAAGCAAACATTTTATTCGGAAGAAAACAAGGCATAATGAATATGCACGGAAGTAGCAAATGATGCTAATAGGTAGGTATGGTGGACACTTTGGCAATATTTGGTTTTAGGGAGTTGGAAACATGAGTAAAACATACTCAATGAAAGTGAAGGCTAGCAATAGTAAGGGAGCGGTAAACGATAGAGCAATAATGGCCATAATCATGCAGAGCGACAAAACATCATTGATCAAAGCATAAAGTGATACTACAAGCTGAAAACTAAAGGATCGTAAAGGCTATGGTGACTTGAGATAGTCATAACATGGTGTGAGCATGTGCCAAGTCAACCCAAATAAAGCATCAAAGGAGAATACCACTATATTATGCTTTAATATGCTAAAACACGCATGATTCATCCAAGGCACATTAAGCAATCTCAATTGTTTATAACAAGTCATGCTACAACAAAGAATACTAAGCATAAAGCCAAAACAATATCAAGCATGGCATGACAAAGCAAAGGCCACAGTAAAAAACAAGCTCTCTTTACCACTTAAGCATGAGCTTTCCTACTCTTTTCCAAACAAAACAAAACCAAACTATTTGAACACCAATATATGAAAGAGGGGGTCCAACCATTTTATTCAGCAAACTAAGCAAACCACGCAAACTAAAAACCAAAATGAAAACGAAAAAAGAAGACGCTCCAAGAACAACACAATTGTGCATGAAACAATAAAAATGAAGCGTTTGGAAGAAACCTGGGATTTTTATTGATGAAGAAGGGGATGCCTTGGGCATCCCCAAGCTTTGAAGCTTGTACTTCTTGGATATTTCTTGGGGTGACACGTGTGGCATCCCCAAGCTTGAGCTTTAGTCCATCCTTCATCTCATTACTCATTCCTTCCATACACCTGAAATTTTTCCTTCATACAAAACTTCACACAATCTTTATTAGCAACATTAGTGCACTCAAGATAAATAATTCTTAAGGTTCAGTTCTAACACCAAATAAACTTCCATTAGAACACTAGATACTGTAGCACTTCCCTCAAAAAGCTCAATTCCCCAAAAGAACTCAAGAAGGAACTAACAAGAAGCAAATGCAGAAAATGGTAGAAATCTATCAAAACAGACCAGCAGGTAAAGACGAATTTTTTTGAAGACATTCTGTTGCTCAAATCAAAAAGTTTTGAACTAATGAAAGTTAGATAACAACCTGGTTCAGAAGCACAAACAAATACATCTCAATCCGACATACAGAGCTCTCTCACGAATGTTTACGGTGAAGCACAAAAATCTGTTTCGGGACAGCAACTTTCCCAATCATTACTTCTCTCTCATTAGAGGTTACTCTTGGCACAAAAAGCAATTAAAAAGGATAAGAAGAGGTTATTACAGAGGTAATAACTTCTAAGACTCAACTAAAACTCTTGGGTTATCTCCCAACAAGTACTTTAACACCTTTAAGTTAGGCATAAGAAGCAAAAACTAAAATGGATAGAATAGAAGTAAGAGGAGATAATCATGGTGAAAACATTGTTTTGTTCAATGAAATCCTTTTGTTAACAAGGTTGATTAGGTCTTGTTATCAAAACAATTCCATATGAGACAAAACTTTGTATCCCACTAATGATTATGTTACCTCAACCTTGATAGCAATGGTCCCAATCATAATAGTTTCAAATTTTTCTCTTCGTATGGGACAATATATTTCTCCAACTTAAATGCCCTCAACATGTTCAATTGAATTCAAACCATAAGTCCTTTCAATCTTATTGAGGAAATAGACAATGTGTTCATTTAAGGTCACCTTCCCTTGATTACAATTAATAACAGCTCCTGCAGTATTTAAGAAAAGGTCTCCCAAGAATAATAGACATATTATCATCTTCAGGCATAAAAGTTTGAGAGGATGCTCTCATAAGAATATGAAGTGAAGTAAAAGAGAGCATCAAGAAGAAAATCCAAAACACATTTAAGTCTAACCCACTTCCTATGCATAGGAATCGTGTAAGCAAATAACAAAGTGACAGGCATGGGAAGATAAAACAAGAGTAACTCCAAAACTTTCAGCACATAGAGAGGTGTTTCAATACCATGAAAACTTCCACAACCATATTTTCCTCTCTCATAATAATTTTTAGTAGCCTCATGAAGGAACTCAACAATATAACTATCACATAAAGCATGCTCTTCATGATCTACAAGCACTAGAGCTTTATTATAAACATTTTCAAGAGAAACCTCAGGACATTAACATTCATTCTCCTTTAGTAAGCAATGGGGACAATCAAGTAATGTAAGGGATAAAGAGTTACTCTCATTAGAAGGTAGGCATGGGTAGCTAATCCATTCTTCCTCCTTTTGTTCATCACTCTCCTCCTCTTTTTCATCTAATGAGATTTCAGTTTCATCAATTTCTTCTTCCATAGGATCCTACAAGGCATTAGTCTCTTCCATTTGTGGACAGCATCTATTAAAATATTAAAGAATATTGCCATTTTCATCCTTGTAATTATCAAAGCAAAATTTAAGTATACCATAAACCTCATACTTATAAGGTGAATCATCAATATTTTCAAGCAAACTAGCAAGTTCAAAAGCACCCTTCCAAGCAATAAATTCTTCAATTTGTTCCGCATCATAAAAGTCATAAATTCCTTTAGCATAGGAAGATATGGTATCATTACCATTATACTTACATTGAAAAGGGAGGTGTTTATACCTCTTTCTGCAACGAGATTCATCACAGCAATAAGTAACATTATAAGTAGAGCACACATTCCTAGCAATGGTATACAATCTATCAATTTGTTCCCATAAGTTTTTCCCTTTTTGTGACAAGCGGTGTTCCTTATAATAATATCTTTGATCTTTCGTGAACCCACCTTGCCAATAAGCTTCAGTTTCAAAGAAACCAACCATTGCCAACAAGCATGATAAAGCAAGACAATAACAGACCAACGAAAATAACAACTAGAGTAGGAACTAATTTTTTTGTATTTTTTATAAATAAACAAGCAAACAAGGAGAAAGATAAACTTAGCTTGAACAATAGTGAATCCAAGTGAACTTGATAAATAAAGCTATGGTCCCCGGCAACGGCGCCAGAAAATAGTCTTGATGACCCACAAGTATATGGGGTATATTGCAGTATTTTCGAGGGAAGTGAAACCCAATTTATTGATTCGACACAAGGGGAGCCAAAGAATATTTATAAGCCTTAACAACTGAGTTGTCAATTCAGCTGCACCTGGAAACAATCTTGCTTACGGCAGTTTATCAGTAGCAACAGTTTTGTAGTAGGAATAGTAAAGTAACAGCAGTAGCAAAATAAAGACAGTAGTAACAAAAGCAGTAAACAGTGGGATTCGAGTGTGGTAGGCATAGGGATGGATGGACGGGCGTTGCATGGACAAGACAATTCACATAGAAATCAGAACATAGGGCAATTGCAGATAAATAAGATAAAGCACCCAAGTACTAGACAATCCTAGACATGTGTTCCATATATAGTCATACGTGCTCGCAATGAGAACTTGCACAACATCTTTTGTCCTGCCAGCCCGTTTGCAGCGGGGCCTCTAGGGAAATACTGGCAATTAAGGTGCTCCTTTTAATAGAGCACCAGAGCAAAGCATTAACACTCCGTGAACACATGTGATCCTCACATCAAAGTCTTTCCCTTTCGGTTATCCTGATTTCTGTCACTTCGGGGCCATAGGTTCCGGACAACAACGTGTGTATACAACTTGTAGATAAGACCAAAAACAAATACTATCATAATGTATCAATAATAAGTTCAGATCTAAAATCATGGCACTCGAGCCCTAGTGATAAGCATTAAGCACAACAAGTTGCAACAAAGTCATAAAGCACTAATAAAAGATACTAGGCACCATGCCCTAACAATCTGATGCCATTACATGAATGATCTCATCCAATCCCTACCATCCCCATAGCCTACAACGGGGGATTACTCACTCATAGATGGGGGAAACATGGATGGTCGATGGAGATGATGGTGGAGATTGATGGAGATGGATCCGGGGGCACTCCCCCGTCCTGACAGGGTTCCGGAATAGAGACTTTCTGTCCCCCGAATCTCCCCTTCGGTGGCGGCGGCGCAATAGAACTTTTCGTGGAAAAACGTCGAACCTCCCGGAGTTTTTAGGTCAAAAGGCTTCTTATAGGCAAAGAGGGAGACCGAGGGGGTGCCTGGGGGGCCACACCACCCCCTGGCGCGGCCTGGCCTGGCCCGCGCCACCAGGTGGTGTGGCCACCCCATGGCTCTTATGTCTCGTATTCTAGCTCCTTGAGTCTTCTGGAAAAATAGGCACTTTGGCTTTTGTCCCGTCCAATTCCGAGAATATTCATTTTCTGACTTTCCTGGAACCAAAAACAGCAGAAAACAGGCAGCTGGCACTATGGCTCTTGTTAATAGGTTAGTCCAAGAAATCATATGAAAAGTACTCCAAAGTGTGGACAAAACACAAGAAAATGGATAAAACTAAGCATGGAGCATCAAAAATTATAGATACATTTGCAATGTATCAACCGCTAACGGGATACCCCTTGCCCGATGATACGGAAGAATCCCCATATCAAAATGACAAGGCAAGCAGACAACGAGCATCTCAGCAATCTTCTTATTTATCATCGGAATATGGTGCTTTTTTCTCTCTTTCCTCTTTTCATAATCTTTTTTTTCTTTTTCTCTTTTTTTCTCAATATAGGACTCTTTTTTTATAAGAAGAATGCTTCATAGACAGCTCATTATGGTTACGCTGTAGGTTTCAACCATGTAAGCATGGATTAGACCAGCGGTCCAGGCATTTCTCTAACACATATACATAACTCCATGGACTTAGAAGCTCCCCTTTCATTTAACACCGACGACGTCCATAGACAAAAGAGCATGATATCAACTAGGTAGAAAGTACCAGTGCAATGTTGAAAGCGTTCCCCATGACACCATGGTTCTGCTAATTCCCAACAAATAAGTGCAAGCATATACAACATAGACGACACAATGGTTCAAGTTTATTAAGGGCAAGAAAAGTAAAGTGTGCCATCAAGTTCGTGAGAGCTTTAATCACTAGTTTTTTAATTCGGAAGGTAAACAAAAGCATGAATATACTTGGAATAGCATAAGCTAGTAGGTAGGTATGGTGGACTGATACATTGCAAATGTATCTATAATTTTTGATGTTCCATGCTTGGTTTTATCCACTTTCTTGTGTTTTATTCCAACTTTGGAGTACTTTTCATATGATTTCTTGGACTAACCTATTAACAAGAGCCACAGTGCCAGCTGCCTGTTTTCTGCTGTTTTTGGTTCTAGGAAAGTCAGAAAATGAATATTCTCGGAATTGGACGGGACAAAAGCCAAAGTGCCTATTTTTTCGGAAGGGATCAAGTGCCAGAATATGAGACGGAGAAGGGCCAGGGGCCGGCCACAATACATGGTCGCGCGGCCAGGCTGGGCCCACGCCAGGGGGTGGTGTGGTGGCTCCCGGCACCCCCTCGGCTCCACTTCTGACTATAAGTTGCCCTCGGGACGAAAACCCTAAGTGCCCGATCAAAAATCCATGAAAGAGTCTGTAGCCGCTGTCATCTCCATCCCTAGATCGGGAGGGATCTGAAGCTCTTCCCGGCACCCTGCCGGAGAGGGGAATTCACCCTGGAGGCCTTCTTCATGACCATGCAAGCCTCCGGTGTGATGCGTGAGTAGTTCATCCTTGGACTATGGATCCATGTAGTAGCTAGATGGCTGGTTTCTCCTCCTTTGTGCTTTCATGTTTAGATCTTGTGAGCTCCGTTCATGATCAAGATCATCTATTTGTAATTCATACATGTTGTGTTTGCGGGGATCTGATGGATATTGAGATGCTATTTCAGATTGATTATTGATTCTATCATGTCTTTGTTATTTGAGATCTTGCATGCTTTCCATTGTTAGTAGCTATCTTGGCAAAGTAGAAGCTAGCTACTCCAAGAGTTAGTATTTATGCTCGATAGTGGGTTCATGCCTCTGGTAATCTGGTGAAGTGACAGAAATCTCTAAGGTACTAGATGTGCTGTTGCTACTAGGGAGAAAACAACAATCCTTTGTTCATAGAACAATCTTATTGTTTACTTTACACGCAGTTCGTAATGCAATAATCTGTTGCTTGCAACTTAATACTGGAGGGGGTTCGGATGATAACCCGAAGGTGGATTATTAGTCATAGATGCAGTTGGATGGCGGTCTATGTATTATGTTGTAATGCCCAATCAAGTCTCAAAGGAGTCAAGATGATTAGTATATGCATGTATTGCTTTCTCGGTATTTGTCAATTGCCCCACTGTAATTTGTTCACCCAGCATGTTATCTATCTAAGGAGAGCCACCTCTAGTGAACTATGGATCCCGGTCCCCTTTCTTTACATACGATCTACAACTGTTTACTGTTTTGTGTTTACTTTCTGCAAACTTTTACTTCTTTCCATTCGATACGTTTAATCCTTTGTTTTCTGCAAAACACGGTGAGACTAACAACCTCATCGCAAGTTGGGGACAAAGTTCTGTGGTTGTGTTGTGCAGGTCTCCACGTTGCTACTAGCACCGGTAGTGCGCCCTGCCAAAGCTCAGCTAGTAACACCTTTGAGGTGTTTCCTTGCTCCTACTGGTTCGATTAAACCTTGGTTTCATAACTGAGGGAAACTTGTTGTTGTGATCATCATACCTTCCTCTTCGGGTTCCCAACGAGCTCTACATCAACACCACGCACCAAGCACTTTTCTGGGTGCCGTGCATTGAGCCATCAAGCGATTTTCTGGCGCTGTTGCCGGGGAGTCAAGGAAATCTTCACAAGGGAAGTCCCTCGTAACCAATCTCTTTACTTTGTTGTTTTTGTTTTTCTTAGTTTCTTTTTGCTTTGTTTGCTTGTTTTGTTCTTCAAAAACACAAAAAAATTTAGTTTTACTTGTTTGCTTTCTTATTTGAAAAACACAAAAAAATTAAGTCTCCTTTAGTTGTCACCTCTCCCTTAGCTCACCATGTTGATCCCTACATTCACCCTAAAAGACCTTCCTATTGGTAGTGGTTCTATAATTGGGAAAGATAACATTGAAGAATTCTTTAATCATGTTAGTAAGCATGAAGATACTGAGGATAGATCCCTTGTAGAACTTGCTCCAAGCTATGAGATTGCTGCAGCTTCTTTAATTCACATGTTAGAAGCTAGGTTTGTTAACCTCAACCCCTTAATGCAAGTAATGTTTCTTAAGCTTAAAGAAATTGAAGACCCTGAAAAGAGGGTTTTTATTCTAGAAACTTTGTTTAAGGAGTTCTATGATGTTGCCAAAGAAGCTAGGAAAGTTTTTGAACGTTTCAATATGCTAGGCTCATGTGTAGATGTGGTTGGTACACGAGAAAAGATGAACAAAACCGAACCTAACGGGGAGGAACCTAAGATATCAATACCCTTTAAACTAGTAGCAATACATGATGCAATAGAAAAGAATCTTGATTGGATTGTTCCTGCAAACCCTTTTGATGAGAATAGTGAACCTAAGAGCATTGAGAGAGGATCCTCTAGAACTTAGTTGGATGATATACCTTGCCTTGTTGAAAATATTTCTGGTATTGATCTTAATGCTTCTTCATTTGAGAACACTTGATTCTTTCTTTCCTTCTTATGCCTAACTTAAAGGCGCTAAAGAAAAGTACTTGTTGGGAGATAACCCAAGAGTTTTAGTTGAGTCTTGGAAGTTATTACCTCTGTAATAACCTCTCCTTATCCTTTTTATTTGCTTTTTGTGCCAAGAGTAACCTCTAATGAGAGTGAAGTAATGATTGGGAAAGTTGTTGTCCCGAAACAGATTTCTGTGCTTCACCATAAAAATTCCTGAGAGAGCTGTAGCATCCCAATTGTCTAACAATTGTAATGCTACTTGGTCTAGTAATATAATGGCTACTTCCTATATATAATTGTTGCATCATAATCATATCATGCTCATGTCATCATGCCACCTTGCATTTGAGCATCATATAAAACCCTTTTCTTGTGGTTCTTCTCTCATA
Source organism: Avena sativa (assembly GCA_916181665.1). Taxonomy (NCBI): domain Eukaryota; kingdom Viridiplantae; phylum Streptophyta; class Magnoliopsida; order Poales; family Poaceae; genus Avena; species Avena sativa. The sequence goes on along the minus strand of OV702288.1, from coordinate 625,890,544 downwards.
TGCATTATTAATTGTATTTGCCTCTTGATATTGTATTTGGTTATTAATATATTATTTAATGCCCAAGTTGAGTTGGGGGCATATCTTTTACTCAACTCCATCACCTTTCTTTTCACCACCTTATATTCCACCATTCCTTTAACCCATGAGCTGGTAATTCTTTTTCTTTTGATATTATTTTAGCTCATGTGGGTTGGGGTGGATATAATCCTAACTCCTTTTTGCTTGACCTTTATTCCACTTCTTAGGAATGCACAAGAATAATGCCATATTATTATTATTGTTTTCACAAAATAAAACATGGCATTTATCATTTATGCATGGGCCATGCAAGAGTACCACCACCTTTAGCCATTTGCTTTTCTCTTGGTTTAAGTGATTCTTTCTTTATGGAATCATCTCCATCTCTCTCCACCATCCCCATGATCTCATCAACCCCATTAATTTTTCTTCATGCATGATCATATGAGAAACTATCCACATTGCTTTTCTTTTCTCCTTTACACTTGCCCATGTCATGATCATGCATCTTTTAATCCCTACACTCCCTCACCCCTTCATCTTGACTTGATCTTTAAGCTTGTGTTAAAAACCTAAAAATTCTAAACCAAACCCTAACACCTACCCTCTCTCCTCAAACCCTAATCTTTCTTAACTAAACCCTAACCCTTAACCTCTCTCTCTCTCTACCATGATGGCCCCACCTGGCCACCCTCTCTCCCTGGTCCCACACCCCCATCTACCCCTCTCCTAACCCTAGCCCTATCTCACCCGAGCCTCCCCTATCCTCTCTCTTTCTCTCTCACTGCAGGCCATGCCCCACCCGAACCTGCCCCGCCTTGCTCTCTACCCGGCCCACCTGCCATGCCTGCCCTGCCCCAGGTCGAGCCCCAGCTCGAGCACGCGAGGAGGAGGGTGAAAAGGTGGCCGAAGCCACCTTTATCTACCCCGAGCCCCACAGGCCTCTCCTCCCTCCCTCTCGCTTTACCTCCTTCCTCACGCCTCCTGGCAACGCCCAGATCCGCCCCAGAGCCCCTGCCTCTCCCCTCTTTCTTCTTCTCCGTTGCCAACGCCTCTCGCCGGTTAGCCGCCAGCACCACCGTCGTCCCCTCGTTCCAGCCAGCAAGCTCGTCGTGGAGGTGGTCGAGGAGACCAAGGAGGCTCCCCTGCTTCACCCTGGACGTGACATCGAGGAGGAGGAGCACTAGAACCGCCCGAACCAGCGCCGCCCCGACGAAACCCTAGATCTCTGGCCGCCAGCCTCATCGTTGATCGGCGGCGCCCCACCTCGATCCGAGCCCTCTGTCGAGCCCGCGGTGAGCCCCTGTATCTCCCAGATAACCCCATCTTCGCCGTCGTCTAGCCGCGCCGGACCTTACACCGAATGCCCTCGGTGCACCGTCAGTCGCTGGTGTCTGCACGTTTTCCGCGCTGCATAGAGCCTCACCTAGCCGCGTTACTCCCTCCTGTCAACACCCACGTCCTACCGCACTGGTTGCCGCCGCCGAGCGCTAGTCCCAGGTCCCGGGATCGAGTCCCCGTTCCACGCCGCGTGCAGATCTGCCGCCAGACGGTGGAGAAGATCCACAGTACCGCGGCCTCCCCTTTTTGCAATTAACCCCCTGTTTCTTTTGCCGCCTCAACCCGCAGTACGCGCGCGCCCACCTGTCAGCCGCCCTGGCAATCTTGCAATTAGGTACCCCGGTTTTCGTAGACTTAACCCACGGTCTAGTGCGACCCCACCTGACAGCCTCTGCGGGTTCCGCCGCTGTCACGTGGGCCTTAGCCAGCTGGTCCCACCTAGCAGTCTCGTTGGCTAGGCAGAGCCACGGTGGAAGAAGTCCTCTGCGCGCTGTGTGGCCCAGTCAGCCGCTGGCCCACCCGTCAGTGACTGAGACTGGGTCTGTCTGAGTATAAAACGTTTGCTGTTTTTCTGTTTTAAAATAAACTTTTCCAGAAATTGTTTAAATTCAAATTCAAATCAGATTTTAAATAACTTTTAAAATACAAATCCAAACAATACATATAATATATGTTTTGGAATCAGAAAAATGTGAGGATTTCAAATATGCCATTCAAAATAATGTTTGACCACTTTAAAATTTCGAGATGATTAAGATTACAAATAAATGCCCTTTTCTTAATAAATTAATAACTTTAATTCTATAACTCCAATTTGGGCAAATAATATGTCTAAATCGATCAGCGTGACGAGCCTGTTCTATCTATGTAGTCCTTGTTCTGAATTGAAGCATGCATCATGTCATTATTAAAAATCTGAACTGTTTATGGCAATAAAACTTGACTCAACAAATAATAAAATGCTTTACTCTTGTACCCCACACCTCACCATGCCATGCTACTTTAATGCCATGTAAATTGTGCATCATTCATCATTACATGCTTGTTTGCTTGACGCATTTTAGATTCATATGCTTGTGCACTTTATTTATGTTGGTCCTTGTTTGTTTGGTTCTTCTTCGGATAGACGCCCAGCAGGAGAATTACCAGGAATCACAGGAGTACTACCCAGATCCATCTCTCGCTTCAACTGAGCTACCAGGCAAGCACTACCACATGCTTGCATACATATAGTACCTATTGCCTCTATCTTATTCTTGCATCATTGAGTCGCAATTGCATTAAATTGAATCCCAAGTACTACATAGCCTTTACTTTTAAACCCCACCGAAGCTTGTTCCTCCATCCCATGAGCCATTACTATAGGAGTTGTTTGAGCCATGCGAGTCGTAGCAAAGCATGTGTAGGGTATGTGAGTGTCTGATGAATAACGAGGTACCTAAACAACATAACCTGAGTAGTAATGGGATAACTAATGAAAGAGGCACCGGTGAGCAATATCTGCTATTTAGTTTTTCATGCTCACTTGTGTCCCGTAGGACCCCGAGTACTTGATTCCTATTCCTTGTTTATTCGCACTATCCACATCCGGGAGGCCTTATGGACCCCCCTGAGCCAGAGCTTGATTCATTCTTATTTATTGGGGCCACAATTAGTTTGGGGCTTTATTACTATCCTGTATTTATGCCATGTTACTGCTTTATTTAAGATTGTGCGAGGAGCACCTATACTGTTTTGGATTGCACCACGTTTTCGCGGTATCGACAAGCCCAGTCACATTTTCGGGTTCCCAGTCGTTTACAGCCGTCGTCGCAAACCCTGGGTCCGTCTCGGAGCCGGCCAACTTCGTTGCGGGTAGCTTATTGGGGTGGCCCCCTAAAATATTTCTGAATCCTATGATTGCTTTGTTGTGAATGCCTCGTTGGGGTTTGAGTTGGTTTTTCCGAGGTTGATCGAGTGTGTGTTGCTATTCGTGCACCCCTGCAGGGTAAATCTTTCTGAAAGCCGTGTCCGCGGTTATGGACGACTTGGAGCACAGTTTCTCGATCATAGCCAAGTATAACTAAAGTACCGCTTTTAATTTGACTAAGTACTTGACTAGTAAATAGTGCAATACTCATGAAATGGTTAATAAAACTGCCAACGGATGATGGGGGTTGTTCGTCCGCTTCCTCGTTGGTAAGCGAGGGGGAGGATGGATCTGTTAATTATACTGTTATAACCGTTGTTCTTAATCCACGGACATCCATCTATCATTGGTTAGGCGGATGGTTAGCGATAATCTATAGAATTGTTAGAATTATCTTTTGCTGCAATTGCGTCACCCCAGATTGTGTCCCCTTTAGCGGCATAAAGACTTGTTGAGTACCCCTAGGGTCTCACACGATAAATTGTTTGATTCAGATGAACAGGTGTTCTCGCAAGATGGATACTGGGTGGAGGAGATAGATGATGTTGGCAATGACCACTCGGTGTAGAGATTCCGAGAACGGGGATCTGTGAGATTTGTGGGCGGGATGTGTTTATTTATGTGGCATCTTATGCCGATTTGCTTCTTATCCGTACTCGGATCTTGTTTTCCGCTTCCGCCTGATACTCTGATGTTTGTTGTATGAGGAGCTATCCTAAAATATTATCTCTATCTAGGATATTTGAATCTTGCCGTATGGCGTTGCAATATTTCTATTTATTTTAGATGGAATGGCTCTAAGGACTGTTGTATGTGGCTTGCATACATACTCATTTGTGTATGTAGTTGATCCCTTCGCTTGCCGATTATGCTGCTCGTTCTTGTCCTGATGTTCTGAAAGTGGTTAGGATGGCCGAAAGGTCTACCGTGAGTGGCCCTGGGCCCCACCATACTATTTTAACCACTTTCGTTCATCCAGGCATGTAACTAAGAGCGTAATTCACCGAGGTAGTTACAATTGGTATCAGAGCCATCCCGCCCTTCAGGGTCTCAGCCAAAATGGTTGTTGTCAGTCTAGCAAATATTTTTGGTAGTTATGTATACTAGGGAAAAACAAAACGTGAGAGTAGGAATGCTTCCATTTTTCTTCTTACCCACCCACCCACCCTTTTCTGGTAAGGAAGTGTAACGTTTTCAATCCTCTTCTAAAATTCAAACTAGGATTCACGTGTTCTGGGTTCCGTAGTACCATAGGTTGTGTGTGTGTGTGAATTCCTTGTCTATCTGTTGCATCCAAATGTTATCACTGTCTGTCTTTTGGTTATCAACTGTTGGTACATTCCATACCGACATGCCTTTGTAAACTGACGCGATCTATCTGATTCGTTGTATACCGATGCGATCTATCTTACTCTTTGTTATCCGACGTTATCTTGTTGGGGTGTTATTTTCCGTAGTTACTAATCTTTAGGTTCATCTTAAGAAGAAGGTGTTGGGATATGTGTTTTACTGATTCATGTGCGGAGTAATGGTTTGAGTGCGGGATGGAGTCGCGACCATACCACTACTTTTATCATTGTTTTTGTATATTAAATTAGTAGAGTTACTATTCTTGATTCGTTAAAGTGGTTTTGCGCATATAGTGGTATTTTAATGCCGAAATTTGCGGAAATTTTTTATTTGTTAGTTGTGTACCACACTCCTTGTTCAGTCGTGTGCGTTATGCTTAATCTCTTCTAGTTGCCTTTAACTTTGTTGATATTTTCATATCATCTCAGTGAATTGCATCCTTTAATCTTGATTAATTCCATTTTGGTACTATTTTGGATTATTATCATTCTCCATTATAGTACTGACTAGTGTTTTATATCAATCACAGGATGGCACCACCACGCCGTTCTGAGGAGGACATACCACCTGAACTTGGGGCTGCTTTGGCAAGTATTGCAAATGCTTTGGGCACTATGCAGCAGAACCAGCAGCGCTTCGAGGAAAGTGTCAGGAGGAATGAGTTTGTTCCGCTACCTCCACCTCCCAAGCGAGGAGACGTCAAGAGTTTTCTCAAGTTCAACCCATGCCAATTTGAGGTGTCTGATCAGCCACTTGATGCGGATGATTGGCTGCGTGAAGTGTCAAGGTTGCTGATGACTGCGGATGTTCCCGAGCAAGAATGGGTCAAATGTGCCACTCACCTTCTGAAGGGAGATGCAGCTCTCTGGTGGGAAAATTACCTCAAGGCAGATCTCTCTGGTTTTCAGCCTACTTGGGAGCAATTCACTGCTGCTTTCAAAGAGCAATATCTGTCAGAAATTGTCATGGAAAGGATGAAGGAAGTGTTTCTCAACCTCAAGCAGGGCACTGACAATGTCAATACCTACATCAGAAACTTCATGAACCTTTCTCGTTATGGTGGCGATGAGATCTCTGATGACAAGAAGAAGCAAAAGAGGTTCCGGCAAGGCCTCAATGCTTCCATCAAATATGCAATCACTCATGCAAGGTCGGCGTCTTTTTTGGAACTCCAACACACAGCTCTGCAGGAAGAAGCAAGTAGGCAAGTGTTTGAGGAGTCAAAGAAACACATCCGGGATACAGCAAGTTCTTCTACTATGACAGCTCCTTCTAAGCGTCGTGTCTGGGTTCCTAACACCCCACCGTCGCTCCCTGCTCCACCAAGACCGTGAAGCTACACAACAAGGCCACCAAACTCCTTCACTGCGGCTCCCAGGGGCTACAACCACAACTACCCTGGAGCGCCTGGCGGAGTCCCTGGCTACGTTGCTCCATGTCCACCCGGTGCTTGCTATACTTGTGGAAACACTGGACATCAACACTGAAATTGTCCCAATAAGTACTTTTCTTTAACGCCTTTAAGTTAGGCATGATAGTTTGAGAAGATGCTCACCTAAGAAATATGAATTGAAGTAAAAGAGAGCATCAAGAAGCAAATTCAAAACACATTTAAGTCTAACCCACTTCCAATGCATAGGAATCTTGTAAAGAAACAAGTCGTGAAAGCACAAAGCAACAAGCATAGGAAAACAAAACAAGTGCAACTTCAAAATTTTCAACATAAAGAGGGGAAACTTAATATTGTTGAGACACATAAAACCATGTTTCCCTCTCTCATAATAACTTTCAGTAGCATCATGAATAAAAGTAACAATATAACTATCACAAGAAACATTCTTATCATGAGCCACATGCATATAATAATTATTACTCTCCCTATAAGAATAGTCATTCTTATTGATTGTAGTGGGAGCAAATTCAATAAAATAGCTATCATTATTATTTTCATCACCATAATCATCAAATATAGGAGGCATATTGTAATCATAATTAATTTTCTTCTCAATAGTAGGTGGACTGAGAATATCATATTCATCATTGTAATCATCATATATTGGAGGTTTGGTATCATCATAAGAAATAGAATAGCTATCTTCCAAAGCTGGGGAACTAAAAAGATCATTTTCATAAAAACTAGCTTCCCCAAGCTTAGACTTTTTCCATAGCATTAGCAATAATGGTGTCCAAAGAATTCATACTAACAACATTGCTATTAGCATGCAAATAAAGTTCCATAGGTTTTTTGATTTTCTCTTCAAACACTTCATGTCCTAACTCGAGATAAATACTATAAAGCTCTCTAATTTTGTTGTTGTTTTCCATTAAGCCTAACTAGTGAAAACAAGAAACAAAAAGACAAAATTGCAGAATCTAAAGGAAATAACTTCGAGCACTCATACCGGAGGATGTGAGTACCTTTTACCTTACCTCCCCGGCAACGACGCCAGAAAATAGCTTGATGTCTACGCACTTCTATTCTTGTAGAAAGTTGTTGGGCCTCCAAGTGCAGAGGTTTGTAGAACAACAACTGTTTTTCCCTTAAGTGGATCACCCAAGGTTTATCGAACTCAGGGAGGAAGTGGTCAAAGGTATTCCCTCTCAAATAACCCTGCAATCAAGATACAAGAAGTCTCTTGTGTCCCCAACACACCCAATACACTTGTTAGGTGTATAGGTGCACTAGTTCGGCGAAGAGATAGTGAAATACAAGTGGTATGGATAATTATAAGTGGTAATGGTGATAGAAAATAGCTTGACGGCGTGTGGTTGATGTTGGAAAAGACTAAAGGAAAACTGAAATAAAGACGGAAGCAAGCAAACATGTAACAGATCTAATTGCAAACGGTGTTTCAATGCTTAGAAACAAGGCCTAGGGATCATACTTTCACTAGTGAACACTCTCATATAAATATATTCTTCTTTATGAAACTACTCTTAGCTACTCTCCGGTTGGACACTCTAATCGATGATAGGGCTATAACATCACACCTCAAAGTTCATATTTTCCATCTAGATAACCCCACACTGTCACCTTGAGTACTAGATCGTTCCAACAAACACCACAATTTCATAAAGACATCCAACTCTAAATATAACTCATAATAAGTATTTGTAATCTCTAGCCTAAGTGCCACCATGGTGTAACACCCCGTCCACTCCTAGGCCCGAGGGGTGTCACTCCTGGTAGCTTAATAGGATATCTAGACTGGCCCCACAGACCAACACTAGTCTTTTATGCGCATTTTGTCCTCACTCATGCGCACCCGGTTACCCAATTCCCGGTCGATCACCCATCCTAGAATTTCTCTAGGCCAAGCACGCTTAACCTTAGAGTTCTTTTCGAATGAGCTTCCGGAAAAGAAGTTGCAATTGTTGATATGGGTATCCTATCAATCCTATTAAGCCATTGCCTGGATCTCACACATGGTATGCACGCTGTCACTTTTACACACATGGGGAGAGCAGAGATCTATTAAAGCACTTGAGTAGCAAGGTAGATCTACTAGATTACAAGCTCATGATCTCAATAAGATCATGCATAGAGAGAGAAATGAACACATAGCTACCGGTAGAACCCTTAGCCTCGATAGAGAACTACTCTCTCCTCATTATGGGAATCAACAATGGTGATGGAGATGGTGGTGGAGATCGATGGAGATGGCTCCGGGAGCACTTCCCTGTCCCGGTAGGGTGCCGGAACAGAGACTTTCTATCCCCCGAATCTCCCCTTCGGTGGCGGCGACACTACGGAACTTTTCATGGCTGGAGGCTTGATTATTTAGGGTTTCTGTATCAGGAGGAATATATAGGCGGAAGGAGAGGCCGAGGGGGTGCCAGAGGGGCCCACACCACCCCCTGGCGCAGCCTAGCCTGTCCTGCGCCACCAAGTGGTGTGGCCAGCCCCTGGCCCCTCTCCGTCTCATCTTCTGGCTCCGTGAGTCTTCCGGTAAAATATCGACTTTGGCTTTTGTCCGGTCCAATTCCGAGAATATTCATTTTCTGACTTTCCTGGAACCAAAAACAGCAGAAAACAGGCAACTGTCACTGTGGCATCTTGTTAATAGGTTAGTCCAAGAAAGCGTATAGAAAGTACTCCAAAGTTAGAACAAAACACAAAAACGTAGATAAAATCAAGCATGGAACATCAAAAATTATAGATAGTTTGCAACGTATCATCTCTCTGGCTTCTCCTACCTCATGGGCGCCCGATCCGGAGTCAACGAAAAGCCCGTGAGGGTTAGCATCGCCGGATCTGTTGATTCTCTTCAGATCTTGGCAATTGGTGTGTCTATCAAGGGGACTTCTTCTAGATGTGGGGATCTACGGATCGTCAATGAGCTTCATCGATGGTTATTTCTCCCTCTTTGTCTTTAGGATGGATGTGGTGTTCTAGACCCGTTCGAAGACTTCCTGTCCGTAACCAACAATGTTGGTCGACTCAGGGAGTAGCGATAAGGCTATTTGGATAAAATTGACCCAAAGTCGAAAGAATTTCACAAATTAAACTCGCGGTAAAAGTATTTCACTAGGTCTAACCCTTTTTGTGGCGCCGTAAAGAGTGGCGTTGCACTCGACAGTGCAACACCATGACCGACGGCGTTGCACTGTGTTGTGCAACGCCATGACCGGTAGCGCCACACTTTATAAGTGCAACACCATGACCGACGGCGCTGCACTGTGTTGTGCAACACCACGTGCAATACGGTGCCTCAAAAGGGGTTAGATCTAGTGAAATTCTTTTGCCGCGAGTTTAGTTTGTGAAATTCTTTTGACTTGGGTCAATTTTGTCCAAATTCCTCAGCGGCAACGGTGGCACGCCGTCGACACGATCTGGAGGTTAAAGGCGAAGGACATCTCGAGAATTTTGTTGTAATTTTGTTTTCCTTGTGGTGATTTGTAGTGTCGTATGTTTCTTTTAATGCTAGGTTCCGTTCCAAAAAAAGAATAAACGAACAACTATAGTTTTTAGGAGGGGTGGGGGGGGGCAACGAATTAGTAAGTCGGGCGCATCCTTGGCGACACTTAATAATCCTATACTTTCAATAACCCACTACTTCCGTTGACACTACTTCCTCCATGAATGGTACATGGCAAGCATCTGCTGGAACTAGATGCGAACACTTTTTAATCAATTACGAGGGGCATTTGCTTCTCTAACCATTAATAAGCGAAGCAACGAGCCTAGTAGGGGAACTACCTTCCTAAAAAATATCATCAAAGCCAGGTTCTCCAATCATAAAAGGGAATATTTCATGGCACAAGGATTGTTTAGGAGACGGTAGAAGTTGCAGAAGTCGGTCATGAAGGTGCCGAAGCTCGCTGACAAGTCATTGACGTTGTCGCTCACCTTATGCGACGTGCTCTCCATGTTGCCCATGCGGTTCACCAAGTTTTGGTACTCCTCATAGGGGACATATTTTTGTCCCTAGGGTGGCACATGTGGTTGCTGCTACTACTACTCGTGGAACTAGTATTGGGGATCATGATGAAACTGATGTTGGTGTTGCATGCCATAGTCATCCCAGGCTGAGCCTCCTTCTCCCTTCTACTCTTCTCCTCCTTCCGAGGCGGGGTTGTCTGTGGGTGCTCGCCCCGCCATGATTCTTGTCTGGTGGAACTCCTCGGGAGTCAGCACCCAATTGTTCTTCCCTGGAATGCCAAAAGCATAAACAAAAGGGAGCACTTCTTGCTCTACGCGACCATTAGGCCCAAAATAAAATTGGTAAGCACGAAGCTTACGATAAGGTGTATAAACTCCCAAAAATTTGGAACTAAGCTCATTAGTTGCTATCATCCATGGAACTAGACGCAAGTTGGGCGTAGGCAATTTTGGTGATCAAGCCACCAATGCGAATATAACCTAAAGGGTTTGACCTTTAGCGACGAAAGTGTGTGATGAGGAGAGTTCCAAGGTTGGGATTCTCCTGCATGCCTAGGTTGAGCGCCATGTCGATGACAACGATGTCAAGGCCCGTCATGGCCCCAAGGTATCCCCTCTTGAACAAAGTGTTTGCCAGACATGGTGAAGTAGCGAATAATCGGATTCTGGATGGTGGAGTGGATGATCTAGAGATCGAAGATCTCGAACCAGATTAAACCACTTTTTTGGATATCTTCTTCCTCTCTTCTGGAACGGATGCCAACTGCATCTGATTCCTTCACGTAAGTTGTTATATTTGACGAGGTGGTGGAGGCTGCACCTGGTACGGGCGGGTACAGACGGCCCTCGCCCATACTGATGCTCGTCAAAGATATAATGCGCTTCCAATGCAAATCTTTCCAATTGATGACTTGTTTGTTTTTATTCAATCAGCTTATAAATTGCTTTAAAATCTTTGAAAAGTTATATCACCTAGAAATCATAGTTGATAACAAGGCTTCTTTGTTTTCGTAATACTAGCGTTAGTTGAAAAATAAAAATCATTAAAAACTAATAGAAACCGATAAAAAACGTCGGTAACAAAATGGGAGCTATCAACGTGCCGCCTGGGCTAATGGCGGCAGGTGCCACATTTCGCTTGGCTGGGCCTGCCGCCACGTAGAAATGGTCATGTTGGCAAAGTTTTGTGAAGGTGGTTTTTTGTGGCAATTTGCTAGGACAGATGGTCCTTTGTGTCAAAATTTCGAAGGAGACAGAACACGATCGGATATCCTGAGCATGATTGGAAGACTACGTAAACTAACTATTGAAGTGGTTGTAGCCAGCTACGAGTTACTCCTCACTTCCTCTTCCGTTTTATCTCTCCTATGTAAGCGATATTGTTTCCCCTTTTCTTTCTCGTTTCAAAGGACGGTCAACGGGTAAGTCAGATCCTTAGTGTGACTTAGCCAACACTGGAATGGATAACTAATATATTTGGAATCGAAAGGATAGAAATTATTAGGGTGATGTGGTTGCACCAAATTTCAGCTTATAAACATTAAATGCATATTAGTGGAGATGAACTTTATAGATAGTATTATAGATTCGTTGGCAAATATTTTGGCCCCATACTGGTGTAGCTCTTGGGATGCAAATCCAAATGCGCACCATAAAAGACGGAAGATTCGCCGACAAGTAATTTTGGTCCAATTATGAGAATCTTTTTGACTGCAAATCTGAAGTTTACATAACAGATGCAGTTTCTCAATTTTTACATTGTTTACTACTCCCTCCGACCCACAATAAATGTCCTAGGTATGATTGGAAGACTCGGAAATGGAGATGAAACACACCAATGAGAGGAAACTAACGCTTGAAGTGATCGTAGCTAGTTACGAGTTACTCATTGCTTCCTCTTCCGTTTATCTCTCCTATGTAAGCGATATTGCTTTCCTTTTTCTTTCTCGTTGTAGATGACGGTCAGCGGGCAAAGTCATGTCCTTGGTGTGACTTAGCCAACATCGGTATAGATAACTAATGACCGTATATTTAGAATCGAACGGGTAGAAACCATTAGAGTGATGTAGCTGCACCAAATTTCAGCTTACAAACATTAAATGCACTTTAGTGGGGATAAACGTTATAAATAAATATTATTATAGATAGCTTTTAGGATGCAAATCCAAATGCTCGCCGTAACAGACGGAAGATTCGCTCGTAAGTAATTTTGGCCCAATTATAGGAAACTTTTCGGCTACAAATCGCAATCTTACCATAACGGGTCAGACACCATATTTACTGCCAGCAGTTTCACAATTTTTACATGTTTACTACTCCCTTCGACCCATAACAGACACCATATTTGCTGTCAGCTGATTTAGTACAACCAATGACACTTAGTATTATAGATTGGAAGAAGTGTCCCTCCATCTTAAAAAAGATGTCTCAAGTTTATCAAAACTTTGGATGTATCTAGACACTATTATATATAGATACATCCAAATTCAAATCATCTTTTTTGGAATGGAGGGAGTACAAATTTTCGGGCAATTTTGAACCGTATACATAGACGTACCTTTTTTTTAGGTTGTGTGCGTATTTCATTAGATAAAAAACGAGTACACCAATACGTACACATAGGAGGAACAGTCCAGAAGGACACGCTGATCCGTACAATTTGCAGAAAGAACCCTAAGAAGCAAAAAATGACAAAGAAACCCCTAGAGAACTCTGCATCAGATCCAGTCCGCTGCTCAACTCCGGCGCCACGGCGAGCACCGGGAGAGGAGGAGACGGAGTCCATCATGCCCGAGATTGACGCAGCTCCATCGCCACATGGCTTTGTGAACCTCAAAAGTGGAGCACCCGAAGTGCTCACGTTGTCGCTTGGCTCGTCGATCGGGGATCACCTCGAAGCTCATCGCCGATCTCCAGATCCAGATCCGGCTCACCCCGTCGACCATGTCGAGGGGCAGAGCCAGATCCGCCTTCCGCACCCCACAAGCCTTGCATGGTTCTCCGCATCAACCAGACCCCCACCAGCCACACCCGGCCGGTAGCAACCGCTCCACTACATCTTCCTCTGTCTTCCCGACGACGCTGGAGGAGACGCCGGCGTGACGCGGACGAAGAAGAGGAACAAAACTCCCAAGCGAGATCCCCGCCGCTGTCTCGACGATCTCGCCCAGGAACCCTAAATTCGCGGCTCCTCGGAGTCACATCACGGCGACCTCGAGGCGGTGGCCCGGAAGAACTTATTCGCGACGGCGGCGTCGACACCGACCGAGCACCGCCCGCATACCCTGACCTACACCTATCTACACGCCGACCAGAAGGCAGTGGGGCTTCCCCCCTCATCCCACCGTCGCCGGAACGACCAGAGGAGGGAGAGGAAGCCCACGCCTTCGGTGGCGGCGGACGGAAGGAAACTGGGCTCCTCCCTTTTCGGTTTTCTCAACTGTAGCGGACAGGAGGGGAAAGGGAAAGCAGAACAGATTCATAGACGTACCTTTGGTAAAGGAAAATATTTCCGTATCAAACCAAACAAGGAGGCCGCAAACCCAGGTCTAAACCTGGAACTGGATCAGGGTCAGATCCAAAACAGAAGTGTCCGACAGATATCCATTTAAATATATTATTGTCCAGGTCCAAGTCCATGCTTTATACGCCAAGTCCAAAACCATCCAAATCCAAGGCGATCCTAACTTGGATATCCAAGGTCCAAATGGACCTTAATCCTTGAAGGAAAACGCTCCCTGCATGTGACGCGTCACTTGGGCCCACCACCAACAGCGCGCCCATTTCCTTCGTCTTCGTCAACGCACCGAGCGACAGACCACGCGTGAGAGAAACCTATTGTTGTAGCGCCTCCGCCCACACTCACTGCTCCGCCGAAGGCCGCCGACGCCCACATCCAACGCGCCGTCGAGAGCCACCGCCGCCGTACCCCCGAGGATAGGGTGGCCGCTGGCGGGCAGGGAGAGAGGGCGACATCGTTGATGTACTTGAGGGGCTAGGGTCGAAGGGGAGTAGAAGACGGCAGCGGCGGAGGGGTTTGCTAGCGATAGAGGAGCCGCAGGAATTCGGGAGCAGAGTAAATCGATACAGAGCAAATTCTCTTGTCGTGTTATTTTTTTTGGGGGGGGGGGGGGGGGGGCGGAGGGCAAACTCGCGTCCGGTTGAGGTCCATTGGACACTGGACTATCCAACATTAAGGTCCAAGTCCATCTAATGTTATTGGACCTGATGTCCACTTTGTGTCCACGTCCAACAAAGTCCAGTCTAGTTAGGTCCAATTGACTTCAGGTCCAAAAGTCCGTGAATTTTAGAAATCCAATTCCAGATTTACACAGGTCCCAGGGGTTCTTTACTTCCACGGGTGCGTGCTGGCTTGTCTTGTCGGTCTCTTGTCAAACAGGTGCGCACCTAATCCGAAGTCCAAACAAATCTGGATCCCCTGCTCCGTCCTCTCAAATCTCCTCCCAGTTCCCCCCTCGTGTTATTTTACTGAGCAATCCCCCCCGCACCCCGCCCCGAGCTAAACCCTAGATCCTCCGCGCGGCTGCTAAAAACCTAGCGGACCAAGGTATACTACTTTTCTCCGATCCCTCCCCTGCTCCTCTCCGAGGCCGGCTGGATCGCACCTTGTTCCCCGAACCCCGGATTGATTTGTTTTTCATCGGATTGCTGCAGTTTCGTCGCGTGCGATTAGAGTCGTCGGGGAGAGGATGGCCGAGCCCTCGAGGGTGATCCACATCCGGAACGTCGGGCATGAGATCTCCGAGGTCAGCAAATCGCGGTCCCCTTTATTTATTTCTGCTGCAGCTTCTCTTATAGAGTCGTTCGGCGGAATTTCTGTTCTCCGGTTCAGAGTTTAATATCTTCGGTCTTCTCGTTGCATATGCAGAGTGATCTTCTCCAGGTGGTGCAGCCGTTCGGCACCGTCGCCAAGCTCGTCATGCTGCGTGCCAAGAACCAGGTTCCCTCATCCGTTCGCGAATTTCAGTTGTTAGGTGGATTTGCTGTTTTCTGATTGTAATGTGCTGCAGGCCCTTGTCCAGATGGAGGATTTGGCTTCTTCGGTCAGCGCCATCCAATACTACACTACGATTCAACCTAGCGTAAGGTAATTTTGTTATTGGATTTCGATGTGGGTACATCCTAAGTAAGATGTTCCTTTTGATTGCTTCAGTACCAACCGCTCTTCTGGCTGTAGGGGCTGTTTTTGCCTTATGTTTTTACGTGTTTGTACTATTATCCATTACAGTAGCAGAGAGTGGTGTCACTTGATTTTTGAATGTCAAAGGTCGCGCTATTTCACTTAATGATGTTGTGCTTCCATTAATTACCATGCTCTTGTGTCATCTTAGGGGAAGAAACGTATACTTGCAGTATTCATCTCACCAAGAACTGACTACTGACCAGAGCTCTCATGGACGAAATCCTGATCAGGTAAACAATTTATCCACCAACACAATTATTCTTTCTGTTTTGGGTGTCGGTTGATCTTCTCTAATATAGTACTCCCTCTGTCCAGAATTATATGTCGCAGATTTGTCTATATTTGCATGTATCTATATACTAAAAGTGTCTAGTTACATGTGTATCTAGACAAATCTGCGACCAGTAATTTGGAACATGCGGAGTACGTGAGATCTAGCTTCATGATACTAACGATCTAGAGTTCCAAAACAACTGTTAGCTTTTATAAAAATATCATACACACAATGTAATGAGCTACTGGTGCAACAAAAAATCATCATTTTCTTAGAAGAGATCGTCTGACCTTCGCATGTTAGTTGACCCTTAGTCCTAACTTTGAAACCTAAGCTCTTACTTAACTGCCTCTGATGGTTTAGCTGCATCCATTTATCGGTTGTTGTATCTTTTGGGCTTTGGTTGGTTCTTTGTTCTTAGGGATTTTAACTTGTTTGTTGTGGTACACACATTTGGACATGTAGTAGGCGCTAGGTTGGTCAAATCTGTTTTAGTTGCTTGGGCCTTTCATAGTTTTCTCACTAAGGAAGATTCTTTTCATGAAGAAGGTGCTAGGTAGCTCAAATCCATTTTAACTGTTAGGTCTTTCATTTCATACTGTGCTACTGTGCTGCGAAAAAAGATTATCTTCTCGGTGCCACCAACCATGTAATACTGTTGTTTGATAGGATCTCTAGATTTACTCTCATTGAAGAGAGGGGATGACACTAGGAGTTGGGGCAATTTTCTGGTTTTATTTCTCGCACAAACTCACACACAAATGCCATGCCAACCACAAGGGTTGGGATACATATTTATAGGCTGCTAGCCAGCCAAGAATATGCTAAATGCTAGTCCAAGATGCTAGTCTAAGATGCTGCCTAAAAGCAGTCAAGGATGCTTGGTCCTTGCTGCTCCTAACTGCCCGTCCTTGCTGCTAAAGCAGTCAAGGATGTTTGGTCCTTGCTGCTCCTAACTACCCGTCCTTGCTACAAGGACCATGTGTGTTACAGCCTCACAAAGACCAACAGTACAGAGACTTATTCATCATTCTCCCCCTAAGTCTTGTGCGTTGTCTTGTGGGAAGGCTGGACCATCCCAATCCTGGAGCAGAGTCCAAGGAACGTGATCCGCCCAAGAGGCTTGGTGAGCAGGTCTGCAAGCTGATCCTTGGTGTTGATGTAGCTCGCCGTGATGCTCCCTTCATCCAAACAGCGTCGGATGAAGTGGTACCTCACTCGGATGTGCTTGCTCCGTTCGTGGAACACGGGGTTCTTTGCCAGGGCCAGGGCGGACTTGCTGTCCACCATGAGCTGCACTGCGCGGGTGTCTCGACCGAGGAGATCACCAAGCAATCGAGCAAGCCAGAGGGCCTGAGTGCAGGCAGTGGAGGCCGCTATGTACTCGGCCTCGCAGCTGGACATGGCCACCACCTGCTGCTTGACTGACTGCCAGCTCACGAGGCACTTGCCGAGGAAGAAGAGGATCCCGCTTGTGCTCTTGCTGGTGTCGATGTCGCCGGCGTGGTCGCTGTCGCTGTACCCGACGAAGTGTGCCGCCCCAGGGCACCTAGGGTAGTAGAGACCGTGGTCGAGAGTCCTCGCAACGTAGCGGATGATCCTCTTCACAGCCTGCTGGTGTTCCGTCGTCGGTCGCTGCATGAACCGACTAACGTAGCCGACGGAGAATGCCAAGTCTGGCCGTGTGTGGGCGAGGTAGCGAAGGCTCCCCACAAGACGTCGGTACTGTGTAGCGTCCACCTCCTCCGCCGTGCTGTCGCGGCTCAGCTTCAGCCTCTCCTCCATCGGAGTGAGAGCTGGGTTGCAATCGGTGAGCCCGGCTAGCTCAACGACGCGCTTGGCGTAGGCGGTCTGTCGAAGCGTGATCCCGGAGTGGTCCTGGTGCACCTCGATCCCCAGGTAGAAGGAGAGGAGCCCCAGATCACTCATCTGGAAGGCGGCCTTCATTTCTTCCTTGAACGCCGCCACCTCTGCATCCTTGGTGCCGGTGATGACCAAGTCGTCGACGTAGACACCTACCAACAGGGCATTTCCTCCATTGCCCCGTCGGTAGACGGCCGCCTCGTGCGGGCTTTGCCCGAAGCCCATCGTCTTGAGCGTGGAGTCCAGCTTG
The DNA here is from genome assembly GCA_916181665.1 of Avena sativa. Taxonomy (NCBI): domain Eukaryota; kingdom Viridiplantae; phylum Streptophyta; class Magnoliopsida; order Poales; family Poaceae; genus Avena; species Avena sativa. The sequence continues at coordinate 625,872,950 of OV702288.1, read as the reverse complement.
GCGTTCCATGCTCTTGGTGCCTGCCGCAAACCATAGAGAGCCTTGCGTAGACGAAGTACCTTGCCCTCCTGGCCAGGAATCGCAAATCTCGGCGGCTGTTGCATGTAGACCTCCTCCTTCAAGTCGCCGTTGAGGAAGGCAGACTTGACATCCATGTGATGGACACGCCAGCCCTCCTGAGCGGCTAGCGCAAGGAGTCGCACGGACTCCATCCGTGCCACAGGAGCGAAGGCGTCGTCGAAGTCGACCCCCTCCTGCTGCAAGAAACCTCGGGCCACCAAGCGAGCCTTGTGCTTGACGATGGCGCCGGCTTCATCCCTCTTCAGCTTGAACACCCACTTAAGGGTGATCGCCCGGTGACCTCGAGGGAGGTCAGCGAGCTCCCAGGTGCGGTTCTTCTCGACCGCATCCATCTCCAACTGCATCGCGGCTCGCCATGCCGCGTCTTGCTCCGCTTCTGCAAAAGACCGAGGCTCACCGTCGTCACATGCAAGTTGCAGTTGCGCCTCCAGGTTGCGTGGCACCAGTCCCGGCACCGGCTGGTCTCCGAGAAGACCCTCCATCGTACGGTACCGCAACGGCTCGCCGTCGTAATACGCGTCGATGCGCTCCTCGTCATGAGCGAGCGGGGAAGCGAACTCCACCGGGCTGCGCTCGACGCGAGCTGGTGCTGGTGTAGACGCGCCTGAAGGTGTGACTGCTGGTGCCGGAGTGGACGTGCCCGGAGGTGTGACTGCTGGTGCCGGAGTAGACGTGCCCGGAGGTGTGACTGCTGGTGCTGGAGCACGTGGCGTCGGTGGCGTCGGCAACTGTGGTGCCGTCGGTGTGACAGCCACCGGGACAGATGGAGACTTGGGAACTGAGGTAGACGCGCTCGGCGAGGAGGAGCTGCCTGCTCCCCCGGCTCCCTCGAAGTGGACGTACTCGACAATGAAGTCGTCATACGTCGGAGTCGAGCCGTCGTCCACCGCCTTGTCCCACGTCCACCCTCGCCCTTCGTTGAACACAACATCTCGCGCCGTGCGCACACGCTGTGTCTTCGGGTCGAGGATGCGGTAGGCCTTCGAGCCCTCCGCGTAGCCGATGAACACTCCCGGAGTGCTCCTGTCGTCGAGCTTGCCGATGTGGCCGAGCTCCTTGGCGAACGCGAGGCAGTCGAAGACCCGTAAGTGGGAGACCGTCGGCTTGCGCCCATGCCAAGCCTCGTACGGCGTCTTGCCGTCAAGTGCCTTCGTAGGTGAGCGGTTGAGGATGTAGACGGCTGTCAGCACCGCCTCCCCCCAGAAGACAGCCGGCATCCCTCTCTGCTTGAGGAGGGCCCGGGCCATCCCCACAACCGTCTGGTTGCGCCGCTCGACGACGCCGTTCTGCTGCGGGCTGTAAGGGGCAGAGTAGTGGCGCTGAATGCCCTCATCAGCGCAGTACGACGCGAATTCAGTTGCTGTGAATTCGCCGCCGTTGTCGGTGCGCAGCACGCGCAACTTGCAGCCGCACTCCGCCTCTGCAGCAACCTGCGTACGCCTGATGGCGTCCGCTGCTTCTCCCTTGCTGCTGAGAAGCACCACCCGCATGTAGCGGGAGAAGTCATCGACGAGCAGCAGGAAGTAGCGTCGTCCTCCTCCCGGTGTGGCCGGAGTCACCGGTCCACACAAGTCCCCGTGCACGAGCTCGAGCTTCTCCTTAGCTCTGAAGCTCGCCTGCTGGGGGAAGGGGAGTCGCCTCTGCTTCGTCATCACGCAGACGTCGCAGAACTGCTCCACGTGTTCGAGGCACGGCATGCCTCGCACCATCTCCTTGCTGCTGAGCCGCTTCAGAGCCTCGAAGTGAAGGTGCCCGAAGCGCTCGTGCCACTGCCACGCCTCGTCGTCCCGACGGGCGGCGAGGCAGAGGGGCTGTGCCACCTGCACATCAAGGACATAGAGCCGATTTGCGCCTCTAGTTACCTTGGCAAGAAGGCGACGATGACGATCCCAGATGCGCAGGATCCCGTGCTCGATCAGCACGCGCGAGCCGTTCTCATCCAGCTGTCCCAAGCTGATGGAGTTTCTCAGCGCAGGGATGTAGTAGACACCGGTGAGCATCCGGTGCTCTCCGGTCTTGGCGGCGAAGATGACGGAGCCGACGCCCTGAATCTCCACGGCGGAGGCATCTCCAAACTTGACGGAGCCTCGCACGTCGGAGTCGAGCTCGGCGAAGAACTCTCGTCGACCAGTCATGTGGTGGGTGGCGCCGGTGTCAAGGCACCACCCGCCAGTCTTGTCGGTGCCGGAACCATCGCCGAGAAGGGCGTGTGCCTTTGGCTCGTCGAGGTGGAGGGGAGCCGCTGCAGTCGGTGCCGCAGGGCGTAGCTCGATGCTCGCATGAGCCATGAACAAAGCCGGCTCCTCCTCTCCTGCCTGTGCGACGTGGGCCTGGCCGCGTCGTGGCTGTCGACACTCCTTGGCCCAATGGCCAAGCCGGCCACAGTTGTGGCAGGCGTCATCTTGGGCCAACTTGGGCCTGCCGGCGGCGCCTCCCCGGGCGCCACCTTGCACCCTGACCTGGCCGTCTTTGCGCCCCTTGCGCGGTTTGCCGCGCCTGCGGCCACCTGATGCGGAAGAGGACTCCCCCTTCTTCCTGTCACCGTGGCCGGCGTCCCACCGCTCCCGAGTGAGGAGCAGCTTCCCAGCAGTGGTGATGGACCCCGAGGGAAGCTCTGGCTCGTCGAAGTCGACGACCTTGAGGCGACCGATTGCCTCCTCGATCGACATCGTGCTGAGGTCCAGCAGGGATTCGATCGAGCGAGCTATCTGCCTGTACTTCGTGGGGACGCAGCGAAAGAGCTTCTCGACAGCTTTTTCCTCGTTGTAGGTGGCGTCGCCGAACCGCTCCATCTTCTGCAGCAAAGTGTTGAGACGGAGAGCAAAGTCGTCGATGTCCTCACCTGGCTTGAAAGCCAGGTCGTCCCACTCCTTGCGGAGTGCCTGCAGAGCGGCCTTGCGAGCACGGTCGCTGCCGATACGCGACGCAGCGATGGCCTCCCAGGCCTCCTTGGCAGTCCGCTTGTTGGAAAGCGAGAACTGCATCTCGGGCGGGACAGCGGCGAGGAGGGCGTCCAGCGCCCGTCGATCGTCATGGTGGTCGATGTTGGCATCCTGGACTGCCTCCCACATGTGTCGCACCTGGAGCCGGACCTTCATGACCGCGGCCCACTCGACGTAGTTGGTTTTGGTGAGGGTAGGCCACCCAGCACCGGGACCAACGTCCCTGACCACAGCCCGGACCTCGTAGAGGCCACGGTCTTGGTCGTTTCGGCCGCCGCCGCCATGCGCGCCTCCTGGAGCGCCACCGCCATGCGCGCCTCCTCCTGGAGCGTCACCGCCGTGCGCGCCTCCTCCTGGAGCGCCACCGCAGTGCGCGCCTCCTCCTGGAGCGCCACCGCAGTGCTCACCTCCTCCTGGAGCGCCACCGCCGTGCGCGCCTCCTCCGGGAGCGTCACCGCAGTGCTCACCTCCTCCTGGAGCGACACCGCCGTGTGCGCCTCCTCCGGGAGCGTCACCGCAGTGCTCACCTCCTCCTGGAGCGACACCGCCGTGTGCTTGGGCATGCTCGGCTGCCCACCGCGCCGTACGCTCGTGGGCTGTGTTGACGCTGCTTCCGCCTGAAATGGAGCCGCTGATGCTGCCGCGCAGAGCCTGGGCCTCTGCCGCTGCTGTACGTGATGCCTCCACCGCTGCTGTACGTGATGCCTCCACCGCTGCTGCTGCTTTTGCCTCTGCTCTGGCTGCTGCCAGTTCCGCCGCTGCCAGCCTTGAAGCCCTGGCTGTCGCCACAACGGCTACTGCTGCCGCCCGCTCACGCTCCTCTGCCGCGGCGAGCTCGGCCTCCTGCCGACGCCGCACGCTCGAGGTAGCCGAGTGCTGAGAGCGACCTTGGGACATGGCTGGCCGCTGGGGGGCTGTTGCGTGGAGGGAGAGCTGCTGCTAACGAGCTGCTGCTCGAATGCGCGGAAGGGGAGAGGCCACCAGGGACAGCTTGAGCTGCTGCACTTGCCCGCTGGGGCTGCTGCACACCCGGTGAAGGGGATGAGCAGGAAACACTTAGCCTACAAGACAACCTCGCTCTGATACCACTTGATAGGATCTCTAGATTTACTCTCATTGAAGAGAGGGGATGACAATAGGAGTTGGGGCAATTTTCTGGTTTTATTTCTCGCACAAACTCACACACAAATGCCATGCCAACCACAGGGGTTGGGGATACATATTTATAGGCTGCTAGTCAGCCAAGAATATGCTAAATGCTAGTCCAAGATGCTAGTCTAAGATGCTGCCTAAAAGCAGTCAAGGATGCTTGGTCCTTGCTGCTCCTAACTGCCCGTCCTTGCTGCTAAAGCAGTCAAGGATGTTTGGTCCTTGCTGCTCCTAACTACCCGTCCTTGCTACAAGGACCATGTGTGTTACAGCCTCACAAAGACCAACAGTACAGAGACTTATTCATCATTGTTACATATTAATTAATTTATTTAAATATAAAAAGAAAAGGGAATGAGGTCGTTAAGTATATAAGGTATTGACTTTTTCATACTGTTAATTGTCATCTACATTTTCATCATTTGTTGTAGCTCACTCATTTAGTTTACATACTCTCTCTGCTCTCTTCTATTCCAACTAGATGCACATTCCTCTCTATTCATTCTTCTCTCTCCTCTATTCTTTCTCGGTACTCGTTTGCTGCTGGGCCTCAGGACGAACCCAACCGAATTCTCTTAGTTACTGTTCATCACATGCTCTATCCTATGACCGTCGAAGTGCTTCATCAAGTGTTTTCTCCTTATGGATTTGTGGAGAAGATTGTCACATTTCAAAAGTCAGCTGGTCAGATTCTTCCCGTCTCTAATTCTCACTCTTCATATACTGCATGCATGCTTATTTTCTTCTTAGATTGAACACAATTGGTGATGTATTTTTTGCATATTGCTTTGCACTGCATATTTCAAAATCTTTCTAGCCATTTTCTGGCACATAGTTTCATCCCAACGGAGATATTGATAAGTTACCACATTTTGAATAAAAGGACTTGTGTATAACAATACTCATTTTCTTGGTGATGTAGGTTTTCAAGCCCTCATACAGTTTGAATCACGCCAAAGTGCAATACAAGCAGCTGGTGCTTTGCATGTAAGTATCCGTTGCATGTACAACTTTTAGAACTTAATACGACCAGCTGTTTTCTGTTAAGACATTTCTAATGTCCACCAAAATAAACAATTTCAGGGGCGAAACATTTATGATGGTTGCTGCCAGCTAGACATTCAGTACTCAAAGTATGTCCTTGAGCAGTTCCTATGTTTTATTTTCTTATACATTTAACTCCCTGAGTCTGATCTTGTTCTCTTGAATCTCCAGTCTCAGCGAGTTGCAAGTCCACTACAACAATGATAGATCTAGGTATGGTGACTTAATTTTTCGTAACTAGATAATTGAACATTTTTCGTAACTAGATAATTGAACAGCTAGAAGTGTTTGTAATTGCACATTGATTTTATTCTTTGTTGTTATCTCTGTATTTTGATAGCCACCTTTTCTGCTTTTCTTCCTCAGAGATTTCACAAATCCATCTTTGCCCACAGAGCAACGTCCAAGATCTTCTCAGGTAGTTTCTTTTCTTTGTTTTGTCTTGTAATATTTTTGTTTTCTACTTCTAAGGTTCGTTGCATTGTTGTTTGGATAATTCCTAACGGTTAAGCTGAGTACTAAGCCTTCCTTGTATATATTTCTTTGAACAGCCTGGTTTTAATGATCCTAGTACTCTTTTTGGTTTCCAACAACCTGGAGGTATGACATTGCAATGTTCCTTCACATTTTTCTTATTCACCTTTGTCGTTATATATTGAACCATATTTTAACTTGCTTCTTTTGGTCGTCTTTCTGGGCTACAGCTGCATATGCACAGGTTTGTTGGATTCCCTTTTCCCCAATTATGCACACAATATGTTTTACTGAGTCATTTGGTGTTTCTCTAAATGTTATCGCTCACATAAAGTTGGTTGCTGCTATAATGTTTCTATATATAGCAGATGGGCCAGGCTGCAATGGTTGCTGCTGCATTTGGCGGAACATTGCCTCCTGGAGTGACTGGTACCAATGATCGCTGCACACTGATTGTTAGCAATTTGAACTCTGATGTAAGTTCATACCTCAGTTGCCATGAACTCACACGCTTTCACATATCATTTTCTCTTATCTTAACTTTTATGTGCAGAAAGTTGATACGGATAAGCTCTTCAATCTGTTTTCTATTTATGGAAATATAGTTCGAATCAAGATACTCCACAATAAGCCAGACCATGCCCTTGTCCAGATGGCTGATGGGCTTCAGGCCGAGCTTGCTGTACACTATTTAAAGGTGATTCATGGTCAATCAAATTCCTACCTTAGTTGTTCCATTCATTGTAATCACCATTGATACCAACAGAATTTCTTTCTACAGGGAGCAATGTTACTTGGACAGAAACTGGAAGTTAACTTCTCTAAATATCCAAGCATTACCCCTGCTCCTGATGCACATGACTATTCAAATTCCAACCTTAACCGGTTCAACACTAACGTTGTTAAGAACTACCGCCACTGCTGTGCCCCAACCAAGGTGATCCACATCTCGGCACTTCCGCAAGATATAACCGAGGACGCAATCCTTGACCACATGGGTGGGCATGGCACCATTGCCAAGTCAAAACTGTTTGAGGCAGGCGGCAAGACGCAGGCTCTTGTGCAGTTTGAAAGCGAGGAAGAGGCAACGGAAGCGCTTGTCTCTAAGCATGCAAGCAAACTCGAGGGATCTACTATTAGGATTTCATTCTCCCAGATGCAGAACATATAGAAGTTCTTCCTGTGTCTTGACTCTACTCTTGCGTGACGGCTTGTAAGAGCTGAATTTGTACCATCTTAGTTCCTCGCTCTTTCTGAACTTTTTTAGTTTGTTCTTTGAACCCATCCTTTATCTGCACCAACCTGTGTCTTTAATCTTGTGTGATGGGTGTGTGAACAGGATTTGTACTATTTTAGGGCTTGTTCGGTTTGCAATGGATTGGAGTGGATTAAGAGGGATTAAATCCCATCTAAGTCAAAATCCAAGCAAATCCCATTCATTCCACTCCAATCCACCTGTGGGGTGGATTAACCGAACAGGCCCTTAGAATGTTTGTGGTTTTGCTTCTGTACAAGTTTATGGTTTTGCTTCTGCACCAACCTCTCCACTTGCATCATCATTTGTGATGGCACGAGCTTCTGTCAAGATTGTATCATGTTGCTTTAACCAACGTAATAACACACATTCTTGGTGTCCTAGTAAATAGGTGTCAGTTCTCCTCGTTGACCTAGTAGAAAACTTTTTTTTAGCGGATTAGAAAAAAATTATGGTAAACGAAGTAACAGAAGGCGCCAGATGTTGGGCTAGTGTCCGTGCCAATTGTTTCTTGGGCTGTAAATGAGCTGTGCCAAACGGTTTGGCCTAGTTTTTTTTAGGGGAAACTGGCCCAGTTAGCTATGTTCTCCGGTACATTCCCAAATCCCAATTCGCCTGTCGCTCCACTCTATATATTGTCTCGTCTCCCTCCTCCGCGCGTCGTCCCTCCCCTGCAATTCTCTCTTCTTTCCCGTAGCTTCCTTTCCCAAGCCCATCTCTCTCTGCGGTTCGGTTCATCTCGGTGCGGAGGCGTTCAATCGATTGCTTGGTAGCGCAGTGGTTGCCGAGGAGAGCGAGAGATGGCAGGGAAGCGGAAGCGGATGGCCTCCGACGATGCTCCCGGATCGCCGCGGCCACCTTCACCGCGGATTGGGGCTGGAGACGACTACGAGGACTCCTCCCTCAGCGATTGCAGTGGAGGTGGGTTCCCAAGCGCGCTGTTCATCTTCATCCTCATCTTCTTGATGTCCGCTCCGCGGTTTCTTGGACATTGGTGGGTTCAGAGTGCTGTTTTCTTGGTTCCTTGCAGACTCCCTCAGCGTCACGTTTTATCTGTCTGACTCTGACGACGAGGACTACTCTTCGTACCCCGTCGCCGACTATGCCAGCGGTGGAGGTGGGTGCCGAAGCGCAGTACTCTTCTTCTTCTTGGTGTCCGTTTTTCATTCTTGAATTTGGGTGTGTTCAGAGTTTTGTTTCTTGGTTTCTTGCAGACTCCAATGTGGAGAGCCATATTGCAGACTTAATTGCTTTCTTGCAGCTTCCGCCGTCGAGCCACGTCCCTGCCGGTATGTTCTCTTCCACTTCCGATTCGTTTCCTGGCTTGTGATTCGTTTCTTGGACTGACATTTCTGCTTGGTCCGAGACGCAGAGGCGGAGGTGCCGCCGCCGCCCGCCGATCACCCCGCAGCGGCGGAGGTGGCCGATCAGTCCGTCGCAGCGGCGGCGCCGGCACCAGAGATGGCGCCGACCGCCCAATCGGCCCTGTGCTTGGGTTGCGGGAGCGAGCCGGCATCGGTGCGCCTGGTACCTGTGGAGCACGCCTGCTTCTGCCTGCCCTGCCGCTCTTCCGGCTGGTCATACTGCGCGATTTGTGCCGCCTCCCGCCGTTGAGGACTCCGGTGAAGAGGATTCAAGGGACGCACCATATGCAGAGTGAGGAGTTGGTCAGTTTCCCGTTCTGGAGTTGATACTATCGTACTAGTACTACAGTTGATGAGACTTCGGACGTTGTGCAGTTATTGGTCTCACCGCTGAATCTTCTGATGTGTTCGTTGAGCGACCATAAAGTTTAGTTCCCTGGTGATGTCGGAAATGCAATTGTTTACCTGCATACTTATTGCCAGTGAGTCTTTGTGAGCCTTTGCTTAGGCAGGTTAATTGATGCAAACTCTATGATGCTACATGTGTGCGCTCTTCTGTCTGGCAGTACTATGGCATGGAGTTTAGTTCAATTCCTGTAATTATATGTTTTTGTTTGTCAATTGGAGCGTAAATGCGTAATTCAGTTTCTGTGTACTACTCCCTCCAACCCAAATTAATTGACTTGAATTTGCCTATATTCGGATGTATCTAGCACTAAAACGTGTCTAGATACAGCCGAATCTAGACAAATCGAAACCAATTAATTTGGGTCGGTATCGCCCGTTACATGCCAACACTCCAAGGAATGCTCTGTTTCCTGCAGCTTAATGGCCTATCTGCTGCTCCATTTCCTCAGTAATTTTGGTCTGGTTTCTTCCCGTCTTTGTCTAACTGCATGCTCAACCACGCATGCCCAACCGGCAGCCTACCGAGGGGCAAATGCACCTACACAACACCTGGAGCACCAGCAAAGCATCACACGGAGGGAGTAGTACTCGCAGTCAGCACTTAGAGCATCTGGAGGCCCCTAGATTCAGTCCTCATTTGTAGGGGAGGAGGTATCCGCCCCTTGTCCGTCCTTGGTACCCAACAGTGTCCTATATAAAAACTTGTATTCAACGTTCATTTAATTACTCAAAACATATAGTCCACGACAAAATTGAAAGTACAATTATTAAAATTCGAAATTTAGGACAAGAAAATCCACACAACATATGAAATGAGGCCTATTGGTTTCCTTTGTGCATCTACATGTGCTCAACCAAATCGATTTAAAGTTGTTCATGAGTTGCTATGTCAAGATGAACTTGGAGATAGGCTTCAAATTTTTTGTGCTGCATGCTCTGGCTCTCTTAAAGGCTCCTGAAAATCGCACCTCCAAGTTGCTCGGCATTCTCGTGCTCATCCTCCACAATCATATTGTGCATGATAACACAAGCCGTCACCACCTTCCAATGTTCAATCCCATATTCTTGCCGGGTGACGAACAATATAGGCTTCTTGCTCCTTATCAAAACAAGTTGCACGGCATTATCGCACTCATCCCCTACCTATTATTGGCGCTGCTCTCATGGTTTTAGCGGCTACAGACATCCCTTCGCGGCTGGGAAAAAAGGGAGCAAGGAGGGAGTTGTGGTGGTAGACCGGCGGCGGAAATCAGACAGGTTGTGGGCGGGGCGCCGGGTTTGGGGATTGATGGCTATGGATAACGAGTAAAAGGCACGTGTCATGCACGTATATAATGTATGAATATGATTTAACAAATATTAGATTAATATTATAGTAGCAATTTTTCTAGAGCAAAGAAGCCTTTTTATTGATAACATGAGCTCGTTTGTCTCTACGGTTCCGTATTACCACATGATCCTAAGCCATACATTCTCCTCGAAATAGGCATGTGCCCAACTATATTAATATAGCAACCACAATTAATACCGCTACTGGGCCACACAGCACAACGCCCAAAAGAAACCAAAAAGACAACAAAAAAGAAAAAGAAGAGAAAACAAAGCCGACGATGGCGACTCGATGAAACTAAGGAAGACCCGCAACCGCTGCGCCCACCAGAGAATTGCCACCCCTCTCCTAGCCTCGCTGAAGCGTCGCGCATCAAGCAGCACCTCCAAGAAGGAAAGCGACGACGACAACGCTGCTTCCCGGACAAGTCCTAGGGTTTCCCCTAATACACAACGGGAGGTAGGGAAGAGATACACCCGACGTCCTTCAGGAAGGACGGCGACACCCGCAGGCGTCACCACGTCGGTGTCAAGACGACAAGGATTTCTCCCGACCTCTCAAAAAACCACACTCCCAGATGCTTCGAAGCTCTCCACCAAGCTCGCCGCCCACCAACACACGCCACCACGGTCTTGTAGTTACCCCCGACGTCTCACCGTGACCCACAATGTGAGGCTGGTCTGACCCAAAGGAAGAAACTCCGGCGAGGATGTATCGCAGTATTTTCGATAAGTAAGAGTGTCGAACCCAACGAGGAGCAGAAGGTGTTGACGAGTGGCTTGGAGCAGGAATTCTCTATAAATACTTAGCAAACGGATTTTTAGGGTTTTTTGATAATGCAGATAAATAAAGTGCGAGTAAATAAAAGATAATAATAATAGATGCAACAAGTGTCCCAATCCTTTCTTTAGCAAAGGACAAGCCGGTTGTATTACTTAAGATGACCAAACGTTCTCGAGGACACATGGGAATATTGTCAAGTGCTTTCGCTTCATATAGTTGATTAATATTCTTTAGTTGGATAAGTGTTGTGTGGGTGAACCTGTGCTAATGTACTGACCTTCCTAGGACTAATACATACTTGTGATTAAATCCCTTGCAAGCATCCGCAAGTATAAGAAAGTAATTAAGATAGAAACCTAACCACAACTTTAAACTCTAAGATCCTACACTCCCTTGTGCAAAGGTTTTCTAACGGGGGTTCAAGTTTCTGTCACTTCGGCACCCCTACGATTAGTAGCCAAATACACAATGCATTCCCCTAGGCCCATAAAGGTGAAGTGTCATGTAGTCGACGTTCACATGACACCACTAGAAGAATAACACCACAACTTAAATAACAAACTATTGAATCTTTCTCAACACAATTTCACTACTAACAACATGACTTCTCCCATGTCCTCAAGAACTAAACAAACTACTCACAAGACATCATATGGATCAAGATCAGAGATAAAATAATGATAAGTAACAATCTGAACATGAACGATAATTCAATGGTTCCACTCAATAGCATCAACTACAACAAGTAATCAACACCGGGAAAGTTTCCCCTAAGAACTATGCAAGATTCAACCCAATTGTTACAGCGGTATGAAGTGGTGATGATGGTGCTAATGGAGATGATGATGATGATCCCGATGAAGTCCAGCTTGATGGTGGTGTTGATGGCGACGATCTCCCTTCTACGGGAAGGAATTTCCGTGGCAGATTTCTGCCTACCGGAGAGCTCTTTCTCTCTCTGCAGTTTTCCGCCCCGCAAAGGCGGCGAAATCTTTCTGTGGTTGCTCTCCCAGTCTTAGGGTTTCGTGAGGGATATATACGCCAAAGAGTAGAGCCAGAGGTGGGCCAGGGTGGCCACACCACCTGGTGGCGCGGCCAAGGGTGGCTCGCGATAGGGGGTGGTGTGGGCCCCCTGTGGCCCATCTCAGCTCCCCCTTCTGGCATCCTTCGTCTTTTAGAAAATAGGATTTTTCATATACTTTCTGGGATTTTCTGACCTTCGTGAATTTCGCCTCCAAACAATGCCTTTTCCATCAGAATCCTGACTTCAGCGGTCCATCCTCTAAAATTCATCAATCATGCAAAAACAGATGAAATAACATAAGTATCATCTCTTAATATGAAATATATCAATGAATAACAGTAAATTATGATATAGAATGGACGTATAAACTCCCCCCAAGCTTAGACTTCGCTTGTCCCCAAGCGAAAACTGAGCTCAATAAACATGACCTCAGGTTTATGGGGTGAAGTGTCGATAAAAGAATACGGACAAGAAGCATCACATTCATCAATACACAAATCATAATAGAAGACAACTCACTATTATATAACTTAACTTGTAATAAGTAAAGAGAAACACAATAAAGATAAACAAAGTAAACCATAATTGGTAATGACAAACTTTGCTCTTGGTCAAAGAATAGTTAGCAGTTTGCAAGAGTTCAAACATAATGGGGTTTTCAATGATAGCTTTCAAAGTAATATTCACTAAGATAAGAGCAGTGTGCAAAACAAAGAACATAAGAAACATGATTAAATAAAGCATCATATGAATGAATGAAACACAACAACTCAAAATACTTGCCGAGATAGAAAGGAATAGGTTTACTGACTCAACTAAAAAGTAAAAGATAGGCCATTCACAGAGGGAAGCATGGATTTAAGGTTTATAAAGAGCTTCCAAAAATTATGGTACTTGATATGTTGCAAACGTATCTATAATTTTTATGTTCCATGCTTGTTTTATATCTACTTTCTTATGTTTTCTCCATACTTTGGAGTATTTTTATACACATTCTAGGACTAACCTATTAACAAGATTGTAGGGGTTCCGCGTATAAAAACAATAAATTTTACTCTACGCCCTTGAACCCCTGAAGCTGCTAGGACCTATCTATTAGTAATACAGTAACGGGAGGGGATTTTCGCAAACTTACCCTCGAAGACCGAAAAGCGTTGTCAACGCTCAGGAGAGCATGGTTGATGTAGACGAGCCGAAGCCGACCTCAAGGTCGTGATGAAGTCCTTGCACTCCTTCTGACTCCAACGACTTGAGTGCCTCAAGTGCGATACCTCGCGGGGAGTTACACACATCCGGTGCCTGACGATGACTCCCGCTTCCCCGATCCAGCAGCAGTTGCGGAAGTAGAGCTCCCGGATCCGAATCCCGCAGCGCGATGATGCTCTACGGTGAAGATGTCTCTCGCTCGCGCAGTCCAGACTTGGGACCACGGTCACGAGAGAGAGAGGGGAGAGAGAAAATATCAATTAGAGGTCCTCCCAAAAGTGGGGAGACCTTTATTGATTATTGGTGTATTTTTCTAGGCAAAATACCCCACTTTATATAGGGGGAGGATGGGTACTACCTCCCCTCAAGTCCCGGGGTGGGACTAAAGGAGAGGAGGAGGTGCCGCCGGCCACCCCCTCATGGGCCCCACGTGGGGGGCTGGCCCAATAGGGCCGCCGGCCACCCCTTGGCCCTTCTCCCCTCTTGCCTTTCCCTAATGGGCCCTCTCCCCTCCGGGAATTGGCCCATTAAGCCTTTGACCATTTAATTGATTTTATATTTATTAAATAATCATGAATAAATGATTAAATAAATATTTAAACATTCATTCACATATTATTCAATATCATGGCCATGGAACACCTTCCACCTCCACTCCGGACATCCTCCAGATTTACCGATACCCTTCCGGTTTTCTCTCTTCTTTTCTTCGGCGATTCTACTGATCCTATAAACACTCTCTATGCATCATCAAGACCTTAAGCGTGATACCCCACGGTTCGGGAACACTCCAGACATGGTCGGGAGACTCTCGCACCAATGATCGACTAAGGGACCTGGATGGCCATGTGACCCCTGTGCGTTCCATGAAGATCTTTCGTCGTTTGAACCGGGACAGTCGTGTCTTATTCCCTTTGTCATTCGATACTTGCATTGCCCAAGATCTGATCATTGACATCACCATGTCGTGTTCAATCTCGTTACTGAACAATGCTACTTAACTCGTTCCGACAAGTGATATCCTTGTGATCTAATCACACGTTGCGCAGCTATTGGATATAACTTCTCCGAGTGGGCCCTTGAGTATCTTCCCATCACATGGACGGACAAATCACGCTCTTGACATATATTGCCTCTACTGTTTCCTCCGAATACCTGAACACACCTTTATAACCACCGTTTTACCAGATGGCGTTTGATGCTATCTAAGCACTCTCGGGAGACAGTGATTGATATAGCCTCACAGTCTAAGGAATAGTCTACGAGGATCCATTTATAATCATCGTAACTTAAACTTCACGACATGATCGGGTCACGATGTTTAGGTTGGGTATTGGTTCATCATCTCATTCTCAGAATGAGATGACCTCATTTCCAACTGGCATAAATGCCACATGATCAGGAAACATGATCATCCGTTGACCAATGAACCAGTGACTAGAGTTTCATTGGGAACCCCTGGTTGTTTGTATATCACACGTGTATTGATGTTTCCACTCAATACAGTTATAGCATGATATAAAACTTAATCATAAACTATATGAAATATGATAATAGTCCTTACTACTATTTGTCTCTAGGGCATATTTCCAACAGTCTCCCACTTGCACTAGAGTACAAATACACTAGCTGCATTTGTTCTTAATCATTGGCACCATATACCCGGTACCCTAAAAATGCTTGCTCATGGAAGAGGTTGAGTCTTGGGTCTGTACTTTACAGTCCCAAATCCTTTGCAACTTACTAATGTCACCTTAATTGACATTAATTCTTTATCATCACATGATAGCATCTGTGTGTATGCATCATCGCTATGGCAGCGGAACGAGGCCTGATTCCAGGAGCCTACAGTGACGTTAGATCAACCTCGAGGGCTTTCTCATGGGCACTGTGCCCTGGGACACATCATTCTACGTTAAAAGCGAACTAGCCCCACAATAACATTATACAACACTTTAGATGGTACCCTTATCTATTATTATAAATGTATTCATCGAAACACTAGTGCACTCTGTGCAACTTTCGATGTTTTTGGTTCACCTCGCTTCCTACTTGACTTTAATTGGTATCTACAGGAGTTTCCAACATATTCCCTTATAATATAACTCTTTATGCTTTAAGATATGTTATCCTTTATGAATTTGGAAAATATGTCTACAGTTCTCTATTAGACACTGCGGACAAAACTTAGCTCAACATTCTATGATTCGAACTTAATCACTTTTAAACGTTCCTTATTTGGATCACATATTATGCTTAAGTTATCATCATGGTTTACTGAGATAGAACCTATGTCTCAACATAGTAGATGACGATCATCCTTTTCTTTCTTTCAACCATTGATGTTGAACTTAATACTATTCATAATTTGAGTCATTAAGGACTAGTTCCTCAATTAACTTCTATTCCGAAACCCCTTTCAGAATCCCTTAAGGAATACCACATAATATCATAATACACCTATTATGAACTTCTACATCTTATAAATCACTATTTATAAGTATTTGCGCTTTCATTCTTAACATACTTAAGAATTACTCCTATAAGCTCCCACTCAAAATATGTTCCTACATATTTGAATTTGAGACTTATGCCTCTCCCACTTAAAAATATGTCAATTACATATTGTTTCAGGAAGACTTTCATAGATCCCACTCAATTTTATGCAAATTGCATACCCACTCACTATTTTGAATAACTTCAAAATCCTTTTGATCAAATATCAAACTTGGAGATTTTACTAAGAGATACTAGTACTTTACTAGTTTTAAATCCACTAGACATTCAGCACATATGAATAAAATTCATTTGAATTCATCCAATACTTGACAAATTGTGCTTTTTTCATTCACCCCTTTTTCCTACTATGGCTTTGCAGTCATTTGGGAAAATTCCAAGTAACCCCTTTACTTGTGAGATTCAGCAACGAATTGCTTTCTAATCTCAAGGGAATTTTGCTTCTAGGATTTCTCATAATTTAGTTTACCATTATTTCCTTTGTAGTTTGTAGGTATGTCATGTTTCAAAATCATGACAAATGATTCACAAATGTCTCCATACAATACATGGATTTACATTTTGAATCCTACTTCATGCAGTGAAAAACAATAGTGGAGGGAAAAATATAATAATCAAAATCATTGATTCTTTCCTTCTGTGAAGAGAATCATTCAGGAACACTATTCGTTGCGCTTCTCAACACTCTGATGCAGGGTTTTGAATCCTCATTGTGTTTTACACTATTTTCCATTTGCTCCATAATTGAGAAACTTCACTAGAGGTGAGCTTTCTCAAAATGCACCAAAATCCAAGCAATACGAATCTTGCTTTCCTTTTGGTTTCAGCTATGGATTCCGTATTCAAAGTTTCCAATGAATACTCTACAAGGACTTATTCGCTATTGTTTTGGTTATATCGAATAACCCCAAAACTTTCATGAATTCAAATGGTTCACTATATTCTAATTGAGTGCTAACTATTTCTAACTAATGGTCTCTACATCTACACTACAACGATTTATTTGGTGCCTTCTATTTAACCCCCTTTGATATCTAATATCACATTGTGATGCTTCGCATTTTGATGTTTCAAAACACTTTGCATTCCACAATTACTTTTATGCCATTCTTATAAAGTTGAATTTCATTACTATTGATCAAATCATAGCAATTTGATTCTCTTTTATATTTATACCCCTTTTGTTGATGAAACACTTTGATCAAATCAAATAGTTTCATATTCATGTTTCTTTGGTAAACTACTTTACACATTTAAACAATCAATTAATGATAATTACCATTTTTCGTTAAAACACAATACATTGAATATGTATTTACTTTTAACAATTCTTTAAACACTTTGTATTCAAGTAATACACGATGTTCAAGTTATTTTGTCGAACTTAGGCATGATTTATATGTGACAAGAAATCGAATGACTTTCACATATTATCACATAACTTTGAATTCAAACAATGGTTTCATTCATTAATGAAATATCATTAAGTTGGGTATTTTTAAACAAGGCATTTTTAATGTTTTACAAATGTTCATACATTATCGATTAGTTTCAAATAATAAGGACGATTCACAAGTAATCAAACAAGATATGAACACGAATATAAATCATTCATAAAAGCAGAACAACTGTTTGTTACAAACTCATATGAATAACCGTCTCACCAAGTGTGAGACACACTAAAGAAGTTCACAATCTCTTTATTACATTAATCATCCTAAAACACAAACTAAATGATAAATGTCGAGGGAGAGTCTCGTCAGCCATCATCATCATGCTTGCCATCAACACGCAACGTCACCTCCTCTCCAGCAAGCACCTCTCATGCGGAAGGACCTGTTTTCATTAAAACAGAACAAGTATCAGATATACTTAACACTGCAATGTGTTTGTAAGATTATAACATTTATAAAACTGTATATCAAATATATCCCTTTGTCGTTGACGACCTGAGCGACATCTGTTTCAACCAACACATTCCTGAGATGTGTCATGAATCGGTGGAACTCCATTTCCGTGTCGCCCCTCATTACGCAAGTCCTGACTTGTGCTTGGTAGCATGGTGGCAGCGACCACAGCACAACGGCATTTGCGAAAGAGCATGTAATCCAGACGTCCAGGAAGTATGCTGGCTGATGGGTTCGTAGCATGGAAAACAAAAAAATTCTACCGCAAGAACGAACAAAACCCAGATCTAATCTAGATAAAAGCCAAGATCTAATCTATTAGATATGTGCAACGAGATAGATCTGTACTAACCCTTGTAGACACGAAAGCGTTACGAGATTAGATCTCGTGGTTGATGTAGTCGATCACTTGTCGATCTCAAGATCGAGTGGACGATCCTTCCGGCGCTGCGTTTCGGCAGCGCTTCCGAAGTCGGTCACACGTGCGGAGTCTAAGCAGACCTTCCTTTCCTCGTTCTAGCGAGCAGCAGAGGTAGTAGATCTCTCCACGGAATCCCAGCAGCACGACGGCATGGTGGTGGTGGAGTGGAGAATTCTGCAGGGCTTCGCCTAAGCCTGAGCAGAAGGAAGGAGGAGGAGAGAGGCGGCTTGGGGCAAGAGTGGAGGATCCAAGGGGGGTGGCGCCTCCACCCCTCTATATATAGAGGGAGGGGTGCGGCCTAGGGTTCCCACCCCTAGGTCCACCCCTTAGGGCCGGCGCACCAAGGAGGTGGGGGGAGGAGTCCTCCCCCCAAGTCTCCTCTTTAAATTTCCCTTATCTTATCTTATCTTATCTTATCTTATCTTATCTTATCTTATCTTATCTTATCTTATCTTATCTTATCTTATCTTATCTTATCTTGGTTTTCAAATAAACTCCAAAATATCTTCTAGAACCTTCCGGAACATTTCGAAACCTTCTAGAATCCCCATACAAACACCCCGGAACATTTCCTAACTCAGAAAAAGATCCCCATTATATGCATCTTACTCCCCGGACAATTCCAGAGCTCCTCGTGATGTCCCGAATCCAATCCGAGATTCTGAACAACATTCGGTTTCTAACGCACATTCCATATCTACTTAAAACAACTTCGAACCTTAAGTGTGTCACCCTACGGTTCGTGAATATGTAGACATGATGGAGACACCTCTCCGATCAATAACCATCAGCGGGATCTGGAGATCCATAACGGCTCCCACATACTCAACGATGACTTCGTGATCGATTGAACCATTAACATACGAAACCAATTCCCTTTGTCTCGCGATACTCTACTTATCCGAGGTTTGGTCATCGGTATCTCCATACCTAGTTCTACCTCGTTACTGACAAGTACTCTTTTCTCGTTCCGTGATATGTCATCCCTTGTGGCCTAGTCACATGCTTGCAAGCTAAGTAGATGACATTCCACCAAGAGGGCCCAGAGCATATCTATCCGTCGTATGGATGGACAAATCCCAATCTTGGTCCATGCGCTTCAACACATACTTTCAGAATACCCAACGACACCTTTATGACCACCCAGTTACGAAGCGGTGTTTGATGTCATCAAAGTACCCATCCGGTGATGGTGATTAACACAACCTCATGGTCGAAGGATTAGGTCACTGTGCATTTAAAAGCTTATAGCAATACGAACTTAATGACTTGATCTTATGCTACGCTTACTATGGGTGTATGTCCATCACATCATTATCCTAATGATACAACCTTGTTATTAATGACATCCAATGTCCATGACCAGGAAACCATGATCATCTATTAATCAACAAGCTAGTTCAACAAGAGGCTTACTAGGGACTCTTACATGTTTACAAAACACACAAGTATTAGTGTTTCCTAATAATACAATTATAGCATGGGATGTAAACATTCATCATAAACACAAAGATATAATAATAACCACTTTTATTATTGCCTCTTGGGCATATCTCCAACAGTCTCCCACTTGCACTAGAGTCAATAATCTAGATTACATGGTAATATACCTAACACCCATGGCGTTCTGGTGTTGGTCATGCTTTGCCCTAGGGAGAGGTTCAGTCAACGGATCTGCCACATTCAGATCAGTGTGTACTTTGCAAATCTTTATGTCACCATCTTGGACATACTCGCGAATAGCATGGAAACGTAGCTTGATGTGCTTCAGTTTGCTATGTGACCTTGGCTCCTGTGCATTAGCTATGGCACCTGTGTTGTCACAGTAGATGGCCATCGGGTCCAACGCACTGGGAACCACGCCAAGTTCAGTAATGAACTCCTTCATCCATATGGCTTCTTGTGCAGCCTCCGAAGCAACTATGTATTCCGATTCAGTTGAAGATTTCGCCACAACGCTTTGCTTTGCACTCCTCCAGCTCACTGTAGCACCATTCAAAATAAATACGTATCCCAACTGTGACTTTGAGTCATCCGGATCGGTGTTCCAACTAGCATCGGTGTAACCGTTTACAACAAGCTGTTCATCACCTCCATAAGAAAGAACCATATCCTTAGTCCTATTCAGGTACTTTAGGATATTCTTGACCGCTGTCCAGTGCTCCATTCCAGGATCACTTTGATATTTGCTAGTCAAACTAACAGCATGTGCTATATCTGGTCTTGTACACAGCATGGCATACATGATAGAACCTATGGCCGAGGCATAGGGAATATTATTCATTTTCACTCTATCTTCTGCCGTAGCTGGACTTTGAGTCTTACTCAAGGTCTTACCTGACAACATGGGCACGAACCCTTTCTTGCTCTCTTCCATTCTAAACTTCTTTAGAACTTTGTCTAAGTATGTACTTTGTGAAAGTGCTATTAGGCGTCTTGATCTATCTCTATAAATCTTGATGCCTAGAATATATGCCGCTTTGCCAAGATCCTTCATTGAAAAACTATTATTCAAATAGGCTTTGACACTTTTAAGAAGTTCTATATCATCCCCAATCAACAATATGTCATCTACATATAGTACTAGGAATGCTACAGAGCTCCCACTCACTTTCTTGTAAATACAAGCTTCTCCATAAGTTTGTATAAATCCAAAGTTTTTGATTACTTTATCAAAACGTTGATTCCAACTACGGGATGCTTGCTTCAGTCCATAAATGGAGCGCTAAAGTTTGCATACCTTGTCAGCATCTTTAGGATCGACAAAACCCTTGGGTTGTACCATATACAACTCTTCCTCAATGTCAACATTAAGAAACGCCGTTTTGACATCCATCTGCCAAATCTCATAATCGAAATGTGCAGCAATTGCTAACAAAATCCTCACAGATTTTAGCTTCGCTACTGGTGAGAATGTCTCATCGTAGTCAACTCCTTGAATTTGTCGGAACGCTTTCGCGACAAGTCGAGCTTTATAGATGCTAACATTACCATCAGCATCTGTTTTTCTCTTGAAAATCCATTTGTTCTCGACAGCCTTACGGCCATCCGGTAAGTCCACCAAAGTCCACACTTGGTTTTCGTACATGGATCCCATTTCGGATTTCATGGCTTCTAGCCATTTGTCGGAATCTAGGCTTACCATAGCTTCTTCATACGTCGCAGGGTCATCAACATTGTCCACCAACATGACGTTCAAGGCAGAGTCATACCAATCAGGAGTGGTACGAACCCTCGTTGACCTGCGAGGTTCAGCAGTAACTTCGTTCGAAGTTTCATGATCACCATCATTAGCTTCCTCTCCAATTAGTGCAGGCGGCACAAAAACATCTTCCGGTGCTGCGCTACTCTCAAATCCGAGAGAAGGTTCAATAACCTCGTCGAGTTCTACTTTCCTTCCAGTCACTTCCTTCGAGAGAAACTCCTTCTTAAGGAAGGATCCATTCTTGGCAACAAAAACTTTGCCTTCGGATCTATGATAGAAGGTATACCCAATTGTTTCTTTAGGGTATCCTATGAAGACGCATTTCTCCGCTTGGGTTCAAGCTTTTCAGGTTGTAACTTCTTTACATATGCTTTGCAACCCCAAACTTTAAGGAACGACAACTTAGGTTTCTTACCAAACCATAATTCGTACGGTGTCGTTTCGACGGATTTAGATGGTGCCCTATTTAAAGTGAATGCGGCTGTCTCTAATGCATAGCCCCAAAACGATAGCGGTAAATCTGTAAGAGACATCATAGACCGAACCATATCTAAGAGAGTTCGATTACGATGTTCGGACACACCATTACGTTGTGGTGTTCCTGGCGGTGTCAATTGCGAAAGTATTCCACATTTCTTTAAATGCATGCCAAACTCATAACTTAGATATTCACCTCCGCGGTCAGATCGCAGAAACTTAATCTTCTTGTTACGATGATTTTCCACTTCACTTTGAAATTCCTTAAACTGCTCGAAAGTTTTGGACTTATGTTTCATAAAGTAGACATACCCATATCTACTTAAGTCATCCGTGAAAGTGAGAACATAACGATATCCACCACGCGATGCTACACTCGTTGGACCGCACACATCTGTATGTATTATTTCCAGTAAGTCTGTAGCTCGCTCCATTGTACCAGAGAATGGAGTCTTAGTCATTTTTCCCATTAGACATGCTTCGCATCTTTCAAGTGATTCAAAATCAAGTGATTCAAGAAGTCCATCAGAATGGAGTTTCTTCATACGCTTCACTCCAATGTGACCAAGACGACAATGCCACATGTATGTAGAATTGTCATTCAATTTTGTTCGTTTAGCATCTATGTTGTGAACATGTGTATCACTACTATCGAGATTCAGTAAGAATAAACCATTCATCTCAGGTGCATTACCATAAAAGATATTACTCATATAAATTGAACAACCTTTATTCTCAGACTTAAAAGAGTAACCGTCTTGCAATAAACAAGATCCAGATATAATGTTCATGCTTAACTCAGGCACCAAATAACAATTATTCAAATTTAAAACTAATCCCGAAGGTAGATGTAGAGGGAGCGTGCCGACGGCGATCACATCAACCTTGGAGCCATTTCCAACGCGCATCGTCACCTCGTCTCTTGCCAGTCTTCGCTTATTCCGCAGTTCCTGGTTCGAGTTACAAATATGAGCAACCGAACCAGTATCAAATACCCAGATACTACTACGATTACTAGTAAGATACACATCAATAACATATATATCAAATATACCTTTCTTCTTGATGTTGCCATTCTTCAGATCCGCCAGGTACTTGGGGCAGTTACGCTTCCAGTGACCAGCACCCTTGTAGTAGAAGCACTCAGTTTTAGGCTTAGGACCAGCCTTGGGCTTCTTAGCAGGTGCGGCAGCTTTCTTGCCGTCCTTCTTGAAGTTGCCCTTGTTCTTAGGCTTGCCCTGTCTCTTGAAATTGGTGGTCTTATTGACCATCAACACTTGGTGCTCCTTCTTGATCTCCACTTCAGCAGTTTTCAGCATGGACGATAGTTCAGGCAACGTTTTGTTCATGCATTGCATATTGTAGTTCATCACAAAGTTCTTATAACTCGGTGGCAGTGATTGGAGGAGACGGTGAATCCCTAACTCATTAGGAATCGATATCCCCAACTCTTGGAGCTTGTTTGCGTACCCAGACTAGGTGAGCACGTGCTCGCTAACGGAGCTTCCCTCTTCCATCTTACAGTTAAAGAACTTTTCGGAGGCCTCATAGCTCTCCATGGCCGCGCGAGTCTCAAAAATTAGCCTGAGCTCCTTAATGATCTCGAACGGGTCCTGGTGCTCAAAACGCTTTTGGAGCTCCGCTTCTAAACCGTACAGGATGGCACACTAAACTGTGGAGTAATGATTTTTCCGAGTGGCGTAAACATTCTTTACGTCATCGGTGGCATCTTCTGCAGGTGGGTCACCTAGCGGTGCTTCGAGCACATAGGTCAACTGACCAGCCCTGAGGACGATCTTCAGTCCACAGAACTAGTCCGTGAAATTGCTTCCGTTGTTTTTAAGATTTTCTTTCTCTAGGAACGCATTGAAATTGATGGAGGGGGTCGCCATAATCTACAACAAATTTGCAAGTAGTTTTAGACTAAGTTTATGATAAACTGAGTTCAAATTTAATTCTTAAATTAACTAGGTGAACTCCCACTCAAAACAACATCCCTCACATTGTCTTAGTGGTTACACGAACCAAGTCCACTACACCAAGTCCGATCTTCACGAGAGAAGATGTAGTTTCATCGGCGAACAATCTTCATGTTCATCATATCATTTATATGACTCATGCTCTACCTTTCGGTATTCCGTGTTCCGAGACCATGTCTGTACATGCTAGGCTCGTCAAGATAACCTTAGTCTCCGCATGTGCAAATCTGGCTTGCACCCTTTGTATGCACACGTAGAATCTATCACATCCGATCATCACGAGATGCTTCGAAACGACGAGTCTTAGCAACGGTGCCAACTAAGGGTGAACACTTTATTACTTGATATTTAGTGAGAGGGATCATCTTATAATGCTTCCGTCGCGATCTAAGCAATACAAGATGCATAAAGGATTAACATCACAGGCAATTCATAATTAGTGTGATATGATATGGCCCTTTCTTCTTGCGCCTTTGATCTCAATCTCCAAGGCACGGACATGATCTCCATCATCACCAGCATTGCGTCAAGGTTAGTGGCGCCGCTTCATGGTTGTCCATCATCACTAGCAACTATTACAACTACTTGGAATAAAGCTATTACAAGATGAATAGACACGCATGTCTTAACAGAATTAAAGACAACCATTAGGCTCCTGCCGGTTGCCATATTACAATAAGGATCATTGCATACATCAAATATAATCACAATCACATGATGGCCATATCACATCACAAAACCCTGCAAAAACAAGTTAGACGCCTCTAATTTTCTTTGCATGTTTTACGTGGTTTGGGGCTTTCGAATAAGAACGGATCTTACCTACGAAACTGAACCACAACGTTGATACAAGTGCTATCAAAATTTGCAAAGTGTAAATTGGATCTATACTATGGTGGGAGAGACAGACACCCGCAAAGCCACTTGTGCAAAGCAAGTTACACGTCAAGCGTGGAGCAAGTCTCATGTGCGATGACATGTAAGGTTAGCCCGAGCCGCTTCATCCCACCATGCCGCAAGATTCAAAGTACACACAAAGCAAAAGACGGCACGAGCACCAACGCCCACAAAACCATTGTGTTCTACTCGTGCAACATATCTACGCATAGACACGGCTCTGATACCACTGATGGGTTCGTAGCATGGAAAACAAAAATTTTCTACCGCAAGAACGAACAAAACCCAGATCTAATCTAGATAAAAGCCAAGATCTAATCTATTAGATATGTGCAACGAGATAGATCTGTACTAACCCTTGTAGACACGAAAGCGTTACGAGATTAGATCTCGTGGTTGATGTAGTCGATCACTTGCCGATCTCAAGATCGAGTGGACGATCCTTCCGGCGCCGCGTTCCAGCAGCGCTTCCGCAGTCAGTCACATGTGCGGAGTCGAAGCAGACCTTCCTTTCCTCGTTCCAGCGAGCAGCGGAGGTAGTAAATCTCTCCACGGAATCCCAGCAGCACGACGGCGTGGTGGTGGTGGAGTGGAGAATTCTGTAGGGCTTCGCCTAAGCCTGAGCAGAAGGAAGGAGGAGGAGAGAGGCGGCTTGGGGCAAGAGTGGAGGATCCAAGGGGGTGGCGCCTCCACCCCTCTATATATAGAGGGAGGGGTGCGGCCTAGGGTTCCCACCCCTAGGCCCACCCCTTAGGGCCGGCGCACTAAGGAGGTGGGAGGAGGAGTCCTCCCCCCAAGTCTCCTCTTTAAATTTCCCTTATCTTATCTTATCTTATCTTATCTTATCTTGGTTTTCAAATAAACTCCAAAATATCTTCTAGAACCTTCCGGAACATTCCGAAACCTTCTAGAATCCCCATACAAACACTCCGGAACATTTCCTAACTCAGAAAAAGATCCCCATTATATGAATCTTACTCCCCGGACAATTTTGGAGCTCCTCGTGATGTCCCGAATCCAATCCGAGACTCCGAACAACATTCGGTTTCCAACGCACATTCCATATCTACTTAAAACAACTTCGAACCTTAAGTGTGTCACCCTACGGTTCGTGAATATGTAGACATCATGGAGACACCTCTCCGATCAATAACCATCAGCGGGATCTGGAGATCCATAACGGCTCCCACATACTCAACGATGACTTCGTGATCGATTGAACCATTAACATACGAAACCAATTCCCTTTGTCTAGCGATACTCTACTTATCCGAGGTTTGATCATTAGTATCTCCATACCTAGTTCTACCTCGTTACTAACAAGTACTCTTTTCTTGTTCCGTGATATGCCATCCCTTGTGGCCTAGTCACATGCTTGCAAGCTAACTAGATGACATTCCACCGAGAGGGCCCAGAGCATATCTATCCGTCGTATGGATGGAAAAATCCCAATCTTGGTCCATGCGCTTCAACACATACTTTCAGAATACCCAACGACACCTTTATGACCACCCAGTTACGAAGCGGTGTTTGATGTCATCAAAGTACCCATCCGGTGATGGTGATTAACACAACCTCATGGTCGAAGGATTAGGTCACTATGCATTTAAAAGCTTATAGCAATACAAACTTAATGACTTGATCTTATGCTACGCTTACTATGGGTGTATGTCCATCACATCATTCTCCTAATGATACAACCTTGTTATTAATGACATCCAATGTCCATGACCAGGAAACCATGACCATCTATTAATCAACAAGCTAGTTCAACAAGAGGCTTACTAGGGACTCTTACATGTTTACAAAACACACAAGTATTAGTGTTTCCTAATAATACAATTATAGCATGTGATGTAAACATTCATCATAAACACAAAGATATAATAATAACCACTTTTATTATTGCCTCTTGGGCATATCTCCAACACTGGCCTCATGTACACATCATGAATGTGCTCCAAGTGGTCCTCTAGTGATGAGTTCTCCTCCATCTTAATGGATAGGAAGTCTCCCATCAGCTCATGCTCCCAAATGCGTGTCTGCTCCATGAATTGTGTCCTAAGATGTAGCATTACCGAATGAGGGTTGACATCACCCACGAAAGGCCACAGCTCGTCCACCATTCCTAAACGCATCACAACTGAAATATAGGAGGTCATCTCGCGACGGAGATAGCGGTCTTTCCGCTCCTCTAGGGTCTCTAGGTCAGTGGGCTGATCCAAATCCATCCCGTCGAGTATGTAGTTGACCACGTCATTCTCGCTAAGGAGAACATGGAGACTGACAACCCATATGGAGAAGTTCGATCCATCTAATCTGAGCTTCTCTCCTTCTAACCATTCAATTGTCAACACAAAAGGTCCCATCTACATTTATAATTGCAAGAGGAATTTAGACTAAGTTTATAATTAAATGAGTTAATAATAACTCCACTCAGAAACACCTATCCCCAAAAGGGTTCCTAGTGATAACACGACCCCTATCAGCCACATCTCCCCCGATCATCACGACCATCAATGTGGGTTCAAGGGTGGACGCTAAACGTCGGTCACATCATTCATGCGACTCGTGCTCGATCTTTCGACTGAGGCCATGTCTGTACATGCTAGGCTCGCCAACTCAACCTTAGTGTTTTCGCTATGCAACATGGCTTGCACCCACTATATGTGAACGTAGGTATGTCTGACACCCGATCATCACGACCTGCCTCATACCAAAGAACTTTCTTGGTGGTGCACACTAAGGGGGAACACAATCGTTGGTTATTTTAATAGGGATCATCTTATTAGGCTACCGTCGAGTATCTAATACTAGCACACAATAAGATATACAAACAATAACATTGCATGTAAATGCTACGTGATATGGTCCTTCACGTCGTGATCTCCATCTGTCGTCACCGGGTTCTGGCGCCAGGGTTCCGACGCCGTACACACTAGAGTACCGGTGTCGTTCCGGCGTGGTAGTTTGTCATTACCGTGACTATCTACTACCATGTAACAAAAGGTAATTACTTTACCTTTGCCACAACCATATCACAAAGCAACGCCCCCCTGCAAAACAAAGTTAGACACCTCTACTTTATCTTTGCATGTTTTACGTGGCTGAATGGGCTTTCGCACAAGAACCGTTCTTACCTATGAACTTTCAGCACAACGCTGATCAAGTAGTTGTCTCTACTACACCCCTTTCGGGGCCCTCCGTTGCAAATGGCATACCAACTAATGCGAGAGAGACAGACACCCCCCTAAGCCACTTTATACGGTACAAGTCGTATGCCAAGCGTGGACCAGTCTCGCGAATGAACGTGTAAAGTCGGTTGGGGGCCGCTTCATCAAGCATTACTGCGGTATACACAAGTACACGTGGGAGGGTAACAACTAAAAGATCAACACCCACACGCTACATCTCGTGTGTTCTACCCGTACTAGCATTACTACGCATAGATCTAGCTCTGATACCACTGTAGGGGTTCCGCGTATAAAAACAATAAATTTTACTCTACGCCCCTGAACCCCTGAAGCTGCCAGGACCTATCTATTAGTAATACAGTGACGGGAGGGGCTTTTCACGAACTTACCCTCGAATACCGAAAAGATGTAGACGAGCCGAAGCCGACCTCAACGTCGTGATGAAGTCCTTGCGCTCCTTCTGGATCCAACGACTTGAGTGCCTCAAGTGCGACACCTCGCGGGGAGTTACACACGTCCGGTGCCTGACGATGACTCCCGCTTCCCTGATCCAGCAGAAGTTGCAGAAGTATAGCTCCCGGATCCGAATCTCGCAGCGTGACGACGCTCTGCGGTGAAGATGTCTCTCGCTCGTGCAGTCCAGACTTGGGACCACGGTCACGAGAGAGAGAGAGAGAGAGAGAGAGAGAGAGAGAGAGAGAGAGAGAGAGAGAGAGAGAGATAGATAGAGAGAGATGGGAGAGAGAAAATATCAATTAGAGGTCCTCCCAAAAGTGGGGAGACCTTTATTGATTATTGGTGTATTTTTCTAGGCCAAATACCCCACTTTATATAGGGGGAGGGGAGGTACTACCTCCCCTCAAGTCCCGGGGTGGGACTAAAGGAGAGGAGTAGGTGGGGGGAGGCGCCGCCGGCCACCCCCTCATGGGGCCCACGTGGGGGGCTGGCCCAATAGGCCCGACGACCACCCCTTGGCCCTTCTCCCCTCTTGCCTTTCCCTAATGGGCCCTCTCCCCTCCGGGAATTGGCCCATTAAGCCTTTGACCATTTAATTGATTTTATATTTATTAAATAATTATGAATAAATGATTAAATCAATATTTAAACATTCATTCACATATTATTCAATATCGTGGCTATGGAACACCTTCCACCTCCACTCTGGACATCCTCCGGATTTACCGAAACCCTTCTGGTTTTCTCCCTTCTTTTCTTTGGCGATTCTACCGATCCTATAAACACTCTCTATGCATCATCAAGCCCTTAAGCGTGATACCCCACGGTTCGGGAACACTCCAGACATGGTCGGGACACTCCCGCACCAATGATCAACTAAGGGACCTGGATGGCCATGTGACCCCTATGCGTTCCACGAAGATCTTTTGTCGTTTGAACCGGGACAGTCGTGTCTTATTCCCTTTGTCATTCAATACTTGCATTGCCCGAGATCTGATCATTGACATCACCATGTCGTGTTCAATCTCGTTACTGAACAATGCTACTTAACTCGTTCTGACAAGTGATAGCCCTGTGATCTAATCACACGCTGCGCAGCTATTGGATATAACTTCTCTGAGTGGGCCCTTGAGTATCTTCCCGTCACATGGACGGACAAATCACGCTCTTGACATATATTGCCTCTACGGTTTCCTCCGAATACCTGAACACACCTTTATAACCACCGTTTTACTAGATGGCGTTTGATGCTATCTAAGCACTCTCGGGAGACAGTGATTGATATAGCCTCACGGTCTAAGGAATAGTCTACGAGGATCCATTTCTAATCATCGTAACTTAAACTTCACGACATGATAGGGTCACGATATTTAGGTTGGGTATTGGTTTATCATCTCATTCTCAGAATGAGATGACCTCATTTCCAACTGGCATAAATGCCACATGATCAGGAAACATGATCATCCGTTGACCAATGAACCGGTGACTAGAGTTTCACTGGGAACCCCTGGTTGTTTGTATATCACACGTGTATTGATGTTTCCACTCAATACAGTTATAGCATGATATAAAACTTAATCATAAACTATATGAAATATGATAATAGTCCTTACTACTATTTGTCTCTAGGGCATATTTCCAACAAAGATGCCAAAGTGCCAGTTGCCTGTTTTTTGCTGTTTTGGTTCTAGAAAGCAAGAAAATGAATATTCTCTAAATTGGACGGGACAAAAGCCAAAGTCAATATTTCACCGAGGGGAACACGGAGCTATAAGACGAGATGGAGAGGGGCCAGGGGTTGGCCATACCACCTGGTGGTGCGGGCCAGGCCAGGTCGCGCTTAGGGGTGGTGTGGGCCCCCTGGTACTCCACCGACCTTGCCCCTTCGCCTATATATTGTCTCCGGGACGAAAACCCTAAATACCCGATCAAAATTCCCCGAAAGAGTCTGTAGCCGCCTCCATCTCCATCCCTAGATCAGGAGTGATCTGAAGCTCTTCCCGGCACCCTGCCGGAGGGCAGAGATCATCCTGGAGGCCTTCTTCATCACCATGCCTGCCTTCGGTGTGATGCATGAGTAGTTCATCCCTGGACTACGGGTCCATGTAGTAGCTAGATGGTTGGTTCTTCTCCTTTGTGCTACCATGTCTAGATTTTGTGAGCTCCGTTCATGATCAAGATCATCTATTTGTAATCATACATGTTGTGTTTGCGGGGATCCGATGGATATTGAGATGCTATTTCAGATTGATTATTGATTCTATCATGTCTTTGTTATTTGTGATCTTGCATGCTTTCCGTTGTTAGTAGCTATCTTGGCCGAGTAGATGCTAGCAACTCCAAGAGGGAGTATTTATGCTCGATAGTGGGTTCATGCATCTAGTAATCTAGGGAAGTGACAGAAATCTCTAAGGTACTAGATGTGATGTTGCTACTAGGGAGAAAACAACAATCCTTTGTTCATAGAACAATTGTATTGTTTACTTTACACACTTTGCTTAATGCAATTATCTGTTGCTTGCAACTTAATACTGGAGGGGGTTCAGATGATAACCTGAAGGTGGATTATTAGTCATAGATGCAATTGGATTATGGTCTATGTATAATGTTGTAATGCCCAATAAAATCTCATAGCAGTCAAGATGATTAGTATATGCATGTATGCTTTCTCGATGTTTGTCAATTGCCCTGCTGTAATTTGTTCACCCAACATGTCATCTATCTTAAGGAGAATCACCTCTAGTGAACTATGGACCCCATTCCATTCTTTTACCATCAATCTACAAAGATGTTTACTATTTTCTATTTACTTTCTGCAAGCAATTACTATCTTCCACACAATATGTTTAATCCTTTGTTTTCAGCAAACCGGTGAGATTGACAACCTCACTGTAAGTTGGGGGCAAAGTTCTATGGTTGTGTTGTGCAGGATTCCAAGTTGAAAACAACACCTTGGAGGAGTTTCCTTGCTCCTACTGGTTCGATAACCTTGGTTTCATAACTGAGGGAAAACTTGTTGTTGTGCACATCATACCTTCCTCTTGGGGTTCCCCAACGAGCTCTACATATTGAGCAAGCAAGACTTTTTCTGGCGCCGTTGCCAGGGAGTCAAGGGCATCTTCACAAGGGAGTCCCTCATAACCAATCTATTTACTTTGTTTTATTTGTTTTTCTTAGTTTATTTCTGCTTTGTTTGCTTGTTTCTTTTATCAAAAACACAAAAAAATTAGCTATACTAGTTTGCTTTCTTTATCAAAAACACAAAAAAATTAGTTCCCACTTCAAGTTGTTTTTATGTCTAGTTCTGCTCCAATCACTATTTCATTATGGATAGCCCACTCGGTATCCTATTTGGGAAAAATACTATCACTGCTAAGGTAGTAGATGAACCACCGCCTGCTAGAACCTCCATGGAAGATTTTGTAAGGTATAGAGAATCTTATAAGGGTAAAGTCATGAGATCCGCGTTAAAAAGGTTGGATCTAATTGCTAAAATTTTGCTTAAACGCCATGATATAAATTGTTGCTCTGAACAGGATACTAAACATCTTAAATTCCAATGTGGCTTTAGTAAAGAATTTGTAATTATGAACTATCATTGGAATAACTATATTCATCTTGGATTTGAAGAAGTAGACCGTTTCATTTTGTTTATGGGAGCTTCTGAAATAGAATCCTTCATGTCTAAAAACTATGAAACCTATGTTGCTTGTAAAGACCTTAAAGATATGGTCTCTTCTATCCTTGATCATTACATAGAAAATTTTAGCAATAATTGTTATATCATTGATTATAAAGAGAGACTCAGTCATGCACAAGAATGTGTCCACAATTTGCAGGAGCCTATGGAAGAAGAAATCGCTGAACCTGAAAGCTCATTAGATGAAAAAGAGAAGGAGAGTGATGGACAAAAGGAGGAAGAATGGATTAGCTACCCATGCCTACTTTCTAATGAGAGTAACTCTTTATCCTTGACATTATTTAATTGTCCCCCATGCTTACCAAAGGAGGATGAATGTTATGTTCTCTTGAAAAATCTACTATGGGTAAAACTTGTGATAATAATTATGCTCCTGTTATCTATGATAATCCTTTATTAGTGCCTAACTTCAAAATGCATGGTACTAAAGATCGTTGCTTAGAAAATGTTTATGATAAATCTCTAGATGATGGTCCTATATTGGTTGATAATATTAATTGTACTACTATTAAAAATGAGATTGGAGGGGTCTTGATCTTATCATGGAACCTTATACCTCTTGAGAATGATCAGTCACCTTGTTATAAAATTGTTAAAAGTGGGTTTGAAGGTTTTAATCCCATTATTTTTGAGCTTGATAAAAATTATGTGTTTGTAGATCATGAAAAGCATGCTTTATGTGATAGTTATATTGTTGAGTTTATTCATGAGGCTACTGAAAATTATTATGAGAGAGGAAAATATGGTTGTAGAAGTTTTCATGGTACTGAAACACCTCTTTATGTGTAGAAAGTTTTGAAGTTACTCTTGTTTTATCTTCCTATGCCTGTCACTTTGTTCTTTGTGAATTTATTTGCATACAAGATTCCTATGCATAGGAAGTGGGTTAGACTTAAATTTGTTTTGAATTTGCTTCTTGATGCTATTTTTTACTTGAATTCATATTTCTTATGTGAGCATTTTCTCAAACTATCGTGCCTAACTTAAAGGCGTTAAAGAAAAGTACTTCTTGGGAGATAAACCAATAGTTTTCTTGAGTCTTGGAAGTTATTACCTCTGTAATGACCTCTCCTTATCCTTTTTATTTGCTTTTTGTGCCAAGAATAACCTTTAATGAGAGGGAAGTAAGATTTGGGAAAGTTGCTGTCCCGAAACAGATTTTTGTGCTTCGCTGTAAAAATTCGTGAAAAATCTCTGTACATCGGTTTGAGCTTTAATTTTTTGTGCTTCTGCCCCAGGTTGCTATCCAACTTTCGTTAGTTCAACACTTTCCGATTTGAGCAACAAAAGGCCTTCAAAAAATTGGGTTTTACCTGCTGGTTTGTTTTGACAGATTTCTGCCCCTATTTGCATTTGCCTCTTAATCTCTTTCTCTTTGAGTTCTCTTTGATCATTTGAACTTTTTAAAGTAAGTGCTACAGTAGCTTGTGTTTTAATGGAAGTTTTACTTGTGTTGGAACTAAACCAAAAGACTTATTATCTTGAGTACACTAATGTTGCTAATGAAGATTGTGTGAAGTTTTATATGAACGAAATTTTAAAGTGTAGGGAAGAGTAATGTGATAAGATGAAGAATGGACAAAAGCTCAAGCTTGGGGATGCCACCTGTGTCACCCCAAGAAATATTCAAGAAGTACAAGCGTCAAAGCTTGGGGATGCCCAAGGCATCCCCTTCTTCATCAATAAAACTTTCAGGTTTCTTCCAAACACTTCATTTTTATTGTTTCATGCACAATTGTGTTGTTCTTGGAGTGTCTTTGTTTTCGTTTTTAGTTTTCGTTTGCTTACATTTCTTTAATAAATTGGTTGGACCCCCTCATTCATGCATTAGTTTTCAAATAAAGTTGATTTGGATTGGAAAAGAGTAAGAAAGTTCATGCTTAAGTGGTAAAAAGGAGCTTGTTATTGACTGTGACTTAGACTTTATCATGTCATGCTTGATATTGTTTTGGCTTTATGCTTAGTGATTATTTCTGTAGCATGACTTGTTATAAACAATCGATATTGCTTAATGTGCCTTGAAAGAATCATGTGTTGTATAAACGCATAATATTGTGGTATTCTCCTTTAATGCTTTATTTGGGATGACTTGGCGCATGCTCACACCATGTTAATACTACACCAAGTCACCATAGCCTCTATGATCATATAGTTTTTGACTTGTAATATCACTTTATGCTTTAATTAATAATGTTTTGCCGATTTGCATGATTATGGCCATTATTGCTCTCTTAGTTGGTCGCTCCCAGTCTTTTGCTAGCCTCCATATCAAGTATGAGTTCCACTCATGCATCCAACTCCAAATAAAACAAAGTTATTCCAAAGAGTCCACCATAACTACCTATTAGCTTTTGTTATTCCAAGTATATTCATGTTTTTATCTACCTTCCGAATTAAACTTGTTATGTGAAAATTAGTGATTAAAGCTCTCACAAACTTGATGGCACACTTTTCTTTTCTTGCCCCTAATAAACTTGAACCACTGTGTCGTATATGTTGTATATGCTTGCACTTATACGTTGGGAATTAGCAGAACCATGCTGTCATGGGGAACGCTTTCAACATTGCACTTGTACATTGTACCCAGTTGATATCATGTTCTTTTGTTTATGGATGTCGTCGGTGTGAAATTAAAGGGGAGCTTGTAAGTCCATGGAGTTATGTAGTGTGTTAGAGAAACGCCTGGGCCGCTAGCCTAAGCCATGCCTAATCATGGTAGAAACTTGTAGCATCACCATAGTGAGCAATCTATGAAACATTCTTCTTATAAAAAAAGAGATAGAGATTGAGAAAATGAAAAAAAGGAAGAGATGAGAAAAGAGGAAAGAGAGAAAAAAGCACCATTTTCCCATGGTAAATAAGAAGATTGCTGAGATGCTCATTGTCTGCTTGCCTTCTCATTTTGATTATGGGATAGCTCCTATATCATGTGCAAGGGGTACCCCGTTGGCAGTTCTCTATGATACACATGTACTTACTATGACAAGAACTTACCGGTAACTAAACTTGAGTAGCATGAGGAGCGGCCCTCGTATTCAAGGGACATGAGATTACTAACTTATACTTTGTCAAACATATACTCCATAGTTTTTTCAGTTTAACCTTAATCACTTCAAGATGCTTATGATAGGGGCAATGAGAGCTGAAAGCTAATAAGTATCATAATTTTTGGAAGCTCTTTATGAGACTTGAATCCCTGCTTCCTTCTATGAAGGCCTTTCTTTTACTTTTATGTTGAGTCTCCATCTTATATCTTTATGCACCTATTGAGAGAGCATATTGGCCATTCTTAGTTTAATGTGCATTGTCCCAAGACTTGTTGATTGATTCATAACTTTGATATTTCTTGTTCTTAAACTATTTGTATCTAGTCACCCTTATGAATTTTAAAGGTGTCCTATGCATTTATGTTTTGCTACACTATGAGGGACAAGCTGAATGCCATTCTCATTATGTTTTCTATATGTGAAACAAACAAACGTCTTTCAAAGAATTGTTATTCATGAATCTTTTGTTTGTACCTTTTCATGTTACAACATAGTTGCTATGTCTTATTGTTAGAACTATATTTTTCATGCTATGTTAGAGTACTATAATCCCAGCTATCAGTGTTCTATAAACACTTTGATCAAGATTATGATGGTGCATGTCACCTCAAAAAATATTCTTTCTTTTTATCACTTACCTACTCGAGGACGAGCAGGAGTTAATCTTGGGGATGTTGATACGTTGCAAACGTATTTATAATTTTTGATGTTCCATGCTTGTTTTATATCTACTTTCTTATGTTTTGTCCACACTTTGAAGTATTTTTATACACTTTCTGGGACTAACCTATTAACAGGATGCCATAGTGCCAGTTGCCTGTTTTCTGCTGTTTTTGGTTCCAGAAAAGCCAGAAAATAAATATTCTCGGAATTGGACGGGACAAAAGCCAAAGTCAAATTTCACCGAGAGGAACACGGAGCCAGAAGACGAGACGGAGAGGGGCCAGGGGCTGGCCACACCACCTGGTGGCGCGGGCTAGGCCAGGCCGTGCCAGGGGGTGGTGTGGCCAGCCCCTGGTACTCCACCGACCTTGCCCCTTCGCCTATATATTGCCTCCGGGACGAAAACCCTAAGTACCTGATCAGAATTCCATGAGAGAGTCTGTAGCCACCGCCATCTCCATCCCTAGATCGAGAGGGATTTGAAGCTCTTCCCGGCACCCTGCCGGAGGGGAGAGATCACCCTAGAGGCCTTCTTCATCACCATGCATGCCTCCGGTGTGATGCGTGAGTAGGTCATCCCTGGACTACGGGTCCATGTAGTAGCTAGATGGTTCGTTCTTCTCCTTTGTGCTACCATGTCTAGATCTTGTGAGCTCCGTTCATGATCAAGATCATATATTTGTAATCTTACATGTTGTGTTTGTGAGGATCCGATGGATATTGAGATGCTATTTCAGATTGATTATTGATTCTATCATGTCTTTGTTATTTGTGATCTTGCACGCTTTCCGTTGTTAGTAGCTATCTTGGCTGAGTAAATGCTAGCAACTCCAAGAGGGAGTATTTATGCTCGACAGTGGGTTCATGCCTCTAGTAATCTAGGGAAGTGACAGAAATCTCTAAGGTACTAGATGTGTTGTTGCTACTAGGGAGAAAACAACAATCCTTTGTTCATAGAACAATCATATTGTTTACTTTACACACTTTGCTTAATGCAATTATCTGTTGCTTGCTACTTAATACTGGAGGGGGTTCAGATGATAACCTGAAGGTGGATTATTAGTCATAGATGCATGGATTACGGTCTATGTATAATGTTGTAATGCCCAATCAAATCTCATAGGAGTCAAGATGATTAGTATATGCATGTATGCTTTCTCAATGTTTGTAAATTTCCCCGCTGTAATTTGTTCACCCAACATGTCATCTATCTTAAGGAGAATCACCTCTAGTGAACTATGGACCCCGGTCCATTCTTTTACCATCAATCTACAAAGCTGTTTACTGTTTGCTATTTACTTTCTGCAAGGAATTACTATCTTCCACACGATACGTTTAATCCTTTGTTTTCAGCAAAACCGGTGAGATTGACAACCTCACTATAAGTTGGGGGCAAAGTTATGTGGTTGTGTTGTGCAGGATTCCAAGTTGGAAACAACACCTTGGAGGTGTTTCCTTGCTCCTACTGGTTCGATAACCTTGGTTTCATAACTGAGGGAAAACTTGTTGCTGTGCTCATCATACCTTCCTCTTGGGGTTCCCCAACGAGCTCTGCATATTGAGCAAGCAGTACTTATTAGCTTTCAGCTCTCATTGCCCCTATCATAAGCATATTTAGGTGATTAAGGTTAAAGTGATCAAATATGAGGATATGCTTGACAAGTTATAAGCTGAAAATCTCATGCCCCTTACTTACGAGTACCGTTCCTCATGCTACTCAAGTTTAGTCACAGGTAAGTTCTTGTCATTGTAAGTACATGTGTATCATAGAGAACCGCCAACGGAGTACCCCTTGCCCAATGATACGGAAGATTCCCCATATCAAAATGACAAGGCAAGCAGACAATGAGCATCTCAGAAATCCTTTTATTTCCTATTTGCATAGGCCTCTCTTTTTTTCTTTTTTGTTTCTTTCTCATTTTTCTTTCCTATTTGTATAGGTTTTTTATATATAGAGAATGCTTCATAGATTGCTCACTATGTTTACATTGCAGGTTTCCACCATGATTAGGCATGACTTAGACCAGCTGCCCAGGCGTTTCTCTAACACATATACGAACTCCATGAGCCTTACAAGCTCCCCTTTCATTTCACACCGCCGGGATACACAAGTAAAAGAACATGATATCAACTAAATAAGTGCAATGTTGAAAGCGTTCCCCATGGTAACATGGTTCTGCTAATTCACAACTTACAAAGCGCAAGCATATACGCAACATAGATGGGCACAATGGTTCAAGTTTATTAAGTGCAAGAAAGTAAAGCGTGCCTTCAAGTTCGTGAGAGCTTTAATCACTAATTTTCTCATAACAAGTTTAATTCGGAAGGTAGATAAAAACATGAATTTACTTGGAATAGCAATAATGCTAATATGTAGGTATGGTGGACACAAATGGCATATGTTTTGGTTTAAGGATTGGATGCACGAGAAGCATTCCCTCTTAGTACAGGTTTTTGGCTAGCAAGGCTGGGTAGCAAGCATAAGAATTGAAGGAAACAAACAAACATACAAGTGATAAAAAACAAACATGCAATCTTCCTTGTAAACACAAAAGATCTTAACTAGAGAATACTAAGCTTATGAGCCAATCAAGAAAGATGATTAAATTATATTTCTTAAGAGTACTTTTATCTTTTTCATTTAATTCTCATAATAGTGTTGCTACTGACCAAGCCATGTTTGCCAAAACCAACTAAATTTACTTAATGATCCCAAAGTGATACCAATACTAACAATAAGATCAATCATATAATAGAAATTGAAAACTAAAATAAGATGTGCAAAAAGTAAATGATAGAACTTCTCATTAATATTCTATAACGGCAATTCACACCAAGGGATACATAGATATCTAACTAGAGGAGAGATACTTCCATAATGCAAACCATCCTACATGATAACTTCTCTATTCATGATATGACTCTACTGAAAAGGTAAAAAGATAAAAGATAGTGATGCGATACCGCGGCACTCCCCCAAGCTTGGAACAAACCAAGGGGATGCCAAAACCTGATGATGAATTACTCCTTCGGTGGTGGTGGTGTTCTTTAGATCGGAGTGAGAAAATCTTCTAGGATCTTGTGAAGCCTGTTATTCTGTTCTTGTAGTATCTCCACCTTTCTCCTCGGAACTCGGTACTTATGGCAAAACTCATCAGTGGCCCGTAGAGCTTCCACCGCAACAAGGCAGGAACTGAGGTTTAGAATCAGAGGTATTAGCCCTTGTCCGTTCATGCCTGCCGACATGCCCTTCACTTCCTCCTTGATGCTTCGATCCATATCTTCGTGCCTAGCTATGATCTTTTCTTCTTCCACCCATCCTACAGAGGTCCTCTGCTCAAGGTCGTGATGGAGCTCGCGCCGGCGTTGCAGCTCATAGTCCTCCGAAAACGAACCCTAGAACAACATCTGAACAGAACAGATCGAAACAAAAACACGACGAGAACACGATATACGAACCTCGGGGGATCCGGGGGATTATATATTACGAAGTTTAACAACAAAAGGAAGGTATTAGGAGAAAACAGGCCGGAGACAGGCTCCGGGGTGGCCACACCCCCTGGTGGCGCGGCTAGGTGGGCCCGCGCCACGGGGTGGTGTGAGCCACTCGGGCTCCATTTCCGTCCCTATTTCTACTCATTGCTTTCCTTGTTAGATAAAAACTTCAAAAATATAAATTGACAGATTTTTCACGGACCTTTTCTTACTAGAACTGTTACCTATTCGTAAACAGACTCTGCAGGTCTCTGAACTTGGCATTTAATAAATTCTTCCGGAGTCACCATTTGAATAGAATCAATATCTTCATCTTTATAAACATATTGTTTGAGTCATTTAACCATTCACCATCTTATTACACCATTTTCTCCTATAACCTGGAAATTTCTTTCACACAAAACTTCACACAATTCTCATTAGCAACATTAGTGTATGCAGGGTAATAAACCTTTTAAGTTCAATTTCAAATAAAATCCATCAAAACATAAGCTACTGAAACAACTCCTTCTGAAATCCCAAAAAGGAATTTAAAAAGGAAATCGATATAAGAAGCAAATGCAAGAGTAGCAAAAATCTGTCAAAATAGACCAGCAGGTAAAGATCAATTTTTTCGAAAATCTTCTGTTGCTTAAATCAAAAGTGCAAAACTAACGAAAGTTAAATAATAACCTGGGGCATGCACACAAAAACTTACAGATTAGTATGACGTTCTGGGATTGTTCATGATTTTTTATAGCGAAGCACAAAAATCTGTTTCGGGGCAGCAACTTCCCCAAATATTACTTCTCTCTCATTAGAGGTTGATCTTGACACAAAAACTAAACAAAAAGGATAAGAAGAGGTTATTGCAGAAGCAATAACTTCCAAGACTCAAATAAACAAAAACAAACTGAAAGCAAAAGAAATATATTGGGTTGTCTCCCAAAAAGCTCTATGTTTATAGCCATTAAGATGGGCATGATAATTTCAACGATGCTCACATAATAATATGAATTGAAGTAAAATAGAGCATCAAGAAGCAAAAATACACATGTTTAATTCTAACCCACTTCCTATGCAAGAGAATTTTATAAGAGAATAAATTGTTGAAACCAGAGGCTGCTAGCATAGGAATGCAAAACAGGTGCAACATAAAGACTTTCAGCATAAAGCGAGGAAACTTAATATTATTGAGATGCATTAGAATAATATCCCCTCTCTCATAATAACTTTCAGTATCATGCATAAATTTAGCGATATAACTATCACATGAACCATTATAGCAATGATCACTTATTCTAACAGAAAACACATGGACACTAGCTTTCATAACACTACTTTGTGAAACAATATTAGAAGTATCCTTACCAATTGGACCAATTCATGCCCCATCCGCTCGGACCGACTCATACCAATTGGAAGCATTTGGGTCCTCCTTTGGCAGGCGTGCGGGCAACAATTCAACAATAACAATGGTGTGCGCGCGGGGCAGGGTAAACATATCTTTGGTCATCACTTTTTTCGTCCTCGCCACTACGAGCAGGCATGACTACGTGTGACCTCATGGCAGGAATACACGCGAAAACAGATCGACGCTGCCAGACGAACGCCCCTGGCCGGCAGCGAACTGGAATTGCGAGGCAGCCAATGTAACTTGCCACCGCGTCTGAGTTCAGGAGAAGCTAAGGTCCAAGCGCTGGGTGCAACATAGTGCAATGAGATGCTCCAGTTCGGAACACTTCCAACATTTATCCAGAAACATGGAGCAAAGAGATGCTCAGGAAGAAAGTAGTCATCACTTTATGTATTTAATCAGGCACCACACTACTTGTACAAAGTGCACCTCGACGTTTAACTGTTAGCACCTCTGGTACGCCGAAGTTAACATTTTAACTCTATATAATCTTCTTGTGTCTTAACTTTTTTTGAAAGGGGCAAGAGAGAGTATCACAAATATTTACACCACCAAATAGGACAGGAGCTCAGGAATCACAGGCTGGAAGTATGTTGGAACCACATGCAGCTCACGAATCTGTGGTTCTGCCTAAGAAGCCTAAAAAAGCTGTCAGATGCTGGAAGTGCGCGGCTGATACTCATGCATCTAAGGATTGTAAAGTTGTTCACTATTGCTATATTTGTGATGTTGCTACTCATCCAACTTTGAGGTGTCCTGTTCTGAAGCAGCCTCTCCCTACTGCCTATATGGTTGGTTGTGGACATGATCGGACATTGTTTGTGCAGATTCTAGATAGTGTGGTCCGTGACAACCTGGGGCCTAGTCAGACTCCTATTGTGTTGGTCTAGGTTACTGGTGATACGGTCTCTGCGGAAGTGGTTCAGGTTCAGATAGCGAGGAGATGCCAGGTCCGGCCATAGTGGAAGTGGGAGGTTGTGTGTCATGGCGACAGTGATTTCTTGGTCAGTTTCCCATCGTTTGAGGATCTAGATAGGGTGTATGGTAGTTAGTTCTCCATGCCTCTAGGCAAGACACAACTAACTGTCTCCGCTGATACGTCCATTTTGCATCACTATTCTATGTCTTAATTCACTATTATTCATTGATATATTTCGTATTGAGAGGTGATACTTATGTTATTTCATATATTTTTGCATGGTTGATGACTTTTGGAGCATGGACCGCTGCAGTCAGGATTCTGATGGAAAAGATGCTATTTGGAGGCAAAATTCGTGAAGATCAGAAAATCCAGGAAAATATACGGAAAATCCTATTTTTCCAGAAGACTCAGGATGCTAGAAGATGGAGTGGAGATGGGCCACAGGGGGCCCACACCACCCCATGGCGTGGGCAGGCCTACGCCACGCCTGGAGGTGGTGTGGCCGCCCTGGCCCACTCCAGCCTCTCTCCTCTGGCGTATATCATCCCCATGAAACCCTAAGACTCGGGGAGCGACCACAGAAAGATTCCGCTGCCTCTGCGGGGCGGAAAACACCGAGAGAGAAACATCTCTCCGGCAGACAGATTTCTGTCGGGGGAATTCCTTCCCGGGGAGGGGAGATCATCACCATCAACACCACCATCAAGCTGGACTTCATCGGGATCATCATCATCACCACCACCATCATCACCATCAGCACCCTCATCACCATCTCCATATTGCTGTAACAATTGCGTTGAATCTTGCATAGTTCATAGGGGAAACTTTCCCGGTGTTGATTACTCTTTGTAGTTGATGCTATTGAGTGAACCATTGAATTATTGTTTATGTTCAGATTGTTATACATCATTATTCCATCTCTGATCATGATCCATATGATGTCTTGTGAGTAGTTCGTTTTGTTCTTGAGGACATGGGAGAAGTCTTGTTGTTAGTAGTGGAGTTGCGTTGAGAAAGATTCAATAGATTGTTATTTAAGTTGTGGTGTACTTCTTCTAGTGGTGTCATGTGAACATCGACTACATGACACTTCACCTATATGGGCCTAGGGGAATGCATTGTGTATTTGGCTACTAATCGTAGGGGTTGCCGGAGTGACAGAAACCTGAACCCCCGTTAGGAAACCATTGCACAAGGGATGTAAGGGTCTTAGAGTTTAAAGCTGTGGTTAGGTTTCTACCTTAATTATTGTCAACACC
Source organism: Avena sativa (assembly GCA_916181665.1). Lineage (NCBI taxonomy): Eukaryota > Viridiplantae > Streptophyta > Magnoliopsida > Poales > Poaceae > Avena > Avena sativa. Next base: position 625,830,355 of record OV702288.1, on the reverse strand, counting down.
CGGATTTTTAATCCCAGATGCCCGTTATGCCATACCTCGCAATCCCAGGATTACCATTTTTGCGAGACATAATGGATTGGATATCACAATACATCATCCATTACAGACCATACATAAAGTCTTACACAATTAAGGATCTCATGATCCAGTCTTAATACAACAAGCAGAGGAAATAAAAGATAAGCGTAGCGGTGGGGTCCATCTTCAGGGGCACAGGCAATGCTGACGAAGGCAGATAGTCCTAGTTATCATAGCCGTCTTGTTGGCCATCATCTTGATAGTCTCCTTCATAGTCTAGCCACGATAATAGCCAGGGACAAAAGCCATGAGTACTCTTTAAGTACTCGCAAACTACCACTAACAGGTACTATAATTCTAAGTTAAAGTGCTAAATCTAAGTTTAGCTATAAAGTTAAGTTTGAAACCTAAGCTGAGTTCAGAGGCAAAGAAAGATAAAGTAAAGTTCTAAAATCACTTAAGTGGGAAGCTAATGTCATAAACACAACCCTGTTGTGGTCAAGTCAAGATTCATCATTCATTTCAAAGTTATTTGGAAAACATCTGACAACGAAACAGTATGGCCATTCCAACTGTCCATAACCGTGGACGCGGCTATTCGAATAGTTTGACACTCTGTAGACATGGTACACTTTCACCAAAAGATTCGATACATCTGTCAGGGATAACCCTAAATCATCATACTTAGTATGCAGATAATCAAACATAACCTTCCCTTTACACACCCTAGTATAAGCACCTCTCCTATGATCATGGTCTCCCTACCATGACCATCAGTCATCTTGGGCACTGCATAGGTGGACAACATTGAGAGGTAGCCTCAGCTCAGACCTCTCCCGTGAGGGAACTAATACTAATGCATATAAATTTCTAGCTAAGCCTTACCCAATTCAGGTAGTGTGGTTGTACGGTAAATTTGGAATGGTATCGCATCCGAATCCAACCATCGGTTTTATAAAAAGGGTTAAGGCTCATGCCTCAACATTTTCATCATCAACCATTTGTGTTTCTCAACACATGTCAAAACATCTCAATAGAATGACTCATCATTCCAAGGTTTTCATAATTCATTTTCACTAATTATTCCCATCTAAAGTGACTCAAGTTTTTGATCTACTCCAAACTACTAAGTTAAGAGTGTTCACTAAGGTGTAAAAGATGGGTTCAATCTCATGCCATAGAATGACATCTAAAGGGTTCTAAATAGGTCAAGTTTTATACTTTTTATGCTACCTTCAAAACAAGTAAAGAACTTTGTGTAAACTAAGGGAGTAAATCTTGTAAATAAGACTTGGGGTACTACTAGTCAAAGGGGTGTGATCAAAGCATGCCTAAGGCATCCTTGCTAAACCATCTAGTTTGATTCTAGTTTGCTAAGCACTAAAATTGCAAGGGTTAGCTTGCATTGTTAATGGTGGCTTCCCTTGGTTGGTGCAGTGGTTGAAGTTTTCTTCTTCTTCTTCTTGGTAGAACTCCTCCTCTTCGAAAGCTTGGTCGGTACTATCGTCTATAAATACATACGGAGTACACAACCACCAAACAATACTTAACTATGCTAAGTAGCATTCTAAGTCACACATTTGATGATCTATTATCATCACAAGCATCACAAGTTTAATTCAATAGTTTCCTCCTTTTTATTTTAGAAAAGTAATTTCTACTCATTGAAAAATTAACTAAAATTTAATATTCACTACCTAAAATATGGGATCATGTTGACACATGTCATCACCACATATCTAACATGGGGGAATGAGATTTAAAGGTTGGATTAATATTACTTTGGTTTAAGTTCATTATTTAATGATTTAAAGTGACTAGAAATGCCTATATAGCATTATTTTGGTACTAGTCCAAAGTCACTGCATGTAAACCTTAATATTATTACATATTTAGATAGATATGATAAAATATGATTTTTGAGAGTTGGAATCAACTCAAAAGCTAACTTGGTTGATTTTATAAAAATGTTGCAAGTTGCAAATGCTTCTGTTTTATTATTTTTATTAGGTGAGATCTATAACTCTAATTGAATTAAATCCAACGGGCTTGGATAGATCATCTTAATACCTTTCATACAAAATTGGTTTCATGCAATTTGGATTTGTAACACTCCCAGAATTAAATTTTAAACTAATGGACAAAAACTAGATTCAACTAAAAAGAAAAATCCAGATTTGAACGGTTGGGCTAGCGCGGGAAAGAACTTGGGCCGGCCCAGTGGCGCTTCGCGGCGCGAGGTTCAGCCGACAGGGGGCTCCCGCTTGTCAGTGGGTCTTAACACGCGAAACGGTACGCGCGCTGTGGGCCATAGGACTAGAAGGGGGATCTACGACTGAGGGTCATCGTCGATGACGAATAGGTCGCCGGTGAGCTCGAACCCTAGCGGCTCGGTGGGGGTCTGCTGGGAACGTACTAGGGCTCCAGCAAGGTCGGCGAGGTGGGCAAACGAACTGGTGGTCGACGGCGAGGCGAGGCGCGGTTGCGGTGGGGCTTGGGGTGCCCTAAATCGCAGGCGCCCTTCTCCTCCAGAGGCGTCCTGCTCTGGTGAAATTCCGGCGAGCTGCTGCTCCCCTTGCTCCGGCTAGAGGTGGGTGAGGTTCAGTGAGGTGAGGGGAGTGGAGTGGTGTGCTTCAAACGGCTGGGGGTGGCCTCCTTTTATAGGCCCGACGGTGAGACCGAGCGGGATGGGCAGGCGACGGTGGCGACATGGCTACGGCCGGTTAGAGGCATGGCTGAGGGTGGCGATCGACAGACAGTCTCCTGGTGGTGCTCTAGGAAGTGAATGCGGCCGTAGGGGCGGTGGTATGCGGTCTGGGCAAGGTGGCGCTCTGAGCGGCAGAGGCGGCGGTGTCCACAGCAAGCGGTGGCTAGGGTGAGTTGGGCGGCCAGCGGGGGTGTCTGGGGTGTTTCCCCAGGTCGTGGCGGAGCGGCGGGTGCGGGCTGTGGTCGAAAGGTGGCTTGTGCACGCGTGCCGGGTGCGGCGCTCTGGTGCGTGCTCGGCATGGCACGGTGGCACTAGGCGTGTGGTTTCCTCGGTGGTCCACTGCAGGGCTTGGCTCGGGCAGGGGACAGAAGGTGGCGGTGACGTCCTGGCTAGCTGTTAGACATGGAGAGAGAGGGGGAGATGGTTTGTTGTTGCGGGGCAAGGTTTGGCCGGTGAGCATGTCCTCGGGTTGGCATGGCATGGCTGCTAGGGGGGTAGGGTATGGGTGCTAAGGGCCTGGTTAGATCAAGAGGGGACAGAGAGATTAAATGGAGATCAAATGGGGGCAAAACCCTATTCATGGCTCAATGCACGGCGCCCATAAAAGTGCTTGGTGCGCGGTGTTGATGTAGAGCTCGTTGGGAACCCCAAGAGGAAGGTATGATGAGCATAGGAGCAAGTTTCCCTCAGTTATGAAACCAAGGTTTAATCGAACCAGTAGGAGCAAGGAAACACCTCAAAGGTGTTACTAGCTGAGCTTTGGCAGGGCGCACTACCGGTGCTAGTAGCAACATGGAGACCTGCACAACACAACCACAGAACTTTGTCCCCAACTTGCGATGAGGTTGTCAATCTCCCCGTGTTTTGCAGAAAACAAAGGATTAAATGTATCGAATGGAAAGAAGTAAAAGTTTGCAGAAAATAAACACAAAGCAGTAAACTGTTGTAGATTGTATGTAAAGTAAAAGGACCGGGATCCATAGTTCACTAGAGGTGGCTCTCCTTCGATAGATAACATGATGGGTGAACAAATTACAGCGGGGCAATTGACAAACACCAAGAAAGCAATACATGCATATACTAATCATCTTGACTTCTTTGAGACTTGATTGGGCATTACAACATAATACATAGACCGCCATCCAACTGCATCTATGACTAATAATCCACCTTCAGGTTATCATCCGAACCCCCTCCAGTATTAAGTTGCAAGCAACAGATTATTGCTTTATGAACTACGTGTAAAGTAAACAATACGATTATTCTATGAACAAAGGATTGTTGTTTTCTCCCTAGTAGCAACATCACATCTAGTACCTTAGAGATTTCTGACACTTCCCCAGATTACCAGAGGCATGAACCCACTGTCAAGCATAAATACTAACTCTTGGAGTTGCTAGCATCTACTTGGCCAAGATAGATACTAACAACGGAAAGCATGCAAGATCACAAATAACAAATACATGATAGAATCAATAATCAATCTGAAATAACATCTCAATATCCATCGGATCCCCGCAAACACAACATGTATGGATTACAAATAGATGATCTTGATCATGAACGGAGCTCACAAGATCTAAACATGAAAGCACAAAGGAGGAGAAACCAGCCATCTAGCTACTACATGGATCCGTAGTCCAAGGATGAACTACTCACGCATCACACCGGAGGCTTGCATGGTGATGAAGAAGGCCTCCAGGGTGAATTCCCCTCTCCGGCAGGGTGCCGGGAAGAGCTTCAGATCCCCCTGATCTAGGGACAGAGACGACGGCGGCTACAAACTCTTTCGTGGATTTTTGATCGGGTCCTTAGGGTTTTCGTCCTGAGGGCAACTTATAGGCGGAAGGAGAGGCCGAGGGGGTGCCGGGAGCGGCCACACCACCCCCTGGCACGGGTCAGGCCTGGCCGCGCGGCCAAGTGGTGTGGTGGCTCCCTGGCCCTTCTCCGTCTCGTATTTTGGCACTTGATCACTTCCGTAAAAATAGGCACTTTGGCTTTTGTCCTGTCCAATTCCGAGAACATTCATTTTTTGACTTTCCTGGAACCAAAAACAGGCAGCTGGCACTGTGGCTCTTGTTAATAGGTTAGTCTAGGAAATCATATGAAAATTACTCCAAAGTTGGAACAAAACACAAGAAAGTGGATAAAACCAAGCATGGAACATCAAAAATTATAGATACATTTGCAATGTATCAACATCCCCAAGCTTAACTCCTGCTCGTCCTCGAGTAGGTAAGTGATAAAAAGAAAGAGTTTTTGAGGTGACATGCACCATCAAAGACTTGATCAAAGTATTTGCAAAACACTCAAAGCTAGGATCATAGTACTTCAATCATAACATGAAAGACAAAGTTCTAGCAATAAGCAAAGAAACTATGATGCAACATGAAAAGGCACAAACAAAAGATTCATGAATAACATGCTTTGCAAGACGTTTGTTTGTTTCACATAAAGAAAACATAGCATAAAAGTATTCAGGTTGTCCCTCAATAGAGTAGCAAATATAAATGCATAGGACACCTTCAAAGTTCATAAGAGTGACTAGACACAATAGTTTCAAACAAACAATAACAAGTTATGCATCAATCAACTAGTCTTGGGACAATGCACATAGAACTAAGAATGGCCACTATGCTCTCAAAGTAGTGCATAAAGATAGAAGGTGGAGACTCAATATAATGGTGGAAGAAAGGCCTTTTGTAAAAAGGAAGTAGGGATTCAAGTCTCATAAAGAGCTTCCAAAAATTATGGTACTTATAGCTTTCAGCTCTCATTGCCCTATCATAAGCATCTTGAAGTGATTAAGGTTGAAGTGAACAAACTATGGTGTATATGCTTGACGAAGTATAAGTCAGAAATCTCATGTCCCTTGTATACGAGGGCCGCTCCTCATGCTACTCAAGTTTAGTCACCGGTAAGTTCTTGTCATCGTAAGTACATGTGTATCATTGAGAACCGCCAACGGGGTACCCCTTGCCCGATGATACGGAAGAATCCCCATATCAAAATGACAAGGCAAGCAGACAACGAGCATCTCAGCATTCTTCTTATTTACCATGGGAATATGGTGCTTTTTTCTCTCTTTCCTCTTTTCATAGTATCTCTTTTTTTCTCTTTTCTCTTTTTTTCTCAATATAGGACTCTTTTTTATAAGAAGAATGCTTCATAGACAGCTCATTATGGTTACACTGTAGGTTTCCACCATGTCAGCATGGATTAGACCAGCGGCCCAGGCGTTTCTCTAACACACATACATAACTCCATGGACTTACAAGCTCCCCTTTCATTTCACACCGATGACATCCATATACAAAAGAGCATGATATCAACTAGGTACAAGTACCAAGTGCAATGTTGAAAGCGTTCCCCATGAAAGCATGGTTCTGCTAATTCCCAACAAATAAGTGCAAGCATATACAACATAGACGACACAATGGTTCAAGTTTATTAAGGGCAAGTAAAGTAAAGTGTGACATCAAGTTCGTGAGAGCTTTAATCACTAGTTTTCTCATAACAAGTGAAAGGTAAACAAAAGCATGAATATACTTGGAATAGCGTAAGCTAGTAGGTAGGTATGGTGGACTCTTTGGAAAAACTTGGTTTAGGGAGTTGGATGCATGAGTGGAACTCATACTTTGTTGTGGAGGCTAGCAAAAGACTGGGAGCGACAAACTAAGAGAGCAATTATGACCATAATCATGCAGAGCGACAAAACATCATTGATCAAAGCATAAAGTGATACTACAAGTTGAAAACTAAAGGATCATAAAGGCTATGGTGACTTGAGATAGTCATAACATGGTGTGAGCATGCGCCAAGTCAACCCAAATAAAGCATCAAAGGAGAATACCACTATACTATGCTTTAATATGCTAAAACAATACATGATTCATCCAAGGCACATTAAGCAATCTCAATTGTTTATAACAAGTCATGCTATAGCAAAGAACACTAAGCATAAAGCCAAAACAATCTCAAGCATGGCATGACAAAGCATAGGCCACAGTCAAAAACGAGCTCTTTTTACCACATAAGCATGAACTTTCGTACTCTTTTCCATACCAAACCAAACTATATGCAAACCAAAGTATGAAAGAGGGGTCCAACCAATTTATTCAGAAAACTAAGCAAACCAAGCAAACTAAAAACCAAAACAAAAAAGAAAAAGAAGACGCTCCAAAAAAACACAACTGTGCATGAAACAATAAAAATGAAGCGTTTGGAAGGAACCTGAAATTTTTATTGATGAAGAAGGGGATGCCTTGGGCATCCCCAAGCTTTGACGCTTGTACTTATTGGATGTTTCTTGGGGTGACACGCGTGGCATCTCCAAGCTTGAGCTTTAGTCCATCCTTCATCTCTTTACTCATTCCTTCCATACACCTGAAAATTTTCCTTCATACAAAACTTCACACAATCTCATTAGCAACATTAGTGCACTTAAGATAAATAAGTCTCGAGGTTCAGTTCCAACACCAAATAAACTTCCATTAGAACACTAGCTACTGTAGCACTTCCCTCAAAAAGCTCAATTCCCCAAAGGAACTCAAGAAGGAACGAACAAGAAGCAAATGCAGAAAATGGCAGAAATCTATCAAAACAGACCAGCAGGTAAAGACGAATTTTTTCCAAGACCTTCGGTTGCTCAAATCAAAAAGTGTTGAACTAACTAAAGTTAGATAACAACCTGGGGCAGAAGCACAAACAATTACAGCTCAATGCGACGTACAGAGCTCTCTCAGAAATTTTTACTGTGAAGCACAGAAATCTGTTTCGGGACAGCAACTTTCCCAATCATCACTTCACTCTCATTAGAGGTTATTCTTGGCACAAAAAGCAAATAAAAAGGATAAGGAGAGGTTATTACAGAGGTAATAACTTCCAAGACTCAACTAAAACTCTTGGGTTATCTCCCAACAAGTACTTTTCTTTAACGCCTTTAAGTTAGGCATAAGAACCAAAGAAAGAATCAAGTGTTCTCAAATGAAGAAGCATTAAGACCAACTTTCTTGCCCTTACCTCTCTTATTTTTATACTTAACCTTGGGGAAAATATGATTGTTTGGTGGAGAAGAAAGGTGCATGGTCCCCTTTCCCACATCTATTATTGCTCCAAGGAGTTCTAATAGGGACCTTCCAAGTGTAATTTGTCCTTTTCCTGCACATTCAATAACAAGATAATCAATAGAAATCATTTTCCCAAGGATCTTTGTAAACACTCCTTCAGCTATTCCATGAGGTAATATGGTAGTATTATTAGTAAGAGATATATTTTTTCCTCCCTCAATGAGCCCCCAAAGAATCAGAGATTCATAAATAGCTTTGGGCATAAGACAAAATTCAGACATGATATCGCAGCGGGCTTGAAAAGCTTTAGTGTTTATCTCAATCTTTATTGTAGGGAACCACTTTTATGGTTCAGAGTTTATTGGAACATAATCATGCTGCTCCCTAAGCGTATTATAGCACCCTTCTAATCTAGTAGTGCTAGCTTCAAGAGTATCCAACCTAGCAAATATTTTCGCGAAAGAAGTATCAGTTTGGCTAGGCATGTTGTAAGTAAGGATCAATTTCTTTATAGCAGTTATAGCATCATCCTCATTACATTGGAGGAAATCTCCTTCCGCAATAGCATCTAAAGCATATCTATAGCAAAGAGCAATCCCAAGGTAAAAACTGCTAAGCAACAAGCCTTGAGTCATTTTAGGCTTAGTTTTTTCATGAAGATCAGAGATTCTAGACCAAGCTTCCTTAAAACTTTCCTCAATTCCTTGTTTGAAAGTGAAAATCATTTCCTCGGGTGACATAGTGATTGGAGCAAGGCTAGACATAATGGCAACTTAGGATAGGAACTCATTTTTTTTGTGTTTTTGAAATAAGAAAGCAAACTTGTAAAACTAATTTTTTTGTGTTTTTTTAAGAACAAAACAAGCAAACAAAGCAAAAAGAAACTAAGAAAAACAAAAACAACAAAGTAGAGAGATTGGTTATGAGGGACTCCCCTTGTGAAGATGTCCTTGACTCCCCGGCAACGGCGCCAGAAAATCGCTTGATGGCTCAATGCACGGCGCCTAGAAAAGTGCTTGGTGCGCGGTGTTGATGTAGAGCTCGTTGGGAACCCCAAGAGGAAGGTATGATGAGCACAACAACAAGTTTCCCTCATTTATGAAACCAAGGTTTAATCGAACCGGTAGGAGCAAGGAAACACCTCAAAGGTGTTACTAGCTGAGATTTGGCAGGGGGCACTACCGGTGCTAGTAGCAACGTGGAGACCTGCACAACACAACCACAGAACTTTGTCCTCAACTTGCGATGAGGTTGTCAATCTCACTGTGTTTTGCGGAACAAAGGATTAAACGTATCGAATGGAAAGAAGTAAAAGTTTGCAGAAAGTAAACACAAAGCAGTAAACAGTTGTAGATTGTATGTAAAGTAAAAGGACCGGGATCCATAGTTCACTAGAGGTGGCTCTCCTTAGATAGATAACATGCTGGGTGAACAGATTACAGCGGGGCAATTGACAAACACCGAGAAAGCAATACATGCATATACTATTCATCTTGACTCCTTTGATACTTGATTGGGCATTACAACATAATACATAGACCGCCATCCAACTGCATCTATGACTAATAATCCACATTTAGGTTATCATCCGAACCCCCTCGAGTATTAAGTTGCAAGCAACATATTATTGCTTTACGAACTGCGTGTAAAGTAAACAATACGATTGTTCTATGAACAAAGGATTGTTGTTTTCTCCCTAGTAGCAACAACACATCTAGTACCTTAGAGATTTCTGTCACTTCCCCAGATTACCAGAGGCATGACCCACTATCGAGCATAAATACTAACTCTTGGAGTTGCTAGCATCTACTTGGCCAAGATAGCTATAACAACGGAAAGCATGCAAGATCACAAATAACAAAGACATGATAGAATCAATAATCAATCTGAAATAGCATCTCAATATCCATCGGATCCCCACAAACACAACATGTATGGATTACAAATAGATGATCTTGATCATGAACGGAGCTCACAAGATCTAAACATGAAAGCACAAAGGAGGAGAAACCAGCCATCTAGCTACTACATGGATCCGTAGTCCAAGGATGAACTACTCACGCATCACACCGGAGGCTTGCATGGTGATGAAGAAGGCCTCCAGGGTGAATCCCCCTCTCCGGCAGGGTGTCGGGAAGAGCTTCAGATCCCCCCGATCTAGGGACAGGGACGGCGGCGGCTACAAACTCTTTCGTGGATTTTTGATCGGGTCCTTAGGGTTTTCGTCCCGAGGGCAACTTATAGGTGGAAGGAGAGGCCGAGGGGGTGCCGAGAGTGGCCACACTACCCCCTGGCGCGGGCCAGGCCTGGCTGCGCGGCCAGGTGGTGAGATGGCTCCCTGGCCCTTCTCCATCTCGTATTCTGGCACTTGATCACTTCCGGAAAAATAGGCACTTTGGCTTTTGTCCCGTCCAATTCTGAGAATATTCATTTTCTGACTTTCGTGGAACCAGAAACAGCAGAAAACAGGCAGCTGGCACTGTGGCTCTTGTTAATAGGTTAGTCGAGGAAATCATATGAAAAGTACTCCAAAGTTGGAACAAAACACAAGAAATTGGATAAAACCAAGCATGGAACATCAAAAATTATAGATACATTTGCAATGTATGAACTGTTCAAAATAGTGAGCTATGATTTAGAGTTTAAACCTGCCTGCCAAGTGTTTGATTAAATGGCCGCAAGAAATAAACTTTTGAATTTTGGTTTCAAAATTTTTGAGTGTTCTCCACTGGTGCTAGGTAGTCTCTGGTTGCAAGGGCTTTGAAAGTGGAGCTCAAATAGATAGTTTTTGAAATAGGGGTGATCTATGCATATGCATTGGATTCAATTTTCAATTGCCATTTAAAATAAGGAAAAAAAAATTTAGTAGATCAAAAGGTGGGCCTTGGTACCTCATTATGTGTACTAGCAAGGGGTGCAAAGATCATGAATTGTTTTTATTAAGGAATGAGTGCTAGGAACACTCAAAGTAGTGTAGTGGATTAAAATGGCCAAAATGACCATTCCTCTTTAATTCTTTTTTATTTGATTTTCTTTAGGAAAAGTTTGGGAAATGATGTAGATGATGTTTAATTCACTTAAGAAACATTTTAGAAGCAAAGGATCACAAAATCATGGCAATTCAAAACAACTCCTATTTTAAATGCACACATATATGGATGCTTTCATTTTAAATTTTTGGAAAAAAATTTGTTAACCCCAAATTTGATGATTTAGATCTTGATAAGCTTGGATTGAAGTTTTGGGATGTTACAAACCTTCCCCCCTTAAAAAAATCTCGTCCCGAGATTTACAAAGAAAACTAGGAACTAAAGAGATCTAGGAACTCCGTCCTAATGTAATCCTCGCGCTCGCTCCCAAGTAGCTTCCTCCTCGGTATGGTTGCTCCACTGAATCTTGAGAAACTTGATACTCCTGGTCCTGGTGGTTCGGTAGGTTTCTTCTAAGATACAGATGGGTACTTCTCTGTAGGTCAAGTCATGGTTGATTTCCACAGCTCCGTGGTCGATGTTCTTGAAAACTTCAGTCTTCTTGGGCACTTCCAGACATTTGCGAAGTAACGAGATATGGAACACATTGTGGATGGCTGACATCTCTTCAGGCAGTTCCAGTTGATACGATACTTCTCCTCGACGGTTCAGAATCTTTAAAGGTCCGATATATCTGGGGGCTAACTTTCCCTTCAGACTAAACCGTTGAGTTCCTTTCAATGGTGAAACCTTGAGATATACAAAATCTCCTACATTGAAAGTTAGGTCTCTCCTTCTTTTGTCAGCATAACTCTTTTGTCTGGATTGGGCGGTCTGGAGGTGCTCATGGACTTTGTGAACTTTCTCTTCTGCTTCTCGGAGAATGTCGGGTCCAAAGATCTGACTCTCTCCTACCTGCGACCAATTCAAAGGGGTACGACACTTTCTTACATATAGGAAATCAAATGGTGCCATCTGCAAACTAGCTTGATAACTGTTGTTATATGAGAATTCTGCGAAAGGCAGGCAGTCTTCCCATTTTGATCCATATTCCAACACATAAGCTCTAAGCATATCCTCTAGGATCTGGTTGACTCTCTCAGTCTGTCCATCAGTTTGCGGGTGATACATTGTGCTGAAGTTCAACTTGGTCCCTAATCCTTCTTGGACTTTCTGCCAAAATCTTGAGGTAAACTGGGTTCATCGATCTGATACGATGGTTTTGGGGGTTCCATGCAGACTAACAATCCTAGCAATGTACAGCTCTGCTAACTTTGCACTCTGTTAAGTTGTCTTGACAAGTATAAAGTGGGCTACCTTGGACAATCTATAAACTATGACCCAGATTGAGTCATTCCCCCTACTAGAAGTAGGCAAACCGGTGATAAAGTCCATTCCGACGGAATCCCATTTCCATTCCGGAATCTGCAATGGTTGCAACAGTCCTGCAGGTCTTTGATGCTCTGCCTTGACTCTTTGACAGATGTCACATTTGGCGATGTAGCTTCCGATCTCTCTCTTCATCTTGTGCCACCAAAATTGCTCTTTCAAATCCTGATAAATCTTTGTTCCTCCGGGGTGGATAGATAAAGAGTATCATGAGCTTCCTTCATGATAACTTACTTCAGCTCCGAATCTGCTGGAACACAGATGCATCCTTTGTACCACAGTACTCCTTCTTCGTCTTCGGTAAATCCAGGTACCTTTCTTGTACCAATGCGACGTTTTATTCCGTCGATACTTTCATTTCCCTTCTGGGCTTCCTTGATTTGGATAATCAAAGTGGGTTGAAGTTCAATGCTAGCTAAGAATCCTTTGCTAACTAATTCAGTCCTGAACTGCTCCAACTCTTCATACAAACTTGGCTGCTTCTCCTTGATCATGGTGTTAAGCCTACACGGCAATCTGCTAAGAGCATCTGCTACCACATTGGCCTTGCCGGGGTGATAGTGAATGTCAAGGTCATAATCCTTGATTAACTCTATCCATCTCCTTTGTCTCATATTCAGCTCCTTCTAAGTGAAGATATATTTCAAGCTCTTATGATCTGAGTAAATCTCACAGCGATTACCCATCAAATAATGATGCCATGTCTTCAATGCTAGAACCACAGCTGCTAGCTCCAGATCATGGGTCGGATAGTTCTGCTCGTGTTGCTTTAGTTGTCGAGACAGATACGCGATAACTTTGCCTTCTTGCATCAACACACATCCTAGACCAATCTTGGATGCGTCACAATATACATCAAAGGGCTTCTTGATGTCGGGCATGACTAATATTGGAGCGGATATCAATATCTTCTCTAGCTCTTGAAAACTGGCTTCACATTTGTCTGTCCATTCAAACTTCTTGTCCTTCTTTAACAATTGGGTCATGGGTCGGGCGATGCTCGAGCATCCTTCTACGAACTTGCGGTAATATCCCGCTAATCCGAGAAATGCACGGACTTGGATTTGAGTGGTTGGGGCTTCCCATTCTTCGACATCTTTGATCTTGGCGGGATCAACAGAGACTCCTCCGACAGACACAATATGTACTAGGAATCCTACTTCTTTCAGCCAAAACTCACACTTGCTGAACTTGGCATATAACTGATGCTCTCTCAGGGTTTCTAGGAAAACTCTCAGATGTTGCTCATGCTCTTCTTCCGACTTGGAGTAGATAAGGATGTCGTCGATAAACACAACTACAAACTTATCTAGGAAATTCATAAAGATCTTATTCATGAGATTCATGAAATAAGCAGGGGCATTGGTTAATCCAAAAGACATAACCGTATACTCGTATAAACCATAGCGAGTAGTAAAGGCGGTCTTTGGAATATCCGTTGCACGAATCTTAAGTTGGTGATAACCAGTCCTAAGATCAATCTTTGAGAATACCTGGGCTCCAGTCAACTGATCAAATAGATCCTCTATCTTTGGCAAGGGGTACTTGTTCTTGATGGTGACATCATTCAACTTTCTGTAATCTGTGCACAGCCGGTTGCCTCCATCTTTCTTGTCGACGAATAACACTGGTGATCTCCATGGCGATGCACTTGGTTGAATCAAGCCTTTGGCTAGCATAGCATCCAACTGCTTCTTCAGTTCCACTAACTCTGAGGGGTTCATGCTATAGGGTCTCTGGGCTATAGGTCCGGTTCCGGGGATTAGTTCGATAATGAACTCAATATCCCTATCCGAGGGCATACCTGGCAATTCTTCTGGGAATACATCGGGGTATTCACAGACTACTCTGACTTGGTCTATGGTGGGCAGGGCTACACTCTTGTTGCACTTGAATTGACGGGGTAAGGTTTCAGAGATATGCTCTACTGTTACTCCAGAACTACTGGTCATGGTAATGAATTTCTTAGCACAGTCTATCAGTCATTTATGCCTTGACATCCAGTCCATACCTAGTACTACTTCCAATCCTTTGGTTCCAAGTACAACTAGGTTGGCATAAAAATCTATCCCATGTATTCTGATAGGTACAGCTTTGCAAAATTTTCTAGCTTTGGTTGTTGAACCGGGGATTTGAACTATCATGGCATGCTTCAGGTTGGTTGGACGAATCTTACTAGTGCATGCAAATTCTTCGATGACAAATGAATGCGATGCTCCCGAATCAAACAATACTCTTGCTAAAACTAAGTTGACAGAAAACATACCCAGCACTACATCTGGCGCTTCCTGGGCTTCTTCTGCATTCATGTGGAAGAGACGGCCATTTCGGTTGTGAGGGTTCCCTGGGACAAATCTCCTTCCTGGTTCAACACGACGTTGCTGCTGAGCTGGGGCATTCACATTGGCATTGGCTGCAGTCTTTTTGGGACACTCATTGGAGTAGTGACCCTTCACTCCACACTCAAAGCAAGTGATTTGGGACTTGTCCTTGACTGCGATAGGCACAACATTGCTGCCAGTTCTGGGTGCAGTGTTGTTGTTGTTGTTATGGTTCTTGGGAGGGGCACGGTTGAAATTGTTGGCATTACCGGAGTTGTGATTGTTTCCTCCGGACTTCACATTGCCCCCGCTATGGTTATGGTAGCTTGGGCGAGACGTTGGGGGTCGGTTGTTCCTTGGTGCATATCCTGGTGAAGGGTTTGGACGATACTTCTAGTGACTGTTGGATCTAGACTGCTGTATCATATGACGCTTGCGGTTGTCGTTTGCCTGGTTAATCTTCCCTTCCATCTAAATGGCAGAGTCGACTAGCTCTTCGAGATCCTAGAAACGGATGTTGACGAGGACAGTCTGCATCTCATCATGCAGTCCGTTCAAGAATCTCTCCTTCTTCTTGGCCTCCGTGTTGATCTCATCCGGTGCATCTCTGGCAAGTGACAGGAATCTGTCATAGTACTCTACCACAGTCATTCTCCCTTGCTTCAATTCACGGAATTCATCTCTCATTCTGTTGACTAGACCTTGCGGCACGTGGGTGCGGCTGAACTTGACTTTGAATGCTTCCCATGTTATCACTTGACCATGGTTCATATTGCGGATGCTATTCCACCACGCTCTTGCATCTCCTGCCAGATAGTGGGTGGCGAAGAGATCTTTCTCATTTTCATCAACTCTGGCAACTTCTAAGTTGTTTTCCATGGTCTGTAACCAGTCATCATCATCTAATGGGTTCTCAGATTGGTTGAAGATTGCGGGATTGGTGTTCTGAAAATTCTTCAGCTTGGATCCTTGATGATCCTGATTTCCGTGCCCTTGGTTGTTGAGAGCCATCTGGACGATCTGTTGAAGTGTTGCTAAGTTGGCTTGGCATTCTGCCCTGCTTGCTTCACGGTCTGCTATGAGATTCTGCAAGATCTGCAGCATTGGGTCTTGCGACGAGCTGCTCCCTCCTTGGTTCCCACGAGTCATCTGAGATAGATATAGGGATAAGAGGGAAATTCTAGGGTTCATGGTTTTGGGTTTTCAAAGCTAAAACTTTGAGTTAGACTCAGGTTTTTCAACTAACTTCATTTTCATTCATGCAAGCAAGCACACGATACAACACACACCACAACAATCAAAGGGAAAACAGATGGTTTGAAGAACCATTCTGTAAGCTACGATACAGCGAGACCGACACATCTCATGCTACGACAGTGCTCTAGTGCCTCTACTCATCGTCGATGAAGTCGGAGTCCTCATCATCAGTGTAGAAGTCCACGACATCCTCCGCCAGAAAATCATCATCGTTGCTGAGGTAAGAATCCATGTCTCCCTGGATGTCTTCACCCTCATCTTCTTCTTCCTTTGCTGCAAGCTGAGCTTCCTGCTCCTTGATGGTCTTCTCGAGGTAGGCCACCTTCTTGCGAAGACGGGCGATGGTGCGATCCTTCTTGGCACGCTGGCAGCAGAGAGACTGGCGGTCTTGGACAAGCAGTGCGAAAGTTTGGGCCTTCTGGTTGGCAATGGCACGGTTCTAGTTGGCTAACTCTCTGGCATTGTCCAGTTCCTGCTGTCTGTCGTGAAGCAAGAAGTCAAGGTTCTCCACTTGACGCCTCAACTCGGGGTGACTTGGCATCGCCATTGGCATTCCCATGAAGTCACGTCTTGCATAGTGGGCAAAACGGGTTCCTTGGGTCTTGTTGACGCTGAGGGCACATAGACGTGCGAGAGCTTCATGCATTGCCCTGGCTAATCCATCTAGCCAATTGTTCTCTCTCACGGAGAACTGAATTCGCCCAGAAGTTGGTGCTTCAATGCTTCCTCTAAGATCTGTGCTGACTAGCCACTATAGGTCTCCTCCTAGGGGTCCTGGAAGTTGAGCTCCAAGAAACTCCGGGTGCGGGCGTGCTAGTAACTCTAACAGTGAGTCCAGATCCCTCTCGAAGATCAGCTAACCTCCATTCCCCAACTGGTAAAACTTGTTGAACTGAGTCTCCATCTACAAGAATTAAGGATGAGGAAGTTAGTGAAGTGATCAAGTATGTCAATTTTTAAGTAGTAGTGTAAGAATTTTGAGTAACATGAATTTTTGAGAAAGAATCCACAAGGGTAAGAGAGGAGATAGTTTTTCATAAATACTTCCTTTGGTTTTGAAACTAAGTTTTTGTTTGAACGTCCATTCTAACTAGGGTCTCCTATGGTCAGGATGGCTCTGATACCAACTTGTCAACACCCGCAGATGCCCGTTATGCCATACCTCGCAATCCTAGGATTACCATTTTTGCGAGACATAACGGATTGGATATCACAGTACATCATCCATTACAAACCATACATAAGGTCTTACACAATTAAGGATCTCATGATCTAGTCTTAATATAACAAGCAACGGAAATAAAAGATAAGCGTAGCGGTGGGGTCCATCTTCAGGGGCACAGGCAATGCTGACGAAGGAAGATAGTCCTAGTTATCATAGCCGTCCTGTTGGCCATCATCTTGATAGTCTCCTTCATAGTCTGGCCACGATAATAGCTAGGGACAAAAGCCATGAGTACTCTTTAAGTACTCGCAAACTACCACTAATAGGTATTATAATTCTAAGTTAAAGTGCTAAATCTAAGTTTAACTATAAAGTTAAGTTTGAAACTTAAGCTGAGTTCAGAGGCAAAGAAAGATAAAGTAAAGTTCTAAAATCACTTAAGTGGGAAGCTAATGTCATAAACACAACCCTGTTGTGGTCAAGTCAAGATTCATCATTCTTTTCAAAGTTATTTGGAAAACATCTGACAACGAAACAGTATGGCCATTCCAACTGTCCATAACCGCGGACACGGCTATTTGAATAGTTTGACACTCTGCAGAGGTGGTACACTTTCACCACAAGATTCGATACATCCGTCAGGGATAACCCTAAATCATCATACTTAGTATGCAGATAATCAAACATAACCTTCCCTTTACACACCCTAGTATAAGCACCTCTCCTATGAGCATGGCCTCCCAACCATGACCATCAGTCATCTTGGGCACTGCATAGGTGGACAACATTGAGAGGTAGCCTCAGCTCAGACCTCTCCCGTGAGGGAACTAATACTAATGCATATAAATTTCCAGCTAAGCCTTACCCAATTCAGGTAGTGTGGTTGTACGGTAAATTTGGAATGGTATCGCATCTGAATCCAACCATCAGTTTTATAAAAAGGGTTAAGGCTCATGCCTCAACATTTTCATCATCATCAACCATTTGTGTTTCTCAACACATGTCAAAACATCTCAATAGAATGACTCATCATTCCAAGGTTTTCATAATTCATTTTCACCAAGTATTCCCATCTAAAGTGACTCAAGTTTTTGATCTACTCCAAACTACTAAGTTAAGAGTGTTCACTAAGGTGGAAAAGATGGGTTCAATCTCGTGCCATAGAATGACATCTAAAGGGTTCTAAATAGGTCAAGTTTTATACTTTTTATGCTACCTTCAAAACAACAAAAGAACTTTGTGTAAACTAAGGGAGTAAATCTTGTAAATAAGACTTGGGGTACTACTAGTCAAAGGGGTGTGATCAAAGCATGCCTAAGGCATCCTTGCTAAACCATCTAGTTTGATTCTAGTTTGCTAAGCACAAAACTTGCAAGGGTTAGCTTGCATTGTTAATGGTGGCTTGCCTTGGTTGGTGCAGTGGTTGAAGTTTTATTCTTCTTCTTCTTCTTGGTAGAACTCCTCCTCGAAAGCTTGGTCGGTACTATCGTCTATAAATACATACGGAGTACACAATCACCGAACAATACTTAACTAGGCTAAGTAGCATTCTAAGTCACACATTTGATGATCTATTATCATCAGAAGCATCACAAGTTTAATTCAATAGTTTCCTCCTTTTTATTTTAGAAAAGTAATTTCTACTCATTGAAAAAATAACTAAAATTTAATATTCACCACCTAAAATATGGGATCATGTTGACACATGTCATCACCACATATTCTAACATAGGGGAATGAGATTGAAAGGTTGGATCAATATTACTTTGGTTTAAGTTCATTATTTAATGATTTAAAGTGACTAGAAATGCCTATATAGCATTATTTTGGTACTAGTCCAAAGTCACTGCATGTAACCTTAATATTATTACATATTTAGATAGATATGATAAAATATGATTTTTGAGAGTTGGAATCAACTCAAAAGCTAACTTGGTTGATTTTATAAAAATGTTGCAAGTTGCAAATGCTTCTGTTTTATTATTTTTATTAGGTGAGATCTATAACTCTAATTGAATTAAATCCAACGGGCTTGGATAGATCATCTTAATACCTTTCAGACAAAATTGGTTTCATGCAATTTGGATTTGTAACACTCCCAGAATTAAATTTTAAACTAATGGACAAAAACTAGATTCAACTAAAAAGAAAAATCCAGATTTGAACGGTTGGGCTAGCGCGGGAAAGAACTTGGGCCGGCCCAGTGGCGCTTCGCGGTGCGAGGTTCAGCCGACAGGGGGCTCCCGCTTGTCAGTGGGTCTTAACACGCGAAACGGTACGCGCGCTGTGGGCCATAGGACTAGAAGGGGGATCTACGACTGAGGGTCATCGTCGATGACGAATAGGTCGCCGGTGAGCTCAAACCCTAGCGGCTCGGTGGGGGTCTACTGGGGACGCACCATGGCTCCAGCAAGGTCGGCAAGGCTTGGGTGCCCTAAACCGCAGGCGCCCTTCTCCTCCAGAGGCGGCCTGTTCTGGTGAAATTCCGGCGAGCTGCTGCTCGCCTTGCTCCGGCTAGAGGTGGGTGAGGTGAGGGGAGTGGAGTGGTGTGCTTCAAACGGCTGGGGGTGGCCTCCTTTTATAGGCCCGACGGGGAGATCGAGCGGTATGGGCAAGCGACGGTGGCGACACGGCTACGGCCGGTTAGAGGCATGGCTGAGGGTGGCGATCGACAGGTGGTCTCCTGGCGGTGCTCTAGGAAGTGAATGCGGACGTAGGGGCGGTGGTATGCGGTCTAGGCGAGGTGGCGCTCTGAGCGGCAGAGGCGGCGGTGTCCACGGCGAGCAGTGGCTGGGGTGAGTTGGGCGGCCAGCGGGGGTGTCTGGGGTGTTCTCCAGGTCGTGGCGGAGCGGCAGGCGCGGGCTATGGTCGAACGGTGGCTTGTGCACGCGTGCCGGGTGCGGCGCTCTGGTGCATGCTTGGCATGGCGCGGTGGCACTAGGCGCGTGGTTTCCTCGGTGGTCCACTGCAGGGCTTGGCTCGGGCAGGGGACAGAGGGTGGCGGTGAGGTCCTGGCTAGCTGTTAGACATGGAGAGAGAGGAGGAGATGGTCTGCTGCAGCAGGGCAAGGTTTGGCCGGCGAGCATGTCCTCGGGTTGGCATGGCATGGCTGCTAGGAGGGTAGGGGATGGGTGCTAAGGGCCTGGTTAGATCAAGAGGGGACAGAGAGATTAAATGGAGATCAAATGGGGGCAAAACCCTGTTCAAAACAGTGAGCTATGATTTAGAGTTTAAACCTGCCTGCTAAGTGTTTGATTAAATGGCCGCAAGAAATAAACTTTTGAATTTTGGTTTCAAAAATTTTGAGTGTTCTCCACTGGTGCTAGGTAGTCTCTGGTTGCAAGGGTTTTGAAAGCGGAGCTCGAATAGATGGTTTTTGAAATAGGGGTGATCTATGCATATGCATTGGATTCAATTTTCAATTGCCATTTAAAATAAGGAAAAAAATGTTTTTAGCAGATCAAAAGGTGGGCCTTGGTACCTTATTATGTGTACTAGCAAGGGGTGCAAAGATCATGAATTGTTTCTGTTAAGAAGTGAGTGCTAGGAACACTCAAAGTAGTGTAGTGGATTAAAATGGCCAAAATGACCATTCCTCCTTTTTAATTCTTTTTTATTTCATTTTCTTTAGGCAAAGTTTGGGAAATGATGTAGATGATGTTTAATTTACTTAAGAAACATTTTAGAAGCAAAGGATCACACAATCATGGCAATTCAAAACAACTCCTATTTTAAATGCACACATATATGGATGCTTTCATTTTAAATTTTTGGAAAAGTTTTTGTTAACCCCAAATTTGATGATTTAGATCTTGATAAGATTGGATTGAAGTTTTGGGATCTTACAATTACTTTCTTGTACTTACAGATGTTTGCAAGGGGTATAATCACAAGTTTGTATTAGTCTTGTATGGGGCGGTACACTAGCACAGGTTCACCCACACAGCACTTAGCAAGCTAAAGAAGATTAATCGACTATATGAAGCGAAAGCACTTGACAGTCTTCCCATGTGTCCTCGAGAACGTTTGGTCATCTATAGAAATACATCCGGCTTGTCCTTTGCTGCATAAAGGATTGGGCCACTTGCTGCATTTATTCCTACTGTCTTTTGTTCACTCATACTTTGTTTACTTGCTTTATCGAAAACCCCTAAAAATCCGTTTCCTAAGTATTTGCAGAGAATTCCTGATCCATACCACTAGCCAACACCTTCTGCTCCTTGTTGGGTTCGACACTCTTACTTATCGAAAATACTGCGATACACCCCCTATACTTGTGGGTCATCAAGACTATTTTCTGGCGCCATTGCCGGGGAGTGAAGCGCTATTGGAGAGTGGAACTGGTAAAAGAAACTTCTACTATGAGTATTGTTTACTTCTGCTAGTTGCTTTATTTTCGTTATGGATAATTCACTGAGTTTCTTATTTGGTAATGCTACTACCACTGCTAAGGTAGTAGATAAGCCACCACCTGCTAAGAAAGATGTTTTCAAAATACCTACAAGAATTATTGATCGTGTTATGGATAACTACTATGTTGGGGATGGAACTGTCCATCCCGGTGATCATTTACTCTTTATACACGAATTATGCGGGTTGTTCAAGTGTGCAGGTATTACTACATTTCAAGTTAAGAAGAAGTTATTCTCATTATCACTAAAAGGAAGAGCTGAGGACTAGTATAAGCTGCTGAAGAATGGTCAAGCTCTGGAATGGGAGTAAATAGTGCCTCTCTTTTATTCAAAGTTTTATCCTCCTAGTGAGATTCATAAAGATCGGAATCAAATATACAACTTTTGGCCTCTTGATGGAGAGAGTACAACTCAAGCTTGGGGGAGATTGAAGTTACTAATGCTCAAATATCCCATTCATGAGCTCCCCAACAATATTATTATCAACAACTTTTATGCAAGGCTCCCTCTACATGACAAGGATTTATTGGATGCTTCTTGTGTTGGATCATTCACTCGCATGGAAGAAGAAGCTAAATGGGACCTTCTAGATCGTATTCAAGACAATGCTGAAGCTTGGGAGAATGACAAAGGTAGAAAGCCAGGTATAAATTATGATTATGAATGCATTGAATCTTTTATGGAAACTGATGACTTTCAAAATATTAAAAATGCTGATGGTCTAGACTTTCAAGCTATTGCTTCTTATTTTAAGGCTTTTGCTTCTTATATTGAAGTGCCTAAAAAGAAGTGGAATAAGTATCATGAACCTTATAAAGATATTGCCAAGAGTGTTCCTGCAAGAAATACTAAAGTTTATACTGCTAATCATGTTTTACCTGAACCTTATATTGAGAAAATGCCTTTCCCAGTTAAGGTAAAGGAACATTCTATGATGGCTAGTATGGTTAATGAAAGTATAATCAAAGCTATTGAACCTGATAAACAAATGGTTGATGAAACTATAATAGCAAATGTGAAAGACTTTGTCACTAAGTATGAGGAAGAGGGACACACTATCCTTTGTAAGGATACCTCTAATATTGTTTCACATAGTAGTGTTATCAGAGCTAGTATTCCTGTGTTTTCTGTTAGAATAAGTGATCATTGTTATGATGGTCATTGTAATATCTATATTGTTAAGTTTATGCATGATACTGAAAGCTACTATGAAAGAGGAAAAAGTGTTCTGATATATCTCAATAATATCAAGTTTCCTCGTTTTATGCTGAAAGTTTTTATGTTGCGCTTCTTTCGCCTTCTTATGCAAGTTGCCTCTGGTTTCAACAACTTGTTTGTTTACAAAATCCCCTTGCATAGGAAGTGGGTTAGACTTAAATGTGTGTGTGTTTTTGCTTCTTAATGCTCTCTTTCACTTCAATTCATATCCCTATGAGAGCTTCTTCAAAAATTATCATGCCCATCTTAATGGCTAAAAAGAAAGAGCTTTATGGAAGACAACCCAATTTGTTTTTGCTTTTAGTTTGTTTTTGTTTCTTTGAGTCTTTGAAGTTATTACTTCAGTAGTAACCACTCTTTATCCGTTTTGTTTGGTTTTTGTGTCAAGATAAATCTCTAATGAGAGAGAAGTAATATTTGGGGAAGTTGCTGTCCCGAAACAGATTTTTGTGCTTCACCATAAAACTTTGTGAGAGATCTCCGTACATCGGATTGATCTGTAATTTTTTGTGCTTCTGCCCCAGGTTGTTATTTAACTTTCGTTAGTTTTGCACTTTTTGATTTGAGCAACAGAAGATTTTCGAAAAATTTGATCTTTACCTGCTGGTCTGTTTTGACAGATTTTGCCACTCTTGCATTTGCTTCTTTATTCGATTTCCTTTTGAATTCTTTTTGGGTTTTGAAGGAGTTGCTACAGTAGCTTGTGTTGTGATGTTTTTAAGTTGAAGTTGGACTCAAAAGGTTTTATCACTTCACTTTTACTAATGTTGCTAATGAGAACTGTGTGAAGTTTTGTGTGAAAGAAATTTCCACGAAGTGGAGATAATGGCGTAATAAGGAAGAGAAGGGTTTTATGACTCAAGTAATAAGTATATGAAGATGAAGATACCGATGATTCAAGTGGTGACTCTGTAAGGATCCACTAAATATCAAATTCAGAGACTTGCAGAGTCTGTTTCCAACTAGGTAACAGTTCTGGTAAGAAAAGTTCCGCGAAAATACAACCCAACTATATTTTTGCAATTTTCAATCAATAAGGAAAGCTACGAAGTGAAAAAGGGACAGAAACGGAGCCAGGGTGGCCCACACCACCCCATGGCGCGGGCCCACCCCTAACCGCGCCACCAGGTGGTGAGGCCACCCAGGACTCCACCTCCGACTTGTTTTCTCCCAGTACCTTCCTTTTGATGTGAAACTCCGTAATATATAACCCCCCGGATCTTCCGAGGTTCGTATATCGTGTTTTCATTGTGCTTTTGTTTCGATCTGTTTTTGCTAGGACATACTCTTTGAAAGTTTAGAAGCACAATGGTGTCTGCCAAGGATAAAAGGAAGGAGCCCATGGAGGAAGACCTCCAAGACCCCGAGAAGAAGAAGGAGATCAAGAGTGAAGGGGAAGAGGAGGCAAAGCACACCGGCACTACCATTGCAAGCATTGGAGTGGTGGAAAACCCTGCCAGGATCAGAAGGACTGCACGGATGTCAACTGGAGGGAAGCCTCCGCGTCACTGCTTGGCACCACGGACACCTTCTCCGAACACCAAGAACACCTTCCATACCTTTGTCCATAACCATGCAGGAAAAGAAGACTCCAAGTGGGAAGAATGGAAAAAGAATCACAAGAGCTGGGATCCACAAACTGAAATAATTATGGGCCGTATTGAGCACAACTCGGAGTTGATTCGTACTCTCACCTTCGAGATTGAGGACTTTGGGAAATTGATCAAAGAGCTCATTGAAAGGATACCACCACCACCTAAGGAGTAACTCGTCATCAGGTTTGCCATCCCCTTGGTTTGTTCCAAGCTTGGGGGAGTGTCGCGGTATCATATCACTATCTTCTATCTTTTTACCTTATTAGTAGAGTCATATCATGAATAGAGGAGTTATTATGTAGTATGGTTTGCATTATGGAAGTGTCCCCTCTCTCGTTAGATTTGTATCCCTTGGTGTGAGTTTCCGTTATGGAATATTAATGAGAAGTTCTATCATTTACTCTTTTGCATAGCTTATATTAGTTTTCAATTCGTGGTTATATGATTGATCTTGTTGTTAGTATTGGTAGCACTCTGGGATCATTGAGTTAATTTAGTTGGTTTTGGCAAACCTAGCTCGGTCAGTAGCAACACCTTTTCGAGAGTTGAAAAGAAAAAGATAGAAGTACCCTAGAGAAAAATAATTTCATCATCTTTCTTTCTTTCTTGATTTGCTCATAAGTCTAGTATTCTCTAGTTAAGATCTTTTGTGCTTCCAAGGAAGATTGCGTGTTTGTCTTTATCATTTGTATGCTTGTTTGTTTCCTTCAACTCTTATACTTGCTACCCAGCCTTGCTAGCCAAAAACCTGTACTGAGAGGGTATTCTTCTCGTGCATCCATCTCCTTTAAACCAAAACCCATGCCATTTGTGTCAACCATACCTACCTAGTAGCATTATTGCTATTCCAAGTAAATTCTTGTTTTGTCTACCTCCCAAATTAAACTTGTTATGAGAAAATTAGTGATTAAAGCTCTCACGAACTTGATGGCACACTTTACTTTCTTGCATTTATTAAACCTGAACCATTGTGAACTCTCCATGAAAGTTATATGCTTGCAAATTATAGGCTGGGGATTAGCAGAACCGTGCTGTCACGGGGAACGCTTTCAACACTTGTAAATATATACCCAGTTGATACCTTGTTCTTTTGTTTGCGGATGTCGTCGGTGTGAAATAAAAGGGGAGCTTGTAAGTCCATGGAGTTATGTATGTGTGTTAGAGAAACGCCTGGGCCGCTGGTCTAATCCATGCTGACATGGTGGAAACCTGCAGCATAACCATAATGATATCTATGAAGCATTCTTCTTATAAAAAAAGAGAGAGATAGCTATTGAGAAAAAGAAAAAAAAAGAGATACTATGAAAAGAGGAAAGAGAGAAAAAAGCACCATTTTCCCATGGTAAATAAGAAGATTGCTGAGATACTCATTGTTTGCTTGCCTTGTCATTTTGATATGGGGATTCTTCCGTATCATCGGGCAAGGGGTACCCCGTTGGCGGTTCTCAATGATACGCACATACTTACGATGACAAGAACTTACCGGTAACTAAAGTTGAGTAGCATGAGGAGCGGCCCTCGTACTCAAGGGACTTGGGATTTTTAGTTTATAGTCTGTTAAGCATATAACTCAGATTGGACCTCACTTTCACCTTAATCACCTAAATATGCCTATGATAGGGGCAATGAGAGCTGAAAGCTAGTAAGTATCATAATTTTGGGAGCTCTTTATGAGACTTGCAATCCCTGCTTCCCTCTTTGAAGGGCCTTTCTTTTATTTTGTAGTTGAGTCAGTAAACCTATTCCCTTCTATCTCAGCAAGTATTTTGAGTTGATGTGTTTCATTCATTCATATGATGATTTATGCATTCATGTTTCTTATGTTCCTTGTTTTGCACATTGCTCTTATCTTGATGTTTACTACTTTGAAAGCTTTCATTGAAAAACCAGCTATTTGTGAACTCCAACAAATTATCAACTATTCTTCGACCAAGAGCTAAGTTTGCCATTACCAATTATGATTCACTTTATGTATCTTTATTGTGTTTCCTTTACTCATTACAAGTTGAGTTATATAATAGTGAGTTGTCTTATATTATGATCTATGTATTTGATGAATGTGATGCTTCTTGTCCGTATTCTTTTATCGACTCTTCACTCCATAAACCTGAGGCCATGTTTATTGAGCTCAGTTTCGCTTGGGGACAAGCGAAGTCTAAGCTTGGGGGGAGTTGATACGTCCATTTTGCATCACTATTCTATGTCTTAATTCACTATTATTCATTGATATATTTCGTATTGAGAGGTGATACTTATGTTATTTCATCTATTTTTGCATGGTTGATGACTTTTGGAGCATGGACCGTTGCAGTCAGGATTCTGATAGAAAAGGTGCTGTTTGGAGGCAAAATTCACAAAGATCAGAAAATCCGGGAAAATATACGGAAAATCCTATTTTTCCAGAAGACTCAGGATACCAGAAGATAGAGTGGAGGTGGGCCACAGGGGCCCCACACCACCCCATGGCGCGGGAAGGCCTAGGCCGCGCCTGGAGGTGGTGTGGCCACCCTGGCCCACTCCAGCCTCTCTCCTCTGGCGTATATCATCCCCACGAAACCCTAAGACTCGAGGAGCGACCACAGAAAGATTCCGCCACCTCTACGGGGCGGAAAACACCGAGAGAGAAAGATCTCTCCGGTAGACAGATTTCTGCCGAGGGAATTCCTTCCCGGAGAGGGGAGATCATCACCATCAACACCACCATCAAGCTGGACTTCATCGGGATCATCATCATCACCACCATCATCACCATCAGCACCCTCATCACCATCTCCATATTGCTGTAACAATTGCGTTGAATCTTGCATAGTTCATAGGGGAAACTTTCCCGGTGTTGATTACTCTTTGTAGTTGATGCTATTGAGTGAACCATTGAATTATTGTTTATGTTCAGATTGTTATACATCATTATTCCATCTCTGATCATGATCCATATGATGTCTTGTGAGTAGTTCGTTTTGTTCTTGAGGACATGGGAGAAGTCTTGTTGTTAGTAGTGGAGTTGCGTTGAGAAAGATTCAATAGATTGTTATTTAAGTTGTGGTGTACTTCTTCTAGTGGTGTCATGTGAACGTCGACTACATGACACTTCACCTATATGGGCCTAGGGAAATGCATTGTGTATTTGGCTACTAATCGTAGGGGTTGCCGGAGTGACAGAAACCTGAACCCCCGTTTGGAAACCATTGCACAAGGGACGTAAGGGTCTTAGAGTTTAAAGTCGTGGTTAGGTTTCTACCTTAATTACTTTCTTGTACTTACAGATGTTTGCAAGGGGTATAATCACAAGTTTGTATTAGTCTTGTATGGGGCGGTACATTAGCACAGGTTCACCCACACAGCACTTAGCAAGCTAAAGAAGATTAATCGACTATATGAAGCGAAAGCACTTGACAGTCTTCCCATGTGTCCTCGAGAACGTTTGGTCATCTATAGAAATACATCCGGCTTGTCCTTTGTTGCATAAAGGATTGGGCCACTTGCTGCATTTATTCCTACTGTCTTTTGTTCACTCGTACTTTGTTTACTTGCTTTATCGAAAAACCCTAAAAATTCGTTTGCTAAGTATTTGCAGAGAATTCCTGATCCATACCACTAGCCAGCACCTTCTACTCCTCGTTGGGTTCGACACTCTTACTTATCAAAAATACTGTGATACACCCCTATACTTGTGGGTCATCATCCGCCTACAAGACTCAGTAAGTGCCACATAAGTGTGAGCTACATCAGGTTTGGTTGCATGTGGAGGGGGTTCCGCATTCCTTGCGTACCTTCCTGGGTTTGTGGGCAGTTGGGTCACTCCTGGAACCCCTCTTAATGTCGATCTGCTGAGTCTGTGGTGGAGGAGTGTTGTTCGCATCTTGGTTGGCATGTTTGACATTACCGTGTTTAAAAAGCAAGATTCTTTGGGCTCCTTTCTTACTTATGATGTGGTCATTAAACTCAAGGGGTATGAACTTCGGTTTAGGTTGGAGCTTTAGGGATATGTCCTAGAACCTATTTCTCACCATACTTGTGGAGGAAGCACAATGATGATTCTGATGGGAATGGTATCGGGAACAATGGGGATGATGCTATGGATACTTCAGAACCTGCCCTTCCTCCCTCCACGGATGGGGCATCCTTGAGACAACCGTCTGGACAGGGGAACTATGCACCGTCTTTGTCGTGACAGGCTCCTGTGAAAGTTTATGCTGTTACTCCTTTTAATGCTTCTCCTACTACTCCGCGTGGAAAGGAACTCTTGGATGCCTTGACATTGGACTCCCCCTGTGTGGGAGTAAGATGTCTGGAGGGTCGCCTCGAGTCTCGCCTACTCAATTTCATGATGCTCTTCAGGCGGTGAGGGGGTTGCCTAATGCTCTTTTGGTGGCTTCTCATGCTCGGTGTAAACCGAATGTGTTGGGTCGATCTATCCCAAGACCTACTATGTGAGGGCTGGATCCAGTGTTGATGGAGTTCACCGGTGACATGGCGTGTGGTGGGCTGGCTCAGGTGGAGCTAGTCGTTCGGTCGCTTGGCAGGCCGGCGCCGGATGTGGCCCAGGAGGGGCTGGCCAGCCCGAGCTCTACCCCGGTGACCCCTCATCCCGTGTGAGCCTAGGGACGCGGAGAGGGAGGCCTTTCGAGCCAGGCGGCAGCCCAGCTCGGAGGCGTGGCACTTGTGGATGGACGGGCTCTAGAGACGACCCAGGTGTTGGGCTTGGTGGCCCAGACGGAGCTTCCGAGCATAGGAGTCTTCGAGGCGCAGGCGGGGCTATGCTCTGAAGGTGATACCGCCAAGGCGGGGCGGTGCTTTGGGGGAGACCTGGCCTAGTAGGGGGCAGGTTACTCCCCTGTTGTGGCGTCAACTAGCCTAGGCATGGGCGCAAGTGGCTTCACGAGCAAGATTCTGGTGGATAGGACCCCAACACACAGGACCTCTCGGCATGGTACTGATGCTGTTGGGGCGTCGGTTACTGATGAGTACTCTTTGGTCAAGGCCATGCGTAGGAAGGCTGAAAAAATCTAGACTCTCAAGGTATAAACAGTTCGTCTAAATCTTTCCTTTCGTTTTCCACCCCTGTTATTGTTGATAAGCTTGCCAATGTTGGTGTTAGCATGGGTAGATCTGTAAAGGAAATTAATCTTTCTAGTTCTGTTCTGAGACATATGGAGGTTGACCGTTTTAATGGTTACTCGTAAGGTTTCATTTATTCCTGAAACTTCATCGATCGAGGAGGAGGAGTTGCATGCCATAATAGATGGTCAACTCCTCTCTCACTTAGTTGGTGAAGTGTCAGAGATTGGTTTTGATGAGACTGGGCTGGGCTCATTATATGAGCTTAAAGCTTCTGGTCGAAAATCAAAAAACCTAAAATCTCGCAAGAGGTTTCGTGTATCCAAATCTCCTATTGTTTATCAATGAATGGCATGTTCTCAAATAGCAGAGGCCTTCGTGACTTGGCTAAACATTTGTTTTTTGCCGATTGTGTGAGAGATCATAAGTTGGATTTTTGGGTATTTCTGAGACCGAAAGACGTGATTTCTCACAAGCGCAACTCAATCGCATTTCTGGTGGAGTGGACTTTACGTGGGTATCATGTCCACCGCGAGGTCGGTCCGGGGAATCCTATTGGGCGTCAGAGATGATGCTATGGAAGTCTTAGCTAGTTTGAATGGAGATTTTTTTATTAAACTCCATATTTGTAACAAGGTTGATGATTTCATATGGTCTCTCGTCATTGTCAATGGGGCTTCCCATGATATTTATAAACTAGAATTTTTGTGTGAGTTGTTTAATCTGGATAAGAATAATCCATACCCTATTCTTATAGGTGGGGATTTTAACTTGCTAAGATTACCTCATGAGAAAAGTCAGGACCGTTTCGACGAACATTGGCCTTTCATGTTTAATGCTATCATTGACAGTTGATACAATGCAAATGTATCTATAATTTTTGATATTCCATGCTTGGTTTTATCTACTTTCTTGTGTTTTGTCCACACTTTGGAGTACTTTTCATATGATTTCTTGGACTAACCTATTAACAAGAGCCACAGTGCCAGCTGCCTGTTTTCTGCTGTTTTTGGTTCCAGGAAAGTCAGAAAATGAATATTCTTGGAATTGGATGGGACAAAAGCCAAAAATCCTATTTCACCACAAGACTCCCGGAGCCATAATATGAGACAGAGTGGGGCTGGGGCCCAGCCACACCACCTGGCCACGCGGGCTGGGCCTGGCCGCGCCAGGGGGTGGTCTGGCCGCCCTAGGCACCCCCTCGGTCTCCCTCTTCGCCTTTAAGAAGCCTTCTGACCTAAAACCTCTAGGGGTTCGACATTTTTCCAGAAGGAGTTCCGCTTCGCCGCCACCACCATATTCCACGAAATAGCACCAGAAACTCCGTTCTGGCACCCTACCGGGACAGGGAATTGGAGGAGATCATCGCCATCATCATCACCATTGCTTCTCCATCGACCATCCATGTTTCCCCCGTCTATGAGTGAGTAATCCCCCAATGTAGGCTATGGGGATGGTAGGGATTGGATGAGATCGTCCATGTAATGGCATCAGATTGTTAGGGCATGGTGCCTAGTATCTTCTATTAGTGCTTTATGACTTTGTTGCAACTTGTTATGCTTAATGCTTGCCACTAGGGCTCGAGTGCCATGATTTCAGATCTGAACATGTTATTGATTCATTATGATAGTATTGTTTATGGTCTTACCATCAAGTTGTATACACACGTTGTTGTCTGGAACCAATGGCCCCGAAGTGACAGAAATCGGGATAACCGGAGGGAATGGCTTCGATGTGAGGATCACATGTGTTCACGGAGTGTTAATGCTTTGCTCCGGTGCTCTATTAAAAGGAGAACCTTAATTGCTAGTAGCTCCCTTGAGGCCCCACTGCAAACGGGCTGGCAGGACAAAAGATGTTGTGCAAGTTCTCATTGCGAGCACGTATGACTATATATGGAACACATGCCTAGGATTATCTAGTACTTGGATGCTTTATCTTATTTATCTGCAATTGCCCTATGTTCTGATTGCTATGTGAATTGTCTTGTCCATGCAACGTCTGTCTATCCATCCCTATGCCTACCGCACTCGAATCCTACTGTTTGTTGTTATTGTTACTACTATCTTTGTTTTACTGCTGCTGTTACTTTGTTATTTCTACTACAAAACGGTTGCTACTGATAAACTGGTGTGAGCAAGATTGATTCAAGGTGCAGCTGAATTGACAACTCAGTTGTTAAGGCTTATAAATATTCTTTGGCTCCCCTTGTGTCGAATCAATAAATTTGGTTTCACTTCCCTCAAAAATACTGCGATACACCCCCTATACTTGTGGATCATCAAGATTATTTTCTGGCGCCGTTTCCGGGGAGCATAAATTTATTTATCAAGTGCACATGGAATCACTATTGTACAAGCTTAGTTTATTTATGCCTTGTTTGCTTGTTTCTTTATCAAAAATACAAAAAAAATTAGTTCCTACTCTAGTTGTTATTTTCGTTGGTCTGTTATTGTCTTGCTTTATCATGCTTTCTATCAATGGTTGTTTTCTTTGAAACTGAATCTTATTGGCAAGGTGGGTTCACGGAAGATCAAAAATATTATTATAAAGAACACCGCTTGTCACAAAAAGGGAAACACTTATGGGAACAAATTGATAAATTGTATACCATTGCTAGAAACGTGTGCTCTACTTATAATGTTACTTATTGCTTTGATAAATCTTGTTGCTATAAGAGGTATAAACACCTCCCTTTTCAATGTGAGTATAATGATAATGCTACCATATCTTCTTATGTTAAAGGAAATTATGACTTTTATGATGTGGAACAAATTGAGGAATTTATTGCTTGGAGGGGTGCATTTGAACTTGCTAGTTTTCTTGAAAATATTGATGATTCACCTTATAAATATGAGTTTTATGATATACTTAGATTTTGCTTTGATAATTACAAGGAATAAAATGGCTATATTCTTGAATATATTAATAGATGCTTTCCACAAATGGAAGAGACTAATGCCTTGCAGGATCCTATGGAAGAAGAAATTGATGAACCTGAGAGTGATGAACAAAAAGAGGAAGAATGGATTATCCATGCCTACCTTCTAATGAGAGTAACTCTTTATCCCTTACATTATTTGATTGTCCCCCATGCTTACCAAAGGAGGATGAATGTTATGCTCATGTTATCTGTGATAATCCTTTATTTGTGCCTAACTTCGAGATGCATGGTACTAAAGAGTTTTGCTTAGAAATTGTTTATGATAAAGCTCTAGACGATGGTCCTATATTGAATGATCAGTCATCTTGTTATAGAATTGTTAATAGTGGGTTTGACTTTAATCCCACTATTTTTGAGCTTGATAAAAATTATGTTTTTGTAGAACATGAAAAGCATGCTTTATGTGATAGTTATATTGCTGAGTTTATTCATGAGGCTACTGAAAATTATTATGAGAGAGGAAAATATGGTTGTAGAAGTTTTCATGTTATTGAAACACCTCTCTATGTGCTGAAAGTTTCATAGTTACTCTTGTTTTATCTTCCTATGCCTGTCACTTTGTTCTTTGCAAATTTATTTGTATACAAGATTCCTATGCATAGGAAGTGGGTTAGACTTCAATGTGTTTTGAATTTACTTCTTGATGCTCTCTTTTACTTCAATTCATATTTCTTATGTGAGCATCCTCCCAAACTATCATGCCTAACTTAAAGGCGTTAATGAAAAGTACTTATTGGGAGATAACCCAAAAGTTTTAGATGAGTCTTGGAAGTTATTACTTTAGTAATAACGGCTCCTTATCCTTTTTATTTTCTTTTTTTGCCAAGAGTAACCTCTAATGAGAGAGAAGTAATGGTTGGGAAAGTTGCTGTCCTAAAACAGATTTATGTCCTTCACCGCAAAAATTCGTGTAAAATATCTGTACGTCCTTTTGAGGCGTGAATGTTATTGATTCTGCCCCAGGTTGTTATCTAACTTTCGTTAGGTCAACACTTTTCGATTTGAGCAACAGAAGGTCTTCGAAAAAATTCGTCTTTACCTGCTGGTCTATTTTGACAGATTTCTGCCATTATTTGCATTTGCTTCTTGTTGGTTCCTTTTTGAGTTCTTTTGGGGAATTGAGATCTTTGAGGGAAGTGCTACAGTAGCTTGTGTTTTAATGGAAGTTTTATTGGTGTTTTAACTGAACCTAAAGACTTATTATCTTGAGTGCACTAATGTTGCTAATAAAGATTATGTGAAGTTTTGTATGAAGGAAAAATTTCGGGTGTATGGAAGGAATGAGTAATGAGATGAAGGATGGACTAAAGCTCAAGCTTGGGAATGCCGCGCGTGTCACCCCAAGCAATATCCAAGAAGTACAAGCGTCAAAGCTTGGGGATGCCCAAGGCACCCCCCTCTTCATCAATAAAAATCCCAGGTTTCTTCCAAACGCTTCATTTATATTGTTTAATGCAAAGTTGTGTTGTTCTTGGAGCGTCTTCTTTTTCGTTTTCGTTTTGGTTTTTCGTTTTCTTTGTTTTCTTAGTTTGCTGAATAAATTGGTTGGACCCCCTCTTTCATACATTGGTTTTCAAATAGTTGGTTTGGATTGGAAAAGAGTAGGAAAGTTCATGCTTAACTCGTAAAGAGAGCTTGTTTTTGACTATGGCCTATGATTTGTCATGCCATGCTTGATATTGTTTTGGATTTATGCTTAGTATTATTTGCTGTAGCATGACTTGTTATAAACAATTGAGATTGCTTAATGTGCCTTGGATGAATCATGCGTTGTTTTAGCATATTAAAGCATAGTATTGTGGTATTCTCCTTTGATGCTTTATTTGGGTTGACTTGGCGCATGCTCACACCATGTTATGACTATGCCAAGTCACATAAGCCTTTATGATCCTTTAGTTTTCAACTTGTAGTATCACTTTATGCTTTGATCAATGATGTTTTGTCGCTCTACATGATTATGGCTATTATTGCTCTCCTAGTTTGCCGCTCCCAGTCTTTTGCTAGCCTCCACAACCAAGTATGAGTTCCACTCATATATCCAACTCCCTAAACCAAGTTATTCCAAAGAGTCCACCATACCTATCTACTAGCATATGCTATTCCAAGTATATTCATGTTTTTGTTTACCTTCCAAATTAAACTTGTTATGAGAAAACTAGTGATTAAAGCTCTCACGAACTTGATGGCACACTTTACTTTTTTGCATTTAATAAACTTGAACCATTGGGTCCTTATTTGTTGCATATATGCTTGCGCTTTATAAGTTGAAATTAGCAGAACCATGTATCATGGGGAACGCTTTTAACATTGCACTTGTACTTTGTACCCCGTTGATATCATGTTCTTTTGCTTATGGATCCCGGCGGTGTGAAATAAAAGTGGAACTTGTAAGATCATGGAGTTTGTATGTGTGTTAGAAAAACGCTTGGGCCGCTAGCCTAAGCCATGCCTAATCATGGTGGAAACTTGCAGCATCACTATAATGAGCACTCTATGAAGCATCCTCGATAAAAACCTATGCAAATAGCAAATAAAAAGATCGCTGAGATGCTCATTGTCTACTTGCCTTGTCATTTTGATTATGGGATAGCTCCTGTATCATGTGCAAGGGGTACCCCGTTGGCGGTTATTTATGATACATATGTACTTATAATGACAAGAGCTTACTCGTGACTAAAGTTGAGTAGCATGAGGTTCGGTCTTCGTAAGTAAGGGGCATGAGATTTCGGTTTATAACTTGTCAAGCATATCCTCTTAGTTGTGTCACTTTAACCTTAATCACTTCAAGATGCTTATGATAGGAGCAATGAGAGCTAAAAGCTATTAAGTACCATAATTTTTGGAAGCTCTTTATGAGACTTGAATCTCTACTTCCTTCTATGAAGGCCTTTCTTCCACTATATATATTGAGTCTCCACCTTCTACCTTTATGCACTTATTTTGAGAGCACAGTGGCCATTCTTAGTTCTATGTGCATTGTCCCGAGACTAGTTGATTGATGCATAATTTGATATTGCTTCTTTTAAATTATTTGTATCTAGTCACTCTTACGAACTTTGAAGGTGTCCTATGTATTTATATTTGCTACTCTATGAGGGACAAGCTGAATACTACTATGCTATGTTTTCTTTATGTGAAACAAACAAACGTCTTGCAAAGCATTGTTATTCATGAATCTTTTGTTTGTGCCTTTTCATGTTGCATCATAGTTTCTTTGTCTTAATGCTAGAACTTTGTCTTTCATGTTATGATTAAAGTACTATGATCCCAGCTTTGAATGTTGTACAGATACTTTGATCAAGTTTATGATGGTGCATGTCACCTAAAAAATTATTCTTTCTTTTTATCACTTACCTACTCGAGGACGAGCAGGAGTTAAGCTTGAGGATGTTGATACATTGCAAATGTATCTATAATTTTTGATGTTCCATGCTTGGTTTTATCTGCTTTCTTGTGTTTTGTCCACACTTTGGAGTACTTTTCATATGATTTCTTGGACTAACCTTAACAAGAGCCACAGTGCCAGCTGCCTGTTTTCTGCTGTTTTTGGTTCTAGGAAAGTCAGAAAATGAATATTCTCGGAATTGGATGGGACAAAAGGCAAAAATCCTATTTCACCAGAAGACTCCTAGAGCCAGAATATAAGACGGAGTGGGGCTGGGGCCCAGCCACACCACCTGGCCGCGCGGGCTGGGCCTGACCATGCCAGGGGGTGGTCTGGCCGCCCCAGGCACCCCCTCGGTCTCGCTCTTCGCCTATAAGAAGCCTTCTGACCTAAAAACTCTGGGGGGTTTGACGTTTTTCCAGAAGGAGTTCCGCTCCACCGCCACCACCAGATTCCACGAAATAGCACCAGAAACTCCGTTCTGGCACCCTGCCGGGACGGGGAATTGGAGGAGATCATCGCCATCATCATCACCATCGCTTCTCCATCGACCATCCATGTTTCCCCCATCTATGAGTGAGTAATCTCCCGCTATAGGCTCTGGGGATGGTAGGGATTGGATGAGATCGTTCATGTAATGGCATCAGATTGTTAGGGCATGGTGCCTAGTATCTTCTATTAGTGCTTTATAACTTTGTTGCAACTTGTTATGCTTAATGCTTGTCACTAGGGCCCGAGTGCCATGATTTCAGATCTGAACATGTTATTGATTCATTATGATAGTATTGTTTATGGTCTTACCTGCAAGTTGTATACACATGTTGTTGTCCGGAACCAATGGCCCCGAAGTGACAGAAATCGGGATAATCGGAGGGAATGGCTTCGATGTGAGGATCACATGTGTTCACGGAGTGTTAATGCTTTGCTCCGGTGCTCTATTAAAAGGAGCACCTTAATTGTCAGTAGTTCCCTTGAGGCCCCGCTACAAATGGGCTGGCAGGACAAAAGATGTTGTGCAAGTTCTCATTGCGAGCATGTATGACTATATATAGCACATGCCTAGGATTTACCTAGTACTTGGATGCTTTATCTTATTTATCTGCAATTGCCCTATGTTCTGATTGCTATGTGAATTGTCTTGTCCATGCAACGCCCGTCCATCCATCCCTATGCCTACCGCACTCGAATCCTACTATTTGCTGCTATTGTTACTACTGTCTTTGATTTACTACTGCTATTACTTTGCTATTTCTACTACAAAACTGTTGCTACTGATAAACTGCTATGAGCAAGATTGATTCCAGGTGCAGCTGAATTGACAACTCAGTTGTTAAGGCTTATAAATATTCTTTGGCTCCCCTTGTGTCGAATCAATAAATTGGGTTTCACTTTCCTCGAAAATACTGCGATACACCCCCTATACTTGTGGGTCATCAATAGTTTAGACCTAAGAGAGGTTACGATGTTAGGAAGACAGCTCACCTGGGCTAATAGTCTTCCGGAGCCTACCTACGAAAAACTGGATAGAGTGCTTATGGATACCAAATGGGAAGAAAAATTCCCTATGGTAATTGTTCGCGCTCTAGAGCATATTGAGAATTGTCGGATCATGCTCCTTTATTATTATTTGTTGGAACACCACCAGGAAATGCCAAACATAGTTTCAAATTTGAACTTGGATGGATGGATCGTGATGGTTTCTATGAATTGGTAAAGGCTGTTTGGGAGAAACATGTTAGTGGTTAAACGCCTATACATCGATGGAACAACAAAATGCGTGCCTTGCGCAAGTTCCTTCGTGGTTGGGCTAGATATGCTGCTAGAGTCCTAAGAAAGATAAAATACGCCTATCATCTATTATTAACGATTTAGAGGCTGCTACGGAAGTCAGGCTTTTAACTACACAAGATATTGAGCTTAAAAACCAATCGAATGCAGAAATTGCTAGACTACTCCGCGAGGAGGAACTCAAATGGTACGAACACTCTCAAGCGAAATTTATTCTTGAAGGAGACGTCGATACAAGATACTTTCATGTTGTTGTCAATGGCAAGCATAAAAAGAAACTTATTCACTCTTTAATTCAGGATGAAGGTAGGATTGAGGATTAGGAGCAACTAAAATCTTATATTACTATATATTACAAATCCTTGTTTGGGACAACACCAGAGAATTCATTCGTGTTGGATGAGTCCCAAACAGCGGATATTCCTCAGGTTTCTGTTGAGGAGAGCAACTTTCTAACCGCTCCTTATACGGAGGAGGAGGTCAAGAAAGCTGTTTTCCAAATGGAACATAACAAAGCATCAGGGCTTGATGGCTTTCCACCGGAATTTTATCAAAAATTCTAAGAAGTTATTAAGGAGGACCTGATGCATCTTTTTGAGTTCTTGCATGTCGGTCTGCTTGACCTTTTTAGTCTCAATTTTGGCAACATTATTTTATTACCTAAGGTTAATGATGTAGAACGTATACAATAGTATCATCCAATCTGCCGTCTTAATGTTAGTTCTAAAATCTTGACAAAAGTTGCTATGATTAGATTAAACTCGATAGCTGATCATGTTGTACGCCCATCTCAAACTGCTTTTATGCAAGGAAGAAACATGCTAGATGGTGTAGTAATCCTGCATGAAACAATTCATGAACTACACTCAAAGAAATTAAATGGTGTACTGTTCAAGGTTGACTTTGAGAAGCCTTGTGACAAGGTTAATTGGTCTTTTCTTCAGCAAACACTCTGAATGAAAGGTTTTTCGGAGTAGTGTGGTGCTCTCATATAGTCTTTTGTGTATGGTGGTAGTGTTGCCATTAATGTCAATGACGACACTGGCAAATACTTCCAAACAAAAAAAGCTGAGACAAGGGGATCTACTATCGCCTATACTATTTAACATAGTGGTAGATATGTTGGCTATCCTGATTGAGAGAGCCAAGGCTGATGGCCAAGTTGAAGGATTAGTTCCCCATCTGGTTGAATGTGGTCTCTCCATTCTTCAATACGCTGGCGATACAATCTTATTTGTGAAACACGATCTGGAGAAGGCTAACAATGTGAAATTAATTTTATCAGTATTTGAGCAACTCTCTGAATTGAAAATTAACTTCCATAAAAGCAATTTGTATTGTTTTGGCGAGGCTAATAACGATGCCCACCTATATGCTAAACTTTTCGGCTATGGTCAGGGGCAATTTCCAATCAACTATTTGGGGATATCGATCCATTATCGGCGTCTCACGATTGCTGAATGGAAACTCGTTGATGAAAGGCTACAGAAACGTCTGAATAGTTGGAAAGGTAAACTGCTATCCCTTGGCAGAAGACTTGTTCTTATAAATTCAGTACTCACCAATATGGTACTATATATGATCTCATTTTTTCAAATACCAAAAGGTGTCTTAAAGAAAGTGGATTATTTCCGATCAAGATTCTTTTGGCAAGGGGATATTGAAAAAAAATCATCGACTGACCAGATGGAATGTGGTTTGCCGACCAAAAGAATACGATGGACTAGGCATACATGATTCGCAAGTCAAAAACACCGCGCTTTTGGGTAAATGGTTCTTTAAACTACTTATAGAAGATGGTGTCTGGCAAACCATTCTATGTAGGAAGTATGTTGGCTCCAAAGTTGTGTCTCAAGTGGTTTGGAAACCCGGTGATTCATATTTTTGGGCGGGACTAATGGCATCCAAAAAGTATTTATTCCGCTTTGGTATTTTTAATATTAAGGATGGTCCGCAGATTAAGTTCTGGGAAGATAAATGGCTTGACCAAACTACTCTTAGACACAAAGGGGATATACTTTCCACACTGTTGGGAACTAATCCACCTAATATGTCTTTCAGAAGAAGTCTCATAGGTCCTAGACTAGTATCGTGGAACAATCTTTTATTACGATTATCCATGATATAGCTGTCGGAGGGTGTGAACGAGTTCAAATGGAAATTACTAGAGAGTGGTAATTTTCTATGGACTCAATGTATAGAGCTTTGATCCAACCTGATATTCCAGTCGATGATAATAGTTAAATTTGGAAGATGAAATTACCCCTTAAAATGAAGATATTTGTGTGGTATCTTTGTAAAGGAGCAATTCTTACAAAAGATAATCTTGCTAAGAGGAATTGACATGAAAGTACACAATGCGTTTTTTATCATCATAATAAGACAATACAATATTTATTCTTCCGATGTAAATTTATTCATGCTATATGGTCAATCATGAAAATGGCCTCTGGTTTATCTCCTTCTCAGTCGGTAACCAATATTTTTGGTAACTGGTTACATAGGATACAAGATAAATATGAGACTTTATTTAGGGTGAAAGCGCTTGCCATTATTTGGTCGCTTTGGCTATGTAGAAATGATAAGATTTTTAATAACATTGTGTCTTCTTCTCTGCAGGTTATCTATCGAGCTACGGCTATTCTCCGATCATGGACTACCCTCCAGCGTATGGAGCTTTGCGATTTATTTGTGAAGGAATGTACGCGATTAGAGGACACGGCGAGGGATATTTTCTCCCGACATGGATGGTAGCGTGATCTCCGTATCGATCAACATTAGCTCAAGGCGTTTTACTATCTAGCATGCTTTGTAATTTTCGTTTTAAGTTGGACACTTGGTGTGTAGTTGATTGGCTGTGTGCATCCTAGTTATACAGAAGCCAGGTGTAAACGTTACTCTCCAAAAAAAAATTTAAAAAAAGGGAAAAAACCATATATAGGGATAGCTAGCCCGCGCGCGCACTTGATGAGAGAAAAAGATCGCCGCTGCTTTTAATCTGTGGCTCCAATGAATGATTCAGATCTCATAGGGTTCGGTTGCTGATAGAAAAATATTTCATAGGGTTCGTACGGAGTACTCCGTAGAGCAGGAAGAGCCCATGGCAAATCACCGCGCACAGATGAGTAGTTCCAGTAAGATGATGTATCTTCCTTGAGGATAAGACGGAGGAGAATGGTAAACTCATTCCATAAAAGACGTGGTTTCGGTCAGACTAGAAAAACTAGGAGGAAGCTAACTTCTGAACTTGGCATCTGTATGCCCCAATAACGTACTGCAGAAAGCAGCGAGTATGTCAATTTTCCACAGCGGATCCTTCCCCAACGCTACGGTACCGTACCGGTGTTTCCTGCCAGATTTGAACGCACGTGCAAAAGACATACTACCTAGTTTTCTCTCAATGTTTCGTGATGGATTTGCTTCAATACCTACATAAAAAAAATGGTCATTTGGTGTGGAACTATATGAATCACATGTTCTTGATTTTGGGCATCGAGGGCCCGGATCAGGGCATTGAGGTCCTGGAACCAAAGTGACTCCTTGATCTTTTGTTCTTGATTTTTTGTTTAGAATTTTTGTGAGTTTGAGTATAAATCTGAGACGGATTTTGTCATATTCATGGATTTTCTATGAATCCAGTTTGGGTACGAATCCGGATCTAGTCTTGATCTTTTTTTTCTGGATTTTTTATCCAGTTCTTGTTGAATCTTGCTTGAATATGATTCCTTTTCTGTTAATGCCGGTGTGAAATTGATTCATTTCTGTTTGATCTTCCATAAACTATGAACCCGAAAGAAAAATCTATGATGATATTGCAATCTTCACTGAAAAATACTGACGTACTAGATTGCTTACAAAGCAACGTATGGACCGTTGGAGTTTGATCCCCCAAAAAAAAACTAATCTAGTTTGTTTGCTATTAGTGGTTTCGAAAATAATTCGAGTGAAGATTCATCCAAAATTCATTTTAGTTTTAGGAAGTTCGGGATGGGTGGTGCTTGTTTCAGTGAGTTTCAGTTTCGTCCAAAATTCATTTCAGTTTCGCTGACTTCAAGACTCATCCTAAATTCACCAGAAAAGACATGTATTGTGCCCGTGAGTTCAGGATGGATCTGAATCATGTATAAATTATGTATGATTATGTTCAAAAAAATAGAGGATTTGATAGTCTTCCAAAAGATGTTTTATGTATGTTTCTTGGGAGAAACAAGTATGAAACGCATGTAAATCTTACGAATGTTGTGTCAAACTTCCAAAACTAGGATAAACATGAATGATATATATGATACTAGGTACCTTAAAAATTACACCATTAAAAAAGGTATGGAAAATGTATACAATTAAATAAATGGTATGGTACAAACTTCCATAAATTTGCATGAAAAAATCTTGAATGCTGAATAAACGTCCATTGTCTATAACAGAATGCTCAATGAAGCTTTTCTTGACAGAAAACAAATTTATTGTTCGGGAACGGCTATTTTGAAAAAGGATAAGGAAGACGCTCTTTTACAATATTTCAGAAGCCACCTTGGTTCTCCATCCGCGAGACAAGCCTGCCTGGATTGGGAAGGTCTAGGTTATGTTCCTCATGACCTTTCTGACTTGAACGACCCTTTCACGCGCCAGGAGATCAAGGGCGCGGTCTTTTCCTTGCCTTCGGTAAAAGCGCCCGGGCCCGATGGTTTCATTGGAGCCTTCTTCAAATCTTGCTGGGACATCATCAAGAATGACGTCATCAACGCAATAATCCATATGTCGCAGCTTCGTACAAGCTGCGTCCACCTCATCAACTCGGCCAACATCATCCTCATTCCTAAGAAAAATGAGGCGACAACGGTGGGCGACTACAGACCGATTAGCCTCATCCACAGTCTTTCGAAGATTTTCTCCAAGATTCTTGCTAATCGGTTGGCCCCTATCCTCCCTGACATCGTCTCCAATTGTCAGAGTGCTTTCGTCAAGAAAAGGAGTATTCATGACAATTTCATGCACGTGCAAAATCTCATCAAAGAGCTACACTCCTCAAAAAACCCGGGCCTTTTCCTCAAACTGGACATCTCCAAAGCCTTCGACTCTGTGGGGTGGGCTTACCTTATTGAGGTGCTGACGGCCATCGGCTTCGGTACCATGTGGCGTGACTGGATCTGCCTCACCCTGGCTTCCTCTTCCTCGCGCGTCCTCCTAAATGGGGACCCTGGCACGGCCTTTTGGCACAATAGGGGGCTTAGACAAGGCGACCCCCTTTCTCCCATGCTCTTCATCCTGGCCATCGATCCCTTGCAGCGCATCTTTGCAAAGGCTACCCTCAGCGGAATTCTTACGCCTATTCGCTCCCGCACGGTGAGATGCAGAATTTCGTTGTATGCCGATGACGCTGGAGTCTTCGTCACGCCAAACAAAGAAGAGTTGGCTGCCGTAAAAGCCATACCGGACTGCTTCGGCAAGGCAAGCGGCCTCGTAACAAATGTGGATAAATCGGAGATCTTCCCGGTACAATGTGGGGAAATAGACCTCGACGACGTGCTCACTGCTTTTCCTGCAAAGCTGGCAAGTTTCCCTGGGAAGTATTTAGGTCTACCTCTTCACTTTCGTCGCCTGCGCAAAGTTAACTTCCAGCCTCTTTTCGACAAGATCGCTGGGAAGCTTCCTGGATGGTACGGCAAGAACATCGCGCGTCCTGGGAGAATCGCTCTGGCCAAATCGGTCCTGATGGCCACGGCGGTCTATCACTCTACGGCCATTCCGCTAACTAAATGGGCACGCAACCAGATCACCAAGATTGCAAGGAACTTTGTCTGGGCAGGAGATGAAGGGGAGCATGCCGCGCAAGGAAAAGCGCTTGTCAACTGGAAGACTGTCTGCAGGCCAAAAGCCTTGGGTGGCCTTGGAATGACGGATCTTGGCTGCTCTGGGAGAGCGCTGAGACTCCGTTGGCCTTGGCTACAATGGACCGACCCTTCGCGCACTTGGGCTGGATCGAAGCTGCCCTGTAGCCCGGCTGATATGGACCTTTTCCGGGCTTGCACGAAGATATCCCTTGGGAACGGAGAAAGGGCCTCCTTTTGGCACGACAACTGGTGCGGACGGGGGCCAATAAAGCAGTGGGCTCCCGACCTCTACAACATCGCCTCTAGGAAATCGAGATCGGTGGCAAAGGAGCTCTCCCTGGGTAACTGGATCCGATCGGTTGCTAGGCTTCACACCCCCATCCAGCTGTCTCAATACTTCGAGGTCTGGGCGTCCAGAACATTCAGCTTGAACCTCTCCTTCAAGATTCCATCAGGTGGACCCTGACCACCGACGGGGTTTACACTGCCAGCTCGGCCTACCACGCTCAGTTCAATGGATGCTT
Source organism: Avena sativa (assembly GCA_916181665.1). Lineage (NCBI taxonomy): Eukaryota > Viridiplantae > Streptophyta > Magnoliopsida > Poales > Poaceae > Avena > Avena sativa. The sequence continues at coordinate 625,786,705 of OV702288.1, read as the reverse complement.
CCCCAAATTCAAGGCGCAAAAAATTTGGTCTGCCCACGCTGAGCCGAAATGCAAGCTATTCTCCTGGCTGGCCCTCCACGGGAAGCTCCTAACTGCCGACATGTTGACCATCAGAGGATGGCCCAATGACCCTACCTGCAAGCTCTGTGGCTCGGCCCCTGAAACGGCTCTACATCTCTGCAAAGATTGCCCCTTCACGACTGCGGTGTGGACTACAACTCAATCGTGGGATAATGATGCCACGGGAAGTCACGGACAATCCCTCCCCTCCTTCTCTGAGTGGTGGGACGACCTGATCGAGGGGAAACCTAAATCCGAGCAAAACCGACTTAGCGGTCGCATGATGTATGTGATGTGGAATGCATGGAAAGAGCGCAATAGACGAATCTTCACGGGTCGGCGAATGACCTACGTCGAGGTGGCTTCGATTGCTAGAGACGACATCCACCAACGTTTGGCAGCCTATGCGTCGGGGGGGCAGGCTATCCCAGCTGAACCTGATTAGTTCCTCTCCTTTGGGGCTGGAGGTTGCCGGTGGTTTTGGCGCGTTTACGCCTTAATCTAAAACGTGTCCCTCTGTATGGTGACTTTTTATTCCCCCTTCTAATAGAATAGTCAGAGCTCCTGCCGGTTGCGCTAAAAAAAACTATATTATATATAGAACTGGCTAATTAAATAAAATAAAGGATAGTTTATTTGTGTATCATGTGAGGAGACAATCGAGGGCGAAAATATGTATAAAACATAAAAATGCTAGGGACTGAGAGGCAAAAGTGCTATGAACTCAATAAGTGAGGTGGAATGGTTGTTCTATAAAATGAGTAGCACGAATCTCTAACAAATAGATGACAAAGATAGTCCTTGGGTATCAGCTTACATACTCTTTTCGTCTTAAAAAGGATATTGTAAGTTTTTCTAAATTTAAATGTATCTAGACACTATTTAGTATATGGATATATTTAAATTGTGACATCCTTCTTAGAACGGCGGGAGTATGTGGTATTGCATTTCCCTTCAGGATCCATTGAAGCACTTGTCTCCATTGAAGCACTTGTCTCATCATCGCAGCTTCCCGGTCCGACGACGATACCTTTCTCGAAACATGTTTTCGTCCTGTTTTATAAATAAAACAGCAGACGTCAGACCGATGCCTTCAAATGGTGGATTTTTATAGTAGACGCAAAACGTATTCAAACAGGTGGATTTTTATAGTAGACGCAAAACGTATTCAAACAGTCCTTTCTCCGCGCTGGATCACGGTGATCCTCATTGACCAGTTGCATCGATATCACCCGGCCCGCCGGGCTATTCAAGCGTATATGAGCAAGGCCAATAGTAGAGTTAGTTGTTGGCTATAAGGCATGTTCATGTCATTTAGAGTCAATATAATAGCTAACATGTACAACAGTTAGAGATTAAAATATACTACTTTATTAATGTATGATCCATTTTTCACTCTCACATAGTGTCTAGGAACACGTGCTGCACCTAGCTCTTAACTAAGCACCCACTCCTCTTCTCTCTCATCCAACTAAGCATAAATATACTATTTTAAGTCTTATAGTCTGATTGTACTTGCTCTATACTCTCATGTGTACAAGACACAACAAACCTACAACCCAAAATCAATTCTCTGAAGAGCTACGTGGGTATCATCCTAATAAGCAAGGAGCCGGCGCGTCAATAATATGGCGAGCTCCACCAAAGGTTCCAGCGCCCCGCGGGCCGTGCCGGGCAGCTACGGCCTGCCGGTGATCGGGAACATGAGCGACCGCCTCGACTTCTACTACCGGCAGGGCCAGGACAAGTACTTCCAGTCCCGCGTGGAGCGCTACGGCTCCACCGTCGTCCGCATTAACGTCCCCCGGGGCCCCTTCCTCGCGATCAACCCCCGCGTGGTCGCGCTCCTCGACGCCAAGAGCTTCACCGTCCTCTTCGACCTCGACAAGGTCGAGAAGAGGGACGTGCTCGTCGGCTTCGTGGTCTCCCCGTCCCTCACCGGCGGCTACCGCATCTGCTCCTACCTCGACCCTTCCGAGCCCAACCACGCCAAGCTCAAGCAGCTTATGTTCTCCCTTGTGCTCTCCCGCAAGGACGCTTTCATCCCCGTCTTCCGCTCCAACTTCTCCTCGCTCCTCGCCACCGTGGAGTCCCAGCTCGCGCCCGCCGCTGTCGGAGCCGGAGACGGCACCACCAAGGTCGACTTCAACAAGCTCCACGACGTCACCCTGTTCGACTTCCTCGGTGAGGCCTACTTCGGCGAGCGCCCGGCTGCGGGTCTCTCTTCTAAGGCGACCAAGTGGCTGCTCGTGCAGCTCTGCTCCCTCTTCACGCTCGGCCTTCCCGCCATCGTAGAGGAGCCGCTCCTCCACTCGGTGCGGCTCCCGGCTTTTCTCGTCAGCGGCGACTACAAGGATCTGTACACCTACTACCTCCTCCGCCGGGTCGAGAGCGCTCGACACCGCCGAGAGCCTCGGCTTGTCGCGGGAGGAGGCTTGCCACAACCTGCTCTACGTAATGATCCTCAACAGCTACGCCGCCTTCAAGCTGATGCTCCCGGGGATACTGGCCAGTGTCGGCGCAGAGAAGGAGCTCCACAAGAAGCTGGCTGTGGAGATCCGCGCCGCCGTGGCAGAGGCCGGCGGCGAGGTCACCCTCGCTGCGCTCGAGAAGATGGAGCTGACCAAGTCCGTCGTGTGGGAGGCCTTACGTTTTGATCCACCCGTCAAGTACCAGTACGGGCACGCCAAGACCGACCTGCAGGTGGAGAGCCACGACGCCGTTTATGCGGTGAAGAAGGGGGAGATGCTGGTGGGCTTCCAGCCTTGCGCCACCAGGGACACCCGCGTATTCGGTCCCACGGCGGGACAGTTCGTCGCCGACCGGTTCGTCGGCGAGGAGGGCCGCAAGCTGCTCAAGTACGTCTACTGGTCCAACGGGCGGGAGACCGAGGAGCCAAGGGTGGGCAACAAACAGTGTCCCGGAAAGGACATGGTGGTGCTTGTTGGCAGGCTGTTCGTCGTTGAGCTGTTCCTCGCCTATGACACCTTCACCCTCGAGGTCACCAAAGGTCCGGGCGGTACCAAAGTGGCCTTCACCAGCGTTACAAAGGCTACTACTGTGATTTAGGTACTCTTTGGTTATGTTGGTGTGTGGATAAGGATAGTTCGAACGCGGCGATTCCACCACGGGTTAGACGTACTGGTCTTATCCAACGTTCACGAGCGTGCCAGGATTCGTGCTAGGATAACTTTTTGCACAAACAACCTGCACATGACTATCTTCCCACTCCTATAGGGACCAAGGTGGACATGTACGCTTGTTGCCTTCTCTTATCCTTTCCCGTGATCCTGTTTTTGCCCACGAGTTGGCGTGAGTGGCGATGAGCCTGTACCTCACGCGCCGCCGGACTTCCTCCACCAGTCCCCACCGTGTCTCTGCCCTCCCCGTCTACTGCTCCACCACCGGCGCCCATGCCCTTTCCCAACACCGGCGCCACCTCCTTGACCTCCCCGCCTCCCACTCCACCGCCGGCAACGGCAACGGCCCTCCCGCCAGATCCACCATCCGGAGCCCCTACGCTGCCTCCCGTTCTTCTCCTCAGATCCGGTGGTTCCACAAAAAAGGGGGCTTTTTTCTTGTGGATTTTCGTTTTGTATGGTTTCTTAGGAAGTTGATTTGCTTCTGATCTGATTCTTCCATGTTTCTTGTGGAAAAATCGAAGGACTTTTTTAATTTTTCTAAACATATTTTGTTTGATTGAAGGATTATTTTCTCCAGCAAACTTGCCTTTTAATGCTCTAGAAAACCTTCCTTATAAATCTATTTAATTGCTTGATTAACGCATGGCAGTTGTTAATGCCTAGAGTACTATAAGACGAGAGTTTCCTTCACGCATGACTGCTGTTAATGAGAAGAGAACGCATGTACTAATTCTGCCTAAAATCTTACTTGTAAAAAAGAAATGTACTGTTTATTTCTTAATCTCTATATTAATTTGGTGATAATAAAATGGGACGGATTCTGTACTAACTCGTGCAGACCTAATTTCTGTAATTTAAAAAGAACAAAGGGCATGGTACGTAAAAAAGCAGGGCCTTGCTGTCAAGAAATTGGTATAGCTAAGGGTGTTTTATACAATATGTGACAGAGTTTGCACGCATCCCAAAGCGTGATTGTACGCTCTATGATAACAGAGACGTCTATAAGGTTGTGGAGTTGCTTTTCTGGGCGCTGTGCCGGGTGCGTGTTTTGGGCCCAGGATCATGAAGGAACATCTGGTACCTAACTTCCAGCTACCTAGAGGCACTAAGACATACGATGGCAACACAAAGCCGGAGGATTGGTTGATTAACTATGCTGCAGCTGTAAAAATTGCTATAGGCAACTTGAGATGGGCTGTGAGATACGTACCCCAGATGTTGGAGGGGCCAGCGAGAGTATGGCTAAACAATTTGCTGCCCGGAAGTATCAACTGTTGGATTGATTTTGAGGAAATGTTTGTCAGCAATTTCTCAAATACGTATCAGAGGCCGAATAGGCCACAGACCCTAGCAATGTGCAAGCAGAGACCGAATGAGACGGACCAGGAGTTCTTAACCCGGTGGTGTACCGTGCGAAACTCATGTGAAGGTGTGATTGAGTCACAGGCCATAGCATGGTTTGCGCAAGGGTGCAGATATGCAAACATGTTGTGGCAAAGATTGCAAAGGGATATGCCAACTACATTGGCAGAGACAATCTGGATTGCTGATTTGTATGCTTTGGGCGATCCGACTCAACCCAGCTTGTGTCAAACGAGTCAAATGAGGAGTACTACCAGAAAGATGGAGCCGGGTCATCCCGGAGAAATGACTACCGAGGTAAAAGAAGAGATGACAGACCAGATTATTGGTACAGTTCGCAACAAGTTGCTGCTGTGAATCAAGATCAACCCGGAGCAGGAGGCAATCAACGTCAGAAAACTGGAGGGCAACAATGGACACCGAGAAACGATGGCAAGAAAACTTGGACGCCAGAGCAAAAGAAACAGTGGCAAGAAAAGAAAGACCGTCTGAGGTATACTTACGAGTCAATGCTGGATCAGCCGTGTAAATTTCACACGCCAAATCCGAGTAACCCAGCAGGTCATACAACAAGGCAGTGTGAGTGGATGCGTAAGATAGAACAAGATGGTTCGGGGAATGCTCGGGCACCTCAGAATGATCAACCTCGGCAGGAATTACCCCGGCAACAATTGCTCTCCAGAGCGAACACGCAACAGCTAATGTTGCCTCCCCCTCCGCCGAGGTATGACAACCATGAGAGAAGGGATGCAGTGCATCAAGTGGAAGACCAGCATCAACCGGATCAGAGGTACCCCGGAAACAAGGGGAGGAATGAGTACAGAGAGCATCATCAGAGTTACTGTGTGTTCACCACAGAAGAAACAGATAGAAAGAGCTTGCAGTGCCGACACATGGAGGTGAATGTGGTAATGCCAACAGTGACGAGGTATATGCCTTGGTCAGACCAGGAAATTACCTGGAGCATCAAAGATCATCCCAAGCTTATGCTGAGTCCTGGTTCGTATGCGCTAGTGCTACATCCGACATTCATTGGGCCTAATATCAATGTGAGATTCTCCAAAGTGCTGATAGATAATGGCAGTAGCATCAATATCATGTATGCGGATACAATGCGCAAGTTGGGTATCTCGGAGAACATGCTCCAGGCTACAAGGACAACTTTCCATGGCATTGTGTCAGGCATTTCTTGTGCCCATGGCACGCGAGATAACTGCTGAACTGAGAATTTGGAGTTTGAAGTGGTGAACTTAGAAAGTGCATATCACGTGTTACTCGGAAGACCAGCACTGGACAAGTTCATGGCAAGTTGTCACATCAGTTATCTGAAGATGAAGTTGCCTGGGCCAAATGGAGTAATTACTATAGCCGGAGATTTCCGACGTTCCATTGAGTGTGCGTCAGCCGGGTCTAACCTAGCCGAGTCACTCGTGATTGCGCAAGAGAAAAGAAAGATACAGGAAGTGGCGGCATTGGCTCAGTCCGCGCAGCAGTATATGCCGGCGCTGAGTAACCCACATGGTAGCGTTTCGTTCCAAGCGACAAAAGATACCAAGAAGGTGCCTGTTGATGATATGTTCCCAGAGCGCACTGTAACAATTGGTGTCGGGTTAAATGACAAATAGGAAAGCGAGCTCGTCAACTTCCTCCGTGAGAATCGGGATATTTTTGCTTCGTCCACACAGGACTTGCAAGGTGTTCCTAGGGAGTTGGCCGAGCACTCTTTGAATGTGAGACCCAGAGCAAGGCCGGTGAAGCAACCTCTCCGCCGCTTCACCGAAGATAGGAGAAAAGTCATTGGACATGAGATAGCTCGGTTACTAGCAGCTGAATTTATCATGGAAGTTCTTTAACCGGATTGGCTATCTAATCTGGTGCTGGTGGAGAAGAAGAAGGATGATCCGAATTTGGCAGTGGTTTGGCGTATGTGTATCGATTACACGAACCTGAATAAGGCGTGTCCAAAAGATCCATTTCCACTGCCAAGGATAGATTAGGTCATAGATTCAACTGCGGGGTGTGAGCTGTTGTCATTCATTGATGCATATTCTGGTTTTCACCAGATACCCCTGAATCCGGATGATCAAATAAAAACTGCATTTATCACCCCGTATGGGGCTTATTGCTATCGCACAATGCCATTTGGTTTACGTAATGCAGGGGCAACGTACCAGAGATGTATGCAGAAATGTTTGCACGACCAAATTGGTCAAAATGTACAAGTGTATGTGGAGGATGTGGTTATCAAGACCAAGGAAAGCAAAACGCTCCTTGATGATATCTGGCAGACGTTCGCGAACCTAAGGAGGTTCCGGATGAAGCTTAACCCGGAGAAATGTACCTTCGGTGTCCCGGCTGGAAAATTACTCGGATTTCTTGTCTCCAGCCGAGGTATCGAAGTCAATCTAACTAAAATCCGGGCCATAGAGCGACTGGAACTGCCGAAGTGTCTTAACGATGTCCAGAAGTTCACTGGTTGCCTGGCATCGTTAAGTCGGTTTGTATGTCGGTTGGGAGAAAAGGCACTGCCTCTCTATCAACTCATGAAAAAGTCCGACAAGTTCATTTGGACGTCGCAGGCCAATGAAGCCTTTATCCAATTAAAGAAAATGTTAGCCACTGCACCAGTGTTAGCCTCTCCACTATCAAAGGAGCCAATGTTGCTCTATATAGCCGCAACTAACCAAGTTGTAAGTGCAGTAATTGTGGTAGAGCGCGACGAAGAGGGTAAGTCAGTGCAGAGGCCAGTATATTACCTAAGCGAGGTTTTATCCGCATTAAAGCAAAATTATCCGCATTATCAGAAAGTGGCGTATGGTGTGTACATGTCGGCAAAGAAGCTAAAACATTATTTTGAAGAGCACCCCATCAAAGTAATATGTGAAGCTCCCATATCCGAGATAATGAGTAACAAGGATGCAAGTGGCAGGATTGCAAAATGGGCAATTGAGCTAGCTCCTTATGCGCCACAATATGACAGAAGAGAAGCAATCAGGTCTCAGGCTGTGGCCGACTTTTTTGTGGACTGGGCCGAGGTGCAATATGAACCACCATTACCAGATCTGAACTATTGGAGAATGCACTTTGACGGGTCAAAAACAAAAACCAGGTTAGGCGCCGGAGTTGTGCTTACCTCGCCAAAGAATGACCAGTTGAAGTACGTGCTACAGATCCATTTCGTGGCATCAAACAATGTCGCCGAATATGAAGCACTTGTGCATGGGCTCAAAGTGGCAAAAGAAATTGGGATACGTCGGATCCAATGTTTTGGCGACTCGGATTTGGTAGTTCAGCAAGTGTCGGGGCTGTGGGACGCTCTTGATCCAAACATGGCACTATACAGATTCCATGTGCAGAAGATATCTGGTTACTTTGAGGGATGCAAATTTCGCCATGTACCCCGGGTGGAAAATGAGGCTGCCGACATATTGTCGAAGCTCGGATCAACCCGACAAGCAATTCCACCGAGTGTAGCATTAGAACACCTCAGAAAAACATCTATCAGACCATCCCCAGAAACCGACTCAATCTACGTCCCGGAGGATCCGGAGTTTGGAGCTGCACCCATGGACATTGACATGGGAGATGGTACGCGAAACCCGGGGACTGCCTCATCGAACCCGAGGACTGCCTCGGCGAACCCAGGGACTACTTCGCAAGACCCGGGGACTGCTCAACGTGATCCGGTTGAGGTTATGCCGGTGGATCAGATGGAAATTGATGAGGATGTGTTCCCTGTACGAGCAATACCATCTTGGGCACTACCTATATTTCAATTCCTGAAAGATGGAACTTTACCTGCTGAGGAGGTGCTATCCAGGCAAACTCAGAGGAGAGCAAAGGCATACACGATAATCAATTCCGAGCTATACAAAAGGAGCGTGACAAATGTACTCCAGCGATTTGTCGTATGGTGTTTGGACATGGTTGGCACATTCAAACCAGCAAGGGGAAATATGACTCACATTTTGGTCATGGTTGACAAATTTACAAAGTCAATTAAAGTAAAGCCAATAAGAAAATGTGATGGGGCTTCGGCCGTGACATTTCTCAAAGACATCATCTTGAGATACGGCTATCCTCACAGTATCATAACAGATAATGGCACAAATTTTGCTGAAGGAGCATTTGCGCAATTCTGCCGAGATAAGAAGATCCGGCTGGACGTTGCCTCGGTAGCCCACCCCGCATCGAACGGACAAGTGGAAAGATCCAACGGATTAGTATTATCCGGGATAAAACCCCGGCTCATTGAGCCGTTGCAAAGATTAGCGGGGTGCTGGATAGAAGAACTACCAGCGGTACTGTGGAGTTTAAGAACAACTCCGAATCTATCAACAGGCTATACGCCATTTTTTCTGGTATATGGGGCATAAGCTGTATTACCAGCCGACATAGAGCATGACTCGCCCAGAGTCGCCCAATACACGGAGGCCGAAGTGCAAGAAGCCTGGCAAAATGATGTTGATCTGCTGGAAGAAGCGAGAGAATTGGCATTGTCCAGATCCGCCATATATCAGCAAAATCTCCGACGCTATCATGGCCGGAAAGTAAACCCCCCGAGTCTTCCGGAAAGGTGATCTGGTACTCCGGTTGGTACAACGTACTGCTGGCATGCATAAGTTATCCCCCCATGGGAAGGGCCATTCATTGTGAGCAAAGCATTGCACAATGATTCTTATTATCTTATCGATGCAAAACCACGGGAAAAGAACAAGGCGAACAGGTCCGGCGAGGAATCTAAGCGTCCATGGAATGTAGCTCTACTTCGTCCTTTCTACACTTAGCAGAGAAGTGTATGTATCCGAGTCTCTCATATGTCGGTATGTATGCCGGCAATGAGCCTATCAATGAAATGTGGGCACCTCGAGCAGTAACTCGGTGACTGCCTTGAAAATGTTTGTTGTTTTCCATATTTATTATTTATACGTTGGCTGGCGTAAGTTTTTCTACTTAAGCCGGATTAGTAGTGTGTGAGCACCAAGAACTCAACTCTTCGACTTGCTGCTGTCCAACAAGATTTGGCTTCATGGCAAGCAAGAGAACAAGTTTGGAATTGCGTAGCACGTGAAAAACGACTAAGGAAATGAACTTAATCGAGCATACGTTTGTTTTTTGGACTAACCTTATGTTTACTTTCAATTTATTATGCTGAATTATTTTGAGCTAATCCTAAAGTTTCCAAGTATTGTTAAGACAATTTTTGAAGCTCGGACTCGTAAGTCATAAAACCGATCCAAGGTAGACACGAGCCGAGCCAAGAAATTGGAAGAACGAGAAAATGAAACTCGGGGACTACGCCCAAGTCAATCCAGCATACAAACTTAGTAGCAAAATATCATTCGTGTTCTTGATACAATTGCACCCGGCATACCGGGGATCTGATGAAATTTAAAGTGTTTATAGTCAAGGAGCAGCAGGAGGAGGTAATTCGGCGCCAGCAGGTGCAGCCCCAGCCTCGGCTTCAGAATCATCAGCGTCTTCCTCGACGTCTGAGGCTTCGTCCTCTTGGTCCTCATTCGAATCATCTTCAACGTTTTCGGCATTTTCATCATCGGTGGCATCTAGGAAGCTTGGTCCCTCATTCCATTGATGAATGGGGGCGTATTGGATGAAGCTATGAGCGCAAGCCTTGCGCCGAGCTACCCAATCCGGGTCAGTAGACCACCTTGATCCGGTGCGCATGCGCTCAAGGAGTTTGAGGTCAATCTTCTCGTACCACGTAAGCACGTAGTGAAGAACAATCTCAGCTCCGGCGCGTCCAGCTGATTCTCTCCAAAGATCGAGATGAGTCTCGCATTCCATGAGCTTGGAAAAAAGGACAGCACTACTCTCCGGAGTATCTTCTTCAGGCCAAAAGGCGTTGAAGATCCGGATTACTACGTCCAAGATGTCCTTCCCGTAGTTCTTCACGATCCCGACTCGGGAGGACAAGCTGACTATCAAGTCTTCGAGATCAAGAGGAATGGTGCCAGGACCAGATGGAGTACCCCTCTACATGCGGAACTTGGTAACAGCACTGGAGGCAATGGCATCGCTCTCTGGGAATTTGCCTGAAAAAATAAGATAGGTGGAGTAAGTAAAGGAAGCAGACCCGGAGAGATTCATGACAATTGAAGAGAAAAAGAACTTACCAGAGATATGGCTGTGAACCCGGGTCAGCTCCTTGGTGCAGTTGTCACGCCTCTCCCAGAGTTGCACAAGTTCAGCATTCGCCGACTCAAGCTTGATGTTGGCCTCCTTAAGTAATTCTTGGTCCTTGGCAATCTGGAGGTTCAGGCGCTCGCGCTCTTCAGTAAAGTCCTGGCCGGCTTTTTGAAGTTCGGTTTGGTGTTGTGCTTTCATCTTCTTCATATCTGCCTTGAGCTTGGCAATCTCGTCATCTTTAGTTCAGAGGAGGGCAAGCTCATCATCTTTCTTTTTGAGTTCAGCCTGATGCTGCCCTGCTTGTTCGAGAAAATGCAGCATCATATCAGGCACAGGCACACTATCTTCAAGAGATGCTGAAATAGTTTGTTGACCCGGCAAAGCCGAGGTATGAATGATTGCCGAGCCATGGAGAAAAGGATATAGAGAGCATAGCAAGGTTGAGCAAAAATAACTTACCCTTGATCTGATCCAAGTTTTTCCTCATGATGGTATTCTCAGCCTCCACCCCAGCTGTGAAATCCGAATGATGGATTAGTTCGGCGGAAAAAGATGAAGAAAAACGGAAAAATGCCAAGGAAGAAACTTACCCCTTTTATCGTGTTCGGCGATAAGCACAGTATGTTTCGCACGCAGTATTTTGTGAGTATCCAGGAGACGCTGAAACTCAGCACTCCGGCGATTGGTGGTCACCTCAAAAAAGTACAAAAAGATAGCTTAGTCTTGTGCATATTCGAAGTGTACAAGATCCGGGCCAAGCGGAACTTAACCCGGCTCTAGGTGTGTGCATATTCGAAGTGTACAAAATCCGGGCGAAATGGAACTTAACCCGGCTCTAGGTGTGTGCATATTCGAAGTGTACAAGATCCGGGCCAAGTGGAACTTAACCCGGCTCTAGGTGTGTGCATATTCGAAGTGTACAAAATCTGGGCCAAGTGGAACTTAACCCGGCTCTAGGTGTGTGCATATTCGAAGTGTACAAGATCCGGGCCAAGTGGAACTTAACCTGGCTCTAGGTGTGTGCATAATCAAAGTGTACAAGATCTGGGCCAAGTGGAACTTAACCCGGCTCTAGGTGTGTGCATATTCGAAGTGTACAAGATCCGGGCCAAGTGGAACTTAACCCGGCTCTAAGTGTGTGCATACTCGAAGTTATTAAGGAGCTACGTTAATTTTCTAAGGAGTATCCGGCAGAGTAACAAGTTACTCCCCCGGAGGCTCGGGGATAAATGGCTATATCAATAATATCTACAACATGTTAAGGAAAAGACGACATAACATACCTCCATCATCTTACCCGCAAGGTTAATTGCCTTGGCAGCAGTATTCATCTGCGCAGCAAATTCAGCGGGACCGAACTTCTCCGGGAGATCGTCGTTGTGGATGAACTCTGCCTTGTTCCAGTTATTTACAAACTCGATCAAGGTCGGAGGGTATCGCTCGCCGCTGAGCATGTGGGGCGCCACTAGGCCCTTGGCATGCGCTTCTTGTCTCTCAACCTGGGCAGCGGCGGGGCTAGCGTGCAAAACAAGTTGCGCATCAGCTGGCTCGGCAGGGGCGTCCTTCGGAGGTGGAGTCTTCTTCGAAAGCATGGACGCAAGTATGCGCTGTCTAGCCTCGATTGACGTTACCCTGGTGGCGTCAGGAGCCTTTTTGCCCTTGGGCTGCTGCTGAGAAGTTGAGGTTGTTGCAGCGGATTTGCCCTTGGGAGCTGCCTTGGCGCTAGCCTTGGTGCTGCTGATGTCTTCTCGCCGAGCCTTGGAACACTCGGATGAGGCGGAGGAGCTTGGTGCTGTTTTTGTTGCTGCTGCTGTTGCTTTTGTTGTTGCTGCTGGTGCTGGAGCTGATGATGGTGCTGGTGCTAGTTTCTGTTTCAGCGGAGGTGCTAAAGGAACCTCGGTGGTAGATGGTTGTGGCGGAGCCGAAGTAGTGGTTGTCACTGCCTCGGCTGAACCGCTTCCCCCCGCTCCGAGGTTGCCCTCCTCTTGACGAGGTGGGCTAGAACCCGGAGCAGCCGCTGAACCCTCCAGAATGGGGCTCAACGGGCGTGAATCGTCGCCACGAGGGGGAGAAGGGTTGTGTCAGAGCGGCGAGGCAATGCTGGATCCACTCTGTGGGACCTCCACCACGGCCCTGCCGAATCAAAAAATGTGTGATGAGAAACTATAACAAAAGAAGAACAAGTGAATCGCAAAGGGAGAAACGACTTACTCATCCGAAGTTAGGGGCTCCTTCGTCTTGCGAGCTCTCCGGGCCATAGCCTTAGTCATGGCCTTGGTGGTAGCTTTGTCCGCGGACTTCTTTCGCCTCTTGGCTGGCTGAGAAGGTCCGGAGGACGAAGTAGATGCGCCCCCCCCCCTATTCTTCGGTGCGACCGGGACAGGCTCACCCATGGCAAGGGGAGGATCTTCATGGATCTGCCCACCGGGGTTAGCTGATGTCGGAAAAGCATAAGAAAGGGGGACAGCATCAAATTCCTCCATCACCTCAACGTCCGAATCATCTTCATCGTTGGGCCAATCTCTAATGGAAGAGAGTTTACCCGTGGGTCGCTTGGTCACGTCCGCCATCGGCAGGAACATCTCCTGATCCGGCTCCTCCACATCCGAGGTGTCTCGATCAGGTGCCCATTTGAGAGAAGGCTCGGCGCCATCCTCAATGGTTTGCTGAAGAAACATCTAAGGGAAAGAAAAGACAAAGGGATTAAACCTACAACAGAAACCGACATATGATACAATTCGGAGAAAGTTTGGGGCACGAGACTTACCGCGGGGGGAAGCCTATCTCGGCAGAAGTGTTCGATCCCTCACGTCCACTCAGCTGAGAAGTCCTTCTTAGTGGTGAAGAGGGCCTTGACACAGCGGAAGATCTCGGTGTTGCTTAACTCAAATGAGGAGGTCCGGTTGGGATCACGGCCCCAGCTCATGTGGCAAACTTTATGTGTACGTTTCTGGAGGGGGGAGATCCGGTTGCGGACGAACGTAATCATCGCGTCCTGATTGCGCAACCCCAAGTCCTTCAGCTCCTAGAACCTTTTGTTGACTTGGTTCGCCAGGACGGTGGGCTTCTTGGGGACCGCGTCCCACAGATCCGGATTGGGAGGACCCGGAGCGTAAGGGCGCAACCGGATCTGATCCTCAGTTGTGTTGTTCCGGGCATAGAACAAGGTTCGGGCCCAGCCCTTGCAGGAGTCAAGCCCCATAACTCGGGGAAAGATAGATTGTTTCCGGGGGGAGATGGAAGCTGCGCCGAACTGCGTGAGCTGCTTGTCCTCCGGATTAAGCTGGATGTCTGGAATCACGTTCCGGCGAAGTCCAAAGAACCAGATCCAGAGCTCTTTCGTGGGCCATAGTCCGGCGTAGCCTTCAATGGTGGAGGCGAAGGCAAAGAGAGAGGTGATGGCGTTAGCCGGAAGATGGTGCGGCGAAAGCTCATATGTGTTGAGCCAGTCGTTGAAGAAATCGCTTGCTAGGAGCCCGAATCCACGTTGGAAGTGGGAGAGGAATACAACATACTCACCCGGATTGGGTGAGGGGGCAAGCTCCGCAGCAGGAAGGCGTGCGGTAACACCCTCCGGGATGCGCCTGGTGCGATATAGCCAGTCCAGGTCATCCTGGCAAACCCAGGATCCAGCCCACGCGCCGCGGTCAGCGTTCACCGCGTCCTCCTCCATTTCTTGGTCAGCGACGGCGAGCTCCTCCTCTGTCATCTCAAGATCACTGCCCTCACTGGCGCTAGCGGTGGTGGGTGACAGTGTCCTAGATAGGCGAGGACCCGTGGCGGAAGAGATGCGGGGAGGTGGCGGCGACGCTGGTGTGCGTGGAAGTAGTGCGGCGGCGGCGCTGCTACTCAGATGCGGTGGCGGCGGCGCTGTCGCTGGAGAGGAAAAAGAAGAAGCAGAGGCAGAGGAGCACGGAAGTGGGGAAAGAACCCAAGGGGCGCACCCCTCCCCTATTTAACCACGCCCTTAAGGGGTAGTGGGATCGCGCTATGCGGGCGGGCCACATGGTGTGGCCGTGTATGCCCCAGATCAACCAATCAGCAGCGAGCCACAGGAAAGGCCACAGAGCGCAGGAGATCCCATGACGCGACATTATGATGCAGTTAACGAGGAGGCAGGCACGGTGTGACGTGAGCTACAGTGATAACTGACAATTACTACGGTAGTTACTGTCGCAGGCCCTTAAAATGAGGCAAGCGTGATGATTAACCTCCACGTGGGGAAGCGTACAAGAGAAGGAAGAATGACCCGGATGAATATGAGGTAACCCGGCCAGCGAGTGAAAACTCGGAATGTGCCAAGGGAAAGTAAACCTAAGAAAAACCGGACTATGAGGTAACTCGAAAAGGAGCCAGAGGCTGGATAAAATTGAACCTGCTGTGGCCTTAGCGGCTAAGGAAGCTAAGACCGCACCAGCTTCGGGGACTAATGTTGGGGGGATACCCCCGGGTAGGGTCACGCCAGGGTATAAAGGCCGAGTTAGCCGAGGTACGACAAGGTCAAAGCGGATGCTGGCCGAGTCACCTCAAGGCAGGCCGAATCACGGGGTAACCCGGATCAGGGGATGTCCACCTAACTAGGTCTCAGCCGACTTATATCGTAAGTCGGTGAGATGTATCTAACTTGTATGCAGGAACAGCTATGGCTGGATCAACTAGGAACGATCCGGGTTATAGCAAGCTTACAAGAGAAGGAAGGTATCTCGCTGGTCAAAGGGTGACCACTGTACGCAGAGCATGAGCGAAGCAGACAGAGGCCAGGACCACCGAGGCGTGGCCGACAAAGGTGACGAAGCCTGTGTCGGATGACGCGGGCGCCGCAGAGGCTCACATAGCCTCTGCATGGATGACGCTGGGTTAAAGTAACCCGGTCCGCTTACTATTTTGGGAGGAGGCATATTCCTTGGAATATAAGGAGGGTCCCCTATATAAGGAGGGCTAGGGCCTCTGTAGAGAGGGTTGAGTTTTACTTGGTTGGTCCTTAGAGGTTTATGTTCTACTAGCAAGTTACTGAGGGCTAGTTAGTGGTGAGAGTAAGAGAGTTCCTTCTTCCTCCTCTCTCCAATATAGCTCAAGGAGCACTTGTAATCTATGGAAGTGAATCAAATACAAAGCTACTGTGTGTGGAATCACCACACTATCCCTCCCTGGATTCCCCTAGTGCATTTAGTCCCCACCTTTAGCCTATCCATGGCATCTGCCGTGACACCACCACGATAGTCTTTTATTTACTCGCACTTTATTTATCTACATTATCAAAAGAAAACCTAAAAATCCATTTGATAAGTATTTACAGAGAATTCCTGATCCAAACCACTTGTCAACACCTTATGCTCATCGTTGGCTTTAACACTCTTATTTATCGAAAGTGCTACGATACACCCCCTATACTTGTGGGTCATCAATTAACAAGATGATCAAGGTTTCCTGATCATGGACATTGGATGTTGTTAATAACGAGGTCACAACATTGGTTGAATGGTGTGATGAACATTCATCTGAAGTATAGAAATACGATCAAAGTCATTGTGTTTAAATTGTTGTAACATCATACAATGTAACTTTAGTCCTTAGACCATGAGATCATGGCAATCACTTACACCGGAAGAGTAACTTGATAACATCAAATGCCACACCATAATAGGGTGATAATAAAGGTGGGTTCAGATACTCCGAAAGTGTTATGTAGAGGCTCATGGATCAACAGTGGGATTTTTCCATCCCGATGATGGAGAGATATACTCTAGGCCCTCTCGGTGATATCACATTGATGTAGCTTGCAAGCAAGTGATAAGATCACTAAAATGTTATATCACAGGAATGAGAAAAGAGTACTTGTCAGTAACAAGATCAAACTAGGTATGGGATACCGATGATTCAATCTCGGACATGTAATATATCGAGAGACAAAGGGATTTAGTTACAAGCGTTAAAGGTTCTCACGATCACTAGAGTCATCGTTGAATGTGTGGGAATCAGTACGGGTCTCTAGGTCCCGCTGCTGATTATTGATCAGGAGAGGGGTCTCGATCATGTCTGCATTATTTGCGAACCGTAGGGTGACACACCTAAGGGATACCGACACCATTTGGAGCCAATATGTTTCAAATAAAGATATAAGAAAGCGCTAGAATCATTTCGATGGAAACCGAAATTTTTTCAAATGAAATTGCAGAAACTGGTTCTGCATGTGATATTGAAATGTTGTAGGGGTTTTTATGTGAATGTTTGTTAATTAAAGTAATTAACAAAATTCTGAATAAAAGAAATAAAAGAGTTTTGTTAAATGAGAGATTGCATTAAATTTGGTGGAAATTTAATGGAGGTGAGTGGAATTTTGAGTGGAGGCATATTTATGTGAGTGGGAGCTCCATACACATGCATGATGGAAGAGGTGGGGGCACCTCCATGGCCGCCAGACATGGGAGGGGGCTGCCCCCACTCTCCCTATAAAAAGCCCCCCACTCCCTCCTCTCATCTCACACCTCCTCATGAAGGATCTCTCTCCCCCTCTAAAAATTATTCCCCATGGTCTCGTATTAGCGAGATACATGTTCTCGGTGGCTTTGTCTGAAAGGAGTTGCTGCTTCCGCTGCATCGCTGGGGCGAGGACACGGAGATTGTCGGGGTACCGGACGTCTGTGCGATCACGGATGCACCGCTGCTTTGCGGTGCTAGACTTGTTGGTGCTGGACCCTCTGGACTTGCTGGACTTCATCACAATCTTGAGATCGGCAAGTGTACGACTACATCATCCACGAAATCAGTTTTCGTGAATAACACTGTGTCGCTCTTCAAGGGTATGTTCTTTATGGATGTATATCCACCTGTTGATTGTATCTAGGTAGATAGATCTTGGTGCTTAGTAGTTCACAAAGTAGGAATGGAGAGGTCAGAGTCACCACCACCGCTTCGCCTCGACCAGCCCCCGACCAAAAACGGAGGGATGTCTTCTAAAAGGCAGTGCTGGAATTGACGCGCACGATTTCCAAGGCATGCCTCTCTGAGCCCATCCCACCGGCACTCGTCGGAGCCACTCCGGCGTCGTCGCACACATATCCATGGGCTCTCATTCATTGGATTCATCTGGTGGTGGCTATAAAATCACCTATTCTGGAAGCTCCACCGATGGTAAGTTCCTTGTTGGATCACTTATTCTCTCGGATAATCGCTGGCTGGTCATTCTCAATGCCAATGGTTCATCACTGGAAGGAAGAAGTTTGGAAAATGGGGAGGTTCTCATGATTGGTTCTGTGGTGAGGTTCCCCTCTCATCTTGCTAGGATTAATGATATTTTGCCAACATCCTCTGATTTTCTTGGGACTTCTCATGTTCATGCGTGCAAGGGTGATGATTTGAAACTTATGTGGCATGTTACTTGCTTTACCTTGTCTTCTGATGTTTTGGACAATACTCCTGGATTTCTGGTCCTATATACTATTGCTAAGCGGATTGTGTTACTAAATTGTGACAAGGTGGTTATTGATGCTAGATTCCTTCTTCAAGATGAGAAAGTTTCATCTGGTGTTATCTTGGATCTTGTTATCAAAAGGGTGATGGTGGGTGAACAAATCATTGATGGGACCATTTCATCAACCAAACACAAATACATTTCTGTGGATTTTTCTAAAGGGAGGATGTTTGAGGATAATATGTTAAAAAAATTGGTCACCACATAAATTTCTCAGGAGGATTTCGCAGAAGACCTTTCTTCCTTGTTGGTTCATTTGGCCGTACAAATTTTAAGATTGATATTCATACTATTGGCATTGTTCTTCAAAGTTGTTTTGGGGGTCATGCATCAAAATATCAAGTCAAAATCCTCCAGGACAGAACATTTAGATTCTTGGTGGCATCAAGAGCTGTGGGTTTTCAAATCTATATTCTGGTTCTTTCACTGATGATTCATTCATACTGAAGATAAAACTTTGGGGCGATGGAGGCCCAAATTGGAAATTCGAAGAGAAGGAATATTACAAAGAATTGGACAAAGATTGGACAATTGTTTCATACAAAAAGAAAAAAACCCTCTGTTTTTGATCGTATTGGTTCTTCGACGTCACAGGTACCATGCAATAACGGTCAAAATAATGATGACATTACTCATGTCGTAACGGTGCATCATTTGCGGATATTGTGATTAATGGAGAAGGTATTATAGCGGAGAAAACTGCAGTCAACAAATCTCCTAAAATTAATTTGCCTGGTCTTTTACCATTTTTGAAATTTCCCACTTTCCCTTCTTGTCCCTGTCCCGACAAATCTTACCTGAATTGGTTCAAGGCCCATGTTACGCCGCAAGTTTCGCGACCCAGGGTGTATGACTGTCTTAAGGATTTTATTCTTGCCCAAAAAATTATTTTGGCTGAAACCCCTATCTCCTCAACTCCCTCGCCTGGAGAAACCCCAACTGCCTTGTTCCGCTCGTCACCGGCGACAACCACCGACGCAATGGCCAATATTCCACTTGACCCTCAGCCATTTCTTCCCCCATGGTTTCGAGATTATGCAGGTGGCTGGCAGGAATCAAGTCAAAAGGGTGGTGGTTCCTCGCCGACCAAGAACTCATGAACAGTATGCCATTGCGCACATTCATCCCCTTCCTCCTGGTCCTGTCCATTTTGGTAATATCAGGGATGTGTTGCAAGATTCTTTATCAATGATGCACATGTCGAATTTCGTGATATTCAAGATTGCCCATTTGGTTCTGCTTATGTTCAATTTGCAAATGTCAGTGACCGTGACCGGCTAATTGCTGCGGGTCATATTCCCTTCCAAGATGTTGTTATCTCTTTTGATAGGCATAATGAAGGAATTAACTGGCGTAGGACTCAGTTTAACAATGAATGTTGGGTTATGCTCCTGGGTCCTCCACTTGATCACTGGAATCATGATGACCTGAATGCTATATTCTCTGATATTGGTAAGGTTCTGCTCTGGGAGAGGGACCCTGAGCACAAGGGCAGGATCATTGCAAAGCTCAGAGTCACTGATCTCCTAGATGTTCCTAAAAGTGTTAGATTCACCATTGGAGACCTGGTGGAAACTGAATCATGGACCTTTTCTGTGGAAATATTGAACAGCAATCTCCTGGGGGGGCCCACCTGATGAGGACCCACTACCTGATGATGGTGCTAACCCACACCCTCTACCTGTGGTGGGACCCATATTTGGACCCCCATCTCCACCTCCTCCACCACAACCTGAAGAGGACATTGGTGGATGGGACCAATGGATTGACCCTGCACCTCAAAATAATGCTGGCTGGGACAACTGGAATGTTGTCCAAGGACCTGTATTTGCTGAAGGTGTTGACATGCCCATTGACAACCAGGATTTGCCACCACAGGAGGCTGACAGTGTTTTTACTGGACCTTTACCTGGTGCAAATGTTTCATCTGACAGTGACAAGGCATCTGTCCATGGTGCAGAGGATAATGAGGTTGAGCAAAATATTGCTGATGATGATCAGGAGATGGTCATGGGAGAAGGACTGCTTAACATTCTGCAGAGTTACCAAGATGAGGAGGAGGACACCAACCATGCTGGTGAGGATAACATGCAAGATGACTGGATGATGGAGGACACTAATCTCCTCTCTCCAAATGAGGCACACCTCCAAGTTGGAATGGCCATTATTCCTTTTGTCAACTCATCTGAGATACTCTCTGCTAGGAATTCTTTCTCAAAGCAAGGTCTGGAGCTATGGGACAGATTCTTTGCACCACACATGAACCCATCACCTGACAAAGGCAAACTGCAATGTGACATTCCTGTAAGTTGGTTTAATTGTATCATTCTTATGCTCATCACACCTGAGAAATTCAGTTGGATTAGACATTTTCTCACATCACCCCTATGGGAGATAATTAAAGAGTCAATTACTGATGAATCTACTTTCACCTTCATTATACCTGATGAATGTGTTGGACAGATTCCACCCCATTGCCTGAATAATTCCCCATCAAACATGATGGTACCAAATGCTCCTACTAAGAGGAGGAGGGGCAAAGAACCACTGGTGGAATCTGAGGTGAGAAGAAGCCCCAGAATTGTGGAACTTAATGGGGGTTATAAAAGCCATTTAAATTGCACTGATCATAATTGCCTCTCTTGCAATGCTGCTCCACCCTGTCTCAGTAATAAGGTTGTTAAGAATCTTGCTGAATCATTTTGCAAGGTTAAAGAGGGGGAACTGGAGAAAAGATTGCTGAAGAAGGGCAGGATCAATGATTTGATCATCAAGCCACCAGGAAAGACTGGACCTAAGAAGAATGGTCCTGAACCATACCTTTCAAACAAGAAGAAGGGAGGTGCTGCTGAGTCTTGCGGACAGCAGTCTAAAAAGAAGGCTCCTAAATAATGTGGTTAATGTTTACAAAAACCTTGCCTTTTGTGACAGGACCAGTTACCTTTCATATCTATTATGAGTTGTTGCAGACCTATTTGATGTTGGACATGTTTATGAATTCAGTAACCTATGATATGTCCAGTCTTATTTGTGTGATTACAAAATTTGAGTCACACCATGGATCACCCAATTGGTTTATAAATGAGTAACAACAGAAACTGGAAGATTCTGAACTGGAACCTCAGGGGAATTAACACTGAGAAAAAATGGTTAGCACTAAAAAGCAAGATCATGGAATCTGAATGTGACATTATCTGTCTTCAAGAAACCAAGAGAGAAAACTTTGATATCAATTATTTAAAAAAAATTCTGTCCAAACAAGTTTGACAGTTTTGATTACTTACCATCAATTGGTGCTTCTGGAGGAATTATTACCATCTGGAATGGTACATTATTCAATGGTACTAGGGCTTTCCAAAATGATTTCTCAACTTCTGTTACCTTCACCTCTCAATTATCAAATGATACCTGGACTCTCACTAATATCTATGGTCCTTGTCAAAATGATAGAAAGATGGATTTCTTAGACTGGTTTTCAAACATCACTATGCCTGATAGTATGGATTGGCTAGTGTTAGGAGATCTTAACCTTATCAGAAGTCTCACTGATAGAAATAAAAGTGGGGGAGATATTAATGAAACTATGCTCTTCAATGATGCTATCTGTAACCTGGGCCTTATTGAGTTGCCACTAAAGGGTAGAAAATTCACCTGGAGTAATATGCAGAAAGATCCTCTCCTGGAAAGACTGGACTGGTTTTTTACATCCAGTTCTTGGACAACCAAGTTCCCATACACTATGGTGACCCCACTATCCAAACCTACTTCTGATCATCTCCCATGTGTCATATCCATTGGAACTAACATCCCCAAGGCTCAAATCTTTAGATTTGAAAACTACTGGCTACATCATTCTGATTTTAAGATGACTGTACAAAATGCATGGAATATTCCTGTGAATTATCAGGACATGGCAAAAAGAATTTGTGCCAAATTAAAAAATGTGAGGAGAGGTATCAAGATTTGGGCAAAACAGTTACCTTGCTTAAAAGATCAAATTGCTAAGGTGAATGACACAATTGATCTCCTGGACTTACTGGAAGAATCTAGAACATTAACCACCAATGAGTGGCACCTCAGAGATATCCTGAAGTCCCATATTATCACTCTTCTTCAGAACCAAAACACCTATTGGAAACAAAGAGGGAAAATCAAATGGGTAAAACTTGGAGATGAAAATACTAAGTTTTTCCATTCCAAAGCTACCATCAGTTATAGACATAACTATATATCAATGATCAAGAATGAATCTGGACAGGAATTTACAAATCACTATGACAAGGCTGATATCTTTTGGAATGACTTCAGGGCAAGAATGGGCACATCAGTCAAAACTGAGATGCACTATAATCTTGCAGACTTCTATGGAAATGGAATGACTGATGAGATGAAGGATTCACTTGAAAAACCTTTCCTTGACAAAGAAATTGAGGAGGTTATCACTGAACTACCAAATGTTAAGTCACCTGGACCTGATGGATTTAATAATGAATTTATCAAAAGCTGCTGGTCTATCATTGGATTTGATATCAAATTACTGATTCATGATTTCTTCAATGAGAAAGTGTCACTTGAAAGCATTAACTCTTCTTACATTACACTCATACCCAAAGTCACTTGCCCATCTACATCAGCTGATTTCAGACCAATCTCTCTATTGAACTGTATATTCAAAATTATTACCAAACTTCTTGCAAATAGACTGCAATCGATCATTCTGAAATTGGTACATAAAAACCAATATGGTTTTCTCAACAACAGATCTATTCAAGATTGCATTGGTTGGGCCTTTGAATACTTATTCCAATGCCACAAGTCAAAGGAGGAAATTTTAATTCTCAAACTTGATTTTGAGAAGGCATTTGATACAGTTGATCACTTTGCCATCATTAATATCCTCAAAGCTAGAGGATTTGGGAGAAAATGGATTAGGTGGATTGAAATGATCTTTGAATCTAGAACTTCAGAAATTCTTCTCAATGGTGTACCTGGTAAAAAGTTCTACTGCAGAAGAGGTGTTAGACAAGGAGACCCACTTTCACCATTACTATTTGTCCTTACTACTGACCTCCTACAATCTATTCTAAACAAGGCCATGCATAGAAATCTTCTAACTCCACCTATTGTGGGACCACCCAATAGTGATTTCCCAATTATTCAATATGCTGATGACACTTTGGTGATCCTTAAAGCTGATGCATCTCAATTATTATGCTTAAAAGCACTGCTTCAAACATTTGCTGTTTCCACTGGTCTCAAGGTCAATTACCTGAAATCTAGCATGATGCCAATAAATATTTGTAATGACAGACTTATGCATTTTGCTATGACAATCAACTATCAAACTGGATGCCTCCCTTTTACCTACCTTGGGCTTCCATTAAGCATTACAAAGCCATCTATGGAACATTTTCTTCCCATTGTTCAGAGAGTGGAAAGAAGATTATGTGGAATTGCTGACTTCTTGAATTATGGAGGCAAACTGCAAATGGTCAAATCTGTTCTCTCCTCACTTCCTCTATTTTATATGAGCTGTTTGGAGATACCAATAGCCATCAAGGATCAAATTATTAAATATATGAGATATTGTCTATGGAGAAAGAAGACTGATGATGTACAAGCAAAAGGACAAGCTCTTGTCTCATGGGACAAAATCTGCCGTCCTAAAAATCAAGGGGGTTTAGGGGTGCTGAATCTACAGATTCAAAATAATGCCCTCCTTCTGAAAAAATTTGGACAAATTCTACAACCATCAAGACATACCTTGGGTTCATCTCATATGGGAGACTTATTACAAAAATGGAAAGTTACCTGGAAGAAGCATGGAGGGATCTTTCTGGTGGAAGTCACATATCAAATTAATTGATAACTATAAAGGCATGGCCAAATGCAATCTGAATTCAGGCAAATCTGCATACTTCTGGACTGACCTTTGGCAAGAGGAGTGCTTGATGAAAAAATTCCCACACCTTATGTCCTATGCTAAGTCTACAATCATCAATGTTCATGATTTCCTTCATGCTGAATTCCTCGAAGATAATTTCAATCTACATCTCTCTCATCAAGCTTTCTCTGAGTTTTTAGTCCTGGAAGAAAGATGCCAGGAATTCATACAAGACACTCAGGACACCCATGATAATTGGAACTATATATGGGGATCAGATAAGTTTGAAGTTAAAAAGGCATACTCAGCCATGATTGGACACTCACCATCATCACCACACTTTTCTTGGGTTTGGGCAACCTCCTGTCAAAATAAACACAAGTTCTTCTTCTGGCTTTTGTTACTAGACAGATTGAATACAAGAAACCTACTGATGAGAAAGAATTTCAACCTTCCTGATTACAATTGTGTTACATCAAACTGCATCACAGAAGAATCAGCAAATCATCTTTTCTGGGATTGTCCATTTGCAAAAAAATGTTGGGACCACATTTCCAAAAACAGAGCTGCAAATCTAACAGGATTAGAAGCTATTTCAAACATCAAAGAAAAGTTACATCTACCATTTGCAATGGAAATCATTATAATGACATCCTGGGGTATCTGGATTTGCAGAAATGAGAAGATTTTTAATGACAAAAGACCCACTTTGGATAGATGGAAAGCAATTTTCTACCAGGAAATGAGATGGATACAATTCAGAATCAAAGGAAAATACAAGGAGAAATTCAAAGCCTGGCTCAGTCAGCAATTAGATCAGGGATAGAATAGATTGTTTTCAATTTAAATGTAACTGTTTATGATCTACCTTAGATCATTTTCTCATTGTAACTTACACACATATAATAATAAAAAATTGCAGTGGGGATTTTTCCTACTGTTTCACCACAAAAAAAACGTAGGAATTTCTTTTGTTTTCTATGCTCCAAACCCAACACTCACGTCATGTCTATTTCTACGAACATGTGTTTCCTTTTAAATAGGTACCATCCCCTTCACTAGCTTCATCATCACCTCTGGTCGTCCCATGCAATGATATGCTGTCACTCCTACCATGGGATTCTACATGGAGGCTCCTGTCGTGGTTCCCTCCACCTACTGCTTCGATAGTTGGGATCTATACTGCTATGTCTCTATGTAAGTTGTGTCTACCGTGATGCCCCCCATGGTAGAAGCGCCTGAAGTGGTAGCTTCTTCCTCTACCGACTCTACCGTGGCAGCTGATTCAACTGTTTCATCTACAGTGGCAGCGGGAACTCCTGCCATGTCATTGCCATCGCTCGTCTCGCCTCCCGAGGTGTCTGCTCTACCATGTGCATGTTTGGTCTTACGGCCTCATGCGGTCACCTGCACAATGCATGGGATCGTACATCCCAACAGGTGCTACACCGACCATGTCGTCATGTCTATGACAAGCTCTCTGTCACCTATGCCGACCTCCTTCATCGTTGCTCTTCACGATGACTCTTGGCATCTCGCATGCAGGAGGAGTTTGATGCTCTTAGTCTAAAAAGACCTGGGAGCTTGTGCCTCGCCTTCCGCGAGCCAATGTCATCTCTAGAAAATGAGTGTTTTACCACGAGCTTCGTCCATATGGTACACTTGATCGCTACATGGCGTGATGAGTTGTTTGTGGTTTTCATTAATACCAAGGTATCGACTATGACCAGGAATTTTCCCCCTTGTCAAACCAGCCACCATCTGTGTGTTTCTCCACCTCGCTGCATCTCGCACTAGCCAGTTCATCAATATGACATCAAGAATGATTTTCTTCAAAGAAAATTCAGGATCTTGTCTATGCGGAGCATCCACATGATTTCATTGATGTCACGTGTCCTGATCATGTTTTTCACTTGGTGAAGTCCTTCTACAGCCTCAAGAAGGCTTCCCGTGCATGGTTTTAGCGGTTCCATGCCTATGTTTGCTCCATTGGCTTCACTGCCACACTAACTCTTCATTGTTTATGCTTTGGCGCGACAATGACGTGGCTTACCTTCTCCACTACATCGACGATTTTTTCTCATGGCTTCACCGGCTCCACTTCTTCACTGTGCCTTCGCTATTAAGAATCTTGGTTCGTTCCACTTCTTCCTTGAAATACAATTGCAGCGCACTATAGCTGGTGACGAGGGTTAAACTCATCAATGCCCATTGTTATGGACTTGGGTTTTGGAGAAGGAGGGAGCATTGAAGGCATCAATCGGCTAGCAAACAAGCACACAGGGACACAAGATTAACCCGGGTTCATGCCTCGTAGAGGACCCTACTCCTGCTTGTCTCTCTTGGAATTATCGAGGGAGTCGGAAGTTACAGGGGGTGCGTATATGTGATCTACAAGGTTGTGGAAACTAGGGTTGTGATTGTCCTCCTCGCCGCCCCCTCCTAGCCTTTATATAGATAGGCTAGGTCTCGGGTAGTAGGCCGAGTCGGTTACAAGTTAGGGTTTGTCCATTTTAAACTTTCTATCTAAAGCTCGCCTTGTGCTGCAAGCAGTCAGAGTCTCCTTAGGTCACCCGAATCTTTGATTGAGCCCTGGTAACATCGTGGGCTTCTACCAGATTGGACCATATATGCCAAGCTCGAGTACCTATAAGGTATGCCCACGTCAGTAGCCCCCGAGTGTCCGATTGAATCGCAGATTCGAACGGAGACTTATGAAGTCTTTTGAGTGCATAACTGAGCATATTTTCGAGTGTTCTGATTTGTATCATAGGGATTTGTTGATATACGTGCCTGATTTATCTGATGTATCGGGATCAGTTGACTGCCTTAGGACAAAACAACGCAATCTACTCAAACTCGAGTCCCCAGACTCGAATTCGGAAAAGTGCTGGCGTAATTCAACTCAGGCCACGGAGGTCTTATAGAGTCGAATCCCAGTGTATAAGTGTGAGCACTCGACGCGTCCGTCAAGGCTTAGTCATCATACCTGTAGGCACGGATTGTTTCTGGTAGAGCACAGCAGGTGCGTTGCCAGGACTTTTTCAGGTCTTATCTTCATGTTGTAAGCATGGCATCCAAATTTTGTCATCGCGGAGTGATGTCTACGCACTTCTATTCTTGTAGACAGTTGTTGGGCCTCCAAGTGTAGAGGTTTGTAGAACAGCAGCAAGTTTTCCCTTAAGTGGATCACCCAAGGTTTATCGAACTCAGGGAGGAAGTGGTCAAAGGTATCCCCTCTCAAACAACCCTGTAATCAAGATACAAGAAGTCTCTTGTGTTCCCAACACACCCAATACACTTGTCAGGTGTATAGGTGCACTAGTTCGGCGAAGAGATAGTGAAATACAAGTGGTAATGGTGATAGAAAATAGCTTGATGGCGTGGAAACGACTAAAGTAAAACTGAAATAAAGAAAGAAGAAAGCAAACATGTAATAGATCTAATTGCAAACGGTGTTTGAATGCATAGAAACAAGGCCTAGGGATCATACTTTCACTAGTGAACACTCTCATATAAATATCTTCTCTTTATGATACTACTCTTAACTACTCTCCGGTTGAACACTCTAATAGATGGTAGGGCTATAACAGCACACCTCCAAGTTCATCTTTCCCATCTAGAAAACCCCACACAATCACCTTGAGTACTGGATGAGTCCAACAAACACCACAATTTCATAAACACATCCAACTCCAAATATAACTCATAACAAGTATTTGTTATCTCTAGCCTAAGTGCCACCATGGTGTGCACGCTGTCACTTTCACACACATGGGGAGAGCAGAGATCTATTAAAGCACTTGAGTAGCAAGGTAGATCTATAGATTACAAGCTCATGATCTCAATAAGATCTTGCATAGAGAGAGAGATGAACACATAGCTACCGGTAGAACCCTTAGCCTCGAGAGAGAACTACTCCCTCCTCATCATGGGAATCAGCAACGGTGATGGAGATGGCGGTGGAGATCGATGGAGATGGCTCCGGGGGCACTTCCCCGTCCCGACAGGGTGCCAGAATAGAGACTTTCTGTCCACCGAATCTCCCCTTCGGTGGCGGCGGCGCTGTGGAACTTTTCGTGGATTTCTGATTGACTATCTAGGGTTTTGGTATCGGGAGGCTCTTATAGGTGAAGGAGGCAAGGTTGGTGGCCGGCCAGGGGGCCCACACCATGCCCTGGCGCGGCCTGGGCTGGCCCGTGCCTGGGAGGGTGTGGTCACCCTATGGCCCCGCTCCGACTCTCCTTCTAGCTCCGTGAGTCTTCCAGGAAAATAGGAACTTTGGCTTTTGTCCTGTCCAATTCCGAGAATATTCATTTTCTGACTTCCTGGAACCAAAAACAGCAGAAAACAGGCAACTGGCACTGTGGCATCTTGTTAATAGGTTAGTCCAAGAAATCATATGAAAAGTACTCCAAAGTGTGGACAAAACACAATAAAGTAGATAAAACCAAGCATGGAACATCAAAAATTATAAATACATTTGCAATGTATCACGGAGATGATTCAGGTGATCCAGGAGACGCAGTTTCTTTGTAGGGAAAATATGAGGCGGTGTTGCCAAAGCTTTCGAGTGTGGACGTAGTCAGCACACAGTTACGTATGAGAAAAAATCATAGGGTGCATGGTCAGCGCTCCCTATGGGAGTAGCCCTCGAGTGCCTATTAGAGTCGTAGACTCGAGTGGGGACTATAATTATTTTGCGACTGATGTCATCTTTTTGTTGTTTGAGTCGAATGTGCTTTCTACACTCCCTATGGGAGTAACCCGAAGTCCACAATCAAATCATTGATTCAAGGGAAGGGTTTTCATAATGCTTGGATATCTTTACAAAGTTCTTCGGGTGCGCGGCCAGCGCTCCTGTTAGGAGTAGCCCCCGAGTTCTTGGTTGAGTCGAAGACTCGAGTAAGGACTAGTGTAGTCAAAATGTGCTCCTACTGGAGTTAATGACGTCATTGCAGACGATGAGATGACCTCAGCTCCCCTCGTGAGCGGTTTTGATGGGACATGACGAGTAGTGGGTCCCATTTTCTGACTTGGACTTGACCAGGCGTGTGTAATCTTCTGGTTTAACTATGTCTCCTCGATTCTCGCGCATAATGGGAGGAGTGGAGCGACGGTTCATGGTTTACCCTTGCCATGTGTCGACACTGATTTGTGCCACGTGTCGAGTTGATTTTCTTCTGGCCATTGGATGGCATCGCCGATGAGGTTAAGTAGAGATCCTCTATGCATTAATTTCTCCACATCTCATCTTCCTCCTCGCGCACAGCCTCCATTGCTACTTCTTGCTACTTTGTTGCTCTCACCTTCTTTGCAGCGCTGGACCAACTTCGCATTTTCCCAAGCTACTTCCTACGCTTGCACCGCCAGCGCCATATGGGCAAGAAGAAAGGATCCTCCGCCGCTGAATCTGCAGCTGTCGCTATTGCGGCCAAGAAGAAAAGCGCCGCCACCACGGGTACCAGTGCTGCCGCCATGGCTGGGAAGAAGAAGGGCCCAGGGACCCGCGTCACCAATGGGTCATGGTGCCCATCCATCATAGAGCCCTTAGAGCTTTTCACCCAGCGCCAGGATGGAGCGCTCTCCGTCGCACAGGATGACTCCCACGTTCTCGGTGATGAGGTTATTCCCAGTCCTCCTGGAGGGTTTCGAGTGATGTTCCTCGCGTTCATCATTCGCGATCTTTCTCTCCCCCTTCATTCGTTTGTTAGGGGTTTACTTTTTTTTACGGGCTCCAGCTACACCAGCTGACCCCAAACTATATCCTCCACATCGCCTGCTTTATTACCCTTTGCAACTATTGGCTTGGAATCGAGCCACACTTTGGCCTCTTCAAAAAACTCTTCAAGCTCAAACGTCAGTCGGGTTCGGGTTCAGTAGTCTACGATATAGGAGGCTGTGGGATCCACGTCGACTCCAATGTCACCTGTTTCTCCATTAATCTCACTACGTATGTCCAAGGATGGAGGGAGAAGTGGTTATACATTCGCGACCAAAAGGTCGATGGAGAGCACTATGGACTCACGCCCTTTGATCTGATTGGGGCCTGCAAAAGGAGGAGGTCGTGGAATAATGTTGTGATGCCCGGCGAAGTCGAGGAAACATAGACTATGTATCAGCGTGTCTGCAACCTCGAACGCCGCATAGTCAAAGAAGTAGGTGGCGCTGATCTCATTCGCACTTGGATGCGTCGCCGAGTACAGCCTCTGCAGGCCAGGGTGCATCCGATGTGCCGCTGGATTGGTACTAGTGATGTCACTCGCATCCCTATAGAGGACATTTCTTCTGGTGAAGTAGACAGGAGGTTTCGACTGCTGACCAATTACACCACCAAGGAGGATCTCCCAGGTGACTCAGTCATGCCTCCATTCTGCGCAAGCCATCCTCCACCTGAGGTGGACTTCCTTTTGAATGTTCTTCATATTTTTCGATTACTTGCTCATTGTAGCTTATACTGATGCTTGGTTCTGATTTCAGGACTGGAAGGTGGCCACCAACTTGCCTCCTCAGCCCGAAGGAATAATTCCGCGTGAAGCGGAAGAAGAGGACTAGTCTAGCTCCACCATCCCTATTGGGGAGGAGCAGGAAGCCCCCGAGTCCAGTGGGCACGGGACTCGCAAGCGCTCTCGTAGCAAGGATTCGGATGCCTCATCGCCGACGATGCCGGAGGGTCCTCCTACTGCAGTAGAGAAGCCAAACACTATCGTGCTTGTGCGCGCTATAGCTCCTCCTTCGCGGAAGAAGCTGAGGTTACCGAAGGAGTCATCTGGAGATTCCTTTGACCTCGAAAATTTTGACGGGTATGTCTTTATATATTTGCGAGTTCATCTTGTCTTCTCAAAATCTTTTCCTTCTGAAGTAATGTTGGATATTTGGCAGTCAAATAGCGTCATCATCCTCCGACGACTACCAATTTGTCAAGGAGTCTGGAGTCGCAGACTCCAAGAACAAGGAGGTGGCGGCACAATCTCCTTCTCCTCCGGTGGCGGCCCACTCCGGTGCCAATTCTTCGAGTTCCCCCCACACTGGGGAGCACCAGATTGTTGCCCGGACATTGATTCTGAAAGAATCTTCGGAGTCCTTGGAGGAACACGTGAGTTTTTCTCTTGTCGCTGGCATTCGAATTTTTGTTAATGCTCACGCTTCTTTTTCTTTGGTGTAGCCTATCTTCAAGAATTCTGCTTGCCTCGCTTAGCAGGTCGTTCCCTTAGGTCGACAGCATGCTATGCTGGATAACCGCCATCGTGCTTTCGAAGGTTAGCTTTATACTTTGCTTTCCGCTCTTCTTGTGTAGAGGTTGTGAGCTCAGGTTTTGCCATTTTTGTCCCTTGTAGGTGAGCATAATGAGCTTCTTCGTCGCATCACTTCCCTCGAGAAGGGACTTGCCGCGGCAAAGAAGAAACGTGAGGAGGCAGTCGAGGCTCTCAAGGAGTCGCAAAAGCGCGAGGAAGAGTTACGTTCCTCCGTCGCTGAGAGGGAAAAGTTGCTCGTAGAACAGCTCTTCTTTGTCGCAAAAGCGCTCTCGGGTATGATACTGCTTCACTTGCATTTTCCAATGCGTTTTGCCTGCATGTTGCTATGCTGATATGTGTATTCTTCACATGCTATCGGCATGAGCTTTGATGCCCAGGCTTTGGTTCGCACAGATGCCTTAGCCGGCACTGTGGCCGCAGACGAGGACCATAGCGTCTCTGTCCAAGACACACTTGGAAAAGCCAAGGGCGTATTGAGCCGCCTTCGAGAGGAGATGGTCCCCAAGGCTAAGTTGATCAAAAATCTTGATGGCCTGGTGGAATCCTTTGCGGAGGGCATGCCGATGAACTTCAAGAATGCACAATGGTCAGTTGGAGCGACCATGACACTCTCAATGGCGCAAGCCCACAGCGTGGAGCTGCACCCTAGCGAAATCCCCGAGGCGATGCCAGTAACCGCGGATGACCAGCAGGTAGTGTTCGCTCCTTTCGCTAGTAGTTGCAATAAATATGGGCCTCGGCTCATTGAAACAGTCGCCAATTACTCAGCAGAGCTGCGACGGTTGAAGAATGCAAAGGCTGCAGCGTCTAGGGCTGTAGCTAGGAAATCTGTGGCGTCAGAGACTGCCACAGATTCGAGGAAGCCCCCGAAGTCGAAAGCGAAGCAGTAGAGCATTTCCCTACTGCCTTTTGTAATAGTTTTAGCTGTCCTTGTTGAACTGTATTCTGTGGGGGTGCCCCTTTTGATACTTGTTGAATTTGAATGCACTCCTCTATTTTATTGATGGATAGTTGTTCTTATATGCCTCTTGCTTTGGAATTGTGGTGCTCCCGACTCTCCTCCCACCGATGAAATTATGGTGCGACCGCGTTCAAAGGTGGAGGAGCTGTCGATGCTTGTGTGACTGCATGATCGTGTAAAGCAGTTGGAGCGAGAGTTGCCCATGATCCGTGGTAACACGGACATGTGGAAGTCGAAGGCTGAGAAAGCCAGTGCGTGCGAGAAGTGCCTCTTGGGTGAAGTTGCTCAATTGAATGAGCAATTTAAGTGTTAGCTCTCTAGCTTCTTAGCCTTTTCTTTAGTCATTCGTGGCAACGCTTTGTCCTTATGCTTTGCTCTGCTTCTTGTAGTTGTTAGTGCTCGTCCCCCGCAGGATGAGAGGGATCGAGTTGCCATTCTCCTGAACGACCTGACCTAGGAGCAGCTGCAAGCTAGCGGATATTTTTGGGTGGACCAAGATCATGCAGTCGTGTTGGCGACGCTGCAGGATCATGCATCGTGAATGTTGTAGTGCTTGAAGAAGGTGCAGTCCTGCCTTAAGCATATTTTTCAGGCGATGTTTCCCCTGGATATAGTGCCTTCGAGCTTGCTAGCCTTGTTGTCAAAGTTTCAAGATATCAGCATGGTCCGCAAGTGCGTGCGCCAGTAGTTGGTCGCAGGTGCCAAGGCTGCATTGGCGTTTGTTCGCCTGCATCTGCCAAATGTGGATGTCACAGTTGTTGCCACTGGACCACTGCCTCCGCTAGAAGGATGACCTGGAACATGGTGCCACATTACCAGGCGGTTGATCGGCCAGCCAAAGATATTGTTGATTTCTTCGAAGAGCAAACAAATGTCCTCCTTTTGCAGCAGTAGTGTAGTATGGACCTGCACATGGATGTATAGGTGGTGTAAAGTTCATATAATTGTGTCGGGTGTTTTTGATACCCGTTATTGTGTAAACAGCTTGCTAGCTTGTATGTTGTGCGAGTGAATTGTAATCTGCAGTTCCTTTTTGTTAGCCTGGCGTATATTCATCTCAACACCTTGCCAACCTATCAGGTGCATTGCAGCTGGGTTGGTTTACCAAGGGTTCGATTGATAGTGTGCCAACTACTCAGGATACTGCGTTGTTCGTGGAATGAGGAGTAAAGGGTGGCGCAGCCCCGAGTGATATAATTGCAAGGAAGACAGAAAACACAAAGTTTGGGGTACTTAGCTTTATTTATTCACATAATATCATGAGGTACAATGTATGGCTAAGTATCCTGGCTAAACAGCCTTATTTGTAAAGTAAAAACATCTAAGGGTAGAAACGGTGCAGTTGCGCGATGTTCCAGGGATTGGAGTATGCGACTCTACTCTCTAAATCTTTAAGGCGGTAGGCGCCACCTGGGATAACTTCGGTAATCACGTAAGGTCCTTACCAAGGGGACTCGAGCTTGAGGTGCCCTTGTTACTTCAGTCACATGACTAGATCTCCTTCGACGAAGGATCTAGGGCGTAGCCTTCTACTGTGGTAGTTGCGGAGGTTCTGCTGGTAGATCGTGGATCTCTCTACTGCAATTTCGTGTGCTTCGCCAAGGAGGTCGACTGAGTCTTCGAGTGCGAGAGTTGATTCTGTCTCGCTGTATGCTACTACCTACGGGGCTTTGTAGCGCACTTCTGCGGGTAGTACCGCCTCGACACCGTGTACCATGAAGAACGGAGTGTAGCCTGTGGTGCTGTTTGGAGTTGTGCGCAGGCTCCGTAGTACTGATTACAGCTCGTCGGGCCAGCACCCGGTAGCTCTTTCGACTGGTCGAAGGAGCCTTTTCTTGATCCTGCTGCAGACGAGGCCGTTGGCATTTTCGACTTGACCGTTGCTCTAGGGGTGCGCCACTAAGGCGTAGCTGATGTTGATTCCTAGTTTTTTGCAGAAGCCCTGGAATTCATTTGAGGTGAAGTTTGTTCCGTTATCGATGATGATGCTATGCGGCACCCCGAACCGGAAGACGATGGACTCGAAGAATTTAACGGTGCTGGCTCCTGATTGGTTTGTCACCGACATGGCCTCAATCCACTTGGTGAATTTTTTGACTCCGACAAGGAGGTAGATGTATCTTCCAGGTGAAGACTTCTGGAGCTTGCCGACCATGTCGAGTCCCCATTGCACGAAGGGCCAAGCCACAGGTATTGGCCTGAGCTCCGTGCCAGGTGCGTGCGGCTTGTCCGCAAATCATTGTCAGGCGTTGCAATGTTGGACGGTGTCCTTGGCGTCGTGCATTGCTATGGGCCAGTAGAATCCAGCTCGTAGAGCTTTGGCGATGAGGGCGCGACTACCGGCGTGGTGCCGCAAGAGCCTTCGTGTATGTCGAGGAGGATGGCTCTTCTGTCCCTGTTGGAGACGCATCGCTGAAGGACTCCTGTGATGCTGCACTTGTACAAATTGCCATTTATGAGGGCGAATGTCTTGGATCGTCGAGCTATATGACGTGCATCTGTCGGGTCATCTGGCAACCTTTTGCTGAGCAAATATGTGACGTATGGTTGCGTCTAGGATGGCTCGATCATCATCACCTCCATGGGACCTTCGAGTCCTGTGTCTGGCTTCATGTTGTCGAGTGTCGTTGGCTCGTTGGATGGCGTAGCCCCCGAGTCCTTTGACGTGCTGGTTTTATGCTCTGGAGCCTTTGGTTTGATAGAGCGCTCGCAGATGCACTCTAGAAATACTCCGGGTGGCACTTGGGCACAGGTGGAGCCGATGTTGGCGAGTATGTCCGCCTCCTTGTTGCTCTCGCGGCCTATGTGTTGCAGCTCGCAGCCGTCGAATTCCCCCTCCAGTGTGTCGTAGAGGTCGCGGTAGGCGATCATGTTGTCTCTCAGGGCATCGCACTCGTTCATTGTTTGGTTGACCACCAGTTTGGAGTCTCCGTAGATAACGAGTCATTTGCACCGCAGGATTTTGCCATGCGCATCCCTGGAGCAAGGCTTCATATTCAGCTTCATTGTTGGAGGCGGTGAACAACATTCAAAGAATGTACCTCATCTTGTCACCTTGCAGCGATGTTAGGATGACGCCCGCGCCAGCTCCCTCCTTGCGCTTGGACCCATCGAAGTGCATTGTCCATAGATAGGATATGTCTGGCTTGTCGGAGAGCTGGTTTTCCATCCAGTGCACAAGGAAGTCCAGGAGAACTTGTGACTTGATCGCGTCTCGCTTCTCATATGTGATGTCCCGCGGGGACAGATCTATCCCCTAGAGTGCGACTCGCCTAGTGGCGTCAGGATTGTTGAGTATGTGTCCAAGAGGGGAGTCCTTCACCACTATGATTAGGTGCTCCTGGAAGTAGTGACACAGTCGCCTGGCTGTCATGAAGACACCGTACGCCAGCTTCTGATAATGCGGGTACCGCTGTTTTATTGGCGTGAGCACCTCGCTGAGGTAGTAGACTGGGCGTTGCACCCCATGGACCTTATTTTGTTCGGCTCGCTCCACTACAAGCACAATACTAACCACCTAGTTGGTGGAGGAGATGTATAGCAACAGCGGCTCCTTTTCGTGAGGTGTTACCAACACCCGCGAGGTGTTACCAACACCGGCGAGGTGGACAGTAGATGTTTGAGGTTCTCGAATGCTTCTTGTGCTTCATCTGTCCACTCGAATTTATCAGCCTTGCGGAGAAGTTGGTAGAAGGGCAGTGCCTTTTCGCCCATTCGACTGATGAATCGACTGAGCGTAGCGATTCGCCCAGCTAGCTGCTGGACACCTTTTACGTTCTTCGGCTTCTCCATGGCCAGTATGGCCTTTATTTTCTTTGGGTTGGCCTCGATCCCTCTCACGGAGATGAGATACCCGAGCAGTTACCCAGATGGTACGCCGAAGGCGCATTTGTTTGGATTCAGCTTGATCCGGTAGCGATCGAGGTTATCGAAAGTCTCACGGAGATCGTCAAGTAATGAAGCTTCCTCCTTGGTTTTTACAACAATGTCGTCGACATAGACTTGGATGTTGCAACCAAGCTGGCTTTTGAGGAAGGCATGCATACACTGCTGGTAGGTGGCTGATACATTGCAAATGTATCTATAATTTTTGATGTTCCATGCTTGGTTTTATCTACTTTCTTGTGTTTTGTTCCAACTTTGGAGTACTTTTCATATGATTTCTTGGACTAACCTATTAAAAAGATGCCACAGTGCCAGTTGCCTGTTTTCTGCTGTTTTTGGTTCCAGGAAAGTCAGAAAATGAATATTCTCATAATTGGACGGGACAAAAGCCAAAGTTCTTATTTTACTAGAAGACTCACAGAGCCAGAATACGAGATGGAGATGGGCCACAGGGTGGCCACACCATGTGGTGGCGCGGGCTAGCCCTAGCCGCGCCACCAGGTGGTGTGGGCCCCCTGGACGCCCACCGACCTTGCCTCTTCGCCTATAAGAAGCCTCCCAATGCATAAACCCTAGGTCGACAATGAGAAATCCACGAAAAGTTCCGCAGCACCGCCGCCACCGAAGGGGAGATTCGGGGGACAGAAAGTCTCTGTTCCAGCACCCTGCCAGGATGGGGAAGTGCCCCCGGATCCATCTCCATCAATCTCCACCGCCATCTCCACCACCATTGCTGATTCCCATGATGAGGAGGGAGTAGTTCTCTCTCGAGGCTAAGGGTTCTACCGGTAGCTATGTGTTCATCTCTCTCTATGCATGATCTTATTGAGATCATGAGCTTGTAATCTATAGATCTACCTTGCTACTCAAGTGCTTTAATAGATCTCTGCTCTCCCCATGTGTGTGAAGTTGACAGTGTGCACACCATGGTGGCACTTAGGCTAGATATTTCAAATACTTGTTATGAGTTATATTTGGAGTGGGATGTCTTTATGAAATTGTGGTGTTTGTTGGACCGATCTAGTACTCAAGGTGACAGTATGGGGTTTTCTAGATGGGAAAGGCTTACTTTGAGGTGTGCTGTTATAGCCCTACCATGGATTAGAGTGTCCAACCGGAGAGTAGTTCAGCGTAGTATAATAAAGAAGAATATATTTATATGAGAGTGTTCACTAGTGCAAGTATGATCCCTAGGCCTTGTTTCTAAGCATTGAAACTTCGTTTGCTACTAGAACTGTTACATTTTTGCTTGCTTCCTTCTTTATTTCAGTTTAGCTTTAGTCTCTTCCACGCTATCAAGCTATTTTCTATCACCATACCACTTGTATTTCACTATCTCTTCGCCGAACTAGTGCGCCT
Organism: Avena sativa; assembly: GCA_916181665.1. Taxonomy (NCBI): domain Eukaryota; kingdom Viridiplantae; phylum Streptophyta; class Magnoliopsida; order Poales; family Poaceae; genus Avena; species Avena sativa. Next base: position 625,749,177 of record OV702288.1, on the reverse strand, counting down.
ATACACCTGACAAGTGTATTAGGTGCGTTGGGGACACAAGAGACTTCATGTATCTTGATTGCAGGGTTTCTTGAGAGGGGATACCTTTGACCACTTCCTCCATGAGTTCGATAAACCTTGGGTGATCCACTTAAGGGAAAACTTGCTGCTGTTCTACAAACCTCTGCACTTGGAGGCCCAACAACTGTCTACAAGAGTAGAAGTGCGTAGACATCAAGCTATTTTCTGGCGCCGTTGCCGGGGAGGTAAGGTAAAAGGTATTCACACCAGAGGATTAAAGAAGAAGAACCTCCCACGGCAAATGCCTATTTTCTGGCGCCGTTGCCGAGGAGGTAAGGTAAAAGATACTCACATCCTCCGGTGTGAGTGCTCGAAGTTATTTCCTTTAGATTCTGCAATTTTGACTTTTTGTTTTTTGTTTTCACTAGTTAGGCTTAATGGAAAACAACAACAAAATTACAGAGCTTTATAGTATTTATCTTGAGTTAGGACATGAAGTGTTTTAAGAGAAAATTAAAAAACCTATGGAACTTTATTTGCATGCTAATAGCAATGTTGTTAGTATGAATTCTTTGGACACCATTATTGCTAATGCTATGTAAAAGTCTAAGCATGGGGAAGCTAGTTTTTATGAAAATGATCTTTTTAGTTCCCTAGCTTTGGAAGATAGCTATTCTATTGCTTATGATGATACCAAACCTCCAATATATGATGATTACAATGATGAATATGATATTTTAAGTCCACCTACTATTGAGGAGAAAATTAATTATGATTATAATATGCCTCCTATATTTGATGATTATGGTGATGAGAATAATAATGATAGCTATTTTGTTGAATTTGCTCCCACTACAACTAATAAGAATGACTATGTTTATATGGGGAGTATTAATTATTTTATGCGTGTGGCTCATGATAAGAATGTTTTATTTGATAGTTATATTCTTAATTTTATTCATGATGCTACTGAAAGTTATTATGAGAGAGGGAAACATGGTTTTCTGTATCTCAATAATATTAAGTTTCCCCTCTTTATGTTGAAAATTTTGAAGTTGCACTTGTTTTGCTTTCCTATGCTTGTTGCTTTGTGCTTTCATGACTTGTTTCTTTACAAGATTCCTATGCATAGGAAGTGGGTTAGACTTAAATATGTTTTTAATTTGCTTTTTATGCTCTATTTGACTTCAATTCATATTTCTTATGTGAGCATCTTCTCAAATTATCATGCCTAACTTAAAGGCGTTAAAGAAAAGTACTTATTGGGAGATAACCCAAAAGTTTTAGATGAGTCTTGGAAGTTATTACTTTAGTAATAACCGCTCCTTATTCTTTTTATTTGCTTTTTGTTCCAAGAGTAACCTCTAATGAGAGGGAAGTAATGCTTGGGAAAGTTGTTGTCCCGAAACAGATTTCTGTGCTTCACCATAAAAATTCGTGTAAAATCTCTATACGTCCTTTTGATGCGTGAATTTTTGTGCTTCTACCCCAGGTTGTTATCTAACTTTCGTTAGTTCAACACTTTTCTATTTGAGCAACATAAGGTCTTCGAAAAAATTTGTCTTTACCTGCTGGTCTGTTTTGACAGATTTCTGCCATTTTCTGCATTTGCTTCTTGTTGGTTCCTTTTTTAGTTCTTTTGGGGAATTGAGCTTTTTGAGGGAAGTTCTACCGTAGCTAGTGTTTTAATGGAAGTTTTATTGGTGTTAGAACTGAACCTAAAGACTTATTATCTTGAGTGCACTAATGTTGCTAATAAAGATTGTGTGAAGTTTTGTATGAAGGAAAAATTTCAGGTGTATGGAAGGAATGAGTAATGAGATGAAGGATGGACTAAATCCCAAGCTTGGGGATGCCACGCGTGTCACCCCAAGAAATATCCAAGAAAAACAAGCGTCAAAGCTTGGGGATGCCCAAGTCATCCCCTTCTTCATCAATAAAAATCCCAGATTTCTTCCAAACGCTTCATTTTTATTGTTTCATGCATAGTAGTGTTGTTCTTGGAGCGTATTATTTTTTGTTTTCGTTTGCTTTTGTTTGCTTAGTTTGCTAACTAAATTGGTTGGAGCCCCTCTTTCATACATTGGTTTTCAAATAGTTTGGTTTGGATTGGAAAAGAGTAGGAATGTTCATGCTTAAGTGGTAAAGAGAGCTTGTTTTTGACTGTGGCCTATGCTTTTTCATGCCATGCTTGATATTGTTTTGTCTTTATGCTTAGTATTCTTTACTATAACATGACTTGTTATAGACATTTGAGATTTCTTAATGTGCCTTGGATGAATCATGCGTTGTTTTAGCATATTAAAGCACAGTATTGTGGTATTCTCCTTTGATGCTTTATTTGGGTTGACTTGGCGCATGCTCACACCATGTTATGACTATCCCAAGTCACTATAGCCTTTATGATCTTTTAGTTTTCAACTTGTAGTATCACTTTATGCTTTGATCAATGATGTTTTGTCGCTCTGCATGATTATGGCCATTATTGCTCTCTTAGTTTGTCGCTCCTAGTCTTTTGCTAGCCTCCACAACCAAGTATGAGTTCCACTCATGCATCCAACTCCCTAAACCAAGTTATTCCAAAGAGTCCACCATACCTACCTATTAGCTTATGTTATTCCAAGTATATTCATGTTTTTGTTTACCTTCCAAATTAAACTTGTTATGAGAAAGCTAGTGATTAAAGCTCTCACGAACTTGATGGCACACTTTACTTTTCTTGCCCTTAATAAAATTGAACCATTGTGTCGTCTATGTTGTATATGCTTGCACTTATTTGTTGGGGATTAGCAGAACCATGCTGTCATGGAGAACGCTTTCAACATTGCACTGGTACTTTGTACCTAGTTGATATCATGCTCTTTTGTATATGGATGTCGTCGGTGTGAAATGAAAGGGGAGCTTGTAAGTCCATGGAGTTATGTATATGTGTTAGAGAAACGCATGGGCCTCTAGTCTAATCCATGCTGATATGGTGGAAACCTGCAGCGTAACCATAATGAGCTGTCTATGAAGCATTCTTCTTATATAAAAAAAGAGTCCTATATTGAGAAAAAATAGAAAAAAAATTATGAAAAGAGGAAAGAGAGAAAAAAGCACCATATTCCCATGATAAATAAGAAGATTATTGAGATGCTCGTTGTCTGCTTGCCTTGTCATTTTGATATGCGCATTCTTCCGTATCATCGGGCAAGGGGTACCCCGTTGGTGGTTCTCTATGATACACATGTACTCAATGACAAGAACTTACCGGTAAATAACTTGAGTAGCATGAGGAGCGGCCCTCGTATTCAAGGGACATGAGATTTCCAACTTATACTTTGTCAAGCATATACTCCATAGTTTGTTCACTTTAACCTTAATCACTTCAAGATGCTTATGATAGGGGCAATTAGAGTTGAAAGCTAAAAAGTACCATAATTTTTGGAAGCTCTTTATGAGACTTGAATCCCTACTTCCTTCTATGAAGGCCTTTCTTTTACTTTTATGTTGAGTCTCCACCTTCTATATTTATGCACCTACTTTGAGAGCATAGTGGCCATTCTTAGTTCTATGTGCATTGTCCCAAGACTTGTTGATTGATGCATAGCTTTGATATTGCTTGTTTTGAACTATTTGTATCTAGTCACTCTGATGAACTTTGAAGGTGTCCTATGCATTTATGTTTGCTACTCTATGAGGGACAAGCTGAATGCCACTATGCTATGTTTTCTTTATGTGAAACAAACAAACATCTTGCAAAGCATTGTTATTCATGAATCTTTTGTTTGTGCCTTTTCGTGTTGCAACATAGTTTCTTTGTCTTATAGCTAGAACTTTGTCTTTCATGTTATGATTGAAGTACTATGATCCTAGCTTTGAATGTTTTACAAATACTTTGGTCAAGTTTATGATGGTGCATGTCACCTCAAAAATTATTCTTTGTTTTTATCACTTACCTACTCGAGGACGAGCAGGAGTTAAGCTTGGGGATGTTGATACATTGCAAATGTATCTATAAGTTTTGATGTTCCATGCTTGGTTTTATCTACTTTCTTGTGTTTTGTTCCAACTTTGGAGTACTTTTCATATGATTTCTTGGACTAACCTATTAACAAGATGCCGCCAGTTGCCTGTTTTCTGCTGTTTTTGGTTCCAGGAAAGTCAGAAAATGAATATCCTCAGAATTGGACGGGACAAAAGCCAAAGTTCCTATTTTACCGGAAGACTCATGGAGCTAGAATACGAGACGGAGATGGGCCACAGGGTGGCCACACCATGTGGTGGCGCGGGCTAGCCCTAGACACGCCACCAGGTGGTGTGGGCCCCCTGGCGGCCCACCGACCTTGCCTCTTCGCCTATAAGAAGCCTCCCGATGCATAAACCCTAAGTCGTCAATGAGAAATCCACGAAAAGTTCCGCGGCACCGCCGCCATCGAAGGGGAGATTCGGGGGACAGAAAGTCTCTATTCCGGCACCCTGCCGGGACGGGGAAGTGCCCCCGGAGCCATCTCCACCGCCATCTCCACCACCATTGCTGATTCCCATGATGAGGAGGGAGTAGTTCTCTCTCGAGGCTAAGGGTTCTACCGGTAGCTATGTGTTCATCTCTCTCTATGCATGATCTTATTAAGATCATGAGCTTGTAATCTATAGATCTACCTTGCTACTCAAGTGCTTTAATAGATCTCTGCTCTCCCCATGTGTGTGAAGTTGACAGTGTGCACACCATGGTGGCACTTAGGCTGGAGATTTCAAATACTTGTTATGAGTTATATTTGGAGTGGGATGTCTTTATGAAATTGTGGTGTTTGTTGGACCGATCTAGTACTCAAGGTGACAGTGTGGGGTTTTCTAGATGGGAAAGGCTTACTTTGAGGTGTGCTGTTATAGCCCTACCATGGATTAGAGTGTCCAACCGGAGAGTAGTTCAGCGTAGTATCATAAAGAAGAATATATTTATATGAGAGTGTTCACTAGTGAAAGTATGATCCCTAGGCCTTGTTTCTAAGCATTGAAACTTCGTTTGCTACTAGATCTGTTACATGTTTGCTTGCTTCCTTCTTTATTTCAGTTTAGCTTTAGTCTCTTCCACGCTATCAAGCTATTTTCTATCACCATACCACTTGTATTTCACTATCTCTTCGCCGAACTAGTGCGCCTATACACCTGACAAGTGTATTAGGTGTGTTGGGGACACAAGAGACTTCTTGTATCTTGATTGCAGGGTTGCTTGAGAGGGGATACCTTTGACCACTTCCTCCCTGAGTTCGATAAACCTTGGGTGATCCACTTAAGGGAAAACTTGCTGCTATTCTACAAACCTCTGCACTTGGAGGCCCAACAACTGTCTACAAGAATAGAAGTGCGTAGACATCAGTGGCTCCTGCGTTTTTCAGCCCGAAGGGCATCGTTGTGTAGCAGAAGACACTAAAGGGCATGATGAACGTTATTTTCTCCTGGTCCTCCTCCTTCATTCGAATCTGATGATAGCCTGAGTAGGCGTTGAGGAAGCAGAGGCGCTCGCATCCCGCGGTGGAGTCGATTATCTGATCGATCCGTGGCAATGGGAAGTGGTCCTTCGGGCAATACTTGTTCACGGAGGTGAAGTCCACGCACATCCGCAGGATATCCATGTCTTTTTTAGGAACGAGCACGAGATTTGCGACCCATGTGCTTTCCTTGATCTCGTGTATGAAATTAGCGTCGATAAGTCTATTGACTTCCATACCGACCGCTTGCCCTTGGTTTAGACAGTCGCCGTATTGTTTGTTTGACTGGCCTTGCTTTAGAATTCACGTTGTGTGAGTGCTCGGCGAATTCCCTGGGAACTCCTGGCATGTCCGCTAGACACCAGGCGAAGATTTCCCAGCGCTCATGGAGGAATTCGACGAGCACGAGTTCCTATGCGGTACTCGGGTTGTTGGCGATGAGAGTCGTCTTGGTCGGGTCCGTTGGGTGGACCTGGACTTTCTTGGTGTGCACGGCGTGTAGAAGAATTGGTCAGGTGAGCTTGGCTTGCTCGGGGGAGGCAGACTGTTGTCTGTCGACTCCTTTAACCTCGCAAGTTCCTCTTGCATGCCGAAAGACTAGGAAATTCTATTGAATTCCCTATCGTATCTATCGGATCTCTCGAAGCTTCCGTTGACTATGATAATGCCGTTTGGGCCCGGCATCTTCATCTGCAGATAGGCGTAGTGTGGTATCGCCATGAACCTCACGAACGCGACACAACCGAGGATGTAGTGGTATTGAGAGGGCCAGTCGACAACTTCGAATTTGATGCGCTCTCGTCGAAATTTTGTCGGTGTCCTGAAGATGACATCGAGGCTGATCTTGCCCAGGTGGTATACGCCCTTCCCTGGGATAATTCCGTGGAAAGTCGTGTCTGAAGTTTCCAGACATGACAGAGGAATTCGCATTGCACGCAAGGTACTTGCGAACATGAGTTTAATGCCTCTTCTGCCATCCATGAAGACGCGACTCATCTCGAAGCTTCCAATTTGCGCCTCGAGCACCAGGGGACAGTGGCCTATGCGAGGTGCTTGGCGTGGGTGATCGCGCTTGTCGAAGGTGATGCATGACTCGCTTCCACTGAGGTACTCGGTGGTGGAGGGCGGAGAGTTCATCGCCAGATTGACTTGGCAAGTGATTGATTTTTGCACTCGATTTGAGGGGCGACCTTTTTGTATCATCCCCATGTTTCCCAGGGCTCATGGGTATGGCTCGCCTCCATGGTTCTAGACTGGTGCAGGCGTAGGTGGTGGTGGCCCGGGTGGTGGTGGAGGTGCTCCATGAGCCATGGCGCCTGGGGCAGCCCCATAGCCTTGGTCTATCGCGTCGCGATTCATCTGGGCCAGGCCTTCATGGAGCTTGAGAACTCACGGCAGTCCTTTAGAAGGTGGTTGGACTTTTTCTTGCCATCGTGCTTGTCGATGTAGAAGTGTGCGTTGCACGGTCCAGACAGTTTGTCCTGGATAGATGTTCCAGGTGCCTCATCGCGAGTGCGGTGCTGCCACACTTGCGTGGTTTTTCCGCTGTCGCGGTATCCACCGCTACAGTATCCGCTGTTGTGATTGTCAGCGCGTTTTTCAGCGTAGCCAGCCGCGACAATGTCGACTTCTTTGCGGTCCTCGTATCCGCGCATTCGACGTTTTCCTCGGCGATCGCGCCTGCGGTCGAGGTCGTCATCATCATCAGAATGGACACGGTTTTTTACCGAGTCCTCTCCATCGGCCCGCCTATTTGCGATCTCCATCAGGTGGTCGATTGTCTTGGGATTCGAGCGGCCCAGTTCCTCCTTGAGCTCTCTTCGGCGTACGCCATTATTGAACGCGTCGATTGCGCGATCCTCAGAGATGTCTTCTGCAGAATTTTTTATGATGGACCAATTCTAGATGTACGAGCGCAGCGGCTCGCCAGTCTTCTGGTAGCAGCCTCGCAATTCTTCGATTGATGCGGGCCTTTTGTAAGTTCCCTTGATGTTTCGTACGAAGTTGTAGACTAGCTCTTCCTAGCTACGAATTGATCCGCGTGGGAGGTTGTTGAGCCACGCATGGGCGGCACCTTGCAGCTGTAGCTGGAGGCATTGCATCGTCGTGCTTGTGGTTCCACCATGCAGCCTGATGGAGGAGATTTGATCCTCCAGCCAGATCTTTGGGTCCTGTAGGCCGTCGAATTTCAGGTTCTCTGATGGGAGTTTAAACCCCTTTGGCATTCGCTTCTGGTTGATGGCCATGCTGAAGCAGCTGGCGCCGCAGAGCTCCATCCCATCATCTTCTGAGTCAGTCAAACGGGAATGCCTTGCGTGCATCCTGTCGACCTTGCGCTGCGTGATGTCATCACGCGTGTCGTAGTCGTGGTCGTGTTGTCGTGAGCGGAGCCGCCGCGACAAGTCGTGGTTGTCGTCGCTGGAGGAAGGTGAAGAGTAGTGTTTTGCCAGAGCCTTATTTTTCTTCGGCTCCGGTGTTGGATCCTTGATGAGGGTAGCTTCGACTAGCCCCAGCCCCGCGATTGTAGATCGGTGCATGGTGGCCCGCGGATCCCCAGCCGGTGGCTGGTTGTTGAGGAGGTACATAGTGGTTGTCGTCAACGCCGCCTGCGGTGTCTTCCGGAGCACATTGCCCCGCGTATCCACCGTCATAGACGAGAAGTCGAGGACTTGCGTGGCTTCTTCTCGCTCCTTACCAGTGAGATGGGCCAGTCGAGAGCGTCTCTTGGCGGCCACATGATCATTACCCTTGGAGGAGGATCCTTTCATGGAGGAGAGTTGAGCTCACCGAAGGCTCGACTCGTCCGCCAACCTTCTGCACTCGTCGAGCTGGGCGATTACTTGTTGCTGGCACTTGTACTCCTCCTTGAGTAGCCAATGGTAACCCATCAGCATATCTTGGGATGAGTTTGGTGGCAGGGGATTGCCCCGCAAGGCTTCTCGACAGCGAGCCCACTCGGTGTCGTTGAGTTTGATCAGCACGTGCTCTGGGGCATGCTCATTCGCAGTGAGATGCGGGTGGCCTTCCGTCCCGTTGTTGGTGGGTGCGTTGTTGGTGGGACCATCATTCGCGACTGGATACCGCCGCCGGTAACGGTGTTGTTCCGAGTGTCGCCATTTTCGCCTGTGTTGACGACGTCGCACATGTAGTGTTTGGGGAAGTTGTTGCTTCCACAGCTTTCAGATCCAGAGCCGTAGGCTCCATCTTCACTGGCCAGATCGCTCAGATCGGACTCACGACTGTTGTCGCTGATCGTATTCCCGACTCCTGTCAGGTTGTTGAGTTCGCTCAGGGTGCCAATCGGCGGTGGAAACCACGATGCTGGAGCAATATAGGGAACCTTCGGTTGGTCGGGGAGGCGAAGTGTGCCTAGCTAACCGACTTGGAAGCGTAAGCTCCCGATCGCCAGGCCGATCCCATCGCCCACGGACTCGAAATCCGGGCGAGTGGCTGGCGTATGCATGGTGAAGTCGAAGGCACCGAAGAGGAGGCGAATCTCTATTGTTGCAGAGTTGTAGATCGCAGTTGATGGGGCCTAGGAAGCCGCAACATCAGCACTCCCAATTCCCACAGACGGCACCAATTGACGAGGGTTAAACTCATCAATGCCCATTGTTATGGACTTTGGTTTTGGAGAAGGAGGGAGCGATGGAAGCATCAATCGGCTAGCAAACAACCACACAGGGACGCAAGATTTACCTAGGTTCAGGCCTCGTAGAGGATCCTACTCCTGCTTGTCTGCTCTTGGAATTATCGAGGGAGTCGAAAGTTACAGGGGGTGCGCAGATGTGATCTGGCGAGGTTGTGGAAACTAGGGTTGTGATTGTCCTTCTTGCCGCCCCTCCTAGACTTTATATAGATAGGCTAGGTCTCGGGTAGCAGGCCGAGTCGGTTACAAGTTAGGGTTTGTCCCTTTTAAACTTTCTATCTTAAGCTCGCCTTGTACCGCAAGCAGTCGGAGTCTCCTTAAGTCACCCGAATCTTTGACTGGGCCCTGGTAACATTATGGGCTTCTGCCAGATTGGACCGTATATGCCAAGCTTGAGTACCTGTAAGGTATGCCCACGTCAGCTGGTGTCTTTCTCTCTCGGGAGCGATATGCAGAGGATATGCTTGATCATGCTGGAATGCACAACTACAAGCCCGCTACTACTCTAGTTGATACAAAGTCCAAGACCTCTACCACCACCGGTTCTCTTGCTAAAGATGCAACACACTATCGCAGTATTGTTGGTGCTCTTCAGCACCTGACATTGACTCGTACGGATCTTGCTTATGTTGTTCATCATGTGTGTCTTCATATGCATCCTCCTCGCGACGCTCGTTGGACCCTCGTCAAGTGGATTCTTCGCTACATCAAGGGTAGTACCGATCATGGTCTTCGTCTCACGACTTCTTCAGCGGAGCTCCTCGGCTAGCTATTATGACACGGATTGGGCTGGCTGATCGAACACACGTCGGTCAACTCCTAGGTACTGTGGTTTTCTCGGTGACTCCCTCATCTCTTGGTGTTCAAAACGATGGCCCACTATCTCTCTTTCTAGCGCGGAAGTTGAATACCGTGTTGTTGTGAACATCGTTGCTGAATGATGCTGGCTCCGTCAACTTCTTGGTGGGCCCCACTTTGATATGCCCAAGGCTACTGTGGTGTACTGTGACAATATACCAGTTGTTTATCTCACTCAGAACCCCGTTCATCATCGCTGCACAAAACATATTGAGCTGGATATTCATTTTGTCTACGAAAAGGTTGCTCTCGGTCAGCTTCATGTTCTTCATATGCCGACCTCTCAATAGTTTGCTGCCATCATGACGAGGCTTGCCAACGGCGACGTTTGAAGCTTCTCGGTCCAATATGTGCGTCGTCAGCGACTCTCAGACTGCGGGGCAGTGCTGGAATAGCTATATGACTTGTACATGACTTGCACGGTATGTGTGCGTGTGTATACCAAAACCCTAGTACGTCTCTTGGTATAGCGTTTGTATAGGACTCTTCTATGGTTTTGATCACGCATGTGTCCCTATATATGCACATCACATGAGATCAAATCAATAATCTATTCTTTCTACGTAGTTTACACGCTCTTTTTCGCTTCTTTTCCTTTCTCCCGCAGCCACTGTACGCGCCTGATGCACACTGATTGGAAGACCTCGAACAACCTAAAGATGTTGTATCCACGGGCTCTTTACTCACGGGACGGGAAAAAGGCAGGCAGCGCCCATGTGAGACGGTGCTCGCTCCCGTTGGACGGCGCACAACGGTACTACCCCTGTTTTGTCTCCTGTGAGGCTGTGACTAATGCGCCATCGGAAAGGCCAGCATATCGAGCATCCATATCGTGCAATAACGATTTCATCTGCACTTGCGTATACAGGCGTGGTCATGGCCACTAATAAAAGCACCACGGCACGCCAAAAGTCTTCTTGAACCCTTGGGAGGATGAGAGGGACAGCGACTCGCACAACTCCAGCAAAGCAACCCTTGGGAGTCTTTTCTGCAATGTCCTACTATTATCAGAAATCATGCAAGTGTGCAGGACAAGATCGATTCATGACTGGTAACTTTCTTATTGTGTGGCACTGCTAAGGCATGTACGTATACATTACACTGGATGGTGATACGCGGACCAGGTGCAGGCTGCCATCATGTACCAAGAGGGGAGGGCAGGCCAAGAATCACATGCTTTCCATGTATGCCCAGTTCAATCAAATACTGTACTACAGCAAGCACAATTACAACCGAGGAAACACATGACTGTGGAATGCAAACAAACTACGAACCTAAGGACCACACGATCGTCTTCTCGTCCGCGCCCGCGGCACCCTTCTTTGGTTTCGCTTCAATTCCTTCAACCCAGATTATTATTCACATGCCAATTTCGTGTCGAAGCTGCTCAGACAGATGGCAAACGCCTGGAAAGCCGAGATAGGGTAGCGGTAGTCCATCGTGAACATATCCCTCGCAACTTTGCCAAACTGCAGGATAACCTTGTCAGGGTCCACAGGACCCGGCTGCGAGGGAGTCGGGGCGCCTGCGGGCGGCGGGCTCGATGCGGCAATCAGCTGGAAATTCTTTACCGAGGCGATGGTCACGCGGCCACGGAAGTTCAGGCACCAGCACTGCAGCTGCTCGTGCCACCTCGGAGGCTTGTTGCGGAGCACCAACGGCCTGTCCTTGACTTCACCTTCGCCGTCGCCGTCCGTCATCCCGCCGCTGATCTCAGAGAAGCGGGCGCTGTTGAAATCCATGGACTGGTCCATGATGGACTTGGAGAAGGTGGTGGAGCTACGGAACGACTGAGAGAAGGAGGTGATGCTGCGGAACGAGTCCCCCAGAGCTCGAGGCACGATTTGCTCTGGCTGGCCGGGGACGATGCCACCAGGCTCGACCGAGGAGGCAGGGACGGAGTGCATGATGCAGTGCATCCGCCTGGGACCTCTTGTGCCAAGAACATTTAGCTCATACGTCACCTGAGCTATGTTGTAGCTAACTGGAGGCACCTTCGGGGAGACTTTTGTTGAGTTAAACCTCCGGCTGCTCCTTCCAACAGGTGGGATCACAGCTCCGTTGTATGGGGGCTGTGTGTCATAAATTAGAAATTTCGTGCCAAGGAAGTTTGACCTGGAAGAACGGTAGGCTTGGTATTAGGTTACCAAACAAGCAAAGTTGCAAAAGGTCTATCTTCATAAACCTAATAATTACCTCAGTTTTCCAATGTAGGTTCTATTTGATCTTGAGGTATTGGCGCCGTCCATTGAGATGGCATACTCTGTGCAGGATGCTTTACGATTCCTTCTGGCTGATAAAAGGAACTTCCCACTTTCTGCTGTAACAACTGCTCAAAAGAAAAGAAAAAAGATTCAGCATATTTGATTAAGTGAGAGCAGATAATACAGGTGTTTAACGTTGATCATTTCATAAACAAAAATATTTCACATGAATGCAAAGAACACAAAAAACAGAACTGAAAAGGTTTACATGATATAGAACAGTGAATTTTAAGCACTTAAACGAAGCAAATAATTACATTTTCATCCTTAGCTATATCTCAATGAGGTAATAAGCTGGCATACAAAAAGAAAAGAAAATCTAAGTGCACTACTAGTACAAACGTGGGAAGTGTAACATACCATTGGTAAGACACAGGTAGAGCTGATAGGTGGATTTTGATTTATTCCTCTTTATAAAACATTGAATCATTCCATCTCGAGGACCAGGCTGTCAAAACAACAACAAAACGTCATGTATGAAGCCCAAGGAAAGATATCGGCTCCTCACGGTTCGGCACAACTGTAGGTATCTTTCAGTAAAGTATGTAGGCTATCTTTCTTTTCCTTTACCTGCTTTAGAGATACTCTGAAGGTAAGCTTCCCACTAAATTCGGGGCTCAACACGATCTCTTTGCACATGTCCCTCCATGTTCTACAAACAGCCGCAAAGCAGACGACATGCTTCCTGGATGGCCAGGTACTCTCGTCAGCTTCCAGTCTGCGTATGACGTCCTGGAGGAGTTCAGGAGGAAGACTCGCCCAGCGGCTCTCTGGGAGTATGGGAGCTGGCTCATGGAGATCTTCCAGTGAGCTCTGACCCTTCCCCCTGTGATGCCCGGTAAGACCGTAGAGGCTTGCGATCGTCACATCGAAGCTCCGTCTCGACAGGCTGCCGAAACCATCCCGCACATCACGAGCTATGCTACGAAACGACATCTAAGCCAGCCAACGCCAGACGATGAGGCATACGATGTCGCCTGCAACCGGAAACAAGCAAGGGTCAGTAACAATCTTTAATCGGCTGCTCCAATCGATAGAACAATGAATGAGTAAGTTTACCACACCTTGTCGGAAGGATTGGACCGTCACCAAGTGTGAAGCAACTGCTGCAAGCCGTCCCTGCAACAACAAAAGACCCCACATGAGCAAACACACGTAGTAGGAGAGACATGCTCACAGTGACTTTGTAACAACCAAGTAGGCCTGACTAGCAATCAAAGAGGAACCTGAACCCATATTTGGCTACACGTATACTACCAAGCAGTCACTTTAAACGCAAGACAGGTGGAAGTTGGGGAAAATTGCCTCAACGACAGTTTGGCGACCAGACCACGCGGGGCACATCACATGCTTTTTGTATGAGAACAAACTTCACCTGGAAGCTGTGGGAGAACGTAGCACCACGGAATCACATACGAGTGAGTACCGTGAGTTTCTATCGAGCATTTTCGAAGAGGAAATCGTGTGCCTTACAGAACCAACCAACCAACCGTAGCCCGCTTACTTATTTTCTCTATGCTAGGACGCAGGCTAGTATAATAGTACTAGTTAAACGGGATTATACTTACTTATCCTAGAAGCATAGCAGTAATAATAATAAGATAACATAATGAAGCAGTCCCAGTCTCAGGACATATAAAAAAATTGCAGGCTTCTGCGTTCAACTCTCCGCAATGCAGAGGACAGGCAAAGGAAAAACAAATTCTGAGGGGGACAGCTGAGACAGGGCCAAAAGTCCACTCTCTCTTCCGCGAGAAATTTTGTCCTGGCGACCACGCGTGCGTACCGAATCAGGGAGAGCTCGTACGATCTACCGATCCGGCCAGGCGCACCGCCACTCTCCGAACGCACTCAGCACTCACACGCCAAAACGGAGCCCCAGGAGGCCAGCCAGAAAGCCCAGAGAGCCCAGAGACGAAACCGAGCCAAGGCTGCACGGCGGAGAAGAGAGAGGGCAGGGGGCTCACATCGCATTCAGCCGGGACGGCGCCGCGCAGCTCCCGACGCGCACGCGCCGGAGAGCAGAACACTCTCGCCCCGAGGTTCCGGCGGCTTGAGCAGCAGACCTCTCGGAGCTCCGAGTGCCGCTTCCTCCTTCTCAGGTAACGCGGCGCGCGCGGGGGCGGAGGAGGAGGAGGGAGGAGGTGGGGGCTGTGTGAAGAAGGCGATGCGAGGGAGAGGGGCGGGGGCGGGGGCGGGGTGAAATGAGGAAAGGTGCGGGAGCGGGGGCACTCTGCAGTCTGCTCCGGTTTGTTTATCCGTTGTGGCGGTGGTGGCCTGGTGGGGTGGGTCGAGTTGACCGCGCCTTTTCCGTTCCGTCGGGGAGCGTCTAAGCGGCGTCGGGACGGGACGGGTCGGTTCGGGTCGGGTGGCAGCATCAGAGGTTGCCTTTGCCCCGGCGCCCACGGCACCCAAAGCGGAGCAGCGAGAGCCAGGTGCTGCTTCTCCCCCTCTCTCCTCACCTGCTTTCCGGTCACTCCGGCACGGTGGGTGTGTTCCTGCAGCGTGCACCACCGACCAAATGCTACCGGATCGGAATTACTATACCCTATTATTTACGTGCATTATTCTAATCCTGGTAACTTATCCACAGTATTTTTTTTCGAAATTCCACCGATCTATTAATAATCATCAACAGCAGTACAAAGAGTCCTAAAAGTAATAAAAATTACAAATAGGTCAATGGACCACCTAGCGACGACTACAAACACTGGCACGAGCCGAAGGCACGCCGCCGTCCTCGCCCCTCCATCACCGGAGCCGGGTAAAGCTTGTTGTAGTAGACGAACGGGAAGTCGTCGTGCTAAGGCCCAAAGGACCAGCATACCAGAGCAGCAACCATCGCCGAAGATGACAAACGTAGATCGGAAGAGACTGACCTCAAACCATACCAACGGATACGAAAAATGACCGAATCCCAAGGGATCAGTCGGACACACGACTCCACGCGCCCTCCATCGATGCTAGATACACCAACAGAGCGAGGATAGGACGAAAAGGACCTTATTCTGACTTCAGGACGTAGCCGTCGCCTCAACATCCTGAAAAAGACACTGAAAATAGTCTAGACGAAACACTGAGACCTTTCGCCGGCGAGAGGCCATGGTCCGCCACGTCTCCAAGGCCCTAAGGCCACCGGAGACGGGATGAACCGGTGGCATCGTCTGCGGAGGGAAGAAACCCTAGATGGGTTGTAGCCACCGCCTTCTCTCCTTGAGGGAGCTCTCTTTGGTACCGGTTAAATACTCCTACTATTCTTCCGTAACTTATCCACAGTAATGATGCACTAAGTGGACATGTATATGGTTTGGTACCTCGTTGGTATTTACAGATATATGGTTTGGTACCTATGTCTTTTTTATACGGCTGTCTTCGGAAAAGTGCAAGATTGTACCTTGGAAAAAGAAAGAGTTTGAAGATCTCGATGATTGGATAGTTTCTTTTAGACTTTATTTTGTAATTGCTGAAGCCAGCTCATGTATCTTTACCATGTACTATTTGCTACGATAAATATATATGATATTGATTGTCAAAAAAAAGTGGACATGACCGCTTCGCCGCGCCGTCTACAGTCTATTTAGCATAGTGTGGTAGGTGTGTTGTACTCATTGCTGGTAACTCATTTTGTTTTATTTGTGTTACTATAAATTTAATATATGAGAATGTGCGGGGTTGAATGTTTTAATCGGTAGACAATATGTTATTTATGTGTTTGACATGTCTGAAACTGAGAGATCTGATCTTATATGTAAGAAACAGGCCCTTCTTTTATATTGAAACTCATAAGCAACATAGAGACATCAGTGTTTCTTCAAGTAAACAAAAAGGTACATCGAGCAAACTTTAAACAAAAATACATCAAGCAATAGACCAAGTTCAGTATCACAAGAAATTGACATGTTACATGATCAAGCTAAAAAACTAATAATGTCAAAACAAGCAAACATGCTTGCAACTATTTAGATGAGCTCCAAGGAAATGCACAACATTGTATTCAATACTTATAAGGGGTTGTATTATTAAATGATTAGTTTAGTTAGTATAGACAACCATATTACATATATACTATTTCTATGTAGGAGCTATGTTGATATATTTCAAATTATTCATTGGTTCAATAAAATTTAAAAGAGAAGGTATGGCTGGAAATTGCCACGAATCTTTACATAAAAGTAAGATCTAAAATATAAACAAGTTTGATAATTTTTGTACATCAAAATAAAAAATAGAAGTTATGGCATTTCTTTTGAACCCACTTAGTCGATGGAATCTACATGTTCATCAATCATAGAGCATGCTCCAAGTCAAGAGCACAAAAATTTTTGCTAACTCGTGTAGAAATTGTAGAACAACGTAGCCTATGTATTAATTACACAAGCATCTCTTGTATTCTCGAGATATGCTAATATATTCAAAAGCAAATTCAGTTGCAGAGCCTAAGAGGGGTGAAAATCATATTATTCTGCTTTGTTTCAGGAATACATACATGTTAATTGTTGAAGTGACATGAAACGTGACCGTTTCTTGCAAGGCACGACCATTTCTCGCCCTATTAAAATTCTACGTTTCCCGTTTAGCGATTCTTCCGTTTGGTTACTGTAGATTTCATGTTCTGACCAATCGCTCTACGTCGCATCATCGCATGCCTCGCGAGTCTTCTTCTTTTAAATTTATTTTTTCCGTCATCCGTCCCTGATTTTTCTAGTCAAAGCGATGAGGATGGTGCGACATCTTCGCTTAGTCCCGGATAGGAGTGTCTCTATCCGTGTTATCCCCTCTCTCTCACCCCCATCGTCCTACACGCTCACCTCCTCCTTATCTTCCTCACCACCGGTAAAGCATGGTAGTGAGGTCAGGGTGATGTTGAATTGGTACTGGGAAGGTCCAAGGCAGGGAAGCAGAGGCGGTCGACGCTGCACGCGGGTGCTGGACGGGAGGCGGTGGCCTTGCGAGTGGGAGCGAAGGTGAGAGGGAGAGGTCGGGAGCATAGGGGACTTCTCCTTCTCAATTCCTTTTTTTCACCATTTGTCTGATTTTTCCAATCAAAGCGGTGAGGATGATGCGACATCTTCGCGTAGTCCCGCATAGGAGCGTCTCTTCCCATGTCGCCCCCTCTCTCACCCCCACCATCCCACGCGCTCACCTCCTCCTTATCTTCCTCACCATCGGCAAAGCGTGGTGGCAGACGGGTGTGTGAGGTCGGGGTGATGTTGAATCGGTACTGGGCAGGTTCGAGGTGGGGAAGCAGAGGCGGCCGACGTTGGATGCAGGAGCTGGATGGGAGGCGATGGCCACGTGAGTGGAGTGGGCGGAGGGAGCGGAGGTGAGAGGTAGAGCTCGGAAGCGAAGGGGCCTTCTCCTTTTCAATTCCTTTTTTTGGCTATCCGTCCCTGATTTTTCTAGTCAAAGCGGTGAGGATGATGCGACATCTTCGTGTATTCCTGCATAGGAGTGTATCTACCCATTCCGCCCTCTCTCTCTCTCTCGCTCTCTCTCTCTCTCTCTCTCTCTCTCACCCCTACCGTTCCACGCACTCCCCTCCTCCTATCTTCCTCACCGTCGACAAAGTGTGGCGACGAACGGGTGCACGAGGTTGATGGCGATGTTGAATCGGTACTGGGCATGTTCGAGGTGGGGAAGCAGACGCTAGATGCGAGGGCTGGACGGGAGGTGATGGCCTCGTGAGTGGAGGGGCGGAGGGAGCGGAGGTGAGAGGAAGATCTCGGCAGTAGGGGGTCTTCTTCTTTTCAATTCCTTTTTCTGCCATACGTCCCTGATTTTTCTAGTCAAAACGGTGAGAATGATGCAACATCTTCGCGTAGTCCCACATAGGAGCGTCTCTACTCGCGTCGCCCCCCTCTCTCTGTCATCCCCACCGTCCCACACGCTCACCTCCTCCTTATCTTACTCACTGATACATTGCAAATGTATCTATAATTTTTGATGTTCCATGCTTGGTTTTATCTATTTTCTTGTGTTTTGTCCACACTTTGGAGTACTTTTCATATGATTCCTTGGACTAACCTATTAACAAGAGCCACAGTGCCAGCTGCCTGTTTTCTGCTGTTTTTGGTTTCAGGAAAGTCAGAAAATGAATATTCTCGGAATTGGACGGGACAAAAGCCAAAAAAATCCTATTTCACCAGAAGACTCCCGGAGCCAGAATATGAGACGGAGTGGGGCTGGGGCCCAGCCACACCACCTGGCTGCGCGGGCTGGGCCTGGCCGCGCCAGGGGGTGGTCTGGCCGCCCTATACACCCCCTCGGTCTCCCTCTTCGCCTATAAGATGCCTTATGACCTAAAAACTCAGGGGGGTTCGACGTTTTTCCAGAAGGAGTTCCGCTCCGCTGCCACCACCAGATTCCATGAAACAGCACCAGAAAATCTGTTCTAGCACCCTGCCGAGACGGGAAATTGGAGGAGATCATCACCATCGCTTCTCCATCGACCATCCATGTTTCCCCCATCTATGTGTGAGTAATCCCCCGCTGTAGGCTATGGGGATGGTAGGGATTGGATGAGATCGTTCATGTAATGGCATCGGATTGTTAGGGCATGGTGCCTAGTATCTTCTATTAGTGCTTTATGATTTTGTTGCGACTTGTTATGCTTAATGCTTGTCACTAGGGCCCGAGTGCCATGATTTCAGATCTGAACATGTTATTGATTCATTATGATAGTATTGTTTATGGTCTTACCTGCAAGTTGTATACACACGTTGTTGTCTGGAACCAATGGCCCCGAAGTGATAGAAATCGGGATAACCGGAGGGAATGACTCTGATGTGAGGATCACATGTGTTCACGGAGTATTAATGCTTTGCTCCGGTGCTCTATTAAAAGGAGCACCTTAATTACCAGTAGTTCCCTTGAGGCCCCGCTGCAAACGGGCTGGCAGGACAAAAGATGTTGTGCAAGTTCTCATTACGAGCACGTATGACTATATATAGAACACATGCCTAGGATTATCTAGTACTTGGATGCTTTATCTTATTTATCTGCAATTGCCCTATGTTCTGATTGCTATGTGAATAACCTTGTCCATACAACACCCGTCCATCCATCCCTATGTCTACCACACTCGAATCCTACTGTTTACTGTTATTGTTATTATTGTCTTTACTTTATTACTGTTGTTACTTTGCTATTCCTACTACAAAACTGTTGCTACTGATAAACTGCTGTGAGCAAGATTGTTTCCAGGTGCAGCTGAATTGACAACTCAGTTGTTAAGGCTTATAAATATTCTTTGGCTCCCCTTGTGTCAAATCAATAAATTGGGTTTCACTTCCCTCGAAAATACTGCGATACACCCCCTATACTTGTGGGTCATCAAGACTATTTTATGGCGCCGTTGCTGGGGAGCATAGCTTTATTTATCAAATCCACTTGGAATCACTATTGTTCAAGCTTAGTTTATTTCCGCTTTATTTGCTTGTTTCTTTATCAAAAATACAAAAAAATAGTTCCTACTCTAGTTGTTATTTTCGTTGGTATGTTATTGTCTTGTTTTATCATGCTTGCTATCAATGGTTGATTTCTTTTAAACTGAATCTTATTGGCAAGGTGGGTTTGATGGCTCGTGTATTAACAAGCTCGTTGGGGAACCCCAAGAGGAAGGTATGATGAGCACAACAGCAAATTTCCCTTAGTTATGAAACCAAGGTTTAATCGAACCAGTAGGAGCAAGGAAACACCCTAAAGGTGTTGCTAGCTGAGCCTTGGCAGGGCACACTACCGGTGCTAGTAGCAACATGGAGATCAGCATAACACAACCACAGAACTTTATCCCGAACTTGCGATGAGGTTATCAATCTCACCGGTTTTGCTGAAAACAAAGGATTAAACGTATCGAATGGAAGGAAGTAATAGTTTGTAGAAAGTAAACACAAAGCAGTAAACAGTTTATAGATTGTATGTAAAAGAAAAGGACCAGGATCCATAGTTCACTAGAGGTGGCTCTCTTTAAGATAGATAACATGCTGGGTGAACAAATTACAGCGGGGCAATTGACAAACATCGAGAAAGCAATACATGCATATACTAATCATCTTGACTCCTTTGGAACTTGATTGGGCATTACAACATTATACATAGACCGCCATCAAACTGCATCTATGACTAATAATCCACCTTCAGGTTATCATCCGAACCCCCTCTAGTATTAAGTTGCAAGCAACAGATTATTGCTTTATGAATTGCGTGTAAAGTAAACAATACGATTGTTCTATGAACAAAGGATTGTTGTTTTCTCCCTAGTAGCAACAACACATCTAGTACCTTAGAGATTTCTATCACTTCCCCAGATTACCAGAGGCATGAACCCACTATCGAGCATAAATACTAACTCTTGGAGTTGCTAGCATCTACTTGGCCAAGATAGCTACTAACAACGGAAAGCATGCAAGATCACAAATAACAAAGACATGATAGAATCAATAATCAATCTGAAATAGCATCTCAATATCCATCGGAGCCCCGCAAACACAACATGCAGAATTACAAATAGATGATCTTGATCATGAATGGAGCTCACAAGATCTAGACATGAAAGCACAAAGGAGGAGAACCAGCCATCTAGCAACTATATGGATCCGTAGTCCAAGGATGAACTACTCACGCATCACACCGGAGGCTTGCATGGTGATGAAGAAGGCCTCCAGGGTGAATTCCCCTCTCCGGTAGGGTGCCGGGGAGAGCTTCAGATCCCTCCCGATTTAGGGATGGAGATGACGGCAGCTACAGACTCTTTCGTGGATTTTTGATCGGGTACTTAGGTTTTTCGTCCTGAGTGCATCTTATAGGCAGAAGGAGAGGCCGAGGAGGTGCTGGGGTCGGCCAGACCACCCCCTAGCATGGGCCAGGCCTGGCCGCGCGGCCAAGTGGTGTGGCCGGCCCCCAGCCCTTTTCCGTCTTGTATTCTGGCATCTGATGACTTCCGGAAAAATAGGCACTTTGGCTTTTGTCCCGTCCAATTCCGAGAATATTCATTTTCTGACTTTCCTGGAACCAAAAACAGCAGAAAACAGGCAGCTGGCACTGTGGATCTTGTTAATAGGTTAGCCCAAGAAATCATATGAAAAGTACTCCAAAGTGTGGACAAAACACAAGAAAGTGGAGAAAACCAAGCATGGAACATCAAAAATTATAGATACATTTGTAATGTATCAGGGTTCACGGAAGATCAAAAATGTTATTATAAGGAATACCGCTTGTCACAAAAAGGGAAACACTTATGGGAACAAATTGATAAATTGTATACCATTGCTAGAAACATGTGCTCTACTTATAATGTTACTTATTGCTTTGATAAATCTTGTTGCTGTAAGAGGTATAAACACCTCCCTTTTCAATGTGAGTATAATGGTAATGTTACCATATCTTCTTATGTTAAGGGAAATTATGACTTTTATGATGTGGAACAAATTGAGGAATTTATTGCTTGGAAGGGTGCATTTGAACTTGCTAGTTTGCTTGAAAATATTGATGATTCACCTTATAAATATGAGGTTTATGATATACTTAAATTTTGCTTTGATAATTACAAGGAAGAAAATGGCTATATTTCTGAATATATTAATAGATGCTTTCCACAAATGGAGGAGACTAATGCCTTGCAGGATCTTATGGAAGAAGAAATTGATGAACCTGAAAGCTTCTTAGATGAAAAAGAGGAGGAGAGTGATGAACAAAAGGAAGAAGAATGGATTAGCTACCCATGCCTACCTTCTAATGAGATTAACTCTTTATCCCTTATTTTATTTGATTGTCCCCATGCTTACCAAAGGAGGATGAATGTTATGCTCATGTATCTGTGATAATCCTTTATTTGTGCCTAACTTCGAGATGCATGGTACTAAAGAGTTTTGCTTAGAAATTGTTTATGATAAAGCTCTAGACGATGGTCCTATACTGAATGATCAGTCATCTTGTTATAGAATTGTTAAAAGTGGGTTTGAAGGTTTTAATCCCACTATTTTTGAGCTTGATAAAAATTATGTTTTTGTAGAACATGAAAAGCATGCTTTATGTGATAGTTATATTGTTAAGTTTATTCATGAGGCTACTGAAAATTATTATGAGAGAGGAAAATATGGTTGTAGAAGTTTTCATGGTATTGAAACACCTCTCTATGTGCTGAAAGTTTTGAAGTTACTCTTGTTTTATCTTCCTATGCCTGTCACTTTATTCTTTGCGAATTTATTTGCATACAAGATTCCTATGCATAGGAAGTGGGTTAGACTTAAATGTGTTTTGAATTTGCTTCTTGATGCTCTCTTTTACTTCAATTCATATTTCTTATGTGAGCATCCTCTCAAACTATCATGCCTAACTTAAAGGCGTTAAAGAAAAGTACTTATTGGAAGATAACCCAAAAGTTTTAGATGAGTCTTGGAAGTTATTACTTCAGTAATAACCGCTCATTATCCTTTTTATTTGCTTTTTGTGCCAAGAGTAACTGATGACCCACAAGTATAGGGGGTGTATCGCAGTATTTTCAATAAGTAAGAGTGTCGAACCCAACGAGGAGCAGAAGGTGCTGGCTAGTGGTATGGATCAGGAATTCTCTGCAAATACTTAGCAAACGGATTTTTAGGGGTTTTCGATAAAGCAAGTAAACAAAGTACGAGTAAATAAAAGACAGTAGGAATAAATGCAGCAAGTGGCCCAATCCTTTATGCAGCAAAGGACATGCCGGTTGTATTTCTATAGATGACCAAACGTTCTCGAGGACACATGGGAAGACTGTCAAGTGCTTTCGCTTCATATAGCTGATTAATCTTCTCTAGCTTGCTAAGTGTTGTGTGGGTGAACCTGTGCTAATGTACCGCCCCATCCAAGACTAATACATACTTGTGATTATACCCCTTGCAAACATCCGTAAGTACAATAAAGTAATTAAGGTAGAAACCTAACCACAGCTTTAAACTCTAAGACCCTTACGTCCCTTGTGCAATGGTTTCCTAACGGGGTTCAGGTTTCTGTCACTCCGGCAACCCCTACGATTAGTAGCCAAATACACAATGCATTCCCCTAGGCCCATATAGGTGAAGTGTCATGTAGTCGACGTTCACATGACACCACTAGAAGAAGTACACCACAACTTAAATAACAATCTATTGAATCTTTCTCAACACAACTCCACTACTAACAACAAGACTTCTCCCATGTCCTCAAGAACAAAACGAACTACTCACAAGACATCATATGGATCATGATCAGAGATGGAATAATGATGTATAACAATCTGAACATAAACAATAATTCAATGGTTCACTCACTAGCATCAACTACAAAGAGTAATCAACACCGGGAAAGTTTCCCCTATGAACTATAGCAAGATTCAACACAATTGTTACAGCATTATGGAGATGGTGATGAGGGTGCTGATGGTGATGATGGTGGTGATGATGATCCTGATGAAGTCCAGCTTGATGGTGGTGTTGATGGCAACGATCTCCCCTCTCTGGGAAGGAATTCCCCTGGCAGAAATCTGTCTGCCGGAGAGATCTTTCTCTCTCGGTGTTTTCCGCCCCGCAGAGGCGGCAGAATCTTTTTGTGGTCGCTCCCCGAGTCTTAGGGTTTCGAGAGGATGATATACGCCAGAGGAGAGAGGCTGGAGTGGGCCAGGGCGGCCACACCACCTCTAGGCGCGGCCTAGGCCTGCCCGCGCCATGGGGTGGTGTGGGCCCCCTGTGGCCCACCTCCACTCCATCTTCTGGCATCCTTAGTCTTCTGGAAAAATAGGATTTTCCATATATTTTCCCGGATTTTCTGATCTTCGCAAATTTTGCCTCCAAACAGCACCTTTTCCATCAGAATCCTGACTGCAACGGTCCATGCTCCAAAAGTCATCAACCATGCAAAAATAGATGAAATAACATAAGTATAACCTCTCGGTACGAAATATATCAATGAATAATAGTGAATTAAGACATAGAATAGTGATGCAAAATGGACGTATCAACTCCCCCCAAGCTTAGACTTCGCTTGTCCCCAAGCAAAACTGTGCTCAATAAACATGACCTCAGGTTTATGGAGTGAAGAGTCGATAAAAGAATACGGACAAGAAGCATCACATTCATCAAATACATAGATCACAATAGAAGACAACTCACTATTATATAACTCATCTTGCAATGAGTAAAGGAAACACAATAAAGATACATAAAGTGAATCATAATTGGTAATGGCAAACTTAGCTCTTGGTCAAAGAATAGTTGATAATTTGCTGGAGTTCACAAATAGCTGGCTTTTCAATGATAGCTTTCAAAGTAGTAAACTTCAAGATAAGAGCAATGTGCAAAACAAGGAACATAAGACATGATTGCATAAATCATCATATGAATGAATGAAACACAACAACTCAAAATACTTGCTGAGATAGAAGGGAGTAGGTTTACTGACTCAACTACAAAGTAAAAGAAAGGCCCTTCAAAGAGGGAAGCAGGGATTGCAAGTCTCATAAAGAGCTCCCAAAAATTATGATACTTACTAGCTTTCAGCTCTCATTGCCCCTATCATAGGCATCTTTAGGTGATTAAGGTTAAAGTGATCAAAAATGAGGATATGCATTGACAAGTTGTAAGTTGAGAATCTCATGTCCCTTGAATACGAGGGCCGCTCCTCATGCTACTCAAGTTTAGTCACCGGTAAGTTCTTGTCATCATAAGCATATGTGTATCATTGAGAACCGCCAACGGGGTACCCCTTGCCGATTATACGGAAGAATCCCCATATCAAAATGACAAGGCAAGCAGACAACAGGTATCTCAGCAATCTTCTTATTTACCATGGGAATATGGTGCTTTTTCTTTCTTTCCTCTTTTCATAATATCTCTTTTTTTCCTTTTTCTCTTTTTTCTCAATCTCTATCTCTTTTTTTATAAGAATAATGCTTCATAGATACTCGTTATGGTTACGCTGCAGGTTTCCACCATGTCAGCATGGATTAAACCAGCGACCCAGGCGTTTCTCTAACACATATGCATAACTCCATGAACTTATAAGCTCCCCTTTCATTTCACACCGACGACATCCATAGACAAAAGAACATGATATCAACTTGGTACAAAGTACCAGTGCAATCTTGAAAGCGTTCCCCATGACAGCATGGTTCTTCTAATTCACAACTTACAAAGCGCAAGCATATACGCAACATAGGTGAGCACAATGGTTCAAGTTTATTAATTGCAAGAAAGTAAAGTGTGCCATCAAGTTCGTGAGAGCTTTAATCACTAATTTTCACATAACAAGTTTAATTTGGGAGGTAGATAAAACAAGAATTTACTTGGAATAGCAATAATGCTACTAGGTAGGTATGGTGGACACAAATGGCAAAGGTTTTGGTTTAAAGGGGGTGGATGCACGAGAAGAATACCCTCTCAGTACAGGTTTTTGGCTAGCAAGGCTGGGTAGCAAGTATAAGAGTTAAAGGAAACAAACAACATACAAGTGATAAAGACAAACATGTAATCTTCCTTGGAAGCACAAAAGATCTTAACTAGAGAATACTAGACTTATGGGAAAATCAAGAAAGAAAGATGATGAAATTATTTTTCTCTAGAGTACTTCTATGTTTTTCTTTTCAACTCTCAAAAAGGTGTTGCTACTAACCGAGCCAGGTTTGCCAAAACCAACTAAATTAACTCAATGATCCTAGAGTGCTACCAATACTAACAACAAGATCAATCATATAACCACGAATTGAAAACTAATATAAGCTATGCAAAAGAGTTAATGATAGAACTTCTCATTAATATTCCATAACGGAAACTCACACCAAGGGATACATATCTAACGAGAGAGGGGACACTTCCATAATGCAAACCATACTACATAATAACTCCTCTATTCAAGATATGACTCTACTAATAAGGTAAAAAAGATAGAAGATAGTGATGTGGTACCGCGGCACTCCCCCAAGCTTGGAACAAACCAAGGGGATGCCAAAACGGATGACGAATTACTCCTTAGGTGGTGGTGGTGTCCTCTCATCTTCGTCCATCTTCCAGGGTAAAGGCTTCCCATCAACAAAGGACATCGTGGTTTCCAACATCCTGAAACTTGCAGCAGCACTTATGCGTTTAAATCTAGCCTCATACTCATAGTTTTGATTTTGAATGTCATAGAACTGTGCTTGCAGTTCGTTGGTTGTTTGGCGGAGTGAGATGACTTCGTCTTTGAGTTCAGCAGTCTCCTTCTGGTGCTCGGTGATGAATTCAAAACAAATCTTATGAATGATATCCACTTCGTACTCCGCCATATTCTTGTACCTAAAGACTTCTTGTTCCAATGCTTCCATCCTATCTTCCAGACTTCCTTCACCTTTAGGGCCTTAAACCTCTTTAATCCGGACCTCCCCACCTTCGAGCAACAACTCCTTAGGATGAATCTTCAATTCTCTCATGTATGGGTTGATGATATCTTCTAAGGAATCTCCCTTGGATGATCCAGAGGAAGACATTGTGGCTCCAAATCTAGGATTTTTACCTGGCATAAAAACAGATCGAAACAAAAGCACGACGAAAACACGATATACGAACCTCGGAAGATCTGGGGGGTTATATATTCGAAGTTTCACATCAAAAGGAAGGTACTGGGAGAAAATGAGTCGGAGGCGGAGTCCTGGGTGGCCTAACCACCTGGTGGCACGACCAGGGGTGGGCCACGCCATGGGGTGGGGTGGGCCACCCCGACTCCGGTTCCGTCCCTTTTTCGCTTCAAAACTTTCCTTATTAACTGAAAACTGCAAAAATATAGTTGGATTGTATTTTCGCGGAACTTTTCTTACCAGAACGGTTACCTAGTTGGAAACGGACTCTGCAGGTCTCTGAATTTGGTTCTCAATGAATTTCTCTGGAGTTATAACTTGAAAGGCATCAACATCTTCATTGTAAGAATCTCCAGCAATATAGTGTTTGAGTCGCTGTCCATTCACTACTTGTGTAGTATTATCTTTTAGAGAAGAAATTTTAATTGCTCCTGAACGGTATACTTCTTCAATGATGAAAGGTCCTTCCCATTTTGATAGTAGCTTACCTACAAAAAATCTGAGACGAGACCTATACAATAGAACTTTCTCACCAACATGAAATTCTCTCTTAAGTATTCGCTTGTCATGCCATCTTTTAACTTTTTCCTTAAAGAGCCTAGCATTCTCATAGGCTTCACTCCTCCATTCATCTAAAGAACTTAAGTCAAATAATCTTTTCTCACCAGTGAGCTTACAATCTCTATTTAGTTCTTTCACTGCCCAGTAAGCTTTGTGTTCTAACTCTAAGGGTAGGTGGCAAGCTTTCCCATAAACCATTTTATAAGGAGACATTCCCATGGGATTTTTATAAGCAATTCTATAAGCCCATAAAGCATCATTCAACTTCTTAGCCCAGTTTTTTCTAGACCTATTAATAGTCTTTTGCAAGATAGATTTAATTTCTCTATTTGATAACTCTACTTGCCCGCTAGTTTGGGGGTGATAAGCTGAACCAATTCTATGATTAACATCATATTTAGCGAGGGTCTTCCAAAAACCGCCATGAATGAAATGAGAACCCCCATCAGTCATGAGATACCTAGGCACTCCAAACCTAGGAAAGATAACATCTTTAAGCATTTTTAGAGAGGTTTCCCCGTCAGCACTTTTTGTAGGAATGGCTTCTACCCACTTAGTAACATAATCTACGGCAACAAGAATATGAGTGTAGCCTTTCAAAGGAGGGAAAGGACCCATAAAGTCAAATCCCCAACAATCAAAAGGTTCAATAACTAGAGAGTAGTTCATAGGCATTTCATTGCATCTAGAAATATTGCCAACACGCTAACATTCATCACAAGATAAAACAAATTTTCTTGCATCTTTAAAAAGGGTAGGCCAGTAGAGACCTGATTGTAGTACCTTTTGTGCAGTTCTATCTCCTGCATGATGTCCTCCATAGACACTACCATGGCATTTACGCAATATCTCTTTTTGTTCATATTCTAGAACACATCTTCGCATAATACCATCAACTCCTTCTTTGTATAAGTGTGGGTCATCCCAAAAATAATGCCTCAAATCATAGAAGAACTTTCTTCTTTGCTGAGCTGTAAAAGTTGGAGGCAAATACTTGGAGACAATAAAGTTAGCATAATCAGCATACCAAGGGCTTCCTCGCGAGCTCACCCCTACCGCGGCTAACTGTTCATTTGGGAAACTATCATTAACAGGCATAGGGTCAAAAGAGATGTTTTCCGAACGAGATAAATTGTCAGCTACAGGGTTTTCAGCACCCCTCCTATCTACTATGTGTAGATCAAACTCTTGTAAAAGCAGTACCCATATAATAAGCCTAGGCTTAACATCCTTCTTCGTCATAAGATATTTAATAGCAGCATGATCAGTATGAATGGTTACTTTTGAGTCCACAATATAGGGCCTAAACTTATCACAGGCAAAAACAACAGCTAGAAATTCATTTTCAGTAGTGGCATAATTCCTTTGAGCAGCGTCTAGAGTCTTACTAGCATAATGGATAACGTTTAACTTTTTATCTATACGTTGCCCAAGGACAGCCCCTACAGCAAAATCACTAGCATCACACATTATTTCAAAGGGTAAACTCCAATCAGGTGGTTGAACAATAGGGGCTGTAGTTAAAGCCTTCTTAAGAGTTTCAAAAGCTTCCCTACAATCATCATCAAAAACAAAAGGTACATCTTTTTGAAGAATATTAGTGAGAGGTTTTGATATCCTAGAGAAGTCTTTAATAAACCTCCTATAGAAACCAGCATGACCAAGGATACTACGAATACCTTTGATGTCTCTTGGACATGGCATCTTCTCAATTGCCTCAACCTTAGCTCTATCAACCTCTATGCCTCTTTCAGAAACTTTATGCCCAAGAACAATCCCTTCATTAACCATGAAGCGGCATTTCTCCCAATTAAGAACAAGATTAGTTTCTTCACATCTCTGCAAAACTTTATCAAGGTTGTGTAGACAATTATCAAAAGAAGTTCCGTAGACAGAAAAGTCATCCATGAACACTTCTACAATTTCCTCACAAAAACCATGAAAGATAGCAGACATGCACCTTTGGAAAGTAGCAGGAGCATTACATAAACCAAAAGGCATACGTCTATAAGCATAAGTTCCATAAGGGCGAGTAAAAGTAGTTTTTTCTTGATCTTGTTGTTTAACAGCAATTTGAGAGAAACCAGAATAACCATCAAGAAAACAAAAATGGGTCTTTTTAGACAACCTTTCCAACATTTGATCAATAAAAGGAAGCGGTTAGTGATCTTTCTTAGTAACTTTATTGACTTTCCTAAAATCGATGCACATCCTATAGCCTACCACTGTTCTTTGAGGAATAAGCTCATCATTATCATTAGGGACAACGGTAATACCTCCCTTTTTAGGAACACAATGAACAGGACTAACCCATTCACTATCAGCAATAGGGTAAATAATACCAGCTTCAAGGAGTTTCAATACCTCGTTCCTTATCACTTCCTTCATCCTAGGATTTAAACGTCGTTGGTGCTCCACTACTAGCTTCACATATGGTTCTATGTTGATAGAATGCTGACATATAGTAGGTGCATTCCCTTTCAAATCATCCAGAGTATAGCCCATAGCTCCTCGGTGTTTCCTCAAAACCTCCAATAACCTTTCCTCTTCCTTCCCTAAAAGTTTAGCGCTAATAATAACAGGATATATCTTTTTATCATCAATATAAGCATATTTAAGATCATCAGGGAGAGGTTTTAGATCGAAAACCGGATCCTTTTTAGGTGGCATCGTGGTACCCAAATCTTCTATAGGCAAGTCGTGCTTAAGCATCATAGGTTGGTCATGGAGAATCCTGTCAATCTCATTCCTTTCTTCCATGAAGATTTCACTTTCATGATCTTCCATAAATTGTTGTAAAGCATTGTTAGGAGCAAGAGAAATAGAAGCAAGTTGTTCAACCCTAAAATCCTCATTATGGGTTTCCTCTTCGCAAGGTTCTTTAGCAAATTTCGAAAAATTAAACTCGTAAGATTCCCCATCACACTTAGTCAAGATTTTCTCCCTCTTGCAATCAATAATAGCTCCACAAGTACTCAAGAAAGGTCTACCAAAAATGATAGGGTAGGTTTTACTAGCAGCCGAACCAAGTACTAGAAAATCAGCAGGGTACTTAATCTTACCACAAAGAACTTCCACATCTCGTACAATACCAATTGGAGAGATGGTCTCTCTATTAGCAAGGTGAATAACCACATCAATCTCTTCCAACTCGCAAGGACTGATTTCATGCATAATTTCTCTATAAAGCTCATAAGGAATAGCACTGGAACTTGCACCAATATCACATAAACCATAATAGCAATGATCACCAATTCTAACAGAAAGCACAGGAACACTAGCCTTTTTAGTTCTATTGGGATGTGAAACAATATTAGAAGCATCCTCACAAAAGACTATGTGCCCATCTTCTATGCTTTTAGTGACAAGGTCTTTCACAATTGCTACCACAGGTTCAATGTTTATTTGTTCATTAGGCTTTACCGTTCTTTTTTCACTTTTGGTGATTACATTAGTTATCATAGGGTGGTCCTTTACCTTTTCGGGGAAGGGAATCTTCTCAATATAAGGTTCAGGTAAGATGGGGTCAATAATGCAATACTCAGCACTTCCAATAGGAGCATAGTCAAAAATATCTTTGTAGGGTGCATGGTATTTGTTCCATCCCCTTTTTGGAATTTCGATATAGGAAGCAAAAGCTCTAAAGCAATTCGTAATAACTTGCAAGTCAAGACCATAAATATTACTAATATTTTGAAAGTCATCAGTTCTCATAAAAGATTCAATGCATTCATAATCATAATTTATACCTGACTTTCTACCTTTGTCATTCTCCCAAGCTTCAGCATTGTCTTGAATACGGTCTAGAAGGTCCCATTTAGCTTCTTCTTCCATGCGAGTGAATGATCCAACACAAGAAGCATCCAATAAATCTTTATCATGTAGAGGGAGCCTTGCATAGAAGTTATTGATAATAATATTGTTGGGGAGCTCATGAATGGGACATTTGAGCATTAGTAACTTCAATCTCCCCCAAGCTTGAGCTGTACTCTCTCCATCAAGAGGCCAAAAGTTGTATATTTGATTCCGATCTTTATGAATCTCACTAGGAGGATAAAACTTTGAATAAAAGAGAGGCACTATTTCCTCCCATTCGAGAGCTTGCCCATTCTTCAACAGCTTATACCATTCCCCAGCTCTTCCTTTTAGTGATAATGAGAATAACTTCTTCTTAACTTGATATGTAGTAATACCTGCACACTTGAACAACCCGCATAATTCGTGTATAAAGAGTAAATGATCACCGGGATGGACAGTTCCATCCCCAACATAGTAGTTATCCATAACATGATCAATAATTCTTGTAGGTATTTTGAAAATATCATTCTCAGCAGGTGGTGGCTTATCTACTGCCTTAGCAGTGGTTGTAGCATTACCAAATAAGAAACTCAGTGAATTATCCATAACAAAAATAAAGCAACTTGCAGAAGTAAACAATACTCACAGTAGAAGTTTCCTTTACCAGTTCCACTCTCCAATAGCGCTTCACTCCCCGGCAACAGCGCCAGAAAATAGTCTTGATTACCCACAAGTATAGGGGGTGTATCGCAGTATTTTCGATAAGTAAGAGTGTCGAACCCAACGAGGAGCAGAAGGTGCTGGCTAGTGGTATGGATCAGGAATTCTCTGCAAATACTTAGCAAACGGATTTTTAGGGGTTTTCGATAAAGCAAGTAAACAAAGTACGAGTAAATAAAAGACAGTAGGAATAAATGCAGCAAGTGGCCCAATCCTTTATGCAGCAAAGGACAAGCCGGTTGTATTTCTATAGATGACCAAACGTTCTCGAGGACACATGGGAAGCTGTCAAGTGCTTTCGCTTCATATAGCTGATTAATCTTCTCTAGCTTGCTAAGTGTTGTGTGGGTGAACCTGTGCTAATGTACCGCCCATCCAAGACTAATACATACTTGTGATTATACCCCTTGCAAACATCCGTAAGTACAATAAAGTAATTAAGGTAGAAACCTAACCACAGCTTTAAACTCTAAGACCCTTACGTCCCTTGTGCAATGGTTTCCTAACGGGGGTTTAGGTTTCTGTCACTCCGGCAACCCCTACGATTAGTAGCCAAATACACAATGCATTCCCCTAGGCCCATATAGGTGAAGTGTCATGTAGTGGACGTTCACATGACACCACTAGAAGAAGTACACCACAACTTAAATAACAATCTATTAAATCTTTCTCAACACAACTCGACTACTAACAACAAGACTTCTCCCATGTCCTCAAGAACAAAATGAACTACTCACAAGACATCATATGGATCATGATCAGAGATGGAATAATTATGTATAACAATCTGAACATAAACAATAATTCAATGGTTCACTCAATAGCATCAACTACAAAGAGTAATCAACACCGGGAAAGTTTCCCCTATGAACTATAACAAGATTCAACACAATTGTTACAGCAATATGGAGATGGTGATGAGGGTGCTGATGGTGATGATGGTGGTGATGATGATCCCGATGAAGTCCATCTTGATGGTGGTGTTGATGGTGACGATCTCCCCTCTTCGGGAAGTAATTCCCCCGGCAGAAATCTGTCTGCCGAAGAGATCTTTCTCTCTCGGTGTTTTCCGCCCCGCAGAGGCGGCGGAATCTTTCTGTGGTCGCTCCTCGAGTCTTAGGGTTTCGGGAGGATGATATACGCCAGAGGGGAGAGGCTAGAGTGGGCCAGGGTGGCCACACCACCTCCAGGCGCGGCCTAGGCCTGCCCACGCCATGGGGTGGTGTGGGCCCCCTGTGGCCCACCTACACTCCATATTCCGGCATCCTTAGTCTTCTGGAAAAATAGGATTTTCTATATATTTTCCTGAATTTTCTGATCTTCGCGAATTTTGCCTCCAAACAGCACCTTTTCCATCTGAATCCTGACTGCAGCGGTCCATGCTCCAAAAGTCATCAACCATGCAAAAATAGATGAAATAACATAAGTATCACCTCTCAGTACGAAATATATCAATGAATAATAGTGAATTAATACATAGAATAGTGATGCAAAATGGACGTATCAGTAACCTCTAATGAGAGAGAAGTAATGGTTGGGAAAGTTGTTGTCCCGAAATAGATTTCTGTGCTTCACCGTAAAAATTTGTGTAAAATCTCTGTACGTCCTTTTGAGGCGTGAAATTTTGTGCTTCTGCCCCAGGTTGTTATATAACTTTCGTTAGTTCAACAATTTTTGATTTGAGAAACAGAAGGTCTTCGAAAAAATTCGTCTTTACCTGCTGGTCTGTTTTGACAGATTTCTGCCATTTTCTGCATTTGCTTCTTGTTGGTTTGTTTTTGAGTTCTTTTGGGGATTTGAGATTTTTTAGAGAAGTGCTACAGTAGCTTGTGTTTTAATGGAAGTTTTATTGGTGTTGGAACTAAACCCAAAGACTTATTATCTTGAGTACACTTATGTTGCTAATAAAGATTGTGTGAAGTTTTGTATGAAAGAAAATTTTCAGGTGTATGGGAGGAATGAGTAATGAGATGAAGGATGGACTAAAGCTCAAGCTTGGGGATGCCACGTGTGTCACCCCAAGAAATATCCAAGAAGTACAAGCGTCAAAGCTTGGGGATGCCCAAGGCATCACCTTCTTCATCAATAAAAAATTCCAGGTTTCTTCCAAACACTTCATTTTTATTGTTTCATGCATAGTTGTGTTGTTCTTGGAGCGTCTTCATTTTCGCTTTGGTTTTTCGTTTGCTTAGTTTTCTTAGTTTGCTTAATAAATTGGTTGGACCTCCTCTTTCATGCATTGGTTTTCAAATAGTTTGGTTTGGATTGGAAAAGAGTAGGAAAGTTCATACTTAAGTGGTAAAAGGAGCTTGTTTTTGACTGTGGCTTATGCTTTGTCATGCTATGCTTGATATTGTTTTGGCTTTATGCTTAGTATTCTTTGTTGTAGCATGGCTTGTTATAAACAATTGAGATTGCTTAATGTGCCTTGGATGAATCATGCGTTGTTTTAGCATATTAAAGCATAGTATAGTGGTATTCTCCTTTGATGCTTTATTTGGGTTGACTTGGCGCATGCTCACACCATGTTATGACTATCACAAGTCACCATAAGACTTTATGATCCTTTAGTTTTCAACTTGTAGTATCACTTTATGCTTTGATCAATGATGTTTTGTCGCTCTGCATGATTATGGCCATTATTGCTCTCTTAGTTTGTCGCTCCCAGTCTTTTGCTAGCCTCCACCACCAAGTATGAGTTCCACTCATGCATCCAACTCCCTAAACCAAGTTATTCCAAAGAGTCCACCGTACCTACCTACTAGCTTATGCTATTCCAAGTATATTCATGCTTTTGTTTACCTTCCTCTTGTTATGAGAAAACTAGTGATTAAAGCTCTCACGAACTTGATGGCACACTTTACTTTACTTGCCCTTAATAAACTTGAACCATTGTGTCGTCTATGTTGTATATGCTTGCACTTATTTGTTGGGAATTAGCAGAACCATGCTTTCATGGGGAACGCTTTCAACATTGCACTTGGTACTTGTACCTAGTTGATATCATGCTCTTTTGTATACGGATGCCATCGGTGTGAAATGAAAGGGGAGCTTGTAAGTCCATGGAGTTATGTATATGTGTTAGAGAAACGCCTGGGCCGTTGGTCTAATCCATGCTGACATGGTGGAAACCTGCAGCGTAACCATAATGAGTTGTCTATGAAGCATTCTTCTTATAAAAAAAGAGTCCTATATTGAGAAAAGAGAAAAAGAAAAAAAAAAGATACTATGAAAGAGGAAAGAGAGAAAAAAGCACCATATTCCCATGGTAAATAAGAAGAATGCTGAGATGCTCGTTGTCTGCTTGCCTTGTCATTTTGATATGGGGATTCTTCTGTATCATCGGGCAAGGGGTACCCCGTTGGCGGTTCTCAATGATACACATGTACTTACAATGACAAGAACTTACCGGTGACTAAACTTGAGTAGCATGAGGAGCAGCCCTCGTATACAAGGGACATGAGATTTCTGACTTATACTTCGTCAAGCATGTACACCATAGTTTGTTTACTTTAACCTTAATCACTTCAAGATGCTTATGATAGGGGCAATGAGAGCTGAAAGCTTTAAGTATCATAATTTTTGGAAGCTCTTTATGAGACTTGAATCCCTACTTCCTTTTACAAAAGGCCTTTCTTCCACCATTATATTGAGTCTCCACCTTCTATCTTTATGCACCTACTTTGAGAGCATAGTGGCCATTCTTAGTTCTATGTGCATTGTCCCAAGACTAGTTGATTGATGCATAACTTGTTATTGCTTGTTTGAAACTATTGTATCTAGTCACTCTTATGAACTTTGAAGGTGTACTATGCATTTATGTTTGCTACTCTATTGAGGGACAAGCTGAATACTATTATGCTATGTTTTCTTTATGTGAAACAAACAAACGTCTTGCAAAGCATTGTTATTCATGAATCTTTTGTTTGTGCCTTTTCATGTTGCATCATAGTTTCTTTGCTTATTGCTAGAACTTTGTCTTTCATGTTATGATTGAAGTACTATGATCCTAGCCTTGAATGTTTTGCAAATACTTTGATCAAGTCTTTGATGGTGCATGTCACCTCAAAAATTATTTCTTTTTATCACTTACCTACTCGAGGACGAGCAGGAGTTAAGCTTGGGGATGTTGATACATTGCAAATGTATCTATAATTTTTGATGTTCCATGCTTGGTTTTATCCACTTTCTTGTGTTTTTTTCCAACTTTGGAGTACTTTTCATATGATTTCTTGGACTAACCTATTAACAAGAGCCACAGTGCCAGCTGCGTGTTTTCTGCTGTTTTTGGTTCTAGGAAAGTCAGAAAATGAATATTCTCGGAATTGGACGGGACAAAAGCCAAAGTGCCTATTTTTTCGGAAGGGATCAAGTGCCAGAATACGAGACAGAGAGGGGCCAGGGGCCGGCCACACCACCTGGCCGCACGGCCAGGCCTGGCCTGCGCCAGGGGGTGGTGTGGTGGCTCTCGGCACCCCCTCGGCCTCTCCTTCCGCCTATATATTGCCCTCGGGACGAAAACCCTAAGGACCGGATCAAAAATCCACAAAAGAGTCTGTAGCCACCGTCATCTCCATCCCTAGATCGGGAGGGATCTGAAGCTCTTCCCGGCACCCTGTCGGAGAGGGGAATTCACCCTGGAGGCCTTCTTCATCACCATGCAAGCCTCCGGTGTGATGCGTGAGTAGTTCATCCTTGGACTACGGATCCATGTAGTAGCTAGATGGCTGGTTTCTCCTCCTTTGTGCTTTCATGTTTAGATCTTGTGAGCTCCGTTCATGATCAAGATCATCTATTTGTAATGCATACATGTTGTGTTTGCGGGGATCCGATGGATATTGAGATACTATTTCATATTGATTATTGATTCTATCATGTCTTTGTTATTTGAGATCTTGCATGCTTTCCGTTGTTAGTAGCTATCTTGGCCAAGTAGATGCTAGCAACTCCAAGAGTTAGTATTTATGCTCGATAGTGGGTTCATGCCTCTGGTAATCTGGGGAAGTGACAGAAATCTCTAAGGTACTAGATGTGCTGTTGCTACTAGGGAGAAAACAACGATCCTTTGTTCATAGAACAATTGTATTGTTTACTTTACACGTAGTTCGTAAAGCAATAATCTGTTGCTTGCAACTTAATATTGGAGGGGGTTCGGATGATAACCTGAAGGTGGATTATTAGTCATAGATGCACTTGGATGGCGGTCTATGTATTATGTTGTAATGCCCAATCAAGTCTCAGAGGAGTCAAGATGATTAGTATATGCATGTATTGCTTTCTCGGTAGGGATTGGATGAGATCGTTCATGTAATGGCATCAGATTGTTAGGGCATGGTGCCTAGTATCTTCTATTAGTGCTTTATGACTTTGTTGCGACTTGTTATGCTTAATGCTTGTCACTAGGGCCTGAGTGCCATGATTTCAGATCTGAACATGTTATTGATTCATTATGATTGTATTGTTTATGGTCTTACCTGCAAGTTGTATACACACGTTGTTGTCCGGAACCAATGGCCCCGAAGTGACAGAAATCGGGATAACCGGAGGGAATGGCTTTGATGTGAGGATCACATGTGTTTAGGGAGTGTTAATGCTTTGCTCTGGTGCTCTATTAAAAGGAGCACCTTAATTGCCAGTAGTTCCCTTGAGGCCCCGCTGCAAACGGGCTGACAGGACAAAAGGTGTTGTGCAAGTTCTCATTGCGAGCATGTATGACTATATATGGAACACATGCCTAGGGTTATCTAGTACTTGGATGCTTTATCTTATTTATCTGCAATTGCCCTATGTTCTGATTGCTATGTGAATTGTCTTGTCCATGCAACGCCCGTCCATCCATCCCTATGCCTACCTCACTCGAATCCTACTGTTTACTGCTATTGTTACTGTTGTCTTTACTTTATTACTGTTGTTACTTTGCTATTCCTACTACAAAACTGTTCCTACTAATAGACTGCTATGAGCAAGATTGTTTCCATGTGCAGCTGAATTGACAACTCAGTTGTTAAGGCTTATAAATATTCTCTGACTCCCCTTGTGTCGAATCAATAAATTGGGTTTCACTCCCTCGAAAATACTGCGATACACCCCCTATACTTGTGGGTCATCACTCACCACCGGCAAAGCGTGAAGGTGGATGGGTGTGTAAGGTCGAGGGCGATGTTAAATCGGTACTGGACAGGTTCGAGGCAGCGAAGCAGAGGAGGCCGACGCTGGATGCCGGAGCTGGACGGGAGGCGTTGGCCTCGTGAGTGGAGGGGGCGGAGGTGAGAGGGAGAGATCAAAAGTGGAGGGAACGGTGCAGGTTGTTGGGGGAGACGAAGGAGAGGTTGGGATATGCGGGAGCTCAGGTGGAGGGGAATGAGATCGAGATGGGGGTGGGGCGGGGACAGGAGGGACCAACTTGTAAGGCTTCGGTCAACACCCGAAACTGCATGGTTGAGATGACTCGGCCAGAAACACGCGCATGGGTAGATGGCTTTAGGTGGCTCGCTTTTGCTTAGTCTTAAGCTATATTATAATGCCTGAGCTTCTTTAACTTTATCTTTATCATGCAGGCCTCTGGCAATCTATGAATTTTGTGGCATCGTGACATATAACAATGTGGTATTTACATCATTTATTAAAATTAGATTTAAGGATCAAAACTATAACTTGAACCATGCATACCAAAGTTCATTGTGCCACTAACTATGATTCCAAGTCAGCTCACAAGTGGGCTCTCTCTTCCGCCCCCTCTAGTTACAACGATGAAGATGCTTTCATGCTATCGAAAACCCGCAATGCACAGATATATTGGTTGTTTGGTGTTCCCTTGGGCATCGCCGAGTGGATGAGAAGTTGAGAAGACAATAGCAATCAAAATTTGGGTGAACCATTAGCATCTAGTGCACGCGTTTAGTTTTGTAACATGTGAGACCAAGAGCAAGGACTTAAATACTATGAGCGTGAGTCGGGAGATACCAAAAGAGGAAAACATTTTTTTCAAAATTTCACTGATCTATTGATATTCATCAACAACAGTACAAGAAGACCAAAAAGTAATAAAAAATTACACATAGGTCTTTGGACCAACTAGCGATGACTAACGACATTAGGATGAGCCGAAGACGCGCCGCCATCCTCGTCTCTCTATCACCGAAGCCAGACAAATTATCGTAGTAAAGGTTGTTACAATAGCCAGATGGGAAGTCCTCGTGCTAATACCCAAAGGACCAACACGTCAGAGCAACAACCATCGCGAAGATGACAATCGTAGGTACAAATTCCAAACATCCATAACTCAACCACGAGTAGAGCAATTTTGTCAAAAAGTTGCCTCATATCTGGTGTCTACATCAACAAGTGGATTCCAACTCATCGCCACGTAAGCCAGTTCGCCAACTTGCCACGAAATGGATTGAATTTTAAATTTGGCTAAAGGTGATTTTTTCGTGCTTCCATTCATTGTAACCTAAATTCCACCATTTTATCGGTTATATGCCAAAAACATAACCTATGGAAAAGCACTCGAACAAAGCTATCAATTTTGTTAGAATTGAATTTTAAATTTGGCTAAAGGTGATTTTTTCGTGCTTCCATTCATTGTAACCTAAATTCCACCATTTTATCGGTTATATGCCAAAAACATAACCTATGGAAAATCACTCGAACAAAGCTATCAATTTTGTTATTCTAGAGTAACCATGTTTTATCAATTTTACCATATGGTTAGCATTCCAGGACCTCTTTGCTTCGTTGGATTTCCAAAACTCAAGGAATTGGGAATACTCATGTCTATTCGAATCTTATATGGTTGGATTTATATTGAAAATCCATTTGATTGCAAAACATGATCTCTCAAAGGTAAGATAAGATGGAAATTTCCATGCAAGATTCAGTTCTGTATGAATTAAACAACACCACATATGAAAAAATCTAACAATTTCACTCTGCAAAAATCCTACGATTCTTAATCGAAGATACCCTCGCTGGTTTAATATTTTGTTTGTTTGTGCTTGCCTTATACTAATCCAGAAGACCAGAATAACAACGGTGTAGGGAAAACTTTTGGCTACTCTCTCCGAATAACAAGTGTACTTCTAGTTTTCTCCCAAGTGAAAATTAGTAAAGTTTGAACAACTTTATAAAAAAAGTAGAGCAATATTTATGACACTAAATTAGTACCACTAGATATGTTTTAAATTTACTTCATAATATGTCAATTTGATGTAATATATTCTCTCTGTCTCGGTTTAAAAAGCCTACGCGAATACCTAGATCGTTAATTTAACTAACAAAATAATAATTATTTAACATAAAAATTATATCACTAGAAAATTTAGATGTTATACTTTCTAATTGTATAACATTTGTGTAAAATAATTTATATTTTATTGATCAAATAAATAATCTAGGTTTACGCGTAGGCGCTTTAAATCGGGACGGAGGGAGTATGTTGCAATACTTATCTATAAAAATTGGTCAAAATTGATAAATTTTGACTTAGGCTAAAAACTATAAGTAAATCTATTTGTGGACTATCTATACTGCTGGTCTGCTGCTATCGGATGAATAGTAAGAACTATACAGTAAACATTGCTCTGTCAGATCACTACGTTACCCCTTTCGACGACCATATGATAGACTATCCCGACTTTCGAGATGAAAAAATCAAACCATCTCACACACTAACCAAGTGCAAAATCTCCGGTCAATCGATTGCCCTACCTTTATCCTACCGCAGTACCATGACACTCAATGATGCTTTGACCGACGCATGGTTCTAGAATCCACAATGAACGAACGGCGCAGGGCAGATTCCATGGCGACAATCATTTCCAAAGTACGCATCGCAGATTAGCTTCCGGGGACACACCCGAAAGAAGCAAGAATCGGAGCAAACCAAACTATGGTTGGGTCTTTGGTGGCCGGAAGGGTGGTTATACCCTGAGTCTATTAGAGTTCAAACTCCATATTTAATATAAAAGACGGAATATTTTTTAGTAAGAGATGATATTTTCGTCGACAATGAGACGTCTGTGGTGACTTCGTTAATCTCAAAATCTGATCCACCGACACAGTTTTTTGAAGATATTCACAGGAATATGGTATACATGTGTACATTCATAGGGTGGGTGCATGTAGGTGTTGTGAGCATCTACGATGCTACTATATATTTTTTTAAGGGAAGAATCAGAGGTTTTGGGGGCCCGCGTGTGGAGCTCAAATGTAGGCTTAGGCATCTCCACCGGGCTGACCCAAACGCGCGACCGAAACCGTCCGTTTCTGTCCGTTTGGGTCGGCCGACGGTCACTTTGGGGCCAAGGTCCGGCCTGTCCGGACGACCGCGCCAGCGACGCGACTCAAATGTCCGCGCCTGCAAAAGAGCCCGTCACCGATGCCGGCGCCGGTGTATATCCAGTTCATTTCCGCCACCTCGCCGCCTGTCGGCTTTCTTCTAGTCGTTTCCCGCCTCTTCCCTGCCGATTCCCGCCATTTCTAGGCATTTCTTGCCGTGTCCAGGCGCGTCCATAAAAAGAGGAGGTCGGCCGATGTAGGTACAAACCAGAAACCCTACCTTCCTACGCCGCCATGCCTGGCCTTCCTTGTCGCCGATCTAGCGGCATCGACAATCTCCCAGAAATCCCACCGCCGCGTCGCCCTTTCTACAACCGTTATATGATCACCGACGAGCCTTTCACGCTGGACGTGGCGGAATGCGTCTTCCTGCCAGAGCACCGTCGATGGGACCAGCTGGCTTTGGTGCGGGCCGAGCTCCAGAAAGCGGTGCGGGCCAATCCCGACGATGCTTTTCTGCGTGCCCGCCTCGCCCAAGCTGAAGAGGAGGTGCAGATACAGGAAGCGATCATCCGGTCTCTTAATGACGAATGGTGTCTTTGATCCGTTTAGTTATGTAGTTTAGTTGTGCTTGTGGTATGCTTGTAACATAAGTTCTAAGACTTGAATAAAGCTTTTCATTGCAAGTGTGCCCAATGCCTAGATCGATACATGCTACATGGCGCGCGCACAGCCTAAACCTACTCGTCGGAGTCGGAGATCGGGCGGTACCGTCTCCGACACATGCTGTCGTCGAAGACGCTGACGCCTAGCCTTTCTTCGCCGTAGTACTTGAAGACGAGGATGTTGCCTGCTTCGATCTTGTGCGCGGGGGCGAAGCACTCCCAGCCGTTGCCGAGGTACAACTGGCCGAGGTGGTCGAACTGCAGAGTGACCAGGTACCTACTGGTCCTGAGACCGTTCGCCCGCAGGATGACAATCGGAAACGGCTTGTCACCGACCAGGGTCACGAATGTGTGGGGCAGGAGCAACCTGTCACTCGGCATGCCGGCGTGGATGGCCACAGCGAACTGGATGACTGGGTCGACCTCGTCGGGCGACAACGGCGTCGAGGGAGAGCGTGGTGGCGCACTGACTTGGCCGCATCCTCGGCGCCCCCTAGACGTCCATGGCTGGCATGCCCTCCCGTTAATCCCTCGCCGCCGGCCATCTCGCTAGCTACAGGTAGTGGAGAACGGAAAGAAGGAGATGAGAGAAATGTGTGGTGTGGGAGAAACTTGCCACGAGCAGCCAGTTAAAAAGGCCCGTCATCGGATGTCAGCGCGGAGGCCGAAGTGACGGCATCGACGCGTCCAGTCGATCAGTGTGTCGTCTCGTCGCCATTGATGGCGCAGGCTGCCGCCGGTCAACCTTCTGCCACTCTGAATCGCTGCCCCGGTTGCGTCTGAGTCGATGTCGCTGCGCGCGTCTGAACCAACGCCGCTGCGCGCGTCTGAACCAACGCCGCGGTGGCTGACGGGTGGGCTAGAGGCATCAACGGGGAGGACACGCTCGCGACCTGGCCGTGTCCGGACAGATCCAGTGGTCACGCAAATTAGGTGCGCTGATGGATCGAATCGGACGCGTCGGGACGGATGGATCGCAGCGCTGGGGCACCACGCATGCCCCGTATGTCCGCGCGGATGCGTTCGAACGCACCTGGACATGTTGGGGTCCGGTGGAGATGCCCTTGAAGCTGTGGACACTGAGGACGAGTGAACACGCATATACTGTATATACGTACGTTGCTTTGCCGCTGCCAACCAAGCAAGATCGCCCCGTGCACACGTACGTACGCATGAGATGATCTGTTACGGTCTACGGACGACACGCATACGAGCACTGGGCAGTAAAAGCTGGCGTAGTGATGGTAAAATGCGTTGTAGAGGCGAAGCGGTTAAAGATGGGTTCCGCGAAAAGGAAAGCGCTACTGATTAATAAAGAAGCCAGTTAATCACGCAGACACGGTAGAAAAGAGGCTTTCGGAAAAGCAGAAGCAAAGCAGTAATAACAATAATAAATAAAGAAAAAAAGAAAGAGATAAAAACTTTTCGCTTTCCATCTGTAGACAGAATGAGTGAGATGCACTGTAACAATGTTCTGAACCTCGTAACGGCGACAGCAAGGTACCCGCCGCCTGAGGCCTGATGAGCCGTCCTCCGTTCCGACCACGCTAGGCTAGCTAGGCCGTAGCTAGGGGTGGTGGTTGCGCACTTTGGGTCCGTCCGTGTGGCTAGCTAGGCGTCTCCGTGCCGTCAGGTTGTTCGGTGGGAGCAGGAGCTCTGACGACGTCACGCCGCGCCCGCAGCTGCTGCAGACCACCGGAGATACCGAAAGCCAGCCCCGGCTATATGGTGATTTGTTAATCTCACGTTTTCCCCCTTTTCCGCTAGTTTATTAGGCTAAGGCTGCTGCAACAGAACACGGCCAGGCCAGGTGATAATGGAACCTAGAGTACCGGTGAGTTGTTCCTGTCAGCAGCAAACCCGAAATGATTACACAAATGAAGGCATTGAGTTCCCCAAAGCGTGTTTTGATATGACCCGTGAGAGCGAGCATGGATAATAATAATGGCGTGGTTCTTGGTTTGGTTTGGTTTGGTTTGCGCAGAACCATGCATTTGGCAGCATGCAACCGGATTAAGCATGCACCAGCTGCACCAGCATGAAATCATCAGCCGGCGCTATCATCCTCAACCACTGCACCATCTAAAAACGATTTCTCTCCAGCTGCTCCCGTCCCGCGAGCGCGTGTCAGCTCAATTGCGTACGCACGCACGCACGCGACTAGCTGCTAATTAAACCCGGTCCATGCATGCACGAGTCATGCGTGATATATCCAGCTAACTGCTGGCGCACATACGGGATAATGTACATTACCAAGTAGTGGTAGTATACTGCTCAACATCATCAATCAGAGAGTAGAAAAAATAGGCAGAAGTTACCACATGATCTACTTTAAGATCCTCAACTCGTTTTTTCTCTGTCGGCAATGCCTCTACGTAGAGAAGCTAGCTAACCCGCTGCTTTCTTTTGAAAAAAATTGAAAGGCACGCGGGGATTTCGCTCCTCACGTCAAATCTCGCATTTCGTCAGAGCGAAAGATGTGTTGGTTTCATCCTGCGGCTAGATAACCGCATCTTGTACACCACTCTTCTCCTTTCGAACGATACTTTCATATCGAACCGCTAATAAAGCCAGATTGACGGATGCTAGCTAGCTAAGCTTCCTGCTTTCGTCCCGTTCAACGGCAGCATCAAGTAATCGATTGCAGCACACATCCATGCGTCGTCAGGCCCGAGAAAAGCTTGAAACTTTCGGGTGAGCTCGACGGAAGAACGAGTCGTTTAGTGGAGCAGATTTGTCAACGGGCCGGGGCAATACATATAAGCATATATATATATACCTGTCACCCGTCGATCGATCGGGTACAGCTACCTGCTCCAGGCCATCATCCGAATG
This sequence comes from Avena sativa, assembly GCA_916181665.1. Lineage (NCBI taxonomy): Eukaryota > Viridiplantae > Streptophyta > Magnoliopsida > Poales > Poaceae > Avena > Avena sativa. Next base: position 625,704,523 of record OV702288.1, on the reverse strand, counting down.
CATACGCCGGCCAAGGATTATCTACTACTCAGAAAAAGCCGTGTGGATGCGATCGTCGGATGGCGTTCAATAGGTTTCTTTCATGGCTACGTGGATACATAAAACAAATCGTGGCGGACGACAGCGGTAGTTCGATCTTAAAATCCGAGCATGGAAGGGTCCGGAAGCAAGACGACGAGCAGGACAAGATAGAGGGAAGGAGGACGAGAGAGGGGATAACAAGGATGGAACAAAGATCAGTACGTACTCTGACCCGTTGTTTTCTTTAAGCGCCGAGCAATCGTCATCAACTCATCATGTTTTGGTTGAACCGAGCAGAGGTCACTGTAGTACCTGTGCGCCCAAGAAAATGACCGGTGTAAGTGGTGATAAGAACCCGATCAGGCTCGAAGAGCCTTTAAAAAAGAGGAGTGTTACTATGTTTTTCGTCTTTTTTGACACGTTTTTCGAAACAGCCTGACGGCTGAGATTAAGGGTGCTAATCACACCTGGTTTGGGTTTAGATCATGCGGGTCGGGATCTGATGCCAGTTTTCTTAATCTCAGCCGTCAGGCTGCTTTGAAAGCATGCCAAAAAACAGACGGAAAGCACAGAAACATTCCACTTTAAAAAATAATGGGTGGTATCTATTTTTCGGACGACTGAGAATTCAGGGAGTAATGTCATTGAAACCTCGGTTGCGTAATAAGTCCACTTGCAACTAGACACGGCAGGTAGTAGCGAAATGGAACGAATATCGGTTAAAACGATTTGACACCTTAATTAAGAACCGAGCAATCGCCATCATGTTTTTGTTGAACGGAGCAAAGATCACTGTGCGCCTGTATATACCCAAGAAAATGACTGGTGTCAATGGTGATAAGAACCCGGTCACTCTCGAAGACCCTCTAGAAATTGTGTGAATCTATTTCTCGGCCGGACTAAGAATTCAGGTAAAATGTCATTTAACCTCAGTTGCATTATTCCACTTGCAATCTGAAACATCTCAATTGCAATCTCAATCGTAGAAGATTTCACTTGCAACCGAAAAATCTCAGTTGCTACCCCACATACAACTCAGATGGCACATGTCGCGATGCAAATCAAATGGATTATGTCCTCACAGAGCAGAGCTCTAAATGATACTTAGCAAAACTGTAAGAAAAAATTGTGGCGCAAGACGTGGTATTGGTCTATAGGCGTAATTTTCAACCACATTTGCTCAAGCGTAGGTGGTTAAACCATCAACGAACATTTAAAAAACGGACGAATGCATAAGAGAGAATATACTTTACGGACATAAATCTGTTACACTTTGGAATTGCGCCCCATAGCCACTAACTTACCGCTAAGTCCACATGTGCGTCTGATGGGGGCATGGGGCAGTATAATACGAAAGATTATGCTTTCCATTGACAATCAGATCAACTATAGCTCAAACTTGAACCAAATTAGTGTAAAGACCAGAAAACCACAATTGTTGGAGATAGGGTTTCACAAAAGATGATGTTATATATAAGTATTATTTCTACAACTTTTGGTGCAAGTTGGTTCACAAGCCCGAATTTCACTGTTTAGATTGTTTGACAACGTTTATCACACTCCCGTCCAAGTTAGGTGCCACCTTTCAAAGAAGGCGGTTTGCTTTAGGTTTTTTTTCCTAGCCCAACCTGACCTAGTTATGCTAAAAGAAATTAAGAAATTCTCATAAAATTTCATTAATTTAAGCTACCTTGCTTGAATAATCTTCAAAATTTCAAGCTAATTGTTCTCAATTGTTCGAGTTTTCTTCAACTTCTGCTTGATTGCAAGAAAAATAAATAAACTTTAAAACCATAAAGTCAAGTAATTCAAACTACTTTACCTAGGCAAATGGAGAAAAATTGCTAGCTCAATTGGAGTTTTGAAGTTCTTGTAGATTTCCCCTAAATTTTGTTCCAAATTTAAAATCTCAACCCAAGTCCAGCCCAAGAAAATAAACAAAGTGATCTGTTTTTTTGCCATGTGTCATCTAATTGTTGGAGAAGGGTGTAAAAAATGTTGTCAAACGGATTAAAACACATGATTTGGGTTTTGTGAAACAATTTACGCCATTTATTGTGGCTTTGTGAAAAATCTCTTTGATTATGGTTTTGTGAAAGGAAAACGATACTGTTTCCCCGGGGACATCGTTCCGTTCGATACCCCGGGTCGCTTTTGCTCCCGTGCGTCGGGGTGTGCCCCACGTAAGTGTGCCTCTTCCCGGATGCATCCTCTTCTGCACGATGCCTCTTCGATCGGGGAGAGAAGAGCACAACACCCACCGATCCTACCCTCCGGAGCACGTCATCGTTGCCGTCGCCGCCGCCGGACTAGGTACTCGCCGCTGCTGAATCCGTCCCACCGGAGCAAGCAGCTGCCGCCGGAGCAGGCACCCGCCGCCACCGCCATAGCAGGCACCCGCCGCCGCTGGAGCAGGAAAGTGCCCCTGCCGTCGGACTAGGTTGCGCCACCGGAGCAGGCACCCGCCGCCTTTCTGCCATGGCCGCTCCTGCCACGGTCCTTGCCGCTCGTGGTGCGTGTGCCGCCAGCGTCGAGGACGACGTGGCCGCCTACGTGAAGACCTAGGATGTAGAAGATCGCCATGGCCTCACTCCGGCGAAATTGCTTAGCTACGCGCCGACGTTGCTACCCAAGGGCAACAGGCCTGCTACGTACGTCCTCGATGTTTGCTACATGGAGTCGTCAGCGGTGCTACGCGCGGGCGGCGGTGGTGCTACAATTGGCGTCGTGTTTTGCTACATGCGACCGTCATTTTAGCTACAGACGACCATCGCCGTTGCTATCGACAGTCGACAGATTTGCTACGGACGGGGCGGAGAATTTTCAAGTTCAGGATTTTTTGCTACAGCCGCGGGATTTGCTACATACATATATATTTTTTTGCTCTAATTTTTGTATGGTTTTGCTATAACACTGTAAAACTTTTGCTACAAGATGACCGACGATAGCCTCTGGAGAAGTCGTTCTGCTAGGTAGCAACTTTTTTACTGCAAGATCTCCGGCGAAGTCTAATTTTTTGCTACATTTGCTAATATTTTTTTGCTACACATGTTTTCTGTTTTTCTATAATAGCACAAATATTTTGCTATAAAGTCTCGGGCGAGATCTTCCGGTGAAAGTCTCCGGCGATATCTCCGGTGAAGTTGGTTTTGCTACACTAGGACTTTTTTTGCTACACGGTCGTCGACGAGGTCTCCGACAAGGTCCAGTCTATTTTTGTATTTTTTGGACCAAACCGTTTTTTTCTACATGTAGAAAAAGCGGGACTATACGTAGCAAAAGCGGGGACCGTTTGTAGCAAAAGCAGGATGAAAGGACGAAAATCAGATCTAATCGTCGATCTGCCCAGATCGGATGGCTGGGGACCGAGGATGGAAAGTTTCCATCCCGGGGACGCCTAGCACTGTCGTGAAATCCTAGTTGAATAATTGTGGGGTTGTTATATTTACTAAAATTTGAACAACACCAGTTCCTTACGGTAAAAGAACTCCCCAAAAAACAAGCTGTAAAAGAATATCTTTTTAGTGAAACAAAAACATGCTGCTTTTTCACCGGGAACATGAAATGTTGGTTTGGGCTTAGCCTTTATAGTGTGAATCTAAACGACAGCACATATCGCTAGCTAAAACGTTAAATTTGGGCTTAATGTAAGCCCAGTACGCCTGTGGCACCTTCTAGTCGTACCGGCGAGGCCCGGCAAGCGAGAGAAAGACCCAGCAGGCTAGCACGCACGGCATCCAGCAGACCAGCACCCAAATCCGCCGACGCTTACCGCTGCTTGGCGAGTTCGATTGGGTAGGCGGAAGCTAGGGTTTAGGTCTTAGCTCCGGAGAGCGACAGGAGTATCAGCGGAGGCGTCGGCGATGGCGTCGGCGGAGGAGGAGATCGCGGTGAAGGAGCCCCTGGATCTGATAAGGCTCAGCCTCGACGAGCGCATCTACGTCAAGCTCCGGTCCGACCGCGAGCTCCGCGGCAAGCTCCATGTAAGCGCTCCGGATTCTCTTCCGATTGGTTGTGGTAGTCTGCGCCCTGTTTGTGGTTGGTTGGGTGTGGAACAAATTCGTGGCTACGCTGGTCTGCAGCGATTTGTTAAGCGCGAGGAGAGGAGCTTTTAGGCTCCCAATTTCATCCCCCTGTTGTTTGTTTAGGTTCCTCGCTGCTTTTTTCTGATGTCTCCACTGAAGCGAACCCTCACTAAATGTGTCAGTTTATGTGTAACAACCTAGGAGGCTAACGCGTTCATGTGCAGTAACAGAAATATGCCATGGTAGCAATTCCACAAAGATAGGGATATGCATTTCAATTCCATGGTAGCAATTCCACAAAGATAAGTATAAACATTTCAATAACATGTAATGGAAGGCATTCCAGAGGTTTCTTTGTAACACTGGTTACACTGGCCTGCAGCGATTTGTGATGCGTGAGGTGAGGAGGTTTTAGGCACCTAATTCCATCGCCTTTTTGTTTTTTAGGTCATATCACCATTGTTTTCTCTAAATATCCTAACTGTGCTTCATACCTGAGGCGACCCATATTAAATGTATCTGTCCATGTGTAACGCAATGTAGGAGGTTTGATATGTTCATGTGCAATAACACAAAAATGCCTTGGTAGTGATTTAACATAGATAAGGACAAACATCTCAATAACATAAATCTGTGAGAGAAAACAATTTCGTTGTTACTTGTTAGGATGGGATGAATTCCTGGTGTATGTGCTTGTTATTTTAAGTATGCCTTTAGCAACATGATGAGTTTTGTTTACTAATTTGTCGACAATTTTAGGGATCACAATGTGATATATATGATGTGCATTTTTCACTCAGCTTGCCTTTCGATCCTCCTAATTAAGTGTAATGCAACCTAGGAGGTTAATGTGTTCATGTGCAATAACAGGAAAATACCACGGTATTCAATTCCATCGCCCTTGTGTTTTTAGGTCATATCACCATTGTTTTCTCTAAATATCTTAACTGTGCTTCATACCTGAAGCGACCTGTACTAAATGTGTCTGTCCATGTGTAATGCAATGTACTGTAGGAGGTTTGATATGTTCATGTGCAAGCATCTCAATAACATAATTATGGAAAACAATTTTGTTGTTACTTGTTAGGATGGGATGAATTCCAGGTGTATGTGCTTGTTATTTTGCAACATAATGAGTTTTGTTTACTAATTTGTTGAGAATTTTAGGGATCACAATGTGATATATATGATGTGCATTTTTCACTTGTGTGCCGCAGCTTACCTTTCCATCCTCCTAATCATGTGTAATGCAACCTAGGAGGTTAATGTGTTCATGTGCAATAACAGAAAAATACCACGGTAGCAATTCTACAAAGATAAGGATAAGCATTTTAATAACATGTAACTAAAGGCATTCCACAGGTTTCTTTGTAACACTGGTCAGTGGTTACACTGGCCTAGAGCGATTCCTGATGCGCGAGGAGAGGAGTTTATAGGCTCCTAATTTCGTCGCTCTTGTATTTTTTAGGTCATATCCCAACAGTTTTCTCGAAGTATCCTCACTGTGCTTCATACCTGAAGCGGTCGTACTAAATGTGTCAGTTTATGTGTAATGCAATTTGCAATGTAGGAGGTTTTATATGTTCATGTGCAATAATACAAAAATGTCTTCGTAGTGATTTAGCATTGATAAGGACAAGCATCTCAATAACGTAAAACTGCGAGGGATAACAGGCTCGTTGGTAGTATGAGACGAATTCCTGCTGTATGTGCTTGTTATTTTAAGTATGCCTTTGGCAACATGATGAGTTCTGTTTACTAATTTGTCGAGAATTTTAGGGATCACAATTTGATATATATGATGTGCATTTTTCACTTGTGTGCCGCAGCTTTCATTTCCATCCTTCTAATTATGTGGAGGCCCATATATCATAAGGCCCCACTTGTTTCGTCGTTTACTAGGCAAAATGGCCGGCTAAAACGACGGGCGTAAATGTTTCCGTAAACGTGCTTGGTTGACCTTTTTTTTCCAGTCCGTTTATTCCGTCGCAGCGTTTCTTGCATGCCGGGCGCGTACAATTTCACGGACCTCTGAGGCTCCGCTTAAATTCCAGGTGGTTTCAGGGGGCACAACAAAACCCGGACCGAAATATTCACGGAGATGTAATTTAAAAGACAATCCAAGCGGGACCTAACATGTAAATCATCCTGGGATGATAGTTACCTTATTGATACGTCTCCCTTGTTGCTCAGGCATACGATCAGCACTTAAACATGATCCTTGGAGATGTTGAGGAGATTGTAACAACTGTGGAGATCGACGATGAAACATACGAAGAAATAGTGCGGGTAAGTTTTTTGATAAACTGTTTGTATTGTCAACACTTTTGGAGGTCATGTTGGGAATGTTTCCACACGGTTCACCATTGATGAACGATGGGAATTGTTGCATGCAAATGTACAGTTTAGTGCTTTGTTCAGTGTGTGCATTTGAAATATATGGGAGTTCCTTGACTAATCTTGCCTAAGGCATGCCAAAACATCCACTGAATATCATAAGAGGGTAAGACTATTTGAATCTTTTATACTCCTGGTCTGTGATTCTGATATAGTGTGAATGTGATGTTTATCCAATGAATATCATAAGAAGGCAACACCATTTGAATCGTTCATACCCCTGGAACTGTATGATTCTGATGATGTAGTGTAAATGCTATTGCTAACTGTTTTTTTACCTATGTGATTGTTAACTGTTGGTTCTGCAAGATAATAATAATGAGCGACTTGTTTTGGATGAATCTAATCCTTCGACAAGCTTATCCGTCAAATGTGCCATGAAGATGTTGCTATACTAATCATCTCAAACCCTGCACCTTTTGCAGACTACCAAGCGTACCATCCCCTTCCTTTTTGTGCGAGGTGATGGTGTTATACTGGTGTCTCCGCCTCTGCGAACTGCGTGAGCCATGAAGTTTGGTGAGGGGCCCGGGTGATTGCCAACTATGAGTCATCTGGTCAGCTGATGATATGGAGTGTGTGTGTGTGTGTGTTGTGTGGTGCACTATCACTGTCGGACTGTAGTTTTTTAGCCTGTGACACAATCGTGTAAGAGACTCCTTGTGTTTGAATTTACCTGACTGAGGTGCAACTTTGTACTCCATGTCAAATTAATATTACGCGGATTAATATGTGTTCAACTGGCCTTGCACATTTGCAATTGGTGTGAGTATATTGCTATACCACGATGGTGTACGATCGGTTCAGAGGTTGGTAAAATCTACACACTGCACCTAGCATATGGCTGCGCACTCATGCTTGAATTTTGATGCTTAATTCGTTGGGAGTAGTTATCTTTGCACAGCAATTCTAAGATATTTGATGTTCCCTGAAAATTCCCCAACCATGTAAAACCACCAATTGTTCGATTCCCAGGCCACTAGGACTCCTGGAAAACAAACAGAATCAGTATCGTGACGGACAGATTCGTGATTCTTGCGAGACCACATCAAAAATATTCTTCCTGGCAAGTTGAAGAAGGAAGGCACAGGCCAAGTTGGAAGTCGACTTCTTTGCTTGCCTTCGCTCCGCCGGAACAGACAGAGAGACCGAGAGTACAGGGCGAAGTGGGGAGGAGGCAATCGCCGCCGCTTCACCAGGCCATGGGCGTCACCAAGGAGGACGTGGAGGCCGCCGTCGCCGCCGCCCTCAGCCCCACCCATCTCGTAAGCCTACTTCCCCTCTCCCTAAACCCCCTTCCGCCATGGGCCTTCTCCGCCTTAAACCCTAACTGCTGTCGTTCATGCGATTTCAGGTGGTCACCGATACATCTGGCGGGTAAGCATCCCGCATAAACTGCCGAAACTGTTGCTCTTTTCTCCCTAAGCTTCTTCGATTGATAGTCTTGATTTTGTTGATTGATTTGGCGTGAAGGTGCGGCGCGAGCTACGAGATCGAGGTGGTGTCGGACAAGTTCGAGGGGAAGCGGCTGCTGGAGCGGCACCGGATGGTCAACACCGCGCTGGCGCCGCACATGGCCGAGATCCACGCCGTCTCCATCAAGAAGGCGCTCACCCCGGCGCAGGCCCAGCCCCAGCCGGCCGTCGCCGCCGCCGACGACGACAAGGCGCAGGCTTGATTTTCGCTCCCTCCAAGCACATCGTCCCCGCTTGAATAATGTACTATTAGCAGATATGCATTTGCAGGATTGGAACTTCAGTACTGATGCTATATATGCTGCTTATTAACTGGTTAGATTTCACTGCACCGTGCGCCTGTGTGGTTACCGCGTCTGCTTGCTGTAACCTGTTCCCTTGAGACCCTGCTGCAACATGTCCCTGGATTATGTTATGGAACAGAGGTGATATTATATAGTATGCGGTGTGCTGAACCTGGTGGCATTTATCGCTGCGTGTTAGTTGGTTGGATTGCTGTTGCTTATTAGGTGCTCAGATGACACATTGTTTCCTGTCTCTGAAGTCTACAATTGTTCCAGGTTGCTGCTACCGGGTTGGACTGTCAATTCTTTCTAAGCCATTGGAATAGCATATGCCTAGCCTGTGTTGTGTTGGTATCTGCATCATAATTTTAGTGGATTTGGCAAAATAGACAACACCCATGTCTTCCTGTTTCTACTCTTGCCTCGGGTGGATAGGAGCGCACTCTCTCGTATCTAATTCATTTCTTATCAAAGTAAATAGTGTACAAGATTTGACGTCAATCTATAACTGAATGTAATCAATAGAAAACGTTAATAGTCAACCCTGGTGAATGGATCCAATAATTTCAGAGTTCAATTGCCGATTACATATAAGATAGCTGGAAATAATGCTGGACTTGGCATGTTAGATAATTTCTACGAGTCAAGGAAGTTAACAACTACAATAGATAGTCATATTCATGCTCCACAGGAGTCGGCATTCCAGATTGCAGCACACCTAAGTTGACAACTACAGTAGATGGTCATAGTCATATTCCACAAGAGTCGGCATTCCAGATTGCAGATTCGCGGTACACCAGCAAGTTGCTTATGCTTCAAACTACTCTTAAGGTACCTGTGCACAAACCCATCATTAGTTCAATCAGCACTAGCCACTTTCACACTCATGAAACTTGTGAATATTTTGAGCCAGATCATTATATCGCCGTTGCTAGGTAAAATATATTAGAAAATGAATATTTACCACCGAAGAGGAAGGCAGAACCATCTTGGCAACGTCAGCTTCTGTAGATGAGAAAATGTAACTAGTTATCTTCAATATGACAGTCCAGTTATAGATTTGAGACAGACCAGATGTTTCAACCTGAGCTTTCATGTTTCTGCTGTCAATTTTAAACTTGACTCATGCTATAAAATTAATAATAATTTAACAATATACAAACAGAAACTACCATAGGATAATTTACATGTACAAGAAGAGGGCAGCAATTGGATTTTCTTTTGCTATTGCTTACGAAAGTAGTTTGCTAAATCTGACAGCACTCAGAATTTCATATACAATTGTGACATCTAGCCAACGACAAATATCGTAAAATAGCTATCAGAAATAATATTTTATCTCCCCTAAGGTTCGCATTTGACATATGAGATACTCCAGTTGAAGTACTTTCTGGTTTGTTTGTTGTTGATATGTAAGTGTTATCTGGCTTATGCTGAATAATTGTAATTCAGTAGTATACAAAAGAAAAAAATTACATTTCCATGGTAGTTCTATACAGAGCTAACGATTCAAGTCGACAACATAGAAAACAACACGGCTATAACTTCATCAGGCATTTTAAATTGATAGTGAGACTACAAAAGTACAACATAGAAAACAACATGGCTATAAGTTCATCAACAATGGGTATGGAAAGTAAATGGATTTTAGAGTTCCACAAAGTAAAGATGAGGACTCACCTTGAGTATAAAAACTTGTGAATGGATGATAAGTGCCGGAATAATTAGACTTAAGAAGTTTCTTAGACTGCATCGACTCAAGTTGAACAATGAAGATAGATGATCCCACCCCCTTAAAAGTATTGCACGAACATCCTCAACATAGTGCAGTATACGAGCCCTCCTCATGTAATTCCCAAGTATCTTCTTCAGTGTAATAGACTTACTCATGTAATTCCCAAGTATCTTCTTCAGTGTAATAGACTTACTCAACACCCATGTGTCAACACTAGAACAATTGACCTCTCTCTCCCACATTTCGAGGCATGTTTCGTTGTTGTCGGTGCACCATAAAGCAGCGAAGCCAAGACCACCATCCTTTGCCCGGATGATATGAACACTATGATCATATTTTACACAAGAAGACTTCTTTACTTGCGAAGAAAAAGAAGGCTTTTCGATCTCAGCTAGGCACTGTCTATCCAAATCAAATGCAAGTATGCTATGTCTGATCCACCAATCAAAGCCCGTCCACCAGTAAAGGGTGTTACCAACAAGTGTGCTGGGAGTGGAAATATAACTGTTCTTGTACATACACGGAAGCTCTCTCGAGATGAGATCTTCCCATGTGATACGCCCAGCAAGGCCACTTTAAAAGGGCTCGAGTGGCACCCGCCGTGTTCGTGGCCCTGGTTGCCAATGGCACAGAGCACCGCCCCGGTGTGGATTCTTTGGAACTTCGATGGAATAGCCACAAGGCAGCGGTCATCGCTGATGGGATTCCACACAATAAACTGACGCCTCACCATGTTGATGAGGAGTACGCGTTCGTGGCGTCAATCAAATAACCTCCAGCCCTCGTGGTCGTCGAGTCTCAAGGAGAAGCGTTCAGAAGGGATGCGGCTGGGCGGGTCCAAAGTTGGTTTGAACGAAAAAATGTCATCACGATGTGTGAAGACGCCGAGGAGAGGAGGCCTCCCGTGGTAGAGTCGGAAGCGATGGAGGAAGTGGGAGTCGGTAGCAAGACGTCGCCAACGCTTGCAGACGAGGGAGGCACGCAGGAGGTCGCGCGGCTGTGGGGGCAGGCGAGTAGGATCCACTACAGGAAACGCCCCTAGCACCGACGGCTGGACCCCGTCGGCGTACACCCCAAATACCATCGGCGTAAGCTGGGACGACGGTGGCCGTCGGTGTAAAGCCGTCGGCGTACCACCCCGTAGGCGTATAGACGGATACCGTCGGCGTACGAAAATCTGTCGGTGTACAACCTAGGCCGATGATAAGCTCGAGCCGTCGGTGCACACGTCGTCGGCGTAGCCTCCGCGGGGTCCACTTAGCGCAGGTAACGTCCGTCAGCCCCTTCTCTATACGCCGACGGCCTCACCGTCGGCCCAGCTTGCCATGTGTCCGTCCCTGCAGCCCTGCGTGGTACTTACGCCGACGGCAATGCCGTCGGGCCAAATTGACTACTGGGCCACGCAACACCCTACGCCGACGGCATCGCCGTCGGCCCAGCATTACTACTGGGCCATGCAAGACCCTACGCCGACGGCAATGCCGTCGGCCCAGGTTGACATTGCGCCATATGGTCATCTCTACACCGACGGCATTGCCGTCGGCGTAGAGGTTGCCCAGTTTTATCTTTTTGGTTCTGTTTTGCTTCATTTCCTGCACATTTAAAACTCCCGCAATCCAGATTCCAGGCAGAGCATTCAAAACATACACCTAAAGCATTCAAAACATACACATAAAGGCAAACATAAGGTCATCATCATCATCAAAATATCATATAGGTACATGATAGGTAGATCATCCATATAGGTAGTATCGATACAAAAGTTCCCTACACATCCGGAGAGCTAGAGAGACCCATGTCTCCCCGCGTGAAGTCAGGCGTAGGACGACGTGGAGCAGCCGCCGTCGAACCAACACCAGAAGAAGGAGGAGTAGCACCGCCACGACCGGTAGAAGGAGAAGCATCAGCATCAGGAGTAGAAGCACCACCACCGAAAGCAGCAACGGAAGCACCAGGAGAACCATGGCCGGTATGAACCGATGTCATCGTGCGCGAGAAAGTCGGCGAGGCGGCTGCTCGACCAAAGGGTACCATGGTGGAACATCCCGCTCCCTACACGTTTGAGCCAGAGTTAGCAACCACCAAGACATAGTTGCGCGGTAACGACGTACTTAGCAAATATTTTATCGGAGTCCCTAAGTAGAAGCCCAAAGCAAATTCGTCCTTCGACGGGAAGATTGGCTGCACCCTCGGCCTACCTGGCCATGGCGGTAGCATATCCCGCTCTCCAGTGGCATAGAACTTCTCATCAGCCTGCAAGAAAGTTTAGGTGTCAAGCATTGCACAATTTAATGTTTAAACTAGGGAAAGCGGGACTTGTCATCTTTTGCAAAAAAAAGGTTAAAGCTTACAGCATCTCGTAGCTCTGCCCACTCCTCGTAGGCAGCGACGGCCTGCTTCCACGCCTCATACGCCACCACATGTTCCAGATGTGCGGCCTTGTAGGCCTCGTCCAAAGCCGGCTAAAATTTCAAAAATAATGAATCTCGTCAACTTAGCCACTTGGGAATAAATGTCAGAAAGAGGATGGAAATAAGAAAAACTTACATCGGTGTTCGGTTGGGAAGGCCGTCGATGAGGCGGAATAGCGGGGTCATCAGCGGTGAGGGTAGCCTTGACACGCGCGAGGCTCAAATCAGGAGTTCGCGGGGTCACCCTATCGAGAACCTTCAAACGGCCGTGCTCCCGGCCGCTCCCTGCCATGACCAACGCTCTCACATTGGTCTCCTCATACCTAGGGTCTTCCACCTCCGGGTGAAAAGCACTGAACACCTCGAGGTAGGATGGACCATCCACCCCGACAGTGCCGTAGAAGCCAGGAAGCGAGGGCTGGGGCTCAGACAGATCGGGCTTCTTCATCTTCATCCTTTCCTAGACTTCATAGTCAGAAACAGGCCTCCCTAGCTTGGCCTCCTGCATCGCGGAAGAAATGTTTTGCATATCAAGTAGGAACATGAGGGGAAATAAATGAAGGTTGTTGCATGTATATGTATACCATTTTGGCCTTGAAGCGATCATGGTTGAGGTTTCCTGCACAATGTGTCCCCTTGGAGCCACGGTTTGCCTTGTTCCGCTCGCTCAAGGCGTTGAACTCGGGGTCTTCCCCGCGCCACCTCGCTGTCAACGCCTCCCATGCGTCATTCTTACCATCAGCCCACGAGGGCATAACCTGAAAAATCAATACTCATTTGAATAAAGGATAATGCAATTGCAACTTAGCAACAACGTAGAATCTCACTGACAATTTACTTACCCCGCGTAATCTTCCTGGGACAAGCTTGGTTGTACCTTCACATTCTCATGATTCGGCGCCTTCTTGCCCAACTTCTGGGAGCTGTATAGATTGGCGGTGGTATGCTTCTGATTGTAGAACTGTTGCCGTGTCAACCTCGTACAAGCCCCCCGCAAAGTCTTGTCTGCCTTGTCCTGCTCCTTTGGAAGCACCCTATAGAATCTCTTCAATCATGCATAAAAAAATGTGAACATAACTTGAAAAGTTAGCATGGTGGGGTCATTAACTATGAAGAAAACTCAAAAAGTTTGCCTTACCCAAAACTTGGTGATCACGGCATCAGAAGCTTTCCCATAGCCCGGGTAATCAGCGGCCTCATAGTGTGCCCAATGCGTGGCTAGCTTCCTCTCGTCGCCAGGGACGGGAGTGTAGAAGCCTGGCCAAAACTTCCTAATTAGAGCTCCAACTAAGGTGTTAGGCGCACGGGTACCCGAGGGAAATGTCCAATTGCTGCACAATAATCAAACATTAGTACATGCCAAATAGTTATGACCAAAATGAAATTACATGCCACTTACTCAATGACATTAGGTGTAATGATGGGTTTCTCCTCCTCGAAACACGGTTCAAAATTTTCTTCAGGGACACCTGATTCCCCACGAATCTTTGGCTTCTTCGGTGGCGCAGACGACCCCGACTCCTGGTCTCGAGAACCCCCCTCCTGGTATCGAGCCTCCCCCTCCTGGTCTCGAGACTCCCCCTCCTGGTCGCGAGACCCCCCTCCAAGTCTCGAGACTCCTCCTCGTCAAGAGACTTTGAGTAAGCAGACTGGAAAGCCACGTCGCCAGAAGCGGAGGGTAGGTCACTCAGAAGGCGTACACCACGTCCTCCACCTCGTCCTGCACCTCGTCCTACACCTCGTCCTCCCCTCGAGGGAAGCTCCACTCCTCCCTCACCTTGTCCTGCACCCCGTCCTGCACCTCCTCCTCTCTGACTGGCGTCAGTGTAACGCGGGTTCGGAATGGGTTCTCTTCCACTTTTGGTAACCTTCTTCTGCTTCATCAATCTAAGCAAAGAGGATGGTGATTCCTTGCTTTGGCTCATATTGGTCAATCACCTGCATTGAGAAGAGGTAAACAATTAAGAAAAATGATCCAATTAAGAAGAATAAAGACGTAATGTAATTATGGATATAATAAAGATTAAAAATAAAGACATAATTAAGAAAAATAAAGACGCAACGCAATTAAGAAGCATAAAGACCTAATAAAGACATAAAAGATGAAATAAAGACATAATAAAGACATAAAAGACCCTCACCACTCATCATCACTCTCATCATTATTTCTTGGGTTCTCATCAGCACTATCACGTGAGAAGAAAGTTGGAGGCTCATCGCATGGTGTAGGCTCATCATCGTTGCCATTTTCCGAATGTAACTTGGTGAGCATATTTATGTCCTTTATATTCGTGACTACCTCACCACGAGTTTGACCATCGTTCTCGAGGTCCTCAAGATCTTGTAATTCAAAGTCCCCAAAGTTCTCTTGCTCTTGATAGAAAATTCCCTCATATGTTTTAGGGTCAATGTTGTTGTAATCATCGTTAGAGGGCATGGGTAGCTTACCATGTGGCGATACCTGGAACACAACTTCCTAGCCCTTCAGTTCCTCTTTTTGACATGGGTAGGTGATACATTGCAAATGTATCTATATTTTTGATGTTCCATGCTTGGCTTTATCCACTTTCTTGTGTTTTGTTCCAACTTTGGAGTACTTTTCATATGATTTCTTGGAATAACCTATTAACAAGAGCCACAGTGCCAGCTGCCTGTTTTCTGCTGTTTTTGGTTCCAGGAAAGTCAGAAAATGAATATTCTCGGAATTGGACGGGACAAAAGCCAAAGTGCCTATTTTTTCGGAAGGGATCAAGTGCCAGAATACGAGATGGAGAGGGACCAGGGGGCCACCACACCACCTTGCCGCGTGGCCCAGCCTGGCCCACGTCAGGGGGTGGTGAGGCCAGCCCTAGCACCCCCTCGGCCTCTTCTTCCGCCTATAAGTTGCCCTCGGGACGAAAACCCTAAGTACCCGATCAAAAATCCACGAAAGAGTCTGTAGCCACTGTCATCTCCATCCCTAGATCGAGAGGGATCTGAAGCTCTTCCCAGCACCCTGCCAGAGAGGGGAATTCACCCTAGAGGCCTTCTTCATCACCATGCAAGCCTCCGGTGTGATGCGTGAGTAGTTCATCCTTGGACTATGGATCCATGTAGTAGCTAGATGGCTGGTTTCTCCTCCTTTGTGCTTTCATGTTTAGATCTTGTGAGCTCCATTCATGATCAATATCATCTATTTGTAATTCATACATGTTGTGTTTGCGGGGATCCGATGGATATTGATATGCTATTTTAGATTGATTATTGATTCTATCATGTCTTTGTTATTTGAGATCTTGCATGCTTTCTGTTGTTAGTAGCTATCTTGGCCAAGTAGATGCTAGCAACTCCAAGAGTTAGTATTTATGCTCGATAGTGGGTTCATGCCTCTGGTAATCTGGGGAAGTGACAGAAATCTCTAAGGTACTAGATGTGATGTTGCTACTAGGGAGAAAACAACAATCCTTTGTTCATAGAACAATCGTATTGTTTACTTTACACGCAGTTCGTAAAGCAATAATCTGTTGCTTGCAACTTAATACTGGAGGGGGTTCGGATGATAACCTGAAGGTGGATTATTAGTCATAGATGCAGTTGGATGGCGGTCTATGTATTATGTTGTAATGCCCTATCAAGTCTCAAAGGAGTCAAGTTGATTAGTATATGCATGTATTGCTTTCTTGGTGTTTGTCAATTGACCCGCTGTAATTTGTTCACCCAACATGTTATCTATCTAAGGAGAGCCACCTCTAGTGAACTATGGATCCCGGTCCTTGTCTTTTACATACAATCTACAATCTTTTACTGCTTTGTGTTTACTTTCTGCAAACTTTTACTTCTTTCCATTCGATACGTTTAATCCTTTGTTTTCCGCAAAACACGGTGAGATTGACAACCTCATCGCAAGTTGGGCACAAAGTTCCGTGGTTGTGTTGTGCAGGTCTCCACGTTGCTACTAGCACCGGTAGTGCGCCTGCCAAAGCTCAGCTAGTAACACCTTTGGGGTGTTTCCTTGCTCCTACTGGTTCGATTAAACCTTGGTTTCATAACTGAGGGAAACTTGTTGCTGTGCTCATCATACCTTCCTCTTGGGGTTCCCAACAAGCTCTACATCAACCACGAGCCATCAACATTTTTCTGGTGCCGTGCATTGAGCCATCAAGCATTTTTCTGGCGCCGTTGCCGGGGAGTCAAGGACATCTTCACAAGGGGAGTCCCTCATAACCAATCTCTTTACTTTGTTGTTTTTGTTTTGCTTAGTTTCTTTTTGCCTTGTTTGCTTGTTTTGTTCTTCAAAAACACAAAAAAATTAGTTATACTTGTTTGCTTTCTTTATCAAAAACACAAAAAAATTAATTCTCCTTTAGTTGTCACCCCTTCCTTAGCTCACCATGTTGATCCCTACTTTCACCTTGAAAGACCTTTCAATTGGTAGTGGTTCTATAATTGGGAAAGATAATATTGAAGAATTCTTTAATCATGTTAGCAAACATGAAGATACTGAGGATAGATCCCTTGTAGAACTTGCTCCAAATTTTGAGATTGCTGCAACTTCTTTAATTCACATGTTAGAAGCTAGGTCTGTTAACCTCAACCCCTTAATGCAAGTAATGTTTCTTAAGCTTAAAGAAATTGAAGACCCTGAAAAGAGAGATTTTATTCTAGAAACTTTGTTTAAGGAGTTCTATGATGTTGCCAAGGAAGCTAGAAAAGTCTTTGAACGTTTCAATATGCTAGGCTCATGTGTAGATGTTGTTGGTACACGAGAATAGATGAACAAAACCGAACCTAATGGGGAGGAACCTAAGATACCAATACCCTTTAAACTAGTAGCAATACATGATGCCATAGAAAAGATTCTTGATTGGATTGTTCCTGCAAACCCTTTTGATGAGAATAGTGAACTTAAGAGCATTGAGAGAGGATCCTCTAGAACTTATTTGGATGATATACCTTGCCTTGTTGAAAATATTTCTGGTATTGATCATAATGCTTCTTCATTTGAGAACACTTGATTCTTTCTTTGATTCTTATGCCTAACTTAAAGGCGTTAAAGAAAAGTACTTGTTAGAAGATAACCCAAGAGTTTTAGATGAATCTTGGAAGTTATTACCTCTGTAATAACCTCTCCTTATCCTTTTTATTTGCTTTTTGTGCCAAGAGTAACCTCTAATGAGAGTGAAGTAATGATTGGGAAAGTTGTTGTACCGAAACAGATTTTTGTGCTTCACCGTAAAAATTCCTGAGAGAGCTCTGTATGTAGGATTGAGCTGTAATTTTTTTTCTTCTGCCCCAGGTTGTTATCTAACGTTTGTTAGTTCAACACTTTTTGATTTGAGCAACAGAAGGTCTTCGAACAAATTCGTCTTTACCCGCTGGTCTGTTTTGACAGATTTCTGCCATTTTCTGCATCTGCTTCTTATTGGTTCCTTCTTGAGTTCTTTTGGGGAATTGAGCTTTTTGAGGGAAGTTATACAGTAGCTAGTGTTCTAATGGAAGTTTATTTGGTGTTATAACTGAACCTTGAGACTTATTTATCTTAAGTGCACTAATGTTGCTAATGAGATTGTGTGAAGTTTTGTATGAAGGAAAAATTTCAGGTGTATGGAAGAAATGAGTAATGAGATGAAGGATGGACTAAAACTCAAGCTTGGGGATGCCACGTGTGTCACCCCAAGAAATATCCAAGAAGTACAAGCTTCAAAGCTTGGGGATGCCCAAGGCATTCCCCTTCTTCATCAATAAAAATTTCAGGTTTCTTCCAAACGCTTCATTTATTTTGTTTCATGCACAGTTGTGTTTTTCTTGGAGCGTCTTCTTTTTTTGTTTTCGTTTTGGTTTTTAGTTTGCTTGGTTTGCTTATTTTTCTAAATAAGTTGGTTGGACCCCCTCTTTCACACTTTGGTTTGCAAATAGTTTGGTTTGGTTTGGAAAAGAGTAGGAAAGTTCATGCTTATGTGGTAAAAAGAGCTCGTTTTTGACTGTGGCTATGCTTTGTCATGCCATGCTTGATATTGTTTTGGCTTTATGCTTAGTATTCTTTGCTGTAGCATGACTTTTTATAAACAATTGAGATTTCTTAATGTGCCTTGGATGAATCATGCGTTGTTTTAGCATATTAAAGCATAGTATAGTGGTATTCTCCTTTGATGCTTTATTTGGGTTGACTTGGCGCATGCTCACACCATGTTATGAATATCTCAAGTCACCATAGCCTTCATGATCCTTTAGTTTCAACTTGTAGTATCACTTTATGCTTTGATCAATGATGTTTTGTCACTCTGCATGATTATGGCCATTATTGCTCTCTTAGTTTGTCGCTCCCAGTCTTTTGCTAGCCTCCACAACCAAGTATGAGTTCCACTCATGCATCCAACTCCCTAAACCAAGCTATTCCAAAGAGTCCACCATACCTACCTACTAGCTTATGCTATTCCAATTATATTCATGCTTTTGTTTACCTTCCACTTGTTATGAGAAAACTAGTGATTAAAGCTCTCACGAACTTGATTGCACACTTTACTTTACTTGCCCTTAATAAACTTGAACCATTGTGTCATCTATGTTGTATATGCTTGCACTTATTTGTTGGGAATTAGCAGAACCATGCTTTCATGGGGAACGCTTTCAACATTGCACTTGGTACTTGTACCTAGTTGATATCATGCTCTTTTGTATATGGATGTCGTCGGTGTGAAATGAAAGGGGAGCTTGTAAGTCCATGGAGTTATGTATATGTGTTAGAGAAACGCCTGGGCCGCTGGTCTAATCCATGCTGACATGGTGGAAACCTGCAGCGTAACCATAATGAGTTGTCTATGAAGCACTCTTCTTATAAAAAAAGAGTCATATATTGAGAAAAAAAGAGATACTATGAAAAGAGGAAAGAGAGAAAAAAGCACCATATTCCCATGGTAAATAAGAAGAATGCTGAGATGCTCGTTGTCTGCTTGCCTTGTCATTTTGATATGGGGATTCTTCCGTATCATCGGGCAAGGGGTACCCCGTTGGCGGTTCTCAATGATACACATGTACTTACGATGACAAGAACTTACCGTTGACTAAACTTGAGTAGCATGAGGAGCGACCCTCATATACAAGGGACATGAGATTTCTGACTTATACTTCGTCAAGCATGTACACCATAGTTTGTTCACTTTAACCTTAATCACTTCAAGATGCTTATGATAGGGGCAATGAGAGCTGAAAGCTATTAAGTACCATAATTTTTGGAAGCTCTTTATGAGACTTGAATCCTTACTTACTTTGTACAAAAGGCCTTTCTTCCACCATTATATTGAGTCTCCACCTTCTATCTTTATGCACCTACTTTGAGAGCATAGTGGCCATTCTTAGTTCTATGTGCATTGTCCCAAGACTAGTTGATTGATGCATAACTTGTTATTGCTTGTTTGAAACTATTGTATCTAGTCACTCTTATGAACTTTTAAGGTGTCCTATGCATTTATATTTGCTACTCTATTGAGGGACAAGCTGAATACTTTTATGCTATGTTTTCTTTATGTGAAACAAACAAACGTCTTGCAAAGCATGTTATTCATGAATCTTTTGTTTGTGCCTTTTCATGTTGCATCATAGTTTCTTTGTCTTATTGCTAGAACTTTGTCTTTCATGTTATGATTGAAGTACTATGATCCTAGCCTTGAATGTTTTGCTAATACTTTGATCAAGTCTTTGATGGTGCATGTCACCTCAAAAATTCTTTCTTTTTATCACTTACCTACTCGAGGACGAGCAGGAGTTAAGCTTGGGGATGTTGATACATTGCAAATGTATCTATAATTTTTGATGTTCCATGCTTGGTTTTATCCACTTTCTTGTGTTTTTTTCCAACTTTGGAGTACTTTTCATATGATTTCTTGGAATAACCTATTAACAAGAGCCATAGTGCTAGCTGCCTGTTTTCTGCTGTTTTTGGTTCCAGGAAAGTCAAAAAATGAATATTCTCGGAATTGGATGGGACAAAAGCCAAAGTGCCTATTTTTTGGAAGGGATCAAGTGCCAGAATACGAGACGAAGAGGGACCAGGGGGCCACCACACCACCTGGCTGCGCGGCCCAACCTGGCCCGCACCAAGAGGTGGTGAGGCCAGCCCTGGCACCCCCTCGGCATCTCCTTCCGCGTATAAGTTGCCCTCAGGACGAAAACCCTAAGTACCCAATCAAAAATCCACGAAAGAGTCTGTAGCCGCTGTCATCTCCATCCCTAGATCGAGAGGGATCTGAAGCTCTTCTCGGCACCCTGCCGGAGAGGGGAATTCACCCTAGAGGCCTTCTTCATCACCAGGCAAACCTCCGGTGTGATGCGTGAGTAGTTCATCCTTGGACTACGGATCCATGTAGTAGCTAGATGGCTGGTTTCTCCTCCTTTGTGCTTTCATGTTTAGACCTTGTGAGATCCGTTCATGATCAAGATCATCTATTTGTAATTCATACATGTTGTGTTTGCGGGGATCCGATGGATATTGAGATGCTATTTCAGATTGATTATTGATTCTATCATGTCTTTGTTATTTGAGATCTTGCATGCTTTCCGTTGTTAGTAGCTATCTTGGCCAAGTAGATGCTAGCAACTCCAAGAGTTAGTATTTATGCTCGATAGTGGGTTCATGCCTCTGGTAATCTGGGGAAGTGACAGAAATCTCTAAGGTACTAGATGTGCTGTTGCTACTAGGGAGAAAACAACAATCCTTTGTTCATAGAACAATCGTATTGTTTACTTTACGCACAGTTCGTAAAGCAATAATCTGTTGCTTGTAACTTAATACTGGAGGGGGTTCGGATGATAACCTGAAGGTGGATTATTAGTCATAGATGCAGTTGGATGGCGGTCTATGTATTATGTTGTAATGCCCAATCAAGTCTCAAAGGAGTCAAGATGATTAGTATATGCATGTATTGCTTTCTCGGTGTTTGTCAATTGCCCCGCTGTAATTTGTTCACCCAGCATGTTATCTATCTAAGGAGAGCCACCTCTAGTGAACTATGGATCCCGGTCCTTGTCTTTTACATACAATCTATAATCTTTTACTGCTTTGTGTTTACTTTCTGCAAACTTTTAATTCTTTCCATTCGATACGTTTAATCCTTTGTTTTCCGCAAAACACGGTGAGATTGACAACCTCATCGCAAGTTGGGGACAAAGTTCTGTGGTTGTGTTGTGCAGGTGTCCACGTTGCTACTAGCACCGGTAGTGCGCCCTGCCAAAGCTCAGCTAGTAACACCTTTGGGGTGTTTCCTTGCTCCTACTGGTTAGATTAAACCTTGGTTTCATAACTGAGGGAAACTTGTTGCTGTGCTCATCATACCTTCCTCTTGGGGTTCCCAACGAGCTCTACATCAACCACGAGCCATCAACATTTTTATGGGCACTGTGCATTGAGCCATGGGTAGGGAAAATAATAAACTTGCTTGGCTTGTTGAGCCACAACATAGACATCGGATCTGCTATACGTGGTTAAAGGCCGTACTTCTACTAACCCAATGGAAGGGGTATTTGTCTGTCCACCGTGTGGGTCGAACCAGTGGCACTTGAACACAACGAGCTTGAGTTCTAGGGGTGTATTATTGAACGTCAGCTCGTATACGTTTTGTAACCTTCCGTAGTAATCAAAGTCATCAGCACCTCTTGTGAAGACCCCGGTATTTATAGTCTTTGCATTAGGCCGACAGTTCTGGTGAGACTCTGTATGGAAGCGATACCCATGCACATCATACTTCTCATACATCTCGACTCTACGATTACAAACCTGAGAGACACATCTCAACTCATCCAACATCTCAATGTTGGGATCAGCTCCCTACAAGTTCAGTACAAATTGTGCATTAGTTACGTGTAGTATGAGGGACAAGTCGCGGATTGCCGGGTAAGAGGGACAGGTTAAAAATTACCTTCTCATAGAACCAAGACGTGAAATTTTTCTTTCCAGGGGCACCCTCTTTCAGAAGAGTGTCCAACTCTGCATCAGAGGGATCCGTCGTTCCCGACCACATTTCATCCGTGAATTGGCTAAAATGAGAAAATTCATATTAGACCGAAACTGAGTTATTATTTGCAAAGTAATTTGTTCATCATATTACCTAAGGAAACTGGGCACTTCATTTTCTTCATCATCCTCTTCCTTCTCACCGTGGACCACTTCCTTCATGTTCATAAGCACATAGAGCATTATGCAATCCTTCTCTTCCTTTTTTAAGGTATAAATGGTTGCACCACCGGCCTTGTCTTGGGTCCGCAGCATAGAAAACAAAAAATTTCCTACGGTGTGAACTATACGCCAAGATCTATCTACTAGGTACAAAGCAACGGGTGGACATACATCCAACGAGAACTTACCCTCGTAGACAACGAGCTTTGTTAACGAGTAGGAACTCGTGGTTGATGTAGTCGTACACTTGCCGATCTCAAGATCGTGAGGAAGTCCGAGCGCCGCAACTCAGCAGCGCATCCGCACTCGCACACACGTTCAAGCCACCGGACAACCTCCACCTCCTCGCTCCAGCGATCCTGCGGAAGCAGCAACTCCTTCCAGATGAAATGCCACCGGGAACATGTATCTCGCTAACCCGAGACCATGGGGGAATAATTCTAGAGGGGGAGAGAGATCCTTCACAAGGAGGTGTGAGGATGAAGGAGGGAATGGGTGGCCTTTTATAGGAGGAGGGGGGTGCCCCCTCTCTCCATGGCCGGCGCATGGGGGGGTGACCCCTCACCTCCCCCATTCATGTGGTGGTAACCCCCCCCCCCCACATTAAAATGCCTCTTCACATTCCCTTTTAAAGTCTCCACTTTAAATGAATTAAATTTCTCCAAATTTAATGCTCTCTCATTTAATAAAACTCTTTTTATTAAATTTATTCAGAATTTTGTTAATTACTTTAATTAACAAACATTCACATATAGCCCCTTGCAATATTTCAATATCACATGCAAAACCACCTTCTGCAATTTCACCCGAAACAATTTCCGGTTTCTATTGAAACAATTCCTGCGCTTTGCAATTCTTTCGTCTGAAACATATGTGCTCCAAAATGGTGTCCGGTAACTCTTAAGTGTGCCACCCTACGGTTCGCGAATAATGCAGACATGATCGAGACCCTTCTCCGATCAATAATCAGCAGCGGGACCTGGAGATCCGTACTGACTCCTACACATTCAACGATGACTCCTGTGATCGTGAGAACCTTTAACGCTTGTAACTAAATCCCTTTGTCTCTCGATATATTACATGTCCGAGATTCGATCATCGGTATCTCCATACCTAGTTTGATCTCGTTACCGACATGCATTCTTTTCTCGTTCCCGTGATATAACATTCTAGTGATCACATCACTTGCTTGCAAGCTATCCTAATGTGATATCACCGAGAGGGCCCAGAGTATATCTATCCGTCATCTGGATTGACAAATTCCACTCTTGATCCATGAGCCTCAACATAACACCTTCGTAGTACTGAACCCATCTTTATAGTCACCCTGTTACGGTGTGACGTTTGATGTTATCAAGATACTCTTCCGGTGTCAGCAATTAACATGATCTCATGGTCTAAGGATAAAGATTACTTCGTATGATGTTATAGCAATATAAACATAATGACTTGATCGTAATGCTATACTTCGGATGAATGTTCATCACATTATTCCACCAATGGTGTGACCTTGTTATTAACAACATCCAATGTCCATGATCATGAAACCTTGATCATCCTGTTAATCAACAAGCTAGTCTATAAGAGAGGCATGACTAGGAACCCTTTTTGTTTATTAAACACACATGTATTGATGTTTCCGAATCAATACATTTCTAGCATGTAAAATAAACATCTATCATGTATAAGGAATATATAATAACAACTTTATTATTGCCTCTTAGGGCATATTTCCTTCAGTCTCCCACTTGCACTAGAGACAATAATCTAGTTCACATAGTGATAAATCTAACACCCATGGAGTTCTGGTGTTGATCATGTTTTGCCCTAGGGAGAATTTTAGTCAACGGATCTGCTACATTTAGGTCCGTGTGTACTTTACAAATCTTTATATCTCCATCCTTGACATGCTCACGGATGGAGTGAAACCGGCGCTTAATATGCTTGGAATTCTTGTGAGACCTTGGTTCCTTTGCGTTGGCTATGACTCCATTGTTGTCACAATAGATAACCATCGGGTCCAACGCACTGGGAACCACACCCAGTTTCGTAATGAACTCTTTCATCCAAACTACTTCCTGCGCCGCTTCTGAGGCAGCAACATATTCCGCCTCCGTTATTGATCCAACCACCACAGGTTGTTTGGAACTCCTCCAACTAACTGCTGCTCCGTTCAAGAGAAATACGTATCCGGATTGAGACTTAGAGTCATCCGGATCGGTGTCAAAGCTAGCATCGACATAACACTTAGCGACTAGCTCTTCTTCACCTCCGTATATAAGAAACATATCCTTAGTTCTTCTTAAGTACTTGAGGATGTTCTTTACCGCTATCCAGTGTTCCGAACCTGGATCAGATTGGTACCTACTAGTCAAACTAATAGCATGTGCCACATCCGGTCTTGTACATAGCATGACATACATAATAGAGCCTATGGCCGAGGCATAGGGGATCTTATCCATCATCTCTCTTTCTTCCGCCGTAGCCGGACTTTGAGTCTTACTCAATGTCTTGCCTTGCAACATAGGTAAGAACCCCTTCTTACTTTCGTCCATATTAAACTTCTTTAATATCTTATCAAAGTATGTACTATGCGATAGCCCAATTAGGCGCCTTGATCTATCTCTATAGATTTTAATGCCTAATATATATGATGCTTCACCAAGGTCTTTCATCGAAAATTTGCTGTTTAGATAACTTTTAACACTGTTTAAAAGATCTATACCATTTCCAATCAATAATATGTCATCCACATATAATATCAGAAATGCCACATTGCTCCCACTCACTTTCTTGTAAATACAAGCCTCTCCATAAGTTTGGACAAATCCAAACTCTTTGATCACCTCATCAAAGCGGAGATTCCAACTTCGTGATGCTTGCTTCAGTCCATAGATGGATCACTGAAGTTTGCACACCTTATTAGCATCCTTAGGATCGACAAAACCCTTAGGTTGTATCATATACATCTCTTCTTCAATCTTACCATTGAGGAACGCAGTTTTGACATCCATCTGCCATATTTCATAATCGAAATATGCAGCAATTGCTAACATAATCCTAACTGACTTAAGCATCACTACGGGAGAGAATGTCTCATCGTAGTCAACTCCTTGAATTTGTCGAAATCCCTTTGCGACAAGTCGAGCCTTATAGATGGTCACATTACCATCAGCATCAGTTTTCCTTTTGAAAATCCATTTATTCTCCACGGCCTTTCGGTCGTGAGGTAAGTCCACCAAGTTCCAAACTTGGTTCTCGTACATGGATTCCATCTCGGATTTCATGGCTTCTAGCCATTTGTTGGAATCTGGGCTCATCATCGCTTCTTCATACATCGCAGGGTCATCCATTTCATCAACCATGAAATTCACAACAGGATTGCCATACAGTTCAGGAGCTGCACATGTCCTGCTTGACCTACGAGGTTCGATAGTGTCCTCTTTCGGAGTTTCATGATCATTATCATTAGCTCTCTCTTCATCAGGTGAAGTCAACTCCGAAACAACTTCCGGTGCTGCGCCACTCGCCATTCCATGAAGAGAAGGTTCAATAACCTCTTTGAGTTCTACCTTACGACTACTCACACCTTTCGCGAGAAACTCCTTCTCAAGAAAGGATCCATTCTTGGCAACAAAAACCTTGCCCTCGGATCTGTGATAGAAGGTATACCCAATTGTTTCCTTAGGGTATCCTATGAAGACGCATTTTTCCGCTTTGGGTTCGAGTTTATCTGGTTGAAGTTTCTTCACATAAACATCACATCCCCAAACTTTAAGAAATGACAACTTAGGTTTGTTTCCAAACCATAATTCATACGGTGTCGTTTCAACGGATTTAGATGGTGCCCGATTTAAAGTGAATGCAGTTGTTTCCAGTGCATAACCTCAAAATGACAGAGGTAAGTCAATCAGAGACATCATAGATCGAACCATATCCAATAAGGTACGATTACGACGCTCCGACACACCATTACGTTGTGGTGTTCCGGCATGCGTGAGTTGTGAAACTATTCCACACTCTTTCATGTGTGTGCTAAACTAGTAACTTAGATACTCTCCTCCACGGTCAGACCGTAGAAATTTGATCTTTCTATTACGATGATTTTCCACTTCATTCTGAAATTCCTTGAACTTTTCAAAAGTTTAAGACTTGTGTTTCATCAAATAGATATACCCATATCTACTCAAATCATCCGTGAAAGTAACAAAATAACGATATCCACCTCGCGCCGACACATTCATTGGTCCACACACATCAGTATGTATGATTTCCAATAGATCTGTCGCCCGTTCCATTGAACCGGAAAACGACGTTCTAGTCATCTTGCCCATAAGGCATGGCTCACATGTATCAAATGATTCAAAATCAAGTGATTCCAAAAGTCCATCAGAATGGAGTTTCTTCATGCGTTTAACGCCAATATGACCTAGACGGCAGTGCCACATATATGTAGACATATCATCATCAAGTTTAATCTTTTTAGCATTAACATTATGAATGTGCATAATATTACTATCGAGATCCAATAGAAATAAACCATTCAATATAGGTGCATGACCATAAAAGATATCATTCTTATAAATCGAACAGCCATTGTTTTCAGATTTAAAGGAATGACCACTTTGCATCAAACACGATCCAGATACAATGTTCATGCTCAGTTCAGGCACTAAATAACAATTATTTAGGTTTATAACTAATCCCGATGGCAAATGGAGAGGTAGCGTCCCGACGGCGATCACATCAGCTCTTGATCCATTGCCGACCCGCATCCTGACCTCATCCCTTGCTAGTTGTCGCTTGTTCCGTAGCCCTGAACCGAGTTACATATATTAGCAACCGATCCGGTATCAAATACCCAGGTGCTACTGCGAGTACTAGTCAAGTACACATTAATAACATGTATATCACATATACCTTTGTTTGCCTTGCTGGACTTCTTGTCCGCCAAATACTTGGGGCAGTTGCGCTTCCAATGGCCAGTCCCCTTGCAATAGTAGCACTCGGTGTCAGACTTAGGGCCAGCCCAGGGTTTCTTTTCAGGCGTGGCAACAGACTTGCCACCCTTCTTTCCCTTGTGCTTGCCTTTCTTATCCTTCTTGAAACCGGTGGTCCTATTGATCATCGACACTTGATGTTCTTTCCTAATCTCCACTTCTACAGTCTTAAGCATTAACAGGAGCTCGGGAAGAGACTTCTTCATGCCCTGCATATTATAGTTCATCACGAAGCTCTTGTAGCTAGGTGGCAGAGATTGGAGAACACGATGTATGCCTAAGTCAATGGGAATCGTTATTCCCAAGGACACAAGCTTATCGGTGTACCCAGACATTTTGAGTACGTGCTCACTAACGGAGCTGTTTTCCTCCATCATGCAGCTAAAGAACTTTTCTGTAGCATTATAACTCTCTACGGTAGCATGGGTATCGAAAATCATTTTCAATTCTCCCATGGTATCAAAGGCATTGCCATTTTCGAAACGTTTCGAAGTTCTGGCTCTAGCCCATACAGTATGCCGCAATGAACTAAGTTGTGGTCCTCCTCACGAGTTATATAGACGTTCTTTTCTTCGTCAGGGGCATCAGGAGCTGGTGGGGGGCCTAGCGGCGCCTCTAGCACATATTGCTTGTGTGCAGCAGTGAGGAGAATCCTCAAATTCATAGCCCAGTTGGTGAAGTTGCTACCATTCGCAGCAAGCTTCTCTTTCTCCATGAACACATTGAAATTAAAAGCAGGTGGTGCCATCCTCAACAGAATTTGTAAAATATATTTAGACTAAGTTTATGATAGATTGAGTTCAACTAATCCAAATTACTAATGAACTCCCACTCAAAAACGACATCCCTCGTGTCCTTTTGGTGATTACATGAACCAAATCCACTACACCAAGTTCGATCATCACGTGAGTCGGTGTAGTTTCAAAGGCGAGCATCTATATGGGCATCATATCAACTATATGTCGCATGCTTAACCTTTCGGTCCGTGTTTCGAGGCCATGTCTGTACATGCTAGGCTCGCCAAGTAAGAACCTTAGTATTCGCGTGTGTAAAACTGTCTTACACCCGTTCCTATGAAAGCGTAGATTCGAGTACACCCGATCATCACGTGATGTCTCAAAACACGATCCATAGAACGGTGCTTACTCAAGGAAGAACACATTTTTATCTTAATATCTAAATGAGGGATCATCTTATAATGCTACCAAACGCGCCAAACTAGCAGTATAAGATGCTAACATCTAATGTGTAAAGTGAGATGATATGGTCCATGCATTTGATCTCTATCACTTCCATCATGGTATGATCTCTATCATTCCTTTGTGTGTAAGGCCAAGGTCTATGGAACTTACACGTTGACTGTGTCGTAAGAGTATCTACCATACATCTACTTACAACAATACCATATCAATACACTAGCCCAGCAACGATCTAAACTAGACGCCTCTAATTTATCAATTGCAAGTTTTACGTGGCTTAGGGCTTTCGGAGATAGAACCGTTCTCACCTACGAACATGAACCACAACGAGGATAACTAAGTTATTAGCAACTCGTTGTAAATCAGATATTGACTATAGTAGGAGAGACAAACATCCACCGGCCACTTATGCAAAACAAGTTGCATGTCAGTCGTGGAACCGGTCTCATGTACGATGACATGTAAGGTTGGTCCGGGCCGCTTCATCCCACTATGCCACCAATATCCAAAATACATAGAAGATGCAATAACATGATCATCATCGCCCACATATCAACCATATGTGTACTACCCGTGCTAAGCACCTACGCATAGATCAGGCTCTGATACCACTGTTGGGTCCGAAGCATAGAAAACAAAAAATTTCCTACGGTGTGAACTGCACGCCAAGATCTATCTACTAGGTACAAAGCAACGGGTGGACATACATCCAACGAGAACTTACCCTCGTAGACAACAAGCTTTGTTAACGAGTAGGAACTCGTGGTTGATGTAGTCGTACACTTGCCGATCTCAAGATCGTGAGGAAGTCCGAGCGTCGCAACTCAGTAGCACATCCGTACTCACACACACGTTCAAGCCACCGGACAACCTCCACCTCCTCGCTCCAGGGATCCAGCGGAAGCAGCAACTCCTTCTAGACGAAATGCCACCGGGAATATGTATCTCGCTAATCCGAGACCATGGGGGAATAATTCTAGAGGGGGAGAGAGATCCTTCACAAGGAGGTGTGAGGATGAAGGAGAGAATGGGTGGCCTTTTATAGGAGGAGGGGGGTGCCCCCTCTCTCCATGGACGACGCATGGGGTGTGACCCCTCACCTCCCCCATTCATGTGGTGGTAACCCCCCCACATTAAAATGCCTCTTCACATTCCCTTTTAAAGTCTCCACTTTAAATGCATTAAATTTCTCCAAATTTAATGCTCTCTCATTTAATAAAACTATTTTTATTAAATTTATTCAGAATTTTGTTAATTACTTTAATTAACAAACATTCACATATAGCCCCTTGCAATATTTCAATATCACATGCAGAACCACCTTCTGCAATTTCACCCGAAACAATTTCTGGTTTCTATTGAAACAATTCCTGCGCTTTGCAATTCTTTCGTCTGAAACATATGTGCTCCAAAATGGTGTCCGGTAACTCTTAAGTGTGCCACCCTATGGTTCGCGAATAATGCAGACATGATCGAGACCCTTCTCCGATCAATAATCAGCAGCGGGACCCAGAGATCCGTACTGACTCCTACACATTCAACGATGACTCCTGTGATCGTGAGAACCTTTAACGCTTGTAACTAAATCCCTTTGTATCTCGATATATTATATGTCCGAGATTCGATCATCGGTATCTCCATACCTAGTTTGATCTCGTTACCGACATGCACTCTTTTCTCGTTCCCGTGATATAACATTCTAGTGATCACATCACTTGCTTGCAAGCTATCCTAATGTGATATCACCGAGAGGGCCCAGAGTATATCTATCCATCATCTGGATTGACAAATTCCACTCTTGATCCATGAGCCTCAACATAACACCTTCGTAGTACTGAACCCATCTTTATAGTCACCCTGTTACGGTGTGACGTTTGATGTTATCAAGATACTCTTCCGGTGTCAGCAATTAACATGATCTCATGGTCTAAGGATAAAGATTACTTCGTATGATGTTATAGCAATATAAACATAATGACTTGATCGTAATGCTATACTTCGGATGAATGTTCATCACATCATTCCACCAATGGTGTGACCTTGTTATTAACAACATCCAATGTCCATGATCAGGAAACCTTGATCATCCTGTTAATCAACAAGCTAGTCTATAAGAGAGGCATGACTAGGAACCCTTTTTGTTTATTAAACACACATGTATTGATGTTTCCGAATCAATACATTTCTAGCATGTAAAATAAACATCTATCATGTATAAGGAATATATAATAACAACTTTATTATTGCCTCTCAGGGCATATTTCCTTCACCTTGCCACCGGGACACTAGAAGAGGAGGAGTTTGGGGTCATGCTTGGGCTCGTCGACATTGTACCGACACACCGGGTTATGCATAGTGGGAACATCATCGTCATAGTACGTTGTCGTGGCGTTTGTTATCTCCTAGAGAATAGTTGCCTCAGCTATGCTTGCTTCAATAGCACTTTTGTTTCCACATTTGTATCTAATATACTTAAACTCTCTCTCAATACAAAACTGCCAACAAAACTTCACCGGCCCACCCAAGAGTGCCTCGTTCGCGAGATGCACAATGAGATGTAACATCAGAGTAAAGAAGCCAGGTGGAAAGATCTTCTCTAACTTGCATAGCAACTCCGGCACTACATCATGCAGCTTCTCAATAATCAAGGGACATATTTGCTTAGCACAGAGCATGCGGAAGAAATGGCTCAACTCTGCAAGCACTCTCTAGACATGCTCAGGGAGATACCCTCAAACCATCACCGACATCAGCCGCTCAATCCATATATGATAGTCGTGACTCTTGAGCCCGGTGACTTTTCCAGTTGAAAGATTGACTCCCTTGCTCATATTCGAACAACAACCGTCAGGGAACATCACGACGAATTTGAGCCACTTTAATGACTCCTTCCTTTGGAGGCGATCAAGACAGTAGTTGGCATGCGGCTTGAACCAATTTTTCCGATTGCGTTCAGGAGGTTGCATGTGTAGTCTCTTCCTATCACATAGCTCCTCAACATCGACTCTCTCCTTGACATTGTCCTTTGACTTCTTAGGAATATTCAGGACTGTGTAAAAAAGGGACTCTGCGACGTTCTTTTCGGTGTGCATCACATCGATGTTATGGGGAAGTTCAAGGTCCTTGTAATACGCGAGCTTCGTTATGCCGGCCTCATGAGTCCAGTTGTGCGTTACACCATATCCTGCAAATTGTGGGACACCGGACTCAGTACGCACGAGAGCACGTAGCTCGACATCAACAGCTACACCATCGAACGTTGGTATCTTTTTTTCTTCAAGCACAACTTTTCCCTTGATGAAGTTCTTTTTGTCTTCTCTGAATCGATGCTCTCTTGTGAGGTACGGTCGATGCGTGTCAAATGCGGAATACTTTTTACCCGCCTTTAGCCAAAGGAACTCAAGTAGGTGCCTGCACACTGGGCATGGCCACTTACCAGCTATACACCATCCGCAGAATAGGGCATACCCAGGCATGTCGTGCATGGAATAGTGGAACCAAACTTTCATATAGAAGTTAGTCTTCGATGCACGGTAGTATGTCAATGTCCCGTGGTGCCAAGAGTGGTTCAGATCTTCCACAAGCGGCTACATGTAGACACTCAAATTCTTCCTCGGGTATTCAGGCCCTGGAATGATCAGCGACAGGAATATGGTCTTCCTTTGCATTAGGGCTCCGGGAGGGAGATTGAGCGGAACAACAAATACGGGCCAACAACTGTAGGAGGCAGTCGACATACCATATGGATTGAATCCATCGGTTGTTATCGCAACTCTGACATTTCGAGCCTCTGCTGCCTCATCGGGGTGGTCTCTATCAAAGTTCTTCCATGCCTTACCATCAGATGGATGTCCCATCTTTTACCCGTCCGTGCTCGTCCTCGTATCTCTTCCCCGTCTTGTGCCATGTCATTTGTGTGGCAGACTCCTTGGTCATGTAAAGCCGCTGGATTCTTTTTATGAACGGGAGATAACGAAGAATCTTCATAGCGACTTTTGACTATGTCATCTGACCATCGGCTCCCTTTACCTCATGATATCTAGAGGCCCCACACTTGCTACAGTACTTGTCATCCGCAAACTGTTTCCAAAACAAGAGGCAGCCTTTTGGACAACAATCTATCTTTTCGTATTCCATGTTGAGCGCTCGCACTATTTTCTTCACTTCGTACATGGTTTTAGGCAGACAATGCCCTTCGGGCAACATGTTACCAAATGTCCGCAGATGATCTTCAAAGCATGAACGGGTGTTTCTGTACTGGAGCTTTTTAGTTAGTAATTGCGAGATGGCATCAAGCTGAGAAATCTTTGAACCCTCGTACAGAGGCCTCTTAGCCGAGGCCATCATATCATAGAAGGCCTTCGCACTTGGCTCTGGTTCCTTCGGTTCACGCGGTTCTTCCGGTTCTGGTGGTTCTTCTAGTTCACCTGAAGATGGCGAATCTACCATGTCGGCATCATGGAGATCATCTAGCAAGTTCCTAATCCCGTCGCCATCATTGCCATTGATCCGCTGCCGCATCACCTCATCTCTGTCATCGTCGTACTGAGTAAAATCGATCGTCGTGACGTAGTTCGGCATATACCTAGATTTCAAAAGGTGTTTTCTCATATCATCCTTGGACTGACGATGACGCTTATTACAGTGAGCGCAAGGGCAAGTTGGAAGAAGGCCTACCCTAGAACCACGCGCTAACTCCTTCACTAAGATATCGGTCTTCCATAGCCACTCCTCTGTTTTGTCAACAACACTAATACGGCCACTATACATCCACCCATTATCAGCCATCCTCTGCTTTATTGGGAGCCAAACAATAAACATGGCATTTCATATCAAATAATAGCATTAAACTAAATGCATCATATTTTTTATGTCTCTACGAGACAACACACATGACCTACATATCTAATAGGCATAGAGGTTCCTAGCAGCCACCAGATCCGTAGATTGGGTATGTTCTCCATGCTCTACCCTACTCCGAGACAGAATTTTGGCAGCACCTCCCCGCTGCTCTCCCGATACACGTCTCGGCAAAAATCCAAGAGGATGTGCATCCGGAGAACAACGGGGAGGCGCTGCCGAAATCCTGACTCGAACTAGGGCAGAGCATGGAGAATGTATCCAACTACGCATCCGCCGACTGTCCCGTAAATGCTGCAAGCGTTACGGTTCATAATATGCAAATCTAACCCTATGTACATATTTATCCGTGTAACACTTACGGACGGGAAAAGATGCCTAGGTAACACGACATACTCGGTGATCTAGACACTTAAATAAAATCATAGGTACTTGCAAGAAAAGGCGAACGGATTTCTTACCCTAGAAGCGTGACCGATGGTGAAGAAGACCACCAATGCTCCTGCAAAACACCCTCCATCGATGTCCCCACTCTCAAACTCGACACGTATCCCTGCACGATAATGCAAGATTCCACTATTAGCAAGTTCACAAGTCCCGGTTCGCGATAATGCAAGGTTTCACTTATCGAAGGAGATACGCTCGTGGGAGGGTGGGCATGGCAGGACATGGGAGGGGAGGGGCGGGCTCGGGCAGGAAGGGGAGGGGCAGTTCAGGCAGGACAGGACAGGGGATGGGAGGGGCAGCGGCTCGGGCATGGAGGGGCGAGCTCAGGCTCGGGCAGGGCAGGGGAGGGGCGGCGGAGGGGAGGGCCGGGGAGGGCAACAGATGGAAGGGGCAGTGGTGGGGGAGGAAAGGGAGTGGCGATAGCGGTGGAGGGCAGGGGAGGGGCGGGGTAATGAGGGAGTGGCGGCGACGGGGGAGAGAGGGAGTGGCGGCGGCGGTGGAGGCAGGGGAGGGGCGGGCTCGAGGAGGGGCGGTGGCGGGGGAGAGAGTGAGTGGCGGTGGCGGGGGAGAGAGGGAGTGGCGGTGGCGGGGGAGAGAGGGAGTGGCGGCGGCGGCGGAGGGCAGGGGAGGGGCGGGCTCGGGGAGGGGCGATGGCGGGGGAGGGAGGGAGGGAGTGGTGGCAGCGGTGGAGGGCGGGCCGGCCAGGGAGTGGCGGCGGCAGCGGCTCGAGGGAGGCGCAGGGATGTGAGGTGGAGGAGATAGCGCGTGCGGGCCGCGTATACTACCTTATCCACGCGCCAACCTACGCCGACTAGGAAGTACCGTATAGCTTAGGCAGCTCTACGCCGACGGCATTGCCGTCGGCCTAGACATTTTTTATAAATCATTTTATTAATTCCTACGTTATATTTTTAATATATTACTTAATTTCTGTGGTTCAAAAACATTTCATTACATTTTTTACTCCTCTTTTTAATTTCTCGTGGAACCCCGGACATCGGGCGGTCATTTCTTGTGGTCTTCCTCCGACGAAACCCTACCAAGCATTAACGCATGTCTGGATAGGGGGGTCACACCTGGGGCCTACGCATGGCAACTACCAACCTTGCACCACTATCACACACATGTGCTAGGGGCACATGCAAGTTTTCATGTGATTCCAACGCTTCGGTGGTCTTCCTCCGGCGAAACCCTAGACCGGGGGCCCCGGATCGTCTACCCCTATAGCAATCTCCATACGAGGGTAGTCCGGTGGACCTTTCTACTTGTTTTGGTTTGCTTAGGACATATGTACATATAGAGCAAAGGTTGGGCCCACTTTGCAACATTCTAGGCCCCGGTTGTCCCGCGGCGGGAGTTTCCACGTACAGATCCAGGATTTTACCAAGCGTTAACGCATGTCTGGGAAGGGGGGTCACACCTGGGGCCTACACATGGCACCTAGCAACCTTGCACCACTATCACACACATGTGATAGGGGCACATGCAAGTTTTCATGTGATTCCGACGCTCCGGTGGTCTTCCTCCGGCGAAACCCTAGACCAGGGGCCCCGGATCGTCTACCCTATAACAATCTCCGTACGAGGGTATCCCGGTGGACCTTTATACTTTTTTTGGTTCATTTAGGACATATATACATGGAGAGCAAAGGTTGGGCCCACTTTGCAACATTCTAGGCCCCGGTTGTCCCGCGGCGGGAGTTTCCACGTACAGATCTAGGATTTTACCAAGCGTTAACGCATGTCCGGGTAGGGGGGTCACACCTGGGGCCTACGCATGGCACATACCAACTTTGCACCACTATCTCACACTTGTGCTAGGGGCACATGCAATTTTTCATGTGATTTCGGCGCTCCGGTGGTCTTCCTTCGGCGAAACCCTAGACCAGGGGCCCCGGATCGTCTACCCCTATAGCAATCTCCGTACGAGGGTAGCCCGGTGGACCTTTATACTTGTTTTGGTTCGTTTAGTACATATGTACATGGAGAAGAAAGGTTGGGCCCACTTTGCAACATTCTAGGCCTCGGTTGTCCCGCGGCGGGAGTTTCCACGTACAGATCCAGGATTTTACCAAGCGTTAACGCATGTACGGGTAGGGGGGTCACACCTGGGGCCTACGCATGGCACCTACCAACCTTGCACCACTATCACACACTTGTGCTAGGGGCACATGCAAGTTTTCATGTGATTCCGAAGCTCCGGTGGTCTTCCTCTGGCGAAACCCTAGACCGGGGCCCCCGGATCGTCTACCCCTATAGCAATCTCTGTACGAGGGTAGCCGGTGGACCTTTCTACTTGTTTTGGTTCGTTTAGGACATATGTACATGGAGAGCAAAGGTTGGTCCCACTTTGCAACATTCTAGGCCCCGGTTGTCCCGCGGCGGAAGTTTCCACGTACAGATCTAGGATTTTACCAAGCGTTAACGCATGTCTGGGAAGGGGTTCACACCTGGGGCCTACGCATGGCACCTACCAACCTTGCACCACTATCACACACATGTGCTAGGGGCACATGCAAGTTTTCATGTGATTCCGACGCTCCGGTGGTCTTCCTCCGGCGAAACCCTAGACCGGGGCCCCAGATCATCTACCGCTATAGCAATCTCCGAACGAGGGTAGCTCGTTGGACCTTTATACTTGTTTTGGTTCGTTTAGGACATATGTACATGGATAGCAAAGGTTGGGCCCACTTTGCAACATTCTAGGCCCCGGTTGTCCCGCGGCGGGAGTTTCCACGTACAGATCCAGGATTTTACCAAGCATTAACGCATGTCCGGGAAGGGGGGTCACACCTGGGGCCTACGCATGGCACCTACCAACCTTGCACCACTATCACACACTTGTGCTAGGGGCACATGCAAGTTTTCATGTGATTCGGACGCTCCGCTGGTCTTCCTCCGGCGAAACCCTAGACCGGGGGCCCCGGATCGTCTACCCCTATAGCAATCTCCGTACGAGGGTAGCCCGGTGGACCTTTCTACTTGTTTTGGTTCTTTTAGGACATATGTACATGGAGAGCAAAGGTTGGGCCCACTTTGCAACATTCTAGGCCCTGGTTGTCCCGCGGCGGGAATTTCCACGTATAGATCCAGGATTTTACCAAGCGTTAACGCATGTCTAGGAAGGGGGGTCACACCTGGGGCCTATGCATGGCACCTACCAACCTTGCAGCACTATCACACACTTGTGATAGGGGCACATGCAAGTTTTCATGTGATTCCGACGCTCTGGTGGACTTCCTCCGGCGAAACCCTAGACCGGGGGCCCGGATCATCTACCCCTATAGCAATCTCCATACGAGGGTAGCCCGGTGGACCTTTCTACTTGTTTTGGTTCGTTTAGGAGATATTTACATGGAGAGCAAAGGTTTGGCCCACTTTGCAACATTGTAGGCCCCGGTTGTCCCGCGACGGGAGTTTCCACGTACAGATCCAGGATTTTACCAAGCGTTAACGCATGTCCGGGTAGGGGGGTCACACCTGGGGCCTACGCATGGCACCTACCAACCTTGCACCACTATCACACACTTGTGCTAGGGGCACATGCAAGTTTTCATGTGATTCTGACGCTCCGGTGGTTTTCCTCCGGCAAAACCATAGACCGGGGGCCCCGGATCGTCTACCCCTATAGCAATCTCCGTACGACGGTAGCCCGATTGACCTTTATACTTGTTTTGGTTCGTTTAGGACATATGTACATGGAGAGAAAAGGTTGGGCCCACTTTGCAACATTCTAGGCCCCGGTTGTCCCACGGCGGGAGTTTCCACGTATAGATCCAGGATTTTACCAAGCGTTAACGCATGTCCGAGTAGGGGGGTCACACCTGGGGCCTATGCATGGCACCTACCAACCTTGCAGCACTATCACACACTTGTGATAGGGGCACATGCAAGTTTTCATGTGATTCCGACGCTCTGGTGGACTTCCTCCGGCGAAACCCTAGACCGGGGGCCCGGATCATCTACCCCTATAGCAATCTCCATACGAGGGTAGCCCGGTGGACCTTTCTACTTGTTTTGGTTCGTTTAGGAGATATTTACATGGAGAGCAAAGGTTTGGCCCACTTTGCAACATTGTAGGCCCCGGTAGTCCCGCGACGGGAGTTTCCACGTATAGATCCAGGATTTTACCAAGCGTTAACGCATGTCCGGGTAGGGGGGTCACACCTGGGGCCTACGCATGGCACCTAC
The DNA here is from genome assembly GCA_916181665.1 of Avena sativa. NCBI lineage: Eukaryota > Viridiplantae > Streptophyta > Magnoliopsida > Poales > Poaceae > Avena > Avena sativa. Next base: position 625,666,332 of record OV702288.1, on the reverse strand, counting down.
CAACCTTGCACCACTATCACACACTTGTGCTAGGGGCACATGCAAGTTTTCATGTGATTCTGACGCTCCGGTGGTTTTCCTCCGGCAAAACCATAGACCGGGGGCCCCGGATCGTCTACCCCTATAGCAATCTCCGTACGACGGTAGCCCGATTGACCTTTATACTTGTTTTGGTTCGTTTAGGACATATGTACATGGAGAGAAAAGGTTGGGCCCACTTTGCAACATTCTAGGCCCCGGTTGTCCCACGGCGGGAGTTTCCACGTATAGATCCAGGATTTTACCAAGCGTTAACGCATGTCCGAGTAGGGGGGTCACACCTGGGGCCTATGCATGGCACCTACCAACCTTGCACCACTATCACACACTTGTGCTAGGGGCACATGCAAGTTTTCATGTGTTTCCGACGCTCCGGTGGTCTTCCTCTGGCGAAATCCTAGACCGGGGGCCCCGGATCGTCTACCCCTATAGCAATCTCCGTACGAGGGTAGCCTGGTGGACCTTTCTACTTGTTTTGGTTTGTTTAGGACATATGTACATGGATAGCAAAGGTGGGGCCCACTTTGCAACATTCTAGGCCCCGGTTGTCCCACGGCGGGAGTTTCCACGTATAGATCCAGGATATTACCAAGCGTTAACGCATGTCCGGGTAGGGGGGTCACACCTGGGGCCTACGCATGGCACCTACCAACCTTGCAACACTATCACACACTTGTGCTAGGGGCACATGCAAGTTTTCATGTGTTTCCGACGCTCGGGTGGTCTTCCTCCGGCGAAACCCTAGACCGGGGCCCCGGATCGTCTACCCCTATAGCAATCTCTGTACAAGGGTAGCCCGGTGGACCTTTCTACTTGTTTTGGTTCGTTTAGGGCATATGTACATGGATAGCAAAGGTTGGGCACGCTTTGCAACATTCTAGGCCCCGGTTGTCCCTCGGCGGGAGTTTCCACGTGCAGATCTAGGATTTTACCAAGCGTTAACACATGTCTGGGAAGGGGGGTCACACCTGGGGCCTACGCATGACACCTACCAACCTTGAACCACTATCACACACATGTGATGGGGGCACATGCAAGTTTTCATGTGATTCCGACGCTCCGGTGGTCTTCCTCCGGTGAAACCCTAGACCCGGGGCCCCGGATCGTCTACCCCTATAGCAATCTCCGTACGAGGGTAGCTCGGTGGACCTTTATACTTGTTTTGGTTCGTTTAGGACATATGTACATGGAGAGCAAAGGTTGGACCCACTTTGCAACATTCTAGGCCCCGGTTGTCACGCGGCGGGAGTTTCCACATACAGATCCAGGATTTTAACAAGCGTTAACGAAAGTCCGGGTAGGGGGTCACACCTGGGGCCTACGCATGGCACCTACCTACCTTGCACCACTATCACACACATGTGATAGGGGCACATGCACGTTTTCATGTGATTCCGATGCTTCGGTGGTCTTCCTCCGGCGAAACCCTAGACTGGGGGCCCCGGATTGTCTACCCCATTAGCAATCTCCGTACGAGGGTAGGCCGGTGGACCTTTATACTTGTTTTGGTTCGTTTAGGACATATGTACATGGAGAGCAAAGGTGGGCCCACTTTGCAACATTCTAGGCCCCGGTTATCCCACGGCGGGAGTTTCCACGTACACATCCAGGATTTTACCAAGCGTTAACGCATGTCCGGGTAGGGGGTCACACCTGGGGCCTAAGCATGGCACCTACCAACCTTGCACCACTATCACACACTTGTTCTAGGGGCACATGCAAGTTTTCATGTGATTCCGACGCTCTGGTGGACTTCCTCCGGCGAAACCCTAGACCGGGGGCCCGGATCATCTACCCCTATAGCAATCTCCATACGAGGGTAGCCCGGTGGACCTTTCTACTTGTTTTGGTTCGGTTAGGACATATGTACATGGAGAGCAAAGGTTGGGCCCACTTTGCAACATTCTAGGCCCCGGTTGTCCCGCGGCGGGAGTTTCCACGTACAGATCCAGGATTTTACCAAGCGTTAACGCATGTCCGGGTAGGGGGGTCACACCTGGGGCCTACGCATGGCACATACCAACCTTGCACCACTATCACACACTTGTGCTAGGGGCACATGCAAGTTTTCATGTGTTTCCGACGCTCCGGTGGTCTTCCTCCGGCGAAACCCTAGACCGGGGGCCCCGGATCGTCTACCCCTATAGCAATCTCCGTACGAGGGTAGCCCGGTGGACCTTTCTACTTGTTTTGGTTTGTTTAGGACATATGTACATGGATAGCAAAGGTGGGGCCCACTTTGCAACATTCTAGGCCCCGGTTGTCCCGCGGCGGGAGTTTCCACGTATAGATCCAGGATATTACCAAGCGTTAACGCATGTCCGGGTAGGGGGTCACACCTGGGGCCTACGCATGGCACCTACCAACCTTGCAACACTATCACACACTTGTTCTAGGGGCACATGCAAGTTTTCATGTGTTTCCGACGCTCCGGTGGTCTTCCTCCGGCGAAACCCTAGAACGGGGGCCCCGGATCGTCTACCCCTATAGCAATCTCTGTACAAGGGTAGCCCGGTGGACCTTTCTACTTGTTTTGGTTCATTTAGGGCATATGTACATGGATATCAAAGGTTGGGCACACTTTGCAACATTCTAGGCCCCGGTTGTCCCGCGGCGGGAGTTTCCACGTACAGATCCAGGATTTTACCAAGCGTTAACACATGTCTGGGAAGGGGGGTCACACCTGGGGCCTACGCATGGCACCTACCAACCTTGAACCACTATCACACACATGTGATAGGGGCACATGCAAGTTTTCATGTGATTCCGACGCTCCGGTGGTCTTCCTCCGGTGAAACCCTAGACCCGGGGCCCCGGATCGTCTACCCCTATAGCAATCTCCGTACGAGGGTAGCTCGGTGGACCTTTATACTTGTTTTGGTTCGTTTAGGACATATGTACATGGAGAGCAAAGGTTGGACCCACTTTGCAACATTCTAGGCCCCGGTTGTCCCGCGGCGGGAGTTTCCACATACAGATCCAGGATTTTAACAAGCGTTAACGAAAGTCCGGGTAGGGGGGTCACACCTGGGGCCTACGCATGGCACCTACCTACCTTGCACCACTATCACACACATGTGATTGGGGCACATGCACGTTTTCATGTGATTCCGATGCTCCGGTGGTCTTCCTCCGGCGAAACCCTAGACTGGGGGCCCCGGATTGTCTACCCCTTTAGCAATCTCCGTACGAGGGTAGCCCGGTGGACCTTTATACTTGTTTTGGTTCGTTTAGGACATATGTACATGGAGAGCAAAGGTTGGGCCCACTTTGCAACATTCTAGGCCCCGGTTATCCCACGGCGGGAGTTTCCACGTACACATCCAGGATTTTACCAAGCGTTAACGCATGTCCGGGTAGGGGGTCACACCTGGGGCCTAAGCATGGCACATACCAACTATCACACACTTGTTCTAGGGGCACACGCAAGTTTTCATGTGATTCCGACGCTCCGGTGGTCTTCCTCCCCAAAACCTTAGACCAGGGGCCCCGGATCGTCTACCCCTATAGCAATCTCCGTACTAGGGTAGCCCGGTAGACCTTTCTACTTGTTTTGGTTCGGTTAGGACATATGTACATGGAGAGCAAAGGTTGGGCCCACTTTGCAACATTCTAGGCCCCGGTTGTCCCGCGGCGGGAGTTTCCACGTACAGATCCAGGATTTTACCAAGCGTTAACGCATGTCCGGGTAGGGGGGTCACACCTGGGGCCTACGCATGGCACCTACCAACCTTGCACCACTATCACACACTTGTGCTAGGGGCACAAGCAAGTTTTCATGTGTTTCCGACGCTCCGGTGGTCTTCCTCCGGCGAAACCCTAGACCGGGGGCCCCGGATCGTCTACCCCTATAGCAATCTCCGTACGAGGGTAGCCCGGTGGACCTTTCTACTTGTTTTGGTTTGTTTAGGACATATGTACATGGATAGCAAAGGTGGGTCCCACTTTGCAACATTCTAGGCCCCGGTTGTCCCACGGCGGGAGTTTCCACGTATAGATCCAGGATATTACCAAGCGTTAACGCATGTCCGGGTAGGGGGGTCACACCTGGGGCCTACGCATGGCACCTACCAACCTTGCAACACTATCACACACTTGTTCTAGGGGCACATGCAAGTTTTCATATGTTTCCGACGCTCCGGCGGTCTTCCTCCGGCGAAACCCTAGACCGGGGGCCCCGGATCGTCTACCCCTATAGCAATCTCTGTACAAGGGTAGCCCGGTGGACCTTTCTACTTGTTTTGGTTCGTTTAGGGCATATGTACATGGATATCAAAGGTTGGGCACACTTTGCAACATTCTAGGCCCCGGTTGTCCCGCGGCGGGAGTTTCCACGTACAGATCCAGGATTTTACCAAGCGTTAACACATGTCTGGGAAGGGGGGTCACACCTGGGGCCTACGCATGGCACCTACCAACCTTGAACCACTATCACACACATGTGATAGGGGCACATGCAAGTTTTCATGTGATTCCGACGCTCCGGTGGTCTTCCTCCGGTGAAACCCTAGACCCGGGGCCCCGGATCGTCTACCCCTATAGCAATCTCCGTACGAGGGTAGCTCGGTGGACCTTTATACTTGTTTTGGTTCGTTTAGGACATATGTACATGGAGAGCAAAGGTTGGACCCACTTTGCAACATTCTAGGCCCCGGTTGTCCCGCGGCGGGAGTTTCCATGTACAGATCCAGGATTTTAACAAGCGTTAACGCATGTCCGGGTAGGGGGGGTCACACCTGGGGCCTACGCATGGCACCTACCTACCTTTCACCACTATCACACACATGTGATAGGGGCACATGCACGTTTTCATGTGATTCCGATGCTCCGGTGGTCTTCCTCCGGCGAAACCCTAGACTGGGGGCCCCGGATGGTCTACCCCTTTAGCAATCTCCGTACGAGGGTAGCCCGGTGGACCTTTATACTTGTTTTGGTTTGTTTAGGAAATATGTACATGGAGAGCAAAGGTTGGGCCCACTTTGCAACATTCTAGGCCCCGGTTGTCCCGCGGCGGGAGTTTCCACGTACACATCCAGGATTTTACCAAGCGTTAACGCATGTCCGGGTAGGGGGTCACAACTGGGGCCTACGCATGGCACCTAACAACCTTGCACCACTATCACACACTTGTTCTAGGGGCACATGCAAGTTTTCATGTGATTCCGACGCTCCGGTGGTCTTCCTCCCCAAAACCTTAGACCAGGGGCCCCGGATCGTCTACCCCTATAGCAATCTCCGTACTAGGGTAGCCCGGTGGACCTTTCTACTTGTTTTGGTTCGTTTAGGACATATGTACATGGAGAGCAAAGGTTGGGCCCACTTTGCAACATTCTAGGCCCCGGTTGTCCCGCGGCGGGAGTTTCCACGTACAGATCCAGGATTTAACCAAGCGTTAACGCATGTCCGGGTAGGGGGATCACACCTGGGGCCTACGCATGGCACCTACCAACCTTGCACCACTATCACACACTTGTGCTAGGGGCACATGCAAGTTTTCATGTGATTCCGACGCTCCGCTGGTCTTCCTCCGGTGAAACCCTAGACCGGGGGCCCCGGATCGTCTACCCCTATAGCAATCTCCGTACGAGGGTAGCCCGGTGGACCTTTCTACTTGTTTTGGTTCTTTTAGGACATATGTACATGGAGAGCAAAGGTTGGGCCCACTTTGCAGCATTCTAGGCCCCGGTTGTCCCGCGGCGGGAGTTTCCACGTATAGATCCAGGATTTTACCAAGCGTTAACGCATGTCTAGGAAGGGGGGTCACACCTCGGGCCTATGCATGGACCAACCTTGCAGCACTATCACACACTTGTGATAGGGGCACATGCAAGTTTTTATGTGATTCCGACGCTCCGGTGGTCTTCCTCCGGCGAAACCCTAGACCGGGGGCCCCGGATCGTCTACCCCTATAGCAATCTCTGTACAAGGGTAGCCCGGTGGACCTTTCTACTTGTTTTGGTTCGTTTAGGGCATATGTACATGGATATCAAAGGTTGGTCACACTTTGCAACATTCTAGGCCCCGGTTGTCCCGCGGCGGGAGTTTCCACGTACAGATCCAGGATTTTACCAAGCGTTACACATGTCTGGGAAGGGGGGTCACACCTGGGGCCTACGCATGGCACCTACCAACCTTGAACCACTATCACACACATGTGATAGGGGCACATGCAAGTTTTCATGTGATTCCGACGCTCCGGTGGTCTTCCTCCGGTGAAACCCTAGACCCGGGGCCCCGGATCGTCTACCCCTATAGCAATCTCCGTACGAGGGTAGCTCGGTGGACCTTTATACTTGTTTTGGTTCGTTTAGGACATATGTACATGGAGCGCAAAGGTTGGACCCACTTTGCAACATTCTAGGCCCCGGTTGTCCCGCGGCGGGAGTTTCCACGTACAGATCCAGGATTTTAACAAGCGTTAACGCATGTCCGGGTAGGGGGGGTCACACCTGGGGCCTACGCATGGCACCTACCTACCTTGCACCACTATCACACATATGTGATAGGGGCACATGCACATTTTCATGTGATTCCGATGCTCCGGTGGTCTTCCTCCGGCGAAACCCTAGACTGGGGGCCCCGGATGGTCTACCCCTTTAGCAATCTCCGTACGAGGGTAGCCCGGTGGACCTTTATACTTGTTTTGGTTTGTTTAGGAAATATGTACATGGAGAGCAAAGGTTGGGCCCACTTTGCAACATTCTAGGCCCCGGTTGTCCCGCGGCGGGAGTTTCCACGTACACATCCAGTATTTTACCAAGCGTTAACGCATGTTCGGGTAGGGGGTCACACCTGGGGCCTACGGATGGAACCTACCAACCTTGCACCACTATCACACACAAGTCATAGGGGCACATGCAAGTTTTCATGTGATTTCGACGCTCCGGTGGTCTTCCTCCGCCAAAACCCTAGACCAGGGGCCCCGGATCGTCTACCCCTATAGCAATCTCCGTACTAGGGTAGCCCGGTGGACCTTTCTACTTGTTTTGGTTCGTTTAGGACATATGTACATGGAGATCAAAGGTTGGGCCCACTTTGCAACATTCTAGGCCCCGGTTGTCCCGCGGCGGGAGTTTCCACGTACAGATCCAGGATTTAACCAAGCGTTAACGCATGTCCGGGTAGGGGGATCACACCTGGGGCCTACGCATGGCACCTACCAACCTTGCACCACTATCACACACTTGTGCTAGGGGCACATGCAAGTTTTCATGTGATTCCGACGCTCCGCTGGTCTTCCTCCGGCGAAACCCTAGACCGGGGGCCCCGGATCGTCTACCCCTATAGCAATCTCCGTACGAGGGTAGCCCGGTGGACCTTTCTACTTGATTTGGTTCTTTTAGGACATATGTACATGGAGAGCAAAGGTTGGGCCCACTTTGCAGCATTCTAGGCCCCGGTTGTCCCGCGGCGGGAGTTTCCACGTATAGATCCAGGATTTTACCAAGCGTTAACGCATGTCTAGGAAGGGGGTCACACCTGGGGCCTATGCATGGCACCTACCAACCTTGCAGCACTATCACACACTTGTGATAGGGGCACATGCAAGTTTTCATGTGATTCCGACGCTCTGGTGGTCTTCCTCCGGCGAAACCCTAGACCGGGGGCCCGGATCATCTACCCGTATAGCAATCTCCATACGAGGGTAGCCCGGTGGACATTTCTACTTGTTTTGGTTCGTTTAGGAGATATTTACATGGAGATCAAAGGTTTGGCCCACTTTGCAACATTGTAGGCCCCGGTTGTCCCGCGGCGGGAGTTTCCACGTACAGATCCAGGATTTTACCAAGCGTTAACGCATGTCCGGGTAGGGGGGTCACACCTGGGGCCTACGCATGGCACCTACCAACCTTGCACCACTATCACACACTTGTGCTAGGGGCACATGCAAGTTTTCATGTGATTCTGACGCTCCGGTGGTTTTCCTCCGGCAAAACCATAGACCGGGGGCCCCGGATCGTCTACCCCTATAGCAATCTCTGTACGAGGGTAGCCCGATGGACCTTTATACTTGTTTTGGTTCGTTTAGGACATATGTACATGGAGAGCAAAGGTTGGGCCCACTTTGCAACATTCTAGGCCCCGGTTGTCCCGCGGCGGGAGTTTCCACGTATAGATCCAGGATTTTACCAAGCGTTAACGCATGTCCGAATAGGGGGGTCACACCTGGGGCCTATGCATGGCACCTACCAACCTTGCACCACTATCACACACTTGTGATAGGGGCACATGCAAGTTTTCATGTGTTTCCGACGCTCCGGTGGTCTTCCTCCGGCGAAACCCTAGACCGGGGGCCCCGGATCGTCTACCCCTATAGCAATCTCCGTACGAGGGTAGCCCGGTGGACCTTTATACTTGTTTTGGTTTGTTTAGGACATATGTACATGGATAGCAAAGGTGGGGCCCACTTTGCAACATTCTAGGCCCCGGTTGTCCCACGGCGGGAGTTTCCACGTATAGATCCAGGATATTACCAAGCGTTCACGCATGTCCGGGTAGGGGGGTCACACCTGGGGCCTACGCATGGCACCTACCAACCTTGCAACACTATCACACACTTGTGCTAGGGGCACATGCAAGTTTTCATGTGTTTCCGACGCTCCGGTGGTCTTCCTCCGGCGAAACCCTAGATCGGGGGCCCCGGATCGTCTACCCCTATAGCAATCTCTGTACAAGGGTAGCCCGATGGACCTTTCTACTTGTTTTGGTTCGTTTAGGGCATATGTACATGGATAGCAAAGGTTGGGCACGCTTTGCAACATTCTAGGCCCCGGTTGTCCCGCGGCGGGAGTTTCCACGTACAGATCCAGGATTTTACCAAGCGTTAACGCATGTCTGGGAAGGGGGGTCACACCTGGGGCCTACGCATGGCACCTACCAACCTTGCACCACTATCACACACTTGTTCTAGGGGCACATGCAAGTTTTCATGTGATTCCGACGCTCCGGTGGTCTTCCTCCGGTGAAACCCTAGACCCGGGGCCCCGGATCGTCTACCCCTATAGCAATCTCCGTACGAGGGTAGCTCGGTGGACCTTTATACTTGTTTTGGTTCGTTTAGGACATATGTACATGGAGAGCAAAGGTTGGACCCACTTTGCAACATTCTAGGCCCCGGTTGTCCCGCGGCGGGAGTTTCCACGTACAGATCCAGGATTTTAACAAGCGTTAACGCATGTCCGGGTAGGGGGGGTCACACCTGGGGCCTACGCATGGCACCTACCTACCTTGCACCACTATCACACACATGTGATAGGGGCACATGCACGTTTTCATGTGATTCCGATGCTCCGATGGTCTTCCTCCGGCGAAACCCTAGACTAGGGGCCCCGGATTGTCTACCCCTTTAGCAATCTCCGTACGAGGGTAGCACGTTGGACCTTTATACTTGTTTTGGTTCGTTTAGGACATATGTACATGGAGAGCAAAGGTTGGGCCCACTTTGCAACATTCTAGGCCCCGGTTGTCCCGCGGCGGGAGTTTCCACGTACACATCCAGGATTTTACCAAGCGTTAACGCATGTCCGGGTAGGGGGTCACACCTAGGGCCTACGCATGGCACCTACCAACGTTGCACCACTATCACACACTTGTTCTAGGGGCACATGCAAGTTTTCATGTGATTCCGACGCTCCGGTGGTCTTCCTCCCCAAAACCTTAGACCAGGGGCCCCGGATCGTCTACCCCTATAGCAATCTCCGTACTAGGGTAGCCCGGTGGACCTTTCTACTTGTTTTGGTTCGTTTAGGACATATGTACATGGAGAGCAAAGGTTGGGCCCACTTTGCAACATTCTAGGCCCCGGTTGTCCCGCGGCGGGAGTTTCCACGTACAGATCCAGGATTTTACCAAGCGTTAACGCATGTCCGGGTAGGGGGATCACACCTGGGGCCTACGCATGGCACCTACCAACCTTGCACCACTATCACACACTTGTGCTAGGGGCACATGCAAGTTTTCATGTGATTCCGATGGTCCGGTGGTCTTCCTCCGGCGAAACTCTAGACCGGGGGCTCCAGATCATCGACCCCTATAGCAATCTCCGTACGAGGGTAGCCCGATGGACATTTCTACTTGTTTTGGTTCGTTTAGGATATATGTACATGGAGAGCAAAGGTTGGGCCCACTTTGCAACATTCTAGGCCCCGGTTGTCCCGCGGCGGGAGTTTCCACGTACAGATCCAGGATTTTACCAGGCGTTAACGCATGTCCGGGTAGGGGGGTCACACCTGGGGCCTACGCATGGCACCTACCAACCTTGCACCACTATCACACACTTATTCTAGGGGCACATGCAAGTTTTCATGTGATTCCGACGCTCCGGTGGTCTTCCTCCCCAAAACCTTAGACCAGGGGCCCCGGATCGTCTACCCCTATAGCAATCTCCGTACTAGGGTAGCCCGGTGGACCTTTCTACTTGTTTTGGTTCGTTTAGGACATATGTACATGGAGAGCAAAGGTTGGGCCCACTTTGCAACATTCTAGGCCCCGGTTGTCCCGCGGCGGGAGTTTCCACGTACAGATCCAGGATTTTACCAAGCGTTAACGCATGTCCGGGTAGGGGGGTCACACCTGGGGCCTACGCATGGCACCTACCAACCTTGCACCACTATCACACACTTGTGCTAGGGGCACATGCAAGTTTTCATGTGTTTCCGACGCTCCGGTGGTCTTCCTCCGGCGAAACCCTAGACCGGGGCCCCCGGATCGTCTACCCCTATAGCAATCTCCGTACGAGGGTAGCCCGGTGGACCTTTCTACTTGTTTTGGTTTGTTTAGGACATATGTACATGGATAGCAAAGGTGGGGCCCAGTTTGCAACATTCTAGGCCCCGGTTGTCCCACGGCGGGAGTTTCCACGTATAGATCCAGGATATTACCAAGCGTTAACGCATGTCCGGGTAGGGGGGTCACACCTGGGGCCTGCGCATGGCACCTACCAACCTTGCAACACTATCACGCATTTGTTCTAGGGGCACATGCAAGTTTTCATGTGTTTCCGACGCTCCGGTGGTCTTCCTCCGGCGAAACCGTAGACCGGGGGCCCCGGATCGTCTACCCCTATAGCAATCTCTGTACAAGGGTAGCCCGGTGGACCTTTCTACTTGTTTTGGTTCGTTTAGGGCATATGTACATGGATAGCAAAGGTTGGGCACACTTTGCAACATTCTAGGCCCCGGTTGTCCCGCGGCGGGAGTTTCCACGTACAGATCCTGGATTTTACCAAGCGTTAACGCATGTCTGGGAAGGGGGGTCACACCTGGGGCCTACGCATGGCACCTACCAACCTTGCACCACTATCACACACTTGTTCTAGGGGCACATGCAAGTTTTCATGTGATTCCGACGCTCCGGTGGTCTTCCTCCGGTGAAACCCTAGACCCGGGGCCCCGGATCGTCTACCCCTATAGCAATCTCCGTACGAGGGTAGCTCGGTGGACCTCTATACTTGTTTTGGTTCGTTTAGGACATATGTACATGGAGAGAAAAGGTTGGACCCACTTTGCAACATTCTAGGCCCCGGTTGTCCCGCGGCGGGAGTTTCCATGTACAGATCCAGGATTTTAACAAGCGTTAACGCATGTCCGGGTAGGGGGGGTCACACCTGGGGCCTACGCATGGCACCTACCTACCTTGCACCACTATCACACACATGTGATAGGGGCACATGCACGTTTTCATGTGATTCCGATGCTCCGATGGTCTTCCTCCGGCGAAACCCTAGACTGGGGGCCCCGGATTGTCTACCCCTTTAGCAATCTCCGTACGAGGGTAGCCCGTTGGACCTTTATACTTGTTTTGGTTCGTTTAGGACATATGTACATGGAGAGCAAAGGTTGGGCCCACTTTGCAACATTCTAGGACCCGGTTGTCCCGCGGCGGGAGTTTCCACGTACACATCCAGGATTTTACCAAGCGTTAACGCATGTCCGGGTAGGGGGTCACACCTGGGGCCTACTCATGGCACCTACCAACGTTGCACCACTATCACACACTTGTTCTAGGGGCACATGCAAGTTTTCATGTGATTCCGACGCTCCGGTGGTCTTCCTCCCCAAAACCTTAGACCAGGGGCCCCGGATCGTCTTCCCCTATAGCAATCTCCGTACTAGGGTAGCCCGGTGGACCTTTCTACTTGTTTTGGTTCGTTTAGGACATATGTACATGGAGAGCAAAGGTTGGGCCCACTTTGCAACATTCTAGGCCCCGGTTGTCCCGCGGCGGGAGTTTCCACGTACAGATCCAGGATTTTACCAAGCGTTAACGCATGTCCGGGTAGGGGGATCACACCTGGGGCCTACGCATGGCACCTACCAACCTTGCACCACTATCACACACTTGTGCTAGGGGCACATGCAAGTTTTCATGTGATTCCGATGGTCCGGTGGTCTTCCTCCGGCGAAACTCTAGACCGGGGGCTCCAGATCGTCTACCCCTATAGCAATCTCCGTACGAGGGTAGCCCGATGGACCTTTATACTTGTTTTGGTTCGTTTAGGATATATGTACATGGATAGCAAAGGTTGGGCCCACTTTGCAACATTCTAGGCCCCGGTTGTCCCGCGGCGGGAGTTTCCAAGTACAGATCCAGGATTTTACCAAGCGTTAACGCATGTCCGGGTATGGGGGTCACACCTGGGGCCTACGCGTGGCATCTACCAACCTTGAACCACCATCACACACTTGTGCTAGGGGCACATGCAAGTGTTCATGTGATTCCGACGCTCCGGTGGTCTTCCTCCGGCGAAACCCTAGACCGGGGCCCCCGGATCGTCTACCCCTATAGCAATCTCCGTACGAGGGTAGCCCGGTGGACCTTTCTACTTGTTTTTGTTAGTTTAGGACATATATACATGGAGAGCAAAGGTAGGGCCCACTTTGCAACATTCTAGGCCCTGGTTGCCCCGCGGCGGGAGATTCCACGTACAGATCGAGGATTTTACCAAGCGTTAACGCATGTCCGGGTAGGGGGTCACACCTGGGGCCTATGCATGGCACCTACCAACCTTGAACCACTATCACACACTTGTGCTAGGGGCACATGCAAGTTTTCATGTGATTCCGACGCTCCGGTGGTCTTCCTCCGGCGAAACCCTAGACCGGGGGCCCGGATCATCTACCCCTATAGCAATCTCCATACGAGGGTATCCCGGTGGACCTTTCTACTTCTTTGGTTCGTTTAGGACATATGTACATGGAGAGGAAAGGTTTGGCCCACTTTGCAACATTCTAGGCCCCGGTTGTCCCGCGGCGGGAGTTTCCACGTACACATCCAGGATTTTACCAAGCGTTAACGCATGTCCGGGTAGGGGGGGCACACCTGGGGCCTACGCATGGCAACTACCAACCTTGCACCACTATCACACACTTGTGCTAGGGGCACATGCAAATTTTCATGTGATTCCGACGCTCCGGTGGTCTTCCTCCGGCAAAACCATAGACCGGGGGCCCCGGATCGTCTACCCCTATAGCAATCTCCGCACGAGGGTAGCCTGATGGACCTTTATACTTGTTCTGGTTCGTTTAGGACATATGTACATGGATAGCAAAGGTTGGGCCCACTTTGCAACATTCTAGGCCCCGGTTGTCCCGCGGCGGGAGATTCCACGTATAGATCCAGGATCTTACCAAGCGTTAACGCATGTCCGATTAGGGGGGTCACACCTGGGGCCTACGCATGGCACCTACCAACCTTGCACCACTATCACACACTTGTGCTAGGGGCACATGCAAGTTTTCATGTGTTTCTGACGCTCCGGTGGTCTTCCTCCTGCGAAACCCTAGACCGAGGGCCCCGGATCGTCTACCCCTATATCAATCTCTGTACGAGGGTAGCTCGGTGGACCTTTCTACTTGTTTTGGTTTGTTTAGGACATATGTACATGGATAGCAAAGGTTGGGCCCACTTTGCAACATTCTATGCCCCGGTTGTCCCGCGGCGGGAGTTTCCACGTACAGATCCAGGATTTTACCAAGCGTTAACGCATGTCTGGGAAGGGGGGTCACACCTGGGGCCTACGCATGGCACCTATCAACCTTGCACCACTATCACACACATGTGATAGGGGCACATGCAAGTTTTCATGTGATTCCGACGCTCCGGTGGTCTTCCTCCGGCGAAACCCTAGAGCGGGGGCCCCGGATCGTCTACCCCTATAGCAATCTCCGTACAAGGGTATCCCGGTGGAACTTTATACTTGTTTTGGTTCGTTTAGGACATATGTACATGGAGAGCAAAGGTTGGGCCCACTGTGCAACATTCTAGGCCCCGGTTGTCCCGCGACGGGAGTTTCCACGTACACATCCAGTATTTTACCAAGCTATAACGCATGTTCGGGTAGGGGGTCACACCTGGGGCCTACGCATGGAACCTACCAACCTTGCACCACTATCACACACAAGTCATAGGGGCACATGCAAGTTTTCATGTGATTTCGACGCTCCGGTGGTCTTCCTATGCCAAAACCCTAGACCAGGGGCCCGGATCGTCTACCCCTATAGCAATCTCCGTACGAGGGTAGCCCGGTGGACCTTTATACTTGTTTTGGTTCGTTTAGGACATATGTACATGGAGAGAAAAGGTTGGTCCCACTTTTCAACATTCTAGGCCCCGGTTGTCCCGCGGCGAGAGTTTCCACGTACAGATCCAGGATTTTACCAAGCGTTAACGCATGTCTGGGAAGGGGGTCACACCTAGGGCCTACGCATGGCACCTACCAACCTTGCACCACTATCACACACTTGTGCTAGGGGCACATGCAAGTTTTCATGTGATTCCGACGCTCCGGTGGTCTTCCTCTGGCAAAACCCTAGACCGGGGGCACCGGATCGTCTACCCCTATAGCAATCTCCGTACGAGGGTAGCCCGGTGGACCTTTCTACTTGTTTTGGTTTGTTTAGGACATATGTACATGGATAGCAAAGTTTGGTCCCACTTTGCAACATTCTAGGCCCCGGTTGTCCCACGGCGGGAGTTTCCACGTATAGATCCAGGATTTTACCAAGTGTTAACGCATGTCCGGGTAGGGGGGTCACACCTGGGGCCTACGCATGGCACCTACCAACCTTGCAACACTATCACACACTTGTGATAGGGGCACATGCAAGTTTTCATGTGTTTCCGACGCTCCGGTGGTCTTCCTCCGGCGAAACCCTAGACCGGGGGCCCCGGATCGTCTACCCCTATAGCAATCTCTGTACAAGGGTAGCCCGGTGGACCTTTCTACTTGTTTTGGTTCGTTTAGGGCATATGTACATGGATAGCAAATGTTGGGCACACTTTTCAACATTCTAGGCCCCGGTTGTCCCGCGGCGGGAGTTTCCACGTACAGATCTAGGATTTTACCAAGCGTTAACGCATGTCTGGGAAGGGGGGTCACACCTGGGGCCTACGCATGGCACCTACCAACCTTGAACCACTATCACACACATGTGATAGGGGCACATGCAAGTTTTCATGTGATTCCGACGCTCCGGTGGTCTTCCTCCGGTGAAACCCTAGACCCGGGGCCCCGGATCGTCTACCCCTATAGCAATCTCCGTACGAGGGTAGCTCGGTGGACCTTTATACTTGTTTTGGTTCGTTTAGGACATATGTACATGGAGAGCAAAGGTTGGACCCACTTTGCAACATTCTAGGCCCCGGTTGTCCCGCGGCGGGAGTTTCCACATACAGATCCAGGATTTTAACAAGCGTTAACGAAAGTCCGGGTAGGGGGGTCACACCTGGGGCCTACGCATGGCACCTACCTACCTTGCACCACTATCACACACATGTGATAGGGGCACATGCACGTTTTCATGTGATTCCGATGCTCCGGTGGTCTTCCTCCGGCGAAACCCTTGACTGGGGGCCCCGGATTGTCTACCCCTTTAGCAATCTCCGTACGAGGGTAGCCCGGTGGACCTTTATACTTGTTTTGGTTCGTTTAGGACATATGTACTTGGAGAGCAAAGGTTGGGCCCACTTTGCAACATTCTAGGCCCTGGTTGTCCCACGGCGGGAGTTTCCACGTACACATCTAGGATTTTACCAAGCGTTAACGCATGTCCGGGTAGGGGGTCACACCTGGGGCCTAAGCATGGCACCTACCAACCTTGCACCACTATCACACACTTGTTCTAGGGGCACATGCAAGTTTTCATGTGATTCCGACGCTCCGGTGGTCTTCCTCCCCAAAACCTTACACCAGGGGCCCAGGATCGTCTACCCCTATAGCAATCTCCGTACTAGGGTAGCCCGGTAGACCTTTCTAGTTGTTTTGGTTCGGTTAGGACATATGTACATGGAGAGCAAAGGTTGGGCCCACTTTGCAACATTCTAGGCCCCGGTTGTCCCGCGGCGGGAGTTTCCACGTACAGATCCAGGATTTTACCAAGCGTTAACGCATGTCCGGGTAGGGGGGTCACACCTGGGGCCTACGCATGGCACCTACCAACCTTGCACCACTATCACACACTTGTGCTAGGGGCACATGCAAGTTTTCATGTGTTTCCGACGCTCCGGTGGTCTTCCTCCGGCGAAACCCTAGACCGGGGGCCCCGGATCGTCTACCCCTATAGCAATCTCCGTACGAGGGTAGCCCGGTGGACCTTTCTACTTGTTTTGGTTTGTTTAGGACATATGTACATGGATAGCAAATGTGGGGCCCACTTTGCAACATTCTAGGCCCCGGTTGTCCCACGGCGGGAGTTTCCACGTATAGATCCAGGATATTACCAAGCGTTAACGCATGTCCGGGTAGGGGGGTCACACCTGGGGCCTACGCATGGCACCTACCAACCTTTCAACACTATCACACACTTGTGCTAGGGGCACATGCAAGTTTTCATGTGTTTCCGACGCTCCGGTGGTCTTCCTCCGGCGAAACCCTAGACCGGGGGCCCCGGATCGTCTACCCCTATAGCAATCTCTGTACAAGGGTAGCCCGGTGGACCTTTCTACTTGTTTTGGTTCGTTTAGGGCATATGTACATGGATAGCAAAGGTTGGGCACGCTTTGCAACATTCTAGGCCCCGGTTGTCCCGCGGCGGGAGTTTCCACGTACAGATCCAGGATTTTACCAAGCGTTAACACATGTCTGGGAAGGGGGGTCACACATGGGGCCTACGCATGGCACCTACCAACCTTGAACCACTATCACACACATGTGATAGGGGCACATGCAAGTTTTCATGTGATTCCGACGCTCCGGTGGTCTTCCTCCGGTGAAACCCTAGACACGGGGCCCCGGATCGTCTACCCCTATAGCAATCTCCGTACGAGGGTAGCTCGGTGGACCTTTATACTTGTTTTGGTTCGTTTAGGACATATGTACATGGAGAGCAAAGGTTGGACCCACTTTGCAACATTCTAGGCCCCGGTTGTCCCGCGGCGGGAGTTTCCACGTACAGATCCAGGATTTTAACAAGCGTTAACGGATGTCCGGGTAGGGGGGGTCACACCTGGGGCCTACGCATGGCACCTACCTACCTTTCACCACTATCACACACATGTGATAGGGGCACATGCACGTTTTCATGTGATTCCGATGCTCCGGTGGTCTTCCTCCGGCGAAACCCTAGACTGGGGGCCCCGGATGGTCTACCCCTTTAGCAATCTCCGTACGAGGGTAGCCCGGTGGACCTTTATACTTGTTTTGGTTTGTTTAGGAAATATGTACATGGAGAGCAAAGGTTGGGCCCACTTTGCAACATTCTAGGCCCCGGTTGTCCCGCGGCGGGAGTTTCCACGTACACATCCAGGATTTTACCAAGCGTTAACGCATGTCCGGGTAGGGGGTCACACCTGGGGCCTACGCATGGCACCTACCAACCTTGCACCACTATCACACACTTGTTCTCAGGGCACATGCAAGTTTTCATGTGATTCCGACGCTCCGGTGGTCTTCCTCCCCAAAACCTTAGAAGAGGGGCCCCGGATCGTCTACCCCTATAGCAATCTCCGTACTAGGGTAGCCCGGTGGACCTTTCTACTTGTTTTGGTTCGTTTAGGACATATGTACATGGAGAGCAAAGGTTGGGCCCACTTTGCAACATTCTAGGCCCCGGTTGTCCCGCGGCGGGAGTTTCCACGTACAGATCCAGGATTTTACCAAGCGTTAACGCATGTCCGGGTAGGGGGATCACACCTGGGGCCTACGCATGGCACCTACCAACCTTGCACCACTATCACACACTTGTGCTAGGGGCACATGCAAGTTTTCATGTGATTCCGACGCTCCGCTGGTCTTCCTCCGGCGAAACCCTAGACCGGGGGCCCCGGATCGTCTACCCCTATAGCAATCTCCGTACGAGGGTAGCCCGGTGGACCTTTCTACTTGTTTTGGTTCTTTTAGGACATATGTACATGGAGAGCAAAGGTTGGGCCCACTTTGCAACATTCTAGGCCCCGGTTGTCCCGCGGCGGGAGTTTCCACGTATAGATCCAGGATTTTACCAAGCGTTAACGCATGTCTAGTAAGGGGGGTCACACCTGGGGCCTATGCATGGCACCTACCAACCTTGCAGCACTATCACACACTTGTTATAGGGGCACATGCAAGTTTTCATGTGATTCCGACGCTCTGGTGGTCTTCCACCGGCGAAACCCTAGACCGGGGGCCTGGATCATCTACCCCTATAGCAATCTCCATACGAGGGTAGCCCGGTGGACATTTCTACTTGTTTTGGTTCGTTTAGGAGATATTTACATGGATAGCAAAGATTTGGCCCACTTTGCAACATTGTAGGCCCCGGTTGTCCCGCGGCGGGAGTTTCCACGTACAGATCCAGGATTTTACCAAGCGTTAACGCATGTCCGGGTAGGGGGGTCACACCTGGGGCCTACGCATGGCACCTACCAACCTTGCAACACTATCACACACTTGTGCTAGGGGCACATGCAAGTTTTCATGTGTTTCCGACGCTCCGGTGGTCTTCCTCCGGCGAAACCCTAGACCGGGGGCCCCGGATCGTCTACCCCTATAGCAATCTCTGTACAAGGGTAGCCCGGTGGACCTTTCTACTTGTTTTGGTTCGTTTAGGGCATATGTACATGGATAGCAAAGGTTGGGCACGCTTTGCAACATTCTAGGCCCCGGTTGTCCCTCGGTGGGAGTTTCCACGTATAGATCCAGGATTTTAACAAGCGTTAACACATGTCTGGGAAGGGGGGTCACACCTGGGGCCTACGCATGGCACCTACCAACCTTGAACCACTATCACACACATGTGATAGGGGCACATTCAAGTTTTCATGTGATTCCAACGCTCCGGTGGTCTTCCTCCGGTGAAACCCTAGACCCGGGGCCCCGGATCGTCTACCCCTATAGCAATCTCCGTACGAGGGTAGCTCGGTGGACCTTTATACTTGTTTTGGTTCGTTTAGGACATATGTACATGGAGAGCAAAGGTTGGACCCACTTTGCAACATTCTAGGCCCCGGTTGTCCCGCGGCGGGAGTTTCCACATACAGATCCAGGATTTTAACAAGCGTTAACGCAAGTCCGGGTAGGGGGGTCACACCTGGGGCCTACGCATGACACCTACCTACCTTGCACCACTATCACACACATGTGATAGGGGCACATGCACGTTTTCATGTGATTCCGATGCTCCGGTGGTCTTCCTCCGGCGAAACCCTAGACTGGGGGCCCCGGATTGTCTACCCCTTTAGCAATCTCCGTACGAGGGTAGCCCGGTGGACCTTTATACTTGTTTTGGTTCGTTTAGGACATATGTACATGGAGAGCAATGGTTGGGCCCACTTTGCAACATTCTAGGCCCGGGTTGTCCCACGGCGGGAGTTTCCACGTACACATCCACGATTTTACCAAGCGTTAACGCATGTCCGGGTAGGGGGTCACACCTGGGGCCTACGCATGGCACCTACCAACCTTGCACCACTATCACACACTTGTTCTAGGGGCACATGCAAGTTTTCATGTGATTCCGACGCTCCGGTGGTCTTCCTCCCCAAAACCTTAGACCAGGGACCCCGGATCGTCTACCCCTATAGCAATCTCCGTACTAGGGTAGCCCGGTGGACCTTTCTACTTGTTTTGGGTCGTTTAGGACATATGTACATGGATAGCAAAGGTTGGGCCCACTTTGCAACATTCTAGGCCCCGGTTGTCCCGCGGCGGGAGTTTCCACGTATAGATCCAGGATTTTACCAAGCGTTAACGCATGTCCGGGTAGGGGGGTCACACCTGGGGCCTACGCATGGCACCTACCAACCTTGCACCACTATCACACACTTGTGCTTGGGGCACATGCAAGTTTTCATGTGTTTCCGACGCTCTGGTGGTCTTCCTCCGGCGAAACCCTAGACCGGGGGCCCCGGATCGTCTACCCCTATAGCAATCTCCGTACGAGGGTAGCCCGGTGGACCTTTCTACTTGTTTTGGTTTGTTTAGCACATATGTACATGGATAGCAAAGGTGGGGCCCAGTTTGCAACATTCTAGGCCCCGGTTGTCCCACGGCGGGAGTTTCCACGTATAGATCCAGGATATTACCAAGCGTTAACGCATGTCCGGGTAGGGGGGTCACACCTGGGGCCTACGCATGGCACCTACCAACCTTGCAACACTATCACACATTTGTGCTAGGGGCACATGCAAGTTTTCATGTGTTTCCGACGCTCTGGTGGTCTTCCTCCGGCGAAACCCTAGACCGGGGGCCCCGGATCGTCTACCCCTATAGCAATCTCTGTACAAGGGTAGCCCGGTGGACCTTTCTACTTGTTTTGGTATGTTTAGGGCATATGTACATGGATAGCAAAGGTTGGGCACACTTTGCAACATTCTAGGCCCCGGTTGTCCCGCGGCGGGAGTTTCCACGTACAGATCCAGGATTTTACCAAGCGTTAACGCATGTCTGGGAAGGGGGGTCACACCTGGGGCCTACGCATGGCACCTACCAACCTTGCACCACTATCACACACTTGTTCTAGGGGCACATGCAAGTTTTCATGTGATTCCGACGATCCGGTGGTCTTCCTCCGATGAAACCCTAGACCCGGGGCCCCGGATCGTCTACCCCTATAGCAATCTCCGTACGAGGGTAGCTCGGTGGACCTTTATACTTGTTTTGGTTCGTTTAGGACATATGTACATGGAGAGCAAAGGTTGGACCCACTTTGCAACATTCTAGGCCCCGGTTGCCCCGCGGCGGGAGTTTCCATGTATAGATCCAGGATTTTAACAAGCGTTAACGCATGTCCGGGTAGGGGGGGTCACACCTGGGGCCTACGCATGGCACCTACCTACCTTTCACCACTATCACACACATGTGATAGGGGCACATGCACGTTTTCATGTGATTCCGATGCTTCGATGGTCTTCCTCCGGCGAAACCCTAGACTGGGGGCCCCGGATTGTCTACCCCTTTAGCAATCTCCGTACGAGGGTAGCCCGTTGGACCTTTATACTTGTTTTCGTTCTTTTAGGACATATGTACATGGAGAGCAAAGGTTGGGCCCACTTTGCAACATTCTAGGCCCCGGTTGTCCCGCGGCGGGAGTTTCCACGTACACATCCAGGATTTTACCAAGCGTTAACGCATGTCCGGTTAGGGGGTCACACCTGGGGCCTACGCATGGCAACTACCAACGTTGCACCACTATCACACACTTGTTCTAGGGGCACATGCAAGTTTTCATGTGATTCCGACGCTCCGGTGGTCTTCCTCCCCAAAACCTTAGACCAGGGGCCCCGGATCGTCTACCCCTATAGCAATCTCCGTACTAGGGTAGCCCGGTGGACCTTTCTACTTGTTTTGGTTCGTTTAGGACATATGTACATGGAGAGCAAAGGTTGGGCCCACTTTGCAACATTCTAGGCCCCGGTTGTCCCGCGGCGGGAGTTTCCACGTACAGATCCAGGATTTTACCAAGCGTTAACGCATGTCCGGGTAGGGGGGTCACACCTGGGGCCTACGCATGGCACCTACCAACCTTGAACCACCATCACACACTTGTGCTAGGGTCACATGCAAGTGTTCATGTGATTCCGACGCTCCGGTGGTCTTCCTCCGGCGAAACCCTAGACCGGGGCCACCGGATCGTCTACCCCTATAGCAATCTCCGTACGAGGGTAGCCCGGTGGACCTTTCTACTTGTTTTGGTTAGTTTAGGACATATATACATGGATAGCAAAGGTTGGGCCCACTTTGCAACATTCTAGGCCCTGGTTGTCCCGCGGCGGGAGTTTCCACGTACAGATCGAGGATTTTACCAAGCGTTAACGCATGTCTGGGTAGGGGGTCACACCTGGGGCCTATGCATGGCACCTACCAACCTTGAACCACTATCACACACTTGTGCTAGGGGCACATGCAAGTTTTCATGTGATTCCGACGCTCCGGTGGTCTTCCTCCGGCGAAACCCTAGACCGGGGGCCCGGATCATCTACCCCTATAGCAATCTCCATACGAGGGTATCCCGGTGGACCTTTCTACTTCTTTGGTTCGTTTAGGACATATGTACATGGAGAGGAAAGGTTTGGCCCACTTTGCAACATTCTAGGCCCCGGTTGTCCCGCGGCGGGAGTTTCCACGTACACATCCAGGATTTTACCAAGCGTTAACGCATGTCCGGGTAGGGGGGGCACACCTGGGGCCTACGCATGGCAACTACCAACCTTGCACCACTATCACACACTTGTGCTAGGGGCACATGCAAATTTTCATGTGATTCCGACGCTCCGGTGGTCTTCCTCCGGCAAAACCATAGACCGGGGGCCCCGGATCGTCTACCCCTATAGCAATCTCCGCACGAGGGTAGCCTGGTGGACCTTTATACTTGTTCTGGTTCGTTTAGGACATATGTACATGGATAGCAAAGGTTGGGCCCACTTTGCAACATTCTAGGCCCCGGTTGTCCCGCGGCGGGAGATTCCACGTATAGATCCAGGATCTTACCAAGCGTTAACGCATGTCCGATTAGGGGGGTCACACCTGGGGCCTACGCATGGCACCTACCAACCTTTCACCACTATCACACACTTGTGCTAGGGGCACATGCAATTTTTCATGTGTTTCTGACGCTCCGGCGGTCTTCCTCCTGCGAAACCCTAGACCGAGGGCCCCGGATCGTCTACCCCTATATCAATCTCTGTACGAGGGTATCCCGGTGGACCTTTCTACTTGTTTTGGTTTGTTTAGGACATATGTACATGGATAGCAAAGGTTGGGCCCACTTTGCAACATTCTATGCCCCGGTTGTCCCGCGGCGGGAGTTTCCACGTACAGATCCAGGATTTTACCAAGCGTTAACGCATGTCTGGGAAGGGGGGTCACACCTGGGGCCTACGCATGGCACCTATCAACCTTGCACCACTATCACACACATGTGATAGGGGCACATGCAAGTTTTCATGTGATTCCGACGCTCCGGTGGTCTTCCTCCGGCGAAACCCTAGACCGAGGGCCCCGGATCGTCTATCCCTATAGCAATCTCCGTACGAGGGTAGCTCGGTGGACCTTTATACTTGTTTTGGTTCGTTTAGGACATATTTACATGGAGATCAAAGGTTGGGCCCACTTTGCAACATTCTAGGCCCCGGTTGTCCCGCGGCGGGAGTTTCCATGTACAGATCCATGATTTTACCAAGCGTTAACGCATGTCCGGGTAGGGGGGTGACACCTGGGGCCTACGCATGGCACCTTCCAACCTTGCACCACTATCACACACATGTGATAGGGGCACCTGCAAGTTTTCATGTGATTCCGATGCTTCAGTGGTCTACCTCCGGCGAAACCCTAGAGCGGGGGCCCCGGATCGTCTACCCCTATACCAATCTCCGTACAAGGGTATCCCGGTGGAACTTTATACTTGTTTTGGTTCGTTTAGGACATATGTACATGGAGAGCAAAGGTTGGGCCCACTTTGCAACATTCTAGGCCCCGGTTGTCCCGCGACGGGAGTTTCCACGTACACATCCAGTATTTTACCAAGCGTTAACGCATGTTCGGGTAGGGGGTCACACCTGGGGCCTACGCATGGCACCTACCAACCTTGCACCACTATCACACACAAGTCATAGGGGCACATGCAAGTTTTCATGTGATTTCGACGCTCCGGTGGTCTTCCTCCGCCAAAACCCTAGACCAGGGGCCCCGGATCGTCTACCCCTATAGCAATCTCCGTACGAGGGTAGCCCGGTGGACCTTTATACTTGTTTTGGTTCGTTTAGGACATATGTACATGGAGAGCAAATGTTGGTCCCACTTTGCAACATTCTAGGCCCCGGTTGTCCCGCGGCGAGAGTTTCCACGTACAGATCCAGGATTTTACCAAGCGTTAACGCATGTCTAGGAAGGGGGTCACACCTAGGGCCTACGCATGGCACCTACCAACCTTGCACCACTATCACACACAAGTCATAGGGGCACATGCAAGTTTTCATGTGATTCCGACGCTCCGGTGGTCTTCCTCCGGCGAAACCCTAGACCGGGGGCACCGGATCGTCTACCCCTATAGCAATCTCCGTACGAGGGTAGCCCGGTGGACCTTTATACTTTTTTTGGTTCGTTTAGGACATATGTACATGGAGAGCAAAGGTTGGTCCCACTTTGCAACATTCTAGGCCCCGGTTGTCCCACGGCGGGAGTTTCCACGTACAGATCCAGGATTTTACCAAGTGTTAACGCATGTCCGGGTAGGGGGGTCACACCTGGGGCCTACGCATGGCACCTACCAACCTTGCACCACTATCACACACATGTGATAGGGGCACATGCAAGTTTTCATGTGATACCGACGCTCCGGTGGTCTTCCTCCGACGAAACCCTAGACCGGGGACCTCGGATCGTCTACCCCTATAGCAATCTCCGTACGAGGGTAGCCCGGTGGACCTTTATACTTGTTTTGGTTCGTTTAGGACATATGTACATGGAGAGCAAAGGTTGGGTCCACTTTGCAACATTCTAGGCCCTGGTTGTCCCGCGGCGGGAGTTTCCACGTACACATCCAGGATTTTACCAAGCGTTAACGCATGTCCGGCTGGGGGGGTCACACCTGGGGCCCCGGTTGTTTCGACATTCCGGCTCGGCCCAAGAAAACCATGGCTCGACCCTAGAAAACCAATACTCGGCCCAAGAAAATCTTGGCTCGGCTCATGTATATCTGGTGGGTTAGGTTTGTTTAGGTTAAATACCCCCTCCTCTCTCATTCCACTCCGCTGCATCCTCCTCCTCTTGCCCAAAGCAGCCGTCGCCACCGCCCGTCTAAAGTATCCTCCATCTGAAGCCGCTCGTCGTCGCCGCCCGCAGGTAATCTCCAAGCCCATTTTTTTGTTAATTAGATGCATTTTGGAGAACCCACACTTAGAAATTTGTTTTTTGATCAAATGCATACTTTAGGATGCCCAACCCGCGTGTTCGTCCTCAACTAGGCGGCAACGCCGGAGGACTGCTGGCCTCCATCGGGGACGGGGATGTCCGAGCTTGGGCTCCGCCGGGCTGGCACTGGGAGGTGCTTCCTTCTGGGAACCGTACCTTGGTGAGGAATCCGGGTCCCGTCGTCAACCCGGAGCTTCTTTGGTGGCGGTCGCATGGTCCAGGAGCGGTTCAGAGAGAGCCGGCCCCCGAGGAGGTGGTACGGAGGCGTGTCAGGGAGGAGGACGAGCACGTCCGTCGCTATATGTATATGTTGAAGGTCAGGTTCTCCAATACATGGCAGGTTCTTCAGGGATCTCACCCGAGCTATGCTCGTGTGATGGTTCCTTCTCTTTGGGTGTTCACCGCCCGCGGCTCAGGACCCGAAAATCGGCGTCCAGTTTGATTGAGCGAGATGTATTAGTGATACTATCGAGATGTATTAGTCCAGAACTTGAAATAAGATATTATCGAGATGTGTACGCGTCGTTATTCTATGTGGGTGTGGTAGGATGCCGAAGATTCGCGTGCTTATTTTACAACCACTAATTTATGAAAAAAGTACATATATATTAAAATTTTAGTGGGGAAAAAATAAACAAGGTACACACAAAAAATAAAAAAACACGTGGCAAGCTGGCCGAAGGCTTTGGAGCCTAGATAGGCCGACGGTCAGACCGTCGGCGTATATACACGACTAACGCCGCGGGCCAGCCCGTCAGGTGTGCCGTTAAGTAGCTCGCTGGGCTGACGGTATATCTGGGGTCGACGGCAACCGTCAGGCTAGACTGTGCGTACGCCGACGGGCTTTGTACGCGGACGGCCGCCGTCAGGGCATTTGTCTCTACGCCGACGGCCTGTTTGACCGGCTGACGAGCCCGGAAACATTCGCCGACGGCCCCGACCTTTTGCCGTCGGCGTAGGATTAGGCCGTCGGCGTTTTTTGGTTCTCCCATAGTGATCTCATGGAGGAGATCATCGTCTTCCAAAGGCGCCGGTACCAGTGACGACGACAAGTAGGATCCACACCGGCGGCTGCTTCTTCTAGGGTTGGTCATGTCCTTCTTTTCTGTTCTGTCGGATGTGAAATTGAAGTGTAGACTGGAGGGAGTGTGTCGTTGTACTATCATGTATTTCCGAGGCTGCTGAACCGCGATGCCTTGGATCTGTATAGTGGGTTGGAGTACAACACGTAGAGAGCTAGTATTTGCAATACAAGGAAATCCCGTATTTCCGCCGGCGTTCACAGCGTCGACCACCAGCCGCCCCTGCTGGTAGCCCGAAACACCCGCCGCTTCTTTCCCCTCCACTCGCCCCACTCGCCGCCTTATGTCATATGTAGTTCTGCAAGTTGGTTGGTTGTATTGCTGTCTGACATAGCTGTTACTTAGAGGTCCATGTGAGACACATGGTTTTCTCTCCATGAAGACATATCTTCCAAATATTTCCAAAGGCATTGGAATAGCATATATGCCTAGCCTGCATCTGCATCATAATTCTAGCTATGTCTTTCTGATTCTGTTCTTGTCTTAGATGAATTGGAGCGTAATCTCTTTCGTATGTAATTCAATTATTTTCAAAGCAAATATAGTACAAGATTTGACGTTGATCCGATTGTAATCGAATGAACAAGTTATTAATACTCAACACTGGGAATTGATCCAAGAATTTCATAATTCATTTGCCGATTACATATAGGATAGCAAGAAATAATGCTGGAGTGGGTAATTTCTACTACCAGTCAAGTAAGTTGAACTACAATAGATAGTCATAGTCATACACCACAAGAGTCGGCATTTCAGATTGAAGATACACCAAAGCTGATAACTACAATAAATGGTCATAGTCATACTCCACAAGCGTCACGTTCCAGATTGCAGTAAACCAGCAAGCTGCTTATGCTTCAAACTGCTCGTAAGATACCTGCGCACAAACCCAGCAGCTTATTAGTTCAATCAGCAGTATTAACTTCACACTCATGAAACCTATGAATATTTAAAGCCAGATCATTATTTCTGTATAATTAGAACATGATAATTTTAGCGAGCAAGAGGAAGGCAGAACCATCTTGACAGTCTAGTTACAGATTTGGGACATACCAAATGCTTCAATCTAAGCTTTTATGTTCTGTTGTCAATTTTAAACTTGGCTCATCCTATCCTATAAAATCAATGATCTAACAATATACACAGACACTACCATACGGTAATTTACAAATACAAGAAGAGAGCAACAATTAGGAGATCTTATTTTACTACTGCTTACTAAAGTATGGCAATCAGCATTTGATGTCTAGTACGTAGGCATTCAGAACTTCATCAAGTAGTTTGCTAAATCTGACGCCATGCACAAAATTTAAGGTTATACAAAAATAACACTGCTAGCGCCAAAGCATGTATCGATATGTCAGAGAATGAAAATATACAGTTCAAATGTAAATGCTAGGTTCAAAAACAAGGTATGTAAGGTCCAGTAATCAGTTGGTCAGTTTCTCTCTTATATAGTCCGACAGGACCTAACTGTATTCTATGTACAAGTAGAGGAAAAGAAAAACAGAACATCGAAGAAAATCAAACATGTACAAGTGCGGCGTACGTGTACCTATAACAACAAAAACGTTGCAAGATTGCTAACAGAAATATAATGTTATCTCGCATAAGTTGTGCATTTGACATGTGAAATAATACTCCAGTTCAAGCATTCTCTAGTCTGTTTGTTGTCGACAAATGTTATTTGGCTCATGATTGAAAAAAAAGTACTGTAGCAGTATACTACAAAACAAGAAAATACACTACCATGGTACTTCCATTATATAGAGCTAACGTTTCAAGTCGGTAACACAGAAGACGACTTGGGAGATGAGAAGTTACCTTCAGCATATATAGAAACTTGTGAACGGATGATAAGTATCGGTATAATTAGACTCAAGAAGAAGTTCCTTAGACTGCATCGACTCAAGTTGAACCATGAAGATAGATGATCGTCCCACCCGTAAAAATATTGCATGAGCATCCTCAACATAATGCAGTATACGTGGCCTCCTCGTGCAATTGCCAAGTATCTTGTTGATCGTAATAGACTTACTCAACACCCACGTGTCAACACCAGAACAATTGACCTTATTGCTCTCCCACATTTCGAGGCATGTTTCGTTGTAGTCGGTGTGCCCCCGCAACCACAAAGCAGCGAAGCCAAGACCACCATCCTTTGCCTGGATGATCTGAACACTCTTGTCATAGTATTCTAAACAAGAAGATTTCTTTATTTCCCGCAAAGAAAAAGCAGGCTTCTCGATCTCAGCTAGGCACTGCCTCTCCAAATCAAAGGCAAGTATGCTATACCAAGTGCACCGACCAGTGGCCGTCCACCAGTAAAGGGTGTTACCAACAAGTGTGCTGTTAGTGGAGATATGACTATTCATGTACGTAAATGTGAGCTCTTTTGAGATGAGATCACCCCATACAATACACCGGTCTTCGAGGAGTAAACACTTACGAAGGTCTGATTACCGTGCCCGCTGGCGCCCAACAAGGCAACTTTAAAAGGACTCGAGTGGCACCCTCCGCCGTGTTGGTGGCCCTGGTCGTCAACGGCGCAGAGCAACGCCCCGGTGAGGATTCCGTGGAATTCCGGCCGAACAGCCACAAGGCAGCGGTCATCGCTGATGGGATTCCACACAATGAACTGACGCTTCCTCACGTTGATGAGGAGTAGGCGCCCGTGGCGACAATCAAACAACGACCAGCCCAGTAGGCGGTTGTCGAGTAGTTGCAAGGAGAAGCGCTCGGGAGGGATGTAGGATGGCGGGTCTAGAGTTGATTGGAACGAACAAGTCGCATCATCATGCCGCGTGAACACGCCGAGGAGGGGAGGCCTCCGCCCTCCGGTGGTAAAGGCGGAAGCGACCGAGGAAGTGGGAGTCGGTAGCAAGACGTCGCCAACGCTTGCAGACGAGGGAGGCATGCAGGAGGTAGGGCGGCTGTGGGGGCAGGCGGAGTAGGATCTCATGGAGGAGATTGTCGTCTTCCAAAGGCGCCGGTACCAGCGACGACGGCAAGGAGGATCCACGCCGGCGGCTGCTTCTTGTGGGGCTGGCCATGTCGCTCCTTTTTTGTTTTGTCGGATGTGAAATTGGAAGCGTAGAACAGAGGGAGTGTGTCGTTGTACTGTCGTTTATTGCTGAGGCTGCTGAACTGCGATGCCTTGGATCTGTATTGCTGCGTATATATAGTACAGGGGGTTGGAGTACAACACGTAGAGAGCTAGTATTGCAATACAAGGAAATCCCAGCCTGTTGCGGAACAGATCCCAAGTGCTGACGCATGCAACCCGTGCTCTCCAAGAGTTAGTGTCCTTCTCTAACAAGGGCCAGCACGGCATTGGCAGGCAAAACATATCAGAGCTACTCAACACCACGCATTGGGGACAATAATTTGTCGTCAGAAGTAAGTCAATCTGGAGGTGGATTACAATCGATCATCAAGGCCAACACTGCCGAATTAATCCAAACATTTCAGACTTCAGTTGACAAGTACAGTACATACTAGTACGTATTAGATAGATGATTTCTGCAAGAAAGCTGCAGTAGATGGAGCCATACACATAGACATAATCGACAAGAGTGGCATTCCAGGCTGCACATCATCCAGTGATAAGTTGCTTCTGCTTCAAACTGCTAAAGACACCTGTGCATAAACCAAACTTACATTAGTTAATTCAACAGTATTTACTTCACCCTAAAGGAATATGTGGCTCAGTATTTTTAGCCAGAACATTTGAACACTACTAGGTAAAATAGTAGTATTAGAAAATGATAAAAGGGCGTGAAGAGGACGATCAGTATAAACACACTAGCGACCTGAAATACAAAATAATTCCGTATCGTCAGATTTTTTAGATGAAAACATCCAACTAGATTCAGGCTTCAATGTGCAAATCAAGGGTACGTTTGGATCTGGAGAAAGACTAATCCTAGCCAAGCTCGGCGAGGATGGCTGTTTGGTGGAGAAGAAAAAAACTAGCTTCGCCTAGCTAGCTAGCCCGCAGGGGCGAGAAAATCCTCGCTTTGCCAGGAGAGCCAATTCGGCTAGCCTCCGTCGGCAAGAGCTGAACGCAAATCTGTAAAACAAGTAATCGCTGCATGAGACGTGGTTTAGTGGTGGTTAAGCAAGTAAACCAAACAAGTAGCATTGGCTATGTAGGCTATAGCTCGAGCGAGCTACAATTTCCTTGCCTGGCTGGGCATGTTTAGCCTGAGATCCAAACATGCCCCAAGTTGCCAATTTAACACACCTTCAGTGTGTTTGTTGTCTACTTCAAAATTGAGGCAGCTCATGCTATTAAATCAGTACCATTGGATTATGCACATGTGCAAGAAGAGGATAGCAACTTTTCTTGTATCTGTAGGCTTTATGATTTTATATCTATATAGGCATCAGCAACCACAATCTTCATGTTCATACGGAAAATCATATTGGTGGTGTGTATTGATATGTAAATACAAGTTCTACGATGTGACATCAGCTAGTACACAGATCAATGGTCTCATATTATATTACTGGTTTATCTCGTAAATAGTCTGATATAACCTTACAATATTGGATACAAGTAGAGGATACCATAATCTGAACTCGTAGAAATAAAAAAGCAGGGCCCAGCTAACAACAGAAACTTCATAAAAATGGCTAGCTACTGTTTCCTGACGCCTACTAATGCCCCTTTCAGCAACTGATGAATACGCAGACCACCTTCTAAGACCAGAACAATCATAACACGTGAAAAAAATCAGTAACCACACTGAACTGGACAACCCAAAATGAGAAAAAAGAGGCTACTACACAATTGAAGGCATGCAATTGGTCATCTACTTTCTGTCACATACAACTATTTCAAACCTCTCCCATCCAAACACTTGTAGGGCAACTCCTCAACAAAAGGTAGAAATATAATAGTACTACTTATTTTCTAAGGTACAGAAGATGTTATATATTTACAGTTAATAGTAAGATCAGCAGCGATATTTTTTTTCTCATAGACAATTACCAACTGACCAAATAGAACTGCATTTACTCCCCTAAATATGCCAACTAAATTTCTCATTGTCATGGTCTCCAATTCAAATCTACTTTGTAGTTTATTTGTTGCCAATTTCCACCTTGTATGTGGCTTGTGCTGAAATGATGTGTACTGAAGTGTGTGGAGATGAACAATAATACACTACCATGGAGTAGTAAGTTGTAACAAAGGCATGCACGGTTGAATGATAACATATAAGCATAAAAAATAATTTGGCTACAAGTTCCTCAGAAATGTTACGATTGTAGTTAGCACTTCAGAAGTAAAACTAGTTATTCCTATGAAAAACAATTGGATTTAGGAGTCCCGCAATGTTAAGGTGCTTTTTTTTTTCTCAAAGACAATTACCAACTGACCAAATAGAATGCATATCTTCTCCTAAATGTGACAACTAAATTGTTCATTTGTCACGGTCTCCAACTCAAGTCTGCTTTGTAGTTTGTTTGTTGTAAATTTTCCACCTTGTATGTGGTTCGTCCAGATGAACAATAATACACTACTGGTAGTAACATAGGCACCCACAGTTCTATGATAACATAGAAATATTAAAGACAATATGGCCATAAGTTCATCAGAAATATTAAGTTTGTAGTTAACACTCCAGAAGCACACTAGTTATTCATAGAAAAGATAATTGGATTTAGGAATCCTGCAATGTTAAGATGAGCAAGCAGTTACCTTCAGTATAGAAACTTGTGAAAGGACGATAGATGCACATAAAGTTGCTTTCGAAAAGTTTCTTAGACTGCAGTGTTTCAAGCCAAACCATGTAGACAGATGACCGCACCCGCAATAAGATTGCATTAACATCCTCCACATAGTTCAGTATGGATGATTTGTTGTTCTCAATCCAAGACCCCAATCCGAGAATCTTCTGCAATTCAACAGTCTTCTGCAACACCCATGTGGCAACTCCATGAGAATCAACCTTCCTGTCCCACAGTTGCAAGCAGGGGCCAGACAAAGCAGCAAACCCAATGCCGCCATCCTCTGCCTGGATGATGATCTGAGCATTGTCATCACGAGATGGAGCACCAGGAGGCCTCTGGGTCACAGTTAGGCTCTGTGCCTCCAAATCAAACTCCAGGATGAAAGGGCTATTCCACTTAAGCGGCCAGTGAAGGGTGTTACCGACAAGTGTGCTACGAAGAGAGAAATCCATACCCCTGGCCGGAACAGTTGTCAAGATGAGATCGCTCCATTCGCCAGTCTCGGAGGAGTAAACACTCGCGAATACGACCGGTTCATAATCATCATCTTCATCAAAAAGATCATCGTCGTGCTGGTAGCTGGTGATCACGACCACTTTGAAAGGGCTCGAGTGGCAGGCGCCATGCACATGGCCCTGGTCGCCGTCAGCACAGAGCACTGCCCCGCTGTGGATATGCACAATCCCGGCGCGGAGGAACTGCGGCGGAAAGGCCACGACACGGCGGTCGTCAGTGATGGGGTCCCACACAATTACCTGACTCTGACTCCGCATGATGCATTCGATGAGTACGCGTCCGTGGCGGACGTCGAGGCACGTCTGAATGGATCTGATAGGCGGTCGCGGGGAGAAGCGCTCGGGAGGGATGCGGTAGGGCGCGTCCAGCGTGGATCTGAACGAAATGTCGCCGCAGGTACATGAGAAGACGCCGAGGAGGGGAGGCTTTCCGTGGTGGATGCGGAGGCGGCGGAGGAACTTGGGGTCGGTGGCCAGGCGTCGCCAGCGATTGGAGAGGATGGAGACGCGCAGGAGGTAGGGCGGCTGCGGCGGGAGGCGGAGCATGATCTCGTGGAGGAGGTCGTCGTCGTCCAGCGGATGCGCCAGTTCCGGCGACGGCGACGAGGGTCGGCGGCGGTGGTGGCTCATGTCGCGCTCACTCCTCGGTGGCTATTGGACTGGGGACTGGGGACTGGGGAACGGAGAGAGCATTTTAGGCTCTTGGGGTTTCCGCAAGAGCCAAAAAAGGGTCATGTGGTGGATCTCTTTTCTTTTTTCGGATGTGATAGCCATAGCCTACAAGGACCGGACCAGGAAGTGTGAACGTGCTCTGTATTTGTTCTTTTTTCTGACGAGAAGAATGAGATTTATGCAGCAGAGATGCATTTGCAAAACTGAATCTTGGAGTTCATAAGCAGATGCATTTGCAGAACCGAGATTTTGCAGTGATTATCTGCTGCAGCATGTCCGCGAACTAGTTCGCAGTCAACTTTCTGCAGTGGAGCGGTTTCAGTTAACTGATGTCGTTTGTTGCTCAAATTTGGCTGGATCGCTATCTGACATGGCTGTTACTTAAGGGTTCAGATGACTGTTGATGTCACATCGTTTTCTCTTCCGTGAAGCCTACAAATGTTCCAGGTTGGAGCTTGGACCGCCATATTTCTCCATGAGGCATTGGGCTTGGAATAGCATGTCTAGCCTGTAATGCTGGTATTGCATCACTGTTCCAATGGCTTTGGTAAAATAGAAAATCCTACTAGCTCTGTTCTTGGCTCAGATGGATAAGAGTTTCCTCAAGTGCAAGATGACTGCTGGCGTCCAATTCAGTTGGAGGATGTGCAATCCAAGTGTCATTTCTCGCTCTCCTCACGTCTCCAGTTGATTTGTTCAACCAGGTCCCCTCTTTACAATCTGAACAACGTTTGCTGCCTTTGCTCTTCCACCAACGTAGCAAGGCGAATCATGCCGCGCCGGACTGTCAGACTGTGGAGGAGTTCCAGTTCAGTGTTCGCCACCATGTGGAAGAGTATTCTTCATAGCAAAGCCGAATATGGCCACTGAGCTGAAACAACGTCAGTGAAAATTTTGGTGACACGGACGGTGCACTCATGGATACAACGACGTGCCAGCGAAGCCCTCCACCCTGAAACTGAAGCAGTGGATCAGGTTGTTCATCATGTGGATGAATATGGGCATTGGGCAAAGCAATGTTTGCGATGAACCTAACACAAGAAATTATCTAATATCTGAGAGGGCAGGGGTGATATGAACAAATTCCAACATGACCAAGAACAGTTAAGGCCCAAACCAATATTTTGCTTCAAACTAGAGCAGATTTCAATCGGTTAAATAAAAGGCTAGTGCTCAACACTAACGGACTGATCCAAGTTCAGTACACATTAGGTAGCTGAAAATAACATCAGAGTGGGCACAATAGAAAATTTCTCAAAGTCACGTCTTCAGTTCACATATGCAATAGATGGCCATGTCATACTCCAAGTGCCAGCATTCCAGGTTGAAGTAGTCAAGCTACTTTTGCTTCAGACTACTGCAAGGTACCTGTGCACAAACCCATCTCATTAGTTAAATCAGCTGTATTAGCTTCACACTTGTTGAACATATGGATATTTTAAGCCAGATCATTACCGCACTACCATACAAAACAGAATAAGAAAGTGAATCTACCTGAAATACAAAATCACCTTGAAACGACATCAAAAAATTTAGATTAAAAAATGTAACTAGTTATAGGCTTCAATGTGCCTTTCAGGTTACATATTTGTCATATCAGATGCTTTAACCTAAGTTTTCAGTGTGTCTATTGTGGATTTAAAGCTTGAAGGTGCCTCATGCTACAAGACACAAGTAATGCAGCAATATGCAGAGACACTACCATAGAATATTATATAATCTAAATGTAAATGCTAGTTAACAAAGAAGAAAGGCATGAAAGGAACATAAATTAATTGGTCTCATATTATAGTATTGCTAGTTTATCTCTTAAATAGTCCAAAATGGACCTACGAAAATCAGCACATCAAGGAAAATAAGGCATATATATTGTAGTGTCCCGCCAGCAACAAAAATATTTTGTAAAAAAAATCTAACAACACAAATAATCTCCCGTGAGCTGTCATGATTTTTGACTCAGCATCTGACAAATATGTGGACCACTTATTAAGACCACAACATACATAACATGCGAAAATCAGAACGGCATTGGACTGAAAAAACGAAAATGCAAAGCACACTATACTTCCTCCCTCGAATGCGCCAATAAAGTTCCTGTTTGAAATATAAGATACTCCAGTTCAATCCTAGTTTATAGATTGTTTGTTGTCAATTTTCACTTGTTATATGGCTCATGCTGAAAATATAATGTATTGTAGTTGTATAAAGATGATCAGTAGTAACTACATTGGTAGTTCCGTAGAAAAATAAAGCTATCATAGAAAATAACATAGATATAAGTACATTGGAAAATAAGGTCGATAGTGAACAACTGAACACTTGAGAAGTAGTAAAGTTATTCCAGAAACCATGCATAGAAAATAAATGGATTCCAGTAGTTACCTACCTCTAGGCCTTGAGTGTAGAAACTTGTGAAATGATAATATGAACGCACATGTTCATGAATTTCCCTAGATTGCATTGAGTCAAGTTGAACCATGAAGGCAGACGTGTGCACCAGTAAAACTATTGCATGAACATCCTCGACATATTGCACCATAGCTGACCTGAACTTGTCAATCCTAAACCGCAATCCGAGAATCTTCTCTAGTTCAACAGTCTTCCGCAACACCCATATGGCAGCACCATAAGAATTGATTTTCCTCTCCCAAATTTGTAAGAGAGGGTGGTAGCGTGGGCATGCCAAAATGGCGAGACCAAGACCGCCATCCTCTGCCCGGATGATCTGAACACTGTGATCAACACTGTGAGGCCTCTTGATCACAGCTAGACTCTGTCGGTCCAAATCGAACTCAAGTATGCTGGTTCTACTCCCCCTAAGCAGCCAGTACAGGGTGTTACCAACAAGTGTGCCAGGACCAGAAAAATTAATATCCCCCTGCGGAAGCGCTATTGAGATGAACTCACTCCATACGCCAGTCTCTGAGGAGTAAACACTTGCGAAGGCGCCAGCTTCATCACCGTGCTCGTAGCTGCTCAGTACAACCAGTTTAAAAGGGATCGAGTGGCACGCACCATGCACATGGCCCTGGTCGCCGGCAGCGCAGAGCACGGCCCCGATGTGGTTGTTGTTAAACTCCGGCGGAACGGCCACGAGGGAGCGGTCGCCAGTGATGGGGTCCCACACAGTGACCTGACGCCTGTCCCTGTTGATGATGAGTACACGTCCGTGGCGGCAGTCGAGCAGGTCGTAGACCGTGGCGACTTTCATGGACAGGGAGAAGCGGTCGCGAGGGATGCGGTAGGGCGGGTCCAGTGTGGACCTGAACGAGATTTTTCGGCCCACACACGAGAATACTCCGAGAACGGGAGGCTTCCGGTGGTGGACGTGGAAGCGGCGGAGGAATTGGGGATCCGTGGCGATGCGTCGCCAGCGCTTGGAGACGAGGGAGGCGCGCAGGAGGTAGGGTGGCTGCGGGGGAAGGCGGAGGAGGATCTCGTCCAGTAGATTGTCGTCTTCCAGCGGAACCACCGGTACCGGCGATGGCGAGGAGGGGCGGCGGCAGCTCATGTTGCCCTCGGTCTATTTGCCTATTGGGCCAGTTAGGGCTTTGGGTCTCGGGGAGAAGAGCCACGGGCGAACGACCGTGTATCTAAGGCAGAGTACGAATCTAGACAAACTCACCATTAGTTATCCCTGGACGGAGTGAGTACAAAAAAATAAACTAAGTTTTTAGAAATTATTATTTTTTAAAAAAACTAGTTCATTTGTTTGAACTAGGCTAACCAGAGGGTATCCTAAAAATTCCAAACTTCCATCTCTACGTGTATCACCCTCCGTCTATTTGCCTATTTTGCTGTTACCGTGTCCTCCAGGTCCTTGTCGTCTCCGTGGCTCGGTTTAAAAAAAAGACCAGCGGGTCTTTTGCATCTATAACCCTGGCTAACCTAGCATCTGAAGGAAAGACCTTAACAATTGCAAAAAGGACCTCAAAGAGAAAACAGAAAACACAATCAAGGCATCGGTCTTCTTGGTCCTCTCCACCGCGGATGGGCCTCGGTCGTCGTCCGCCTTGTCGTCGTTGGGGGGGACGAACCACTTGGCGAGGAGGAGGAGGGAGCTCCGACTAGAGACACCAAAACAAGCCTCCACACAGGAGGTTGATCAGAAAGGTCACCTTTCGACCATAAAAGGTAGAGGCCCGATGGCACACGCCCCGTCTTTAGACTTCTACGGATGAACGCCAACGAATGCAGCCAGATGAGCGGCAGGAACGAGCCAGCGTGAGCTCACCATCGAGTTGAGACCACCACCTTGATGGCTTCGATGATATGACGAGGATGGCGCCCAACTGACACGCAGAATCCACCAGATTGATGAAGGGGACGACACGCCACTGTTCCACCCTCCCTCGCCACCACGGTCATCCAAGGGGGGGGAACGGGACCTTGGCCGGCCAGGAGCACCACCACCTCCATCGCTCCGGTGGTGGACCACCACACCTTTATTGTTGAAGAAGATCTCCACCTCGTCGGTCGCCGCATCCGGCTCCGACCACCGGAGCACCACCGCGAGAGACAGGAGGAGGAGACAGCTCAAGATCCGGCAGGAGGGATCTAGGAGCTTCCTCTCGGCATGGCGCTAGACCATGGCACTAGGCCAAACCCTAACCCTACGACTCCTAAGAAACCCTAGATCTACTCCGACGCCATCCCCTGACCGCCTTTCTCCGGCTATTCCGACGAGAGGGGCATGGGAGAGGCTCGGCTGCACCGAGGCGGCTCTCAAAGATGGAGAGGCGAGAGACGGGAGAGAGACCCCGAACTTGTCGCTTTTCTTCTCCGTGGCTCAGTGGAGCACATACCACAAATAATAGGGCTCTGTCCAATGGACTCGGTGAATACCATGGCTATCCTCTTGTGGTGTGGTTTTCTAAATCATAAGTTCAATGGCTTTCGTAAAGTAAAAACACACTATGTTTCGGATTCTGTTCTTGGCTGTTTCCTCAAAATAAAACTCTGTTTCTTGGCTCAAATGGATGGTGAGTGGAAAATTACAAAACATATGGTACTGCATAAAACAGTCTCACTCAACATCACTAGAACGGACATGATATGTCAATATAAACAACAAGAATTAAGGCTCAAAAGAAAATTTGGCAGACACCGAAGAAGATTCTAATCAATTGAGAACGTCAATACTCAACACTACTAAACTCAAAAAGAAATTACTCAACACTGCTAATTGATGGAAGCATTTCAGAGTTCTGTTGACAATTACACATAGGATAGCTGAAAATAACGCCAAAGTGGGCATATAAGACAGGTTCTACAAGTCAAGTAAGTTGACAACTACTACTGTACAATATATGGTCATAGTCATACTCCACAAGAGTCGGTATTCCAGATCGCATTACACCAATGAGCTACTTCTGCTTCAAACTTCCCTCAAGATGCCTGTGCACAAACCCATCTCATTAGTTCAATAAGAACTTCAGGAGCACTAACTTCACACTTATGGAATTTGTTCATAATTTTAAGCCAAATAGTTTCACCATTACTGGTAAAAATGTAATTGCAAAATGAGAAATTGACGTGAAAGAGAAAGGCAACACCATGTTAAAATGATGTCAGATTCTTTAGATGCAAAAAAATGTAACTGTATTAAGCCTAATGTGCCAGACAAGTGACAGCTTTGACATCCAAGATGCTTCGACCTAAGTTTTCATGTGTCTGTTGTCAATTTCGCACTTATTAGCTCATAAGATCGGTAATATAGCAATGTAAAATTGACACTATTGTATGCTAATTTATCGCATACAAGGAGAGAGAACAACAATAAATTTTCTTGTATTATTGCTAGTAAAAGTATGGCATCACCATCTTATATGTATCGGGCATTCATAACTTCATCAAGTTTTTTCTAAATGACATCGATCAAAACATTAATATCCATACAAAAAAAAACATTGCTAATGTCAAAGTGTGTATCGATCTGTCAAAATTAGGAAATTATACAATTTTTAACGTGAATGCTAGTTAAAAAGTAGGAAAGGCATAAAAGGTGCATAAACCAATTGGGTGTCTATCCAAGAACATAAAAGACAACCAAACATATAAAATTGTGGTGTCTATCCAAGAACAGAGTGTCGTAAAAAAGGCTAACAACAGATATAATTCCATCTCCTATAAGATGCCTTGTTTCTTGACTCAACAACTCGCATATATAAGGACTGCTTTGCAAGACCATAACAAAAGTAATGTGGAAAATCTCAGGTAACCTCAAGGACTGAACTGAGTATTGAAAAATGTGAAAAAAAGTAGCTAATGTGCATTTTAAAGCATATTGTCAGCTGACTCCTTCCTACCAATCACCTCTAAGATAACCAGTGGCAAAACACTTCAGAAGTACGAGCGGTTACCTTCATACAGAAACTTGTGAATGGATAATAAGGGCCCATATAATCAATTTTACTTCTAAGAAGTTCCTTAGGCTGCATCGAATCAAGTGGAACCATGAACACATACATATTCGCCCGCAAAATTATTGCACGAACATCCTCAACATAGTTCAGTATTAGCGGCAACATCGCCATAGAATTCTTCCCTAGTGTTTTCTGCAGTTTAACTGACTTGTTGAACACCCACGTAGCAACACCCCCATATTTCGAGGTCACGTTCGTGGTAGTCAGCACCCCGGAAAGCAGCTAAGCCAAGACCGCCGTCCTCTGCCCGGATGATCTGAACACTGTCACTCTTTTTAACCCTAAAAGGCTTCTCGATCGCAGTTAGCCTCTGTTGATCCGTATCAAACGAGTATGGACCTTGGCCGGCCAGGAGCACCACCACCTCCATCGCTCCGGTGGTGGACCACCACACCTTTATTGTTGAAGAAGATCTCCACCTCGTCGGTCGCCGCATCCGGCTCCGACCACCGGAGCACCACCGCGAGAGACAGGAGGAGGAGACAGCTCAAGATCCGGCGGGAGGGATCTAGGAGCTTCCTCTCGGCATGGCGCTAGACCATGGCACTAGGCCAAACCCTAACCCTACGACTCCTAAGAAACCCTAGATCTACTCCGACGCCATCCCTTGACCGCCTTTCTCCGGCTATTCCGACGAGAGGGGCATGGGAGAGGCTCGGCTGCACCGAGGCGGCTCTCAAAGATGGAGAGGCGAGAGACGGGAGAGAGAC
Source organism: Avena sativa (assembly GCA_916181665.1). Classification (NCBI taxonomy): domain Eukaryota; kingdom Viridiplantae; phylum Streptophyta; class Magnoliopsida; order Poales; family Poaceae; genus Avena; species Avena sativa. Next base: position 625,625,826 of record OV702288.1, on the reverse strand, counting down.
CCCGAACTTGTCGCTTTTCTTCTCCGTGGCTCAGTGGAGCACATACCACAAATAATAGGGCTCTGTCCAATGGACTCGGTGAATACCATGGCTATCCTCTTGTGGTGTGGTTTTCTAAATCATAAGTTCAATGGCTTTCGTAAAGTAAAAACACACTATGTTTCGGATTCTGTTCTTGGCTGTTTCCTCAAAATAAAACTCTGTTTCTTGGCTCAAATGGATGGTGAGTGGAAAATTACAAAACATATGGTACTGCATAAAACAGTCTCACTCAACATCACTAGAACGGACATGATATGTCAATATAAACAACAAGAATTAAGGCTCAAAAGAAAATTTGGCAGACACCGAAGAAGATTCTAATCAATTGAGAACGTCAATACTCAACACTACTAAACTCAAAAAGAAATTACTCAACACTGCTAATTGATGGAAGCATTTCAGAGTTCTGTTGACAATTACACATAGGATAGCTGAAAATAACGCCAAAGTGGGCATATAAGACAGGTTCTACAAGTCAAGTAAGTTGACAACTACTACTGTACAATATATGGTCATAGTCATACTCCACAAGAGTCGGTATTCCAGATCGCATTACACCAATGAGCTACTTCTGCTTCAAACTTCCCTCAAGATGCCTGTGCACAAACCCATCTCATTAGTTCAATAAGAACTTCAGGAGCACTAACTTCACACTTATGGAATTTGTTCATAATTTTAAGCCAAATAGTTTCACCATTACTGGTAAAAATGTAATTGCAAAATGAGAAATTGACGTGAAAGAGAAAGGCAACACCATGTTAAAATGATGTCAGATTCTTTAGATGCAAAAAAATGTAACTGTATTAAGCCTAATGTGCCAGACAAGTGACAGCTTTGACATCCAAGATGCTTCGACCTAAGTTTTCATGTGTCTGTTGTCAATTTCGCACTTATTAGCTCATAAGATCGGTAATATAGCAATGTAAAATTGACACTATTGTATGCTAATTTATCGCATACAAGGAGAGAGAACAACAATAAATTTTCTTGTATTATTGCTAGTAAAAGTATGGCATCACCATCTTATATGTATCGGGCATTCATAACTTCATCAAGTTTTTTCTAAATGACATCGATCAAAACATTAATATCCATACAAAAAAAAACATTGCTAATGTCAAAGTGTGTATCGATCTGTCAAAATTAGGAAATTATACAATTTTTAACGTGAATGCTAGTTAAAAAGTAGGAAAGGCATAAAAGGTGCATAAACCAATTGGGTGTCTATCCAAGAACATAAAAGACAACCAAACATATAAAATTGTGGTGTCTATCCAAGAACAGAGTGTCGTAAAAAAGGCTAACAACAGATATAATTCCATCTCCTATAAGATGCCTTGTTTCTTGACTCAACAACTCGCATATATAAGGACTGCTTTGCAAGACCATAACAAAAGTAATGTGGAAAATCTCAGGTAACCTCAAGGACTGAACTGAGTATTGAAAAATGTGAAAAAAAGTAGCTAATGTGCATTTTAAAGCATATTGTCAGCTGACTCCTTCCTACCAATCACCTCTAAGATAACCAGTGGCAAAACACTTCAGAAGTACGAGCGGTTACCTTCATACAGAAACTTGTGAATGGATAATAAGGGCCCATATAATCAATTTTACTTCTAAGAAGTTCCTTAGGCTGCATCGAATCAAGTGGAACCATGAACACATACATATTCGCCCGCAAAATTATTGCACGAACATCCTCAACATAGTTCAGTATTAGCGGCAACATCGCCATAGAATTCTTCCCTAGTGTTTTCTGCAGTTTAACTGACTTGTTGAACACCCACGTAGCAACACCCCCATATTTCGAGGTCACGTTCGTGGTAGTCAGCACCCCGGAAAGCAGCTAAGCCAAGACCGCCGTCCTCTGCCCGGATGATCTGAACACTGTCACTCTTTTTAACCCTAAAAGGCTTCTCGATCGCAGTTAGCCTCTGTTGATCCGTATCAAACGAGTATGGACCTTGGCCGGCCAGGAGCACCACCACCTCCATCGCTCCGGTGGTGGACCACCACACCTTTATTGTTGAAGAAGATCTCCACCTCGTCGGTCGCCGCATCCGGCTCCGACCACCGGAGCACCACCGCGAGAGACAGGAGGAGGAGACAGCTCAAGATCCGGCGGGAGGGATCTAGGAGCTTCCTCTCGGCATGGCGCTAGACCATGGCACTAGGCCAAACCCTAACCCTACGACTCCTAAGAAACCCTAGATCTACTCCGACGCCATCCCTTGACCGCCTTTCTCCGGCTATTCCGACGAGAGGGGCATGGGAGAGGCTCGGCTGCACCGAGGCGGCTCTCAAAGATGGAGAGGCGAGAGACGGGAGAGAGACCCCGAACTTGTCGCTTTTCTTCTCCGTGGCTCAGTGGAGCACATACCACAAATAATAGGGCTCTGTCCAATGGACTCGGTGAATACCATGGCTATCCTCTTGTGGTGTGGTTTTCTAAATCATAAGTTCAATGGCTTTCGTAAAGTAAAAACACACTATGTTTCGGATTCTGTTCTTGGCTGTTTCCTCAAAATAAAACTCTGTTTCTTGGCTCAAATGGATGGTGAGTGGAAAATTACAAAACATATGGTACTGCATAAAACAGTCTCACTCAACATCACTAGAACGGACATGATATGTCAATATAAACAACAAGAATTAAGGCTCAAAAGAAAATTTGGCAGACACCGAAGAAGATTCTAATCAATTGAGAACGTCAATACTCAACACTACTAAACTCAAAAAGAAATTACTCAACACTGCTAATTGATGGAAGCATTTCAGAGTTCTGTTGACAATTACACATAGGATAGCTGAAAATAACGCCAAAGTGGGCATATAAGACAGGTTCTACAAGTCAAGTAAGTTGACAACTACTACTGTACAATATATGGTCATAGTCATACTCCACAAGAGTCGGTATTCCAGATCGCATTACACCAATGAGCTACTTCTGCTTCAAACTTCCCTCAAGATGCCTGTGCACAAACCCATCTCATTAGTTCAATAAGAACTTCAGGAGCACTAACTTCACACTTATGGAATTTGTTCATAATTTTAAGCCAAATAGTTTCACCATTACTGGTAAAAATGTAATTGCAAAATGAGAAATTGACGTGAAAGAGAAAGGCAACACCATGTTAAAATGATGTCAGATTCTTTAGATGCAAAAAAATGTAACTGTATTAAGCCTAATGTGCCAGACAAGTGACAGCTTTGACATCCAAGATGCTTCGACCTAAGTTTTCATGTGTCTGTTGTCAATTTCGCACTTATTAGCTCATAAGATCGGTAATATAGCAATGTAAAATTGACACTATTGTATGCTAATTTATCGCATACAAGGAGAGAGAACAACAATAAATTTTCTTGTATTATTGCTAGTAAAAGTATGGCATCACCATCTTATATGTATCGGGCATTCATAACTTCATCAAGTTTTTTCTAAATGACATCGATCAAAACATTAATATCCATACAAAAAAAAACATTGCTAATGTCAAAGTGTGTATCGATCTGTCAAAATTAGGAAATTATACAATTTTTAACGTGAATGCTAGTTAAAAAGTAGGAAAGGCATAAAAGGTGCATAAACCAATTGGGTGTCTATCCAAGAACATAAAAGACAACCAAACATATAAAATTGTGGTGTCTATCCAAGAACAGAGTGTCGTAAAAAAGGCTAACAACAGATATAATTCCATCTCCTATAAGATGCCTTGTTTCTTGACTCAACAACTCGCATATATAAGGACTGCTTTGCAAGACCATAACAAAAGTAATGTGGAAAATCTCAGGTAACCTCAAGGACTGAACTGAGTATTGAAAAATGTGAAAAAAAGTAGCTAATGTGCATTTTAAAGCATATTGCCAGCTGACTCCTTCCTACCAATCACCTCTAAGATAACCAGTGGCAAAACACTTCAGAAGTACGAGCGGTTACCTTCATACAGAAACTTGTGAATGGATAATAAGGGCCCATATAATCAATTTTACTTCTAAGAAGTTCCTTAGGCTGCATCGAATCAAGTGGAACCATGAACACATACATATTCGCCCGCAAAATTATTGCACGAACATCCTCAACATAGTTCAGTATTAGCGGCAACATCGCCATAGAATTCTTCCCTAGTGTTTTCTGCAGTTTAACTGACTTGTTGAACACCCACGTAGCAACACCCCCATATTTCGAGGTCACGTTCGTGGTAGTCAGCACCCCGGAAAGCAGCTAAGCCAAGACCGCCGTCCTCTGCCCGGATGATCTGAACACTGTCACTCTTTTTAACCCTAAAAGGCTTCTCGATCGCAGTTAGCCTCTGTTGATCCGTATCAAACGAGTATGGACCTTGGCCGGCCAGGAGCACCACCACCTCCATCGCTCCGGTGGTGGACCACCACACCTTTATTGTTGAAGAAGATCTCCACCTCGTCGGTCGCCGCATCCGGCTCCGACCACCGGAGCACCACCGCGAGAGACAGGAGGAGGAGACAGCTCAAGATCCGGCGGGAGGGATCTAGGAGCTTCCTCTCGGCATGGCGCTAGACCATGGCACTAGGCCAAACCCTAACCCTACGACTCCTAAGAAACCCTAGATCTACTCCGACGCCATCCCTTGACCGCCTTTCTCCGGCTATTCCGACGAGAGGGGCATGGGAGAGGCTCGGCTGCACCGAGGCGGCTCTCAAAGATGGAGAGGCGAGAGACGGGAGAGAGACCCCGAACTTGTCGCTTTTCTTCTCCGTGGCTCAGTGGAGCACATACCACAAATAATAGGGCTCTGTCCAATGGACTCGGTGAATACCATGGCTATCCTCTTGTGGTGTGGTTTTCTAAATCATAAGTTCAATGGCTTTCGTAAAGTAAAAACACACTATGTTTCGGATTCTGTTCTTGGCTGTTTCCTCAAAATAAAACTCTGTTTCTTGGCTCAAATGGATGGTGAGTGGAAAATTACAAAACATATGGTACTGCATAAAACAGTCTCACTCAACATCACTAGAACGGACATGATATGTCAATATAAACAACAAGAATTAAGGCTCAAAAGAAAATTTGGCAGACACCGAAGAAGATTCTAATCAATTGAGAACGTCAATACTCAACACTACTAAACTCAAAAAGAAATTACTCAACACTGCTAATTGATGGAAGCATTTCAGAGTTCTGTTGACAATTACACATAGGATAGCTGAAAATAACGCCAAAGTGGGCATATAAGACAGGTTCTACAAGTCAAGTAAGTTGACAACTACTACTGTACAATATATGGTCATAGTCATACTCCACAAGAGTCGGTATTCCAGATCGCATTACACCAATGAGCTACTTCTGCTTCAAACTTCCCTCAAGATGCCTGTGCACAAACCCATCTCATTAGTTCAATAAGAACTTCAGGAGCACTAACTTCACACTTATGGAATTTGTTCATAATTTTAAGCCAAATAGTTTCACCATTACTGGTAAAAATGTAATTGCAAAATGAGAAATTGACGTGAAAGAGAAAGGCAACACCATGTTAAAATGATGTCAGATTCTTTAGATGCAAAAAAATGTAACTGTATTAAGCCTAATGTGCCAGACAAGTGACAGCTTTGACATCCAAGATGCTTCGACCTAAGTTTTCATGTGTCTGTTGTCAATTTCGCACTTATTAGCTCATAAGATCGGTAATATAGCAATGTAAAATTGACACTATTGTATGCTAATTTATCGCATACAAGGAGAGAGAACAACAATAAATTTTCTTGTATTATTGCTAGTAAAAGTATGGCATCACCATCTTATATGTATCGGGCATTCATAACTTCATCAAGTTTTTTCTAAATGACATCGATCAAAACATTAATATCCATACAAAAAAAAAACATTGCTAATGTCAAAGTGTGTATCGATCTGTCAAAATTAGGAAATTATACAATTTTTAACGTGAATGCTAGTTAAAAAGTAGGAAAGGCATAAAAGGTGCATAAACCAATTGGGTGTCTATCCAAGAACATAAAAGACAACCAAACATATAAAATTGTGGTGTCTATCCAAGAACAGAGTGTCGTAAAAAAGGCTAACAACAGATATAATTCCATCTCCTATAAGATGCCTTGTTTCTTGACTCAACAACTCGCATATATAAGGACTGCTTTGCAAGACCATAACAAAAGTAATGTGGAAAATCTCAGGTAACCTCAAGGACTGAACTGAGTATTGAAAAATGTGAAAAAAAGTAGCTAATGTGCATTTTAAAGCATATTGTCAGCTGACTCCTTCCTACCAATCACCTCTAAGATAACCAGTGGCAAAACACTTCAGAAGTACGAGCGGTTACCTTCATACAGAAACTTGTGAATGGATAATAAGGGCCCATATAATCAATTTTACTTCTAAGAAGTTCCTTAGGCTGCATCGAATCAAGTGGAACCATGAACACATACATATTCGCCCGCAAAATTATTGCACGAACATCCTCAACATAGTTCAGTATTAGCGGCAACATCGCCATAGAATTCTTCCCTAGTGTTTTCTGCAGTTTAACTGACTTGTTGAACACCCACGTAGCAACACCCCCATATTTCGAGGTCACGTTCGTGGTAGTCAGCACCCCGGAAAGCAGCTAAGCCAAGACCGCCGTCCTCTGCCCGGATGATCTGAACACTGTCACTCTTTTTAACCCTAAAAGGCTTCTCGATCGCAGTTAGCCTCTGTTGATCCGTATCAAACGAGTATGGACCTTGGCCGGCCAGGAGCACCACCACCTCCATCGCTCCGGTGGTGGACCACCACACCTTTATTGTTGAAGAAGATCTCCACCTCGTCGGTCGCCGCATCCGGCTCCGACCACCGGAGCACCACCGCGAGAGACAGGAGGAGGAGACAGCTCAAGATCCGGCGGGAGGGATCTAGGAGCTTCCTCTCGGCATGGCGCTAGACCATGGCACTAGGCCAAACCCTAACCCTACGACTCCTAAGAAACCCTAGATCTACTCCGACGCCATCCCTTGACCGCCTTTCTCCGGCTATTCCGACGAGAGGGGCATGGGAGAGGCTCGGCTGCACCGAGGCGGCTCTCAAAGATGGAGAGGCGAGAGACGGGAGAGAGACCCCGAACTTGTCGCTTTTCTTCTCCGTGGCTCAGTGGAGCACATACCACAAATAATAGGGCTCTGTCCAATGGACTCGGTGAATACCATGGCTATCCTCTTGTGGTGTGGTTTTCTAAATCATAAGTTCAATGGCTTTCGTAAAGTAAAAACACACTATGTTTCGGATTCTGTTCTTGGCTGTTTCCTCAAAATAAAACTCTGTTTCTTGGCTCAAATGGATGGTGAGTGGAAAATTACAAAACATATGGTACTGCATAAAACAGTCTCACTCAACATCACTAGAACGGACATGATATGTCAATATAAACAACAAGAATTAAGGCTCAAAAGAAAATTTGGCAGACACCGAAGAAGATTCTAATCAATTGAGAACGTCAATACTCAACACTACTAAACTCAAAAAGAAATTACTCAACACTGCTAATTGATGGAAGCATTTCAGAGTTCTGTTGACAATTACACATAGGATAGCTGAAAATAACGCCAAAGTGGGCATATAAGACAGGTTCTACAAGTCAAGTAAGTTGACAACTACTACTGTACAATATATGGTCATAGTCATACTCCACAAGAGTCGGTATTCCAGATCGCATTACACCAATGAGCTACTTCTGCTTCAAACTTCCCTCAAGATGCCTGTGCACAAACCCATCTCATTAGTTCAATAAGAACTTCAGGAGCACTAACTTCACACTTATGGAATTTGTTCATAATTTTAAGCCAAATAGTTTCACCATTACTGGTAAAAATGTAATTGCAAAATGAGAAATTGACGTGAAAGAGAAAGGCAACACCATGTTAAAATGATGTCAGATTCTTTAGATGCAAAAAAATGTAACTGTATTAAGCCTAATGTGCCAGACAAGTGACAGCTTTGACATCCAAGATGCTTCGACCTAAGTTTTCATGTGTCTGTTGTCAATTTCGCACTTATTAGCTCATAAGATCGGTAATATAGCAATGTAAAATTGACACTATTGTATGCTAATTTATCGCATACAAGGAGAGAGAACAACAATAAATTTTCTTGTATTATTGCTAGTAAAAGTATGGCATCACCATCTTATATGTATCGGGCATTCATAACTTCATCAAGTTTTTTCTAAATGACATCGATCAAAACATTAATATCCATACAAAAAAAAAACATTGCTAATGTCAAAGTGTGTATCGATCTGTCAAAATTAGGAAATTATACAATTTTTAACGTGAATGCTAGTTAAAAAGTAGGAAAGGCATAAAAGGTGCATAAACCAATTGGGTGTCTATCCAAGAACATAAAAGACAACCAAACATATAAAATTATGGTGTCTATCCAAGAACAGAGTGTCGTAAAAAAGGCTAACAACAGATATAATTCCATCTCCTATAAGATGCCTTGTTTCTTGACTCAACAACTCGCATATATAAGGACTGCTTTGCAAGACCATAACAAAAGTAATGTGGAAAATCTCAGGTAACCTCAAGGACTGAACTGAGTATTGAAAAATGTGAAAAAAAGTAGCTAATGTGCATTTTAAAGCATATTGTCAGCTGACTCCTTCCTACCAATCACCTCTAAGATAACCAGTGGCAAAACACTTCAGAAGTACGAGCGGTTACCTTCATACAGAAACTTGTGAATGGATAATAAGGGCCCATATAATCAATTTTACTTCTAAGAAGTTCCTTAGGCTGCATCGAATCAAGTGGAACCATGAACACATACATATTCGCCCGCAAAATTATTGCACGAACATCCTCAACATAGTTCAGTATTAGCGGCAACATCGCCATAGAATTCTTCCCTAGTGTTTTCTGCAGTTTAACTGACTTGTTGAACACCCACGTAGCAACACCCCCATATTTCGAGGTCACGTTCGTGGTAGTCAGCACCCCGGAAAGCAGCTAAGCCAAGACCGCCGTCCTCTGCCCGGATGATCTGAACACTGTCACTCTTTTTAACCCTAAAAGGCTTCTCGATCGCAGTTAGCCTCTGTTGATCCGTATCAAACGAGTATGGACCTTGGCCGGCCAGGAGCACCACCACCTCCATCGCTCCGGTGGTGGACCACCACACCTTTATTGTTGAAGAAGATCTCCACCTCGTCGGTCGCCGCATCCGGCTCCGACCACCGGAGCACCACCGCGAGAGACAGGAGGAGGAGACAGCTCAAGATCCGGCGGGAGGGATCTAGGAGCTTCCTCTCGGCATGGCGCTAGACCATGGCACTAGGCCAAACCCTAACCCTACGACTCCTAAGAAACCCTAGATCTACTCCGACGCCATCCCTTGACCGCCTTTCTCCGGCTATTCCGACGAGAGGGGCATGGGAGAGGCTCGGCTGCACCGAGGCGGCTCTCAAAGATGGAGAGGCGAGAGACGGGAGAGAGACCCCGAACTTGTCGCTTTTCTTCTCCGTGGCTCAGTGGAGCACATACCACAAATAATAGGGCTCTGTCCAATGGACTCGGTGAATACCATGGCTATCCTCTTGTGGTGTGGTTTTCTAAATCATAAGTTCAATGGCTTTCGTAAAGTAAAAACACACTATGTTTCGGATTCTGTTCTTGGCTGTTTCCTCAAAATAAAACTCTGTTTCTTGGCTCAAATGGATGGTGAGTGGAAAATTACAAAACATATGGTACTGCATAAAACAGTCTCACTCAACATCACTAGAACGGACATGATATGTCAATATAAACAACAAGAATTAAGGCTCAAAAGAAAATTTGGCAGACACCGAAGAAGATTCTAATCAATTGAGAACGTCAATACTCAACACTACTAAACTCAAAAAGAAATTACTCAACACTGCTAATTGATGGAAGCATTTCAGAGTTCTGTTGACAATTACACATAGGATAGCTGAAAATAACGCCAAAGTGGGCATATAAGACAGGTTCTACAAGTCAAGTAAGTTGACAACTACTACTGTACAATATATGGTCATAGTCATACTCCACAAGAGTCGGTATTCCAGATCGCATTACACCAATGAGCTACTTCTGCTTCAAACTTCCCTCAAGATGCCTGTGCACAAACCCATCTCATTAGTTCAATAAGAACTTCAGGAGCACTAACTTCACACTTATGGAATTTGTTCATAATTTTAAGCCAAATAGTTTCACCATTACTGGTAAAAATGTAATTGCAAAATGAGAAATTGACGTGAAAGAGAAAGGCAACACCATGTTAAAATGATGTCAGATTCTTTAGATGCAAAAAAATGTAACTGTATTAAGCCTAATGTGCCAGACAAGTGACAGCTTTGACATCCAAGATGCTTCGACCTAAGTTTTCATGTGTCTGTTGTCAATTTCGCACTTATTAGCTCATAAGATCGGTAATATAGCAATGTAAAATTGACACTATTGTATGCTAATTTATCGCATACAAGGAGAGAGAACAACAATAAATTTTCTTGTATTATTGCTAGTAAAAGTATGGCATCACCATCTTATATGTATCGGGCATTCATAACTTCATCAAGTTTTTTCTAAATGACATCGATCAAAACATTAATATCCATACAAAAAAAAACATTGCTAATGTCAAAGTGTGTATCGATCTGTCAAAATTAGGAAATTATACAATTTTTAACGTGAATGCTAGTTAAAAAGTAGGAAAGGCATAAAAGGTGCATAAACCAATTGGGTGTCTATCCAAGAACATAAAAGACAACCAAACATATAAAATTATGGTGTCTATCCAAGAACAGAGTGTCGTAAAAAAGGCTAACAACAGATATAATTCCATCTCCTATAAGATGCCTTGTTTCTTGACTCAACAACTCGCATATATAAGGACTGCTTTGCAAGACCATAACAAAAGTAATGTGGAAAATCTCAGGTAACCTCAAGGACTGAACTGAGTATTGAAAAATGTGAAAAAAAGTAGCTAATGTGCATTTTAAAGCATATTGTCAGCTGACTCCTTCCTACCAATCACCTCTAAGATAACCAGTGGCAAAACACTTCAGAAGTACGAGCGGTTACCTTCATACAGAAACTTGTGAATGGATAATAAGGGCCCATATAATCAATTTTACTTCTAAGAAGTTCCTTAGGCTGCATCGAATCAAGTGGAACCATGAACACATACATATTCGCCCGCAAAATTATTGCACGAACATCCTCAACATAGTTCAGTATTAGCGGCAACATCGCCATAGAATTCTTCCCTAGTGTTTTCTGCAGTTTAACTGACTTGTTGAACACCCACGTAGCAACACCCCCATATTTCGAGGTCACGTTCGTGGTAGTCAGCACCCCGGAAAGCAGCTAAGCCAAGACCGTCGTCCTCTGCCCGGATGATCTGAACACTGTCACTCTTTTTAACCCTAAAAGGCTTCTCGATCGCAGTTAGCCTCTGTTGATCCGTATCAAACGAGTATGGACCTTGGCCGGCCAGGAGCACCACCACCTCCATCGCTCCGGTGGTGGACCACCACACCTTTATTGTTGAAGAAGATCTCCACCTCGTCGGTCGCCGCATCCGGCTCCGACCACCGGAGCACCACCGCGAGAGACAGGAGGAGGAGACAGCTCAAGATCCGGCGGGAGGGATCTAGGAGCTTCCTCTCGGCATGGCGCTAGACCATGGCACTAGGCCAAACCCTAACCCTACGACTCCTAAGAAACCCTAGATCTACTCCGACGCCATCCCTTGACCGCCTTTCTCCGGCTATTCCGACGAGAGGGGCATGGGAGAGGCTCGGCTGCACCGAGGCGGCTCTCAAAGATGGAGAGGCGAGAGACGGGAGAGAGACCCCGAACTTGTCGCTTTTCTTCTCCGTGGCTCAGTGGAGCACATACCACAAATAATAGGGCTCTGTCCAATGGACTCGGTGAATACCATGGCTATCCTCTTGTGGTGTGGTTTTCTAAATCATAAGTTCAATGGCTTTCGTAAAGTAAAAACACACTATGTTTCGGATTCTGTTCTTGGCTGTTTCCTCAAAATAAAACTCTGTTTCTTGGCTCAAATGGATGGTGAGTGGAAAATTACAAAACATATGGTACTGCATAAAACAGTCTCACTCAACATCACTAGAACGGACATGATATGTCAATATAAACAACAAGAATTAAGGCTCAAAAGAAAATTTGGCAGACACCGAAGAAGATTCTAATCAATTGAGAACGTCAATACTCAACACTACTAAACTCAAAAAGAAATTACTCAACACTGCTAATTGATGGAAGCATTTCAGAGTTCTGTTGACAATTACACATAGGATAGCTGAAAATAACGCCAAAGTGGGCATATAAGACAGGTTCTACAAGTCAAGTAAGTTGACAACTACTACTGTACAATATATGGTCATAGTCATACTCCACAAGAGTCGGTATTCCAGATCGCATTACACCAATGAGCTACTTCTGCTTCAAACTTCCCTCAAGATGCCTGTGCACAAACCCATCTCATTAGTTCAATAAGAACTTCAGGAGCACTAACTTCACACTTATGGAATTTGTTCATAATTTTAAGCCAAATAGTTTCACCATTACTGGTAAAAATGTAATTGCAAAATGAGAAATTGACGTGAAAGAGAAAGGCAACACCATGTTAAAATGATGTCAGATTCTTTAGATGCAAAAAAATGTAACTGTATTAAGCCTAATGTGCCAGACAAGTGACAGCTTTGACATCCAAGATGCTTCGACCTAAGTTTTCATGTGTCTGTTGTCAATTTCGCACTTATTAGCTCATAAGATCGGTAATATAGCAATGTAAAATTGACACTATTGTATGCTAATTTATCGCATACAAGGAGAGAGAACAACAATAAATTTTCTTGTATTATTGCTAGTAAAAGTATGGCATCACCATCTTATATGTATCGGGCATTCATAACTTCATCAAGTTTTTTCTAAATGACATCGATCAAAACATTAATATCCATACAAAAAAAAAACATTGCTAATGTCAAAGTGTGTATCGATCTGTCAAAATTAGGAAATTATACAATTTTTAACGTGAATGCTAGTTAAAAAGTAGGAAAGGCATAAAAGGTGCATAAACCAATTGGGTGTCTATCCAAGAACATAAAAGACAACCAAACATATAAAATTATGGTGTCTATCCAAGAACAGAGTGTCGTAAAAAAGGCTAACAACAGATATAATTCCATCTCCTATAAGATGCCTTGTTTCTTGACTCAACAACTCGCATATATAAGGACTGCTTTGCAAGACCATAACAAAAGTAATGTGGAAAATCTCAGGTAACCTCAAGGACTGAACTGAGTATTGAAAAATGTGAAAAAAAGTAGCTAATGTGCATTTTAAAGCATATTGTCAGCTGACTCCTTCCTACCAATCACCTCTAAGATAACCAGTGGCAAAACACTTCAGAAGTACGAGCGGTTACCTTCATACAGAAACTTGTGAATGGATAATAAGGGCCCATATAATCAATTTTACTTCTAAGAAGTTCCTTAGGCTGCATCGAATCAAGTGGAACCATGAACACATACATATTCGCCCGCAAAATTATTGCACGAACATCCTCAACATAGTTCAGTATTAGCGGCAACATCGCCATAGAATTCTTCCCTAGTGTTTTCTGCAGTTTAACTGACTTGTTGAACACCCACGTAGCAACACCCCCATATTTCGAGGTCACGTTCGTGGTAGTCAGCACCCCGGAAAGCAGCTAAGCCAAGACCGCCGTCCTCTGCCCGGATGATCTGAACACTGTCACTCTTTTTAACCCTAAAAGGCTTCTCGATCGCAGTTAGCCTCTGTTGATCCGTATCAAACGAGTATGGCACCGCCGTACATCAACCAGTAAAGGGTGCTACCAACAAGCGTGCTACGGCTGGAGATACAAAGACCCATGTACCTATCTGGAAGAACTGTTGGGATTAGACCACCCCACAAGCCGGTGTCCGACGAGTAAACACTCGTGAAGTCTTGATTACCGTGCTCGAGACGGATTCCCAGCAGGACCACTTTATAAGGCCACGAGTGACATGTACCGTGGAGGTGACCCTGGTCGTTGGCAGCGCAATGCACCGCCACAGTGTTGACTATGTAGAACTCTGGTGGAATGGCCAGGAGACTGCGGTCGTCGATCTGTGATGGGCAGCCTGGCCCGGTCGGCCCGAAAAAAGGCCGACGGGTCGGGCTTTTAGGCCCGCGGGCCGGGCCCGGGCCTGATTTTGAAGCCCGACAGCCGGGCCGGGCTCGGGCCTAGGTTTCGCACGAGCGGGCTTTGTCAGGCCCGGCCCGAGCCCGGCCGGGCCCAGAAAATGCCCAGGTCTAGTGATGGGGTCCCACAGGATGACATGATGGTCCGTCCTGTTGATGAGGAGTACACGCCCGTGACGGCACTCGACCAAATTCGAGTCGGGTCACTCGTTGAGCCGTGAGGAGAAGCGCTCGGGAGGTATGCGGCAGGGCGGGTCCGGCATGGATGTGAATGAAATTCTGAAGGCAGGTTGCGAGAAGACACCTATGAGGGGAGGCCTCCGGTGGTGGAGACGGAAGCAGCGGAGGAAGTAGGCGTCGGTCGCGAGACGCCGCCAGCGCTTGCAGACGAGCGAGGCGCGCAGGAGGTAGGCTGGATGTGGGGGCAGGCGGAGGAGGATCTCTTGGAGGAAGTCGTCGCCTTCTAGCAACGACAGCAAGGAGGGTCCGCTGCTGCTTGTCATGTTGCCCCTTTTTCTGTGACGTCGAATCAGGGAGTGGAGACCGGAGGGAGTGCGTCGTACTGTATTGCTGCCTATATAGAGGCAGAGTACAGGAGTTGGAGTACAACACGGTAGAGAGCTAGTACTGCATCCCAGCCTGGTGCCGTGGCGCGGTACACGTCCGAAGCGCCCATCCGTGCACTCCCGGGCAGTCCGTGTCCTTCTATGACATTTTTTTTTTTTTTTTGGAAATGGGCGTTTTATTACTTAACAGTAAGTTTACACCCGGCCTCTGCATAGCTAGGATGCACACAGCCGATCAATCACACAGTCTCGGACCAAGACAATAAAAACGGGATTACAAAATAATGTAAATGAAAACACAGTTCTCCAAACTAGCTAAGGAAGATCTATCCGCAACGGTTCCTTCTATGACATGGTTTACATATGGGCAAGCACGCATTGGTAACACACTAGGTAGAACATATCATCACAAAGAGGCTAACACCAAGCATTGGCAACCAAAAGATGGAGTCAGCACAAGTCCAACTGGAGGTGGATTCTAATCCATTGAGAAGGTCAACACTGCAGAATTAACCCAAGCATTTCAGACTTCAGTTGACAAGTACAGTACATACTACTCCCTCCGTCCATAATATAAGTTTTTTTTTTGTGAAACGAATCTATCTAGACGCCTTTTAGCGTGTAAGTTCATTTCGAATCCACACACTAAACGATGCCTAGATACATTCGTTTCACGAAAGTTAAACCATCTTATATTTGGAACAGAGGGAGTACTAGACAGATGAACTAGTACACCACAGTTAGCATATTAGATCATTTCTGCAAGACAACTGCAGTTGGTGTAGCCAGAGCCATAACCGACAAGAGTCACATTCCAGGCCGCACATCATCTGGTGATAAGCTGCTTCTGCTTCAAACCGCTACAGACACCTGTGCACAGACCCATCTTACATTAGTTCATTCAGCAGTATTAACTTAACACTAAGTGAACTTGTGGCTAAATATTTTTAGCCAGACCATTTGAACACTACTAGGTAAAATAGTAGTATTAGAAAGTAATAAAAGAGCACGAAGAGGAAGATCAGTATGAACACACTGGCAACCAGAAATACAAAATAATCTTATAGCGTCAGATTTTTTTAGATGAAAACATGCAGCTAGTTTTAAGCTTGAACGTGCAAATCAAGTTTGCCAATGGATCTACAGTAACTGATCTCCTGCCTCTAGTTGACAGAATAGAAGAAAGGTCACAAGCACAATCCTATTGCTATCTTATGCAGGAAAACTAGCACATGTAGATGCAATTCTTTCTTCCATTGCAATGTACACTATTGAGATAAATCCTAAAACTGTGGAGCAGATTGAAAGAATAAGGAGATGTTTAAGAAAACAGATGAGGGAGAAAAATGCATCTCACTAGCTGCTTGGGACATGGTATGCAAACCAAAGGACAAAGGAGGTATTGGGGTTCTTAATATGAAAACACAGAATCAAGCTTTGCTCTTAAATTCCCAGATAAATTTTATAACAAGAAAGATCTACAGTGGGTTGATCTGATTTGGTCCTCATTACTATCAAAACTCTGTCCCTCACGCATCAGATAATTGTGGCTCATTCTGGTGGAGATCTGTGATGAAACTATCACCCATTTTCAGAAGGGTTGCCTCATGTTCTGTCAGCCAAGGCACCAAATCATTATTCTGGAAAGATGATTGGAATAATACAATTCTGCAAGAGAACTATCCTTGTTTATTCTCTTATGTGCAGAGCGAAGACATCTCAGTTGCTAATTTCTGTTCAACAAATAATCTTGTGGATCTGTTCCATTTACCTCTATCTCCTGAAGCTTTTCACGAATGGGGGACAGATTTAAGATATTTAAGATATCAGTAATGATGGGCTTGAGATAACTGATGAAAGTGATGTCTGGAAATACAAACGGGGAGACAAATACACTTCAAAAAGTTTTTACAACTTTTGTTACAGGAAATTACTCCACCCAGACCATTCCTATGGATATGGAAATCTAAATTATGACGGAGGCTAAAGGTGTTTGCAGGTTACTTCTGGTAGATAGGCTTACAAGAAATGTGTTGAAAAGAAGGCACTTCAATATTGGGATAACTATGTGATTCAGCTTCAAAGCCTCCTGCTGGTCGAGACTCAACATAACTTGGACTGCCACAAATGACAGACTAGACTTAATCAGTCAGGCTAAATCATCCTTCCAAGGGCCTCCTTTTTTATATATTTTTATTACTATTGGTGGGTGGGGGATCTGGAAATAAAGGAATGATATTATCTTCAAGGATATAAGGCCAACCAGAGCTTCTTGGCGAGCAAGAGTACAAGCTGATCTTCTTCTTAGGTTGGTACCTCAATACCTTGGTGGACAATGACTTTAGTCTCATAGATAGAATTTAACATCCACAGTGTTCTTTTTTGTAAGAAATGTGTTTACACCTAGCCATGTAAATATCTGTTTATTTAATATAGTACCACAGTAGGGGGGATTTTATAATTTGCCACACTGTAATTTTCACTTTTATTGTTTGCCACACCATGTGTCACTGACATGTGGTGGTCAATGTGGCAAATTATAAAATTTTGAAGTAAAGTGTGGCAAATGATAAAATATCCCCCACAGTAGGGAGCCACGCCTACTGTTTCCTGGTAAAAAAATTGACAATTTGACATGCCTTAAGTGTTTTTGTTGTCTAATTCAAATCCGAGGCAGCTCGTGCTATGAAATAAGTACCATTGGATTATGCACATGTACAAGGAGAGTACAGCAATAAGCTTTTTTTTGGTATCTACAGGCATTATAATTTTATAACAAGAAAGATCTACAGTGGGTTGATCTGATTTGGTCCTCTTACTATCAAAACTTTGTCCCTCACGCATCAGATAATTGTGGCTCATTCTAGTGGAGATCTGTGATGAAACTATCACCCCTATTCAGAGGGGTTGCTTCATGTTCTGTCGGCCAAGGCCAAATCATTATTCTGGAAAGACGATTGGAATAATAAAATTGTGCTTATGTGCAGAGTGAAGACATCTTAGTTGCTAATTTATGTTCAACAAATAATCCAGTGGATCTTTTTCATTTACCTCTCTCCTGAAGCTTTTCACGAATGGGGGACAGATTTAAGATAAAACTAATGATGGGCTTGAAATAACTGATGAAAATGATGTCTGGAAATACAAACGGGGAGACAAATACACTTCAAAAAGTTTTTACAACTTCGGTTCAGGAAATTACTCCACCGACACCATTCCTATGGATATGGAAATCTAAATTATGGCGGAGGCTAAAGGTGTTTGCATGATTACTTCTGGCAGATAGGCTTACAAGAAATGTGCTGAAAAGAAGGCACTTCAATATTGGGCAAAACCATGAATGCCCCCTATGTGATTCAGCTTCAATGCCTCCTGCTGGTCGAGACTCAACATAACTTGGACTTCCACAAATGACAGACTAGACTTAATCAGATAGGCTAAATCATCCTTCCAAGGGCCTCTTTTTTTAAAGATGTTTACTATTGGTGGGTGGGGGATCTGGAAAGAAAGGAATGATATCATCTTCAAGCATATAAGGCAAACCAGAGCTTCTTGGCGAGCAAGAGTACAAGATGATCTTCTACTTCTTAGGTTCAGGGTATCTCAATACCTTGGTGGACAATATCTTTAGTCTCATAGATAGAATTTAACATCCACGGTGTTCTTTTTCGTAAGAAATGTGTTTACACCTAGCCATGTAAATATCTGTTTATTTAATATACTACCACAGTAGGAGCCCCACCTACTGTTTTCTGGTAAAAAGAAGTTGCCAATTTGACATACCTTCAGTGTTTTTGTTGTCTAATTCAAATCTGAGTCAGCTCATGTTATAAAATCAGTACCATTGGATTATGCACATGTACAAGAAGAGGACAGCAATAAGCTTTTTTTTGTATCCATAGGCATTATGATTTTATATCTATATGCATCAGCAACCACAAAATTCATGTTCATACGAAAAATA
Source organism: Avena sativa (assembly GCA_916181665.1). Lineage (NCBI taxonomy): Eukaryota > Viridiplantae > Streptophyta > Magnoliopsida > Poales > Poaceae > Avena > Avena sativa. The sequence continues at coordinate 625,607,028 of OV702288.1, read as the reverse complement.
ATATGTGTATTGATATGTAAATCCTGGTTCTAAGATGTGACATCAGCTAGTATACAGAACCATGGTCTCATGTTATATTACTGGTTTATCTCGTAAATAGTCCGATATAACCCAACAGTATTGGACACAAGTAGAAGATACCACAATTAGAACTCGCAGCTAACAACAGAAACTTTATAAAAATGGAACAGAAATATTATTCCATCTCCAAGCTACTGTTTCCTGATGCCTACATAGTAATGCTCCTTTCAGCAACTGATGAATAAGGAGACACCTTCTAACACCAGAACAATCATAAATTTGTAACATGTGAAAAAAAATCAGTAACCACACTGCACTGAACAACTGAAAAATAGAAAAAGTGGCTATTACACAATTGAAGGCATGCAACCAGCCATCTACTTTCTGTCACATGCAACTATTTCAACCCTCTCCCATAGTCCCATCCAAACATTTCTAGGACAACTCCTCAACAAAAGATAGAAATAGAATAGTACTACTTATTTTCTAAGGTACATAGCTGTTACAGATCTACGGTGAATAGCAAGATCAGCAGTGATTTTTTTTTCTCCCGAGACAATTACCGACTGGCCAAAGAGAACTGTATTTGGTCCCCTAAATGTGCCAACTAAATTTCTCATTTGTCATGGTTTCCAACTCAAGTCTACTTTGTTTTTTGTCAATTTTTCCACCTTGTATGCTGAAAAGAGGTGTAAGCGTATGCAGATGAACAATAATACACTATACCATGGTAGTAACATAGGCACCCCACAGTTCAATCATAACATAACAACACAAAAGACAATATGGCTATAAGTTCATCAGAAATATTAAGTTTGTAGTTAACACTTCTGGAAGTACACTAGTTATTCCTATGAAAAACAAATGGATTTAGGATTGCTGCAATGTTCAGGTGACCAAGCAGTTACCTTCAGTCCAGAAACTTGTGAAAGGATGATACATGCAATTATGGCTGGTTTTGAAAAGTTCTTTAGACTGCATTGGTTCAAGCTGAACCATGTAGACATATGGGTGCACCCGTAAAAACATTGCGTGAATATCCTCCAAATAGTGCAGTATAGATGATCTGTCCTTCTCAATCCTAGACTCTAATCCAAGAATCTTGTGCAGTTCAACAGTCTTGCGCAACACCCATGTGGCAACTCCATGAGAATCGATCTCCCTATCCCACATTTGCAAGCAGGGTTGGTTGCGGGGGCCAGACAAAGCAGCGAAGGCAACGCCGCCATCCTCTGCCTGGATGATCCGAGCATTGGCACCGTGAGGAGCACCAGGAGGCCTCTTGGTCACAACTAGCCTCCGTGCTTCCAGATCAAACTCAAGTACACTGCTATTCATCGTAAGCAACCAGTGAAGGGTGTTGCCAACCAGTGTGCTAGGGCCAGCATAATCAATACCCCTCGGCGGAATCTTTGCTGATACGACATCACTCCATATGCCAGTCTCCGAAGAGTAGACACTTGCGAAGGCGATGGCCTCATCATTGACGGCTTCATCATCCTGCTCGTAGCTGCTCAGCGCGACCACTTTGAAAGGGCTCGAGTGGCAGGCGCCATGAACGTGGCCCTGGTCACGGGCAGCGCAGAGCACCGCCCCACTGTGGATTTGCACAATCCCGGAGTCGCGGAACTGCAGCGGATGGGGCACGATGCGGCGGTCGTCAGTGATAGGGTCCCACACAATAATCTGACCCCGCAACCAGTCGTCGAAGAGTATGCGTCCGTGGCGGCAGTCGAGGCACGTCCAGCCCTCGCTACCGTCCGGCCGCAGGGAGAAGCGCAAGGGAGGGATGCGGTAGGGCGGGTCGAGGGTGGATCTGAAATAGAATGGTCCGACTTCATGCGAGAAGAAGCCGATGAGGGGAGGTCTCCGGTGGTGGAGGCGGAAGCGGCGGAGGAACTTGGGGTCGGTGGCGAGGCGTCGCCAGCGCTTGGAGACGATGGACGCGCGCATGAGGTAGGGCGGCTGCGGCGGGAGGCGGAGCATGATCTCGTGGAGGAGGTCGTCATCTTCCAGCGGATGCGCCGGTACCGGCGGCGGCGAGGAGGGTCGGCGGCGGCGGTGGCTCATGTCGGCCTCGCCTGGATCGGGGACTGGGGAGTGAAGTATTGGGGGGTTTCGAGGTTTTCTCACTTTCCGCTCCGCAAGGGCCAAAGGGGGATTATGTGGATTTTTTTTTCTCGGAACTCTTTAGGTACGACTTTTTCTATCCGAATCCTGTCCAACGAGTGAACCGGCGGCCTGATGTTAATCTGGGTAACGCGTTGATGGTTGGATGCCCCATATCGTATATGAATCGGACAGAAACGATCGTACGCATAGCAGCTCTCTTTTTTTCTTGATTAACAATGAGAACAGGAGGCGTGATTCGTGAACGTGCTAGGAGATTATTGGATCTGAGAACATGTAAAATGTAAGGTGCTTAGGACGACGGTACTTAGAAAAATAAATCGATTTTTTTAAAACATCGGTATTTAACTAAATATCTCTTCTATAGAAATAAGCACCGATGCTTAGTAAAATGGTTGGTTTATTTTTGTAAGCACTCCTCTAAACATCTTTTATTGTACATGCTTTGAAGAGCTGAACTTTACAGGATAATGTGCTATGCTAGGAGATTGACGTAGATGCACTTCCAAAAGATATTGCTTCCTGGATTGAGGAGTTGGGGAGTGGGGTGTTTAGGGTTCTCTCTTTCCGCAAGAGCTAAAGGGTCACGTGGCTCTTCCCCCTTTTTTTTTTCTGAATGTGAAATTTTTAGTAGATGATGTTAACTGTATATGGTTTGTTTGTCACGGTTTTTTTTCCTTGATGAAGAAATGAGAACAGGAGGCGTGATTCGTGAACGTGAAGGGGCGAGGGGCGAGCTATAATCGTTTTCTCCTGAATGGTTGGAACCAAAGCATCAACCTCTCTGCCTGAATGACGTACTACCAGATGCACTTTCAAAAATATTGCTTCTGCTCAAATTATTAGCCTGAGAATTCTGTTGCAGCAGTTTATAGTTTGAAGTTGGTTGCATTTTACAGTTCAGTTCCTCCAGTGGACTGGTTCTGCTAATCTGATGACATTTGTCGCCGAAATTTGGTTGGATCCCAATCTGGGCATAGCTGTTACTTAGGGGTTCAGATGACTGTTGATAGCACATTGCTTTCTCTTCCATAAAGCCTACAAAATGTCCCAGGTTGCTGCTACCGGGTGGACTGCCATATCTTCGAATGTTCCCAAGTCATCTGAAGTCCACTATCCTCTTGCCTGCAATGCTGGTATCTGCGCCATAATTTCAATAGAACGCGCTCTCTGCGTTTTTGATTCTGTTCTTGGCTCAATTGGCTAGGAGATCCCTGTGTCCGTGTCTAATTCAGCTCATGTAAGAGAAACACAAGATGTAGCCAATCCATTCCTTGTCAGCGTAAACAGGACCCATTCACTACCAGAAACACGACTTAGCATGTGTGCCGAATATTCATGTACTCCCTCCGTTTAGAAATATAAGATGTTTTAGATTTGTGAAGCAAATGTATCTAGACACACTTTAGTGTGTAGATTCATTTAAACCTAGACACTAAAACGTGTCTAGATACATTAGCTTCATAAACCTAAAACATCTTATATTTCCAAACGAAGGGAGTAGTTCTACTCCAACCTAGGGCTTGCTCGGACAAATCCGTGTTAAGCTTAACTTGCCTAAAATTCTAACCTATACGAGGAATTGTCTACACAACCAAGCCCATAGGCTCAAGAGTGGTTTTGTAGTATAAGCTCATGATACGATCTACTCTCTATGTTTCAAAATATAAGATGTTTTAACTTTGTAAAAGAGTATATCTAGACCTTTTTAGTGTCTAGGTTCACTCCAAATCAAGATAGACATATACACTAAAAATGTCTAGATACACTCATTTTACAAAGCCAAAACATCTTATATTTTAAAACGGAGGAAGTAACAACTAAGAATAAAACGCTTGGGGGGTCATGAAGTTGCCCGTGATGAGCGCATCAGTCATGAACTGGGAGAATGATAAACATTGGTCACGTAGTTGCACTTTAGCGCTGCATTAGTCATTCCGGCACATAGTCGTTAACCGGCACCGTTAGCGTTCACGTGAGTGCATTTTTCAGACACGTACAAGTGTGCTGATACATACAGGTTGAGTGCATTTTTCAGATGATTTGCTGACAGTAAATGTACAGAATTTTGGCAGCACCATGTCTGAAATTTGATAGGCAAAGCGAGAAAATAACAGGTTTCAGATTTTGACATAACTGCTATCAATTGCAAACATACATTTTGACAACAATCTAACATTGTGACTGAACGGTGCACAAGTTAACATTAGTGCAAAGAGTACTCAAGTGGAAGCCATCAATGCATCATTACATTACTAATCAAAATGAGAACCATAAGTGCAAATACCAATGCATCATTACATCACATTAAATCAGTTTTGATCAGAGATATCTCCAGGTGCACTTTGAGTAGTGTTGACCTCAACATTCTGATATTCCTCTTGTTGCTGAGATGTTGTTTAATGTCCTTCACCCCACAGCCAGTATGGTGCACCTCTTGTTCTTCCTCTTGATCATGTTCTCCCTCTACCTCTTGACCTGCCTCTTCCTCCTCTTGCAGCAGCAGCTGCTGCTTGCCCTGTTGCAGTTGCTCTCCAACTTGCCATAGCTGTTGTAGTTCTGTCAGCACCAGGGATCTGATCTCTATATTGAGCTACAAAAGATGATTCTGGTACTTCCTCTTGCTGATGAACAGCTTCCCTTGTCGGCACCTGTAAGAAATAGGACAATGTAATCAAGAAGTAAATGATGTATTGGCTACTAAAAAATGGTACTTTGAAAATAAACTTACATCATGTGACAACTTGTAGACAAGTGTGCTTTTCAGCTGGGATGGATCATGTGCATGAACTAAATGTTTTGGATGGATGTGCTGCAAATATTCAAATAGAATTAACTAAATGTTTTGAATGTGCTGCAAATATTCAAATATAATCAACTAAATCAAGCACTTACTTCTAGTATGCTGGGATCATCAATATCACCATTCTCATCAACTGTTGTAGCTTTTTTCCTCAGTTGCTCATACACTTTGTCAGCTTCTTGTTGCTCTCTAACTTTGAGACTAGGTTTTCTTTTCCTTTTTGACTTTATTGGTTGCTCAGCTGGTTGTTGCACCTGTTTCTCTTGCTCAGCTGGTTGTTGCACCTGTTTCTCTTGCTCAGTTGGTTGTTGTAGTCCTTCCTCTTGCTCACCTGGTTGATGTAGTCCTTCCTCTTGCTCTTCAAGACCTTGCTCTCTTGCTACATCTTTTTTGTATTTTGTGCAATTTCTCCTTGTGTGGTTTGCATCTCTGCAGTACCCACAATGCATCTTGACACCATGTTTGCTCAATTTTGTTCCATCCGCTAATTCTTCAGGATTTTTCCTTCTACTCCTCTTTGGCCTTCCAACCTTCTTGTCATAATATGGTGGCAGAATAGCACGGCCATTTGTCTTTATCCACTCAGATTTGTCCCCAGCTGGAAAAATATTACAATTATATGCCTCAATGTATGTTTGCAACTGGTAGCAATTAGCAACCATCAAGTCAGGCCTCACCCTTTCATGTCTCAAGCAAGAAATTACATGAGAACAAGGGATTCCTGTTAATTGCCACCTCCTACAAGTGCATGACCTCATGTTCAGCTCAACAATGTAATTTCTTTGATTTGACATCACCTCAAACACACCCATGCCTTGGACAGGAGCATGTGTTGTTGTACATGTAGTAGCAAAATCTGTATTTTTTCTAACTTTTTGCCTAATCTTTGGGCATAAAGTACCAACCCATCTCTCTGTAGCTTCTTTTAACTTCTCATAGAATCTGTTCATTATAATGCACCTGATCTGTTCCCACATTGACAGAACACAAAGTTCCCTAGCATCTAGGATCATCCTAAATGAAATGAAATCATATCATTAACTAATCTGCTCCATAACTAATTGTTATTCTATCACAAATAAAATCATATCATATCACTTACTTGTTCCATACTTCACATGCATTGTTTAATAGAAAATCACACTTGCTAAAATCACTGAAAAATGCCCTGCACCAAGTGTTTGGAGGGAGCTGCTCCAAGAAAGCATGAGTTGCTGGGCAATCAATTTTGAGCTTCTCCATGTTCCTCTCCCATTGAGCTACAGTTGTTGATCTAGCACACCTCCACGGATGGTTTTTGAGTGTTTCTCCATTCTACCCATGCTGGTTGAGATTGCTCCATAAATGTCTTACACAGAATCTATGCTCAGAATCTGTCCACACTTCCATGACAGCTTTAATTAGGCCCTACATCAAAGTAAAAAATGCATTATAAATTAGCCTAGCAATGCAATATAAGTGAAGCATGAAGGATTGTGCAAATACATACCTTCTGCTTGTCACTCATTATTGTGAAGGGTGAAGTGTTAATAATGTTGAGATCATTCTTGAGAGTGGTAAGAAACCACTTCCAGCTAGAGTAACACTCTACCTCTACCACTGTCATTGCTATAGGAAAAATCGAATCATTTCCATCAATAGCTACTGCTGTCAGTAGTTGTCCACCATACTTGTTCTTTATGTGAGTGCCATCTAGGAAAATCACTGGTCTACAACCCTTGAGAAATCCTCTCTTATAAGCATCTAGACAAAAATAACATGTGATGAATATTCCAGGGTTACCTACAGTCCTTAGGTAGAAAGATGTACCTGGGTTTCTGGTCCTCAATTACTGCCCATAGTCCCATAGACTATTGTACTGTAACTTTTCATCACCATGAATCATCTCTAAAGCTGCATATTTAGCTTTTGATAGCTTGAATCTGTTAGGCAGGATGTTCAGCTGACTTTGCACATGCTTTCCAAAACTTTAATTGACACACTCTCATTGTCTCTAAAAAATTCGATGAAATTATTAGCTAGATAAAGATATGTTAGCTCCTTGACATTCCAAACCTTCTCACAGTCATTCTCAATAACAAACTCCTTCACCAAATACTTCTTTGTCCTATTGTAATAGGAAACAACTAATTGCCATGTGCATCTAGGTGAACAATGGGCTTCTAGTCTAAGACTATTGTTCCTCTTCTTTTTCACTTGCCACCTGTTCTTGATAGCATATTGGGCTACTGCATCCCTGACATCTTTCATTGTAGAAAATGCCATCCCTAGCTTGAATATTGGGTCTGCCATATTTGCCTCTGGATTGAATATTCTTGGCTTGAAGCTACTCAATAAATCATTTTCTTCACATAAAGGCTGGAGATATTCCCCCTCTACTGCACCATCATCAGGCCACACCTGATCTGCTTGCTTCTTCCCCAGCTGCCAATCTTCCACATTTTCATCAACATTCTTTTCATAGTCACAGACATCTTCATCATGATCAGATGCCTCCTCACCTTCAGAAATTTGATAATCACTGTCATTAATGTCTAAATCTGCCCGTTTCACTTCTTCATCAATGCTTGTCTCTTCCATTTGATGCTCCTCTACATCACTTGCTCCTATTCTAGATTTCTTCTTCACTGGAGATATTAGCACCCTAGGAAGTTCACGAGAAGTTACCTCTACCACATCATCTGGCAACTGTTGTGATCTCAGAAAATCAATATGATCTACATAAACTCTCAAAGTCTTTCAATAATCAGCTGCTGCTGCCATTTTTTTGCATCCCTCTCCCATGACATTAGTCTCAACCCATCTGCCATACCAAATCCAGGCTCCAGCTAGTATAAATGTTCTAACCTAGATGAATCATAACCCAACATATCAATTGAATCTTGACACCATGTCTGTTTATCACAATTGTCGGAAAATTGATTTTCCATCTACGTACGCTCTATTCTCTCCTAAGCCACAGAAAAATCCACCATGGTTGATGTTCACACTAAACTTGCTGGGATGTTGGGCTACAATGTAGAGGACAGACACGAAATTAAACTAATTTTCACCGAAACACTAGTTCTTACAGGATCATAACAAATCAACCGGTTCTAACCATAATTACTAAGATAAAAAACATTGACGAACATCTAAGCAACATACAATAGATTTATACCACATATTATAGATCTAGAAGCCCTAATCGACTCTAATTGTCCTCAAATACTGACCGTAAGGGGCGGGGGCGTCACGCTCCCTCAGATGTGGAGGCACCAGATCGTCTTCTGGAGAACCATCGCCCTCCTCCGCAACCACCGCTCGCCGCCGACAGCTTCTTCCCTCCCGAACTCCACTACACGGCCAGAATCGCCATGGCGGCACCTCTCCCTTTGTTCGTGTCTAGTAGAGGATGTTGATATGAGAAAGCAGTCCGATCCGTGGTTTTTTTGGCAAATTTCCAGCCCTCTGGTCGGCCGCACGCGTGGCTCACGTGGATGCTAACGGAGCCGGTTAACGACGACGTGCCGGAATGACTAACACAGCCCTAATGTGCAACAACGTGACCAATGTTTACCATTCTCCCAGTTCCTAACTGATGCGCTCATCGCTGGGAACTTCATGACCCCCAACTTCATAACTCAGCCAAGGTGAGAACTCGGTGTTTATGATGGTAGAGAGCTGAGCTGCTCACGGCCACGCTGCAGAGCATGGCCAGACCAACCGAACCGGCCAATGTTTGCCAAAGGACGTTAAGCCATGGCCTTGGCAGCAGCCTAATGCAATAATGCAAAACTTACACAGAAAATGCCTTCGCTCTACATAACCACAAAGTGAACATGTTCTAATATGAACTAAGCTCAAACTAAGATTTGGCATCAAATTGGGTAGTATTCTAATCGACTGAAAAAAAGCAATACTCAACACCGCCGAGTACTTCCTCCGTTTCAAAATATAAGATGTTTTAGCTTGATGAAGTGAATGTATCTAGACGCCTTGTAGTGTGTAGGTTCGGATTCCTTTGAGGACTCCCCGAGTTGGGAGACCTCGAGGGAGACCGCCTAGAGCTCCCACCCGCCAGTCCCAGTTTGCGTCAGGTCGTGCCAGCCATTTCCCTAGTAAGGGGGCTCTATCCCAGTGATAATCCTCATGAACAACCTCAGAGCAATCCGAGCGTTCATATGGAACATCCGAGGCTTCGGGCAGGACGGCCGGCGTCGCCAGATCAAGGAATATTTGCGCCAAGAAGATGTGGATATTGTGGGCCTATAGGAGACGATTCGACAGGACTTCTCGATTGTGGAGCTGGAAAGCGTATCTCGCCACAAGTTTGTCTGGACGTGGCTCCCGGTGTCTGGCCACTCGGGTGGTATTATCTTGGAGTCAAGGATGATACCTTCGAGGTAGAGGATATGGACCGCGGGGATTCCTTCGTGAGCATGGCCCTCACCCATAAACAATCGCACCTCAAATGGGATGTGATCATTGTTTATGGCCCCGCAGACCATAGGAGGTCCGCTGCATTTCAGAGCGAGCTCAAGGCGAAGGTGGAACGTACGGAGGCCCCTGTCATTGTGGTTGGGGACTTCAACCTTATTTGCTCCACCGAAGACAAGAGCTCGCCTAATGTGGACCTCCATAGGTTCCGTATGTTCAATGACTGCATTGCCGACCTTGCCCTCAGGGAGATTGCTAGGGTAGGGGCCAGATTCACTTGGACCAACAACCAGTTGGACCCGATCCGCAGTATACTCGATCGTGTCTTTGTCTCAGTTGCTTGGGAGGTGGCCTTACCCTTGAGCTCTCTCCGTGCGGTTACTAGGGTTGGACCCGACCATACCCCCTCTGACATGGGTATACCCTACAGGTGCTCGAGCTTGGTATATACGGTCCAAATACATACAGGCCCACGGTGTCGCCAAGGCCCGGATGGAAGGACTCGAGTAACCTACGGACTCTCGATTGCTTGAAGGACAAGAAGAAGCTAAAGATAAAAAGTTTGAAGGGGAAAACCCTAACTTGTAACCGACTCGACCAGCTACCCGAGACCTAGCCTATCTATATAAAGTCTAGGAGGGGGCGGCGAGGAGGACACACGCAACCCTAGTTTCCACAACCCTTGCCAGATTGCATCTGCGCACCATTGTAACTTTTGACTCCTTCGATAATTCCACGAGCAGACAAGCAGGAGTAGGGACCTCTACGAGGCCTAAACCTGGGTAAATCCTTTGTCCCCTGTGTGCTTGTTTGCTAGCCGATAGATGTCTCCAGCGCTCCCTCCTTCTCCCAAACCCAAGTCCATAACAATGGGCATTGACGAGTTAAACCCTCGTCAATTGGCACCGTCTGTGGGAATTGGGAGTGCTGATGTTGTGGCTTCTTCGGCCCCATCAAACGCGATCTACAACTCCGCAACAACGGAGATTCGCCAGCTTTTTGGCGCCTTCGACTTCACCGTCCACACGCCGGCTACTCGCCCGGCCTTCGAGTCTGTGTGCGACGGAATCAGCCTGGTGATTGGGAGCTTCCGCTTCCAAGTTGGTCAGATGGGCACGCTTCGCATGCCCGATCAGCCGACGGCACCGGCGATTGCCCCAGCATCATGGTTCCCTCCATCGATCGGCACCCTCAGTAAGCTCAGTGCTCCGGCGGTGGTTGGGAACATGGTCAGCGACAGCAGTCGCGACTCCGATCTAAGGGATCTGGCCACTGAAGATGGAACCCACGGTTCCGGATCTGAAAGTTGCGGAAGCAATAGCTTCCCAAATCACTTCATGTGCACCGTCATCAACGCGGGCGACACCTCTGCCAACCGCGGCAACGGTGGTAACACCGGCAACGGCACCGACCCGCCCAACGCCGCCAACGGCGGGAATGGAGGAGCAGTCGAACCTCCCAGCATAATCAACGAGCAAACCGGCGAACACGTCGTGATCAGGCTCAACGAGCAAGAGTGGGAACGCTGCCGCGAAGCCCTACGAGGTGTACCTCTACCCTTCGGGTCCCCGCAGGAACTGCTGATGGGCTACCACTGGCTCCTAAAAGAGGAATTCAAGCGCCAAAAACAAGCAATCGCGCAACTTGAGGCGCGTAAAAAGGCGGCGGACGAGTCAAGCCTTCGTCGCGCTGGGCTCTCCTCCTACGGAGGATCCTCCTCAAGAGGCAACGAGCATCTCGCCAGGAAGAGGCAATCGCGGATGGCTCACCTCACCGAACAAGAATGCATAGACGCCGCAAAAGTCCTCGACTTCGGCTCTATGACAGTCGACACAAGAGGCAACGTGGTTCCCAGGACACCACAGGTCGCGGTGACAGCAGCCACCATGTACCTTCTCAATAACCAGCCACCAGCTGGAGACCCCCGAACGGCCATGCACCGATCTATGATCGCGGGCCTGGGGCTAATTGAGGCCGCCCTCGACAAGGAACCGGTACCAGACCCGAAAAAGGGCAAAGCATTAGCAAAGCGCTACTCCTCGTCCTCGTCCAGCGATGACAGTCACGACCTGTCTAGGCGCCGCCGCTCACGGCGACACGATCGCGACTACGATGCACGCGATGAACTCACGCAGCGCAAGATAGACAAGTCAAGGGCACGACGTGCTCGGTCGACTGATTCAGAAGAAGAAGATGGGGAGCTCTGCGGCGCCAGATGCTTCAGCAGATCCATCAGGCAAAAGCGAATGCCTAAAGGGTTCAAACTCCCATCAGAGAACCCGAAATTTGACGGTTTGTAGGACCCCAAGATCTGGCTGGAGGATCACATCTCCTCCGTCAGACTACATGGAGGCAGTCGAAGTACTGCCATGCAATGCTTGCAGCTATAGCTGCAGGGCGCCGCCCGGGCATGGCTCAATAACCTCCCACGCGGATCCATTCGCGGCTGGGATGAGCTGGTCTACAGCTTCGTGCGCAACTTTAAGGGCACGTACAAACGCCCCGCCTCAATCGAAGAACTGAGATGCTGCCAGCAAAGATCTGGCGAATTGCTGCACTCCTACATCCAAAGGTGGTCCATCATCAAGAACTCCGTGGAGAACATCTCGGAAGACCGCGCGATTGATGCATTCAACAGTGGTGTCCGCCGCACGGAACTCAGGGAGGAGCTAGGCCGCTCAAAGCCCCAGACCATCGACCACCTGATGGAGATCGTGAATCGGTGGGCTAATGGAGAAGATTCGGTGAAGAACCGCGTTCACTCTAACGAGGAGGCAGAACTTGAACGAAGACGCGACCGCCAGAGTAAGCGTCGCATGCGCGTCTACGACGATCGCGATGACGTCAACATGGTCGCAGCCGGCTACACCGATAGACGCGACGATAACCGCAACAACGGATATCGCAGCGGCGGGTACCGCGACTCCGGGAAAACCACGCAAGTGTGGCAACGCTGCACTCGCGATGAAGCACTCGCGACCTCCATCGAGGACAAACTGTCTGGGCCATGCACGGTACACTTCTACATCGACAAGCATGATGTCAAGAGAAAGTCCAGCCACCTTCTCAAGGACTGCCGCGAGTTCCTCAAGCTACATGAGGGATTGGTTCGGATGAACCGCAATGCAGTCGAAAGAGGCTACGGAGCCGCTCCAGGCGCCGTGGCACATGGCGCACCACCACCACCACCTGGGCCACCCCCGAACGGAGCTGCACCGGACCAACACCACGGGGGCGAACCGTACCCACGGGCCATGGGTACCATGATGATCCAAAAGGGGCGCCCCTCCAATAGGGTGCAGAAGGCCATCACTCGCCAAGTCAATTTGGCCGCGCACTCGCCACCATCCACCACTGAGTACCTCAGTGGCAGTGAGTCGTGCATTACTTTCGACAAACGCGACCACCCGCCTCAAGTACCTCGCCCAGGTCATTGCCCCCTCTTACTCGAGGCGCAAATTGGAGGCTTCGACATGAGTCGCGTCTTCATGGATGGCGGAAGCGGCATCAACCTTATATTCGCGAGTACCTTGCGAGCGATGAGGATCCCTCTAACCTGCTTGGAGGCATCGGACACAACGTTCCACGGCATCGTCCCAGGGAAAGGCGTATACCCCCTGGGCAAAATCAACCTCGATGTCATATTCGGCATGCCAAGGAACTTCCGGCGCGAGCGCATCGACTTTGAGGTCGTCAAATGGCCCTCACAATACCACTGCATCCTCGGACGCGTCGCGTTCACTAGGTTCATGGCAGTACCCCACTACGCCTACCTGCAGATGAAAATGCCAGGTCCCAGCGGCGTCATCACGATCAACGGGAGCTTTGAGTGATCTGACAGTTGCGATAGGGAATTCAACAGAATCTCCCAGTCCTTCGGCATGCAGGAAGAGCTCGCGCGATTGAAGGAAACGACAGACAACAGTCTGCCCCCCTGAGTAGGCCAAGCTCACCTGACCTCTCCTTTGACTCATCTGTGCACACAAAGAAGGTGCAGGTCCATCCATCAGATCCAGCTAAAACGGCCCTCATCGCCAACAACTTGAGTCCCGCATAGGAACTCGCGCTCGTCGAATTCCTCCGTGAGCACTGGGAAATTTTCGCCTGGTGTCCTACGGACATGTCAGGAGTTCCCAGGGAATTCGCCGAGCACGCACTCAACGTCAACCCCGACGCAAGGCCAGTCAAGCAAACAATCAGGCGACTGTCTGAGCCACGGGCACAGGCAGTCGGAATGGAGATCAACAGACTCCTCGAGGCCAAATTCATACGCGAGATCAAGGAAAGCACTTGGCTCGCCAATATGGTGCTGGTACCAAAAAAGGACACGGATATGTTACGGATGTGCGTGGACTTCACTTCTTTAAACAAACACTGCCCAAAAGATCACTTCCCGCTACCACAGATCGATCAAATCATCGACTCCACCGCTGGATGCGAGTGCCTCTGCTTCCTCGATGCCTACTAAGGCTATAACCAAATTCGAATGAAGGAGGAAGACCAGGAGAAGACCGCGTTTACAATGCCCTTCGGTGTGTTCTGTTGCAACATAATGCCCTTCGGGCTAAAAAACGTAGGAGCCACGTACCAGCGGTGCATACAGGCTTGCCTCAAGGAGCAACTAGGTCGCAACATCCAAGTCTATGTCGACGACATAGTAATCAAAACCAAGGAAGACGCCTCTCTAATCGACGACTTGCGCGAAACTTTCACCAATCTCGATCGTTACCGGATAAAGCTCAATCCAGACAAATGCGCCTTCGGCGTACCATCTGGGCAGCTGCTCGGGTATCTCATCTCCGCGAGAGGGATTGAGGCAAACCCGAAAAAGATAAAGGCCATACTGGCCATGGAGAAGCCAAAGAACATAAGAGGCATTCAGCAACTAGCCGGACGAATCGCGGCCCTCAGTCGATTTATCAGTCGAATGGGAGAAAAGGTGCTGCCCTTCTATCAGCTCCTCCGCAAAGCTGACAAATTTGAGTGGACAAATGAAGCGCAAGAAGCATTCGAAGACCTCAAGCTCCTGCTATCCACCTCGCCAGTATTGGTAACTCCACGAGAAAGGGAACCACTACTGTTGTACATCTCCGCCACCAACCAAGTGGTTAGAACAGTGCTCGTCGTCGAACGGGCCGAGGAAAATAAGGTCCACGACGTACAACACCTAGTATACTACCTCAGCGAGGTCCTCACGCCAACAAAACAGCGGTACCCGCACTACCAGAAGCTGGCGTACGGCGTCTTTATGACCGCCCGGCGACTGCGCCATTACTTCCAGGAACACCCAATTGTGGTAGTCAACGACACCCCATTGGGACATATACTCAATAACCCTGACGCCACAGGGCGAGTCGCACTTTGGGGAATCGAACTGTCTCCACGAGACATCACATACGAAAAGCGCGGCGCAATCAAGTCGCAAGTTATCCCTGACTTCCTCGTCCATTGGATGGAAAACCAACTCCCGGACAAGCCAGATATGTCCTACCTCTGGACAATGCACTTCGATGGGTCCAAGAGGAAAGATGGAGCAGGAGCAGGTGTCATACTGACATCGCCTCAAGGGGACAAGCTGAAATACATCCTGCGAATGCAGTTCACAGCCTCAAACAACGAGGCTGAATACGAGTCCCCTGTTGCACGGGATGAGGATGGCAAAAGTCTGCGGCGCAAAGAGGCTAATCATATATGGCGACTCCAAGCTGTTCGTCAACCAAACAATGCACGAGTGCGACGCACTGAACGACAACATGATCGCATACCACGACCTCTACGACACACTTGAAGGAGACTTTGATGGTTGCGAGTTGCGACACATAGGTCGCGAAAGCAATGAGGAGGCGGACGCACTCGCCAACATAGGCTCCACCTGCGCACCCATACCACCTGGGGTATTTCTCAAGCGCATATGCGAACGCTCCATCAAGCCAAAGGCCACAAAAAAGAAAACGAGCGCAGCAACGTACTCGGGGGCTACGCCACCCAATGAGCCAATAACACTCGATGACTTGGAGCTCGACACAGGACTCGAGGGACCAATGAGCGTCATGATGATTGAACAATCCTGGACGCAGCCGTACATTACGTACCTCCTCAGCAAGCGCCTACCGGACGACCCGACAGACGCACGACACATCGCACGA
Organism: Avena sativa; assembly: GCA_916181665.1. Taxonomy (NCBI): domain Eukaryota; kingdom Viridiplantae; phylum Streptophyta; class Magnoliopsida; order Poales; family Poaceae; genus Avena; species Avena sativa. The sequence goes on along the minus strand of OV702288.1, from coordinate 625,591,509 downwards.
TGCTCCAAGGCATTCGCCATTATCAACGGCGAACTGTATAAACGCAGCATCACAGGTGTGTTACAACGATGCGTCTTCCTAGCCGAGGGAAGAGCAGTCCTCCTCGACATCCATGAAGGGACCTGCGGGCACCACGTCGGCAGTCGCGCCCTCGTTGCCAAAGCTCTACGAGCTGGATTTTACTGGCCCACGGCCATGCGCGACGCCAAGGATATAGTCCAAAAGTGCAATGCTTGTCAGCGATTCGCAGACAAGCCACACGCACCAGGCGCAGAACTCCGGCCTATTCCATTGGCCTGGCCCTTCGCCCAGTGGGGACTCGACATGGTTGGCAAACTTCCAAGGTCCTCGCAAGGAGGCTACGTCTACCTCTTGGTCGCAGTCGACAAATTCACCAAGTGGATTGAGGCCATGCCAGTGACCAAGTAATCAGGGCACATCGCAGTCAAGTTCTTCGAGTCCATCGTCTACCGCTTCGGCGTGCCGCACAACATCATCACCGACAACGGAACGAACTTCACATCCAAGGAGTTCCAAGAATTCTGCGAGAACCTGGGGATCAACATCAGCTACGCCTCAGTGTCACACCCATAGACCAGCGGTCAGGTGGAAAAGGCAAACGGGCTCGTCTGCAGCGGCATCAAGAAGCGACTCCTCCGACCACTCGAACAAGCCGCGGGCTGCTGGCCAAACGAACTGCAATCCGTACTTTGGAGCATGCGTACAACTCCAAACAGCACCACCGGCTACATACCATTCTTTATGGTATACGGAGCAGAGGCAGTACTACCCGCCGAGGTACGGTACAAAGCGCCACGCGTAGTCGCCTACAGCGAGCAGGAGTCATCCCTCGCACTCGAAGACTCCGTCGACCTCCTTGACAAAGTAAGAGAAATCGCCGCAGAAAGATCTACGATCTACCAGCAGAACCTGCGCAACTACCATAGCAGAAGGCTTTGCCCCAGATCCTTCGTCGAAGGTGACTTAGTCCTGCGACTGAAGCAGCAGGGGCATCTCAAGCTCGAGTCCCCCTGGGAAGGACCGTACGTGATTACAGAAGTAATACCAGGTGGCGCCTATCGCCTTCAAGATTTAGAGACAGGAGTCGCATACTCCAACCCTTGGAACGTCGCACAACTGTGACGCTTCTACCCTTAGTCGTTTTCTTTACCTTTGCATCGCAAATAAGGCTATTCAGCCAAGGCTACTTAGCCGCACATTGTACTTCGTACTGTTCTTCGAATAAATATAAGCTAAGTGCCCCAAAACTCCGTGTTCTCCTTTACTTTGTCAATTTTCATACTCGGGGGCTACGCCACCCTATACACATATGTTCTTCGAAAAATAACGCGACATCCTGAGTAGTTGGCACATCAATCGACCCCCTTAACACAAACTCAACCCAGCTGCAACGCACCTAACAGGTTGACAAGGGAACGATACAAAGATGGCCAGGCTAACGGAAAGGACTCGCATAAGTGCAACGCACCCCACGCTTAAAGCTATTTGTACACATTCAACAGTAAATTATCTACAAATGTATACGAGCTTTACAACACTAGTACACTTATGTGCAGGATACATATTTGGCTATCCTTGCAACAGAAGAACATTAGTCTGTTCCTCGAAGAAGTCGACGACCTCCTCGGTTGGACGGTCCACCGCCTGATAATGCGGCACCATGTTCCAGGAAGATCCTTCTGGTGGCACCGGTGGCCCAGAGGCAATGGCGGCGACATCCACGTCAGGCCTGTGCAAACGCACCATGGAAAGGGCAGCCTTGGCACCAGCCACCAACTGCTGCCTCACGCACTCGCGAACCGCGGACATATCTTGAAATTTGGTCAGGAGAGCCAGCAGGCTTGATGGAGTATCATCCAGCGGGAACATCGCCCGATAGATGTTCTTCAAACACGACTGTGACTTCTTCAGAAAGAGCAGCACTCGCGAGGCGTGATCCTGCAGGGTCGCCAACGTAGTCGCACGATCATGATCTACCCAGAAGTATCCACTCTCCTGAAGTTGCTCCTGGGTGAGATCATGAAGACGGATGGCAATCCTATCCCTCTCCTCCTGCGGATGGCGTGCGCTAACAACTACACGAAGCAGCATCAACAGCATGAGTACAACGTACCATCACGATTAACTACAGAGGAAAAGACGAGGATGAGCAAACTAACACTTAAACTGGTCGCCCAGCTGCGCCACCTCGCCAAGCAGATATTGCTCGCGGGCGACGGCTTTTTCAGCCTTTGACTTCCACACGTCTGCGCTACCGCGGATCACGGGCAACTCACGCTCCAGTTGCTTAACGCGATCACGAAGTCACGAAAGCAAGGATAGCTCCTCTACCCTGGAGCATGGTGGTGCCATTGTATCCTCAAGAGATGGCGAGTCCGGGGTTCCCCCCACAGGACCACTTGATGTACCCTACCAAAAATCAAGCCAGAGGCAAATAAGGCGACCAACTCAAAAGTCAAAAGTAACAGATGCATTCAGGATCAATAAAAGTATCTACAAACACATTCGCCAACAGGCATGTTCTCCAATCAAAAGAGCAAGTTCATCAACTATTACAAGAAACTAACTACGGAGCAGCTGGCTTCTTCGACTTCGATGACCTCGGGTGCTTCATCAAGTCCGTGGCAGTATCAGATGCCACTGACTTTCCGCCGGCCCCTGAGTCTGAAGTTTTCGCCGCCTTCTTTGCACGATTGAGCTCCTCCGAATATTTGGCAACAGTGTTTATCAAGGAATGGCCATATTTGGCACAGGCAGTCGCAAAGGGAGCGAATACTACCTGCTGACCATCTGCACCAACAGGCATCGTCTTCGACACCGCAGAAGGATCTACTTCGACTCCGTGGGCTTGCACCATGGCAAGCGACATGGTCGCACCAGCTGCACGGAGGGAGTTCTTGTACGTGGCAGGCACATCCCCAGCGAGCGACTCCACCAGCTCTTCCACATTGTCGACTAGCTCCGCCTTCGGCATCAGCTCCTCCCGAAGGCGACTCAGGGTGGCCTTGGCCTTGGACAGCGTATTTTGGACAGCGACGCTACAATCCTCGACCGCAGATACCGTGCCCGCCAGAGCGTCATTGCGACAAAGGGCTTGTGGATCAAAATTCAAGCCGCTAGCATCTACACCAAAATACACACATGGATCAAACTTCTAGTGACACCGGCACTACAGAGGAAGAGAAGAACATCAATAAAATATCTACCAGTAAAGGTACCCGAGAGGGCCTTGGCGACTGAGAATAGTTGCTCTTCGAACAACTTCTCCCTAGCCGCAAAGGAGGCGCGCAGATCCTCTTCGCGCTTCTGGGCTTCATCATGAGCCGCGATTGCCTCGTCGCGCCCCTTCACAGCTGCGGCTAGCGTCTTCTCCAACGTGGCGACATCGCGCAGTAAAGCGTTATGCTCAGCTACATGGCAGTCAATAATTGGCTGTCAGTCGATTATACCAAAATATAGAGAAGACGATAAGAATAAGTATAGAACACTCACTCTCGACCACGCGGTGGCGCGTCTCCAGCATCGCATGTTGGCGACCCATCACCATCACCTGCTCCGCCACCTGCGCGGCTTCCTTTACAAGGAGCTGTCGCACAAAACAAGGAGTCAGCAGAGGGCAACAAAAGGCGTTGACTGCTAAATTACAAAAGAAAGATATACTTACATGGTCCTCCAGCGACTCCGAAGAAGATTGTCGAACCGTCATCTGAGCAACTACTCGATGCTCCCCTACGTGAGGAGAGCTCGAAGAATTGTGCCCGGAGTGGGCCGCCGCCGGAGGAGAAGGAGCGCGCTCGACCTCTACCTTGGCCCTTGAAGTCGCGACTCCTGATTCTTTCAAAAACTCGACGTCGCCAGAAGATGACGACGCCTCTTGACTGCAAGATAAAATCCGCACTCAGAAAAGGCAAACTCCAGGGCAAAGCCAACAAGATGAAAACAAGAGAAAAATGAATGCACTAGCAAACTTACCAGTCAAATTTGTCAAGATCAAACGTGGCCTCCAGCGACTCCGACGAAGACTCCTTGGGCAATCGCATCTTCTTGCGAGAAGACGGTGCCACAGCCCTCACAGGAACAGCTGGAATTGGCGACTTCGCGTCAACAGCCGCGCTTCCTGGAGATGAAGGAGTCGACGCGTTGGAATCCCCGCTACGCGAATGCTTGTGAGTATCCGGGCTCTCGGACTCGGGGGCTTCCTCTTCCACATCAGAAGGGACAGTCGACTCAGACTCGTCCTCTTCCAAAGCTTCACGAGGAATAATCCCCTCAGGGAGGGGAGGCATACAAGGCGACACCGCCCACTCCTGCACACAAACAGTAAAGATCAGCAAACATAACAGGTAAGCAATAGAAAACGCAATCGAGAAAATAAGCTACTACGTAGCACAACTATACCTCGGGAGGAGGATTCGAAGCATCAAAGGGAGGAACGACTGGCTCATTTGGAAGCACATCCTTAAAGGTATACTTCGTGACCAGTCGCACCCTCTTATCTACCTCACTCGTAGACATGCCATCGACAGACATGCGAGTGGCATCATCAGTGCCACCCCATTGAAACATGGGATGGACCCTGGCTTGGAGAGGCTGGACGCGACGATGCAGCCAAGTCCTGACAAGGGCACAGCCTCCCTCTTCCGCGGCTATGCGGCTCTCGAGGTCGCAGACGCGTTGATATAGCATGTCTGTCTCCGCGAGTTCGAAGGGCATGATCACGTTCTTCCAAGAACGCATCTTCTTGCAGGGAATCACGGGATCAAAAGGCGCGAGTCCAAAGTGCTCGTCCTTGGCCTTCTGGTCGCAAACATAGAACCATTTGTCCCTCCATCCCTGGATGGACTTGGCAAGCTTGATGTCGAAGTAGGTGGCGGACGGGTCGACATGAATTCCACAACCACCTACGTCATAAACTAAAGAGCCAGATGCGGACTGACGCTTTAGCTTAAATAAGCGTTTGAAAAGACCAAAGTGCGGCTCGATTCCGAGCCAGCACTCGCAGAGAGTGATGAAACAAGTGATGTGGAGGAGCGAATTTGGGGACAGTTGATGGAGCTGGAGCCCATAGAAACAAAGAAGACCCCTAAGAAAGGGGTGAAGAGGCAAGGAAAGACCGCGAATGATGAATGCAAGAAACATCACTCAAAAACCAACAGGAGGAGCAGGAATAGTCTCACCACTGGGGACGCGTGCATCGGCGACTGCCGCAGAGATAACTCCATCTTGACGAAGAAGACGGAGATCTGACGCCTTGATGATAGAGGGGCGCCATGCGCCATTGGTCACGCGGGTGCTCGCGACCTTCTTCTTCCCGCCGCCAGTGGCGGTGCTGGTGCCCGCAGCAGCGGAGCCACCTTTCTTCTTCGCCGCAGCAACGGTGGCCGCGGAATCAATGACAGCGCCTCCCTTCTTCTTCCCTATTGTGCGGCAGCGATGTGAGCGAAGGAAGTAGCTCAGGAACGAACGGAGCTGGTCCAGCGTTGTGGAGAAGATGGGCGCAGGGGAAAGCAGAAAAGCAACAACAATGGCGATGGCAGCAAGGAAGAAAGAGCGCAGATGGGAAATTACCGCCGCAGCATCGCTACTTAACCCCTGGGAGATGCAATCCAATGGCTGACAAAAACCCTATTGGATGCGTGGCACGCATCGCGTTGGACACGTGGAGAAGAGGAAGCGCGAACCATCCCCCCACTTCTACCATTACGCGTGGAAATTGAGGAGGCACAGTTAAAAATAAGATTACGCATGCCCAGTCAAATCAAAGTCAGAAAGTGGGACCCACCGATCGTCGCGTCCCGTCAAAATCGCTCACGCGGGCAACTAAGGTCATACAAGCGTCAGCACTGACGTCACCAAGGCTATGCGGTGGAAAACTTCGACTATTTTTAGTCCTTGCTAGAGTCTTCGACTCCACCAAGCACTCGGGGGCAATCAATTTTGAGCTTCTCCATGTTCCTCTCCCATTGAGCTACAGTTGTTGATCTAGCTCACCTCCACGGATGGTTTTTGAGTGTTTCTCCATTCCACCCATGCTGGTTGAGATTGCTCCATAAATGTCTTACACAGAATCTATGCTCAGAATCTGTCCACACTTCCATGACAGCTTTAATTAAGCCCTACATCAAAGTAAAAAATGCATTATAAATTAGCCTAGCAATGCAATATAAGTGAAGTATGAAGGATTGTGCAAATGCATACCTTCTGCTTGTCACTCATTATTGTGAAGGGTGAAGTGTTAATAATGTTGAGATCATTCTTGAGAGTGGTAAGAAACCACTTCCAGCTAGAGTAACACTCTACCTCTACCACTGTCATTGCTATAGGAAAAATCGAATCATTTCCATCAATAGCTACTGCTGTTAGTAGTTGTCCACCATACTTGTTCTTTATGTGAGTGCCATCTAGGAAAATCACTAGTCTACAACCCTTGAGAAATCCTCTCTTATAAGCATCTAGACAAAAATAACATGTGATGAATATTCCAGGGTTACCTACAGTCCTTAGGTAGAAAGATGTACCTGGGTTTCTGGTCCTCAATTACTGCCCATAGTCCCATAGACTATTGTACTGTAACTTTTCATCACCATGAATCATCTCTAAAGCTGCATATTTAGCTTTTGATAGCTTGAATCTGTTAGACAGGATGTTCACCTGACTTTGCACATGCTTTCCAAAACTTTAATTGACACACTCTCATTGTCTCTAAAAAATTCGATGAAATTATTAGCTAGATAAAGATATGTTAGCTCCTTGACATTCAAAACCTTCTCACAGTCATGCTCAATAACAAACTCCTTCACCAAATACTTCTTTGTCCTATTGTAATAGGAAACAACTAATTGCCATGTGCATCTAGGTGAACAATGGGCTTCTAGTCTAAGACTATTGTTCCTCTTCTTTTTCACTTGCCACCTGTTCTTGATAGCATATTGGGCTACTGCATCCCTGACATCTTTCATTGTAGAAAACGCCATCCCTAGCTTGAATATTGGGTCTGCCATATTTGCCTCTGGATTGAATATTCTTGGCTTGAAGCTACTCAATAAATCATTTTCTTCACATAAAGGCTGGAGATATTCCCCCTCTACTGCACCATCATCAGGACACACCTGATCTGCTTGCTTCTTCCCCAGCTGCCAATCTTCCACATTTTCATCAACATTCTTTTCATAGTCACAGTCATCTTCATCATGATCAGATGCCTCCTCACCTTTAGAAATTTGATAATCACTGTCATTAATGTCTGAATCTGCCCGTTTCACTTCTTCATCAATGCTTGTCTCTTCCATTTGATGCTCCTCTACATCACTTGCTCCTATTCTAGATTTCTTCTTCACTAGAGATATTAGCACCCTAGGAAGTTCACGAGAAGTTACCTCTACCACATCATCTGGCAACTGTTGTGATCTCAGAAAATCAATATGATCTACATAAACTCTCAAAGTCTTGCAATAATCAGCTGCTGCTGCCATTTTTTTGCATCCCTCTCCCATGACATTAGTCTCAACCCATCTGCCATACCAAATCCAGGCTCCAGCTAGTATAAATGTTCTAACCTAGATGAATCATAACCCAACATATCAATTGAATCTTGACACCATGTCTGTTTATCACAATTGTCGGAAAATTGATTTTTCCATCTACGTACGCTCTATTCTCTCCTAAGCCACAGAAAAATCCACCATGGTTGATGTTCACACTGAACTTGCTGGGATGTTGGGCTACAATGTAGAGGACAGACAAGAAATTAAACTAATTTTCACCGAAACACTAGTTCTTACAGGATCATAACAAATCAACCGGTTCTAACCATAATTACTAAGATAAAAAAACATTGACGAACATCTAAGCAACATACAATAGATTTATACCACATATTATAGACCTAGAAGCCCTAATCGACTCTAATTGTCCTCGAATACTGACCGTAAGGGGCGGGGGCGTCATGCTCCCTCAGATGTGGAGGCACCAGATCATCTTCTAGAGAACCATCGCCCTCCTCCGTAACCACCGCTCGCCGCCGATAGCTTCTTCCCTCCCGAACTCCACTACACGGCCAGAATCGCCATGGCGGCACCTCTCCCTTTGTTCGTGTCTAGTAGAGGACGTTGATATGAGAAAGCAGTCCGATCCGTGGGTTTTTTGGCAAATTTCCAGCCCTCTGGTCGGCCGCACGCGTGGCTCACGTGGATGCTAACGGAGCCGGTTAACGACGACATGCCGGAATGACTAACACATCCCTAATGTGCAACTACGTGACTAATGTTTACCATTCTCCCAGTTCCTGACCTATGCGCTCATCGCTGGGAACTTCATGATGATGGGTTCGTAGCATGGAAAACAAAAAATTTCTACCCCAAGAACGAACAAATCCCAGATCTAATCTAGATAAAAGCCAAGATCTAATCTACTAGACATGAGCAACGAGATAGATCGGTACTAACCCTCGTAGAACCGAAAGCGTTAACGAGATTAGATCTCGTGGATGATGTAGTCGATCACTTGCCGATCTCAAGATCATGTGGACGATCCTTCCGGCGCCGCGTTTCGGTAGCGCTTCCGCAGACGGTCACACGTGCGGAATCGAAGCAGACCTTCCTCTCCCCGTTCCAGCGAGCAGCGGAGGTAGTAGATCTTCTCCATGGAATCCCAGCAGCACGATGGCGTGGTGGTGGTGGTGGAGTATAGAATTCTGCAGGTCTTCGCCTATGCCTGTGCAGAAGAAAGGTGGAGGAGAGAGGCGGATGAGATTGGTTGTTATGAGACAAGGTGCAAGAGGGGGCGCCCCCTCCCTTCTATTTAAAGGAGGGAGGCGCGCCTGGGGAGGGGGAGTCCTAGTAGGACTCCCCTCCTCCTTGGGCCGGCGGGTTGGGGAGGAGGGAGGAATCCTCCTCCCCCACGAATCCGTGTCTAGCCCCACTTGGACTCCTTGATCCCTTCCTTGGTTTTCAAGTAAACTCCAAGAAATCCTCTAGAACCTTCCAGAACATTCCGAAACCTTCTAGAATCTCCATACAAACACTCCGGAACATTTCCTAACTTAGAAAATGATCCCCAATATATGAATCTTATTCTCCGGACCATTTCGGATCTCCTCGTGATGTCCCGGATCCATTCCGAGACTCCGAACAACATTCGGTCTCCAACGCAAAATCCATATCTACTTAAAACAACTTCGAACCTTAAGTGTGTCACCCTACGGTTCGTGAATATGCAGACATGATGAAGACACCTCTCCGATCAATAACCATCAGCGGGATCTGGAGATCCATAACGGCTCCCACATACTCAACGATTACTTCGTGATCGATAGAACCATTTAACATACGAAACCAATTCCCTTTGTCACGCGATATTCTACTTATCCGAGGTTTGATCGTCAGTATCTTCATACCTAGTTCTTCCTCGTTACTGATAAGTACTCTTTACTCGTTCCATGTTATGTCATCCCTTGTGACCTAGTCACATGATTGCAAGCTATCTAGATGACACTCCACCGAGAGGGCTCAGAGCATATCTATCCGTCATATGGATGGACAAATCTCAATCTTGGTTCATGCGCTTCAACACATACTTTAAGAATACCCAATGACACCTTTATAACCACCCAGTTACGAAGCGACGTTTGATGTCATCAAAGTACCCATCCGGTGATGGTGATTAACATAACCTCATGGTCGAAGGATTAGGTTACTATGTATTTGAAAGCTTACAGCAATACGAACTTAATGACTTGATCTTATGCTATGCTTACTATGGGTGTGTGTCCATCACATCATTCTCCTAATGATATAACCTTGTTATTAATCACATCCAATGTCCATGATCAGGAAACCATGATCATCAATTAATCAACAAGCTAGTTCAACAAGAGGCTTACTAGGGACTCTTTTATGTTTAAAAAACACACAAGTATTAATGTTTCCGGTTAATACAATTATAGCATGGGATGTAAACATTTATCATAAACATAAAGATATAATAATAACCACTTTATTATTGCCTCTTGGGCATATCTCCAACACATGACCCCCAACTTCATAACTCAGCCAAGGTGAGAACTCGGTGTTTATGATGGTAGAGAGCTGAGCTGCTCACGGCCACGCTGCAGAGCATGGCCAGACCAACCGAACCGGCCAATGTTTGCCAAAGGACGTTAAGCCATGGCCTTGGCAGCAGCCTAATGCAATAATGCAAAACTTAGACAGAAAATGCCTTCGCTCTACATAACCACAAAGTGAACATGTTCTAATATGAACTAAGCTCAAACTAAGATTTGGCATCAAATTGGGTAGTATTCTAATCGACTGAAAAAAAATCAATACTCAACACCGCCGAGTACTTCCTCCGTTTCAAAATATAAGATGTTTTAGCTTGATGAAGTGAATGTATCTAGACGCCTTGTAGTGTGTAGGTTCGGATTCCTTTGAGGACTCCCCGAGTTGGGAGACCTCGAGGGAGACCGCCTAGAGCTCCCACCCGCCAGTCCCAGTTTGCGTCAGGTCGTGCCAGCCATTTCCCTAGTAAGGGGGATCTATCCCAGTGATAATCCTCATGAACAACCTCAGAGCAATCCGAGCGTTCATATGGAACATCCGAGGCTTCGGGCAGGACGGCTGGCGTTGCCAAATCAAGGGATATTTGCGCCAAGAAGATGTGGACATTGTGGGCCTATAGGAGACGATTCGACAGGACTTCTCGATTGTGGAGCTGGAAAGCGTATCTCGCCACAAGTTTGTCTGGACGTGGCTCCCGGTGTCTGGCCACTCGGGTGGTATTATCTTGGAGTCAAGGATGATACCTTCGAGGTAGAGGATATGGACCGCGGGGATTTCTTCGTGAGCATGGCCCTCACCCATAAACAATCGCACCTCAAATGGGAGGTGATCATTGTTTATGGCCCCGCAGACCATAGGAGGTCCGCTGCATTTCAGAGCGAGCTCAAGGCGAAGGTGGAACGTACGGAGGCCCCTGTCATTGTGGTTGGGGACTTCAACCTTATTTGCTCCACCGAAGACAAGAGCTCGCCTAATGTGGACCTCCATAGGATCCGTATGTTCAATGACTGCATTGCCGACCTTGCCCTCAGGGAGATTGCTAGGGTAGGGGCCAGATTCACTTGGACCAACAACCAGTTGGACCCGATCCGCAGTATACTCGATTGTGTCTTTGTCTCAGTTGCTTGGGAGGTGTCCTTCCCCTTGAGCTCTCTCCGTGCGGTTACTAGGGTTGGACCCGACCATACCCCCTCTGACATGGGTATACCCTACAGGTGCTCGATCTTGGTATATATGGTCCAAATACATACAGGCCCACGGTGTCGCCAAGGCCCGGATGGAATGACTCGAGTAACCTACGGACTCTCGATTGCTTGAAGGACAAGAAGAAGCTAAAGATAGAAAGTTTGAAGGGGAAAACCCTAACTTGTAACCGACTCGACCTGCTACCCGAGACCTAGCCTATCTATATAAAGGCTAGGAGGGGGCGGCGAGGAGGACACACGCAACCCTAGTTTCCACAACCCTTGCCAGATTGCATATGCGCACCATTGTAACTTTCGACTCCTTCGATAATTCCACGAGCAGACAAGCAGGAGTAGGGACCTCTACGAGGCCTGAACCTGGGTAAATCCTTTGTCCCCTGTGTGCTTGTTTGCTAGCCGATAGATGTCTCCAGCGCTCCCTCCTTCTCCAAAACCCAAGTCCATAACAATGGGCATTGATGAGTTAAACCCTCGTCACCCTCCTTCTCTCGTCGGGAGGGGGCCGCCACCTAGACTCAATCGCTTCCACCATAACTTCTGGCTGACCTAGCGAGGTTTTGTGGAGGCGATTCGATCTAGATGGTTAGAGGCCGCCGCGTCTACCCCCCGTGTATACAATGCCATTGATGTTTGGCATTATTGTGCCAAACTGTCACGACAATTTATGCGAGGATGGGGGCGAAACTTGTTACTTTTATGTTCTTTATGCGAGGGAAGCTCTTTATGAAACTTGAAATCTCTGCTTCCCTCTTATAAAGATCCTTTCTTTTTTACTGTTATGTTGAGTCTTCATCTTCTATCTTTATGCACTAATTGAGAGAGCATAGTGACTATTCTTAGTTTAATGTGCATTGTTCCAAAACTTATTGATTGATTCATAACTGTGATATTGCTTGTTCATAAATTATTTGTATCTAGTCACCCATATGAACTTTGAAGGTGTCCTATGCATTTATATTTTTCTATACCATGAGGGACAAGCTGAATACCATTCTTATTATGTTTTCTATATGTGAAACAAACAAATGTCTTTTAATGCATTATTATTCATGACCCTTTTGTTTGTATCTTTTTCATGTTACAACATAATTACTATGTCTTATTGTTAGAACTCTATCCTTTATGCTCATGTTAGAGTACTTTGATCCTAGCTATCAATGCTTTACAAATATGATGGTGCATGTCACCTAAAAAATTATTCTTTTTGTCACTTACCTACTCGAGGACGAGCATGAGTTAAGCTTGGGGATGTTGATACGTCGTAAAAGTATCTATAATTTTTGATGTTGCATGCTTGTTTTATATCTACTTTCTTATGTTTTATTCACACTTTGAGCTATTTTTATACATTTTCTGGGACTAACCTATTAACAAGATGCCACAGTGCCAGTTGCCTGTTTTCTGCTGTTTTTGGTTTCAGAAAAGCTAGTAAGGAAATATTCTCGGAATTGGACCAGACAAAAGCCAAAGTCAATATTTTACCCAAAGCAACACGGAGGCCGGAGGGGAGACGAAGTGGCGCACCAGGGCGGCCACACCTGGTGGTGGCGCGGCCTGGCGTGGGGCATGCCACCAGGGGGTGTGGGCCCCCTGGTGCTCCACCGACCTTGCCCCTTCGCCTATAAAAGCCTCCCGATACGAAAACCCTAAGTACAAGATCAGATTTCCACAAAAAGTTCCGCAGCACCGCCGCCACCGAAGAGGAGATTCAGGGCACATAAGTATCTATTCCGGCACCCTGCCGGGACGGGGAAAACTTGCTGCTGTGCTCATCATACCTTCCTCTTGGGGTTCCCCAACGAGCTCGATATATTTTGGGCTATCATCAAGCTTTTTCTGGCGCCGTTGCCGGGGAGTCAAGGACATCTTCATAAGGGGAGTCCCTCATAACCAATCTCTTTACTTTATTATTTTTGTTTTGCTTAGTTTCCTTTTGTTTTGTTTGCTTGTTTCTTTATCAAAAACACAAAAAAATAGTTTTACTAGTTTGCTTTCTTTGTTAAAAACACAAAAAAATGACTACTCTTGAAAACACTAAGTTGTGTGACTTCACTAGCACCAACAACAATGATTTTATGAGCACACTTATTGCTCCACCTGTTCCTGAAGCTACTTTCTTTGAGATAAAACCTGCTTTACTCAATATGGTTATGAGAGAACAATTTTCTGGTATTGGTAATGAAGATGCTGCTGCCCATCTAAATAACTTTGTTGAACTTTGTGAGATGCAAAAGCATAAGGATACAGATGGAGATATTATTAAGCTTAAATTGTTTCCTTTCTCTTTGAGAGGAAAAGCTAAAGAGTGCTTGAATTCCTTAACTAGGAATAGTATTGATTCTTGGACTAAATGCAAAGATGCTTTCATTGGAAAGTACTATCCTCCTGCTAAGATTATATCTATGAGAAGTGAAATAATGAAGTTTAAACAATCTGATAATGAGAACGTTGCTCAAGCTTGGGAAAGAATGAAATCTTTGGTAAAGAATTGTCCCACTCATGGACCGACTGCTTGGATGATCATCCAAACTTTTTATGCAGGATTGAACTATTCTTCAAGGAACCTATTGGATTCTGCTGCTAGAGGTACCTTTATGACCATTACTTTGGGTGTCAACAAAGCTTCTGGATAATATGATGGTTAACTATTCTGAATGGCATACTGAGAGAGCTCCACAAGGTAAGAAGGTAAATTCTATTGAGAAAACCTCCTCCTTGAGTGATAAGATTGATGTTATTATGTCTATGCTTGTTAATGGGAAAGCTCATATTGATCCAAATAATGTTCCTTTAGCTTCTTTGGTTGCTCAAGAAGAGCAAGTTGATGTGAACTTCATAAGAAATAACAATTTTGGCAATAATGCTTATAGGAATAATTTTGGTAACAACAATTATAAGCCATATCCTCCCAACAATGGTAATGCTTATGGAAATTATTACAACAATAATAGGAGTGCTCCCTCTGAACTTGAAGTTATGCTTAAAGACTTTATTAGTAAACAAACTGCTTTCAATAAAACTATTGAGGAAAAACTCTCTAATGCTGAAAGAAATATAGCATCTTTGGCTGAAACTCAATCTTCTTTGAATAAAATGGCTGCTAAACCTGAAACTAATGATAATCCCTTTGCAACTACTAATGCCATACAAGTAAGAATTGATGAAAATATTAGACTATTAGCTGAATTACATGCTAAGTGGGAAAGAGAGGATGAAATTGCTAGAAACATTAGTGTGTCTACTATCACCACCACTAGTGTTAAGGCTACTAATAGTTCTACCACCTTAGATGATAATTTTGATTTTGATCTTGATGGTTGTAATATCTCCGAAGTTATTAAGTTCCTACAAAAGCTTGCTAAAAGTCCTAATGCTAGTGCCATGAACATGGCCTTTACAAAACACATTACGGATGCTCTCATAAAGATTAAAGAAGAAAAGATGAAACATAAAGCTTCAATTCCTATAAAACAAGAAGATGGTTGGGAACCCATCATTAATATGAAAGTGAATGATTTTGATTTCAAAGCTTTATGTGATCTTGATAGTAGTGTTTCTATTATGCCTAGAAGGATTTATGATATGCTTGATTTGCCTCCACTTGAATATTGTTATTTGAATGTCCCACTTGATGATAATGCTAAAAAGAAACTCATGGGGAGTATTAATGATGTTCTTATTATGGTTAACAATGCCTATGTCCCCTTTGATTTCTATGTTTTGGATGTTGAATTCAATGCTTCTTGTCCTATTACTTTGGGAAAACCTTTTCTTAGAATTGTTGGTGCCATTATTGATATGAAAAAAGGCACCATTAAATATCAACTCCCACTCAAAAAGGTATAGAACACTTTCCTAAGAAGAGAGAGAAGATTTCTTTTGCCTCTCATATGAAAACAAAATTTGCTCTTAATGCTTCTTCAATTGAGAACACTTGATTCTTTTTCTTGCTTCTTATGCCTAACTTAAAGACGTTAAAGAAAAGTACTTATTGGGAGATAACCCAAAAGTTTTAGATGAGTCTTGGAAGTTATTACTTTAGTAATAACCGCTCCTTATCCTTTTTATTTTCTTTTTGTGCCAAGAGTAACCTCTAATGAGAGAGAAGTAATGATTGGGAAAGTTGCTGTCCCGAAACAGATTTCTGTGCTTCACCATAAAAATTCGTGTAAAATCTCTGTACGTCCTTTTGAGGCGTGAAATTTTGTGATTCTGCCCCAGGTTGTTATCTAACTTTCGTTAGTTCAACACTTTTTGATTTGAGCAACAGAAGGTCTTCTAAAAAATTCGTCTTTACCTGCTGGTCTGTTTTGACAGATTTCTGCCATTTTCTGCATTTGCTTCTTGTTGGTTCCTTTTTGAGTTCTCTTGGGGAATTGAGATTTTTGAGGGAAGTGCTACAGTATCTAGTGTTTTAATAGAAGTTTTATTGGTGTTAGAACTGAACCTAAAGACTTATTATCTTGAGTGCACTAATGTTGCTAATAAAGATTGTGTGAAGTTTTGTATGAAGGAAAAATTTCAGGTGTATGGAAGGAATGAGTAATGAGATGAAGGATGGAGTAAAGCTCAAGCTTGGGGATGCCACGCGTGTCACCCCAAGGAATATCCAAGAAGTACAAGCGTCAAAGCTTGGGGATGCCCAAGGCATCCCCCTCTTCATCAATAAAAATCCTAGGTTTCTCCAAGCGCTTCATTTTTATTGTTTCATGCATAGTTGTGTTGTTCTTGGAGCGTCTTATTTTTTGTTTTCGTTTTGGTTTTTCGTTTTCTTTGTTTGCTTAGTTTGCTGAATAAATTGGTTGGACCCCCTCTTTCATACATTGGTTCTCAAGTAGTTTGGTTTGGTTTGGAAAAGAGTAGGAAAGTTCATGCTTAAGTGGTAAAGAGAGCTTGTTTTTGACTGTGGCCTATGCTTTGTCATGCCATGCTTGATATTGGTTTGGCTTTATGCTTAGTATTCTTTGTTGTAGCATGACTTGTTATGAACAATTGAGATTGCTTAATGTGCCTTGGATGAATCATGCATTGTTTTAGCATATTAAAGCATAGTATAGTGGTATTCTCCTTTGATGCTTTATTTGGGTTGACTTGGCGCATGCTCACACCATTTTATGACTATCTCAAGTCACCATAGCCTTTATGATCCTTTAGTTTTCAACTTGTAGTATCACTTTATGTTTTGATCAATGATGTTTTGTCGCTCTGCATGATTATGGCCATTATTGCTCTCTTAGTTTGTCGCTCCCAGTCTTTTGCTAGCCTCCACAACCAAGTATGAGTTCCACTCATGCATCCAACTCCTTAAACCAAGTTATTCCAAAGAGTCCACCATACCTACCTATTATCATATGCTATTCCAAGTATATTCATGCTTTTGTTTACCTTTCAAATTAAACTTGTTATGAGAAAACTAGTGATTAAAGCTCTCACGAACTTGATGGCACACTTTACCTTTTGCATTTAATGAACTTGAACCATTGGGTCCTTCTTTGTTGCGTATATGCTTGCACTTTATAAGTTGAAGTTAGCAGAACCATGTATCATGGGGAACGCTTTCAACATTGTACTTCTACTTTGTACACCGTTGATATCATGTTCTTTTGCTTATGGATCCCGGCGGTGTGAAATAAAAGTGGAACTTGTAAGATCATGGAGTTTATATGTGTGTTAGAAAAACGCCTGGGCCGCTAGCCTAAGCCATGCCTAATCATGGTGGAAACTTGCAGCATCACCATAATGAGCACTCTGAAGCATCCTCAATAAAAACCTATGCAAATAGCAAATAAAAAGATCACTGAGATGCTTATTGTCTGATTGCCTTGTCATTTTGATTATGGGATAGCTCCTGTATCATGTGCAAGGGGTACCCCGTTGGTGGTTCTTTAAGATACATATGTACTTACAATGACAAGAGCTTACTTGTGACTAAAGTTGAGTAGCATGAGGTTCGATCTTCGTAAGTAAGGGGCATGAGATTTCGGTTTATAACTTGCCAAGCATATCCTCTTAGTTGTGTCACTTTAACCTTAATCACCTTCAAGATGCTTATGATAGGGGCAATGAGAGCTGAAAGCTATAAGTACCATAATTTTTGGAAGCTCTTTATGAAACTTGAATCTCTGCTTCCTTCTATAAAGGTCTTTCTTCCACCATTATATTGAGTCTCCACCTTCTAACTTTATGCACCTACTTTGAGAGCATAGTGGCCATTCTTAGTTCTATGTGCATTGTCCCAAGAGTAATTTATTGATGCATACCTTGATATTGCTTGCTTTAAACTATTTGTATCTAGTCACTCTTATGAACTTTGAAGGTGTCCTATGCATTTATATTTGCTACTCTATGAGGGACAAGCTGAATACTATTATGCTATGTTTTCTTTATGTGAAACAAACAAACGTCTTGCAAAACATTGTTATTCATGAATCTTTTGTTTGTGCCTTTTCATGTTGCATCATAGTTTCTTTGTCCTATTGCTAGAACTTTGTCTTTCATGTTATGTTTGAAGTATTATGATCCTAGCTTTGAATGTTTTACAAATACTTTGATCAAGTTTATGATGGTGCATGTCACCTCAAAAATTATTCTTTCTTTTATCACTTACCTACTCGAGGACGAGCAGGAGTTAAGCTTGGGGATGTTGATACATTGCAAATGTATCTATAATTTTTGATGTTCCATGCTTGGTTTTATCTAATTTCTTGTGTTTTGTCCACACTTTGGAGTACTTTTCATATGATTTCTTGGACTAACCTATTGACAAGAGCCACAGTGCCAGCTGCCTGTTTTCTGCTGTTTTTGGTTCCAGGAAGTCAGAAAATGAATATTCTCGAAATTGGACGGGACAAAAGCCAAAGTTGTTATTTTACCGGAAGACATCTGGAGCCAGAATACGAGACAGAGAAGGGCTGGGGCCCGACCACACCACCTGGCCGCGCGACCAGGCCTGGCCCGCGCCAGGGGGTGGTCTGGCCGACCCTAGCACCCCCTCGACCTCTCCTTCCGCCTATATATTGCCTACGATACCAAAGCCCTAAGTACCCGATCAAAAATCCACGAAAGAGTCTGTAGCCGCCGTCATCTCCATCCCTAGATCGGGAGGGATCTGAGGCTCTTCCCGGCACCCTGCCAGAGAGGGGAATTCACCCTGGAGGCCTTCTTCATCACCATGCAAGCCTCCGGTGTGATGCGTGAGTAGTTCATCTCTGGACTACGGGTCCATGTAGTAGCTAGATGGCTGATTCTCCTCCTTTGTGCTTTCATGACTAGATCTTGTGAGCTCTGTTCATGATCAAGATCATCTATTTGTAATCCATACATGTTGTGTTTGCGGGGATCCGATGGATATTGAGATGCTATTTCAGATTGATTATTGATTCTATCATGTCTTTGTTATTTGTGATCTTGCATGCTTTCCGTTGTTAGTAGCTATCTTGGCCAAGTAGATGCTAACAACTCCAAGAGTTAGTATTTATGCTCGATAGTGGGTTCATGCCTCTGGTAATCTGGGGAAGTGACAGAAATCTCTAAGGTACTAGATGTGATGTTGCTACTAGGGAGAAAACAACAATCCTTTGTTCATAGAACAATCGTATTGTTTACTTTACACGCAATTCGTAAAGCAATAATCTGTTGCTTGCAACTTAATACTGGAGGGGGTTTGGATGATAACCTAAAGGTGGATCATTAGTCATAGATGCAGTTGGATGGCGGTCTATGTATAATGTTGTAATGCCCAATCGAATCTCAAAGGAGTCAAGATGATTAGTATACGCTTGTATGCTTTCTCGATGTTTGCCAATTGCCCCGCTGTAATTTGTTCACCCAACATGTTATCTATCTTAAGGAGAGACACCTCTAGTGAACTATGGACCCTGGTCCTTTCTTTTACAATCAATATACAAATTGTTTACTGCTTTGTGTTTACTTTATGCAAACTATTACTTCCTTCCATTCGATATGTTTAATCCTTTGTTTTCAACAAAACCGGTGAGATTGACAACCTCATCGCAAGTTGGGGACAGAGTTCTGTGGTTGTGTTGTGCAGGTCTCCATGTTGCTGCTGGCACCGGTAGTGCGCCCTGCCAACGTTCAGCTAGCTACACCTTTGGGGTGTTTCCTTGCTCGTACTGGATTGATAACCTTGGTTTCGTACTGAGGGAAAACTTGCTGCTGTGCTCATCATACCTTCCTCTTTGTTGGGGGGATACCCCCGGGTAGGGTCACTCCGGGGTATAAGGGCCGAGTTAGCCGAGGTTCGGCAAGGTCAAAGCAGATGTTGGCCGGGTCACCTCAAGGCAGGCCGGATCACGGAGTAACCCGGACCAGGGGATAGCCTAACATTGTCTCATCCGACTTAAGGAGTAAGTCGGAAGTGCTTGTCTAACTTATATGCAGGAACAGGTGTGGCCGGATCTACTTTGATCTGGGTCCTGGCTTAGCCTCTAGGAGAAGGAAGGAATCTCTCTGGTCAAAAAGAAGGTCCGGTACGCACTGCATGAGCGGAGAAAGCAAGGGCAGGACCACCGGATCATGGCCGACAAGGGTGACGACGCCCATGTCGGCTGACGCGGGCGCCGCAGAGGCTTACGTCGCTAAAGCATGTGTGATGCGGGGGAAAAGCACCCCGGTCGGGTTACCACTTTGGGAGGGGGCATATTCTTAGGAATATGCCTCCACGTATGCCCTAGGCAGGGACCGAACTTCCTCTATATAAGGGGGGCTAGGTTTCTGGTAGAAGGGGTTGGTTGAGCTCTAGTTGGTTTGGTGATTCCATAGGGCTAGTCGATTTAAGGGTTCTAGGGAAAAAATAGTAGGCAAGAGTAAGAGAGCTCCTTCTTCCTCCTATCGCCAATACAGCTCAAGGAGCACTTGTAATCTCGAGATATAGCAATACGAACTTCTGTGTGGAGAATCACTCCACTATCCCACCCTGGATTCCCCTAGCGTGTATTAGTCCCCACCTTTAGCCTATCCATGGCATCTGCCGTGACACCACCACGACACTCTTGGGGTTCCCCAACGAGCTCGATATATTTTGGGCTATCATCAATGCTCATTGTCTGTTGCCTTGTCATTTTGATATGGGATAGCTCCTGTATCATGGGGCAAGGGGTACCCCGTTGGCAGTTCTCCATGATATACATGTACTTACAATGACAAGAACTTACTTGTGACTAAAGTTGAGTAGCATGAGGTCTGGGACTCGTAGGCAAGGGGCATGAGATTTTTGACTTATAACTTGTAAGCATATCCTCATATTTGTTCACTTTAACCTAATCACCTAATAAAAGATGCTTATGACAGGGGTAATGAGAGCTGAAAGCTAATAAGTACCATAATTTTTGGAAGCTCTTTATGAAACTTGAAATCTATGCTTCCCTCTTATGAAGAGCCTTTCTTTTTACTTTTATGTTGAGTCTTCATCTTCTATCTTTATGCACCAATTGAGAGAGCATAGTGACTATTCTTAGTTTAATGTGCATTGTTCCAAAACTTGTTGATTGATTCATAACTGTGATACTACTTGTTCCTAAATTATTTGTATCTAGTCACCCATATGAACTTTGAGGGTGTCCTATCCATTTATATTTTTCTATACCATGAGGGACAAGCTGGATACCATTCTTATTATGTTTTCTATATGTGAAACAAACAAATGTCTTTTAATGCATTATTATTCATGAACCTTTTGTTTGTATCTTTTTCATGTTGCAACATAATTACTATGTCTTATTGTTAGAACTCTATCCTTTATGCTCATGTTAGAGTACTTTGATCCTAGCTATCAATGCTTTACAAATATGATGGTCCATGTCACCTCAAAAATTATTCTTTTTGTCACTTACCTACTCGAGGACGAGCATGAGTTAAGCTTGGGGATGTTGATACATCGTAAACATATCTATAATTTTTGATGTTCCATTCTTGTTTTATATCTACTTTCTTATGTTTTGTTCACACTTTGAGCTATTTTTATATATTTTCTGGGACTAACCTATTAACAAGATGCCACAGTGCCAGTTGCCTATTTTCTGCTATTTTTTGTTCTAGAAAAGCTAGTAAGAAAATATTCTCGAAATTGGACCGGACAAAAGCCAAAGTCAATATTTTACCCGAAGCAACACGGAGTCCGGAGGGGAGACGAAGTGGTGCACCAGGGCGGCCACACCTGGTGGCGGCATGGTCTGGGGGGGGCATCACCAGGGGTGTGGGCCCCCTAGTGCTCCACCGACCTTGCCCCTTCGCCTATAAAAGCCTCCCGGGATGAAAACCCTAAGTACACGATCAGATTTCCATGAAAAGATCCACGGTGCCGCCGCCACCGAAGAGGAGATTCAGGGGACAGAAGTCTCTGTTCCGGCACCCTGTCGGGACAGGGAAGTGCCCCCGGATCCATTTCCATCGACTCCACCGCCATCTCCATCGCCGTTGCTGACTCCCATGATGAGGAGGGAGTAGTTCTCTCTCGAGGCTAAGGGCTCTACAAGTAGCTATGTGTTCATCTCTCTCTCTATGTGTGATCTTATTGAGATCATGAGCTTTGTAATCTATAGATCTACTCTGCTACTCAAGTGCTGTAATTAATCTCTGCTATCCCCACGTGTGAAGTTGTTAGTGTGCACACCGTGTGGCACTTAGGCTAAGGTTACATAAATACTTATCATGAGTATATTTTAAGTTGGATGTCTCTATGAGATTGTGGTGTTTGTTGGAACCATCTAGCGCTCAAGGTGACAGTGAGGGGTTATCTAGATGGGGAATGCAAACTTTAAGGCGTGTTGTTATAGCCCTACATCGTCCAACCGGAGAGTAGTTCAGGGTAGAATAATGAAGAGAAGATATTTATATGAGAGTGTCCACTAGTGAAAGTATGATCCCTAGTCCTTGTTTCTAAGCATTCAAACATTGTTTACAATCAGTACTGTTACATGTTTGCTTGCTGCCACTCTTATATCAGATTGCATACCACTTATAATCATCCATATTACTTGTATTTCACTATCTCTTCGCCGAACTAGTGCACCTATACACTTGACAAGTGTATTGGGTGTGTTGGGGACACAAGAGACTTCTTGGATCTTGATTGCAGGGTTGCTTGAGAGTGATACCTTTGACCACTTCCTCCCCGAGTTCGATAAACCTTGGGTGATCCACTTAAGGGAAACTTGCTACTGTTCTACAAACCTGTGCACTTGGAGGCCCAACACTGTCTACAAGAATAGAAGCATGCGTAGACATCAGTTTGCCTTCTTGAAGGGTCACTTGATTCATGATGGTGTACTCGCGCTTCATGAAATCATTCATGAGGTGAAGGTACGCTATCAGAAAGGGGTTTTCCTCAAGCTGGACTTTCAGAAGGCGTACGATAGGCTGGACTAGGCATTCCTTAGACAAGTCCTCGAGCGGCAAGGACTGGATGACAGGGTGATCTGCTGGATTATGCAGTCGTCATGAGTGGTAGCTCTGCTATCAATGTTAATGGGGAAGTGGGTCCATATTTTAGACCCTCCTGCAGAGTTAGACAAGGGGACCCACTCTCCCCCTTCTCTTCAACTCTGCAGTGGATGCCCTAGCAGAGATCTTGGACAAAGCCAAGATCACTAGCCACATTTCGGGCATGGTAGGGCATCTGATCCCCAGAGGGGGCATCACCCACCTTTAGTATGCGGATGATACTATGATCATGGTACAAGGATCGAACCTTGACATCATCAATCTCAAGTTCCTACTCTTGTGCTTTGAATCCATGTCGGGCCTTAAGATCAACTTTGACAAGAGCGAAGTCATGGTTTTGGGATTCCCCGAGGAGGAGAAGCAACGTATCGCAGACCACCTAAACTGCCGCCTGGCATCTTTCCCGATTACCTATCTAGGGATGCCCATGAGAGACTCTCGAGTCCTGATCAGGGACCTTTCCCCCATGGTCACGAAGGTTTGGTCTAAAGCCGAACCGTGGCATGCGCGCCTTACGTCCAAGGGGAGCAAGACTATCCTGATCAACTCATGTCTCTCTAGCCTCACCATGTATCAGATGGGACTATATTTGTTACCTGAAGGAACCCATGTAGACTTTGCTAAAGAGTTGTCTAGGTTCTTTTGGGCGGCTAGAGATGGACACCAGAAATATCACATGGTGAAGTGGGCAGATATTTGCACGCCCAAAATCCTTGGGGGTTTAGGAGTCCTCGACTCTCGCCGCTTCAATGTGACACTGCTGCTGAGTGGTTGTGGCGGATCCTCTAAGATGATGGAGGCCTCTGGCTGCAACTTATTAAGGCTAAGTACCTCCGGGGTCGCCCCCTCCTAGCATGTGAACGGCGTGAGGGGTCTCAGTTCTAGCGGGCCATCTAGGACATTAAACATGTCATTCGTCGAGGCGCTAGCTTTGCGGTGGGTAATGGTCGGGAAGTCCTGTTTTGGCTTGACCCCTGGGGACTGGGGACCCTCCTTTATCAGGAATTCCCAGCCCTTTTCGCTATCTGCGCAGCTCCCATGATGCTTGTGGCCGAGGCATTGTAGGGAGGCCGCTGGAACATCCTGTTCCGTAGGACATTCAGTGACGTTGAGGCCGCAGACTTCCTGAGGCTGCGGGAATCCTTGCCCTTATCCCTCTCAGAGGAGAGGGATATGGTTACATGGAGCCAGTCTCCTTTGGGAGATTTTTCGGTTAGCTCGGCCTATCGGACCCTCTTCTAGGGTCCAGAGTTACCTTGGACGACGCACATGTGGAAGGGCCCCCTCCCCTTGAGCCTACGTATTTTCCTGTGGCAACTGCTACAGGATCGGCTCCCTTCGGGGGTAGAGATCTCGAAACGTAATGGTCCATCCAATGGGCTATGTCCTCTATGTGGGACACCGGAGACGTGCTCCCACATTATGTTCACATGCCCTTGCTTGATGGCTCAATGCACGGCGCCCAGAAAAATGCTTGATGGCTCAATGCACGGCGCCCAGAAAAATGCTTGATGGCGGTGTTGATATAGAGCTCGTTGGGAACCCCAAGAGGAAGGTATGATGAGCACAACAGCAAGTTTCCCTCAGTTATGAAACCAAGGTTTAATCGAACCAGTAGGAGCAAGGAAACACCTCAAAGGTGTTACTAGCTGAGCTTTGGCAGGGCGCACTACCGGTGCTAGTAGCAACATGGAGACCTGCACAACACAACCACAGAACTTTGTCCCCAACTTGCGATGAGGTTGTCAATCTCACCGTGTTTTGCGGAAAACAAAGGATTAAACGTATCGAATGGAAAGAAGTAAAAGTTTGCATAAAGTAAACACAAAGCAGTAAAAGATTCGTAGATTGTATGTAAAGTAAAAGGACCGGGATCCATAGTTCACTAAAGGTAGCTCTCCTTAAGATAGATAACATGCTGGGTGAACAAATTACAGCGGGGCAATTGACAAACACCGAGAAAGCAATACATGCATATACTAATCATCTTGACTCCTTTGAGACTTGATTGGGGAATACAACATAATACATAGACCGCCATCCAACTGCATCTATGACTAATAATCCATCTTCAGGTTATCATCCGAACCCCCTCCAGTATTAAGTTGCAAGCAACAGATTATTGCTTTACGAACTGCGTGTAAGGTAAACAATACGATTGCTCTATGAACAAAGGATTGTTGTTTTCTCCCTAGTAGCAACAGCACATCTAGTACCTTAGAGATTTCTGTCACTTCCCCAGATTACCAGAGGCATGAACCCACTATCGAGCATAAATACCTACTCTTGGAGTTGCTAGCATCTACTTGGCCAAGATAGCTACTAACAACGGAAAGCATGCAAGATCTCAAATAACAAAGACATGATAGAATCAATAATCAATCTGAAATAGCATCTCAATATCCATCGGATCCCCGCAAACACAACATATATGAATTACAAATAGATGATCTTGATCAGGAACGGAGCTCACAAGATCTAAACATAAATCACAAAGGAGGAGAAACCAGCCATCTAGCTACTACATGGATCCGTAGTCCAAGGATGAACTACTCACGCATCATACCAGAGGCTTGCATGGTGATGAAGAAGGCCTCCAGGGTGAATTCCCCTCTCCGGCAGGGTGCCGGGAAGAGCTTCAGATCCCTCCTGATCTAGGGATGGAGATGACGGCGGCTACAGACTCTTTCGTGGATTTTTGATCGGGTACCTAGGGTTTTCGTCCCGAGGGCAACTTATAGGCGGAAGGAGAGGCCGAGGGGGTGCTGGGGGCGGCCAGACCACCCCCTGGCGCGGGCCAGGCCTGGCCGCACGGCCAGGTGGTGTGGCCGGCCCCCAGCCCTTCTCCGTCTCGTATTCCAGCACTTGATCCCTTCCGGAAAAATAGGCACTTTGGCTTTTGTCCCGTCCAATTCCGAGAATATTCATTTTCTGACTTTTCTGGAACCAAAAACAACAGAAAACAGGCAGCTGGCACTGTGGCTCTTGTTAATAGGTTAGTCCAAGAAATCATAATAAAAGTACTCCAAAGTTGGAACAAAACACAATAAAGTGGATAAAACCAAGCATGGAACATCAAAAATTATAGATACATTTGCAATGTATCAACATCCCCAAGCTTAACTCCTGCTCATCCTCGAGTAGGTAAGTGATAAAAAGAAATAATTTTTGAGGTGACATGCACCATCAAAGACTTGATCAAAGTATTTGCAAAACATTCAAAGCTGGGATCATAGTACTTCAATCATAACATGAAAGACAAAGTTCTAGCAATAAGCAAAGAAACTATGAAACAACATGAAAAGGCACAAACAAAAGATTCATGAATAACATGCTTTGCAAGACGTTTGTTTGTTTCACATAAAGAAAACATAGCATAAAAGTATTCAGCTTGTCCCTCAATAGAGTAGCAAATATAAATGCATAGGACACCTTCAAAGTTCATAAGAGTGACTAGATACAATAGTTTAAAACAAGCAATAACAAGTTATGCATCAATCAACTAGTCTTAGGACAATGCACATAGAACTAAGAATGGCCACTATGCTCTCAAAGTAGTGCATAAAGATAGAAGGTGGAGACTCGATATAATGGTGGAAGAAAGGCCTTTTGTAAAAGGAAGTAGGGATTCAAGTCTCATAAAGAGCTTCCAAAAATTATGGTACTTATAGCTTTCAGCTCTCATTGCCCCTATCATAAGCATCTTGAAGGTGATTAAGGTTAAAGTGACACAACTAAGAGGATATGCTTGACAAGTTATAAACCGAAATCTCATGCCCCTTACTTATGAAGACCGATCCTCATGCTACTCAACTTCAGTCACGAGTAAGCTCTTGTCATTGTAAGTACATGTGTATCATTAAGAACCTCCAACGGGGTATCCCTTGCACATGATACGGGAGCTTTCCCATAATCAAAATGACAAGGCAAGCAGACAATGAGCATCTCAGCGATCTTTTTATTTGCTATTTGCATAGGTTTTTATTGAGGATGCTTCATAGAGTGCTCACTATGGTGATGCTGCAAGTTTCCACCATGATTAGGCATGGCTTAGGCTAGCGGCCCAGGCGTTTCTCTAACACACATACAAACTCCATGATCTTACAAGTTCCACTTTTATTTCACACCGCCAGGATCCGTAAGCAAAAGAACATGATATCAACGGTGTACAAAGTAGAAGTACAATGTTGAAAGCGTTCCCCATGATACATGGTTCTGGTAACTTCAACTTATAAAGTGCAAGCATATACGCAACAAAGAAGGACCCAATGGTTCAAGTTCATTAAATGCAAAAGGTAAAGTGTGCCATCAAGTTCGTGAGAGCTTTAATCACTAGTTTTCTCATAATAAGTTTAATTTGAAAGGTAAACAAAAGCATGAATATACTTGGAATAGCATATGCTAATAGGTAGGTATGGTGGACTCTTTGGAATAACTTGGTTTAAGGAGTTGGATGCATGAGTGGAACTCATACTTGGTTGTGGAGGCTAGCAAAAGACTAGGAGCGACAAACTAAGAGAGCAATAGTGGCCATAATCATGCAGAGCGACAAAACATCATTGATAAAGCATAAAGTGATACTACAAGTTGAAAACTAAAGGATCATAAAGACTATGGTGACTTGAGATAGTCATAACATGGTGTAAGCATGTGCCAAGTCAACCCAAATAAAGCATCAAAGGAGAATACCACTATACTATGCTTTAATATGCTAAAACAACGCATGATTCATCCAAGGCACATTAAGCAATCTCAATTGTTTATAACAAGTCATGCTGCAGCAAAGAATACTAAGCATAAAGCCAAAAAAATATCAAGCATGGCATGACAAAGCATAGCCACAGTCAAAAACGAGCTCTTTTTACCACATAAGCATGAACTTTCCTACTCTTTTCCAAACCAAACCAAACTATTTGCAAACCAAAGTGTGAAAGAGGGGGTCCAACCAACTTATTCAGAAAACTAAGCAAACTAAGCAAACCAAGCAAACTAAAAACCAAAACAAAAACAAAAAGGAAGACGCTCCAAGAAAAACACAACTATGCACGAAACAATAAAAATGAAGCGTTTGGAAGAAACCTGGAATTTTTATTGATGAAGAAGAGGATGCCTTGGGCATCCCCAAGCTTTGACGCTTGTACTTCTTGGATATTTCTTGGGGTGACAGGCGTGGCATACCCAAGCTTGAGCTTTAGTCCATCCTTCATCTCATTACTCATTCCTTCCATACACCTAAAATTTTTCCTTCATACAAAACTTCACACAATCTCATTAGCAACATTAGTGCACTTAAGATAAATAAGTCTTAAGGTTCAGTTCTAACACCAAATAAACTTCCATTAGAACACTAGCTACTGTAGCACTTCCCTCAAAAAGCTCAATTCCCCAAAAGAACTCAAGAAGGAACCCACAGGAAGCAAATGTAGAAAATGGCAGAAATCTGTCAAAACAGACCAGCAGGTAGAGACGATTTTTTCGAAGACCTTATGTTGCTCAAATCAAAAAGTGTTGAACTAACGAAAGTTAGATAACAGCAGAAGCACAAAAAAATACAGCTCAATCCGACGAGAGCTCTCTCAGGAATTTTTACGGTGAAGCACAAAAATCTGTTTCGGGACAGCAACTTTACCAATCATTTTTTCACTCTCATTAGAGGTTACTCTTGGCACAAAAAGCAAATAAAAAGGATAAGGAGAAGTTATTACAGAGGTAATAACTTCCAAGACTCATCTAAAACTCTTGGGTTATCTCCCAACAAGTACTTTTCTTTAACGCCTTTAAGTTAGGCATAAGAAGCAAAGAAAGAATCAAGTGTTCTCAAATGAAGAAGCATTAAGACCAAATTTTGTTTTCATAGGAGAAGCAAAAGAAATCTTTTCTCTCTTTTTAGGGAAGTGTTCTATACCTTTCTTGAGTGGGAGTTGATATTTAATGGTGCCTTCTTTCATATCAATGATGGCACCAACAGTTCTAAGAAAAGGTCTTCCCAAAGTAATAGGACAAGAAGCATTGTATTCAACATCCAAAACATAGAAATCAACGGGGACATAGGAATCATTAACCATAATAAAAACATCATTAAGAATCCCCACGAGTTTCTTTTTAGCATTAGCATCAAGTGGGACATTCAAATAACAATCTTCAAGAGGAGGCAAATCAAGCATATCATAAATCCTTCTAGGCATAATAGAAACACTACTATGAAGATCACACAAAGCTTTGAAATCAAAGTCATTCACTTTCATATTAATGATGGGTTCCCAACCATCTTCTTGCTTTATAGGAATAGAAGCTTTATGTTTCCTCTTTTCTTCTTTAATCTTTATGAGAGCATCGGTAATGTGTTTTGTAAAGGCCATGTTCATAGCACTAGCATTAAGACTTTTAGCAAGCTTTTGTAGGAACTTAATAACTTCAGAGATGTTGCAACCATCAAGATCAAAATCGACTTTATCATATAAAGTAGTAGAACTATTACTAGCCTCAACACTAGTGGTGGTAATAGTAGAAACACTAATGTTTTTAGCAATTTCATCTTCTCTTTCCCACTTAGCATGTAATTCAGCTAATAGTCTAACATTTTCATCAATTCTTACTTGTATGGCATTAGTAGCTGCAAAGGGATTCTCATTAGTTTCAGGTTTAGCAGCCATTTTATTCAAAGTAGATTGAGCTTCAGCCAAAGATGCTATATTTCTTTCAGCATTAGAGAGTTTTTCCTCAATAATTTTTATTGAAAGCAGTTTGTTTACTAATAAACTCTTTAAGCATAACTTCAAGTTCAGAGGGAGCACTTATTATTGTTGTAAGAGTTTCCATAAGCATTACCATTGTTGGGAGGATATGGCTTATAATTGTTGTTACCAAAATTGTTCCATAAGCATTATTACCATAAGCATTGTTGCCAAAGTTGTTATTTCTTATGAAGTTCACATCAACTTGCTCTTCTTGAGCAACCAAAGAGGCTAAAGGCACATTATTTGGATCAATATGGGCTTTCCCATTAACAAGCATAGACATAATAATATTAATCTTATCACTCAAGGAGGAGTTTTTTTCAACAGAATTTACCTTCTTACCTTGTGGATCTCTCTCAGTATGCCATTCAGAATAATTAACCATCATATTGTCCAAAAGTTTTGTTGCAGCACCCAAAGTGATGGTCATAAAGGTACCTCCAGCAGCTGAATCCAATAGGTTTCTTGAAGAATAGTTCAATCCTACATAAAAAGTTTGGATGATCATCCAAGCAGTCAGTCCATGAGTGGGACAATTCTTTACCAAAGATTTCATTCTTTCCCAAGCTTGAGCAACATGCTCATTATCAAGTTGTTTAAACTTCATTATTTCACTTCTCATGGATATAATCTTAGCATGAGGATAGTATTTTCCAATAAAAGCATCTTTGCACTTAGTCCAAGAATCAATACTATTCCTAGTTAAGGAATTCAACCACTCTTTAGCTTTTCCTCTCAAAGAGAAAGGAAACAATTTCAGTTTAATAATATCACCATCTATATCCTTATGCTTTTGCATCTCACAAAGTTCAACAAAGTTATTTAGATGGGAAGCAGCATCTTCATTACCAATACTAGAAAATTGTTCTCTCATAACAAGATTGAGCAAAGCAGGTTTTATCTCAAAGAAAGTATTTTTAGCCATAGGTGGAGCAATAGGAGTGCTCATAAAATCATTGTTGTTGGTGCTAGTGAAGTCACACAACTTGGTGTTTTCAAGAGTAGTCATTTTTTTGGGTTTTCAAATAAGAAAGCAAAACAAGTAAAACTAATTTGTTTGTGTTTTTTTAAGAACAAAACAAGCAAACAAAGCAAAAAGAAACTAAGCAAAACAAAAACAACAAAGTAAAGAGATTGGTTATGAGGGACTCCCCTTGTGAAGATGTCCTTGACTCCCCGGCAACGGCGCCAGAAAAATGCTTGATGGCTCAATGCACGACGCCCAGAAAAATGCTTGATGGCTCAATGCACGGCGCCCAGAAAAATGCTTGATGGCGGTGTTGATGTAGAGCTCGTTGGGAACCCCAAGAGGAAGGTATGATGAGCACAGCAGCAAGTTTCCCTCAGTTATGAAACCAAGGTTTAATCGAACCAGTAGGAGCAAGGAAACACCTCAAAGGTGTTACTAGCTGAGCTTTGGCAGGGCGCACTACCGGTGCTAGTAGCAAGATGGAGACCTGCACAACACAACCACAGAACTTTGTCCCCAACTTGCGATGAGGTTGTCAATCTCACCGTGTTTTGCGGAAAACAAAGGATTAAACGTATCGAATGGAAATAAGTAAAAGTTTGCAGAAAGTAAACATAAAGCAGTAAAAGATTCATAGATTGTATGTAAAGTAAAAGGACCGGGATCCATAGTTCACTAGAGGTGGCTCTCCTTAAGATAGATAACATGCTGGGTGAACAAATTACAGCGGGGTAATT
Organism: Avena sativa; assembly: GCA_916181665.1. Taxonomy (NCBI): domain Eukaryota; kingdom Viridiplantae; phylum Streptophyta; class Magnoliopsida; order Poales; family Poaceae; genus Avena; species Avena sativa. Next base: position 625,560,321 of record OV702288.1, on the reverse strand, counting down.
GACAAACACCGAGAAAGCAATACATGCATATACTAATCATCTTGACTCCTTTGAGACTTGATTGGGCAATACAACATAATACATAGACCGCCATCCAACTGCATCTATGACTAATAATCCACCTTCAGGTTATCATCCGAACCCCCTCCAGTATTAAGTTGCAAGCAACAAATTATTGCTTTACGAACTGCGTGTAAGGTAAACAATACGATTGCTCTATGAACAAAGGATTGTTGTTTTCTCCCTAGTAGCAACAACACATCTAGTACCTTAGAGATTTCTGTCACTTCCCCAGATTACCAGAGGCATGAACCCACTATCGAGCATAAATACTAACTCTTGGAGTTGCTAGCATCTACTTGGCCAAGATAGCTACTAACAATGGAAAGCATGCAAGATCTCAAATAACAAAGACATGATAGAATCAATAATCAATCTGAAATAGCATCTTAATATCCATCGGATCCCCGCAAACACAACATGTATGAATTACAAATAGATGATCTTGATCATGAACGAAGCTCATAAGATCTAAACATGAAAGCACAAAGGAGGAGAAACCAGCCATCTAGCTACTACATGGATCCGTAGTCCAAGGATGAACTACTCACGCATCATACCGGAGGCTTGCATGGTGATGAAGAAGGCCTCCAGGGTGAACTCCCCTCTCCGGCAGGGTGCCGGAAAGAGCTTCAGATCCCTCCTGATCTAGGGATGGAGATGACGGCGGCTACAGACTCTTTCGTGGATTTTTGATCGGGTACCTAGGGTTTTTGTCCCGAGGGCAACTTATAGGCGGAAGGAGAGGCCGAGGGGGTGCTGGGGGCGGCCAGACCACCCCCTAGCGCGGGCCAGGCCTAGCCGCGAGGCCAGGTGGTGTGGCCGGCCCCCAGGCCTTCTCCGTCTCGTATTCTGGCACTTGATCCCTTCCGAAAAAATAGGCACTTTGGCTTTTGTCCCGCCCAATTCCGAGAATATTCATTTTTTGACTTTTCTGGAACCAAAAACAACAGAAAACAAGCAGCTGACACCGTGGCTCTTGTTAATAGGTTAGTCCAAGAAATCATAATAAAAGTACTCCAAAGTTGGAACAAAACACAAGAAAGTGGATAAAACCAAGCATGGAACATAAAAAATTATAGATACATTTGCAATGTATCAGCCCTTATGCGCGGTTTCTTTGGAACTTTGTCTGAGAAGCACCGGGGCCTGCCTGGCAGGCCCAAGACCTCGGCGAGTTTCTAGAGACGGAGGCAACCCGTACTGGGAGGAGGCGCCACCTCTTCTAGTTGGTGTTTGCAGCCATTACGTGGACCCTATGGAATATTCGTAACAAGATGGTGATCGAGCGGATTTTGCCTCGCCGTGCATCTGACTCTGTTTTTTCTTTGCTTGCCTATCTTCAGCAGTGGTACCCACTGTCTAGGCAGAGGGACCGGGAGAACGTGGATGGCATTCTTCAGGCTCTCTGGGTGTCGGTGCAGTGCTTCATGACTTCTGCTTCCTCTGGGGCTCCCTAGCGCTTGGTATGGATTTGGCTTTATTTATAAAGCGGGGCATAAAGCCTGTTTCGACGTGTGTAGGTTTGGAGAGGTTCACTCCGAATCTACACACTAAAATGAGTCCTCTCCGAACCTACACACTACAAGGCGTCTAGATACATTCACTTCATAAAGAGGGAGTAGATCCAAGCAACCATTTCAAACATCAGTTGACGATTACATATAGGATAGCAAGCAACCATTTCAGACTTCAATTGACGATTACATATAGGATAGCTGAAAGCAACAATTCCAGACTTCGGTGGAGGATTACATATAGGATAGCTGGAAGTTCACGATTACATATAGGATAGCTGAAAAATAACACCAGAACATTAGATACTTTCTACAAGTCAACTAAGTTGACAACTAACAGAACAGGTCATAGCCACTCCACAAGAGTTGGAGTTTCACATTGCAGTACACTAGTAAGGTACCTCTGCTTCAAACTACTCTAATATACATGTGTACAATGCAAAGGAGAAACCATCTCATTAGTAACAGCAACAATGTTAATTTCAGACTTACGAATCATGTGAATATTTTAAGCCAGACCATTTCAATATTACTAGCTCAAAATATAGTTACAAAATGAGACTGAGCACAATTAAGGACTGTAAATATCAACACACAATCTACCAGAAATACAAAATAAATCTTAAAAGGAGGTCAAATTCTTTACACAACAAATATGTAAACTACCGGATATTCACTTCGGCCCACAGGTGCAAACGCACCCATTGTGAAAAAACATATTTTAAAATGTTAAAACAAATTAAAAGGCATATACGTTAGAACATATTATGCTCCTTTTAGCCAGGTCAAGTGTTGCATCAAAGTTCGCTCCGTACGACCCGTGCCCACCTCTGGCCGCCGCCATCGCAACTCGACCTTCCACCACTCCCAGCTTCGCCGCCGCCCACAGCGCGAAGGCTCCGGATCGATCGGACCTGCCCCTCGCTGCAGAGCAGAAATCATCCCTTAGTAGGATGCGCCAGCCTGGCTGCTACTGTTCCTGGTATCACCTGCTGCTGCCGGTCAGTGCTATGCCCTCTAGCCTTTGAATTCGGACAAGTAACAGAGGGAACTCTTGCAGAAATAAAGTTGCTTGCTTTGTTTATTCAGATCCACTTTTCTGATCAGATCCGAATTCGAATTGCTGTCCGTGACCTAATCAGATTACTACTTGAGGTCTTGGTTGGTTCGGCCTCCCACCTATATACTACAATTAGAGCAGAAACTAGCCCTCCGTGTGCTCAATCAAATCTTGCCGCTTTCCGATTGTCGGCAAAAACACGTCTGCTTCAGAAAGTCCCCATGTCGTGTTCGTGCCGTCCCTAACTCGAATTAGGAGTTTTGGTGATTGGTGATCTATAAGAATAGCCCAGGGCCTGCCCTGTTCTCGTGTTCGATCCAGGCTGCAACTGTGCAAGCGTCCCTGCAGTGCGAAAGACAACTCATATTGTATGATTGCTCCTCCAATGGAGGCCTATCGCAAAGCCACGGTGAAGCGACTTCTGAAGCTGTCTGTACAACCGAGAAATCTGTCCGCTCTACTCTTGCAAGCTGTACCTAAGCTGCTGTGTCTCCCTCCCATTTTACACAAGAAGAAATTCAGCGTTCGCCGACCACCCATGGAGGCTACATTGCCAGAGCCAGAGCTACCGCAGGACATGCTGATGGATATATTTGCCCTGCTGGAGATCCCTGACCTTGTACGTGCTGGCTCTGTCTGCCCCTCCTGGTGCTCTGCATACACCAGCGTATGCAACCTTGGGCAGTACAAACAGTCCCAGACGCCGTGCCTGCTCTACACCTGTAAAACTGACAGTGAGTGCGATGCGCGTCTTTACAGCCTCGTGGAGAAGAGGTCATACAAGCTAACTCTCCCGGAGCCGCCTATCCGCACTAGATATCTGCTCGGGTCCTCAAATGGCTGGCTGGTTACTGCTGATGATAGGTCTGAGATGCACCTTCTCAATCCTATCACCTTGGAACAGATTGCTCTTCCATCCGTGATCACCCTCGAACCAGTAGCACCCATTTTCGATGAAATGGGTGATGTGCACAAGTATAGTTTCAGGACTGATGCCGCACGACCGCCTAAGGCCATTCTTCTTGGTGAGCTACGGGATTACCTCTATAGCAAGGCATTTCTATTTTATGATACATCTGCAAAACGCTACATCGTGGTGCTCATCCATGATCCACGTGGACAGCTTTCATTTGCTTGGTTAGGGGATCACAAGTGGACCTTGCTGCCACCACACAGAAATTTTCATGACTGCATCTACAAGGATGATCTTTTATATGCCGTGGCTGGATACGGAGAAATTTTTGCCTTTAATCTCAGAGGTCCTGTGGTCACAAAAAAGTTAATTATGGACAGGGCAAAGCATAGTATGTGTGAAAATATTTACATTGTTCAGGCTCCTTGCGGCGATCTGCTGCAAGTTTGGAGATTGGAAGCCGATGATGGGGATGGTGAAGATGTGGACGACGCGACGTATGAAAGTCATACCGGGAAGATCGATATATTTAAAGTTGACGCTAGAGCTCAAAAGCTTGTGAAAACAAATTGCTTGGATGGTCATGTGTTGGTTCTTGGGCATAACCAATCACTTTGTCTTAATGCTGAAGAATATCCACAGTTGAAGGCAAACCGTGTCTACTTTACAGATGATCATGAGCTGTATATTTTTGGATTCAGGAATAACCGTCGGGATATTGGAGTCTTTGACTTGGCAAATAATAGTAGAGAGGAACTTGTGTCTCCTCAGCTTTGGTCCAACTGGCCTCCTCCCATATGGATAGCACCAGCACTTACAGAACTGTGCCCAACAACAGTTCCACTGTACCCAACACCAGCTTCGAGTTCAGTTTTGTAATCAAGCGTGCCTGCGAGCTGCTTACATTTTCTTTTGTATTATCTGTGCCTACCTGATCGGTTGGGGCTCTATATTGTGAATCTGTTTTCTTCGCCTCCTTGAATAATATGACATAAAGGAGCTGTTTTCCTCCTTGGTTTGGAACTGAGAAAAATTCTTATAATTTCATTGGCGCTGCTGTTAATAATTCTTATAATTCTCTGTGAAATAGGAAATATGAATTCCTACAGGACGAAAAAAATAAGTGGCCAGAGAAAGTGAAAAAACACAAGTGTAAATAATTGAATATTGCCAACCAGGGACTTCGTGAGGTGATGACTAGCTGCAGTTATGTTTGGTTATATTGACATGAAATTTAGAATATGTCCATTATATACTTCGGTTTGCTAGGTTTTTTACTTCCTCGTAACTATTCCAGACTTTGTTTTTTTGCTGGTGGTAAGTTCACTCTCATAATTGTACTTTTAGGCTCAACAACAAACGGCGGCCAAAATATCTTCTACAGAGCAGCTTAAGGCCCATCTTATATGGAGTAGTAGTAGTTGATAAACACACATAGGGAGTCTTACCATCGCCTACACCGATACAGCATAACAGGGGAACTCCCTAGGGATGTCATTCAGTTTATTCTACGAGTTAGCTCTGTATTTGAGGAACATGTGTTACATGTCTCAAGAAAAGAAACACCGATGCGACACCATGTCCTAGTGGAAGCTTAAATAGCTAACGATGGCCGAAGATGGTGGAAAAAACATCGGCGGGAGAAAAAACATGGGAAAGAGAGATGGCGGAAAAGAGAGGGCGGGAGAAAAATGGCAGGAGAAAAGAAACAAAAGAAAAAGAAAGGTTTTTTAACATAAAAAGAAAAGGGTGTTTGCACACTTGTCCTACCGACGACTTGATAGATGGGATATGCATACTGTCCATGGGTACAAAAGTATGTCCATACCAATACCCATACGGACAATCTTTCCATCCGAAGATGCATACACGTGTGTAACTATTCTTTTAATAAGTGTATATAGAACTTCAAACATGATCCAAACCTGGCAATCCATACATAGGGATCTTTATTAGATTCAGCGAACAATCCAAGGTGAGACATTAATATATTATCCTTTAACAGAAAAAAACCCAATGTGAGATACATGTAGCAATGTTTGCTATGTCCGTTGATGAATTACGTTTGACTTTCTGATGTGAGTATGTGACCATACAAAAAAGAATGTGAGAACAAAAGTTTACACTATTCCGGATTAGTGAAGATTGTGCCTATTTTTAATCCTCACATGCTTGATGTTTTTTTAGAACCGTCAGAAAACAATAATCATTCAAGCTCTCAATTCTAAGACAGACATGGACTGGCAGATCAGGCATACACTACTGCTCATCAAGCCCTTAATTCTATATTGCTCATCTGCAAAACTGAATTAAAGAAACTTTATGTAAGTTTATTAGGCTTACCCTATTGCTCATGAAATAGAATTGACATGATTCACGCCAATTCTGGAGGTGCTGTTTGAGCAAGGAAGTACTGGGACTGATGTTTTGGGCAATTATCACAAATTTGTACACAGAATATGACAACACCTGAGTTTTTCATATCAACCACATTGCAAAATAACTTTATCCTAACAAATATGACGACATAGCAAAATAACTATACATGATCATGTGTTCAATCTCAGAGAAACAGCGACAGGCTCACATTTCAGTACACCAAGCAACAGACACATAGGTTTTCACATAAGACTTGGTCTCGTGCTCTATTCCGGTAACGAATATGAGATTCTCTCTTCTCCTAGATCCTAGATGAAAAAACGAAAAAACAAAAGGTGAAACATCCTGATGTACAAATCATCTCCGAGAAAATGTAAGACTTCTCGAGCAGATCATGTGCTTTTCTACCACAAGCCACTGTAAACGCCTTCTCTTGGAATGACCAGATTGAGACAGATGCATGATCATGATGAGACCTGCTTCAAATACCTGGAAAAAAATGAAGGGCATGCACACTTAGTTCTCAAATACACATAAACTTCAGGTGATGACAAAGCTAAGAAGACGTGACTGCGTTAACTTCAATAAAAATTGTCCATAAAGTTCTCATTTGCATTTAGCAAAATTAAAGAATTTAACTATGTAAACTTTAAACAAATCCAACTGATAAAAAATATGAGAAACTAAATATCAACAGCACATCAAAATGACTCTCATTTCATTCTCCAATTCAGCTAAGTTCATACAGGATGAAGAATAGAGAACTATGAATAAGTGTGAAAAAGGAGAAGGAGAACCTTCTTGACCACAAAACAGAATGATCAGCAAAAATTTAACACTACTAAACAAACTCGGGTGAGCTTATTGAACTGCGTTTATTAAGAACCCGTCACCTTGTTGGTAGGGTATCATGCATGGTTTCGAACTCCTAAAAAAGGTGTAATCTAGAGAATTGAGTATGGTTCAAAAGTTCAAATCTCGTGAGAATTGGCTGCTAAGAGGTGACCTGAAATCTAGCAACGGACACGCTGGGAGTCCAGGTCATGGATGTAAAGGGAACATGGATTTTATTCCAACCTGTCATATTTGTGGCATGGAACCAGAAACTAGCCATGATTAGATGCACTAAAGCTAAATCTTAGACAGAGGACCCACAAGGATTGGTTCCTCCGTAAAGAACATGCTTTTCGATTTACCAGACATGATTAGGCACTGGTCTTACTGAGTCAGGTAAACAAATAGATGAGAGTTAAATTACTACTACTACTCTGGCAGAGCACGTGTCATTTAATAAACAACATTCTTTTTGGTGATCGTAAAAGCGGGGTTGAACACTCATCTTGTTTATTGTAATCCTACCTCATCTCGGTGCAAGATAATAGAGACATGGAACTTCTTGTCATTTAGTTATGATAATGAAAGAAATGACAAATATTCATAAAATGGCCTCAGACCATACAAAAACAAAGCCAAGAAGGTTGTACTAACCAAGTTTTATTTGACAGCAATGCCCGGGTGGCAATACTCAGTGTGCCACTTAAGATGTTGAGTCAAGAACATGGCCATACAGACGCTGCAGCTCTCCCGTGCTTGCCCATCGTGCTTTGTCTCAAAATGCCTGTTCAGCTGCTCATACAAAATTCGATTAATTAGATGGCGATGTTCTTAAGTCTAACATAATCAGGACTAACACTACTATCATGAGTAATACTCACATTCTTTTTCTTTGCTCCATTTATTTCGGAATTCTGAAAATAGCAAGCGGAACAAATATCCCACTCAGATTTACTCGTGGCTCTAATGGTGAGATAATCAACATGAAGAGCCTTCTGCTCATAAGGATCAACAACTTGGGCATCCTTTGCATTGAGCTGTTTTAAATATTTAAACATGCTTAAGTTAGCAATGGTGAGATATGATTTTACACGTAACAGTAATGGAAATAAACTCCCATACTACAGGGGCAGAGGACTCAACTAATAGCTGCTACTGGAATGACTAACATAATCCAATGGTTTTGTTAAACTTCCAGGGACTCTTCTAAACTCGATTAAGATCATAAAAGAAACCCACTTTCAAGGACACAATGGACTATATATTGTCCATGTATATCTTGATTGTTCATACATTATAGAATATACTGATATCTGTGAAAGAAGAGCGTGTGCATTATCACTCTCTTCCTGTGTATAATCATGTCGCATAGATGCATTAATCAATCTAGAAAAATACAGTAAAATGAATATGTTTAGCTCCTACAGTTCAGACACACAACATTCATCAAATAAAATTGTATTTAGTCAGGTTTCTGCAGTAAGCTCTATACCATATAGACTCAGGTGATATGCTAGGTTAGTTTTTCCCATAAATTTTAAACATTTTCTTTGGCAGGTATATGTTGTCCGTTGCTATACTTGGAACTTAATAATTTATTAACTAGAATGAAGTTCCATAGTTTCTATATATAAAAAATCGACATGAACAGGACATCCCCTATTATACAGGCTATGCAGTTGTTGGATGCCATAGACTAAAATCTTTAAGTTAGGGGAAGAGAAAACAAGCAGGTATGGTGGAATTCTGCAATTCAAATGGAATTATCATAAAATTTAATTCTTTTATTCATCCTGACATTATGTATTACCAGCGACTGAGACATGTCCATCATTCAACAACACAAATGACTAATTAATAAAATTTTCTCACAACTAATGTTGACTCGTATTTTACATGGGTTTTTGCAGCCATACAATCTCAATCAGATTCATCAATATACAAGGACAATATCTAACATACTGTTTATACATATCTTAGTTACAAAATTTAATAAAAAATGTGTACAATGGACACTGAAGCTCGTTTTCAGGCTATCACATCCCTTTGTGTTCGTTGTAGATTGATGGATTTCACATGCCTGTGTTGTGTGCATCAAAGCACATATGTCATGTTACCAATTCTTTGTTTCAAGAAATAAGTTCCTAATTCTGCACTTTTCCTATTAGAAGCTCTAATCAGTACTTAATTTCATCATTAGGTAGTAATTATTTGCAATGATAAATTTTACAATTAAACCATGGTACGAATCATTATTCCCAAACATTCACCGCAAGAAGAGACAGGAGAACAAGAACAAGTTCAGTTGCAACTTACCTCTGATATGCTAGGACCTGGAGGAAAATGTCGCTTTGCTTGTTTTTGGTTCCAAGCACGCGCTGCGGGACTCTCGAGTCTAGCCCTGTACATCTCCGCTTGACTAATTTGAGGCATCCTCCGCGCGGGGCCGCTGGTGGCAGTGCCGCTGGTGTCAACGGCCGGGACGGGCTTGAACCACTGGATAATGGCCGACAGCCAGGCCGGCATGGTCGGCATCTCCACTTCTTGGCGCGGGGAGGGGGCGGTGTTGCGGGTAGCTGCGGCCGCGGCCTTCTTGGCCCTCGACGCCTTCTTCCTCTTCATTGTGCCCGGTGCCCCTTCTTGGTCCTTGAGGCCTTCTTCTTGTGGTCCGGCGGCGAGGTGCCCCTTCTTGGTCCTTGAGGCCTTCTTCTCGTGGTCCGGTGGCGCCGCCGCGGTGCCCCTTCTTGGTCCTTGAGGCCTTCTTCTTGTGGTCCGGCGGCGAGGTGCCCCTTCTTGGTCCTTGAGGCCTTCTTCTCGTGGTCCGGTGGCGCCGCCGCGGTGCCCCTTCTTGGTCCTTGAGGCCTTCTTCTTGTGGTCCGGCGGCACGGTGCCTCTTCTTGGTCCTTGAGGCCCTCTTCTTGTGGTACGGCGCGGTGCCCCTCCTTGTCCCTTGACGACTTCTTCTTCTGGTCCGGCGAGAAGCCTGCGACGAGGTGTGGATGCGTCTTCTTATTCTTGCAGAATAGGACGCCCAATCCTTGGAGACGCTTCAGAGTCAAAAACTGCTTGTCAATTGCAAGAACAAGAACAGAGTTCTTGGCTTCTTTGACGCGCGCGTGGAGCGGGGATCAGTCCTCCCGAACAAATTGTTGAACGCGGTGAGGTGGAAGAAGACTCGCTGCTCGGCTATCAGGGGAAGGCGGTGCGCGGTGGAGCTCGGACTCGGACTCGGAGGTGAAGCGGGCGATCGCGAGACAGGGGAAGGGGGAGAAGAAGACTGGGAATTTAACGAGCGGGAGCAGAGGGAAGCGTCGCCGTGGAGCTGGGCCTTGGGATGCGAGCATCGGGCTTCGTATGAGGATTAAGGCCCAGTATAGGATACAAGCCAGCTTTATGGGCCCAGGACAGGGTCGGCGGCAGCGCAGGAGGGCGACCATCCTCGTTGCAGCGTAGGACAGGGAGCGGGGAGACGGAGGAATGGGAGCGGGCTGGAAGCCGAGGAGGAGCGGAGCGCGCACGGTGTGGAAGGTTCTAGAACGCGGCAAGGTGGAGGAGGAATCGCCTTCTCGTCCTAGAGGGAGGTGGAGCGGAGGTGAGGAAGAAGAGGGGAAGAAGCTGCAGCGCAAGGAAGATGCTTTTTTTATGAGGGCAACGATGCGGCCGGTGTATGTGTGGCTGCGGCGTGTTATGGCCTATGGGCCTGCTGGACATAATGCATCTCAACGCTATAAAATTTGATTCGTTGAAAGGTTAAGTAAGCATCTATTTTGGCCCGATAAAAAATAGAGTGGTTTGAGCACGAGAACATAAGTCGTAGATAGGCCCATTTTGCCGGTTTTCGGGATCCAGTCTAGAATTGTTGGTTAATGGTTGAGGATAGCAAGCACAGAAGGAATATCCAGATCACTATTCAGAAGCCAGCCCGAACAGTAGGCAAATCCAGCATTGGTAGCCCCATTTAGCATAATATTCTAGAAGCCGGTGAAATAAACTGACTCATGCCTAGAAGAGACCATGTCTTAATAAAAAAAAGCTAGAAGACGATGGAGGCTACGCCAACATAGAAGGAAAGTGTTTCTACTAAAAAATTATTCACACACTTGGAGCCGGATACAGTACGAAGCCGGCGTTAGTTGCCCACTTTAGAGTAGTTTTCCTACTAAGGAATCCACATTGTACTTGTGTAATAATCTTCTTGACTTGTACAGAAAGACCAGCCGGCCCATAAAAGTTGTGAGGGGTGCCGGCCGATTGAATTAAGCATATAGTTGACAATTCCAATTGACATGGGTATGCCCTACGGGTGCCTAAGTTGGGACTACCCTCGTCCCAGCAGGAGCCCACATGACAAACCATCAACGATGACGAAGCCCATGACGATTCGGGTGGCGCCAAGCCCATAGAGGATGTGATTCCTTGAGAATACGGCATGCTTTAGATACAAAGTTAAAAAGAGTCAACCTTAATTTGTAACCGACTCGGTGATAACCTGAGACCCGGCCTCCTCATATGAAGGCTCGGAGGGAACCACGAGGGGGACCTACCAAAAACCTAGCACATACACCTGTCAGATTACATCTACGCATCATCGCCATCAAGGCACCCCCTATAGCCTTCGGTTCATCATCAATCAAGAGCAGACAAGCAGGAGTATGGATTTTCCTCCCAGGGGTCCGAACCTAGGTAAACATCGTGTCCCTGAGTTTCTTGTTTGTTAGCCGAACAAAGTCTCCAGCGCTCCCCTCTTTCTCAAGACCCAAGTCCATAAACTATGGGCATTGGTGTGTTAACCCCACGTCAATTGACATCGTCTGTGGGAAGTGAGCGTGCTGATGTTACGACTTCGGAGGCCTATCACCATCCATCTTCGAATCATCCGCATCGGAGGGACACCTCAGCTTCGGCACCTTCGACTTCACCATCCGCTCGTCGGCCACGTGCCCGGCCTTTGACTCCCTCGACGTTGAGGTTGTCATGTCGATCGAGAGCTTCAACTTCTAGATCGGCAAGACCTGCACCCTGCGCATCCTGGACCAGATCCGATCAACCCCGGAGCAGTCGACCATACCTTTGATTACACCAGCTTCGTGGACTCCGCCACCGATCGGGACCCTCAGCGAGCTGAATGCCACCTCGTCGGCCTACGGCGTGGACAACAACAATAGTTGCGACTCTGATCTGAGCAATCCACTCAGGAACGACCACAACGTCGGATCCGATCTGGAGAGCTTTGGAACCAATATCCACACCAACCTCTACTACGCCGCTGTCGTCAACGTCGTCATCATGCATTACAAGAAATAAATGTTGATGTTCTATTTAAACACCATTTCGTGGATCTTCATGCTATCCACCATTTATTTTATCAATGCATTGCATTGGTCCATATATGAAAAAGTCAAATTTTACACTAGAAAGAACCTCTTGTTGAAATGGATCGTATGGGCACCTAGAGGGGGGGGGGTGAATAGGTGCTACTTCAAATTTTAATGCTTTTTCAATTTTAGGCTTGACACAAAAGGTAAATTCTCTAGATATGCTATTAGTAGAATTTCCCTATATGCAAACCTAACTACTAGCGAGTAAAGGCGAGTGAGATAGAGGAACGAGTAAACCATAGTGGAGACAAGGAGACACATGATTTGTTTTACCGCAGTTCCTTCCTTGTTAAGGGAAGTACATTTGCGTTGGAGGGGTGGGCGGTACTAAGACCACCACGCCACAATAGGCCTCACACTGTTCTCCGATGGATCCCGCCACCAAAGGCCTGATCCACCTTTCCACTATAGGAACCCTTTGAGGCGGAAACCGACGCCTTTACACAACTAGCGGGGCACAACTCCACAACCAAATTGGAGGCTCCCGTGATGACAACAAGCTGCCACAAGAATACGTTATCAATAACAAAACACAAGATCTAGATATTAACGAGAATACTAGATCAAGGATTTCTCCAAGTGAATGGAGAGGAGTTGATGCGCTTGATTCGTGATGATGATGTAGGTTGTCTCCTCCTTCAATCCCTCCAAAGATCGAAGCCTTTGGGTGGTTGAAGTGGGAGATCTAGAGAGAGAGCACTTGCAACAGGTCTGGCCTTTTTCGAATGAATCAAGAGTTCTGACTGAAGGGGATGAAGGAGCTTTTATACCCCTGCCCCAACTGAGCCATTGGAGCCTTTGGGGGTCGGATTATCCGGCCCAAGTGAGGGTCGGATTATCCGTCCTGGGGAAAACTCCGCCCCAGACTCAGATTATCCGGCACATAATTAGCCCCCAGTCAGAGCGACGCGCCGAGCCTGCCCTTGATTATATTCTAGGGGCCGGATTATTCGGCCCAAGGTGAGGGCCGGTTTATCCGATCAGGGGAAGAGAAATCGCCCATGTTCGGATTTTCCGTGGGAAAATCCGCCCCCAGTCAGAGCGCCGCGCCTTGCCTGCCTTTGATCATTTCCTGGGGGGCGGATTATCCGTCCCAAGGTGCGGGCCGGATTATCAGGTCAGGGGAAGAAAAATTGCCCCTGTTTGGATTTTCTGGGGGAAATCCGCCCCTAGCCAGAGCATCGCGCCTTGCTTGCCTTTGCCAAGTGAGTTAGGCCAGATTATCCGACCCTTGAGGGCGGCGGATAATCCGGCCCCCAAACACACGAACATTCCCTGCACACTTAGCACACATGAGAGAACTCCACGGTATTATTATCTAACACACAAAAAACAGGGAACCATGAAATGTTCTTTCAATCTCCCCCTTTTTGGTGTTAGATGACAATACTAGGATTTGCGAGATAGTTCTCAAGACAACAGTATTTAATAAATGAAAGAGACTCCCCCTCAATGTGTGCATACTAAAATTTACATTTGATTACAAATACACACAAGAGGGTATAAGTGTAATTCGATGAAACATATGCGAAAAGCTCATACCACCAGGAGAGAGATAGATGTGTCCTCAAAGCATTATAAGAATATCCAATGATAACCATAATGAGCGCCTCCCTCGATAAAGATGTCCAATATAGCCAATATGATAGATGAGTCCATAATGATAACCCACACGATAAATCCAGAGCAACACCAACATAGTATCATACAGCACAAAACACAAATAAGAGTTTAACGCTAAATGGGCACAAGCGAGAAAACGACAAATAGAAAAAAGTGCACATGCTTGCGCCCGACCCATGCAAATCCTCGGAGACGTAATATAACTACTTCTCCCCCTTTGGCATTGAGACACCAAAAAGGAAGAAGAGCGATGCTAATGCCCCAAGGGATCACTCGTAGTCCGCATCCTCATCCTCGTCCTCATCCTCATCCTCAAGATCCTCGGTGTCATCCTCCTCATCATCAGCAGTGGCCGCGGAAGGAAATAGGTGATGCTCAAGCTCTCCATAGTTAAGCCCAGAAGAAGAATTCCACTGAGCATATGGTGTGGGAGTAGTAGGAGTAGGGGGGTCGCCTGAAGCACCAGACACATGGTGGAGAATGGTACCCGGTGGCGCAGAGAAGAAGATCTGGGGAGGCCCAGAGAATCCGGCGGTCGGAGAGGCTCCGAGGAGGGTGGGGGACGGCAGGCGGTGGCTGGGGAGAAGGAGAGGGTCGGGGGAGAAGTGCTGCTTGTTATGAGCCCTTCACCCCGACCCCAGCCCTTAAAGACTGTATCCGCCAGGGCCGGATTATCTGGCCTATACTGGGGCCAGATTATCCGGCCTAAAATCTAAAATTCTGTTATACACAGATTCAGGCCCGCGCGTCCCCAAACAAAACCCCCACAAGGTGTACAAGAGACTTGTGTGCAAGAAAGGATGGCTTAGAGGTAGGGGGAGGCTTGGGTTGAGAGAGCCAAACTGAGATGGTACTACACACTCAAGATTGCAAGAACCAAATCAACTAAAAGCCAAAATGGAGTGTGATTTCCATAAAAACAAGAGATGAGCAAAAGAAATCCAAAAAGATCCACATAAATCCAACTCTTCTCATGGAAGAGGGCGGTGGCCGAAGCCACCTTGTTGGAGTGTATGGTATGACACCGCGAAGATATATCTTGGGTTCATGACCAATACTCATCAATAAGCTCACATATCAAAAAATGATATTAAGAGAAATGATTCGACTTGCTTTTGGCATTATGGGGGGAGGGTTAACCCAATCAATTAGGACCACACTCCTCCTATATCCATGCCCACACCTAGACCAAATAAGCCTGAGATGTACGAGTGAGTGCATGGATAATCAAGGCATGCTCCTTGAATCAACGATATTTAGCTCATTCCTCAAGTAGCAAAACCTTGCTTCATCAAGTGGCTTCGTGAAAATATCAACAAGTTGGTTCTTCGTGCTCACAAAAGATAGATCAATATCGTCTCGAGCAACATGGTCCCGAATAAAATGATTCCGAATCTCAATATGCTTCATCCTTGCGTGCTGTACCGGATTGTACGCAATTTTGATTGCACTTTTATTATCGCATAAAAGAGGCACTTTGTCACAATTGACACCGTATTCCTTTAAAGTTTGCCTCATCCATAATAACTGAGTGCATGCACTAGCAGCAGCAACATATTCAGCTTCGGCGGTGGAGAGAGATATGCAATTCTGCTTTTTAGAAGACCAACAGACTAGAGACCTTCCCAAGAACTGACAAGCTCCAGAAGTTGATTTCCGATCATCCTTATCACTAGCCCAATCTGAATCAGTATAACCACATAGAGAGAAATTGGAGCCCTTGGGATACCATAGACCAACATTAGGGGAATGAACCAAATATCAGAAGATCCTCTTGACTGCCACTAAGTGGCTTTCTTTAGGAGCTGCTTGATACCTTGCACACACCCCTACACTCCACACAATATCGGGTCTAGAAGAGATTCGATCATGGATCGGTATACCTTTTGGTCCACATTTTTACCATGGGGATTAAGTTCAGGATGACATTTTGTTTGCATCGGAGTGGCGACGCCATTGAGATCCGTCATCTTGAATATCTTGAGCATGTCTTGGATGTATTTTGCTTGATTGATGAAGGTTCCTTCTCTAAGTTGCTTGATCTCAAATCCAAGAAAGAACCGTAACTCCCCATCAAGACATCTCAAACCTGTCAGTCATAAGCTTTGAAAATTCATCATTAAAAGCTTTATTAGTAGAGCCAAAGATAATGTCATCTACATATAGTTGGCTTACGAAGATCTCCCCCTTAACCTTCTTAGTAAAAAGAGTGGGATCGATTTGCCCAACTTCGAAGCCACGGTCTAACAAAATCTCTTTAAGGTGCTCATACCATGCACGCGGGGCTTGTTTAAGGTCATAGAGTGTCTTATCGAGTTTGTAGACATGGTTCGGAAAGTTAGGATCCTCAAATCTCGGGGGTTGCTTTACATATACCAACTCATGTGGAGGACCATTAAGAAAAGCACTCTTAACGTCCATTTGCTGTAATTTAAAATTATTATGAGCAGCATAAGCAAGAAGAATACGGATGGACTCAAGACGAGCCATAGGAGCATAGGTCTCGGCGAAGTCAATGCCCTCAACTTGGGAATAGCCTTGTGCCACGAGTCTCGCCTTGTTCCTCACAACAATGCCATTCTCATCTTGCTTGTTTTTAAATATCCATTTAGTGTCGATAACATTGTGGCAATCCTTGGGCTTCTATACTAATTTACAAACCTTGTTACGTTCAAAGTTATTCAACTCTTCATGCATAGCAACAACCCAGTCCGGATCTTCAGGAGCTTCAAACACTTTCTTGGGTTCCAGCATTGAGATGTGAGCTTGATGCTCACCAAAACTTGCCAACTCCCTTCTTGTGGATACCCTTCGACGGAGATCACCTACAACTTTATCAAGAGTGTGACCCCTTAACTCAAGGTTCCTATCTGCACGAGCTTTGCGACGAAGTTCAATTAGCTTGTTGTCTCTTGGGGGAATAACTTCATCATTTGAGTCTTTGTTGGAATCATTGGCGTGGCCTTGATCTGTAGCTTGATTAGCAGGAGTAGGAGATGATGAACCTTGCCCTTGATGTGGATCAACAGCCGTAATAGGAGGCTGCTACTCTTCAGGAGTTTTAGGGCTAGATAATCCGGCCGTGGGTGGGGCCAGATAATCCGGCCTGGGAGAACCTGAAGCATCTTCGCAAACTTGACTGGATCTTGCTCGAATTGGAGAGTGGCCGGATAATCCGGGGTCAGCCGGAAAATCCGGCCTGGGACTTGCAGTAGTTTCTTCAATAGTTTGATCATTTTGGCCAATGGAGGAGGGTTGGCCGGATAATTTGGTGCCGACCAGATAATCCAGCCTGGAGCATTCAGAAGCATGTTGATCTACAGCATTTGGTGGAGTTGGTGTAGAAGTTTCTCCAATGGTTGGATCATGTTGAGCTTGTGTCAATGAGGGATCTACTTGAGTAGAGCATTCCTTCCTGATCCGCCACAAGGGGTTCCTCAATGGGGCGGAAAAATCCCACACCCATTCTTCTTATGGCATCTTGGGGTATTTCAACATCTGCATCACAAACATCAACTTGCCCCACATGGGAGCCATCATTTTCCTCGAACACCACACTACAAGATTCTACAATAGTTCCGGAGAGCTTATTGTAGACTCTATAAGTGTGGGATTCGGCACCATAACCAACAAAAATACCTTCTAAAGCCTTAGACTCAAATTTAGATAAACGAACTCCTTTGATGAGAAAGAAACACTTACAACCAAATACCCGAAAGTATGAGATGTTTGGCTTGTTACCGGTAAGTATTTCATACGGAGTCTTGTCCAAGACTTTACGGAGGTATAACCAGTTGGATGAATGGCAAGCGGTAGAGATTGCTTCAGCCCAAAAGTTATATGGAGACTTGAATTCAGCTAGCATAGACCTTGCCATATCCATTAAGGTCCGATTCTTCCTCTCGGCAACACCATTTTGTTGAGGGGTGTACGCATCGGAATATTGATGTCTTATCCCCTCTTCACTCAGAAATTCATTTAAGGTGTAGTTCTTGAAGTCAGAGCCGTTATCGCTTCTAATTGCCAAAATTGGGAGATTGTGTTGACGTTGAACCTCGTTGGCAAAGTCGATGACTGTTTGTTGAGTCTCGCTCTTCAACTTGAACAAGTAGACCCATGTGTATCTTGAGTAATCATCAACAATCAAGTGGCAATACTTCTTCCCATCGAGGCTTGCATGTGATGGAGGACCAAAGAGATCCACATGGAGGAGCTCCAAAATCCTTGATGATGAAATAATGGTCTTCCATCGATGGGGAGAGTCATGCATTTTCCTTCAACAGAAGCCATGCAAACACGATCTGTGGCAAAGGAAACATTTTCTTTTAGTCCAAGGATGTGGCCACCCTTGTGGAGACTTTGCAAAGTTCTCATGTTGACGTGGGCTAGTCGGCGATGCCATAACCAACCCACGTCGGCCTTTCCGAAAATACACATCGGGCCTGTAGTGGTTTTCCCCGAGAAGTCCACCACATACAGGTCATTTTCGACATAACCCATGAAAGCGACCTTTAGAGACTTGGTCCACAAGAGTACCACCAAGTCAGCATCAATGAAAACTGCGAAGCCCATCCTACCAAGGGAACGAACTGAAAGTAAGTTGTAACCGAGGGTCTCAACAAGCATGATGTCCATGAGAGAGATATCGTGAGCAACCACAACTTTGCCGAGACCCAATACCTCAAATTTTGACTTGTCACCATAGGAGACGGTTATGTGATCATGATTTGGCCACATCTCCGTGGTGATCTCCTTGCTTCCTGTCATGTGACTTGTGCACCCGCTATCGAGTACCCATTTAGACCCACCGGAAGCATAGCCCTGCAAGAAAGTTACTTCTTGGTTTTAGGTATCCATTTTTTAATGGGTCCTCTCATGTTAGTGACAAGGGTTTTGGGAACCCAAATAGACCAAGATATGTAACTATCAAAAGGTCCTACATAACTAGCATAGACATCACCATAATAATCACAAAATAACTCATAGTTAGGATTATTAGCCCTTGCAAAACCATCATAGTTAGTCTTGTCATTAGTGGTGATGCTTGTCTTTGGTTGAGCAGTTTTGCTCTTCTTCTTCTTCTTCTTCTTCTTCTTCTTTGTCTTGGGAACATAACCAAGACCCTCTTTTCCATTGTTTGTCCTTTGCTTGCTAAGCACCTCATCTAGAACCTCTTTACCTTTGTGTTGAGATCCCTTTACAAGTTCTTCTTGTCCACATGAAGGAGTGGAGGTGCTTGGAGCTGATCACGAGACTCATTTAGAGTAGAATATTCACTCTCCAATGCCTTGTGAGTAGTGTGAAGTTTCTCAAACTTCTCCGAGAGTTTAGCATGAGCAGCCCCAAATTCAATCTTTTCTTTCTTTAGTTTCTTTGCCTTAGCGAGAGCGTTGTCACGTTCTTTTATGAGCTGAGCAACAATCTCTTCATGGGACTCCTCAATTGACTCGAGCTTCCTCTTCTTCTTCCAAGGCATTCTTCAAGGAGGCTATCTCCAAGGCATCTTCTCTTTCAATTCTTCCCTTTTCTTCAAGGAGTTCTTCAGATTGGGCAAGTTGACTCATAAGAGCCTCAAAATGAAGTTTGTGCTCACCTTGCAAGTTAGTGAAAAAATTGTCCAAAGCACTAACTTCTTCTTTTATCTTAAGACTAGTATGATCATCCATATCCATATCTATATTAGTCTTAGGAAATGAAGAAATAGAAGATGATACCTCGGACCCTCTTGCCATGAGGCAAGTGACGTTTTTGTTGATGACATTTTCGTTAGGAGAGTTGAAAAGAGATGATGGAGTAGATGTGGTGGCTATAGCAGCCACCTCTCGTGTACTCTCTTCATCCTCTTCGTCTTCACTTGCCGAGAAATATTCTTGTTGTGCCACCAAGACAATCTTGGGTTGATTCTTGTATGGACCATTATTTTTGATGAATGACTTCTTTCGAGGTGCCTTGGACTTTTCTTTAAGGATGAGCCTGCCACCATTGTCTTCTCTACTTTGATACGGACATTCAGTCACAAAGTGCAACCTATCTCCACAATTGTAGCGTGTCCTTAGCTTTGGGCCATTCTCTCTTCTTCCACCTGACCCATTCTTCCGTTCAAGTTCAGACTTGGCCTTGGCTAGTGTTGGGTCCGCAACATAGAAAACAAAAAATTTCCTACGGTGTGAACTACACGCCAAGATCTATCTACTAGGTACAAAGCAACGGGTGGACATACATCCAACAAGAACTTACCCTCGTAGACAACGAGATTTGTTAACGAGTAGGAACTCGTGGTTGATGTAGTCGTACACTTGACGATCTCAAGATCATGATGAAGTCCAGCAGGTCCGGCTCCAGCACGTCCATCAGATCCAGCTCCAGCACCACCAAGTCCAGCACCGCAAAGCAGCGGTGCATCCGTGATCGCACACACGTCCGGTACCCCGACAACCTCCGTCCCTCGCTCCAGCAAAGCAGCGGAAGCAGCAACTCCTTTCCAGATAAAGCCACCGGGAACATGTATCTCGCTAATCCGAGACCATGGGGGAATAATACTAGAGGGGGAGAGAGATCCTTCACAAGGAGGTGTGAGTGAGAAGTGAGGAGGGGGTGGCCTTTTATAGGAGGAGGGGGGGTGCCCCTCCTACATGGCCGGCGCATGGAGGGGGTGACCCTTCACCTCCATCCATGTGGTGGTAACCCCTCCACATTAAAATGCCCCTTCACATTCTCTTTTAAAGTCTCCACTTTAAATGCATTAAATTTCTCCAAATTTAATGCTCTCTCATTTAATAAAACTCTTTTATTATTTTTATTCAGAATTTTGTTAATTACTTTAATTAACAAACATTCACATAAAACCCCCTGCAACATTTCAATATTACATGCAGAACCAATTTCAGCATTTTCACCCGAAACAGTTTCGGTGTCTATTGAAATAATTCCAGCGCTTTCTTAAATCTTTATATGAAACATATTTGCTCCAAATGGTGTCGGTATCCCTTAAGTGTGTCACCCTACGGTTCGCGAATAATGCAGACATGATCGAGACCCCTCTCCGATCAATAATCAGCAGCGGGACCTGGAGATCCATACTGACTCCTACACATTCAACGATGACTTCTGTGATCGTGAGAACCTTTAACGCTAATAACTAAATCCCTTTGTCCCGCGATATATTACATGTCCGAGATTCAATCATCGGTATCTCCATACCTAGTTTGATCTCGTTACCGACATGCACTCTTTTCTCGTTCCCGTGATATAACATTCTAGTGATCACATCACTTGCTTGCAAGCTATTTCAATGTGATATCACCGAGAGGGCCCAGAGTATATCTATCCGTCATCGGGATGGACAAATCCCACTCTTGATCCATGAGCCTCAACATAACACCTTCGTAGCACTGAACCCACCTTTATAGTCACCCTGTTACGGTGTGACGTTTGATGTTATCAAGATACTCTTCCGGTGTTAGCAATTAACATGATCTCATGGTCTAAGGATAAAGATTACTTCGTATGATATTATAGCAATATAAACATAATGACTTTGATCGTAATGCTATACTTCGGATGAATGTTCATCACATCATTCCACCAATGGTGTGACCTTGTTATTAACAACATCCAATGTCCATGATCAGGAAACCTTGATCATCTTGTTAATCAACAAGATAGTCTATAAGAGAGGCATAACTAGGAACCCTTTTTGTTTATTAAACACACATGTATTGATATTTCTGATCAATACAATTCTAGCATGTAAACTAAACATTTATCATAAATATGGAATAAGATAATAACCACTTTATTATTGCCTCTCGGGCATATTCCCTTCAGTCTCCCACTTGCACTAGAGTCAATAATCTAGTTTGAAAAACTTTGCGTATTGAACACCTATGGCTTTCTGGTGTTGCATATACGCTATTGCTAGTGGTTAACATAATCTCTGGATCTGACAGTTTCAGGTCCGTGTGTATTTGCATGTCTCTGCGTCTCTACGCATCACTCATTCTCAAATGAGATGGCATTGTATAGATTTGGTCCTTTGGTGAGACCTTTAATTCGTTTGGCTCAAAATATGTTGATATTATTGTCATACAATATATCTTCATAGTATTAGCCCACTTTGAACCACACCTAGTTTGATAACAAACTACTTAACACAAATGCCCTCCTTTGCTGCTACTATAGCAGTCATATACTTAGCCTTTTGTTGTAGTATTCGTCACAATGTCTCAACTTTGGAACTCATCCAAATCCATCATGGAACATCCTTTCCATTACATTGTGCCACCCATAGTCTAAATTGAGATAAATTTAATTTGTATCTTGTGATAAAACTAGTATCAATGTAACACTTTACAATGAACTACCTTTAACTATTTGTCACTTATACATTATATATTCTTAGTTCTTCCAAAGCTCATAAGAATATCTTTACTATTGTCCAATGATCATCTTATGAATCATTCTGGTATATGGTCATAACATTTAGAGCATAGGACATTCTGGATATATACATATCATGGTATAATCGATCAAAATCTTCATGTGATTTTACTCACCAAGTGTTGAAACACTTGAATTTTGATACAATCCTTTCCATGCAGCAAGAACCTTTCTTGTTGTTTCCATATTGAACCCTTTCAATATCTCATATATGTATGTCTGGCACAACTATATTAGCGCCTTAATCTATCCATATAGATATTGATGCCTAATATTCCGGGTTTGCCCAAGTCTTTCATCGAAATCTTATTTTAATGAAATTCTTAACTTGTGTCAATACAAGATACATCATTTCCAATCAACAATATGTCCTCTACATAATGTATTAGAAATATGTCTTAGCGCTCCCACTTAATTTCTTGCAAATGCAAGCATCTTCATCATCTCCGATGAATTTAAACTCTTTTAACAGTTTCATCATGGTGAAGATTCCAACTCCGCTATGCTTACTTCAACTATTGAAGTTTACATGCCCTTTTAGAACCCTTTGAATTAACAAAACCCTTCGGACCATGTCATGTACATGTCCTAGGTTACCGTTCTATTAGAAGAACCTTGTTTTTGTTTATTCAACTACCATATACCAAATTATATGTAGTGGTTGCTACATTAATCCGTCAAGACTATATATCGCTATGAAAGATCAAATCTTGTCATAGTCAACTCCTTGAACATTGTCGTAAACTTCTTTCCGACATGTCGACTATTTCATAGATGTTAAATATCCATGTCTTATTTCTTTATAGATCCAAACATGATCGATAGGCTTCACGGCTTTCCGGAGGGTCTTCCAAGTTCAGAAACTTGTTTTCTCGTGTATGGATACTATCACGGATTCTATGACTTCTAGTCATTTTATGGAGTCAGGGCCCATCATCGCTTCTTTGCATGTAGTCGGTTCATCATTGTCAAAACAATAACGACTTGCTTATCAAATCTTACTATTTGATTCTTACCGACCCACACGGTTCTATAGGAACTCTAATCTCCGAGATCACACCTTTTATAATCACGAGAGCCATGAGCATTGTGGCCGCCACCGGGACACTTTCCGGCACTATGCTAGTTAGCACATATAGCTAAGGTTCAACAACCTTATCAAAGTTCTATTGTCCTCCCACTTAACTTTTCACGAAAAATTCCTTCTCAAGAAACTTGACGTTCCAAGTAACAAACTCTTTTGTCCTTGGTGTTATGGAGAAATTCCCAACAAATTCTTTGGGATAACCTACAAAGACGTGCTTATCCGACTTTGGTTGTAAACATTTTACTTATGCATAGCATACCAAAATTTAAGAAAAGACAATTCGGGTTTTATCCCAAACCATAACTCATATGGTGTCATTTCAATGGATCACGATCGTGCTCTTTTCAGTGTAAAAGCGGTAGTCTCTAAAGCTTCAATCCTTAAAACATAATGGCAGTTTTATAAATGACACCCTTGATCTTACCATGTCAAACATGGTTTGATTTTATCTCTCGAATATGCCATACTCCTATGGTTTATCGGGAAACACAAATCATGGAACAATTCCTCAAGTCTTAGGTGTTTTTGCTAAACATGTAACTCAAATATCTTCCTTTATGATCGAATCATAAACTCTTTATTTTCTTGTTAGAATGATTTTCCACTTCATTTTGAAAGTCTTTGAACAATTTTCAAATGTTTCATACTTCTTCCTTATTAAGTAAATATACAGATATATTCACTCAAATTTTCGGAGAAAGCATATGAAGCAAAAAGATCCATCACATATGGCTACACATAATGGACTATGCACATCAACATGCACAATTTCCAATAAGCTAGTCATCCGTTCCTCTCTAGCCTATGGACGGAGTTTCAATTATCTCGAGGAAAGTCTCACATGCGTCAATTGATCAAAATCAAAGACTCCAAAAATCCATCAACATGGAGTTTCTTCATGTTTTCTTTCAAATATAATTTAAACAGCGATGTCACTTCATAAGTGATCTTTCAATCATTTGTCTTGCGACATTTTAGCAATAGTGTTTATGGATGTGATTTCTCCAACTAGACTTGTAAAAGTTCATCCATCCTTTATGGAATACGGTAATTATTTGAACATCCATTGTTCTCATGATACCGGAACAAAATAACAATTATTTAAACAAATCTTGAAGGCTTGGTTTGATGACAACGAAAAACACAATAACACTTTATTTGTTTTCGATGAACATCATCACCCATTCTCTTGCTGGTTACTTAGGCCATTGTAGTTCATGAATTGCGTTGTCCTGTATGACACTTCATACCAACCAATTCGGTATCCAATACCGTTATCCAATACCTAAGAACCACATTGTTTAACAAGCAAGGAATATAGCCATAACATGTATATCTTCTATATACCTAAGTTGGACATCTCCAACCTTTTATTTTCTGCCAAATATTTTATAGATTCTCTTTCAGCAATTCCTTTTCTTTTAAAAAGAATCTATCAACATCAATAGTGGTGTCATCAACATGACACATGGTACAAAGCGTATATAGTCAAATAATAATACCTTTGGACTTGCACTTTGAAGTGGATCACCATCATCAAATGTTTGGTGTTCTTTCAAAAATCCATTCTTTAGTAATCTATTAGTGTAGTAAACATTTTACTTACATCTTCTATTCATCCTTATCATGACAGCTTTCATGATCAAGCTACTATAGCCTATAAGGAAGAATCGCGAGTCAGTCCCAAAACCTTTTTGGTTGATTCGGATGACTAGCATCTCCATCCTTCACAAATTCTCATACAATATGAGAACATGTATTTTGCTAAATTATAATCTATCATAATGCAACCAAAAATATTGTTTCAGATATCACAATATCTTTCACACATGATGGTTTCTGAAACAATTTCCAGCTCCAATATAATCTTGATATTAAAACAACTTTTTGAATATCAATAATCATGGAGGCAAACATGATACTTTAGATACTAACATTGGAATTCTTACTCTTGATTTAATACTACTTATTAAACTTCATGGAGTAAATAGATTTTGCTGAAAGTTTGCAATAGGACTTATAAACTTTAAATTGACATTCAAAACAATACGATACCAGTTCGTAAAGTAAATATCCAGAATTCTATAGTTCTATTATCTCAAATAAAAACTAAGCATAAGGTAGAAAACGAATGCCAATGACTACAATAAACTATGCAAATTCACTTTGATTTAATTTATGACAAATTTGGTTCGACTAATCCAAATTAGAAATGAACTCCCACTCAAAAACGACATCCCTCGTGCCATTTTGGTGATTACATGAACCAAATCCACTACACCAAGTCCGATCATCACGTGAGTTGATGTAGCTTCAAAGGCGAGCATCTATATGGGCATCATATCAACTATATGACTCATGCTTAACCTTTTGGTCCGTGTTCCGAGGCCATGTCTATACATGCTAGGCTCGCCAAGTAAGAACCTTAGTACTCGCATGTGTAAAACTGTCTTACACCCGTTTGTATGAAAGCGTAGAGTCGAGTACACCCGATCATCACGTGATGTCTCGAAATACGATCCACAAAACGGTGCATACTTAAGGAAGAACACATTTTTATCTTGATATCTAAAAGAGGGATCATCTTACAATGCTACAGAAAGCGCCAAACTAGCAGTATAAGATGCTAACATCTAATGTGTAAAGTGAGATGATATGGTCCATGCATTTGATCTCTATCACTTGCATCGTGGTATGATCTCTATCATTCCTTTGTGTGTAAGGCCAAGGTCTATGGAACTTACACGTTGAGTGTGTTGTAAGAGTATCTATCATACATCTACTTACAACAATACCATATCAATACACTAGCCCAGCAACGATCTAAACTAGACGCCTCTAATTTATCAATTGCAAGTTTTATGTGGCTTAGGGCTTTCGGAGATAGAACCATTCTTACCTACAAACATGAACCACAACAAGGATAACTAAGTTATTAGCAACTCGTTGTAAATCAGATATTGACTATAGTAGGAGAGACAGACACTCGCCAGCCACTTATGCAAAACAAGTTGCATGTCAGTCGTGGAATCGGTCTCATGTACGATGACATGTAAGGTTGGTCCGGGCCGCTTCATCCCACTATGCCACCAATATCCAAAATACATAGAAGATGTAATAACATGATCATCATTGCCCACATATCAACATATGTGTACTACCCGTGCTAAGCACCTACGCATAGATCAGGCTCTGATACCACTGTAGGGTCCAAGGCATAGAAAACAAAAAATTTCCTACGGTGTGAACTACACGCCAAGATCTATCTACTAGGTACAAAGCAACGGGTGGACATACATCCAACGAGAACTTACCCTCGTAGACAACGAGATTTGTTAACGAGTAGGAACTCGTGGTTGATGTAGTCGTACACTTGCCGATCTCAAGATCGTGATGAAGTCCAGCAGGTCCGGCTCCAGCACGTCCATCAGATCCAGCTCCAGCACCACCAAGTCCAGCACCACAAAGCAGCGGTGCATCCGTGATCGCACACACGTCCGGTACCCCGACAACCTCCGTCCCTCGCTCCAGCAAAGCAGCGGAAGCAGCAACTCCTTTCCAGATAAAGCCACCGAGAACATGTATCTCGCTAATCCGAGACCATGGCAGAATAATACTAGAGGGGGAGAGAGATCCTTCACAAGGAGGTGTGAGTGAGAAGTGAGGAGGGGGTGGCCTTTTATAGGAGGAGGGGGGGGTATAGGGTTCCCAACCTTTAATAAGGTAGAGCCCCCTGTGTTTACAATGCTAGTCCCTGGATCAATAGCTAGCATCCACAGTTTAGATGTAATATCAAGAAACAAAGGTCATAATATAACTTTATAACCAGGAAGAACATAATTTTATTACATCATACATAGCTCATTTGGCTATTACATTACAATGCAGCGGAATAACTATAGTCATGGGGTCCTTCATCTTCAAAGTGCCACAGGCAGATGTTGGTTGTAGACCTTGTAATCCTAATCAATCAATCTTCACTAAAAACAATCAAACCTGCAACATACAAGTTACAGCCACAAAGGGTCAATACATTTGAATTGTATTGGCAAGTGATACTATAATAGTATGGTGGAGTCTATCATCTATATGCATTTGGCTAAGTGGAGTTGAGGCTTGCATTGCTCAAAATAGATTTTTCCTTAACATTTGAAAATACTAAGTTTTTGCTTTGATAAAATCATTTTTCTCAATCAAAGATTGAAGATCCTTTACAAGGCATCTCTCAATCAAAGATTGAAGATTTCACACAACCCTTGTTCAACCCACAAGTTTTACTTAGAAGTTGGAATGATGAGATTCTTGATTGCTTCCATGTCTTGATGCTCAGATTGTCCTTTACCAGGGACATGGCTAAGTACTTAGGTTTTACACTCTGCAGAGGTGGTGCACTTTCCCCACAAGACTTGGTTTCCCAAGACAAGATCTTTCAGAAGCCTTCCCTTAGACCAACATGGACGCGTTCCAACCTATCAAACACTACCACCAACTGTCCATATGGCTAAGTTCTTGCAACCTATATGATCATGGCAGAGCCCATATTGCCAAGTGGTTGCACTTGAAGCTTCTCAACATTTGACATCTCAAATCTCTTTATTCCTGGGTGGCCATCCACAAGTGAGATACACTAAGGTAAACCATAAAAATGGGCCTTGTGAACCACTCAACCAAAAACCACCAAGCAAGTCCCATTCCACCCAGGTGATTCATTAACTTAGTTGTTTTATTAAACAAAACACAAGTCCTCAGACTTAGAATATTTTTCCATAGTGTGAATATATATTCCACCCATGTTTTCTATTAGCTAGGCTAAGCTTGATAGTAATAGGATTCTTAACTTAGGAAAATCCTACTAAGGATTCATCTACTAGGTTTTCCTATAGCAAGGTCTATACTTAGCAAAATAAAATCCATGCAAGTTTTACTTAGCAAAAACACTAATGCATAGTGAAAGTAATGGGATAGAAAGTATGAAGCATCACTTGCCTTTTTGGTAGAGGGTATAAGTTCACTCCTTGTTCTTGCAACAATCACACTCTTCAAGTCACTACAATTCAATCAAGCAAGGCACAAACTCAATCTACCAATCAAGCAAAACAACACACAAAATGACAAAGTCAAAGTAATGCATGCAAGCATGCCAAGCTTTGTTTTGTTTGAAAAAGTGGTTCCTAGTGGGTCATAGACATTTGGGTACACCTAATGGTCATTTTGTCAAGTGGCAAAGTCATTTGCAAAAGGTTTCACTTTAAAAACCATTTTCAAAACAAAGTATCATTTTATGTGGTGTAGAAATATTTTTACCAAGGCATTAACCTATAGGGTTCACCAAATATGTTTTCAACTATAAAACTTGGTATTTGGGGTCAGGGAGTTTAAAACAAAACATTTCTCAAAGGTTTTCCTTCAAAATCCATTTTAATAAATAAACCACATTTCTATTTGACTAGAAATGATTTTTAAATCAAAGAATCATATTTTTATTTCACCAAATACATTTTTGAAACCACAAAGTGTTTCCTATGGTCAGTAGGTTTGGTCCAAAATATTTTCCCAAAGTTTTCTTTATAAAAGTATTTTCATAACCAAAATCTTTATTTCCATTTGGCTAGAAATGGGCTAAATCAAGTTTTCCATCCTAAACTTTACCAAATACATTTTCCAAACTATGGGTTGGTTACTAGGGTCAGTAAGTTCACCAGAAACCATTTTGCAAAGGTTTTAACCCAAAAATCATTTTTAAACAATTTTTATACTCTAAACAAGCTCACAAAAGAATCTGCAAAAACAAGCAAACTAACAGATACTATTTGCTAAACTAAGGGCATGGCTGGCTAGGTCTTGCTCTCCTGAATCCAACGACATAAAATTTGTAATTTTTGGACGTGTGGATTCAAAGTTACAAGGGTTTGAAGTTTGCAAAATATTCTGTTTTAAAATCTGATTTTAGATCTAATACAGGCCACGCGTCGCTGTTTCATTGGTTGATACCGGTTCGGCCGGATCGGCAACGCGGTGCGTTGGATCTAACTAGATCGTGTGGCGTAGGTAGCGTACCTCTTCGGCGTTAAGTGAAACTATCGTATCCGTCAGATTGTCATCCAACTGCCATCGTCACCCTGACCAAGTTCTGGCGGCGCTCGACGGCTGCGCGCGGCGGTGGCGCTCTGGCGGCGAGGTTGCCGGTGATACAGGAAGCTAGGGAAGGTAGGGAGATGCTCACAGTGATCACCGTGGAATGCTGGTGCTCAACGTGGTCGTGATAGTCCAAGTGGCGCACGGTGCTGTCAGGGATTGTTCGCCGGAGCTGCGTCTGACGACGGTTGGCTCTGGTCGAGGTCGAAGACGAAGCTGTCGATCACCAGGAGGCAAACAAAGGACGTGATCAGATGCGGGAGACCTCGGAGATGATGTGTGCATGAACGAGAGGGGTCGGGGTGGTCTGGTCTTACCAGGATTGCTCGCCGGAGTGGAGGACAACGTCGGGTGGTCTCAGTCGTGGTTGGAGACGTTGCTACAGGTCACGAGAAGATCAACCGAGGGTAGGGTTAGACACAGGAGATCACGGAGGTGCTGTGTGCGTGAACGAGTAGAAGAGGGGCGACCGGAATCTACCTGTGGGGCTCGTCGGAGTTGGAGTGGACGGCAGCGTCGTTCAGAGCTCGTTGCAGACGTTGCTCTGGGGCGCCCGTGGTCGAACTAAAAGTGTTGGGAGATGCGTCTGGGAGTGGGGAAGCTGCTAGGGTGCTCAGGGAGGCAAGGGGTGGAGAGGTTTCGTCGGAATCGTCACCAGACCATGTCGGAGCAGAGGATGCTCGGGGAGGAATTGGGGCGGCCTGGTGGCGTGATTGAGGGAGGAGACAGAGGGGAAGTGAAGAGGAGTCACTGGCGTTTTATCAGGCAGGGTCAATGGCAGGTTTAATCCATCCTTCAATGCGAATTACGTCGGGTTTAACTCGCCTGCAACGGCCGGCGAGGGGGAGGCGTAGTTCGTGGGTGGGGAAGAAGAGGGACGTGGCGGTGGGGTCGTCTCGTCAGCGAAAGAGGGGAAGGAGAAGTGGGTCCAGGCTGTCATCGACTGCGTGGGTTCTGTCCGCAGTAAAGAAAAACGGTTCGCACGTGAGAGAGAGAGGTGGGGTCCACCGGTCAGTGGGAAAAGAAATGAGGGGGAGGGTCCACTGGTCATACTCTGTTCGGGTAAGTTTCTGAGTGAGAAAAGAATGCTTCGGGGAAGAGAACAGGTGGGCTAGGTGGGCTGCTGTTGGGCTAGTTGGGCCAGAGGGTGGGCTGTTCTATTTTTTTCTGTCTGAAACATTTTTCCTTTTCTATTTCTATTTTTCTGTTTTGAATTTCAATCAATATTTCAAACATTCAAACAATTTCAAACAACCACCACACTTCACAACTTTGAACTTGGTTTTGTTTAAGACATCAACCAAAGTCCAAAAATGAAATAATATTTTTATTCATTTTAGGATCCATTCAATAATTAAATAAAATGGATCTTTAGTTATTTAATAAAATAGGGTTTGATTTAATTAATAAAATTTCCATTTGAATTCCAAATATTTTCAAAACCAAATTAGTAGGTTGTATTTGAAAATAAGGAATATTTGGAAAACTTGTTTAAAACAAAATAACATTTTTGCTATAGGGTCCATTAATAATTAAATAAAATGGACCTTAGTTAATAATCCATATAGGATTTGTTTTATTAAAATATTTATTTTGAAATCAAAATAAAACCAAAACACTTCAGTAGGTTTTATTTGAGAATATAAAATACTTGGGAAAACTTATTTTAAATAAATAAATAAGTTTTGATGTTTTGGAAATAGTAAAACCTTTATTAATAAAACTTGGATATTTAAATCCTTTTTATTTTATTTTAAATAAACCTCTACTATTTTAATCAAAGCAAAACCTTTTGTTTCAAAGTCTTGGCCAAGGTTTGATTTGGCTTTATAAAATAATCTTTATTTTAAAATATTTCTTTTCATTTTGAGAACCAAAACCTTTGGAAAACTTATTAAAATAAAATAATAAGTTTTAGTGTTTAAATAAAAAGCCTTTACTTTAATAAAATTGGATATTTAAATCCTTATTATTTTATTTAAATAAACCTTTACTCATTTTATCAAAACAAACTATTTTATTTTAAAAGCTTGGCCAAGATTAATTTGGCTCTTTAAAATATAATCTTTATTTATAAATCTACCTTTTCTTTTGAAAACCAAAAACTCTTTATTTAAAGATCTAAAATAGTAACACCAAAATATTTTATTTGCCTTTATTAAATGTTTATCTTTATAAATCCCTTTAGGATTTAATTGTTCAAAATAGGTTTGAAGATTCCCATTGGATTTCAAAAAGTTTCTTCTGGCCCTGAAAATCACCAAAGTTTTATTTTATTCATTTAATTTTCACATTACAAGATTTGGAAAATCTTGGGATGTGACAGGCTACCACCCTTAAAATAAATCTCGCCCCGAGATTTGGGAAGGTTAGGGTTACAAGCAGGTTCAAAACAACTAGGGTACTACCACCCTTAAAAATTTTCAAACAAAAATTACACACTGTCCTTCTTGGGATCCTGGGGAAACTTCTCTGGGCAACCATCTGCCTAGTGTCCTTTATTTCCATACTTGACTCATGGGCCAAGGTTGAGATCCTTCATAGGCTTGTTCAACTTGTTCTTCATCTTTTCTGGACAATTGCTTGCATAATGTCCTTGGTTACCACAATTGTAACATGTGATAAGATTGAGTTCATCACGTATCTTTAGTGGACAAGTTGCTACATAGTGGCCTAGCTCTTCGCAATTGTTGCACATCACCTGGTCAATCCCCTTATTTTTCTTGTTCTCTGGACACTCACTGGAATAGTGTCCCATTTCCTTACATTTACGACATTGCACAAGGTGCATGTTTGGTCTTGGTTTCTTGGGTTTCTTTGATCCTTTGAATTGGGTTGTCTTGTTTAGAGGTATAAGTGGTCCTTTTCCTTTGGTAGACTTGGATCCTTCTTGTTTCCTTTGTTCAACAATGGAATAGATGGGGCATTGGATAGGGACATGATTATTTCCTTCACATAGGAAACAAGTAGCTTGAGATGTGGGGCATTGATTTGTTGGATGTTTCTCTTCACAATTGGGGCATTGATCTTCATGCTCCTTGGAAGTATGATCCTTGTCTCTACAAATAATGCAAGCTGGGGCTCCATCTAGAATAACATTCTTGTCATCCTTGTTGTCATACACTCTTTTTGGATAGTTTTCTTCTATGCTGATCATTTGATTAGCCACCTTAAGCATCAGTTGGGATTGTTCTTCCAAAAACCTTTGCAGTGCTGGATCTTTATCACTATTGCTGGCTATGAACTGAGCTGTTAGTTGGTTCAGCTGGTGTTGGGTTGCTATGAGTTCTCTCATGTTGTCCTCTTGGTTGTTGTTGGTGTCATCAACCTTGATGTTGGAGTCTCTTGGAGAAGTCATCTGTTTGGGTTGGGTTGGGGTTAGAATAGGCAAGATATTTCTAGGTAAGGGTTCTAATCACACACATCACAATTCACACAAGCAATGTGCAAGCAATCACAACCAAACATTCCACTCAAACAACAAGTTTCAAGCATGTTTTTAGGCAACCAAAAATAATTTTTGTTACACCACATAAGTTGGTGTGTTTGACTTAACTAAAATATGGTGGTCCATCTATATGGTTCATTTGAATTCTTTCCATCCTTCTTAGTTGATTCTTCTTGAATGAGATCTTTGTATCCTTGGAGAATCCTTGGTCACAAAACTTCTAATGAAGTGAACTCCTTCCAATTTTGCATTTCCTTAGTCTCCATATCTTGAGCAAGATTTCCTTGTCTTTCTTTTAGTCCTTAGTAGTATCCAAGTTGGAAGTCCTGGGTGAACATGCTGAAGATGTTGAAGTCATTGAAGTCATTGGAGTTGAAAGTGTTGAATAAGTCCTTTGCACATGGTGTAGTCTTTGGCCATGGGGTAGGTTTTTCCATCAAGTTTGAAATAGAACAGATGTAGAGTTGAAACCAAAAAATGGTTGAGGAAAGAGTTTACAAGATTGTTTGTAAATAAGTTTTGGAACAAATTCAACTCCTATTTTTCTAAGGGTTTTTTGTCCAATCCTAGGTTTACAAATCCTACAGGCAACACAATGCTCTAATACCATCTTATAGGGTTCCCAACCTTTAATAAGGTAGAGCCCCCTGTGTTTACAATGCTAGTCCCTGGATCAATAGCTAGCATCCACAGTTTAGATGTAATATCAAGAAACAAAGGTCATAATATAACTTTATAACCAGGAAGAACATAATTTTATTACATCATACATAGCTCATTTGGCTATTACATTACAATGCAGCGGAATAACTATAGTCATGGGGTCCTTCATCTTCAAAGTTCCACAGGCAGATGTTGGTTGTAGACCTTGTAATCCTAATCAATCAATCTTCACTAAAAACAATCAAACCTGCAACATACAAGTTACAGCCACAAAGGGTCAATACATTTGAATTGTATTGGCAAGTGATACTATAATAGTATGGTGGAGTCTATCATCTATATGCATTTGGCTAAGTGGAGTTGAGGCTTGCATTGCTCAAAATAGATTTTTCCTTAACATTTGAAAATACTAAGTTTTTGCTTTGATAAAATCATTTTTCTCAATCAAAGATTGAAGATCCTTTACAAGGCATCTCTCAATCAAAGATTGAAGATTTCACACAACCCTTGTTCAATCCACAAGTTTTACTTAGAAGTTGGAATGATGAGATTCTTGATTGCTTCCATGTCTTGATGCTCAGATTGTCCTTTACCAGGGACATGGCTAAGTACTTAGGTTTTACACTCTGCAGACGTGGTGCACTTTCCCCACAAGACTTGGTTTCCCAAGACAAGATCTTTCAGAAGCCTTCCCTGAGACCAACATGGACGCGTTCCAACCTATCAAACACTACCACCAACTGTCCATATGGCTAAGTTCTTGCAACCTATATGATCATGGCAGAGCCCATATTGCCAAGTGGTTGCACTTGAAGCTTCTCAACATTTGACATCTCAAATCTCTTTATTCCTGGGTGGCCATCCACAAGTGAGATACACTAAGGTAAACCATAAAAATGGGCCTTGTGAACCACTCAACCAAAAACCACCAAGCAAGTCCCATTCCACCCAGGTGATTCATTAACTTAGTTGTTTTATTAAACAAAACACAAGTCCTCAGACTTAGAATATTTTTCCATAGTGTGAATATATATTCCACCCATGTTTTCTATTAGCTAGGCTAAGCTTGATAGTAATAGGATTCTTAACTTAGGAAAATCCTACTAAGGATTCATCTACTAGGTTTTCCTATAGCAAGGTCTATACTTAGCAAAATAAAATCCATGCAAGTTTTACTTAGCAAAAACACTAATGCATAGTGAAAGTAATGGGATAGAAAGTATGAAGCATCACTTGCCTTTTTGGTAGAGGGTATAAGTTCACTCCTTGTTCTTGCAACAATCACACTCTTCAAGTCACTACAATTCAATCAAGCAAGGCACAAACTCAATCTACCAATCAAGCAAAACAACACACAAAATGACAAAGTCAAAGTAATGCATGCAAGCATGCCAAGCTTTGTTTTGTTTGAAAAAGTGGTTCCTAGTGGGTCATAGACATTTGGGTACACCTAATGGTCATTTTGTCAAGTGGCAAAGTCATTTGCAAAAGGTTTCACTTTAAAAACCATTTTCAAAACAAAGTATCATTTTATGTGGTGTAGAAATATTTTTACCAAGGCATTAACCTATAGGGTTCACCAAATATGTTTTCAACTATAAAACTTGGTATTTGGGGTCAGGGAGTTTAAAACAAAACATTTCTCAAAGGTTTTCCTTCAAAATCCATTTTAATAAATAAACCACATTTCTATTTGACTAGAAATGGTTTTTAAATCAAAGAATCATATTTTTATTTCACCAAATACATTTTTGAAACCACAAAGTGTTTCCTATGGTCAGTAGGTTTGGTCCAAAATATTTTCCCAAAGTTTTCTTTATAAAAGTATTTTCATAACCAAAATCTTTATTTCCATTTGGCTAGAAATGGGCTAAATCAATTTTTCCATCCTAAACTTTACCAAATACATTTTCCAAACTATGGGTTGGTTCCTAGGGTCAGTAAGTTCACCAGAAACCATTTTGCAAAGGTTTTAACCCAAAAATCATTTTTAAACAATTTTTATACTCTAAACAAGCTCACAAAAGAATCTGCAAAAACAAGCAAACTAACAGATACTATTTGCTAAACTAAGGGCATGGCTGGCTAGGTCTTGCTCTCCTGAATCCAACGACATAAAATTTGTAATTTTGGGACGTGTGGATTCAAAGTTACAAGGGTTTGAAGTTTGCAAAATATTCTATTTTCAAATCTGATTTTAGATCTAATACAGGCCACGCGTCGCTGTTTCATTGGTTGATACCGGTTCGGCCGGATCGGCAACGCGGTGCGTTGGATCTAACTAGATCGTGTGGCATAGGTAGCGTACCACTTCGGCGTTAAGTGAAACTATCGTATCCGTCAGATTGTGATCCAACGGCCATCGTCACCCTGACCAAGTTCTGGCGGCGCTCGACGGCTGCGCGCGGCGGTGGCGCTCTGGCGGCGAGGTTGCCGGTGATACAGGAAGCTAGGGAATGTAGGGAGATGCTCACAGTGATCGCCGTGGAATGTTGGTGCTCAACGTGGTCGTGATAGTCCAAGTGGCGCATGGTGCTGTCAGGGATTGTTCGCCAGAGCTGCGTCTGACAACGGTTGGCTCTGGTCGAGGTCGAAGACGAAGCTGTCGATCACCAGGAGGCAAACAAAGGACGTGATCAGATGCGGGAGACCTCGGAGATGATGTGTGCATGAACGAGAGGGGTCGGGGTGGTCTGGTCTTACCAGGATTGCTCGCCGGAGTGGAGGACAACGTCGGGTGGTCTCAGTCGTGGTCGGAGACGTCGCTACAGGTCACGAGAAGATCAACCGAGGGTAGGGTTAGACACAGGAGATCACGGAGGTGCTGTGTGCGTGAACGAGGAGAAGAGGGGCGACCGGAATCTACCTGTGGGGATCGTCGGAGTTGGAGTGGACGGCGGCGTCGTTCAGAGCTCGTTGCAGACGTTGCTCTGGGGCGCCCGCGGTCGAACTAAAAGTGCTGGGAGATGCGTCTGGGTGTGGGGAAGCTGCTAGGGTGCTCAGGGAGGCAAGGGGTGGAGAGGTTTCGTCGGAATCGTCACCGGACCATGTCGGAGCAGAGGATGCTCGGGGAGGAATTGGGGCGGCCTAGTGGCGTGATTGAGGGAGGAGACAGAGGGGAAGTGAAGAGGAGTCACTGGTGTTTTATCAGGCAGGGTCAATGGCAGGTTTAATCCATCATTCAATGCGAATTACGTCGGGTTTAACTCGCCTGCAACGGCCGGCGAGGGGGAGGCGTAGTTCATGGGTGGGGAAGAAGAGGGACGTGGCGGTGGGGTCGTCTCGTCAGCGAAAGAGGGGAAGGAGAAGTGGGTCCAGGCTGTCATCGACTGCGTGGGTTCTGTCCGCAGTAAAGAAAAACGGTTCGCACGTGAGAGAGAGAGGTGGGGTCCACCGGTCAGTGGGAAAAGAAATGAGGGGGAGGGTCCACTGGTCATACTCTGTTCGGGTAAGTTTCTGAGTGAGAAAAGAATGCTTCGGGAAGAGAACAGGTGGGCTAGGTGGGCTGTTGTTGGGCTAGTTGGGCCAGAGGGTGGGCTGTTCTATTTTTTCTGTCTGAAACATTTTTCCTTTTCTATTTCTATTTTTCTGTTTTGAATTTCAATCAATATTTCAAACATTCAAACAATTTCAAACAACCACCACACTTCACAACTTTGAACTTGGTTTTGTTTAAGACATCAACCAAAGTCCAAAAATGAAATAATATTTTTATTCATTTTAGGATCCATTCAATAATTAAATAAAATGGATCTTTAGTTATTTAATAAAATAGGGTTTGATTTAATTAATAAAATTTCCATTTGAATTCCAAATATTTTCAAAACCAAATCAGTAGGTTGTATTTGAAAATAAGGAATATTTGGAAAACTTGTTTAAAACAAAATAACATTTTTGCTATAGGGTCCATTAATAATTAAATAAAATGGACCTTAGTTAATAATCCATATAGGATTTGTTTTATTAAAATATTTATTTTGAAATCAAAATAAAACCAAAACACTTCAGTAGGTTTTATTTGAGAATATAAAATACTTGGGAAAACTTATTTTAAATAAATAAATAAGTTTTGATGTTTTTGGAAATAGTAAAACCTTTATTAATAAAACTTGGATATTTAAATCCTTTTTATTTTATTTTAAATAAACCTCTACTATTTTAATCAAAGCAAAACCTTTTGTTTCAAAGTCTTGGCCAAGGTTTGATTTGGCTTTATAAAATAATCTTTATTTTAAACTATTTCTTTTCATTTTGAGAACCAAAACCTTTGGAAAACTTATTAAAATAAAATAATAAGTTTTAGTGTTTAAAGAAAAAGCCTTTACTTTAATAAAATTGGATATTTAAATCCTTATTATTTTATTTAAATAAACCTTTACTCATTTTATCAAAACAAACTATTTTATTTTAAAAGCTTGGCCAAGATTAATTTGGCTCTTTAAAATATAATCTTTATTTATAAATCTACCTTTTCTTTTGAAAACCAAAAACTCTTTATTTAAAGATCTAAAATAGTAACACCAAAATATTTTATTTGCCTTTATTAAATGTTTATCTTTATAAATCCCTTTAGGATTTAATTGTTCAAAATAGGTTTGAAGATTCCCATTGGATTTCAAAAAGTTTCTTCTGGCCCTGAAAATCACCAAAGTTTTATTTTATTCATTTAATTTTCACATTACAAGATTTGGAAAATCTTGGGATGTGACAGGGGGGTGCCCCTCCTTCATGGCCGGCGCATGGCGGGGGTGACCCTTCACCTCCTCCATTCATGTGGTGGTAACCCCTCCACATTAAAATGCCCCTTCACATTCTCTTTTAAAGTCTCCACTTTAAATGCATTAAATTTCTCCAAATTTAATGCTCTCTCATTTAATAAAACTCTTTTATTATTTTTATTCAGAATTTTGTTAATTACTTTAATTAACAAACATTCACATAAAACCCCCTGCAACATTTCAATATTACATGCAGAACCAATTTCAGCATTTTCACCCGAAACAGTTTTGGTGTCTATTGAAATAATTCCAGCGCTTTCTTAAATCTTTATCTGAAACATATTTGCTCCAAATGGTGTCGGTATCCCTTAAGTGTGTCACCCTACGGTTCGCGAACAATGCAGACATGATCGAGACCCCTCTCCGATCAGTAATCAGCAGCGGGACCTGGAGATCCATACTGACTCCTACACATTCAACGATGACTTATGTGACCA
Organism: Avena sativa; assembly: GCA_916181665.1. NCBI lineage: Eukaryota > Viridiplantae > Streptophyta > Magnoliopsida > Poales > Poaceae > Avena > Avena sativa. The sequence goes on along the minus strand of OV702288.1, from coordinate 625,521,570 downwards.
TGAGAACCTTTAACGCAAGTAACTAAATCCCTTTGTCCCACGATATATTACATGTCCGAGATTCGATCATCGGTATCTCCATACCTAGTTTGATCTCGTTACCGACATGCACTCTTTTCCGTTCCCGTGATATAACATTCTAGTGATCACATCACTTGCTTGCAAGCTATTTCAATGTGATATCACCAAAAGGGCCCAGAGTTTATCTATCCGTCATCGGGATGGACAAATCCCACTCTTGATCCATGAGCCTCAACATAACACCTTCGTAGCACTGAACCCACCTTTATAGTCACCCTGTTACGGTGTGACGTTTGATGTTATCAAGATACTCTTCCGGTGTTAGCAATTAACATGATCTCATGGTCTAAGGATAAAGATTACTCAGTATGATATTATAGCAATATAAACATAATGACTTTGATCGTAATGCTATACTTCGGATGAATGTTCATCACATCATTCCACCAATGGTGTGACCTTGTTATTAACAACATCCAATGTCCATGATTAGGAAACCTTGATCATCTTGTTAATCAACAAGCTAGTCTATAAGAGAGGCATAACTAGGAACCCTTTTTGTTTATTAAACACACATGTATTGATGTTTCCGATCAATACAATTCTAGCATGTAAAATAAACATTTATCATAAACATGGAATAAGATAATAACCACTTTATTATTGCCTCTCGGGCATATTCCCTTCAGCTAGATCCTTCCAAAAATTCCTTGCATAAAAGGCCATGTACTCACCATGAGCACACTTGACTTCTTCGGGACAGCCCATGGATATAACATCGTATCCTCTTTCATCTTCATCTTGTTCAACAACATTTGCTTTTAGAGCCATATTGACTCCCTTTTGCATTCAAATGGCCCGAGCACGGGCATCTTTGGCGTTCTTGGTGGCAACCTTGAATGATGCCATTTCTTGCATGACTTCATTGGAAGTCATTTGATGGTAGGTGTGTCTACCCAATCTCTTTAGGTATGTTGGCTCAAAAGGCATTAGAGCACTCACATATTTCCTTTTTATCCAAGCATCATCAATGTGAGTGGCTCCATGCTTTCTAAATGTTGTTGCAATGCTCTTGAGACTTCTATACATGTCTTCATGGTCTTCACCATCCAACATGTAAAATACTTTAGCTTCATTGCTAAGGGCATAATACCTATTCCTCCTTGATTTCATTGCCAACAAAAAGGTCGGTGAGTGCATCCCAAGCTTCTTTGGAGGTGTTGAAATGCTCAATGTGGGGCATGTCCTTGGGACCCACTCCGAGCTGTATCATGTGGAGAGCCGTTGCATTTAATTGATTATCCACAACTTCTCTTATTGTCAAGTTGGTGTGATCTGCAATATGAAGACCCTCTTCGATAATCCTCCAAAGTTCAATTGACGAACTACATACATGAGATTTCATTAAGAATTGCCATTGATTAAATGTAGATGCAGTAAGCTTGGGTGGATCACCCCTATTGTTTATATGAGGATGAGGGATAGGTGGGTCGGGAGAATATAGGTGATGAACCTCACTATAGTCCTCCTTACCACTTCCCTTCTTGGAGGCGGAACCATTATATTTTTCACCTACCACTTCATCTTCCTTAGATTCGGTGTGAGCCTTATCCTTGGATGAAGGAGTGGTAGCCTCAGAGGAGGATGGAGATGGGGCTACGAATGATGTGAGGCGAGCAATCACTTGTTGCATGTCCTCCATCTTGGTCTCAAAGGATTTCAACAAGGTTGTTTCCAACATCTTGAGGTCATCCATTGTGACCTTGTCCACAGCCTCATTCCCATTCTCCTTGGTACCCATACTTCTCTTAGGCGGTTAAGCCCGAATAAAGAGCCGGGGCTCTGATACCAATTGAAATGGATCTTATGGGCACCTAGAGGGGGGTGAATAGGTGCTACTTCAAATTTTAATGCTTCTTCAATTTTAGGCTTGACACAAATGGTAAATTCTCTAGATATGCTATTAGTAGAATTTCCCTATATGCAAACCTAACTAGGAGAGTGAGATAGAGGAACAAGTAAACCATAGTGGAGCATGCGGAGACACATGATTTGTTTTACCGCAGTTCCTTCCTTGTTAAGGGAAGTACATCTGCGTTGGAGGGGTGGGCGGTACTAAGACCACCATGCCACAATAGGCCTCACACTATTCTCTGATGGATCCCGCCACCAAAGGCCTGATCCACCTTTCCACTATAGGAACCCTTTGAGGCGGGAACCGACACCTTTACACAACTAGCAGGGCACAACTCCACAACCAAATTGGAGGCTCCCGTGATGACAACAAGCTACCATAAGAATAAGTTATCAATAACAAAACACAAGATCTAGATATTAATGAGAATACTAGATCAAGGATTTCTCCAAGTGAATGGAGAGGAGTTGATGCGCTTGATTCGTGATGATGATGTAGGTTGTCTCCTCCTTCAATCCCTCCAAAGATCGAAGCCTTTGGGTGGTTGAAGTGGGAGATCTAGAGAGAGAGCACTTGCAACAGGTCTGGCCTTTTTCGAATGAATCAAGAGTTCTGACTAAAGGGGATGAAGGAGCTTTTATACCTCCTGCCCTAACTGAGCCGTTGGAGCCTTTGGGGGCCGGATTATCTGGCCCAAGTGAGGGCCGAATTATCCGGCCTGGGGAAACTCTGCCCTAGACTCGGATTATCCGGCACATAATCTGCCCCCAGTCAGAGTGACATGCCGAGCCTGCCCTTGATCGTCTTCTAGGGGCCGGATTATTCGGCCCAAGGTGAGGGCTGGATTATCCGGCCAGGGATATAAAAACCGCCCCTGTTCGGATTTTCCGGGGGAAAATCCGCCCCCAGTCAAAGCGTCGCGCCTTGCCTGCCTTTGATCGTTTCCTGGGCCAGATTATTCGGTCAGGGGATGAAAAACTTCCCCTGTTCGGATTTTCCGAGGGAAAATCTGCCCCCAGTCAGAGCGCCGCGCCTTGCTGCCTTTGCCAAGTGAGTTAGGCCGGATTATCCGGCCCCCAAACACACTAACATTCGCTGCACACTTAGCACACATGAGAAAACTCCACGGTATTGTTATCTAACACACAAAACACAGGGAACCATGAAATGTTCTTTCACTTGTGATCCATAATAAATTTGTTCTAAACATGAATTCGTGAAGTTTATCTCCTTGCATTCGATATCTCTTCCCGCTTTCAGTAAATTACCAAGTCTTCTTACTCCACATAATCATGTCTACTGCCGAATTCCAAATACAACTATGCATGCTTACTAATGAACTTCCTTACATTCACCACAAAAATGGTTGGTCCTATAGGATTCAAGAAAACCCAAAAGCCTAAGCTCTCAATCTTGTGGTTGTAATAGTAAATGAGCGAGCTATCAATGGACTCTACACAAAGTCAAAATTATTAAATTTAAATACGTGGAGAAAACCCTCTTCCAAAAGAAGCCACAAAATGTCCATACCTCGGTACAGAATTATCATAAGTCATGCCCGAGAGAAAATTTTCCATACTACCAACTTGAGATGAGGGTCACCCAAGGATTGCATAGTGAAACATAATATGAGATAGTGAACATTTTCAAAGAATATGGGGTGAAGTTATATTAACCGTATATTAGTGGTGGGCACCTTAATTTTTTTAAAAATCTATACACATATATGTTTCTTCATGAGAATTAAAAGGGAAAAAGTGATGTAGCCCGACCTATGGTCGTTACCACATTATGATCTCCAACTTATGCCAAGTCATCATGGACTCCAAAGGTACCTATCCTCTTTGAGATCCCTCTTCCTACCATATTGAATGGTTTACTACTTCATACTTTGTCCTATGATCATGATAGGTTCACACCGACAAGTACAGAGACAAGGGAGCAAGCCCGAGGACTCATCCCGACAAGGCAAAGGCTAGGAAGAGGAGACGGAAGAAGCTCCAGCTCAATCCGCCGCTAGAACCGGCGAACCAGAGCCACCACCGGAATGTCCGGCGACAACACCGGTGAACCAAACCCACCACCGGAATCCTCGGTGACGACCGGAATATCCGGCAACCACCAGAACTTTCGGCAACAGAACCGGCGCCACCGGACTTACTGCCAAAAATTCCCGTATGCGCACGGATCTGGGTTTGATGCTCTGAAATATTCCCTTTACTTACCCTTTTGCCTAAACTACCCCCATTCTAGTGGCTGACCTATAAATAGATCCCCCACTCCTCATGTATCAGTTAGGCATAGATGATAGAGTAAACACAACTCCCTTTGTGGAATCTCTAGTTTTGCCTCATCCCCTTTACTAAGGGGACCGACTATTGTCACCAACCTTGTTGGACTTTGCATAGCGCATCCATCGTTGTACAAGGCCTACGTTTGCGAGTGCGTGAGCATAGACGTCAAGATCCTCCCCAAGGTGTTCTTCCCTCTCCGGTTGGGATTGGTGGGAGCATGTTGACCGATCTTTCCTTGTGAGAATTCTATCGGACCGGTGGCCGGCGGCGGGAGCAATTGGCCTTGTATCGTGTGAGTTTTTACGTGTGTTCATCATGTTCTTCGAGAGGGGTGTGTCTGCTTCTGCTACCTTCTCCCTTTCCTCTCGCTTTCCCATTGATTTGACCATGAAAGCTATGAAGATCAGGCCACCCTTGAGGTCACCCCTTATAATCTAGTATCAGCAGCTTTTGGTTGCCACGGATTTCTCGTCGGTTTGGTCTTTTCCCCATAAATTTAAAAATTCCACCAAAAATAGCCCCAATTCGTGTTTTGGATCAATTTGTGATTTCAGTGTGTTTTTGTAGGTTTTGATCTATGGATTACTTGCTAAACTTGCTGATCTATCTTTCCATGTGTTCCCTTGGCCTAATTCCATCATTTACCCCTCAGATTTGAAGTTTTTCTGCAGAAATCGCGTTTTTCATGTTCACGAACTCATTCCGGTGCTAGGTCTGGCTGACCGGATCAGAAACCGGAATTTCCGGCATGAATTCCGGCGCAACTGGCCCCACCGCCAGAAATTCTGGTGCCGCTGATTTGGCTGCGAGCAGCTTCAACTCCACACCATTTTAAGCATAACTTTTGCATTCGAACTCGGATTTTGGTGTTCTTTAGCTCGTTTCGAAGGGGAAAAAGATCTCTACATCATAATCCAAGTGGTTCATGCTATCTACTCCATAAAAATTCCATGAGAAAGCCGGAATCCAACAATAAAGGGTGAAGATCGACGATGAAAGGTATAAACAATCTGCAACTTCTCCCTACTTGCGTTCCTTTGTGAGCCACACTATCTATGCAACCAACAAACACCTATTGAGACTCTTTCCTCCTATGATTTCTTGGGCTATGCATATTTCATACCTTGTAGAATTTTGAGCAAAAGTTGTGAGCGCTCTATCTCATATATCTATCTTGTATAGTTGTTGGCACAAGGAAGAGGCAAGTGAAAAAGAAAAGAAAAATAAAGAAAAACAGGAAAAAATATAGAAACTGAAAAGAAGCAAACAAACAAGTGCCTCATAGAATAGGAAGCGCAAACTCGATGAACATTATGTAGGTGGTACTTATTGTGCATATCTTGTAGCCCACCATTTTTTGTTGCAATCAAACTAGCATCTCTCCCTGCACTTGTGTGACACGAGGTTATAGTCTTCGCTAGATAATCATTTGGTTCTTAGCTCACATTCTCCGTCGCACAAGTCCCATTTATCCCACCGTGTGTGTTTTCTTGTACATAATTCCTATATCTTCTGGATTGACTTGTTTTTCTTTGTGATCATCGTGGTTCTTTACTTGCCATTATAACATCTTGATTTCGGATTGTTCTTTGACATGCAACTTTACGTACCCATCCACCATAAGCTTTGTGTGTGTGTGTGTGTTTTAGTAGTTAGATGGTTTTGGTGTGTCGTGCGAACTTCACTTTACTTAGTTTTTATTGCTATCAAGTGTGGCCACTTGCACGATACTATCTTCCAAGGTAAAGTAAGGTTTGAGGTTGCATACCTAACACCCTATACCACTTCCATATACACCACTTGGTCATGTGAATCATGTCTAGGGACTCCGGAACCAAGGATGATATCTATGAAGAATCCATGATGAGCCACCATGACTACGACTCCACAAGTATAGAGGACATGATGGAGCACTACACCGACAATGGCTCTGCATGCTTTGAGGACCTGGAGCATGATACGTCCAAAACGTATCTACTTTCCCGAACACTTTTGCTATTGTTTCTCTTCTAAACTTGTGTGATTTGGATACAACTAACGCGGACTGACGTTGTTTTCAGCAGAATTGCCTTGGCGTCTACTTTTTGTGCAGAAAATCAACTATCAGGAAAAATCACGGAAAATATGCAGAAAATCCTATTTCACCAGAAGACTCCCGGAGCCAGAATATGAGACGAGGGAGGGCCAGGGCCTGGCCACACCACCCCTAGGCGCGGGCTAGGCCTGGCCGCGCCAGGGCATGGTCTGGCCACCCCAGGCTGCCCCTCGGTCTCCCTCTTCGCCCATAAGTTGCCTTCTGACCTAAAAACTCAGGGGGGTTCAACGTTTTTCCAGAAGGAGTTCCGCTCCGTCGCCACCACCAGATTCCACGAAACAGCACCAGAAACTCTGTTCTGGCACCCTGCCGAGACGGGGAATTGGAGACCGTCGCCATGATCATCACCATCGCTTCTCCATCGACCATCCATGTTTCCCCCATCTATGAGTGAGTAATCCCCCGCTGTAGGCTATGGGGATGGTAGGGATTGGATGAGATCGTTCATGTAATGGCATCAGATTGTTAGGGCATGGTGCCTAGTATCTTTTATTAGTGTTTTATGACTTTGTTGCGACTTGTTATGCTTAATGCTTGTCACTAGGGCCCGAGTGCCATGATTTTAGATCTGAACATGTTATTGATTCATTATGATAGTATTATTTACGGTCTTATCTGCAAGTTGTATACACACATTGTTGTCCGGAACCAATGGCCCCGAAGTGATAGAAATCGGGATAACCGGAGGGAATGGCTTTGATATGAGGATCACATGTGTTCATGGAGTGTTAATGCTTTGCTCCAGTGCTCTATTAAAAGGAGAACCTTAATTGCCAGTAGTTCCCTTGAGGCCCTGCTGCAAACGGGCTGGCAGGACAAAAGATGTTGTGCAAGTTCTCATTGCGAGCACGTAAGACTATATATGGAACACATGCCTAAGATTATCTAGTACTTGGATGCTTTATCTTATTTATCTGCAATTGCCCTATGTACTAATTGCTATGTGAATTGTCTTGTCCATGCAACTCCCGTGCATCCATCCATATGCCTACCGCACTCGAATCCCACTATTTGCTGCTATTGTTACTACTGTCTTTACTTTACTACTACTGCTACTTTACTATTCCTACTACAAAACTATTGCTACTGATAAACTGTTGTGAGCAAGATTGTTTCCAGGTGCAGCTGAATTGACAACTCAGTTGTTAAGGCTTATAAATATTCTTTGGCTCCCCTTGTGTCGAATCAATCAATTAGGTTTCACTTCCCTCGAAAATACTACGATACACCCCCTATACTTGTGGGTCATCAAGACTATTTTCTGGTGCCGTTGCCAGGGAGCATAGCTTTATTTATCAAGTTAACTTGGATTCTCTATTGTTCACTGCTATCCATCCATCATGGGTAAGTCTCGTGATGGCAAGGTTCCTATTTTACCATCCACTACAAGAAGAGGTACGGTTCTGAACAGCTCTGTTGCTCTTGATTCACCATCTGTTATAAGTAAGCTCGTTACACCACCACATACACATGCTACACACACTGCTACTACTGCTGAATCTGAAACTTCTGATGCTGCTTCTACTGTGCTTGATAAGAGTGGTTCATTAGGTCCTTTCCTAGATGCTACGATTGCTAGAACTATAGCTGGAAATACTAAAAATCCTAATGAAGACACTACTACACCTGTTAGTTCACCTGAGTCTAGTGAAAGTTATGATATTGAAGATGGTTATGTTGAGATGACCGATGAATTTATTAAAGAATGTAAAAACACCCATGATAGGAGCGCTGCTAAGAGTCTCCTTGAGAGGCGTACTATTAGACCCAAATTGTCTCTTGTTGCTAAGTTTGCTGCTTCTCCCATAAACATTATAGATGAAGATTATGATTTCTCTCTCGATCTATCTTACATAGCTATTATCGAGAAAGAACCTTTTTGTGGGACTAAGAATGAAAGTGCGGTAGCACATATGAATGACCTTTCTACCATGAGTGGCTTGTTTTCTGATGATATTAAGATGCGTACTTACTTTGTTGCTAAGATTTTCCCCTTTTCACTAAAAGGAGAAGCTAAAAATTGGTTTAGTAATTTACCTCCTGGATCTATTGATAGCCCTGAGTGCTTGATTAGTACTTTCTTGCAGATATATTTTCCTCCTAGTGCTAGACTTGCTATTTTGTAGGAACTTTTTAATTTTAAACAGGGAGAAAAAGAGGTATTGCCCGAATCTTGGGCAAGGTTTTGTGCTTTGATTCATGCACAAGCTGGAAGTCCATTACCTAAGAATGAGGTTCTTGATATATTTTATAATGGACTAACCGAAGAATCTAGGACATACCTAGATAGTTGTGCTGATTGTGTTTTCAGGAATATGACTCCTAAGGAAGCTGAGGAATTAATGGCTAAAATAAATAAGAACTATGAAGATTGGACTCCTCCTAAACAGGCTATACCTGAAGTAATTGTACCTGAACCTACTATTCCGGTGCCTATTCCAACATCAAAGAAGAGGGGAGTTATTGAATTAAATGATGAAGTGATGAAGGTGTTGGAGATATGCCCAAGAGGCAAAGTGGTTATTATTATATCTTTATGTTTATGATGAATGTTTACATCCCATGCTATAATTGTATTATAAGGAAACACTAATACATGTGTGTTTTGTAAACGTAAAAGAGCCCCTAGTAAGCCTCTTATTGAACTAGCTTGTTGATTGATAGATGATCATGGTTTCCTGATCATGGACATTGGATGTCATTAATAACAAGGTCGTATCATTAGGAGAATGATGTGATGGACACACACCCATAGTAAGTGTAGCATAATATCAAGTCATTAAGTTCGTATTGCTACAAGCTTTCAAATGCATAGTGACCTAATCCTTCGACCATGAGGTTATGTTAATCACCATCACCGGATGGGTACTTTGATGACATCAAACACCGCTTCGTAACTAGGTGGTTATAAAGGTGTCATTGGGTATTCTGAAAGTTTGTGTTGAAGCGCATGGACCAAGATTGGGATTTGTCCATCCATATGACGGATAGATATGCTCTGGGCCCTCTCGGTGGAATGTCATCTAGTTAGCTTGCAAGCATGTGACTGGGTCACAAGGGATGACATAACATGGAACGAGTAAAGAGTACTTATCAGTAACGAGGTAGAACTAGGTATGGAGATACCGACGATCAAACCTCGGATAAGTAGAGTATCGCGTGATAAAGGGAATTGGTTTCGTATGTTAATGGTTCTATCGATCACGAAGTCATCATTGAGTATGTGGGAGCCGTTATGGATCTCCAGATCCCGCTGATGGTTATTGATTGGAGAGGTGTCTCCATCATGTCTGCATATTCACGAACTGTAGGGTGACACACTTAAGGTTCGATGCTGTTTAGGTAGATATGGAATGTGCGTTGGAGACTAAATGTTGTTCGGAGTCTCGGATTGGATCTGAGACATCACGAGGAGATCCGGAATTGTCCGGAGAATAAGATTCATATAAAGGAGATCATTTTCTAGGTTCAGAAATGTCCCAGAGTGTTTATATGGGGGTTCTAGAAGGTTTCGGAATGTTCCGGAAGGTTCTAGAAATTTCTATGGAGTTTACTTGAAAACCAAGAAAGAAAAAGGGGAAACTTGGGGGGAAGGAAACTCCCCCCAAGCCCCCCTTGTGCGCCAGCCCTAGGAGGTGGGCCTAGGGGTGGGAACCCTAGGCCGCACCCCTCCCTCTATATATAGACGGGTGGAGGCGCCACCCCCTTGCCCCTCCACTCTTGCCCTAGCTGCCTCTCTCCTCCTCCTTCCTTCTGCTCAGGCTTAGGCGAAGCCCTGCAGAATTCTCTACTCCACCACCACCACCACGCCGTCGTGCTGCTGGGATTCCATGGAGAGATATACTACCTCCGCTGCTCGCTGGAACGGGGAGAGGAAGGTCTGCTTCGACTCCACACGTGTGACCGACTACGGAAGCGCTGCCGGAATGTGGTGCCGGAAGGATCGTCTACTCGATCTTGAGATCGGCAAGTGATCGTCTACATCAACCACGAGATTCGATCTCGCACAAGGCTTTCGGATCTACAAGGGTTAGTACAGATCTATCTCGTTACACATGTCTAATAGATTAGATCTTGGCTTTTATCTAGATTAGATCTAGGTTTTGTTCGTTCTTGCGGTAGAATTTTTTTGTTTTCCATGCTACGAACCCATCAGTGGTATTAGAGCCGTGTCTATGCGTAGATCTGTTGCACGAGTAGAACACAATGGTTTTGTGGGCTTCGGTGCTCGTGCCGTCTTTTGCTTTGTGTACTTTGCATCTTGTAGTATGGTGGGATGAAGCGGCTCAGGCTAACCTTACATGTCATCACACTTGAGACTTGCTCCACGCTTGACGTGTAACTTGCTTTACACAAGTGGCTTTGCGGGTGTCTGTCTCTCCCACCATAGTATAGATCCAATTTACACTTTGCACTTGATAGCACTTGTATCAATGTTGTGGTTCAGTTTCGTAGGTAAGATCCGTTCTTATTCGAAAGCCCCAAACCACGTAAAACATGCAAAGAAAATTAGAGGCGTCTAACTTGTTTTTGCAGGGGTTTTGTGATGTGATATGGCCATCATGTGATTTTGATTATATTTGATGTATGCAATGATCCTTGTTGTAATATGGCAACCGGCAGGAGCCTAATGGTTGTCTTTAATTCTGTTAAGACATGTGTGTCTATTCATCATGTAATAGCTTTATTCCAAGTAGTTGTAATAGTTGCTAGTGATGATGGACAACCATGAAGCGACGCCACTGACCTTGACGCAATGCTGGTGATGATGGAGATCATGTCCGTGCTTTGGAGATGGAGATCAAAGGCATAAGAAGAAAGGGCCATATCATATCACACTAATTATGAATTGCCTGTGATGTTAATCCTTTATGCATCTTGTATTGCTTAGATCGTGACGGTAGCATTATAATATGATCCCTCTCACTAAATATCAAGTAATAAAGTGTTCGTCCTTAGTTGGCACCGTTGCTAAGACTCGTCGTTTCGAAGCATCTCGTGATGATCAGATGTGATAGATTCTACGTTTGCATACAACGGGTGCAAGCCAGATTTGCACATGCGGAAACTAAGGTTAATCTTGACGAGCCTAGCATGTACAGACATGGTCTCGGAACACGGAATACCGAAAGGTAGAGGATGGATCATATAAATGATATGATGAACATGAAGATTGTTCGCCGATGAAACTACATCTTCTCTCGTGAAGATCGGACTTGGTGTAGTGGACTTGGTTCGTGTAATCACTAAGACAATTTGAGGGATGTTGTTTTGAGTGGGAGTTCACCTAGTTAATTTAAGAATTAAAATTGAACTCAATTTATCATAAACTTAGTCTAAACTACTTGCAAATTTGTTGTAGATTATGGCGAACCTCTCCATCAATTTCAATGCGTTCCTAGAGAAAGAAAAGCTTAAGAACAATGGAAGCAACTTCACGGACTGGCTCCGTGGACTGAAGATTGTCCTCAGGGCTGGTCAGTTGACCTATGTGCTCGAAGCACCGCTAGGTGACCCACCTGCAGAAGATGCCACCGATGACGTAAAGAATGTTTACGTCACTCGGAAAAATCATTACTCCATAGTTCAGTGTGCCATCCTGTATGGTTTAGAAACGGAGCTTCAGAAGCGCTTTGAGCACCACGACCTGTTCGAGATCATTAAGGAGCTCAAGCTCATTTTTGAGACTCACGCGGCCGTGGAGAGCTATGAGGCCTCCAAAAAGTTCTTTAACTGTAAGATGGAAGAGGGTAGCTCCGTTAGCGAGCATGTGCTCACCATGTCTGGGCACGCAATCAAGCTCCAAGAGTTGGGGATAACGATTCCTAATGAGTTAGGGATTCACCGTGTCCTCCAATCACTACCACCGAGTTATAAGAACTTTGTGATGAACTACAATATGCACTGTATGAACAAGACGTTGCCTGAACTATCGTCCATGCTGAAAACTGCTGAAGTGGAGATCAAAAAGGAGCACCAAGTGTTGATGGTCAATAAGACCACCAATTTCAAGAAATAGGGCAAGCCTAAGAACAAGGGCAACTTCAAGAAGGACGGCAAGAAAGCTGCCGCACCTGCTAAGAAGCCCAAGGCTGGTCCTAAGCCTGAAACTGAATGCTTCTACCGCAAGGGTGCCGGTCACTGGAAGCGTAACTGCCCCAAGTACCTAGCGGATCTGAAGAACGACAACATCAAGAAGAAAGGTATATTCGATATACATGTTATTGATGTGTATCTTACTAGTAATCGTAGTAGTGCCTGGGTATTTGATACTGGTTTGGTTGCTCATATTTGTAACTCGAAACAGGAGCTGCGGAATAAGCGAAGACTGGCAAGAGACGAGGTGACGATGCGCATTGGAAATGGCTCCAAGGTTGATGTGATCGCCGTCGGCACGCTCCCTCTGCATCTACCTTCGGATTAGTTTTAAATTTGAATAATTGTTATTTGGTGCCTGCGTTAAGCATGAACATTATATCTGGATCTTGTTTATTGCGAGACGGTTACTCTTTTAAGTCCGAGAATAAAGGTTGTTCGATTTATATGAGTAATATCTTTTATGGTAATGCACCTGAGATGAATGGTTTATTCTTACTAAATCTCGATAGTAGTGATACACATGTTCACAACATAGATGCTAAACGAACAAAATTGAATGATAATTCTACATACATGTGGCACTGTCGTCTTGGTCACATTGGAGTGAAGCGTATGAAGAAACTCCATTCTGATGGACTTCTTGAATCACTTGATTTTGAATCACTTGAAAGATGCGAAGCATGTCTAATGGGAAAATGACTAAGACTCCATTTTCTGGAATAATGGAGCGAGCTACAGACTTATTGGAAATAATACATACCGATGTGTGCGGTCCAATGAGTGTAGCATCGCGTGGTGGATATCGTTATGTTCTCACTTTCACGGATGACTTAAGTAGATATGGGTATGTCTACTTTATGAAACATAAGTCCGAAACTTTCGAGAAGTTTAAGGAATTTCAAAGTGAAGTGGAAAATCATCATAACGAGAAGATTAAGTTTCTGCGTTCTGACCGCGGAGGTGAATATCTAAGTTATGAGTTTGGCATGAATTTAAAGAAATGTGGAATACTTTTGCAATTGACACCGCCGAGAACACCACAGCGTAATGGTGTGTCCAAACGTCGTAATCGAACTCTCTTAGATATGGTTCGATCTATGATGTCTCTTACAGATTTACCGCTATCGTTTTGGGGCTATGCATTAGAGACAGCTGCATTCACTTTAAATAGGACACCATCTAAATCTGTTGAAACGACACCGTATGAATTGTGGTTTGGAAAGAAACATAAGTTGTCGTTCCTTAAAGTTTGGGGTTGCGAAGCGTATGTAAAGAAGTTACAACCTGATAAGCTTGAACCCAAAGCGGAGAAATGCGTCTTCATAGGATACCCTAAAGAAACAATTGGCTATACCTTCTATCATAGATCCGAAGGCAAAGTTTTCGTTGCCAAGAATGGATCCTTTCTTGAGAAGGAGTTTCTCTCGAAGGAAGTGACTGGAAGGAAAGTAGAACTCGACGAGGTTATTGAACCTTCTCTCGGAGTTGAGAGTAGCACATCACCGGAAGATGTTTTTGTGCCGCCTGCACCAATTGGAGAGGAAGCTAATGATGGTGATCATGAAACTTCGAACGAAGTTGCCACTAAACCTCGCAGGTCAATGAGGGTTCGTACCACTCCTGATTGGTATGACCCTGCCTTGAACGTCATGTTGGTGGACAACACTGATGACCCTGCGACGTATGAAGAAGCTATGGTGAGCCTAGATTCTGACAAATGGCTAGAAGCCATGAAATCCGAAATGGGATCCATGTACGAAAACCAAGTATGGACTTTGGTGGACTTACCGGATGCTCGTAAGGCTGTCAAGAACAAATGGATTTTCAAAAGAAAAACAGATGTTGATGGTAATGTTACCGTATATAAAGCTCGACTTGTCACGAAAGGGTTCTGACAAATTCAAGGAGTTGACTACGATGAGACATTCTCACCAGTAGTGAAGCTAAAGTCTGTGAGGATTTTTTTAGCAATTGCTGCATATTTCGATTATGAGATTTGGCAGATGGATGTCAAAACGGCGTTCCTTAATGGAGACATTGAGGAAGAGTTGTATATGGTACAACCCAAGGGTTTTGTCAATCCTAAAGATGCTGACAAGGTATGCAAACTTCAACACTCCATTTATGGACTAAAGCAAGCATCCCGGAGTTGGAATCAACGTTTTGATAAAGTAATCAAAAACTTTGGATTTATACAAACTTATGGAGAAGCTTGTATTTACAAGAAAGTGAGTGGGAGCTCTGTAGCATTCCTAGTACTATATGTAGATGACATATTGTTGATTGGGAATGATATAGAACTTCTTAATAGCGTCAAAGCCTATTTGAATAATAGTTTTTCAATGAAGGATCTTGGAGAAGCGACATATATTCTAGGCATCAAGATTTATAGAGATAGATCAAGACGCCTAATAGCGCTTTCACAAAGTACATACTTGGACAAAGTTCTAAAGAAGTTTAGAATGGAAGAGAGCAAGAACGGGTTCGTGCCCATGTTGTCAGGTAAGACCTTGAGTAAGACTCAGAGTCTAGCTACGGCAGAAGATAGAGAGAAGATGAATAATATTCCCTATGCCTCGGCCATAGGTTCTATCATGTATGCCATGCTGTGTACAAGACCGGATATAGCACATGCTGTTAGTTTGACTAGCAGATATCAAAGTGATCCTGGAATGGAGCACTAGACAGTGGTCAAGAGTATCCTAAAGTACCTGAATAGGACTAAGGATATGGTTCTTTCTTATGGAGGTGATGAACAACTTGTTGTAAACAGTTACACCGATGCTAGTTGGAACACCGATCCAGATGACTCGAAGTCACAGTCTGGATACGTATTTATTTTGAATGGTGCTGTAGTGAGCTGGAGGAGTGCCAAGCAAAGCGTTGTGGCGAAATCTTCAACTGAATCGGAATACATAGCTGCTTCGGAGGCTGCATAAGAAGCCATATGGATGAAGGAGTTCATTACTGAACTTGGCGTGGTTCCTAGTGCGTTGGACCCGATGGCCATCTACTGTGACAACACAGGTGCCATAGCTAATGCACAGGAGCCAAGGTCACATAGCAAGCTAAAGCACATCAAGCTACGTTTCCATGCTATTCGCGAGTATGTCCGAGATGGTGACATAAAGATTTGCAAAGTACACACTGATCTGAATGTGGCAGATCTGTTGACTAAACCTCTCCCTAGAGCAAAGCATGACCAACACCAGAAAGCCATGGGTGTTAGGTATATTACCATGTAATCTAGATTATTGACTCTAGTGCAAGTGGGAGACTGTTGGAGATATGCCCAAGAGGCAATAATAAAAGTGGTTATTATTATATCTTTGTGTTTATGATGAATGTTTACATCCCATGCTATAATTGTATTATAAGGAAACACTAATACATGTGTGTTTTGTAAACATAAAAGAGTCCCTAGTAAGCCTCTTGTTGAACTAGCTTGTTGATTGATAGATGATCATGGTTTCCTGATCATGGACATTGGATGTCATTAATAACAAGGTTGTACCATTAGGAGAATGATGTGATGGACACACACCCATAGTAAGTGTAGCATAATATCAAGTCATTAAGTTCGTATTGCTACAAGCTTTCAAATGCATAGTGACCTAATCCTTCGACCATGAGGTTATGTTAATCACCATCACCGGATGGGTACTTTGATGACATCAAACACCGCTTCGTAACTAGGTGGTTATAAAGGTGTCATTGGGTATTCTGAAAGTATGTGTTGAAGCGCATGGACCAAGATTGGGATTTGTCCATCCATATGACGGATAGATATGCTCTGGGCCCTCTCAGTGGAATGTCATCTAGTTAGCTTGCAAGCATGTGACTGGGTCACAAGGGATGACATAACATGGAACGAGTAAAGAGTACTTATCAGTAACAAGGTAGAACTAGGTATGGAGATACCGACGGTCAAACCTCGGATAAGTAGAGTATCGCGTGACAAAGGGAATTGGTTTCGTATGTTAATGGTTCTATCGATCACGAAGTCATCGTTGAGTATGTGGGAGCCGTTATGGATCTCCAGATCCCGCTGATGGTTCTTGATCAGAGAGGTGTCTCCATCATGTCTGCATATTCACGAACCGTAGGGTGACACACTTAAGGTTCGATGCTGTTTAGGTAGATATGGAATGTGCGTTGGAGACCGAATGTTGTTCAGAGTCTCGGATTGGATCTGAGACATCACGAGGAGATCCGGAATTATCCGGAGAATAAGATTCATATAAAGGAGATCATTTTCTAGGTTCGGAAATGTCCCGAAGTGTTTATATGGGGGTTCTAGAAGGTTTCGGAATGTTCCGAAAGGTTCTAGAAATTTCTATGGAGTTTACTTGAAAACCAAGAAAGAAAAAGGGGAAACTTTGGGGGAAGGAAACTCCCCCCAAACCCCCTTGTGCGCCGGCCCTAGGAGGTGGGCCTAGGGGTGGGAACCCTAGGCCGCACCCCTCCCTCTATATATAGAGGGGTGGAGGCACCACCCCCTTGCCCCTCCACTCTTGCCCTAGCCGCCTCTCTCCTCCTCCTTCCTTCGTCTCAGGCTTAGGCAAAGTCCTGCAGAATTCTCTACTCCACCACCACCACCACGCCGTCGTGCTGCTGGGATTTCGTGGAGAGATCTACTACCTCCGCTGCTCGCTAGAACAGGGAGAGGAAGGTCTGCATCGACTCCAGATGTGTGACCGACTACGGAAGCGCTGCCGGAACACGGTGCCAGAAGGATCGTCTACTCGATCTTGAGATCGGCAAGTGATCGTCTACATCAACCACGAGATCCGATCTCGCACAAGGCTTTCGGATCTACAAGGGTTAGTACAGATCTATCTCGTTGCACATGTCTAATAGATTAGATCTTGGCTTTTATCTAGATTAGATCTGGGTTTTGTTCGTTCTTGCGGTAGAATTTTTTTGTTTTCCATGCTGCGAACCCATCAGAAGGAAGCTAAGAAATGTCTTAAGGAGAAGGGAATTAAAGCTACAGATGTCAAGAATTTACCTCCTATAGACGAATTGTGTAGGCCTATTCCCTACTCACCCACTATTGAGGTACACTCTCTCCAACACTTTGATGAAGGTGATATCCCTTACTCTAAACCTCCTGATCAATTCTTAGAAGAATTCGATATCTTTATTGTTAAGCAAGATAATTTTAATAAAAGAGTGCAAAATCATCTAATGGAAAACACTAGAGCTATTGTTGAGTTGAAAGATATTGTGGAAAGAACCTCTAATGATGTTAAAATGATTGTTAAACACTTTCAAATGGTTCAAACTCAAATAGATCAACTCGTTTAAGTGCAAAAAGACATGCTAGTTAATGCTGCTAAAGAAAAACATGCTTACGAAATTAGAACTAGAAGTGGTGCTGCTACCCAAGATCCTCTATATCCTGAGGGGCATTGATACGTCCAAAACGTATCTACTTTCCTGAACACTTTTGCTATTGTTTCTCCTCTAAACTTGTGTGATTTGGATGCAACTAATGCAGACTGACGCTGTTTTCAACAGAATTGCCTTGGTGTCTACTTTTTATGCAGAAAATCAACTATCGGGAAAAATCCCGGAAAATATGCCAAAAATCCTATTTCACCCGAAGACTCCAGGAGCCAGAATACGAGACGGAGAAGAGCCAGGGGTGGCCACACCACCTGGTGGCGCGGGCCAGGCCAGGCCACGCCAGGGGGTGGTGTGGGCCCCCAGGCACCCCCTCGGCCTCTCTCTTCGCCTATAAGGAGCCTTCTTATCTAAAAACTTCGGGGGGTTTGACGTTTTTCCAGAAGGAGTTCCGCTCCACCGCCACCACCATATTCCACGAAACAGCACCAAAAACTCCGTTCTGGCACCCTGCCGGGACGGGGAATTGGAGGAGATCATCGCCATCATCATCACCATCGCTTCTCCATCGACCATCCATGTTTCCCCCATCTATGAGTGAGTAATCCCCCGCTGTAGGCTATGGGGATGGTAGGGATTGGATGAGATCGTTCATGTAATGGCATCAAATTGTTAGGGCATGGTGCCTAGTATCTTTTATTAGTGCTTTATGACTTTGTTGCGACTTGTTGTGCTTAATGCTTGTCACTAGGGCCCGAGTGCCATGATTTCAGATCTGAACATGTTATTGATTCATTATGATAGTATTGTTCTTGGTCTTATCTGCAAGTTGTATACACACGTTGTTGTCCGGAACCTATGGCCCCGAAGTGACAGAAATCGGGATAACCAGAAGGGAAAGGTTTTGATGTGAGGATCACATGTGTTCACGGAGTGTTAATGCTTTGCTCCGGTGCTCTATTAAAAGGAGCACCTTAATTGCCAGTAGTTCCCTAGAGGCCCCGCTGCAAACGGGCTGGCAGGACAAAAGATGTTGTGCAAGTTCTCATTGCGAGCACGTATGACTATATATGGAACACATGCCTAGGATTGTCTAGTACTTGGATGCTTTATCTTGTTTATCTGCAATTGCCCTATGTTCTGATTGCTATGTGAATTGTCTTGTCCATGCAACACCCGTCCATCCATCCCTATGCCTACCGCACTCGAATCCCACTGTTTATTGCTTTTGTTACTACTGTCTTTGCTTTACTACTGCTGTTACTTTACTATTCCTACTACAAAACTGTTGCTACTGATAAACTGCTGTGAGCAAGATTGTTTCCAGGTGCAGCTGAATTGATAACAAAGTTGTTAAGGCTTATAAATATTCTTTGGCTCCCCTTGTGTCAAATCAATAAATTGGGTTTCACTTCCCTCAAAAATACTGCAATACACCCCCTATACTTGTGGGTCATCAAGACTATTTTCTGGCGCCGTTGCCGGGGAGCATAGCTTTATTTATCAAGTTCACTTGGATTCTCTATTGTTCGCTGATATCCATCCATCATGGGTAAGTCTCGTGATGGCAAGGTTCCTATTTTACCATCCACTACAAGAAGAGGTACGGTTCTGAACACCTTTGTTGCTCTTGATTCACCGTCTGTTCTGAGTAAGTTCCTTACACCACCACATACACATGCTACACACACTGCTACTACTGCTGAATCTAAAACTTCTGATGCTTATGATGATGCTTCTACTGTGCTCGATAAGAGTGGTTCATTAGGTCCTTTCCTAGATGCTACGATTGCTAGAACTATAGCTGGAAATACCGAAACTCCTAATGAAGACACTACCACACCGGTTAACTCACCTGAGTCTAGTGAGAGTTATGATATTGAAGATGGTTATGTTGAGATGACCGATGAGTTTATTAAAGAATGTAAGAACACCCATGATAGGAGCGCTGCTAAGAGTCTCCTTGAGAGGCGTACTATTAGACCAAAATTATATCCTGCTGCTAAGTTTGCTGCTTCTCCCATAAAAATTATAGATGAAGATTATGATTTCTCTCTCGATATATCTTACATAGCTATTGTCGAGAAAGAACCTTTTTGTGTGACTAAGAATGAAAGTGCGGTAGCACATATGAATGAGCTTTCTACCATGAGTGGTTTGTTTTCTGATGATATTAAGATGCGTACTTACTTTGTTGCTAAGATTTTTCCCTTTTCACTGAAAGGAGAAGATAAAACTTGGTTTAGTAATTTACCTCCTGGATATATTGATAGCCCTGAGTTCTTGATTAGTACTTTCCTGCAGAAATATTTTCCTCCCAGTGCTAGACATGCTATTTTGCAGGAACTTTTTGATTTTAAACAGGGAGAAAAAGAGGTATTGCCCGAATCTTGGGCAAGGTTTTGTGCTTTGATTCATACACAGGCTGGAAGTCCTTTACCTAAGAATGAGCTTCTTGATATATTTTATAATGGACTAACCGAGGAATCTAGGACATACCTAGATAGTTGTGCTGATTGTGTTTTCAGGAATAGGACTCCAAAGGAAGCTGAGGAATTAATGGCTAAAATAAGCAAGAATTATGAAGATTGGACTCCTCCTAAACAAGCTATACCTGAAGTAATTGTACCTGAACCATCTATTCCTGTGCCTATTCTAACATCAAAGAAGAGGGGAGTTATTGAATTAAATGATGAAGTGACGAGGGAAGCTAAGAAATGTCTTAAGGAGAAGGGAATTAAAGCTGCAGATGTCAAGAATTTACCTCCTATAGAAGAATTATGTAAGCCTATTC
Organism: Avena sativa; assembly: GCA_916181665.1. Taxonomy (NCBI): domain Eukaryota; kingdom Viridiplantae; phylum Streptophyta; class Magnoliopsida; order Poales; family Poaceae; genus Avena; species Avena sativa. The sequence goes on along the minus strand of OV702288.1, from coordinate 625,501,003 downwards.
CCTACTCATCCACTATTGAGGTACACTCTCTCCAACACTTTGATAAAGGTGATATCCCTTACTCTAAACCTCCTGATCAATGCTTAGAAGAATTTGATATCTTTATTGTTAAGCAAGATAACTTTAATAAAAGTGTGCAAAATCATCTAATGGAAAACACTAGAGCTATTGTTGAGTTGAAAGATATTGTGCAAAGAACCTCTAATGATGTTAAAATGATTGTTAAACACTTTCAAATGGTTCAAACTCAAATAGATCAACTCGTTAAAGTGCAAAACGACTTGCTAGTTAATGCTGCTAAAGAAAAACATGCTTATGAAATTAGAACTAGAAGTGGAGCTGCTACCCAGGATCCTCTATATCCTGAGGGGCATCCCAAAAGAATTGAGCAGGATTCTCAACAAGCTGAAAATGGTGGTTCTACTCGTAAGAAAAGGAAAAAAGAAACATAAAACTGTTGTAGAACCCTCTGAACCTGCTATAGATCCTAATAGTATATCTATCTCTGATGCTGAAATTGAAAGTGGTAATGAAGAAAATGTTGTTCCTAATGAAGAAAAAGTTGAAGAAGAACCTAAAAACCACACTAAGAATACTAAATACACCAAATAAGATTTTATTGCTAAGAAACATGGTAGTGAAAGAGAACCTTGGGTCCAAAAACCTATGCCTTTCCCTGATAAGAAACACAAGTCAAAGGAAGATGAACACTATAATAAGTTTTGTGAGTGGATGAAGCCTTTATTCTTGCAAATTCCTTTGACTGGTGCTATTAAATTGCCTCCTTACTCAAAGTATATGAAGGACATTGTCTCAAATAAAAGGAAGATCCCTAATGAAGAAATTTCTACTTTGCTTGCTAATTATTCCTTCAATGGTAAGGTTCCTAAGAAACTTGGAGAACCAGGGATTCCAACTATCCCTTGCTCTATTAAGAACAGTTATGTTAGAACTGCTTTGTGTGATCTGGGAGCTGGAGTTAATGTTATGCCTTTCTCTCTCTATAAGAGGCTTCAGCTTGAAAAATTGATACCAACTGATATATCTTTGCAAATGGCTGATAAATCTACCACTATTCCTGTGGGTATATGTGAGGATGTACCTGTTCAGGTGGCTCACAATTGCTTGATATTAACTGATTTTGTTGTGCTTGAAATGCCTGAAGATGATAATATATCTATTATTCTTGGGAGACCTTTTCTTAATACTGCAGGAGCTGTTATTAATTGTAATCAAGGAAAGGTGACCTTCAATGTTAATGACAAGGAACATACTGTCTATTTCCCCAAGAAGATTGAAAGGACTTATGGGTTGAATTCAATTAAACATGTTGAAGGCATTCAAGTTGGAGAAATATATTGTCCCATACCAAGAGAAAAATTTGAAACTATTATGATTGGGACCATTGCTATCAAGGTTAAGGTAACATAATCATTAGTGGAGTACAAAGTTTTGTTTCATATGCAATTGTTTTGGTAGCAAGACTTGATCAACCTTGCTAACAAAAGGATTCCATTGAACAAAACAATGTTTTCATTATGATTATCTCCGTTTATTTCTATCCTTTGCATTTTAGTTTTTGCTTCCGTTTAGTTTTCTTTGTGTTGTTAGTTGCTTGCATGCTAGAACTTCTATAGTTCTAGCCTTGTTTTGTCCTTGCATCATGTTTCCAAAATAAAAAAAATCTGTCTGTCAGAAAAATCATTCTTCTATTTCTGAAAAATGCCAAAAAATAAAGTGTCTCGAAAAATTTCAGAAAATTCATATTAAATTTTTACGTGAAAAAGGGGCAGAGGAGTACCTAGTAGGTACCAGGGGGGCCCACCAGGAAGGCACACCACATGGTGGCGCGACCAGCCTTGGGTGGCGCCATGCCCTGGTGTGGGCCACCCCTGGCCCCCCACTAACTCTCTCACCTGCCACTTTCTTCTCTCTCCCGAGTAAGCTCCAGTTCATAGCTCAAAATCGCGTTCTTGCTGTGCTTGCTCTCGATTTTTTCGATATCCTTGCTCAGCCCATCTTTCTTGCTGAAATTTGGAGCATTTGTTCCCTGGTATGTGACTCCTCTCCTTGTCCAAATAGATTTGTGTTTAGTGGATTATATGTTGAGTATTTTGCTATTGTAGGTGACTGGTTATGAGGGCTTGTAAGCTTGTTTGATGCTTAGAGATATAGTTTTGATGCATGTTTAGGCCTCTTACAAGTCCCTATGAGTATAATCCTTCATTATATTTACTTTGCAATCACTTGTTTAATAGGTGTTTAAATTTCAGAATACCAAGCATGAACAACCATACCTTTGGAGAGATATTTGAGAGTGATGCACCTAGGATGTCGAGGCCTCAAGATCAGCCTCTCAGTTTAGGCCATCATACAATGAAGATCTCATTGCAACTCGTATTGGTAATGAAAGGGATGATGGGGATGCTCACCCATCCACTTTTCCTTGTTTTACTTTCTTACAAGCTGTAGGTATTCTTGAAGGTTTCTTGCTACTGATTGAGAGGGTTGGTTTGACCTCATATATGCAAGATGAGAGTGAGAAATATGCTATGCTCACCAAAACTTTTGTTGAGAGATTCACGTTTACTGACACATCCTATCAGTCGACTGTCTCTTTCAAAATTTATTATCCGCCCTTCACCATGCCTTTGGAGAGATTTTGCCATATTGTAGGTGTAAGCATGACAGGGACCATGAAGAAAATTCAAGGGCGACTCGCTGATTTGCTAGAGCTTTACCGAGGGGTGACCAATGATGATGACTGCGTGGCACAATGCGGAAAGATAAGAAATATCCAACTCCCTGCTCTTAGATACTTTGCATATTATCTTTCGACTAGCATACTGGGTAGGGAGAACACAAGTAATATCTCCAACTATCATTTAGCATTCCTTGCTGCTGCGCTTAACAATGATACTCGGTACAACCTGGACTCGCTTATTGCTCGCCGCCTAGCTGCTAGGGGGCCTATCTATGGGGGCATCATTGCCTCGTATATTGGGACTTTTAGTAGATCCCAATGATACTGTACTGGCACCACAGAGGCTTGACCTTGTTGCTATGAAAACCCATCACTTTGTCACTGCTACTTCTGATTTGAACAGTCTAGTATATAGGATGCTTTTCACTGACGGGGATGAAAGGGAGATCCTTTTGCCATAGCCTTCTTTGTTTAGTGTTCACAGGAGACCATGGTCACGCTCCAAGGAGGAGATGGACGAGCAGCTTTGCTTGCTGGGTTTCCACGAGCAGCACCAGGAGGATGTACCCTCCTATGATTACTCCGCACATTACGGAGGGACGTACTCGAGATCGCACCAGGACGAGGGTACCTCCTCATCATACCACGGTGACACTTCATCCTGGCCGGCTTGGGACTGATACCCACTTAGGCCAAAAGCCTAAGCTTGGGGGGAGGTACGCCGACACCGCACTCATCTCCATATCATGTTGCGTCGGTACTTTGTATATTCATGTTTCGTTCTCTTTTTAGTTTTCGTTCTTTCTTTGCTTTTGCTTTCTAAAACACAAAAAAACCAAAAATATTTCTGTTGTTTCTCTTTGGTTTGCTTCTTCTTTTTGCCTTGGTTTGTTTTTCCTTTTTGCTTTGTTTGAACTATTCGAAAAAAACCCAAAAAGATTTTGCTTTGCTTGTTTTTCCTTTTTGGTTCTTGTTTTAAAAAAATCGAAAACAACAAAAATATTTGTCATTCTTCTTTGGCTTTGTGAGTTTTTGTTGCAGGGTTCATCAGTCCTTAGTGGATATTGGTTTCATATTATTATTCAAGCCACACAAGTGAAGAGCAATAATGAGGATTAATGACAACTTGAGGCGTGGTAAGAGGCTGGTAATGAACTCTATTTTTTTAATTTTTGTACATATACTCATCACATTGGGCATGCTTAGTCCGTTCATGTAGGGTGTATGTTATCTTTGGATGCTTAGTAGTTCTTTATTTCTTATGATTAGCTCTAGCTCGCTAATAGTTTGTAGCATGTCTTATGAATGTTTGCTTGCATTATTCTATTCATAACTTGGTATGACACCGTGGCATCCTCCTCTGAATGTTTCATTTGAATTGACTTGGCACATGCTCACGCATGCACATGATTGTAATAATCAGTTAAGCCTTGATGAATTATTTTGCCTTGAGGATCTTGAATCACTTTCATGCCATGATTAGTCCTGTTTTGTTGCAAGCATGATTATGACAGCTATTGCTCTCTCGTTTGTCGCTCCCTTACTATTGCTAGCCTTCACTTCCACTGAGTATATTACTCATGTTTAAACTTCCTTAAACCAAATATTGCCAAAGTGTCCACCATACCTACCTATTAGCATCATTTGCTATTCCCGTGCATATTCATTATGCCTTGTTTTCTTCCGAACAAAATGTTTGCTTGTTATGAGAAAATTAGTTAGTAAAGCTCTCACGAACTTGATGGCACACTTTATTTTCTGCACTTAATAAACCTGAACCATTGTGACTGTCCATGAAAGTTATATGCTTGCAAATTATAGGCTGGGGATTAGCAGAACCATGTTGTCATGGGGAACGCTTTCAACACTCGTAAATAAATACCCAGTTGATACCTTGCTCTTTTGTTTGCGGATGTCGTCGGTGTGAAATAAAAGGGGAGCTTGTAAGTCCATGGATTTATGTATGTGTGTTAGAGAAATGCCTGGGCTGCTGGTCTAATCCATGCTGACATGGTGGAAACCTGCAGCGTAACCATAATGATATCTATGAAGCATTCTTCTTATAAAAAAGAGATAGATAGCTATTGATAAAAAGAAGAAAAAAGAGAGATTTATGAAAAGAGGAAAGAGAGAAAAAAGCACCATTTTCCCATGGTAAATAAGAAGATTGTTGAGATACTCTTTATCTTCTTGCCTTGTCATTTTGATATGGGGATTCTTCCGTATCACCGGGCAAGGGGTACCCCGTTGGCGGTTCTCTATGATACACACATATTTACGATGACAAGAACTTACTGGTAACCTAAGTTGAGTAGCATGATGAGCGGCCCTCGTACTCAAGGGACATGGGATTTTCAGTTTATGGTCTGTCAAGCATATAACTCAGATTGGACCTCACTTTCACCTTAACCATTTAAAGATGCTTATGATAGGGGCAATGAGAGCTCAAAGCTAGCAAGTACCATACTTTCAGCATTTGGAAGCCTTTCAAATTATTCAAAACATTTTCTTTTACTTGTTGAGTCTCCGCACATTCTCCGAGCACCTTCTTGAGAGCATAGTTGTAATTCTTTGTGCTTGTCCCATTACTTGATTATTTGTGTTATGACTTTGATGCTTGTATCTTTGATATCTTTACTTCTAGTCATCACTTGAACTTCAGAGGTGCCTTGACATTCATAATCAAAGGCAAGCGAGATACCACTCTATCATACCTTGTTATGAGCATTGTAATGTTGCTTATGTTTATGCTTCACGCTACTTATTATTTTTGAGTTGGGATCTCTTCATAGCTTGCAATGACTATTAAGTAGACTCAGTAGCATAGTCTTTATTATGAATTGCCTAAGTAGTTGATCACATGCTGAGAATATATACATCATATGAAGCAAATGTGTTCGTGAAAGTTCTTTTATCGCACTCAATTTTCAACTAAATTGCTTGAGGACAAGCAATAAGCTAAGCTTGGGGGGAGTTGATACGTCCAAAACGTATCTACTTTCCCGAACACTTTTGTTATTGTTTCTCCTCTAAACTTGTGTGATTTGGATACAACTAACACGGACTGACGCTGTTTTTAGCAGAATTGCCTTGGTGTCTACTTTTTGTGCAGAAAATCAATTATTAGGAAAAATCCCGGAAAATATGCAGAAAATTCTATTTCACCAGAAGACTCCCGGAGCCAGAATACAAGACGGGGGAGGGCTAGGGCCTGGCCACACCACCCCCAGGCACGGGCTGGGCCTGTCCGCGCCAGGGCATGGTCTGGCTGCCCCAGGCTGCCCCTCGGTCTCCCTCTTCACCTATAAGTTGCCTTCTGACCTAAAAACTTAGGGGGGTTCAACATTTTTCCAGAAGGAGTTCCGCTCCGCCGCCACCACTAGATTCCACGCAACAGCACCAGAAACTCTGTTCTGGCACCCTGCCGGGACGGGGAATTAGAGGAGATCATCGCCATCATCATCACCATCGCTTCTCCATCGACCATCCATGTTTCCCCCATCTATGAGTGAGTAATCCCCCACTGTAGGCTATGGGGATGGTAGGGATTGGATGAGATCGTTCATGTAATGGCATCAGATTGTTAGGGCATGGTGCCTAGTATCTTTTATTACTGCTTTATGACTTTGTTGCGACTTGTTATGCTTAATGCTTGTCACTAGGGCCCGAGTGCCATGATTTCAAATCTGAACATGTTATTGATTCATTATGATAGTATTGTTTATGTTCTTATCTGCAAGTTCTATACACACGTTGTTGTCCAGAACCAATGGCTCCGAAGTGACAGAAATCGGGATAACCGGAGGGAATGGCTTTGATGTGAGGATCACATGTGTTCATGGAGTGTTAATGCTTTGCTCTGGTTCTCTATTAAAAGGAGCACCTTAATTGCCAGTAGTTCCCTTGAGGCCCCGCTGCAAACGGGCTGGCAGGACAAAAGATGTTGTGCAAGTTCTCATTGCGAGCACGTATGACTATATATGGAACACATGCCTAGGATTATCTAGTACTTGGATGCTTTATCTTATTTATCTGCAATTGCCCTATGTTCTGATTGCTATGTGAATTGTCTTGTCCATGCAACGCCCGTCCATCCATCCCTATGCCTACCGCACTCGAATCCCACTATTTGCTGCTATTGTTACTACTGTCTTTACTTTACTACGGCTGCTACTTTACTTTTCCTACTACAAAACTATTGCTACTGATAAACTGCTGTGAGCAAGATTGTTTCCAGGTGCAGTTGAATTGACAACTCAGTTGTTAAGGCTTATAAATATTCTTTGGCTCCCCTTGTGTCGAATCAATAAATTGGGTTTCACTTCCCTCGAAAATACTGCGATACACCCCCTATACTTGTGGGTCATCAGAGCACTACACCTACGATGACTCCATATGCATAGAAGGCATGGAGCATTGCATCAACTATGGTGCCTCAAGAATGGAGGAATTGGAGCTCTACATCGACAATGGATCCTCATGCATGGAGCACTACACCAACAATGGCTCCACATGCTTGGGAGATATGGAGTACTACAACAACAATGACTCCCCAAGCATGGATGACTTCGAGTGCTACAACAATGATGCCTCACCAAGCATGGAGGATGTGGCGAACTTCACCGACATCGAGGGCTCTTTCATGAGCCATGAAGAATTCCTCCACCACTTGGAGATGGAAGACTACTACGTCAAGCTAGCGGAGGCACATCATCAAGAAACCATGATCTTCAAGTCCAAGCGTGCCACACCAAAGGGCACCACCTACTTCGATGATCCACCTCCAAGGCATCAAGCGCCATCAACTACAAGGCATCAAGCGCCACCATATCCAAGGCGTCAAGCGCCACCATATCAAGGATCCAAGAACCACCATCTACAAGGCATCAAGCGCATCCACCTCCAAGGCATCAAGTGCCACTTAATCCAAGAAAAGTGGCACCCAAACATCATCTTCCAAAGGAGGTGCCATGAAGCAAGAATCTTCACCAACATACATCCTCTTGTGATCACCAACATCAAGAGGATACAAGACGTCGTCCAAGGCTTCTTCTCCACCTCAAGAGCGCCAAGGTCCACCATCAAATGGACAAGTTCCAAAGCACCTTCAAGAACTTCAAGAAGGACATGGACGACAACTTTGCCAAGAACATGAGCATGCTCTCCAAACTTCACGAGTCTACCTCAAGAAGGCGCCACAAGCACATGAAGAGTGCCAAGGAAAAGGAGCATCATTACGAGTGTCATGTGGATGACCAAGTGCACCACCTACATCAACCTTCGGCAAGGCACGCCAATGACCTCCGTCAACACCATCATAAGGCACCTTCAACTACTAGTGCCACCACCAAAATGGCACCAAGAGAAAGCCTTCTTCCACGCCATCAAGCTTCAACGCCAAAACTTGATGTCCTAGATGATGCATGCAACTTCATGGATGAGGAGGACGAAGACCTCTACTTTGCCAAGTTGGACGAGTACATCAAAAAGATGTCTACACAAGCCAAGGTGGTCATGGAAGAGGATGAGAAAATTCCAAGTCAAGAGTTTACACTTCAAGATGGAGGAAGCCAATGCCACATATGTGATGAAGTTGATCTGAGCACCGCTCTCGACAACAACATGAGCCTACTTTCACCACTACTACAAGATGGCGACATGACAATCGAGCATGGGATTTTCCCTTTGACCATGGAGGCGAGCCATAACCATCTCATGGGATCCAATTTTGGAGGCGATGGAGTTGTGAATGGTGAGCATGGGACTTTCCCTTCACCAAAGGAGGCGCATGGAGTTGAGAGAACCGAGCCTACCCCTATGTGCTTGAGTTATGATGTGGTACCAATCCCATGTGAGTATGAGAGCCACTTAGTACACTTGAGTGAGAACAAGAGTGAGATGAGTGACTCCACCATACGTGAGATTGAGTGCTTCCACTTTGAGGGCATGAGTGATACACAGCGTGAGTTGAGAGTGGTAGTTGATAGGTCATATGAGACCACTTTGATTTCTAACGACTTACCCTCTACCTCTAGTGTGTTTTATCATGATGTGCTAGGTTCCATGGATCAAGAAGCACCAATCCTGGAGATGATGATGCATCCTATCGAGAAGATGTACATGGTGCATGAAGGTGATGCTACGCCATGGCTACATTAAGAAGATGAAGCCACATGTAGGTTAATACTACCACAACACCCACTTCATATGAGAGGTATGAACAAGTTAAAAATACAGGTATTGATGATGCCATGATCCCACTAGTGGACATGATGATTTGTGATGATTTACATGTTATGAATGATACTTGTGACGTGCCATACGTTCCACTCTTATTCCCATGTGTTCATTTTGCTATGCATCATGATAACCGTGTGGAATCGTTCTATTGTCATGATATTGCCATAGACATGATATGCTCTAAACGTTACGTTGATGACATCGTTGCTTGCACTTTGTTGAACAATTTCTCTTTCCAATGTTTTGCTTGAAATGATGATAACAATGGTATCCCTAGGACCATGCTTTGTCATGGATGTTTTACAATTTCTCCCATTGCTACTAGCATTAATATGGATGATTTCTCTTTCACTTGTTTTGCTTGCAACAATAATTTGAAGGAGTTTTGCCCTAGAGGCAAATAATAAAGTGTATTATTTGAAATGACTCCTATATGTTCATAATATGTTTCATACTGTGCTATAACTATGTTAATACGAAACGTTAATACACGTGTGGTATGTAAACAAACTGTGTCTCTAGTTACCTCTAGCGAACTAGTTCATTGGTCATGAGGATGATCTAGCTTTCAAGATCATGTGCATTTATGCCAATTGACAATGGGGTCATGTTATTAGTTGAATAACATGATAGACAAACATCCGAACATTATATCTTGAATGAGATCTAGTTACAAAGTTCACCATTGACGATAAAACATAGAGAACCTCACAACCTGATCCTTTGACTATGAGGTAATGCAAATCACCATTCCGAAAGAAGCTTTGATGGTTATCAAGAATCATCTCGTAAAAGGGTGATCAAAAAGGTGCCACTCAGGTTTTCCGAAGGGATGCATTGAGGAGTACATATCAAGACCAGGATTTGTCTAGTCCATGTAACAGACAGATACATGTGGCCATCTTGGTGACGTTGCATTAATGAAGCTTGCAAGCATGTGACTTGGTCACAAAATGCAACGACATGATAACGTGTAAACAAGTTCATTGGTAACGAGACCGAACTAAGGTATGGGGATACTGAAGATCAAGTCTCAAATGAATTAGGTATCATATGACAAAGGGAGCGGGAAACGACTATCTCACGGTTCGACCGATTGTATTCGTGAAACGCACGGGGGTCACATGGCCATCCAGGTCCCTCTGTCGATCATTGATGTGAGAATAGTCTCTATCATGTCCAGAGTGTTTCCGAACCGAAGGATGTCACGCTTAAGGGTAGGGACACATAGGGTAGATGAGGTATTGTAGGACAAATAGAGAAAGAGGAACCGGAATAGTTCCGGGTAACATCCGATGGAGATCGGAAGGGGTCCGGAAGGTGTTCCGGAGTGAAGGAATAATACAATATGTGTATTTGAATATTAATTGGAGAATTAATATTAAATATATATTTTATTTTATTATTAAAGGCATCATAAATCTAATGGGCCTCACTAGAAGGGAGGCCCAATAGGGCATGGCGCCTGGGGAGAGGGGGCCAGCCGGCCTAGGCTTGGTGGTCCACCCCAATGGGGCCCACCTAGGGCCGATGGCTGCCCCTAGGTGGCTGTCAGGTGTGGGAGTTAGTCCCACTCCGCCTGGCCCTAGGGTGGTGCGCCCCCTCCCCCTTTGGACTCATCCCATTCCCTCTCATTCTCTCTCTCATCCATTGAGGACTTCTCCGTAATATTGGGGAGGACCTCGTGGGTGAGTTCACCATCTTCACACCACCGTCGTGTGATCTGCGATCCGGCATCTACTTCTTCTGCTGCTCGGCTGGATTGGATTCCGGTTGACGTCTCCTACACCGGACGTGTGACGAACTTCGGAGGCACCACACTTGGGGTGCTGCTCGTCTTCATCAATATACACCTTCCTGCGTAAGGCGTCCCTCGGTCTTCAAAGGTATGAATACCGTATCCCTTCTCTGTTACTTATGTCTACATAGTATAGATCCTGGTATTAGTGTTCAGGTAGATAGAAATTTTTTGTTTTCTACTACGGAACCCTTCAGTGGTATCAGAGCGGGTCTATGGGTAGACATGTCGTACGGATAGAACACATAGCAATATGTGGGCATTGATTCTCTAGTTGCTACCCTCTTTAATGTTATTGTTCATATCGTGGCACAGTTTGATGAAGCGCCCCCAACCGACCTCACGTGGTGATTCACGAGACTGGTCCATGAATCAAAGTGCCTTAGGGGGGTGTCTGTCTCTCTACATTAGTTGATATGGCATTGACATTGGCGGGCCCTGAAAAGGGAAGAAGAATGACAATCATTGAATCCATGTTGTGGCTCCATGTTCGTAGGTAGGAAGGGGTTCTACTGTGAAAGCCCTAAAGCCACGTAAAACTTGCAATAGATAATATAGAAGCGTCTATTTTTATTATTGCATAGGGGCAAGTATTATAACGTGGCAATGACAAGTTTATGAAACTTTCATTGAAGCTATTGATGATGATCATAATGCTATATCCACCTCATAACACTTTACTTTTGAAGTATTACTTATTGTGCTGGTATATTTATATTCGACGATAGCAGAATAAGATAATCCATCATAGTATTCCAGTTATCGTATTCCCCTTGTGTGTGCACCACCAAGAAAGTTCTTCGATATGAGGCGCCCTGCGGTGAGTAGGGGTCAGACATATCTATGTTCGCATACAGTGGGTGTAACCCATGTTGCACTGCAAATACACACAAGTTAGAACTAGCGAGCCTAGCATATTACAGAGACGTGGCCTCGGAATACAGGAGACCTAAAGGTCGAGCATGAATCACATAGTTGATGTGATCGACATTAGGGAATGTCCACCCTTGATACTGCACTGATGGCCGCGATGATCGTGGGAGGTGTAGGGGATTGGGATCATGTGATCACTAAATGAGTAGAGGGATGTTCATTTAAGTGGGAGTTCTTTTATTTAAAACTTGAACTCATTATTATGAACATGGTCTAAACACTTTGCAAATCCATTATAGATGTCTCGCCCACCCACCTTCAACCTTAGCACTTTCCTTGAGAAGGACAAGATGAAAACTGATGGAACCAACTTCACCGCATGGTTCCGCAATCTTAGGATCCTCCTAGTCCCCTACAAGTTGACTTATGTCATCGAGGCTGAGCTTCCGGCTAAGCCTGCAGATTCCGCCTCCCAGGACGAAAAGAATGTGTGGCAGTCCAAGGCGGACGATTTCTCCCTCATACAGAGTGGAATGCTCTATGCCATGGAGCCGGTGCTTCAAAAGCATTTTGAGAAGATGAATGCTTTTGAGATCATTGAGGATCTCAAGGCCGTCTTTGCTCCACAGGCCCGTGTAGAGAGGTATGATGCTTCCAAGATCTTCTTCTCTGCTAAAATGGAAGAGCACAACAGTATTAGTGAGCACATGGTCAAAATGTCTGGCTACGTTAAGCGTTTGAACGCCCTGGATTGCAAAATCCCGGAGGAGCTCGCAATTGATAGGGTGCTGCACTCGCTGCCCCTAGCTATAAGAGCTTTGTGATGAACTACAACATGAAAGGGATGACTAACACCCTTGCTAAGGTGTTCTCCATGCTCAAAACTGCTGAGGTTGAAATCAAGAAGGAGCACATAGTGTTGATGGTAAATAAGACCACCAACTTCAAGAAGCCAAGGAAAAAGGGAAAAGGCAAGGGCAAGAAGTCCAAGAGGGATGGCAAGATCATTTCCGGTGCCCCAAAGACTGCCAAAACTGGCTCTAAGCCCGGCACTACGTGCAACTACTGCAAAGGGGACGGGCACTGGAAACGCAACTACCCCAAGTACCTTGAAGACAAGCGAGCCGGCAAGATAGCCGCCAAGGACAAAGGTATATATGATATACATGTTATTGATGTATTCCTTAAAAGCGCCAAGAGTAACACCTGGGTATTTGATACCAGATCTGTTGCTCACATTTGCAACTCTCAGCAGGATCTGGAGAGTAGGAGGCGCCTGAGGAAGGACGAGGCGACGATGCGCGTCGGTAATGGTTCGAGAGTCGAAGTGATGGCTATCGGCACCCTGCATCTTCGTCTACCGTCAAGATTATTGTTGGTTTTGAATAAATGCTACTATGTACCCGCATTGAGTATGAATATTGTGAGTGGGTCTTCCTTGTTGCAAGACCATTATTCATTTAAATCAGGAACAAATGGTTGTTCAATTTATATGAATGATATTTTCTATGTTCATGATCCTATGTGTGATGGTTTATTCTTACTTGATCTTGATTCTAATACACACATCCATAGTGTTGATGTTAAACGTTGTAAGCATAGTGATGATAATTCCATGTTTATGTGGCATTGTCGTCTTGGTCACATTGGCATAAAACGCATGAAGAATCTTCATTCAGAAGGGCTTCTTGGATCATTGGATTTCGAATCCCTTGATACATGTGAGCCATGCCTCATGGGCAAGATGACTAGGACACCGTTCTCCGGGACAGTGGAGAGAGCTGTAGACCTACTAGGAATCATACATACAGATGTATGTGGACCAATGAGTGTCTCAACGCGCAATGGTTATCGTTACTTTGTTACCTTTACTGATGACTTAAGCAAATATGGATATATCTACTTAATGAAACACAAGTCTGAAACCTTTGAAAAGTTCAAGGAATTTCAGAAAGAAGTAGAGAATCAACTTAACAAGAGAATCAAGCATCTTCGATCAGATCGAGGAGGCGAATATTTGACTTATGAGTTTAACATGCACTTGAAGGACTGTGGGACTATCCCACAGCTTACGCCAGTCGGAACACCACGACGTAATGGTGTGTTAGAACATCGTAACCGAACCCTATTAGATAGTGTGCGGTCCATGATGTCTTTAACTGATTTGTCTATGTCTTTTTGGGGATACGCATTAGAAACCGCCGCTTTTATTTTAAATCGAGCACCATCCAAATCCGTGGAGACAACCCCATATGATATATGGTATGGACAAAAGCCAAAGTTGTCATTTCTAAAAGTTTGGGGTTGTGAGTCTTACGTTAAGAAATTGCAGCCCAACAAACTCGAACCCAAATCGGAAAAATGTATCTTTGTGGGATATCCAAGGGAAACCGTTGGGTATACTTTCTACAACCAAGCCAAATGCAAAACATTTGTCGCAAGAACCGGCACCTTTATCGGAAAAGAGTTTCTTGCTAATGGAGTTAATGGAAGGAAAATTAAGTTAGATGAAGTTGTTAACCCTTCTCTCCAAATTCCGAGGAGCGCAACGGAAGCTGTTCCAAAACTGCTCTCCAACATGGAGGAAGAGCCTAATGATGATGATCAAAACAACGACATCGAGACTCGTGAAGTCCGTAGGTCTACAAGAGTTCGTGCCACTCCTGATTGGTACAATAGCCTTGTAATGTCTGTCATCTTAGATGAACAGAAAGAACCTGCAAACTACAAAGAGGCTATGGATAGTGCTGACTCCGAGATATGGTTAGAAGCCATGAAATCCGAAATAGGATCCATGCATGAGAACCAAGTTTGGACCTTGGTAGATCTTCCAGAAGGCCGCAAGGCCGTGGAAAATAAATGGATCTTTAAGAAAAAGACATATGCGAATGGTAATGTGACTGTTCACAAAGCTCGACTTGTCGCAAAGGGGTTTCGACAAATTCAAGGAGTTGATTATGATGAGACTTACTCTCCCGTAGTGATGCTTAAGGATGTCCGGATTTTAATAGCAATTGCTGCACATTTCGACTATGAAATTTGGCAGATGGATGTCAAGACCGCATTCCTCATTGGTCACATTGATGAAGAGTGGTATATGATGCAACCGGAAGGTTTTGTTGATCCTAAGGATGCTGGAAAGGTATGCAAGCTTCAACGGTCCATTTATGGATTGAAGCAAGCATCTCGGAGCTGGAACCAACATTTTGATCAAGTGATCAAGAGTTTTGGATTTGTCCAAAATGAACAAGAGTTCTATGTTTACAAGAAAGCGAGTGGGAGCTCAGTTGTTTTCTTAGTAGTATATGTGGATGACATATTACTCATGGGAAACGATGTGGATCTTATGAAAAGCGTGAAAGCATATTTGAGTAACCCATTTTCCATGAAGGATCTAGGTGAAGCTGCATACATATTAGGAATCAAGATCTATATAGATAGATCAAGGCACCTAATTGCATTAAGTCAAAGTACTTACATCGAAAAGATTTTGAAGAGGTTCAAAATGGAAAACACCAAAGGGGGTTTTGTACCAATGATGAAGAATTGCAAATTGAGTATGACTCAATGTCCTGTAACGGATGATGGTAGAGATAAAATGTCTTACACCCCCTATGCCTCAGCCATAGGATCTATCATGTATGCAATGTTAAGTACGTGACCTGATGTGGCATTGGCTCTTAGTTTGACAAGACAATACCAAAGTAATCCGGGACCGGATCACTGGACAACTATAAAGAATATCCAAAGAACAAAGGATATGTTCCTAATCTATGGAGGAAGTTATGAAGCTCTAAATGTAACGGGTTACGTGGATGCGAGCTGGAACTCAGATCATGATGACTCGAAGTCTCAAACAGGATTTGTGTTCCTAGTGAATGGCGGGGTGGTAAGCTGGAAGAGTAAGAAGCAGCCGGTGGTGGCGCAATCTTCAATGGAGTATGAATACATTGCTACGGCCAATGCAGCAAATGAAGATGTTTGGCTAAGGAAATTCGTCATCGAACTGGGAGTTTTTCCAAATGTGCAAGACCCCGTGACGATCTATTGTGATAACATGGGAGCTATTGCAAACGCAAAGGAACCAAGGACTCATTCCACAGCCAAACACATCAAGCTTAGATTTCATGTCATCTGACAGAACGGTGATGAAGGTGAAGTCAAGATTTGCAAAGTAGATACATAACTGAATATGATAGATCCTTTGACTAAAGCTCTCCATCAGAAAAAGCACGAACAACACCGAGATTCCATTGGTGTTAGATTCCTGCCTATTGTAAACTAGTTTTGTTTGTACTCTGGTACAAGTGGGAGACTGAAGGAGTTATGCCCTAGAGGCAAATAATAAAGTGTATTATTTGAAATGACTCCTATATGTTCGTAATACATTTCATACTGTGCTATAACTGTGTTAATACGAAACGTTAATACACGTGTGGTATGTAAACAAACCGTGTCTCTAGTTACCTCTAGCAAACTAGTTCATTGGTCATGAGGATGATCTAGGTTTCAAGATCATGGGCATTGATGCCAATTGACAATGGGGTCATGTTATTAGTTGAATAACATGATAGACAAACATCCGACCATTATATCTTGAATGAGATCTAGTTACAAAGTTCACCATTGATGATAAAACACAGAGAACCTCACAACCTGATCCTTTGACTGTGAGGTAATAAAAATCATCATTCCGGAAGAAGCTTTGATGGTTATCAAGAATCATCTCATAAAAGGGTGATAAAAAAGGTGCCACTCAGGTTTTTCGAAGGGATGCATTAAGGAGTACATATCAAGACCAGGATTTGTCTAGTCCATGTAACAGACAAATACATGTGGCCATCTTGGTGGCGTTGCATTAATGAAGCTTGCAAGCATGTGACTTGGTCACGAAATGCAACGACATGATAACGTGTAAACAAGTTCATTGGTAATGAGACCGAACTAAGGTATGGGGATACTGAAGATCAAGTCTCGAATGAATTAGGTATCATATGACAAAGGGAGCGGGAAACGACTATCTCACGGTTCGAGCGATTGTATTCGTGAAACGCACGAGGGTCACTGTAAGATCTCACCATAATAAGGTAAGATCCCTGTGATTGCAGTGCTAGTCCCTGGATCGAAAATGCTAGCACCCACAGTTTAAGATAAAGTACACAGAAACAAAGGTCATTATTACATCGCATATCCAGGAATATAATGGTTCTTACAACTCACTTAGCCCAAGGCTAAGGCACTTAAAGTTCACATTACATAGTATAATAATAATAGAGTCTTTAGTCTTCATGTGCCACAGGCAAGCATGTCGAGTGTAGACCCGCAACCCTACTCATCATCCGAGTATCCTGCAACATAATAAGTTACAGCCACAAGGGTCAATACATTTGGAATTGTATTGGCAAGGGATACTATAGACACTTAGTATAATCTAACAACTACATGAATATATGGCTAAGTGGGATTAAGGCTGGCTTTGTTAAAATAGTTTAACTTATAGTTTTTGAAGAGATTTTCATTCAAGTTATAAGGTACCAATGATAGACATCACTGAACCTCTACCCATGTTCACCCACAAGTTTTAACTTAGAGAAATTTGAATGAGGAGATTATTGAACTACTTCACTGTCTTGAGGCTCAAAGGTTGTCCATAACCGGGGACACGGCTAAGTACTTAGTTTTTCCATCTCGAGAGGTGGTGCACTTTCCCCACAAGACTCGACATGCATCGAGACGAGACTTTTCAGAAGCAATCCCCCAGACCAACACGGACGCATTCCATCCTATCATCACTACCACCCTCTGTCCGTCTGGCTGAGTTCTCGCAACTTAGTCGGTCAAGGCAGAGCCCATATGCCTTGTGGCTGCACTAGAAGCTTCGCGACAAGAACGTCTCCAATCTCTTTGTTCCTGGGTGGCCGTCCACAAGTGTGATACACCAGCTGACCATAGACATGGTCCCTGAGTAACCACTCAACATAATCCAAGCAAGCCCAATCCACCCAGGTGTTTCATTAACATTAGTTGTTTTCTTAGTTAAACAAAATAATATCTTTCCATAATGTCTTGTGTGTATGATCCACCCACAAATTTTACTAGCATAGCTAAGCAATATAGGGATAATCCTATCATATCAAGATCTACCAAAATATCACTAGTGTAATAGTGAAAATAAATAGGACATGAGATGAAATATCACTTGCCTTGGTAGCTAGGGGAATAGGTACAATCTTCACAGCAACAAACTTCACAATCCACACAATCTACACAAGATCAAAACAGCAATAATAATTCAATCAATAAAACATTACAAAAACATGAATGCATGCAAAATGCAATGATATGCACATAATTCTATAATTTACAGAGTCTACAGTACAGAGGATATAATACCTCATCTAAAAGCATAAGAAATACCCAAAAATAATTTATAGAACAAATTTTTATGAGCAAAATACTCCTAAAAAGGTTCTGTCTATAATTCCATTTTTCCAGAGGCAAAAGTGTGAAATAAGGCCTCCATAATAAAGGTCTCATTTTTCTGAATCCATAGACACCAAATTTGCATTTTTCTGATTTGTGGATCAAAGGCTATTGAATTTCTAAGTTTAATACTAAATCTTCCTATTTTCCAATTAAACAGAAATAGTCTGGCTACGTGGCGATTTCTTATTGGCTGGTACCGGTTCGGTCAGATCGACTACTGCGAGCCGCCAGATTTAAGTGGCCTCGGACGGATCTGATTAGCCCGTACCCTTTCGATAAGTGATCTAATCCTATCCGTTAAAGTCTGATCGAACGGCTGCCGAACAACTCGCCGGAGTCTGGCGGTGCTAACGACGGCGCGCGGCGGCGGAGCGTCGGCCTACGGGGTTCCGGCAACTCTACGAGGGCTAGGAGACCGTGGACACGTACCAGAGGTCAGGGAGGTCGTGGCGGTCTCGATGAAGGTTACGGTGGCGAGGGGGGTGCTCGGGCTTGGCCTAGATCCTTCGCCGGAGTTGCGGTCGCCGGTGGAACTCTCGGGTCAGCGACGGAGATGCCGACCTGGGGCTCAATTCAACCGGCAAAAAGGTCAGCGACGTGCGCAAGCATCTGCACGACCTAGTAAAGACCCAAAAGGGGCGGCGAAAACCCTACCTTTGCCGGAGAAGGCGACTGACGGTGGTGGCAGAGGGAGTTCACCGGAATTGTCCGTGTCGTCGACCTGGGGCAAAAGAAACCGTGTGGCTCGGTTAGTAGGTGCGCCAGGAGATGGGGAAATGGATGGGACCAAGGGGAGGGCGCCGGGCGGCCTGGGCTCACCGGAATCGTCGCCGGTGTTCGTCGAACTGCGGTGGTTCGAGCTCGCAATTAGGGGAGCCTGGGGGCTCTCTGGGGGTGGCGACTGGGGGAAAATGATGAGGAGGGGGTGAGGATTAAGTAGGAGCATTCATCGGGGAGAATTACTGCGAGAAACGGCCGAAGCTCAATCGACTTGAAAACGACAGAGAAGGGGGGGGTTCGTTCGACGGCGGGGTTGAAGACGACGGGGTGGGGGTGTGACGTGGCGTGGGTCCAGTTTGTCAGCGAGAGGGGGTAGAGACGGGGAAGTGAGAAAAGACGAGAAGAGGAGAGGGGGTGGCCCGGGTGGGCTGTGCCTGTTGGGCTAGAGTGGGCCAAATGTGGCTGCTGCTGTTTGAAATTTTTTCCCTCCTTTTCTTTTTCTAATTCAGTTTTCTCCAAAACCTTTGATTTAATGATTCAAATTGATTCAAACCAATTTGTGAAAATTTGTAAAAACTCAAACTAGGTTTTTAGGGTATTATAAAACATATTTGCCTACCCTTTTAATCCAAGTACTCACTTGGATTTAATATGTAATATTTCCATAACAATTCATAACTTTCATCCATGGCCCAAATTTCACCAAAAAATTTTTGGAGGACATTCTAAATGCAATGCAAAACATGCCATGATGATATGAGTGCAGTGATGATGATTTCAGATGAAATTTTGGGATGTTACAAATCTAACCCCCTTAAGATGAATCTCTCCCTCGAGATTCGGGTTGGCTAGCAAATAGGTGAGGGTGATCTCTCCGAAGTTCCTCTTCTCGCTCCCAGGTTGCTTCTGATTCGGTGTGATGGTTCCACTGCACTTTGCAGAATTTGATGGTCTTGGTACGGGTAATTCTTTCTGCAGTCTCCAGAATCTTAATAGGTTTCTCTTCATAAGTGAGATCATTATCTAACTGAACTTCCTCCAATGGTATAGTGTCTTTCAACGAAGTTTCTTCCATCTCTGGGTGACACTTTTTCAGCTGACTAACATGGAATACATTATGAACTGCTGACAGAGATTCTGGTAATTCTATCTCATATGCCACTTCTCCTTTGCGACTCAAAATCTTGAAAGGTCCTACATAGCGTGGTGCTAGTTTTCCTTTGATTCCAAATCTCTTTACACCACGAAGTGGTGATACCCTGAGGTAAGCTCTATCACCAACCTCATAGGTAACCTCCCTACGTTTTGGATCTGCATAGCTCTTCTGCCGAGATTGGGCTACCTTTAGCCTATCTCTCACCATCTTGACTTTCTCTTCGGCCTCTTTGATTAGGTCTGGCCCGAACAAATTTCTTTCCCCTACTCCATTCCATAGTAATGGTGTAGTACATTTCCTTCCGTAAAGAAATTCAAATGGAGCCATTTCTATGCTTGATTGATAACTGTTATTGTAGGAAAACTCTGCGTACGGTAGACTTTCATTCCAAGTGGATCCATAATCTAACGCACACGCTCTTAGCATATCCTCTAATATTTGATTGGTCCTTTCTGTCTGTCCATCAGTTTGTGGATGAAATGCAGTGCTGAACTCCAGTCGGGTTCCCAAAGACTCGTGAAGTTGCCGCCCAAAGTGTGAAGTGAATTGAGTTCCTCTATCGGACACGATACTTTTAGGTACCCCATGCAAACATACAATTTTATTCATGTAAATCTTGGCTAATTTGGCACTTGTATAACTTATGGTACGAAAAACGTATCTGTGTTCTGCAGGGTCTTGAACTTAAGAAGTTGATCTTACAAGAGGCGCACAACTCACCGTATTCAATTCATCCTGGCAATACCAAGATGTATATGGATGTTAAGGAGAGGTTTTGGTGGAATAATTTGAAGAAGGACATAGCAGAGCACATTGCCTTGTCGATGTGTGTAGTCGTGTAAAGGCAGAACATCAGAAACCGGCAGGATTATTACAACCACTACCAATACCTGATTGGAAATGGGATAAAATTGGTATGGATTTTATCACCGTACTACCCAGGACTAAATCTGGATACGATTCCATATGGGTTATCATTGACCGCTTGACAAAAGTGGCCCATTTCATACCAGTGAAGACCACTTTCCTTGATCATCCACATGGAATCCTTTCGCCTTGCCTTCACTAACTTTACCTTTGATTTCCTCTATTTCTTTGTCCAACTTTTGGGCTTCTTGAATTTTGTCCATTAGTGTGGGTTGCACTTCCAAAGATGCAAGGTACCCTTCAGGCACAATTTCGAGTCTTAGCTCTCTAAATTGAGCACACAACTCCTCCGACAATTCTCCTTTGTTGAGGCCATTCACATAGACTTTGCGGCTTAATGCATCGGCTACAACATTTGCCTTTCCAGGATGGTATTGCAAACTTAAGTCATAGTCCTTGATAAGTTCTAGCCATCTTCGTTGCCTCATGTTGAGTTCTTTCTGTGTAAAAATATATTTCAAACTCTTGTGATTGGTGAACATCTCACAACGTTTTCCCATAAGATAATGCCTCCATGTTTTTAGTGCATGTACAACTGATGCCAACTCTAGGTCATGAGTAGGATAATTTACCTCATGATTTTTGAGTTGCCTTGACGCATAAGCTACAACTTTACCTTGTTGCATCAATACACCTCCCAATCCTTGGTGAGATGCATCACAATAGACTTGAAAATCTTTCTTAAGATCTGGCAAACATAACACTGGTGCTGACACCAGTCTCTTTTTTAATTCCTGAAAGCTGGTTTCACAAGCTTCTGTCCAATTAAACTTATTCTCCTTCTTCAGCAGATTAGTCATGGGCTTTGCAATCTTAGAGAAATTCTCAATGAACCTTCGATAGTATCCTGCCAGGCCAAGGAAACTACGGACTTATTTAATTGATTTAGGAGGTTCCCATTCTGTCACAGCTGCCACTTTTGCTGGATCAATAGCTATACCATTTCTAGACACTATGTGCCCAAGAAATCCCACTTCATTCAGCCAGAATTCACATTTGCTGAACTTGGCATAAAGTTTATGTTCTCTAAGTTTCTCTAGAATCAGGTGTAGATGTTCTTCATGTTCTTTGCTGCTTTTGGAATATACCAATATATCATCGATGAATACCACTACGAACTTGTCAAGGAATTCCATGAATACCTTATTCATCATGTTCATGAAGTAGGCCGGTGCATTAGTTAATCCAAATGGCATCACTGTATATTCATACAACCCGTATCTAGTGGTGAATGCAGTCTTGGGTACGTCGTGTTCTCTAATCTTGAGTTGAAAGTATCCTGATCGGAGATCAATTTTTGAGAACACACATGCTCCCTCTAGTTGATCGAAGAGATCATTTATTCTAGGCAGGGGATATTTGTTCTTTATGGTCACTTCATTGAGTGAACGATAATCTATGCATAGCCTTTGACTCCGGTCCTTCTTCTCAACAAACAACACTGGTGCTCCCCAAGACGATGAGCTTGGTTGGATAAATCCCTTTTTCAACTATTCTCCCAGCTGTTTCTTGAGTTCTTTTAACTCGTCAACTGACATCTTATAAGGTCTCTTTGCTATAGGCCCTGTTCCTGGCAGTAGGTCTATCAAAAACTCTACGTCCCTATCTGGTGGCATGCCAGGTAATTCCTCGGGGAACACATCTGGATATTCCCTCACTATTGGCACATTATCTAGGCTAACCCCCTTGAGAGAATTAACCTTGCTCCCCTTGAGTTCATAGTTAGACTTGAACCTGATCCTTTTCTTTTCTGGGGTAGTGAGCATAACAGTCCGCTTGGCACAATCAATCACCCCTTCATAACGGGTCAACCAGTCCATCCCTCTTATAACATCTAATCCTTGGGACTCTAGAATTATTAAACTAATCGGGAACTTGTGTTTTCCAATTTCTAAGATGATCTGTCGGCAACCTGAATTTACTATCATTTCTCCACCCGGAGAACTTACCTTAATGGGACATCCAATAGTTTCAGTGGTGAGTCTGTTTTTGATTACAAATGCTCTTGAAATGAATGAATGCGATGCGCCAGTATCGAAAAGGATGAGTGCGGTAAAAGCATTAATTTTGAACTTACCAATCACAACATCAGATCCTTCTTGAATTTCCTCCACATTAATGTGATTCACATGGCCCTTTTGGAATGGGTTTGGCTTAGCCCCATCAGCCTTCTTTTCTGGGCATTCATTAGCATAGTGTCCTGTCTTCTTACATTTGAAACATTCCACCTGACTGATGTCTTTCTTCGCTGGCTGACTATGACGGTTCTGACCATTTTGGTTCACATGGCCATGATTATTGTGACTGTTCCTGAATCCACTCTTGTTATGTCCATGATGATTGTTTCCATCATGGTGGTGGTTGTTGTTACGATGGTTATTATGATTCCCGTTCTTGTGGAATCCTGAGCTCCCACTTCCTTCACCATGAGGGCGCTTGTGAGGAGATCCTGATCCAAACTTATCAAAATGATGCTTCCTCTTTCTACCTTCCACTAGCTTCATCTTGTTTGCCAGGATGGTAGCTTTATCACATAAAGATTGATAAGTTGGAACATACGCAATAGATAATTGCATAGAAATTTCATCATTTAACCCATCTAGGAACTTCTCCTTCCTCTTTGCATCAGTGTCAATATCATCGGGTGCATATCGCGACAAATTATTGAACTCCTCGATGTATTCAGAAATACTGCGATGGCGTTGCTTGAGGTTATGAAACTCCTTTTTCTTCAATCCCATTATTCCAGCAGAGATGTGAGTGGTGCGAAACCCATCTTCAAACATTGCCCAAGTCACTTCTTCAATAGGGTGGGAAATTTGAAAATTATCCCACCAAGCAGCTGCATGACCTTCCAACAAGTGAGCTGCAAATCTGACCTTCTCCGCATCCGTGCACCCAACCGTGACTAGGTCCTTATTCACAGAGCGTAACCAATCATTTGCTACCATAGGGTCAGAGGTACCTGAGAACTTGGCAGGTCTCAGCCTTAGAAATCTGGTCAGCATATCCAGAGGTGGTGGATTGTTCTGGTTGTTGTTATTGTTATTATTGTTGTTCTGATTCTGGTTTTCCATAAATTGAGTCATCATTTGCATCAATTGGGTCTGTGCAGCCATCATCTGCTGCATTCCATTGTCATTGTCATTGTTATCCTCGTTGTTGCGTCGGGGAGGCATCTGTGGGTTTAGTAAGGGTAAGTAATGATAGATAACCCAAATAAAACAACATTTCAGACAAACAAGCACATGCAGGTTCCAACATCACAACAATAACAGAGTCTGCAAATATAATATACTAGCATAGTCACCCACAAGTCGGTATGACCTATGCACCCAATAATAATAGAACGATAGGTAGATGGAATAGTATCACTACTCCTCCATGTTAACTTCCTCCTCTACTAGAACAAGTCCCGCTGATGCGAATCCTGCCTTGTATTCCTCCAAGCTGGTAGTCAGAGCATCGATCTTCGTCTGTAACTCTCTCTTCTGTGTGCGTAGCCTCTCTATCACCTCGTGATCCGCTTCCAGCTCTATGTTCTCCAGCTCTAACTCGGTCTCCAAGTCTCTAATCTTCTTGTTCTTCTCCTGAACTCTCTTCTCTTGGTTCTTGAATTTCTTATCTTGGTCTTCAAACTTCTTCTCCATTTCCTTGATTCGATTTTCCTATTCCTGGAAAGCCTTGTCTTTCTCCTTGAGTTGGACTCGTAGTTCATCATTGCTAAGCATCACGTTAGTCCTATCAGTATCAAGGTGTCTAATAAGGTTCTCTAAGTCCTGGAGGTAGTGACGCACGGGCTTGATAGACTCCTTAGTGGCCTTATCCAACACAATAGGCTCCCCATCCTCGTCGCGCCTCCCAAAGAAGTGGAAGTAGTGGCTCTTGATTTCAGAAGAATGACGTCCACATAGGCGTCCCAGCAGCTCCTGCATAGCGACGTCGAGGCCCCTCTCCATGTCATCATGGAGAACCTTGAAGGTAATCTCCCCAGTTTGGGGCTCTGTCTCACGTCCTGGCTGGGTAACTCTGAATCCCCATAAGTCCTTCCTCTGAAACTTCCTCAGCTGAAGTCCCTGGATAGTAGGAATCGGAAGAGCGAGCACTTGGACTAGCTCCAAGATACGAGTCCCAAAGCGAGTCCCCTTGAAATCCTCGGCTGTGTTGTAGACAAAGTTCGACATCTTTTGCATAGCATGGAAAGAAAAGTTAGTAACACAATGAGAAAGAAAATACAAGTCACACAATAGAGAATTCAACCAACACAACATTCCAAGTAGCAATACATTAATTCAACTCAAGCACTCAAGGTTCCAGACATACTTTATTTTTTTGCCATACCACATAGGTTGGTATGGTCAAGATATTAACGTGACATAACATCAAGGGTGGTGGTCCGACTAATATCTCACTCCTTCTTAACCAAGGTGGCAATCTGGGCATCCTTGGCAGCCATCTGCTTGTCTTGGTCGCATAGCTCCAAAGCTAGGCCTATGATATCCTTACTTAGGCGTTTCACAGTGGCCTTTGAGTCTTGGGCAAGACGCTTCTCCTCCTTGAGATCCTCCTGAGTATTGAGCATTCTATACTTGAGTCTTTCCCCAAGTTCCTCAATAGCCTTCCATGCAGCATCCCTTGCAGAGTCAAAGAATGACAAGTGCATTTCAGAGTTGGTGAACATGCAGAATCCCGTACTCTTGTGATCATCTTCCTTGTTCTTGTATAAGTGGAGTTGCACCCACCAATACTCTTGTCCTTCATCTATCACAGGAAAACCCTTGTATACGGCTTCACCATTCATCCCCAAGCCGAGCATGAGGTTCTTGAGCACATTGGGAAATTCTGTCTCGCACTCCAGGGTCATAGTCATCAGTGATCCCTTCTTGACAGATTCATTGATGGTGGACATCTACAAAAAAATAGATGAGAAGGAATATTAGGAAAGACTTTACGAGATGAAAAGACAAGTGTAAAGTTGAAATATAGAGTTATTTTCCTAAGGGTTTTCCTTAGTCTAATCCATTCTAGGGTCACGAACCTACAGGCAACACGATGCTCTGATACCATCTGTATGATCTCACCATAATAAGGTAAGATCCCTGTGATTGCAGTGCTAGTCCCTGGATCGAAAGTGCTAGCACCCACAGTTTAAGATGAAGTACACAGAAACAAAGGTCATTATTACATCGCATATCCAGGAATATAATGGTTCTTACAACTCACTTAGCCCAAGGCTAAGGCACTTAAAGTTCACATTACATAGTATAATAATAATAGAGTCTTTAGTCTTCATGTGCCACAGGCAAACATGTCGAGTGTAGACCCGCAACCCTACTCATCATCCGAGTATCCTGCAACATAATAAGTTACAGCCACAAGGGTCAATACATTTGGAATTGTATTGGCAAGGGATACTATAGACACTTAGTATAATCTAACAACTACATGAATATATGGCTAAGTGGGATTAGGGCTGGCTTTGTTAAAATAGTTTAACTTATAGTTTTTGAAGAGATTTTCATTCAAGTTATAAGGTACCAATGATAGACATCACTGAACCTCTACCCATGTTCACCCACAAGTTTTAACTTAGAGAAATTTGAATGAGGAGATTATTGAACTACTTCACTGTCTTGAGGCTCAAAGGTTGTCCATAACCGGGGACACGGCTACGTACTTAGTTTTTCCATCTCGAGAGGTGGTGCACTTTCCCCACAAGACTCGACATGCATCGAGACGAGACTTTTCAGAAGCAATCACCCAGACCAACATGGACGCGTTCCATCCTATCATCACTACCACCCTTTGTCCGTCTGGCTGAGTTCTCGCAACTTAGTCGGTCAAGGCAGAGCCCATATGCCTTGTGGCTGCACTAGAAGCTTCGCGACAAGAACGTCTCCAATCTCTTTGTTCCTGGGTAGCCGTCCACAAGTGTGATACACCAGCTGACCATAGACATGGTCCCTGAGTAACCACTCAACATAATCCAAGCAAGCCCAATCCACCCAGGTGTTTCATTAACATTAGTTGTTTTCTTAGTTAAACAAAATAATATCTTTCCATAATGTCTTGTGTGTATGATCCACCCACAAATTTTACTAGCATAGCTAAGCAATATAGGGATAATCCTATCATATCAAGATCTACCAAAATATCACTAGTGTAATAGTGAAAATAAATAGGACATGAGATGAAATATCACTTGCCTTGGTAGCTAGGGGAATAGGTACAATCTTCACAGCAACAAACTTCACAATCCACACAATCTACACAAGATCAAAACAACAATAATAATTCAATCAATAAAACATTACTAAAACATGAATGCATGTAAAATGCAATGATATGCACATAATTCTATAATTTACAGAGTCTACAGTACAGAGGATAGAATACCTCATCTAAAAGCATAAGAAATACCCAAAAATAATTTATAGAACAAATTTTTATGAGCAAAATACTCCTAAAAAGGTTCTGTCTATAATTCCATTTTTCCAGAGGCAAAAGTGTGAAATAAGGCCTCCATAATAAAGGTCTCATTTTTCTGAATCCATAGACACCAAATTTGCATTTTTCTGATTTGTGGATCAAAGGCTATTGAATTTCTAAGTTTAATACTAAATCTGCCTATTTTACAATTAAACAGAAATAGTCTGGCTATGTGGTGATTTCTTATTGGCTGGTACCGGTTCGGTCGGATCGACTGCTGCGAGCCGTCAGATTTAAGTGGCCTCGGACGGATCTGATTAGCCCGTACCCTTTCGATAAGTGATCTAATCCTATCCGTTAAAGTCTGATCGAACGGCTGCCGAACAACTCGCCGGAGTCTGGCGGTGCTAACGACGGCGCGCGGCGGCGGAGCGTCGGCCTACGGGGTTCCGGCGACTCTATGAGGGCTGGGAGACCGTGGACACGTACCAGAGGTCAGGGAGGTCATGGCGGTCTCGATGAAGGTTACGGTGGCGAGGGGGGTGCTCGGGCTT
The DNA here is from genome assembly GCA_916181665.1 of Avena sativa. Taxonomy (NCBI): domain Eukaryota; kingdom Viridiplantae; phylum Streptophyta; class Magnoliopsida; order Poales; family Poaceae; genus Avena; species Avena sativa. Next base: position 625,473,116 of record OV702288.1, on the reverse strand, counting down.
GGCCTAGATCCTTCGCCGGAGTTGCGGTCGCCGGTGGAACTCTCGGGTCAGCGATGGAGATGCCGACCTGGGGCTCAATTGAACCGGCAAAAATGTCAGCGACGTGCGCAAGCGTCTGCACGACCTAGTAAAGACCCAAAAGGGGCGGCAGAAACCCTACCTTTGCCGGAGAAGGCGACTGACGGTGGCGGCAGAGGGAGTTCGCCGGAATTGTCCGTGTCGTCGACCTGGGGCAAAAGAAACCGTGTGGCTCGGTCAGTAGGTGCGCCAGGAGATGGGGAAATGGATGGGACCAAGGAGAGGGCGTCGGGCGGCCTGGGCTCACCGGAATCGTCGCCGGTGTTCGTCGGACTGTGGTGGTTCGAGCTCGGAATTAGGGGAGCCTGGGGGCTCTCTGGGGGTGGCGACTGGGGGAAAATGATGAGGAGGGGGTGAGGATTAAGTAGGAGCATTCATCGGGGAGAATTACTACGAGAAACGGCCGGAGCTAAATCGACTTGAAAACGGCAGAGAAGGGGGGGTTCGTCGACGGCGGGGTTGAAGACGACGGGGTGGGGGTGTGACATGGCGTGGGTCCAGTTTGTCAGCGAGAGGGGGGTAGAGACGGGGAAGTGAGAAAAGACGAGAAGAGGAGAGGGGGTGGCCCAGGTGGGCTGTGCCTGTTGGGCCAGAGTGGGCCAAATGTGGCTGCTGCTGTTTGAAAAATTTTCCCTCCTTTTCTTTTTCTAATTCAGTTTTCTCCAAAACCTTTGATTTAATTATTCAAATTGATTCAAACCAATTTGTGAAAATTTGTAAAAACTCAAACTAGGTTTTTAGGGTATTATAAAACATATTTGCCTACCCTTTTAATCCAAGTACTCACTTGGATTTAATATGTAATATTTCTATAACAATTCATAACTTTCATCCATGGCCCAAATTTCACCAAATTTTTTTTGGAGGACATTCTAAATGCAATGCAAAACATGCCATGATGATATGAGTGCAGTGATAATGATTTCAGATGAAATTTTGGGATGTTACAGTCACATGGCCATCCAGGTCCCTCTGTCCATCATTAATGTGAGAATAGTCTCGATCATGTCCAGAGTGTTTCCGAACCGAAGGATGTCATGCTTAAGGGTAGGGACGCATAGGGTAGATGAGGTATCATTGGAGAAATAGAGAAAGAGAAACCAGAATAGTTCTGGGTAACATCCGATGGAGATCGGAAGGGGTCTAGAAGGTGTTCTAGAGTGAAGGAATAATACAATATGTGTATTTGAATATTAATTGGAGAATTAATATTAAATATGTATTTTATTTTATTGTTAAAGGCATCATAATGGTAATGGTCCTAACCCGAAGGGCGTCCCAATAGGGCATGGCGCCTGGGGAGAGGGGGCCAACCGGCCTAGGCTTGGTGGGACGCCCCAATGGGGCCCACCTAGGGCCGGCGGCTGCCCCGAGGTGGCCGACGGGTGTGGGGGTTAGTCCCACACCGCCTGGCCCTAGGGTGGTGCACCCCCTTCCACTATATATAGGGGTCTCCCCTCCCCCTTTGGAATCATCCCATTCCCTCTCATTCTCTCTCTCTCTCGTCCATTGAGGACTTCTCCGTAATGTTGGGGATGACCTCATGGGTGAGTTCTCCATCTTGACACCACCGTCGTGTGATCTGCGATCCGACATCTACTTATTCCGCTACTCGGCTGGATTGGAGTTCGGTTGACTTCTCCTACACCGGACGTGTGACGAACTTCGAAGGCACCACACTTGGGGTGCTGCTCGTCTTCATCAATATACGCCTTCCTGCGTAAGGCGTGCCTCAGTCTTCAAAGGTATGAATACTGTATTCCTTCTCCGTTACTTATGTCTACATAGTATAGATCCTGGTATTAGTGTTCGGGTAGATAGAATTTTTTGTTTTCTGCTACGGAACCCTTCATAATTCTCATATGGTTTCTATTGAGATGGCCCCCATAGCTTTCTCAAATTTTGGATATTTTGATAAATGACATGATAAGCATGTTCCCCACTTGCATACTCACCATGCACCTATTTCACACTTGATTGACATCAATGGTGATGTGCACAAGAAGAGATACATCATGATGGATGATGTGTTTCTATACCATGCACACACGGTCTTCCTTTTGAATTTGATGTGTGTAGGTACCCGCACTAGAATGTCAACCTCAGTTGAGAACAAGTTGACAAAAAGAGCTCTAGATAGCATCCCCAAAGTGAGTTCAAGATCGAACCTAGCTCTGATACCTTTTGCATGCTTTGCATATTTCATGTTAAAAAATTATCTTTCCTATGGTTAGTTTGCAAGCATGTTGATGGTATTCTTTGACCTTGTGACAATCATGTTTCTTTGCAATTGGATATTGATGCTTTGTGTGTTGCAACAAAAATGTTGAACAATTTCACTTTTTGATGTTTTGTTTGCAACCATAATACCATTATGAGCATGTATTGTCATGAGAGCTTCAAAGTATCTCGTATTGTTGTTGCAACAAACATAAGGAAAATTTTCTCTTTCATATGGTTTGTTTGCAAACACATTGTTTTTTCTTCCGTTTGGGATACTCATATTCCCATGATATTTGTTTTCGATTATTTGTGCGTGGCATCCAACATATCGTACAATTTATCTTTCCCATGCTTGGTTTACACACATAATGATGTTGTTTTGGACATCCTTCCTCATGTGCTTTTGCCGAATTCTCCTATTCTTGCATCAAAGATGCAGATCAATATTTTAGTCAACTACTTTGAGTGCCACACTAAGACGTTTTATGGAGTTTTTGAGTTTCCACATTTGGATGATGTTCAAACGATTTCTATGCACATTGACCTTGCATATGCATATCATTTGCTATCCTTGTATTGTGCTAATATTGTTTGAACAAGAATGTACATGCCACACATGACATGCTCCTCTATCACGCACAAAAATATTTTCTGCGTCTGATTCTTCGTCGAAGACGCAATCACTCCCTTCGGCTGGCTTTAGAGATTTTCACGTGGAGCGTGCCGGCGAAAAGAGAAAACACCCTTGTGTTGTGGAAAGGGTCGAGGATTCGTATGACTCGAATGCTTCCAAGCCTTTCGGCACTTCTCCGATCGTAGATGCTCCTGCCTAGATGAACTTGTTTCGTATTACGCAGGATGTGTCTTCGTAAGTATTTGCTTTCTTCTTCTTCTGTTTCACCGAGTGACTTTACTGCTGATGCTTACTCTTGGTCGTGTGGTTTGTAGTGATGACAAAGATCTTCCCGCTTCTCCTCTTCCCAGATCCGTGGGCAGCTCCACAAGGAAAATCCTCCGCCATCGGCGGAGGCGAAAGAGAAAATTCTGTCTCCTGTGGAGAAAAATGTCCAGAAGGATGTCACCACTTCATCCAAGCCACCACCGCAAAAAGAAGGAAAATGGCGGGTCAAGGGGTGGTGATATCTAAAGAACCCGTTGATGTGGACATGAAGGATGTAAGTCACTTTTCATGCCGGAATTTTCCCTTCCCCGTATATTTAGTCTACCCTTATATCCTTTTCTATGTTTCTCCTTTGCTCAGCCTCTGATGCACGAGATGGTCGGTATGGCCGCTCATTTTATAAGGATCCGCGATGATGCCGAAGAGCTGAAAGGTATGTGCTGGTTGTCTTTGTAATATCCTTGTAAACATGTTCGTCCTCATCTTTTCGATTCACTCTTACAGCCGCTGCCAAGCAATCCGGAATTATTCGGGATGCGGCGATGAAGCGTGCCGATGATCTGGAAGGCAGGATCCGAGCTGCCGAAGAGGCCAATCAGAAGGCGAAAGATGATGCAGAGGAAATGGCCAGGCAAGTCGCTGCTCGAGATGTGAATCTGCGGCAGCGCCTGGAGGCCTTAAATAACTCGCTGACCCGTAAGTTTTTATCTGTACATGTTTTTTGTTTTCTTTCTTTTGGTTGTCAACCTCTTCTTCTCTCCTTTTGTTTGTTAGAGCAGACTGGCCAAAACCTGACGCTGGATGATGATAAGAAGGTTGATCCTTTGTCAGATGTTGTTAGCACTTTAGAGGCTAACAGCGTTCGTGGGTGCAATCTTCTTGTCCGTTTGCGCCGCGCCTTCAAGAAGCTCCATGCCGAAGTATTTCCAACCAGGGATGTACCGGAGGACCTGAATGATCTTGTCGCCATTTTTGGTGCTGATCCCGACCCCCTTGTTGGTTATAGTCTGACGCAGTCAAGGAGCAGTGCCGAAACTTCGATGGCCCTAGAGATGACGCATGGCGAGAAGGTCGACTGGGAGAAGGTTAGCTCCTCTGTCCCGGTCACCCCCAGTGGCAAGGCAGTTGACCTGAAGCCGCATATTAAAAAGGCCAAAAAATATTCCGTGCTGCTCCTGGGTCTGGTCTCGGGTTCAGTGAAACTGGCTGCTCCTTCCTCAGCTCCTCTTACTGCGATGGGCGCTCCTTCTTCGGCTACTCCTGCCGCTGCTGTAGCTAGTGCTCCTTCTGCTAGCGCCACCTTGTCTTTGAAGGACACAGCTGATACGTTGCTAACGTATCCATAATTTTTGATGTTCCATGCTTGGTTTTTATCTACTTTCTTATGTTTTGCCCACAGTTTGGAGTATTTTTATACACTTTCTTGGACTAACCTATTAACAAGATGCCACAGTGCCAGCTGCCTGTTTTCTGCTGTTTTTGGTTCTAGAAAAGTCAGAAAATGAATATTCTCGGAATTGGATGGGACAAAAGCCAAAGTCAGTTTTTCACCAAGGGGGACACGGAGCCAGAAGACGAGACAGAGAGGGGCTAGGGGTTGGCCACACCATGTGGTGGCGCGGGCTAGTGATGACCCACAAGTATAGGGGTTGTATCGCAGTATTTTCGAGGGAAGTGAAACCCAATTTATTGATTCGACACAAGGGGAGTCAAAGAATATTTATAAGCCTTAACAACTGAGTTGTCAATTCAGCTACACCTGGAAACAATCTTGCTCACAGAAGTTTATCAGTAGCAACAGTTTTGTAGTAGGAATAGCAAAGTAACAACAGTAGTAAAGCAAAGACAGTAGTAACAAAAGTAGTAAACAGTGGGATTCGAGTGCGGTAGGCATAGGGATGGATGGACGGGCGTTGCATGGACAAGACAATTCACATAGCAATCAGAACATAGGGCAATTGCAGATAAATAAGATAAAACATCCAAGTACTAGACAATCCTAGGCATGTGTTCCATATATAGTCATACGTGCTCGCAATGAGAACTTGCACAACATCTTTTGTCCTGCCAGCCCGTTTGCAGCGGGGCCTCTAGGGAACTACTGGCAATTAAGGTGCTCCTTTTAATAGAGCACCGGAGCAAAGCATTAACACTCCGTGAACACATGTGATCCTCACATCAAAACCTTTCCCTTCCGCTTATCCCGATTTCTGTCACTTCAGGGCCATAGGTTCCGGACATCAACGTGTGTACACAACTTGTAGATAAGACCAAGAACAATACTATCATAATGAATCAATAACATGTTCAGATCTGAAATCATGGCACTCGGTCCCTAGTGACAAGCATTAAGCACAACAAGTCGCAACAAAGTCATAAAGCACTAATAAAAGATACTAGGCACCAAGCCCTAACAATCTGATGCCATTACATGAACGATCTCATCCAATCCCTACCATCCCCATAGCCTACAGCGGGGGATTACTCACTCATAGATGGGGGAAACATGGATGGTCGATGGAGAAGATGGTGAAGATCGATGGAGATGGCTTCGGGGGCACTTCCCCGTCCCGGCAGGGTGCCGGAACAGAGACTTTCCGTCCCCCGAATCTCCCCTTTGGTGGTGGCGGCGCAGCGGAACTTTTCATGGAAAAACATCGAACCCCCTAAAGTTTTTAGGTCAGAAGGCTTCTTATAGGCGAAGAGGGAGACCGAGGGGTGCCTGGGGCCACCACACCATGCCCTGGCGCGGCCAGGCCCAGCCCGCGCCTGGGGGCGGTGTGGCCAGCCCCTGGCCCTCCTCCGTCTCGTATTATGGCTCCTGGAGTCTTCTGGAAAAATAGGCACTTTGGCTTTTGTCCCGTCCAATTCCGAGAATATTCATTTTCTGAATTTGCTGGAACCAAAAACAGCAGAAAACAGGCAGCTGGCACTATGGCTCTTGTTAATAGGTTAGTCCAAGAAATCGTATGAAAAGTACTCCAAAGTGTGGACAAAACACAAGAAAGTGGATAAAACCAAGCATGGAGCATCAAAAATTATAGATACATTTGCAATGTATCAACATCCCCAATCTTAACTCCTGCTCGTCCTCGAGTAGGTAAGTGATAAAAAGAAAAATAATTTTTGAGGTGACATGCACCATCAAATACTTGATCAAAGTATTTGTAAAACATTCAAAGCTGGGATCATAGTACTTCAAGCATAACATGAAAGACAAAGTTCAAGCAATAAGACAAAGAAACTATGATGCAACATGAAAAAGCACAAACAAAAGATGCATGAATAACAATGCTTTGTAATACGTTTGTTTGTTTCACATAAAGAAAACATAGCATAGTTGTATTCAGCTTGTCCCTCAAAGTGTAGCAAACATAAATGCATAGGACACCTTCAAAGTTCACAAGAGTGACTAGATACAAATAGTTTAAAACAAGCAATATCAAGGTATGCATCAATCAACAAGTCTTGGGACAATGCACATAGAACTAAGAATGGGCACTATACTCTCAAGAAAGTGCTCAAAGAATAAGTGGAGACTCAACAAGTAAAAGAAAAGGTTTTGCATAGTTTGAAAGGCTTCCAAATACTGAAAGTATGGTACTCATTAGCTTTGAGCTCTCATTGCCCCTATCATAAGCATATTTAATGTGGTTAAGGTGAGAGTGAGGTCCAATCTGAGTTATATGCTTGACAAACTATAAACTGAAAATCCCAAGTCCCTTGAGTACGAGGGCCGCTCCTCATGCTACTCAACTTTAGTTACCGGTAAGTTCTTGTCATCGTAAGTATGTGCGTATCATTGAGAACCGCCAACGGGGTACCCCTTGCCCGATGATACGGAAGAATCCCCATATCAAAATGACAAGGCAAGCAGACAATGAGTATCTCATCAATCTTCTTATTTACCATGGGAAAATGGTGCTTTTTTCTCTCTTTTCTCTTTTCATAAATCTTTTTTTTCTTTTTCTCAATAGCTATATTTCTCTCTTTTTTATCAGAAGAATGCTTCATAGATATCATTATGGTTATGCTGCAGGTTTCCACCATGTCAGCATGGATTAGACCAGCGGCCCAGGTGTTTCTCTAACACACATACATAACTCCATGGACTTACAAGCTCCCCTTTTATTTCACACGGACGACATCCGCAAACAAAAGAGCAAGGTATCAACTGGGTATATATTTACAAGTGTTGAAAGCGTTCCCCGTGACAGCACAGTTCTGCTAATCCCCAGCCTATAATTTGCAAGCATATAACTTTCATGGAGATTTCACAATGGTTCAGGTTTATTAAGTGCAGGAAATAAAGTGTGCCATCAAGTTCGTGAGAGCTTTACTAACTAATTTTCTCATAACAAGCAAACATTTTATTCAGAAGAAAACAAGGCATATTGAATATGCACGGAAGTAGCAAATGATGCTAATAGGTAGGTATGGTGGACACTTTGGCAATATTTGGTTTAAGGGAGTTGGAAACATGAGTAAAACACTCAGTGTAAGTGAAGGCTAGCAATAGTAAGGGAGCGACAAACGAGAGAGAAATAATGGCCATAATCATGCAGAGCGACAAAACATCATTGATCAAAGCATAAAGTGATACTACACGTTGAAAACTAAAGGATCATAAAGTCTTATGGTGACTTGGAATAGTCATAACATGGTGTGAGCATGTGCCAAGTCAACCCAAATAAAGCATCAAAGGAGAATACCACTATACTATGCTTTAATATGCTGAAACAACGCATAATTCAACCAAGGCACATTAAGCAATCTCAATTGTTTATAACAAGTCATGCTACAACAAAGAATACTAAGCATAAATCCAAAACAATATCAAGCATGGCATGACATAGCATAGGCCACAGTCAAAAACAAGCTCTCTTTACCACTTGAGCATGAGCTTTCCTACTCTTTTCCAATCCAAACCAGACTATTTGAAAACCAATGCATGAAAGAAGAGGTCCAACCAATTTATTCAGAAAACTAAGCAAACCAAGCAAACTAAAAACCAAAACGAAAGCAAAAAAGAAGACGCTCCAAGAACAACACAACTGTGCATGAAATAATAAAAATGAAGCGTTTGGAAGAAACCTGGAATTTTTATTGATGAAGAAGGGGATGCCTTGGGCATCCCCAAGCTTTGACACTTGTACTTCTTGGATATTTATTGGGGTGACACGCGTGGCATCCCCAAGCTTGAGCTTTAGTCCATCCTCCATCTCATTACTCGTTCCTTCCATACACCTGAAATTTTTCCTTCATATAAAACTTCACACAATCTATATTAGCAACATTAGTGCACTCAAGATAAATAAGTCTTAAGGTTCAGTTCTAATCACCAAATAAACTTCCAATAAAACACTAGCTACTGTAGCACTTCCCTCAAAAAGCTCAATTCCCCAAAAGAACTCAAAAAGAAACCAATAAGAAGCAAATGCAAATAATGGCAGAAATCTGTCAAAACATACCAGCAGGTAAAGACAATTTTTTTCGAAGACCTTATGTTGCTCAAATCGAAAAGTATTGAACTAACGAAAGTTAGATAACAACCTGGGGCGGAAGCAAAAAAATTCACGCCTCAAAAAGACGTTCAGAGATTTTACACGAATTTTTACGGTGAAGCACAGAAATCTGTTTCGGGACAACAACTTTCCCAATCATTACTTCTCTCTCATTAGAGGTTACTCTTGGCACAAAAAGCAAATAAAAAGGATAAGGTGAGGTTATTACTGAAGTAATAACTTCCAAGACTTAACTAAAACTTTTGGGTTATCTTCCAATAAGTACTTATCTTTAACGCCTTTAAGTTAGGCATAAGCAAAAACTAAAAATGGATAGAATGGAAGTAAGCGGAGATAATCATGGTGAAAACATTGTTTTGTTCAATGAAATCCTTTTGTTAACAAGGTTGATAAGATCTTGTTACCAAAAAAAATCCATATGAGACAAAATTTTGTATCCCACTAATGATTATGTTACCTCAACCTTGGTAGCAATGGTCCCAATCATAATAGTTTCAAATTTTTCTCTTCGTATGGGACAATATATTTTTCCAACTTGAATGCCCATAACATGTTCAATTGAATTCAAACCATAAGTCCTTTCAATCTTCTTGAGAAAATAGACAATGTGTTCATTGAAGGTCACCTTCCCTTGATTACAATTAATAACAGCTCCTGCAGTATTTAAGAAAAGCTCTCCCAAGAATAATAGACATATTATCGTCTTCAGGCATAAAAGTTTAAGAGGATGATCTCATAAGAAATATGAGTTGAAGTAAAAGAGAGCATCAAGAAGAAAATTCAAAACACATTTAAGTCTAACCCACTTCCTATGCATAGGAATCGTGTAAGCAAATAAATTCACAATGAACAAAGTGACAGGCATAGGAAGATAAAACAAGAGTAACTTCAAAACTTTCAGCACATAGAGAGGTGTTTCGATACCATGAAAACTTCTACCACCATATTTTCCTCTCTCAAAATAATTTTCAGTAGACTCATGAATAAACTCAACAATATAACTATCACATAAAGCATGCTCTTCATGATCTACAAGCACTAGAGCTTTATTATAAACATTTTCAAGAGAAACCTCACGAACATAACATTCATTCTCCTTTAGTAAGAAAGGGGGACAATCAAATAATGTAAGGGATAAAGAGTTACTCTCATTAGAAGGTAGGCATGGGTAGCTAATCCATTCTTCCTCCTTTTGTTCATCACTCTCCTCCTCTTTTTCATCTAATGAGATTTCAGGTTCATCAATTTCTTCTTCCATAGGATCCTGCAAGCCATTAGTCTCTTCCATTTGTGGAAAGCATCTATTAAAATATTCAAGAATATAGCCATTTTCATCCTTGTAATTATCAAAGAAAAATTTAAGTATACCATACACCTCATATTTGTAAGGTGAATCATCAATATTTTCAAGAAAACTAGCAAGTTCAAAAGCACCCTTCCAAGCAATAAATTCTTCAATTTGTTTCGCATCATAAAAGTCATAAATTCCTTTAGCATAGGAAGATATGGTATCATTATCATTATACCCACATTGAAAAGGGAGGTGTTTATACCTCTTTCTGCAACGAGATTCATCACAGCAATAAGTAACATTATAAGTAGAGCACACATTTCTAGCAATGGTATACAATATATCAATTTGTTCCCATAAGTGTTTCTCTTTTTGTGACAAGCGGTGTTCCTTATAATAATATTTTTGATCTTCCGTGAACCCACCTTGCCAATAAGCTTCAGTTTCAAAGAAACCAGCCATTGCCAACAAGCATGATAAAGCAAGACAATAACGGACCAACAAAAATAACAACTAGAGTAGGAACTAATTTTTTTTGTATTTTTGATAAAGAAACATGCAAACAAGGAGAAAATAAACTTAGCTTGAACAATAGAGAATCCAAGTGAACTTGATAAATAAACCTTTGCTCCCCGGCAACGGCGCCAGAAAATAGTCTTGATGACCCACAAGTATAGGGGGTGTATCGCAGTATTTTCGAGGCAAGTGAAACCCAATTTATTGATTCGACACAAGGGGAGCCAAAGAATATTTATAAGCCTTAACAACTGAGTTGTCAATTCAGCTGCACCTGGAAACAATCTTAACAGTTTATCAGTAGCAATAGTTTTGTAGTAGGAATAGCAAAGTAACAGCAGTAGTAAAGCAAAGACAGTAGTAACAAAAGCAGTAAACAGTGGGATTCGAGTGCGGTAGGCATAGGGATGGATGGACGGGCGTTGCATGGACAAGACAATTCACATAGCAATCAGAACATAGGGCAATTGCAGATAAATAAGATAAAGCATCCAAGTACTAGACAATCCTAGGCATGTGTTCCATATATAGTCATACGTGCTTGCAATGAGAACTTGCACAACATCTTTTGTCCTGCCAGCCCGTTTGCAGCGGGGCCTCTAGGGAACTACTGGCAATTAAGGTGCTCCTTTTAATAGAGCACCGGAGCAAAGCATTAACACTCCGTGAACACATGTGATCCTCACATCAAAACCTTTCCCTTCCGCTTATCCCGATTTCTGTCACTTCCGGGCCATAGGTTCCGGACATCAACGTGTGTATACAACTTGTAGATAAGACCAAGAACAATACTATCATAATGAATCAATAACATGTTCAGATCTGAAATCATGGCACTCGGGCCCTAGTGACAAGCATTAAGCACAACAAGTTGCAACAAAGTCATAAAGCACTAATAAAAGATACTAGGCACCAAGCCCTAACAATCTGATGCCATTACATGAACGATCTCATCCAATCCCTACCATCCCCATAGCCTACAGCGGGGGATTACTCACTCATAGATGGGGGAAACATGGATGGTCGATGGAGAAGATGGTGAAGATCAATGGAGATGGCTCCAGGGGCACTTCCCTGTCCCGGTAGGGTGCCGAAACAGAGACTTTCTGTCCCCCGATTCTCCCCTTCGGTGGTGGCGGCGCAGCAGAACTTTTCGTGGAAAAACGTCAAACCCCCTGAAGTTTTTAGGTCAGAAGGCTTCTTATAGGCAAAGAGGGAGACCGAGGGGGTGCCTGGGGCCACCACACCATGCCCTGGCGCGGCTAGGCCCATCCCGTGCCTGGGGGTGGTGTGGCCAGCCCCTGGCCCTCCTCCGTCTCGTATTCTGGCTCCTAGAGTCTTCTGAAAAAATAGGCACTTTGGCTTTTGTCCCGTCCAATTCCGAGAATATTCATTTTTCTGACTTTCCTCGAACCAAAAACAGCAGAAAACAGGCAGCTGGCACTGTGGCTCTTGTTAATAGGTTAGTCCAAGAAATCGTATGAAAATTTCTCCAAAGTGTGGACAAAACACAAGAAAGTGGATAAAACCAAGCATGGAGCATCAAAAATTATAGATACATTTGCAATGTATCAGCTAGCCCTGGCCGCGCCACCAGGTGGTGTGGGCCCCCTGGCCGGCCACCGACCTTGCCTCTTCGCCTATAAGAAGCCTCCCGATGCATAAACCCTAAATCGTCAAGCCTCCAGCCACAAAAACTTCCACATCGCTACCACCACCAAAGGGGAGATTCGGGGGATAGAAAGTCTCTATTCCGGCACCCTGCCGGGACGAGGAAGTGCCCCCGGAGCCATCTCCATCAATCTCCACCACCATCTCCATCTTCGTTGCTGATTCCCATGATGATGAGGGAGTAGTTCTTCCTCGAGGCTAAGGGTTCTACCGGTAGCTATGTGTTCATCTCTCTCTATGCATGATCATATTGTGATCATGAGCTTTGTAATCAAGTAGATCTACCTTGCTACTCAAGTGCTTTAATAGTTTCTGCTCTCCCCTTGTGTGTGAAAGTGACAGCGTGCACATCATGGTGGAACTTAGGCTAGAGATTACAAATACTTGTTATGAGTTATATTTGGAGTTGGATGTTTCTATAAAATTGTGGTGTTTGTTGGAAACATCTAGAGCTCAAGGTGATAGTGTGGGGTTATCTAGATGGGGAAAGCGAACTTTGAGGAGTGATGTTATAGCCCTACCATTGATTAGAGTGTCCAACCGAAGAGTAGTTAAGCGTAGTATCATAAATAGAAGATATTTATATGAGAGTGTTCACTAGCGAAAGTATGATCCCTAGGCCTTGTTTCTAAGCATTGAAACACCGTTTGCAATCTATTACATGTTTGCTTGCTTTCATCTTTATTTCAGTTTTCCTTTAGTCTCTTCCACGCCATCAAGCTATTTTATGGCACTGTTGTCTTATATCTATACCACTTGTATTTCACTATCTCTTCGTCGAACTAGTGCACCTATACACCTGACAAGTGTATTGGGTGTGTTGGGGACACAAGAGACTTCTTGTATCTTGATTGCAGGGTTGCTTGAGAGGGATACCTTTAACCACTTCCTCCCTGAGTTCGATAAACCTTGGGTGATCCACTTAAGGGAAAACTTGCTGCTGTTCTACAAACCTATGCACTTGGAGGCCCAACAACTGTCTACAAGAATAGAAGTGCGTAGACATCAAGCTATTTTCTAGCGCTATTGCCGGGGAGGTAAGGTAAAAGGTACTCACATCCTCCGGTGTGAGTGGTCGAAGTTATTTCCTTTAGATTCTGCATTTTTTTATTTTTGTTTCTTGTTTTCACTAGTTAGGCTTAATGGAAAACAACAAGAAAATTAGAGAGCTTTTTAGTATTTTTCCTAATGTAGAACATGAATTGTCTGAAAAGAAAATTAAAAAACCCATAGAACTTTATTTGCATGCTAATAGCAATGTTATTAGTATGAATATTTTGAACACCTTTATTACTAATGCTATGGAAACATCTAAGCTTGGGGAAGTTAGTTTCTATGAAAATGATCTTTTTAGTTCCCCAGCTTTAAAGAAGAAAATTTTCTCTAATGATACTTTATCTCCCATATGTGGTAATTGTAATGATACTTGTGATATTTTAAATCCACATACTAAAAGCATCTCTTTTAAAATACCTATAAAAATTGTTGAACGTGTTGTGAACAACTGTTATTTGGGAGATGGAACTGTCCACCCTGGTGATCATTTACTCTTTATAGACGAATTATGCGAGTTGTTCAAGTGTGCAGGTATTTCAATGAACCAAGTTAAGAGGAAGCTATTCCCTTTTTCACTTAAGGGCAAAGCAAGGGAGGGGTATGAGCTACTAGATGATCCTCATCATTTGGAGTGGAAGGACCTTGAATCTCTCTTTTACTCTAAATTTTATCATCCTCATGAAATTCATAAAGATAGGAATTACATTTATAATTTTCATCCATATGATGGAGAAAGTATTGCCCGAGCATGGGGAAGATTGAAGTCACTAATGCTAAAATGTCCCATTCATGAGCTCCCCGGTAATATTGTTATTAATAATTTTTATGCAAGGCTTTCAGGACAATACAAGGACTATCTAGATACTTGTTTAGAGGGATCCTTCACAAGTAAGGAGGTCAAAGCTAAGTGGGATCTTCTTAAAACAATTCAAAGCAATACCAAAGATTGGGATAACAACAAAGGTAAAGAACTAGGTATAAACTATGAGTATGATTGCATTAAGTCTTTCGTTGAAACTGCTAATTTTCAAGAGCTTAATGCTAAATATGGTCTTGATCCTCAAATTCTCGTTGATTGTTGTAGAACCTTTTCTTCTCATATTAATGCTCCTAAATAAAAATGGGACATGTATCATGAGCTTTTTAAAGACACTTGCAAGGAAAATGAAATTGTTATTAATGATAGCAATAAACATGCTCAAACCTTTGAAAGTACTATTTATTATAAGCATGTTAATTTTTGTGGAATACATAAACCTTGTGAGAAGGATCAAATTGAAGAAGAATATTGTATCACCCACAGGAATGAAAAAACTAGAATGTGGTATAGGGCTCTAAATGATCTTGGTAAAAAAGTTTGTGCCCTCTATCCTTTTATTTGTGAACTTTGCTTTGAAGTGGGTCATTTCAATTTTGAATGCTCAGGCCATAATAATAGCCCTTCTAATCCAATCAGTACTGCAAGTTTGTATTATGATGACATGATCACTCCTAATCAGCATGATGAACTTACATTATTTTTGGGGTGTGAAGAGTTATCAAGAAAAACCTCTTTGGTAGATATGGGTGCTTTTGATATGAATAGTGTCCTGCATGGTTGTCATCTTTATTGTGTTCATAATTGCAACACAAATACTTACATACAAAATATTATAAAAGATGAGATTTTACCAAAATATGATAGGACTAATATGTGTTTTGATCTTATTAATAAAAAGAAGGAATCCTCCAAAGTTTCTTCTATTGTCTCTAACAATAAACCAGGGTATATGGAGAAGCTTCCTTTCAAGCCTCTCCCTCCTAAACAGAAGAAGAAAAATAAGAAGATGAGGAGTAAAAGGAGAGAGGAAACGGTATTTTCCCCTAAGCATGTTGCTCCTATTATAGTTTTTGATGAGTCTGAACTCGATGATGTTCCTATGCCTATTACCTATAGTAGTGATCATGATTGGGAAAAGCACACTACTTTTGATATTGAAAATCTCTTCGATTCCAATTCTGAAAATGATGATATTAATAATTGTTGTACTATTAGTGTTATCCATGTTCCTTCCAATGATGACATGTTTACAAATGAACACACTTTGGAAGATAATTATTCTATTGCTTATGATGATACTACACCTCCAATATATGATGATTGCAATGATGAATATGATATTTTCAGTCCACCTACTATTGAGGAACAAACTAATTATGATTACAATATGCCTCCTATATTTGATGATTATGGTGATGAGAATAATAATGATAGCTATTTTGTTGATGTTGCTCCCACTATAATTAATAAGAATGACTATTTTTATGTGGAGAGTATTAATTCTTTTATGCATGTGGCTCATGATAAGAATGTTTCATGTGATAGTTATATTGTTAATTTTTTTCAAGATGCTATTGAAAGTTATTATGAGAGAGGGAAACATGGTTTTATGTATCTCAACAATATTAAGTTCCCCCTCTTTATGTTGAAAGTCTTAAAGTTCCACTTGTTTTTCTTTACTATACTTTTTGCTTTGTGCTTTCATGACTTGTTTCTTTACAATATTCCTATGCATAGGAAGTGGGTTAGACTTAAATGTATTTTATATTTGCTTCTTGATGCTCTCTTTTACTCTCAATTCATATTTCTTATGTGAGCATCTTCTCAAACTCTCATGCCTAACTTAAAGGCGTTAAAGAAAAGTACTTATTGGGAGATAACCCAAAAGTTTTAGATGAGTCTTGGAAGTTATTACCTCAGTAATAACCGCTCCTTATCCTTTTTATTTGCTTTTTGTGCCAAGAGTAACCTCTAATGAGAGAGAAGTAATGCTTGGGAAAGTTGCTGTCCCGAAACAAAGTTGTGTGCTTCACCGTAAATATTCGTGTCAAAATCTCTGTACGGCTTTTTGAGGCGTGACTTTTTGAGCTTCTACCCCAGGTTGTTATCTAACTTTCGTTAGTTCAACACTTTTCGATTTGAGCAACAGAAGTTCTTCGAAAAAATTGGTTTTTACCTGCTTGTCTGTTTTGACAGATTTCTGCCATTATTTGCATTTGCTTCTTGTTGGTTCCTTTTTGGGTTCTCTTTGGGGAATTAAGCTTTTTGAGGGAAGTGATACAGTAGCTTGTATTTTAATGAAAGTTTTATTGGTGTTGAAACTGAACCCAAAGATTTATTATCTTGAATACACTAATGTTGGTAATAAAGATTGTGTGAAGTTTTGTATGAAGGAAAAAATTTCAGGTGTATGGAGAGAATGATGTAATGAGATGAAGAATGGACTAAAGCTCAAGCTTGGGGATGCCACACGTGTTACCCCAAGAAATATCCAAGAAGTACAAGCGTCAAAGCCGGGGGATGCCGAAAGCATCCCCTTCTTCATCAATAAAAATCTCAGGTTTCTTCCAAACACTTCATTTTTATTGTTTCATGCACAGTTGTGTTGTTCTTGGAGCGTATTTGTTTTTGTTTTTGGTTTTAATTTTCTTGGTTTGCTTAGTTTGCTTGAATAAATTGGTTGGACCCCCTCTTTCATACATTAGTTTTCAAATAAGTTTGGTTTGGATTGGAAAAGAGTAGGAAATTTCATGCTTAAGTGGTAAAGAGAGCTTGTTTTTTACTGTGGACTATGCTTTGTCATGCCATGCTTGATATTGTTTTGGGTTTAAGCTTAGTATTCTTTGATGTAGCATGACATGTTATAAACAATTGAGATTGCTTAATGTGCCTTGGAAGAATCATGCGTTGTTTTAGGACAATAAAGCATAGTATTGTGGTATTCTCCTTTGATGCTTTATTTGGGTTGATTTGGCGCATGCTCACGCCATGTTATGACTATCCCAAGTCACCATAGCCTTTATGATCCTTTAGTTTTCAACTTGTAGTATCACTTTATGCTTTGATAAATGATGTTTTGTCGCTCTGCATGATTATGGCCATTATTGCTCTCTTGGTTGGTCGATCCTAGTCTTTTGCTATCCTCCATAACCAAGTATGAGTTCCACTCATGCATCCAATTCCGAAAACCAAGTTATTCCAAAGAGTCCACCATACCTACCTATTAGCATATGCTATTCCAAGTATATTCATGTTTTTGTCTACCTTCCGAATTAAACTTGCTAAGTGAAAATTAGTGATTAAAGCTCTCACGAACTTGATGGCACACTTTACTTTCTTGCATTTAATAAACTTGAACCATTGCGTCCATCTTTGTTGCGTATATGCTTGCGCTTTATAAGTTGAAGTTAGCAGAACCATGTATCATGGGGAACACTTTCAACATTGCACTTGTACTTTGTACCCCGTTGATATCATGTTCTTTTGCTTATGGATCCCAGCAGTGTGAAATAAAAGGGGAACTTGTAAGATCATGGAGTTTGTATTTGTGTTAGAGAAACGCCTAGGCCGCTAGCCTAAGCCATGCCTAATCATGGTGGAAACTTGCAGCATAACCATAATGAGCACTCTATGAAGCATCCTCAATAAAAACCTATGCAAATAGCAAATAAAAAGATCACTGAGATGCTCATTGTCTGCTTGCCTTGTCATTTTGATTATGGGATAGCTCCTGTATCATGTGCAAGGGGTACCCCATTGGTGGTTCTCTATGATACATATGTACTTACAATGACAAGAGCTTACTTGTGACTAAAGTTGAGTAGCATGAGGTTTGGTCTTCGTAAGTAAGGGGCATGAGATTACAACTTATAATTTGTCAAGCATATCCTCTTAGTTGTGTCACTTTAACCTTAATCACCTAAAGATGCTTATGATAGGGGCAATGAGAGCTGAAAGCTAATAAGTACCATAATTTTTGAAACCTCTTTATGAAACTTGAATCCCTACTTCCTTCTATGAAGGCTTTCTTTTACTTTTATGTTGAGTCTCCACCTTCTATCTTTATGCACCTACTTTGAGAGCATAGTGGCCATTCTTAGTTCTATGTGCATTGTCTCAAGACTTGTTGATTGATACATAACTTTGATATTGCTTGTTTTAAACTATTTGTATCTAGTCACTCTTATGAACTTTGAAGGTGTCCTATGCATTTATGTTTGCTACTCTATGAGGGACAACCTGAATGCTACTATGCTATGTTTTCTTTATGTGAAACAAACAAATGTCTTGCAAAGTTTGTTTGTGCCTTTTCATGTTGCAACATAGTTGCTATGTCTTATTGCTAGAACTTTACCTTTCATGCTATGTTGAAGTACTATGATCCCAGCTATCAATGTTCTACAAATACTTTGATCAAGTTTATGATGGTGCATGTCACCTCAAAAATTATTCTTTATTTTTATCACTTAACTACTCGAGGACGAGCATGAGTTAAGCTTGGGGATGTTGATACGTTGCTAACATATCCATAATTTTGGGTGATCACTTCCTCCCTGAGTTCAATAAACCTTGGGTGATCCACTTAAGGGAAAACTTGTTGCTGTTCTACAAACCTCTGCACTTGGAGGCCCAACAACTGTCTACAAGAATAGAAGTGCGTAGACATCAACAGTCTCATAGGCCCTATTTTGTAATCATTTGTCATGTCTCGTTGTAATGAACCTTGACTTTATCTAGCTTTACCCTTGCTTCTTTTTTCAAGGAGGCAACTTTTGAATATATGTGTTCAAGCTTGCTTTTGTATGTTGAATGTTTCACATCTTCTTGTCTTGTCAGATCTTGAATGATTCTTCGGCTCCTTCTAGACCCGCACAATTGTCGGATGTTGTTCCGTCCTCCACTGTACTAGGCGCAACCAGTTCCGCCATTGTGCATACGGTGGACCCGCCATTGTATGCCGAAAAGATAGAGCAGGTGAAAAAACTTGAAGGAAAACTTCGGGTCGTTCAATTGATGGTGGATGTTTCCCAGTCAAAACATGCCAAGCTCTCAATCTTGAGGCTTTTTTCTTGGAAGAAATCTCCAGGGCGAGCTAGAGGCTGCTGTGTAAGTACTTGTCCTCTCTCTTTTTTCTTTGGTTGCCTTTTCCGTCTTGCGGGAAATTGATTTTTTGTCTTCTTGATTTCTAGGCATTTGATTGTGCGAGAGAGATGAGACCCAATGTCTACGCAACCGAATGCAAGCTCTTGTGGCTGCTTCCCGAAGTTCTGAGATGAACTTTTGGACTGATCATCACCACGCCTATACTATAGCGTTTCTTCAGGATCGCCTGTCGGAGTTAGTGCAATTCATCGAGTGCTGCCGCAGATCTCTGGCCGTTACTTATAATGCCATGTTTCCTCGGGATCCTCAGCCTCAAACCTTGGCGGACTTGATTGTGGAGTTCCAACAGGGTGAGAAGATCCATCATTTTGTGAAGCTTCAACTTGTGGCGGGTGCTAAGCTCGCGCTTTCCTGGGTGCATGTGCATCATCCGATGCTATACTTGGACGATGTATCTTCGTGGCTACCTTCTCCTTCCGATGGTGGTCTTATTGATATGGTGCCCATTATGCCGTTGCTCGTAGACCTATGATTAGAATTGTCCGAAAATGTTTGGAGGCAGATGAAGAATTTTTTGTAAATTTTACCTATCTGATTATTTACTTGCTTCGCCTTTGTACTTTGTATAGAACTAATTTATACTTGTAAAAAAGGTTATATGTTTTATACGAGATTTTGATTATATGTTGTATTCTCTTACGAGGGAATCTAGCGAACTGATGTGCCATAGAAGTTTTTTGTCACGGAATACTTTCTTTAGTTATTCATAACAATGGGTGAAAGTACATTGTGGCGGCGCGATTGCCTGGCCGTTGTCCTTTATTGAAAGTAAGGTGTATCTAAATAGAAATTTTATGAAGGGACTTTGGCTTCCATCAGTGGGTCTTCTTATGTGGGACCGTTATTGGAGGCCGCATACGTTGCTTCTTGTGAGGCTGCTGCGTGCTTGCTCTTCTGATATTTTCTTCTTGCAGGTGTACTCTTTGTGTGCTGACTCTTCATCCGCCAATTTTAGCAGTCCAAGCTCCGCCTCCATCCCGAAAGATTCCGAGATTTTGTTGAATTCTTGATCACAGTTGTCTGCACGGCTGAAGCTTCCTTTGACTGTGATGAACCCATTTGGGGCTGGCATTTTTAGCACTAAGTATGCATAGTGAGGTACTGCCATGAACCTAGCGAAAGTTGGTCGTCCCAGGATCGCGTGGTATTGAGATGGCTAGTCCATGACTTTGAATTCTAGCTTTTCTCGTCTGAAGTTGTTTTTTAACCCGAAAACTACGTCGAGGTGGATTTTGCCTAATGGAATTTCGGCTTTTCCTGGAACTATCCCGTGGAAGGTTGTGTCTGTTGGTGTTAGGTTCGTCATGGACTAGTTTATGGCCCACAAAGTTTTGGCGTAAATCAGATTGATGTTGCTTCCTGCATCATGGAAAACCTTGCTCATGTCGAACCCGCCGATTTGTGCTTCCACTATTAGTGTTGATTGGCTTGGCTGAGGGACCCTTAATGGATGGTCAGCTCTGCTGAAAGTAATTTCTTGCTCTGACCAATGGAGATACTCTGGTGTAGGAGGTGGCTTTGTTACCGCCAAATTTACTTGCCTAGTGATCAACTTTTGTGTTCTATTAGAAGGTGGCCCCTTCTGGATCATTGACATTACTCCCTTTGATCTGGGATATTCGTTTTCTTGATATATTGTGTTTTGCGATTGTCCCGCTAGTGGAGGCCCCTGCGGTGGTGGTGGAGCGCCAAAGTGCCAGGTGTAGGGTAGTAGTTTCTGTTTGTTGCTTCGGCTGCCTTTGCATTACATAGTTCTTGCATCTTTAGGAATGTCCGGCAGTCTTTTAGGAGATGATTTTATCGCCTTTTCCCTGTTGAGTCGACGTAGTAATGCATATTGCAGGGTCCTTCCAACATTTTTCCTACTGACATTGGTGGGTCTCGGTTCATCGGCTGGTATCATTGTCGTAGCTGGCTTTCACCGATGTTGTCTCTACTGCCATGATCTCCGCTATTGTAGTCATCACTTCGTCGATTGTCCTTTCCAGAAAAGCCCGACGCGACATAATTGGGTGTACGGTATCCATCATTGGTTCATCGTCTCCAGTCGTTGCTACGTTAGTCTCTGTCATCGGGTGAACGAGCCCTTTTGTTGTGTACTGCGTCCTCTCCATCGGCCCAACGATTGGCTATTTCCATCAGCTATGAAATTGTTTTTGTCTTTGTTCGTCCTAGTTCTTCAATGAACTCCTGTCGACGGAGACCTTCATTGAAGGCGTCGATTGCTCTTTCATCGGATATTGCTTCAGCTAAATTTTTGGTAATGTTCCATCGTTGGATGAAGGCTCGTATTGATTCTCCTGGCTTTTGCTTGCAGGCACGCAATTGCTCTAAAGACGCAAGTTGCTTGAATGTGGATTGAAATTTTCTAATGAATTTGTCTTCAAGATCATTCCAACTGCTGATGGAATCTTCTGGTAGTTGCCTTAGCCAGGAGCGTGCCGCACCGGTTAGGTGGAGCTGCAGGCTTTGCATTGCCGTGGCTTTGGATCCTCCTTGTAATTTGACAGTCGCCAGATAATCTGTCAGCCAAGCTTCGGGTTCTTAGAGTCTGTCGTATTTTTGTCGATCTTGGGGTAGCTTAAAATCTTTCGGCGCTGGAGTTTTGCGAACCTGTCGGGTAAAGCAGCTGGCTCCGCATAATTCTTGTTCGTCCTCACTTCCACAGTCACGGTACCCTCGGGTGCTGCGCTCTTCTCATGATCGATCAATCCTTCACTGGGTGATGTCGTTTCTTGCGTCGTTGCGTGGTTCTTGTTCGAAAAAGTGGACCCGATGTGGCGACCGCGATCGTTGGGTGTGACCTCCTTGCCGAGGGTTGTTGCGACAGCGTGGGGACCGGACATGTTGCCTCGTGATGTCTTTATCTTCTTGCGCAAGAGTTTCTCCCACCAAGCCGAGGTTTATCAAGGCGGACCGATGGAGGGCTGCACGAGGATCGTCGGGTGCAGGTTGTGTTGTGATTAGGTATGTTTGTGTAGCCACAATAGATGCCTGGGCTATTTTCGCCTTGATATTTCCATCTTGGTCTACCGACATAAACGAGAGATCAAGGTCTTGAATTAATCCGCTTCTCTCTTCTTCGCGTATACCTCGTAATCTAGACATCCTCTTCTTGGCGATGCTCCTCCTGTTATGCTTCTTGATCCTCGGGTAGGGCTTAGCTGTGCCTGCCGTAAGCTAGATTCGTCGGCTACCTTTTTCCTTTTGTCGAGCTGCCTTTGCATCCTGAGGATTTCTCTCTTTTTGCAGTGTAGAAGGTACTGGTATGCCAATAGATCTTCATGGGTTGCATCTGTTGCCATTGGGACTGCACCCGAGATTGTTGCTCTTTCTTTTTCCCATGCACTGGCTGGTAGGTCAAGGGTTCGCCTCTCATATTCACATGGTTGTTCGTCTTCCTCATTTTCCCGGTTGACTGTTGGGTTTGCCCCGTTTCCTTGACTCCCTTCGTTGTTATTATTTCCTACATTATGGCTTCAAAGAATATCGCCGGGGTTAAGAATTGGGTTACCATTGGAGTCTTGCTGGGTCGTGGTGTCTCCGATGATCACGCAGACTTCGTGCTGAGTGGCGTACAGACTGGTAACATTGTCATTTTCACCGATGGAGACACTATCGGATGAACCGGTGAAGTCCACCAGTTTTTGCTCCGGATAGATTTCTGCCATCCAAATTCCAAAATCGATGCTTTCACCACTTTCTTCAGGTTCTGAATTGGCTAGGCTTGCTTCACGTTGTGGTGTGAACGGTTGGTCTGATCCGAAGGAGAGATTGTCATAGAGACCATCAAGATCCCCCAGATTCGCATCGATTTGCCCTCTTTTGTTGTCTTCGTCGATCCGTTCTTCGACTTATATGGAGGATCCGACGGAAGGTTCCTATACTTCTGTTGACGTAGTTGTTTGGGTGCGCAGGCGTGGATCTGTTTTTGTTGAGTTGATGCTTGGGGAGAGCATTCCGCTGAATCCGTGTTTCCAGCGTTCAAGTTTCCCACAGACGGCGCTAATTGACGAGGGGTAACCTCGGCAATGCCCATGGTGATGGACTTGGGGTTTCGCGGAAAAGAGAACGCTGGGGATTTTGTCGGATGTCAGGAAGAACAATGAAGATAAAGTCGCCTAAATATTAGGAAAACACTCTATTACAAGTTGTCCTCTAGATTTCGGTACCCTCGCTTGGGATTCTCCCGCCCTATATATAATAGGCCGGGTCTCAAAGTTGTATGCGGATAGGTTTCATACACGCATGATTACAATACCAACATAATGTCGGTTTGTGGTTTCTATCCTAATACAATAAAAAGTCTTTGTCGGTTGCTTCCTTGGGCTGTTATCTGGAATCTTTATGGGCCGTAGGCCTTTTAACCAATGTAGGGTAGCGAATAATGAGCATCCGAGTAATCATACCCATGTCACTTGGTATTTGTTGTGTGAATGTACAATTGCATACGTGTCAACATCTATGGACCGAGAGTTGACAAGACGAACCATAGGGAGTTACCTAAAGCTACCCTTCATCGAGCTATCTCTACATCCTAATGTTACTTCCTTCTACTTGAGGACTCTAGCTATAATCTTCATGAATTGGCTACTCTTTGAGTGTTGCTTCACTTTTGTTGTGAACTTTGTAGGATTCATGGAAGGTGAAGGAACATTGAAGTGTTGTCAAATCAATCTTCCCGAGGATGACTATATGGTGAACCCCAGGATCAAGAATGTCTCTCGATCTATTCTACTTTGTGATGAGCATATAGAGTTGAGGACAACTCTTTTTGAAGGGGGAGTTGATGTAGCCCGACCTATGGTCGTTACCACATCAAAGTCTCCAACTTATGCCAAGTCACAGACTCCAAAGGTGAATCCTATCCTCTTTGAGATCTCACTTCCTACCTTATTGAATGGTATACTACTTCATACTCCGTCCTATTACCATGATAGGTTCACATCGACAAGTACGGAGACAAGGGAGGAAGCCTGAGGACTCATGCCCGACAAGATGGAGGCTTGAAAGAGGAGACAGAAGAATCTCTAGCTCAATCCGGCGCCAGAACTAGCAAACCGGAGTCACCGCTAGAATCTCCGGCGATAGCAATGGTGAACCGAACCCACCGCCGGAATCCCTGACGATGACCGGAATATCCTGCGATCGTCGGAGCTTCCGGCACTAGAATCAGTGTCGCTGGACTTACTACCAGAAATCCCCGCTACGCATGGATCTTGTTTTGATGCCCTGAAATATTCCCTTTACTTACCCTTTTGCCTTAACCACCCCCATTCTAGTCGTTGGCCTATAAATAGAGCCTCCACCTCCCCATGTATCCATTAGGCATAGATCATAGACTAAAGACAACCCCCTTTGTGGAATCTCTAATTTTGCCTGATCCCCAACCTCGTTGGACTTTGCATAGCGCATCCTTCGTTCCACAAGGCCTATGTTTGTGAGTGCGTGAGCGTAGACGTCAAGATCCTCCCCAAGGTGTTCTTCCCTCTCCGCTTGGGATTGATGGGAGCATGTTGACTAATCTTTCCTTGCGAGGATTCTGTCGGACCGGTGGCCGCCGGCGGGAGCAATTGGCCCTGTACCGTGTCTATTCTTCAAGCCACTCCACAAAAGGCGCATAAAACTTGTAAATAATTGAAAGGAAATTTGTTGGGAGCTACACTTTTTCTGAAATGGGGGTTTAACACCCCGGTCTCTAGATCAATCGATGCACACAATCTTTTATTACTTAGTCTCTTCAGAGTATCATTGCAATTCTTGGTTCAGAGATGGTTGACACAAAACCAACTATTGAAAGATGACTAAGATAACAAGAATATAGCAACTAGGCATCTTTTAATTGATTAATATGCCACTAACCAAATCGGCTGTAGGTATCCTGAACAACCATTAGCAGCTGGTTGCATCTGTGACGAGGATACAATCATAGAGTATTGTAATGTCCTAGCATTAGAGCTTAGAAATAAGCTGAACATAGGTGTGTGCATTGCATTCATGCATAGAAAATCCGGATAATTTTCACGCTTTTAAATAAAACTTGTCAAAGTGATTGAAGCTTCTCTTAACTTGGTGGAACTGAAGTAGATCATCAAGTTGACTGCGATAAGTTTCTATATGACCTTTGCTAAAACCTTATATTTGGGTAATATAATTTGATCTAAGGATAGATCAAATATAATAACACTAAGTCACAACACACTACTTAATAAGGAGTACTTTCTCTTCTAGAGATCATTACATGGTATTCCATACCACAACTCAAAGATGAATACTTAATGTTCTAAAGATGATATCAAGGTATTGTCTACCACAAACCCTGAATACAAAGTTAAGCATATTACTTAAGTAAAGAAACTCTATAACTAAATCTTGAAACACATGTTTCTCATAGTTACTCTTATCATAGGTACCATGGTAGTTCTTAAACATTAGATCTTATTACAAATAGAGTAGAAAGGGAAGTTGAGCCAAGACCATTTAGCACATATCCTTAATATGATATTAAGAGGTGACATTCCTATTTAACCAAGTCATAGTTCTATTGATCATCAATGTGTGTGATCAATGCTTGACCTAGCACTCATTGACTTGTTAACCTTTAGCTTTGACTTATTATGTTAACCTTTCAAAGACCTTAAGTAAATTAATATGAAGGAAGAACTAGATATGGTTGAGTGTACCATCATCAATGGAATGTGATCCTTAGTGGAGATCAAACCATTTGATGTTGGAGGAGTTAACTCACCCATGAGTTAACTAGAAGCAGTACCTAAACTCAAGGGTTGAGCTAGTAATTGAGGAACTATGAGAAAGCTAGTAGTATTAGTACATTAGATAACAATCTTGTTAGGACAAGTGGATATAGACTTAGAGTAATATTGCTTAACAAGATAAGTCTATAGAGATACTAATACAAGTTTACTACTTAGTTGAGTATATATCTTGATCAAACAATTAGAAGCCTAAGCTTTGTATGATCAAAGGATGGTGGTCATTATTCTCAAGTCACTTGAGAATAGATGATTAGGTGTTGAAGAAGAGTTATGAATATACCAAGTTAGGCAAGTCCTAGTAAGCTGAATCATCTAGCTTGATTATTATAAGTCAAGCTAGAGTATGATGAAGTATTTGATGAGTTGAATGGATTAGTTGGAGGCATAGTAGCTTAACCAAGTTAATATAAGGACAACTGGTATTATGGGAGGAGTACCATACCTGTTATATAGGATTGATATCCCATGTGATATGGAGAGTATTGTAATCTTGTAAGCCTTGAAAGAAGCTGCAAGACAAAGTTAAGGGAGTTAGTAGATGGAGTTAGTATTAGCTACATCGATAGGTGTATCAATGGTAGTTAATAAAGAGGAGTTAAATACTAGGAGTAAGAATGGAGTAATGTTGAAGTGGCATGACCATGTCATCATATGATGATGGATATGGTGGAGTCAGATGATTGTCTTATTCAGGAAGATGTGATCTTTGTGAATAAGATAAGAGAGATATATAGAGTATATTTAGGAAAGGAATTCCTTATCTAAAGATAACCTTAGGGAGGTATTAAGGTAAGGATTCTTTAGAAGCCTTAACCAACAATATATCAAGCCATGGCAAGACCCATGTCTAATGTATTATTCAAGACCCTAGAATCAAATGGATAGTGAAACCATTTGCTATTCCTAGGTAACTATTGAACAATACCTCTTGGACAACTAAAGTTTCCAAGAGGTAATTAGAGAACCAGGTGAGTCTTTGAGAAGCTTTGTCTACCTGATTGTCTTAAACCCTAATAAAGACCTAGTCTCTTATACCATCAAGATCACTTAAGTGAAGCAATTCTACCATCTTACTCTATGTGGAGATATCAGACCCACTCATAGATTTAGAAGTAGTATACCTAAACCTTGATCCTTGTCCTATCTTTAATTAAATATGAGCTATTAAATCCTCTCAAAACCCAGATACCTATATTTGATTAAACCTTAGTATTTCTCTAGCAATGATTGATATTGATTCATCATTACCTAACCAAAAGTGTTCTATGGTAATTCTAAACTCTACAAAACAAGTATAATTGGATTTGGTGAAATGACCAAATATGGAGGACCATGAAAACCAAATCATCATATTATGAACCACAAAGATTAATCTTTTATAATATATTTAGATAAATCCTTTATGAAAATAAGAAGGAACAAGATTCTATATACATCGATAAACATCTCAAATCAGAACCATTAAGGCTATTAAGTGAAACTAGAATAATTTCTATAAGATCTTCTTATAGGAAGAAAATCCTTAAAACCCTAATCATTATTAATATTTCTTAATGGAACGGACTTTTAATATAATGAATATATTTTGTTGCCCAATAAGAAATTAAGATAAGGTGATTATAAATTCTACCAACAATAATATTCATAAATTACACAGTTTCTGCATATTTTAAACTCTTATGGAATTTGTATTTGAAATGAAATTATGAAAAACAGAAATAAAAATGGAAATAGAAAAAGAAAAGGGCAGCCAGCCGCTCCAGTCTACGACCTAGTTCCACATTGTTATCTGCCGCTCGTGTGCACCAACCGCCACAGTCTGTTGGCTTCCCTATGGCCCAGCAGCAGCCCGGCCCACATACCGGTTTGTCATCATCACTTCCATGCACACATACTGCTCGCTGGAGCACCTCACCGCCGCTCGATGTCGTCCGCCGTCGTCAGCACGATTCGACCGCCCTGATGCTCGCCGACGTCCCGGACCTCATTGATAAGATCAATCGCGTCGACCTCTATCCATTCATACCAGTCTTATCCTCTCCTTTGCCCTCTAGTGCCAGTTCCTGTTTCCCACCGAAACCCTAGCTCGGGCGGGAGCTCCACCATCGCCATGGGAGCCTCCCCTGGCCTATCTGAGTCCACCACAATGCTTGCCTTGGTATTCTTGTTCGTCTCCAGTAAGGCTCGCAAGCAGGCGCGCACCGTATCGTCCGGAATCGAGCTCGGCATTTCGTCGGCCACCTCAGCCATCGCCGGCAATCCACCGTCGCCGGCCCTCCCCGTGCCTCACCGTCACCACCATCATCACCATGGTGAGTTTCTGCATTTCCCTGTGCCATCCACTCGCTCCCTCTCACTCTGCAGCGCCGTACTGTCATGCTCCGCCGTCGGCCGCCGCTTGTGGTTGTCGTCGGAGTAGCTCCGGTGACCAATAGAGGGCGGCAACACCACTCCCAAGTCTGCATCAGTCTCCTCTTTCCAACGCCACCCTCCGTAGTCGCGCGCGCGCTTGCATCCGCCGTCACCACTGACCATCTGGTGGTGGCCGACGAGGTGACGTCAGGCTGATGTCACGCTCGCGTCACAGCCAAGCCAGCCAGTTTGACCGGTCCACGCCCACGTGGCCTGTCGACGTGGCCTATGGCCCATATGTCTGTGACTTAGGCTAGGGTTAGTGCTAGTATAAAAAGTATTATCTGTTTAGTAAATAGATAAAACCAAATAAGTTTAATATAAATATAATTTCCAGGAATTTAATAAAATGGTTAAATCTTATAAATTCAATGTCTTTTGTTTTATAATTTAGAAAAATATATATTATATATCAAAATGTTCATAAAAATAAACTCTATATTATAAACCCATTATAACATTTTATTCTCCAACTTAAATAATATAATAATTACTATTAGTATATAAGCTATTTGGGATAAATCTTAAATAAGGTTTTTACTATTTAAAATCCATAAAAAATAGATATAATATATCAAAAATCTTAGAAAACAAAATAAAGGATTATAAATTTATTTTATACCTTTTTTCTATCACTTAACTAATATTGATTACTTATTAAGTATTTATAAAGTGATAAAACTTGTAAAAATCATATATTATTATTTAAAATTCACAAAAATACTTATAATATACCAAAATGATCAAAAAAATGGAATCTACACACTAAAAATATCAAACCATACTTTTGAAGTAAAATATAAGGTATAGGTATAATAAATCTTATTTAAACCCTTTTCTTTTATTTTAATTCATTAAAAATATATAAACCTTTACTATTCTCTTTAGCATTATCTGTTTGAAGTCTAAAAAAATGTAATAACAAGTCAATTAATGTTGAATGAAGGTAACATAGGTAAAACCATTTTAAAATGTAACTACTAAAACTATCATCTCAAATTAAGGGTATTTTAGTTTTCCTAAAGGCTTTTTACCAATTATAAAATCAACTAAAATGGTATATTGTTTATCACAAGAATCCTATGCACTTGTAACATCACCAAAAATTTATTTACTAGTTCCTTCACTAGTTTGAGAAAACCACTTAAAGATTTAAACCAAATTCCAAAGTAATTGAAGTAATACCCATTATTTACTTATTAAGTATAACCATTGGTTTATAAGATAGAAAGGTAAATGCATCCACTAATACTATGATTGTTTAATGTAGTAATGTTTTCCTCTTTAAATAATCTTAGCTAATAAGAAACCTTAAAGTGTTAACCTTAAGTTTAAATGCTTTTTACTTTGTAAAGTAATATTTTTCTCAAAGGTTATTCTTTTAAGAAACATTAAAAGTAATCCTTAAACACTTCTTTAAAAGGTCTAATTGATTCATAATCTTGTTTAAGCAATATTTTAGATACCATAACCCATTTGATTGCTTTAATATTGCATATTACTTGTTGTATTAACTTATTGTTTCACACACACTCTCACAAGCCTTAATAAGAAGCACAAGTGTGAATATGATATAAAAGTGCAACACAGAACTAGAAACTCATCACCAGTTTCCAAACCCTAGATTAGATACAATTAGTCCGGGGATTCACGTTTATCAAATTGCATTACATTACTTATACATTGTTGCATCTTGCTTCTTTAAACATTAGTCCTTACCGGACCAATGATGCTAATTTCAGAATTTGGATCTTCTATTATCTCAAAGACCGTAAGTGCATAATCTTGCAATCACAAAAGGCAAGTTCACAACTTGCTCATGTCCTTTGATTATTTTTTATCAAATGCTTGTAACTCAAATGTTGTCATCACCTGCATTTCAAAAAGGTCAGAAAACACTACTTTCACAATAATATGATTATGGATTATTTACCAAATGGTAATAATCTATTGATACAGATCTAGTGGTAAAGGAACATAATATCTAGGACATAACAACCAATACCGCTAGTGATTCTAGCGCCGTATATTACGCGTCAACCATAAGACTTGGAATGGGACGGGAAAGTCAGTTGTATCTTCTCCCTTTCATATGGACAGATGACCTTATCGTCTGGCTGTTGATTTATCGTGGAGTTCCAGAGAATCCTGCACATGGGTGGGACCCCTTAGTTCCCCACGAGCTAGGTGTCTAGATTATCTGTGCATCTCTGACTGGGTCTGAGTTCACCATAGTTGATGGTGACCGCCAGACAGAGCTGCGTACGGAGTCTTCGAGAGGCTACCCAAAGAGTAACCGTGGTAGTTGTCTCGGGGGATCGTGTATCATACGGGGTCGCAGAGAGGGTAGCGATTGGCTTGGATCTTAGACTGGGCCCCGCACCAAGGAAGTGTGGACGAGAATGCAACTCGGTTGTGCAACAAAGCTAAGGTCTCTTGTGGGAAAAGTGAAGCAACTCTGTAGAGTGTAAGAATTGTGACATGTTACTCCCTGTTCTAGGAAGGAGGTACGAACGTGGCAGGAAAGGAACCCCACGAAGGTTCGGGTCAACATGTGAAGGTTATCAGACATAGTTTTTAGAATAAAAGCAACCTTTGAAGAAATGTTTACGAAAACCTGCATTGCCTACGACCTATGGTCTGTGGCTGTAGAGATAGTGCATCATACACTTCTTTTTAGTGAACTTGCTGAGTATGCTTGTAGTCAATCGTACCTTCTTAACCCTTGCTAGGTTCTAAGCAGTTAAAGACGACGTCAACATCAATTTCTGCTCAAGAAACCATCATCGATAGCTCAAGTTCTTCAATAAAGTCAAGGAAGTCAACATATACATCAGCTGAATTGAAGATAAAGTGTTTGTTTAGATAGGAGTAGATTCTCTAGCCATAAAACCTATTTCTGTAGAGCATTGCTCTAGCAGCAATTACAAGCCAGATAGTTTAGATACTAGTCTTAGTTACTAGATAGTTTCAAGTTATTATTTCTGGTTCTTCTTTGTAAGAAGTTTCTTTCTCTCTCTTTAACCTAGAGTGTTCTCTGGATCTTCTGTAAAGAGTCGAGTTGTAATCTACAGTCATGTCTTGGACCTGCTGTGTTTCTGTTGTACCACTCCGAGGGATGTAATACTAGTGAACGGTGTTTCATTGGTGTTATGTCAACGACTATAGTGTACTACATCATGCAGTGGTATGTTGGGTCACCGCAGTTGGTATCAGAGCATATGCTTTGACCTTAGGATTAAAACCCTTTTAGGAAGATCTGTAGGTTGGATAGTGACTATAGGAGCCATCTTATCTAAACCAAGTCTTGTGATGGATATCCACTAGAGGATAAAGTTTTTCACACTTAAGTTGGATGTTCTTATCATCTTTCTTAAGGATTAATTAATTGTATTCTCTAGAGAAATGTCATTTGAGTGTAGCTCTAAATAGGTATAACACCACTAAGATATCTTACTAAGTTAAAATATCAAAGAAGATTACGATTAAGATTAGGATATCATGCGAAGTAGTATTAGTGATGGAGTCTATATTTAGAACCCCTGCAAAGTAGCGGAATCTTATCACTAGTTAATACCAACATAACATACAGGGCAGACCATTAGAGTATGTATAGATGCAATTGGAAGTAAATCATGTGGTATTCACTTGAGAATTCCATGTGATGGAGTAGGATTATGTTAAGAATCATTGATAGTAAGCTAAGAAAAAGAGTCGTCATGATGAGATAAGCTCTTTAATCATGATGACTAGGTAAATCTTAACAAGTTCATGGTGAGAATAGCTCTGAGACCATGATAAGTCTGTAATCAGGATAAGTACTTGGTAATTAATCTTGTAGTAACAGTAAGTAAAGAACAATGAAGGTCTATGATAGAAGTCATAGGTGCCATAATATTACAATAATTTTTGGGATGAAGGTAGTAACTACAATTTTGTTAGTAGTTTTGAGAGATCATGTGAGGATAGTTTATGATAGAATGGAAAATTAGTAGTCTTTAGTAGTCCCGAAAGAAAAGTAAGAGGTTGGTTAGAACCAAAGTGAGACCACTTTGCTTCAATCTTGTTGCACCGGAGCAATTTGGGTAGATATTGAGACGAAGAGTAGTTTAAACCCTAAGTGCTAAGTAACACAAAGTAAACCTATGATAGGAGGTGTCATATGCTACACAGCTAATCCTGAATTCTAGAGGTATTATATTCAACTACTATATTCCGGGTTTAGAATGATGTGTGCTATATGTACCACATTTGGATTTTTGGTTTTTCTTGGATCTTCTTGATTGACTAGATCTGTGCATGAAGTTTGACTTGATGTGCAAATGCATGTTGCATCATCACGTTATTACTTGATGTTATAGACCTAGATAGAAAAGGGAATTCGTGTAAGGGAGTGACGAGTTCCGAAGCTCAAGATGAAGATTTGCACGAAGAAGGAAGCCAAAGATAAGGCGTATTAACACTATTTTGAAGGATGGATCAATCCCAACTCATTGTGAGCTGGCAACAAGAAGGATTATTAATTCAAAAAAGGGGTGGAGCAACATGGAGGAATGAACTTAAGTTCACTCAAAATAGGTGATGTTGCTCATAAGCTAATAAAGTGGTTGTACCTAGTTCATGAAAGTATCATGAATCAGTGCAAAGAAGAAGTCTTTGGATAAAGGTGGTATTCAAGCTCTGACAACTTAGAGAGAATGCCAATAAGAAGTCAAAAACCCGTAGCGTAATCCTACACTTAGGAGGATCCGCAGCTGGTATCTGTAGTTAGTATCCGCAGCTAGTATCCGTAGCTGGTATCCTAGCGGTTTAGCTGATTAGGTCATCTTTGTATGACTTAAAAATTATAAAACTCGGCCTAAGTTAGCTTAAATCTAAAGAAGTATACAATTAAAGATCGTCTTTCGAGACGCTTCGTGAGATCGGGCTTACCAAATCGAAAATGTCCAGAAGCTTAAGAAGACAAATAGTGTCAGAAGATTCATTTCGGAGATCCACAACTGTTTGGGTGTACTGTAAATTCTTTCGTGAAGCCTTATAGAGATAAAGTATAAGCTAGGCAAAAACCAATATTCTTACTATCGAGTTAATGTATATTATACTTACAGATTAGAGACCATTAGGAAACCCCAAGGGGGAGAGTAAACAATAAACACTAAAGTGTTGTTGTCTAACTTTCTGACTAAAGGTTGGAGAAGTACAAAATTATGGTGAGATTAAGCATTGTTCTCATAAGGTTATAAGAAATCATCTGTAGAAGAGTACTCTCTAGAGTATGTCCGGATGAGAGATCGAAGGAGATATAACTGCTTAACCTTAGTGGACTAGTTCTAAAAGAAACAGGTAGTAAGTTATCTCAAAGGAGGAGAGCCTACTAAAATAGTCTAGTGTAAAATAGTAGGAAAACCGGATTGGAATGGACGAAATGTGTCCACAACCAATTCTAAATAGAAATGTGAAGACGTAACCCAAGAGGTTGTAGTAGAAGGAGTTATGCTTCATATTGGCAAACAACAGTTGGAAGTTTCCAAGTGTGAAGTTAATTCAAGGAAAAAGATTTGGATACGGGATACCATAATTATTCCCAACTATGATCACAATGGAATTTGAGTAATGGTGTGATCAATACAAGTCAACTCCTTATTCCAAAACGTAAGAGAGTACGAACTTCGGGGACGAAGTTTATTTTAAGGGGGAGAGTCTGTAACGTCCTAGCATTAGAGCTTAGAAATAAGCTGAACACAGGTGTGTGCATTGCATTCATGCATAGAAAATCCGGATAATTTTCGCGCTTTTAAATAAAACTTGTCAAAGTGATTGAAGCTTCTCTTAACTTGGTGGAATTGAAGTAGATCATCAAGTTGACTGCGATAAGTTTCTATATGACCTTTGCTAAAACCTTATCTTTGGGTAATATAATTTGATCTAAGGGTAGATCAAATGTAATAAAACTAAGTCACAACACACTACTTAATAAGGAGTACTTGCTCTTCTAGAGATCATTACATTGTATTCCATACCACAACTCAAATATGAATACTTAATGTTCTAAAGATGATATCAAGGTATTGTCTACCACAAACCATGAATACTAAGTTAAGCATATCACTTAAGTAAAGAAACTCTATAACTAAATCTTGAAACACTTGTTTGCCATAGTTACTCTTATCATAGGTACCATGGTAGTTCTTAAACATTAGATCTTATTACAAATAGAGTAGAAAGGGAAGTCAAGCCAAGAACATTTAGCACATATCCTTAATATGATATTAAGAGGTGACATTCCTATTTAACCAAGTCCTAGTGTCTATTGATCATCAATGTGTGTGATCAATGCTTG
Source organism: Avena sativa (assembly GCA_916181665.1). Taxonomy (NCBI): domain Eukaryota; kingdom Viridiplantae; phylum Streptophyta; class Magnoliopsida; order Poales; family Poaceae; genus Avena; species Avena sativa. The sequence continues at coordinate 625,438,344 of OV702288.1, read as the reverse complement.
ACCTAGCACTCATTGACTTGTTAACCTTTAGCTTTGACCTATTATGTTAACCTTTCAAAGACCTTAAGTAAATTAATATGAAGGAGGAACTAGATATGGTTGAGTGTACCATCATCAATGGAATGTGATCCTTAGTGGAGATCAAACCATTTGATGTTGGAGGAGTTAACTCACCCATGAGTTAACTAGAAGCAGTACCTAAACTCAAGGGTTGAGCTAGTAATTGAGGAACTATGAGAAAGCTAGTAGTATTAGTACATTAGATAACAATATTGTTAGGACAAGTGTATATAGACTTAGAGTAAGCTTGCTTAACAAGATAAGTCTATAGAGAGACTAATACAAGTTTACTACTTAGTTGAGTATAGATCTTGATCAAACAATTAGAAGCCTAAGCTTTGTATGATCAAAGGATGGTGGTCATTATTCTCAAGTCACTTGAGAATAGATGATTAGGTGTTGAAGAAGAGTTATGAATATACCAAGTTAGGCAAGTCCTAGTAAGCTGAATCATCTATCTTGATTATTAGAAGTCAAGCTAGAGTATGATGAAGTATTTGATGAGTTGTATGGATTAGTTGGAGGCATAGTAGCTTAACCAAGTTAATATAAGGACAACTGGTATTATGGGAGTAGTACCATACCTGTTATATAGGATTGATATCCCATGTGATATGGAGAGGATTGTAATCTTGGAAGCCTTGAAAGAAGTTGCAAGATGAAGTTAAGGGAGTTACTAGATGGAGTTAGCAGTAGCTACATTGATAGGTGTATCAATGGTAGTTAATTAAGAGGAGTTAAATACTAGGAGTAAGAATGGAGTAATGTTGAAGTGGCATGACCATGTCATCATATGATGATGGATATGGTGGAGTCAGATGATTGTCTTATTCAGGAAGATGTGATCTTTGTGAATAAGATAATAGAGATATATAGAGTATATTTAGGAAAGGAATTCCTTATCTAATGATAACCTTAGGGAGGTACTAAGGTAAGGATTCTTTAGAAGCCTTAACCAACAATATATCAAGCCATGACAAGACCCATGTCTACTATATTATTCAAGACCCTAGAATCAAATGGATAGTGAAACCATTTCCTATTCCTAGGTAACTATTGAACAATACCTCTTGGATAACTAAAGTTTCCAAGAGGTAATTAGAGAACCAGGTGAGTATTTGAGAAGCCTTGTCTAGCTAATTGTCTTAAACCCTAATAAAGACCTAGTCTCTTATACCATCAAGATCACTTAAGTGAAGCAATTCTACCATTTTACTCTATGTGGAGATATCAAACCCACTCATAGATTTAGAAGTAGTATCCCTAAACCTTGATCCTTCTCCCTATCTTTAATTAAATATGATTTATTAAATCCTCTTAAAACCCACATACCTATATTTGACTAAACCTTAGTATTTGTCTACCAATGATTGATATTGATTCATCATTACCTAACCAAAAGTGTTCTATGGTAATTCTAAACTCTACAAAACAAGTAGAATTGGATTTGGTGAAATCACCAAATATGGAGGACCATGAAAACCAAATCATCATATTATGAACCACAAAGATTAATCTTTTATAATATATTTAGATAAATCCTTTATGAAAATAAGAAGGAACAAGATTCTATATACATGGATAAACATCTCAAATCAGAACGTAATTCAGGAAAATAAATATTATATATCAAAATGTTCATAAACTCTATATTATAAACCCATTATTACATTTTATTATCCAACTTAAATAATATAATAATTACTATTAGTATATAAGCTATTTGGGATAAATATTAAATAAGGTTTTTACTATTTAAAATCCATAAAAATAGATATAATATATCAAAAATCTTAGAAAAATAAAATAAAGGATTATAAATTTATTTTATACCTTTTTTCTATCACTTAACTAATATTGATTATTTATTAAGTATTTATAAAGTGATTAAACTTGTAAAAATCATATCTTATTATTTAAATTCACAAAAATACTTATAATATACCAAAATGATCACAAAAATGAAATCTACACACTAAAAATATCAACCCATACTTTGAAGTAAAATAAAAGGTGTAGGTCTAATAAATCTTATTTAAACCCTTTTATTTTATTTTATTCATTAAAAATATATAAACCTTTACTATTCTCTTTAGCATTATCTGTTTGAAGTCTAAAAAAAATGTAATAACAAGTCAATTAATGTTGAATGAAGGTAACATAGGTAAAACCATTTTAAAATGTAACTACTAAAACTATCATCTCAAATTAAGGGTATATTAGTTTTCCTAAAGGCTTTTTACCAATTATAAAATCAACTAAAATGGAATATTGTTTATCAGAAGAATCCTATGCACTTGTAACATCACCAAACTTTTATTTACTAGTTCCTTCACTAGTTTGATAAAACCACTTAAAGATTTAAACCAAATTCCAAAGTAATTGAAGTAATACCCATTATTTACTTACTCCCTCCGATTCATATTACTTGTCGCTCAAATGGGTGTATCTAGACATGTTTATTGCTACATACATCTAGTTCACCGACAAGTAATATGAATCGGAGGGAGTATTAAGTATAACCATTGGTTTATAAGATAGAAAGGTAAATGCATCCACTAATACTATGATTGTTTAATGTAGTAATGTTTTTCTCTTTAAATAATCTTAGCTAATAAGAAACCTTAAGGTGTTAACCTTAAGTTTAAATACTTTTTACTTTGTAAAGTAATATTTTTCTCAAAATTTATTCTTTTAAGAAACATTAAAAGTAATCCTTAAACACTTCTTTAAAAGGTCTAATTGATTCATAATCTTGTTTAAGCAATATTTTAGATACCATAACCCATTTGAGTGCTTTAGTATTGCATATTACTTGTTGTATTAACTTACTATTTCACACACACACTCACAAGCCTTAATAAGAAGCACAAGTGTGAATATGATATAAAAGTGCAACACAGACCTAAAAACTCATCATCAGTTTCCAAACCCTAGATTAGATACAATTAGTCCGGGGATTCGCTTTTATCAAATTGCATTACATTACTTATACATCGTTGCATCTTGCTTCTTTAAACATTAGTCCTTACCGGACCAATGATGCTAATTTCAGAATTTGGATCTTCTATTATCTCGAAGACCGTAAGTGCATAATCTTGCAATCACAAAAGGCAAGTTCAGAACTTGCTCATGTCCTTTGATTATTTTTTATCAAATGCTTGTAACTCAAATGTTGTCATCACCTGCATTTCAAAAAGGTCAGAAAACACTATTTTCATAATAATATGATTATGGATTATTTACCAAATGGTAATAATCTATTGATACAGTTCTAGTGGTAAAGGAACATAATATCTAGGACTTAATAACCAATACCGCTAGTGATTCTAGCGCCGTATATTACGCGTCAACCATAAGACTTGGAATGGGACGGGAAAGTCAGCTGTATCTTCTCCCTTTCATATGGACAGATGACCTTATCGTGAGGCTGTTGATTTCTCGTGGAGTTCTAGAGAATCTAGCACATGGGTGGGACCCCTTAGTTCCCCACAAGCTAGGTGTCTAGATTATCTGTGTATCTCTGACTAGTCTGAGTCCACCATAGTTGATGGTGACCGCCAGACAGAGTTGCGTATGGAGTCTCGGAGAGGCTACCCAAAGAGTAATCGTGGTAGTTGTCTCGGGGGATCGTGTCTCATACGGGGTCGCGGAGAGGGCAGCGATTGGCTTGGATCTTAGACTAGGCCCCACACCAAGGAAGTGTGGACGAGAATGCAACTCGGTTGTGCAACAAAGCTAAGGTTTCTTGTGGGAAAAGTGACGCACCTCTGCAGAGTGTAAGAATTGTGACATGTTACTCCCTATTCCGGGAAGGAGCTACGAACGCGGCAGGAAAGGAACCCCACGAAGGTTCTGGTCAACCTGTGAAGGCTGTCGGACATAGTTTTCAAAATAAAAGCAACATTTGAAGAAATGTTTACGAAAACCTGCATTGCCTATGACCTATGGTCTGTGGCTGTAGAGATAGTGCATCATACACTCCTTTTTAGTGAACTTGCTGAGTATGCTCGTACTCAACCGTACCTTCTTAACCCTTGCTTGGTTCTAAGCAGTTGAAGACGATGTCAACATCAATTTCTGCTCAAGAAACCATCATCGATAGCTCAAGTTCTTCAATAAAGTCAAGGAAGTCAACATATACATCAACTGAAGTGAAGATAAAGTGTCTGTTTAGATAGGAGTAGATTCTCTAGCCATAAAACCTATTTATGTAGAGCATTGCTCTAGCAACAATTACAAGCCAGATAATTTAGATGCTAGTCTTAGTTACTAGATAGTTCCAAGTTATTATTTCTGGTTCTTCTTTGTAAGAAGTTTCATTCTCTCTCTTTAACCTAGAGTGTTCTCTGGACTTCTGTAAAGAGTCGAGTTGTAATCTATAGTCATGTCTTGGACCTGCTGTGTTTCTGTTGTAGCATTCTGAGGGATGTAATACTAGTGAACGGTGTTTCATTGGTGTTATATCAACGACTATAGTATACTACATCATGAAGTGGTATGCTGGGTCACTACAAGTATGATGATTCTGCTTACTGAGAAGATCGGGCCACCCACTATCATCATATATACACCTCGCTTACTGTGAGAAGATCGGGCCACCCCATATCATCTAGTATCCGAAGTTTTCGTTGATCCTCCAAGAGTAGGAAATCCCACGGTTGAATCCAATATGTAGCCATACTGTTAACCTGCAGAAAAATTGAAACTCCATCCTTGTTAAAAAATAATATTGTTTCTACACTTGCAAGTAGACCAACATAAAGCATAAATACCTATACGTATTCTAGCTTTATTTTTCTTATCAATCTCATTTAGCCAATTTCTAAACATATTTGTGATATTGGTGGAGGTAGAATATTGGAAATGAAGAATACAATCAGCCAAACTGATTTCACCAAAGGACAAGACAAAAATAAATACTCAATGGTTCCTTGTGCATCACAACAAACATATTTTGCATCCATTCCAATTCCTTTTAGCAATATTATCTTTTGTTAACAAGAATTTTCTATTAATGAACCATATAAATATTTTTATCTTGACAAGAAGTTTGAGCTTAGCTTCCATAAGTATCTTCTTGGGATCTACCCTTGTAGGGGTGAACTATTGCGGAATAATATTACTTTATAGCAATTTAGTGCAAGAAAATAAAGTTGTATATTTCCATTATATATGATTTCCTTGGCTAGAATTTGATTTATGTGGCATGGGAAGACATTCAAGTGTCTGCTACCAACTCGGTACTCAAGCTTTGCAAGTATTTTAGTTAGTGAGATGATACTTCTAGAAAAACATCTAGAATGTCATGAACCACTGAGAAGTCACTTAATTCGATAGGAAACGTGCTATGTAAGGAAAATGATGTGATCTCAGAGCTTGGACACGAATCTAACTCTTTGATCGGAGAGAGTGCATCTGAATAATGGACGTGGTAGCACAATCAAACTTTGCTTAGTGATAGGGTTAACCAATCACTCTAAGAATGGCATAAAATGTCCTTATAGTTCAAAGCAATAAGATTTGCTAAGAATCTCAGATGACCACATCAATAAGCACACCCAACATTCACGAGTTCTAACATCTCAAAGGAAGGCGAGTAAGGATGTGTGAGAGTATCAGTTCAGTGGTAAGGCCATAAGACTCAACACAGCCTATTAGTATAAAAGAGTGTGATATTTTAAGATAGAGTAGATAAAAGCTAATCAAGCCTCTTAATCTGCAAATTACAACCCTTTGAAATGGTCCTAGAAATGGACGAGATACTACAGTTAGTTTCTCCTGACATCCCAAAATTAAATGCCTTGATGGACCACAAGAATAACATGCACTATAAGACACTAATTCATGTTTACAAATTAGCGTCTAACTAGCAAACAATGGTCGAAAAAGAACAAAAGGAGACACATACTGAGGAAAGAATTCCTCGATGTGGTTACATAGGTTACCAATTGATGACTACAAGAGCACATATCAATTGTAGATTCACGTACGTTCGTCACCCTTATTTTCTGTCTGCCCGGTTTTGACAATTTTGCCCTTTGTTATTTGGATATATTACTTCACCCCCCCTCTCCCACCGCTAAGTGGATAAGCTCCGTTCTATGAGAGCAAGGAGGCTGGGGTCGATGGAGAGACCCTAGGCTATGTCTGCGCCTCCCCCGAGTCCCTGACTTTTGCCTTCCCCTTCCACCACCGGCCAGTGGCCACCCCTCCACCCTGCTCTTCCGCATCTGCCTCCCTGCTCCAATCTGCCACCGACCAGTGACTTGCGCGTCTGCCGACCACCGTGGAGCATGGCCCGGAGCAGTTGGAGAACTAGGACGTGAGCGCCACTCTCGTGAGGTGGTCGCTGCTCCGCTCGTCGTCTCCGGGTACTATTTCCCCTCTAGAGAGTTAGTGAGAGAGAGGGAAATTGATCGCCCATCCCGCCGCTGCTTATCGTTCCTCTCGGTGCATCTGTCATTGCCGACGGGGAGAGGAGGCAGAGGGGTGCCTTTCCACCCCGATTTGCCCCAATCTAACTAATCCACATCCAGGCCTGGGAGAGAGGGACGGAGGGAGTAGATGCATCCGTGGCGACGACCGGAGCAAGGTGACCTCGGGGGCTCGGGGACGCGCGGTTAATCCGAGAGGCGCTCGAAGATCCAGGTGGACACCTTGGAGCTTCATAGATCGAGGAGGGAGGCCGGGGCTCTACGGTAGGGGAGATCGACACGACGGCGCTCCAAACAGAAGACGAAGAAGACGACTCGAGCATATATTTTCCACGCAAATTCCTTCGCCTGGGAGGACCAAAGGAACGAGGTGGAGCTATTTGGTAGCGGCACAGGCTTGATACGCTCCCGCTATGGATACCTAGGTTGCGAAGGCGCCAAGCGGCAGATGCACAAGCAGGGCCGGCTCTATGTTTTGGAGGACCCTAGGCGAAGCGGGCACATGGGTCCCAAAGGCTATATATGTACTGTATATATAAATACTAGTAGACCACACGTGCTTTGCACGTTTGAGATGTTCAATAGAAGAAAACAACTTTCAAAGAGTTCAAACGTATCCATATGAATAGCAACATTGATCATTTGCTGATTAATTTTACATACTATGGGACTCCCCCCCCCCCCCCTAATGGGAGTGTAAACTTTACGTGCAGTTGTTTCAATATATGACATTTGTATCTACAAGACATTTACAGTAAATGTTTTATAGACCTTCCGTCTTGCTCCATACGAACGACATTGTAGATGATGCACACCTAATCTCTGCCTTGTCTCCTTACTTATTATCATGTCCATGAAAATGGATGAGATGATATGTCTAGGATTCAATTAAAGTACATGACTATATCATACAATGTTTTTGGCATGTCAGGGAGGGTTTTGATGTTGAATTTAGGTAAAATCTGAAGTAAACTATTTGAATTGGCTAACTCAAAGATTTTATTATTTAACATAAATATAACGTGAAAAGATATCACACTTGGAAAATTTAAAAATATGCTTCATATGTACATGGTGGAGTATCTTTTTCGCCAATAAGACAAATATCTAGTTTTCCAGAAAAATAGGTTTGCATGACAAATTACAAGAGAAAATAGGGGAATTAGTGGCTTAAAGAAACCTTCACCGACACAAAATAGCAGGATGAGCTGTGGTCAAGATTCAACTTTCTCTCTGATGGGATCTTTTGTATCCATGCGTTGCTATATTGAACTGAAATTACCCACAGAAGATCCCTAAGAATAGAAAGTCTGAGAGACCATTGCTTCACGTGGCATTCTAGAACAATCGCTCAGGTGCTAGATGTTTTCCAGAGACCTCACCGCGCTGCGCACAACAGAAGCGAATCCAACAAATGTTGACCGTTAGATTCTTCTCACTAACGCTTGATGAACGGTAGATGTCAGCCGATTGAGCAAAATTAACGGCTGTGGTCTCTCTAGAGGTTTTTGGCGGGAAACTCAGAACTAAGTGGTAAATCTAAATATAAACTGCCACATTATAGTAGTAGAGATATAGAGTTACACATGTCGATTTTTATTCACAAAATATTAAGAGAAAAATCCAAGTAGACATTCCTAAACTGAATGGTACAGTAGAAAAATAATTGTTAAGCACTAAAACAATGTCATCAACGACTAAAAAAAAAGTAGACTTGTGTTTTCTAGGCAACATTGGAGCACCTACAGTTGTGAAAAGAATACTTCATCCATCGGAAAATGTTACTCAGAACTTGTCTAGTTTATATGTTCTAAACACTAAAACTCGTCTAGATACAAGTGAATTTAGACAAATCTAGATCACTTAATTTCGGACCGATGGAGTACATTAAACTAGGAACACTAAAGAATCAGTATAAGCTACAATTTTTCTCTGAAATAATACCGATCTATTAGTAATCATAAACGGCAGTGTAAAGAGTCTTAAAAGTACTCCCTCCAATCCAATTGGTCATTATACCACCTAGCGCTGACTACAGAGTACAGACACTAGCACGAGAATGTACCCATTTGCTGGGAAGTGGCGAGCAGGGGCATGGGGAGCAGAGCGAGGGTAGATGGATTCCCAGTTCGATTGATCGATTTTCGGTACTCCTTCCGATCCAAATTAATGTTCTTTGATTTGTCTAGATCTAGACATATTTAGCACTAAAACATGACTAGATATATCTGAATCTAAAAAATCTAAAAACACTAATATGTATGAGAGAAAATACAAAATACCGATTATCTGGTTTAGAGACTACATGCACATGTGACTGGGCAGTGAAAGAGACGGAACAACCGAACACCAACAGTTGTCGGATTATGGAGAACGATGACTTGACTATCCGGCACAAGGGAGGCTTGACGAGGCCTGATGCGTTCTCAGTGTAGATGACGATCCTGGTGTGTTCCCATCTAATCTCTACATCCTCAATTTTTCTATTTCCAATTTCAGCTTTGGTCGGTCATGGTCGGTGAGATCTTCAGATGTGGTCATTCCGGCTGGCGGCCTAGCAGGTGGCACTCGCAGGCAGAGTGCAGAGGCACGTGCAACACGGTCTTGCTACGGGCGTCCAGGCACGGCGGGCTAGCAGGTGACACGTGAGAAGGGAAAAGGGTGAGATGATGATCAATAAAAACAAGAAACTACGGTATACACAGTTCAACTTCTGTTTCAATTTTCGGAACCCCCAATTTCTCCGACGGTGCAACATAACATCTAAACGAAAATTGAAAATGCACAAGGAAAACAACAACTTAATCCAAAAAAAGGTAAACATAATTTGGTTGCGTCGTCAGGTTACTTCAGACGATAATATCAACGATTTTCGGAACAACTGCAAAAAACAAAGCTTTCTAGAGTACAAAAGCTACTCTGCTATTTTAGACATGATACTTGATTATAATTTTTCTTGCCCTTCACGTTTCTTAACAATATAAAAGGTACCACCATATAATCAACCTTTTGTGACTGTTCTCCTTTTTAGGCATTTGGTACGGTCAAATTGATTGTTCATGCAAAATGTTAGTTATTGCGCAAAATGGAATGTTAATTTTGTTATATACTATTCTGCTTATCCTTTTTCGGATTGAAGATTCTTCGGATGAAGTCTTACAATTTTTTAAGGCAGCCGCGTTGGAGCCCTCTATCGTTCAAATGAGAGGTTGCCACCTGTGACATAAAATAGGACCATCTTTCACTTTATTACTTATTTCTCGGTTCACTTTATTTGATATTTTGAGATGTACATTAACTAATAGCTTATAGTCTAGATTGTCCCCACATCCTATTGCAATAAATATGAATCTATTTAATACCAGATTCACATAGACGATTTTTAAAAAATCTGAATGGATTTGTAGCATCATCATCGATGTCGTAGTGATGTCAAATTCCAATGTTTATTTGTACATATTATTGTGCTTCAAGATTTTTTACGAAATTAATCAAAAGTTGCTTGCTACAAAGCTTACCATATTAAATAGAAAATCACGTCTGTAATGAGTAAACTGCATCTTTATTTCAAAATAAGGCACGCGGTTCAAATTCATTGCTTCTCAGAACAGTGTCTTGAATTACAAAATAATAACTGAATATAAAATTCACTAAGAACTGAAAATTCATAATTTTTATGTGCGGAACTTAAAAGGCCGTGCTGGCTCCTGGCCTTTGACGTAGACAAAAATTCCCGGCCTTACCTGCTCCATCGTGTGATCCCATCTTGCGTTGTGCTGAGTTCCTGGAGGCAAAACGGAAGCGAACTAGGAGGTGCAGAACAATAGTGTATCATGGCAGGTAATCTCTCGAATACCACATGAACTACAAGTTACTTGGGTTCGATGTGTCTGTTAATTTTGATAGTAAAACAATGTAGTGGCTCAGGAATGAAACAACGGTTAACTACTTTCGTTGGGATTATGGGGACTATGGGAGTTTGATCTTAACATTAATGTAAATGGGGTTGTGGAAACATTTTCAAGAGAGTTTCGACCGATCTGACAAGTACTTAAATTTTTATACACAGATATTGCCCAGAATTTTTATCCTGCTGTATGTGGTTGGGCTTATGAAATGGATAGGTTCGGTCTAGAAGAACCGAAGATGGATATGACTGGGATTAACTATGAATGGTAGAACATGGTGAGTTGGAAGTAAATCAAATAATTTTTATATCACTTCTTACTGTCCCCGCTTTACCTTACAACATTGTATCTGATGTCTCACATTTTTGAAGAATCTTGTCCGTATTAAGTGTTCTCTCTACCGTCATGAATATAGTCTTCATCTTATACAAGAAGACTACAGTAAATTTTCTCATGAGCATGATTTCATATGAACCTGTTACTTTTGATCAATATCATGGTGACATGATCTGGAAATAAGGTACCATTTTTCAGCTTCTGTAGTGTCTCATAATAATTCAATAGAAAATGCAGCATCTGCACTGCCATCCTTTGGGTTCTAAAAGTACAATTAAAACCATACATTTCTTACTGAGATGCACAGATCAAAGCATAAATACACCTGAACTTCACTTTCAGGTTGGGGATTTCCTTACTTTTCCGGGTTTGGAGCATTGATTAGTAGTGGAAAAACTATTGTTATTTTTCATGTGCACACTGTGCCTTCTATTCAGATCAACATGTTTATGTCTCATAGACAAGGAAACATTTGATTCCCATCAGACATGTACTTGAATGATCATTATGTTAAGAGTACTCTTTTTGTGTATACCTTATTCCGTGATTGAATAGAAAAGCGATTTGCTTATCTCTACGGTTGCGTCATTGTAGTGCATGTAAGCTACAATGATACCCTTTATTTTTGTATATGACATTATTTTTTATACGCTCGTTTATAACTTCTATAGAAGTTAATGAGCAATATCCTTCTAAGGAGTCTTTTTGCCCGTCACAAATTTTCCTCTCTATATACTGTCTATCTCATCTTCTTTTGATGACAAGACTTCAATGTTTTACGAGTCGGCTCAAGTGCATAAGGTGTTGGCGAGTTACCAATTGTTTTAGATGTGTGGGCTATTTGAGATGCATTGCAACGCACGGGTATTCAGCTAGTAATAGTAATATTAAAAAACTAGCACTTGCGGCAATACATATAGACCGCCGTGTAGCTCTCACTTGGTATACCACAATTTCAAATGTGTCGTGGCACCGTAAAAATCATCGCCAGAAAGAAAATTTGTGATGGAATTTCCATGCTGGAGTATCCCGTACTTCACGTTGGTATCAGCATTGGTTACTTTACATATGCTACTGGCTTAAAAAGTGTACGTACATGATACAACAGTTTTTGTCTCGGATTTGGCTCTAATTTTGTGAAACATTTCTGCAGGCAGGTGGCCTGGTAGCTTTCTCCCCACAAAAATAAAAAACATGACACCGTGGCGGGTAGTCTGCAACACTCGAAGCCTTGTCCGCACTCACGCAAGCACCGATATCAGGGGATACGGACACGAAAGCGGCAAGTCGAGGTTGGCCGGAGCCACCTCATTTGCCTTGGCACCTCCTTCATTGCTTTCCATTCTCCTGCTACGGTTCACACAGACAAATGTGTGCACATATACAAATAACATGATACTGAAGCAAAATTCTATACTCGAATTTGGCATCCTAGCTCAACCAGGAAGTCCTCGGAAACACAATACAAGTAAACTTCATATGGCACGTGGGCCGTAGGACGGATTACACAACTGTACTTGTAAATTCATAATTGATATGTACTCCCTCTGTTCAGAAATATAATACATTTTAGCTTTGTGAATCTAGATATATTCATTTCACAAAACTAAAATGTCTTATATTTCTGAACCAAGGGAGTATAGAACTTGGTAACCGTGACAAGTTTGAATTTATACAATAATGAACTTCTCATTTAGAGTCCTCGGCTCGTAGACTATAGCCATTCCTTACACCATTGTTTGCTAATTGTTAGAGATATTTTTTGATAAATGGGATATGTTAATATCACGAAGATATCAATTACACTCGGTCTACAAAAACGCAGTGCTCCGATAGCATTACGAGTGCACACAGTCAAAAACAAAAATAAGAAGAATTATAAAAAGAAAAGTCCAGCTACAGTGATATATTCATTGTAGCACCTTAACCTAACGAAGGTATACGGTGATCCGGCTAACTTAACCTTTACGATGGCTGCTGACATGCACAAACAACTCTAACAAAACTTGTGCCATGCTACCTCTACCGAAAAGGAGAAAACGAAGACCACCAGTAGCTCGCTATTACCACTTCATCTGGGCAACCTAACACCATGCATAGTCGTTCATGCACGCCCCATCTAGATCAAAAGGGCCTGCTTCTTCCATTTGTTCCTTGTAGATTATGACACTTGTGCCTATACTCCTGAGAGTTAAGATATGTCATTTGTGCTTATCATATGGTCTTTGTCATGGCTCACGTCCCTTCGACATAACTCATATGTCCTCATCTCCATGGTAATAATCTAAGCATCTCTTGATCAGGCGATGGCGTGCTTGTGTACTGTTTCCTTTAGGAGACGCCGCTTTTTAGAGAACCTTTTCTATATTCTGATGTTGTCTTTGATGGTGGTTTGTGTGTTGTTGTAGCTTGCGATTAATCATCCTGCTAGATCTTATTTATTTTTCTTTTTTCCTTTTGGTTGAGCGCATCATGGATGTCTTCCAGACATTTTATTGGTGCGAAGACTATGTGCAACTGGTATATTCGTGAGATATTGATATATATTCATTTTATCGAAAGAACTCAATGTCCTCGGTCGTATGATCATCACCATAGTTGATATCATCACCATGCTCCAGTACTCAACAATACCAACAAATGGTAGAAACTTGTCCCCAACACGAAGCAATTTTTTCACAACCATAATTATCCTCCATCTTTAGTATATATAAATGAATGTTCTCATCTCATTAAACATGGAAGTTATCTTAAAATTCCTTAAGAAGTTTTATCCCCTCTAACCACCCCTTATAGCTTGTACGCTAAACATGCCTTATTATGCACCTCTTCTTGAGAGCGAAGCTTCCTTTTGTCCTGATTTTATAGCAATAATCTTGCACGTGCATTATGCAATACATTTCGACCAAGTCTCAACAAAATTATTATAAGGATTTGTATGTGAATGCGCCTGTAAAAGTTGGTTAGCCGGCGAATGAGAAACCACAACATCGTTTAGTAGTCGCGGTCATATATACGTTGTGGTATACACAATACCAGCAGATATTTGTGTCGTGGTAGGTGTGCATATTTTAATGCCGGAGTAGACGGATGGAGGCACATACTAGTCGTCGTTCATTGTACGCGACATTTATGGCTCACCACCAGTCAAGCACCTCGTGACCTCGTGTTGACTGGACAGTATTATCTCACTAACTTGTATGGTCCACTTCCGCCGGACGTGGCCTATATCTACTTCTACACCTTACACAACTGCAAACTTAATCTCGATCTTGATTTGTCTCTTACTACTCTCGGTCTCACAGTACTCTCCTAAAATCTCCCCCTTCTAATCTTTATTGACCGAGATGCCCGAGTCGATGGTATATCTATCTCTGTAGGTTAGTTGTTGGTAGTTGTTATATCAATCTCTCTTGTGATTAGAAGATATAATTTGGAGATATTTTTCTACATAATCGTAGGGATTGGAGAGGATTCGAGGAAAATTCGATGACTGGTTTCTAGAACGGCTCTAATTTTCCACCATGTTGCATCGTCGCCGTTAGTGGCGATGATGATGGCCGCAGGTTCGTTGGGTGCCACCACCTACCGCCGAAGTGCATATTCTGGATTTGGGTTGATCCTCCGAACATGTCTGAGATGCAACTTCCCTCCAACATGAAGCAGGGCGTGGAGAAAACGACGAGGACACCCGGTCCAAGATGAAAATCCTGTCCCAGGCCTAAATCAAGAACATAACTAGTGAACAAAGGATGAATTTCTATGTTCTGGTGGTACTAGAGAAAATTCAATTGGTGTACTGACATGTGGATTTGTATAGCAGTGGTCAGTAAATATATATAAGCACTATGTTATCGAAGTTTTCTGATTTTGTTGTTGTAGTGTTTTATTTTATCTGTAAGTTTTAATTTTGAATTACGAGAGATTCGTCTCACTGACTAGTGTGTGCCATAAAATTTGACCACCAGATTAGCCCACTATGATCTGTGGGCTTTAAAGCGAGTCAGGCCCATGGTACAAGACCTAGGTCTCTATATCGAGTAGTATATAATATATGGAATACTTAGAGTCTTATCCACGCCACCACACTCCACTATTTGCTAACCATAGATCTCGTAGCTCTGCACTCACCACGAGTAAACCTAGATCTCGCAGTACTTCACTCATACCCTAGATCACGCAACACTCCACTCCCTGCTAACCCTCTATCTCATAGCAGTCCACGTTGTGATAACTCTGGATCTCTCACCATTCGCCCTCTTCACGATCCAGGATCCCATCACCATTTACACCAGTGAGATCATCAACACTTTGCATATTGACTGTGCGTAAGATGCTGGTCAACAAAGTGACGCAGTAAAGATCGCCTATACGGAAGATGGTGGTCAAGCAAGTGATGTCGTGAAGATCGGCCACGTGGAACATGGTCAAGCAAGTGATGCCGTGAAGATCGACCACGCGGAAGATGGTCAAGCTAGAGAACACCACACAGATCGACCACCCGTGATGCAAATCTTAGGGATAGAGAGGGGGTCAAGATTAGGGATTTAGTTAGATTTTATATGTAGTTCTTTTTTATTTTTTTATTTTGGAGAGGTTAAAGGAAATGCAGTTGTTAATTGTAATTAAATGTATAACAATTATAATTCACAATTTTATTATATTTGAATTTATTAACCGTTAATTGTTATAATTGTAACAACTAATTGTTATTAACTATTGTACCGTAAAAGGTGTACCAAACACGACAGAGTAATGAGTCGCACGTTCCCGTTACACGGTACTAAAGTTTCGCCATCTTCTGTTATGTAGCATGGCACAACGTATGTGCTATCGCGGAAGCTCTATCTCGGTAGATAACGATGTGCCGCGCCTAAAAACTTTTCTTGACGCAGTTATCCCTGACGGTTTTTTTTGCCGCGTCAGCTTGAACACGATGACTATGCGTGTACCTGGACGTTTATCAAGGTTGAGTCGAGCGATATAGAACTATATTAAATAAGCTGTTGAGCTCCCATCTTGTTAATTAATTTGGATCTTTTCGTTCTTAAGTTGTAATATCTCTAAGTAAGATGTTAGCTCGTTGTAAGTTAGAAAAACTTATGGTATCATTTCTTTTGGTATTGTAATAATAAGTTATATGTATTGTGGACCCGTGATATTTCTGTTGTACCACTCTGAGTGGTGTAATATTTGCGGAGTGGGGCTTCGAAAAATATTATGTCAACGACTTGCATACTACAACATGAGTGGTATGCTGGGTCACCATACTAGAGGTGGTGGGCATGGGAATCGACATCCTCGTTATTACGAAGGCTGCCACCGCCAAGTCAAAGCACCGCTATCCAGGGTAAAAAGAATCCCCAATCGTGGACATCCACGAACCGCCGCCGCGAATGTTCCTACCAAGCAAGAGATGGATGACGGAAGGAGGATAGCATGGTCGAGGGCGCTGGTGAGGAGGCGTTCTTGCACGCGCAAGCTACGGTGGTGGAGAAAATCCATGGCGCTGCGAGGCCGGCCAGGATCACGAGAGGGGCGCTAGGATCGAGGTGAAGCAGGTGGAGCCTTGAGCGAGCGATGGATGTGGACAGGCGCGCCTGGCGTCGCGCTATGGGCCATTGGACATGCTCCTCTCCGGCCAAGCCACGTCGCTGGCAGGCAACTGCTGTAGTTCCTGGCGGGTCAAACTCCTGCCGACCCCCACCTAAGCTATGCCGGTGGCCTCAACCGTGGCCGCCCTGACGGTCGTCCCCGATGCGAGACGGAGCTGGTAGTGCCGACCCGGCTACCCCCTGTCGCACCTCTAGGCTCCGTGTGCCACTGCTAGGGAGGCCCCGCCCGTCCCCCATGTCCCCTTGGCATCCGGCTATCGCCTTGGTCTTTGTAAACCTCTTCATTCTTCAGCGAGCGGACAAGGGACCGTCAGGTTAAGCTCCCTAGATGCACCGTGAGCTGCCATGGAGCTCAGCTACTTCGCATTCCTCTACCACGCCATCTGCTATTGTTTGTGTTACTCGCTCAAAGCTTAAAGGACAGACAAAACAGAGAATAGGAGGGTCAACCACCTCGAGATCACGGGCATGTCGGGCGACGCCAAGGCGTTCGACCTCGTCATCAAGTTTTGCTACAGCGTCAACTTCGAGATCACGGCCGAAACGTCTCCATGCTGCGGTGCGCGACCGAGCACCTGGAGATGACCGAGGAGTGGGAAAAAGAGGTCGAGCCCGTCATGCCCTCTGCCCCGCCCTCCATCACGGGACGGCAATTCTCGCCGTCGCAGATTCCGACTAACCCAGCCTCGCTGTCCCATCCGATCCCCTCTGGTCTCCTGAGAGAGCGCCGTATCGAGGTTGCTGGAGAGCGAAAGGGAGCGAGGAATCTAGAGGAGAGGATCTCGGCGAGAGGTATCTCCGTGTGCGATGAGGGTTGAGTCACCGACACGAGCTCATCGGAGTTTTCTCGCTGTGGGGAACACGCGTGCGGAGGTTTTGAATATGGATGTCCCACGCGCCAGAGACACAACTGCTTGGAGCCATGGATTGGCGACACATGGCAGGATCGGAGCTGAGAGATTGGAGATGGATGGCTGAAATACGCGTCCGCATCTGGCTGACAGATTTAGCAGGGGTGCTGTTGGGAGATCTAGGCCTCGATCCACTTTGTTCTGGGTTAGAAAGGACCTCTTCGAGGAGAGGTCGTTTACGGCGGCAGACCTCTTTCCCGCCGGTGAAGGTCGACTCCCGAAGCCAAAGCAAGTTTGTTTTTCTGAAGAGTGGTGTCGGGAAGCTGGGCGGGAGTCGTACGCGGTGGTGCTCATGGCGAGCGGGAGAGGTGATGGTGGGAGGTATGGAGCGGGGCTTGGTAGGGGAAACAGAAACCGAGCTCCGATGCAGAGCTTCGCTGCTCAAGGTAATCCAGTTCGCCCAGCTCCTGCTCCTCCGCAGCAAATTCAGTCAGATTCGGGTGTTGGTGGTCAGAGGCAGATGCAATTTGGGTTGGATCCCGGGCAGTTATTCCAGATGATGCTGCAAGGAATATATCCACTAATGCAGATGGGGCCCTGGCCGTTTATGGGATTCCCTCAACAGATGACTGTGAATCAGGCAATACCATCCAGTTCTACTATCAACCCCAACTATCCACGACAACATCTTGTGCCGACTCAGCAGATGGCTAATTCTGTGAATCAGCAACATGCAACTGGTAGCCAATCTAGTGGGAGTGGTCTGAACCAACAGCAACAGCAGAGTAAGAAGAAGCCTGGCAAGCAAGTCAGCTCTCAGAATCCAAGTGCATAGTTCACTGGTAACTCTGATAATTCAGAAAAGAGCAGAGCTACTAGTGGGTTGGCTTTTGATCCAAAGTATAAGGATGTGGTTTGCTAAAATTATGGTGAACCAGGGCACTTTGTAGGTATGTGTTCTAAACAGAAAAAATGTTTCATATGTGGGAAAGTTGGTCATCACATGGACTCATGTGCCACCTGGTATGCACCTTTGCCTATGGCCAGGTACTGGGGAAGTGCAAATGCTAGTCTGGGTCACCTAGATGTGGAGAGCCCTGCGGCTGCCAACTGGCTGAACTTTGGGAATGTAGGTGTAGTTACAATCACTGAGGGGGAAGTGACTGACAAAGAGATGGAAAGCAACTTTTCTGAGATGTGGCAGATTAATTGGTATTGGCAGATTAGGCAGATTTTAGCTAGAAAGTTTTTGGTTAGACTCCATCCTTCAAAAAAGATTGATGATCTAGTGGAATACCCATCTATCAATTTGAAAAAAGAGGAGTTTGTGTGTCTTTTGCTAAGTGGAATGGTGAGGAAGAACCCTTTGCTGAGATGAATGAGGTGTGGATCAATGTTGAAGGACTCCCTCCAAAATGGTGTACTTGGAAGACTATGTGTCAGGTAGCTTCATCTCTGGGGGTGTTAATCAATATTGATTGGCATACAATCTTCAGGAGTTTTTACAGGGTAGTGAGACTTAAAGTTGTTGTGAGGGATATAGATAAAATCCCAAAAGAAAGGGTGTATGAGATTGAGCAGCAGCTATACTTGCTTTTCTTCACTGTTGATGATAATCAGGTGGAGATTGAGGGGGATGGTGCTATTGCAGATGGGGGGAATGGAACTGATGACCCTGCTGAGGATGGATTAGGAGATGATTTCAGAGATGTCCTGGATAAAAATGAGGGGATGGGTAAACAGATGGATACTAATAAAAATCCTTCTACCCCTGCTGCAAGAAACGTGTCTATGAGAGGTGTAAGGACTGCTAGTGTGGATGTGCAAATTCCAATTCCTATGAAAGATCTTGAAAATAGTGTCATGCAAAAAATCCTAGGAGTGCAAACACAGGAAACTGTACATGAAGTTGTTGATAGAACTCTAAAAGAAAATGTAAGCAATAATCTATTGGAGAGGATTGGACATTTGTTTCATACAAAAGAAAAAACAAATCCTCTGTTTTTGATCGTATTGGTTCATCGACGTCACCAGTCCCATGCAATAACGGTCAAATTAAAGGTGACATTGATCGAGTGGTACCAGGTGCATCATTTGCGGAAATTGTGATTAATGGTAAAGGTATTAAGGAGGCGAAATCACCTGCAGTCAACAAATCTTCTATAATTAATTTTCCTGGTCTTTTACCATTTTTGAAATTCCCTACTTTCCCTTCTTGTCCCTGGCCCGACAAATCCTACCTACATTGGTTCAAGGCCCATGTCACGCCGCAAGTTTCGTGGCCCAGGGTGTACGCTTGTCTTAAGGATTTTGTTCTTGCCCAAAAAATTAATTCGGCCGAACCCCCTGTCTCCTCAACTCCCTCGCCTGGAGAAACCCCAACTTCCTTGCTCTGCTCATCGCCGGCGACAACCGCCGACGCAATGGCCAACATTCCACTTGACCCTCAACCATTTCTTCCCCATGGCTTTGAGATTATGCAGGTGGCTGGCAGGAATTGGGTCAAAAGGGTGGTGGTTCCTCGCCGACCAAGGGCACATGAACAGTATGCCATTGCGCACATCCACCCCCTTCCCCCTGGTATAGTCCCTTTTGGTAATATCAGGGATGTGTTGCAAGATTTCTTTATCAATGATGCTCATGTTGAATTTCGTGATATTCAAGATTGTCCATTTGGTTCTACATATGTTCAATTTGCCAATGTCAGTGACCGTGACCGGTTAATTGCTGCGGGTCATATTCCCTTCCAAGATGTTGCTATTTCTTTTGATAGGCATAATGAAGGAATTAACTGGCGTAGGACTCAGTTTAACAATGAATGTTGGGTTATGCTCCTGGGTCCTCCACTTGATCACTGGCATACTGAAGACCTGAATGCTGTTTTCTCTGATATTGGTAAAGTTCTGCTCTAGGAGAGGGACCCTGAGCACAAGGGCAGGATCATTGCAAAGCTTAGAGTCACTGACCTCTTAGATGTTCCTAAAAGTGTTAGATTCACCATTGGGGACCTGGTGGACACTGAATCATGGACCTTTTCTGTTGAAATTTTAAACAGCAATCTCTTGGGGGGGCACCTGATGAGGACCCACTACCTGATGATGGTGCTGACCCTCATCCTCTACCTGTGGTGGGACCCATTTTTGGACCCCCTTCTCCACCACCTCCCCCACAACCTGAAGGTGACATTGGTGGATGGGACCAATGGGTTGAACCTGCCCCTCAGAATAATAATGCTGGCTGGGGAAACTGGAATGCTGTCCAAGGACCTGTATTTGCTGAAGGAGTTAACATGCCCATTGACAACCAGAATTTGCCACCTTAGGAGGCTGACAGTGTTGTTACTGGATCAATTCCTGTTGCAAATATTTCATCTGACAGTGACAAGGCTTCTGTCCATGGAGCTGAGGATATTGAAGTGGAGCAAATTATTGCTAATGCTAATCAGGATGTGGGCATGGGAGAAGGACTGCTTAACATTCTGCATAATTACCATGATGAGGAAGAGGACACCATCCATGCTGATGAGGGTAACATGCAAGATGACTGGATGATGGAGGACACTAACCTTCTCTCTCCAAATGAGGCACACCTTCATGTTGGAATGGCCATTATTCCTTTTGTCAATGCCTCTGAGATGCTTTCTGCTAGGAATTCCTTCTCTAAGCAAGGTCTTGAACTATGGGACAGATTCTTTGCTCCACACATGAATCCCTCACCTGACAAAGGCAAACTGCAATGTGACATCCCTGTAAGTTGGTTTAATTTTATCACTATAATGCTCATCACTCCTGAGAAATTCAGTTGGGCTAGACATTTTCTTACATCACCCCTTTGGGATATTATTAAGGAGCCAATTGCTGAAGAAACTACTTTCACCTTCATTATACCTGATGAATGTGTTGGACAGATTCCTCCTCACCGCCTGAATGAATCCCCATCAAGCATGATGGTGCCAAATGCCCTTGCAAAGAGGAGGAGGGGTAAAGAACCATTGGTTGACTCTAAGGTGAGAAGGAGCCCCAGAATTGTGGAACTTAATGGGGGATTTAAAAGCCATGTGAATTGTTCTGATCATAATTGTCTCTCATGCAATGCTACACCACCTTGTCTCAGTAATAAAGTTGTTAAGAATATTGCTGATTCATTTTGCAAGGTTAAGGAGGGGGAACTTGAGAAAAGGCTGCTGAAGAAGGGCAGGATCAATGATTTGATCATCAAGCCACCTGGAAAGCCTGGACCAAAGAAGACTGGTTCAGAACCATACCTTCCAAGCAAGAAGAAGGGAGGTGCTGCTGAGTCTTGTGGACTGCAGTCTAAGAAGAAAGCACCTAAATAATGTGGTTAATGCATGTTTATGAATTCAGTATCCTATGATATGTTCAGTCTTATTTGTGTGACTACAAATTTTGTGTCACCCCAATCCTCACCCAATTGGTTTATAAATGAGTAACAACAGAAATTGGAAGATTCTGAACTAGAACCTCAGGGGAATTAACTCTGAGAAAAAATGGTTAGTTGTCTCCAAGAAACCAAGAGAGAAAACTTTGATATCAATTATTTAAAAAAAATTCTGTCCAAACAAGTTTGACAGCTTTGATTTCTTACCATCAATTTGTGCTTCTGGAGGGATTATCACCATCTGGTGCAGCTCATTATTTAATGGTACCAGAGCTTTCCAAAATGATTTCTCAACTTCTGTCACTTTCACCTCTCAATTATCAAATGATTCCTGGACTCTTACTAATATCTATGGTCCATGTCAAACTGATAGAAAGATGGATTTCTTAGACTGGTTTTCAAACATCACTATGCCTGATAGTATGGATTGGCTTGTGTTAGGAGATTTTAACCTTATCAGAAGTCTCACTGATAGAAATAAAAGTGGGGGGATGTTAATGAAACTATGTTCTTCAATGATGCTATCAGCAACCTGGGACTTATTGATCTGCCACTAAAGGGTAGAAATTTCACTTGGAGTAACATGCAAAAAGATCCACTTCTGGAAAGATTGGATTGGTTTTTTACTTCTAGTTCTTGGACAACCAAATACCCTTACACTATGGTTACTCCACTATCCAAACCTACTTCTGATCATCTTCCCTGTGTCATTTCCATTGGAACTAACATCCCCAAGGCACAAATCTTTAGATTTGAAAATTACTAGCTTCATCATTCTGATTTTAAGATGATTGTGCAAAATGCTTGGAATATACCTGTGAATTATCCGGACTTGGCAAAAAGAATATGTGCCAAGTTGAAAAATGTGAGGAGAGGAATCAAGATTTGGGCCAAACAGTTACCATGCTTAAAGGACCAAATTGCTAAGGTGAATGACACCATTGATCTTCTGGATCTACTTGAAGAATCTATAACATTAACCATCAATGAGTGGTACCTCCGAGATATCCTGAAATCCCATATTATCTCTCTTCTTCAGAACCAAAACACCTATTGGAAACAAAGAGGGAAAATTAAATGGGTAAAACTTGGGGATGAAAACACTAAGTTTTTCCATTCCAAAGCAACCATCAGTTATAGACACAATTATATATCAATGATCAAGAATGAATATGGACAGGAATTTATAAATCACTATGACAAGGCTGATATCCTTTGGAATGACTTTAGGGCAAAAATGGGTACATCAGTCAAAATTGAGATGCACTATAACCTTGCAGATTTCTATGGAAATGGAATGACTGATGAGATGAAGAATTCACTTGAAAAACCTTTTCTTGACAAGGAAATTGAGGAGGTTATTTTTGAACTACCAAATAACAAGTCACCTGGACCTGATGGTTTTAATAATGAATTTATCAAAAGCTGCTGGTTTATCATTGGATATGATATCAAATTACTGATTCATGATTTTTTCAATGAGAAAGTTTCCCTTGAGAGCATCAACTCTTCTTACATTACACTCATACCTAAAGTCACTTGCCCATCTACCTCGACTGATTTCAGACCAATCTCCTTATTGAACTATAAATTCAAAATAATTACCAAACTTCTTGCAAATAGACTGCAATCTGTTATTCTGAAATTGGTACATAAGAACCAATATGGATTTCTCAACAACAGATCTATTCAAGATTGCATTGGTTGGGCTTTTGAATACTTATTCCAATGCCACAAGTCAAAGGAGGAAATTTTAATTCTTAAGCTTGATTTTGAGAAGGCATTTGATACAGTAGACCACTCTGCCATCATAAATATCCTTAAAGCTAGAGGATTTGGGAGAAAATGGATTAGGTGGATTGAAATGATCTTTGAATCTGGAACTTCTGAAATTCTTCTTAATGGTGTGCCTGGTAAAAAGTTCTACTGCAGGAGAGGTGTAAGACAAGGAGACCCACTTTCACCATTACTATTTGTCCTTACTGCTGACCTCCTACAATCTGTCCTAAACAAGGCCATGCATATGAACCTTCTAACTCCACCTATAGTGGGACCACCCAACAGTGACTTCCCTATTATTCAATATGCTGATGATACATTGGTGGTACTTAAGGCTGATGCTTCTCAATTATTATGCTTGAAAGCACTTCTTCAAACATTTGCAAATTCCACTGGACTCAAAGTCAACTACTTGAAATCTAGCATGATGCCAATAAACACATGTAGTGATAGGCTTATGCATTTTGCTATGACAATCAACTGTCAAATTGGATGCCTCCCTTTCACTTACCTTGGGCTACCATTAAGCATTACAAAACCATCTACGGAGCACTTTCTTCCCATTGTTCAGAGAGTGGAAAGAAGATTATGTGGAATTGCTGATTTCTTGAATTATGGAGGAAAACTGTAGCTGGTCAAATCTATTCTCTCCTTACTTCCTCTATATTTTATGAGCTGTTTGGAGGTACCAATTGCCATCAAGGATCAAATTCTTAAATATATGAGATAGTGTATGTGGAGAAAGAGGACTGAAGATGTGCAAGCAAAAGGACAAGCTCTTGTGTCATGGGACAAAATCTGCCGTCCTAAAAATCAGGGGGGTTTAGGGGTTCTAAACCTACAGATTCAAAATAATGCCCTCCTTCTTAAAAACTTGGACAAATTCTACAACCACCAGGACATCCCTTGGGTTCATCTCATATGGGAAACATACTACAAAAATGGAAAACTACCTGGAAGAAGCATGGAGGGATCTTTCTGGTGGAAGTCACATATCAAATTAATTGATAACTTTAAAGGCATGGCTAAATGCAATCTGAATTCAGGCAGGTCTGCTTATTTCTGGTCTGACCTCTGGCAAGATGAGTGCTTGATGAATAAATTCCCTCACCTTCTGTCCTATGCTAAGTCCACAAACATCAGTGTACATGACTTCCTTCATGTTGAATTCCTAGAAGATAACTTCCACCTACCTCTCTCTCAACAAGCTTTCTCTGAGTTTTTAATCATGGAAGAAAGATGCCAGGATTTCAGGCATGCCACTCAGGAGGACACCCATGATAATTGGAACTATATTTGGGGATCAGATAAATTTGAAGTTAAAAAGGCCTACTCAGCCATGATTGGATACTCACCATCACCACCACACTTTTCTTGGGTTTGGGCAACCTCCTGTCAAAATAAACACAAGTTCTTTTTCTGGCTTCTACTACTAGACATATTGAATACAAGAAATCTCCTGAAGAGAAAGAATTTCAACCTTCCTGATTACAATTGTGTTACATCCAACTGTTTCTCAGAAGAATCAGCAAATCATCTATTCTGGGATTGTCCATTTGCAAAAAAATGCTGGGACCATATTTCTAGAAACAGAACTGCAAATCTAAGAGGATTGGAAGCTATTGCAAACATCAAAGAAAAGTTACATCTACCATTTGCAATGGAGATCATTATCATGACTTCCTGGGGTATCTAGATATGCAGAAATGAGAAGATTTTTAATGACAAAAGACCCATATTTGATAGATGGAAAGCAATTTTCTACCAAGAAATGAGATGGATACAATTCAGAATCAAAGGAAAATACAAGGAGAAATTCAAAGCCTGGCTCAATCAGCATTTAGATCAAGGATAGAATAGAATTGTCTCAGAATTTTTTCTCAGCATAAAACGAGTTAGATGTAACTGCAATGATCTACCTTAGATCATTTCTCATTGTAACATACTCATATTATAATAAAAATTGCAGTGGGGATTATTCCCTACTGTTTCACCTCAAAAAAAATGAAACTAATGATGAATGCTTGGAAGGAGTAGGGGATAACAAGCAACTAGGGGCAGAGGCTCCAGGTAGAGTTGATGGTGCCAAAAAAGATGAAGGACAGAATAAGAGGAGGAAGCAAAAGACTTGGGGTCCAGTGGCTGCTTCCAGGATGAGTACTAGAATCAAAAATGATGGGAGGATTGTGGCTGAAAAAGCACAGGATCTAAAGAAAGTTAAAAATCTAGACGCTCCTAAAGGTAATAATAAAATCCATGGTTTTAATAATTCCTTTGCTGCTCTAGATGATGCTAGTTTAATGCATAATGCTAGATGTGCTGGGATTAACATTGGGGGAAATAGTCCTACTATTACTAAAAATTTGGAAACTATTAGGGATATGGAGGTGGATAGACCGAGGAACTTCCACTCTGAACACCCTGATATGTTTCTTCCTGATAACCTTGATGTTGTGGTTGATATTGTTGATCCTTCTGTCTCTCATATTAGTGAGGAAGAGATATCTGTGTTTCCAGCTTACAATAGTGAGGAGGATTCAGCTGATATACCTTGGACAGAAGTAAGCAATAGAAAAAAGAAGGGTAGGAAGAAATTACTATTTTCCTAATGGTAATTGGCTTTATTTGGAATGGTAGATGTCTGAATAGGCCTGATAGACTTCCTAGAGCATTTGATCTCATTAGAGATCTATGCCCAGATTTTATTAGGATCTCTGAGACTAAGAAAGAGGATTTTACCTTATCTCAGTTGAAGATTTTGGATCCTTTTGGTATTTATGCTTGGAATTGGTTACCTACTAAAAATACTACTAGTGATATTTTAGTTGGAATTAATTCAGAATCTTTTGACATTGTGTCAATAGAGATTTATAGGTTTTGTCTTTCTGTAGTTATTAAATGCAAAACAAATTCTTCTATATGGAGGTTCATAACAGTATATGGGCCTTCTTATGATGAGTTTAAGTCGGACTTTATTAATGAATTGCATAATATTGTTCCCAAGTGGTCTGGTCCCACTTTAATTGGAGGGGATTTCAATTTAATCAGGGATAGTTCTAAGAAGAACACTGGAAATATTACCAGCATTGGGTTGATCTGTTTAATGACTGGATTAATAAATTCAGTTTGATGGAGCTGCACATTGCTGGAAATTTTTTTACTTGGGCTAATAACTAGGATAATCTGGTTATGGCCACTATAGATAGGGTGTTTATTTCTACTTGCTGGGATAAACTTTATCCTGCTATCCTTCTTAGGGCCCTTCCTAGATTAGGAAGTGATCACACCCCCTTGGTGGTGGACACTGGGGCCTTGAAGGTTCCTAAGCAAAAATTGTTCAGGTTTGAGAAATGGTGGCTAGAAGTGGAAGGTTTTGATCAGGTTGTGACTAAAACTTGGAACATGCCTTGCACTTTTCCCAAAGCTATTGATAGATGGCAGTTTAAGGTTAGGAATATTAGGAAAAATATTAAAGGTTGGTGTATAAATGTTGAGTCTACTCACAATAAGAAAAAACAATATTTAGTTGCTGAGTATGATCTGCTTGATATTATGTCTGAGTCTCAATGTTTATCTCCTGTTTCAAAAACTAGAATGAATAATATATCTTCTGAACTTTCTCACATCTAGAGTAAAGAAGAGATTAAAGCCAGATAGAGGTCAAGAGAGAGACAGATTCTTGAGGGTGATAGGAATACATTGTATTTCCACTCCGTTGCTAATCAGAGAAGGACGAAAAAGCAGATAACTATCTTGGGAGGCCCTACTAGCCCTGTTGAAGATACTGAAGGCATTTTAAACATTGTTGTTCAATATTATAAAAAGTTGTTCGGTTTTCAACCAAAAATTGATATTGATATTTTAGATGATTTTTGGGATGAATCCGATAAAGTAACTGAAGCTCAAAATATTTTCCTCCAAAATGATTTTTGTGAACAAGAAGTTAGAGATGTTGTGTTTACCCCTTATGCTGAGGGAGCACCTGGGCCTGATGGCCTATCTTTCTTGTTCTATCAACATTTTTGGGATCTCATTAAAGGGGACCTTATGGCCCTGTTTAATGATTGGAATAATTGTGAACTAGATCTGTTTAGATTAAACTTTTCTTTACTTACTCTTATTCCAAAAGAACATAATGCTATAACCATTCAAAAATATAGGCATATAGCTCTAACCAATTGTAGTTTTAAAATTTTCTCTAAGTGTGCTACAAATAGGTTAGGTGTGGTGTGTGAGGAGATTATATCTCCTAATCAGACCGCCTTTATCAAAGGTAGATTTATCTTAGAAAGTGTGGTTTCTGCTCATGAGATTATTCATGATGTTGCTAAAAGTGGTCAAGCTAGCTTTATTTTTAAGATTGACTATGAGAAGGCATATGATATGGTGGATAGAGAATTTTTACTCAAAATGCTAGCTGGGAGAGGCTTTGGTCCTAAGTGTATTATGTGGTATAGATCCTTATTACATGGTGGGTCTGTGGGGGTTAGAATTAATGATGTGAATAGTGAGTTTTTTGTTGCTGGCAGGGGTGTTAGACAAGGGGATCCTATCTCCCCTCTATTTTTCAACATGTTAGGGGATGTCTTTACTAAGATGTTGATAAAAGCTGCTAGAGCTGGCCTGATTACAGGCTTGTTACATGGCTTTGAACAACATGGTATAATCAGCATGCAGTATGCTGACGATACCCTACTATTTTTACAAAAGGATCTACTGCAATGTAAAAAAATGAAATGGTTTCTATCTTGCTTTGAACATGTATCAGGGCTGAGAATTAACGTCCATAAGTGTGATCTTGTGCCTATCAATATAGATGACAATGAGGCACAGATCTTTGCTCAAACTCTGAGCTATAGATTGGGATCTTTCCCTATTAAATATCTAAGTGTTCCCTTGCATTACAAGAAGTTAAGGAAGGAGGATTTACAACATGTCATTGATATGCTTTTAAAAAGAGCTGCTGGTTGGAGGGGTAAATTATTGTCTCATGCAGCTAAGTTGGAATTGGTTAGGAGTGTCTTGGCTAGTATTCCTTTATATTTGCTTAGTGTGATTAAGTTTCCTAAATGGGCTATTGCCTTAATTAATTCTTAGTTAGCACATTGTCTGTGGGATAACTATGAGGGTCACTTCAAATATCATTTAGCTAACTGGGGACTAGTCTCTCAAAAAAAAAGGAATTTGGGGGTTTAGGGGTTCCAAACATTGCTGAGATGAATTTGTGCCTTTTGGCCTCTTGGGTTAAGAGATATTACCTGGATAAGAATAAACTTTGGAGAAAGATCATTGATCATAAATATGAGGTTGATGATCCAAATATTTTTGCCTCCTCTAGTAATGGCATTTCCCCTTTTTGGAAAGGGGTGGTTTGGGTTGCTAATGCAGCCAAGATAGGTTATCAGTGGAAAGTTGGGGATGGTAGGAAGATAAAATTTCAGGAAGACCAATGGTTTGGTGATTCTAGTCTAGCTGTGCAGTACTGGGACTTGTATGTGATCTCTAATGAACATAATATTATCATTGCTGAAGCATGGGAATCTAACTAGTTGAAGATCACTTTCAGGAGATGTTTTACTCCTGAACTATTACATAGATGGTATGAGCTTGTTGAGATTGCTCAAATTCTTTAGCTTAATGATGAAGATGATGCTATATTGTGGAAACTTGAACAAAATGGGATATACACGGTTAGATCCTTCTATGTTGTGGTTAACTTTAGGGGTATTACTCCAGTGTATGTCCATGCTGTTTGGAAAATCAAGGTTCCCCCTAAGATTCATTTTTTCTTTGGCTTCTGGCACATAATAAGGTACCGACAAGAGATAATTTGGCTAAAAGACAAATATTGCATGATTTAACATGTGTGTATTGTACTGAACCTGAATCTTGTTGTCATGTATTTTTTGAATGTGCAGTAGCCAAGTTGATATGGTCTGATTTTTGTAATCTTACTGGTAGAATTGGTTGGGTGATGTCTTTTGATACACTTGCCAAGCTCTGGGTCAGTGAGAACATAAACAGTGTTGAAAATGTTGCTTATGCGGCTGTTCTGTGGAGTATCTGGCTCAATAGAAATGATTTAGTGTTTAATCGCTCTACCTGGACTGGTGTGCAGGCTATTTGGAGAAAAGTGGGCTATTTGCTATCCCAGTGGATGATTCTGTCTTTAGGGAATGCAAAAGAAAAGTTGGTTCGTCCTTGTGGAAGCTACAGCGCTTTAGCGAATGCCCCTCCACCCCTTCTCTGGTCGGATCCTGGTTCACTCTTGAGAAGCTGACAGGGTCAGATCTTGTACTTGCTCAATGCTCTTGTTCTATGGAGGATGCATATGCGGTGAAGTGGAAAGTTACTACTGATGCCCTTGCATCCTCCTTCACGCGCGCCCTGGCCAGGTTCTACCCCTTCGCCGGCCGCCTCGCCGTGGAGCATCACGACGGCGGGAAGACCATCGCCGTCCTGTTGCGCTGCACGGGCGAAGGCGCCGAGTTCATCCATGCGGTGGCTCCCGGCGTGGCCGTCGCCGACATCGTCGGCTCGGTACGCATCCCTCCTGTGGTCTACGCCTTCTTCCCGCTCAACCACGTGCTCGGCGCCGACGCTGCTACGGAGTCGCCGCGTCTGCCCGTGCTGTCGGCGCAGGTCACCGAGCTCGCCGACGGCGTCTTCATCGGCATGTCGCTGAGCCACACCGTCGGCGACGGCACCGCCTTCTGGGAGTTCTTCAACACCTGGTCGGAGATCCACCGAGATGGCGAGATATCGACGACGCGGCCGGCACCGCTGCCCCAGAGGTTCTTCCTCGACGCCTGCCCCGTGCCGGTCCGCATGCCGTTCGGCGAGCTGCGGCACGTCGTCCGGCGGTTCGAGCGCCCGACGGTGGAGGAATGCTTCTTCAACTTCTCCGTCGCGAGCATCCGGAAGCTCAAGTCCAGGGCGAACAACGAGATAATTGCGGACGCGGCGGCCCCCACGATCTCCTCGCTCCAGGCCCTGCTCGCCCACCTCTGGCGGGCGGTGTCCCGTGTCCGGCGCCTCCCGTCGGGGCAGGAGACGTCTTACACTCTGGTCATCGGGTGCCGGGGACGTGTGGACGGCATACCGCCGCAAGGTTGCATGGGCAACGCCGTGGTGTTCGGCAAGGCGATCTCCACGTCGGCGAGATACTGGACAAGGGGCTAGGCTGGACGGCGTGGCAGATGAACCGCCTGGTAGCGTCGTTCGACGAGGCTGCCATGGAGGAGTGGCTGGATCGCTGGACCCGGGAGCCGGAGTTCTTCTACATGGGGAGCCTATCGTCCGGAGGCGATGCACTCTTGACCGGGAGCTCCCCGCGGTTCGATGTGTTTGGGAACGACTTTGGGTGGGGGAAGCCGGTGGCCGTGAGGAGCGGCGCCGGGAACAAGATAAACGGGAAGGTGACGGTGTTTGAGGGGCCCGAGCGAGGAGGCAGCATGTCGCTGGAGGTATGCATTGCTCCAGACGCGCTGGAGAGGCTTCTCGCTGATGAGGAGTTCATGGACTCCGTGAGCATGCCCATGTGATCAGCTCACTGACTAGTGTGTGCTGCATGTTTCTATCGATGTATCATCTGTTACAATTCCATTATGCGAGTGACGAATGGCGACGAGGTTTTTGTCCTATGATGTTTATTATAGATTAGACAAATTTAAATCAGTTATTTCTGGAGAGAGAGAGTAAGTACTAGAAGTAAAACGCCTCCGTGGTCAATGAAATGAGTTTGATCAGATTGGCTACATACTCAATAATTTGGGTAATAGAACCGCTCTTTATCGAACAAACATACTCAAGAATCATGGTTGCCATAATAGATGATTTCTACCATTAAAATCCTTAGTTACAAGAATCGCATTCCAGGCTGCAGTACAGTAGTACACCATAGCAAGCTACTTCCGCCTGAAACTGCTCTTCATACCTGCGCACAAATCCAAATCACATTAGTTCATTCAGCAGTAGTATCAACTTCACACTTTGGGAAAGTGGCTGGGTATTAGGCCAGAAATTTTCAGCATTACTAAATGAAACAGAATTAGGAAGTGAGAAAAGAGCATGGAAGAGGAAGATCGTTATAAATACACTACCGACCAACAGAATCATCCTGGAAAACATAATACTCCCTCCGTTTCAGTCTACTAGTCCTGCGCGTATATCTAGGTTATCAATTTGACCTATATAATTTAAATTATATAATATAAAAATATATCATTAGAAAATACAAAGTCTATACGTGATATATTTTTTGTGATATATACCTCATACTAAGTTGTTCAATTTGGCGACATAGAAGTAAGCGCAGGACTTGTAAACCGAAATGGAGGAGTATCTTTTTACATCAGAGAGTGTACCTAATCCAGATTCAATGTGCCATCAGGTTATCAATCTGCCATACCAGATGCTTCAACCTAAGTTTTCAGTGTGTCTGTTGTTGATTTCAAACTTTAAGGCGGCTCATGCTATTATCAATAGTGTAGCAATGTACACAGACACTGCCATAGAATAGTTTACACATAGAATAGTTTACACATGTATCTTGACGCGTTTTAGTGTCTAGATACATGCGTATCTAGACAAAACTGCGTCACTTATTTTGGGACGGAGTGAGTAGTTCAAATATAAATCCTATTAAGAAACACATGAAAGGCGGCAATATTGCACCAACTGAGTACAAAAAATCAATTGGTTTTATATTATGCTAGTATTAGTTTATCCCTTACATAGTCTGGTATGACTGTATGGTATTGTACATAGTTAGTCAAAAAGGAAATTATAAAATCAAACATATAGAACTGTGGCGCCTAGCTACCAGCAGAAATAATGTAAAAAAAGCTAGCAACAGAAATAATATTTCATCTCTTTGTCTTGAGATATACTAGTGCTCCTTTTAGCAACTGGCAAATATGTGGACCACTTTTTAAGAACACAGCATGTAACATGTGGAAAAATCTCGGTAACCATTCGACTAAACAACTGAAAATGAGAAAAAAGTGGCTACTACACATTTAAAGGCATGTGGGCAGCCAACTCATTTATATCCTGTACTAGAATATCAAAGTTCTCCCTCACTCAAACACTTGCCATTTTAAGGGCATTAGAAATTGCACGTGGCTAATTATTATACTAGTGTTGAAATTGTGTATGGAATGTTAAATTGATTGTTGACGAATTTTAATAAGGTGCTAATTATTATTAGAGGTGAGCTAAATCAAATCTACCCCATTCCATCTCTCAAACCAAACGCCGGTCAGAACCATTCCATTCCATTTTTAGCTCCAACCAGATATAGGATGGAACCAACAGTTACCAACCCATTCCTCTAGAATGGAACCATTACATTACATTCCACTTTCTTCCTTAACACGCACACCCTAATGCAGCCCATGCCATTAGATCAGTAAATTAGCAATATGCACAGACATTACCATAGAATAATTTACACATACAAGTATTATTGATTACTGATTGTACCCTGGTATGTTCATCATAATTTATGTTTACCGACATTCATAACTTGGTCAACTAGTAGTATACTTAACCTGAGGACAACCACAAAATTCATCGTCATACATAAAAAAGATTGCCAATTTTTATTGATCTATCAACAAAGGAAATGATATAGTTCAAATACAACTTCTAGTTAACACATAAGAAACACACGAAAGGCCATAATAGTGCACCAACTGAGTACAAAAATCAATTGGCTTTAGATTATGCTATTAGTTTATCCCTTACATGGTCAGATATGACTGTATGGTATTGTACATAGTTAGTCGAAAAGGAAATTATAAAATCAAACATATAGAACTGCGGCGCCTAGCTACCAGCAGAAATAACGTAAAAAAGCTAGCGGCCAATATATTACTCCACTGATGTGTCTTGAGACATATTAATGCTCCTTTCAGTATCTGAAAAATATACGGACCACTTTCTAGACCGCATGATATGTGACATACGGAAAAATCTTAATAACCATTGGACTAAACAACTGGAAGGAGAAAAAAGGGATTTCCGGAAAAAAAAAGGAGGTGACTTTTCGGCTCACGGGTGCATTTGCACCCATTGTAAGAAAACATATTTTGAAATGTCAAAAAATCGAAAAAATGTCTACATATACATTCAAATATTTTATGTCTGTTCACAAGTTCTTGGCATGAAAGAACATTCTACGTTCTCGTGCAAAAAAGACAAAAAATATCCAGTGAATAGGCCTATCCACGTGACATTTTCTGTCTTTTTATACATGACACATAGAATGTTCTTTCATCTCGAAAACTTATGAATGAACATAAAATATACGAATGTACATGTAGATATTTGTTTCCCATTTTTTGACATTTTAAAATATGTTTTCTCACAATGAGTGCAAATGCACCCGTGAGCCAAAAGAGATTTCCGGAAAAAGTGGCTACTATGCATTTGAAGGCGACTCATTTATATCACGTACTACAATTTCAAAGCTCCCCCTCACTCAAACACTTGCACAAAAACTCTTGAATGAAAAGATATAATAGTACTACTTATTTTAGAGGGGTAACATAATCAAATTTATGATTCATAGCACGATCAACAGTGATAGAAATTGTAACATAATGGACGCAGATTCAAATCCCGTTATACCCAAAACAAATGAAAAACAGTATTGTCTGAATGAATAGAACTATATTAACACTCTGAATGTGTCAATTATATTGCTCACTTGTCATACAAGATATCCAATTCAACTCTACTTTTCTTGGTCTAACTGTTGTCAATTTCCGCCTGGTATGTGACTCTTGCTGAAAGATATGTACTCCCTGCCGTACGTTTGTCAAAATTTGGATGAATCTATATAGTAAATAGTGTCTAGATTCATCCAATTTTTGATAAATCTTGAGACATCTATTTTGAGACGGAGGGAGTACTTCACTATATGCAAATGAACAATAGTACACTACCAAGATAGTTCCATTTACTTCAGTTATAGCATAAGAAAGAACATGTCATAAGTTCATCGGAGAATTTAAGGTGATATGGGACGCTTCAGAAGTACAGTAAAATCATTGCAATAACCATGTATGAAAAATAATTGGATTTGGGGGGTCTTGTGGTGTCAACATGAGCAAGAAGTTACCTTCAGTATAGAAACTTGTGAAAGGATGGTAGATGCGCAAGTTATCCCTTTTAAAAAGTTCCTTAGTCTGCATTGAATCGAGCTGAACCATATAGACAGATGTGTGGACTCTCAAAAAATTGCATTAATATCATCAGCATAGCCCACTATCGATGACTTCTGACTGCTAATCCTAAACCCCAATCCAAGAACATTCTGCAGTTTGCTAGTCTTCCGGATCACCCATCTGGCAACACCGTTAGAGTTGACCTTCATCTCCCACATTTGGAAGTAGGGGCCGTTCCAAAGGCTCGACGACAAAGTGGCGAAGGCAACACCACCATCTTCTGAACAGATGATCTGAGCACTTTGATGAACACCAGGAGGCTTCTCGGTCACAGCTAGCCTCTGACTATCCAAATCAAACTGTATACAATCCCTACTCCCGATAAGCATCCAGTGAATGGCATTACCAACAAGTGTACTCCGAGGATTAATGCGACAAAAAGACAAACGCAAGAGTGGTGTTGAGAAGAAATCGCTCCATATGCAAGTCTCCGAGGAATAAGCAGCCACGGTGACACTGACAAGTTTCTGAGTTCCCAAGATGGCCAGCAAAACCACTTTAAAAGGGCTCGAGTAGCAGTCGCCGTGCATATGTTCCTGGTCGCTGGCAGCACAGAACACCGCCCCACTGTCGATGATCGCAATATGGGAGCCGGGAAACTGCGGCGGATAGACGACGAAGCAGAAGTGGTCAGTGACGGGGTCCCACACAACGACCCGTCGCCGTTTCCAGTCATCGAAGAGTATGCGTCCATGGCGGCAGTCGAGCATCTTCCAGGCCTCGTAGAGAGCGGGTCCACGGATGCGGTCGAGCGACTTCCAGACCTCATGTCCGTCGAGTCGCAAGGAGAAGCGGCCAGGAGGGATGCTGTAGGGCGGGTCCAGAGTGGATCTGAAGGAAAAAATTCCGTCGGAATCTGAAAAGAGGCCTAGGAGAGGAGGTTTTCGGTGGTGGATGCGGCGGCGGAGGAGGAATTGGGGGTCCGTGGCGAGACGTCGCCATCGGTTGCACACGAGGGAGGCGCACAGGAGGTGTGGGGGCTGCAGGGGAAGACGGAGGAGAATCTCGTGGAGAAGGTCGTCGTCCTGCAGCGGAGGCGCCGGTTCCGGGGATGGCGAGGAGAGTCGGCGGCGGCGGCGGCGGCTCCGGCTCATGTCGCCCTCGGTCTAATGGGAATTTGGTTTGGGCCTTTGGGTTTCTCTTCTCCCGCAAGAGCCGAACGGGTAAAATGCTGAATCGCTCCAAATTTGAATCGCTCTCTACTTGTCTTTTAACATGAAGATCCGTAGATGGTCTTTTTCACCAGTATTTTTGAGATAAGAGATACGAGAACTAGTCGTGATTGCCTGTCATTCCACTTCTCCACGTTAGAGCATCTCTAACCGTTACTCAAAAGTGCGACCTGTGAAACTCGAGTTTTAGAGCATCTCCACTCGTTCGTCGTTCCGAGGCCGAAATCCGGACCTAATTAGCGTCGGCCGGACGAAAGTTTCGGCCTGAAAATGGCCGATTTCCCAGTCGTGTTCCCAGGCCGAGTTCCCAGACCACGCGAAAAACGGCGTCATTTTTAAATTTTCTCGTTCCCGCGGCGAAATCTTGGCCATAGGGTGTTATGCAAAAGTACGCCCAAAGTAGTTCGGCCATCGAATTATTACAGAACAAGATAAAATGGTCGGCGATCAGTCATCGATGGGGGTGATCTCCTCTGGCGTGTCCGATGCGACGGGGATGGACTCGTCGGTGTTCCTGTCGGCCGACTGGTTGGAGGAGGTCGAAGCGGAGCTCGGCGAGGGCACGACGGCGGAGGTGTTCGGCGTAGAGCTTGGGCGCTCATGCCATCAGGTTTCGTTGCGGGCGCTCTCGGCTTCCTCACATTTTTCTCCTTTGGTTCGCCGGCGGCGGATCGGGGTTTGGCGAAAGCCTTGGGCGACATGGTGGACGGGATCTCGGCGAATTGGCGGGAGATGTGGGGAATTGCGGAGGGAAGGCGAGAGAAGAAGAAGAAAAGGCGGGAACTCGGCCTTCCCTCGCCGACAGGGCTGGCCCACCCATGTTTTCTCTCCATCCGGTGTTCCCAGGCTGTTCCCGGCGCGTCGGGTTCGGTCTGGGAACGCTGGACTAATTTTGGGCCAAATCCGGACAAAACCGGTGTCCTGGGAACGCGACTGGGCGAAAATTCGCCGTCCGGACCAAAAATACGCCCTGGGAACGGCGTCCTGGGAACACGAGTGGAGATGCTCTTAGGCCACTAAACTCGTGTTTTTGTGTCGAGAAAACGCTCGCGCGGACTCTGTTCCGCGCCAATCGGATCCGAACCCACACAGGGTTTATCACATATTTTATATGCAAACTGCTAGATCATATTTTTCGTAATGCAAACAATTGACGCATAGTTCAACATAGTTCGTAGCAAACACGAGGTGCACCTCGGCACCCAAATCAAATGGAGACAACATCATCGGCACCACCTCCATGGGTAGCCGATACACCACCGCCGTGGCCACCATTATCGACATCACCTCCATGGGTAGCCGATGCACCACCACTTGCCCCCTAACGGGCTAGCCTTCTTCTCTCCATGATCTCCTCCGTGGCCTCTTTCCACCACTCATATTGTTGCTCATTCATGTCCTTTGTGGACATCATCATGATCTCCCTCTCTTTGGCCAAGAGCTCCTTCATTGCCTTGGCTTTCTTCACATCGATCTTCATGGCCTCCAACTCTGCCTTGCGCCTTGATTCTTCTCGGGTGGCTTCAACTTTGCAAACTTAACCTCTCTCTTCTTCTCGGTGATGACAAGTTTTGCCTCCAATGTCTTCACCGTCATTGCCTCCTTGGACTTCATCATTTGATCAAATTTGTCCCTCAGCAATGATGCCTCCCCCTCTAGCTTTATCCTCTCTTTGGCCTTCTTGCTTCCCTCGGGCTTGTCATTGTTTCTACCCTCTTTCTCATCCTCACTATCATCCATCTTAACCATAGCAACTTTCTTAGGGGTTGTTTCTTGATCCCTCAATTTCCACTTGGTAGGTGTTGGAGGACATCAAAACAATGCTTGAATGTAAAGCTTCTGCCCTTGTTTCCTGCCATGTCTCTATACCTAGCATCCGCAATGCGATCCTACAATACAACACAAGCACGACACCATCTAGTATAGTGTACAAAGCAACCTCACTTATTGGTCGATTGTTGCGCCACTAGGAGGATGCAGCGTTGTTTGGTCCATAGCCACTGCCCAACGGCTACATGCCGGTTTGATTGCATACCAACAACCTTGCAGGGATTGGTATGTGCGATAGACAGGTTGGCGTACACGAGGCATGAGCTTGCAAAACTTATCTTTGATGCGCTGCCAGTACCTCTTCCCCGTTTGATCCGTGCCGGCCACCGCATCCATCCCCACGGCCGCCCCACGGCACAACATTGCATCTTCTGTTGGGTTC
This sequence comes from Avena sativa, assembly GCA_916181665.1. NCBI lineage: Eukaryota > Viridiplantae > Streptophyta > Magnoliopsida > Poales > Poaceae > Avena > Avena sativa. Next base: position 625,400,342 of record OV702288.1, on the reverse strand, counting down.
GCAGCATAGAAAACAAAAGTTTTCCTATGATGTGAACTACTATACGCCAAGATCTATCTACTAGGTACAAGCAATAGGTGGATATACCTCCAGAGAAATCGTACCCTTGAAGACTGACAAAGTGTAACAAGATTTGACTCGTGGATGATGTAGTTGTTCACTTGTTGATCTCAAGATCGAGAGGAAGTCCTAGCACCGCAAATCAGCAGCACATCCGTGCTCGCACACATGTCCGGTCCACCGAACAACCTCCGCCTTCTTGCTCCAGCGATGCAGCAGAAGCAGTAGCTCCTTCCAGAAGAAAAGCCACTGGGAACATGTATCTCGCTAATCCGAGACCATGGGAGAATAAATCTAGAGGGGGAGAGATCTTTCACGAGGAGGTGTAAGTGAGAAGTGAGGAGAGGGGGGCCTTTTATACGAGGAGGGGGAGCAGCCCCTCCCCATGGTTGGCGCCCATGGGAGGTGCCCCCTCCTCTCCCTCATTCATGTGGTGGTAACTTCCTTCACATAAATATGACCGTCCACTTAAAATCCCACTTAAATGCATTAAATTTCTCCAAATTTAATACACTCTCATTTAATAAAACTATTTTATTTATTTTATTCAGAATTTTTTAATTACTTTAATTAACAAACATTCACATAAAACCCCTGCAACATTTCAATATCACGTGCAGAACCAGTTTATGCAATTTCACCCAAAACAATTCCGGTTTCCATTGAAATAATTCTAGCGCTTTGTAATTCTTTTCTCTGAAACATATTTGCTCCAAATGGTGTCGGTATCCCTTAAATGTGTCACCTATGCTTCGCGAATAATGCAGACATGATCGAGACCCTTCTTCGATCAATAATCAGCAACGGGACCTGGAGATCCATACTGACTCCCACACATTCAACGATGACTTCTATGATCGTGAGAACCTTTTTATGCATGTAATTCAATCCCTTTGTCTCGTGATATATTACATGTCCGAGATTCGATCATCGGTATCTCCATACCTAGTTTGTTCTCGTTACCGACATGCACTTTTTTCTCGTTCCCGTGATATAAGATTCTAGTGATCTCATCACTTGCTTGCAAGCTAACTAATGTGATATCATCGAGAGGGCCCAGAGTATATCTATCCGTCATCGGGATGGACAAATTCCACTCTTGATCCATGAGCCTCAACATAACATGTTCGGAGTATCTGAACCCACCTTTATATTCACCCTGTTACGATGTGACATTTGATGTTATCAAGTTACTCTTCTAGTACTCTTCTAGTGTTAGCAATTAACATGATCTCATGGTCTAAGGATTAAGCTTACTTCGTAAGATGTTATAGCAATTTAAACACAATGACTTTGATCATATTGCTATATTTCGGATGAATGTTCATCACATTATTTCAAAAATGTTGTGACCTTGTTATTAACAACATCCAATGTCCATGATTAGGAAACCTTGATCATCTTGTTAATCAACGAGTTAGTTTATAAGAGAGGTATAACTAGGAACTTCGTATTTGTTTATTAAACACACATGTATTAAAGTTTCCAATTAATACAATTATAGCATGCAAAATAAACATCTATCATATACATGGAATACGATAATAACAACTTTATTATTGCCTCTCAGGGCATATTCCCTTCAGTCTCCCACTTGCACTAGAGACAATAATCTAGTTACATAGTGATAAATCTAACACCCATGGAGGCCTGGTGTTGATCATGTTTTGCCCTAGGGAGAACTTTAGTCAATAGACCCGCTACATTGAGGTCCGTGTGTACTTTACAAATGTTTATATCTCCATCCTTGACATGCTCGTGGATGGAGTGAAACTGGCTCTTAATTGCTTGGAATTCTTGTGTGACCTTGGTTCCTTGGCGCTGGCTATGGCTCCATTATTGTCACAATAGATCACCATTGGGTCCAATGCACTAGGAACCACACCTAGTTCTGTTATGAACTCCATCCAAACCGCTTCCTGCGCCGCTTCTGAAGCGGCAACATATTCCACCTCCGTTGTTGATCCCGCTACCACAGGTTGTTTGGAGCTCCTCCAACTAAATGTTGCTCCGTTCAAGAGAAATACGTATCCGGGTTGAGACTTAGAGTCATCCGGATCAGTGTCAAAGCTAGCATCGACATAACACTTAGTGGCCAGCTCTTCTTCACCTCCGTATACAAGAAACATTTACTTAGTTCTTCTTAAGTACTTAAGGATATTCTTGACCACTATCTAGTGTTCTGAACCTGAATCAGATTGGTGCGTAGTAGTCAAACTAATAGCATGTGCCATATCCGGTCTTGTATATAGCATGGCGTACATTATAAAGCCTATGGCTGAGGCATAGGGGATTATATCCATTATCTATCTTTCTTCTACCGTAGCCGGACTTTGAGTCTTACTCAATGTCTTGCCTTGCAACATAGGTAAGAACCCTTTCTTACTACCGTCCATATTAAACTTCTTTAATATCTTATCAAGGTATGTACTTTGCGATAGCCCAATTAGGCGTCCTGATCTATCTCTATAGATCTTCATGCCTAATATATATGAAGCTTCACCAAGGTCCTTCATCGAAAATTTGCTGTTTAGATAAATTTTAACATTCTTTAAAATATCTATATCATTTCCAATCAGTAATATGTCATCCACATATAGTATTAGAAATGCCACATTGATCCCACTCACTTTCTTGTAAATACAAGCCTCTCTATAAGTTTGGACAAATCCAAACTCTTTGATCACCTCATCCAAGCGGAGATTCCAACTCCGGGATGCTTGCTTCAATCCATATATGGATCGCTGAAGTTTGCAAACCTTGTTAGCATCCTTAGGATCGACAAAACCCTTTGGTTGTATCATATACAATTCTTCTTCAATATTACTATTGAGGAACGCAGTTTTGACATCCATCTGCCATATCTCATAATCAAAATATGCAGCAATTGCTAACATAATCCTAACCGACTTTAGCATCGCTACGGGAGAGAATGTCTCATCGTAGTCAACTCCTTGAATTTGTCGAAAACCCTTTGCGACAAGTCGACCTTTATAGATGGTCACATTACCATCAGCATCAGTTTTCTTCTTGAAGATCCACTTATTATCAACAGCCTTTCGGTCATGAGGTAAGTCTACCAAGGTCCAAACCTAGTTTTCATACATGGATCCCATTTCGGATTGCATGGCTTATAGCCATTTGTTGGAATCCGGGCCCATCATTGCTTCTTCATACGTTGCAGGGTCATCATTTCCATCAACCATGAAATTCATAACAGGATTTCCGTACAGTTTTGGAGCTGCACGTGTCCTGCCTGACCTGCGAGGTTCGGTAGTGTCCTCTTTCAGAGTTTCATGATCATTGTCATTAGCTCTCTTCTCATCAGGTGAATTCAACTTCGGAACAACTTCTAGTGCTGCGCCACCATTTCATGAAGAGAAGGTTCAATAGCCTCTTCGAATTCTACCTTCTGACTACTCACACCTTTCGCGAGAAACTCCTTCTCAAGAAAGGATCCATTCTTGGCAACAAAAACATTGCCCTTGGATCTATGATAGAAGGTATACCAAATTGTTTCTTTAGGGTATCCTATGAAGATGCATTTTTCCGCTTTGGGTTTGAGTTTATCCGGCTGAAGTTTCTTCACATAAACATCGCATCCCCAAACTTTAAGAAATGACAGCTTAGGTTTGTTTCCAAACCATAATTCATACGGTGTCGTTTCAATGGATTTAGACGGTGCCCTATTTAAAGTGAATGCAGCGGTTTCCAGCGCATAACCCCAAAATGACAGTGGCAAGTCAGTCAGAGACATCATAGATCAAACCATATCCAATAAGGTATGATTATGACGCTCCGACACACCATTACGTCGTGGTGTTCCGGCAGGCGTGAGCTATGAAACTATTCTACACTCTTTCATGTGTGTGCTAAACTCGTAACTTAGATACTCTCCTCCACGATCAGATCGCAGAAATTTGATCTTTCTATTATGATGATTTTCCACCTCACTCTAAAATTCCTTGAACTTTTCAAAGGTTTCAGACTTGTGTTTCATCAAATAGATATACCCATATCTACTCAAATCATTCGTGAAAGTAACAAAATAACGATATCCACCTCGCGCTGACACACTCATTGGACCACATACATCAGTATGTATGATTTCCAATAAATCTGTCGCCCGCTCCATTGTCCCGGAAAACGGGGTTCTAGTCATCTTGCCCATAAGGCATGGTTCACATGTATCAAATGATTCAAAATCAAGTGATTCCAAAAGTCCATCAGAATGGAGCTTCTTCATGCGTTTTACGCCAATATGACCTAGCCGAAAGTGCCACATATATGCGGATATATCATCATCAAGTTTAATCCTTTTAGCATTAACATTATGAATATGCATAACACTATTATCGAGATCCAACAGAAATAAACCATTCATCATAGGTGCATGACCATAAAAGATATTATTCATATAAATCGAACAACCATTGTTTTCAGATTTAAAGGAATATCCACTTCGCATCAAACATGATCTGGATACAATGTTCATGCTCAGTGCAGGCACCAAATAACAATTGTTCAGATTTATAACTAATCCCGACGATAGGTGGAGAGGCAGCGTTCCGACGGCGATCACATCAACTCTTGATCCATTGCCGACATGCATCTTGACCTTACCCCTTGCTAGTGGTCGCTTGTTCCGCAGCCCCTGATGCAAGTTACATATATTAGCAACCGATCTAGTATCAAATACCCGGGTGCTACTGCGAGTACTAGTCAAGTACACATCAATAACATGTATATCACATATACCTTTGTTTGCCTTGCCGGCCTTCTTGTCCGCCAAATACTTGGGGCAGTTACGCTTCCAATGGCCAGTCCCCTTGCAATAATAGCACTCAGTATCAGACTTAGGGCCAGCCCAAGATTTCTTTTTAGGTGCGGCAACATATTTGCCGCCCTTCTTTCCCTTATGTTTACCCTTATTGTCTTTCTTGAAACCAGTGGTCTTATTGATCATCAACACTTGATGCTCTTTCCTGATCTCCACCTCTGTAGTCTTAAGCATTGACAAAAGCTCGGGAAGAGACTTATTCATGGCCTACATATTATAGTTCATCACAAAGCTCTCGTAGCTAGGTGGCAGAGATTGGAGAACACGATGTATGCCTAAGTCAATGGGAATCGTTATTCCCAAGGACACAAGCTTATTAGCGTACCTAGACATTTTGAGTACGTGCTCACTAATGGCGCTATTCTCCTCCATCATGCAGCTAAAGAACTTTTCTAAAGCATTATAAATCTCTACAGCAGCATGGGTATCGAAAATCATTTTCAATTCACCCATGGTATCAAAGGCATTGCCATTTTCGAAACGCTTTCGAAGTTCTGGCTCTAGCCCCTACAGTATGCCGCAATGAACTAAGTTGTGGTCCTCCTGACGAGTCAAATAGACATTCTTTTCCTCATCAGGGCATCATGAGCTAGTGGGGTGTTGGGCCTGCAACATAGAAAACAAAAAAAATTCCTACGGTGTGATCTACACGCCAAGATCTATCTACTAGGTACAAAGCAATGGGTGGACATACATCCAACGAGAACTTACCCTCGTAGACAACCAGCTTTGTTAACGAGTAGGAACTCGTGGTTGATGTAGTCGTACACTTGCCGATCTCAAGATCGTGATGAAGTTCAGCAGGTCCGGCTCCAGCACGTCCATCAGATCCAGCTCCAGCACCACCAAATCCAGCACTGCAAAGCAGCGGTGCATCCGTGATCGCACACATGTCCGGTACCCCGGCAACCTCCGTCCCTCGCTCCAGCAAAGCAGCGGAAGCAGCAACTCCTTTCTAGATAAAGCCACCGGGAACATGTATCTCGCTAATCCGAGACCATGGGGGAATAATACTAGAGGGGGAGAGAGATCCTTCACAAGGAGGTGTGTGTGAGAAGTGAGGAGGGGGTGGCCTTTTATAGGAGGAGGGGGGTGCCCCTCCTTCATGGCCGGCGGATGGAGGAGGTGACTCTTCACCTCCTCCATTCATGTGGTGGTAACTCCCTCCACATAAATTTGCCCCTTCACATTCTCTTTTAAAGTCTCCACTTTAAATGCATTAAATTTCTCCAAATTTAATGCTCTCTCATTTAATAAAACTCTTTTATTATTTTTATTCAGAATTTTGTTAATTACTTTAATTAACAAACATTCACATAAAACCCCCTACAACATTTCAATATTACATGCCGAACCAATTTCAGCATTTTCACCCGAAACAGTTTTGGTGTCTATTGAAATAATTGCAGCGCTTTCTTAAATCTTTATCTGAAACATATTTGCTCCAAATGGTGTCGGTATCCCTTAAGTGTGTCACCCTACGGTTCACGAATAATGCAGACATGATCGAGACCCCTCTCCGATCAATAATCAGCAGCGGGACCTGGAGATCCATACTGACTCCTACACATTCAACAATGACTTCTGTGATCGTGAGAACCTTTAACGCTAGTAACTAAATCCCTTTGTCCCGCGATATATTACATGTCCGAGATTCGATCATCGGTATCTCCATACCTAGTTTGATCTCGTTACCGACATGCACTCTTTTCTCGTTCCCGTGATATAACATTCTAGTGATCACATCACTTGCTTGCAAGCTATTTCAATGTGATATCACCGAGAGGGCCCAGAGTATATCTATCCGTCATCGGGATTGACAAATTCCACTCTTGATCCATGAGCCTCAACATAACACCTTCGTAGCACTGAACCCATCTTTATAGTCACCCTGTTACGGTGTGACGTTTGATGTTATCAAGATACTCTTCTGGTGTTAGCAATTAACATGATCTCATGGTCTAAGGATAAAGATTACTTCGTATGATGTTATACCAATATAAACATAATGACTTTGATCGTAATGCTATACTTCGGATGAATGTTCATCACATCATTCCACCAATGGTGTGACCTTGTTATTAACAACATCCAATGTCCATGATCAGGAAACCTTGATCATCTTGTTAATCAACAAGCTAGTCTATAAGAGAGGCATAACTAGGAACCCTTTTTTGTTTATTAAACACACATGTATTGATGTTTCCGATCAATACAATTCTAGCATGTAAAATAAACATTTATCATAAACATGGAATAAGATAATAACCACTTTATTATTGCCTCTCGGGCATATTCCCTTTGGTCTCCCACTTGCACTAGAGTCAATAATCTAGTTTGAAAAACTTTGCGTATTGAACACCTATGGCTTTCTGGTGTTGCATATACGCAATTGCTAGTGGTTAACATAATCTACGGATCTGACAGTTTCAGGTCCGTGTGTATTTGCATGTCTTTGCGTCTCTACACATCAGTCATTCTCAAATGAGATGGCATTGTATAAATTTAGTCCTCTGGTGAGACCTTTAGTTCGTTCGGGTTAAAATATGTTGATATTATTGTCACACAATATATCTTCATAGTATTAGCCCACTTTGAACCACACCTAGTTTGATAACAAACTACTTAACACAAATGCCCTCCCATGATGCTACTATAGCAGTCATATACTTAGCCTTTTGTTGTAGTATCCGTCACAATATCTCAACTTTGGAACTCATCCAAATCCATCATGAAACATCCTTTCCATTATATTGTGCCACCCATAGTCTAAATTGAGATAAATTTAATTTGTATCTTGTGACAAAACTAGTATCAATGTAACACTTTACAATGAACTACCTTTAACTATTTGTCACTTATACATGATATATTCTTAGTTCTTCCAAAGCTCATAAGAATATCTTTACTATTGTCCAATGATCATCTTATGAATCATTCTGGTATATGTTCATAACATTTAGAGCATAGGACATTCTGGATATGTACATATCATGGTATAATCGATCAAAATTTTCATGTGATTTTACTCACCAAGTGTTGAAACACATGAATCTTGATACAATCCTTTCCATGCAGCAAGAACCTTTCTTGTTGTTTCCATATTGAACCCTTTCAATATCTCATATTGAACCCTTTCAATATCTTATATATGTATGTCTGGCACAACCATATTAGCGCCTTAATCTATCCATATAGATATTGATGCCTAATATTCTGGGTTTGCCCAAGTCTTTCATCGAAATCTTATTTTAATGAAATCCTTAACTTGTGTCAATTCAAGATACCTCATTTCCAATCAACAATATGTCCTCTACATAATGTATTAGAAATATGTCTTAGCGCTCCCACTTAATTTCTTGCAAATGCAAGCATCTTCATCATCTCCGATGAATTTAAACTCTTTTAATAGTTTCATCATGGTGAAGATTCCAACTCCACTATGCTTACTTCAACTGTTGAAGTTTACATGCCCTTTTAGCACCCTTTGAATTAACAAAACCCTTCGGACCATGTCATGTACATGTCCTGGGTTACCGTTCTATTAGAAGAACCTTGTTTTGTTTATTCAACCACCATATACCAAATTATATGTAGTGGTTGCTACATTAATCCGTCAAGACTATATATCGCTATGAAAGATCAAATCTTGTCATAGTCAACTCCTTGAACATTGTCGTAAACTTCTTTCCGACATGTCGACTATTTCATAGATGTTAAACATCCATGTCTTATTTCTTTATAGATCCAAACATGACCGATAGGCTTCACGCCTTTCCGGAGGGTCTTCCAAGTTCAGAAACTTGTTTTCTCGTGTATGGATACTATCACAGATTCTATGACTTCTAGTCATATTATGGAGTCAGGGCCCATCATCGCTTCTTTGCATGTAGTCAGTTCATCATTGTCAAAACAATAACGACTTGCTTATCAAATCTTACTATTTGATTCTTACCGACCCACACGGTTCTATAGGAACTCTAATCTCCGAGATCACACCTTTTGTAATCACGAGAGCCATGAGCATTGTGGCCGCCACCGGGACACTTTCCGGCGCTGCGCTACTTAGCACATATATCTAAGGTTCAACAACCTTATCAAAGTTCTATTGTCCTCCCACTTAACTTTTCACGAAAAATTCCTTCTCAAGAAACTTGACGTTCCAAGTAACAAACTCTTTTGTCCTCGGTGTTATGGAGAAATTCCCAACAAATTCTTTGGGATAACCTACAAAGACGTGCTTATCCGACTTTGGTTGTAAACATTTTACTTATGCATAGCATACCAAAATTTAAGAAAAGACAATTCGGGTTTTATCCCTAACCATAACTCATATGATGTCATTTCAATGGATCACGATGGTGCTCTTTTCAGTGTAAAAGCGGTAGTCTCTAAAGCTTCAATCCTTAAAACATAATGGCAGTTTTATAAATGACACCCTTGATCTTACCATGTCAAACATGGTTTGGTTTTATCTCTCGAATATGGCATACTCCTATGGTTTATCGGGAAACACAAATCATGGAACAATTCCTCAAGTCTTAGGTGTTTTTGCTAAACATGTAACTCAAATATCTTCCGTTATGATCGAATCATAAACTCTTTATTTTCTTGTTACAATGATTTTCCACTTCAACTTGAAAGTCTTTGAACAATTTTCAAATGTTTCATACTTCTTCCTTATTAAGTAAATATACAGATATATTCACTCAAATTTTCGGAGAAAGCATATGAAGCAAAAAGATCCATCGCATATGGCTAAACATAATGGACTATGCACATCAGCATGCACAATTTCCAATAAGCTAGTCATCCGTTCCTCTCTGGCCTATGGACGGAGTTTCAATTATCTCGAGGAAAATCTCACATGCGTCAATTGATCAAAATCAAAGGCTCCAAAAATCCATCAACATGGAGTTTCTTCATGTTTTCTTTCAAATATAATTTAAACAGCGATCACTTCATAAGTGATCTTTCAATCATTTGTCTTGCGACATTTTAGCAATAGTGTTTATGGATGTGATTTATCCAACTAGACTTGTAAAAGTTCATCCATCCTTTATGGAATACGGTAATTATTTAAACATCCATAGTTCTCATGATACCGGAACAAAATAACAATTATTTAAACAAATCTTGAAGGCTTGGTTTGATGACAACGAAAAACACAATAACACTTTATTTGTTTTTGATGAACATCATCACTCATTCTCTTGCTAGTTACTTAGGCCATTGTAGTTCATGAATTGCGTTGTCCTGTATGACACTTCATACCAACCAATTCGATATCCAATACCGGTATCCAATACCTAAGAACCACATTGTTTAACAAGCAAGGAATATAGCCATAACATGTATATCTTCTATATACCTAAGTTGGACATCTCCAACCTTATATTTTCTGCCAAATATTTTATAGATTCTCTTTTAGCAATTCCTTTTCTTTTAAAAGAATCTATCAACATCAATAGTGGTGTCATCAACATGACACATGGTACAAAGCGTATATAGTCAAATACTAATACCTTTGGACTTGCACTTTGAAGTGGATCACCATCATCAAATGTTTGGTGTTCTTTCAAAAATCCATTCTTTAGTAATCTATTAGTGTAGTAAACATTTTACTTACATCTTCTATTCATCCTTATCATGACAACTTTCATGATCAAGCTACTATAGCTTATAAGGAAGAATCACGAGTATAATATCAGTTCCCAAAACCTTTTTGGTAGATTCGGATGCCTAGCATCTCCATCCTTCACAAATTCTCATACAATATGAGAACATGTATTTTGCTAAACTATACTCTATCATAATGCAACCAAAAACATTGTTTCAGATATCACAATATCTTTCACACATGATGGTTTCTGAAACAATTTTCAGCTCCAATATAATCTTGATATTAAAAAACTTTTGAATATCAATAATCATGGAGGCAAACATGATACTTTAGATACTAACATTGGAATTCTTACTCTTGATTTAATACTACTTATTAAACTTCATGGAGTAAATAGAGTTTGCTAAAAGTTTGCAATAGGACTTATAAACTTTAAATTGACATTCAAAACAATACAATACCAGTTCGTAAAGTAAATATCCAGAATTCTATAGTTCTATTATCTCAATTAAAACTAAGCATAAGGTAGTGAACAGATGCCAATGACTACAACAAATTATGCAAATTCACTTCGATTTAGTTTATGACAAATTGAGTTCGACTAATCCAAATTAGAAATGAACTCCCACTCAAAAACGACATCCCTCGTGCCTTTTTGGTGATTACATGAACCAAATCCACTACACCAAGTCCGATCATCACGTGAGTCGGTGTAGCTTCAAAGGCGAGCATCAATATGGTCATCACATCAACTATATGACTCATGCTTAACCTTTCGGTCTGTGTTCTGAGGCCATGTCTGTACATGCTAGGCTCGCCAAGTAAGAACCTTAGTATTCACGTGTGTAAAACTGTCTTACACCCGTTGCATGAAAGCGTAGAGTTGAGAACACCCGATCATCACGTGATGTCTCAAAACACGATCCATAGAACGGTGCATACTTAAGGAAGAACACATTTTATCTTGATATTTAAATGAGGGATCATCTTACAATGCTACTAAAAGCGCCAAACTAGCAATATAAGATGCAAACATCTAATGTGTAAAGTGAGATGATATGGTCCATGCATTTGATCACCATCATATACATCGTGGTATGATCTCTATCATTCCTTTGTGTGTAAGGCCAAGGTCTATGGAACTTACACGTTAAGTGAGTTGTAAGAGTATCTATCATACATCTACTTACAACATTACCATATCAATACACTAGCCCAGCAACGATCTAAACTAGACGTCTCTAATTTATCAGTTGCAAGTTTTACGTGGCTTAGGGCTTTCGGAGATAGAACCATTCTTACCTACGAACATGAACCACAACGAGGATAACTAAGTTATTAGCAACTCGTTGTAAATTAGATATTGACTATAGTAGGAGAGACAGACACCTGCTAGCCACTTATGCAAAACAAGTTGCATGTCAGTCGTGGAACCGGTCGCATGTACGATGACATGTAAGGTTGGTCCGGGTCGCTTCATCCCACTATGCCACCAATATCCAAAATACATAGAAGATGCAATAACATGATCATCATCGCCCACATATCAACATATGTGTACTACCCGTGCTAAGCACCTACGCATAGATCAGGCTCTGATACCACTGTTGGGCCCGCAACATAGAAAACAAAAAGAATCCTACGGTGTGAACTACACGCCAAGATCTATCTACTAGGTACAAAGCAACGGGTGGACATACATCCAACGAGAACTTACCCTCGTAGACAACGAGCTTTGTTAACGAGTAGGAACTCGTGGTTGATGTAGTCGTACACTTGCCGATCTCAAGATCGTGATGAAGTCCAGCAGGTCCGGCTCCAGCACGTCCATCAGATCCAGCTCCAGCACCACCAAGTCCAGCACCGCAAAGCAGCGGTGCATCCGTGATCGCACACATGTCCGGTACCCCGACAACCTCCGTCCCTCGCTCCAGCAAAGCAGCGGAAGCAGCAACTCCTTTCCAGATAAAGCCACCGGGAACATGTATCTCGCTAATCCGAGACCATGGGGGAATAATACTAGAGGGGGAGAGAGATCCTTCACAAGGAGGTGTGTGTGAGAAGTGAGGAGGGGGTGGCCTTTTATAGGAGGAGGGGGTGCCCCTCCTTCATGGCCGGCGGATGGAGGAGGTGACTCTTCACCTCCTCCATTCATGTGGTGGTAACTCCCTCCACATAAATTTGCCCCTTCACATTCTCTTTTAAAGTCTCCACTTTAAATGCATTAAATTTCTCCAAATTTAATGCTCTCTCATTTAATAAAACTCTTTTATTATTTTTATTCAGAATTTTGTTAATTTCTTTAATTAAAAAACATTCACATAAAACCCCCTGCAACATTTCAATATTACATGCCGAACCAATTTCAGCATTTTCACCCGAAACAGTTTCGGTGTCTATTGAAATAATTCCAGCGCTTTCTTAAATCTTTATCTGAAAAATATTTGCTCCAAATGGTGTCAGTATCCCTTAAGTGTGTCACCCTACGGTTCGTGAATAATGCAGGCATGATCGAGACCCCTCTCCGATCAATAATCAGCAGCGGGACCTGGAGATCCATACTGACTCCTACACATTTAACGATGACTTTTGTGATCATGAGAACCTTTAACGCTAGTAACTAAATCCCTTTGTCCCGCGATATATTACATGTCCGAGATTCTATCATCGGTATCTCCATACCTAGTTTGATCTCTTTACCGACATGCACTCTTTTCTCGTTCCCGTGATATAACATTCTAGTGATCACATCACTTGCTTGCAAGCTATTTCAATGTGATATCACCGAGTGGGACCAGAGTATATCTATCCGTCATCGGGATTGACAAATTCCACTCTTGATCCATGAGCCTCAACATAACACCTACGTAGCACTGAACCCATATTTATAGTCACCCTGTTATGGTGTGACGTTTGATGTTATCAAGATACTCTTCCAGTGTTAGCAATTAACATGATCTCATGGTCTAAGGATAAAGATTACTTCGTATGATGTTATAGCAATATAAAAATAATGACTTTGATCGTAATGCTATACTTCGGATGAATGTTCATCACATCATTCCACCAATGGTGTGACCTTGTTATTAACAACATCCAATGTCCATGATCAGGACACCTTGATCATCTTGTTAATCAACAAGCTAGTCTATAAGAGAGGCATAACTAGGAACCCTTTTTTGTTTATTAAACACACATGTATTGATGTTTCCGATCAATACAATTCTAGCATGTAAAATAAACATTTATCATAAACATGGAATAAGATAATAACCACTTTATTATTGCCTCTCGAGCATATTCCCTTCATGGGGGCCTAGTGGCGCTTCTAGCACATATTGCTTTTGTGCAGCAGTGAGGAGAATCCTCAAATTCATGGCCTAGTTGGTAAAGTTGCTACCATTTGCCGCAAGTTTCTCTTTCTCCATGAACACATTGAAATTAAAAGGAGGTGGTGCCATCTACAACGGAATTTGTAAAGTTTATTTAGACTAAGTTTATGATAGATTGAGTTCAACTAATCCATATTACAAAGGAACCCCCACTCAAAAACAACATCCCTCGTGTCTTTTTGGTGATTACATGAACCAAATCCACTACACCAAGTCCGATCATCACGTGAGTCGGTGTAGTTTCAAAGGCGAGCATCTATATGGGCATCATATCAACTATATGAATCATGCTTAACCTTTCGATCCGTGTTCCGAGGCCATGTCTGTACATGCTAGGCTCGCCAAGTAAGAACCTTAGTACTCAGGTGTGTAAAACTGTCTTACACCCGTTATATGAACGTGGATTCAATTACACCCGATCATCACGTGATGTCTTGAAGCGATGAAACATAAAACAGTGTGTACTTAAGGAATAACACATTTTATCTTGATATCTAAATGAGGGATCATCTTATAATGCTACTAAAATGCCAAACAATCAATATAAGATGCAAACAATTATCATATGTGTAAAGTGAAATGATATGGTTCTTGCAGTTGATCACTATCATGTGCATCGTGGTATGATCTTTATCATTCCTTTGTGTGTAAGGCCAAGGTCAATGGAACTTACATGATGGGCATGCTATAATTTCCACGAATATCAACAACACTTCAAATTATAACATTATCATATCATGACACTAGCCCAGCAACGATCTAAACTAGACACTTCTAATTTATCAATTGCAAGTTTTACGTGGCTGAGGGATTTTGAATATAGAACCGTTCTTACCTACGAACATGGAACCACAACGATGATAACCAAATTATTAGCAACTCGTTGTAAATCAGATATTGACTATAGTAGGAGAGACAGACACCCGCTAGCCACTTATGTAAAACTAGTTGCATGTCCAGCGTGTAACAGGTCTCATGTGCGAGGACATGTAAAGCTAGTCCGGGCCGCTTCATCCCACTATGCCACCAATATCCAAAATACATAGAAGATGCAATAACTTGATCATCACCGTCCACATACTCTTATGTGTTCTACCCGTGCAAAGCACCAATGCATATATCAGGCTCTGATACCACTGTGGGGTTCCCAGCATAGAAAACAAAAAATCCTACGATGAGAACTACTATACGCCAAGATCTATCTACTAGGTACAAGCAATAGGTGGATATACATCCAGAGAAATCATACCCTTGAAGACCGACAAAGTGTAACGAGATTTGAATCATGGATGATGTAGTCATTCGCTTGCCGATCTCAAGATCGAGAGGAAGTCCAAGCGCCGCAAATCAGCAGCGCATCCATGCTCGCACACACGTTCGGTCCACTGAACAACCTCCGCCTCCTCGCTCCAGCGATGCAGCAGAAGCAGCAACTCCTTCCAAACGAAAAGCCATCGAGAACATGTATCTCGCTAATCCGAGACCATGGGGAATAAATCTAGAGGGTGAGAGAGATCCTTCACGAGGAAGTGTAAGTGAGAAGTGAGGAGAGGGGGGCCTTTTATAGGAGGAGGGGGGTAGCCCCTCCCCATGGCCGGCGCCCATGGGGGTTCCCCCTCCTCTCCCTCATTCATGTGGTGGTAACTTCCTTCACATATATATGACCCTCCACATTCTCCACTTAAAGCCCACTTAAATGCATTAAATTTCTCCAAATTTAATACACTGTCATTTAATAAAACTATTTTATTTATTTTATTCAGAATTTTGTTAATTACTTTAATTAACAAATAATCACATAAAACCCCCTGCAACATTTCAATATCACATGTAGAACTAGTTTCTGCAATTTCACCCGAAACAATTCCGGTTTCCATCGAAATAATTCCAGCGCTTTGTAATTCTTTTCTCTAGAACATATTTGCTCCAAATGGTGTCGGTATCCCTTAAGTGTGTCACCCTACGGCTCACGAATAATGCATACATGATCGAGACCCTTCTCTGATCAATAATCAGTAGCGGGACCTAGAGATCCATACTGACTCCCACACATTCAACGATGACTTCTGTGATCGTGAGAACCTTTTTACGCATGTAATTCAATCCCTTTGTCTCGCGATATATTATATGCTCGAGATTCGATCATCGGTATCTCCATACCTAGTTTGATCTTGTTACCGACATGCACTCTTTTCTCGTTCTCGTGATATAACATTCTAGTGATTTCATCACTTTCTTGCAAGCTAACTAATGTGATATCACCGAGAGGGCCCAAAGTATATCTATCCGTCATCGGGATGGAAAACTTACACTCTTGATCCATGAGCCTCAACATAACACCTTAGGAGTATCTGAACCCACCTTTATATTCATCCCCAGTGTAACGTTTGATGTTATCAAGTTACTCTTCTAGTGTTAGCCATTAACATGATCTCATGGTCTAAGGATTAAGCTTAATTTGTAAGATGTTATAGCAATTTAAACACAATGACTTTGATCGTATTGCTATACATCAAATGAATGTTCATCACATCATTTCACAAATGTTATGACCTTGTTATTAATAACATCCAATGTCCATGACCAGGAAACCTCTATCATCTTGTTAATCAACGAGCTAGTTTATAAGAGAGGCATAACTAGAAACTTTGTATTTGTTTATTAAACACACATGTATTAAAGTTTCCAATTAATACAATTATAGCATGCAAAATAAACATCTGTCGTACACATAGAATATGATAATAACAATTTATTATTACCTCTCAGGGCATATTCCCTTCATATTCCACCTCGGTGTAGTTGACGACCCTTCTTTTCTTCGGCTTTCCTCCAACCATCTAGACCACCTCATCGTTGTCCTCGTTGGTAGCTTTAGCGTCCACCTCCTCGTGAGCATCATCCCCTTCACCGTCCACCGCCTCGCCCTCACCGTGCACCCCCTCACCCTCATCTGGGGATCGCCGAACGACATGAGCAAAGGTACGGTGATGTCTTCCTCGTTTAGAACATCCTTGAAGCAAGTGTGGCCATCTTTGTGCTAAAAAATCGAATGAACTTGGGACCGAATCTACACGCATAAATCGAACAAGCTCGGATGGAATTTTCTTACCTAGGAGGCACATCGTCGAGCATGTTGGGGGCACCGTGCGTGTTCTCCACATTGGACAATAGAGAGGCAATCTCCATAGACAGGATGGCATTGTAGTGGACCGTCTTCTTTGTCTTGGGGCGGGGCGCCATCTTCAGCTTCGCAGCAGTTTGTGGGAGCAAGTGGGTACCCGCGCGCTTCCGCTTCTTTGTGTTGGTTGCCACGACCATGTTCGCCATGTCGCCGGCGGCCGGCAACGCTCCGCCCAACCCGGGAGACACGCTCACCATGAGAGAGGGTGGGGAAGCTGAAAGAGCTGGCTCTGGCATCCGGTGGGTCCGAGTTGAGGCTCATCTCACCTAGATCTAGCGTTGCAGGGGAAGGTGGAGGCGCGTAGATCGTCGGCGACGGTGGCGGTTGGGCGGGAGGTGGGAGCATCTGAAAACTCCATGTGCGCTTTCTACAGGGGAAGTGAGGGTCGCGCTTAGTTCATGATTTCAGCCCCTACTATTATGGGATGCCGAGCCGTTTTTTGGCAGCCCTAAAAATTTAAGTTCGGCTCAGCCCATTTATGGTAGCTGATCTACGCCTTTTTCTGAACTGAACTCGTAAAAAAGCGGTTATTTTATAGTTTTCAGGTGTTTACTGTAACTGTTAGAGATGCTCTTAGCATCGATCATTTCAGTCTCAATCTGAAAAATAAATGTCTTTTATCCAAAAAAAAGTGACCCAAATAGATCCCGTAAAATTGTTCTTGCCTAAATTTATTGTGGTGCACCGCAAATCTACACCCTGCACCCTTATATTCATAGTTTCTAGAGCCGAACGGAGGGGGTATGTAGATGCATCGGTAGTTTGGCGAGAGGGAAGTTTCAGTATCTGGCAGGACACTGTCGTAGCGGAACTCACCAGAATTCACCTGGAGCTCATCGGAATCCGCTGATGCGTGCCGTAAGAGGG
This sequence comes from Avena sativa, assembly GCA_916181665.1. Classification (NCBI taxonomy): domain Eukaryota; kingdom Viridiplantae; phylum Streptophyta; class Magnoliopsida; order Poales; family Poaceae; genus Avena; species Avena sativa. The sequence continues at coordinate 625,382,376 of OV702288.1, read as the reverse complement.
TGGAATTAGCCGCTGGATGCCGAGATTGGCCACCGCCATTCCAATTTGGGGCAGGCTCGACCTCCACTATCGATCAGGTACTTCCACATGCGGGGGGCGGGCTCGACCTCCACCTGTATGGTGGCACTGGAGCGTAGCGGCACGGGGAGAGCATTGGAGCGGGGCGGCGCGAGGCGGAGCATTGGAGCGGGGCAGCAGCCGGCGGGCGTGGCCAGCAGAGAGGTTTGTCTTGCAGCTATTGGTTTTGAGGAAGAAGGAGAAAAAAGGAAAAGGAAAAAGTAAAAATCTACATGTGGGCCCTATGTTGTAAAAGTGAGCTATCTGAGGTGTCTAGTTTGCGTGGGTCTATTTCAGAAAAAACGTGTTTTGTGTGCCTATAAATCACGTTTTTGGTTCGTGAGTTTATGTGTCTACTAGAGTTTCTCTTGGACATGCTTAGAGCATCTCCACTAGCATTCCCAAGAGGTCCTCCCTAGGCTGATTTTTCATCCGGATGGCGAAAAATCACCCAATCGCATTTCGAGGCGCCCACTTTTCGCCGGATTTGGCCCATTTTACATCCGGGGTTCCCAGGCCGAATCCAGGGTGCCGAGAACCGCCTAGGAACGCTAGATGAAGCAGAATTGACGGGAAAGAAAAAAATCGCGTGGTGGCCTCACCCTGTCAGCGTGTGAACCGACTCGTCCCCATCCCGTCACCTCGGCTCCTACGACGGACCGCCCAGCAATGACCACCTATACTTGGCTACCATATCGCTGTAATGGCGTGCCACCGCCGCCCATCTTCCTTCTGTTTCCACTTTTCCCGCTCACGCCGCTACACCCCTCCCGCCGTCGCCGCTCTTTCCTCTTTCGGCTATAAATTCTGACCACTCCAGCTCACAGACTCGCACACCCATTTCCCCAACCCACAAAACTTCAGCAATGAGAAGAAGAGCTCGGCGACAGCAATGGCAGAGCGATTCCTAGGAGACCCTACAACAGCGAACGGCTTCGGTCGGCGGTCCCTGTAGCCGTGGGAGGCAAAACTACTCCACGAGGCCATCTATCCGGCATCGCTCGATTTCCGTTGCCCACTGATGTGTAGGCTCAGCGCGGGCGGCATGCCCGTGCCGTAGTCTGACCAGATCGTCAACGAGATCTAGGCTGTCATCGCCGGCATGGAGGACCCTGAGCTCGCCGAGGACCCGGGGAACCTCGCGTACTAGGAGCAGTACTTCATCGATCAGCGGGAGTATCATCTCACCACCCATGATGGCGCAGGCCCGCCACCACCCAGGAACAAATCAGTAGGCAGGTGGTGTTGGTGGAGTGTGCCCGGCCACATGCTCGCCGCTATTCTAGAGCACATCCATGCGGGGAACAACCCGCGTCTGGGGTATCCCCTGCGCTCGGCGTCGACCATCTCTCGGTACCATGGGTCTAGTTGGATGCCGAGCGGGTTATCTGGCTCATCGTCAGCTTTGGCATCTTGCTTGTCTGGTTTGGCGCTAGCGAGCTCGCTAGCATCAGCCGTGACATTACCCCTAGAAGAGGTAAAACATAAAATCTCAAATCACAAATTATCTCTTTATTCTTCCTCAAAACTCCATACTAACTCCATTGGATCTTCAATTATGTCCGTTATTTCTTTGATTCCTCACACCCAATTGATCTAAGGTATGTTTCTCCTCTAATCCCCAACTTATTTGCATCAAAACCTTGCTCAATCTTTCACCATTATCAATATAGACTTAGGTCTTGTTCTTGAGGTAATATTAATTATGAGCATGCTTAGTTTTGTCTTTAGAGGAGTTTATTTTATAAAAAGTGTAGAGGATCACTTATGCTATGTTTCTATTGGATCAAAAAATTAATTAGATTTATTTTTATTTTTTGTCTTAGATGAATACGAGGAGTCGTACATGTGTAGTGGTTACGGAACAAGCCGCACCACCCGTTGATATGCTAACCCCTGGGTCATTTGGCATCGAGTTCACCGAGGAGTTTTAGCTCACTCTTTTCAACTATCTCAAGCACCGAGAGATCATGTCCACCAAGTGGGCATGTCCTTACATCCTCAACCAACTGGGCATTCGTCATGATTTTGATTTCCTTTACAACAATGTTGGTTTGTATCACCTTGTTTTTCAGGACACCATCACATATCGCCACTTGACACTTGAGTTTCTTATTACCTTGATGCATATGGTGAGTTCACACTACTGCTCCGATGAGCATATGCCTCAAGCTGATCGCATCAACTTCTGTCTTATGAACTACGGGTATTCCTTGACACTCAACCAATGGGATTATTATTTTGGGTTTGCCAACAACACCACTGACATACGCTCCACTACCTTTTTCCTTGACCCATCACCCTTGGGTTACTTTAATAGAATGAGAATCTGTGGAAATGTTCCCAAGGGAAACCAAATTGATCACCCTATTATTCATCATTTGTTGTATGTTATTACTAACTCTTTGCAGGCACGTGGTGAGTTTACTAGAGTCAATGAGGAGGATATGATAATCCTCGCTAGAGCTGCTATTCCTAACTGTAACTTGACGCCAAATTTGGGCGTCCTTCTATTTTTTTTATCTTAATTACCAGGCTCTCCAATCTTGTGGACCCATATGCGGAGGAGGAGTTATCACCGTTCTTGAATGTACGCTTCAAGTTAGCCTAGGTAATATCCAACCATTGGCAAGAGGCCATCGTCTCGGTTTCTCTACTCTAAGAGCTTGTGTTATGATGTCTAGATCTAATGGTAGATACTTTCTTGATATACCTAGAGCAAATCACTTGATCCCAGCTCCTTTTCCTAACAGTCTGTTCTCTATCGAGGATGGATGTTTGTGTTATGCCACATAGGTTGAAGCATGTCTACCCCAATAAGAAGAACCCGCGAGAGAAGAAGGAGAAGATGAAGAAGTAGAACAAGAAGGACCCGAACAAGATGTGCAACCACCAAACTACTACACCACCAATGATGATATCTATGCTCTCGAAGGAAGCATCCATAAAATGATCAACCTCTCCATCAACCTTCGAGATGCTAATGCCATCCTCTCAACCCTATTCACCAATTGGAGCATCCAATGGTACTTGGGTGATTATCCACCACCACCATAATGAGCAACAAAAGAGCTTGCAAAAGCCTGAGCTTGGTGATGTATCCCCCAATATTTATATTTGTGTAATAATGAGGTTGTACTTCAGCTCCTGTGAGCTTTGAAACACTCGTGTTGGTTTGCTCCAACACTTCGCTTTTTTCCTTTTTCGTTTGCTTTTGTTTTTTCGTTTGTATTTTTTCTTGTCCCTTGCTTGGTCGCAAGTTCTTTTCTATTCTTTAATCCCTATCCTCAAAAATATTTTTTTCCTTTTATCCTTTTTCACGAAAGTGAATTTGCCTATTTGCCTCTTTGCTTCAATATTATTATGAGAGTGATTTTAACTTGAGTATTGAAGGAACACTTCCCCATAAGGAAGATATTTATGAAGTCACTCATGAGAGGTATGTCCTATGTCTCCCACTTTAGAAGTTTGAATTGTTTATTTTAGTTAGTTTATTTGTTAAGATGCTATTCTAGTGGGAGTAATTCAAAATAGTTAGAGTAAAGCTTTTTATTTGCATGAATAATTTGTTGTGGAAGCTTTTTCTCTAGTTCCTGTAGCTAACCGAGTCTTGCCTTGGAAATAATATTGCCAAACAAGTACAACAAGAAAAGGTCTCAAATATATGACTTGTTTGATGAATGATTGTCTTGAGAGTATACCTTTGAAGATACTTAACCCCATAGATGTTTTGATAGACTTGATGGCACTCTTGAAAGGAGTTGTTTGATTGAAATGAAGTCTTGTCATAATTGTGATCCATGCCAAAGATACCATTATGGATCAAAACCATGATACTATTTGAGAAAAGTTTATATGTTTTTGGTGCACACGTTTGGATGTCAACAACCCCTGATTTCGACTATGAGTTAACAACATGGGTGGCACTTGTCACCATAATGGGAAAAAGTATTGGTACTCTTGAAGGCTGTGCAAACCATTTGTTAAAAGAATCACTCAATGATCCTTGTTGAGAATTACCTTTGAATTTAAAAGATCCACACAAAATTGTGTTTGGCATGATCTCATTACTACTCTATGAATTTTCTTGAAAGACAATAATTGGAATAATAGTGTTTTGATAGTCTTGATTTTCTGATATGGGTGCCAATAAGACACTTCACTATTATTCTACTTAGGACATGATCTCTCTTACTTAATTTTTCTATTATGAAACATCCTAGTGTTCCTTGGCAGGCTGAGAGTTAACTAGAGGAATTGGATTGATTATTACACTTCTAGTTATTCATACTTATATTAAACTCTACTTTGATTATTGTGAGTTATTGAAGCTTGTATGGTATTCTTAGGATCTCTCTAACTTTGATGAGATTTTCAAATGGAAGAAGTATTGTACGCATATGACTACCAACCATAAGTGAATTCATACTCTCGTTATTTCAGTTTAAACTCTGAGTTCTTTATTGTTTTGTTGTTTTCTTGCTCGAGGGAAATTAGAGTTTGAGCTTTGGGGAAGTTGATGGCTATGAAAATAGCCATCTTTCTCCACGTTTAAACTTTGTTTTTAGTCAAGTAATTGACCAAGAATCTCTCTAGCCTTGCTACTAATGACTAATTATTGCAAAGATGTGCAAACCATTGTTTTAAATTGTGTTGTGCAAGAAATCATGCTTTAAGGCGAAATTAGGAGCCATAAATGAAGATTTTGAGGAAGTCCACATGGCCAAGTAATTTTGGAGTCAAAACCAGTCGATAGAGGCTATAATGACCATTGGTACGGGCAAGGTCCGCCCGTACGGCCCGCCCGTACCAGGTGGCGTTGGCTTCATCTCATCAAACCCTACAACTTTCGTGAAGGCGCCTATATATTTCAAGGTCCCAGCCGCCGCGTAGAGGGGTGATACATTGCAAATGTATCTATAATTTTTGATGTTCCATGCTTGGTTTTATCCACTTTCTTGTGTTTTGTCCACACTTTGGAGTACTTTTCATATGATTTCTTGGAGTAACCTATTAACAAGAGACACAGTGCCAGCAGCCTGTTTTCTGCTATTTTTGGTTCTAGGAAAGTCAGAAAATGAGTATTCTCGGAATTGCACGGGACAAAAGCCAAAGTGCCTATTTTTTCAGGAGTCATCAGATGCCATAATACGAGACAGAGAAGGGCTAGGGGCCGGCCACACCACCTGACCGCGCGGCCAGGCCTGGCCTGCGCTAGGGGGTGGTCTGGCAGACCCCAGCACCCCCTCGGCCTCTCCTAATGCCTATATATTGCCCTCGGGACGAAAACCCTAAGTACTCGATCAAAAATCCACGAAAGAGTCTGTAGCCGCCGTCATCTCCATCCCTAGATCAGGAGGGATCTGAAGCTCTTCCCGGCACCCTGCTGGAGAGGGGAATTCACCCTGGAGGCCTTCTTCATCATCATGCGAGCCTCCGGTGTGATGCGTGAGTAGTTCATCTTTGGACTACGGGTCCATGTAGTATCTAGATGGCTGGTTCTCCTCCTTTGTGCTTTCATGTTTAGATCCTATGAGCTCCGTTCATGATCAAGATCATCTATTTGTAATCATACATGTTGTGTTTGCGGGGATCCGATGGATATTGAGATGCTATTTCAGATTGATTATTGATTCTATCATGTCTTTGTTATTTGTGATCTTGCATGCTTTCCGTTATTAGTAGCTATCTTGGCCAAGTAGATGCTAGAACTCCAAGAGTTAGTATTTATGCTCGATAGTTGGTTCATGCCTCTGGTAATCTGGGGAAGTGACAGAAATCTCTAAGGTACTAGATGTGCTGTTGCTACTAGGGAGAAAATAACAATCCTTTGTTCATAGAACAATCGTATTGTTTACTTTACACGCAATTCGTAAAGCAATAATCTGTTGCTTGCAACTTAATACTGGAGGGGGTTCGGATGATAACCTGAAGGTGGATTATTAGTCATAGATGTAGTTGGATGGCGGTCTATGTATAATGTTGTAATGCCCAATCAAGTTCCAAAGGAGTCAAGATGATTAGTATATGCATGTATTTCTTTCTCGATGTTTGTCAATTGCCCCACTGTAATTTGTTCACCCAGCATGTTATCTATCTTAAGGAGAGCCACCTCTAGTGAACTATGGATCCCGGTCCTTTCTTTTACATACAATCTACAAACTGTTTACTGCTTTGTGTTTACTTTCTGCAAACTATCACTTCTTTCCATTCGATACGTTTAATCCTTTGTTTTCAGCAAAACCGGTGAGATTGACAACCTCGTCGCAAGTTGGGGACAAAGTTCTGTGGTTGTGTTGTGTAGGTCTCCATGTTGCTACTAGCACCGGTAGTGCGCCCTACCAAGGCTCAGCTAGCAACACCTTTGGGGTGTTTCCTTGCTCCTACTGGTTCGATTAAACCTTGGTTTCATAACTGAGGGGAACTTGCTGCTGTGTTCATCATACCTTCCTCTTGGGGTTCCCAAACGAGCTCTACATCAACACCGAGCCATCAAGCATTTTTCTGGCGTCGTTGCCGGGGAGTCAAGAACATCTTCACAAGGGGAATCCCTCATAACCAATCTCTTTACTTTGTTATTTTTGTTTTGCTTAGTTCCTTTTTCCTTTATTTTCTTGTTTCTTTATAAAAAACACAAAAACATTAGTTTTACTAGTTTGCTTTCTTTATTTAAGAAAACACAAAAAAATTTAGTTCCTATCTTAAGTTGTCATTATGTCTAGCCTTGATCCAATCACTATGTCACCCGAGGAAATGATTTTCACTTTTAAAAAAGGAATTGAGGAAAGTTTTAAGGAAGCTTGGTCTAGAATCTCTGATCTACATGAAAAAACTAAGCCTAAAATGACTCAAAGCTTGTTCCTTAGCAGTTTTTACCTTGGAATTGCTCTTTGCTATAGATATGCTTTAGATGCTGTTTTCGGGAGGAGATTTCCTCCAATGTAATGAGGATGATGCTATTAATGCTATAAATAAATTGATCCTTACTTACAACTTGCCTAGCCAAACTGATATTTCTTTCGCAAGAATATTTGCTAGATTGAACACTCTTGAGACTGGCGCTGCTAGCTTAAAAGATTGCTATAATACGCTTAGGGAGCATCATAATTATGTTCCAATAAATTCTGAACCATCAAAGTGGCTCCCTACAGTAAAGATTGAGAAAAACACTGAAACTTTTCAAGCCCGCTATGATATCATGTCTGAATTTTGTCTTATGCCCAAAGATATTTATGAATCTTTGAATCTTTGGGGGCTTACTGAAGGAGGAAAAGAAATATCTCTTTCTAATAATGCTACCATATTACCTATTGGATTAGCTGAAGGAGTGTTTACAAAGATCCTTGGGAAAATGATTTCTACTGATTATCTTGTTATTGAATGTGCAGGAAAAGGAGAAATTACACTTGGAAGGTCCCTATTAGAACTCCTTGGAGCAATAATAGATGTGGGAAAGGGGACCATGCACCTTTCTTCTCCACCAAACAATCATATTTTCCCCAAGGTTAAGAATAAAATAAAGAGAGGTAAGGGCAAGAAATTTGGTTTTAATGCTTCTTCATTTGAGAACACTTGATTCTTTTTCTTGCTTCTTATGCCTAACTTAAAGGCGTTAAAGAAAAGTACTTATTGGGAGATAACCCAAAAGTTTTAGATGAGTCTTGGAAGTTATTACTTCAGTAATAACCACTCCTTATCCTTTTTATTTGCTTTTTGTGCCAAGAGTAACCTCTAATGAGAGAGAAGTAATGATTGGGAAAGTTGCTGTCCCGAAACAGACTTTTGCGCTTCACCGTAAAAATTCGTGTAAAATCTCTGAACAACTTTTTGAGGCGTGAATTTTTATGCTTCTGACCCAGGTTGTTATTAACTTTAGTTAGTTCAACACTTTTTGATTTGAGCAACAGAACGTCTTTGAAAAAATTCGTCTTCACTTGCTGGTATGTTTTGATAGATTTCTGCCATTTTCTGCATTTGCTTCTTGTTGGTTCCTTTTTGAGTTCTTTTGGGGAATTGAGCTTTTTGAGGGAAGTGCTTCAGTAGCTAGTTATCTAATGGAAGTTTATTGGTGTTAGAACTGAACCTAAATACTTATTATCTTGAGTGCACTAATGTTGGTAATAAAGATTGTGTGAAGTTTTCTATGAAGGAAAAATTTCAGGTGTATGGAAGGAATGAGTAATGAGATGAAGGATGGACTAAAGCTCAAGCTTGGGGATGCCACGCGTGTTACCCCAAGAAATATCCAAGAAGTATAAGTATCAAAGCTTGGGGATGCCCAAGGCATCCCCTTCTTCATCAATAAAAATCCCAGGTTTCTTCCAAACGCTTCATTTTTATTGTTTCATGCACAGTTGTGTTGTTCTTGGAGCGTCTTCTTTTTCGTTTTTGTTTTGGTTTTTGTTTGCTTTTGTTTGCTTAGTTTTCTGAATAAATTGGTTGGACCCCCTCTTTCATACATTGGTTTGCAAATAGTTTGGTTTGGTTTGGAAAAGAGTAGGAAAGTTCATGCTTATGTGGTAAAAAGAGCTCGTTTTTGACTGTGGCCTATGCTCTGTCATGCCATGCTTGATATTGTTTTGGCTTTATGATTAGTATTCTTTGCTGTAGCATGACTTGTTATAAACAATTGAGATTGCTCAATTTGCCTTGGATGAATCATGCGTTGTTTTAGCATATTAAAGCATAGTATAGTGGTATTCTCCTTTGATGCTTTATTTGGGTTGACTTGGTGCATGCTCACACCATGTTATGACTATCTCAAGTCACCATAAGCCTTTATGATCCCTTAGTTTTCAACTTGTAGTATCACTTTATGCTTTGATCAATGATGTTTTGTCGCTCTACATGATTATGGCCATTATTGCTCTCTTAGTTTGTCGCTCCCAGTCTTTTGCTAGCCTCCACAACCAAGTATGAGTTCTAATCATGCATCCAACTCCCTAAACCAAGTTATTCCAAAGAGTACACCATACCTACCTATTAGCATATGCTATTCCAAGTATATTCATGCTTTCGTTTACCTTCCAAATTAAACTTGTTATGAGAAAACTAGTGATTAAAGCTCTCACGACTTTGATGGCACACTTTACTTTTCTTGCCCTTAATAAACTTGAACCATTGTGTCGTCTATGTTGTATATGCTTGCACTTATTTGTTGGGAATTAGCAGAACCATGCTGTCATGGGGAACGCTTTCAACATTTCACTTGGTACTTGTACCTAGTTGATATGATGCTCTTTTGTATATGGATGTCGTCGGTGTGAAATGAAAGGGGAGCTTGTAAATCCATGGAGTTATGTATATGTGTTAGAGAAAAGCCTGGGTCGATGGTCTAATCCATGCTGACATGGTGGAAACCTGAAGTGTAACCATAATGAGCTATCTATGAAACATTCTTCTTATAAAAAATGAGTCCTATATTGAGAAAAAAGAGAAAAAAAAGAGATTATGAAAAGAGGAAAGAGAGAAAAAACACCATATTCCCATGGTAAATAAGAAGATTGCTGAAATGCTCGTTGTCTGCTTGCCTTGTCATTTTGATATGGGGATTCTTCCGTATCATCGGGCAAGGGGTACCTCGTTGGCGGTTCTCTATGATACACATGTACTTACGATGACAAGAACTTACCGGTGACTATGAGGAGCGACCCTCGTATACAAGGGACATGAGATTTCTAACTTATACTTCGTCAAGCATGTACACGATAGTTTGTTCACTTTAACCTTAATCACTTCAAGATGCTTACGATAGGGGCAATGAGAGCTGAAAGCTATAAGTACCATAATTTTTGGAAGCTCTTTATGATACTTGAATCCCTACTTCCTTTTATGAAGGCCTTTCTTCCACCATTATATTGAGTCTCCACCTTCTACTTTTATGCACCTACTTTGAGAGCATAGTGGCCATTCTTAGTTCTATGTGCATTGTCCCAAGACTAGTTGATTGATGCATAACTTGATATTGCTTGTTTTAAACTATTTGTATCTAGTCACTCTTATGAACTTTGAAGGTGTCCTATGCATTTATATTTGCTACTCTATGAGGGACAAGCTGAATACTATTATGCTATGTTTTCTTTATGTGAAACAAACAAATGTCTTGCAAAGCATTGTTATTCATGAATCTTTTGTTTGTGCCTTTTCATGTTGCATCATAGTTTCTTTGTCTTATTGCTAGAACTTTGTCTTTCATGTTATGATTTAAGTACTATGATCCAAGCTTTGAATGTTTTACAAATACTTTGATCAAGTCTTTGATGGTGCATGTCACCTCAAAAATTATTCTTTCTTTTTATTACTTACCTACTCGAGGACGAGCAGGAGTTAAGCTTGGGGATGTTGATACATTGCAAATGTATCTATCATTTTTGATGTACCATGCTTGGTTTTATCCACTTTCTTGTGTTTTGTACACACTTTGGAGTACTTTTCATATGATTTCTTGGACTAACCTATTAACAAGAGCCACAGTGCCAGCTGCATGTTTTCTGCTATTTTTGGTTCCAGGAAAGTCAGAAAATGAATATCCTCGGAATTGGACGAGACAAAATATGAGACGGAGAAGGGCTGGGGGCCGGCCACACCACCTGACCGTGTGGCCAGGCCTGGCCCGTGCCAGGGGTGGTTTGGCCGACCCCAGCACCCCCTCGGCCTCTCCTTTCGCCTATATATTGCCCTCGGGACGAAAACCCTAAGTACCCGATCAAAAATCCACGAAAGAGTCTGTAGTCGCCGTCATCTCCATCCCTAGATCGGGAGGGATCTGAAGCTCTTCTCGGCACCCTGCCAGAGAGGGGAATTCACCTTGGAGGCCTCCTTCATCATCATGCAAGCCTCCGGTGTGATGCGTGAGTAGTTCATCTTTGGACTACAGGTCCATGTAGTAGCTAGATGGTTGGTTCTCCTCCTTTGTGCTTTCATGTCTAGATCTTGTGAGCTCCGTTCATGATCAAGATCATCTATTTGTAATTCTGCATGTTGTGTTTGCGGGGATCCGATGGATATTGAGATGTTATTTCAGATTGATTATTGATTTTATCATGTCTTTGTTATTTGTGATCTTGCATGCTTTCCGTTGTTAGTTGCTATCTTGGCCAAGTAGATGCTAGCAACTCCAAGAGTTAGTATTTATGCTCGATAGTGGGTTCATGCCTCTGGTAATCTGGGGAAGTGACAGAAATCTCTAAGGTACTAGATGTGTTGTTGCTACTAGGGAGAAAACAAAAATCCTTAGTTCATAGAACAATCATATTGTTTACTTTACACGCAATTCGTAAAGCAATAATCTGTTGCTTGCAACTTAATACTGGAGGGGGTTCGGATGATAACCTGAAGGTGGATTATTAGTCATAGATGTAGTTGGATGGCGGTCTATGTATAATGTTTTAATGCCCAATCAAGTTCCAAAGGAGTCAAGATGATTAGTATATGCATGTATTGCTTTCTCGATGTTTGTCAATTGCCCCTCTGTAATTTGTTCACCCAGCATGTTATCTATCTTAAGGAGAGCCACCTCTAGTGAACTATGGATCCCGGTCCTTTCTTTTACATACAATCTACAAACTGTTTACTGCTTTGTGTTTATTTTCTGCAAACTATCACTTCTTTCCATTCAATACGTTTAATCCTTTGTTTTCAGCAAAACCGGTGAGATTGACAACTTCATCGCAAGTTGGGGACAAAGTTTTGTGGTTGTGTTATGTAGGTCTCTACGTTGCTACTAGCACCGGTAGTGCGCCCTGTCAAGGCTCAGCTAGCAACACCTTTGGGGTGTTTCCTTGCTCCTACTGGTTCGATTAAACCTTGGTTTCATAACTGAGGGAAACTTGCTGTTGTGCTCATCATACCTTTCTCTTGGGGTTCCCCAACGAGCTCTACATCAACACCGAGCCATCAAGGGCCGTCATTCTCAGATTGCATCACAACACCACTGAAGGAGATCCACCACCATAGTTCATCCTCTCCCCCATCCATCCTCTCCATAGCCATAGTCATTAGCTTGTACATGAGATCTTCTTGTGATTCAGCAACCATTGTAAGAATATTTGATTTCAATCTAAGTAGTTTGCACAATGTTTTCTATCTTTGATCTTATTGTTATGAGTGAGTAGTCCTCACGGGCTATAGGCTGGGGTGAAACCTCGCAGCGATTATGTGCATCTAATCTATGGGAGTACTGTGTGTTGATTAAATAGAGATTTGTATCGTTGTTTCTTTGTCTCTTGTCTCGATCTGTGGACTTGTAGGTACCCAAGATCCCAGAGATTGATAAAGGCTTGAGGTGGGATACTTGGTTAGCAGCGATGTCATAGGAATCCCAATGACATAAAAGGGAGTACAGTCTTTGTTTAGCGATCCATTGGGGAACACCAGCAACATAACTTCTTAAGGCTTTGATTTGTGTTTTCACTTAATAATTGTTTGTAGCCCAGTGCTTCGTGGTGCAAATGCTTGGATCAAAAGACTACTGCTATGCATGTGACTTGCAGGGGCTCTAGTATATCGGGATGTGCTGCCTACAAATTGTATCTATATTAAAACATTACACATGAATATGCGTATTACTATCTTTATCCCATATGATGTGCAGCTGCAGGTGAATCTTCAACCCTGGCCTATCTACATCCATTGATACAACCGACATTATAAAGTAAACTAGAAAGGTCCAGTGAACGAAGGTAAAATGAAGAAACAAGTCTTGTAGACGTTCCTTATTATTTTCCTTTTACATTGTTTCCCAAGGATTTGATTAAGCCCAGGTCTACTAGGGAAAAACTACTATAAATACTGCATCCATAATTCTGGATCGAAGGTATTAGTGTCACATCTCATGCTTTAAAAATCCATGGATTTGAAGTTTTTGACTTGATATGATGCATAGTCTTGCTTAGTAGCGCCCCATGAGTATTCCTAAGTAATTATAACCTGTTACATCTAATTGTTTAAGTGATTTTTGTTATAGTGCTGGAAGGTTTCATTCACAATGAACAAAGGCAAAGGCATCCTTGGTGGCCTAAGGGCAAGAAGGGGCCCTAACAAGGTCTCCTTTAACTATGATGATGAACATCTATGGGAAGATTGTATGATTGAAAGGACAAAAGGATTGGGCGTGCACACCACAAGGTTGCAAGACCTAGAAGTGCTGATGACGTTAAGCTTAGAGGAAGACGTCAATTACTTTGAAGCACAAACATAGCTAGAAGGGTTTGCAAGCAATCCCTGATGGCTCAGTGTCGGTGCCAGAAAAATGCTGGTGCGATGTTGATGTAGAGCTTGTTGGGAACCCCAAGAGGAAGGTATGATGAACACAGCAGCAAGTTCCCCTCAGTTATGAAACCAAGGTTTAATCGAACCAGTAGGAGCAAGGAAACACCCCAAAGGTGTTGCTAGCTGAGCCTTGGTAGGGCGCACTACCGGTGCTAGTAGCAACGTGGAGACCTGCACAACACACCCACAGAACTTTGTCCCCAACTTGCAATGAGGTTGTCAATCTCACCATGTTTTGCTGAAAACAAAGGATTAAACGTATCGAATGGAAATAAGTAATAGTTTGCAGAAAGTAAACACAAAGAAGTAAAAGATTGTAGATTGTATGTAAAAGAAAGAGGACCGGGATCCATAGTTCACTAGAGGTGGCTCTCCTTAAGATAGATAACATGATGGGTGAACAAATTACAGCGGGGCAATTGATAAACATCAAGAAAGCAATACATGCATATACTAATAATCTTAACTCCTTTTGAGATTCGATTGGGCATTACAACATTATACATAAACCGCCATCCAACTGCATCTATGACTAATAATCCACCTTCAGGTTATCATTCGAACCCCCTCCAGTATTAAGTTGCAAGCAACAAATTATTGCTTTACGAACTGCGTGTAAACTAAACAATACGATTGTTCTATGAACAAAGGACTGTTGTTTTCTCCCTAGTAGCAACAACACATCTAGTACCTTAGATATTTCTGTCACTTCCCCAGATTACCAGAGGCATGAACCCACTATCGAGCATAAATACTAACTCTTGGAGTTGCTAGCATCTACTTGGCCAAGATAGCTACTAACAACGGAAAGCATGCAAGATCACAAATAACAAAGACATGATATAATCAATAATCAATCTGAAATAGTATCTCAATATCCATCGGATCCCCGCAAACACAACATGCAGAATTACAAATATATGATCTTGATCATGAACGGATCTCACAAGCTATAGACATGAAAGCACAAAGGAGGAGAACCAGCCATCTAGCTACTACATGGATCCGTAGTCCAAGGATGAACTACTCACGCATCACACCGGAGGCTTGCATGATGATGAAGAAGGCCTCCAGGGTGAATTCCCCTCTCCGGCAGGGTGCCGGGAAGAGCTTCAGATCCCTCCCGATCTAGGGATGGAGATGACAGCGGCTACAGACTCTTTCGTGGATTCTTGATCGGGCACTTAGGTTTTTCGTCCCGAGGGCATCTTATAGGCGGAAGGAGAAGCCAAGGGGGTGTTGGGGTCGGCCAGACCACCCCTGGTGCGGGCCAGGCCTGGCTGCGCAGCCAGGTGGTGTGGCCGGCCCCTAGCCCTTCTCCGTCTCGTATTCTAGCATCTGATGACTTCTAGAAAATAGGCACTTTGGCTTTTGTCCCATCCAATTCCGAGAATATTCATTTTCTGACTTTCCTAGAACCAAAAACAATAGAAAACAGGCAGCTGACACTGTGGCTCTTATTAATAGGTTATTCCAAGAAATCATATTAAAAGTACTCCAAAGTTGGAACAAAACACAATAAAGTGGATAAAAACAAGCATGGAACATCAAAATTTATAGATACATTTGCAATGTATCAATCCCCAAGAGACTTATGCTGAAATAAGTTGTGAATTTCTCGACACATTCAATTTTGTCCGTGCAAAGGAAAAGGTAACTAAGAGAGGGAAGGGAACCCCAAGCACCTTTGATGTTAGATTTGTGATGCAAGGAAATCGATTTATCATGCCCTTAGAAGAATTTTGCAAGGCATTGAAAGTGCTTGATATCTCCAAATTTTGACACTTTTTATTGAGGATTTTCCTTGAGTTTTCACTAGGTTTCGTTGATTTCGTTCTTTCAACTAATGTTAACATCACAAGTTAGCGAAACCTTGTTTTCTTGTATTGGTTTCTAGGTATTGAACACTTTCAGAAAATCTGAGAGCATTTATGGGCTAATTACACCTAAATGAGCAAATCCCCCATTGAAGACTCTTCCATTCGAGGCATCCAGTGCCCTTAAAGACCACTAGTATGGACCACCCATACTACTCTCATTCGCCTCTATTATATCAATACAAGCAACTTCCGTGAAGGTGAGGGGGACGAAAAACAAACACAACCATCACAAACATTCCTAGAAGAGAGGAGATCAGATCTAAAGAAGGAGAAGAACACCACATCATCCTTCGACGATCCCCAACCTCTCGATCATCAACTCCACCATCATTCCCACTTGTACTGAGAGAGAGAGATTCATACTTGTAAGATTAGGGTTTGAACCTCTATTCCACTTTGGCTTGTACTTGATTTGATCTTCAACGGTATTGTGGCTTGCTACTATAAAGTTGAGATGATTTCTATTTGTAATATGATTAAACCTTTGATCTGTCTTTCTCTCATGTCTGAATAAATCCCCATAGATGTGGGAGATGTAGGGGATTGGTGATATGTGTTGTGCCTCCTATATTTCCATCTATCTGTGATTGTTGTTGTGATTATTATATTGTGACAATGACTATCTATGTTTTCCTAATGCTTGTTGTCCAATTTAAGGGATCAGATGACATGATCCTGAGATCTCATATGTATGGACTTGTTTACTAGTGAATCGACGACCCCCCGAGTGACGCGACCGATATCAAAGAGGAACTAGCATAACTCGAGGATAACAAGGAACCATCAAGTTTAAAGCCTTGATCTGGTCAGAAGACCTTAATTGATGTGCTGACCATTAATGTAGTAATAGATAGATGGATCATTGGGATTGGGAAGAATCTACCAAGAGGACTCCTGATCGGTATATGGGTTGCTTTCCTACTTGCTTATTAATAAGAATTATCACAATCACTTATTACACCTTATCCACCTGGCACATTCACTATCATTATGAACCGTTTCTCCCCGCGCCTAACTTCTCATATGCAGGAATCTCAAACAACATCCTTACTTTTATTTTTATGTTATTTACTTCCAGTTTTGTTCAGTACTTAAATCTACTCCTTTATTCACTTAGCCATTTCCACTCTCAATGCTTGCAGTCAATTCACTTAAGACAATGTGATACCTTGGGTGCAACAGAAACGTCTCAGATAGACACTTTCCTAAGCTCCTTGTCAAGATTGATACAAAAACTAGAATTAATACTTCCATGAAAACATGCTCTAATGAACCTGTGCTTTTGGAGACTATCAGTGCCCAATAATGTATTGGGGGATGAAATTCCTAGTGATTATGATGCTGATATTCAGTTTTTTTGTAGAAGCATAAGTGTAGACATGCCTGAGGACATTCATAGAGGAAAACTTTCACACATTCAACTCCCCGGGCTTAGATATTTTGCATTATTTCTTGTTAGAGGATTTCTTGCTAGGAAGAATAGCATTGCATGCACCAGTCTAGTGATATATTTGTTAAAATGCGCTAAAGAAGGTAGGGCTCCTGAATTAGGTTGATCCTTGCTAGAACTTTGTCATATGCTGTAAAACATAAGTTGGGTAAACCTCTCTTTGTTGGGGCCATAGCTACTATGGTCTACGAACATATAAAAGATGAAATTAAGTTCTCTAACAAGGGAACCAAAATTCTTAAAACCAACCTCCTAGATTTTATTAATATGCTCATTAAAATGAAAATAGCTAGAAAGTGGCCTAGTGGAATCTTTATCTATCAATTTATGGTTAGACGTGGGAGACAAGAGTCCATGGTCCTTCCTCGTGTTAAATATTTTGACAGGTGATACATTGCAAATGTATCTATAATTTTTGATGTTCCATGCTTGGTTTTATCCACTTTCTTGTGTTTTGTTCCATCTTTGGAGTACTTTTCATATGATTTCTTGGACTAACCTATTAACAAGAGCCATAGTGTCAGCTGCCTGTTTTCTGCTGTTTTTGGTTCCAGGAAAGTCAGAAAATGAATATTCTCGGAATTGGACGGGACAAAAGCAAAAGTGCCTATTTTTCCGGAAGTCATCAAGTACCAAAATACAAGACGGAGAGGGCCTAGAGGCCGGCCGCACCACCTGGCCGCACGGCCAGGCTGGGCCCGTGCCAGGGGGTGGTGTGGTGGCCCCTGGCACCCCATCGGTCTCCCCTTCTGCCTATAAGATACCCTCAGGACGAAAACCCTAAGTACCCGATCAAAAATCCATGAAAGAGTCTGTAGCCGCTGTCATCTCCATACCTAGATCGGGAGGGATCTGAAGCTCTTCCCGGCACCCTGCCGGAGAGGGGAATTCACCCTGGAGGCCTTCTTCATCACCATGCAAGCCTCCGGTGTGATGCTTGAGTAGTTCATCCTTGGACTACGGATCCATGTAGTAGCTAGATGGCTGGTTCTTCTCCTTTGTGCTTTCATGTTTAGATCTTGTGAGCTCCGTTCATGATCAAGATCATCTATTTGTAATCATACATGTTGTGTTTGCGGGGATCCGATGGATACTGAGATGCTATTTCAGATTGATTATTGATTCTATCATGTCTTTGTTATTTGTGATCTTGCATGCTTTCCATTGTTAGTAGCAATCTTGGACAAGTAGATGCTAGCAACTCCAAGAGTTAGTATTTATGCTCGATAGTGGGTTCATGCCTCTGGTAATCTGGGGAAGTGACAGAAATCTCTAAGGTACTAGATGTGCTGTTGCTAATAGGGAGAAAACAACAATCCTTTGTTCATAGAACAATTGTATTGTTTACTTTACACGCAGTTCGTAAAGCAATAATCTGTTGCTTGCAACTTAATACTGGAGGGGGTTCGGATGATAACCTGAAGGTGGATTATTAGTCATAGATGCAGTTGGATGGCGGTCTATGTATAATGTTGTAATGCCCAATCAAGTCTCAAAGGAGTCAAGATGATTAGTATATGCATGTATTGCTTTCTCGATGTTTGTCAATTGCCCCGCTGTAATTTGTTCACCTAGCATGTTATCTATCTAAGGAGAGCCACCTCTAGTGAACTATGGATCCCGGTCCTTGTCTTTTACATTCAATCTACAAACTGTTTATTGCTTTGTCTTTACTTTCTGCAAACTTTTACTTCTTTCCATTCGATACGTTTAATCCTTTCTTTTCCGCAAAACATGGTGAGATTGACAACCTCATCGGAAGTTGGGGACAAAGTTCTGTGGTTGTGTTGTGCAGGTCTCCATGTTGCTACTAGCACCGGTAGTGCGCCCTGCCAAAGCTCAGCTAGTAACACCTTTGGGGTGTTTCCTTGCTCCTACTGGTTCGATTAAACCTTGGTTTCATAACTGAGGAAAACTTGTTGCCGTGCTCATCATACCTTCCTCTTGGGGTTCCCAACAAGCTCTACATCAACCACACACTAGCACTTTTCTAGGCGCCGTGCATTGAGCCATCAAGCATTTTTCTGGCGCCGTTGCCGGGGAGTCAAGGACATCTTTAGAAGGGGAGTCCCTCATAACCAATCTCTTTACTTTGTTATTTTTGTTTTGCTTAGTTTCTTTTTGCTTTGTTTGCTTGTTTTGTTATCAAAAACACAAAAAAATTAGTTTTACTAGTTTGCTTTCTTATTTGAAAACCCAAAAAATGACTACTCTTGAAAACACTAAGTTGTGTGACTTCACTAACACCAACAACAATGATTTTATGAGCACACCTATTGCTCCACCTGTGCCTGAAGATAGTTTCTTTGAGATAAAACCTTCTTTACTCAATCTTGTTATGAGAGAACAATTTTCTGGTATTGGTAATGAAGATGCTGCTTCCCATCTAAATAACTTTGTTGAACTTTGTGAGATGCGAAAGCATAGGGATATAGATGGTGATATTATTAAGCTTAAATTGTTTCCTTTCTCTTTGAGAGGAAAAGCTAAAGAATGGTTGAATTCCTTAACTAGGAATAGTATTGATTCTTGGACTAAATGCAAAGATGCTTTTATTGGAAAATTCTATCCTCCTGGTAAGATTATATCTACGAGAAGTGAAATAATGAAGTTTAAACAACTTCATAATGAGCATGTTGCTCAAGCTTGGGAAAGAATGAAATCTTTGGTTAAGAATTGTCCCACTCATGGACTGACTGCTTGGATGATCATCCAAACTTTTTATGCAGGATTAAACTATTCTTCAAGGAACCTATTGGATTTTGCTGCTGGAGGTACCTTTATGACCATCACTTTGGGTACTGCAACAAAACTTCTGGACAATATGATGGTTAATTATTCTGAATGGCATACTGAGAGAGCTCCACAAGGTAGGAAGGTAAATTCTATTGAGGAAACCTCCTCCTTGAGTGATAAAATTGATATTATTATGTCTATGCTTGTTAATGGGAGATCCCATATTGATCCAAATAATGTTCCTTTAGCCTCTTTGGTTGCTCAAGAAGAGCAAGTTGATGTGAACTTCATAAGAAATAACAATTTTGGCAATAATGCTTATAGGAACAATTTTGGTAACAACAATTATAATCCATATCCTCCCAACAATGGTAATGCTTATGGGAATTCTTACAACAATAATAGGAGTACACCCTCTGAACTTGAAGTTATGCTTAAAGACTTTATTAGTAAGCAAACTGCTTTCAATAAAACTATTGAGGAAAAACTCTCTAATGCTGAAAGAAATATAGCATCTTTGGCTGAAGCTCAATCCACTTTGAATAAAATGGCTGCTAAACCTGAAACTAATGATAATCCCTTTGCAGCTACTAATGCTATACAAGTAAGAATTGATGAAAATGTTAGACTATTAGCTGAATTACATGCTAAGTGGGAAAGAGAAGATTAAATTGCTAGAAACATTAGTGTTTCTACTATTACCACCACTAGTGTTGAGGCTTAATAGTTCTACTACTTTAGATGATAAATTTGATTTTTATCTTGACGGTTGCAATATCTCTGAAGTTATTAAGTTCCTACAAAAGCTTGCTAAAAATCCTAATGCTAGTGCTATGAACATGGCCTTTACAAAACACATTACTGATGCTCTCATAAAGATTAAAGAAGAAAAGATGAAACATAAAGCTTCTATTCCTATAAAACAAGAAGATGGTTGGGAACCAATCATTAATATGAAAGTGAATGACTTTGATTTCAAAGCTTTATGTGATCTTGATAGTAGTGTTTCTATTATGCCTAGAAGGATTTATGATATGCTTGATTTGCCTCCACTTGAAGATTGTTATTTGAATGTCCCACTTGATGATAATGCTAAAAGGAAACTCATGGGGAGTCTTAATGATGTTCTTATTATGGTTAACAATGCCTATGTCCCTGTTGATTTCTTTGTTTTGGATGTTGAATACAATGTTTCTTGTCCTATTACTTTGGGAAGACCTTTTCTTATAACTGTTGGTGCCATCATTGATATGAAAGAAGGCACCATTAAATATCAACTTCCACTCAAGAAAGGTATAGAACACTTCCCTAAGAAGAGAGAGAAGATCTCTTTTGCTTCTCTTATGAAAACAAAATTTGGTCTTAATGCTTCTTCATTTGAGAACACTTGATTCTTTTGCTTGCTTCTTATGCCTAACTTAAAGGCGTTAAAGAAAAGTACTTATTGGGAGATAACCCAAAAGTTTTAGATGAGTCTTGGAAGTTATTACTTCAGTAATAACCGCTCCTTATCCTTTTTATTTGCTTTTTGTGCCAAGAGTAACCTCTAATGAGAGAGAAGTAATGATTGGAAAAGTTGTTGTCCTGAAACAGATTTCTGTGCTTCACCGTAAAAATTCGTGTAAATCTCTGAACGTCTTTTTGAGGCGTGATTTTTTGTGATTCTGCCCTAGGTTGTTATCTAACTTTCGTTAGTTAAACACTTTTTGATTTGAGCAACAGAAGGTCTTCGAAAAAATTCGTCTTTACCTGCTGGTCTGTTTTGACAGATTTCTGCCATTTTCTACATTTGCTTCTTGTTGGTTCCTCTTTGAGTTCTTTTGGGGAATTGAGCTTTTTGAGGGAAGTGCTACAGTATCTAGTGTTCTAATGGAAGTTCATTTGGTGTTAGAACTGAACCTTAAGACTTATTTATCTTGAGTTCACTAATGTTGCTAATAAAGATTGTGTGAAGTTTTGTATGAAGGAAAAATTTCAGGTGTATGGAAGGAATGAGTAATGAGATGAAGAATGGACTAAAGCTCAAGCTTGGGGATGCCACACGTGTCACCCTAAGAAATATCCAATAAGTACAAGCGTCAAAGCTTGGGGATGCCCAAGGCATCCCCTTCTTCATCAATAAAAATCCCAGGTTTCTTCCAAACGCTTCATTTTTTGTTTCATGCACAGTTGTGTTTTTCTTGGAGCGTCTTCTTTTTCGTTTTCGTTTTGGTTTTTTGTTTGCTTCGTTTTCTTAGTTTTATGAATAAATTGGTTGGACCCCTCTTTCATACATTGGTTTGCAAATAGTTTGGTTTGGTTTGGAAAAGAATAGGAAAGTTCATGCTTATGTGGTAAAAAGAGCTCATTTTTAACTATGGCCTATGCTTTGTCATGCCATGCTTGATATTGTTTTGGCTTTATGCTTAGTATTCTTTGCTATGGCATGACTTGTTATAAACAATTGAGATTGCTTAATGTGCCTTGGATGAATTATGCGTTGTTTTAGCATATTAAAGCATAGTATAGTGGTATTCTCCTTTGATGCTTTATTTGGGTTGACTTGGCCCATGCTCACACCATGTTATGACTATCCCAAGTCACCATAGCCTTTATGATCCTTTAGTTTTCAACTTATAGTATCACTTTATGCTTTGATCAATGATGTTTTGTCGCTCTGCATGATTATGGCCATTATTGCTCTCTTAGTTTGTCGCTCCCAGTCTTTTGCTAGCCTCCACAACCAAGTATGAGTTCCACTCATGCATCCAACTCCCTAAACTAAGTTATTCCAAAGAGTCCACCATACCTACCTACTAGATTATGCTATTCCAAGTATATGGATGTCATCGGTGTGAAATGAAAGGGGATCTTGTAAGTCCATGGAGGTATGTATATGTGTTAGAGAAACACCTGGGCCGCTGGTCTAATCCATGCTGACATGGTGGAAACCTACAGCGTAACCATAATGAGCTGTCTATGAAGCATTCTTCTTATAAAAAAGAGTCCTATATTGAGAAAAAAGAGAAAAAATGAGATTATGAAAAGAGGAAAGAGAGAAAAAATCACCATATTCCCATGGTAAATAAGAAGATTGCTGAGATGCTCGTTGTCTGCTTGCCTTGTCATTTTGATATGGGGATTCTTCCGTATCATCGGGCAAGGGGTACCCCATTGGCGGTTCTCTATGATACACATATACTTACAATGACAAGAACTTACCGGTGACTAAACTTGAGTAGCATGAGGAGCGGCCCTCGTATACAAGGGACATGAGATTTCTTACTTATACTTCGTCAAGCATGTACACCATAGTTTGTTCACTTTAACCTTATTCACTTCAAGATGCTTAGGATAGGGGCAATGAGAGCTGAAAGCTATAAGTACCATAATTTTTGGAAGCTCTTTATGAGACTTGAATCCCTACTTCCTTTTATGAAGGCCTTTCTTCCACCATTATATTGAGTCTCCACCTTCTATCTTTATGCACCTACTTTGAGAGCATAGTGGCCATTCTTAGTTCTATGTGCATTGTCCCAAGACAAGTTGATTGGTGCATAACTTGTTATTTCTTGTTTTAAACTATTTGTATCTAGTCACTCTTATGAACTTTGAAGGTGTCCTATGCATTTATATTTGCTACTCTATGAGGGACAAGCTGAATACTAATATGCTATGTTTTCTTTATGTGAAACAAACAAACGTCTTGCAAAGCATTGTTATTCATGAATCTTTTGTTTGTGCCTTTCCATGTTGCATCATAGTTTCTTTGCTTATTGCGAGAACTTTGTCTTTCATGTTATGATTGAAGTACTATGATCCCAACTTTGAATGTTTTACAAATACTTTGATCAAGTCTTTGATGGTGCATGTCACCTTAAAAAATATTCTTTCTTTTTATCACTTACCTACTCGAGGACGAGCAAGAGTTAAGCTTGGGGATGTTGATACATTGCAAATGTATCTATAATTTTTGATGTTCCATGCTTGGTTTTATCCACTTTCTTGTGTTTTGTTCCAACTTTGGAGTACTTTTCATATGATTTCTTGGACTAACCTATTAACAAGAGCCACAGTGCCAGCTGCATGTTTTCTGCTATTTTTGGTTCCAGGAAAGTCAGAAAATGAATATTCTCGGAATTGGATAGGACAAAAGCCAAAGTGCCTATTTTTCCGGAAGTCATCAAGTGCCAGAATACGAGACGGAGAGGGGCCAGAGGCCGGCCACACCACCTGGCCGCGTGGCCAGGCTGGGCCCGCGCCAGGGGGTGGTGTGGTGGCCCCTGGCACCCCTTCGGTCTCCCCTTCCGCCTATAAGATGCCCTCGGGACGAAAACCCTAAGTACCCGATCAAAAATCCACGAAAGAGTCTGTAGCCGCCGTCATCTCCATCCCTAGATTGGGAGGGATCTGAAGCTCTTCTCGGCACCCTGCCGGAGTGGGGAATTCACCCTGGAGGCCTTCTTCATCACCATGCAAGCCTCCGGTGTGATGCGTGAGTGCTTCATCCTTGGACTACGGATCCATGTAGTAGCTAGATGGCTGGTTCTCCTCCTTTGTGCTTTCATGTTTAGATCTTGTGAGCTCCGTTCATGATCAAGATCATCTATTTGTAATCATACATGTTGTGTTTGCGGGGATCCGATGGATATTGAGATGCTATTTCAGATTGATTATTGATTCTATCATGTCTTTGTTATTTGTGATCTTGCATGCTTTCCGTTATTAGTAGCTATCTTGGCCAAGTAGATGCGAGAACTCCAAGAGTTAGTATTTATGCTCGATAGTTGGTTCATGCCTCTGGTAATCTGGGGAAGTGACAGAAATCTCTAAGGTACTAGATGTGCTGTTGCTACTAGGGAGAAAATAACAATCCTTTGTTCATAGAACAATCGTATTGTTTACTTTACACGCAGGTCATAAAGCAATAATCTGTTGCTTGCAACTTAATACTGGAGGGGGTTCGGATGATAACCCGAAGGTGGATTATTAGTCATAGATGCAGTTGGATGGCGGTCTATGTATAATGTTGTAATGCCCAATCAAGTCTCAAAGGAGTCAAGATGATTAGAATATGCATGTATTACTTTCTCGATGTTTGTCAATTGCCCCACTGTAATTTGTTCACCCAGCATGTTATCTATCTAAGGAGAGCCACCTCTAGTGAATTATGGATCCCGGTCCTTGTCTTTTACATTCAATCTACAAACTGTTTACTAATTTGTGTTTACTTTCTGCAAACTTTTACTTCTTTCCATTCGATACGTTTAATCCTTTGTTTTTCGCAAAACACGGTGAGATTGACAACCTCATCGCAAGTTGGGGACAAAGTTCTGTGGTTGTGTTGTGCAGGTCTCCATGTTGCTACTAGCACCGGTAGTGCGCCCTGCCAAAGCTCAGCTAGTAACACCTTTGGGGTGTTTCCTTTCTCCTACTGGTTTGATTAAACCTTGGTTTCATAACTGAGGGAAACTTGCTGCTGTGTTCATCATACCTTCCTCTTGGGGTTCCCAACGAGCTCTACATCAACCACGCACCAGTACTTTTCTGGGTGCCGTGCATTGAGCCATCAATAGGTCATCAGGTAAGTGGACGGTCCCCAAGTTGGAAAAGCCCTCATGAGACATTACTCCTACACCACCAACATACCACACATGGGGTGGCACGCCTACAACATCTGGGTATCACACGGTGGAAGGCTCTTCTTCTCAGTTAGGGAATCAGGGCGTGCCCTAGGAGTGATCACCATGGGAGCAGTCGACGCCTTACCATGGCGGTGGATCGCACGGTTGGGGGTCAAACCCCCACTACCCAGGCTACTAACTTCCACCCAAGCTTGGGGGAGTATGATTTTCATCCCTTCCTTTTCATTGTATATGCCATGATATTATTGTATAAGTTGTTTGAATTGTAGTTTTGCTGTCCCAAAATTTGAAAATCCAAAAAGATTTTTACTTTTTAGCCCTTTCCATGTTTTTATCTCTAGTGTAAGTCAAAACCCAAAAATATTTTCTTTGTTTCTTTAGCTTACTTTCTATTTAGTTAGTTATAATTTTCACCCAAAACTGGAAACCACAAAAAGATTTTTGTTTTTGAAAAGCACGTTAAAAGGAGTTGTAGAAATCTTCATGATGTTGTACAATGTTTTTCTTTCATTTTTTATCTATAAATCCGATTAGGTTTAAATTTCTACATAAACGGTTACTTTTCATCCCCCCCACACAAAAATTGGCAAAAATTACTAGGATGTTTAAGTAGGGGAAAACTAGGCTACATCGTTGCATTAATTTGATGGCAGGTTTTGATTTTCATCGCTAAACGTGGCTAGTTGAACTTGCAAATGATCCCTAGTGAGTACTATGGTGATACATGGATCATAGACATTATAAGACACCATTTTATGAAAAGTTTTTGATGAAAAAGCCTGTAGTGCACTTGATCAAACTATTGGAAATGATGTCCTAAATGAACCAAGTTATACTCTCTTGACTCTATTCTATATGTGAGTGTATTGTGTATTTCGAGTTGGGAAAGGAAGAACAACAATGATGAATCATCATGTATTGACTGATAAAATAGGTATGACACCTTTGCTATATTTATGAATGCAATTTAACAATAGCAAGTACTTGTGTGTAGTTTCATCAATACTTATGGAAGTGGTGATGGATGTTTACCTTGGTTGTATTTTTCTCGCTATATAATGATGCAAATGAGATGCTATTGAGGAACATTATTTAGACTTGATTGAAAGATAGTAGCTTTGAACAAAGGTCTATGCATGACATTGTGTTTGTTATTGTGAACGTGGCACATCTTCAATGGTGAATATTTATATTCCTATGTGTCTTTGAAATATGAAGGTTGATGTTTGTATGACAGACTAGTCTTTCAAATGGTGAATCTCATTGTTGAGTAATATATAAGTCGGTTGATAGTATCTTTAGTTGACCACTTAACCTTTCTGCTAGCCTGCAAACCAACTCCACCAACATGGCTATCATTGTGTTGGTGGGCACACTCCCATGAGCCACTATCCTGAAATAAAAAAGAAAATGAACCCATTGAGCTAGCTATTATGATGATATCAAAGAAGTGTCCACTAAAGAAAGGGCAAAAACTAAGAAGTGTCCATCAAATAAAGGCAAATCATGCCTATTCAAATGAAGCTAAATGAAGGTTAATTGGTGAAACCCCTACCACTCATATAAGGTGTAGAAGCTTATAAGCAAGCACCTATCCTATTTCCACTCCACCCTGATGTCAACTAAAGATACTAGTTACTTACTCATGTATGGATCTTCTATGAGTGTTCAAAGGTTGAAAGACTGGAAGGATACGACATCACCCAAGTATTTAGTATGCAATGCAAACATGCTGAATTATTAGTCAATAATTGAAAGAATAAAAGGTCTCAAAAACCTTACTCATGATTCAATCAAATGCGATGTGAGAACTTTATTCGTTTCTACTATCAATTAATCATGTTTGAGTAGTGTTGCCATATATTATCTTCTTTGCACCATGTATAAATAGCAACATAGTGAACTTTTGTTAACACTTTGCTATTCATTGATAAAGCTATGTTCCAAATACTTGCTATGTTAAATTGTTACACATGCATAGAACAAAGCTTTTGTCAAAGTCTTATATCGCTTCTACACTGCGTTTGAGTTATGTGAGGAAAAACAATGAGCTAAGCTTGGGGGAGTTGATACATCTCAGATGTATCTCCTTTACCAAGTACTTTTCTCAGTGATTTGCTCTGAAATTTCACCATACTTGGATAAAACTGTTGAATATGACACTGCTTTAAGCAAAAATCTTCTTTCCATTTGTTTTTGCACGAAATAAAATCAAGGAAAAATACCACGCGGGTTTTTCATCAAAACAAGGAGCATGGGCTTTGGAATCACACGAGGGGGCACGAGGCCCAAAAGAGCATAGGTGGCATGCCCTCCCTTGTTGGGCGTGTAAGATCCCTCCTTATTAAAGGAAAAGATCCCTGTGATTGCAATGCTAGTCCCTGGATCAATGCTAGCATCCACAGTTTAAGATGAAGTACACAGATACAAAGGTCGTTTATTACAGTCATTCCAGAGATAAATCATAGTCTTTTACAACTCATGGCCAAAGGCCTAATACAAGAGTTTATGGAATAAGTAAATAAACATAAGTCTTCATCTTCATGTGCCACAGGCAAGCATGTTGAGTGTAGACTCATGACTCCTAATCATCATCGGAGTAACCTACAACATTACAAGTTACAGCCACAGAGGGTCAATACTTTGGAATAGTATTGGCAAGTGATACCTTAGTATATTTTAAGTGGACTATAATACTATATGCATTTGGCTGGTGGAGCTTAGGCTTGCATTGCTCAAAATAGATTTTTCCTTAACTTTTGAAAACACTAAGTTTTTGCTTGGCACAAAACACCCAAGGCATCTATCAATCAAAGACTCCAGATCCACTCAGGGCATCTACCAATCAATGACTGAAGATCCTTTTAACCCTTGTTCACCCACAAGTTTTATTTAGAAATTGGAGTGATGAGATTCTTGAAGGTTCCATGTCTTGATGCTCAAATTGTCCTTTACCAGGGACATGGCTAAGTACTTAGGTTTTACACTCTGCAGAGGTGGTGCACTTTCCCCACAAGACTTGGTTTCCCAAGACAAGATCCTTCAGAAGCCTTTCCTTAGTCAAATGGACGCGCTCCAACCTATCAATCCCTCTACCACCAACTGTCCAAGAGACTAAGTTCTAGCAACCTAAGATCATGGCAGAGCCCATAATGCCAAGTGGTTGCACTTGAAGCTTCTCAACATTTGACATCTCAAATCTCTTTGTTTCCTGGGTGGCCATCCACAAGTGAGATACACTAAGGTAAACCATAAACATGGGCCTTGTGAACCACTCAACCAAAAACCACCAAACAAGTCCCATTCCACCCAGGAGATTCATTAACTTAGTTGTTTTGTTAAATAAAACACAAGTCCTCAGACTTAGAATAATTTTTCCATAGTGTGAATATATAAACCACCCTTGTTTTCTAGTAGCTAGGCTAAGCATGGCATGGCAACTTATCCTTAGGGAATTTTCCTAGCAATTCTACCATTCTAATCTACATAGGATTTCCCCAACATATCTTTGACAAAAGAAGCATGCAAGTCTTAGCAAAATACTAATGCAAGTATAAAATATAGGAATGGAATATTCATGAGGATATCACTTGCCTTGGTAGTGTGGAGAGTAGCACTCGTCACAATCACAATCACTAGCAAAATCTACACACAAAGTTATAGCACACAATTACACACAAATATATACAAACAAAAAAATATTATGAATGCATGCATGCATGAATCTACTAAGTGGTGATTTTTGAAAATTTCTACCAAGCATGTGCAAGATTACAGAAACTAAACAAGTCACAAAATAGCCAAGACAAACTTAAATAACCCTAAAAAAAATACTGAACTAAATCTATACTCAAAAAGGCCTCAAACAAGTTTCTGTAATTTAAGCCAAACTAATGGTTACTATTTGCTAAACAAAAAGGATAGGCAGAAAGGTCTTGTTTTTCTGAATTCAACGGTATAAAGTTTGCAAAAATCCAATGTGGCATTCAAAAGATATTGGCATTTGAAATCTGGATCAAAATCTGTTTTTAAATTCTATTTTCAGACCTAACCCTAGCCACGCGTCACTGTCTAATTGGTCGGTACCGGTTCGTCTGGATCGAGCGATACAGACCGCTGGATTTAAAAGGGCAGGTGCGGCTCAGATCAACGCGTACCCCTTCGATTAGTCATTCTATCAAAACCATCAGATGCAGATCTAACGGTTCCTATGCTCTGGCCAAAATCTGGCGGCGGAGCGGTGGCTACCGGCGGCGGAACGGTCGGTCGACGACGTTGTCGACGATGCAGGCGGCGAGTGAGAAGGAGGAGTATCTCACCGGGCTCAGGGGGTCACGGTGATGCTCGTCGTAGACGCGGTTGGTCAAGGGGCGCTCGGGCACGGCTGCGATTGCTCACCGGAGTTCGTGGCGGCGTCGGGTGCGTCAGGTGGTCGTCGTGGACGTCGCTGTGAATCACCCCAAGGCAATATAACGACACGGTTAGGTTCACAGGGTCAAGGGGCAGTCGTGTGCATGAACGGGAAGGCGAGGGGCGGTCTATACCTACCGAGAAAACTCGTCGGAGTTGATGTCGTCGTCGGTGCTCGCGGTGTCAAGTGAAACCGGCGACCTGGGGCAGTACAAGACGGACTAGTGAGGTCAGGAGGTGCGCAAAGATACACTGAGTCAGATAGCAAGAACGATAGGCAGAGGGGAACTCGAGGATCACCTGAATCGCTCGCCGGAGAGGGCTCTGTCAGCGGCGGTGCGCGGAGGATTGAGGGCAGCCTGGTGGCGGAGTGAGCGAGGTGTTTGGGGGAAAAAGATCGCGGGGCAGAGAGGGTCTTATAGCCGGGGAATCGACAGGAAACGCTCGAGGATAAATGCCCATTTACGCCGCGCCATTACCGGCCATCACTGCTGCAACGACGTGGTCGCAGGCGCGGTCTGGGGAAGACGAGGATGACGTGGACTGGGCCCGCTCGTCAGCGAAACGCGCAAGGTGTTGGTGGGGTCGGGCTGTCAGCGTCTGTTTGCGTATGCTCGCGCATGTGAGAAGGAAAAGGAGATCCCCGGGTGGGCTTGCTGGGCTTGATCCGCTGCTGGGCCAGATTCTGGCCGCGCGGCCCTTTTCCATTGTTTAAGCTTTTTCTTTTTTCTAAATTCATTTTCTGGTATGAATTTTGATATGAATTCAAATCCTTTTGAATTCAAACTGCTTTGGGAATTTTTTGCAGGGCTCTGTGGGTTCAAAAACAGTCATTCTAACTAAGTGGTTACCTTGCAAGGCTTGGTCAAGCTTGGGTTTCAAAGTAAACAGTGATTTGCTCTAATTTGCAAATATTTGAAATAGGGTTTTGAAACTATTTCTAAATTTTGAATCTTGGGTTAAAATGCTTCACCTAATCTTTCCAACCATGGAGGCAAGCAAACAAGTTCATAGACAATCAAATCTCAAATGATGATGGCCAATCGAGATAAATTGCCCACATGAAATCATAGCCTAAGTTTATGCTTCTAAATGATTTTGAGGAAAACCCTAAATGAATGAAGGATGCAAGGATGAAATGAATGAGTTTTGAAACATGATTTTTGGGATGTTACAAATCTAACCCCCTTAAAATGAATCTCGCCCTCGAGATTCGGATTGGCTAGCAAATAGGTGAGGGTGGTCTTTCCGAAGATCGTCTTCTCTTTCCCATGTTGCTTCCTCTTCGGAATGATGATTCCATTGTACTTTACAAAACTTGATAGTTTTTGTCCTTGTGACTCTTTCTGTGGTCTCAAGAATCTTGACAGGATTTTCTTCATAGGTGAGATCACTTTCTAGTTGAACTTCTTCCAAAGATATGGTATCCTTCAAAGAAGATCCTTCCATCTCCGGGTGACATTTCTTAAGCTGACTCACATGAAAAACATTATGGACTGCTAATAAAGATGCTGGCAGTTCGATTTCATATGCAGCTTCTCCCTTGCGACTTAGAATGTTGAATGGTCCCACATATCTTGGTGCTAACTTTCCTTTGACTCCAAATCTTTTTACTCCACGAAGTGGTGATACTCTAAGATAAGCTCTATCCCCAATTTCGTAAGTGACTTCTCTATGCTTAGCATCTGCGTAGCTTTTCTGTCGAGACTGTGCTATCTTCAATCTGTCTCTAACCAATTTGACCTTTTCTTCGGCGTCTTTGATAAGGTCTGGTCCAAACAAACTTCTTTCTCCCACACCATTCCATAGCAATGGGGTGGTACACTTTCTTCCATATAGAAACTCAAATGGTGCCATCCCAATACTAGATTGGTGACTGTTGTTGTAAGAGAACTCTGCGTAAGGCAGACTTTCATCCCAACTTGCTCCATAGTCTAGGGCACATGCCCTCAACATGTCTTCAAGAATTTGATTAGTCCTTTCTGTTTGTCCATCAGTTTGAGGATGAAAAGCAGTGCTGAATTCCAATCTCGTTCCTAAAGATTCATGAAGTTGTCTCCAAAAGTGAGAAGTGAACTGAGTTCCTCTATCAGACACAATACTCTTAGGTACTCCGTGAAGGCATACAATTCTGCTCATGTAGATTTTGGCTAACTTGGCACTGGTATAAGTTGTCTTTACGGGTATAAAATGAGCCACTTTAGTTAGGCGATCCACAACTACCCATATGGAATCATACCCTGACCTGGTCCTTGGTAATCCGGTAATGAAATCCATACCAATATTTTCCCACTTCCATTCAGGAATAGGCATTGGTTGAAGCAAACCTGCTGGTTTCTGATGCTCCGCTTTCACTCTACTACACACATCACACAAGGCAATGTGTTCGGCGATGTCCCTTTTAAGATTGTTCCACCAAAATCTTTCTTTCATATCCATGTACATTTTGGTGTTTCCCGGGTGAATAGAATACAGAGAGTTATTGGCTTCTTGCAGAATCAGTTTCCGCAATTCCGGATCTTGTGGAACACAAATACGTTTCCCGTGCCATAAAGTACCTTGTTCGTCCATATGGAAACTTTTAGCCTTCCCTTGGCTAATCCTTTCCTTAATCTCTTCGATTTCTTTATCCGTCTTTTGGGCTTCTTTAATCTTATCCAAAAGAGTGGGTTGAACATCCAAAGACATGAGATGTCCTTCCGGCACAATCTCCAACCTGAGTTCCTTGAATTGCTTACATAAATCATCAGGCAATTCACCTTTGGTAAGACCATTTACAAACGCCTTACGACTTAGAGCATCTGCTACTACATTTGCTTTACCGGGGTGGTATTGCAAACTCAAGTCGTAATCCTTGATAAGTTCTAGCCATCTCCTTTGTCTCATATTGATTTCCTTCTGGGTGAAGATATACTTCAAACTCTTATGATCGGTGAATACTTCACAACGTTTTCCCAAAAGGTAATGTCTCCATGTTTTGAGTGCATGGACAACAGCGGCTAACTCTAAATCATGAGTAGGATAATTTACTTCATGAGTTTTGAGTTGTCTCGAGGCATAAGCCACAACTTTTCCGCCTTGCATAAGTACGGCTCCTAATCCTTGATGCGAAGCATCACAATACACTTGGAAATCCTTTTCCAAATCTGGTAGGCACAGTACTGGTGCTGACACAAGTCTCTTCTTTAATTCTTGAAAGCTGAGTTCACATCCTTCAGACCAAGCAAATTTCTTATCTTTCTTTAACAATTCTGTCATTGGTTTAGCAACCTTTGAAAATTTTTCAATGAATCTTCTGTAGTAACCTGCTAAGCCAAGGAAACTACGAACCTCTTTTACATTCTTAGGAGATTCCCATTCTGTCACAGCCGAAACTTTAGCAGGATCAACTGCTACACCATCCTTTGTCATAACATGACCAAGAAATCCAACTTCCTCTAACCAAAACTCACACTTGCTGAACTTGGCATAAAGTTTATGTTCCCTTAGTTTCTCAAGTATTAAGCGTAGATTTCTTTCATGCTCTTCCTTGCTCTTGGAGTAGACTAAGATGTCATCTATGAAAACGACAACGAACTTGTCGAGAAATTCCATGAACACTTTGTTCATCATATTCATGAAGTATGCTGGAGCGTTGGTTAAACCAAAAGGCATCACAGTGTACTCATACAATCCATACCTTGTGGTGAAGGCTGTTTTAGGTATGTCTTGCTCTCTTATCTTGAGTTGAAAATAGCCTGACCGAAGATCAATCTTTGAGAACACACATGCTCCTTCTAGCTGATCAAACAAGTCATTGATTCTTGGCAAAGGATACTTGTTCTTGATGGTTACCTCGTTGAGAGAACGGTAATCTATGCATAGTCTTTGAGTTCTATCTCTCTTTTCTACGAACAAAACTGGAGCTCCCCAAGACGAAGAACTTGGCTGGATGAATCCTTTCTGCAATTGTTCTCCAAGTTGTTTCTTGAGTTCCTTAAGTTCGTCAACTGACATTTTATAAGGCCTCTTTGCTCTTGGCCCAGAACCTGGTACCAAATCTATTATAAATTCTACATCTCTATCTGGTGGCATTCCTGGTAACTCTTCCGGAAACACATCCGGATACTCACACACAATTGGCACACTGTCCATGCTAACCTCCTTAAGAGAATTCAGCTTACTCCCTTTAGATTTAAAATTGGACTTAAATGTTATCCTCTTACCTTCAGGGGTTGTGAGTGAAATTGTATGATTGGCACAATCTAGTACTCCCTCGTACTTAGCCATCCAATCCATTCCCAAAATTACATCCAATCCTTGGGAATTCAGGATTATTAGGCTTACTGGAAACTTATGTTTTCCGATCTCTATGACTAGATCCCGGCATCCAAGACTCACTATCATATCCCCTCCCGGAGAGCTAACTTTTATCGGACACCCAATGTTTTCAGATGCAAACCCGTTTCTATCAACAAATGCTTTTGATATGAATGAATGAGATGCACCAGTGTCAAAGAGTACAAATGCTGAGATGGAATTGAGTCTGAACTTACCAGCAACGGCATCAGGCTCTTCAAAGACCTCCTCCACATTGATGTGGTTAACCTGTCCTTTCTGAAAAGTATTGGGCTTGTTAGGTCCTTCAACTTTCTTCTCAGGGCACTCATTAGCATAATGCCCTAGCTTCTTGCATTTGAAGCATTCAACCTGATTGATGTCCCTTTTAGGCTGACTTCCACTTCCACTTCCACTATGGTGGTTCTTATGTCCACTCTTGTGATTCTTATACTTATCATTGTCATGACTGCGATGATGCTTGTTGTCATGACGGTTGTGGTTGTGGTGCTTGTTAAACTTCCCATGCTTGTGGGATCCTGAGCTGACACTATCATCATAGTGAGATCGTTTATGAGTTGATCCCGAGCTGTGCTTGTCGGAGTGTTTCCTCTTCCTACTCTCGACTTGCTTCATTTTATTTTCCACAATAACAGTCTTGTCACACAGCGACTGATAAGTAGGAACATATGCCACAGACAGTTGCAAACTCAGTTCATCATTCAAACCTTCCAGAAACTTTTCTTTCCTTTTGGCATCCGTGTCAACCTCATCCGGTGCATAGCGCGCCAGATTGTTGAACTCTTCAATATATTCAGCCACGCTGTGGTGTCGCTGCTTCAGGTTGTGAAACTCCTTCTTTTTCAGGCTCATCATACCTGGTGAGATATGAGTAGTACGAAATCCATCTTCAAAGATAGCCCAGGTCACCTCATCGATAGGAGTGGTGATCTGGAAATTGTCCCACCATGCTGCGGCTGGTCCTTCCAACAGATGTGCCGCGAACCTGACTTTTTCAGCATCTGTGCATCCCACGGTCACTAAGTCTTTGTTCACAGAACGTATCCAATCATTGGCCACCATGGGCAAGTCGATCCTGAAAACTTAGCTGGCCTCAGACGCAAAAATCTGGTAAGCATATCAAAACCTGGAGGGTTGTTGTTGTTGTTGTTATTGTTGTTATTGGGGTTGTTGTTGTTCTGGTTCTGGATGAACATCGTCATCATTTGCATAAGCTGTGTCTGCGCATTCATCATTTGTTGCATTTCCGGGGTAATGTTGGGGTTGGGGTTGGGGTTTGCGCGACGGGGAGGCATCTGTGGTTTATTCATATAGAGATAAGAATGAGATACCCTTACATGATTTATGCACAATACATCACACAAGCAAACATATAGCATGCAACACAAGGATAAAAGTTCAACAACAAGATAACAAAAGTCTCAAGGTAAAGACACACAAATGGCAAGCCATCCACATGTCGGATGGTCCAAACATTAAGTTCACAAATAACAAGTGCGGTAAATAAAGATAACTGAGTAGTCAAATCTACTCGTCGGCATCAATCTCCTCCTCGACAAAGGTAAGACCTGCGTTCTCCATTGCGGTCTTGTTCTCCTCGATGGTAGTGGTCAAAGAGTCGATCTTGGCCTTGAGAGCCCTCTTCTGGGAACGAAGCCTCTCAATCACTGTCTACTGCTGCTCTAACTCGAAGTCCTTTGACTGCAGTTCCTTGGTCATATCACGAATCCTCTTGTTCCTATCCTGGACACGCTTCTCTTGACTCTTGAACTTACGGTCTTGGGTCTCGAACTTCGTCTCCATCTCCTTGACTATCTCGTCCTGCTGCGCAAAGAGCTTGTCCTTCTCGCGAAGCTGCACCTGGAGCTCGTCATTACTAAGCATGACATTGGTCCTATCGGTATCCACGTGCCTAATAAGAGTCTCTAAGTCCTGGAGGTACAAGCGTATCGGCTCTGCTGTGGTCCTCGAGTCGTCCTCAAAGTCGATGGACTCTCCGTCATCATCACGCCTTCCGAAGGCATGGAAGTGAGTGCCTCTAACCTGTCGGGAGTGACGTCCTAACAGTCGTCCTATCAGATCCTGCATGACAACCTCCATGCCTCTCTCCCTGTCATCGTGCATAAGCTTGAAGACGATGGCCTCCGTAGTAGGCTCAGTCTGGCGTCCTGGCTGGTTCACCTTGAAGCCCCAAAGGTCCTTCCTCTCAAACTTGGTGAGTGGGTGCACCGTAATGATAGGAAGAGGGAGATCGAGTAAAGTAGTAAGCTCTACGATACGAGGACCAAAACGGGTATCCTGGAACTCCTCAACAGTGTTGATGGCAATAGGCATCTATTTATAAGATTGAAAAAGTTAGAACAACACAATTTAAGATAAACAAGACAAACATTCAAACACATTCTTGGAACACACAATTCACTCAAGTCATGCATACATAAATCCATTTCATCAACCAAGGTTCAAACTTATTTAAGGTATCATTTTGGAAAATAAGGTGATTGGTGGTGGTCAAACTAACGAAGTGCGCTTACAATCCTATCTCACTGGATCTGGTGGCTAACACAATGTTCCTAGTGGCAATCACCCTATCTTGTTCACATGCTTCTATCACTAAGTCTATAATATCTCCCCTTAAGTTTTGGTTGGTGATTTCCAACTCTTGGGTATGTTCCTTCTCTTTCTCTAAGTCTTTTTGGAGGTTGAGCATCTTGCACTTGACTCTAGCACTTAGTTCTTGGATAGTCTTCCAAGCTGCTTCTTTTGCTGACTCAAAGAATGTGGTGTGCATAAAAGTGTTGGTGTACATGCAGAAGCCCTTTTCTTGATGGTTGTCTTCCTTGTTTTTGTACAGGTGAAGTTGCACCCACCAATACTCCATTCCTTCCTCCATCACTGGAAAGCCCTTGTACACAGCTGCACCATGTACTCCCATGGTCTCCATGAGGTCCTTGAGAATTTTGGGAAACTCAGTCTCACACTCCAAGGTCATGGTCATGAGTGGTCCTTTCTTCACGGCTTCGTTGACGGAGTTCATCTACAAATAGAGATGAGAATGAGAAGATTAGAAAAGTTTACGAGAAGAATAGACAAGTGTAGAAGAAGTAAATTTTTTTTTCCTTAGTGGTTTCCAATCCTAGGGTCATAATCCTACAGGCAACACAGTGCTCTGATACCATCTGTAAGATCCCTCCTTATTAAAGGAAAAGATCCCTGTGATTGCAATGCTAGTCCTTGGATCAATGCTAGCATCCACAGTTTAAGATGAAGTACACAGATACAAAGGTCGTTTATTACAGTCATTCCAGAGATAAATCATAGTCTTTTACAACTCATGGCCAAAGGCCTAATACAAGAGTTTATGGAATAAGTAAATAAACATAAGTCTTCATCTTCATGTGCCACAGGCAAGCATGTTGAGTGTAGACTCATGACTCCTAATCATCATCGGAGTAACCTGCAACATTACAAGTTACAGCCACAGAGGGTCAATACTTTGGAATAGTATTGGCAAGTGATACCTTAGTATATTTTAAGTGGACTATAATACTATATGCATTTGGCTGGTGGAGCTTAGGCTTGCATTGCTCAAAATAGATTTTTCCTTAACTTTTGAAAACACTAAGTTTTTGCTTGGCACAAAACACCCAAGGCATCTATCAATCAAAGACTCCAGATCCACTCAGGGCATCTACCAATCAATGACTGAAGATCCTTTTAACCCTTGTTCACCCACAAGTTTTATTTAGAAATTGGAGTGATGAGATTCTTGAAGGTTCCATGTCTTGATGCTCAAATTGTCCTTTACCAGGGACATGGCTAAGTACTTAGGTTTTACACTCTGCAGAGGTGGTGCACTTTCCCCACAAGACTTGGTTTCCCAAGACAAGATCCTTCAGAAGCCTTTCCTTAGTCAAATGGACGCGCTCCAACCTATCAATCCCTCTACCACCAACTGTCCAAGAGACTAAGTTCTAGCAACCTAAGATCATGGCAGAGCCCATAATGCCAAGTGGTTGCACTTGAAGCTTCTCAACATTTGACATCTCAAATCTCTTTGTTTCCTGGGTGGCCATCCACAAGTGAGATACACTAAGGTAAACCATAAACATGGGCCTTGTGAACCACTCAACCAAAAACCACCAAACAAGTCCCATTCCACCCAGGAGATTCATTAACTTAGTTGTTTTGTTAAATAAAACACAAGTCCTCAGACTTAGAATAATTTTTCCATAGTGTGAATATATAAACCACCCTTGTTTTCTAGTAGCTAGGCTAAGCATGGCATGGCAACTTATCCTTAGGGAATTTTCCTAGCAATTCTACCATTCTAATCTACATAGGATTTCCCCAACATATCTTTGACAAAAGAAGCATGCAAGTC
This sequence comes from Avena sativa, assembly GCA_916181665.1. Classification (NCBI taxonomy): domain Eukaryota; kingdom Viridiplantae; phylum Streptophyta; class Magnoliopsida; order Poales; family Poaceae; genus Avena; species Avena sativa. The sequence continues at coordinate 625,344,228 of OV702288.1, read as the reverse complement.
TTAGCAAAATACTAATGCAAGTATAAAATATAGGAATGGAATATTCATGAGGATATCACTTGCCTTGGTAGTGTGGAGAGTAGCACTCGTCACAATCACAATCACTAGCAAAATCTACACACAAAGTTATAGCACACAATTACACACAAATATATACAAACAAAAAAATATTATGAATGCATGCATGCATGAATCTACTAAGTGGTGATTTTTGAAAATTTCTACCAAGCATGTGCAAGATTACAGAAACTAAACAAGTCACAAAATAGCCAAGACAAACTTAAATAACCCTAAAACAAAATACTGAACTAAATCTATACTCAAAAAGGCCTCAAACAAGTTTCTGTAATTTAAGCCAAACTAATGGTTACTATTTGCTAAACAAAAAGGATAGGCAGAAAGGTCTTGTTTTTCTGAATTCAACGGTATAAAGTTTGCAAAAATCCAACGTGGCATTCAAAAGATATTGGCATTTGAAATCTGGATCAAAATCTGTTTTTAAATTCTATTTTCAGACCTAACCCTAGCCACGCGTCACTGTCTAATTGGTCGGTACCGGTTCGTCTGGATCGAGCGATACAGACCGCTGGATTTAAAAGGGCAGGTGCGGCTCAGATCAACGCGTACCCCTTCGATTAGTCATTCTATCAAAACCATCAGATGCAGATCTAACGGTTCCTATGCTCTGGCCAAAATCTGGCGGCGGAGCGGTGGCTACCGGCGGCGGAACGGTCGGTCGACGATGTTGCCGACGATGCAGGCGGCGAGTGAGAAGGAGGAGTAGCTCACCGGGCTCAGGGGGTCACGGTGATGCTCGTCGTAGACGCGGTTGGTCAAGGGGCGCTCGGGCATGGCTGCGATTGCTCACCGGAGTTCGTGGCGGCGTCGGGTGCGTCAGGTGGTCGTCGTGGACGTCGCTGTGAATCACCCCAAGGCAAGATAACGACACGGTTAGGTTCACAGGGTCAAGGGGCAGTCGTGTGCATGAACGGGAAGGCGAGGGGCGGTCTGTACCTACCGAGAAAACTCGTCGGAGTTGATGTCGTCGTCGGTGCTCGCGGTGTCAAGTGAAACCGGCGACCTGGGGCAGTACAAGACGGACTAGTGAGGTCAGGAGGTGCGCAAAGATACACTGAGTCAGATAGCAAGAACGATAGGCAGAGGGGAACTCGAGGCTCACCTGAATCGCTCGCCGGAGAGGGCTCTATCAGCGGCGGTGCGCGGAGGATTGAGGGCAGCCTGGTGGCGGAGTGAGCGAGGTGTTTGGGGGAAAAAGATCGCGGGGCAGAGAGGGTCTTATAGCCGGGGAATCGACAGGAAACGCTCGAGGATAAATGCCCATTTACGCCGCGCCATTACCGGCTATCACTGCTGCAGCGATGTGGTCGCAGGCGCGGTCTGGGGAAGACGAGGATGACGTGGACTGGGCCCGCTCGTCAGCGAAACGCGCAAGGTGTTGGTGGGGTCGGGCTGTCAGCGTCTGTTTGCGTATGCTCGGGCGTGTGAGAAGGAAAAGGAGATCCCCGGGTGGGCTTGCTGGGCTTGATCCGCTGCTGGGCCAGATTCTGGCCGCGCGGCCCTTTTCCATTGTTTAAGCTTTTTCTTTTTTCTAAATTCATTTTCTGGTATGAATTTTGATATGAATTCAAATCCTTTTGAATTCAAACTGCTTTGGGAATTTTTGCAGGGCTCTGTGGGTTCAAAAACAGTCATTCTAACTAAGTGGTTACCTTGCAAGGCTTAGTCAAGCTTGGGTTTCAAAGTAAACAGTGATTTGCTCTAATTTGCAAATATTTGAAATAGGGTTTTGAAACTATTTCTCAATTTTGAATGTTGGGTTAAAATGCTTCACCTAATCTTTCCAACCATGGAGGCAAGCAAACAAGTTCATAGACAATCAAATCTCAAATGATGATGGCCAATCGAGATAAATTGCCCACATGAAATCATAGCCTAAGTTTATGCTTCTAAATGATTTTGAGGAAAACCCTAAATGAATGAAGGATGCAAGGATGAAATGAATGAGTTTTGAAACATGATTTTTGGGATGTTACAGGGCGTGACACCTAGGCTATTTCAGCCCAAGAGCTTCGTCTCGGCCTCTCTTTTGGTGTACCCCCATATATCGGTATCCAGGAGGGGGCCCTTTCAAGAAACAGAGCACCGCAAAATCCATGATCTTTGTTTAGGGGGTCAGGGTCCTGCTCTCCATGACGGAGAGGGGGATTTAGAGGTCTTGTACACCACCATCATCACCAACGTCATCACCTACAACCATGTGCTCACTCTCCATCATAATGCGTGAGTAGTCCTCTATAGGCATATGAGGTGGATGGGGATTAGATGATATTAATCATGTAATCATCCATATGTATTGAGATTTGAGGTGTTTTCTTGAGGATATTCTTATATGAGTGTTGGTACAACTTTGCTATATTTAATGCTTTTTGCTACGGTACGATTGACATGATTTCAGTACTGAACTTTTATTGCCCCATCATATATATGAGTTTGGTATCTATCTGTAAAGTGTATTGCCTATTATTGTGTTGAACCCGCAAACCCTAAAGTGACAGTTAAGGAAAACAATGGTAATATATGATAGTTTGAGGATATTGTGTTTTCATGAAGTGTTAATGTTTTGTTCCAGGATATTCGAAAGGATATACCTTAATTTCCTGTAGTTCCAAGTTGGCGCCGATGAAATGGGCAGGCGGGATAATAGATGTTATGCAAATTTTCTTGGTTAGTATGCATAACTATATTTGGATCACACACTGATACATTGCAAATGTATCTATAATTTTTGATGTTCCATGCTTGGTTTTATCTACTTTCTTATGTTTTGTTCCAACTTTGGAGTACTTTTCATATGATTTCTTGGACTAACTTATTAACAAAGAGCCATAGTGCCAGTTGCCTGTTTTCTGCTGTTTTTGGTTCCAGGAAGTCAGAAAATGAATATTCTCGGAATTGGACAGGACAAAAGCCACTATGCCTATTTTTCCCAGAGACTCATGGAGCCAGAATACGAGATGGAGAGGGGCCACAGGGTGGCCACACCACCCCTAGGCACGGGTCCCCCTTGGCCGTGCCAGGGCATGGTGTTGGCCCCCCTGGCCGGCCACCGACCTTGCCTTTTTCGCCTATATATCTCCCCCGAGGCAAAAACCCTAAGTGGTCAATCAGAAATCCACGAAAAGTTCCGTTGCGCCGTAGCCACCGAAGGGGAGATTCGGGGGACAGAAAGTCTCTGTTCCGGCACCCTGCCGGGACGGGGAAGTGCCCCCGAAGCCATCTCCATCGATCTCCACCGCCATCTCCATCACCGTTGCTGATTCCCATGATGAGGAGGGAGTAGTTCTCTCTCGAGGCTAAGGGCTCTACCGGTAGCTATGTGTTCATCTCTCTCTTTCTATGCGTGATCTTATTGAGATCATGAGCTTTGTAATCAAGTAGATCTACCTTGCTACTCAAGTGCTTTAATAGATCTCCGCTCTCCCCATGTGTGTGAAAGTGACAGCATGCACACCATGGTGGCACTTAGGCTAGAGATTACAAATACTTGTTATGAGTTATATTTGGAGTTGGATGTTTCTATGAAATTGTGGTGTTTGTTGGAACCATCTAGAGCTCAAGGTGACAGTGTGGGGTTATCTAGATGGGAAAGGCGAACTTTGAGTTGTGCTGTTATAACCCTACCATGGATTAGAGTGTCCAACCAGAGAGTAGTTAAGAGTAGTATCATAAAGAAAAGATATTTATATGAGAGTGTTCACTAGTGAAAGTATGATCCCTAGGCCTTGTTTCTAAGCATTGAAACACTGTTTGCAACTAGATCGGTTACATGTTTGCTTGCTTCCATCTTTATTTCTTTTTGTCTTTAGTCTTTTCCACGTCATCAAGCTATTTTCTAGCACTGTTGTCTTTTATCTATACCACTTGTGTTTCACTATCTCTTCACCGAACTAGTGCACCTATACACCTGACAAGTGTATTGGGTGTGTTGGGGACACAAGAGACTTATTGCATCTTGATTGCAGGGTTGCTTGAGAGGGGATACCTTTGACCACTTCCTCCCTGAGTTCGATAAACCTTGGGTAATCCACTTAAGGGAAAACTTGCTGCTGTTCTACAAACCTCTACACTTGGAGGCCCAATAACTGTCTACAAGAATAGAAGTGCATAAACATCAAGCTATTTTCTGGCGCCGTTGCCAGGGAGGTAAGGTAAAAGGTACTCACATCCTCCGGTGTGAGTGCTTGAAGTTATTTCCTTTAGATTCTGCAATTTTGTCTTTTTGTTTCTTGTTTTCACTAGTTAGGCTTAATGGAAAACAAAAAAAAATAGAGAGCTTTATGGTATTTATCTTGAGTTAGGACATGAAGTGTTCGAAGAGAAAATTTAAAAACCTATGGAACTTTATTTGCATGCTAATAGCAATGTTGTTAGTATGAATTCTTTGAACACCATTATTGCTAATGCTATGGAAAATTCTAAGCTTGGGGAAGCTAGTTTTTATGAAAATGATCTTTTTAGTTCCCCATCTTTGGAAGATAGCTATTCTATTGCTTATGATGATACTACACCTCCAATATATGATGATTGCAATGATGAATATGATATTTTTAGTCCACCTACTATTGAGGAGGAAATTAATTATGATTACAATATGCCTCCTATATTTGATGATTATGGTGATGAAAATAATAATGATAGCTATTTTGTTGAATTTGCTCCCACTACAATTAATAAGAATGACTATGCTTATGTGGGGAGTATTAATTCTTTTATGCATGTGGCTCATGATAAGAATGTTTCATGTGATAGTTATATTGTTAATTTTATTCATGATGCTACTAAAAGTTATTATGAGAGAGGGAAACATGGTTTTATTTATCTCAACAATATTAAATTTCCCCTCTTTATGTTGAAACTTTTGAAGTTGCACTTGTTTTGCTTTACCATGCTTGTTGCTTTGTGCTTTCATGACTTGTTTATTTACAAGATTCCTATGCATAGGAAGTGGGTTAGACTTAAATTTGTTTTGAATTTGCTTCTTGATACTCTCTTTTACTTCAATTCATATTTCTTATGTGAGCATCTTCTCAAACTATCATGCCTAACTTAAAGGCGTTAAAGAAAAGTACTTATTGGGAGATAACCCAAAAGTTTTAGATAAGTCTTGGAAGTTATTACCTCTGTAATGACCGCTCCTTATCCTTTTTATTTGCTTTTTGTGCCAAGAGTAACCTCTAATGAGAGAGAAGTAATGATTGGGAAAGTTGCTGTCCCGAAACAAATTTTTGTGCTTCACCGTAAAACTTCATGTAAAATCTCTGTACGTCCTTTTGAGGCGTGAATTTTTGTTCTTCTGCCCCAGGTTGTTATCTAACTTTCGTTAGTTCAACACTTTTCGATTTGAGCAACAGAAGATCTTCTAAAAAATTTGTCTTTACCTGCTGGTCTGTTTTGATAGATTTATGCCATTATTTGCATTTGCTTCTTGTTGGTTCCTTTTTGGGTTCTTTTTGGGGAATTGAGCTTTTTGAGGGAAGTTCTATAGTAGCTAGTGTTTTAATGTAAGTTTTATTGGTGTCGAAACTGAACCGAAAGACTTATTATCTTGAGTGCACTAATGTTGCTAATAAAGATTGTGTGAAGTTTTGTATGAAGGAAAAAATTTCAGGTGTATGGAAGGAATGAGTAATGAGATGAAGGATGGACTAAAGCTCAAGCTTGGGGATGCCACGCGTTTCACCTCAAGAAATATCCAAGAAGTACAAGCGTCAAAGCTTGGGGATGCCCAAGGCATCCCCTTCTTCATCAATAAAAATCCTAGATTTCTTCCAAACACTTCATTTTTATTGTTTCATACATAGTTGTGTTGTCCTTGGAGCGTCTTCTTTTTCGTTTTCGTTTTGGTTTTTCGTTTGCTTTGTTTGCTGAATAAATTGGTTGGACTTCATACATTGGTTTTCAAATAGTTTGGTTTGGTTTGGAAAAGAGTAGGAAAGCTCATGCTTAAGTGGTAAAGAGAGCTTGTTTTTGATTGTGGCCTTTGCTTTGTCATGCCATGCTTGATATTGTTTTGGATTTATGCTTAGTATTCTTTGTTGTACCATGAATTGTTATAAACAATTGAGATTGCTTAATGTGCCTTGGATGAATCATGCGTTGTTTTAGCATATTAAAGCATAGTATAGTGGTATTCTCCTTTGATGCTTTATTTGGGTTGACTTGGCGCATGCTCACACCATGTTATGACTATCTCAAGTCATCATAAGCCTTTATGATCCCTTAGTTGTCAACTTGTAGTATCACTTTATGCTTTGATCAATGATGTTTTGTCGCTCTACATGATTATGGCCATTATTGCTCTCTTAGTTTGTCGCTCCCAGTCTTTTGTTAGCCTCCACAACCAAGTATGAGTTCCACTCATGCATCCAACTCCCTAAACCAAATTATTCCAAAGAGTCCATACCTACCTACTAACTTATGCTATTCCAAGTATATTCATGTTTTTGTTTACCTTCCAAATTAAACTTGTTATGAGAAAACTAGTGATTAAAGCTCTCACGAACTTGATGGCACACTTTAATTTTCTTGCCCTTAATAAACATGAACCATTGTATCATCTATGTTGTATATGCTTGCACTTATTTGTTGGGAATTAGCAGAACCATGCTATCATGGGGAACGCTTTCAACATGGCACTTGGTACTTTGTACCTAGTTGATATCATGCTCTTTTGTCTATGGATGTCGTCGGTGTGAAATGAAAGGGGAGCTTGTAAGTCCATGGAGTTATGTATGTGTGTTAGAGAAACGCATGGGCCGCTGGGCTAATCCATGTCTAATCATGGTGGAAACCTGCAGTGTAACCATAATGAGCAATCTATGAAGCATTCTTCTTATAAAAATAAGAGATAGAAAAAGAAAAAAAGAGATTATGAAAAGACGAAAGAGAGAAAAAAGCACCATATTCCCATGGTAAATAAGAAGATTGCCAAGATGCTTGTTGTCTTCTTGCCTTCATTTTGATATAGGGATTCTTCCGTATCATCGTGCAAGGGGTACCCCATTGGTGGTTCTCTATGATACACATGTACTTACGATGACAAGAACTTCCGGTGACTAAACTTGAGTAGCATGAGGAGCGGCCCTCGCATTCAAGGGACATGAGATTTCTAACTTATACTTCGTCAAGCATATACACCATAGTTTTTTCACTTTAACCTTAATCACTTCAAGATGCTTATGATAGGGGCAATGAGATTTGAAAGCTAATAAGTACCATAATTTTTGGAAGCTCTTGATGAAACTTGAATCTTTGCTTCCTTCTATGAAGGCCTTTCTTTTACTTTTATGTTGAGTCTCCACCTTCTACCTTTATGCACCTACTTTGAGAGCATAGTGGCCATTCTTAGTTCTATGTGCATTGTCCCAAGACTTGTTGATTGATGCATAACTTGTTATTGCTTGTTTTAAACTATTTGTATCTAGTCACCCTTATGAACTTTGAAGGTGTCCTATGCAATTATAATTGCTACTCTATGAGGGACAAGCTGAATGCCATTATGCTATGTTTTCTTTATGTGAAACAAACAAATGTCTTGCAAAGCATTGTTATTCATGAATCTTTTGTCTGTGCCTTTTCATGTTGCAACATAGTTTCTTTGTCTTATTCCTAGAACTTTGTCTTTCATGTCATGATTGAAGTACTATGATCCCAGCTATCCATGTTTTACAAATACTTTGATCAAGTTTATGATGGTGCATGTCACCTCAAAAATTATTCTGTCTTTTTATCACTTACCTACTCGAGGACGAGCAGGAGTTAAGCTTGGGGATGTTGATACATTGCAAATGTATCTATAATTTTTGATGTTCCATGCTTGGTTTTATCTACTTTCTTATGTTTTGTTCTAACTTTGGAGTAATTTTCATATGATTTCTTGGACTAACCTATTAACAAAGAGCCATAGTGCCAGTTGCCTGTTTTCTGCTGTTTTTGGTTCCAGGAAGTCAGAAAATGAATATTCTCGGAATTGGACGGGACAAAAGCCAATATGCCTATTTTTCCGGAGACTCACAGAGCCAGAATACGAGGCGGAGAGGGGCCACAAGGTGGCCACACCACCCCTAGGAGCAGATCCCCCTTGGCCGCGCCAGGGCATGGTGTGGGCCCCCTGGCCGGCCACCGACCTTGCCTCTTTCGCCTATATATCTCCCCCGAGGCAAAAACCCTAAGTGGTCAATCAGAAATCCACGAAAAGTTCCGCTGTGCCGCCGCCACTGAAGGGGAGATTCGGGGGACAGAAAGTCTCTGTTCCGGCACCCTGCCGGGACGGGGAAGTGCCCCCGGAGCCATCTCCACCTCCATCTCCATCACCGTTGCTGATTCCCATGATGAGGAGGGAGTTGTTCTCTCTCGAGGCTAAGGGCTCTACCAGTAGCTATGTGTTCATCTCTCTCTTTCTATGCATGATCTTATTGAGATCATGAGCTTTGTAATCAAGTAGATCTACCTTGCTACTCAAGTGCTTTAATAGATCTCCTCTCTCCCCATGTGTGTGAAAGTGACAGCGTGCACACCATGGTGGCACTTAGGCTAGAGATTACAAATACTTGTTATGAGTTATATTTGGAGTTGGATGTTTCTATGGAATTGTGGTGTTTGTTGGAACCATCTAGAGCTCAAGGTGACAATGTGGGGTTATCTAGATGGGAAAAGCGAACTTTGAGGTGTGTTGTTATAGCCCTACCATGGATTAGAGTGTCCAACTAGAGAGTAGTTAAGAGTAGTATCATAAAGAGAAGATATTTATATGAGAGTGTTCACTAGTGAAAGTATGATCCCTAGGCCTTGTTTCTAAGCATTGAAACACCATTTACAACTAGATCTGTTACATGTTTGCTTGCTTCTATCTTTATTTCTTTTTGTCTTTAGTCTTTTCCACGTCATCAAGCTATTTTCTAGCACCATTGTCTTATATCTATACCACTTGTATTTCACTATCTCTTCGCTGAACTAGTGCACCTATACACCTGACAAGTGTATTGGGTGTGTTGGGGACACAAGAGACTTATTGTATCTTGATTGCAGGGTTGCTTGAGAGCGGATACCTTTGACCACTTCCTCCCTGAGTTCGATAAACCTTGGGTAATCCACTTAAGGGAAAACTTGCTGCTGTTCTACAAACCTATGCACTTGGAGGCCCAACAACTGTCTACAAGAACCGTTGCTCGCGCTTACTTGATGAAGAGTTGCGAAATGCTCCCCCATACACCATGGGGAAACCTCTTCTTTGAACTTATCTTCATCGATCCATGATCACCGGGGATGGCAAGCATCAAGGATGAGATCTTCTAGAGATGCCGCCACTTGAGCTTGCACATGAATTATTCTAACTTCATTTGGATGATGTCTTAAAGATACACATGAGAAACTCCATCTTCGTCTTTAAGACACTCTTGATCTTATTTTCTTTATTCTTCTTCTTCTACATGATTCCAATAGGCACAAAGCTCTTGGATAATGCTTATTCTTCATTTCTTCTACCTTGAAGACAACACATGGTCCACGCTATGCCAATGGACAATTCCTACAAGTGTAACTCAATGCAAACATTGGTCCATAGAGATTGTCATTAATTACCAAAACCACACATGAGGAACATGTGCCCTTTCACCGGTTGGTCGAACTAAGACACTTGTTTACCCCTATTGTGTACAACACAACAATGAGTCAACCTCTCTAACACAAATTGACCCAAACTGAATTAAGGAACATCTGAGCTTGATTCGCAATTACCAATATGAAGTAGTGGAAGAGGATAATGATGATTATGATGGTGATGAGTTGAAGGGTGATGTGCATGAAAATAATGTTGGTGATGTGGAGAGATGTTGTGTGAAAGAGGACATGGACCCTGACATACCTTACAACCGATTTTATGCATCATCGTTGAATGACGAAGGTCCCGAGGAAGAGGTTGATGTTGATGGGTTCACGGCTAAAGAAGCCATTTTACGAAGGTCAGGGGTCGAGATCATCAGATATCATTGTTCTATGATCTTAGTCTTGTGGATAAAGTTTTGGTTGATGGTGGAACAAGTCTAGTGCTTAGATCTAAAGCAGGATATGAATCACAAGAACTATTGGATTCATCAAGGACTCCCCTTTTAAATCTTGTTGAAATTTCAAATATGGATCAAGGAGTTTTTGGTTAAGTATTTACGACCATACAAGGTGACTCACTCGGGCGTTAATAAGCATTACATGATGAAATGTGAGGAGGATGGATCTCTTTGGATTGTGCGTGCACGACCACTTAAAGGAGGGCCTCAATGGCACATATCAAGTTGTGTCATTCCTCGCATGTGCATGGGAAAGAAGATCGTGATCCCAATGTGAAGGATGTTCACCGACAACTCACATGTGAATTCATTGCTTATGGGATTTTCAATGAAATCGAGGCACTCCCAACATTTCCCACTAAGGGTATCATGGATATGGTGAAAGCACTCTTTGGTTACTCGGTGAATTACAGGAAGGCATGGAGGGCCAAGCAAGTGTTATGGATGGTGCCCTAGAGGCTCCACTTTCCTCCTTGTAATCCGTATGATGTTTAGAAGCCTTTAAATTAGTTGTACTTGTCACTACATATGATGCAGTTGTGGAACCATGTAATCATATCCAATTCATGCCAGTTTGTCCCTAGTCGTTTGAAGTTGGGCTAGACACCCACTGACGATATTAATTTGTAAGAAGGAAGGTGAAAATGTTCTGCGTGTCATGTGCATAGAGATGTTATCCGACTTGCATTTGCTATATGAAAGAGTTACATTAGCTAGACCGACCAAGGGCTAGTCTGCATGAGTAAAGTCGTCATATATTCCAACTAGCGCAATGGAATCCTTAGACCTGAGGGGGTCACATGATCTGAGTTGAGGAATAGCCAGCTTTGAATCCGTCTTTCGTTGTACATATCTAGGAGTCATAAGGGAAATCTTAAGCCAAAAATAAAAAGCAAATTGTGTGACGTGGATCAACCAAGACGGTACTTTCCCCTCTACCAAGGAGACATATTCTCTGGGCCCGCTCATGTGATACGATTTGGAAGCATAGCCATGCACTGCTCAATCAATTGTTGATCGAGGTAGTCTGACTAAGCAAGATTATTTTTCATATATTTTTCTGATCAGGAAAAATCAAAAATTATGTCAGTTATTTTGAAGTTATTCTAATCTCGTACATAGAAAAATTTGCAACTATTCATCTACTACTGGAATTTGGATTGATTTTATCAATGCAAATTGGATTTGGATAGAAGAGTACATTCTTTCTAATATTTTAGATAGAGGAAACATTTCTTCTATCTAAAATATTAGAAAGAATTTTGCTGGTTTTTTATTGCTATATCCAATTTATGGAATTGATACACCATTTAATTGATATCATTTAGCAAAATGAAACACATCATATGCATCCATCTTTCGGCTCGAGAATTTCAGATTCGGCTTACATTAGGAGGAAGTAATCGCATATCACTGAAACGAGAAAAGGGATTTAACCTAGCACTGGGATGGCAGAAACTCTTCTACAACTTGTAACTAATATTATGAGGCAAAGGGACTCGAAAAAATCATCACATTGAGGGCACTTGCAGGTATCCAGTAACTAGTATGTTTTGCTAGAAGACAATGTCGGCTATCAGCTTTGGGAGAGAACTCACTGAGCTGTGTTCGGTTTACCATAAACCTGTGAGGTCACACACTTAAGAGAGTGAAGCTACCCTAATGTAGATCCGACTAGAATAAGCTAGCAAAGTTGGACTTAGCCGGACAGGTACATATGTCAATGGGTTGGATCTACTTTGACTATGGTTAGGTTGTGTACTGAGCGACACTGGGTGTTGCCTCACCTACTCCTTGTTAGGGCTATAATTATAACTCGAAACTTATGAGCCAAATGAGTAGATCGTGACTCGACTCGACTTGGATCAAACTCGATGTTTAAAGAGTCGAATCGAGTTTTAGATCTGATCTCGATTGTTTAACCAAGCTAAATGAGCTACTTGTTTATCTTGTTAAACTCATTCAAATACCGAATTTGAATTTTTTCATGGATGAGCGCCAAATTGTTCATGTTTCTTTCACCGTTAATGGTGTAGAGCTACTATATTTTTCATAGATCTTGCCTTTATGGAATTATGGAAGAACTATAAAGGTTCTAGTTCTAAATTAATAGGAGGATTATTAGTTTTTATTATACGTGCTTATGTTTGCAACTTATAATGAGGCAAACGAGCTACTCGTGAGCTTGCGTGTCGATTTGAGTTTTGTTTTTGGACTCGATTGTTAATTGAGTCAAGTCAATATTGAATCGTTAGTTGACCGAGCTTTAGCGAGTCGACCCGAGCTGGCTCGGCTCGACTCGAATTCCAATCCTACTCCCTATATGAAGGAAGGTGGGGAGGCAGAAGAGACAAGACAAGCATCCGAACATTCTATGAGGGTTATGACTTGGGCCTCACTCCGACCTTCATGTTCTGCGGCGGTGGAACCGAGGCTAGCACCTCTCCTGTCGATCATCGTCCTTGTACATGTGTGACCTAGCAGAGGCATCGCATCTAAGACGCTTTGGAGGTGCTAGGAAGTGGTCACAACGGAGTTAACCGGGGCCGGCGGAGAAGGTCCTAGGATAAACTAGCTTGTTGGAGCCAGAGCAACTGACGAGGAACAAGGACTGCACTGCCCCAACTTGACGTGCTTCCTCAACTTCCACATATGTGCATCTGTGGAAAAGATCTAGGGTTATCTCCCTTCTCCGGTTCTTAGGATGTCTCGCCGAAGAAATTTCATTTTCCGGCATGGCTGTGTGTGTGACTCAACAGCAAGGCGCATTTAAGATGTTACACGGTGATTAGGAGGAAGCATAAAACTGACTCCCTAGGATGTTGGGAGAGATGACACATTACAACCCAAGCATGTATTTGAAAGAGATATGCCCTAGAGGCAAATAATAAATAAGTTTATTATCATATCTTGAATTATTTCATAATAGTTTTATACTGTGATATAACTGTATCAAGAGGAAACATTGATACATGTATGGTATGTAAACAAACCTAGTACCTAGTAGCATCTATTCAACTAGTTCATTGGGCAACCAATGATCAAGGTTTCATGATCATGGAGCATTTATGTCAGTTGACAATGGAGTCATATCATTGGAGAATGATATGATGGACATTACCCACTTAAGTATTGCAATGTGATCAAGTTACATGGTTCATTGTTGGAGTAGTTAGAAACTAGGCGACCTTCTCCTTAGACTATGAGATCATATTAATCACTATCTCACGAGGCTGCTTTGATTACATCAACCGTCATATCCATAACTGGGTGGCCATAACGGTGTGCATCAGGTATTCTAAAGGAACAGTTGAGGCATGTACATCAAGATCGGGATTTGTTCACCCACGTGGAGGGAATATACATTACGCCCACTCGGTGAGACAATATCTAATAGGTTGCAACCATTTACTAGGTCAGAGGATACAACATCACTATAACGAGTTAAGTGGACTTGTCAGTAACAAGATAGGTATGTTGATACCATAGATCAAATCTCGGACAAGTCATGTATCAAACAAACAAAGGGATAGGGACAGAGAGTTTATGGTTTGAACACGACAGGGTCTCGTGGCATGCATAGGGGTCATTATGGACATCCTAGTCCCGCTATTAATCATTAATCGAGAAAGATCTTGATCATGTCTGTGCCATTCCTGAACCATAGGGTAACACACTTAAGGGTCTGACGACGTTATGAGATCACTATGGAAGCGAAGGAATCATCATGAGAAAGAGAGTATTGGAATCGTTCCAATGAGATATTGCCATAAAAATTCTGAAGAGGATCCGGAGTTGTTCAGAATAAGGAATAAGTCAGAAAAGTATTTTTCGATTAATAAAGATTTATAATATACATTTATATGTGTTAATTATGAATTAACATATATTAGATATAATATTTAAATTAATACTAAGGGGCAACCCCTGCCCATAGGCTGAATCCCCGGAGGGAATCAACCTAAGAGGGAGGCCACCCCGATAGTAACTACAATTGGCGCTGCTAGGCCTAGCAGACTGGACCATGCGGGCAAGCTCTGGCAGGCAGCATGTGGTGACCCAGCATACCACTTCATGTTGTAGTATACTATAGTCATTGATATAACACTAACAGAACACCTTTCCGTAAATATCACATCCCTCAGAGTGGTACAATAGAAACATTGCGGGTCCAAATTACAAACATACGCACATTATGAGTATTACAATACCAAAAGATTCGATACCACCAAGTTGTTCAAACTTACAAACCATATACAACTTATTTAAGGTGTTTCCATGGAAGAATGAAAGATCCAAATTACATATTATGACGTGATCTCAATAGATTATTATATAAAGTTGTGCTGCTCGGCCCACTTAAGTACTAATACTAGTATGGCAACTACTCTGACTCATTGCCTTCAGCTCCATAGCGGATCTCGTAGTCCACTCCTCCTGACAGGTCTAGCTACTCGTAAAAGACGTCACTCTAGCACTTGGTACCATACATTGGAGTATCTTTTGGCGTTTTAGAGTCTAAGCAGGGGATCAAAGGAAAGAGTGTGTAACAGTGTTACCCAACAAGTTCATTATATGCAAGGCGGGAAGTTTGATGCACTAACTACCACCTCAGACTATCAGTATTTGGTACTATGCAGTTTTTATAAATCTTTCTTCAAAGGTTGCTTTTATTATAAAAACTATGCCCATCATTCCTCATAGGTTGACCAAAACTTCATGGAGTTCCTTTCCTGCCGCGTTTGTAGCTCCTTCCCAGAACAGGGAGTAACATATCACAATTCTTACACTCTATAGAGGTGCATTGCTTTACTCATAAAAGATCAAATCCTTGTTGCACAACTAGGCGTACTTTCCTGTCCACAATTTCATGATGTGGCGCCCTGTTGATGATCCAAGCCGATCACTGCCCTTCTCCACGACCCCACATGTCAACACGACTCCCCAAGAAGAAATACCTCTATTAACCCCATATAGGTAGATATAACTCTAGTAGACCCCTTAGATACTCTAGTGAGCAGATCATGACCCTGGTAGCCCCCACTAAAATGGCATACCTACCTCCGACAACCCCTCACAGATAATCTAGATACCAAGATCGCGAGGCACTGAGGGGTCTCACCCATGTACTGAGTCCTCCCAAAGAATCTCAGCATCACGATATGGTCATCTTTTGACATACAAAATGAACAAGATCCAGCTGACTTCTCTGTCCCATTCCAAATCTCATGGTTAACGCGTATTATACGATGCTAGAATCACTAATGTCACGGGTTATTAATCCCTATCTGATAACTTTACTACACATGGAACCCTAGATTCCATTGCTAGCTATAATAGCTTACCATCACTTAGGATGACAATTACTATTTCATATTATTGTGAAAATATTATTTTCTATCTCCTGTTTTGAATATAGGTGATAACACAACAATTTACAAAATACTTTGGAAAACACATCAAAGGGCATGAGCAAGTGATGAACTTGCCTTGTGACTGCAAGGTAGAGAAGTCGGATGCTTCCACTAGACCCTGAGCTCCTGCTTCTACAAAACACCATTATTGCCCGGTAAGGACAATATTTAAAGAAGAAATAATGACTTATGCATAGTAATGTCATGCACTATTTTATAAACCTCTCTATGTGTGTTTTACCCATATTATTAAAATTTAAAGTCTTTTTGTTAAATCTATAAATTAAAGAAACTTAATACTTTAAAATCTTGAAATTATTTGGAATTTTACATTTAGTATTTGTCTAGTAAAATGCACTTATTTAAGATCTTAAAAATGATTTTTATTTATTTTTAAGTATTACTATTATTTTATTAAAATTCCTTAAAGGAATAAGTGTTTTGAAATACATATTTTTCACTTTATTATATTAATTATAAACTAATATTTTTCTTACATAAGGTATTTATTTAAGTTCTTGAAAATGATTTTTATTTATTTTTAAGTATTATTCTTATTTTTAGAAAATTCCATAAAGGAATTATTGACTTAAAATAATCAAATTAAGTTGTATCATTCTAAAATATAATTTAGTATCGATAGTTTATAATTTTATGAACATTTGGAGGTATTATTTGTATTTTTAGTATTTTTCTTTATTTTCCCAGAGCTAAATTACTCTCAGTGGTATATTTGTAATTTTTCATTTTGTGATTGTTTTTCCTTTTTAAACTTGGGACTAGTCCGTGGGCCGACATAGTAGGACTAGGCTAACCCACAGCACACTCCACTGGGTCGACCAACCGACCCAGTCACCTTTCTCCCTCTCTCGAGCATGCGTCCTTCTCCTGTCTCACGACCTCGCGTCACCGCTGTTGTCGCCCGACGATTCCGGCCGGCTCTAGCTGTTCTAGCTGCCGCTATGCGTGTTGACTCAGTCGACAATGCCGTGTCGACTGGTCCTGCTCAATTTGCCGCACGGGCTCTTGTTTGGTTGCGCCATCCCCTCTCTTGTGGCTAGGGTCTCGCCTCCCCTTGTGGTGCTGCGCTCCAGCGCCCTCATGGTGCTTCCCTGGTGGTATGGGGTTGGGGTGCTCGCCTATGCCACTCTCCTCGGGCTGCTCGACATGGTGTAGGCGCCTCGACATCCATTGTGCCACCGTGTCTTGGTTTGCTTCGGCTCTGCTTCATATGCTTCCTCTTCTAAACCTAGCGAGGACTATAGGTGAGGTTTCCCCTACCTCTCGTCTCTCTGCCTCTCTATGATTTTCTCATTATGGTATATTCGTAACCCTAATTATGGTTTGGCCTTTTCCTAGGGTTCATCATGCTATCTAGATTGTCTGCTTATGATGTTTAGATGAAATTGGCCTTGAGGATATCCTATGTTACATTCCTATATTTATTCTGTGGGTTTATCAGTGGCTTGTTTTGCTCAGTATTGTTACTAGTTGTGATATTATTTACCCCTTCATCAAATTAGACTTTGGGATAGTTTGTTAATTAGCTATGTGCTTCAGTTGCTTGTACCTATCCAGGCAGTGATGGAAAAATATGATATTTGTCCAAAGGACAATATATGGATGGCATCTGATATATCTATCGGTCTTGATGTTTATTTGTTGTTTAAGTGATGAAAAATAGATAGCCTTATTATGATTTCTGACTCAAAAGTTAGGAATATGATTAGTATTTCCTGCTTTGAGAATAAATGATTTCTATTCATTGTAGATGGCTTGATCTGAAAATGATCTCCTAAATATATTAGTGATGGTTTAGCCTTTCATTAGAATGATGCTTCTGATCGGACTATCTTAAGGTTGCTATCTTATGATAGACAAGTTAATATTTATGGTTCCTAGCATCCTAGGAAGATGATTTCGTAAGTTGCCTTTATTTTATCATGGTTGATCTTGGGTTGGATGCCGCTGTAATGCCTCCTATTGGATGGTACACAGTGTTAACCCCCACTAGATCATGTTGTTTCCTTGTTGTTTTGTTCGATTTCAATCCATGATGCAACGTCTGATATTTGAGATGATGCTTAGATAAAGAACAAATGATTTTAGTGGCTAACTGATGACCCACAAATATAGGGGATGTATCTCAGTATTTCGATAAGTAAGAGTGTCGAACCCAACGAGGAGCAGAAGGTGCTGGCAAGTGGTATGGATCGGGAATTCTCTACAAATACTTAGCAAACGGATTTTTAGGGGTTTTAGATAAAGCAAGTAAACAAAGTACGAGCAAATAAAGACAGTAGGAATAAATGCAGCAAGTGTCCCAATCCTTTATGCAGCAAAGGACAAGCCGGTTGTATTACTTAAGATGACCAAACGTTCTCGAGGACACATGGGAAGACTGTCAAGTGCTTTCACTTCATATAGTTGATTAATCTTCTCTAGCTTGCTAAGTGTTGTGTGGGTGAACCTGTGCTAATGTACTGCCCCATCCAAGACTAATACATATTTGTGATTATACCCCTTGCAAACATCCGTAAGTACAAGAAACTAATTAAGGTAGAGACCTAACCACAGCTTTAAACTCTAAGACCCTTACGTCCCTTGTGCAATGGTTTCCTAACGGGGGTTCAGGTTTCTGTCACTCCGACAACCCCTACGATTAGTAGCCAAATACACAATGCATTCCCCTAGGCCCATATAGGTGAAGTGTCATGTAGTCGACATTCACATGACACCATTAGAAGAAGTACACCACAACTTAAATATCAAACCATTGAATCTTTCTCAACACAACTCCACTACTAACAACATGACATCTCCCATGTCCTCAAGAACAAAATGAACTACTCACAAGACATCATATGGATCATGATCAGAGATGGAATAATGATGTATAACAATCTGAACATAAACAATAATTCAATGGTTCACTCAATAGCATCAACTACAAAGAGTAATCAACACCAGGAAAGTTTCCCCTATGAACTAATGCAAGATTCAACTCAATTGTTACAACAATATGGAGATGGTGATGAGGGTGCTGATGGTGATGATGGTGGTGATGATGATGATGATGATCCCGATGAAGTCCAGCTTGATGGTGGTGTTGATGGCGATGATCTCCCCTCTCCGGGAAGGAATTCCCCCGGCAGAAATCTTTCTGCCGGAGAGATCTTTCTCTCTCGGTGTTTTTCGCCCCGCAGAGGCGGCGGAATCTTTCTGTGGTTTCCCCTCGAGTATTAGGGTTTCGGGAGGATGATATACGCCAGAGGAGAGAGCCAGAGGTGGGCCACCTATTGGCGCGGCCTAGGGCCGCCCGTGCCAGGGGTTGGTGTGGGCCCCCTGTGGCCCATCTCCACTCCGTCTTCTTGCATCCTTAGTCTTCTGGTAAAATAGGATTTTCCGTATATTTTCCCGGATTTTCTGATCTTCGTGAATTTTGCCTCCAAATAGCACCTTTTCCATCAGAATCCTGACTGCAGCGGTCCATGCTTCAAAAGTCATCAACCATGCAAAAACAGATGAAATAACATAAGTATCACCTCTCGATATGAAATATATCAATGAATAATAGTGAATTAAGACATAGAATAGTGATGCAAAATGGACGTATCAACTCCCCCCAAGCTTAGACTTTGCTTGTCCCCAAGCGAAACTGAGCTCAATAAACATGGCCTCAGGTTTATGGAGTGAAGAGTCGATAAAAGAATACGGACAAGAAGCATCACATTCATCAAATACATAGATCATAATAGAAGACAACTCACTATTATATAACTCAACTTGTAATAAGTAAAGGAAACACAAAAAAGATACATAAAGTGAATCATAATTGGTAATGGCAAACTTAGCTCTTGGTCGAAGAATAGTTGATAATTGCTGGAGTTCACAAATAACTGGTTTCAATGATAGGTTTCAAAGTAGTAAACATCAATATAAGAGCAATGTGCTAAACAAGGAACATAAGAAACATGATTGAATAAATCATCATATGAATGAATGAAACACAACAACTCAAAATACTTGATGAGATAGAAGGGAATAGGTTTACTGACTCAACTATAAAGTAAAAGAAAGGCCCTTCAAAGAGGGAAGCAAGGATTGCAAGTCTCATAAAGAGCTCCCAAAAATTATGATACTTACTAGCTTTCAGCTCTCATTGCCCCTATCATAGGCATCTTTAGGTGATTAAGGTTAAAGTGATCAAATATGAGGATATGCATTGACAAGTTGTAAGTTGAGAATCTCATGTCCCTTGAATACAAGGGCCGCTCCTCATGCTACTCAAGTTTAGTCACTGGTAAGTTCTTGTCATCGTAAGCATATGTGTATCATAGAGAACCGCCAACGGGGTACCCCTTGCCCGATGATACGGAAGAATCCCCATATCAAAATGAGAAGGCAAGCAGACAACAAGCATCTCAACAATCTTCTTATTTACCATGGGAATATGGTGCTTTTTTCTCTCTCTTTCCTCTTTTCATAATATCTCTTTTTCTTCTCTTTTTCTCAATCTCTATCTCTTTTTTTATAAGAAGAATGCTTCATAGATACTCGTTATGGTTACGCTGCAGGTTTCCACCATGTCAGCATGGATTAGACCAGCGGCCCAGGCGTTTATCTAACACACATGCATAACTCCATGGACTTACAAGATCCCCTTTCATTTCACACCGACGACATCCATAGACAAAAGAACATGATATCAACTAGGTACAAAGTACCAGTGCAATGTTGAAAGTGTCCCCCATGACAGCATGGTTCTGCTAATTCACAACTTACAAAGCGCAAGCATATACGCAACATAGGTGAGCACAATGGTTCAAGTTTATTAAGTGCAAGAAAGTAAAGTGTGCCATCAAGTTCGTGAGAGCTTTAATCACTAATTTTCACATAACAAGTTTAATTTGGGAGGTAGATAAAACAAGAATTTACTTGGAATAGCAATAATGCTACTAGGTAGGTATGGTGGACACAAATGGCAAAGGTTTTGGTTTTAAGGAGGTGGATGCACTAGAAGAATACCCTCTTAGTACAGGTTTTTGGCTAGCAAGTACAAGAGTTGAAGGAAACAAATAAACATACAAGTGACAAAGATAAACATGCAATCTTCCTTGGAAGCACAAAAGATCTTAACTAGAGAATACTAGACTTATGAGTAAATCAAGAAAGAAAGATGATGAAATTATTTTTCTTTAGAGTACTTCTATCTTTTTCATTCAACTCTCAAAAATAGTGCTGCTACTGACCGAGCCAGGTTTGCCAGAAGCAACTAAATTAACTCAATGATCCCAAAGTGATACCAATACTAACAAGATCAATCATATAACCACGAATTGAAAACTAATATAAACTATGCAAAAGAGTGAATGATAGAACTTCTCATTAATATTTCATAACGGCAACTCACACCAAGGGATACATATCTAACGAGAGAGGGGACACTTCCATAATGCAACCATACTACATAATAACTTCTCTATTCATGATATGACTCTACTAAAAAGGTAAAAAATATAGAAGATAGTGATGTGATACCACGGCACTCCCCAAAGCTTGGAACAAACCAAGGGGATGCCAAACCTGATGACGAATTACTCCTTCGGTGGTGGTGGTAATATTTTCTTAGTTGACGTGAGGAAATCTTCCAGCATCTTACGAAGCCTATCATTATCCCATTGAAGCATGTCCACCTTCCTCTTCAAGTCTCGGTACTTATCGCAGAATTCTTTAGTGACTCGTAGGGCTTCCGTTGATGCAGGGCAAGTGACTGAAGGTACCAGCCCTTGCTTGGGGTCTCGGAGGTCTTCCTCCATAGGCTCCTTCCCTTTATCCTTGGCGGACACCATTGCTTCAAAGCTTCAAGAATAGTTCCTGGCAGAAACAGATCGAAACAAAAACACAACGAAAACACGATATACGAACCTCGGGGAATCCAGGGGATTATATATTATGAAGTTTCATATCAAAAGGAAGGTACTGGGAGAAAACGAGTCGGAGGCGGAGTCCGGGGTGGACTCACCACCTGGTGGCGCGGCCAGGGGAGGGCCCCCGCCACAGGGTGGTGTGAGCCACCCTGGCTCCATTTCCGCCCCTTTTTCACTTTGTAGCTTTCCTTATTGACTGAATACTGCAAAAATATAGTTGGATAGTATTTTCGCGGAACTTTTCTTACTAGAACTGTTACCTATTTGAAAATGGACTCTGCAGGTCTCTGAATTTGGTATCTAGTAGATTCTTTTGGAGTCACCACTTGAATATCATCGATATCTTCATCTTCATACACTCGTTACTTGAGTCATAAAACCCTTCTCTTCCTTATTACACCATTGTCTCCACTTCCTGGAATTTTCTTTCACACAAAACTTCACACAATTCTCATTAGCAACATTAGTATAAGTGAAGTGATAAAACCTTTTGACTCCAACTTCAACTGAAAACCATAAAAACATAAGCTACTATAGAAACTCCTTCCGAAAACCCAAAAAGAATTCAAAAAGGAAATCGAATAAAGAAGCAAATGCAAGAGTGGCAAAATTTGTCAAAACAGACCAGCAGGTAAAGATCAATTTTTTTTGGAAATCTTCTATTGCTCAAATAAAAAAGTGCAAAACTAACAAAAGTTATAAAACAACCTGGGGTAGAAGCACAAAAAATTACAGCTCAATCCGACATACAGAACGAATTTTTACAGTAAAGCATAAAAATCTGTTTCGGGACAACAACTTCCCCAAATATTACTTCTCTCTCATTAGAGGTTGATCCTGACACAAAACCAAACAAAACGGATAAGGAGCGGTTATTACCGAAGTAATAACTTCCAAGACTCAAAGAAACAAAAAACAAATTGAAAGCAAAAACTAATTGGGTTGTATCCCAAAAAGCTCTTTCTTTAAAAGCCATTAAGATGGGCATTATAATTTTGAAGATGCTCACATAGGAATATGAATTGAAGTGAAAGAGAGCATTAAGAAGCAAAAATACACACATTTAAGTCTAACCCACTTCCTATGCAAGGGAATTTTGCAAACAAACAAGTTGTTGAAACCAGAGGCAACTTGCATAAGAGGGCAAAAGAAGTGCAACATAAAAACTTTCAGCATGAAACGAGGAAACTTGATATTATTGAGATGCATAAGAACACTTTTTCCTATTTCATAGTAACTTTCAGTATCATGCATAAACTTAACAATATAACTATCACAAGGACTATCATAGCAATGATCACTTATTCTAACAGAAAACACAGAAATACTAGCTCTCATAACACTACTTTGTGAGACAATATCAGAGGTATCCTTACAAAGGATAAGGTGTCCCTCTTTCTCATATTTAGTAACAAAGTCTTTCACATTTGCTATTATAGGTTCATCAACCTTTTGTTTATCAGGTTTAACAGCTTTATTCATACTTTCATCTACCATACTAGCTATCATAGAATATTCCTTTACCTTAACTGGAAAATGCATTTTCTCAATATAAGGTTCAGGTAAAACATGATTAGCAGTATAAACTTCAGTATTTCTTGCAGGAACACTCTTAGCAATATGTTTATAAGGTTCATGATACTTATTCCACTTCTTTTTAGGCACTTCAATATAGGAAGCAAAAGCCTTAAAATAAGAAGCAATAGCTTGAGAGTCTAGACCATAAGTATTTTTAATATTTTGAAAGTCATCAGTTCCCATAAAAGATTCAATGCATTCATAATCATAATTTATACCAGACTTTCTACTTTTGTCATTCTCCCAAGCTTCAGCATTATCTTGAATACGGTCCAGAAGATCCCATTTAGCTTCTTCTTTCATGCGAGTGAATGATCCAGCACAAGAAGCATCCAATAAATCTTTATCATGTAGAGGGAGCCTTGCATAAAAGTTATTGATAATAATATTGTTGGGGAGCTCATGAATGGGACATTTTAGCATTAGTAACTTCAATCTATCCCAAGCTTGAGCTGTACTCTCTCCATCAAGAGGCCAAAAGTTGTATATTTGATTCCGATCTTTATGAATCTCACTAGGAGGATAAAACTTTGAATAAAAGAGAGGCACTATTTCCTCCCATTCCAGAGCTTGACCATTCTTCAGCAGCTTATACCATTCCTCAGCTCTTCCTTTCAGCGATAATGAGAATAACTTCTTCTTAACTTGATCTATAGTAATACCTGCACACTTGAACAACCCACATAATTCGTGTATAAAGAGTAAATGATCACCAGGATGGACAGTTCCATCCCCAACATAGTAGTTATCCATAACACGATCAATAATTCTTGTAGGTATTTTGAAAACATCATTCTCAGCAGGTGGTGGTTTATCTACTACCTTAGCAGTGGTAGTAGCATTACCAAATAAGAAACTCAGCGAATTATCCATAACAAAAATAAAGCAACTAACAGAAGTAAACAATACTCACAGTAGAAGTTTCCTTTACCAGTTCCACTCTCTAATAGCGCTTCACTCCCCGGCAACGGCGCCAGAAAATAGTCTTGATGACCCACAAGTATAGGGGGTGTATCGTAGTATTTTCGATAAGTAAGAGTGTCGAACCCAATGAGGAGCAGAAGGTGCTGGCTAGTGGTATGGATCAGGAATTCTCTGCAAATACTTAGCAAATGGATTTTTAGGGGTTTTTGATAAAGCAAGTAAATAAAGTACGAGCAAATAAAAGACAGTAGGAATAAATGCAGCAAGTGGCCCAATCTTTTATGCAGCAAAGGACAAGCCGGTTGTATTACTTAAGATGACCAAACGTTCTCGAGGACACATGGGAAGACTGTCAAGTGCGTTCGCTTCATATAGTTGATTAATCTTCTCTAGCTTGCTAAGTGTTGTGTGGGTGAACCTGTGCTAATGTACCGCCCCATCCAAGACTAATAAATACTTGTGATTATACCCCTTGCAAACATCCGTAAGTACAAGAAAGTAATGAAGGTAGAGACCTAACCACAACTTTAAACTCTAAGACCCTTACGTCCCTTGTGCATTGGTTCCCTAACGAGGGTTCAGGTTTCTATCACTCCGGCAACCCCTACGATTAGTAGCCAAATACACAATGCATTCCCCTAGGCCCATATAGGTGAAGTGTCATGTAGTCGACGTTCACATGACACCACTAGAAGAAGTACACGACAACTTAAATATCAAACCATTGAATCTTTATCAACACAACTCCACTACTAACAACATGACTTCTCCCATGTCCTCAAGAACAAAACGAACTACTCACAAGACATTATATGGATCATGATGGAATAATGATGTATAAAAATCTGAACATAAACAATAATTCAATGGTTCACTCAATAGCATCAACTACAAAGAGTAATCAACACCGGGAAAGTTTCCCCTATGAACTAATGCAAGATTCAACTCAATTGTTACAGCAATATGGAGATGGTGATGAGGGTGCTGATGGTGATGATGATGGTGGTGATGATGATGATGATCCCGATGAAGTCCAGCTTGATGGTGGTGTTGATGGCGATGATCTCCCCTCTCTGGGAAGGAAATCCCCCAGCAGAAATCTGTCAGCCGGAGAGATCTTTCTCTCTCGGTGTTTTCTGCCCCGCAGAGGCGGCGGAATCTTTCTGTGGTCGCCCCCCGAGTCTTAGGGTTTCGGGAGGATGATATACGCCAGAGAAGAGAGCCAGAGGTGGGCCTGGGCAGCCACACCACCAGCTGGCGCGGCCTAGGGCTGCCCACGCCAAGGGGTGGTGTGGGCCCCCTGTGTCCCATCTCCACTCTGTCTTCTGGCATCCTTAGTCTTCTGGAAAAATAGGATTTTCCGCATGTTTTCCTGGATTTTCTGAACTTCGTGAATTTTGCCTCTAAACAACACCTTTTCCATCAAAATCCTGACCACAACGGTCCTTGCTCCAAAATTCATCAACCATGCAAAAATAGATGAAATAACATAAGTATCACCTCTCAATATGAAATATATCAATGACTAATAGTGAATTAAGACATAGAATAGTGATGCAAAATGGACGTATCACTAACTTCATCCTATGATGGGCTTACACTCCATCTGAGTGTAGTTCTGAGGATTTCACCCAAATTCCTCATATCTTGTCCTTATAAATTGTATGAATGGATGCAAGGCTTGATTAGTTTGGAAATATCCAACCTGCTGCTGGTGTTGATGTGGTTTTGGTGGCTGTGCTGCTCTTGCTTGTAGTGATGAGCTAGTTCCTGAGATAAACTTTGCCTCTTCCTCCTTTATCTTCTCCTAACTTGGCCTTGCCCAACTCCAACACTACCCCTCCTTTAAGTGACCATGCTTGATGATTTGGTTAATCAGTTCAGTGATGGATTCTGTGGATGATCTGGTAAGTACTAGTGTTGAAACTATGGTGTTCTTGGTGTTCCTACTATGGTGAAACTTTGTTTAGCAGAGAGAGACTCATGTTCTATTACAGTTGTGCTCCTTATCCCCTCTCTCCTTTCTTCCTGTGTCGACAGCACATGGTTTTTGAATGTATGTGTGAGCTGCTTCACTGTTTTGGATTAGCTCATATGAAATATCTGGGTTTCTACTCTTTTACTTCTATCTTTACTGGTGAAACTTGCCCCTCTCTATAATGTCAATGATGTGGTTCTGAGACAAAGTTAGATTGAGACGAGATATCGCTCTTTTGGCGAAATTTCCCTCTAATATATTATTAGCTCAGTGATGAACTGCAATAGTGCATTTCAATGTTAAATTCTGAGATCAAAACTACTAAAAATTAACTTTTTCTTTGATTTGCTTTTTCCTATATTAGCTTGCAGGTACAAGATAGCACAAGGAAGAATAAGAAGATTAGATTAGGAATTAGTATAGGTTTTCCATTTATCTTTTTGTAATTTTATTTATTCTTTTGTAAGAACAATGTAAAATATATTTGATTCAATAAAGCATTACCTTTTTCTTAATTGAAATTCTTCATTTGTGTAATAAATTCTTACTTATTTGTATTCTTTTTATCTTATAGAATAAGAAAAGAATATAAAATTCTATTTATTTATATTCATTATCTATATTACTTTTGATGTCTTGAATTCTTTTTATTATAGTATTGTTATATGAAGTAATAACACTTCATATCAAAACATTCTAATATTCACTTTCAAAACAATTAACTTATAAATGATTTTGATTTCAAATAATTCAAAAGTAGATTTAAATTTTAAGATTCAATTTAAATTATCATCCCCAAAATAACTCAAAATACCTAGAGGTTATGCCAAAATTCATAACATTCACCAAGATGAGCTAATTCCTACCCCATCCTAGTGAAAGATACTCTGGTCCCTCCAGGGTTTTTGTTTGCGAAAGAATTACCCCAATTTTGTAGATGAATGCATGCAAATGCACAAAATCTTATTTCTACCCTTCATTGGTTCCTAAATGTTGGGATGTTACAGTCTTTCCCCTAAAGAAAACCTTGTCTCGAAGTTGTGTTGATGTGTACCTGAATAGCTCTAGATAAGCTTCACATAAATCCTCCTCTTTATCCTAGGTTTCTTATCGCTCTAGATGATGTTCGCATTGTACATTGCAATACTTAATAGCTCGATTCCTCAGCCTTTTCCAGTTCTCTTCCAGAATCTTTGATGGTTTCTCGACACATGTCAAATCTGCTTGCAGTTTAAACTCTTTATGTGTTATAGCATCATCTGGTACATTGAGACACTTTCTAAGTTGTGATACATGAAAAACATTGTGAACTTAAGCTAACTGTTTTGGTAATTCCAAAGCATAAGCTACTATTCTGTTCTGGCTCAGAATTTTGAATGGTCCAATATACCTTGGACTTAACTTCCCTTTTACTCTGAACCTTTTGACTCACTTCATCAAGCTAACCTTAAGACAAACCATGTCCCCAACTTCAGGATGCCAAGATCTTCTATTTTGGTCTGTGTAACTCTTTTGTTGACTCTAAGCTATCTTCAATCAATCTCGGATGATGTTAATAATATCTTGCTTCTCCTTGATATGATATGGTGTGAATTCTTTGTTACTTCCAGGTTCGTACCAGTATATTGGAGATCTACATATCTGGCCATAAAGTACCTCATAAGGTGCTGCTTTCATACTACTTTGATAGTTGTTGTTATAAGAAAACTATGCCAATGGTAGATGATCTTCGCACGAACCTCCAAAATCTAAAGCACATGCCCAAAGCATATCTTATAAGATTTGATTGGTTCTTTCGGTCGGACCTTTGATCTCTGGGTGATAAGTTGTGCTGAAATCCAGTTTTGTTCCGAGTGCTTTATGTAGTTGCTTCAGAACACTAAAGTGAATACAAATCCCCTATCTGTTACAATCTTATTGGGTACTCCATGCTTACTAAAGAAATTCTTAACATATATATCTACCAGTTTCTCTTCATTGTCCTTCTGATCCACTGGTATCAAATGTGCACTTTTAGTAAGTCTGTCCACAATCACCCAAATCATATCTTTGTGTTTTTAGTCATTAGTAACCCAGTGATGAAATCCATTCCAATTTTCTCCCATTTCTGTTCCGGAATCTCTAGAGGTTGCATTGGTCCTGCTGGTTTTGATGTTCAGTTTTCACTCATTGACAAGTATGGCATTTAGACATATACTTTGTAATGTCTCTTTTCATGTTATTCCACTAGAATAGTTCCTTAAGATCCATGTACATGTTGGTACTTCCTGGATGAATTAAGGTATTTCATGTGCCTCCCGAAGTATTACTTCCCTTATATCAACTACATCGGGTACATAGATCCGGTTTTGAAACCATAAAGATCCATAATCTCCTAAGTGAAATGTTGATGTTTGACCTTCAGAAATTCGCCGGATTTCTTCTTCAATGAAAGGATCATCATGTTGATGTCGAATAATCTCATTACTAAGATTGCTACATCTCTCTTCAATAACTCTCATTGTTGCTAATCCTCCAAGAATCTTCGTCCTTATAAACTGTACTTCTAATCTTTCCAGATCAATCCTTAACTCCTTCGGCAATTCACGATTTATCGGTTGAGTATTGGCACTTTTCTGACTTAGGGCATCTGCTACAACATTAGCCTTTCCTAGAGTATAGTTGATTATAAGATCATAATCCTTAGTCAATTCTAACCGTCGTTTCAGCCACATGCTTAATTACTTATGTGTAAAGAAATATTTGAGACTTTTATGATCAGTGTAAAGATCACACTTTCCTCCATAAAGAAAATGCCTCCAACTTTCCGATGACCCACAAGTATAGGAGGTGTATCGCAGTATTTTTGATAAGTAAGAGTGTCGAACGCAACAAGGAGCGGAAGGTGTTGATGAGTGGCTTGGATCAGGAATTCTCTGTAAATACTTAGCAAACTGATTTTTAGGGGTTTTTGATAATGCAGATAAATAAAGTGCGAGTAAATAAAAGACAATAATAATTGCAGCGAGTGGCCCAATCCTTTCTTTAGCAAAGGACAAGCCGGTTGTATTACTTAAGATGACCAAATGTTCTCGAGGACACATGGGAATACTGTCAAGTGCTTTCACTTCATATAGTTGATTAATCTTCTTTGGTTGGATAAGTGTTGTGTGGGTGAACCTGTGCTAATGTAATGACCTTCCTAGGACTAATACATACTTGTGATTAAACCCCTTGCAAGCATCAGTAACTACAAGAAAGTAATTAAGATAAAAACCTAACCACAACTTTAAACTCTGAGATCCTACACTCCCTTGTGCAAAGGTTTCCTAACGGGGGTTCAGGTTTCTGTCACTCCGACAATCCCATGATTAGTAGCCAAATACATAATGCATTCCCCTAGGCCCATAAAGATGAAGCATCATGTAGTCGACGTTCACATGACACCACTATAAGAATAACACCACAACTTAATTATCAAACCATTGAATCTTTCTCAACACAATTCCACTACTAACAACATGACTTCTCCCATGTCCTCAAGAACTAAATGAACTACTCACGAGACATCATATGGATCAAGATTAGTGATGAAATAATGATAAGTAACAATCTGAACATAACAATAATTCAATGGTTCCACTCAATAGCATCAACTACAAAGTAATCAACACCGGGAAGTTTCCCCTAAGAACTACACAAGATTCAACCCAATTGTTACAACGGTATGGAGTGGTGGTGATGGTGCTGGTGGAGATGATGGTGAAGAAGATGATGATGATGATCTTGATGAAGTCCAGCTTGATGGTGGTGTTGATGGCGACGATCTCCCCTCCCTAGGAAGGAATTTACCTGGCAGATTTCTGCCTGCCGAAGAGCTCTTTCTCTCTCTGCAGTTTTCCGCCCTGCAGAGGCGGCGGAATCTTTCTGTGGTCACTCCCTGAGTCTTAGGGTTTTGAGGGGATTATATGTGTCAGAGGGCGATGCCAGAGGTGGGCCAGGGTGGCCACACCACCTGGTGGCGTGGCCAGGGCTGGCCTGCGCCAGGGGGTGGTGTGGTCCCCCTGTGGCCCATCTCCACCTCCCCTTCTGGCTTCCTTCGTCTTCTGGAAAAATAGGATTTTCCATATCTTTTCTGGGATTTTCTGATCTTCGCGAATTTTGCTTCCAAACAGTGCCTTTTCCATCAGAATCCTAACTTCAGTGGTCCATCCTCCAAAAGTCATCAACCATGCAAAAATAGATGAAATAACACAAGTATCATCTCTTAATATGAAATATATCAATGACTAACAGTAAATTATGATATAGAATAGTGATGCAAAATGGACTTATCATTTTCCAACGAAAAACACTACTTGTGCTAATTCCAAATCATGTGTTGGATAGTTAACTTCATGAGGTTTGACTTGTCTTGATCCATAAGCAATTACTTTGTGATGTTGCATTAGAACACAACCTAGTACCATCATAGTAAACTGTACAATCCTTGTCGATTTCTGGTACAACTAGTATTGGTGATGTGGTCAATCGAGTCTTCAACTCTTGAAAAATGGCTTCACACTTACCATTCCACACAAATGGTGTATTCTTTCTTAGCACCTTGGTAATTTGTCCAGCTATTTTGGAAAAGCCTTCAATAAATCTCCTGTAGTATCTTGTCATTCCTAAGAATCTTCTGATTTGCTTCAAATTGGTAGTGCATTCCAATCCAAAATTGATTGAACTTTGGTTGGATTTACTGCAATTCCATCCTTACTTACAATATGTCTAAGGAATTCTACCTTGTCCATCCAAAACTCACACTTATTGTACTTTGCATAAAGCTTGTTTTCTCTCAAAATTTGCAATGTTATCCTTAAATGGTGTGCATGTTCTTCCTTATCCTTGTAATATATCAAGATATCATCTATGAACACTATGAAAACTTGTACGACATGAAGATCTTGTTCATCAGATTCATGAATATTGTCGGTGCATTGGTCAATCCAAAAGGTACGACTAAGTACTCATGATGACCATACCTTGAAAACAATGTTTTTTTTGGAACATCTTCTGGTTTGATCTTGATTTGATGGTAACATGACCGTAGATCAATCTTTGAAAATACTCCAGATCCCTTAACTTGATCAAATAAATCTTGAATTCTTGGCAAAGGATACTTGTTTTAGATAGTGGCTTTGTTCAAATTCCTATAATCTCCGCACATCCACCGTCCTCCATCCCATTTATCAACAAAAATAATGGGAGTTCCCCATGGTGATACACTTTCTTGGATAAAAACTTTACCAGCTAACTCGTCAATTTGTTCTTTAAGCTCTTTAGGACCCATCTTGTATGGTGCTTGTGCAATATGTGGTGTTCCTGGTATCAGGTCAATAGTGAATTCTATTTCTCGATCGGGTGGCATTCCTGGTAATTCTTCTAGAAATACATCCTTAAATTCATTCTCTACTGGATATCTTCCAACTTTACCTCTTTTATGGAATTGAGTTGCAAGTCCACCACTATATGAGTGTGTTTATATGCTTGGTAAACCATCCTTCCTCCACCTGGAGTATTGATTGAAATAGTCTTATCCTCACAGTTAATCTGGGGTCTGTGTTCAGTCATCCAATCCATTCCCAGAATTACTATGATTCCTTTCATTTGGATCACATACAGATTAGCAAAATACGTATAACCACAAATTGTAATCACCTGGTTTTGGTTAATATGGTTTACTACTACGGTACCCTATCATTATTATAGACATTGGGTTTTCTAATGGTGCCCTTCTAATCCCAAATTTATCAAGAAATTGCTCAGATATGAATGAAGTAGTTGCACAAGTATCAAATAAAACTTTTCCCAGATGAGTAAGTATGTTGAGCATACCTATCACCGCTTGCTCTGAGTTGTCCACCTCCTCCAGTGTTGCATAGTTCAGCTTCTCAACAGGCCAGTTCCTCTTGCCGTTGTTGTTCTGGGTATAATTTCCACCTCTTGCCAGGGGTCATCCAGTTCCTCCGGAACTACCTCCCCATCTCGCGGGCCAACCTCCCGCGGGATTCTTGGGACAACCGGGTTTCATGTGCCCCTTTTGACCACATCCATAACATATGATTATTGGCTTCTAACATTCACTTTTAACATGGCCAGGTAACCCACAGTTATGACAGATGATACTCCTCCTAAATTATGGTGCTCAACAGTTGTAATTATTGGTAGAAGGTCTCATTCTGGGTTTAAACTCTAGATTTGGTACAGGCTTACTTGCTTGTGCCTTCTTGGTTTCCTGTTTCGCCCTTTTCCTTCTATCCTCTTGGAAATTTTTATAGTCATCTTCGAATGGATTCAAACCACGCATGAACCTTTTCTTTCTCTTGTCCTTAGTGCTTACCTCGTTAGTAGTGTAACGAGATAAATGATTGAATTCACGAATGTAATTTATGACACTTGAGTTGCCTTGTTGTAACTCCTTGAACTCCCTTCGCTTTAGTTCTAGGATACTTTCTGGAACATGATACTCACAGAATCTCTCTTTGAACTCCTCCCATGTGTACTCTGTGCGAGCAAGTTGCATTGCTAGATGATTATCCCACCAGGATGATGTGGGTCTGGTCAAAAGATAGCTGACATACCTTAACTTTTCCTCATCATTGCACCTTGTGGTCTTCAACTTCCTTTCAGTGCCGAGTAACCAATCCTTGGCATCCATTGGTTCTGGAGCTGATGCAAAAGGTATTAGCCTTGCATTCTGGAAGTCAGAGTGACTAACACCTCGACCTTCAGGATCCCGCTGGTTTCCAGTTTGTTCAAGAAAATCTACCATGAACTTATTCTGAGACTCCTGCATCATATGCATACACTGTAAGAAGTTTTGCTCCATCAGTGGCCTCATTTGTGGTGGTGGTAAATCTGCCTGCGCTCTGGCATCATCATCTGCCTTTTCTTTCGCCTCATGCTCCATGCGTTGCTGCTCAGACTCATTTTCTATTCTCGAATCCATGACCCCCTAGTCCTTTAACACAAAGTGAGTACTCATAATTACATCATGCTTATGTTTTTTGAGATCAACTTTATGCATAGAACTAGTCACACAATGGAAATCAAGATACAAATAAGAACCAAATATGCATCATATACATTACAAATAACATAGCTGATACAATACCATAACAATACACATAATACAACCACTACAGATCTCTATGAGTGTTACCTCCCTTATTTAAATACAACAACTCTCAATCTCTACAATATGCAATACCAACTTCTACCATACATCTTCCATCTTAGGTAATCTAGCTCATCAGTAGCCGCGATGCTCGTTGTACATGCCTGGTATCCAACCATGATGACATGAAGTTCGACGCACAGTCTATGGAACAACTGGCCTCCCTGATGGGATGTACTCGGTGTCTCAAGCATCAAGACTTCAATCCTCACTTAGTCTGAGTGCATCTACTCCCTATAGCTCATCAGAGATATCCTCAGAGTTAAGGCCTGTTGGGTCCGCAGCATAGAAAACAAAAAAATTCCTACGGTGTGAACTACACGCCAAGATCTATCTACTAGGTACAAAGCAAACGGGTGGACATACATCCATAGAGAACTTACCCTCGAAGACAACGAGCTTTGTTAACGAGTAGGAACTCGTGGTTGATGTAGTCGTACACTTGCCGATCTCAAGATCGTGAGGAAGTCCGAGCGCCGCAACTCAGCAGCGCATCCGCACTCGCACACACGTTCAAGCCACCGGACAACCTCCACCTCCTCGCTCCAGCAATCCAGCGGAAGCAGCAACTCCTTCCAGACGAAACGCCACCGGGAACATGTATCTCGCTAATCCAAGACCATGGGGGAATAATTCTAGAGGGGGGAGAGAGATCCTTCACAAGGAGGTGTGAGGATGAAGGAGGGAATGGGTGGCTTTTTATAGGAGGAGGGGGGTGCCCCCTCTCTCCATGGCCGGCGCATGGGGGGGTGACCCCTCACCTCCCCCATTCATGTGGTGGTAACTCCTCCACATTAAAATGCCTCTTCACATTCCCTTTTAAAGTCTCCACTTTAAATGCATTAAGTTTCTCCAAATTTAATGCTCTCTCATTTAATAAAACTCTTTTATTAAATTTATTCAGAATTTTGTTAATTACTTTAATTAACAAACATTCACATATAGCCCCTTGCAATATTTCAATATCACATGCAGAACCACCTTCTGCAATTTCACCCGAAACAATTTCCGGTTTCTATTGAAACAATTCCTGCGCTTTGCAATTCTTTCGTCTGAAACATATGTGCTCCAAAATGGTGTCCGGTAACTCTTAAGTGTGCCACCCTACGGTTCGCGAATAATGCAGACATGATCGAGACCCTTCTCCGATCAATAATCAGCAGCGGGACTTGGAGATCCGTACTGACTCCTACACATTCAACGATGACTCCTGTGATCGTGAGAACCTTTAACGCTTGTAACTAAATCCCTTTGTCTCTCGATATATTACATGTCCGAGATTCGATCATCGGTATCTCCATACCTAGTTTGATCTCGTTACCGACATGCACTTTTTTCTCGTTCCCGTGATATAACATTCTAGTGATCACATCACTTGCTTGCAAGCTATCCTAATGTGATATCACCGAGAGGGCCCAGAGTATATCTATCCGTCATCTGGATTGACAAATTCCACTCTTGATCCATGAGCCTCAACATAACACCTTCGTAGCACTGAACCCATCTTTATAGTCACCCTGTTACGGTGTGACGTTTGATGTTATCAAGATACTCTTCCGGTGTTAGCAATTAACATGATCTCATGGGCTAAGGATAAAGATTACTTCGTATGATGTTATAGCAATATAAACACAATGACTTGATCGTAATGCTATACTTTGGATGAATGTTCATCACATCATTCCACCAATGGTGTGACCTTGTTATTAACAACATCCAATGTCCATGATCAGGAAACCTTGATCATCCTGTTAATCAACAAGCTAGTCTATAAGAGAGGCATGACTAGGAACCCTTTTTGTTTATTAAACACACATGTATTGATGTTTCCTATCAATACAATTATAGCATGCAAAATAAACATCTATCATATACAAGGAATACATAATAACAACTTTATTATTGCCTCTCAGGGCATATTTCCTTCAGTCTCCCACTTGCACTAGAGACAATAATCTAGTTCACATAGTGATAAATCTAACACCCATGGAGTTTTGGTGTTGATCATGTTTTGCCCTAGGGAGTACTTTAGTCAACGGATCTGCTACATTCAGGTCCGTGTGCACTTTACAAATCTTTATATCTCCATCCTTGACATGCTCGCGGATGGAGTGAAACTGGCGCATAATATGCTTGGAATTCTTGTGAGACCTTGGTTCCTTTGCGTTGGCTATGGCTCCATTGTTGTCACAATAGATCACCATCGGGTCCAACACACTGGGAACCACACCCAGTTCCGTTATGAACTCCTTCATCCAAACCGCTTCCTGCGCTGCTTCTGAAGCAACAACATATTCCGCCTCCGTTGTTGATCCAGCCACCACAGGTTGTTTGGAGCTCCTCCAACTAACTGCTGCTCTGTTCAAGAGAAATACGTATCCGGATTGAGACTTAGAGTCATCCGGATCAGTGTCAAAGCTAGCATCAACATAACACTTAGCGACTAGCTCTTCTTCACCTCCGTATATAAGAAACATATCCTTAGTTCTTCTCAAGTACTTAAGGATATTCTTGACCGCTATCCAATGTTCCGAACCTGGATCAGATTGGTACCTACTAGTCAAACTAATAGCATGTGCCACATCCAGTCTTGTACATAGCATGGCATACATTATAGAGCCTATGGCTGAGGCATAGGGGATCTTATCCATTATCTCTCTTTCTTCCGCCGTAGCCGGACTTTGAGTCTTACTCAATGTCTTGCCTTGCAACATAGGTAAGAACCCCTTCTTACTTCCGTCCATATTAAACTTCTTTAATATCTTATCAAGGTATGTACTCTGCGATAGCCCAATTAGGCGTCTTGATCTATCTCTATAGATTTTAATGCCTAATATATATGAAGCTTCACCAAGGTCCTTCATCGAAAATTTGCTGTTTAGATAACTTTTAACATTGTTTAAAAGATCTAAATCATTTCCAATCAATAATATGTCATCCACATATAATATCAGAAATGCCACATTGCTCCCACTCACTTTCTTGTAAATACAAGCCTCTCCATAAGTTTGGACAAATCCAAACTCTTTGATCACCTCATCAAAGCGGAGATTCCAACTTCGTGATGCTTGCTTCAGTCCATAGATGGATCGCTGAAGTTTGCACACCTTATTAGCATCCTTAGGATCGACAAAACCCTTAGGTTGTATCATATACAACTCTTCTTCAATCTTACCATTGAGGAACGCAGTTTGACATCCATCTGCCATATTTCATAATCGAAATATGCAGCAATTGCTAACATAATCCTAACCGACTTAAGCATCGCTACGGGAGAGAATGTCTCATTGTAGTCAACTCCTTGAATTTATCGAAACCCCTTTGCGACAAGTCGAGCCTTATAGATGGCCACATTACCATCAGCATCAGTTTTCCTTTTGAAAATCCATTTATTCTCAACGGCCTTTCGGTCGTGAGGTAAGTCCACCAAGTTCCAAACTTGGTTCTCGTACATGGATTCCATCTCGGATTTCATGGCTTCTAGCCATTTGTTGGAATCCGGTCTCATCATCGCTTCTTCATACGTCGCAGGGTTATCCATTTCATCAACCATGAAATTCACAACAGGATTGCCGTACAGTTCAGGAGCTGCACGTGTCCTGCTTGACCTGCGAGGTTTGGTAGTGTCCTCTTTCGGAGTTTCATGATCAATATCATTAGCTCTCTCTTCATTAGGTGAAGTCAACTCCGAAACAACTTCTAGAGCTGCGCTACTCGCCATTTCATGAAGAGAAGGTTCAATAACCTCTTCGAGTTCTACCTTCCGACTACTCACACCTTTCGCGAGAAACTCCTTCTCAAGAAAGGATCCATTCTTAGCAACAAAGACCTTGCCCTCGGATCTGTGATAGAAGGTATACCCAATCGTTTCCTTAGGGTATCCTATGAAGACGCATTTTTCCGCTTTGGGTTCGAGTTTATCCGGTTGAAGTTTCTTCAGATAAACATCGCATCCCCAAACTTTAAGAAATGACTGCTTAGGTTTGTTTCCAAACCATAATTCATACGGTGTCGTTTCAACGGATTTAGATGGTGCCCGATTTAAAGTGAATGCAGCTGTTTCCAGTGCATAACCCCAAAATGACAGTGGCAAGTCAGTCAGAGACATCATAGATCGAACCATATCCAATAAAGTACGATTACAACATTCTGACACACCATTACGTTGTGGTGTTCCGGCAGGCGTGAGTTGTGAAACTATTCCACAGTCTTTCATATGTGTGCTAAACTCATAACTAAGATACTCTCCTTCACGGTCAGACCGCAGAAATTTGATCTTTCTATTACGATGATTTTCCACTTCATTCTGAAATTCTTTGAACTTTTCAAAAGTTTCAGACTTGTGTTTCATCAAATAGATATACCCATATCTACTCAAATCATCCGTGAAAGTAACAAAATAACGATATCCACCTCGCGCCGACACACTCATTGGTCCACACACATCAGTATGTATGATTTCCAATAGATCTGTCGCCTGTTCCATTGAACCGGAAAACGGCGTTCTAGTCATCTTGCCCATAAGGCATGGCTCACATGTATCAAATGATTCAAAATCAAGTGATTCCAAAAGTCCATCAGAATGGAGTTTCTTCATGCGTTTAACGCCAATATGACCTAGACGGCAGTGCCACATATATGTAGATATATCATTATCAAGTTTAATCCTTTTAGCATCAACATTATGAATATGCGTAATACTACTATCGAGATCCAACAGAAACAAACCATTCAACATAGGTGCATGACCATAAAAGATATTATTCATATAAATCGAATAACCATTGTTTTCAGACTTAAATGAATAACCACTTTGCATCAAACATGATCTGGATACAATGTTCATGCTCAGTGCAGGCACCAAATAACAATTATTTAGGTTTATAACTAATCCCGATGGCATATGGAGAGGCAGCGTTCCGACGGCGATCACATCAACTCTTGGTCCATTGCCGACCCGCATCGAGACCTCATCCCTTGCTAGTTGTTGCTTGTTTCGCAGCCCCTGAACCAAGTTACATATATTAGCAACCGATCCCGTATCAAATACCCAGGTGCTACTGCGAGTACTAGTCAAGTACACATCAATAATATGTATATCATATATACCTTTGTTTGCCTTGCCGGACTTCTTGTCCGCCAAATACTTGGGGCAGTTGCGCTTCCAATGGCCAGTCCCCTTGCAATAGTAGCACTCGGTGTCAGACTTAGGGCCAGCTTGGGGTTTCTTTTCAGGCGTGGCAACAGACTTGCCACCCTTCTTTCCCTTGTGCTTGCCTTTCTTGTCCTTCTTGAAACCGGTGGTCCTATTGATCATCAACCCTTGATGTTCTTTCCTAATCTCCACTTCTGCAGTCTTAAGCATTGACAGAAGCTCGGGAAGAGACTTCTTCATGCCCTGCATATTATAGTTCATCACGAAGCTCTTGTAGCTAGGTGGCAGAGATTGGAGAACACGATGTATGCCTAAGTCAATGGGAATCGTTATTCCCAAGGACACAAGCTTATCGGCGTACCCAGACATTTTGAGTACGTGCTCACTAACGGAGCTGTTTTCCTCCATCATGCAGCTAAAGAGCTTTTCTGTAGCATTATAACTCTCTACGGCAGCATGGGTATCGAAAATCATTTTCAATTATCCCATGGTATCAAAGGCATTGCCATTTTCGAAACGCTTTCGAAGTTCTGGCTCTAGCCCATACAGTATGCCGCAATGAACTAAGTTGTGGTCCTCCTAACGAGTTATATAGATGTTCTTTTCCTCGTCAGGGGCATCAGGAGCTGGTGGGGGGCCTAGCGGCGCATCTAGCACATATTTCTTTTGTGCAGCAGTGAGGAGAATCCTCAAATTCATAGCCCAGTTGGTGAAGTTGCTACCATTCGCAGCAAGTTTCTCTTTCTCCATGAACACATTGAAATTAAAAGCAGGTGGTGCCATCTACAACAGAATTTGTAAAGTATATTTAGACTAAGTTTATGATAGATTGAGTTCGACTAATCCAAATTACTAATGAACTCCCACTCAAAAACGACATCCCTTGTGTCCTTTTGGTGATTACATGAACCAAATCCACTACACCAAGTCCGATCATCACGTGAGTCGGTGTAGCTTCAAAGGCGAGCATCTATATGGGCATCATATCAACTATATGACTCATGCTTAACCTTTCGGTCCGTGTTCCGAGGCCATGTCTGTACATGCTAGGCTCGTCAAGTAAGAACCTTAGTATTTGCGTGTGTAAAACTGTCTTACACCCGTTGTATGAAAGCGTAGAGTTGAGAACACCCGATCATCACGTGATGCCTCAAAACACGATCCACAAAACGGTGCATAC
This sequence comes from Avena sativa, assembly GCA_916181665.1. Taxonomy (NCBI): domain Eukaryota; kingdom Viridiplantae; phylum Streptophyta; class Magnoliopsida; order Poales; family Poaceae; genus Avena; species Avena sativa. The sequence goes on along the minus strand of OV702288.1, from coordinate 625,304,729 downwards.
TTAAGGAAGAACACATTTTATATTGATATCTAAATGAGGGATCATCTTATAATGCTACCAAACGCGCCAAACTAGCAGTATAAGATGCAAACATCTAATGCGTGAAGTGAGGTGATATGGTCCATGCATTTGATCTCTATCATTTGCATCGTGGTATGATCTCTATCATTACTTTGTGTGTAAGGCCAAGGTCTATGGAACTTACACGTTAAGTGAGTTGTAAGAGTATCTATTATACATCTACTTACAACAATACCATATCAAAACACTAGCCCAGCAACGATCTAAACTAGACGCCTCTAATTTATCAATTGCAAGTTTTACGTGGCTTAGGGCTTTCGGAGATAGAACCTGTCTAACCTACGAACATGAACCACAACGAGGATAACCAAGTTATTAGCAACTCGTTGTAAATCAGATATTGACTATAGTAGGAGAGACAGACACCCGCCAGCCACTTATGCAAAACAAGTTACATGTCAGTCGTGGAACCGGTCTCATGTACGATGATATGTAAGGTTGGTCTGGGCCGCTTCATCCCACTATGCCACCAATATCCAAAGTACATAGAAGATGCAATAACATGATCATCATCGCCCACATATAAACATATGTGTACTACCCATGCAAAGCACCTACGCATAGATCAGGCTCTGATACCACTGTTGGGTCCGCAGCATAGAAAACAAAAAAATTCCTACGGTGTGAACTACACGCCAAGATCTATCTACTAGGTATAAAGCAAACGGGTGGACATACATCCATAGAGAACTTACCCTCGAAGACAACGAGCTTTGTTAACGAGTAGGAACTCGTGGTTGATGTAGTCGTACACTTGCCGATCTCAAGATCGTGAGGAAGTCCGAGCGCCGCAACTCAGCAACGCATCCGCACTCGCACACACGTTCAAGCCACCGGACAACCTCCACCTCCTCGCTCCAGCGATCCAGCGGAAGCAGCAACTCCTTCCATACGAAATGACACCGGGAACATGTATCTCGCTAATCCGAGACCATGGGGGAATAATTCTAGAGGGGGAGAGAGATCCTTCACAAGGAGGTGTGAGGATGAAGGAGGGAATGGGTGGCCTTTTATAGGAGGAGGGGGGTGCCCCCTCTCTCCATGGCCGGCGCATGGGGGGGGTGACCCTTCACCTCCCCCATTCATGTGGTGATAACTCCTCCACATTAAAATGCCTCTTCACATTCCCTTTTAAAGTCTCCACTTTAAATGCATTAAGTTTCTCCAAATTTAATGCTCTCTCATTTAATAAAACTCTTTTATTAAATTTATTCAGAATTTTGTTAATTACTTTAATTAACAAACATACACATATAGCCCCTTGCAATATTTCAATATCACATGCAGAACCACCTTCTGCAATTTCACCCGAAATAATTTCCGGTTTCTATTGAAACAATTCCTGCGCTTTGCAATTCTTTCGTCTGAAACATATGTGCTCCAAAATGGTGTCCGGTAACTCTTAAGTGTGCCACCCTATGGTTCGCGAATAATGCAGACATGATCAAGACCCTTCTCCGATCAATAATCAGCAGCGGGACCTGGAGATCTGTACTGACTCCTACACATTCAACGATGACTCCTGTGATCGTGAGAACCTTTAACGCTTGTAACTAAATCCCTTTGTCTCTCGATATATTACATGTCCGAGATTCGATCATCGGTATCTCCATACCTAGTTTGATCTCGTTACCGACATGCACTCTTTTCTCGTTCCCGTGATATAACATTCTAGTGATCACATCACTTGCTTGCAAGCTATCCTAATGTGATATCACCGAGAGGGCCCAGAGTATATCTATCCATCATCTGGATTGACAAATTCCACTCTTGATCCATGAGCCTCAACATAACACCTTCGTAGCACTGAACCCATCTTTATAGTCACCCTGTTACGGTGTGACGTTTGATGTTATCAAGATACTCTTCCCGTGTTATCAATTAACATGATCTGGGCTAAGGATAAAGATTACTTCGTATGATGTTATAGCAATATAAACACAATGACTTGATCGTAATGCTATACTTCGGATGAATGTTCATCACATCATTCCACCAATGTTGTGACCTTGTTATTAACAACATCCAATGTCCATGATCAGGAAACCTTGATCATCCTGTTAATCAACAAGCTAGTCTATAAGACAGGCATGACTAGGAACCCTTTTTGTTTATTAAACACACATGCATTGATGTTTCCTATCAATACAATTATAGCATGCAAAATAAACATCTATCATATACAAGGAATACATAATAACAACTTTATTATTGCCTCTCAGGGCATATTTCCTTCAAGGCCTTCATTTACTTCTGCATTAGTCTCTTGTGCCCAATCTCTAGAGTGATCAACATAAAACTTGGATTCCGACGCTCCTCGGGTACTCTGTTGGGTATGATAGTCCTTAGCTGTCATAGGTTAATGGACATTATCTGGGGTAGGATAATGCATAGGTTACTCATAAACCATCTCCTCAGGTTCTTCCTCTTCAAACTGACCATCTTCAACTATTGTGTCCCTGCTATCAGCAGTGCAGGACCTACCTCCCATCCAACTAGACTATCTGACATCCCCGCCAGAACCTTCTAGTGGCGTAGTATACCCACTATACCCAACAGGTGATTAGAATCTCCATCCATCAGAGTTCTCAATAGGAAGATCTGAATTCATCATTCCCCGTGAGCTTTGTGGTACTGGGTAACTAGTTCCTATATCAGGATCACGAGTAGGCTCTAGTAATGGTGAATAAGGGTATGATGTAAACGATACTAGATCTATAAGAATATCTTTTGAGGTTGGACTAATTTCACCACATGCTTCCTTATCTAACTTTGCCTCCCTTATCTTAGGATTGGTGAGATCCTCTAGCATACTATCCTTATCCTCCAGTATGACATGGTGAGTGTTATAGAAAGATCCAACTAATTGCCTATATCGATCCAAGAACTTGGAAGATAACTTCGGAAGCTCCTGGACTAACTGAAGGTGATCCATGTCTAACTCTAAGTCCATGGAATCATGTGGAATCACAGCATATGTCCTTCCTAGAAGATATCTAGCTCTGTGCTCATGGATAGATGCTAGTGCATCTACTAATGCAATATTATACGCCACCAACTGATTACGACCTTCTCCAAATGGCATGGATTGACTCGACCTAAGCTTATCCGGTGTATGGATACTAACACGATGCTTCGCTATCATGTGTCCATCATAGTATGTGAAAGTCTTCACTCAAATGTTGGTCTCACACCCAAAAACACGCAAAAGCTATCTAAGTTGTTCGGTCAATGTCCCTTGATAGTCATCAAGACTTCGGTGCCATCCTAGATGTATACAAAATATTTAAAATTACTAATGATTAGTTATAATGCATCATAGTAAAGAATTATCGCACTAAAAGATATAACAAAATATTCCCAAGTGAATATCCATCAAATATTCTACAGAACTCTTTACCGTTGCTCCTAAACTCCTACATGTATTTCCCTTTACTAGGTTTCCAACCAAAGGTTAAAGAAATTGCTCTGATACCAGCTGTGGTGATCCAGCATACCACTTCATATTGTAGTATACTATAGTCGTTGGCATAACACTTACAGAACACCTTTCCGTAAATATCACATCCCTTAGAGTGGTACAATAGAAATTTTGCGTGTCCAAATTAGAAACATACACACATTATGAGTATTACTATACCAAAAGATTCGATACCACCAAGTTGTTCAAACTTCAAACCATATACAACTTATTTAAGGTGTTTCTATGGAAGAATGAAAGATCCAAATTACATATTATGATGTGAGACCAACAACTTATTATATAAAGTTGTGGTGCTCGGCCCACTTAAGTACTAATCACTACAAGAAAAGTTTCCTTCTGCAACGAATTGGCCCGACAGTCGTCGTAGACGGCGCGTCTTCCGCGACAAAATTCTCGGCTCGACCGTGGCCGATGGAAAACTTTATTTTCCGGTTTCGCAACCCTCTACTATGACGGATCTGCTAAAAACATGGAGGAAGCTCGGCCAGCGCGTGGCAGAAGCATGATTTTCGTTTCCTTGTGCGATGTTGACTTGCCGAAGTCTTTTGAGAGATGTGGGTCCCGGACGTCAGTGTCTCTAGCGGACCATATTTTTCGGTTGCGCCTCCCAGATTTGAACTCAATAACGTAGCTCGAGGCGTCTGCCGTTTAGTCAGGCTGCTAGGTCCCACATGTCAGCCTCTCATTAGAAGGATCGTGTGTATGATGGAACTTTTTTCCTTCGCTCGCGCTACCCTGTTCCGAAGTTGATAGCGTCGCTCGATGCATCTACTGTCTAATCAACCTCCTGGGACCCACATGTCATCCTCTCATTAGAAGAAATGTGTGTATGATGGAATTTTTTCCTTCGCTGGCGCTACCCTATTCCCACTTGATAGCGCTGCTCGACGCATCTACCGTTTAACCAACTTCCTGAGCCCCACATGTCATCCTCTCATTAGAAGAAATGTGTGTATGATGGATTTTTTTCCTTCGCTCGCGCTACCCTGTTCCGAACTTGATAACGTTGTTTGATGCATCTACCGTTTAATCAAGTTGCTGGGCCCCACATGTCATCCTCTCATTATAAGAAACGTGTGTATGATGGATTCCTCTATCGCGCCTTCGTGTTCCAAACTTGATAGCGTTGCTCGCTGCATCAGCCATTTATTCAGGCTGGTGGGTCCCTTATGTCAGCCTCACATTAGAAGAATCGTGGGTATGATGGAATTTTTTCTTCTCTAGCGCTACCCTGTTTCGAACTAGATAGCATTGCTCGATGAATCTGCCGTTTTCTCACGCTGCTGGGTCCCCCATTTCAGCCTCTCATTACAAGAAACGTGTGTATGCTGAACTTTTTTTGTCGCTCACGCCTCCCTATTTCGAACTGGCAATGTTGCTCGATGCAACATCAGTATAAGGTCACGCTGCTGGGTCCCACATATCAGCCTCTTTGTAAATGAAACATTGATTGCTTGATGCAACATCTGTATAAGGTCTCTGCTGGGTCCAACATGTCAGCGTCTCTGCAAATGCAAAGTGTGTATGATGGACTCCACTGTTTTGACCTTGTCAACGTTGCTGGGTCCTAGATGTCAGCCTTCTCTGTGTAAGAAACGTGTGTATGCTAGAAAAAATGTAAAAGAACGATAGAGAATATACTATATATTATATATTTATATTGAAAAAACTAGGAATCAAACTCAAGACTTCAACAAATGGGAACCGTGTGTGCTTCCACTATGCCAGAACCATCTATGCCACTACTGGAAAAGATTACATTTAGAAATGTTGAAATCACTTAAAATGAAAAGGCAGCGACCCCGACGACTTGCCATAAAAAAATGCTAAATGCTATGTACAAATACAACATGGGTAGGAGAAGCTTGTCCTATACTTTATCAGAATGGCACAGAAATACTAAATTAAGACGATTTTGGGCGATAAAAAATAACTTGGGTCCAATCTTGTGAACCAATGGGCTTCTTATCGTGGGCTCCTTACCAAAACTTCTTCGGTGTGGTTCAAGCTTAAAAAACCAAGTAATACTGTGTTGAGGGTTGGTGGCCCACAGTCAACCTGAACCCAAGGATAAATTAGCAAGGTTTTGGGCCACAGTTGGGTAGAATGTAGTACTATTTTCTAATAACCTTCTCACGAAAAATTCAATGTACTCAATATGTCGGGGGTCGGCAGTCCACCTGACCCGACAGGCTAAATTTGCAAGGTTTTGGGCTAGTGTTGGGTCGAATGTGCAATATTTTCGCTAGGTTCTTAGTGAAAATTCAATGTAGTTCGTACCCCATCCTCCAAAGAAAATGCAGTTGGTACCCTAAAAAATATATACTCTGCTCACAATGAAAGGCTAATTAAGGGTTTTTCTTTTGAAACAAGAATATGGGAAGTTTTTGTCTGAAGTGGGGTTGAAATATTCATTTTCATAGGTTGAGTAGAAACAATATATTGTACTGAAGGTCGATGGTCCACCTGACCTGGCTGTACCTACGCCGAATCCGAAAGAATGAAGTTGGAAATGGAGAAAAGTGACCGATATTGTGCCTTATTATACATAACATAGCGAGGAACTTGGGCAACGCAGGATTCAAACATGGAAATTACTGGAGGGAGTTTGACTGATTGACATAAAATCTTGTCATATCAAGTCTTACAGCACGCAATCATCTTTTCAACAAAGGATGTATTTTGAGATGGTTTGGGTGGCTTTGAATCGGCCTAAGTGCCCAATCGATTTGATGTACTCAAAACCTTGTAATCATGCCATATAAACTATTGGCGATAGACACACGGTGGTCTTGACTTTCCCAGCCGCGGACAGCTCGGGTAAGCACCAGCTTAAACTGATCACTCGAAGTTGTATGCTTCTATATGATGAAATTAGTACATGCCGCAATTAGCACCAACATGTGGCATTGTCATCATGCAAAAAGGCTCAAAATTCGCACATTTAGTTCATAGTTTCAAACACAATAATACAACCAGTTTGTACACTAGCACAGACAGTACAATGTCAGCACACCAGAGCTTGACTTGTTCATGTCACATCAGAGCTTGACTTGTTCATGTCACATCAGAGCTTGAGTTGTTCATTTCACATACAGAAGAATGAGCAAGGATACATACAGTATTGAACAAGTAATTTCATGGTAGCGCCAAAAGTATGCCATGTGTCAGAGACAATATGGGGTCTACGTAAACATTTTTTCTTTTTTGGAAGGGTGTGCATTAACTCTTTTTTTTTAGAATATCGGCATAAACATTTGCGGCTATCATCCTAAGGTGTCTCGGCCTGCTTTGGCGTACCGAGCCAAGATCAATTACAGTCTAGTTAAGGCCTGTTTCGTGGCCCTATAAGAAGCAGTGACCTACTTTTCCCTGTTCGCTAAGAGGAAAGAAGGAATATTCCTCTCAAAACACAAAGTTGCACGAGGTGTGATGGTTCAAAAAAATTTTGCATGAGTCACGTATATACAATCCAGTAACAGTACTGAAAACTGTAGTACAGAAATCACGCTATGTAATAAGCACGGCTACATGGATTATATCGTGGAAGGCAATACTAAACACAAAAGCACGATAGGGCTCATATAAACTGATTCAAGCTGGCCACTAAAACCAGTGTACTAACAGTCAATTGTTGAACCACGATGCAAAAAAAGATGACACAATGATACACTAGAAAGATCCACAACTCAGTCTAGGGACGGCACAACAACCATACCAAACCTAAACTAGGCCTAAACCAAATTGCCGCCTGTCGCACAGTTCCAACCATCTTTGGGAAGGCTGATAACTGCCACAGGCTCACCTTCAGTTGGCTGAAGGTTGCAGCATTTAATCTGAGGGAATTGTATTCTGCGAAATCTCATATATGTTGTGTACACACAGGTTTTCCTCATGAATGGGAACAATGTGTGATCAAAAGCCTTGCATCCGTGTTTCTTCATCATCTTGTCAATGACTGGATAATTGAGACCGAGAAATAGAGAGTTGTCCCCCAGGCTGTTAACATGCCTCCAAACGATGACCCCTGGAGGTCCAGCAGAGCTAGGATCCTCTTCAAAAATGTAGACACGAGAGGCAGGATATAGGCATAGGTTAGTACTATTTTGAGAATGATGAATGAATTCACCCTCTTCGCCATGGGCAACCCCCATGCCATACGTTGTAATTATGATCATCAAGCGTTCACCATCAACCGATCGAGCGAGGAACCACATGTCTGGCCGATCATTCAGAATAGGTGCTGGGATTACAAACAGAATCTCCTTGTTTCCTGCAACATCCGAATTTGAGACAAAAAGTGCATTACTGGCATACATATTCTAACACTAGCATTCTACATTGTTCATGCTAACAGTGTGAATAGGCAAATCCTGACAATAATATTACTTAATAAATTAACAACATTAGGAATTGCATTTCTTACTCTGATATTCCGAATATTTGGATTTCTTGCTTATCTTAGTTTCCTAGTTGTTGTAACTTTCAAAAGAGGAAGCGCCACTTTTTTATATAGAGGCATGTTCACTTGAATCCTATAGGATTAGATGCCTGTAGTATTTTGGATCAAGTGGTGTTTGATTGCATAGGAATACCAAAGGAATTGTACAAAGAGGTTGGAGTGGATGGAAATTTTCCTCCAAAATAGAGTGCAAATGAATCCATTGAAGGAATTCCTAAGGATTATACTCTTTCGAATCAAACAACATTTTATAGAAAAAAATCCTAAGGATCCAAATCCTACAAAAATCCTACACAATTCCTGTGAATCCCAAGGCAAAATCCAAAAAGGAAAGGTTGGTGTCCTACAAAAATCCTATGTGGTTCCTACAATCCGAGGAGGGCCTGAAAGTACAAACAGATAAAGAAACCCGGCTTCACTGTGTTGCGCTAAAAATTGAGATGCTGGTTAATAATACCTTTCATATTTTGACAATGAACGGACTTAGTAGTGCAGGCACCCCGTCATATACTATATTTTGGAAGGCATATTACTGGTACTAATTGATTACTTGCAATGGTTCATTCATTTTTAGGACATAAAGTGTGTGCTCATTCAGTCATACGAAAGGTAAAACATAAACAAGGTAGTTAAAGAACAACTTCACTGAATCACTCACAATGTATCATCATTAAACTAGAAATTACCTTCCGATGTGGGATCCCAGCAGTAGGTCTAGCCTTGACTTGTGACTGCAAAAATGAGGCTATTGTGTTCAATGGCATCATAGTACTGTTGTCCTCTAAGACCTAAATGCTCTAGACATCTCCAAACTTGGCTACCGCCTTCCAGGTAGGCGATTTCATCGTCTAACAACGCGAGGAGCTTATAGTCTGTGTAACCCCTAGCTTCTGTGGGCACTCTGTAGATTACGATCTTCAACAGCTCAAGAGATCCATCCCACGACTTATTGAACTTTTCTCCATACCTACGGATTCGCCAAAAAAATTTTGAAATGTGAATGAGTTCAGAAATGACTACATGTAACTGGGGGAACCCTGGCTGGCTAGTAACAATATAGGTTATATCATGGATGTGAGGCGGCCGCAATGGCACAAGTATCCGTCAATGGAAGGTCGATTACTCGATAGGTGTAGATGTTCGCTAGGCACCAGGCCCCGCGCTGGCCCATCGCGGCGATCCAGTCGCTGTTCATGCCAATCTAGAATTTTTCGTGCATGAAGGGCAAGATGGCGGTGCGTCGAGGATGGTCGAGGGGCACCACGTCGTACATCGTGTCGTGCAGACGATGTACCCTTGTACCATCATAGTGCTCGTCAAACCAATAAGTAGGCTGAGGCATCAGTAGGCAGGGTTCATTCCAATGGTGAACAGTCCATTTCATACCTTCGTTGTTGGCGAGACGATCGTACAGCAGCTTGCAGCATGCGGCTAGCCTGACAGTGCTAGAAATGTCTAGACATTGAACGATGAGGTCGACATCGTCTGCGCTGAGTTGATCCCACTTGCATCGCCCGCTGAGCTTCGAATCGGCCATCACAACTGGATGGATTTAGGCGGATGCCAAGTGCGGCTAGGGTTTTCTGCAGGAGGAGGGGAGCGTTAGAAGAAAAAGAGTGGGGGAGATCGTGGGTGGAGTGGGGACTGGGTAAGAAGATGGAGAGGCAAAGAAAAAAACGAGGGAGGAAATTTTACTTGCTTGCTTATTCTAGTCAACAGTAGCATCAAGGACACCGCCGCCTAGACTTCACTATATGTTAGACTAGCACGCCACGCAGTTAGTACTTTGACAATACTCCTACTTACTACGTATCAGAGGTGCAGTATTGTCTAGTCACATTAGTTTGACCAGAGGGTTTTCTTTTTACAGCTTTCATTTCAACATAGTGTACTACTATTTTTAACGGAAAATAGGAGGACGAACTACTATTAGTAGTAGTAGCCGCTACATGGACACATGTACTTTCATCTTGTTCCCCTACATGCAGTACTCGTAGCACAGAACCGAAAATATATACACCGGATATAATACACAGTACGGGTGTGTCTGTGGTATTTTTGGCATGTTGCATGTGTTCATATATGTTCTAGTACAAGGTACATGGAATTACACGTGTACAGCATCCAACCGCGTAGCAAAATGAGAGATGTGCGAGGACACCAGATTTCGCTCAAGTCAGGCAACGTGCATGACTTTTTGTGGCTCTGATTCACTGACGTGTGGGCCCTGTTAAGGTCGGCTCCACCTGCTAGTGAGAATCTGCATGCACCATGCGCTTGGAGACACTAGGTACGTCCATGACGGAAATTACAATTTGCAACTAGCTGCACCGGCAACTAGCTGTTGCATGTGGCACTTCCAAGTTTTCAGAAAATGTGAAATAAATCATGAACATAGATCATATTTATATAGTACTAGTACATCTATAATTTTCCATCCCAAAAATATTACTAGTACATGGCCTGGCCACTACAAAATGAACAAATAAACACAAGATATTCTTCGCTTAGGTTTTTCTTTTTCATTGACACAAGTCACATAAGATCTTATTGTGGGACCGAATATTGTAGATGCACAAGATACAACATAGTCAATGTTTCGGATTTATTTCATATTTTTTGAGAACTCGAAAGTGCAACAAATAATAAAGGGGTGCGGGCGCAACGAGTTGCAGAATATTCAACCCGCACTGACTAAAATTATGGCTTGCATACAGAAGAAGTTTGATCAAATCGCCGGCCTTGTACTACATTACGGCAAAATGAGTGTTAGAGTACAGCAAGTTAATGGCTGAGGCCATACGATATAAATAAGGTGAAGGAAATAATTCAAGATACGCAAATCCCTATTCCATATGATCTCCCTTGAACCATTAATTATGCCGGTTCCAATCCTTCGCATTGGCCAAGCTTGGGATGAACCACAACGGACAATTCTAGCCAATGTTTTTTTAGAGAAATTCCAGCCAATGTTGGTTGGTAAACCAACACCAGCGTCTCGAGCATTCATACTGATGCGACATATTTCAGGACAAATATTAAATCCACCAAGACTAACTGCATGTGGCGAGGTGTATACACAGTTGCTCCTTGTTCGATCTCTAGGGCCAAGTCCCACCGTGCCAAATGGAATGGTAATTGGATAGTTCAATCCAAGGAAGATAGAAAATGCTCCAAGGTCTAAAACTCTCCGTCATTGCCTCAGTGGAGTAACCTACTAGTGTCAATCGAGAACACATGGCAGGAAAACCCAGTAGAATAGGTGTGAATATTGCGGCCATGATGATAACCAACATTTTCAGCCACAACATAATTAGTGTCATACCGCCTAGCACTAATGCCCACAGTATTGATCAGAATAAGGCTACCACCATCAGGAGATCTTGCTAACCACCACAGATCAGGACTGTACTCACGATTACCGTCTAATTCAGGTGGCCTTGGAAGACGCACATGACCTTGCAAGGAAAGCACATTCAGAGGTCAGCTGAGCAAAATTTGAATGATGAAGCTTGAAAAACTAAGGATGGAAATTTTACCCCATGCCCGAGGATCCCATGCAGAAACATTGCCAATCTGAGTTACAACATAGACAACTCCATTGTGGATAATTGCATCGCGGTAGCTGAACATGCTGAACTGGTTCTCAAGAACCATCCACATACCATGAGATCCATCAAGGAAGGCAATTACCATGTCGAAGATGGCCAGGACAGAGAAATCCTTATAGTTCCCAGCAGCTATGGGAACTCGGCAAATAGCTATCTTCAGTAGTTTAGTAGGCTGACCAGCCGCGATAAACTTAAGTACCTTGAGTGTGGCCTCAAAATCGAAGATCGCTAGTAGAGGAATCCGGCAATGAGTGAACACATTCACAAGCTCCCAGTTCCAGGCGAGGCCAACAGTGGCGATCCAATCTCCATGGGCGCCTGCCTACTTCTTACCCTCACAATCTGGCATCACAACATCGAACGAGGACCTATCCAGCAGCATCAGCTCGCACAAGGTCCACCCGAACTTCTTCTGTGGCTTCTGCTTGCCCCTGCTGCAATAGTAGCTGCCCCTGTAGAACTGCTTCATGTGATTGTCACGGTAGAAGATATTGTACTCACGTAATGCCTTAGTTGAGTGAGAGTGAAGAACACAGGGGAGACCAAACAGATGAGATTTTGACAGGGATGCACTATGTGTTGCTGAGTAAAGATAACGTTTGAAGCAGGTGGCGAGGCTCGCGGTGGTGATGATGTTGCATCTAGCAGAGATTTCTTCAAGGGGGCCATCGGAAAACACCCTAGAAGTGTCACTATCATCGATCAATTGGGCCATCCCGAGGAAGAGCTCGAGCAGGTGGGGGCGATGGCGTTTGGTTTTGATTGGGGGTTTTGGAGGAGAGAACGAGCGGCAGCTGGCAGGGCGAGACGGAAAACAGTCTATCAAATTGGGCACCGGAGCTGATCCTAAAGCGGCATGGCAGCATTGGTGCATGCCTGTATTGGTGTGTGAGTGCTAATGGCCATCGCCGAGACGCTAGAGGTGAAGTGAGGATGGTGATCGAGTCAAAGAGAAATACGGAATGAAATAAAACCAAGCGTGCCTTCTTTCTCTCTACTAAATCTACAGTGCCTATCGAACTAGGCTACGGATATGCTCCGAAAGCGGCATGGCACCGTTGGCATGTGCTAAATGTGGGCGAGTGGGGATCAGCGAGAAGATGGAGAGGAAGAGGATGGAGAGCAAAGGAAAATACTAGTAGAATAAATCGATTGAAATTATACCGCCTACCGAGCGTGGTTTTTCTCTCTTCTCTGTGTTTTTTGGTGCCTATCGAGTAAATAGGTCAGGCCTTTCTAGGAGTAATATAGCATAAGCTAGCCTAGCACGAGATGGAGCTGTAATGTCCTCTCAAATAAATGGTCATGGCAGAGATACGGTTTGGAGTATACTCGGAGCTCCTCTTGCCGAACGTAATAATCCTTAGATCTTCTACATTCATCATCTTGTGCAGTCACATTTGGAACAAGTACTACTGTACTACTACTGTAACTAATAAACACATAAAGATTACACCGGTAATTAAGGAACCAAAACTAGAATACTACTACTCTCAAACTCTTGTGTAGTACAACAACAAAATGCTCACAAAATGGGCTACCAGTACGGCAGTACCATCTATACACCCACACGCTGCCATCTCAAATAAGCTTGCTTGCCACACCGCCAATTTCCTCTCCCATGTTAGCCTCTACGCCCCTGTTACCGGACCCAAAATCGAACATCTCTCGGTTCAATAAAGAAAAAAAGTCGACAATCTCTCAAAAAAATCAACCATCTGATACATTGCAAATGTATCTATAATTTTTGATGTTCCATGCTTGGTTTTATCCACTTTCTTATGTTTTGTTCCAACTTTGTAGTACTTTTATTATGATTTCTTGGACTAACCTATTAACAAGAGCCACAGTGCCAGCTGCCTGTTTTCTGTTGTTTTTGGTTCCAGAAAAGTCAGAAAATGAATATTCTCGGAATTGGACGGGACAAAAGCCAAAGTGCTTATTTTTCTGGAAGGGATCAAGTGCCAAAATACGGGACGGAGAAGGGCTGGGGGCTAGCCACACCACCTGGCCGCGCGGCCAGGCCTGGCCCGCGCCAGGGGGTGGTCTAGCCGACCCCAGCACCCCCTCAGCCTCTCCTTCCGCCTATAAGTTGCCCTCAGGACGAAAACCCTAGGTACCCGATCTAAAATCCATGAAAGAGTCTGTAGCCGCTGTCATCTTCATCCCTAGATCGGGAGGGATCTGAAGCTCTTCTCGGCACCCTGTCAGAGAGGGGAATTCACCCTGGAGGCCTTCTTCATCACCATGCAAGCCTCCGGTGTGATGCGTGAGTAGTTCATCCTTGGACTATGGATCCATGTAGTAGCTAGATGGCTGGTTTCTCCTCCTTTGTGCTTTCATGTTTAGATCTTGTGAGCTTCGTTCATGATCAAGATCATCTATTTGTAATTCATACATGCTGTATTTGCGGAGATCCGATGGATATTGAGATGCTATTTTAGATTGATTATTGATTCTATCATGTCTTAGTTATTTGAGATCTTGCATGCTTTATGTTGTTAATAGCTATCTTGGCCTAGTAGATGCTAGCAACTCCAAGAGTTAGTATTTATGCTCGATAGTGGGTTCATGCCTCTGGTAATCTGGGGAAGTGATAGAAATCTCTAAGTGACTAGATGTGCTGTTGCTACTAGGGAGAAAACAATAATCTTTTGTTCATAGAACAATCGTATTGTTTACCTTACACGCAGTTCGTAAAGCAATAATCTGTTGCTTGCAACTTAATACTAGAGGGGGTTCAGATGATAACCTGAAGGTGGATTATTAGTCATAGATGCAGTTGGATGGCGGTCTATGTATTATGTGTATTGCCCAATCAAGTCTCAAAGGAGTCAAGATGATTAGTATATGCATGTATTGCTTTCTCGGTGTTTGTCAATTGCCCCGCTGTAATTTGTTCACCCAACATGTTATATATCTAAGGAGAGCCACCTCTAGTGAACTATGGATCCCGGTCCTTTAATTTACATACAATCTACAATCTTTTACTGCTTTGTGTTTATTTTCTGCAAACTTTTACTTCTTTCCATTCGATACATTTAATCCTTTGTTTTCTGCAAAACATGGTGAGATTGACAACCTCATCGCAAGTTTGGGACAAAGTTCTGTGGTTGTGTTTTGTGCAGGTATCCACGTTGCTACTAGCACCGGTAGTGCGCCCTGCCAAAGCTCAGCTAGTAACACCTTTGAGGTGTTTCCTTGCTCCTACTGGTTCGATTAAACCTTGGTTTCATAACTGAGGGAAACTTGCTGTTGTGCTCATCATACCTTCCTCTTGGGGTTCCCAACGAGCTCTACATCAACACCACGCACCAAGCACTTTTCTGGGCGCCGTGTATTGAGCCATCAAGCGATTTTCTGGCGCCGTTGCCGGGGAGTCAAGGACATCTTCACAAGGAGAGTCCCTCATAACCAATCACTTTACTTTGTTGTTTTTGTTTTGCTTAGTTTCTTTTTGCTTTGTTCTTCAAAAAACACAAAAAAATTAGTTTTACTTGTTTGCTTTCTTATTTGAAAACCCAAAAAAAATGACTACCCTTGAAAACACTAAGTTGTGTGACTTCACTAGCACCAACAACAATGATTTTATGAGCACACCTATTGCTCCACCTGTGGCTGAAAACACTTTCTTTGAGATAAAACCTGCTTTGCTCAATCTTGTTATGAGAGAACAAGTTTCTGGTATTGGTAATGAAGATGCTGCTTCCCATCTAAATAACTTTGTTGAACTTTGTGAGATGCAAAAGCATAGGGATATAGATGGTGACATTATTAAACTGAAATTGTTTCCTTTCTCTTTGAGAGGAAAAGCTAAAGAGTGGTTGAATTCCTTAACTAGGAATAGTATTGATTCTTGGACTAAGTGCAAAGATGCTTTTATTGGAAAATACTATCTCCCTGCTAAGATTATATCCATGAGAAGTGAAATAATGATGTTTAAACAACTTGATAATGAGCATGTTGCTCAAGCTTGGGAAATAATGAAATCTTTGGTAAAGAATTGTCCCACTCATGGACTGACTGCTTGGATGATCATCCAAACTTTTAATGCAGGATTGAACTATTCTTCAAGGAACCTATTGGATTCAGCTGCTGGAGGTACCTTTATGACCATCACTTTGGGTGCTGCAACAAAAATATTGGATAATATGATGGTTAATTATTCTGAATGGCATACTGAGAGAGCTCCACAAGGTAAGAAGGTAAATTCTGTTGAAGAAACCTCCTCCTTGAGTGATAAGATTGATATAATTATGTCTATGCTTGTTAATGGGAAAGCCCATATTGATCCAAATAATGTTCCTTTAGCCTCTTTGGTTGCTCAAGAAGAGCAAGTGGATGTGAACTTCATAAGAAATAACAACTTTGGCAACAATGCTTATGGTAATAATGCTAATAGGAACAATTTTGGTAACAACAATTATAAGCCTTATCCTCCTAATACTACTTATGGCTATAATGGTAAATCTGAATTACCTAGTGAAGTAAGAATTTTAGAAGTTGAAAGAGCCACTAAAAACTTCAGGCAAATGCAATATGAGAAAAATAAGCTATTTACTAAAACTATGGAGGAACAATCTATCATTTTGAAGAACATTAGCCATCAACTTGAGAGTCTAAATAGGGAAATTCCTAGTTTACAATTGAAACTCTCTAATGCTGAAATAAATATATCACCTCTATCTAAAGCTCAATCTTAATTGATTAATAAAATGGCTGCTAAACCTGAAACTAATGACAATCCCTTTGCAGCTACTAATGCCATACAAGTAAGAATTGATGAAAATGTTAGACTATTAGCTAAATTACATGCTAAGTGGGAAAGAGAAGATGAAATTGCTAGAAACATTAGTGTTTCTACTATCACCACCACTAGTGTTGAGGCTAGTAATAGTGCTACTACTTTAGATGATAAAGTTGATTTTGATCTTGATGGTTGCAACATATCTGAAGTTATTAAGTTCCTACAAAAGCTTGCTAAAAGTCCTAATGCTAGTGCTATGAACATGGCTTTTACAAAACACATTACTGATGCTCTCATAAAGATTAAAGAAGAAAAGATGAAACATAAAGCTTCTATTCCTATAAAGCAAGAAGATGGTTGGGAACCCATCATTAATATGAAAGTGAATGACTTTGATTTCAAAGCTTTGTGTGATCTTGATAGTAGTGTTTCTATTATACCTAGAAGGATTTATGATATGCTTGATTTGCCTCCTCTTGAAGATTGTTATTTGAATGTCCTACTTGATGCTAATGCTAAAAATAAACTCATGGGGAGTCTTAATGATGTTCTTATTATGGTTAATGATTCCTATGTCCCCATTGATTTCTATGTTTTGGATGTTGAATACAATGCTTCTTGTCCTATTACTTTGGGAAGACCTTTTCTTAGAACTGTTGGTGCCATCATTGATATGAAAGAAGGCACCATTAAATATCAACTCCCACTCAAGAAAGGTATAGAACACTTCCATAAAAAGATAGAAAAGATTTATTTTGCTTCTCCTATGAAAACAAAATTTGGTCTTAATGCTTCTTCATTGGAGAACACTTGATTCTTTCTTTGCTTCTTATGCCTAACTTAAAGGCGTTAAAGAAAACTACTTGTTGGGAGATAACCCAAGAGTTTTAGTTAAGTCTTGGAAGTTATTACCTCTATAATAACCGCTCCTTATCCTTTTCGTTTGCTTTTTGTGCCAAGAGTAACCTCTAATGAGAGTGAAGTAATGATTGGGAAAGTTGCTATCCCGAAACAGATTTTTGTGCTTCACTGTAAAAATTCCTAAGAGAGTTATGTATGTCGGATTGAGCTGTATTGTTTTGTGCTTCTGCCCCAGGTTGTTACCTAACTTTCGTTACTTCAACACTTTTTTATTTGAGCAACAGAAGGTCTTCGAAAAAATTCTTCTTTACCTGCTGGTCTGTTTTGACAGATTTCTGCCATTTTTTTGCATTTGCTTCTTGTTGGTTCCTTCTTGAGTTCCTTTGGGGAATTGAGCTTTTTGAGGGAGTGCTAGAGTATCTAGTGTTCTAATGGAAGTTTAATTGGTGTTAGAACTGAACCTTGAGACTTATTTATCTTAAGTGCACTAATGTTGCTAATGAGATTGTGTGAAGTTTTGTATGAAGGAAAAATTTCAGGTGTATGGAAGGAATGAGCAATGAGATGAAGGATGGACTAAAGATCAAGCTTGGGGATGCCACGCATGTCACCCCAAGAAATATCCAAGAAGTACAAGCGTCAAAGCTTGCGGATGCCCAAGGCATCCCCTTCTTCATCAATAAAAATCCCAGGTTTCTTCCAAACGCTTCTTTTTTTATTGTTTCGTGCACAGTTGTGTTTTTCTTGGAGCGTCTTCTTTTTTGTTTTCATTTTGGTTTTTTAGTTTGCTTGGTTTGCTTAGTTTTCTGAATAAGTTGGTTGGACCCCCTCTTCCACACTTTGGTTTGCAAATAGTTTGGTTTGGTTTGGAAAAGAGTAGGAAAGTTCATGCTTATGTGGTAAAAAGAGCTCGTTTTTGACTGTGGCTATGCTTTGTCATGCCATGCTTGATATTGTTTTGGCTTTATGCTTAGTATTATTTGTTGTAGCATGACTTGTTATAAACAATTGAGATTGCTTAATGTGCCTTGGATGAATCATGCGTTGTTTTAGCATATTAAAGCATAGTATAGTGGTATTCTCCTTTGATGCTTTATTTGGGTTGACTTGGCACATGCTCACACCATGTTATGACTATCCAAAGTCACCATAGCCCTTATGATCCTTTAGTTTTCAACTTGTAGTATCACTTTATGCTTTGATCAATGATGTTTTGTCGCTCTGCATGATTATGGCCATTATTGCTCTCTTAGTTTGTCGCTCCCAGTCTTTTGCTAGCCTCCACAACCAAGTATGAGTTCCACTCATGCATCC
The DNA here is from genome assembly GCA_916181665.1 of Avena sativa. Taxonomy (NCBI): domain Eukaryota; kingdom Viridiplantae; phylum Streptophyta; class Magnoliopsida; order Poales; family Poaceae; genus Avena; species Avena sativa. The sequence continues at coordinate 625,286,169 of OV702288.1, read as the reverse complement.
AACTCCCTAAACCAAGTTTTTCCAGAGAGTCCACCATACCTACCTACTAGCTTATGCTATTCCAAGTATATTCATGTTTTTTTCTACCTTTCACTTGTTATGAGAAAACTAGTGATTAAAGCTCTCACGAACTTGATGGCACACTTTACTTTATTGCCTCTAATAAACTTGAACCATTGGGTCCTTCTTTGTTGCGTATATGCTTGCGCTTTATAAGTTGAAATTAGCAGAACCATGTACCATGGGGAACACTTTCAACATTGCACTTGTACTTTGTACCCCGTTGATATTATGTTCTTTTGCTTACGGATCCCGGCGGTGTGAAATAAATGTGGAACTTGTATGATCATGGAGTTTGTATGTGTGTTAGAGAAACGCCTGGGCCGCTAGCCTAAGCCATGCCTAATCATGGTGGAAACTTGCAGCATCACCATAATGAGCACTCTATGAAGCATCCTAATTAAAACCTATGCAAATAGCAAATAAAAAGATCGCTGAGATGCTCATTGTCTGCTTGCCTTGTCATTTTGATTATGGGAAAGCTCCCGTATCATGTGCAAGGGGTACCCCGTTGGCGGTTCTTAATGATAGACATGTACTTACAATGACAAGAGCTTACTCGTGACTGAAGTTGAGTAGCATGAGGTTCGGTCTTCATAAGTAAGGGGCATGAGATTTCGGTTTATAACTTGTCAAGCATATCCTATTAGTTGTGTCACTTTAACCTTAATCACCTTCAAGATGCTTATGATAGGGGCAATGAGAGCTGAAAGCTATAAGTACCATAATTTTTGGAAGCTCTTTATGAGACTTGAATCCCTACTTCCTTTTACAAAAGGCCTTTCTTCCACCATTATATTGAGTCTCCACCTTCTATCTTTATGCACGTAATTTGAGAGCATAGTGGCCATGCTTAGTTCTTTGTGCATTGTCCCAAGACTAGTTGATTGATGCATAACTTGTTATTGCTTGTTTGAAACTATTGTATCTAGTCACTCTTATGAACATTGAAGGTGTCCTATGCATTTATATTTGCTACTCTATTGAGGGACAAGCTGAATACTTTTATGCTATGTTTTCTTTATGTGAAACAAACAAACGTCTTGCAAAGCATGTTATTCATGAATCTTTTGTTTGTGCCTTTTCATGTTGCATCATAGTTTCTTTGTTTATTGCTAGAACTTTGTCTTTCATGTTATGATTGAAGTACTTTGATCCCAGCTTTGAGTTTTGCAAATACTTTTGATCAAGTTTTTGATGGTGCATGTCAGCTCAAAAATTATTCTTTTTATCACTTACCTACTCGAGGACGAGCAGGAGTTAAGCTTGGGGATGTTGATACATTGCAAATGTATCTAAAATTTTTGATGTTCCATGCTTGGTTTTCTCCACTTTCTTGTGTTTTGTTCCAGCTTTGGAGTACTTTTATTATGATTTCTTGGACTAACCTATTAACAAGAGCCACAGTGCGAGCTGCCTGTTTTCTATTGTTTTTGGTTCCAGAAAAGTCAGAAAATGAATTTTCTCGGAATTGGGCGGGACAAAAGCCAAAGTGCCTATTTTTTCGGAAGGGATCAAGTGCCAGAATACGAGACGGAGAAGGGCTGGGGGACGGCCACACCACCTGGCCGCATGGCCAGGCCTGGCCCGCGCCAGGGGTGGTCTGGCCGACCCCAGCACCCCCTCGGCCTCTCCTTCCGCCTATAAGTTGCCCTCAGGACGAAAACCCTAGGTACCCGATCAAAAATCCACGAAAGAGTCTGTAGCCGCCGTCATCTCCATCCCTAGATCGGGAGGGATCTGAAGCTCTTCCCGGCACCCTGCCAGAGAGGGGAATTCACCCTGGAGGCCTTCTTCATCACCATGCAAGCCTCCGGTGTGATGCGTGAGTAGTTCATCGTTGGACTACGGATCCATGTAGTAGCTAGATGGCTGGTTTCTCCTCCTTTGTGCTTTCATGTTTAGATATTGTGAGCTTCGTTCATGATCAAGATCATCTATTTCTAATTCATACATGTTGTGTTTGCGAGGATCCGATGGATATTGAGATGCTATTTCAGATTGATTATTGATTCTATCATGTCTTTGTTATTTGAGATCTTGCATGCTTTCCGTTGTTAGTAGCTATCTTGGCCAAGTAGATGCTAGCAACTCCAAGACTTAGTATTTATGCTCGATAGTGGGTTCATGCCTCAGGTAATCTGGGGAAGTGAAAGAAATCTCTAAGGTACTAGATGTGTTGTTGCTACTAGGGAGAAAACAATAATCCTTTGTTCATAGAACAATCGTATTGTTTACCTTACACGCAGTTCGTAAAGCAATAATCTGTTGCTTGCAACTTAATACTAGAGGGGGTTCGGATGATAACCTGAAGGTGGATTATTAGTCATAGATGCAGTTGGATGGCGGTCTATGTATTATGTGTATTGCCCAATCAAGTCTCAAAGGAGTCAAGATGATTAGTATATGCATGTATTGCTTTCTCGGTGTTTGTCAATTGCCCTGCTGTAATTTGTTCACCCAACATGTTATCTATCTAAGGAGAGCCACCTCTAGTGAACTATGGATCCCGGTCCTTTACTTTACATACAATCTACAATCTTTTACTGCTTTGTGTTTATTTTCTGCAAACTTTTACATCTTTCCATTCGATACGTTTAATCTTTTGTTTTCCGCAAAACACGGTGAGATTGACAACCTCATCACAAGTTGGGGACAAAGTTCTGTGGTTGTGTTGTGCAGGTGTCCACGTTGCTACTAGCACCGGTAGTGCGCCCTGCCAAAGCTCAGCTAGTAACACCTTTGAGGTGTTTCCTTGCTCCTACTGGTTCGATTAAACCTTGGTTTCATAACTGAGGGAAACTTGTTGCTGTGCTCATCGTACCTTCCTCTTGGGGTTCCCCACGAGCTCTACATCAACACCACGCACCAAGCACTTTTCTGGGCGCCGTGTATTGAGCCATCACCATCCACCAAAAGAAAATCCATTGTCTAATGCTTCTCGTTAATTAAGAACGGACGGTCACAATTGCTCGAGCGCCGCGCGGGAGTAGTATTCGTCTGAGCTACTGGTTGTAGCTCCGCGAAAGCACGCGCTTGGAAGTGGCAGAAGAATTTATTCTCTATCAGTGACGAAAGAAGATCGACGATATACAGTACCAAATCAACAAGTCAGTGGCTTTATTCGTCTGACCAGTGAGAGCCGACACGAGTGGTGAACAGCTTGAAGCGCAGCGGAACATGTGCCTTTAAGGCATACAGTACGTACACCTCCGTTCTAATTTATGATGGTCACATAGTGCTAAATAACTTAGACTAGTAACTTGCACATGTACCTTCATTGTGGGTAATAACATGTGTGTAGTGTCACACAAAGGCCTAATTAATTAGGTTGTAGAATCATATACTAGTCTTGGTATGTGTGATGTTATGGTAACTAGCTAAGTTATTATTGTCACTTTCTTTTTCATTAATTAACTCTGAAAATACATTTAATTCGAGACAAGTATAGACGCTAAATTGTAGTTCAAGTTTGTCAAGATGCAAAATCTTAGGAAGAAGTTGAACCTCTTGTCAAAACTCTCTGTGGTTTCTGATAATCCCTCTAACCCAAATTAGTTGACTCAAATTTGTTAAGATTCGGATGTATCTAATACTAAATCATATCTAGATACAATCGAATCTAAAAAAATTAAGTCAATTGATTTGGGTCAGAGGGAGTATATTAATTGACTGTCCGATGGGTGCCTCCAAAAGCTTTTTCTTCAAACTTTCAAAGCAACCTACAATTTACTTGTAGTTCTAATTTGACCTAATTTTGATGAATCTACATAGAGTCATTCAAGTGGCGGAGATAGCTAGGAAGTTTGAAAACTCATAAAACATAGGAATCGTTAGTACAACATATTGGTCCACTATATACACTAGTAAGTTGCACGTGCCTTGCACGTGAGACTCAGATAGTAGATGTATGACATATCATCACTATATACAATTATAATTGGTAAATCACAAAAATTTATAAATTTGATCAACATTTATAAAGTATGGGTGTATATTTGGTCCTTGTACTTTGTATCATCATGTAGAAGTCAAACATTATTAGGTACCTAACACATGAAATTTTTGATAACATGGTCTAGAGAAACAAGGGAGAAGATTCTAGTATGGTGGAGAAGTGTGTTTTGAGGTTTGTGCATAGCATTCATTATGCTGAAGACTATCAACAGAATCTTCTAGATGCTAGAATGGAAAAGAAGACCCAACAGCTAGAAATGCTGGGATTCGCGAGTCTTGATCCAAGGAACAACATTCAAAGTTATTCATACACTATATAGTGGTTTATAATGAAGACTATCAATAGAATCTTCAAGATGCTAGAATGGAAAAGAAGATCCAATGACTGGAAATGTTGGGATTCGTGACTCTTGATCCAACGGTCAATATTCAGTAAGTTGTTTGTACACCATATAGTGGTAAAGTTAATGATTATTAGCTACTAGTAAGTTGCACAGGAGACTCGGATAGTAGACATATGACATATCATCACTAGATAAAATTATAATTGGTAAAGCACAAAATATTATAAATTTGATCAACATCTATAAAGTATGGGTGTATATTTGACACTTGTACTTTGTATCATCATGTAGAAGTCAAAGGTTATTAGCTACCTAACACATGAAATTTTTGATAACATGGTCTAGAGAAACAAGGGAGAAGATTCTAGTATGGTGGAGAAGTGTGTTTTGAGGTTTGTGCATAGCATTCATTGTGCTGAAGATTATCAATAGAATCTTCTAGATGCTAGAATGGAAAAGAAGATCCAACAGCTAGAAATGCTGGGATTTGCGAGTCTTGATCCAATGGTCAACACTCAAAGTTTTCGTACACTATATAGTGGTTTGTAATGAAGATTACCAATAGAATCTTCAAGATGCTAGAATGGAAAATAAGATCCAACGATTGGAAATGTTGGGATTTGTGAGTCTTGATCCAACGGTCAATATTCAAAGTTGTTTGTACACTATATAGTGGTAAGATCATGTAGAAGTCAACGATTATTAGCTACTAGTAAGTTGCACGTGTGACTCAGATAGTAGACGTATGCCATATCATCACTATATACAATTGTAATTGGTAAAGCACAAAAATTATAAATTTGAGCAACATTTATAAAGTATGGGTGTATATTTGGTCCTTGTACTTTGTATCATCATGTAGAAGTCTAAGATTATTAGCTACCTAACACATGAAATTTTTGATCACATGCATGGTCTAGAGAAACAAGGGAGAAGCTTCTAGTCTGACGGAGAAGTGTGTTTTGAGGTTTGTGCATAATATTCATTATGCCGAAGACTATCAATAGAATCTTCTAGATGCTATAATGGAAAATAAGACCCAACGGCTAGAAATGCAGGGATTCGTGAGTCTTGATCCAATAGTCAACATTCAAAGTTATTCGTACACTACATAAGATAAGATAAGGTAAGATACTAGTAAGTTGCACGTGCCCTGCATGTGAGGCTCGGATAATAGACGTCTGGCATATCATCACTATATAAAATTATAATAGGTAAAGTGGAAAAAATATAAATTTGATCAACATCTATAAAGTATGGGTGTATATTTGGTTCTTCTACTTTGTATCATCATGTGTACAAGTCAAAGATTATTAGCTACCTAACACTTGAAATTTTTGGTAACATGGTCTAGGGAAACGAGGGAGAAGATTCTAGTACGATGGAGACGTGTGTTTTGAGAGGTTTATGCATAGTGCATTCATTGTGTTCAAGACTATCAATAGAATCTTCTATATGCTAGAATGGAAAAGAAGATCCAATGGCTAGAAATGTTCGGATCCACCAGTCTCGATCCAACGGTCAATATTCAAAGTTATTCGTACACTTTATAGTGGTAAGATAATGAAGTGTGTGTGTGTTTTGTGGTTTGCGCATAATGTTTGGATTGCCAATCTTGATCCAGCGATCAAAGTTCGAAGTTAATTCGTACACTATACAATGGTGGTATGGTATTGTAAGAGATAAGACAAGATAAATATAAGATAAGAAGTATTGTGAATGGCCGATCTAATGGTTGGTCTCGTAGGAGCGAGGTGCTTGAGAGTTAAGATGGTAAGTGGAAGTACAAGTTACATCAAGTACCTCATAAAAATGAAAATTGCATCCAAGTCCATGCATGCATTTAGCACAAGGACCCTGAAAATAAGCAATGAAGTGTGTGTTTTGAGGTATGCGCATACTAGCGTCCATTGTGCAAAAGACTATCAGTAGAATCTTTCTAGATGCTAATGATGGAAAAGAAGATCCAACGGTTAGCAAAGTTTGGATTTGCCAGTCTTGATCCAACGGTCAAAGTTCAAAGTTTGGATTTGCTAGTCTTGATCCAACGGTCAATGTTCAAAACAGGTTCAAAATTTCCTTCCCTCCCGATGTTTGTTCGATCTTTTGGATAACCTTCCCTCCCGATGTTTGGGAAGCAAGTGAAAATTCTAAAAACCAGAAAACTTTGAATTTTTGTGCCACCAAGGACCAAAGTGGTTTCCTTCCTATGTACTCTTCGTCCCTACTCCACACGAACGCGCGGCTGCCGAACACGCCAAAGACACAGAGCCGCCGTACCAAGGCACACATGCGCAGCGCCACGCTATGGACGAGGGGAGAGGGATCAGCCAGACCGATGTGATACGTCCATTTTGCATCACTATTCTATGTCTTAATTCACTATTATTCATTGATATATTTCATATTGAGAGGTGATACTTATGTTATTTCATCTGTTTTTGCATGGTTGATGACTTTTGGAGCATGGATCGCTGCAGTCAGAATTCTGATGGAAAAGGTGCTATTTGGAGGCAAAATTCGTGAAGATCAAAAAATCTGGGAAAATATATGGAAAATCCTATTTTTCCAGAAGACTAAGGATGCCAGAAGACGGAGTGGAGATGGGCCACAGGGGGCCCACACCACCCCCTGGCGCGGGAAGCCCTAGGCCGCGCCAGCAGGTGGTGTGGCCGCCCTGGCCCACCTCTGGCTCTCTCCTCTGGCGTATATCATCCTCCCGAAACCCTAAGACTCGAGGAGTGACCACAGAAAGATTCTGCCGCCTCTGCGGGGCAGAAAACACCGAGAGAGAAAGATCACTCCGGCAGATAGATTTCTGCCAGGGGAATTCCTTCCCGGAGAGGGGAGATCGTCGCCATCAACACCACCATCAAGCTGGACTTCATCAGGATCATCATCATCACCACCACCATCATCATCACCATCAGCACCCTCATCACCATCTCCATATTGCTATAACAATTGAGTTGAATCTTGCATTAGTTCATAGGGGAAACTTTCCCGGTGTTGATTATCTTTGTAGTTGATGCTATTGAGTGAACCATTGAATTATTGTTTATGTTCAGATTGTTATACATCATTATTCCACCTCTGATCATGATCCATATGATGTCTTGTGAGTAGTTCGTTTTGTTCTGGAGGACATGGGAGAAGTCATGTTGTTAGTAGTGGAGTTGTGTTGAGAAAGATTCAATAGTTTGATATTTAAGTTGTGGTGTACTTCTTCTAGTGGTGTCATGTGAATGTCGACTACATGACACTTCACCTATATGGTCCTAGGGGAATGCATTGTGTATTTGGCTACTAATCGTAGGGGTTGCCGGAGTGACAGAAACCTGAACCCCCGTTAGGAAACCATTGCGCAAGGGACGTAAGGGTCTTAGAGTTTAAAGTTGTGGTTAGGTCTCTACCTTAATTACTTTCTTGTACTTACGGATGTTTGCAAGGGGTATAATCACAAGTATGTATTAGTCTTGGATGGGGCGGTACATTAGCATAGGTTCACCCACACAACACTTAGCAAGCTAGAGAAGATTAATCAACTATATGAAGCGAAAGCACTTGATAGTCTTCCCATGTGTCCTCCAGAACGTTTGGTCATCTTAAGTAATACAACCGGCTTGTCCTTTGCTTCATAAAGGATTGGGCCACTTGCTGCATTTATTCCTACTGTCTTTTATTTGCTCGTACTTTGTTTACTCGCTTTATCAAAACCCCCTAAAAATCCATTTGCTAAGTATTTGCAGAGAATTCCTGATCCATACCACTAGCCAGCACCTTCTGCTCCTCGTTGGGTTCGACACTCTTACTTATCGAAAATACTACGATACACCCCCTATACTTGTGGGTCATCAAGACTATTTTCTGGCGCCGCTGCCGAGGCGTGAAGCGCTATTGGAGAGTGGAACTGGTAAAGGAAACTTCTACTGTGAGTATTGTTTACTTCTGTTAGTTGCTTTATTTTTGTTATGGATAATTCACTGAGTTTCTTTTTTGGTAATGCTACTACCACTGCTAAGGTAGTAGATAAACCACCACCTGCTGAGAATGATGTTTTCAAAATACCTACAAGAATTATTGATCGTGTTATGGATAACTACTATGTTAGGGATGGAACTGTCCATCCTGGTGATCATTTACTCTTTATACATGAATTATGTGGGTTGTTCAAGTGTGCAGGTATTACTACAGATCAAGTTAAGAAGAAGTTATTCTCATTATCGCTGAAAGGAAGAGCTGAGGAATGGTATAAGCTGCTGAAGAATGGTCAAGCTCTGGAATGGGAGGAAATAGTGCCTCTCTTTTATTCAAAGTTTTATCCTCCTAGTGAGATTCATAAATATCGGAATCAAATATACAACTTTTGGCCTCTTGATGGAGAGAGTACAGCTCAAGCTTGGGGGATATTGAAGTTATTAATGCTCAAATGTCCCATTCATGAGCTCCCCAACAATATTATTATCAATAACTTTTATGCAAGGCTCCCTCTACATGATAAAGATTTATTGGATGCTTCTTGTGCTGGATCATTCACTCGCATGAAAGAAGAAGCTAAATGGGATCTTCTGGACTGTATTCAAGATAATGCTGAAGCTTGGGAGAATGACAAAGGTAGAAAGTCAGGTATAAATTATGATTATCAATGCATTGAATCTTTTATGAGAACTGATGACTTTCAAAATATTAAAAATGCTTATGGTCTTGATTTGCAAGTTATTATGAATTGCTTTAGAGCTTTTTCTTCTTATATTGAAATTCTAAAAAGGGGATGGAATAAGTACCATGCACCTTATAAAGATATTGTTAACTGTGTTCCTGTTGGGAGCACTGAGTGTTGCATTATTGATCATATCTTACCTGAGCCTTATATCGAGAAGATTCCCTTCCCAGATAAGGTAAAGGATCATCCTATGATAACTAATATAATCACTAAAAGTGAAAAGAGAACTGTAAAACCTGATGAACAAATAAACATTGAACCTGTGGTAGCAATTGTGAAAGACCTTGTCACTAAAAGTATAGAAGATGGACACATAGTCTTTTGTGAGGATGCTTGTAATATTGTTTCACATCCTAATAGAACTAAAAAAGCTAGTGTTCCTATGCTTTCTGTTAGAATCGATGATCATTGCTATTATGGTTTATGTGATATTGGTGCAAGTTCCAGTGCTATTCCTTATGAGCTTTACAGAGAAATTATGCATGAAATCAGTCCGAATTGGAAGAGATTGATGTGGTTATTCACCTTGCTAATAGAGAGACCATCTCTCCAATTAGTACTGTACGAGACGTGGAAGTTCTTTGTGGTAAGATTAAGTATCCTACTGATTTTGTAGTACTTGGTTCAGCTGCTAGTAAAACTTATCCTATCATTTTTGGTAGACCTTTCTTGAGTACTTGTGGAGCTATTATTGATTGCAAGAGGGAGAAAATCTTGACTAAGTTTGATGGGGAATCTTATGAGTTTAATTTTTCGAAATTTACTAAAGAACCTTGCGAAGAGGAAACCCATAATGAGGATTTTAGAGTTGAACAACTTGCTTCTATCTCTCTTGCTCCTAACAATGCTTTGCAGCAATTTATGGAAGATCACGAAAGTGAGATCTTCATGGAAGAAAGGAATGAGATTGATGAGATCCTCCGTCGTCAACCCAAGATGCTAAAGCATGACTTGCCTGTAGAAGACTTGGGTACCACGTTGCCACCTAAAAAGGATCCGGTCTTCGATCTAAAACCTCTCCCTGATGATCTTAAATATGCTTATATTGATGATAAAAAGATATATCATGTTATTATTAGCTCTAAACTTTCAGGAAAGGAAGAAGAAAGGTTGTTGCAGGTTTTGAAGAAACACCGAGGAGCTATGGGCTATACTCTAGATGATTTAAAAGGGATTTCACCTACTATATGTCAGCATTCTATCAACATAGAACCAGATGTGAAGCCAGTAGTGGAGCACCAACGACGTTTAAATCCTAAGATGAAGGAAGTGGTAAGGAATGAGGTATTGAAACTCCTTGATGCTGGTATTATTTACCCTATTGCTGATAGTGAATAGGTTAGTCCTGTTCATTGTGTTCCTAAAAAGGGAGGTATTACCGTTGTTCCTAATGATAATGATGAGCTTATTCCTCAAAGAATAGTAGTAGGCTATAGGATGTGCATCGATTTTAGAAAAGTTAATAAAGTTACTAAGAAAGATCACTACCCGCTTCCTTTTATTGATCAAATGTTGGAAAGGTTGTCTAAAAAGACCCATTTTTGTTTTCTTGATGGTTATTCTGGTTTCTCTCAAATTGCTGTTAAATAACAAGGTCAAGAAAAAACTACTTTTACTTGCCCTTACGGAACTTATGCTTATATACGTATGCCTTTTGGTTTATGTAATGCTCCTCCTACTTTTCAAAGGTGCATGTCTGCTATCTTTCATGGTTTTTGTGAGGAAATTGTAGAAGTGTTCATGGATGACTTTTCTGTCTATGGAACTTCTTTTGATAATTGTCTGCACAACCTTGATAATGTTTTGCAGAGATGTGAAGAAACTAATCTTGTTCTTAATTGGGAGAAATGCCACTTCATGGTTAATGAAGGGATTGTCCTTGGGCATAAAGTTTCTGAAAGAGGCATAGAAGTTGATAGAGCTAAGGTTGAGGCAATTGAGAAGATGCCATGTCCAAGAGACATCAAAGGTATTCGTAGTATCCTTGGTCATGCTGGTTTCTATAGAAGGTTTATTAAAGACTTTTCTAGGATATAAAAGCCCCTCACTAATCTTCTTCAAAAAGATGTACTCTTCATTTTTGATGATGATTGTAAGGAAGCTTTTGAAACTCTTAAGAAGGCTTTAACTATAGACCCTATTGTTCAACCACCTGATTGGAGTTTACCCTTTGAAATAATGTGTGATGCTAGTGATTTTGCTGTAGGTGTTGTCCTTGGGCAACGAATTGATAAAAAGTTAAATGTTATCCATTATGCTAGTAATACTCTAGACGCTTCTCAAAGGAATTATGCTACTACTGAAAAGGAATTTCTAGCTGTCGTTTTTTCTTGTGATAAGTTTAGGCCCTATATTGTAGACTCAAAAGTCACCATTCATACTGATCATGCTGCTATTAAATACCTTATGACGAAGAAGGACGCTAAGCCTAGGCTTATTAGATGGGTTCTGCTTTTACAAGAGTTTGATCTACATATAGTAGATAGGAAGGGTGTTGAAAACCCTGTAGCTGATAATTTATCTCGATTGGAAAACATCTCTTTTGACCCTATGCTTGCTAATGATAGTTTCCCAAATGAGAAGTTAGCCGCAATAGGGGTAAGCTCGCGAGGGAACCCTTGGTACGCTGATTATGCTAACTTTATTGTCTCCAAGTATTTGCCTCCAACTTTTACAGCTCAGCAAAGAAGGAAATTCTTCTATGATTTGAGGCATTATTTTTGGGATGACCCACACTTATACAAAGAGGGAGTGGATAGTATTATGCGAAGATGTGTTCCAGAATATGAACAAAAGGAGATATTGCGTAAATGTAATGGCAGTGCTTATGGAGGACATCATGCAGGAGATAGAACTGCACAAAAGGTGCTACAATCAGGTTTCTACTGGCCTACCCTTTTTAAAGATGCAAGAAAATTTGTTTTATCTTGTGATGAATGTCAGCGTGTTGGTAATATTTCTAGACGCAATGAAATGCCTATGAACTACTCTCTAGTTATTGAACCTTTTGATTGCTGGGGATTTGAATTTATGGGTCCTTTCCCTCCTTCAAAAGGTTACACTCATATTCTTGTTGTCGTTGATTATGTTACTAAGTGGGTAGAAGCCATTCCTACAAAGTGTGCTGATGGGGAGACCTCTCTAAAAATGCTTAAGGATGTTATCTTTCCTAGGTTTGGAGTGCCTAGGTATCTCATGACTGATGGGGGTTCTCATTTCATTCATGGTGGTTTTAGAAAGACCCTTGCTAAATATGATGTTAATCATAGAATTGCTTCAGCCTATCACCCGCAAACTAGCGGGCAAGTAGAGTTATCAAATAGAGAAATTAAATCCATCTTGCAAAAGACTCATAATAGATCTAGAAAAAACTGGGCTAAAAAGTTGAATGATGGTTTATGGGCTTATAGAACTGCTTACAAAAATCCTATGGGGATGTCTCCTTATAAAATGGTTTATGGGAAAGCTTGTCACCTACCCTTAGAATTAGAACACGAAGCTTACTGGCCAGTTAAAGAACTAAATAGAGATTGTAAGCTCGCTGGTGAGAAAAGATTATTTGACTTAAGTTCTTTAGATGAATGGAGGAGTGAAGCCTATGAAAATGCTAGGCTCTTTAAGGAAAAAGTTAAAAGATGGCATGACAAGCGAATACTTAAGAGATAATTTCATGTTGGTGAGAAAGTTCTTTTGTATAGGTCTTGTCTCAGATTTTTTGCAGGAAAGCTATGTCGAAATGGGAAGGACCTTTAATTATTGAAGAAGTATACCGTTCAGGAGCAATAAAAATTTCTTCTTTAAAAGATAATACTACACAAGTAGTGAATGGGCAGCGACCCAAGCACTATATTGCTGGAGATTCTTACAATGAAGATGTTGATGCCTTTCAAGTTATAACTCTGGAGAAATTCATCAAGGACCAAATTCAGAGACCTGTAGAGTCTGTTTTCAAATAGGTAACATTTCTGGTAAGAAAAGTTCCGTGAAATTACAATACAACTATATTTTTGCTGTTTTTAGTCAATAAGGAAAGTTACGAAGCGAAAAAGGGACGGAAATGGAGCCAGGGTGGCTCACACCAGCCTGTGGCGCGGGCCCACCCCTGGCTGCGCCACCAGGTGGTGAGTCCACCCCGGACTCCGCCTCCGACTCGTTTTCTCCCAGTACCTTCCTTTTGATATGAAACTTCGTAATATATAACCCCCCCCCGGATTCCCTGAGGTTCGTATATCGTGTTTTCATCGTGTTTTGTTTCGATCTGTTTCTACCAGGACATACTCTTTGAAAGTTTATAAGCACAATGGTGTCCGCCAAGGATAAAGGGAAGGAGCCTATGGAGGAAGACCTCCAAGACCCCAAGCAAGGGCTGGTACCTTTAATCACTTGCCCTGCATCAACGCAAGCCCTACGAGTCACTAAAGAGTTCTACGATAAGTACTAGGACTTGAAGAGGAAGGTGGACATGCTTCAATGGGAGAATAATAGGCTTCGCAAGATGCTGGAAGATTTCCTCACGTCAACTAAGAGCATAATACCACCACCACCGAAGGAGTAATTCATCATCAGGTTTGGCATCTCCTTGGTTTGTTCCAAGATTGGGGGAGTGCCGCGGTATCACATCACTATCTTCTATCTTTTTACCTTATTAGTAGAGTCATATCATGAATAGAGGAGTTATTATGTAGTATGGTTTGCATTATGGAAGTGTCCCCTCTCTCGTTAGATATGTATCCCTTGGTGTGAGTTGCCGTTATGAAATAGTAATGAGAAGTTCTATCATTCACTCTTTTGCATAGCTTATATTAGTTTTCAATTCGTGGTTATATGATTGATCTTGTTGTTAGTATTGGTATCACTTTGGGATCATTGAGTTAATTTAGTTGGTTTTGGCAAACCTAGCTCGGCCAGTAGCAACACTATTTTTGAGAGTTGAATGAAAAAGATAGAAGTACTCTAAAGAAAAATAATTTCATCATCTTTCTTTCTTGATTTGCTCATAAGTCTAGTATTCTCTAGTTAAGATCTTTTGTGCTTCCAAGGAAGATTGCATGTTTGTCTTTGACACTTGTATGTTTGTTTGTTTCCTTCAACTCTTGTACTTGCGACCCAGCCTTGCTAGCCAAAAACCTGTACTGAGAGGGTATTCTTCTCGTGCATCCACCTCCTTAAAACTAAAACCTTTGCCATTTGTGTCCACCATACCTACCTAGTAGCATTATTGCTATTCCAAGTAAATTCTTGTTTTATCTACCTCCCAAATTAAACTTGTTATGTGAAAATTAGTGATTAAAGCTCTCACGAACTTGATGGCACACTTTACTTTCTTGCACTTAATAAACTTGAACCATTGTGCTCACCTATGTTGCGTATATGCTTACGCTTTGTAAGTTGTGAATTAGCAGAACCATGCTGTCATGGGGAACGCTTTCAACATTGCACTGGTACTTTGTACCTAGTTGATATCATGTTCTTTTGTCTATGGATGTCGTCGGTGTGAAATGAAAGGGGAGCTTGTAAGTCCATGGAGTTATGCATGTGTGTTAGAGAAACACATGGGCCGCTGGTCTAATCCATGCTGACATGGTGGAAACCTGCAGCGTAACAATAACGACTATCTATGAAGCATTCTTCTTATAAAAAAAGAGACAGAGATTGAGGAAAGGAGAAAAAAAGGAGATATTATGAAAAGAGGAAAGAGAGAAAAAAGCACCATATTCCCATGGTAAATAAGAAGATTGTTGAGATGCTTGTTGTCTACTTGCCTTGTCATCTTGATATGGAGATTCTTCCGTATCATCGGGCAAGGGGTACCCCGTGGGCGGTTCTCTATGATACACATATGCTTACGATGACAAGAACTTACCGGTGACTAAACTTGAGTAGCATGAGGAGCGGCCCCCGTATTCAAGGGACATGAGATTCTCAACTTACAACTTGTCAATGCATATCCTCATATTTGATCACTTTAACCTTAATCACCTAAAGATGCCTATGATAGGGGCAATGAGAGCTGAAAGCTAGTAAGTATCATAATTTTTGGGAGCTCTTTATGAGACTTGCAATCCCTGCTTCCCTCGTTGAAGGGCCTTTCTTTTACTTTGTAGTTGAGTCAATAAACCTATTCCCTTCTATCTCGGCAAGTATTTTGAGTTGTTGTGTTTCATTCATTCAAATGATGATTTATTCAATCATGTTTCTTATGTTCCTTGTTTAGCACATTGCTCTTATCTTGATGTTTACTACTTTGAAAGCTATCTTTGAAAACCAGTTATTTGTGAACTCCAGCAAATTATCAACTATTCTTCGACCAAGAGCTAAGTTTGCCATTACCAATTATGATTCACTTTATGTATCTTTATTGTGTTTCCTTTACTCATTGCAAGTTGAGTTATATAATAGTGAGTTGTCTTCTATTATGATCTATGCACTTGATGGATGTGATGCTTCTTGTCCGTATTCTTTTATCGACTCTTCACTCCATAAACCTGAGGCCATGTTTATTGAGCTCAGTTTTGCTTGGGGACAAGCGAAGTCTAAGCTTGGGGGGAGTTGATACGTCCATTTTGCATCACTATTCTATGTCTTCATTCACTATTATTCATTGATATATTTCATATTGAGAGGTGATACTTATGTTATTTCATCTGTTTTTGCATGGTTGATGACTTTTGGAGCATGGACCGCTGTAGTCAGGATTCTGATGGAAAAGGTGCTGTTTGGAGGCAAAATTCGCGAAGATCAGAAAATCCGGGAAAATATACGGAAAATCCTATTTTTCCAGAAGACTAAGGATGCCAGAAGACAGAGTGGAGATGGGCCATAGGGGGCCCACACCACCCCCTTGCGTGGGCAGCCCTAGGCCGTGCTAGCAGGTGGTGTGGCTGCCCTGGCCCACCTCTGGCTCTCTCCTCTGGCGTATATCATCCTCCCAAAACCCTAAGACTCGAGGAGCAACCACAGAAAGATTGCACCGCCTCTGCGGGGCGGAAAACACCGAGAGAGAAAGATCTCTCCGATAGACAAATTTCTGCCAGGGGAATTCCTTCTCGGAGAGGGGAGATCGTCGCCATCAACACCACCATCAAGCTCGACTTCATCGGGATCATCATCACCACCATCATCATCACCATCAGCACCCTCATCACCATCTCCATATTGCTGTAACAATTGAGTTGAATCTTGCATTAGTTCATAGGGAAAACTTTCCCGGCGTTGATTACTCTTTGTAGTTGATGCTATTGAGTGAACCATTGAATTATTGTTTATGTTCAGATTGTTATACATCATTACTCCATCTCTGATCATGATCCATATGATGTCTTGTGAGTAGTTCGTTTTGTTCTTCAGGACATGGGAGAAGTCATGTTGTTAGTAGTGGAGTTGTGTTGAGAAAGATTCAATAGTTTGATATTTAAGTTGTGGTGTACTTCTTCTAGTGGTGTCATGTGAACGTAGACTACATGACACTTCACCTATATGGGCCTAGGGGAATGCATTATGTATTTGGCTACTAATCGTAGGGGTTGCCGGAGTGACAGAAACCTGAACCCCCGTTAGGATCCATTGCACAAGGGACGTAAGGGTTTTAGAGTTTAAAGTTGTGGTTAGGTCTCTAGTTTAATTAATTTCTTGTACTTACGGATGTTTGCAAGGGGTATAATCACAAGTATGTATTAGTCTTGGATGGGGCGGTACATTAGCACAGGTTCACCCACACAACACTTAGCAAGCTAGAGAAGATTAATCAACTATATGAAGCGAAAGCACTTGACAGTCTTCCCATGTGTCCTCGAGAACGTTTGGTCATCTTAAGTAATAAAACCGACTTGTCCTTTGCTTCATAAAGGATTGGGCCACTTGCTGCATTTATTCCTACTGTCTTTTATTTGCTCGTACTTTGTTTACTTGCTTTATCAAAAACCCCTAAAAATCCGTTTGCTAAGTATTTGCAGATAATTCCTTATCCATACCACTAGCCAGCACCTTCTGCTCCTCGTTGGGTTCGACACTCTTACTTATCGAAAATACTGCGATACACCCCCTATACTTGTGGGTCATCAAGTCTATTTTCTGGCGCCGTTGCCGGGGAGTGAAGCGCTATTGGAGTGTGGAACTGGTAAAGGAAACTTCTACTATGAGTATTGTTTACTTCTGTTAGTTGCTTTATTTTTGTTATGAATAATTCACTGAGTTTCTTATTTGGCAATGCTACTACCTTTGCTAAGGTAGTAGATAAACCACCACCTGCTGAGAATGATGTTTTCAAAATACCTACAAGAATTATTGATTGTGTTACGGATAACTACTATGTTGGGGATGGAACTGTCCATCCTGGTGATCATTTACTCTTTATACACGAATTATGTGGGTTGTTCAAGTGTGCAGGTATTACTATAGATCAAGTTAAGAAGAAGTTATTCTCATTATCGCTAAAAGGAAGAGTTGAGGAATGGTATAAGCTGCTAAAGAATGGTCAAGCTCTGGAATGGGAGGAAATAGTGCCTCTCTTTTATTCAAAGTTTTATCCTCCTAGTGAGATTCATAAAGATCGGAATCAAATATACAACTTTTGGCCTCTTGATGGAGAGAGTACAGCTCAAGCTTGGGGGAGATTGAAGTTACTAATGCTCAAATGTCCCATTCATGAGCTCCCCAACAATATTATTATCAATAACTTTTATGCAATGCTCCCTCTACATGATAAAGATTTATTGGATGCTTCTTGTGCTGGATCATTCACTCTCATGAAAGAAGAAGCTAAATGGGATCTTCTGGACCGTATTCAAGATAATGCTGAAGCTTGGGAGAATGACAAAGGTAGAAAGTCAGGTATAAATTATGATTATGAATGAATTGAATCTTTTGTGGGAACTGATGACTTTCAAAATATTAAAAATACTTTTGGTCTAGACTCTCAAGCTATTGCTTCTTATTTTAAGGCTTTTGCTTCCTATATTGAAGTGCCTAAAAAGAAGTGGAATAAGTATCATGAACCTTATAAAGATATTTCTAAGAGTGTTCCTGTAAGAAATACTGATGTTTATACTGCTAATCATGTTTTACCTAAATCTTATATTGAGAAAATGCCTTTTCCAGTTAAGGTAAAGGAATATTCTATGATAGCTAGTATGGATAATGAAAGTACAAGTAAAGTTGTTGAACCTGATAAACAAATGGTTGATGAACCTATAATAGCAAATGTGAAAGACTTTGTCACTAAGTATGAAGAAGATGGACACACTATCCTTTGTAAGGATACCTCTAATATTGTTTCACAAAGTAGTGTTATGAGAGCTAGTATTCCTGTGTTTTCTGTTAGAATAAGTGATCATTTCTATGATGGTACTTGTGATAGCTATATTGTTAAGTTTGTGCATGATACTGAAAGTTATTATGAGAGAGGGAAAAGTGTTCGTATGCATCTCAATAATATCAAGTTTCCTCGTTTCATGCTGAAAGTTTTTATGTTGCACTTCTTTTGCCTTCTTATGCAAATTGCCTCTGGTTTCAACAACTTGTTTGTTTGCAAAATTCCCTTGCATAGGAAGTGGGTTAGACTTAAATGTGTGTATTTTTGCTTCTTAATGCTCTCTTTCACTTCAATTCATATTCCTATGTGAGCACCTTCAAAATTATAATGCCATCTTAATGGCTTTAAAGAAAGAGCTTTTTGGGAGACAACCCAATTTGTTTTTGCTTTCAGTTTTTTTTCTTTGAGTCTTGGAAGTTATTAATTCGGTAATAACCGCTCCTTATCCGTTTTGTTTGGTTTTTGTGTCAAGATCAACGTCCAATGAGAGAGAAGTATTATTTGGGGAAGTTGTTGTCCCGAAACAGATTTTTGTGCTTCACCGTAAAAATTCATGAGAGATCTCTGTATGTCGGATTGAGCTGTAATGTTTTGTGCTTCTGCCCCAGGTTGTTATTTAACATTCGTTAGTTTTGCACTTTTTGATTTGAGCAACAGAAGATTTCCAAAAAAATTGATCTTTACCCTCTGGTCTGTTTTGATAGATTTTGCCACTCCTGCATTTGCTTCTTTATTCAATTTCCTTTTTGAATTCTTTTTGGGTTTTCGGAAGGAGTTGCTACAGTATCTTATGTTTTGATGGTTTTCAGTTGAAAGTGGACTCAAAAGGTTTTATCACTTCACTTATACTAATGTTGCTAATGAGAACTGTGTGAAGTTTTGTGTGAAGGAAATTTCCAAGTAGTGGAGATAATGGTGTAATAAGGAAGAGAAGGGTTTTATGACTCAAGTAATAAGTGTATGAAGATGAAGATATTGATGTTATTCAAGTGGTGACTCTGAAAGAATCTACTAGATACCAAATTCAGACACCTGTAGAGTCCGTTTTCAAATAGGTAACAGTTCTGGTAAGAAAAGTTCCGTGAAAATACTATCCAACTATATTTTTGCAGTTTTCAGTCAATAAGGAAAGCTACGAAGCTAAAAAGGGACGGAAACGGAGCCAGGGTGGCTCACACCACCCTGTGGCGTGGGCCCTCCCCTGGTCGCGCCACCAGGTGGTGAGTCCACCCCGGACTCCGCCTCCGACTCGTTTTCTCCCAGTACCTTCCTTTTGATATGAAACTTCCTAATATATAACCCCCCGGATCTTCCGAGGTTCGTATATCGTGTTTTCGTCGTGTTTTTGTTTGGATCTGTTTCTGCCAGGTAGAATCCTAGATTTGTAGCCACAATGTCTTCCACTGGATCAGCCGAGGGAGATTCCTTAGAAGATATCATCAACCCATACATGAGAGAATTGAAGATTCATCCCAAGGAGTTGTTGCTCGAAGGTGGGGAGGTCCAGATTAAAGAGGTTCAAGGCCCTAAAGGTGAAGGAAGTCTGGAGGACAGGATGGAAGCACTGGAGCAAGAAGTCTTTAGGTACAAGAAGATGGTGGAGCGCGAAGTGGATATCATCCATAAGATTTGTTCCGAACTCATCACTGAGCACCAAAAGGAGACTGTTGAACTCAAAGATGAAGTCCTCTCACTCCGCCAAACAACCAACGAACTGCAAGCACAGTTCTATGACGTTCAAAATCAAAACTGTGAGTATGAAGCTAGATTTAAACGCATAAGTGCTGCTGCAAGTTTCAGGATGTTGGAAACCACGATGTCCTTTGTTGGTGGGAAGCCTTTACCCTGGAAGACGGACGAAGATGAGAGGATACCACCACCACCTAAGGAGTAATTCTTCATCAGGTTTGGCATCCCCTTGGTTTGTTCCAAGCTTGCGGGAGTGCCGCGGTATCACATCACTATCTTCTATCTTTTTACCTTTTTAGTAGAGTCATATCATGAATAGAGGAGTTATTATATAGGACGGTTTGCATTATGGAAGTGTCCCCTCTCTCGTTAGATATGCATTCCTTGGTGTGAGTTGCCGTTATGGAATATTAATGAGAAGTTCTACCATTTACTCTTTTGCATAGCTTATATTAGTTTTCAATTCGTGGTTATATGATTGATCTTGTTGTTAGTATTGGTATCACTTTGGGATCATTGAGTTAATTTAGTTGGTTTTGGCAAACCTGGCTCGGTCAGTAGCAGCACTATTTTTGAGAGTTGAATGAAAAAGATAGAAGTACTCTAAAGAAAAATAATTTCATCATCTTTCTTTCTTGATTTGCTCATAAGTCTAGTATTCTCTAGTTAAGAACTTTTGTGCTTCCAAGGAAGATTGCATGTTTGTCTTTGTCACTTGTATGTTTGTTTGTTTCCTTCAACTATTGTACTTGCTACCCAGCCTTGCTAGCCAAAAACCTGTACTGAGAGGGTATTCTTCTCGTGCATCCACCTCCTTAAAACCAAAACCTTTGCCATTTGTGTCCACCATACCTACCTAGTAGCATTATTGCTATTCCAAGTAAATTCTTGTTTTATCTACCTCCCAAATTAAACTTGTTATGTGAAAATTAGTGATTAAAGCTCTCACGAACTTGATGGCACACTTTACTTTCTTGCACTTAATAAACTTGAACCATTGTGCTCACCTATGTTGCGTATATGCTTGCGCTTTGTAAGTTGTGAATTAGTAGAACCATGTTGTCACGAGGAACGCTTTCAACATTGCACTGGTACTTTGTACCTAGTTGATATCATGTTCTTTTGTCTATGGATGTCGTCGATGTGAAATGAAAGGGGAGCTTGTAAGTCCATGGAGTTATGCATGTGTGTTAGAGAAACGTCTGGGCCGCTGGTCTAATCCATGCTGACATGGTGGAAACCTGTAGCGTAACCATAACGAGTATCTATGAAGCATTCTTCTTATAAAAAAAGAGATAGAGATTGAGAAAAAGAGAAAAAAAAGAGATATTATGAAAAGAGGAAAGAGAGAAAAAAGCACCATATTCCCATGGTAAATAAGAAGATTGCTGAGATGCTTGTTGTCTGCTTGCCTTGTCATTTTGATATGGGGATTCTTCCATATCATTGGGCAAGGGGTACCCCGTTGGCGGTTCTCTATGATACACATATGCTTACGATGACAAGAACGTACCGGTGACTAAACTTGAGTAGCATGAGGAGCGGCCCTCGTATTCAAGGGACATGAGATTCTCAACTTACAACTTGTCAATGCATATCCTAATATTTGATCACTTTAACCTTAATCACCTAAATATGCCTATGAGAGGGGAAATGAGAGCTGAAAGCTAGTAAGTATCATAATTTTTGGGAGCTCTTTATGAGACTTGCAATCCCTGCTTCCCTCTTTGAAGGGCCTTTCTTTTACTTTGTAGTCGAGTCAGTAAACCTATTCCCTTCTATCTCAGCAAGTATTTTGAGTTGTTGTGTTTCATTTGTTTATATGATGATTTATTCAATCATGTTTCTTATGTTCCTTATTTTGCATATTGCTCTTATCTTGATGTTTACTACTTTGAAAGCTATCATTGAAACCAGTTATTTGTGAACTCCAGCAATTATCAACTATCCTTCGAGCAAGAGCTAAGTTTGCCATTACCAATTATGATTCACTTTATGTATCTTTATTGTGTTTCCTTTACTTATTACAAGTTGAGTTATATAATAGTGAGTTGTCTTCTATTATGATCTATGTATTTGATGAATGTGATGCTTCTTGTCTGTATTCTTTTATCGACTCTTCACTCCATAAACCTGAGGCCATGTTTATTGAGCTTAGTTTTGCTTGCGGACAAGCGAAGTCTAAGCTTGGGGGAGTTGATACGTCCATTTTGCATCACTATTCTATGTCTTAATTCACTATTATTCATTGATATATTTCAGATTGAGAGGTGATACTTATGTTATTTCATCTGGTTTTGCATGGTTGATGACTTTTGGAGCATGGACCGCTGCAGTCAGGATTCTGATGGAAAAGGTGCTGTTTGGAGGCAATATTCACGAAGACCAGAAAATCCGGGAAAATATACGGAAAATCCTATTTTTCCAGAAGACTAAGGATGCCAGAAGACAGAGTGGAGATGGGCCACAGGGGGCCCACACCACCCCCTGGCGGGCAGCCCTAGGCCGCGCCAGCAGGTGGTGTGGCCGCCCTGGCCCACCTCTGGTTCTCTCCTCTAGCGTATATCATCCTCCCGAAACCCTAAGACTGGGGGAGCGACCACATAAAGATTTTGCTACCTCTGCGTGGCGGAAAACACCGAGAGAGAAAGATCTCTCTGGTAGACAGATTTCTGCCGGGGGAATTCCTTCCCGGAGAGGGGAGATCGTCGCCATCAACACCACCATCAAGCTAGACTTCATCAGGATCATCAACATCATCGCCACCATCATCATCACCATCAGCACCCTCATCACCATCTCCATATTGCTGTAACAATTGAGTTGAATCTTGCATTAGTTCATAGGGGAAACTTTCCCGGTGTTGATTACTCTTTGTAGTTGATGCTATTGAGTGAACCATTGAATTATTGTTTATGTTCAGATTGTTATACATCATTATTCCATCTCTGATCATGATCCATATGATGTTTTGTGAGTAGTTCGTTTTGTTCTTGAGGACATGGGAGAATTCATGTTGTTAGTAGTGGAGTTGTGTTGAGAAAGATTCAATAGTTTGATATTTAAGTTGTGGTGTACTTCTTCTAGTGGTGTCATGTGAACGTCGACTACATGACACTTCACCTATATGGGCCTAGGGGAATTAATTGTGTATTTGGCTACTAATCGTAGGGGTTGCCGGAGTAACAGAAACCTGAACCTCCGTTAGGAAACCATTACACAAGGGACGTAAGGGTCTTAGAGTTTAAAGCTGTGGTTAGGTCTCTAGTTTAATTACTTTCTTGTACTTACGGATGTTTGCAAGGGGTATAATCACAAGTATGTATTAGTCTTGGATGGGGCGGTACATTAGCATAGGTTCACCCACACAACACTTAGCAAGCTAGAGAAGATTAATCAACTATATGAAGCGAAAGCACTTGACAGTCTTCCCATGTGTCCTCGAGAACGATTGGTCATCTTAAGTAATACAACCGGCTTGTCCTTTGCTGCATAAAGGATTGGGCCACTTGATGCATTTATTCCTACTATCTTTTATTTGCTCATACTTTGTTTACTTGCTTTATCAAAAACCCCTAAAAATCCGTTTGCTAAGTATTTGCAGAGAATTCCTGATCCATACCACTAGCCAGCACCTTCTGCTCCTCGTTGGGTTCGACACTCTTACTTATCGAAAATACTATGATACACCACCTATACTTGTGGGTCATCATGAGGTTTGCACATACTAGTGTTCATCGTGCTAAAGACTATCAGTAGAATCTTTCTAGATGCTAAGAATGGAAAAGAATATCCATCGGTTAGCAATGTTTGGATTTGCCAGTCTTGATCTAACGGTCAATGTTCAAAGTTAATAGGTTAGCAAAGTTTGACCTAATTTCATGAAACAATGAGCAAAGTTTGACCTAATTTCATTAAATAGTTAGGATGCAAAATCTTAGCAAGAAGATGAACCTGTCGTCAAAACTCTCGATGGTTTCTGATATATATTAATTGACCCTTCCCCCTGATGGGTACCTCCAAGGGCTTTTTCGTAAAACTTTCAAAGAAACCTACAATTTACTTATAGTAGTCCAAATTTTACCTAATTTCGATAAATCGACATAAAATCATTCAAGTGGGTGAAGTTAGCTAGGAAATTTGAGAACTGATAAAACATGGGAAATCGTAAGTGCATCATGTTGGTCCACTATATATGTGTGAAAACTTGGCTTGTGGCATCCAGATCCATAATCTTTGGACTTTCTTTAGGGAAAAGAACAATCTAGTCATCACTCGAAAAATTAAGAATGTTCTTTCCTAAGATAGTTGGAAACTCACACTGGCGGCATTGTCTACTACAAGAAGATGCACCTATATCTACCTCCGAAAAGACTTTTAAATCAAGAGGAATCTATTGCACTTACTTGTAGCTATAGTTTGGCCTAGTTTTTTTAAACTGGCAAGATGCAAAATCTTAGCAAGAAGTTGAATTTGTCGTCAAAAATCTTGTTGGATGGTTTCTCATATATTAATTGTGACCCCCCAATGGGTACCTTCGAAAGCTTTTTCGTAAAACTTTCATAGTAACCTACAATTTGCTTGTAGTAGTTCAAATTTGACCTAATTTTGATAAATCGACATAAGGTCATTCAAGTGGGCGAAGTTAGGTAGCGAGTTTGAGAATTCATAAAACATAGGAAATCATAAGTACAATATGTTGGTCCACTATATATATATGTGTGTGTGTGTGAAAACTTGGCTTTTGGCATTTAGATAGATATTCTTCGAATTTCTTTTATGAGAGAGAATAATCTTGACCTCACTCAGAAAATTGAGAATGGTCTTTCCTGACAATTGGAAACTCACACTGACGACATTGTCTACTACAAGAAGATGCACCCATCTACCTCCGAAAAGACATTTAATTCAAGAGCAATCTATCGCTCTTACATGTAGCTCAATTCTGACTTAATTTTGTTAAATTGTCAAGATACAAAATCTTAGAAAGAAGTTCAACCTATCATCAAAGCTTGTAGTGGTTTCTGATATATTAATTCACCCCCTCCCCCGAAGGGTACCTCCAAAAGATTTTTCATGAAACTTTCAAAGCAACCTACAATTTACTTGTAGTTCAAATTCGACCTAATATAATTTCGATAAATCGGGATAAAGTCATTCAAGTTGGCAGAGTTAGATAGGAAGTTTGAAAGCACATAAAACATGGGTATCGTCAGTACAACATGTCAGTCCACTATATATATGTCTGAAAACCTGGATTGTGGCATTCAGATCCATATTCTTCGGACTTTCTTGACGAAAAATAACAACCTCGTTTGTCATCTCTCGGAAAATTGAGAATTGAATGTTCTTTCCTGATAGTTCGAAACTCACACCTACGACATTGTTTACTGTATATTGATTTTTTTCAATGAGTATACTATTTAATACTGTATATAGTTGGTCAAACTTTGTAACGGTTGACTTTGACTAAACCTAATATGCTGAGTAATACTCCCTCCGTTTAGAAATATAAGATGTTTTAGCTTGGTGAATCGAATGTATCTAGACGTATTTTAGTGTATGGGTTCGTAGAGGTTCAGAGTGAACCTATACACTAAAAGGCATCTAGATACATTCATTTTACAAAGCTAAAACGTCTTATATTTCTGAACAGAGGGAGTATTAAATAAATGGAGTATAGGATAAGGTTAGAAAAACAACATTTTTTTAGAACCCTCACAAGCGTTTTCTTAGCATCACAGATCTGAATATTACATTGACACTGATGATTAACCAAAATGCAAACAGAGCAAACCCAAACACATACGGAGTAGTAGTAGTACAACTTAACAACTTCTAGGGGGACTCCGTGGTCTTCTCAGCAGACTTGGCAGCATCCTCCGCGAGCAACTTGGCTGCGTCCTCCGTGGTACCATCGCCAATCAGGGACTCGTGGATGTTGGGTAGCACGTCGCTGTGCACGATGGTAACACTGTCTAGCGGCTTGTTGAGATCCTCGTCGTTCATGACGCCGAGCATCACGTGCCTCGGGATGATGCGGATCTTCTTGATATCCTTTGTGGCTTGCCCGGCGAGCTCCAGCACCTCGGTGGTGAGGTACTCGAGAACGTCCGCGAGGTAGATGGGAGCCCCGAAGCCTATGCGCTGGGAGTACCGACCCTCCTTGAGGTAGTGCGTGATCCGGCCGACGGGGAAATGCAGCCCGGCCTTGACGGACCTCAACAACTGCTTCTTCCTATGGCTGCCTGGTGTGAGACTGTGACTTGGAGTGGCCAGAGCAGGATTCGGAAGCCGGCGACATGTCTTATTTTTCTCCATGGCCTTTGTCACCGCCACCTGAGTCTTCTTCTTCCCATGGGGAGCTCTGGTCTTCGGAGCCATAGCTACAAAGTCTAAGAGGAAAAAAGGTTAATTGTGGTGGGCCGGTGAAGGTGCCCAGGTCCCTTGTATTGAAACTTTAATAGCATCGTCTTTACTGTTTTACAAGTATGAATTTTTAATAGGAGTACTACTAAAAGGCTGTGTGCATGTTTCCTTATTTTCTTTCACTTTTTTGAAACATGGTCACATGTGTCAGCATGAAAATTCATACAAATAAGTTGTATCTTTCAAAACAATAGTCGGTTTTCAGTATGACTGCGTGGGTACAATAATTAGTACTATATGAATTTCTGACAAATTTACAAGCAATCTATCACGCACGTGTAGTTCAAAAATTTACCTACTTTGGTTTTATTGACAAAATATCAATTAATTATGCGAAATTATCTAGAAGGCCTAAAAATTCATGAAACTTGTTAACCATGAAACATACTCTATTTTGTGTGAAATTTAGTGTGTTGTGGCATTCAGAGCCATACTCTTTGCATTTTCTTTAAAAAATAATTATATGTGGCACTTCTAAAATAATTTAACAAAATTCTATACATAAAAATTGATAAGTCCAATTAACAACATTAGTATGCCATGCCAAGATGCACCCCGTCTACCCAAAATGGACACGACCTTTGTCATTATTTAACTTGAAACCCAAGTATATGTTAACACATCGTTGGTCATATTGTGAAGAAGTGTTTTTAAACCTTGTCAAAATTCATGTTTATCATTTACGGAAGAGGATACCATACATAAGTGCTTAATATTTTTTATTGTTTTCTTTACTTTTCTTTAATTTATCCCAATAAATGGGACGGGTGATGCAGATATGACCTTGGCATTGGTAACTTGGCTAAAAATGTGAATAATGTTCATACATGGTTATGACCATACTGTGTAGCAAGTTTTTCGAAAGTTGTCCAAATCCATGTTTGTAGTTTTCGTCCAAACAAGCACAAATATAAGAGGACACCATTTAAGTTTAAACTATGTATCATTACCACCCCCTCCCGCAAAAAAACTATGTATCATGACACACATTGAAATAAGTATTTTCATATAGTACTAACATGCGGTGGAAAATATATATATTTTGCTAGAATACAGTGAGTGCACTCAAAGTCAAATTATCCAGACATACTTAATTACAAAAAACAAATCATATCACTTGGAAATTGAAAAGCATTTTCCTAAAAGTTCGAAACTCTCATTGACAATATTATTTACCAAAGCCAAGATGCTTCATAGAACGAGATATAGTACACTACCTACCTCTTCTCTGGACGCCATTTAGTTTTGCACGCGGGCATGCTTCTTTGGTGGGGGGCAGGAAGAGACCTCATCATCATCGTCCTCGGCCTCCTCCCCGTCATCGTCCTCGGCCTCCTCCCTGTCGTCGTCTTCGGCATCCTCCTCAAGGTCGACCTCAGACTCCTCCTCTTCCTCAGTCTCATCTTCCGTCTTATCGGAGTCGTTCGGTGTTGGTGGTGGTGTCCCTTCGAAAAAGCGCTGCCAGTGGTTACCTTCTTCATTAGAGGAGTCCGACAGCAGCGGAAGCCATGGCCCGTCGACTGAGTCTGGGCTTCCAGGTGGAGTTTCGGGGCCTTTCCCATTTGTCAGGTCAATCGACATGTTCTGGAGAGAGTTGTCATACGACATTTTGGAAGAAAATAGAGAGAGATCAAGTTCTAAGCAACGGTGGATTGGGTGTTTTGGGTGAAAGTAGGGGTGCGTACTATTGCAATTTATAATGTATATTTATAGTCGTGTTTGTGTTAATACCCTGAAAACTATCCTAAAATATCATAAATAGATTGTCTCATACTCGTCCCGTCAACAAAAAAGGATTATACCAGACTTGTCGGTTCTTGATTTTTCTCGGCCTAGAGAATTCAGGAGGCGTCCCGCTTTATCCAAAAATGAAGAGAATCATGCAGATCGTGTTAAATTACTCAGTGTCTCTTACTTCCTCCGTTAAAAATTAAGTGTCTATAGTAGTACCTACTTATCTAGCTACAATACTAGTAGTATACGTATACTCTTCACAAAGTTGCGTCACTGCACCGAACTTGATTGATGGTGGTATGGTGTGGGCCTCATCTTTTTCTACACCGCTGCATCTCAGACTAGAAGTATAATAATTGTGTGAAAGCTTACATGGGAAGCAAGGAGAAATGGAGACTATAGTGGATGGATGGTGAGAGGGGGCGAAGGAGGGAGAAAATCTACTACGTAGTAGTATGTGTACTAGTACCGTATGTCACGACCCATCATAATATGTAAACTTTTAGCCGAAGTTAGATAGGAAGCATGATCAACTACAGTATGTGTGAAACCATTGGCTTGTGGCATTTTGAATCATAATATTTGGACTTTCTTCACAAAAAACATCACTGTCCTTACTGGGAAAATTGAAATTCTTTTTTTCCTAATTGTTGGAAACTCCCACATGCAACAATGCTTACTACGCCAAGATGCACCCATCTACCAAACTATCGTGGGAACTCTATCAAATTGTAAACTATGATGTCAATATGTCCTTGATGACCTTGGTCGTTCGGGTTTAAATAAATCCGATAGTGTCCATACACATGGTAGGACAATATTGTGAAGCTATTTTTCTAAAACTTATCTAATCCCATGATTACAGTTTTCATGGCACGTGGTGCACAAGACATGATAGGACATCATGAGTAAAACTTTTGTTTTTTGTTTTTCGTTTATTCAATGTGATCAATGTTCAAAACAGGTTCAAAATTGCCTTCCCTCCCGATGTTTGCCGATCTTTTGGATAACCTTCCCTCCCGATGTTTGCCGATCTTTTGGATAACCTTCCCTCCCGATGTTTGGAAGCAAGGTAAAATTTCGAAAACCGGAAAACTTTGAATTTTTGTTCTGCCAAGGACCAAAGTTGTTTCCTTCCTATGTACTCCTCGTCCCTACTCCACACCAATGCACGGCTGCCGAACACGCCAGAGACACAGAGCTGCTGTATCAAGGCACACATGCGCAGCACCACGCTGTGGACAAGGGGAGAGAGATCAGCCGGACCGGTGCACGAGGGGAAAGGGGAGGAGAGATGGAGCATAGGGAAGGAGAGAGAAAACACACTATTTGTTTTACGTGCATAGGTCCTGAAATTTACTACTACTAGAGTGTACACTGTAAGGCCGCAGGAGTACCTCGTATCAGAAACCCATCATAACTTTGCTCTGACATGGAACCGCCTTCAACTTCTCTTCACTACTGCCCTCTTCCCCTACCAACGTTTTATTCTCTCAGCATGTACATCACGTGGACAAAGGTGACCATATGACTAAGCAAAAAAATATACGTACTACTCCCGCATTGTGTAAAACAGCACACCTTAATAAGGCTCAGATAGTAAATCGTATGACATATCATCACTATATAAAATTATAATTGGTAAAGCACAAAAAAATATAAATTTGATCAACATTTATAAAGTATGGATGTATATTTGGTCCTTGTACTTTGTATCATCATGTGTAGAAGTCAAAGATTATTAGCTACCTAACACTTGAAATTTTTGGTAACATGGTCTAGAGAAACGAGGGAGAAGATTCTAGTATGATCGAGAAGTGTGTTTTGAGAGGTTTATGCATAGTGCATTCATTGTATTCAAGACTATCAATAGAATCTTCTAGATGCTAGAATGGAAAAGAAGATCCAACGCTAGAAATGCTGAGATTCGCGAGTCTTGATCCAACGGTCAACATTCAAACTTATCCATACACTATATAGTGGTAAGATAAGATAAGATAAGATCATGTAGAAGTCAACAATTATTAGCTACGAGGGAGAATATTCTAGTATGATGGAGAAGTGTGTTTTGAGGTTTGTGCATAACATTCATTATGCCGAAGACTATCAATAAAATCTTCTAGATGCTAGAATGGAAAAGAAGATCCAACCGCTGAAAATGTTGGGATTCACGAGTCTTGATCCAACGGTCAATATTCAAAGTTATTCGTACACTATATAGTCGTAAGATAAGATAAGATATCTCTACCTCTACTACTATAGTGGAGCGGTTTTGAATTGGATCCATAGCACCAATCCTGACTGTTGGGTTGTTGGATCCAATGGTTCAGAGAAGCTAGATTCGTGTTGAATAGTACCTAGAGCAAACTCCACCATGCATGTTCTAGAACCATCATGTCAGCACCCCCAAAATTTCATAGCACGGTAGACTGTATTCTCTCTACTTATACTACTATAGTGGAGTAGTTTTGAATTGGATCTATAGCACTAATCATGACCGTTGGGTTGTTAGATCCAATGGTTAAGAGCATCTGGATTCGTGTTGAATAGTACTCCCTCCGCCAAAATATAATGCGCCTAAGGATTAGTCAAAAGTCAACATTTTTTAAGTTTGACCATGATTATACACAAAAATATAAAAATTTAGAATACTAAATTAATATCAATAGATTCACCATAAAGTATATTTTCTTAATATGTCCATTCCATATTGTAGATGTAGATATTTTTTCTAAATATTTGGTCAAAGTTAGTAATGTCATCGGATTGATGACAAGTACGCCATGAGGGGGTCCTTGGGGCGTGTGGAAGAGAGGGGTGTGAGACGTATGGTGTTCTGAGACGGTGAGCACACAAGTTTACCCAGGTTCGAATCCACAGGCTTTGGACGGATCCTACTCCTGCTAGCAATCTAGTAATACGGCAGAGCCAGAATATGGGTTACAAGGGTTTCGCCTGTGCGAGTTGAGATTGTAGACTATTGTGAGGGTGCCCTAAAGGCTCTCCCTAGGACGGCTTATATAGATATCCGGCCTAGGGTTTACAGGAGAGACCTATCCGGCTACGACTAAGAGTCGGTTACAGAGTACATCTTGAACTACAAGTAACACTACAGGCCTATGTTGGTAAGTCTTCTGGGCCTTCCCGTAGCTGGACTGGACTCCGTCTCTCTTCCCTGACTGGGCTGCCCGTGAAGCAAAGCTCTAACCCGAAGTGGGCCACCCTGGTCAGTGAGGCATAGTGAGGATACCCGGAAAGTATATCCCCAACAGCAGCCCCCGGAAGCCTCCAAGATCCA
This sequence comes from Avena sativa, assembly GCA_916181665.1. Lineage (NCBI taxonomy): Eukaryota > Viridiplantae > Streptophyta > Magnoliopsida > Poales > Poaceae > Avena > Avena sativa. The sequence goes on along the minus strand of OV702288.1, from coordinate 625,254,625 downwards.
GAGTCGGATTTCATTATTGTCTAGCTTGATCTTCAGCTTGTAGAATCTTGAAGGGTTCCTGAAACATCAAAAAAGAAAGGATAGGATCCGAGTCTTAAATGAGCCGGACCTATGAATACATTATTCGGGTTTCCAGCTCAAAATTCAAACTAAGCCAGAACTTGGTCTATGACGTAACCTGACACTAGTCTTGGTCAACTCACGTCACTGACAGACATTCCTGTCAGCACGACCGTTGGTGGGTCCGTCTTTCGCGGAACCGAGGCGCCGTTTTAATGCGTGTGTGGAGATCGAGGCGGTGTAATCATCACGCGAGGGTTACCTAGTTCTTTCCACGACGCGTGGCGCGTTCACTATTGCGTTTACACGAATCTTGACGCGGCTGGGGGATATAAGTGGTGAGGATTCTTTTCCCCATCTTCTTCACCAGCACTTGCACCGTTTCCTTCTCCCCAACGTCTCCCACGAACACAGAGCTCCTCTGCCCCCTAGAAACCTCCAGCGCCGCCCATCCTAGGTCACCTGCATACAGGAAGAATGGCTTCAGCATCATATTCCGGCACGACGGCAATGGCAGTGACGGCAGCGACGGCGGAGAAGGAGAACAACCGCGGGGTCTGGATCCCATGCGTCCTTGACGATGCCGAGCTCCATGTCGTGGAGGATGAAGGACTCCTCCGCGCTGGTGACTGGCGGAGCGGCTTCGGCGAAACCGTCCCCAACCCCCGCGACAGTGAGCGGGTACACTTCGGCACCCACCTCGACAGAGGTTTGAGTTTCCCTCCCTCGGACTTCTTTTCTAAGGTTATTGGTCATTATGGAGTTCATCTCCACCATCTTCCCCCGAACTCTCTTTTAGAGATGAGCGCGTACGCATCTTTGTGCGAGGGGTATCTCGGCATTAGGCCATCCACTTTCTTTTATCATAACGATATTCCTGCTCCCGGCAAAGCTACTGCTTTGCCGGCTTTCATCGATGGTGCCGCCACGCCCCAAGAGTCCTAGGACGCAGATGCACGGCTCTCAGTGATGATCTGCTTCTTGCCAAGAGGCGGATGGAATATTTGATGAAGCACAAGGGCCTGAAAGGGTCCAACTTAGTTCACTGCTGGGTGGCACGCCGGATCCAGCCTCTACAACATCATGGAGACCGGCTTATGCACTCCATCACAACATGCAAGAAAGATTCCCTCCGGATCTGCTCCAAGCCCTACTCGGATAAAGACTACATATGTCAAATCAAATGGCTGATAAGGGAGCAGATTGAGAGGAAATCCTGGAGCTGTCTTTGGACATGCATACGGCAGAAGATCCTATGGTGGCGGTAAGTTTGTAGCAGTAACTCGTTTTATGTGTTCATCTTTTCATTGTTTTTTGCAATACTGAAATATGTCGTCTCTTTTCAGCTTCCTAACCTCCCCGAGTCGGAGCTTTCTCCTGTCGAGGGATATCCTCCTAAGATTTCTCAGGATGACGGAGAACTGGTTCCATTGCCGGACATAATTCCTCGGAAGTGTAAAGCTCCAACGGTGTCTATCGGCACAAAGGAGGTGCCCGTTGTGAAGAGGTAATCTTTCCTCACAAGGTCTGTGTACTATATGTCTTAATTCTTTCCGAGATGTAATGTTCTTTGTTCTATTACCTTCTCAGAGCTAAACAACTCACCAAGGAAAAGGGGAAGGGAGCTTTGTCGAAGCCCCTGTGCCAGTCAAAGTTAAATTTGACTTCTCCTGCCACAGCACCTCCGACTCCTGCCCCTCAACCTTCTACAGCGCCGGAGATTACTCCATCTCCGACCATCACAGAAGATCGGGCTCAATTAGCAGAGCTAGTGACCCTCGGATCATAGACTGACGTCACCATGGGTGACTCAGGTTTTGATAAGGGTGAACCCTCCTCGGTAATGATCTCTCAGTAAGGTCTTCACCGACAATCTCCTCAACACTTCGGGAATTGCCAAACTTGGCCTTTCCCGGAAATCTGTAAAAGAGATCCAACGGCTTGCCCGACAATGTCTAGAAAGTCGAACTATCACTGCTGAAGAAGAAGCACAAGAAGCAGAGGACATCAAGTACTCTGAACTTTTTGAAGAAGTCTGTCTTCGCGACAAGAAGCTAAGAACCGGCGAGCTTTCGGCACCACCAGTGATACCGCTCACCCTCGTCGAGAAGGTTACCACAGAAGTGAACATGAGTTTGAGCAAACTCACTCATGAACAACATGTAAGTCGGAATTCCAATTTTTACTTTATTCCATATCATATCCTCTAGCCCCCAAGCATGAAGTTGGACAGACAATCCGGATTTATGCTTCCTTAAAGTGCCAAAGAATGAACTAGTGTAGCCCCCAAGGCTCGTGCTGATATTAGTAAAAATATTAGCCCGAGTCTTTAGTAGACTTCTGACTCTGGGTATTCTGACTTACAGAAAGTTAATTCATATAACCAGGAATTACTGAAGAATATCTATAACAAGCGGAGAGAAATCAGAGCTCTCCAGCTTGAAAATGCTCAACTGAAAGTATCCAGGGATGAGGCTGAAGGAAAAACATTTCAGTACTCAAACCTTGCCTTTTATTTCATAGTCGATTTTCTGTTCAATTAATGTTCTTTTGACTACATCACTGGTAAAGCAATCTTGTGCTATGATTGAGGAGGCCGAGAATCTGAAAACCCTGGAGGTGGAAAACAAGGACCTCCACCAAGAGCTGAATAAGCTTAAGGCGGATCATGAGAAGAGCATTGCTCAAGTTCTCGAATCCTCCTCCATGGCCACCGAGGAGCGTGATCGTAAGATTATGCTCCAAGATAAGAGAATCTTAGATCTCAGCAATGAATTGTTCAGAGAGAAGGATATTACTGAGGCACTCCGGGCTGAACTCTAGAGTCTTCGGGAGGAGAAGACCAAAGTCGACGATGTCATCTTCAGTACATTTCCCTCTTTCTGAATTTTTTGCATCTTACGACTCTTTGGAGTCCGGTTTTAATTTATTAACCCTTTTGCATTACATGTGCAGGTCCTCTGAACTTACTGGACTTAGCCTCTGCAGAGTCTCGCACTAGCCAACTTACACAAGTCGGTGATTTCCTTCATGACTTCCACCAATACATTGAGGATATTGGCGAAGTTCTCAAGGTTTCGGACATGCATAGCATGTCCGTATTTGAAGTGCGAGACAAAGCCAAGGAGATTCCCCAGCTTATCCAGGACTGGAACATGTCCTACGCGTGTACCACAACGCAGAATGTTCTCACCATGGTTACGAGTCACCATGGAAACATGGAAATCTGGCAAGTAACTAGAGGGTACTGTAAAGTGGATGAAGACGGTCAGGAGCAGGATATTAAAGCCATTATGGACTCCTGTGCCGGATATGGGTGCCACGTAGCTGACTTGGCCAGCTATGATACCCCCTTCTTCACTCGCGTAGAGACGCCGCCTCCGCCCGCTGAAGAAACTGGTGAAGATTCCGACGACGAGCAAACCATCTCGGATTTGAACGTCTCAGAAAGATATCGAGGTGAGGCTGATGTCTCCTATGAGCCGGCAGCTCCTTCTTCTTCCCCTGCATCGTAGAGCATTAGAACAAACAATATATTATCCTGAAAATATTTCGGGTTGTAAATCAGTAGTATGACACTTTGCTAGTGCTAAGTTTTATTTTATCTATTTAGCACTTTTGGCTTTATAATTTTTGTGCCTGAAATGTTTACATAAACACTTATGCTTTTTTGTCTATACTTATCGTTTATCTGGATTTCTGCCTCGTCCCTTTAGTGAGCCGACCAACCTTTAGCACGGAAACTTTGCCGAGCAACGGAGCTCAATTGCTAAACCAGTTTAAACTCGGAAACAAAGCTGGCTTCCAGTACCAACAATTCACTACTCTAAAAATTCCCGCATCCGGCAATCAGATAAATAACCAAAGTATAGACTATAAAATTTAGATTTATACCCGAAGGTAGCAATTTTAGAATCAGAAATCTAAACCAGAACAAACATGAGCATAAAGTACTTTCAAGTATTCTGGGATTTTCGACTATGACATGATCATTCAGAAATAAGATGGTAAAAAACTTCTCAGAATTTTTTTTGAGGCAACCAATACTTTATTTCTCATTGAACATGTACACATATATGATTACAAAGAAAGATAAACTAAGAATAAAAGGGACGTAGCTGAGCAATATTCCTTGGTCTGTCTAATTCTTCCGGGTCTGTACTACCCCCAGCTCTCTTTCTTTTCTTAGTAGCAGGTCTTTCTTTGACTGGCCGCATATCATTTAGATAGTAAGAACCATTATGCAGTACTCGACTAACTAAAAAGGGCACTTCCCATACTGGGGAAAGTTTGTGCTTTCTTTTCTGCACAAGCCAGAGAACCAAATCGCCCTCATTGAAAGACCGGTTTCTGACTCTCTAGCTATGGTACTTGCGTAATTTCTACTGATAGGCTGTTGATCTCATCTCAGCAACGACACAAACTTCTTCGACTAAGTTGAGATCATTTTGTCGAGAAATTTTGGCATCATCTTCAATATACGCGGCAACTCTAGGAGAAGTGTGAATTAAATCACTAGGAAGAACTGCTTCTGTGCCATAGACCAAGAAGAAAGGTGTGTATCCGGTTGACCTGTTCGAAGTTGTTCATAAGCTCCATATTACAGAAGGTAATTCCTCTACCCAAGCCCCCACAGCACGTTGTAGTGGTGCTTCGAGTCTTGGTTTTAGGCCTTGTAGGATTAAACCATTCGCTCTTTCGACTTGTCCATTAGCTTGTGGATGTGCGACTGACGCAATGTCAAGCTGGATATTTTGTTCATTGTAGAATTCAGCAAGCTCTCCCATAGAGAAATTACTCCCGTTGTCCGTGATAATGCTATGCGGATAACCATATCGGATTATGACACCCTCGACAAATCTTCTGGTTGTTGCTCCATCACAACTAGCGACGGGTTTAGCCTCAATCCATTTTGTGAATTTATCCACCATCACTAAGAGATGAGTAAATCCACTTGGAGCCCGATTAAACGGTCCTACCATGTCAAGCCCCCAGACCGCGAAAGGCCATGTTATAGGTATTGTTCGCATCTGATCAGCCGGAACATGACCTTGTTTGGCATATTTTTGGTAGCCTTTGCATGTCTTGACCAGCCGTTCGGCATCTGCCTTGGCTGCCAGAAAAAACCGTGTCGGAAAGCTTTTGCCACTAGAGATTTGGCTGTAGTATGGTGACCACACTCGCCTTCATGGATTTCTCGTAAGATTTCCACTCCTTCTTCCGAAGATACACATCGCTGAAAGACCCTAGACACACTCCGCTTATAGAGCTCACCACTAACTATAGTGTAGGCTTTTGCTCGTCGGACGATCTGCCGGCTCAGAACTTCATCTTCGAGTAATTTTTCGTCTACCAAGTAATCAAGGTAGGGTTGAGGCCAGCTAGGAATCACAACTAGAACTACTACTAATGGTGAGTCGGATTTGGTCAGATATTCCTCGTCTACTCCCTTTATAGAGGGAACTTTGAGGTGCTCCAAAAAAGCGCCATCCGGAACCTTTTTCCATGCAGAGCCTGTTCGATATAGTGCATCTGCTTCCTCATTTTCTGTTTGAGGGATGTGTTGAACTTCAAACCCTTCAAACGATTAAGATAGTTCATCCACGACAGCTCTATATGCTGCCATGTGCTTATCTGCATTATAGATATCTGACACTTGTTGGGCAACAAGATCCGGATCTCCATAACACATTAAACGTCGGATGCTGATATCCTTAGCAATCCGGATTCCATGTAGTAGTGCTTCATACTCGGCAATGTTATTCGACGCCGTGAAGTGGATCTGCAATACATAGAAAAGTCTATCTCCTTGGCGCCAGGCCCCGAGCGCCTTAGACCCGTCAAAATGGAAGTTTCAGTACTCCAACTCTGGCAGGGTCATATTCTTTATTGTCTCTGTCCAATCAGCGACAAAGTCAGCGAGGATTTGGGATTTGATTCATGTACGAGGTTTGTACTCAATGTCGAAATCTAAAAGCTATATGCCCCATTTTGTGACGCGTCCTGTGGCATCACTGTTGTTGATTATATCTCTCATGGGAGCTGTGCTCACCACGGTAATTGGATGTTCCTAAAAATAATGTCGTAACTTACGAGATGCTAAGAACACACCATAAGCCAGCTTTTAATAGTGCGGATACCGCTGCTTTGATTCAGTTAAGACCTTGCTGAGATAGTAAGTCGGACATTGCACCAGGTGTTCCTGATTTTCCTCTGGTCTCTCCACCACCATGACGTTCGGACGACCCTGTTTGTCATAGCGAGATAGAGCAACATCGGTTCCTGTGGTTCCGGTGCTGCAAGGATGGGAGCAGATGAGAGTACTGCTTTCAGGTCTTGTAGTGCAGCTTTAGCTTTATCGGTCCAAACAAACTTTTTAGTCTTTTTCAGGAGCTTGTAAAGTGGTGCGGCTCTTTCCCTGAGCTGGCTTACAAACCGACTGACTGCGGCAATGCAACGCGTTAGTCTTTGAACGTCCTTCAGGTGAGTTGGCCTGGAAATATTGAGTATAGCCTTCATCTTGTCTCGGTTTACCTCTATGCCTCTTTGAGACATGATAAAACCTAACAATTTTCTGGCTGGTATTCCAAAGAAGCATTTCTTCGGGTTAAGCATTATGTTGTATTTTCATAGATTGGCGAACGTTTCCTCCAAGTCGGAAATTAACGTTTCCTTCTTTTTGGACATCACCGCAATGTCGTCCACATATGCATGTACATTGCGTCTGATTTGGTTATGGAGGCAACGCTGCATAGTGCGCTGGTACGTAGCTCCTGCGTTCTTGAGCCCAAAGGGCATCGTAATGAAACAGAAGGTTCCAAAGGGGGTTATGAATGAAGTTTTGACTTTGTCAGATTCCTTCATCCGAATTTGGTCATAACCGGAATATGCATCGAGAAAACATAGGAGTTCCGAGCCTACCGTAGAATCGATAACTTGATCAATCCTAGGCAGAGCAAACGGATCTGTGGGACAAGCCTTGTTCAAGGCAGTGTAATTAACACACATCCTTAAATCAGTGGTGTCCTTTTTAGGGACCATTACAGGATTGGCCAACCACTCAGTGTGGATGACCTCTTCTATGAATCCGGCTAACTCGAGCTGGGCTAGTTCCTTAGCTATTGCCTTACGCTTTTCATTGCCGAAACATCATAGGGACTGTTTGACGGGTTTAGCGTCCGGGTGTACATTTAAAGAGTGCTCGGCAAGTTCCCTAGGTACTCCGGTCATGTCAGATGGCTGCCATGCGAAGATATCTTGATTTGCTTGGAGGAACTTGATGAGCGCGCTTTCCTATGCGTTATCTAGGACTACGCCTATCTGGGTCACCTTTGGAGGGGTCATCATCCTTCAATGGCGTCTTCTTTGTCTCTTCCGATGCCTTGAACTCCGGATTCGGCTTTGTCACCTCCTTCTTCGTCGCGGGCATCTCGGATGGACCAATAGTCTTCTTGATCTCATGGTACTCCTCGGCATGCAGCACGGCTTCAGCAAAGGCGGCATTTCCGTCCTCGCACTCTCGTGCCTTCTTCGGGTCTCCCCTGATGGTGATCACGCCTATGGGACCTAGAATTTTCATCATATTGTAAATGTAACACGGACGAGCCATAAAAGCGCAATAAACCGTACGTACGAATATAGTGTGGTACGCTCTTTTGAACGGGACCACTTCGAAGGAAAGTGCTTCCGTCTGATAGTTCTTTGGAGTTCCAAAGGTAACATCCAAAGTGATTTCTCCCAGGGAATTTGCTTGTCTTCCTAGGACAACTCTGTGAAAGATCACAGAGATGTAATTCAGCTGGGTCTCCGAGATTCGCATCCGGCGTAGTGTTTCGACATACAAGATGTTAATGCTACTACCGCCGTTCATGAGAGTCTTGGAGAAACCATAGCCGTCAATAAGTGGATTGACGACTAAGGCGTATTTTCCTCGTCTGTGCAACTTAGGTGGATGATCAGCACGGTCAAAGGTGATTGCCACTTCCGACCAGTCCAGGAATTGGGGGACAGCCGGAACTATTGCGTTGAGCTCATGCAAAACTGCTTTCTTAACCTTAGCTGGATGAGATCTGAGGAAGGTGACGTAAGTGTCTTTCTTTGTTGGAAAGTTTTTCTTCCCTTCCGGCTTGGGATTTTAAGGATCAGCTTCCTCCATGTCAGAATCTTCCTTGGTCTCCTTATATTTTTCGGGATTCTTCTTTCCCTTCTTCCGCTTAGCCATGTAGCCAGCAGTATCATCTTTCTTGATGCCGTCATTAAAACGACACTCGGTGTTTGTGTGAGACGAGCCCCCATTGGCATCTAAGAGATGCACACATGGGTTATTGGCAATGTCGGCCCAGTAGTAGGTTTTGCCAGGTTGCTGGTCTCCTCTACCCTGGACTCTTGATGTCCCACAACCGCGGCCGCGGCCGCTGTCGCGTCCTCCTCGTCCTCCAGACTCGAAAGTAGCAGTGACCACTGCCGTTTCCGTGTTGGGTTTTTCTTCCATGGTATTCTTGCGCTTCTGAGCTTGCTGCTTTGGTTGTTTTGCCGACTGTGGCATAGCTAGGGAATTCGGTAATCCCTCTGCATCATTGTCAACATCTGCATACTTGCTCGCTGTTTCTATCATCTCTCCCAAATCAGTGACCTTGTCACACTTCAATTGATGACATAGTAAACCAATTGGGAGTCCTGCAATGAAAGATTCAATCGCAGTTTGGTCATTTACTACTTCACAAGAGTTCTTAGTGTCGATCCATCGTCCGAGATAATCTCGGCAAGTTTCTCCGGCTTTCTGGGTGCAACGCTGTAGGTCTCCTACCGTACAGGGTCTCTGATATGTGCCTTCAAAATTCCGAAAGAACGCGCTTCGCATGTCATACCAGTTGTGGATGGTGTTCTCCGGAAGTTCATTCAGCCATGATCGTGCTGTCTTCCGCAACATAAGTGGGAGATACCGGGTCGCGACCAGGTTGTTTCCGCCTTTGGTGATGCAGCAAGCTTGGAAAAAATCCTGGAGCTAAGTATCTGGTCGAGCTACACCGTCGTAGGGCTGGATGTGTCTTGAGATAGCAAATCCTTCCGGGAATCTTGTCGCTCTTATACGAGGTCCGAAGCATTTTGGGAACATGTATATATCATCATTTTCATAGCGCCGCGCCTCTGTGTTGGAGTTAATCCGGTGTCTCGTGTCACTTGGGGACAGATATCGCCGTCCTGATTGACGGTTGTGGCTGCGGTGCCTTGGAGCCAGACTTCGGCTTCTGCCACCACCTCCTCCGCCACGACGCCCTCCTTGACCTCCTTGAGAGCCGTTGTGATGGCTACTTGGTGGAGAGGGTGGAGCAGTTGGATTGTTTCTGGCTGATCGCCGGTCTCCGTCCGGAGTGTCATTATTCCGGTTCCGGGAAGGATCTTCATTATGTTGAGCCCCCTGCCGGCTTGACTCGGCATAGTGTCCGTTGTTCCTTCGTCCGTCACTCCCAACACAGTGGGGCTCAGCCGGATGGCTTGTATGTCTAGGAGGTGGCATTCTTTGTCGGTCTTCCTCTCGACATCTCTCTTTGTCTTCTTCCCTGCGGTTGTTCGACTCTCGCCGGGGAGGATTTCTCGGATACAGTGCAACAATGCCTCTTGCTCGGCGGCTGGAGCGACGTTGCGCCAGTCACATGCAGTTCTGTGCTGTTGTCCTGAAGATCTGGTTCTTGAGTGATTGTCTAACCGACGGTCAGAACGGTGATGCTGTTCCGGAACCCGTTGGGGTCTAATGTTGTTCCAGGCCGGATCTATGCGACATTGGTCTGATTGAGAGACTAGTTTTGTGCTCCCAAATTTCACAACCTTCTGCTGCTCCAGACCCTTGGTGAGTAGCTTAATGCCCAATCGAACCTCTTCTGGGCCTGGATTATTTGCCAGTATATCTCGAGCTGCAGTGGTGTTTTGTACTGGTGTTGGGTACACCAGGTCCCTGTTACTGTTGAGCCGAGGCATCCCCGGATCTCCCTCAAAGAGAACCTTTCGTACTTCCAGAAATTTGTCAGCCCATACGTGGCCTTTCCGGTTCTTCTGATGTTGCAGAGAGATGAGCTTCTCCGCCATGGCCATGCGCTTCTTATCTTCCTCGATGTTTTAGACTTCATCCAGGAGTACTTGGCGACGCGCTTCTAGGGCTTGGGCCCTTTCGTCCAATTTTGTAGCAGTGAGTTCTTCCGCAGTAGGGATAGGTGTGGTTAATGTAGCATCGATGAGTTTACGGGCACCTGCAGTGACCACGTGTCCATCCACTGACTCTTCTTTGGGCTCGTCTGGGATAAGTGCTCCATCTGAGTCTTCCTCCTATTCCTCGTTAATCACCTCCTCTGTTGGAAGTTCCTTTGTCGGGATCTTGTTCTTCTTCTTTGCCTTCTTGGCAGCGCCGGTAGCAAAGACGGCTTTGGGTCCGTTTCCCGGATTCAAGATCTGATCGGTACTTTCGGACATCTGTACCTCAGGATTATCTCCAAGATCCATGTCATCCTGCACTTTGGGAGAGTTTTCTCCGGATCCTTCATCCATGGCTTCTCCTTCTTCCACAGCTTTGGAGTTGTACTCCTCTTCATATTCCACGGAGAACTTCTGAAAATCCGCTGATGTCATCGAGTCATCCGAGGATGCGGGTAAGTTGGTGTTTGTTCCAATCGCCTCCAGCACCGAGTCTTTGTTGTCTCCAGCATCGGCAGATCCGGATCCGGATCTAACATATCCGACAAAGTGCGATGTGTGGGTCCTGAGGTAGTTGTGGCTTTCCTTGTGGGTTTCCTTGAAGATCTTGATGGTTTCGAGAACTTCATCCATGTTTGTGCCTTGCAACATCATGCGCCTCAACGTATGCCTCAGGAAAGGTTGGTCCGTTCCGGCATTGGCAGAGCCAGAACCAAGGTTGTTGTTGTGCTCCTCCTGGACTTCGACCTCGGAAGGTGGATCGATTTGGGTTTCGGCCTCGCTAGGGAGATCCACTCTAGATTTGATTTGAACCGGAAGATCTGCTTCAGGTTCGGCTTTCTCCACTATCTCCGCAACAGGTGTGGGATGGGTGGGATTAGGGCTTTCTGGGATCTGGAACTCTACCGCCTCCGCGGACAAAGGGGACCCAGAAATTTCTTCTGCCTCTATCATCACCGCTGGGGTGGGTGGGGCAGGTTCAGCAAATCCAATGTACACATCGATCTCGCTGAAAGACATGATGGTGTAGGCAGTCACGGCCTCCCTAGCCGGAATCCAGGTCTCGTCGAGAATGATGCAAGGTACGTCACTGGCGTAGAGGATGGGACCGACGGTGATAGTCTCGCCAATTCTGATTCTTGCAGATTCCGCTCGGAACGCAGATCTGAAGCTCACTTGTCCCACGGTGGGCGCCAACTATCATCGGAATGATGACAAGTATGCCATGAGGGGTCCTTGGGGCGTGTGGAAGAGAGGGGTGTGAGAAGTACGGTCTTCTGGGACGGTGAGCACACAAGTTTATCCAGGTTCAAATCCGCCGGCTTTAGACGGATCCTACTCCTGTTAGCAATCCAGTAATACGGCAGAGCCGGAATATGGGTTACAAGGGTTTCGCCTGTGCGAGTTGAGATTGTAGACTATTATTAGGGTGCCCTAAAGGCTCTCCCTAGGACGGCTTATGTAGATATCCGTCCTAGGGTTTATAGAGAGACCTATCCGGCTACGACTAAGAGTTGGTTACAGAGTACATCTTGAACTACAAGTAACACTACAGGCCTATGTTGGTAAGTCTTCTGGGCCTTCCCGTAGCCGGACTAGACTCCGTCTGTTCTCCCTGACTGGTCCGCCCGTGAAGCAAAGCTCTAACCCGAAGTAGGGCACCCTGGTCAGTGAGGCACAGTGAGGATACTCGGAAAGTATATCCCCAACAAGTAAGGTTTGACTTTTGACCAATCCTTAGGCGCCTTATATTTTGGGACGGAGCGAGGGAGTACAGACCTAGAGCAAACTCCACCATGTTCTAGAACCATCATGTCACCACCCCCAAAATGCATAAATTAAGTCTATTAATAATAACTATCTACACATATTTAGAATACAACCTATTGTGCTTTGAAATTTTGGGGTTGGTGACATGATGGTTCTAGAACATGGTGGAGTTTGCTCTAGGTACTATTCAACACGAATCCAGCTGCTCTGAACCATTGGACCTAACAGCCCAACGGTCAAGATTGGTGTTATATATGGATCCAATTCAAAACTGCTCCATTATAGTAGTAGATATATAGATAAAAAGCACACCTTAATACGGCCTAGTATGTGGCATCCGCTAAGGTTCACCTTATACATAGTGGAAACTATAAAGTATCTTTATGCCTAAGGTGCACCTCAAGCTTGTGTGTTGACCATAGAGAATAGAAAAATCATTTCCCCTCTCTCCTTATTTCATGTGATCATTTTCAAAAGGGGTTCAAAAATTTCAAGAGACAAAATCTTAGTAGCTAGAAGTCGAACAGTCTCAACTGATATATTAATTGACCTCTCGATGGGTACCCCCAAAAGATTTTTACATAAAACTTTCAAACCAAGCTACAATTGATTGCTTGTATTTCAAATTTGACCTTTTATTTTGATACATCAACATAAAGTCATTCAACAAGTGGACGAGGTCAGCTAGGAACCTTGAAAACTCATAAAACATGGGAATCGTAAGTAAAACACATTGGTCCACCTAGCTAATATGTCTAGAAGCTTGGCTTATGGCATTGAGATCCATATTCTTCGAATTTTCTTTCCTGATTGTTGGAAACTCACACCGACGACATTGTTTACTACAAGAAGATGCACACATCTACCTCCGAAAAAGACAATTAACTCAAGAGCAATCTATCACACTTATTTGTAGCTAAAGTTTGACTTAATTCCGTTAAATTAACAAGAAGTCACCGAAGTGCATGAAGTTAGCTAGGAATCCTAGTACTAAAAACTTGGGTATTACGTATAAGAAACTGTGGTCCAGTTTGTGTGATAATTGGAGTGGTTGCATTTTCTTTTAACCTTGGTAGGTCTCGTAGGAGTGAGGTGCTTGAGAGTTAACACGGTCGGTGGAAGTACGTACAAGTTACATAAAGGACCTCATAAAGAATGAACATTACATCCAAGTCCATGCATGCATTTAGCAAAGGACCCTAAAACAGAGCAATGAAGTACTGTGTTTTGAGGTTTGCGCATACTAGCATTCATCATGCTAAAGACTATCAGTAGAATCTTTCTAGATGCTAAGAATGGAAAATAAGATCCAACGGTTAGCAATGTTAAGCCAGTCTTGATCCAACTGTTAATGTTCAAAGTTAATATCTGCACTATATATGTAGTGGTATGGTATTGTAAGAGATAAGAGACAAGATAAAGATAAGATAAGAAGTACTGTGAATGGCCGATCTAATGGTAGGTCTCGTAAGAGCGAGGTGCTTGAGAGTTAACACGATCGGTGGAAGTACAAGTTACATTAAGGACCTCATAAAAATGAAAATTGCATCCAACAAGTCTGTGCATTTAGCACAAGGACCCTTAAACCGAGTAGTGAAGTACTATATGTTTTGAGGTTTGTGCATACTAGTGTTCATCGTGCTTAAGACTATCAGTAGAATCTTTCTAGATGCTAAGAATGGAAAAGAAGATCCAACGGTTAGCAATGTTTGGATTTGCCAGTCTTGATCCAATGGTCAATGTTCAAATAAGTTAATCCCTACACTATGTAGTGGTGGTATGCATGGTATTGTAAGAGATAAGAGACATAGATAAAGGTAAGATAAGAAGTACTATGAATGGCTGATCTAATGGTAGGTCTCGTAGGAAGCGAGGTGCTTTGAGAGTTAACACGGTGGGTAGAATTACAATTTACATCAAGGACCTCAAAGAAAATGAAAATTGCATCCAAGTCCATGCATTTAGCACAAGGACGACTCTAAAACTAAGCAATGAAGTGTGTGTTTTGAGATAGAGGTTTACGTATACTAGCGGTCATCGTGCTAAAGACTATTAGTAGAATCTTTATAGATGCTAAGAATGGAAAAGAAGATCCAACGGTTAGCAATGTTTGGATTTGCCAGTCTTGATCCAACGGTCAATATTCAAAGTTAATCCATACACTATATGTAGTGCGTGGTATGGTATGGTATTGTAAGAGATAGGACAAGATAAAGATAAGATAATAAGAAGTACTATGAATGGCCTATCTAATGGTTGGTCTAGTAGGTGTGATGTGCTTGAGAGTGAACATGGTCGGTGGAAGTACAAGTTACATATCAAGGACCTCATAAAAATGAAAATTGCATCCAAGTCCATGCATTTAGCACAAGGACCCTAAAACTGAGCAATGAAGTGTGTGTTTTGAGTTTTGCACATACTAGCGTTCATCGTTCTCATCAAGACTATTAGTAGAATCTTTTTAGATGCTAGGAATGGAAAAGAAGATCCAATAGTTAGAAAAATGTTTGGATTTGCGAGTCTTGATCCAACTTGTCGTCAAAACTCTCTTTGGATGGTTTCTCATATATTAATTGTGACCCCCAATGGGTACCTCCAAAAGCTTTTTCGTAGAACTTTCACAGTAACCTAAAATGTACTTATACTAGTTCAAATCTGACCCATTTTCGATAAGTCGACATAAAGTCATTCAAGTGGGTGGAGTTAGGTAGGCAGTTTTGAATTGGATCCATAGTACCAATCGTGATCGTTGGGCTATTAGATCCAATGGTTCAGAGTAGTTGGATTCGTGTTGAACAGTATCTAGAGCGAACTCCACCATGTTATAGATAGTTATTATTAATATACATAATGTGTGCCTTTTTTCTCTAACAAGACTATTGGTTAATAACAACTTAATGTTCGTTAAATCACATTTCATACAGTATATACGAGTGTGGCACGTGCCTATGTGTGTGTGTTTGTGTGTTTGTGTGTGTGTGCGTGTGAAAACTTTGGCTTGTGGCATTTATTTAGATCAATATTCTTCGGACTTCCTTTATGGGAGAGAATGATCATGACATCACTCAGAAAATTGAGAATGTCCTTTCCTGGTAGTTGGAAACTCACACCGACGACATTGTTTACTACAAGAAGATGCACCCATCTACCTCTGAAAAGACATTTAATTCAAGAGTAGTCTATCATGCTTACTTGTAGCTCAAGTCTAACTTAATTTCATTAAATTGATGCAAAATCTTAGCAAGAAGTTGAACCGTACCTATATATCATCAAAACTCTTGGTGGTTTCCCATATATTAATTGACCCCTCCCCCCGATATATACGGGTACCTCCAAGAGAGATCTTTCGTCAAACTTTCAAAGTAACCTACAATTTACTTGTGGCAGTTCAATTTGTACCTAATAACTTCGATAAATCGTCATAAAATCAATCAAGTGGGTGAAGTTAGCTAGGAAGTTTGAGAACTCATAAAACATGGGAAATCGTAAGTACAACATGTTGGTCCACAATATATGTCTAAAAACTTGCCTCGTGTGTCATTCAGATCCATATTCTTCAGACTTGCTTTACGGGAAAGAACAATCTCGTCATCACACTCAGAAAATTGAGAATGTTCTTTCCTAAGATAGTAGGAAACTCATAGTGATGGAATTGTTTACTACAACAAGATGCACCTACAGACCTCCGAAAAGACATTTAATTCAAGAGCAATCTATATCGCGCTACTTGTAGCTCAAGTTTGACCTAATTTCGTTAAATTGTCAAGATGCAAAATCTATCTTAGCAAGAAGTTAAACCTATTGTCAAAACTCTTGGTGTTTTGTGATATATAAATTGACCCCTCGATGGGTACCGCCAAAAGCTTTTTCGAAAAACTTTCAAAGCAACCTACAATTTTCTTAAACACCAGGCTAGTAAATTTCTAAGCTACGTATAGTAAGGGCGTGTGTAGTGTCTAGTAGTAGCTATGAAAACTACTTTTGGTCCAGCGTTTAGAACTGAAGTGGGTCCACACAACCATGCTAAAAAGAAAACTAGACTGTTATCCACTGAATAGTGGGCCCTCCCAATTGATTCTCTTAGACATAAGTCTAGCACTAGAATCACCTTGAAGAACTAGGTGACTGATGTTTGGGGGCCCACGGGCTCTCTAGCACGGACTCCAGTTATCAGTGGTCGAGTTAAATCCAATATGAAGTAGTAGCCAGCGAATGTGATGATCGACTCCCCTACCTCTTCCTTCTCCATGAAGCCTCTGCGCTAGGCTTTGAAGGTGCGCTCTTTTTTCGAGCAATGTCGGCAGATTCAGTCATGCTGGTCTGGCGAACAACAGGGGATCTTGATGCGCAAGGCGGCCGGGTTAGGGTAAGTACGCCAGAGTTCACGGTCTCAGTTTATTTTCTTGAATTCATCTTATGGGTTCTCTCCTTTTGGGGTTTTTCTCTATTCTGCCCGTCTTGATCGACGATGTTTCCTAGGTTCAGATGTCGGCACGGATGGTAGACGCAGAGTGGTACGGCATCGTTATCGATGCGGATCTCCGGCTCTGGTGCGACTGTGCCTTGGCGCCCCGTCACCGCGTCGCGTTCCAGGGAACGAACTTCAGCCCCAGGTTCTTGGGTTGCAACTACGAATGTGAGTGTTGCATGTTCGTCCACTGGGTAGATCTACCGCACTCACTTTCGCTACAGCACGCGATGATGTCGCTATGGTTACAGCTCAAGATCTGTGATGACCTCGAAGAGGAGGAGGAGGAGCAGGAGCAGCATCAGATGCATGCCGAGGAGATGGTTATGGAGTTAACGGATGTCTCCAACTCAATGCACTCAGTCATAAATAGGATAGATGCTCTTAGATTTGGGTAATTAGCGCTGGACATTAGGTTTATAACCAAGTATGGTCTGCAATCTAGGTATTTAGCATGCTCATGATGCTTTTGGTGGCTGGCTGTAGATTCCACTAATAATTAAGTAATCTCTTTTTTTTACTAGTACTCACCATCTCATAGTACTGCCACGTTAAATTACACTAGGTTAATTAATATGGGATAAGTTGACAGTCTGCTTACAGCCCTTCTGGAGTTTGTGGTTACTACTAATTGATCCGGTTTATGTATTACTAGTATCTCTATCTATATATGAGTATCGCTACATTTTTTGCACATTTGTGCACCTCCCCCATCGCGCACCTTCTTTACCCAGCAACGTCCACCTTTCCATCCCATCAGTGCAATCGCCGGTGAGTCCGCAACCATCCGGATGGTTGTTTAGGTGATTGCTATTTCAAATAGTAGATCTATATGCCACATTAGGAAGCTGGGATCACCATGGATGTAGCCATGGAATTAGTTATAAGGTCCACTGAAAATAGGTAAGTATATGCTGCCAAGAAGAGTCTTTTGAGGGTGGGAAGCTTGCCCCCTGGCTTTATTTCACAGAGCGGTCCTCTGCTGAACAATGCAGATGTAATTTGTTGCATATTAGTCATAAACATATTGTTGGTTGCTGGTGTCCTAGATTGCTAAGTTCTTTAAATTATATTGTCTGTTAAAGGGAAACACGCCCAATCCTTGGCATCAGATTAATGCACGTATCCTCCTTTGCATTGCGAAGTTGATGTGTTCTTTCCTAAAATTTACTGGTTTTGCTGCATTTCATTTAGCATCATGCGCATGTCCCACCCGTGGAGGAGGCATTATCGAGTGATAAGTGTTTTTATGTATCCAGCTGCTTTGCTAGAATTTCAGTAACCCTATGCTTTGTCCCTGAAATCATTTTTTTCGATAAAGAGTGCTTTATTACTTAAAATGTCCCTTAAAATATACTGATGATTTTTGGTGCATCATGATTTGCAGAAACAAAGTCATTCTAGTCTGTTGCCACTTATTACTAAGGCCAGGACTGCTCATGTGCCAGCTAAGAAGGCAAACCCTAAAGTACGGCCCTTTTCATGTCGGTTTTGTTTTCCATGTTTGGGAAATATGCCTCTATGGTTGTTTCCCATTTGCGGTACCACTGTGGAGCTTGCACGATGTGTGCAGCTGAATTTTGATTGTGAACGAGAATTTGGTTTATTTTTTTTGAAATGAGAATCTGGTTTAATTTTGGATTTGTTATCTACAGTTTCCACCTTACTCATATTGCTCATGGCGTAATGGTGCTAGTCACTACAAGGATTTGACAATTGCCCGTCTCCGAGAGAAATACAAAGCTCAGAGACACATGATTTCGTGCCTTCAAGAGAAAGTGAAACACCAGGACGAACAGATTAGGTGCCTGAAGGAAGAACTGTCCACATCGACTAAGCAGATAGCTGATTTAACTGTAGGATGGAATACATCAATTCCAGTTGCTCATGATGGTGTTGTTGATTTTCAAAAGTTCGTGGCTGACAACTTAGTCCCCGTGTTGCCTGATGTGGATGGCGACGAGCTGATTGTCCAGGTGTACGACCGGATCTTGGAACAGGTGGGAATGCGAGCTGACAATCTTTTCAATTCAGCTCTAGAAGCAGATGAGACCCTGATAGAAATTCGAGATTCTCCATGCCCATACAGTCCTGATCGTACAAAAGATGAGGAAATCTGTAAACCATATTGACCGCTCTACTTTCATTTTTGAAGGGTTTGGGTCTCTTGTGAGGATGACTGTTTGTTAAGTCAGGTACTACAACTGTTTTTTTGCTCTGCTGGTGTGTGGTGTCCACGAATCTATATATTTGATGTACTATTATGACATATATATTGTACCTGGCTTTATGTGACTATATTTGGCAACAACAGTCATCTTATTCGAACTTGCGGTGGTTTTTCATCTTTCAATTTGTTTCCTTCTGAGATCTGTTAATGATGATGTTAATGCCAGTTGCGAGTGATTTGTTAGCATGTTTCTGGTAGTAAACCAAAACTTGTAGTTGTAGATTGCGGAATTTCAGGTCGACGTTTGAACTCTAGATCTTGATGTCATAGAAAGGGCAGGCTTCTACCATCTGGAATGTTTTACCCAACAATTGATTGTATCACACGAATAAGTGCACAAACTTGATGTCTGTAGGCGGGAAACTGAGCAACGCAAGTGCACAAACTTGTATCAGTCGTGTGGTTGCTACTATTAATACAACCGTGGTTTCCCCTAAAAAAGGTGGGGTTCGCAAAAAAATAAAAATAAATAGTGGGGTGAAAGTTAGCTTCGAGTTCGAGGTAGCTCAGTCGTGTGCCCCTGACCCCATCGTCATCTTCTCCGCCTGGTCGCCCTCCCTCGATCGGACCGTCCCTGCCGCTCCACCATTGAACACCACCGCACCGTCGTTCGCTAGTATGTATGTCCCCAACCTCTAGCCATTACGAGCTTTCTGACGGATAGAATGCAATTATTTTAGGGCGTTGCGAGCTAAATAAGCTCGTGGCATTTATAGGAAATGGAATCAGTGTTGGCGGATGCATTTGTTGCGTTGGCGGATGCTTGTAAAGCAGAGGTGGATGCTGAAGCAGCACCAGCGGATACATGTGACGCGGATGTGGAGGCCAATGCTTGTACCGTATCGGAGTCTTGGGCAGTGTTGAGTGATGCTTGGAAAGCGGTGGAGGCACGGTCGAAATCCTCGTCGGCTGCTCCTGGAAATAATTCGGCTATGTTGGCTGCCGCTGCCAAAGTGACGGCTGCGTGGGATGCTAGGAATGTGTTAGCTCGTGGTCATGCTTCTTCAGCGTCAACGGCTATGGCTCGTCATTCGTCGGTGGCACCTGCTCCATCTGCTCAGAACTCGTCGACCCCATTGTAAGTTCTGCGTTGAATTTTGTCTCCCTGACTTCCTCCTTCTTTTGTGTATTCTGCTCCAGGGTTTTTTCTGGACGCAATGGATATTAGTTTAAACTAGTAGTACTAGGAAAATAAAAATCTATTTAATCACAAACTAGTGATCCGAATGGGATGAAACTTTCACAGGATTCAAACCTAGGCATCGATGATTTATTGATTTATTGTCAATTTTTTCGAATAGTTTTACTTTTTAGTTCAAAATTTGAACTACTGTCATACATTTGATCTCAGATGGAAGGTGGATCCTGGGGCAAGTCACCTTGAGACTTGGGTTCACCAAGTCACTGAAGCTACGTCCGTTTTTTCTCCTTTTCTTTATGATAAAACCAGAAAATTCAGGTGGGGGCCTTTTTGTCCTCCCCGATGA
Organism: Avena sativa; assembly: GCA_916181665.1. Lineage (NCBI taxonomy): Eukaryota > Viridiplantae > Streptophyta > Magnoliopsida > Poales > Poaceae > Avena > Avena sativa. Next base: position 625,234,425 of record OV702288.1, on the reverse strand, counting down.
CCTAAAAAAAGTTCTTCATTCCCTTTGCCCAGTTCCGACATGCTGAAGAATTTTGCGGTGCTTTCGTACTACTCTGGTTGATTCCTTGTGCTGTTTAGGTTATTTTCTTGACAGACTCTACTTTTTAGGTAGTTTTTCAGATGGGTGCAGTTAGGAAATTTTGATGATAAATTTTCCTATCAAAATGTATGATGCATTGTGGTGTTTACTTAATTCTTTTTTAGGGTTGTGCATTGTGCATTGTGCTGTTTACTTAATTCTAATGATGCACTTGTGCTATTTGCATCATCCTACCAGCTTCGGTGGAAGAACATATGCAACAATCAACGACATGCCAGGCGATGTATTTGGTCAGATTCTTGCCAGGCTTCCTCCGCACCCATCCTGCATACGAAGGGCATCAGTCGCCCAAAAATGTTGGATGGACTTCATGGGAAGCAACGATTTCAAAAGGCTAACCCTGTCACATAACAGAGGAATGCCGTTACCTGGGTTTTTCACCAACAGCTCCGAGGACGCTCGATTCTTAACAGATCATAATCTTGACCAATCCATCTTCCAGAAGCTGAATAGGCTGGTGGAAGTACATAAAGCCTACAAACCATATGTACTCAGATGTCGCTATGGTAGGGTGCTACTTCATTATCCGAAAGGGTCTAACATGATAAAGGCCTGGGATCTAATCAGTGGAAGTGAAACAGTGATACCAGAACCACCAATTTGGTGGAGACATGAGTATGATAGTGGCACAATTCTCTGTTCGAGAAATCATGGGCAATTGTCTTCACACAGTTGTAGCAATTTCTGGGTTGTTTGGATAGTAACCAATGGTAACCAAGCACTGGTGCAGAGGTACTCATCAGAGTTAGGAAAATGGGAGGACTGGATTAAACCTGCGGAGATGCTGGCTAAGATTGATCACAGGCCGTCAACTCTCATAGGGGGCATTTTGTACTGGCCAACAAAGAACTCCAGATATATAATTGCCTTCGATAACGTGACAACAAAACTGTGTTATATTGAGTGCCCCCATCAGACACATGATATTTCCAGATGCAATTTTGTCATCGCTACGGGGCATAATGGAGATGTTGCCCTTGCGGTTATAAGAGACTTCAGTCTAAACACGTGGTCCAGTGCAAGATCATCAACAGGCAAATGGGAAGTTTGGGTGCCTCATATAAAGGTTGAGTTGGATACTCTCCTTGGCCTTGATAAATCATGGGCATATGGTGGGAAAGATGTAGTAAGGTTACTCTGCGCATCTGAGGATAGAGAAATGGTGGTTATATGGGCGAAGGAGGGAGTATTTGAATTAGATCTCAGCAGCATGAAGTCTAAGAAGTTCAGATCTCGTAAACGTTGGTGTACTTTACATCCCTACATTATGACACCTGGTTAGTGCAGTCATTCATGTGAAACCCTTGCATTTTTGTACACCTATGATTTTTCTTATCATTTTGTTCATTTCCTTCAGCAACCGACGTGATTCGGAGTGCTAAATCAAAGAAACGAAAAGTAAGTCATGTTAGCAACACAGCTGATTCAGACTACAACATCAAGGAGATGAAAATAACACTCGGATGAACAAGCAAGGCTTGTTTGGGCAAGCATGTGTTTGCCTAGGTTGTGTTATTTGGAGCTGTAGTCTGATATTTGTTTGTTTTGGTAGCTGATGGAACTGTGGCGGAACCTTTGTTTGTGATGCAGTCAAAGTGGCAGGGTCTGGAATATTAGAGTTGTCTGTTCGTTTTGGGGGCCTATGTGTGTCTGATAAAAATTGTTTTATATGATGAAATGGTGTTCTCTATATAGTAGTGTATGCATGATGAAATCTTGTTTTATTTGTTCTACATATACTTTAGCTGGTCTTTGTGTTTTGATAGTATGTTGTAGTAGGAGTATTTGTTTCACAGTAGGCTTTTTATTTGATCTGAATTAGTACTACCATTTAGTTAGTGCTTCCTGTAGAGAAGTCTGTGCCGACACCTAAATAATTAGTAGATCTTGGTCGCACACCATTTTCACATGCTTGAATCAGAGCTACTTCAGACATTTGTCTGTTGTTATGTTAAACAAGCATTCTTGTATCGGAGATCTGCATGTTCATACGCATGGTAGATAATCACTCTCCCTGACTTAGATCCCTAAAATAGAGGGAGAGCGGCCTATTTTTTATTCTTTGGACAATCTCTAAATTCAAAATCACTATCGACCGCCAAAACCTACCGCCTACCCCGTTTGAATCGGAGGCATGAGTTGATGTGAGTCTCGCCTTAAATTCCTGACCAGATGGCGTTCGAACTACAAAACCTTTTTTCTAGTAATAAAAACTTGGTCGGCAGCCAAATTCAAAATCATAATCGAGCGGGAAAATAACCAACCGACCCCGAAGCATTTCGCACCCCCTCTGTTTCAAACATTTTCAGGAAAAATCACCCACCGAGGTAGTACCATTTTTATATTATTACATGGACCCTAGACAAATTTAAAATCTGAGACAAGTGGCAAAATTTACCGCCTATGATGTGTGAATGGAAGGTGTCCAAGTTTCTGTGCAAAAAAATGTTTATGGATGATCAGTTGATGTGACTTTCAACCTTGAATTCCTGGACAGGTAGCATACGGTCTACTACCTTTTTTCTATTAGTAAATGGAGGCTAGCCAAATTCAAAATCTCAATCGAGCGGCAAAATCACCCACCTACCAAGCATTTCCTGCCCCACCGTTCCAAAAACTTTGAGCCAAAATATCCCACCAACGAGGGAGTACCATTTTTCTATTATTATTATTATTATTAGATGGGCGCAAGCCAAATTCAAATTCTCAATCGAGCGGCAAAAACACACACCGACCTTGAAGCATTTTGTGCCCTTCTGTTTCAAAACCTTTAGAATTTAAAATTCCAAATCTACCCGTTGTTCAGACGACAAATGGGCATGCTAAAGTCGGTAGCTCGGGGGAACGATCGTAATTATTTATTCTACTCAGCTCTATGGTCCCGATTCTCCAGTTTTTCCTGCCGGCCCTCCCAAAAAACCCAAGCTCCTCTGTCCCCTCCACGACCACCACATGCACCAGCTTGAGTTGCGGTCTCGTGCACCGCCGTGCAGCCGCTTCACCGACGCTCACCCACCAGATCTAGGAGCCGTGGTGTCGTTCACTATGCCGATGGCGTCATCGACCACCCAAGCTCTGCTTCCTCGCCGCCAAAAGCTACCCAACTATACCGGATCCGCTTCAACGGTGTCCACCGGGCGTGATCTAGTTCAAAGAGTTCCATGTCCACCGCTCCAGGCCAACTACACGGCCATCTCTGTTCACTGCACCGGATCTGCCTCAGCGAGGCTCTCGTCCACCGCTTTCAAGCCGGCATCGACTGCCCAAGATCTGCTTCCGCGACGCCAACAACCACCGCAACCACAGCACCCTCGGTGACCTAGACGTCACTCGCACGATACCGACGATGCTTAGACGCCTCTCTAACCAAGGTTAACCAAATCTCCAACCCGTTTTTGTTTTGTCAGCGGTATAGCAGGTTCAAGCCTGTCGCGGTGAACTGCATTTTTGTAATCGTGCTAGTACATACAAGTCACTGGGCACGCCAGTTCTTCATGCTAGTACATACAATGTTATTAGACACGTTGGTTTGCATTCACTACTCTACAAATATCAAGTCATGCACATGTCTTTTATTTTTTCATGCACATGTTCTTATCTTAGCTGCTCCGTACACCAGTAAATGCCTGCTATTGTGTAGTTCTTGCAAAATGTAATGTCAATGGAAAATATAAGTGGGTATTCCCTGCTACATAGTTACTGACTCTATCTAGTTAATCCTGAGCTAAGTTCCTGCTATTATTTCCTCCCTGGCATTGTTCTGCTATCCTGTGGTACCCGTTCAAACTCTTCGTACTAGTTCAATTATAATTTTGTTGTTGCCATCTAGTTCTTCAAAAGCTCCAACACTGACTATTTTCGTTTTCTTTGCGTAGAGCTCAAAAAGGCAACACTGAACATGTTGGTTTGCACAGCCTACAGGTCCACCAGCGATGCCATTATATATTTTTTGTATCTGGTGCTGGTTCGCCCTAATCAACGTCATAATTATTCTTTACTATATAGTTCATTCGTGTTTTCCATTCCTACTCAACAAGTTCTAGTATGATGCGGTTATAATTTCTATGTGGTTCATTCTTAGCTATGATAGTAATTGCATGCCATTGTGTAGCTCACCGCAAATTCTGAGTCGCCCAATGTCTCTTGCATTCCAGGAGATACCACTGCTTCCATATATATTTGCTGAAATGACCTGGCTAGTTTATACTGAAATTCTAAGAAACACTTTGTTTGATTGCTCATTTCATTGTTGGCATACTTGTCTAATGCTTGTTTGTCCTGTTCTACAGGTTCACAAGCCACACGATTATATCTTGTTTCCGGTTCTGGTTCATCCTAGGCAACGACATAACTATCCTCTACTATATAGTTCATTCATGGTTTGTGTTCCTGCTCTACAAGTTTGTATTATGCAGTTATAATTCCTATCTGGTTCATTCTTATCTATGAGTAGTTTATCTTGTTTGTTGTATTAACTTGTTATTACTTAGTTTCAAACCGCAATCATTGCTATCGCCACCAAAGAGGGGACTGCAAGATCATATCTCAAGGTGGTTTTCCAATGTAGTTGTCACACTCAAAGGGAGATGCAGTTGATGGATTGAGAAAGCAAATTGAGGACTCTGCTCTCAACTTGATTCGCAACTGAAGTGCCGAATTTTCTTTCCCTTTTGTTCATATTTTGTAATATTTCTAAGAAGTTTGCAGCTGATGTAATATCTAGATAACTCGCATAGGCCATGTAGGCATTTAGTTGACGCCGTCCACGCATGGCAGTACCATAACTGCGCCAGCCAGGTCGATCAGGTTTCAGAATTACCAAAACTGTAACGGTAACTGGCCAAAACAGTAACATGACAAAACAGTGACAGACCAAAACAGCAACGGTAACTGGCTAAAATAGCAACATGCCAAAACAGTAATAGACCAGAACAGTAACATGCCGAAATAGTAACAGACCAAAACAATAACAGGCCAAATAGCAGCAGGACAAAATGCCAGTGGACCAGAACAGTGGCAATCTATAACATCCCAAAACTTTAATCGAGGTTATCAAAGTTCAAATCACCCAATTTAGGGTTAACAAAAACTTTTATTAATAAAATGGTTATGAATGCATGTGTGTTTGCATTAGTGTAGAATTGTTTGAAAATGCCATGCTTGATTGTCCTAAATGTTGTGAAATGGTTCAAAGGAGAATGCCACATCATCTAGACCATTTACAAACAAAATCGAAAGAAAAAGAAATCAAATAAAAATAAATAAAGCCAGTGGTCATATTGACCAAAGTTAACCACTAGGCCACTTTGAGTGTTCCTAGAAGAGAATTTCTAACAGAAACCTTTCTAGTTCTTTTCACCCCTTGCTAGACCAAGTAAAAGTGAACCCAGGCCCACTTACAAACTTGCAGAAACTATTTTCAAATTCAAATGAGAGACATTTGGAAATGGAATTAAGTTCATATGTATAGATGGCCATTTCTCAAAAACCAACCAAACCAGTTCACCTGGGCAAACCCTAGCAACCACAGATGCCCAAGCTTGTGACCAACACACCCACCAAATCTCAGCCAAAAATTCAAATTTAAATCTCATGCGGGCATTGTGTCGAAAACTTGGTGAGCACACAAATAGCTGCCAAACTTTTACTGGTTTTGATCAATGCTTTGTCTACCATTTGTCGCCAAAGCTTGTCCCTGGTCTCCCCCAGTCCCAACCAGCGCCATAGAACCACTCCCCCTTGTTGTTTGCGCTAGTGGCGAGCCACCCCCATGCCGGTCGACCATGGACCGCTCACCCCGGACCGCCCCGAGCTCGCCCATGATGTCTAGGAGGTAGTTGCGACCACACTGCCGCCCCCTGTCCACTCCCCGAGCAAAGCCAAGCCATGGACCACGCCAACAAAGCCGCGCCCAGAGCGTCTGTGCCATGCCGAGCACACGCCAGAGCGCCGCGCCCGACCAGCTCGCACACGTCGTGCCGCGACCTCACCCCGCGCGCACTGCTCCACCATGACCCCAGTAGCCGCCTAGACATCCCCGTTCTCCGCCGCTTGACCCGTAGCCACCGTGCGCCGCATCGAACATCGCCTCTGTGGCGCAGAGCACCGCCCTCTCCCGACCAAATGCGACCGCCCCATGCCTCGCCTTTAAGCCCAAGAGGACCGCCAGGAGACCACACACCATCCCCTACCTCCAGCCGCACTGCTAGCTGCCTGTAGCGTCGCCACCGACGAGCCGCGCCCACGCTGCTCGGTCCCCTCGCCGCTGTATAAATAGAGGCCTCCTCCGTCTCAATTCCTCACACCATTCCACTCACCTCTCACCACTAATACTCCCACACTCTCCCCGGAGCAAGGCGAGCCTCAGTCCGCTGGAATTTCACCGGAGTTCGCTGCGGCAGAGGAGAAGAGGCGCCGTCGATTGGAGCCGCCCCAGGCGCTGATGCGACCATGCCTCGAACCGCCGTCATCTACTAGCTCGAACACCCCCATCGCCGACCTTAGCTGGAGCCCAGGTGAGCTAAAATGCACCCCCACCATGCCGCTAGGTTTCGTTCTCGCCGGCGAGCTGTTCACCGGGGACGATGAGCCTCAGTCGTTAGATTAGATTCTAATCGTAGCGCCCAGATCACTCGGTACCGCTTCGCGTAGTAACAGCCGCTGACACGTAGGACCGCCATGTCCGCAGCCCGCTGCGCCCGCGTAGTGCAGCTGGGCCGGCCCATTTCCTTTCCTGCGCTAGCCCACCGATTCAAATTAGTATTTTCCTTTTAAATGGAAATCCTATTCTGTCCACGTATTCAAAAATCAATTCAAAGAGTTTCACTTAACCAAATGGCATGATTCAAAATAATTGTTAGAAATATAATTAAAATATCTATCCAAACCCGTTGGATTTAAATTAATTGGAGTTAGAGATCACATATAGCAAAAATAACAAAACAGAGACTTTTGCAACTTCAAACATTTTTCAAAAATCAACCATAATAGCTTTTGAGTTGATTCCAACTCTCGAAAATCACATTTTACAATACCTATCTGAATATGTAAAAATATCTAGGATTGCATGCAGTGACTTTGGACTAGTACCAAAATAATGCTATATAGGCATTTCTAGTCACTTTAAATCTATTAAATAATAATCTTAAACTTTATAAAATGTGACCAACCCTTTAAATCACATTCCCATGTATTAGAATATGTGGTGATGACATGTGTCCACATGATCCCATATTTTCATTGGAGAATATTAAATCTTAATTAATTTCAATGAGTAGAAATTACTTTTCTCAAATAAACTAAATAAAACTAGTTCTTTAAATCTTGTGATGATTGTGATGATACTAGATCATCAAGTGTGTGCCTTAGTGTGCTAAATAGATTAGTTAAGTATTGTTTGGTGATTATGTATCCCGTATTCATTTATAGACGATAGTACCAACCAAGTCTACGAGGAGGAGGAGTTCTACCCCGAAGAAGACGAGGAGAACTTCAATCACTGCACCAATCAAGGCAAGCAATTATTGGCAAGCTAACACTTACAAGTTTCTTAACTATGTAAGCTAGAACTAAACAAGTCAACACTTGCCCCCTTGATAACTTAAGCAAATGCATTAGGCATGCGTTGGTTATATACTTTTGATTATACCAATCCCAAGTTTTACTTGCAAGCTTTACTTTTTGCTTTACCAAAGTTTCTTTACTTTTAGTAATGCTTTGTGAGATTTTGGAAAGTAGTATAGATAGCATAAAGAGTATAAAACTACGCCTATACTAGATGTCATTCTATGGCATGAGATTGAGATTAGCATCCCTCATTAGTGAACACGCTTAACCTTAGTGGCTAGTGCTAAGCATAAAACTTGATCACTTTAGATGGGAATATTTGGTGAAAATGCTTATGAAAACCTTGGAATGATGAGTCATTCTATTGAGATGTTTTGACATGTGTTGAGAAACACAAATGGTTTATGATGATGAAAATGTTGAGGCATGATCCTTAGCCTTTTATAAAAACTGATGGTTGGGTTCGGATGCGATACCATTCCAATTTTACCATACAACCACAATACCTGAATTGGGTAAGGCTTAGCCGGAAGTTTATATGCATTACTATGGGTTCCCTCGTCGAAGAGGTTTCAGCTGAGGCTACCTCTTGATGATGTCCACCTATGCAGTGCCCAGGATGGCATATGGCCATGGTTGGGAGACCAAGCTCATAGGAGAGGTGCCTATACTAGGGTGTGTAAAGGAAAGGTTATGATTGATTATCCGCATACTAAGTCTGATGATTCGGGGTTATCCCTGATGGATGTATCGAATTTTGTGGTGAAAGTGTACCACCTCTGCAGAGTGTCAAACTTTTCAAATAGCCACGTCCACGGTCATGGACAGTTGGAGTGGCCATATTGTTCTATCATCAGATGTTTTCAAAATGACTTTTGAAGTGATCTATGATTTTGACTTAACCACAACAGGGTTTTGGCTATGAAAACTAAGTTCCCACTTAGGTGATCTAGAACATTAATTTAGCTTTATTTGCTTTTGAACTCAGTTTAGATAAATATGGCTTTTTGCAAATAAACTTAGAGCTTAGCATTCCTACTAGAACTACCTTACTTGTTAGTGATAGTTTGCGAGTACTTAAAGAGTACTCATGGCTTTGTCCCTGACTATTCCCGTGGCCAGACTATGAGGAGGACTATCCAGAAGAAGGACAGCAGGACGGCTACGACAACTAGGATCATCTCCCATCGTCAGCATTCCTTGTGACACTAAAGATGGAGCCTACCGCTACGCTTATTATTCTGTGGCTTGTTTGTATTAAGACTGGATCATGAGATCCTTTATTTGTGTAAGACCATATTATGGTTTGTAATGGATGATGTACTGTGATATCCAATCTATTATGTCTCGCAAAAATGGCAATCCTGGGATTGCGATGTATGGCATAACAGGCATCTGGGATTAAAAATCCGGGTGTTGACACAATCCAGCATAGTAACAGGCCAGAATACTAATAGGCCAGAACAGTAACAGGCTTGAATAGTAACAGGCCAGAACAGGGGCAACCAGCATAGTAACGGGCCAGAACAGTAAAGGGCCACAACAGTAACGGACATGAATAGTAGACGGCCAGAACAGTAACAAGCCAGAATAGTAAAAGGCCAGAATAGTATCGGACCTTTTCAAAAGTGGGTCGTTCGTAGGCATCCCATGACGAGCTGTGAGAACAGTGACGGGCTGACCGTGGGCTTTAATAGTATCAGGCCTACTTGATGCAGCCTGTTAACAGGCCGCACAGTGTTCAAAAAGTGTCGGCTTTTGTAGGCCGAAACAGTAACGGGCCTAACATTCGCAGCCCGCAGCTGGCCACATCTTTGGGCCCATTTCAAATAGTGTCAGATGAAACAGTAACAGGCTGTAATATTATTGGGCTCCCTTGATGGGCCGGCCCACTTTTAATTATGAGCAGGCCTTGGCTGGGCCTAGCTTCTACCACGGTTTCTGTGGCCCTTAATAGCGGTAACTGTTCATTAACGGTGTTTTCCACGTTGCATTTTGCATGACGTTAGTGTAGGGGATCTGCAGTAGAAAACAAAAAGTTTCCTACGATGGAACCCCAAAACTACCTAGGATCAATCTATGTAGTAATGCCGTAATGGCCGGAGCGTAGAGAATACATACCCTTGTAGACCATACGCGGTTAACGTTCTGTGGGGAATGTGGTTAATGTAGTCGTACTCGTAGCCGACCTCAAGGTCACGAAGCTCCTCGCAGGTCACCCCTTCATCCTTCTTCATCTTCATCGTGCAGCAGCTCTGGCTCACGACATTTAAGCGCCCCAAGTGTTACGCCTCGTGTCTTCATACACATCCGGTGCACGATGAGACCTTCGTCTCCCCGATCCCGTTGGGAGTGCGGAAGTTGATATTCGGCTAGGAATCCCTATAGTGCAACGGCGTGCTGCAGGTGTGCCTCGATCGCACAGCCCAAACTTGGGGCCATGGTCACAAGGGCTAGAGAGAGAGGGAAGGAGGAAGTCAACCAAAGGACTTCTCCAATTGATGGTGTGTATCATCCCACCCATGGGCACCCCTTTATATAGGGGGAGGGGGTGTACCCTCCCCTTTGGGAATGTTCGTTTGCAGTACCAAACTTGGTGGGTGAGCGCACCGCGGTACCCGAGTTGTCATCAATCGCACGGAGGGGCCATAGTAGATTCGCAAATTGTCCATAAGGGCCAAATGGGGGTGAATACAAATCTAACGGCCAAACGGTCGTTTGAACCAAACGAAAAACAGTTGAACTCAAATACCGCTGTTAGGTCAACTCTTCTTAGCCCGCCATGTCAGTATTCCCCGTTATCTTTTGCGGTCATGGACTAGCTTACCCCTGCGTGGACCAGATCCCTGAGTGGACCAAATCTATTTCTTTGCTCTGCTCTGGTCTTCTCCCAGCTCCCCTCCCCATAACATTTGCTCAGCTTCGGCTGCTCGTCTTAGATCGGAGCTCGCACTTGCTCTAATTTGCGTCCCCGCCATGTCCGGTCAACCTCCCACGCCTCTAATCAAAGATCGCAGCCGTCGCCATTGCATCGTACACCGTATCGAAGCTTCGTGTCCCCGGACTAATATATCGCCTCTGGCTAGTCCTTCTCGCACGGCGGAGCGCGTCCCGTCGGGCGATCTAGGCCGGCGATCGGCCTCGAGAAGTTGCGTGCTGCCGCGCACCCCAGGCATGGTAGCCCTGGCACAACAGTTCGACGACCACGCTCTCATGGCCACCGTGTTGGGCGTCCGTCCCGCCGTGTCGCCGGCAGAGTTGCTGTCGGCTTTCAGGTCTCGCTTTGGGATCAGACGAAATGAGGTCAACATTGAGGTATGTGCGCCACCATTCGATTTTTTGTCCGGTTCGAGCACAGCTCAGACACCGAGCACGTTCTGCATTCTTCCCGTTCTTTCGAGTGCTGCAGGGAGAAAATGAGCTTCATGTGTTGCCATCGCGCCTATGGGTGGGACGATCGCTTGGGGCAGCTTTGTTTCTTCTCCAAACTCGGCTTTGACGGCCTCCCATTGGATGCTTCGGAGCCGGAGGCCCTCAAGGAGGTCATCAGTAGCCTTGGCGGCGAGCTGGTGGAAATCGTGCCACCGAGCGACAGATGGGTCATCGAGGTAAAGGTGTGGTTGAAAGATCCTGATGTCGTTCCTAAGATGTACGAGGTGCAGATTCCAAGATGGGCAGGGCGACAGCTTTGCTGGAAGCACCCGGTCATCATCCACCTGGAGGAGGTTCAGGAATCGGTACATGGCATTCAGGGCCCCGAAGAGGCTGCCAGAAAGCGTCCTCGTCGCCTGCAGTGTTGGCCTGGAAGGATCGATGGCACAGGACCACCACCGTTTCGCGACGGCGCACACAGTTTCGGTGGGGGGATCGGGCTTGGACGAGCTGGTGGTTCTGATTTCCCTCGAGTGAAGACAGAGCTCTAGTGAATTGTTGTGGTATGTGTGGCTAATGAATTTGTAGTATGGAGAGCGTAGCAGGAAGTTAGCATCGACTAAAAATGTGTAATAGTTTGAATCGATGTAGTACGTGTGTGTAATAGTTTCAAGTAGTATATGTGTGTAATAGTTTGAATCGATGTAGTATGTGTGGGTAATGAATTTGATGTAATGTGTGTATAATAGTTTGAATCGATGTAGTTGAACACCGTGCTTTATAATTTCTGTGAATAACCAAGGACAACCTCATGAAAAGAGGGTGGTCTGGCAATGCTCAATGTCAATTCTGTGGATGCCAGGAAAATGCAGTACATCTCCTCTTCAAGTACAAGGTAGCTACATTTGTAACACGTTGAACTGCAGGACCATTTTGCAGGCAACACAAGACAAAGGAAAAATGGTTTACAGCACCGACAGCAGACGCAAAATCTATAGTCTGGGATAAAAAGATGCCAGTTAACTGGATTAAACCACGACTAGTAATTGAAGGAAATAGATACTTGATAGTATTTGCTTACAACAGTAGTACTTCCATGCAAAAGGGTCTTATACCTGCACAAAAGTGGGCTAAACTTCCTACTAGTTTATAGAACAATTCGTCAGCATTTCATCTACAAAAGCCATTCTTCAGTCTAAACTTAACTATTCTATACTAAAGAAACTACAGATCTCCACCAGAAAAGTTGACTGGCCAATTGCCTTGAGAGGACATAAGTTCTTTGATCATTTAACCCAAACTGATCTATTGCCTTCCCGCCAAACTAAAAGAAATCTGCATCGTTCATGCACGAGCGATTTGCGTGCGCCAGTCCCGGTTTACTTGGACCATCCGCGTCGCCGCAACGATTTCTTCGAAACTGAAATTCGACATCTCCTTCTTGGGATCGTAGGTCCGTGTGAACTCAAACCTGAATTCTGGGGCTGAGCTGATGCCCGCCGCCGGCTCTGGTTGTCGAACAATCCAGCATGCTGAGTGTAGACGCTTGATCGCCGCCATGGTACAACCTTCGATGGTGCGTAGGATGGAGCGTCTTTGCCGCAGACGGCATGCTCCCAGCCTCCCCCACTGAGGTAAGGTAGTCCACGCCGAAGCATGGACGCGAGAGTTCCTAGACCTTGGCGCTGCCCTGTTCGAGGGTGTGTACCCTCGGCGGCGGCATGCTCTCATGAACGATTTGATATGTACCTTGTTCCCACTGCCTAGAGCATGCCGTAATGCCGCCGTGCGATTTCTCCACATCGCTCTCTTGGCCCTGCTTGCCGCATCTGGCGTCGACGACGGCGTAGTCGCCGCCGCGGCCGATTCGGCACATTTGGGGAAATCATCCGCCTGGCAGGGCAATGGGAGACCGGCCTTGAAGTAGAGCTTCATGGCATGCCTTAGAGGGGTTAAATACCCAGTTTCGGCGGCTGTCGCGGCGGCGGCGGCTTAGGCGGGGCCATGTTACCCTGGTTGGTGCGGCGCGGAGGAGCTGCGCAAGGTGAACTGTGGTTAGTCGGAGAAGGGGAGTAAAAGACTGACAGTAGGTTTGGACTACGGGCACGCGTGAAAATAATCATTTCCCATTTCCTTAGAGGGTAATAATTCGACACTCGTTGCATTAACAACTCAATCTTTATTTCCCTTCTCAGCATAAGAGTGCGAACGTATTGAAAAGATCGGTCGTGGCTATCCACCTCATCGGGCAATGTATCAGGACAGGTAGGAGACGGGATCGGGTTTCATTTTAAAATGTTGACGACTATGCCCTTATGTTTATACGATATTATTTATATGCCACCATGTACCGTCGAGTGTAGCAACACTATCAGAAATAGGGGATAACGATGTGGCGTGTTTTATTTTTTAAAGGGCATCAGAAACAGGGGATGCCGACATGGCATGTTTTCTGAGTGGCGGGCCCGCCCCCTCCACCTTCGACAGCGCGCATCCTAGGTTCGAGGGGTGGTGCCACCCACCAACATATTATTGTGCAATTTTCCATGTGGAACCTGAAATCCGGCGCTGAGCTGATGCCCATGTCGAGCACAGACAATTCTAAAAGAAGCTACTAAAAATAAATACTTTGAATTCTAAAAGTACTTAATTTAAATACATTACAATTTTGTCTGAAAGTTAATACGCATACTGCTCATTGAAATAATATAAATACAGTACAAATTTCTACTTCGAAAAATAGACCTGAAAATGCTAGCAAATAACCTAGGATGAATATAGGATTCATTCTCCCCTATATATTTCGTCGTCGGCGGATCCCGCGTGCTGCAACACACATTCAAAGAACTCTCTCCATCTGCAATGTGCTGCTAGTATCTCGTCCAAAGGGTAAGGCCTCGGTGTATGTTCCAGACTTAAGCCATATGTCATTATTGGTTCCTCTTCCCAGGCTTGAACCTCATGATCGTACAGTCTAATATAATTCCTGTAGTATATGCAACCGGGTTTGACTGTGGGGTGTAACCTGGTGTCAATGTAGATAGACCGATTGTAATCAACAAAGAGGGCACGACTTCCAATGTCACTGACGGCCTCGAGAGAGCGGTTCTCCATGTCCACCCGGCCCAAACTTGGGGCCATGGTCACAAGGGCTAGAGAGAGAGGGAAGGAGGAAGTCAACCAAAGGACTTCTCCAATTGATGGTGTGTATCATCCCACCCATGGGCACCCCTTTATATAGGAGAGGGGGTGTGCCCTCCCCTTTGGGTTTCCCATGTGGGACTATTCAAGGGAGAGGGGGGAGGCGCATGGGTCCTTAGGGAACCATGGGCTAGCCGGCCAAGGGTGGGTCCCACCCCACGCACAACCCTAGGCTGGCCGGGTGGGCCCCCTTGAGGCGCCTGGGCCTTGGCCCTTTGGCCCTTGGCCCTTCCCTCCTTCGGTTTTCCCTCATGGGCCTTTATTCACTAGGAAGTTTGGCCCATTAGTAGAATAACCCTTCAAATTAGATTTTAATATTATATTTAATATTAATTACACTAATTAATATGTAAATACATATTACAAAACCTGATTCAACCCGAAACACCTTTCGGTTCCCCTTTCTATATCCTCCGAACAACTTCGGAATTCCTGGAATGATTTCGGTCCTTTATTCTTTCTCCGAACAACTTCGGATCTCTCTATGGAACGATTCTGGCTTTCTCTTTCTCTATTGTGATTCTGTCTTACGAATGATCGCTCTCATCGTACCCTTAAGTACATCCTCTCACAGCTTGGGAATGCTCTAGACATGATCTAAATCAATGATCAACAGAGGGACCAGGGATATCCATGTGACCCCTATGCATTCATGATGACAATGTCGTTTGAACTGCTAAATGTAGCATCCTCTTCCTTTTGTTTCTCGTTACGACTTGTCCGAGATCCGATCATTGGTATCCCATACCTTGTTTAATCTCGTTCACAACAAGTTCTGTTTTCTTGTTACTGTGATATTACATCCCCATGACCGAGTCACATGTTGCAACATTTATGGATGTAATCTCACCAAGCCGGCCGTATGTATCTTTACCCGTCATGTGGGTGAACAAATCCCGGTCTTGCAGTCACATGTCATCTACTGTTCCTTCGGAATACCCAACGTACACCTTTATAACCACTATATTACCAAGTGGCGCTTGATGCACTCTAAGCAGCCTCGGGAAACAGTGAGTAATATGAGCTCACGGTCTAAGGAAAAGAAGTCTAGGTATAGATGTTGCAACAATGAACTATATGACTTGATCGTGTTGCAATCCTTCGAGGAATGTCCAATCACATCATTCTCCAATGATATGATCCCGTTGTCAATTGGCATAAATGTCCATGATCTTGAAACCCAGATCATCCTCATGACCAACGAACTAGTATGAATAGAGGCTACTAGGGACTTTGTTGTTTCATACCACACCTGTACCAATGTTTCTACTTGGCACAGTTATAGCACAATATGAAACTATTATAAACTAATTGAGATATGACAATAAAAACCTATTTATTATTTGCCTCTAGGGCATATCTCCTTCAGCTCCCACTTGCACTAGCGTACAAATAATCCAGCTCACATTTTGCTCATATAAACCATATACCATATGTGTTTACAGATCATGCATGCTCATGGGAAACGTCATGTCTATGTTCTGTTTTACCAGATCATTATGTCTTTTGCAAATCATTAATGTCTTCCTAATTTCCATTATCGTATAATGGGTCGAAGCATTTGTTTGGCAACAAAGTGAGCCTTTGTTTCTAGTGTTTATAATGATGGTCGTTTTCACCGTTGTCATCTAAACTTCGAAACACACTTTGCTATCCTTTGTGTATATACTATAGTCATGGCAGCAGAACAAGGCCGGATTCCAGGAGCTTATAGTCACTTTAGATCAACCTCGAGGGCTTTATAATGGGCACTAGGCTCTGGGACACATCATTCTACGTTAAAAGCAAACTAGCCCCGCCATAACATTATACATCACATCAGATGTAGCCTTTATACTTCTGTATCTATGTAGGTCCTAGTGCATGAAATGCAACTATGCCACTTACATTGCTTCTTGCCATTTATGTACAAACTTAATTCTGGTTTAGTGATCAACTCAGGAATCACTTAAAGACATGTTCTTACAGTTAAGACTTTGTCCTACCAACCAGAACCTCGAGTCACATTACATCGAGTATACAACATGGTTGTATGGAAGAACCTATGACTAAGGCATAGGAGATGCAACGCATCTCTTTCTTTCAACCATAGTTGCAATACTAACTCAATGCTTCATATAGTAAGAACTACTTTCTCACCTTGTTCCATTCTGAGCTTCTTCAGAATCTTGCTTAGGACATTCTGAACATCTTTCAGAGTCAAGTCCAGGAAGCATTCGACATTCAGTGTTTATTAAACTCACCAATCTATCTCGATAGATCTTATTGTTTAATAACTTCAACTTCATCCTTACTTAAATATTATTAACACCAATCACATCATTCATATATGTCGCCCACATATCCTAGAATGATTTTATGCTCCCACTCAAATATGACATTCATATTTGAGAACCAGGGATTTCACTTAGCTCCCACTCAAAATATGTCAGCTACATATTATGAATTAGCCAAGCTGATTTGCTCCCACTCAAATCTAGGTCCTCTCGATAATCTTGGACATTCCAAAATTCTTTGATCATCATCAATTTGAGAATTCCAATTACGAGACTTCAATATCCATATATATTTCTAGTGTAAATACAAAACTCAAGCATCACTATTGTTGTAGTCAACTCCTTGAATTTGTCCAAACTTGTGACGAATCGAGCTTTTTGTCATTCATTAAGTTTCATTTCCTTCTTATGACTTGCAGTCATTTAGAAATATCAAGTAAACTTCTTTACTTTAATAAGATCAAGTAACATGTTACTTTGCAATCTTAAATGTAACTTAATATAGGATTTTATGACTCCTAGTCATTTCGCGCACTCGGGTCCATCACGCTTCTTTGTAATTTGTAGATATGTCTTGTTCAAAACATGACAAGTGAATCAACAATATAATTCCACAAACTTGTAGAATATATAGTTGAAACCTACCTTCTTTAGTAAAAGTATTCCCTAAAACTTTATGATCATTATCATTGGTTTCTCCTCCGTTTGTAGAGTTTGGATTCATGAAACAAATTCCGCTGCGCCACTTAACAATCCAGAGGTAAGGTCAAATACCTTGTTTTGATCTTTTACTTTCTTCCACATGTATCTTCATCAAGACACATCAACTTAGGACAATAAATGGTTTGCCCCTTTTGTGGAAGATGCATTCATAGCTACCTAAGAATGCTCTACAAAGACTTGTTTATTCGCCATGACTTCAACTTATCGAAATCTCCAGAAACTCGAACATGCCATTACACTCATGTTGTTTCCACGAATCTTTAAATGTTCCTTTGTATTTCAAATGAGTGTTTGCTTATTTTGATCCTTAACTTTAAACGACAATTATAACCTTGATAAGAGACAATATTATACCATATGTATCTAATACATATTGGTTATGATGTTTAGACATTTCAACATAGTTTGAATTCGCCCAATTATCATAATTTGTGAAACATCTTTCACAAGTTCCTTTTATGCCAAACTTAACTTGAATATATTGGTCATGTCGATCAAATCAAAGAGACTTGTTAATTCAATATCCTCCTTTGTTGCGAACTCATTTGAACAATTCAAATCATTTCGAACTCATGTTTCATTAAGTAGATACGCTTATTCACTTAAGTCCACAATTAACTAATGATTTCCACTATTTGTTGAAAATACGATACATCACTATGTATAAGATTCAACATTTCTTTGCATATCACCGTTTTACCAGAATGCGGAGTTTTAGTCATTCTGCCTAAGAGGCATGGTTTTGCAAAGTCTCTAGATTAAGCATCTAGGACCCCGATCTTCATAAAGAACATGCAATAACCAAAATGACTTAAACTATAGTGTCATTTCATTATTAAACTTTGGATATCTTTTAGCATTCTAATCCTTTATAAATGTTTTAACTATTATCATTAACATAGTGATGAGAATAACTTGTTTATAATCATAATGTGACCATAAGGTATTGTTCATAAGAATAGTACAAACTGGCTTGTAACTTGTTCATATGAATAATCGTCTCGCCAAAACCAAGACACACAAACAGGGATTACAAATTTATATTCAAGTCCACTAATCCAAATGACAAACTTTGAGGAAAGAGGTGATGTCGGCCATCAACTGTTTTGCTTGCCATCATCAAGTCACGCTGCCTCAAAAACAGCAATTCTCAAGCAGATCCTCTGTTTTCACAAAACGGGACAAGTATCAAATACTTTGCAAACTGCAATGAGTTTTGCAAGAATCACATTTATAATTTGTATATCTTACATATACCTTTTCATCCATGACCTCCTTTTGCAATCAAGCCCTTCCAAGATTTCTCAACTCTAATGTAAGATCACTAAGTGTTTTCCAAACATTCTCTTTTCATCCATGATGGAGGAAAACCCATCCAACGGCTCATACTCTATGTGCCTTATTCTGTAGAATACAAAATGTAGCCTAACTCTCCATCGAATGGAGAACGGCTTATTGGATGATTATGGAGAAAAACACAGACATTCTGGAGTCTCGAATTATCTCCTAATGGTTATTGTATCAAGAAGAGAAGATCACCTTTTACAAGGATATCCCTCAGGCGTGGGTATTAATCTATGAAGTTGGACCCTTTTGCTAAGTTCCATACTAAGCAATATATTCCCATGGTCACAAAGGACCTCAATGGGATAGGCCATGATCTACTAAGATATTTGCAAACAGACATCTAGACTAAGTTCATAATAAGAGATCAATTTATAATTGGTCTCCACTAAAATGGTCATCCCCTGGACGATTTTAGTGATCACATGATCCCTATCCTCTGCACCTCCCCCGATCATCACAGCCATCAATGCAGCCTCAAAGGTAGACATTCAATAATGCCAATCACATCATCCATGTGACTCATGCTCGATCTTTCGATCTCTTGTGTTCCGAGGCTATGTATGTACATGCTAGGCTCGCCAAATCTAACTTGTGTGTATTTGCTGTGCAACATGGATTACACCCACTGTATGCGAACATAGATATGTCTGACCCCCGATCATAACGGCCGGCCTCATAATGAAGAACTTTCTTGGTGGTGCACACACAAGGGGAACACGGAACATTGGAATTAAATATGGATTATCTTATTTTGTACCGCTGAGTATCGAAATACTAGCACACAATAAGATGTAAAACAGGCATCAACATCATATGTATAATGTGATATGATATGGTCTTTATTGCACCTTGATCTCCATCGAGCGCTCCGGCATGATCTCCATCTTGCCCTTGGTTTGATGCCAAGTCCACGACACCTCCACTAGGTCGTCCATCGGAACAATGACTATTACCACACTACTTAGTAACAGAAAGGTAAACTACTTTACCTTCGCAATGACCAACGCCTCTACTTTATCTATTGCAAGTTTTACGTGGTTGTTAGGGCTTTCGCAATAGAACCATTTCTAAACTACGAACTTCCTAACCACAACATGGATCCGACAGTTGTCTCTACTACACCCCTTTCGGGGCCCTCCGTTGTAAATGTTATAACAACTATCGAATGAGAGACAGACACCCGCTAGCCACTTATACAGTACAAGACGTATGTTGAGCGTGAAACCAGTCTCGCGTAGGAATACGCGTAAGGTTGGTCTAGGCCGCTTCATCAAACAATACCGCGATATAAACAAGTACACGTTAGAGGGTAACAACTAAGGGATCAATGCCCGCACAAAACTTGTGCGTACTGGCCGTACAACACTCCTACGCATAGATCGGCTCTGATACCACTGAAGGGGATCCACAGCAGAAAACAAAAAAATCCTAAGATGGAACCCCAAAACTGCCTAGGATCTATCTATGTAGTAATGCGGTAACGGCCGGAGCATAGAGAATGCATACCCTTGTAGACTGTATGCGGTTAACATTCCGCGGGGAACGTGGTTGATGTAGTCGTACTCGTAGACGACCTCAAGGTCGCGAAGCTCCTCGCAGGTCACCCCTTGCTCCTTCTTCATCTTCATCATGCAGCAGCTTTGGCTCACGACATTTAAGCGCTCCAAGTGTTACGCCTTGTGTCTTCGTACACATCCGGTGCACGATGAGACCTCCGGCTCCCCGATCCCGCCGGGAGTGCGGAAGATGATATCCGGCTAGGAATCCCTGCAGTGCAACGGCGTGTTGCAGGTGTCCCTCGATCGCACAACCCAAACTTGGGGTCATGGTCACAAGGTCTAGAGAGAGAGGGAGGGAGGAAGTCAACCAAAGGACTTCCCCAGTTGATGGTGTGTATCATCCCACCCATGGGTACCCCTTTATATAGGGGGAGGGGGTGTGCCCTCCCCTTTGGGTTTCCCATGTGGGACTATTCAAGGGAGAGGGGGAGGCGCATGGGCCCTTAGGGAACCATGGGCCAGCCGGCCAAGGGTGGGACCCACCCCGCACACAACCCTAGGCTGGCCGGGTGGGCCCCCTTGAGGCGCCTGGGCCTTGGCCCTTTGGCCCTTGGCCCTTCCCTCCTTCGGTTTTCCCTCATGGGCCTTTATTCACTAGGAAGTTTGGCCCATTAGTAGAATAACCCTTCAAATTAGATTTTAATATTATATTTAATATTAATTACACTAATTAATATGTAAATACATATTACAAAACCTGATTCAACCCGAAACACCTTTCGGTTCCCCTTTCTATATCCTCCGAACAACTTCGGAATTCCTGGAATGATTTTGGTCCTTTATTCTTTCTCCGAACAAGTTCGGATCTCTCTGCGGAACGATTTTGGCTTTATCTTTATCTACTGTGATTCCGTCTTACGAATGATCGCTCTCATCGTACCCTTAAGTGTATCCTCTCATGGCTTGGGAATGCTCTAGACATGATCTAAATCAATGATCAACAGAGGGACCAGGGATATCCATGTGACCCCTATGCATTCCTGATGACAATGTCGTTTAAACCGCTAAATGTAGCATCCTCTTCCTTTTGTTTCTTGTTACGACTTGTCCGAGATCCGATCATTGGTACCCCATACCTTGTTCAATCTCGTTCACAACAAGTTATGTTTTCTTGTTACCGTGATATTACATCCCTGTGACCGAGTCACATGTTGCAACATTTATGGATGTAATCTCACCAAGCCGGCCGTATGTATCTTTACCCGTCATGTGGGTGAACAAATCCCGGTCTTGCAGTCACATGTCATCTACTGTTCCTTCGGAATACCCAACGTACACCTTTATAACCACTATATTACCAAGTGGCGCTTGATGCAGTCTAAGCAGCCTCGGGAAACAGTGAGTAATATGAGCTCACGGTCTAAGGAAAAGGAGTCTAGGTATAGTTTTTGCAACAATGAACTATATGACTTGATCGTGTTGCAATCCTTCGAGGAATGTCCAATCACATCATTCTCCAATGATATGATCCCATTGTCAATTGGCATAAATGCCCATGATTTTGAAACCCAGATCATCCTCATGACCAACGAACTAGTATGAATAGAGGCTACTAGGGACTTTGTTGTTTCATACCACACATGTACCAATGTTTCTACTTGGCACAGTTATAGCATAATATGAAACTATTATAAACTAATTGAGATATGACAATAAAAACTATTCATTATTTGCCTCTAGGGCATATCTCCTTCAGTCATTAGTCAACGCGGCTGGTGAACAGATCTACGATGGAACAAGTTTTTGTGGCTGAAGGGTGCAATCCACCACGGTCAGGAAAAAACCATGGTACATTCTTTTGTGACGAGGATTTTACCACGATGGGTATCCATTGTAGAAGACTTTTTAGCCACGAAAAACGGGCCTTCAACCACGAAAATCGTTCGTTGTAAAAGCCAACTTTCCTTGTAGTGAATACTAGTATGGCAACTACTCTGACTCGTTGCCTTTAGCTCCATAGTGGATCTCGTAATCCATAACTTCCACTCCTCCTGACAGGTCTAGCTCCTCGTAAGAGACATCACTCTAGCACTCGGTAACATACATTGGAGTATCTTATGGCTCTTTAGAGTCTAAGCTGGGGATCAAAGGAAAGAGTGAGTAACCGTGTTACCCAACAAGTTCATTATATGCAAGGTGGGAATTTTGATGCACTAACTACCACCTCAGATTATCAGTCTTTGGTACTATGCATTTTTCATAAATCTGTCTTCAAAGATTGCTTTTATTACAAAAACTATGCCCATCAGTCTTCACAGGTTGAGTAGAACTTCATGGAGTTCTTTTCCTGCCGTGTTCGTAGCTCCTTCCCGGAACAGGGAGTAACATATCACAATTCTTACACTCTATAGAGGTGTGTTGCTTTACCCATAAGAGATCAAATCCTTGTTGCACAACCGGGCGTACTTTCCCATTCACAATACCGTAATGTGGGGCCTAGTAGATGATCCAAGCCGATCACTGCCCTTCTCCATGACCCCACATGTCAACATGACTTCCCAAGCAGAAATACCTCTATTAACCCCCATATAGGCAGATATAACTCTGGTATACCCCTTAGAGACTCTAGTGAGGAGATCATGTCCCTAGTAGCCCCCGCTTAAATGGAATACCTATCTCCGATAACCCCACACAAATAATCTAGATACCAAGATCACGGGGCACTGAGGGGTCCCACCCATGTAGTGAGTCCTCGCAAGGAATCCCAGCATCACGATATGGTTATCCGTTGACATATGAAAGGAAGAAGATCCAGCTGATTTCTCCATCCCATTCCAGATATCATGGTTAATGCGTATTATACAGCGCTATAATCACTGATGTCCTGGGTTATTAATCCCTATCTGGTAACTTTACTGCACATGGAACCCTAGATTCCATTGCTAGATATAATAGCTTACCATGACTTAGGATGACAATTAATATTTCATATTATTGTGAAAATATTATTTTCTGTCTCCTTTTTGAATATAGGTGATAACACAACAATTTGCAACTACTTTAGAAAACACATCAAAGTACATGAGCAAGTGATGAACTTGCCTTGTTACTGCAAGGTAGTGAAGTCGGGTGCTTCCACTTGACCTTGAGCTCCTTCTTCTACAAAACACCATTATTTCCCGATAAGTACAATATTTAAAGAATCAATAAAGACATATGCATAGTAATGCCATGCACTGTTTTATAAACCTTTCTTTGTGTGTTTTACCCACATTATTAAAAGTTAAAGTCTTTTTGTTAAATCAATAAATTAAAGAAACTTAATACTTTAAAATCTTGAAACTCTTTGGAATTTTATATTTTGTATTTTTTAGTAACATGTACTTATTTAAGATCTTAAAATGATTTTTATTTATTTTCAAGTATTACTATTATTTTAATAAAATTCCTTAAAGGAATAAGTGTTTTCAAATACATATGTTTAATTTTATTATACTAAAAATAAACTAACATTTTTCTTACATAAGGTATTTATTTAAGATCATAAAAATGATTTTTATTTATTTTTAAGTATTATTTTTATTTACTGAAAATTCCATAAAGGGATTATTGACTTAAAATAATCAAATTAAGTTGTATCATTCTAAAATATAATTTTGTAATTTTATTGGATACTTTATACTTTTATGAACATTTATAGATATTATTTGTATTTTTAGCATTTTTCTTTATTTTCCTAGAGCTAAATTACTCACATGGGTGTATTTGTAATTTTTCATTTTGTGATTATTTTATTTCATTTTTAACTTGGGCCTGGTTCATGGGCCGGCCTAGTGGGTATGGCCTAGACCACACCACACTCCACTAGGTCGATCAACCGACCCAGTCACATCCCTCTCTCTCTCGAGCGTGCGTCCTTCTCCTCTCTAGCAACCTCGCATCACCGCCGATGTTGCCCGACGATTTCGACTGACTCCGACCGTTTTGGTCGCTGCCGTCGTGCATGGTTACTTAGTCAATGATTCCGCGTCGACTGGTCCTACTCAATTTTCTACATGGGCTATCGTTTGGTTGCACCATGCCCTCTCTGGTGGCTAGGGTCTCGCCTCCCCTTGTGGTGCTAAGTTGCAGTGCCCTCATGGTGTTTCCCTAGTGGTCTAGGATTATGGTGCTCGCATGTGTCGCTCTCATCAGACCGCTGCAGCTGGTGGCTCAACTCACGGTGTAGGCGCCTCGGCGTCCATCGTGTCGTTGTGTCATGGTTTGCTCCGGCTCTGCTTCCTCTTCTAAACCTAGCGAAGACTACAGGTCAGTTTTCCCCTACCTCTTTCTCTCTACCTCTCTCTAGTTTTCTCATTGGGGTATATTCATAACCCTAATTAGGGTTTGGCCTTATCCTAGGGTTCATCTTGTTGTCTAGATTGTCTTCTTATGATGTTTAGATGAAATTGGCCTTGAGGATATTCTATGTTACTTTTCTGTATTTATTCTATGGGTTGATCAATGGCTTGTTTTGCTCAGTATTGTTACTAGATGTGCTATTATTTATCCCTTCATCAAATTAGACTTTGGGATACTTTGTTAATTACCTATGTGCTTCAGTTGCTTGTACATGTCCTAGTAGTGATGGAAAATATGATATTTGTCCAAAGTACAATATATTGATGGCATCAGATATATGCTATTGGTCTTGATGTTTATTTGATACTTAAGTGATGATAGATAGATAGCCTTATTACGATTCCTGACTCAAAAGTTAGGAATATGATTAGTACTACTTGCTTTGAGAATAAATGGTTTGATCTCAAAATGATCTCCTAAATATACTAGTGATAGTTTAGCCTTTCACTGGAATGATGTTTCTAATCATACCATCTTAAGATTGTTATCTTATAATAGACTAGTGAATATTGATGATTCCTAGCATCCTAGGCAGATGATTTCTTAAGTTGCCTTTATTTGATCATGGTTGATCTTGGGTTGGATGCCACTGTGATGCCTCCTGTTGGATGGTACACAGTGGTAACCCCACTAGATCAAGTTGTTGTCTTGTTGTTTTGTTGGATTTAAATCCATGATGCAAAGTCTAAGATTTGAGATGATGCTTAGATAAAGAACAGATGATTTCAGTGGCTAACTTCATCCTATGATGAGCTTACACTCCATCTGAGTGTAGTTTTGAGGATTTCACCCAAATTACACATATCTTGTACTTATAAATTGTATGAACGGATGCAAGGCTTGATTAGTTTGGAAATATCCAACCTGCTACTGGTGTTGATGTGGTTATGGTGGCTATGCTGCTCTTGCTTCCAATGATTAGCTTGTTCCTGAGATAAACTTGGTATCTTCCTACTTGATCTGCTCCTAACTTGGCCTTGATCAACTCCAACACTTCCCCCTCCTTTAAGTGACCATGCTTGATGATTTGGTTGGTTCGTTCAGTGTTGGAACTATGGTGTTCTTGGTGTTCTTGCTATGGAGAAACTTTGGTTAGTAGAGAGAGACTCATGTTTTATTATGGATGTGCTCCTTATCCCCTCTCTCCTTGCTTCCTGTGTCAACATCACACAGCTTTTGCATGTGTGTGTGAGCTGCTTCACTATTTTGGATCAGCTCATATGAAATATCTGGTTTTCTACCCTTTTACTTCTATCTTTAGTGGTCAAACTTGCCCCTCTCTATAATTTCAATGATGTGGTTCTGAGACAAAGTTAGATTGAGAAGAGGTCTCGCTCTTTTGGTGATATTTGCCCCTAATCTATTATTAGCTCAGTGTTGCATTTCATTGTTAAATTCTGAGAGCAAACTACTAACAATTAACCTTTTCTTTGATTTCGTGTTTCCTATATTAGCTTGCAGGTACAAGATAGCACTAGGAAGAATAAGAAGATTAGATTAGGAATTATTATAGGTTTTCCATTTATGTTTTTGTAATTTCCTTTATTCTTTTGTAAGAACAATGTAAAATTTATTTGATTCAATAAAGCATTACCTTTTCTTAATTGAAATTCTTCATTTGTGTAATAAATTCTTACTTATTTGTATTCTTTTTATCTTGTAATTATAGAATAAGAAGAGAATATGAACTTCTATTTATTTATATTCATTATTTGTATTACTTTTAATGTCTTGAATTCTTTTTATTATAGTATTGTTATATGAAGTACTCACACTTCATATTAAACATTCTAATATTCACTTTCAAAACAATTAACTTATAAATGCTTTTGGTTTCGAATAATTCAAAATTACATTTCAATTTTAAGATTAAATTTAAATTATCATCCCTAAAATAACTCAAAATACCTAGAGGTTATTCCAAAATTCATAACATCTTAGATGAGCTAATTGCTATCCCATCATAGTGAAAGATACTCTAGTCACTCCAGGGTTTTAGTTTGCAAAAAATAACCCCAATTTTGTAGATGAATGCATGCAAATGCACAAAATGTTATTTCTACCGTTCGTTGGTTCCTAAATGCTAGGATATTACATGGCAGTTGGTGCGTGCGGGAGGCACTTAGCTACACCCCACCGCTGCATTGGCGGGCCGGCCCACGCGAGTGGTAGCAGCCGCGAGAAGGCGCTTGCCAAACGAGTCGCGGGGGCAAGGCCCACCCTACGCACCGCCTGAGCCGCACAGGCCACAGGTTGTGGGCGAGCTAGCACGCACGGGTGGCCTAGCTGACTGCACCTCCTCCTTCTTATTTTCTTTAGTCCCACATGGGAACTTGAGGAAAGTGAGTCCTACCTTTTCTCCTATATAATAAGGCATATGGTGGTGGGGAAAGGCACACAAAAAATAAAAGGGATTTCCTAAGGACTTTTTCTTAGGGAATTTCCTCTCTCTCTCTCGTTGCCCCTGTGTTGGCATGTTCCCAAGAAAGGATTGTACACACGGGAGTTGACATCACCTGCACACCGTCGCGCTACTAGATCCTAGTTCCAAAGGGTCTACTTCCGCATCTCGGCTGGATTACTGAGAACAACAGTCGTCGTAGGACACCGTACGTGTGCAATACCTCGGAGAGCGCTTCCATTAGTGGCGCCAGGGCTGTCGTCCAAGGAGCTTCGCGACCTTGAGGTCGGCTATAAGTATGAATACTTTAGCCACATTGCTCGCTGGACGTTAACCGCATTCGGTCTACAAGGGTATGTAAACGAATCTCTCCATCCTGTTACTACATGAACTCGTAGATAGATCTGGGTGTTTGGGTTGTTCTAACATAGAATTTTTTGTTTTTTGCTACAAATACTCTTTAGTGGTATTAGATCTGATTTATGTGTAGTTGTGCTAGTACGGTAGACCACATGTTGATTGTGGGCATTGATCACATAGTTGTCACCTTCCCACGTGTACTTGTTCATATTGCGGCATTGTGAGATGAAACGTCCCGGATCGACCTTATGCGCAATCTTACGCGAGACTGGTTCCACGCTCGACATACAACTTGTACTGTATAAGTGGCCAGCGGGTGGTTTTCTCTCTCACAATAGTTAATATGGCATTTGCAATGGAAGGCCCCGCGAGGGGAGTAATAAGACAACTACTAAATCAATATTGTAGTTGATATTCGTAGGTATCAATGGTTATATCTCGATAGTCCTGGTAGCCATAAAATCTGCAACTAATAAAGTTGGAACTTTATGTTGGAGGGAGGGGCTTGTAATGTGATGTGGTCATAGACTTCATGAGAATGACCAGATGGTAGCGCCACACAAATGGCATCTTGCTAGTGGCGTATGGCGGTCATGCCACACGACATGAAGGACCACGTCATAACACAGTTATAAAATTGCATGTGATGTTATTTTGTGCATCTTGTTTGGCTTGATTGTATTAGATATACGACGGTAGTAGAACAGGATAATCCCCAAATAATACCAACTCTAGTGTTCTCTCATTAGTGTGCACCACCAAGAAAGTTCGCAGTTATGAAGCAGGTCATGACGATCGGGCGGCAGACATCTCTACATTCGCATATGGTGGGTGCAAGCCATGTTTGCACTGTGAATACATTATGGTCAAATTGGCGAGCCTAGCATGTACAGGCATGGCCTCGGAACATGGGAAGATCGAAATATCGAGCACGATTCACATGGGTGATGTGATCGACGGATATAATCCACCCTAGCAGTAGCATCAAAGGTCGTGCTAATCGGGGATGTTGTGGTGTAAAGGGATCATGTGATTGCTAGAACATATTTAGGGATAATTATTATAGTGGGAGTTCTTGTGATAATTTTATTATAATACTAGAACCGAAATTATGAACTTAGTCTTATGTCTTTGCAAATGCCTTTGTAGATCATGGCAAATAGAATTTTGCCACTCAACCCCAGATTTATGTTCCGTGATGAGTTGCTTAGAGTAGACAGGTCCAACTTCTTAGACTGGTATCAACTCTTAAAGGATGTTCTCATGGACAATGGTGCTCTATAATAAACTATACAAGACCCACTAGGAGATCCTCCCAAAACTGGTGCAAGTCAAGAGGACCATGATGAATTCCGTGATCGTCGTGGTATGTACATTTGTGCTAGCAGTGCTATTCAGTTAAGTCTGGCGCCTAAACTGCGTGCGCATTTTATGCACACTCAATCGTATGAGATAATGGTCATGTTGAAAGTGATGTTCGAAGGACAAGTCAAGCTTATGAAGTTTGAGCTCCTTTACAAGTTTCTTTCACAAAAGATGGAAGAAAACACATGTCTGGACACTCACTTGGAGATTATGCATGACTTGCATGAGTCGCTCGTGTTTGATGTGGACTACTAGATGGATGAATAAATTAGCGATAGATGGGGTGTTGCATTCGCTTCCCCTCAGCTATGAATATGTCGTCTGTGGTGACCCAGCATACCACTGCATGATGTAGTACACTATAGTCGTTGACATAACACCAATGAAACATTGTTCACTAGTATTACATCCCTCGGTGTGGTACAACAGAAACACAACAGGTCCAAGACATGACTATAGATTACAACACGGCTCTTTACAAAAGATCCAGAGAGCACTCTAGGTTTAAAGAGGGACAAAGAAACTTCTTACAAAGAAGAACCAGAAATAATAACTCAGAACTATCTGGGTAAGAAGACTAGCATCTAAACTATCTGGCTTGCAATTGCTGCTATTGTAATGTTCTACAGAAGTAGGTTCAGGGGCTAGAGGTTATACTCCTATCTAATTAGGAACTTTGTCTTCACTTCAGTTGATGCATATGTTGACTTTATTGACTTTATTGAAGAACTTGAGCTATCGATGATGGTTTCTTGAGCACAAAGTTGGTATTGACGACGTCTTCCACGACTTAGAATCTAGCAAGGGTTAAGAAGGTACGGGTGAGTACGATCGTACTTAGCAAGTTCACTAAAATGGAGTGATTGATGCACTATCTGCAGCCACAGACCATAGGTCATAGGCAATGTAGGTTTTCATAAACATTTCTTCAAAGGTTGCTTTTATTCTGAAAACTATGTCTGTCAGCCTTCACGGGTTTACCAGAACTTTCGTGGAGTTCCTTTCCTACAGCGTTCGCAGCTCCTTCCGGGAACAGGGAGTAACATGTCATAGTTTTATACACTCTATATAGGTGCATCACTTTTCCCATAAGAGACCTTAGCCTTGTTGCACATCCGAGTTGCAGGCTCATCCACACTTCCTTGGTATGGGGCCCAGTCTAAGATCCAAGCCAGTACTACCCTCTCCGTGACCCCGCATGAAGACATGATCACCCAAGAAGGTTTACCACGAGTACAGTCCGGGTAGCCTCTCAAAGACTCTATAAGCAGCTCTGCCTAGTAGCCACCATCAGCTATGGTGAACCTCCACCAAGACAGCTATGCATAGATAATCTAGACACCAATATCGCGGGGCACTAAGGGGTCCCACCCATGTGCTGGATTCTCCACAAGAAATCTGCAACTTCATGATAAGGTCATCCGTCCATGCGAAAGGGAGAAGATACAACTGACTTTCCTAGAGCCATTATAGATCTTATGGTTAACCCGTAATTTACGGTGCAAGAATCACTAGCGACATTGGTTATTAAGTCCTATAATGTTCCTTTACCACTAGAACTATAATAGAATATTATTACCACTTGGTAAATAATCCATAATCATATTATTAAGAAAATAGTGTTTTCGGACCTTTTTGAAATGTAGGTGATGACAACATTTGAGTTACAAGTATTTGGTAGAAAATAACCAAAGGACATGAGCAAGTGTGAACTTGCCTTTTGTGATTGCAAGATCATGCACTCACGGTCTTCAAGATACTTGAAGATCCAAATTCTGTAAATAGCATCATTGGTCCGGTAAGGACGAATGTTTAAAGAAGCAAGATGTAATTATGCATAATTAATGTAGTGCAGTTTGATAAACGCAAATCCCCAGAATAATTGTATCTGATCTAGGGTTTGGAACTTGGAATGATTTCGTTGGAATGTGTTACACTTTTATATCAATTTTCACACTCGCGCTTCTTATTAAGGTTTGTGAGTGAGTGTGAAACAATATGTAGATATAACAAGTAACACACAATGACATAGCACCCAAGGTGTTAAGAAATTATTCAGAGTTTATTTTATTCAAGCTTTCTATTATAACTGCGAGAGTTAAGGACAAATGCGGAATTCATTTGTATTCACTTTAAAAGGATTACTTTTGAGGAAAATATTACTTTACAAAGTAAAAGCATTTAAACTTAAAGCTAACACCTTAAGGATTTCTTATAAACTATAATTATCAAAGAGAAAATCATTATTAAATTTGAACAGTCGTGATACTTGTTGTGAAAATTTATAGGTTTTGAGTATGGCATCACAATATAGGTGGTTCACTTCTTATTATTTCATAAAGGTGGAATATAAGTGTTATTGCTTTTATTGGGTGGTGTTTCTTAAGATTATAAATGAATGAAATCATTTACCTATCTTTTATACTTAATAGTTAGACTTTTGAACATGGAAAGGGCCTTATTTTAATTAGTTAAAACTAGGTTTAAATATTTAAATGGATTCCCAAACTTATAAAATAATTAGTAAATATGATCTTGATGATTTTATAAGTGCATGAAATCCTTTTGTTAAACAATACACTATTTTGAAGATTTTGTAAAGGATAAAATTAAGATACACTTAATTTTAAATGGAAGTTTTAGTATATACATCTTAAAATGGTTAGACCTATTTTTACTTCACTTGGACAACAATTGAACTTGCTATTACATTTTTTGGACTTTAAACAAATAATTGTAAAGGCAATAGTAGAGATTTATATATTTTAATTTATTAAAATAGAAGAAAATGGTTTTAACAAGACTTATTAAACATTTTCATTTATTTTACTTCAAATGTGAAGGGTTATATTTTAATGTGTATATTTTATTTTTTAATCATTTTGGTATATTATATGTATTTTTGTGATTTTTAAATAATAAGATATGATTTTTATAAGTTTTATCACTTTCTAAACACTTGATATATAATAATATTTAGTTAAGGGTCACAAAAATATATGAAACAAGGTTTAAAATGTATATTTTGTTTTTCTAAGATTTTTATATATTATACTTATTTTTCTGAATTTTAAATAATAGAATATATTTATTTAAGATTTATCCCAAATAGGGTATTTTATAATTAATACTAATTATTTTATTTAAGTTGTAAATTTAAATATGATAATAGGTTTGTGTTATAGAGTTTATTTTTCTGAACATTTTGATATATTATATACATTTTCATAAATTATAAAATAAAAGATATCGAATTAACAAGATTTAATCATTTTCTTGATTTACTAAAATAAACTATCTAAATGATTTATTGCATCACTGATGACGTCAGCCTCTCATTAATTCTTTTTACACCGCACTCATACCTAGTCTAGAGCCACTGATGAGTGGGCCTGAGGCCACGTCAGCTGCCACCACAGCATTTGACCCAAGTCAAACCGGTGGTGGGACTAGGGATGATGTCACATGACATCATCAATGGGGATCACTTCCCTATCAATGATGGACTCATCGATTGGGGGCTCGCGGGGCAACAAGGGGTGCGGTGCTGGACATAGGAGATTAAGGCGGACCTGGGAGTGGTGTCACCGCCCCATTTTGGTCACCGGAGGTACTCCGACGACCATCTTTTGCGGAGGCCAACGGCGGACTATGGTGCTATGATGATCTAGAATGAGAGGAAGATATTGGATAGGACTAGGAGAAGCATGAGCTCACCCTGGTGATGATGGTGAGGTCGATGAGGCACGGGGTGGTCTGATGGCGACGAATCGATGGCAATGGCCACACTGGCCGGTGGGATGCCGAGCTAGATTCCGACGGATTCGGGACACACCTACTTGCGAGATTAGTCAGAGACGAATGAGGAGATAGTGGAAAACGCGGCAGTATCCTTGGTTGGCTCATAGGCGGTTCGTGGTGGCAAGGACAGCAAACTCTGGTGAGCTAGGGTTCGGTGACCTTCTCTGTGGAGAGGATAAGAACAAGAGGGAGCGGTAAATGGGGATGAGGATGGACATGAGCGTCGCGGTGGTGGTCTTATCCTCCTCCCTGGCAACGATGATCCATCACGATGGTCAAAAACTTGCTGACAACGGCGGACGGCATTGGGCGGCGGCGAGGTGCTCCAGCGAGTTGCTTGTGTGCGTGGGGGTAACGATGATGGCAACTTTGCAAAAAAAAACTGGCAATCTTCTGTCTCAACCCGTGGTCCCTGGCGGTGTCCCACTTGTCAGTCAAAGGGGGAGAGGAGTCGGGTTGCTATTGAGCTTGTGCTAGGTCGCGGCTGAGTGGGCGAGTTGTGATGCCTGCTGCTCCCGGGCATTGAATAGGTACTAGGTTGTGGCCTAGTTATTTCCTTTTCTTTTTCCATTTCTATTTTCAGTTTTCTGTTTTTTACAAACCAATTCAAATATGAATTTCTTCAAGGATTTAAATATCCAGAGAATTTGTAGGTCAAGAATATTATGGTATAAAGCAAGTATGACCCTCTTCTCCTCCTTTCTCATTGTGTATAAAAATATTCATAACTATATGAAGAATCCTTTTCATTAGGAAATATTAATAGGAATTAGGTTTTAAGGAATTACTTCTTATTTAAAGATCCCTTAAATATGATTTAGGATGGTGAATTATATATATAATCTGATTCCTACTTAACCTCATAAAGGAATTATATATATTATAAGGTTCTAAATCTTTGTGGTTAATAATATGGTGGTTTTCTAATGTGACTCGGGAGAAAGAAATGATATTTATGGTTTCTAAGCACATTTGATTTTTATGGTTGGGAGTAACAAAGATGTGCTTAAGTGATTTGGCTATAGAACAATATTCCTACAAACCTTTATGGAAATAGAATAGTTGGTCAAGCACATGAGATAGATATCAAACTTGCTATAGAACTAAGGTTGAATGATTACCAAGAATTCCTATCTTGCTAGCTTATGTAGCTTATTCTTTTGGAATTCTGATAAAACCTTCTTCTTGTGGCATGCTTGCACCTTCTAGATCCTTCATATTAGTCTGAGCTAAAGTTTAGATTGGCCCGAACTCGTTGGTACGAATATACCTTAATGTTGGGGTCAAATGGCAACTATGGGTCCTATTTATAGGTTTGAGCATGCTCTACTAGCATGACACATAGGTGGGTGACTCTTGGTTGAGTTTGATGAGTAAGGTGCTTTGTTGTCAAGCTCTCATGTATGGGAATTACTTGAGGTTCAAGTCATGGAAGATATTTCTAGTGGATAAGAATGGCCACATAGGATGGTATTATCCATGAGTATGCTTTGTTTTTTGTTAGCCAAGTGGAACTTGGTACTAGATGAACTGAAATGAGATAGACATGTGAGAAAGGTTACTGGAACTACTCCACTGCTACTTTTATACTACTGGGCTATGATGGACAACACATCATGTGCATGTGAGTAATCTACTTGCAGCTGGGCCCCATATGGTGCAAGTTCCCATGCCTTGGAACTTGTGCCTATCGATGAGCCCAACTTGAAAGATCTTTGCTATGGATGTACTTGAGCTAGATTGATATTATCTTAGCTAAATCTTTATTTCTGTGCTACCAAGTGTTTATTTGATGGTGAAACTTTCCCCTGCATGTGATGTTGTACTAAGACAAACAAGCTGATAAGAACAAATTACTAATCTGCCCCTGATTTGATTTAAGCTCTATGATGTGCTAGCAATGCACTTCATTGCCAAACTGAGAGCACAACTAACCCACAACCCCTCCTTTCTTTTCTCTTATCTTTTTGTCTTTGTTTTTGCAGAAATTGGAGATCAAGAAGATACAAAAATGAAGGAATAATTTGGTATTCTCACAACACTTCTTCATCATCTAGTCATCTATTCTCAAGTGACTTGGGAGTAATGACCACCAACCTTTGATCCTACAAAGCTTAGGCTTCTAATTGTATGATCAAGCTCTATTATCAACTAAGTAGTAGACTTTTACTAGTCTCTTTATAAAGTTTATCTTGTTAAGGAAGCTTACTCCATAATCGTATCTACTTGGTTTAACAAGATTACTATTTGATATTCTATCATTTCTAACTTTCTTATAACTTCTCAAGTATTAGTTAATTCTTACATTTAGATACTTCTTCTAGTTAACTCAAGAGTGAGTTAACTCCTCTAATATAAAATGGTTTGATCACCACTAAGGATCACATTCCATTGATGATGGCACACTCTACCCTAACTAGTTCCTCCTTCTTATTAATTTACCTAAGGTTTTTGGAAGGTCAATATAATAGGTCAAAGTTAAAGGTTATTAAGTGCTAGGCCACAGACTAATCACTCAATGTTGATGATCAATTGACACTAGGACTTGGTTAAATAGGACAGTCATCTCTTAATATGATATTAAGGGTATGTGTTGGATGGTCTTGGCTTGCCTTCCTTTTCCACTCTATTTGTGATAAGAGTTAATATTCAAGAACTACCATGATATCCATGGCTTAGATGATTATAGTAAGCAAGTATATCAAGGTTTAGTTATTGAGTTTCTTTACTTAAGTTATATACTTAACTTGGTACTCAGGGTTTGTTGTAGATAATACCTTGATATAATCTTTAGAAGATTGAGTATTCATCCTTGAGTAATTGGTTGTGGTTTAGGTTTATCACATTTGATCTACCCTTAGATCAACTTATACCCAAAGATAACGTTTTAGCAAAGGTCACATTGAAACTTATCGCAATCCACTTGATGATCTACTTCAGTTCCACCAAGTCGAGAGAAGCTTCAATCACTTTGACAAGTTTTAATTAAAAGCGTGAAAAATATCTAGATTTTCTATGCATGAATGCAATGCACACACATGATCTCAACTTATTTCTAAGATCTAATGCTAGGATGTTACATCATCAAAGGATAAATCATGAAATAGGAACATTTCACCTTTCATAGATTCCTACAACAGTTGAGAACTGTGAAGCTATAACCCATTGTTGGGGAAATCATTGATTGAGCAGGTATATGTGATATATAATTTATAAATGTGTTTCTCACATAACATAGTTGCAGTTTTACCAAGTATTCTGATACTTTTTCTTGTTTTATGAAAACAGGACAGTTTGCATGGGTGTTACATGGAGAAGACGAGGAGACAAGGCATGTTGATGGCATACAAGATGTTGATGGCCGACGACACTTCTCCTTCTGCATTTTTCATCTAGATTAGCTGAGATTAGAGTAGATTTGTAATCGATTTGAGAGTGTGAACACACTATTGTGTCTTGCATCGATGGTTATTCATGATGGATTTGTAACAAATCAGTTGTTTGATTATTATGAATGATTTCTATTATGATCACATTGTTCGATTATGAAGGTGTTGTTCTCATTATAGTCCTAATGATAATATCTTAAGCATTTATAAACTACAAAGATAAAAGATATCCAAAACTTAATAATGAATGACACTACAGTTTAGGTCATATAAGTGTTGTAAGAATTCGTATTTATGAAAACATGATGTCACGGGATACTATAAATCCTCTAACATTACAATACTAGGCCTTCTAGGCAGAGATGACTAAAACTAATGCGTTTTGGTAAAACAGAATCTATAGATTGTGGAATATTGTACATAGTGATGTATTATTCATCAATACTATGGAAATCATCATTTCGTAGAAACAACTGTGGAATCAAGTGAGTAAACTATATTCACATGATAAAACATGAGCTCGAAACAGTTTGAAATGTTCAAATGTTTCTAGTGCAACGGATGTATATGATATTAATAAGAAGGTACAAATCTCTATGATTTGATCATAGTAAATGTCATTTGAGTTAAAAAAAATTAGCAAGAAAAAGACTTGTGAAAAATGTTTCGCAAATTATGTTGATTAGATACATCAAAGTGTATTGATGTACCTCAAACATCATAATCATAATGTAATGGATACATATGGTCTAAAGAGAATCTCTGGGTAGGTTAGCTATATAGGTAGAACTGTAAGCCATAGAAATAGCACACACTCATGAAATTAGGAAATCATCCAGATTCGAGGAAACAACACCATAAGAGTTATGGCACATTCCAGTTTTCTAGAGACTTTGATCAAGTCGTTATGGATAAGTCTTTGTGCAAGTACTCATAAACAATTATGAATACAAACCTTCCATAGTTGAAGGACAAACTTGCTATTGTCCAAAGAATTCTTACCAAGAAAAGGTTTCTCGATAAGAATGAACATGGAAGAAAGTAAAAGGTTTGGAATCAAGATATTCAATCTTACCCAATTTTGAGTTGCGTAGTGGAATGTGTTCCATGAAACGAAACTCTACAAGAAAATGTTGAAACTAATGATTGTGATCATAATGTTTCGATTAAAGACTTTACTTACAAACAGTAGGATTCAATGGTATATTTCCAAATTTGTGGGAATACATTGATTCACATGACATGTTAATTTAACATGACATACCTACGAATTGCAAAGAAGCGATGGTGGACCTAAGTACAAGAACTGATTTAATAATCATGAAATCCAATGCAAATTACATTTGAAGATTGCAAAAGTAATGTGACTATGTGATATTGTCAAAGTAAGAGGTTACTTGACAAACCCCAAATAATTTGGAGTTATAAGGAAGAAATGCAAATTCATAGAAGAGCCTGAAAGCTCGATTTGTCGCAAACATTGTCGATGCTTAAAGTCTAGTGGATTCAATTAGCAGTCAGATGCAATTATGAGTAATTTCTAGTTGATGTAACACCCTGGACTCTCTGTTCCCGGGTTGTCACTCCTGGAAGCTTACTAGGATCTCTAGATTGTTCCCACACACCAACACTAGTTTTTTCTGTGCACTTTGTCCTCGCTCATGCGCACCCGAGACCCACTTCCCGGTCGGTCACCCATCCTCAATTTCTCTAGGCCAAGCACACTTAACCTCAGAGTTCTTTTTAGATGAGATTATGGAAAAGAAGTTGTAATTTGTTGGTATGAGTATCTTATCAATCATATTAAGACATTTTCTAGGGTCTCACATACACCCACCATTATAAGATCAACGCCCCCATCGATCAACCACAAGACATGAACGCCCCCTCTTGGTACACATCTGTGCGTCTAGTGCCAGCACATGTGCCATGTCGTGTCCACTTTAGGCCACACGCTCCATGCTCCACATGTATGCCACTAACCCGCACACGCCCATGTAACCGCAAGAACCTGGCTCTAATACCGCTTGTAACACTCCGGACTCTCTGTGCCCAGGCTGTCACTCTAGGAAACTTACTAAGATCTCTATACTGGCCCCATGGACCAACACTAGTCTTTTCTGTGCACTTTGTCCTCACTCGTGCGTACCCGGGACACACTTCCCGGTCGGTCCCCCATCCTCAAATTTCTCTAGGCCAAGCATGCTTAACCTTAGAGTTCTTTTCATATGAGCTTCCGGAAAAGAAGTTGCAACTTGTTGGTACGGGCATCCTATCAATCCTATTAAGCCATGCGCCAGGGTCTCACAATTGATTAAACAAATCTGCATGTTCTCCAATATGATATTGAAGAAGGGTTATAATCAGTACAATAAGCAGAAGTTTGTTGAATCATATGGGTGCTAAACATCTCGTTGGGAAATTCTTGATTTTATAAGCGGATCAAAAGATTTTGGAATTGCCAAAATGTCGAGAAATCTCATACTTGTAAAGTATTTGAGTGGGAGTTGGAGAAAAACATCACAAAGACTCATGTGTAAATCGCATTTTGAGTGGGAGCATGACGAACATCACTTTATATGTGTTTGACATATAGTATATGGCGTAATTGATACTAGTAATATTTAAAAGTAAATATTATGTGAATGAAGTTGAAAAAATAGATATTGAAATCTATTGAGATAGATTGGTATATTTGATAACTTCACAGACAGAATGTTTCTGATAGGTATCTGAAGCAAGTTTAGAAGGTCCTAGATTAGATTCTGAAGAAGTTTTCCGAATAGAACAAGCAAAGTTGTTTTATTTGTTAATCTAGGTAAAACATTTGTGTAGACAATAAATGTTGATTGGAGAAAGAAAGATGATGCTCATCCTATATGAATCGGTCATATGTTTCCTCCATGAATCAACGGGTTGTATACTTGGCTAGATTGTGACCCAAGTTCTTGATAAAGAACAAGTTCTGAAGTGATTAATGAACCATTGAACCAATAACAACCGAATAATTAGGAATTAGAGAGGAATCTACATAGGTATTGGAGTACTGACTAAAAAGTATGCCTAGTTTGGCTCATGAAGTTTGACTTCATCCAAGCGCGTTTCTAGTATAATCACAACAGTGAAAGTCCTTTTGATTGATCGACCATCATTGGAAATGCTAAGAAATAGAAGTCTCACTTTATCACTAAACAAACAAATTCAGGTGCATTATGAGATAATGTGATTAGTGTAAAATTAGGAGACACTTAAACGATTTGCGAAATACATATGGATCTGGTAAAAAGATCAAAGACATAAAGTTTCCTATAAGCAAGCATGATCAAAACATTTGTGTTTTTGATCATTTACAAATGCAACTAGATTATTTATACTCTAGTGCAAGTGGAGACTGAAAGAGATATGTGTTGGGTTCACAACATACAAAACAAAAAAAATATCCTACGATGGGAACTACTAAGCACCAAGATCTATCTACCTACATACAAACAATGGGTTGATATACATCCATAGAGAACATACCCTTTAAGACCGACAAAGTGTTACGAGGTTGGACTCATGGATGATGTAGTCATATGCTTGCTAATCTCAAGATCGGGAGGAAGTCTAGCACTATAAATCGGCAACATTTGTGATAGCACACACGTCCGGTCCACTGAACAACCTCCGCCTCCTTGCTCCAGTGATGCAGCGGAAGCAACAACTCCTTCTAGACTAAAAGCCACTGGGAATATGTATATCGCTAATCCGAGACCATGGGGGAACAATTCTAGAGGAGGGAGATCCTTCACGAGGAGGTGTGAGATGAGAGGAGGGAGTGGGGGGCTTTTTATAGGAGAGAGGGGGCAGCCCCTCCCATGGCTGGCAGCCAAGGTGGGTGCCCCCACCTCTTCCTCATTCATGTGGTCGAGCTCCCACTCACATTAATTTAGCCTCCACTCAAAATTCCACTCATCCCCATTAAATTTCCACCAAATTTAATGCAACTCTCATTTAATAAAACTCTTTTATTTATTTTATTCAGAATTTTGTCAATTACTTTAATTAACAAACATTCACATAAAAACCCCTGCAACATTTCAATATCACATGCAGAACTAGTTTTAGCAATTTCACCTAAAACAATTCCGGTGTCCATTGAAATAATTCTAACACTTTGTAATTCTTTTCTCTGGAACATATTTGCTCCAAATGGTGTCCGTATCCCTTAAGTGTGCCACCCTACGGTTTGCGAATAATGTAGACATGATCGAGACCCTTCTCCGATCAATAATCAGTAGTGGGACCTGGAGATCCGTACTGACTCCTACACATTCAATAATGACTTTTGTGGTCGTGAGAACCTTTAATGTTAGTAATTAAATCCCTTTGTCTCACAATATATTACATGTCCGGGATTCGATCATCGCTATCTCCATACCTAGTTTGATCTCGTTACCAACATGCACTATTTTATTTTTCCTGTGATATAACATTCTAGTGATCATATCGCTTGCTTGCAAGCTATCTCGATGTGATATCACCGAGAGGTCCTAGAGCATATCTATCCGCATCAGGATGGACAAATCCCACTCTTGATCCATGAGCCTCTACATAACATCTTCGGAGTATCTGAACCCACCTTTATTGTCACCTGTTATGGTGTGACGTTTGATGTTATCAAGTTACTCTTCTAGTGTTAGTGATTGACATGATCTTATGGTCTAAGGACTAGAATTACTTCGTATGATGTTATAGCAATTTAAACACAATGACTTTGATCGTATTGTTATACTTTGTATGAATGTTCATCACATCATTCCACCAATGTTGTGACCTTGTTATTAATAACATCCAATGTCCATGATCAGGAAACCTTGATCATCTTGTTAATCAATGAGCTAGTTTATAAGAGAGGCATAATTATGAACCCTTTATTTGTTTATTAAACACACATGTATTAACGTTTTCAATCAATACAATTATAGCATGAAAAATAAACATCTATCATATACTTGGAATAATATAATAACAACTTTATTATTGCCTCCCAGGCATATTCCCTTTAATATGCCCTATAGGCAAATAATAAATAGGTTTATTATCATATCTTCATTTATTTGATAATAGTTTCATATTGTGCTATA
Source organism: Avena sativa (assembly GCA_916181665.1). Taxonomy (NCBI): domain Eukaryota; kingdom Viridiplantae; phylum Streptophyta; class Magnoliopsida; order Poales; family Poaceae; genus Avena; species Avena sativa. The sequence goes on along the minus strand of OV702288.1, from coordinate 625,193,478 downwards.
ATTGTATCAAGAGGAAACATTGATACAGGTGTGGTATGTAAACAAACACAGTCCCTAGTAGCCTCTATTCAACTAGTTCATTGGGAAACCGATGATCAAGGTTTCCTGATCATGGAGCATTTATGCTAGTTGACAATGGAGTCATATCATGGAGAATGGTATGGTGGACATTACTCACTTAAGTATTGCAATGTGATCAAGTCACATGGTTCATCGTTGCAATAGTTAGAAACTAGGTGACCTTCTTCTTAGACTATGAGATCATATTAATCACTGTCTCCCAAGGCTACTTTGATTACATCAACCACCATGTCCGTAACTTGCCATAAAGGTGTGCATCAGGTATTCCAGAGGAACAGTTGAGGCCCATGCATCAATATCAGGATTTGTTCACCCGTGTGACGGGAAGATACACTGGCCCACTCGGTGAGACTGTATCCAATAGGTTGCAACCATTGACTAGGTCAGAGGATACAAAATCACGATAACGAGTTAAGTGGACTATCGATAACGAGATAGGCATGTTGATACCATAGATCAAATCTTCGACAATTCATGCATCAAATAAATAAAGGGATAGGGACACAGAGTTTATGGTTCGAACACGACAAAGTCTCGTGGAACGCATAGGGGTCATTATGAACATCCCGGTCCTGCTATTGATCATTGATCAAGAGAGATCTCGATCATGTCTGTGCCATTCCCGAACCGTGGGGTAACACACTTAAGGGTCTGACGATGTTCTGAGATTGCTATGGAAGCGAAGGGATCACGGATAAGAAAGAGAGTATTGGAATCGTTTTAATAAGATATTGCTGGAAAAGTTCTGAAGAGGATCCGAAGCTGTTCGGAAGAAGGAATAAGTCAGAAAAGTATTTTTTTGATTAATATAGATTTATAATATACATTTATATGTGTTAAATATGACTTAACATATATTAAATAAAATTAAAATATTTAAATTAATATTAAGGGGCAACCTTCTCCCATGGGCCGAATCCCCGGAGGGAATCAGCCTAAGAGGGCGGCCACCCCGGGCAGCAACTACAGCTGACGCTGCTGGGCCCCGTCGACTCGGCCCACGCGGGCGATCTCAGGCAGACGGCAGCTGGCGCGCATGGGCGGCACTTAGCTGCGCCCCGTCGCTGCGCTGGCAGGCTAGCCCACATGAGCGGCAGCAGCTGCGGGGAGGCGCTGGACAAACGGGTTGCGGGGTCGAGGCCCACCCGACGCATGCCTCAGCCGTGCAGGCCGCGGGCGGGCTGGCACGCGCGGGTGGCCCAGCCGACCGCCGGCTACACCTCCTCCTTCTTTTCTTTAGTCCCACATGGGGATTTGAGTAAAGGGAGTCCTACCTTTTCCCCTGTATAATAAGGCCTATGGTGGTGGGAAAAATACACACACAAAATAAAAGGGATTTCCTAAGGACTTTTTATTAGGAAATCTCCCCTCTCTCTCATTGACCCCTATGTTGGCACGGTCCTAAGAAGGCATGTACACACAGGAGTTGACATCACCGGCACGCCGTCGCGCTTCTAGATCCTGGTTCTAGGGGGTCTACTTCCGCATCTCGGCTGGATCAAGGAGAACGAGAGTCGTCGTAGAACACCATACGTGTGTGATACCTCGGATAGCGCTGCCATTAGGGGCGCTAGGGTTGTCGTGCAAGGACCAGAAGGTGACGAGCAAGGAGCTTCGCGACCTTGAGGTCAGCTACAAGTTCGACTACTTCAGCCACGTTCCCCGTGGCATGTTAACCGTGTTCGATCAACAAGGGTATGTAATCGAATCTCTCTATCCCGTTACTGCATGAACTCGTAGATAGATCTGGGCATTTGGGTTGTTCTAACGTAGATTTTTTTTGTTTTCTGTTGCGAATACCCTTCAGTATCATGTAGTGGAACCTTTTGGCCATCAAACTAGGATGTACAAAGGTAAAGAAGTTTGAGTATTTGTTCATGCATTCTGGGCTTTCGAGCAATCATTAAGGGTACTTCAACATTCTAGGTCGGTGATTTCCGTCGATGGCACCTTCTTGACTGGCCAGTTCAGTATTTTTTTGACAAATCTGACCTTTCTGCAGAACTAATTCCACGCCTGACCCCTTCCTGAAACTATTTCGGAATCTGACCCCTAGGTTGGCGCCATTTTAAACGGCGCCGAAGATGTGCAGGTTGGCGCCAACGTGGAGCAGCTGGGAGGCAGATCAAAGAGGGTCGGCGCCATGTGATATGGCGCCGAGGTGAGTTCAGCACCGTATCACTTGGCGCCGACCTCCCGAGGTTTCCTCCCAGCTGCTACGTGTTGGTGCCGACCTGTACAACTTCGGCGCCGTTTAAAATGGCGTCGATCCTAGGAGTTAGATTCTGAAATAATTTTGCCAAGGGGTCGGACGTGGAATTAGTTTCGCAAAAAGGTTAGATTTGTCAAAAAAATACGTCAGTTCAAGGGCATACTCTCGATTGCAATAGCTAATGATGCCAATAGTTGGTGTTTCCTTTGGCTTTGGCTTTAGTTACGGCAGAGAACAATGTAAACGGGGAGTGGTTCTTCCGGCTATTGAGAACCAAGGTATTTTCAGCCTTGCTATACAATCTATTATGACGAACAGTCTACACTTGTGTTAATTGTGGACTATAAGAGTTATCGTTACAAACAGTATACACTTATGATAATATAATTACAAACAATATAACTAAAACTATAAGAGTGGCTGATCAAATGCTGTCAACACTTGTGTCAATTTTGGACAGAGGGGTACAGAGATTAGGAAAATCGTAGTGGATGCAGGTGGTTGGCTTAGAGGTGCCCTGACTGGGAACCACCCTATCGGTGCTCCCCATCCCACCTCGGCTCGCCACCCCGTCGTCGCTCGACATCCCGCCGTTGCTCGCTATCCCGTCGCCTGGCGACCTAGAGTTAGGGGTGGGAACAACGGACGGGGTGGGGCAAATGCTAGGCCATAGGGAGGATGGGAAGAGGGAGAGGAGCACGGGGAATGGCAGAAGAAAGAGGGGTTAGGGAGGAACTCACTGGAGTGTCGTCGACGATGCTCCATGTTGCGGTACGGGGGGATGGTGCTCCATTCGAGTAAGGGTTGCATGTTCGTTTGAGCACTCCAGGTAAAAACTCTAGTAGGGTAGGCGCGGGAAGGGTTTACCCAAGCTAGGCTAAAGCGCGGCCCGACAGAGCTAGTGTACCCACCTACGGGGCCCCACATTGCCACGCTCAGGGAGGGTAGCTCCCTTGTGTGGGGTGCTACCCTATGGAGGTTAGCTCCCTTCGTGCAGGTGCTATCCGAATGAGTTAGATTTCGAAATTGTTTCGGTCGAGCATTAAAGCCCGTTAAACTTTGGCCAAAGGGTCAATTTTGTCTAAATCAACTATCTTTCAGTGCCGAACTAGTTGACATGCTTTACTCACATGATGCAGGGGATTGTTGAAAGAAGGACAAACATGCCTGCGCTGCGTATGAATCACATCACAGTACTGCCGGGAAGTCGCCGCCAATCTACACGCCTTGCGCCATCGATCACACCGATCCTGGATTACCTTCTTCCGCGTACAGCCCTTGATCCCCTCCACGTCATCGCTGCTGCCGGGAAATATCGGGGACCATGGCAGCAGCCTGATGCAGTAATACAGAACTGATGGCATGACGAGCATGGCATTGGCAACAGACTTCAGTAATATAAATAGAAAATTCCCCGCAAAGAAAAGGTAATATACAGAAAATGCCTTCATTCTTTTAGATACTATAGCATTTGATCAGGCTCAAATCAAGATCAGTGTCCACACTAAGCCAAACTGGAGGTGGATTCTAATCGGTTGAGGGGGGTCAACAATGCCGAATTTACTCAAACGGTTCAGAGTTCAGTTGACGGTTACGTATTAGATAGATACAGAAGTACACCTCAGCTGCAGTTGGCATATTAGATGATTTCTACTAGCCGACTCTTCAGTCGACAGCTGCAATAGATGTAGCCATAGTCATAATCGACAGAGTCCCCCATTCCAGCTTGCACATAATCCAATGATAAGCTACTTCTGCTTCAGACTGATCTAGAAACCTGTGCACAAACCAAAATCACATTTAGTTAATTCGGTATAAACTTCTCAGTTTATGGTACTTGTGCTTGAATATTTTTAACCAGATCAATTCTGCACTAATAGGTAAAATAGGATTAGAGAGTGATAAAAGAGAAAATCACAGTGAACACAAATACAAAATCATCCTGGAATAACGTCAGATTTTTTAGATTAAAAAATTGTTAAACTTCAATGTGCTAATCAAATGGCCAATTTGGCACACCAGACGCTTCAACATTTTTCAGTGTCTCTGTTGTTGTTTTCAAATTTAAAGGCAGAACCTACCATTAGATAAGTAATTTAGCAATATACATATACAGGCATTACCATAGAATAATTTACACATACAAGCAGAAGACAGCAATAAAACAGTTCTTGTTAGTGATTACTGAATGTGCCCCTGTATAGGCATCATAATTTTATATTTACCGGCATTCGTAACTTGGTTAACTAGTATACTTGATCTAAGGGCACCCACAAATCCATCGTCATACAAAAATAAGATGCTAGTTTGTATTGATCTGTCAACAAAGAAAATCATATGCCTGCAAAAAACAGGAAATCATATAGTTCAATATAAATGCTAGTTAACAGATAAGAAACACACGGAAGGCCGCGATTTTGCACCAACCGAGTACAAAAATCAATTGGTTTTATACTATGCTACTAGTTTATCCCTTACATAGTCTGATATGACTATGGTATTGTACACATTTAGTTGAAAAGGAAATTATAAAATCAAACATATAGAACTGTGGCGCTTTACTAACAGCAGCAATAACGTAAAAAAAAAGCTAGCAACAGAAATATTACTCCATCTTTGTGTCTTGATGGAAATGATATACTCCCTCCGTCTAGAAATAACTGACTTGGGTTTGTCTAGATTCGAAACGTATCTATACACTAAAATGTGTCTAGATACATTCGAACCTAAACAGATTCAAGTCAGTTATTTATGGACGGAGGGAGTAGTTTAGATGATACAAAATATATCTTTGTGTCAAGATCATACAAAGCATTGCTAGTGTTACATAGTTCATCAATTTGTCAAACAAGGAAATGATATACTCCCTCGGATTCATATTACTCGTCGCTCAAATGGGTGTATCTAGACATGTTTTAGTGCTAGATACGTCCAATTCAGCGACAAGTAATATGAATCGGAGGGAGTAGTTTAGATGTAAATCCTAGTTTACAAATAAGAACACCATAAAAGGTGCCATGATGTTACATAGTCCAAAATGACCCTACGGTATTGTACACAAGTAGAGGGTAACAAAATCAGAACATTAAAGAGAATCAGACAAATTAAACTGTGACGCCCAGCAAACAAAAGAAATACCACACAAAAAACTAACAACAGACATGTATACATCTCCTATAAGCTCTCTTGTTTCCTGACACCTACTAATGCTCCTATGAATATGCAGACCACTTTCTAAGAACAAGCATACATAAAATGTGGAAAAATATCAGTAACCACACTGGAATGAACTAATGAAGGCGTGTTACATACAACTATTTCAAAACTCTCTCTTGTTCAAACACTTGTAGGACAACTCCTCAACAGAAAGATAGAATAGTACTAATTATTTTATAGGGTACAATAGATCGACTAAACAAATAAAAATACATTTGCTCCCCCAAATATGGGGATCAAATTGCTCAGCTGTAGTTTGTTCCACCTTGTAAGTGGCTCGTGCTGAGAAGTACTACTAATTTAGAGGGACGACAGATGACTGAACGAACAAAAGAATATCTACTCCACCAAAGGTCTCCAAACTCAAGTCAACTTGTTTGTTCCACCTTGCAGGCGGCTCGTGCTGATTATGTGTGCTTAACTGTGTGGATGAGCAACAGTACACTACCATGGTAATCCAATAGAAATCTACAATTCAATGATAACATAAGAATAACATGGCTATAAATTCACCAGAAATGTAAGTAGACGGTGAACACTTCAGAAGTACAATACAGTTACTCCGGCAAACCATGTACGGAAAATAATCGGTTTTATGGAGTCATGCAATACCGAGATGAGCAAGAGCTTACCCTCGGTAGAGAAACTTGTGAACGGATGATAGGTGGAAAGTGGATTTATTTCAACAAAAAACTCCTTAGACTGCATCGACTCTAGCTGAATCATATAGATACAAAAGTGCACCCGCAAAAAAATGGCACGAACATCCTCAGCATAGCTCACTATACATGACTCCTCCTTGCTAATCCGAAACCCCAGTCCAAGAATCTGCTGCAGTTGAACGCTCTTCAGCAACACCCATGTGGGAACACCATCACAACTGACCTTCCTCTCCCACATTTGGAAGTAGGGCTCGTCACGGAGGTTTGACAAAGTGGCACAAGCAACACCACCATCCTCCGAATGGATGATTTGAACATCGTAAGGAACACCGGGAGGCCAAAAAATCTTGGCCACAGCTAGCCTCTGAGCATCCAAATCAAACTGTATGACACCCCAAATATGTGCCAAGTGAAGGGTATTGCCAACAAGTGTACTAGCAGTAGTAATAGAACTGGACACATATGGAACATCTGTTGTTGATAAGAGATCACCCCATTTTCCAGTCTCGGAGGAGTAGACACTTGCGATTGCGACAGCTTGATTTTCGGGCCTGTAGATGGCCACCAATACAATTTTGAAAGGGCTCCAGTGGCAGCAGCCGTGTACGTGACCCTGCTCATCGGCGGCACAGAGCACCGCCCAGTTGCAGTTGCGGGAGAAAATCTTCGGGTCGCGGAACTGCAGAGGAACGGACACGAAGCAGTGGTCTTCGGTGATGGGATCCCAGATAATGGCCTCACGCTTCTCCCAGTGCTCAAATAGTAGGCGCCCGTGGCGACAGTCGACCAACCTCCAGCCCAGGCGGCCGTCGCTTGGCAAGTAGAAGCGCCGGGAGGGGATGCAGTAGGGCGAGCCCGGAGCGGATCTGAAAGAGACTACATCTATATGGTACCCGTGAGAGTAGCCGCGGAAGAGGCCGAGGAGGGGAGGCCTTCCGTGGTGAATGCGGAAGCGGCGGACGAATCGGCGGTCGGTGGCGACGCGTCGCCAGCGCTCGGAGACGAGGGAGGCGTTCAGGAGGTGGGGCGGCTGCACGGGGAGGCGGAGGAGGATCTCGCCGAGGAGATCTTCGTCTTCCAGCGGAGGCCCACGCCCTGTCGACGGCGAGGAGGGCCGGCGGCGGCGGCTGGCCATGTCGCCCTGGGTCTGTTGGACTGGAAAGTGGAACAGTGGGACTGTGGGAGTAGGGGCTGGAGAGAGGTATCGAGGGTTCCTTTCTTCTGCAGAAGCCAAAGGGGAAAGGTTGAAACCAAATGCTCCTCTCTTTTTTCTGAATGTGAATTTCGTAGTACTAGCACGGATCTATGTATGCATGTGCAATCAAGGTTGCAATGCAACACATTCTGCAGAGCTTTGGGCACTAGCCACCTTCAGCTGAATTCGATTGTGTATATGGATGTATATTAGGTGTCATCAGTGAACTGTTGCAAGAAGCAGAGGCCCTAGCCCACCACTATATTACACTGAATGTCACAGGGTAATAAAGACCAAGAAAAGAAATGCCTGGATGATATATGAATCACATCACGGTCAGGCCAGCCGGGGCAGTCGTCGACGATTTTCATGTCTTGCGTACGACGATCGTCGGTCACGCCGATCCTGCCTTGGCTTCTTCCGCGTACAGCGCCTTGATCTCCTCCACGTCGTCGTAGCTGCCGAGGAAGATCGGGGATCTCTCGTGGATGTTGGTGGGGATCAGGTCGAGGGACTGCATATATATTGCCAATGCAGCAGCAGCAACAAAGTGTCAAGATATCGTTACTGGACTGTCCAAGAGAAGAAAAACGGAGACGCTGATGTACTACGATGCATACCCGTCCTTTGCCCGTGAAAGACTGGCCTCCAGCTTCCTCCATAAGGAACGACATGGGGAACACTTCATACATCACACTGCAAACATGGCAAATTCAGGCAGCTTCAGAAGTGTGTTGTATGCAACTGAAGGTGTTATTTGAGTTGTGAGTCTACGCATTGGCATACCGGAGCTTGCCATTTGGGCTCTTCTTGTCGGCAGGGTACAAGAATATACCTCCGTATAGCAAGGTGCGGTGGACATCAGCAACCATGCTGTACAAACCATCAGAAATGGAGTATTATAGGTTGTAACAACAAATTCTACAGGTGGTGGCAACTTTGGTAGCAGTATGAAATTGATATACTCCCTCCGTCCCAAAATAAGTGACATGGATTTGTCTAGATTCGGATGTATCTAGACACGTTTTAGTATATAGGTACATGCGAATCTAGACAAACCTAAGTCACTTATTTTGGGACGGATAGGTAAGCGAAAAATTGCATTGTTGGATACAAGCTTTAGCATGAGATTGTCAGGTAGGCAGACTGATTGACTGAATATTCACTCACCTGCCAATGTATCTCAAGGATTTCGGTGATGAACCATCCGTGGGATACTTGCACTTCTCAACGTACCTGTCATATATATATTTTGCCTCATTTTCAGCTGAAGCTCTCAAGGAAGTAACAGTACTACTGAAGCATAACCGTCACATACTTTGCAGTAGGCGTGTCCCAGTTCTTGGCGTTCCCCTCGTTCACCGAGTAAATCTTTCCCTTAGGCGGTATCTGCAAAACATGAAGCACAAGGTACAAACAAAATATGATTATTATATGAATTTCAGGAACATAAACAAAATCCATTAGTTGTGTCAGCACACGATACCTTGATTTCTGGGTGGGTCATGATGAACTCCCCAAGAGAAGGGTCAAGCGTGAAGCCGTTGACGCCACTCCCAGTGCTCAGAACAAGCTGCAGCAAATTGTTTCCACAAGCAATTCAGACAGCGCGCTTACAGGTTACAGCCGCAGAAGATTAATTATGTTTTGTAGTAACATGAGCTGCTGAGGGGGGAGTTGATTAATTACCGTGCATGAACTCCCGTACATGCAGTACCCAGCAGCGATCATGTCCTTCCCAGGCAGCAGTACCTCCTCCAGAGTGACGGTGTCATAGTTCTTGATCATGTAAATCCCAAAGATCTGTATAGAGCAAGAGAAACCATGAATAAAAAAAGGAATAAACAAACCACGCTGCATATTTGTATGAGCATATTTTCTGAGACTCTTGAAAAAGAAGGGCATGTTCCCCTACAACTTTTAGGCTTTGAAAATATGCCGTGGACTTACCGTTCCGATGGAGACGCCGCAGTCGATGTTGGAGGAGCCATCCAGTGGATCGAAGCAGACGCAGTACCTGGTACAAAATAAAGAGCCAAGGAAACATTCATCAGTAACCAGATAAAAGCGATCAACAAAATATGCATACGGTTGGAGCTGCTTGTGTGAGCAGAGAGTGCAGAGGACAAGAAGGTACATACTTTCCGCGGAGCTTAGGGTCCACGAAGGTGGCCAGCTCGTCCTCCTCGGACACGAGAACACACTGCGTATGCAGAGCAGGGTGTGAGGAAAAACTGAACGAAACCAGACGATCTTGTACCCCAAAAAAAGAGTGGGACGAGAGAGGATTCATACGGTGCGTCCGCTGCTGACGAGGGCATTGACGAAGACCTCGTTGGAGAGGATGTCGAGCTTCTTCTGCTCCTCCCCCTGAGGAAACCGACACACCAAGCAGGCAAGGCATGACCGTCTTTACAGCATCATAAGAAGAAGCAGGGGAACAGGAGACGAGGAGGTGGGTGCGTCGGTGCACTTGCCTGGACGTTTGTCTCGCCGGCGAGTCCGGTGAGCTTGGCGAGCCCAGCCTTGTTGACGGCGGATGCGACGAACTTGCAGCCGAGGACGATGTGGGAGAGGAGGATGGTGAGGTCGCCGCGCGACTCCGGGAACCTGCTCTGCTCGTTCAGCACGTAGCGCGTGATGGTCATCAGGTCCGTCCGGTACGTGTCCGCCGCGTGATCCATCTTCCCAAGCCGGTCGGTCGGCGACGTTCCCGCTCACTCTCTCGCTTAGCTCGGCTCGGTTTGCTTGGAGCGCAGACAGGCCGTGGAAGAAGCGAGTGAGCGATCTATCTATGCTGCTGCTGGCTGGGCTTCCCGTGTACGGGCGCGGGAACCGTAGCGTGTGGGTGATCTCTCTCGGGTTTTTGGTAGGTAGCGCGCGGGGGGAGGGAGGAAGTGAGGCTGGGAGGCGAGGGGCGTGGGGCTCCAATGGAACCGGCGCCCAGGCCTATCCCCTCTATCCGCGATGGCTGGTAGCGCGCTGGCCGTGCGCGTCTGTGGCCGTCGCCTGCTGAGGTGAGCCCTGAGAGCGCGGTTTTGTCCCGCGCACGCACGTAACCGTCCCGGCGGAGGAACGCGCCAACGGGAGCGAGCAGAGGAGGAGATCAGGACAGGGCCGTGTCGTGCTATTGCTAGCTACAGCCTGAGACCTGACGTGACGGCGAGGGGAGACGGTTTTGCAGTGATCGCCGGGCACTTCCCACGAAGCAAAGTTGGGGGACGTGCGTCGCGCCGTTACTTAGGGAAGCTGTTATTTGCATTCAAGAGGAAACAATGTCAAGACTTTGCCAGGTCAAAAGGGAACCATATGCTCATTCATACACAAAATAAAGTTGCATCTACGAACATGTCAAGAGATAGTAATAAAAACATGTCAGGACAACATAAATAAACTTGATGAAACCATCGAATGCATACAGTGCTGTCAATCTTAGTCATGTAATATAAGGTACATAAATTACCAGTAGCAACCGGTGCTCAAACAAACTCAGAGAACTGAGACAACAACGATTCCATGCAGGGGAAACAATGATGTTGGCCTTTGTTAGGAGTTCTTCTCACGCACGAGCCATGGAGTCCGATAGGTGAGTGAGATGCCACTGGAAGATTCCACCGTCACCAAAGAATGACAGATTTACAGTATATGGGCCCGTGCCTTTCATAGGCAATCAGAGTTACAGTACAACACAACGATATTGATGGATTTTCTTTCTGAAAAAGGGAGTGAAAGGTGCCTGAGAATTAAGCAGGTGTAACTATTAAGGTAAAGGGGGCATGTGTAACGTATCAGGATCTTTGTCCGAGTGTTAACCTGGAGCCTTCCAAGACTGATTGAAGGATCACGGTTCAAACTTCAGAGTATAGTACAACAACTGTTTGTTTTCTTCGCTTGCTTGTAGAACATCTGAAAAGGAAAGAATAACGTCTCAAGAGGAAAATATGGTGATAACTGAAACAAGACAGAGCGTTGAAATGATCCAGAACATCAAAGTCAAGATTTTCAGCAAGTTAAAAGGCGACAGCAATTTAATGACTGAAAAAACTGTAAATCCTATAAGAACAGAACCTCTGTCATCTAAGAAAAGGGCCTTAAGAGCCCTTTCGCACATACTCCCTCCGTTTCAAAATATAAGACGTTTTAGCTTTGTGAATCGAATGTATCTAGACTTCTTTTAGTATGTAGGTTCACTCAGGTTTGGAGTGAATCTACACACTAAAACAAGTCTAGATACATTTTCTTCACAAATCTAAAACATCTTATATTTTGAAACAGAGGGAGTATGTTGCACCAGTCACGTTATCCAGTCGCATCTACCAATGAGCATTCTGTGAACTCAGACAGCGTTCAGGAAATTATACAATACTATAAGCCAGATGTTGCCAGTGGGGCATTGGACTAGCTCTGGCCAATTCTGTAAAGATAAAGGTGACTGAAATACGTAAAAACTAGATTTCTATTATCATACAAACCCCGCAAAAATATATTAGCATCACATATAATAATGAATACAAACAAATATCTTTTATAGTATGCCTACCATCAGTGATAGCTTCATACTAGACAATTAAACTTGACAATTTAATATAGTATATGCACAAGTGCGCTAGTAAAACAATGTAAGGGCTGAAAGATGTAAAAATGCTCAGTGCAGCTTGGAGATAACTAACAGTAACTAGCAATTGTTCACCATGTTTTTAACTACAAAAGCACTCATCAGGTAAATAGCAAATAGTTACAGTAATGTATTATTACCTGTGAAGCAGCACTCAGGTCTGAACTTTTCTCAACCAAGCTATCCAATCTCTCTCCTCTTTGAAGGACATTCTCTATAGTTTTGTGCTGTTAAATTATTCAAACATAAACAATGCACATCAGCAATAAGTTGCTCCCAGACTGGAAAAATGCAGTGTGACGTCTCCAGTACAAGATGGGGCGCTGAAGATCATCTTTACAAGAAAAGGGTGGTCTTTCACCATTGTGTGTAGTGCAAGTAGTCGGTACATTTGTAGACCTCTAAGCATTCTAGAATAAAATCAGATCAGAAGTCTAAGCATCTACAATAAAATCAGATCAGAAAGACTTACTAGGATAATTTTTGTTTCATCTAAGTCCCGCTGGATTTTTGTTAACTTGTCAGCCTCTGCAGGATCCTACAAAATGGCAGATGCTTCATAAATGAGAATAAGTTTACTCATGGGTTCCAGCAATTAGGATAAAATAATGAAAATGACAAGTCCAGTAAAAGCACAATGCAAAATTATGATCATATGTCCAAAACATAGAACCCATTCTTAAATATGTGCAGAACATAAAACCCATCCCTGAGAATCCACCATAGAACACACCGCGCAACTTAAGTAGATAGGCATAGAACCAATTCCTTAGAAAAATATGACCACCTCAGAACTCAAATTGTATAAGGCAATCTTTACATCATAAAAGAAGAACGAAGCATACATGATGCAATGGTAATACTCCCTCTGTTCCAAATTAGTTGTCGCAGCTTTGGTCAGATTTGGTCTAGATACGCCTATATCTAGATGTGTATGCTCGGTCATTTTGGAAAAAAGCTGTGAGAACTAATTTGGAACAGAGGGAGTAGCAGATTTGTGAAATAAAAGCTTCTTTCCCTTCCTCCCTTCTCTCTTTCTATTTCCGTAGAGGATGGGATAAATAGACCAGTCTACAAGTTATTAAGTATTAACACCCAACAGTAAACATGGAGATAATGTTACCCCATAGCAATGAACACACAAACATACAGTACCTGCCTTAGATGGCTATACCTGAAATCTTGTCAAAGCGTCTGCCAGGAAAGGCCACTCTTGAGTAGAATCTGCTGTAGCAGCTTTCCAAGAGTCCCCAAAAGCCTTCTGATATTCGTCAAGTACCTTCATAAAACAAGTCACATTAACAACTAAGTATCACCCGGAAACACTACTATGTAAGAACTGCTCTATGAAACTTATTCGGTTATGACGATACATCAAAGATTTGCATTCCATAATAAAATAGTGATTGAACTATTGAATCACTCGTACAAACACATGTTAGTAGATAAATGCTTTTGTTTAGTAAAGATAGTTTACAAGGTTTGTTGGTCTCTGCTCTCTAGCTATTGCTCCAAACAAGGTCCCTAGACAACAACGTAACTCCATTGCTTTAACATACAAAGGGTGCAGGCTTTACTGAACACCGAAGCAAGACTCTGAACATTGGTTATAAGTTGTAGTTACTGGTTTTCAGGCAACTACCGAGGAATCATGTTCAATAATGAACACGACACATCTTTAATTGTTGAGGATAATTATATATAGCAGCTTTAGGCCATGTACAACACTGGTTCTTAGGCTGGGTGCTTAAGAAGAAAACCGGGTTTTTTTTTGCCACGTTGGAATCGTCAGGTGCTTGAGGAAGAGTATGAGTGCCTAGTTTGGCTGTGATGCCTGGTTGGTGCTTGAGGAAATAACCAGTCCTTGGCGTATAGGACAGACCGGTGCCTCGCTGGTGTTTGCTTTTCTACCTCCACTGAATAAACTATGAACTTGTCGCTCTACATGCAAACATGGACTCACAACTTTTGTCTTCTAGTTCTTGCTCCGTGCTCCTTCCTGCAAGTTTGACTGTGTGGCCCACGAGGAGCTACAGCTCTTGTTCATCATGTGAGACCAGGGGCAGAGATGGAGGAGGCAGAAGCGAGAGTATCAGGGAACAGCGTGGAGCATGGCAGCATTGGAGCCAATGCGTACGGACATTTGTGTCCGGGACAGCGGAGGCTGGAAAGCGGCAGCAGCGATCTTAGAGCACGGCCTGCTCAGAACGGGCCACCATGAGGAAGACGGAGTCTGGATTGTGGCAGGTCACAAGCCGACAGCCACAACCTGCACCATGCCTTCAACAACACTGCGCCACTCCCTGAGCTAGCACGTGAATAGGGAAAGGACGTTATGGTTGTGATGTTGAGCTAGCTAAACTGGGCAACCGGCTCTGGACGGCATTCTTTTCACTACGGATCGGAAGGGACAAGTGCTTGAAATGGGTGCTAACGAAGCAGGTCCAAAAGAGCTACTAGCGTTGTAGAAAACAAAGTTTAGTCTGGTGCTTAGTGGCGTGGCAAGCACTCTCTCTCTTTAAGCACCTCTAGTGAATCACCTTGCATTGTACATGCCCTTAGCATACCACATGCCACACATGCATTACATGGAAACTTCTACGTTTTCTGATAATAATTTGGAGAGAGTCCGTATTTAGAAGCAAAAAAAACATTTTGATTTTTTAGCTGTTAGAAATACTACTACTTACTACCAGGAAGATCAATCACATGTTGTGAAAGTGATCCCAGGCCAAACACCAAGCACGCAATACAGGATTTCAAGGACAATGGTCTATACCTTGTTCAGAAGAGAAAATGCGCTTCGTACAGGATAGTGATCATCCATAAATGCCACCACACAGAGGCCATTCCTGTTGTGCGAGTGAACCTTGTATTCTGCAAAAAATGGACAAGTGTTTCAATGGCCATATGTTCACAACAGCATACAGATGGTTCAACATGAATTTGCCCACAAACTGAAGATGTTACGAATATATAGCAGCAAGTGGCGTGCAAATTACACTTAAATGTTGAAACTAGTTCAAATCAGCATCAACATCCCATTACAACTGTCGGATGAACTAACGGGTAGGACCTATTTCTGCACAGACCATCCAAATCACCCATCTCGCCATGTCCTACAAGTCAAACTACCACAGGAAAACCCGTACCTAAAGATCGGCCGCTGGCAAAATCAGTCAAACCCTGGATCTGACCATCGGATCACAAAGTAAAGTAGACCTAGAGGGAGGCAGATCTGAGAGGCGTGGTTACCTTCGTGCTGGACGGACTGGCGCTGGCCGGGCTGGGTGCGCTGGGCGACGGTGCGGGCGACGAAGACGATGAACTCGCGGGCTGCGCCGCGCTGGAAGAACCCGAAGTGGCTGACGTCCGTGGCGTTGGCCAGAACTAACGCGTCGATGCCCGGCCCGCCGCCCGAGGAGGAGGCCCCGGCGCCGGCGGACGGCTTCAGCACGACGAGAGCCGTAATCTTCATCTCTCCACCAGCAAGGCAAGATCTACGACTCTCCCGGTTGCCGTTGTTTCTACGCGGAGAAGGAAGGAACTGGACGGAGATCGCAGCCGCGAGGGGTGAAAAGGAAGCTTCTCCCCCTTTCCTACTCTGCTGGATTCGGTTGACCCCCACGACGCCTACTAGTCAATGACAGTGGGCCAGGTTAGGTAGGCGCACAACATATTTTTCAGAGAGCTACTGGAGTTCCTCCAACCCGGACAGAAGTTGCCAGAGAGGCAAACGCTCAGTGCAAGATAATTTATAGTTCAGGCAGAATCAAACAAAAATTTGAAAAGAAAACGAATCAACACCAAGGATTCGTGAACTTCCAGCTCCAACACAGCAACAGTGACAAAAAAACTGAAGAAGCAGGGAAGCAGAACGCATCACAGGGGACAGGCATAATACAGAGAAAACGCGATTCAGAGGATGATAACTGCAGTTTTCATTGCCATTTCATCGCAACACCGGGCTACATATGACCAACCGACAACGGAGAGCAGATAGGACTGGATAAATTACAGAAGCGAACAACCAGCTATGACACCACCGACCGGAACACTACATCACCGACTCCTGATAACACACACACGGCTACAGAACCTAGGCCCTCTCCCCACGGATGCGGCGGGCGAGCTGGATGTCCTTGGGCATGATGGTGACGCGCTTGGCGTGGATGGCGCAGAGGTTGGTGTCCTCGAAGAGCCCGACGAGGTAGGACTCGGCAGCCTCCTGGAGCGCGGACACGGCGGAGCTCTGGAAGCGGAGGTCGGTCTTGAAGTCCTGGGCGATCTCGCGGACGAGGCGCTGGAAGGGGAGCTTGCGGATCAGCAGCTCGGTGCTCTTCTGGTACTTCCGGATCTCACGGAGCGCGACGGTGCCGGGGCGGAAGCGGTGGGGCTTCTTCACTCCGCCGGTGGCCGGGGCGGACTTGCGGGCGGCCTTCGTCGCCAGCTGCTTCCTTGGCGCCTTGCCGCCGGTCGACTTCCTCGCGGTCTGCTTGGTGCGCGCCATTGGGGAGTGGGAAGTGGGGATTCTTCGAGGGACGGCTGCTTGGTTCTGGCTGGAAGATTTGGGAACTGGATGAGATGGGAAGGAGAGGATGGGGGCGGTTAAGTAGGGGAGGAGCGGGCGGGAGACTGGGAAATTTTCGGGGGCAGCGGCGGGGTCTCGTGGAGGGAAGATGGGTTTGGGGCGTTGGATTGCTGGTGGATGGACGTCTGAGATTGGGCTTTCGGCACGCGGATCCTGGGGTGCGATCCGTGGGGAGGGAATCCTGGTCTCTGATTGGTTGAGGCTGAGAGGCTGAGGGTGTCACGCGGATCGTGGGTGGTCTTCCTGCGATCGTGCTGGGTGGTCTTCCTGCACAGTTGCACACTTGCACAAGCTGTAGCGCTCGACGCTCGTCAACCGACTCACACAGAAACGCTTAGGGCAGGTACTATGGAGACGCTTAGCTAGGGGCGCTAGGCAATAAATCCTGCATGTTTTGACGGTTTCAACTGAGATCCCTTCCGTTTTAGTAGCGTCGATGCAAACTTAAGAGTCCGGCGCTAAGAAAATACGTACAAAAAATTGCTCCTAGCGGCCGACGCTAAAGCGCAGTCGGGATTTGACTTTTTTAGCGTCTAAGCAAGCGCTTTCCAATGTACGTGCCCTTATGCCTGTGTTTGAACGAAAATGCAACTGTGAGCATCTATTAGGGCATGGATATTCGTTCAGTCAGCATTCGTATGTAACAAACCTCCACTCACCTCCAGACGGCAGTAAAAACCTCCTCTACACTGGGATCTTTTCTTTGCTATTTGTAGCACCTGAAAAATAGCTAACTGATCGTTTGAAACGATGCTTCTTTCCAAAGCAACGAACCCACGATTTACCGATCCCACGCATACAACGAGAAGAAAGGAGTCGGTAGTCAGCGACTCTCATGCGATTCGACCATCTGCAAAAGTACAGACGAGCTCGCTCTCTCTCCCAAATTCCTTGATGGCATACCTTACCGACGGCTGACGTATTACTATTGTACATGCCCTTAGTGTTGATGCGAGCTCGGGGGTTGCTATCCGAGACGCAAAATTGCACTGAGATGCGAGCTCATCATCATCTACAAACTCGGCTGGGCAATTTTGGAAGAACCTTTGGAGTATGGAGGTACCGGGAAAGGTAAAGATTTTCTCTGGAGATTTTCACACAACAGTCTGTTACCGTATGAACATCGGAAGAAAAGGTGTGGATTTAGACACACGTTGCCCAGTTTACAATCGTCTTAATGAGGATGGAGGCCATATTTTTCTTAAATGCAAATTTATCTGAACTCTGAACTCTGAACTCTGAATAATCAGAGGTGTATTGGCGCTATTAGGGAAAGGAGAAACTCCAAGAATGAGATGACCTAACTACGAAAGAAGAAATCTATATGATGAATTGATTTTTTTAGTCATATAGATGCTCGCCGCGACTGATATTGATATACATATCTGCATAGTTATTCAGAAATTACATTTGATCGGGTGAGGTTTTTCTGAAGATAAAGGGCATATGATTTCCTTCTGAAGATGTCTATTTTTAGTAATAAATAAATCACAATATTCTCATTTCTAAAAGGAGGTACTTCCATCTAATTTAGATTGAAGATCATTTAAACTACATGTTCATGCAGTGCTTTATAGTAAGCTATTCATGTACATGTAGAACTAATGTATTCGTTTATGTTTTTCGCTAGCTCGATGTGAATGGTGGCAAAGTTGTAGCTTATACATTAGGTGAATCCGCGAATGCACAATTACACACACGCTCATGCTTCGATGTTTCTCTTATCATGGTAGCGATGATTGCGTGAGGTCTCCCTGTCTGAATTGTGGTATCTATAGCCATCCACCCATGCTGACATTAAGTTGTATAAGCATGTTATGAACTTGGAGATAATTTCATGGTTTCGTGCATTCCCATCTCTATTCCATGTGCTCCACATCTAATTTGTACCGTTTCATTTTATTTATCGTTCCTAACACACCTTATCATGGCAAATTTGACATTTCTAGAAGAGATTGGTAACCTGAAGCTCTATTTCCTGAAATTCATTGGAGATAGACCTCTCCAAGTAACCTGAAGGTCTATTTCCTGAAACCTGAAGGAACTTTGTCAAGTATGCATTAAGTTCTAAAGAATCCACATTTGTTGATCAAGCACTTAGCGTGATATGCTTGTCCCAATCAGCCATAGGATCTTGATCGGTTTCATCCATTTCATCATCACCTCCTTGAGTCACGGAGTCTGAACCGGGACCAGTTTCATTCAATTGGAGGTATTCCTTGAATACATTCTCTACTTTAGCAATCATTGTTGCAACTTCATTCCCAAATTCTGAGCTAAACCAGTATTCATTGTATTTCAACTTAAATTGTGGGTCCAAATTCACTAGAATGGAAAGATTTAGCCATGATAGCTTTCGGTACTTTTTTAGCTTTTTCTTCATGTACATGACCACTTAACCAAACTCAGTGTTCTCTTCATAGTGTTGTTGGTCCAGGGTTTGCTTCACTTTCCAGATTTCGTGGAAATACAAGTTTGCAATGGGGTATTTTGTACCCGATACCACATTCATGGCTTCATAGAATACTTTCAGTAACCTGCAAATAACATCAGCATTTTCCCAATCCTCAAATGACGGTTTGAAGGGCTGACAATTGGTATGTTGAATGGACAGTGAACCAAACACTCCACAATACTCTCTTGCTATATCGATCATCATGAAGGTAGAGTTCCAACGAGTTGGCATATCAAGACTTGGACTTACGTCACATTATATGCCTAGATGGTCAACTATTTGTTCAAACTTATCTTTTCGTGTTTGTGAGCTTCCAATGTACTTTACGTTGTCACGTATCTTGTTGGTCATTGGGTCAAGAAAGTTCAGTCTGGCTTGACATACCAAGTTGATGACATGAGAAGCACAACGTTGGTGGAAGAGCTTGGCGCCACCAAGTAGCAACTTCTTGGTCAACAAATGGTCCTTCAGTAATTTCACCATTGCAAAATTGTTGGATGCATTGTCAAGTGTCATAGCAAAGATTTTGTATTCTATGTGCCACTCCCTTAAAAATTCACCAAGACATTGAACATTGCAACTCCTCATGTGGGGCGTCTCCATAGCGGTGAATCTGACTATCCTCTTATATGGATTCCAATCCTCATCACTAGAATGGGCAGTAATGCAAATGTACCCCACTATTTGATTGGATGTCCACATGTATGAAGTCAAATGTATCTTCGATGTGCAGTCCATGCCTAGAAATTCTTGACAAGAATAAGTCCATATATATTCTTGAGCACTAAGAATGTGGAGCCTACATCATCTGCACTAACCAAGAATCTAGAGCCTACATCATATGCACTAACCAAGAATCTAAAATCTGCACTAACCAAAAATCTAGAAATATATAGAGCACAAATCTACATCACCGTCAAGAACTCGAACAGAACAATCCCTGATGAACAGAGCACAAATTTGCATTAGATACGATTGGACACTAACCGTGGGGGAGGACGGTCACAGGGAGCAAGATCTTGTAGTAGGATGATGTCTACGCACTTCTATTCTTGTAGACAGTTGTTGGGCCTCCAAGTACAGAAGTTTGTAGAATAGAAGCAAGTTTCCCTTAAGTGGATCACCCAAGGTTTATCGAACTCAGGGAGGAAGTGGTCAAAGGTATCCCTCTCAAGCAACCCTGCAATCAAGATACAAGAAGTCTCTTATGTCCCCAACACACCCAATACACTTGTCAGGTGTATAGGTGCACTAGTTCGGCGAAGAGATAGTGAAATACAAGTGGTATGGATATAAGACAACGGTGCCAGAAAATAGCTTGATGGCTGATACATTGCAAATGTATCTATATTTTTTGATGTTTCATGCTTGGTTTTATCCACTTTCTTGTGTTTTGTTCCAACCTTAGAGTGCTTTTCATATGATTTCTTGGACCAACCTATTAACAAGAGCCACAGTGCCAGCTGCCTGTTTTCTGCTGTTTTTGGTTCCAGGAAAGTCAGAAAATGAATATTCTCGGAATTGGACGGGACAAAAGCCAAAGTGCCTATTTTTCCGGAAGGGATCAAGTGCCAGAATACAAGACGGAGAAGGGTCAGGGAGCCACCACACCACCTGGCCGCGCGGCCAGGCCTGGCCCGCGCCAGGGGGTGGTGTGGCCGCTCCCGGCACCCCCTCGGCCTCTCCTTCCGCCTATAAGATGCCCTCGAGACGAAAACCCTAAGCACCCGATCAAAAATCCACGAAAGAGTCTGTAGCCGCCGTCATCTCCATCCCTAGATCGGGAGGGATCTCAAGCTCTTCCCGGCACCCTGCCGGAGAGGGGAATTCACCCTGGAGGCCTTCTTCATCACCATGCAAGCCTCCGGTGTGATGCGTGAGTAGTTCATCCTTGGACTACGGATCCATGTAGTAGCTAGATGGCTGGTTTCTCCTCCTTTGTGCTTTCATGTGTAGATCTTGTGAGCTCCGTTCATGATCAAGATCATCTATTTGTAATTCATACATGTTGTGTTTGCGGGGATCCGATGGATATTGAGATGCTATTTCAGATTGATTATTGATTCTATCGTGTCTTTGTTATTTGAGATCTTGCATGCTTTCCGTTGTTAGTAGCTATCTTGGCCAAGTAGATGCTAGCAACTCCAAGAGTTAGTATTTATGCTCGATAGTGGGTTCATGCCTCTGGTAATCTGGGGAAGTGATAGAAATCTCTAAGGTACTAGTTGTGTTATTGCTACTAGGGAGAAAACAACAATCATTTGTTCATAGAACAATCGTATTGTTTACTTTACACGCAGTTCCTAAAGCAATAATCTGTTGCTTGCAACTTAATACTGGAGGGGGTTCGGATGATAACCTGAAGGTGGATTATTAGTCATAGATGCAGTTGGATGGCGGTCTATGTATTATGCTGTAATGCCCAATCAAGTCTCAAAGGAGTCAAGGTGATTAGTATATGCATGTATTGCTTTCTCGGTGTTTGTCAATTGCCTCGCTGTAATTTGTTTACCCAGCATGTTATCTATCTAAGGAGAGCCACCTCTAGTGAACTATGGATACCGGTCCTTGTCTTTTACATACAATCTATAATCTTTTACTGCTTTGTGTTTACTTTCTACAAACTTTTACTTCTTTCCATTCGATACGTTTAATTCTTTGTTTTCCACAAAACACGGTGAGATTGACAACCTCATCGCAAGTTGGGGACAAAGTTCTGTTGTTGTGTTGTGCAGTTCTCCATGTTGCTACTAGCACCGGTAGTGCGCCCTGCCAAAGCTCAGCTAGTAACACCTTTGAGGTGTTTCCTTGCTCCTACTGGTTCGATTAAACCTTGGTTTCATAACTGAGGGAAACTTGCTACTGTGCTCATCATACCTTCCTCTTGGGGTTCCCAACGAGCTCTACATCAACCACGAGCCATCAACACTTTTCTGGGCGCCGTGCATTGAGCCATCAATGGCGTGGAAGAGACTAAAGTCAAACTGAAATAAAGATGGAAGCAAGCAAACATGTACCAGATCTAATTGCAACGGCGATTCAATGTTTAGAAACAAGGCCTAGGGATCATACTTTCACTAGTGAACACTCTCATATAAATATCTTCTCTTCATGATACTACTATTAACTACTCTCCGATTCGACACTCTAATCCATGGTAGGGCTATAATAGCACACTTCAAAGCTCGCTTTCCCCATATAGATAACCCCACACTGTCACCTTGAGCTCTAGATGGTTCCAACAAACACCACAATTTCATAGGAACATCCAACCCTAAATATAACTCATAACAAGTAATTGTAATCTCTAGCCTAAGTGCCACCATGGTGTGCACGCTGCCACTTTCACACACATGGGGAGAGCAGAGATCTATTAAAGCACTTGAGTAGCAAGGTAGATCTACTTGATTACAAAGCTCATGATCACTATATGATTATGCATAGAGAGAGATGAACACATAGCTACCGGTAGAACCCTTAGCCTTGAGGAAGAACTACTCCCTCCTCATCATGGGAATCAGCAATGGCGATGGAGATGGTGGTGGAGATCGATGGAGATGGCTCTGGGGGCACTTCCTCGTCCTGGCAGGGTGCCGAAACAGAGACTTTCTGTCCCCCGAATCTCCCCTTCGATGGCGGCGGCGCTGCGGAAATTTTCGTGGTTAGAGGCTGTTTGATTTAGGGTTTTCGTCCCAGGGGCTTCTTATAGGTGAAGGGGCAAGATCGGTGGCCGGTCAGGGGGCCCACGCCATGCCCTGGTGTGGCCTAGGGTTGCCCACGCCAAGGGGTGGTGTGGCCGTCCTGTGGACCCCCTTCGTCTCTCCTTCGGACTCCATGTGTCTTCCGGTAAAATATCAACTTTGGCTTTTGTCCCGTCCAATTTCGAGAATATTCATTTTTTGACTTTCCTGGAACCAAAAAACAGCAGAAAACAGGCAGCTAGCACTATGGCATCTTGTTAATAGGTTAGTCCAAGAAAGTGTATAAAAATACTCCAAAGTGTGGACAAAACATAAGAAAGTAGATATAAAAGAAGCATGGAACATCAAAAATTATAGATACGTTTGCAACGTATCAACATCCCCAAGCTTAACTCCTGCTCGTCCTCGAGTAGGTAAGTGATAGAAAGAAAGAATAATTTTTGAGGTGACATGCACCATCATAAACTTGATCAATGTATTTGTAAACATTGATAGTTGGGATCATAGTACTTCAATATAGCATGAAAGATAAAGTTCTAACAGTAAGACATAGCAACTATGTTGTAACATGAAAAGGCACAAACGAAAGATTCATGAATAACAATGCTTTGCAAGACCTTTGTTTGTTTCACATAAAGAAAACATAGCATAATGGCATTCAGCTTGTCCCTCATAGGGTAGCAAATCATAATTTCACAGGACACCTTCTAAGTTCATAAAGGTGACTAGATACAAATAGTTTAAGAACAAGCAATATCAAAGTTATGCATCAATCAACAAGTATTGGGACAATGCACATTAAACTAAGAATGGCCATTGTGCTCTCTCAATAGGTGAATAAAGATAGAAGATGGAGACTCAACATAAAAGTAAAAGAAAGGCCTTCGTAGAAGGAAGCAGGGATTCAAGTCTCATAAAGAGCTTCCAAAAATTATGGTACTTATTAGCTTTTAGCTCTCATTTCCCCTATCATAAGCATCTTTAGGTGATTAAGGTTAAAGTGACACAACTAAGAGGATATGCTTGACAAGTTATAAGTTGAAATCTCATTCCCCTTACTTACGAGTACTGAACCTCATGCAACTCAACTTCAGTCACAAGTAAGCTCTTGTCATTGTAAGTACATATGTATCATAGAGAACCGCCAACGAGGTAACCCTTGCACATGATACAGGAGCTATCCCATAATCAAAATGATAAGGCAAGCAGACAATGAGCATCTCAGTGATCTTTTTATTTGCTATTTGCATAGGTTTTTATTGAGGATGCTTCATAGAGTGCTCATTATGGTTATGCTACAAGTTTCCACCATGATTAGGCATGGCTTAGGCTACCGGCCCAGGCGTTTCTCTATCACATATACAAACTCCATGATCTTACAAGTTCCCCTTTTATTTCACACCGCCGGGATCCATACACAAAAGAATCATGATATCAACGGAATAATAAGTGCAATGTTGAAAGCATTCTCCATGATACATGGTTCTGCTAACTTCAACTTATAAAGCACAAGCATATACGCAACAAAGATGGACACAATGGTTCAAGTTTATTAAGGGCAAGAAAAGTAAAGTGTGCCATCAAGTTCGTGAGAGCTTTAACCACTAGTTTTCTCATAACAAGTTTAATTCGGATGGTAGATAAAAACTTGAATATACTTGGAATATCAAATGCTAATAGGTAGGTATGGTGGACTCTTTGGAATAACTTGGTTTTATTTGGAGTTGGATGCATGAGTGGAACTCATACTTGGTTATGGAGCCTAGCAAAAGACTGGGAACGACCAACTAAGAGAGCAGTAATGGCCATAATCATGCAAAGCGACAAAACATCATTAATTAAAGCATAAAGTGATATTACAAGTCCAAAAATAAAGGATCATAGAGGCTATGGTGACTTGGGATAGTCATAACATGGTGTGAGCATGCGCCAAGTCAACCCAAATAAAGCACTCAAAGGAGAATACCACAATACTATGCTTTAATATGCTAAAACAACGCATGATTCTTTCAAGACACATTAAGCAATCTCAATTGTTTATAACATGTCATGCTACAACAAAGATCACTAAGCATAAAGCCAAAATAATACCAAGCATGACATGACAAAGCATGGGACACTGTCAAAAACTAGCTCTCTTTACCACTTAAGCATGAACTTTCCTACTCTTTTCCAATCCAAACCAAACTATTTGAAAGGACTCACAAAGATAATAATAAATAAAGATCAGTGAGATTGTCTCACAAATCCACAAAGAAGAACTAAAAAGTTCTAAGCTGAAAGCACAAGAAAACTAAGGCTGAACAAAGTGCTAGCAAAAGAGAACACTCACAAAACAATAAGAATGAAAACTAGAGTGTTCTAGGCAATGAAAAGGGAGCGTGTCTCTCTCGAAAAGAAGTCTGCTAGGATCCAACCAACTTATTGCAGCAAACCAAGCAAAAGAAAACTAAAAACAAAAATAAATACGCTCAAAGAACAACACAATAGTGCATGAAACAATAAAAACAAAGTGTCTAGAAAGACCTGAGATTTTTATTGATGAAGAAGGAGATGCTTTGGGCATACCCAAGCTTTGACACTTGTACCTCTTTAATATTTCTTGGGTGACACGGGGTGGCATCCCCAAGCTTGAGCTTTTGTCCATTCCTCATCTCATTACATCATTCTTTCCTTACACCTGAAATTTTTCCTTCATACAAAACTTCACACAATCTTTATTAGCAACATTAGTGTACTCAAGATAATAAGTATTTGGGTTCAGTTTCAACACCAATAAAACTTCCATTAAAACAAAAGCTACTATAGCACTTCCTTTAAAAAGTTCAAATGATCACAGAGAACTCAAAGAGAAAGAGATTAAGAGGCAAATGCAAATAATGGCAGAAATCTCCCAAAACAGACTAGTAGGTAAAAACCGATTTTTTGAAGACCTTCTGTTGCTCAAATCGAAAAGTGTTGAACTAACGAAAGTTAGATAACAACCTGGGGCAGAAGCACAAAACATTACAGCTCAAACCGAGGAACGGAGATTTTTCACGAATTTTCACAGCGAAGCACAAAAATCTGTTTCGGGACAACAACTTTCCCAAGCATTACTTCTCTCTCATTAGAGGTTACTCTTGGCACAAAAACCACACAAAAATGATAAGGAGAGGTTATTACTGAAGCAATAACTTCCAAGACTCAACTAAAACTTTTGGGTTATCTCCCAATAAGTACTTTTCTTTAACGCCTTTAAGTTAGGCATGATAGTTTGAGAAGATGCTCACATAGGAAATATGAATTGAAGTAAAAGAGAGCATCAAGAAGAAAATTCAAAGAACATTTAAGTCTAACCCACTTCCTATGCATAGGAATCTTGTAAAGAAACAAGTCATGAAAGCACAAAGCAACAAGCATAGTAAAGCAAAACAAGTGCAACTTCAAGACTTTCAACATAAAGAGGGGAAACTTAATATTATTGAGATGCATAAAACCATGTTTCCCTCTCTCATAATAACTTTCAGTAGCATCATGAATAAAATTAACAATATAACTATCACGTAAAACATTCTTATCATGAGCCACATGCATATAATAATTATTACTCTCCACATAAGCATAGTCATTCTTATTAATTGTAGTGGGAGCAAATTCAACAAAATAGCTATCATTATTATTCTCATCACCATAATCATCAAATATAGGAGGCATATTGTAATCATAATTAATTTTCTCCTCAATAGTAGGTGGACTGAAAATATCTTATTTATCACTGTAATCATCATATATTGGAGGTTTGGTATCATCATAAGCAATAGAATAGCTATCTTCCAAAGCTGGGGAACTAAAAAGATCATTTTCATAAAAACTAGCTTCCCTAAGCTTAGACTTTTCCATAGCATTAGCAATAATGGTGTCCAAAGAATTCATACTAACAACATTGCTATTAGCATGCAAATAAAGTTCCATAGGTTTTTTAATTTTCTCTTCAAACACTTCATGTCCTAACTCAAGATAAATATTATAAAGCTCTCTATTTTTGTTGTTGTTTTCCATTACGCCTAACTAGTGAAAACAAGAAACAAAAAAACAAATTGCAAAATCTAAAGGAAATAACTTCGAGCACTCACACCGAAGGATGTGAGTACCTTTTACCTTACCTCCCCGACAACGGCACCAGAAAATAGCTTGATGTCTACACACTTCTATTCTTGTAGACAATTGTCGGGCCTCTAAGTGCAGAGGTTTGTAGAACAGTAGCAAGTTTCCTTTAAGTGGATCACCCAAGGTTTATCAAACTCAGGGAGGAAGTGGTCAAAGGTATCCCTCTCAAGCAACCCTGCAATCAATATACAAGAAGTCTCTTGTGTCCCCAACACACCCAATACACTTGTCAGGTGTATAGGTGCACTAGTTCGACGAAGAGATAGTGAAATACAAGTGGTATGGATATAAGACAATGGTGCCAGAAAATAGCTTGATGGCGTGGAAGAGACTAAAGGCAAACTGAAATAAAGATGGAAGCAAGCAAACATGTAACAGATCTAATTGCAAACGGTGTTTCGATGTTTAGAAACAAGGCCTAGGGATCATACTTTCACTAGTGAACACTCTCGTATAAATATCTTCTCTTCATGATACTACTCTCAGGTTGGACACTCTAATCCATGGTAGGGCTATAACAGCACACCTCAAAGTTCGCTTTCCCCATCTAGATAACCCACACTGTCACCTTGAGCTCTAGATGGTTCCAACAAACACCACAATTTCATAGAAACATCCAACTCCAAATGTAACTCATAACAAGTAATTGTAATCTCTAGCCTAAGTGCCACCTTGGTGTGCACGCTGTCACTTTCACACACATGGGGAGAGCATAGATCTATTAAAGCACTTGAGTAGCAAGGTAGATCTACTTGATTACAAAGATCATGGTCACTATATGATCATGCATAGAGAGATGAACACATAGCTACGGGTAGAACCCTTAGCCTTGAGGAAGAACTACTCCCTCCTCATCATGGGAATCCGCAATGGTGATGGATATGGCTCCGGGGGCACTTCCCCGTCCCGGCAGGGTGCCGGAACAGAGACTTTATGTCCCCCGAATCTCCTCTTTGGTGGCGGCGGCGCTGCGGAACTTTTCATGGCTGGAGGCTGTTTGATTTAGGGTTTTCGTCCTAGGGGCTTCTTATAGGCGAAGGGGCAAGGTCGGTGGCCGGCCAGGGGGCCCACACCATGCCCTGGCGTGGCCTAGGGCTGCCCGCGCCAAGGGGTGGTGTGGCCATCCTGTGGCCCCCCTTCGTCTCTCCTTCGGACTCCATGTGTCTTCCGGTAAAATATCAACTTTGGCTTTTGTCCCGTCCAATTTCGAGAATATTCAATTTTTTCTGACTTTCCTAGAACCAAAAACAGCAGAAAACAGGCAGCTGGCACTATGGCATCTTGTTAATAGGTTAGTCCAAGAAAGTGTATAAAAATACTCCAAAGTGTGGACAAAACATAAGAAAGTAGATATATAACAAGCATGGAACATCAAAAATTATAAATACGTTTGCAATGTTTCATAAGACGAGCCACCGGGACTATGACGAGCTGCTGAGCTTTTGGCGGACAAGATGATGACAAGAGACAGTCCAGGAGCAAGACGGCGACTGAGAATGGGACAAAGATCGGGAACTGGAAGGCGACCAGGAGTTGAAGGCGCCGTCGGCGCCTGAGATGGACGAGGTGGGGCGGAGATTGGGCGGCCGCCGGGGCAGCGGACAGGGCACCAACTAGGGCAAGCATCGAGTTGTTTGTAGCGTGGCTGCTCATGACCTCGCGTGTTCTGCGAGGCATCGAGGGGAGACCTTTTTGACCCATTGGGTCAGTCGAAGCCGGCTCCATTGGCCCAAAAAATATCCAGGTCCGACTCGTGCGCCCTAATGGCCTCGAATTTTTGGGTCAAGTCACATTCCCATCTAGAATTATTTGCCTCTAGGGCATATCTCCTTCAGAGCTAGCCTAGAGACCCTTTGTCAAATAGCAGTAGGTACTAGTGGATGAGATCCCATGTGCCCCTCAAATGCCAGAACTAGGATAAATATAAGAGGACGACTAGCGGGAGCGTGCCCTCCAGGAAGCATGGTTTTCATCTGCACGACACCATGCGCGAGTTTCCGGTCGCATGACACCGCACACAATTTCCGGTCGCATGGCAGCCTGACACGTGGCGTGTGCAAGTTCACCCACAGAGTGACCCGCGCTACCCCTAAGGTCGCTACCTGCTCAACACACGAGCAAATATGCTTAGCTGGCCAGGCAATGCAAGCACAAGTAGAAAATTCAGTCCTAAAAGTAAAAAACAATGCACCTAAGAATAAAAATGCACCACTTATGAACCGCTAGGGCACTGCGCAGTGCATAGCCGAAAGCAGTACAACACAGAACAACAAGGCAGTGCACGGGCGGTGCACTACCAGGACACCGCACAGTGTACGACCGAAAGCAGTGCAACACAATGCAACAAGGTAGTGCATGGGTTGTGCACTGCCAGGACACCGTTTAGTGCACGATCAAAAGCAGTGCAACACAGTATAACAAGGCAGTGCACTTTCAAGACACCGTGCAGTGCACTATGACCGAAGGTAGTGCAACACAGTGCAACAAGGAAGTTGATACCTTCGATCTAGATTACGGATGTAGTATAGATTCTTTTCCCTAGTAGACCTAGGTTATCGAATCCTCGGGAAGTAAATGCATAGTAAATTTACTTTAACGGACCCTCGGGAGTTTTAGAACTCCTTTTGTGTTTTACGGACCAATAGCTTGCGTCTTTTTGTTGTTGTGGACGATGGAGAGAGAGGGCCTAGGGCGTTCGGTTTCGCCTGTAGCTGTGCAAAAGATCTGATGGGAATAAAAGATAGAAATAAAGTATGCATGTACTTGTTAGAGCAAGATAATTTATATATGAGCAGTGCATCCATAATTGCTATTGCTTCCGCAACCTCTTATGGCAATAACCTACTAGTCTCATCCATAGAAGAAAGAGAAGTAACGATATGCATAGTGATGTCACCGTTAATCCCAAGCAAATCCCTCACATACAGCTGTACTACCCCTTCTATCACTGGGTTCCCAACCTACAGATCAATCATTACTCATACTCCCTATACTTGGTTCAGCCCTCGGGGTCTTGGGTACCTGACAAGTCCTTAGATTGAGGCAAGAGAGGATACAATAATCATCATGTCATACAAACTAATACACGATCCTATCTATGATAAATAAAATGCACAATTGTTACATGGCTAGGCCGAAGCCCTTAGCCCAGGGAGAATTACTCACACATAGAGATGAGATCAACAATCACAAACATTGTAATGAAAATCATAATATTGATAGCAATAGTCTTACAATATCATCAATCAAAGAAGAGATCTACTATTACAAGTGGTGGAATATGGCTATGGAGATGGAGAAGAGTTTTGAGATCTGGGGGCGGCTGGTGATCTATGGCAGAGACTTTTGGCGAGGTCGGAGAGAGTTTTCTCGTCGCCCGAGGCTTCTTTATATAGGGGTCCCTTCATGAAAGTTGTTCTGTTTGACCTAACAGTGGCAGCGCCAACTATACGACCGGAGCTATAGTTGGTCGTTAAAGTGTCTGCCTCCGCTTCACGGCTCCTGGTTTCTTCTGGTTGTCGGAAATCTCGTATCTTTGACTTTAATATAGTGATTCCCTCCTTTAAACGACATTATTTACGCATGAAAATATAAAAGAAAGGATTGTATACCCCTATGAATATTGGGCATTAGTGGTAGGGTTTAGAGAGATATTTCATCAAAAGTATAAACAATATCCAGTTTAAATATGGACGTAGATGGCTATATTTCAGAGCCATCAACCTCCCCAAGCTTAAACTTGATTGTCCCCGAGCAAGAAAACCAAAATCAAAAAGGAACTCAACATTTAAACTAAAATAACGAGATGGTGATCTTACTCATGATTAGTAGTCTCATGTTTCCTCCACTTCATAAATCTGAAAAACTTCAGCATAGATAGAGTAATGGCAAGCATATCATACGGGTTTCATGCATCCTTATAGTGCAGCAAAATTATTGTCAACGTGGATGATTGAGATGAGTAAACTTTATTCCATGTCAAGTAACCAACTCATAGGCTTGCCTTTGAACAATAAAGTACAATCATGTAAATTAAGAGTGTGAGATTTGTCATGAAAAGCATATACACTAGAGTATCTCAATTCTCCCACATCAATAAATCAAGACTTTTCAAGCACTACTTTTCTATTCATCGTCCTTCAAGAATTTCAGTATTTAAGTAATTGAGACCATGCCAAAAAATATTAGTTTATCGGGTTGTGAGGGACACTCGTGGCTCCACTAAGGTTTTGTTCCTTTTGCATAATGATTTCTCATAACAGCCAGAGGAGTGATTCCATCATGATTACAACTACCCGGGAGTGCCAAGAATCTTACCCACTATAGCATTGCTGCTACAAGTGTTTAATCAACTCATAGCCAAAATCTAGGAGTTTTCTCCATGAAGATCATTCGTAGGCTAGCGGAGTTATTGGCATCCCATGAAGTTTGACACGCATAAAACTATATCATTCTTATGATTAACAAGTCAAACTTTGGCATGCTCACAAAAACCGCTAAACATTAATCCAATCGAACAAATCCTTTCAAAGAGAGCTATCACATCAGTCAATATTTTCAGTGGTGTTGAGTGTCTCTAGAAATAAATCTTCAAGACTAATCACTACAACACCCAAGCCTTCAATTGTGAGACTTTTTCTTATTACAATCATGTAGCAAATTTTAGGCAAGACTTGGTTAATTACGAGAGCTGGAACAAAACGTGCCCAATTGAATACCCATGCAAACGAAAATCTTACTACAATACAAAAGACTCACTCCACCAATATAATATCTCAACATTACTACTAACTAGCATGGGTTTCTCAAACTTCAAAAGTGGGGAGTGATAAGGCATACCTCTCATGTTAGGTTCCACTTCTCTATTCCTTTTTTTATTTGTTTCTTGGAAACTCGAAGTCGATCACTCTCCTGCAAATACATGAAGACCTCAAGGCGGAAAGAAAATAAAGAGGAACAAAGAAAATAGAGAAATCTTTTTATGGTTTTTAAGAGAGGGACTTTAAATCATAGAAAATTCGAAAGCAAATAGAAAGAACTAAAAAGGGTGTTGGGGAAACCAACACGAGTGCTTATAAACTCAAATAAAAACATAACCTCGAAATAAATAAAAGCAAATGAACGCCAAATAAAGATACATGAGGAAACTTCCCCAAGCTTAGGCTTTTGCAAGCCCTTCAAATCATTGTGGTGGCGGGAAAAAGTCGTTAATCTAGTTCGCAAATTGAGTTGAGAGGTTACTAGTTGATTCTCGGAGGTTCAAAGAGAGGCTATGCATCCTCTCCACAATCCCTCCAAGTCCTTGGAAATCTTGGTATGTAGCGAATCGGGTTTGTGGCTGCTCCTCTTGATAAGGAACTTCTTGCTCCTCCTCTTGGTCCTCATCCTCTTCTGGAATCTCCTCCTCGGATTGGTGTTGCTCAACCTGCAAGTCATATAGCAAATGTCCTTCCTCAATAGAGAAAAGACCATTAGGCATAGGAGCAGGGTAGGAACCCCCAGCTCCAGCAATATGTAGATAATAAACACCACCTCTCCTAGTGAGCATTCCACATGCTCTCAAAGTGGAGAAACCAACACGTGTCTCACCTAGCACGGGTTGCAACTCGCCTAGGGCAGTGGAAAGCACGGTGATGACGCCTCCACCTGTGATTGGTGCTTGACTTTGGGAGGCTTGGTGCTCCATGTAGCGCACGAGGATGGCGCCCAAGTTGAGTGATAAGTTGCAATTGATGTAAGCAACCTTTGCAAGGACTAGGATGTCCTCCTCGTTGAGTCTCATGAAATCATTACGTGCCTGCAAGGTGTTAGCAATAACATAGAACAAATAGTGGATTGTAGGATGTTGAATATTCTTCCCCTTGTTCACTCTACTAGTGAAACTCAATCCATTATAGTATTGTTTAGGGGTAGGTTCTAAGCCAGTAAAGGATGCGCGTAAGGCATGAATATCATTGTTTGGCAAATTAAAACATGCACACCATTCATCTAAAGTTAAATTGTAGTTGTTGTTCATCAGACAGAAATAAATAGTATCATCTCCTTGCCATTGTTTAACGTTGCTTTGCAACGAACTTAGAAATTCAATGGTTAAGAGACGATAAGTAGGCACATCATTGTCCACAAAGTTTTGTAGGCCAGCTCTATTGCAAAGTAAATTGAAGTCATCAGAAATACCGAGTTGGTTCAATATAATGGGGCAAGCCCACTTGGTGGCCTTCACTTCGTGGTTCTTGATCCTGTTGAAGCGATCACAATGGGCTTCATCCCTGAACCGTATCCTGTAACATCCCAAAACTTCAATCCAAGCTTATCAAGATCAAATCAACCAAAAATAGGGTTAACAAAAACTTTTCCAAATTTAAAATGAAAGCATTCATATGTGTGTGCATTTAAAATAGGAGTTGTTTGAATTGCCATGATTGAATGACCCAATGCTTGTAAAATGTTTCTTAGGTGATTTAAACATCATCTACATCATTCCCAAACTTTTCCTAAAGAAAATCAAATAAAAAAAAGAGTTAAAAAGGAGGAATGGTCATTTTGGCAAATTTAACTCCCATGCCTACTTTGGCTATTCCTAGTACTCAAAACTTAACAGAAACAATTCTTGATATTTGCACCCCTTGCTAGTACACATAATGAGGTACCAAGGCCCACCTTTGGATCTGCTAAAAACATTCTGTTAACTATTTTAAATAACAGTTTAAAATTGAATCTAATGCATATGCATAGATCACCCCTATTTCAAAAACCATCTATTTGAGCTCCACTTTCAAAACCCTTGCAACCAGAGACTACCTATCACTAGTGGAGATCACTCAAAAAATTTGAAACCAAAATTCAAAACTTTCTTTCATGCGGCCATTTCATCAAACACTTGGCATGCATAATCTCTACTGTAATCCTAGCTCACTGTTTACTACAGGGTTTTGCCCCCAATTGATCTTCATTTATCTCCCCTGTCCCCTCTTGATCTAATCAGAGTCTAACCACCCACTCCCCTAGCCCCTAGTGGCACGGCCATGCCATGCTGAGCCACCTCTCGCCGACCAACCTTGCCCTGTCCCCGCTCGCACAGACCGCCCCTTGGCCTCAACCCGCGCCCGCCGCTCTGCCACGACCTGGAGAACACCCCAGACACCCCCGCTAGCCGCCCAACGCCTCACAGCCATCGCTCGCCGTGGACACCGCCGCCTCTGCCTCTCAGAGCGCCACCTCGCCCAGACCGCGTGCCACTGCCCCTACGACCGCATTCAAGTTCTAGAGCACCACCAGGGAACCGCCCATCGATCGCCACCCCTAGCCATGCCTCTACCACGCCGTAGCCATGTCGCCACCGTCGCCTGCCCATCCCGCTCGGTCTCACCGTCGGGCCTATAAAAGGAGCCCTCCCCAGCCTCTTCTCTCCACACCATTCCCCTCCCCTCACCTCTCTGAACCTCACCCACCTCTAGCTGGAGCAAGGCGAGCTCTGCCTCGCCGGAATTGGAGCCGGAGCAGCCGCGACAGGAGGAGAAGGGCGCCGTTGATTGCGACCACCCCAAGCTCCGCCGCAACCGCGCCTCGCCTCGCCGTCGTCTTCCACGTCGTTTGCCCGCCTCGCCGACCCTGCTAGAGCCCTGGTACGCCCCCAGTGGACCCCCACCGATCCGCTAGGGTTCGAGCTCGCCGACGACCTGTTCGTCGTTGACGACGACCCTCAGCCGTAGATTCCTATTCTAATCGCACGGCCCACAGCGCGCGTACCGTTTCGCGTTTTAAGTGCCACTGACAAGCGGGACCCTCCTGTCAGTTGAGTCCCGTGCCGCGGAGCGCCACTGGGCCGGCCCATTTCTTTTCCCGCGCTAGCCCACCCATTCAAATCTGAATTTTTTTTAGTTAAATCTAGTTTCTGTGCCCTAGTTTAAAAATCAATTCAGAGAGTTTTATAAATCCAAATTGCATGAAACTAATTTTGTCTGAAAGGTATTGAAATGATCTATCCAAGCCTGTTGGATTTAATTCAATTAGAGTTATAGATCTCTCCTAATAAAAATAAGAAGACAGAAGCTTTTGCAACTTGCAACATTTTTATAAAATCAACCAAGTTAGCTTTTGAGTTGATTCCAACTCTCAAAAATCACATTTCATCATATCTATCTAAATATGCAATAATATTAAGGTTTACATACAGTGATTTTGGACTAGTACCAAAAGAATGCTATATAGGCATTTCTAGTCACTTTAAATCATTAAATAATGAACTTAAACCAAAGTAATATTGATCCAACCCTTAAATCTCATTCCCACATGTTAGAATATGTGGTGATGACATGTGTCAACATGATCCCATGTTTTAAGTGGTGAATATTAAATGTTAGTTAATTTTTCAATGAGTAGAAATTACTTTTCTCAAATAAAAAGAAAGAAACTATTGAATTAAACTTGTGATGCTTGTGATGATAATAGATCATCAATTGTGTGTCTTAGAATGCTATCTAGCCTAGTTAAGTATTGTTTGGTGATTGTCTACTCCGTATGTATTGTTATAGAAGATAGTATCGACCAAGCTTACGAGGAGGAGGAGTGCTATCAAGACGAAGACGAAGAAAAACTTCAACCACTGCACCAACCAAGGCAAGCTATTATTGGCAAGCTAACCCTTGCAAAACATACTTTAGCAAGCCACCATTAACAGTACAAGCTACCCTTAGCAAGCTAGCAATACCCAAGATTAACCCTTGCAAGTGTAGTACTTAGCAACTAGAATCAAACTAGATGTGTTAGCAAAGATGCCTTAAGCATGCTTTGATCACACCCTTTTGGCTATTAGTACCCCAAGTCTTACTTACAAGTTTTACTCCCCTTAGTACACAAAGTTCTTTACTTGTTTTGAAGGTAGCATAAAAAGTATAAAACTTGACCTACTTAGAAACCTTTAGATGTCATTCTATGGCATGAGATTGATCCCATCCTTCCACCTTAGTGGACACTCTTAACTTAGTATTTTAGAGTAGATCAAAAACTTGAGTCACTTCAGATGGGAACAATTGGTGAAAAAGAATTGTGAAAACCTTGGAATGATGAGTCATTCTATTGAGATGTTTTGACATGTGTTGAGAAACACAACTGGTTTATGATGATGAAAATGATGAGGCATGAGCCTTAACCCTTTTATAAAACTGATGGTTGGATTCAGATGCGATACCATTCCAAATTTACCGTACAACCACATTACCTGAATTGGGTAAGGCTTAACTAGAAATTTATATGCATTAGTATTAGTTCCCTCACAGGAGAGGTTTGAGCTGAGGCTACCTCTCATGATGTCCACCTATGCAGTTCCAAGATGACTGATGGTCATGGTTGGGAGGCCATGCTCATAGGAGAGGTGCTTATACTAGGGTGTGTAAAGGGAAGGTTATGTTTATCTGCATACTAAGTATGAAGATTCAGGGTTACCCCTGACAGATGTATCGAATCTTGTGGTGAAAGTGTACCACCTCTGCAGAGTGTCAAACTATTCGAATAGCCGCGTCTGTGGTTATGGACAGTTGGAATGGCCATATTGTTTCGTTGTCAGATGTTTTCTAAATACTTTGAAGTAATGATGAATCTTGACTTGACCACAACAGGGTTGTGTTTATGACAAAAGCTTCCCAACTTAAGTGGTTCTAGAACTTTATTTTATCTTTCTTTGCTTCAGAACTCAGCTTAGGTTTCAAACTTAACTTTATGATTAAACTTAGATTTAGCACTTTAACTTAGAACTATAGTGCCTATTAATAGTAGTTTGCGAGTACTTAAAGAGTACTCATGGCTTTTGTCCCTGGCTATTCTCATGGCCAGACTATGAAGGAGACTATCAGGAGGATGGTCATCAGGACGGATATGATAACTAGGACTATCTGCCTTCATCAGCATTGCCTGTGACCTTGAAGATGGACCCTACCGCTACGCTATCTTTTATTTCCGCTGCTTGTTGTATTAAGACTGGATCATGAGATCCTTTTTTGTGTAAAACCTTATGTATGGTTTGTAATGGATGATGTACTGTGATATCCAATCCGTTATGTCTCGCAAAAATAGTAATCCTGGGATTGCGAGGTATGGCATAACGGGCATCTGGGATTAAAAATCCGGGTGTTGACATATCCCCATGTGTTCCTGAGCAGCAGCCCGAGAAGCGCTAGCGGTGGCACGAGCACGAGTTTGGCTCATTGTGTTCATCGTCTAAAACATCGAAGAAAGGAAAAATAAAACTTTTTGATCCAATAGTAAGTACATCATATTCCTCGTCATAGCACACTAAAAAATCTCCTCAAAATAATAATCTAAGCAAGAAAATCATGGAAACTAATTCATAGTAGGTCTCACCCTAGATTGATAATGACAATAGATCAAAGATGAATTTGCAAAAAGTAATTGGAGGATCGGAGGAGAAACATACTATAGATCACTCGTGTGCGAGGAAATCGAACGAAATTGAGCATAGATGAAGATCTCTTGAGGTTTTGAGAGAGTTTGGAGATAGAAGAAAGAAAAATGATTAAAGTTTTGGAGTTAGAAGTACCTTCCAGTGTGTTTTTGTGGTCGGACGCAACTATACGGGCGCAACTATACGGTCGGAACAATGTGTTCTGGCCGTATAGTTGGCCTTTTGTCAAAATATTAGGGTTTCCTCCTAGAGGCGCAGCTATACGGATGCAACTATATGGCCGGAACAAAATGTTCCCGCCGTATAGTTGGTCGTTAAACTGCCTGTCCATGCGAAAGAAAATATACAAAGGCATAGATATCTATACGACCGGAATTATACAGCCGGAATTTTTATTCTTGCTGTATAGTTGGTCGTTAAACTCTGAGTATATTGGAAAAGAATTCGTACGGAGGCACTGATATCAATACGACTGGAGCTATATGGCCGGAATTTTTATTCCCGCCGTATAGTTGGTCGTTAAACTCTCAGTACATATTAAAAAAATTGTCGATGACAAAGATATCTATACGACTGGAACTATACGGCCAGAATTTTTATTTCCGCCGTATAGTTGGTCGTTAAACTCTCTGTGTGCATAAAAAATGGGTTTTTTCAAAAACTATTTCTTTTCTTTTAACTTAGTGATATACCTTGTTTTGACAGAAAATTAACAGTAAATATTGTCGACCAACAACAGTATGTATGTAGCAGAATTTTAAGTACTACCAAACTTCTTCTCCTCAAATGGAGTTTTCTAGCACTCTTTATTAAACATAATCTTAAACTAAAACTAAAAACTTAACTCAAACCTTTATTTAGCATGGGTTGCCTCCCATGGAGCACTCTTTTACGGTCAATAGCTTGACCTTGACGATACTCACTTGGGCCAGATGAGTGGAACACCCACTCCAAAGTAACTGACCTTCAAAGTGATGGCCTCCTTTTCATCATGCTTGACTTTCTTCTTCCTGGGGAAATGAATAACAAAAGGATCCCGCGAAGGTAATCAAAGCTTCATGTTCCCTTCATGTAGATTAATCAAAGCCTTAATGGTTCTTAAGAAAGGATGGCCTAAAATAATAGGAGCAGTAGCATCTTCAGGCATGTCAACAATAATAAAATCAACTAGAGCGGGACAACTTTTAATATATACTAAAGTGTTCCTCTTAATTCCTATAGCTTGTTTGTAGGTAGAATCTTCTAGATGCAATTTCAATTTAGTGATTTCAAAGGAGCCAAGATTTAACTTGTTAAAAGGACTCTTTGGAATTGTTGAGATGCTTGCACCTAGATCACCAAGTGCAGCTATCTCATTGGTTCCAATTTTAATCTTAATAGTAGCCTCAAATATGTCATCTAGTTTAACAAGAATTTTTTCAGCAATTTGCTTATATTCTTCCTTAAGCTCACGTACCTTTATTACTACCTGATTAACGAAGTATTGTTACATAGCTTCCTCACTACCTTCACTTACCAGAATCTTAACGTTGATCCTTTTTACGAGATCTTTAACGGTGTAGCTTGGTGAAGGAGTGATGGCTCAGTGTTGATGTAGAGCTCGTTGGGAACCCCAAGAGGAAGGTATGATGAGCACAGAAACAAGTTTCCCTTAGTTATGAAACCAAGGTTTAATCGAACCAGTAGGAGCAAGGAAACACCTCAAAGGTGTTGCTAGCTGAGCCTTGGCAAGGCGCACTACCGGTGCTAGTAGCAACATGGAGACCTGCAAAACACAACCATAGAACTCTGTCCCCAACTTGCGACGAGGTTGTCAATCTCACCGTATTTTGCTGACAACAAAGGATTAAACGTATCGAATAGAAAGAAGTAATAGTTTGCAGAAAGTAAACACAAAACAGTAAACAATTTGTAGATTGTATGTAAAAGACAAGGATCGGGATCCATAGTTCACTAGAGGTGGCTCTACTTAAGATAGATAACATGCTGGGTGAACAAATTACAGTGGGGCAATTGACAAACATCGAGAAAGCATACAAGCATATACTAATCATCTTGACTCCTTTGAGACTTGATTGGGCACTACAAAGTTATACATAGACCGCCATCCAACTGCATCTATGACTAATAATCCACCTTCAGGTTATCATCCGAACCCCCTCCAGTATTAAGTTGCAAGCAACAGATTATTGCTTTACAAATTGCGTGTAATGTAAACAATACGATTGTTCTATGAACAAAGGATAGTTGTTTTCTCCCTAGTAGCAACAGCACATCTAGTACCTTAGAGATTTCTGTCACTTCCCCAGATTACGAGAGGCATGAACCCACTATCGAGCATAAATACTAACTGTTGGAGTTGCTAGCATCTACTTGGCCAAGATAGCTACTAACAACGGAAAGCATGCAAGATCACAAATAACAAAGACATGATAGAATAAATAATCAATCTGAAATAGCATCTCAATATCCATCGGATCCCCGCAAACACAACATGTAAGATTACAAATAGATGATCTTGATCATGAACGGAGCTCACAAGATCTAAACATGAAAGCACAAATGAGGAGAACCAACCATCTAGCTACTACATGGATCTATAGTCCAAGGATGAACTACTCACGCATCACACCGGAGGCTTGCATGGTGATGAAGAAGGCCTCCAGGGTGAATTCCCCTCTCCAGCATGGTGCCGGGAAGAGCTTCAGATCCCTCTCGATCTAGGGATGGAAATGACGGCGGCTACATACTCTTTCGTGGATTTTTGATCGGGTACTTAGGGTTTTTGTCCCGAGGGCATCTTATAGGCGGAAGGAGAGGCCGAGGGGGTGCTGGGGTCGGCCAGACCACCCCCTAGCGTGGGCTAGGCCTGGCCACGTGGCCAGGTGGTGTGGCCGACCCCCAGCCCTTCTCCGTCTCATATTCTGGCATCTGATGACTTCTGGAAAAATAGGCACTTTGGCTTTTGTCCCGTCCAATTCCGAGAATATTCATTTTCTGACTTTCCTGGAACCAAAAACAGCAGAAAACAGGCAGCTGGCACTGTGGCTCTTGTTAATAGGTTAGTCCAAGAAATCATATGAAAAGTGCTCCAAAGTGTGTACAAAACACAAGAAAGTGGATAAAACCAAGCATGGAACATCAAAAATTATAGATACATTTGCAATGTATCATGGAGCATTACTATAATCAAGTTCTTTAGGCTCCTCCCTTTGGATCCTCATCATTTTGATCATTTTGAGTTCTTCAACAGGATTGGCTCAGCTTTACCTGCAAATTTAGCTAGAATGAGAGTTTGACTCTCGGTTATCTTACCTAGATGTGCCTCAATGATCCTCGTTCTTTCTTGGAGGGCCTGCAAATCATTTCTCAAAGTAACAGCTTGTCTAGATAATTTACTAAGCATAGCATCATGGTTCTCCATTATTTTAACAAGAATATTGTTTTGTTTATTTTGTGAGTCTATAAAAGACTTAAGTGTTTCTTGGAGACTACCATTACTAGTTTCCATATTATTATTATAGTTACCTGCAGGACTAAAATAATGTTTATGAAAGTTAGGACTGTAACTCTTCTTCTAAGCAGGGTTGTAATCATTATGAGCTATGAAGTCTATTTCTTCAATATTTGTTTCAGGAGTGGCTCTTACCTGGGTTTCCTTACCTTTTACGGCTGGTATGAGCACATCCAACTTAGCATTCAGTTTTTCGTTTTCTTGTGGTGAAATAGAGTTCACCTTCTTCGTGTTTGATCTTTCCACATACCATTGAGCATGGTTGTCTTGCATATTGTCTAGCAGATGTTTTGCTTCGGTAATATGTTTACCCATAAACGTTGCTCTAGCTACAGTATCAAGCATAGACTTGGACACAGGATTAAGAGCATTATAAAATAAATGGAGGATTAACCAATCTTCCATCCCATGATTATGACAGTTTCTTAAGCATCCTTTCATCCTCTCCCATGCAAGCGCTAGTGGCTCACGCTCTTCCTGTCTAAAACCAGTAATATTAGATCAGAGTTGTATAGTCTTTGCAGGTGGGAAAAATTTATTCATAA
Source organism: Avena sativa (assembly GCA_916181665.1). Classification (NCBI taxonomy): domain Eukaryota; kingdom Viridiplantae; phylum Streptophyta; class Magnoliopsida; order Poales; family Poaceae; genus Avena; species Avena sativa. The sequence continues at coordinate 625,152,122 of OV702288.1, read as the reverse complement.
ATAAAGAAGTACATCCCACCCACGATGTAATAGTATTTTTAGGCAAAGATAACAACCATTATTTAGCTCTCCCTCTTAGAGAGAAAGGAAATAAACACAATTTGACCGCATCAGGGTCAACGTCTTTAATACGCATCATATCACATATTTCAGTGAAAGTATTCAAGTGCATACCTGCGTCGTCAACAGCAGAGCCTCCAAATTGATTCTGTTGAACCAAACTTAAGTAATGGGGCTTAATTTCATAGTCATCAGCAACAATTGCTGCCTGAGTAATCAAGGTATGCAAATAATCATTGTTGGGAGTAGCAAACTCCCCAAGCTTCTTTTCAGCCATATTTCCTATGTTTTTGGGTTTTCTTAAACAAAGAATTATAATAGTAAAAGTAAGAATTTAAAGGCTAACTAATTTTTTTGGTTTATCAAATAAAGACTGAAAGCAAACTAACAAAATTAAAAACAAGAACTAAAACTAGCAAGGTTCCTAATAACCTCACCAGGGTATCTATTGTCTCCCCGACAACGGCGCTAGAAAAAGGGTTGATACCTTTGATCCGGATTACGGATGTAGTATAGCTTCTTTTTCCCTAGTAGACATAGTTTATCGAATTCTCGGGAAGCGAATGCGTAATGAAGTTACTTTAATGGGCCTTCGGGAGTTTTAGAATTCCTTTTGTATTTTTAGCAGACCAATAGCTTGCGTCTTTTTGTTGTTGTCGATGATGGAGAGAGAGAGCCTAGGGTGTTCAGTTTCACCTGTAGCTATGCAAAACATCTGATGGGAATAAAAGGTAGAAATAAAGTATGAATATACTTGTTAGAGCAAGATAAATTATATGTGGACAGTGCATCCATAATTGCAATTGCCTCTGCAACCGCTTATAGTAATAACCTACTAGTCTCATCCATATAAAAAAGAGAACTAATGATATGCATAGTGATGTCAGCGTTAATCCCAAGCAAATCCCTCACATACAGCCGTACTACCCCTTCTGTCACAGGGGTTCCCAACCTGCAGATCAGTCATTACTCATACTCCTTATACCTGGCTCAACCCTCGGGTCTTGGGGTACCTGACAAGTCCTTGGATTGAGGCAAGAGAGGATACAATAATCATCATGTCATACAAACTAATACAGAATCCCATCTATGATAAATAACATGCACAATTGTTGCATGGCTAGGCCGAAGCCCTTAGCCCAAGGAGAATTACTCACACATAGAGATGAGATCAACAATCACAAACATTGTAATGAAAATCATAAGATTGATAGCAATAGTTTTACAATATCGCCAACCGAAGAAGAGATCTACTATTACAAGTGGTGGAATATGGCTATGGAGATGGATAAGGGTTTTGAGATCTGGAGGCGGCTAGTGATCTGTGGCAGAGACTTTTGGTGAGGTCGGAGAGAGTTTTCTCGTCGCTTGAGGCTTCTTTATATAGGGGTCCCTTTGATATGTTGCAAACGTATCTATAATTTTTGATGTTCCATGCTTGTTTTATATCTACTTTCTTATGTTTTGTCCACACTTTGGAGTATTTTTATACACTTTCTTGGACTAACCTATTAACAAGATGCCACAGTGCTAGTTGCTTGTTTTCTGCTGTTTTTGGTTCTAATAAAGTCAGAAATGAATATTCTCGAAATTGGACGGGACAAAAGCCAAAGTTAATATTTTGCCGAGGGGGACATGGAGCCAGAATATGAAACGGAGAGGGGCCAGAGGCCGGCCACACCACCTGGCCGCGCGGCTTGGCCTGGCCCGTGCTAGGGGGTGGTGTGACCACCTAGGGCACCCCCTCGGCTTCCCCTTTCGCCTATAAGATGCCTCTAATACAGAAACCCTAGGTACCCGATCAAAATTCCATGAAAGAGTTTGTAGCCGCTGTCATCCCTAGATCGAGAGGGATCTGAAGCTCTTCCCAGCACCCTGCCGGAGGGGAGAATTCACCCTAGAGGCCTTCTTCATCCCCACAAGCCTCCGGTGTGATGCATGAGTAGTTCATCCTTGGACTACGGGTCCATGTAGTAGCTAGATGATTGGTTCTTCTCCTTTGTGCTACCATGTTTAGATCTTGTGAGCTCCGTTCATGATCAAGATCATATATTTGTAATCCTACATGTTGTGTTTGCGGGGATCCGATGGATATTGAGATGCTATTTCAGATTGATATTGATTCTATCATGTCTTTGTTATTTGTGATCTTGCATGCTCTCCGTTGTTAGTAGATATCTTGGACGAGTAGATGCTAGCAACTCCAAGAGGGAGTATTTATGCTCGATAGTGGGTTCATGCCTCTAGGAATCTGGGGAAGTGACATAAATCTCTAAGGTACTAGATGTGTTGTTGTTACTAGGGATAAAACAACAATCCTTTGTTCATAGAATAATCATATCCTTTACTTTACACGCAATGCTTAATGCAATTATCTGTTGCTTGTAACTTAATACTGGAGGGGGTTCGGATGATTACCTGAAGGTGGATTATTAGTCATAGATGCAGTTGGATTACGGTCTGTGTATAATATTGTAATGCCCAATCAAATCTCATATGAGTCAAGATGATTAGTATATGCATGTATGCTTTCTCGATGTTTGTTAATTGCCCCACTATAATTTGTTCACCCAACATGTCACCTATCTTTGAGAATCACCACTAGTGAACTATGGATCCCGGTCCATTCTTTTACCATCAATCTACAACTATTTACTGTTTTCTGTTTACTTTCTGCAAGCTATTACTATCTTCCACAATACGTTTAATCCTTTGTTTTCAGCAAAACCGGTGAGATTGACAACCTCACTGTAAGTTGAGGCAAAGTTTCGTGGTTGTGTTGTGCAGGATTCCAAGTTGAAAACAACACCTTGGAAGTGTTTCCTTGCTCCTACTGGTTCGATAACCTTGGTTTCATAACCGAGGGAAAACTTGTTGCTGTGCTCATCATACCTTCCTTTTAGGGTTCCCCAACGAGCTCGATATATTTTGGGCCATCAACCTTCACAAAAGTTGTTCTGTTTGACCTAACGATGGCGAACGGAGCTATACGGCCGGAATTTCTGCTCCGGTCGTATAGTTGGTTGTTAAAGCGTCTGCCTCTACTTTACGGCTCTTGGTTTCTTCTGGTTGTTGTAAATCTCGTATCTTTGACTTTAATGTAGTGATTCCCTTCTTTAAACGATATTATCTACGTAGGAAAATATAAAAGAAAAGACTGCATACCCCTCTGAATATTGGGCATTAGTGACAGGGTTTAGAGAGATATTTCATTAAAAGTATGAATAATATCCAGTTTAAATGTGGACGTAGATGGCTATATTTCAGAGCCATCAGCAGTGCACGAATAGTGCATTGCTTGGACAACGCGTAGTGCATTACGACCAAACGCAGTGCAACATAGTACAACAAGGCAGTGCACGGGCAGTGCCCTGCTAGCACACCGCGCATTGCACTGCGACTGAAGGCAATGTAACGTAGTACAACAGGGCAGTGCACGGGTGGCGCACTGCCAGTATACCATGCAATGCATTGCGGACCCACTTCTCGGTCGGTCACACATCCTCCAATTGCTACAAACCAAGCACGCTTAACCTCGAAGTTCTTTAATGAGCTTCCGAAAAAGAAGTTGCAACTTGTTGATATAGGTATCCTATCAATCGTATTAAGCCATGTGCCGAGTTCTCACACTTAGGCAAACCAACATGCGGTTGGGTGGCTAGGAGGGTGGTTGTACCCTCAGCGCACCAGAGTTCAAACCCCAAGTTAGCACTGTGTGTTGCATAAAATGTGGAATATTCATTCAGTGGGAGGCGACGTTCCCGTCAATAGCGAGGCGCCCGTGGTGACTTCGTCAATCTCAAGATGCAGTCCGTCGGCTCAGTCTCTCGGAGGTGCTCGTAGGGGTAGGGTGTGCGTGTGTGTGCGTTTATAGGGGTGGTGCATGTACGTGTTCTGAGTGTCTGCGATTGTACTATGTTTGTATAAAAAAGATATCACACTTAGTCGCTGCCCACCCGGAGCTCGTGGAGGAGGAGCACGTCTTCTTTGCGGTGAGGGACGAGGTTGGGCCGTCGACGTCGGTGAAGGAGGAGGTTGGGCCATCGATGGCGGTAAAGGAGGAGGCTAGGCCATCGACGAAGGGGGATGAGGAGGCAGTGACCATCGACCTTGGCGTCAGTGACAACATCGAGTTTTACTAGGACGATTAGGCTCGAATTAGGTCGAACCAGGGTTGAATTGGGTTTGGTTTGCGTAAATTCCGTTCGAATCTAAGTTTAATTTGTAAGTTTGTATATATTTTTAAGTTTAAATTTAAGCTTTGTCTCTCTACTACCCTATTTTAGGGCAACTATCGGAGCGGAGGGACCCTACAATAGGGCATCCGCAAAAGCAAAATTTGCACCGGTGCCCTAAGACACTAAAACTGGTGCCTTAAACCCAAAAACTGCAACTCTAAAATAGGACATTTAAGATACTGTGCCCTTCTAAGATACTGTGACCTTCCCATTGTCAAATAGCAACAAGCACTAGTGGAGGGTTCCCATGCTCCCATCAAAATGGCCGAACTAGGATAAATATAAACACAAATCATACTACTCCATAAAATTTAATGATTAAGTATAAATAGAATACACACAAGAACATCTTCACAAGAAAAACGCCTAGTAGAGGTACAAGCATCAAACACCCACGCCGGGGAGCTGGCTACAAAAGCACACTCTGTTTCAGGTTTTCCAGCTCATGCATGAGCTGAATAGCTGAAACCAACTGAAATGACTCAAACTACATGCGCAACAACCGTTGCTCCTAACTTTGTGAAAGTGTACCACACTAGAGACGGCCCGGTGCAACGCCGTCGTTGGACCGACCCTGACGACCTACAGATTTCTTAACATTGGTCCACGGCCAGCAGATACTGAGGGTGACTAAGACAGGACATTGATGTTGTGGAAACCACGGGACAAGTTCAAGCATCTGCAATTTGCACCTCAAGCAACTCAAAAGACACTCGGCGATGAACTCAGAAGCACTTCATGTGGACGATGGACGGACCAGTTTCGTCGTACTCTGCCTTGGAGATCCACATCTGCGACACAAAGATTACATGCCATTATTAGTCTCGCAGGGTAATTATAAACAGCAGTAACAAAACATGATCTAGGAAAAAAGAAAGATGGGTTTACCTGCTGGAAGGTACTGAGAGAGGCGAGGATAGAGCCACCAATCCAGACACTGTACTTCCTCTCCGGCGGAGCGACCACCTTGATCTTCATGCTGCTGGGCGCGAGCGCGGTGATCTCCTTGCTCATACGGTCCGCGATCCCGGGGAACATGGTAGACCCGCCACTGAGCACGACGTTACCGTACAGGTCCTTCCTGATATCCACGTCGCACTTCATGATGGAGTTGTAGGTGGCCTCGTGGATGCCGGCGATTTCCATCCCGATCATGGAGGGCTGGAAGAGCACCTCGGGGCACCTGAACCTCTCGGCCCCGATGGTGATGACCTGCCCGTCGGGCAGCTCGTAGTTCTTCTCGACGGAGGAGCTGGTCCTGGCCGTCTCCAGCTCCTGCTCGTAGTCGAGCGCCACGTAGGCGAGCTTCTCCTTGATGTCCCTGACGATTTCCCGCTCGGCGGTGGTGGTGAAGGAGTACCCGCGCTCCGTCATGATCTTCATCAGGCTGTCGGTGAGGTCGCGGCCCGCGAGGTCGAGCCGGATGATGGCGTGGGGCAGCGTGAACCCCTCGTAGATCGGGACGGTGTGGCTGACGCCGTCGCCGGAGTCCATGACGATGCCGGTGGTCCTGCCGCTGGCGTAGAGGGAGAGCACGGCCTGGATGGCGACGTACATGGCCGGGCAGCTGAAGGTCTCGAACATGATCTGGGTCATCTTCTCCCTGTTGGCCTTGGGGTTCATGGGCGCCTCCGTGAGCAGCACGGGGTGCTCCTCGGGCGCCACGCGCAGCTCGTTGTAGAAGGTGTGGTGCCAGATCTTCTCCATGTCGTCCCAGTTGCCCACGATGCCGTGCTCGATCGGGTACTTGAGGGTCAGGATGCCTCGCTTGGACTGCGCCTCGTCGCCCACGTACGCGTCCTTCTGCCCCATGCCGACCATGACCCCCGTGTGGCGCGGCCTGCCCACGATGCTCGGGAACACGGCCCTCGGCGCATCGTCGCCGGCGAAACCCGCCTGCAGTTTTTTCGCACGAACGGATTAAGGATGGGTGGTCAGTTCGCTGAAGTTTACTGAAGAAAAATAGGCAGAGCGGAAGACGGAGTCTGCACGTGGGTAATACTGAATTAAGTAAGGGCTGACACTGTGACAGGACAATCAACCTTGACCATTCCCGTGCCATTGTCACACACGATCGGCTGGACATCCTCTTCCGCCATTTCTCAAACTGTTTTCTGCAAAAGGAGATCTTTTCTTTCAGATTATTGATTTTGGAGTTCAGGGGCGCGACTGCTCTGCAGTGACATGTTCTTGATCATCACAAAACTAGTTCGTGGACCCAAGCAAAACACACGATGACGAAGCAAAACACAAATACGCATGGAAACAATAATTATACCTTGCATCCAATGGTATTTTTTCATGATATGCTCCCTCCGTTCAGAAATATAAGACGTTGTGAATCGAATGTATCTAGACGTCGTGAACCTATATACTAAAAGACGTCTAGATACATTTGATTCACAAAGCAAAAACGTCTTATATTTCTGAACCTATACACTAAAAGACGTCTAGATACATTCGATTCACAAAGCAAAAACGTCTTATATTTCTGAATGGAGGGAGTATATCTCATAAGTATTTATGTGTCAAAATAGGGATCAATTTTTTTCCTTAAACTACGTGCCTGTTAAACTGAAACCGAGGGAGCAATTGTAGTCAAAGGGGATCTAATCCATAATTCCATAATTAGCCCAGATCACGGTAATAGATCACAAGATTCATCGAATCTTTGGCAAAACACATGTTTAATTAGGAAGATTCTGCTGGTTCCCAGCTCACTGGTCAAATCCCGAGCGGTCAACGGAAACAGAATACCGCCAGTATGGCAAATCTGCAATCGTTGGTCACATGGAAACTGCCGTAACATCAGGGATCTAGCAGCGGATGTTGCGCGAACTATAGCAGATAAAAGATGATCCTACAGTACTACGGAATCAACTTGAGCATACCGGTCTCTTAATCCGATGATGATCAAACATGATCGACCACAGCTGCATAGCGAGCAGCACGACAAGAACTTGCAGCTGATCGCAGCAGCAAGCACCATACTGATCATGTAACCCAACCCCCAAAGCATACGCAAAAACCACCGGCAAAATACCTGACGCGGCGATCTATCGGAGGTTCGGAAGAATCATCTCACGTAACCCGGCTGTTCCACGGATCGAATCGAAGCAGGAGGGAGAGGAGAGGAAAGCGTGCATACCTTGGGTTGGGTGGATTGGGGGATTTCTCTCCCGATCGGGTCGTCGCCTGCTGCTTCCGCTGGCGGGAGTGACGCGAGCGTGAGAGCGAGACAAATGGGAGGAGACGGAGCGAAACAAAAAGGTGGAGCCGTCATATATGCCAGCACCCGCAGAGCAGAGCAGAGCAGGCCGCCTGCTCCGCTCCGCTTGGACTTGGCTGCACCCGCGTGCGGCGTGTCTGCGTTTCTGGCCGCGCTTGACGCCACCATCCATGTCACGGCAAGACACGAGCGTCGGAGCGTGGAACGGCGACCGGGTCGACAAGCTTATTTGATTGTCCTGTGGCCCGGTGGGCAGGGTCAATGGGAAACCACCATATTGTAGGTGAAATGGTATCTGCTGCAAAGAATACGGGCGGCTGCAGCCAGCGCGGAACTTTCGGTGCCTAGCTACCTAATCCCGGCACGTCCACGTCGGACGGAAGTGGGGCACACCGGTGCTGTTGGACTAGCGTGCGGTGGAGACTAACCTAATAACTATACAAGTTTTTTTTAATCAACAGTAAAACAATGACTTTTTTGCCAAACGGTCTTAATTATTCATAGTCACCCTCTCTGTTCTGTTTTAGTGCTCCGGCAGTCGCCACCGAGAGATTGTATTGGATCTGATTTTATTTGTCTGGTGATTCTCGCCCTTAAACCCCTCTCGAGGCTTTTCAGTCGAAGTCAATTTGATTTGCCCGTGTCGTTCTCCTCGGCGGCTAGGACTCATGTCTGTCTTGGAAGACCTAGCCAGGTCATGGCGGAAGAAGGCACCTCGAAATTGGATGGTGGTGGTAGGAACAACCAGGAGGAGATCGATGACTTGTTTAGCCATCTCGAGCTAAACGAGGATGAGTTGGATGATGTGGTCATCGCGGTAGAGGAGGCCAAGACCTACAACAAGGATGCTTGATGGATGGCGATAGAGAAGGTGTTAACGAATAGAACAGCTCTGAGGCACTATTCGAGAAGATGAAGAGTGTCTGGAATCTCTCTCGAGATCCAGATTGTCGTAAGGCTGGAGAAAATTTCTTTATCTTCCAGATGCGTTGGTTAGGGGACTGGAATAAGGTGGTGCACTGGGGGACTTGGACGTTCCTAGGATGGGACCTCCTCATTGAGGACTATGATCGCATCACGGCACCCGAAGACATTGTGTTTGCAGGCCTGTATGTTTGGGCCCAAATCCATGGAGTGTCAGAGCTCTACCGCAAGATATAAGTCATTGATGATCTGGCTCGGAAAGTGGGGAAGGTAAAGGAGGTACAAATGTCTCCAACACTCTTTTTTGAGGGCAAGTATGTGCGCATTAGAGTTATGATCGACACTAATCGAGCTCTTATGAGGTTTGTCTTGCTTACTATCCCAGAAGGATGGAAGAGATTGACAGTGAAATATGAAAAAGTCTCGTTCTTTTGTGAATGATGAGGGCTAACTGGGCATGATCAGGAGGAATGCAGAGATGGAGTATGGGAAGAGAAACAGTTGCAATATGGCAAATGGATGCTTGTCGTCCGTCGTGCTAATCAGCCTACACAGGACTCCATTCGTTTTGCACCAAGACCGGTCCGTGGAGGATGGTCAGGAAGGGGAGGTGTGATCTTTCACGGAGGAAGGAAAAGGTCATTTGAGGATGCATCGCTGGACAATGTGGATGACTTAAAGTTAACAACTGGCAACCTAATGAAAGTGGATGGCCAAACAACTATCAAGGAAGAAGTTGCTAACACTTTGGCCCGTAGGCAGTTGATATGGATGCATCGGTAATGGATGGAGAAGTAGATGTCGATCAAACTTCTGATATGTTTAGAAATCAGACCGCGTCACCCCATTACCTCCTAAATATGTCAAAGGGAAGGACAAGAAACCCAAGAAATCTAGTGGAACAACAGATAAATTGGCACCATCGGCGGCCTCCCCCGAGGAGGACTGCTGGGCCCAATGAATCTTCTCAGCATGAACTGTCGGGGTGTGGGCGGCCTGCGGTAGTTCAAGAAGTTCGTAGCTTGGTACAACTGCATCGCCCTAGGTTGGTGTTTTTGTCGGAGACAAAGATGTCAAACCTGAAAGCACAGGAGATGAGGTGGAGTTTGAGCTTTGAACATGCATTCAGTGTGAAGATCGAGGGTTTGAGCGGAGGCTTAGTCTTATTTTGGAACAGTGACTCAACTGTTTCATTGAAATCGTACAGTCGTTCTCGTTCTCACATTGACGTCCTGGTAAGAAACGACTCCATGGGAGATGTTGAGTGGAGATTTACAGGATTTTATTGGAATCCAATGAGATCTAGAAGAACAAGAGATTGGGAACTGCTGCTGTTTTTGAGACGTGAATTTGATAACCCCTGGATCTGTGATGGTGACTTCAACGAGATCCTCAGTGCTAGTGAACATATTGGGGAGGAGGGATGTGAGACAGGAATGGATGATTGAAGGGTTCCGAGATACAGTGGACTACTACATGTTCACCGATATGGGCTACTCGGGATTGCCGTTTACATGGAGTAACAAACAAGCTGCACCTGACAATATAAAGGTGCGACTTGACAGGGTGCTAGGCGATGATCGGTTCCTTGATGGCTTTGAAAACACCTCGGTGTGTCATATCCAGACCACCTCCTCGGATAATTGTTGATTGCTAATTAAAATTAAACGCTCGGATTAGCTGCAGAGGAGGTGTAAATGATAAAGCCTTTCGATTTGAAAATATGTGGGTTAAGCATGAGAGATATCTGGAGGTTGTTGAACATGGATGGGAGGCCGGTGGTCATGACCTTGTGGATTTGTCCGTTAAGCTGGGCTATATGCAATACAACCTGTCATCTTGGGCTAGGAAGGAATTTGGACCAGTCAACAAACAACTACTTCCTCCGTTTTAAAATATAAAATGTTTTACCTTTGTGAAGAAAATGTATCTAAACTCCGAGTGAACCTACACATAAAAGAAGTCTAGTTACAATTGTTTCACAAGCTAAAACATCTTATAGTTTGAAATGGAGGGAGTAAATATTATGAGAAACAAGCTGTAGAGTATCCGTGGTGATTCTATATTGTTTGGGCCAACTAGGGAGGAGTGCGATTTAATGAAGAAGATATCAGCCCGATGTTCGGGTACACAGTGGTTGGCAGAGGGAGACCGAAACACATCTTTCTTTCACAGACGTGCTTGGGAACATGCCAGAACGAACAAAATTTTGTCTCTCAAGAAAGAGGACGACTCCTATGCATCGACACAAGCTGAACTAGAGAGTCTTCCCGCTGAATTTTACATATGCATGTTATCGGCCTAGAAACAAACCACGACTTCAGTCATTACCCAGCTTGTTCAGCCTAAAATTACTGTTGTGATGAACGAGCGCATGTGTGCGCCTGTCACCAACGTGGAGGTAGAAGATGCACTGTTTATTATGCATCCTAATAAATCTTCGGGATCAGATGGTTTTACTGCGAGGTTCTACATTCAGCATTGGAATATTCTTAAGGATGATATTTGTAGAGTTGTCCGGCGGTTTATGGATGAGGAGATATGCCAGAAGCAGTTAATCATACGGTGTTGGTGCTTATACCGAAGGTGAAACAGCCGCAGGACCTGAAGTAGTATAGGCCTATCGCACTGTGCAATGTCCTATACAAAATTTCCTCTAAAGTGCTTGCACTAAGACTAAGGCCAATACTGGAGGAGGTAATATCCGAGGAACAATGTGCTTTCGTCCTAGGTAGAATAATCATAGCAACGTGATCACTGCGTTTGAGTGTGTTCACTATTTGAAAAGGAAGAAAGGGAAGAGTAGGACTTACACAGTTAAATTGACATGGCAAAAGCTTACGATAGGGTTGAATGGTGCTATCTAAGGGATATTATGGAGAAGGTTAGTTTTGCTGTAGAATGGATTAATCTGGTGATGAGATGTGTGGAATCAGTATCCTTTTCGGTCAGAGTGAATGGGAAATTATCGGAATTCTTTAAATCATCAAGGGGCATAAGATAGGCAGACCCTATCTCCCCCTACTTGTTCCTCGTTTGTTCGGAAGGTTTGAGCTCTCTACTGAAGGGAATTGGCCAACACTATCTTTCGAGAGGAATCAAGGTGGGTATTTATGACCCATGGATTTCGCACCTCCTTTTTATCGATGACTGCTTAATATTTACACAAGCATCGGCCGTCGGAGCCGCAAGGATACATGCAATACTGAAAACCTATCGAATGGGACCATGTTAGTTGGTAAACAAGACCAAATTGACAATATTCTTTAGTGGCAATTGTTCTAACAAATTTAAAGTTGTTGTCTATGCGCCACAGGAATCAATACCGAAGCCCTGGTGGAGAAGTACCTTGGCCTTCCTACGTCCCTGGGCAGTCCACGTATTCTAAATTTGAGCATATCTTAACAAAAATTAAGAATCTCTTGAAGGGTTGGTCTCCCAAAAATATGAGCAGTGTAGTGAGAGAAGTATCGATCAAAGCCATTTGTCAGGCTATTACTACATACTATATGAGCTGCTTTAAATTGTCGAAGAAACTATGCAAGAAAATTATGAGTACCTTGGCCAGTTTCTGGTGGGGTGGGGATGAGAAAAAGAGAAAGATGCACCGGAGGAAATGGGAGAAGATTGCTATTCCAAAATCAGCTGGAGGCATGGGCTTATGGACTTCCTCCTTTTAATAAATCCATGCTAGCCAAGCAAGCTTGGAGACTAATGGATAAACCTAACTCCGTGTGTTCTCATGTTCTATGTGGCAAATATTTCCATGGGAAAGATTTTCTTTTGGCCACTTGAAGAATATCAAGCTCACATATTTGGAGGGTAATTTTGCATGGACGAGAGGCGCTGAAGAAAGGCCTAATAAGAAGAATGGAAAATGTGTCTTCGATTAAGGTATGGGAAGATCCCTAGATACCTGCACACATTAGCAAAACGCCCTTAGTAAGATAAGATGAGTCAGAAATAACAAGTGTGGGAGAATTAATTCTGGGGAACTTGGCACAATGGGACGAGAAGAAGATCAAGGAGAATTTTGTAACATGTTTCTGGGATTTCTGACCATGGTTTGACACATGGAGTGTCATTGCACGTCTTCTTTTCCAAACCACAATGATTCACATGGCCACACACACTCAAGTGGGTGTGGTGATGCAAGCTCTGTCACACTAGTGCTCCATTGCATGTGGCAGTTGTATTCCAATATATTCCTGAGCTTTCTGATCATGGTTTGACAGATTGAGAAGCGGATATCTCTGCTATATTATCAATTCTGTTGGGTCAATGCACACAGAGGATTTTTTTGGCTTGGAATCCAAAGAAAGTTGGGTCCTTTTCAATCAGATCATGTTACTGTCTCTTGGTTGCAGAGAAGCAAGAGACACCCCAACAATCCTCGTCGGGTGAATACAATAAGCACTACTGGAAAGTTTTGTGGAAACTTTAAGTGCTACCAAAGATTAGAACATTTTGGTGGCAGGTTCTAGACGATTCTATTCCATGCAGATAAGTTTTGAAGGACAAACACATGGAGATATTAGCATGTTGTGAAGCATGTGGAGCAAAAAGTGAATCAATATTTCATGCTCTTTTTTACTGTACCTGGGTGCAATGGTTCTAGACGGACCTGAAGAAGTTGACATCTATCAAAATCCTGATATTGCATCCAAACTCTTGGGCGACATATATGATCGGAGGGAAAATTATTCCTCTATCTGACGCGTGCGTTATCCTTTGTGACTGTTGGGTTGTGTGAACATAAGGCAATTCTCGGCGACACGATGAAGGATGCAGATCAATGGTCGGGTCTATGAGGTGGACGCTCGATACCACCTTTGATTTAGCGTTGATCGGAAAGAAGCAAAAAACCCAGGTGATCAAGCAGGTGGCTAGGTGGAAGAGGCCCGAGGGTGGGTGCATAAAAATTAATGTGGATGCCAGCTACTCGGAGGATGATAGATCAGGTGCCACTGGCCTAGTCGTTCGGGACTCACATGGTACCCTGGTTTGGGCACAAGCACAATGGATCAAACATGCATCAATTCCATTGGTGTTGGAGTCACCACACTACCCTCGATGGTGTTAAACTTACAGCAGTACGAGTGTATCGCTGATGACCCACAAGTATAGGGGGTGTATCGCAGTATTTTCGATAAGTAAGAGTGTCGAACCTAACGAGAAGCAGAAGGTGCTGGCTAGTGGTATGGATCAGGAATTCTCTGCAAATACTTAGCAAACGGATTTTTAGGGGTTTCCGATAAGGCAAGTAAACAAAGTACGAGTAAATAAAAGACAGTAGGAATAAATACAGCAAGTGGCCCAATCCTTTATGCAGCAAAGGACAAGCCGGTTGTATTTCTTAAGATGACCAAACGTTCTCGAGGACACATGGGAAGACTGTCAAGTGCTTTCGCTTCATATAACTGATTAATCTTCTCTAGCTTGCTAAGTGTTGTGTGGGTGAACCTGTGCTAATGTACCGCCCCATCCAAGACTAATACATACTTGTGATTAAACCCCTTGCAAACATCCGTAAGTACAAGAAAGTATTTAAGGTAGAAACCTAACCACAGCTTTAAACTCTAAGACCCTTACGTCCCTTGTGCAATGGTTTCCTAACGGGGGTTCAGGTTTCTACCACTCCGGCAACCCCTACGATTAGTAGCCAAATACACAATGCATTCCCCTAGGCCCATATAGGTAAAGTGTCATGTAGTCGACGTTCACATGACACCACTAGAAGAAGTACACCACAACTTAAATAACAATCTATTGAATCTTTCTCAACACAACTCCACTACTAACAACGAGACTTCTCCTATGTCCTCAAGAACAAAACGAACTACTCACAAGACATCATATGGATCATGATCAGAGATGGAATAATGATGTATAACAATCTGAACATAAACAATAATTCGATGGTTCACTCAATAGCATCAACTACAAGGAGTAATCAACACCGAGAAAGTTTCCCCTATGAACTAATGCAAGATCCAACCAATTGTTACAGCAATATGGAGATGGTGATGAGGGTGCTGATGGTGATGATGGTGGTGATGATGATGATAATCCCGATGAAGTCCAGCTTGATGGTGGTGTTGTTGGCGACGATCTCCCCTCTTCGGGAAGGAATTCCCCCGGCAGAAATCTGTCTGCTGGAGAGATATTTCTCTCTCGGTGTTTTCTGCCCCGCAGAGGCGGCGGAATCTTTCTATGGTCGCTCCCCGAGTCTTAGGGTTTTGGGAGGATGATATACGCCAGAAGGGAGAGGCTGGAGTGGGCCAGGGTGGCCACACCACCTCTAGGCGCGGCCTAGGCCTGCCCGCGCCATGGGGTGGTCTGGGGGCCCTGTGGCCCACCTCCACTCCATCTTGTGGCATCCTTAGTCTTCTGGAAAAATAGGATTTTCCATATATTTTTCCGGATTTTCTGATCTTCATGAATTTTGCCTCCAAACAGCACCTTTTCCATCAGAATCCTGATTGCAGCGGTCCATGCTCCAAAAGTCAGCAACCATGCAAAAATAGATGAAATAACATAAGTATCACCTCTCAATATGAAATATATCAATGAATAATAGTGAATTAAGACATATAATAGTGATGCAAAATGGACGTATCAACCCCCCCAAGCTTAGACTTCGCTTGTCCCCAAGCGAAACTAAGCTCAATAAACATGGCCTCAGGTTTATGGAGTGAAGAGTTGATAAAAGAATACGGACAAGAAGCATCACATTCATCAAATACATAGATCATAATATAAGATAACTCACTATTATATAACTCAACTTGTAATGAGTAAATGAAGCACAATAAAGATACATAAAGTGAATCATAATTGGTAATGGCAAACTTAGCTCTTGGTCGAAGAATAGTTGATAATTTGCTGGAGTTCACAAATAGCTGGTTTTTCAATGATAGCTTTCAAAGTAGTAAACATCAAGATAAGAGCAATGTGCAAAACAAGGAACATAAGACATGATTGCTTAAATCATCATATGAATGAATGAAACACAACAACTCAATATACTTGCTGAGATAGAAGGGAAATAGGTTTACTGACTCAACTACAAAGTAAAAGAAAGGCCCTTCGCAGAGGGAACCAGGGATTGCAAGTCTCATAAAGAGCTCCCAAAAATTATGATACTTACTAGCTTTCAGCTCTCATTGCCCCTATCATAGGCATCTTTAGGTGGTTAAGGTTAAAGTGATCAAACATGAGGATATGCATTGACAAGTTGTAAGTTGAGAATCTCATGTCCCTTGAATACGAGGGCCGCTCCTCATGCTACTCAAGTTTAGTCACCGGTAAGTTCTTGTCATCGTAAGCATATGTGTATCATAGAGAACCGCCAACGGGGTACCCCTTGCCCAATGATACAGAAGAATCCCCATATCAAAATGATAAGGCAAGCAAACAACAAGTATCTCAGCAATCTTCTTATTTACCATGGGAATATGGTGCTTTTTTCTCTCTTTCCTCTTTTCATAATATCTTTTTTTTCTTTTCTCTTTTTCTCAATCTCTATCTCTTTTTTATAAGAAGAATGCTTCATAGATACTCGTTATGGTTACGCTGCAGGTTTCCACCATGTCAGCATGGATTAGACCAGCGGACCAGGCGTTTCTCTAACACATATGCATAACTCCATGGACTTACAAGCTCCCCTTTCATTTCACACCGACGACATCCATAGACAAAAGAACATGATATCTGATGACCCACAAGTATAGGGGGTGTATCGCAGTATTTTCGATAAGTAAGAGTGTCGAACCCAACGAGGAGCAGAAGGTGCTGGCTAGTGGTATGGATCAGGAATTCTCTGCAAATACTTAGCAAACGGATTTTTAGGGGTTTTTCATATAGCAAGTAAACAAAGTACGAGAAAATAAAAGATAGTAGAAATAAATGCAGCAAGTGGCCCAATCCTTTATGCAGCAAAGGACAAGCCGGTTGTATTTCTATAGATGACCAAACGTTCTTGAGGACACATGGGAAGACTGTCAAGTGCTTTCGCTTCATATAGTTGATTAATCTTCTTTAGCTTGCTAAGTGTTGTGTGGGTGAACCTGTGCTAATGTACCGCCCCATCCAAGACTAAATACATACTTGTGATTATACCCCTTGCAAACATCCGTAAGTACAAGAAAGTAATTAAGGTAGAAACCTAACCACAACTTTAAACTCTAAGACCCTTACATCCCTTATGTAATGGTTTCCTAACGGGGGTTTAGGTTTCTGTCACTCCGGCAACCCCTACGATTAGTAGCCAAATACACAATGCATTCCCCTAGGCCCATATAGGTGAAGTGTCATGTAGTCTACGTTCACATGACACCACTAGAAGAAGTACACCACAACTTAAATAACAATCTATTGAATCTTTCTCAACACAACTCCACTACTAACAACAAGACTTCTCCCATGTCCTCAAGAATAAAACGAACTACTCACAAGACATCATATGGATCATGATTAGAGATGGAATAATGATGTATAACAATCTGAACATAAACAATAATTCAATGGTCCACTCAATAGCATCAACTACAAAGTGTAATCAACACCGGGAAAGTTTCCCCTATGAATTATGCAAGATTCAACGCAATTGTTACAGCAATATGGAGATGGTGATTAGGGGGCTGATGGTGATGATGATGGTCATGATGATGATGATCCTGATGAAGTCCAGCTTGATGATGGTGTTGATGGCGACGATCTCCCCTCTCCAGGAAGGAATTCCCCTGGCAGAAATCTGTCTGCGGGAGAGATCTTTCTCTCTCTGTGTTTTCCGCCCCGCAGAGGCGGCGGAATCTTTATGTGGTCGCTCCCCGAGTCTTAGGGTTTCGTGGGATGATATACGCCAGAGGGGAGAGGCTGGAGTGGGCCAGGGTGGCCACACCACTCCCTGGCGCGGCCTAGGCCTGCCCGCGCCATGGGGTGGTGTGGGCCCCCTGTGGCCCACCTCCACTCCATCTTCTGGCATCCTGAGTCTTCTGGAAAAATAGGGTTTTCCGTATATTTTCCCGGATTTTCTGATCTCCGCGAATTTTGCCTCCAAACAGCACCTTTTCCATCAGAATCCTGACTGCAGCGGTCCATGCTCCAAAAGTCATCAACCATGCAAAAATAGATGAAATAACATAAGTATCACCTCTCAATGCGAAATATATCAATAAATAATAGTGAATTAAGACATAGAATAGTGATGCAAAATGGACGTATCAACTCTCCCCAAGCTTAGACTTCGCTTGTCCCCAAGCGAAACTTAGCTCAATAAACATGACCTCAAGTTTATGGAGTGAAGAGTCAATAAAAGAATACGGACAAGAAGCATCACATTCATCAAATACATAGATCATAATAGAAGACAACTCACTATTATACAGCTCAACTCGCAATGAGTAAAGGAAACACAATAAAGATACATAAAGTGAATCATAATTGGTAATGGCAAACTTAGCTCTTGGTCAAAGAATAGTTGATAATTTGCTGGAGTTCACAAATAGCTGGCTTTTTCAAAGAAAGCTTTCAAAGTAGTAAACTTCAAGATAAGAGCAATGTGCAAAGCAAGGAACATAAGAAACATGAGTGAATAAATCACCATATGAATGAATGAAACACATCAACTCAAAATACTTGCTGAGATAGAAGGGAATAGGTTTACTGACTCAACTACAAAGTAAAAGAAAGGCCCTTCGCAGAGGGAAGCAGGGATTGCAAGTCTCATAAAGAGCTCCCAAAAATTATGATACTTACTAGTTTTCAGCTCTCATTGCCCCTATCATAGGCATCTTTAGGTGATTAAGGTTAAAGTGACACAACTAAGAGGATATGCTTGACAAGTTATAAGTTGAAATCTCATGCCCCTTACTTATGAGTACCGATCCTCATGCTACTCAACTTTAGTCACGAGCAAGCTCTTGTCATCGTAAATATGTGTGTATCATTGAGAACCGCCAACGGGGTACCCCTTGCACATGACACAGGAGCTATCCCATAATCAAAATGACAAGGCAAGCAGACAGTGAGCATATCAGCGATCTTTTTATTTGCTATTTGCATAGGTTTTTATTGAGGATGCTTCATAGAATGCTCACCATAGTTATGCTGCAAGTTTCCACCATGATTAGGCATGGCTTAGGCTAGCGGCCTAGGCGTTTCTCTAACACACATATAAACTCCATGATCTTACAAGTTCCACTTTTATTTCACACCGTCGGGATCCATAAGCAAAAGAACATGATATCAACTAGGTACAAGTCCCAATGAAGTGTTGAAAGCGGTCCCCGTGATACATGGTTCGGCTAACTTCAACTCATAAAGCGCAAGCATATACGCAACAAAGAAGGACCCAATGATTCAAGTTTATTAAGTGCAAGAAAGTAAAGTGTGCCATCAAGTTCGTGAGAGCTTTAATCACTAATTTTCACATAACAAGTTTAATTTGGGAGGAAGATAAAACAGGAATTTACTTGGAATAGCAATAATTCTACTAGGTAGGTATGGTGGACGCAAATGGCAAGGGTTTTGGTTTAAAGGAGGTGGATGCACGAGAAGAATTCCCTCTCAGTACAGGTTTTTGGCTAGCAAGGCTGGGTAGCAAGTACAAGAGTTGAAGGAAACAACCAAACATACAAATGATAAAGACAAACATGCAATCTTCCTTGGGAGCACAAAAGATCTTAACTAGAGAATACTAGACTTATGAGCAAATCAAGAAAGAAAGATGATGAAATTATTTTTCTCTAGTATACTTCTATCTTTTTCTTTTCAACTCTCAAAAAGGTGTTGCTACTGATCGAGCCAGGTTTGCCAAAACCAACTAAATTAACTCAATGATCCCAAAGTGCTACTAATACTAACAACAAGATCAATCATATAACCATGAATTGAAAACTAACATAAGCTATTACAAAAGAGTGAATGATAGAACTTCTCATTAATATTCCATAACGGAAACTCACACCAAGGGATACATATCTAACGAGAGAGAGGACACTTCCACAATGCA
Organism: Avena sativa; assembly: GCA_916181665.1. Lineage (NCBI taxonomy): Eukaryota > Viridiplantae > Streptophyta > Magnoliopsida > Poales > Poaceae > Avena > Avena sativa. Next base: position 625,132,657 of record OV702288.1, on the reverse strand, counting down.
AACCATACTACAAAATAACTCCTCTATTCATGATATGACTCTACTAATAAGGTAAAAAGATAGAAGATAGTGATATGATACCGCGGTACTCCCCCAAGCTTGGAACAAACCAAGGGGATGCCAAACCTCATGACGAATTACTCCTTAGGTGGTGGTGGTATCCTCTCATCTTCGTCCGTCTTCCAGGGTAAGGGCTTCCCGTCAACAAAGGACATCGTGGTTTCCAACATCCTGAAACTTGCAGCAGCACTTATGCGTTTAAATCTAGCCTCATACTCACAATTTTGATTTTGCACGTCATAGAACTGTGCTTGCAGTTTGTTGGTTGTTTGGCAGAGTGAAAAGACTTCATCTTTGAGTTCAGCCGTCTCCTTTTGGTGCTCGGCGATGAGTTCAGAACAAATCTTATGGATGATGTCCACTTCGCGCTCCGCCATCTTCCTGTACCTAAAGACTTCATGCTCCAGTGCTTCCATCATGTTCTCCAGACTTCCTTCACCTTTAGGGCCTTGAACCTCTTTAATCCGGACCTCCCCACCTTCGAGCAATAACTCCTTGGGGTGAATCTTCAATTCTCTCATGTATGGATTGATGATATCTTCTAACGAATCTCCCTTGGATGATCCAGAGGAAGACATTATGGCTCCAAATCTGGGATTTTTACCTGGCAGAAACAGATCGAAACAAAAACACGACAAAAACACGATATCCAGACCTCGGGGGATCCGGGGGGTTATATATTATGAAGTTTCGTACCAAAAGGAAGGTACTGGGAGAAAACGGGTCGGAGACGGAGTCCTGGGTGGCCTCACCGCCTGGTGGCGCGGCCAGGGGTGGGCCCGCGCCATGGGGTGGTGTGGGCCACCCTGGCTCCGGTTCCGTCTCTTTTTCGCTTAGTAGCTTTCCTTATTGACTAAAAACTGCAAAAATATAGTTGGATTGTATTTTCGCGGAACTTTTCTTACCAGAACTGTTACCTAGTTGGAAACGGACTCTGTAGGTCTCTGAATTTGGTCCTTAATGAATTTCTCTGGAGTTATAACTTGAAAGGCATCAACATCTTCATTGTAAGAATCTCCAGCAATATAGTGTTTGAGTCGCTGCCCATTCACTACTTGTGTAGTATTATCTGTTAGAGAAGAAATTTTTATTGCTCCTGAACGGTATACTTCTTCAATGATGAAAGGTCCTTCCCATTTTGATAGTAGCTTACCTGCAAAAAATCTGAGACGAGACCTATACAATAGAACTTTCTCACCAACATGAAATTCTCTCTTAAGTATTCGTTTGTCATGCCATCTTTTAACTTTTTCCTTAAAGAGCCTAGCATTCTCATAGGCTTCACTCCTCCATTCATCTAAAGAATTTAAGTCAAAAAGTCTTTTCTCACCAGCTAGCTTACAATCTCTATTTAGTTCTTTCACTGCCTAGTAAGTTTTGTGTTCTAATTCTAAGGGTAAGTGGCAAGCTTTCCCATAAACCATTTTATAAGGAGACATTCCCATAGGATTCTTATAAGCAGTCCTATAAGCCCATAAAGCATCATTCAACTTTTTAGCCCGGTTTTTTCTAGACCTATTAACAGTTTTTTGCAAGATAGATTTTATTTCTCTATTTGATAACTCTACTTGCCCGCTAGTTTGGGGATGATAAGCTGAAGCAATTCTATGATTAACATCATACTTAGCGAGCGTCTTCCTAAAACCGCCATGAATGAAATGAGAACCCCCATCAGTCATGAGATACCTAGGCACTCCAAACCTAGGAAAGATAATGTCCTTAAGCATTTTTAGAGAGGTTTCCCCGTCAGCACTCTTCGTAGGAATGGCTTCTACCCACTTAGTAACATAATCAACGGCAACAAGAATATGAGTGTAACCCTTCGAAGGAGGGAAAGGGCCCATAAAGTCAAATCCCCAACAATCAAAAGGTTCAATGACTAGAGAGTAGTTCATAGGCATTTTATTGCGTCTAGAAATATTACCAACACGCTGACATTCATCACAAGATAAAACAAATTTTCTTGCATCCTTAAAAAGGGTAGGCTAGTAGAAACCTGATTGTAATACCTTTTGTGCGGTTCTATCTCCCGCATGATGTCCTCCATAGGCGCTACCATGACATTTACGCAATATCTCTTTTTGCTCATATTCTGGGACACATCTTCGCATAATACCATCAACTCCTTCTTTGTATAAGTGTGGGTCATCCCAAAAATAATGCCTCAAATCGTAGAAGAACTTTCTTCTTTGCTGAGCTGTAAAAGTTGGAGGCAAATACTTGGAGACAATAAAGTTAGCATAATCAGCATACCAAGGGCTTCCTCGAGAGTTCACCCCTACTGCGGCTAACTATTCATTTGGGAAACTATCATTAACAGGCATAAGATCAAAAGATATGTTTTCCAAACGAGATAAATTATCAACTACAGGATTTTCAGCACCCTTCCTATCCACTATGTGTAGATCAAACTCTTGTAAAAGCAATACCCATCTAATAAGCCTAGGCTTAGCGTCCTTCTTCGTCATAAGATACTTAATAGCAGCATGATCAGTATGAATGGTTACTTTTGAGTCCACAATATAGGGCCTAAACTTATCACAAGCAAAAACAACAGCTAGAAATTCCTTTTCAGTAGTAGCATAATTCCTTTGAGCAGCGTCTAGAGTCTTACTAGCATAATGGATAACGTTTAGCTTTTTATCAATACGTTGCCCAAGGACAGCCCCTACAGCAAAATCACTAGCATCACACATTGTTTCAAAGGGTAAACTCCAATCAGGTGGTTGAACAATAGGGGCTGTAGTTAAAGCCTTCTTAAGAGTTTCAAAAGCTTCCTTACAATCATCATCAAAAACGAAGGGTACATCTTTTTGAAGAAGATTACTAAGGGGTTTTGATATTCCAGAAAAGTCTTCAATAAACCTTCTATAAAAACCAGCATGACCAAGGATACTACGAATACCTTTAATGTCTCTTGGGCATGGCATCTTCTCAATCGCCTCAACCTTAGCTCTATCAACTTCTATGCCTCTTTCAGAAACTTTATGACCAAGAACTATCCCTTCATTAACCATGAAGTGGCATTTCTCCCAATTAAGAACAAGATTAGTTTCTTCACATCTCTGCAAAACTTTATCAAGGTTATGCAGACAATTATCAAAAGAAGTTCCATAGACAGAAAAGTCATCCATGAACACTTCTACAATTTCCTCACAAAAGACATGAAAGATAGTAGGCATGCATCTTTGGAAAGTAGCAGGAGCATTACATAAACCGAAAGGCATACGTCTATAAGCATAAGTTCCATAAGGGCAAGTAAAAGTAGTTTTTTCTTGATCTTGTTGTTTAACAGCAATTTGAGAGAACCCAGAATAACCATCAAGAAAACAAAAATGGGTCTTTTTAGACAACCTTTCCAACATTTGATCAATAAAAGGAAGCGGGTAGTGATATTTCTTAGTAACTTTATTGAATTTCCTAAAATCGATGCACATCCTATAGCCTACCACTATTATTTGAGGAATAAGCTCATCATTATCATTAGGGACAACGGTAATACCTCCCTTTTTAGGAACACAATGAACATGACTAACCCATTCACTATCAGCAATAGGGTAAATAATACCAGCATCAAGGAGTTTCAATACCTCATTCCTCACCACTTCCTTCATCTTAGGATTTAAACGTCGTTGGTGTTCCACTACTAGCTTCGCATCTGGTTCTATGTTGATAGAATGCTGACATATAATAGGCGAAATTCCTTTCAAATCATCTAGAGTATAGCCCATGGCTCCTCGGTGTTTCCTCAAAACCTCCAATAATCTTTCTTCTTCCTCCCCTGAAAGTTTAGCGCTAATAATAACAGGATATATCTTTTTTATCATCAATAAAAGCATATTTAAGATCATCAGGGAGAGGTTTTAGATCAAAAACCGGATCCTTTTTAAGTGGCATCGTGGTACCCAACTCTTCTACAGGCAAGCCATGCTTAAGCATCATAGGTTGATCTCGGAGAATCATGTCAATCTCGTTCCTTTCTTCCATGAAGATTTCACTTTCATGTTCTTCCATAAATTGCTGCAAAGCATTATTAGGAGCAAGAGAAATAGAAGCAAGTTGTTCAACCCTAAAATCCTCATTATGGGTTTCCTCTTCGCAAGGTTCTTTAGCAAATTTCGAAAAATTAAATTCATAAGATTCCCCACCAAACTTAGTCAAGATTTTCTCCCTCTTGCAATCAATAATAGCTCCACAAGTACTCAAGAAAGGTCTACCAAAAATGATAGGATAAGTTTTACTAGCAGCTGAACCAAGTACTAGAAAATCAGCAGGGTACTTAATCTTACCGCAAAGAACTTCCACGTCTCGCACAATACCAATTGGAGAGATGGTCTCTCTATTAGCAAGGTGAATAACCACATCAATCTCTTCCAACTCGCAAGGACTGATCTCATGCATAATTTCTCTGTAAAGCTCATAAGGAATAGCACTGGAACTTGCACCAATATCACATAAACCATAATAGCAATGATCACCAATTCTAACAGAAAGCACAGGAACACTAGCCTTTTTAGTTCTATCAGGATGTGAAACAATATTAGAAGCATCCTCACAAAAGACTATGTGCCCATCTTCTACGCTTTTAGTGACAAGGTCTTTCACAATTGCTACCACGGGTTCAATGTTTATTTGTTCATCAGGTTTTACAGTTCTTTTTTCACTTTTGGTGATTACATTAGTTATCATTGGATGGTCCTTTACCTTTTCGGGGGAGGGAATCTTCTCGATATAAGGTTCAGGTAAGATAGGGTCGATGATGCAATACTCAGCACTTCCAATAGGGGCATAGTCAACAATATCTTTGTAAGGTGCATGGTACTTGTTCCATCCCCTTTTTGGAATTTCGATATAGGAAGCAAAAGCTCTAAAGCAATTCGTAATAACTTGCAAATCAAGACCATAAATATTACTAATATTTTGAAAGTCATCAGATCCCATAAAAGATTCAATGCATTCATAATCTTAATTTATACCTGACTTTCTACCTTTGTCATTCTCCCAAGCTTCAGCATTGTCTTGAATACGGTCCAGAAGATCCCATTTAGATTCTTCTTCCATGCGTGAATGATCCAGCACAAGAAGCATCCAATAAATCTTTATTATGTAGAGGGAGCCTTGCATAAAGGTTGTTGATAATAATATTGTTGGGGAGCTCATGAATAGAACATTTGAGCATTAGTAACTTCAATCTCCCCCAAGCTTGAGGTGTACTCTCTCCATCAAGAGGCCAAAAGTTGTATATTTGATTCCGATCTTTATGAATCTCACTAGGAGGATAAAACTTTGAATAAAAGAGAGGCACTATTTCCTCCCATTCCAGAGCTTGACCATTCTTCAGCAGCTTATACCATTCCTCAGCTCTTCCTTTAAGTGATAATGAGAATAACTTCTTCCTAACTTGATCTGTAGTAATACCTGCACACTTGAACAACCCGCATAATTCGTGTATAAAGATTAAATGATCACCAGGATAGACAGTTCCATCCCCAACATAGTAGTTATCCATAACACGATCAATAATTCTTGTAGGTACTTTGGAAACATCTTTCTCAGCAGGTGGTGGCTTATCTACTACCTTAACAGTGGTAGTAGCATTACCAAATAAGAAACTCAGCGAATTATCCATAACGAAAATAAAGCAACTAACAGAAGTAAACAATACTCACAGTAGAAGTTTCCTTTACCAGTTCCACTCTCCAATAGCGCTTCACTCCCCGGCAACGGCGCCAGAAAATAGTCTTGATGACCCACAAGTATAGGGGGTGTATCGCAATATTTTTGATAAGTAAGAGTGTCGAACCCAACGAGGAGCAGAAGGTGCTGGCTAGTGGTATGGATCAGGAATTCTCTGCAAATACTTAGCAAATGGATTTTTAGGGGTTTTCGATAAGGCAAGTAAACAAAGTACGAGTAAATGAAAGACAGTAGGAATAAATGCAGCAAGTGACCCAATCCTTTATGCAGCAAAGGACAAGCTGGTTGTATTTCTTAAGATGACCAAACGTTCTCGAGGACACATGGGAAGACTGTCAAGTGCTTTCGCTTCATATAGCTGATTAATCTTCTCTAGCTTGCTAAGTGTTGTGTGGGTGAACCTGTGCTAATGTACCGCCCCATCCAAGACTAATACATACTTGTGATTAAACCCCTTGCAAACATCCATAAGTACAAGAAAGTATTTAAGGTAGAAACCTAACCACAACTTTAAACTCTAAGACCCTTACGTCCCTTGTGCAATGGTTTCCTAACGGGGGTTCAGGTTTCTGTCACTCCGGCAACCCCTAGGATTAGTAGCCAAATACACAATGCATTCCCCTAGGCCCATATAGGTGAAGTGTCATGTAGTCGACGTTCACATGACACCACTAGAAGAAGTACACCATAACTTAAATAACAATCTATTGAATCTTTCTCAACGCAACTCCACTACTAACAACAAGACTTCTCCCATGTCCTCGAGAACAAAACGAACTACTCACAAGACATCATATGGATCATGATCAGAGATGGAATAATGATGTATAACAATCTGAACATAAACAATAATTCGAAGGTTCACTCAATAGCATCAACTACAAAGAGTAATCAACACCGGGAAAGTTTCCCCTATGAACTAATGCAAGATCCAACCAATTGTTACAGCAATATGGAGATGGTGATGAGGGTGCTGATGGTGATGATGGTGGTGATGATGATGATAATCCCGATGAAGTCCAGCTTGATGGTGGTGTTGTTGGCGACGATCTCCCCTCTCCGGGAAGGAATTCCCCCGGCAGAAATCTGTCTGCTGGAGAGATATTTCTCTCTCGGTGTTTTCTGCCCCGCAGAGGCGGCGGAATCTTTCTATGGTCGCTCCCCGAGTCTTAGGGTTTTGAGAGGATGATATACGCCAGAAGGGAGAGGCTGGAGTGGGCCAGGGTGGCCACACCACCTCTAGGCGCGGCCTAGGCCTGCCCGCGCCATGGGGTGGTCTGGGCACCCTGTGGCCCACCTCCACTCCATCTTCTGGCATCCTTAGTCTTGTGGAAAAATAGGATTTTCAATATATTTTCCCGGATTTTCTGATCTTCGCGAATTTTACCTCCAAACAACACCTTTTCCATCAGAATCCTGACTGCAGCGGTCCATGCTCCAAAAGTCATCAACCATGCAAAAATAGATGAAATAACATAAGTATCACCTCTCAATACAAAATATATCAATGAATTATAGTGAATTAAGACATAGAATAGTGATGTAAAATGGACGTATCAATCGCATGGTGGAAATCGAGGCTGGCGCAAAGGAGGCTATATTAGACTCTTTGAAGACCCAGGTGGAGGTAGATCCTGCATCGCTAGCTATCGCCATGAATTAGATGATCTTGTCAGGAATTTTAATTTTTGTAAACTTTTATAGTAGCCAACGAGGCTGCCCATCTTTGTGCTAGGAAAGCTAGTTCGACCAGAAGAAGGTGCTTATGGATCAATTATAATCCACCCTTCCTTGTTGATATCCTAGCCAAAGATTGTAATCCCGACTAATGATTAGTGTAAGCTCTGTGATTCACAAAAAAATCAACAGTAAAATACATTGGAAGTCATGAAAGTTGTCCTATAATTCGAGTTTAACTTCTTCCTCTGTCTGCGCCCTTCCCACCACTGGTATTTTGAAAAAAAAATACACGAGGCTCATTTATTTTAGTGGTCTTGTTTTCCTTCTCTGCCTCTTTCCCCTATATTTGTCCTCTATTGTTGATCGTTTGAGGTGTGGGAGAGGGAGTGGAAGCGACACAAACTCATAACGACGATCGTCGGCGAGAGAAGGTCGACGACATCCTTTCTCATCATGCGGGTGGTAGGGGAACTGACGCGTTTCTTCCCGATGAAAGGACGTGACGATGATGGCTCCTACTTGTCGGCAAGAAGTCACTCCTCCTCCGACCTACGGTAAAGATGACAAAATCGCCCCATGTCGCATTTTTTCCTGTATTTGCTGCTTGATTCGTTGTAAATGGGTTGCTGGTTAGCACTTATATTAAAAAGGTCGCATGGTTTTGGTAGGGGTTGGGTAGTTGGGGCTAGTGAAGTGAAACACTTAGTGTTGTCAAGTAAATTTGGACCATTTGTTAGGAAGTTGTAGTGTTTAGGCTTGCACATGGTTTAGTTTCGTCACATGGTTGGTGATGTCTACGCACTTCTATTCTTGTAGACAGTTGTTGGGCCTCCAAGTGCAGAGGTTTATAGAACAGCATCAAGTTTTCCCTTAAGTGGATCACCCAAGGTTTATCAAACTCAGGAAGGAAGTGGCCAAAGGTATCCCCTCTCAAGCAACCCTGCAATCAAGATACAAGAAGTCTCTTGTGTCCCCAACACACCCAATACACTTGTCAGGTGTATAGGTGCACTAGTTCGGCGAAGAGATAGTGTAATACAAGTGGTGTGGATAATTATAAGTGATAATGGTGATAGAAAATAGCTTGATGGTGTGGAAAAGACTAAAGTAAAACTAAAATAAAGATGGAAGCAAGCAAACATGTAACAGATCTAGTTGCAAACGGTATTTCAATGCTTAGAAACAAGGCATAGGGATCATACTTTCACTAGTGAACACTCTCATATAAATATCTTCTCTTTATGATACTACTCTTAACTACTCTCCGGTTGGACACTCTAATCCATGGTAGGGCTATAACAACACACCTCAAAGTCCACTTTCCCCATCTAGATAACCCCACACTGTCACCTTGAGCTCTAGATGGTTCCAACAAACACCACAATTTCATAGAGACATCCAACTCCAAATATAACTCATAACAAGTATTTGTAATCTCTAGCCTAAGTGCCACCATGGTGTGCACGCTGTCACTTTCACACACATGGGGAGAGCAGAGATCTATTAAGGCACTTGAGTAGCATCGTAGATCTACTTGATTACAAAGCTCATGATCATAATATGATCATGCATAGAGAGAAAGATGAAAACATAGCTACCGGTAGAGCCCTTAGCCTCGAGGAAGAACTACTCCCTCCTCATCATGGGAATCAACAACGGCGATGGAGATGGTGGTGGAGATCGATGGAGATGGCTCCGGGGGCACTTCCCCATCCTGGCAGGGTGCCGGAACAGAGACTTTTTGTCCCCCGAATCTCCCATTCGGTGGCGGCGGCGCTGCGGAACTTTTCGTGGCTAGAGGCTTGACGATCTAGGGTTTCTATATCACGAAGAATATATAGGCGAAGGGGTGATACATTCCAAATGTATCTATAATTTTTGATGTTCCATGCTTGGTTTTATCTACTTTCTTGAGTTTTGTCCACACTTTGGAGTACTTTTCATATGATTTCTTGGACTAACCTATTAACAAGAGACACAGTGCCGCTGCCTGTTTTCTGCTGTTTTTGGTTTCACGAAGTCAGAAAATGAATATTCTCGGAATTGGACGGGACAAAAGCCAAAGTCACTATTTTACCGGGGGACACTTGGAGCCAGAATACGAGACGAAGAGGGGCTGGGGCCTGGCCACACCACCTGGCCACACGGCCAGGCCTAGCCCGCGCCAGGGGGTGGTCTGGCCGCCCCATGCACCCCCTTGGCCTCTCCTTCTGCCTATATATTGCCTCTGATACCAAAACCCAAAGTACCTGATCAAAAATCCACGAAAGAGTCTCTAGCCGCCGTCATCTCCATCCCTAGATCTAGAGGGATCTGAAGCTCTTCCCGGCAGCCTGCCGGAGAGGGGAATTCACCCTAGAGGCCTTCTTCATCATCATGCAAGCCTCCGGTGTGATGCGTGAGTAGTTCATCTCTAGACTACGGGTCCATGTAGTAGATAGATGGCTGGTTCTCCTCCTTTGTGCTTTCATGTTTAGATCTTGTGAGCTCCGTTCATGATCAAGATCATCTATTTGTAATTCTGCATGTTGTGTTTGCGGGGATCCGATGGATATTGAGATGCTATTTCAGATTGATTATTGATTCTATCATGTCTTTGTTATTTGTGATCTTGCATGCTTTCCGTTGTTAGTAGCTATCTTTGCCAAGTAGATGCTAGCAACTCCAAGAGTTAGTATTTATGCTCGATGGTGGGTTCATGCCTCTGGTAATCTGGGGAAGTGACAAAAATCTCTAAGGTACTAGATGTGTTGTTGCTACTAGGGAGAAAACAACAATACTTTGTTCATAGAACAATCGTATTGTTTACTTTACACGCAATTCGTAAAGCAATAATCTGTTGCTTGCAACTTAATACTAGAGGGGGTTCGAATGATAACCTGAAGGTGGATTATCAATCATAGATGCAGTTGGATGGCGGTCTATGTATAATGTTGTAATGCCCAATCGAATCTCAAAGGAGTCAAGATGATTAGTATATGCTTGTATGCTTTCTCGTTGTTTGTCAATTGCCCCGCTGTAATTTGTTCACCCAGCATGTACCTATCTTAAGGAGAGCCACCTCTAGTGAACTATGGACCCTGGTCCTTTCTTTTACATACAATCTACAAACTGTTTACTGCTTTGTGTTATTTTCTGCAAACTATTACTTCCTTCCATTCGATACGTTTAATCCTTTGTTTTCAGCAAAACCGGTGAGATTGACAACCTCATCGTAAGTTGGGAGCAAAGTTTTGTGGTTGTGTTGTGTAGGTCTCCACGTTGCTGCTGGCACCGGTAGTGCGCCCTGCCAACATTCAGCTAGCAACACCTTTGAGGTGTTTCCTTGCTCCTACTGGTTCGATTAAACCTTGGTTTCGTACTGAGGGAAAACTTGTTGTTGTGCTCATCATACCTTCCTCTTGGGGTTTTCCAACAAGCTCAATATATTTTGGGCCATCAAGGGGCAAGGTTGGTGGCTAGCCAGGGGGCCCACACCATGCCCTGGCGTGGCCTGGGTGGACCCACGCCTAGGGGTGGTTTGGCCACCCTGTGGCCCCCCTTCGTCTCTCCTTCTGGCTCCGTGAATCTTCCGGGAAAATAATGACTTTGGCTTTTGTCCGGTCCAATTCCGAGAATATTCATTTTCTGACTTTCTGGAACAAAAAATAGCAGAAAACATGCAACTGGCACTATGGCTCTTGTTAATAGGTTAGTCCAAGAAAGTGTATAGAAAGTACTCCAAAGTTGGACAAAACATAAGAAAGTAGATAAAACCAAGCATGGAACATCAAAAATTATGGATACGTTTGCAACGTATCTGTTGGTTATTGTTTATGTTGACAAAAAATGGACTTCGAGTACTGCACATCATCTTTGAGTTGTTTCTCCTGAATTTTGTGTGTATATGATGCAATGTAGGCTCCATGGGTGATTAATTTTTAGTTGCCATTAACCATGGTGGTTATTTTCCTGGATCCGGTAACAATAGGTCCTATGTTACTGATTATGTCATTTGGTATGATGGTTGTGAGATTTAGAAGTCGACACCATCGATTTTGGAGGATATAGTTGAGGACATTGGCTATGAGATGGCTAGGAGGATAAAAATGCATTATTGCATGCCCATACTTGCACTTAATGGAAATGGACTAGGGGAGATAAGGAGTGGTCTTGACACTAATACAATGCTTACCTTTGTGTCACCTGGTCATTTCTTTCTGCATGTCTATCTTAATCATGATGAAAGCTTGAGGAGCATGAACTAGGATGATGTTATCTAGTTTCCAGTAGCTGAATTGCCTCATGCTATGAGCCCTATGAAGCAAAGGCACGCAGGAGTTCGTTAACAAGCAACAACCGAAGAATAACATTTACGTATTATGATTGTGCCACCTGAGCCTTTGGATGTTGAAATTTTAGCTGGTAGAAGAGGAAGGAGGAAGACTAGCAAAGTGCAAGCAATGGGAGCAGACCAAGCAAGAATTGCAGATTCAGAGACAAATGATGATGATTCTAATTATGATTAATCATTCATAATGGATAGTGAGTATGCCATCATTAGTCATGAGGATTTGTTTGATGATGATTTTTTTGAGGACAAAAATGTGAAGGGAAATAAGCAACAGAAAAGTGAGACAAACAAGAAGAGTTGTTGTACTAAGAATTGAGCTTGGTTGGGGGCTACATGAGGCAAGATAGTGTTCGATCACTAAAGAAACTACGACTTGTCTATGAATAGGAATTCCAGTCTCAGGTGGGCCGGTTATTGATGGGACAAGGGCACAAAGGGGAACTGATTACTCTTCATGGCGTGTATGACAATGTTTCATAGTTTATGTTCTGATGGAAGCTTATAAAACTACGAGTTTTGTGATCGATAAAGCGGCGGAGCCAAGGAAATGCGGTAGAAAGAAGCCCGTCGTTGTAGTGATCTCCTCTAGTGGGTTTTCCAATAGGCCATAGTATAAGGAGAAGGAATAAGTTAAATTTTATGAAGATGAAGATACACCGGACCAGATTCATATGAAGAGAATGTGAAGTTGAGATTTAAGACATTTAGAGATGATGTTGGAGAATTTTTTTAGTTAGTGCAAGCGTTGAGGAAATCTACCAGAGAATATGGTTGTCTTAATAGGAGGGCCATCACTTTTGGAGTCAGCAGCCATATGCAACCCAAGTAGAAAGAGATCAAGGTCAACTGGCCCTAAAGCAATAAATTACGTGCAACCTAAGAATAAAGTGAACATAGTTTATGTATTCTACAAACATGTATTTTAATGATATTTGGCAGGTAATAGCTATTTAGACTTTTATTGGCTACATAATAGCTATTTAGACCATGTTACCTATATGGATGTTGTTGGGATGTACCGTGCTATTTATGTCCTGACATGGTAGTTAATTTTGGTAATATATGATGGTACTATTTATGTAAAAATGGTACCTGAAACTAGCTATCTACATGACTATGTGAACTAGTACCTAGGCCATTTGTCATACTATCTATGTGTCAAACTATCTATTAGTGCATTATTGTACGATGAAATTAACGGTCTTCAAAAATGCCAGTGTTTCAAATGATGCGTTCAAAATGACGGTTGATAACTGCAAGTGTACAATTTGTTTGTAGCTAGTTTTGAAATAAGAGTATCGAACCATAGAGAGCTACTAGTAAAAGTCTTAATGCTCCCTGTTACTGTTAATCAAAGAGTGCTAAGAGTTATATTTAATTTTTAGTGGGGGCGAAAGAGTGTTTGAAAGAGTTTGTGTAAAAGAAACAATATGTGGCTAGTGAATGAAAGACTAAGGTTTGCGATGTAAAGTACTTGAAACTGCAATAGGGTTAATACGTTCTTAGGGAGTATTGGATCTACCACTAGCAAATAGATTAATTATGATCAGGATACATCTATATCTTTTTCATGTGTATGTATGTGAGAAGCTCCAAATTGAATGAGCACAAACCAACCATCTGATATTTCATCCCTCATAATCACAACCGTGATCATAGCCCAACCACCTTGATCCCCAACAATTAAGGATTAACCCCATGATTATGGACAAGCTTTGTGAATTCCCTCTTATATCCGTTGACCACACGAGTGACGATTCAACATGACATTTCACTTAACACCATCACACCACCACATACCCAACGGTAATTTCCTCTCAAGTTCCTAAGACAATTGTTATGTGGTGCACATTCATACAACATCAAAAGAGTTAATTAATACATACAATATAAATCAAAGTTATAAATTATCTTTATTTTAATGCATAATGTTTGCTAGGGTTTTCCATCTCCCCAAGAACTAAATAAACTAGTCACATATGGATGCAATAAACATCATCATAGTAATATGATATGGATACCAGTGGATAAATGAGCATTCGTGCAAATCCACAATAGAATTGATGAATTACAACAAGATGAATATGACATGAGATGTAGGAATTGAACGTGATGCAACAATTGATGATGGAGATGATGTGTAGGCCTTCAAGGATTTTTGTAGTGGTGAGGATCAACGCCCTCCTGTTTGTTCCCCCTCCATATCCCTTTAGGGTGTGAGGTTTCTACGGACTATGGTGACTCTGAATGTCGGATCTCAGATCCTCTACATGAGGTGAAAGTATTTGACGAGAAGACTCCAACGACACATGGTATGGGCACGCCATAAAGACGGGCATGTACCCGTGCTTGTTAAAGGGTCTGGATGCCCTCTATGACTTGGATTTTCTCCCCAGGTGCCCGAGTTAATGTTTGAAAGGTATTTAGTGCCTCCAACTGTCATATTTATGCCTAAAAATGAATACTCCAATTGATTTGTATATCAAGTCATTTAATTTCGAGATCTTGTCGAAACAAGCACAAAAAGTGCACGTGAGCATGGTAAAATACTAAAATCCTATCAGTGCCAATTGAACAAATAATGTAAACATGCTGCAAAAATGCAGTCATCAACAGAATTTCACATGACAGTGTGACAACGGATTCACCGTGACAAATGCTTACATTTATCACACATTTTTCATTACCAAACGACCACAATGCACCTATTACATTTTGAAACATGTACACATAAAGGGTTTAATTCTCTATTACACATTGATAATTCATTACACCATAACGGGTTCAATTCTCCACTTCAAACAAGTTTCACATCCACTAACATTATAACAAATAAAATTAAAACAAGAAAGAAACTAGTGGGAGTCTAGTTCAACCATCGACGCTACACCACTGCCACTTCTTTAGGGTGAAAACAACTAACACTACAACAACAACGAGACAAAGTTACCACTCCAATCTTCAACAACATAAGCATTTCTCTTTCTAGCACTAACATTTCACTCAGACCCCTCATCAACATGTCATCAATGTGGGTCGTTGTTGTTGCTGCTCTGAGCACATTGGTGTCAACTAGATAGTAAACGTACTCATGCCCCCAATGCCCAAAATTACATGTGGTCTATCAAATAGATAAATTGGTCAAATCAAGCAAACAAAACAGATAATTAAATTGCAAAAAGGGAGAATTTCGAGTTCTTGTCTTACCCCATGGTTCTTGCACCTATAGAAGGTCTATTCGGTATGCTCATTCGTGTCAGAGACGTACACCTTGATCTGCTGGTCACAGTCGGGACAGGGCACTAGAGGAATGCCCGGAGCTGCTTGCGGACCTCCCGACGCACACTTAACCTTAAGCTGCTTGCAAACATGTCGATGAGACGGGAGGAAGAGCGAGCTTCGGTGACCTTGAATAGGGACACGACAACCCAACACGTCACAAACAAAGGAAACCGGATAATTAGAGATTTGATCTAGGGATTTCAGTGTTCAAATGGGATTTTGTATTTATGTCGTTCTTGCGGCCTCCCTTCCGGCTGCACGTGGGCCCATCATATAAGTTAGTGACATAATCCACGGGTTCCCTATAATAAATGCAGTCGGTCAAACCAACGGTACCAAGTAGGGCCCGCGTCACTACATCATCAAATATGTACACTTTAGCGAACATGAGACATCGTCGTCTCAGGAGAAGATATCTAGTGATACTGGTCATATGATAACATGATACCATTTCTCAAAAATATATTTCGAAGTTTCATAAAAATTCAAAAAATATATAATTGTGCATAATATACATTGTGTTCAAAATCCCTAAAATTTCCAGAACCGAATTTGAAACACACATGGAGAAACGAAAGACAAATTGACAAATTCGAAACACACATGGAGAAACGAAAGACAAATTGCCATATGAATAGTGACTTTTGTGGTTTTATCATTTTGTGCAATATTCATGCTGGATTTGTCATTTTCGTTTCTCTGCGTGTTTTTCAAATTTGGTGCTGAAAATTTTAGAGATTGTATACACATATCTTGTTAACACTCATATTTCTTTACGAATTTTTTTAAAATTTAAAATTTTAATTTTAAGAACAGGTATCATAGTATCATTCAGTGGTTCGCTAGATATTTTCTCGTCGTCTCGGGTCTCCTCTATGTTTTCGGTGAAAAAAGAACGCAATTTCTACTAGCCGACTGACCTCGATCTGAGCACACCCTTCCTAACCGCGCGATGGCGATCGCACGGTTCACGCACGCGGCAGTTCAATGGAAACGTAGTGGGGGCAGTTTTGTGGGGAGTTGATCTTGATCCCTCTCATCCCAAATCGTCCGTCTCTCTCTCTCCGGCGACGATTTTGCTCCATCCCACCGGCGATCTGGTGAGTCGTTGTGAGATTGGTGGTAGCGAGGGAGGGTAGAGCCGCGCTTCGCCGCCTGCGTGAGTGCTCTCGCGGCGGTTCCTGGACATCTTCCTCCCACACCGTCGACGTCGGTGAGGAACCAGATCCGTGCCGGGCTCGCGGCGGGGCTACCTCCGGCGGCTACACCGAGGTGAATCTGCGTGGTCCTTTTGAGTTGATTCCGTGACTCCGCGCCCATTGGTCTGCCTCGCTTTGCGGCAAAAGCTCCTCACGTAGGCACTGTCAGTCACGATCCTCACAACACGATTTTGCAGCATAAGGGGTACTTTTGAACCTATTTTGCGTGATTAGTTGTGTTCACACGTAAATCGCTTTGCTCCCTGGCTGGCAGGATGATACTTGGGAACTAAAGGCTATTATGGTTTGTGCTCGTTTTTGGTTTGAGCATTAAGTCTATCAGTTAGTGCGAAAAAACCTGTATGTAGGGCAAATGTACAATTGATAATCGACTCCAGGGTAAAAAAAAGAGAAGCTTGTCTACCTCGAAAAATTACTAAGGCTTATTGAACTTTGGGACAAATTTATAGTTC
Source organism: Avena sativa (assembly GCA_916181665.1). Taxonomy (NCBI): domain Eukaryota; kingdom Viridiplantae; phylum Streptophyta; class Magnoliopsida; order Poales; family Poaceae; genus Avena; species Avena sativa. The sequence continues at coordinate 625,115,933 of OV702288.1, read as the reverse complement.
TCCCGTTTATGGAGAGAATTGTAGGTTTCTCCCAAAGTTATTTGACATGGAGAAATTTCTCTTGAGTAAGTTACTGTTGCAGCTTGATGATATTAATTATAAATTTAATCATGCTGAATCTGCAGGTTGACTGTATCATTGGTTATCTGCCACAGCTTTAGAAGATGATGTATCTTGTGGGCCTATTCATTCTCTACAGGCTGGTGGAAATTTATTGAATTGGACAGGGTTACTGATCTGATGATATGTCACTCAAACTTCCACTTCCGCAAGGGCTCTCCTTTTTCAAAAGTGTTGGGTGGTTCGAAGACAGTAAGGTTGACTCAGCTGCCAAGCAGCACTTGTCTCAGAAATTTAAGCTCCAGATAGATAAGGAGGTGTACAGACCTGGTGATTCAGTTACCGCGACCATAGAAATCTGTAGTCCCGCTAGCTTAAAGGATGATGCAGGAGCAGTGTCGGGTGAAGATGTCCCATCTCTCTTAGTAGATGGGCTATCATTCGAACTTAAAGGAATTGAGAAGTTGGATAGCCAATGGTTCTCTGTTCCAAAGCCCTTACCAGGGTCTAAGCAAAGGAGAGGTACAGTCTAGCTATCCTATCATATGTAAACAACTGATCAATGTATCTTTATTTAATGTTTCTGATAACCCTCTTATGTTGGGATTGAAAACATAGGTGAATATTTATTTTTGGATTATTCTGCTCCATCATTAGTCTCTAAAGTAATAATCGCATCGGGGCAAACAAAAACATGTAAGTTATCCTTGTTTTGGAGGATTAATGGAGGTTTACTACTGCACTCCACTTATGTAATGTTACATTTCTAGATTGCTTGAAACATAAATATTGTTCATATGCTTTACCTCCATTCTTGCCTAGCAGTGTTAAACATGTTGGTGTAATACAGTAAATGGAATTTCCTTTACTTTATGTTCTGCTAATCACCTGTGTCATCTATCACCTTGTATTGATCTTAAATAATACTCCATGTCTTTGTTTTTCACATTACCTTGAAGTCAAACAGTACAGTATTTACTATGAGGATATAGGGATATGACATTGACATGTGCATGTTTCTCCAACACTTTATGAGCGTCGGCTCCTGTTTGGCCTAGGATCTTCAGCGGACAATGGAAAATTGTCTCCTGTTAACCTGCTCGCTTAACTAAGCTCTCTCGCCTAGGAGGCTAGGATCTACACTCTTTGTAGAAATTGTAACTCAGCTGAAAAGTAAACTTTCTGCAGATATTGTACGTCTTGAGCTCCCGAAGATTTTACCACCATCATATAGGGGCATCAGTATTCGCTATATTTATTATGTTAGGAGTACATTGTTTGGGAGATTGATTGAGAGTAATGGAGATCAAACTAAAGGCCATGTGAATAGTGCGGTTCAACTGGTGAGTTTTCTTCTTCCAGTTGACATAAAATTGTACTTCTTTGGTTCACACATTCTGTGTTGAAACATTGGAAGCTTTGATCTGGGAGCCATCCATACTTCCATTGGTAATTTGTATTATTATCCAAACTTAGTGCTCTAGCCTGTGACTTGTGAAGTACTTCTAGTGCATGTTTAGTAGAAGCGCTAGTGGAATCACTTTGGATTTCTAACTATCTTAGAAAGAAAATATATTTAAATATTCTCTCCGCCCCAAATTAAACAAAGCTGCGTCAATTTGGGAAGGAGGGAGTACTAAAGACATTGTTTAAGCATTTAATTTTAACATAAGATACGAAAACCACGTAAACACCATGCAAAATGGGGTGTTGCAGCTCAAGCCTTGGCCAATCACCCATACAACCTTCTATCCAATCCAAGGGAAACAGTATGACAGCAGTCAAGTTTACTTGAGTGTTTAAATATACTTAAAAAAAAAACAGTCTTACCTAGTGTCAAAAGCATTTTTCATAATAAACTTCTATGCCTGGGGATTTAGGGCATGTGAACGTGTAGACCCATAACCCGACAGAAAGACATCAACTGGTATTGTTTCTAGCTCGTCCTATCCTGTAGGATCAGAAGAATGCGATGGAAATTTCTTTTGTTTTGGTTCATCTATGCGTGCCTCCATTATAATGTGATTTGGGGGGGGGGGGGGGGGTGTGGTTAGCTGCAGGCTTCTGCATATTTTTGAGCATTATATGGCCCATCTGTTCTCTCTATTGCACGAGGTACTCTATGGCTAATGTTAGTTTTCATATCTCTGTAAAGAGAGCTTGGTCGCTAATGCATTTCCATGCTTCTTAATCTAGCAGTTAGCTGAGTTCTTTGCAGAATTCTCACTGTACTGAAAAGTGCAACTTGTTACCTTTTTCTTATTCTAGCATCATGCTCTACTTCATACTCATTCTGTAGCGCAATTATCCAAGTTTCAGGCATATAATAATTAAGTCACATATCTCAGAAGGATGCTTAAAATTGACTTCGTTTCTGTAGGAAGCTCGAGTTCCATTGCAGATATGTGTTTCCCAGAAAAGCAGCAACTTACTTGATGAAGGTCAGTGATGTGAATGCAATAATTTGAGTTGCACTTAAAAGCATTCTGTGTGTGAGAGTGTTACTCTGCTGGTTTTCAAAAGTATGTTATTGATTAAACCTTTTCTATTAAGTAGTGTGACTCATTCACCTAAGCATGCGGTCTTGCTCACTGAAGATACGTGCTTACGTTGCTTGATGTAATATCTAGTGCACATTTTTCTATCACACTAAAAGCAATATACTAAATCTATAGGGGGCTATCTATTTTTGTTGTCAATTTTGAAAATAATCATTAATTACGGTATAAGTAACTATCATCATATGCTCAATGATGACGCCCTTTTTTCATGTGCACTGTCTTCTGCAATCTGCATACATTAATTAATCATATACTCCCTCCGTTCCAAAATATAAGATGTTTTAGCTTTTGTGAAACGAAATGTATCTAGACGTCTTGGTGTGTAGGTTCAGAGTGAATCTACAAATAAAAGACGTCTAGATACATTCATTTCACAAAAGCTAAAATGTCTTATATTTTGAAACGGAGGGAGTAGTATGTATTGCTACATCCACTCCTCACAGCTCTTGCTGTGATTGTTAGAGATATTGATCATTCCGAAGTTTTCACCAGGGATTTTGCTACATCCACTCCTCACAGATCTTGCTGTTTCATACAGCTTAACATCTTTGCGCACAAGGGATTTTGTTCAACATGGAAACTCGTTTAGTCAATTCCAGTTTTACCAGGGTCCTTATAGGTGACTGAATTCCAGTGGTTTCCCCTTTCATGAAAATTCTTAGCTTTCTGTTTTTCATGAAAATCTACATATACGACAGGCTTCCTAAATAATCTAGTGGGGACTGACACCACACTCCTCTATTAATATGGAGATGCAAAACAACAAAGGAATACTGCAGAGTTGTTAGTGGATGTGGAACAGCAGAAATTTAGTACTCCCTCCGTCCTAAATTAATTGACGCAGCTTTGTCTAGATATGGATGTATCTAGACGGGTTTCAATGTGTAGATACATCCGCATCTAGACAAAGATGAGTCAATTAATTTGGGATGGAGGGAATAATACTGAAGTGTTTACTATGTTATTCCTCAGCAATTCTGAACTGCTTGCATATCTCAGGGAGTTTTCCATTATCAATTGAGCAACTGAGTATATTTTGGAGGGAAAAAGATGAAGATTCAGAATGGGTGAGTCCTTATTTAGCTTCTAACACATCTCCCAGATTTGGCACTTAATTATGTTTTATCTGTTTCTTACATGTTTGTTGCATGAGTGTATGAGTTGTCCGTACTCATTTGTATCAATGCTCAGCACTTCCGTAGTTTGTAGTTTTGTCAACTGTTAAAACTATTACTCCCTCTGATCCAAATTAATGTTCTCACGTTTGTATAGATTCGGATGTATCTAGTCATGATACATCCGAATCTATACAAACGTGAGAACATTAATTTGGATCGGGAACTGAACTGTTCTCCATGATATGGTACTTTTCATCTATGCACAAGCAGCAATTATTGACTAAATCATGTTAATCAGTGTATCCATAATTGCTGATTGAACCTCTGCTAACATTATTCTTATTGCAGATCAGAGCAAATGATAATACTGATCTAGAAGAAGGATATGATAGTTCGAAAGATGAAGTTTCATCGGTTTCCTCATACAACCCTTCCAAATCAAATACGGAATATCCCCTCAGGAACTCAACATCGACACACTCCTTGTCATCACGTCTCTCCACCAATGAAGCACTGTATTCTCAGGGAGAGCGCTCCACTTTCCCATCATATAGTGCAATTCCTCGATTGTCAGTGTCCGAGATTTCAGATTATCATGGTGGAGGTAAAGAGTGAACCTATAGTTATTGTGGGGTTGTGTGTGAGCTGCAATACTCATAAGGAATACCAGCTTCACAATACCGTCTTTCGTCCTATAGGATTTTCTCTGCCTCCTTATATGTCTACTTTTTTACTTATTGTCATATTCTTGTAAACGGTTTAGCTCCACATTTTCTTTTCATGAACTAGGAATATTTTTAGTTGTCCTTACCTTTTCAAATTGATTTGGGGGCATCTCCTTAGGATTTTTGAACCAGGCTTATTCCCCTTCCATTTCACAATGAAATAACAAGTGTTACATTAGTCAGGTTTCCATGAGAATGCTACCTTGTTACATATGAACAAATTTTGATGCGCATGTGTAAATGTTTTATGCTAAATATTTATTCATGTCAGATAGCCTTATACTTTCACTGTGGGTGTTTAATGAAGTAAATGGTACTAACAGGAATGGTGTCACCTCTAAGGAAGCTAGATCATCTGCATTTAGATCATCCTCCATCAAACGATCAAAGGTTTTCTTTAGATTCTGATCAACCAAAAGATGACGTTGGACTCCCTCTCACGCCAAAACATGTTGAACCGTCTGGATGTAAGCCACCATGCCCTAGTTATGGAGTTACTTTAGTTCATCACTGCTCCTTTTGTTATAAATCTACATGCCATGTGACCAAAAATAGTTTCCAATGCTTAGTTGCCATTCCGGTGTTTTGCAGCAGAAGGCTTTATGAGAGGAAGATCATATAATATACGAATAGATGATCAAGTTTTGCTTCGTTTCTCACCAAAGAATTCTGACTCAACTTACTACTTCGGTGATATGGTATTCTAATTAGCCTTATTATGCTTCTTACTGGCATCTTGCTTCGTCATTTATAGAGTTGATTATCTGAGTTTACTGATTGCAGATTGGTGGAGCACTCACTTTTTTTCATGAAACTGGAACACGTAGATGCCTAGAGGTAAAATACCAAGCTTAATATAAACTATATATGTATTGAACTGGGATTAACTAGTTATGATGCTTCACAGGTATCTGTAACCTTGGAAACATCAGAAACAATTAATCCTCGTGTAATACATCCTTCAAGAAAGGTCTCACCCACAATAACCAAGGTATCCTTTCTGCAGCTACAGGGGCATCTGCATGATCAGATGCCATCTGTGCATGGAGTTTGATTAACACATTATACCTTTATGTCTCCACATCCTTCTCAGTGGCTGCAATGATGATTATCGTGGTGTTGGCTGATGTGGGCTAATCTAACAGGGGAGTTGCACGCATGTCAGTTCATTGTAGCTGGAAATGTCTGCTACCGTCATCCCCTTGTGCTGCATAGGACACAGAATCGTCAAACCCATGGACAGGGCGAAGTTGCCATCACCACCTTTGGATCTAAAGTTGGACACCGCATGAATGGCACCATATCTGCAGGTGAAATCGAACTGCCGCCGCCATGAATCGATCATTCAGTGGGCAGGAGCTTGCAGATATGGTCATCCATGTATATCCCCACCCATAGACCTGAATACCAGCCAGCTTCGTGGTAGTAGTCCCTGGTTGGTCATTTTAAAATTCGAGAAGGACAGAGATGTGAGGGGGCTGCTGATTGGGGCAAAAGAGACAGTAATATGGCTACTAGTGCAGCACTGCGTGAGGTCGGATTGGCCCAGAGGTAGATGGGAAACCTGCCATAGTTGAAAGAGGGAGGTCGCAAAGGAAGAAGGTGTGGTACTATTGTCCACTATTAGTGGAACATGTAGCCCGATGATATCTTTCTTTAATGAGTTCGTAGTGGCAATTTTCAAAGCCGTCACTTTGCAGTGACCTGTCTAAACAACCAGGGTTTGCAGTAATCAGAAGACAGAAAAGGAAATATGCTGATGCTCTCAAACAGTCACATGATAAGCCATGCTCTCATGATCATCAAGAGATGGTTTAATACAAACTTCTATATTTACCTTGTGATGATAATAGTTAACATATTCCAGCAGTATAAGATGTCATGAGTTACTAGCTTATTATTCTAGTAGCTTGGTCTATTTGAATATTTACTTCTGTTCTGTAAAACACAAAACCTGTGTTATTTTGTGATCCAACCTTGACTCTGTGAGCAGGTACACAGTGAACATCATGAAGTTGTTGCAGATCTTCATCAGACGAGTTTTCTTTTTTCAATTCCTATTGATGGACCAATGTCATTTGCTACTTCAAAGGTCTCTGTACAGTGGTCCCTTAGATTTGAATTCTTCACAACCCCTGCAGGAATGGACTCATCTAGGTATGTAACGTGATGATTTTACGGCCTTACGGGAGTCAATTTGTGTTTACAATTACTCTTTCCATGTGCATGTGTTTACCGCAAGTTAGTCAATGACATAATACCTCCATCTGTAAATGTAACGCGTGTTTTACTATTCGGTCATCAATGCATTATTTTGACTATAGTATGATATTATGCCTAGCAGATAATAAAAGGATGTGGAACATAAAAGAATTTTGCAAGACAAATACAATAATATAATTCATGGATGCTCAATCCATGTACTTTTAGACGTATTAGGGGTCAAAGTTTTAAAACATTGACTGCACACAAGCTATGAGCAACTCATGTTTATAACCAGTTCCTTGAGAGTTAATGCTATTTTCGCTATGTTTAGCAGTTTTGTTAAAAGTGTTGTCAGGTTCCGGTGAAGTGTGAATATTTCTAGTCTGTTGCTTCTAGCTTTGAGTAGGTAATTGTGGTCTCTCTTTGGCAGGTATGAGCATCCACTTCTTGTTGAGAAAAGAGAGAAGGGGGACTGGGTCCTCCCAATAACAGTTTATGCACCTCCACAGCGTAGACAAGCTCCTCATGGAAGAAACAATAAATCTGTGTTAGTTGGAAATTTGTTCAACTCTTGAAGGTATGCAGTCTCGCTATCTATAATTAAATTCTTTACCTATCTCGCTTTGCCAAAGTGTTACTTTGTGAAGCTGGAAAAGTATTGCTCCTACCAGAGTATTTTTTTTCACTGTGAGTTCTTAAGTTATCAGTAAATGTTCCAACTGAAGTGTTTGTTCTTACTGGGTTGAAGTCGCTTCTGGTTGGTGTATAGCTCTAGTTTAATCGAAGGACTTGTGTTTATTCCATCTGGTTTCTTTGCATGTTCGTCATACTTCTATTATTTATACATCTGGTTTTATCTCTTTTATCCTCTGAACTATACTCAAGCCACTGCTTTGTAGTATTTTTTTGCTGTTGTACACAGATAATCTGAATATCTAACCACCTTTTATCTTAATTTCAGATTCCCAAGTTGCTGCTGATCTTTGAAAATCAGTACCAGGTTTACATCGGCGGACCTCTGGTGAGTACTTTTGCAGTTCGGCATGCACAACTGGACCCAGGTCATACGTGTAAAAAAGCTAAAAGGATATAGAACACATTTTGAGTGAGGGGGAACTTAGTCTGTGTGATTTATAGTTCATCAGCAGAGAGAAGAGAACAGGAACCGCTGCATTGGCGCTTGATTTATGTGACGCGACATCAGTAGTGCAAGATAGATACCGTTCCAACCATTAGCGCATCAAAGTATCACTGCAACATCCAAATCCAATGTGTATATATACCTTTTTACTGATGGACTGAATTTTTGGGGTGCTCGATTAGCTATATACACCCTTATATGGTTGGTTACATGTGCTTGCGATATCTTCCCTGTGATTCCATTGTTTTGGAAACAGTACTTGATTGTACACTGTTGTCCGGACTACACATATCTTTTTCCTTGAGGTCGTTATCGCGGAGTGAAGCAATTTTCCACGAATGACTCTTTAGTCCTACTTTTCATTTACTTCTCTGAAGAATGGTAGATGTGCTCTATGCAGAACTGGTGTGCATGAGATTTCATGTTCAGCTATTGCAATGTCGGCACTTGGTGTGCTCTCAGAGATGGACTTTAGTTGTGTCTGACTCCAATCTATCTTGTTCATCACATAAATTGGAGACAAATAGTGTTTCTTTGAGGACAGAGGGTGCTGGTTTCTTCTTTGGTGTTGTGTTGACATGTGATGTGGGTTGCGATGAATGAATGTGATTTCTCTCTTCTTTTCGGGTGACAGGTGCGTGACACAGATTTTCAGATATTGTTGACGCTCTGAAGCACGATTGCAGAGGTAACAAAACTGCAAGGCTTACACCTTCTAATTAATTAAGTAACAGTATAACTCAACCACCTAGACCTCAGCACAGCGATTTCACCTTCCTAACCGTCCGATATGGCATTCAAGGCTTCTGATTTGTCTGTCCTCCCGGCGTGCGCCGCGTCACCGAGCTTGGCCCAGGGCAGCTACTCCGCAAACCAACCTAGGTGGCTTTTGGTGAACTGGGCCGAACTACCAAACGTATGGGCCGCATCGTAGAGAGGGGAAGACCGGAAGAGGAAGAGAGGCGACGGCAATAACTCGAGGTGTGTGTGAGAGAGGATGCGGCGACATAGCGATTCAGATCCGTATCCCTGGCGACTGCTCGCTCCGGCTCCTTCCACCAGTTTCGCTTTCCCCAATCCTCCTTGCAACCAGATTGAGACGTGGATGTGGGATACGACCACAGGTGTTGGACAGCTATGGTGAAGCGAGTGGGCACCCTGTGCTGTTTGGTGATGGCAGACTATCCGTCTGCTCTCTCTTCTCACAAACATGGTGATCCTCTCTCTGGAGGTGCAGAGGCGCGGCACATACCACCTCTTGGTGACGGCCCCTACCTGCAGGCTGCAGCATCAAACCGACGACTACCTCCACTGAACATCCACACTTCTGCCGGGGAAGCTTTATCTCCCGCGTGCAGGACTCTCGCATATAGATGAGGTTTGTCTACCTCTATTTTTCCAATAGATCTTTAGAATTTCATGCCAATTAGCAGGAACAGTAAATGCTATGCCGTGGCCAATTAACTACCCATGCCTCAACCTTAGCAGCTTGAGCCTATTGCTGCTACTTTCTCTCCAAATTAATTGACGCATTTTTATCTAGATATGGCATGTTTTAGTGTGTAGATACATGCGTATTTACTATCTAGACAAAGCCGTGTCAATCAATTTGGAGCGGAGGAGGAAGTATTATACAAGGGAAGATAACTCCTTTTCTTACTTGCTTTGTCTATTTTAGTTATATATAAAATAGTACATTGTATTACTGAGAGTACAGTTTGGAGCCTATTTAGCTTGGAGTAGTTCTCATTGCCATGCCACACCTTTAGATAATATTTGCTACCATCGTTATGATAAATGCTACTCAGTCCATAAGTCATACAGGTTTACTTTACGCATCTTCAGTTGCATACTGTTCTCATGTACTATTACTAATCTCATGGTACTTTTTTTTTAACCGAGGTCTGAAACGTCTGGGTCTAGCTCAGAGTTCAGGGCGTATTTCACATGCTTACATATTGCTACCATGAGGGCATGTTGCATGCATTGTGACAATGTTTTTAGTAAACAGATGATACTTTATCTGATGTCCTCTAGCTAAAGTGAAATACAAATTAAAAGTTGCATACAAATTTTGAGTGCTTCGGATTTGGAATTTAATTGATCTGTTCTTCTTTTACTATTTTCATGAAATACAATCAGAAATGTAATACTAGGTAGTCTACTGCATTTGTTGAGGTCATGAGTTATTTTCCTTTGAATTCCATGTAAAAAAATTCTGCACTTGAAAGAATTGGCTTAATATAGTTTTGACTTATTGGAAGTTCTTAACCCTTACTTGGTATATGCTAAATTTATCCATTGCATCCAGGTACCTTGGAGATGAGAATGGCCTTATTTTTGTAGTTAAGTGCTCATGATATATACGATGAGCGGCTTCAGAAATTCATTGCAATGTAACTACACATTCTTGAACTGGTGCAACTTTGCATTTTCTTTTTCTTTTTGGAAGGGTTTAATACTTCAATTTCGTTTTGTTATATGAAATTGTGAAGGAAATGGCAATCATGAACAACTGACATCCAAATCTATAACTCACAAGTTTTAACTTTCCACACAATTTTTGGGGTATTGGACCACAACATAAGTAATTGTACAACTCCGATTATCTGGTGCATTCTGGTGGACTGGTTAATCCAGTGTGTTTTATTTCAGCTGCATGCACTCACTCTCATCAGAGTAAACAGAATTCAACTTAATACACTTAAACTTGAAAATGTTTAGCAAGACATCTCTATATGGAGCACATGCCACTTTCCACGATAATTGAATGGATCATATTAAGCAACTTTGTATATTATCCAACTTAACAGTAAGCAAAATTCAAGCACAAGATGATCGTATTGTTTTCTTAAATACAACATGTGTTTTAGGAAGCATTCCATCTTCTATTGGAACGGCCCAACATTTTTTGTCCATGACGTAGGTCCGTTTTATTATGCTGATAGATTGACTATTTCTATTTGGGGTTTTCAAGTCAGTGATGCTGTATTTTCAATTAACATCTATGGAAGGAAGAAGCTGGGGTCATTGTCATATCCTCTGGTAAGGAAACACAGAGTGAACAACCCAGTTAAATTATAATATACGATGGAATTTCAATGTAATTTGTGTAGTTCAAGTACCCAAATTAGGTTTTGAGATAACAATTGGTAACATTGTTCTATTTTTGGGCGTGCGAGATTTTTGTTACCGCTCTTTTCCATATTTCAATTGCAATGAAAAATATGTCCCATCTCCGTCACTCCTGGATAGTTTTATTGTTGTTCATAAACATTTGCTTTCCTTATTCACTCATCTTTCTCCCCCATCATGTATGTGGCTACAATTTTTTCATTGTGCGCATCATCTAGATTCAGAGTTCGGGAGAAGATAATAATATTCTTCTATTTCGAAACATGTCCTAGAGCATTTTTAATTCAAACTGATATTGAATGAAGTTTTTTATATTCCTATCTTCTCCAATATACATCCATTTAATCTTCCAAAGAGGGACAGGCGCGGCAACGCGCGCTCTAATGGTCTAGTAGATAGTATAACAGGTGGTCTTCTGCCATCACACAATAAACACATCGTGCCCGGAAAAATCCAGCCAGTCACAGGCATTCACGTCGCATGCAATCCTGTGCACGCCTTCTTCCGTTAGGTATCCTGTCACCTTGCCACACTGAACCTCGCGGTCACCACTTGATGATTTGTTTCGTTTTTTCTGAGGCAAGTGGCCCCTGACAGAGACCTGAAGCAACAAAACAGTCAGCGGACGCTGGCCCGAAACCAAACCGGAACGATCACATGACCGGCAACTCGATCAAGTTGGAAAATGGTGGCCTGCAGCTACGGACGTCCGCAGCTGCCTGGTGCCGGCAACTTGCTATCCTGGATTTGTACTTCCCGTACCTGCATCGCTAATTAGGAGTTGGCACTCGGGTCCAAGTGGATTGGCATCATCATCCCAGCTCAGCACAGCGATCGGTCTTTTCCCCTTCCCTTGGATAAGTATGCATCATGTTGCTACCAAATTACTTGCATTGCCAAATGTTAACATTCTTCCCTTTCTCGTTGCTACTTATTTTCTTGGGAAGAATTTTGCGAACTACCAGTTCACTTGGCAACATCTTGCGAAAAGACCTCGTTGATTCCTAGGGTTTAGAGAACATAGGAATATGAAAAGGATAGGATTGCCTTGTCATGCTATCTTGAGCCCTACATGATTGAATGCTTATTACGAAGGAATATTCGGTGTACATATATTCATTCTGCATTTTGCAATTCGTCCTAGCTTCTAGCATCATGGTTACATAGCAAAGGATGTCAAAATAAAATTGTGTGCCTTGCTGATGTCCCCTCCATGACATCACAACTCGAGAGCACTAGCCGCTAGGTTAAACGATCGTCGCTCTCTTAAGAAACTTCTCATTGATGGGACACATCAGCTGCGATTGTTCTTTATTAGCACATCGCTTTCGACAGCACAGTTGATTAGTGACACCATGCTGCGGTTGGCCGTTGGTACAGCCTTAGAGGGCACCGCCTTGGTTTTTCGTACTAATTCATCAGATCGTCATCGTGCTAATTAATTAATTAGTTAACTGACCAGAATATATTTCTTCTTTCTTTCTTTTGAGTTTACACATCTTGCGTAGATAGGGAATTAAAGTGCCAACTAGTTTCTACACTGAAATTATCTCATAGTTCCATATATATATTCAGAAGCGATGCTTTCTGCTTCCTTCTTTTGTAAATCTATTGTATAGACTTGTTCGATTATCGATAGCATGTTCACACTGGCTCTTTCGTAGTTTCATTGATTTTTTTAATTCAAAGGCAAAATTAGAACTATCAAAAGAAGGCAGACTGTGGATGAGAACATATAATAATATATTTCATGTGCAATGTTTTAAATACTAAGGTGGCAATGCCTGTTGCTCTCATAATAATATACCATTGTAAGTAAGAAGATGCTCTTGAAATGCTCAGCAACCATCATGCAATGTCTAGTTTATCACTGGAGACAACTGAGGTTAAGCAACCTCTACATCTGACTTCTGAAACTGCCAAAAAATAGGAACCACTTGTACAGTTTTGTCTAACCAAACAAACTTTCTGTTTGGTAGCTGGGTGGAGACAACCACATTAAGCTAACAACAAAACACCAGCTCCCAAAAGTTAGTTTTTGGACACAAATGGTTGATGCTAGATACTTTCATTGGACACTTGGACTTTCCAAGATATACTTTTTGGGATGTAGATGGATATCCATCAGTCAGTTTTGCCTAGATACAAAATACTTCACCAATAAAAGACAGTATATATCTGGCGTTCAGCGTGGATGGAGGGGTACACATGCATTTCAATGAGAGGAATTGAAGACATGAAAATGTTGTGGAAATTAAGGTGACGAGTGGTAGACTTTGAGAGTTCAGGTCTGCACACCCGGCTCTGGTTAATGGTGAGAATTTTCTTCTATGCAATTAAAGGCTGAAAGTGAGATCAAAGATTGCTCATTGCACATAATATCCTAGGATTTTTATTGTAAGGATAAGATGTATCATGACGCGTTCTCCGAGTCGTTGGCTATTCTTTGACAACGAGCTGAATGCAGAGTCAACTAAATTTATGCCCCAAAACTTGGTCTGAATTTTATGTGATGGCAACACACAACCGGACTAGAGAAGACTTAACCAAGAAGATGGCCATAGAAAATAGAGTCATTCCCATCAAGGGATTAATTCATTCACATACACCTATTTGTTCACATCATTTTACAATTAGTAAACAGACATAAACACTAGTTAATTGATGGAATCAGGGAGCTCCAATCTTTTGCGCACACAAGGGAAAAACTTGTCAGCTATCATTGACACGGTGAGTTTTTTTTTCTTCTGATTTCCAATAGTAAAGGGTAGAATGCCAATCAAGAATGCAACTGCAATGTGGAAACAGAAGTTCACCGATCTTGAATTCTTGATCCATTTCCCAATATCACAGTCCTGATTATCTCCACATGTTACCCACACAATAGAGAAGCTTAAGATTTACATTTCAGAGACCAAACAAATGTAAGCAGCTAAATTGATCATTCCTTCCATGATCATCCCATAAGTGTATCTGCAACCACGTGTGCAAGAACTTCCACCCCCACTACTATTATGTTCATCTAGACAAAGGGAAGAGAAAATTGAGTACAATTCTCTCACCCAAAGTGCAAAAATCCTCACAACAATACCACAAAACATCACTAACTGCCTAATTATGCCAGAAAGGACGCGCACATTTCACCAATCAAATCTCTCCTTGATGACCCCAGAGGGGGCTGCGAGAAGTCCCTCTGGACCTGGAAGACATCATCCGCCAAGAAGCTCAAGAAACCCTCAGGGTTGAGATCCATCCACAGCTCGCCGAAGTCGAGCTCGACGCCGCCGGCACCGAAGCCGAACCCTCCTTCCTCGACCTTCACCACCTCGCACTTTATCTTCTTCCTCCTCCTCATGTTCTCCTGCTGCACAACGAAATCGTTGGCCAGCGCCGGTAACCTCTTCTTGCGGTGTGGCTTCTCCTCTACGGGCGAAGGTGGCGTTGGCGTGGTGGGCGCCACACACACCTTCATCGCTTTGCTGTCGTCGTCCTCCACGGCAGCTGGTGGCTGTTGCCTCCCTGTGAGCCGCTGCACGAGTTCCCGGAAGTTGGCGGTGTCGGTCTTGATGATCTCCGGCGCGACGATGTGGATGATCTTTATCGCGGGCCGCATGGTAGTAGTCCTGGATGGTGGTTCCGTCGTGTGGTAGCGCGAGGAGCCCTTGTGCTGCGCCGCTGCCGGCGTCGACGGGCTCATGCTGCTGTGGTGGTCGTATGCGTGCTCCTCCATTAACGTGCGGGCAGGCAGAGATCGGCAGTGAGGTCGAAGGAGAAGAGGGAGATAAGAGCTAGGAATGAGGATGAGAAGCGGGAGAGAGGGGGGAGGCCTTTTTAACTTGCCAGGATGGTAAGGAAGAGACCAGTCTGTAGCTCCATCGAAGGTTTGAAATGACATTGAAATATAATTTACCAACATGTCAGCCTTTTTTCTGCTTTTGATCGCCGTGTGGGGATTCACTTTTGCTTCGGTGTCCCCCATGCCCTCTCCTTTTCAAATTTTGATAACAAAAACTTGATACCGATTCGTTTCAAAACCATATAAACCCACATGAAGCACGTATATACTCACATGGCCGCGGGAGGCAGAAATCAGGAGGTATATAGCAGCAATAATAAAATTTCAAAACATGCCATGCAAAGACGTAGATCGCGATAACATGAGGTGGGATCAGCCGGTGAGAACGGAGACTATACCTAGCTTGACCGATTACACCTACAAGAAAACTGATCCATGCAAACTTAAGTTTAGAGGGGTGGGTTGGGGTTGGGGGGGGGGGGGGGGGGGGGAGGACCGAAGCACACCTCGTGTGGATTTTAAGTTGATATATGGGTGACCGACAGTCCGCGACGCATGCTGGACATCTCCACCTTCTTTTAGCAAAACGAGCAATTTTGCCTCATATTATTTAAAAAAAGTTAAAGAGAATTGACCGGTTTATTTGCGAGGAACCGGCCGAAAACCCG
The DNA here is from genome assembly GCA_916181665.1 of Avena sativa. Classification (NCBI taxonomy): domain Eukaryota; kingdom Viridiplantae; phylum Streptophyta; class Magnoliopsida; order Poales; family Poaceae; genus Avena; species Avena sativa. The sequence goes on along the minus strand of OV702288.1, from coordinate 625,100,524 downwards.
TACAATGCACTAATGTTGTCATGAAACACGATCACATTGGGCACACCACCACAGCCAACCTGGCTACCCACACGAAACACATACACACAAGGAGAGCCGTGTCGAGGTTGCCACGAGCGTCATCATCATCACTCCTCCGCGAGCCAGTGACTCCGACTTCACTGACGACTTCCCAAATTGAGCCTCACAGACGGCACTGGAGATCATGTCGGCCCATGCCATTGATTGGCCACACGCGCCAAGGACAGATAGCTCCGACTCAGACAACAAGCTTCATAGGAAAATTATATTGATCACGCGCCGACCGAGTACTCTGCAGAAGCCACCGATGGCCAGTCATCGTTGCCACCCGGACATGCTCCACCGCAGGTCCGACTCCACAACAACACAACAAAGCAGAAGAACCAATCGGACATGCCAGGAAAACCGACTACCAAAGCTCAGCCGCGACCCATCCACAACTCGGCGTATCATCTTTGCCAAACTGCACACTTGGACCTCGCACAGCTGCCTGACATCACGCCCTCTTCCCGAACCCCTGGCCGCAGGCGACTCCGAGACGATGCCCCCAAGAAGAAAAGAGATGTAGTAGCACCTCCATCGCCTGATCCGGAACTGAGATCTCCCTCTGGTGTCAAGGATGTAGGAGTAGGAGTGAGCATACCTCGACGATGCTTCCAAGAAAGTCCGTGACACCCGCAGGCATCACCATCGCCAGCTCTGGCCAAAACCGGAGCATGGATTTCTCCCGAAAAAGCTCAAACACCTGCCACCTGAAACGGCCGCCCACGAACATTCACCATGTGCGCCGAAGCCCACCGACCACCACTCATGCCGAAGCCAGCTCCGCTCCACCGGGCCGAGCACTTCGGGACAACACCGAACCGTCGCTAGAACAAGCCAAGTGGTAGACCGAAGTGCCAACACCGGAATCCTCGCTACTACACACCTTCCGCACCGGCAGCACCGACGCCGGCCGCGGCCTATAGGGTCCAGATCGGGCCCTCATGGAGGCCCATGTCTAGAGTCGGAGTGCCCGCGGCGACGCACTCCACACTGCACCTAGGCCAGCACGCCGAAGATCCTCCTCCGCCGCAAGCAGGACGCCTCCCCGGAGTAGAGCGCTGCCCTGCACCACCGCTGACGCCGTCAACACGTTGGAGGAGCGCCACACGAGAAGCCCTGCCGCCACCGTCCCGGGAGCCTGCGGAGGCTTCGCCGGCCGGCCCCTCTAGTGGCGGCGGCGCGAAGGGAGAGGGGTCAATGCCCCGGTCCAACAGCTAGTGGCGGCGGCCCCTCTGGAAAATGGACCTTTGGTCCAGGGGTATTAGCCCCGGTTTTGCTACAAACCGGGACCAATGCCCCGGTCCAACGGCTAGATCTGGCCCCAGGGGGTGGCAGGCTCTAGCCCCGGTTCGAATGGGACCTTTAGTCCCGGGTCGTGTAACAAACCGGAACTAAAGGGTTTCAGGCAGGCTGGGTCGGGCGCCAGACCCTTTAGTCCCAGTTTGTTCATGTCTAGAACCGGGACTAAAGGTCTAGCTATATCTTCTTCCCCTGCCCAAGCCACCATTCAAGCTGGTGGCTCCTCTCTCTCTTTCTTGCTCAAGCTCGAGTTCATGCCCAATTTTTTCTCAAGATTTGTCTATATTTTGTGGTTCCCCATCTATCCAAAGGTTCTAAAAGGCGAGCAACTTCATCCTTTGAACTCTCATTGCTATATTAGCTCATTTCATGCTCTATCTTGTAGATGGATTTGTGGATTTAGTTTGGTAGTAATTTTTGCAATGATAACATGAGATCGATGTTTAGATTCTATCTATCTTGTATTAATGTAAGAAACTCTAAGGTAAATATCACAATATGTGGATTCTATCTATATATATCTTGTTTTGGCACATAGTCTCGAAATTTGATTTTAGAAGCACACACATGCGTGAGTTCATCATTCTAACTAGCTGGGCAAAATATCCTTCTTCGTCTACCTGCATTCAACAAACTAAAAAAATTGTAGCAAAGATAGGGTTAATTCATAAAAGCTTGATAAGAAGACATCACAATACATCTTCGAGAAGCTCCTCTATGGCGAGCTCCTCGAAGATGTCTGAGAAGCTCCGCCGTAGTGGTGTCCCTCTCGCACCATCTTGGAGTTAATAACTTCTCTAGCTATAGATTAATACGCCGGGTAACTAAAACAATTCACATATTAGGGAGTGCCTCTATGGCGAGCTCCTCGAAGATATCTGAGGACGGGATCCTAAGACATCTTCGAGAAGCTCTGCCGTAGTGGTGTCCCTGCTCTCGCACACCATCTTTCAGTTTATATCTTCTCTAGCTAGATCAGTATGCTGGTGGAGCTAACTAATTTCACATATTAGAGAGTGCCTCTATGGCGAGCTCCTTGAAGATGTCTGAGGACGAGGTCCTAAGACATCTTCAAGAAGCTCCGCCGTAGTGGTGTCCCTGGTGTTGGGGATATACTTTCCGGGTATCCTCACAGTTCCTTACTGACCAGGGTGGCCCACTTCAGGTTAGAGCTTTGCTTCACGGGCGGCCCAGTCAGGGAGAGAAGACGGAGTCCAATCCGGCTACGGGAAGGCCCAGAAGATTTACCGACTTAGGCCCATAATGTTACTTGTAGTTCAAGATGTACTCTGTAACCGACTCTTAGTCGTAGCTAGATAGACCTCTCCTGTAAACCCTAGGCCGGATATCTATATAAGCCGTCCTAGGTAGAGCATTTAGGGCACACCTCAATAGTCTACAATCTCAACTCGCACAGGCGAACCCTTGTAACCCATACTCCGGCTCTGCCGTATTACTGGATTGCTAGCAGGAGTAGGATCTGTCCAAAGCCGGCGGATTCGAACCTAGGTAAACTTGTGTGCTCACCGTCCCGGAACACCGTATGTCTCACACCCCTCTCTTCCGCACGCCTCGAGTACCCCCTCATGGCGTACTTGTCCTCAATCTGGCGACAGTTGTCACCCACCATGGGGCGAGTGAGCTTCGGATCTGCGTTCCGAGCGGAATCTGCAAGAATCGGAATCGGCGAAATTATCGCTGTTGGTCGCATCCTCTATGCCAGCGACGTCCCTCTTATCGTTCTCGACGAGACCTGGATTCCGGCTAGGGAGGATGTGACTGCCTACACAATCATGTCTTTTGGCGAGATCGATGTTTACATCGGTTTCGCTGAACCTGCCCCACCCACCCCAGCGGTGATGATAGAGGCATAAGAATCTTCTGGGTCCCGTTTGTCCGCGGAGGCGGCAGAGTTCCGGATCTCAGAAAATCCTAATCCCACCCAGCCCGCACCAGATGCGGAGATAGTGGAGAAACCCGAGCCTAAGGAAGACCTAGCGGTCCAAATCGAATCTGGAGTGGATCTCTTAGGAGAGACTGGATCCCAAATCGACCCACCCGTGGAAGTCGAAAACCAGGAGGAGCTCATCAACGACACTGATTCTGGCTCTGAGGATGCTGGGACAGACAGACCTTTCCTAAGGTACACACTGCGACGTATGATAATGCAAGATGTAGACGCAGATGCAATTCTCGAGACCATCAAAAGTTTCGACATGGCTGACCGCGAGAGCCACAGGTACCTCAGGAAGCACACGTCGCACTTCGTCGGATATGTGGGATCCGAATCCGGCTCTGCCGATGCTGGAGAAAACACCGACTCTGTGCTGGAGGCGATCGAAACAAACACCGACGTACCCGCATCCTCGGATGAATCAATGACGTCAGTGGATTTCCAAAAGTTCTCCGCGGAATACAAAGAGGAGTACAACTCCAAAACTGCAGAAGAAGGAGAAGCCATGGATGAAGGATCCGGGGAACACTCTCCCAAAGCGCAGGATGACATGGTAGTCGGAGATAATCCCGAGGTCCAGATGTCCGAAAGTACCGATCAGAGCTTGACTCTGGGAAACGGACCCAAAGCCGTCTTTGCTACCTACGCTGCCAAGAAGGCAAAGAGGAGGAACAAGAAGAACAAGACCCCGACAAAAGACCCTCTGATAGAAGAGGTGATTGCCGAGGAATACGAAGAAGACTCGGATGGAGCACTTATCCCAGACGAGCAGAAAAAAGAAGAATCGGTGGATGGACACGTGATCACTGAGGGTGCACGTAAACTCATAAATACTGCATTAACCACACCTATTCCTACAGCTGCAGAGCTTACTGCTGAAGAACTAGACGAGAGGGCGCAGGCCCTAGAAGCTCGTCATCAAGTACTCCTGGATGAAGCCAAAAACATTGAGGAGGAAAAGAAACGCATAGCATCTGCGGGGAAGTACAACTCCATGCAATACCAGAAGACCAGGAAGAGTCACACCAGTGACAACCAATTCCCACAGATCCACGCCGTCCTTTTCAGAGATGAGATGGGGAAGCCTCGGAAAGATAGTAAAGGAGATTGGATATATCCAACCCAAGTACAGAATACCGTGGCAGCCCGAGAAATTCTATTGGCTAATCCAGGACCGGAGGAAATCCAGTTGGGAATCAAACTACTCAACAAGGGACTGGAGCAGCAAAAGGTCGCCATGTCCGAAAGTCAAAAACTGGTCTCGGATTCCGACCAATGTCGCACAGATCCGGCATGGGCGGACGTAAGACCCCAACGCGTTCCGGAGCAGTATCATCGCCCCGAGCGCTGGGAAGACAATTATTCGAGAACCGGATCATCAGGATAGCACCGCAGGACTACGCGTGACTGGAGCAACGTCGCCCCAGCGGCTGAGAAAGAGGCCATTGCTGCACTGTATCCGAGAAACCCTCCCCGACGAGAGTCGAACGATCGAAGGGGAGAAGATAAAGAGAAACGTCGGGAGGAGGATCGTCAAAAAATGCCACCTCCTAGGCATACAAGCCGTCCGGCTGAGCCTCACCGTGGTGGGAACGACGGACGAAGGAACGACAGAAACCATGCCGGGACAAGCTGGCAGGGGGCTCGTCGTAGTGAAGACCCTCCCCGGAACCGGAATCATGACGCTCCGGACGGAGGCCGGCGATCAGCCGGAAACAATCCAGCTGCCCCTCCCTCTCCACCAAGCAGTCATCACAACGGCTCTCAAGGGGGACATGGAGGACGATGTGGCGGAGGAGGTGGTGGCAGAAGCCGAAGTCCGGCCCCAGGGCACCGCAGCCACAACCGACATTCGGGACGATCGCTATCTCGGAATGACGCAAGGCACATGATCAATTCCAACATAGAGGCGCTATGAAAATGATGATATCTACGTGGGCCCAAAATGCTTCGGACCACGCATCAGAGCTACAAGATTCCCGGAAGGATTTGCTATCTCAAGACATATCCAAGCCTACGACGGCATTGCTCGGCCAAATACCTGGCTACAGGATTTTTTCCAAGCTTGCTGCATCACTAAAGGCGGAAATAGCCTGGTCGCAACCCGATATCTCCCACTTATGTTGCGGAAGACGGCACGATCATGGCTTAATGAACATCCAGAGAACACCATCCACAACTGGTATGACATGCAAAGTGCGTTCTTTCGGAATTTCGAAGGCACGTATCGGAGGCCATGTACGGTCGGACACCTACAACATGCACCCACAAAACCGGAGAAACTTGCCGGGACTACCTCGGATGATGGATCGACACCAAGAACTCCTGTGAAGGAGTAAATGATCAAACTGCGATTGAAGCTTTCATCGCAGGTCTCCCAATTGGTCTACTGCGCCATCGCTTGAAGTGTGACAAGGTCACTGATTTGGGAGAGATGATAGAAACAGTGAGCAAGTATGTAGATGCCGACGATGATGCAAAGGGATTTCTCAATGCCCTAGCTGTGCCACAGTCGGCAAAACAACCAAAGCAACAGGCTCAGAAGCGCAAAAATACCTCGGAAGAAAAACCCAACGCGGAAACGGCAGTGGTCACTGCTACTTTCGGGTTTGAGGGACGAGGAGGACGCGGCGGAGGCCGCGAGCGTGGGCGTGGAACTGCAAGAGTCCAAGGTAGAGGAGACCAGCAACCAGGCAAAACCTACTCTTGGGCCGACATTGCCAATAACCCATGTGTGCATCACCTAGATGCTAATGGGGGCTCGTCCCACACCAACGCCGAATGTCGTTTCAATGACGACATCAAAAGAGATGACACCGCGGGCTACAAAGCTAAGCGGAAAAAGGGAAAGAAGAATCCCGAAAACTAAAAAGAGACCAAGGAAGATTCCGACATGGAGGAAGTTGATGCTTCAAATCCCAAGCCGGAAGGGAAGAAAACTTTTCCCACCAAGAATGACACTTATGTCACTTTCCTCGGATCTCAACCAGCAAAGGTCAAGAAAGCAGTTCTACACGAGCTCAATGCGATAGTTCCGGCTGTCCCCCAATACTTGGACTGGTCAGAAGTGGCAATCACATTTGACCGCGCTGATCATCCGCCTAAGTTGCACAGGTGAGGAAAATACGCCTTAGTTGTCAATCCACTTATTGACGGTTATGGTTTCTCCAAGACCCTCGTGGACGGTGGTAGTAGTATCAATATTCTCTATGTCGAAACGCTACGCCGGATGAAGATCTCGGAAACCCAGTTGAACCATAGCTCTGTGATCTTTCACGAAGTTGTCCCAGGAAGATAAGCTAATTCCCTGGGAGAGATTACTTTGGATGTTACCTTTGGAACTCCAAAGAACTATCGGACGAAATCACTTTCCTTCGAAGTGGTCCCGTTCAAGAGCGCGTACCACGTTATATTCGGACGTCCGGCTTACCGGGCTTTTATGGCTCGTCCATGTTGCATTTACAATATGATGAAAATTCTAGGTCCCAACGGCGTGATCACCATCAGGGGAGACCCGAAGAAAGCGCGAGAGTGCAAGGATGGAAATGCCGCCTTTGCCGAAGCCGTGCTGCACGCCCAAGAGTACCAGGAGATCAAGAAGAGCATAGATCCGTCCGAGATGCCCGCAACGAAGAAGGAGGTGACAAAGCCAAATCCGGAGTTCAAGGCATCAGAAGAGACGAAGAAGACGCCGTTGAAGGATGATGACCCCTCCAAGGTGACCTAGATAGGCGTAGGCCTAGGTAGCGCATAGGAAAGTGCGCTCGTCAAGTTCCTCCAAGCAAATCAAGATATCTTCGCATGCCAGCCATCTGACATGACTGGAGTACCTAGGGAACTTGCCAAGCACTCTCTAAATGTAAACCCGAACGCTAAACCCGTCAAACAGTCCTTACGACGTTTCAGCGATGAAAAGCGTAAGGCAAATCAGGAGGAAAATCAGGAGCACCTGGTGCAGCGACCGACTTACTTTGTCAGTGAGGTCCTGACAGAATCAAAACAGCGGTATCCGCACTATCAAAAGTTGGCTTATGGTGTTTTCTTAGCATCTCGTAAGTTACGACACTATTTTCACGAGCATCCAATTACCGTGGTGAGCACAACTCCCATGAGAGATATAATCAACAACAGTGACGCCACAGGACGCGTCGCCAAATGGGGCATAGAGCTTTCAGCTTTTGATATTGAGTATAAACCGCGGACAGCAATCAAATCCCAGATCCTTGCTGACTTTGTCGCTGATTGGACAGAGACGAAGGAGAACATGATCCTTCCTGAGTCGGAATATTGGACCCTCTATTTCGATGGGTCTAAGGCTCGAGGGGGCTCGGGAGCTGGAGTGGTGCTCAAATCACCCCAAGGAGATAAACTTCTATACGTGTTTCAGATCCACTTCATAGCGACAAATAATATTGCCGAGTATGAAGCACTGCTGCATGGAATCTGGATTGCTAAGGATATTGGTATCCGACGTTTGATGTGTTACGTAGATTCAGATCTTGTTGCTCAACAAGTGTCGGATATTTGTAATGCAAATAAACACATGGCAGCGTATAAAGCTATCGTGGATGATCTATCTAAATCATTCGAAGGGTTTGAGGTTCAACACATCCCTCGAGCAGAAAATGAGGAAGCAGATGCACTATCTCGGATAGCCTCTGCACGGAAAGAGGTCCCGGATGGCACTTTTTTAGAGCACCTCAAAGTTCCCTCAATAAAGGGAGTAGATGAGGAATATCCGACCAAATCCGACTCACCTCTAATAGCAGTTCTGGCTGTAATTCCCAGCTGGACTCAACCCTACTTAGATTATCTCGTAGATGGCAAATTACCCGAAGACGAGGTTCTGAGCCGACAGATTATCTGACGAGCAAAAGCCTATACTATTGTTAAAGGTGAGCTCTATAAACGGAGTGTTTCTGGGTTTTTTCAGCGCTGCGTATCTCCGGAAGAAGGAGTGGAAATTTTAAGGGAAATCCACGAAGGCGAGTGTGGTCACCACGCTGCAGCCAAATCTTTAGTAGCAAAAGCTTTTAGACATGGATTTTTCTGACTTACAGCTCAGGCAGATGCTGAACGATTAGTCAATACGTGCAAAGACTGCCAAAAGTACGCCAAACAAGCTCATGTTCCGGCTGATCAGCTGCGAACAATACCTATAACATGGCCTTTTGCGGTTTGGGGGCTTGATATGGTAGGACCATTTAAATGAGCTCCAAGTGGATTTACCCATCTCTTAGTGATGGTGGATAAATTCACCAAATGGATTGAAGCTAAACCTGTCACTAGTTGTGATGGAGCAACAGCAAAAAGATTTGTCGAGGATATTATAATCCGGTATGGTTATCCACATAGCATTATCACGGACAACGGGAGTAACTTCTCTATGGGAGAATTGGCAGAATTCTGCAACGAGCAAAGTATCCGGCTTGACATTGTGTCAGTCGCACATCCACAGGCTAATGGACAAGTCGAACAAGCAAATAGTTTAATCCTACAAGGCCTAAAGCCGAGACTCGAAGCACCACTACGACGTGTTGCGGGGGCTTGGGCAGAGGAATTACCCTCTGTAATATGGAGTTTACGAACGACTCCAAACAGGTCAACCGGATACACACCTTTCTTCTTGGTCTATGGTGCAGAAGCAGTTCTTCCTAGTGATTTGATTCACACCTCTCCTAGAGTGGCCGTGTATATTGAAGAGGATGCCGATATTTCTCGATAAAACGATCTCGACTTAGTCGAAGAAGTTCGCATCATTGCTGAAATGAGATCTACAGCCTATCAATAGAAGTTACGCAACTATCATAGCCAGAGAGTCCGAAATAGATCTTTCAATAAAGGTGATTTGGTTCTTCGGCTTGTGCAACAAAGAAAGCACAAACTTTCCCTAGTATGGGAAGGGCCCTTTTTAGTTAGTCGAGTATTGCACAATGGTTCGTACTACTTAACTGACATGAGGCCAGTCAAAGAAAGACCTGCTACTGAGAAGAGAAAGAGAGCTGGAGGCAGTACAAATACGGATGAGTTAGATAGACCGTGGAATATTGCTCAACTACGTCCCTTTTATTCTTAGTTTATCCTTCTTTGTAAACATATATATGTACATGCTCTGTGAGAAATAAAAGTTTTGGTTACCTCAAGCTTTTCTAAAAAGTTCTTACCATCTTATTTCCGAATGATCATGTCGTAGTCGAAAATCCCAGAATGCTTGAAAGTACTTTATGCTCATGTTTGTTCTGGTTTAGATTTCCGATTCTAAAATTGCTACCCTCGGGTATAACTCTAAAGTTTCTAGTATTTACTTTGGTTATTTGTCTGATTGCTGGATGCGGGCATTTTCCAAGTAGTGAATTGTTGGTACTGGAAGCCGGCTTTGTTTCCGAGTTTAAACTGGTTTAGCAATTGAGCTCCGTTGCTCGGCAAAGTTTCCGGCAGAAGGTTTAGCCGGCTCACGAAAGGGACGAGGTGGAAAGCCCTATAAACAACAAGTATAGACGAAAAAGTACAAGTGCTTATGTAAACATTTCAGGCACATAAATATTTAAAGCCAAAAGTGCTGAATATATCAAAAGCTTAGCACTAGCAAAATTATAGTACTGCATATTTATAGGCCCATCATGTTTTTCAGAATAACACAAATATTTCTGTTAATCTATGATGCAGGAGAGGAAGGAGCTACCGACTCGCTGGATACACTGCCTTGGTATCGTTCCGAGATGTCCACATCCGAAACGGTGTGGTCATCGTCGGAAACTTCTGCTGATTCTTCTGGAGGCGGAGGCGGAGTGTCCACGCGGGTGAAGAAAGGAGTTTCGTAGCTGGTCAAATCAGCCACGTGACACCCATATCCGGCACAGGAGTGCATGATGGCTTGAAGGTCCTGCTCCTGGCCGTCTTCATCTACTTTGAAGTACCCTCTGGTCACTTGCCATATTTCCATGTTTCCATGGTGGCTCATGACCATAGTGAGAGCGTTTTTCTCCGTAGTCCGCGTGTAAGACATGTTCCAATCCTGGACAAGTTGCGGCATCTCCTTCGCCTTGTCCCGCACCTGAAAATCTGACATGCTGTGCATGTCCAGAATCTTGAGAGCTTCGCCAATGTCCTCAAGGGATTGGCGAAAGTCATGAAGCAGGTCATCGACTTGGGTAAGCCGGTGGGTGCGAGGCTCAGCGGAGGTGGAGTATGTCAAGTTCAGAGGACCTATAGACAAAAGCAGTCAAAAGAAATCCAACATTGAAAGAGGTCGAAAAAAAAAGAACAAGTCAGATAGATGGATCGTACCGAAAATGACGTCATCAATTTTGGTCTTCTCTTCCCGAAGACTTTGGAGTTCAGCCTGGAGCGCCTCGGAAAGGTCCCTCTCTCTGCAAAGCTCATTATTGAGGTCCGAGCTTTTTTGATCTTGAGCAGCGATCTTGCGATCACGCTCATCAGTAGCCATGGAGGAGGACTCAAGGATTTGAGCAATGCTCTTTTCATGATCCACCTTGAGCTTATCCAGCTCTTGGCGCAACTCCTTGTTCTCCACCACCAAAGTCTTGAGGTTCTCGGCCTCTTCAATCATGGCACATAATTGTTTCACCAGTGCTGTAAGTCAAAAAAGAACAATAGTTCAACGAAAAAATTCGACATTGAAAACACAAAGACAAGGTTTGAGTCTCGGAATGTTTACCTTCGGCTTCATCCTTGGAAACTTTCAGCTCAGTATTTTTAAGTCGGAGAGCTCTGATCTCTCTCTGCTTATCACAAACATTCTTCAACAAATCCTGGTTATAGGAATATACTTTCTGTAAGTCAGAATACCCAAAGTCAGAAATCTACTAAAGACTAATGGCTCAATGCACGGCGCCCAGAAAAATGCTTGATGGCGGTGTTGATGTAGAGCTCGTTGGGAACCCCAAGAGGAAGGTATGATGAGCACATCAGCAAGTTTCCCTCAGTTATGAAACCAAGGTTTAATCGAACCAGTAGGAGCAAGGAAACACCCCAAAGGTGTTACTAGCTGAGCTTTGGCAGGGCGCACTACCGGTGCTAGTAGCAACATGGAGACCTGCACAACACAACCACAGAACTTTGTCCCCAACTTGCGATGAGGTTGTCAATCTCACCGTATTTTGCGGAAAACAAAAGATTAAACGTGTCGAATGGAAAGAAGTAAAAGTTTGTAGAAAGTAAAGACAAAGCAGTAAAAGATTATAGATTGTATGTAAAAGACAAGGACCGGGATCCATAGTTCACTAGAGGTGGCTCTCCTTAGATAGATAACATGCTGGGTGAACAAATTACAGCGGGGCAATTGACAAACACCGAGAAAGCAATACATGCATATACTAATCATCTTGACTCCTTTGAGACTTGATTGGGCATTACAACATAATACATAGACCGCCATCCAACTGCATCTATGACTAATAATCCACCTTCAGGTTATCATCTGAACCCCCTCCAGTATTAAGTTGCAAGCAACATATTATTGCTTTACGAACTGCGTGTAAAGTAAACAATACGATTGTTCTATGAACAAAGGATTATTGTTTTCTCCCTAGTAGCAATAGCACATCTAGTACCTTAGAGATTTCTGTCACTTCTCCAGATTACCAGAGGCATGAACCCACTATCGAGCATAAATACTAACTCTTGGAGTTGCTAGCATCTACTTGGCCAAGATAGCTACTAACAACGGAAAACATGCAAGATCTCAAATAACAAAGACATGATAGAATCAATAATCAATCTGAAATAGCATCTCAATATACATCGGATCCCCGCAAACACAACATGTATGGATTACAAAAAGATGATCTTGATCATGAACGGAGCTCACAAGATCTAAACATGAAAGCACAAAGGAGGAGAAACCAGCCATCTAGCTACTACATGGATCCGTAGTCCAAGGATGAACTACTCACGCATCACACCGGAGGCTTGCATGGTGATGAAGAAGGCCTCCAGGGTGAATTCCCCTCTCCGGCAGGGTGCCGGGAAGAGCTTCAGATCCCTCTCGATCTAGGGATGGAGATGACGGCGGCTACAGACTCTTTCGTGGATTTTTGATCGGGTACCTAGGGTTTTCGTCCCGAGGGCAATATATAGGCGGAAGGAGAGGCCGAGGGGGTGCCGGGAGCCACCACACCACCCCCTGGCACGGGCCAGGCCTGGCCGCGCGACCAGGTGGTGTGGCTGGCCCCTGGCCCCTCTCCGTCTCGTATTCTGGCACTTGATCCCTTCCGGAAAAATAGGCACTTTGGCTTTTGTCCCGTCCAATTCCGAGAATATTCATTTTCTGACTTTCCTGGAACCAAAAATAGCAGAAAATAGGCAGCTGGCACTGTGGCTCTTGTTAATAGGTTAGTCCAAGAAATCAAATGAAAAGTACTCCAAAGTTGGAACAAAACACAAGAAAGTGGATAAAACCAAGCATGGAGCATCAAAAATTATAGATACATTTGCAATGTATCAAAGACTCGGGCTAATATTTTTCCTAATATCAGCACGAGCCTTGGGGGCTACACTAGTTCGTTCTCTGGCATCCTAAGGAAGCATAAACCCGGATTATTTATCCTACTTCATGCTTGGTGGCTAGAGGATATGATATGAAATAAAGGAAAAAACAAGAGTTAGAATTCTGACTTACATATTGTTCGCGAGTAAGTTTATCCAAACTCGTGTTCACTTCAACTGCAACCTTCTCAGCGAGAGTCAGAGGGGTCACAGGAGTAGTTGGAAGCTCCCCGGACCTGATCCTCTTGTTGCAAAGATGCACTTGGTCAAGAAGATCAGAGTGTTTGACGTCCTCTGCTTCTTGCGCTTCTTCTTCGGCAGATAAGTTTCTTTTCTCTAGGCATTGCCTGGCCAGCCGCTGGATCTCTTCAGCAAATTTCCAGGACAGGCCAAACTTGGCAAGTCCCGGATTACTGATAAGGTTTCTGGCAAAAGTTTCTGCCGAGGGATCATTACCCAAAGAGGGTTCACCCTTATCTAAATCTGACTCACCCATGGTGACGTCAGTTTGCGATTCAAGGATCGCGGGCTCCGTTGAAGGAGTCGGATCTTCTGCAGCAGCCGGAGAAATCACCGGCGTTGCGGAAGGTTGAGGGGCAGGAGTCGGAGGAGCCACGGCAGGAGAAGCTATGGTAAGCTTCGTCTGTCGCAGGGGCTTCGAATAAGTTCCCTTCCCCTTGCCCTTAATGAGCTGTTTAGCTCTAAGAATGTAATAAAGTCAGAAACATTATGTCTCAGAAGGAAATTCGAGTAAAGTGCAAAGGCGGAAGTTGTGATTGAAAGTTACCTCTTCACGACGGGCACCTCCTTTGTGCCAACAACCACTGTCGGAGCTTTGCGCTTCTTGGGCACAAGGTCTGGCAGTGGGACCACTTCTGTCTCCCGAGAAAACTCTGGAGGATATCCTTCGAGCGGAGCAAGTTCCGACTCGGGGAGGTCAGCAAGCTGAAAAGAAGAAAATATATCAGTATTGCAATGTAACGCAAAGGTTGAAACACATAAAAAGATGTACTGTTAGAAGCTTACCGGCACTACGAGGTTTTCTGTCGTATGCATGTCTAGAGAAACCTCCGGGATCCTCCTCTTGATTTGCTCCCTTATCAGCCACTTGATCTGGTTTGTATAACCTTGCATGGTGTAGGCTTTGGGGCTGATGCGGAGGGAGTCTTTCTTGGACGACGTGATGGAGTGCATCAGTCGGTCTCCGTGGTACTGAAGGGGCTGGATCCGGCGTGATACCCATCATTGGACCAAGTTGGATCCCTTCAGTCCTTTGTGTTTGATCAGATATTCGACCCGCCTCTTAGCGAGGATCAGATCGTCACTGAGAGCCGGAGCGGCCTCGTCCCAAGACGGTTGGGCCGTGGCAGCTCCGTCGACAAAAGCCGGCAAATCAGTAGCTTTGGCGGGAGCCGGAATATCCCTATGATAAAAGAATGTGGCTGGCCACTGTTTGTCCGAGTCACTAGCTAGGATTTTGGGGTATGCGCGCTCGCGTCTAAGTGAAAAACTAATGGTACCGGTGATATAAGGAACACCGGCAGTGACAGAATTTCTCCAGACATGAAAGTAATACCGGAATAAGGTCAAACTCGGCCTAATGCCGAGAAAGCCCTCACACAAAGAAGCGTAAGCGCTCATCTTTAGGAGAGAGTTGGGAGGAAGATGGTGGAGTTGAACACCATAATGGTCAATCGCCTCGGAGAAGAACTCCGAGGGAGGAAACGACAAACCTCTGTCGAGGTGGGTGCCGAAGTGGACCCACTCACCGGCGCGCGGGTTGGGGACGGTTTCCTCGAAGCCGCTCCGCCAGTAGCCGGCGCGGATGAGCCCTTCTGTCTCCACGTTATGGATCTTCTTGTCGTCGAGTACGCATGGGATCCTGACCCCGCGGAAGCTTTCCTTCTTCGCCGCCGCTTCCGTCGCCGCTGCTGCCGCCAAGCCGGAAGAGGAGGAAGAAGCCATTTCTCCGGTGGGCAGATGACCTGGGATGGGCGGCGCTGGGAGTTTTGGGGAGAAAAGTAGAGGAGCTCTATGCACGTGGGGGGATTTGGAGGAGAGGAAAAGTTAAGGGAACAGGTGAAGAGAGAAGGAGAAAATCCTAACCCCTTATATCCACCTAACCATGCCAAGATTCGTGCAAATGCTACAGTGTAACCGCCACGCGTCGTGGAAGGAACTGGGAAGGACCCACGCGATGATTACATCACCTCGATCTCCGTGCACACATTGAAACGGTGCCTCGGTTCCATGAACCGCGGACCCACCAACGGTCGTGCTGACAGAATGTCTGTCAGATGATGTGACTTGACCATGACTTGTGTCAGGTGGCATTAGAGACCAAGTTCCGGCTTAGTTTGAAATCAAGCAGGAAAATCCGAGTAACCAGTTGATAGGTCCAACTTATTTTTAAGACCCGGATCGTATTTTTTGTTGTGAAGTTTCAGGAATCCTTCAAGACTCTGCAAGCCAAAGATCAAGCTAGACGATGATAAATCTGACTTTGGATCTTGGAGGCCTCTGAGGGCTGCTGTTGGGGATATACTTTCCGGGTATCCTCATAGTTCCTCACTGACCAGGGTGGCCCACTTTGGGTTAGAGCTTTTCTTCACGGGCGGCCCAGTCAGGGAGAGAAGACGGAGTCCAATCCGGCTACAGGAAGGCCCAGAAGACTTACCGACTTAGGCCCATAATGTTACTTGTAGTTCAAGATGTACTCTGTAACCGACTCTTAGTCGTAGCTGGATAGATCTCTCCTGTAAACCCTAGGCCGGATATCTATATAAGCCGGCCTAGGGAGAGCCTTTAGGGCACACCTCAATAGTCTACAATCTCAACTCGTAGAGGCGAACCCTTGTAACCCATACGCCGGCTCTGCCGTATTACTGGATTGCTAGCAGGAGTAGGATCTGTCCAAAGCCGGCGGATTCGAACCTGGGTAAACTTGTGTGCTCACCGTCCCGGAACACCATACGTCTCACACCCCTCTCTTCTGCATGCCTCGAGGACCCCCTCATGGCGTACTTGTCCTCAATCCGACGACACCTGGTCTCGCACACCATCTTGCAGTTCTTCACAAGAATGCATACCTATTTATAGATTAAGCAGGACAACATAGTGTCGGGCACTGATGACATAATGTCGACACACTCACCCCTGGCATAGTGCTGCCACCCACCCAAAATAGTGTCATTATTTAATTTACTGGATTAGTGCTGCCCACTGATGACATAGTGTCGACATGTTGTCTCCACATCCACATTTAGTCCCGGTTGGTGCCTCCAACCGGGACTAAAGGTTCATCATATCTTTAGTCCCGGTTGCTGGCTTTAATTTTGTTTTTTAGATTAGTACTAATTAATTATGATTATGCTACCACCCACCCAAAATAGTGTCGTCATTTAATTTACTGGCTTAGTGCTGCCCACTGAGGACATAGTGTCGACATGTTGTCTCCACATCCATATTTAGTCCCGGTTGGTGCCTCCAACCGGGACTAAAGGTTCATCATATCTTTAGTCCCGGTTGCTGGCTTTAATTTTGTTTTTTAGTTTAGTACTAATTAATTATGATTATGTTTGATGTACTTAATTAATTATAAAATGCAGATGAGCCGGCAATGGATGTACGCTGACCGACTCTCTAGCGAGTTCATTAAAGGCATGCATTCTTTTCTCCTTGTGGCCGAGGCAAACAAGCGGAATGGTTTTATGTCTTGTCCATGTGGTGTCTGTCGGAATCATAAGGAATACTCTTCCTCAAGAGTCATTCACAGCCACCTATTTCGGTCCGGTTTCATGACCGGCTATAATTGTTGGACCAAGCATGGAGAAAGAGGGGTTATGATGGAAGACAACGAAGAAGAAGAGAATGATAACGACTACCCTACTATGTCCCCTAAATACGATGGTACTACAATGGAAGACATTGATGAAGAAAAAGATGAAGAATGGGCATCAGATCTACCCGATGATGATCTTAGTCGGGCCATCGTTGATGCCCAGGAAGAATGCATAACTGAAAGGGAGAGGTTGAAGTTCAAGAAGATATTAGAGGATCACAACAAATTGTTGTACCCAAATTGTGAAGATGGGCACAAAAAACTGGATAGCACATTGGAATTGCTGCAATGGAAGGCAGAGAACGGTGTGACTGACAAAGGATTTGAAAAGTTGTTGAAAATAATGAAGAAGTTGCTTTCAAAGGATAATGAACTGCCCGCCAGTACCTACGAAGAAAAGAAGGTTGTCTTCTCTCTAGGATTAGTGGTGCAGAAGATACATGCATGCATTAATGACTACATCCTCTACCACGGTGAGGAGTACGAGAATTTGGATGCATGCCCAGTATGCACTACATTGCGGTATAAGATAATACGAGATGACCCTAGTGATGTTGAGGGCGAGAGCCGCATGAAGAGGGTTTCTGCCAAGGTGATGTGGTATGCTCCTATAATACCACAGTTGAAACGTTTGTTCAGGAACAAAGAGCATGCCAAGTTGTTGCGATGGCACATGGAAGACCGTAAGAAAGACGAGATGTTGAGACACCCCGCTGATGGGTCGCAGTGGAGAAAAATCGAGAGAGAGTTTCCGAACTTTGCAGGTGACGCGAGGAACTTATGGTTTGGTCTAAGTACAGATGACATGAATCCTTTCGCGGAGCAGAGCTGCAGTTATAGCACCTGGCATGTGACTCTGTGTATCTATAACCTTCCTCCTTGGTTGTGCATGAAGCGGAAGTTCATTATGATGCCAGTGCTCATCCAAGGCCTGAAGCAACCCGACAACAACATTGATGTGTACCTAAGGCCATTTGTTGAAGAACAATTACAGTTGTGGCACAGACAAGGTGTACGTGTGTGGGATGAGAACAAGCAGGAGAAATTTGACCTACGAGCATTGTTGTTCATAACAATCAATGATTGGCCTGCTCTTAGTAACATTTCAGGACAAACAAACAAGGGATACAATGCATGCACACACTATTTAAATGAGACTGAAAGTATATATTTGGATAAATGTAAGAAGAATGTGTACCCGGGGAATCGTCGTTTTCTTCCGCCCACGCACACCCTAAGAAAGAAAGGTAAGCATTTCAATGCTGAGGCAGACAGCCGGTGTAAGCCTATTCGCCGTATTGGTGATGATATATTTGATATGGTGAAGGATTTAAAAGTAATCTTTGGAAAGGGTCTTGGTAGACAATCTGTTCCGAAGGACGATGTCAGACACACACTCATGTGGAAAAAGAAATCTATATTTTGGGAGCTACCCTATTGGAAAGTCCTAGAGGTCCGCTCTGCAATTGACGTGATGCACCTGACGAAGAATCTTTGCATGGCGCTGCTAGGCTTCTTGGGCGTGTATGGGAAGAGCAAAGATACACCTGAAGCACGGCAGGACCAACAACGTATAAAAGACCGAGACGACATGCATCCAAAGCTGTTTGAAGGTACTACAAGCTACGCTCTTACCAAAGAAGAGAAGGAAATATTTTTTGAAGTATCAAGGTCCCGCCTGGTTTCTCATCAAACATAAAGGGAATAATAAAAATGGCAGAGAAAAAATTTCAAAACCTAAAGTCTCATGACTGCCATGTGCTTATGACCCAGCTGCTTCCGATTGCATTGAGGGGACTCCTGCTGGAAAATGTTCGAGTACCCATTGTGAAGCTATGTGCATTTCTCAATGCAATTTCTCAGAAGGTAATCAGTCTAGATAGTCTACCAAGGTTACAGAAAGATGTGGTCCAATGTCTTGTAAGCTTCGAGTTGGTGTTCCCACCATCCTTCTTCAATATTATGACGCACCTCCTAGTTCACCTAGTCGAAGAGATTAACATTCTCGGTCGTGTATTTCTACACAATATGTTCCCCTTTGAGAGGTTCATGGGAGTGTTAAAGAAATATGCTCATAACCGTGCTAGGCCAGAAGGAAGCATCTCAAAGGGATATGGAACAGAGGAGATCATTGAGTTTTGTGTTGACTTTATTCCTAACCTTAAGCCCATCGGTGTTCCTGAATCACGGCATGAGGGTAGACTTAGTGGAAAAGGCACGCTAGGAAAGAAAGCAAGGATATGTATAGACGAACATTCTCTCACTAAAGCACACTACACAGTTTTGCAAAGTTCCACCTTGGTGGCTCCGTATATCGAGGAACACAAGAATATTGTACACTCCAACAACCCGGGGAAGCCTGGCTCCTAGATTAGATATGAACACATGAGGACATTCGGCGGTTGGTTGCAGACACATCTCATGAATGACATAAATGTTGGAGAGCAGTTGTACTTGTTGGACAGGTCACCATCTTTGACTATATTGACTTTCCAAGGGTACGAGATAAATGGGAATACATTTTACACAACCGCCCAAGATAAAAAGAGCACCAATCAAAACCATGGTGTTCGATTTGATGCAACAGACGAGAATAGGCAAAAGGATACATATTATGGTTACATAGAGGAGATATGGGAACTTGACTATGGACATTTTTTAAGGTCCCTTTGTTTCGGTGCAAATGGGTCAAGCTGACAGGAGGCGGGGTTGAGGTAGACAAGAAATACGGAATGACAACTGTGGATCTCAACAACCTTGTGTACAGAGATGAACTATTTGTCCTAGCCAATGATGTGGCTCAGGTTTTTTATGTGAAGGACATGTCTACCAAACCAAGAAAAAGGAAAGATAAGCAAAAGAATACAACATACGATGAGCCAGAGCGCCACATAGTTCTTTCAGGAAAAAGAAACATCGTGGGGGTGGAATATAAGACAAACATGTCAGAAGATTATGATAAGTTTCATGAAATTCCACCCTTCGTTGTGAAGGATGACCCAAGCATCCCATTAAGGAAGATGCTCCATGGTTACGGATTAGAAGAAAACCCTAACAATAGAGATGTGTGGATGTTGGTGATGTACAATATTATTAAACCTTTATTTTTAATGATCTGCTTATATGTATATGGATATGAACTATCTCGATCTCAATAGGTAGTATTGCAACTTGCTTTGGCAAGACATTTATTAATATTAAAACGTAAAAATTAGTCATAATCATATCTAGCCCTGTAGTACACAACTTCAGAGTCGTCTTCGGAATCGTCACCGTCATCGTCGTTGATCGTAGCACGCGGCTGGATCCTCAGCCCTTCCTCGTAGCACGCGGCTGGATCCTCCGACCTCGGATTCACAACGCGTGGGGGAGGGGGCTCCCGGATGACGACCTCAGTACGCCCTAGGACTTCACCACCACCACCATTCTTGTGGCTATGCGGCTGGTGAAAGTGCGGGTACCTCAGACAAGGATGGTCTCCCATGGCGATGTAGCGCATCACGCTAGCGATAGTCCGGTTCGCCCACCATAGGCAGTGACCAGCCTCATTGTGGTTCACTGGGGGCGGACTGTCACCCTCGTACCTGGCAAGCTCCCCTTCCCGCCGGTTTGCGAAGAAGGCATTCTAGGTGTCGAGGTTATCGGGATCCCAATGGGGATCCATCCGCAGCTCCGGCGTGAGCTCGAGGTAGAAGTGATTCGTGATGGTCGCCTGGCGGGCCGAACCTTGAGGCACATGAGGAACAGGAACCCCTCCAGTGCTCAGCATCCAGCCAGCGGGCAGCCGATACCCCGGCGGGCATGGGTAGCTGGAGGCGCACAGCGCCTCGGTCTCCTCGAGCGTTAGAAAGGCCCAGTAAGCGGTGTCCATTGTTATGAGAGAGAAGGTGTGGATGTGTGGATGGACATGACGGTCGGCCTAGATATAGAGAGAAATGGCGGGAGAACATGGCGGAAAACGGGAGAAATAGCGGGAAAACATGGCGGGAAGCGGGGGAAATAGCGAGAAATATGTTTTAGTCCTACTTTTAGTATTAAATATTATATTTCTAATGATTATATTATTTTTTGTGAATATTTTGGTATATTATATGTATTTTTCTGTTTTTAAATAATAAACTATATTTTTCCAACATTTGTACTAAATATAATACTTGTTAAACAATAGATAATTTCATTTAAGTTGTATAATAAAGTATGATAATAGATTTAAATTATAGATCTTCTTTTTTTGAAAATTTTGATATATAATACATAATTTTCTGAAAACTATAAACCATTTTTTGTTTTGGCGCCAAAAATCACCTTTAGCCGCGGGTTGTAATACAAACCAGGGTTAGGAAGAGCGGCGGGTGAAAAACCCTTTAGCCCCGGGTTGTAATACAAACCGGGGTCGCCCCGGTTTGTATTACAACCCGAGGCTAAAAGGGGTGGTATAAATACCCCACCCCAACCCCGGGTCGTGCCACGACCCGGAGAGCGACATTCATCTTCCCACAGAGCTCGCCGTGCCCACGCCGTCCGTCGCCCGCGCCGCCCCGCTGCGTCGTCTCCGCGTCGCCCCGCCCCGCCGCGTCATCTCTGCGCCGCGCCACCGCATCTCTGCGCCGCCCCGCCCCGCGTCGATCGAGCAGCCGCGTCGCCCCGCCCCGAGCCTCCGCACCGCCGCGCCGCCCCGCCGCACCTGCTCCGCCCCACGCCCGTACCGTCTCCGCCCCGCGCCGCCTCAGGTGATCGCCGCCCCGCCACTATTTTTAGGTTGATTTTGGTATTAATTAGGTTATTTTGGTTGATTTTGGTATTATTTTGGTTGATTTAGTATTAATTAGGTTATTATAGTATTAATTAGTATTATAGCTAGGTTAATATTAGGTTAGTATTAGTATTTAGTATTTAGTTAGTATTAATAATATAGGTTATTATAGTATTAGGTTAGTATTAGTATTTAGTATTAGTTAGTATATTAGTATTAGTTAGTATTTAGTATTATTATTAGTATTAGTATTTAGTAGTTAGTATTAGTATTAGTATTTAGTATTAGTTAGTATTAGTATTAATATTAGTTAGTATTAGTATTAGGTTAGTATTTAGTTAGTATTAGTATTAGGTTAGTATTTAATTGTATAGGTTAGTATTTATCTAGGGTTAGTTAGGCTTAGTTAGAATACTTAGTTAATTAGGTTTAGTTTAGTTAGTGTTAGGTTTAGGGTTAGTGTTATTAGGGAAATACTTAGTGATTTAGTTCTGTTTATGCTTTATGATTTTTAATTGCTATTATTTAGTTATGTCGCGTCCTCCTCGTCCGAGCCTACTGGACTTCGTCGGTTCCGGGGATGTCCGAGCCTGGGCTCCGCCGGGTTGGCACTAGGAGGTGCTACCTATTGGGACTCGTACGATAGTAGAGACGATGGTGCTGACCATGGTGGAGACCATGGTGAAGACACCATAATAATAACAAACTCCGTCGAGGTATATAAAGCCTCTATTGATCGATCACTAGTATAGATACACTAATTGATTCGTATATATGTACTGACGAATGTTTCTTCTCTTAGACCTCCACTTCCGGCCAATCTTCTACAAGGACAAGAGGCTCGACACACAAGTTGTCCGCTGATTTCCGTTTCAGCATTGACTTAGTCTCTCTGTTGGGTCAACCGTTGGAGCCCAAAGAATCCGTGAATGCATTTATAACTCAATGCAGAGTGATTGCTAGAGACACCGTCCCGATCACCACGCGAAATTGGAATAAGCCAGGAAAGAAAAAGGACCAGCTGGGGCTAGTTTTGTAGATGACAGAGCGAGAGATGCGATGTGGAATTCTCTCATGACACATTTCACCCTACCAGTCTTGGAGACTGATGAGCTCACACAGCAAATGACGAGTAAAGTCAAGCACTTTGCTCTTAATAAGATGGGTGAACTATTCAAGGAATGGAAGAAAAGATTGTAGCACAAGTATGTCTTGAAGAAAAAAACTCCTCCATTCACTGGCCCACTAGAGTTGCAGCAGGATAACCGAGCCTCATTTGTGGAATACAAGACCTCGGCACCAGCTATGGCAACGGCAGAAAAGAATAAGCTAAATGCAGCCAAAAAGAAATATCACCATCATATGGGCACATGTGGCTACAGTAGTGTCATGCCTAAGTGGGATAAAGCTGAGGCTGACCTGGAGGCTAAAGGGGTCACTCCAGCTACGTCTCGTTGGCCCAGGAGGTTAAGAAATTGGGTACTTGGGCATGGGGCATCGTATGACCCAGAAACAGGCGAGATTGTTGCAGCCGGAGAAGTTTATTCCCCCAAGAATGAACTTATTAAAGTGATAAAAGAGGTTGAAGAGAAAACGTTTGTTCCCG
This sequence comes from Avena sativa, assembly GCA_916181665.1. Classification (NCBI taxonomy): domain Eukaryota; kingdom Viridiplantae; phylum Streptophyta; class Magnoliopsida; order Poales; family Poaceae; genus Avena; species Avena sativa. Next base: position 625,077,498 of record OV702288.1, on the reverse strand, counting down.
ATAGAGAGAATGATGAGCTGACAAAGGCTCTCGGGAATGCTGAAAAGGCTGGACGAACAAGAGGGTTCAGACCTTCTTGTCCATGGGTTATCAGGTTTCCTGAAGACCTTGACACGTAAAGAAGCCGATCGAGAAAAACAAAGCGGCAAAAAGAGGAGGATATGGAGCGGTTCGCGAGGTTTGAAGCCATGCCACAGGAGCATCGCGAGGAGATTAATGAACTTAAAGGACCCCGACAGCAAGATCCTGCACCAGACAGTACGGTCGGCCCATCGCAACGGAAAAGCAGCGTGGCTTCCACGGAGGGCCACGGTAATGATGCAACGATGGATGTGTACCCCGTGGATACAATTAAGGAGAAGACTAGTCGTGAGCTGCATGTTGAACTGAAGAACATATCTATGAAGGTGGCGGTCGGCTTTGGTTTACTTTCTGCACCAGAAGCGACCTACCATTGCAATCCGATTCCAGCTGGCTATGCTTGTGTCGATGTGGATGAAGTTCAACCGATGTGTCAGTCACTACAGTTTGACATCCCTGGAGGTGAAGGGGAGACAACACTGGGAGAAGTCACGAGTGGCTTCATTCTTTGGAAAAAAGAATACATCAAGTTTCCAGGATCGACACCAAGGCCACCTTCTCCACCGAGAAACAATTCATCACCTCCAAGGCCACAGTCTCCTCCCAGTAAAAGTCCACCTCCAAGTGCACCGTCTCCTCCCAGTAAAAGTCCACCACCTCTAAGTCCAATCCATGACCCCAACATGAGTCCATCTCAATCTACGCAGCCGCCTCCACCCACTAAGGGCCAAAAGCGGAAGAATATCACCGCTCCGTCGAGCGATAACCGACGCCCAAAGCGACAGTTGTCGCCCCTCCCAAGAGTACCGCCGGTTCCTCTCAAGAGGGCTTATGACCTGACCGATGAGGAGACCGATGCGGTCATATGGGACGAAGTGGATGCTCATTTTAAAAAGAAACAACCTGAGCCAGCGGTCCAAATAAAACAGGAAACCAAGGAGCACTTTAGGAAATTACTGACGCAGCCACCCCAAGCTCAGTTAAATGCGCCAGATGACTGCACACGATGTCTTCAGAAGACACTGAAACAGAAGAGATCAAGCGGTAGAGGAAGCATCACAAAAGAGGTTCCCTAGCAGGGGGAACAAGCAAAGCAATCGAGTGGTAGCGGAAGCATCAGAACAGACGTCCCCAACTGAGGAAACAAGCAAAACAATCGAGTGGTAGCTGAAGAACCGAAAGAGACGTTCTCCAACTAGGGAAACAAGCAAATCAATCGCTCCCCCGCTCCAGGTGCAGATACTCGAACCTCAACTATATGAGGTAGAACCTATGGATCCAGAAACGGCTAAGATATTAGCCGAGCAATGTAATATGTCTATTGATGACATTCTTCACAGCGATATGCCCAAGGCTGAGGTAGCACCCAAATTTGTTCACGAGGAGCCTCTGGTCAGTTCTGAGAGGTTTCGGGATATGCCAACAAAAATGCGACGATTCCATGAATGGTACATGAAAGCATCAAAAGAACAGCAATATTGACTCATACTGAAAGTTCGAAAATCGCATTACTTCGCTGAAGACGAGGTCCCTGTTGAATTTACAGAATTATTTCAGTTATTCAATCTAAAGGAACTCGACAAATCTATCCTCAGTTCCTATTGTCTGTAAGTGATTACTTTATTTATGTAATTAAGTCTATCTCATCTTGTTCAATTTATTGCCGGTAGGTATACTCACTATATTCTTTTGTACGCTATATATAATGATGCAGAATGAAGATTCTTGATTGTAAAAGAAAGGCTATCAATGGATTTGGGTTCATTGACCCACATCGAGTTCATGGAGCTATACTAAAGGATAAGCCACTAGAGACCGAGCACAACTTGTTCCGGTTTCTCACGAACCAGCATTTCTGTAATGAAATACTATTTCCTTACCACGACGGCAAGTGAGTTCTTGTACACATTAAATTTTGCTTACTCGATGTTCAGTATAAATGATGAGTTGCTGACGTATGTAAACCTTCCATAGGTACCACTGGATTCTTCTAAGCATTTCAGTTGACTTGGGAAGAGTTCACATCATGGACTCACTAAACAAAGATATTAAAGACTACCGCAGCATTATCGATGCACTCCAGAGGTAATTTCAACCATTATTGCACTATATCGGTTTCTTTCATTCATTTTCTGGGATATCAAGTGGTTATTAACTCATACATTTATTTTCTTTGTTAGGTAGGGTTTGGACACGGTTCAAGAACCATGTCCACGGTTAATGGCGTGAGGAGCTATTTTTTAAATCGCTCTCGGTAAGTAGTACGAGCTAAGTCCGCGCATCTATTTAATTCTTGTTTATGTGCATTTATCATGCTAGAGTTATTATTTAATTGAATTCTATTCTTGTAAAGTGCGCGAGGCAGCCACGGGGGACTAATCTATGTGGATTCTACGTGTGCGAGTTCATTTGCATCACTATTGAGAAGCCCTTGGAAAATGTTCGAGTAAGTAAACAATTTATTTTTATTACAAAAAGTTGTGTTGAGTCTAATTCATACAATCTCCTTCTTTATATAGTTGGACGCGATGCGAGACAAACTCCTACCAAAGGACCGCCTAATAGCAATCCAAGAGAAATTTGCTAGATTTTTTGTCGACGAGGTCATAGACCCTCGCGGAGAATTCTCTCTACGTAGACCCTAAAGCAGCTATGTAATGATCTCCATGTAATTAAATAGACATGCTCTGGACCTGGTTGAGACTCCATGTATGTTTGTAAGAGAAATTATATTATATATTGCATCAATGTGTATAAGTATTGTGTAGTAGCGTTCTGTATGTATAGAAAACTTGTTTCTAATGAAAACACAGAATGAAAAATAATTAAACACAAAACACAAAATGAAAAGAAAAACACAAAACTCTAAAACCCCATCTCCTGCCTTGACTGCCACGACAGGAAACCTTTAGTCCCGGTTTGTGTTATGAACCGGGACTAAATGTCCTCCAGCCTAGCGGGGCTCGCGGGGCCACGTGGTTGGACCTCTAGTCCCGGTTCGTAACAGAACCGGGACTAATACTTGGACCTTTAGCCCGCTTTTGCGGTCGCGGATCGCGATTCGGGACTAAAGGTCCTTACGAAGCGGGGCTAATAGCCTGGTTTCTACTAGTGGGTGGAGGGGGCTAGGGGGTTACCGGTGGGAGATTCCCCCATGTCGACGCGGGGTCGGGCCCTGTAAGCCCGAGTGTAGATCCTCCTATTGGTCATTCCCAAGAAGCATTTGGATTTGGACTCATCTTCACCTTTTCGTAAGCAAGACGGTAGAAAGTTGATATTTTACAGGGTCGATGGTCTATATTTGTCTTGTTGGTCCATCTAGGTAGCATATACTCCGTACCACAGTATAAGATGTTTTGGTAAACTGAAACAACTTGCAAAAACATTTTATATGGTAAAACAGAGGTAGTATGTATTTCCTTCGTTCTCTATTATAAGATGTTTTGGAAAACAAACTTAGTTTGCCAAAATATTTTATATTAAAGATCAAAGGAAGTAGTACATCTTTTACTTTTCTTCTTCTGAAAAGGAGTTTGAAATCACGGCCACTGCATCAAAATGGTACACACAACTTTCCTTATTATATGTTATTATCTACAAAGTCCGTCAAAATAAATACATCGATTGACCAAAAGCCACCTTCATGGCGACATCAGTCAGTACACCTACATGCTTGATGATGGGGTTACCATAATCGGGCCCCGTGTGACCTAACAAAGATACACACCATGTAATCCCGAGGCCTCACTAAACCGCTCAATGACGAGCCGGGAGTACAAATCGGTCCATCAGATACTCAACGTGAATGCTCTAGAAGTCGTTGCCACTATGTTCCGCAAATCTATCTTTATGACATGGATAAACACATTGGTCTTGCCAGGTCTACAGTTGAGGCCACCACGACGCTAGAAAATGCTATCATCTTGTGCATGTCCATCATCACGCATCCGCTGCCAAGACCCCGTTGTGTCACGCTGTCGGGACTCGCTGTCTTCGACACATAAGAAACCACGCCGCTCCACCTTAGGACCCCTCCATCCAACACATGTACAATGCCCCTAGGAGGGAGAACGACGTCGTGTGCCCCCATCGTCCGATCCAGATCTTGGGTTTCCTCCGGAGCAGCCCAAGCAAGGGGACGTTGACTGCATTGGCAAGATTTACAGCATGACAACGATGCAACTCCCATGAATGATGCCTCTACTAAAGTATGTGGTGCGGAAGGAGCTACCATCGTCGGTTTTGGGTAAATCTGGAATAAGGTTCTCACCTAGGAGGAGGACGAAGTCACCGCCTGTACCCTCACTGATGTCATACCCATCCCGCATGCCTAGAATCATCAGGGACCACCCATCGAGGTCACCGACGACGTGGCTGAGGGCACCACCACACCACCGGCAGGGGACGCCGCTCTGTCACAACCGATTTAGGGCTGCCGCCTCGGGATCCAGGCTCCATTTTTACAAAGACGAACGGAGGTCCCCGCGCCATTTTGGGAATGAGTCCCACCAACACGACAGACAAAGCTGGTGGCAACAGCCGTTAGGGATCCAGAGAAAGGAGCCCCGATGGCTAGGGTTAGGGAAGCCACCCGGTTCACCTAGGGAGAGCGACATGGGGGCGTTTTTTGTTGCAGTCCGCGAGTATAACTCTGTTGTCAGATCATATTTGTATTTCTTGTTTGTCCATCTAGTTAGCACACAGTCCTACTGATAATTAGTGAATGATCTATAGACAGCGTGTGCCCATCACTGTTCCTTGAAACAACCTTTTGTCCTGCTTTATAAATAAATCCACACGGCCAAACCGATATAATGTGATGAGGGGGCCTCTTATAAAGTAGATCAGATATAACATAAAATTTAGGAGTAGCCACACCTCGGAAAAGCCTCCGAGGGACCGAGGCTACTAACTAGAGATGCCACCACACCTCCTTGTGGAACCTCTGGACATCATCGAACTGCACCCACCAAGTTGTCACCGGAGAGGATCGCCTGCCCGCTAGATATCTGTAATAAGTCTATGAGGAACAAAAGCACTTTGTTCTTCCCCAAACGATCTCTCCTAGAAGGCAGAAATCTATTCGCAATACATTTGGCACCTATTTTACGAAGTACCGGGCAAACAGAAATTGGTATGTATTGAAAAATGTTTTGCGGGTTTAGTACCTTTGGAATTAACGTGGTAGGTGTATCTATCATTCCAACCGGTAGAACTCCACCATTCAAAAAATCCACCACTGAGAATTCTAGTGCTGCTGAAAAAGCTCTGTAGTAAAACCATCTAGTCTGGGTGCCTTCCAAGGGCCAGTTGGATCAAGGCTGTTTTAACCTCCTCCTCGGGGAAGGCTTCATCCATCGCTTCGTTAAATTGTTGGGATAAAAAAAGTTGTACTTTCTCCGGTTCATATTAATATTCTTAACTTTATCTAGATTCATATTATCTAATTAAATATTTAGTATCTAAACAAAGTTGAAAATATTAATATGGACCAGAGAGAGTACATGAAATTAGAGTTCATCTATGTCTCGAATACCTAGTGAATTGTACAACGCTTGGTAAAAATCATGTACCTCAGCCTTTGTCTCCATATGTGCACGCACTGTTTCATCCGTTCTTTCTAGAAATTGAATCTTGTTCACACGTTTCATTGAGCAGCCCGTGTACGAAAATATGAGGTATTTCGATCACTCCCTTTGTAACCAAAGAACACGGGAGCGTTGCTTAATCCAAACTTCTTCTTAATGCAAGGCCTGTCTTAATTTTTTAACGATGGCTTTCTCCTCGGTTGGGCCACGAGCCCACAACCCACTGAATTCTCGCTCGCAGCCCGATCAAGTTTTTGACTTAGTTTTCTGACCGTGCATGCGCAAAACAGCCAAACTCCTCTGCTCCACATGTGTTCAACTTTCCTAGGAGATTTTCAAAGCAACGACTAAACCATTAATGCCAATTCTACATCACCAACTTGTCATAATCGGTATGGATTTACCAAACATTCTCATAACGGAACTGTTTAGCCCTGCTCCTTCATTGTTTAGACAACCGTTCTCGAAGTTTTGTTAATACAAAACAGTGATATGAGGAGTCGTGCCTTGACATTAGCTTCCCCAGGCCGACAATTGTCCCATGTATAGGCGGTAACAGGCCACCCCAAGTCTTGAAACATTCAATCGTTCACGGTTTCACGAAGGCTCGGATAAAACCCCGTTTAATTTGGTCCTCACATAAATACTTGGATTCGAGTGGACTGGCTGCGTACTCGTTAGCATTGCCATCAAGCTAGCACTTGGTTCTCTTCATGAAGGCTCCTCATCTTGCATTTAGACCTAGCTGCCTGGGAGAAGTGCTCATGAGCATATAGTGTCTCGTTGAAGTCTCCAATGAACAACCAAGCCGATTGCTGAATCTCATTTAAAGTTCTCAGAAATGGCCAACTGGGGCCGCTGTAGTCATCGCGAGCGCGCTTACATTTTTCTTCTTCTTCGAAATCAAAGATTACTTGGCCAGCCTAAGATTAGCGTTTTCTAAGTGTGGCCCATGATTAGCCGAAAGAAGTGAAACAAGAAGACCTGAGGCTGTGATCCTGGGGTTGCTCTCTAGTCAGCTTTAGGCCTATTCCTACATCCAACAAAGCTCCACAAAATCACCGTTTTCTTCTTCTTTTCTTCTTATTTCTTCTTGAGGAAGGAAATACACCAGGATGGTGTTCCTGGGCCGTAACGTTGTACTAGTAGTCTAGTACTACTATTCCTTCAAAATATAAAATGTTTTACCTATGTGAAAGAAGTGTATTTAGACCGTTCTTAGTGAGTAGGTTCACTCGAAACATACATGAACCTACACACTAAAAGAGGTCTAGATACACTCCTTTCACAAGCTAAAACATCTTATATTTTGAAACGGAGGAAGTACTACGAAATAGTTTTGCTCCTCTCTTCAAGTTCTCGTAGACGCTAACGAGGTATCTCTTCTGATGATCTGATCATGGCCTCGGTGGTTGATTTTTTTTTCAAGGACATATACACTCTGGAAGATGTATCATTTTCATAAAAAGAAGACCAAACAGACAAGTTTTACAGCACGCTATGACATAGACGCTAAAAACCGCAACTCCATGCTCCCTCGCGGACAACACCCACCCACTCACTAGCTAACTATACTCGCAGCATCTCCGCTTATTTACCTGCCGTAAACGGTCTCGGAAGAGCTCTGCCGTCCTTCACAGGGTTGTTTCAGCTGAGCGGTGGGTCAGTTAAGCTAGTAGAAAAATACCTAGTCAACTCCAAACCAAGTCACATGTGATAAACATAACACAGAGCCATATCATTTTCCACTCCCGCGCTCACTTTCTACCCGGCCAGTGCGATCCTAGCTCACAGATTTTACAGCGGAGCTGCACGAGTAAAATGCAGGCCACTAGCTAGTCACCCACCAACACGATAATCTTTCGTCCTCGTCCTCGGATGATTGCGATTTTCGCTGCGTACGACTGGCCAACTAACAAACTATACAACTACTAGTACCTACGAAGATACGAGATGAATCTTCTCACCCGCCCGAGCTTTTTCGTTGAAAGAAAATTCTGTTTTCATGTGACACCAAAGCGTCGGACATCACAGTCCTCGTAACCATCCAACCACATGTTGATTGCCTCGTGACTCGGATGTCAACCTTACACGCAAATTTTCCCATCGATTGGACCGCGAATGCAACACGGAGCGCAGCAATTGGAGCTCATTCCGGCCGCACTACCGCTGAATCCAACGTTAACCAAATTCCTCGAGTTTAGCGAGCACAATTATTAATTGCCTTTCACCGGCTCCTCAAAGTAGCATTTCTTTCGAAAAGTCTGACGCAGATGCAAACGTTGCTCCTGTGACGGTGGAAAGCCTGGAAGTGATACCCCGTTGGTGCTTTCAGCGCTTGAGGATCTGATAAGGCGATACGCAAATATGCCTGGACGTCGTGATAAACCATGTGTGTTGTGGGAGTAGGGGGTGTATGTATCTGTATGCTCAGCAATGGTGTCTGTATTTTGTTTTAATGGTCACTGGAAGCAGAGTCCTCACCTGAATATTTTTCATTCATTTCGCCTATGAGATTTTGCAGCTTTGTAAAGGATAGGTTCAATGAACAACAACACACGAGGATTTATAGGAGGAGAGAAATTAAAAAAACACGCGCGCATATCTTCACAACTCACACACACACACACACACACACAAAGACAAGTCTAAGGAGACTCTGAGCAAATTTCACCACACTACAAGCAAAACCACCATCGAGACCAAGGGCGGACCCACAAATGGGCCACGCACTGGGCTGGCCCTGTGTGTAGGCTTTGAGCAACTATTTGAAAGGGATTTTTTCAGAAATTTTAAAGAAAAATTAGTGCGTTTTTGGGCCTAAGCCCAGGGCTGCATCACAGGCTCCCTTGGGTGTAGGTCCGCCCCTGGTAGAGACCGAAGAGACAATTGCACCTAAAGCAACACCAACAAAACAGTCGAAGAGCTCCGATCAGCCGAGACCAAACCCTGACATCTACATTCCATCGGTGTGGTCGACGGGGAACACATGCCGAGTCTATGCCGCCACACCAAATGAGCCATGACGAAGGGCGACAAGCAGCCGAGACAAAGTCAAAGGGCCACTCCGCTGAGATCACAATCCCAAAGATCACCTATGACGCCATGTAGTCAAACACGGCCACACATGGCCAAGACCATAACACGACGACGATGCCGCCAGAAAGATACCATGAAGTCGAGTCCACACTGTTGAAACCTTCACGCGCGCACACTCACCGTGTCTGGAGCCACACACGCATATTCGAAGGGCTAGTATGAAGGCTCAAAAATGAGGAAGTATTCAATGTGTAACCTGCAGCTAGCTCTCACACTCTCCAGTGAGGAAGTATTCAGGTACGAGTAACAATGGTGCTTCATACCCAGAAATTTTTCAAAATTTAAGAATTCGAAAAGATTATTTTAAAAACTCAAAAAATCTAAAAGAAATACACAAGTATCGTACTTACATATATGTCTACTATGTGCGTGTAAATTTTTGCATACATATGCTCAGATTTTTTTTTCGAGAGCACGCCATAGCTTTATAGAAGGCAGAGTTAGTATTTACGAGATGCTGGCCATACTCGCGAACAAGTCAGCCAGCTACTCCACACACACACGCTTACTCTAGCTGATTACTCACAGCAAGATCACCAACACCAGTCCTGATTCTAACCCAGGTCCTAAACTCCTCAACTATACTAACCACCAGGTCTAACACCGAGAGTTGTATATCCCTATTGTTGAAGACTCTGGCATTACGCTGCTTCCACAAGGACCATCACACCAACGTAACGGGGGAGTCAAATTTCTTCCGTTTCTTCGTATTGAAACGCCTCCTCACTCCCATCCACCAAGGTTCCAAGGAATCCTCCAAGCCTGGCTCCTGCAGCTGGATACCGACCGCTGTGAAGCAGTGGTACCAGGTCTCCCTCACATAGACACATTAGACGAGGATGTGGTCGACCGTGTCTTCTTCCTGCAGGCACAAGAAACAACAGCTGATCGTGTCCTGAAGCCCGTGCCTAGCCCGCCTGTCTGAGGTCCAGAGCCTATGCTGTAGCGCAAGCCAGATGAAGATGCGACATTTTAGAGGCGCCCAATTCCTCCATGTGCAGGTTTGATCTACATAAAAAAGACAAAGCTAGGCCCTTTTTGAAACCATAATTTTGAATATTTTACTCAGAACAAAATATACAATATATTTTAACAAAAATTTATGGAAAATGTAGATCACATTTGTGCGTATCCACAAATTATTTTGATTTTTTTAAAATTTAAAATATCATTTTCGAATTTTTTATCAAAAAGCTTCATGGAGCTCGGGAGTCAAATTGACTCCCTCGCTTCCTGCCATGCCATAATTTTTTTGTTTTGAAAACCATCATCGGGGGGAGAGGATCCCCACCTAAAAATACATTACTTCAAAGCGGCAACAATGGTTCTCACAAACGATGAGAGAAGATGTAATCACGCCATAGGCCGGCATGGTCTTTATTGATAGAGTTCTTACCACGGCTGGACCAAAGGGTAATGTCCTCACCATCTTGTCCTGCCGTTGATCTAAACTGCGCTAAACACCGGTGATTAGCCACAAGCAAAAGACAATAACCTTGTTGAAGTTATTGTTTTGAGAACGTGGACTTTCTTCTAACCTAAGATATATGATCAGGCGATGATGATGTTTGTGCACTGTTCCTTTTTTGGAGGCATCACTTTTTAGAGAAGCTGGACTTCTGGTGTTGTCTTGGTGGTGGTAGTACTGCTGTTTCAACGATTGTGTCACTGTAGCGGGACTTTTCTTTTTTGTAATTCTTATTTTCTTTTTGGCTGTGTGTATCCATATGGCCACTAGGGCAATGTTGTTGCAGAGGCTGGGTGTAATTGATATCTTCTGATATTAATATATGCTCCTTTCTAAAAAAAAAAAGACAACCAAATGTGACACAAGGTATTGTTATAGGCAGAAAAAAATTCAATAGAGCATCTTCGAGCAGTTGATGCGAAACAAATTTAACTAAATTTTGGGACATGAAATGTCGCAAATTTGCGCACCAGCCAGGTACCACATCACATCTAAGCCGCCGGGCGCGAAGGAAAACTGCAATGCTGGAGCTTCCCGCTCATGACTGGCGCCCTCTCCCTAATGGAAAAGGGCTTAGCCCCGCACAAACATTAGTGACAGAAAACCGAAAGTTTGCCGCCGGTAACGTGAAACGTTGGTGAACAAAACAAATCATCATCTATAGGTCGTGAGCTGATTCCCGCCTCGCAGATTCTTTTTACAGCAACAAAATCAGAGTATTTTGCTCCATTAAGTTCGCTACCATAGAACTCCAGCGTTACCTCTACTTGTTCAACACTATATTTGGATTTTGCATTTCTAAAAGAAACACCCGCTCTCACAATTCCCTCTTCATCTACCAAAACAATAGTAAATGCTTTAAAAAACAGGCATACGGTGTACAAAAAGCTCATGTCAGACAACAACTATTGCATTTCCATTGTCCATTGGCCCCCTTTTGTTGGATTATTGCCAATATAATCATAAAAGGCTATTTTTGGGGGGGAATTTTAGACAAGCATAAACTAATATTTCAGCTAAACCATTGCTAATAAAGCTTCTGATAAGCAAAAAAAACCATCGTTGGTACGTGCCTTTGTGCGTGGGCCTGGGGGCCGAGAAAAAACGATGACAATTGACTTTTTATGGTCATCAGGACTTTACTGCAAAGCGGTGATGATGACGTAAAAAATTCTATCGCTGGGTTATCCCAAAAACTAGTGATGTACGTGTTTGTATCGTTTGGTAGTGGTTATAGGTATAACACCGATGACCTGATATAAAAACTCATCAGATCGTTCGGACGCTTAGTAGCGACATTTGCATTATCGGATTCGTCGGCTGAGCAGATCTATCAGTGAAAAAATAATATAGCGTGTGTTGCTGGGGCTTATCAGTAGACATTCAATAGCTAACATTTTGTGGCGTCCCGCAAAAACCACTACTAAAAAATCGCTGTGTTTTTGTGCATTGCATCATCATGATCGCATGCTCATGTCATCATGCCACATTGTATTTGAGCCTCGTCATCATCTTGCATGCTTCGTTTAAAAACTATTTTTGAAAAGTCTGTTTTTGTTTCTAAACACCCCGTCTTTATTTCAAATTAAAACCGGCCTCTTTTGGAATTTTCTTTTGGCTACAAAACAAATTACCAAAGTCTATTTCGGACAAAACTAAATAAAATAAAACTATTTTTCTACCGGGGAGGCAGCCCAGCCGTTAGGCCAGGCCACCTACTACCCGGCCCGTTTTAAAAACCCAAACCCTAACTCCACGTCACTCCCTCTCACCCAAACAGCCTACCCAGCCACCAACCCAGCTAGCCTAGTTTTCCTTCCTTCCTGGTGCAGCCAAACAATGAGCTGGGCAGTGGACAAGCCCCAAGCGCTTTGTTTCTCTTCCAGGCTTGAACACGCACGCCCATCGCGTGACCTCGGTGCCAGCTCGTGTCACCTCGTCAAAACAAAAGCAGAGCAGCAGCCTCCCCTGTCTCAACCACTCCTACCCCTCTCCATCTTGATCCACTTTTTCCGTTTCTTTCCCCTCCTCCACGAAACCCTCATCCTTGACATGGCCGCGCACCGGTTGCTCGTCAGACCCTTGATCCAACCGGAGCCTCGTCGACGTACCAGGAGAAGCTGCACGTCAACCTCCCGAAGCTGTACGGTACACGGAGCTAGGAGGAGAAGTCCCGCTGAACGTCGCTACTGCCGACCCGCGTACTTGCAGACGCCCGACGCGGTCGACCTCGCTGCCTTGCCTACATAGCTCCTCACTCCTTCAAGCTGGGCTTGCTGACCAGTGCTAGGTGAGCCTCTACAACCTCCTAGACATACTCTCCATCCTCCTCTTGCTCCGCATCCCCGTTGTCGAACACGTTGCATGCGCCGCCGTCTCCTCTGATCCTCGCCGATCCCGATGCTCCCGTCCTCGCCAACCACGTATGTGAGCTGCGCCTTGTCCTGGTTCATCTCCTAGTCTTTTTCCCCTGCAGATCATCCCCGGAGAAATGCCAGCGTCATCTTCGCCGTGGACAGAAAACGTCACTGCGTCGCTGTGTTGTCTCCTGCGAGCAAAACGTCTCCAGAACTATGTGTTCCTTTCTGAATCTTGAAGAGCCCCAGTGACCAATGTTGTAGGCCGCGGTCTCCTCTACAACTTTGTTTATTATGGTGTGTTCAAAATCCCACTCGATTTCTCATAATCATCCAGCGAATATCAACTCAGCTAGCTCGTTTTGCACTGGTGAGGACCGATCGTTTCATCTGTGCTGTTGTAAGTTTGACTAGCTACGTATCTGTTTTGTCTACTTAAACTTTGTTGCATCCTGATCTTTACAAGACCATAAACCAGGTGTATTGGCCGGACACCGACGCCTATACCATGTCATCATCCATACAACAAACGAAGTATTGGTCTGTTTTCTCCAGACTGACTGTATGAGTGATCCCCAGTTTGTGTACCTCCTGGCATAATTTAACCCCACCTCCTTTTGTGTTGTTTCATCTCTGCATTTTTTTCAGGTTGTTGGTTCAGTGTAACTTTGCTCTTGCCTTGGTCATAAACTGAAAAACAGCTTAGTTGCTGCAGCCAAGCACCCTCTCTACTTTGATCCTGATTTCAATCTCCAATTCCGCACAATACAAAATGCTCCTTCTTTTGCCTCTGTTTTCTCTCATTTGTGGTACATATACATGGCTTATTCATCACCCGGCGCAGTTCTGCCCAGCAGTACGGTCGCAGCCCAAGTCCCTTCTCTGCTGGCCTCATTTTTTTTTCTCCTTTACAAATGTGTTTATTTTATATCTTTTGCTCTATAACTTAAAATGAAATATGTTTTATATGAAAGTAGATCAGAAAAATGCATAGAATGTTAAGATGCCATCCTCATATTTGTTTGCATCATGTATCATGTGGGCTGGTTATAGTTTGCATAACACCTATTAAGTAACTATAGTAATTTGGAAAATGCTTATAATAATTCCCCGCTTCATTTAACTTTGATGTAGGTCACCCCAGCCATGCGTTACTATGTTAATCAACATTTAATTTGGTGGTTAGAAAAAAAAACTGATCCTCTAATTAATTGTCGGGACCCCGGTTTCGCTTAATATTGCCTAGTCGCATCGCATCTTTGCCATGTCATACATCATATCATAAACATGTCGATTTTTCTGTCGTAGTATTAAATAGTGCATCCGGTGTTTCTTTTAGTGTTTGCTTCTTCACGGATTAGGACGTTGAGTGGCTGCGAATATCGACAAGTTCTCCGGATATGAACCCATCGGCAGTGTTTCCCAGGCGAGCATCTCTCCCCCTTCTACCTATTTTGCATTTATAGTCTTTATTTCCTCCTGTTGATTTATTGCTATCCGTATCACGATGCTTTAGTTTCCGTACACCAGTTATATTCTCTGCAACCTCTATATTGCCTTGGACACATCCTATTGCCTGTTGTTGGATAGACAGTCGGCCTTGCGAGTCGTAGTTGCTTGCTCAGGTGCTGTACTGCGTCGTTGTTGTTCCATCGTTGTTGGAAGGTGGGCACATGCTTTATGGTGGAGATGCTTAATGGTAAAGATGATCATGACTTTAAATACAACTATTAAAATGCTAGATATAATTAATGCAGAGGCATCAGTGGGTAATAGATGTTATTTGGTTCTTCCACGCTCACTTGTGTCCCGTAGGACCCTGAGTACTTGATACCTGTTCCTTGACTATTCGCACTATCCACATCCGGGAGGCCTTATGGACCCTCCTGAGCCAGAGCTTGATTCATTTCTATTTCTTGGGGCCACAAAGTAGTTTGGGGCTTTATTACTATCCTGTACTTATGCCATGCTTTACTGCTTTATTTAAGATTGTGCGTGGAGCACCTGTACTGTTTTGGATCGTGGAATGTTTTCGCGGTATCGACAAGCCCAGTCACACTTTCGGGTTCCCAGTCGTTTACAGCCATTGTCACAAACCCTGGGTCCGTTCTGGAGCCGGCCAACTTCGTTGTGGGTAGCTTAGTGGGGTGGCCCCCTGAAATATTTTATGAATCCTGTGATTACTTTGTCGTGAATGCCTCGTTGGGTTTTGAGTTGGTTTTTCCGAGGTTGATCGAGTGTGTGTTGTTATTTGTGCACCCCTGCAGGGTAAAACTTTCTGAAAGCCGTGTCCGCGGTTATGGACAACTTGGAGCACAGTATCTCGATCATAGACAAGCATAACTAAAGTAGTGCTATAAATTTGACTTAATATGTGACTAGTAATCAGCTCAACTATAATGGAATGGATAATAAAAATGCCAACAACTGGTGGATCTGGGTTGTTTTGTGACATGCTATACCTGTCTAGTAAGTAATGCAACTCCAATGGAATGTGATAAAAGTGCCGACAAATGCTGGGTTTTGGGATTCCTCAGGACAATTATATCTGACTAGTAAATGTTCCAACTACAACGAAATGTTAACTAAAACTGCCAACTACTCATGCTATCAGGATGACTCATGCTATCTATATCTGACTAGTAAGTGCTTCAACTATAATGGAATGAATAAAACTGCTAACTGTGTGCGTTCCTTGGTCCGACTTCCTCGTTTGGTATCGAGGGGGAAATACCAGGATGGGTTTGTATGGTGTTAGCTTCAGGTTGGATCCGAATAGGTCTTTCTTATCCCTCTCTGATAACCGCCAGTTGTACCGAGTCTCTATAGGTTGTTTAGTGCTGCTGCGCTGCCGCTTCAGTCTACCATACCTATGTAGGCGAGAGCCGCCGAATTCTAGCCTCGCCGTGTACTGGCCTCAGTACTGACGCTCCTCTTTTTCCTTTGCACTTTGTCGGCACCCCTTTTGTTTTAGCAGGTTTGAGATCGACGTCGTTAGCAGGGTTACCCTTCCGGCTTGGCCTGGGCAGGGTTATGGACGCCATTGGTTATTCTTCAGGGCTCTTAGCCCCATTTGCATCTTGTCCGTAGTCAGACGTTGTATTGGTTTCAAGGTGATTTGGATCTTATATTGTATATCTGTATTCTTGACTCATGGAGTCGTGTTGTATATATATCTGTTCTATGGGTCCCATCAAGGACTGTTGTGTAATGGTATTACTTCGTTTTCCACCCGCACGAAAGTGCCTGGTGGGCGTCTTTGAATCGTTTTTATGCGGGTTTGGCGGAAAGGGATAAACCTTGCATAGGGCCGATTTGAGGGTGTTACACATTTCTCTTCCAATTTCCCAGCACGATTTCATAGCAATGGAGATGAATGTACTTCTGCGAGTTCCCCTTCCATATCACTTCCGGATGTGAGGATTTTCGGTGTATTGTGGCATCTCTGTAAGTCTGATCTCTGATATGATCACACGGGGTGAAAGTATTTGACGAGCCGGTTCTGTGGACACCTAGTATGGCAGCATGGTACCGTCACCCTCCACCCACCGTACCACTGGTTGTTAAACATTCAATAACCTCTTTTTCCGTGTATCTTCTCCTTGGCTTTCCTCCCACTCGCATGGGTATTGTATGGAAATTATCCACTTGTTTTTTTAATTTTCACCTTAGAAATCCCATAATTTACAATAAAGGCCCCCAATTAGTTTTTGGGCTGGGTCCGGCACTGCTTCCAATCAACATATTTGTGCTAAAAATGATATCTCTAATTGATTTGTCCATCAACCTCTTTAATTTTATTAACCCGGTGAAAAAACATAAAAAGTGCACAGATAAAATACCAAAATCCTAACACTACTAGTACAAAAACACAAGGAAAAACATGATGGAAATGAACTAATCAGCACCTCGCCCTCCACAACACCCGCTCTCTGCCAGCGTGAATCCTCCACAGCACCAGGGAACAGCCGGCCAAACTTTTCGACATGCTTGCTCGTGCCTTCCAATGAAGGGTCCGGGAGGGCAAAGACCTCACCCTGGAGACGCGTGCATGAATGGTGGGAGCGGAGGTGACCGGAGGTGAGGGAATCGTGTGAGGTGGAGCTCTGGACGGAGACGAAGATGATGGGGATGATTCACTTCATTGTGGGCTCCTCAGATGTATCCTTAGGAGGGGAAATCAGGGAGGCAAGGCAGAGTACATGACATCCGCGTCTAGGCTCGGGGTGGCCTTGAGGCGACGGCAATGTCGACGACCATTGGTGGCGGCCTCGGTTACATGTGGGGCGAGGAAGAGAGGGTGAGGGAAAGACACTAGGCATGGGACCTCCTTGGCCTGTGCTCGGGGACAAGTTGGAAGTGGCGGAGCAACACTGAGCAATGGAGGCGCCGGAGTTGGCTAGTGCCGACCGGCGCATCTAGGGCGCGTGAGAAGGAGACAACCTCCTTCTTGCCATTTTTTAGATATTTAGGTATTTTTAATTGGCTAACATATGGGGCCTAGTCAAACTCAACAAATTAACTTATCTTTTGCCACTTTAGCACTGACAAATCTGTTCCACATTTTAGTTCTAGTGTTAATTGCAAAAAATCACATCTGGAGTTACATTTTGAAGACGTAAAGTTGTATAGTTTCGTAAATTTGCATGCAGTATGGTAGTTTTATGCTATTAAATCGAAATGAAAATGATAGAAAAAAGGAAAAAATATGACCGAATTATATAGAGCAAGAAGAAGAGGAAAAATGACTCTTATTTTCATTTTTTTAAGGAATGCAATAGGGAAAGTCTCTATAGCGATTTTGTTTTTTTAGATAACTAGGAAAGAAGCCCGTGCGTTGCACCGAGAGAAAAATATGTTTTTATACGAAGATTCGAAACTAATTGTTCTTAATGTTGGTAGTCAAACAATTTATCTTGTGCTATGCATGCTACTATCGAGAGTTGGAACTATACCAATAAACGATATTGGAAAAACAATACATCTAATCAGAAAGCAATATTTGTATTGTATAGAAAAATAAAAATAATGTATGTTCAAATCAGAGAAAGCGGACCTTTTTTAAATGAACGGACATTTCTTTTTGGCAAAGATATTACTATTTTCTAAGGAATTGGGCTATTCTTCTTTTCAATTTTCTTTGAAGAGTTCCTTCTTCCTTTTGCTGGGAGTTTCAATTTGTTTGCATGACGACAAATCACTTGTCAAAATTTTGTACGGCATAACTAAAATCCTAGACCTTGTTTTGAAAGAGACTGACTTTCCCCCCCAACCTATAAGCTATCCTATAGCAGCTAGATAGTTTATCACTCTATCCATTGATAATTAAGATCCTTATGGAGCGTGTGTGCAATCATAGATAATTTTCTACATACATAGTTATTGTATACTTCCTCCGTTTAAAAATATAAAATGTTTTAGCTTGAGTGTATCAAGACCTCTTTTAGTGTATAGGCTAAAAGCTAAAACATCTTATATTTTGGAACGAAGGGAGTACTTAGCAAAATATCTTAAATACACTAAAAAAAGGTCTAGATACACTCTCCTGGGGCTCCCTCGATGCGGCCCGTGGCCTGCGGGCTTCCTGGTTTGGTTCCTGGAGGTGCTCGACTTCTGGTGGCGTTGCTGCAGCGGTGGCGGGATCTCGACGGTGCGCGTAAAAATGGCTTGTCCTCTAGAGGAGCTCCAGTCCGACACTGGTCTTGATTCACCTTCCGCTTTTGTAGTAACCGTAATGGCCCTGCGCTTTTGAGTGTAGCTTTATGTTTGTCTTCTATTGTAGGTGGATTGCTCTTTCGTGTAAGCTGGGTGAACTAACTTGTATCCTTTCGCCGTTTGGTGTTATTAATTTAACGTCGGGCCTTTGGGCTTTTATCTAAAAAAAAACTTAGCAAAATATGCCAGTCATCACAACTTTTATCAATGTTGTTCCGGGGGGCACCATTTACTCCGATTATCTTTTTGTTTTGCATTACAAAGAGTGAAAGAGATATTCCTGTATACTGAGGGCCCACGTACACTTGCGCAAGCCTCTCCTGAAATTGGTCAACCCCAACCTCAATTTTCTGGCAAGATCATCGTCTCCCCGCCTCGAGAGAACTCTCTCCCGATTTCTCCTTCATCTGCCACCTCCGATCCCTTGGCCCATTCCGGTGACAGGCTACGCCCCACGGTTCCCCTCCCATGCATCTATCCGAGGCGGCGCTCCTTTAATTGTGCGTTGTGGCACCATGCAAGACATATATGTCTCATATAAGTGGAGTGCTCCTGTGCTTTTCGTCTGTTTTTTGGCACGCTTTTTAAAGCAGTCTGACGGCTGAGATTAAAGAGACTAATCACGCTGTGGAACGCGAGTTGCATGGTGCCTAGACGTACATGTGGCCTCACCCATGTTTTACAATGGCAGAGATCGATCGGGCCCTCGCCTCCCCTTTTATTCACGCGACGAGTACCCAGCCTAGCTCTTTCTCTCCCATCATCTTCAGCTGCGCATGCACGCAACCGAGCGCAGGATGCGGCTCCCTGCCTCTGGCTTGTCCACGGCGCATGCACCAACGTGGCCGCTCTCTGCTCCGCCTACCAGACCGCTTAGCTCGACTGGCGCTCGCCCACGGCGTCACCAGTCGCTGGTCGAGTTGCAGCTCGACCAGATGGAGCTCGGTCTCTAGCGCACGTGCCATGGGGAATTAGCAGCTCGACCGGAAGAGATGGAGCTCGGTCTCGAGCGCGCGCACCCACGGGGAAGTAGCAGCTGTCTCTGTAAAACCAAACCAGTGTTTCAGTTACAGATGGCATGGTTAAAATCATCTAAAAAAGTGTAGAAACGGTGAGAAACACTCCTTTCCTTATTATTAGGTACAGATAAGAACCCAAATCTATTTATGTGAGAACTTGAACCTGGATGACTAGGTTGTACGTCCACTTCCCTAACCAAGTTAGGCTCGCCTCTTTCAAAAATATATTTACTAAAAACCCAAGATAAATAAATCAAACAAGACAAAAATAAAAAACGAGAATGGAAATGAAAGGGATAGAAAAAGGAAAAAGCACGAAGGAAATACCTAGAGCAAGAAGGATAGGAAAGAAAGTAATTGCTGGGACTAAAAAATAAAGTGAAATATAGAAATAAAATCATAAAAGGAAAAATAAGAAACAAGAAAAAAATTAGAAAGTTAAGATCTTATTGGGCTGGTCCTGTTCGTGGCAACTGCGGGAAAGAGAATTTGTTGGTTATGGCCTATCAGGCTTCACAAATGCACATGTCTGTTTGGAGGAATGAAACCCATCAGCTTACGGATCCTGGGCTTGTACACTAGGAAAAAAAAGATGCCAATCTTTTTTGTTGCCAGGTTCGTATGGACGCTAACGCGGTGCTGAAGTCTTTTCTCATGGCTTTCATTAGGTCAGTTAAGCCAACTCCATATACCAAAGTCACATGTGATAAACGTAAGACGGAGCCATCTCATTTTCCACTCTCGAGATCACACTTTGTACCAAGTGCGATCCGAGCTCGGAGATTTTACAGCTAGCAGAGCTACACGAGTAAAATGCAGGCCATTAGTCAGCCCCCAACACGATCCCGGCCTCCACTCCACCTCCTCGGATGATGGTGATTTTTGCTAGCTGCAAACGACAGGCCAACTAACGAGCTACGACACGACCGTATCTCTAGGAGGTGATCGATCGAGTCACCCTTATCAATTTCCATGCATCGTGAGTTCGTGACTCGGAGTTGGACGGTAATTCCTTCCACAATTTCTACCGATTGGACCACGAATGCAGCACGGAGCGCAGCCATTGGAGCTCGATGATCGGGTCTCCCTGACAAACTGTACTCGCCGCACTACCGCTACCCTACTGCCACTGGTTCCATCGTTAACCGAACTTCCCGAGTTTAACAAGTCCAATTATTGCCTTTCTCCAGCTCCTCGGTCTCAAAGCAGTATTCTTTCGGAAAGTCTGACGCGAACGCGAACGCTGTTCCCCTGACGCTGGAAGTACGTATGTAGGTGATACCCCGTTGGTGCTTTCAGCACTCGAGGATCGATCTAATAAGGTGATACGCATATATGCATGCCCTCCCTGGACCATGCGCCTAGTGGGAGGAGAGGCGTCCGTGTATGCTCGGTTACTTTATTTGAACAAAGAATGGCTGCATTATTGGCAACAGAAAACCATCGACGCTGGACACTGCTGTTGCAGTTGCAGTACACTGGCTTGAAGCTTCCGGTAGTGGAAGGCCTGAGGGGAAACCCATTACGTGCGTGCGTGAGGCAATGATTGTGGCGGCCAGAAAGAGATCGCGTGAGAATTAAACCTGCAGCTAATTAACCAAGCTCCCACTCTGGCCGGTGTGCGAGCAGGAAGTTTCGAGCTACCAGTCAGAATCGTGCTTCATGCCTCCCCGTTTTGACTTGGTTTGGTGACGATCGAGCTAAACTGCACTAGAAAACACTCGTGATTTCCGCTCTAAGACGCGCACGGTGATTTGCCAGAAATAAACGACGGCCAGGGAGGGAAGAAAGGTTGTTTTGTTGGTCTAGTTTTGGACTAGTGTCGTGCGTTTGGTGAAAACTGAAGAGTCGGCGGAAAGAGAGGGCATTATTCGTAGCTAGCTTAGCTTGACATCCTTCACATGAAAGTTGTGTCTCGCGGCAGGGGCCTCCCATAGAGCAAGTTCAGCGGTTCCCTTATTCCCCAATAGTATTTTTAGGGAAAAAAACAAAAAAATATACCTTCCAGCGGTTTCCTGGCTGACTACTATATTCTCCCGACTCCCCTATTCTTCTTCCCAACTCCCTCATCTATAGGGAAATTGGAGGGCTCCCTGATCTATCTCCCTAACTCGCCAACCGCCATCCCGAAAGCTCGTTCCCGAGCGTGGTAGCCGTTTGTTTTCAAAAGATAGTTATAAAAAATTCTTAATATATAGAATAGGGATCTTTTGGGGGAACTGCCGTAGCCGGGCGATTTAATTTTTAGGAGAGGATATTTTTAGGGAGTCAAAGATTTTAAGATATAAGTGGGGCAATTTTAGGGGAACTGTTGGACTTCCTCTTAGGGCACTAGTAGAAAACAGACCTTTGGTCCAGGGATATTAGCCCCGGTTTTGCTACAAACCGGGACTAATGCCCCGGTCCAACGGCTAGAACTGGCCCTACGGGGGTGGCAGGCACTAGCCCCGGTTCGAACGGGACCTTTAGCCCCGGTTCGTATAACAAATCGGGACTAAAGGGTTTCAGGCAGGCCGGGTCGGGCATCAGACCCTTTAGTCCCGGTTTGTTATACAACCCGGGGCTAAAAGTGGACCTTTAGCCCCGGTTCTAGACACGAACCGGGGCTAAAGGTCTGGCTATATCTTCTTCCCCTGCCCGAGCCACCATTCAAGCTGGTGGCTCTCCTCTCTCTCTCTCTCTCTCTCTCTCTCTCTCTCTCTCTCTCTCTCTCTCTCTCTCTCTTTCTTGCTTCAAGCTCGAGTTCATGCCCTTTTTTTCTCAAGATTTGTCTATATTTTGTGGTGACCAATCTATCCAAAGGTTCTAAAAGGTGAGAAACTTCATCCTTTGAACTCTCATTGCTATATTAGCTCATTTCATGCTCTATCTTATAGATGGATTTGTGGATTTAGTTTGGTAGTAATTTTTGCAATGATAGCATGAGATCGATGTTTAGATTCTACCTATCTTGTATTAATGTAAGGAACTCTAAGGTAAATATCACAATATGTGGATTCTATCCATATATATCTTGTTTTGGCACATAGTCTCAAAATTTGATTTTAGAAGCACACACATGCGTGAGTTCATCATTCTAACTAGCTAGCTGGGCAAAATATCCTTCTTCGTCTTCCTGCGTTCAACAAACTGAAAAAATTGTAATAAAGACAGGGTTAATTCATAAAAGCTTGATAAGAAGACATCACAGTATATCTTCGAGAAGCTCCTCTATGGCGAGCTCCTCGAAGATGTCTGAGGATAGGATCCTAAGACATCTTCGAGAGAAGCTCCACCGTAGTGGTGTCCCTCTCGCACCATCTTGGAGTTAATAACTTCTCTAGCTATAGATTAATACGCAGGGTAACTAAAACAATTCACATATTAGGGAGTGCCTCTATGGAGAGCTCCTCGAAGATGTCTGAGGACGGGATACTAAGACATCTTTGAGAAGCTCTGCCGTAGTGGTGTCCCTGCTCCCGCACACCATCTTTTAGTTTATATCTTCTCTAGCTAAATCAGTATGCTGGTGGAGCTAACTAATTTCACATATTAGAGAGTGCCTCTACGGCGAGCTCCTCGAAGATGTCTGAGGACGAGGTCCTAAGACATCTTCGAGAAGCTCTGCCGTAGTGGTGTCCCTGGTCTCGCAAACCATCTTGCAGTTCTTCACAAGAATGCATACCTATTTATAGATTAAGCAGCACAACATAGTGTCGGGCACTGATGACATAATGTCGACACACTCACCCTGGCATAGTGCTGCCACCCACCCAAAATAGTGTCGTCATTTAATTTACTGGCTTAGTGCTGCCCACTGAGGACATAGTGTCGACATGTTGTCTCCACATCCACATTTAGTCCTGGTTGGTGCCTCCAACCGGGACTAAAGGTTCATCATATCTTTAGTCTCGGTTGCTGGTTTTAATTTTGTTTTTTAGATTAGTACTAATTAATTATGATTATGCTGCCACCCACCCAAAATAGTGTCGTCATTTAATTTACTGGCTTAGTGCTGCCTACTGAGGACATAGTGTCGACATGTTGTCTCCACATCCACATTTAGTCCCGGTTGGTGCCTCCAACCGGGACTAAAGGTTCATCATATCTTTAGTCCCGGTTGCTAGCTTTAATTTTGTTTTTTATATTAGTACTAATTAATTATGATTATGTTTGATGTACTTAATTAATTATATAATGCAGATGAGCCGGCAATGGATGTATGCTGACCGACTCTCTAACGAGTTCATTAAAGGCGTGCATTCTTTTCTTCTTGTGGCCGAGGCAAACAAGCGGAATGGTTTTATGTCTTGTCCATGTGGTGTCTGTCAGAATCATAAGGAATACTCTTCCTCAAGAGTCCTTCACAGTCACCTGTTTCGGTCCAGTTTCATGACCGGCTATAATTGTTGGACCAAGCATGGAGAAAGACGGGTTATGATGGAAGACAACGAAGAAGAAGAGAATGACAACGACTACCCTGAATACGATGGTACTACAATGGAAGACATTGATGAAGAAAAAGATGAAGAATGGGCATCAGATCTGCCCGATGATGATCTTAGTCGGGCCATTGCTGATGCCCAGGAAGAATGCGTAACTGAAAGGGAGAGGTTGAAGTTCAAGAAGATGTTAGAGGATCATAACAAATTGTTGTACCCAAATTGTGAAGATGGGCACAAAAAACTAGGTAGCACACTGGAATTGCTGCAATGGAAGGCAGAGAACGGTGTGACTGACAAAGGATTTGAAAAGTTGCTGAAAATAATGAAGAAATTGCTTTCAAAGGATAACGAACTGCCCGCCAGTACCTACGAAGCAAAGAAGGTTGTCTGCCCTCTAGGATTAGAGGTGCAGAAGATACATGCATGCATTAATGACTACATCCTCTACCACAGTGAGGAGTACGAGAATTTGGATGCATGCCTAGTATGCACTACATTGCGGTATAAGATAAGACGAGATGACCCTAGTGATGTTGAGGGCGAGAGCCGCATGAAGAGGGTTCCTGCCAAGGTGATGTGGTATGCTCCTATAATACCACAGTTGAAACGTTTGTTCAGGAACAAAGAGCATGCCAAGTTGTTGCGATAGCACATGGAAGACCGTAAGAAAGACGAGATGTTGAGACACCCCGCTGATGGGTCGCAGTGGAGAAAAATCGAGAGAGAGTTTCCGGACTTTGCAGGTGATGCGAGGAACTTATGGTTTGGTGTAAGTACAGATGGCATGAATCCTTTTGGGGAGCAAAGCTGCAGTCATAGCACTTGGCATGTGACTCTGTGTATCTATAACCTTCCTCCTTGGTTGTGCATGAAGCGGAAGTTCATTATGATGCCAGTGCTCATCCAAGGCCCAAAGTAACCCGGCAACGACATTGATGTGTACCTAAGGCCATTAGTTGAAGAACTCTTACAGTTGTGGCACGGACAAGGTGTACGTGTGTGGGATGACAACAAGCAGGAGGAATTTGACCTACGAGCGTTGTTGTTCATAACAATCAATGATTGACCTGCTCTTAGTAACATTTCAGGACAGACAAACAAGGGATACAATGCATGCACACACTGTTTAAACAAGACTGAAAGTATATATTTGGATAAATGTAAGAAGAATGTGTACCCGGGGAATCGTCGTTTTCTTCCGCCCACGCACATCCTAAGAAAGAAAGGTAAGCATTTCAATGGTGAGGCAGACAGTCGGTGTAAGCCTATCCACCATACTGGTGATGATGTATTTGATATGGTGAAGGATTTAAAAGTAATTTTTGGAAAGGGTCCTGGTAGACAATCTGTTCCGAAGGACGATGTCGGACACGCACCCATGTGGAAAAAGAAATCTATATTTTGGGAGCTATCCTATTGGAAAGTCCTAGAGGTCCACTCTACAATTGACGTGATGCACTTGACGAAGAATCTTTGCGTGACGCTACTAGGCTTCTTGGGTGTGTATGGGTGTCAACACCCGGATTTTTAATCCCAGATACCCGTTATGCCATACCTCGTAATCCCAGGATTATCATTTTTGCGAGACATAACGGATTGGATATCACAGTACATCATCCATTACAAACCATACATAAGGTCTTACACAAATAAGGATCTCATGATCCAGTCTTAATATAACAAGCAGCGGAAATAAAAGATAAGCGTAGCGGTGGGGTCCATCTTCGGGGGCATAGGCAATGCTGACGAAGGCAGATACTCCTAGTTATCATAGCCGTCCTGCTGGCCATCATCTTGATAGTCTCCTTCATAGTCTGGCCATGAGAATAGCCAGGGACAAAAGCCATGAGTACTCTTTAAGTACTCGCAAACTACCACTAACAAGTAGTATAATTCTAAGTTAAAGTGCTAAATCTAAGTTTAACTATAAGGTTAACTTTGAAACCTAAGCTGAGTTCTGAAGCAAAGAAAGATAAAATAAAGTTCTAGAATCACTTAAGTTGGGAAGCTATTATCATAAACACAACCCTGTTGTGGTCAAGTCAAGATTCATCATTCATTTCATAAGTTGTTTTTAAAATATCTGACAACGAAACAGTATGGCCATTCCAACTGTCCATAACCGCGGACGCGGCTATTCGAATAGTTTGACACTCTGCAGAGGTGGTACACTTTCACCACAAGATTCGATACATCTGTTAGGGGTAACCTTGAATCATCATACTTAGTATGCAGATAATCAAACATAACCTTTCCTTTACACACCCTAGTATAAGCACCTCTCCTATGAGCATGGCCTCCCAACCATGACCATCTGTCATCTTGGGCACTGCATAGGTGGACAATATTGAGAGGTAGCCTCAGCTCAAACCTCTCCCGCGAGGGAACTAATACTAATGCATATAAACTTCCGGCTAAGCCTTACCCAATTCAGGTAATGTGGTTGTACTGTAAATTTGGAATGGTACCGCATCCGAATCCAACCATCAGTTTTATAAAAGGGTAAGGCTCATGCCTCAACATTTTCATCATCATAAACCATTTGTGTTTCTCAACACATGTCAAAACATCTCAATAGAAGGACTCATCATTCCAAGGTTTTCATAATTCATTTTCACCAAGTGCTCCCATCTAAAGTGACTCAAGTTTTTATCTACTCTAAACTATTAAGTTAAGAGTGTTCAATAATGTGGAAAATGATGGGTTCAATCTCATGCCATAGAATGACATCTAAAGCTTATCTAAATAGGTCAAGTTTTATACTCTTTATGCTACCTTCAAACAAGTAAGGGACTTTGTGTAAGGTAAAGGGAGTAAAGCTTGAAAGTAAGACTTGGGGTAACTAGTCCAAGTGGTATGATCAAAGCAGGCCTAAAGCATCTTTGCTTGGGTTATCTTGATTGCAAGGATTTGCTTGCATTGTTAATGGTGGCTTGCTAAAGTAAGTTTTGCAAGGGTTAGCTTGCCAATAATAGCTTGCCTTAGTTGGTGCAGTGGTTGAAGTTTTCTTCTTCTTCTTCTTCTTGGTAGAACTCCTCCTCCTCATAAGCTTGGTCGGTACTATCTTCTATAAATACATATAGAGTACACAATCACCAAACAATACTTAACTAGTTTACTTAGTACTCTAAGGCACCCAATTGATGATCTATTATCATCACAAGCATCACAAGTTTTATTCAATAGTTTCCACCTTTTTATTTTAGAAAAGTAATTTCTACTCATTGAAAAATTAACTAAGATTTAATATTCACCACTTAAAATATGGGATCATGTGGACACATGTCATCACCACATATTCTAACATGTGGAAATGGGATTTAAGGGTTGGATCATAATTACTTTGGTTTAAGTTCATTATTTAATGATTTAAAGTGACTAGAAATGCCTATATAGCATTATTTTGGTACTAGTCCAAAGTCACTGCATGTAAACCTTAATATTATTACATATTTAGATAGGTATGGTGAAATGTGATTTTCAAGAGTTGGAATCAACTCAAAAGCTAACTTGGTTGATTTTATAAAAATGTTGCAAGGTGCAAATGCTTCTGTTTTATTATTTTTACTAGGAGAGATCCCTAACTCTAAATTAATTAAATCCAACGGGCTTGGATAGATCTTTTCAGTAGCTTTCCAACAAAATTGGAATCACTTCATTTGGATTGGTAAATCTCTCTGAATTGATTTTCAAACTAGGGGACAGAACTAAGTTTAAACTAAAAGAAAAATCCTAATTCAAACTAACTGGGTTGCACGGGAAACGCTAACGGGCCGGCCCAGTATCACTCCGCAGCGCGGGGCTCAACTGACAGGGGGTCCACCAGTCAGCGGCTCATAACGCGTGAAGCGGTACGGGGCAATGTGGGACGTTGGATTAGAGTGGGGATCAACGGCTATGGATCGTCGTCGACGAGCTCTAACCCTAGCGGCTCAGTGGGGGTGCATATGGGGCATACCAGGGCTCTAGCGACGACGGCGAGGCGTGCAAACGGACTGGTGGTTGACGGCGAGCTCAAGGACGGTCGAGGCAGCTCTGGGGGTGGTCGCAATCAGCGACGCCCTTCTCCTCTAGAGGCGGCATGCTCCGGTACAATTCTGGCGAGCTGCTGCTCCCCATGCTCCAGCTAGAGGTGTGGGATGATCAGTGAGGTGAGGGGAGTGGAGTGGTGTGCTGCAAACGGCTGGGGTGCCCTCCTTTATAGGCTCGACGACGAGACCGAGAGGGATGGGCAGGCGACGGTGGCGACATGGCTACGGGCTGCTAGTGGCATGGCTGAGGGTGGCGATCGACGCGCGGTCTCCTGGCGGTGCTCTAGGACTTTAATGCGGGCTTAGGGGCGGTGGTAAGCGATCGGGCGGAGCTGGCGCTCTGAGCGGCAGAGGCGGCGGCTTCGACGGCGAGCAGTGGCTGTGAGGCGTTGGACGACAAATGGGGGTGTCTGGCGTGCTCCCTGGGTCGTGGCGACGCGGTGGGCGCGGGCTGCGGTCGAGCGGCGGCTTGTGTACGGGTGCCGGGTGCGGCGCTCTGGCGCGTGCTCGGCATGGCGCGGTGGCACTGGGCGCGGGGTTTTCTCGGTGGTCCACGGCTGGGCCTGGCTCGGGGAGGGGGATAGTGGGCGGCGGTGAGGTGCGGGCTATCTCCTAGACATGGTGATGGAGAGGGGGACGGTCTGCTATGGCGGTGACCAAGTTGTCCGGCGAGTTGGTGCTCGGGGTGGCTCGACACTGTTGCTAGGGACAAGGGGGTGAGGTGCTAATGGTCTGGTTTGATCAGGAGGGGACAAAGGGATTAATTGGAGATCAAATGGGGGCAAAACCCTATACAAAACAGTGAGCTATGTTTAGACTTTGATTTTTGCCTGCCAAGTGTTTGTGAAAATGGCCGCAAGAAATAAACTTTGGAATTTTGAAAAGATTTTTGGTGGGTGTGCTAGTACTAAGCTTGGGACTTTGTGGGTGCTTGGGTTTTGAAAATTAAACTTGTTTGAGTAGTTTTTGAAATAGTGGGATCTGTTGGGTCCGCAGCATAGAAAACAAAAAATTTCCTACGGTGTGAACTACACGTCAAGATCTATCTACTAGGTACAAAGCAAATGGGTGGACATACATCCATAGAGAACTTACCCTCGAAGGCAACGAGCTTTGTTAACGAGTAGGAACTCGTGGTTGATGTAGTCGTACACTTGCCGATCTCAAGATCGTGAGGAAGTCCGAGCGCCGCAACTCAGGCGCATCCGTACTCGCACACACGTTCAAGCCACCGGACAACCTCCACCTCCTCGCTCTAGCGATCCAGCGGAAGCAACAACTCCTTCCAGACGAAATGCCACCGGGAACATGTATCTCGCTAATCCGAGACCATGGGGGAATAATTCTAGAGGAGGAGAGAGATCCTTCACAAGGAGGTGTGAGGATGAAGGAGGGAATGGGTGGCCTTTTATAGGAGGAGGGGGGTGCCCCTCTCTCCATGGCCGGTGCATGGGGGGGTGACCGCTCACCTCCCCCATTCATGTGGTGGTAACTCCTCCACATTAAAATGCCTCTTCACATTCCCTTTTAAAGTCTCCACTTTAAATGCATTAAGTTTCTCCAAATTTAATGCTCTCTCATTTAATAAAACTCTTTTATTAAATTTATTCAGAATTTTGTTAATTACTTTAATTAACAAACATTCACATATAGCCCCTTGCAATATTTCAATATCACATGCAGAACCACCTTCTGCAATTTCACCCGAAACAATTTCCGGTTTCTATTGAAACAATTCCTGCGCTTTGCAATTCTTTCGTCTGAAACATATGTGCTCCAAAATGGTGTCCGGTAACTCTTAAGTGTGCCACCCTACGGTTCACGAATAATGCAGACATGATCGAGACCCTTCTCCGATCAATAATCAGCAGCGGGACCTGGAGATTCGTACTGACTCCTACACATTCAACGATGACTCCTGTGATCGTGAGAACCTTTAACGCTTGTAACTAAATCCCTTTGTCTCTCGATATATTACATGTCCGAGATTCGATCATCGGTATCTCCATACCTAGTTTGATCTCGTTACCGACATGCACTCTTTTCTCGTTCCCGTGATATAACATTCTAGTGATCACATCACTTGCTTGCAAGCTATCCTAATGTGATATCACCGAGAGGGCCCAGAGTATATCTATCCGTCATCTGGATTGACAAATTCCACTCTTGATCCATGAGCCTCAACATAACACCTTCGTAGCACTGAACCCATCTTTATAGTCACCCTGTTACAGTGTGACGTTTGATGTTATCAAGATACTCTTCCGGTGTTAGCAATTAATATGATCTCATGGTCTAAGGATAAAGATTACTTCGTATGATGTTATAGCAATATAAACACAATGACTTGATCATAATGCTATACTTTGGATGAATGTTCATCACATCATTCCACCAATGGTGTGACCTTGTTATTAACAACATCTAATGTCCATGATCAGGAAACCTTGATCATCCTGTTAATCAACAAGCTAGTCTATAAGAGAGGCATGACTAGGAACCCTTTTTGTTTATTAAACACACATGTATTGATGTTTCCTATCAATACAACTATAGCATGTAAAATAAACATCTATCATATACAAGGAATACATAATAACAACTTTATTATTGCCTCTCAGGGCATATTTCCTTCAGTCTCCCACTTGCACTAGAGACAATAATCTAGTTCACATAGTGATAAATCTAACACCCATGGAGTTCTGGTATTGATCATGTTTTTCCCTAGGGAGTACTTTAGTCAACGGATCTGCTACATTCAGGTCCGTGTGCATTTTACAAATATTTATATCTCCATCCTTGACATGCTCGCGGATGGAGTGAAACCGGCGCTTAATATGCTTCGAATTCTTGTGAGACCTTGGTTCCTTTGCGTTGGCTATGGCTCCATTGTTGTCACAATAGATCACCATCGGGTCCAACGCACTGGGAACCACACCCAGTTCTGTTATGAACTCCTTCATCCAAACCGCTTCCTGCGCTAGTTCTGAAACGGCAACATATTCCGCCTCCGTTGTTGATCTAGCCACCACAGGTTGTTTGGAGCTCCTCCAACTAACTGCTGCTCCGTTCAAGAGAAACACGTATCCGGATTGAGACTTAGAGTCATCCGGATCAGTGTCAAAGCTAGCATCGACATAACACTTAGCGACTAGCTCTTCTTCACCTCCGTATATAAGAAACATATCCTTAGTTCTTCTCAAGTACTTAAGGATATTCTTGACCGTTATCCAGTGTTCTGAACCTGGATCAGATTGGTACCTACTAGTCAAACTAATAGCATGTGCCACATCCGGTCTTGTACATAGCATGGCATACATTATAGAGCCTATGGCTGAGGCATAGGGGATCTTATCCATTATCTCTCTTTCTTCCGCCGTAGCCGGACTTTGAGTCTTACTCAATGTCTTGCCTTGCAACATAGGCAAGAACCCCTTCTTACTTCCGTCCATATTAAACTTCTTTAATATCTTATCAAGGTATGTACTCTGCGATAGCTCAATTAGGCGTCTTGATCTATCTCTATAGATTTTATGCCTAATATATATGAAGCTTCACCAAGGTCCTTCATCGAAAATTTGCTGTTTAGATAACTTTTAACACTGTTTAAAAGATCTAAATCATTTCCAATCAATAATATGTCATCCACATATAATATCAGAAATGCCACATTGCTCCCACTCACTTTCTTGTAAATACAAGCCTCTCCATAAGTTTGGACAAATCCAAACTCTTTGATCACCTCATCAAAGCGGAGATTCCAACTTCGTGATGCTTGCTTCAGTCCATAGATGGATCGCTGAAGTTTGCACACCTTATTAGCATCCTTAGGATCGACAAAACCCTTAGGTTGTATCATATACAACTCTTCTTCAATATTACCATTGAGGAATGCAGTTTTGACATCCATCTGCCATATTTCATAATCGAAATATGCAGCAATTGCTAACATAATCCTAACCGACTTAAGCATCGCTACGGGAGAGAATGTCTCATCGTAGTCAACTCCTTGAATTTGTCGAAACCCCTTTGCGACAAGTCGAGCCTTATAGATGGTCACATTACCATCAGCATTAGTTTTCCTTTTGAAAATCCATTTATTCTCAACGGCCTTTCGGTCGTGAGATAAGTCCACCAAGTTCCAAACTTGGTTCTCGTACATGGATTCCATCTTGGATTTCATGGATTCTAGACATTTGTTGGAATCCGGGCTCATCATCGCTTCTTCATACGTCGCAGGGTCATCCATTTCATCAACCATGAAATTCATAACAGGATTGCCGTATAGTTCAGGAGCTGCACGTGTCCTGCTTGACCTGCGAGGTTCGGTAGTATCCTCTTTCGGAGTTTCATGATCAATATCATTAGCTCTCTCTTCATTAGGTGAAGTCAACTGCGAAACAACTTCTAGAGCTGCGCTACTCGCCATTTCATGAAGAGAAGGTTCAATAACCTCTTCGAGTTCTACCTTTCGACTACTCACACCTTTCGCGAGAAACTCCTTCTCAAGAAAGGATCCATTCTTGGCAACAAAAACCTTGCCCTCGGATCTGTGATAGAAGGTATACCCAATCATTTCCTTAGGGTATCCTATGAAGACGCATTTTTCCGCTTTGGGTTCGAGTTTATCCGGTTGAAGTTTCTTCACATAAACATCGCATCCCCAAACCTTAAGAAATGACAGCTTAGGTTTGTTTCCAAACCATAATTCATACGGTGTCATTTCAACGGATTTAGATGGTGCCCGATTTAAAGTGAATGCAGCTGTTTCCAGTGCATAACCCCAAAATGACAGTGGCAAGTTAGTCAGAGACATCATAGATCGAACCATATCCAATAAAGTACGATTACGACGTTCTGACACACCATTACATTGTGGTGTTCCGGCAGGCGTGAGTTGTGAAACTATTCCACAGTCTTTCATATGTGTGCTAAACTCGTAACTAAGATACTCTCCTCCACAGTCGGACGGCAGAAATTTGATCTTTCTGTTACGATGATTTTCCACTTCATTCTGAAATTCTTTGAACTTTTCAAAAGTTTCAGACTTGTGTTTCATCAAATAGATATACCCATATCTACTCAAATCATCCGTGAAAGTAACAAAATAACGATATCCACCTCGCGCCGACACACTCATTGGTCCACACACATCAGTATGTATGATTTCCAATAGATCTGCCGCCCGTTCCATTGAACCGGAAAATGACGTTCTAGTCATCTTGCTCATAAGGCATGGCTCACATGTATCAAATGATTCAAAATCAAGTGATTCCAAAAGTCCATCAGAATGGAGTTTCTTCATGGGTTTAACGCCAATATAACCTAGACGGCAGTGCCACATATATGTAGATATATCATTATCAAGTTTAATCCTTTTAGCGTCAACATTATGAATATGCGTAATACTACTATCGAGATCCAACAGAAACAAACCATTCAACATAGGTGCATGACCATAAAAGATATTATTCATATAAATCGAACAACCATTGTTTTCAGACTTAAATGAATAACCACTTTGCATCAAACACGATCCGGATACAATGTTCATGCTCAGTGCAGGCACCAAATAACAATTATTTAGGTTTATAACTAATCCCGATGGAATATGGAGAGGCAGCGTTCCGACGGCGATCACATCAACTCTTGATCCATTGCCGACCCGCATCGAGACCTCATCCCTTGCTAGTTGTCGCTTGTTCCGCAGCCCTTGAACCGAGTTACATATATTAGCAACCAATCCCGTATCAAATACCCAGGTGCTACAGCGAGTACTAGTCAAGTACACATCAATAACATGTATATCACATATACCTTTGCTTGCCTTGCCGGACTTCTTGTCCACCAAATACTTGGGGCAGTTGCGCTTCCAATGGCCAGTCCCCTTGCAATAGTAGCACTCCGTGTCAGACTTAGGGCCAGCTCGGGGTTTCTTTTCAGGCGTGGCAACAGACTTGCCACCCTTCTTTCCCTTGTGCTTGCCTTTCTTGTCCTTCTTGAAACCGGTGGTCCTATTGATCATCAACACTTGATGTTCTTTCCTAATCTCCACTTCTGCAGTCTTAAGCATTGACAGAAGCTCGGGAAGAGACTTCTTCATGCCCTGCATATTATAGTTCATCATGAAGCTCTTGTAGCTAGGTGGTAGAGATTGGAGAACACGATGTATGCCTAAGTCAATGGGAATCGTTATTCCCAAGGACAGAAGCTTATCGGCGTATCCAGACATTTTGAGTACGTGCTCACTAACGGAGCTGTTTTCCTCCATCATGCAGCTAAAGAACTTTTCTGTAGCATTATAACTCTCTACGGAAGCATGGGTATCGAAAATCATTTTCAATTCTCCCATGGTATCAAAGGCATTGCCATTTTCGAAACGCTTTCGAAGTTCTGGCTCTAGCCCATACAGTATGCCGCAATGAACTAAGTTGTGGTCCTCCTGACGAGTTATATAGACGTTCTTTTCCTCGTCAGGGGCATCACGAGCTGGTGGGGGGCCTAGCGGCGCATCTAGCACATATTTCTTTTGTGCAGCAGTGAGGAGAATCCTCAAATTCATAGCCCAGTTGGTGAAGTTGCTACCATTCGCAGCAAGTTTCTCTTTCTCCATGAACACATTGAAATTAAAAGCAGGTGGTGCCATCTACAACAGAATTTGTAAAGTATATTTAGACTAAGTTTATGATAGATTGAGTTCAACTAATCCAAATTACTAATGAACTCCCACTCAAAAATGACATCCCTCATGTCCTTTTGGTGATTACATGAACCAAATCCACTACACCAAGTCCGATCATCACGTGAGTCGGTGTAGCTTCAAAGGCGAGCATCTATATGGGCATCATATCAACTATATGACTCATGCTTAACCTTTCGGTCCGTGTTCCGAGGCCATGTCTGTACATGCTAGGCTCGTCAAGTAAGAACCTTAGTATTTGCGTGTGTAAAACTGTCTTACACCCATTGTATGAAAGCGTAGAGTTGAAAACACTCGATCATCACGTGATGCCTCAAAACACGATCCACAAAACGGTGCATACTTAAGGAAGAACACATTTTATCTTGATATCTAAATGAGGGATCATCTTATAATGCTACCAAACGCGCCAAACTAGCAGTATAAGATGCTAACATCTAATGTGTGAAGTGAGGTGATATGGTCCATGCATTTGATCTCTATCATTTGCATCGTGGTATGATATCTATCATTCCTTTGTGTGTAAGGCCAAGGTCTATGGAACTTACACGTTAAGTGAGTTGTAAGAGTATCTATCATACATCTACTTACAACAATACCATATCAAAACACTAGCCCAGCAACGATCTAAACTAGACGCCTCTAATTTATCAATTGCAAGTTTTACGTGGCTTAGGGCTTTCGGAGATAGAACCTGTCTAACCTACGAACATGAACCACAACGAGGATAACCAAGTTATTAGCAACTTGTTGTAAATCAAATATTGACTATAGTAGGAGAGACAGACACCCGCCAGCCACTTATGCAAAACAAGTTGCATGTCAGTTGTGGAACCAGTCTCATGTACAATGACATGTAAGGTTGGTCCGGGCCGCTTCATCCCACTATGCCACCAATATCCAAAGTACATAGCAGATGCAATAACATGATCATCATCGCCCACATATAAACATATGTGTACTACCCGTGCAAAGCACCTACGCATAGATCAGGCTCTGATACCATTGTTGGGTCCGCAACATAGAAAACAAAAATTTTCCTACGGTGTGAACTACACGCCAAGATCTATCTACTAGGTACAAAGCAAACGGGTGGACATACATCCATAGAGAACTTACCCTCGAAGACAACGAGCTTTGTTAACGAGTAGGAACTCGTGGTTGATGTAGTCGTACACTTGTCGATCTCAAGATCGTGAGGAAGTTCGAGCGCCGCAACTCAGCAGCGCATCCGCACTCGCACACACGTTCAAGCCACCGGACAACCTCCACCTCCTCGCTCCAGCGATCCAGCGGAAGCAACAACTCCTTCCAGACGAAATGCCACCGGGAACATGTATCTCGCTAATCCGAGACCATGGGGGAATAATTCTAGAGGAGGAGAGAGATCCTTCACAAGGAGGTGTGAGGATGAAGGAGGGAATGGGTGGCCTTTTATAGGAGGAGGGGGGTGCCCCCTCTCTCCATGGCCGGTGCATGGGGGGGGTGACCCCTCACCTCCCCCATTCATGTGGTGGTAACTCCTCCACATTAAAATGCCTCTTCACATTCCCTTTTAAAGTCTCCACTTTAAATGCATTAAGTTTCTCCAAATTTAATGCTCTCTCATTTAATAAAACTCTTTTATTAAATTTATTCAGAATTTTGTTAATTACTTCAATTAACAAACATTCACATATAGCCCCTTGCAATATTTCAATATCACATGCAGAACCACCTTCTGCAATTTCACCCGAAACAATTTCTGGTTTCTTTTGAAACAATTCCTGCGCTTTGCAATTCTTTCGTCTGAAACATATGTGCTCCAAAATGGTGTCCGGTAACTCTTAAGTGTGCCACCCTACGGTTCGCGAATAATGTAGACATGATCGAGACCCTTCTCCGATCAATAATCAGTAGCGGGACCTGGAGATCCGTACTGACTCCTACACATCCAACGATGACTCCTGTGATCGTGAGAACCTTTAACGCTTGTAACTAAATCCCTTTGTCTCTCGATATATTACATGTCCGAGATTCTATCATCGGTATCTCCATACCTAGTTTGATCTCGTTACCGACATGCACTCTTTTCTCGTTCCCGTGATATAACATTCTAGTGATCACATCACTTGCTTGCAAGCTATCCTAATGTGATATCACCGAGAGGGCCCAGAGTATATCTATCTGTCATCTGGATTGACAAATTCCACTCTTGATCCATGAGCCTCAACATAACACCTTCGTAGCATTGAACCCATCTTTATAGTCACCCTGTTACGGTGTGACATTTGATGTTATCAATATACTCTTCCGGTGTTAGCAATTAACATGATCTCATGGTCTAAGGATAAAGATTACTTCGTATGATGTTATAGCAATATAAACACAATGACTTGATCGTAATGCTATACTTCGGATGAATGTTCATCACATCATTCCACCAATGGTGTGACCTTGTTATTAACAACATCCAATGTCCATGATCAGGAAACCTTGATCATCCTGTTAATCAACAAGCTAGTCTATAAGAGAGGCATGACTAGGAACCCTTTTTGTTTATTAAACACACATGTATTGATGTTTCCTATCAATACAATTATAGCATGCAAAATAAACATCTATCATATACAAGGAATACATAATAACAACTTTATTATTGCCTCTCAGGGCATATTTCCTTCAGGATCTTCCCATATGAAATAGATTCAATTTTAAACTGTCATTTAAAATTAGTATTTGATTGTTTTTAGCAGACCACAAAGTGGGCCTTGGTATCTCATTATGTGTACTAGCAAGGGGTGTAAAGACCCACAAATGTTTCTGTTAAGTTTTGAGTACTAGGAATAGCCAAAGTAGGCATGATAGTTAATTTGGCCAAAATGACCATTCACTTCAATTATTAATTTTGAGTTGTTTTTCTTTGGGAAAAGTTTGGGAATGATTTAGATGATGTTTATTTCACCTAAGAATCATTTTACAAGCAATGGATCACTTAAACATGGCAATTCAAACAACTCCTATTTTTAAATGCACACACATATGAATGCTTTCATATGTTGAAATGGAAAAGTTTTTGTTAACCCTAATTTGGATGATTTGGATCTTTATAAGCTTGGATTAAAGTTTTGGGATGTTACAATGGGAAGAGCAAAGATACACCTGAAGCACGGCAGGACCAACAACGTATAAAAGACCGAGACGGCATGCATCCAAAGCTGTTTGAAGGAACTGCTAGCTACGCTCTTACCAAAGAACATAAGGAAATCTTTTTTGAAGTCCTTTATAGTATCAAGGTCCCGTCTGGTGTCTCGTCGAACATAAAGAGAATAATAAATATGGCAGAGAAAAAATTTCAAAACCTAAAGTCTCATGACTGCCACGTGCTTATGACCCAGCTGCTCCCGATTGCATTGAGGGGACTCCTGCCAGAAAATGTTTGAGTACCCATTGTGAAGCTATGTGTGTTTCTCAATTCAATTTCTCAGAAGGTAATTAGTCTAGATAGTCTATTAAGGTTACAGAAAGATGTGGTCCAATGTCTTGTCAGCTTCGAGTTGGTGTTCCCACCATCCTTCTTCAATATTATGACTCACCTCCTAGTTCACCTAGTCGATGAGATTAACATTCTTGGTCCTGTATTTCTAGACAATATGTTCCCCGTTGAGAGGTTCATGGGAGTGTTAAAGAAATATGTTCATAACCGTGCTAGCCCAGAAGGAAGCATCTCAAAGGGATATGGAACAAAGGAGGTCATTGAGTTTTGTGTTGACTTTATTCCTGACCTTAAGCCCATCGGTGTTCCTGAATCACGACATGAGGGTAGAATTAGTGGAAAAGGCACGCTAGGAAAGAAAGCAAGGATATGTATGGACGGACATTCTCTCACTAAAGCACACTACACAGTTCTGCAAAGTTCCACCTTGGTGGCTCTGTATATCGAGGAACACAAGAATATTGTACACTCCAACAACCCGGGGAAGCCTGGCTCCTGGATTAGAGATGAACATATGAGGACTTTTGGCGGTTGGTTGCAGACACATCTCATGAATGACATAAATGTTGGAGAGCAGTTGTACTTGTTGGCCAGGTCACCATCTTCGACTATATTGACTTTCCAAGGGTACGAGATAAATGGGAATACATTTTACACGATCGCCCAAGATAAAAAGAGCACCAATCAAAATAGTGGTGTGCGATTTGTTGCAACATACGAGAATGGGCAAAAGGATACATATTATGGTTACATAGAGGAGATATGGGAACTTGACTATGGACCTTTTTTTAAGGTTCCTTTGTTTCGGTGCAAATGGGTCAAGATGACAGGAGGCAGGGTTGAGGTAGACAAGAAATACGGAATGACAACAGTGGATCTCAACAACCTTGCATATAGAAATGAACCATTTGTCCTAGCCAATGATGTGGCTCAGGTTTTTTATGTGAAGGACATGTCTACCAAACCGAGAAAAAGGAAAGATAAGCAAAAGAATACATCATCCGATGAGCCAAAGCGCCACATAGTTCTTTCAGGAAAAAGAAACATCATGGGGTGGAGGATAAGACAGATATGTCAGAAGATTATGATAAGTTTCATGAAATTCTGCCCTTCGCTGTGAAGGATGACCCAAGCATCCCGTTAAGTAAGGAAGATGCTCCGTGGTTACGGATTAGAAGAAAACCCTAACATGTGTGGATGATGGTGATGTACAATGTTATTAAACCTTTATTTTTAATGATCTTCTTATATGTATATGGATATGAACTATCTTGATCTCAATAGGTAGTATTGCAACTTGTTGTGGCCAGACACTTATTAATATTAAAATGTAAAAATTAGTCATAATCATATATAGCCCTGTAGTACATAGCTTCTGGGTCGTCTTCAGAATCGTCATCGTCGTCGCTCGTAGCACGCGGATGGATCCTCAGCCC
Source organism: Avena sativa (assembly GCA_916181665.1). Classification (NCBI taxonomy): domain Eukaryota; kingdom Viridiplantae; phylum Streptophyta; class Magnoliopsida; order Poales; family Poaceae; genus Avena; species Avena sativa. Next base: position 625,038,105 of record OV702288.1, on the reverse strand, counting down.
TTCCTCGTAGCACGCGGAAGGATCCTCCGGCCTCGGATTCACGATGCACGGGGGAGGGGGCTCCCGATGACGACCCTAGTATGCCCTAGGCCTTCACCACCACCACCATTCTCGTGGCTATGCGGCTGGTGAAAGTGCAGGTACCTCAAGCGAGGATGATCTCCCATGGCGATGTAGCGCATCACACCGGTGATAGTCCGGTTTGCCCACCACAGGCGGCGACGAGCCTCGTTGTGGTTCACTGGGGGTGGGCCGTCACCCTCATACCTGGCGAGCTCCCTTTCCCGCCAGTTTGCGAAGAAGGCATTCCAGGTGTCGAGGTTGTCAGGATCCCAATGGGGATTGATCCGTTGCTCTGGCGTGAGCTCGAGGTAGAAGTGGTTCGTGATGGCCGCCTGGCGGGCCGAACCTTGAGGCACAGGAGGAACAGGAACCCCTCCAGCGCTCAGCGTCCAGCCAGCGGGCAGCCGGTACCCCAGCAGGCATGGGTAGCTGGAGGCGCACAGCGCCTCGGTCTCCTCGAGCGTCAGAAAGGCCTAGTAAGCGGTGTCCATTGTTGTGAGAGAGAAGGTGTAGATGTGTGGATGGACATGGCGGTCAGCCTAGATATAGAGGGACATGGCGGGAGAACATGGCGGGAAGCGGGAGAAATGGCGGGAAAACATGGTGGGAAGCGGGGGAAATGGCAGGAAGCGGGGGAAATGGCGGGAAAACATGGCGGGAAGCGGGGGAAATGGTGAAGGAAATATGCCCTGAGAGGCAACAATAAAGTTGTTATTATGTATTCCTTGTATATGATAGATGTTTATTTTGCATGCTATAATTGTATTGATAGGAAACATCAATACATGTGTGTTTAATAAATAAAAAGGGTTCCTAGTCATGCCTCTCTTATAGACTAGCTTGTTGATTAATAGGATGATCAAGGTTTCCTGATCATGGACATTGGATGTTGTTAATAACAAGGTCACACCATTGGTGGAATGATGTGATGAACATTCATCCGAAGTATAGCATTACGATCAAGTCATTGTGTTTATATTGCTATAACATCATATGGAGTAATCTTTATCCTTAGACCATGAGATCATGTTAATTGCTAACACCGGAAGAGTATCTTGATAACATCAAACGTCACACCGTAACAGGGTGACTATAAAGATGGGTTCAGTGCTACGCAGGTCAAGCAGGACACGTGCAGCTCCTGAACTGTACGGCAATCCTGTTGTGAATTTCATGGTTGATGAAATGGATGACCCTGCGACGTATGAAGAAGCGATGATGAGCCCGGATTCCAACAAATGGCTAGAAGCCATGAAATCTGAGATGGAATCCATGTACGAGAACCAAGTTTTGAACTTGGTGGACTTACCTCACGACCGAAAGGCCGTTGAGAATAAATGGATTTTCAAAAGGAAAACTGATGCTGATGGTAATGTGACCATCTATAAGGCTCGACTTGTCGCAAAGGGGTTTCGACAAATTCAAGGAGTTGACTATGATGAGACATTCTCTCCCGTAGCGATGCTTAAGTCGGTTACGATTATGTTAGCAATTGCTGCATATTTCGATTATGAAATATGGCAGATGGATGTCAAAACTGCGTTCCTCAATGGTAAGATTGAAGAAGAGTTGTATATGATACAACCTAAGGGTTTTGTCGATCCTAAGGATGCTAATAAGGTGTGCAAACTTCAGCGATCCATCTATGGACTAAAGCAAGCATCACGAAGTTGGAATCTCCGCTTTGATGAGGTGATCAAAGAGTTTGGATTTGTCCAAACTTATGGAGAGGCTTGTATTTACAAGAAAGTGAGTGGGAGCAATGTGGCATTTCTGATATTATATGTGGATGACATATTATTGATTGGAAATGATTTAGATCTTTTAAACAGTGTTAAAAGTTATCTAAATAGCAAATTTTCGATGAAGGACCTTGGTGAAGCTTCATATATATTAGGCATTAAAATCTATAGAGATAGATCAAGATGCCTAATTGGGCTATCGCAGAGTACATACCTTGATAAGATATTAAAGAAGTTTAATATGGACAGAAGTAAGAAGGGGTTCTTACCTATGTTGCAAGGCAAGACATTGAGTAAGACTCAAAGTCCGGCTACGGCGGAAGAAAGAGAGATAATGGATAAGATCCCCTATGCCTCAGCCATAGGCTCTATAATGTATGACATGCTATGTACAAGACCGGATGTGGAACATGCTATTAGTTTGACTAGTAGGTACCAATCTGATCCAGGTTCGGAACACTGGATAGCGGTCAAGAATATCCTTAAGTACTTGAGAAGAACTAAGGATATGTTTATTATATACGGAGGTGAAGAGGAGCTAGTCGCTAAGTGTTATGTCGATGCTAGCTTTGACACTGATCCGGATGACTCTAAGTCTCAATCCGGATACGTATTTCTCTTGAACGGAGCAGCAGTTAGTTGGAGGAGCTCCAAACAACCTATGGTGGCTAGATCAACAACGGAGGCAGAATATGTTGCTGCTTCAGAAGCAGCGCAAGAAGCAGTTTGGATGAAAGAGTTCATAACAGAACTGGGTGTGGTTCCCAGTGCGTTGGACCCGATGGTGATCTATTGTGACAACAATGGAGCCATAGCCAACGCAAAGGAACCAAGGTCTCACAAGAATTCCAAGCATATTAAGCGCCGGTTTCACTCCATCCGCGAGCATGTCAAGGATGGAGATATAAAGATTTGTAAAGTGCACACGGACCTGAATGTAGCAGATCCGTTGACTAAAGTACTCCCTAGGGAAAACATGATCAACACCAGAACTCCATGGGTGTTAGATTTATCACTATGTGAACTAGATTATTGTCTCTAGTGCAAGTGGGAGACTGAAGGAAATATGCCCTGAGAGGCAATAATAAAGTTGTTATTATGTATTCCTTATATATGATAGATGTTTATTTTGCATGCTATAATTGTATTGATAGGAAACATCAATACATGTCTGTTTAATAAACAAAAAGGGTTCCTAGTCATGCCTCTCTTATAGACTAGCTTGTTAATTAACAGGATGATCAAGGTTTCCTGATCATGGACATTGGATGTTGTTAATAACAAGGTCACGCCATTGGTGGAATGATGTGATGAACATTCATCCGAAGTATAGCATTACGATCAAGTCATTGTGTTTATATTGCTATAACATCATACGAAGTAATCTTTATCCTTAGACCATGAGATCATGTTAATTGCTAACACCGGAAGAGTATCTTGATAACATCAAACGTCACACCGTAACAGGGTGACTATAAAGATGGGTTCAGTGCTACGAAGGTGTTATGTTGAGGCTCATGGATCAAGAGTGGAATTTGTCAATCCAGATGATGGATAGATATACTCTGGGCCCTCTCGGTGATATCACATTAGGATAGCTTGCAAGCAAGTGATGTGATCACTAGAATGTTATATCACGGGAACGAGAAAAGAGTGCATGTCGGTAACGAGATCAAACTAGGTATGGAGATACCGATGACTTCTTCCCAGAGGAGCTCGCCACCGCCCGCGCCCGTCCGTGCCCCCGCCGCCGTCCGTCTCCGCGCCGTCCGTGCCGCCGTCGTCCGTATTCGCGACGCCGTCCATGCCGCCGCCGCCCGCACCATCTCCACGCCGCGCCGTTCAGGTGGTCGTCGTGCCCCACAGTCCCGTATTTAGGATTAATTGGTATTTAGGGTTAATTAGTTGTTAATTTTGGTTATATGTTGTTAATTTTGGTTAATTAGTACTTAGGGTTAATTAGTATTATAGGTTAGTATTTAGTATTTGTATTAGGTTAGTATTTAGTATTAGTATTAGTATTAGTTAGTACTAGTATTAGGTTAGTATTTAGTATTTAGGTTAGTATTAGTATTAGGTTAGTATTAGTATTTAGTATTAGTTAGTATTTAGTATTAATATTAGTTAGTATTTAGTATTAATATTAGTTAGTATTAATATTAGGTTAATATTTAGCTAGTATTAGTATTAGGTTAATATTTAGTATTAGTATTAGGTTAGTATTAGTATTAGGTTAGTATTAGTATTTAGGTTAGTATTAGTATTTAGTATTAGTTAGTATTTAGTATTAATATTAGTTAGCATTAATATTATGTTAGTATTTAGCTAGTATTAGTATTAGGTTAGTATTTAGTATTAGTTAGTATTTAATATTAGTTAGTATTAGTATTAGGTTAATTGTATAGGTTAGTATTTATCTAGGGTTAGTTAGGGTTAGTTAGAATACTTAGTTAATTAGGTTTCGTTTAGTTAGTGTTAGGTTTAGGGTTAGTGTTATTAGGGCAATACTTAGTGATTTAGTTACTGTTTATGTTTTATGATTGCTTATTGCTATTATTTAGTTATGCCGCGTCCACCTCGTCCGAGCCTACTGGACTCCGTCGGGAATGTCTGACTCTGGGCTCCGCCGGGTTGGCACTGGGAAGTGCTACCTATCGGGACTCGTACCTTGGTGAGGAATCTGGGTATCATCATCGACCCGGAGCTTCTTTGGTGGCATCCACGAGGTCCAGGAGCGGTGCAGAGGGAGCCAGCCCCTGAGGAGGTGGTACGTCGTCGTATCAGGGAGGAGGACGAGCATGTACGACGATACATGTATCTTTTGGAGACTAGGTTCTCCAATATCTGGCAGGTTTACGAATCTCACCCAAGCTATTCTCCGGTGATGGTTCCTCTTATGTGGCTGCAGAGCTCCCGTAGCACAGAACACGGCAACCGCGTTCGCTAGTTTGATATGAGCGAGATGTAATAATGTACTTTATATTATGAGCGAGATATGAGCGAGATGTATTAATAATGTACTTTATCTTATATTATTGTACTTTATCTTAATCACTAAGTACTGTATCCGAGTTGTCGCAATTGTAATATTCTTTTACTTAATGCAATATCCTTTTTCTGTATTAGTTAAGCTATGGACGGTAGACAGAATAAAGAGGAGCTTCTCAACATGATAGATGAGGGTACTGGGGGGTCTTATTACGATGGCTCCGAATATCTTAATTTGTCTAGAGGAGACGATGGTGGAGAAGATAGTGGACACGATGGTGCTCACCATGGTGGAGACCGTGGTGAAGACACCATAATAATGACAAACTCCGTCGAGGTATATAAAGCCTCTATCGATCGTTCACTAGTATAGATGCACTAATTGATTCGTATATATGTACTGACGAATGTTTCTCCTCTTAGACCTCCGCTTCCGGCCAATCTTCTACAAGGACAAGAGGCCCGACACACAAGTTGCCCGCTGATGTCCGTTTCAGCATTGACTTAGTCTCTCCGCAGGGTCAACCGCTGGAGCCCAAAGAATCTGCGAATGCATTTACAAGTCAATGCGGAGTGATTGTTAGAGACACCATCCCGATCACCACGCGAAATTGGAACAAGCCAGGAAAGAAAAAGGATCCAACTGGGGCTAGTTTTGTAGATGACAGAGCGAGAGATACGATGTGGAATTCTCTCATGACACATTTCACCCTACCAGTCTTGGAGACTGATGAGCTCACATAGCAAATGACGAGGAAAGTCAAGCACTTTGCTCTTAAGAAGATGGCCGAACTATTCAAGGAATGGAAAAAAATATTGTACCACAAATATGTCTTGAAGAAAAAAACTCCTCCATTCACTGGCCCACTAGAGTTGCAGCAGGATAACTGGGCCACATTTGTGGAATACAAGACCTCGGAACCAGCTAAGGCAATGTCAGCAAAGAATAAGTTAAATGCAACCAAAAAGAAATATCACCATCATATGGGCACAGGTGGCTACAGGAGTGCCATGCCTAAGTGGGATAAAGCTGAGGCTGACCTGGAGGCGAAAGGGGTCACTCCAGCTACGTCTTGTTGGCCCAGGAGGTCAAGAAATTGGGTACTTGGGCATGGGGCATCATTAGACCCAGAAACATGCAAGATTGTTGCAGCCGACAAAATTTCTTCACCCAAGAATGAACTTATTAAAGTGATAAAAAAGGTTGAAGAGGGAACGTTTGTTCCCGACAGAGAGAACGATGAGCTGACAAAGGCTCTCGGGAATCCTAAAAAGGCTGGACGAACAAGAGGGTTCGGACCTTCTTATCCATGGGTTATCGGGTTTCCCGAGCACCTTGACACGTACAGAAGCCGATCGAGAAAAACACAGTGGCAAAAAGAGGAGGATACGGAGCGGTTCGCGAGGTTTGAAGCCATGCTGCAGGAGCATCGCCAGGAGCTTAATGAACTTAAAGGACTCCGACAGCAAGATCCTGCACCGGACAGTACGGTCGGCCCATCGCAACAGAAAAGCAGCGTGGCTTCCACAGAGGGCCACGGTAATGATGCAACGATGGATGTGTACCCCATGGATGCAATTAAGGAGAAGACTAGTTGTGAGCTGCATGTTGAACTGAAGAATATATCCATGAAGGTGGCGGTCGGCTTTGCTTTACCTTCTGCACCGGGAGTGACCTACCATTGCAAGCCGATTCCAGGTGGCTATGCTTGTGTCGGTGTGGATGAAATTCAACCTATGTGTCAGTCACTACAGCTTGAAATCCCTGGAGGTGAAGGGGAGACGACACTAGAAGAAGTCACGAGTGGCTTCATTCTTTGGAAAAAAGAATACATCAAGTTTCCAGGCTCGACACCAAGGCCACCTTCTCCACCGAGAAACAATCCATCACCTCCAAGGCAACCGTCTCCTCCCAGTAAAAGTCCACCTCCAAGTGCACCGTCTCCTCCCAGTAAAAGTCCACCACCTCCAAGTCCAATCCATGACCCCAACACGAGTCCATCTCAATCTACGCAGCCGCCTCCACCCACTAAGGGCCAAAAGCGGAAGAATATCACCGCTCCGTCGAGCGATAACCGATGCCCAAAGCGACAGTTGTCGCCCCTCCCAAGAGTACCATCGGTTCCTCCCAAGAGGGCTTACGACCTGACCGATGAGGAGACCGATGCGGTCGTACGGGCCGAAGTGGATGCTCATTTTAAAAAGAAACAACCTGAGCCAAAGGTCCAAATAAAACCAGAAACCAAGGAGCACTTTAGGAAATTACTAACGCAGCCATCCCAAGCTGAGTTAAATGCGCCAGATGACTATACACGATGTCTTCAGAAGACACTGAAACAAAAGAGATCAAGCGGTAGAGGAAGCATCACGAAAGAGGTTCCCCAGCAGGGGGAACAAGCAAAACAATCGAGTGGTAGCGGAAGCATCAAAACGGACGTCCCCCAGCTGGGGAACAAGCAAAACAATCGAGTGGTAGCCGAAGAACCAAAAGAGATGTTCCTCAGCTGGGGAAACAAGCAAACCAATCGCTCCCCGCACTCCAGGTGAACATACCCGAACCTCAACTATATGAAGTAGAACCTATGGATCCGGAAACGGCTAAGATATTGGCCGAGCAATGTAATATGTCTATTCATGAAATTCTTCACGGTGATATGCCCAAGGCTGAGGTAGCACCCAAATTTGTTCACGGGGAGCCTCTAGTCAGTTCTGAGAGGCTTCGGGATATGCCAACACAAATGCGACGATTCCATGAATGGTACATGAAAGCATCAAAAGAACAACAATATTGGCTCTTACTGAAAGTTCAAAAATCGCATTACTTCACTGAAGACGAGGTCCCTATTGAATTTATAGAATTATTTCAGTTATTCAATCTAAAGGAACTCGACAAAACTATCCTCAGTTTGTATTGTCTGTAAGTGATTACTTTATTTATGTAATTAGGTCTCTATCTCAGCTTGTTCAATTCATTGTCGGTAAGTATACTCACTATATTATTTTGTACGCTATATATAATGATGCAGAATGAAGATGCTCAATTGTAAAAGAAAGGCTATCAATGGATTTGGGTTCATTGACCCACATCGAGTTCATGGAGCTATACTAAAGGATAAACCACTAGAGACCGAGCACAACTTGTTGCGGTTTCTCACGAAACAACATTTCTGTAATGAAATACATTTTCCTTACCACGATGGCAAGTGAGTTTTTGTACACATTAAATTTTGCTTACTCGATGTTCAGTGTAAATGATGAGTTACTGACGTATGTAAACCTTGCGTAGGTACCACTAGATTCTTCTAAGCATTTCACTTGACTTGGGAAGAGTTCACATCATTGACTCACTAAACAAAGACATTGAAAACTACCACAGCATTATCGATGCGCTCAAGAGGTAATTTCAACCATTATCGCACTATATCGGTTTCTTTCATTTATTTTCTGGGATATCAAGTAGTTATTAACTCATACATTAATTTTCTTTGTCGGGCAGGGTTTGGACACAGTTCAAGAACCATGTCCGCGGTCAATGGCGTGAGGAGCTATTTTTTAAATCACTCTCGGTAAGTACTACGAGCTAAGTCCGCGCATCTATTTAATTCTAGTTTATGTGCATTTATCATGCTAGAGTTATTATTTGATTGAATTCTATTCTTGTAAAGTGCGCGAGGCAGCCACAGGGGACTGATGACCCACAAGTATAGGGGGTGTATCGCAGTATTTTCGATAAGTAAGAGTGTCGAACCCAACGAGGAGCAGAAGGTGCTGGCTAGTGGTATGGATCAGGAATTCTCTGCAAATACTTAGCAAACGGATTTTTAGGGGTTTTCGATAAAGCAAGTAAACAAAGTACGAGTAAATAAAAGACAGTAGGAATAAATGCAGCAAGTGGCCCAATCCTTTATGCAGCAAAGGACAAGCCGGTTGTATTACTTAAGATGACCAAACATTCTCGAGGACACATGGGAAGACTGTCAAGTGCTTTCGCTTCATATAGTTGATTAATCTTCTTTAGTTTGCTAAGTGTTGTGTGGGTGAACCTGTACTAATGTACCGCCTCATCCAAGACTAATACATACCTGTGATTATACCCTTTGCAAACATCTGTAAGTACAAGAAAGTAATTAAGGTAGAAACCTAATCATAGCTTTAAACTCTAAGACCCTTACGTCCCTTGTGCAATGGTTTCCTAACGGGGGTTCAGGTTTCTGTCACTCCGGCAACCCCTACGATTAGTAGCCAAATACACAATGCATTCCCCTAGGCCCATATAGGTGAAGTGTCATGTAGTCGACGTTCACATGAAACCACTAGAAGAAGTACACCACAACTTAAATAACAATCTATTGAATCTTTCTCAACGCAACTCCACTACTAACAACAAGACTTCTCCCATGTCCTCAAGAACAAAACGAACTATTCACAAGACATCATATGGATCGTGATCAGAGATGGAATAATGATGTATAACAATTTGAACATAAACAATAATTTAATGGTTCACTCAATAGCATCAACTACAAAGAGTAATCAACACCGGAAAAGTTTCCCCTATAAACTATGCAAGATTCAACGCAATTGTTACAACAATATGGAGATGGTGATGAGGGTGCTGATGGTGATGATGGTGGTGATGATGATGATGATGATGATCCCGATGAAGTCCAGCTTGATGGTGGTGTTGATGGCAACGGTCTCCCCTCTTTGGGAAGGAATTCCCCCGGCAGAAATCTGTCTGCCGGAGTGATCTTTCTCTCTCGGTGTTTTCTGCCCCGCAGAGGCAGCAAAATCTTTCTGTGGTCGCTCCCTGAGTCTTAGGGTTTCGGGAGGATGATATACGCCAGAGGGGAGAGGCTGGAGTGGGCCAGGGTGGCCACACCACCTCCTGGCGCGACCTAGGGCTGCCCGCGCCATGGGGTGGTGTGGGCCCCCTGTGGCCCATCTCCACTCCATATTCTGGCATCCTTAGTCTTCTGAAAAAATAGGATTTTCCGTATATTTTCCCGGATTTTCTGATCTTCACGAATTTTGCCGCCAAACAACACCTTTTCCATCAGAATCCTGACTGCAACGGTCCATGCTCCAAAAGTCATCAACCATGCAAAAACAGATAAAATAACATAAGTATCACCTCTCAATACGAAATATATCAATGAATAATAGTGAATTAAGACATAGAATAGTGATGCAAAATGGACGTATCAGGGACTAATATATGTGGATTCTACATGTGCGAGTTCATTCGCATCAGTATTGAGAAGCCCAGGGAAAATGTTCGAGTAAGTAAACAATATATTCACACTTTATTTTTATTACAAAAAGTTGTGTTGAGTCTAATTCATACGATCTCCTTTTTATATAGTTGGACGCGATGCGGGACAAGATCCTACCAGAGGACCTCCTAATAGCAATCCAAGTGGAATTTGCTGGATTTTTTGTCGACGAGGTCATAGACCCACGCAGAGAATACTCTATACGTAGATCCTAAAGCATCCATGTAATAATCTCCATGTAATCAAATAGACATGCTCTGGACCCGATTGGGACTCCATGTTTGCTTGTAAGAGAAATTATATTATATATTGTATCAATATGTACAAGTACTGTGTAATAGCGTTCTGTATGTATACGAAAACTTGGTTCTAATGAAAACACAGAATGAAAAATAATTGAACACAAAACATAAAATGAAAAGAAAAACACAAAACCCTAAAACCCCATCCCCTGCCGCGGCAGTCAAATGGCCCAAAATGCTGCCGCGACAGGGAATCTTTAGTCCCGGTTCATAACATGACCCGGGACTAAATGTTCTGCCGCACAGCGCGCCTCGTAGGGCCACGTGGTTGGACCTCTAGCCCCGGTTCATAACAGAACCGTGGCTAAAGCTTGGACCTTTAGTCCAGCTTTGGCAGTCCTGGTTCGCAATTCGGGACTAAAGGCCCTTACGAACCGGGACTAATTACCTGGTTTCTACTAGTGGGGCAGGCGGAGCTCCCCTTATGGCATGGTAGGGCGGCCACCCTACCATGTTTTTAGCAAACTGTTACATACTAAATCTGTATTTTTTGTATGTGTATACTTGTATAATATTTATTAATTTTTTGCTTAGTATGACGGATTTTCTGGTCCCATATAAATTTAGATTTTGATGTTACGAATACGTTTTAGAAAATGTCCACAACTTTCATGTTTTGGTTTTTTTCATTTGACATCATATTCCAGAAGCTTTTTGATGATCTTTAAGAACCAGTTATTGGGGGAGGGGGATGTAAATTTTGCGAAAATTCAAATTTCACCGCAACGAGGGGCTATTTCGTGATTCGTCTAATATCCATGCAATTCTTACACATCAAAGTATAAATGAAGAATTTGTGCACTTATAACTATTTAATTGTGCAAAAAATAGATCGATACAAGAAACTATAACAAATATGCATGTGCATTGCTACAAGTTAATATTTATTAGGGCATGGAGATTTATGTAACTGTTTTGAATTTAAAATAACAGTGAATGTTCTAGTGGAAGTAGCCTATGAGCAACTTGGAAGTTATTTTATGCAATACACATATAGGGGGAGGGCATTTGCCCCCTCCTTCTTCCCCTCCATGGTTCTTGTTAAACAATAATTTATATCTACGAGTTTGTCATACCAAAATTTTGGATGCGACTCGTCTGACTTAGCTCTTACAAAGTCAAGAACCTGACTTAGGCCACATCCACCACACATAAGTCATCCAATGGCTCTTCGTACTCCTTGTACAACTTGTTGCTCTCTGTTTTAGAGGGAACACAGATGCAGCTGTTTAGATGGCGCCAAAACAAAACTACTTTGCTGAGTTTTTTGAGAGTACGTGAAAGCGTACCTTAATTTTATAAAAGACAAACAAAAAAAGGGGTCACTAGTGTGAACACTAGGACCACACACACACTCCACACAGAAGGGCGGGAAGATACTCTCTCCCTCTAAACTGGTCTCCTACTCCTACTCATGTACGCTCCTCGAGCATAAGCGCAACTCTCAGGAGGCGAAGCTCCTCTAGTATGATCATCACGAGACCGTTGGCTGTATGCTGCCTTCGTGGGTTATTAAACACCCACGCATTCTTGTTCTTCCACATGGCATAGCCAGTTGTGCACACTAACCCGTCAAACCACCTCCTCTCCTTCTCTCCAAGGAGACTCCTCTGTGTCACCCACCAATCCGTGATGGTATCCTCCAGCGCGGGCACATCGTAGTCTGCACCTAATGCCTTCCCACATCGGTACCAGACCTCCCTAGCGAAGACATATCGTAGGAGAATATGTTCTGTGGTGTCTTCCTCCTTTAACACACAAAGCAGCAAGCTGATAGTGCCTAGAGCCCATGCCGAAATCTCTGGTCAGAAGTCCAGATCCTATGCTGGACAGCTAGCCACATGAATAGCTTGCTTTTGGGGATGGCCTTGCTTTTCCAAATGGTCTCCCCAAAAAATCGCTCGCGTCCCAATGAGAGCATGTCATACGTGGATTTAGTCGAGTAGGATCCAGAGATAGCCCATGGCCAGTTGAAGGTATCCGGTCTTCCCACATTCTTGTCCACTCCCCTGATTTCCAACTAGAGCGCTAGGCATTCCAGAACTCCTCGGTGGGCTATCGACGCTGGTGTGTCCAGCAGCCAGCGGTTAATGATACATTTCTAACGTATCCATAATTTTTGATGTTCCATGCTTGGTTTTATCTACTTTCTTATGTTTTATCCACACTTTCGAGTACTTTTCATATAATTTCTTGGACTAACCTATTAACAAGATGCCACAGTGCTAGTTGCCTATTTTCTGCTATTTTTGGTTCTAGGAAAGTCGGAAAATTAATATTCTCGAAATTGGATCGGACAAAAGCCAAAGTCAATATTTTACTGGAAGACTCACGGAGCCAGAAGACGAGATGGAGAGGGGCCACAGGGTGGCCAAACCACCCCTGGGCGCGGGCCCCCCTGGCCGCGCCAGGGCATGGTGTGGGCCCCCTGTCCAGCCACCGACCTTGCCTCTTCGCCTATAAGATGCCTCCCGATGCAAAAACCCTAAGTCGTCAATCAGAAATCCATGAAAAGATCCACAGCGCCACCACCACCGAAGGGGAGATTCGGGGGACAGAAAGTCTCTGTTCCGGCACCCTGCCAGGACAGGGAAGTGCCCCCGGAGCCATCTCCATTGATCTCCACCACCATCTCCATCGCCATTGCTGATTCCCATAATGAGGAGGGAGTAGTTCTCTCTCGAGGCTAAGGGTTCTACTGGTAGCTATGTGTTCATCTCTCTCTCTATGCATGATCATATTGTGATCATGAGCTTTGTAATCAAGTAGATCTACCTTGCTACTCAAGTGCTTTAATAGATCTCTGTTCTCCCCATGTGTGTGAAGTTGACAGTGTGCACACCATGGTGGCACTTAGGCTAGAGATTACAAATACTTGTTATGAGTTATATTTGGAGTTGGATGTCTTTATGAAATTGTGGTGTTTGTTGGAACCATCTAGTGCTCAAGGTGACAGTGTGGGGTTATCTAGATGCGGAAAGCAAACTTTGAGGTGTGCTGTTATAGCCCTACCATCGATTAGAGTGTCCAATCGGAGAGTAGTTAAGAGTAGTATCATAAAGAGAAGATATTTATATGAGAGTATTCACTAGTGAAAGTATGATCCCTAGGCCTTGTTTCTAAGCATTGATACACCGTTTGCAAATAGATCTGTTACATGTTTGCTTGCTTCCATCTTTATTTCAGTTTGCCTTTAGTCTTTCCCCACGTCAACCACACGCCAGCAAGCTATTTTCTGGCACCGTTACCACTTATAATTATCCATACCACTTGTATTTCACTATCTCTTCGCCGAACTAGTGCACCTATACACCTGGCAAGTGTATTGGGTGTGTTGGGGACACAAGAGACTTCTTGTATCTTGATTGCAGGGTTGCTTGAGAGGGGATACCTTTGACCACTTCCTCCCTGAGTTCGATAAACCTTGGGTGATCCACTTAAGGGAAAACTTGCTGCTGTTCTACAAACCTCTGCACTTGGAGGCCCAACAACTGTCTACAAGAATAGAAGTGCGTAGACATCAGTTAACCGCTAGCCCCTGCTCAATAGTCCTCGAGTTGCAAACCCTGTTACTAACTGTGAGCGATAGACCCTGTGCAAATTTCGACGCCATTTTCCCATCAATCCATCGGTCATGCCAAAAAAGCGTGATCTTACCATCCTCAACACGAATGTGAACTAGGCTGTCGGAAGCCTCCCTAGCTTCGGTATCCTTAGGCATCGGAAGCCCCTGCCAGGGCTTGATTGTGTTCGTCCTCCGAAGCCACTCCCATCGGATCCTTAGGGCTAGACCTTGCCGCCTCTTGTTTTTAACTCAGTCTTGTCCATAGTTTTGCGAAGCTGTTCTCCAAACTTCTGGCGAATAGACTATAGCCCAAGTTGGAGGAGCTAGTGAGCCCAAACCAATCGACATCCATCAAGGGGCGCAACTTGCATGACAACTTCATCCTGGTCAGGCAGTTGGCCAGGAAGATCAATCTCAGGAGAGAGACAGACGCGCTGCTAAAACTAGACATTGCTCGTGCTTTTGACTCAGTTTCTTGGGCATTCCTGTTTCAGGTCCTCAGAGCCATGGACTTCCCGGGGACCTTGCTCAAATGGATTGGAATTGCGCTGTGCACGACGAGCACTAGGGTTTCAGTGAATGGGGTACCAGGGGAGACAATCTTGCATGCACGAGGTCTCCGCTAGGGTGACCCATTATCGCCCCAGCTATTCGTGCTTGCGATGGAGGTGTTCACACTTATCTTCAGCAGGGCGGCGGCGGAGGGACTCTTGTCCCCAATTGGCAGCTACTCCCAGCTACAACGGATTTCGATCTATGTGGATGATGTAGTGCTTTTCATCAAGCCTACGGTACAAGACTTAACAACAGTCAGGCACTTGCTAGCTATTTTTGGAGAGGCATCAGGCCTCCAGGTAAACTACCAAAAAACAACGACAACCATAATCAGAGGCAAAGGAGAGGTGGATCAGCTGGTCTCGAGCTGACTCAGATGTGCGATAGCCAGGTTCCCAATCTGATACCTAGGGTTGTAGTTGGCCCTACGACCACTTACAAAGGCCCAGTGGTATCCCTTGCTTGACGCAGCGGTGAGGATTCTACCGGCTTATCAAAAGGGCCTCACTGCGAGGCCTCGAAGACTCGTACTTGTCAAGGCAGTCATGGAAGCCAGGCCGGTTCATCACTTAATCACTACTGAAGCACGAGCCTGGTTGCACGGGGAGATTCAAAAGAGTTGTCGGGGTTTTTTTGGGCCGGCAAAGAGAGAGCCCATGGTGGACAATGCCTAGTGGCTTGGGATCAGATCTGTAACCCGCCGGATTTAGGGGGTTTGGGAGTAAAGAACATGAAGCAGCAAGGGTTAGCCCTAAGTATCCGATGGGAATGGCTTCGGAGGACAAACACAATCAAGCCCTGGCAGGGTCTTGTAATGCCAAAGGATGTCAAAGCAAGGGAGGCTTTCGACAGCCTGGTTCACATTCATGTCAGAGATGGTAAAAGCATGCTATTCTGGCGAGACCGATGGATAGATGGGAAAACAACGTCGGAGTTTTCACTGGGTCTCTCGCTCACAGTTAGTACTAGGATGCGCAACTCAAGGACCATTGAGCAAGGGCTAGAAGCTAACCGCTGGTTGTTGGACATACCAGGGTCGATAGCCCACCGAGGAGTTCTAGAATGCCTAGCGCTTTGGCTGGCAATCAGGGGAGTGGAAAGGGATGTGAGAAGCTCGGATACCTTTCAGTTGGCTGTGGTCAAGCACCGGATCATACTTGGTAAATCCATGTATGACATGCTCTCGTTGGGGCGCGAGCGGTTTGAGCTTGGGGAGGTCATCTAGAAGAGCAAGGCCACTCCCAAAGGCAAGTTATTCATGTGGCTAGCTGCACATCACGAGATTTGGACCTCTGACCGGAGATTTCGACATGGGCTCCAGGCCCAGTCAGCTTGCTGCTTTGTGTGTCTATAGGAGGAAGACACTAGAGGGCATATTCTTCTGCGGTGTGTCTTTGCCAGGGAGGTTTGGTACTGTTGTGGACAGGCGTTAGGCACAAACTTTGATGTGCCCACACTAGAGGATAATATCACAGACTGATGGGTGTCGCAGAGGAGTAGTTTTGGAGGGAAGGAGAGGAGGTGGTTTGACGAGTTAGTGTGCACGGCTGGCTATGCCCTATGGAAGAACAAAAATGCGTGGGTGTTTAACAACCCGCAAAGGCAGCATACGGCCAGCGGTCTCACGACGATCATTATAGAGGAGGTACGCCTCCTGAGAGTTGTCCTTAGGCACGAGGAGCGTGTAGGTACAGGAGGAGGAAACCAGATTAGAGGGAGAGAGTAGTTTTCTATTTTTCGTTCAATGCGGTCCTAGTTTTCGTACTAGTGACCCCCTTCTTGTATATTTTACCTGTTGCCTTCTATAAAATTAAGGTACGCTTTTGCGTACTCTCGAAAAAAAACTCCTAGACCCCCTAGATCCGGCGGGTTGCATATCTGATCCCAGGCCACCACGCACTACCCACCATGGACTCTCTCCTTACCGGCCCAGAAAAAACCCTGACAACTCTTCTGGATCTCCTCTAGCAACCAGGTGGGTGCCTCAGTAGTAATAAGGTGGTGAACTGGCCTGGCTGCCATGACTGCCTTGACAAGTACCAGTCTTTCTGTCTTTGCAATGAGGCCCTTTTGCCAGGCAGGAAGGATCCTCACTTCCGCGTCGAACATGGGATTCCATTGGGCCTTAGTAAGCGGCCGTAGGGCCAACTGTAGCCCTAGGTATCGCATTGGGAATTTGCCTATCCCACATCCAAGATGCCTCGAGACTAGCTGCTCCACCTCCTCTCCACCTCTGATAATGGTAGCAGCTGTGTTGCGGTAGTTTACGTAGAGACCTGATGATTCACCAAAGATGGCTAGCAAGTGCCTGACTGCCCCTAAGTCATGCTCCGTTGGCTTGAGGAAGAGCACTACATCATCCACGTAGATCGAAATCCGTTGTAGCTGGGAGCAATTACCGATTGGGGATAGGAAACCCTCCTACGCCGCTTGACCGAACAGAAGTGTGAACACCTCCATCGCAAGAACGAATAGTTGCAGCAATGGTGGGTCGCCCTGTCAGAGGCCGCGCGCGTGCAAGATTGTCTCCCCTGGAACACCATTCACTGATACCTTAGTGCTCACCGAATGCCGCGCAATCGCGCTTCAATTGAGCCAGATCTCCGCGAAGCCCATGGATCTGAGAACCTCAAATAGGAAGGCCCAAGAAACCGAGTCAAAAGCTCAAGCGATGCCCAGTTTCAGGAGAGCACCTGTCTCTCTCCTGAGATTGATCTTCCTAGCCAACTACCTGACCAAGATGAAGTTGTCATGCAAATTGTGCCCCTTGATGAATGTCGATTGGTTTGGGCTCATCAGCTCCTCCATCTTGGGCCGCATCCTGTTCGCCAGAAGCTTGGAGAATAACTTCGTGAAACTATGAATAAGGCTGATCAGCCTAAAATCTCCTACCTCTTGGGCCTCAGCCTTTTTCGGGACGAGGGTGATCAGGGCTCGGTTCAGCTTGCCTAACGCTCGCCCATCCCTAACGTACAACTTAAGGAGCGCTGCCATGATCTCCTGCTTGATTGTAGGCCAAGCGCACTGGTAAAGGCTCCCACAAACCCATCTGGACCTAGGGCGCGGTCCGATGGCATTTCCTTGATAACTTCCCAGATCTCCCCCTCAGAGAATATAGCACCCAAGCCTTCCAACTAATCAGTCCTCCGTACCATTTTTAGGGCCTCGAGATCGATTGTGCTCTCTCTATTTTTGATTTGTTCCAACGAAGCATTGTAAGTGTCAAAGAAGATCTACTCTTTACGCTCTTGATATGTGATCAACTCTTCCCCATGACTAATCACAAGGATGAAGTTCTTGGTGCGTCTTCCATTGGCCACTGCATCTTTTTTACCTTTGGTAATCTAAAAGTTAGTTTTTGGGCACAAGTCCGAAAAATACATCATCTATTAGAGTTGCTCTTAGGACTTATTCGGTTAATCCTATCTGCAAGTGGATTAGAGTGGATTGAAGTGGATCTAAGGGACTTTAAGTTGTAATGGATTAGTTTCCCCTCAATCACTCCCATGGGCCTCAACCTAACCTGGAAGCACTTCCCAGGTAAAATCATCCTTGAAACAGACCGTGCATAGTCGCTGGTGCCCTTCGTTCTGCCGATCTTTACATATAGTTGTGGTAGGCAACCTGGAAAAAAACAAAGTCTCTCGTGCGTGAGATGGAGGAATGCCGGGTTATTAAGATTAGAAGAGAGGCAAACAAGATAACTGATTCTATTGCTAGAACTGTCAGAACTTTGGGTGTCCTGGAGTTTGGAGATTGTCTTCCTGCCAGGGCTAGAGAGCTTGTAATCGATGATTATAATACATTGTTTTATGGCGATTTGGCTTCCAGGTCTAAATGAATCTATTACGAAAAATGTATTTTATATGAATTTCAAAATGTTAAAAATTTCCGAAACAAAATCCCGGGTGTGCATTTGGACATGCTATGCCCTCACACAAAGTTTGCAGTGATAATACATTTTTTGAGGTCTGTACAAAAAAGACGAAAAAATGTCTTGTGGAAAACTATTTTGCAACACCAAAATTTGTCTTTTTTACACAATCCACATAAAATGTCTTTTTTTTGTGAAACTTAGTACACGAAGATAGAATGTCAACATGTACCCCCGGATATTTTTTCAAAATTCTCAACATTTTGAAGTATATCTTTTTGGTGGCGGGTGCATCTACACCTATGAGCCAAAGTGGATTCCGATCTATAATGCCCTTTTTTCCCTTCAAAAGAGAGGTAGGAGAGTACATTTGGTTGCCACATGAGATAAAATTGTCCTTGTCCTCTCGCTGGTGCTTTATGAAAATGGGGAAGCGGGTTAGAAGTCATCGACGTAGGTGGAGGATGAACCTCGCTAGCAAGTTAGGGCAAGAGATATGACAGGGAAGAACTAAAGTATGCCTAAGTAAGGACCTAGTCCCACTCATGGATCATGGATTTGAAGCCTAGTATTTCACCTCTTGTGCCCCCACCGAGCTTAATAGAGTTTCCCCAAGTCATTTGAAGACGTTCGAGAAAACCGATAGTTGCTAAAAAATCCCGATTAGTCCCCTTGGAAATGGTGGTGGGATTTGTTTTGAATAGGGAACGGGCAGAAGGGCTGAGATGCTGCACTAAACAATACCGGTGGAGTTACAATATATATTGAGGACCCTTAGAAAAGAGAAAAAACAAGGTAGCTTCAAAATTTGCACTAAGGACCCTAATGAAAAACAAAAAAAAATATGATTTGGTCCTTCTCCACTGCTTTAGTTGGGATCCACCACTAGCCACTCTCTCCATCGCCAGGGATGGAACCAATTGGGAGAGAGAGCATTGCTCGTCGGCTTGGAGGTTGGATTGATGCCTTCATCCACATGTTGAGTTGAAGCTGTGGTGTTTCGTTAGGGAATGACAACATCGTATAGATGGAATTAACCGGTCCAACCCTGTCTAGTAGAGATGGAAGTTTGGAACCTTTAGGGTACCCTCTAGTTTTAAAAAAATAAACTAGTTTTCTCAAAAAAAGTGATGATTTCTAGAAACTTAGTTCATTTGTTTGTACTAAAGAGGGTAAAGGATAGCCTAAAGGTAGCTATTGCCATCCTTACCGCCTAGAGGAGAAACAAATTAAATGTATGAAATAATTAAAAAAATGAAGTGATGGAGAAGAGGGGTTTGTAAAGAACGAGAGTGAGTGGGCTGGGCCTCACTGATGGATACACCTGCAGACTTATGTTTTCTGTGGGCTGAATGTTTTCACTGGGCAACTTTACCATTGAACTAATGAATCTGGAATACCCTAAAAGAAACTAATGAATCCTTCCTCTAAAAAAAAACTAATGAATCCGGAAAGCATAAAAAGTGGCTCAACAGAACATATCAATTGGACAAAAAAATCCCAAAAAACATATCACGTTGTTTAACTGGCATCTCATTTCATCTGACCCGGGTCACTTCTACTAGCAGAAAAAGAAATCACGACCTCGGCATCACATATGACAACAGAGCTGCAAAAATGTTCACTGTGCATTTTTTTTCTACTGCTCACTAGTTACTGTACAGTTTTCATGATTTATGTAGGGAAGTTCCACTAAATCTGCACGGACTGTCCAGCTTCAACGACCACCTGGAGCTGCACGGCCGGCGGCGCCAGCTCCTGTGCCGTGGATTGAGGCGCGGGCATCGAGAATGGCTCCCGCCTGCAGGTGGGGCACGTCTGGCGCGCGGAGAGCCAGCGGTCAATGCACCGCACGTGGAAGCCGTGGTGGCAGCGCGGCAGCACGCGGACGCGCTCGCCCCGCGCGAACTCGGCGAGGCAGATGGCGCACTCCGTGGAGCCGCACACGGCGAGCTCGATCTCGGCCGAGTACTCCACCGTCGGGATGGCGCGGATGGCGGCACCCTTCCCCTTCCCCTTCTTCTTGGAGCTGGTGGCGACGGCGACGGCCCCGGCGGCCATGGCCTGCAGCGCGGCCATCTGCACCTGCACGCCAGCGGCGGCCTCGACGACGTCGCCGCCGGGCGGATCTTCATCCTGGCCGTAGCAGACGCGCCGCGTGACGCGGAACGCGCACCGGACGAAGGCGCGGAGCACGAGCGCCACGACGAGGACGCAGAGGAGGAGAGACAGGATGGTGATCACCGTGTCGTCCGCCGACCCGAAGGGCGTGGAGCGCGGCGTGCCGGATGGGCCTGGTGTAGTCGAGGCGACCGCCGGCGTGGCTGCCGCTGCGGCGGCGTGCGACAGAAGCCTCCTGGCGTGCACGTGTTCCATGTCCATATTAACGGCTTGTAGAGCGTGCCCTGAGAGAGAGAGAGAGAGTTGGGGGTGTTGTTGTTTTTGGCAGACCGGAGAGTTCTCTTCGTGCGGCGAGGAGAGCCGTTTATATAGGAGCTCGAAGGGGACACACATTATGAAGGCGATTATTAATTTTTTCGTGAAGATATTTCGGGTCGCTATCTCTCTCCCTCTCTCTGTGGATGTTGTGTATCAGTGGGGACAGCATGTGTTAACTTACCCTTGTGTTTTGACGAGTCCAAAAAAGGTTTCTGGAACGTGGAGTAACCGAGTCACCAAGATAAGATGCACCTCGATCGCTACCTACGTATGTAGGGAATTCGAACGACGGTCGGCAAAATTCAGAGAAGAAAGCTTTTTGACTAACCAAGCTAGCCAACCAGCACCTCGCAAAAGAAAACCAGCCACCAATAATCCTGTCCTATACCCTTTCGACCCCCCGACCCCCTGGCGGCCGCTGCGACCATCCCTACCTCGCCGTCGGGAACCCGCCTCCGGTAGCACTCCCCACCGCCAAATAAACCCCTCCACAGCTCCAAACACCCACGCCGCCTCTTCCTCCGCCGTCCTTACGTCCAACCGCCGGCCGGCGAACCTCTGCTCCCACCCGACTTCCTCCCCGCACACAAGGTGTTCGACCATTTGCCAATGCGATGGACTCGGACGACAAGGAGGTCATGGCCACTCTGATGGATGAGGAGGTCGCTGCGATCAATGCAGCGGCGGCCGGGGACGACGAGCACCTGTCTATCCTCCTCGCTCTCATGTCCATGATCATCGAGGAGGACAAGCCGGTCCGCGGCGGCTCGGCACCTGGACACCGCAAGAGCAAGCCGAGGCAGAGGATGGAAGGGTACTGCATGTTGTATACAGACTACTTCGCTGATGATCCAGTGCACGGCGATGTCACATTCCGTCGCCATTTCTGGATGAGCAGGAAGCTCTTCCTCAAGATCGTCGAGAAGCTGAGGGAGTTCGATGACTACTTCAAGCTGAAGAGGGATGCCGTCTGTACGCTTGGCTTTTCCACTATCTAGAAATGCATAGTTGCCCTTCGGATGCTAGCATATGGATGCCTGGAGACACACAGGACGACTACATGTGCATGGCCGAGTCCACGACCATTGATTGCATGTATAGGTTTTGCAGGGAAATTGTGGCGGTGTTTGGCGACACATATCTGCGCACACCCAATGAAGGTGACACTGCTCGTCTACTGGCACAGAATGCAGACAGAGGGTTCCCTGGGATGCTTGAAAGCATCGATTGTATGCACTGGGCATGGAAGAACTGTCCGTTTGCAAACCAGGGCATGTACAAGGGCCACAAAGGAGCATGCAGTGTGGTTCTTGAGGCAGTGGCTGATAAGGATCTCTAGATTTGCCATGCTTTCTTGGGGATGACAGGATCTCACAATGACATCAACGTGCTCCAGTGCTCGGATGTGTTTGCCAAGTTTGTTTCAGGCAATTCTCCTCCTGTGGCTTATGAGATCAATGACCACCAATATGACAAGGGCTACTATCTGGCTGATGGCATCTATCCAAAATGGTCAACATTTGTCAAGTCCATTTCAAATACAGTGCCTGGAGGAAAGAAAGCTTGGTTTGCTCAGTGCCAGGAGGCTTGTAGGAAAGACGTGGAGAGGGCATTTGGTGTGCTGCAAGCTCGATTTGCCATTGTTCGGTACCCTACACTTACATGGTCCAAGGATCAGATGTGGGAGGTCATGACTGCTTGTATCATCTTGCACAACATGATCATCGAGAGTGAGTGGGAGAACCCAGTGTTCGACACTCAATCATACTATCGCCAAGGTCCTCTTGCAGATGTTGATCATCAGGTGCCTACTACCTTTGTCTCTTTCTTGGCCAAGCGTCAGGAACTTCGAGACTCCAACACTCATCACCAGCTGCAAAATGATTTGATCGAGCATTTGTGGAACCTAAAAGCAGCTCTCTAGTTTGTTGACCATTGTGATTCAAACTTGTTTAATTTATATGGTGTGTTAAACATAATTTATGTGTGTACTGTGTTAAACTTGTTGAATAATTGTGTTCCAATTTAATTGATTGCTTGTGTTGAAATAATTCAGAAAATAAAAAAATGGCTGGTTTGGGGTGCACGGCTGGGCGCCGGCCGACCCACGCGTCGGCGCCCCCCCTCCCCCATACGGCCCCAAAAATGGCCGCGCCGGAGTCCGTATGGGATCACGGGTGGAGATGCTCTCAGACATAATAAGAAGTCCTCAAACGTCTAAGATCTAGATGCTCCCTAAATAATAGTACATTACCATTTGCATCGCTACTATTTACTCCCTCCCTCCGTTCCAAATTAGAATAGAAGGGTACGGATACATGTGAGTCTAAATAAATCCGTGATATCTAAGTTGAGACAGACAGAGGGAGTATGTTGCTTTCTAAGGTCTGTACAATTCAGGTCCCATCAATATGTCACCGTGAAAACATTGGGCGTATAGGAGCATCGGTCATATACAAATGGCCCATGGATCCCCCAATCTCACCAAGTAGCCAAGTAGGGCTATCTTTTCGAGTAGTGCACGTACTAGTTATTTACTCCGATGCAATGCAAGTGCCACAGTGCCGTTCTCCGAAGCGAAAAGTTTTTCAGACATCTCGAGCGTCCACATTGCAACACCCCTGGACGCAAAACCACCGTGCTTTTCGTACACGGTTTGTTGTTTATGTCCACGAGCTAGCACAAAAGGGAAGGCACGAAGCCGGAACATGCATGCCGACGGAGTTCCGTGTCTGAAACGAGCAGCTTCGTAGGGCCAGAACCATGCCCAAGAGGGGACTTGCTGCTGAAGCTCCTCGAAAAGTAAGGATTTGCCAAACCGCACTTACGCCCATCATTGATCGTCGTTAGAGACCTATATTAAAAAAAATCTCGATCGTAATCCTGCGTTGCGTTGGAGCCTCCACTAACCGCGACCTGCCGGCAAGCCAGAGGGTGCCACGTGGATTGCCTGGAGCCAGGGTGGCGCTGACTTGTCAATACGCGGGTGGTTCGGTGCTGAAGGCAACTGACACCGTGGCGTCCGACGTGTCTCTCTCTGTCGTTCTCGCCGGCTGCTTTCACGTTCTGTTGGCGCAGGTGCCTGGCCTATTTTTTTTTTTTGGAGCATAGGCAGGTGCCTGGACCTGTTTAGTACAGTTGAGACGACATAAATGGGCCGGGCTATGTAAAAATTGTACGTTCATGGGCTGATTCTCACCTCACCCTAACGACTGCAGGATGAGAACAAAATACTTTTTCTTGCTCTTGAGATTTACTCCATACCATAAGTGTGTGGATAACGGGTAGTCATAGGAAAGTTCTGAACCATTGGTGAAAATTTATTTTCATCTAGCATAAATAGTATCCTTCCAACCCATATTTTTATATTCGTATAGATATAGAAGAAACCTCGTCGTGGGTGTTGAGACAACCTTATAAAAAAGAACAACTCAAACATAGTCTGATTTTTATAAGAAAACAATCTGACTTTATTGGTTAACTAATGAAGTGACAATAGAATACCGAAAGGGGTAGGTCCACAAGGTGGAGACATCCCAAAAGACCATGGCTGTCATATGGTCGCCCCTCCCTGATAGGCTTACATAGATAGACCGGTTGGCTCTCGCCTTGGTCGGTCCAGTCCGAGTCGAGGAGTAAGAAGGCCATATCAACTTTGGCATATGAGACGGTAGAACAAGCCTACTCCAATAGGGACTTTGAATATGCACCAAATCATATCGGATATGTAAACCCTAAGTCAGTCGTGTATATGAGGCCAACTAAAATCACCCTAGAGGGCACGATCAATTAGAGTAGAGAACTGGCCTCCTGAGCTAACCCTAGCTAGCTTAATCGGCAAAATCATGTATTCGACTTGCAATCAATCAAATAAGAGCAGGAGTAGGTCTTTATCTCTATAGAGAGCATCGTGTGTACCAGTACTGTTTCTTATTGTCTTGTTGTCGCTTTGCTCCACCCTGCGCAAGCCACCCCCGATGGCTAGTGACGTGAGTTTCCCATGTCATGAAGCGCATCGAACATTTTGCATCTAATCATTTTCAGTAAATCTCATGAAGAAACTAAGAACCTAGATTGTCCAAGCTAGATTAACAATGAAGGTTTTAAAGAGGTGCATAAACCGTACACCCCTAACATGAGAGAACATATCATCCGTATCTTGCATCATATATATAGGAGCATGATTCGTCACGAAGACATAGACAAGGTTCCATGGTTGCGATATCTAAACCATATCCGCTTAACGGTAAGTCTAGAACTTTGCAACTCGACAATCAATTTGTGGCAGAGCACCGCGAGGTAGCTAGCGAACCCCTTCCAGGTAAATTGCACACCAACACAACATACCTCGATCATCATCGTCACACATGGAGAGAAAGCTCTACATCATCAGCTATATCCAAACCATATCCACTTGGGCTTTTCGTTTAGATTGAGGTAGTGCTTGTGTGCGCGAAACATATGATCGATCGAGACAGTAAATCCGTATCTTGCATCGGAGCATCCGTATCTTGCACAGGAGCAGAAGTCTCGAGGATGACTGTATCTTCATTCACACTCAGGTTGTGGTTATTTCGCGTTACTTGCTGCTGTGAAGAGATTTAGATACAGATACGAGGTAAAGAGACTGCAACCAGTAGTCGACCAGGCGGGCACATCGGCCCTGTATTTTCTTACACAAAAGTAAGGCAAAGCTGTTCGAAAAGAACAAAAGTGCATGAAGCGAGGGAAGGGGTTCTTACCAATAGTCCACTACTACTCGTACAATTGTTGGTGCTTTTGCAGAGGCAGTGAGAGCGGCTCGAAGATTGCAGCCACGAGATGGCCTGCTACTTGCTCTTAAGGTAGATTATCCCAGGCATATCGGCTCAATTCAATAGTTGAGGTCGCTCTGAATGGCCAAGAGCCTAATGCCCGTGCAGGCGCACACGGCGATCAAGCAACAACCATGTCATTTGATCCCATCCTATCCACCGCAGCGAGCAATCCAGTCCAGGTATTACACTACTGCAAGTGGTTCCATAGTTAAACATGGCATCTCCATAATGGATGGGTTGAAGTGCAGGAGTTAATTTACTAGCTAGTGCCATACTTTGACTACTAGTAGTATGTTTCATCCCTTCAGGCGTGCACGAGCCAGATGACAAGAGATCAGAAGAATGTAGAGACACTTTACTATATCCACCATGGAAGAAGAACAAAATACGCAGGCGGCAGGCTACTCATTTCAAAATGTTCACGTTGAGCAGGCATGCTCTGGTTAACTTTTGTTTCAGCGAAAGAACAGCTTGATCGTCATGGATCTGTTGCTAGTATCTGGCTCTGGTTAATTGTCATGCATCTGTTGCTAGTACCTTGTGTGCTTACTAGACAGCAGTACTATTGTCGTACTAGCATATGGTTTAGTATATCTGGTGGGAGCAAAGCCAATCTTTAAATCCAGATCGAAGACCACTCAATAGCATAGTGGTGCATCGGCAGATCGGCTGTCATGTCTCCATGATGAAGCCACCTACTTGCGTCATTACGCGACGTGTGTAGCCGACGGGGAAAAAAGTACATTGCGAGACCATGCACTTTTCATACGTGTGATGGCCTCATGGGTCTCATCACCAGGCTAAGCAAACTCAAAAGTGGATGGCCAAATGGCGAAGTTGAAATAAAATCAGGAGACCAGCTGGGGGAGCACTTGTGGTATTCCTGTCATCCTCCTAACCTGTGTTATCTCTCTCGATTTGTTAGTCTTTGATGATTGGGAAGCATACACATTGTCGGTAGGTGGCTCTCATTTTACTTCTAATCTGTTTTCGGATTATCCGAATGATAATCTTAGGCGGTTGTTCTCAATGTGTAGAGAATGCTTGTGGGAAACACTACTGCTAACCACCGATTTTGGTACTGACCACTCTGATTCACAGGATTCTCAAAACACGAAACCATGAAAAATATAGGAATGTCCAATTAAATTGTATAAGTATTGGAAATACGGGACTATTCTTCAAGGAGGATCACATGAAAAAAAAAATGTAACATGAGGTTCGGGTGGATGGAAAAAATTCTCTAAAACATAGTGCAATAGTACAATCCTATGGAAAAATCCTAAGGATATAATCCTACAAATTAAATGATACACCTAGGATAAATTTCTAAGAATCAAAATCGTCTGAAATTTCAATGGGATTCATTTGAATAAAAGGAGCCTAAAATGGCAACGAATTCCTACGCCTTCTCCTATAGTTTTTATGCACTTTAGGCTTTCCATATTCGGTTATCACATATTTCTCCATTTGTACTCGGGCTTACTTTACTATGCAGAGAAGATCTCAACTTGTTTTGATTTCGCATAAAAAGTGTCTTTGACTTACCCTTAAATCCTCCAAAAATATTGTTGGACGTCTTGTTGGTGCAGATGTTGGGTGCAATTGGTATATGTGCGATAATATGTCCTTTTTGGAAAAAAACTTAAATCCTCCAAATATATTGGCACAATAGAACTTCACTGATACCATTGTGCCAGATATCGCCAATAAAGAAAAATCAGTGTGAGAAATCCGTGCATCACCTTTTGGTTTGTACAACCTACCCCCTCCATTTTAAAATACAAGATGTTTTAGCTTTTTTCTGAATTACATGTACCTAGACGTCTGTAGATTGCACTCATTTGCTTCGAACCTACACACTAAAAAAAGTCTAGATACATGTGTTTTATAACAATGCTAAAACATCTCATAACTTGAAAACTAAGGGAGTACAAACTAATCAAGCGTGTTTGTTTTTCATATATATGATGAGTTGGATATTCGTATGATTGTTTGTATTTTTTTTAGATAATAGACAGACGAGGCTGCCCGACTTCAAATTAATAAAGCCAGAGTTCACAGACAAAAATAAGGGCACAAAGGCCCAAGGTTCACTGCTCAAACACATGAGCCAACACACACATAGAAACAGTTTTAGGCTCACGACCATACTACTAACAACCATGGCAGCACTTGCCAAGGCGCACATGAAGGGAGATAGAAACAACTAAGGCAACACGATCATGAGGTAGGTGATGTAGGAGCGACAGATTCCCGATGCAGCCTCAGCATCTCCAGTCTTGGCCCATCAGCTTTCTTGAACAGTGGTCTCCACAACAGAAAATAGATTGATAATTTGAAGAAGAAATCAGTGGGATGGTTAGGAAACTTGTGCTCAATGGTAAATTTATTTTGGATATTCCACAAGGCCCAGCACTGAGAAGCAAACAAGATCCAAATAGCACTTTTAGCATTAGCAGAAAGCGTTGATAAAACAACAAGAAAATCATCAAAAGAGGCTGGATTCCAGGCGATGTTCAACAACGAGCGAATACCACACCAGCAAAACTTGGCTAGGACACAAATAAATAATATGCGTGAGACCGATTCCAACTCTCCACATAGGCTGCACTTGCCATCTGTGGGGTCGTGATGCTCCAGCAGGAGCTCGTTCACTGGCAGGCGTCCTCTAGCCAGTTGCCACAAGAAAAAAGTACCTTAAGGGGATCCTAGCTTGCCAAATGATTTCATACACCGGCTCCTGCAAACCAGTAAACAGCTTTCTATACATAGATGCCACCGAGAAGACCCCCGATGGCTCCAGAGCCCAGGAAATCAAATCATCACTGCTCGAGAGCTGCACATCTACAAGCTCCTAAGTCAGCTACCCCCACATGTGTAGTTCCTCCTCACCAAAAGTACGAAAAAATGCTATGTTCCATCTATCAGTAGATCTAGCCTGAGCCACTGTAAGGTCCAGATCTGAGCAAATGGAGAAGAGTCTTTGGAATCTAATAGCAAAGAGGTCAGCCCCGAGCCACCTATCGGTCCAAAAGCAAATCCTCCTCCCATTTCCTAGGTGAAATCTAGCACCTAACTAGAAGAGGTGTTTGATTATGTGCTCTTCCAGAATGGAGAGCCACCCTGGCTATTAATGTTAAGGATGTTCGAAGCATTGTGGTACTTAGCTAACAGTACTCTGTGCCACAGCTTGTGGTTTTCCTAAGGTTGAACAATCTCCAAATCCACGTGAGCATTAGAGCCACATTAAGGAATCTTGAATTCAGCACCCCCATCCCCCCAAGATCCTTAGGTCTACACACGCCTGGCCAATTAACCTAGTGGAACTTCTTTTTTCATTAACCCCCTCCCAAAAGAAGCGGGAAATGTGTTTATCAAAACCAGCATGAGTACCATCTGCTAGAAAGTAGAGGCTCATGAAAAACATAGGTAAGCTAGAGAGGGAAGAGTTTACAAGGGTCATTCTTGCTGCAGAAGACATGAAGCATCCGTGACATGGGTCCACTCTATGTCCCATGACATAAACTAGGCCCTCCCAATCAGACATGCAGAGGGGTTTCTCCCCCATTGGAAAACCCAAGTAGGCAAAAGGAAAGGGTCCTTGTTTGCAATTAAGGAGTCTTGCTACTCTAGCGCTTTCTACCTGATCAGCTCCAAGGACAAAAGCCTCACTCTTCAGGAAGTTAATTTTTAGCCGAGACGAGATTTCGAAACAAATTAATATGAGCTTCAAATTCGTCAGACAGTCACTATTAAGATCCAACATAAGAATAGTATCTTCTGCACACTTGGGATAAGATGGGGTACCACCCCTTGGATATGGCTTGCTGCCAAAGCCAAGTCGAGAATGGCAGCTAACGCATCAGCCAAGAAGTCGAAGAGCAGAGGAGAGATGGGATCGCCCTTACGCACTCCCCTCGTGTTTCTAAAGTACAGGCACACCACCCCGTTAATGCTAATCGTTGTTGGGCCATCCGAGACCAGTTACAACAATCTATGAGTGATCCCTGAGTCAAAACCTTTTCGAACCAGGACCTCACGGAGAAAAGGCCAACTTACATGGTCGTAGGCCTTCTCAAAGTCCAACTTTAAAATCATCGCCCTAGTTTTATTGGAAACAAGTTCATGGATAATTTCGTGAAGCACTAGGGCCCCATCGTGAATATACTGCCCTTTGATAAAGGCAGTTTGGGATAGGGAGATCGTTTGATGCGCTATTGGGGTCATTCTGGTGGCGAGAGCTTTAGATACCAATTTAAAAATCACATTGATAAGGGCAATAGGGCAGAAGAGTTTGATATCATCGGATCTATCAACTTTCGCGATCAGTGAGAGGATGCAAAAATTAAGGCGAGAAATGTCTAGCCTTCCCAGCATGAAATCTTTCAAAATCTTGATGATGAGAGGCTTAAGCATTGGCCAAAAGATTTTAAAGAAAGCAACAGGGAAACCATCAGCCCCAGGGGATGTATCAGTTTTTTCTCCTTCAAAACCACATCAAGTTCCTTCGAAGGAAAGTGATTGCTAGAGAAGCATTTTCGTCACTAGACACATTTTGGTGCTCCGGCCAAAGGTCGGATCTAAGGGACAATCTACGAGGTTCATATGCGCCCATGTGTTGCCTAAAAGGCATAGACATGCGAATGGATGGCAGAGAACTCCGATATCACACCATTGGGGGGAGGATAGCGCTTTGATAACACATTTTCTACGCCTCCCATTAGCTATGGCATGGAAATATTTAGTGTTCGCATCTCTCTAAAACGTCCACTTAATCCTACCCCTCTAACCCTAGTATTCTTTATCCTGTTGAAAAATAATAACTAACTGATCCTCAATATGGTATCTATGAGCCCACCGTCTTGATATAACCCCCTGTTATCTGTCAGCGCATCCAACTCTTGGATTTGCTGAAGCTGGATGGTTTTGTCCTCCTTAGCAGCATCAGTGAGATTGACCACCCATCCTCTTAAGAACCTCCTAAGCCCATCAACATGAGCCTGCTACACATCAATTGCATCCCGTCTCCATGTTGGAAGCGAGCTGAGTTGATTCCATTTGTGAGATAGGAGAGATAGGAAGTTCGGCGCTGATAGCCAGGCATTCTCAAATAAAAAGCAGTTTGACCTAATCTAGTATGGTTCCCCATTATCAAGCAGCATGGGAGTGTGGTCCAAGCCAATGCTTGATTTCGCGCGTAGAGTACAGAGCGTAAACTTGGCCTCCAACTCTGGGGAGACAAGGATCCTGTCAAGAACACTTCTCACATGATTCAACTGGTGCTTCGACCAGGTAAACCTAGCTCCTGAGCGCACAATATCGCGCAGCTGCAGTATCATAATTACATCATTAAACAAGTTAACACGGGGCCAATCTATGTTATGGTTGTTCTTATCAGCTTGGCCCGGATCAAGTTGAAATCACCTGCAATCACCACTGGATAGTTGGATGAAGACACAAATGATTCAAGCTCAATAAGGACCCTATGGGAGTTGGAGTGATCCATTGGACTAACTCCGATGAACGTAAAAATAAAATTTATATCTCTATGGAGAAGGGAAGCACTAACGAAGAACTCTCATTGACTAGACGCGCCCACCTCAAACATGGAATCCCTAACTTCCAACAACAGGATCCCTGACCTAGCATTGGCAGGCAACCATGACCAATAGAACTTATCCCCAAGTTCTAGACTATCTAGTTCTTGGGGAAGAATTCTTGGCACATAGTTTCCTGCAAAATAGGATATCAATCTTACTTATACGCAAGTATTCCCGTAGTTGGTTCCGGTGTCCTCTATGCTAGAAGCTACGAATATTCCATCCTAGGGATCTCATCTAGAACCCCTAGTAGCAGCTCTTGCTTGGTGAGCTGGGGTTTTCCGCAGGTTGGCACTAGGACCGACGAGGCTGGTTATAGAGGTCCACTTTTTTACTTTTTTCCCTTTCTGGGATTTGAGGGGCACCTAATCAGCGGGGGCACTCTCCCCTGAGATCTGGCCTCAGCTTCCCCTTCTCCTCGCATCACACTAGTGCTAGTAGGGACAGGGGTCGTGAGAGGGGTCTGAGTCAGGATGTCCGCAAGTGCTTGTTGTTTCTCATTGGCAGCCATGAGCACATCTTGTGCCAACTCTTTGGCACGAATTAAGGATAAAACCGACAAAGGAGAACAAGAGGCATTAAACGAAAAACCAGAGCCAAGAGCCACCTCAAGGAGGCGAGCATTAGGCAAAACCGTAAGAGTAAGAAAACATTGATCAACATCGGAAGAAGGAGCATTACCTGCTAGGTTCTTTTCCGCAGTGACTCACATAGCCTTGGCCAGCACCATCTCCGTGTTGTTTTCCTTATGCCTTTGGTTGCATCTGGTGGAGGAAGAGGGGGTGGATAGAGCCATCCATGAAGAGTTGTTGGTCTTTGAGTTCTTGGAAGGTGTCGAGGTAGACTTGGACAACGTCACCGTTCCCATGTCCACCTCCATTGGAATGGAGCGCTTGCCCTTGGAGAAGTTGGCCACCACCTCCTGGGATAAGTCCACCATCGCTAAGGGATGATAAGTTTTTGCCGCCTTCAATTTCTTAGTGCGGTCTGCCGGGGTTTCATTCTTGAACTCCCACTCATCCGGGCTCTCCTAGCCAATTTCCCTATGCTACCCTTCAGACATCCGTTTCATCTTGCCATGCGTGAACGACGCAATATGCACCCTCTCCCCATCCTCAGAAGATTCTTCCAGAGACTAAGAGGAAGTAGGCGTCAGTGATGTGCTCTTGGATGTGGGAAGCGACAAGGGAGGGCGAGGAGAAACATCCCCAGAGAGCTTTTCCAGAAAGGATGGAGACAAGAGGTGCGATCCATACTGGTCTAGCTTCTCAGACTGTAGCACAACAGGAGCCGAAGAGGGAGACGGCCTAGCCAGCGGCAAAGAAGCATGGTCTAGCACACTGCCAGGAACCACTCTTTGGGCCTACCTGTCGGCAGTGCGCTTAAAACTTTTGTCCAGCCCACTATGGATGGTCTCTTTCCCCACAGTCCTGTTGGTCACATCCACCCCTTTTCTTTTGGTGGAAGCCAACAAGTTCTTCCCTCTGCTCCTACCTTTTTGATGTTTCTAGTGGGGATTTAGGGAGGTGCACTCCTCCATCTCATCATCGTGTTTGTCCGGATCACGATCATCCGCTGGTTTGGGAGGTGGAGGAGGTGGGGCTGCGCTAGCACCCTTTCCTCGCTTCTCCGGAACCACCTCAATCTTGAAACCCTCGCCCTCAACAAAGATCACGATGGAAAAAGCTAGCTTTTCACGCACCGGAGACAAGAACTTCATCAACATAGCCATGGGCTCCTTGAATAGGGAGAGGGCGTCCGCGTGGATTGGTTTACCTACTGGAATCATGGCCACCATGAGCCGGTCCTCCGCCAGCAGGGCACTAGGGACCTCATGGAGGTGCACCCAGGTTTCTTTGAGAGCACCCATGTTGCCAAGGAGGGGCGATCTCTTCAAGTACAATCACGCAGATCTTGCTACCCAACAGCGTCAGATCCACCGCGTTATGGCACAAGCGGATACTGTCGGGGTTGGGGAAGATGACAGAAAAGTCTGTCTCGCTCAACCGCACCACCTCCCAGTTCCAGTCTTCACAAACAAGTTTCTTCAGACCTTCCTCAATCACTGATTCAGATGCTTTGGAATCATCTTACACCATAAATGCTAGGTTTTACTTCATCTCCGCAGTCAAGGGAGCCAAGTTCTCCATTGCAAAGAAGCCGCATCCATCCACGACCACTCCGTAGTGGATCAGCACCGGTGGTCTATTGGCGGCCGGGCACATCCCCGTCGTGTGTCCGTCCACATCACACAGCGCGTAGTGCGTTGGGAGTGTGCACCCAGATTTTATGTGCCCCGACTGCGAAGAGTTGTAGCACGTAATATTTGGCTTGTACCACACTGGCTCCACATCCAGCACCTCCTCTTGCGAGTAAGATGAAGCCCCCACATACGGCGTCAGAGCCGCGGACACTGGCATGAGGAACGGATGCTTCTTGTACTTCTTGACTGCCATCTTTTTTCGAGGAGGGCTCAACCCTCCTCCGTCACCACCATGTTGGTTGCCAACACCCTCTCCGCTTGTCTCGCCGGCGACCTGCCACGCTAATGGCCCTGGCATTGCTCCAGGAGCTGGCGAAGCTCAGCTTCAGTCAGATCCTCCACTTAGTGGTGACCGCTTTGGCTCATGTATTCGAACGGACACTTGTTAGATCCACGACCATCGTGCCAGTTTTGATCCATGGCAGTGAAGGAAGTAGATCTAGGGCGAGGAAGGAGATTGCGATGGTAGAAGTTGTGATTGGAGGCGGGGAAGAGGAAATGGGGATCTAGGGTTCCCACCGGCTGCCAGCACCACTTAAGTAGTGGGGGACGGTTGGTGGGGAGAGAGCGCGAGTGAGTGGAGTGAGTGATAGGCCCCGGCTGGGCCAAGATGGGCTGGGCCGCACTAGGATGTCCCATAGGCATTATAGATCCACTACCGGCCGCAACACCAGGGTTGTCTTGGGCCACGATAGGGCCAGTCACCAGGGGCAGCCCACCCCGAGGTTGAGGCCCGTCACCAACCACCGAGGCGACAGCCTCCCTCGTCGCCGCCCTCGGCGTCGATGTCGGCACCAAAAGAGGAAATTGGAAGGTCCCAAAGCTCGTCGTCTGCGGCAGCGACACACCTCCTAGGCTCGGGCTAGCGCTCAGCAGTGGAAACGTTTCCACCGCCGCCTCCGGCTCGCCCTAGGGAGGATATGCTCGAGCTCCAGATCTAGGGTTAGGGTTCCGCAGAGCTCCGCTCGAACCACCGACACGGGTGCCCTTGCCGCTAGGAGCGAACGCAGTCCACCGTCGCTGCTTGCCCGGTTTGAGCTTCTCCACCAGCGTCCATGCTGGATCCAAAAAGTCCGCCAAGGTTGCCGCCGGCGGTGGCGCACCCACCCCAGACTCACTCCCGCTCATCAGCTCCACCAGCACCGCCACCTCGTCTTCCTCCGAATCTCCCCCGCCAGTGCCTAGAACTTTGATCCCACGCTCCCCCACGACTGCTCAGGTTGCGGGAAGGGTGAGGACGGCCTCACGGCGGCAGGGAGGGGCACGAGAGGCGAGGACTCCTGCTCGTCGCCCAGGGGGAGAGCTGTGAGAGACACATCTCGTCCTCGATCTTGTCTCAGTCGAAGGTCTGGGATTGTTTTTATTATACGTTCCCAACTCCTTCAATTCATCCATAGTGTGAGGGATTGTGTTCTGATCCTATCCACTTTTTTGAAAAAGGGAAAATAGAATTCCAGCCTCTGCATCAAGTGATGCACACAACCCTTTATTAAAAAATTTACTAGCCAATCCACTGATGTGAGCAATGCAGACCAAGCATTACACTGCAAGTGGTCATAGTTAAAACATGTCACGGTGGGCTCGGATGCAGGAGTTAAGTTACTACTATGATACCACATGGAATATGTGGTGAGCAACCTAAACAAAATAATATAAGAAAAGTTACTACTACGCTAGACAGCTTGCATGTCTCATTTCATCCCTTCAGGTTTACATCATGAGCCACAATGCAGAGAGAACAAAGATATATTTCTGAAAAAATTGGAGACCTAAAACATAAGGTTTTTTTTTTCTAAAAACAGGAGCTGCCAATGTGTCAAAGAAACTTTTGGGCTCTCCTGCATTTTGAAGTATACTTTATATAAGTCGATCTAGCTAGCTGCTTTACTAATACTCTAATTCTAACTTCAAATTCAGAAAAGAAGAACTTGTCGGGAGCATTTGTTGATAGTACTTTGTTATGTTTTTTTACGAAAAGAACCCCGACATTATAAAAACAACAGACAGTACAAAGCATCTCAACAAAAATGAACATTACAACAAAATCTTTGAGATGTCCTTAATTTTCAGCCTCTAGGCAGCGGTCCGCTGTAGTCATCGCTAGGTGGTCCATGCACATATTCTTATTAATTTTAACTTTTTTATATTATTATCGATGATTATTAATAGATCCGTAAAATTTCGTAGTAATAAAGAAAGAAAGTAAATGAGGCTTAGTATATCTGATGCGAGATCCACTAACCTCTAAACCAAGACCGAAGCCCACTCAATCGACAAACTTGACCGCGTGACCCATCATATCGATAGATCAACCGCCATGTCTCGGCGATGAAGGCACGTACATACGCGACGTGTACGTGCCGAGCGGACGGGGCAAAAAGTACACATCGAGGCATGCACTTTTTTATACGTGTGGTAGGCTGGTAGCATCATGGGTCTCTGATGAAGAGGCTGGCCAACTCAAAAGCGCACTGAAGTGTACGACCTTCCGGGGAAACATGCAATCGCCAAATGGCGAAGCTGAAAGCACGACAGGAGACCAGCTGGAGCAGTAGTGATGCTTCTGTGATCCTCCTGACCTGGGTAATCTCTTTGGATTTGATGCATGTTTGATGATCGAAAAGCATGGGAATTGTCGTTAGGTTACTGTCACTGCTTTTATTCCGACCTCGGTGCCATATTTCCCGTTTCTCTTATTTAGCCAGCATCCTGCGTGAGGTCAGATTTGTCTTGAGTCAAGTTTATATTACTTTATTTGGTAGTCCACATATAGTTTTCTTACAATTTTAGCTAGTTATTTGCTTACCAAAAATCCTGATTATGTCTCGTTCTGTGCAAAAAGATACATGTTTGTTTGCACCTATGGTGTTGTGATCACTTCTTCTCACATGTGGTGATGTTACCACACAAGAGCAAAAATGCAGCAAATTAAACTAGTAGTAGAAAATTAAAACCCTAACTACTAGCAAATATCAGTTCACGACAATATTACCTAACTACTACCAAATGACAGTTCAACATAATATTATCTAACTACTATGAATAATTGTTTCACACCAACATTATGGGTTGTTTACTTCTTCATCTACAGATATCCTGTAGTTTTCTCTCGTCGTCCACATGTCAAAAGCACATTGCATTCCCCTGTTCCACCAAGTAGCACAATCGTTATGCCCAACATCATGGTTACCATCATTGTCATTGTATCCCGGAACGACATCTTCCTCTTCGGAGAAGTATTCATCCGTGTCATATTGCAAGATCTAGTTGTGCAAAATACAAGATGCTAGAACAAGCTTAACTTAGGTGGAGAAAGAATGGAAAAGCTTCTAATCAAGGATCTTAAATCTGTTTTTTAGAGCAACGAAAACTCTCCCAACGGTGACTCTAGGGCTAGAGTGCATGAGATTGAAAAGTTCCTCTGGGGTCCTAGGATAGTTTCTAGCAGAGAACTCATTGAGATGGTATCTTGTTGATATGAAGGGTGGAAGAATTCTAGGCCGACAAGCATACCCGGTGTCTGCTAGGTAGAACTTGCCTTCAGGAAGCTTGAGCCCATCCGGTTTGTCAAGGATGTCATTCAGAATTGTGGCATCATGGGAATATCCTTTCTAGCAAGCACATATGTGAATTTCATGTTGAAATCAACAGCGGCAAGCACATTCTAGCTGAGGTAGTGCTTTCTCCCCTCTATGCAGCCTGTTTGGATTTCAGCATTGTAGCCATCACATGAGTACCATGAATTGCTGCTTACAATCCTGGCATTACAAGAATGTTAGGCGGTAGTGTAATACAACCATATCATGAAGTACAAGCTAGAGTTACTCACCTTAAAAAATGGGAACCGTCGAGCGTTGCCTTTTATATTTGAGGGGGTTTGACCACTTGGTGGCTTGATCATCTCTCCCCTGAGCTTGCCAACAGCATAGATCACTTGTTAGAAATACCGGAAAATCGTCTCGGTAGATCTCCTCCATGTGTTGTGAATCACTCGGAATTTCTGGTTATGTCCTAAAACATGAAGAAAAAAAGTCACTTGCTCTTCGATAGAGGTGTTGATGTAGTCCTTAAGCAAACCCTTAGACATTAATTTTTGCACAAGATGGTTAAAATGGGCCCTCCTCATCCTGAGCATGACGATAGCCTTTATATCATTGTTGTTGTAGATGTAGTTTATATTTGTCATCCTCTCTCTATCGCACAGCATCATGGGACCATATATCACTGCCGGTATGTTAGTACTAGCAGCCGCTCTTCTGTAGATCAGGAGCATCCAAGCCTGGATCACATCGGCCAGGGTAGCTGCATGGATGATAACCTTCTTTGTTTGGCCATAAACAAAGTGGCATTGCGTAAGAACTCTAGGTACTACCCTAATGTGGAGCTAACTACCTAGGTACTAACATAGGGGAGGACGACGCAAGGAGGAGGTTCTTACCTCCATGGCTGCACACGTCGATAACTAGGAGCAGGCAGCGAAGAAGGTGAGGGAGAAGACGATGCCACAGATCTACGAGGCCTCAGACACTGGAGCCGAATAAGATGTAGTAGCCGGTGTGGGATTGGTCGTAGCAGCTGCTGCCGAAGATCTAAATCGGTGCTGCCGCCGCCCAAGAAGAAAATGGGGATGGATTTTTCTCCCATCGAGTGGTAACAGCGTAAGAGGGAGGTGAGCCTACTTTTGGCACCATACGCCGCTGCAATTTTCCTGGCCCCCGTCATCTCTGTGCTGCCTCCATGCACACGACGTTCCTCTCCTTGCGCTATGTGAGATCCAGACACATGGCTTAATAGGATTGATAGAATAAACAAGTTACAACTTATTTTTTGGAAGCTCATCTGAAAAAGAACTCCGATGTTAAGTGTGCTTGTCTTGGATCAATCTGAGGATGGGTGACCAATCGGAAAGTATTTCCCGGATGCGCATGAGTGAGGACAAAGTGTGCAGAAAAGAAAAATATTGGTTTGTGGGGACAGTCTAGTAAACTGCCAGGAGTGACACCCCCAGGGACTATTGTTGGATGGGGTGTTACACGCTCGTCATGGCCTGTCCCTGTGAAAACACCCAAAATCGGCATTCCTAGCGAACCAACTTTTGGGCTGCTTTAAAACCTGTGCGATGAAAAAAAAATGCGACCCAACACAAGAAACGAACTTATTTCTTCCAGTGTCATGCGAGAAACGGGAATACGGCCTAGCAAACACTCCCTTAGAGCATATCCAGCCGTAGTGCCCCCGACCAAAATTCTTCGCAAAATTTTCTCGGCCTAGGGCTAGCGAATTCCTTGCCGTGTATTCAGGCCTATGAAGGCGAAAAGAAACAAATTCAAACAAAATTCATAAAATAAGGAGAAATTCATAGATAGTAGGCGAGTTCATACATCGATGAAATTTAAAGTAAAACATAAATTTAAACTAAATCATAGTCCATGCCAAAGCGACAGTAGAAGACGGTGTACTGTTCGTCATCGCCATCGTCACTCGACGGCTTGTCCGCCGGTGGGCCACGACTGCTCCTATGGCTTGGGTCGCCGAAGCGGAACCGAGGAGGAGCGTTGCTCAGCCCGGCCTCCTTTTTGTTGGATACTACTTGTACTTATTTTTCCAACAAAATTGGTTTCATCTTCTTCCAAGTTCGTATGAGAAAGTTTTGGTGTTTCTAGTTCGAGCTTTTTGTCAGGCCCGAGGGTTCAATGGTTGATTCATGGGCACCTGAATCTAGACAATCAGAAGAGAGGGGAAGCCTACCCATGTATCAGCTACAGGAGGCCATCTCGGACGTCTACACAACCTCGATACAACCGGCTGAAACCCATCGCGAGGAGACAAACCCTACCCCCCGACCCACTCCCTCCTAGTGCCGCCTCCATCGATCCACCCTGATTCCTCGACCTACTCCTCCCAGCGCTGCATCCTCATGATCCCCTCCCACGCGCTCGATCTCTGCCGCCCCCACGCGCTCGATCCCCGCTACATGGCTCCCTCCATCCCGCCTTCCTCCTTCAGCCTTCCCCAGCTACGTTCGAAAGTCCCCCTCCACTCTGCTTTCCTCCTCCTCCTTCCCTAGCTGCGGATGGCCGTCCTCCTCCACTACATCTGTAGGCCAGACACCGCATCGACAATGTGGGTGAGCTCGTCGGTGACGACGCGTGCCAGCGGCCTGCTGGCGGGAGAAGCTCATCGTTGCACCGGGTTGATGGGTGAGCTCGCCGTGGCGCCATCCTCCTCCACTTTGCCTCCCCGACCTAGCTGTTTGTCGGCGACCTCCCCGCCGGGTTGATGCGAAACCCTAGCAGCAGGAGGGAATGGCCCCACCCTACTGTCTCTCACGTGTAGGCCACAACGCTAGCGGCGGCAGCGACGATGCCGGCGGTGAGGATGTGCTGCGTCGCGGCGTGGAGGGAGGATGTGTTGCATCACGGTGGCAGGAAGCGCCCTGGAGCAGAAGACGACGACTCTGCCCCCTAGAGCCGTTGCGGCGACAACGACACCGGCGCTAAGCGTTGTGTGGTCGCACCTTTTTTTTATTTTTCCTGGACAGGTACGCTGACGGCAAAGCAGTCGGCATAGGATGGCCGCACAGTCAACGCCATCCATCACGCGCCTCGCGCCGACGGTTGAGATACACCGATGGCCCGCTCGCATCGTTGTCCGTTGACCTAGTTGGGAGACGCAGACGGCCAAGGTGGTAGGCCGACGAGATCTAACCCGACAGCGATACACCGACGGCGGCCATCGGCGTAGTGGTAGGCCGATAGCATTGAGAGCCATGCCGACGGCAAAAGCCATCAGCCTACCGCCCGAGTCCTGTAGTGAGGCTAACGGATGTGCATGATTGTCAGTCTTGAACATCACTCAACGATAAATGTGGCAGATCGTTAATCTAATCCCTCTGAGAGAAAAATGCACGTCACCAGAATATACCTTGATCCTCGTTATGCATAGACAAAACTTGCGCATCAGCGACATCATAACCATATCCTATTAAGCTTTTCCATAGCTCTCGGTCAGTCTAGCACTTTATTACTGAACGATCAATGTCGCAGAGAGCACCGATCTCTTAACACCTGACGTCCCGGTAAATTGCACCCGGAGCCACCACAAGTTCTCAACATACCTCGGATTCGGATATCGTCACACTTATACAAAGCTCTATATCTGCTGGACTATATCTAAACCATATCCACTTCATCATATTTTCGTTTAGATTGAGGTAGTGCGTGTGTGCGCGAAACATATGATGGAGAGAGTACTTTCTCCCTTCTAAAATATAAGATGTTTTAGCTTTGTAAAAGAAGTGTATCTAGATTTTTTTAGTGTGTATGTTCATTCCAAATTTAGATGAACCTACACACTAAAAAGAGGTCTAGATACATTTCTTTCACAAAGCTAAAACATCTTATACTCCCTCCGTTCCAAAATAAGTGACTTGGGTTTGTCTATGTTAGAGTATGGCACGGTTTGGACTATATTTGGTAGTTTAAGTTTGTAATCCAATTCTATCTCTATTAGGCTTCTTGCCCTCCAAGTCTTTTAGTACTATATAAACAGTCTAAGGGCTCACGATGTAATCACCTCTTACAATATCAATACAATCTATACTTTCGCAATCTTTCATGGTATCAGAGCGGTTCGCTCCGCCTAGGGTTTAGCCACTGCTTTCGCGCGCCGCTCCCGGCAAGATCGAGCTCCATGATCTCTGCCGGGGGCACCAAATCTCGTAGCTAGTTTTTCTTCCAATTCTCTAGATCGGTTTAGTAGTTTTAGTAAATTTCTTTTTCCTATTAGATCTATTTTTCTTTTAGCCACCAAAAGCATCGTCGACAGCCGCATGTCGTTATCGCGCGCCTCTACTTCAACCTCGGCGTCGACTCAACTTCGGCAAAATCATCGTCAACGATCGTGACAAGGAGGCTCCGCGCGACGCCCCAAGGGACGTCTTCACGCGCTGCGTCGGCTGTTCCGTCCTCACGTCGTCTCCACGCCGGCCCATCTTCGCCAATATCTACCGGGACGCACGTCCCTGAGTACGCGCCTCGCCGGCAACAAAGGGTTGCATCTTCATCACACGTGATCATCATCGCCGACAATCATCTACACCAACAACATCGGCACATCGTCGCCGCCATCACTAATCATGGTCATCGTCAACGCCAACAAGTTCTTCTCCACGAGCGACGCCACGCTCACACAAGCGGAAAATACGGTCTAAATTCCCGAAATCAACTACCGCTACAGCAAATCTCCATCAACAACTACCTCTTCGTCTTCGTCCACCACGATCTCACCGCCAGAGTCGCAGTCTAATTTTTATTTTTTACTTAATCAATTTTCTTCTTGCAACTACTTCGTCTACTCCGACAAATCGGCGGACAACTTCTACGCACCGACCGTTCACGGAGAATTTCTTTGCTGCTCCCTCCGGCTCTGGCTCGTGATGGTCCCTGTCTTC
Source organism: Avena sativa (assembly GCA_916181665.1). Taxonomy (NCBI): domain Eukaryota; kingdom Viridiplantae; phylum Streptophyta; class Magnoliopsida; order Poales; family Poaceae; genus Avena; species Avena sativa. The sequence continues at coordinate 624,996,166 of OV702288.1, read as the reverse complement.
ACACGTCCGGTATTGGCAACACCGACGCGTGCCTTCGTCCCCGGCGCGCTCCTGAGTTTGGCAAGCTCGGCAAGGCGTGTCGCCTACCCTCGACCACAACACCACGACAACATAAACATCATCAATTTCATCAACGGTGACTACATCACCAACGGCATCATCGACCACGACTATAGCACCCTACTTCTGTCTACATCGACATCGACATCCACCGACATCCTCTACAGTTCGCACCTTCGGATTATGCTCCAGTCAGACCGTCCGCGACGCTCCGGCTGTTCTCGTCACTATCGATCCGACTGCGGGGGGTGTTAGAGTATGTCACGGTTTGGACTATATTTGGTAGTTTAAGTTTGTAATCCAATTATATCTCTATTAGGCTTCTTGCCCCCCAAGTCTTCTAGTACTATATAAACAGCCTAAGGGCTCACGATGTAATTACCTCTTACAATATCAATAAAATCTATACTTCCGCAATCTTTCAGTCTACATTCAGATGTATCTAGACACATTTTAGTATATAGGTATATGTGAATCTAGACAAACTAAAGTCACTTATTTTGGGACAGAGGGAGTATTTTAGAACGGAGGGAGTAGATCCGTATCTTGCATCGGAGCATGATTCGCAACAGCAGCAAATGAATGACTGTATCTTCACAATAAGGTTGATTACATCTTATTCCGTGTTACTTGCTGCTGTAAAGAGATTTAGATACGGCTACGAGGTAAAGAGAAACTGCAGCCAATAAATCGACCAGAGGCCCCGTATTATTTTACACGAAAGAATGGAAAAGCCGTTCAAAAAGAACAAAAGCGTATGAAGTGGGGGAAGGGGTTTGTTAAGTAGTACTACAATTGTTGGAGCTTTTGCAGAGGCAGTGAGAGCGCCTTGCAGATCCTAGCGACGAGATGGCCTGCTACTTACTCTTAAGGTAGGTTATCCCAGGCAATCGGCTCAATTCACTAGTTGAGGTCGCTCTGAATGGCCAAGACCAAGAGCCTAATGCCCGTGCAGGCGCACACGGCGATTTAGCAACAGCCATGTCATTTGATCCCATCCTATCCACTGCAGCGAGCAATCCAGTCCAAGTATTACACTGCAAGTGGTCATAGTTTAGCTAAACATGTCTTCATGGATGGGCTCTCGCGGGTGCAAAGCGCTAAGTTAAGTTACTACAACCACCATACTTTTCACTAGTATGTTTCATCCCTTCAGGCGCGCACGGGCCACAAGATAAAGAATGCAGGGACATGGGCTCTGCGCTATGGAAGGTTACTCATTTCAAAATGACCGCCTTGAACAGGCATGCTCTGGTTAACTTTTGTTTCAGCAAAAGAACAGCTCGGGAGCTTAATTGTCATGCATCTGTTGCTAGTACCTTAAGGTGTGTTTGGTAGACTGTGTCAACCCAGAATCATTATCTCCACTCATACAATCTGCCCTCAGACAAGCTCGGTTAAGAATTTGTTGCGTGTTTGATATCCCGGATTTGCTAAAACAAGATGGATTGAGACTCTGTTTGGTGGCTTGTGTGAGTTACAACAGGTTACTGTCCATAGTTCTGTATAGAGGTTCTTGGACAGAAAAGATAAAAGCAATCGGGTGCTTTGACTGAAAACAAAAAAGCAATGGGATCCAGGAGGCGTTGCTGAGCTCGCATGCGAGCTTGACAGCGGGCTAGGGGCCAGCGCCGGCGCCGGCAAGACGAGACCGTGTGCAACTTTACACTGGTCGTGCGGCTTGGCGACGAACTCTGCGTCCTGGCCCGCGAAGGAGCTGCGGACGGATGAGCTCTGCGTCCTGGCTGGCGGAGGATCTGCGGGCGGACGAGCTCCACGTCAAGTTGGGGCCGCTGGGCGCGAGACTCTCGGCCGCCGGTCGTGCGGGTGCCGGACGAGCTGTGGGCGGACGAGCTCTGTGTCCTGGAGGCTAGGCGACGACGGTTGCAGAAGAGGAGGTCGGGAGCGCAAGGAGAGCGCTAGGGAGAATACTTGCTCGAGGGGGTGCGGGGCCGTGACCCCTGCCGCTAGAGCGCGTGCGTGGGATGGACTCAGCACTGTCCGGTTGTGAAGCTCGGTCTGAGCTTCCCAACTGGGCAGGGCCGAGGGACGCTTTTCGTATGATGAAGTGGGCACTGCCGACCGGAGCTGATCAGATCTAACAAACAGCGAAAAGTGGGGTGAGGAGAGAATATCTAAGTTCTCCCGGGCTACAAAACATGCCCTTAGTGTACTTTCTAGACAGCAGTATGTACTATGTTTGTACTAGCGTATGGTTTAGTAGTATATCCTCGAAACAGTCTTCTGTCCTGCTTTATAAATAAGCCCATACAAGGTATTTGACCGGATACGGAAAATAAGGATGCCTATTACTCTCTCCTTTTTATCCAAAAAAAATCCTAAGATTTTTGAAATGGATAGAACAAGACAGAGATACACATAAAAAGACGAAGTGGAAAACGAGTTAGTTCTAGCGTGCCTAAGTACGCACGCTCAGTCAAAAGCGCAGGGCTTTTTGAAACAGAAGGAGTATAACAAGTTACCTGACACCAGCGCGCCCAGTGGCTGGACCCAAGATTTTTTCGAAGACTGGGCAAACCGTGTATTTGAAGGCTAATAATGCTACTTTTTAATAAATTGTCATTAAATTAGGCTTGCCGGCCGACCCGAAGCCTGGGCACGTGCGCGGGCTGAGGAACGGTTAGGTCCGCCTATGAGCGCGCCCAAGAAAAAGAAAAAGAAAGTACGCTGGGGCAACAACACATGAACGCCCAAGGCACCGAGAAAAAGGAAAAAGGAAAGCTAAAAGGATGCTCGCACTATGAAGCTGAAGAGCCAAGAGAAGGAGCCGCAAAGCGCTACGCCGACATCCTAAGAGCCTGCATGATGCCATCCATGCTCCCCCGGTCCCGTTGCCTAGACAACGGATACCACTGCTGAAGGTAGGCAAGTAAAGAAACAATCGAGTCAGACGCACGACGAGGAAAGATCCTCTCAATCACCATCTTATTACGAATGTTTCAAAGCGTCCAGTTAATGGACACAAACACCAACCAGAAGAGATGGCGCCTCCTTCCAATACAGTTTTCCTCCGTCTCTAGGAACTCGCCGAGGTCTTGGGCCTGCCAGGCCGCCCAAGTGCTTCTCGGATGAAGTTCCACAGAAACTGAGCGGCAGGGCACGTGATAATATGAGCGCACGTCTCGGGTGTCCCACATAGAGGGCACAACCCATTGCCCAGGCCATTACCCTTCGACACCTCTACCCCAGAAGGCAGGCGATCCCGAAGCAATTGCCACAAGAAAATATGCAAGCTCAGGGATAGGGGTTCCTTCCAGAGATGGGTCGTCCAGGGTTGCTCAAGACCCTGGAAGAGGGTCCTATAAGCCGAACTAACTGAGAAGGATCCCGAGGGAGGATGGCTCCAGGTCACCTTGTCTCACACGAGCAGGGAATCCCAAGAGAGAGACACGGGCAGGGAATCCCAGGAGAGAGACACGGGCAGGGAATCCCGCAGCCTCAAAAAGTCAGCAGCTTCAGCATCATTGAAGGTCCTCCGAAACGGGATGTTCCAGTAGCCTCCCTGACCTGCCTCAACCACTAACATCGTGAGAGCTACGCAGATGGTGAACAGAGCCGAGAAAGCCCGACATAGGGGGTCTCCATGTAACCAAGGGTCTAGCCAGAAGAGCACCTCCCGACCGTCGCGCACCACAAAGAGAGCCCCCTCGAATGAGATGTTTAGTAGTACTCCCTCTGTTTTGTAATATAAGATTGTTTAGCTTTTGTAAAATGAATGCATTTAGTGTGTGGTTCACTCCGAGCCTACACAGATATCTAGATACATCTGTTTTACAAAAGCTAAATGTAGAAGGATAGAGAGGGAGATTGGCGAAATATGTTAGATGTATTATTGAGCCTCATGGGCGAGTATATATAGGCGTACAGGGATCAACTTGGAGTACAAGACAAGTTAGGCTAGAATCCTAACTATCCTAAACTACCACAATAACCGTGTATGTACAATACTCTAACACCCCCCCCCCCACAGTCATAGCGGTAGCGTCATGAACAACTAGAATGTCGCGGACGGTCAGACTGGAGATAAACCGAAGTAAAATCAGTAGACTGACATCCCCTCGCAGTCCAAGCGGGAACGTCGTGGACGATGTCGCAGCGCGGTAGCTTGGACTGTAGAGGAAGCTGAGATGCTCAAGCGAGGTGGTAGCCCTTGTGCCGATGTCGAGGGAGACGAGAGCGTGAGGCGGTGCCATGGTCGAGGTAGCCGTGCGATGGGTCGCCGTGGCCGATGTCGTGGTTGGGGATGCCGGTGTCGAGGTAGCCACACGTGAAGCCGCATGCGCATAGTGGGCGAGGAGGATGACGGAGACGCATCGAGGCAGTCGTCGAGGGTGTCGATGCCGAAGTCGATGCAGTCCGAGCCATCGAGGACGAGGTGCGGCCACAGTTTTGCCAGAACTAGGCGCACGTTGGGAACGAACACACACTCCAGTTTTGCCAGAACCGAATATGCAAAGAAGAACTCGTCGGTGACGCGGTCGCGACAGTCGTAGAGGGGTCGATGCCGAAGAAGACGTTGTCGAAGCCAATGAAGACGAGGCGCCGATCCGAGCTTGCCAGACTCGGGAACACGTCGGGGAAGAAGGCACTCCCGGTGTTGCCAGTACCAGGCGTGCGGGGGCAGGGACCATCATGAACTTGCCGCCATGTCATAAAGACTAGCAGAGGAAGCCTCCAGAGCGATTGCGACGCGTAGAGCGGCGAAGGGAGAGATGCTGGCGCTGTCCGCGGTTGTCGGAGTAGAGTAGCAGGTGGTGTAGTCGGGGATGAGGTGATGATGCTAGCGGCGAAGTTGTAGTAGACGAAGACATAGAAGTCGGCGAAACCAGCGGCGACCTGGGTTAGTCATGCTGGATGCCTAGAGTGGCGATGTGGTAGTCGACGGGACCTACGACGGCGAGAGGGCACCCTGCAGGTTACCTTGTGAAGCGCGGCGGCGGTGCTCGAAGTAGGCGAGGAAGACTCGGCGATGTGACGAAGACCATATGAAGACGGCGGCGATCCGCACCGTAGGAGATGGCACGGTGAAAGCCGAGGCCATCGATGCATGAGGACGGCGAAGTAGACTGTGTGCAGCCACACTATGACCCGAGGGGGCAGCATAGCTGCAGGGCGCAAGTCGGTGCAGCGGTTGGGAGACCACCAGCGACGTACACGCCAAGGAAGGCGCGTTGGAAGCCGGTAGCGTGCACCAAAGGTGGCGGCGCTGCGGCCTGACGGGGCGACACAGCGGCAGCCCGTAGCTCGATCGGCAGTAGGCGCTTGCTCGGGGACGTGCTTGGCGTAGACAGGCGTGGGATCGGTTGATCAGACCGACGGTGCACCATATGCGCCATGGCGTGGACGACGCGCATATCAGATTCGATGGTGGCTTTGTCGATGAAGTCCCAGACTATGAAGACTAAGAGGATCCGAGGGGGTGTAACACCCTCGAATCGGCCCTATGCAAGTTTTAGCCCTTTCCGCCAAACCCGCATAGAAACGATTCAAGGACGCCCACCAAGCACTTTCGTGCGGGTGGAAAAACGAAGTAATACCATTACACAACAGTCCTCGATGGGACCCACAGAACGGATATATATACAGCACGACTCCAAGAGTCAAGAATACAGATATACACTACAAAGATCCAAATCACCTTGAAAATGATATAGCGTCCGAGTACGGACAAGATGCAAATGGGGCTAAGAGCCCTGAAGAATAACCAATGGCGTCCATAACCCTGCCCAAGCCAAGCCGGAAGGGTAACCCTGCTAACGACGTCGATCTCAAACCTGCTTAAACAAAAGGGGTGCCGACAAAGGGCAAAGGAAAAAAGAGGAGCGTCAGTACTGAGGCCAGTACACGGCGAGGCTAGAATTCGGCGGCTCTCGCCTACATAGGTATGGTGGACTGAAGCGGCAGCGCAGCAGCACTAAACAACCTATAGATACTCAGTAAGACTGGCGGCTATTAGAGAGGGATAAGAAAGACCTATTCGGATCCAACCTGATACTAACACCAAACATACCCATCCTGGTATTCCCCCTCGAGACCAAACAAGGAAGTCAAACCGAGGAACTCACACAGTTGGTAGTTTTATTCATTCGATTATAATTGAAGCACTTACTAGTCAGATATAGATAGCATGAGTTATCCTGATAGCATAAGTAGTGGGCAGTTTTTAATCACCATTTCGTTGTAGTTGGAACATTTACTAGTCAGATATAATTGTCCCGAGGAATCCCAAACACAACAGTTGTTGACACTTTTATCACATTCCATTGGAGTGGCACTACTTACTAGGCAGGTATAGCATGTCACAAAACAACCCAGATCCACCAGCTGTTGGCATTTTTAATATCCATTCTGTTATAGTTGAATCTGATTACTAGTCATATATTAAGTCAAGTTTATAGCACTACTTTAGTTATGCTTGTCTATGATCGAGATACTGTGCTCCAAGTCGTCCATAACCGCGGACACGGCTTTCAGAAAGTTTTACCCTACAGGGGTGCACAAATAGCAACACACACTCGATCAACCTCGGAAAAACCAACTCAAAACCCAACGAGGCATTCACGACAAAGTGATCACAGGATTCATAAATATTTCAGGGGGCCACCCCACTAAGCTACCCGCAACAAAGTTGGCCGGCTCCGGAACGGACCCAGGGTTTGTGTGGACGGCGGTAAACGACTAGGAACCCGAAAGTGTGACTGGGCTTGTCGATACAGCGAAAATGTGTCACGATCCTAAACAGTACAGGTGCTCCACGCATAATCTTAAATAAAGCAGTAAAGCATGGCATAGGTACAGGATAGTAATAAAGCCCCAAACTACTTTGTGGCCCCAAGAAATAGAAATGAATTAAGCTCTGGCTCAGGGGGGTCCACGGTCTCCCGGATGTGGATAGTGCGAAAAATCAAGGAACAGGTATCAAGTACTCGGGGCCCTACGGGACACAAGTGGGCGTGGAAGAACCAAATAACATCTATTACTCACCGATGCCTCTGCATTAGTTATATCTAGCATTTTAATAGTTGTATTTAAAGTCATGATCATCTCCACCAATAAGCATCTCCACCATAAACATCTGCCAGCATTCCAACAACTGTGGTACTCAACAACACGAGATCGCACCTAAGCAAGCAACAACGACTCGCAAGGCCAGCTATCTACCAAACAACAGGTATTAGAAGGTGTCCATGGCAATATAGAGGCTGCACGGGATATAACTGGTGCACGGAAACTAAAGCATCGCAACACAGATAGCAATAGATCAACAGGAGGAAATAAAGACTATAAATGCAAAGTAGGTAGAAGGGGAAGAGATGCTCGCCTGGGAAACACCGTCGGAGGTTCATATCCGGAGAACTTGTCGATACTCGCATCCACTCAACGGCCTAATCCACGAAGTAGCAAAACACTAAAAGAAACATCGGATGCACTATTTAATACTACGGCAGAAGGATCGACATGTTTATGATATGATGCATGACATGGCATAGATGCGGTGCAATTAGGCAATATTAAGCAGAACCAGGGTCCCGACAATTAATTAGAAGGTTCAAGTTATTTAGACAACCCGCAATTAAATGTTGAGTTAGCAAGGCAAAGCATGGCATCTGTTCGCTACACCAATTTAAATGGAGCCGATATAAGACTAGAATAGCCCGCATATAGACTCCATATTTAATCATGCGGTGAATCGGCATAATGCCCCCAACCCACATGATATGCATGCGAGATGAACAATTAATATGCAACAAGTTTTATATATAGCATTTATAAAATAGGGGCTCGGAAAAGGTTCACACATCTGGGTTCGGAAGATCTTGGGTTCCGGGGGGTTTGGGGGGTTCGGCAGGGTTCGACGGGGATCGTTCTCGGACAACAGAAGGAGAGCTTGGTGTTTTGGGAACAAGGACTTGGTTTGGCGTCGGGGCGCATCGGATTCGCCCTGGTCGGTGTCGCTCTTGTCGTCACGAAGGTCTTGACGGGTCCTCGTATCGGGTCGGTTTTGGCGTTCGGGGTGAAGAACTTGGCGTCCTCGAGGAAGTACTTGGCGTATCCGACTTCACTAGGCCCATGACAGAGATATCTTTAGGGTCTCGGCCAACTTGGCGTACATGTGGCGATCTTGTCGCTCCGGGTAGGAGTCCTCGGCATCGGATCTAGGATGGAGTACTTGAGGGTCCGAGAGGAAGAAAGGCGTCGGGTCGACGGAACGGCAACAGATCTTGGCGTGTAAGGCACGACCTCGAATCGGGGGAGATCTTGTCGAGAAGACGGTCTTGGCATCTTAACCTCGCACGAGATATTGTTCATGTTCCGGTCTCGGGCAGCAACCGACCCCATGGAAACTTCGCATCCCACTGTAGATCATGGCAGCAACAGAACAACAAAACACCCACAGACGCAAACATCGGCACCCAGGGTACTACAATAGCGCAGGGTCGAAACAGACTTGTCCGAACAGAGACAAGCGGTGACGGGGTCGGGGTCCTGGCAGTGAGCTTGCACGTAGCGCAGACACGGAGGAGACCGAGCCCGGCGCGAGACTGACCGCGACAACGGGCCCTAGGGCACCACCGCGGAAGAGAGAACCCGGGCGAGGCACCAACAGGGCAACGGCTCGGAGGAGAGGGAGCCACGTGGTTCGGCAGTGGCTTGCGGGACTGCACCAGCCGAGCGGCGCAGAGGAAGCGGAGCCACGCCGGGCGAGGAGGAGGACGCGCAGGCGGCGGCAGGCTCGATGCAGGGACAGATGAAGGGGACCAAGTCGCTGCGGCGGCGCCGTGATGGGAAAGGAGGGCGGTTGACGGAGGAGAGAGGCGAGGGACAAGGGTCGGCAACGAGGTAGCTCGGGCCGGTGGCGGTAGTCGAGGACGGCGACGGAGATGCGCCTGTAGGGCATCAGACGAGGTGGTGGCCAGCGAGGGAGGCAGCGACGACCTGCCGTGAAGGGGAAGGGGAGGTGCTCGGGAAGTGCTGGAGGAGGGGGAGACTGGAGCTGGCGGCGAGGTCGCCAGAAGAGGCGGCGGGGTACAACGAGTGGGAAGGAGAGAGGAGACGGGGTGGGGATCGAGGGAGATGGGGGTCGCGCGGAGGGGACGCAGAGTGGTGGGGCCAGGGCGCGGGGACCAGGGTGGTCTGTCCATCGCTGGGTGGGTGGGGCCCGCGCGAGGTTGGTGGGGTGATGTGGCGTGTGTGCATGCGTGTGTGTGGCGTGGGTTTGGACGGGGCAGGGGCTAGGTGGATGGGGAGTGGTGCAGGTGGGCTGAGGTGGCGCACAGGGGTTGGAGGGAGTGAGGTGGAGAGCACCCCAGGTGATGGCAGGGGTTGGGTCGCTGCGCGCGGGGTGGTGTGCGGCTGGGCGGGAAAAAAGGCAGGCGCGGGGCAGGAGGGAGTTGGTTAGGATAGGGTTAGGCTAGGGTTTTATTTGGAGGTGGCCGACTGGGCTTTCGGGCCTGGCTGGCTGCCTCCTACAAAAATAATATAAATTTTGTTTATTTAAAACGGGGCTTTTGTAAACCGTTTTTAGACAAAACAAAATAATCCAGAGACTGGTGTTTGTAGTTTGAATAAAAGACGGGGCGTTCAGAAACAGAACCAGGCTTTTCGAAAATAGTTTTAGACAAACAGATGCATGATGATGACGATGCTCAAATGCAATGTGGCATGATGACATGAGCATGCGGTCATGATGATGCAATGCACAAAAACACCGCGATTTTCTAGTAGTGGTTTTTGTGGGGCGCCACATGGGGCGGCCGCGGTAGCCTTCTGAGGAAGGCGTAGCAGCCGTCCGCGGTGCGCAGCAGCCTGCCGTGAGGCCGCGATAGCCTGCCAGAGTCACGCGCAGCAGCGGAGGGGGCAGACGCACGGACGCTATGTAGATCCTCGATGCCGATGGCCGGAGTAGAGGCACGGCGATGACGACGGCGGTGGGCGAGTCAATCCGATCTAAGATCGGTAAATCAAAAAAGAAAACCAATCAAGAGATCGGAAAAATAGACTTACAGGGCAGCCGATCACGGATCGGCGGACGAACCCTGCGTACGGGTTGCGCGCCCCCCGACGGAGATCATGGAGATCGACCTCTCCGGGGGCGGCGCTACGCGGAAGCATGTGCGGCGGCTAGTGCGACGCACTACAGGATGCGCCGGCTAGGCCGACGGCTGAAAGCCCTCGGCGTAAGCAGCTAGACCGTCGGCCTACGCTACGCCGAGGGCTGCCGTCGGCGTAGCCTCCTCGGCGAACCTCTCCCTCGGTGGAGCCAAAAAATCTGTCGGCGTATGGTCTAGCCCTCGGCGTAAGCTTTGCCGACGGCCGTCGCAGGCCCCTCGGCGTAGTAGCCGTCGGCGAAAGGTGAGCCCGCCGTTACACCGGCTGCTAACGGTGCAGTGGGTACGCCGACGGCACGGCCCTCGGCGTAGCGTCGGCACGTGGCAGACTGTGGGCGCCCTAGGCAGGCAGCTGGGCCGACGGCCGCGGCCCTCGGCGTAGGCCTAGGCATACGCCGACGGTTAGGCCCTCGGCATAGCTGTAGCATGTGGCAGGCGTTGGCCGTGCCAAGCAGACAGCTACGCCGACGGTTAGGCCCTCGGCGTATCGTGTACCATTTGGAACAGAGGAGGTACTACGCCGACGGCATGGCCCTCGGCGTAGGCCCCGCCTAGAATTTTTTCCCCTGTTTCGCTGCAGTTTTATGTCTTGCAATATTATTCATAGCAATATTGAACATGTATTTCACAAAAATTCAAACAAAATCACATCATTCATACATGTATCAAACAAGATCACATCATTCAAACATGTATCAACAGGATCACATCATTCATACATGTATCAACATGATCACATCATTCATACATGTATCAACATCGTCACACATGCATAGACAATAAAACCCTACAACTCTGGAGGAAACGGGGTGTACCCGAGATCTCCCCTGGTGAAAAGAGGCGACCTCTGGCGAGGGTGGCGTCCAATAGAAGCAGCAGAAGAACCATCTCGCGAGGTAGTAGGAGAAGTGTCGGAGTGAGGATTGGGAGAACCACCAGCAGAATGGCCAGGAGAAGGACCATTGTCATGAAGCGGTGTGATCTGACGCCCATCCGGCGAGGCATGGCTAAAGTGCTGGTTCCCAGAAGCTCCCGTTCCTTACATGTTGCCTACATGTTAGCAACTTGCGAGGCAAAGTAAAGCGATAACCAGTGGGCTAGCAAAGAACTTACCGGTGTCGATGCGTAGTATGTCCTAGCGAAACTGTCCCTCGATGGCATGCATGGCGGCTGCCCCGGCATGGGAGGCACAGGCCCTAAATCTGTATTCTGTCTAGTTTGAATATTTATCAACATCGCCTGCAAGATAGTTTAGATGTCAGGCCGTAATACAACAAACTAGGGGAAGTGGGACTTGTATCTTTTGCAAAAATAAAGGTTCAAACTTACATTTACGTATTGCATGTAGATCGCATTCGCCTCCTGATACTGCCGAAAGGCCACCTAATATTCATCATGAGCGGCATCGTAGGCCGCCTCGAACTCAGGCTACAATTTCAAATACAAGGAATGTCGTCAGCAGTTAGCCATGCAGAAACAAAAGTCATAAAGATGATGAAAATGAGTAAAACTTACATCATCTCTAGAGGTGGATCGACGAGGCTAGCTACGAGGCGGGATAGGGGGGACGTCGGCGGGGTGGGTAGCCTTGAGACGCGTGAAGCTCGTGGTGATGGTAGGCTTGACCTTCTTATTTAGAATCTTGAGACGTCCATGCTGCAATCCGTGCCCCGACAGGACCAATGACTCCTCGTCGATCTCCGCGTGAATGGGGTTATCCACATGGGGGTGACGAGCCTTCACCATCGTGCTGTAGTCCGCCAAGTTGTTCTGGGCAGTGCCGTAGTACTCGGGTAACGAGGGCTGAGGCTGTGAGGAATCGGGCTTCTTTCGCCGCATCATCTCATAGACGGCGACATCATGAATCACCTCCCCGGGTTGTGCCTCGGCCACCTGCATCGCAGAAATAAATATTATGCACATGAAGTACGAACATGACGAGAAATAAATGCAGGTCGTTCTATGTATATACATACCACCTTCCCCTTGAAGCGGTCAAAGTTGCGGTTTCCCGCGCAGTGTGTTCCACCATCGCCTCGGTTCTCCGTGTTCCGCCTCGACAAGGCTGCAAACTCTTCGTCTTCACTGAGCCACCTCGTCCTAACCAGCTCCTCCCATGCGAGTCGATGCGGCTCAGCCCAATCGGGGACAACCTGAAAATGCAATACTCAACTCCAGACAATGCAATGGCAACTTAGCAGCAATGTAGAATCTCATTGACATTTTACTCACCGACATATACTCTTCTGGCATCATTGAGTACTCGGGTTTAGACTTCTTACCTACAATGTCTTCCTTCCTGATCCTCACGCCCCTGTCGGCCCAGAAGTGACTAGCGGTCGTGACCTTCTGGTTGTACCACACCTGGGGTGTCAACTTCACACAAGCCCCAAGCAAAGTCCTGTCCGCCTTCTCCTGGTCCTCCTCAGCCACACGATAAAAGCACTTCAATCATGCATAAAAAACAATTGTAAGAGTCATGAGTTAGCACGGTGGGGTCATCAAGTATTAACTCGAGAAATATGCCTTACCCCAAACTTGGTGATGATAGCATCAGCAGCTATGCGAAATCCCGGGACACGAGTAGTCTGGTAGTCCACCCAAGTAGTAGCTAGCCTCCTGACACCATCGGGGGAAATGTGATAGCCCGGCCAGAACTTCCTAATCAGAGCTCCAACCAGGCTGTTAGGAAGGCGAGGCTTGGTCCCCAGAGGAAATGTCCAATTGCTGCACAATAATAAACATTAGTACACATGCCAAACTATTTATGACCAATATGAAATTACATGTTTTAAATTGCAAAATTAGTACACTTACTCAAGGCCATCTGGAATAATAAGGGCTTTTGCCTCTTGGGTACTAGGCTCTAACCTCTCCTCAGGGACTCCCGATTCCCACGATTCCGCAATTTCTTCAGCGGCACCAACTCGTAGCTAGTGTCAGCCTTCGCCTCCGCCTCCCTCTCGGTCTCTGGCTCCGCCTCGTCCCCAAAAGGCTGCTCTGTCAGGAAGAACTCAGGATCCACGTAACCAGAAGCGGAGGGTGGTGGGTCAAAGTCCACGCCTCCTCCCCTGCCACCTCGTGCTCGTCCTCCTCCTCGACCTCGACCTTGTCCTCCTCCCGCACCACCAAGATCGGGGTAACGTGGATTGGGATTTGGCTGTCTCCCACTCCGTGTAGCTTTTTTCTTGCGCTGTTTCAGCGCATTAAGCAAGGACGAAGAGCTTGCCTTGCCGCTGCTCATATTTTTCAATCACCTGCATTGAATAAGAGAAAACAGTTAAGCACAAAGACATAATAAAATGTATACACAAAGCATAAAGGCATAATGCAATTAAGAAAACAATTAAGCACAAAGACATAATAAATACTCACTATCATTTTGATTCTCATTCCCATTCTCATTCTCACTATCACTATCACTATCTTTTGAGTAGAAAGCTGGATTCTCATCGAAGGGTGGAGGCTCATCATCGTTGTCATTCTCTGTATGAAACTTCTCGAGCATATCTATATCATGTAGATTCACCACTGACTCACCCCGAGTTTCTGCATCGTTCCCAAGGTCCTCAAGATCAACCGATTCTAAATCAAAGTGCCCGACGTCCTCTTGCTCTTGATAAAAAATTCCCTCGTACGTTACAGGGTTAATATTGTTGTAATCGTCCTCGGAGGGAATCGGTAGGTTACCATGTGGTGATACCTGGAACACGACTTCCCAGCCCTGGAGTTCCGCTTTCTGGCATGGGGGCAAATAATAAACTTGGTTGGCTTGGTGAGCAACAACAAAGACGTTGGCTCCGCTATAGGTGGTTGAAGGCCTAACTTCAACTAACCCAATGGAAGGGGTACTTCTCAGTCCACCCCTTGGGTCGAACCAGTGGCACTTGAACACAACAAGATTGAGTTGTACATTCGTACGATTGAAGGTCAGCTCGTATACATTCTCTAACCTTCCGTAGTAATCAAGGGAATCGGCTCCTCTGGTGAAGACCCCAGTATTTACCGTTTTTGCATTCGGCCGCCCCTTCTGGTGCGTCTCTGTATGGAAGCGAAACCCATTCACATCATACTACTCATACTTCATGACGTCATGGTTACAACCTTGGGAAACACATTTCAGCTCATCTGACATCTCAACGTTGGGATCAACTCCCTACAGGTTTGTTCCGTTCATTAGTTACGTGGAATAAGAGGGACAAGTCACATATTGCAAGGTAAGAGGGACATGTTAGAAATTACTTTTTCCATGAACCAGGACACAAAGTTTTTTTATTTCCAGGAGCACCCTCTTTCAGCAGAGTGTCCAACTCCATGGGAGAGGGATTCGTCGGTCCCGACCACTGTTCATCCGTGAAGTCGCTAAGGAGAAAATAAGCATTAGACCGAGTTACTAGCTGCATAGAGCATTAGACCGAGAAAATAAGAAGTTGTTTACCATTTTACCTAATGAAATCGACCACTTCCTTCATGTTCATAAGCACATAGAGCATTATGCAATCCTTCTCTTCCTTTGGCAAGCTATATTTTAGTCCTTTACCGGCCTTGCCACCGGGAAATTGGAATAGTTCGAGATTGGGGTCATTCTTGGGCAGGTCGACATTGTAACGAGAGACTAGGTTATGCATAGTGGGAACATCATCGGGCCAGTAGGTTGTCGCGGCGTCTGCCATCTCCCGAAGGCATGTTGCTTCAGCTATGCATGCTTCAATCTTGGCTTTGTTTCCAGTTATCTTTCAAATATACTTAAACTCTCTCTCAATACAAAACTGCCAACGAAATTGCACTGGGCCCCCCAAGAGTGCCTCGTTTGTGAGGTTCACAATGAGATGTTCCATCGGAGTAAAGAAGCCTGGCGAAAAGATCATCTCCAAATTGCATAGCAACTCCGACACCTGAACTTGCAGCTTCTCAATAACCAGAGGACATATCTGCTTAGCACAGAGCGTGCGGAAGAAATGGCTCAACTCCGCAAGCACTCGCCAGACTTTCTCGGGGAGATACCCTCGAACCATCACTGGCATCAGCCGCTCAATCCATATATGATAGTCGTGACTATTGAGCCCGGTGACTTGTCCCGTCGAAAGATTGACTCCCTTACTTATATTCGAACAATAACCATCAGGGAACATCACGACATATTTGAGCCACCTGAATGACTCCTTCTTTTGGACATTATCAAGGCAGTAGTAGGCATGCGGCTTGAACCAATTCTTTCGACGGACAGTAGGAGGCTGCATGTGTAATCTCTTCCTATCACAAAGCTTCTCAACATCGACTCTAGCCTTGACATTATCCTTTGACTTTCCAGGAATGTTTAGTACTGTGTGAAAAAGGGACTCCCCGACATTATTTTCGGTGTGCATCACATCGATGTTATGGGGAAGTTCAAGGTCCTTGTAATACACAAGATTCGTTAAGGCTGCCACATGAGTCCAGTTGTGCGTTACACCATATCCCGCAAATAGATGGCCAGTTCCCGGCGCCGCAGGCACGAGAGCACGTAGCTCGGCATCAACAACTAAACCATCGAACTTTGGTACCTCTTTTACTTCATGCACAACTTTTCCCTTCTTGAAGTTCTTCTTGTCTTCTCTGAACGGATGCTTTCTTTTGAGGTACTGTCGATTCGTGTCAAACGCAACATACTTGCGACCCGACTTTAGCCAAAGAAACTCAAGTCGGTGCCTGCACACTGGGCATGGCCACTTACCAGCTGTACACCATCCGCACGTTAGGGCGTACCCGGGCATGTCATGCATGGTATACTGCAACCAAACTTTCATCAAGAATTTTCTCTTCGATGCTCAGTCGTATGTCAACGTCCCGTGTATCCAGGAGTGGTTCAAATCATCCACAATCAGTTGCATGTAGACACTCAAATTTTTCCCCGGGTACTCGGGCCCTGGAATGATCAACGACAGAAACACGGTCTTCCGTTGCATTAATTCCCTGGGGGGGAGGTTAAGCAGAATAACAAACACCGGCCAGCAGCTGTACGTGGCCATCGACAAACCATATGGGTTGAAGCCATCTGTTGCTATCGCAATTCTAACATTCCGAGCCTCTTCTGCCCGCCGGGGGTATTTGTCATCGAAGTTCTTCCATGCCTTACCATCAGACGGATGTCCCATCTTCTTCTATCCGTGCTCGTCCTCATATCTCTTCCCCTTCTTGTGCCACGTCATCTGTTTGGCAGTCTCCTCGCTCAAGTAAAGCCGCTGGATTCTTTTTATGAATGGGAGATACCGAAGAATCTTTAGAGCGACATTCGACTACCTCATCTGACCATCCTTTCCCTTTACCTCATCATACCTAGAGGCCCCACAAATGGAGCAGTACTTGTCATCCGCAAACTGTTTCCAAAACAAAAGGCAACCTTTTGGACAACAATCTATCTTTTCATAATCCATGTTCAGCTCCTTCATGAGTTTCTTTGTTTCGTAAAAGGTTTTAGGCAGACAATGCCCTTCGAGCAACATGTTACCACATGTTCTCAGATTAGCTTCAAAGTGAGAACGGGTGGCGGAGTACTGGCACTTGTCGGTTAGACACTGAGAGATGGCATCGAGCTGAGAAATCTTTGCACCCTCGTACAGAGGCCTCTTAGCCGCGGCCATCATATCAAGGAAGGCCTTCGCGGTTGGCTCCAGTTCCTCTGGTTCTAGCGGTTCCTCTGGTTCTGGTGGTTCCTCCCGTCGAGGTGGCGAATCCGGCTGGTTAGCATCAATGAGATCATTTAGAAAGTTTCTAATCCCATCGTGCTCATTGCCATTGAGACGCTGACACATCACCTCACCCCTGTCACGTTTGTACCGAGCAAAGTCGACTTGCGTGACATAGTTAGACATGTACCCATATTGCAGAAGGTGTTTATACATGTCATCCTTTCCCTGACGATGACGCTTAGTGCAATGAGCGCAGGGACAAAGTGCCCGAACCATTACCTTCGAACCACGCGCTAACTCATTCACTAACAAATGAGTGTTCTGTACCCAATCCTCTGTTTTATTAGTCGCACTAATACGGCCACTATACATCCACCCATTATCAGCCATCCTCTTCTGCTTTGTTAGGAGACAAACAACAAATATAACATTTTATATCAAACAGGAGATTAAATGCTTCATGTTTTTACGCATTCATCAACCTACATGTCTAATAGGAAAAGAGGGTCCTAACCAGCCGCCGGATCCGTAGATTGGGTAAGTTCTCCCTGGCTCTACCCCGATCCGAGCAGAATTTCGGCAGCACCTCCTTACTGCTCTCCCGATACACGTCTCGACAAAAAGCCAAGAGGATGTGCATCCGGAGAACAACGAGGAGGCGTCACCGAAATCCTGTCTCGAATCGAGGTAGAGCCAGGGAGAACCATACCCAACTACGAATCCGCCGACTGCCAGATAAAAGCCGTAAGCCTTACGGTTCAAAATATGCGAGACCACTAATGCATATTAAGTCGCGTAACACTTACGGTCAGGATGACGCCTAGGTGACGCGACAGACTTGGTGATCTAGACACGAAAATAAACCTAGGTACAAGAGAGGCGAGCAAATTCTCACCCTCGAAGCGCGATCAAATTGTCAAAGATGATCAGGGACCCTGCCGTCGAAACACCCCCCTGCTCACCCTCTGGTAACTGCAAAAACATGAACAAATGGTTAAATATACTAAATTCTACTCCTATTTCTAGCATATCTAATTCTACTCCTATTTCTAGCATTTCTAATTCTACTCCAATTTCTAGCATATCTAATTCTACTCCTATTTCTAGCATTTCTAATTCTACTCCTATTTCTACTAACATACCACAAATTACTATTTATACAAACTACTAGCAAACTCCTATTCTAGCATTTCTACTCACATACTAGCAAACACCTATTTCCACTTCTGTTTTACTAAATTCTACTCCTAAACTAACTAACATGGCTAATGCAGAATTAACCGGGCCTAAATTATACTCCTACGCCAAGGGCCTAAATTCTACTCTGAAACTGACTAGAGTCGGGGCCTAAAGTTCTAGAATCGGGGGCCTGCTTACCGGAGCTCGGCCATGACGAGGTTGATGCGGTGCAGGGCCCTGGCGACGGTCGTGGGTTGGGGCTCGGGTTGCAGTGCCGGGGGCGGTACAGCGGATCAGGGAGCTCGGGAACGAGGAGACTAGAGGGCAGCGCAGCGGGTCGGGTACGAGGGAGGCGATGGCGGGCGAGCTCGGGGACAAGGGAGGCGGTCGGAGGCGCTCGAGCTCAGGGACGAGGGAGGCGGCGCCGGGGATGAGGGAGGCAGGCGGACGCGCGAGCTCCTGGCGGTGGCGGCTACGCGGGGGCGGCGCGGCCTAGCTCTGGAACAAGGAGGAGGCACCGGAGGAGTTAGTGGCCAGGTCGGGGGCGCGCGCAGGCTGGGATGGGGCTCTGGGAGGAGGAGGAGGCGGCGGGGCTCGGGGAGGAGGAGGGGCGGCCCCGAGCTCGGGGAGCAGCGGCGGGGTCGGGAGGAGGAGGGGCGGCGGGCTTCGGTTGAGGAGGGACGGTGGCGGGGTCGGGAGGAGGAGGGGTGGCGGCAGGGTCGGGAGGAGGAGGGACGGCGGCAGCAACGAGCTCGGGAAGCA
This sequence comes from Avena sativa, assembly GCA_916181665.1. NCBI lineage: Eukaryota > Viridiplantae > Streptophyta > Magnoliopsida > Poales > Poaceae > Avena > Avena sativa. The sequence continues at coordinate 624,977,367 of OV702288.1, read as the reverse complement.
GCGGCTGGTGGCGGCGGGGTCGGGGGCGGGTTGGGGATAGGGTCGGGGGTGAGTGGCCCAGGTGGGCCGCGGGCAAAAAAAGGGATAATGCTACGCCGACGGCCAGGATACGCCGAGGGCTGCCGTCGGCGTAGCTAGGTTTTTTTTTATTTTCTAGTATTAGTATATACTTTATAATTTTTTATATTATTACTATACTATATTATATTATTACTATATTATTACTATATATTATTACTATATAATATTACTATATTATTACTATATATTATTACATGCCCGTTCTTGAGGGTTTCCTACGACCCGGAGCGCGGTTTGCCGCGGAACCCTGATCTATGGGCCTCGGATCGTCTACCCCCCATAGACGTTCCTCTGACAGGGGTACCCCGGCGTAGCTCTCTCTTGTTTTGTGTTTGTTTAGGTCATATGATGATGTAAAACCATGTTGGTTCACAACGTGCGGCAGTATCCTACCCGGTTTCACCGGAACGGGGAGTTTCCCCCTTATATAAGTCCAGAACCTTCCCTTCAGCGCATGCATGCGAGGGGGGACACATTCATGCAAACCGGGGACTATGTTTTGCATGTTTCAACACAACACCACACCTCCATGCATGTGCAAGGGCCACATGCAAGTTCTTGAGGGTTTCCTACGACCCGGAGCACGGTTTGCCGCAGAACCCTGATCTGTGGGCCTCGGATCGTCTACCCCCATAGACGTTCCTCTGACAGGGGTAGCCCGGCGTAGCTCTCTCTTGTTTTGTGTTTGTTTAGGTCATATGATGATGTAAAACCATGTTGGTTCACAAGGTGCGGCAGTATCCTACCCGGTTTCACCGGAACGGGGAGTTTCCCCCTTATATAAGTCTAGGACCTTCCCTTTTAAGTTACAGCGCATCCATGCGAAGGGGGACACATTCATGCAACCCGGGGACTAGGTTTTGCATGTTTCAACACAACACCACACCTCCATGCATGTGCAAGGGCCACATGCAAGTTCTTTAGGGTTTCCTACGACCCGGAGCACGGTTTGTCACGGAACCCTGATCTGTGGGCCTCGGATCATCTACCCCCCATAGAGGTTCCTCTGACAGGGGTAGCCCGGCGTAGCTCTCTCTTGTTTTGTGTTTGTTTAGGTCATATGATGATGTAAAACCATGTTGGTTCACAAGGTGCGGCAGTATCCTACCCGGTTTCACCGAAACAGGGAGTTTCCCCCTTATATAAGTCCAGAACCTTCCCTTTTAGGTTACAGCGCATGCATGCGAAGGGGGACACATTCATGCAACCCGGGGACTAGGTTTTGCATGTTTCAACACAACACCACACCTCCATGCATGTGCAAGGGCCACATGCAAGTTCTTGAGGGTTTCCTACGACCCGGAGCGCGGTTTGCCACGGAACCCTGATCTGTGGGCCTCGGATCGTCTACCCCCCATAGACGTTCCTCTGACAGGTGTAGCCCGGCGTAGCTCTCTCTTGTTTTGTGTTTGTTTAGGTCATATGATGATGTAAAACCATGTTGGTTCACAAGGTGAGGCAGTATCCTACCTGGTTTCATCGGAACGGGGAGTTTCCCCCTTATATAAGTCCAGAACCTTCCCTTTTAGGTTACAGCGCATGCATGCGAAGGGGGACACATTCATGCAACCCGAAGACTAGTTTTTGCATGTTTCAACACAACACCACACCTCCATGCATGTGCAAGGGCCACATGCAAGTTCTTTAGGGTTTCCTACGACCCGGAGCGCGGTTTCCCGCGGAACCCTGATCTGTGGGCCTCGGATCGTCTACTCCCCATAGACGTTCCTCTAACAGGGGTAGCCCGGCGTAGCTCTCTCTTGTTTTGTGTTTGTTTAGGTCATATGATGATGTAAAACCATGTTGGTTCACAAGGTGCGGCAGTATCCTACCCGGTTTCACCGGAACGGGGAGTTTCCCCCTTATATAAGTCCAGTACCTTCCCTTTTAGGTTACAGCGCATGCATGCGAAGGGGGACACATTCATGCAACCCGGGGACTAGGTTTTGCATGTTTCAACACAACACCACACCTCCATGCATGTGCAAGGGCCACATGCAAGTTCTTGAGGGTTTCGTACGACCCGGAGCACGGTTTGCCGCGGAACCCTGATTTGTGGGCCTCGGATCGTCTACCCCCCATAGACGTTCCTCTGACAGGGGTAGCCCGGCGTAGCTATCTCTTGTTTTGTGTTTGTTTAGGTTATATGATGATGTAAAACCATGTTGGTTCACAATGTGCGGCAGTATCCTACCCGGTTTCACCGGAACAGGGAGTTTCCCCGTATATAAGTCCAGAACCTTCCCTTTTAGGTTACAGCGCATGTATGCGAAGGGGGACACATTCATGCAACCCGGGGACTAGGTTTTGCATGTTTCAACACAACACCACACCTCCATGCATGTGCAAGGGCCACATGCAAGTTCTTGAGGGTTTCCTACGACCCGGAGCACGGTTTGCCGCGGAACCCTGATGTGTGGGCCTCGGATCGTCTACCCCCCATAGACGTTCCTCTGACAGGGGTAGCACGGCGTAGCTCTCTCTTGTTTTGTGTTTGTTTAGGTCATATGATGATGTAAAACCATGTTGGTTCACAAGGTGCGGCAGTATCCTACCCGGTTTCACCGGAATAGGGAGTTTCCCTCTTATATAAGTCCAGAACCTTCCCTTTAGGTTACATCGCATGCATGCGAAGGGGGACACATTCATGCAACCCGGGGACTAGGTTTTGCATGTTTCAACACAACACCACACCTCCATGCATGTGCAAGGGCCACATGCAAGTTCTTGAGGGTTTCCTACGACCCGGAGCGCGGTTTGCCACGGAACCCTGATCTGTGGGCCTCGGATCGTCTACCCCCCATAGACGTTCCTCTGACAGGTGTAGCCCGGTGTAGCTCTCTCTTGTTTTGTGTTTTTTTAGGTCATATGATGATGTACAACCATGTTGGTACACAAGGTGCGGCAGTATCCTACCCGGTTTCATCGGAATAGGGAGTTTCCCCCTTATATAAGTCCAGAACCTTCCCTTTTAGGTTACAGCGCATGCATGCGAAGGGGGACACGTTCATGCAACCCGGGGACTAGGTTTTGCATGTTTCAACACAACACCACACCTCCATGCATGTTCAAGGGCCACATGCAAGTTCTTTAGGGTTTCCTACGACCCGGAGCGCGGTTTGCCGCGGAACCCTGATCTGTGGGCCTCGGATCGTCTACCCCCCATAGACGTTCCTCTAACAGGGGTAGCCCGGCGTAGCTCTCTCTTGTTTTGTGTTTGTTTAGGTCATATGATGATGTAAAACCATGTTGGTTCACAAGGTGCGGCAGTATCCTACCCGGTTTCACCGGAACGGGGAGTTTCCCCCTTATATAAGTCCAGTACCTTCCCTTTTAGGTTACAGCGCATGCATGCGAAGGGGGACACATTCATGCAACCCAGGGACTAGGTTTTGCATGTTTCAACACAACACCACACCTCCATGCATGTGCAAGGGCCACATGCAAGTTCTTGAGGGTTTCGTACGACCCGGAGCACAGTTTGCCGCGGAACCCTGATTTGTGGAACTCGGATCGTCTACCCCCCATAGACGTTCCTCTGACAGGGGTAGCCCGGCGTAGCTCTCTCTTGTTTTGTGTTTGTTTAGGTCATATGATGATGTAAAACCATGTTGGTTCACAAGGTGCGGCAGTATCCTACCCGGTTTCACCGGAACTGGGAGTTTCCCCCTTATATAAGTCCAGGACCTTCCCTTTTAGGTTACAGCGCATGCATGCGAAGGGGGACACATTCATGCAACCCGGGGACTAGGTTTTCATTGTTTCAACACAACACCACACCTCCATGCATGTGCAAGGGCCACATGCCCGTTCTTGAGGGTTTCCTACGACCCGGAGCACGGTTTACCGCGGAACCCTGATCTGTGGGCCTCAGATCGTCTACCCCCCATAGACGTTCCTCTGACAGGGGTAGCCCGGCGTAGCTCTCTCTTGTTTTGTGTTTGTTTTGGTCATATGATGATGTAAAACCATGTTGGTTCACAAGGTGCGGCAGTATCCTACCCGGTTTCACCGGAACGGGGAGTTTCCCCCTTATATAAGTCCAGAACCTTCCCTTTTAGGTTACAGCGCAAGCATGCGAAGGGGGACACATTCATGCAACCCGGGGACTAGGTTTTGCATGTTTCAACACAACACCACACCTCCATGCATGTGCAAGGGCCACATGCAAGTTCTTGAGGGTTTCCTACGACCCAGAGCACGGTTTGCCGCGGAACCCTGATCTGTGGGCCTCGGATCGTCTACCCCCCATAGACGTTCCTCTGACAGGGGTGTCCCGGCGTAGCTCTCTCTTGTTTTGTGTTTGTTTAGGTCATATTATGATATAAAACCATGCTGGTTCACAAGGTGCGGCAGTATCCTACCCGGTTTCACCGAAACGGGGAGTTTCCCCCTTATATAAGTCCAGAACCTTCCCTTTTAGGTTACAGCGCATGCATGCGAAGGGGGAAACATTCATGCAACCCGGGGACTAGGATTTGCATGTTTCAACACAACTCCACACCTCCATGCATGTGCAAGGGCCACATGCCCGTTCTTGAGGGCTTCCTACGACCCAGAGCATGGTTTGCCGCGGAACCCTGATCTGTGGGCCACGGATCGTCTACCCCCCATAGACGTTCCTCTGACAGGGGTAGCCCGGCATAGCTCTCTCTTGTTTTGTGTTTGTTTAGGTCATATGATGATGTAAAACCATGTTGGTTCACAAGGTGCGGCAGTATACTACCCGGTTTCACCGGAACGGAGAGTTTCCCCCTTATATAAGTCCAGGACCTTCCCTTTTAGGTTAGAGTGCATGCATGCGAAGGGGGACACATTCATGTAACCCGGGGACTAGGTTTTGCATGTTTCAACACAACACCACACCTCCATGCATGTGCAAGGGGCACAAGCAAGTTCTTGAGGGTTTCCTACGACCCGGAGCGTGGTTTGCCGCAGAACCCTGATCTGTGGGCCTTGGATCGTCTACCCCCCATAGACGTTCCTCTGACAGGGGTAGCCCGGCGTAGCTCTCTCTTGTTTTGTGTTTGTTTAGGTCATATGATGATGTAAAACCATGTTGGTTCACAAGGTGCGGCAGTATCTTACCCGGTTTCACCGGAACAGGGAGTTTCCCCCTTATATAAGTCCAGAACCTTCCCTTTTAGGTTACAGCGCATGCATGCGAAGGGGGACACATTCATGCAACCCAGGGACTAGGTTTTGCATGTTTCAACACAACACCACACCTCCATGCATGTGCAAGGGCCACATGCAAGTTCTTGAGGGTTTCCTACGACCCACAGCGCGGTTTGCCGCGGAACCCTGATCTGTGGGCCTCGGATCGTCTACCCCCCATAGACGTTCCTCTGACAGGGGTGTCCCGGCGTAGCTCTCTCTTGTTTTGTGTTTGTTTAGGTCATATGATGTGTAAAACCATGTTGGTTCACAAGGTGCGGCAGTATCCTACCCGGTTTCACCGGAACAGGGAGTTTCCCCCTTATATAAGTCCAGAACCTTCCCTTTTAGGTTACAGCGCATGCATGCGAAGGGGGACACATTCATGCAACCCGGGGACTAGGTTTTGCATGTTTCAACACAACACCACACCTCCATGCATGTGCAAGGGCAACATGCAAGTTCTTCAGGGATTCCGACGACCCGGAGCACGGTTTGCCACGGAACCGTGATCTGTGGGCCTCGGATCGTCTACCCCCCATAGACGTTCCTCTGACAGGGGTAGCCCGGCGTAGCTCTCTCTTGTTTTGTGTTTGTCTAGGTCATATGATTATGTAAAACCATGTTGGTTCACAAGGTGCGACAGTATCCTACCCGGTTTCACCGGAACGGGGAGTTTCCCCCTTATATAGTCCAAGACCTTCCCTTTTAGGTTACAGCGCATGCATGCGAAGGGGGACACATTCATGCAACCCGGGGACTAGGTTTTGCATGTTTCAACACAACACCACACCTCCATGCATGTGCAAGGGCCACATGCAAGTTCTTGAGGGTTTCCTACGACCCAGAGCACGGTTTGCCGCGGAACCCTGATCTGTGGGCCTCGGATCGTCTACCCCCCATAGACGTTCCTCTGACAGGGGTAGCCCGGCGTAGCTCTCTCTTGTTTTGTGTTTGTTTAGGTCATATGATGATGTAAAACCATGTTGGTTCACAAGGTGCGGCAGTATCCTACCCGGTTTCACCAGAACGGGGAGTTTCCCCCTTATATAAGTCTAGGACCTTCCCTTTTAGGTTACAGCGCATGCATGCGAAGGGGGACACATTCATGCAACCCGGGGACTAGGTTTTGCATGTTTCAACACAACACCATACCTCCATGCATGTGCAAGGGCCACATGCAAGTTCTTGAGGGTTTCCTACGACCCGGAGCACGGTTTGCCGCGGAAACCTGACCTGTGGGCCTCGGGTCGTCTACCCCCCATAGACGTTCCTCTGACAGGGGTAGCCCGGCGTATCTCTCTCTTGTTTTGTGTTTGTTTAGGTCATATGGTGATGTAAAACCATGTTGGTTCACAAGGTGCGCCAGTATCCTACCCGGTTTCACCGGAATAGGGAGTTTCCCCCATATATAAGTCCAGAACCTTCCCTTTAGGTTACAGCGCATGCATGCGAAGGGGGACACATTCATGCAACCCGGGGACTAGGTTTTGCATGTTTCAACACAACACCACACCTCCATGCATGTGCAAGGGCCACATGCAAGTTCTTGAGGGTTTCCTACGACCCGGATCGCGGTTTGCCACGGAACCCTGATCTGTGGGCCTCGGATCGTCTACCCCCCATAGACGTTCCTCTGACAGGTGTAGCCCGGTGTAGCTCTCTCTTGTTTTGTGTTTTTTTAGGTCATATGATGATGTACAACCATGTTGGTACACAAGGTGCGGCAGTATCCTACCCGGTTTCATCGGAACAGGGAGTTTCCCCCTTATATAAGTCCAGAACCATCCCTTTTAGGTTACAGCGCATGCATGCGAAGGGGGACACGTTCATGCAACCCGGGGACTAGGTTTTGCATGTTTCAACACAACACCACACCTCCATGCATGTGCAAGGGCCACATGCAAGTTCTTTAGGGTTTCCTACGACCCGGAGCGCGGTTTGCCGCGGAACCCTGATCTGTGGGCCTTGGATCGTCTACCCCCCATAGACGTTCCTCTAACAGGGGTAGCCCGGCGTAGCTCTCTCTTGTTTTGTGTTTGTTTAGGTCATATGATGATGTAAAACCATGTTGGTTCACAAGGTGCGGCAGTATCCTACCCGGTTTCACCGGAACGGGGAGTTTCCCCCTTATATAAGTCCAGAACCTTCCCTTTTAGGTTACAGCGCATGCATGCGAAGGGGGACACATTTATGCAACCCGGGGACTAGGTTTTGCATGTTTCAACACAACACCACACCTCCATGCATGTGCAAGGGCCACATGCAAGTTCTTGAGGGTTTCGTACGACCCGGAGCACGGTTTGCCGCGGAACCCTGATTTGTGGGCCTCGGATCGTCTACCCCCCCATAGACGTTCCTCTAACAGGGGTAGCCCGGCGTATCTCTCTCTTGTTTTGTGTTTGTTTAGGTCATATGATGATGTAAAACCATGTTGGTTCACAAGGTGCGGCAGTATCCTACCCGGTTTCACCGGAACGGGGAGTTTCCCCCTTATATAAGTCCAGTACCTTCCCTTTTAGGTTACAACACATGCATGCGAAGGGGGACACATTCATGCAACCCGGGGACTAGGTTTTGCATGTTTCAACACAACACCACACCTCCATGCATGTGCAAGGGCCACATGCAAGTTCTTGAGGGTTTCGTACGACCCGGAGCACGGTTTGCCGCGGAACCCTGATTTGTGGAACTCGGATCGTCTACCCCCCATAGACGTTCCTCTGACAGGGGTAGCCCGGCGTAGCTCTCTCTTGTTTTGTGTTTGTTTAGGTCATATGATGATGTAAAACCATGTTGGTTCACAAGGTGCGGCAGTATCCTACCCGGTTTCACCGGAACAGGGAGTTTCCCCCATATATAAGTCCAGAACCTTCCCTTTAGGTTACAGCGCATGCATGCGAAGGGGGACACATTAATGCAACCCGGGGACTAGGTTTTGCATGTTTCAACACAACACCACACCTCCATGCATGTGCAAGGGCCACATGCAAGTTCTTGAGGGTTTCCTACGACCCGGATCGCGGTTTGCCACGGAACCCTGATCTGTGGGCCTCGGATCGTCTACCCCCCATAGACGTTCCTCTGACAGGTGTAGCCCGGTGTAGCTCTCTCTTGTTTTGTGTTTTTTTAGGTCATATGATGATGTACAACCATGTTGGTACACAAGGTGCGGCAGTATCCTACCCGGTTTCATCGGAACAGGGAGTTTCCCCCTTATATAAGTCCAGAACCATCCCTTTTAGGTTACAGCGCATGCATGCGAAGGGGGACACGTTCATGCAACCCGGGGACTAGGTTTTGCATGTTTCAACACAACACCACACCTCCATGCATGTGCAAGGGCCACATGCAAGTTCTTTAGGGTTTCCTACGACCCGGAGCGCGGTTTGCCGCGGAACCCTGACCTGTGGGCCTTGGATCGTCTACCCCCCATAGACGTTCCTCTAACAGGGGTAGCCCGGCGTAGCTCTCTCTTGTTTTGTGTTTGTTTAGGTCATATGATGATGTAAAACCATGTTGGTTCACAAGGTGCGGCAGTATCCTACCCGGTTTCACCGGAACGGGGAGTTTCCCCCTTATATAAGTCCAGAACCTTCCCTTTTAGGTTACAGCGCATGCATGCGAAGGGGGACACATTTATGCAACCCGGGGACTAGGTTTTGCATGTTTCAACACAACACCACACCTCCATGCATGTGCAAGGGCCACATGCAAGTTCTTGAGGGTTTCGTACGACCCGGAGCACGGTTTGCCGCGGAACCCTGATTTGTGGGCCTCGGATCGTCTACCCCCCCATAGACGTTCCTCTAACAGGGGTAGCCCGGCGTAGCTCTCTCTTGTTTTGTGTTTGTTTAGGTCATATGATGATGTAAAACCATGTTGGTTCACAAGGTGCGGCAGTATCCTACCCGGTTTCACCGGAACGGGGAGTTTCCCCCTTATATAAGTCCAGTACCTTCCCTTTTAGGTTACAGCGCATGCATGCGAAGGGGGACACAATCATGCAACCCGGAGACTAGGTTTTGCATGTTTCAACACAACACCACACCTCCATGCATGTGCAAGGGCCACATGCAAGTTCTTGAGGGTTTCGTACGACCCGGAGCACGGTTTGCCGCGGAACCCTGATTTGTGGAACTCGGATCGTCTACCCCCCATAGACGTTCCTCTGACAGGGGTAGCCCGACGTAGCTCTCTCTTGTTTTGTGTTTGTTTAGGTCATATGATGATGTAAAACCATGTTGGTTCACAAGGTGCGGCAGTATCCTACCCGGTTTCACCGGAACTGGGAGTTTCCCCCTTATATAAGTCCAGGACCTTCCCTTTTAGGTTACAGCGCATGCATGCGAAGGGGGACACATTCATGCAACCCGGGGACTAGGTTTTCATTGTTTCAACACAACACCACACCTCCATGCATGTGCAAGGGCCACATGCCCGTTCTTGAGGGTTTCCTACGACCCGGAGCACGGTTTACCGCGGAACCCTGATTTGTGGGCCTTAGATCGTCTACCCCCCATAGACGTTCCTCTGACAGGGGTAGCCCGGCGTAGCTCTCTTGTTTTGTGTTTGTTTTGGTCATATGATGATGTAAAACCATGTTGGTTCACAAGGTGCGGCAGTATCCTACCCGGTTTCACCGGAACGGGGAGTTTCCCCCTTATATAAGTCCAGAACCTTCCCTTTTAGGTTACAGCGCAAGCATGCGAAGGGGGACACATTCATGCAACCCGGGGACTAGGTTTTGCATGTTTCCACACAACACCACACCTCCATGCATGTGCAAGGGCCACATGCAAGTTCTTGAGGGTTTCCTACGACCCAGAGCACGGTTTGCCGCGGAACCCTGATCTGTGGGCCTCGGATCGTCTACCCCCCATAGACGTTCCTCTGACAGGGGTGTCCCGGCGTAGCTCTCTCTTGTTTTGTGTTTGTTTAGGTCATATGATGATGTAAAACCATGTTGGTTCACAAGGTGTGGCAGTATCCTACCCGGTTTCACCGAAACGGGGAGTTTCCCCCTTATATAAGTCCAGAATCTTCCCTTTTAGGTCACAGCGCATGCATGCGAAGGGGGACACATTCATGCAACCCGGGGACTAGGATTTGCATGTTTCAACACAACTCCACACCTCCATGCATGTTCAAGGGCCACATGCCCGTTCTTGAGGGCTTCCTACGACCCAGAGCATGATTTGCCGCGGAACCCTGATCTGTGGGCCACGGATCGTCTACCCCCCATAGACGTTCCTCTGACAGGGGTAGCCCAGCATAGCTCTCTCTTGTTTTGTGTTTGTTTAGGTCATATGATGATGTAAAACCATGTTGGTTCACAAGGTGCGGCAGTATACTACCCGGTTTCACCGGAACGGAGAGTTTCCCCCTTATATAAGTCCAGGACCTTCCCTTTTAGGTTAGAGTGCATGCATGCGAAGGGGGACACATTCATGTAACCCGGGGACTAGGTTTTGCATGTTTCAACACAACACCACACCTCCATGCATGTGCAAGGGGCACAAGCAAGTTCTTGAGGGTTTCCTACGACCCGGAGCGTGGTTTGCCGCAGAACCCTGATCTGTGGGCCTTGGATCGTCTACCCCCCATAGACGTTCCTCTGACAGGGGTAGCCCGGCGTAGCTCTCTCTTGTTTTGTGTTTGTTTAGGTCATATGATGATGTAAAACCATGTTGGTTCACAAGGTGCGGCAGTATCTTACCCGGTTTCACCGGAACAGGGAGTTTCCCCCTTATATAAGTCCAGAACCTTCCCTTTTAGGTTACAGCGCATGCATGCGAAGGGGGACACATTCATGCAACCCAGGGACTAGGTTTTGCATGTTTCAACACAACACCACACCTCCATGCATGTGCAAGGGCCACATGCAAGTTCTTGAGGGTTTCCTACGACCCACAGCGCGGTTTGCCGCGGAACCCTGATCTGTGGGCCTCGGATCGTCTACCCCCCATAGACGTTCCTCTGACAGGGGTGTCCCGGCGTAGCTCTCTCTTGTTTTGTGTTTGTTTAGGTCATATGATGTGTAAAACCATGTTGGTTCACAAGGTGCGGCAGTATCCTACCCGGTTTCACCGGAACAGGGAGTTTCCCCCTTATATAAGTCCAGAACCTTCCCTTTTAGGTTACAGCGCATGCATGCGAAGGGGGACACATTCATGCAACCCGGGGACTAGGTTTTGCATGTTTCAACACAACACCACACCTCCATGCATGTGCAAGGGCAACATGCAAGTTCTTCAGGGATTCCGACGACCCGGAGCACGGTTTGCCACGGAACCGTGATCTGTGGGCCTCGGATCGTCTACCCCCCATAGACGTTCCTCTGACAGGGGTAGCCCGGCGTAGCTCTCTCTTGTTTTGTGTTTGTCTAGGTCATATGATTATGTAAAACCATGTTGGTTCACAAGGTGCGACAGTATCCTACCCGGTTTCACCGGAACGGGGAGTTTCCCCCTTATATAGTCCAAGACCTTCCCTTTTAGGTTACAGCGCATGCATGCGAAGGGGGACACATTCATGCAACCCGGGGACTAGGTTTTGCATGTTTCAACACAACACCACACCTCCATGCATGTGCAAGGGCCACATGCAAGTTCTTGAGGGTTTCCTACGACCCAGAGCACGGTTTGCCGCGGAACCCTGATCTGTGGGCCTCGGATCGTCTACCCCCCATAGACGTTCCTCTGACAGGGGTAGCCCGGCGTAGCTCTCTCTTGTTTTGTGTTTGTTTAGGTCATATGATGATGTAAAACCATGTTGGTTCACAAGGTGCGGCAGTATCCTACCCGGTTTCACCAGAACGGGGAGTTTCCCCCTTATATAAGTCTAGGACCTTCCCTTTTAGGTTACAGCGCATGCATGCGAAGGGGGACACATTCATGCAACCCGGGGACTAGGTTTTGCATGTTTCAACACAACACCATACCTCCATGCATGTGCAAGGGCCACATGCAAGTTCTTGAGGGTTTCCTACGACCCGGAGCACGGTTTGCCGCGGAAACCTGACCTGTGGGCCTCGGGTCGTCTACCCCCCATAGACGTTCCTCTGACAGGGGTAGCCCGGCGTATCTCTCTCTTGTTTTGTGTTTGTTTAGGTCATATGGTGATGTAAAACCATGTTGGTTCACAAGGTGCGCCAGTATCCTACCCGGTTTCACCGGAATAGGGAGTTTCCCCCATATATAAGTCCAGAACCTTCCCTTTAGGTTACAGCGCATGCATGCGAAGGGGGACACATTCATGCAACCCGGGGACTAGGTTTTGCATGTTTCAACACAACACCACACCTCCATGCATGTGCAAGGGCCACATGCAAGTTCTTGAGGGTTTCCTACGACCCGGATCGCGGTTTGCCACGGAACCCTGATCTGTGGGCCTCGGATCGTCTACCCCCCATAGACGTTCCTCTGACAGGTGTAGCCCGGTGTAGCTCTCTCTTGTTTTGTGTTTTTTTAGGTCATATGATGATGTACAACCATGTTGGTACACAAGGTGCGGCAGTATCCTACCCGGTTTCATCGGAACAGGGAGTTTCCCCCTTATATAAGTCCAGAACCATCCCTTTTAGGTTACAGCGCATGCATGCGAAGGGGGACACGTTCATGCAACCCGGGGACTAGGTTTTGCATGTTTCAACACAACACCACACCTCCATGCATGTGCAAGGGCCACATGCAAGTTCTTTAGGGTTTCCTACGACCCGGAGCGCGGTTTGCCGCGGAACCCTGACCTGTGGGCCTCGGGTCGTCTACCCCCCATAGACGTTCCTCTGACAGGGGTAGCCCGGCGTATCTCTCTCTTGTTTTGTGTTTGTTTAGGTCATATGGTGATGTAAAACCATGTTGGTTCACAAGGTGCGCCAGTATCCTACCCGGTTTCACCGGAATAGGGAGTTTCCCCCATATATAAGTCCAGAACCTTCCCTTTAGGTTACAGCGCATGCATGCGAAGGGGGACACATTCATGCAACCCGGGGACTAGGTTTTGCATGTTTCAACACAACACCACACCTCCATGCATGTGCAAGGGCCACATGCAAGTTCTTGAGGGTTTCCTACGACCCGGATCGCGGTTTGCCACGGAACCCTGATCTGTGGGCCTCGGATCGTCTACCCCCCATAGACGTTCCTCTGACAGGTGTAGCCCGGTGTAGCTCTCTCTTGTTTTGTGTTTGTTTAGGTCATATGATGATGTACAACCATGTTGGTACACAAGGTGCGGCAGTATCCTACCCGGTTTCACCGGAACGGGGAGTTTCCCCCTTATATAAGTCCAGTACCTTCCCTTTTAGGTTACAACACATGCATGCGAAGGGGGACACATTCATGCAACCCGGGGACTAGGTTTTGCATGTTTCAACACAACACCACACCTCCATGCATGTGCAAGGGCCACATGCAAGTTCTTGAGGGTTTCGTACGACCCGGAGCACGGTTTGCCGCGGAACCCTGATTTGTGGAACTCGGATCGTCTACCCCCCATAGACGTTCCTCTGACAGGGGTAGCCCGGCGTAGCTCTCTCTTGTTTTGTGTTTGTTTAGGTCATATGATGATGTAAAACCATGTTGGTTCACAAGGTGCGGCAGTATCCTACCCGGTTTCACCGGAACAGGGAGTTTCCCCCATATATAAGTCCAGAACCTTCCCTTTAGGTTACAGCGCATGCATGCGAAGGGGGACACATTAATGCAACCCGGGGACTAGGTTTTGCATGTTTCAACACAACACCACACCTCCATGCATGTGCAAGGGCCACATGCAAGTTCTTGAGGGTTTCCTACGACCCGGATCGCGGTTTGCCACGGAACCCTGATCTGTGGGCCTCGGATCGTCTACCCCCCATAGACGTTCCTCTGACAGGTGTAGCCCGGTGTAGCTCTCTCTTGTTTTGTGTTTTTTTAGGTCATATGATGATGTACAACCATGTTGGTACACAAGGTGCGGCAGTATCCTACCCGGTTTCATCGGAACAGGGAGTTTCCCCCTTATATAAGTCCAGAACCATCCCTTTTAGGTTACAGCGCATGCATGCGAAGGGGGACACGTTCATGCAACCCGGGGACTAGGTTTTGCATGTTTCAACACAACACCACACCTCCATGCATGTGCAAGGGCCACATGCAAGTTCTTTAGGGTTTCCTACGACCCGGAGCGCGGTTTGCCACGGAACCCTGACCTGTGGGCCTTGGATCGTCTACCCCCCATAGACGTTCCTCTAACAGGGGTAGCCCGGCGTAGCTCTCTCTTGTTTTGTGTTTGTTTAGGTCATATGATGATGTAAAACCATGTTGGTTCACAAGGTGCGGCAGTATCCTACCCGGTTTCACCGGAACGGGGAGTTTCCCCCTTATATAAGTCCAGAACCTTCCCTTTTAGGTTACAGCGCATGCATGCGAAGGGGGACACATTTATGCAACCCGGGGACTAGGTTTTGCATGTTTCAACACAACACCACACCTCCATGCATGTGCAAGGGCCACATGCAAGTTCTTGAGGGTTTCGTACGACCCGGAGCACGGTTTGCCGCGGAACCCTGATTTGTGGGCCTCGGATCGTCTACCCCCCCATAGACGTTCCTCTAACAGGGGTAGCCCGGCGTAGCTCTCTCTTGTTTTGTGTTTGTTTAGGTCATATGATGATGTAAAACCATGTTGGTTCACAAGGTGCGGCAGTATCCTACCCGGTTTCACCGGAACGGGGAGTTTCCCCCTTATATAAGTCCAGTACCTTCCCTTTTAGGTTACAGCGCATGCATGCGAAGGGGGACACAATCATGCAACCCGGAGACTAGGTTTTGCATGTTTCAACACAACACCACACCTCCATGCATGTGCAAGGGCCACATGCAAGTTCTTGAGGGTTTCGTACGACCCGGAGCACGGTTTGCCGCGGAACCCTGATTTGTGGAACTCGGATCGTCTACCCCCCATAGACGTTCCTCTGACAGGGGTAGCCCGACGTAGCTCTCTCTTGTTTTGTGTTTGTTTAGGTCATATGATGATGTAAAACCATGTTGGTTCACAAGGTGCGGCAGTATCCTACCCGGTTTCACCGGAACTGGGAGTTTCCCCCTTATATAAGTCCAGGACCTTCCCTTTTAGGTTACAGCGCATGCATGCGAAGGGGGACACATTCATGCAACCCGGGGACTAGGTTTTCATTGTTTCAACACAACACCACACCTCCATGCATGTGCAAGGGCCACATGCCCGTTCTTGAGGGTTTCCTACGACCCGGAGCACGGTTTACCGCGGAACCCTGATTTGTGGGCCTTAGATCGTCTACCCCCCATAGACGTTCCTCTGACAGGGGTAGCCCGGCGTAGCTCTCTTGTTTTGTGTTTGTTTTGGTCATATGATGATGTAAAACCATGTTGGTTCACAAGGTGCGGCAGTATCCTACCCGGTTTCACCGGAACGGGGAGTTTCCCCCTTATATAAGTCCAGAACCTTCCCTTTTAGGTTACAGCGCAAGCATGCGAAGGGGGACACATTCATGCAACCCGGGGACTAGGTTTTGCATGTTTCAACACAACACCACACCTCCATGCATGTGCAAGGGCCACATGCAAGTTCTTGAGGGTTTCCTACGACCCAGAGCACGGTTTGCCGCGGAACCCTGATCTGTGGGCCTCGGATCGTCTACCCCCCATAGACGTTCCTCTGACAGGGGTGTCCCGGCGTAGCTCTCTCTTGTTTTGTGTTTGTTTAGGTCATATGATGATGTAAAACCATGTTGGTTCACAAGGTGTGGCAGTATCCTACCCGGTTTCACCGAAACGGGGAGTTTCCCCCTTATATAAGTCCAGAATCTTCCCTTTTAGGTTACAGCGCATGCATGCGAAGGGGGACACATTCATGCAACCCGGGGACTAGGATTTGCATGTTTCAACACAACTCCACACCTCCATGCATGTTCAAGGGCCACATGCCCGTTCTTGAGGGCTTCCTACGACCCAGAGCATGATTTGCCGCGGAACCCTGATCTGTGGGCCACGGATCGTCTACCCCCCATAGACGTTCCTCTGACAGGGGTAGCCCAGCATAGCTCTCTCTTGTTTTGTGTTTGTTTAGGTCATATGATGATGTAAAACCATATTGGTTCACAAGGTGCGGCAGTATACTACCCGGTTTCACCGGAACGGAGAGTTTCCCCCTTATATAAGTCCAGGACCTTCCCTTTTAGGTTAGAGTGCATGCATGCGAAGGGGGACACATTCATGTAACCCGGGGACTAGGTTTTGCATGTTTCAACACAACACCACACCTCCATGCATGTGCAAGGGGCACAAGCAAGTTCTTGAGGGTTTCCTACGACCCGGAGCGTGGTTTGCCGCAGAACCCTGATCTGTGGGCCTTGGATCGTCTACCCCCCATAGACGTTCCTCTGACAGGGGTAGCCCGGCGTAGCTCTCTCTTGTTTTGTGTTTGTTTAGGTCATATGATGATGTAAAACCATGTTGGTTCACAAGGTGCGGCAGTATCTTACCCGGTTTCACCGGAACAGGGAGTTTCCCCCTTATATAAGTCCAGAACCTTCCCTTTTAGGTTACAGCGCATGCATGCGAAGGGGGACACATTCATGCAACCCAGGGACTAGGTTTTGCATGTTTCAACACAACACCACACCTCCATGCATGTGCAAGGGCCACATGCAAGTTCTTGAGGGTTTCCTACGACCCACAGCGCGGTTTGCCGCGGAACACTGATCTGTGGGCCTCGGATCGTCTACCCCCCATAGACGTTCCTCTGACAGGGGTAGCCCGGCGTAGCTCTATCTTGTTTTGTGTTTTTTTAGGTCATATGATGTGTAAAACCATGTTGGTTCACAAGGTGTGGCAGTATCCTACCCGGTTTCACCGGAACAGGGAGTTTCCCCCTTATATAAGTCCAGAACCTTCCCTTTTAGGTTACAACGCATGCATGCGAAGGGGGACACATTCATGCAACCCGGGGACTAGGTTTTGCATGTTTCAACACAACACCACACCTCCATGCATGTGAAAGGGCAACATGCAAGTTCTTCAGGGTTTCCGACGACCCGGAGCACGGTTTGCCACGGAACCGTGATCTGTGGGCCTCGGATCGTCTACCCCCCATAGACGTTCCTCTGACAGGGGTAGCCCGGCGTAGCTCTCTCTTGTTTTGTGTTTGTTTAGGTCATATGATTATGTAAAACCATGTTGGTTCACAAGGTGCGACAGTATCCTACCCGGTTTCACCGGAACGGGGAGTTTCCCCCTTATATAAGTCCAAGACCTTCCCTTTTAGGTTACAGCGCATGCATGCGAAGGGGGACACATTCATGCAACCCGGGGACTAGGTTTTGCATGTTTCAACACAACAACACACCTCCATGCATGTGCAAGGGCCACATGCAAGTTCTTGAGGGTTTCCTACGACCCAGAGCACGGTTTGCCGCGGAACCCTGATCTGTGGGCCTCGGATCGTCTACCCCCATAGACGTTCCTCTGACAGGGGTAGCCCGGCGTAGCTCTCTCTTGTTTTGTGTTTGTTTAGGTCATATGATGATGTAAAACCATGTTGGTTCACAAGGTGCGGCAGTATCCTACCCGGTTTCACCGGAACAGGGAGTTTCCCCCTTATATAAGTCTAGGACCTTCCCTTTTAGGTTACAGCGCATGCATGCGAAGGGGGACACATTCATGCAACCCGGGGACTAGGTTTTGCATGTTTCAACACAACATCACACCTCCATGCATGTGCAAGGTCCACATGCCCGTCCTTGAGGGTTTCCTATGACCCGTAGCGCGGTTTGTCGCGGAACCCTGATCTGTGGGCCTCGGATCGTCTACCCCCCATAGACGTTCCTCTGACTGAGGTAGCCCGGTGTAGCTCTCTCTTGTTTTGTGTTTGTTTAGGTCATATGATGATGTAAAACCATGTTGGTTCACAAGGTGCGGCAGTATCCTACCCGATTTCACCGAAACGGGGAGCTTCCCCCTTATATTAGTCCAGAACCTTCCCTTTTAGGTTACAGCGCATGCATGCGAAGGGGGACACATTCATGCAACCCGGGGACTAGGTTTTGCATGTTTCAACACAACACCGCACCTCCATGCATGTGCAAGGGCCACATGCAAGTTCTTGAGGGTTTCCTACGACTCGGAGCGCGGTTTGCCACGGAACCCTGATCTGTGGGCCTCGGATCGTCTACCCCCCATAGACGTTTCTCTGACAGGGGTAGCCCGGCGTAGCTCTCTCTTGTTTTGTGTTTGTTTAGGTCATATTATGATGTAAAACCATGTTGGTTCACAAGGTGCGGCAGTATCCTACCGGGTTTCATCGGAACGGGGAGTTTCCCCCTTATATAAGTCCAGAACCTTCCCTTTTAGGTTACAGCGCATGCATGCGAAGGGGGACACATTCATGCAACCCGGGGACTAGGTTTTGCATGTTTCAACACAACACCACACCTCCATGCATGTGCAAGGGCCACATGCAAGTTCTTTAGGGTTTCCTACGACCCGGAGCGCGGTTTGCCGCGGAACCCTGATATGTGGGCCTCGGATTGTCTACCCCCGATAGACGTTCCTCTAACAGGGGTAGCCCGGCGTAGCTCTCTCTTGTTTTGTGTTTGTTTAGGTCATATGATGATGTAAAACCATGTTGGTTCACAAGGTGCGGCAGTATCCTACCCGGTTTCACCGGAACGGGGAGTTTCCCCCTTACATAAGTCTAGAACCTTCCCTTTTAGGTTACAGCACATGCATGCGAAGGGGGACACATTCATGCAACCCGGGGACTAGGTTTTGCTTGTTTCAACACAACACCACACCTCCATGCATGTGCAAGGGCCACATGCAAGTTCTTGAGGGTTTCCTACGACCCGGAGCACGGTTTGCCGCGGAACCCTGATTTGTGGGCCTCGGATCGTCTACCCCCCATAGACGTTCCTCTGACAGGGGTAGCCCGGCGTAGCTCTCTCTTGTTTTGTGTTTGTTTAGGTCATATGATGATGTAAAACCATGTTGGTTCACAAGGTGCGGCAGTATCCTACCCGGTTTCACCAGAACGGGGAGTTTCCCCCTTATATAAGTCTAGGACCTTCCCTTTTAGGTTACAGCGCATGCATGCGAAGGGGGACACATTCATGCAACCCGGGGACTAGATTTGCATGTTTCAACACAACACCACACCTCCATGCATGTGCAAGGGCCACATGCCCGTTCTTGAGGGTTTCCTACGACCCGGAGCACGGTTTACCGCGGAACCCTGATCTGTGGGCCTCGGATCGTCTACCCTCCATAGACGTTCCTCTGACAGGGGTAGCCCGACGTAGCTCTCTCTTGTTTTGTGTTTGTTTAGGTCATATGATGATGTAAAACCATGTTGGTTCACAAGGTGCGGCAGTATCCTACCCGGTTTCACTGGAACGGGGAGTTTCCCCCTTATATAAGTCCAGAACCTTCCCTTTTAGGTTACAGCGCATGCATGCGAAGGGGGACACATTCATGCACACCGGGGACTAGGTTTTGCATGTTTCAACACAACACCACACCTCCATGCATGTGCAAGGGCCACATGCAAGTTCTTGAGGGTTTCCTACGACCCGGAGCACGGTTTGCCGCGGAACCCTGATCTGTGGGCCTCGGATCGTCTACCCCCCATAGACGTTCCACTAACAGGGGTAGCCCGGCGTAGCTCTCTCTTGTTTTGTGTTTGTTTAGGTCATATGATGATGTAAAACCATGTTGGTTCACAAGGTGCGGCAGTATCCTACCTGGTTTCACCGGAACGGGGAGTTTCCCCCTTATATAAGTCCAGAACCTTCCCTTTTAGGTTACAGCGCATGCATGCGAAGGGGGACACATTCATGCAACCCGGGGACTAGGTTTTGCATGTTTCAACACAACACCACACCTCCATGCATGTGCATGGGCCACATGCAAGTT
This sequence comes from Avena sativa, assembly GCA_916181665.1. NCBI lineage: Eukaryota > Viridiplantae > Streptophyta > Magnoliopsida > Poales > Poaceae > Avena > Avena sativa. The sequence continues at coordinate 624,957,197 of OV702288.1, read as the reverse complement.
CTTGAGGGTTTCCTACGACCCGGAGCGCGGTTTGCCGCGGAACCCTGATTTGTGGGCCTCGGATCGTCTACCCTCCATAGACGTTCCTCTGACAGGGGTAGCCCGGCGTAGCTCTCTCTTGTTTTGTGTTTGTTTAGGTCATATGATGATGTAAAACCATGTTGGTTCACAAGGTGCGGCAGTATCCTACCCGGTTTCACCGGAACGGGGAGTTTCCCCCTTACATAAGTCTAGAACCTTCCTTTTAGGTTACAGCACATGCATGCGAAGGGGGACACATTCATGCAACCCGGGGACTAGGTTTTTCTTGTTTCAACACAACACCACACCTCCATGCATGTGCAAGGGCCACATGCAAGTTCTTGAGGGTTTCCTACGACCCGGAGCACGGTTTGCCGCGGAACCCTGATTTGTGGGCCTCGGATCGTCTACCCCCCATAGACGTTCCTCTGACAGGGGTAGCCCGGCGTAGCTCTCTCTTGTTTTGTGTTTGTTTAGGTCATATGATGATGTAAAACCATGTTGGTTCACAAGGTGCGGCAGTATCCTACCCGGTTTCACCAGAACGGGGAGTTTCCCCCTTATATAAGTCTAGGACCTTCCCTTTTAGGTTACAGCGCAAGCATGCGAAGGGGGACACATTCATGCAACCCGGGGACTAGATTTGCATGTTTCAACACAACACCACACCTCCATGCATGTGCAAGGGCCACATGCCCGTTCTTGAGGGTTTCCTACGACCCGGAGCACGGTTTACCGCGGAACCCTGATCTGTGGGCCACGGATCGTCTACCCTCCATAGACGTTCCTCTGACAGGGGTAGCCCGGTGTAGCTCTCTCTTGTTTTGCGTTTGTTTAGGTCATATGATGATGTAAAACCATGTTGGTTCACAAGGTGCGGCAGTATCCTACCCGGTTTTACCGGAACGGGGAGTTTCCCCCTTATATAAGTCCAGAACCTTCCCTTTTAGGTTACAGCGCATGCATGCGAAGGGGGACACATTCATGCAACCCGGGGACTAGGTTTTGCATGTTTCAATACAACACCACACCTCCATGCATATGCAAGGGCCACATGCCCGTTCTTGAGGGTTTCCTACGACCCACAGCGTGGTTTGCCGTGGAACCCTGATCTGTGGGCCTCGGATCGTCTACCCCCCATAGACGTTCAGCTGACAGGGGTAGCCCGGCGTAGCTCTCTTTTGTTTTGTGTTTGTTTAGGTCATATGATGATGTAAAACCATGTTGGATCACAAGGTGCGGCAGTATACTACCCGGTTTCACCGGAACGGGGAGTTTCCCCCTTATATAAGTCCAGGACCTTCTTTTTCAGGTTACAACGCATGCATGCGAAGGGGGACACATTCATGCAACCCGGTGACTAGGTTTTGCATGTTTCAACACAACAAAACACCTCCATGCATGTGCAAGGGACACATGCAAGTTCTTCAGGGTTTCCTACGACCCGGAGCGCGGTTTGACGCGGAACCCTGATCTGTGGGCCTCGGATCGTCTACCCCCCATAGACGTTCCTCTGACAGGGGTAGCCCGGCGTAGCTCTCTATTGTTTTGTGTTTGTTTAGGTCATATGATGATGTAAAACCATGTTGGTTCACAAGGTGCGGCAGTATCTTACCCGGTTTCACCGGAACAGGGAGTTCCCCCCTTATATAAGTCCAGAACCTTCCCTTTTAGGTTACAGCACATGCATGCGAAGGGGGACACATTCATGCAACCCGGTGACTAGGTTTTGCATGTTTAAACACAACACCACACCTCCATGCATGTGCAAGGGACACATGCAAGTTCTTGAGGGTTTCCTACGACCCGGAGTACGGTTTGCCGCGGAACCCTGATCCGTGGGCCTCGGATCGTCTACCCCCCATAGACGTTCCTCTGACAGGGGTAGCCCGGCGTATCTCTCTCTTGTTTTGTGTTTGTTTAGGTCATATGATGATGTAAAACCACGTTGGTTCACAAGGTGCGGCAGTATCCTACCCGGTTTCACCAGAACGGGGAGTTTCCCCCTTATATAAGTCTAGGACCTTCCCTTTTAGGTTACAGCGCAAGCATGCGAAGGGGGACACATTCATGCAACCCGGGGACTAGATTTGCATGTTTCAACACAACACCACACCTCCATGCATGTGCAAGGGCCACATGCCCGTTCTTGAGGGTTTCCTATGACCCGGAGCACGGTTTACCGCGGAACCCTGATCTGTGGGCCTCGGATCGTCTACCCTCCATAGACGTTCCTCTGACAGGGGTAGCCCGGTGTAGCTCTCTCTTGTTTTGTGTTTGTTTAGGTCATATCATGATGTAAAACCATGTTGGTTCACAAGGTGCGGCAGTATCCTACCCGGTTTTACCGGAACGGGGAGTTTCCCCCTTATATAAGTCCAGAACCTTCCCTTTTAGGTTACAGCGCATGCATGCGAAGGGGGACACATTCATGCAACCCGGGGACTAGGTTTTGTATGTTTCAATACAACACCACACCTCCATGCATATGCAAGGGCCACATGCCCGTTCTTGAGGGTTTCCTACGACCCAGAGCGTGGTTTGCCGTGGAACCCTGATCTGTGGGCCTCGGATCGTCTACCCCCCATAGACGTTCAGCTGACAGGGGTAGCCCGGCGTAGCTCTCTTTTATTTTGTGTTTGTTTAGGTCATATGATGATGTAAAACCATGTTGGATCACAAGGTGCGGCAGTATACTACCCGGTTTCACCGGAACGGGGAGTTTCCCCCTTATATAAGTCCAGGACCTTCTTTTTTAGGTTACAGCGCATGCATGCGAAGGGGGACACATTCATGCAACCCGGTGACTAGGTTTTGCATGTTTCAACACAACACCACACATCCATGCATGTGCAAGGGCCACATGCAAGTTCTTGAGGGTTTCCTACGACCCGGAGCGCGGTTTGCCGCGGAACCCTGATCTGTGGGCCTCAGATCGTCTACCCCCCATAGACGTTCCTCTGACAGGGGTAGCCCGGCGTAGCTCTCTCTTGTTTTGTGTTTGTTTAGGTCATATGATGATGTAAAACCATGTTGGTTCACAAGGTGCGGCAGTATCTTACCCGGTTTCACCGGAACAGGGAGTTTCCCCCTTATATAAGTCCAGAACCTTCCCTTTTAGGTTACAGCACATGCATGCGAAGGGGGACACATTCATGCAACCCGGTGACTAGGTTTTGCATGTTTAAACACAACACCACACCTCCATGCATGTGCCAGGGACACATGCAAGTTCTTGAGGGTTTCCTACGACCCGGAGCGTGGTTTGCCGCGGAACCCTGATCTGTGGGCCTCGGATCGTCTACCCCCCATAGACGTTCCTCTGACAGGGGTAGCCCGGCGTAGCTATCTCTTGTTTTGTGTTTGTTTAGGTCATATGATGATGTAAAAACCATGTTGGTTCACAAGGTGCGGCAGTATCCTACCCGGTTTCACCGGAACAGGGAGTTTCCCCCTTATATAAGTCCAGAACCTTCCCTTTTAGGTTACAGCACATGCATGCGAAGGGGGACACATTCATGCAACCCGGGGACTAGGCTTTGCATGTTTCAACACAACACCACACCTCCATGCATGTGCAAGGGCCACATGCCCGTTCTTGAGGGTTTCCTACGACCTAGAGCGCGGTTTGCCGCGGAACCCTGATCTGTGGGCCTCGGATCGTCTACCCCCCATAGACGTTCCTCTGACAGGGGTAGCCAGGCGTAGCTCTCTCTTGTTTCGTGTTTGTTTAGGTCATATGATGATGTAAAACCATGTTGGTTCACAAGGTGCGGCCGTATCCTACCCGGTTTCACCGGAACAGGGAGTTTCCCCCTTATATAAGTCCAGAACCTTCCCTTTTAGGTTACAGTGCATGCATGCGAAGGGGGACACATTCATGCAACCCGGGGACTAGGTTTCGCATGATTCAACACAACACCACACCTCCATGCATGTGCAAGGGCCACTTGCAAGTTCTTCAGGGTTTCCGATGACCCGGAGCACGGTTTGCCACGGAACCCTGATCTGTGGGCCTCGGATCGTCTACCCCCCATAGACGTTCCTCTTACAGGGGTAGCCCGGCGTAGCTCTCTCTTGTTTTGCGTTTGTTTAGGTCATATGATGATGTAAAACCATGTTGGTTCACAAGGTGCGGCAGTATCCTACCCGGTTTCACCGGAACAGGGAGTTTCCCCCTTATATAAGTCCAGAACCTTCCCTTTTAGGTTACAGCGCATGCATGCGAAGGGGGACACATTCATGCAACCCGGGGACTAGGTTTTGCATGTTTCAACACAACACCACACCTCCATGCATGTGCAAGGGCCACATGCAAGTTCTTGAGGGTTTCCTACGACCCGAAGCACGGTTTGCCGCGGAACCCTGATCTGTGGGCCTCGGATCGTCTACCCCCCATAGACGTTCCTCTGACAGGGGTAGCCCGGCGTAGCTATCTCTTGTTTTGTGTTTGTTTAGGTCATATGATGATGTAAAACCACGTTGGTTCACAAGGTGCGGCAGTATCCTACCCGGTTTCACCGGAACGGGGAGTTTCCCCCTTATATAAGTCCAGAACCTTCCCTTTTAGGTTACAGCGCATGCATGCGAAGGGGGACACATTCATGCAACCCGGGGACTAGGCTTTGCATGTTTCAACACAACACCACACCTCCATGCATGTGCAAGGGCCACATGCCCGTTCTTGAGGGTTTCCTACGACCCAGAGCGTGGTTTGTCGCGGAACCCTGATCTGTGGGCCTCGGATCGTCTACCCCCCATAGACGTTCCTCTGACAGGGGTGGCCTGGCGTATCTTTCTCTTGTTTTGTGTTTGTTTAGGTCATATGATGATGTAAAACCATGTTGGTTCACAAGGTGCGGCAGTATCCTACCCGGTTTCACCGGAACGGGGAGTTTCCCCCTTATATAAGTCCAGAACCTTCCCTTTTAGGTTACAGCGCATGCATGCGAAGGGGGACACATTCATGCAACCCGGGGACTAGGTTTTGCATGTTTCAACACAACACCACACCTCCATGCATGTGCAAGGGCCACATGCAAGTTCTTGAGGGTTTCCTATGACCCGGAGCACGATTTGCCGCAACCCTGATCTGTGGGCCTCGGATCGTCTACCCCCCATAGACGTTCCTCTGACAGGGGTAGCCCGACGTAGCTCTCTCTTGTTTTGTGTTTGTTTAGGTCATATGATGATGTAAAATCACGTTGGTTCACAAGGTGCGGCAGTATCCTACCCGGTTTCACCGGAACGGGGAGTTTCCCCCTTATATAAGTCCAGAACCTTCCCTTTTAGGTTACAGTGCATGCATGCGAAGGGGGACACATTCATGCAACCCGGGGACTAGGCTTTGCATGTTTCAACACAACACCACACCTCCATGCATGTGCAAGGGCCACATGCCCGTTCTTGAGGGTTTCCTACGACCCAGAGTGTGGTTTGTCGCGGAACCCTGATCTCTGGGCCTCGGATCGTCTACCCCCCATAGACGTTCCTCTGACAGGGGTAGCCTGGTGTAGCTCTCTCTTGTTTTGTGTTTGTTTAGGTCATATGATGATGTAAAACCATGTTGGTTCACAAGGTGCGGCAGTATCCTACCTGATTTCACCGAAACAGGGAGCTTCCCCCTTATATAAGTCCAGAACCTTCCCTTTTAGGTTACAGCGCATGCATGCGAAGGGGGACACATTCATGCAACCCGGGGACTAGGTTTTGCATGTTTCAACACAACACCACACCTGCATGCATGTGCAAGGGCCACATGCAAGTTCTTGAGGGTTTCCTACGACCCGGAGCGCGGTTTGCCACGGAACCCTGATCTGTGGGCCTCGGATCGTCTACCCCCCATAGACGTTCCTCTGACAGGGGTAGCCCGACGTAGCTCTCTCTTTTTTTGTGTTTGTTTAGGTCATATGATGATGTAAAACCATGTTGGTTCACAAGGTGCGGCAGTATCCTACCCGATTTCATCGGAACGGGGAGTTCCCCCTTATATAAGTCCAGAACCTTCCCTTTTAGGTTACAGCGCATGCATGCGAAGGGGGACACATTCACGCAACCCGGGGACTAGGTTTTGCATGTTTCAACACAACACCACACCTCCATGCATGTTCAAGGGCCACATGCAAGTTCTTTAGGGTTTCCTACGACCCAGAGCGCGGTTTGCCTCGGAACCCTGATCTGTGGGCCTCGGATCGTCTACCCCGCATAGACGTTCCACTGACAGGGGTAGCCCGGCGTAGCTCTCTCTTGTTTTGTGTTTGTTTAGGTCATATGATGATGTAAAACCATGTTGGTTCACAAGGTGCGGCAGTATCCTACCCGGTTTCACCGGAACGGGGAGTTTCCCCCTTATATAAGTCCAGAACCTTCCCTTTTAGGTTACAGCGCATGCATGCGAAGGGGGACACATTCATGCAACCCGGGGACTAGGCTTTGCATGTTTCAACACAACACCACACCTCCATGCATATGCAAGAGCCACATGCCCGTTCTTCAGGGTTTCCTACGACCCAGAGCGTGGTTTGCCGCGGAACCCTGATCTGTGGGCCTCGGATCGTCTACCCCCCATAGACGTTCAGCTGACAGGGGTAGCCCGGCATAGCTCTCTTTTGTTTTGTGTTTGTTTAGGTCATATGATGATGTAAAACCATGTTGGATCACAAGGTGCGGCAGTATACTACCCGGTTTCACCGGAACAGGGAGTTTCCCCCTTATATAAGTCCAGGACCTTCCCTTTTAGGTTACAGCGCATGCATGCGAAGGGGGACACATTCATGCAACCCGGTGACTAGGTTTTGCATGTTTCAACACAACACCACACCTCCATGCATGTGCAAGGGCCACATGCAAGTTCTTGAGGGTTTCCTATGACCCGGAGCGCGGTTTGCCGCGGAACCCTGATCTGTGGTCCTCAGATCGTCTACCCCCCATAGACGTTCCTCTGACAGGGGTCGCCCGGCGTAGCTCTCTCTTGTTTTGTGTTTGTTTAGGTCATATGATGATGTAAAACCATGTTGGTTCACAAGGTGCGGCAGTATCTTACCCGGTTTCACCGGAACAGGGAGTTTCCCCCTTATATAAGTCCAGAACCTTCCCTTTTAGGTTACAGCACATGCATGCGAAGGGGGACACAATCATGCAATCCGGGGACTAGGTTTTGCATGTTTCAACACAACACCACACCTCCATGCATGTGCAAGGGCCACATGCAAGTTCTTGAGGGTTTCCTACGACCCGGAGTACGGTTTGCCGTGGAACCCTGATCCGTGGGCCTCGGATCGTCTACCCCCCATAGACGTTCCTCTGACAGGGGTATCCCGGCGTAGCTCTCTCTTGTTTTGTGTTTGTTTAGGTCATATGATGATGTAAAATCACATTGGTTCACAAGGTGCGGCAGTATCCTACCCGGTTTCACCGGAACGGGGAGTTTCCCCCTTATATAAGTCCAGAACCTTCCCTTTTAGGTTACAGCGCATGCATGCGAAGGGGGACACATTCATGCAACCCGGGGACTAGGCTTTGCATGTTTCAACACAACACCACACCTCCATGCATGTGCAAGGGCCACATGCCCGTTCTTGAGGGTTTCCTACGACCCAGAGTGTGGTTTGTCGCGGAACCCTGATCTCTGGGCCTCGGATCGTCTACCCCCCGTAGACGTTCCTCTGACAGGGGTAGCCCGGTGTAGCTCTCTCTTGTTTTGTGTTTGTTTAGGTCATATGATGATGTAAAACCATGTTGGTTCACAAGGTGCGGCAGTATCCTACCCGATTTCACCGAAACAGGGAGCTTCCCCCTTATATAAGTCTAGAACCTTCCCTTTTAGGTTACAGCGCATGCATGCGAAGGGGGACACATTCATGCAACCCGGGGACTAGGTTTTGCATGTTTCAACACAACACCACACCTGCATGCATGTGCAAGGGCCACATGCAAGTTCTTGAGGGTTTCCTACGACCCGGAGCGCGGTTTGCCACGGAACCCTGATCTGTGGGCCTCGGATCGTCTACCCCCATAGACGTTCCTCTAACAGGGGTAGCCCGGCGTAGCTCTCTCTTTTTTTGTGTTTGTTTAGGTCATATGATGATGTAAAACCATGTTGGTTCACAAGGTGCGGCAGTATCCTACCCGATTTCATCGGAACGGGGAGTTCCCCCTTATATAAGTCCAGAACCTTCCCTTTTAGGTTACAGCGCATGCATGCGAAGGGGGACACATTCACGCAACCCGGGGACTAGGTTTTGCATGTTTCAACACAACACCACACCTCCATGCATGTTCAAGGGCCACATGCAAGTTCTTTAGGGTTTCCTATGACCCGGAGCGCGGTTTGCCTCGGAACCCTGATCTGTGGGCCTCGGATCGTCTACCCCCCATAGACGTTCCTCTAACAGGGGTAGCCCGGCGTAGCTCTCTCTTGTTTTGTGTTTGTTTAGGTCATATGATGATGTAAAAACCATGTTGGTTCACAAGGTGCGGCAGTATCCTACCCGGTTTCACCGGAACAGGGAGTTTCCCCCTTATATAAGTCCAGAACCTTCCCTTTTAGGTTACAGCGCATGCATGCGAAGGGGGACACATTCATGCAACCCGGGGACTAGGTTTTGCATGTTTCAACACAACACCACACCTCCATGCATGTGCAAGGGCCACATGCAAGTTCTTGAGGGTTTCCTACGACCCGAAGCACGGTTTGCCGCGGAACCCTGATCTGTGGGCCTCGGATCGTCTACCCCCCATAGACGTTCCTCTGACAGGGGTAGCCCGGCGTAGCTCTCTCTTGTTTTGTGTTTGTTTAGGTCATATGATGATGTAAAACCACGTTGGTTCACAAGGTGCGGCAGTATCCTACCCGGTTTCACCGGAACAGGGAGTTTCCCCCTTATATAAGTCCAGAACCTTCCCTTTTAGGTTACAGCGCATGCATGCGAAGGGGGACACATTCATGCAACCCGGGGACTACGCTTCGCATGTTTCAACACAACACCACACCTCCATGCATGTGCAAGGGCCACATGCCCGTTCTTGAGGGTTTCCTACGACCCAGAGCGTGGTTTGCCGCGGAACCCTGATCTGTGGGCCTCGGATCGTCTACCCCCCATAGACGTTCCTCTGACAGGGGTAGCCCGGCGTAGCTTTCTCTTGTTTTGTGTTTGTTTAGGTCATATGATGATGTAAAACCATGTTGGTTCACAAGGTGCGGCAGTATCCTACCCGGATTCACCGGAACGGGGAGTTTCCCCCTTATATAAGTCCAGAACCTTCCCTTTTAGGTTACAGCGCATGCATGCGAAGGGGGACACATTCATGCAACCCGGGGACTAGGTTTTGCATGTTTCAACACAACACCACACCTCCATGCATGTGCAAGGGCCACATGCAAGTTCTTGAGGGTTTCCTATGACCCGGAGCACGGTTTGCCGCAACCCTGATCTGTGGGCCTCGCATCGTCTACCCCCCATAGACGTTCCTCTGACAGGGGTATCCCGACGTAGCTCTCTCTTGTTTTGTGTTTGTTTAGGTCATATGATGATGTAAAACCACGTTGGTTCACAAGGTGCGGCAGTATCCTACCCGGTTTCACCGGAACGGGGAGTTTCCCCCTTATATAAGTCCAGAACCTTCCCTTTGAGGTTACAGCGCATGCATGCGAAGAGGGACACATTCATGCAACCCGGGGACTAGGCTTTGCATGTTTCAACACAACACCACACCTCCATGCATGTGCAAGGTCCACATGCCCGTTGTTGAGGTTTTCCTACGACCCAGAGCGTGGTTTGCCGCGGAACCCTGATCTGTGGGCCTCGGATCGTCTACCCCCCATAGACGTTCCTCTGACAGGGGTAGCCCGGTGTAGCTCTCTCTTGTTTTGTGTTTGTTTAGGTCATATGATGATGTAAAACCATGTTGGTTCACAAGGTGCGGCAGTATCCTACCCGATTTCACCGAAACGGGGAGCTTCCCCCTTATATAAGTCCAGAACCTTCCCTTTTAGGTTACAGCGCATGCATGCGAAGGGGGAGACATTCATGCAACCCGGGGACTAGGTTTTGCATGTTTCAACACAACACCACACCTCCATGCATGTTCAAGGGCCACATGCAAGTTCTTGAGGGTTTCCTACGACCCGGAGCGCGGTTTGCCACGGAACCCTGATCTGTGGGCCTCGGATCGTCTACCCCCCATAGACGTTCCTCTGACAGGGGTAGCCCGGCGTAGCTCTCTCTTGTTTTATGTTTGTTTAGGTCATATGATGATGTAAAACCATGTTGGTTCACAAGGTGCGGCAGTATCCTACCCGATTTCATCGGAACAGGGAGTTTCCCCCTTATATAAGTCCAGAACCTTCCCTTTTAGGTTACAACGCATGCATGCGAAGGGGGACACATTCATTCAACCCGGGGACTAGGTTTTGCATGTTTCAACACAACACCACACCTCCATGCATGTGCAAGGGCCACATGCCCGTTCTTGAGGGTTTCCTACGACCCAGAGCGTGGTTTGCCGCGAAACCCTGATCTGTGGGCCTCGGATCGTCTACCCCCCATAGACGTTCCTCTGACATGGGTAGCCCGGCGTAGATATCTCTTGTTTTGTGTTTGTTTAGGTCATATGATGATGTAAAACCATGTTGGTTCACAAGGTGCGGCAGTATCCTACCCGGTTTCACCGGAACGGGGAGTTTCCCCCTTATATAAGTCCAGAACCTTCCCTTTTAGGTTACAGCGCATGCATGCGAAGGGGGACACATTCATGCAACCCGGGGACTAGGTTTTGCATGTTTCAACACAACACCAAACCTCCATGCATGTGCAAGGGCCACATGCAAGTTCTTGAGGGTTTCCTATGACCCGGAGCACGGTTTGCCACGGAACCCTGATCTGTGGGCCTCGGATCGTCTACCCCCCATAGACGTTCCTCTGACAGGGGTAGCCCGGCGTAGCTCTCTCTTGTTTTGTGTTTGTTTAGGTCATATGATGATGTAAAATCAGGTTGGTTCACAAGGTGCGGCAGTATCCTACCCGGTTTCACCGGAACAGGGAGTTTCCCCCTTATATAAGTCCAGAACCTTCCCTTTTAGGTTACAGTGCATGCATGCGAAGGGGGACACATTCATGCAACCCGGGGACTAGGTTTTGCATGGTTCAACACAACACCACACCTCCATGCATGTGCAAGGGCCACATGCAAGTTCTTGAGGGTTTCCTACAACCCGGAGCGCGGTTTGCCGCGGAACCCTGGTCCGTGGGCCTCGGATCGTCTACCCCCATAGACGTTCCTCTGACAGGGGTAGCCCTGCGTAGCTCTCTCTTGTTTTGTGTTTGTTTAGGTCATATGATGATGTAAAACCATGTTGGTTCACAAGGTGCGGCAGTATCTTACCCGGTTTCACCGGAACAGGGAGTTTCCCCCTTATATAAGTCCAGAACCTTCCGTTTTAGGTTACAACGCATGCATGCGAAGGGGGACACATTCATGCAACCCGGGGATAGCTTTTGCATGTTTCAACACAACACCACACCTCCATGCATGTGCAAGGGCCACATGCAAGTTCTTGAGGGTTTCCTATGACCCGGAGCGCGATTTGCCGCGGAACCCTGATCTGTGGGCCTCGGATCGTCTACCCCCCATAGACGTTCCTCTGACAGGGGTAGCCCAGCGTAGCTTTCTCTTGTTTTGTGTTTGTTTAGGTCATATGATGATGTAAAACCATGTTGGTTCACAAGGTGCGGCAGTATCCTACCCGGTTTCACCGGAACGGGGAGTTTCCCCCTTATATAAGTCCAGAACCTTCCCTTTTAGGTTACAGCGCATGCATGCGAAGGGGGACACATTCATGCAACCCGGGGACTATGTTTTGCATGTTTCAACACAACACCACACCTCCATGCATGTGCAAGGGCCACATGCAAGTTCTTGAGGGTTTCCTACGACCCGGAGCACGGTTTGCCACGGAACCCTGATCTGTGGGCCTCGGATCGTCTACCCCCCATAGACGTTCCTCTGACAGGGGTAGCCCAGCGTAGCTCTCTCTTGTTTTGTGTTTGTTTAGGTCATATGATGATGTAAAACCATGTTGGTTCACAAGGTGCGGCACTATCCTACCCGGTTTCACCGGAACGGGGAGTTTCCCCCTTATATAAGTCCAGAACCTTCCCTTTTAGGTTACAGCGCATGCATGCGAAGGGGGACACATTCATGCAACCCGGGGACTAGGCTTTGCATGTTTCAACACAACACCACACCTCCATGCATGTGCAAGGGCCACATGCCCGTTCTTGAGGGTTTTCTACGACCCAGAGCGTGGTTTGCCGCGAAACCCTGATCTGTGGGCCTCGGATCTTCTACCCCCCATAGACGTTCCTCTGACAGGGGTAGCCCGGCATAGCTCTCTCTTGTTTTGTGTTTGTTTAGGTCATATGATGATGTAAAACCACGTTGGTTCACAAGGTGCGGCAGTATCCTACCCGGTTTCACCGGAACGGGGAGTTTCCCCCTTATATAAGTCCAGAACCTTCCCTTTTAGGTTACAGCGCATGCATGCGAAGGGGGACACATTCATGCAACCCGGGGACTAGGTTTTGCATGTTTCAACACAACACCACACCTGCATGCATGTGTAAGGGCCACATGCAAGTTCTTGAGGGTTTCCTACGACCCGGAGCGCGGTTTGCCACGGAACCCTGATCTGTGGGCCTCGGATCGTCTACCCCCATAGACGTTCCTCTGACAGGGGTAGCCCGGCGTACCTCTCTCTTTTTTGGTGTTTGTTTAGGTCATATGATGATGTAAAACCATGTTGGTTCACAAGGTGCGGCAGTATCCTACCCGATTTCATCGGAACGGGGAGTTCCCCCTTATATAAGTCCAGAACCTTCCCTTTTAGGTTACAGCGCATGCATGCGAAGGGGGACACATTCACGCAACCCGGGGACTAGGTTTTGCATGTTTCAACACAACACCACACCTCCATGCATGTTCAAGGGCCACATGCAAGTTCTTTAGGGTTTCCTATGACCCGGAGCGCGGTTTGCCACGGAACCCTGATCTGTGGGCCTCGGATCGTCGACCCCCCATAGACGTTCCTCTAACAGGGGTAGCCCGGCGTAGCTCTCTCTTGTTTTGTGTTTGTTTAGGTCATATGATGATGTAAAACCATGTTGGTTCACAAGGTGCGGCAGTATCCTACCCGATTTCATCGGAACGGGGAGTTCCCCCTTATATAAGTCCAGAACCTTCCCTTTTAGGTTACAGCGCATGCATGCGAAGGGGGACACATTCACGCAACCCGGGGACTAGGTTTTGCATGTTTCAACACAACACCACACCTCCATGCATGTTGAAGGGCCACATGCAAGTTCTTTAGGGTTTCCTACGACCCAGAGCGCGGTTTGCCTCGGAACCCTGATCTGTGGGCCTCGGATCGTCTACCCCGCATAGACGTTCCACTGACAGGGGTAGCCCGGCGTAGCTCTCTCTTGTTTTGTGTTTGTTTAGGTCATATGATGATGTAAAACCATGTTGGTTCACAAGGTGCGGCAGTATCCTACCCGGTTTCACCGGAACGGGGAGTTTCCCCCTTATATAAGTCCAGAACCTTCCCTTTTAGGTTACAGCGCATGCATGCGAAGGGGGACACATTCATGCAACCCGGGGACTAGGTTTTGCATGTTTCAACACAACACCACACCTTCATGCATGTGCAAGGGCCACATGCAAGTTCTTTAGGGTTTCCTACGACCCGGAGCGCGGTTTGCCGTGGAACCCTGATTTGTGGGCCTCGGATCGTCTACCCCCCATAGACGTTCCTCTGACAGGGGTAGCCCGGCGTAGCTCTCTCTTGTTTTGTGTTTGTTTAGGTCATATGATGATGTAAAACCATGTTGGTTCACAAGGTGCGGCAGTATCCTACCCGGTTTCATCGGAACGGGGAGTTCCCCCTTATATAAGTCCAGAACCTTCCCTTTTAGGTTACAGCGCATGCATGCGAAGGGGGACACATTCACGCAACCCGGGGACTAGGTTTTGCATGTTTCAACACAACACCACACCTCCATGCATGTTCAAGGGCCACATGCAAGTTCTTTAGGGTTTCCTACGACCCGGAGCGCGGTTTGCCACGGAACCCTGATCTGTGGGCCTCGGATCGTCTACCCCCCATAGACGTTCCTCTGACAGGGGTAGCCCGACGTAGCTCTCTCTTTTTTTGTGTTTGTTTAGGTCATATGATGATGTAAAACCATGTTGGTTCACAAGGTGCGGCAGTATCCTACCCGATTTCATCGGAACGGGGAGTTTCCCCTTATATAAGTCCAAAACCTTCCCTTTTAGGTTACAGTGCATGCATGCGAAGGGGGACACATTCATGCAACCCGGGGACTAGGTTTTGCATGTTTCAACACAACACCACACCTCCATGCATGTGCAAGGGCCACATGCAAGTTCTTGAGGGTTTCCTATGACCCGGAGCGCGGTTTGCCGCGGAACCCTGATCTGTGGGCCTCGGATCATCTACCCCCCATAGACGTTCCTCTGACAGGGGTAGCCCAGCATAGATCTCTCTTGTTTTGTGTTTGTTTAGGTCATATGATGATGTAAAACCATATTGGTTCACAAGGTGCGGCAGTATCCTACCCGGTTTCACCGGAACAGGGAGTTTCCCCCTTATATAAGTCAAGAACCTTCCCTTTTAGGTTACAGCGCATGCATGCGAAGGGGGACACACTCATGCAACCCGAGGACTAGGTTTTGCATGTTTCAACACAACACAACACCTCCATGCATGTGCAAGGGACACATGCAAGTTCTTGAGGGTTTCCTACGACCCGGACCATGGTTTGCCGCGGAACCCTGATGTGTGGGCCTCGGATAGTCTACCCCCCATAGACGTTCCTCTGACAGGGGTAGCCCGGCGTAGCTCTATCTTGTTTTGTGTTTGTTTAGGTAATATGATGATGTAAAATCATGTTGGTTCACAAGGTGCGGCAGTATCCTACCCGGTTTCATCGGAACGGGGAGTTTCCCCCTTATATAAGTCTAGGACGTTCCCTTTTAGGTTACAGCGCATGCATGCGAAGGGGGACACATTTCATGCAACACGGGGACCAGGTTTTGCATGTTTCAACACAACACCACACCTCCATGCATGTGCAAGGGCCACATGCAAGTTCTTGAGGGTTTCCTACGACCCGGAGCACGGTTTGCCGCGGAACCCTGATCTGTGGGCCTCGGATCGTCTACCCCCCATAGGCGTTCCTCTGACAGGGGTAGCCCGGCGTAGATCTCTCTTGTTTTGTGTTTGTTTAGGTCATATGATGATGTAAAACCATGTTGGTTCACAAGGTGCGGCAGTATCCTCCCCGGTTTCACCGGAACGGGGAGTTTCCCCCTTATATAAGACCAGGACCTTCCCTTTTAGGTTACAGCGCATGCATGCGAAGGGGGACACATTCATGCAACCCGGGGACTAGGTTTTGCATGTTTCAAGACAACACCGCACCTCCATGCATGTGCAAGGGCCACATGCAAGTTCTTTAGGGTTTCCTACGACCCGGAGCGCGGTTTGCCGTGGAACCCTGATTTGTGGGCCTCGGATCGTCTACCCCCCATAGACGTTCCTCTGACAGGGGTAGCCCGGCGTAGCTCTCTCTTGTTTTGTGTTTGTTTAGGTCATATGATGATGTAAAACCATGTTGGTTCACAAGGTGCGGCAGTATCCTACCCGGTTTCACCGGAACGGGGAGTTTCCCCCTTATATAAGTCCAGGACCTTCCCTTTTAGGTTACAGCGCATGCATGCGAAAGGGGACACATTCATGCAACCCGGGGACTAGGCTTTGCATGTTTCAACACAACACCACACCTCCATGCATGTGCAAGGGCCACATGCCCGTTCTTCAGGGTTTCCTACGACCCAGAGCGTGGTTTGCCGCGGAACCCTGATCTGTGGGCCTCGGATCGTCTACCCCCCATAGACGTTCCTCGGACAGGGGTAGGCCGGCGTAGCTCTCTCTTGTTTTGTGTTTGTTTAGGTCATATGATGATGTAAAACCATGTTGGTTCACAAGGTGCGGTAGTATACTACCCGGTTTCACCGGAACAGGGAGTTTCCCCCTTATATAGGTCCAGGACCTTCCCTTTTAGGTTACAGCGCATGCATGCGAAGGGGGACACATTCATGCAACCAGGGGACTAGGTTTTGCATGGTTCAACACAACACCACACCTCCATGCATGTGCAAGGGCCACATGCAAGTTCTTGAGGGTTTCCTACGACCCGGAGCGCGGTTTGCCGCGGAACCCTGGTCCGTGGGCCTCGGATCGTCTACCCCCATAGACGTTCCTCTGACAGGGGTAGCCCTGCGTAGCTCTCTCTTGTTTTGTGTTTGTTTAGGTCATATGATGATGTAAAACCATGTTGGTTCACAAGGTGCGGCAGTATCTTACCCGGTTTCACCGGAACAGGGAGTTTCCCCCTTATATAAGTCCAGAACCTTCCGTTTTAGGTTACAACGCATGCATGCGAAGGGGGACACATTCATGCAACCCGGGGATAGCTTTTGCATGTTTCAACACAACACCACACCTCCATGCATGTGCAAGGGCCACATGCAAGTTCTTGAGGGTTTCCTACGACCCGGAGCGCGATTTGCCGCGGAACCCTGATCTGTGGGCCTCGGATCGTCTACCCCCCATAGACGTTCCTCTGACAAGGGTAGCCCGGCGTAGCTCTCTCTTGTTTTGTGTTTGTTTAGGTCATATGATGATGTAAAACCATGTTGGTTCACAAGGTGCGGCAGTATCCTCCCCGGTTTCACCGGAACAGGGAGTTTCCCCCTTATATAAGTCCAGAACCTTCCCTTTTAGGTTACAGCGCATGCATGCGAAGGGGGACACATTCATGCAACCCGGGGACTAGGTTTTGCATGTTTCAACACAACACCACACCTCCATGCATGTGCAAGGGCCACATGCCCGTTCTTGAGGGTTTCCTACGACCCGGAGCACGGTTTGCCGCGGAACCCTGATCTGTGGGCCTCGGATCGTCTACCCTCCATAGACGTTCCTCTGACAGGGGTAGCCCGGCGTAGCTCTCTCTTGTTTTGTGTTTGTTTAGGTCATATGATGATGTAAAACCATGTTGGTTCACAAGGTGCGGCAGTATCCTACCCGGTTTCACCGGAACAGGGAGTTTCCCCCTTATATAAGTCCAGGACCTTCCCTTTTAGGTTACAGCGCATGCATGCGAAGGGGGACACATTCATGCAACCCGGAGACTAGGTTTTGCATGTTTCAACACAACATCACACCTCCATGCATGTGCAAGGGCCACATGCAAGTTCTTGAGGGTTTCCTACGACCCGGAGCACGGTTTACCGCGGAACCCTGATCTGTGGGCCTCGGATCGTCTACCCCCCATAGACGTTCCTCTGACAGGGGTAGCCCGGCGTAGCTCTCTCTTGTTTTATGTTTTTTTAGGTCATATGATGATGTAAAACCATGTTGGTTCACAAGGTGCGGCAGTATCCTACCCGGTTTCACCGGAACAGGGAGTTTCCCCGTTATATAAGTCCAGAACCTTCCCTTTTAGGTTACAGCGCATGCATGCGAAGGGGGACACATTCATGCAACCCGGGGACTAGGTTGTGCATGTTTCAACACAACACCACACCTCCATGCATGTGCAAGGGCCACATGCAAGTTCTTGAGGGTTTCCTATGACCCGGAGCATGGTTTGCCGCGGAACCCTGATCTGTGGGCCTCGGATCGTCTACCCCCCATAGACGTTCCTCTGATAGGGGTAGACCCGCGTATCTCTCTCTTGTTTTGTGTTTGTTTAGGTCATATTATGATGTAAAACCATGTTGGTTCACAAGGTGCGGCAGTATGCTACCCGGTTTCACCAGAACAGGTAGTTTCCCCCTTATATAAGTCCAGGACCTTCCCTTTTAGGTTACAGCGCATGCATGCGAAGGGGGACACATTCATGCAACCCGGGGACTAGGTTTTGCATGTTTCAACACAACACAATACCTCCATGCATGTGCAAGGGCCACATGCAAGTTCTTGAGGGTTTCCTACGACCCGGAGCACGGTTTGCCGCGGAACCCTGACCTGTGGGCCTCGGGTCGTCTACCCCCCATAGACGTTCCTCTGACAGGGGTAGCCCGGCGTAGCTCTCTCTTGTTTTGTGTTTGTTTAGGTCATATGATGATGTAAAACCATGTTGGTTCACAAGGTGCGGCAGTATCCTACCCGGTTTCACCGGAACGGGGAGTTTCCCCCTTATATAAGTCCAGGACCTTCCCTTTTAGGTTACAGCGCATGCATGCGAAGGGGGACACATTCATGCAACCCGGGGACTAGGTTTTGCATGTTTCAACACAACACCTCCATCCATGTGCAAGGGCCACATGCAAGTTCTTGAGGGTTTCCTACGACCCGGAGCGCGATTTGCCGCGGAACCCTGATCTGTGGGCCTCGGATCGTCTACCCCCCATAGACGTTCCTTTGACAGGGGTAGCCCAGCGTAGCTCTCTCTTGTTTTGTGTTTGTTTAGGTCATATGATGATGTAAAACCATGTTGGTTCACAAGGTGCGGCAGTATCCTACCCGGTTTCACCGGAACAGGGAGTATCCCCCTTATATAAGTCTAGAACCTTCCCTTTTAGGTTACGGTGCATGCATGCGAAGGGGGACACATTCATGCAACCCGGGGACTAGGTTTTGCATGTTTCAACACAACACCACACCTCCATGCATGTTCAAGGGATACATGCAAGTTCTTGAGGGTTTCCTACGACCCGGAGCGCGGTTTGCCGCGGAACCCTGATCTGTGGGCCTCGGATCGTTTACCCCCCATAGACGTTCCTCTGAGAGGGGTAGCCCAGCGCAGCTCTCTCTTGTTTTGTGTTTGTTTAGGTCATATGATGATGTAAAACCATGTTGGTTCACAAGGTGCGGCAGTATCCTACCCGGTTTCACCGGAACAGGGAGTATCCCCCTTATATAAGTCTAGAACCTTCCCTTTTAGGTTACGGTGCATGCATGCGAAGGGGGACACATTCATGCAACCCGGGGACTAGGTTTTGCATGTTTCAACACAACACCACACCTCCATGCATGTTCAAGGGATACATGCAAGTTCTTGAGGGTTTCCTACGACCCGGAGCGCGGTTTGCCGCGGAACCCTGATCTGTGGGCCTCGGATCGTTTACCCCCCATAGACGTTCCTCTGAGAGGGGTAGCCCAGCGCAGCTCTCTCTTGTTTTGTGTTTGTTTAGGTCATATGATGATGTAAAACCATGTTGGTTCACAAGGTGCGGCAGTATCCTACCCGGTTTCACCGGAACAGGGAGTTTCCCCCTTATATAAGTCCAGAACCTTCCCTTTTAGGTTACAGCGCATGCATGCGAAGGGGGACACATTCATGCAACCCGGGGACTAGGTTTTGCATGTTTCAACACAACACCACACCTCCATGCATGTGCAAGGGCCACATGCACGTTCTTGAGGGTTTCCTACGACCCGGAGCACGGTTTGCCACGGAACCCTGATCTGTGGGCCTCGGATCGTCTACCCCCCATAGACGTTCCTCTGACAGGGGTAGTCCGGCGTAGCTCTCCCTTGTTTTGTGTTTGTTTAGGTCATATGATGATGTAAAACCATGTTGGTTCACAAGGTGCGGCAGTTTCCTACCCGGTTTCACCGGAACGGGGAGTTTCCCCCTTATATAAGTCCAGGACCTTCCCTTTTAGGTTACAGTGCATGCATGCAAAGGGGGACACATTCATGCAACCCGGGGACTAGGTTTTGCATGTTTCAACACAACACCACACCTCCATGCATGTGCAAGGGCCACATGCAAGTTCTTGAGGGTTTCCTATGACCTGGAGCACGGTTTACCGCGGAACCCTGATCTGTGGGCCTCGGATCGTCTACCCCCCATAGACGTTCCTCTGACAGGGGTAGCCCGGCGTAGCTCTCTCTTGTTTTGTATTTGTTTAGGTCATATGATGATGTAAAACCATGTTGGTTCTCATGGTGCGGCAGTATCCTACCCGGTTTCACCGGAACGGGGAGTTTCCCCCTTATATAAGTCCAGAACCTTCCCTTTTAGGTTACAGCGCATGCATGCGAAGGGGGAAACATTCATGCAACCCGGGGACTAGGTTTTGCATGTTTCAACACAACACCGCACCTCCATGCATGTGCAAGGGCCACATGCAAGTTCTTGAGGGTTTCCTATGACCCGGAGCACGGTTTGCCGCGGAACCCTGATCTGTGGGCCTCGTATCATCTACCCCCATAGACGTTCCTCTGACAGGGGTAGCCCGGCGTATCTCTCTCTTGTTTTGTGTTTGTTTAGGTCATATGATGATGTAAAACCATGTTGGTTCACAAGGTGCGGCAGTATCCTACCCGGTTTCACCAGAACGGGGAGTTTCCCCCTTATATAAGTCTAGGACGTTCCCTTTTAGGTTACAGCGCATGCATGCGAAGGGGGACACATTCATGCAACCCGGGGACTAGGTTTTGCATGTTTCAACACAACACCACACCTCCATGCATGTGCAAGGGCAACATGCAAGTTCTTGAGGGTTTCCTACGACCCGGAGCACGGTTTGCCACGGAACCCTGATCTGTGGGCCTCGGGTCGTCTACCCCCCATAGGCGTTCCTCTGACAGGGGTAGCCCGGCGTAGCTCTCTCTTGTTTTGTTTTTGTTTAGGTCATATGATGATGTAAAACCATGTTGGTTCACAAGGTGCGGCAGTATCCTACCCGGTTTCACCGGAATGGGGAGTTTCCCCCTTATATAAGTCCAGGACCTTCCCTTTTAGGTTACAGCGCATGCATGCGAAGGGTTACACATTCATGCAACCCGGGGACTAGGTTTTGCATGTTTCAACACAACACCACACCTCCATCCATGTGCAAGGGCCACATGCAAGTTCTTCAGGGTTTCCTACGACCCGGAGCGCGGTATGCCACGGAACCCTGATCTGTGGGCCTCGGATCGTCTACCCCCCATAGACGTTCCTTTGACAGGGGTAGCCCAGCGTAGCTCTCTCTTGTTTTGTGTTTGTTTAGGTCATATGATGATGTAAAACCATGTTGGTTCACAAGGTGCGGCAGTATCCTACCTGGTTTCACCGGAACGGGGAGTTTCCCCCTTATATAAGTCCAGAACCTTCCCTTTTAGGTTACAGCGCATGCATGCGAAGGGGGACACATTCATGCAAGCCGGGGACTAGGTTTTGCATGTTTCAACACAACACCACACCTCCATGCATGTGCAAGGTCCACATGCCCGTTCTTGAGGGTTTCCTACGACCCGGAGCACGGTTTGGCACGGAACCCTGATATGTGGGCCTCGGATCGTCTACCCCCCATAGACGTTCCTCTGACAGGGGTAGCCCGGCGTAGCTCTCTCTTGTTTTATGTTTGTTTAGGTCATATGATGATGTAAAACCATGTTGGTTCACAAGGTGCGGCAGTATCCTACCCGGTTTCACCGGAACGGGGAGTTTCCCCCTTATATAAGTCCAGGACCTTCCCTTTTAGGTTACAGCGCATGCATGCGAAGGGGGACACATTCATGCAACCCGGGGACTAGGTTTTGCATGTTTCAACACAACACCACACCTCCATGCATGTGCAAGGGCCACATGCAAGTTCTTGAGGGTGTCCTACGACCCGGAGCACGGTTTACCGCGGAACCCTGATCTATGGGCCTCGAATCGTCTACCCCCCATAGACGTTCCTCTGATAGGGGTAGCCCGGCGTAGCTCTCTCTTGTTTTGTGTTTGTTTAGGTCATATGATGATGTAAAACCATGTTGGTTCACAAGGTGCGACAGTATCCTACCCGGTTTCACCGGAACAGGGAGTTTCCCCTTATATAAGTCCAGAACCTTCTCTTTTAGGTTACAGCGCATGCATGGGAAGGGGGACACATTCATGCAACCCGGGGACTAGGTTTTGCATGTTTCAACACAACACCACACCTCCATGCATGTGCAAAGGCCACATGCAAGTTCTTGAGGGTTTCTTATGACCCGGAGCACGGTTTGCCGCGGAACCCTAATCTGTGGTCCTCGGATCGTCTACCCCCCATAGACGTTCCTCTGACAGGGGTAGCCCGGCGTAGCTCTCTCTTGTTTTGTGTTTGTTTAGGTCATATGATGATGTAAAACCATGTTGGTTCACAAGGTGCGGCAGTATCCTACCCGATTTCACCAGAACGGGGAGTTTCCCCCTTATATAAGTCCAGGACCTTCCCTTTTAGGTTACAGCGCATGCATGCGAAGGGGGACACATTCATGCAACCCGGGGACTAGGTTTTGCATGTTTCAACACAACACCACACCTCCATGCATGTGCAAGGGCCACACGCAAGTTCTTGAGGGTTTCCTACGACCCGGAGCACGGTTTGCCGCGGAACCCTGATCTATGGGCCTCGGATCGTCTATCCCCCATAGACGTTCCTCTGACAGGGGTAGCCCGATGTAGCTCTCTCTTGTTTTGTGTTTGTTTAGGTCATATGATGATGTAAAACCATGTTGGTTCACAAGGTGCGGCAGTATCCTACCCGGTTTCACCGGAACAGGGAGTTTCCCCCTTATATAAGTCCAGAACCTTCCCTTTTAGGTTACAGCACATGCATGAGAAGGGGTACACATTCATGCAACCCGGGGACTAGGTTTTGCATGTTTCAACACAACATCACACCTCCATGAATGTGCAAGGTCCACATGCAAGTTCTTGAGGGTTTCCTACGACCCGGAGCGCGGTTTTCCGCGGAACCCTGATCTATGGGCCTCGGATCGTCTACCCCCATAGACGTTCCTCTGACAGGGGTAGCCCGGCGTAGCTCTCTCTTGTTTTGTGTTTGTTTAGGTCATATGATGATGTAAAACCATGTTGGTTCACAAGGTGCGGCAGTATCCTATCCGGTTTAACCGGAACAGGGAGTTTCCCCCTTATATAAGTCCAGAACCTTCCCTTTTAGGTTACAGCGCATGCATGTGAAGGGGGACACATTCATGCAACCCGGAGACTAGATTTTGCATGTTTCAACACAACACCACACCTCCATGCATGTGCAAGGGCCACATGCAAGTTCTTGAGGGTTTCCTATAACCCGGAGCGCGGTTTGCCGCGGAACCCTGATCTGTGGGCCTCGGATCGTCTACCCCCCATAGACGTTCCTCTGACAGGGGTAGCCCGACATAGCTCTATCTTGTTTTGTGTTTGTTTAGGTCATATGATGATGTAAAACCATGTTGGTTCACAAGGTGCCGCAGTATCCTACCCGGTTTCACCGGAACAAGGAGTTTCCCCTTATATAAGTCCAAAACCTTCCCTTTTAGGTTACAGTGCATGCATGCGAAGGGGGACACATTCATGCAACCCGGGGACTAGGTTTTGCATGTTTCAACACAACACCACACCTCCATGCATGTGCAAGGGCCACATGCAAGTTCTTGAGGGTTTCCTATGACCCGGAGCGCGGTTTGCCGCGGAACCCTGATCTGTGGGCCTCGGATCATCTACCCCCCATAGACGTTCCTCTGACAGGGGTAGCCCAGCATAGCTCTCTCTTGTTTTGTGTTTGTTTAGGTCATATGATGATGTAAAACCATATTGGTTCACAAGGTGCGGCAGTATCCTACCCGGTTTCACCGGAACAGGGAGTTTCCCCCTTATATAAGTCAAGAACCTTCCCTTTTAGGTTACAGCGCATGCATGCGAAGGGGGACACACTCATGCAACCCGAGGACTAGGTTTTGCATGTTTCAACACAACACAACACCTCCATGCATGTGCAAGGGACACATGCAAGTTCTTGAGGGTTTCCTACGACCCGGACCATGGTTTGCCGCGGAACCCTGATGTGTGGGCCTCGGATAGTCTACCCCCCATAGACGTTCCTCTGACAGGGGTAGCCCGGCGTAGCTCTATCTTGTTTTGTGTTTGTTTAGGTAATATGATGATGTAAAATCATGTTGGTTCACAAGGTGCGGCAGTATCCTACCCGGTTTCATCGGAACGGGGAGTTTCCCCCTTATATAAGTCTAGGACGTTCCCTTTTAGGTTACAGCGCATGCATGCGAAGGGGGACACATTTCATGCAACACGGGGACCAGGTTTTGCATGTTTCAACACAACACCACACCTCCATGCATGTGCAAGGGCCACATGCAAGTTCTTGAGGGTTTCCTACGACCCGGAGCACGGTTTGCCGCGGAACCCTGATCTGTGGGCCTCGGATCGTCTACCCCCCATAGGCGTTCCTCTGACAGGGGTAGCCCGGCGTAGATCTCTCTTGTTTTGTGTTTGTTTAGGTCATATGATGATGTAAAACCATGTTGGTTCACAAGGTGCGGCAGTATCCTACCCGGTTTCACCGGAACGGGGAGTTTCCCCCTTATATAAGACCAGGACCTTCCCTTTTAGGTTACAGCGCATGCATGCGAAGGGGGACACATTCATGCAACCCGGGGACTAGGTTTTGCATGTTTCAAGACAACACCGCACCTCCATGCATGTGCAAGGGCCACATGCAAGTTCTTTAGGGTTTCCTACGACCCGGAGCGCGGTTTGCCGTGGAACCCTGATTTGTGGGCCTCGGATCGTCTACCCCCCATAGACGTTCCTCTGACAGGGGTAGCCCGGCGTAGCTCTCTCTTGTTTTGTGTTTGTTTAGGTCATATGATGATGTAAAACCATGTTGGTTCACAAGGTGCGGCAGTATCCTACCCGGTTTCACCGGAACGGGGAGTTTCCCCCTTATATAAGTCCAGGACCTTCCCTTTTAGGTTACAGCGCATGCATGCGAAAGGGGACACATTCATGCAACCCGGGGACTAGGCTTTGCATGTTTCAACACAACACCACACCTCCATGCATGTGCAAGGGCCACATGCCCGTTCTTGAGGGTTTCCTACGACCCAGAGCGTGGTTTGCCGCGGAACCCTGATCTGTGGGCCTCGGATCGTCTACCCCCCATAGACGTTCCTCGGACAGGGGTAGGCCGGCGTAGCTCTCTCTTGTTTTGTGTTTGTTTAGGTCATATGATGATGTAAAACCATGTTGGTTCACAAGGTGCGGTAGTATACTACCCGGTTTCACCGGAACAGGGAGTTTCCCCCTTATATAGGTCCAGGACCTTCCCTTTTAGGTTACAGCGCATGCATGCGAAGGGGGACACATTCATGCAACCAGGGGACTAGGTTTTGCATGGTTCAACACAACACCACACCTCCATGCATGTGCAAGGGCCACATGCAAGTTCTTGAGGGTTTCCTACGACCCGGAGCGCGGTTTGCCGCGGAACCCTGGTCCGTGGGCCTCGGATCGTCTACCCCCATAGACGTTCCTCTGACAGGGGTAGCCCTGCGTAGCTCTCTCTTGTTTTGTGTTTGTTTAGGTCATATGATGATGTAAAACCATGTTGGTTCACAAGGTGCGGCAGTATCTTACCCGGTTTCACCGGAACAGGGAGTTTCCCCCTTATATAAGTCCAGAACCTTCCGTTTTAGGTTACAACGCATGCATGCGAAGGGGGACACATTCATGCAACCCGGGGATAGCTTTTGCATGTTTCAACACAACACCACACCTCCATGCATGTGCAAGGGCCACATGCAAGTTCTTGAGGGTTTCCTACGACCCGGAGCGCGATTTGCCGCGGAACCCTGATCTGTGGGCCTCGGATCGTCTACCCCCCATAGACGTTCCTCTGACAAGGGTAGCCCGGCGTAGCTCTCTCTTGTTTTGTGTTTGTTTAGGTCATATGATGATGTAAAACCATGTTGGTTCACAAGGTGCGGCAGTATCCTCCCCGGTTTCACCGGAACAGGGAGTTTCCCCCTTATATAAGTCCAGAACCTTCCCTTTTAGGTTACAGCGCATGCATGCGAAGGGGGACACATTCATGCAACCCGGGGACTAGGTTTTGCATGTTTCAACACAACACCACACCTCCATGCATGTGCAAGGGCCACATGCCCGTTCTTGAGGGTTTCCTACGACCCGGAGCACGGTTTGCCGCGGAACCCTGATCTGTGGGCCTCGGATCGTCTACCCTCCATAGACGTTCCTCTGACAGGGGTAGCCCGGCGTAGCTCTCTCTTGTTTTGTGTTTGTTTAGGTCATATGATGATGTAAAACCATGTTGGTTCACAAGGTGCGGCAGTATCCTACCCGGTTTCACCGGAACAGGGAGTTTCCCCCTTATATAAGTCCAGGACCTTCCCTTTTAGGTTACAGCGCATGCATGCGAAGGGGGACACATTCATGCAACCCGGGGACTAGGTTTTGCATGTTTCAACACAACATCACACCTCCATGCATGTGCAAGGGCCACATGCAAGTTCTTGAGGGTTTCCTACGACCCGCAGCACGGTTTACCGCGGAACCCTGATCTGTGGGCCTCGGATCGTCTACCCCCCATAGACGTTCCTCTGACAGGGGTAGCCCGGCGTAGCTCTCTCTTGTTTTATGTTTTTTTAGGTCATATGATGATGTAAAACCATGTTGGTTCACAAGGTGCGGCAGTATCCTACCCGGTTTCACCGGAACAGGGAGTTTCCCCGTTATATAAGTCCAGAACCTTCCCTTTTAGGTTACAGCGCATGCATGCGAAGGGGGACACATTCATGCAACCCGGGGACTAGGTTGTGCATGTTTCAACACAACACCACACCTCCATGCATGTGCAAGGGCCACATGCAAGTTCTTGAGGGTTTCCTATGACCCGGAGCATGGTTTGCCGCGGAACCCTGATCTGTGGGCCTCGGATCGTCTACCCCCCATAGACGTTCCTCTGATAGGGGTAGACCCGCGTATCTCTCTCTTGTTTTGTGTTTGTTTAGGTCATATTATGATGTAAAACCATGTTGGTTCACAAGGTGCGGCAGTATGCTACCCGGTTTCACCAGAACAGGGAGTTTCCCCCTTATATAAGTCCAGGACCTTCCCTTTTAGGTTACAGCGCATGCATGCGAAGGGGGACACATTCATGCAACCCGGGGACTAGGTTTTGCATGTTTCAACACAACACAATACCTCCATGCATGTGCAAGGGCCACATGCAAGTTCTTGAGGGTTTCCTACGACCCGGAGCACGGTTTGCCGCGGAACCCTGACCTGTGGGCCTCGGGTCGTCTACCCCCCATAGACGTTCCTCTGACAGGGGTAGCCCGGCGTAGCTCTCTCTTGTTTTGTGTTTGTTTAGGTCATATGATGATGTAAAACCATGTTGGTTCACAAGGTGCGGCAGTATCCTACCCGGTTTCACCGGAACGGGGAGTTTCCCCCTTATATAAGTCCAGGACCTTCCCTTTTAGGTTACAGCGCATGCATGCGAAGGGGGACACATTCATGCAACCCGGGGACTAGGTTTTGCATGTTTCAACACAACACCTCCATCCATGTGCAAGGGCCACATGCAAGTTCTTGAGGGTTTCCTACGACCCGGAGCGCGATTTGCCGCGGAACCCTGATCTGTGGGCCTCGGATCGTCTACCCCCCATAGACGTTCCTTTGACAGGGGTAGCCCAGCGTAGCTCTCTCTTGTTTTGTGTTTGTTTAGGTCATATGATGATGTAAAACCATGTTGGTTCACAAGGTGCGGCAGTATCCTACCCGGTTTCACCGGAACAGGGAGTATCCCCCTTATATAAGTCTAGAACCTTCCCTTTTAGGTTACGGTGCATGCATGCGAAGGGGGACACATTCATGCAACCCGGGGACTAGGTTTTGCATGTTTCAACACAACACCACACCTCCATGCATGTTCAAGGGATACATGCAAGTTCTTGAGGGTTTCCTACGACCCGGAGCGCGGTTTGCCGCGGAACCCTGATCTGTGGGCCTCGGATCGTTTACCCCCCATAGACGTTCCTCTGAGAGGGGTAGCCCAGCGCAGCTCTCTCTTGTTTTGTGTTTGTTTAGGTCATATGATGATGTAAAACCATGTTGGTTCACAAGGTGCGGCAGTATCCTACCCGGTTTCACCGGAACAGGGAGTTTCCCCCTTATATAAGTCCAGAACCTTCCCTTTTAGGTTACAGCGCATGCATGCGAAGGGGGACACATTCATGCAACCCGGGGACTAGGTTTTGCATGTTTCAACACAACACCACACCTCCATGCATGTGCAAGGGCCACATGCACGTTCTTGAGGGTTTCCTACGACCCGGAGCACGGTTTGCCACGGAACCCTGATCTGTGGGCCTCGGATCGTCTACCCCCCATAGACGTTCCTCTGACAGGGGTAGTCCGGCGTAGCTCTCCCTTGTTTTGTGTTTGTTTAGGTCATATGATGATGTAAAACCATGTTGGTTCACAAGGTGCGGCAGTTTCCTACCCGGTTTCACCGGAACGGGGAGTTTCCCCCTTATATAAGTCCAGGACCTTCCCTTTTAGGTTACAGTGCATGCATGCAAAGGGGGACACATTCATGCAACCCGGGGACTAGGTTTTGCATGTTTCAACACAACACCACACCTCCATGCATGTGCAAGGGCCACATGCAAGTTCTTGAGGGTTTCCTATGACCTGGAGCACGGTTTACCGCGGAACCCTGATCTGTGGGCCTCGGATCGTCTACCCCCCATAGACGTTCCTCTGACAGGGGTAGCCCGGCGTAGCTCTCTCTTGTTTTGTATTTGTTTAGGTCATATGATGATGTAAAACCATGTTGGTTCTCATGGTGCGGCAGTATCCTACCCGGTTTCACCGGAACGGGGAGTTTCCCCCTTATATAAGTCCAGAACCTTCCCTTTTAGGTTACAGCGCATGCATGCGAAGGGGGAAACATTCATGCAACCCGGGGACTAGGTTTTGCATGTTTCAACACAACACCGCACCTCCATGCATGTGCAAGGGCCACATGCAAGTTCTTGAGGGTTTCCTATGACCCGGAGCACGGTTTGTCGCGGAACCCTGATCTGTGGGCCTCGTATCATCTACCCCCATAGACGTTCCTCTGACAGGGGTAGCCCGGCGTATCTCTCTCTTGTTTTGTGTTTGTTTAGGTCATATGATGATGTAAAACCATGTTGGTTCACAAGGTGCGGCAGTATCCTACCCGGTTTCACCAGAACGGGGAGTTTCCCCCTTATATAAGTCTAGGACGTTCCCTTTTAGGTTACAGCGCATGCATGCGAAGGGGGACACATTCATGCAACCCGGGGACTAGGTTTTGCATGTTTCAACACAACACCACACCTCCATGCATGTGCAAGGGCAACATGCAAGTTCTTGAGGGTTTCCTACGACCCGGAGCACGGTTTGCCACGGAACCCTGATCTGTGGGCCTCGGGTCGTCTACCCCCCATAGGCGTTCCTCTGACAGGGGTAGCCCGGCGTAGCTCTCTCTTGTTTTGTTTTTGTTTAGGTCATATGATGATGTAAAACCATGTTGGTTCACAAGGTGCGGCAGTATCCTACCCGGTTTCACCGGAATGGGGAGTTTCCCCCTTATATAAGTCCAGGACCTTCCCTTTTAGGTTACAGCGCATGCATGCGAAGGGTTACACATTCATGCAACCCGGGGACTAGGTTTTGCATGTTTCAACACAACACCACACCTCCATCCATGTGCAAGGGCCACATGCAAGTTCTTCAGGGTTTCCTACGACCCGGAGCGCGGTATGCCACGGAACCCTGATCTGTGGGCCTCGGATCGTCTACCCCCCATAGACGTTCCTTTGACAGGGGTAGCCCAGCGTAGCTCTCTCTTGTTTTGTGTTTGTTTAGGTCATATGATGATGTAAAACCATGTTGGTACACAACGTGCGGCAGTATCCTACCTGGTTTCACCGGAACGGGGAGTTTCCCCCTTATATAAGTCCAGAACCTTCCCTTTTAGGTTACAGCGCATGCATGCGAAGGGGGACACATTCATGCAAGCCGGGGACTAGGTTTTGCATGTTTCAACACAACACCACACCTCCATGCATGTGCAAGGTCCACATGCCCGTTCTTGAGGGTTTCCTACGACCCGGAGCACGGTTTGGCACGGAACCCTGATATGTGGGCCTCGGATCGTCTACCCCCCATAGACGTTCCTCTGACAGGGGTAGCCCGGCGTAGCTCTCTCTTGTTTTATGTTTGTTTAGGTCATATGATGATGTAAAACCATGTTGGTTCACAAGGTGCGGCAGTATCCTACCCGGTTTCACCGGAACGGGGAGTTTCCCCCTTATATAAGTCCAGGACCTTCCCTTTTAGGTTACAGCGCATGCATGCGAAGGGGGACACATTCATGCAACCCGGGGACTAGGTTTTGCATGGTTCAACACAACACCACACCTCCATGCATGTGCAAGGGCCACATGCAAGTTCTTGAGGGTGTCCTACGACCCGGAGCACGGTTTACCGCGGAACCCTGATCTATGGGCCTCGAATCGTCTACCCCCCATAGACGTTCCTCTGATAGGGGTAGCCCGGCGTAGCTCTCTCTTGTTTTGTGTTTGTTTAGGTCATATGATGATGTAAAACCATGTTGGTTCACAAGGTGCGACAGTATCCTACCCGGTTTCACCGGAACAGGGAGTTTCCCCTTATATAAGTCCAGAACCTTCTCTTTTAGGTTACAGCGCATGCATGGGAAGGGGGACACATTCATGCAACCCGGGGACTAGGTTTTGCATGTTTCAACACAACACCACACCTCCATGCATGTGCAAAGGCCACATGCAAGTTCTTGAGGGTTTCTTATGACCCGGAGCACGGTTTGCCGCGGAACCCTGATCTGTGGTCCTCGGATCGTCTACCCCCCATAGACGTTCCTCTGACAGGGGTAGCCCGGCGTAGCTCTCTCTTGTTTTGTGTTTGTTTAGGTCATATGATGATGTAAAACCATGTTGGTTCACAAGGTGCGGCAGTATCCTACCCGATTTCACCAGAACGGGGAGTTTCCCCCTTATATAAGTCCAGGACCTTCCCTTTTAGGTTACAGCGCATGCATGCGAAGGGGGACACATTCATGCAACCCGGGGACTAGGTTTTGCATGTTTCAACACAACACCACACCTCCATGCATGTGCAAGGGCCACACGCAAGTTCTTGAGGGTTTCCTACGACCCGGAGCACGGTTTGCCGCGGAACCCTGATCTATGGGCCTCGGATCGTCTATCCCCCATAGACGTTCCTCTGACAGGGGTAGCCCGATGTAGCTCTCTCTTGTTTTGTGTTTGTTTAGGTCATATGATGATGTAAAACCATGTTGGTTCACAAGGTGCGGCAGTATCCTACCCGGTTTCACCGGAACAGGGAGTTTCCCCCTTATATAAGTCCAGAACCTTCCCTTTTAGGTTACAGCACATGCATGAGAAGGGGTACACATTCATGCAACCCGGGGACTAGGTTTTGCATGTTTCAACACAACATCACACCTCCATGAATGTGCAAGGGCCACATGCAAGTTCTTGAGGGTTTCCTACGACCCGGAGCGCGGTTTTCCACGGAACCCTGATCTATGGGCCTCGGATCGTCTACCCCCATAGACGTTCCTCTGACAGGGGTAGCCCGGCGTAGCTCTCTCTTGTTTTGTGTTTGTTTAGGTCATATGATGATGTAAAACCATGTTGGTTCACAAGGTGCGGCAGTATCCTATCCGGTTTAACCGGAACAGGGAGTTTCCCCCTTATATAAGTCCAGAACCTTCCCTTTTAGGTTACAGCGCATGCATGTGAAGGGGGACACATTCATGCAACCCGGAGACTAGATTTTGCATGTTTCAACACAACACCACACCTCCATGCATGTGCAAGGGCCACATGCAAGTTCTTGAGGGTTTCCTATAACCCGGAGCGCGGTTTGCCGCGGAACCCTGATCTGTGGGCCTCGGATCGTCTACCCCCCATAGACGTTCCTCTGACAGGGGTAGCCCGACATAGCTCTATCTTGTTTTGTGTTTGTTTAGGTCATATGATGATGTAAAACCATGTTGGTTCACAAGGTGCCGCAGTATCCTACCCGGTTTCACCGGAACAAGGAGTTTCCCCTTATATAAGTCCAAAACCTTCCCTTTTAGGTTACAGTGCATGCATGCGAAGGGGGACACATTCATGCAACCCGGGGACTAGGTTTTGCATGTTTCAACACAACACCACACCTCCATGCATGTGCAAGGGCGACATGCAAGTTCTTGAGGGTTTCCTATGACCCGGAGCGCGGTTTGCCGCGGAACCCTGATCTGTGGGCCTCGGATCATCTACCCCCCATAGACGTTCCTCTGACAGGGGTAGCCCAGCATAGCTCTCTCTTGTTTTGTGTTTGTTTAGGTCATATGATGATGTAAAACCATATTGGTTCACAAGGTGCGGCAGTATCCTACCCGGTTTCACCGGAACAGGGAGTTTCCCCCTTATATAAGTCAAGAACCTTCCCTTTTAGGTTACAGCGCATGCATGCGAAGGGGGACACACTCATGCAACCCGAGGACTAGGTTTTGCATGTTTCAACACAACACAACACCTCCATGCATGTGCAAGGGACACATGCAAGTTCTTGAGGGTTTCCTACGACCCGGACCATGGTTTGCCGCGGAACCCTGATGTGTGGGCCTCGGATAGTCTACCCCCCATAGACGTTCCTCTGACAGGGGTAGCCCGGCGTAGCTCTATCTTGTTTTGTGTTTGTTTAGGTAATATGATGATGTAAAATCATGTTGGTTCACAAGGTGCGGCAGTATCCTACCCGGTTTCATCGGAACGGGGAGTTTCCCCCTTATATAAGTCTAGGACGTTCCCTTTTAGGTTACAGCGCATGCATGCGAAGGGGGACACATTTCATGCAACACGGGGACCAGGTTTTGCATGTTTCAACACAACACCACACCTCCATGCATGTGCAAGGGCCACATGCAAGTTCTTGAGGGTTTCCTACGACCCGGAGCACGGTTTGCCGCGGAACCCTGATCTGTGGGCCTCGGATCGTCTACCCCCCATAGGCGTTCCTCTGACAGGGGTAGCCCGGCGTAGATCTCTCTTGTTTTGTGTTTGTTTAGGTCATATGATGATGTAAAACCATGTTGGTTCACAAGGTGCGGCAGTATCCTACCCGGTTTCACCGGAACGGGGAGTTTCCCCCTTATATAAGACCAGGACCTTCCCTTTTAGGTTACAGCGCATGCATGCGAAGGGGGACACATTCATGCAACCCGGGGACTAGGTTTTGCATGTTTCAAGACAACACCGCACCTCCATCCATGTGCAAGGGCCACATGCAAGTTCTTGAGGGTTTCCTACGACCCGGAGCGCGGTTTGCCACGGAACCCTGATCTGTGGGCCTCGGATCGTCTACCCCCCATAGACGTTCCTCTGACAGGGGTAGCCCGTCGTAGCTCTCTCTTGTTTTGTGTTTGTTTAGGTCATATGATAATGTAAAATCATGTTCATTCACAAGGTGCGGCAGTATCCTACCCGGTTTCACCGGAACAGGGAGTTTCCCCCTTATATAAGTCCAGAACCTTCCCTTTTAGGTTACAGCGCATGCATGCGAAGGGGGACACGTTCATGCAACCCAGGGACTAGGTTTTGCATGTTTCAACACAACACCACACCTCCATGCATGTGCAAGGGCCACATGCAAGTTCTTGAGGATTTCCTATGACCCGGAGCACAGTTTACCATGGAACCCTGATCTGTGGGCCTCGGATCGTCTACCCCCCATAGACGTTCCTCTGACAGGGGTAGCCCGGCGTAGCTCTCTCTTGTTTTTAGTTTGTTTAGGTCATATGATGATGTAAAACCATGTTGGTTCACAAGGTGCGGCAGTATCCTACCCGGTTTCACCCGAACGGGGAGTTTCCCCCTTATATAAGTCCAGAACCTTCCCTTTTAGGTTACAGCGCATGCATGTGAAGGGGGACACATTCATGCAACCCGTGGACTAGGTTTTGCATGTTTCAACACAACACCACACCTCCATGCATGTGCAAGGGCCACGTGCAAGTTCTTGAGGGTTTCCTACGACCCGGAGCACGGTTTACCGCGGAACCCTGATCTATGGGCCTCGGATCGTCTACCCCCCATAGACGTTCCTCTGACAGGGGTAGCCCGGCGTAGCTCTCTCTTGTTTTGTGTTTGTTTAGGTCATATGATGATGTAAAACTATGTTGGTTCACAAGGTGCGGCAGTATCCTACCCGGTTTCACCGGAACTGGGAGTTTCCCCCTTATATAAGTCCAGGACCTTCCCTTTTAGGTTACAGCGCATTTATGCGAAGGGGGACACATTCATGCAACCCGGGGACTAGGTTTTACATGTTTCAACACAACACCACACCTCCATGCATGTGCTAAGGCCACATGCAAGTTCTTGAGGGTTTCCTCTGACCCGGAGCACGGTTTGCCGCGGTACCCTAATCTGTGGGCCTCGGATCGTCTACCCCCCATAGACGTTCCTCTGACAGGGGTAGCCCGGCGTAGCTCTCTCTTGTTTTGTGTTTGTTGAGGTCATATGATGATGTAAAACCATGTTGGTTCACAAGGTGCGGCAGTATCCTACCCGGTTTCACCGGAACAGGGAGTTTCCCCCTTATATAAGTCCAGGACCTTCCCTTTTAGGTTACAGCGCATGCATGCGAAGGGGGACACATTCATGCAACCCGGGGACTAGGTTTTGCATGTTTCAACACAACACCACACCTCCATCCATGTGCAAGGGCCACATGCAAGTTCTTGAGGGTTTTCTATGACCCGGAGCGCGGTTTGCCGCGGAACCCTGATCTGTGGGCCTCGGATCGTCTACCCCCCATAGACGTTCCTCTGACAGGGGTAGCCCGGCGTAGCTCTCTCTTGTTTTGTGTTTGTTTAGGTCATATGTTGATGTAAAACCATGTTGGTTCACAAGGTGCGGCAGTATCCTACCCGGTTTCAACGGAACGGGGAGTTTCCCCCATTATATAAGTCCAGAACCTTCCCTTTTAGGTTACAGCGCATGCATGCGAAGGGGGACACATTCATGCAACCCGGGGACTAGGTTTTGCATGTTTGAACACAACACCACACCTCCATGCATGTGCAAGGGCCACATGCAAGTTCTTGAGGGTTTCCTACGACCCGGAGCACGGTTTACCATGGAACCCTGATCTGTGGGCCTCGGATCGTCTACCTCCCATAGACGTTCCTCTGACAGGGGTAGCCCGGCGTAGCTCTCTCTTGTTTTGTGTTTGTTTAGGTCATATGATGATGTAAAACCATGTTGGTTCACAAGGTGCGGTAGTATCCTACCCGGTTTCACCGGAATAGGGAGTTTCCCCCTTATATAAGTCCAGAACCTTCCCTTTTAGGTTACAGCGCATGCATGCGAAGGGGGACACATTCATGCAACCCGGGGACTAGGTTTTGCATGTTTCAACACAACACCACACCTCCATGCATGTGCAAGGGCCACATGCAAGTTCTTGAGGGTTTCCTACGACTCGGAGCACGGTTTACCGCGGAACCCTTATCTATGGGCCTCGGATCGTCTACCCCGCATAGACGTTCCTCTGACAGGGGTAGCCCGGCGTATCTCTCTCTTGTTTTGTGTTTGTTTAGGTCATATGATGATGTAAAACCATGTTGGTTCACAAGGTGCGGCAGTATCCTACCCGGTTTCACCGGAACAGGGAGTTTCCCCCTTATATAAGTCCAGGACCTTCCCTTTTAGGTTACAGCGCATGCATGCGAAGGGGGACACATTCATGCAACCCGGGGACTAGGTTTTGCATGTTTCAACACAACACCACACCTCCATGCATGTGCAAGGGCCACATGCAAGTTCTTGAGGGTGTCCTACGACCTGGAGGGCGGTTTGCCGCGAAACCCTGATCTGTGGGCCTCGGATCGTCTACCCCCCATAGACGTTCCTCTAACATGGGTAGCCCGGCGTAGCTCTCTCTTGTTTTGTGTTTGTTTAGGTCATATGATGATGTAAAACCATGTTGGTTCACAAGGTGCGGCAGTATCCTACCCGATTTCACCGGAACGGGGAGTTTCCCCCTTATATAAGTCCAGGACCTTCCCTTTTAGGTTACAGCGCATGCATGCGAAGGGGGACACAGTCATGCAACCCGGGGACTAGGTTTTGCATGTTTCAACACAACACCACACCTCCATGCATGTGCAAGGGACACATGCAAGTTCTTGAGGGTTTCCTACGACCCGGAGCACGGTTTACCGCGGAACCCTGATCTATGGGCCTCAGATCGTCTACCTCCCATAGACGTTCCTCTGACAGGGGTAGCCCGGCGTAGCTCTCTCTTGTTTTGTCTTTGTTTAGGTCATATGATGATGTAAAACCATGTTGGTTCACAAGGTGCGGCAGTATCCTACCCGGTTTCACCGGAACGGGGAGTTTCCCCCTTATATAAGTCTAGGACCTTCCCTTTTAGGTTACAGCGCATGCATGCGAAGGGGGACACATTCATGCAACCTGGGGACTAGGTTTTGCATGTTTCAACACAACACCATACCTCCATGCATGTGCAAGGGCCACATGCCCGTTCTTGAGGGTTTCCTACGACCCGGAGCGCGGTTTGCCGCGGAACCCTGATCTGTGGGCCTCGGATCGTCTATCCCCTAGTGATAAGGATTGAATCTCTGAACAACTTCACTAAAAGTGTGATATATAAATTTCACACACGTGTGATAATAACACTTACAAACATGCAAATTTCTCAAGCTGTGAGAAGATTCGACATTTCATGTGGGCGTGGAGACTATTATTTGGAGGCTACGAATCCGTCGATTTGATAAAATAGAACCTAAATAATTGATACTAATAAATAAATACAAATATAAAATAAATTTATAATTGGGTGGAAAAAATAAATAAAAATGTACGACGGTACGCCGACGGTGACCCTCGGCGTATGAATAAAAAAAATGTACGGCGTTACGCCGACGGTCACCCTCGGCGTATTGATGGCGCCGTTAGGGATCCATCCCAGCCAGTCTGGCGAGTGCCACGCGGACACCCCGTACGCCGAAGGCCTACGTACGCCGAGGGCCACCGTCGGCGTATCGATGGCTACGCCGACGGCGAGGCTACGCCGAGGGCTCGGAAGCGGGGCTGGCCTGGCCCGGTGCTACGCCGACAGCCCCGACAATTGGCCGTCGGTGTACGGGCCGGCCGTCGGCGCACCGCGCCCTTCCTGTAGTGACGCCATGGCGGGCGGCGGCACTAGGGTTTGGTGGCAGGGGAGCCCGCGGCACCTGGGGGAGGGGGGGCGACGGCTAGGGTAGGAGAATCGTGATTAGGCTCTGATACCATATAGAAGGATAGAGACGAAGATTGGCGGAATATGTTGGATGTATTATTGAGCTTCATGGGCGTGTATATATAGGCGTACAGAGATCAACTTGGAGTACAAGACAAGTTAGACTAGAATCCTATCTATTCTAAACTATCACAATAACCGTGTACATATATTACTCTAACACTAAAATATCTTATATTTTAAAACGGAAGGAGTATATATATGATGAGAGCAAAGCCAATCATTAAAAATCCAGATCGAAGCCCACTCAATCGGCGTATACTTTGGAGGCGTGGTACATCGGCAGACCGCCTGTCATGTCTCGACGATGAAGCCACCTACTCGCGTCATTACGCGACGTGTGTATCGGACGGGGCAAAAAAGTACATAGCGAGACCATGCACTTTTCATACGTGTGATGGCCTCATGGGTCTCATCACCAGGCTAAGCAAACTCAAAAGTGCACTACGTACCTTCCGGGGAAATATGCAAGTGCCAGATGGTGAAGTTGGAAGCAAAATAGGAGACCAGCTGGGGGAGCACTTGTGGTGTTCCTGTGATCCTCCTAACCTGGATTATCTCTCTCGATTTGTTAGTGTTTGATGATTGGGAACCACACAAATTGTCGGTAGGTGGCTCTCATTTTACTTCTAATCTGTTTTCGGATTATCGGAATGGTAATCTTAGGCGGTTGTTCTGAATGTGTAAAGAACGCTTGTGGGCAACCCTACTGCATGCTAACCACCAATTTTGGTACGACATCTGGGCATATGGCCTTTTTGATTCGTAGGATTCTCAAAACACGAGAACATGAAAAACATAGGATTCTCAAAACACGAGTACAAGGTTTCGAACCTACATGAATATTCTTCAAGGAGGGTTTGATTCACATAAAAAAAGTAACACGGGATTTGAGTGGTTGCAAATTTTCCTCCAAAATATAGTGCAATACAATCCTATGGAAGAACATCCTAAGAATGTAGTCTTACAAATTAAACAATACACGTAGGAAAAATTCCTAAGAATTGAAATCGTCCGAAATTTCTATGGGATTCATTTGTATAAAAAGAGGCCTAAAATGGCAAGGAATTCCTCCGCCCTCCCCTATAGTTTTTATGCACTTTAGGCCTTTTATACTCTGTTATCTATGGATATACCCCTCTAATTCTCTATTTGTACTCGGGCATACTTCACTATGCAGGGAAGCTCTC
Organism: Avena sativa; assembly: GCA_916181665.1. Taxonomy (NCBI): domain Eukaryota; kingdom Viridiplantae; phylum Streptophyta; class Magnoliopsida; order Poales; family Poaceae; genus Avena; species Avena sativa. The sequence continues at coordinate 624,918,703 of OV702288.1, read as the reverse complement.
AAATTGTGTTGATTTCCCATAAAAAATGTCTTTAACTTGCATTTAAATCCTTTAAAAATATTGGCACAGTAGAACCTCACTGATACTACAGTGCCCGATATGTATAATATCAGCTGTCAGGTAACATGTTCTGATCCTATCTATTTTCTTCGAAAAGGAGAACTAATCCCCGGGCTCTGCATCTTGTGATGCATACAACCCTTTATTAAAAAGGTCTAGTCTAGTATTCAATCCACTGCTGCGAGAAATCCAGACCAAGCATTACACTGCAAGTGGTCGTAGTTAAGCATGTTACAGTTTAGGTTTGGATGCAGGAGTTAAGCTTCTACTATGCCTGCCAACTTAGAGCATCTCCACTCCCCTCCCCCCTCCCCCCATTTTACGTCCGGCTAATGGCCTTTGGGGGCTGTTTGGACAGTAGCCGGCTAAAAATTTGATGTCAGTCTAGTCCTAGCCCCCATATACATGTGAGAGGAGAGATAAAAGATTCCTGCATGTGAGGTTGCAGGTAGGCTAGCCATGTGAGGAGAGAGGATGAGCGGAGAGAGGAAAGAATCCTGCATGTGCATGTGAGAGGAGAAGCTGTCATTTGCAAGCACGTTGGCGCCCCCAGCAGCCCCCTCCCCCCTCCCTCCCGTGGGCTGGGTTTCCACCGGGGGCACCGGATGAATTTTTAAATTTAGGGGGGCTATAGGGGGACGGTTGGCGCGTTTTTTATCGCCGAAGCCCCCCATATTCGCTTAGGGCCCTTTAGGGGGGACCCAGTGGAGATGTTCTTATATGTTTTATTTCACCCCTTCAGATTTACATTATGAGCCACAAGGCAAAGAGAGCAAAGATGGGTGGAAAGAATATGATGTGTTCTCTCGTGCCTTTTTGCGTACTCCCTTCGTCCAAAAATATATTAATCGGATTTGTCTAGATTCACATATATGTATATCAATTTTAGCGTATAGATACATATAAATCTAGACAAATGTGAGGAAGTACTTTATATAAGCCGATCTATAGCTAGCTATGGTATGGATGCTCTAATTCTAACTTCAGAAAAGAAGAACACGCCGGGGAGCATTTGTTGCTCGTACTACTGTACTTTGTTCTTTTTTAAAAGAAAAATAGGGGCGCCCCCCGATTCCATTTCCACGAAATCAACACAGAGTGACAAGATATCAAAAATTGAAAATAAAAGAAAGACATGGCTGGACAGCAAAGTGTCCCAGGAAAGATCCTAACAAATGAAGTTTCACCACAGTGCAAATTCTGCCATTTTAGCATACAAAATATTAGCCGCATAGCTCTCAGGTGGCTTTGCTCTTTGCTCCAACGTTGACCTGGACTGGATGCAGTTGGTGGAGTCGGCTGGAGGCAAGAACCAATTGGTCATCATCAGTTGGCGTTGTAGTCCAGCCATTGTCCACTCTCCACCCACGGGGGTTAGAGCATCTCCACTCGTTGGGCGTACCAGGCCAAAATCTGGCGCTATTTAGCGCCGGGGGAAGCTGGTTTTCGGTCTGGCGACGCTCAGTTTTTTACCCGTGTTTTTAGGTCGAGTTTCTAGGTCGGTGTGTTTTTGCCTAAATTCGGCTCAAATTCGATCAGTTTTTGGTATATTTCGGTATAATATGAATGCAGAGCAATGTTCGGCATAGTTATGCATGAAATTAACCATAGTTCGATATAAAATTAGACATAGCTCGGCGAACAATGAAAATATAACATATTTCAGTCTAGTTCGGCCAGTTCATGCTAGGCATCTATGTCTTGCCCCTGCGTGGAGCGGCTCATCGGCGAAGTAGTCGGCGTACAACATGCAGTAGCCCTCCACCCTCTGTCTTGCTTTGCACTTCCGGCGATCCTTCTCCGAGCCTCCACGCTCGGCGTTGCAGTCTACATATATAGCCGTGCCAGAGAGGCGAGGAAATGCACGTGCTCTACATCTTCGGCAACTGCGGCGTTCTCTTCCTCTAACAACACGGTGAACAGCTCCTCGTCGTCGGAGTCCATGGCCGAAGGGACAAAAAATCGAACACTTGGCGGGCGAGGTGGTGGGAGCTCGAAGCGTGGCTAAGCTACGGCGAAGGAAGGCCGGCGAAAGGTGGCCTAGGTGCAGGAGGAAGGTGCGGCGGTGGCGACGGACCTATCTACAGGCGCGACTTTGGCTTGAACCGGTGGAGCTTCGCCGGCGCAAGCATGGCGACAAGGCAGCTGGGGGAAATCCTTCGCCGCGGGAGAGGCGACTGGTGGTGGGAAATGGGATGATGTCTTACCGATAGGGCTAGCCCACCCTCGTTTTCGCTACATCCAGCGTTCCCATGCCGTTCCCGGCGTCGCGGGATCGGCCTGGAAACGCCCGGACGAAAGTTGGGCCAAATTCAGAAAAAACAGACGTCATAAGAACGCGACTGGACAAAAAATCGCCGCCCTATTAGGACTCTGCTATCCGAAGCAGCTCTTCCCGCTTGCTTGCGTTCCATGCACCTTATGTAGTGTAACGGTGTGTCCTTCAGTGCAGCTTTGCATAACATTTCCCATCGATGTATAGTAGAGGTCAAGGTCAACGTGTCCCGCACATCCCTGACCTTTTTCAGTATACTTTGTTCTGTTTGACGCATACATGGAAATAGGCTCCTACTTTCTCAATTCAGAAATAAGTGACTTAAAATTGTCTAAAGTTATATGTATCTAGATATATTTTACTATATAGATACTCCCACAGTTTTAAAATATAAGATGTTTTAACTTTGTGAAAGAAGTGAGGTCTAGATACATTTCTTTTACAAAGTTAAAACATGGGTCTAGATATACTCCTTTTATAAAGTTAAAACATCTTATATTCTAAAATAGAGGGAGTATATTTTAATATAAAAAAACCAAGTCACTTATTTTTAAACGGGGAGAGTAGTATATCTGATGCCAGACCAAGATCGAAGCCCACTCAACTCAATCGACAAACTTTGCCCGCGTGACCATCATATCGATAGATCAACTGCGATGTCTCTCTTGTTCAAAAAAAAAAAAAAAAAAATGCGATGTCTCTCGTGGTGAAGGCACGTACCACGGACGTGGCGAAAAGTACAGATCAAGGGCATGCACTTTTTTATACGTGCGACGGCCTGATGGGTCTGCGACGACGAGGCTGGACAACGCAAAAGCGCACCAAAGTGTACTATACCTTCCGGGGAAACATGCAATCGCCAAATGGCGAAGCTGAATGCACGACAGGAGACCAGGTGGAGCAGTAGTGGTGTTCCTGTGACCCTCCTGACTTGACCTGGGTAATCTCTCTGGATTTGACGCATGTTTGATGATTGGAAAGCATAGAAATAATTGTAGTTAGGTTGCTGTCACTCTGCTTTTATTCTGTTCTCAGATATGCTCTAGATGAGAAACTTAGGCAGCTGTTGGATTTCAGCTTTATCTAAATACAGATTTGTCTACGTACTAAAACGTTGTGCCAACTAATTTGGAGCAAAGGTAGTACTGATCAAGCCTAAATGGGAATCTTCTTGTGGTAGTTAGCCAAAGGTAGACTACCATCAAACGATCAAATTCAGAAGCGCAATGGACCGTCAAATGGACAGTATGCTCTTTGCGGTAGGCCTGAAAATGTGAACCGCATCTTCTTTGGGGTGTGCCTTGGCTCAATTCATGTGGGGCGTGCTGCGCTCGATTCTTGGAGTTGCTTGGAATCCTGCCTCCTTTGCTGATTTCTTTGCCATCATTCTAAACTTCTCTGGTTTTACTAGATGTGCTTTCTGGATCATGTTTTTCGCCGTAAGATGGGTGCTTTGGACTACTAGGAATAAATTCACTGTCGAAACCAAATTTCTGAGGCAACCTTCGGTGTGTACTCACCGTGTGCTTATTTTGTTGCAGCAGTGGAAGGCTCTCGTTAAAACTGAGGTGATAGTGACCCTGGACGAGATGATTGAGAAGCTGATCCTCCTATGCTGAAATCGTCTTCTCCCCAGGCGCAGCCGCAAGTCTAGTACAAAGTTTTCAGTGCCTAGCTTAAGTCTGTCCCTTGCATACTTTGTCGGTTATTTGTGCTGTCTACCGGCGTTGTGCTGTAAAACTTAAACTGGTATTCTCAGTCTGTGTGTTGCTACTGTCTTGCCATGGGGCTTTTTTAATTTAAAGCCGGGCACCGTGGGTGCATGTTATTAAAAAAATGATGTATCGATGTACACAAGACCACTTTATCTTATACTAAATCAAACCTGTCAAACTTACAGGAAAAAATATTAACATCTAGACTATTAAATCAGTATCACTAAATCTATTAAGATTCTCTTGTAATATATTTGTTTAATACTACTATAGTTGTAGATATCTTTTTCTCAAACCAGATTCGAACTTACGAAAAGATCAAGTGGTCTTGTATATTTTTTCAAAAAGGATCAAACCCTGGACTCTTGCACCGAAAAGATGCATACAATTTTTATTATTTAATTTAGTCAACAAAGGTATGGAATAGTATGTATCCAAAAAAAAAAATACCAGCACGTCACACCTACAAACCTGACAATGAAGTGAAACTCCAAGTCTCACATTTTTTTTATCTAAAGGGTTGCACCCAGCTTCGTTAACAAAGCATAATGTGGTCCTACATTGGTTGATTAAATGTAATGTGGCCTGCTTAATGTTGCAAATAAACATTTGACTGTTTTGGCAGTTGATTGACCATAAATTTCTGGGACTTGACAGACCAAATCCAGACTTTGTAAATAGTTGAGACAAAAAAAATTAAACATTTTCCTTCAACAAACCAGAAGTAGTTGGCTTTATTTTAGTGTTCCCCTTTCTTTCTTTGAACAAATATGCGAATCTTAATATTTTTCTATCTATACTTGGGACGCTCATCTTATGCTAAAAAAATCTTTCCTCGGAAGTGGTCAAGGCTCCAACGTAGAAGGCAGAATGTTTGCAATATACAGGTACGATTAGAAAAAGGGAGACCTTAGCCAAGATCACCGGGGTGCAAGCGAACAACGAGGGGCACAGTCACAGGCGTCGGAGCAGTTCTGAAATTTTCCCACTGTTTCCTCCTAATTTTTTCCAGTTATTTTGTAGTATATCACCTGCTCTGCGCTGTTCGCTAACAGTTTACAATACCTTAATTCATCCATAATTTGAGGGCCCTATCTTTGCCACCGGAGACGACCTTCTCACCATCGGGGCTCCAATCCACGGTGTAAACCTCGTCCGCGTGCCCTGGCAAGTCATGTTTCAGCTTGCGCGCCCGAATGTCCCAAACCTGAAGGAGCAGAACAGAAAGTGCATTATGCATCAGTTTTCCAGTTCCTCGACAGATCAGCATGTTTATCTCTACATATAAAATCAGCTATGCCAATGCCGTGCCAATGAAAACATGAAAGCATTTCAAGTTTTACAAATGAAAGATTAAAAGTGCATGCGGCCTCTTTCTTATGCCAGAGTAAAGTGGACACATACATACCTTCAGGGTGGAGTCCTTGCTTCCACTCAATAGAAGCCTACTGTCCGCGGACCAGCTAAAAGAGAAAAGGAGAGAGATATTATAACCATGCATGATGTTAGGCATCAGGTGTGGAATCGATGTGAAACTTGCTGACCTGATCTGGTACACGTCCGCGACGTGTCCTCTGAAAGCTGCGACAAATTTGCCATTAATACCATTCCACAGCTTTACGGATTTGTCAAAGGAGGCACTCGCCAGCCACTGTCCGTCAGGGGAGAAGTAGACATGGTTTACCAACTGGGACACGGCAAAACAGACAACAACATTTGTGAGTGTATCTTTAACTAAATACAAATTATCATGGCTTGCTTGAATGCAGACTTGTATTTATGACCTACTGGACACACAAAGTTCTAATGGTTTCAACACTGTTCTGTTTTTTCCTGAATGATTTTGGATTTTGGAGGGAACACAAAAGATTTGTAGCATCTGTTGTTCTCAATTCTCATTAACCCAGAAAAAAGATGGGGAAAACGATAAAAAGGAGTGGAAACAAGTAATTACCAAAGTAAAAGGACTGTCATCTGTAGGGCAAAATAAGATGAGATGCTATACCTTCTGATGACCAGTCATGCGAGCTTTTGGCTGTTTACTAATTGTTGGCTCCCAAAGAAACATAGTAAAATCATCAGAACCAGAGACGAGCCTCTCCGGAGCATCACCCCTCATCTTCTCGTATCTTGCAAGAGCTGCCTAAATATGCAAAGTTATAAAGAGTTATTTCCAAAGTTTACCATAAGAATTATATGCCATAACATTAGAAAAACACAATTAGTCGTTTTGGCAAGAAATGAATTGGCATATTAAAATATTAGAATCAAAATTTCCTCACGTAGGAACATACCTCTTTCATTTCCTCAGGTGTTGAATATGTCTTTCGGGTATGGTCATATGCCCCAGTGCGGAGCACATATTCTGTGCTCAGGGCAAGCGAATTTACCCAGTGCCCATGGCCCTGAATATGTAAATGAAAAATATGTCAAAAAAATGAAAGACGAGAAAACATGGGATGCTTTCACTGTAAAAGAACATGGATTTCGTAATGTGATAACAAATCACAGAACATGAAATCAAATGCACGCTAAAATCACAGTAATTTCAGTTGAAAACATTCAACAAACTAGATCCACCCACGACAGAGCTCTCAACTCACAACCTGAAGAATCTCTACTTGGTATTTGCTAGTAAATTGGTCATAATGTACATAGTCAACATTAAAATGCACATAAAGAGCAGAGCTGAGAAGCCAGGGGAAGATCTACTGATTGCATGCCGCAGCGTAAGCTTTTAGGCTTAATTTGATAGGTGTCATTGCTAACTTTGCTTATTCGAGAAATGAACTGCAAAAAGCCAAAAACTAACTTAAGGAAAATGTCACTGTGAACACTTGGATATTTCAATAAATACCATTATGGCAGTGGCATATATCAAATTAACCTTTTTTGCAGTGGCATTTTTCATAAGTCGTTTCTGCAGCGGAATTTTTCGATTGAGTGAAGTTGGTAATGGCATATACAAATTAACCCAAACTTCTATCGTCAATGCATAGAAGAGCAAGTGAAATAATCAGGGTCGATCCATACGTTGCTGAGATTAGCATACTGACACCCTAAACATGAGCTTTCTCTGTTGATGACCAGCAGGACTACAATCTGATATTTTAGTGCGCTATAGTCAGTCTCCTGAAGTGTTCCCCTCCGCCAAGGAAACTAGGCAGTTTGGCAGGATCAATCTAGTAGATACTTAAGTTGAAACCCTATACCTTAAGACGGCAGTCTATGGGAACCTAACACCCAGCAATGTCCAAAACTTTTGCTGATATACCCCTGTTTTAACAGGGCTGAACATGGACATTATAAGCTGACACCCTACTGAACATGAATGTTATATGCTCAACTGAACACATATTTTGCAAAGGATCAATCATTTTTACAAGCTGTTTGACTTCTTCAAATCTCTTTGGGTGAAAAAAACGTTTTTTAACATCCTTTACATTGTAACAAAAAGTTGGGTCTGAGACTGCTTTAAACAGATTCAGCAACAATCACCAGTATAAGACAGCACATTTTCTGAATTTTCATTTAGGAAACAATACTTCAAGCAGAAGACTCATGAAATGGGTATAAAACACTCGTTATAACTCCTTGACAAATGCTCCAATGTATTGTAAATGCAAGTTTAAATATCTAAGCAATATAGGAAATTTATTACAAATGAAACAGATTAGAATATGATTAATTATTGATAACAAAATAAGCAATAAAGGGAATTTCTGACAAAACTCAATACTACTGTTATTCGCATAGGAAATTAACAAAAGAGGTGGATTGGTATGGATTAATCAGACAATTGAAAGTGTATGGCCCTTAATGTAGTTACACAAGTTGGAGAAATTAGACCTTGAAAACAACAATATGACTTGAACTGAAAGGGCCATACATGGGTTGTCAGAAAAATCTTCAAATTCTTATCATACATAAGAATTTTCAGAAGAATATATTTTGAATTTTTGTTAACATTACCTGCAGTGTTTTAACCAACTTTCCCTGAGTAGTTTCCCATACTTTGATTAAACAATCTTCAGAACTGCAGTACAAAGACATTTTTTCAGAATTGTATATGTAAACTATAACCAGAAGTGGAGAAACTCATAAGATTCGCGACGGCGGTAGAAGCACTTATGGTCAAGAACGTAAGAATTCAGAATATGATGTCACGTCGCAAACCGTTGTAGCTATAAGGATTTAAGGATGAATATATATAACAAGGAGTTTAGGAACCAGCAAAAATAAACAGATATCGAGCTAGATCAAGGCCTACCCGCAACAAAATATATGCTTACGAAGACTACTAGTCTATTACAACATGGTACATCAAGCCAATACCCGTAAATCTAGGGAACTGTAATACAGATAAGCCTACATCTCATCTTCGACACATCACAAATCAAGTTCAAAAGTGATTTTACTACAAAATATTACCTGAATGCATTAGTTCACATGTACAGTTTCCTTTTTGAGGAAGAAGAAAAACGAATAACTAGCAATAATATTACCCTGTATATATCAAACCGTCTCCACCCCACTTGACACAGGTCACAGCATTGGTGTGTCCTGTAAGGGAAATAACACACTTCCTCGTGGTAACGTCCCATATACGTGCATCACCATCTTTACTTGCACTTACAAAACGGCGGGAAGGAGATTGCAAATGAACTGGCTCCCAAGATACAGCAGTAATCCACTTTTTGTGTCCCTATTGTAAAAGGCCACAATGGATGACTAAAGGTAGCAAAAGTGAAACATCTGCAAGATCAAATTTTGATATAGATATCTTCTTTCTAGCAATCTGCATACAGAAATTCAATCTACTACGGAAAAAATATTGTAGTCCTTATCAACTAGCATCTATTTCTGTAAATGGCTTACAGAAATTTCTCAATTTACAATTGGCCTATGATGCAGTGTGAAATGATGTGATATGCAAATGGATAGATGGGATAAAATGTTATTCTATCTTGCAGTAGATTCCAGATGTCAACGAATAAGAATGTGCAATCTTACAGTTAGAGGTGTGCCCAATTGATTGCCTGTTTTCGGGTCCCATAATATAAGTTCTCCTGACTTGCTTCCACTAACAAGATGATTCCCATCAGGTGACCATGCAATACAGAGAACCCAACTTTTGTGGCCTACAGAGTACAGGTTTAATTCGTGACTTTCAACGCACTGAATATATCACTCAAAAGTCAAAAGTGTACGATCAGAAGAGATTCATTCCAATCGGTAATTTACAGGTTTGCTTTGATAAACAGATAAGATTGACCTACATGGTTGTGCAGAAACCTATGAAAGGATGGCTACTGAGTCCCCAACCTCATTTTCCGGTAACAGTTCTAAGATATCTCAACTGAAGCCATAAGAAATAGCGAACTTTAATACACACACAGTTACGATGGACAATGACAACCATGTTAAGACTATAATAAAGGGCATTGCAGAAGGACCACGATTCAAGCTATGAGCAACATGACTACAAATTACCAAAAACCCAGATTCTAAGCATTCACCTTTGCATGTGAACAATGGGGTCTGTGTGTTGAGGTCCCAGAACCGAACGGTGGTGTCACCTGAACCACTCGCCAAACATCTCCCGTCAGGGCTGAATGACACGGCTAGTACAGCTTCCGTGTGGCCTGCATATGGTAAGATTGACTACAGATCATTCCATGGCGGTATAACAAGGTCAGAGTCGACATTATTGGGAGTAGGATATATTAGGACATCTTGGCTTTCCAATACCAGGTCATTTACTTATCATGTACTATGAGTCAACCAGGCTATACATTCACAAATGCCATACTAATTTATTTAACTTTGAGAGTATGCTACTAGATGCTGTCCATCATTTGATAGTAACTAAACAACGAGCGGCTGAACATGCTACCCTTAGTTCTTCAAGTCAACATACAAGACACATTTACAACTTTTCTAGCAACAGAAAAGACGATGCTACCCTTAGTTCCTTAATCGAATTTGACCATCAGGTTATAAATATCATCTTGATGAAACCACACAGACTCGCCATACAGAATATCAAAAGAGTGCAGCCAGCCATATATCACAGTCCTAATTGTTTCATTCTAATCTCGTCCAAATAAGCAGATGAAAGTAAAGACAGAGCTTCAATTTTAATCTTGTAATGTCAGACATGAACAAACACACCGATGTACCAATAGTGCTCAAGTCTTCCTCCTCGGAAAAGACGGGCGAGCAGTATTGGCTAAGGGCAGTGACAGTGTTCTGCTTCCTTACAGATACAAGAACAAGGGTGATGAAAAAACATGATGCAGATAAGGAAGTACCAGCGATCGTAGCGGAGCACCGGTTGACTGGCCTGATCCGGAAAACCGCCTGCGGTTGGTACACTATGCGCAGAGTGACCTCGATGTTGGCTTCATTCAACAAAAGAAAGAACAGGGTACACGTGAGATTCCACCACACCCATTAGTCCATATGAAACCAAATTAAATAGCTCAGGGTCAGGGGTGCAGCTGAGCTGCTCACCATTTTTCTGCTGCATGTAGGCGCCGAGCTGCACGGCGAGCTCCTCGTCCGCGATGTAGAAGGCGTAGGGAAGCTTGTCCTCCTGAATTACCAAAGCAGAGTATGATTGGTGGTTTCAGGAAGCGAGGAGGGCGGGAGGATGTTACGCACGTTGCGGAGGAGCTGGTTGACGATGTCCTGGAGCTGCGGCGGGCCGATGTTCTGCGGCAGGTACAGCGCCGCCCCGAGCTTCTCCCCCTCCGCGCTCACCAGCTGGCACATGACGCTGCTGGTCGCCTCGCCCGAAGGCGGCGGAGCCCGCTTGTCGTCCATCTCTCTGTAGTCGCGTGGAGGCGGCGGCAGCGCGGCGGCGGGGGAATTCGAGACGAGAGAGGGCTGCTGCTGGTGTGGTCTGATCAAGTCGTTGCTAGTAGTAAGAGAGGCCAGCCGGCCCATATCGCCAAGGCTAGCCCGGACTGGCCCAAAAAGAAGCCAAATAAGAGCGTTCTACACTACCCCAGCTGGCTTGAACTGGCCCACGATCTTGGGCCTCTCTCATCGCAAAGCATCATTGGCAGGTTCCTGAGACCTGCACCTGAAAAAAAAGGTTCCTGAGACCTGACACGGGTTACCAAATGTACTCATATATCATTTCCACTTAGGCTGTGTTTGAACGTACTAAGGTAAAACATTTTATATTATAGAACGGAGGGAGTAGGAATTTAGAATTAGACCAAATTTAAGATGGAAAGGATATGGCTTCTAATTCCAATTGTGCTTTATATTTGTTGTTGGAATCAAAGGTTGCTACCAAATTTCAATTCATGTTTAGATGTACAAATCATAGAACCGGATGTTTTGTTGAGTTTGGACACATGTATATTGGAATGTATATTGGAATGTTTATAAAAAAATAGCACACATATATTAGAATGTTTATATATTATTTTTAACAAGTGATTACATTAAAATAATCTGGAGGAGACATATCCTAAATCTCAGCATTTTCCACACAGATATATGATATAACGGGGATCACAGCCTCAGATGCTACTACAGCAAGCACAATGTTTGGCAAACTCCTGAATAGCTAGAATACACACGGAAACCCCTTTCTACACCCTGCATAGGTATGAAAAAATATTTTTTTAAAAGTTGAAAATTTGGAAAAAAAATATGATCATGTTTAAGGTGCACACGAAGTTATTTCACCGAAAATCGATATGTTTTGTGTGTTGTATAAAAAAGATAAACTTTTGCGTCGTGGAGCACGTTACTTTATTATTAAATTTTGTCTTTTTTGTACAAGTCATCCAAAATGTTTATTTTTCATGAAACGATTTTGCGCGCATCTAAACTTAAAGTTCTACGTGCACATATTTTTTTTAAAAAATTGGCATTTTAAATTTTGATAAAAATAAAATTTAAATAAAGGGTGCATATGCACCCGGGAGCAGAAAAGCCACGTACCCGAATTAAAAACACATGCCCAGAAACCATGCAAGTAGTTGGATACATAGTAAGCGTACTACTGAAGTATGTAAACTCGTACTTTGACTGCATCTAGTCATCTAATAGGTTGTCGACGTGCTCATGCTCAGGAGCCCATGGTTCCTTGAAGTGTTGAAGGAGCTCCTTTCGCGTATTCACGATCAGGCCCTGTCAATTAAAATTGATACCTATTATACTGTCAGCAAGGAGGAATACAGTGAAGTTTTGGGAGCCATATATTCTAAACAGCCATCCTCTAGCATTTTGCACGCCTCATTGATCTTCCCCTGCTTCTCGCACAGTACGTGACTAGCTGCAAACACATGACAACAATACACCAGTTACTACTTATACTAAAGAGAAGGACATAATTCTACAGTGAACAAGAATATCTAAACCAACCAAGCCTTCAACACAAGCATCTAAACTCGACTTCACAATTTTGCTAATTTTCAAAACAAAGCATTGTTGGTCGCAGCATAGAAAACGAAAAAATATACGATATGAACAACTAAGCACCAAGATCTATCTATCTAGATACAATCAACTGGTAGATATATATTCATAGAGAACTTACCCTCAAAGACCAAAAGCGTTACGAAATTATTCTCGTGGATGATGTAGCCGTACACTTGTCGATCTCAAGATTGTGTGGAAGTCCAGTGCCGCAAATCAGTAGCGCAACTATGATCACACACACGTTCGGTACCCTGACAACATCTTAGTCCCGCTCTAGTAAAGCAGCGGAAGCAGCAAATCCTTCCAGAGAAACCACCGAAAACATGTACTTCGTTAATTCGGAACCATGGAAATATTCTAGAGGGAGAGATCCTTCACGAGGAGGTGTGTGAGGAGAGGAGGAGACCTCTTTTATAGGGGAGGGCCATCCTCATGCCATGACCCGTGGACATGGTGGGTGTGCCCCACCTCTCCCTCATTCATGTGAGTGGAACTTCCACTAAGCATTCCCACATCAATTCCATCTCCACTCAAACTTAGATTAATTTTCCACCAAGATTAATGCATCTCTCATTTAATAAAACAATTTTATTAATTTTATTCGGAGTTTTGTTAACTTTAATTAACAAACATTTGCATAAACCCCTTGCAATACTTCGATATTACATCTAAAACCATTTTCAGCAATTTGACCTGAAATAATTCCGGTGTCTATCGAAATAATTCTAGCGCTTTTAAAACATTTCTCTCGTACTCCCTCCGTCTCAAAAAGGATGTCTCAAGTTTGTTTAAATTTGGATGTATACATCCAAATTTGTTTACATCCAAATTTAAACAAACTTGAGACATCCTTTTTGGGACGGAGAGAGTATTATATTTGCTCCATCTGGTGTTGATATACCTTAAGTGTGTCATCCTATGGTTCGCGAATAATACAGACATGATCGAGACCCCTCTTCGATCAATAATCAGCAGCGAGACCTAGATTGACTCTCACACATTCAACGATTACTCTAGTGATCGTGAGAACCTTTGATGTTGTAACTAAATACATTTATCTCGCGGTATATTATATGTCCAAGATTCGATCATCAGTATCTCCATACCTAGTCTGATCTCGTTCCGACAAGTACTCTTTTCTGGTTCCCATGCTATAACATTGTTAGTGATCTTATCACTCGCTTGCAAGCTATGTCAATATGATATCACTGAGAGGGATCTGAGTATATCTCTCCTTTATCGGGATGGCCAAATCCCATTGTTGATCAATGAGCATCTACATAACACTTTCGTAGTATCTGAACCCACCTTTATTGTCACCCTATTATGGTGTGATATTTGATGTTATCAAGTTACTCTTCCGGTGTTAGTGATTGACATGATCTCATGGTCTAAGGATTAAGGTTACTTCGCATGATGTTATAGCAATGTAAATATAATAACTTTGATTGTATTATTTTACTTTGGGTGAATGTTTATCACATCATTTGAAAGGGAAATGGACGTCGCCTAGAGGAGGTGAATGCGTGTTTTAAAATTATTACGATTTAGGCTCTAATAAATGCGGAATAAAATTAACATTTAATTTATCAAGCCAAAACCTATAACAACTAGGTTCACTACGTGCACTACCAACCTATGCTAAACAACACAAGAAACAAGGTGATAGCAATACATAATACTTCAAGCATGATGGCTATCATAATGTAAATTGCATAAGTAAAGGGCTCGGTTGAGAGATAACCGATGGATGTGGAGACGATCATTTGTTTCCCGGACTTCACTTTCAAAGAAGCTACGTCTCTGTTGGAGAGTCGCGACGGTGCAAATGTACTTCGAACGCCACAAATGGCTCACCTTGAGGTATGGTGGCTCGATGTTCGTCCAACGTCACACAAGGCCTCACCCCAAGATGCGAAGGCACACAACTCACTGCCGCCATAAAAGGCTCACCCTATTCTCCCGTGAGCTCGCCACAAAGGCCTACTCAGGTTCCACTATGGGACACTTGAGGGCGGTCACCGAACCCGTACAAGGCTTGGGGCAATCTCCACAACTCAATTGGAGGGCTTCCAAGAAACGCCACAAAGGATCCATAAGGCCACAACAGGCCACAAGCTTGAGAAATCTCCACAACTCAATTGGAGGCCTCAAGAATACACCACAACTCCACACAACTGTCTAAGGTTCCAAGGACCCAAGAGAAACAAGCCCAAGATCTAGAACTCGCTGAATCTCCTAGGAGAACTTAAATCTATGCACCAAATGCAAGAGGCAAGACCTTCTCTCTCAAATTCCATCAAAGCTACAAAAGCTATTGGGGGAATAAGAGAAGAAGAACACAAGGGGATAACATAAAACTCTCCAAGATCTAGATCCCAAGGATTCCTTCACAAAGAAGGGATTTGGTTTGGTGGGGGTTGTAGATCTAGATCTCCTCTCTCAAATCCCTCAAAAAGATGCAAGAATCATAGGAGGGGGAAGGAGAGAAGTCAAGCTAATCAAGGTCATGATGGGTTCGTAGCATGGAAAACAAAAAAATTCTACCGCAAGAACGAACAAAACCCAGATCTAATCTAGATAAAAGCCAAGATCTAATCTATTAGACATGTGCAACGAGATAGATCTGTACTAACCCTCATAGATCCGAAAGCGTTACGAGATTAGATCTCGGGGTTGATGTAGTCGATCACTTGCCGATCTCAAGATCGTGTGGACGATCCTTCCGGCGCCGCGTCCCGGCAGCGCTTCCGCAGTCGGTCACACGTGCGGAGTCAAAGCAGACCTTCCTCTCCCCGTTCCAGCGAGCAGCGGAGGTAGTAGATCTTCTCCACGGAATCCCAGCAGCACGACGGTGTGGTGGTGGTGGTGGAGTAGAGATTTCTGCAGGGCTTCGCCTAAGCCGGAGCAGAGCGAAGGAGGAGGAGAGAGGCGGCAGCTAGGGTTTGTTATGGGAGAGAGCTAGGGGTGGCGCCCCCTCCCCTCTATTTAAAGGAGGGAGGCGCCATGGGAGGGGGAGTCCTAGTAGGACTCCCCTCCCTCCTTGGCCGGCGGATTGGGAGGGGGGAGGAATCCTCCTCCCCCACGAATCCGTGTCTTGCCCCACAAAGACTCCTTGATCCTTTCTTGGTTTTCAAGCAAACTCCAATAAATCTTCTAGAACCTTCCAGAACATTCCGAAACCTTCTAGAATCTCCATACAAACACTCCAGAACATTTCCTAACTTAGAAAATGATCCCCAATATATGAATCTTATTCTCCGGACAATTCCGGATCTCCTCGTGATGTCCCGGATCCAATCCGAGACTCCGAACAACATTTGGTCTTCAACGCATATTCCATATCTACTTAAAACAACTTCGATCCTTAAGTGTGTCACCCTACGGTTCGTGAATATGCAGACATGATGAAGACACCTCTCCGATCAATAACCATCAGCGGGATCTGGAGATCCATAACGGCTCCCACATACTCAACGATGACTTCGTGATCGATAGAACCATTAATATACAAAACCAATTCCCTTTGTCACGCGATATTCTACTTATCCTAGGTTTGATCGTCGGTATCTCCATACCTAGTTCTACCTCGTTACTGATAAGTACTCTTTACTCGTTCCATGTTATGTCATCCCTTGTGACCTAGTCACATGCTTGCAAGCTAACTAGATGACATTCCACCGAGAGGGCCCAGAGCATATCTATCTGTCATATGGATGGACAAATCCCAATCTTGGTCCATGCGCTTCAACACATACTTTCAGAATACCCAATGACACCTTTATAACCACCCAGTTACGAAGCGGTGTTTGATGTCATCAAAGTACCCATTCGGTGATGGTGATTAACATAACCTCATGGTTGAAGGATTAGGTTACTATGCATTTGAAAGCTTACAGCAATATGAACTTAATGACTTGATCTTATGCTACGCTTACTATGGGTGTGTGTCCATCACATCATTCTCCTAATGATATAACCTTGTTATTAATGACATCCAATGTCCATGATCAGGAAACCATGATCATCATTTAATCAACAAGCTAGTTCCACAAGAGGCTTACTAGGGACTCTTTTATGTTTACAAAACACACATGTATCAGTGTTTCCTTATAATACAATTATATCATGGGATGTAAACATTCATCATAAACACAAAGATATAATAATAACCACTTTTATTATTGCATCTTGGGCATATCTCCAACAGTCTCCCACTTGCACTAGAGTCAATAATCTAGATTACATGGTAATATACCTAACACCCATGGCGTTCTGGTGTTGGTCATGCTTTGCTCTAGGGAGAGGTTTAGTCAACGGATTTGCCACATTCAGATCAGTGTGTACTTTGCAAATCTTTATGTCACCATCTCGGACATACTCACGAATAGCATGGAAATGTAGCTTGATGTGCTTCAGCTTGCTATGTGACCTTGGCTCCTGTGCATTAGCTATGGCATCTGTGTTGTCACAGTAGATGGCCATCGGGTCCAACACACTGGGAACCACGCCAAGTTCAGTAATGAACTCCTTCATCCATATGGCTTCTTGTGCAGCCTCCGAAGCAGCTATGTATTCTGATTCAGTTGAAGATTTCGCCACAACGCTTTGCTTGGCACTCCTCCAGCTCACTGCAGCACCATTCAAAATAAATACGTATCCAGACTGTGACTTCGAGTCATCTGGATCGGTGTTCCAACTAGCATCAGTGTAACCGTTTACAACAAGCTGTTCATCACCTCCATAAGAAAGAACCATATCCTTAGTCCTATTTAGGTACTTTAGGATATTCTTGACCGCTGTCCAGTGTTCCATTTCAGGATCACTTTGATATCTGCTAGTCAAACTAACAACATGTGCTATATCCGGTCTTGTACACAGCATGGCATACATGATAGAACCTATGGCCGAGGCATAGGGAATATTATTCATCTTTTCTCTATCTTCTGTCGTAGCCGGACTTTGAGTTTTACTCAAGGTCTTACCTGACAACATGGGCACGAACCCTTTCTTGCTCTCTTCCATTCTAAACTTCTTTAAAACTTTGTCTAAGTATGTACTTTGTGAAAGCGCTATTTGGCGTCTTGATCTATCTCTATAAATCTTGATGCCTAGAATATATGCCGCTTCGCCAAGATCCTTCATTGAAAAACTATTATTCAAATAGGTTTTGACGCTATTAAGAAGTTCTATATCATTCCCAATCAACAATATTTCATCTACATATAGTACTAGGAATGCTACAGAGCTCCCACTCACTTTCTTGTAAATACAAGCTTCTCCATAAGTTTGTATAAATCCAAAGTTTTTGATTACTTTATCAAAACGTTGATTCCAACTCCGGGATGCTTGCTTCAGTCCATAAATGGAGCGCTAAAGTTTGCATACCTTGTCAGCATCACTAGGATCTACAAAACCCTTGGGTTGTACCATATATAACTCTTCCTCAATGTCACCATTAAGGAATGCTGTTTTGACATCCATCTGCCAAATTTCATAATCGAAATATGCAGCGATTGCTAACAAAATCCTCACAGACTTTAGCTTCGCTACTGGTGAGAAAGTCTCATCGTAGTCAACTCCTTGAATTTGTCGGAACCCTTTCGCGACAAGTCGAGCTTTATAGACAGTAACATTACCATCAGCATCTGTTTTTCTTTTTAAAATCCATTTGTTCTCGACAGCCTTACGGCCATCCGGTAAGTCCACCAAAGTCCATACTTGGTTTTCGTACATGGATCCCATTTCGGATTTCATGGCTTCTAGCCATTTTTCGGAATCTGGGCTCACCATAGCTTCTTCATACGTCGCAGGGTCATCAGTGTTGTCCACCAACATGACGTTCAAGGCAGAGTCATACCAATCAGGAGTGGTACGAACCCTCGTTGACCTGCGAGGTTCAGCAGTAACTTCGTTTGAAGTTTCATGATCACCATCATTAGCTTCCTCTCCAATTGGTGCAGGCGGCACAAAAACATCTTCCGGTGCTGCGCTACTCTCAATTCTGAGAGAAGGTTCAATAACCTCGTCGAGTTCTACTTTCCTTCCAGTCACTTCTTTCGAGAGAAACTCCTTCTCAAGAAAGGATCCATTCTTGGCAACGAAAACTTTGCCTTCGGATCTATGATAGAAGGTATACCCAATTGTTTCTTTAGGGTATCCTATGAAGACGCATTTCTCCGCTTTGGGTTCAAGCTTATCAGATTGTAACTTCTTTACATACGCTTCGCAACCCCAAACTTTAAGGAACGACAACTTAGGTTTCTTACCAAACCACAATTCGTACGGTGTCGTTTCAACGGATTTAGATGGTGCCCTATTTAAAGTGAATGCGGCTGTCTCTAATGCATAGCCCCAAAACGATAGTGGTAAATCTGTAAGAGACATCATAGACCGAACCATATCTAAGAGAGTTCAATTATGACGTTCGGACACACCATTACGCTGTGGTGTTCCCGGCGGTGTCAACTGCGAAAGTATTCCATATTTCTTTAAATGCATGCCAAACTCATAACTCAGATATTCACCTCCGCGGTCAGAATGCAGAAACTTAATCTTCTTGTTACGATGATTTTCCACTTCACTTTGAAATTCCTTAAACTTCTCGAAAGTTTCGGACTTATGTTTCATAAAGTAGACATACCCATATCTACTTAAGTCATCCGTGAAAGTGAGAACATAACGATATCCACCACGCGATGCTACACTCATTGGACCGCACACATCGGTATGTATTATTTCCAATAAGTCCGTAGCTCGCTCCATTATTTCAGAGAATGGAGTCTTAGTCATTTTTCCCATTAGACATGCTTCGCATCTTTCAAGTGATTCAAGAAGTCCATTAGAATGGAGTTTCTTAATATGCTTCACTCCAATGTGACCAAGACGACAGTGCCACATGTATGTAGAATTATCATTCAATTTTATTCGTTTAGCATCTATGTTGTGAACATGTGTATCACTACTATCGATATTCAATAAGAATAAACCATTCATCTTAGGTGCATTACCATAAAAGATATTACTCATATAAATCGAATAACCTTTATTCTCAGACTTAAAAGAGTAACCGTCTCGCAATAAACAAGATCTAGATATAATGTTCATGCTTAACGCAGGCACCAAATAACAATTATTTAAATTTAAAACTAATCCTGAAGGTAGATGTAGAGGGAGCGTGCCGACGGCGATCACATCAACCTTGGAGCCATTTCCAATGCGCATCGTCACCTTGTCTCTTGCCAGTCTTCGTTTATTCCACAGCTCCTGTTTCGAGTTACAAATATGAGCAACCGAACCAGTATCAAATACCCAGGCACTACTACGATTACTAGTAAGATACACATCAATAACATGTATATCGAATATACCTTTCTTCTTGATGTTGCCTTTCTTCAGATCTGCTAGGTACTTGGGGCAGTTACGCTTCCAGTGACCAGCACCCTTGTAGTAGAAGCATTCAGTTTCAGGTTTAGGACCAGCCTTGGGCTTCTTAGCAGGTGCGGCAGCTTTCTTGCCGTCCTTCTTAAAGTTGCCCTTTTTCTTAGGCTTGCCCTGTTTCTTGAAATTGGTGGTCTTATTGACCATCAACACTTGGTGCTCCTTCTTGATCTCCACTTCAGCAGTTTTCAGCATGGACGATAGTTCAGACAACGTCTTGTTCATGCAGTGCATATTGTAGTTCATCACAAAGTTCTTATAACTCGGTGGCAGTGATTGGAGGACACGGTGAATCCCTAACTCATTAGGAATCGTTATCCCCAACTCTTGGAGCTTGTTTGCATGCCCAGACATGGTGAGCACGTGCTCGCTAACAGAGCTTCCCTCTTTCATCTTGCAGGTAAAGAACTTCTCGGAGGCCTCATAGCTCTCCACGGCCGCGTGAGTCTCAAAAATGAGCTTGAGCTCCTTAATGATCTTGAACGGGTCGTGGTGCTCAAAACGCTTCTGGGGCTCCGTTTCTAAACCGTACAGGATGGCACACTGAACTGTGGAGTAATGATTTTTCCGAGTGGCGTAAACATTCTTTACGTCATCGGTGGCATCATCTGCAGGTGGGTCACCTAGCAGTGCTTCGAGCACATAGGTCATCTGACCAGCCCTGAGGACAATCTTCAGACCACGGAGCCAGTCCGTGAAGTTGCTTCCATTGTTCTTAAGCTTTTCTTTCTCTAGGAACGCATTGAAATTGATGGAAAGGTTCGCCATAATCTACAACAAATTTGCAAGTAGTTTAGACTAAGTTTATGATAAATAGAGTTCAATTTTTAATTCTTAAATTAACTAGGTGAACTCCCACTCAAAACAACATCCCTCACATTGTCTTAGTGATTACACGAACCAAGTCCACTACACCAAGTCCGATCTTCACGAGAGAAGATGTAGTTTCATCGGCGAACAATCTTCATGTTCATCATATCACTTATATGATTCATGCTCTACCTTTCGGTATTCCGTGTTCCGAGACCATGTCTGTACATGCTAGGCTCGTCAAGATTAACCTTAGTTTCCGCATGTGCAAATCTGGCTTGCACCCGTTGTATGCACACGTAGAATCTATCACATCCGATCATCACGAGATGCTTCGAGACGACGAGTCTTAGCAACGGTGCCAACTAAGGACGAACACTTTATTACTTGAAATTTAGTGAGAGGTATCATCTTATAATGCTACCGTCGCGATCTAAGCAATACAAGATGCATAAAGGATTAACATCACAGGCAATTCATAATTAGTGTGATATGATATGGCTTTTCCTTCTTATGCCTTTGATCTCCATCTCCAAAGCACGGACATGATCTCCATCATCACCAGCATTGCGTCAAGGTCAGTGGAGCCGCTTCATGGTTGTCCAGCATCACCAGCAACTATTCAAACTACTTGGAATAAAGCTATTACAAGATGAATAGACACGCAGGTCTTAACAGAATTAAAGACAACCATTAGGCTCCTGCCGGTTGCCATATTACAACAAGGATCATTGCATACATCAAATATAATCACAATCACATGATGGCCATATCACATCACAAAACCCCTGCAAAAACAAGTTAGATGCCTCTAATTTTCTTTGCAAGTTTTACGTGGTTTGGGGCTTTCGAATAAGAACGGATCTTACCTACGAAACTGAACCACAACGTTGATACAAGTGCTATCAAGTGCAAAGTGTAAATTGGATCTATACTATGATGGGAGAGACAGACACCCGCAAAGCCACTTGTGCAAAGCAAGTTACATGTCAAGCGTGGAGCAAGTCTCATGTGCGATGACATGTAAGGTTAGCCCGAGCCGCTTCATCCCACCATACCGCAAGATGCAAAGTACACAAAGCAAAAGACGGCACGAGCACCAACGCCCACAAAACCATTGTGTTCTACTCGTGCAACAGATCTATGCATAGACAAGGCTCTGATACCACTGATGGGTTCGTAGCATGGAAAACAAAAAATTTCTACCGCAAGAACGAACAAAACCCAAATCTAATCTAGATAAAAGCCAAGATCTAATCTATTAGACATGTGCAACGAGATAGATCTGTACTAACCCTCGTAGATCCGAAAGCGTTACGAGATTAGATCTCGGGGTTGATGTAGTCGATCACTTGCCGATCTCAAGATCGTGTGGACGATCCTTTCGGCGCCGCGTTCCGGCAGCGCTTCCGCAGTCGGTCACACGTGCGGAGTCGAAGCAGACCTTCCTCTCCCCGTTCCAGCGAGCAGCGGAGGTAGTAGATCTTCTCCACAGAATCCCAGCAGCACGACGGTGTGGTGGTGGTGGTGGAGTAGAGATTTTTGCAGGGCTTCGCCTAAGCCGGAGCAGAGCGAAGGAGGAGGAGAGAGGCGGCGGCTAGGGTTTGTTATGGGAGAGTGCTAGGGGGTGGCACCCCCTCCCCTCTATTTAAAAGAGGGAGGCGCCATGGGAGGGGGAGTCCTAGTAGGACTCCCCTCCCTCCTTGGCCGGCGGATTGGGAGGGGGGGGAGGAATCCTCCTCCCCCACGAATCCGTGTCTTGCCCCACAAAGACTCCTTGATCCTTTCTTGGTTTTCAAGCAAACTCCAAGAAATCTTCTAGAACCTTCCAGAACATTCTGAAACCTTCTAGAATCTCCATACAAACACTCCGGAACATTTCCTAACTTAGAAAATGATCCCCAATATATGAATCTTATTCTCCGGATAATTCCGGATCTCCTCGTGATGTCCCGGATCCAATCCGAGACTCTGAACAACATTCGGTCTCCAACGCATATTCCATATCTACTTAAAACAACTTCGATCCTTAAGTGTGTCACCCTACGGTTCGTGAATATGTAGACATGATGAAGACACCTCTCCGATCAATAACCATCAGCGGGATCTGGAGATCCATAACGGCTCCCACATACTCAACGATGACTTCGTGATCGATAGAACCATTAACATACGAAACCAATTCCCTTTGTCGCGCGATATTCTACTTATCCGAGGTTTGATCGTCGGTATCTCCATACCTAGTTCTACCTTGTTACTGATAAGTACTCTTTACTCGTTCCATGTTATGTCATCCCTTGTGACCTAGTCACATGCTTGCAAGCTAACTAGATGACATTCCACCGAGAGGGCCCAGAGCATATCTATCCGTCATATGGATGGACAAATCCCAATCTTGGTCCATGCGCTTCAACACATACTTTCAGAATACCCAATGACACCTTTATAACCACCCAGTTACGAAGCGGTGTTTGATGTCATCAAAGTACCCATCTGGTGATGGTGATTAACATAACCTCATGGTTGAAGGATTAGGTTACTATGCATTTGAAAGCTTACAGCAATACGAACTTAATGACTTGATCTTATGCTACGCTTACTATGGGTGTGTGTCCATCACATCATTCTCCTAATGATATAACCCTGTTATTAATGACATCCAATGTCCATGATCAGGAAACCATGATCATCATTTAATCAACAAGCTAGTTCCACAAGAGGCTTACTAGGGACTCTTTTATGTTTACAAAACACACATGTATCAGTGTTTCCTTATAATACAATTATAGCATGGGATGTAAACATTCATCATAAACACAAAGATATAATAATAACCACTTTTATTATTGCCTCTTGGGAATATCTCCAACAGGTCAACAATGGAGGAGAGAGAAAGCCAATAACCAAGAAAAGCAAGTGAACCACAAAGGGGAAGAGGAGACCCTTTTAAAGGGCTCCCCAATCTGCCCGTTATGCACAGATTCATGCACGGCCGGTAGTACTACTGGGTGGGCCGTACTACCGCTGGCACCCAGCCAATAGTCAGAAAGAGCAGCGCGAAAGATAGAAAAGCGAGCCTGGCCAGTACTACCGCCGCCCACTGGAACTTCCGGTGGGGGACAGTACTACCGCCAGAACATCCGACTAAAGTTCCGTCAAATAGCGCACTCCAAATCAGAGACCTTACTGAACGCATCCCATGGGAATTGTAACAAAGGCCAGAACTTCCACTGGAACTACCAGCGGCAAACATGCCCTAGCGGTACTACCGATGGAGAGCCGGAACTTCCGGTTAGGGAAACTTTAGAAACCAAAACTGCAATAACTTTCGCATCCGAACTCCAAATGAGATGAAACCAATTTTGTTAGAAATATTGGGTATCACCAAGGGAGAAAATATGATGAATATATATGTGAGATACATTGATGGCTCAGTGTTGATGTAGAGCTTGTTGGGAACCCCAAGAGGAAGGTATGATGAGCACAACAGCAAGTTTCCCTCAGTTATGAAACCAAGGTTTAATCGAACCAGTAGGAGCAAGGAAACACCCCAAACGTGTTGCTAGCTGAGCCTTGGCAGGGCGCACTACCAGTGCTAGTAGCAACGTGGAGACCTGCACAACACAACCACCGAACTTTGTCCCCAACTTGCGATGAGGTTGTCAATCTCACCGGTTTTGCCGAAAACAAGGGATTAAACGTATCGAATGGAAGGAAGTAATAGTTTGTAGAAAGTAAACACAAAGCAGTAAACAGTTTATAGATTTTATGTAAAGGAAAAGGACCGGGATCCATAGTTCACTAGAGGTGGCTCTCCTTAAGATAGATAACATGCTGGGTGAACAAATTACAGCGGGGCGCTTGACAAACATCGAGAAAGCAATACATGCATATACTAATCATCTTGACTCCTTTGGAACTTGATTGGGCATTACAACAGTATACATAGACCGACATCCAACTGCATCTATGACTAATAATCCACCTTCAGGTTATCATCCGAACCCCCTCCAGTATTAAGTTGCAAGCAACAAATTATTACTTTACGAATTGCATGTAATGTAAACAATACGATTGTTTTATGAACAAAGGATTGTTGTTTTCTCCCTAGTAGCAACAACACGTCTAGTACTTTAGAGATTTCTGTCACTTCCCCAGATTACCAGAGGCATGAACCCACTATCGAGCATAAATACTAACTCTTGGAGTTGCTAGCATCTACTTGGCCAAGATAGCTACTAACAACGGAAAGCATGCAAGATCACAAATAACAAAGCCATGATAGAATCAATAATCAATCTGAAATAGCATCTCAATATCCATCGGAGTCCCGCAAACACAACATGCAGAATTACAAATAGATGATCTTGATCATGAACGGAGCTCACAATATCTAGACATGAAATCACAAAGGAGGAGAACCAGCCATCTAGCTACTACATGGATCCGTAGTCCAAGGATGAACTACTCACGCATCACACCGGAGGCTTGCATGATGATAAAGAAGGCCTCCAGGGTGAATTCCCCTCTCTGGCAGGGTGCCGGGAAGAGATTCAGATCCCTCCCAATCTAGGGATGGAGATGACGGTGGCTACAGACTCTTTCGTGGATTTCTGATCGGGTACTTAGGGTTTTTGTCTCGAGGTCATCTTATAGGCGGAAGGAGAGGCCGAGGGGGTGTTGGGGTTGGCCAGACCACCCCCTGGCGCGGGCCAGGCCTGGCCGCGCGGCCAGGTGGTGTGGCCGGCCCCCAGACCTTCTCCGTCTCATATTCTGGCATCTGATGACTTCCGGAAAAATAGGCACTTTGGCTTTTGTCCCATCCAATTCCGAGAATATTCATTTTCTGACTTTCCTAGAACCAAAAACAGCAGAAAACAGGCAGCTGTCACTATGGCTCCTGTTAATAGGTTAGTCCGAGAAATCATATGAAAAGTACTCCAAAGTGTGGACAAAACACAATAAAGTAGATAAAACCAAGCATGGAACATAAAAAATTATAGATACATTTGCAATGTATCAACATCCCCAAGCTTAACTCCTGCTCGTCCTCGAGTAGGTAAGTGATAAAAAGAAAGAATAATTTTTGAGGTGACATGCACCATCAAAGACTTGATCAAAGTATTTGTAAAACATTCATAGTTGGGATCATAGTACTTCAATCATAACATGAAAGACAAAGTTCTAGCAATAAGACAAAGAAACTATGATGCAACATGAAAAGGCACAAACAAAAGATTCATGAATAACAATGCTTTGCAAGACGTTTGTTTGTTTCACATAAAGAAAACATAACATAATAGTATTTAGCTTGTCCCTCATAGAATAACAAATATAAATGCATATGACACCTTCAAAGTTCATAAGGGTGACTAGATACAAATAGTTTAAAACAAGCAATATCAAGTTATGCATCAATCAACTAGCCTTGGGACAAAGCACTTAGAACTAAGAATGGCCACTATGCTCTCAAAGTAGGTGCATAAAGGTAGAAGGTGGAGACTCAATATAATGGTGGAAGAAGGGCCTTCATAGAAGGAAGTAGGGATTCAAGTCTCATAAAGAGCTTCCAAAAATTATGGTACTTATAGCTTTCAGCTCTTATTGCCCCTATCATAAGCATCTTAAAGTGATTAAGGTTAAAGTGAACAAACTATGGTGTACATGCTTGACGAAGTATAAGTTAGAAATATCATGTCCCTTGTATACGAGGGCTGCTCCTCATGCTACTCAAGTTTAGTCACCGGTAAGTTCTTGTCCTCGTAAGTACATGTGTATCATAGAGAACCGCCAACGGGGTACCCCTTGCCCGATGATACGGAAGAATCCCTTTATGAAAATGACAAGGCAAGCAAACAACGAGCATCTCAGCAATCTTCTTATTTACCATGGGAATATGGTGCTTTTTTCTCTCTTTCCTCTTTTCATAATATCTTTTTTTTTCTTTTTCTCTTTTTTCTCAATATAGGACTCTTTTTTTTATAAGAAGAATGCTTCATAGACAGATCATCATGGTTACGCTGCAGGTTTCCACCATGTCAGCATGGATTAGACCAGCGGCCCAGGCGTTTCTCTAACACATATACATAACTCCATGGACTTACAAGCTCCCCTTTCATTTCACACCGACGACATCCATATACAAAAGAGCATGATATCAACTAGGTACAAGTACCAAGTGCAATGTTGAAAGCGTTCCCCATGACAGCATGGTTCTGCTAATTCCCAACAAATAAGTGCAAGCATATACAACATAGATGACACAATGGTTCAAGTTTATTAAGGGCAAGAAAAGTAAAGTGTGCCATCAAGTTCGTGAGAGCTTTAATCACTAGTTTTCTCATAACAAGTTTAATTTGGAAGGTAAACAAAAGCATGAATATACTTGGAATAGCGTAAGCTAGTAGGTAGGTATGGTGGACTCTTTGGAATAACTTGGTTTAGGGAGTTGGATGCATGAGTGGAACTCATACTTGGTTGCGGAGGCTCGCAAAAGACTGGGAGCGACAAACTAAGAGAGCAATAATGGCCATAATCATGCAGAGCGGCAAAACATCATTGATCAAAGCATAAAGTGATATTACAAGTTGAAAACTAAAGGATCATAAAAGCTTAGGTGACTTGAGATAGTCATAACATGGTGTGAGCATGCGCCAAGTCAACCCAAATAAAGCATCAAAGGAGAATACCACTATACTATGCTTTAATATGCTAAAACAACGCATGATTCATCCAAGGCACATTAAGCAATCTCAATTGTTTATAACAAGTCATTCTACAACAAAGAATACTAAGCATAAAGCCAAAACAATATCAAGCATGGCATGACAAAGCATAGGCCACAGTCAAAAACAAGCTCTTTTTACAACATAAGCATGAACTTTCGTACTCTTTTCCAAACCAAACCAAACTATTTGCAAACGAAGGTATGAAAGAGGGGGTCCAACCAATTTATTCAGAAAACTAATAAAACCAAGCAAACAAAAAAACAAAATGAAAACAAAAAAGAAGACGCTCCAAGAACAACACAACTATGCATGAAACAATAAAAATGAAGCGTTTGGAAGAAACCTGGGATTTTTATTGATGAAGGGGATGCCTTGGGCATCCCCAAGCTTTGACGCTTGTACTTCTTGGATATTTCTTGGGGTGACACGTGCGAAATCCCCAAGCTTGAGCTTTAGTCCATCCTTCATCTCATTACTCATTCCTTCCATACACCTGAAATTTTTCCTTCATACAAAACTTCACACAATCTTTATTAGCAACATTAGTGCACTCAAGATAAATAAGTCTTAAGGTTCGGTTCTAACACCAAATAAACTTCCATTATAACACTAGATACTGTAGCACTTCCCTAAAAAAGCTCAATTCCCCCAAAAAAACTCAAAAAGGAACCAACAAGAAGCAAATGCAGAAAATGGCAGAAATCTATCAAAACAGACCAGCAGGTAAAGACGAATTTTTTCGAAGCCTTATGTTGCTCAAATCAAAAAGTGTTGAACTAACGAAAGTTAGATAACAACCTGGGGCATAAGCATAAAAATGCACACCTCAAAAATACGTTCAGAGATTTTACACGAAATTTTATGGTGAAGCACAGAAATCTGTTTCGGGACAGCAACTTTCCCAATCATTACTTCTCTCTCATTAGAGGTTACTCTTGGCACAAAAAGTAAATAAAAAGGATAAGTTGCGATTATTACTGAAGTAATAACTTCCAAGACTCATCTAAAACTTTTGGGTTATCTCCCAATAAGTACTTTTCTTTAACACCTTTAAGTTAGGCATAAGAAGCAAGAAAAAGAATCAAGTGTTCTCAAATGAAGAAGCATTAAAACCAAATTTCTTGCCCTTACCTCTCTTTATTTTATTCTTAACCTTGGGGAAATATGATTGTTTGGTGGAGAAGAAAGGTGCATGGTCCCCTTTCCCACATCTATTATTGCTCCAAGGAGTTCTAATAGGGACCTTCCAAGTGTAATTTGTCCTTTTCCTGCATATTCAATAATAAGATAATCAGTAGAAATAATTTTCCCAAGGATCTTTGTAAACACTCCTTCAACTATTCCAATAGGTAAAATGGTAGCATTATAAGCAAGAGATATTTCCTTTCCTCCTTCAGTAAGCCCCCAAAGGTTCAAAGATTCATAAATATCTTTGGGCATAAGACAAAATTCAGACATGATATCACAGCGGGCTTGAAAAGTTTCAGTGTTTATCTCAATCTTTACTGTAGGGAGCCACTTTGATGGTTCAGAATTTATTGGAACATAATTATGATTCTTCCTAAGCATATTATAGCAATATTTTAAGCTAGCAGTGCCAGTCTCAAGAGTGTTCAATCTAGCAAATATTCTTGCGAAAGAAATATTAGTTTGGCTAGGCAAGTTGTAAGTGAGGATCAATTTCTTTATAGCATTTATAGCATCATACTCATTACATTGAAGGAAATCTCCTCCCACAACAGCATCTAAAGCATATCTATAGCAAAGAGCAATTCCAAGGTAAAAACTGCTAAGGAACAAGCTTTGAGTCATTTTAGGCTCAGTTTTTTCATGTAGATGAGAGATTCTAGACCAAGCTTCCTTAAAACTTTCCTCAATTCCTTGTTTAAAAGTAAAAATCATTTCCTCGGGTGACATAGTGACTAGAGCAAGGCTAGACATAAATGCAACTTAAGATAGGAACTAATTTTTTTGTGTTTTCAACAAAGAAAGCAAAACAGTAGAACTATTTTTTGTGTGTTTTTATAAAGAAACAAGCAAACAAAACAAAAAGAAACTAAGCAAAACAAAAATAACAGAGTAAAGAGATTGGTTATGAGGGACTCCCTTATGAAGATGTCCTTGACTCCCCGACAACAGCGCCAGAAAAATGCTTGATGGCTCAGTGTTGATGTAGAGCTCGTTGAGAACCCCAAGAGGAAGGTATGATGAGCACAGCAGCAAGTTTCCCTCAGTTATGAAACCAAGGTTTAATCGAACCAGTAGGAGCAAGGAAACACCCCAAAGGTGTTGCTAGCTGAGCCTTGGCAGGGCGCACTAGCGGTGCTAGTAGCAACGTGGACACCTACACAACACAACCACAAAACTTTGTCCCCAACTTGCGATGAGGTTGTCAATCTCACCGGTTTTGCTGAAAACAAGGGATTAAACGTATCGAATGGAAGGAAGTAATAGTTTGTAGAAAGTAAACACAAAGTAGTAAATAGTTTATAGATTGTATGTAAAGGAAAAGGATCGGGATCCATAGTTCACTAGAGGTGGCTCTCCTTAAGATAGATAACATGCTGGGTGAACAAATTACAGCGGGGCGCTTGACAAACATCGAGAAAGCAATGCATGCATATACTAATCATCTTGACTCCTTTGGAACTTGATTGGGCATTACAACAGTATACATAGACCGCCATCCAACTGCATCTATGACTAATAATCCACCTTCAGGTTATCATCTGAACCCCCTCCAGTATTAAGTTGCAAGCAACAGATTATTGCTTTATGAATTACATGTAATATAAACAATACGATTGTTCTATGAACAAAGGATTGTTGTTTCTTCCTAGTAGCAACAGCACATCTAGTACCTTAGAGATTTCTGTCACTTCCCCAGATTACTAGAGGCATGAACCCACTATCGAGCATAAATACTCACTCTTGGAGTTGCTAGCATCTACTTGGCCAAGATAGCTACTAACAACGAAAAGCATGCAAGATCACAAATAACAAAGACATGATAGAATCAATAATCAATCTGAAATAGCATCTCAATATCCATCGGATCCCCGCAAACACAACATGCATAATTACAAATAGATGATCTTGATCATGAACGGAGCTCACAAGATCTAGACATGAAAGCACAAAGGAGGAGAACCAGCCATCTAGCTACTACATGGATCCGTAGTCCAAGGATGAACTATTCACGCATCACACCGGAGGCTTGCATGATGATAAAGAAGGCGTCCAGGGTGAATTCCCCTCTCCGGCAGGGTGCCGAGAAGAGCTTCAGATCCCTCCCGATCTAGGGATGGAGATGACGGCGGCTACAGACTCTTTCGTGGATTTTTGATCGGGTACTTAGGGTTTTCGTCCCGAGGGCATCTTATAGGCGGAAGGAGAGGCCGAGGGGGTGCTGGGGTCGGCCAGACCTCCCCCTGGCGCGGGCTAGGCCTAGCCGTGCCGCCAGGTGGTGTGGCCGGCCCCCGGCCCTTCTCCGTCGCGTATTCTGGCATCTGATGACTTCTGGAAAAATAGGCACTTTGGCTTTTGTCCCGTCCAATTCCGAGAAAATTCATTTTCTGACTTTTCTGGAACCAAAAACAGCAGAAAACAGGCAGCTGGCACTGTGGCTCTTGTTAATAGGTTATTCCAAGAAATCATATGAAAAGTACTCCAAAGTGTGGACAAAACACAACAAAGTAGATAAAACCAAGCATGGAACATCAAAAATTATAGATAAATTTGCAATGTATCATACCTCCCGAGGTGTGGAGCCGGAAAACCCGCAAGATCAAAAACGCAATAAGATATGCAAGCGGAATCCTCTTTTGATAAGCTAGAGCTTGTTATGAATATAACCATAAGCTCTAGATCCTCACATGGATAAGAACCAAACAACAACCAAGAAAGATGACGTTGTGTATGCAAAGGTTTGAGCTCTCCCTGAAAGATACGATCGAATCACCCACTCGAGAGCCCCTCTTGATAGTACGGCTATTGATGGTTGTGAAATACCACCTCTTTTACCCATATAAAATGTGCCATTTATCTTTTATATCATGTTTCTTCCAACTATTGCTATGCCTTATATGCATGACTTTTAGTTCTCATTTACTTTTATATGAGCTTTGCACATTTAGTAGTTTAGGTAGAATTTTATCACTTTTCTTGTCTATGACATGTGTGTAGGTGTTGGTGAAGATTATATGGATAAAAAGGAACAAAGAGAGCATAGTATGGAGGAGCTAAAGACACCAGACTTAGGGTCCTTTTGTTTGGGCTTTTAGCTGCTTTCCACGAAAATAAGTAGGACTGGTGAAACAAAGAGGCTAGCTGTGCGGTAGGCTTTTGCCAAAGCATCTACTTCTCCCGCATACGAGAAAAAGCACGATGGAGAGGTGCTTCCCGAGCTTTTTCTCCACAAATCGAAGCGGTGTAGCCCTTTACCCATTTCGATTTGGCTATTTACTGCAAAACTGCCACCAAAGTCTAACTATATTGTGTCTAAAAAAAGCCTAATCGTATCGTGCCTTTTATACCTAGGCTAGCGGAAAAACAAATCGACAAAAAAAATGCAATCCTTTTCTCCCGCACGTGAACAGACGCGAGGGAGGCATTAGGGTTCCTCGCTGCCACCCGTTCCGCTGGTGTAGCTTGACGCTAACCCTTCTCCTCCGCCGCCCCTGTCCTGTCTGGCCACTCTCCTCCGCCTCCGTTCCCTACTGTTTCCGCTCAGCGCACAGCTTCTTCGTCCGTCACCGACAGCGTCCCTGACCGTCGCAGTAGATAGTCTGCGATCGTCCCCGAGCTAGTCCACGACTGCCGTCTGCTACTCTTGTGAGGTGAGTTGCCGTTGTTTTCTGTTCAGTTTGTAGTTTTTTGGCGATGAATTAGTACCTGTCCCCGATCGCACGCATGCTTGTATTCCTGGATCAATCGGATGCATGCATGTTGTTTGCTGTTTAGTTCTTCGTAGTAGTGCAGGATGGTTGTAATGGTGCTAGGTGCAAAAGCTAGTGAATTTTTTAATGCATGATGGTGACGTTGTCGTAAAGTACTGCTTGTTGTTTTTGCCTATGGCTGTATTTCTCCTAGTAATTGTGTGTTTTTTGTTTAGCTTGTTATTACTTTGCAATGGAAAAGGTTGTTTGGGATACATACCACACTAGAGTTTTCTGCGATATATGTATGGATGAAGTCAACGCAAACAATAGATATGGGGGTTGCTTGAGTAGAAAGGGGTACAAGAATCTTGAGCAAAAAATCACCAAGAAAACAAGGAAGACTTTATCAAAGAAACAATTCAAGAACAAATGGGATGGTTTAAAGAAGGATTACACATGTTGGATGGAGTTGCAAAATGCAATTGGGCTAGGTTGGGATCCGATAACGAAGACTATGGATGCAAACGATGAATGGTGGAAGACTTACCTAGCAGTAAGTTATATATTTGTCACTTGCCTTGTCTTTTTTTTCTATTTTGTTTATGATAATAATTGAAATAATATCTTTTATATTTCTTTTGCAGTACCATCCTGAACATGCAAAGTGGAGAAATGGGCCACCAGCCAACTTGGAACAACAAGATGTCATGTTTAGGAAAGCTCATGTCACTGGAGAATCCGCAACCATTCCGGGAGAAGAAACTGGAGTGGACAAAGAAGGTGCAATATTGTTGGATGATGATGATGCCGAGAAGAAAACATCATTAGGGAAGCGCAAGGTGGGTGCTGGAGAGAAGGAAAAAGATAGCTCTTTTCTCAAGCTGTACAACAACGCATTGAACACACTAGTTTCAAGGGCAGATGCTAGAATTTCTAGTGGCAAGGATGACTCGGTCCCAACTATGGAGGAGTTTTTAGCGATGGTTCGAGACTGTGGAGTGGAGGAAGGAACTGATCTCATGTTCACAGCCGGCAAGCTTGCCCTCAAAAGGGATCATAGGGAGTGTTAACGGCCTTTGCTACAAATGCAGGAAGGCTTGATTATCTCTCGAGGACACATGAGGAGATGAACAAGTAGATGTGTGATGCAATATGTGTACTATTTATTTGGAATTTGTGGTACACAATTTGTGATCATTCTAGAATCCGTGGATCGTTATGTGTACTATTTATTTGGGATTCCTTGTAGACAATTTGCGATCATTCTAGAACCTATGAACCGTTATGTGTGTTATTTGTGACAATTTGGTAATTCCGTGTGAACCATTGATGCATGTCGGGTCTACTTAATTACTGGAAGTTATTGTATATCACTACTATTTGACATGTTGGGAAATTTGTAGGATGGACGGGGATGACAATGCAAGTGATGAACAAATTGAAAGGATTCAGCATCTTCTCGGTTTGGCGCATGACATGGTTGTGTTGGGATACTATTGTAATCTCTATTCTCAGAAGTATTTGAATAAGGAACCTAGGAGGATTCCACAACAAACTGGTCTTGAATGGGTGCATGAACAACTTGAAGATAGAAAAAGATGCTACAAGATGTTTAGAATGTACCCAGATGTGTTTCATCAATTGCACAACCTCCTAGTTACTAGCTATGGGTTAGATTCAACTAGAGACATGGAATCAATTGAATGTCTAGGAATGTTTCTATGGATAGTTGTAGGACCACAGTCATTCACTCAAGTTGAGAACCATTTCAGTCGGTCTCTTGAAACAATTCATAGAGAGTTCCAAATGGTATAGAACTGTTTGTACTACTTGGGTAAAGATAATGTAAAACCAGTGGATCAAAATTTCACGGATGTGCACCCAAGGCTTCAAGATCCACGCTTTTGGCCTCATTTCAAAGGAGCCATTGGCGCCATCAATGGCTCGCATATTCATGTTGTTGTTCCTGCGGATGAAGTTGTTAACCACACTGGAAGACATGGTTACACATCACAGAACCTGCTAGCAATATGTGATTTCGATCTCAGATTCACATTTGTTGTTGCTGGATAGCCTGGTTTGGCACATGATACACACATTCTGCAACACATCATTCAAAAATATCCACTACGGTTTCCAACTCCTCCTGATGGTAACACCCTCTCTCATCATTCACATGCGTTATGTATGCATTGTTTTAGTAATGTATCATTTTTTCCTATGCGCAGGTACATACTATATTGTTGATTCCGGATATCCAAATAGAAAGGGGTTCCTAGCTCCTTACAAAAATAATACATATCATTTACCAGATTTCCGTCAAGAAGGGCTACCAACAGAAAAGGAAGAGATTTTTAACTGTGCTCACGCGCAGATTCGAAATGCCATTGAGCGTAATTTTGGTATCTTGAAAAATAAGTGGTGCATCTTGAAAGGTATCCCTCCATATAGCTTGATTACACAGAAGAAAATTATTCTGGCTTGCATCGTGCTTCACAATTTTATTAGAGATTCCCACCTACGTGATAAGCAGTTTAATCGATGTGATGCGGATGAGAATTACATCCCTAAGGTGCAAAGGCAAGCAATGACGTTTCCCGGTGATAATGCTCCTGGTGGACAACACACAAGAACTATGAACTCAACATGTGATGACATTGCTAACGCATTGTTCGATGCTAGAAATGTTTAAAGTTATTCGTACTATCTATTATAATGATATGGACATGTAATTTGGATAAAACTGCCTTCGTGATGGATTTGTATTTTGGATGAAGCTACATTAATGATGATTATCTTATTTAGCACAATGGTATGAATATGGAGTTTGGATAAATCTATACTTGCTAAATTATTCCAGCAAAAAAATCTGAGTGTAATTTTACTGAGCCATATATTACTTATACAAATAAATCAACAAAAAGATACAGTTCTCATGACTCTGAAGGTGTTTTAGACAATTCCTCAGTTTATAGCCAAACAGCCAGCTAGATTGCTAGAGAGTAAAACTTAGAACAATGGCTTTCTTTTTACAACAGCTTTCTCTACACAGCAGCACATCCAGCCACATCCAGTCACAGCCAGCCCAAACTAAAGGGGCCTTAGCCATTTGAGAGGTTGGAAAAGTGAACTTTTCCAACTTCTCGAAATATATATCCAAGACCATGGGGTTGTAGCTCTCGATGAGGTGAACTCAACGAGCCCAAGAACACCCAAAACGGAGTTCGTATGAAAAAAGGCGACTAAAATACTAAAAGATCTACAAGTTCAACGACCAACTATACGCCCGGAACTAAAAGTTCCCGTGTATAGTTTGGCCGTATAGTTGGTAAAAAGGTCGCAAACGACGGGATTTCGCTCCAAAGAAGCTTCAGAACCTTCCTAAGTCATATGATGGTATTGGGGGAACCCTAGGGCACCCCCAAGGCCTATATAAAGGAGGGAGGACCCAAACGAGAGCCACCACACGCTAGCCCTTCAGGGGCGGAGCCCTACCGCCGCCGCCACCCATCCGATCTCCACGGCGGCGGAGCTCTGCCTCAACCACACCTCCGAGATCTAGATCTCCCTCAACACCATCACCA
Source organism: Avena sativa (assembly GCA_916181665.1). Lineage (NCBI taxonomy): Eukaryota > Viridiplantae > Streptophyta > Magnoliopsida > Poales > Poaceae > Avena > Avena sativa. Next base: position 624,882,766 of record OV702288.1, on the reverse strand, counting down.
TCAAGGCATCCAAGAAAGAAGAAGAGGAGGAGAAGGAAGACATCACCACCACCACACATCGATCTCCATCTCCCTCATCATCTCCACCTCCATCTCTCTCTTGTGTTTGGTAACTGTAAGATTGAACACGATTGTGACATCACTATATATTTATATATGTTTTGCTGCTCATCCATGTGTGAGTAATTGATTCAATTCTAGGTTGAGGTATGATCTAGTGTGCTAAGTTAGAATTTATTATGATCTAAGATGAGTTTATGTGATCCTTTTGTCCGGAAGTGCCTTTTGCCTTACGGTGACGCACGAGAATCATGCATAGTGCACACAGAGTAACAACCCGGTAATCAAATGGGGAACGTTTATTTGTCTGAGAAATCTCTTATAGGAACTATGGAAAGTAAAATTCTTGCGGAGTATGGTGCTCTGAGTGTTGATCATTTACATGCTCTTATTATTCTGCCCGCTATTGATGTGGATGGATATGAGATTAATCCTATGTGGATAAATATGATCATGGAAATAGCTTTTGCAGGAGATCCGGACAATGATCCATATGAGCATATTGATAAATTTACTTCATTGTGTTCTATGGTGAAGGCAAATGGATGGACAAATGATAAGATGAAGTTATATCTGTTCTGGTTCTCGCTGAAAGGAAAAGCTAAAGTATGGCTAAAATCGCATCCCGCGGGACACTTCAATTCATGGAAAGGTATCTTTGAAGCTTTTCTCGGTAAGTATTTCTCACAAAAGCAAACTTATAAGCGTAGGCTTCATATCCTGAATTTCAAGTAGAGCAACAATGAGGATTTAATACAAGCTTATAGTAGGTTCTCAAAATTGATGCATGATTGTCCACAACATAATTTACCTGATTGGTTATTGTTGAATCACTTTTATGGAGGCTTAAATCACTCTTCTAAGAATAAGCTAGATATGATGTGTGATGGTGCATTCCTTGGAAAAACTTTGAAAGAAGCTTGACAACTCTTAAGAGATATACATAATAATTTTCATCAATGGCAATGTAAAAGTGTGCATGAAGAAAAACCTCTCCCTACTGATCTAGAGAACTTGGTCAATGAGTTTCTTAAAGATAAAAATAGAAGAGGAAAAATTCCTTATGATGATACCTTAGTTAGAGATGTTCTTTCTAAAGCAATGCCTTTCATAGCTGTTTATTTTAATCATATTAGAACTGCTGCTACTAACGATGGAGAATAACCCTCTACTGGTACTCCCATATCTTCCACTTGTTGCATCATTGAAGCAGGAAAGAAGGGTAAATCCATGAAGCCTAAAACCAGGAAAAATTAAAATAAGAAGCCTCGTGTTGAATATCCCACACATCTGACATCTGTAGATGAAGTGAAACCTCTTGATGAAGAGTATCGGAGAAAAGAAAGACGCATCAAGAAGAAAGAAGAAAAATAAATCAAGGAATGGAATAAATTGAAAGCCACTCTCAAACCTGATCCCCCACCTATTCCTGATCTTTATTATTCTTCTGACTTTAGTGATGACGTGGACTTAAATTATTCTAGAATCCCTAATAATTGCCCTGAAGAAGTTTTTGATGATTCTAGTTGTGTTTGTTTAAATACTCTTTTCGGGGAAATCAATTATGATGATCCAAAGACGGAACCCTGTGTGCCTCCCATATCTGTTTTCTATGAATTTTGTTTTACTAATGAGGTGCAGGAAAGTCCGGTGGCAAAGACCAAGCTACTGGGTCAAAAAGGACATTATGAATTGTACCCTCGAAATAGTAATCAAGGTAAAGATTCAAAGTTTGATAATAAATCTTTAACATCCTCTATGCAGGAAGGAAAGAATACATATTTACTGCGCTTTGTGCATCCATCCTCACGTGGCAACGAGAACACTTACAATATACCGATGCACCGCAAGCGGGTACATCTTAGAGCAAACTATGATATAAATCCTGCAAACACTCGTTGGAGGTAAGCCAAACAACTCCTATAGCTGCCTCCATTGCTGAATAAATGTGGAGTATAAAAGTCTGGTTACTTGTTTATAAGAAAGCGCTTCCCGGGAGGCAACCTGGAAGTCATTAGGTGTCTTTCTTAGTTTTGTGTCTTGAGTCTTGATGCATTCATGTTGCATTGCCATTTTTATCCTTTGCATGATTTGCTATTAGAGTTATCTTGTTGTAGTTTTCAAATGGTAGAATTTATTGTTACTATGTGTTGCATAACTCGATTGTACTTAAATCCCGTTTTATACATGATGTTGTTGGTTGAAAATTAAAGTTGTTATTTTACTGTCAAAACAAGGTGTTTCTCTAAGTTTCAGGATAAGAAAGAATTCTCGAAGAAATATAATTTTTTTTATATCTATTGAAGGTTTAACGACCAACTATACGGCGGGAATAAAAAATTCTAGCCGTATAGTTTGGCCTTACAGATATCTTTGCCATCGAGAATTTTTCTTTCTTAGATACTGAAGGTTTGACGACCAACTATACGGCGGGAATAGAAATTCTGGCCGTATAGTTCCGGCCGTATAGATATCGATGCCTTCGTCAAAATTCTTTTCCAAGGTACAGTAAGTTTAAATGACCAACTACACGGCGGGATCTTTTTGGTCTAGCAGTATAGTTGTGCTCGTATAGATGGGAAAACCCCTTAAACGCCAACTGGAAGGTAACCATTGCTCAAAATTTTATTCTTTCTTCTTCTAAAAACCTCGAAACACCACATAGGAGCTTCCCCCATGCTCTAGAGAAGCCGAGCATATATAAGCAATAAAATTCTACCTCAGAAACCTCCTAGACTATAATTCTCTATAGAAGTTCATGTTTTCTTTTTACTTTGTTTTTATCGATGGGGTAAACGAACTATGTTCGTATACCAAACCGATGCATTTTATTTTGTCTGTTATTTTCGCAGGGACTTGAACCTTCTGTGACGATGTGTACGCTAGTACCAACCATGCAAACACTTGCATGATCCACTTGGTTGCTTCAATTAAATGCTTCGATAATTAGTGTCTGTTTCCAAGCAGGTTCGCAAGGAAGGCAACCACCAGGCTATATCAAGAAGTATACATTAAAGCAAAGGTTCTTTGTCCATCAAAAGAGAGGTTACTTATACCTCAACGGTAAAGTGTGTCACCTTGTTTTCAACTAAGCTTGGGGAGGTAACCACTTATCACACTCTCTTTTGGAAACTGTATTTTCTCTTTTCTTTTGGTGATATACTCAAGTTTGGTTCCTGCAAAGTTCTAAGCTTGGGGAGGTTACTTCTGCATGTGTAGAGTCTTGTGCAATGTTCGTATTCGATGAAGGTTTAATGCAATCATGTATCCCGCTGTTTTTGAATGCTTGTTTAAGTGAGTCTAGTTCTGTATTCACATGGGGATACACTTGGTCATGATAGGCACCATAGGAGTTGATTTAGAGCTTGTATGCATATTGCCAAATTATTTATCAAGCTTGTGACACTATTTGTGATCCTCTAGAAAAAACATTGCCACAATCTCTACACTTAGAAAGAATGAATACTTGATCAAGATCTTTTGAAATTTGTTGGTTGTCACTAAATAGCTTTGTCCTAAATAAATAGGTTATGCTTGACCCCACAATGTCAAAACAATAGACTTGATAGTTTGCTTACGGAAGGAGTTCTCAATTGGAAATGATATTTCAAAGTTTTGAGTTCTATGCTAAATAAGGTGTTGTTTAATTTTCTTAAGAGTTTACCTTAAAGATACTAAACACCATAGATGTGATGATCGACTTGATAGTACTCTTTGAAAGGCTTTGTTTGAAGAAACTAATATTTAGCGGCAATTGAGATGCATGCCAAATCTTGACCTGTTGATTAAAGTATGATATTGCTTTATGCATGTCTGCACCACTATCGCACAACATGGGATGCTAACAACTCCGCTGGCCTTTGAACAGTCCAAAAAGAGGAAACTCTTGGAGTTTGGCTATGAGTTTCCCAACATATGTAGCAGAAATTCTATATTTGGGTATGCATTGGCATTCTCATGGGCCTGCGTTCAAGCAAAAGAGGGAATACTCCTCTGACCGTTATGAGAAATCATTATACCAAAAAGGGAAACCTTGGTAATGGTCATGAGTATCCATTCTTAGCCTGCACAGTCTGTTTAAACACACTAAGTTTTGGCATGATCTCGTTGCTAATGAACCAAAGTTTTAGAAAGACAAATAATAGAAAATGAGTGTTTGATTGCCATGATTCATTGATGTGGATGACCAAAAGAGACACTCTAATGCTATGCTTCTTTTGACATGTTCTCGCATTTACTTTTGGCATAAATCTCGTTACTAAGAGATAAACTTTCTGAAACTCAATAACCGATGTTTGCACTTGAGAGCCTTAACTAGATGACCTGATTGGGTAGAATTGATAAACTTTATTCCTATTTATGCTTGACATCTATTTGTGACTAAGTTCTGCCTCATAAAAATGATATGAAAAGTTATACAAAAGGTGCAATAAGAGGATCACAAGTTTGTCTGCAAGTTAGATTCACAATTGACATGGAGCATATAAGTTTTGATGAATCTTTAGTGGTCTTTATAACTGAGCTTGTGTTGCCTTGTATGAATACATGTTTTCTCTCTTCAAGCTTGTAGAAGAAATAAGGATGCAAGGCATTGATTTCCAATGATAAGTTATTTCACAACCATTAATTTATTATCGACCCTTCCTGCTCGAGGACGAGCAAGGTCTAGCTTGGGGAAGTTGATGGCTGTGAAATACCACCTCTTTTAGCCATATAAAATGTGCCATTTCTCTTTCATATCATGTTTATTCCAGCTATAGCTATGCCTTATATGGATGACTTCTAAGATTATGGATAAAAAGGAACAAAGAGAGCATAGTATGGAGGAGCTGCAGGGACCAGACTTAGCCATTTGAGGGGTTGGAAAGGTGAATTTTTCCAACTTACCAAAATAAATATACAAGACCATGGAGTTGCAGCACTCAACGAGATGAACTCAACGAGCCCAAGAACACCCAAAACGGAGTTCGTATGAAGAAATGGCGACCAAAATACTAAAGGATCTGCAAGTTCAACGACCAACTATACGGCTGGAACTAAAAGTTCCCGCCGTATAGTTTGGTCGTATAGTTGGTAAAAAGGTCGCAAACAACGGGATTTTGCCCCAGAGAAGCTCCAGAACCTTCCCTAAGTCATATGATAGTATTGGGGGAACTCTAGGGTACCCCCAAGGCCTATATAAAGGAGGGAGGACCCAAGAGAGGGCCACCACACGATAGCCCTTCATGGGCGGAGCCCTGCCGCCGCCGCCACCCATCCGATCTCCACGGCGGTGGAGCTCTGCCTCAACCACACCTCCGAGATCTAGATCTCCCTCAACACCATGACCATCAAGGCATCCAAGGAAGAAGAAGAGGAGGAGAAGGAAGACATCACCACCACCATGCATCGATCTCCATCTCCCTCATCATCTCCATCTCCCTCTCTCTCTTGTGTTTTGTAATTGTAAGATTGAACACGGTTGTGACATCACTATATATTTATATATGTTTTGCTGCCCATCCATGTGTGAGTGATTGATTCAATTCTAGGTTGAGGTATGATCTAGTGCGCCAAGTTAGAATTTATTGTGATCTAAGATGAGTTTATGTGATCCTTTGGTCCAGAAGTGCCTTTTGCCTTGCGGTGACGTGCGAGAATCATGCATAGTGCACATAGAGTGACATCCCGGTAATCAAATGGGTAACGTTTATTTGTCTGAGAAATAACTTATTGATCACACATATATTTGCCCATCTAGTACTAGTGAGACCGAAACCTAGAAGCCCTCTCTCATTCCATTCAATCCTACAACTACAATCTCTTTAATTCAGTTCATATTCATGTTTACTTTATGTCTTAGTTTATTCTGTTTGTGTTAAAAGTTCTTTGTTATTAGATATTTTAAACCTCTCTCAATTATCATTGTTCTAGTAACTTATAGAATAGGTTATTTCCAAACCACGGTTTGGGTGCGAAACATGGCCGCGTTGACAATGTGGCTGCGGTGTCGTGTGTGTTTTTGTTCGTCGACCTCCCATCGGGTCAAACTCTTAAATATTTGCTGCTACAAGTACTGCAATAACCCTGTTGGTGGTGCAGGAATCCAGTCATCAGCTATCTATCCTAAACCCGGTCTCCCAACACTATAAGAGACCAGTAAAATAGAAAAACTATCAAGATCATACCTTTGCCTTGAGCATTCCACTTGAGCTTGATGTAGACCGTCTTATCCTTCTCAATATGGATCGCCTCTCTTGATTTCTCTTGCTTGATGAAGTCTTGTGAAATGCCCCCCATACTTTATGGGGAAACCTCTTCTTTGAACTTGTCTTCATCACATCATGATCGCCGAGGATGGCAAGCTTCAAGCATGAGATCTTCTAGAGAAGGCGCACCTTGAGCTTGCACTTCATTTCTTGATGATGTCTTAAAGATGTCCATAAGGAACTCCATCTTCTTCTTCTTTAAGACATACTTGATCTTATTGTTCTTCTTCTTCTTCTTTAATAAGATTCCAATAGGCACAAAGCCCTTGGACATTGCCTCTTCTTCTTCAACATTGAATCCAACACATGGTCCAAGCAATGTCAATGGACAAACCTACAAGTGGAAATCAATTTACACGTTAGTCTATAGATATTGTCATTGATTACCAAAACCACACATGGGGGCATACATGCCCTTTCATTATTCCACCATTGTTGTGACCTTGTTATTAACAAAATCCAATGTCCATGATCAGGAAACCTTGATCTTCTTGTTAATCAACAAGGTAGTTTATATGAGGCATAACTAGGAAGTCTATATTTATTTATTAAGCACACATGCATTGATGTTTCCCATTAACACAATTATAGCATGCAAAATAAACATCTATCATATACTCCATATCCTCCCTCGCATTTTTTTATGTAAGTAGATTCCATTTCCACGTCGAGTCGCATCACCTAGATGTCATTTCCTATCCGCGGGCGTATTTATATATTTCCCGTGCTCTCTAGAGATCTCTACCAAGATACCGATGGAAATACACTCACCTAGAAGTGTCAAAAATTATCTGTTGAGTCATATAATATCTCTTTTTATCGCATATAGGGAATCCACTTTAAGAACAATTTCTCGGAAAGAAAAATATAATGTAACTTATGCTTCAAATTATAGTCTTACGACAAGTTATTTGTTAATGACACACCACACGTGCACACATGAAATCATGAAAGATTCACAAATTTATCTGATTTCCTTAATTTTTATTTAGGGTATTTACTTTAGGGAACAATGTATCAAACAACTAAATAAAATAACTTCTACCACAAAATAATATTGTTTTATGCAATTTATTTCACAATGAAAAAAGTTATAATTGTGTAAGAAATAATACCACATATTAATATATATACATTGATATGTGGTAAATTTACTAAACTAAGAAATAAAAATATATTTAATAACATAGTCAAATGAAGATATTATGAAAAAGGTATAAATATTTAATATAAATATAGTTTGTCCGTTCTGAACGTACGGTCAAGAACATGTAATAATCCTACTAGACCAGTGGTCGAGTGGGCTGGTGGGGTAGGAGGGGGCTAGGCCATGAGTGGCATGGATCCTGACTCGGTGGTGCGCACCATCCATCCTAGAACAGTGTCATTATGAGATACCACACCTTAGATCTCACATACATATTTTGGGAATTTTCCTAAGACGGCATAGTGCAGCACTGGATCTATGATTTATCCTGAACTGTGTCCCTCTGAGATATCGCTATAAGAAAAATATGTCTGTCCAACAGATTTTCGTGCAGACTCATCGCTTTCCATGGTAAGAACACCAGTCATAGGTTTCTCTGCTGCCACTACAAAACGCCGAAGTGCCTGTATTTGTTATGTAAGAATCGAACGCACTCGAAGCAGCTATAGCGTGCGCTGGTCAAAACATGAAAGGAAACTAAAGACAAAGATCTGAGCAATAGCTCTGACAAGGTGGGAGCTCGAGAAGGAAGCGGCGGAGCTAGCCAAACAATTGTCTCTTCACTAAGGGTGATGCATGATATGTGTCTGAATGTTGGTAGATCTTTGGAGCCTGTTAGAATTGCACTAGATAGCATATCTCTGGACATTATTGATAATTAAGAATGTTATTATGTTATCAAAACCATATTTATTTGTTCTTTATAAGCTGCTGATTTTGTCGGTATCTTATTTTTATGTTATCGTTGAAAGACAAATTGGACGCACCATTATGGGTTTATTATGCACATACGGTCCACTTGTTGAAGGGCGTATAAAAAAACCCTAACCAACTAACCCTCTGCCGGTGGCGTCGTGGAGAGGATGGCGCGGTTGGTCCGGGGTTTTGTGGAGGCGGAGATCCTCTTCGGTGGTGGTGCTCCGCGGAGCGCGGCCATGGATCTGCCTCCTTTGTGGCGCTCGCAGCTCGGTAGAGTTGTGGTGACTTCGGCTTGATGGGATTGATGGCGAAGGTGATGGCGACCAGTTCGAGGGCGACGACGTCGATGTGAGGTAGAGTCTCTCTCGAGCCGAGTTTTGTCGACTTCCCGACCGCCTGGGGACTCCTTCCGATCCAAGGTTGCAGAGGAGGAGGAGCGGTGGCGCGCCGCGGTACGTCTTCTTGGACGACGGCGTCCTCGTAGATTTGCAGGACCTATGTGTAATTTTCTTTGATATTTGGGTTGTTCTGTAAGTTTCTGGTGTTATCACTGGAACTATCTCGCAAAAAAAACGAACCCTCACTGCTCCTTATAATAAAAGGAACCCTTGCCCCTACTTCCAACTAGCATGACACCACCGCACTTCTCATTCCCCGCTCAGACCAGGACTAAACCCTAGATCTCACTAGTCGCACTCTCACTCACCCTTTCAATCATGAAACCATATTTTTTATTAAGCCGCACGCTCACTCATCCTACCAATGCCACTACGACTCCTACTCCACACACACATACACACTATTTGGATTTCTCAACCATGTGCAGTCCTCTAGAAACATGGTCCCGCATACTATCACCATGGATGTAGTGCCGACAAGGTATGTTTGATGAACAAACGTGTTCCTTGCACTAGTAGATACTTGCTCATGGGTGGCACTTAACTAGTGGCATGCCTAAGAAAGTACACGCCACTAGTTTTACTGATGGTGCGCCAGCTCATACATCACCAGTAAATCTCTGTCTGTGGCGCGGCAAAATAAATGGTACACCACTTATATGTGGGATCTAGCTCCAAATTGGGTGTAAGTTACTAGTGTTGTGTCTATTTTGCTAGCACACCACTAGTATCTGTGTTACTAGTGGCATGCCCATATATGTACAAGCCACTAGTAGGTAGACCTCTCTTTTTGAAAAATAGAAAAATTGCTCAATAATTAGTGGTGTGTGGGTATAAGCACACGCCACTAGTTACTTCTTCATTAGTGGTGTGTCCATATATTGACACGCCACTAGTAACTTTGCACCGTCAACAAAAAACAATTGAACGCCCTATATATATAGCTAGAGACATCCATATCTTCCACTCCTCTTTTTTTAACACCACACCACGGGAGACAACTCTCTCTCTCTTTTCCACTCCTCTCTTTTCTATCACACCACACCATGAGAGACAACTCTCTCTCTCTCTCCCACTCCTCTATCTTCTTCAACACCACACCATGGGAGACTGCCAGCGTCGCATCACCACATCATTCATCTAGAGACTCCACCAAGCAGCATAGAAGAGAAACCTCGACGCTTGCATCCTCCTCTCTAAGGAGTTGGTCGGAGCCGCCTCGAATTAAGCTTCTCCCCATCGGTGTCGGTGACACGCTTGTCTCCTGCTCCCATCTCCAAGCTCGACTCCACGTGCAACTGGTGTCATGCGGATGTCGGTGTTTCTGGCGGCAACAACCATTAGCTTGCAAGCTTAAATAATTAGGAGCTCACTGGTGTCAACAAACCATGAAATCACATATGTTCTTTTTTGTTTTCAAAATTTTTACTAGTGGTGCGCGGAAAAATAGGGCACACCACTAACTAGTGGCGTGCGAAAAAATGGACACGCCACTAACTAGTAGCATACGAAAAAGTGGGCACACAACTAATTAGTGGCGTGCCAAGTCACACGACAGCAGTACAAGTTACTAGTGACGTAAGAGTGGTGGCGTGCCACCCATACGCCACTAAGGGGTGATTTGGCACGTCACCAATAATCAAATCTGCACTAGTGTTGTTATCGCACCATCATGTTAAGTATCTATTTTTTTTTAAATATGTTATGTTCTTTCATCCCTACTTGCCACAAATCTAATCTTTCTTACATGCACATATGGTCATTAGGGATTTGTCGTGCTCCTATTCAACGAGACACCATAACAAAAGTTACGAACCTAACTGTTGTCTTCCTCATCAATAAGGTCTTCTCTGAGGGAGCTGAGAATTACACCATACGCATGTACAGATTCCAAAAGTTTTACAAGTTTGAAAAAGTTCAGATTTTAAAAAATTGTTCAGTCATAAAAAATGTTGAGATTTAAAACATTTCAAATCTTAAAAAAATATGATTTTTGAAAAATGGACTGATTTTGTTAAAAGAAATCAGATGTGAAAAAGGTCGGATTCTGAAAACAAAAAAAAGAAACATAAAAAACAACAGAATGAAAGGAAAAGACAAGGAAGAAAAGAGAGAGAAAATGAAAAAGGTAAAAGTATTGGTAGGCCACGGCCCATGCGCGGGGTGTGCGGCGCCCAGTGGGGTGCCGCTTTAGCGTGTATAGCAGCTCTCGGTTGGGCAGGCTCGCACAAGGACGGAGACGCAGACGACGCAGGCGCGGTCACAGATTCGCAGCAGGGGCCAAGGCCATGTGAGCATGGGGAGGCGAGTCGCCGATCCCAGCCGGCGTGGTCCGCGGCGCGCAGCCTCACCCTCCGGCAAGTACGGCACGTCGCACCTCCCGTCCATGCACGCCACCAACTCGCATGGCTGGCCCCGCCCGCGTCTCACCCAACCGCATCCGCGCGCGAGCGCGCTCACAGCTCGACCCCAACATCTCCGCCGGGACTGGGCAGTGGCAAGTACGAGTACCAGTCTGCTCCTACTAGGCCTACTAGCTAGCTAGAGCGTCGACATGCGAGCTCCTCGTCCGCGATGTAGAAGGCGTAGGGCAGCTTGTCCTCCTGAATTACCAAAGCAAGCAGAGTATGATTGGTGGTTTCAGGAAGCGAGGAGGGCGGGAGGATGTTACGCACGTTGCGGAGGAGCTGGTTGACGATGTCCTGGAGCTGCGGCGGGCCGATGTTCTGCGGCAGGTACAGCGCCGCCCCGAGCTTCTCCCCCTCCGCGCTCACCAGCTGGCACATGACGCTGCTGGTCGCCTCGCCCGAAGGCGGCGGAGCCCGCTTGTCGTCCATCTCTCTGTAGTCGCGTGGAGGCGGCGGCAGCGCGGCGGCGGGGGAATTCGAGACGAGAGAGGGCTGCTGCTGGTGTGGTCTGGTCAAGTCGTTGCTAGTAGTAAGAGAGGCCAGCCGGCCCATATCGCCAAGGCTAGCCCGGACTGGCCCAAAAAGAAGCCAAATAAGAGCGTTCTACACTGCCCCAGCTGGCTTGAACTGTCCACGATCTTGGACCTCTCGTCTCATCAACAAGGAAAAAAAAACATCATTGGCACTTGGGTGGCTCATCAGAAATACACTTAAAAAAAAGGTGCGTCCAATTAGTGGCTGGTTAGTCCAAACCAAAGTTGGAGGTTGTTATCAAACCCTGATTCTTTGTGTGCGCAAGTACTCCGTGCTAAATACTATTCCGATAGTAATCTGCTGAAGGCAGGGTCAAAGAATGGTTTTTTATTCACATGGCAGAGTATTGTTTCAGGTATCTTTACATTTAAACGCGGTCATATTTGGAGAGTAGGTACAGGTTCACATATCAAATCTGGGATGATCCTTGGATACCCAGTAGCAATACAAGGAAAGTAATTTCAGCGAAGGGATAATGTTTGCTTAGAACTGTTGATGAGTTAATTAATCCGTGTACTGGCCAGTGGGATGAAGATCTAATAAGAGCAAATCTACTTGTTGTTGATGCGGAAAGGAACCTTTGCATTCGCCTAAGTGAGCAGTTAACTGAAGATTTTGTGGCTTGACATTATTCAAAGAATTATACCTTCTCGGTCTGCTTACCATCTTGAGTGGGAATACCAATTTGGAGCGAAGATAAGGCGTGGGGATGATCAGGGTTCTTCACAGGTTAATCCAGTTTGGGAAACTCCCTGGAATTTACAAATTCCAAGTAAGGTGAAAATTTTCATGTGGAGAGCTTTACATGGTATTGTTCCTGGGAATTCTGTTCTTGCTAATAGACATATAAAGGTGCAACGCCGTTCAAAAAAATATATAAAGGTGCAACCACAATGCCCGGTCTGTCAACAAGGTCCAGAGGATATCAAACATCTTTTATTTTCTTGTCTAAGAGCCAGACAGGTTTGGAAAGAATTGGGGTTAAAAGGTATAATTTTTCAAGCAGTGCAAGTTGGACTCTCTGGATCAGTAATTCTGAAAAATTTCATATGTAGCAAACAGAAGAAATCTCCTATCATTGGTCATGTGGGTCTTCAGGAAATGATTGATGTTGAATGTTGGTATATTTGGCGGCAACGCAGACAGATCGTTAATGATTCAAGGGTGGCTAAACCATTGAGTTCGGCGTTTGCAATCACTTCTTTGGCATCTAATTTCTATGCAACTAAGCCTAGTGCTAAGATAAAGGATGTATATTGGTCTAAACCTCTTCCTGGGTGTTATAAGTTGAATACTGATGCATCTCATCACTTGGATGGTACTGGTGGCGTTGGAAGTATCCTTTGGAATCATAAGGGAGAGGTTATGGGGGGCATGTTCGGCCCATTATCTAATGTACAAGACCCTGCGTCAGCTGAAGCTATTACTCTTTTAAAGGGTTTGTGTTTCCTGGAGTCTTATGGTTGTGATCGAGCGGTTATTGAAATGAATTCTCTTGAGCTGGTAGAGGCTTGCAATGGGGTGACAGAAGTGATGATTCCATATTCTACGATTTTGGCTGAGTGTTTTCAGAAGGCTAGTCAGATGAGTGATGTTTCTTTTCAACATTGTCCAAGGGAGGCGAACCAGTTGGCTCATGAATTAGCTAGACATGCCTTTGAATCAAAAGAGAGCTTTATTTGGGAGGGGGTCCCCCTGAGGCTTTCATGCCTTTTGTAATAAAAGATATAACTATGTTTTGATTTCAAGTTTATGACACACTCTTTTCCTTACCAGGGTACCTACGGGGACTGGAAGATTTTTAATGAGACGGCTTACTTGCTTAATATATTGAATGTTTCCCTAAAAAATGGTTAGTCCAAACCCGCCAACACCCGATTAGCAAAGTATTTTTAAGCCGAGATGAATACCCCTAGGTATTGAATTGTAACATCAAGATATAAATAGTTATAGTTTAGAAAAAAAGCAAGAGTGGCAACTATTCGATACTCCTCACCTAATATACTCTACAATTTACTATTTTCTTATACCTAATCATGCACACACACAAAACTCAATGGAGATATATTTATTGTACACTCTAGAGATCTGTATCGATATAGCGATGGAAACACAAACTCACCTACAAATATCAAATTTTTATTTCGTTGAGTCATGTAATATCTCTTTTTCTCAAATATAGGGAATTCACTTTAAGAACAATGTCTCGGAAAGGAAAATGTAACTTATGCTGAAAATTATAGTCTTGCGACAAGTTATTTTGTCAATGACACACCACACATGCACACATGAAATCATGGAAGTGTCGCAAATTCATCCATGGATACATACGATTTTACTTACCTCTTTCATTTGGGGGATTTACTTTAGGGAACAATGTGCCAAACAAGGAAATAAAATAACTTCTACCACAAAATAATATAGTCTTATTCAATTTATTTCTCAATTAGAAAACCTTATAATTGTGTAAGAAATAATACCACATATTAGTATACATGAACATTGATACGTGGTAAATTGACTAAACTAAGAAATAAAAAATATTTTAGAACATAGTCAAATAAAGATATTATGAAAAAGTATAAATGTTTAATATAAATGTAGTTTGTTCTAAAGCTGCATCAACCCACAACAAATGATGCCATAACTTTTGGCATTTAGGGGGGCACTAAGTTTTTTGCCGTAGTTTGTTTTTTGCAACGTGGGTTTATCGACACTTGTTGTCGGGTTAAGAGTCGGCATTGTGTCGGTGTGCCGTGAGATAATATATGTCTTACAAGGAATCAAATCAATGTTATTGCATTTTCTGTCAGTCACGAGGCATAGTTTTATTTTATAACAAAGGGAATATTATTGTCATGATCATATCAGCTCCTCCTTCTCAATGAAAAAAATTAAATAAATGGCAAAGAATTACACGTTTCCATGTGTGATTAATAAAAGTAATGAAATCCGATGGTGTTTCCCCTCTAGACCAATCGATCAAGCAAATTAAGTGGAGAAAACGAATGAGATGGACCTAGTTAGATTATCGGGTGAGACGACCACATCAAAAGAACACGAACATGAGATGATCGATGTTGCTGCGAAAGTGCACCGTCGGTCCACCTCGCCATGATCTACGTGTAGTTGATTTTTCCCCTTCTTGTATGTAGTGTGCACAACTTATATAGCCTAGAAATTTAGGCGCACATGTTTTAAAATAAAATTCAATACATTTTCGAAAATATGTGGACTATGAGGAATTATTCCTACATTGGTCGTATGACTTGCAGGATTTTTGTCTTGAGGAAAATTGTCATTCAACTAGGATTTCTTTGCTTTTTTATGACACCAAACACTCACTAATCTTTTTTTCCTTGATGGATCAAGCACTCACTAATCCATTTGCTTTATTCTTCTAATCATGCCGTTTTGGACTTTTTCAACCAAACAGAAAACGAGTGACTTCCCTAATCTACCCTTCGCTAAATTTGAATCATGCCTCGTCATGTTTCTCGGGCTCCGCCTCGGCATTGCTAAATTTGAAACCTGGTCCTGCTCCTCCGGCATGACGATCTATTAGTAACCCGTGCGTACTCTCCCACGACATCTTTGAATATTAGGTCACAATCTATTTGCATTCACGAGTATCTCAATCTCTGTTTGAGAGAAAAGATTCAAATAAGTTGAAAGACACGGTTATACAAGAACTAATATTTTATATGATATCAGGGCATGGTACAAAATTGAAATTACATGCTCACGTAAAGTCCATTTTGTCATCTTCTATATTTCCCTCAAAAAGAACTTTTTTTGTCAAAAAAAAGTCGAGACCTTTAGTGAAAGGAAATAGAAATTACATCGACATTAACTAGATGCGAGATAGTAAATACTAACTGACTAGTTCCACGGAAATTAATTGCACCTACTGAATATCATGAGCAACCATATCATATCATTGATTCCTGGTGTTTATACGCATAGTGTTAACTACTCCCTCTGTTTGGGATTATAAGACTAGTCACAATAGAAAGTATCATATAGTAGTATCATGTAGTATATGATACTAGTATATGATACCATCTTCATAATGTATATTATCATGTAGTAGTATCATAGTCTTAGTGAATTTATTGTTTTATAGAATCTCAAGGTAAAATTGTATACAAGATTTATTTGAGATTATTTTTTCTAGTTCCATGTGCTACGATACCGTATCTACCTGTGATACCAACACAATCTATTTTATCATTAATTGCAGAGACACATAAGCATTCTGCATACATGTAATGCATGATACACCACATATGATACTGTCATTGGGGCTAGTCAAAGGTCAGAAGGCCAATTCACTAATATCAAGAAGATCAATTAGTCACTCTAATTAATTAATGCATGCACCAATAGTTTTCACATACATGAGATGCTAGAGAAAAATAGGGGACATGATGAGAGACGAAACAATATGCATTGAGGGACTGAGAAAAAAGAGAGGTATCTCAATTAATTAGTCACGAAAATTAAGACAATAAAGAAGATATGTCTTATAATTCCTAACAATTGAAAACAACTCTCTAACCTTATAATCCCAAACAGAGGTAATACATCTGCAATTTGAGCGCACAAACACGCACGCACACGTGCACACGCATCCGGGTCTGTCTAGATTTCTCAACCATGTGCAGTGCTCCGACAATACCTGGTCCCACATACTATCACCATGGATATGTGTATTGCCAACAAGGTGTGTTTGATGAAGGGATGTGTTCCTCGTTATCGCTCAATCATGTTAAGTATCTCATATTCTTTTGAATATGTTATGTTACTTCATCCCTACTTGCCACAAATCTAATCTTTCTTACATGCATATATGATCATTAGGGATTTGTCGTGCTCCCTATTCAACGAGAAACCATAACAAAAGTTACGAACCTATAAATGTTTTCTTCCTCATCAGTAAGGTCTTCTCTGAGAGAGCGGAATTACACCATACGCCTGTACAGATTCCAAAAGTTTTACAAGTTTGAAAATGTTCAGTCATAAAAAATGATTTAAAACGTTTCAAATCTTAAAAATTTATGTTTTTTGAAAACTGGACTGATTTTGTTTAAAAAAATCAGATGTGAAAAAGATCAGATTCTGAAAACGAAAAAAAACAGAATAAACAACAGAATAAAAGGAAAAGACAACTAGACAAGGAAGAAAAGAGAGAGAAAATGAAAAAGGTAAAAGTGTTGGTAGGCCGCGGCCCATGTGCGGGGTGTGCGGCGCCCCCCGTGGGGTGCCGCTTTAGCGTGTATAGCAGCTCTCGGTTCGGCAGGGCCCATCAACATCTGCAACTATTCCGTACCGTACCGGGACACGAACGAACAGCGACAGCGTCGCCGTTGCAGGCTCGCACAACGACGGAGAAGCAGACGACGCAGGCGCGCGAGGCGCGGTCACAGAGGGGCCAAGGCCATGTGAGCGTGGGGAGGCGAGTTGCCGATCCCGGCCGGCGTGGTCCGCGGCGCGCGGCCTCACCCTCCGGCACGGCACGCCACCAACTCGCATGGCTGGCCCCGCCCGCGTCACACCCAACCGCATCCGCGCGCGAGCGCGCTCACGACTCGACCCTAACATCTCCGCCGCGGGACTGGGCAGTGGCAAGTACCAGTACCAGTCAGCTCCTAGTACTACGCTACTACTCCGCTAGCTAGAGCGTCGACATGCAGTGGTCCTTGGCTCGCTCGAGGAGGACACGCACGTTCGACCGGTATATATGTCAACGCGCCCCTTGATGACGAGCGATCCTGCTGCCTGCTGTCACGTCCGCAAATGTCCCTGTTGATTGCGTTCCAAGGAAGGGATTATGAGGCTCATGCAGCCAGCGCCATCACGCACGTACGTCAGTGATCACCGATAGATCACGCTGGCATCCATCCTTCCTTCCTTCCATGCATGGTCCCCGGCCGGCCGGGAAATCATCATGTCCGATTGACGTGCGTACTTGCGCGCGCTAACCGTTAGTAGCAGTAGATAGGGCCGTGCGTGACGGTAGTACGTGATTGTTGTTTTAATTTGTCCCGGTGCTACCGATAGACTTACTCCGGACTTCTGGAACTATCCTGCTGCAGACTGATCTGGTCCGTAGCTGTCTGATCGTGCCAGAGCGGTTACATACTGCAGGAATACGGCAAGATGCACGGCCCACTGCCTGTAGAAACCAGGACGTACGGTTTCATGACCTTTCTCTTCCAGGACCCCGTGCATATGCAGTAGGACTGCACGGTGTGTGGTCAATCAATCGGTCCATAAACACCTAGGCGTGCATCATGTCAATGCAAGATGCATTCCCAAATACCATCACCAGGAGCTTTTCTGCTATCGGCTCCCAAATCCAAAATACGCTCTGTCGACAGCAATGTCCCTAGCTAGTCCATACACCGGGAAGTAACCACGTATAATGATTGAACTGATCGATCGTTACTGTAGAGAAGCAGAAGGAATCCTGCATCTATACCTACGAACACGATACTACTATACAAACAAGCAGGTATTGTTCTTCCATCCCCGGGCCCGCAACCTGTCGTCCCAGCGCGAGAGTAACGGACAAATCTAGCAGAGCACAATCCATCCATCCACCGTCGTTCGCGCGCGACGCGCGGTCCGGTTGCTTTCCCGCCCACTGCACCCGCACCTGCGCGCTGCGCGCATGCATGCAGCTCGTCGGTCGATCGTACGTGCACCGGTCGGTCGTGTCCGGGGCCATGCAAACCACGAATGCCAGCGCATGCACTCCAACCATCTAGCTAGCGAGCGGGCGGGCGAATCTGTCCACACGCACAGCAACTGTCCGATCGAAATCAGTGCGCTGAGCGCTGTTCACGCTCTGGCCCATGACCCCGGCCTGCGTTACTGCGCTGCCTGCCCATTTTTCTCCCTCGGAGCAATCAGTTTCGGCCGGCCACGCTACAATGTTCGTGCCACTTACGGATGTGTGTGTGTGTGTGTGTGTGTGTGTGTGTGTGTGTGTGTGTGTGTGTGTGTGTGTGTGTGTGTGTGTGTGTGTGTGTGTGTGTGTGTGTGTGTCTGTGTGTGTGTGTCTGCAGCTAGCTGGTTGAGGAGTGCAGCGGAAGCAACTCCGGTCCGTCGGCTAGTACGTATGCCCCAGCGGAATCATTGTGATGTGACTCTGAGCGTGTGACCCTCACTAGACCTGGACTTATTATTCCTCAAAAAAAAGTAGACCTCGACTTATTAAGCCGTTGGTTCCACCTTTCTGTTGTAGAACATTCGAGAGGTTAGAGCTGTCCTTGGTTTGCTACGAGTCATGTCCTGTTCGGGGTATCACCCATATCGTGCATACGTTGTTTGACTATCACACAACATTACTGTGGTGCGTGCCTGCTATTTTTTTGGGGAACTTATATATCCTGTGTAAAAGTTGGTGTACACACGAATAAACGCATCACGACACTGATGCACTAATAATCATATGTCGAATCAAAGATACAGTGTATGTACCTACGTACACCAACCGGAATGTCATGTCATCAGAAGAAGGCAATACCCGTCGAATGAGGAGCATCGATCACCGGCCACTAGTACAAACCAGGCTATTAGCCCCGGTTCGTAAGGACCTTTAGTTCTGAAATGCGATCTGGGACTACAAAAGCGGGATTAATGGTCCAAGCTTTAGCCCCGGTTCTTTACGAACCGGGACTAGAGGTCCAACCACGTGGCCCTGCGAGCCGCGCTGGGCTGGAGGACATTTAGTCCCGGTCTGCTGCGACAGCATTTTAGGTCATGAATCGGGACTAAAGGTTCGCTACCGCGGTAGCGTTTTGGGTCATAAATCGGGATTAAAGGTTCGCTACCGCGGTAGCGTTTTGGGCCATTTGGCTGCCGCCGCAGGAGATAGGGTTTTGTGTTTTTCTTTTTATTTTGTGTTTTGTGTTCAATTATTTTTCATTCTGTGTTTTCATTAGAAATAAGTTTTCGTATACATACAGAACGCTACTACACAGTACTTGTACACATTAATGCAACATATATTATAATTTCTCTTACAAGCATATATGTGATGGATTTCGCAGCATAGTAAATCAAAATTTTCTACGGAAGCGAACAGAGGGAAAGCCAAGATCTAATCTAGGAGATGCAAACAACGAGAGAGATTGGATTAGATCTTCATACCCTTGAAGATTCGCACAGCGGAACGTTCGTCGGAACGTGGGTGATGTAGTCGTACTCGCTTCTCCTCCTCGCGATCCGATCCGATCTAGCACCACAAGTGGCGGTGCCTCCGTGAGATGCACACGTGCAGCACCTCGACGTCTCCTCCTTCCTCGGACCAGCAAGTAGGGTGGAGAGATAGATTGGATCTACAACACGACGGCGTGGTGTATATGGTGGAGAATTTCTGCAGCAGGGCTTCGCCTACAAACAGTCGGGAGGGAGAGAGGAGGGCAGCAGGGCAACTAGGGTTTGGAGGAAGGTGTGTTGGGAAGGGGGCGCCCTAGCCCTCTATATATAGAGGGGGAGGGGGCGGCTAACCCTAGCCCCTCCTCCAAGCCTTGGGCCGGCGGCCAAGGGAGGGAGGAGTGGGGGGCTAGGGCTCTATCTCTAGTTTAAACAATTTAAACTCTCCCTTATCTAGAAATTCTATCTCTAGATTTAAACGAGTTAAATCTCTCTAGAATCGGCTGGGCCCTATGGGGCCTTGTGCCCCTGGCCCAATGCGTCCAGGACACTCCCTTATAGGCCCATGCCCCCTCCCGGAAGGTGGGACCATGTTGGCCCCTTTCCGGAAGGTTCTAGAAGCTTCCGGTACAATACCGATTAATCCGGAACAATTCCGAACTCCAAAAACTGCACTGCCTTATATGAATCTTATTCTCCGGACCATTCCGGAACCTCTCGTGATGTCCCGGATCCCATCCGAGACTCCGAACAAAAATTCATAAACCAATTATCCAATCTATCCTAGCGTCGAGATACGTTAAGTGTGTGACCCTGCGGGTTCGAGAATATGCAGACATGATCTTCTATCAATAATCAACAGCGGGGTCTGGGCACCCATATTGACTCCCACACATTCATCGATGATCATATCGGATGAACCACGATGCCAGGATTCAATCAATCCCATATATATATTCCCTTCGTCTCGCGATATTTTACTTGCCCGAGATTCGATCGTCGGTATCGTCATACCTAGTTCAATCTCGTTCACAGCAAGTACTTTACTCGTTCGGTAATCCGATATCACTTTGTGACTAACTCCTTAACCACATGCTTGCAAGCGGTGTTGATATCGATTACCGAGTGGGCCCGAAGTATATCTCTCCGACTTGGGAGGGACAAATCCCATCTCGATACATATAACCCAACAGATACTTTCCGATTACCTGAGAGACACCTTTATGATCACCCTCTCATAGGATGACGTTTGATGACCTCAAAGCTTTCTTCCGATACCAGGGAGTTGTATTATCTCATGGTCTAAGGAATACAATATTTGACATAAAAAAACTTCGCAAAGACGAACACGATGACACGATCTAATTGCTTCGCTTAGTTTGGGTCTATCCACCATATCATTCTCCAATGATATGATCTCATTATCAATTGACAGCTCATGTCTATGGTTAGGAAACCTTAACCATCATTGATCAATGAGCTAGTCCATAGAGGCGTACTAGGGACACGGTGTTGTTCACAAACCACACAAGTATTAAAGTTTCCGCTTAATACAGTTCTAGCATGGAATATAAACTTTATCATGAACAAGAATTATAATAATAACATCTTTATTATTGCCTCTAGGGCATAATTCCAACAGTCTCCCACTTGCACTAGAGTCAATAATCTAGTTTACATTTGGCAACAATCTTACACCCATGGCACTGAGGTGCTGATCATGTTTTACACGTGGAAGAGGTTTAGTCAATGGATCTGCGACATTCAGATCTGTATGTACTTTGCTGATCTTCAGATCTCCATCTGCTATATAATCTCGGATTATATGAAACTTGCGGTTGATATGCTTGGTCTTTGGATGATATCTTGGTTCCTTAGCGAGTGCTATGGCGCCAGTGTTGTCACACAATATCTCCAGCGGGTCCAATGCACTTGGAACCACGCCAAGCTCAGTGATGAAGTTTCTGATCCAAACTCCTTCACTTGACGCTTCTGCAGCAGCCATGTATTCCGCTTCTACTGTAGATCCCGCGACCACGCTTTGCTTGCAGCTTCTCCAGCTCACAGCTCCTCCATTCAAAATATACACGTATCCTGTCTGAGATTTAGCATCATCCTTGTTGGTGTCGAAACTAGCATCGACGTAACCTTTTACGACGAGCTGTTCATCACCCCCATAGACTAAGAACATTTCTTTAGTCCTATTTAGGTACCTTAGGATGTTCTTCACGGCTGTCCAGTGTTCCACTCCTGGATCACTTTGATATCTGCTCGTCAAACTAAGAGCATTGGACACATCCGGTCTAGTACACAGCATGGCATACATGATGGAACCTATGGCCGAGGCATAAGGCACTTTGCTCATAGCTTCCCTATCATTTACCGTAGCTGGACACTGAGCCTTGCTCAATATCTTACCTGACAACATAGGTACTGAACCTTTCAATGCCTTATCCATTCTGAACCTTTTCAGAACTTTGTCTAGGTATGTACTTTGGCTTAAAGCTATCAGGCGTCTTTGTCTATCTCTATAGATTTTGATGCCCAATATATAAGCAGCTTCACCTAGGTCTTTCATTGAAAAACACTTGTTCAAATAACTCTTCACATCGTTAAGCATGTTGATGTCATTTCCAGTAATCAATATGTCATCCACATATAGTACCAGAAATGTCACCGAGCTCCCACTCACTTTCTTGTAGATGCAAGCTTCGTAGCAATTTGGAACAAATCCAAAGCTCTTGATCACTTGATCAAAACGAAGGTTCCAACTCCGAGACGCTTGCTTCAGTCCATAAATGGAACGCTGAAGTTTGCATACTTTATCAGCATCCTTAGGATCGACAAAACCTTCGGGTTGCATCATATACAACTCTTCATCAATGTTGCCATTGAGGAAAGCAGTCTTGACATCCATTTGCCATATTTCATAATCATGAAACGCAGCAATTGCTAATAAAATCCGAATGGACTTAAACATCGCTACGGGAGAGAAAGTCTCATCGTAGTCAACACCTTGAACTTGTCGAAAACCTTTCGCAACAAGCCGTGCTTTATAGACGGTAACATTACCATCCGCGTCCGTTTTCTTCTTGAAGATCCATTTGCACTCAACGGCCTTTCGGTCGCTAGGAGGGTCCACCAAAGTCCATACTTGGTTTTCGCTCATGGATCCCAATTCGGATTTCATGGCTTCTAGCCATTTCTCAGAGTCTGGTCTCATCATCGCTTCCTCATAGTTCGTAGGTTCGCTGTCTTCTACTAACAAGACTGTCAAGACAGGGTTGCCGTACCACTCAGGAGGGGCACGCGACCTTGTCGACCTGCGACGTTCAGTAGCAGCATCGTCCGAAGCTTCATGATCCTTGTCATTAGCTTCCTCTATTGTTGGTGCAGGCGGCACTGGAACAATTTCAGGTGCTGCGCTACTCTCCAATTCAAGAGAAGGTTCAATAACCTCGTCTAGCTCTACTTTCCTCCCACTCACTTCTTTCGAGAGAAACTCCTTCTCAAGAAAGGAACCGTTCTTTGCGACAAACACTTTGCCTTCGTTTCTGTGATAGAAGGTATACCCAATAGTTTCCTTAGGGTATCCTATGAAGACGCATTTCTCCGCTTTGGGTTCGAGCTTGTCTGGCATCAACTTCTTAACGTAAGCTTCGCATCCCCAAACTTTAAGAAACGACAACTTAGGTTTAGCACCAAACCACAGTTCATACGATGTCGACTCAACGGATTTAGATGGAGCCCTATTTAAAGTGAATGCAGCGGTTTCTAATGCATAACCCCAAAATGATAACGGCAAATCAGTAAGAGACATCATCGATCGGACCATATCTAATAGGGTTCGATTCCGGCGTTCAGACACACCATTGCGCTGTGGTGTTCCGGGTGGCGTGAGTTGTGAAACGATTCCACTTGCTTTGAGATGCGTGAGAAAATCATAACTCAAATATTCGCCCCCACGATCGGATCGTAGAAACTTAATCTTTCTGTTACGATGGTTCTCCACTTCATTCTGAAATTCTTTGAACTTTTCAAACGTTTCAGATTTATGTTTCATTAAATAGATATACCCATATCTACTTAAGTCATCGGTAAAAGTGAGAAAATAGCGATATCCACCGCGCGTCGAAACACTCATCGGTCCGCATACATCGGTATGTATGATTTCCAACAAGTCCGTTGCTCGCTCCATCATACCGGAGAACGGGGTTTTGATCATCTTGCCCATGAGGCATGGTTCGCATGTGTCAAATGATTCAAAATCAAGAGACTCCAAAAGTCCATCAGAATGGAGTTTCTTCATACGCTTTACACCAATATGACCTAGACGACAGTGCCACAAATAAGTAGTATTATCACTATCTACTTTGCATCTCTTAGCCTCAATGTTATGGATGTGTGTTTCATCCCTTTCGAGATTTAGAAGAAATAAACCACTCACAAGAGGTGCATGACCATAAAAGATGTTACTCATATAAATAGAACAACCATTATTCTCCGATTTAAATGAATAACCGTCTTGCAATAAACACGATCCAGAAATAATGTTCATGCTCAACGCAGGCACATAATAACATTTATTAAGGTTTAAAACTAATCCCGAAGGTAAAACTAAGGAGAGCGTGCCGACGGCCATCACATCAACTCTTGATCCGTTGCCAACGCGCATCGTCACCTCATCCCTCGCAAGCCGCCGTCTATTCCGCAGCTCCTGTTTCGAGTTACAAATATTAGCAACTGAACCGGTATCAAATACCCAGGCACTACAACGAGGGCTAGTAAGGAAAACATCAATAACATGTATATCAAATATACCTTTGATGGTGCCAGCCTTCTTGTCCGCCAAGTACTTCGGACAGTTGCGCTTCCAGTGACCCTTGTCCTTGCAATAGAAGCACTCAGTTTCCGGCTTGGGACCAGACCTGAGCTTCTTCTCAGCAGGGGCATTGCGCTTGCCGCCGCCCTTCTTGAAGGGCTTCTTTGCACCTTTACCTTTCTTAAAGGAGGGCTTGTTGACCATCAACACATGATTATCCTTCTTGATGTCCACCTCCGCAGCCTTCAACTTTGCGAAGAGCTCGGTGATCGTATCAGTGGAACCAATCTGATTATGAGTCACTACAAAACTTTTGTAGCTGGGAGGGAGTGATTGCAGAACCCTGTCAATCTTGAGCTCCTCTGGAATCTTGCAGTCCAGTTGCTCAAGGCGTTGAGTGTAGCCCGACATCTTAATGGCGTGCTCACTAACGGAACTCCCTTCCTCCATCTTGCAGTTAAAGAACTTCTCGGAGATCTCATATCTCTCAGAACGGGCCTGAGTCTGAAACATGGTTTTCAACTCTTCGAGAATCTCAAAGGGCCCGGGATAGTTTTCAAAACGATTTTGAAGTTCCGGTTCCATAGCAAACAACATGGTGCTCTTAATCACACCATAATCATCTTTGCGCGACTGATAGACAGCTTTCTCATCAGCCGGCGCAGTTGCAGCAGGGGCGTCACCTAACGCTTTTTCAAGGACATAGTCCTTTTGACCGCCAGAGAGAATGATTCTCAAATTGCGGAACCAATTGGTGAAGTTAGACCCATTGTTCTTAAGCTTTTCTTTCTCAGCAAAAACGTTGAAGTTGAAGTTGGACTTAGCCATGTGATCTACAATATTTGCAAGTACAAATTAGACTATGTTCATGATAACTAGTTCAACTTTTAATCAAATTACTAGATGAACTCCCACCAAATTCAACATCCCTCAAGTTGTTTAGTGAACACGATCCAAATTCACCACACCTAATCCGATCTTCACGAGAAGAGATGTGGTTTCAATGGTGGACAACGAAGTGTCGATCATATCATTCATATGACTCATGCTTAACCTTTCGGTTCTTGTGTTCCGAGGCCATGTCTGTACATGCTAGGCTCGTCAAGCTAGACCCAAGTATTTCCGCGTGTGCAAAACTGGCTTGCACCCGTTGTATGTGAGCGTAGAGTCTATAGCACCCGATCATCACGTGATGCTTGGACACGACGAACTTTCGCAACGGTGCATACTTGGGGAGAACACAGTTTTTATCTTGATCTTTAAGTGAGGAATCATCTTATAATGCTACCGTCGCGATCTAAGCATAATAAGATACATAAAAGGATAAACATCACATGCATATAACTTTATGTGACATGGTATAGCCAATCTTCGCGCAATGATCTCCATCTTGTGCGTTCCGGCATGATCTCCATCACTTCACCATGATTGCCTCCACCATGAATAGCAACTACAACTATTGCTAACTACTTAGCGATAAAGTAAAGCTATTACATGGCGTATAAGAAGTTGACTCGCAGGTCATACACAATTATAAAGACAACCATATGGCTCCTGCCGGTTGTGTACTCATCGACATGCAAGTCGTGAAACATTACAAAACATGATCATCGCATACATTATACACATCACATCTTGGGCCATACCATATCACAGAAAACACTCCCTGCAAAAACAAGTTAGACGCCTCTACTTTGTTGTTGCATGTTTTACGTGGCTTATGGGAGTAGATGCTAAGAACGATTCTTACCTACGGAAAGCCACAACGGTGATATTATGGTTGCCAAACTCCGGTGTTAATCCCATGACAACTATAGTGAGAGAAACTGACATCCACCAGCCGCATGTGTGGAACAAGCCACACGTCAAGGGCGGAGCCGGTCTCGCGAGCGACGTCGCGTAAGGTTGGCCTGGACCGCTTCAATCTCACTATCCCGCGTCATAAGAAGAACACAAACAAGAGGCTTGCAACAGAAAACATCAACGCTCGCAACAACCATGTTGCGTTCTACTCGTGAAACACATCTACGCATAGATCTAGCTCTGATACCACCGATGGATTTCGCAGCATAGTAAATCAAAAATTTCTACGGAAGCGAACAGAGGGAAAGCCAAGATCTAATCTAGGAGATGCAAACAACGAGAGAGATTGGATTAGATCTTCATACCCTTGAAGATTCGCACAGCGGAACGTTCGTCGGAACGTGGGTGATGTAGTCGTACTCGCTTCTCCTCCTCGCGATCCGATCCGATCTAGCACCACAAGTGGCGGTGCCTCCGTGAGATGCACACGTGCAGCACCTCGACGTCTCCTCCTTCCTCGGACCAGCAAGTAGGGTGGAGAGATAGATTGGATCTACAACACGACGGCGTGGTGTATATGGTGGAGAATTTCTGCAGCAGGGCTTCGCCTACAAACAGTCGGGAGGGAGAGAGGAGGGCAGCAGGGCAACTAGGGTTTGGAGGAAGGTGTGTTGGGAAGGGGGCGCCCTAGCCCTCTATATAAAGAGGGGGAGGGGGGCGGCTAACCCTAGACCCTCCTCCAAGCCTTGGGCCGGCGGCCAAGGGAGGGAGGAGTGGGGGGCTAGGGCTCTATCTCTAGTTTAAACAATTTAAACTCTCCCTTATCTAGGAATTCTATCTCTAGATTTAAACGAGTTAAATCTCTCTAGAATCGGCTGGGCCCTATGGGGCCTTGTGCCCCTGGCCCAATGCGGCCAGGACACTCCCTCATAGGCCCATGCCCCCTCCCGGAAGGTGGGACCATGTTGGCCCCTTTCCGGAAGGTTCTAGAAGCTTCCGGT
This sequence comes from Avena sativa, assembly GCA_916181665.1. Lineage (NCBI taxonomy): Eukaryota > Viridiplantae > Streptophyta > Magnoliopsida > Poales > Poaceae > Avena > Avena sativa. The sequence goes on along the minus strand of OV702288.1, from coordinate 624,855,420 downwards.
ACAATACCGATTAATCCGGAACAATTCCGAACTCCAAAAACTGCACTGCCTTATATGAATCTTATTCTCCGAACCATTCCGGAACCTCTCGTGATGTCCCGGATCCCATCCTAGACTCCGAACAAAAATTCATAAACCAATTATCCAATCTATCCTAGCGTCGAGATACGTTAAGTGTGTGACCCTGCGGGTTCGAGAATATGCAGACATGATCTTCTATCAATAATCAACAGCGGGGTCTGGGCACCCATATTGACTCCCACACATTCATCGATGATCATATCGGATGAACCACGATGCCAGGATTCAATCAATCCCATATATATATTCCCTTCGTCTCGCGATATTTTACTTGCCCGAGATTCGATCGTCGGTATCGTCATACCTAGTTCAATCTTGTTCACAGCAAGTACTTTACTCGTTCCGTAATCCGATATCACTTTGTGACTAACTCCTTAACCACATGCTTGCAAGCGGTGTTGATATCGTTACCGAGTGGGCCCGAAGTATATCTCTCCGACTTGGGAGGGACAAATCCCATCTCGATACATACAACCCAACAGATACTTTCCGATTACCTGAGAGACACCTTTATGATCACCCTCTCATAGGATGACGTTTGATGACCTCAAAGCTTTCTTCCGATACCAGGGAGTTGTATTATCTCATGGTCTAAGGAATACAATATTTGACATAAAAAAAACTTCGCAAAGACGAACACGATGACACGATCTAATTGCTTCGCTTAGTTTGGGTCTATCCACCATATCATTCTCCAATGATATGATCTCATTATCAATTGACAACTCATGTCTATGGTTAGGAAACCTTAACCATCATTGATCAATGAGCTAGTCCATAGGGGCGTACTAGGGACACGGTGTTGTTCACAAACCACACAAGTATTAAAGTTTCCGCTTAATACAATTCTAGCATGGAATATAAACTTTATCATGAACAAGAATTATAATAATAACATCTTTATTATTGCCTCTAGGGCATAATTCCAACAATATGGAGTCCCAACCGGGTCCAGAGCATGTCTATTTGATTACATGGAGATCATTACATGGATGCTTTAGGGTCTACGTATAGAGTATTCTCTGCGTGGGTCTATGACCTCGTCGACAAAAAATCCAGCAAATTCCTCTTGGATTGCTATTAGTCAGTCCTCTAGTAAGAGCTTGTCCCGTATCCCGTCCAACTATATAAAAAGGAGATCATATGAATTAGACTCAACACAACTTTTTGTAATAAAAATAAAGAGTAAATATATTGTTTACTTACTCGAACATTTTTCAAGGGCTTCTCAATAGTGATGCGAATGAACTCGCACACGTAGAATCTACATAGATTAGTCTCCTGTGGCTGCCTCGCGCACTTTACAAGAATAGGATTCAATCAAATAATAACTCTAGCATGATAAATGCATATAAACTAGAATTAAATAGATGCGCAGACTTAGCTCGTACTACTTACCGAGAGCGATTTAAAAAATAGCTCCTCACGCCATTAACCACGGACATGGTTCTTGAACCGTGTCCAAACCCTACCCGACAAAGAAAATTAATGTATAAGTTAATAACTACTTGATATCCCAGAAAATGAATGAAAGAAACCGATATAGTGCGATAATGGTTAAAATTACCTCTGGAGCGCATCGATAATGATGCGGTAGTCTTCAATGTTTTTGTTTAGTGAGTCCATGATGTGAACTCTTCCCAAGTCAACTGAAATGCTTAGAAGAATCCAGTGATACGTACGCAAGGTTTACATATGTCAGTAACTCATCATTTACACTGAATATCGAGTAAGCAAAATTTAATGTGTACAAGAACTCACTTGCCATCGTGGTGAGGAAATACTATTTCATTACAGAAATGCTGGTTCGTTAGAAACCGGAACAAGTTATGCTCGGTCTTCAGTGTCTTATCCTTTAGTATAGCTCCATGAACTCAATGTGGGTCAATGAACCCAAATTCATTGATAGCCTTTCTTGTACAGTCGAGAATCTTCATTCTGCATCATTATATATAGCGTACAAAAAAATATAGTGAGTATACTTACCGGTAATAAATTGAACAAGCTGAGATAGAGACTTAATTACATAAATAAAGTAATCGCTTACAGACAATAGCAACTAAGGATAGATTTCTCGAGTTCCTTTAGATTGAATAACTGAAATAATTCTGTAAATTCAACATGGACCTCGTCTTCAGCGAAATAATGCGATTTTCGAACTTTCAGTATGAGCCAATATTGCTGTTCTTTTGATGCTTTCATGTACCATTCATGGAATCGTCGCGTTTTTGTTGGCATATCTCGAAGCCTCTCAGAACTGACCAGAGGCTCCCCGTGAACAAATTTGGGTGCTACCTCAGCCTTGGGCATATCGCTGTGAAGAATGTCATGAATAGACATATTACATTGTTCGACCAATATCTTAGCCGTTTCCGGATCTATAGGTTCTACCTCATATAGTTGAGGTTCGGGTATCTGCACCTAGAGCGGGGGGAGCGATTGATTTGCTTATTTCCCCAGCTAGGGAACGCCTCTTTTGGTTCTCCGGCTACCACTCGATTGTTTTGCTTGTTTCCCCAGCTGAGGGACGTCTGTTCTGATGCTTCCGCTACCACTCGATTGTTTTGCTTGTTCCCCCTGCTGGGGAAACTCTTTTGTGATGCTTGCTCTACCGCTTGATCTCTTCTGTTTCAGTGTCTTCTGAAGACATCGTGTATAGTCATCTGGCGCATTTAACTGAGCTTAGGATGGCTGCGTCAGTAATTTCCTAAAGTGCTCCTTGGTTTCCGGTTTTATTTGAACCTCTGGCTCAGGTTGTTTCTTTTTAAAATGAGCATCCACTTCGGCCCGTACGACCGTATCGGTCTCCTCATCGGTCAGGTCGTAAACCCTCTTGGGAGGAACCGACAGTACTCTTGGGAGGGGAGACAACTGTCGCTTTGGGCGTCGGTTATCGCTCGACGGAGCGGTGCTATTCTTCCGCTTTTGGCCTTTAGTGGGTGGAGGCGGCTGCGTAGATTGAGATGGACTCGTGTTGGGGTCATGGATTGGACTTGGAGGTGGTGGACTTTTACTGGGAGGAGACGGTGGCCTTGGAGGTGATGGATTGTTTCTCGGTGGAGAAGGTGGCCTTGGTGTCGAGTCTGGAAACTTGATGTATTCTTTTTTTAAAGAATGAAGCCACTCGTGACTTCTCCTAGTGTCGTCTCCCCTTCACCTCCAGGGATATCAAGCTGTAGTGACTGACACATCGGTTGAACTTCATCCACACCGACACGTGCATAGCCAGCTGGAATCGGATTGCAATGGTAGGTCGCTCCCGGTGCAGAAGGTAAAGCAAAGCCGACCGCCACCTTTATGGATATGTTCTTCAGTTCAACATGCAGCTCACAACTAGTCTTCTCCTTAATTGCATCCACGGGGTACACATCCATCGTTGCATCATTACCGTGGCCCTTCGTGGAAGCCACGCTGCTTTTCCGTTGCGATGGGCCGACCGTACTGTCTGGTGCACGACCTTGCTTTTGGAGTCCTTTAAGTTCATTAAGCTCCTGGCGATGCTCCTGCAGCATGGCTTCAAACCTCGTGAACCGCTCCTCATCCTCCTCTTTTTGCCGCTTTGTTTTTCTCGATCGGCTTCTATACGTGTCAAGGTCCTCGGGAAACCCGATAACCCATGGACAAGAAGGTTCGAACCCTCTTGTTCATCCAGCCTTTTCAGGATTCCCGAAAGCCTTTGTCAGCTCATCGTTCTCTCTGTCGGGTACAAACGTTCCCTCTTCAACCTCTTTTATCACTTTAATAAGTTCATTCTTGGGTGAAGAAACTTCTTTGGCTGCAACAATCTCGCTTGTTTATGGGTCATAGGATGCCCCATGCCCGAGTACCCAATTTCTTGACCTCCTGGGCCAAAGAGACATTTCTGGAGTGACCCCTTTAGCCTCCAGGTCAGTCTCAGCTTTATCCCACTTAGGCATGACACTCCTGTAGCCACCTGTGCCCATATGATACGTCCATTTTGCATCACTATTCTATGTCATAATTTACTGTTATTCATTGATATATTTCATATTAAGAGATGATAATTATGTAATTTAATCTGTTTTTGCATGGTTGATGACTTTTGGAGCATGGACCGCTACAGTCAGGATTCTGATAGAAAAGGTGTTGTTTGGAGGCAAAATTCGCGAAGATCAGAAAACCCGGGAAAATACATGGAAAATCCTATTTTTCCAAAAGACGAAGAAAGCCAGAAGGGGAAGTGGAGATGGTCCACAGGGGGCCCACACCACCCCCTTGTAGGGTTCCGTAGCAGAAAACAAAAAATTCTATCTACTCGAACACTAATACCAGGATCTATACTATGTAGACATAAGTAACGGAGAAGGAATACAGTATTCATACCTTTGCAAACAGACGCACGCCTTACGCGGGAAGGCGTATATTGATGAAGACGAGTAGCACCCCAAGTGTGGTGCCTCCGAAGTACTACACACGTCCGGTGTAGGCGGCGTCTCCCGGGCTCCGATCCAGCCGAGCAGCGGAAGAAGAAGATGCCGGACCGAAGTTCACATGATGGTAGTGTGAAGGTGGAGAACTCAAATCCCTCGAGGTCGTCCCTAATATTACGGAGAAGTCCACAGAGGAATATGAGAGAGAGAATGAGAGAATTGGATGCCTCCAAAGAGGTGGGGGAGACCCCTATATATAGTAGGAGGGGGGCTCACCACCTAGGGGCTAGGCGATGTGGGACTAAACCCCACACCCGTCGGCCACCTAGGGGCTGCCTCCGGCCCTAGGTGGGCCCCACTTGGGCGACCCACCAAGCCAAGGCTGGCCGGCCACCTCCCCTTAGGCGCCTTGCCCTATTGGGCCTCCCTTCGGGTGAGGCCCATTAGTATTAAGAAGCCTTTAATAATAAAATAAAATATATATTTAATATTAATTCTCCAATTAACATTCAAACACATATATTATCATATTACTTTGCTTCGGAACTCCTTCTGAACCCCTTCCGATCACCATCGGATGTTACCTGGAACTATTTCGGTTTCTCTCTCTCTATTTCTCCTACGGTACCTCATCTATCCCTAAGCGCCCCCACCCTTAAGCATGACATCCTTCAGTTCGGGAACACTCCGGACATGATTGAGAATCCTCTCACATCAATGATCATTAGCGGGACCTGGATGCCCATGATGACCCCCGTGCATTCCACGAATCTTATCGCTCGAACCGTGAATAGTCGTTTCCCGTTCCCTTTGCCACTTGATACCTAGTTCATCCGAGACTTGATCTTCGATATCTCCATACCTTAGTTCGATCTCGTTGCCGATGAACTTGTTTACTCGTTCCCATGCCGTTGCATTCTGTGAACCAGTCACACGCTTGCAAGCTTCGTTAATGTAACGTCACCGAGATGGCCACATATGTATCTAGCTGTTACATGGACTGGCAAATCCTGGTCTTGATATGTACTCCTCTACGCGCTCCTTCGGGAAACCTAAGTGGCACCTTTTCGATCACCCAGTCACGGTATGATACTTGATAACCATCTAAGCTCCCTCCAAAATGGTGATTTGTATTATCTCACAGTCTAAGGATCAGGTTGCGAGGTTTCATGCGTTTTATCATCAATGGTGAACTTTGTAACTAGATATCATTGAGACACAACTATCGGATGTTTGTCTATCACGTCATTCAACCAATGACGTGACCTCATTGTCAATTGGCATAAATGCCCATGATCTTAAAACCCAGATCATCCTTATGACCAATGAACTAGTTCGCTAGAGGTAACTAGAGACACGGTTTGTTTAAATACCACACGTGTATTAACGTTTCGTATTAACACAATTATAGCACAATATGAAACGTACTATGAACATATAGGAGATATATCAAACAATACACTTTATTATTTGCCTTTAGGGCATAACTCCTTCAGTCTCCCACTTGCACTAGAGTACAAATTAATCTAGTTTACAATAGGCAGGAACCTAACACCAATGCCATCCCGGTGTTGTTCGTGCTTGGCTTGTATGAGAGCTTTAGTCAACGGATCTGCCACATTCAGATCCGTGTGTACTTTGCAAATCTTGATTTCACCTTCATCAATATTTTGCCGAATGACGTGAAATCGTAGCTTGATGTGTTTGGCTGTGGAATGAGTTCTTGGTTCCTTTGCGTTTGCAATAGAGCCCGTGTTATCACAATAGATTGTCACGGGATCTTGTGCACTTGGAACAACTCCCAGTTTAATGATGAAATTCCTTAGCCAAACAGCCTCATTCGCCGAATCAGCAGCAGCGATGTATTCTAACTCCATTGTAGATTGTGCAACTACCGGTTGCTTCTTGCTCTTCCAGCTTACCGCCCCACCATTCACCAAAAACACAAATCATGTCTGAGACTTCGAGTCAACAGGATCTGAGTGCCAGCTCGTATCCACGTAACCAGTTACGTTTAGAGCTTCATCATTGCCTCCATAGACTAGGACCGTATCCTTTGTTTTCCTAAGATACCTTAGGATATTTTTCACAGCTGTCCAGTGATCCATTCCTGGATTACTTTGGTATCGACTCGCCAAACTTTTGTGCTGGGCCTCTTGTCCTTGTAGAAGATTGGCCGAAAGCGGAGGTCTAAGAGAAGAAACATTCGTCAGTACATATATACGAATCAATTAGTGCATCTATACTAGTGATCGATCGGTAGAGGCTTTATATACCTCGACGGAGTTTGTCATTATTATGGTGTCTTCACCATGGTCTCCACCATCGTCTCCACCCTTGTCTCCTCCAAACAAATTAAGATACTCAGAGCCATCGTAATAAGAACCCCCAGTACCATCATCTATCATGTTGAGAAGTTGCCATTCATTCTGTCTACCATCCATAGCTTAACTAATACAGAAAAAGAATATTGCATTAAGTAAAAGAATATTACAATTGCAACAACTCGGATACAGAAAATGTACTAAAATATAAGATAAAGTACAATAATGTAAGATAAAGTATATTATTAATGCATCTCGCTCACATCTCGCTCATAATATAAAGTATATTATTAATACATCTCGCTCATATCAAACTAGCGAACTCGGCTGCCGTGTTCTGTGCTACGGGAGCTCTGCAGCCAGAGAAGAGGAACCATCACCAGAGAATAGCTCGGGTGAGATCCGTGAACCTGCTAGATATTGGAGAACCTAGTCTCCAAAAGATACATATATCGCCGTACATGCTCGTCCTCCTCCCTGATACGACGACGTACCACCTCCTCCGGAGTCGGCTCCCTCTACACCGCTCCTGGACCTCGTGGACGCCACCAAAGAAGCTCCGGGTCGACGATGATACCCGGATTTCTCACCAAGGTACGAGTTCCGACAGATAGCACCTCTCAGTGCCAACCCGGCGGAGCCCAGGCTCGGACATCCCCGAAACTGACGGAGTCCAGTAGGCTCGGACGAGGTGGACGCGGCATAACTAAATAATAGCAATAAACAATCGTAAAATATAAACAGTAACTAAATCACTAAGTAGTGCCCTAATAACACTAATCCTAAACCTAACACTAACTAGACTAAACCTAATTAACTAAGTATTCTAACTAACCCTAATCCCTAATAAACCCTAATCCCTAATAAACTAACTAATTGACCTAACTAATCCCTAACTAAAATCACAAACTAAAAGCACTAATAATAAACTAACTGAAATCCCCAACTAAAATCTCTAATTAACTATTTGACCTAACTAATCCCTAATAATAAACTAAAATCACTAACTACATCACTAAAATCCCTAACTAAATCACTAACTAAAATCACTAACTAAATCACTAACTAAAATCACTAACTAATTCACTAACTAAAATCCGTAACTAAATCACTACTAAAATTCCTAACTAAATCACTAAATAAAATCCCTAACTAAATCACTAACTAAATCCCTAACTAACAAAATCACTAACTACGTACACGTACCTCACCTGCAGGGGGCGGTGTGGCGCGGCGCAGCAGGACGGACGACGACGGGCAACGAGGCAGGACGGGCGACGGCGGCGATCCATCCTCGATGGCGCGGGCGGCGACATCGCGTGCGGCGGGCGGACGGGCGGGGCTGGGACGGACGCGGCGAGGTGGGACGGACGCGGTGGGACAGCCTCGGCACGGGTGGCACAGCGGGACGACGCGACGAGCTTACGGCGGCGTCGGGGAAGAAAACTGATCCGGGTCGTGGGTCGACCCGGCGTAGAGGTGGGGGTATTTATACCCCCGAGCTTCCCGCGCGCATAAACCCTTTAGCCCCGGTGTGTAATACAAACTGGGGCTAAAGGTAGCCCCAGTTTGTATTACAACCCGGGGCTAAAGGTGATTTTTGGCGCCAAAAAGAAAAAATGTTTATATTTTTCAGAAAATTATGTATTATATATCAAAATTTTTAGAAAAAGAAGATCTATAATTTAAATCTATTATCATACTTTATTATATTATCTATTCTTTAAAAGGTATTATATTTAGTATAAATATTGGAAAAATATAGTTTATTATTTAAAAATAGAAAAATACATATAATATACCAAAATATTCACAAAAAATAATATACTCATTAGAAATATAATATTTAATACTAAAACTAGTAACTAGGACTAAAACATATTTCCTGCCATTTCCCCCGCTTCTCCCATGTTTTCCTGCCATTTCCCCCGCTTCCCGCCATGTTTTTGCCGCCATTTCCCCCGCTTCCCGTCATGTTCTCCTGCCATTTCCCCCACTTCCCGCCATCTTCTCTCGCCATTCCCCCCGCTTCCCGTCATGTTCTCCCGCCATTTCCCTCTATATCTAGGTCGACCGCCATGTCCATCCACACATCTACACCTTCTCTCTCACGATATGGACACCGCTTACTGGGCCTTTCTGATGCTCGAGGAGACCGAGGCGTTGTGCGCCTCCAACTACCCATGCCCACCGGGGTACCGACTGCTCGCCGGCTGGATGCTGAGCGCTGGAGGGGTTCCTGTTCCTCCTGTGCCTCAAGGTTCGGCCCGCCAGGCGGCCATCACGAACCACTTCTACCTCGAGCTCACGTCGGAGCAGCGGATGGGTCCTCATTGGGATCCCGACAACCTCGACACCTGGAATGCCTTCTTCGCAAACCGGCGGGAAAGGGAGCTCGCCAGGTACGAGGGTGACGGCCTGCCCCCAGTGAACCACAACGAGGCTGGTCGCCGCCTGTGGTGGGCGAACCGGACTATCGCCGGCGTGATGCGCTACATCGCCATGGGAGACCATCCTCGCCTGAGGTACCCGCACTTTCACCAGCCGCATAGCCAAAAGAATGGTGGTGGTGGTGAAGGCCTAGGGCGTACTGGGGTCGTCATCCGGGAGCCCCCTCCCCCGCGCGTCGTGAATCTGAGGCCGGAGGATCCAACCGCGTGCTACAAGGAAGGGCTGAGGATCCAGCCGCGTGCTACGAGCGAAGACGATGACGATGACGATGACGATTTTTCTGAAGACGACCCTGAAGCTGTGTAGTACAGGGCTAGATATAATTATGACTAATTTTTATGTTTCAATATTAATAAATGTCTGGCCACAACAAGTTGCAATACTACCTATTGAGATCGAGATAGTTCATATCCATATACATATAAGCAAATCGTTAAAAATAAAAGTTTAATAATATTATACATCACCAACATCCACACATCTCTATTGTTAGGGTTTCTTCTAATCCGTAACCATGGAGCATCTTCCTTACTTAACGGGATGCTTGGGTCATCCTTCACAGCGAAGGGCAGAATTTTATGAAACTTATCATAATCTTCTGACATGTCTGTCTTATCCTCCACCCCCACGATGTTTATTTTTCCTGAAAGAACTATGTGGCGCTTTCGCTCATCGTATGATGTATTCTTTTGCTTATCTTTCCTTTTTCTCGGTTTGGTAGACATGTCCTTCACATAAACAACCTGAGCCACATCATTGGCTAGGACAAATGGTTCATTTCTATACGCAAGGTTGCTGAGATCCACTGTTGTCATTCCGCATTTCTTGTCTACCTCAACCCTGCCTTCTGTCAGCTTGACCCATTTGCACCGAAACAAAGGGACCTTAAAATAAGGTCCATAGTCAAGTTCCTATATCTCCTCTATGTAACCATAATATGTATCATTTTGCCTATTCTCGTATGTTGCATCAAATCGGACACCACTGTTTTGATTGGTGCTCTTTTTATCTTGGGTGATCGTGTAAAATGTATTCCCATTTATCTCGTATCCTTGGAAAGTCAATATAGTCGAAGATGGTGACCTGGCCAACAAGTACAACTGCTCTCCAACATTTATGTCATTCATGAGATGTGTCTGCAACCAACCACCAAAAGTTCTCATGTGTTGATCTCTAATCGAGGAGCCAGGCTTTCCCGGGTTGTTGGAGTGTACAATATTCTTGTGTTCCTCGATATACGGAGCCACCAAGGTAGAACTTTGCAGAATTGTGTAGTGTGCTTTAGTGAGAGAATGTCCGTCCATACATATCCTTGCTTTCTTTCCTAGCGTGCCTTTTCCACTAAGTCTACCCTCATGCCGTGATTTAGGAACACCGATGGGCTTAAGGTCAGGAATAAAGTCAACACAAAACTCAATGACCTCCTCTGTTCCATATCCCTTTGAGATACTTCCTTCTAGCCTAGCACGGTTATGAACATATTTCTTTAACACTCCTATGAACCTCTCAAAGGGGAACATATTGTGTAGAAATACAGGACCAAGAATGTTAATCTCTTCGACTAGGTGAAGTAGAAGGTGCGTCATAATATTAAAGAAGGATGGTGGGAACACCAACTCGAAGCTGACAAGACATTGGATCACATCTTTCTGTAACCTTGGTAGACTATCTAGACTAATTACCTTCTGAGAAATTGCATTGAGAAACACACATAGCTTCACAATGGGTACTCGAACATTTTCCGGCAGGAGTCCCCTCAATGCAATCAGAAGCAGCTGGGTCATAAGCACGTGGCAGTCATGAGACTTTAGGTTTTGAATTTTTTTCTCAACCATATTTATTATTCCCTTTATGTTCGATGAGAAACCAGACGGGACCTTGATACTGTAAAGAACTTCAAAAAAGATTTCCTTCTCTTATTTGGTAAGAGCGTAGCTAGCAGTACCTTCAAATAGCTTTGGATGCATGCCGTCTCAGTCTTTTATACGTTGTTGGTCCTGCCGTGCTTCAGGTGTATCTTTGCTCTTTCCATACACGACCAAGAAGCCTAGTAGCGTCACGCAAAGATTCTTCATCCGGTGCATCACGTCAGTTGCAGAGCGGACCTCTAGGACTTTCCAATAGGGTAGCTCCCAAAATATAGATTTCTTTTTCCACATAGGTGCGTGTCCGACATCATCCTTCGGAACAGATTGTCTACCAGGACCCTTTCCAAAGATTACTTTTAAATCCTTCACCATATCAAATACATCATCACTAGTACGGCGGATAGGCTTACACCGGCTGTCTGCCTCACCATTGAAATGCTTACCTTTCTTTCTTAGGGTGTGCGTGGGCAGAAGAAAACAACGATTCCCCGGGTACACATTCTTCTTACATTTATCCAAATATATACTTTCAGTCTCGTTTAAATAGTACGTGCATGCAGTGTATCCCTTGTTTGTCTGTCCTGAAATGTTACTAAGAGCAGGCCAATCATTGATTGTTATGAACAACAATGCTCGTAGGTCAAATTCCTCCTGCTTGTTCTCATCCCACACACGTACACCTTGTCCGTGCCACAACTGTAAGAGTTCTTTAACTAATGGCCTTAGGTACACATCAATGTTGTTGCTGGGTTGCTTCGGGCCTTGGATGAGCACTGACATCATAATAAACTTTCGCTTCATGCACAACCAAGGAGGAAGGTTATAGATACACAGAGTCACATGCCAGGTGCTATGACTGCAGCTCTACTCTCCAAAAGGATTCATGTCATCTGTACTTAGACCAAACCATAAGTTCCTCGCATCACCTGCAAAGTCTGGAAACTCTCTCGATTTTTCTCCACTACGACCCATCAGCGGGGTGTCTCAATATCTCGTCTTTCTTACGGTCTTCCATGTGCCATCGCAACAACTTGGCATGCTCTTTGTTCCTGAACAAACGTTTCAACCGTGGTATTATAGGAGCATACCACATCACCTTGGCAGGAACCCTCTTCATGCGGCGCTCGCACTCAACATCACCAGGATCATCTCGTCTTATCTTATACCGCAATGCAGTGCATACTGGGCATGCATCCAAATTCTCGTACTCCTCGCCACGGTAGATGATGTAGTCATTAATGTATGCATGTATCTTCTGCACCTCTAATCCTAGAGGGCAGACAACCTTCTTTGCTTCGTAGGTACTGGCGGGCAGTTCGTTATCCTTTGGAAGCAACTTCTTCATTATTTTCAGCAACTTTTCAAATCCTTTGTCAGACACACCGTTCTCTGCCTTCCATTGCAGCAATTCCAGTGTGCTACCCAGTTTTGTGTGCCCATCTTCACAATTTGGGTACAACAATTTGTTGTGATCCTCTAACATCTTCTTGAACTTCAACCTCTCCCTTTCAGTTATGCATTCTTCCTGGGCATCAGCAATGGCCCGACTAAGATCATCATCGGGCAGATATGATGCCCGCTCTTCATCTTTTTCTTCATTAATGTCTTCCATTGTAGTACCATCGTATTCAGGGGACATAGTAGTAGGGTAGTCGTTATCATTCTCTTCTTCTTCGTTGTCTTCCATCATAACCCCTCTTTCTCCGTGCTTGGTCCAACAATTATAGCCGGTCATGAAACCGGACCGAAACAGGTGGTTGTGAAGGACTCTTGAGGAAGAGTATTCCTTATGATTCTGACAGACACCACATGGACAAGACATAAAACCATTGCGCTTGTTTGCCTCGGCCACAAGGAGAAAAGAATGCACGCCTTTAATGAACTCGCTAGAGAGTCGGTCAGCGTACATCCTTTACCGTCTCATCTGCATTATATAATTAATTAAGTACATCAAACATAATCATAATTAATTAGTACTAATCTAAAAAAAACAAAATTAAAGCCAGCAACCGGAACTAAAGATATGATGAACTTGTAGTCCCGGTTGGAGGCACCAACCGGGACTAAATATGGATGTGGAGACAACATGTCGACACTATGTCCTCAGTGGGCAACACTAAGCCAGTAAATTAAATGACGACACTATTTTGGGTGGGTGGTAGCACTATGCCAGGGGTGAGTGTGTCGACATTATGTCATTAGTGCCCGACACTATGTTGTGCTGCTTAATCTATAAATAGGTATGCATTCTTATGAAGAACTGCAAGATGCTGTGCGAGACTAGGGACACCACTATGGCGGAGCTTCTCGAAGATGTCTTAGGACCTCGTCCTCAGACATCTTCGAGGAGCTCGCCGTAGAGGCACTCTCTAATATGTGAAATTAGTTAGCTCCACCAGCATACTGATCTAGCTAGAGAAGATATAAACTGAAAGATGGTGTGCGGGAGCAAGGACACCACTATGGCAGAGCTTCTCGAAGATGTCTTATGATCCCATCCTTAGACATCTTCGAGGAGCTCGCCATAGAGGCACTCCCTAATATGTGAATTGTTCTAGTTACCTGGCGTATTAATCTATAGCTAGAGAAGTTATTAACTCCAAGATGGTGCGGGAGGGACACCACTACGGCGGAGCTTCTCTCAAAGATGTCTTAGGATCCTATCCTCAGACATCTCCAAGGACCTCGCCATAGAGGAGCTTCTCGAAGATGTACTGTGATATTTTGCCCAGCTAGTTAGAATGATGAACTCACGCATGTGTGTGCTTCTAAAATCAAATTTCGAGACTATGTGCTAAACAAGATATATATAGATAGAATCCACATATTGTGATATTTACCTTAGAGTTCCTTACATTAATACAAGATAGATAGAATCTAAAACATCGATCTCATGTTATCATTGCAAAAAATACTATCAAACTAAATCCACAAATCCATCTACAAGATAGAGCATGAAATGAGCTAATATAGCAATGAGAGTTCAAAACATGAAGTTGCTCACCTTTTAGAACCTTTGGATAGATGGGGCACCACAAAATATAGACGAATCTTGAGAAAAAATTGGGCATGAACTCGAGCTTGAGCAAGAAAGAGAGAGAGGAGTCACCAGCTTAAATGGTGGCTCGGGCAGGTGGATGAAGAAGATATAGCCAGACCTTTAGTCCCGGTTCGTGTCTAGAACCGGGACTAAAGGTCCACCTTTAGCCGCGGGTCGTATAACAAACCGGGACTAAAGATCTGGCGCCCGAGTACACGACCCGGAACTAAAGGTCCGTTTGAACCAGGGCTAGTGCATGCCACCCCTGGGGCCAGATCTAGCCGTTGGACCGGGGCATTAGTCCCGGTTTGTAGCAAAACCGGGGCTAATACCCCTGGACCAAAGGTCCGTTTTCTACCAGTGGGCCCTGGTACGAACGTATTCTCTTTTGCCAACAGATGAACTATGTGTATAGGTCGACTCGGCGTCCTTCATCCGTCTATATCCTGGAGCTAAGCAAGCATGTGCAGTGTCGCCATGTTCCATATTTTTTCAGCTACTACATTATTTTGCTGAACAGCCTACAAGTCTTGCAATTTTCGCTGACTTTGACAGGGACGCATGAAGCTCCACTACATGATTGACTCCCTATTGACTAGTGCTTCCCACGGCCCTTTGTGCTATACACCCTGCGAAAACATCGGTCAACAAAATCATAATGGTTTCCACAATTGTTAATAATTGAAATCCTTAATCCTAGGAGAGGCATTAGAAAGGGAGACACAAACATTAGGTACTTCATGTCAAAAGCTAGTGAAAGGGAAAAAAATCTTAGATTTATTAATTCTAGATGAAGCACTTATACATAGGGGTAAGGTCACATGTTAGCCGATATGCTACTAAATTCTTTGAGTTATTTGGGCATGTAGATCCATTACTCTTTTCTCTTGAGATTCCTTTACCTTGTGACATGTCTCGTGATCATGGAAATAATCTTATGCACAATTTTCTTTAATGGAAATTAAAGTTGTGGTGTTCTCTATGGAGCACAACAGGGCTTTAGGCCCTCATGGGTCTTTTATAGGGTTTTACCAGAAGTTGTGGAATTTGATACACAATGATCTTTTTAGCTTTATTTGTTTACAATGGTAAATTAAATTGACACCTCAAGGATTAATTGTGGTATTATTATTTTATTCCAAAAGGTTGGAGGTTAAAAAATATGGATCTATCTATTTATTGGATGTTTTTATAAGATAAGTGTTCTATAGAATTGAGTTGCTATAGTAAAGGTAGATTTATTTTAGATAGAGTAGTTATACTTCAAGAAACTATACACCCTCGCATACAACTAGAAAATAGTATTTTTTTTTCAAGTGTACTTGCGAAAGCTTGTAAAAAAATAAATCTGAAGTCCATGTTTTCTGTTTTCGAACGAAAGGTTTTCACATAAATTCACTCACTGGAGTAGGGAAGTGGTCAAAGAGACAAAATTTAGTGCATTGGAAAATGATGTACTCTTTCTTTACCTCAAAACTAGAAAAGGATTACAAGGAGACCCTTTCTTTCCTCTTTTGTTTATTTTAGTTTATGTTTTTTTACCACCAGTATTAAAAGGGTTCAGCGTGATGGTTTAATTAAAGGCTTGGTACCAAACTTTTATGAGGAGAATTTGACAACCCGCACTACGATGTTAATCCAATTGTATGTCTGAAGATGATTTAATTAAATAGTGCCAGAAATCCGAAGATTATTATGTATGTGTTTGAATATTAGTGAGTCTGGAAAATTATTTTCTAAGTGAAGTTTCATGTTTTTAGGATGCACGAGTGAGGCCGAATCAATATGCTCATATTTTTACATACGGTGTTGGTAATTTTCGTACTAGATATTATTTTGGTATTCCTTTGCATTGTAGAAGACCCTCCAATAGTGTCTAGAAAAGTACCAAGGGAAAGGATGAGAGTAATTAAGCGAACAAGTTGGTCTGGTTACTTGCTAACTATGGGTAGCAGACATGTGGAAAGATTATTGCTCATATCGAGTTGATCAAGGATAACTTGTTTACATCTTCTCCAGCACATAGGTGTGACTCCAGCAAGCCTAAGCCGAAGTGGATCCCACCGCCGCCGGGAGTGGTCCTTCTCAACTCTGATGCAGCTCTTTTAGAGGCCGACGAGCGTATGGGCTTTGGGGTGGTGGCTCGCGATCACCGGGGTTCTTTGGTGGCCGCCTGTCGACAGCAGAACCATGGTCTGAGGCCACCCGAGGAGGCAGAGGCTCTTGCTCTCCGACGATACGTCCTGCTCGCCCAGGAGGAAGGATATGACAAAGTCATTTTTGCTTCCGATTGCCTTTCTCTTGTTCATCGTCTAAACATGACTGTGATGGATCGGTCACCGACTGGGATCATGGCGAGTGGCATCAAGGAGGCGGCAAAGTCCTTCGTTTCAGTTTCTTTCATTCATGTGAGTCATTCACTGAATGTAGCAGCGCATACCCTTGCTAACTCCTGTAATAATAATCACTCTAGTGAGTTTTTTCACTCTGTGCAGGATTGTATCCGGGAAACTTTGTGTATTAATGTGGTTTAATCAATAAAGCTTTGTTTATTGTCAAAAAAAACTATGGGTAGCAGACTAATTCACGTAGAAACTTGTTCAAGCAACGTGCCTAGCTTTATGTTATCTTTTTGTAGTATTCCTAAAGGGGTGAATAAATATCTTGGATTTCTTTAGAGATTGATTGCTATGGTAGACAAAGAAATAGGTTAAGAAGTTAAGGGTCTTGTGAGTGACAAACATATGTGTCAAGAATACAAGCCTAGGAATGCAAATGGTGCTAGAAAATAGAGAATGAAGAGGGAGATTGGGAGGATATGGCAAAAGCGAAGTATTTGAAGGAAGGTGTTATATATATGATGCGATGTGGACCGCCTCGTGGCCATTTTGGTGTTTGGCCTGGTTTAATGAAGTTAAAGATTTTTTTTTGTCAACGGCATGAAAGAATTGAGGGTGATGTGGTAAAACTAGATTCTGGAAAATATGATTGCCTGGTACCTAAATCTTTGTGTGAACTACTTCTTAGATTAGACAATGTATTACTTTTGGTTATTGTGGCGAAGGTGTTCACTCAAGATTTTGACTGTATAAGCTTTAGGAGATGCCTCGGTGAAGATACTAGACCGTTAATCTTTTCTTCCAGATTTTATTTCTTATGTCCCTCAACTCTTATACTCACTCCGTCCAAAAATAGTGACTTGTATTTGTTTAGATTTATATGTATTTCGACATATTTTAGCGTATAGATACATCTGAATCTAAACAAATTCACGTCATTTATTTCCGAACGGAGGGAGTAGTACATTTGTTTTTCTCTTCCACAGGATTCCTATACGAGTTGCATTAGGACAACACTCAGTTTCTTTCTACTCCATCTGATTCATAATGAGTGGAGCTGATTTAATATAAATTTGTACTAAATCAACAACATTTATTATGAGTCGGAGAGGGTAAGTGTAACTGCAATTACGACGTTCAATTTCTTTTTAGACTTTCTAGAACAACAGTCTAGTCCCAGGAGAAGCGGAGACACAAGTCGTAAATACAGTCAAGTCTGTGGAGGCCCACAATACCTGAGCAGGTTGGGTCGTAGTACTACCTTTCACCCTTGTCCAGCCCACTGCACCGTGCTACAGTCGCCCGAATACTGCACGTACGTATACAACTCAAGCCCGTCAGGTTCGATTGATCAGCGCCGTGCACAGTACACACAGTACAAGAGCGAGCCCTAAATAGTACGCGGCCCCCAATGATAGCACGGCGTGGGGTGCCCGTGCGAGAAATCTCAGTTTCTGTCGACCGGACGGACGTACGGGGACGGATTCACCGCATTGAATGGCGTGCTTGCGGTTCACGACTGGGCAGCGCGGCCGGCAGGACGACTCACCAAGTCATCACAACATAGTAGCTAATCTAATAACCCCTGGCCCGGTCTCTATTCTTCTATTCCTGCCCTGCTCCCCTCCATCCGTCGCGTAGCAGATCGATGGATCGATCGGCCGAGCAAGTAAGCAAAGTCAAATCTGCGGTTGATGGTTCGGTTAAGCATAATTGCGTATGGTTAAGGGCCATGCAAGGAGCAGTGGACACGATGGATCGATCCGTGCCGTGGGTTAGCTGATCGAGCTCACTAGCTAGATCAGTACACACGGCCCGATCGACGGTACGTACCTCGCCGAGGCACATGGCCATGGATGGGATATGGACCGCGCGCGCGATCGATAGGTCGGCCGTACCTGCGCGTGCGCATCAAGACGTACGTACGGGTGCTGATCGAGCTGCTGGAACATGTACGTGCCGTCGCCATCAGAACCCCCCCTACGTGCATACGCCTACACATAGATCGGAATAGGAGATCGATCGATAGCGGCCATCAAATCGATATAGCTAGACGGATGGAGCAGTGGCATGCCAGAGACGGACCTGGCGTACGTACGTGTTTGCGTATCGCCCCACGCATTCACGCTGTGCGCGTACGTACGGGCGCGAAGAGTCGGGACGCCATCAGGTCGGGTGCACCGAAACAACCGTGGTGCAGTGCTGGGGCCGTGCCCCGTGTGGGACGGCCATTGATTGCTAGTCTCGAACCGGACCGGCAAACGCCTGGTCATCTCTCCACCGTCGCTGTGTACAACTCCCACTGGCACTGTGCCTGTCTGTGTGTACGCATACTTGCAGATCGGTCGACTGGCTGCCAGTCCCCGGCCGGGTGCTGTGATGATGATATCAGGTTCCTGTTCCAGATCGGCTGGCCCCGCCACGCGCGCGCTGGATCGCCCGCCGGGGCCAGGCCTCGGGGCAACGTTTGCATGCATGATTGCTGCTGCCATCAACTGGCAGATCTGGATGGACTCGTGTACTTGTCCTGCTAATACCAGCACCATCCCTCCAGGATTATCTGTTAGGGGCCTGTTGACTGGTAAAGCTGCTTGAGCTTAGTTCCACCTCGTCTACGGGAGAAGGCCACACTCAGCTTATAAGAGAGAGTTCTCCTTCTCCTTTCAGTCCGGGCTTTTGGGATGGAGCGGGCTCTCTTCTTATTGTTTGGGCCGTGAGCGCGTGAACGTCCAGAACGTAGGCTGAGTGCTGGGTTGGGCCAAGTGGACGCTAACATTATCAGACTCCACCTAGTCCATATCTGAGTCATCAGTTCTCCGTTCAAAAAAAAGAAAACCCACCAATTCCGTGATTCAACTCATGATAGTAGGAACAAACCAATTTAAGACCGTCCAATATTTGCGGCATAACCTTCTCGCGCACAACATTTTATTCATATATGTTCGCATGGTCGCAATATTTTCCCTACGTTTTGACCAAAGCAAGCAAAAAACATTCTAGCATCTTGTAACACCCTCAAATCGGCCCTATACAAGTTTCAGCGCTTCCCGCCAAAACCGCATAGAAACGATTCAAGGACGCCCACCAGGCACTTTCGTGTGGGTGGATAACGAAGTAATACCATTACACAACAGTCCTCGATGGGACCCATAGAACAGATATATATACAACAGCGACTCAACGAGTCAAGAATACAGATATACAATACAAAGATCCAAATCACCTTGAAAACGATAGAGCGTCCGACTACGGACAAGATGCAAATGGGGCTAAGAGCCCTGAAGAATAACCAATGGCGTCCATAACCCTGCCCAGGCCAAGCCGGAAGGGTAACCCTGCTAACGACGTCGATCTCAAACCTGCTAAAACAAAAGGGGTGCCGACAAATGGCAAAGGAAAATGAGGAGCGTCAGTACCGAGGCCAGTACACGGCGAGGCTAGAATTCGGCGGCTCTCGCCTACATAGGTATGGTGGACTAAAGCGGCAGCGCAGCAGCACTAAGCAACCTATAGAGACTTTGTGAAACTGGCGGCTATTAGAGAGGGATAAGAAAGACCTATTCGGATCCAACCTGAGACTACACCAAACATACCCATCCTGGTATTTCCCCCTCGAGACCAAACGAGGAAGTCAGACCGAGGAACTCACACGGTTGGCAATTTTACTCATTCCGTTTTAGTTGCAGCACTTACTATTCAGATATAGATAGCATGAGTCATCCTGATAGCATAAGTAGTGGGCAGTTTTAGTTAACATTCCGTTGTAGTTGGAACAGTTACTAGTCAGCTATAAATATCCTGAAGAATCCCAAAACCCAGCAGTTGTTGGCACTTTTATCACATTCCATTGGAGTTGCAATACTTACTAGGCAGGTATAGTATGTCACAAAACAACCCAGATCCACCAGTGGTTGGCATTTTTAAGATCCATTCCGTTATAGTTGCTTCTGATTACTAGTCACATATTAAGTCAAATTTATAGCACTACTTTAGTTATGCTTGTCTATGATCGAGATACTGTGCTCCAAGTCGTCCATAACCGCGGACACGGCTTTCAGAAAGTTTTACCCTGCAGGAGTGCACAAATAACAACACACACTCGATCAACCTCGGAAAAACCAACTCAAAACCCAACGAGGCATTCACGACAAAGCGATCACAGGATTCATAAATATTTCAGGGGGCCACCCTACTAAGCTACCCGTAACGAAGTTGGCCGGCTCCGAAACAGACCCAGGGTTTGTGACAATGGCTGTAAACGACTGGGAACCCGAAAGTGTGACTGGGCTTGTCGATAGCGCGAAAATATTCCACGATCCAAAACAGTACAGGTGCTCCACGCACAATCTTAAATAAAGCAGTAAAGCATGGCATAAGTACAGGATAGTAATAAAGCCCCAAACTACTTGTGGCCCCAAGAAATAGAAATGAATCAAGCTCTGGCTTAGGGGGGTCCATAAGGCCTCCCGGATGTGGATAGTGCGAAAAATCAAGGAACCGGTATCAAGTACTCGGGGTCCTACGGGACACAAGTGAGCGTGGAAGAACGAAATAACATCTATTGCCCACCGGTGCCTCTGCATTAGTTATATCTAGCATTTTAATAGTTGTATTTAAAGTAATGATCATCTCCACCAATAAGCATCTCCACCATAAACATCTGCCAGCATACCAACAACTGTGGTACTCGACAACACGAGATCGCACCTGAGCAAGCAACTACGACTCGCAAGGCCAGCTATCTACCAAACACAGGTAATAGGAGGTGTCCAAGGCAATATAGAGGCTGCACGGGATATAACTGGTGCACGGAAACTAAAGCATCGCGACACAGATAGCAATAGATCAATAGGAGGAAATAAAGATTATAAATGCAAAATAGGTAGAAGGGGGAGAGATGCTCGCCTGGGAAAACACTGCCGAAGGAGCATATCCGGAGAACTTGTCGATACTCGCATCAACTCATCGGCCTAATCCGCGAAGAAGCAAACACTAGAAGAAACACCGGATGCAATATTTAATACTATGACACAAGATCCGGCATGATTATGATATGATGCAGATGCGGTGCAATTAGTGTTGGAATTATGCCCTAGAGG
The DNA here is from genome assembly GCA_916181665.1 of Avena sativa. Lineage (NCBI taxonomy): Eukaryota > Viridiplantae > Streptophyta > Magnoliopsida > Poales > Poaceae > Avena > Avena sativa. The sequence continues at coordinate 624,833,827 of OV702288.1, read as the reverse complement.
CAATAATAAAGATGTTATTATTATAATTCTTGTTCATGATAAACTTTATATTCCATGCTAGAATTGTATTAAGCGAAAACTTTAATACTTGTGTGGTTTGTGAACAACACCGTGTCCCTAGTACGCCTCTATGGACTAGCTCATTGATCAATGATGGTTAAGGTTTCCTAACCATAGACATGAGTTGTCAATTGATAATGAGACCATATCATTGGGAGAATGATATGGTGGACAGACCCAAACTAAGCGAAGCAATTAGATCGTGTCATCGTGTTCGTCTTTGCGAAGCTTTTCTTATGTCAAATATTGTATTCCTTAGACCATGAGATAATGCAACTCCCTGGTATCGGAAGAAAGCTTTGAGGTCATCAAACGTCATCCTATGAGAGGGTGATCATAAAGGTGTCTCTCAGGTGATCGGAAAGTATCTGTTGGGTTGTATGTATCGAGATGGAATTTGTCCCTCCCAAGTCGGAGAGATATACTTCGGGCCCACTCGGTAATCGATATCAACACCGCTTACAAGCATGTGGTTACGAGTTAATCACAAAGTGATATCGGATTACGGAACGAGTAAAGTACTTGCTGTGAACGAGATTGAACTAGGTATGACGATACCGACGATTGAATCTCGGGCAAGTAAAATATCGCGAGACGAAGGGAATATATATATATGGGATTGATTGAATCCTGGCATCGTGGTTCATCCGATATGATCATCGATGAATGTGTGGGAGTCAATATGGGTGCCCAGACCCCGCTGTTGATTATTGATAGAAGATCATGTCTGCATATTCTCGAACCCGCAGGGTCACACACTTAACGTGTCTCGACGCTAGGATAGATTGGATAATTGGTTTATGAATTTTTGTTCGGAGTCTCGGATGGGATCCGGGACATCACGAGAGGTTCCAGAATGGTCCGGAGAATAAGATTCATATAAGGCAATGCAGTTTTTGGAGTTCGGAATTGTTCCGGATTAATCGGTATTGTACCGGAAGCTTCTAGAACCTTCCGGAAGGGGGCCAACGTGGTCCCACCTTCCGGGAGGGGGCATGAGCCTATGAGGGAGTGTCCTGGCCGCATTGGGCCAGGGGCACAAGGCCCCATAGGGCCCAACCAATCCTAGATAAGTTTAAACTCGTTTAAACTAGAGATAGGATTTCTAGATAAGGGAGAGTTTAAATTGTTTAAACTAGAGATAGGATTTCTAGATAAGGGAGAGTTTAAATTGTTTAAACTAGAGATAGGCTTGGAGAATGGGCAAGGGCTGGCCGCACCCCCCCTCTATATAGAGAGGGCTGGTGCGCCCCCGACCCCCAACCACACACCTTCCTCCAAACCCTAGTTGCCCTGCTGCCCTCCTCTCTCCCTCCCGACTGTTTGTAGGCGAAGCCCTGCGGCAGAAATTCTCCACCATATACACCACGCCGTCGTGTTGTAGATCCAATCTATCTCTCCACCCTACTTGCTGGTCCGAGGAAGGAGGAGACGTCGAGGTGCTGCACGTGTGCATCCCACGGAGGCACCGCCACTTGTGGTGCTAGATCGGATCGGATCGCGAGGAGGAGAAGCGAGTACGACTATATCACCCACGTTCCGACGAACGTTCCGCTGTGCGAATCTTCAAGGGTATGAAGATCTAATCCAATCTCTCTCGTTGTTTGTATCTCCTAGATCTTGGCTTTCCCTCTGTTCGCTTTCGTAGAAAATTTTGATTTACTATGCTGCGAAACCCTTCAATTAGGCAATATTAAGCGGAACCGGGGTCCCGGCAATTAATTAATAGGTTCGAGTTGTTTAACTACCCCGCAATTTAAATGTTGTATCAACAGGGCGGAGCATGGCATCGGTTCGCTACACCAATTTAAATGGAGTCCGGAATAAGACTAGAATAGCTCGCATATAGACTCCATATTTAATTTAGGTGAATCGACTATTTATCCCAACCCACCAGATGACATGTATGCAAGCATGATGATTTAATGATGCGACAGGTATATGTCATATTATAAAAATAGAGGCTTAGGGTCACACATCTTGGTTCGGAAGATCTTGGGTTCCGGGGGTCCGGGGTCCGGTCTCAGGGTCCAGATCTGGGGTTCGTTTCGACGGGAACGTTCTCGGACAACGAAAGGAGAGCTTGGCGTTCCGGAAAGAAGAATTTGGTTTGGCATCGGGGCACATCGGATTTGCCCTGGTCAGTGTCGATCTTGCCGTCGCGAAGATCTTGTCGGGTCCGCGTATCGGGTCGGTCTTGGCGTTCGGGAAGAAGAACTTGGCGTTCCGGTGGCGATCTTGGCGGCCTTCGGATCCGGGTCTTGGAGTGGCCTTCGGATCACCGGATCGGGCTTCGGGGTCTCGGTCCTCGGATCTGTGAAGGAGATCTTGGCGTGCCGAGGTTCGGTCTTCGAATCCCGGGAAGGAGGTCTTGCGGTTTTCCGTGAAGGCGATCTTGACGCTCGGTGCCCGTGAAGTAGAATCTTGTCGTTCCGTGTCAGACTTGTAGACGGGACCGAGATGGCAATGAACACCTTGACAAGACACGGTTCTGGACAGTATCCTTCGGTGGCACCACACTACAACCACCGCAACTTCACCACATATCGCAACACCACTAGCACCGGAGAGGATCAAAGGCAGGAGCAAGGTATATGTCAATAAACAGATACTTGCAAGTGGACTTGAACAGGGGAGCGACCGGCGCTGTAGGAGGTCGTGGACGACCTTGGAGACGCGGGTCAGAGGCAAGCAGAGGCGACGCGCGCTGGGGGGACGACGTGGCAAGGGCGCGGGCCCGGGGCGGCCGGAGATCCTGGTGGCGGGTGACGTGAAGAGGCCTGGCGGCGAGGCGAGGGCGTTCAGAGGCGGGGACACGCAGACTTGGCTGAGACGCTGAGCAGGAGGAGGGCGCCCAAGAGCGGCAGAGCTCGGCAGGGGCCGCAGAGCGCCGGAAAAGCAGCGGGCTCCGAGGAGGCGGGCGCGATGGAGCGCGGCGGCGGCCAAAGAGGGAGCCAGAGGGCGGCGTCCGGAGGCCGAAGGCGGGGCCCATGGCGCGGCTGCGAGGGGTTGGAGGAGACGGCGACGAGGCAGGCAGCGCTCGCTCGGGCGGCGAGGAAGAGAAGGTCGAGAGGCGGCGGACTCCGAGGAAGCTGAGCTCGGCTCCGCGGGAAGGCAGGGAAGTCCGGCGAGGCGAGGAATCGCGGCCACGACGGGGCTCTGCAGGCGAAGCGCCGGGCGAGGCGGAGGATGGTGGCCGGGCGACCGGAGTGGAGGAGGCCCGAGGCGGTCGCGGGAGGGAGCGAGGGAGGCGGCGGTTGGTGGGCGATGGGATCGAGGAGGAGTGGGGGACGCGCCCAGGTGTGGTGGGGACCCGGGCCAGGGGCCTGTCTCGCGTGGGCGATCGATGGTGGGTGGGACCGGGACGCGTGGTAGGTGGAGTGGGGCGCGGGGATCGGTGTCCAGGGGATGGTCGGTCGGCAGGAGGTGGGTGGGAGTTTGGCTGGTGTGCGTGCCTAGGTGGAGAGGGAGTGGCCCAGGGAGGTGAGGTGGCCGGCCCGGATTGGGCGGGGTGAGGTGGCGGCTGGGCCAGGTGGCGGGGTGAGCGGTGGGTGCGGCTGGCTGCGCGCGGGTGCGTGTGTGTGAGTGCGCGTGTGTGGCTGTGTTTACGTGTGGGTGTTGGGTTTGGCTGGCAGGGAGGGAGAGGGGTGTGGGGGCTGTGGTAGGGAGTAGGTGGGGTGGGGATTTGGTTAGGATTAGACTAGGTTTTAGTTTAGGACTTGGAGGTGGCCGGTCGGGCTTTCGGGTCTGGCGGACTGCCTCTTAAAAATAAATAAATAATTTTATTTATTAAAAATAAGGCTTTGCAAACCGTATTTAGACAAACCAAAATATTTTGGAGACTCGGATTTTTAATTTGAATAAAGACGGGAATATTTAGAAAACAAAACTAGACGTTTCGAAAATAGTTTAGACAAAAACCATGCATGATGATGACGATGCTCAAATGCAAGGTGACATGATGACATGAGTATGCGGTCATGATGATGCAATGCACAAAAACACTGCGATTTTCTAGTAGTGGTTTTTACGAGGCGCCACACATCTCAAACACATACATGCAAAAAACATCAATAGCGAAGTCACCAACATCGCCACCATATAGGCTCACCTGGGATGAATCCACATCATGGGAGCTTTTCCTGCGGTAGATCGACCCACACTACACCCATTTCCCTGATTCCATTGTATTCCCATGAAGTTTTTTTTAATCCATCCATGGTTATCCTTCCATATGTGGAGGAGGATTACGGGAGAGACACGGAGGTGGGTGAGCCATGGGAGTAGGAGTCATAAAGGAGATAGAAGGAAGCACTAACAGGCGCCAAAACCGACCAGTCGGTCGAGGATAATTATTTTACTTTTTATAAAAATGTTGCCGGTGTCTCTAATGGAACACAATATGGGAGTTTGTTGTTTCAAACAAATGGAAGATGGCATCGTAGGAAGAACGTTCTAGGTGCACAACATACTAGTTTGCTAGGCCGACTCTTTTCATGTGAAAAGGCCCAAGGCCATATGTTAAGTAGAAAAAACCCTTACAAAAATTTAAAATAAAATCCAAGGTATCCGAGGTTATCAATGCATTTTTCCTCCCGCGTACATCGGCGACGCGTTGTGGGATGAGCGTAGTGCCGCTTAGAACCTCCTGGACACTATCAGGCATAGGATAACATTGTTGTAGCCAATGGGAAGTAAAAGATGACTATGGCAGCGAATGTGGAGTAGAGCGTGTCCCAAAAGAAAGCAATGAAAGGAACTAAACGTCGCCTGAAGTTCATGCAGATGGAAAACAGTGAACATAAAACCCCACATGCTCGCCAACAAGGATGAAGCTGGATCCAGAGGACCAAGATGGACAACCACGTTGTCCGCTCTGTAGGGCAATACCACAGAGGCAAACCTGCAATACACATAGGAAAAACGTGTCCAACACTCCAAGGGAGCAGTGACCAGACGGTTCCCCATCTGCGCAATGCCACTAGCGAGACCGCCGCCTATGAGGTGGACAAGGAGATGAGAAATCGTTAATCTTGTTCCGCACAAAGGCGTCATAACCACTTTAACACCCCTGCATGTTTTGACCAAACAGAACTTCGAGGACCTAACCTCAAGATCGACTAAGTGTAGGTTTGATTCCAACCCTTGTCGCCATTGGGATTTGGGGGGAAAGAGAGGAGATGGGAACCTGTGGCTAACCTTTCTTTGTTTGTTAGCTCCCACTCAATTCATGGCTACCTCTCATATGGTATTTGACAAGTTTTCTTTAGAAAATTTGTAAATTTTATTTTCACCAGTGGAGTATAAGGCTTCTAGGGCGTGTTTGGTTGCTCGTTTCCTCGTTTCTCGCATGGGCCGAGAAAAATTAAGGGCGTTTTGTTCCACGCGCACGGAGGAATCTTTGCACTACACGAGTTTTAAAGCGCCCCTTAGCCTGGCCTTAGAGGAACGCCCAAATCGGGTGTTTCAACGGACCCAAGTTCTTCTCGCGCTCGCGGGAGAAGAAGATGCACGCGCGCGTGCAAGGGAGGGATAGTGGGAGCTCGCAAAATCCGGCAGGAGAAATTGGGGTTACCACCCACCAATTCGCACTGGCTATTTACGCCGCCCCTCCTCCGCCTCCAAAATCTCCGCCACCATTTCCCCCAATTTCAAGCGCTCCCTCCAAATCCTCTTCCTCACCAACGATGAGGTAAGCGACGCCTCCTACTCCGGTAGGTCTAGATCATCTCTTGAAAGCCTTCTTCCTCGGCTATCTCCGACATGTCGTCCTCGTTGGTCGAAATTGAGATCGTGGTAAGAGACACCTAACCCTAGCTCTCGCAACTTAGATCTGTTACCATGTTCTAGCTCACAGTTCATATGTTCGGCTGTGCTTGATTCTAGTAGATCTGGATCTTTCGTGGTGCATTTTGGCAGTCAGTATTCATGATGTACTGTGAGGATTGTCATGTGCTGTAGGTAGGATTAGTGTTACAAGTATAGGTCTTCCCCTAAAACTGAACACATTGCGTATCTCTGGTGCCGTAGGAGATGGTTATATACCTAGATCTGTTGGCAACCTCTGTGTGGCCTCTGCGTTATGTGTTGATGCCTGATGCGATGTGGAAGAAGAAGTTGGCCATGTCATGGCCAGCATCTCTGTCCATGTTTGTCCTGAATCGGGTCTGCTAGTTGATCTAGCAAGGGGGTTCAGTTGTTCGGGAATTCAAAAAGGCGGACACTTGCACTTGATTGCAGATGATGTCTTCAAGTTCTGTTGCCGGATAGTCTCTACGAACCAGGTGTACAATCACATGAGGCACTAGAGAGTTAGGTGGATTCAGGTGCTGAGGATCAAGAGGTTTGAGAACATGCGTTGGGTTGAGGAGACCTCTGCTATCATGATGGACGATGATGATTACTATGTGCATATCAAGGTTCGATATATTTGCGCTTGCATCAGTAGTTGTAAAGCTCACATATTAATTACACGTATTGAGCTAACTGTGATTCTCAAGTAGGCTCAGCCGAAGGACACCGAATTGATCAGCAAGTCCATTAAGAACTATGCTCAGATGAAGATGATCTACGGTCCTCGCATTCCTGCTCCACCCATCTCTCCGAGCGTGATACACCGTGCTCTTATCCACCCGATGGAGCACAGTGGATAGGGGACCAGGTATCTTGCCATGACCCCTGAGCGTAGGATGAGTTAGTTCACGGTCTTCTTAAACAAGCATTACCTCTGAGCAGCGGATTGAGCTGTTCGAGAAGGTGCTGGTAGCGGTGTTGATAATGATGGTTGTGATGTGTATTTTGGAGTAGCTAGACTAATGAACTTTGGTTGCGGTGTCCCCTGAACTTTGGTATGTATATTTAGGAGGCAGTATTCAGTTATAACTCTTTTCATTTGTGATTAACTTGTGCTACATCACAGACAGTTGTTCGTAAACTCGTGCTACAACACTCACGACATGACTAATTATGTCGATTCAGTCTGAATATAAGCTAGTAGTTCTCTGAATTGCAATTATCTGAACTTTGTTTTCTGCCTTGCTGATGTTGGGTAAGCTCACCAATTTGCAACTACCAGGGACAATGCAACTACCCAAACAAATACCAATTTGCTGAAAATCAATAATGCATGAAACCAAACAACTGGGACTTGACTTCTAAACCCCTAGAAAAATGAAAATATACGGAACCAAACTAATGGCCCTTCACGAGGTTGCATTGCCATGCGCAGTTTTCATAGAGTCGTGATCTTTAGGATGCAACTAAAGAGCACGAGCAACCAAACACGTCCTAGGCTTAGCCATCGATCATGCACGGGCAATTTTGATCGGAGCAGCCCTCGTGTCCAGAACAACATCGCTCAAACAAGCACAACCAGCTACCTCTGAGCAGCGGACTGAGCGTAGGATGAGCTGGTTCACGATCTTCCTGAACATGCACTACCTCTGAGCAGCGGACTGAGCTGTTCGAGAAGGTGCTGGGAGCGGTGTTGATGATGATGACTGTGATATCTATTTTGGAGTAGCTAGGCTAATGAGCTTTGGTTGCGGTGACCCCTGAACTTTGGCCTGTATATAGGATGCGGTATTCAGTTATAACCCTTTCATTTGTGATGAACCTGTACTGCATGGGCAGTTGTTCGTGAACTCGTGTTGCAGTGCAGACGCTATGACTGATTATGTCGATTCAGTCTGAATATAAGCTTGTAGTTCTCTGAATTGCAATTGTCTGAACTTTGTTTTCTGCCTTGCTGATGTTGGGTAAGCTCACCTGACCAGTCAGGAGGTAAGGCTATCAGAAACAATGCAACTACCCAAACAAGCACCAATTTGCTAAAAATCATGAATGCATGGAACCAACGCAACGGCTTGACTTCTAAACCGCTAGAAAAATACCCTTAAGCACGAGAGATTGCATTGCCATGCATAGCTTTCGTGGAGTCATGATCTCCAGCTGCGATTAAAGAGCAGAGACAACCAAACACACCCCTAGCGGCTTTGCAAAGCCATGTAACCATCGATCATGCAGGGCCAATTTTGATCGGGGCAGCCCCCATGTCCAGAACAACATCGCTCGATCAAGCACAGCCCGCTGTTCGTTGCAGCTAGAAGACACCCCGGTGAGCGGTGATGATCGAGAGGGCACACTACCCCAGGCGCCAGCCCAATCACACATCACCTCTCGCGCGCGCGCAACGGCTGTTGCGTCCCGGAAGCTTAACCGTGTGAGGAAATCCCGGTTCCCACAGCGTACCCGTCGAAGGACGGCTAGCTATCTCATGCATCGAGCGGAGCAACGGGTACGTAGCCAATAACAAATTCCCGTGGGCGATCCCGAGGGATTTGCTTCCCTCGCACGCACGTACCCCCTCCCCTCCCTCCAGTGCTTCACGTGCCCGCCAGTGCCGCGCCGCCGCGTGGCCCCGGACCTACGGGCTTCCACCATGCATATGCCGCCGACAGTACTGCCTGATACAGGTTCAGTATGCGGCGCTTCCTCCGTCGATCGATCGATCGATCGATCACTTGGGCGCGACGTACGGCTCCGCCACACCCACACGCACCGACCCGCACGCGCGCCGTACGTAGGACTAGCTGCGCTCACTATTATTTTTCACTGTCCCAACTAGTACGTACATCACTCTGACATGAAATTTTCGATCGATGTGAGACATCGCATGAGCTAGCTAGCTAGTATCTAGCTAGCGTCCTTTGATCAGTTGAACAACAGTGGTGGTTGCGTCGATCATTATGCGATAACCACACGACTGTAGCCACTAAAGGGGACCCTGCACTAGGCACTAGCGACTGTTTGTTGGGGCCGATTAACTCAGATCTGCCTAATTCCTTCAACCCCAAATCTTCTACTTAGTACTCGGTAATAAATCTTTTATGTGGAGTAGTAGTAGTAGTATGGGAGAATTTTCAGCTGCTGCATCGATCAAGGCCGAAATCTAAGCGATACACACTCACATGCACATGCACAAGTGATCGACTACATGCGTAATTAACCCAACTCCCACCACTGCCGATCGACGATCCATATAAGTACCCCACCACCCCCTCCTCCGCCCTCTCGCCGGCCTCCTCCCCCTTAATCCCCATCAAGCTAGTGGTCATCATCTCGATCGCGTCACCTCCCACCGATCACATCACCCACATTCTTGGCTAGCTAGCTTTCTTTCCCCGGCCGGAGCCCGATCGCTAGCTGCGGATCATCGAGGAAGAAGGGGATGCTGTCGTCGCACCCGCACGAGGCGGCCATGCTGCCGTACGTGCCGCGGCCGCCCTCGCTGCTGGTGGACCGCCGGTACAGGACGGGCGCCGAGGTGGCGCCCAACTGCCCGCGCTGCGACTCGCCCAACACCAAATTCTGCTACTACAACAACTACAGCCTCACCCAGCCGCGCTACTTCTGCAAGGGCTGCCGCCGCTACTGGACCAAGGGCGGCTCCCTTCGGAACGTGCCCGTCGGAGGCGGCTGCCGGAAGAACCGCCGGGGGAAGTCGTCTGTACGGTCGGCGTCCGACTCGGTCTTCTCTGGCGGCCGCGACGCGGCGGGGGCGTTCGGACACGGCACGTTCCCCGCCGGCCCGCTCCGGCCGGACATGGTCCTGGAAGGGATGGTCGGGGGAAACGGCGCGGCGAACCCTGGCCAGACAATGCCCGCCTCCGCCGATGGATCCTCCATCGACCTCGCAATGCTCTACTCAAAGTTCCTCAACAACCAGCAGCAGCAGCCGGCCGCCGAAGGCAGCAGCAGCCTCGTCTGCGCCGTCACGCCGGACTCCACCAGTGACGAGGCGTTCGACACCTTCAGCGCGTCCAGCGACCTGAGCCCCGGCGGCGTTCTGGCGCCGGTGCAGCTGGACGGGTTCGGAGAATGGTCTGGACCGCTGAGCAGCGGCGCTGACCCGACCAGCTGCACGGCTGCCGCCGCGACCACCATGCTGTGCACGGACGCGAGCATGGAAGCGGCGCTCGGCGAGCTCAACTTCGCCATGGATCAGAGCTGCTTCGACTCGCTAGGGTTGCCGACGGACGGCGCCGCCGGTACCCTGTCATCGTGGTGCTCCATCGTGCCGAGCTTGTCCACGTGGGAGGAGCCCAAGTACGACTCGCTCGATTCGCTCCCCGACGACGCCATGAGCCTCCATGGGGGCATTCTCGCGGCCGATCATGACTGGAGCGCCGATTGCCAAGGATTGGAGGCTCTCTACATGCCTTGAGTAACTCAATTTGACTATTTGTTTCTTTTTATTTCTTTCAATTTAGTTTTATTGGAAGAACTACTACATATACATATATACATAGACATATATATACTACTGTATAATGTATGTTTTGAAAAGGGAGAGGGTGAGGTAATTACTCATGTGAAGGGATTAAGTTTCAGTATACTTGTGAGATAGATGTAATCAGGTGACATAATAAAGTTTTGAAATATTTGATTCTGTCGTGTAATTGTCCCTTTTCCTACAAACACTGTGTACCACACAAACATCTGCTCAGTGTTGAGGACTTGAGTCATTTGCAGAGGGACCCGATTCTAGTGGAGTACGCACTATCTTAACCTTCAATTCTTCGGTACAAACAATAATGGCTATGCAAATTCTAAATTTAATTTCTCAACTCCCTTCGTCTGGAAATGTTGTGAGTATTTTAATACTAATATATTGAAATCATTCTTGTGACATCTATTCAATTTCCATAGCTGGGTTTCCTGGTTACTATTGGTTAAATACTTGCCTTAACCAAACAAATTTGGCCTTATTTTTTTTTGGAGGATACACTATTATGCAGTGCATCGTGTTACTCAATCACCATAGCTTATTTAGTTAGTAAGTTCACTATATATAAATGTACTTAGTAAGCTAATTGTATAGGGGGGCATGTTGCTTAACTTGGTAGGCAAATGATATCTTGCATGGCAAGTATTGAACAGTCCATGTGTCTCTTGTCTCCCTTGTGCCCGGTGGAAATGGCTAGTCAAACAAAAGCTAACTAGCGGTCCAATTAAATTCAGGGAGTGGTAGCCATTGCCTCAATTATGAGTTGGGAGATTGATCGTCTCGGTCGAATCACCCACTTGTATCGACAATCATTTCGTATCTTCTGTAATCCCTTGATATGAAGAGTAAAATGTTCAGCATCAACAAAAGAATGAGTAAAATGTTGTATGCATCACACATCTTAATGTAAAAAGATAGTCTTCCCTTCCCCAGCATCAATACATGTAGTCCAAAAGATTGCGCCGGGCTGTGAAAAATCATAGGAATACCCGTGAATGGCGAGTGGAAATTAAGGGATCATTTTTTGATCAAAATATCCAAAACTGCAAAACCAGGTAGGACAAAAGCTGAGAGGAAACTAGTTGGCATGGCTCAGACACTTTTTTTTTTAAATTGCGTAATGTAACTTTTAGAATGGTTGAAATTTAAGTGTGAAATAATGATCCTTAGAATTTGAATTATAACCGAGTCACTTTCAGTGTTTGCGCATTGCCTCCAATTATTTAGGTTTACCTTGTAAAATATGAACTTATCTGAGATAATATTCCGAGACATGCATAGGGTTGCCAAAATACATGAGAAATTTCTATGGATAAAAGGCACCAGATGCCCGACGTTGACTTAATAGAGCCCATATGGCCATAGTTTACAAGATCTAATGAGGATATCAGCCTCAGAATAAAAGGTTCCAGCTCTCAGTATTCCAACTTAACAAGTTCCAACAGCTCAAAGCAAAATAGAACAAGCATAGCACAAACATGGCAGTTCAGGAGTTATCTTGATTCCTTTTCCTTAGAAGAATCTTCATCTTGTCCATGAGTGAAAGATCCTACATGAAAAGTGTGTGACATTATTGTAGAGGGAGAAAATTTGAAGACACAATCAACAGTTTGATGAGGGAATTTAGCTTCAACGGTAAATTTATTTCGCGGCGTTGAAGGTGCCCGACATTTTACGGAGAAAAAGAGCCAAAGCAATTTTGTGGTTCTGCCCAAGAAGCTCTTAAGTATATCGAAAAGATGCGCAAAGGAGGTAGGTGCCCAACTACATCCGAGCAACTCAGGGAGCCCAGACCAATGCGCTGTGGTAGGGCGCAGGAGAAAACAAATATTTTTCCCAAGTCACTTATTTTGGGATGGAGGGAGTAGATCGGAATTGTATAGACACCAAAGAGATAAATGAGCACTTTCGGATATGTAGCATGTTAGACAGGAACGTGTTGCAAAGTTTTAATCTGTCCCACCATGCAGTGCGTTCCCGAAAGTAGAATAGAGCAAGTTGCCCCTTTTTGATTTATGAATACGGATCTTCACAATCTCTTGACCTTGTACCATGCGACGGTTGTTGTAAAGCGAGTTCTGTTTTCTTCAGTAGTAAACCACGGGTCCATGCATATGGCCTAGTGGCCAAACTGAAGAAAACATGAAAAGTGAGTAGTTATCTGCGAGTGGAATAATAGTTTCACCTGCCATCCACTGTTCGTTTACTGAAACCACGGATTACAACTAAGGAGTTGATTGTCCGATACACTGATGCAAGAAGTTACATGTGTTTTTAGCCCCTTAGGCCCCGCTTTGTTTCGTTGTTTTACTTACCGATTAGATCCGTATATTACGGAGTATGCCGCGGTTTAGTGGGACTTCGATTAGTCCGTAAAATTTACACCCCTAAAATCCAGGAAACCAAGCGGGGCTTAACCGCACAGTGCTCCCACAGAATTACAAAAATCTCCCATTAGCTTACACAAAAAGTGTACAAGTACTACGTAATGTACCACGGAGTCCTAGAACTGCATTGACCAGGGCAGATCGAGTACACACGCATGTGCCGATCACTGCACTCCACAACCCGCGCGTTCGTGCGTGCAATATTTTTACAGGGTCAGCGCCTCAGCGCGCCACACGACGGATCCACCGTCGGCCATGGATTGCGTAGCCGGTGGAGATACTCAGCGAGCTAGCTCTACCGTCGGCCATGGAGTGTGCGTTGATGATTCGTCCTTGCATTGCATCTCATGCTTCGTCTCTGTCCAACAGGCCCTCTCCACTCTGCAGGATTCAGGGGGTCCCGGGCCGCAGGATCAACCAGGCAGGCAAGGAAACCTTAGATATACTGTACTCTATAATGTATGTTCTGAAGACCGGAGGGGTGAGGGGTAAGTACTCATGTGAAGGAACTAAGGTTCAGAATACTTGTGAGATAGATGCGATCATGCACCACAATAAAGTTTGGAAATATTTGATTATATCGTGCAATATTGTCTTCTACATTTCGTGTCATTTTTCGGCTATTTTTTTTTACATTTCCTGAACCGATTGAGACTTAAGAAAAATCTCAGTCGATCGAGATTTATCAAAACATTTATTAACCTTATCACCAGGTTCTAGATTTTTTCTTTATAAATTGGTTCCCCTATTTTCACTAAATTAACCGGGCGATGTTCCTGTTCTTATATTGTACGGCAGAGCTCTGCCCTTGCTTAGGCAAAAAAAAAAAAATCTCAATCAAATATCTGCTCCGTAGTGAGGCATGACATCTAATTTTCAAAGTACCTAATAACGGAGTTTTCTACCCCCTTTTCTTAAGTAGGAAGAATAGCTATGCAAGTTATAAAATTAATTTACTATACTCCCTTCATATCAATGTGTAAGTGATATTGTAATGAAATCGGTTTAGGTATTACAATCATAAGTAAGTATTTTTTTTAATGGTTATGTATATTACATTTCAATATCTAGGTTAGCTTTTGGTCAAAGACTTTTATAAACAAACAAAACACACATTCTATTTCCTACTAATGGAGAGAGTATTATAAATTGCATCGTGTTAACTAACCGTATAGCTTATTTAGTGAGTCAAATTACTATGTGAGTAGACTTGGTTAATTAGTTTTGTATTAGGAGTATGTAGCTTAACTTGGGGAGGAAATGGTATATTGCATAGCAAGTATTCAAGAGTGCACGTGTCTCTTGTCTACATTGTGATCGGTAGGAATGGTTGGTCAAACGAAAGCTAGCTAGTGGTCCATCAAATTCATAGGACAAGAGTGGCTACCATTGTCTCAATTATCATGTGGGAGATTGATCGTCTCGATCAAATCAATCCACTTGTATCGATGATCACTTCATATCTTTTGCAATCCCTTGATGTAAAGAGCAAAATGTTCCCCACAAACAAAAAGGGGAGTACAATGTTGTATGCATCACATGTCGTTAACCTATACAAATATAGTTTTCCTTTAATTTCTCATGTTGTTGCATCTATTCATATAGTTTGTCCAAATTAACAATTATTTCCATGTGTAAAAAAACTTGCAAATAATAAGCAATACAGAAAATTGAAGGTCATTTGGAAAATATATTTAAATTAGATATGACTTCGGAGAAAATTGACACATATCGGTTTATGTGATATATGTCGCAATCATAAGTAAGTACTTCTTAATAATAATAATAATAATAATAATAATGTATTGAATTTTTTATCACATGTATATTGCATTTCAATAGGTCGGTTAACTATTATTGGTCACAAACTTGTCTTAACCAAACAAAAAGCACATTATATTTAGTGAGTCAAATCACTAAGTATTAGCCTATTTCCTAATAATGAGGAGAGTAGTATAAACCGCATCGTGTTAACTCAATGTAGCCTATTTAGTATGTGGGTAGACTTAGTTAATTAATTATATACTAGAGAATGCGGCTTAACTTTGGAAGCAAATGATATCTTGCATGGCAAGTATTCAGAGTCCATGTGTCTCTTGTCTCCCTTGTGATCAGTGTGAATAATGGTTAGTCAAACGAAAGCTAGGTAGCGGTTCATCAATTTCAGAGGACTAGAGTGGGTTCCATTGCCTCAATTATCACGTGGGAGATTGATCATCTCGATCAAATCAACCGACTTGTATCGATGATCACTTCATATCTCTCACAATCCCTTGATGTGAAGAGAAAAATGTTCCCCGCAAACAAAAGGAGTACAATGTTGTATGCATCACATGTCGTTAACCTACACAAATATAGTTTTACTTTAGTTTCTCATGTTGTTGCATCTATTCATCTTGTTTCTCCAAATTAACAATTATGTCCATGCGTAAACCAATTCTTGAAAATCATAAGCGAGTCAGGAAAATTGAATGGTCAGTTTAGAAAATTATTTGAAATCTCAGAAATGATGTAGGCAAAAATGAGAATCTTAAAATCTTGGACAAAGATATTGGAACATTTTCACCCCACTCTTTTGTTTTTACATGTAGCAATCCCTAGGTTTTAATTTGTAAATTCGGTTATGTTGGTTTTTTCTTGTATGGTTCGACTTTTCCGAGAATATATTGGAACTCTTGAATAGGGTGGTGGAAAAGTTGATCGCATTCGTATAAACCACAAACAAAATAAACAGACAATTTCTGACAAAGTTTAATCTCTCTAAATTGAAAGTGAAAATGGGACTCAAGTGTAGCATTCCCTAATTCCTTTGTGCCCATGGCCACCCACCATGCAGTACATAATGAAGGTTACTTTTGTGAAGTACTGCCTCCGTTAGTATCTACAAGACATTTTGGCATGCCAATAAAGCCTGCCAAAAGGTCCTATAGAAGTGAACATAGGATTAGGAAGTAGCAGGTTGCAAATTTTTAATACTCCCTCCGACCCATATTATTGTTCTTAACTTTATCTAAATTTGAATGTACCTAGTTAATGATTTAAACTAGATTCATCTGAATCTAGACAAAGTTGCGAACATTAATATGGACGGGAGGAAGTATGTGAATATGCGTAATCTATTAAACCATGCAACAGTTGTTGTAAAGGGACTTGTGTTTTCTTCAGCAGTAAACCACCACACCATGCGTAGCCTAGGCTGAACATACCACGGAATGGTTTCAACTGTGCGTTCACTGAACCCACGGATCACTACTAGTCCCATCTATAGTACTCCCACAGAAATCTCTGGTTAGCTCATCAGAAAGTGTACAACAGTACAAGTACTACGTAAATGTACCACGGAGTACGTCCTAGAACTGCATTGACCAGGGCAGATCGAGTACACACGCAGGGCACGCACTGATCACACTCACAATGCGCAGCCCGGGCGTGCGTAGTGTGATATGTTGCAGGGTCAACGCCTCACGGCGGACGGATCCATCGTCGGCCATGGAAGATCGCGTAAGCGCTGGAGATGCTCAGCATTGCATCGGTCTTATGCTTCGTCTCTGTCCAAGAGTCCAAGACACAGCATGCATGGAGAATGATCAACCTTGGGATCAGGCCCTCTCCTCTCTGCAGGATTCAGGGGCGTTCGCCTCGGGCCGCCCGATCGATGGTGCGCACATGGGTCTGGATCCGAGAGGGTAACTGAGCCTGTGGCCCATGATCCGAGGACCTCGATCGCTCGATGCTTCAATCATCTCGCCGGTACTGCAAGTCAGCTGGTACCGATAGCCAACCCCGCTCTCTTCCTCCTCGCCTTGCCTGCGCTAGCTGCAGCGTCGAATTCCACTCGATCGCTGTAAACAAATGCTGCCAATCGTGGTAGTAGCGCGTCCTTCGTCGATCGATCGATCGGCCGTGCGTGGTTAGTTAGCTGCGAGAATGGGCAATGTCCTTGATCACAGGTCACAGCTGATTATGTTGCACACAGCTAGTCAACCATGCTAGTAGTTTCATCTCCGAGAATGAGCAATTGTTTCCTTTAGATCATCATCAGGGATTTGACTCCCGGCCGCAGAGAATGAATATTGTAGTGGATCGTCGGCGAGAGTACGATCGATGCATGCACGCGCTCCGAAACGCCATCGATCGATGCATCCGCTGCTTGTCCACACGTATATGCAACGGTGCCTTATCCTTGCAGCACGCCAAACCATGGTATGACGCCATCTAGTACTCCTGCAGCATGCACCTTCAGGCGTTGACTAAACCCATCCTTTTACAAAAAAAAATTTGACAGAAACTATCCTTTTATAATTATTCTTTTTAAGTAGCAGAGACTAGTAGTACCCCGCATATCCAAATTAGTTGACTTGGTTTTGTCTAGATATGCATTTAGCGGTAAAATAAGTCTAAATATACTCAAATTTAGACAAATTTGAGTCAACTAATTTGAATTGGATGGAGTACTACTCCCTCTTGTCCTAATTATTGTTCTCAGATTTGTCTAGATTCGTACGTATATAGCAGTAAAATATGACTAGATATATCTGAATGTAGATAAATATGAGAACAGTAATTAGGATCGGAGGTATTACTGTATTTTTTGCCGACGAGAATTAGCAAAATCTAGAACATTGCTGAGCATGCATATGATTCAGTTCGTTTGGGTCGTTTGTGTCCTGTGGTAGCCCATTTTGGACAGTTGGACTTGGAGTGGTATGAAAGGGTGTCTTTGACTGGAAGGATTCGATTACCTGACCGAACCGTTCGTTGCCAAAAGCCGAGAAATTAGATGCTGCAGCTTCAGTTCAGCTCGACTACATTTCAGACTTCAGAGAAAATACTCATACTACAACTGGACCGCCTTGTAATAAGCACGTCGTGCTTTCGGGGGACCTCATTAGCCAAAAAAAAAGTGCCCTAATTCCTCCGGTAAAACAGATGCTCCTGCCTGCTGTGATTTTTCGTTAACAAGAAGAATAAGACTGGAACTGAGCCAGCCCATGGTAAGTTGGATTTTGCTAACTGGGCTAGTGGGTTACCACAACTCAACCTGTTATGGTTGCATTGTGCTTGGCTGCCACGGAAGGCCCAACACAACCTTGCTATGTTTTAAGCAGGCCTAGTTGTGCTAGTCTTTGCACGCTAAAAAAACAAAAGTTGTGCTTACCCTTTTTTTCCTTTTTTTTAGGGAATTTGTGCTTACCCTCGAAAAATAAAGTTGTGCTAGTCCAGCAGCGGACTACCAAATCAGAGCATCTTGGTAATTTTCTACGAAGTCATGTCAATCGTCTCGCCATAAGAAAGGCATAAAACAAAATTTAGTCTTAGAGAGACATGAGTTTTGATTCCTGGGTTAAACGGGAGTTCTACCCTACCTCAGGTTTATTCTTTGGTGGCAGGGACGACGTCATGGCTAGTAGAACATTTATTTTTGTTCTGGTGTGGCCGTCCTGATTTGGTGATGTTTTGGTTTTGGGTTAGGCGGCTACTAAATCGGTGGATATACCTTCGACATGTCTAGCTTAGTTGTTGTGACAACATTTGTTGTGTTTACGGTTGAGTCTGCTCAGTTTTTGTATGTTCCACAAAAATCTCGACAGTATGTATTGTCCAAGGCGCGTTGATGAACATATTGCATTCGAGTTTTTATGTTCTAACAAGTCGGGGTTTTATACGGCTCATGCAGATTGTATGCACGATCTATATCGTAATTTCAACTTAATTAGGGGATTATTTTTCTACATTTTGTTCATTTGAGGTATGGATGTGTTGACAATATAAGCAATAATCCACATAATTTAATCCGAATAAATAATCGACAAAACATGATCATACATATAGCAATTAAATAGATCACACAAACTCACAGAGTAGATGAACAGATTACATCTAAACAAGACAACCCTATTAGGATATTACATCTATCTTCAATGTCAATCTTTCACTACTTTGTTTGGACCTTGCTTCTTCACTTAATGCTTGCTTTCTGTCTTGCCTTTGTTGGGCCTACGATAGGCTGTACTCCAACAAGACACTCTAGCATAATCTGAAAGAGATAGATTGAGATCACATACGGTGTAGCAGCGGCCACAGCGGTAGCAGCAGCAGCGGTGGCAGTAGCGTCGTCGGCCATGTCGTCGATGTAGAGGCTGCTGATGTCCGGAAAGAAGTCATCGTCGGGGAAGGAGTCGTCTGTGATGGTGTCAGTAGTCGCACGAAAGCGCTCCCTAAAAACCTAATCGCCCCTCACCCGTACAGGTTCACAAGAGGCGGGGTTCCGGAGGCCTACTATCCCGATCTGCGGTGCACGCCGCAAGCCGGGATGGGAAAGACGAAGGCGGCTGCACAATAGACTAGAAGGAGACGCGTGTGATAGACCGTGCAGATTAGATTTAGCGCAGATACTTATATAGTGCAGGTCAGGGGAGATCGTGGGATTCAGTCCACGTCCGAGTCGGTAACAGCTCACGTTCCAGAACGTCTAGAAAAGGCTGACTAATTAGCGCTTCCGTTAATGACTCATAATTAATCCATGATTAATTTTCCTGAGCAGCAAAAATAAAACTCGGTTCGACGAGATTCCCATGATGAGGTGGGGTGAGGCGAGGCGAGGCGAGGCGGGCGACGTCGGAAGAGGAGTGCGCGAGAGCTACTCTTCTTCTCACACCTTAGCGAGTGGTGGAACAGCCTAGTATATAAGGAGGTGTAACTCTCACTCAACTAGCAATGTGGGACAAAACTTTAGCACCACTAGTATAGCCATATGCTGTTATGTACAAATGGTCCAAAGAGAATTTTAGAATTTGTCTAATGGGCCAAATAACCCAATACTCACCAAATTCCAACAATCCCCCACGAAGTCTCATTGGCACATCACCTCACTTCTATTCCAGAATATTGTTTTATATACCGGTGTGTAGTGGAGACGGTTAAATTAAATTTTCACGTTAAACTTCATATTACACTAGCTAGCAACTTGAATAGTGGACTATGCCTTAAACTACAAATTTTCTGCACACTAGTTTCACACAAAATCTAGACCAGTACAGGGCTGCCGCAGGGCTTTCCCGCGGTTTGGAGCTTATGCGTCATACTCTAGGGCCTTTCATGAGTTTATTAGAGAGCACCCAACTCTCATGGACTGCGACGTTTGACAGTCAGACTCATATAGGTGTGTTCCTCAATAGATGTTCTGCAGGATAATATCTCTGCTTAGGAAAGCTACTTAGAACATATTAAGATAGATATCAACCTGTCATGCAGAATAAGAGAGTATTGCATATTTATGGAGATGTAAATATAATATGGGCATACTCTCCTCTCAGCTGATCAACAACTTGTCTCCCAGCTCTAATTCACGGGATCTCCGATCACATAGAGTGGGTTACCACTACGAACAACTCATTGTGTGGGTCTCAAACCCATCTCCCTCGATGCATTATCCATCACATTACGTGATAAACCCTTTGTGAAGGGATCTTCCAAGTTCTTAGATATTTGGATATAATCCAACGCAATAACTCTGGAGTTTCTCAGTTTCCTGATAGATTTCAATCTCCTCTCCACATGCCTTGATGACTTCATATTATCCTTAGAATTGTTTACTTTGATGATCATAGATTGATTATCATAGTTCATCGGGATGGCAGTATTGGTTTTTCAACCACAGGTAAGTCCATCAAAATCTCACAAAGCCACTCTTCTTCAACAGTGGTTGTGTCTAATGCTGTGAGTTCTGCTTCCATAGTTGACCTCGTTAAGATGGTCTGCTTGTAAGACTTCCAGGAAACAGGACCACCACCAAGTGTAAACAAATAACCACTTGTGGCCTTAATCTCATCAGCATCAGATATCCAGTTTGAATCACTATACCCCTCAAGTACTCGGGGATACCCAGTATAGTGAATACCATAACTCGTAGTTCCTTTCAAGTAGTGCAAAACTCTCTCGAGAGCATGCCAATGATCATCTCCGGGATTTGACACAAATCGACTAAGTTTGCTTACAGAAAAGGAGATGTCAGGCCTCGTAGCGCTGGCTAAGTACATGAGCGAGCCAATAATTTGAGAATATCTCAATTGATCTTTAGAATTCCTTCGATTCTTTCGAAGTAGCACACTCAGATCATAAGGCGTTGGAGAAGACTTGCAATCGTTGTACCCAAAGCGACTCAATATCTTTTTCCACATAGTGGGACTAAAGCAGTGTAATCCCACCATTGTCATCATTCAGTAGCTTGATGTTTAAGATTACATCAGCCACTCCCAAGTCCTTCATCTCAAAGTAGCGAGATTGGAACTCTTTGACCTCCTCAATAACAGCGAGGTTGGTCCCGAATATCAATATGTCATCGACATAGAGACACATAATAACTCCCTCGCCCCCACCATGGAGATAGTACACACACTTATCAGCTTTGTTTACAACAAAGCCTTCATCAGTTAAAGTTCTTTCAAACTTCGTGTGGCACTACTTAGGAGCTTGCTTAAGACCATATAGAGACTTCACTAACTTACACACCTTTCCTTCTTGACCATCTACTACAAATCCATCAGGATGCTCCATATAAATTTCGTCATCTAGCTCTCCATTTAGAAAAGTTGTCTTAACGTCCATTTGATGAACAAGAAGACCATGTGAGGCAGCCAAGGATAGTAGTACTCGAATAGTGGTCAATCTGGCTACATGTGAGTAGGTATCGAAGAAGTCTTCACCTTCTTTCCTGGTATAACCCTTGGCCACAAGACGTGCCTTGTACTTTTCAATAGTACCATCAGGTCTAAGCTTTTTCTTGAACACCCACTTACATCCTATAGGTTTGCACCCATAAGGATGATCAGTGACTTCCCAAGTTCCATTAGCTAAGATGGAATCCATCTCGCTACCGACAACTTCTTTCAAGTTGTCAGCATCTTGAGATGGATAGGCTTCTGAAATAGAAGTGGGAGTATCATCCATAAGGTACACAATGAAATCATCTCCAAATGAATTTGCAGTCCTTTGTCTTTTGCTCCTTTTAGGAGCTTCATTGTCATCCTCCAAAGGTCATCATAGTGTTCTATCGACATAGTGGGTTCAGGAATTATAACAAATTCCTGACTAGATGAACTAGTCATCTCCTAATTTGATGAGCTAGGCATACATTTCATGGGAAAGATGTCCTCAAAGAAAGTCGGATCATTTGACTCCATAATCGTACCAACATGCATGTCGGATACCTAAGCTTTTACTATCAAAAATCTATAGCCAATTCTATGAAAAGCATATCCCAGAAAAACACAATCTATGGTTTTTGGTCCAAGCTTTTGCTTCTTGGGTATTGGAATATTGACTATAATATCCCTAAGTTCGTAAGTAAGAGAGTTTAAGCCTTTTCTTCTCCCATTCCTCAAATGGAGTCATGTTTTTATCCTTTATGGAAACACGGTTTAGGACATGCCACGTAGTCATTAGCGCCTCCCCCCACCATTCCTTGGAAAGACCTGATGTATCTAACATGGCGTTAACCAAATCAGTTAGCATGCGGTTCTTTCTTTCAGCCACCCCATTTGACTGAGGTGAGTAGGGAGGTGTCCTCTCATGGATAATACAATGTTCCATACAGAATGGATCAAATTCATTTGAAAAGTACTCTCTACCACGATTCGACCTTAGCCATTTGATTTTAAGATCAAGATGCTTTTTTGCTTCAGCTTTATAGTTTTTGAAGTAATTCAAAGCTTCATCTTTAGATTTCAGAAGATAAACGTAGCAGTATCTAGTGGAGTCATCAATCAACATCATAAAGTATATTTTTCCACCTCTTGTCAACACACAATTGATACATCATAAACGTATCTATAATTTTTGATGTTCCATGCTTGTTTTATATCTACTTTCTTATGTTTTGTTCACACTTTGAGGTATTTTTATACATTTTCTGGAATTAACCTATTAACAAGATGCCATAGTGCCAGTTGCCTGTTTTCTGCTGTTTTTGGTTTCAGAAAAGCTAGTATAAAATATTCTTGGAATTAGATGGGACAAAAGCCAAAGTCAATATTTTACTCGAAGCAATACGGAGACCGAAGGGGAGACAAAGCGGCACACCAGGGTGGCCACACCTGGTGGCCGCACGGCATGGGGGGCACGCCACCAGGGGGTGTGGGCCCCTGGTGCTCCACCGACCTTGCCCCTTAACCTATAAAAGCCTCCCGGGACAAAAACCCTAAGTACCCGATCAGAAATCCACGAAAGAGTCTGTAGCCACCGCCATCTCCATCCCTAGATCGGGGGATCCGAAGCTCTTCCCGGCACCCTGCCGGAGGGGAGAGATCACCCTGGAGGCCTCCTTCATCACCATGCAAGCCTCCGGAGTGATGCGTGAGTAGTTCACCCTTGGACTATGGGTCCATACAGTAGCTAGATGGTTGGTTCTCCTCCTTTGTGCTATCATGTTTAGATCTTGTTGAAGGAGTTATGCCCCAGAGGCAAATAATAAAGTGTATTATTTGATATATCTCCTATATGTTCATAATATGTTTCATACTATGCTATAACTGTGTTAATATGAAATATTAATACACGTGTGGTATATAAACAAACCGTGTCTCTACTTACCTCTAGCAAACTAGTTCATTGGTCATGAGGATGGTCTGGGTTTCAAGATCATGGGCATTTATGCCAATTGACAATGGGGTCATGTTATTAGTTGAATAACATGATAGACAAACATCTGACCATTATATCTTGAATGAGATCTAGTTACAAAGTTCACCGTTGATGATAAAACAAAGAGAACCTCGCAACCTGATCCTTTGACCGTGACGTAATGCAAATCACCATTAGCGAGGAAGCTTAGATGGTTATCAAGAATCATCTCGTAACAGGGTGATCAAAAAGGTGCCACTTAGGTTTTCCAAAGGGATGCGTAGAGGAGTACATATCAAGACCAAGATTTGTCTAATCCATGTAATGGGTAGATACATGTGGCCATCTCGGTGACGTTGCATTAATGAAGCTTGCAAGCATGTGACTTGGTCACGGAATGCAATGACTTGAGAACGAGTAAACAAGTTCATTGGTAACGAGACCAAACTAAGGTATGGGGATACCGAAGGTCAAGTCTCGAATGAATTAGGTATCGTATGACAAAGGGAACGAGAAACGACTATCTCACGGTTCGAGCGATTATTCGTGAAACGCACAGGGGTCACATGGCCATCTAGGTCCCTCTATTGATCATTGATGTGAGAGTAGTCTCGATCATGTCCAGAGTGTTTCCGAACCGAAGGATGTCACGCTTAAGGGTAGAGACGCTTAGGGTAGATGAGGTATCGTAGGAGAAATAGAGAAAGAGAAACCGGAATAGTTCCGGGTAACATCCGATGGAGATCGGAAGGGGTCCGAAAGGTGTTCCGGAGTGAAGGAATAATAAAATATATGTATTTGAATGTTAATTGGAGAATTAATATTAAATATATATTTTATTTTATTAGTAAAGGCTTCATAGTGCTAATGGGCCTCACCCGAAGGGAGGCCCAATAGGACATGACGCCTAGGGAGAGGGGGCCAGCCGGCCTGGGCTTGGTGGGCCGCCCCAGTGGGGCCCACCTAGGGCCAGCGGCTACCCCTAGGTGGCTAGCGGGTGTGGGGTTTAGTCCCACACCGCCTGGCCCCTAGGTGGTGCGTCCCCCTCCCACTATATATAGGGTTCTCCCCTCTCCCTTTGGAATCATCTCATTCTCCCTCTCTCATACACTGAGGACTTCTCCGTAATATTGGAGAGGACCTCGTGGGTGAGTTCTCCACCTTCACACCACCGTCGTGTGATCAGCGATCCAGCATCTACTTCTTCCGCTGCTCGACTGGATCGGAGTCCGGTTGACGTCTCCTACACCGGACGTGTGACAAACTTCGGAGGCACCACACATGGGTTGCTACTCGTCTTCATCAATATACGCCTTCCTGCTTTAGGCATGCCTCGGTCTTCAAAGGTATGAATACTATCTCTCTCCTCCGTTACTTATGTCTACATAGTATAGATCCTGGTATTAGTGTTCGAGTAGATAGAATTTTTTTGTTTTCTGCTACGGAACCCTTCAGTGGTATCAAAGCGGGTCTATGGGTAGACATGTCATATGGGTAGAACACATAGCAATATGTGGACATTGATTCTCTAGTTGCTACCCTCTTTTAATGTTCTTGTTCATATCGTGGCACTGTTTGATGAAGCGGCCCCCAACCGACCTCATGTGGTGATTCACGAGCCTGGTCCATGAATCAAAGTGGCTTGGGGGGTGTCTGTCTCTCTGTAGTAGTTGATATGGCATTGACATTGGAGGGCCCTAAAAAGGGAAGAAGAACATCAATCATTGAATCCATGTTGTGGCTCCATGTTCATAGGTGGGAAGGGGTTCTACTGCGAAAGCCCTAAAGCCACATAAAACTTGCAATATATAATATATAAGCGTCTATTTTTATTATTGCATAGGGACATGTATTATAACGTGGCAATGACAAGTTTATTAAACTTTCGTTGAAGCTATTGATGATTATCAAAATGCTATAACCATGTCATAACACTTTACGTTTTGAAGTATTACTTATTGTGCTGGTATAATTATATATTTGACGGTAGCATAATAAGATAATCCCTCATAGTATTCCAGTTATCGTATTCCCCTTGTGTGTGCACCACAAAGAAATTTCTTCGTTATGAGGCCGGCCGTGATGATCAGGGGTCAGACATATCTACATTCGCATATAGTGGGTGCAAGCCATGTTACACTGCGGATACACACAAGTTAGAACTAGCGAGCCTAGCATGTGTAGACATGGCCTTGGAATACAGGAGATTGAAAGGTCGAGCATGAATCACGTAGTTGATGTGATCGACATTAGGGAATGTCCACCTTTGATACTGGATTGATGGCCATGATGATCGGGGGAGGTGCAGGGGATTGGGATCATGTGATCACTAAACGGGTGGAGGGATGTTCGTTTGAGTGGGTGTTCTTTTGTTTTAAGTTCGATAACATAATTAAAACTTGAACTCATTATTATGAACATGGTCTAAACACTTTGCAAATCCATTGTAGATGTCTTGCCCACCCACCTTCAACCTTAGCACTTTCCTCGAGAAGGACAAGCTGAAAACTGATGGAACAAAAACTTCACCGCATGGTTACGCAATCTTAGGATCCTCCTAGTCCCCTACAAGTTGACTTATGTCATCGAGGCTGAGCTTCTGGCTAAGCCTGCAGATTTCGCCTCCCAGGATGAAAAGAATGTCTGGCAGTCCAAGGCGGATGATTTCTCCCTCATCTAGAGTGGGATGCTCTATGCCATGGAGCCGGAGCTTCAAAAGCGTTTTGACAAGATGAATGCTTTTGAGATCATTGAGGATCTCAAGGCTATCTTTGCTCCACAAGCCTGTGCAGAGAGGTATGATGCTTCCGAGCTCTTCTTCTCTGCTAAAATGGAAGAGCATAGCAATATTAGTGAGAACGTGGTCAAAATGTCTGGCTACGTTAAGCGTTTGAATGCCCTGGATTGCAAAATCCCGGAGGAGCTCGCAATTGATAGGGTGCTGTACTTGCTGCCCCTAGCTATAAGAGCTTTGTGATGAACTACAACATACAAGGGATGACTAAGACCCTTGCTAAGGTGTTCGCCATGCTCAAAACTGCTGAGGTTTAAATCAAGAAGGAGCACACAGTGTTGATGGTCAATAAGACCACCAATTTTAAGAAGCCGGGGCAAAAGGGAAAAGGCAAGGGAAAGAAGTCCAAGAAGGATGGCAAGATCTGCCAGTACCTCAAAGACCCCAAGCCTGGCCCTAAGCCCAGCACTACGTGCTACTACCTCAAAGGGGATGGACACTGGAAAGGCAACTGCCCCAAGTACCTTGAAGACAAGCGAGCCGGCAAGATAGCCGCCAAGGACAAAGGTATGTGTCATATACATTTTATTGATGTGTTCTTTACAAGCGCCAGGAGTAACACCTGGGTATTTGATACTGGTTCTGTTGCTCACATTTGTAACTCTTAGCAGGATCTGCAGAGTAGGAGGCACCTGAGGAAGGACGAGGTGACGATGCGCGTCGTCAATGGTTCGAGAGTCGAAGTGATGGCCATCAGCACCGTGCATCTCCGTCTGCCGTCAGGATTACTTTGGTTTTGAATAAATGCTACTATGTACCCACATTGAGTATGAATATTGTGAGTGGGTCTTGTTTATTGCAAGATCGTTATTCGTTTAAATCAGGAACAAATGGTTGTTCAATTTATATGAATGATATTTTCTATGTTCATGCCCCTGTGTGTGATGGTTTATTCTTACTCTATCTTGATTGTAATACACGCATCCATAGTGTTGATGCTAAATGTTGTAAGCATAATGATGATAATTCCATGTTTATGTGGCATTGCCGTCTTGGTCACATTGGCATAAGACACATGAAGAAGCTTCATTCAGGAGGGCTTCTTGGATCATTGGATTTCGAATCCCTTGATACATGTGAGCCATGCCTCATGGGCAAGATGACTAGGACACCATTCTCTAGGACAATGGATAGAGCTGTAGACCTACTGGAAATCATACATACGGATGTATGTGGACCAATGAGCATCTCAATACGCAATGGTTATCGTTACTTTGTTACCTTTACTGACGACTTAAGCAGACATGGATATATCTACTTAATGAAGCACAAGTCTGAAACCTTTGAAAAGTTCAAGGAATTCCAGAAAGAAGTAGAGAATCAAATTAATAAGAGAATCAAGCATCTTCAATCGGATCGAGGAGGCGAGTATTTGAGTTATGAGTTTAACATGCACTTGAAGGACTGTGGGATTATCCCACAGCTTACGCCAGCCGGAACACCACAGCGTAATGGTGTGTCGGAACGTCGTAACCAAACCCTATTAGATAGTGTGCGGTCCATGATGTCTTTAACTGATTTGTCTGTGTCTTTTTGGGGATATGCGTTAGAAACCGCTGCTTTTATTTTAAACCGAGCACCGTCTAAATCCGTGGAGACAACCCCATATGAGATATGGTATGGCAAGAAGCCAGTGTTGTCATTTCTGAAAGTTTGGGGATGTGAGGCTTACGTCAAGAAACTATAGCCTAACAAACTCGTACCCAAATCAGAAAAATGCATCTTTGTGGGATACCCAAGGGAAACGATTGGGTGTACTTTCTACAACCAGGCCGAAGGCAAAACGTTTGTCACGAAAGCCGGCACCTTTCTCGAGAAAGAGTTTCTCGCTAAAGGAGTTAGTGGAAGGAAAATTGAGTTAGATGAAGTTGTTGACCCTTCTCTCCAAATTCCGCGTAGCGCAATGGAAGTTGTTCCTAAACTTCTCTCCAACATGGAGGAAGAGTCAAATGATGATGATCAAAACAACAACGTCGAGACTCCTGAGGTTCGTAGGTCTACAAGAGTTTGTGCCACTCCTGATTGGTACAGTAGCCTTGTGATGTTTGTCATCCTAGATGAACAGGAGGAACCTGCAAACTACAAAGAAGATATGGATAGTGCTGACTTCGAGAAATGGCTAGAAGCCATGAAATCCGAAATAGGATCCATGTATGAGAACCAAGTTTGGACCTTGGTAGATCTTCCAGAAGGCCGCAAGGCCGTGGAAAATAAATGGATTTTTAAGAAAAAGACAGATGTGAATGGTAATGTGACCGTTCACAAAGCTCTACTTGTAGCAAAGGGGTTTTGACAAATTCAAGGAGTTGATTATGGCGAGACTTATTCTCCCATAGTGATGCTTAAGGCTATCCGGATTTTAATAGCAATTGCTACACATTTCAACTATGAAATTTGGCAGATGGATGTCAAGACCGCATTCCTCAATGGTCACATTGATGAAGAGTTGTATATGATGCAACCGGAAGGTTTTGTTGATCCTAAGGATGCTGGAAAGGTGTGCAAGCTTCAGCGGTCCATTTATGGATTGAAGCAAGCATCTCAGAGCTGGAACCAACGTTTTGATCAAGTGATCATGAGTATTGGATTTGTCCAAAATCAACAAGAGTTCTGTGTTTACAAGAAAGAGAGTGGGAGCTCAGTTGTTTTCTTAGTAGTATATGTGGATGACATATTACTCATGGGAAACGATGTGGATCTTAATGAGAAGCGTGAAAGCATATTTGAGTAATCAATTTTCCATGAAGGATCTAGGTGAAGCTGCATACATATTAGGAATCAAGATCTATAGAGATAGATCAAGGCGACTAATTGCATTAAGTCAGAGTACTTACATCGATTTTCTTTTGAAGAGGTTCAAAATGGACAATACCAAAAGGGGATTTGTACCAATGATGAAGAATTGCAAAATGACTATGACTCAATGTCCGGTAACAGATAACGATAGAGAAAATATGTCTAACATCCCCTATGCCTCAGCCATAGGATCTATCATGTATGCAATGTTAAGTACGCGACCTGATGTGGCATTGGCTCTTAGTTTGATGAGCCGATACCAAAGTAATCCAGGACCAGATCACTGGACAGCTGTGAAGAATATCCTAAAGTATCTGAAAAGAACAAAGGATATGTTCCTAATCTATGAGGAAGTGATGAAGCTCTAAACGTAATGGGTTACATGGATGCAAGCTGGAACTCAGATCATGATGACTCGAAGTCTCAAACAGGATTTGTGTTCCTAGTGAATGGTGGGGCGGTAAGCTGGAAGAGTAAGAAGCATCCGGTGGTGGCGCAATCTTCAATGGAGTCTGAATACATTGTTGCGGCTGATGCAGCGAATGAAGATGTTTGTCTAAGGAATTTCGTCATCGAACTAGGAGTTTTTCCAAATGCGCAAGACCCTGTGACGATCTATTGTGATAACACGGGAGCTATTGCAAACGCAAAGGAACCAATGACTCATTCCGCAGCCAAACACATCAAGCTTAGATTTCACGTCATCCGGCAAAATGTTGATGAAGGTGAAGTCAAGATTTGCAAAGTAGATACGGAACTGAATGTGGCAGATCCTTTGACCAAGGCTCTCCATCAGGAAAAGCACGAACAACACCGAGATTCCATTGTTGTTAGGTTCCTGCCTATTGTAAACTAGTTTTATTTGTACTCTAGTGCAAGTGGGAGACTGAAGGAGTTATGCCTAGAGGCAAATAATAAAGTGTATTATTTTATATATCTCCTATATGTTCATAATATGTTTCATACTGTGCTATAACTGTGTTAATACGAAACATCAATACACGTATGGTATGTAAACAAATAGTGTTGGGGGGATACCCCCAGGTAGGGTCACGCCGGGGTATAAAGGCCGAGTTAGCCGAGGTACGGCAAGGTTAAAGCAGGTGCTGGCCGAGTCACCTCAAGGCAGGCTGAATCACGGGGTAACCCGGACCAGGGGATGTCCACCTAACTGGGTCTCAGCCGACTTATGTCGTATGTCAGTAAGATGTATCTAACTTGTATGCAGGTACAGGTGTGGCCGGATCAACTAGGTACGATCCGGGTTATATCAAGCTTGTAAGAGAAGGAAGGTATCTCGCTGGTCAAAGGGTGACCACTGTACGCAAAGCGTGAGCAAAGCAGACAGAGGCCAAGACCACCGAGGCGTGGCTGACAAAGGTGACGATGCCTGTGTCGGATAACGCGGGCGCCGCAGAGGCTCGCGTAGCCTCTGCATGGATGACGCTGGGCAAAAGTGACCCGGTCGGCTTACTATTTTGGGAGGAGGTGGAATATGCCTCCACGTATGCCCTAATTGGAGACCTAGCTACCCCTATATAAGGAGGGCTAGGGCCTCTGTAGAAAGGGTTGATCTCTAGAGGGTTGTGTTTTACTAGTGTGTTCCTGAGGGCTAGCTAGTGGTGAGAGTAAGAGAGTTTCTCCTTCCTCCTCTCCCCAATACAGCTCAAGGAGCACTTGTAAACTGTGTAAGTGAATCAAATACAAAGCAAATGTGTGTGGAATCACCACACTATCCCTCCCTGGATTCCTCTAATGCATCTTGTCCCCACCTTTAGCCTATCCATGGCATCTGTCGTGACACCACCACGACAGTTGGCGCCCACCATGGGGCTAGCAGCGCTAGCAGGGTGAAAATCCAGACGGGAACCTTCATCGGCACCGGCGAACGCATCGTCTCCGGGCTCGTTCAGCGCTTTGGAGCGCTGGACTTCGTCAGCGACAATGCTGGCTGCTTTGGCAAGCGTCCTCTTCCGCGCAACGATCTCTTCATCAAGATCGGCGCACACAAGATCTACGTCGCTGTCGATGTGTCGTGCGTTCATCCGCGGCACGTCGTTGAGGGAGGCGAGCCACCCCTTAGCGCGGCTCGTGGGGCGCGTATCACTCGCTCCCCTGACCGTGCCGAGGTGATGATGACTGCGCCAGGCGCTGGCGCAAGCAAGGATCCGGCACCAGATCCGGAGGTAACGCCCAAGGCACCGAGGAAAAGTAGAGGTCCTCCTCTAGAAAGGCCAGAGAATGTGCTGTAGTAGGCGATGGATAGCTTGGCAAACCCAGTAGCAGCAGTAGTAGATCCGGCTCAGGCACAGGCCGAGCTAGAGGAGACTAGGCAAAAAATACTAGAGGGTGCGAAAAAGATAGCCACGGCTCAGCAGTCGTTGAACATGACACTGCGTGAGTACACAAAGGCAAATAAGGTAGATGATGTAAAAGTGAAGGGGAGAAACCTCATGAGTGAAATGAACAAAGAGGGTGATACCATGATTGAGGAATCAGAGAACTACTTGTCCGTGGGGCTGCCGAAGTATAGTACCCTGGCAAAGAACCTCAGAGCAGCAGATGCAGCTGCATCCGAGTTAGAAGGTCTGACGGGTGAAGCCCGTTAGAGACAGCAAGATAGGGTTAATGAGTTGGTTCGGATCGCGAACAGGCAAAATGAGGAATTGCTTAGGGCTAACCCGGAGAGAGCTGGGGCCTCCAAGATCATTCATTCGGCGGTGGGTAACCCGGAGAAATCCACTGGAGCTGCATCGTCTCCTCATGGTGGTCCTAGAAGAGAAGAGGTAGTAACCTCGGTCAGGAGGAATAAGCAGATAGTCCCATATGACCCGGCAAGGGCAGGGAAAGGAAAAGAATTACAGAGAAATGAGAATCGACGAAGTGTGAGTCGAGGTGAAGCTGGCCGAGGTAACCGCGACCAAGGCAATGCCGGTCAAGGAACGCTGTAAACGGCAATGCCGGACAGCGTAATTCGGTAGGTGCAGGGCAATGACAGCAGCGGAATATACCACGACACGAGCGTAGTGCCGGCCAAGGTATGCAACAGAGAGCAGCTCCACAAGAGCAAGATAGATACAATGATGGTGATTCGGAAATGGTGAACGCTGGGTATCCCAGGCCGGACTATCACGTGATAGGGTCAATATTGGGAAGCAAGAATTTGATGCCTGACGATGCCAGGTTAAAACTGGATCGGCTGTATAGGTCGGAGCAAATTGAATGTCAAGGTCCTCCGGGTCCTGCGTGTTTTGAGCCCCGGATCATGAAGGAGCCACCGGTGCCTAACTTCTAGTTACCTAGAGGCACAAAAACGTATGATGGCAGCACAAAGCCGGAGGATTGGTTGATTAACTACGCTACAGCAGTGAAAATTGCTACAGGCAACTTGAGATGGGCTGTGAGATATGTATCCCAGATGTTGGAGGGGCCAGCGAGGGTATGGCTAAACAATTTGCCGCCCGGAAGTATTAACTGTTGGATCAATTTTGAGGAAATGTTTGTCAGCAATTTCTCGAGTACGTATCAGAAGCTGAATAGGCCACATACCCTAGCAATGTGCAAGAAGAAACCGAATGAGACAGACCGGGAGTTCCTAACCCGATGGTGTACAGTGCGAAACTCCTGTGAGGGTGTAATTGAGTCATAGGCCATAGGATGGTTTGCACAAGGGTGCAGATATGCAAGCATGTCGTGGCAAAGATTGCAAAGGGATATGCCAACTACATTGGCAGAGACAATCCGGATCGCTGATTCGTATGCCTTGGGTGATCCGACTCAACCTAGGCTAATGTCAAGTGAGTCAAACGAGGAATACTACCAGAGAGATGGAGCCGGGTCATCCCGGAGGAATGATTACCGGGGTAAAAGAAGAGATGACAGACCGGATTACCGGTACAGTTCGCAACAAGTTGCTGCTGTGAATCAAGATCAACCTGGTGCAGGAACCAACCAACGTCAGAAAACTAGAGGACAGCAATGGACACCGAGAAATGATGGCAAGAAAACTTGGACGCCACAACAGAAGAAACAATGGCAAGAAAAGAAGGACTGTCCAAGGTATACTTATGAGGCAATGCTGGATCAGCCGTGTAAATTTCACACGCCAAATCCGAGTAACCCAGCGGGTCACACAACCAGGCAGTGTGAGTGGATGCGGAAGATAGAACAAGGTGGTTCGGGGAATGCTCATGCACCTCGGAATGATCAACCTTGGCAGGAATTACCCCGGCAGCAATTGCTCTCCGGAGCAAACATGCAACAGTTAATGTTGCCTCCCCCTCCGCTGAGGTATGACAACCATGAGAGAAGGGACGCAGTGCATCAAGTGGAAGATCAGCATCAACCGGATCAGAGGTATCCCGGAAACGAGGGGAGGAATGAGTACAGAGAGCATCATCAGAGTTACTGTGTGTTTACCACAGAAGAGACAGACAGAAAGAGTTTGCAGCGCTGACACATGGAAGTAAATGCAGTAATGCCAGCAGTGACGAGATATATGCCTTGGTCAGACCAGGAAATTACCTGGAGCATCAAAGATCATCCCAAGCTTATGCCAAGTCCTGGTTCGTATGCGCTAGTGTTGGACCCAACATTCATCAGGCCAAACATCAATGTGAGATTCTCAAAGGTGTTGATTGACAATGGCAGCAGCATAAATATCATGTACTTGGACATGATGCGCAAATTGGGTATCTCGGAGAACATGCTCCAAGCTACAAGGACAACTTTCCATGGCATTGTGCCAGGCATTTCTTGTGAGCCCACAGGAAAGGTCCGGGTTGACGTATTGTTCGGCACAAGAGATAACTGTTGGATTGAGAATTTGGAGTTCGAGGTTGTCAATTTGGAGAGCGCATATCACGCGTTACTCGGCAGGCCAGCTCTGAACAAGTTCATGGCGAGTACTCATATCAGTTACTTGAAGATGAAGCTGCCCGTGCCAAATGGTGTGATCACCATAACTGGTGACTTCTGACGTTCCATTGAGTGCGCGTCAGCCGGGTCTAACCTGGTCGAGTCACTTGTGATTGCGCAAGAGAAGAGAAAAATCCAAGAGGTGGCAACATTGGCTCAGTCCGCGCAGCAGTATATGCCGGTGCTGAGTAATCCGCATGGTAGTGTTTCGTTCCAAGCGACAAAAGATACCAAGAAAGTGCATGTTGATGATATGTTCCCAGAGCGCACCGTAACAATTGGTGCTGGGTTAAATGACAAATAGGAAAGCGAGCTCGTCAACTTCCTCCGTGAGAATCGGGATATTTTTGCTTGGTCCACACATGACTTGCAAGGTGTTCCGAGGGAGTTGGCCGAGCACTCTTTGTATGTGAGACCCGGAGAAAAGCTGGTGAAGCAACCTCTCCGCCGCTTCGCCAAAGATAGGAGAAAAGTCATAGGAGATGAGATAGCTCGGCTACTAGCAGCTGGATTTATCATGGAAGTACTTTACCCAGATTGGCTGTCTAATCCGGTGCTGGTGGAGAAGAAGAAGTACGATCCGAACGTGGCAGTGGTTTGGCGCATGTGTATCGATTACACGAACCTGAATAAGGCGTGTCCGAAAGATCCATTCCCACTACCAAGGGTACACCAGGTCATAGATTCCACTGCTGGGTGTGAACTATTGTCATTCATTGATGCATATTCTGGTTTCCACCAAATACCTCTGAACCCAAGTGATCAAATAAAGACCGCGTTTATCACCCCATATGGGGCTTATTGCTATCGCACCATGCCTTTTGGTTTACGTAATGCAGGGACAACGTACCAAAGATGTATGCAGAAATGTTTGCACGACCAAATTGGTCAAAATGTGCAGGTATACGTGGATGATGTTGTTATCAAGACCAAGGAAAGCAAAACGCTCCTTGATGATATCAGGCAGACATTCGCGAACCTAAGGAGGTCCCGAATGAAGCTTAACCCGGAAAAATGCACCTTTGGTGTCCCGGCTGGAAAGTTACTCGGATTTCTTGTCTCCAGCCGAGGTATCGAAGTCAATCCAACTAAAATCCGGGCCATAGAGCGAATGGAACTGCCGAAGTGCCTTAATGATGTCCAGAAGTTCACTGGTTGCCTGTCATCCTTAAGTCGGTTTGTATGTCGGTTGGGAGAAAAGGCACTGCCTCTCTATCAATTCATGAAAAAGTCAGACAAGTTCATTTGGACGCCGCAGGCCAATGAAGCCTTTATCCAATTAAAGAAAATGTTAGCCACTGCACCAGTGTTAGCCTCTCCACTATCAAAGGAGCCAATGTTGCTCTATATAGCCGCAACCAACCGAGTTGTAAGTGCAGTAATTGTGGTAGAGCGCGATGAAGATGGTAAGTCAGTGCAAAGTCCAGTATATTACCTAAGCGAGGTATTATCCTCATCGAAGCAAAATTATCCGCACTATCAGAAAGTGGCATACGGTGTGTACATGTCAGCTAAGAAGCTAAAACACTATTTTGAGGAGCACCCCATCAATGTAATATGTGAAGCTCCCATATCCGAGATAATGAGTAACAAGGATGCAAGTGGCAGGATTGCAAAATGGGCAATTGAGCTAGCCCCTTATGCGCCACAATATGACAGAAGAGAAGCAATCAAGTCTCAGGCTATGGCCGACTTTTTTGTGGACTGGGCCGAGGTGCAATATGAACCACCATTACCAGATCCGAATTATTGGAGGATGCACTTTGACGGATCAAAAACAAAAACCGGGTTAGGCGCCGGCTAGTACTTACCTCGCCAAAGAATGACCAGCTGAAGTATGTGCTGCAGATCCACTTCGCAGCGTCAAGCAATGTCGCCGAATATGAGGCACTTGTACATGGGCTCAAAGTGGCAAAAGAAATTGGGATACGTCAGATCCAATGCTTTGGCAACTCGGATTTGGTAGTTCAGCAAGTTTTGGGGCTGTGGGATGCTCTTGATCCAAACATGGCATTATACAGATTCCATGTGCAGAAGATATCTGGTTACTTTGAGGGATGCGAATTTCACCATGTACCCCGGGTGGAAAATGAGGCTGCCGACATATTGTCGAAGCTCGGATCAACCCGACAAGCAATTCCACCGGGTGTAGCATTAGAACACCTCAGAAAACCATCTACAGGCCGTCCCCAGAAACCGACTCAATCTATGTCCCGGAAGATCCGGAGTCTGGAGCCGTACCCATGGACATTGACGTGGGAGGTGGTACGCGAAACCCGGGGACTGCCTCGGCGAACCTGGGGACTGCTTTGCAAGACCCGGGGGACTGCTCAGCACGATCCGGCTGAGGTTATGCCGGTGGATCAGATGGAAATTGATGAGGATGTGTTCCCAGTGCGAGCTGTACCAGCTTGGGCACTGCCCATATTTCAATTCCTGAAAGATGGAACCTTACCCGCTGAGGAGGTGCTTTCCAGGCAAACTCAGAGGAGAGCAAAAGCATACACGATCATCAATTCCGAGCTATACAAAAGGAGTGTGACTAATGTCCTCCAGCAATGTGTTGACCCAGAAGAAGGACTTGACATCCTCCGAGATATACATCAAGGGGAATGTGGGCATCATGCCTCGTCCAGAGCCTTGGTAGCAAAAGCTTTCCGTCATGGGTTTTACTGGCCAAATGCCTTGGAACAAGCAGAAGATCTAGTAAGAAAGTGCAATGGCTGTCAAAGATATGCGACAAAGACACATATGCCAATGTCGGAGCTCAAGACCATACCAATTACCTGGCCATTTGCCGTATGGTGTTTGGATATGGTTGGCCCCTTCAAACCAGCAAGAGGGCACATGACCCACATCTTGGTCATGGTTGACAAATTTACAAAATGGATTGAGGTGAAGCCAATAAGAAAATGTGATGGAGCTACCGCCCTGACATTACTCAAGGATATCATCTTGAGATACAGTTATCCTCACAGTATCATAACAGATAATGGCGCGAATTTTGCTGAAGGGGCATTTGCGTGATTCTGCCAGGATAGGAAGATCCGGCTATACGTAGCCTCGATAGCTCACCCCGCATCGAACGGACAAGTGGAAAGATCCAACTGATTGGTATTATCCGGGATAAAACCCCGACTCATTGAGCCGCTGCAGAGATCAGCGGGGTGCTGGATAGAAGAACTACCAGCGGTACTATGGAGTTTAAGAACAACTCTGAATCGATCAACAGGCTATACGCAATTCTTTTTGGTATATGGGGCAAAAGCTGTATTACCAGCCGACATAGAGCATGACTCGCCTAGGGTCACCCAATACACAGAAGCCGAAGTGCAAGAAGCCCGGCAAAATGATGTTGATCTGCTGGAAGAAGCGAGAGAATTGGCATTGTCCAGATCCGCCATATATCAGCAAAATCTCCGACGCTATCATAGCCGAAAAGTAAACCCCCGAGTTTTCCGGGAAGGTGATCTGGTACTCCGGTTGGTACAACATACTGCTGGCATGCATAAGTTATCCCCCCCATGGGAAGGGCCATTCATCATGAGCAAAGCATTGCACAATGACTCATATTATCTCATCGACGCAAAACCATAGGAGAAGAACAAGGCGGACAGGTCCAGCGAGGAATCTAAACATCCATGGAATGTAGCTCTACTTCGTCCTTTCTACACTTAGCAAAGAAGTGTATGAATCCGAGTCTCTCATATGTCGGTATGTATGCCGGCAATGAGCTTATCAATGAAATGTTGGCACCTCGAGCAGTAACTCGGAGACTGCCTTGATAATATTTGTTGTCTTCTGTATTTATTATTTATACGTCGGCTTGCGTAAGTTGTTTCTACTTAAGCCGGATTAGTAGTGTGTGAGCACCAAAAACCTAACTCTTCGACTTGCTGCTGTCCAACAAGATTTGGCTTCATGGCAAGCAAGAGAACAAGTTTGGAATTGCGTAACACATGAAAAACGACTAAGAAAAGGAATTTAATCGAGCCGACGTTTGTTTTTCGGACTAACCTTATGCTTATTTTATGTTTACTATGCTGAATTATTTTGAGCTAATGCTAGAGTTTCCAAGTATTGTTAAGTCAAATTTTGAAGCTCGGACTCGTAAGTCATAAAACCGAACCAAGGTAGACACGAGCCGAGCCAAGAAATTGGAGGAACAAGAAAATGAAACTTGGGGACTACGCCCAAGTTAATCCCGCACAAAAGCTTAGTAGCAAAATATCACTTATGTGCTTGATACAATTGCACCCGGCATACCGGGGATCTGATGAAATTCAAAGTGTTTCTAATCAAGGAGCAGCAGGAGGAGGTAATTCGGCACTAGCGGGTGCTGTCGTTGTATTGGGAACGGCAATACCTAAAAAGGTTAGATAGAGGTGTGGGGACTAGCAGGAAAGCTATCGACGGCGTCCACAGGCGAGATTGGATACGAGCGAGCGTAGCAGGACGCAAGAAGTACCCAGGTTCGGGGTCCTCATGGTGAGGTAAAGCCCCTACTCCTGCCTGATCTGACTATGTAGAATATACGAGCTACAAGTGCTCCTCGAGCTGTATCCTTTAGCTACTGCCTTAAATGAACTGAGACCAACCCTTTCTACTGAGGCCCTCCCTCTCCTTATATAGGAAGAGAGGCGAGGGTCTCACTGGCTAGTCCGACTGGCAGGCCCCACAGGCGGGTCCCAGCCGGCTAGTCATCTACAGTACCCGGCATGGTATGTCACATCGGTTTATGAGCGGTATGGCTGTCGTAGGCATAGTGGACGCCGTGCGAGCCCGTCGTCAGCACAGGCCACTGTTCCCGCGTCAGCCACGCCAAGTCTTCGGTATGGGCGGGTGGTTGCCCGTCTTGTCGTC
Organism: Avena sativa; assembly: GCA_916181665.1. Taxonomy (NCBI): domain Eukaryota; kingdom Viridiplantae; phylum Streptophyta; class Magnoliopsida; order Poales; family Poaceae; genus Avena; species Avena sativa. The sequence continues at coordinate 624,795,102 of OV702288.1, read as the reverse complement.
GTACAGGGCGTACCGTGCACTGATACGCGCGTCGTCCTGTCTCTCTGATTGGATCCGACTACGTCGTCGTATCCGGCTACCTCTTCATGGTCCGGCTACCGGGTGGTAGCCGGTCCATCCTACCCTGTTCGGCTGCATCTGGTCAGCCGGCCGAGATCCGACTGTCATGTTTCTTATTCGGGTGGGGTATCCGGGGATCATCCCCCTGACACTAGCCCCCGAGCGCGTGTGGATTCTGCCCTTGGGCGAAATGCGCGCGCGCTCCCTTTTACTTTTCGAATTTTGATCCGGCTGAGCCTGGCGGTTGCGCTACCCGTGACGTCAGTGCTGACGCCGGCCACGCGCGCACGCGCCATCATTGCTCTGCGACGGACAGCGTAACGTCCCGTCGCGCGTCGCCTCGGGGAACTGCTTGTCCGGCGCTTCGGTTCCCGTCCCAGGATCTTCTGTGCATCCCGTCCCAGCGCACGGGATCTAGGCGGCGGTTGGGATGTGGGTCGCCCGGATGCGCGCCACGTGGCCCTGCCGACGGTTGCCCTTCCGATCCTTTAAAGGGATGCCGCGGGGGAGGCAGTTCTTTTCCTTCGCTCCCCCGCTGCAATCTTTCTCTCCTTCTCGCGCGCTGCTGCTCCTGTGCTCCTGCCTTCTGCGCCACCCGCTCGCCGCCGTCGACGCTACGGGCCACCGCCACTCCTCCGTTGCCGCTCCTTCTCCTTAGCCGGAAATGGCCGCTGACCGCGAAGCCTGGTGCGGCTCCTCCATCACCGAGGATCAGATCGCGAAGTATCACGCGACCCGCGTCCTCCCGCCGGCGGAGGAGGTGGCGGTGCGGTTGGCGCCGGTGGGGAAGTGTCGCCGCATCCGGCGGAGGGGGAGTGCGTTATCTTCCTCTCGCATCTGGCGCGCGGGTTTGCGCTGTCGCTCCACCCCTTCTTTCTGACCTTTCTGGCTTTCTTCGACCTCCGCCTCCACCACCTCGGCGCCAACGCCATCCGAACGCTGGCGCACTTCATGGCGTTCTGCGAGAGTTACCTCGGGATCCAGCCGGATCTCGGGCTCTTCTGCCGGCTCTTCCGAGTTCGGCCGCAGGTCCAGTACACGAAGGGCCCGCTAGTCGTCTGCGGCGGCGCGTCCATATACTCCCGCTCCCAATCCGGCTACCCGAAGTTCTTGCTCCAGGACACGGTACGGCTATGACAGTAGTCGTACTTTTATGTCAAGAACGTCACCGGCGTCGACCGGATAAACCTGCCGGCCTTCCAAGACGTCGAGTCCAGCCGGCAAAACTGGGACCTGAAGGTCTACGGCGACAAGGCGGAGACGGACGCGATGCTGGCACGCATGCGCTCCCTTGTCACCTGCCAGCTAACCGGTCGGGACATCACCCTTAGCTGGATGTCCCGGCTGATGATGCCGCTCTAGCAGCGGGCACACAAGATGTGCTTCTACTCCGGCCGGCTGGACCCGACCCGGCTGTCGCGCCGTGATCCCCGCTACCACAACTTGAAGGAGTGGTTGTGGACGATCAGCAAGGAGCGGCTGCCGGAGAACTGGAAGTTCAGCCTGGCGCCCTACAGCCGGGAGAACCACGCGCCCCGGGTAAGTTCTTGTAGCCGGAATTTTTGCTTATTCCCTCTGTTATCTCCCTGTTCTGTCTGGCTGACCTTTTGCATTCGCCAGATCTTCCCCTGCATCCTTCGCGAGGAGGGCGACGTCCTCTCGAGGTGTTCGCGCCAGACTTGCCCAAGCCGCGCGCTCGGCGATCCGGCGAGGAATCGGATGGGGACGGTGATGCCTTCCCCAGCCGGAACGACGAGCCGGTCGCTGACCCGCACGCGGAGGTGCACGAGGAGGAGGATGCCGGGCCGACCGCGGAGCCGGCGACATGCTCCGCGGCGGACGATGAAGCAGGCGGGGGCGGCTCCGGCCATTCCGGCTCCCGCCGGCCTGCGGCGGAGGAGCTGGCTCCGAAGAGGGGCCGGACTAGCGCCCTGCCGCCAAGCCGTCTTGGCCGGAAGAAAGGGCCACCCCCGGTTGTGCCGGGGTACGTTTTTCTCCCTCCCCCCTCGGTGCTTTCTGTTTGTTTTTCCTTGTCCTTGTTTTTCTGACTTTAGCCTGTTTTGCTCTTGTCTGTTCCTCTTTCCCTTTAGCGCACTGGTTTCTTTCGGCGCCACGAGCCCGGCTCGGACGCCAGCCGGGTCGCCGCCTCGCGCCCCAACTGATCCAACCGGCGCCTGCTTGTTGTCCTGCTCGTCGTAGAGGAGCTTGCGGGGGGAGTCGAATTCGATGTCGGCGGAGAGGATGGCTTCCGATCCATAGACCAGGAAGAATGGCGTGTAGCCGGTTGACCTATTCGGTGTGGTGCGGAGGCTCCATAGCACAGCCAGAAGTTCCTCGATCCAGCATCCGGGTGACCGCTCCAACGGCTCGATGAGACGTGGTTTGATGCCGGCTAGCACCAAGCCGTTTGCTCATTCGATCTGCCCGTTGGACTGTAGATGTGCGACGGAGGCGACGTCTAGCCGGATGCCCTTGTTGCTGCAGAACCGGGCGAAGGCCCCCTTGGCGAAGTTCGTGCCGTTGTCGGTGATGATGCTATTGGGGTAGCCGAAGCGGTTGATGATGTCGGTGAAGAAGGTAACAATCGTCGCCCCGTCCAGCTTCCGGATAGGCTTGACCTCGATCCACTTTGTGAACTTGTCCACCTCTACCAGCAGGTGGGTCATTCCCGCGTGAGCTCGCTTGAAGGGCCCGACCATGTCGAGGCCCCAAACCGCGAAGGGCCAGGTGATCGGTATGGTCTTGAGCACCGAGGTTGGCATGTGCCTGAGCTGCCCGAAGCATTGGCACCCATTGCACGCGCGGACCAGCTGCTCGGCATCCTCGAGGGCGGTGGGCCAATAGAAGCCTTGACGAAGCGTGGTGCCCGCACTCGCCCTGGTGGATGTCCTTGAGTAGCCAGTAGCCCGTGTCTACGTCGACACATCTTTGGAAGATACCGGATACACTGCGCTTGTATAGCTCGCCGTTTATGATGGTGTATGTATGCGCGCGGCGTCGGATTTGTCTGGCCTCCACCTCGTCATCCGGGAGTTCGCTGTTGGAGATGTAGTTCATGAAGGGCTGTGCCCAGGATGGCACTTCCCGGATGACGAGGACGCTCCTGTCCTCCGGCTGTCGGGTGTCGGTGGGCCGTTCGGGTGGGATGTCCGGGGCGGCAGCCCCTAAGCCACTGGGCGAGCCGGTAGCCCCCGGGTCCCGCGAGCCAGAGGGCACCGCCTGGCCGGAGTTGGCGCGAGTTTTCTTCTTTGGTGGCTCTGCCGGCTCCGCCTCCGCTGCCCCGGCTGCCGGGACGCTCCCCGCCCAGATGATGGAATCTGATTCCGGCGACGGGTTGATGGATGGCTTGCGCAGGTGCTCTAGGGAGACCCCTGGTGGGATGGCCTGCCTGGTGGACCCTATCTTGGAGAGCGCATCGTCTACCTCGTTGTTGGTGCGGGGGACGTGATGAAATTCACACCCGTCGAAGGAGGAGCTAAGCTTCTGGATGTGGAACCGGTAGAGGGCCATGTTGGCATCTCTGGCGTCCCATTCCCCAGATACCTGTTGTACCACCAAGTCCGAATCGCTGAAGCACAGGATCCGGTTGACGCCGATTTCTTTGGCCAGCCGGAGCCCGTGTACCAGTGCCTTGTATTCAGCTACGTTGTTGGAGGCCTTGAAGTGGATCTGCAACACGTACTCCAGCCGGTCTCCCTTGGGTGAGGTGAGCATGATGCCGGCTCCCAAGCCCCCGAGCATCTTTGACCCGTCGAAGTGCATCCTCCAGTGGTACGAATCGGAACCGGTGGGAGATACTGGGTCTCAGCCCAGTCAACGAGGAAGTCCGCCATCGCCTGTGACTTGATCGTGAGCCAGGGCTCGTACTGGATGGAGTAGGCGGCGAGCTCGATGGCCCATTTGGCGACCCGGACGGTGGCGTCCTTGTTGCCGATGATTTCCGAAAGGGGTGCAGTGCACACGACCTTGATCGGGTGCTCCTGGAAGTAGTGCTTGAGCTTCTTGCATGCTAGGTACACGTCGTAGCACATATTTTGGTAGTGGGGGTAGTTCTGCTTGGAGAGGGAGAGAACCTCGCTGAGGTAGTAGACGGGTCTCTGAACTTGGTGAGCCTTGCCTTCCTCAGGGCGCTCCACCACCAGGACGACGCTGACGACCCGGCTGGTGGCTGCTATATAGAGCAACATCGGCTCCTTGCTAGCCGGTGTGGCTAGAACCGACGCTGTGGACAGCATGCGCTTGAGGTCGTGAAACGCTATGTCGGCCTGCGAAGTCCAGGAGAACTTGTCCGTCTTTTTCATCAGCTGGTACAACGGGAGTGCCTTCTCCCCCAGCCGGCTGACGAAACGACTGAGGGAAGCCAGGCATCCGGTGAACTTCTGGACTCCAAGCAGGTTCTTGGGCGGTTGCATCCTTTCGATGGCCGCGATCTTCTCCGGATTTGCCTCGATGCCTCGCTGAGATACGAGGAAACCGAGTAGCTGGCCGGATGGTACTCCGAAGACACATTTTTCCGGGTTCAGCTTCATCTGGTACTGGCGGAGGTTGCCAAATGTTTCTTCCAGATCTTCGAGGAGGGTGCGCTTTTCCTTGGTCTTGATGACCATGTCATCCACGTAAGCGTGCACGTTTCAGCCTATCTGCGAGTGCAAGCATTTCTGCATACATCGCTGATAGGTGGCGCCTGCGTTCTTTAGGCCGAAAGGCATGGTTACATAGCAGAAAGCCCCGTAGGGGGTGATAAATGATGTCTTAATCTGATCAGCTGGGTTTAGCCGGATCTGATTGTATCCGGAATAACAATCTAGAAAAGACAACAAATCACAGTCGGCCGTGGAATCGATGACCTGACCGATACGGGGCAAGGCAAAGGGGTCTTTCGGGCACGCCTTGTTTAGGCTGGTGTAGTCGATACACATGCGCCAGGTCTTGTTCTTTTTCAACACCAGGACTGGGTTCGCCAGCCAGTCCGGGTGGTACACTTCCATGATGAACCCGGCTGCAAGGAGCCGGGTGATCTCGTCACCGATTATCTTTCTTTTCTCTTCTGCGAACCGGCGCAAAGGTTGCTTGACCGGCTTGGCATCCGGATGCACATGAAGTGAGTGCTCGGCGAACTCCCTCGGCACACCCGGCATGTCTTTGGGAGACCATGCGAAGATGTCCCGATTCTCATGGAGGAAGTCGACAAGCGCGCCTTCCTATTTGCTGTCTAAGCCGGCACCAATGGTGACGAACTTAGTCGGGTCGGAGGGGTCGAGCAGGATCCTCTTCATCTCCTTTGCCGGTTGGAAGGCTCCTTCTCCAGCCGGTTTGCTGCTAGCCGGGACGTCCTGCTGGGCCATGGCCACATTGCGCATGATCGCGCGCTATTCTTCGGCTATGATGAGGGCCTCTGCTAGTTTGGAACCGGCTGAGGCGCACTCCATCGATCGCCTGAAGCAACCAGCGATGGCGATCACGCCGTGGGGTCCTGGCATCTTTGTCTTGAGGTATGCGTAGTGGGGGACGACCATGAACTTGGCAAGGGCGGGGCACCCGAGGAGAGCGTGGTAGGAGCTTGTTAAATTTACCACCTCGAATCAGATTGGTTCGCGGTGGAAGTTCTCGTCGGTCCCGAAGATGACGTCCAGCTGGATTTTTCCTAGCGGAGCGCAGGCTGGCCCCGGCAGTACGCCGTGGAACGTCGTGGTAGTCGGGCGCAGGTCGCTTTCACGAATGCCCAGCTTCTCCAGCGAGGACTGGTAGAGGAGGTTGAGGTTGCTGCCTCCGTCGATGAGGACGCGCGAAAATCGGCAGGTGCGCGCGTTGGAGACGATGAGGGGGTCGAGCACCATGGCGTAGCCCCCGGGAGTCGGAAGATGCTCAGGTTGATCTGCCCGGCTCCAGGTGATGGGGGTTTCCGACCAGTTCAGGTACTGGGGGATCGGAGAAACGATGGCGTTGACCTCCTTGGAGCGTCGCCTGCGGCTGTGCTTGTCGTCCTGCTCCGTCTCGAAGATGTGGTAGGCAGCGTGCGGCTGGGGGTAGCCGTTGTTGTTGTTGCCGCCATTGCCGCCGTTACCATCATTACCGGCTCCCCTAGCCGGTGGTGGGGGTCCACCCGGTGGGGGAGGCGGGAGACGAGGCTGGTTGCCTTGGTCCTTTAGCTGGCGAGTCCAGCTACAGTTCCGGGTGGTGTGCGTAGCCGGTTTGAAGGGACCGCTATGCCACTTGCACGGGCCATCAATCATCTGGTCGAAGGTGAGCCGGGGCTTCTGCCTTCTTGTGTCGTTAGCCGGTGCGTCGGGCGGACCCTCTACGGCATTGACCTCCGCGCATGGTAGAGAGGCTTCTGTTGCCTGTCCTGGCGGTCCCCGTGGAACCGGTTGTCGTTGCCGTGGCGTCTGGAGGATCCGGCTTCACCAGCCGGATTGCTCGGACGGTCGCGAGCCAGATCCGTGGGAGTCGGACGGCCTTTCGCGTTTACCCGGAGGGGCTTCTTCATGGCGGCATCTGCCGTGGCGTACTAGTCGGCAACCGTCATGAGCTCCGCCATGGTTTTTGGCTCGTCACACAGTAGCTGGTGGCGAAGCATGGTGCCCTCTCGGCATCCTTTGATGAAGAAACCGATGGCTTGGCTCTCCAGGATGCCCTCGCAAGTGTTGTGGAGCTCCGTCCACTTGGCGAGGTACTCGCGGTCGGTCTCGTGGTCGCCCTGGACGCACAAGGCCAGGTCGCGCGGGCGCCCTAGGCGCTTGTACGTGCCGTTGAAGTTGCGGACGAAAACCTTCTCGAAATCGGGCCAAGCGTTGATGTTGTTGGGCGCGAGGCTATTGAGCCAGGTCCTTGCCGACCCGGTTAGCATGAGAGGGACGTAACGCACGGCTATGCGCTTATTCCCGTGGGCGATGCCGACTGCCGTGGCGTAGTCGGTCAACCAGTCTTCCGGCTTCATGCTGCTGTCGTACTTGGGGGTGTCCCTGGGCAGGGAGAATTTATCCGGAAACGTCTCGTTCCGGATGCGGGGTCCGAAACAAACTGGTCCGGTAGAATCTTCCTTCTCTGTGACGCGCACTTGAGCGAGCAGCTCGATGCGGTCGCGGGCATCCGGACAATCCGGGTTGGGCGCGCCCACCCGGCCCGAGAGGCGGGAACCGGCTGGTCTGGGTGCTCCGGCTGGTGGGGGTGGAGGTGGCGGGTTGCTGTTGACCGTCTGCTCCTGGCGCGGCTGGCCCCTGTTGCCGGAGCTACGACGCCTGCTGCGGGCCCTAGCCGGCTGAGGGGAGGACGCCTGTTGCGTGTCACGTGGTGCGCCCCTGCTGTTGGCGGGTAGCCTGCTTCCTCTGGAGTAGCTAAGGTCCTCCCGCGTCTGCCGGTTGGCGCCGGCCAGCTCATCCGCAACGCGGAGGAGCTCCTGGACGCGAGCGTGCTGGCGGGCTCGCTCCTCGCCCTCCAGGCTGGGTAGTTCTTCTGTTGCGGCTCGCGCCGCGCGCAAGTTCTTGATGGGCGTGCTGTAGGTGGGCCGTGTAGGGGCAGGCGCGGGATCCGGTTCTCCGTCCTTCTCCATCCTGCCGCCTAGCTCACCGCCCTGACGTCGTACCTGGCCATGCCGGCTCGGCTCCACGGTAGCCGGGGTGAGGCCATGCGCGCGGTCATACTCGCGCCTAGCGATCTCCAGCTGCTTGCGGGCTGCTGCCAGCTTCATGGCCTCTTGGAGGAGGATCTGTCTCTCCATGGTGAAGTTGGCCTCCTTCTCCTCCGGGTTGTCCCCGAGGGTAACCGGCATCAGGAGCCGATCAATGGCATCCTGGACCAGGTTCCGAGGCTGCGAGGGAGCGGAAGTTCCGACCTCGTCCACGCCTCGCTCCCGCGGCCGGCGGGGCTGCGAGATGGACCCGACCATCATGACCTCCACGCCACAAGGTGCGGCGGAGGTGCCGCCGCTTGAGCATGGCGGCCCCGCGATAGAGACGATTTCCCTAGGGAAACGCTCCGAGACGGTGGCGATGTAGATGGGGAGATCGTCGAATAGCAGAACGGTGCCGTTTGCCGGGAAGGAAGTTCCGGCGAAGCAGGAGGCGTTGTCGATGACGCAGTCGAACTTGCCGAGCGTGAGCACCAGGCCGGAGGCCACACGCTCACCGGCTGAAGTGCGGGGTCCCGTGCGGAACGTGACTCCGGTCGAAGCCATCAGCCCCACGGTGGGCGCCAACTGTCGGTGTATTGGGAACGGCAGTACCTAAAAAGGTTAGATAGAGGTGTGGGGACTAGCAGGAAAGCTATCGACGGCATCCGCAGGCGAGATTGGATACGAGCGAGCGTAGCGGGACGCAAGAAGTACCCAGGTTCGGGGCCCTCGTGGTGAGGTAAAGCCCCTACTCCTGCCTGATCTGACTATGTAGAATATACGAGCTACAAGTGCTCCTCAAGCTATATCCTTTAGCTACTGCCTTAAATAAACTGAGACCAACCCTTTCTAATGAGGCCCTCCCTCTCCTTATATAGGAAGAGAGGTGAGGGTCTCACTGGCTAGTCCGACTGGCGGGCCCCACAGGCGGGTCCCAGCCGGCTAGTCGTCTACAGTACCCGGCATGGTATGTCACATCGGTGTATGAGCGGTATGGCTGTCGTAGGCACAGTGGACGCCGTGCGAGCCCGTCGTCAGCACAGGCCACTGTTCCCGCGTCAGCCACGCCAAGTCTTCGGTATCGGCAGGTGGTTGCCCGTCTTGTCGTCGTACAGGGCGTACCGTGCACTGATACGCACATCGTCCTGTCCCACTGATTGGATCCGGCTACGTCATCGTATCTGGCTACCTCTTCATGGTCCGGCTACCGGGTGGTAGCCGGTCCATCCTACCCTGTCCGACTGCATCTGGTCAGCTGGCCGAGATCCGACTGTCCTGTTTCTTATTCGGGTGGGGTATCCGGGGATCATCCCCCTGACAGGTGCAGCCCCAGCTTCGGCTTCAGCGTCATCTTCATCTTCCTCGACGTCCGAAGCTTCGTCCTCTTAGTCCCCACCCGAATCATCTTCAGCATTTTCAGCATTTTCGTCCTCGGCGACGCCTAGGAAACTTGGTCCCTCATTCCATTGATGAATGGGGGCGTATTGGATGAGGCTATGAGCGCAAGCCTTGCGCCGAGCTATCCAATCCGGGTCATTGGACCACCTTGATCCGGTGCGCATGCGCTCAAGGAGATTGAAGTTGATCTTCTCATACCACATAAGCACGTAGTGGAGAACGATCTCAGCTCTGGCGCGTCCAGTAGATTCTCTCCAAAGACCGAGCTGGGTCTCGCACTCCATTAACTTGGCGAAGAGAGCTGCGGTCCCCTCCGGAGTATCTTCATCAGGCCAAAAGGCATTGAAGATCCGGACTGCCACATCCAGGATGTCCTTGCCATAGTTCTTCACAATCTCGACATGAGAAGACAAGCTGACCAACAGGTCCTCCATGTCATAGGGAATTTCTCCAGCGCCAGGAGCAATTGGGGTGCCCCTCTTCTGGCAGAACTTGGCGACAACAGTAGTTGCAATAGCATTGCCCTCTGGAAATTTTTCTGAAAATAGGACAGGTGAAATAAGTGAGGAAGGTTGACCCGGAGAGATTCATGACAGCTGAAGAAAAAGAACTTACGAGAAATGTGGCTGTGGATCCGGGTCAGCTCCTTGGTACACTTGTCACGCCTCTCCCGGAGTTGCGCAAGCTCAGCATTCGCCGACTCAAGCTTAGAGTTGGCCTCCTTCAGCAGTTCTTGGTCCTTGGCGATCTGGAGGTTGAGGCGCTCGTGCTCTTCAGTAAAGTCCTGGCCTGCTTTCTCTAGTTCGGACTGGTGCTGCGCCTTGAGCTTCTCCATGTCTGCCTTAAGCTTGGAAATTTCATCATCTTTGGTTCGGAGGAGGGCGAGCTCATCATCTTTATTCTTGAGTTCGGCCTGATGCTGCCCTGCTTGTTCGAGAAAATGCAGCATCATGTCAGGCATAGGCACACTATCTTCAAGAGAGGCTGAAATAGTTTGTTGACCCGGCAAAGCCGAGGTATGAATATTTGCCGAGCCAAGGAGAAAAGGAAATAGAGGGCGGAGGAAGGTTAAGCAAAAATGACTTACCCTTTATCTGCTCCAAATTCTTCCTCATGATAGTATTCTCGGCCTCCAACCCAGCTGTGAAATCCGAATGATGGATTAGTTCGGCAGAAAAAGACGAAGAAAAATGGAAAAATGCCAAGGAAAAAACTTACCCCTTTTCTCGTGTTTGGTGATAAGTGCAGTATGTTTCGCGCGCAGCATCTTGTGAGTATCCAAGAGATGCCGAAACTCAGTGCTCCGGTGATTGGTGGTCACCTGAAAAGAGTACAAAAGGATAGCTTAGTCTTATGCATGTTTGAAGTGTACAAAATCCGGGCCAAGTGGAACTTAACCCGGCTCTAGGTGTGTGCATATTCGAAGTGTACAAAATCCGGACCAAGTGGAACTTAACCCGGCTCTAGGTGTGTGCATATTCGAAGTGTACAAAATCCAGGCCAAGTGGAACTTAACTCGGCTCTAGGTATGTGCATATTCGAAGTGTACAAAATCTGGGCCAAGTGGAACTTAACCCTGCTCTAGGTGTGTGCATATTCGAAGTGTACAAAATCCGGGCCAAGTGGAACTTAACCCGGATCTAGGTGTGTGCATATTCGAAGTGTACAAAATCCGGGCCAAATGGAACTTAACCTGGCTCTAGGTGTGTGCATATTCGAAGTGTACAAGATCCGGGCCAAGTGGAACTTAACCCGGCTCTAGGTGTGTGCATATTCGAAGTGTACAAGATCCGGTCCAAGTGGAACTTAACCCGGCTCTAGGTGTGTGCATATTCGAAGTGTACAAGATCCGGGCCAAGTGGAACTTAACCCGGCTCTAGGTGTGTGCATATTCGAAGTGTACAAGATCCGGGCCAAGTGGAACTTAACCCAGCTCTAGGTGTGTGCATATTCGAAGTTATTAAGGAGCTACGTTAGTTCTCTAAGGAGCATCCGGCCGAGTAACAAGTTACTCCCCCAGAGGCTCGGGGACTAATGGCTATATCACTAATATCTACTACATGTTAAGGAAAAGGCGAAATAACGTACCTCCATCATCCGACCTGCAAGGTTAATTGCCTTAGCAGCGGTATTCATTTAGGCAGCAAACTCGGCGGGCCCGAATTTCTCAGGGAGATCATCATTGTGGACGAACTCCGCCTTGTTCCAGTTATTTACAAACTCGATTGAGGATAACGTTCGCCGCTGAGCATGTGGGGAGCAACCAGACCCTTGGCATGGGCTTCCGTCCGTTCAACCTGGGAAACAGCAAGGCTAGTGTGCAAAACAAGTTGCGCATCAGCTGACCTGGCAGAGGTGTCCGTTGTCGGTGGGGTCTTCTTCGAAAGCATGGACGCAAGTGTACGCTGTCCAGCCTTGATTGACATTGCCTTGGCAGTGTCAGGAGCCTTTTTGCCCTTGGGCTGCTGCTAAGAAGTTGAAGTTGCTGCAGCGGATTTGCCCTTGGGAGCTGCCTTGGTACTGCTGGTGCCTTCTCGCCGAGTCTTGGAAGACTCGGACGAGGCGGAGGGGCTTGGTGCTGTTGCTGGCGCTTTTGCTGTTGCTGCTGGTGCTGGAGCTAATGTTGATGTTGATTTCTGTTTCGGCGGGGGTGCTGAAGGAACCTCGGTGGTGGATGGTTGCGGCGGTGCCGAAGAAGGAGCAACTGCACCCTCGGCAGAACCACTTCCCCCCGTTCCGAGGTTGCCCTCCTCTTGACGAGGTGGGCTAGAACCCGGAGCAGCCGCTGAACCCTCCTGAATGGGGCTCAACGGGCGTGAATCGTCGCCACGAGGGGGAGAAGGGCTATGTCGGAGCGGCGAGGCTATGCCGGATCCACTCCGAGGAACCTCCACCACGGCCCTGCCGAATCAGATCATGAATGATGAGAAACTTAAACAAAGGAAGAACAAGTGAATAGCAAAGGGAGAAGTGACTTACTCATCTGAGGTCAAGGGCTCCTTGGGCTTGCGAGCTCTCTGGGCTACGGCCTTGGTCGTGGACTTGGTGTCAGCTCTGTCTGCGGACTTCTTTCGCCTTTTGGTTGGCTTGGAAGGTCGGGAGGAAGAGGCAGATGCGCCCCCCGTTTCTTCGATGCGACTAGGACAAGTTCACCCATGGCAAGGGGAGGATCTTCATGGATCTGCCCATCGGGGTTAGCTGATGTTGGAAAAGCGTAAGACAGGGGGTAGTGTCAAATGCCTCCATCACCTCAATGTCGGATTCATCTTCATCGTCAGGCCAATCTCTAATGGAAGAGAGTTTACCGGTATGTCGCTTGGTCGCATTAGCCATCGGCAGGAACATCTCCTGATCCAGTTCCTCCTCGTCCGAGGAATCTCGGTCAGGCACCCATTTAAGAGAAGGCTCGGTGCCATACTCAATAGTTTGCTGAAGAAACATCTAAGGGAAAGAAAAGGCAAAGGGATCAAATCTACAACAAAAACCGACATACGATTCAACTTGGAAAGAGATTGGGACACGAGACTTACCGCGGGAGGAAGCCTATCTCGGCAGAAGTGTTCAAACCCCCACACCCACTCGGCGGAGAAGTTCTTGCTGGTGGTAAAGAGGGCCTTGACCCGACGGTTGATCTCGGTGTTGCTTAACTCGAATGAGGAGGTCCGGTTGGGGTCACGGCCCCAGATCATGTGGCAGAGTTTGTGTGTGCGTTTCTGGAGGGGGGAGATCTGGTTGCGGACAAAGGTGATCATTGCGTCCTTGTTGCGCAATCTCTGATCCTTCAGCTCCTGGAACCGTTTATTGACCTGGTTCGCCAGGACAGTGGGCTTCTTGGGGACCTTGTCCCACAGATCCGGATTAGGAGGACCCGGAGCGTAGGGGCGCAGCCGGATCAGATCTTCAGTTGTGCCATTTCTGACATAAAAGAATGTTCGGGCCCAGCCCTTGTAGGAGTCAAGCCCCGTGACTCGGGGGAAAATGGACTATTTCCGAGGCGAGATAGAAGCTGCGCCAAACTGCGTGAGCTGCTTATCCTCCGGGTTAAGCTCTATATTCGGAATCATGTTGTGGTGGAGGCCAAAGAACCGGATCTAGAGCTCCTTTGTGGGCCACAGTCCGGTGTAGCCCTCGATGGTGGAAGCGAAGGCAGAGAGAGAGGTGATGGCGTTAGCCGGAAGATGATGCGGGTGAAGCTCATACGTGTTGAGCCAGTCGTGGAAAAAATCGCTAACAGGGAGACCGAACCCACGTTGGAAGTGGGAGAGGAATATGACGTACTCACCCGGATTGGGTGAGGGGAAAGCTCCACGACGGCGAGGCGTGCGATGACGCCCTCCGGCATACGCCGGGTGCGGTACATCCAGTCAAGATCATCCTAGCAAACCCAAGACCCAGCCCAAGCACCGCGGTCGGTGTTCCCCGCATCCTCCTCCATTTCCTGCTCCACGACGGCGAGCTCCTCCTCTGTCATCTCAAGGTCACTGTCCTCACTGGCGCTAGCGGCGGTGGGAGGCACTGGTCTGGACTGGCGAGGACCCGTGGCGGAGGAGATGTGCGGGAGGGGCGGCGACGCAAGTGCGCGAGGAAACGTTGTGGTGGCGGCGCTGTCGCGGGGAGGAAGAAGAAGAAGAGGCAGAGGGGCATGAGAGTGGGGAAAAGACCCAAGGGGCGCGCCCCTCCCTTATTTAACCACGCCCTTGAGGGGTAGTGGGATCGCGCTGTGCGGACGGGCCACACGGTGTGGCCGTGTATGACCCGGATCAACCAATCAGCGACGAGCCACAGGAAGGGCCACAGGGCGCAGGAGATCCCATGACGTGACGTTATGATACAGTTAACGAGGAGGCAGGCACGATGTGACATGTGCTACAGTAATATCTGACAATAACTACGGCGGTTACTAGCGCATGTCCTTAAAATGAGGCAAAGTAATGATTAGCCTCCACGTGGGGAAGCATACGAGAGAAGGAAGAATGACTCGGATGACTATTAGGTGACCCGGCCAGCGAGTGAAAACTCGGAATGTGCCAAGGGAAAGTAAACCTATGAAATCCGGACTATGAGGTAACTCGGAAAAGGAGCAAAAGGCTCGGTAAAATTGAACCTGTTGTGGCCTTACCGGCTAAGGCAGCTAAGACCACACCAGCTTCGGGGACTAATGTTGGGGGGATACCCCCGGGTAGGGTCATGCCGGGTATAAAGGCCGAGTTAGCCGAGGTACGGCAAGGTTAAAGCAGGTGCTGGCCGAGTCACCTCAAGGCAGGCCGAATCACGGGGTAACCCGGACCAGGGGATGTCCACCTAACTGGGTCTCAGCCGACTTATGTCGTATGTCGGTAAGATGTATCTAACTTGTATGCAGGTACAGGTGTGGCCGGATCAACTAGGTACGATCCGGGTTATATCAAGCTTGTAAGAGAAGGAAGGTATCTCGCTGGTCAAAGGGTGACCACTGTACGCAAAGCGTGAGCAAAGCAGACAGAGGCCAAGACCACTGAGGTGTGTCCGACAAAGGTGACGATGCCTATGTCGGATGACGCGGGCGCCGCAGAGGCTCACGTAGCCTCTACATGGATGACGCTGGGCAAAAGTGACCTGGTCGGCTTACTATTTTGGGAGGAGGCATATTCCTTGGAATATGTCTCCACGTATGCCCTAATTGGAGACCTGGCTACCCCTATATAAGGAGGGCTAGGGCCTCTGTAGAAAGGGTTGATCTCTAGAGGGTTGTGTTTTACTAGTGTGTTCCTGAGGGCCAGCTAGTGGTGAGAGTAAGAGAGTTTCTCCTTCCTCCTCTCCCCAATACAGCTCAAGGAGCACTTGTAAACTGTGGAAGTGAATCAAATACAAATCAATTGTGTGTGGAATCACCACACTATCCCTCCCTAGATTCCTCTAGTGCATCTTGTCCCCACCTTTAGCCTATCCATGGCATCTACCGTGACACCACCACGACAAATAGTGTCTCTAGTTACCTCTAGCAAACTATATCATTGGTCATGAGGATGGTCTGGGTTTCAAGATCATGAGCATTTATGCCAATTGGCAATGGGGTCATGTTATTAGTTGAATAACATGATAGACAAACATCTGACCGTTATATCTTGAATGAGATCTACTTACAAAGTTCACCATTGATGATAAAACATAGAGAACCTCGCAACCTGATCCTTTGACTATGAGGTAATGCAAATCACCATTCCAGAGGAAGCTTAGATGGTTATCAAGAATCATCTCGTAACAGGGTGATCAAAAAGGTGCCACTCAAGTTTTCAAAGGGATGCGTAGAGGAGTACATATCAAGACCAGGATTTGTCTAATCCATGTAACAAATAGATACATGTGGCCATCTCGGTGATGTTGCATTAATAAAGCTTGCAAGCATGTGACTTGGTCACAGAATGCAACGACATGAGAACGAGTAAACAAGTTCATTGGTAACGAGACCGAACTAAGGTATGGGGATACCGAAGATCAAGTCTCGAATGAATTAGGTATCGTATGAAAAAGGGAATGGGAAACGACTATCTCATGCTTCGAGCGATTATTCGTGAAACGCACGGGGGTCACATGGCCATCCAGGTCCCTTGTTGATCATTGATGTGAGAGTAGTCTCGATCATGTCCAGAGTGTTTCTGAACCGAAGGATGTCACACTTAAGGGTAGGGACGCTTAGGGTAGATGAGGTATCATAGGAGAAATAGAGAAAGAGAAACCGGAATAGTTCTGGGTAACATCCGATGGAGATCGGAAGGGGTCCGAAAGGTGTTCCGGAGTGAAGGAATAATATAATATGTGTATTTGAATGTTAATTGGAGAATTAATATTAAATATATATTTTATTTTATTATTAAAGGCTTCATAATGCTAATGGGCCTCACCCGAAGGGAGGCCCAATAGGGTATGGCGCCTAGGGAGAGGGGGCCAGCCGGCCTAGGCTTGGTGGGCCGCCCTAGTGGGGCCCACCTAGGGCTGGTGGGTGTGGGGATTTATTGCCACACCGCCTGGCCCCTGGGTGGTGCGCCCCTCCTCCTACTATATATAGGGGTCTCCCCTCCCCCTTTGGAATCATACCATTCCCTCTCATTCTCTCTCTCTCATCCACTAAGGACTTCTGTGTAATATTGGAGAGGACCTCGTGGGTGAGTTCTCCACCTTCACACCACCATCGCGTGATCAGCGATCCGACATCTACTTCTTCCGCTGCTCGGCTGGATCGGATTCCGGTTGATGTCTCCTACACCGGACATGTGACGAACTTCGGAGGCACCACACTTGGGGTGCTGCTCGTCTTCATCAATATACGCATTCATGCGTAAGGCGTGCCTCGGTCTTCAAAGGTATGAATACCGTCTCTCTCCTCCGTTACTTATGTCTACATAGTATAGATCCTGGTATTAGTGTTCGAGTAGATAGAATTTTTTTGTTTTGTGCTACGGAACCGTTCACTTGTGAGCTCCGTTGATGATCAAGATCATCTATTTGTAATCCTATATGTTTTGTTTGCGGGGATCCGATGGATATTGAGATACTATGTCAGATTGATTATTGATTCTATTATGTCTATGTTATTTGTGATCTTGCATGCTCTCTCTTGTTAGTAACTATCTTGGCCAAGTAGATGCTTGCAACTCCAAGAGGGAGTATTTATGCTCGATAGTGGGTTCATGCCTCTAGTAATCTGGGGAAGTGACAGAAATCTCTAAGGTTGTAGAGGTGTGCTTGCTACTAGGGAGAAAACAACAATACTTTGTCCATGGGGCAATTGTATTGTTTACTTTACACACTTTGCTTAATGCAATTATCTGTTGCTTGCAACTTAATACTGGAAGGGGTTCAGATGATAACCTGAAGGTGGATTAGTAGTCATAGATGCAGTTGGATTACGGTCTATGTATTATGTTGTAATGCCCAATCAAATCTCGTAGGAGTCAAGATGTCTAGTATATGCATTGTTATGCTTTCTGAATCTGTCAATTGCCCTACTATAATTTGTTTACCCAACATGCTATTTATCTTGAGAAGAAACACCTCTAGTGAACTCTGGACCCTAGTCCATTCCTTTACCATTCATATACCATCAATTGTTTACCGTTTACTGTTTACTTTCTGCAAGCAATTACTATCTTCCAAATACGTTTAATCCTTTGTTTTTTCCAGCAAAACCAGTGAGATTGACAACCTCACTATAAGTTGGGGCAAAGTTTTGTGGTTGTGTTGTGCAGGATTCCAAGTTATTAGCAACACCTTGGAGTTGTTTCCTTACTCCTACTGGTTCGATAACCTTAGTTTCATAATTGAGGGGAAACTTGCTACTGTGCTCATCATACCTTCCTCTTGGGGTTCCCAACGAGCTCTACACATTTTGAGCCATCAGAGATGCGTGTGATAGACCGTGTCGATTAGGTTTAGCGCAGACGCTTATATAGTGCAGGTCAGGGGAGATCGTGGGACTAGCCCATTTCCGAGTCGGTAACAGCCCCACGTTCCAGAATGTCTAGAAACATCTAACTAATTAACGTGTGTTAATGACTCATAATTAATCCATGATTAATTTTCCTAAGCAACAAAAATAAAGCTCGGCTTGGCGAGATTCCCATGACGAGGCGAGACGAGGCGAGGCTGGCAGCATCGGAGGAGTGCGTGAGAACTTCTCTTCTTCTCACACCTTAGTGAGTGGCGGAACAACCTAGTATATAAGGAGGTGCAAATCTCACTCAACTAGCAATGTGGGACTAAACTTTAGCACCACTAGCACAACCATATACTGCCATGCACAAATGGGCCAAAGAGATTTTCAGAATTTGTCTAATGGACCAAACAACCCAATACTCAACAAATTCCAACAGGATGGAGCATGAGAAGCGAACAAGGAAGCTAAAGGTTATGAGTCTAGATACACCAATTTTTTTCACCTCTTTTGGTATAATTTAGTGCTCTCTCCGTGCCAGAATATAAGGCGTAGTTTGACTTTC
This sequence comes from Avena sativa, assembly GCA_916181665.1. Classification (NCBI taxonomy): domain Eukaryota; kingdom Viridiplantae; phylum Streptophyta; class Magnoliopsida; order Poales; family Poaceae; genus Avena; species Avena sativa. The sequence continues at coordinate 624,777,060 of OV702288.1, read as the reverse complement.
TAAATCCATGCCTAAAGAACTTGAAATTGGCTTGTGTCCCACTATATTATGTTGGATTATTAAGCAATTTCTGCATGAGATTAATTATCGAAATTAACATCATGTAAGAAAGCACTAGCAGATCTAAACACATGCCCCAAACAAGCACATCTAATAGATCTATAAATCTAGCAAGAACTAATGCAAACAAAAGGAGTAATAACACATACATGTAGACCAGGAAGGTCATCACCGCAGTAGTAGCCTGGTCTTTGTTGATGTCGCCCATGGTGCTGTTGAGGTCGTCGGTTGATGAAAAAGAACATGCACGGAGGTGATCAGTCGCGCCGAGATGCTCCACAAAAATCTTATCGCTCGTCTCCTGGTGCAGGATCTTGACAAAAAGGGCTTCAGAGGGTTGCTCTCCCGAACGGGAGTGTTTGCAGTCACCGGGATGGGGAAGCCTAGAGAGCAGCGCAATAAGAGGAACAAGGCGAGAGACATAGAGAAGCAACAAGTTACTTCTTGATCTATTTTGTATCTCTCTCTATCCACGCGGTGGAAGACGAGGACATGCGTAAAACATACACACGAATGTTAACACGTACCCAACAACTGGTGCATAGTCTTCCACAAAACAAGTTTCTAACTAGAAGATTCATGAAATTTGTCGCTCGTGCGGGCGAGGCGAGGCGAGCGGAGGAGGATTGTGTGTGGACTCCTTCTCTTCTCACTTACATAGTTGGAGTGGAACTTCTCACCTTATAAGATGGTCCAACTCTCTCTACTAGCAATATGGGACTAAACTTTGTCTCCCACACAGCTCCCAAGATGTCTTATAAGATGTGCCTTGAGATTTCAGGATTAATTAGACTACATGGATTGCCTACATAGGTCACAGCCCATATAAAACTAACAATCTCCCACCAGATATCAGAGGCACATCATATGGCACATTAGTTCCAATCACTATTTAATATACCCATAGTTCAGTGGAGACTGTTAAGTTGAAATTCCACCTAGACAAAGAGATACGGTTGACTAAAACTGAACTATGGACTAGGCCTTGAATTTGTCAGTCTTGTGTAGTAAGTTTCACGCAATGTCGTTACCGGTACTTGGCTGCTATAGGCTACTCCTTTGGTGGAGCTTATAAGTCATACTCCTCGACCTTTCATGAGCTTCCTAGAGATTTACCCAAGTCTCATACACTATGACCAACATAGTAGCTCATATAGGTGTGTTCTTTTAAGATCGCTCTGTAGGACATCGTCTTTGCTCCAAAGGAGAAAAATAGAACACATTAAGATGTAATAAACCTTCCTAACAGTATGTTATTATGTTATGAGAGAATTGCATCTGCAGGGAAGTGAGAGTATTAAAAGTTTCTCTCAACTCAATTATTTCGGTTTATTTTTCCAGGTCCTAATTCATGGGATCTCTGATCACATAGGTTTGGTTACCCCCTTCACAACTCACGTGGGTCTCAAACCCATCTCCCTTAATGCATTTTCTATCAAATTTCTTGATAGTCCTTTCGTAAAAGGATCCGCCAGATTCTTAGCCGCTTGTACATAACGCTACAAAGATACCCCCATACTCGGTGGATTTTTGGGACGATATAAGCGAAAAGAACCGGCAAAAGTTGGTTACGCGACGGATGAGCTACCATGGCACCATTTTGTTGCAACAGCCAATTATACGCCTTGGTAGGTCCGATACGGCAGAAAATTAAGCCATGATATGCGGGAAGGTGCAACAGCGTATAATAATGCCCTGGTACGTCAACAAGGGCATAATTGACTGCACCGCAGATTGGACTTACGTTTACATTAGTTCCCACAACAAAGACTAGTCAATCGTGCAACCCTAATGCGGCAAGCATGTCTCACTGACTTGTGTGGCCCACCACCGCCTAGGCTCGCGCATATATTAGCCCTCCATGCCTCCCCTAAATGCATTCTATGTTCTACTCCGGCTAGTACTCTTTCCAAATCACTCTTGGAGAATCTTCATGAATTGGCAGCGGAGTGCGAGGAGATTCTCTAGGCGGCGGTGCACGGAGTCAGCGAACGAAGATGGTGAAAGGTGAGGCATCATTCCTCTCCTCCGCGGCAGCATCGTAGATGCCAAGAATGGCAAATAGGTTTCTTGTATCTCTCTGATTAGGGTTTTCTTTTTCTGGGTTGTTTCGATCGATTTCTGTTTCTCTTATTGGGGTTATCTTCCTTCTGATTTTTGTTTTTTGATTTCTCTTTCTATCTAATTGATTGGGGTTTTATCTTATCTTATTTGGGGATTCTTTTCCCAGACCGTGGCACGATGGTTCAAATGAACGAATATAAAGGAATGGAGTGGTATCCAGTCCAGTAGCAGGCACTATTGTGGGTGTAGCCTAAATGGAAGCCGCATCACCGCATCGCGTACGCCGACATGGACACCGGCCACGAGTTCCTCGGGTGCCAATATAAAACTCTGATATGCAAGTACATTAGATGGATTGGTGATCCGCACGGTGGGAGGATGCAAGCAATGTTGCCCTACAAGGAATCTGTTGATACATGACCCTCTATTTTCGTCACTGAATCGTCATTGTCTACAATATAGATATACACATCCTCCACTGGTGGCAGATCCTCCACTGGTGGAGGTGGCGGACCGGACGGAGGCGGCATCTCCACATCCGCTCGCGTATTGGCCCTCCCATGGGGGGCCTTCTGCTTCTTCGCCTTGCCGGTGACGGCCTCGATTATCTGCCGCTTGGCTGCAGCGCTGGTGGCCGCGGGAGCCCTCTTCCCCTTCGCTAGCGGCTTCCCAGTGTCACCCTTGCTTGAATATGGCCCATCTTCGGTCGCCCTCGGCTTGAAAATGCCGCTACAGAGGGGCGGTGGTGTAGGTTTTGGCAGCGCGGTGGCGGAGGCTGTGGGAGGCGTCGATTCGGCTGCGGGAGGGATGGGTGACAAAGATCGGGCTCCGGAGAGTCCGTCCATGGTGTTCTAGTGGCCGGCGGCCCGAGGGGGGCGACGGAATGCGGGGCGACGTGCACATGCGGGAAGTTTCCAAGAGGAGGTTAGGAAGTGGGCGCACGTGGAGGGGAGAAATGCGACAACGCCTTCTGTGTCGCAAATTTGCAGCATGCGGGGGCTGTGCGGCAAAAAATATGCGGCACCAACCACCGACGGGGAACCTATTGGATGTTTTTTTTTGCCCCAACGTGCCCCATTTGGTAGCTTATATGGGGCATGCCCCAAAATGGTCTCTAGCAGATACCGCATCCGGCCATCCTGCAAACACGTTTGTAGTGTGAAAAAGTCGAGCGAAGTAGATGCCGCAAAGGGTACCACAAAACCGGATGTTCTTTTTGACGGGTCAGGTATGCCGTATCTATTCCACCCTAGCACGTGTACCACAAAAAAATTCGCATCAAAGAACACAATTTAGTGTTTGAACGAGAATTTAGAACAAAATTTTGGCCATACATATTACTAATTATGCGACATAATACGATGAGAAGCTGTTCAATCATAGAAATGACAAATGATTAAAGTGAAACCCTAATCCACGATTCCGCTTCCGTCGCTTCCGCTGTCATCTTCCGCACTGCCGTCCGCCTCCTCCTCCGTGTCGCTTCCGTTTTCATCAATCTCCATGATTCCGGCATTGTTCGCCTCCCTCCGGAACTCTTCCCGATGCACCTCGTCGATGGCAGTTAGAAGGTGCGGCTAGGAACGGTCCAGAATGAGCCTCCCTTTGGGGTTGCAGAGATCGAGGTGGACCTGACGCCCGTGAACGACGCAGAGGGAAAGCGCCGCCATGTGCTCCTTGTCGAACCACTTCCTCTAATACAAGATCATCGGAGTGTACCGAGACATTTACCCTCTTCCACTCTGACAGTTGGTGGCAGCAATCATCGATTTGGCGAGCCAATTCGGCACGGCGCAGAACCGGCGCCACCGGCACCCTAGTGTAGCTGAGTTCCTAGCCGGCTGGAAGCGTCAGACAAGGCGGTGCGAGGATGTCATAGTGTGCGAGCATCATGGTCTCGTAGGTTCAGATTGTGTCTCGCCATGGCGACGGTGAGTGGAGAGAGAGTGGGGGTTGGGAGGAGAGGGAGAGAGGGGTGGAAAGGGCTGGCAACAGCAGATCGATGATGGCGGCGGCTAGGCGAGGAGTAGGGGGGGGATTTCCCTCGTGCCAACCGAAGCGTTTGGATGTGATGTACCGCATCGTGAGCCCTCCATTCGGCATATGTGCATTGTGGAAGCGCGCATTTGCGGTGAACCGAAAAAACTGATGCGGTATCTAGAATGACCTTTTCTAGGCCTCGTGCCGCAATGTGGCGGTTATTTTACGGTTTAGATGCTGCTAGATATGCTCTAGTGAGGCCCGTATACGCGACCCAGCCTGTAAACAATTTACCGCGGCCCATTTGGCCACCGCTTCGTCCGTTACATATAGTGGTGTAGTGAGCGAGTGAGGGTTGGAACCCGCACTCCTCCGTCATCCCAACCCTAGTGCCCGCGCCGCCAGCCCACCTCTCCGACGAGAAATTTCTCGCGATGTCCGGCCAGCGCACGAGCTTCTGGCTTGGGGGAGCAGCTATGGAGGCGGGGGAGCTCACTCCGACGCGTCCGTCCGCTCGGAGGCGGCGAGGAAGCGTGCGGCTCGCCGTTGGTCAAACCGCGACGAGTCGCCGCGAGGGAAGCTTCGCGCCTACGCGCTCCCCAGATTCCTCTCCGCGCGGGTTCGTGCGGCCGGTGAAATCTTCCCGTGGTCCCTCCTCGCACTCCTCTGCCATCCCTGCCGTGGTGGTCGCTCCGCTCGACGACTCCGACACCAAGTCCGACTACTGGAGCTCGACGACTCCGATAGCAAGTCCGACTCCGCGGAAGATCCCTCACTAGCCGCACGAGGCCACGATTTCAATGAGGAGTGCCTCGCCATGTAGATGGCCGTCCGCGAGTCGGAGATGGAGCGGCATGCGGAGAAGGAGATCGAGGTCGCGGACGCGCGCCGGGCTGTGAAGCTCGTCGAGGCGTGACTGGCGCGGGAGCAGGAGGAGGAGCGCCTCGCGAGGGAGCGCGCTGCCGCGCCGATCGTCAAGCTGGAGATGGCGGACCTGGTCGATGTCGACGCCGCCCCAAACGCCACCGCAACCTGCAACTCCGACCGTCGGCCAAGCTCAATTTTGGTCTAGGTTGCGGCGGCGGCCCTGTATAGGTTAATTTTGTTGCGCAACTTTTAGATCGCTGCTAGTAGTGTAATTAATTGAATCATGAATAATCCCCTCCGTTGTTCTTCGATGAATTTTGCATCGAGTGTAAATATTCGAATGTGCAGTTCGTATTTGAAGTTTTCATTCTATGTTGTCTCGAATTTGACCTATATTCGTTCTCGAGTTTTACAGTTCGTAAGGACTCGTCAGAGATGCTCTAAGCAGGCTGGGTTTTTTCCCGCAAACTTAATACAGCACACCGTTCTACAAATCAATCGATTGACCATGCATGGATATACAGCTCCGTATGAGAAGAAAAATACGGAGTGACTATTTCTCCCTAACATCTGTCACCACACCAGCACCCACATGATGCATGGGAGCCACGTTCCACCACCAAATAACTTCCCCAAGCTAGTCATTCACGACCTGCGATGTATTCAACAGTTTTTGTTATTTCCAACGGTATGGGGTCGTAAAAATCAAGCAGCCGCTACCATCAGCCTTCACCGTGTCGTCTACCACCGGGAATCGATGAGTCTCTACTTTTTCGCTTACCGCTTCGATGCCCGGAAGGGGTGAGAATTTCGGACCTATGCTCGATGTTGTAGAAAGATCTCTAGAGTTAGAGTTTGGTCAACTTGCACCATCTTTATGGTGGCTATGGCAGTACTGTGCGGGATAAGAATAAGATATACGCGTCTCTTTGTCCACCTTACCGGCGGTGATCTTGCTGGTGGCTTGACGAGGGCAGTGATTCGTGTGATCGCTGTTTTCAAGGAGTGATGGATCTCGTCTAGTCTTAGTGTGTTAGAGGTCCGATGTTAGAACGTACAGATCAATTCAAGAGTTCAATGGCGACGACGAGCGCTAGTTCTTGGCCACATGCCCACGAAGACTATTATGAACAATGTCATGCCCACTTCGGTAAAGAAGTGGCGACAGCGACGCGCTGGTGGCTCGCTCTGACGGCAATAGTGATGGTTAAGCGGTCCAAGTATCTCGATGTCTACGTTCAGGGTGCTCTTCTTGTGAACTCGGGAAACAGATTCAGTCTTTCCTAGAAAAAAAAAGTTATGGGTTCGCACGTATATGGATGCAGTAATACATCCACGCGTCGACCTCACATAATTATAATATACTTACTCAAATCTAGAAATTTGGTACGTGCCGAATTACCAGTGCACTATCCCATCGGTCCAGCACCGACGTGTACCGGTCCGGTCTGGTTGGCCCATGCGATCGACGGCGACGCGCTTAACGAGCACTACCTAGACCGGTCAACCCTTTTACCCATCGAGCTCAAGGCAAAGGCAGCTAGCGTAGTAGCACGAGTAACGAGTTTTCCACATGCTCGAAACTCTCTTGGCGATGGTGAAAGGTCAGCGCCGCGCGCGCGTTCTCACAGGAGCCATGCATGCCCAGGACGGACCACAATACTCCAGCGTGGATTTTACGTACGCCATGCATGCATCCCCGGCCGAATTCCCAGAGAAAGTAAACGGGGTTGGCGTTGGACAGGCACCTCCATCCACCACATGACATGATGAGAAGAAAGAAGAACCATTCGCTCCCAAATCCCAAAGTCAACTCCGGCCTAGGAGTACTCCTTTAATTAATCAAATCATGTGGTAAAATAACCACTAGACCTGATTGGTAAAATGGGTGTAAATATTGTGTGGTCAAGTATACTACCATGTAAATATAAACAATCTGCCGACTAGACATGAATCGTGGCCTGCCTTTACAGGCACATCGCCGAACAATACGTTCTACTCTAGCAGGCCACATGAATTTGGCTAAGGATATAGGTTGACAAAAGTTTGTTATAGTTAGCATCGAAAGAATAATGGACAGGTTCTTGGTTCGCAATTCAAACCCTCCTTTTATCGAACGCCAATGGGCGAGATCATTCCGATAGTATTATCGTTGACATGTACATATGTACTCCCCTCGGTCCCTCTGTTCCACAATATATAACTTTTTAGCAAGTTAAAATAGTTTTCCATAAATTCTTATATTGTAGAACGAAGCGAGTAGTTCATACTTGGATCCGAATTGTTCGGACCTAGTAGGGAGAGAAATAGTATATATGCAGGCTCGTAAGGTCAAACAGTTATTTCATGAGCCTATGGCTAAGGGCCCATGAGAGAGGATGTGCACACGGTTTTGATACTAGCAGCGTAGTTAAAATGGTTGAGAGTGTGACATATGGCATTCTATCTACCGTACATAGTTTTTTTTTGTAAACTCCTTCTACCCCTAGATTTGGCAAAACTATGGACTGAGGTGTTGATCTAGTATAACAATATATTCAATTAACGTTAACCAGAATTAATTTAAAAAGGGATCTAAACAATTCCTTGTCCAACTCAATCTAGGTGGCAAATTCCAGGAGATGCTCAACATTGATTTGTATCATTTAGTGGGATTCAGCAATTTGCTTACGTGGGTGACATCTATACATCACCATTACATAACCTGGCATGATATGCCTGCGTATTATTACCTAGCTCATGACATGGTCTCATATTATAACTTTTCGAGACGAATGTACATCCATATTCCCATGTATCTAAAGAAAGATATCACCAATTAGTTACTGAAATATTGACTAGCTTATATCTAAAACGACGGCTTTAAAAAACATGAGAGGTTTGTATCAACCACTATCTAGTATGGCAAGCTTATATCTACTACGTTCGCATTGGAAAGGCCCCACCATCCACCACATGACATGATGAAGAACCATTCGCTCCCAAATCCCAAAGTTAACTCTGGCCCAGGAGAAGCCTAGCCTAAAACTACTTAATTAGTCAAATTATGTGGTAAAACCACTTTGTAGACCTAATTGGTGAAATGAGCAAAATTTTGTGTGGACAAGCATGCACCTGACCAAGCAACACGATCGACTCCAGCAGGCCACATCAATAAGGATGCGTTGACAAGAGTTTGCTATAATTAGCATCGAAAGAACAATGGAAGATTCTTGGTCCGCAATTCAAGCCTTTCTTTTATTGAACACCGCGGCGAGATCATTTGGATAGTATTATCGTTGACATCACGCACATACATACGTACTTTTGGATCCGGACTGGATGGATCTAGAGTGAAATATAAGGGAGATAAATAGTATATGCATGCTTATAAGGTCAGACGTTTAGTGGACCAATGAGAGATGGTTAGGGAGACTAGAGCCTGGCGTGCACAGTATTTTGATTATTGACATGTATGAAAATATATCTACCCTAGGTAGATACTCCTTCTACCCCTAGATTTGGCGAAACTGTGGATCTACCTGCTGATCTAGTGTGACAATATATTTCAACAATTATTAAAAAAGATGTATAAACAAATCGTTGTCCAACTCAATCTAGGTGTCAAGCTCCTGGAGAAGTTGAGCATTTATTTATATGATCATTTTGTGGGGTTCAACAATTTGTATACGTGGGTGGCATCTATAATTCCATATGCATATTACCATTTCATAACCAGGCACGGAATGCATACATATTGTTTCCTGGTCTCCAAGTAGTTGTGAACCATTATCAGAATGTAAGTTCTTGAGACGAATTGATGTACACTTAACTTCCCGAGCACTTAAACATTATCAACTGAAAGCTAATTAAAGTCTGAAATACATACCCAATACCTAACTTACACATAAAACGCTAGAGTCTTCCACGATAAATAAACTATACCATTTGACATCGTCATGGAGATCAAGGAGAACACACAGTGTTGGGTCAGTAGGATCATACCAAAATCCCATTTCTATAGACATGGGATTTTGGTGGGTCCCACTTTACACATTAAGTCTAACCATATATCCGGACGAGAAATACTACCTTCGTTTGAATGAATAAGGCACAAGAAAATTACGAAATACGGTTAAATTGGCCGAAAAGAGCAAGTAAGCCAATGCTAAGAGCAAGGACAATAGTTGTTGGGGGGATACCCCCGGGTAGGGTCACTCCGGGGTATAAGGACCAAGTTAGCCGAGGTTCGGCAGGGTCAAAGTGGATGCTGGCCGGGTCACCTCAAGGCAGGCCGGATCACGGAGTAACCCGGACCAGGGGGGGGGGTCGCCTAACATTGTCTCAGCCGACTTAAGGAGTAAGTCGGAAGTGCTTGTCTAACTTATATGCAGGAACAGGTGTGGCCGGATCTACTATGATCCGGGTCCCCTCTTAGCTTCTGGGAGAAGGAAGCAATCTCTCTGGTCAAAAGGAAGGTCCAGTACGCACTGCATGAGCGAAGCAAGCAAGGGAAGGACCACCGGGTCGTGGCCGACAAGGGTGGCGACGCCCATGTCGGCTGACGCAGGCGCCGCAGAGGCTTACGTAGCTAAAGCATGTATGACGCGGGGGAAAAGCACCCCGGTCGGGTTACCACTTTGGGAGGAATATGCCTCCACGTATGCCCTAGGCAGGGACCGAGCCTCCTCTATATAAGGGGGGCTAGGGTTCCAGTAGAAGGGGTTGGTTGAGCTCTAGAGGGATTGGGTTTTTTTTGAGAGTAGCAGAGCTAAGGTTCTAGGGAAAAATAGTAGGCAAGAGTAAGAGAGCTCCTTCTTCCTCCTCTCGCCAATACAGCTCTAGGAGCACTTGTAATCTGCAAAGGAAATTAATACAAACTTCTATGTGGAGAATCACTCCACTATCCCTCCCTGGATTCCCCTAGCGCATATTAGTCCCCACCTTTAGCCTATCCATGGCATCTGCCGTGACACCACCACGACAGTTGGCGCCCACCGTGGGGCTAGCGGCGCTAGCAGGGGTGAAGATCCGGACGGGAAACCTCATCAGCACCGGCGAACACATCGTCTCCGGGCTCGTTCAACGCTTTGGAGCGCTGGACTTCGTCAGCGACAACGCTGGTTGCTTCGGCACGCGCCCATTTCCGCGCAACGGCCTCTTCGTCAAGCTCGGTGCGCACAAGGTCTACGTTGCGGTGAACGTATCCTGCGTTCATCCACGCCGCGTCGTCGATGCGGGGGAACCACCCCTCACTGTGGCTCGCGGGGCGCGTACCGCTCGCTCCCCGGACCATGCGGAGGTGATGATGACTGCACCAGGGGCAGGCGCAAGCAAGGATCCAACACCGGACCCGGAGGTAACACCTAAGGCACCGAGGAAAGCTAGAGGACCTCCACTAGAGAGGCCTGAGAACGTACTGAGAGAAGCTATGGATAGCTTGGCTAACCCGGTAGCAGCAGTGGTAGATCCGGCTCAGGCACAAGCCGAGCTAGAGGAAACTAGGCAAAAGATACTAGAGGGCGCAAAGAAAATAGCCGCGGCTCAGCAGGCGCTGAACATGACGCTGCGTGAGTATGCAAAGGCAAACAAAGTTGATACGGTAAAAGTAAAAGGAAGAAATCTCATGAGCGAGATGAATAGAGAAGGTGATGATGGAGCCGAGGGGTCGGAGAACTATCTGTCTGTGGGGTTACCGAAGTATAGTACCCCAGCAAAGAACCTCAGAGCAGCGGATGCGGCTGCATCCGAGTTAGAGGGTCTGACGGGTGAGGCCCGTCAAAGACAGCAAGATAGGGTTAACGAGCTGGTTTGGATCGCGAACAGACAGAACGAAGAGCTACTCAGAGCTAACCTAGAGAGAGCTGGAGCTTCCAAAGTCGTCCATTCGGCGATGGGTAACCCGGAGAAATCCGCTGGAGCCGCATCGTCACCTCATGGTAGTCCAAGGAGAGAAGAGGTAGTAACCTCGGCCAGACGGAACAAACAGATCGCCCCGTACGACCCGACGCGTGCGGGAAAAGAAAAAGAAACGCGGAAAAATGATGATCGACGAAGTGTGAGCCGAGGTAACCACGACCAAGGCAATGTCGGTCAAGGGAACGCTACCAACGGCAACGCCGGACAGCGAAACTCCGCAGGAGCAGGACAACCGCAGCAACGGAATATACCAAGGCAAGAGCAAAGCGTCGGCCGAGGTATGCAACAGAAAGGTGTGCAATAAGAGCAAAACCGATACAACGACGGTGATTCGGAGGATTGAGTACCAAGCCGGAGGATTGGCTGATAAACTATGCTACGGGTGTGAAAATTGCCACTGGCAACTTGAGATGGGCTGTACGATACGTACCCCAGATGTTGGAAGGTCCGGCCAGAGTATGGCTGAATAATTTACCACCCGGAAGCATCAACTGCTTTATAGATTTTGAAGAAATGTTTATCAGCAACTTCTCAAGTACATATCAGAGGCCGAATAGGCCGCAGACCCTAGCAATGTGCAAGCAAAGACCTAATGAGACGGACCGTGAATTCTTGACCCGGTGGTGTACCGTGAGAAACTCGTGTGAGGGTGTCATAGAGTCACAAGCCATAGCATGGTTTGCACAAGGGTGCAGGTACGGCAGTGAGTTGTGGATGAAGTTACAAAGGAAAATGCCAATTACGCTGGCAGAGATGATCCGGATTGCTGATTCGTATGCTTTGGGCGATCCGACTCAACCTAGGATCGCGTCGAACGAGTCAAACGAGGAATACTATCAGAGGGATGGAGCCGGGTCATCTCGGAGGAACGATTACAGAGGAAAAAGGAGAGATGATAGACCGGATCATCGCTACGGTTCGCAACAAGTTGCAGCTGTGAATCAAGATCAACCCGGAGCAGGGAGCAACCAACGCCAGAGAACGGGAGGGCAATGGACTCCAAGAAACGACGGCAAGAAAACATGGACTCCGGAGCAAAAGAAACAGTGGCAGGAAAAGAAAGACCATCCGAGGTATACCTATGAGTCGATGTTGGACCAGCCGTATAAGTTTCACATGCCAAATCCGAATAGCCCAGCGGGTCACACAACGAGGCAATGTGAGTGGATGCATAAGATAGAACAAGGTGGTTCGGGGAATGCTCAGGCACCCCGGAATGATCAACCTCGGCAGGAGTTACCTCGGCAGCAATTGCTCTCCGGGCGAACACGCAACAGCTAATGTTGCCTCCCCCTCCGCCGAGGTATGACAACAATGAGAGAAGGGATGCAGTGCATCAGGTGGAAAATCAGCAACAGCCGGATCAGAGGTACCCCAGAAACGAGGGGAGGAATGAGTACAGAGAACATCACCAGAGCTATTGTGTGTTCACAACTGAGGAAACAGATAGGAAAAGCTTGCAGCGCCGACATATGGAGGTCAATGCGGTAATGCCAGCAGTGACGAGGTACATGCCTTGGTCCGACCAGGAAATCACCTGGAACATCAAAGATCATCCTAAGCTTATGCCGAGTCCAGGCTCATATGCGCTAGTGCTAGATCCGACATTCATTGGACCAAACATCAATGTGAGGTTCTCCAAGGTACTGATTGACAATGGCAGTAGCATTAACATCATGTATGCGGATACAATGCGCAAGTTGGGCATCTCGGAGAACATGCTCCAGGCTACGAGAACAACTTTCCATGAAATTGTATCAGGCATTTCTTGTGAGCCCATAGGCAAAGTCCGAGTCGACGTGCAATTCGCCACAAGGGATAACTGCCGAACTGAAAATCTGGAGTTTGAGGTGGTGAACTTGTAAAGTGCGTATCACGCGTTACTCGGAAGACCAGCATTGAACAAGTTCATGGCAAGCTGCCACATCAGTTATCTAAAGATGAAGTTGCCCGGGCCAAATGGAGTGATTACCATTGCTGGAGATTTCCGACGTTCCATTAAGTGTGCTTCAGCCGGGTCTAACCTAGCCGAGTCACTCGTGATTGCGCAAGAGAAAAGAAAAATCCAGGAGGTGGCGGCATTAGCTCAGTCCGCGCAGCAGTATATGCCGGCGTTGAGTAACCCGCATGGAAGCGTTTCATTCCAAGCCACAAAGGACACCAAGAAGGTTCCAGTTGATGACATGTTCCCGGAGCGCACCGTAACAATTGGTGCCAGGTTAACTGACAAATAGGAAAGCGAGCTCGTCAACTTCCTCCGTGAGAATCGAGATATTTTTGCTTGGTCTACACAGGACTTGCAAGGTGTTCCGAGGGAGTTGGCCGAGCACTCTTTGAACGTAAGACCCGGAGCAAGGCCGGTGAAGAAACCTCTCCGCCGCTTCGCCGAGGATAGGAGAAAAGTCATTGGAGACGAGATAGCTCGATTGCTAGCAGCAGGATTTATCATGGAAGTACTATATCCGGATTGGCTCTCTAATCCGGTGCTCGTAGAAAAGAAGAAGGATGATCCGAATGTAGCAGTGGTTTGGCGTATGTGTATCGATTACACGAACCTAAACAAGGCGTGTCCAAAAGATCTATTTCCACTGCCGAGGATAGATCAGGTCATAGGCTCAACCGCGGGATGTGAACTGTTGTCATTCATTGATGCATATTCTGGTTTCCACCAGATACCTCTGAACCCGGATGATCAAATAAAGACTGTGTTTATTACCCCGTACGGGGCTTATTGCTATCGCACTATGCCGTTTGGTTTGCGTAATGCAGGTGCAACATACCAAAGATGTATGCAAAAATGTTTGCACGACCAAATAGGTCAAAACGTACAAGTATACATGGATGATGTGGTTATCAAGACCAAGGAAAGCAAAACGCTCCTTGACGACATCAGGCAGACATTCGCGAACTTGAGAAGGTTCCGGATGAAGCTTAACCCGGAAAAATGTACCTTTGGTGTCCCGGCTGGAAAATTACTCGGATTTCTCGTCTCCAGCCGAGGTATCGAGGTTAATCCAACTAAGATTCGGGCCATTGAGCGAATGGAGCTGCCGAAGTGTCTTAACAATGTCCAGAAGTTCACTGGGTGCCTAGCATCGTTGAGTCGGTTTGTATGTCGGTTGGGAGAAAAGGCATTGCCTCTCTACCAACTCATGAAAAAGAAGGATAAGTTCGTTTGGACACCATAGGCCGATGAAGCCTTTGCCCACTTAAAAAGGATGTTGGCCACTGCACCAGTGTTAGCCTCTCCACTATCAAAGGAGCCAATGTTGCTCTACATAGCCGCAACCAACCGAGTTGTAAGTGAAGTGATTGTAGTGGAGCGCAATGAAGAGGGTAAGTCGGTGCACAGGCCAGTATATTACTTGAGCGAGGTATTGTCTGCCTCCAAACAGAACTACCCGCACTTTCAAAAGGTGGCATATGGTGTCTATATGGCGGCTAAGAAGTTAAAGCATTACTTTGAGGAGCACCCCATCAAAGTAATATGTGAAACTCCCATATCCGAGATAATGGGTAACAAGGATGCGAGTGGCAGAATTGCAAAATGGGCAATTGAGTTAGCCCCTTATGCGCCCAATACGATAGAAGAGAAATGATCAAGTCTCAGGCTGTGGCGGACTTTTTTGTAGATTGGGCCGAGGTACAATACGAACCACTGCCACCAGATCCGAACTACTGGAGGATGCACTTTGACAGGTCGAAAACCAAAACCGGATTAGGCACCGGGGTTGTGCTTACCTCACCAAAGAAGGACCAGCTAAAATAGGTATTGCAGATCCATTTCGCGGCATCGAACAATGTCGCTGAGTACGAGGCTCTTGTGCATGGGCTCAAAGTGGCAAAGGAGATTGGCATACGTCGGATAATATGCTTTGGCGACTCGGATCTGGTGGTGCAACAAGTGTCCGGAGTGTGGGACGCCCTGGATCCAAACATGGCACTATACAAGTTTCATGTGCAGAAAATATCTGGTTACTTTGAGGGATGTGAATTTCACCATGTACCCCGAGTGGAAAACGAAGCTGCCGACATGCTGTCGAAGCTCGGATCGACCCGACAGGCAATTCCACCGGGGGTAGCATTGGAACACCTCAGAAAACCATCTATCAGGCCGTCCCCAGGAACCGACTCGATCTATGTCCCGGAAGATACGGAATCCGGAGCTGAGCCCATGGACATTGACACGGGAGGTAGTACGCGAGA
The DNA here is from genome assembly GCA_916181665.1 of Avena sativa. NCBI lineage: Eukaryota > Viridiplantae > Streptophyta > Magnoliopsida > Poales > Poaceae > Avena > Avena sativa. The sequence goes on along the minus strand of OV702288.1, from coordinate 624,761,985 downwards.
CCCAGGGACTGCATCGACAAACCCGGGGACTGCCTCAGTAGACCCGGGGACTACCTCGCTAGACTCGAGGACTGCTCATCGTGATCCGGCTGAGGTTATGCCGGTAGATCAGATGGAAATTGATGAAGACGTATTCCCTCCACGAGCGATACCAGCTTGGGCACTGCCTATATTCCAATTCCTGAAAGACGGAACATTACCCGTTGAGGAGGTGTTAGCCAGGCAAACTCAGAGGAGAGCAAAAGCATACACGATTATCAATTCTGAGTTGTACAAACAGAGTGTAACCAACTTCCTCCAGCGATGCGTTGACCCAGAAGAAGGACTTGACATCCTCCAAGATATACACCAAGGAGAATGCGGGCATCATGCCTCATCCCGAGCCTTGGTGGCAAAGGCATTCCGGCATGGGTTCTACTGGCCAAGTGCCTTAGAACAAGCAGAAGATCTGGTGAGAAAATGCAATGGTTGTCAAAGGTATGCCACTAAGACGCATATGCCTATGTCGGGACTCAAGACCATACCAATTACGTGGCCATTTGCTGTATGGTGCTTGGATATGGTTGGCCCGTTCAAACCAGCCAGAGGAAACATGACACACATTTTGATCATGGTGGACAAGTTCACAAAATGGATTGAAGTGAAGCCTATAAGAAAATGTGATGGAGCTACGGCCGTGACATTTCTCAAAGACATCATCTTGAGATACAGTTATCCACACAGTATTATAACCGATAATGGAACAAATTTTGCGGAAGGAGCATTTGCGCGCTTTTGCCGAGACAAGAAGATCCGACTCGATGTAGCCTCAGTAGCCCACCCCGCATCGAACGGACAAGTGGAAAGATCCAACGGATTAGTATTATCCGGGATAAAACCCCGGCTCATTGAGCCGCTGCAAAGATCAGCAGGGTGCTGGAAAGAAGAACTACCAGCGGTACTATGGAGTTTAAGAACAACTCCGAATCGATCAACAGGCTATACGCCATTTTTTCTGGTATATGGGGCAGAAGCTGTATTACCAGCCGACATAGAGCATGACTCGCCTAGGGTCACCCAATACACAGAAGCCGAAGTGCAGGAAGCCCGGCAAAATGATGTTGATCTACTGGAAGAAGCGAGAGAACTGGCATTGTCCAGATCCGCCATATATCAGCAAAATCTCCGACGCTATCATAGCCGGAAAGTGTGCCCCCGAGTCTTTCGGGAAGGCGATCTGGTGCTTCGGTTGGTACAACGTACTGCTGGCATGCATAAATTATTCCCCCCATGGAAAGGGCCATTCATTGTGAGCAAAGCATTGCACAATGATTCTTACTATCTTATAGATGCAAAGCCATAGGAAAAGAACAAGGCGGACAGGTTCGGAGAGGAATCTAAGCGACCGTGGAATGTAGCACTACTTCGTCCCTTCTACACTTAGCTAAGAAGTGTATATATCCGAGTCGTCTCATATGTCGGTATGTATGTCGGCAATGAGCTTATCAATGAAATAGAAGCGCCTCGAGCAGTAACTCGGGGACTGACTTAATAATGATTGTTGTTACTTCTTATGCGGTAGCTGGAATGAGTCGTTCTACTTAACCCGGATTAGTAATGTGTGAGCACCAAAAACCCAACTCTTCGACTTGCTGCTGTCCAACAAGAATTGGCTTCATGGCAAGCAAGAGAACAAGTTTGGAATTGCGTAGCACATGAAAAACGACTAAGGAAACAAATTTATTATGCTGAATTATTTTGAGCTAAGCCTAAAAGTTTCTAAGTATTGTTAAAACAATTTTTGAAGCTCGGATTCGTAAGTCGTAAAACCGAATCAAGGTAGACACGGACCGAGCTAGAAGATTGGACGAACAAGAAAATGAAACTCGGGGACTACGCCCAAGTTAATCCGGCATAGAAACATAGTAGCAAAATATCACATATACAGCATACAGTTGCACCCGGCATACCGGGGATCTGATAAATTTTCAACTTTTTTGAACTAAGGAGCAGCAGGAGGAGGAAGTTCGGCGTCGTCGTTGCTGTCTTCAATATCTAAGGCATCATCTTCTCCGCCCTCATCCGACCCATCTTCAACGTTCTCAACGTGCTCGTCCCTAGCGGATTCCAGGAAGCTCGGTCCTTCAACCCAGTCATGGATAGGAGAATATTCGACGAGGCTATAGGCGCAAGCCTGGCGCCGAGCTACCCACTCCGGATCATCGGTCCATCTGGATCCGGTGCGCCGGCGTGTAAGGAGGCTGAGGTCGATCTTCTCGTACCATGTGAGAATATGGTGAAGGATAGTATCAGCTGCGGCGCGCCCAGCGGATTCTCTCCAGAGATCAAGCTGGGTCTCAGTCTCCATTAGCTTCTCGACGAGAATCGCGGTGGTCTCCGGGCTACTCTCTCCGGGCCAGAACGTGTTGAAAATGTGAACTGCAACGTCGAGGATATCCTTGCCATAATTCTTGATGATCTCCACGCGAGTTGACAAGCTGACCAACAGGTCCTCCATGTCGTAAGGAATCTCCTCACCAGCAGGAGCGGCAGGAGTACCCCTCACTTGGCGAAAATCCGCAACTGCTGCCCTTGCAATAGTGATGCTCTCAGGAAATTTGCCTGGAAGCCAGACAAGGGAAGAAGGTAAAGAAAAGACATATGAAGCAACCCGGAAAAGTAGGTTGGAAGGAACTTACGTGATATGTGGCTAAGGATCCAGGTTAACTCCTTGATGCAGTCATCGTGTCTCTTGCGAAGTTGCTCAAGCTCAGCGTTTGCCGACCCAAGCTGGATGTCGGATTCTTTGAGTAGCTCCTGGTCCTTGGAGATCTAGAGAGTAAGGCGCTCACGCTCTTCTGTGAAGTTCTGGACAACCTTTTAAAGATCGGTTTGGTGCTGGGCCTTCATCTTCTCCATCTCAGCCTTGAGCTTGGCAATCTCGTTGTCCTTAGTCCGGAGGAGAGCGAGCTCATCATCCTTTTTCTTCAGCTCGGCTTGATGCTGTCCTGCTTGTTCGAGAAAATGCAGCATCAAATCAGGCACGGGCACACTATCCTCAAGCGATGCTGAAATAGTATGTTGACCCGGCAGAGCCGAGGAGTGAATGTTTGCCGAGCCAAGGAGAAGAGGAAATGGAAAACACTACGAGGTCGGACAAAAGAGGACATAGCCTGGATTTACTCCAAGTTCTTCCGCATGATCTTGTTCTCAGCCTCCACCCCAGCTGCAGAAACCGAATGAGGAGATTAGCTCGGCAGAAGAAGGTGAAGAAAAACAGAGAAGTGCCAAGGGAGAAAATTACCCCTCTTCTCATGTTCTGTAATAAGTGCAACATGTTTTGCGCGTAGCATCTTGTGGGTATCCAGTAGGCGTTGGAATTCAGCGCTCCGGCGATTGGTGGTTACCTGAAAAAAGCAAAGAAGTGTAAAATTAGCTTGGTACATATTCGAAGTGTACAAGATCCGGGCCAAGTGGAACTTAACCCGGCTCTAGGTGTGTGCATATTCGAAGTGTACAAGATCCGGGCCAAGTGGAACTTAACCCGGCTCTAGGTGTGTGCATATTCGAAGTGTACAAGATCCGGGCCAAGTGAAACTTAACCCGGCTCTAGGTGTGTGCATATTCGAAGTTCACATGGAGCTACGTTAGTTTTCTAATGAGCATCCGGCTGAGTAACAAGCTACTCCACCGGAGGCTCGGGGACTAATGGTTATTATCTACAGCATGTAAAGGAGAAACGACATACCTCCATCATTCGCCCCGCGAGGTTAATTGCTTTATCGGCGGTATTCATCTGGGCGGAAAATTCTGCGGGGCCGAACTTTTCCGGGAGATCGTCGTTGTGGACGAACTCCGCCTTATTCCAGTTCATGACGAACTCAATAAGACTCGGAGGGTACCACTCACCGGTGGGCATATGGGGTGCCACCAAGCCCTTTGTGTGCGCTTCTTTCCTCTCAACCAAGGCAAGAGCTGGGCTGGTATGCAGAACCATCTGTTGCGCATCAGTTGGCTCGGCAGGAACATCCTTCGTCGCTGGAGCTTTCTTGGGAAGCATCGACGCTAGGGTTCGCTGCCCAGCCTCGACAGATGTAGACTTGGTAGCATCCGGAGCCTTTTTGCCCTTAGCTTGCTGGGAAGAACTAACTGTAGTGGATTTCCCCTTAGAAGCTACTGGAGTAGTTCCTCGCCGATGTTGAGATGACTCGGACGAGGCGGAAGAACTTGGCACTGGAGCTCTTATAGCTGAACTTGGAGCTGTTATTGGTTTCCTTGGTGCCGGAATAGGTGCTGGTGCTGGCTCGGTCGCTGGTACTGGAACTGCTGGTGCTGGTGTTGAGATCGACTCGGTGGCTGCTGGTTGCGGTGATGCCGAGGTGGTGGACTTTGTTGCCTCAGCTGGACCGACCCCTCCCGCTCCAAGGTCGCGTTCCTCTCGACGAGGTAGTGCGGAACCCGGAGCAGCCGCAGAACCCTCTGGAATAGGGCTCAGCGGACGTGACTCGTCGTCACGAGGAGGAGAAGGGCTGGATTGAAGTGGTGAAGAGATGCTTGATCCGCTCTGAGGGACCTCCACCGGAGGTCTGAAGAAGAGAATAATATCAGAAGAGAAATTGCCACGATGCAAGGAAAAGTGAGTTACGCAACGAAAAATGACTTACGCATCCGAGGTTTTGGCCTCCTTGGGTTTCCGAGCCCTTCGTGTCGGGGCTTTGCCTGCCCGCTTGGAGGTAGTCTTGTCTCCGGCCTTCTTTTGCCTTTTTGTGGGCTGGAGAAGGTTCGGAGGAAGAACTTGATGTGGCTCCGCGCTTCTTCTTCGACGCCACCGGAACCGGCTCGCCCGTAGCAAGTGGGGGATCCTCGTGGATATGCCCACGGGGTTAGCTGATGCCGGGAAGGCAAAAGAAAGAGTGACAACCTCAATAGGTTCAATCACGTTGACATCCGAGTCATCCTCATCATCGGGCCAATCTCTAAGAGAAGAGAATTTACCGTTGGGTCGTTTGGTAGCGTCGGTCATAGGGAGGAACATCTCCTGGTCCGGCTCCTCCTCATCCGGGATTTCTCGGTCCGGCGCCCACTTAAGGGTCGGATACGTACCATCCTCGAGATTTTGCTGAAGGAACAGCTGAGAAAAAGTATGAAGAACAGAGTCAAAAATACAACAAAAATCGACACATATTTGATCCGAAATAAGTTTGCCCCGCAAAGCTTACCGCGGGAGGGAGCCTGTCACGATAGTAGTGCTTAGTTCCCCACGTCCATTCGGCAGAGAAATCCCTGTGGGTGGTGAAAAGAGCCTTAACCCAACGAAAAATCTCCGTGTTGCTCAACTCGAAAGAAGAGGTCCGGTTGGGGTCGCGGCCGAAACTCATGTGGCACAACTTGTGGGTGCGCTTCTGGAGGGGAGATATTCGGTTGCGCACGAACGTGATCATAGCATCCTCGTTGCGCAATCCGAGTTTCTTCAGTTCCGTGAACCTCTTGTTAACTTGATTGGCCAGAGCCGTGGGCTTCTTGGAGACCTCCTCCCAGAATTCCGGGTCAGGTGGACCCGGAGCATAGGGCAGCAACCGAATCAAATCTTCAGTGCCCTCATTCCGGACATAGAAGAAGGTTTGGGCCCATCCTTTGCAGGAGTCAAGCCCGGTAACCCGGGGGAAAACAGAAAGTCTCCGGGGCGAGATGGAGGCAGCTTATCCTCCAACTCTACTTGGATGTTGGGGATGACGTTGCGACGAAGGCCGAAAAACCGGATCCATAGCTCCTTCGTGGGCCACAGTCCGGTGTAGCCTTCGATCATAGAAGCAAAGGCAGAGAGAGGTGATAGCGTTGGCTAGGAGATGGTGCGGCTGCAAGTGGTAGGTGCTGAGCCAATCCCGAAAGAAATCGCTCACCGGCAGACCAAATCCCCGTTGGAAGTGGGACAGGAACACGACGAACTCACCCGGATTGGGTGAGGGGGCCAGTTCGGCAGAGGGGAGACGAGCGACGATGCCGGCAGGAATACGTCTGGTCCGGTAGAGGCAGTCAAGGTCATCTTGATAGACCCATGATCCGGCCCACGCGCCACGGTCCGCCGCGGCGACGTCCTCCTCCATTTCTTGCTCGGCAACGGCGAGCTCCTCCTCCGTCATCTCGTGCTCACTACCCTCGCTGGCGCTGGCGGCGGCGGGAATCTGAGGCCTGGATTGGCGAGGACCCGTAGCGAAGAAGTTGCGCAGCGGTGGCTGCGATGCAGAAGCACGGGGAAAGTGCGGCGGCGGCGCTGCTGCTAGAAGCACTGGCGGCGGCATGGTCGCTAGGAAGACGAAGGAGAAAAGCAATGGGCAGAGGGGCGCAGAAGTGGGAAAAATGCTAAGGGGTGCGCCCCTCCGCTACTTAACCACCCCCTGAGAGGGTGAGTGGGGTCGCGCTGAGCCAATGAGCCACATGGTGTGGCTGTGTATCGCACGCCTCAGCCAATCGTAGAGGAGCCACACAGAGGGCCACAGAGCAGAAGCAACCCCGTGACGTGATGCACGGATGCGGTAAACGAGGAGGCAGGCGTGACGTGACCCTCGCACAGTGATAACTGACAATCACTGCGGCGGTTACTGTGCATGCCCTTAAAATAAGACGAGGTAATGATTAGCCTCCACGTGGGTTGGCGTACGAGAGAAGGTAACAAGGCCCGGATCAAAACATGGTAACCATGGGATCCGAGCCAAAGTGGTAACCCGGCCGGCGATTGAAAACTTGGAACGTGCGAAGGGAACGTAAATCCATATAATCCGAGGTAAAGAGCTAACTCGGAAATAACATCCAAGGCTCGAACATAAATGAACCTGATGTGGCCTTAGCGGCCAAGGCAGCTAAGGCCGCACCAGCTTCGGGGACTAATGTTGGGGGGATACCCTCGGGTAGGGTCACTCCGGGGTATAAGGGCCGAGTTAGACAATGTTCGGCAGGGTTAAAGCGGATGCTGGCCGGGTCATCTCAAGGCAGGCCGGATCACGGAGTAACCCGGACCAGGAGGGGGGGTCGCCTAACATTGTCTCAGCCGACTTAAGGAGTAAGTCGGAAGTGCTTGTCTAACTTATATGCAGGAACAGGTGTGGCCGGATCTACTATGATCCGGGTCCCCGCTTAGCTTCTGGGAGAAGGAAGGAATCTCTCTGGTCAAAAGGAAGGTCCGGTACGCACTGCATGAGCGAAGCAAGCAAGAGCAGGACCACCGGGTCGTGGCCGACAAGGGTGACGACGCCCATGTCGGCTGACGCAGGCGCCGCAGAGGCTTACGTAGCTAAAGCATGTATGACGCGGGGGAAAAGCACCCCGGTCGGGTTACCACTTTGGGAGCATGTATGACGTAGCTAAGAATATGCCTCCACGTATGCCCTAGGCAGGGACCGAGCCTCCTCTATATAAGGGGGGCTAGGGTTCCAGTAGAAGGGGTTGGTTGAGCTCTAGAGGGATTGGGTTTTCTTTGAGAGTAACAGAGCTAAGGTTCTAGGGAAAAACAGTAGACAAGAGTAAGAGAGCTCCTTCTTCCTCCTCTCGCCAATACAGCTCTAGGAGCACTTGTAATCTGCAAAGGAAATCAATACAAACTTCTGTGTGGAGAATCACTCCACTATCCCTCCCTGGATTCCCCTAGCGCATATTAGTCCCCACATTTAGCCTATCCATGGCATCTGCCGTGACACCACCACGACAATAGTATAGCCAGCTGCTGGCTATAAGCCAAGTGCCATGTCATCTATAGTCAACTTAGAGCTAGTATGTACAATAGTGAGCTACAAAAATATACTATTTAAGCACTACATGGTCCACCTTTCACTCTCTCAAAGTGCCTAGGAGAACGTGCTAAAGCTGGCTCTTGCATGAGAGTCCACTATTTTTTTCTCTTCTCTTCTCTCTTCCAACTAGACAAAAAAATAATATTTTAATCTTTATAGACAGCTGACTAGACTTACTGTACTTGTACTTGCTCTAAAACCACTTACATCTCTGGCTAGAAATACATAAGGTCACATCGATAAGATAGATCATAGCCTTTGAAAATCGGAATCCACGGAAAGATTCTGGAGGCGTATGATTTAAGAACTCAGCAGGGTGACAGATTGTACTAGTAGCAGATGGTGGGTTCAGATCAGGTGAAGCATTAAACAAGCCAGAATTAGGTGGTCAAAGCCTATGGGGGACGGGCACCTAATCGAGCCGCGGTGCGCACATCTCTAGAGATGGAAGAACATGGCTGCCTATGGGGGTCAGAGATCTGATTGAGTACTAGAAATAAACAAAACACGGTTAACAGGGCGCAGACAGCACGGATTTCTAAGCTTCTGCCTGATGCAGATTTTGTTAATGTCAACATTTTCTAGGTCAACAGTTGCAGCCTCCCCACTGTTCCGATCCATCGTCTGGCATGTGTTTCTTTGCGGGAAGAGACCTGTGGCTGGTTGTATTTCTGGAATAGCCCGTGGTGAATTCCAAGAAGATTGGAACTACCGATAGAACTCCTACCAAGTACTTGAGCCAAGCAATCGGTGGCTTCTAAACCTTGAACAGTTCACTACGTCCAGCTTGGCAGCTTATACTACCGTAGTTCGTGAGACTGAATCCGCACACCTAGTCAAAGCTCATGGGAGCAATGGACGAAAGGCCGAAACGCCGCCGTGAGTTGCCGTCGCCGGTTCGCCACCACAAAATTCATCACTGTTCCATACGGTTTTCAACGAAAACGAAGGAAGGAGAAACTTCAGCTACCACGACGCTGAACGAACGCTCGAGAAAGTCAGCCAAGGCAAATGTCAAAGAGTAATAACGGTTGGATTTGCAAATTCTGTCAACGTAGAGGGCCCAGCCGAAAGATGTGGCTCGCTCTGGCTCTGACCCCCGGCCGCGAGCGACTAGTAAACAAAGCGCGGGGCGGTGAGCTGGGGCATGTGATGTGTGGTGCATGTGAACACCACTACGACGACCAATACTAATCCCGACACCCCTTAAATAATCCGGCGACAACTGCTGCGCCTCCGCAACCCTCCCGCTCTCTCCGAGCCTAGCCGTCTTCTTCGTCCCAATTGCAAAGCCCATAGCTTGGAATTAATAACTGGAGGAGCTCCAGCTCGCGGACGCGCACCGGCCACGGGCCACCAACCGTCTTATATATTCGGCTCCCGCGCCCCACCGCCATTTCGTCAACCCGCGGCGCATTTCGTCGGACGCGTATAACGTATTATACGATCGAGCGAGCTAGCTCCAGGAGATCATGGCAGCCATGGCACCGCCGAGCGCGCCTCCCGCAGAGGTGCCGTCCTACTTCCTCTGCCCGATCTCGCTGCAGCTCATGCGCGACCCGGTCACGCTCCCCACCGGCATCTCCTACGACCGCGCCGCCATCTCGCGCTGGCTCGCGTCGCCCGCCTCCGCCGCCTCCAGCAGCAGCCGCACCTGCCCCGTCACGCGCCAGCCGCTCGAGCCGGAGCTCCAGCTCACGCCCAACCACACCCTCCGCCGCCTCATTGGCTCCTGGATCGCCACCCTCTCGCCCGGCTCGGGCGTCGACGAGGAGGAGGTGGCCGCGCTGAGGCCCGTGCACCGGGACGAGCTCGCGTCGCTGCTCTCCGACGCCGCCGCGGCCCAGGTAGGCGCGCTCAGGAAGCTCGGGGAGCTGGTGGCCGAGTGCGACCACAGGCGGGCAATGCTGGAGTCCCAGGACGGGGTGTTCGACGTGCTGTCCCGCGTCCTCACCGGCGCCAGCGCGTGCTCCACGGCGCGGGAGGAGGCCGTCGGGGTCCTCGCGTCGCTCCGGATCCCGGAGCAGGACCTGGTCCGCATCGTCTCCAGGCACGGCAACCTGGCCCAGTCCCTCACCGCCGTGCTCCGCTCCTCCAACCTGCAGTCGCGGGCGCAGGCAGTGCGGCTCGTGCGGGCACTCGCTGACGTGTCCGTCCCGGCCTGGGTGATCGGGCTGGACCAGGAGCTCCTCGCCGAGGTGATCCGCGTGGTCCGCGACCGCGTCTCGACGCGCGCCACCAAGGCGGCGCTACACGCGCTCTCCGCACTGTGCCCATACGGCAGGAACCGCGTCAAGATCGTCGGCGCCGGTGCGGTGCCGGCGCTCGTGGAGCTGTTGCTGGACGAGCCCGAGAGGCGGGTCTGCGAGCTCGCGCTGGCCGTGCTAGACCGGCTGTGCACGTGCGCCGAGGGGCGCGCCGAGCTAGTCGCGCACGCGGCAGGCGTGGCCGTGGTGGGCAAGAAGGTGCTGCGGGTGTCGGAGGCGGCGAGCGAGCGAGCGGTGCGCGTGCTGCGGTCCGTGGCGCGGCACGCGGCGACGCCCGCCGTGCTGCAGGAGATGGCGCAGGCCGGCGTCGTGGGCAAGCTGTGCCTGGCGCTGCGGTCGGAGCTGTGCGGGGTCAAGACCAAGGAGAAGGTGCACGAGGTGCTCAAGCTGCACTCCAGGGTCTGGAGGACCTCGCCATGCTTGTCTCCCAAGTTCTTGGCGCTCTACCCTTCATGACCATGAATTCCTCCCGTTTTTGTTCATCACAAACGCAGCTGTTCATTCATTCTTTTTCTTGTTGTTGCTACATTTTTCTTTCAAATTACTTGGATCCGGAGGGTACCTTTTTTGTGCCTACAAAACTGAAATACACGGCGTACTGAGCTTTTTCGGTTGCTCACTTATTCAATCTCTGTAGGGTAATCCCATTTTTTAATCAGAGATAAACGTTTTGCTGTCTTCGAATTCTCATCCTCTGGTACACGTACGCTTCGCAGAGATCGAACGATTCGAACATATTTTCCCTCCCGAATGGGATTAATGGAAGCAATTTGTTTCTCTCCAACGCATGCAAGTTGTGCAGAGGTCTTAAATCTATGGGAACTCACAGAAAATAGATGAACACTACCTATCAACATCCTTGGTCTTAAATCTATGGGAACTCATAGAAAGTAGATGAACACTACTATACAATTAATGGAAAAACTCCAAGGATAATGCCATTTATTTTATTGGAGATAAATTATTTTACAAACTTTCTTTGTTTTCACAGTTTACTTACCCTATCTTCCACTCACTCATGGACTCAAATCATATTTTCTTTACCTATGCGGTATTAGTGAAATTTAACCGAAGCTTGTTTTGAACTTGCATATAAGTAGTGCAGTTTTTTTTTCAAAAAGAGAAGTGAAACCCCAGCCTCTGCATCGGTTGATGCACATATATAAGTCGTGCAGTGATCTTGGAAACATGAGATATTGCACAAGATCAATAAACACTACCATACCATGGATAAAGTCCAAGTTCTCTTGATCAAAGATACCAATATCCCCTATGTGACCAGTATCTAGTGGAGGGGTTTCATCACGACGCAAGTTCTTCTCCAGTGAAATCTATATTGGGGGACTTCTAGTGTTAATAAGGTATAGTTTAATGCTTTATGGCTATTAAAATGAAATAATAAAAAACTTCTCAAAAAACGTATACTCGTTACTCGTAGGGAGTAAATGATCAACTTATGTCGATCTAGGAGAAAGTAAGGAAAAGGTGTGAATGAACATGGTTCACATACACCCACTTTCTGTCCATGCATTTCTGCAACGCAATCAATGTGCAAAAATTTCTCCTTTTTAACCTAAGAAAGTAACATTTGACTTTTAAACTTTCCAAGTAAATAAAAACTTGGAATAACAATGTATGACTTCTTAAAATTCTGTATCTTATATAATATTTCTCCAGCATTTGTTAACCTGGAAAGTTTCAAGTACATATGTTATTTTTTTTGGGAGAAATGAAAAAAGAGGAAACACTAAGTAGTGATCTTAGTAAGCCCACAAAGATCTAGATGCAAATATGGACAACCTAGATAGACGGTGCACCATGGTGGGAGATGGAATATGGACCGAGTAGAGGAATGTGGAAGAAGGAAAAAGGACAATAAAGGAAAAAAGAATGGAAAATATGTTGAGAAAATGTGCCCTCGGCAATCCCCCTCTCTTGACAGATAAGCTAAGTTGACAAGGTTAAATATGTGTGGGCCCTGGCAACTTTCATTTTTTCGAAAAATGCAGCGTCGTCAATGCTCAGATGCATGTCCTAGATCCCCATCGTGTGCGTCCTAGTTTCCTCAAGTTCACGCGTGAGTGGCCTCCAAAAAGAATGGGTGAGGAGGGAGGAGGTTTACCAAACTACAACACACTCAAGACTCACGGAAGACTAGACATTAATGTTGGCATCCCTCCTTCGAGCTGAAATGGATCACCGAGAAGTGGCAGTTGACAAACAAGGGGATTGTAGGAAGACGATAGTGGGGAGGGGTAGAGGGTGAGGAGAGAGGTAAGGGGTTGGGGGTGGCAGTACATAGATGTGAACTAGAAATATACCCCGCACGATTGCAACGGGTATCTCTTTAAGAAATCTAATAAAATGCATGAAATTTTCTACTGAAATAGGCAATATTTAGGTAGTCATAGTGGCCTAGAGGCTAAATTTAGTTGTCATGAAATTGATCTGCATATGAGAATTTAAATGTTCTTATGATTGGGGGTATGCCTAATTGATGTATATAAGATATAATCAACGGGTTCAAGAAACGTATGGTGTGGATGGCTTGCATGAAGATGCCATGCTCATTGCCACATAATGTTTTTAGAAAATTTTGAGTTGTTATATATAGAAGAGCACATATATGATTTTCATCAATAAAAATACTTGGCGAAAAATTCACTTTGTTGGTGAAATTAATCTCGATGTTCTAATTGCACATGATTTACACGAGTGATCTTATCAATCAAACGGAAAAAAGGATGACGTGAAAATTTTGATAGATAATAGAATAGATTACATGGATAGCTTGCATGTAGAAATTAACAATAAGTAATGAATGTTAGTGGGATGAAGTGGATAATTGGTTGGCTAAAAGAAAAAGTGATGTTGATAGCTTGCATGTTGAGATAGACTAATATTAATAACATTTACTGGGGTTTTGTTTTATAATAAGTGTAGATTAGAGAAAGAAGGGGAACATAGGTAGGAGGAAGAAGTGTGCATGCGAGAAAGGCAATGGAAAGAGTTGTCATGGAGGAGGGAACAAAATGAGGCAGTGGGAGATAGGAAGCGAGCAGAATAGCGCAACAATAAAAAACATGGAGGATATATATAGGAGTCAATGAATGCACCCTTGTCATTTCTTATGAGCATTTTTTGTATAAACTCGTACATGCAAACCTCCACCAATGCAGTCCCAGTGATTAAGAGCATTCTCGTGTGCAACCCATAAAATAGAGATGTCATTTTATAGTTACACATTGTAATAAGAAGTGTTATTACATATAAAGTTTTTTTATCTTGGAAGTGGTGCTAATTTTTGTTTCTTTTATCACCTAAACACAATCCTTTTAGCACTAGCACTAGCCAATTTTGTCATTCTAAGTATAGGGGCGCTATTTGTACTAGCATCATTTGTAAAGAGAAATGATAATTTTTTAAGAGGAAAAGGACCTCGCCTCAGCTCCATTCATTCCAATGAAACCAATGAGCAAGAAAAATACATTGAGATTTTTTATCTAGGAGTCCAAAAGAGACAAGTTCATCTTGGCTAAGTTTGGAATCCCTAAACCCTCAAACTGAAAGGAATATGACCGAGAGACAATAATAAAGTGGTTATTATCTTATTCCATGTTTATGATAAATGTTTATTTATCATGCTATAATTGTGTTAGCCGGGAACGTTAATACATGTATGATTTACCAACAAAAGAAAAGGTTCCTAGTAATGCCTCTCTTAATACAAGCTTGTTGATTAACCGATGATCAAGGTTTTCTGATCATGAATATTGGATGTTGTTAATAATATGGTCATACCATTGGAGAATAATATGATGAACAGTCACCCGCAGTAGATTTAGCAATACGATCAAGTCCTCAAGTTTATATTGATATCGCATTCGTAGTAACTCAATGTCCTTAGACCATGAGATCACGTCAATCACTTCCACCTACTTTGATTCCATCAAATGTCACATCGTAACAGGGTGATTATAAAGGTCTCGTCGGGTACTTAGAAAGTTTTAGTTGAGGCTCCTGGATCAAGAGTCGGATTTGTCCATCTAGATGACAGAGAGATATACTCAGGGCCCTCTCGGTGATATCACATTGACATAGCTTGCAAGCCAGTGATTTAATCACTAGAATGGTATATCACGGGAACAAGAAAAGGAGTACTTGTCGGGAACGAGATTAAAAAGGGTATGGATGATACCAAATGATCGGATCTCGGACAAGTCAAATATCGTGAGACAAAAGGAATTTGATTACAGCGAAAAAGGTTCAGACGATCATTGGATTTTTGTGGAGCTAGTGGGAGATATTATGGATCTTCAGGTCCTGCTAATGATTATTGATCGGAGAGTCTCGATCATGTTCACATAGTTCTCTAAACCGTAGAAAGACACACTTAAGGGTAGTCGACACAATTGAGTGGATAGGAAACACAGGAGAAAGATACTGGACATCACAGAAATTGTTCTATCGAATCTGCCAGAACAGTTTCGGTGTATCGAAACAAAGCAAGGGAATAAAATGTTATTGTGTTTATTAAATGAAGTACTCATTAAATGAAGTGTTTATTAAATTGAGTTGCATTAAACCAAGATAATTAAAGTGCTTTAATGGAAAGACCTTTGTTTTTTAGTGGAGAATCAATGGGAGAAAGTGGAGTTTAATATTTTGTGAGTGGAGTGTACACCCACATAATTAGGGGAGAGGTGGGGGCACCACCATGGCTGGTGTGCCATTCCCCTTGGGGCTGTCCCCTCACCTATAAAAGGAGCCCCTCCTCCTCTCTCTTCCACACACACTTCCTCTCCTCTCATATGCCCTTTGGATGCCATATTCTACCCTTGCTAGCTTTGTCCATTGCCAAGAGAAAGGTTCTTAGGCGAAGCCCTGCTCGAGATCTTCCCCTCCACCACCTATACCATGATGTAGTGCTGATGGAGTTCCCGGGGATCCACTACTTCTGCTGTCTGGCTAGAGCGAGGGACGGAAGTCATCGGCACACCGTATGTGTGACCGATTACGGAGGCACTGCACTTGTGAAAGAACATTTCATGATATCTTGTGTTTTGTGTGTTAGATAACAATACCGTGGAGTTTCTCATGTGCGCTAAGTGCTGCAGGTAAGAAAAGGTGTTGTTGGGGGGGCGGATTATTCGCCCCCTTCAAGGGCCGAATAATCTGGCCTGACCCTCTTGGCCATAGTTGGTCGCGTGTGAGCTTCTGTCTAGGGGCGGATTTTCCCCCGGACAATACGAGGCTAGGGCGTATTTTCCCCCAGCCAGATAATCTGGCCTTCTCTTGGCCCGGATAATCTGGCCCCTAGAAGAAGTGACCAAGGAAAGATCGGCGCGACCTTCTATCTGGGGGTGGATTTTCCCCCGGACAATCCGAAGGTGGGGCGGATTTTTCCACCAGCCGGATAATCTGGCCTTTCTCTTGGGTGGCTCGGCGCGAGCTTCTGTTCGGGGGCGGATTTTCCCCTAGATAATCCGAGTCTAGGGCGGAGTTTTCCCTCGACCGGATAATCCCGCCCTTACTAGGCCGGATAATCCGGCCCCAGAATACTCCAACGGCTCAGTCTAGACAGGGGGTAGAAAATCCCCAATCACCCCTCCTATCAGATCTCTTGATTCATTTGAAAAAGTTTTGGCCTGTTGCAAAAGCTCTCATTCAAGATCTCCCACTTCAACCACCTGAAGGCTTCAATCTTTGGGGGAATTGAAGGAGGATACTTCATTCATCTTCATCACGAATCAAGCGCTTCAACTCCTCTCCATTCACTTGGAGAATTCCCGATCTAGTATTCTTGTTAATATCTAGATATTGTGTTTCGATATTGATAACGATTGTTCTTGTGGCAGCTTGTTGTCATTACGGGAGCCTCCAATTCGGTTGTGGAGTTGTGCCCCGATAGTTGTGTAAAGGCATCGGTTCCCGCCTCGAAGGGTTCCAATAGTGGAAAGGTGGATCAGGCCTTTGATACATTGCAAATATATCAATAATTTTGGATGCTCCATGCTTGGTTTTATCCACTTTCTTGTGTTTTGTCCACACTTTGGAGTACTTTTCATATGATTTCTTGGACTAACCTATTAACAAGAGCCACAGTGCCAGCTGCCTGTTTTCTGCTGTTTTTTGTGCCAGGAAAGTCAGAAAATGAATATTCTCGGAATTGGACGGGACAAAAGCCAAAGTGCCTATCTTCCAGAAGACTCTAGGAGCCAGAATACGAGACAGAGAAGAGCCAGGGGTGGGCACACCACCTGGTGGCGCGGGCCAGGCCAGGCCGCGCCAGGGGGTGGTGTGGCCCCCCCAGGCACCCCCTCGGCCTCTCTCTTCGCCTATAAGAAGCCTTCTGACCTAAAAACTTCAAGGGGTTCGACGTTTTTCCACGAAAAGTTCCGCTGCGCCGCCGCCACCGAAGGGGAGATTCGGGGGACAGAAAGTCTCTGTTCCGGCACCCTGCCGGGACGGGGAAGTGCCCCTGGAGCCATCTCCATCGATCTCCACCATCATCTCCATCGACCATCCATGTTTCCCCCATCTATGAGTGAGTAATCCCCCGTTGTAGGCTATGGGGATGGTAGGGATTGGATGAGGTCGTTCATGTAATGGCATCAGATTGTTAGGTCATGGTGCCTAGTATCTTTTATTAGTGCTTTATGACTTTGTTGCAACTTGTTGTGCTTAATGCTTGTCACTAGGGCCCGAGTGCCATGATTTCAGATTTGAACATGTTATTGATTCATTATGATAGTATTGTTCTTGGTCTTATCTGCAAGTTGTATACACATGTTGTTGTCCGGAACCTATGGCCCCGAAGTGACAGAAATCAGGATAACTGGAAGGGAAAGTATTTGATGTGAGGATCACATGTGTTCATGGAGTGTTAATGCTTTGCTCTGGTGCTCTATTAAAATGAGCACCTTAATTGCCAGTAGTTCCCTAGAGGCCCTGCTGCAAACGGGCTGGCAGGACAAAAGATGTTGTGCAAGTTCTCATTGCGAGCACGTATGACTATATATAAAGCACATGCCTATGATTATTTAGTACTTGGATGCTTTATCTTATTTATCTGCAAATGCCCTATGCCCTATAAAGCACATGACTATATATGGAACACATACCTAGGATTGTCTAGTACTTGGATGCTTTATCTTATTTATCTGCAATTGCCCTATGTTCTGATTACTATGTGAATTGTCTTGTCCATGCAACGCCCGTCCATCCATCCCTATGCCTACCACACTCGAATCCCACTATTACTGCTTTTGTTACTACTGTCTTTGCTTTATTACTGCTGTTACTTTGCTATTCCTACTACAAAACTGTTGCTACTGATAAACTGCTGTGAGCAAGATTGTTTCCAGGTGCAGCTGAATTGATAACTCAGTTGTTAAGGCTTATAAATATTCTTTGGCTCCCCTTGTGTCGAATCAATAAATTGGGTTTCACTTCCCTCGAAAATACTACGATACACCCCCTATACTTGTGGGTCATCAAGACTATTTTCTGGCGCTGTTGCCGGGGAGCATAGCTTTATTTATCAAGTCCACTTGGATTCACTATTGTTCAAGCTAAGTTTATTTTCTCCTTGTTTGCTTGTTTCTTTATCAAAAATACAAAAAAAATTAGTTCCTACTCTAGTTGTTATTTTTGTTGGTCTGTTATTGTCTTGCTTTATCATGCTTGTTGTCAATGGTTGGTTTCTTTGAAACTGAAGCTTATTGGCAAGGTGGGTTCATGGAATATCAAAAATATTATTATAAGGAACACCGCTTGTCACAAAAAGGGAAACACTTATGGGAACAAATTGATAGATTATATACCATTGCTAGAAACGTGTGCTCTACTTATAATGTTACTTATTGCTGTGATGAGTCTTGTTGCAGAAAGAGGTATAAACACCTCCCTTTTCAATGTGAGTATAGTGATAATGATACCATATCTTCCTATGCTAAAGGAATTTGTGACTTTTATGATGCGGAACAAATTGAAGAATTTATTGCTTGGAAGGGTTCTTTTGAACTTGCTAGTTTGCTTGAAAATATTGATGATTCACCTTATAAGTATGATGTGTATGGTATACTTAAATTTTGCTTTGATAATTACAAGGATGAAAATAGCCATATCCTTGAATATTTTAATAGATGCTTTCCACAAATTGAAGAGACTAATGCCTTGCAGGACCCTATGGAAGAGACTAATGCCTTGTAGGCTCCTATGGAAGAAGAAATTGATGAACCTGAAATCTCATTAGATAAAAAAGAGGAGGAGAGTTATGAACAAAAGGAGGAAGAATGGATTAGCTACCCATGCCTACCTTCTAATGAGAGTAACTCTTTATCCCTTACATTATTTGATTGTCCTCCATGCTTACTAAAGGAGGATGAAAGTTATGTTCCCGAGGTTTCTTTTGAAGATGTTTATGATAAAGCTCTAGTGCTTGTAGATCATGAAAAGCATGCTTTTTGTGATAGTTATATTGTTGAGTTTATTCATGAGGCTACTGAAAATTATTATGAGAGAGGAAAATATGGTTGTAGAAGTTTTCATGGTATTGAAACACCTCTCTATGTGCTGAAAGTTTTTAAGTTACTCTTGTTTTATCTTCCTATGCCTGTCACTTTGTTCATTGTGAATTTATTTGCTTACATGATTCCTATGCATAGGAAGTGGGTTAGACTTAAATGTGTTTTGAATTTGCTTCTTGATGCTCTCTTTTACTTCAATTCTTATTTCTTATGAGAGCATCCTCTCAAACTATTATGCCTGAAGATGATAATATGTCTATTATTCTTGGGAGACCTTTTCTTAAATACTGCAGGAGCTGTTATTAATTGTAATCAAGGGAAGGTGACCTTCAATGTTAATGACAAGGAACATATTGTCTATTTCCCCAAGAAGATTGATGGGACTTATGGTTTTGAATTCAATTGAACATGTTGAGGGCATTCAAGTTGGAGAAATATATTGTCCCATACCAAGAGAAAAAATTTGAAATTATTATGATTGGGACCATTGCTATCAAGGTTGAGGTAACATAATCATTAGTGGAATACAAAGTTTTGTCTCATATGCAATTGTTTTGGTAACAAGACCTGATCAACCTTGTTAACAAAAGGATTTCATTGAACAAAAAAATGTTTTCACCATGATTATCTCCGCTTACTTCTATTGTATCCATTTTTAGTTTTTGCTTATGCCTAACTTAAAGGCATTAAAGAAAAGTACTTATTGGGAGATAACCCAAAAGTTTTAGATGAGTCTTGGAAGTTATTACTTCAGTAATAACCGCTCCTTATCCTTTTTATTTGCTTTTTGTTCCAAGAGTAACCTCTAATGAGAGGGAAGTAATGATTGGGAAAGTTGCTGTCCCGAAACAGATTTTTGTGCTTCACCGTAAAAAATCGTGAGTGATCTCTGTATGTAGGATTGAGCTGTAATTTTTTGTGCTTCTGCCCCAGGTTGTTATATAACTTTTGTTAGTTCAATACTTTTGATTTGAGCAACAGAAGGTCTTCGAAAAAATTCGTCTTTACCTGCTGGTCTGTTTTGACAGATTTCTGCCATTTTCTGCATTTGCTTCTTGTTGGTTCCTTTTTGAGTTCTTTTGGGGAATTGAGCTTTCTGAGGGAAGTGGTACAGTATCTAGTGTTCTAATGGAAGTTTATTTGGTGTTAGAACTGAACCTTAAGACTTATTTATCTTGAGTGCACTAATGTTGCTAATAAAGATTGTGTGAAGTTTTGTATGAAGGAAAAATTTCAGGTGTATGGAAGGAATGAGTAATAAGATGAAGGACGGACTAAAGCTCAAGCTTGGGAATTCCACGCGTGTCACCCCAAGAAATATCCAGGAAGTACAAGCGTCAAAGCTTGGGGATGCCCAAGGCATCCCTTTCTTCATCAATAAAAATCCCAGGTTTCTTCCAAACGCTTCATTTTTATTGTTTCATGCACAGTTGTGTTGTTCTTGGAGCGTCTTCTTTTTCGTTTTTCGTTTTGGTTTTCGTTTGCTTGGTTTGATGAATAAATTGGTTGGACCCCCTCTTTCATACATTGGTCTTCAAATAGTTTGGTTTGGATTGGAAAAGAGTAGGAAGCTTAAGTGGTAAAGAGAGCTTGTTTTTGACTGTGGCCTATGCTTTGTCATGCCATGCTTGATATTGTTTTGGCTTTATGCTTAGTATTCTTTGTTGTAGCATGACTTGTTATAAACAATTGAGATTGCTTAATGTGCTTTGGAAGAACCATGCGTTGTTTTAGCATATTAAAGCGTAGTATTTGTTGGAATTATGCCCTAGAGGCAATAATAAAGATGTTATTATTATAATTCTTGTTCATGATAAAGTTTATATTCCATGCTAGAATTGTATTAAGCGGAAACATTAATACTTGTGTGGTTTGTGAACAACACCGTGTCCCTAGTACGCCTCTATGGACTAGCTCATTGATTAATGATGGTTAAGGTTTCCTAACCATAGACATGAGTTATCAATTGATAATGAGATCATATCATTGGGAGAATGATGTGATAGACAGACCCAAACTAAGCGAAGCAATTAGATCGTATCATTGTGTTCATCTTTGCGAAGCTTTTCCTATGTCAAATATTGTATTCCTTAGACCATGAGATAATACAACTCCCTGGTATCGGAAGAAAGATTTGAGGCCATCAAACGTCATCCTATGAGAGGGTGATCATAAAGGTGTCTCTCAGGTGATCGGAAAGTATCTGTTGGGTTGTATGTATCGAGATGGGATTTGTCCCTCCCAAGTCGGAGAGATATACTTCGGGCCCACTCGGTAATCGATATCAACACCGCTTGCAAGCATGTGGTTAAGGAGTTAATCACAAAGTGATATCGGATTACGGAACGAGTAAAGTACTTGCTGTGAACGAGATTGAACTAGGTATGATGGTACCGACGATCGAATCTCGGGCAAGTAAAATATCGCGAGACGAAGGGAATATGTATATGGGATTGATTGAATCCTGGCATCGTGGTTCATCCGAGATGATCATCGATGAATGTGTGGGAGTCAATATGGGTGCCCAGACCCCGCTGTTGATTATTGATAGAAGATCATGTCTGCATATTCTCGAACCCGCAGGGTCACACACTTAACGTGTCTCGGCGCTAGGATAGATTGGATAATTGGTTTATGAATTTTTGTTCGGAGTCTCGGATGGGATCCGGGATATCACGAGAGGTTCCGGAATGGTCCGGAGAATAAGATTCATATAAGGCAGTGCAGTTTTTGGAGTTCGGAATTGTTCCGGATTAATCGGTATTGTACCGGAAGCTTCTAGAACCTTTTGGAAGGGGACCAACGTGGCCCCACCTTCCGGGAGGGGGCATGGGCCTATGAGGGAGTGTCCTGGCCGCATTGGGCCAGGGGCACAAGGCCCCATAGGGCCCAGCCGATCCTAGATAAGTTTAAATCGTTTAAACTAGAGATAAGATAGGGTTTCTAGAAGGGAGAGTTTAAATCGTTTAAACTAGAGATAGGCTTGGAGGATGGGAAAGGGCTGGCCGCATCCCCCCTCTATATATAGAGGGCTGGTGCGCCCCCTCCCCCTACACACCTTCCTCCAAACCCTAGTTGCCCTGCTGCCCTCCTCTCTCCCTCCCGACTGTTTGTAGGCGAAGCCCTGCTGCAGAAATTCTCCACCATATACACCACGCCGTCGTGTTGTAGATCCAATATATCTCTCCACCCTACTTGCTGGTCCGAGGAAGGACGAGACGTCGAGGTGCTGCACGTGTGCATCTCACGGAGGCACCGCCACTTGTGGTGCTAGATCGGATCGGATCGCGAGGAGGAGAAGCGAGTACGACTACATCACCCACGTTCCGACGAACGTTCCGCTGTGCGAATCTTCAAGGGTATGAAGATCTAATCCAATCTCTCTCGTTGTTTGCATCTTCTAGATTAGATCTTGGCTTTCCCTCTGTTCGCTTCCGTAGAAAATTTTGATTTACTATGCTGCGAAACCCTTCAGTGGTATCAGAGCTAGATCTATGCGTAGATGTGTTTCACGAGTAGAACGCAACATGGTTGTTGCGGGCGTTGATGTTTTCTGTTGCAAGCCTCTTGTTTGTGTTCTTCTTATGGCGCGGGATAGTGAGATTGAAGCGGTCCAGGCCAACCTTACGCGACGTCGTTCGCGAGACCGGCTCCGCACTTGACGTGTGGCTTGTTCCACACATGCGGCTGGTGGATGTCAGTTTCTCTCACTATAGTTGTCATGGGATTAACACCGGAGTTTGGCAACCATAATATCACTGTTGTGGCTTTTCGTAGGTAAGAATCGTTCTTAGCATCTACTCCCATAAGCCACGTAAAACATGCAACAACAAAGTAGAGGCGTCTAACTTGTTTTTGCAGGGAGTGTTTTCTGTGGTATGGCCCAAGATGTGATGTGTATAATGTATGCGATGATCATGTTTTGTAATGTTTCACGACTTGCATGTCGATGAGTACACAACCGGCAGGAGCCATATGGTTGTGTTTATAATTGTGTATGACCTGTGTGTCAACTTCTTATACGCCATGTAATAGTTTCACTTTATCGCTAAGTAGTTAGCAATAGTTGTAGTTGCTATTTGTGGTGGAGGCAATCATGGTGGAGTGATGGAGATCATGCCAGAACGCACAAGATGGAGATCATTGCGCGAAGATTGGCTATACCATGTCACATAAAGTTATATGCATGTGATGTTTATCCTTTTATGTATCTTATTATGCTTAGATCGCGACGGTAGCATTATAAGATGATTCCTCACTTAAAGATCAAGATAAAAACTGTGTTCTCCCCAAGTATGCACCGTTGCGAAAGTTCGTTGTGTCCAAGCATCACGTGATGATCGGGTGCTATAGACTCTACGCTCACATACAACGGGTGCAAGCCAGTTTTGCACACACAGAAATACTTGGGTCTAACTTGACGAGCCTAGCATGTACAGACATGGCCTCGGAACACATGAACCGAAAGGTTAAGCATGAGTCATATGAATGATATGATCGACACTTCGTTGTCCACCATTGAAGCCACATCTCTTCTCGTGATGATCGGATTAGGTGTGGTGAATTTGGATCGTGTTCACTAAACAACTTGAGGGATGTTGATTTTAGTGGGAGTTCATCTAGTAATTTGATTAAGTTGAACTATTTATCATGAACATAGTCTAAATTGTACTTGCAAATACTGTAGATCACATGGCCAAGTCCAACTTCAACTTCAACGTTTTTGCTGAGATAGAAAAGCTTAGAAACAATGGGTCTAACTTCACCAAATGGTTTCGCATTTTGAGAATCATTCTCGTTGGCGGACAAAAGGACTATGTCCTTGAGAAAGCGCTAGGTGACGCCCCTGCTATAGATGCGCCGGCTGATGAAAAAGTTGTTTATCAGTCGCGCAAGGATGATTATGATTTGATTAAAATCGCCATGTTGTATGCTATGGAATCGGATCTTCAAAATCGTTTTGAGGAGTTCGTCGGGCCCTTTGAGATTCTCGAGGAGCTGAAAAACATGTTTCAGACTCAAACCCGTTCTGAGAGATATGAGATCTCTAAGAAATTCTTTAACTACAAGATGGAGGAAGGGAGTTCAATTAGTGAGCACGCCATTAAGATGTCGGGCTACACTCAATGCCTTGAGCAACTAGACTGCAAGATTCCAGAGGAGCTCAAGATTGACACTCCTAGCTACAAAAGTTTTGTAGTTGATCACAATCAGATTGGTTCCACTGATATGATCACTGAGCTCTTTGCTAAGATGAAAGTAGCGGAGGTGAACATCAAAAAGAATAATCATGTGTTGATGGTCAACAAGCCCCCCACCTTCAAGAAAGGTAAGGGTGCAAGGAAGCCCTTCAAGAAAGGCGGCGGCAAGCGCGTTGCCCCTGCTGAGAAGAAGCTCAAGTCTGGTCCTAAGCCGAACACTGAGTGCTTCTATTGCAAGGACAAGGGTCACTGGAAGCGCAACTGTCCAAAGTACTTAGCGGACAAGAAGGCTGGCACCATCAAAGGTATATTTGATATACATGTCATTGATGTTTTCCTTACTAGCCCTCGTTGTAGTGCCTGGGTATTTGATACTGGTTCAGTTGCTAATATTTGTAACTCGAAACAGGAGCTACGGAATAGACGGCGGCTTGTGAGGGATGAGGTGACGATGCGCGTTGGCAACGGATCAAGAGTTGATGTGATGGCCGTCGGCACGCTCTCCTTAGTTTTACCTTCGGGATTAGTTTTAAACCTTAATAAGTGTTATTATGTGCCTGCGTTGAGCATGAACATTATTTCTGGATCTTGTTTATTGCAAGACGGTTATTCATTTAAATCGGAGAATAATGGTTGTTCTATTTATATGAGTAACATCTTTTATGGTCATGCACCTATTGTGAATGGTTTATTTCTTCTAAATCTCGAAAGGGATGAAACACACATCCATAACATTGAGGCTAAGAGATGCAAAGTAGAAAGTGATAATACTACTTATTTGTGGCACTGTCGTCTAGGTCATATTGGTGTAAAGCGCATGAAGAAACTCCATTCTGATGGACTTTTGGAGTCTCTTGATTTTGAATCATTTGACACATGCGAACCATGCCTCATGGGCAAGATGATCAAAACCCCGTTCTCCGGTATGATGGAGCGAGCAACGGACTTGTTGGAAATCATACATACCGATGTATGCAGACCAATGAGTGTTTCGACGCGCGGTGGATATCGCTATTTTCTCACTTTTACCGATGACTTAAGTAGATATGGGTATATCTATTTAATGAAACATAAATCTGAAACGTTTGAAAAGTTCAAAGAATTTAAGAATGAAGTGGAGAACCATTGTAACAGAAAGATTAAGTTTCTATGATCCGATCGTGGGGGCGAATATTTGAGTTATGATTTTCTCACGCATCTCAAAGCAAGTGGAATCGTTTCACAACTCACGCCACCCGGAACACCACAGCGCAATGGTGTGTCTGAACGCCGGAATCGAACCCTATTAGATATGGTCTGATCGATGATGTCTCTTACTGATTTGCCGTTATCATTTTGGGGTTATGCATTAGAAACCGCTGCATTCACTTTAAATAGGGCTCCATCTAAATCCGTTGAGACGACACCGTATGAACTGTGGTTTGGTGCTAAACCTAAGTTGTCGTTTCTTAAAGTTTGGGGATGCGAAGCTTACGTCAAGAAGTTGATGCCGGACAAGCTCGAACCCAAAGAGGAGAAATGCGTCTTCATAGGATACCCTAAGGAAACTATTGGGTATACCTTTTATCACAGAACTGAAGGCAAAGTGTTTGTCGCAAAGAACGGTTCCTTTCTTGAGAAGGAGTTTCTCTCGAAAGAAGTGAGTGGGAGGAAAGTAGAGCTAGACGAGGTTATTGAACCTTCTCTTGAATTGGAGATTAGCGCAGCACCTGAAATTGTTCTAGTGCCGCCTGCATCAACAATAGAGGAAGCTAATGACAAGGATCATGAAGCTTCGGACGATGCTGCTACTGAACGTCGCAAGTCGACAAGGTCACGTGCCCCTCCTGAGTGGTACGGCAACCCTGTCTTGACTGTCTTGTTAGTAGAAGACAGTGAACCTACGAACTGTGAGGAAGCGATGATGAGCCCAGACTCTGAGAAATGGCTAGAAGCCATGAAATCCGAATTGGGATCCATGAGCGAAAACCAAGTATGGACTTTGGTGGACCCTCCTAGCGACCGAAAGGCCGTTGAGTGCAAATGGATCTTCAAGAAGAAAACGGACGTGGATGGTAATGTTACCGTCTATAAAGCACGGCTTGTCGCGAAAGGTTTTCGACAAGTTCAAGGTGTTGACTACGATGAGACTTTCTCTCCCGTAGCGATGTATAAGTCCATTCGGATTTTATTAGCAATTGCGGCGTTTCATGATTATGAAATATGGCAAATGGATGTCAAGACTGCTTTCCTCAATGGCAACATTGATGAAGAGTTGTATATGATGCAACCCGAAGGTTTTGTCGATCCTAAGGATGCTGATAAAGTATGCAAACTTCAGCGTTCCATTTATGGACTGAAGCAAGCATCTCGGAGTTGGAACCTTCGTTTTGATCAAGTGATCAAGAGCTTTGGATTTGTTCCAAATTGCTACGAAGCTTGCATCTACAAGAAAGTGAGTGGGAGCTCGGTGACGTTTCTGGTACTATATGTGGATGACATATTGATTATTGGAAATGACATCAACATGCTTAACGATGTGAAGAGTTATTTGAACAAGTGTTTTTCAATGAAAGACCTAGGTGAAGCTGCTTATATATTGGGCATCAAAATCTATAGAGATAGACAAAGACGCCTGATAGCTTTAAGCCAGAGTACATACCTAGACAAAGTTCTGAAAAGGTTCAGAATGGATAAGGCATTGAAAGGTTCAGTGCCTATGTTGTCAGGTAAGATATTGAGCAAGGCTCAGTGTCCAGCTACGGTAAATGATAGGGAAGCTATGAGCAAAGTGCCTTATGCCTCGGCCATAGGTTCCATCATGTATGCCATGCTGTGTACTAGACCGGATGTGTCCAATGCTCTTAGTTTGACGAGCAGATATCAAAGTGATCCAGGAGTGGAACACTGGACAGCCGTAAAGAACATCCTAAGATACCTAAATAGGACTAAAGAAATGTTCTTAGTCTATGGGGGTGATGAACAGCTCGTTGTAAAAGGTTACGTCGATGCTAGTTTCGACACCGACAAGGATGATTCTAAATCTCAGACAGGATACGTGTATATTTTGAATGGAGGAGCTGTGAGCTGGAGAAGCTGCAAACAAAGCGTGATCGCGGGATCTACAGTAGAAGCGGAATACATGGCTGCTGCAGAAGCGTCAAGTGAAGGAGTTTGGATCAGAAACTTCATCACTGAGCTTGGCGTGGTTCCAAGTGCATTGGACCCACTGGAGATATTGTGTGACAACACTGGCGCCATAGCACTCGCTAAGGAACCAAGATATCATCCAAAGACCAAGCATATCAACCGCAAGTTTCATATAATCCGAGATTATATAGCAGATGGAGATCTGAAGATCAGCAAAGTACATACAGATCTGAATGTCGCAGATCCATTGACTAAACCTCTTCCACGTGTAAAACATGATCAGCACCTCAGTGCCATGGGTGTGAGATTGTTGCCAAATATAAACTAGATTATTGACTCTAGTGCAAGTGGGAGACTGTTGGAATTATGCCCTAGAGGCAATAATAAAGATGTTATTATTATAATTCTTGTTCATGATAAAGTTTATATTCCATGCTAGAATTGTATTAAGCGGAAACATTAATACTTGTGTGGTTTGTGAACAACACCGTGTCCCTAGTACGCCTCTATGGACTAGCTCATTGATCAATGATGGTTAAGGTTTCCTAACCATAGACATGAGTTGTCAATTGATAATGAGATCATATCATTGGGAGAATGATATGATGGACAGACCCAAACTAAGCGAAGCAATTAGATCGTATCATTGTGTTCATCTTTGCGAAGCTTTTCCTATGTCAAATATTGTATTCCTTAGACCATGAGATAATACAACTCCCTGGTATCGGAAGAAAGCTTTGAGGCCATCAAACGTCATCCTATGAGAGGGTGATCATAAAGGTGTCTCTCAGGTGATCGGAAAGTATCTGTTGGGTTGTATGTATCGAGATGGGATTTGTCCCTCCCAAGTCGGAGAGATATACTTCGGGCCCACTCGGTAATCGATATCAACACCGCTTGCAAGCATGTGGTTAAGGAGTTAATCACAAAGTGATATCGGATTACGGAACGAGTAAAGTACTTGCTGTGAACGAGATTGAACTAGGTATGATGGTACCGACGATCGAATCTCGGGCAAGTAAAATATCGCGAGACGAAGGGAATATGTATATGGGATTGATTGAATCCTGGCATCGTGGTTCATCCGATATGATCATCGATGAATGTGTGGGAGTCAATACGGGTGCCCAGACCCCGCTGTTGATTATTGATAGAAGATCATGTCTGCATATTCTCGAACCCGCAGGGTCACACACTTAACGTGTCTTGACGCTAGGATAGATTGGATAATTGGTTTATGAATTTTTGTTCGGAGTCTCGGATGGGATCCGGGATATCACGAGAGGTTCCGGAATGGTCCGGAGAATAAGATTCATATAAGGCAGTGCAGTTTTTGGAGTTCGGAATTGTTCCGGGTTAATCGGTATTGTACCGGAAGCTTCTAGAACCTTCCGGAAGGGGACCAACGTGGCCCCACCTTCCGGGAGGGGGCATGGGCCTATGAGGGAGTGTCCTGGCCGCATTGGGCCAGGGGCACAAGGCCCCATAGGGCCCAGCCGATCCTAGATAAGTTTAAATCGTTTAAACTAGAGATAAGATAGGGTTTCTAGAAGGGAGAGTTTAAATCGTTTAAACTAGAGATAGGCTTGGAGGATGGGCAAGGGCTGGCCGCATCCCCCCCTCTATATATAGAGGGCTGGTGCGCCCCCTCCCCCTACACACCTTCCTCCAAACCCTAGTTGCCCTGCTGCCCTCCTCTCTCCCTCCCGACTGTTTGTAGGCGAAGCCCTGCTGCAGAAATTCTCCACCATATACACCACGCCGTCGTGTTGTAGATCCAATCTATCTCTCCACCCTACTTGCTGGTCCGAGGAAGGACAAGACATCGAGGTGCTGCACGTGTGCATCTCACGGAGGCACCGCCACTTGTGGTGCTAGATCGGATCGGATCGCGAGGAGGAGAAGCGAGTACGACTACATCACCCACGTTCTGACGAACGTTCCGCTGTGCGAATCTTCAAGGGTATGAAGATCTAATCCAATCTCTCTCATTGTTTGCATCTCCTAGATTAGATCTTGGCTTTCCCTCTGTTCGCTTCCGTAGAAAATTTTGATTTACTATGCTGCGAAACCCTTCAGTATTATGGCATTCTCCTTTGATGCTTTATTTGGGTTGACTTGGCACATGCTCACACCATGTTATGACTATCCCAAGTCACCATAAGCCTTTATGATCCTTTAGTTTTCAACTTGTAGTATCACTTTATGCTTTGATCAATGAAGTTTTGTCACTCTGCATTATTATGGCCATTATTGTTCTCTTAGTTTGTCGCTCCCAGTATTTTGCTAGCCCCCACAACAAAGTATGAGTTCCACTCATGCATCCAACTCCCTAAACCAAGTTATTCCAAAGAGTCCACCATACCTACCTATTAGCTTATGCTATTCCAAGTATGTTCATGCTTTTGTTTACCTTCCAAATTAAACTTGTTATGAGAAAACTAGTGATTAAAGCTCTCACGAACTTGATGGCACACTTTATTTTTCTTGCCCTTAATAAACTTGAACCATTGTGTCGTCTATGTTGTATATGCTTACACTTATTTGTTGAGAATTAGCAGAACCATGCGTTCATGGGGAACGCTTTCAACATTGCACTTGGTACTTGTACCTAGTTGATATCATGCTCTTTTGTATATGGATGTCGTCGGTGTGAAATGAAAGGGGAGCTTGTAAGTCCATGGAGTTATGTATATGTGTTAGAGAAACGCCTGGGCCGCTGGTCTAATCCATGCTGACATGGTGGAAACCTACAGCGTAACCATAATGAGCTGTCTATGAAGCATTCTTCTTATAAAAAAGAGTCCTATATTGAGAAAAAAGAGAAAAGAAAAAAAGAGATACTATGAAAAGAGGAAAGAGATAAAAAAGCACCATATTCCCATGGTAAATAAGAAGAATGCTGAGATGCTCGTTGTCTGCT
The DNA here is from genome assembly GCA_916181665.1 of Avena sativa. Taxonomy (NCBI): domain Eukaryota; kingdom Viridiplantae; phylum Streptophyta; class Magnoliopsida; order Poales; family Poaceae; genus Avena; species Avena sativa. The sequence goes on along the minus strand of OV702288.1, from coordinate 624,732,171 downwards.
TGCCTTATCATTTTGATATGGGGATTCCGTATCATTGGGCAAGGGGTACCCCGTTGGCGGTTCTCAATGATACACATGTACTTACAATGACAAGAACTTACCGGTGACTAAACTTGAGTAGCGTGAGGAGCGACCCTCGTATACAAGGGACATGAGATTTCTAACTTGTACTTTGTCAAGCATGTACACCATAGTTTGTTCACTTTAACCTTAATCACTTCAAGATGCTTATGATAGGGGCAATGAGAGCTGAAAGCTATTAAGTACCATAATTTTTGGAAGCTCTTTATGAGACTTGAATCCCTACTTCCTTCTATGAAGGCCTTTCTTCCACCATTATATTGAGTCTGCACCTTCTACCTTTATGCACCTACTTTGAGAGCATAGTGGCCATTCTTAGTTCTATGTACATTGTCCCAAGACTAGTTGATTGATGCATAACTTGATATTGCTTGTTTTAAACTATTTGTATCTAGTCACTCTTATGAACTTTGAAGGTGTCCTTTGCATTTATATTTGCTACTCTATGAGGGACAAGATGAATACTATTATGCTATGTTTTCTTTATGTGAAACAAACAAACGTCTTGCAAAGCATTGTTATCCATGAATCTTTTGTTTGTGCCTTTTCATGTTGCATCATAGTTTCTTTGCTTATTGCTAGAACTTTGTCTTTCATGTTATGATTGAAGTACTATGATCCCAGCTTTGAATGTTTTACAAATATTTTGATCAAGTCTTTGATGGTGCATGTCACCTCAAAAATTATTCTTTCTTTTTATCATTTACCTACTCGAGGACAAGCAGGAGTTAAGCTTGGGGATGCTGATACATTGCAAATGTATCTATAATTTTTGATGATCCATGGTTGGTTTTATCCACTTTCTTGTGTTTTGTCCACACTTTGGAGTACTTTTCATATGATTTCTTGGACTAACCTATTAACAAGAGCCACAGTGCCAGCTGCCTGTTTTCTGCTGTTTTTTGTTCCAGGAAAGTCAGAAAATAAATATTCTCGGAATTGGACAGGACAAAAGCCAAAGTGCCTATTTTTCCAGAACACTCCAGGAGCCAGAATACGAGACAGAGAAGAGCCAGGGGGTGGCCACACCACCTGGTGGCGCGGGCCAGGCCAGACCGCGCCAGGGGGTGGTGTGGGCCCCGCAGGCACCCCCTCGGCCTCTCTCTTCTCCTATAAGAAGCCTTCTGACCTAAAAACTTCAGGGGGTTCGACGTTTTTCCACGAAAAGTTCCGCTGTGCTGCCGCCACCAAAGGGGAGATTCGGGGGACAGAAAGTCTCTGTTCCGGCACCCTGCCGGGACGGGGAAGTGCCCCCGAAGCCATCTCCATCGATCTCCACCATCATCTCCACCATCATCTCCATCGACCATCCATGTTTCCCCCATCTATGAGTGTGTAATCCCCCGCTGTAGGCTATGGGGATGGTAGGGATTGGATGAGGTCGTTCATGTAATGGCATCAGATTGTTAGGTCATGGTGCCTAGTATCTTTTATTAGTTCTTTATGACTTTGTTGCAACTTGTTGTGCTTAATGCTTGTCACTAGGGCCCGAGTGCCATGATTTCAGATCTGAACATGTTATTGATTCATTATGATAGTATTGTTCTTGGTCTTATCTGCAAGTTGTATACACACATTGTTGTCCGGAACCTATGGCCCCGAAGTGACAGAAATCAGGATAACCGGAAGGTAAAGGCTTTGATGTGAGGATCACATGTGTTCACGGAGTGTTAATGCTTTGCTCCGGTGCTCTATTAAAAGGAGCACCTTAATTGCCAGTAGTTCCCTAGAGGCCCCGCTGCAAACGGGCTGGCAGGACAAAAGATGTTGTGCAAGTTCTCATTGCGAGCATGTATGACTATATATGGAACACATGCCTAGGATTGTCTAGTACTTGGATGCTTTATCTTATTTATCTGCAATTGCCCTATGTTCTGATTGCTATGTGAATTGTCTTGTCCATGCAACGCTCGTCCATCCATCCCTATGCCTACCGCACTCGAATCCCACTGTTACTGCTTTTGTTACTACTGTCTTTGCTTTATTACTGCTGTTACTTTGCTATTCCTACTACAAAACCGTTGCTACTGATAAACTGCTATGAGCAAGATTGTTTCCATGTGCAGCTGAATTGACAACTCAGTTGTTAAGGCTTATAAATATTCTTTGGCTTCCCTTGTGTCGAATCAATAAGTTGGGTTTCACTTCCCTCGAAAATACTGCGATACACCCCCTATACTTGTGGGTCATCAGCCTTTGGTGGCGAGATCGATCGGAGAACAGGGTGAGGCCTATTGTGGCGTGGTGGTCTTAGTACCGCCCACCCCTCCAACGCAGATGTAGTTCCCTTAACAAGGAAGGAACTGTGGTAAACAAATCATGTGTCTCCGTGTGCTCCACTACGGTTTCCTCGTTCCTCACTCTTACCCGCCTTTACTCGCTAGTAGTTAGGTTTGCATATAGGGAAATTCTACATAGTTGCATATCTAGAGAATTTACCTTTTGTGTAAATCCTAAATTTGAAAAAGTATTAAAATTTGAAGTAGCACCTATTCCCCCCCCCTCTAGGTGCCCATATGATCCATTTCAATTGGTATCAATCCCTGGCTCTTTATTCGGGCTTAACCGCCTAAGAGAAGTATGGGTACTAAGGAAAATGGGAATGAGGTTATGGACAAGGTCACAATGGATGGCCTCAAGACGTTGGAAACAACCTTGTTGAAATCCTTTGAGACCAAGATGGAAGAGATGCAGCAAATGATTGCTCGCCTCACCTCATCTACAACCCCATCTCCATCTTCCTCTAAGGCCACCACTCCTCTATCTAAGGATAAGGCTCATGCCGAATCTAAGGAAGATGAGGTGGTGGGTGAGAAAAATAATGGCTCCACCTCCAAGAAGGGAAGTGGTAAGGAGGATTATAGTGAGGTCCCTCACTTATATTATCCCAACCCACCTATCCCTCATCCTCATATAAACAATAGGGGTGATCCACCCAAGCTTACTGCATCTTCATTTAATCAGTGGCAATTCTTAATGAAATCTCATGTATGGAGTTCGTCAATTGAACTTTGGAGGATCATTGAAGATGATCTTCATATTAGAGACCCCACTAACTTGACTAGAAGACAAGTTGTGGATAGTAAACTATATGCAACGGCTCTTCACATGATTCAGTTCGGAGTGGGTCCCAAAGACATGCCACATATTGAGCACTTCAACACCGCCAAAGAAGCTTGGGATGCTCTCACCGACCTATTCCTCGGAAATGAAAGCATGAGAAGAAATAGGTATGATGCTCTTAGCAATGCAGCTGAAGGATTTTACATGTTGGATGGTGAGGACCATGAAGACATGTATAGAAGGCTCAAGAGCATTGCAACAACATTTAGAAAGCATGGAGCCACTCACATTGATGATGCTTGGATCAAAAGGAAATATGTGAGTGCCCTCATGCCATTTGAGCCAACGGACTTGAAGAGTTTGCAAGGTAGACACAACTACCACCAAATGACTTCCAATGAAGTCATGCAAGAAATGGTGGCCTTCAAAGTTAACACCAAGAATGCCGAAGACGCTCGTGCTCGAGCAACTGGGATGAAAAAGGGAGTTAATGTTGCTCTAAAGGCCAATGTTGTTGAACAAGATGAGGATGATAGAGGATACGATGTTGTCTTTTGGAAGCATGCTCATGGTGAGTACATGACCTTTGATGCAAGGAACTTTTGGAAGGACCCAGCCAAGGCTAAGTCTGAACTTGAGCGCAAGAATGGGTCAAGTGGGCGAAGAGAGAATGGCCCACAACTGAGGACTTGCTACAACTGTGGGGACCGGTTGCACTTTGTGGCTGAGTGTCCTTATCAAAGTAGAGAAGATAATGGGGCAGGCTAATCCTCAAAGAAAAGTCCAAGGCACCTCAAAAGCAACCATTTATCAAGAAGAATGGCCCTTACAAGAAGCAACCTAAGATTGTCTTGGTGGCACAAGAGGAATATTCTTCTGCAAGTGAAGACAAAGAGGATGAAGATAGCTCTCGAGAGGTGGCTGCTATAGCCACCACATCTAGCCCCACATCGCTCTTCGACTCTCCAAACGAAAATTTCATCAACGACAACGTCACTTGCCTTATGGCAAGAGGGTCTGAGGTATCATCTTCTATTTCTTCATTTCCTAAGACTGCTATAAATATGGATATGGATGATCATACAAGTCTAAAGATAAAATAAGAAGTTATTGCTTTGGACAATTTTTCACTAACTTACAAGGTGAGCACAAACTTCATTTTGATGCTCTTATGAGTCAACTTGCTCATTCCGAAGAACTTCTCGAAGAAAAGGGAAGAATTGAAAGAGAAGATGCCTTGGAGATAGCCTCTTTGAAGAATGCTCTAAAGGAAGAAGAGGAAGCTCGAGTCTCTTTAGAGGAGAAGCTCGAGTCAATTGAGGAGTCCCATGAAGATGTTGTTGCCCAGCTCATAAAAGAACGTGACAATGCGCTTGCTAAGGTATAAAGAAACTAAAGAAGGAGAATTGACTTTGGGGCTGCTCATGCTAGACTCTCAGAGAAGTTTGAGAAACTTGACACTGCCCACAAGGCATTGGAGAGTGAACATTCTACTCTAAATGAGTCTCGTGATCAGCTCCAAACTCAATTGGACAAGTATGATATGCCTAGCACCTCCACATGATCGTGTGTACATGAAGATATTATTGAGGAAAGCACGAGATTGAAAGAAGAATTGGTCAAGGGATCTCAACCCAAAGGTAAGGAAGTCCTAGAAGAAATCCTTAGCAAGCAAAGGACAAACAATGGAAAAGAAGGTCTTAGATATGTTCCCAAGATAAATAAGAAGAAGAATAATAAAAAGAAGAAGAGCAAAACTGCTCAAGCAAAGACAAGCACCACAACTAATGACAAGACTAACTATGTTGGTTTTGCAGGGGCTAATAATCCGAATTATGAATTATTTTGTGATTATTATGGTTGTGTCTATGCTAGCTATGTTGGTCCATTTGATAGTTACATTTCTTGGTCTATTTGGGTTCCCAAGACCCTTGTCACTAACATGAGAGGACCCATTGAAAAATGGGTACCTAAAACCAAGAAGTAACTTTCTTGTAGGGCTATGCTTTCGGTGGGCCCAAATGGGTGCTCGATAGTGGGTGCACTAGTCATATGACCGGAAGCAAGGAGATAATATTGGAGATGTGACCAAATCATGATCACATAACCATCTCCTATGGTGACAAGTCAAAATCTGGGGTATTGGGTCTTGGCAAGGTTGTGGTTGCTTATGATATCTCTCTCGTGGATGTCATGCTTGTTGAGACCCTTGGTTACAATTTACTTTCTATTCGTGCCCTTGGTAAGATGGGCTTCGCTATTTTTATTGATGGTGATTTGGTGGTACTCTTGTGGAGCAAGTCTCTAAAGGTCGCTTTCGTTGGATATGTCGAAAATGACCTGTACGTGGTGGACTTTTCGGGGAAAACCACTACAGGCCCGATGTGTCTTTTCGGAAAGGCCAACGCGGGATAACTATGGCATCGCCGACTAGCCCACATCCATATGAGAACTTTGCAAAGTTTTCACAAGGGTGGCCACAATCTTGGACTAAAATAAAATGTTTCCTTTGCCAAAGATCGTGTTTGCAGGGCTTGTGTTGAAGGGAAAATGCATGACTCTCCTCATCGATGGAAGACTACTATTTCAGCAGAGGATTTTGGAGCTCCTTCATGTGGACCTCTTTGGTCATCCATCTCATGCAAGCCTAGGTCGGAAGAAATATTTCCTCGTAATTGTTGATGATTATTCAAGATATACATGGGTCTATTTCTTCAAGTTGAAGAGCAAGACTCAACAAACGGTCATCGATTTTGCCAACGAGGTTCAACGTCAACACAATGTCCCCATTTTGGCAATTAGAAGCGATAATGGCTCTGAGTTCAAGAACTACACTCTAAATGAATTCCTAAGTGAAGAGGGGATAAGACACCAATATTCCGCTGTGTACACCCCTCAACAAAATGGTGTAGCCGAGAGGAAGAACCAGACCTTAATGGATATGGCAAGATCTATGTTGGCTGAATTCAAGTCACCATATAACTTCTGGCTGAGGAAATTTCTACCGCCTGCCACTCTTCCAACCGGCTCTACCTCCGCAAAATCTTGGACAAGACACCTTATGAAATACTTACCGGTAACAAGCCAAACATCTCCTACTTCCGGGTATTTGGTTGTAAGTGTTTCGTTCTTATCAAAGGAGTTCGTATATCTAAATTCGAGTCTAAGGCTTTAGAAGGCATTTTTGTTGGTTATGGTGTTGAATCCCACACTTATGGAGTCTACAATAAGCTCTCCGGAACTGTTGTAGAATCTTATAGTGTGGTGTTCGAGGAAAATGAAGACTCCCGTGCGGGGCAAGTTGATGTTTGTGATGCAGATGTTGAAATACCCCAAGAAGCCATAAGAAGAATGGGCATGGGATTTTTCCGCCCCGTTGAGGAACCCCTTGTGGTGGATCGGGAAGTACAATGCTCTACTCAAGTAGAGCCCTCATCGACACAAGCTCAACATGCTCCAACTATTGGAGAAACCTCTACACCAACACCTCAAACTGTTGAAGCTCATCAATCAACTGCTCAGAAAGCTCCAAGCCAAATTATCTGGTGGACTCCGGATTATCCGGCCAACCTTCCTCGACTAGCAGAAGTGAACACAATGTCGAAGAACCTGCTAAAACTCCCAGGCTGGATTTTCTGGCTGACCATCGAATTATCCGGCCCCTCTGTAGTTCAAGCCAGAATTCTTCAAGACAGTGAAGATGGACCAAGTTCTCCCAGGCCGGATTATCCGGCCAATCCCTTGGCTAGATTATCTGGCCCTGAAAATTCTGACCAGCAGCAGCCTCCTGATATGTCCGCTGATCAAAATCAAGGGCAAGATTCATCATCTTCTATCCCTGCTGATCAAGCTGGAAATCAAGGCCAAGCTAATAATTCCAACAAAGACTCAAATGATGAAGTTATTCCTCCAAGAGACAACAAGTTGATTGAACTTCGTCTCAAAGCTCGTGCAGATAGGAATCTTGAATTAAGGGGACATATTCTTGATAAAGCTGTAGGTGATCCCAGATGAAGGGTGTCCACAAGAAGGGACCTAGCAAGCTTTGATGAGCACCAAGCTCACATATCCGTGGTGGAACCCAAGAAAGAGTTTGAAGCCCTTGAAGATCCGGACTGGGTTGTTGCTATGCATGAAGAGTTAAATAACTTTGAGCGCAACAAGGTCTAGAAACTAGTAGAGAAGCCCAAGGATTACCGCAATGTTATCATCACAAAGTGGATCTTTAAGAATAAGCAAGATGAGAATGGAATTTGTAAGGAACAAGGCAAGACTCGTGGCACAAGGCTATTCCCAAGTTGAGGGCATTGACTTCGGCGAGACTTATGCTCTAGTGACTCGTCTTGAGTATATCTGTAACCTCCTTGCTTATGCTTCTCATAATAATTTTAATTTACAGCAAATGGACGTTAAGAGTGCTTTTCTTAAAGGTCCTCTACATGAGTTGGTATATGTAAAGCAACCCCCGGTATTTGAGGATCCTAACTTTCCAAACCATGTCTACAAACTCGATAAGGCACTCTATGGCCTTAAACAAGCCCCACGTGCGTGGTATGAGCACCTTAAAGAGCTTTTTCTAGACCGTGGCTTCGAAGTTGGGCAAATCGATCCCAATATTTTTACTAATAAGGTTAAAGGGGAGATCTTTGTATGCCAACTATATGTAGATGACATTATCTTTGGCTCTACTAATAAAGCTTTTAATGATGAATTTTCAAAGGTTATGACTGACAGGTTTGAGATGTCTATGATGGGGGAGTTATGGTTCTTTCTTGGATTTGAGATCAAACAAATTAGAGAAGGAACCTTTATAAAATCAAGCAAAATACATCTAAGACATTCTCAAGCGATTCAAGATGACGGATCTTAATGGCGTCGCCACACCGATGCAAACTAAATGTCTTCTTGAACTCAATCCCCACGGTAAAGATGTAGACCAAAAGGTATACCGGTCCATGATCGGCTCTCTTCTTTACCTCTGCGCATGTCGTGGTGGTGTCACGGCAGATGCCATGGATAGGCTAAAGGTGGGGACTAATATGCGCTAGGGGAATCCAGGGAGGGATAGTAGAGTGATTCTCTACACAGAAACTTTGTATTGATGTTCTATCTCCAAGATTACAAGTGCTCCTTGAGCTGTATTGACAAGAGGAGGAAGAAGAAACTCTCTTACTCTTGCCTACTAACTAGCCCAGGAACCCTAGATCCACTAGTGCTCAACCAACTCGAATTCTGCCAACCCTGTATCCCAGAAAAACCCAACCACTCTACCAGAACCCTAACCCCCCTTATATAGTGGTGGTTCGGTCCTGGCCTAGGGCATATGTGGAGGCATATTCCTAAGAATATGCCCCCTCCCAAAGTAGTAACCCAACAGGGGTGCTTTTCCCTCGCGTCACACTTGCTTTAGCGACGTAGCCTCTGCGGTGCCCGCGTCAGCCGACGTGAGCGTCATCACCCTTGTCGGCCACGATCCGGTGGTCCTGCCCTTGCTTTATTCGCTCATCCAGTATGCACCGAACCTTCTTTTTTGACCAGAGAGATTCCTTTCTTCTCCTAGAAGCCAAGCGAGGATCCGGATCACAGTAGATCCGGCCACACCTGTTCCTGCATATAAGTTAGACAAGCATTTCCGACTTACTCCTTAAGTCGGACGAGACAACGTTAGGCGTCCCCCTGGCCCAGGTTACTCCATGATCCGGCCTGCCTTGAGGTGACTCAGCCAGCATCCGCTTTGACCTTGCCGACCCTCGGCTAACTCGGCCCTTATACCCCGGAGTGACCCTACCCGGGGGTATCCCCCCAACATTAGTCCCCGAAGCTGCTGCGGCCTTAGCGGCCTTGGTCGCTAAGGCCACATCAGGTTCATTCATATTCGAGCCTCGGACGTTTAGTTCCGGGTTAACTTCTTGTCTCAGATTATATGGATTTATGTTCCCTTCGCATGTTCCAAGTTTTCACTTGCCGGCCGGGTTACCACTTCGACTCGGATCCTATGGTTTTACTTTCCCTCTGCATATTTCAAGTTTTCACTTGCTGGCCGGGTTACCATTGTGGCTCGGATCCGGGCCTTGCTTCCTTCTCTCATACGCCAACCCACGTAATGGTTTAATCATTACGTTGCCTCATTTTAAGGGCCTGCACAGTAACCGCCGTGGTAACTGTCAGTGATTACTGTGCGTGGGTTACGTCACGCCTGTCTCCTCGTTTACCGCAACTGCACGTCGCGTCATGGCATCATATTTATTCTGTGGCCCCCGGTGTGGCTTCTCTCTGATTGGCTGATGTCGGTGATACACGGCCACACCGTGTGGCTCTTCGGCGCAGTGCGACCCCACTCATCGATCACTGGGGGCAGTTAAATAGGGGAGGGGCGCATCCCTTAGCACTTTTCCATCTCCGCGCCCCTTTGCCCATTCCTCTTCTTCTTCCTCGCGACCGTGCCGCCGCCAGTGCATGTTGCAGCAGCGCCGCCGCCGCACCTTCTCCGTGCCTCCGCACCGCAGCCACCGCTGCACAACTGCTTAGCCACGGGTCCTCGTCAATCTAGACCGCAGAGTCCTGCCGCCGCTAGCTCCAGCGAGGACAGCGGATTCGAGATGACAGAGGAGGAGCTCATCGTCGTCGAGCAGGAGATGGAGGAGGACGCCGGCGCGGCGGACCGCGGCGCGTGGGCCGGTTCATGGGTCTGCCAGGACGACATCGACTGGCTCTACTGAACCCGGCGTATTCCCGCCGGCGTCGCCGCTCGTCTCCCCTCCTCGGAATTGGCCCCCTCACCCAATCCGGGTGAGTTCGTTGTTTTCCTATCCCATTTCCAACGGGGATTTGGTCTTCCGGTGAGTGATTTCTTCCGGGACTGGGTCTGGACCTATCACTTGCAACCACATCATCTCCCGGCGAACGCCATCACCTCTCTGTCCGCTTTCGTCTCTTCGATCGAGGGCTACACCGGACTATGGCCCACGAAGGAGCTGTGGATCCGGTTCTCCGGCCTCCGTCGCAACGTCGTCCCCAACATCCACGTTGAGTCGGAGGACAAGCAGCTCACTCAGTTCGGAGCTGCCTCGATCTCGCCCCAGAGATTTTCAAACTTTCACTGGGTCACCGGGCTTGACTCCTGCAAAGGATGGGCCCGAACCTTCTTCTACGTCCGGAACAAAGGTACCGAAGGCTTGATCCGGTTGCTGCCCTACGCTCCGGGTCCTCCTGACACGGATTTCTGGGAGGAGGTCGCCAAAAAACCTACAGCTCTGGCCAACCAAGTCCACAAAAGGTTCGCGGAGCTGAAGAAGCTCGGATTGCGCAACGAAGATGCCATGATCACATTCGTGCGCAACCGAATCTCTCCCCTCCAGCGGCGCACTCACAAGTTGTGCCACATGAGCTTCAGCCGCGACCCCAACCGAACCTCCTCGTTCGAGTTGAGCAATACGGAGATCTTCCACCGGGTCAAGGCTCTTTTCACCACCCATAAGGATTTCTCGGTCGAATGGACGTGGGGAATCGAGCATTACTGCCGTGACAGGCTCCCTCCCGTGGTAAGCTTCGCGGGGTAAACTTATTCCGGATCAATTACGTGTCGGTTCTTATCATATTTTTGACTCTGCTCTTTGTGCTTTTTTCTCAGCTGTTTCTCCAGCAAACCCTCGAGGATGGCACGGATCCGACCCTTAAGTGGGCCCCGGACCGAGAAATCCCGGATGAGGAGCCGGACTAGGAGATGTTCCTCCCCACGACCGACGCCACCAAACGACCCAGCGGTAAATTCTCTTCTCTTAGAGATTGGTCCGACGATGAGGATGACTCGGATATCGACATGATTGAACCCGTTGAGGTTGTCCCTCTTTCTTTTGCCTTCCCGGCATCATCTAACCCCGGTGGGCATATCCACGAGGATCCTCCACTTGCCACGGGCGAGCCTGTTCCGGTGGCGTCGAAGAAGAAGCGCAGATCCGCGTCAAGTTCTTCTTCCGAACCTTCTCAGCCTACCAAAAGGCAAAAGAAGGCTGGAGACAAGACTGCCTCCAAACGGGCAGGCAAAGCCCCGGCACGGAGGGCTCGGAAACCTAAGGAGGCCGAGACCTCGGATGCGTAAGTCATTTTTCACTGCACAACACACTTCCTCCTGCATCGGGGTAATTTCACTCCTGACATCATTTTCTTTTGCGGGGATCCTATGGAGGTCCCTCAGAGCGGATCAAGCATCTCTTCTCCCCTTCGGTCCGGTCCTTCCCCTCCTCGTGACAACGGGTCACGCCCGCTGAGCCCTATTCCGGAGGGCTCTGCGGCCGCTCTGGGTTCCGTAGTACCTCCTCTAGAGGAACGCGACCTCGGATCAGCAGGGGTCGGATCGGCCGAGGCAACGGCGCCCGCCACTTCGGCATTGCCGCAACAAGCAACCACCAAGTCTACATCAACTCCAGCACCAGCAGCAGCTCCAGCACCAGCCACCAAACCAGCGCCTGTCCCGGCTCCGAAGAAACCAACAGCAGCTCCTAGTCATGCTACCAAAGCTCCCGTGCCAAGTTCGTCTGCCTCGTCCGAGTCATCCCAAGCTCGGCGAGGAACCACTCCAGCAGCTTCCAAGGGCAAATCCACCGTGGTCACATCCTCCCAGCAAGCCAAAGGCAAGTCTACCTCCGTCGAGGCCGGGCAGCGAACCTTGTCGTCAATGCTTCCGAAGAAGTCACCAGCAGCGACGGATCCTCCTGCCGAGCCAGCCGATTCGCAGCAGATGGTTCTTCACACCAGCCCAGCTCTTGCCCTGATTGAGAGGAAGGAAGCTCACACAAAGGGCTTGGTGGCACCCCACATGCCCACTGGCGTACGGTACCCTCCGAGCCTTATCGAGTTCGTCATGAACTGGAATAAGGCGGAGTTCGTCTACAACGACGATCTCCCGGAAAGTTCGGCCCCGCTGAATTTTCCGCTCAGATGAATACCACTGCCAAGGCCATTAACCTCGCTGGGCGAATGATGGAGGTACGTCGTTTCTTCTTTACATGCTGTAGATAATAACCATTAGTCCCCGAGCCTCTGGCGGAGTAACTTGTTACTCGGGCGGATGCTCATTAGAAGATCAACGTAGCTACATGTAAACTTCAAATATGCACACATTTAGAGCTGGGTTAAGTTCCACTTGGCCCGGATCTTGCACACTTCGAATATGCACACACCTAGAGCCAGGTTAAGTTCCGCTTGGCCCGGATCTTGTACACTTCGAATATGCACACACCTAGAGCCGGGTTAAGTTCCGCTTGGCCCGGATCTTGCACACTTCGAATATGCACACACCTAGAGCCGGGTTAAGTTCCGCTTGGCCCGGATCTTGCACACTTTGAATATGCACACACCTAGAGCCAGGTTAAGTTCCGCTTGGCCCGGATCTTGTACACTTCGAATATGCACACACCTAGAGCCGGATTAAGTTCCGCTTGGCCCAGATCTTGCACACTTCGAATATGCAGACACCTAGAGCCGGGTTAAGTTCCGCTTGGCCCAGATCTTGTACACTTCAAATATGCAACAAACTAATTTTACACTCCTGTACCTTTGTCAGGTAACTACCAATCGCCGGAGCGCCGAATTTCAGCGCCTGCTTGATACCCACAAGATCTTGCGCGCAAAACATGTTGCACTTGGCGTGGAGCATGAAAAGAGGGGTAATTTCCTCCCTCAACACCTCTCCGTTTCACTTGTTTCCGCTGGACTAACCTCCTCATTCGGTTTTTGTAGCTGGGGTGGAGGCTGAAAACAAAATTATGCGGAAGAACTTGGAGGAAATCCGAGGTATGTCCACTTTTCGCTCAACCTTGTTGTGTTTTCCATTTCATCTTATCCTTGGCTCGGCAAACATTCACTCCTCGGCTTTGCCGGGTCAACATACTATTTTAGCATCGCTTGAGGATAGTGTGCCCGTGCCTGATATGATGCTGCATTTTCTCGAACAAGCAGGACAGCATCAAGCCGAGCTGAAGAACAAGAATGATGAGCTTGCCCTCCTCCGGACCAAGGACGACGAAATAGCCAAACTCAAGGCCGAGATGGAGAAGATGAAGGCCCAACACAAAACCGAGCTCCAAAACGTTCGCCAGAACTTCACCGAAGAACGTGAGCGCTTTACCCTCTAGATCTCCAAGGACCAGGACCTGCTCAAGGAATCCGAGGTCCAGCTTGGGTTGGCGCTCGCTGAGCTTGAACAACTTCGCCAGAGACGCGACAGTTGTATCAAGGAGTTGACCCGGATCCATCGACATATCTCACGTAAGTTTCTTCCCCTTGTCCGACATAGTTTTCCGGGTTAGCTCATATGCCTTTGCTTCAGCATCTTCCCTTTCCTTATTTTCAGATCACTTTTCGGAGGGTACTCCCATCGCCAGTGCTGCCATTGCCAAATTCCGCCGAGAGAGGGGTACTCCCGTCGCTCCTGATGGTGAGAGCGTCCCCTTAGACATGGAGGACCTGTTGGTCAGCGTGTCAGCTCGGGTGGAAACCATCAAGAACTATGGGAAAGATCTCCTCGATGTTGCGGTCCGGATCTACAACACTTTCTGGCCAAGCGAGAGCGCTCCGAAAAGGATCACACTCCTTGCTGAGAAGCTATTGGAAATCGAGACACAGCTTGATCTCTGGAGAGAATCCGCCGGGCATGCCGCAGCAGATACCCTCCTCCATCATATCCTTACATGGTACGAGAAGATCGACCTGAGCCTCCTCACACGCCGGCGCACCGGATCCAAATGGACCGATGATCCGGAGTGGGTAGCTCGGCGCCAGGCTTGCGCCTACAGCCTTGTCGAATATTCTCCCATCCATGACTGGGTTGAGGGGACGAGCTTTCTGGAATCCGGCGAGGAGGAGAAGATGGAGAACATGGAGGATGGGTCGGGCGAGGATGGAGAAGATGCTGCTTCAGATATTGAAGAGGTTTGCCACTGCTGCCACCGGGTTTGCCAAGCTATCCATAGCTTCCCTCAGCACGTTCTCAGGCCTCTCTAATGGAGGACCCCTAGATTTCCTCGGCGCCTTAGGTGTTACCTCTGGGTCTGGCACTGGATCCCTGCTTGCGCCCGCACCTGGAGCAGTCATCATCACCTCTGCATGGTCCGGGGAGCGAGCGATACGCGCCCCGTGAGCCACAGTGAGGGGTGGTTCTCCTGCATCGACGATGCGACACGGATGAACGCAAGACACGTCCACAACAACGTAGACCTTGTGCGCACCGAGCTTGACAAAGATGCCGTTGCGCGGAAGGGGGCGCGTGCCGAAGCAGCCAGCGTTGTCGCTGACGTAGTCCAGCGCTCCAAAGTGCTGAACGAGCCCGGAGACGATGCGTTCGCCGGTGCCGATGAGGTTTCCTGTCCGGATCTTCACCCCTGCTAGCGCTGCTAGCCCCACGGTGGGCGCCAACTGTCGTGGTGGTGTCACGGCAGATGCCATGGATAGGCTAAAGGTGGGGACTAATATGCGCTAGGGGAATCCAGGGAGGGATAGTAGAGTGATTCTCTACACAGAAACTTTGTATTGATGTTCTATCTCCAAGATTACAAGTGCTCCTTGAGCTGTATTGACAAGAGGAGGAAGAAGAAACTCTCTTACTCTTGCCTACTAACTAGCCCAAGAACCCTAGATCCACTAGTGCTCAACCAACTCGAATTCTGCCAACCCTATATCACAGAAAAACCCAACCACTCTACCAGAACCCTAACCCCCCCTTATATAGTGGTGGTTCGGTCCTGGCCTAGGGCATACGTGGAGGCATATTCCTAAGAATATGCCCCCTCCCAAAGTAGTAACCCGACAGGGGTGCTTTTCCCTCGCGTCACACTTGCTTTAGCGACGTAGCCTCTGCGGCGCCCGCGTCAGCCGACGTGAGCATCGTCACCCTTGTCGGCCATGATCCGGTGGTCCTGCCCTTGCTTTATTCGCTCATCCAGTACGCACCGAACCTTCTTTTTTGACCAGAGAGATTCCTTTCTTCTCCTAGAAGCCAAGCGAGGATCTGGATCACAGTAGATCCGGCCACACCTGTTCCTGCATATAAGTTAGACAAGCATTTCCGACTTACTCCTTAAGTCGGACGAGACAACGTTAGGCGTCCCCCCTGACCCGGGTTACTCCGTGAGCTGGCCTGCCTTGAGGTGACTCGGCCAGCATCCGCTTTGACCTTGCCGACCCTCGGCTAACTCGGCCCTTATACCCCGGAGTGACCCTACCCGGGGTATCCCCCCAACAGCGCATCTAGACCCAATATTGTGTTGAGTGTATGTGTGTGTGCAAGGTATCAAGCAGATCCTAAAGAAAGCCACTTAGTGGCGGTCAAGGGAATCTTCCGATATTTGGTTCATTCACCTAATTTTGGTCTATGGTATCCCAAGGGCTCCAATTTCTCTCTATGTGGCTATACTGATTCAGATTGGGCTGGTGATAAGGATGATAGGAAATCAACTTCTGGAGCTTGCCAATTCTTGGGAAGATCCTTGGTTTGTTGGTCTTCTAAAAAGCAGAATTGTATATCTCTCTCCACCGCCAGGCTGAATATGTGGTTGTTGCTAGTGCATGTACTCAATTATTATGGATGAGGCAAACTCTAAAGGAATACGGTGTCAATTGTGACAAAGTGCCTCTTTTGTGTGATAATGAAAGTGCAATCAAAATTGCGTACAATCCGGTGCAGCACACGAGAGCGAAGCATATTGAGATTCAGAATCATTTCATTTGGGACCATGTTGCTCGAGGTGATATTGACCTATCTTTTGTGAGCACGAAGAATCAACTTGCTGATATTTTCACGAAGCCACTTGATGAAGCAAGGTTTTGTTACTTGAGGAATGAGCTAAATATCGTTGATTCAAGGAGCTTGTCTTGAATACCCATGCACTCACTCTTATATCTCCTCCGTATTTGGTCTAGGTGTGGGCATGGATATAGGGGGAGTGTGGTCCTAATTAATTGGGCTAACCCTCCCATCATAATGCCGAACGCAAGTAAAATCATTCCTCTTAATATCATTTTGTGACATGCGAGCTTTTTGATGAGTATTGGTCATGAACCCAAGATATATCTTCGCGGTGTCATACCATGCACTCCAACAAGGTGGCCTCGGCCACCACCCTCTTCCGTGAGAAGAGTTGGTTCTATGTGGATCTTTTTGGTTGTTATTGCTCATCTCTTGTTCTTATGAAAATCACACTCAATTTTGGCTTTTAGTTTATTTGAATCTTGCAATCTTGAGTGTGTAGTACCATCTCAGGTTGGTTGCCTAATCCCAAGCCTCTCTCTATCCCTAAGCCATCTCTTCTAGCACACAAGTCCATTGTTCATCTTGTGGGGGTTTTGTTTGGGGACGCGCAGGCATGAACCTGTGTATAACAGTAATTCAAAATTCAGGCCAGATAATCCGGCCCAAGTGGTTGCCGGATAATCCTGCCCTGGCGGATTTAGTCTATTAAGGGTTGGACGTTAGGGGGAAGGGCTCACACAGAGCAGTTCTTCTCTCTCGACCCCTCTCCATCTCCCCAGCCGCCGTCCGCTGCCCTCACCCTCCCCGGAGCCCTTTCGGCCACCGGATTCTCGGGCCTCCCCGGATCTTCTTCCCCATGCCTCTAGGTACCTTCTCCTCCGTGTTCTTCCTTCAGTGAGTGAAAGTAACTCCCTCTCTCCCATCTTTTGTGTTGATGTGATACTTGTTGGTGGAATGTGGTCTAGGAGTTTCCTTGAGGTTGCTTTTTTGTGTAGAAATCGTAGTCTAGCAATTCCTATGCCCGATCTATGTCGTTGCACTTAATCTTGCAGGATCTGAAAAAATTTGCCAGGGCCAAATTATCTGCCCCTGGCCAGGCCGGATAATCCGGCCTGACAGACTCACCTCTGCTTCAGTTTTCTGTAGAGTGTTACACGATGTATGTGTGGGTTGTGGATTATGTGTCTACTATTTCTACTTTCTCTTTGGGACTTGTGTGTGTGCTTATCCCCATGCTATCCATCTTATTCGTTTCACAGGTGGTTCCAGTGCTCCCAAAACCTACAAGCATCGTCCCCGTCTACTTCCGGGACAACGGTGAGGGTGGTCTCGTGGATGAGGTTGAACTGAGGAGAAGGAACAAAGAGGCTAACCGCATGGCTGAGCAGGCAAAGAGGGACAAGAGTATGAAGGGTGTGTCTAAGAAAAAGGGAAAGGCACCAAAGATCAACTATAAGAAAATGGATATTCTCACCTACTCCTCCATTCGCCATCGTGATCTGTTTGCGAACTCTGAGCAAGATACTGAGCTTGGTGACTCCCGCTTTTGGTGTGCTGACCAAAAGTCTATTTATGAAGATGTCTATGCTTTGATGAAGATTCGCCCTATGCATCCTATGATCATTGCTGAGGCTATGGAGAAGAGGTGACTGAGCGGATGGGGCTGCACCATCTTATGGCCCTTCAGTGTTCCTATGACTCCGAGGTGGTGAAGCAATTCTTCTCCACTTTGTTCATTTGTGGCGATGAGTACCGAACCATGAAGTGGATGACTCATGACATGCCAATGCAAACTGATTTTTGGACTTTTGATGAGGTACTTGGATATCCTTTCCGCAACAGGGACCGTGCTAGTGGCTATCGCATCATGACTCAACTCAAGCCAAACAAAGTTGTTGTTATCTCTCCTTGCACGGTTGACAATGGTATTGTGGGCTCTTTTGCTGGTCTCTCCCCTCTTTTTGCTAACTTCATGGGCATCTTCCGTGACTATATCACACCAAGTGGAGGGAACAATGACGGTATTCGTGGTCACTTGGTTCAGTTGTTGGCCTTTTCTCATGAGGTGGCCTCCTGTGAATATGATTATGTTGATTACAAGCTGGATATGATAGACTTCATCTATCATGAGTTGACTGATGCAATGTTCAATAGGCTCTCCATCCCGTATGCGCCTTACATTATGATGTTGATCAAGCACTTGCTACCCAATGGAGAGTTCAACATTGATTCTGTGCATAAGGCCAAGAAGATCTACAATAAGGCGAGGAAGATCTCTCATCCATCTTCTGCTTTTGAGGGCTTTATGAGGGATGCTCGTGCCAGTGCTCGTAGGCCCCCAGTGCCTCCTATTGCTCGTGAGGTGAAGCAGCTGAACTGGTTCTAGCGGAACATTCTATGCATGGGGGTGGACACTCGCAAAGGGCAATATGCAGCGTATAAGCAGCGCCACGAGATGGCCCATACTCAGCAGCTCATTCTCCACCACATGTCCAGGGCTTCCGGTGCTCCTCCTGCTCCTACCGCTCCCACACCATATGCCTAGTGGAACTCTTCGTATGGCCTCAACTATGGAGATCTTGAGCGTCACTTGTTTCCTACCACAGCCACTTCTGATGAGGAAGGAGAAGACACCGAGGAGTTTGATGATGGAGACGAGGACGAGGAGGACAATGAGGACTCTGAGTGATCTTCTAGGGCGCTAGCATCGCTCTTCTCTCTTTTTGGCGTTTCGATGCCAAAGGGGGATAAGTAGTTCTATTAGGTCTTCGTGGATTTTCATGGGTCGGGCACAAGAATTTGCACTTTATTGTTTCGGTCTCTATCTCGCTTGTGCCCATTTAGCGTTGAACTTATTTGTGATTTGCTTTGTATGAGACGATGTTTATGTGTGGCTCTGGAATTATCTCATGGATTATTCTCTCATGACTATGGATCTATCGTATTGGCTATATTGGTTATCTATCTCTCGTGGAAAGCGTTCATAATGGTTATCACATTGGTTATTCATATACTATATTGAGGAAGCCTCTCTCACGGTGGTATGATATCCTTTTAAGCTAGTCCAGCATTTATGTGTTGTTTCTGTTCCAATGAAATAGATTTGTGCCTACTTGTGTGCATTTGTATTCAAATGCAAATTTTTATTATGCACACATTGAGGGGGAATCTTTTTCATTCGTTAAATGATGTTGTTATTAGAGCTATCTTGCAAATCCTAGTATTGTCATCTAACACCAAAAGGGGGGAGATTGAAAGAACATTTCATGATCTCTTGTGTTTTATGTGTTAGATAACAATACCGTGGAGTTTCTCATGTGCGCTAAGTGTTGTAGGTAAGAAAACATGTTGTTGGGGGGGCGTATTATCCGCCCCCTTCAAGGGCCGGATAATCTGGCCTGACCCTCTTAGCCAGAGTTGGTCGCGTGTGAGCTTCTGTCTAGGGGTGGATTTTCCCCGGACAATCCGAGGCTGGGGCGGATTTCCCCCCTAGTCGGATAATCCGGCCTTCTCTTGGGCCAGATAATCCGGCCCCCAGGAGAAGTGGCCAAGGGAAGATCAGCGCGACCTTCTATCTGGGGGCGGATTTCCCCTGTACAATCCGATGCTAGGGCGGATTTTTCCGCCAGCCGGATAATCCGGCCTTTCTCTTGGGCCGGATAATCTGGCCCCCAGGAGAAGACGCCAAGGGTGGCTCGGCGCGAGCTTCTGTTTAGGGGCAGATTTTCCCTCGGATAATCCGAGTCTGGGGCAGAGTTTTCCCCTGGCCGAATAATCTGGCTCTCACTAAGGCCGGATAATCTGGCCCGCAATACTACAACAGCTCAGTTTGGACAGGGGGTATAAAAGCCCCAATCACCCCTCCTGTCAGATCTCTTGATTCATTCGAAAAAGCTCTAGCCTGTTGCAAAAGCTCTCATTCAAGATCTCCCACTTCAACCACCCGAAGGCTTCGATCTTTGGGGGAATTGAAGGAGGAGACTTCATTCATCGTCATCACGAATCAAGCGCTTCAACTCCTCTCCATTCACTTGGAGAATTCCTGATCTAGTATTCTTGTTAATATCTAGATTTTGTTTTTCGATATTGATAACAATTGTTCTTGTGGCAACTTGTTGTCATTATGGGAGCCTCCAATTCGGTTGTGGAGTTGTGCCTGATGTCTATGCACTTCTAATCTTGTAGACAGTTGTTGGGCCTCCAAGTGCAGAGGTTTGTAGAAGAGCAGCAAGTTTTCCCTTAAGTGGATTACCCAAGGTTTATCGAACTCAGGGAGGAATTGGTTAAAGGTATCCCTCTCAAGCAACCTTGTAATCAAGATACAAGAAGTCTCTTGTGTCCCCAACACACCCAATACACTTGTCAGGTGTATAGGTGCACTAGTTCGGCGAAGAGATAGTGAAATACAAGTGGTATGGATAATTATAAGTGGTAATGGTGCCAGAAAATAGCTTTGATGGCGTGTGGTTGACGTGGGAAGAGACTAAAGGCAATCTGAAATAAAGATAGAAGCAAGCAAACATGTAACAGATCTAATTGCAAACGGTGTTTCAATGCTTAGAAACAAGGCCTAGGGATCATACTTTTACTAGTGAACACTCTCATATAAATATCTTCTCTTTATGATACTACTCTTAACTACTCTCCGGTTGGACACTCTAATCCATGGTAGGGCTATAACAACACACCTCAAAGTAAGCCTTTCCCATCTAAATAACCCCACACTGTCACCTTGAGCTCTAGATGGTTCCAACAAACACCACAATTTCATAGAAACATCTAACTCCAAATATAACTCATAACAAGTATTTGTAATCTCTAGCCTAAGTGCCACCATGGTGTGCACGCTGTCACTTTCACACACATGGGGAGAGCAGAGATCTATTAAAGCACTTGAGTAGCAAGGCAGATCTACTTGATTACAAAGCTCATGATCACAATATGATCATGCATAGAGGGAGAGATGAACACATAGCTACCGGTAGAACCCTTAGCCTAGAGAAAGAACTACTCACTCATCATCATGGGAATCAGCAACAACGATGGAGATGGTGGTGGAGATCGATGGAGATGGCTCCGGGGGCACTTCCCCGTCCCGGCAGGGTGCCGGAACAGAGACTTTCTGTCCCCTGAATCTCCCATTCGGTGGCGGCGGCGCTGTGGAACTTTTCATGGCTGGAGGCTGGTTGATTTAGGGTTTTTGCATTGGGAGGCATCTTATAGGCGAAGAGGCAAGGTCGGTGGGCGGCTAGGGAGCCCACACCATGCCCTGGCGTGGCCTAGGGTTGCCCACGCCAAGGGGGTTTGGCCACCCTGTGGCCCCTCTCCGTCTTGTCTTCTGGCTCCGTGAGTCTTCCGGTAAAATATCGACTTTGGCTTTTGTCCGGTCCAATTCCGAGAATATTCATTTTCTGACTTTTCTAGAACCAAAAACAGAAGAAAACAGTCAACTGGCACTGTGGCATCTTGTTAATAGGTTATTCCAAAAAAGTGTATAGAAATACTCCAAAGTGTGGACAAAACATAAGAAAGTAGATATAAAACAAGCATGGAACATCAAAAATTATAGATACATTTGCAACGTATCAACATCCCCAAGCTTAACTCCTGCTCGTCCTCGAGTAGGTAAGTGATAAAAAGAAAGAATAATTTTTGAAGTGACATGCACCATCATAAACTTGATCAAAGTATTTGTAAAACATTGATAGATGGGATCATAGTACTTCAACATAGCATGGAAGATAAAGTTCTAACAATAAGACATAGCAACTATGTTGTAACATGAAAGGATACAAACAAAAGATTCATGAATAACAATGCTTTGCAAGACGTTTGTTTGTTTCACATAAAGAAAACATAGCATAGTGGCATTCAGCTTGTCCCTCATAGAGTAGCAAACATAAATGCATAGGACACCTTCAAAGTTCATAATAGTGACTAGATACAAGTAGTTGAAGAACAAGCAATATCAAGTTATGCATCAATCAACAAGTCTTGGGACAGTGCACATAGAACTAAGAATGGCCACTATGCTCTCAAAGTAGGTTCATAAAGGTAGAAGGTGGAGACTCAACATAAAAGTAAAAGAAAGGCCTTCATAGAAGGAAGTAGGGATTCAAGTTTCATAAAGAGCTTCCAAAAATCATGGTACTTGTTAGCTTTCAGGTCTCATTGCCCCTATCATAAGCATCTTTAGGAGATTATGGTTAAAGTGACACAACTAAGAGGATATGCTTGACAAGTTATAAGCTGAAATCTCATGCCCCATACCGACGAAGACCGAACCTAATGCTACTCAACTTTAGTCACAAGTAAGCTCTTGTCATTATAAGTACATATGTATCATAAAGAAGCGCCAACGGGTACCCCTTGATCATGATACAGGAGTTATCCCATAATCAAAATGACAAGGCAAGCAGACAATGAGCATCTCAGCAATCTTTTTATTTGCTATTTGCATAGGTTTTTATTGAGGATGCTTCATACAGTGCTCATTATGGTTATGCTGAAAGTTTCCACCATGATTAGGCATGGCTTAGGCTAGCGGCCCAGGCATTTCTCTAACACAAATACAAACTCCATGATCTTACAAGTTCCCCTTTTATTTCACACCGCCGGGATCCATAAGCAAAAGAACATGATATCAACGGGGTACAAAGTACATGTGCAATGTTGAAAGCGTTCCCCATGATACATGGTTCTGCTAACTCCAACTTATAAAGCGCAAGCATATACGCAACAAAGATGGACGCAATGGTTCAAGTTTATTAAATGCAAGAAAGTAAAGTGTGCCATCAAGTTCGTGAGAGATTTAATTACTAGTTTTCTCATAACAAGTTTAATTCGGAAGGTAGACAAAAACATGAATATACTTGGAATAGCATATGCTAATAGGTAGGTATGGTGGACTCTTTGGAATAACTTGGTTTTAGGAGTTGGATGCATGAGTGGAACTCATACTTGGTTATCGAGGCTAGCAAAAGACTGGGAGCGACCAACTAAGACAGCAATAATGGCCACAATCATGCAGAGCGACAAAACATCATTAATCAAAGCATAAAGTGATACTACAAGTTGTAAACTAAAGGATCATAAAGGCTTATGGTGACTTAGGATAGTCATAACATGGTGTGAGCATGTGCCAAGTTAACCCAAATAAAGCATCAAAGGAGAATACCACAATACTATGCTTTAATATGCTAAAACAACGCATGATTCTTTCAAGGCACATTAAGCAATCTCAATTGTTTATAACATGTCACACTACAGAAAAGAATACTAAGCATAAAGCCAAATCAATATCAAGCATGGCATGATAAAGTCTAAGTCACAGTCAAAAACAAACTCCTTTTATACCACATGAGCATGAACTTTTCCTACTCTTTTCCAATCCAAACCAAACTATTTGAAAACCAATGCATGAAAGAGGGGCTCCAACCAATTTATTTATAAAACTAAGAAAACCAAGCAAACGAACACCAAAAAAAAAGACGCTCCAAGAACAACACAACTGTGCATGAAACAATAAAAATGAAGTGTTTCGAAGAAACCTGAGATTTTTATTGATGAAGAAGGGGATGCCTTGGGCATCACCAAGCTTTGATGCTTGTACTTATTGGATATTTCTTAGGGTGACACACGTGGCATCCCCAATCTTGAGCTTTAGT
Organism: Avena sativa; assembly: GCA_916181665.1. Taxonomy (NCBI): domain Eukaryota; kingdom Viridiplantae; phylum Streptophyta; class Magnoliopsida; order Poales; family Poaceae; genus Avena; species Avena sativa. Next base: position 624,708,615 of record OV702288.1, on the reverse strand, counting down.
CCATTCTCCATCTCATTACTCATTCCTTCCATACACCTGAAATTTTTTCTTCATACAAAACATCACACAATCTTTATTAGCAACATTAGTGCACTCAAGATAATAAGTCTTTGGGTTCAGTTTAAACACTAATAAAACTTCCATTAAAACACAATCTACTGTAGAACTTCCCTCAAAAAGCTCAATTTCCCAAAAGAACTCAAAAAAGAACCAACAAGAAGCAAATGCAAATAATGGCAGAAATCTGTCAAAACAGACCAGCAGGTAAAGACGAATTTTTTCGAAGACCTTCTGTTACTCAAATCAAAAAGTGTTGAACTAACGAAAGTTAGATAACAACCTGGGGCAGAAACACAAAAATTCACGCCTCAAAAGGACGTACAGATATTTTACAGGAATTTTTACGGTGAAGAATAGAAATCTGTTTCGGGACAACAACTTTCCCAAGCATTATTTCTCTCTCATTAGAGGTTACGCTTGGCACAAAAATCAAATAAAAAGGATAAGGAGCGGTTATTATAGAGGTAATAACTTCCAAGATTCATCTAAAACTTTTGGATTATCTCCCAATAAGTACTTTTCTTTAACGCCTTTAAGTTAGGCTTGATAGTTTGAGAAGATGCTCACATAAGAAATATGAATTGAAGTAAAAGAGAGCATCAAGAAGCAAATTCAAAACACATTTAAGTCTAACCCACTTCCTATGCATAGTAATCTTGTAAAGAAACAAGTCATGAAAGCATAAAGCAACAAGCATAGTAAAGCAAAACAAGTGCAACTTCAAGACTTTCAACATAAAGAGGGGAAACTTAATATTATTGAGATGCATAAAACCATGTTTCCCTCTCTCATAATAACTTTCAGTAGCATCATGAATAAAATTAACAATATAACTATCGCATAAAACATTCTTATCATGAGCCACATGCATAAAAGAATTAATACTCTCCACATAAACATAGTCATTCTTATTAATTGTAGTGGGAGTAAATTCAACAAAATAGCTATCATTATTATTCTCATCACCATAATCATCAAATATAGGAGGCATATTGTAATCATAATTAATTTTCTCCTCAATAGTAGGTGGACTGAAAATATCATATTCATCATTGTAATCATCATATATTAGAGGTTTGGTATCATCATAAGCAATAGAATAGCCATCTTCCAAAGCTGGGGAACTAAAAAGATCATTTTCATAAAAACTAGCTTTCCCAAGCTTAGACTTTTCCATAGCATTAGCAATAATGGGCGCTAGAAAATAGCTTGATGTCTACGCACTTCTAATCTTGTAGACAGTTATTGGGCCTCCAAGTGCAGAGGTTTGTAGAATAGCAGCAAGTTTTTCCTTAAGTGGATTACCCAAGGTTTATCGAACTCAGGGAGGAGGTGGTCAAAGGTATCCCTCTCAAGCAACCCTGTAATCAAGATACAAGAATTCTCTTGCATCCCCAACACACCCAATACACTTGTCAGGTGTATAGGTGCACTAGTTCAGTGAAGAGATAGTGAAATACAAGTGGTATGGATAATTATAAGTGGTAACGGTGCCAGAAAATAGCTTTGATGGCGTGTGGTTGACGTGGGAAGAGACTAAAGGCAATCTGAAATAATGATGGAAGCAAGCAAACATGTAACAGATCTAATTGCAAACAGTGTTTCAATGCTTAGAAACAAGGCCTAGGGATCATACTTTTACTAGTGAACACTCTCATATAAATATCTTCTCTTTATGATACTACTCTTAACTACTCTCCGGTTGGACATCTAATCCATGGTAGGGTTATAACAGCACACCTCAAAGTAAGCCTTTCCCATCTAGATAACCCCACACTGTCACCTTGATCTCTAGATGGTTCCAACAAACACCACAATTTCATAGAAACATCAAACTCCAAATATAACTCATAACAAGTATTTGTAATCTCTAGCCTAAGTGCCACCATGGTGTGCACGCTGTCACTGTCACACACATGGGGAGAGCAGAGATCTATCAAAGCACTTGAGTAGCAAGGTATATCTACTTGATTACAAAGCTCATGATCACAATATGATCATGCATAGAGCGAGAGATGAACACATAGCTACCGGTAGAACCCTTAGCCTCGAGAAAGAACTACTCCCTCATCATCATGGGAATCAGCAATCGTGATGGAGATGGTGGTGGAGATCGATGGAGATGGCTCCGGGGGCACTTCCCCGTCCCGGCAGGGTGCTGGAACAGAGACTTCATGTCCCCTGAATCTCCCCTTCGGTGGCGGCGGCGCTGCGGAACTTTTCATGGCTGGAGGCTGGTTGATTTAGGGTTTTTGCATCGGGAGGCATCTTATAGGCGAAGAGGCATGGTCGGTGGGCGGCCAGGGGGCTCACACCATGCCCTGGCGCGGCCTAGGGTTGCCCACACCAAGGGGGGGTGTACACCCTATGACCCCTCTCCGTCTCGTCTTCTGGATCTATGAGTCTTTCGGTAAATATCGACTTTGGCTTTTGTCCGGTCCAATTCCGAAAATATTCATTTTCTGACTTTTCTAGAACCAAAAACAGAAGAAAACAGGCAACTGGCATTATGGCATCTTGTTAATAGGTTAGTCCAAGAAAGTGTATAGAAATACTCCAAAGTGTGGACAAAACATAAGAAAGTAGATATAAAGCAAGCATGGAACATCAAAAATTATAGATATGTTTGCAACGTATCAGTTGCCCGCTAGTTGTGTAAAGGCATCAGTTCCCGCCTCGAAGGGTTCCACTAGTGGAAAGGTGGATCAGGCCTTTGGGGGCGAGATCCATCGGAGAACAGGGTGAGGCCTATTGTGGCGTGGTGGTCTTAGTACCGCCCACCCCTCCAACACATATGTACTTCCCTTAACAAGGAAGGAACTACGGTAAAACAAATCATGTGTCTCCGCGTGCTCCACTATGGTTTCCTCGTTCCTCACTCTTACTCGCCTTTACTCGCTAGTAGTTAGGTTTGCATATAGGGAAATTCTACATAGTTGCATATCTAGAGAATTTACCTTTTGTGTAAAGCCTAAAATTGAAAAAGTATTAAAATTTGAAGTAGCACCTATTCACCCCCCCCTCTAGGTGCCCATACGATCCATTTCAACTTGTTGCGTTGATCATCTGCACGTCCTTGAGGACGGTCGTGTACACTCTACTATAACCACGTTTGTTTGCGGGAATGTTATCCCTCTTACGGTCTTCAAGGGTGAGTCCTTATGAAACCGTTACAAAGTATCGCCTAGATTTGATCTTGGCAGTTGCAACCGTAGGGATTTTTTTGTTTTCTATGCAACGAACCCCATCAATGGTATCAGAGCTATGTCTATGTGTAGATGCTTTGTACAGTTAGAAAAAATGGAGATGTGGGTGTTGATGATCATGTTATTACAAACTTTTGTGTACTTTGGATATTAGCGGCATAGTGGGATGAAGCGGCCCGGACAAACTTTACATGTCCTCGCACATGAGACCAGTTCCACGCTTGACATGCAACTCGTTTTGCATAAGTGGCTAGTCGGTGTCTATCTCTCCCACTATAGTTAATATCTAATTTACAACGGTTTGCTAATAATTTGATTATCTCAGTTGTGGTTGAAGTTCGCAGGTAGAACAATTCTTTCCTAGAAAGCCTACAACCACGTAAAACTTGCAAAAGATAAATTAGAAGTGTCTAGATTTATTTTTGTTGGGCATGTGACATGGGTATGATTAATGGGATGCTCATTATTCGCTACCCTACATTGGGTAAAAGGCCTGCGGCCCATAAAGATTCCAGATAACAGCCTAAGGAATCAACCGACAAAGACTTTTACTGTATTAGGAAAGAAACCACGAACAGACATTATGTTGGTATTGTAATCACGCGTGTATGAAACTTGTCCGCATACAGCTTTGAGACCCAGCCTATTATATATAGGACGGGAGAAGCCCAAGCGAGGGGTACCCGGAAATCTAGAGGACAACTTGTAATAGAGTGTTTTTTCCAATATTCAGGCGACTTTGATTCCATTGTTTTCCCTGACATCCGACGAAATCCCCAGTGTTCTCTTTTCCGCGAAACCCCAAGTCCATCACTTTGGGCATTGCCGAGGTTACCCCTCGTCAATTGGCGCCGTATGTGGGAAATATGAACATTGGAAGCACGGATTCGGCGGAACGCTCTCCACCAAGCATCAACTCGACGAAAGAAAATCCACGCCCGCCCACCCGAACAGCTACGCCAACAGAAGTTTAGGAAACTTCCATCGGATCCTCAATGGAAGACGAAGAACAGATCGAAGAAGGCAACGAAAACAGGCAAATCGACACGAATCTGGGGGATCTTGATGGTCTCTATGACAATCTCTCCTTTGGGTCGGTCCCGCCATTTACACCACCATGTGAAGTATCTCTAGCCAATTCAGAATCGGAAGAAAATAGTGAAAGCATCGACTTTGGAATTCGGATGGCGAAAATCTATCCATAGCAAAAACTAATGGACTTCACTAGCTCATCCGATAGTGTCTCCATTGACGCCACTCAGCACCAAGTGTGTGTGATCATCAGAGACGCCACGACCAAGCAAGACTCCAACGGTAACCCAATTCTTAACCCCGATGATATTCTTTCAAGCCATAGTGCAGGAAGTAATGACAATGAAGGAAGTCAAGGAAACGGGGCAGACCCAACAATCGACCAGGAAAATCGGGTAGAAGAGCAACCATGTGAAGATGAGAGGCCAAGCCTTAGCCTACCAGCCAGTGCATGGGAAAAAGCGAAAGCAGCAATCTCGGGTGCGGTCCCAATGACAACAGATGCCATCCACAAAGATCTATTGGCATACCAGTATCTGCTGCACTGCAAAAAGAGAGAAATCCTCAGGATGCAAAGGCAGCTCGACGAAAGGAAAAGGGTAGCCAGTGAATCTAGCTTACGATGGGCACAGCTAAGTCCCACCCGAGGATCAAGAAGCATCACACGAGGAGCATCGCCAAGAAGAGGAACATCTAGATTACGAGGTATACCCGAAGAAGAGAGAAGCGGATTAATTCAAGACCTTGATCTCTCGTTTATGTCGATAGATCAAGATGGAAATATCAAAGCAAAGACATCCCATGCAACTATTGTGGCTGCACAAACATACCTAATCACAACACAACCTGCACCCGACGATCCTCGTGTAGCCCTCCATCGATCTGCCTTGATAAACCTCGGCTTGGTGGGAGAAACTCTCGTGCAAGCACATAAAGAAACCATGAGGCAACATGACCGGTCCCCACACCGTCACAACATCCCTCGGCAAGGAGGTCACACCCGACGATCATGGTCGCCACATCGGGTCCACTTTTCCAAACAAGAGTCGTGCAACAACGCAAGAAACGACATCACCCAGTGAAGTATTGATCGATCACGAGAAGAGCGCAGCACCCGAGGGTACCGTGACGGTGAAAGTGAGGACAAACAAGAATTATGCGGAGCCAGTTGCTTTACTCGACGGGTTCGCAAAACTCCGGTGCCGAAAGATTTTAAGCTACCCCAAGATCGACAAAAATACGATGGCCTCCAAGAACCCGAAGCTTGGCTGATAGATTATCTGCCGACTGTCAGATTACAAGGCGGATCCAAAGCCACGACAATGCAAAGCCTGCAGCTTCACCTAACCGGTGCGGCACGCTCCTAGCTGAAGCAACTACCAGAAGATTCCATCAGCAGTTGGAATGATCTTGAAGACAAAATCATCAGAAACTTTCAATCTACATACAAGCGACCCGCATCTTTAGAGCAATTGCATGCCTGCAAGCAAAAGCCAGGAGAATCGATACGAGCCTTCATCCAACAATGGAACATTGCCAAAAAATCAGCTGAAGCAATATCCGACGAAAGAGCAATCGACGCCTTCAATGATGGTCTCCGTCGATAGGAGTTCATTGAAGAACTAGGACGAACAAAGCCAACGAAAATTTCACAGCTGATGGAAATAGCCAATCATTGGGCCGACAGAGAGGATGCAGTACACAACAAAAGGGCTCGTTCACCCGACGACAGGGACTAGCGTAACAACGAACGAAGACGATGAACCAGTGATGGATACCATACACCCAGTTACGTCGCAGTGGACTTTTCTGGAACGGACAACCGACGAAGTGATGACTACAATAGCGGATATCGTGGTAGTAGGAACAACATCGGTGAAAGTCAGCTACGGCAACGATACCAGCCGACGAACCGAGACCCACCAATGTCAGCAGGAAAAATGTTGGAAGGACCCTACAATATGCATTACTACGTTGAATCAACCAGGAAAAGGCGATCAAATCAGCTCCTAAAATACTGCCGGACATTCCTAAGGATGCAAGAACTATGCAATGGAAAGGCAGCCGAAGCGACAAACAGAAACTACGCCCCTACACCTGGCACCTTGGCCATTGGCGCTCCACCTCCACCACGAGGGCCTCCACCAGCGGGATAGCCACAAAATACAACATACCAAGACAACGAATATCCCAGGTCAAAAGGAGCGATGGCAATGATCCAGAAGGGGCCACCCTCTAATAAAACACATAAATTGATCACCAGGCAAGTAAATTTGGCGGTAACAAAGCCACCTCCTACACCGGAGTATCTCCATTGGTCAGAACAAGAAATTACTTTCAGTAGAGCTGACCATCCATTACGGGTCCCTCAGCCAGGCCAGTCAGCGCTAATAGTAGAAGCGCAAATTGGTGGGTTCGACATGAGCAAGGTTTTCTTGGATGCAGGAAGCAGCATCAACCTGATTTATGCCAAAACTCTGCGGGCCATGAACTGGTCCATAACGAACCTAACACCAACCGACACAACCTTCCACGGGATAGTTCTTAGAAAAGCCGAAATCCCATTGGGCAAAGTTCACCTCTACGTAGTTTGCGGATCAAAAAGTAACTTCAAACGAGAAAAGCTGGAATTCGAAGTTATGGACTGGCCATCTCAATACCACGCGATCCTGGGATGACCAGCTTTCGCCAGGTTCATGGTAGTAACTCACTACGCATACCAAATGCTGAAAATGCCAGCCCCCAACGGGGTCATCACAGCCAAAGGAAGCTTTAGCCGTGTAGACAGCTACGATCGATAACTGAAAATGCCAGCCCCCAACGGGGTCATCACAGTCAAAGGAAGCTTCAGCCGCGCAGACAGCTACAATCGATAATTCAACAAAATCTCAGAGTCTTTCGGGATGGAGGCAAAGCTTGGGCAGCTAAAATTGGTGGATGAAGATTCGACACACGAAGGGCACACCCGCAAGAAGAAAATATCGGAAGAACAAGCACGCAACAACCTCGCAAAAAGCAACGTATGCAGCCTCCAATAATAGTCCCGCATAAGAAGACAGACTGATTGCAGCCAAAGTCCCTTCAGAAAATTCCTATTTAGATACACCTTACTTTCAATAAAGGACAACGGCCAGGCAATCGCGCCACCACAATGTACTTTCACCCATTGTTATGAATAACTAAAGAAAGTATTCCGTGACTTCTATGGCACATCAGTTCGCCAGATTCCCCCGTAAGAGAATACAACATACAATCAAAATCTCATATAAAACATACGACCTTTTTGACAAGTATAAAGTGGTTCTATACAAAGTACAAAGGCGAAGCAAGTAAATAATCAGATAGGGAAATTTACAAAAAATTCTTCATCTGCCTCCAAACATTTTCGGACAATTCTAACGGCAGGTCTACGAGCAGCGACGTAATGAGGCACCATATCAATAAGACCACCATCGGAAGGAGAAGGTAGCCACAAAGATACATCGTCCAAGTCTAGCGTCGGATGATGCACATGCACCAAGGAAAGCGTGAGCTTAGCACCCGCCACAAGTTGAAGCTTCACAAAATGATGGATCTTCTCACCCTGTTGGAACTTCGCAATCAAGTTCGCCAAGGTTTGAGGCTAAGGATCCCGAGGAAACATGGCATTATAAGTAACGGCCAGAGATCTGCGGCATCACTCGACGAATTGCTCCAACTCCGACAGGCGATCCTGAAGCAAGGATACAATGTAAGAGCGGCGATGATCAGTCCAAAAGTCTGTCTCAGAACTTCGGGAAGTAGCCACAAGATCTTGCATTCGATTACATAGATGCTGGGTCTCATCCCTCTCGCACAATCGAATGCCTAGAAATCAAGAAGACAAAAATTCAATTTCCCGCAAGACGGAAAAGGCAACCAAAGAAAAAAAAAGAGCACAAGTACTTACACAACAGCCTCTCGCTCACCCTGGAGATTTCTTCCAAGAAAAAAGCCTCACAATTGAGAGCTTGGCTATTTTTGATTGGGAAACATCCACCATCGATTGAACGATCTGAAGTTTTCCTTCAAGTTTTTTCACATGCTCTATCTTTTCGGCATACAATGGGAGGTCCACCGTACGCACAATGGCGGAACTGGTTGCGCCTAGTACGGCAAAGGACGAAACAACATCCGACAATTGCGCGGGTCTAGAGGGAGCCGAAGAATCATTCAAGATCTGACAAGACAAAAAGATGCGAAACATTTAGCATACAAAAGCAAGCATGAACACATATATTCAAAAGTTGCCTCCTTGCAAAAAGAAGCAAGGGGAAAGCCGGATAAAGTCAAGGTTCATTACAAAAAGACATGACAAATGATTACAAAACAAGGCCTATGAGGCTACGTCCTTCAAAGACAAGGTGGCGCTAGAAGAAGGAGCACTAGCTACAGCAGCGGTAGGAGTAGCCGAAGAAGGAGCCCCCATCGCAGTAAGAGGAGCGGAGGAAGGGGCAGCTAGTTTCCCTAAACCCGAGACAAGACCCAAGAGTAGCCGAGAATATTTTCTAGCCTTTTTAATATGCGGATTCAGGTCAACTGCTCTGCCACTAGGGTGACCGGGACAGAGGAGCTAACCTTCTCCCAGTCGACCTTCTCGCCGTGCGCCATCGCCAGGGCCATCGAAGTTTCGGCACCGCTCCTTGACTACGTCAAACTATAACCAACAAGGAGGGCGGGATCAGCACCAAAAACAGCGACAAGATCATTCAGATCCTCCGTCACATCCGTGGTTGGAAATACTTTAGCATGGAGCTTCTTGAAGGCGCGGCGCAAATGGACAAGAAGATTGCGCCCACAAAAGCTGTTAGCCTCCAAAGTGCTAACAACATCCAACAAAGGATTAACCTTCTTATCATCATCCAGCGTTAGGTTCTGGCCAGTCAGTTCTGACAAACAAAAGAGAGAATGAGAGGTTGACAACCAAAAGAAAGAAACAAAACAAAAACATGCACATATAAAAACTTACGGGTCAGCGAGTTATTTAGGGCCTCTAGGTGCTGCTGGCTCGTGGTTGATGTCGAGCTCGTTTGGGAACCCCAATAGGAAGGTATGATGAGCACAGCAGTAAGTTTCCCTCAGTTATGAAACCAAGGTTATCGAACCAGTAGGAGCAAGGAAACACCTCCAAGGTGTTGTTTCCAACTTGGAATCCTGCACAACACAACCACAGAACTTTGCCCCCAACTTACAGTGAGGTTGTCAATCTCACCGGTTTTGCTGAAAACAAAGGATTAAACGTATTGTGTGGAAGAAAGTAATAGCTTGCAAAAGTAAACAGAAAGCAGTAAACAGTTGTAGATTGATGGTAAAAGAAAGGACTGGGGTCCATAGTTCACTAGTGGTGATTCTTCTTAAGATACATGACATGTTGGGTGAACAAATTACAACGGGGCAATTGACAAACATCGAGAAAGCATACATGCATATACTAATCATCTTGACTCCTATGAGATTTGATTGGGCATTACAACATTATACATAGACCGTAATCCAACTACATCTATGACTAATAATCCACCTTCAGGTTATCAATCTGAACCCCCTCTAGTATTAAGTTGCAAGCAACAGACAATTGCATTAAGCATTGCGTGTAAAGTAAATAATACGATTATTCTATGAACAAAGGATTGTTGTTTTATCCCTAGTAGTAACAGCACATCTAGTACCTTAGAGATTTCTATCACTTCCCCAGATTACTAGAGGCATGAACCCACTATCGAGCATAAATACTCCCTCTTGGAGTTGCTAGCATCTACTCGGCCAAGATATCTACTAACAACGGAGAGCATGCAAGATCACAAATAACAAAGACATGATAGAATCAATAATCAATCTGAAATAGCATCTCAATATCCATCGAATCCCCGCAAACACAACATGTATGATTACAAATAGATGAGCTTGATCATGAACGGAGCTCACAAGATCTAGACATTATAGCACAAAGGAGAAGAACCAACCATCTAGCTACTACATGGACCCGTAGTCCAAGGATGAACTACTCACGCATCACACCGGAAGCTTGCATGGTGATGAAGAAGGCCTCTAGGGTGAATTCTCCCCTCTAGCAGGGTGCCAGGAAGATCTTCAAATCCCTCTCGATCTAGGGATGGAGATGACGGCGGCTACAGACTCTTTCGTGGAATTTTGATCAGGTACTTAGGGTTTCTGTATCGAAAGCATCTTATAGGCGAAAGGGGAGGCCGAGGGGGTGCCCTAGGCGTCCACACCACCCCTTGGCGTGGGTCAGGCCTGGCCATGCGGCCAGGTGGTGTGGGCAGCCCCTGGCCCCTCTCCGTCTCGTATTCTGGCTCCGTGTCCCCCTCGGTGAAATATTGACTTTGGCTTTTGTCCCGTCCAATTCCGACAATATTCATTTTCTGACTTTTCTGAACCAAAAACAGCAGAAAACACGCAGCTGGCACTATGGCATCTTGTTAATAGGTTAGTCTAAGAAAGTGTATAAAAAGTACTCCAAAGTGTGGACAAAACATAAGAAAGTAGATATAAACCAAGAATGGAACATCAAAAATTATAGATACGTTAGCAACGTATCAACATCCCAAGCTTAACTCCTGCTCGTCCTCGAGTAGGTAAGTGATAAAAAGAAAGAATAATTTTTGAGGTGACATGCACCATCATAAACTTGATCAACGTATTTGTTAACATTGATAGCTGGGATCATAGTACTTCAACATAGCATGAAAGATAAAGTTCTAACAATAATACATAGCAACTATGTTGTAACATGACAAGGCACAAACAAAAGATTCATGAATAACAATGCTTTGCAAGACGTTTGTTTGTTTCACATAAAGAAAACATAGCATAGTGGCATTCAGCTTGTCCCTCATAGAGTAGCAAATCATAATTGCATAGGACACCTTCAAAGTTCATAAAGGTGACTAGATACAAATAGTTTAAGAACAAGCAATATCAAAGTTATGCATCAATCAAGTCTTGGGACAATGCACATTAAACTAAGAATGGCCACTATGCTCTCTCAATAGGCGCATAAAGATAGAAGGTGGAGACTCAACATAAAAGTAAAAGAAAGGCCTTCATAGAAGGAAGCAGGGATTCAAGTTTCATAAAGAGCTTCCAAAAATTATGGTACTTATTAGCTTTCAGCTCTCATTGCCCCTATCATAAGCATCTTTAGGTGATTAAAGTTAAAGTGACACAACTAAGAGGATATGCTTGACAAGTTATAATTTGAAATCTCATGCCCCTTACTTACGAGTACCGAACCTCATGCTACTCAACTTCAGTCACAAGTAAGCTCTTGTCATTGTAAGTACATATGTATCATAGAGAACCGTTAACAGGGTACCCCTTCCACATGATACATGAGCTATCCCATAATCAAAATGACAAGGCAATCAGACAATGAGCATCTAAGCGATATTTTTATTTGCTATTTGCATAGGTTTTTATTGAGGATGCTTCAAAAAGTGCTCATTATGGTTATGCTGCAAGTTTCCACCATGATTAGGCATGTCTTAGGCTAGCGGCCCAGGCATTTCTCTAACACACATACAAACTCCATGATCTTACAAGTCCCCCTTTTATTTCACACCGCCGGGATCCATAAGCAAAAGAATCATGATATCAACAGTATAATAAGTGCAATGTTGAAAGCGTTCCCCATGATACATGGTTCTGCTAACTTCAACTTATAAAGCGCAATCATATACGCAATAAAGATGGATGCAATGGTTCAAGATTATTAAGTGCAAGAAAGTAAAGTGTGCCATCAAGTTCGTGAGAGCTTTAATCACTAGTTTTCACATAACAAGTTTAATTCGGAAAGTAGATAAAAACATGAATATACTTGGAATAGCATATGCTAATAGGTAGGTATGGTGGACTCTTTGGAACAACTTGGTTTTATTTGGAGTTGGATGCATGAGTGGAACTCGTACTTGGTTATGGAGGCTAGCAAAGAGCGACCAATTAAGAGAGCAATAATAGCCATAATCATCCAAAGCGACAAAACATCATTAATTAAAGCATAAAGTGATACTACAAGTCGAAAACTAAAGGATCATCGAGGCTATGGTGACTTGGGATAGTCACAACATGGTGTGAGCATGCGCCAAGTCAACCCAAATAAAGCATCAAAGGAGAATATCACAATACTATGCTTTAATATGCTAAAACAACGCATTATTCTTTCAAGGCACATTAAGCAATCTCAATTGTTTATAACATTTCATGCTACAGCAAAAATCACTAAGCATAAAGCCAAGACAATATCAAGCATGACATGACAAAGCATAGGTCACAATCAAAAACAAGCTCCTCTTACCACTTAAGCATGAACTTTTCCTACTCTTTTCCAATCCAAACCAATCTTATTTGAAAACTAATGCATGAAAGAGGGGGTCCAAGCAATTTATTCAAGCAAACTAAGAAAACCAAGCAAACGAAAACGAAAATGAAAACAAAGACGCTCCAAGAACAACACAACTGTGCATGAAACAATAAAAATGAAGTGTTTGGAAGAACCTGAGTTTTTTATTGATGAAGAAAGGGATGCCTTGGGTATCCTCAAGCTTTGACGCTTGTACTTCTTGGATATTTCTTGGGGTGACACGGGTGGCATCCCCAAGCTTGAGCTTTAGTCCATTCTTCATCTCATTACATCATTCTCTTTATACACCTGAAAATTTTCCTTCATACAAAACTTCACACAATCTTTATTAGCAACATTAGTGTACTCAAGATAATAAGTCTTTGGGTTCAGTTCCAACACCAATAAAACTTCCATTAAAACACAAGCTACTATAGCACTTCCCTTGAAAAGCTCAATTCCCCAAAAAGAACCCAAAAAGGAACCAACAAGAAGCAACTGCAAATAATGGCAGAAATCTATCAAAATAGACCAGCAGGTAAAAACTAATTTTTTTGTAGACCTTCTGTTACTCAAATGGAAAAGTGTTGAACTAAAGGAAGTTAGATAACAACCCGGGGCAGAAGCACAAAAATTCACGCCTCAAAATGACGTACAAAGATTTTACACGAATTTTTACAGTGAGGCACAAAAATCTATTTCGGAACAACTTCAGATCAAGGATCAAAGACTACAGGAGCTCAAAGTTATTGTCGCACACTTCCATCTATTCTAGGAGATGCATGTCTGTGCTATCCCTTGGATTTAGATTATAGCCTAGGAGATCGATTGGCAGGCCTTGTTCTATGAAAAGAGTATCCTTATGGTTTAGGAACCCCAACATCTATTGAAAAGTCTCCTGCACCCCTCTTTCCCAATCATTACTTCTGTCTCATTAGAGGTTACTCTTGGCACAAAAAGCAAATAAAAAGGATAAGGAGCGGTTATTACAGAGGTAATAACTTCCAAGACTCATCTAAAACTTTTGGGTTATCTCCCAATAAGTACTTTTCTTTAACGCCTTTAAGTTAGGCATAAGAAGCAAGAAAAAGAATCAAGTGCTCTCAAATGAAGAAGCATTAAGAGCAAATTTTGTTTTCATAGGAGAGGCAAAAGGGATCTTCTCTCTTTTCTTAGGAAAGTGTTCTATACCTTTCTTGAGTGGGAGTTGATATTTAATGGTGCCTTCTTTCATATCAATAATGGCACCAACAGTTCTAAGAAAAGGTCTTCCCAAAGTAATAGGACAAGAAGCATTACATTCAACATCCAAAACATAGAAATCAACGGGGACATAGGCATTGTTAACCATAATAATAACATCATTAATACTCCCCATGAGTTTATTTTTAGCATTATCATCAAATGGGACATTTAAATAGCAATCTTCCAATGGTGGCAAATCAAGCATTTCATATATCTCTCTAGGCATAATAGAAACACTACTATCAATCACATAAAGCTTTAAGATCAAAATCATTCACTTTCATATTAATCATGGGTTCCCAACCATCTTCTAGTTTCATAGGAATAGAAGTTTTATGTTTCATCTTTTCTTCTTTAATTTTTATGAGAGTATCAGTAATGTGTTTTGTAAAGGCCGTATTCATAGCACTAGCATTAGGACTTTTAGCAAGCTTTTGTAGGAACTTAATTACTTCAGAGATATTGCAACCATCAAGAACAAAATCATAATTATCATCTAAAGTAGTAGAGTTATTACTAGCTTCAACACTAGTGGTAGTGATAGTAGAAACACTAATATTTCTAGTAATTTCATCTTCTCTTTCCCACTTAGCATGCAATTCAGCTAATAGTCTAACATTCTCATCAATTCTAACTTGTATGGCATTAGTACCAGCAAAAAGGTTTTCAATAGTTTCAGGTTTAGCGGCCATTTTATTAATCAAAGAGGATTGTGCTTCAGACAAAGATGATATATTTCTTTCAGCATTAGAAAGTTTCAATTGCAAACTAGAAATTCCCTATTTAAACTCTCAAGTTGAGACAAATATTTTTCAAAATAGTAGATTGTTCCTCCATGGTTTTAGTAAATAACTTATTTTGCTCATATTGCATTTGCATGAAGTTTTTAGTGGCTCTTTCAACTTCTAAAATTCTTCCTTCACTAGGTATTCTAGGTTTGCCATGATAACCATAAGTATTATTAGGAGGGTAAGGCCTATAATTGTTATTACCATAAGCATTGTTACCAAAATTATCGTCAATTGGCATCGTCTGTGGGAAACTTGAACTCTAGAACCATGGATTCGGCACAACTCTCTTTCCCAAGCAGCAACCCAACAAAACCCGTTCCACACCCACCGACCCCTGTGATAGTACCCGCCGAATTCAATGGCGGATCCGATCTAATCATCGGAAGCTTCCACTTCCAAGTAGAAAACCCCCAAGAATCACACCCTTCGGCACTGATTACATCAGAACCGTCGGTGGAAAAGAGTACGCTTACAGCAATACCAGCATCATCTGTCGGATCCTCCATGGAGGTCATGGCAGAAATCGAAGAATTAGAAGGAAACAAGCAATATGAGACAGATTTGGGGGATCTTGATGGTCTTTACGACAATCTCTCCTTCGGGTTAGATCCCCCACTAAATCCACCACAGGGAACAAGCCCAGCAAACTCTGAAACCGAGGAAAGTAGTGAAAGCATCGACTTTGGGATAAGGATGGCAGAAATCTACCCAGAACAAAAACTAATGGACTTCACTGATCCACCCGACAGTGTCTCCCTCAATTCAGACAACGATGTCACCAGTTCATATATTACCCAGCACCAAGTCTGCATGATCATCGGAGATGCCTCGACTCAGCAAGACTCCAACAGTAATCCTATTTTTAATCTTGACGATGTCTTATCAAGCGACAATGTCGGAAACCACGGAAACAAAGGAAATCGTGGAAACAGGGAAGACCCAACAAACAACCACGTAACCCCAGGAGGAGGAGAACCACGCGGAGGCGAGAGGCAAACTCTCCGGCTACCAGCCGAAGCATGGCAAAAAGCAAGAGCAGCAATTTCGGGTGTAGTCCCCATGATAGCTCACGCCACACGTGAAGATCTACTGGCATATCAATACTTGCTTCATCATAAAAAAGAGACCTACTAAGGATGCAAAGGCAGCTCGATGAAAGGAAAAGGCTTGTCGATGAATCCAGCCTATGACGGGCACAACTAAGCTCTACTCGAGGATCAGGAAGCGTAACAGGAGGAGCACCACCAAGAAGTGGAACATCTCGACTGCAGAACATCCCCGAAACAAAAAGAATCGAACTGATCTGAGACCTAGATCTATCGTTTATGTCAATAGATCAAGCAGGAAATATCAAGGCAAAAATGGCCCAAGCAGCAATTGTGTCCGCACAAACATATCTGATCACAACTCAACCCTTACCCGATAATCCTCGTGCGGCCCTCCACCGCTCCGCCCTGATGAACCTCGGCATGGTAGGAGGATCTTTCGCACAGGCAGAGCAGAGAACCATGCGGCAACCCGACATATCCCCACACCGTCACAATAGCCCTCGGCAAATAGGTCACACCTGACTATCACGATCGCCACATCGGGTCCACTTCTCGGGATCAGAGCCACGGAATGATGCAAGAAATGATATTACACGGTGAAGGATCGATCGATCCAGGGAAGAGCGTAGTAGCCGAAGATATTATGATGGTGAAAGCAAGGAAGATCAAGAACTATGCAGAGCCAGTTTCTTTACCCGGCGGGTTCGCAAGGCTCCAGTACCAAAAGATTTTAAACTACCTCATGATCGTCAGAAATATGATGGCCTCTAAGAGCCTGAAGCCTGGTTAACAGATTATTTCGCAATAGTCAAGCTACAAGGCGGCTCCAAGGCACCACAATGCAAAGCTTACAGCTACACCTAACTGGTGCAACCCTCTCCTGGGTAAAAAAACTACCCGAAGATTCTATCAGCAGTTGGAATGACCTTGAGGACAAGTTTATCAGGAATTTCCAGTCCACATTCAATCGGCCAGTGTCTCTGGAACAAGTGCGAGCCTGCAAGCAAAAGCCAGGAGAATCAATATGATCCATTGTCCAGGGGTGGAACATTATAAAAAACTCGGTTGAATCCATATCCGACGAAAGAGAAATCAACGCCTTCAACAATGGACTTCGTTAGCAAGAATTCATTGAAGAACTGGGATGAATCAAACCAAAGACAATTTCACAGCTGATGGACATAGCCAATCGTTGGGCCGATGTAGAAGATGCATTACACAACAAAAGAGCCCGGTCACCTGAAGAAGACAGTGATAGCACAACAAAGATAGAAGGCAACGAAACAACGATGGGTATAACACACCAAGTTATGTTGCATCTAGTTTTTCTGGATGGGACAATCGACGAAGCGATGACTACAACAATGGGTACCACAGTAACTAGGGTAGTGCTGGTGGAAGCCAACCGTAGGAACGGTACCGGCCAACAAATCGAGACCTACCTATGTTAGCAGGACAAATGTTGGAAGGGCCATGCAATATGCACTTCTACGTAGACTCAATAGGGAAAAGGCGATCCAATCACCTCCTAAAGGATTGCCGAACATTCTTAAAAATGCAAGAGCTATGCAATAAAAGGGCAACCGAAGCAACAAACCGAGGTTACGTTACTACACCTGGCGCTTTTTCTATCGGTGCACCACCACCACTGGGGCATCCGCTAGCAGGACAACCACAAGACACAACAAACCAAGAAGATGAGTACCCCGGGTCAAATGGAGCAATGCCGATGATCCAGAAGGGACGACCATCTAATCGAACACAGAAGTTGATCACTAGACAAGTGAACATGGCGGAAACAACACCACCTCCTACACCAGAGTATCTTCATTGGTCAGAACAAGAAATAACCTTCAACAGAGCTGACCACCCACTTCGGGTCCCATGACCTAGTTAATCAGCACTCATAGTGGACCCTCAGATCGGCGGGTTCGACATGAGCAAGGTTTTCTTGGATGCAGGGAGCAGCATCAACCACATTTATGCCAAAACTCTACGGGCAATGAATTGGTCCCTGACAAATTGATACGTTGGAAACGTATCTATAATTTTTGATGTTCCATGCTTGTTTTATATCTACTTTCTTATGTTTTGTCCACACTTTGGAGTATTTTTACACTTTTTCTGGAACTAACCTATTAACAAGATGCCACAGTGCTAGTTGCATGTTTTCTGTTGTTTTTAGTTTCAGAAAATCTAGTAAGGAAATATTCTCGGAATTGGACCGGACAAAAGCCAAAGTTAATATTTTACCCGAAGCAACACGGAGTCCGGAGGGGAGACGAAGTGGCACACCAAGGCGGCCACACCTGGTGGCGGCACGGCCTGGGGGGCGCGCCACTAGGGGTGGGGGGCCCCTGGCGCTCCACCGACCTTGCCACTTCACTTATAAAGACCCCCCAGGACGAAAACCCTAAGTACCCGATCAAAATTCCACGAAAGAATCTGTAGCCGTCATCTCCATCCCTAGATCGGGAGGGATGTGAAGCTCTTCCCGGCACCCTACCAGAGGGGAGAGATCACCCTGGAGGCCTTCTTCATCACCATGCCTACCTCCGGTGTGATGCGTGAGTAGTTCATCCCTGGACTACGGGTGCATGTAGTAGCTAGATGGTTGGTTCTCCTCCTTTGTGCTACCATGTTTAGATCTTGTGAGCTCTGTTCATGATCAAGATCATCTATTTGTAATCTTACATGTTGTGTTTGCGGGGATCCGATGGATATTGAGATGTTATTTCGGATTGATTATTGATTCTATCATGTCTATGTTATTTGTGATCTTGCATGCTTTCCGTTGTTAGTAGCTATCTTGGCCAAGTAGATGCTAGCAACTCTAAGAGAGAGTATTTATGCTCGATAGTGGGTTCATGCCTCTAGTAATCTGGGGAAGTGATAGAAATATCTAAGGTACTAGATGTGTTGTTGCTACTAGGGAGAAAACAGCAATCCTTTGTCCATTGGGCAATCGTATTGTTTACTTTACACACTTTGCTTAATGCAATTATCTGTTGCTTGCAACTTAATACTGGAGGAGGGTCGGATGATAACCTGAAGGTGGATTATTAGTCATAGATGTAGTTGGATTACAGTTTATGTATAATGTTGTAATGCCCAATCAAATCTCGTAGGAGTCAAGATGATTAGTATATGCATGTATGCTTTCTCGGTGTCTGTCAATTGCTCCGCTATAATTTGTTCACCCAACATGTCATCTATCTTAAGGAGAATCACCTCTAGTGAACTATGGACCCCGGTCCATTCTTTTACCATCAATCTACCATCTACTATTTACTGTTTACTGTTTACTTTCTGCAAACAATTACTATCTTCCACACAATACGTCTAATCCTTTGTTTTCAGCAAAACCGGTGACATTGACAACCTCACTGTAAGTTGGGGGCAAAGTTCTATGGTTGTGTTGTGCAGGATTCCAAGTTGGACACAACACCTTGGAGGTGTTTCCTTGCTCCTACTGGTTTGATAACCATGGTTTCATAACTGAGGGAAAACTTGTTGTTGTGCTCATCATACCTTCCTCTTGGGATTCCCCAACGAGCTAGATATATTTTGAGCCATCAAGCCATTTTTCTGGTGCTGTTGTCGGGGAGTCAAGGACATCTTCACAAGGGGAGTCCTCATAACCAATCTCTTTACTTTGTTTTTTTTTGCTTAGTTTATTTCTGCTTTGTTTGCTTGTTTCTTTTATCAAAAACACAAAAAAATAGTTGTACTAGTTTGCTTCTTTATATAAAAAACACACAAAAAAATAGTTTCTATCTCCAGTTGCTATTATGTCTAGCATTGCTCCAATCACTATGTCACCTGAGGAAATGATTTTTACTTTCAAACAAGGAATTGAAGAGAATTTCAATGAAGCTTGGTCTAGAATCTCTGATTTACATGAAAAAACTAAACCTAAAATGACTATAAGCTTGTTTCTTAGCAGTTTTTACTTTGGAACTGCCCTTTGCTATATATATGCTTTGGATGCTATAGTAGGAGGAGATTTCCTCCAATGCAATGAGGGTGAAGCTTTTAATGCCATAAAAAAGTTGGTTGTAACATATGACTTGCCTAGCAAATCTGTTTCCTCCATTATAAACATTATGGCTAGACTGAACACTCTTGGGACCCACACAACTAGTTTAAAAGAATGCTATAACATGCTTATAGAGCATCATGAATATGTTCCAATAAATTATGAATCTTCAAAATGGCTTCCTACAGTAAAAATTGTTATAAATAATGAAACTTTTTATACTCGTTGTGATATCATGTCTGAATTTTGTCTTATGCCTAAAGATATCTATGAATCTTTGAATCTTTGGGGACTTTCTGAAGGGGGAGAAAAAAATATCTCTTACTAATAATGCCACAATATAACCCATTGGAATAGCTGAAGGAGTGTTTACAAAGATTCTAGGGAAAGTGGTGTCTACTGATTATCTTGTTATTGAATGTGTAGGAAAAGGACAAATTACACTTGGAAGATCCCTACTAAAACTCCTTGGAGCAATAATAGATGTGGAAAAGATCATCATGCATTTTGCTTCTCCACCAAACAATCATACGTTCCCCAAGGATAATAATAAAGGTAAGAGAGGTAAGGGCAAGAAATTTGGTTTTAATGATTCTTCATTTGAGAATACTTGATTCTTGCTTCTTATGCCTATCTCAAAGGCGTTAAAGAAAAGCACTTATTGGGAGATAACCCAAATTTCTTTAGGAATCTTTTGTTGAGTCTTGAAAGTTATTTCTTCAGTAATAACCTCTCCTTATCCTTTTTGTGTGGTTTTTGTGCCAAGAGTAACCTCTAATGAGAGAGAAGTAAGGCTTGGGAAAGTTGTTGTCCCGAAACAGATTTTTGTGCTTCGCTGTAAAAATTCGTGAAAAATCTCTGTATGTCAGGTTGAGCTGTAATTTTTTTTGCTTCTGCCCCAGGTTGTTATCCAACTTTCATTAGTTCAACACTTTTATATTTGAGCAATAGAAGGTCTTCGAAAAAATCGGTTTTTACCTGCTGGTCTGTTTTGACAGATTTTTGCCATTATTTGCATTTGCCTCTTAATCACTTTCTCTTTGAGTTCTCTTTGATCACTTGAACTTTTAAAAGGAATTGCTAAAGTAGATTTTGTTTTAATGGAAGTTTTACTTGTGCTGAAACTGAACCTAAAGACTTATTATCTTGAGTACACTAATGTTGCTAATGAAGATTGTGTGAAGTTTTATATGAAGGAAATTTTAAAGTGTAGGGAAGAGCAATGTGATGAGATGAAGATGGACAAAAGCTCAAGCTTGGGGATGCCAGCCATGTCACCCCAAGAAATATTCAAGAAGTACAAGCGTCAAAGCTTGGGGATGCCCAAGGCATCCCCTTCTTCATAAATAAAAATCTCAGGTTTCTTCCAAACACTTCATTTTTATTGTTTCATGCACAATTGTGTTGTTCTTGGAGCGTCTTTGTTTTAGTTTTTAGTTTTTGTTTGCTTAGTTTGCTTTAATAAATTGGTTGGACCCCGTATTCATACATAGTTTCAAATAGGTTGATTTGGATTGGAAAAGAGTAGGAAAGTTCATGCTTATAAGTGGTATAAAAGGAGCTTGTTTTTGACTGTGACTTAGACTTTATCATGTCATGCTTGATATTGCTTTGACTTTATGCTTAGTGATTATTGTTGTAGCATGACTTTTTTCAAACAACTTAGATTGCTTAATGTGCCTTTAAAGAATCATGCGTTGTTTTAGCATATAAAAGCATAATATTGTGGCATTCTCCTTTGATGCTTTATTTGGGTTGACTTGGCGCATGCTCACACCATGTTAAGACTATACCAAGTCATCATAGTCTCTATGATCATTTATTTTTCGAATTGTAATATCACTTTATGCTTTAATTAATAATGTTTTGTCCCTTTGCATGATTATGGCCATTATTGCTCTCCTAGTTGGTCGCTCCCAATCTTTTGCTAGCCTCCATATGTACCAAGTATGCGTTCCACTCATGCATCCAACTCCAAATAAAACCAAGTTATTCCAAAGAGTCCACCATACCTACCCAATAGCATTATTGCTATTCCAAGTATATTCATGTTTTTATCTACCTTCCGAATTGAAGTTGTTATGTGAAAATTAGTGATTAAAGCTCTCACGAACTTGATGGCACACTTTACTTTTCTTGCACTAAATAAACTTGAACCATTGTGCCCATCTATGTTGCGTATATGCTTGTGTTTTGTAAGTTGTGAATTAGCAGAACCATGTTACCATGGGGAACGCTTTCAACATTGCACTTTATTTAGTTGATATCATGTTCTTTTGCTTATGGATCCTGGCGATGTGAAATGAAAGGGGAGCTTGTAAGGCTCATGGAGTTCGTATATGTGTTAGAGAAACGCCTGAGTGGCTGGTCTAAGCCATGCCTAATCATGGTGGAAACCTGCAGCATAACCATAGTGAGCAATCTATGAAGCATCCTCTATATAAAAAAAACCCTATGCAAATAGGAAAGAAAAAAAAGAGAAAAAAAGAAAAGAAAAGAAAGCCTACGCAAATAGGAAATAAAAGGATCACTGAGATGCTCATTGTCTGCTTGCCTTATCATTTTGATATGGGGAATCTTCCGTATCATCGGGCAAGGGGTACCCCGTTGGCGGTTCTCTATGATACACATGTACTTACAATGACAAGAACTTACCTGTGACTAAAGTTGAGTAGCATGAGGAACGGTACTCGTAAGTAAGGGGCACGAGATTTTCAGCTTATAACTTGTCAAGAATATCCTCATATTTGTTCACTTTAACATTAATCACCTAAAGATGCTTATGATAGGGGCAATGAGAGCTGAAAGCTAATGAGTACCGTGATTTTTGAAAGCTCTTTATGAGACTTGAATCCCTGCTTCCTTCTATGAAGGGCCTTTTTTACTTTTATGTTGAGTCTCCATCTTCTATCTTTATGCACCTATTGAGAGAGCATATTGGCCATTCTTAGTTTAATGTGCATTGTCCCAAAACTTGTTGATTGATTTATAACTTTGATATTGCTTGTTCTTAAACTATTTGTATCTAGTCACCCTTATGAACTTTGAAGGTGTCCTATGCATTTATGTTTTGCTACACTATGAGGGACAAGCTGAATACCATTCTCGTTATGTTTTCTATATGTGAAACAAACAAACATCTTTTAAAGCATTATTATTCATGAATCTTTTGTTTGTACCTTTTCATGTTATAACATAGTTGCCATGTATTATTGTTAGAACTATATCTTTCATGCTATGTTAAAGTACTATGATCCCACCTATCAATGTTATAAATACCTTGATCAAGATTATGATGGTGCATGTCACCTCAAAAATTATTCTTTTTATCACTTACCTAGTCGAGGACGAGCAGGAGTTAAGCTTGGGGATGTTGATACGTTGGAAATGTATCTATAATTTTTGATGTTCCATGCTTGTTTTATATCTACTTTCTTATGTTTTGTCCACACTTTGGAGTATTTTTACACATTTTCTGGAACTAACCTATTACTAGGGATGTAAGCGGATAGGATAATTTCCGCACCGAATTCGTTTCCGAACCCATTTTAGAGACTCCATATCCGATTTGAGTGAATCCGACGGATAAGGATATCCGAATATGAACTTGACACCCAAAAACGGTATAGGATATGGTATGTGTATTAGCACCCGGATATCCGTATCCAAAAATTATTTAGGATTATCCGATGGATTTATGCCGAATAATCCGATTTTTCATTCAAAACATCGATGTTAATAAAACATGAATAATAGTTAGTGAGTTGGTGAGTTCATTCGTTAAACATCTACACACTTGCATAGTCATTTTATCGAATATAAAGTCCAAACTTGTTAGGATATTGAGTTACTTGAGCACCCGTCAGTGCTATTTTAGCTCTTGTGTGTGTGTTATTTCATACACATCGAATTATTTGTTCATGTGGTCAAGTTATATTTGCTCATTCAATCATGTTATAATTGTTGAATCCATTAGTATTTTGTTAAACTTGTTTTATCAATCAATTTTTGTTATAAGTCTACTTATGCATGTGCCGATCCGATTACTTCTTTTTCCGTTCCGAGTTTGCTCCGTTTTTGTTCCAAATCCACAGTGTAGTATATCCGTATTCGAATCCGTAACCGGTCATTATCCGATTCGATACGAATCCGTGGGAAAATATGGAATAGGATATGGTAGAGAGGAAATCCGATCCGATTACATCCCTACCTATTACCAAGATGCCACAATGCCAGTTGTCTGTTTTTTGCTATTTCTGGTTTCAGAAAAGCTAGTAAGGAAATATTCTCGGAATTGGACCGGACAAAAGCCAAAGTCAATATTTTACCCGAAGCAACACGAAGTCCGGAGGGGAGACGAAGTGGCGCACCAGGGCGGCCACGCCTAGTGGCGGCGCGGCCTAGGGGCGCGCCACCAGGGGGTGTGGGCCCCCTGGTGCTCCACCGACCTTGCCCCTTCGCCTATAAAGACCCCCCGGGATGAAAACCCTAAGTACCCGATCCAAATTCCACGACAGAGTCTATAGCCGCCGCCATCTCCATCCCTAGATCGGGAGGGATCTGAAGCTCTTCTCGGTACCCTGCCAAAGGGGAGAGATCACCCTAGAGGCCTTCTTCATCACCATGCCTACCTCTGGTGTGATGTGTGAGTAGTTCATCCCTAGACTATAGGTCCATGTAGTAGCTAGATGGTTGGTTCTCCTCCTTTGTGCTACCATGTTTAGATCTTGTGAGCTTCATTCATGATCAAGATCATCTATTTGTAATCTTACATGTTGTGTTTGCGTGGATCCGATGGATATTGAGATGCTATTTCAGATTGATTATTGATTCTATCATGTCTATGTTAGTTGTGATCTTGCATGCTTTCCATTGTTAGTAGCTATCTTGGCCAAGTAGATGCTAGCAACTCTAAGAGAGAGTATTTATGCTCGATAGTGGGTTCATGCCTCTAGTAATCTGGGGAAGTGACAGAAATATCTAAGGTACTAGATGTGTTGTTGCTACTAGGGAGAAAACAGCAATCCTTTGTCCATGGGGCAATCGTATTGTTTACTTTACACACTTTGCTTAATGCAATTATCTGTTGCTTGCAACTTAATACTGGAGGGGGTTCGGATGATAACCTGAAGGTGGATTATTAGTCACAGATGCAGTTGGATTACAGTCTATGTATAATGTTGTAATGCCTAATAAAATCTCGTAGGAGTCAAGATGATTAGTATATGCATGTATGCTTTCTCGGTGTCTGTCAATTGCCCCGCTATAATTTGTTCACCCAACATGTCATCTATCTTAAGGAGAATCACCTCTAGTGAACTATGGACCCCGGTACATTCTTTTACCATCAATCTACCATCTACTATTTACTTTCTGCAAACAATTACTATCTTCCACACAATACGTTTAATCCTTTGTTTTCAGCAAAACCGATGAGATTGACTACCTAACTGTAAGTTGGGGGCAAAATTTTGTGGTTGTGTTGTGCAGGATTCCAAGTTGGACACAACACCTTGGAGGTGTTTCCTTGCTCCTACTGGTTCGATAACCTTGGTTTCATAAATGAGGGAAAACTTGTTGCTGTGCTCATCATGCCTTCCTCTTGGGGTTCCCCAACGAGCTCGATATATTTTGAGCCATCACAAATCTAGCACCAACAGATACAACTTTTCACGGAATAGTTCTAGGCAAAGACAAAACCCCTTTGTGCAAAGTGCACCTCGACGTGGTCTTCGGATCGAGAAGCAACTTCAGGCGTGAAAAACTGGAGTTCGAAGTCATGGACTGGCCATCACAATACCACGCAATCCTGGGACGACCAGATTTCACTAGATTCATGGCAGTACCCCACTATGCATACCTGGTGCTAAAAATGCTAGCCCCCAATGGTGTCATAATAGTAAAAGGAAGCTTCAGCCAATCGGATAGCTGCGATCGGGAATTCAACAAAATATCAGAATCCTTCGGGATGGAGACGCACTTTGGCCAACTAAAAATAGCGGATGAAGAACTACTACACGAAGGACGGAGCAAGCGAACCCCAGAAAATCAGGAGCACCGTGCACCCGCAAAAACTACTTGTTCGTCCTCCACCTCCGGTCCCGCATAAGAAGGCACACTCGTCGGCTCTCCCAAGTATAAGTGATCCAGTAAACCAACTAGTTTTCTCTCTGTTCCACCATGTAGACATGGTGCCTCCAGTCGAAAAACATGACACTTACCTTTGTTATCTCCCTCATTCATTGACCAAAGCCTCTAGCGCTTATCTTTATCAGGTTGCGCTATGGAGGTAAGGTTGCGTTATAGGGCTACTCTAGTGAGGGCAAGCACACAAGGATCTTCTTGTGTCGAATCGGCATCTGTGGTAGGTAATGCGTGGGCCCTTTTGCCTTATTTTACCTGCCATAGATGCGTGCCCTAACATGAAGATCAGTTTCCCATGGCTACTAGCGAGCTCCATCCACCTTGATTCAGCATTTGCATTGTTATTTCCATGATTACGAAGGTGTCATTGGGGGATCATGTTGGTAATGTTTGAAGAAGACGGAATAGGCTCCAGAGTTTCCATCTCGCATGCTCCTGTCTAGTTGAGATGACTCCACGGAGTTCTCGCAAAGGATGGGAGAAGTATGTGTGACTGACGATCAGTGTTTTTGCAACAGTATTCTCGACGAGTGGGTGTTCAAACTATCGACTTCTTTCTTGGGGGTGCTCTTTGAGCTACATGTCTTAGTTTCTGAGGTTAAAATCATAGGTATGACCTTTGGTGGTTGTAACTGGCAATGGTGACTCCCTAGTAATTTTCTTGTTGAAGGCATTGTTTAGAGATTGGATCTTCTCCAGGATGAAACCATGGGATCTGACCATGATGGTTAGACCGGACGATGATGGTGTTGTGGACACCTTCCTGGAGGCGTCATTTTGGAGAAACTTTATTGGACTCGAGATGTCGCCACCAATGTTGTTGCTTTTGCTGCTTTTTGATTGCTTCGACGAGATCTTTGTTTTCTATTTTCTTCCTTTTTGGTTGTTTACATCCTTTGTGTCTAGATTTGCTCTAGACATTATGTTGTTCCAGATGCTAGGTATAGCTGGTATCATCTTGGTATAAATATATACCTTTTACAGAAAAACTAAGTTATAAAACGGCTGATAGAAAAGAAAAGGAAAACCATCATGCGTGGAGTTCCTTCGTAACATAAGCCCACAACATCACTGAAATAATATTCCCAATGTAAAAACTAGAGGCCAGGCCAATCAATGGGAGGAAAAGAGCTCAGTCTTTTTCTTTCTGAAGTAAGAACCTAGACGTTTGATAAAGATGATGTTTCTGAATCTATTCAAACGATCCATGAATCCCATGTCATAGGGGGGCATAATTGTAACCTGGGTTTGTCCCGATAAAAATCGTTTTCAAGAGCCTCTCCGTTCGGAAAAATCTATATCCCACTCACCGCGGGACGTATTTGGTCCTGCCTACATAGCGTTTATTAAGGGCGTGTTTGGTAGCCTGCAGTTCCCCCGGGCAGGCCCCGTTCGGCAGAAATTGGCCCGTTTGGTTGCCTGTAGCCCCTCCACGTTGTGGCTTGCGCGTCTTACTGCAGGCCAGAGCCAGGCCTAGGGACAACACTCGAATCGGCCGTTTTTCTGGAGCCTGGCTCGAGCCAGCGAAAAAGAGCCGAAGTGGTGCACTCGTGGGAGAATGGGAGGGAGGCACACCGCGCCGCTTCTCGCCCACCGCCATAAATCCCCTCACCGCATACCCTTCTCGCTCACTCTCCTCTATGCGTTGTGGTGACTCTCCACCCCCCCCCCCACTCGACGGTGCCGTTCCTGAAGGCGGTGGTGAAGGGCTTAGAGGAAGGAGACTCCGACGGTGCCGTTCCCGAAGGCGGTGCTGAAGGCTTGCTCGGATATCCCCTGCTCAAGGTTTTTTCGATTTTGGGGGTTTACTGTTGTAGCATTAACAGGACTAGTTCATCCAACTTTCTATGGATGGTACCTAGAACTTTTGCCCAAATAGGAAATTTGTATAGAGACATGTTAGATTGTTCATATCTTTATGTCCCTGCTATGTGTGTTACACCGATGATTAAATTTGTCACACACTATAACTTCAGGGATGACCGATCGAACCGTGTTATGTGTATAAACCCTGTATTTGTGCATATGATTTGGTACGCTCATGCTATCCCTAAAGTTGAAATGTAGTTCCCACATTTTGTGTGATCAAAATTGGCAAATATGAGGCACCCGATTTCTGACGCACTGCTTTGCATTGTGTTTATTGCTTCAGATTGTGTTCATTGCTTTGCATTTTGTTCATTGCTTTGCTTTCTGGTCATTGTTTTGCATTGTCTTCATTCCATCGGATTATGTTCATTGCTTTGCATTGTGTTAACTGCATCGGATTGTGTTCATTGCTTTGCATTGTGTTGACTGCTTCGGATTGTGTTCATTGCAGGCTATCAACATAGGTGGCCGGGGAAAGCAGTCTGTCGATGGATCAAACAAGAGGTCTAAGAAAATAAGGATGCCTCCCAATGTTGGCAACTGGGAAGAGGCAGTGAGCCCTACCCAGTTCTGCAAGGCGTTGGTAGCACTTGGACTGGGATTGCTTCCTATCCCAGACACATTGAGGCCATACTTGGACAGTATCCCTGACACGGTTACATTGAAACTGGCGACTGGATACCAATGGGACATCACCATCTCTGATGTCAACGGTAAAGCTTGCTTCGATCAAGGTTGGACAGCTTTTGTAGTAGCTCATGACCTGAAGATCGGTTACCTGTTGACCTTCAAGAAGATCTATCCAAAGGTTTACAAGGTGGTCATCTACGACTACAATCAAGATGAGGTTGTCAAGAGGTGCCCTGAGCACCCTGAAGCTTTCAGGAGGATCGTGGACCAGCGGTGACTTCTGTCTACATGAAAGTTGTTCTTATTTGTGTGTGTGGCTGATGAACTGTCGTTTGATCTATATTTGTGTTAGTATTTGTGTTTATGTGGTATCCTGACCTCTCTCACAAAGAGGTGACCATAGCAGCAACGCTGCAGGCAACCAAACGCATGGCTTGCTTGTGTTCATAGATGCATGCAGGCAACCAAATAGGTACATTTATGTTTTTCATTCATGCAAAAAAAGGCATGCAGGCTACCAAACGGGCTGCCATTCATGGCCCAAGGCCTGTATGAGACTGGCAGTGCCAGCCACAGCACTATCAGACTGGACAAGAAAATGGATACAGGCTACCAAACAGGCCCCAAATGTGCCTGCCCATTTTGTCTCTCGTCGATAGTTTCACGTGAACTCGTTCAAATATTTTGGGCTTGTTGTGGTGTGGTTTTTCTTCATTTTGGTTCGGCTTTTTGTTCAGATATGAAAAAAATAGATTATTGTTTTTGAAAAAATAATCAGATCTATATATTTTTCAAATTTGAGCCTTTCTATATGTTAGCATTTTCAAATTTTATCATTTATTCGAAATTAAACTTATTCAAAACCCAAAACTTTTAAATTACTGTAAAAACATAAAACAGAAAAATAAATAAATAACGAAACATAAAAGAAAAACAAAAAATTACCTCTATTGGGCCTCATTCGTGAACGGCAATAAAAAAACGTTTCAGGCGGCAAGTAAGCGTTCCCACACTAAGCGTGCTAGGCCCCTCAAAAAAATCGAGCGTGCTATTGAAGCTCCCTCTCCGTTCTCTGCCTCTTCATGTTAAATCTCACTGTAGTTTTTTTCAGAGCAACCACATATTCCATTAATAGAAAATCAAGTTATATGAATAAACAAACGTAGAAACTAACAGACACACTAGAAGAAAAAAGATATCCTGAAAGCTTTGCAAGAAAACTACCCTTAAGGTTTTCTGCACTTGCCGAAGTCAGCGACAGTCGCCAAACACCAACGCCGCCTAGACGTGCGCTGGAATAGACGCCGAGCCTCCACCATTGCCGGATCCAAGGGAGCACCATCGCCAACAAAGCTTTATGAGCCGATGAACAGGCCCGCTGCAAGTAGTAAGGCACCTGTCAGTGTGACATGTCGACCCCAGGGGACGTCCCCGTGCTACCTTGAACCAAGATCTATCGCATACCATCGATGAAGTCGAGGAATAAGGGCAAATCCATCACCTCCGGACCAGCATCCTTGCTCCAGAGCATCCACCTCGTCTTGGCCCCCAACACCGCCGTGGATAACAACAAACACCAGCGACACGTCGAGATACATATCTCGCTAGATCTGAAGATCCACGAGAAGACCAAACCGCTCATCTAAAGGATCGACAAGCACACGTTGCCATCAACTCAGAGGCTTTTCCATGAAGATCACTGTCAGTGTGAGAGAAGAGTTGAGACGGATTTATTCGCCTGTGCGTCGCTCCCACCACCCCAACAACACACCACAGCAAAAAGACCCTAAGCCTGACTACAAAACGGAGAAACAAGGCCCCCCTCCCTCGGCATGAAAGTAGAGGGGACGCACGCTATAGCCGTTGGAGATTTGGAGGGATTTTTGGTTGCCGCCGCCTCTCGTGCGGGAGGAGGAGAACGAAGGGGAGCCGAGCTTAACCTCACTGCAGTTAAGCATGTGCATGTCGCTGTTTCTTTTGACCAGTAAACTCGTTATACTCGGAAAGCCTGAATTTCTGAACGGGCCTAAGCGGCGGAGCCGAGCAACGGAGTCCACTCGGTCCAGGATAATGCAAGCAGTGTGCATGCAAGCCACGGTAGCCGCCGTCACAACAGATATGGCTGCGAGACAGGGCCCGTTGTTCAACCAGCCTATCCGTTTGTTAGTTAGTACTACCTCCGTTTTATAATACAAGCCTTTTAAAAAGCTAGTACTACCTCCGTTTTAAAATATAAGACGTTTTAGATAGCTAAATTAGCTTTGTAAAAAGGATTATATTTCGGAATGAGGTAGTATCTTCCATGTTCAATCAATCCAAGTACGCCGTGTGGCGGCGCACTGGCAGTCCACCACCTCATCCCTGACGCAGCTAACACTCACTGATTGATCTGGTTCCAATTTTATATCCTCGTTCCCTACCATATTTGACCAAAACGAGTGCAAAGTTACGTTCAGACTTGGACTCCCAAAATCTTTGAACTCCAACGATCAACAGAGAGCACCCCGCTGGAAAATTCTGTCCTCCATTGCAGAGCGTGGGCAAGATGCACGTCGTGATGCTGCCATGGCTGGCCTTCGGCCACATACTCCCATTCACCGAGTTCGCCAAGCGCGTGGCCCGGCAGGGCCACCGCGTCACCTTCTTGTCCACTCCAAACAACACCCGCCGGCTCATCGACATCCCCCCGGCCCTCACCGGCCTCATCCGCGTCCTGGACATCCCGCTGCCGCGCGTCGACCGCCTGCCGGAGCACGCCGAGGCGACCATCGACCTCCCCTCCGACGCCCTCCGCCCCTACCTCCGCCGCGCCTACGACGCCGCCTTCCAGGACGAGCTCTTTCAGCTACTCCAGGAGTCGACTCGGCCAGACTGGGTGATCGTCGACTACGCGTCGTACTGGGCGCCGGCGGCCGCGGCGAGGCACGGCGTGCCGTGCGCATTCCTCAGCCTGTTCAGCGCCGCGGCGCTCAGCTTCTTCGGCGGCCCGGACGCGCTCCTCGGCCTCGGGCAGCACGCCAAGACTGAGCCGGCGCACTTCACCGTCGTCCCCGCGTACGTCCCGTTCCCGACCACCGTGGCGTACCGCGGCTACGAGGCGCGCGAGCTATTCGAGCCGGGCATGGTGCCGGACGACTCCGGCGTGTCCGAGGCCTACCGCTACGCCAAGACCATCCAAGGGTGCGAGCTCGTGGGCATCAGGAGCAGTGCCGAGTTCGAGCCAGAGTGGCTGCGGCTGCTCGGCGAGCTCTACGAGAAGCCGGTGGTCCCGGTCGGGTTTTTCCCTCCGAGGCCACAGCTGCAAGACGTCGCCGGACATGAGGCAACCATCCGCTGGCTTGATAGACAGGCGCCAAGCTCCGTCGTGTACGCGGCCAAGCTGACGAGCGCGCAGCTGCAACGGATCGCGCTCGGCCTGGAAACGTCCGGGCTGCCGTTCATCTGGGCGTTCAGGCCACCAACAGAGGCCATTACCGCCCGCGGCGACGGGCTGCCGGAGGGCTTCGAGGAACGGCTGGCAGGCCGGGGAGTCGTGTGCCGAGGCTGGGTGCCGCAGGTGAGGTTCCTGGCCCATGCATCGGTCGGGGGGTTCTTGACGCACGCCGGCTGGAACTCGGTGGCCGAGGGCCTCGCGCAGGGCGTCAGGCTGGTGCTGCTGCCGCTGGTGTTCGACCAAGGCCTCAACGCCAGGAACCTGGTGGACAAGAAGATCGGCGTTGAGGTGGCGAGGGACGAGCAGGACGGGTCGTTCGCGCCAGACGACATCGCCGCAGCTCTTAGGAAGGCCATGGTGGAAGACGAAGGCGAGGAGTTCGGGGCTAAGGTGAAGGAGCTCGCCAAAGTGTTTGGAGATGATGAGGTGAATGATCAGTCCGTGCTTGAGTTCCTCAGGCATCTGTCGGAGTACATCAGGAAGAACGAACAATAGTGCCATTTTGGTGCAGGGTCGTGTCGTTTCAGCTGCGTTCTCAGTGTAATCAGTTAGGTACTATAGATATCAGTTGTTCCTGGGGCTCGAAGATTTGTTCTTAGAGCATTTCCACTAGCGTTACCATGAAGCCGTTTCCATGGCTTTCTTTTTTGTCCCGACAATGTTTTTTCGTCCAGTCGCGTTTTTAAACCCCGGTTACGTCCGGATTAGGCTAAAATACATCCAGCGTTTCCAAGCCGATCCCGCGGCGTCGGGAACGCCCTGGGAACGCCGGATGGAGCGAAAAAATGTGTGGGCCACTCTTGTCAACGATAGAAGGCCGAGTACCCGCCCTTTTCTCCTTCCCTGTCGCCAACATCTCCCGCCAATTCGCCGAGCTCCCGCCATTCCCCCACATCTCCCGCTAGTTCGCCGAGTAGCTGCCCGCCATGCCGCCAAAAGGTTTCGCCAAACCCCGATCCGCCGCCGGTGCGCCGACGGAGAAGAAGGTGAGGAAGCCGAGAGCGCCCGCGCCGAGACCTAGAAACATCAGCGACTCCGCGTGCCTGGCCCTATCCACGAAGAGGAAGGTCAAATCGGATAGCCATAGGGATAGGGAGACAAGGGCCAAGGAAGGGAAGGCGCTCGCCGAGGTTCACGCCGCGGCGGAGGCCCAGGCGATGAGGGAAGCGGCGGCGCCATCGCGTGCGCAGTACGGCGGTGTTTGGGGGAGCCAGCCAAGCATCGCTTCGCCTGCCGGCTACTTGCCGGTCGGCTTCTCGCCGATCTCGCCGGCGATGTTCCAGGAGAACCAGGCGAACCCACGGCAGAGGTACTCATCCTCCCCCGAATTCGACGGCGGGTTCAACCCGAACACTGTCTTCCCCTACCCCGCACTGTGCCCCCCTTCGGCCTTCAACATCGACATCAATGCCCCCTACTCCTCCTCTCTGGCGTACGTCGCTTCCTCAACAGCGTGCCGTGGCCCTTTGCCCTTCGCCCGAAGCTTGTCGCACGCGTCCCACGGCGAGGCCGATGCCCAGAACATGTTCGGCGGAATGTTGCACGAAGCCTACATGCAAGGCATGATCGCCGAAGTGTCGGCGGCGGCTGCGACCGGCAATGCCTCTTTCTTCACCCAAGAACAGTCCCGGGCCAACACCGAAAACGGCATCGACTCTCAGGATTTTGCCGAGCAGACCCAGACCAAGGAGGAAGAGGAAGGTGATGGCCTGGCTTCGACGAAGGGCAAAGGCAAAGGCAAGAAGAAGGCGGGCACCTCGGCGACGGAGCTCCGGGTCAAGTGGATGGCGCTTGAGGACCTTTGCCTCGTCGACGCCTGGAAAGCGGTGAGCATGGATCCCATCACTAGCACCAACCAAAATTCGGACAACTACTGGAAGCGCATGAAGCTAGCGACGAACGCAACCTTTGCGACCCAACGTACAAAAAATTCCACATGGAGCGCGGCAAGAAAGCCATGACCAACCACTAGGGGCTCATCCAGCAGGCGTGCAGCAAGTGGCACAGCCTTCTCGAGGAGGTCGACCGCACACCCCTCAGCGGTGAGAGCATGGATGGCAAGGTACTTCGCCAAACTGTAGCCGACAGTACTTGTTCATGCCTATCCTGACACACTTTCCCTTGTCTTTGCAGCTCCTCCGCGCACTCGGCATGTACCAGGACGACACCAAGACAGAGTTCAAGTTCCATCACGTGTTTTTTCGATTGAGAAATGCCAGAAATGGACGGACACTCGGCGAGACCAAGGACGGCGTGTACTCCTCCACCTACTGCCGGCGAAGGAAGGCCAGAGCTCAGCCAAAAGAAGGCGAAGATGCTCAAAGCTGCAGGACCTCCCGCCGAGCGCCTCCAGGATTCCATCGAGAAGTGCATTGCCGACGCGAAGGCCCATACCAAGAAAAGGGAGGAGAAGGCCGACGAGAGATGGGCGCAGCTGCTACAGAACCAAGACCGCAAGCTCGACCTCCTCAAAGCGAACTTCTCCGCCAAGAAGAGGAACACGGATCTGCAGTTTCTCATGGGCGGCGAAGACACCTCGACGATGAGCACGCCGGTCAAGGCCTGGTATATGGCGCAGCGCAACACCATCCCCCAGGAGGACACTGCCGAGAGCGCTCCGAACTCTGCGTCGAACACCTCTGCCGACGTGCCTTCGCCGAGCTCCGCTTCGACCTCCTCCAACCGGTCGGTCGGCCACGACGCTGACGAACCTATCCCCGTCGCACTGGATACGCCGGAGGAGACCATCCCCATCGATGACTGATCACCGACCCATTCTATCTTGTTCTGTAATAATTTGATGGCCGAACTTTTTGGACGTACTTCGAACACCTATGGCCAAGATTTCGCTGACGGAAACGAGAAAATTTGAATATGTCGTCTTTTTTGCTCCGCCTGGGAACTTGGCCTGGGACGCGAGTGGAAAATCGGCCATTCTCAGACAGAAAACTCCCTCCGTCCGGTGCTATTTAGCTCCGGATTTCGGCATGGAAACAGCCAACGAGTGGAGATGCTCTTAGCTGCTGCAAGAAAGATAAGGCCTACTAGACCAAGTACAGATGTGCAGGCAAAATGTGTTGAAGAACATGATTCAGTAGCGATTGCGAATGTCAGTAATCAGCAGCCAAACGTTCTTGCACTTTGATACTTTGTTAGGTTATGTGGGGAAAAGTTCAGTACTACTACCAAACTTATATTCCGAATTCAGATAAAGGCATACTCCCTCCCTTTCAAAATATAAGATTTATCCAGAAGTACCGTCTTTGGGTAACCAATGGATGACCAACTTTGGGTACATAATCTAAGGCTGCTCAACTTTTGGGTAAATAACCAATTTTCCCACTTTTATATTAGTGTGTATGTTCGGAGTGAATCTACACACTAAAAAGAGGTCTAGATACATTTGTTTCGTAAAAGCTAAAACACCTTATATTTGAAAACGGAGGGAGTAGAATGAAACCTGCAAATACCAAATATCTTTCGGTCAAGTGAAGCATGCTATACCTGATTTCAAAAGCGTTTGCCATTACAAATTTACAACCCATTATTTCAACCACGCTGTTGCAGTGGAAAGAAAGATCAACATGGGCGTGTGTACAACCAAAAGGCCAAATTAGCAGCACATAACTGCCACCTAGTGCACCAAAACTCACCAGAACATCTTTAAGCGGAGGATAAATTTACCTTTACCGTGAAAGCCCCAGCAGCAGCAGCAGCAGCAGCAGCAGCGTCCTTGTTCTGTTCACGTGCAAGCCCCAGCAGAGTTCTTGTTCTGTTCACGTGCAAGTCCCGGGATTTCCACATCGCCGGAAGGTACCCTACGACCATGGCAAAGGATAGCTGCACCACGGCATCCGTCTTACCCAGTGACACCATCGGCGTTGCACATGAAGGTTTGTATTTCAATAGCTTACTGTCTTTGGCCCCGTCCATCAAGAGCTTTATGTTTTTCGAGACTACCCTGGCATGCCTCTGCGCGAAGTATCCTTGATTGAGCTCCTACGACAAAGCATGTTTTTCTTTACAGTCCAGAACTTTCTACACCCGTATGTGCAGTAATACGTATATAAATCCCAAACAGTAGTATGCTAACCAGAAGACATGGAAATTCAGTATCAACTTATGAAAGCGTCGGTGATATCACCAGCAGCAAAAATATTACTTTGGCCTTTCACTCTGAGATTTGCATCAACCATCAACCTTCCATCACTGTCCAAGCAATCTTTCAGCTCGGAATCTCTAATCCATGACGAACTCAGTGGTCTGTCGAGGCACGAGAAGTAGCAGTCAGCTCTTATCTCTATCCCTGACGAAGTTCGGTAGAGACCGTCTCCCTCCGACACAGACTCTAGATCGACTGATTGCTCCAAAAGAACTTCAACATTCTTTGATCTCAGCCATCGCAGTGCCTTGCCACCAGCTTTGTGACCAGTAGATTCTAACAATCTTGGTCTGTCATGAACCAACGTCACCTTCTTGTCTGGATAGTTCAGGGCTATTTCAGTAGCAAGCTCAACGCCTGATGACTCACCCCCAATAATAAGAATCGACCGTGAATATTGTATCTTCATGTTATCTGGAAATGTAGATGAGATCAGATACTCAAGATCTAACAATATCCATTGCAAAGAATTAGTGATACCCAGGAAACATTCACTATGTTGTATGTACATAGCAAGTTACATTTAAAATGGTATAGAATAGCCTAGATTAATTGCAGTGTTGTCTCTAAGCACTGAATTATGACATTTGTTTGATATATATGATCCTCGGCTCTTGCTAGAGTAGACAATTCTATTACTACCTCCGACCAAAATTAGTTGAGTTAGATTTGTCTAGATTCAAGTGTATCTAGACATGGTTTAGTATTAGATACATCCCTATCTTGATAAATTTGAGTCAACTAATTTGGGTCGGAAGGAGTACTAGAAAACAATGAATTGATAGTTATTTTGTAGAGACATTCTTGTTGCTACAGAACATATCAAATGATATAGGTTGTTATTAAACAGATTCAGTTCGAGCAAAAAAGTTCCCCAAAACGTTCATATTTCCAACAAATGAGTACATCATTTATTTTGTCTGGTTTGTCTAAATAACTATCAGTGCATCTGAATGATAGACAACTGGATATAAAGCATAAACTTATGACAAGAAAGCAACAACTGGAGAACATGATAGCTTGCCTTCTTGAAACTGTTCTAGTCTGTCTCTCCTGCTTCGCGGAAACTGATTTGTGTGACCTGTGGCAATGACAAGGTATGTGTACTCCACCAAACGACCCTCTGTTGTGATCACAGCCTCTCCCCTTACATCAGCAGCAGATGCTGTAATGACTTGAGTGGCCCCTAAGTAATCATTGTGGTTAATTAATGACTTCTGAGCAACAGATGGCTCCACCTTTGATATCATATCAGTCCATGGAAGTTCAAGGTATTCCTTCCTATAATCAAGAAAAATAAAGGTGTCAATTATATACTGGTTAAGATGAAGAGAGTACAACTTGGAAAGTTGGGGGTTATGCACTTATGCCAGCATTCTCAAAATATTGTTCTTCAAAAGAAAAAGGAAAAAGGCATTCTCTAACCATGTTAAATAAGATTAGGGGCTTTTCCAGCATTCCTCCATAGGAAAATTTACGAGTTTTAAAGCACACAAGGTGCAATGCTGACGAGCGATGATGAACAGACCATTGTTTAGAGACTACATAGCCACTGCATCCGTCATAAGAGTTAAGAGGTTAAGGTTGACCGTTAGGTTTGATCTGATCAAGTCACATGCAATGAAGGTACGCTAATTCCGTCAGTGTTAATTTTGCATGGACATCAGAGGTTGGTGGCAGAGAATCAGGCATGGGAAAGCGGATGAATCAAAAAAGAAGGAGATCGCCACTGCAGTGTACATTGTTTGGCACATCTGGAAGGAAAGAGGACGCCGCATTTTTCAAAAGGAGCTGCTGCCGGCTGACGGGGTGGCAAGCCTAATCCGTGCTGATCTAACTCTGCTTTTCCTCACCAAGGAGAAGCCACACAGATTGTAGTCTTCTTTTGCTTTCAGCTAATGTGTGTTCATGAGCGCCTTGTAGGGCTACTCTTTCAGTGTAATTCAGACCTTTTGTTCCCCCTTCTATAATGAAAAAGCAGAGCTCCTGCTGTTTCTCGTCAAAAAATAATTTTGCATGGACATCTCAAGAAGGATGGAGCAATAATTTAAGACATGGACAACTATAACTATCATGTACTTAGAAAACTATTATTAGAACAAATTTACCCCTACTAGTTATTAGCCTCTCTGCCTTTAAGGTTCACAAACATCTGTAATAAGGAGTATATGAAACAAAGCCCCCCAGAACCAAGGGTGATGTCTAATATGGTAACTAAAAAATGTTATATATAACGGGTAAGAAAATCTATCCACTCCTCTTTTGACTCATTCATCTTGTTGATTCCTCGTAATAACTTTTCTATATGATGTGCGCATCCAATGTACAAAGTAACACAGCCTCAGGAACAGTGAAAAACATTAATACTCCCTCCGATCCAAATTAATTGACTTGGATTTATCTAGATTCGAATGTATCTAGTACTAAAACATGTCTAGATACATCCGAATCTAGACAAATCCGAGTCAATTAATTTGGATCGGAGGGAGTAGGTGATTCATAAGGTTCTGTGTCTCAATGTGGAAGTAGTGGAGTAACTGAATGTCTGCATCCAGGTGATTCCCTATAAATTCGTTCTGACCCCTTCCCAACACACACACCTCCCCAAGAAAGTAACAAGTGATCACTATTATCCGAGCATATGCAGATATATAGGTCACATCTTCCTGGAAAAATCGAAATGATTAACGTTGAGATGGTGAAAGAAAAGAAAAAATCTGAGGTTTCTAATCCCAGCAAATCAATTTTGTTTTTAACAGGCCAGCAAATCAATTCTTATTTAGCAACGAAAGATCAATCCACCAAATCAAAATCAATTCTTATTCAATAACATCTCATAGTCTCGACTGATCTACCAGGGATTTACCTGGGCATAAACTAATCTTAGCAAGTTATCTGAACCATAGTAGGGTTAATGGACGAATTTATCATTCGATGATACGCTAAAAAGTAATGCGCAGTGTTGCATCAAGCGCCCCACAGTTTTGGTACCAGCTTATCAACAATCTCATAAGACAACTCATCGTCTGGCCGTAATTTTGGGGATAAATTGTGACACCCGCAAATCCAAAGCGAATGTGTAGAGAGAGGCGGAAAGGGGTTTTTATTTGATGCTTACGGGTCGATCATGACAACATCGGCGTGGTTCTGGAGCGAGCTGGCGACTAGGGCGCCGGCGACGCCGCCGCCGACAACCACCACGACCGCCCGCCGGCTCCCGTAAGGATGGACCCATCCGCCGGCGGCGGCCATCGCTCCCGGCCGGCGAACTGGACGAGCAGGATGGGTAGGAGCCGGTGGTCGTGGCCGCGGCGGCTCTCAGTGGTGACGGATGCTGCCTAGGACGGAAAGTCGGGGTCGCCATTCTTAGGAAAAGGTCAATGGAGGGCTCAGGTGCCTGCGCCGCGCGCAAAGCGGGGGACAGCCTATGGCTCTCACGACCACTGCCCTTTCATCTCCAGCGTGGTGACGCGTCTGAAACGGTCAGACCGGACCCGAGCCGTAGCGGCGCTCTCTCCAGCGGTGTGATCGTCGGACGTCGCTCCTCTATGTAGCTATCCCCGCAGTCCACTGACTTTCGGTCACTGACATGTGGGTCCCACCACTGGTGGTCCCCACTTGTCAAGTACTCAATGAGTGCCATTACTTTGTCGATCCGAACCAAGGAATCCGTCCGGCTGAGACACGAAGCTTAATCTGAGCCGCAGAATGAAGGGCTCTTCAGAAGGGCCCTTTAACGGCAATATACGTATCAGGCCAATCCATGAGCGTAACAATGACCGGGAAATTAAACGACGACCCGCCTTTTACGTGGGGAGGAAATGAAATCATGCATGATCAGTTATCAACTCTGTACTCTCTCCAATTAGACGTCAGTCGATTGCATTTATCCATAATCAAAGACCACCATGACCTTGCGTTAAATCCCCTTCCTTATTCATTGGATAGGGTGCGGGGGAAAGTCAAGTCAAGCACTAGTTAGTTGGGGTGGGACGCACCTGCTAGCACCGAGGATCGAGAGGGGGAGAATGAAGGGAATGCTGATGCTAATGGGAAGATTGCTCCGCAGAGGCTTATAGAAGAAGAAAAGAACTAGTCGTGATAGGGACTATTCCTTGCCCTACCTAGTGTGGCTTGGAGATGTCAGCCTGTTTTATTCTCTAAGTTGCGCGAGTTATGGTCTAAGCCCTTTCTTCTTCCCTAATCCAAGTAAGGGCTTCTAGCCGCAGCCGGGCCCACTAGAATTCAAGTGCTTATTAAAGATTCAATACGCCCTTAACGGATCCCCGTGCTTTATCTCCATTTTAAGGAGCAAGACCCTTGTCCTATCTTTTCTTTAATGGTTGCGTATCATGACTACAGATTTAGGGCTGTAGTGAGCCAGATACATGCAAAGCTGGCATTGTATTCAAGCTCTTATTTTTGTAACATTAGGCGTAGCCTATATAGGTGAATCCATGGAGGGTCATCATTGAATTGACTAGTTTTGGAAATAGTATTTTTTTTTCAACTCCCTTTTATCCTCTCCTCTGGCTTCATTAAATTCTTCCCAAGCTGTATACAAACAAAGATATCTGTTTGTGCACTGCAACATGACTTGTGATTCTCTTGCTTGTTATTAAACACCATATCGTTTGAAGCAGGTGACAGTCTATAGCCCAGGAGAGTACCATTGTTGACATGATACAATTGGCCTTCCTCTTCAGATTGATTTAGAACTTCACCTGAAACCGACACATGTGGGTAGGTAGAGAATACCTAGGGGCGCGAGACAACTCTCTCTAAGGAACTCGGCAAAATAGCCCCGTAACTTCGGGAGAAGGGGTGCCCCCTCACAAAAGGGGGTCGAAGTGACCAGGCCCGGGCGACTATTTACCAAAAACACAGGTCTCCGCAAGGAGAGGCCATGTCAGGGGATCCTCTTCCGTAATCATCCGAACCGACGGCGTCCGGCGCAACCCCAATTGACGGCAAGTACAGTAGTTGTATTATAGCAATGCCACATAGGATGATAGATGATATGCAGGAGAATAAAAAAGAGGTTTGTCTTATCCAATAATTTCTCTCACCATAAATCTAGGATGTCTACTTATTAAAAATAAGATTAAAAAATAACCTATTGTACGTCATGTTTTATAGTTATATCTAGATTATGTGGTAGAACTAAGATAAGATGGTTTTATCAACCATTGAACATGCCCTGATACACCAATTGCCAACGATTCGGTTCAGACAGCACACGGACCACAGGAGTGTCCTAGCAGATAAATGAAATATTAACAGCGGACTATTAGTAATACAGTTTTTATTAGATTTGACATCGTCTATTAAAAAGCGCCAGTTAAACAAAAGGAAAGATGTGGTTCCCCCGGACGATCCCGTCGTCGCGTCGTCCTGCTCGTGCGCCATTGGATTGGACGCGATCGAACCGTTCATTTCGTCCCACGTCGACCCTTCCCCCAAAGCGAGTAGTGTCATGACCCCCGCGTCCGCACCCGCACCAGTGTGAGTTCATTTGGAGACGCAGGCGACCGAGACGGAGACACACGCGACCGCGTGGCGAGGCCGCTCGTGGACGGCGAGGGCTGTGGTCGGTGATGGCGCCGCCGACGGCCCGATCTTCCGGTTCGTCTCCCTCTCCTCCTTCTTTCTGGCTTCTCTCCCAGTGCACGCGCTCGATTTCCCCTTCAATTTCTCTAACCCTAGGTTTGCTGCAGGGCAAAAATCTCGGATGGTGGTCGGGGATGGCGCTCGATTGAAGAAGAAGACCGGTCGGAAGGGGAAGCTAACCGGGGCGGCCTTATCCATGGCGGTGAGTTCATCTTCGTCTCCGCCAGTTAGGGTTAGGGTTTTCCTCCATTTTTACTGTGTACTCGGTGTTGTTTACTGTGTACTCGGTGCGGTTGGATTAAGGTTCTAGTGTTGTTTGATGTGGTGCTACTGAAACCCTTCGTGTTGTTTACTGTGTACTCGGTGCGGTTGGATTAAGGTTCTAGTGTCTGAATTGATCCTACAACTACTCATATCTGTAAGAAACTGTAATTTGCTAGGTTTTTGCTCCTGCGGCTACTAAATATTTAAGTAATATTTTGGTTCATTTTTTATGTTTGCTGCAATGTTGCTTGATGTGGTGCCCTATACAACTATGAATCTTCTGTTGTTTTTTGGTTGTTTTCAGTAGCTTTTATAGGCAGACTTGTCGTTAGTTCTTCTTTTTTGCTACAATGTTGCTTGCTTGATGTTCCCCATTCAAATAGTGTTTGCTACAATGTTTCTTGATGTGATGCCCCATAAAACTAATTTTGCTATGTTATGCATGTGCCCTACCTTTTTAATTGTTTCAGTAGCTTTTATAGGCAGATTTGTCCTTACTTTTCTACCCTTAAACAGCAAATTTTTTCAGTAGCTTGTTTCAGTAGCTTTTATTAGTGAACAAGGCAGATTTTTTTTGTTTTAATGCAGCTGCTACATTATCAATTAGTTTTGTTGCACTGAGTTTTGTTTTTCATGTTTGATGTTGTGTAGGAGGATAGGGCGAAGATATGGATGGCAAAAAACAGGCTATCTGCGAAGCGTTTGCTCACCCTGGCGCAAGGTCTTAATCCCGAAAAGCGAGTAGTTATTGCTGCGAAGAGTGCATTCAGAGCTTATTTAGAGGTGTCGCCATTCAGGATTCCTAGTGGGTTGATAGATTACATTGTATTGCACACTGATCCAAATCTACGGGAGTATAAAACACGCAAAAACGTGATGGTTTTCACAAGAGATATGGTGAAGAAGGTGTTTGGAATTCGCTGCGGCAACAAACCTGTAGAGCTCCTGAGTAAAAGTGACCCCTGCGAGCTTCGGAACATTTACAAAGCTGGCAGCACCAGGGCTGAGCTAGCTACTGCCGTTGATTTGCTCAAATCATGTGCCAACACGGATGAAGCAACGATAATCCGGACATGGGATCTTCTTTGCTTGGCTCTCGTGGTTGCTCCTAAGAGCTCTAACAACATTAGCATTGAATATCTTGCCTCCATGGTTGACCCCACCAAGACCGATCAATATGCTTGGGATGAGCACCTTCTCGATTTAGCTATGGCACAAGTCGATCATATTCGGAAGCAAAAGGCGATGCCACTGAAGCTCACTGAGGGAGAGACAAAATATGAGTTCTGGATCACTGGCCCTTTTGCTTTTCTTGGTGTATGTTATTTCTCTTCATTCCTTTTTTTAGTTTGGTTTATGATTCGTTCAACTTTTTGTTTATGTTCCTTACTAGTTTGCTGTTTCATTGCCTATAACAGATTGCATACATGGACCATTTGAGCTTCCCGTGAGACTGTGGCCATCTATTCAACAAGTCTCTACCAAGAGTATGCTTCGTGACAAACAGTGACTTCGATTTTGTTGTGGAACACGACCTTGAGCTTAAGATATTGAACAATACTACAGTTTTCGGTTGGCGCCCGGTACGGCATTTTTTGGCAGCTTTTCAACGTTGAAGAACATTTCATGTTTTCCTATGTTTTGCGTGTTACATAACAATACTATGGAGACTTTTCACGTGTGCTAAGTGTGCAGGAAGTTTTGAGGGGGGCGGATAATCCGACCCTCCAAGGGCCGGATAATCCGGCCTACCTCATCTCTCAAGGAAGCCAAGGCGCGTCGCTCTGTGTCCAGTCGGATTTTCTCCCGGAAAATCCGAACTGGGGCGGTTTTTCCTCCCTAGGACGGATAATCCGGGTTTCGCAAGGGCCGGATAATCCGGCCCCCAGTTTTCGAGCAAAAGGAGCCAAGGCACGTCGCTCGGTATCCGGTTGGATTTTCTACCGGA
Organism: Avena sativa; assembly: GCA_916181665.1. Lineage (NCBI taxonomy): Eukaryota > Viridiplantae > Streptophyta > Magnoliopsida > Poales > Poaceae > Avena > Avena sativa. The sequence continues at coordinate 624,664,756 of OV702288.1, read as the reverse complement.
AAATCCGAACTGGGGCGGTTTTTCTTCCCCAGGCCGGATAATCCGGCCTTCGCATAGGGCCGGATAATCCGGCCCCCAGAAGTTGATCAAGGGCAAGCTCAGCGCAACGCTCAGAGAGGGGGCGGATTTTCTGCCGGATATTCCGAGTCTGGGGCGGAGTTTCCCCAGACCGGATAATCTGGCCCTCACTTGGGCTGGATAATCCGGCCCCCAAAGTGTGCAACGGCTGGTTTTTGGAAGGGGGTATAAGTACCGTTTCTTCCCCAACGTCCAGAACTCTTGATTCATTTGAATTTGACCAGACCTTGTGCAAGAGCTCTAAATCTCGATCTCCCACTTCAACCACCCTAAGGTCTTGATCTTTGGTGGAATTGAAGGAGGAGAAGTTCATCATCAACATCAAGAATCAAGCGCTTCAACTCCTCTCCATTCACTTGGAGAAATCCCTGATCTAGTATTCTCGTTAATACCTAGATCGTGTTATTGTATTTGACAACTTTGTTCTTGTGGCAGCTTGTTGTCATTTCAGGAGCCTCCAAGTTGTTGTGGAGTTGTTGCCCCGCTAGTTGTATAAAGGCGTCGGTGCCCGCCTCGAAGGGTACCTATAGTGGAAGGTGGATCAGGCCTGTTATGGCGAGATCCATCGGAGAACAGGGTGAGGCCTTTTGTGGCGTGGTGGTCTTAGTACCGCCCACCCCTCCAACGCAGACATACTTACCTTAACAAGGAAGGAACTGCGGTCAAACAAATCCTGTGTCTCCACGTGCTTCACTTCGGTTCACTCGTTCCTCTTCCACTCGCTCCTTACTCGCTAGTAGATAGGTTTGCATATAGGGAAATTCCACACATTAGTTTATCTAGAGAATTTACCTTTGTGCTAAGCCTAAAATTTAAAAAGAATTAAAAATTGGTGTAGCACCTATTCACCCCCCCTCTAGGTGCCCATACGATCTATTTCAATTGGTATCAGAGCCCCGGCTCTTAATTCGGGCTTAACCGCCTAAGAGTAGTATGGGTACCAAGGATGATGCAAATGAGGCTGTGGATAAGGTCACAATGGATGATCTCAAGTCGTTGGAAACAACCTTGTTGAAATCCTTTCATGCCAAGATGGAGGAGATGAATCAAATGATTGCTCGCCTTACATCATCCATAGCCCCATCTCCATCCTCCTCTGAGGCTCCCTCACCATCATCTAAGGAAAAGGGTAACACCGGATCTAAGGATGATGATGTGGAAGGTGAAAAACTAAATGGTTCCACCTCCAAAAAGGGAAGTGGTAAGGAGGAATATAGTGAGGTTCGCCACGTATATTCCCCCGACCCACCTATCCCTCATCCTCATATAAACAATAGGGGTGATCCACCCAAGCTCACCGCATCTTCTTTTAACCAATGGCAATTTGTAATGAAATCTCATGTTTGCAGCTCCTCTACTGAATTGTGGAGGATCATTGAAGAAGGTCTTCATGTTGGAGATCAAACCAATCTAACAAGAAGGGAAGTTATGGATAGCCAATTGAATGCCACTGCTCTCCACATGATACAGATGGGTGTGGGTCCCAAGGACATGCCACACATTGAACATCTCAACACGGCTAAAGAGGCGTGGGATGCTCTTATGGACCTTTTTGTTGTAAATGAAAGCATGAGAAGAAACCGGTATGATGCCCTTAGTAACGAAGCTGAGGGATTCTACATGTTGGATGGTGAAAATGATGAGGACATGTATAGAAGACTCAAGGGCATCGCAACAACATTTCAGAAGCATGGGGCCACTCACATTGATGATGCATGGATAAAAAGAAAGTATGTGAGTGCCTTAATGCCTTTCGAACTGACGGATTTGAAGAGCTTGCAAGGTAGACACAACTATCATCAAATGACATCCAATGAAGTCATGCAAGAAATGGCGTCATTCAAAGTGGCGGCAAAGAATGCTGAAGATGCCCGTGCTTGGGCCATTGGAATGCAAAAGGGTGTCAATGTGGCTCAAATCCAATGTTGTTGAGCAAGAGGATGATGAAGGAGCATTTGAGAGGGGATCCATGGACTGCCCCGATGAGGTCAAACGTGCTCATGGTGAGTACATGGCATTCTATGCAAGGAACTTTTGGAAGGACCCTGCCAAAGCCAAGTCTGAACTTGAGCGCAAGAACGGGTCAAATGGAAGAAGAGAAAGTGGCCCAAGATTGAGAACTTGCTTCAACTGTGGAGATAGACTGCACTTTGTAGCCGAGTGTCCTTATGAAAATAGAGAAGACAATGGTGGCAGGCTCATTCTCAAAGAGAAATCCAAAGTTACTAAGAAGAAGCCATTTGCTAAGAAGAATGGCCCTTTCAAGAAGCAACCCAAGATGGTCCTTGTAGCTCAAGAGGAATACTCCTCCGCAAGTGAAGATGAAGAGGATGATGATAGTTCCCGTGAAGTGGCTGCTATAGCCACCACATCGACTCCCTCCTCTCTCTTTGACTCGCCGAATGAGAACGCCATCAACAACAACGCCACTTGCCTAATGGCAAGAGGATCCGAGGTATCGACTTCTAACTCCTCATTTTCTAAGACTAACATAATTTTGGATATGGATGATCATGAAAGTCTTGAAATGAAAGAAGAAGTTATTGCCTTGGATAATTTTTTCACTAACCTACAAGGTGATCACAAACTCCATTTTGATACTCTTATGAGTCAACTTGCTCGAGCCGAAGATCTCCTTGAAGAAAAGGGCAGAATTGAAAGAGAAGATGCCTTGGAGATAGCCTCTTTGAAGAATGCCTTAGAAGAGGAAGAGGAAACTCGAGTTTCTTTGGAAGAAAGACTCGAATCCCTAGAGGAGTCACAAGAAGAAGCTGTAGCTCAGCTCATTAAAGAACGTGACCATGCCTTTGCCAAGGTAAAGAAACTAAAGAAAGAAAAGATTGATTTGGGGCTATTCATGCTAGACTTTTGGAGAAGTTTGATGATCTTGAAAGTGCTCACAAGGCATTGAAGAGTGATCATTCTACTCTAAATGAGTCTCATGACCAGCTCCAAACTCAATTGAAATGGTATAATGTACCAAGTACCTCATCGCCATCCTTTGGAAAAGAAGATCTTGCAAGGAGTTCTCAACAGAAAGGTAAAGGGGTTATTGATGAGATACTGAGAAGGCAAAGGACAAACAACAGTAAAGAAGGTCTTGGTTACATACCCAAGATAAAGAGTAAGAAAAACAAGAAGAAGAAGAAGAAGAACAAGACTGCTCAATCAAAGACTAACAACATTACCAATGACAAGACTAATTATGATGGTTTTGCAGGGATCAACAATCCTAACTTCGAACAATATTGTGATGCTTATGGTGATGTTTATGCTAGTTATGTAGGGCCTTATGGTTGTTACATTCCTTGGTCTATTTGGGTTCCCAAGACCCTTGTTACTAACATGAGAGGACCCATTGAAAAATGGGTACCTAAAACCAAGAAGTAATTTTCTTGCAGGGCTATGCTTTCGGTGGTTCTAAATGGGTACTCGATAGCGGTTGTACGAGTCATATGACCGGAAGCAAGGAGATCATCACGGAGATGCAGCCAAACCTTGATCACATTACCGTCTCCTATGGTGACAAGTCAAAATCTGAGGTATTGGGTCTCGGCAAAGTTGTGGTGGCTCACGATATCTCCCTCGTGGACATCATGCTTGTTGAGACCCTCGGGTATAACTTACTTTCAGTTTGTTCCCTTGGTAAGATGGGCTTTGCAATTTACATTGATGCTGATTTGGTGGTACTCTTGTGGAGCAAGTCTCTAAAAGTCGCTTTCGTGGGATATGTCGAAAACGACCTGTACGTGGTAGACTTTTCGGGGAAAACCACTACAGGTCCGATGTGTCTTTTCGGAAAGGCTGACGCGGGTTGGCTATGGCATCGCCGACTAGCCCACGTCAATATGAGAACTTTGCAAAGTCTCCACAAGGGTGGCCACATTCTTGGACTAAAAGAAAATGTCTCTTTTGCCAAAGATCGTGTCTGCAGGGCATGTGTTGAAGGGAAATGCATGATTCTCCTCATCGAAGGAAAACTATTATCTCTTCAAAAAGGATCTTGGAGCTTCTTCATGTGGATCTTTTCAGACCTCCATCTCATGCAAGCCTCGGTGGGAAGAAGTATTGTCTAGTGATTGTTGATGATTACTCAAGATACACTTGGGTTTATTTCTTCAAGTTGAAGAGTGAAACTCAACAAACTGTCATCGACTTCGCCAACGAGGTTCAACGTTAACACAATGTCCCCATTATGGCTATAAGGAGTGATAACGGCTCGGAGTTCAAGAACTACACCTTAAATGAGTTCCTAAGTGATGAGGGGATAAGACATCAATATTCTGTTGCGTACACCCCTCAACAAAATGGTGTAGCCGAGAGGAAGAATCGAACTCTAATGGACATGGCAAGATCAATGTTGGCCGAATTCAAATCTCCATATAACTTCTGGGCTGAAGCAATCTCTACTAATTGTCATTCATCCAATCGTTTATACCTCCGCAAGATTTTGGACAAGACTCTGTATGAAATACTTACCGGTAACAAGCCAAACATCTCATACTTTTGGGTATTCGGGTGTAAGTGTTTTTTCTTATTAAAGGAGTTCGTTTATCTAAGTTTGAATCTAAGGCTCTAGAAGGTATTTTTGTTGGTTATGGTGCCGAATCCCACACTTATAGAGTCTACAATAAGCTCTCTGGAACTGTTGTAGAATCTTGTAGTGTGGTGTTCGAGGAAAATGACGGTTCCCGTGCGGAGCAAGTTGGTGTTTGTGATGCAGATGTTGAAATATCCCAAGATGCCATAAGAAAAATGGGCGTGGGATTCTTCTGCCCCATTGAGGAACCCCTTGTGGTGGACTGGGAAGGACAATGCTCTACTCATATAGAGCCCTCATCTACACATACGCAACATGCTCCAACCACGGGGGCAACTTCTACACCATCTCCATCAACTGCTGAAGGTCAAGTTGCTCCAGAAAGCTCCAGGCCAGATTTTCCGGTGGATACCGGATTATCCGGCCACCCCGCTCCAGCTGTCCATGCAGCTCCTGGTGGTGAAGATATCAACACAAGCTCCAGGCCGGATTTTCCTGTTGGGTCTGCAGCATAGAAAACAAAAAAATTCCTACGATGAGAACTATACGCCAAGATCTATCTACTAGATACAGAGCAACGGGTGGACATACATCCATGGAGAACTTACCCTCGAAGACAACGAGCTTTGTTAACGAGTAGGAACTCGTGGTTGATGTAGTCGTACACTTGCCGATCTCAAGATCGTGAGGAAGTCCGAGCGCCGCAACTCAGCAGCGCATCCGCACTCGCACACACATTCAAGCCACCGGATAACTTCCACCTCCTCGCTCCAGTGATCCAGCGGAAGCAGAAACTCCTTCCAGACGAAATGCCACCGGGAACATGTATCTCGCTAATCCGAGACCATGGGGGAATAATTCTAGAGGGGGAGAGAGATCCTTCACAAGGAGGTGTGAGGATGAAGGAGGGAATGGGTGGCCTTTTATAGGAGGAGGGGGGTGCCCCCTCTCTCCATGGCCGGTGCATGGGGGGGTGACCCCTCACCTTCCCCATTCATGTGGTGGTAACTCCTCCACATTAAAATGCCTCTTCACATTCCCTTTTAAAGTCTCCACTTTAAATGCATTAAGTTTCTCCAAATTTAATGCTCTCTCATTTAATAAAACTCTTTTATTAAATTTATTCAGAATTTTGTAAATTACTTTAATTAACAAACATTCACATATAGCCCCTTGCAATATTTCAATATCACATGCAGAACCACCTTCTGCAATTTCACCCGAAACAATTTCCGGTTTCTATTGAAACAATTCATGCGCTTTGCAATTCTTTTGTCTGAAACATATATGCTCCAAAATGGTGTCCGGTAACTCTTAAGTGTGCCACCCTACGGTTCGCGAATAATGCAGACATGATCGAGACCCTTCTCCGATCAATAATCAGCAGCGGGACCTGGAGATCCATACTGACTCCTACACATTCAACGATGACTCCTGTGATCGTGAGAACCTTTAACGCTTGTAACTAAATCCCTTTGTCTCTTGATATATTACATGTCCGAGATTCGATCATCGGTATGTCCATACCTAGTTTGATCTTGTTACTGACATGCACTCTTTTCTCGTTCCCGTGATATAACATTCTAGTGATCACATCACTTGCTTGCAAGCTATCCTAATGTGGTATCACCGAGAGGGCCCAGAGTATATCTATCCATCATCTGGATTGACAAATTCCACTCTTGATCCATGAGCCTCAACATAACACCTTCGTAGCACTGAACCCATCTTTATAGTCACCTTGTTACGGTGTGACGTTTGATGTTATCAAGATACTCTTCCGGTGTTAGCGATTAACATGATCTCATGGTCTAAGGATAAAGATTACTTCGTACGATGTTATAGCAATATAAACATAATGACTTGATCGTAATGCTATACTTCGGATCAATGTTCATCACATCATTTCACAAATGTTGTGACCTTGTTATTAACAACATCCAATGTCCATGATCAGGAAACCTTGATCATCTTGTTAATCAACAAGCTAGTCTATAAGAGAGGCATGACTAGGAACCCTTTTTGTTTATTAAACACACATGTATTGATGTTTCCTATCAATACAATTATAGCATGCAAAATAAACATCTATCATATACAAGGAATACATAATAACAACTTTATTATTGCCTCTCAGGGCATATTTCCTTCAGTCTCCCACTTGCACTAGAGACAATAATCTAGTTTATATAGTGATAAATCTAACACCCATGGAGGTCTAGTGTTGATCATGTTTTGCCCTAGAGAGTACTTTAGTCAACGGATCTGCTACATTCAGGTTCGTGTGTACTTTACAAATCTTTATATCTCCATCCTTAACATGCTCGCGGATGGAGTGAAACCGACGCTTAATATGCTTGGAATTCTTGTGAGACCTTGGTTCCTTGGTGTTGGCTATGGCTCCATTGTTGTCACAATAGATCACCATTGGGTCCAACGCACTAGGAACCACACCTAGTTCCGTTATGAACTCCTTCATCCAAACCGCTTCCTGCGCTGCTTCTGAAGCAGTAACATATTCCGCCTCCGTCGTTGATCCAGCTACCACAGGTTGTTTGGAGCTCCTCCAACTAACTGTTGCTCCGTTCAAGAGAAATACGTATCCGGATTGAGACTTAGAGTCATCCGGATCAGTGTCAAAGCTAGCATCGACATAACACTTAGCGACTAGCTCTTCTTCACCTCCGTATACAAGAAACATATCCTTAGTTCTTCTCAAGTACTTAAGGATATTCTTGACCGCTATCCAGTGTTCCGAACCTGGATCAGATTGGTACCTACTAGTCAAACTAATAGCATGTGCCACATCCGGTGTTGTACATAGCATGGCATACATTATAGAGCCTATGGCTGAGGCATGGGGGATCTTATCCATTATCTCTCTTTCTTCTGCCGTAGCCGGACTTTGAGTCTTACTCAATGTCTTGCCTTGCAACATAGGTAAGTACCCCTTCTTACTTCCGTCCATATTAAACTTCTTTAATATCTTATCAAGGTATGTACTCTGCGATAGCCCAATTAGGCGTCTTGATCTATCTCTATAGATTTTAATGCCTAATATATATGAAGCTTCACCAAGGTCCTTCATCGAAAATTTGCTGTTTAGATAACTTTTAACACTGTTTAAAAGATCTAAATCATTTCCAATCAATAATATGCCATCCACATATAATATCAGAAATGCCACATTGCTCCCACTCACTTTCTTGTAAATACAAGCCTCTCCATAAGTTTGGACAAATCCAAACTCTTTGATCACCTCATCAAAGCGGAGATTCCAACTTCGTGATGCTTGCTTCAGTCCATAGATGGATCACCGAAGTTTGCACACCTTATTAGCATCCTTAGGATCGACAAAACCCTTAGGTTGTATCATATACAATTCTTCTTCAATATTACCATTAAGGAACGCAGTTTTGACATCCATCTGCCATATTTCATAATCGAAATATGCAGCAATTGCTAACATAATCCTAACCGACTTAAGCATCGCTACGGGAGAGAATGTCTCATCGTAGTCAACTCCTTGAATTTGTCGAATCCCCTTTGCGACAAGTCGAGCCTTATAGATGGTCACATTACCATTAGCATCAGTTTTCCTTTTGAAAATCCATTTATTCTCAACGGCCTTTCGGTCGTGAGGTAAGTCCACCAAGTTCCAAACTTAGTTCTCGTACATGGATTCCATCTCGGATTTCATGGCTTCTAGCCATTTGTTGGAATCCGGGCTCATCATCGCTTCTTCATACGTCGCAGGGTCATCCATTTCATCAACCATGAAATTTACAACAGGATTGCCATACAGTTCAGGAGCTGCACGTGTCCTGCTTGACCTGCGAGGTTCGGTAGTGTCCTCTTTCGGAGTTTCATGATCATTATCATTAGCTCTCTCTTCATCAGGTGAAGTCAACTCTGAAACAACTTCTGGAGCTGCGCTACTCGCCATTTCATGAAGAGAAGGTTCAATAACCTCTTCGAGTTCTACCTTCCAACTACTCACACCTTTTGCGAGAAACTCCTTCTCAAGAAAGTATCCATTCTTGGCAACAAAGACCTTGCCCTCGGATCTGTGATAGAAGGTATACCCAATTGTTTCCTTAGGGTATCCTATGAAGACACATTTTTCCGCTTTGGGTTCGAGTTTATCCGGTTGAAGTTTCTTCACATAAACATCGCATCCCCAAACTTTAAAAAATGACAGCTTAGGTTTGTTTCTAAACCATAATTCATACGGTGTCTTTTCAACAGATTTAGATAGTGCCCTATTTAAAGTGAATGCAGTTGTTTCCAGTGCGTAACCCCAAAATGATAGTGGCAAGTCAGTCAGAGACATCATAGACCGAACCATATCCAATAAAGTACGATTACGATGTTCTGATACACCATTACGTTGTGGTGTTCCGGCAGGCGTGAGTTGTGAAACTATTCCACAGTCTTTCATATGTGTGCTAAACTCGTAACTAAGATACTCTCCTCCACGGTCGGACCGTAGAAATTTGATCTTTCTGTTACGATGATTTTCCACTTCATTCTGAAATTCTTTGAACTTTTCAAAAGTTTCAGACTTGTGGTTCATCAAATAGATATACCCATATCTACTCAAATCATCCGTGAAAGTAACAAAATAACGATATCCACCTCGCGCCGACACACTCATTGGTCCACACACATTAGTATGTATGATTTCCAATAAATCTGTCGCCCGTTCCATTGAACCGGAAAACGGCGTTCTAGTCATCTTGCCCATAAGGCATGGCTCACATGTATCAAATGATTCAAAATCAAGTGATTCCAAAAGTCCATCAGAATGGAGTTTCTTCATGCGTTTAACGCCAACATGACCTAGACGGCAGTGCCACATATATGTAGATATATCATTATCAAGTTTAATTCTTTTAGCATCAACATTATGAATATGCGTAATACTACTATCGAGATCCAACAGAAATAAACCATTCAACATAGGTGCATGACCATAAAATATATTATTCATATAAATCGAACAACCATTGTTTGCAGACTTAAATGAATAACCACTTTGCATCAAACACGATCTGGATACAATGTTCATGCTCAATGCAGGCACCAAATAACAATTATTCAGGTTTATAACTAATCTCGACGGCATATGGAGAGGCAGCGTTCCGACGGCGATCACATCAACTCTTGATCCATTGCCGACCCGCATCGTGACCTAATCCCTTGCTAGTTGTCGCTTGTTTCGCAACCCCTGAACCGAGTTACATATATTAGCATCCGATCCCGTATCAAATACCCAGGTGCTACTGCGAGTACTAGTCAAGTACACATCAATAACATGTATATCACATATACCTTTGTTTGCCTTGCCGGACTTCTTGTCCGCCAAATACTTGGGGCAGTTGCGCTTCCAATGGCCAGTCCCCTTGCAATAGTAGCACTCGGTGATAGACTTAGGGCCAGCTCGGGGTTTCTTTTCAGGCGTGGCACTTGCCACCCTTCTTTCCCTTGTGCTTGCCTTTCTTGTCCTTCTTGAAACCGGTGGTCCTATTGATCCTCAACACTTGATGTTCTTTCCTAATCTCCACTTCTGCAGTCTTAAGCATTGACAGAATCTCGGGAAGAGACTTCTTCATGCCCTGCATATTATAGTTCATCACGAAGCTCTTGTAGCTAGGTGGCAGAGATTGGAGAACACGATGTATGCCTAAGTCAATGGGAATCGGTATTCCCAAGGACACAAGCTTATCGGCGTACCCAGACATTTTGAGTACGTGCTCACTAACGGAGCTGTTTTCCTCCATCATGCAGCTAAAGAACTTTTTGTAGCATTATAACTCTCTACGGCAGCATGGGTATCGAAAATCATTTTCAATTCTCCCATGGAATCAAAGGCATTGCCATTTTCGAAACGCTTTCGAAGTTCTGGCTCTAGCCCATACAGTATGCCGCAATTAACTAAGTTGTGGCCCTCCTGACGAGTTATATAGACGTTCTTTTCCTCGTCAGGGGCATCAGGAGCTGGTGGGGGGCCTAGCGGCGCATCTAGCACATATTGCTTTTGTGCAGCAGTGAGGAGAATCCTCAAATTCATAGCCTAGTTGGTGAAGTTGCTACCATTCGCAGCAAGTTTCTCTTTCTCCATGAACACATTGAAATTAAAAGTAGGTGGTGCCATCTACAACAAAATTTGTAAAGTATATTTAGACTAAGTTTATGATAGATTGAGTTTAACTAATCCAAATTACTAATGAACTCCCACTCAAAAACGACATCCCTCGTGTCCTTTTGGTGATTACATGAACCAAATCCACTACACCAAGTCCGATCATCACGTGAGTCAGTGTAGCTTCAAAGGCGGGCATCTATATGGACATCATATCAACTATATGACTCATGCTTAACCTTTCAGTCCGTGTTCCGAGGCCATGTCTGTACATGCTAGGCTCGTCAAGTAAGAACCTTAGTATTTGCGTGTGTAAAACTGTCTTACACCCGTTGTATGAAAGCGTAGAGTCGAGAACACCCGATCATCACGTGATGCCTCAAAACACGATCCACAAAACGGTGTATACTTAAGGAAGAACACATTTTATCTTGATATCTAAATGAGGGATCATCTTATAATGCTACCAAAAGCGCTAAACTAGCAATATAAGATGCTAACATCTAATGTGTGAAGTGAGGTGATATGGTCCATGCATTTGATCTCTATCATTTGCATCGTGGTATGATCTCTATCATTCCTTTGTGTGTAAGGCCAAGGTCTATGGAACTTACACGTTAAGTGAGTTGTAAGAGTATCTATTATACATCTACTTACAACAATACCATATCAAAACACTAGCCCAGCAACGATCTAAACTAGACGCCTCTAATTTATCAATTGCAAGTTTTACGTGGCTTAGGGCTTTCAGAGATAGAACTTGTCTAACCTACGAACATGAACCACAACGAGGATAACCAAGTTATTAGCAACTCGTTGTAAATCAGATATTGACTATAGTAGGAGAGACAGACACCCGCCAGCCACTTATGCAAAACAAGTTGCATGTCAGTCGTGGAACCGGTCTCATGTACGATGACATGTAAGGTTGGTCCGGGCCGCTTCATCCCACTATGCCACCAATATCCAAAGTACATAGAAGATGCAATAACATGATCATCATCGCCCACATATAAACATATGTGTACTATCCGTGCAAAGCACCTACGCATAAATCAGGCTCTGATACCACTGTTGGGTCCGCAGCATAGAAAACAAAAAATTTCCTACGATGAGAACTATACGCCAAGATCTATCTACTAGATACAGAGCAATGGGTGGACATACATCCATGGAGAACTTACCCTCGAAGACAACGAGCTTTGTTAACGAGTAGGAACTCGTGGTTGATGTAGTCGTACACTTGCCGATCTCAAGATCGTGAGGAAGTCCGAGCGCCGCAACTCAGCAGCGCATCCGCACTCGCACACACGTTCAAGCCACCGGACAACCTCCACCTCCTCGCTCCAGCGATCCAGCGGAAGCAGCAACTCCTTCCAGACGAAATGCCACCGGGAACATGTATCTCGCTAATCCGAGACCACGGGGGAATAATTCTAGAGGGGGAGAGAGATCCTTCACAAGGAGGTGTGAGGATGAAGGAGGGAATGGGTGGCCTTTTATAGGAGGAGGGTGGGTGCCCCCTCTCTCCATGGCCGGCGCATGGGGGGTGACCCCTCACCTCCCCCATTCATGTGGTGGTAACTCCTCCACATTAAAATGCCTATTCACATTCCCTTTTAAAGTCTCCACTTTAAATGCATTAAGTTTCTCCAAATTTAATGCTCTCTCATTCAATAAAACTCTTTTATTAAATTTATTCAGAATTTTGTTAATTACTTTAATTAACAAACATTCACATATAGCCCCTTGCAATATTTCAATATCACATGCAGAACCACCTTCTGCAATTTCACCCGAAACAATTTCCGGTTTCTATTGAAACAATTCCTACGCTTTGCAATTCTTTCGTCTGAAACATATATGCTCCAAAATGGTGTCCGGTAACTCTTAAGTGTGCCACCCTACGGTTCGCGAATAATGCAGACATGATCGAGACCCTTCTCCGATCAATAATCAGCAGCGGGACCTGGAGATCCGTACTGACTCCTACACATTCAACGATGACTCCTGTGATCGTGAGAACCTTTAACGCTTGTAACTAAATCCCTTTGTCTCTCGATATATTACATGTCCGAGATTCGATCATCGGTATCTCCATACCTAGTTTGATCTCGTTACCGAATGCACTCTTTTCTCGTTCCCGTGATATAACATTCTAGTGATCACATCACTTGCTTGCAAGCTATCCTAATGTGGTATCACCGAGAGGGCCCAGAGTATATCTATCCGTCATCTGGATTGACAAATTCCACTCTTGATCCATGAGCCTCAACATAACACCTTCGTAGCACTGAACCCATCTTTATAGTCACCCTGTTACGGTGTGACGTTTGATGTTATCAAGATACTCTTCTGGTGTTAGCAATTAACATGATGTCATGGTCTAAGGATAAAGATTACTTTGTATGATGTTATAGCAATATAAACATAATGACTTGATCGTAATGCTATACTTCGGATGAATGTTCATCACACCATTTCACAAATGTTGTGACCTTGTTATTAACAACATCCAATGTCCATGATCAGGAAACCTTGATCATCTTGTTAATCAACAAGCTAGTCTATAAGAGAGGCATGACTAGGAACCCTTTTTGTTTATTAAACACACATGTATTGATGTTTCCTATCAATACAATTATAGCATGCAAAATAAACATCTATCATATACAAGGAATACATAATAACAACTTTATTATTGCCTCTCAGGGCATATTTCCTTCATTTCCGGCTGACCCCGGATTATCCGGCTCCTCGCCAGTTCAAGCAAGTCCCAGACTTCCTGATGATGCTGCTGCAAGTCCTCCCAGGCCGGATTATCCGGCCTCTTCATCGGCCGGATTATCCGGCCCTGACTCTCCAGTTCTGCAGCCTCCTGTTATGGCTACGGACTCACCTCAAGGGCATGCATCTCCACCACCTGCTACTGATGTTCTAGCTACTGATCAAGGCGGAGAAAATGCCTCCAATGAAGACTCAAGTGATGAATCTCCTCCACCAAGAGACAACAAACTTATTGAACTTCGTCGCAAGGCTCGGGCTGATCGTAACCTTGAGTTGAGGGGTCACACTCTCGACAAGGTTGTTGGTGATCTTCGACGAAGGGTGTCTACTAGAAGAGAATTGGCCAGTTTTGGTGAGCATCAAGCTCATATCTCCATGGTGGAACCTAAGAAGGTCTTTGAAGCTCTTGAAGACCCAGACTGGGTTGTTGCTATGCATGAAGAATTGAACAATTTCGAGTGCAATAAAGTCTGGAAACTAGTGGAGAAACCCAAAGAGTGCCGCAATGTTATCGGCACCAAGTGGATTTTCAAGAACAAGCAAGATGAGAATGGCATTGTTGTGAGGAACAAGGCACGACTTGTGGCACAAGGTTACTCCCAAGTTGAGGGCATCGACTTCGGCGAGACCTATGCTCCTGTGGCTCGTCTTGAGTCCATCTGTATCCTACTTACTTATGCTGCTCATAACAATTTTAAGTTGCAGCAAATGGACGTCAAGAGTGCCTTCCTTAACGGTCCTCTACATGAGTTGGTATACGTAAAGCAACCCCCGGGGTTTGAGGATTCTAACTTTCCGAACCATGTCTACAAACTCGATAAGGCACTCTATGGCCTTAAAAAAGCCCCACGTGCGTGGTATGAGCACCTTAAAGAGCTTTTGTTAGATCGTGGCTTCGAAGTTGGGCAAATCGACCCTACTCTTTTTACTAAGAAGGTTATGGGGGAGCTCTTCGTATGCCAACTATATGTAGACGATATCATTTTTGGTTCTACTAACAAAGCTTTTAACGATGAATTTTCAAAGCTTATGACTGACAGGTTTGAGATTTCTATGATGGGGGAATTACGGTTCTTTCTTGGATTCGAGATCAAGCAACTAAGAGAAGGAGCATTTATTAATCAAGCAAAGTACATCCAAGACATGCTCAAGAGATTCAAGATGACGGATCTAAATGGTGTCGTTACTCCGATGCAAACAAAGTGTCATCTCGAACTCAACCCTCATGGTAAAGATGTGGACCAAAAGGTATACCGGTCCATGATCGACTCTCTTCTTTACCTCTGCGCATCTAGACCCGATATTGTGTTGAGTGTGGGAGCGTGTGCAAGGTATCAAGCATCTCCTAAAGAAAGCCACTTAGTGGCGGTCAAGAGGATCTTTCGATATTTAGTTCATTCCCCCAACTTTGGTATCTGGTATCCCAAGGGCTCTAATTTCTCTTTATGTGGTTATACTGACTCAGATTGGGCTGGTGATAAGGATGATCGGAAGTCAACTTCTGGAGCTTGTCAATTCTTGGGAAGATCTCTTGTATGTTGGTCCTCTAAAAAGCAGAATTGTATATCTCTCTCCACCGCCGAAGCTGAATATGTTGCTGCTGCCAGCGCTTGTACTCAATTATTGTGGATGAGGCAAACTTTAAAGGCATACGGTGTCAATTGTGACAAAGTGCCTCTTTTATGTGATAATGAAAGTGCTATCAAAATTGTATACAATCTAGTTCAGCACACAAGGACGAAGCATATTGAGATTCGGAATCATTTTATTCGTGACCATGTTGCTCGAGGTGATATTGATCTATCTTTTGTGAGCACGAAGAACCAACTGGCGGATATTTTTACAAAGCCACTTGATGAAGCAAGATTCTGCTATTTGAGGAATGAGCTAAATATCATTGATTCCGGGAGCTTGTCTTGATTACCCATGCACCCACTCGTACATCTCAATCCTTGTTTGGTCTAGGTGTGGGCATGGATATAGGGGGAGTGTGGTCCTAACTTATTGGGCTAACCCTCCCCCCCATAATGCCAATAGCAAGTTATATCATTTCTCTTAATATCATGTTGTGATATGTGAGCTTATTGATGAGTATTGGTCGTGAACCCAAGATATAGCTTCGCGGTGTCACACCATACACTCTAACAAGGTGGCTTCAGCCACCGCCCTCTCCTTTGTGGAGAATTGGATCTTTTTGGATGTTATTTGCTCTCTCTTGTTCTTATGGGAATCACACTCAATCTTGGCTTTTATTTGAGAAGAGCATGAGGACGAGGACGAGGACAAGGACTATGATGAGTGATCCCATGGGGTGCTAGCATCGCTCTTCTCCCTTTTTGGTGTCTTGATGCCAAAGGGGGGAGAAGTAGTTCTATTAGGTTGTCCGTGGATTTGCATGGGTCGGGCATAAGCACTTGCACTTTTTATTCGTTATTTCTTGCTTATGCCCATTTAGCGTTGAACTTTTATATTCGTGGTTTGTGATTTGTGGTTGAGACTTTATGTGGTTGTTTGGATGATACCTATGGACTTCATATCATGGATTATGCTCATGGTTATATCTATTCATATCCTATTGCTGGAGGTTTATCATGGAAGGCGCACGCTCATAATGGTTATCCAATAATAATTGTGATTTATGTCAAGGATGCCTATTCTCTACTTCGGTGGTATGTGTTTTTGCCCTTTTGTCTATGGAATAGATTCACCTATTTGTGTGCATTTGTATTCCAATGCAAAACTCTATTATGCACACATTGAGGGGGAGTCCCTTCCATAGTTATCTCTGTTTGTCTTGTGTCTTTATCCTGCAAATCCTGGTATTGTCATCTAACACCAAAAAGAGGGAGATTGAAAGAACATTTCATGTTTTCCTATGTTTTGCGTGTTAGATAACAATACTATGGAGACTTTTCATGTGTGCTAAGTGTGCAGGAAGTTTTGAGGGGGGGATAATCCGACCCTCCAAGGGCCGTATAATCCGGCCTACCTCATCTCTCAAGGAAGCCAAGGCGCGTCGCTCTGTGTCCAGTCGGATTTTCTCCCGGAAAATCCGAACTGGGGCAGTTTTTCCTCCCTAGGCCGGATAATCCGGGTTTCGCAAGGGCCGGATAATCCGGCCCCCAGTTTTCGAGCAAAAGGAGCCAAGGCACGTCGCTCGGTATCCGGTTGGATTTTCTATCGGAAAATCCGAACTGGGGCGGTTTTTCTTCCCCAGGCCGGATAATCCGGCCTTCGCATAGGGCCGGATAATCCGGCCCCCAGAAGTTGATCAAGGGCAAGCTCGGCGCGACGCTCAGAGAGGGGGCGGATTTTCTGCCGGATATTCCGAGTCTGGGGCGGAGTTTCCCCAGACCGGATAATCTGGCCCTCACTTGGGCTGGATAATCCGGCCCCCAAAGTGTGCAACGGCTGGTTTTTGGAAGGGGGTATAAGTACCCCTTCTTCCCCAATGTCCAGAACTCTTGATTCATTTGAATTCGACCAGACCTTGTGCAAGAGCTCTAAATCTCGATCTCCCACTTCAACCACCCTAAGGTCTTGATCTTTGGTGGAATTGAAGGAGGAGAAGTTCATCATCAACATCAAGAATCAAGCGCTTCAACTCCTCTCCATTCACTTGGAGAAATCCCTGATCTAGTATTCTCGTTAATACCTAGATCGTGTTATTGTATTTGACAACTTTGTTCTTGTGGCAGCTTGTTGTCATTTCGGGAGCCTCCAAGTTGTTGTGGAGTTGTTGCCCCGCTAGTTGTATAAAGGCGTCAGTGCCCGCCTCGAAGGGTACCTATAGTGGAAGGTGGATCAGGCCTGTTATGGCGAGATCCATCAGAGAACAGGGTGAGGCCTTTTGTGGCGTGGTGGTCTTAGTACCGCCCACCCCTCCAACGCAGACATACTTACCTTAACAAGGAAGGAACTGCGGTCAAACAAATCCTGTGTCTCCGCGTGCTTCACTTTGGTTCACTCGTTCCTCTTCCACTCGCTCCTTACTCGCTAGTAGATAGGTTTGCATATAGGGAAATTCCACACATTAGTTTATATAGAGAATTTACCTTTGTGCTAAGCCTAAAATTGAAAAAGAATTAAAAATTGGTGTAGCACCTATTCACCCCTCCTCTAGGTGCCCATACGATCCATTTCAAACGTGAATTTTTTTTGTTACATTTTTGTGCTTTGTTTATCATATTACTACATCCTCATTGTGTGTAGTTCCTCCCACTGTCGGAAACTCCGTACAACACTGATCCTGTTGATGAGCAAAAAAACCAAGCTCCTCCTGGTCCTGCTGTAGATGAAAATGAAGTCAACCTTTCAGCTTCGTTGAATGAATGGCTTTTGTTTCCTAGTAGCGAAGAACTAGAGGTATAGAATCTGCTGCGTTGATGTTCTAGTATTGCTACATTGCCTAACATAGTTTGCTAACTTAGGCTCAAAAAACTGCTTCCATGTATGCTTCAGCTTGTTTGCACTAATTTGTCTGTTAGTAACATTGAAGCTGCAAAACTGTTTAGTTCTTGCTACTTTAGCTTTCATAGTTTGCTACATTAGTTTTAATTTGTAGATTCATATGTTTTCTGTAATTGCTAACTTCTTTTCTTTTTGTTTTGTGTTACCAATAGGTACCTACTCGCTTCAAGCACTTGGCTGAGAAGCATAAGGCTATTTGGGCATCTGATGTTGAATCAACAGTGAAGAATCTTGATGTTGGGTTGAAACGGATGCATTCCCAATGCATGGCTGCTCTTTTGGTCGACATTGATTCACAATTGAAAGAAGGAGCTGGGCCTAGTGTTGTGTTCCCATCTAATATAGTAGTAGACGATGAAGAAGAACATGAAAATGTGAAGAAGGAGCAAGAAACTTATGATGGTTTGGACAAGTCTGCTGATGTTGATGCAAGAGCATATGCAGCGAAAGAAGATGTCACTAAAGCAAGAGAGGATGAAGCAAAAGAAATTGAGACAGAAGCTAGATGTGACAAGCAGCAAGAGTCTGAGGCGCACACACATGTTGACATCCCGGATATGCCACAGACTGCTGTAGTCTTGGATTCATCACCCATGGGAGGAATTGATGTCCTAGAGCAGCAACCTATTGATAGCCCAGTCAGGTCACCACGGCACCGTGACCCATCCCCTTGTCCTCCACATATAGACCCTAAAGCTTGAAATCGTGCTCCTGAAGCTCCAGGGTTTGACCTGCTTTCGCAAGATTCTATTGGTGATGAAGCAGACGTAGGTATACCAGCTGTCGAGGTACCAGATTCTGCTGTCTCTTTTGCTCCTGAGACGACCAGTGTAGTGGAGCCAGCTGAAGCATGTATGTTCCTTTATCCTTTGCAGCATTTTTTACATTGTTATGTATTTCTTCTCCCCTACATTTGTCGCGTGTGTAAAAAAATAAATTTTTTGTCTCTACAAGGTGTTGTGACGGTTGATGGAAGCTCTGGGATGGTCACACATGAGAAGAAGACGAGGTTCAAGAGGACAGCAAAGGTTGATCTTACACCTCCAAAGGTTAAGAAGATCAAGATCTCTAAAGATCAGGAAGAAATCTATTCCAAGTTTTTCTTAAATGGAAGGACAAAGAAGAGGCTCACAAAGAAGAGGAAGGATGAGGGTCATGGGCAGTGAGTTTCTGTCAGCTATTTTTTTGCTTCAGAAGCTATTGAATTCTGCTACAATTGATTTATTTTTTAGCTCATTAAGTGTATATTTTTTGCTACACTGATTTTATGTCTTGTTTTCTTTCCTATTTATATGTGGATGCTTCATTAGTTGTTTATTTATGCTACAGTTGTGTTATCCAGTAGCTTTTCTACTATTAAAAAGTAGAAACATCAGTATTCCTAAGTTGATTTTTTCATGTTTTTCGATATGCTTCAACTTTTTTTTGCTTCAGAAGCTGTTGATTTCTGCTACAATTGTTTTAACTTTTAGCTCACTAAGGTGTATTTTGTTGCTACACTGATTAGATGTCTTTCAATCTTTCATGTTTTTGGATATGCTACATCTATTTTATTGCTTCATTAATGTTATTTAGTAGCTTCTTTAGTACATATTTCTTGCTACATGATTATCCTGTTTTCTGTTCTTCCTTCAATTTGTGCAAAAAAAAATTCTATTTTCTATTCTTCCTTCAAATTGCTACATGACTTTTTGTTTCTTCCTTTGCAGGAAATGTTTCGTGCAAATTGGACGCTACTTTTGCACATACAAGGGTTTTAAAGAATCTTTGAAGCCGCGAGCATATCCTAGTACTGAGGTGATGGACGTGTGGATTGAGAAGTTCAACCACGAGGCTTTAATTGTTTGCAAAAACAGTGCACGCCAAAAAAAGAGATATGCGTTCACGCATCACATTGTGGTGAGTAAGACATTGCATAGTACTTTTTTGATACATTCCTGTTTTGCTTCATCATCTAACTTTGTTTTTGTTACCTTGGATAACAGGAAAAACTGATTGTTGATCCCAAGAAATTCAACGCAGCAGGTTGTATGGATGAGTTCAATGAACAGTGTGCAAAGTTCAAGATTCTCAAATGTGATATTGTGAGTTATTTTTCCTTTTTATTTTGCTGCTATTCTCTTTATTTTTTTGCTGCTATTCTCTTCATCTTGTAGCAAGATCTGCTGAATGTACCTCTATATGCCGCTTAATCTGTTTTTGTTTACATGCTGCGAGATAGTTCTACTTTCCTACTGTGAGAAATGAGCACTGGGCTATACCTACTGTCAACTTAATGATGAAGCAATACCACATCTTTGATTCGATGAAGATGGACAAAGGGTCTGGTGTCTTGGATGATCTTGCGCGGAATCTGGTCAGTATTGTAGCAAGACATATGCATGTTATTTTTTAGTAGCTTTCTTCCTTTCTTAACCATCCTTAACTTCACCACTCTTGTCAATGCGTCAAAGAAAGCACCTAAACTTGCTGAAGAGATGGAGCTATACCTTCTCAAAACTCCTGATAATCCGCAGCAAGTAACATTGTAAGTTTTCATATTTTAGCATCTCATTTTTTTCCAAATGATTCCATCATTAGTTTATTGCTCATATTGTGGTTCTTATTTGCTTCTTTTCTTTATTTTTCAGATTTGACTGCGGTTTCTTTGGCATACTGTTCATGGAGAATTTCAATGGCAAGATCATGGCTGAATTCGACAACTACTGCCCGGATCTTCGCAGGACCCTTGCAGAAGATATCATCGAAGCAAGGGAAAACAAAGAGTCGGTTGAGAATGAAGGAAATATGCCCCGAGAGGCAATAATAAAGTTGTTATTATGTATTCCTTGTATATGATAGATGTTTATTTTGCATGCTATAATTGTATTGATAGGAAACATCAATACATGTGTGTTTAATAAACAAAAAGGGTTCCTAGTCATCCTCTCTTATAGACTAGCTTGTTGATTAACAAGATGATCAAGGTTTCCTAATCATGGATATTGGATGTTGTTAATAACAAGGTCACAGCATTTGTGAAATTATGTGATGAACATTCATCCGAAATATAGCATTACGATGAAGTCATTATGTTTATATTGCTATAACATCATACGAAGTAATCTTTATCCTTAGACCATGAGATCATGTTAATTGCTAACACCGGAAGAGTATCTTGATAACATCAAACGTCACACCGTAACAGGGTGACTATAAAGATGGGTTCAGTGCTACGAAGGTGTTATGTTGAGGCTCATGGATCAAGAGTGGAATTTGTCAATCCAGATGACAGATAGATATACTCTGGGCCCTCTCGGTGATATCACATTAGGATAGCTTGCAAGCAAGTGATGTGATCACTAGAATGTTATATCAGGGGAATGAGAAAAGAGTGCATGTCGGTAACGAGATCAAACTAGGTATGGGGATACCGATGATTGAATCTCGGACATGTAATATATCGAGAGACAAAGGGATTTAGTTACAAGCGTTAAAAGGTTCTCACGATCACAGGAGTCATCGTTGAATGTGTAGGAGTCAGTACGGATCTCTAGGTCCCGCTGCTGATTATTGATCGGAGAAGGGTCTCGATCATGTCTGCATTATTCGCGAACCGTAGGGTGGCACACTTAAGAGTTACCGGACACCATTTTGGAGCATATATGTTTCAGACGAAAGAATTGCAAAGCGCAGGAATTGTTTCAATAGAAACCGGAAATTGTTTCGGGTGAAATTGCAGAAGGTGGTTCTGCATGTGATATTGAAATATTGCAAGGGGCTATATGTGAATGTTTGTTAATTAAAGTAATTAACAAAAATCTGAATAAATTTAATAAAAGGGTTTTATTAAATGAGAGAGCATTAAATTTGGAGAAACTTAATGCATTAAAGTGGAGACTTTAAAAGGGAATGTGAAGAGGCATTTTAATGTGGAGGAGTAACCACCACATGAATGGGGGAGGTGAGGGGTCACCTCCCCATGCGCCGGCCATGGAGAGAGGGGGCACCCCCCTCCTCCTATAAAAGGCCACCCATTCCCTCCTTCATCCTCACACCTCCTTGTGAAGGATCTCTCTCCCCCTATAGAATTATTCCCCCATGGTCTCGGATTAACGAGATACATGTTCCCAGTGGCATTTCGTTTGGAAGGAGTTGCCGCTTCCGCTGGATCACTGGAGTGAGGAGGTGGAGGTTGTCCGGTGGCTTGAACGTGTGTGCGAGTGCGGATGCGCTGCTGAGTTGCGGCGCTCGGACTTCCTCACGATCTTGAGATCGGCAAGTGTACGACTACATCAACCACGAGTTCCTACTCGTTAACAAAGCTCGTTGTCTTCGAGGATAAGTTCTCCATGGATGTATGTCCACTCGTTGCTCTATATCTAGTAGATAGATCTTGGCGTGTAGTTCTCATCGTAGGAAATTTTTTGTTTTCTATGCTGCGGACCCAACAGAGAAGCTCATGGAGGAGGAGTTGAACCCAAAGTAGCTTAGCATATGTAGCAGCAGTAGTGAGAAAAAAGCATTTTGTTAGCTCAAACACTTTCCTTGTCTATTTGACCGTTGCCTTTTGATGTAACAATGAATTATGGTTTGGTGTACTCGCATAACTAGTTTTTGTGCTATTAACACAAATGGTAATGACAATCTGGTGTTGATGATTATTTCCTCCTTTTTGTCTTTTCCCTGTTATTTTGCTGAACAAATACTGAGATCCTTCATGCTTGCAGTAAAAAAACATGTTTGCTACATTTGTGTTATATAAATGCTACAATCTATTGTATTAACTGCTGCAATAGTAAACAGGACATGCTACCTATGTGCGGCAAATTTTTGCATCGAATTTTATGACAACACATGCCAGATTTTTTTATGTATTTGCTGCATATGAACAATTGACATGCTAGAAATGTAATTAATCCCATAAACAAGGGAAATTCTACTTGAGGTATTCATCCCAAAAACTATGAAATCTGGACATATTTTGATTTTTGCTACATTATAAGAGCAGAAATGCTAGCATAGTTGAACTTTGTTGCTCACAATGTAATAAATTTTAGCTGCCAGATAATGTTCCAGGATGACAATAATCAGAAATATGGAGAACTTTTCATATTGCTGCACACACTTTTCAGAAATTGTACGGATAGGATGATAAAAATAAATAATTGCTGCCACATAAAAATAGTTGCTAGAACTGTTCACACATGTTGCTGCACACACAGTCAATATATTTTGCTATGTAGCACTATTACATTCCAATGGTTACTGTATGTATGGAAGAAAAAATAGCTAATCAAACCTAGAGATTCAAATCTATCTTCGCAGCATTTCCCGACATCAAAGCTTGGAATAGGGCACATTGCTTTGGCTTCCGCTTGGTTGTTCCCTTCTTTGTCTTCTTCTTCTTGGGATGTTGTTCACCTTCCTCTGCTTTCTTCCTTCTCTTTGCATTCTTTTCGTCACAAATCTCAACCAATGGCTTTCTTCTAACTGACTTCTCCTTTGGATGCCCCTTTGGCTTAACTCGTGATGGGTTCTTCAGCATGCTACTAGGAACATCATGTGGAGCTTCTTGTTGTTCCTCCTGTGTGCCTGTAGGTTGTTGTTCAACATGCTGCGGATGTAAGCATTCTTCAAGAACCACACCATTTTGTCCTTCGTTTTGCTGCATGTCATCTAGAGGACTCCTAATGGCAGCAACAATTTTTCTTGCTTCATCAATCATGCTAGACACAACCTTATATGTTTTGTCATGGAAGCATGCATCCGATGCCAAGTCATTAAACTTTCTGCATAATGAGTTGTACTTGAGATTATTTGTGCACGACACACCAAATCTTGCTGCATTTGAACCAGGATCAGGGGCAGGTGTTGTTGCTGCAACAGACCAATGTTCGAGCATGTATCGGTCTGGTATTCGCTGCACGTTCAGTTGCACCATCACTCTCAATATGTGCGGGCATATCAGTCCACACATCTCAAATGTGTTGCAGCCACACAAGTATATACCCTCTTCAATGCTTGCTTCTACCCGATATGTTTTGAGATCGAATCCGGGGTTTGGTATAAGATCGAAACAAAGCATTTCTGCCTCTACATGGATGGGATAAAACCTTGTTGATGCTTCAAGTATCTTCTAGAACCTGCCAAAAACCTCCCTTGTGTAGAATTCAAGACCCTGCTTTTCAATGCTCCAACTGTAAGAAAAATAAGTTTCGCACATTGTCAGAGAATGTTATGATAGTTACTTCAAGCAAAAAGACATTACTAAAGCAAAAAACACATTTCTGAAGCAAAAAACACATTACTGAAGCAAAAACACAATATGCAGCAAAAAACACATTACTGAAGCAAAAACACATTACAACACTCACCTTCCCTAGAGTGGCGTTGTTGTCGTATCCAATGTAAAGCTTGCATTATCTTCACGATCAAGCATCAGGTTCTGGCACAACTCATATTGCTGCACAAAGTTCCATATTGTGTCACTTGGCCGAACTAGTGTTTTGAAGTAGCTGTTTAGGCCTTCAGATCTGCCAGTTGTGCTGGTGAATGGGAAGAAACTTTTTTTAAAATATACTGGTGCCCATGTATTCCTTGATCTCCACATGTTTTGTAGGTGAGTGTTCTCAGCCATCTCAAAGGTTTGCAGCATTGTCTGCCAGCAGACCTAAAACTCAGCAACCGTGTTAGTGCCATAGATACATGCATAGAATGCTTCTCTGAATGGATGACCCTCTCTCAAGTGAGGTCCGAGCTTCGTTCTTGCTAGATGCAGCACATGGAATAAACAACATCAGGCAACACATTTTTGATTGCCTTACCCATTGCTTGGTCCTGATCAGTCATGATTTGGTCAGGGCACAACCCATTTGCAGCTTTCTTTACTTGTTTGAAAACCCATTCAAATGTTTCAATTGTTTCATCAGGCAGGAGAGCACATCCCAAAACTATTGTGTGTGTGTGTGTGATTGTTTATACCCACAAGAGGAGCAAATGGAAGGTTGTATTTGTTTGTGTAAAAGGTCATGTCAAAGAACACACAGTCTTTGTACTTGGGGTACAGTGCCCTTGTCCTTCCATCAACCCAAAAGAGTGCTCACACAGCGTTCTCCTTATCTACCTGCTTCTCAAAGAAGAACTGAGGGCATTCCGCCTTTCTCATCTCGAAGTATACAATTGTCATGCTCAAATCATGCTCTAAAACTTCTTCTCGCAGCATTGTTCTGATATTGGAAACATCACGCTTCACATACCCAAGGCATCTAGGATCACCCCCATGGACACTGCCGAGGCACCCCATCATCTGCACTATAGTTATGTTTTGCTCATGCAAGGTCTAGATTAGCTGGAAATCCTCTTCGGAAACTTTCCTGTGAGAACGATAATACCTACGCTTCCTAGTTTGCTGCACCATTGGATGGGTATGCTCCTCATTGAAAACTGTTACAGTCCACTTCCCGTCTCGCTTCCCAACAAGCATTTTTGCTTTACAACCAAGCCGCAACAACCTGTTTCTTTGCCTTGAGTCAGCGACATCCTTCTTCAAACCTGCTTGTTTGCTTCGAGGTTTCTGTGCAGAAGTGCTGCTCATGTCGATTGTAGCATCTTCTCCGTTGGCAGCAAGACCAGTTGTGTTGCGTTGTTGTTTTGCTTCATCAACAGGCTTCCCGGTGTGCACACACTCAAACACCCTGCTCAGAATAGTGCCCTTTGCTGCTCCCCTTGCCATGCTGTATTTTGTATTTCCTATGTGTGTCCCGAAGCCAAGCTTAAAAGCATAGTCATTATACACTTGCTGCGCCACGTCGAGGTCATCAAAGGTCATACCAACACAAGGAACAACCGGCTGTGAGCAAATCTCTTCCCCATGATCTTCAACAGCAGTAGAAGCATTGTCACTTGCTACACTTTGAGGCTCAGATTGAAATTCTATTCTTTATTGTCCTTCATCATGGACTTCTCCAATGTCAGCAGCATAACCTTCCAGAGGCTGGTTCAGGTCAAACCCACCAAGCATTGTATCAGCTACAAATCCCTGCAGTTCAAAATTAGCTTCAGAAATGCAAATCACAAGAGAAAAAATTCTACAAATTAACGCAGCATATAAACTGCTTTTTAGATTGCTTCTGAATCATTTGCTACAACAATAAATTGCTAACAGAATCAATTGCTACCATATTTGGTACATATAATTCTTTTCTGTTTTTTTGGTGAATCAATTGCTACTGCAGCAATATGATAGTAAAAAAATTGCTACTACAGAATCAATTGCTACCATATTGCTACCAAATACGCAGAATCAATTGCTACCAAATACGTAGAATCAATTGCTACTGCAGCAATATGATAGTAAAAAAAGCTGCATAACCGAATTCTGTTCCTCAACTTCAAACCCTAGATGCAAAAAGTTGAAGGAGATTCTTACAGATGGAGCTGGTCGGTCAATCTAGGGGTCTTGATCAAAGAATACACCAGGATTGTTGTACCGGCCAGACCACTGCTGCTTCAACTGAGCTCCGGCGCTGACGCTCGCCCAATAGGATCCTTGCTGCCGCTCGCCGAATCTAGGGTTCGAAGCACTGCTCGAGGCGATGTTTGGTGGTGGATTACGTGGTGAGGATGTCCGGGTGGGGTACCGGATGGATGTGCGCTGGTGAGCCATGGGCGCCGCCGTGATTTGCTGCAGTTGACCCCGTGGCGCTGCCGTGTGCCGCCGCTGAGGAAGAGCTGCAAGGACGCGGGTTCTATTCTGTTTTCGGTTTGCTGCAATCGAACATTTTCTTGCTTCTAAAGCAAACACGGGGTTTTAAGGGGTGATGGAGAGGGAGATCGACGGCCGCGATCAGTCCGATCGGACGGCTCCGGACTAGGACGATGGGAAGCCCCATCGCCCAGGGGACGCGTAGCACGTTCCTAAACAAAAATAAAAAACGACTGATGCTATTGGCTGACCCTACATCAACTCGTCGTCATTGTTATCGTGGCCGCCGTTTTCGGAGGGTTCTGCCCTGTCGATCGCTGCTCCGTGCCCGCCGCCCAGATGGCGAGCTGCTGGAGGCGGTCCACGGCGATGGTGCGGCGGCGCTCACCGACGACGCCATGATCCACCGCTGTTCTCGCTTCCCTCTCGTGTTCCACCTCCCAGAGGGCCAACACTTTCTCCAGCTCGGCCGCCTAGTAGTCCCCCACCTCCTGCTCCTCCTGCTCCTGCTCCGCCTCGGCGAGATCCACCTCAATGCGTGTCGTCAATGTCGTGGTTGCCAGCTGCTCCTTCGCCACAAGGCGCTCGCGTTTGATGCGCTCTCTCGCCACAACCCTATGTTGCGACCTCTCCAGCGTGGCGGCCACGACCTTGGCTTGGGTCTTGGCTTCGGCATGGCTGGTGTTTGCTGGTGCTTTTGGTGGCGCTTGGTGATGCTAGGGCTGATGTTCATCGCCGCGTCAGTGGCTGTCTTCCATAAACCACGACCAATGCGGGAACGGACGGCCGGGCGTGGGATGTTTCCGGTCGTGGGCGGGAAACGGCTACCGAGCATGCGCTAGAAATAAGATCTAGTGAGGGCGGGAAACACCGGCCATGCGGGAAGCCGGCGGTGGTGATTGGCGATGTCTCGTTGCCATTAGAGAGAGGGTGACATGGGTTGTACGATCAAAAAGCGTCAGGCCGTTAGGCTCACATCTTGACCTAGCCAGACCGCAACCCATTTTCTATCTGCGAGCCAACCCATCCGGTCCAAATCAGATGATTGGGTCGCCGATTTGCGTCGGCCCGCAAGAGATGCCCTAAGCACGACACTACAACCTAACTCATTTATTAGGCATTTACAATGGGGGTGATGTCATTCTTATCTTATGGTTGTTATGTTGGAATTTTGTATAGTTGGAAGGGAGAGAAATAAGAAAGAGAATAATGTCTTCTCTTAGCAAAAAGATGACCTCTTAAATATAATATAAGGCTATTTTTTTATTGTATCATATGTAATTCCTAAGAAAACCAATATCTTACTAAAAATAGTTAATTTTCATGTTTGCTAGAGATGGCAATAAGAGATAATGCATTGTATAACCTAGGGGTTTTATCTTTTTCGCAACTATGACCAACCCCAATCTCGGTTTGCCATTTGACCGATCAAAACTCTAGTTTTGCCACTATCTATTACGACACTCCTTAGTTTTGCCATTCTGTCATCTGCCCACCATTAGTCTATAATCACTTTTGCCATCTGGAGAAAGGGGCGGTTAGAAACACTTCTAATTCGTCAGTTGTGCAAATAGTTCAACATTTAAAATCACTAAGAAAGAATTGAGCAATGTCCATTCTACAAAGACACATCTCCGCAAATTTCATCACTTCGTATAGGAACAATTATTACTGGTATGCATAAGTTGAATAGGCCTTAATTTGAGGACCGTCAATTGCGATAGGAGAATACTAGCATAATGATGTCTACGCACTTCTATTCTTGTAGACAGTTGTTGGGCCTCCAAGTGCAGAGGTTTGTAGAACAACAACAAGTTTTCCCTTCAATGGATCATCCAAGTTTTATCGAACTCAGGGAGGAATGATACATTGCAAATGTATCTATAATTTTTTATGTTCCATGCTTGGTTTTATCCACTTTCTTGTGTTTTGTTCCAACTTTGGAGTACTTTTCATATGATTTCTTGGACTAACCTATTAACAAGAGCCATAGTGCTAGCTGCATGTTTTCTTCTATTTTGGTTCCAGGAAAGTCAGAAAATGAATATTCTCGGAATTGGACGGGACAAAAGCCAAAGTGCCTATTTTTCCGGAAGGGATCAAGTGCCAGAATACGAGACGGAGAAGGGCCTGGGGGCCACCACACCACCTGGCCACGTAGCCAGGCCTGGCCCGCGCCATGGGGTGGTGTGGCCGCTCCCGGCACCCCCTCGTCCTCTCCTTCCGCCTATATATTACCCTCGGGACGAAAACCCTAAGTCCCCAATAAAAAATCCACGAAAGAGTCTGTAGCCGCCGTCATCTCCATCCCTAGATCGGGAGGGATCTGAATCTCTTCCTGGCACCCTGCCAGAGAGGGGAATTTACCCTGGAGGCCTTCTTCATCACCATGCAAGCCTCCGGTGTGATGCGTGAGTAGTTCATCCTTGGACTACGGATCCATGTAGTAGCTAGATGGCTGGTTCTCCTCCTTTGTGTTTTCATGTTTAGATCTTGTGAGCTCCATTCATGATCAAGATCATCTATTTGTGCTCCTGGAGTCTTCTAGAAAAATAGGCACTTTGGCTTTTGTCCCGTCCAATTCCAAGAATATTCATTTTCTGACTTTCCTGGAACCAAAAACAGCAGAAAACAGGCAGCTGGCACTGTGGCTCTTGTTAATAGGTTAGTCCAAGAAATCATATGAAAAGTACTCCAAAGTGTGGACAAAACACAAGAAAGTGGATAAAACCAAGCATGGAACATCAAAAATTATAGATACATTCGCAATGTATCATTGCCAAGGAAGCTAGAAAAGTCTTTGAACGTTTCAATATGCTAGGCTCATGTGTAGATGTTGTTGGTACACGAGAAAAGATGAACAAAACTGAACCTAATGGGGAGGAACCTAAGATACCAATACCCTTTAAACTAGTAGCAATAAATGATGCCACAGAAAAGAATCTTGACTGGATTATTCCTGCAAACACTTTTGATGAGAATAGTGAACCTAAGAGCATTGAGAAAGGATCCTCTAGAACTTATTTGGATGATATACCTTGCCTTGTTGAAAATATTTCTGGTATTGATCTTAATGCTTCTTCATTTGAGAACACTTGATTCTTTCTTTGCTTCTTATGCCAAACTTAAAGGCCTTAAAGAAAAGTACTTATTGGGAGATAACCCAAAAGTTTTAGATGAGTCTTGGAAGTTATTACCTCAGTAATAACCTCTCCTTATTCTTTTTATTTGCTTTTTGTGCCAAGAGTAACCTCTAATGAGAGTGAAGTAATGATTGGGAAATTTGCTGTCCCGAAACAGATTTTTGTGCTTCACCGTAAAAATTCGTGAGAGAGCTCTGTATGTTGGATTGAGCTGTAATGTTTTGTTATTCTGCCCCAGGTAGTTATCTAACTTTCGTTAGTTCAATACTTTTTGATTTGAGCAACAGAAGGTCTTCGAAAAAATTCGTCTTTACCTGCTGGTCTGTTTTGACAGATTTCTGCTATTTTCTGCATTTGCTTCTTGTGGGTTCCTTTTTGAGTTCTTTTGGGAAATTGAGCTTTTTGAGGGAAGTACTACAGTAGCTAGTGTTCTAATGGAAGTTTATTTGGTGTTAGAACTGAACCTTAAGACTTATTTATCTTAAGTGCACTAATGTTGCTAATGAGATTGTGTGAAGTTTTGTATAAAGGAAAATTTTTAGGTGTATGGAAGGAATGAGTAATGAGATGAAGGATGGAAGCTCAAGCTTGGGGATGCCACACGTGTCACCCCAAGAAATATCCAATAAGTACAAGCGTCAAAGCTTGGGGATGCCTGATACATCCATTTTGCATCACTATTCTATGTCTTAATTCACTATTATTCATTGATATATTTCACATTGAGAGGTGATACTTATATTATTTCATCTATTTTTGCATGGTTGATGACTTTTGGAGCATGGACCGCTGCAGTCAGGATTCTGATGGAAAAGGTGTTGTTTGGAGGAAAAAATCGCGAAGATCAGAAAATCCGGGAAAATATACGGAAAATCCTATTTTTCCA
The DNA here is from genome assembly GCA_916181665.1 of Avena sativa. NCBI lineage: Eukaryota > Viridiplantae > Streptophyta > Magnoliopsida > Poales > Poaceae > Avena > Avena sativa. Next base: position 624,634,021 of record OV702288.1, on the reverse strand, counting down.
GAAGACTCAGGATGCCGGAAGATGGAGTGGAGGTGGGCCATAGGGGCCCCACACCACCCCATGGCGCGGGCAGGCCTAGGCCGCGCTTGGGAGTGGTGTGGCCGCCCTGGCCCACTCCAGCCTCTCCCCTCTGGCGTATATCAACCTCCCGAAACCCTAAGACTCGGGGAGCGACCACAAAAAGATTCCGCCGCCTCTGCGGGGCGAAAAACACCGAGAGAGAAAGATCTCTCCGGCAGACAGATTTCTGCCGGGGGAATTCCTTCCCGGAGAGAGGAGATCGTCGCCATCAACACCATCATCAAGCTGGGGGCCACCACACCACCTGGCCGCGCGGCCAGGCCTGGCCCGCGCCAGGGGGTGGTGTGGCCGCTCCCGGCACCCCCTCGGCCTCTCCTTCCGCCTATATATTACCCTCGGGACGAAAACCCTAAGTCCCTGATCATAAATCCACGAAAGAGTCTGTAGCCGCTATCATCTCCATCCCTAGACCGAGAGGGATCTGAAGCTCTTCCCGGCACCCTGTCGGAGAGGGGAATTCACCCTGGAGGCCTTCTTCATCACCATGCAAGCCTCTGGTGTGATGCGTGAGTAGTTCATCCTTAGACTACGGATCCATGTAGTATCTAGATGGCTGGTTCTCCTTCTTTGTGCTTTCATGTTTAGATCTTGTGAGCTCCGTTCATGATCAAGATCATCTATTTGTAATTCTGCATGTTGTGTTTGCGGGGATCCGATGGATATTGAGATGCTATTTCAGATTGATTATTGATTCTATCATGTCTTTGTTATTTGTGATCTTGCATGCTTTCCGTTGTTAGTAGCTATCTTGGCCAAGTAGATGCTAGCAACTCCAAGAGTTAGTATTTATGCTTGATAGTGGGTTCATGCCTCTGGTAATCTGGGGAAGTGACAGAAATCTCTAAGGTACTAGATGTGATGTTGCTACTAGGGAGAAAACAACAATCTTTTGTTCATAGAACAATCGTATTGTTTACTTTACACGCAGTTCGTAAAGCAATAATCTGTTGCTTGCAACTTAATACTGGAGGGGGTTCGGATGATAACCTGAAGGTGGATTATTAGTCATAGATGCAGTTGGATGGCGGTCTATGTATTATGTTGTAATGCCCAATCAATTCTCAAAGGAGTCAAGATGATTAGTATATGCATGTATTGCTTTCTCGGTGTTTGTCAATTGCCCCGTTGTAATTTGTTCACCCAGCATGTTATTTATCTAAGGAGAGCCACCTCTAGTGAACTATGGATCCCGGTCCTTTCTCTTTTCATACAATCTACAACTATTTACTTCTTTGTGTTTACTTTCTACAAACTTTTACTTCTTTCCATTCGATACGTTTAATCCTTTGTTTTCCACAAAACACGGTGAGATTGACAACCTCATCACTAGTTGGGGACAAAGTTCTGTGGTTGTGTTGTGCAGGTCTCCATGTTTGTCAACACCCGGATTTTTAATCCCAGATGCCCGTGGATTACCATTTTTGCGAGACATAACGGATTGGATATCACAGTACATCATCCATTACAAACCATACATAAGGTCTTACACAAATAAGGATCTCATGATCCAGTCTTTAATACAACAAGCAGCGGAAATAAAAGATAAGCGTAGCGGTGGGGTCCATCTTCAGGGGCACAGGCAATGCTGACGAAGGCAGATAGTCCTAGTTATCATAGTCGTCCTGATGACCATCCTCTTGATAGTCTCCTTCATAGTCTGGCCATGAGAATAGCCAGGGACAAAAGCCATGAGTACTCTTTAAGTACTCGCAAACTACTATTAACAAGTACTATAGTTCTAAGTTAAAGTGCTAAATCTAAGTTTAACTATAAAGTTAAGTTTGAAACCTAAGCTGAGTTCTGAAGCAAAGAAAGGTAAAGTAAAGTTCTAGAATCACTTAAGTTGGGAAGCTATTTTCATAAACACAACCCTGTTGTGGTCAAGTCAAAGTTCATCATTCATTGCAAGTTATTTGGAAAACATCTGACAACGAAACAGTATGGCCATTCCAACTGTCCATAACCACGGACGCGGCTATTCGAATAGTTTGACACTCTGCAGAGGTGGTACACTTTCACCACAAGATTCGATACATCTATCAGGGATAACCCTGAATCATCATACTTAGTATGCAGATAATCAAACATAACATTCCCTTTAAACACCCTAGTATAAGCACCTCTCCTATGAGCATGGCCTCCCAACCATGACCATTAGTCATCTTGGGCACTGCATAAGTGGACATCATGAGAGGTAGCCTCAGCTCAAACCTCTCCCGCGAGGGAACTAATACTAATGCATATAAATTTCCAGCTAAGCCTTACCCAATTCAGGTAATGTGGTCGTACGGTAAATTTGGAATGGTATCGCATCCGAATCCAACCATCAGTTTTATAAAAGGGTTAAGGCTCATGCCTCATCATTTTCATCATCATAACCCAGTTGTGTTTCTCAACACATGTCAAAACATCTCAATAGAATGACTCATCATTCCAAGGTTTTCACAATTCATTTTCACCAAGTGTTCCTATCTAAAGTGACTCAAGTTTTTGATCTACTCTAAACTACTAAGTTAAGAGTGTTCACTAAGGTGGAAGTGATGGGTTCAATCTCATGCCATAGAATGACATCTAAATGTTTCTAAATAGGTCAAGTTTTATACTTTTTATGCTACCTTCAAACAAGTAAAGAACTTTGTGTAAACTAAGGGAGGTAAATCTTGTAAACAAGGACTTGGGGTAACTAATAGTTAAAGGGGTGTGATCAAAGCATGCTTAAGGTATCTTTGCTAAACCATCTAGTTTGATTCTAGTTTGCTAAGCACTAAACTTGCAAGGGTTAGATTGCATTGTTAATGGTGGCTTGCAAGTATAACTTGCAAGGGTTAATCTTGGATAGTGCTAGCTTGCCTTGGTTGGTGCAGTGGTTGAAGTTTTCTTCTTCTTCTTGGTAGAACTCCTCCTCCTCGTAGACTTGGTCGGTACTATCGTCTATAAAAATACATACGAAGTACGCAATCACCAACCAATACTTAACTAGGCTAGATAACATTCTAAGACACACAATTGATGATCTATTATCATCACAATCATCACAAGTTTTAATTCAATAGTTTCTTTCTTTTTATTTAGAAAAGTAATTTCTACTCATTGAAAATTTAACTAAGATTTAATATTCATCACTTAAAATATGGGATCATGTGGACACATGTCATCACCATATATTCTAATATGTGGTAATGATATTTAAAGGTTGGATCATAGTCATTTTGGTTTAAGTTTATTATTTAATGATTTAAAGTGACTAGAAATGCCTATATAGCATTAATTTGGTACTAGTCCAAAGTCACCGCATGTAAACCTTAATATTATTACATATTTAGGTAGATATGATGAATGTGATTTTTGAGAGTTGGAATCAACTCAAAAGCTAACTTGGTTGATTTTATAAAAATGTTGTAAGGTGCAAATGCTTCTGTTTTGTTATTTTTATTAGGAGAGATCTATAACTCTAATTGAATTAAATCCAACGGGCTTGGATAGATCATCTAAATACCTTTCAGATAAAATTGGTTTCATGCAATTTGGATTTATAAAACTCTCTGAATTGAATTTTAAACTAGTGGACAGAAACTAGATTCAATCTAAAAAGAAAAATCCAATTTGAATGGTTGGGCCAGCGCGGGAAAGAACATGGGCCGGCCCAGTGGTGATTCGCGGTGCGGGGCTCAACTGACAGGGGGGTCCCGCTTGTCAGTGGCGCTTAACACGTGAAACGGTACGCAAGCTGTGGGCCGTAGGATTAGAAGGGGAATCTACGGCTGAGGGTCGTCGTCAACGACGAACAGGTCATCGGCGAGCTCGAACCCTAGCGGCTTGGTGGGGGTCTGCTGAGGACGTACCAGGGCTCCAGCAGGGTCGGCGAGGCGGGAAAACGAACTAGAAGACGACGGCGAGGTGAGGCGCGGTTGTGGCGGAGCTTGGGGTGGTCGCAATCAGCGGCGCCCTTCTCCTCTAGAGGCGGCGGCTCCGGCTCCAATTCCGGCGAGCTGCTGCTCCCCTTGCTCTGGCTAGAGGTGGGTGAGGTTCAGTGAGGTGAGGGGAGTGGAGTGGTGTGGAGAGAAGAGGCTGGGGAGGCCTCCTTTTATAGGCCCGACGGTGAGACCGAGCGGGATGGGCAGGCGACTCCGGCGACAAGCCTACAGCCGGCTAGAGGCATGGCAGAGGGTGGAGATCGACATGCGGTCTCCTGGTGGTGCTCTAGGAATTGAATGCGGCCATAGGAGCGGTGACATGCGGTCTGGGCGAGGTAGCGCTCTGAGCGGCAGAGGCGGCGGTGTCCACGGCGAGCAGTGGCTGTGGTGCTTTGGGCGGCGAACGGTGGTGTCTGGGGTGTTCTCCAGGTCATGGCGGAGCGGTGGGCGCGGGCTGCGGTCGAGCGGCGGCTTGTGCACGCGGGGACAGAGCGTGCTCTACGGGCGGCGTCGGCATGGTCGACCAGCTCCGGGCGCGGCGGTTCCTGGCCGCTCTGCTCTCTGTCTCTGGCCTGGGACTGGTTGGACGGTGGAGGTGGACCACAGGCAACTTGCTAGACATGGTGAGAGAGGCTGGAGAGGGCTGCTGCTGCGAGTGCACGGTCAGCCGGCGAGTTGGTGCTCGGCATGGCATGGCAGTGCAGCTAGGAGGTAGGGGAGATGTTGGGGTTGGTCTGGTTAGGCTTGAGGGGGACAAATATGATCAAGGCACATCAAAATTGCTAGACAAAATCAGCCCAAAACAGTAATAGTTAGGCCACAATGATCTTGCCAGCAAGGTGTTTGACAAAATAGCCAAAAGAGAAAAAGTTTTGAATTTTGGTTTCAAATTTTTTGGGTGTTCTTCACTAGTGCTAGGTAGTCTCTGGTTGCAAGGGTTTTAAAAGTGGAGCTCAAATAGATGAGTTTTGAAATAGGGGTGATCTATGCATATGGATTAGATTCAATTTTCAAATGCCAATTAAAATAGTTAACAGAATGTTTTTAGCAGATCAAAAGGTGGGACTTGGTACCTCATTATGTGTACTAGCAAGGGGTGCAAAGATCAAGAATTGTTTCTGTTAAGAAATGAGTGCTAGGAACACTCAAAGTAGTGTAGTGGATTAAAATGGCCAAAATGACCATTCCTCCTTTTTAATTCTTTTTTATTTGATTTTCTTTAGGAAAAGTTTGGGAATGATGTAGATGATGTTTAAATCACCTAAGAAACATTTTACAAGCATTGGATCACTTAAACAAGGCACTTCAAATCAACTCCTATTTTAAATGCACACACATATGAAATGCTTTCATTTTTAATTTGGAAAATTTTTCGTTAACCCTATTTTTGGATGATTTGATCTTGATAAGCTTGGGTTAAAGTTTTGGGATGTTACAACGTTGCTACTAGCACCGGTAGTGCGCCCTGCCAAAGCTCAGCTAGTAACACCTTTGGGGTGTTTCCTTGCTCCTACTGGTTCGATTAAACCCTGGTTTCATAACTGAGGGAAAACCTACTGCTGTGCTCATCATACCTTCCTCTTGGGGTTCCCAACGAGCTCTACGTCGAACGACGAGCACATCAAGGAAGTGGTCAAAGGTATCCCTCTCAAGCAACCTTGCAATCAAGATACAAGAAGTCTCTTGTGTCCTCAACACACCCAATACACTTGTCAGGTGTATAGGTGCACTAGTTCGGCGAAGAGATAGTGAAATACAAGTGGTATGTATATAAGACAACGGTGCCAGAAAATAGCTGGATGGCGTGGAAGAGACTAAAGGCAAACTGAAATAAAGATGGAAGCTAGCAACCATGTAACAGATCTAGTTACAAACAGTGTTTCAATGCTTAGAAACAAGGCCTAGGGATCATACTTTCACTAGTGAACACTCTCATATAAATATATTATCTTCATGATACTACTCTGAACTACTCTCCGGTTGGACACTCTAATCCATGGTAGGACTATAACAACACACCTCAAAGTAAGTCTTTCCCATCTAGATAACCCACACTGTCACCCTGAACACTAGATGGTTCTAACAAACACCACAATTTTATAAAGACATCCAACTCCAAATATAACTCATAACAAGTATTTGTAATCTCTAGCCTAAGTGTCACCATGGTGTGCACGCTGTCACTTTCACACACATGGGGAGAGCAGAGATCTAATAAAGCACTTGAGTAGCAAAGTAGATCTACTTGATTACAAAGCTCATGATCACAATATGACCATGCATAGAGAGAGAGATGAACACATAGCTACCGGTAGAACCCTTAGCCTCGAGGAAGAACTACTCCCTCATCATCATGGGAATCAGCAACGGCGATGGAGATGATGGTGGAGATCGATGGAGATGGCTCCGGGGCACTTCCCCGTCCCAGTAGGGTGCCGGAACAGAGACTTTTTGTCCCCCGAATCTTCCCTTCGGTGGCGGCGACGTTGCGAAACTTTTCGTGGCTGGAGGCTGGATGATTTAGAGTTTTCGTCTCAGGGGCTTCTTATAGGCGAAGGGGCAAGGTCGGTGGCCGGCCAGGGGGCCCACACCATGCCCTGGCGCGGCCTAGGGTTGCCCGCGCCAAGGGGGTGTGTGGCCGCCCTATGTCCCCCCTTCGTCTCTCCTTCAGACTCCATATGTCTTCCGGTAAAATACTTTGGCTTTTGTCCGGTCTTATTCCGAGAATATTGATTTTCTGATTTTTCTGGAACCAAAAACAGCAGAAAACAAGCAACTGGCACTGTGGCATCTTGTTAATAGGTTAGTCCCAGAAAATGTATAAAAATACTCCAAAGTATGGACAAAACAAAAGAAAGTAGATATAAAACAAGCATGAAACATAAAAAATTATAGATACGTTACCAACGTATCACATAACAATTAATTTATGAAAAGGAGGATAATTTCAGCCATTACATTGGTTGATGCATACAACCACATACTTGTTCATGTTAAAAAGTAAGATAAATTCAGGCATCAAAGCTAAACAAGTCGACTCAAAATAGGATATAGAAGTGATAGAATCTCTTCGACGACCAGTCATAAAGATTTGGATTTTAATGGGAGATAAATAGGAGAATGCAGTATCTATTCTCGTAAGCTACAAATCAACCACATGATGCAAATTGTAATAAATAACATTAGTTTTGCATCTAGCTAGAGACATCCGACATGGTGAACTACTTTTTGGATTTGTCAAAAATGATAACATGTAGAAATCGATGGGAACTTATAATGGCAAAACTGATTATATACTAAAGATGGAGAGAAAATGTAATGGAAAATCCGAGGATCGTTGTAACGGAGCAATGGTAAAACTGGAGTTTTGATCGGTCAAATGGCAAAACTGAGGTTAGGGTTGGTCATAGTGGCAGAAATGATAAAACCCTATAACTTATATATATTGTCTTATCTAGACGATATGGAGGGCTAAGAGAAGACATGCCTTCTACCATTGTACATGCCCTTAATCCTGTACCGGAAGTCTACTTTGAAGGCGAATTATTTATTATACAACATCATGCGTTCTTTATTGCATCCACGATTGAGATGCACTGCTGTCAGCTAAACATGCCAAAGTGCATAAATAAAAGAGGTCAGGGACCGTTTGTTTAGGTTGTAGGTGTGAGACTTTTTCTATATTGCTCCCGTTTTAATGATGAAATGTCAAATATCCCTGAATGTTGAGAAAGTTGATTAGATGATGATTCAAAACGAATTAGCTAATTATGACCCTATTAACTTAATTGGCATGCTTAATAGCTAAATTACCGCAAATAACATGTTTTTTGCTAAAATAATTATACATATGTTTTTTACCAAAATAATATTGGTGTTGTTTGTTATACCTTTTACCAAAAAAAATGAGCCTCCAAGCCCAGCCGTGTGACCCAGCACCACTCCCTACGCACATGGACAAAAAAAAAATAAAGTGAAAAGATCTTCTCCGAGATAAAAAAAAGTGATATTGCATACCTCGTGGTGGCATGTGCTAGATATTAGCACACTTTTTTTTTGTTGTTTTGCTTTTTAACCAAATTTCTCTTAATTATAACAACATTACTATTTTTACAAAAATATCTACTAACCAGAACTATTAATCTACAAATTTTGGAGGTACAATACCGAGACTTAAATACTCAAAACGGGATTTCTCAAAACTAGTTTTTTTTAAAGAACAACCCTTATGTCAAGTTGATTTGCCAAAAGCACCTCCTCACAAACAATATGACAAATCTACCGCGAAAGAATGACACATTCTACCACGCCATTTGTCCACATGTGAAAAGCCAAATGCCTACATAAAATGTGTGCATCTTCCATTCCGAGATGACAGCTTCACACTAGCACCAGGTCTTGACTTTGAACCTAGGTTAGGGCATGTTGTCAGTTCTTGATTAGTTTTAAAAACACTTTGTCTTGCGGACCTACGATTATAATTCGGCAAAAAATGTTGACCTCATGAATCGTGAAGCACAACCTTGCATGCCAAACCAAAGAAATCATTTAGAAAAAATAGGTATAAGGCTATTTAGAGGCATTCCGCCTCGAAAAACCGAATGTGATTGTTGCGAGAAAATGGCATACCTGTCTTCCTTCTCAAAGTGACTTGGTAGAAGAGGTCTTCCGTTCAGTGAAGGGCGTGTTCGGTTGGTGTCACCAAGTGGAATGGAATGGTTCCACACCTGAGAGCCATTCTAGTGTTCAGTTGAGAAATGGAATGAAACGAGGTGGTTCCTCAAAAGAGAATATTTCCTCTAGATCCAGAATACACCCATTCCACCAAATTGGTGGAATCTCCCCGTTCCTCTATGCTAAAGCCACCCAAACTTCTCACTCTCTCTATTCTCTTGCCATCCTTTTTGCTAAATGCACCTAAACATAGAATGGAATCATTTCATTCCAATTTTTTGGCCCAACCGAACATAGGATGGAACCATTCCATTACACATTTTTTGTCCTAACCAAAGACAAGAACGGAACCAACCCATTCTAGTGGAATGGAACCATGACATTCCATTCCACTTCGTTCCCGAACTGAAAACACTACAAGTGAACGAAAGATCAAGTGTCTCTTGGAGATCTTTGTGATTCTTTTTGGCTTTTGGACTTGGATGTGGGCATTGCTTATTGCACTTGGTTGAGGGGCATATTTGTAAAAATTCAGTCCGCCTATTCTACTACTTACGACATCATCAAGTAGATCTCTGAAGTGTGATCATCTATGCTTTTGTTGGATTTGGTGGATGATCTTGTCGAGTTTCCTCAAAATGTTTTAACAAGTTAATTGTATCGTTTGTTTTTTCTCATTGCATCTAAAAACAGAAAAGTTTCTAGTTTCTATCGAGAATCTTTGTATAAAAAACAAGTGCAATGTATGCACCAACATCACCACCATACTGACACACTAACAGAATGACTTCAACGAAAACATCGCCTCAGTGAAGAAACTGACCGCTCTAGGTCCAGTCTTATCACAACCCGTTGTTGTAGCATGTGAGAGTCTATCTATAGTAACACTAATTTGATACATATATGATCTCACACAACGTAGTACCGCATATTTTTATTGAGGTATTCTCGGAAAAACACATGAAGAAATATTCAGCTTGCGATATAAAGCTACCACTACGGACACGAAATACCGTAAATGTTTTCTTGGAGGCATTTGTTCTAACAAGGACAAATATTTATGGCATCCCACCTTCTACAGACACTACCATTCATGCGCACAAACACAATAAATACAGTAGTTATAAAGTGGTTCAAAGTTGTAAATGAGATTACAAAGACACACAAAAATATCGTCTTCAGCACTATGTAGCCTACTACGTCATCTTGCAGCCACGTTAGGCCATAGCCTCCAACAGACATCAACTTGTTAACTGATCATCCCTTGCTGTTTAAGCAAAGACCAGCGGTGACCAGCGGAATACATAAAACTAGATAGATGACATGTAAAAAGTCCAGGAGTATTTAAAGTTTCCCGAATGGTTGTACCTGCTCAAATGTTTTTCTGAACAAAACGAACAATATTATCTTACTTTATTTTATCTTAAAAAGCTGAAGAGAATTGACTCATTTGTGGAAAGCGGTCGAAAACCCGCACCAACGTTGTTATGAAACACGACCGTATTGGACATAACGTTGGCATATGCTCCACCGTAGCTCCGACTCCACGTCAACCAGCGAAGCAGAAGAACCCAAACGGTTGCAAATGTTCGATGGCATTGCGGAGATTGAATCCTTCTATGTGTCAGATAAATCAAACTAATTTCAGTGGGATTTGACAGGTGATGTTTCCAGGGCATAGACAGGGCCCAGGCTACCCTTGGTCTGGGTTGTGCGGGTGAAATCTTTTTACATGACGTGACACTGTTAACTACTGTAGCAAGGCAGTTGGTCCGAGGCGTGACTCCCGGCTGGCTACGCCACTGGATGTTTCCACGTGCACGTCTCTAAAGGAAACTTGTCTTTCTTTTGGATTAGCCGGTGAGTACTTCGCTATCAAACTCTCAATGTTGTTTTTGCAGAGTCAAACCGATCAATACACGACACACACGAACTCAACGCAAATGTTTCGCTCTGTACTGCCGTCAGCTGTTTGAAGCAAATGGAAAGACGATTACTACTAGTTCGTTAACTAAAAATACTATAGCGCAACCATCACCCACGCCCACGGCATGCAGAGAGAGTACACGGCAAAACAGCGGCCCGCAGGCAGCTGCTACACGTAAACGGTGGGCCCGCAGCTGCCACGCCAACACGAGTCTGTGTGCAAGGCAGCGGTTTTCTTCCTCGACAGAGAGAGAGAGAGAGAGAGACACATTGCGTGGCGGAAGAGAACTGCCCGAAGAAAGAGACATGCTCCCCTCCCCATTTTATTTGGTTTGCTACTCCATGGAGCAATGGGTAGACCAATGGCGAAGCGGTCCATCGCAAAGCGTCGGAGACGTATCGGTTGGATCACCTTCCGAGTCCGAGGTCCAACCCCATGGCCATGCGCCGCAGCGAACTGGCAAGTAGTAGAAAGGGACACGTCAGTGTGAGCTCCCGACACGTGACCTCCTCTTTGCCCACCCCACTGCACGCTGGTCCCACATTCTACTGTACAAAAGCACCCTCGTGCGCATCGCTTCCGATCACATCCCGCACACACAGCTACAGCGTCCCCACAGTCGCGCTGCACACCTGCACAGATCGGAATCGGATCCTCTCTCCCCCACCCCCGCAGCATCCGGCGGCCATGGCCGAGCGCTTCGACCTCCAGGGCAGGCACGGGAAGTCCCGCGTCCGCGTCTCACGCGTGTGGCGCCGCCCCGCCGCGGCAGGGGGCCACCTCTTCGTCGAGTGGAGCGTCGCCGTCAGCGTCGTCTCCGACTGCCTCCCCTCCTACACCTCCGACGACAACTCCGCCATCGTCGCCACCGATTCCATCAAGAACACTGTACGCCCACGCACTTCTCTCTCTCTCTCTCTCTCTCTCCCTCTCTCTGTTTCTGTGCCCCGCGTTTCTCGCCCTTCCTGTTCCTGGTCTGGCTCTTGATGGGTATCATCTGTTCGATCAGGTGTATGTGAAGGCCAAGGAGTGCACGGAGGTGGTCTCCGTGGAGGAATTCGCGGTCATTCTCGGAAGGCATTTCACCTCCTTGTACCCCCAGGTAAGGAAATCCTTTGTGGTTCTGCTTCTGCCATGGGTGATTCTCATGAACATTATTTCGGTGTTTGTATGGCGGCAGGTTTCAGAGGCGACAGTGACAATCACGGAGCGCCCATGGGAGCGCGTGCTTGTCGACGGGAAACCCCATTCACACGGTGAGACTGAGACGAGTTTTCTCGCTTATTCACCCTGTTAATTGTGCCGTCCTGAGGCAGAGGCGCTTAGCGTAGATCAGTTTTTTCCTGGCAGCAGGGCAAAGATCATTACAGACAATACCAAAGTAGTACTCCATCCGACCCATATTAGTTGACATAGATTCATTTAGATACGAATGTGTCTAGTCAAGTTTTAAGTTTTAGTACTAGATACATCCGTATATAGACAAATTTGAGTCGACTAATATGAGTCGGAGGGAGTAGTACATTGCATGCTGTACATTCCAATGAGCAGCTGACTGCATGCATAGTACTACTAGTACTAGTAGTATAAAACAACGAGCAGCTAGGGATCATTACGCATAAAGAAGTACTAGTACGTATAAAACAATATATCCTGATCCGCCTCCCTCTGTAGATCAGCATGATACAGGATGCATGTGCCATATACGCATTGATGTGAGAGTGTTAGGATAAAGATCATATAAACAGTAATAATCAGTTGAAGTAAAAATAGAGATGAGGGAGGTTAGATATTGCAAATTCTTGGTAATGCTTATGTATCAACGACTCAGCCATCGCCATAGACTATGTTGTCTAGGGCCAACAAGCATCATGTTGCTTTTATCTAGCCTGAGGGGGAGGCACAATGATCATCGTGCATGTTATTGGCCAAGCAATATACTTAATGGGGAGTCGGTTTAGTGTTCTCATCTTCAGACTGCATGGAGAAACATACATTTTATTTTGAGTAGCGTAATTCATAATTTTGCAGGTCACTTTGTAGTCCCTCTTCCAACTATCAAAATACATATTTAGTTGTTATTAGATGGCTGAGCCAAATGGGACTCTCAACCTTTGAGTTAAACAATAGAGCCAAATTTATCAAATTGTCAGCATGCAATCTCTGCTGTTAGGCCTGCCTACACTAGCACCTTTTATTTCTTTGGGTCAGGCAAAAATTAGTTTTCTTATGGTATTGCTCAAATAATTTCACATCTTCGTGATTCTGACCGCAAGTTGGATAATGCAGTGCAAATAGTACCCTTTTATGTCTCCCATTTTGCTCTTAACCATACCTTTCTAGTATTATAAACTGATAGTCAGAAAGAAGGATTATGAAAATCAGACAGTTTCTTCTCAACTACTTACAGATAACTTTTCGTTTTGACATATAAGTTCCCTGCTGAATGACATTTATTCTCGTCTGATAACTTATATATTGAACTTCTTTTCAGGGTACAAACTTGGTTCTGAAAAACACAGCACAGAGGTTACCGTGAAGAAGTGTGGAAGCCTGCTTATAAACTCTGGGATACAAGGATACTCTCTGCTAAAGACAACTCAGGTGTTTATCCAACTTATTATTTGTCTTGCTCCTCAGGCCGCCATTCTGCCACCATCCCCAATAAGATGAACTCCACCATATTTTCCTTGATCTGTGGTTGATGCAGTGTGGTAGTTGTAGTTAATTTTAGTGAGGTCACTCGGAGTGCATAGTTGCAAAAGCAGGGACGGCCTTGATGTGTTAGTGGCCCGGTGGAAAACAAAAAATGGGCCCTCTATACATTTTTTTACGGGTCTATACACTAACAGTTGATATTTCAGAGAAGGTATCAAAATAAATTTAACTTCAGTATGGAGTATATTTTCAGTCACTTCATTAATAAACACAAATTCATAACAACATAATCAATTAGTTGTAGAAAAATAAAAGAAATGATTTTGACCTTGTGGGCATTCTGTCGAACATATCTGGTGCGCCGTGGTCACCGTCGACACCAGAAGGGTGCTGACAGGGGAGGAGTGCCGATGGGGATTGGAGAGCGATAATGAATCGAATGGGATAAACAAGAAAAAATTAACCTAAGAGAGGTACATAGGAGTGGAGGGATTTCTTGGCAGAACCTCATTAATTCCCTCAAAGCGGCAACATATGTCAACAGGAGAGTAGCGGCTCGGTCACTCTTTCCTTCTAGCGATGCCAACATATGTTTTGCTCCTAAGGCCTAAAACTGCTAGCGCTAATTGATTTGGTTCAATCTGCATGCACGTAATTACCTGGTTGGGGGCCCCAAGCAACTGGGGCCTGTGCGGCCGCACCGGTTGCACTGGCTCCGGGCCAGGGCTGTGCGCAAGTTATGAATTCTGATATAATAGAGTTTTCTAGGAGATCATTAGTTAGGAAGATACATGTGGCCATACCAGAAGTTATCTTTTCAGTGGTTGCATGAGTTGTGCGTCAGTCCTTGTAGAAGAGCGATGAAACATGAATAGACTTGTAGACCGTAGCTATGTCAACATATGAATATATCTCATGCTTTTGGGGATCATCTTATGCAACATGTCAGCAAGCTGGCACTTAGTTAGCTGAAGTGTCGACGAGGCAAAATAATTTAACTATTTAAGTTCCAGTGAAGTATAAAGAAAGGTAAACAAAAGTCATAACTGAAGCAGAATTAGTTTATTTTGAAATAGGCTGCGGTTCCAAGTCATAAATGCTTAATTCTCACCACCTTGTCTATCCTAGTCTGGTTTTGAAGGATTTGTGAGGGACCGCTACACACTTCTTCCTGAAACAAGAGAGAGAATTGTAGCAACAGAAGTAACTGCCTGGTGGAGGTTCGGCACTCCTACCATCTGCCTGAGACATTCTCTTTTCCACACTGCTGATAGTTATTCAGCCCGTTTTATTTGTTTCCAATAGTAACTCGTGGTATTCTCTTTCGATCTTTGATATCCAGGTATCCATTTGAGCATGTTTCCCAGCTTCCATCGAAGCCATTTTGCTTCACACAAAGATACCAGGATCTGAAGAAAGTTCTTGCTGACACATTCTTTGGTCCTCCTGATGTTGGAGTATATAGTCCGTCGGTGCAGAACACATTATACCTCATGGGTAAAGAAGTTCTTACCAGGTTTGCAACTTTGAAGTTTTGGCTATTAACTTGTTATCCTCTGTAGCTTTTTGTCAGCCATATTTATCCCCTGCATGTATACACACACTGAATATATGATACCAATTTCCAGGTTCCCAGACATAGCATCGATCCAGCTTAGGATGCCAAACCTCCACTTTCTTCCTGTGAACCTATCAGGGAAAGAAAATCCAGGGTTGGTGAAGGTGAGCAAAATGGCTACCATGTATATATGGCAAAATTGTTCTTTAAACAAATTCTTGAGGCCTATTTCTGTTCTGTTTTATGTCGGATATTGCAACTTTAGTTACCCCAGAAAAGCTCCCATTGTATGTGTGCCCACCTTAACTGAGCTATTGCTGTGTACAGTTTGCTGATGATGTGTACATGCCGACCGATGAACCGCATGGTACCATTGAAGCAACGTTGACCCGTGCCAACTCAAAGCTGTAATTTTCCATGTTCTTTTCCTTAACCGCGAGGAAAAGCAGCAATTTCAATCAAGGCTGGTAGCCAGGCTCATGATTTGGTTTGGTTTCATCAAGATCAAAGTCGCCAATATAAACAAAGTTACAGGGAAAAAAGCAAGCACGACCCCTTGGAAATTGAAAAATGACGTATACTTTGCATTTGTTCAGGTAAAGGACATGTGCATGGGCCAGCTAGTGCTCCAGCATTGTAAATTTTACGCTGTTGATGTAAGAAACCTGCAATATCCCTTCTGGACCACATACTGCCATTGAACTTTGTTTATGTTATAAACTTTATTTGAAAATAAATGCTGAACTTGATTTTTCTTTTCCTTGTTCTGCCCCTTCTTTTTCTTGACGTTGTTGCCCGTCAGACTTTGTTATTCCCTTAGACTTGTGGAAAAAAATCGGTTTTACGAGAGCAACGCAAATCAATTTGTTACAAAGTGCTAATGCGGCTCCTCATTGGACCACTAAAGGCTGTGTACACGAGAATTATCGTATGGGCTAACACTAAGATGGCCTACCGCTTTGTCATAGAAAGATGAACTGAAAGATCGATGTTCAGGGTAAAGGCTATTTGCCGCCCGTTGGCGGCGCCAGCGATGAGCGTCGCGCACCCCGTGTACCTGTTGCGTCAGGTCCTGGGCCGGCCCACCAGCAACGGAGAGAAGAGGAAGACGAAGGGCGACAGCAGTCCTTGCCGACGTCAGGGACGATGCGGCCGCGGCGTCGCCGACGGAGGCGAGGAACAAACCTTAGGGTTGGGGGTGGATAGGTCCTTGCCGGACTTAGGGTTAGGGTTGGGGGTGTCGCCGGCGACCAGACTTAGGGCTGGGGGTGCAGTTCGGAGGGTTTAGAGGGATGGACGGCCGGTTGGGACCTCGCCAGAGACGGGGGTGACGTGGCTGGCCGCGGCGTCGCCGGCGGAGACGAGGCCTGGACCTCACCGGAGACGCCGGCAGAGGTGAGGCAGAGAACTTAGGTTCTTGGGGTGGCGCCGGCTGGCGGTGAGCTGCTGGTTCACGGGACGAAGAATTGAAGAAGACGTCTGGAGGAGGAAGAAGATGACAGGGCAGTGGGCCGGCCCATACAGGAATCACTTGAGACGGTGTGAGCGTCGAGCGCCGCTAGCGAGCGATGTATAGCACCTCCCATGTTCAGGCTTCCATAATCCATACAGATTGCTGAATCTGTTGTTAATCCCAAGTTTGATTCTGAAGCCCAAACAAAGCAGTAATCTCAGTTGAGAAAGGGCAACCGTCTTTGCCACTGTCGGAGCTTGTCGTTTTTGGCAATGCCGACGCACTTCCTTTCAATGGATGGTGTTTCTGGCTGCGGCGATGCAGTACCAGCTGTGGCGGGTGCATCACGGTACGAGAGCAACATCGACCGGTGCGTACGTACTGGTGGTAGTCCATGATTGTCCCTCGCCTCGTGTGGCTGGCCGCACGTACATCGACGGCACGATCGGCGCACGCACAGCACAGCACAGAAGACGGAGGAAAACAGAACATGGGCAGTTACTTTCACCAAAGGGGCTTCCCCCCAGATGCTACAGGCTACAGCGTCGTCGCCGATGGATACCACCCACCAATGCGCGCAGAAAAATTGTTCCCCGGCGGCCACCTGCCAACGGAGAGCAATAAATGGGATACGCGCACGCCGAAAGCCCCTCCGCTGCCGCCTGATTTCCCTGCTCCGAACCGTGGAGGTCAGGAGGACCACCGCACGTTTTCATGGTGCGGTCCCAGCTAGCCAACGTCTCGCCGGTGGGGGTTGGAATGTTGGCCGGTGGCCCGGTCCAATCATGAGCTCCGCCACGGGCGGCCTCCGCGCCGTGCGGCCGGTCATCCTCCGCCATGGCAGGCCGCCTCTGGGATTAATTTGCGGCGAAAACGTCGCCAGCCAGGGGGCTCCGCGTCCCCGTCCAGGTGGTCATGCCTCATGCCTGGCAGATGGCAAGTCGAGTGGACGCACGTCCGCACATGGCGCCCACATGGCAGCCTGGCGCCATTGATGACTCGCCCGCATGGCTCCACCACCTCCCAGCTGGCTAGGCTGGCCTGGACACGGTACGGTACTTGCTGCCGCCTCCGTCTCGGGCTGCTGGCCGGGGGCACATGCCCGACAGCGACAGGGATGCTCCTCTGACCAGCCACGTAAAACGCTTGACCACAATCATCATCTCTCTCTCTCTCTGCCGTGGGACTCTCTGAACCTAGTTCGGAACACAGGAACTAATCTTTTTACTACTACACAATTGCCGTGAAACCGTGCACTTAAATGGACCGACCGCGTGGAATGCGAGAGATCAGTACCTACCATGTATACACAGGAAGTAGGGGTTTACAACTTTGGATTGGATCAGCGCGGAGGTTGCCGTCGATCACAGTGGGCTGCTACAGGATATATGGGCGTGTGCTACGATCGATAACAGTGGGTCGGGACACTTAATTCAGACGTGCGAACTGTTAGTCTGTTAGGTAGACCGTACCTTACATAAGCAGGGCACTTATATATAGTATATGTTAAGAGCAAGTCTAGCAGTAACCCAAAACTTCAGAACCGAAAAACGTATATTCAGTTTTCCGAAAACGTTGGGAGGAAGATTTTGTAGCTGGCGCAAAAAAGAACCCGTAAACACGAACTGAAAAAACGCAATTCAAATGTCGCGGAAAAATTCGTCGATGATCATATATATAGATGGTAGTTTGATGCTCCGATTGAGCATCAAAAGTTACATAATCGTTACTGAAAACCTAAATTAGCTAGTAGCATCGAGTTCAAAAAAAAAAAAAAATTAGCTAGTAGCCTAACCGCGCGGACTAATTCCAAGCAAAAGGAGGCCCGATTGCCCTCTGCGTGCGGCGGTGACGGTGGTGGCGGAGCTCGAGCGTCGAGGCGGAGGACGGCGTCGACGCGGAGGCCGGTGAAGAGCTTCACTCGTCGGAGTCAAGCTCGACTATCTCGAGCTTGACGCGGCGGACGCGCTCCTCCCGACGCGCGGCCTCGTACTCACGCACTTGGCGGACGACGTCGGCCTCCTACCGGCGGAAGCGAGCGCGGGCCTCCGCCTCCGAAATCGCCTCCACCTGCGCGACCACGACGTCCTCCTCTTCAGAGCCATGCACGTAGTCTCCCGCGGAGAACGTGGGCTCCTGCGCGGGGACGAGCTCCTCCTCGTCGGAGCTGTCGTACACGAGCGGGCACGGTGGGCGGCTTCCCTGGGGGCATGAGCCCCTAGTTCGTCCACCGGCGGGCGCTGCGCTTGCGCGCGCCCTCCGACCGGTTGAACTTCCAGCGTTCCGCCTCCGTGCGGAACACGGGGTCCGCGGCGGCGAGTCCCCGCCGCCCAATCACGCGCCGCCCCGTGCGCCACCACACGAGGCCATGGCGTTGCGGAGCGGAGACCAAGCTAAGTTTCTAAGCGCTGGATTGCTCGCCGGAGAGGAGGCTGGTGGCGGCGGAGCGAGAGGTAGCGGCGGAGGGGAGTAGGGTTTGGAAACCGAACTCCCCTTCGCGGCCTGTTTTAATACGGGGCGGCCGTCGAGTTTCTCGGGCCCCCGAACTCTGTTTACGGGCCAGCCCGCGAGTTCGGGCCCTATTTTGGGCCTATTTCGGCCTGAACCCATAAACTCATCGGAATTTTTCGGTTTCGGCCCCTTTTTCAGTATCTGTTAGATATGCTCTAAGGGAGCATCTAGATCCCATACGCACGAGAAGTTTTCTTTTGAAACAAACGCACCAGAAGTTCTTATGTTTAAGTCATTCTACTATTTGTGCTACCTGCAACTTATATTTCTTTCACTAATTCTTAATTGCAATATAGTTGCAACTCATTAAATTCTCAGCTACTCCAACCTAACTCATGTGTAATTCTTTTATTGCACGAATCACAAGATAAATCCAATGACGAGAAGTGACTGGGACATACAGTTTTAGGCGTCTGGAAACTAGGAAATCCGACATATTAATATGTACACTTTTTACAACTCGCACAAAATCTTCCCAAAACCACCAGAAAAATGTGTATATATATACGACCATGCGCAAACTGATCTCTTCTCATTTTTCTTGAAACTAAAACAAGACCGATCTACTTTCGCTTTTGCTGGAGCATTTAAATGCTAGAGCTGCTATATTAATATGGCGGGCACAAGGATTTAACTGCTAGAGAAATATTTCCTCTGTTTTAAAATATAAGATGTTTTAACTTTATAAAAGGAGTGTATCTAGTTATTTTCAGTGTCTAGATTCACCCTAAAGACTGATGAACCTACACATGAAAAGAGGTTTATATACATTTCTTTCACAAAGTAAAACATCTTATATTTTGAAACGAATGGAGTATATTCATGCAATCCACTGGTGGAAAAAGGGCCTCTAGTCCCGGTTCATAAGGGTCATTGGTCCCGGTTTCCGAACCGGGGGACCAATGAGTCTCCACGTGGGCGGGCGCGCGACGACGGGGGTGGATCATTGGTCCACGTGGGAGCGCGAGAGACAAGCGGGGGTGGATCATTGGTCCCGGTTCTTGGTACGAACCGGGATCGTTGGTCTCTGTGCCGCGGCAGGATTTTCGAGCTATTTTTGTGCCGCGGCAGGTTTTGTGCCGCGGCAGGTTTTGTGTCGCGACAGGATTTTCGAGCTATTTTTGTGCCACGGCAGGATTTTTTTATCAGTTTAATGGTACTACATATATACAGCAATAATGAAACCACGATATATATATTACACATCATGCATGATCATAAATATATTATACACCGTCTCATCCGTCTTCTTGATCGAAACATATTATAATTATGAACGATATTCTAACACGAACTTGATCTAATTTACATCTTCTTTTTTACACTTTACCTTTCCAAATGAAGCGGGTAATACTATTCTCCTTTCGGATCTATGACTTGTTGTAACAAGAATCCGGCAATTTCCTCTTGAATTGCTTGCACACGTTCTTGTGATAGAAGAACGTCCCGCATCCGTTCGATCTAATATAAAGAAGAGAATCAATATATATGAATGAAACTAAACACAATTGGTGGTAATAAAATAAAGTTGTGATTATTATTTATCGTACTTCAATTTTTTTGATGTTCCGGTCTGCGCCCTTCTCTTTGGTCGTCTGGCGAATGAACTCGCAGACATAGTATCCACATAAGTTATTCTCGGCTTCCTGCGTCAAGCATTTTACGAGAACAGAGTTCAATCAAAATAATAGTCAAACATGATAATGGTGGTATTGAAACTAGAATCAAAGAGATGCGTGGATCTAGCAAGTAGTACTTACAGTCAATGGTTGAAATGTAAGCTCTGGCTTCCAAACACCCTTAGTTTTGGCAGTGAACCGTTTCTAAGCCTTCTGAAGGCATTCCTGCATGTCCGTCCACTTTTCTAATAGTGTGCGTTTCGAGTCTAGGACTTTTACTATTCCGGTGTCAACAACAATGATTAACAGAATATAGTAGAAGTTGGACACACTAATAAAATATAACACAAGTCAATTATACGCTTAACATCAAGTAAGCGAAAATAGAATGTGTACAAGACAGTAACACTCACCCAGCGTTGTAAGGAAATAGTATTTCCCTTCTGTTGCTGAAATGCTTCAACGCTCGTACCAAGTTATCCTCTGTCTCTTTGGGTTTTGTTTTTAGAGTAACTTCATGAACGAAATTGCAGTCAACAAACCCAAGGTCATAGATTTGTCCTTTGTTGCATTCGAGAATCTTCATTCTGCATATATAATTAGTATAGTGACGAGTAAGATTATACAAGCAACGAATGAGCTGAGCTAGAAAGACTTAATTATAGAAATTAATTATACTTACAAATAATAGGCACTGACGATAGTTTTGTCGAGGGCGTCTTGTTGGTAAAACTGAAATAATTCTAGAAATTCGATCAGTAGGAAGCCATCTCCATGACCGTAATGGTGGTGTTTATATGCAGCATAGATCCAGTTTTTGGATTCAACACAGGCTTGGATGTACCAGTTATGCAATCTTCGCATTTTTGTTGGTAGATCTTTGACTAACTCGGGTTTGATGAGAGGAGCCCCGTACTGGTACACGTATGCTGTTTCTTGGTACCCCTCGAACTCATCCATACGGCTCATATACTCAGTAATAGACAGTCCATATAATTGGGTCTTTTCTCCGTACAGTCAAACAAACTCCGGATCAATGTTCGGATCATGCCGCTCCTGGGCTCTCTACTCATTGGTATTGTACACTTTGAGCGGTTCGATCGATTGATTTTTCTGTTGTCCGAGCTGGGCAACTTCTTTCCTGACTCTCCGCTCTTTTGCCTCAGCTGACTTGGTAATAGAGCGATTATAGTCTGATGTGAGCGCTATGGGTTGGTGAAGCTGAATCTTAAGCGCGGTTGCTTTGGTTTTATCTTCTGCGGTGACCGGGAAGAATGCCTCTATCGGCCTTTTCTTGTTAGCCATGTCAATCTTCCACTTTTCATAATGGGCAGCTGCGGCCGCAGCAGTTTCCTCATCTGTCTTCTCGCAAGATAGCTTCTTCATATTCTTATGAGATACTTTGGGAGGGGCGATAGCTTACGTTTCGATGATCGGAACGTGCTCTTGCTGCTGCTGGTGGTGCTGCCCCTCTTAGTATACTTCCGCTTTTGTTTCTGAGGCTCAGGGGACGGAGACGGCTGCCGCGGCGGTAGAGACGGCTGAGGCGGCGATGGAGACGGTTGCGCTGAGTGGTGAGGCGATGAAGGCGACGATTGCGCTAGAGAATGGTGAGGTGGCGGCGAAGGTGGATTGCTGCTCTAAGGAGTGGGTGGCCTTGGCGGCACATAATTTGGAAGCATGATGCGCTCCTTTGGCCATAGAATAGTCCCCCCTTTGGCTTCTCCTAGTTGAGTCAGCTCCATATCTTCCCCTGTAGGGTGGTCTAGTTTCAGCTCCTCAAAATCTTCCTTCACCTCATCCACCATGACGACAGCGTACCTTTTTGGAACCGGTCTGCAATGCCAAGTTGGGTTAGGCGCAATTGGTACCGCCATGCCGACCGCCGCCGTCACCCTTAAGTTCATAACCTGCACCTTTAGCTCACAAGCTGTGGTCTTCGTGATATCATCCACTGGGTAGCATTTAGGAGGAGATGTCGTCGGTGCATCATCATCAACATCATGGAGCTGCGTGGAAGCGATGCTGCTTTTCTTATTCGATAGGGCGCCGGTACCCTCGAATGCAGCTTCTATCACGTGTCGCTGAGATTGGCCGCTAGTACCTTGCTGGCTAAGTCTGTCGAGTTGATCCTGGCGCCGCTTTAATGCTTCTTCTACATTACGCAGCCGGTCTGTAGCGATCGCTTTCTCAGCTACCTCCCTTTCCTTTCTCCTCTGATGGCTTTTATCGGGATATCTCTTCATTTCTGGGGGGAAGGCAACCTTCCACGGCTTGGAGCCTGGTGTGCCTCATGCTCGTCCGTCGTGTTCAGGATTTTTAAGGGCGCGTGTGAGCTCGTCATTCTCTCTATCGGGAACGAACCGTCCCGCTGCGACATTATCTACTGCATTTCTAATATCGTTGATGGGCAGTAGGGGATCATCTTTGTGTTTCTGATTATATATTGCCCTCCCTTCTTTGTCCAACGTGCCCCTATGGCCGTAAAACCAGTTTCTCGCGCGTGGTGTCCATGTTGCGGGCTCTGGTCTGATCCCGACAGCTATGTAATTGACCTCAAGTGCATCCCATTTAGGTATGCAACCGGCGTAGCCAGGAGGCCCCATGTTATGATGGTATACTTTCTTAGCAGCGTTCTCCGTATTTATTCTAGACCTTTCCTTAGCTTTCTCCGATGTCTTGTACTTCACAAGATCCTCCCACTGGTGTCTTAACTTAGCATAGCCGCCTTGAGTGAAATCCTGAGTCTTCTCTACCTTGACAAAGCTATTGTACAGTTTCTTCTTCTAGTTCTTGAATGCATCGGCCATCTTGATGAGAGCAAACTTCTTGACTCTTTGCACAAGCTCCATTCTTGCTTTCTCCTCCTCATCTGGATTCACGTCTGGCATCGGCAGGAGGAAATTAATCATGAGCTTCTCAAAAAGCTTATTTTTGGCGGTGTCACCAACATACAGGACTCCACCGCCGCTTGGCCGATTCCATTCTTGAACGGTGATCGGGATGTAGTCCCTTGCAAGAACTCCACATTGCTTGACAAATTTTCTTGCGACATCGACGGGAGCTTGCGGTTCGCCATCTACACTGACCACTTCGATCCTATACCTCATAGTGTCATCCAACTTTTTTGTTGGGCCTCGTTTCGTTCTTACGGAAGAAGTTCTCGATCCGGAGGGCTAAAAGAAGAAAGAGTGTTAATATATGCATGTATATATATAGATAACAACATTTTAATTACAAAAATACATATATAAACCTCGCCGGTGTTTGTGAGATTTAAGGTTCCGTGGGAGCCGTCGCCTTCTCCCTCATCGGCTTCTCCCCTGTCCCAGGCTTCGGCTTCTACCTCACCGGAGCCGTCTCCTCGGTTGAGAGACTCATATCCCTGACCAGAATCATTCAGAAACTCACTGGTGACATCGATATCGATATCTTCATTTTCGTAGATCATTCCGTGGAGGATGTTTTCCTGATGTTCTGGAATCATAGTATCTTGCTGTGTTGGATCCATAGTATCTGCAAATTAAGATTTGCAAGTTACTATAATGCAAATAATGCAAAACACTATGCACTTATTTTCTAAATCGGTTTGGAATGCCCTAGGTGGACAAACCATCGAACCTATGGTACTTAGGGGGTGTCGGTGTTCCTCTATGTAAAGTAAGGTTCAAAGTTGTATGAATATGAATGCTTATATTTTTTAATTGTAGAGCTCATTTTTCTGAACATTTTGATATATTATACACATTTTTCTGATTTAAAATGAATTAGTTATGATTTTTCCCAATTTTTATCCTTTTTAAATTATTTTTAAATAAATAAACATTTTTGCAATTACTAAAATTATTTTCCATCTGGCCCCATATGTCAGACCTAATTAAAAACCTAACTAAAAACCTAACTAAAAACCTAATTGAAAACCTAACTAAAAACCTAATTAAAAACCTAACTAAAACCGAACTAAAAACCTAATTAAAGGGCCGGCTGGGGGAGGCTTACCGGCCGGCGGTGGTCGCCGGCGTGCATTACCAAATATTTATTGCATAATTTGGAATTTCAAAAAACTTTTAATAGGAAAAGTGCTTCAATTTAAATAAATAATCAAAAACTATTTTTTGTTTTCAAATATTTTTATTTGAACTATACAATTTTACTGTTTTCAATTAAAATTGCATTAACAAATATTTATTGCATAATTTGGAATTTCAAAAAACTTTTAACAAGAAAAGTCCTTCAATTTAAATAAAGAATCAAAAACCATTTTCTGTTTTTCAAATATTTTTATTTGAACTATACAATTTTACTATTTTCAATTAAAATTGCATTACCAAATATTTATTGCATAATTTGGAATTTCAAAAAACTTTCAACAGGAAAAGTGCTTCTATTTAAATAAATAATCAAAAACCATTTTATATTTTCAAATATTTTTATTTGAACTATACAATTTTACTATTTTCTATTAAAATTACATTAACAAATATTTATTGCATAATTTGGAATTTCAAAAAACTTTTAACAGGAAAAGTGCTTCAATTTAAATAACTAATCAAAAACCATTTTCTGTTTTCAAATATTTTTATTTGAACTATAGAATTTTACTATTTTCAATTAAAATTGCATTAACAAAATATTTATTGCATAATTTGGAATTTTAAAAAACTTTTCAAGATTTGAACTACAAGTACATGATATAATGCTTGTGAATTTTAAAAAAAATCATTTATAGGTTCAGAACATGCTATTTCATCAGAGATCCACTTCAAGTTCAGCGAGGATCAGCCCCGGGCTAAGAAGCTTCATGCCCGCCGTTTTGAATATAGTTTGAAACGGGCATAAGAAATTTAAAAATGATCCAAACAATGTGAAACCTTCACGTGGTGTCATATTATGTGTCACAGTTGCAAGGAAAAATATTAAACTTGAAAAATTGCAAACATCATAAAAAATCCTTTACAAAATGACCTATCATGTTCGAGGTTTCATGGCATTTAGGTCAAACCACCAATGTTATGGCTAGAATCAGGGCATAGTTTGTGATAATATGCCCATATTATGCACACATGTGCATCTTGGGATGGCTTACGATGTTGCAGGAGGAAGTTTTCCTTTTCGACGCACGAAAAAGCCAATTTCCATTTTTGAGGTGCCGAAATCGGGGTGTTCTATGAAGCAACCACCAAATTAAAGTTTGGCATTGGTACCAACCCATTTTTTAAAAATACTAGACCACCTTATATGGAAAATTTCCTAACCGGTGTATCTGGAACCTTTCCATCCACCCCTCATGAAAAGGACAAATTCCTGCCGAATTGGTAGGAGGTTGCCAAGATTTGAACTACAAGTACATGATATAATGCTTGTGAATTTTTTTAAAATCATTTATAGGTTCACAACATGCTATTTCATCAAAGATCCACTTCAAGTTCAGTGAGGCTCAGCCCCGGGCTAAGAAGCTTTAGTCCCGGCTGGTGGGTGCAACCGAGACTAAAGTTGTCGGTGGGATAAGGACACGTGGGTAACCTTTAGTCCCGGCTGGTGGGTGCAACCGAGACTAAAGATGTCGACAGGATAAGGACGTGTGGGTGGACGCACTGCTCGATGAGATAAAGCATGTAGCGCACGACGCCCTGTCGGAGGAACAAGACAAAGTAAAAGCGGCGCCATGCCTATAAAAGGAGCATCGATACGCCATGGCAAGCAGCTCAACAAGCCAACATAGGTAGAGAGAGTTTCATACCCATGGATGGAGGGTTGGGAAATCTCCCGTGGCGGAGCTTCTCGAAGATGTCGTTGGTGCACATGCCCTACGGCATCTTCGGAAGCTCCGCCTCGGAAAATTTCCCTGCAAGCCCGTGAAACACTCCATCTCCTCTAACAGTGTTGGGGAAAGGGTTGGGAAATCTCTCATGGTGGAGCTTCTCGAAGATGTCGTTGGTGCACACGCCCTACGACATCTTCGGAAGCTCTGCCTCGAAAAAATTTCCCTGCAAGCCCGTGAAATACTCCATCTCCTCTAACAGTGTTGGGGAAAGGGTTGGGAAATCTCCCGTGGCGGAGCTTCTCGAAGATGTCGTTGGTGCACACGCCCTACGGCATCTTCGGAAGCTCCACCTCGGAAAAATTTCCCTGCAAGCCCGTGAAAGACTCCATCTCCTCTAACAATGTTTGGGAAAGAGTTGGGAAATCTCCCGTGGCGGAGCTTCATAAAATGACCTATAATGTTCGAGGTTCTTATATAAAGTTTTCATACATCACATAAAGTTTCCATACATTACATAGATTTACATAGGGTTTAGGGTTTAGGGTATGAATCCTTCGTCGCGTATGTCGATCCCTTGCCTATGATCGCTTCTTAGGCCGTAACCATGGAGCATCTTCTTTGCTTAACAAGACGCTTGGGTCAGTTTTCACGGTGAAGGGAGGAATTTCATCAAACTTATCATAATCTGCTGACATGTCAGTCTTGTCCTCGACTCCCGCGATGTTTCTTTTCCCTGAAAGAACTATGTGACACCTAGGCTCATCGTCTGATGTATTCGTTTCCTTATTTTTTCTTTTTTTGGTCTAGAGGACATGTCCTTCACATAAAAAATCTGAGCCACATCATTGGCTAGGACGAATGGTTCGTCTCTGTAACCAAGATTCTTGAGATCCACTGTTGTCATTCCGTACAGCTGGTCTACCTTTACCCCTTCTCCATTCATGTTGACCAAATTGCACCGAAACAAAGGGACTTTAAAAGTAGGTCCATAGTCAAGTTCCCATATCTCCTCTATGTAACTATAGTATGTGTCCTTTTTCCCATTCTCGCATGTTGCATCAAAGCGGACACCACTGTTTTGGTTGGTGCTCTTTTTATCTTGGGAAATCGTGTAAAATGTATTCTCATTTATCTCGTACCCTTGGAAAGTCAATACAGTCGCAGATGGTGTCGCGGCCAACAAGTAGAGCTGATCTCCAATAGTGGTGTCATTCATGAGATGTAATTGCAACCAAGTGCCGAAAGTCTCCATGTGATTTTCTTTAATCCAGTAGTCATCCTTTCCCGGGAACTTGGAGCGTACAACATTCATGTGTTCCTCGATATATGGAGCCACGAAGGTAGAACTTTGTAGAACTATGTAGTGTGCTTGATTCAAAGAATGTCCGTACCTAAATATCATTGCTTTCTTTCCTAGCGTGCCTTTTACACTCAGTCTCTCCTCATACCGTGATTCAGGAACACCAATCGACTTAAGGTCAGGAAGAAAGTCTACACAGAACCCGATGACCTCCTCTGTTCCATAGCCCTTGGAGATGCTTCCTTCTGGCCTAGCACGGTTACGAACATATTTATTTAAGACTCCCATGAACCTCTCGAAGGGGAACATATTGTGCAGAAATACAGGATCGAGAATGGAAATCTCTTCGACTAGGTGAACTAAGAGATGCGTCATAATATTGAAGAAGGACGGGGGGAACACCAACTCAAAACTGACAAGACATTGGACCACATCCTTCTGTAGCCTTTCCAGACTTTCGTGATCGATTACCTTTTGAGATATTGCATTGAGGAATGCACATAGCTTCACAATGGCTAATCAAACATTTTTCGGTAGAAGCCCCCTCAATGCAACCAGAAGCAACTGTGTCATAATCACATGGCAATCATGAGACTTCAGGTTCTAAATTTTTTCTCTACCATATTTATTATTCCCTTTATATTTGACGAGAAGTCAGCCGGGACCTTGATACTATAAAGGACTTCAAAAAAGATTTCCTTCTCTGTTTTGGTAAGAGCGTAGCTGCTTAAGTATTCACGTCCTTTATCAGTATGCTTGTTGTATGGGTCTTTGATATGTTGCTGGTCCTCCCGTACTTCTGGTGTATCTTTTGTCTTCCCATACATGCCTAGGAAGCCTAGCAGGTTCACGCAAAGATTCTTCGTCACGTGCATCACGTCGATTGAAGAACGGACATCTAGGTCTTTCTAATACTCAAGCTCCCAAAATATAGATTTCTTTTTCCACATGGCCGTGTGTCCGGTAATAGGGTCTTTCGAAACAGATTGACCGCCAGGACCCTTTCCAAAGATTACTTCTAGGTCCTTCACCATACCAAATACATCAGCACCTTTAGGGAGCTTAGGCTTCTTCCGGTAATCTGCCTCACCGTTGAAATGCTTGCCTTTCTTTCTTGCTTGATGATTGGTCGGAAGAAATTTACGACACCCTAGGTACACAACCTTCTTACATTTATCCAAATATGTACCTTTAGTCTTATCTAAACAGTGCGTGCATGCATTGTATCCCTTGTTTGACTGTCCTGAAATGTTACTAAGAGCAGGCCAATCATTGATGGTTACGAACAACAACGCTCATAGGTCAAATGGCTCCTGTTTGTGCTCATCCCACACCTTTACACCTAGTTCTGCCCATAACTGCAAAAGTTCATCGACTAATGGCCTTAGGTACACATCAATATCGTTGCCGGGTTGCTTCGGTCCTTGGATGAGCACTGGCATCATAATGAACTTCCGCTTCATGCACAACCAAGGAGGAAGGTTGTAGATACATAGAGTCACTGGCCAGGTGCTGTGACTGCAGCTCTGCTCCCCAAAAGGATTCATGCCGTCTGTACTTAGACCAAACCATAAGTTCCTCGCGTCACCTGCAAAGTTCGAGTACTTTCTCTCGATGTTTCTCCACTGCGACCCATCGGCGGGGTGTCTTAGTTTCCCGTCTTTCTTACGCTCTTCTTTGTGCCATCGCAACAACCTGACATGCTCTTTATTTCTGAACAGACGTTTCAACCGTGGTATTATAGGAGCATACCACATAACCTTAGCAGGAACCCTCTTCCTGGGGGCTCGTCATCGCCCTCAACATCACCAGGGTCATCTTGTCTGATCTTGTATAGACATGCAGTGCATACCGGGTATTTATCGATATTCTCGTACTTCTCACCGCGGTACAGGATGCAGTCCTTAATGCATGCATGTATTTTCTCCACATCTAATCCTAGAGGGCAGATAGTCTTCTTTGCTTCGTACGTTGTCTCGAGCAGCTCGTTATCCTTTGGAAGCTTCGGCTTCATTATTTTCAGTAACTTCTCAAATCCCTTGTCAGATAAGCCAGTCTCTGCCTTCTATTTCAGCAGTTCAAGTGTGGTACCGAGCTTTATGCTGCCATCTTCGCAATTTGGGTACAACAACTTTTTGTGAACCTTTTGCATGGCCTCCAACTTAAACTTCTCCATTTCTGTATCACATTGTTGCTTTGCATCAGAACTGACCCGACCAAGACCATTAGCGGGCTCATCCGATGCCTGTTGTTCTTCTTCATTGCCGCCTCCCTCTTCTTCATTGTCTTCCATTGCAGTATCACCGTATTCTTCAGCGGATATAGGATAGCTGTCATCATCCTCCTCTTCTTCATTTTCTTCCAGCCTAACCCCTCTTTCTCCATGCATGTCCCAATAATAATATCCGGGCATGAAACCTCTCCGAAGCAGATGGCTTTGAAGGATTCTCGGGGCAGAGTGCTCCGCCACGTTCCGACAGTCGACGCAGGGACAAGCCATAAAATTATCCACTTTGTTTGCCTTAGCCAAATCGATAAATTTATGCAGGCCTGCAATAAAATCGGAATCGCGTCGGTCGCCATACATCCATCGCATCCGTGCATCGATCTACGTCATAATAATTAACCATTACAATAACATCGTGAATAGTAAAATGACCACCCTACATGGACACATGCAATATTTTTGTATCAGTTACAGATAAAGAAGATAAGGTTGCTAACCTCGGCTGAGGATACCGTGTTGTGCGAACTTAAGCGTGGCTCGGACATTTCGTCGAACACCTTGTGTGCAGTGTGAAGGAAAAAAACCTAGCATCCACCTCCCACACAAAATTCCAGAAAAAATAAGTGGATGGGCTAGGCTTATATATAGCCAGGGGAGGATTTTTGGTCTCGGTTAATGCCAAGAACCGGGACCAAAGCCCCTCCCGCGCGACACATGGCAGCCCATCAACACGCCCCCACCCAGATCATTGGTCCCGGTTGATGGCACGACCCGGGACCAATGACCTGGGTGGGGGGGCGCGTTGCTGGGCCGCCACGTGTCGCGCGGGAGGGGCTTTGGTCCCGGTTCATGGCATTAACCAGGACCAATGCCCACCGTCGCTTCGTCGTCCCCGTGTATAAATATGAGGCCACAGCGCGTCGCTTTCGCCATCGCCTCGCCTCTCTGCAGTCGATCTCCACTCACCCCTTTCGCCATCGCCTCTCCACCGCGCCGTCGTCTCGCCTCCCCTCCCTCTCCAATCTCCGCCGCGCCGCCATGGAGGTGCCCACGCTCAACTTCTACGAGGCGGCAATGTTTGCGTACTACGGCATCCTCATGCCGCCGCGCGTGACGGTGCCCGCCGGATTTCGCATCAGCGAGGCGGGTATGCCGGTGGCTCCGCTCCTTGTCCCCGGCGGATACGAGATGGAGTGCGTCATCGCGGAGCGTCGCCGCCAGATGCCCGCGTGGAAGAGGGCGTTGCCCCGGTACGCGGCGGCCAGCGAGTACTGGCCCCGGCTGTTCAAGAAGGAGCGGAAGGCCAAGCTTGGCAACCGTATCGTGGACGGCCGCGTGGTGCACCCGGTTCTCTGCAACCGAGAAGGGCGGGAGATGTTCTGGTCCATCCCTGGACGGACCATCTACACCGCCATCGACGCCGCTAGCCGCGCAGATAAGCTCCGTCTCCCGAAAAATGTCGAAATCGTGAAGGTTTCGTCCGACGACGACGAGGAAGCCGGCGGCTCGGAGGACAGCGACAGCGAAAGTGTTGTCGACTAGGAAAGTTTGTAAAGTCGCACCTTTGTTTGGAAAGAATTTATGGTCGAGTTAATAAAATGTCTCGATTTAGATCTTTGTCTCGATTAATTTGTGGAAGATTTTTTCAAAAATACTGATCAATTCTATTTCTATCTCGAATTAATTTCTGTCTCGAATTAATTTATGCCCTAAATTAATTTAGATCCTCCCGGATTGCGGACCGTCGCGGGATTTTTGGTCCCGGTTCATGACATAAACCGGGACCAGTGCTTAGAGATGAACCGAGACCAATGCCCAGGCGGCATGAACCATGACCGGTGACTGACATTGGTCCCGATTAAGAAAACGAACCAGGACCAATGAAATTTGGGCGCTGGACCAAAGACCTTTTTCTACCAGTGATTTTTTTTGGAGGAGGGAAGTATTCATGTACTCCATCGTTACTTGTGCGTGTGTACCAATACAACCACTCCATCGGTTTATCATTCATCCGTCCTTTGATTATCAAATAGTGTAGGGCACAGTGCAGACTATCAATAGCAGTTGCCCCCTTCCGGGTGATGGTTGCACCATCCTTCTCTGACCTCGTTCCATTCCTTAATAGCGTGGTGCACACTGCACTGTGCAGTCTTAATGAATTAGGTATTTTGAATTTCCGGTATCAAAGTGGGCAACTCACAAAAGATGTACGAGTAGGCATCTCCTTTTGCTAGTAAGAAAATTTAAAAAGAGTGGAAAGGAAACGATTTGGGCATCTTGCTTTTCTACTGACCCCGACGGTACACCAACCTTCAGATAGTATTCAATCCCAAACTACTACTGGGAATAGTAATGGTAATCAAGAGATGCTATTAAGTAAGCTCGGAACATCACTGCGAATTGCACGGGATACGGTTACTTTCTGGTCGGAAATGCAGGCTCCAGCTAGCCTCCGTTTAGAAGTACAAGATATTTTAGTTTTGTGAAATCGAAATTTCTTTTAGTGTATAGGTTTACAGAATCTATACACAAAAATCGTTTAGATATATTCATTTCACAAAGTTAAAACATTTTATATTTGTAGACGGAGGGAGCGGTACCTAGAACGTGTACTCCGGACAGAGATCGCCAAGGTCACTCCATCTTGATCATTGCAATGATGCCACGGTACTTGTATGGCCATTAACTAAGATCATATACCAGATGCTCAAGTACCGGAGACACTCTGCTTAAAGCCTTAAAGGCCTCCGCTTTCCGGTTTGGAGAAAACAACTACTACTCGCGCTGAACTTACGGTGTCCGGCGACCTACGGAGATGATTACTCCGAGGACTTGCAAAACTTCTTTGGGATCTGTTAAAGAAAAAACTTTGCTGGGACCATGATTGTGTTTTCAACATCACTCACATTCATGGGCGCCTCTAGCCTTTGCTAGGATCGTCCATCCTCAGCACCTACCAATATGGACATCAGCTGTGCTTTCGTCAGGGCCATTTCATACACTACGTTGTAAATATTGATATTTTTAAAATATTTGGTTTACAGAGTTTGATTTTGACTAATCCAAAACACAAAGTAATTTGTGAATAAAGCTGCCTACCAATATGGAGTAGAAGTATTTATCTAGGTTCACATCGAGGTAATGGTCCTAATGGTTATTGGTGTTATAAACGTGACAAGAAGATAACGAAGTGTAAAGTTTAAAATCGTCTCTTGATTGATTTGATCAAAGGGTACACGGGGGTTTATATAGTATAAAACTAGGCCGAGTGACAACCGACTTGGATCAGATTTAATCTTGCAAAACAAATAAACCTAAACCGAAGCAATATATTTTAACATCCCCGCAGTGTCAATGGTTGGTTCAACAACATTGAGACTGGAGTGAATATCATTAAAGGGAGTGGTGCCAATCGCCTGAGTGAAAATATCTGCAAATTGCGCTGTAGTCGGTACATGGAGTACACGAACTTGTCCCAAGGCCACCTTCTCACGGACAACGTGTATATCAATCTCAATATGTTTGGTTTGCCGATGCTGCACTGGGTTCCCTGACATATAGACTGCAGAGATATTATCATACTAAACAATAGTAGCCTGCTGAATGGGGTGATGAAGCTCAGCCAAGAGCCGCCACAACCAGACAGTTTCAGCAACCTTATGTGCAACAGCTCTATACTGAGCCTCAGACGAACGAGAGACCGTGAGCTAAAGCTTCGAAGACCACGAAATCAAATTGTTACCTAAGAAAACACAGTATCCTGAAGTAGATTTCCGAGTGTCTGGATAACCAGCCCAGTCAGCATCGGAATATGTTGTCAAAGTGGAAGGTGGAGAAGTGCTGATGTGAAGACTACGATCTAGAGTTCCTTTGATATAGCGAAGAATACGTTTGACATGATTATAATGAGTAAGACGTGGATCATGCATATAGAGACAAGCTTGTTAGAAAAAGGAAATTTCTGGTCGAGTTAAAGTGAGATACTGAAGAGCACCAGCAAGACTATGATAGAGAGTACCTTTAGAAAAGTTTCGCCATCTGAAGAAAGCTTAGTAGAAGTATCAGCAGGAGTACGTGATGGTTGACAATCAAGCATACCGACACGAGAAAGAAGATCAAGAATGTACTGCTGCTGAGAAAGATAAAGGCCATGAGAATCACGAGTAACAACAATACCCAAAAAATGATGAAGAATGCCTAGATCGGTCGTGGAAAATTTGGTGTGAAGAAGAGAAATGACATGATCCAGAAATTTTTGAGTAGATGCAGTAAGGACAATAACATCGACATAAAGTAAAACATAAGCAACATGATCGGTTTTGTGAAAAATAAAGAGAGAGGAGTCGGAGACAGATGGAACAAAACCGATAATTTGAATGAACGAAGAGAAACATTGAAACCAAGCACGTGGTGCATGTTTTAAACCATACAAGGATTTCTTGAGTAGACAAACATGATTAGGGGTGGAAGGATTTTCAAAAACCGGGAGGCAGCTGACAATATACTATTTTCTGAAGAGAACCATGTAGAAAGACATTTTTTACATCGATTTGATGGATGAGCCAAGATGAAGACACAACAATGCTCAGAATAGTGTGAATGGTGCTAGGTTTGACAAGAGGAGAAAAAGTTTCATCGTAATCAACACTGTGTTGCTGAGAATAACCACGACAAACCCAACGAGCTTTGTAACGATAAAGAGTACCATCAAAATATTTTTTTTGACAAAAACCCATTTACTGGAGACAATGTTGACATTGGAAGGATGAGGGACAAGCTGTCATGTGTGATTAGTAACTAAAGCATGCAATTCTTCTTTCATAGCAGCATCCCAATTTGGATCTAAAGAGAGGATTTATAAGTTTTTGGTAATGGGAAAATAGTCGGATTAGAAAAATGATTTAGCCGTTTGGCGGGTAAACGAAAACCTGATTTAGCACCTGTACCCATGACATGGTCATTAGATGGAGGCATAGTGGGGAAAGCTTTAGGAGGAAGTGGAAGATTTGAAGAAGTTGAGATAGGACTACAAGAGATGGACGAAGTTGGCGAGGCGATAGAGGTTTGGGGAAAATCTGGTGCCGCGGCAAGGGTCTCGGCAGGAGTTGGCCTGTCCGGTGCAGCGGAGGTAGAGTCGGGCGTGGGATAGAGATGATCGACACTAGACAGAGGTTTAAGGAGGGCAGCTTGTGACTTGGAGGTGGGAAGGTTAGGATCAATGGAGGATGTACGCGTGGCATAAGGAAAATATGCTCTACAAAGGTAACGTGCCGAGAGATATGAACGTGACCTCTAAGAAGATCAAGACATCGATAATCTTTGTGATTGTCGGAATAGCCTAGAAATACACATGGATTGGAATGAGGTGCTAATTTTTTGGGGCGGTGGAATAAACATTTGGAAAACACAAACAACCAAACACACAAAGTTCGGCGTAATTAGGATGGAAAATAAAAAGAGAATATAAAGGCGTGATATTTGGGTTAGCTTTGGTTGGGAGAATATTAAGAAGATATGTAGCGGTGCACAAAGGTTGCACAAAGGATCAACCCAAAATTTTGGAGGAAGAGAAGACTGAATTAACATAGTGCAAATGATATCATTGAGGGATCAAAGAAAACGTTCTGCTTTACGGTTTTGTGGGGAAGTATAAGGACATGAAAAACAAAATAAGATGCCATGTTGAAGGAAGAAATTGGGATTTCTGAAATTATTAAATTCACGGCCATTGTCGGATTGAATATAACGTATTGGGAGAAATAAATGAACATAAAGATAGCGTTCAAAATTTGGATGTTGTGAACATCGGATTTGTTATGTAACAGAGAAGTCCACAGAAAGTGAGTAAAATCATCAAGGATGACAAGATAATATTTGAATCTAGAATACTTGTTATAGGAGATGTCCGTAGATCACAATGCAATAGTTCAAAGGGAAACGTGCTAGCGGATCTAGAAGAACTAAACGGTAGGCATACATGTTTGCCCTGCTGACAAGACTCACACACATCCGAATCATGAGTGTCATGATTACAAGGAATATCAAATTCACTAAGCAGAGATGTAGGGTAGCACTATGTGGATAACCAAAATGCCGGTGCCAAAGGTCAACTAAGGCGGCCATGGAGGTTGGTGGAGCGATGGTCGGAGCGCCATGGAGAGAGTATAAATCACCGGAGCTATTGAAGTGAGCGATCTCCACCTTGGTCAGGTAGTCCTTCACAGATAAACCAAAAGGATCAAATTCAGCAGAAACAAGATTATCGCGAGTGAATTTATGAAAAAAAAATTAGGTTTTAAATTACAGCTAGAGCGACAAGAACATCAAGAAGAATAAGAGGTTTAGTGTGAGTAGGGATATGAGATTGACTAACACATGAAATAGGAATATATGAACCATCCCCAAGAGTAATAGAAGAAAAAGGAGATGAAGTAAATGAAGACTGCATATTACGCAATGAGGACATGTGGCTAAAAGCAGCAAAATAAAAAATCCAATCAGTACCTGAGTTACCTTGGGAAGTAAAGTTGTTCATGCCCTCAAGGAACGCAGCTTGATCCCATTTAGGCATCAAGATGGGTGGAAGAGACGGTGCAGGTGT
Organism: Avena sativa; assembly: GCA_916181665.1. NCBI lineage: Eukaryota > Viridiplantae > Streptophyta > Magnoliopsida > Poales > Poaceae > Avena > Avena sativa. The sequence continues at coordinate 624,597,734 of OV702288.1, read as the reverse complement.
TGGTGCAGCCATCTGGAGCATCGGTGATGGGAGCTACGATGAAGGAAAGCCCCCACCGTCGGCCTGGTAGATTAGTGTGGCTTGATAGGACAGCTGTAGTGGGGCACCATACGAGTGGTAGACCAGGGCGGCGTACTAGGAGTTTGGCGGCGGCCGCAAGGGAACAGAACAGGAGAGCATGTGTGAGGATGCAGGCCAGGCGCCTAAGAATCGGTGTAGGCAGGCGGGGCACCAACTGGGGACGGTGTAGTCCATGACATCAACCAATCTTGGACGAGCCCGTCCAAGGATCGTGAGCAGGGTGCCAGGTTGGAGTTGCCAGAGGTAGTTATGGCGGTGGAGCCAGTGGTGCAGATGGAGGCAAATCCGCTTGTGGAGACCGGTATGTAGGGTTTTTGCCCCTCTAATTCGGACTCAGACGCCAGCCAGGGAGCGGTGGAGTCGTTGGCGTGGCGAGCAAGGTAGCAGGACTAGAGGCCAGTGGAAGTGGCATGGCGGTGAAGACTTGAGGGCGAGCATCCTTGCGAGTTTGCTGTTGATCGACCCATTGGAGGAGGAAGCGCACCTCTAAGAACAAGGGTAACAACCACATCAAGGGGATGAAGCAGGCCTGCTTCTCGAAGCGGGCGCTGAGTCCGACAAAAAGAATGTTGATGACTTGACGGTCATCGATGGGATCGCCGAGTTCACGCAGCTCGTCAGCGATGGCCTTGAGGCGCTGGAAGTACACGCCAACAGGAGCGTCGCCTTGCACTGTGTTGTGGAGTTCTATGTGGAGGCCATTGACACGGGCGTCGATGTTGTCCTGGAAGAGTTGAGGAGAGTCACCCAAAGATTGGCGATAGTGGTAGCTTCGCGAAACACCAAGTTGAAAATCTTGGTGGAGACACGTTGGTAGATCCACTGGATTATGGCAAGATCATCTTTCACCCAACGAGAGTCATGAGGAAGAGGAAAGGAATCGGTGGCGACGTGATCACGAAGATTGCAGCGACCGAGGTGGATGTCAAAGAGATAAACCCAATGGTAGTAGTTGTGCTTGGCTAAATCTAGGGTGATAGGCATGAAGGGGCTAACATCGGCTATGGTGTCGGTGAGAGAGATAGGAGAAGCCATTGGGTGAGATTGAGGTTGGGAAGAGGAGGAGGAGGAGGTGAGGGCGGCGGCGATGGTGGCCGTTTTGCGCTCGAAATAGCTCGGATGCGGTGGCAACGGCGGGGTGGGAGGGTCTCCCATGCCCTAGGAAGGATAGTCTGATACCATATTGAATTGTTGCCCTAGCCAATTATTCCAAAATTCTAAACTGATAGAAAGATGATAGGCAGCATATTTATATTCTTAACACTCCCCCTCACGTCCAGGGCAATGGCCTTTTTTCTTCTTCACTGGCCTAAGACGTGGATTCAGGTATCCACATATATTTATTTTTAATATGCATTAGCCAAGATTTGAACTCAAGACCTCTGGCTCTGGTACAATGTAAAGTTTTTAATTGTCTCTTGATTGATTTGATCAAAGGGTATAAGGGGTTTATATAGTACAAAACTAGGCCGAGTCACAACCAACTTTGGCCAGATTTAATCTTGCAAAACAAATAAACCTAAACCCAAGCAATATAGTCTAACACAAAGAACGAAATCAGAAACACAGCAAAGGGACATGCTCCGCTCGTTAGAAGTTAGAATTCTTAATAAATTTGGACCATACTTCAACAATCGGTGATTCATAAGCCATTCCATGGTAATATTAATATCTCATCTGAATGAAGTAAAAAAATCAAATTTACCGTCCAATTCCGTGGTTTTGTAAGCTTATCAATCACTCTAGTCCGTTCTGAATTTAGTCTGATGGACAACCTGCCACACCTGTGAGTGACCTGTCTCCAGCATCATCTCATATATCAACACTGCAAATGGGTCCCTAATGACCTGTCCCGCTTGTCAGCAACTTTGGTTGCAGTCTTAGAGCATCTCTAGCCGAACTCGCAGAATTTAGAGGAGTAAAATCTCCCTATCTTTTAGACGAGCAATTCCGCTCCTCTAAAAAAGTGAGGTTACTATCTCAAAAAAAAGTGAGGTTACTAGCCTAGCTCCTATTATTAACCCCCTAAATCATATATTCTACTCACCCATTGAAATCAAACACTTCGTATGCACTTCAACAAATATAGATAAAAAGCACAGATTCAAACATACTACAACTAGCATACATAAAACTTCATTAAACTAGATTCAGACATAGCTTAAAACTATACATAGAAATCCTAGTTTAGAACTCGCCACCGTCGTTGTTGGTGTCAGAGTCACCTCTCCGCCGACTAATCCAAGCTCCGGAGCCACTATCCTCGTCCAAAGGTCGATGACGGTGGCAGAAGACGGACCAGCGGCGACAAAAGACAGATCATCGGCTGAAGACAGACCGGCGGCGGAAGACAGACACATGGCAGATGCTCCGATGGCTCGATGCGCGGTGTACTCCTTGCAGCTGCATTTCTCCGCCGCCACGTGCTCTGGGTAGAGGCGGCCGAGCTCCTCCATGTACGCCTCCCCGGCGGCCTCAACCACGAGGCTCTCCTGAACCTCCCGGTCTTCCCGCGTCTTGCATGCCGCAGTCCAGCGGCTAGGGGCGGGGTCCAAGACCGGCACATCACCGTTGAACTTGGGAAAGTTCAGCTCGCCGCAGTCACTGCCGTGGAACCAGACATTTTCAATGTCGTAGGCCCATGCCGCTTGCTTCACCGACTGGTAAGTGCCTAGCCATCTTCCGAACCGGTGTTCCAGTCGTAGATCTCGGCCACCTACGTACCCAACGGACGATGCCGCAAGCCACGGTAGTTTCCGTGAGCTGGCGGGGGAGGACGAGGTTTACGGCGGGTGAGGCTCTGCGGTGTTGCGCGTGGCTCCGGTTCGCGCTGCAATGGTGGGGGAGCAAGGGAGGTCGAGATTGGCCAGCGTCTAATTCCAATTTTCTCGTACTTCCTCCGATCCATATTAGTTGGCTTAAGCTTATCTAAATTTATATGTATCTAGTTAAGTATTTAGTCTACATGTATCCATATCTAGATAAAGTTGAGTCAACTTCGCAAGAAATACTACGATACACCTTAGTACCTCAAAATTCAAGCTCTGATCTCGGGTGTCGGTGTGGCAGTGGCACCGGTGAGTGGTCAGTCACTGTGGATGAGAGCTCATCAGTACGAGTAACCAGCAGTCGCCATTAAAATGGCTGGTCCTACAGCCATTCAATACCAGTGATTATCACTAACCTGTTGCACAAAATAAAGAAGGGACAGTGATGCTTTAGCCTAAACCTAACCAGGTTTACCAGTGGATAGCTTGGGTGGAGCAATAGAATAGACCTCTATTCTTCACTGCTTTCTCTGAAGATTTTTATTTATTTCCTTTTTTCGGGAAAGAACCTAAACAAGTTAGTTTTCTAGCATACGAATTATTGCCTCTGTCTTTTATTCCGGACAGGACAGGGTGTAAGTCTTGGGCAATCTCTTGACTGAATATCTTGTGGTCTCCCAATTGCTTGGGCCATCGCATTGCACGGTCGCTGCGATTTGTGACTACTGATTAGAGGATGCGCTGGCTTTGCCGACACACCAGTACGCCCCACTAGCTGTATTAGTGCATCTGATTTTGACTTGCTCTAAACAAATTGCGGTTGAGTATTATTCCGAAAGTAGCATTGGAGTGCAACATGAACTACCAGCATATGTCTACCCATATATATTTAAACATGCACAAGAAACTAGTACTTCCTCCGATTCTAAATAATATTCTTAGATTTGTGTAGAATCAAATGTATCTGTCATGTTTTAGTGCTAGATATATCCGAATCTAGACAAATCTGAGAATAATAATTAGGATCGGAGGGGTAGTATATATGTCCTATTTCTGAGAGGAAATAAACACTATGAGGGTTTGAAATTGTGGGCGATGAGGCCGGGCATCTGTTCCTCTACTCAACTTAGAGTCTGAGGTGGGATCGGTTCTCATTACCACACGTATATAATTATTTTGTTGGCAAGAATAAAAGCTTCTTTAGCAATTGTATGGGCGGTTGATCCGTCACCTCACCAACTCACTATCATCTCACCATTAATAGGCTCCTTTTTGCCAGTTCTGTAACAGGATAAGTATTACAAGCTGCTTTTGGAATCGCTAAAGTATCCCCACGAAGCCAAAAGTATCACACGCGAAACCTAAACAAATTCGTCCAGAATATGCTTGGCTCAACATAGCAAGCAAGACGTACGGATTGTATCATAGGGCACTCAGCAGGCTGTGGCACCTCTAATCATACGAAATATCAAGCTGCCCATTAGAATCTTATTTTTGAGTTTTTTTTTGAAGTATTATTTTTGAGTTTCTAATTTGCACCGCCTAATAATTGTCACGATCCGACAGTCTGCACAACGTTTTTAGAAATTTGCTCTAGATTTTACGCTTATAATTTTAATTTGCACTACATCTATATTGGAGAACCAGATCAGAGAGGACGTAACCACCTTTCTCGGCCTTGCATGGTTCCTCATTTTTCATGTACTCACCACGAAATAAGGTAGTAGAATATCCGACAACATTGGGCAAACGAGCGATCGAGAATCTTTGGCGACCAACGCGAGAGAAATTCATGGTAGTTTGGTGGAGGCATGAGTGATGACAGAAACCATTGGCACGATATAATGCCAATTTTTTGTTGCTTTAAATACCTATATCCATGATTTTCAAAGATGGAAACCAACGATTTGATCATTGCTTGGTCAGATATAGCAACGACAACGTACCAGCAACATCTCCATTCGGAAGGCATTGTCTTTGAGGCCGATAGTGTGGCCTTCGTTGGTTGAATATAGCAACAATGGTATGTTCACTCGGATCAATACATTTTAGTGGAACACACACTCCCTCTCTAGGTGCACATGTAGGGCGTCGCATCGCTATCTCATTTGCGCGGGTGAGGTGGCTATTGCATGCCTATAGTGACGAGTTGATTTGTTTGACATGTTATCGATGTGGAGATCTCTTGAACGCACGATTGGTTTGTGTGCGGTGTACACATTTTAGGATGAAAATCCTTGGCCGTGCTTCCATTGGCTAGATCATGCACCCCAAAGACGCACGTCGCCTCCTTTTTAATGGTTTTGCTTTGAATAATGAAGTTGGTGACTTAACTCCAATATTGTCTTCACAATGCATCATCTAAATAAGAGGCTAGAAGATATACAGTCTTAATTATCTTTACAAAAAAGCTTCTGGTCACAAAGTGTATTGCCACAAACTTAATAAATCAATGTTTGCCCGTAGTTCTTAGTTTCTTACCCGTTTAGCATGTAGTTTGACAACGAACTATGTACCCAAGTTAACATAATTTAATAGAACCCAATATAATGCAAAACCAGATCCCGTCAGACTACCTCCATCCACTTTTTTCCAGGAATTGTATCAAGCAAACATAGTTAGTCTCTAGTTGCACACTAGAGCCATTCATTGAGCAAGCACAAATACACTGCATTCATTTAGCATGCAAAAAATAAAATTGTTTGGTGAACATGGAAGTATAAACATAATTGCTAAGATCACACTGTGAAGAGACAAAACTTCTCACATCATCAAATCGAGAGATGATTTTGAGAATAAAAAAGTTCGTAGCTCAACCCACCTGCTCAATTCGCCTTCCTACAATTGGTATTATATCAAATAGGGATTTGAAACTAAAGCCATGTTGGATATGGTTTGGTAAATTCTTTCAGATGCTTTTGTTACGACCTACTAATGCACCAGTTACCATTATATTTTGTAACAAGTAACCACGTCAGCTAGTAATTACATTACATCCTTGGTTTTACTATTTGATGACAAGTATATTACCACCATTTCCATAGTGGTAAATGTTACCAAACAATCTGGTAAGTATAACATCATCATGCTGCTAAGTAACGACAATTATCGTGGTGCTATACCAAGTGCTAATTTTTTTAGCAAATGATATTATTACTCCTCCCATGGTTACTACTTGATACCTTTCATCGAAACAAAGCTGGCATGAAGATGGATCATAAACAAGATATGCAGTATGAGACTTAAAACATATTTGATTTCTAAGTTTACAAAGATTCGTGATAACATTAACATTTGTCTTTGGTGCATGTATGCATAGAAGATGGTACTTTAGTCCATTTCCACCTTGCAAATGACTAAGATATATCACGGGTCACGCGGGTAGTCCAATTCCGATACTCATGTGACATAATGAAAATCATCTTGGTTTAGACATCAAATCGGTCTGTTTTTTTAATAAATGGTGACAAGAGGGATCAATACGAACTGCTGAGAGTCAATCCACTATCTCGATAATTTCGCAAAAAGAAATATAGTTGATAATTAGGTCAAGGGCAGGTTATAGTTGTTTTAGAAAACTACAAGGTATTTTTATTTTTATCAAATGTTGCGATGCATCAGGTAAACAATGTATCTGGTTATTAGCAAACACAAACTGTTCTGAATTGACATACCATGCTCTATCGCTCCATTTTGGTACTAGTGTTTTCACCTCTCTTTTTTGAATTGCACTTTGTCTATAGTTACTTAGCTTGTCAAAATGTTTTATATGAGTAGTATAGACCGGTTGTTGTTTTCCTTTTACTTACCTTTTTTTTGTTAAATATAAGTCAGCTTGGGCAGTTTAATTTGTACTATCAAAATGTTAGCAACAAATATAGTATTTGGTTGTGCCAATGGAACTGGGGACGACCTCCCATTTTGCTCTAATTTTTTACTGTATTTGGTCACATCTGATTATATCTTCATTTATCTAAAAGCCACTACTCTCTGTTTACTAATATAAACATTTTTTTCAAACTGATCTAATTTGTTGAAACATTGCATATTAATGAACAAAATAAATATCTGTCCTGTCATAAGTTAATTACACAAACGGTGTTTATCTAGATAAAGTTGAGTCAATTAATAAAGGACGCGTGGAGTCACGTGCCCGTTGGATCTAAAGGACGCGTGGAGTCACGTGTCCGTTGGATCTTTTGGGATCCAGTCGTTTTTCGTATTCGTTGGTGTGATTTGAGGTCAGTATCTTTCGATCTACGTTTGTCATCTTCGGCGATGGTTGCTGCTCTGGTGCGTTGATCCTTTGTGACCTTAGCATGACGACTTTCTGTTTGTCTACTACAACAAGCTCTACTACGACAAGGTTTGCCCGGCTTCGGTGACAGAGGGACGAGGACAGTGGTGCGCCTTCGGCTCGTGCTAGTGTTTGTAGTCGTCGCTAGGTGATCCAATGACCTACTTGTAATTTTCATTACTTTTAGGACTTCTTGTACTGCTGTTGATGATTATTAATTGTGAATTTCAGAAAAAAAATTCTAGAGTGGATTCGAAAAAATAAAATAATTTAAGAGTACTTTTTATTTTTATAAAATTATAAACACATTAGTCCTTCGTTAAACCGCTCGTGGGGTCGTGGCTACTCGCGGCCATGGCGTATTTAAGCTACTCCTCCCAACTTACCCCATTTGACGATTTAAATAACCAAAAGCACTCCAGAACAAGAGAGAAAGAGAAGCAAGCGCAAAACCAACAGTAATCAAAATCCCAGACGGAGGGGAGCCTAGCAGCCGAAGCCGCGGGGCAACGAGAGCTCGGGTGCGGCGCGGGACAGCAGAAGCGTCGGCGTCGGCGCCGTGACGAGACGGGACGCCGCCACGCCCTACCCCCGCCGCCGGCGGATTCGGCCGGGATCGTAGCCCCTCTCCCGCCGTGGAGCGGCCACGGCGTGCCGGGAGCCATCCGCCCGCGCGTCCAATGTCGGTAGACCGAGCCGCGGTAAGGTCCCTGTCCCGGCCAGTGCGGTGGCGGTTGGTGTGAACTGTGCGGTACAGTTGCGGAACTCCTCGCTTTTCTGCGTGTTATTATAGCCGCTAAACTCTGCCACGGATTTGTGTCTCGAGATGATACTAGTATATGATTAGTTGTTTGATGTTCTCGTGCGAGTTAATTAGGTGTTTACTGTTTAGGATTCTATTGGATGGAACAGTGGGTAATTGTTTGATCAAAATTCGAACACGAGACACGCACTGACGCTGCCGGATTTCTAACTCTGCACATATCCTTTTGCAGAAATCGCCTAGGACGTGGAGCTGATCGAAGATATGTGAAGATTTGGGTATTTATTAGAGACTAAATTTTGCTGTAGCGGCTGTGTTCAATATGTTGGGTACCACGGAGTCGCGGATGGACCAATACGAGATCATGGAACAGATTGGCCGTGGCGCCTTTGGTGCTGCCATCCTCGTGAACCACAAGATTGAGAAGAAAAAGTATGCTGCATCATTGCTTCTAGTTAGCTACAGAGTTTGTTTCCCCTTCGAGAGGTAGGTGGTTGATATCTCACTGGTTGGCAGGTATGTGCTGAAGAAAATACGGCTCGCGAGGCAGACAGAGCGCTGCCGCAAGTCTGCTCATCAAGAGGTCAGTAAAGCATGAGAAATCGTTAGGATTTATTGGTTCATCGACTAGTGTTGCTTTAAGGAATTGATAGATGAAAGGAAAATTGCAGATGGCCCTCATCGCCCGCCTGCAACATCCTTACATTGTTGAATTCAAGGAGGCATGGGTTGAGAAGGTTTGTTCTCTAGGAGCATATATCTCTGCATGTGCCATTTTTTTTCATATTTTATCTAGCTTACTATGTGAGCGACGACTGATGACAGGGTTGCTACGTTTGCATTGTGACTGGATACTGCGAAGGCGGCGATTTGTGAGTGTATTTTTGGGGTTGTGGAGATTAATTGTTGCTGCTGCCTTTCTATTGACTCTGTTTTGTCTCGCTGTGTCGTTTCTTGTAGGGCTGAACTGATGAAGAAAGCAAATGGGACATACTTCCCAGAGGAGGTTAATTAGTTATTACCAACTTTTTCCTATTCCTCTTGTTTCATGATTTGGGTAAACAATAACAATATTCTAAAGTGTGCTAACCGTTGTGAACAATCATCAGAAACTGCTGAGATGGTTTGCTCAATTAGCTCTAGCTGTTGACTACTTGCATTCGAACTATGTTTTGCACCGGGACCTCAAGGTAAGCGAAAAATTAATAACAATGCTTTCATTTAGTTCATCAAGCAGTCAGTAACATAATGTGTCCTTATATTTTCTGCAGTGCTCAAACATATTTCTCACAAAAGATCAGGACATTCGTCTTGGTCAGTATCTCCTGTTAAATCTAATCTCTTATATTTTATTCCATCTGCATTCCGCGCAGTGCTTTATACCGAAGTTTAAATATCTCTAGTTTACTTGCAGGGGATTTTGGCCTGGCTAAGACGTTAAAGGAAGATGACTTAACCTCTTCGGTAAACTTCTTTGTTATTTCCTCCCATCTTCATTTGCTCTTTCTGTCTTGGAATTATGCAAGGAAACAGACATAATGATTAATCATGTGCATTATGTTCCCAGAACCTTATATGTTAGCATGATGCTTTTTTAGGTTGTGGGAACTCCAAATTACATGTGCCCAGAGCTGCTTACCGACATTCCCTATGGATTCAAGTCAGACATATGGTCTCTTGGTAACGTTACCTACTTTTAAGGAGATGCTTAATTAATGTTATATATCTTTTTCCAATAAACAGAGAATTTCTTGCTTCTAATAAGTAATGCCATACACCTAATTTTAACTGATATAAGTCTGTACAGGATGTTGTATGTATGAGATGGCTGCTCATCGACCTGCTTTCAAGGCTTTTGTGAGTTCTCATCACCTCATGTTCTTAAATCACCTACATAAAAGTAAATTTCTAGCCAGAGATCATTTCACTTTTTATCAGTTCATACTTCATGTTCGTTACATTGTACACATAATTACCTGCCCATGGATTTATGTAGCTTGTAATAGTCTGTATGCAGAAAGTTCCCTCTGAAAGCCAAAGCCAAAAGCACATTCTGGGTGCTTTTTTTTCGAAAAGGGGTTATATCCCTTGCCTCTGCATTGGTTGATGCACACAACCTTTTATTAAAAGATCATCATCCAAAGTACAAAGTACAAAAAGGCAAAAGTAAGCCTAACCAAGCACCCAAGTTTTACTAGAACAGTTGAAGCACAGTAGGTGTGTAGGTTGCTATCAACAAATATAATGAAAGATCATCAAAATAGCACTTTTTAGTGGTGTTATATGAATGGTCACAAAACCCAAAATTCACAGACTATGTGCTTTCCACCCTCTTGCATTAGTCGGGAATGATTTATCATTGGCTCCTTCCATTTGAGAGGTTGTGGCATACTGGCATTAGCGTCTCCATCGAGTAATTTGCTTTTTCCCACTTCTATCAAATTCACTTAAGTAAGCTAAAACAAAATTGCTTGTCAATTAAAAAGCAGTGACCTCTTCATTATGTGTAGAACTACGTCATTATCTTTGCAATAACAAACATTGTGCATGTGCAGTTTTCATGCACATGCATAAAATTAGATAGAGAAGGATGGGTTTCTTTTCCAGCTCCAGAGCCCATACTGGAATGTAGTTCTCCATGGTACATCCAGGAAACTCATTTCTGGATTTATGTGAACGATGTAGATCTTATGTCTCGTGGACCTTCAAAACGTGTTTGAACAGGCCTACCGCTCCCTCACTTTAAGTTTGAATATTTTTCTTACAAGCAGGTCCATCCATACCTAGAGTTAACACAAAAGTGAAGCTTTCTTCGGAAACAATGATACTGATTATTAGTTTATCTGCATGTGACTTTTGTCGAATTGCTTGACTGTACTTCTTCAATTATATTCTTTCTTAAATGTTCATGTTAGTGGATAGAATTTACCAATCGGATGGTGTTATTGGTTTTTAAATTGCAAAAATTAAGCTGTGCTTAAAATTTCTCTTTATTTGCTTCAGGATATGGCTGGACTGATAAGTAAAATAAACCGTTCCTCTATTGGCCCTTTACCTACTTGCTACTCTTCATCTATGTAAGTGCACCTTCATGGTATATGTTTTAGTCAGGCATGAAGTTTGTTTCCTTATAGTTCATATTTATAGTAATTTTACAATCTTTTATTGTCATAGTTGTTATTGTGATATTCTGAACCATTCTATCCTTTCCAAACATCTAGTTCTTTGATACGTTGTCTTTTAACCTTTTCAGAATAGAGCACTTTTACAGTAGTAAGTCATGTCTGCTAGCAGATGCATTAATTTTTATCCCATTATAAAATATGTCTGTTGTCATATTACGATGTGATCCTAGTCCCCGGCTAGCTAAAATGGTTCCCTTGTTGCTGCTGGTTGCAGGAAAATACTTATCAAAAGCATGTTGAGAAAAAGTCCTGAACATCGGCCTACTGTAAGCAACCGTGTACATTGAAACCTCCCTGCAATACACATTACCACATTTACTCGATTTTGACATTATCTATTACTCATTGTAAACAGGCGTCTGATATTTTGAAAAATCCATACTTGCAACCTTATGTTAATCAGCATCGCCCATTTGCTGATCTACCCCATCCCATGCGATCTCCTGAGAAATCCATTACCAGTTCACGTAGCAGTCGAAGAAGCATGTCTGGGAGCCAGTGCAGTAGCATTTCTGGCACTGGCAGTGATATGGATAGCATACAATCAAGTGAAAGAACCACATCAGGGCTAGCTTCAAGTTCCAATAACACCATTGATACTGAAAGTGCTGAAGCTACTAATAATGGATTAATTAACAGATATTCAATACCACATGATATTAAAAGCCATAAGGACATTGCTAGTCCTGAACTGGAGAAGCAAGATTCGTCGAAATCCATACATGTTGATCAGCGTCCCAAATATGCGAGTAAGCAGCCAAAAATTATCAAGAAGATACTAACAACTCTAAGAGAGGAGACTAGTAAGCTCAGGGCAAACAATTCACCTTTGAGAGCGAGCCGTGTAAAACTATATTCACCTGGCCATAGAGAGCGCTCGTCAGATGATTCAAAACAAAACAGTGACATCTCCTCCAGTTCAAAGTCTAGTGAAGTGAGATCACATGAGTCAGCAAAGGTCGACTGTGATACTGTGAAACAGATGCAAGCATCTCCTCCTCCGAAGCATTTGGTGAGGATTCATCTTTTTCTTGTGCTGGCCACTTCTTTGTGTGTAACTAATTTTTTCCTGGTTCTATCTTGCAGTCACCAATTGTTGAACATTCTGCAAAATTGAAGATTAAAGCAGATGAGCTGCAGCAGCTAAACCCGACCAAGCAGACAACTGGAAATGTCCATGTAGCTGAAGGGAAGGGCAAGAACAGGGGGCTACCCAGTTTTACCAGACGCCCTAGCTTCCCTCCTCGTAGACAAGTGGGCTCAGAGAGTCCACAGCACACTGGGACAAAACGAGCTTACAATAAGGTTACCGAGGAGCATCCAAAAAGTCCTTGTCGACCTGCCGTTGGCCCAGAAATGGTTCTCGCTGAGCTTCCTGGTGTCTTAGTGGCTCCTCCAAGCCCCCTGAGTGGTATTCACATGAAAGTGAACAATTCACAGGATAAATCAGCTCCACCAGGGTCTATAGTGACCAAGGAAGTCAGCAGTTCTTGCTCCAGTTCCGCAATTGATTATGCTGACAGTATCAAGCAGTCTGAACCATCTGAACCTGATTCACTAGCCAACTTGGTTTCATCCTGCAAATGCTCAACCCCTGACGTTGGCATACAAGATCATGATCTAACAGATGTACCAAGCTCAGAGATCAACACAACCAATTTGAAGAGTATTTCTTTTAATGATGATATTAGTCTAAGCTCAGTCTTGGAACCATCTATTGATACAGCTGTGCAAGAGTTTATTTGCAAAGATGATGTTCCCTGCAGTAAGATGGGGCAGAGCACTCCCATGGTCACTGTACAGAGTGATGAGGATAAGTTCACAGTTCAAGAGCTGCTCTCATCAGTGCCATATATTGCTCCCTTTGATTCAACAGCAAAAAACATTGCCATAGACAAAGGATCCACCTCTATCCATCCGTCATCAGAGAAATCACCAGTTCCTCAGTTGAGCCCTCCAGTTGAGGACGTTATACATGTCATAAGGCACAGCAGTTTCCGCGTCAGTGGTGAGCATGCGGTAACAGGGAATGCTGAAATGGGAGTCCAGAGCACAGATGTTGACGAGCTTTCTGCCGTGGTCAAAGAAGAAGTGGATGTGAGAAGCATCACACCGAGCCTTATACCTTCCGGACTTGCTGGTTCTGCCACTGCCAAACTCAACATTTCAGAAGCTAATACTACCAGTTCCAAACTAGCGAATTCAGATGTGGTAAAATTGCCTGCTATCTCAGAAGTGAATTCTACTTCTCCTGAGACCAACATTAGGTTTAAGGAGGAGACAACCTCAACAAAGGAAATACTAGATGTCAAGTCCTTCAGGCAACGGTCTGAGGCCCTTGAAGGGCTCTTGGAGCTTTCTGCTGATCTTCTGGAAAACAATAGATTGGAGGAGCTGGCAGTTGTTCTAAAGCCGTTTGGGAAGGCTAAGGTGTCTCCTAGAGAAACGGCTATCTGGTTGGCCAGAAGTTTTCAAGGGATGATGAATGATGAAGCGAGTCGCAGCTCAACGTGAGTGCTCGTATCATTGACCTTTTTCTCTTTGTTCTCTGAATCTTCAAAGTTGTAAAGTTTGAGCACCTCACACCTCTTCATATCATGTGATATATTAGTCTCATGTGTGTATCTCACTGGATTTCCAATCCCATACGGTATATTCTGTAAATAGCCCAGATTTGTAATCAGAAATAAGACATGGCAGGAATAATGTAAAATCCACATAATCAAGGTATTGAAGGTCCTGTTTATCAAACTCACCCAAAGTTGACAGAATGTGTTTTCCTGTTTGCTGTCAGTATTCGGCTTGTTGACAACTATTGCATCGAAGTTTAGCATTGGATCCCATGCAGAAGCTGCATTTTCTTGTACCCTGATTTCTGATGTTAAGTCTTCTCACTGCTCCATTTGATCTAATCCTATCAATTCGCAAGTCTTAGAGATGCCAAGAATAATGTTAATATCTACATAATCAAGGTATTGAAGGTCCACCTTTTTTCTTGCGGGGATTGATGTCCACTTTCATAATACTATCTATCTGTTCATCAGACTCACCCAAATTCGACAGAACGTTTTCGGGGTTGCTGTCAGTATAATATTACCGTCGACAACTGTTGGCATCCCACACATAATAAGCACTGAAATAGTTTACTATCCAGCCATCAAATTTAGCATCGGACAGAGGTTATCTGCAGGCCTGAGAGCTGCATCTTCATGCTCTTATTTCTCAAGACCGAAACTGGATAACAATATTCCTACAAGGATATACTAATATGTCTCATGCATACATGCTCCATCTGATCTGCTCATATCGAATCTCGAGTGCTAGACTTAGCTATGTACTTCCACAGTTCTACTCCTCTGTCCTTGGCTGCATTCGCTTTCTTTGTTATTTCCACCTGGCGATCAGCTCGTACTGTCCTGCTGCCGGCATTTCTTAAGCGTCGATCTCTCGTCGTCGCATCCCTGTGTTGTAGCCTGTATTGCAGCTACGAGCCTTGAGGGTCTCGTCAGTTCCAATAACATTGTATGTATCTGCCCACCAACAACGCCGCCGCGACATTGTCATCGGCCTCGAACAACCTCGTCCCTTATATCCACCGATCTCTCGTGCAGTCGTGTCACGTACGTCGCCTTATCCTCTCCTCCGGCCATGGAGCAGCAACCTCGGCGAGACCAGGACACCCATGCCGAAGCCTTGCGCGGCTCCGACCCTCCTCCTCCGTTGCGCCGCCGCCGTATGAGCCCGCTCCGCATCTTTTTCATAGTCTTCGTCACCGTCTGCGCTCTCGTCGGCATCATCGTGCTCCTCGCCTGGCTCATCTACCGGCCCAGCAACATCCAGGTGTCCGTCGACGCCGCGACGCTGTCCCGGCTCGTCGTGAACTCGACGGCCAGCCCGACGGCGCTGTCGCTTAACCTCACGGCCGGCCTGATCATCACCAACCCGAACAGGCGGGTGGCCGTCTACTACCACCTGCTGCGCGCCGAGGGGCTCTACCAGGGCGAGCGCTTCGACCGGATCGCCCTGCCGATCTCGTTCCAGCCTGCGAACCGCGCCGACGTGGTGCGGGCCGTGCTCACGGGGACCTCGGCCGGCGGCGGCGGCGGTGATCAGTCGCCGGCGGCGTTGTACCCGGTGGACCTGTGGCTCGACGGCGTGGTAAGGTACAGGTACGGCGAGTTGATGACCACGTCGCCCGGCACGCTGTCCGTCAAGTGCCCGCTGCTGCTGCAGCTCATGGTCGCCTCGGGATTGGTAGAGTGTACTGTGAATTTGTGATCGGCTCGTGAATTTTGTTCTGCTACCTTGTCATAGATGTTTGGTGTGCTTGTTCTCTCGAAAAGACAATCTGCCTCGAGCGCTAAGCGCGTGGTTTGGTTTCTTCCTGGTGAATATTTACGGCCTTGGACGCAACGCGAGAGACTTTGTTCATAAAACTCAAAAAAAACTCAAAATCTTGTCCATCCAACCCTTGCAACATAACCCCTACCCACGGTACTTCTTCGTGCGGTAGGTTAAAACTTTATAAAAAGCATCACAACATTTTGAAAACACTATTGCAGCAAAGACATATGAGCATAACATAGCAAATTCCCACTAGTCATAACAAAACCACGTACCTCATAGCATTCCTCGAAAAAGTCAACAAACGTATGCATCTGACTTCCATGTGAGGAACGCATCGAGCTTGGAGTTGGTGTCTTGAAGCACCGCAGTCACCGCCGTAGCTACACAGATGGTGATGGACTCCACGATCGAGGTGATGGCTGCATCATAGCTCACCTTCATCGCCAAATCCACGTTGGTGACAAGGAGATCGCGAACGACGTGATCCTGTTGTTGCTTACTAGTCTCCATTTCTGCTGCAGACATCCACGCAACCAAGAAAATTGGGTGGAGTTTGGCTTTAGATACAAAGTACTCTCTCTGTTCCACAATATAAGCCTTTTTAAAAAGCTAAAACAGCTTGCTAAAAAGGCTTACACTGTGGAACGGAGGTAGTATTACGGTAGCACTACTCTCAATCTTAGATAGTAGTTCGGCGGTACAATTCGAAGAAATTAAAACGAGTTGGGTTGTATTCCTGGAGAGGAATTGCAGGAACCTAGATGTTTTATCCACGGTTACAACCAACTATTAGAACTTAGTGAGTACGCTCGTACTCAAATTATCTTCTTAATCCTTGCTAGACCATGAGAATATCGAGACAGAGGAAAATAGTATAAACAATGACGATGAAGAGGTTTATTACGAGGAGTCAGGTCTTTCTAGAGGCATTGAAGGAGTAGACTGCGATATAGAATATGGGGCAGAATCGGAA
The DNA here is from genome assembly GCA_916181665.1 of Avena sativa. Lineage (NCBI taxonomy): Eukaryota > Viridiplantae > Streptophyta > Magnoliopsida > Poales > Poaceae > Avena > Avena sativa. The sequence continues at coordinate 624,581,320 of OV702288.1, read as the reverse complement.
AACATAGAAATAGAAGAATAGTCATTAGGATAGAATAGATGAGCCAAGCAACATAGAATTACCTACTCCCTCCGACCCATATTATTGTTCTCAACTTTATCTAGATTCGGATGTATCTAGTTAATAATTTAGACTAGATTCATCCGAATCTAGACAAAGTTGAGAACATTAATATGGACCGGAGGGAATAGAATAAGTTGCTAAGATCCAGTGGTGTTTCATCTAGTGATGCCATTGCTACTATAATTAGTTAGTTTGAACTTCAACATTCGAAGAAGGTCTCAATGGACCGATGAGGATTTTGAAACCTTTGTACAATTTTGTTTGGATATTATGAACATGTAAAAAAGTTGCAGACCCGCAAAGTTTCTGTTGTACCACTCTGAGGTATGTGATATTTGCGAAACGGTACTTCGCGAATATTATATCAACGACTTGCGTACTACAATCTGTAGTGATGTGCTGAGTCATCGCAGTTGGTATTAGAGCAATGCTACAACCTTAGGTTGGATAACCTAGAATAGGATAAACCTGTAGGAATTGAGTGATGTAGAACTAAGAATTCTCTAGTAATATGATGGGTATTCAAATGAGAATATTCTGGTCATGTTAATAGTGCTATAATTCTTATTATAAACGGCTAATTACCGATTTAACTCTTTTTTATGAACAGTCACTAATGGCGAGTTTAATGCCTGCGAGAACTGTCAGAGTTCATGAGTCAAAGTTGGATGAGTATTGGGGTGAATGGACATATATCTTGCGTCTGATTTTTATAGCTTTTGATTGTCCGTCCAATATCTTAGTGAATCTTATTCAAGCACACACGGGATCAACAACACGAAAATTTTCGCAAGCTCGCAATTATCCGAGAAGAGAATGATGAAAGGAAATATGCTTGAAATTGCCTTTTCTGAATGAGAAAGCCTTTGCCTCTCGTGCATAGTGTATTTGTGGGGATTAGAGGGGATAATCCCCACCAAACCTCAAATTCCCACCTATGGCTAAAAATATGTTTGGTTCTAGAGTATTGGGCTAGTTTAATCCCCTTTTATCCTCACTTTTTCCCAAATTCTAGTGTATTTTTTCCAATCTCTAGTGGATTGGTGGGGTTGGGATTTTGTGAGGATTAGAGGGGTGGTGGCAAAGGTGGGGGTTTCACCCAATCCTCTTAGGATTATCCCCGCTAATCCCTACAAAAACACTAGTACCAAACAAGACCTTATGTGTGTGTGGGTGGGGGGTAAACTCGATGAGGGGTGGATAAACTCGATGAGTAGTTGAACCCTAAACAATCTTATTCGAGCACACACGGATAAGAGAAGAGAATGATGGAAGTAAATATCTTTGGAATTGTTTTTTTTCTGAAATGAGAAAGCCTTTGTCTCTCGTGCATACTGCATGCGTCCATATACATTCGAGTGGTTGTGGCGAGCCGTCCAACTTTGAAACGAACAAGTTTAGTCACGCTCTCGCAGCATGTGGAAATATGCAAGTGGAACGGCATTGTGGCATCAACTCAAGCGCACTGCTCTCTTGTGCACTGAATCTTTCAGCGAATGAGGGCAATTTTGCCGAAGAACAGTGGAGCACATATAAGTGGAAGCTGCTCTCAAACCATGGATAAGTTCAGAATACTCAGCACTCATTCGTGGCTGGTCAACTTGCGCCGGCGGAGCAGACGCTGCAGTCACGCTTGATTCAGCTATATATACATGGTGCGCCCGCATGGTTTACCAGTTGAGGTGTCACGGCAAGAGATCGAGATGGCGTGCCAACGGTTTCCGGCAGTGCTGTTGCTCACGGTGCTGTCACTGGCAGGACTGGCCGCCGGAGAGCGCGCGGGCGGCATCGCGATCTACTGGGGCCAGAACGGCAACGAGGGCACGCTGGCGCAGGCGTGCGCGACCGGCAAGTACAAGTTCGTGAACGTGGCCTTCCTCTACACCTTCGGCAAGGGCCAGACGCCGCTGCTGAACCTGGCCGGCCACTGCGACCCGGCGTCCGACGGCTGCACCTTCGTTGGCGCCGACGTCAGGTCCTGCCAGCGCCTCGGCGTCAAGGTCCTGCTCTCCATCGGCGGCGGCGTGGGAAGCTACGGCCTCTCGTCCTGCGCCGACGCCAAGCTCGTCGCGAAGTACCTCTGGGAGAACTACCTCGGCGGCACGTCTGTTATATGTTGATCCAAATTCTACAAAGTATAGGCCAACTTCTGACGAGTGGAGCGAGGCCCGTCGCCGGGAGGCTTGGGCCGAGTGTAACGAGTCTGAAGTACGGTACGGATCGTCGAAGACCTAGGTTTCCACCGATATATTAACCCCTTGTAAGCCGCCGGTTGGAAGAGTTGTATCTGTGAAATCCCCGGCGTTTGTAAACACTCCTCGATATAGTGAAGTTTCGCTGGCTGGCGCCCGTGGTTTTTTCCTCTCTTTGTTGGAGAGGTTTTCCACGTTAAATCTGTGTCTCCTTGCTGTGTTTTTCGTTTTCGTTCTTCGTTATCTTCTTGTCGCGATTGTAACAAGTGGTATCAGAGCCCCAGGTTCTAATCTAGGGTTTGCGACATGTCGTCATTGAAGTTCGATCTACCACAGCTGGACTACACCACAAGATTCTCCTTGTGGCAGGTGAAGATGCGGGCGATTCTCGCCCAAACTTCTGATCTGGATGAAGCGCTGGATGGATTCGGTGAAAAGGATGCTAAGACCTGGTCCGCTGAAGAGAAGCGGAAGGACCGTAAGGCTTTGTCTTTGATTCAACTTCATCTGTCCAATAATATTTTGCAGGAAGTACTGGAGATGAAATCTGCTGCTGCCCTATGGGGAAGCTGGAAACGATCTGCATGTCAAAGGATCTAACCAGTAAGATGCATGTGAAGATGAAGTTGTTCTCGCATAGATTGCAGGAAGGTGGATCGGTAATGAATCACTTATCTCTTTTTAGAGAGATTATTTCTGATTTGCAATCTATGGAAGTAAAATATGATGATGAGGATCTAGCCCTATTACTCTTATGCTCGCTGCCTAGTTCTTATACACACTTTCGTGATACAATGTTGTTGAGCCGTGAGAAGATAACCCTTGATGAAGTGCAAGATGCCCTCAAACAGAGGGAAAAGATGAAATCTATGGTGCAGGCAGATGGGGCGTCCTCCAAGGCTGAAGCTCTGCAGGTTCGTGGCAGGACCGAGCAGAGATTTAACAACCATGGCAACCGAGATAAGAGCAAAGACGGCAGAGGTCGTTCGAAGTCCAAGGGAAAGGACAAGTTCTGCAGGTATTGTAAGAAATCTAATCATGTTATTGATGATTGCTGGAAGCTGCAGAATAAGGAGAAAAGGAACGGTACTTACCAACCGAAAGATAAAGATCAAGGCAATGGTAAGGCTGCTGTTGTTTCTGATAGTTCTGATGGTGAATGCTTAGCTGTTTTTGCTGCTTGTGCTTCTCGTGATGATGAATGGATACTTGATACTGCATGTTCGTTTCATATTTGCTGTAACAAAGATTGGTTCAGTTCATATGAGTCTGTGCAGACTGGAGATTTTGTGCGTGTGGGGAATGACAACCCATGCCATATCGTTGGTGTTGGATCTGTTAAGATTAGGACACATGATGGCGTGACACGCACGTTGAGTGAGGTGAAGCACATACCAAGCATGGCCAGAAATTTGATCTCCCTGAGTACCATGGACGTTGATGGATACAAGTATGCCGGTGGGCATCGAGTTCTGAAGGTATCAAAAGGTTCTCTTATTCACATGATAGGTGATATGAATTCTGCTAAATTATATGTTCTTAGAGGTAGCACTTTGCCTGGTATTGCTGCTGTTACTTCTAATGATTCTGATGATTGTGGTAAAACACATCTATGGCATATGCGTCTTGGGCATATGAGCGAACAAGGCATGGCAGAGTTGGTCAAGAGAGAGCTGATTGATGGTTGCAACTTGAGTAAGTTTGAGTTCTGTGAGCACTGCATCTTTGGTAAGCATAAAAGAGTTAAATTCAATGCTTCCGTTCATACCACCAAAGGCATATTAGATTATGTGCATGCTGATGTATGGGGTCCGTCCCGTAAGACTTCTATTGGTGGTGCTAATTATATGCTTACTATTATTGATGATTACTCAAGAAAGGTGTGGCCTTATTTTCTGAAGCATAAATCTGATGTTTTTGATGCTTTTAAGAAGTGGAAAGTTATGGTTGAAAAACAGACTGAGAAGAAGGTAAAGGTACTACGTACTGACAATGGTATGGAATTCTGTTCTAATGAGTTTGAGGAGTTTTGCAGTAACGATGGCATGATCAGGCATCACACCATCCCATATACTCCTCAGCAGAATGGCGTGGCAGAACGCATGAACAGAACCATCATCTCGAGGGCTCGTTGTATGTTGTCTAATGCAGGTATGCATAGGCGTTTCTGGGCTGAAGCAGCCAACACAGCGTGTTACCTCATCAACAGGTCACCTTCTATTCCACTTGAGAAGAAAACTCCTATTGAGGTATGGTCAGGTTCACCTGCTGATTATTCACAGTTGAGAGTTTTTGGTTGCACTGCTTATGCTCATGTTGATAATGGAAAGTTAGAGCCTAGAGCTGTCAAGTGCATATTCCTTGGTTATGGTTCAGGAGTTAAGGCATATAAACTATGGAACCCTGAAACAAAAAGGATTTTGTTGAGTAGGAACGTTGTTTTCAATGAATCCGTTATGTATCATGACAGCTTGCCATCAGATCCCTCTCCTGTTGCTATTGGAGAGGAGGGAGTTCGTGTGCAGGTGGAGCACCTGCAGAAAACTGTTGATAATAATGTTGTTGTTGATGATACTCATGAGGAAAATATTGATGATGATGTTGTTCAACACTCACCTACTGTTTTGCAGCAGCCACAGGAATCTATTGCTGCTGATAGACCGAGACGTAACATAGTTCCACCTCGTCGTTTAATTGAAGAGTGTAATCTTGTACATTATGCTTTGAGTTGTGCTGAACAGGTGGAGAACGATTCTGAACCTGCTACATATAATGAAGCCATTGCATCTGTTGACCGCGAGAAGTGGGTTTCTGCTATGCAAGAAGAGATGCAATCGCTTGAGAAAAATGGCACATGGGATGTTGTGCGCTTGCCTAAACAAAAGAAGGCGGTCCGCTGCAAGTGGATCTTCAAGAAAAAGGAAGGTCTATCTCCCAAAGAGCCTTCAAGGTACAAGGCAAGGTTAGTAGCAAAAGGGTTCAGCCAGATTCCAGGTATTGATTACAATGATGTGTTCTCTCCAGTTGTGAAGCATAGTTCCATTCGTACTTTCTTTAGTATTGTGGCTATGCGTGATCTTGAGCTTGAGCAGTTAGATGTCAAGACTGCTTTTCTGCATGGAGAGCTTGATGAGGAAATATACATGGACCAACCAGAAGGGTTCGTAGTGCCTGGTAAAGAGGATTTTGTGTGCAAATTAAAGAAGTCTCTTTATGGCTTAAAGCAATCTCCAAGACAGTGGTATAAAAGGTTTGATTCATTTATGATCTCACATGGTTTTGAGAGGTCTAAATATGATAGTTGTGTTTATATCAAGTTTGTTGATGGGTCACCTATATACTTGCTGCTATATGTTGATGATATGTTAATTGCTGCCAAGGGCATGAAAGAAATCACTACTTTGAAGGCACACCTAAGTAGTGAGTTTGAGATGAAGGATCTTGGTGCTGCTAAGAAGATCTTAGGTATGGAGATTACCCGAGATAGAAAATCTGGTTTGTTATTTCTTAGTCAGCAAAGTTACATTAAGAAAGTTCTTCATCGTTTTAATATGGATGGTGCCAACTCAGTTAGTACTCCTATTGCTCCTCACTTTAAATTGTCAGTTTCTCAATGTCCTACTACTGATGAAGAGTTTGAGTACATGTCAAAGGTGCCATATTCTAGTGCTGTTGGTTCTTTGATGTATGCCATGGTTTGTTCTCGTCCTGATTTATCATATGCTATGAGTTTGATAAGTAGATACATGGCTAATCCTGGTAAAGAACATTGGAAGGCTGTTCAGTGGGTTTTCAGGTACCTTCTTGGCACTTCCAATGCTTGTTTGAAGTTTGGCAGGACCGGTGAGGGACTCGTTGGCTATGTGGATTCAGATTTTGCTGCCGATTTGGATAAGAGAAGATCCCTCACAGGTTATGTGTTTAATGTTGGAGGTTGTGCTGTTAGCTGGAAGGCTACATTGCAGGCTGTTGTTGCACAATCTACTACTGAAGCTGAATACATGGCTATTGCTGAAGCTTGCAAAGAATCTGTTTGGTTGAAAGGTTTGTTTGCTGAGCTTTGTGGAGATGATTCTTGCATTACTTTGTTTTGTGACAGTCAAAGTGCCATATACCTTACAAAAGATCAGATGTTTCATGAGAGAACTAAGCACATTGATGTCAAGTACCATTTTGTTAGAGACATTGTTGCTCAAGGTAAATTAAAGGTATACAAGATCAGCACTCATGATAATCCTGCTGATATGATGACTAAACCTGTTCCTGTTGCTAAGTTTGAGCTTTGCTCGAACTTAGTTGGTTTAACTGATTAGCCCAAGTGGCTATTGGCGCCGAAAGTATTTGCTTTGTTTGTTCAGGGAGATGGTTGCTGTTGATGCTACAAGGAGGAATTTGTCTCAAGGTGGAGTTTGTTATATGTTGATCCAAATTCTACAAAGTATAGGCCAACTTCTGACGAGTGGAGCGAGGCCCGTCGCCGGGAGGCTTGGGCCGGTACGGATCGTCGAAGACCTAGGTTTCCACCGATATATTAACCCCTTGTAAGCCGCCGGTTGGAAGAGTTGTATCTGTGAAATCCCCGGCGTTTGTAAACACTCCTCGATATAGTGAAGTTTCGCTGGCTGGCGCCCGTGGTTTTTTCCTCTCTTTGTTGGAGAGGTTTTCCACGTTAAATCTGTGTCTCCTTGCTGTGTTTTTCGTTTTCGTTCTTCGTTATCTTCTTGTCGCGATTGTAACAACGTCGGCGTCGAGGCCCCTCGGGGACGCCGTCCTCGACGGCGTCGACTTCGACATCGAGAGCGGCAACAGCGCACACTGGGACACCCTGGCCAGGTACCTCAAGGCGTACTCGCGGCGTGGGCGCGAGCGCAGGGAGGTATACCTGGCGGCGGCGCCCCAGTGCCCGTTCCCGGACGCGTCGCTCGGCGAGGCGCTCAAGACCGGCCTGTTCGACTACGTGTGGGTGCAGTTCTACAACAACCCGCCGTGCCAGTACACCACAGACGGCGGGGTGAGCAATCTGGCGAGCGCGTGGGAGCAGTGGACGCGGATACCGGCGGGGCAGATCTTCGTTGGCCTACCGGCGGCGCCCGAGGCCGCCGGCAGCGGTTTCGTGGAGGCGACCGACCTGGTGTCGCAGGTGCTACCGGTAGTGAAGAAGTCGAGCAAGTACGGTGGGATCATGCTCTGGTCGAGGTTCTACGACTTGCAGACGGGGTACACTGACAAGGTCAAGGCCAGCGTGTGAGCTGATAGCGTGCGTCAGGAGCAAGTGCGATTAACATGTCCCGACGTCTGATACTGCGTGTGTCGTGTATGGCTCAGTCATTTGACTAAGTGGATTTCGTATTCAGGCAAAACAGACCTGCTATCTTCACAAATAACCAGCTTGCTAAAAATGTTATATTGTAAACTTCTGTGACTATTTTTTCGAAATGGGGAGCTTGGCCGCGGCCTCTACATCAAGTGATGCACACAATATTTTTATTACAAATTTCCGATAATTGAAAGTATGACAATCGTGGATCAGCGCGGGTTTAGACAAGTACCAACCAACGAAAATGAATGAAAAGCAACAATAAGTTACTCGCTCCGCCGCAAATAAGTGTACATTTTTAGCTTTTGACTGATTTTGTAGACAAATGTAACAAGATATATATAATCAAATCAATATATTATGAATATTTATTTCAAAATAGATCTAATGTTACTAATTAATTGTCAACAGAGTTGATCAAATTTTATGAAGTTTGACTTAAGACAAAGATTAGAAGTAAACTTATTTGTGAACAGAGGGAGTAGTCATTTTGAAATCTACTAATGTCCGCCACCTAGTAGTCTGAAAATAAAAGTCATGTGCAATCATCAGTAGCCGCTTGAATCCAATAGCCATAGACTCCAGCTGATCCGCCGGGAAAAGGTAGGACCATAGCTTATTGTTCTCAAAACTTTTCTTTTGCATGGTAGATTTAATGCCTAAATTTAAGTAAAGGAAATCATTTAAGCACACTTATCTAAATTTGTGCTTTTCCCCTATAGAGAGCACACCCTCATTCATAAATCTATCACCTCATGCTAACATCATATATATTGACCACTTGATCCAATAATTCAAAATGATCTATCTCCTGAACTGTTAATCTAGTCAAAGATTTTTTTAAACAGTTGAGTTCGTCTCAACAAGATATTTGAAACTAGATCTCATGTTTCTATGTCTCAATAGAATTTTTTTTGCACCTGCAAGATTTGTATGTCAAACTAACAACTACTACCTCCGTTCCGAAATGTAAGCCTTAATTACCCTACCGAAAGTGCATAGTTGCTACTAGATAATTTCCACACTGACATTGAGATCTGCCGCAGAACTAGAATGACGTGCAGAATCTAGGAGCCAAGTTATTATAATCTAGCAATAAGTAGCACACAATCTGGTAAGTTGTAACAATCCTGTAATTATCGAAGAAAAAGTTATTAAAACCAGTCAAATTCTGAAATTTTCTCGTGACTAGCTGATGATGTAAAAAAGAATCATCTATTGGATTAGCCGGCAAACAGAGAAGTGTGTTCCAATTCGTAAAACAAACAATCTGACTAGTTTCAATGCATATATCATTGTATGCATATATGCTAAGAGCAAGAACACAGCCGGCTGCTGGCTCTATAGGCATGCCATGTCATCAATAGTCATTATAGAACTAGATACGTACAATGGGCTGGTTATTAAGCTGGCTCTTGGGTGACTATAGGCATTTAATGACTGCATGTCTATAGACTGGCTATTATGATTAAATGTAAGTTTATCTTTGTAGCCATTTCAAGCAAATTACAAATATATCTCCATGCTATCAAGATATACCAAGGCAAACTGAATAATTCAAGTAACAAGCCAATTCCACATAACACCATACCGACACTTAAACATTAGTTTTGATCTTAACAACTAGCAACAAACCAATGGCACATAGAACCATGACATGAACAATTAAATATTACATGACTCTTAAAAAGCATTAACCAAACAGAACTCTAATATGACGATCTTGATGACGATATAGGCACAAAGCCAAAGTTAGAACTTCAGTAGAAAGGAACCTTCATCCACTGTATATAAAAAGGAATCAGAGACAAGGGTAAATGTTGAGACAGCAGAGTAAATCTCACAACAATAGGAAGTAGTGATAGTGTTACAAATACAGTAAATTTGAACTAGATAGTGGACTAGGAAGTACCTAAGTCAGTTTTGTCGAATAACCTCTCCCTGAAATATTTCAATGCCAACACGTGCTCAGATCTCACATCTTCCGGCATCCCAGTTGTGTCTTGCATCATCAATGATCGGTATGTTTCTAGAATCACTGACTCCTTGTGATCTTTTGCTGCAAGGCATGCAAGATTCCGAGCTTCAAGATTCTCACTAGACACGCGCCTTTGTGTCTCTAACATCTCTTTGTGGCCTTCATTTGCCGCATTCTGAGCATCTACAAACTTGCTGGGCTCATCTTCAAGATCTATTATACAATCTTGATCCTTTCTTTTTCGTTTCCGCTGCTCCTTAGCTTGCTTGCCACCTGGTGGCCGTTCATCTCGAGCATCATCTAGAGTGAAATGTTGCCCCACTTCATCATCAACAATAAACTTCCTCTTCTCTAGCTCTAGGTCTTGTAGGCGTTCCAAATATGCGTCCCATTTTGGTTCCTTTTTTAGATCATCCCAACAATGCTCAAACATAAATTCTTCCTTGTGATCTCCTGCATAAGTTTGCATTGCCCTCTTCTTTAAATCGACATCAGATTCTCCACTAGCATACAAAGCATTAGCTTCCTTCTAGTTCGCACAAAACCATGCAACCTTTTTTCTTAATTCTTCCAAAGCGATCCTTCACTTGCTTGACTAGTCTTTCCCTGTTTTTTGGGGTCGTACTGTTGTAGACAGCAACAACATCTTTCCAATACTGCTCATTCTTCTTGTAATTGGATTGAATTGGGTCGTTCGAATTATTCAACCAAGCACTGACCTACAATATTAACAAAAGGTGTTATTGCTGTTATTGTTGTGCCAGAAATGTAACACATGGAGTCAACATGCAAAAAAATTACCAATCTACGATCCTCCTCTTTTGTCCATGGCAACCGTTTTTCAGTCCTTTCACAATTGCCACCATTGGTGTCATCGCCAATATTGATTGGTTGCGATAAAGTCCCATTTTACACGGCTTGTGTGTGGCTTGGTATGTTCTTAAAGAAGCTAAGGAAATCACTAGGTGGGTGAGAATCAAATCCCCTGCTCAAGAAATAGATGATCAAACAATTAACTTCCTATCATTTATTGTACTCGCTACTGCATGTAATTTGTAAGATCAGTTCACTATGTTAAAAAGAAACATAAGCTGCAAAGTAGCAGCTATTATCAGACTCCTAGTGCTTATTTGATCGGTTTTGCTAATTCTCAGTTGACTGAGATTTCCTTAAGTCTCAGTCAACTAAAAAAAGTGCAACCGCATGTTCAAAGAAAGGTGCAACTGGGTTCAGTTGCACTTTTCTGGCAGAAAAATGCAATTGCACTTTTCTGTTAAAAAAGTGTAACTAGAACTGAGTTGCACATTTCTTTTAACTACGGTTGCACTTTTCTTAGGTGATTGAGAATTAAAAAAAATTCAGTCGATTGAGACATAGACAAACCCTTATTTGGTATATACAACATGGAAATGATCAAGAATGCCAAGCTTGTCTATTTATTGACTTCTTAGACTCTTCAGGCTATTAGATAAAGTACTATAAAAAACAGTAATAGCAGATTCAGTGATGTGCTAATTAGCATGGTTTGGAAAATTCGCAGATGGCAGCAATAATTCACGGATTATTATCTGAATGACTGATCATACTTTTTAATTGGCAAACCATGACAGATTGTAGTACTATTATAGATTAAAACTCATCTCACATGATATGGTAGAACATATCTGAATAAGAAACAAGGAGCATGCGTACCAGGCTTGCAGATCGGAATTGTTGGCAGGCGGAGCCCAGCAAGGGCCTTGAGCTGAAGAACTCGCTACGTTGGGTTGCTGCAGCCCCGCGAGCCAGCATGGTGCAGACGAAACCGCTGCAGACTGCGGTGGTCATGGGGGCATCCAAGCGGCTGTTCCGCGTGTTGAATGGGAGGTCGACGGCGGGACGGGATGAGGCAGCGGCGGGAGGAATGGAGGAACCTGCGGCAGGACGAACTGAGGCGCCGCTGGAGGGACGAGATGAGAAGCCGGCGGATCAAGAGGCGCCGACGCACGCGTCCCTTTGGACTGCTGACCCATCTCCTTGACGCGGCACCGGCGTCAGTTCTACTGTTTGGAGGTGGCGATTTGGGGATGATTTGGAGCGGCAGTTCTAGGGTTCTAGGAGGTGGCGATTTAGGGGCGATTTGGAGCCCTCTTTGATTTGGCGCGCAGGAAGGAATTTTGGGCGAGGGAACAATGGATTTGGCGCGCGGTGGTGGAGTGAGATGGGCGGGAGGCGCGGGAGATGCACGGGATCGAGAGCGTCGGCGCTATCGCCCGCTTCGGGCCGCAGGTGAACGGCAATTTCTCGAATCTTGCGATGTAGCCAGGCGATACACGGAGCGCCTGCTCCGTTCTCTCTCTTCGCTTCTCTCCCCTCCACGTAGGATATCGATGACATGGAATACTCTACAGCCGGCTGACTGGGCTCTGCTGTACTTGCTCTAAGTATGACGACTGAGGTGCCCCATGGAAAGCCCTCCATGTGGCGCTGCCATGTAGTCTTGTCCATTTAAAAGATCCACCCTAGTATTTTCTATTTTCGAGCCACCAATTCACACGTGGAAATGTGGAAGAGGTGAATATATCCTAATATATAAATTAGGAATTCTAGGTGGAGCGACAATCTAGTATACTATACCGGAAGTAAAGAAAGAGTGATTTGTCTCTCCCGGTTGCTTTTCCCTACCTCTTTTTTTTAACATGGAATGGTCCCAAAGGACCCAGAGCTGCAGTAACTGAAACATGGCAGGTACAAATTACAAAGAGCCCCTTTACAACACTCGCACAAAGAACCTAACATTTGAAGATAAGGCCTCTTAACTTGAAAAAAGCCCCCTAGCACAAGAAAAAGAAAAGGAATCAGGTGCCTGGGAAAAGCCTCCGCCACCGTTCGCCGGCGACCTCGAGGTGTTTCCACCGAGATCCGAGAGGGAAGCGCTTCGAATGCTCTCTTCCGACGAAGAACCACTGTCGCCGGCCACCTCAATGCCTCCGGGGATGAACCACTTGGTGACAAGGAGATGAGGAGCTCCGGCGCAGGATTCGCATAAGGCCTCCATCGTGGAGGTTGAATACGGGTTGCCATGCCGGCCAAAGATCACCGTGGCAACCCTGCCAGCCGCATGTTCCGCTCGCCCTAGCAAAGAAGGCCGCCGGCGCACCTGAAACCACTTCAAGAAGCCACCATCGTTACCCTCGCCACCATGGCCGGCCAGAAGGATGAGAGGGAGTAGAAGGGTTGAGGAGCATTGAAGGCCACGACCGAGCTTTATGCCCGAGCCGCCAGAGTCACATCTCTCAACACTAGCTCCAACCAAAGAAGCATCATGAGAGAGATCAACCTGCAACCTCTTGGCGCTGCTCGCCTGCGCCGCGGAGTAGCTCGAAGGAGCCATATCTTGCTGCCGCACGCCAGAGCCCACCCCACTCCCCTCGCCTCCACGGCTGGCCAGATGAAGGGCTGGGCCTTGCTTCCATAGCTCAACATCAGCGCCCGAAGAAGCTTTATTCAACAAAGCGTTGGTCACCGCCATCATCGCCATGCCACAGTGGACCCCGAGAATGCCGACGAGGAACCCTAAAAAAGACCAGATCTTGGTGCCCAGATCTCGGCCTTCGTTCTTCCTACGGCCATACAACCCACTACCGGCACATGGCTAGTACATCTACCTACCCTATCTACTCCGACACCACCCCTTTGCCACCTCCAACCAGCCTCGCCGGTGAAGGGATCTCGGGGCGGCCCGGTTGCTCCTTTAGGTCGCTCAGAAGAGAAGGGGACAGGAGCTAGCTGGGAGAAAGGAAGACTTGGAAGGTGCAAGTGTTGGACATGGTTCCCTCCCTCATGGTGCAACATGCTGGTGACTAGGGTTCACCATGGCCACCATATCTTGAGACATGCCTCCCGTTCATAGCACTCCCAATAGGCCTTGTTCTCCATTTGATGTCACCGGTGTCAACCACCCTCCTTGCCTCTGCCCTCAAGACCTTCCTCTCGTGCTCCTCCAGTTCGTTCCTACCGCCGCTAGCAATAGGCCTACGTTATCATCTCACTCTCGGAATGTGATGGCTCAAGATATGTAGAGCTCATTGGGAACCCCAAGAGGAAGGTATGATGAGCACAACAGCAAGTTTCCCTCAGTTATGAAACCAAGGTTATCGAACCAGTAGGAGTAAGAAAACAACTCCAAGGTGTTGCTACCAACTTGGAATCCTGCACAACACAACCACAGAACTTTGCCCCAACTTACAGTGAGGTTGTCAATCTCACTGGTTTTGCTGAAAACAAAGGATTAAACGTATAGTGTGGATGATAGTAATTGCTTGCAGAAAGTAAATAGTAAACGGTAAACAGTAGGTGGTATATCAATGGTAAAGGAATGGACTAGGGTCCACAGTTCACTAGAGGTGTTTCTCCTTAAGATAAATAGCATGTTGGGTGAACAAATTACAGCGGGGCAATCGATAGATTGAGAAAGCATAACAATGCATATACTAGACATCTTGACTCCTACGATATTTGATTGGGCATTACAACATAATACATAGACCGTAATCCAACTGGATCTATGACTAATAATCCACCTTCAGGTTATCATCTGAACCCCTTCCAACATTAAGTTGCAAGCAACAGATAATTGCATTAGGCAAAGTGTGTAAAGTAAACAATACAATTGCCCCATGGACAAAGGATTGTTGTTTTCTCTTAGTAGCAACAACACATCTACAACCATAGAGATTTCTGTCACTTCCCCAGATTACTAGAGGCATGAACCTACTATCGAGCATAAATACTCCCTCTTGGAGTTACAAGCATCTACTTGGCCAAGATAGCTACTAGCAACGGAGAGCATGCAAGATCACAAATAACATAGACATGATAGAATCAAAAATCAATCTGACATAGTATCTCAGTATCCATCGGATCCCCGCAAACACAACATATAGGATTACAAATAGATGATCTTGATCATGAACGGAGCTCACAAGATCTAAACATGCTAGCACAAAGAAGGAGAACCAACCATCTAGCTACTGTATGGATCCATAGTCCAAGGATGAACTACTCACGCATCACTCCGGAGGCTGGCATGGTGATGAAGAAGGCCTCTGGGATGATCTCTCCCCTCCGGCAGGGTGCCGGGAAGAGCTTCGGATCCCCCTGATGGATGGAGATGGCAGCGGCTATAGACTCTTTCGTGGATTTTTGATCGGGTACTTAGGGTTTCTGCATCGAGGTACTTTTATAGGCGAAGGGGCAAGGTCGGTGGGCGCCCGAGGGGCCCACACCATGGGGCGGCACGCCCTAGGGGGTGGCCGCGCCAGTCCTAGGTGTGGCCACCTCGTGGCCCTACTTTGGATGCCCTTCGGACTCCGTGTTCCTTCTGGTAAACTATTGACTTTGGCTTTTGTCCCGTCCAATTCCTAGAATATTTCCTTACTAGCTTTTCTGAAACCAAAAACAGCAGAAAATAGGCAACTGGCACTGCGGCATCTTGTTAATAGGTAAGTTCTAGAAAATGTATAAAAATACCTCAAAGTGTAAACAAAACATAAGAAAGTTGATATAAAACAAGCATGGAGCATCAAAAATTATAGATACGTTTACGACGTATCAAGCATCCCCAAGCTTAATGCATGCTCGTCCTAAAGTAGGTAAGTGATAAAAAGAATAATTTTTGAGGTGACATGCACCATCACAATCTTGATCAAGGTATTTGTAAAGCATTGATAGCTGGGATCAAAGTACTCTAAACATGAGCATGAAAGATAGAGTTCTAACAATAAGACATAGCAACTATGTTGTAACATGAAAAGGTACAAACTAAAGATCATGAATAACAATGCATTGAAAGAAGTTTGTTTGTTTCACATATAGAAAACATAATAAGAGTGGTATTCGGCTTGTCCCTCATGGTATAGCAAAACATAAATGCATAGGACACCTTCAAAGTTCATAAGGGTGACTAGATACAAATAATTTAAGAACAAGCAATATCAAAGTTATGAATCAATCAACAAGTTTTAGGACAATGCACATTAAACTAAGAATTGCCACTATTCTCTCTCAATTGGTGCATAAAGATAGAAGATGGAGACTCAACATAAAAGTAAAAACGAAAGGCCCTTCATGGAGGGAAGCAGAGATTTCAAGTTTCATAAAGAGCTTCCAAAAATTATGGTACTTATTAGCTTTCAACTCTCATTGCCCCTATCATAAGCATCTTGAGGTGATTAAGGTTAAAGTGACACATATATTAGGATTTGCTTGACAAGTTATATGTTAAAAATCTCATGCCCCTTGCTTACGAGTACCGAACCTCATGCTACTCAACTTTAGTCACAAGTAAGTTCTTGTCATTGTAAGAACATGTGTATCATGGAGAACCGCCAACGGGCTACCCCTTTCCCCATGACACGGGAGCTTTCCCATATCAAAATGACAAGGCAACAGACAATGAGCATCCCGGTGATCTTTTTATTTGCTATTTGCATAGGTTTTTATTGAGGATGCTTCACAGATTGCTCACTATGGTTATGCTGCAAGTTTTCACCATGATTAGGCATGGCTTAGGCTGGTCGCCCAGGCGTTTCTCTAACACATATACAAACTTCATGAGCTTACAAGCTCCCCTTTTATTTCACACCATCGGGATCCATAAACAAAAGAACATGATATCAACTGAATAATAAGCGCAATGTTGAAAGCGTTCCCTGTGGTATCATGGTTCTGCTAATTCAGAACTTATAAAGTGTGAGCATATAAGCAACATAGATGGACACAATGGTTCAAGTTTATTAAGTGCAAGAAAATAAAGTGCGCCATCAGTTTGTGAGAGCTTTAATCACTAATTTTCACATAACAAAAGTTTAATTTGGAAGGTAGATAAAAACATGAATATACTTGGAATGGTGTAACACACAATGCATAGGAATTTATAGTGGACTCTTTGGAATAACTTGGTTTTCTTGGAGGTTGGATGCATGAGTAGAACTCATACTTGGTACAGGTGGAGACTAGCAAAAGACTGGGAGCGACTGACTAAGAGAGCAATAATGGCCATAATCATGCAAAGCGACAAAACATTATTAATTAAAGCATAAAGTGATATTACAAGTCAAAAACTAAATGATCATAGAGGCTAAGGTGACTGGTTCATAGTCTTAACATGGTGTAAGCATGTGCCAAGTCAACCCAAATAAAGCATCAAAGGAGAATACCATAATATTATGCTTTTGTATGCTAAAACAACGCATGATTCATTCAAGGCACATTAGGCAATCTCAATTGTTTGGAACAAGTCATGGTACAACAATAATAACTAAGCATAAGGTTAAAGCAACATCAAACATGACATGATAAAGTCTAGACCACAGTCAAAACAAGCTCCTTTTATACCAATTATAAGCATGAATCTTCCTACTCTTTTCCAACACCAATCAACTTATTTGAAACAACATATGGATACGGGGGTCCAACCAATTTATTTAAGCAAATCAAACAAAAGAAAACTAAAAACAAAAACAAAGACGCTCCAAGAACAACACAATCGTGCATGAAATAATAAAAATGAAGTGTTTTGGAAGAAAACCTAAGGTTTTTATTGATGAAGAAGGGGATGCCTTGGGCATTCCAAAGCTTTGACGCTTGTACCTCTTGAATATTTCTTGGAGTGACACGGGTGGCATCCCCAAGCTTGAGATTTTGTCCATACTTCGTCTCATCACATTATTCTTCCCTACACTCAAAAATTTCCTTCATACAAAAATTCACACAATCTTTATTAGCAACATTCGTGTATTCAAGATAATAAGTCTTTGGGTTTAGTTTCAACACAAGAAACTTCCATTAAAACACAAGTTACTGTAGCAATTCCTCCTAAAAGCTCAAATGATCAAAGAGAACTCAAAGAGAAAGAGATTAAGAGGCAAATACAAATAATGGTTGAAATCCATCAAAACAGACCAGCAGGTAAAAACCGATTTTTTCGAAGACCTTCTGTTGCTCAAATCGAAAAGTGCTAAACTAACGAAAGTTAGATAATAACCTGGGGCATAAGAACAGAAAATTATAGCTCAATCCTACGTATAGGGATTTTTCATGATGTTTTACAATGAAGCACAAACATCTGTTTCGGGACAGCAACTTTTCCAAGTCTTACTTCTCTCTCATTAGAGGTTATTCTTGGCACAAAAACCACACAAAAAGGATAAGGAGAGGTTATTACTTAGGCAATAACTTCTAAGACTCAACAAAATAAAAACTTACTAAAAGTAAATATAATTTGGGTTATCTCCCAATAGTGCTTTTCTTTAACGGCTTTCAGCTAGGCATAGGAGCAAGATTTAAGTATTTTCAAATGAAGAAGCATTAATATAAATTTTTGTTTTAATAGAAGAGGCAAAAGGTATCTTCTCTCTTCCTAGGGAAGTGTTCTATACCTTTCTTGAGTGGGAATTGATATTTAATGGTGCCTTCCTTCATATTAATAATGGCACCAACAGTTCTAAGAAAAGGTCTTCCCAAAATAATAGGACAAGAAGCATTGCATTCAACATCCAAAACATAGGAATCAACGGGGACATAGGTATTTTTAACCATAATAAGAACATCATTATTACTCCCCATGAGTTTCTTTTTATCATTATCATCAAGTTGGACATCTAAATAACAACCTTCTAATTGTGGCAAATCAAGAATTTCATAAATCTTTCTAGGCATAATAGAGACACTAGTACCAAGATCACATAAAGCTTTGAGATCAAAATCATTCACTTTCATATTAATAATGGGTTCCCAACCATCTTCTAATTTCCTAGGAATAGAAGCTTTATGTTTCAATTTTCCATCTTTAATTTTTATGAGAGCATCTATAATGTGTTTTGTAAAGGCCATATTCATAGCACTAGCATTAGGATTTCTAGCAAGATTTATAGGAACATAATTACTTCGGAAATATTGCAACCATCAAGATCAAAAACAAAATTACCATCCAAGGTAGTAGAACTATTGTTTCCCATATTTCGAAGAATTTCAGCATTTTTATTGGAAAAGGTTCCATTGGTTTTAGGCATTGTTGCAAAAGGAATGGGGACTTCATGTGGTTTGCTAGCATCAACATTGGTGGTGGTAATAGTATAGATACTACTATTTCTAGCAATTTCATCTTCTCTTTTCCACTTAGCATGCAATTCAGCTAACAATCTAACATTTTCATCAATTCTAACTTGTATGGCATTAGTAGCAGCAAAGGGGTTTTCCATAGTTTCAGGTTTAGCAGCCATTTTATTAATCAAAGAGGATTGTGCTTCAGACAAACATGAAATATTTTTTTCAGCATTCGAAAGTTTTTCCTCAACAGTTTTATTGAAATCAGTTTGTTTACTAATAAAATCCTTAAGCATGACTTCAAGTTCAGAGGGTGCACTTCTATTGTTGCTGTAGGAATTTCCATAAGCATTACCATTATTGGGGGGATATGGCATATAATTATTACTACCAAAATTACTCCTATAGGCATTGTTGCTATAATTATTATTTCTAATGAAGTTCACATCAACTTGCTCTTCTTGAGCAACCAAAGAGGCTAATGGAACATGATTTGGATCAATATGAGCTTTTCCATTAACAAGCATAGACATAATAACATCAATTTTATCACTCAAGGAGGAGGTTTCTTCAACAGAAATTACCTTCTTACCTTGTGGAGCTCTCTCAGTGTGCCATTCAGAATAGTTAACCATCATATTATCAAGGCGCTTTGTTGCCGCACCCAAAGTAATGGTCATAAAGGTGCCTCCAGCAGCAGAATCCAACAGATTTCTTGAAGAATAATTCAGTCCTGCATAAAAAGTTTGGATAATCATCCAAGCAGTCAGTCCATGAGTGGGCAATTCTTTACCAAAGATTTCATTCTTTCCCAAGATTGAGCAACATGTTCATTATCAAAAAAATTAAATTTCATTATATCACTTCTCATAGATAAAATCTTAGCAGGAGGATAATATTTTCAATGAAAGCATCTTTGCATTTAATCCAAGAATCAATATTATTTCTAGGTAGGGATTGCAACCATTCTCTAGCTTTTCCTCTCAAAGAGAAAGGAACAATTTAAGCTTAATAATATATTCATCTATATCCCTATGTTTTTGCATCTCACAAAGTTCAACAAAGTTATTAAGGTGAGCAGTAGCATCATTAGTACCAGCACCAGAGAATTGTTCTTTCATAACAAGATTGAGCATAGCAGGTTTAACTTCAAAGAAAGTAGCTTCAGGAACAGGTGGAGCAATAAGTATACACATGAAATCATTGTTGTTTGTGCTAGTGAATTCACACAACTTAGTGTTTTCAGGACTAGTCATTTTTTGAAAGATTAAAGCAAGCCAATAGAAATAGAAACTGAAATAGGAAATAGTTTTTTGTGTGTTTTTGATAAAAGAAGCAAACCAGTACAACTAATTTTTTGTGTGTGTTTTGATAAAAAGAAACAAGCAAACAAAACAAAATAAGCTAAGCAAAACAAAAACAAAGGAAAGAGATTGGTTGTGAGAGACTCCCCTTGCAAGAATCTTCTTTCTTCCTGAAAAGTGATTGACGAGGAGGAAGAGATTGAAGTTGTCCTTAACTCCTCGGCAACGGCGCCAGAAAAGTGCTTGATGGCTCAAGATATGTAGAGCTCGTTGGGAACACCAAGAGGAAGGTATAATGAGCACAGCAGTAAGTTTCCCTCAGTTATGAAACCAAGGTTATCGAACCAGTAGGAGTAAGGAAACAACTCCAAGGTGTTGCTAGCAACTTGGAATCCTGCGCAACACAACCATAGAACTTTGCCCCAACTTACAGTGAGGTTGTCAATCTCACTGGTTTTGCTGAAAACAAAGGATTAAACATATAGTGTGGAAGATAGTAATTGCTTGCAGAAAGTAAACAATAAACGGTAAATAGTAGATGGTATATCAATGGTAAAGGAATGGACCGAGGTCCACAGTTCACTAGAGGTGTTTCTCCTTAAGATAAATAGCATGTTGGGTGAACAAATTACAGCGGGTGATGGCTCAATGCATGGCGCCCAGAAAAATGCTTGATGGCGGTGTTGATGTAGAGCTCGTTGGGAACCCCAAGAGGAAGGTATGATGAGCACAACAGCAAGTTTCCCTCAGTTATGAAACCAAGGTTTAATCGAACCAGTAGGAGCAAGGAAACACCCCAAAGGTGTTACTAGCTGAGCTTTGGCAGGGCGCACTACCGGTGCTAGTAGCAACGTGAAGACCTGCACAACACAACCACAGAACTTTGTCCCCAACTTGCGATGAGGTTGTCAATCTCACCGTGTTTTGCGGAAAACAAAGGATTGAACGTATCGAATGGAAAGAAGTAAAAGTTTGCAGAAAGTAAACACAAAGCAGTAAACAGTTTATAGATTGTATGTAAAGAAAAGGACCGGGATCCATAGTTCACTAGAGGTGGCTCTCCTTAGATAGATAACATGCTGGGTGAACAAATTACAGCGGGGCAATTGAGAAACATCGAGAAAGCAATACATGCATATACTAATCATCTTGACTCCTCTGAGACTTGATTGGGCATTACAACATTATACATAGACCGCCATCCAACTACATCTATGACTAATAATCCACCTTCAGGTTATCATCCGAACCCTCTCCAGTATTAAGTTGAAAGCAACAGATTATTGCTTTACGAACTGCGTGTAAAGTAAACAATACGATTGTTCTATGAACAAAGGATTGTTGTTTTCTCCCTAGTAGCAACAGCACATCTAGTACCTTAGAGATTTCTGTCACTTCCCCAGATTACCAGAGGCGTGAACCCACTATCGAGCATAAATACTAACTCTTGGAGTTGCTAGAATCTACTTGGCCAAGATAGCTACTAACAACGGAAAGCATGCAAGATCACAAATAACAAAAACATGATAGAATCAATAATCAATCTGAAATAGCATCTCAATATCCATCGGATCCCCGCAAACACAACATGCAGAATTACAAATAGATGATCTTGATCATGAATGGAGCTCACAATATCTAAACATGAAAGCACAAAGGAGGAGAACCAGCCATCTAGCTACTACATGGATCCGTAGTCCAAGGATGAACTACTCATGCATCACACCGGAGGCTTGCATGGTGATGAAGAAGGCCTCTAGGGTGAATTCCCCTCTCCGGCAGGGTGCCGGGAAGAGCTTCAGATCCCCCCGATCTAGGGACAGAGACGACGGCGGCTACAGACTCTTTCGTGGATTTTTGATCGGGTGCCTAGGGTTTTCGTCCCGAGGGCAACTTATAGGCGGAAGGAGAGGCCGAGGGGGTGCTGGGGGCGGCCAGACCACCCCCTGGCACGGGCCAGGCCTAGCCGCATGGCCAGGTGGTGTGGCCGGCCCCCAGCCCTTCTCCGTCTAGTATTCTGGCACTTGATCCCTTCCGGAAAAATAGGCACTTTGGCTTTTGTCCCGTCCAATTCCGAGAATATTCATTTTCTGACTTTTCTGGAACCAAAAACAACAAAAAACAGGCAGCTGGCACTGTGGCTCTTGTTAATAGGTTAGTCCAAGAAATCATAATAAAAGTACTCCAAAGTTGGAACAAAACACAAGAAAGTGGATAAAACCAAGCATGGAACATCAAAAATTATAGATACATTTGGAATGTATCAACATCCCCAATCTTAACTCCTGCTCGTCCTCGAGTAGGTAAGTCATAAAAATAAATAATTTTTGAGGTGACATGCACCATCAAAGACTTGATCAAAGTATTTGCAAAACATTCAAGGCTGGGATCAAAGTACTTCAATCATAACATGAAAGACAAAGTTCTAGCAATAAGCAAAGAAACTATGATACAACATGAAAAGGCACAGACAAAAGATTCATGAATAACATGCTTTGCAAGACGTTTGTTTGTTTCACATAAAGAAAACATAGCATAAAAGTATTCAGCTTGTCCCTCAATAGAGTAGCAAATATAAATGCATAGGACACCTTCAAAGTTCATAAGAGTGACTAGATACAATAGTTTAAAACAAGCAATAACAAGTTATGCATCAATCAACTAGTCTTGGGACAATGCACATAGAACTAAGAATGACCACTATGCTCTCAAAGTGGTGCATAAAGATAGAAGGTGGAGATTCAATATAATGGTGGAAGAAAGACCTTTTGTAAAAGGAAGTAGGGATTCAAGTCTCATAAAGAGCTTCCAAAAATTATGGTACTTATAGCTTTCAGCTCTCATTGCCCCTATCATAAGCATCTTGAAGGTGATTAAGGTTAAAGTGACACAACTAAGAGGATATGCTTGACAAGTTATAAACCGAAATCTCATGCCCCTTACTTACGAAGACCGATCCTCATGCTACTCAACTTCAGTCACGAGTAAGCTCTTGTCATTGTAAGTATATGTGTATCATTAAGAACCGCCAACGGGATACCCCTTACACATGATACGGGAGCTTTCCCATAATCAAAATGACAAGGCAAGCAGACAATGAGCATCTCAGCGATCTTTTTATTTGCTACTTGCATAGGTTTTTATTGAGGATGCTTCATAGAATGCTCATTATGGTGATGCTGCAAGTTTCCACCATGATTAGGCATGGCTTAGGCTAGCAGCCCAGGTGTTTCTCTAGCACACATACAAACTCCATGATCTTACAAGTTCCACTTTTATTTCACACCGCCGGGATCCGTAAGCAAAAGAACATGATATCAACGGGGTACAAAGTACAAGTGCAATGTTGAAAGCGTTCCCCATGAAACATGGTTCTGCTAATTTCAACTTATAAAGCGCAAGCATATACGCAACAAAGAAGGACCCAATGGTTCAAGTTTATTAGATGCAAAAAAGTAAAGTGTGCCATCAAGTTCGTGAGAGCTTTAATCACTAGTTTTCTCATAACAAGTTTAATTTGGAAGGTAAACAAATGCATGAATATACTTGGAATAGCATAAGCTAGTAGGTAGTTATGGTGGACTCTTTGGAGTAACTTGGTTTAGGGAGTTGGATGCATGAGTGTAACTCATACTTGGTTGTGGAGGCTAGCAAAAGACTGAGAGCGACAAACTAAGAGAGCAATAATGGCCATAATCATGCAGAGCGACAAAACATCATTGATCAAAGCATAAAGTGATACTACGAGTTGAAAACTAAAGGATCATAAAGTCTATGATGACTTGATATAGTCATAACATGGTGCAAGCATGCGCCAAATCAACCCAAATAAAGCATCAAGGGAGAATACCACTGTACTATGCTTTAATATGCTAAAACAACGCATGATTCATCCAAGGCACATTAAGCAATCTCAATTGTTTATAACAAGTCATGCTACAACAAAGAATATTAAGCATAAAGCCAAAACAATATCAAGTATGGCATGACAAAGCATAGGCCACAGTCAAAAACAAACTCGTTTTACCACATCAGCATGAACTTTCCTACTCTTTTCCAAACCAAACCAAACTATTTGCAAACCGATGTATGAAAGAGGGGGTCCAACCAATTTATTCAGAAAACTAAGCAAACCAAGCAAACTAAAAACCAAAACAAAAACGAAAAAGAAGACGCTCCAAGAAAAACACAACTGTGCATGAAACAATAAAAATAAAGCGTTTGGAAGAAACTTGAGATTTTTATTGATGAAGAAGGAGATGCCTTGGGCATCCCCAAGATTTGACGCTTGTACTTCTTGGATATTTCTTGGGGTGACACGCGTGGCATCCCCAAGCTTGAGCTTTAGTCCATCCTTCATCTCATTACGCATTCCTTCCGTACACCTGAAAAATTTCCTTCATACAAAACTTCATACAATCTTTATTAGCAACATTAGTGCACTCAAGATAAATAAGTCTTAAGGTTCAGTTCTAACACCAAATAAACTTCCATTAGAACACTAGCTACTGTAGCACTTCCCTCAAAAATCTCAATTCCCCAAAAGAATTTAAAAAGGAACCAACAAGAAGCAAATGCAGAAAATGGCAGAAATCTGTCAAAACAGACCAGCAGGTAAAGACGAATTTTTTCGAAGACCTTCTGTTGCTCAAATCAAAAAGTGTTGAACTAACGAAAGTTAGATAACAACCTGGGGCAGAATCACAAAAATTCACGCCTCAAAAAGACGTTCAGAGATTTTACACTAATTTTTACGGTGAAACATAGAAATCTGTTTCGGGACAGCAACTTTTCCAATCATTACTTCTCTCTCATTAAAGGTTACTCTTGGCACAAAAAGCAAATAAAAAGGATAAGGAGCGGTTATTACCGAAGTAATAACTTCCAAGACTCATCTAAAACTTTTGGGTTATCTCCCAATAAGTACTTTTCTTTAACGCCTTTAAGTTAGGCATAAGAAGCAAGAAAAAATCAAGTGTTCTCAAATGAAGAAGCATTAAGACCAAATTTCTTGCCCTTACCTCTCTTACTTTTATTCTTAACCTTGGGGAAAATATGATTGTTTGGTGGAGAAGAAAGGTGCATGGTCCCCTTTCCCACATCTATTATTGCTCCAAGGAGTTCTAATAGGGACCTTCCAAGTGTAATTTGTCCTTTTCCTGCACATTCAATAACAAGATAATCAATAGAAATCGTTTTCCCAAGGATCTTTGTAAAAACTCCTTCAGCTATTCCAAGAGGTAATATGGTGCTATTATTAGCAAGAGATATTTCTTTTCCTCCTTCCGTGAGCCCCCAAGTATTCAGAGATTTATAAATATCTTTGGGCATAAGATAAAATTCAGACATGATATCACAGCGGGCTTGAAAAGTTTCAGTGTTGATCTCAATGTTTACTGTAGGGAACCACTTTGATGGTTCAGAGTTTATTGGAACATAATTGTGATGCTCCCTAAGCGTATTATAGCAACTTTCTAAGCTAGTAGTGCTAGTCTCAAGAGTGTTCAACCTAGCAAATATTTTTGCAAAAGAAATATCAGTTTGGCTAGGCACGTTGTAAGTGAGGATCAATTTCTTGATAGCATTAATAGCATCATACTCATTGCATTGGAGGAAATCTCCTCCCACAACAGCATCTAAAGCATATCTATAGCAAAGAGCAATCCCAAGGTAAAAACTGCTAAGGAACAAGCTTTGAGTCATTTTAGGCTCAGTTTTTTCATGTAGATTAGAGATTCTAGACCAAGCTTCTTTAAAACTTTCCTCAATTCCTTGTTTAAAAGTGAAAATCATTTCCTCGGGTGACATAGTGACTAGAGCAAGGCTAGACATAGTGGCAACTTAAGATAGGAACTAATTTTTTTTGGTTTTTGAAATAAGAAAGCAAACTAGTAAAAAGAAACAAGCAAACAAAGCAAAAAGAAACTAAGCAAAACAAAAATAACAAAGTAAAGAGATTGGTTATGAGGGACTCCCCTTGTGAAGATGTCCTTGACTCCCCGGCAACGGCGCTAGAAAAATGCTTGATGGCTCAATGCACGGTGCCCAGAAAAATGCTTGATGGCGGTGTTGATGTAGAGCTCGTTGGGAACCCCAATAGGAAGGTATGATGAGCACAGCAGCAAGTTTCCCTCAGTTATAAAACCAAGGTTTAATCAAACCAGTAGGAGCAAGGAAACACCCTAAAGGTGTTACTAGCTGAGCTTTGGCAGGGCGCACTACCGGTGCTAGTAGCAACATGGAGACCTGCACAACACAACCACAGAACTTTGTCCCCAACTTGCGATGAGGTTGTCAATCTCACCGTGTTTTGCGGAAAACAAAGGATTAAACGTATCGAATGGAAAGAAGTAAAAGTTTGCAGAAAGTAAACACAAAGCAGTAAATAGTTTATAGATTGTATGTAAAGAAAAGGACCGGGATCCATAGTTCACTAGAGGTGGCTCTCCTTAGATAGATAACATGCTGGGTGAACAAATTACAGCGGGGCAATTGAGAAACATCGAGAAAGCAATACATGCATATACTAATCATCTTGACTCCTTTGAGACTTGATTGGGCATTACAACATTATACATAGACCGCCATCCAACTACATCTATGACTAATAATCCACCTTCAGTTTGTCATCTGAACCCCCTCCAGTATTAAGTTGCAAGCAACAGATTATTGCTTTACGAACTACGTGTAAACTAAACAATACGATTGTTCTATAAACAAAGGATTGTTGTTTTCTCCCTAGTAGCAACAGCACATCTAGTACCTTAGAGATTTCTGTCACTTACCCAGATTACCAGAGGCATGAACCCACTATCAAGCATAAATACTAACTCTTGGAGTTGCTAGCATCTGCTTGGCCAAGATAGCTACTAACAACGGAAAGCATGCAAGATCACAAATAACAAAGACATGATAGAATCTATAATCAAACTGAAATAGCATCTCAATATCCATCGGATCTCCACAAACACAACATGCAGAATTACAAATAGATGATCTTGATCATGAACGAAGCTCACAAGATCTAAACATGAAAGCACAAAGGAGGAGAACCAACCATCTAGCTACTACATGGATCCATAGTCCAAGGATGAACTACTCACGCATCACACCGGAGGCTTGCATGGTGATGAAGAAGGCCTCCAGGGTGAATTCCCCTCTCAGGCAGGGTGCCGGGAAGAGCTTCAGATCCCTCCTGATCTAGGGATGGAGATGACGGCGGCTACAGACTCTTTCGTGGATTTTTGATCAGGCACTTAGGGTTTTCGTCCCGAGGGCATCTTATAGTCGGAAGGGGAGGCCGAGGGGGTGCCGGGCGCGGCCACACCACCCCCTGGCGTGGGCTAGGCCTGGCCGCACGGCCAGGTGCTGTGGTGTCCCCCTAGCCCCTCTCCGTCTCGTATCCTGGCACTTGATGACATCCGGAAAAATAGGCACTTTGGCTTTTGTCCCGTCCAATTCCGAGAATATTCATTTTCTGACTTTTCTGGAACCAAAAACAGCAGAAAACAGGCAGCTGGCACTGTGGCTCTTGTTAATAGGTTAGTCCAAGAAATCATATGAAAAGTAGTCCAAAGTTGGAACAAAACACAAGAAAGTAGATAAAACCAAGCATGGAACATCAAAAATTATGGATACATTTGCAATGTATCAGCAGGGCAATTGACAGATTGAGAAACCAATGCATATACTAGACATCTTGACTCCTACGAGATTTGATTGGGCATTACAAGATAATACATAGACCGTAATCTAACTGCATCTATGACTAATAATCCACCTTCAGGTTATCATCCGAACCCCTTCCAGTATTAAGTTGCAAGCAATAGATAATTGCATTAAGAAAAGTGTGTAAAGTAAACAATACAATTGCCCCATGGACAAAGGATTGTTGTTTTCTCCCTAGTAGCAACAACACATCTACAACCTTAGAGATTTCTGTCACTTTCCCAGATTACTAGAGGCATGAACCTACTATCGAGCATAAATACTCCTCTTAGAGTTACAAGCATCTATTTGGCCAAGATAGCTACTAGTAACGGAGAGCATGCAAGATCACAAATAACATAGACATGATAGAATCAATAATCAATTCTGACATAGTATCTCAATATCCATCGGATCCCACAAACACAATATATAGGATTACAAATATGTGATCTTGATCATGAACGGAGCTCACAAGATCTAAACATGATAGCACAAAGGAGGAGAACCAACCATCTAGCTACTGTATGGACCCATAGTCCAAGGACGAACTACTCACGTATCACTCCGGAGGCTGGCATGGTGATGAAGAAGGCCTCCAGAATGATCTCTCCCCTTCGGCAGGGTGCTGGGAAGAGCTTCGGATCCCCCCGATCTAGGGATTGAGATGGCAGCGGCTACAGACTCTTTCGTGGATTTTTGATTGGGTACTTAGAGTTTCTATATCGGGGTACTTTTATAGGCAAAGGGGCAAGGTCGGTGGGCGCCTGAGGGACACCATGGGGCGGCACGCCCTAGGGGGTGGCTGCGCCAGCCCTAGTTGTGGCCACCTTGTGGCCCCATTTTGGCTGCCCTTCGGACTTCGTGTTCCTTCTGGTAAAATATTGACTTTGCTTTTGTACCGTCTAATTCCGAAAATATTTCCTTACTAGCTTTTCTGAAACCAAAAACAGCAGAAGACGGGCAACTGGCACTGCGGCATCTTGTTAATAGGTTAGTTTCAGAAAATATATAAAAATACCTCAAAGTGTAAACAAAACATAAGAAAATTGATATAAAATAAGCATGGAGCATCAAAAATTATAGATACGTTTACGATGTATCAGAATGCATCTCTTTCCATGCATGGTTGAAGTGTGCATATATCATGTCGTATAGTGGACCATAATATCTTTCAACATCCTTCAAAGGGAAAACATATTGCACAAAAATATATAAGTTATGACGAAGTTAAAAAAAATGTGATGGTTCGTGTTTGTCACCGCATAGTTTATCTTAACTAATTTTGTGCATCATCTGTTTTAAGGAAATATTGTTCGGTTTACTCTAGTTATCCTCACCATCCAGTGTACCTTGCTCCACACAAGGGTCCTTGATTTCCGATCGGTAGACAGATCAGTACCCAAATAAAAAACTCACTAAAGCATGCTCATACGTGCATTATGTAACTGAGAGATCTGTTGGTGTGCTGAAAAGGAAGCGGATGATGCATAGCTATTTGACTCATACGCAAAAAAATGATTATCTTGACTTGCATGGTTCTTCACAACCATGTACACCAGCATCAGACTACTCCATCAAGGTATCAAAAGTACAAATTATGGAATATCCAATGAAACGATGTCAGAACTGAACGGTGTGTCTATAGATGACTTACACAATAAACTTACAACTAGAATTTATGCTCAATCCCTAACACTTATATAGGAGTATTCCATAGGGTGTGCAATAGCATAACCAGCTCTAGACTGTACTATAATCTCGATACCTAGTTCTATCCCGTGGACTATAATCTTGACACCAAACTCTAGCCTAAATACGCCAATAGTTATACAAGTGTTAAAACTTAGTTCTTAGGGCCAAACTCGTGATTTGTAAGGGTCCTAAGAATTTCTTAGGCTTTAAACCAGTGAAGTATCACCAAGTATCTCTTGTTATTATGTCCCTTTCATTTTATTACATGGTAATTTCCCCCTTTCTTATTACACGGTCTTCGTCAACCTATAGTGTGACGATAGATGATGGATGAGAAAGCGATGCAATTATCTTAAGACACTAGAAAATACAGATACATCTTGGATGAAGCCTAAGGTGACAAATGTGCAAGGCTGGGACAATGATGGACGAGACCATGGTGTCCATGACCATGATTCCAGGTTACCACCGAAAACAAGGGCAAAGACATCAAATAATGTTGAGAACGTGAGCATGAAGGGGAAAAGATGGGACGGGTCACATGGAAATTCCATATTGGGCTTATGGATATTAGTAGACAACATCAGACCAAATCTTACTCGCTAAAGGAAGGAGCCACTTCATTTTATTGCGGTGTCTTCTTTGGGCTTCTTGACGGAGCTCTGACCGGTCCAACTGCAAACCTGTATTTAGCGTGAGTTCCCCTCTAGTTAGGGTTTTTGTTCCTCTTGCGGCGACGCCGGTGTTGGGATCATTGGTTCCCAGGATCGTCCATGTTTCTCCCTGCTCTAGTTCATGTTCGGGCCTTGCAGCCTTGACACCCTTTTGTGGAGGTGTGCGGTAATTTCCTACAGTTACTAGATCGGATTGTTGTGGGTTTTAGACCATGGCGTCTAATCAATCATGAGAGTCCTCTAAGAACGGTGATGGTGACATTGAGGAGATGATGAAGCATATGGGACTATGGGAGGAGGACCTAGATGAAGTGGTGTTTGAGGAAGAAGGGCAACTAGCTGAGGAGGCTACCCGATGGTTGATCATAGCCAAGGTGTATACGGATAAATAGTACTCCACCTATTGGTTCTATAAGAACATGAGATCATCCTGGGATCTGGCGCACGACATGAAGATAAATACTCTTGAGGGTAATCTCCATATCCCCTGGTTAGTATGTCTCGGTGATTGGGGAGAGGGTTACGAAAAGAGGCCCATGGGAGTTTAGAGGTAAGCATGTTGTAATAGTGCCTTATGATGGATTCACCAAGCAATCAACCATCAAGCTCAATCATATTGACAAATGGATTCAAATACATGATCCTCCGCTTGGCTATGCTCCTATGGTTAAATATCTAGCCTCCAAGTTTTGAGATTCAAAACATCTGAGGCTACTTATTTTGTCTATGAGGACAATTTCTACCATTTCAAGGTCAAGCTTGATGTTCATAGGCCTCTAAAAAGTGTGGTATCGTTGGTGAGGGGTGGAAAAAGTGAGTTGTTCTTGGTAAAGTTTGAGAAGCTGTCCAATTGGTGCTAGGTGTGTGTCCATCCGAGGCACGAATTCAAGGAGCATGGCAATGGGATCCATCCTCCATCTTCCCTGGTGTTCAAGAATTTGAGGGTCGAGTGGAGCATACGAGTTGGTGGGAAACCGTCCCATGGCAGAGCAGGATTTATGGAGATGGTAGGAGCAATTTTGCTAAGCGTGGGGGAGCGACTTTTTCTTGACCTGCTAACGTTCAGAGGACAAAGGAGTTCTCCAATGATGACATGGATGACGATCCTGACAGGGGAAGGAAGAGAGGTTCAGTTCATGGGAGTGGTGATGTACCGCTTGTTCTGTAGGGCATGGCTGAGGCTATGCTTCCAATGGAGAAAAATTCTAGACTTAACGCGATGGTGAATCAATTTGAACCTTCGGATATTAATCCAGATGCTCCACCAAGTCCAAATCCGGTGTGTGATCCTAGGAGGCCCAAGGTAGGGGCGGTTTTAGTAAATGACTGCACTTCTGATCTGAAATGGCAGGCTTTGAGGAGGGGTGCTGCCCATCTCAATGAGTCTCATGAGCTTAAACTATCGAGGAGTGGTCAATGCCCCGATAGTCAAAGAGCTTCGTGCTTTTCTCACAAAGTTTGGTTCTTTATATTATGTATTCATGAAACTCAAATTAGTAAGGTTCATGGATTCATTAGCTAGTTCTTTGGGCTTTGATGGAGCTTTTTCTTTCACTCGTGACGTAAGGAATGGAGGTTTAGGCATTTTTTGCAATAATAATATAAGCATTAATGTTTTGGGTTACTCTCGTACAATATCAACACATTTGTATCAGGTCTTGATGTCGGGCAATGGAGGTTGACCAATTTCCATGGCGAGGCGCAAAAAAATGAGAGATACAAAATGTGAGATTTATTGAAAGACATCTATGGGGATAGCACTCTCCCATGGTTGTGTCTTGGCGATTTTACTGATGTTCTTAGCGACGAGGAACATGAGGGGGTTGGCCATCGTCCATACTCAGATCCAAGGATTATATGATGCGGTGAATGTTTGCAACCTCATAGACTTGGGTTATAAACGCCACTTTTGTACTTGGGAAAAGAAGGTAGCAAGAGGAACATACACTAGAGTATGACTCGATCATGCCCTAGGATTTTCTGGATTGGAGTGCCCAGTTACCGCTCACATTCGTAACACCTATGGAAGCGGCTACCTCATAGCACTGTGCACTCTTGATTCAGCTGACAGAGAAAATTCACATCGCCCTCGGATCAGTCATTAAATCCACTATTTTGGAATCATTACATCATTACCAGTTCACTTGCATGGTGGTGACTTTATGGGCGATTTGGACGGCACGGAAGAAATCCATTCATGAGGCGATATATCAAAGCCCTCTATCTACTCATGGTTTGGTCAACTCTTTCTTGGAGGAACTGAAGGTTTTAGCTAAACCCTCTGCTCGATCGCTCATACATGGTTCAGCTCCAGGGTCATAGCCGAGGTGGATCCCTCCTACATCAGCACTACCTTAACTGAATGCCGATACACATAAAAAATTGAATGTCGATGCAACAATCTCCAAGACTGGAAGCAGGGGATCAGCAACATGTTTTTGCAGGTACAACAATGGAACCTACCTCGGAGCATCAAATGTTGTTTTTGACGGAATCATTGATCCAACGGTCCCTTGCCTGCCACGGGGCAACGGGATTAGCTGAAGATCTGGGTCTTTCGAGCATTTTTGTGGCTTCAGATTGCAATACGGTTTTCTATGACATCATAGATGGGAGCAAAGGAACACATGCAGCGGCATCTGAGGTCCAGACACGATCTACTCATTTCTACGAGTTTGAGTTCGTTTTCGAAGGAAGGGCCTCATACTTTGAGGCTCACAATTTAGTTAGACACTACAAGAACAGGTCAAGGCGCTCACAGTCATATCCTACGCCGACGGCTTTTTGTCAGGGCTGTTGGAGTAGGCCCTGAGTTGGGCAACCCATCAAAGAGGTCGTCGCCCAGGTTTGTCGTCGGCATAGGACGAGATATGTCGGCGGCAGCCGTCGGCGTATGTTGGTCGTCAGCGTAGGGGCTTGGCCATGACGACAACGCGACGACGTCAAATCTACATCGACTGTTTAGCCGTTAGCATAGGTCTGAGAACTACACCGACGGTATTTTCCTCGGGAGAACTCTTTTTCCTTTTTGCCACATTAATCCTAAAAAATCATAACTAAATCATTCTAATTTAGAAAAATACAAATAAATATATCAAAAATTTGAAGAAAAATAAGATCTATCTATCTGAACTCAAATATTAAACATCTTTGTTGAATAAAAGTTAAGTAAAATATTATATATACTTTCGTATAATATATTTTTCATTTTCCTAGTGCCAAAAACGGGGTATTTTGTGAAGCAGCCACAAAATAAAAGTTAAAATGGTATCATCCTATTTTTCAAATATACTAGACCACCTTTCATGAACAATGTAAAAAAAACGAGGTATCTTAAACCTTTTCGTCCATCCCTCGTGAAAAATAAAAATTTCTCTCAAATCGGTAGGAAGTGTGTCAGATTTGAACTACGGGTACATGATCTAATGCTCATGTTTTTTTGCAAAAATTATTTTTAAATTCATAATATACTATTTTATCAAAGATTCACTACAAGTTTAGCGAGGCTCATTCTGATCTAAGAATCTTCATGCCCGCCTTTTTTACCATAGTTTGAAATGGGCATAAGAAATTAAAAAATGACCCAAACAATATAAAACCTTCGCGTGATGTCATATTATGTGACATAGTTGCAAGGAAAAATATCAAATTTGGTATATTGCAAATATCTCAAAAATTCTTTCTGAGAAATGAGCATCATGTTCGAGGTTTCATGGCTTTTAGGCCAAAGAACCAATGTTATGGCTAGAAATACGGCAGTTTGCCATAATGTGTCCATATTGTGCATACATGTGCATCTTGGGATGGAGAAGAATATTGCAGGAGGAAGTTTTCTTTATGTCGCACCAAAAAGCTATTTTCTATTTTCCGAGTGCCAAAAACGGGGTGTTCTGTGAAGCAACCACCAAATAAAAGTTTCAAAATGGCAACACCCTATTTTTGAAAAATACTAGACCACCTTTCATGGATAATGTTCCAACCGGGGTATCTTAAACCTTTTCATCCACCCCACGTGAAAAAGACAAATTTCTACTGAATAAGTGGATCAAATTTGAACTACAGTTACATGAAATAATGCTCATGATTTTTTGAAAAAAATCATTTTTAGCTTCACAATAAGCTATTTCCTCAGAGATTCACTACAAGTTTAGCGAGACTCAGCCCCGAGCTAAGAATCTTCATGGCTGTCATTTTGACAATAGTTTGAAACAGGCATAAAAAATCAGAAATGATCCAAATAATGTAAAACCTTCGTGTGGTATCAAATTATATGACATAGTTATAAAAAACATCAAATTTAGAATATTGCAAATAACTTAAAAATTCCTTATCGAAATTGAGTATCATGTTCGAGATTTCTTGACTTCTAGGCCAAAGAACCAATGATATGGCTAGAATCGTGGCATAATTTCTCATAATGTGCCTATTGTGCTCAGATGTGCATCCTGGGATGGCGAACAATATTGCAGAAGGAAGTTTTTCTTTTTGTCCTACCAAAAAGTCATTTTCTATTTTCCGAGTACCAAAAACGGGGTGCTTTGTGAAGCAACCACCAAATGAAAGTTTCAAATGATACCACCCCATTTTAAAAAAATACAATAACATCTTCCATGGACAATGTCCCAACCGGAGTATCTTAAACCTTTTCGTCCACCCTCGTGAAAAAGATAAATTCTTGCTAAATAAGTGGGTCAGATTTGAACTACAGGTACATGATATAATGCTCATGATTTTTTGAAAACATCAATTTTAGGTTCACAATATGTTATTTCATCAGAGATCTACTGCAAGTTTAGAGAGGCTCAACCACGAGCTAAGAATCTTCGTGTCCGCCATTTTGACCTTAGTTTAAAATAGGCATAAGAAATTCAAAAATGATCCAAACAATGTAAAATCTTCGCATGGTGTCAAATTATATGACATAGTTGCAAGAAAAAATATCAAACTTCAAATATTACAAATATCTCAAAAAAATTCCTTCTCAAAAATGAGCATCATGCTCAAGGTTTTATGGCTTTCAGGCCAAAGAACCAATGTTATGGCTAGAATTGCGCTGTAGTTTGTCATAACATTCTCATATTATGCACACATGTGCGTCATGGGATGGCGAACAATGTTGCAGGAGGGTATTTTCCTTTTTATCGCACGAAAAAGCAATTTTCCATTTTCTAAGTACCAAAAGCCGGGTATTTTGTGAAGCAATCACCAGATGAAAGTTTCAAAATAGTACCACCCTATTCTTCAAAAATACTAGACCACCTTTCATGGATAATGTCCTAACCGGGGTATCTTAAAACTTTTTGTCCACCCTCATGAAAAAGACAAATTTCTACCAAATTGGTAGGAGGTTGATCGGATTTGAACTACATGTACATGATCTAATGCTCATGATTTTTTGGAAAAATCATTTTTAGGTTCATAATATGCTATTTCATCAGAGATCCACTGAAAGTTTAGCGAGGCTCAGCCCCGATCTAAAAAAAATCATGCTTGTCGTTCATAGTTTGAAACGGACATAAAAAATTCAAAAATGTTCCAAACAATGTAAAACTTTCGCGTGCTGTCATATTATGTGACATAGTTGGAAGGAAAAAATAGAAAACTTGAAATATTGCAAATATCTCAAAAATTTCTTCTCGGAAATGAGCTATCGTGTTCAAGGTTTCATGACTTTGAGGTTAAACGACCAATATTACGGCTAGAATCACGACATAGGTTCGATTGGTGCAGTGTTAAAAGATATGATGCATGATCAAAAGGTGATATGGATGTCATATTTGGATTCCTCTCATTTTTATGATCAATTTAAACATATTATTTGTTGAATTCCGATTTACGGATTTGAAGATATGAATTGTTCCATATTAAATAGGAAAAGACAAAAAAATATTGTTATTTAAATGCAAGATTATTATTACTTATTCATTGTTGTTTACTTAAATAATTGTTTGAAATTTAAAAAATAAAGACGTTTGACATCATGGTTTAAGGGTAAATAGGATGAATATGGTAGTATTATCAACTAGTTCTAATTTCTTTCTCTGAAGCTCGTTCGGAAGGAACAGAGAAGATAAGCGTGATGAGGTTGGAATAGTGTGAGGATGGGTGACCGATTGAAAAGCACGAGTACAATTTGGTACTTAGGGTTAAAAAACTCTATAAGATTAACGAGTCAAACAATTAAAAAAATATGAAAAAAGGCCGACGGCTAGCCGTCGGCGTATCCAAACAACGCCTTCTAGGTAGGACCCATCTGGCATATGTGGACGTGTTACGTCTGTTGCCGGCGTAGCGGAAATCTAGCCTATGCCTGGCCGTCGGCGTATCATCTGTTACGTGTAGTGAGACATGTTATAAATAGTGGATTAGGATGTCACATCAGGGTAGGTACTCGTATTTTCTGAATATTTATGTACTCCCTCTGTCACGGTTTAAAGGGCCTACGCATACACCTAGATCGTTAATTTGACCATAAAAATATTAATTATTTAACATAAAAATTATCTAATTAAAAAATTTAGATGTTATACTTTCTAATGGTATAATTTTTATATTAAATAATTAATATTTTATTGGTTAAATTAACGACTTAGAAATACGCGTAGTCTCTTAAAACCGGACGGAGGGAGTAAATATTATCGTCGATTAATAAAGTCTAGCTAAAAAAACTGCAAAAGGACGTCGCAACACGATATGAACGCTGCTAGTACAAACGTGTACGGTCAACTTCTGATACGCGTCAAACTCCAGCAAAATATACTACTTCTGCAAAAGAGTCGTGGTGGAGCTACTAAATAACCGATCGAAGTCATCCTTTGAAACTCCTGTGAAATTTCGATTGGTAGTAAGCATCCAGTACCGCCTCTTCTACCGAATCGTATGTAAACTAATAATAACACGACAATTCAACATAGGAAGTGTATAAGCAAGAAATTAGTATCAGTTCACGGCGCAAAAATTCAACACGAAAATAATGAAGCAAGTCTTGCCCCAAAGCAAGCGCGTCAGTCTAAACGACTCAGAAAAACGCGACGCGCTTCCGAAACTTCATCTTGCGCGCGTACTGCATATATATAAATAGTATCACTACCGATTGTTCATCCATCATCATCCACAGGCCATTACCAACAGATCGACAATCGACATCGACTCCTCGAGCAAGAATCAAGGACAAGCATTCGGCGAGCAAATGGCCGGCTACGAGAAGCAGCAGCAGCATCCTCTGCACCCTAACATGAGCGCGCCCTACTACGCCCACCCGGTCCCGCCTCCGCATCAGCCGTACTACGCTCCCCCTCCCCCCACCCCTCGCCGGAGCGCGCCCGGCTGCTTCATCTGCTCCATCTTCAAGGTCATCGCCATCGCCGTCATCGTGCTCGGCGCCGCCACCCTCGTCCTCTGGCTCATCCTCCGCCCGGGCGCCGTCAGGGCCACCGCCGTCTCCGCCACGCTCGCCCGCTTCGACCTCGCCGACAGCCCTGCCGCCGGCGGCGGCGGCGGCCAGCTCCTCCAGTACAACCTCACCGTGGACATCCGCGTGCGCAACCCGAACCGCTTCCGCATCCACTACGAGTACGCCGAGGCGCAGGCGTCCTACGACGGTGAGCGGTTCGGGTACGACCCCGTGGACCCCTTCTACCTGGAGAGGAAGGGCGAGCGCACCGTCACGGCCGCGTTCGCCGGCTCGTCTCCCATGGACGACGACGGCGCGCTGCGCGCGTACAGCAGGGAGAGGAGCGGCGGGTTCTACTTCGTCAAGGTCAGGCTGTACTCCGACCTGGGGTTCAAGGTCAGGGTGTTCAACGCGCGTCGCAAGAGTAAGATCAGCTGCACGCTGAAGCTGCCCGTGCCCAACACGAGCGCGACGCCCGTGACCATGCAGCTGGGGACGAGGTGCGCCGTGGACTTCTGAGTTCTGACCTTCGGGGATGGCGACGTTTTTTACTTGATGATTTCTGGTAGCTAGTTTGTCACTTGAAAATGGAAGCATGCGCGTAAGCTAGGTGATCGAGCATGCATTATTTATTCTCCTAAAAGCGCGTAGTGGATTCTTTGGATATGACTGGATATGTAAATAAATCGATGTCTTCAATTCTTTGGTTATACACTTTTTTTTAAGATAATACATCATTGCCACGCTTTAAATTAATAAAGTCACCGCGGTTCACATAGACGCATACAACTTAACGAAAAACAACACGCTGAGGCCTACAGCTTAGCCACACAGAAAAGTAAAACAGTAGGATCCTGCAGGGTCGGCCTCCCCATCGAAGCCGAGGATACAGAGAAGCCTAAGCGGACTAAACATGATCGTTTCCAGGCGCCAGCTTGAGGTACAACTGCCTGAGCTCGTTGGCCATCCATGTGATGCCCTCCTTGTCCTTCTCCTTAGCGTTTATCTTCCACAACTGCAAGTGAATGATCATTTTATAGAGCAAGTCAGCGGGATGGCGGATCACTTTTGATTCTATCGTCAACTTATTACGGATAAGCCACAATGACCAAGATTGCGCGACGAAGAAGATCCACAGAAGCCGCCGCGGCTGCCCAGAGAAACCCGACAGAATAGCAAAAAAATGGACGAAGCTAGCGGGGTACCAATTGCACCGGAGGATCTGGCTGAGCGCTCCCCAAGCGAACCTTGCCAAAGAGCACGTAAAGAATATGTGGGAGGCATTTCCCCCTGCCCCACACAGGGCACACTCCCCGTTGGACGGTCTGTCGCGAGGCGATGAGTTCGTTCGAAGGGAGCCTGTCAAGGGCCAGTTGCCACGAGAAGATCTTGTTTTTAAGAGGGATTTTGGCTTTCCAGATGTCTTGACAGTGCGCTACTGATACCCCTTGTGTCAGTAGTCGGTACATAGATTTTACCGAGTAATCCCCAGACGACTCTAGGTGCCATCGAATCCTATCGTTACCGGGGCAGAGGGTTACCAACTCGAGCGCATCGACCAACGCCAGCCAGGCGGCAGCCCCCGCCTGATCTAGGGCCCTACGAAATCGGAGATTGATTTTGGTAGGCAAGCACACTTATGCGACCGACACGTATGGGTTGTCGCAGATGGCAAACAACCCTGGGAAGCTACAGCACAATGGGCTCTCCCCCAGCCACCAGTCTAGCCAAAACGACGTTCTAGCCCCATTAACCACCTCATGTTTGGCCCCTGCCTTGAAGTAATGTTTGACCTTGTGGAGGCTTTTCCAGAATTGGGACCCTCCCTGTCCCGAACCCGCAAAAATATCTCTAGCGTCACCATATTTGGCTCGGATAATGTTGGCCCAGATTGAGTCATCGTCTTGGTACAACTTCCAAACCCATTTCAAGAGAAGCGCAATGTTCATTTTCTTAGTATTTATCAAACCCAACCCACCTTGCTCCTTGGGCCTACAGATTGCGGGCCAGTTCACAAGGTGATATTTACGCTTGGGGCCCGTCCCCTCCCAAAAGAACTTGGATCTGACGGAGTCGAATTTCTCGTGGATGTCATCCTACAGCAGGAACAGCCCCATCGCAAATAAGGGGAGGTTGTCCAGGCAAGAATTAGTCAGAATGAGTCTCCCCCTGATGGCCCAAAATATATCGAGCTCATTGGGGAACCCCAAGAGGAAGGTATGATGAGCACAGCAACAAGTTTTCCCTCAGTTATGAAACCAAGGTTATCAATCCAGTAGGAGCAAGGAAACACCCCAAAGGTGTTGCTAGCTGAACTTTGGCAGGGCGCACTACCGGTGCCAACAGCAACGTGGAGACCTGCACAACACAACCACAGAACTTTGCCCCCAACTTGCAATGAGGTTGTCAATCTCACCAATTTTGCTGAAAACAAAGGATTAAACGTATCGAGTGGAAGAAAGTAATAGTTTGCAGAAAGTAAACACAAAGCAGTAAATGGTTGATTGTAGATTGATAGTAAAAGAAAGGATCGGGCTCCATAGTTCACTAGAGGTGGCTCTCCTTAAGATAGATGACATGTTGGGTGAACAAATTACAGCGGGGAAATTGACAAACATCGAGAAAGCATACAAACATATACTACTCATCTTGACTCCTTTGAGATTCGATTGGGCATTACAACATTATACATAGACCGCCATCCAACTGCATCTATGACTAATAATCCACCTTCAGGTTATCATCCGAACCCCCTGCAGTATTAAGTTGCAAGCAACGGATGATTGCATTACGAATTGCGTGTAAAGTAAACAATACGATTGTTCTATGAACAAAGGATTGTTGTTTTCTCCCTAGTAGCAACAGCACATCTAGTACCTTAGAGATTTCTGTCACTTCCACAGATTACCAGAGGCATGAACCCACTATCGAGCATAAATACTAACTCTTGGAGTTGCTAGCATCTACTTGGCCAAGATAGCTACTAACAACAGAAAGCATGCAAGATCACAAATAACAAAGACATGATAGAATCAATAATCAATCTGAAATAGCATCTCAATATCCACCGGATCCCCGCAAACACAACATGTATGAATTACAAATAGATGATCTTGATCATGAACGGAGCTCACAAGATCTAAACATGATAACACAAAGGAGGAGAACCAGCCATCTAGCTACTACATGGACCCGTAGTCCAGAGATGAACTACTCACGCATCATACAGGAGGCTTGCATGATGATGAAGAAGGCCTCCAGGGTGAATTCCACTCTCCGGCAGGGTGCCGGGAAGAGCTTCAGATCCCTCCCGATCTAGGGATGGAGATGATGGCGGCTACAGACTCTTTCGTGGAATTTTGATTGGGTACTTAGGGTTTCTGTATCGGAGGCAATATATAAGCAGAAGGAGA
The DNA here is from genome assembly GCA_916181665.1 of Avena sativa. Lineage (NCBI taxonomy): Eukaryota > Viridiplantae > Streptophyta > Magnoliopsida > Poales > Poaceae > Avena > Avena sativa. The sequence goes on along the minus strand of OV702288.1, from coordinate 624,540,497 downwards.
GGCCGAGGGGGTGCCTGGGGCGGCCAGACCACCCCCTGGCGCGGGCCATGCCTAGCCGCACGGCCAGGTGGTGTGGCCGGGCCCCAGCCCCTCTCTGTCTCGTATTCTGGCTCCAGGTGTCCCTCGGTGAAAAACTAACTTTGGCTTTTGTCCCGTCCAATTCCGAGAATATTCATTTTCTGACTTTCCTAGAACCAAAAATAGCAGAAAACAGGCAGCTGGCACTGTGGCTCTTGTTAATAGGTTAGTCTAAGAAATCATATGAAAAGTACTCCAAAGTATGGACAAAACATAAGAAAGTAGATAAAATCAAGCATGGAACATAAAAAATGATGGATACGTTAGCAACGTATCACCCCCCCCCTCCCCGAGGAGAGAAAGCGGCTAAGCCACGGTTCAATTCTAGCCCCCAATTTTCTTACTACAAACAACCATTGTTCCATCGGGAGTTTGCGGTCAGAGATAAGGAGGCAGAGATAGGTGAAAGGGAATGACCCAAGCTTGTAGTTGAGGAGGTTAGCGACTCTCTGCTGTTCCTCAAGTGGTTGACCCATCGCCACAACCTCGCTCTTGTGATAATTTATCTTTAAGCCGAACATATCCTCGAAGCACATGAGGAGAAACTTGAGGTTAGCGATTTCTCGGTCACCCTATTGGATCATAATGAGCATGTCATCCACATACTACAGGTGTGAGATTCCCCCTGGAATCAGGTGAGGGACCACTCCTCGGATGTGGCCTGAATGGTTGGCTGCGGATAGGATGGCCGAGAGAGCCTCACCAATGAAGTTAAAGAGCAGCGGAGAGAGGGGGTCCCCTTGACGCACCTGCCGCGTATTGCGGAAGTAAGGCCCCACCTCGCCGTTGATAGATATAGCAGTTTGTCCACCGGATATAAGTTGGGAGATTTGATGTATGTATACGGCCTCAAAACCCTTGAGCCGAAACACCTCGAGGAGGAAGTCCTAGTTCAGTCGATCGTAGGCCTTCTCGAAGTCCAATTTCAACAGAACCCGTCCCAACTTCTTCTTCCTGAGCTCATGGATGATTTCCATCAGGGCTAGAGATCCGTCAAGGATAAAGCTGCCTTTGATGAATGCAGTCTGCTTCGAGCTAATGATCCTATTAGCAACAGGGTCAAGGCGTGAGGTGAAGGCTTTCGAGATGATTTTGAATATCACATTGATCAAAGCAATAGGACGATACTAGGAGATCGAGTCCGCCCCTGGACCTTAGGGATAAGCGAGAGAATGCCAAAGTTAAGGCAGGAGACGCTAATACGCCCAAGAACAAACTCGTTAAGAATGAGCAGGACCCCATGTCGAAGTTGTGGCCAATAAGAGTTGAAGAAGGGCACATGAAAGCCATCCGGGCCAGGTGTCGTGTCAGATTTCATATCCTTAACAATCAGATCGAGTTCCTGTGCCCAGAACGTGATGATTAGCGCAAGCTTCTCCTCGTACGAGACCTATCCTTCCAGACCCCATGTGGACGGAGACAGGCCGCAACACCTGGGCTGTGAGGACCCCAGGAGCTCGTGGTAGAAGTCATACACTCTATGGTGATATTTTTGTGGTTTGCCTTTACAAGACCATTTACGCCACATTATAATGTATTTTCATGTCACGTGTTGTTATGTTGTATTTTTCACAAAAAAAGATGTTGGAGTAAGAGTGCGGGGAAAAAAGGTTCAAAACAATGGTTCAGGACGCCCCCGCGTTGACGGCGACATAGGAGGCGAACCCTAGGAGCCGCCAGGAGCTTCTCTGCCAGCATTACCCCCCCCCCTTGGGTGCCGCCGAAGGCTGCTATAGGGCAAATCCTGCGCGGCGGTGGCGGACCTTCTCCTCGCGCCTGGCGGGGTTCTTGTGGAGGAATCAGAGTGCTACTTGAGTTTGGCGCGGTCATGGTGGTGTTGGACAACAGCGCCTCTCCGGGAGCTTGGTGGTCGTGTTGGTTGCTGCCCGTGCTTGAGGCCAGGGTTGGGGCCATGTGTTAGCGCGGGCTGACTGCGCGTAGAGCCACCACGGCCCAGTCGCAGCCGTTGATGCACTCAATGACGACGCTTGGCCAGGAGCAGGCATACGCGCCTCCAGTAGGAGCCGACCATACGCAAGACTAGGTCGGAGCTAATCGCTCGTCATCGGGAGAACACCTTGGTAGCTAGGAGAGATATTGTATTATATTGTGAGAGAGAATTTGGCATCCGGAGTTGCTCCGGTTCCTTTTTTGTTTAGGAACTATGCCTACAATAGAGCGAATAGTTCCAAAAGGTAAAATGGCAAAATGAAATCAGTTTTGGCACAACGTTGTGGGTGCCCTGAGCCGTTTTTTTTACAGATGTGCCCTGAGCCGTTGAGGGTGAGTGTAGTAGCTAGAAAATGAGGTAAGGCCTTTCACAATAGAGAGTTTTTTAGCACGTTATCATAGGCAAAATAAATACTTAAGAGACCACCTTTTCAATGGATTGTATCTTAGGTGTTATATCTATATTTAATGATTTTGGTGATTTGTAGACATACTATTGGGCTAGCCATTCTTTTTTGCCTATGATTTTGTGCAAGCTTGTATCTTAGCTAAGATACAACACCACCATCTCGCCTCATTAATTAAAGTGCTAGCACTGGCAATTTAGCTATGATACCGACCTCCCTCGTGAAAGGCCTAAGGCTGGTCCTAGTGGGAGTATCATAGCTAGTATCATGCATATCATGTTGACAAAAATATGATGTGGCACAATAATTAATGAAGAAAGAGATGGTTAGAGTATCATAGGTAGATACCGTATCATAGCACGAAAACTAGAAAATCCTCATGCAAATAAATCTTGTACACAATTTTGTATTGAGATTCTACAAATCATTAAATATAGTACTAGTATGATACTACCATATGATACCGTGCACTATGGAGATAGTATCATACACTAGTAGCATATGCATGATATCTAAAGATATAATTGGCGGGGTACTAGGACTCACCACAAAAATCAAGCATTTTCGGCCATTCGATCGTGCCAGCCAGCAGATCCTGAGTGTTTGTCTTCTGACTACTATTCATGTGGTCCACCTGTAAATGACTATAAAGGGTAAAAAATATGGTGCAAATATGTTCGGTTTGTTGGGCCACACAGAGATAAACAAAACTTTTCCCTACGCGGGTCTCCCAGGATCCAGCTCAGGTGATAGGCCACGAGATTTACCACTAGACGCGCATGTGCGGATTATTAATGAAGCGCGACAGTTGATGTCGTGCCGAACGATCCCCGTACAACACGTCCAGAACCCCACGGACCTCCTTGTCTTTAGCGCCGCACGTGCAACGCCTCTACCGGTATCCACATGTACAGGAAGGAGCTCCAGGCAGAGGACTGCTAGATCCTGTCTAGCCCGAAGTGGGAGTGGAGAAAGTGATGGCTAGATCAGGGACAATCCCTTGTCACTCCACTTATATACACTCCTAGCTAGGCTCAATGCTTAAGGCCCATCTAGGCCGTACTCCAATCTCCATATGGATCCAATCCACATGGGCTCCTTACCCTTAAGTGTCTGACCCTGTAGGTTCACGTACACTGGACATGACACGAGTCACCACTCTGAGTCGATAGTTGGTAGCGGCCTCTAGCAAGATGTGCCAACTCCCAAGCACCGTAAAGTTAAAAGACAAACTTTTTCTCAATGTTACTTTTGTCCAAGTCCCTTTGCCTTACGATATATCTTGTCAAGCTATAGGCGAGTTGTTGCCATCCCTTTAATAGCTCGACTCTCTCTTCTCGTTCCGTGATATACGATTCACTGGACTAACACTTAGTCCAACTCCTTGGTTAGCACTTAACCAAGTCGCGCATGGCCATGCTTCCGAATCATATCATACGAGAGGGCCTAAAGAATATCTCTCCATTACAGAGGGGCAAATCCCATCTTAGTAATCCACATCCCGCATCTTTCTTCACAACCAACCCGAACTCTACCTTTATAACTACCTATCTACGAAACAGCGTTTGATAGGACCTAAGTTGGCGATCCACAACTCAGATCATGCAATCACCTCAGGTCGAAGGATTCCATTGCTTGAGACTACAAATGACAACATGCTCGTTGCATCTCAACTGTGGGTCAGTCCGATTCGCTAAACTCTTTAGCCGAATCAGTGTAAGTCGGAATAGCATCACCATGCCCATGACAAGTGGAACCGAGTCATCAGCCGACTTTCACATTAGTCTAAGTTGTGTGTCCAGCACAACCTCAACGACCAAGGACAACTAGTATGAACAACATGAATATATAGTTCCACAATTGAATCACATATTCAATGATATATATCAGTAGTTCATACATGGACAAAAATTTTATGAATACATTGGGAATAACATCATACATGCTTGCCTCTAGGGAATATTCCCAATAGTCTCCCACTTGCACTAGAGTCAATCATCTGACGTCACATTGATGACCCACAAGTATAGGGGGTGTATCGCAGTATTTTCGAGGGAAGTGAAACCCAATTTATTGATTCGACACAAGGGGAGCCAAAGAATATTTATCAGCCTTAACAACTGAGTTTTCAATTCAGCTGCACCTGGAAACAATCTTGCTCACAGCAGTTTATCAGTAGCAATAGTTTTGTAGTAGGAATAGTAAAGTAACAGCAGTAGTAAAGCAAAGACAGTAGTAACAAAAGCAGTAAACAGTGGGATTCGAGTGCGGTAGGCATAGGGATGGATGGACGGGCGTTGCATTGACAAGACAATTCACATAGCAATCAGAACATTGGGCAATTGCAGATAAATAAGATAAAGCACACAAGTACTAGACAATCCTAGGCATGTGTTCCATATATAGTCATACGTGCTCGCAATGAGAACTTGCACAACATTTTTTGTCCTGCCAGCCCGTTTGCAGCGGGGCCTCTAGGGAACTACTGGCAATTAAGGTGCTCCTTTTAATAGAGCACCGGAGCAAAGCATTAACACTTCGTGAACACATGTGATCCTCACATCAAAGCCTTTCCCTTCCGGTTATCCCGATTTCTGTAACTTCAGGGCCATAGGTTCCGGACAACAACGTGTGTATACAACTTATAGATAAGACCAAGAACAATACTATCATAATGAATCAATAACATGTTCAGATCTGAAATCATGGCACTCGGGCCCTAGTGACAAGCATTAAGCACAACAAGTCGCAACAAAGTCATAAAGCACTAATAAAAGATACTAGGCACCATGCCCTAACAATCTGATGCCATTACATGAACAATCTCATCTAATCCCTACCATCCCTATAGCCTACAGCGGGGGATTACTCACTCATAGATGGGAGAAACATGGATGGTCGATGAAGATGATGGTGGAGATCGATGGAGATGGCTCCGAGGGCACTTCCCCGTCCCGGCAGGGTGCCGGAACAGAGACTTCCTGTCCCCCGAATCTCCCCTTCGGTGGCAGCGGGGCAGCGGAACTTTTCATGGAAAAACGTCGAACCCCCCGAAGTTTTTAGGTCAGAAGGCTTCTTATAGGCGAAGAGGGAGACCGAGGGGGTGCCTGTGGCCACCACACCATGCCCTGGCACGGCCAGGCCCAGCCCGCGCCTGGGGGTGTGTGGCCAGCCCCTGGCCCTCCTCCGTCTCGTATTCTGGCTCCTGGAGTCTTCTGGAAAAATAGGCACTTTGGCTTTTGTCCCGTCCAATTCCGAGAATATTCATTTTCTGACTTCCCTGGAACCAAAAACAGCAGAAAACAGGCAGCTGGCACTGTGGCTCTTGTTAATAGGTTAGTCCAAGAAATCATATGAAAAGTACTCCAAAGTGTGGACAAAACATAAGAAAGTAGATAAAACCAAGCATGGAACATCAAAAATTATGGATACGTTAGCAACGTATCAACATCCCCAAGCTTAACTTCTGCTCGTCCTCGAGTAGGTAAGTGATAAAAAGAAAGAATAATTTTTGAGGTGACATGCACCATCAAAGACTTGACCAAAGTATTTGTAAACATTCAAAGCTGGGATCATAGTACTTCAATCATAACATGAAAGACAAAGTTCTAGCAATAAGACAAAGAAACTACGATGCAACATGAAAAGGCACAAACAAAAGATTCATGAATAACAATGCTTTGCAAGACGTTTGTTTGTTTCACATAAAGAGTTGCTGCTTCCGCTGGATCGCTGGAGCGAGGAGGTGGAGGTTGTCCGGTGGCTTGAACGTGTGTGCGAGTGCGGATGCGCTGCTGAGTTGCGGCGCTCGGACTTCCTCACGATCTTGAGATCGGCAGGTGTACGATTACATCAACCACGAGTTCCTACTCGTTAACAAAGCTCGTTGTCTTCGAGGGTAAGTTCTCTATGGATGTATGTCCACCCGTTTGCTTTGTACCTAGTAGATAGATCTTGGCGTGTAGTTCACACCGTAGGAAATTTTTTGTTTTCTATGCTGCGGACCCAACAGTCACAATACACGTCTAACGGATTGGACGAGCCCTGAACCACACCAAGATCCATAAGAAAATTCCTCATCCAAACTGCTTTCTTTGGTGCCTTCGAGGCAGCAATATACTCAGCCTCTGTCGTAGATGCAGACACCGTCTCTTGCTTGGAACTCTTCCAGCTCACAGCCCTTCCGTTTATTACAAACACATATCCAGATTGCGAACGAGAATCATCCGAGTCAGTGAGATAAGTCGCATCTGTGTAACCCCTTACACTGAGTTCATCCTCACCTACATAAACCAGGAACATATCCTTAGTCCTTCTTAAGTATATAAGGATATTTTTAGCCGCTGCCTAGTGGATCTCTCCAGGGTCAGCCTGGTATCTGCTCACAACACTTAGAGCATAGGAAACATCCGACCTAGTACAAATCATAGCATACATGATGGATCCGACTGTAGAAGCATACAGAATCACACTCATCCGACTTTGCTCATCAGTTGTCGAAGGACATAGAGTCTTGCTAAGTTTTATGCCTTGGGACATCGGTAAGAACCCCTTCTTAGATGATTCCATGTTGAACTTCTTCAACACTTTGTCCAAATATGTACTCTGACTCAATCCAATGAGCCGCCTTGATCTACCCCTATAGATCTGGATTCCTAGTATGTAAGTCGCCTCACCCAAGTCTTTCATCGAAAAAGTCTTTTCCAATGATTCCATGGTCTCTTGCAACATTTGAACATCATTTCCAATCAATAATATGTCATCCACATATAAGATCAGAAAGTTTACTTTGCTCCCACTCAACTTCTTGTATAAACAAGAACCATGACCACTCTTGATGAAGCCAAACGATTTGACTACCTCATCAAAGCGAATGTTCCAACTCCGAGATGCTTGCTTCAACCCATAAATGGATTTCCGAAGCTTGCATACCTTTTCAGCATTAGCCGGATCGACAAAACCCTCGGGTTGTATCGTATACACGTCCTCGGTTAAATTTCCATTATGGAAAGCCGTCTTGACATCCATCTGCCATATGTCATAGTCGAAATAGGCTGTTATAGCTAACATGATCCAAACTGAGTTAAGCATTGCCACGGGAGAGAAAGTCACATCATAGTCAACTCCTTGAACTTGTCGGAACCCCTTCGCGAGAAGCCATGCCTTATAGATAGAAATATTTCCATCCATATCAGTTTTCTTCTTAAAGACCCATTTGCACTCGACGGGTCTTGCACCGTCTAGCAGATCAACCAAGTTCCAAACTTGATTTTCATCCATGGACTTTTACTCGGATCTCATGGCTCCAAGCCATGACTCAGAATCAGATCCCACCATCGCTTCTAAATAAGTTGCCGGCTCATCACTATCCAACAACAACACATCACGAACACTTTGCAATCTGACCGATCTTTTGCACTGTCGGTGCAGTTGCCGGCTCAGGTACCACGACCGGCTCAACCTCTAAGGCTTTTTATGACTCGCTGCTAGCCGGTACCTCTCGAATTTCTTCGAGCTGCACCGTGCTCCCACTAACTCCCCGACTGAGAAACTGTTTCTCAAGGAAGACACCATTCCGAGCGACAAACACTTTGCCCTCTTCTCTGTTGTAGAAGTAGTAACCCAAGGTTTCCCTCAGATACCAGACGAAAATACACTTATGCGACTTGGCTGTAAGCTTGTCCAACTAAAGTCGCTTGACAAAAGCTTCACAGCCCCAAATCTTAAGAAAAGACAAACTTGGCTTCTTGCTAGTCCACATATCATGTGGTGTCTTCTCTACCGACTTTGATGGTACTTTGTTTAGTGTGAATGCTGCAGTTTCTAGAAAATAACCCCAAAATGATAAAGGCAGATCTGTCCAACTCATAATTGATCGTACCATGTCTAACAAGGTCCGATTCTGCCTTTCCGACACACCGTTTCTCTACGGCGTTCCTGGCAGAGTGAGCTGGGGAACTATTCCACAACTCTTCAGATGGTCATCAAACTCATGGCTCATGTACTCGCGTACTCGGTCTGACCGAAGAAACTTTATCTTCTTGCCAAGTTGATTTTGTACCTCATTTTGGAATTCCTTGAACTTTTCAAAGGCTTCCGACTTATGTTTCATCAAGTAGATATATCCATACCTACTCAAATCATCAGTGAAGTTAATGAAGTACTCATAACCATCTCTGGTTGTCGTGCTCATTGGGCCACATACATCACTATGTATTAGTCCCAATAAGTCGGATTCCCTTTCACAATTCTTTGCAAAAGTTGTATTGGTCATCTTGCCAAGTAGGCAGGATTCACATGTCTCGGACGACTCCAAGTTGAACGAAGTTAGGAGTCCATCATCATGGAGCTTATTCATGTGTTTCCAGCTTATATGACCAAGCCGAAAATGCCAAAAGTAAGTCATATTCAGATCATTTGGTTTCAACCTTTTCACATTTATGTTATAGACAGGTTCACCATCAAGATTCAAAATAAATAACCCGTCCTGGACGGGTGCAAAGCCATGAAACATATCATTCAAATACAAAGAACAACCATTATTCTTAATATTCGACTCATAGCCTTGTCTTATCAAACATGAGACAGAAATAATGTTTCAACTAAGCATTGGAACATAATAACAATTATTCAGCTCCATTAAGAATCCAGAAGGTAAATGAAGTTGCATCGTGCCGACTTCCAACGCAGCGAATCTCGCTTTGTTGTCGACTCGAATGTCAACCTCGCCTCTCACCATGCTCCTAGTTCTTACCAGTCCCTGCAATGAGTTGCATATGTGAATAACTGATCCGGTATCATATACCCAAGAACTATTAGGTGCATCTGCGAGATAGATGTCTATAACATTGCAAACAAGTGTACCGGAGCCGTAAGTCACACCTCCACTCTTGGCTTTATCAGCCAGATACTTGATGCAATTCCTCTTCTAGTGGCCATCCACCTTGCAATAGAAGCAAGTGGATCCGGCTGCAGGAGATGGCTTAGTCCCTGAGGAAGCGCTTTGGACCGGGTCCTCAGCCTTACCTCTTGACTTTGCCTTCTTCTTCTTAGTCCAAGAACTCTCCTTGAACTTATCCTTATTCTGCACCATCAACACTTGACTGGCGCCTTTCTTGAGATCCGCCTCAGCCTGCTTGAGCATCCCATGTAATTCAGTGAGCTTCTTATCCATACCATGCATGTGGTAGTTCGATATGAACTGACCATACGCACTAGGAAGAGAGTTCAGAATTATGTCCGTAGCGAACTCTTCGCTAATGGGGTATCCCAGCTTTTCCAGAGACTGCACATAACCAACCATCTTGATCACATACAGACTCAGTGGATCGCCATCCTTAAGCTTGCAACTCAACAAAGCCTGAGAGACTTGATACCTCTCAGTCTTTGCCTGAGCCTGGAACATACTTTTGAGGCTTTCGATCATATCGTAGGCCTCAACATTCTCGAACTGCTGCTGCAAGTCCGGTTCCATGGGAGCAAGCATAAGATAGCTAATCTCCGTGGATTTCATCACAAATCCGATGGTAGGCATTGGTGGTTGCGACAGTCGCATTCTCATTCGGCTTATCTGTAAGTGGGTTGTCTAGGACATAGTACCTCTTTTCTTGCTTGATAACAATTCTCAGATTACGATACCAGTTGGTGAAGTTAGTTCCATTTAGCTTATATTTCTCTAAGATGGTTCTCAAAGCAAAACTGGAAATCTGAGGGAGACTGCTAGGTGCCATTGATCTACAACAGAAAAATATGCAAAAACACTTAAGACATATATCCATAAAAGATCAAGCATATTAAACACTTTAATACTTATGCTCCCACTAGAACCAACACCCCTCCGATGGTTACTAAGTGATCCAGGATCCTAAATATTCAAGCCGACTAGTGAGCTTTAGCATCACCGCTAGCCGTCAACTGATCTAGGTAGACAACTCCTTGTCAATCGCATCTCATACGACTCCTCTTGGACGGGTGGCATCACATGCCCTGGCTCCCATCCGACTTTTCCTCGAGTCCCACAACCGTTGTGATATACCCGTCTAGATTACCGAGTGCTTCCGCTGTAAGAGTCTGACTCGAACCCACCTAGTCAGAAAGAATTGATAGCACCTCAATTTTATGAGCCCACTACCAAAAATGTTCGACTTGTGATGGTGCAGCACTAGCGGGGAAACCGACTAGACCTTCTTCGAGGGATTACTTTCTACCAACTATCTAATAGTGGTAAAACAGAGACATAACAATAACACAAAATAAAATAATGTGAAATGGTATGGCTCTCTTCATGGCGATCTCCATCTCCACAAAGCTTGTAATTCGACTCGTGTCAACTCTTGTCACGTGCCGCCTTACACCATGTAGCCAACTTGTACATCGACTTGCATGCCATCCGGGTTCTCCAAATAGCTACACTAGCTAGTAAAGTAAATTACATAGAGAATCTGACACGCAGGTCGTTATACAATAAAGTGACAACACCTAGGCTCCAGCCTGCTGACAAAAACCGTGATACGCAGATCACGTATGGATTACACACATGACATGCACATAAGCCATACCATTCACAACATAATCCTGCAAAAACAATATATGCATAGATACGATATCTACCGGTGTTGAGAAACTCGCAACGACATCTAAGGCGCTACAATAGGGCGAAGCCGGCGGTCCCGCTAGCTGGATAGCGAGCGGGGAGCGAAGAGGCAATGCCCCACGCGGGTGCGGGCAGCGCCCGACGATTTTTCCAAAAATGCATATTTCATCTGCCTTTCGAACATGGATTTCATCATCGGATAATTTTTTTTTACCCAAATCAGATCCGTACTCCGATTCGACCAAACTTTTTTATCTTCGCTCACCGCATCCGGATTTACATGTCATAGTCTACCCCGATGGTGGAAGCCGACCGATAGGAGTATGTCATTCCACGACCTTAGCAGTTAGATCAAACCAGTTCATCCATTCCTCGAGTACAATTGATCCAATCAACTTCGTACAAAACCGATCTATCTCATAGATCGACCACCAAAAGTGCAATTAGATCCAATCTAATGCCAACCGCATATCACATATACATGATCTCGAGCCTAAAACTAGAAGCTAATGCTCTGATACCACTCTTGGGCCACGCAGAGATAAACAAAACTTTTTCCCTAAGCGGGTCTCCCAAGATCCAACTCATGTGATAGGCCACGAGATTTACCACTAGACACGCGGGTGCGGATTATTAATGAAGCTCGTCAGTTGATGCCGTGCCGAACGATCCTTGTACAACACGTCCAGATCCCCACGGACCTTCTTGTCTCCAGCGCTGCACGTGCAACGCCTCTACCGGTATCCACATGTACAGGAAGGAGCTCCCGGTAGAGGACTGCTAGATCCTATCTAGCCCGAAGTGGGAGTGGAGAAAGTGACGGCTAGGTCAGGGACAATCCCTTGTCACTCCACTTATATACACTCCTAGCTGGGCTCAACACTTGAGGCCCATCTAGGCCGTACTCCAATCTCCATATGGATCCAATCCACATGGGCTCCTTACCCTTAAGTGTGTGACCCTTTAGGTTCACGTAGATCTGGACACGACACGAGTCACCACTTCGAGTCGATAGTTGGTAGCGGCCTCTAGCAAGACGTGCCAACTCCCAAGCGTCGTAAAGTCAAAAGACAAACCTTTTCTCAATGTGACTTTCGTCCAAGTCCCTTTGCCTCACGATATATCTTGTCAAGCTATAGACGAGTTGTTGCCATCCCTTTAATAGCTCGACTCTCTCTTCTCGTTCCGTGATATACGATTCACTAGACTAACACTTAGTCCGACTCCATGGTTAACACTTAACCAAGTCACGCATGGCCATGCTTCTGAATCATATCACACGAGAGGGCTCAGAGAATATCTCTCCATTACATAGGGGCAAATCCCATCTTGGTAATCCACGTCACGCAGCTTGCTTCACAACCAACCCGAACCCTACCTTTATAACTGCCCATTTATGGAACAATGTTTGATAGGACCTAAGTTGGCGATCCACAACTCAGATCATGCAATCACCTCAGGTCGAAGCATTCCATTGCTTGAGACTACAAATGACAACATGCTCGTTGCATCTCAACTGTGGGTCAGTCCGATTCGCTAAACTCTTTAGCCAAATCAGTGTAAGTCGGAATAGCATCACCATGCCCATGACAAGTGGAACCGAGTCATCGACTGACTTTCACATTAGTCTAAGTTGTGTGTCCAGCACAACCTCAATGACCAAGGATAACTAATATAAATAACATGAATATATAGTTCCACAATCGAATCACATATTCAATGATATATATCAGTAGTTCATACATGGACAATAACTTTATGAATACATTAGGAATAACATCATATATGATTGCCTCTAGGGCATATTCCCAACACGGTTTCCCATTGCTCAAAGCCCCACACGATTTTGTTTTCTGACTACTATTCATGTGGCCCACCTGTAAATGACTATAAAGGGTAGAAAATTTGGTGCAAATATGTTCGGTTGCCCATTGGTCAAACCCCTCCCATTGGTTTCGTTTTCTAACTACTATTCATGTGGCTCACCTGTAAATAACTATAAAGGGTAGAAAATCTGGTGCAAATATGTTCGGTTGCCTATTGGTCAATGAAGGAAATATGTCGTGAGAGGCAATAATAAAGTTGTTATTATATATTCCTTGTATATGATAGATGTTTATTTTGCATGCTATAATTGTATTGATAGGAAACGTCAATACATGTGTGTTGAATAAACAAAAAGGGTTCCTAGTTATGCCTCTCTTACAGACTAGCTCGTTGATTAACAAGATGATCAAAGTTTCCTGATCATGGACATTGGATGTTGTTAATAACGAGGTCACAACATTTGTGAAATGATGTGATGAACATTCATCTGAAGTATAGCATTACGATCAAAGTCATTATGTTTATATTGCTATAACATCATACTAAGTAATCTTAGTCCTTAGACCATGAGATCATGTTAATTGCTAACACCGGAAGAGTATCTTGATAACATCAAACGTCACACCATAACATGGTGACTACAAAGGTGGGTTCAGTGCTACAAAGGTGTTATGTTGAGGCTCATGGATCAAGAGTGGAATTTGTCAATCCCGATGACGGATAGATATACTCTGGGCCCTCTCGGTAATATCACATTAAGATAGCTTGCAAGCAAGTGATGTGATCACTAGAATGTTATATCACGGGAACGAGAAAAGAGTGCATGTCGGTAACGAGATCAAACTAGGTATTTGGATACCGATGATCGAATCTCGGACATGTATTATATCATGAGACAAAGGGATTAAATTACTAGCATTAAAGGTTCTCACGATCACAGAAGTATTGTTGAATGTGCAGGAGTCAGTATGGATCTCCAGGTCCCGCTTCTGATTATTGATCTGAGAGGAGTCTCAATCATGTCTGCATTATTCACGAACCATAGGGTGACACACTTAAGGGTTGCCGGATACCATTTTGGAGCACATATGTTTCAGTCGAAAGGATTGCAAAGCGCAGAAATTGTTTCGATAGAAACCTGTTTCGGGTGAAATTGCAGAAAGTGGTTCTGCATGTGATATTGAAATGTTGCAAGGGTTTTATGTGAATGTTTGTTAATTAAAGTAATTAACAAAATTCTGAATAAAATAAATAAAAGAGTTTTATTAAATGAGAGTTGCATTAAATTTGGTGGAAATTTAATGCATGTGAGTGGAATTTTGGGTGGAGTCAAAATTGATGTGAGTGGAGCTTCCACCACATGAATGAGGAAGAGGTGGGGGCACCCTCCTTGGCCGCCGGCCATGGTAGGGGAGGAGCCCCCTGTCCTATAAAAGGCCCCCCTCTCCTCCCTCACAAAGCACACCTCCTCGTGAAGGATCTTTCTCCCCCTCTAGATATATTCCCCCATGGTCTCGGATTAGCGAGATACATGTTCCCGGTGGCCTTGCGTCTGGAAGGAGTTGCTGCTTCCGCTGATTCATGGAGCGAGGAGGTGGAGGTTGTCCGGTGGCTTGAACGTGTGTGCGAGGACGGATGCGCTGCTGATTTGCGGCGCTCGGACTTCCACACGATCTTGAGATCGGCAAGCGTACGACTACATCATCCACGAGTTCCAACTCGTTAACAAAACTTTGTTGTCTTCGAGGGTAAGTTCTCCATGGATGTATATCCACACGTTGCTCTATATCTAGTAGATAGATCTTGGCGTATAGTTCTCTTCGTAGGAATTTTTTTGTTTTCTATGTTGCGAATCCAACAGTGGTATCAGAGCCTGATCTATGCGTAGGTGCTTTGCACGAGTAGTACACATATGTTTATATGTGGGCAATGATGATCATGTTATTGCATCTTCTATGTATTTTGGATATTGGTGGCATAGTGGGATGAAGCGGCCCGGACCAACCTTACATGTCATCGCACATGAGACCGGTTCCACGACTGACATGCAACTAGTTTTGCATAAGTGGCTAGCGGGTGTCTGTCTCTCCTACTATAGTCAATATCTGATTTACAACGAGTTGCTAATAACTTGGTTATCCTCGTTGTGGTTCATGTTTGTAGGTAAGACCAGTTCTATCTCCGAAAGCCCTAATCCACGTAAAACTTGCAATTGATAAATTAGAGGCGTCTAGTTTAGATCGTTGCTGGGCTAGTGTCTTGATATGGTATTGTTGTAAGTAGATGTATGATAGATACTCTTACAACACACTTAACATGTAAGTTCCATAGGCCTTGGCCTTACAAACAAAGGAATGATAGAGATCATACCACGATGCAAATGATAGAGATCAAATGCATGGACCATATCATCTCACTTTACACATTAGATGTTTGCATCTTATATTGCTAGTTTGGCGCTTTTGGTAGCATTGTAAGATGATCCCTCATTTAGATATCAAGATAACATGTGTTCTTCCTTAAGTATGCACCGTTCTATGGATCATGTTTTGATACATCACGTGATGATCAGGTGTACTCGACTCTACGCTTTCATACAACGGGTGTAAGATAGTTTTACACACGCGAATACTAAGGTTCTTACTTGGCGAGCCTAGCATGTACAGACATGGCCTCGGAACACAGACCGAAAGGTTAAGCATGAGTCATATAGTTGATATGATGCCCATATAGATGCTCGCCTTTGAAGCTACACCGACTCACGTGATGATCGGACTTGGTGTAGTGGATTTGGTTCATGTAATCACCAAAAGGACACGAGGGATGTCGTTTTTGAGTGGGAGTTCATTAGTAATTTGGATTAGCTGAACTCAATCTATCATAAACTTAGTCTAAATATAATTTACAAATTCTGTTGTAGATGGCACCACCTGCTTTTAATTTCAATGTGTTCATGGAGAAAGAGAAACTTGCTGCGAATGGTAGCAACTTCACCAACTGGGCTATGAATTTGAGGATTCTCCTCACTGCTGCACAAAAGCAATATGTGCTAGAGGCGCCGCTAGGCCCTCCACCAGCTCCTGATGCCCCTGACGAGGAAAAGAATGTCTATATAACTCGTCAGGAGGACCACAACTTAGTTCATTGCAGCATACTGTATGGGCTAGAGCCAGAACTTCGAAAGCGTTTCGAAAATGGCAATGCCTTTGATACCATGGGAGAATTGAAAATGATTTTCGATACCCATGCCGCCGTAGAGAGTTATAATGCTTCTGAAAAGTTCTTTAGCTACATGATGGAGGAGAACAACTTCGTTAGTGAGCACGTACTCAAAATGTCTGGATACGCCGATAAGCTTGTGTCCTTGAGAATAACGATTCCCATTGACTTAGGCATACATCGTGTTCTCCAATCTCTGCCACCTAGCTACAAGAGCTTCGTGATGAACTATAATATGCAGGGCATGAAGAAGTCTCTTTCCGAGCTTCTATCAATGCTTAAGACTGCAGAAGTGGAGATTAGGAAAGAACATCAAGTGTTGATGATCAATAAGACCACCGGTTTCAAGAAGGACAAGAAAGTCAAGCAGAAGGGAAAGAAGGGCGGCAAATCTATTGCCGCACCTGAAAAGAAATCCCGAGCTGGCCCTAAGTCTGATACCGAGTGCTACTATTGCAAGGGGACTGGCCATTAGAAGCACAACTGCCCCAAGTATTTGGCGGACAAGAAGGCTGGCAAGGCAAACAAAGGTATATGTGATATACATGTTATTGATGTGTACTTGACTAGTACTCGCAGTAGCACCTGGGTATTTGATACGGGATCGGTTGCTAATATATGTAACTCGATTCAGGGGCTGCGGAACAAGCGACATCTAGCAAGGGATAAGGTCACGATGCGGGTCGACAATGGATCAAGAGTTGATGTGATCACCGTCGGAACGCTGCCTCTCCATATACTGTCGGGATTAGTTATAAATCTGAATAATTGTTATTTGGTGCCTGCACTGAGTATCCAGATCATGTTTGATGCAAAGTGGTTATTCCTTTAAATCTGAAAACAATGGTTGTTCGATTTATATGAATGATATCTTTTATGGTCATGCACCTGTGTTGAATGGTTTATTTCTGTTGGATCTCGATAGTAGTTGTATGCATATTCATAATGTTTATACTAAAAGGATTAAACTTGATAATGATATATCTGCATATATGTGGCACTGTCGTCTAGGTCATATTGGCGTTAAACGCATGAAGAAACTCCATTCTGATGGACTTTTGGAATCACTTGATTTTGAATCATTTGATACATGTGAGCCATGCTTTATGGGCAAGATGACTAGAACGCCGTTTTCCGGTTCAATGGAACGGGCGACAGATTTATTGGAAATCATACATACTGATGTGTGTGGACTAATGAGTGTGTCGGCGCGAGGTGGATATCGTTATTTTGTTACTTTCACGGATGATTTGAGTAGATACGGTATATCTATTTGATGAAACATAAGTCTGAAACCTTTGAAAAGTTCAAGGAATTTCAGAATGAAGTGGAAAATCATCGTAACAGAAAGATCAAATTTCTGTGGTCCGACCGTAGAGGAGAGTATCTTAGTTACGAGTTTAGCACACATATGAAAGACTGTGGAATAGTTTCACAACTCACGCCTGCCGGAACACCACAACGTAATGGTGTGTCGGAACGTCGTAATCGTACTTTATTGGTTATGGTTCGATCTATGATGTCTCTGACTGACTTGCCACTGTCATTTTGGGGTTATGCACTGGAAACCGCTGCATTCACTTTAAATCGGGCACCATCTAAATCCGTTGAAACGACACCGTATGAATTATGGTTTGGAAACAAACCTAAGTTGTCATTTCTTAAAGTTTGGGGATGCGATGTTTATGTGAAGAAAGTTCAGCCGGATAAACTCGAACCCAAAGCGGAAAAATGTGTCTTCATAGGATACCCTAAGGAAACGATTGGGTATACCTTCTATCACAGATCCGAGGGCAAGATTTTTGTTGCCAAGAATGGATCCTTTCTTGAGAAGGAGTTTCTCGCGAAAGGTGTGAGTAGTCGGGAGGTAGAACTCGAAGAGGTTATTAAACCTTCTCTTCATGAATTGGCGAGTGGCGTAGCACCGGAAGTTGTTTCGGAGTTGACTTCACCTGATGAAGAGAGAGCTAATGATAATGATCATGAAACTCCGAAAGAGGATACTGCCGAACCTCGCAGGTCAAGCAGGACACGTGCAGCTCCTGAACTGTACGACAATCCTGTTATGAATTTCATGATTGATGAAATAGATGACCCTGCGACGTATGAAGAAGCAATGATGAGCCCGGATTCCAACAAATGGCTAGAAACCATGAAATCCGAGATGGAATCCATGTACGAAAACCAGGTTTGGACCTTGGTGGACTTACCTCACGATCGAAAGGCCGTTGAGAATAAATGGATTTTCAAAAGAAAAACTGATGCTGATGGTAATGTGACCATCTATAAAGCTCGACTTGTCGCAAAGGGGTTTCGACAAATTCAAGGAGTTGACTACGATGAGACATTCTCTCCCGTAGCGATGCTAAAGTCGGTTAGGATTATGTTAGCAATTGCTGCATATTTCGATTATGAAATATGGCAAATGGATGTCAAAACTGCGTTCCTCAATGGTAATATTGAATAAGAATTGTATATGATACAACCTAAGGGTTTTGTCGATCCTAAGGATGCTGATAAGGTATGCAAGCTTCAACGATCCATCTATGGACTGAAGCAAGCATCCTGGAGTTGGAATCTTCGCTTTGATGAGGTGATCAAAGAGTTTGGATTTGTCCAAACTTATGGAGAAGCTTGTATTTACAAGAAAGTGAGTGGGAGCAATATGGCATTTCTGATATTATATGTGGATGACATATTATTGATTGGAAATGATATAGATCTTTTAAACAGTGTTAAAAGTTATCTAAACAGCAAATTTTCGATGAAGGACCTTGGTGAAGCTTCATATATATTAGGCATTAAAATCTATAGAGATAGATCGAGACGCCTAATTGGTCTATCGCAGAGTACATACCTTGATAAGATATTAAAGAAGTTTAATATGGACGGAAGTAAGAAGGGGTTCTTACCTATGTTGCAAGGCAAGACATTGAGTAAGACTCAAAGTCCGGCTACAGCGGAAGAAAGAGAGATAATGGATAAGATCCCCTATGCCTCAGCCATAGGCTCTATAATGTATGCCATGCTATGTACAAGACCGGATGTGGCACATGCTATAGTTTGACTAGTAGGTACCAATCTGATCCAAGTTCGGAACACTGGATAGCGGTCAAGGACATCCTTAAGTACTTAAGAAGAACTAAGGATATGTTTTTTGTATACGGAGGTGAAGAAGAGCTAGTCGCTAAGTGTTATGTCGATGCTAGCTTTGATACTGATCCGGATGACTCTAAGTCTCAATCCGGATACGTATTTCTCTTGAACGGAGCAACAGTTAGTTGGAGGAGTTCCAAACAACCTGTGGTGGCTGGATCAACGACGGAGGCGGAATATGTTGCTGCTTTAGAAGCGACGCAAGAAGCGGTTTGGATGAAGGAGTTCATAACGGAACTAGGTGTGGTTCCTAGTGCATTGGACACAATGGTGATCTATTGTGACAATGGAGTCATAGCCAACACCAAGGAACCAAGGTCTCACAAGAATTCCAAGCATATTAAGCACCGGTTTCACTCCATCCGCGAGCATGTCAAGGATGGAGATATAAAGATTTGTAAAGTACACACGGACCTAAATGTAGCAGATCCATTGACTAAAGTTCTCCCTAGGGCAAAACATGATCAACACCAGAACTCATGGGTGTTAGATTTATCACTATGTAAACTAGATTATTGTCTCTAGTGCAAGTGGGAGACTAAAGGAAATATGCCCTGAGAGGCAATAATAAATTTGTTATTATGTATTCCTTGTATATGATAGATGTTTATTTTGCATGCTATAATTGTATTGATAGGAAACGTCAATACCTGTGTGTTGAATAAACAAAAAGGGTTCCTAGTTATGCCTCTCTTACAGACTAGCTCATTGATTAACAAGATGATCAAAGTTTCCTGATCATGGACATTGGATGTTGTTAATAACGAGGTCACAATGTTTGTGAAATGATGTGATGAACATTCATCTGAAGTATAGCATTACGATCAAAGTCATTATGTTTATATTGCTATAACATCATACGAAGTAATCTTAGTCCTTAGACCATGAGATCATGTTAATTGCTAACACCGGAAGAGTATCTTGATAACATCAAACGTCACACTGTAACAGGGTGACTATAAAGGTGGGTTCAGTGCTACGAAGGTGTTATGTTGAGGCTCATGGATCAAGAGTGGAATTTTTCAATCCCGATGACGGATAGATATACTCTGGGCCCTCTCGGTGATATCACATTAAGATAGCTTGCAAGCAAGTGATGTGATCACTAGAATGTTATATCACGGGACGAGAAAAGAGTGCATGTCGGTAACAAGATCAAACTAGGTATTTGGATACCGATGATCGAATCCCAGACATGTATTATATCACGAGACAAAGGGATTAAATTACTAGCGTTAAAGGTTCTCACGATCACAGAAGTCATCGTTGAATGTGCAGGAGTCAGTATGGATCTCCAGGTCCCGCTTTTGATTATTGATCTGAGAGGATTCTCAATCATGTCTGCATTATTCGCGAACCATAGGGTGACACACTTAAGGGTTGCCAGACACCATTTTGGAGCACATATGTTTCAGACGAAAGGATTGCAAAGCACATGAATTGTTTCGATAAAAACCGGAACTGTTTCGGGTGAAATTGCAGAAAGTGGTTCTGCATGTGATATTGAAATGTTGCAAGGGGTTTTATGTGAATGTTTGTTAATTAAAGTAATTAATAAAATTCTGAATAAAATAAATAAAAGAGTTTTATTAAATGAGAGTTGCATTAAATTTGGTGGAAATTTAATGCATGTGAGTGGAATTTTGGGTGGAGTCAAAATTGATGTGAGTGGAGCTTCCACCACATGAATGAGGAAGAGGTGGGGGCACCCTCCTTGGCCGCTGGCCATGGTAGGGGAGGAGCCCCCCTCTCCTATAAAAGGCCCCCCTCTCCTCCCTCACAAAGCACACCTCCTCATGAAGGATATCTCTCCCCCTCTAGAATTATTCCCCCATGGTCTCGGATTAGCGAGATACATGTTCTCGGTGGCCTTGCGTCTGGAAGGAGTTGCTGCTTCCGCTGATTCACTGGAGCGAGGAGGTGGAGGTTGTCCGGTGCCTTGAACGTGTGTGCGAGGACGGATGCGCTGCTGATTTGCGGTGCTCGGACTTCCACACGATCTTGAGATCGGCAAGCGTACGACTACATCAGCCACGAGTTCCAACTCGTTAACAAAACTCTGTTGTCTTCGAGGGTAAGTTCTCCATAGATGTATATCCACACGTTGCTCTGTATCTAGTAGATAGATCTTGGCGTATAGTTCTCTTTGTAGGATTTTTTTGTTTTCTATGCTGTGAACCCAACATTCAAAGCCCCCCACAGTTTCGTTTTCTGAATACTATTCATGTGGCCCACCTGTAAATGACTATAAAGGATGGAAAATCTGGTGCAAATATGTTCGGTTGCCCGTTGGTTAAATTCCCACACGATTGGAAAATATCCCGATTCACCAATCCACACCCATGTCTTCCTCTCTTACTCCTTCTCCCACCGCCGGCGCCCCAATCTTCTCCGGCACGAGGTCTAGCTCACCCTTCCCCGTGTCCTTCCTCCCTGTTGTGCCTCCTCCCCTTCCCACTCGTTCTACTCCTCTCTCTCTCCATCATGGTCGGCTCATCCACCATATCCTCCGCCACGCCTCCCTCACCGGCAGGAGCAGCATGTCGTTCTCATAGCAGCAGCTGCCTTACTGACCGAGCAAAAGTAGCGGCCATGGGCGGGTGGTTGACATGTGAGAAGAGGAGGCGGCGCGTGGAGGAGCCGGACGCCATGGGCCAGTGGCTGATGTAGTAGAGAGTAGGAGACTGCACATGGTGTTGTCCCCTGGAGGAGCGGCTGGTGGAGCGCCACCCGACCTGCGCATCCCCATTGCGCTTCTTCTCTCTCAAAGGAACACTCGTGCCTTCTCAAGGCCGAGGTAAATATGGAGGACCCCTAGAAATTAAATCTCATCTTTATTTATGCATACTCATTTTTATTTGTGCTTACAAGGTGTTTGACTAAAATCCTACCTAATATTATTACATATATTGTTTAAGGAGAATCGAATGGCTTCTCTATTTTCTTTCTCTTTGGTAAACATATGTTTCTTATTATTGATTTGCAATAGAACACCCGCTACTGTTTTGTCTAAAAAAGGGTCCAGGTAAATGTTGCATGATGTATTCTTGGTGATTGAATTTCACGTTACAACCATCAGTATAATTTATCAGGGAGTGCTATAACTCACTATAGCCGGCACAACGAAGCACGCCTTCCCACCTAGTGACTATGTTGTTTTCAAACTAGGTTTGTCCTTCCATGTCTGCCCTATGATGCCTTTTTCTGCGAGAAAGAAAAAATAATATTATGTACGTATGTTGCATAGGTAAACCATCATCAACATAACTTATTTGCTTTATAGTCTTTTAGTTCTATTAGTTGTGTTCTCTTTGGGTTTCTATTGATTCTTTAAAGAAATCGTGCATTTTTTATAGGCATTTCCTAGCTTCTGTATTCCAAACCAAATATAGACATACATAGCGAATAGATAATAAATTTATAAATAAATTATTTCTTAGATTCACCTCCTTGGTTTTAATGCAATTTGACCACTCCTGTAACGTGGAGTGAATTTTCCTTTCTTACCCAGTGAGAAGCATCTTGCTGGTGATACCGCCGATGCCATTCTTAACAATGCTCTTGATAATAATGCTAAGGATTCCTCTCTGACAATTTCTTTGGAGCTCACAACTAAATTGTGACTCGTTTCGCTTCAAACATTAGTTATTTTTTTCTATTTTTGTGCTATGGTATATCCGGTTTGGCTCCCGAATCGATCTATTTTCCAAGTGCAGCTTCGCAACAGGCTTCTAGAGCTCGATTGGCGGTGGTCCTCTGGTCGGTGCCTCGGTCAAGGATTTCTTTCAATACACTGCCCTGCGCCCACCGGTGTGCCTGACCCCTCCGCAGCTATCTGTGTCGCTCTCTTGTTGGACATGTATTTTCTGCTTTCTTTTAGTGCTGCTCTCTTGCTGAACTTGTTTAGTTCACATAGAAACATGAATATCAACTGCAAGTAATAGGATTTACAATTCTAATTCCTAGGGTTCAATTTACATGCAATGTTGAACATTTGAATGCCTATAATTGTCGATATGATATGCGTTATTCTCCTGTTTCCTTCTTTTTTTTCATTCACAAAAACAAAGAAACTAGGGATCTTACTTTTTACCTATCACTGAAGTAGGAGAATCAAAAGAGGTGCTATAAATATTGTTGACTCTTTGTTACTCGACCCTGACCATTAAGATTTATCAGACCTATTAGCTAAGGAGTACCATATTTTTACAGGATTCTAAGGCAAAAATTGATGACTCAAATAACCATGATGCTAAGAAGAGGTAGCTCATTGTTATCATGTTATTTTTCTTATAGTCCGATGTACATGTGCTACTATCTTGATTAACAATACGATGTATTTTTTATACTTCCATAGAATGTGTCGGCCAATGTGTCTGATTCATCCTCTAGAGCTGGTCGTCCACCCAAGAAGGCGATGCCTGCGAAGAAGAAAAAGTAATACAATTCACTCGTTTCTTCTGATGGTGTTTTCCTCGTCTATCACATAGTTGTTTACTTTATCTTTCTCCTCCGTCATGCTGATCTAAATTATTCACTACGTCCTTATATAGGTTGTGTTCATTTTGGTTCTATGTTGATGTCTGCATACTCACCCTCTCTTGGAAAATTTCACATTTATGTTTCTCTCTTTCATGTGTAAACCATGGATCTCATCTAAAAATCATTCAGCGCATGCTCAACACAACGTTGGATGACCTACATCTTCTGAACCAAACATAAACATTGTTGTAACCAGGAACCTTAGCGTTGTTAGTCCCAACACTCTAACAAAGTTTTTGATCCATATATTTTACTAGGCGAGAACTATGTAGCAATCCAAAAAACCACATGCATGAAATCGTGCCAAAAAACATACAAAAGGTTCAAGAAGGAAGCCTTTGATGAATGTCTCTTGGGAAGTTTACAAGAAAACTTAGGAAGAGCTCGAGTTCCTTCATATATGATGTATCAGGTCCTACGTGATGTGTCTCATAGAGAGTCAATCTCGATAGGAAGTTTAATTTAGTTCTGATTGAAGTCTACAAAAAAAATTGTATGTATACCTGGTGTATGTAGGTGTATATAATTTGCATAGAACAAGTTGATCATTATTATAAGCTATCTCTTTTATTTATCTATATCTATACTACTTATAAAGGAGCAAACATTATCTTTTTTAAGGACACCCAACACATGTACACAGATGGATCACCACTCTCCAATCTGCCCGATTTAATAAGATCCAACCGCCCAGATCAATCTAATGCTGAGTCAGGTGTGCACTTAGCAAATAATTGTGACGGACTGTGCTCTGCCGATAGAAGAGAAAATATCGCCGCTTCCGCAACTCCTCCATCCCTAAAAAAACTCCTCATCCATCCAGAACACGCGAAGCAAAAAAAAAAGAGATCTCCCGACCCCATCGCACTGCCCGCGCCGCCGCCCTGCGCCATCGTCGTCCTACCCACGCCGCCTCCCTGCGTCGTCTTCGTCCTGCCCACGCCGCCGTCCTACGCCGTCGTCGTCCTTCCCACACCTTTGTCCTACCTTGATGCCATACGCCCACCGCCCCCTACACCCTCCTAACCAGCACGTCACCCCTCCACCTCCACGCGCCCTTCAGCGTCTCCAGAACCACGCCTCCTTGCCGGATTCGTCCACCTCCTCTTTGCCGGACGTGTCTGCCTAGACGCCGTGGTCGAAGCCTCCCAATTTCCCATGCTCCAGTATGCCGTCGCCGCGCCGGGAGGGCTACTTGCCATCCAGATGCATCTCTTCGCCTCACGCCATTGTTGCTCGCCGTGGAGGATGGCCGTCATAGCCGCGTACGGAGCGAGAGCCACCGGCCGTGCTCATTTTCCCGCTACACCTCAGGCATCACCGTTGCTTCAACAATTACACAGGTATGGCCATTATCCGAACACGCGCGTCTCATTTTCACATTGAGAGTAATTAGGTACACAACGGGATGTCAAATTAAGATTGAAACTATCTAATTGCAAGTTCCAACTCTATTCGCTTTCATGCACATTGTTCATAAAAATGTTGGGCGCCGAATTAAGAGTTGAAAGAAACAAACTGTGGGGTGCTTTTGAGGCAACCAGCACCGCTTCTCAATGTGAAGTGCCCGCTGCTGTTGTGTGACATGCCTGCCACCATTTTCTACTCCACGACGCAATGCCCTCCAAGTATCTGCACTCCTCCCCTTGTCCTCCTCTAGGATCATATAATCAGCCGCTGCATAAGTCTATCAACTACTCCTTCCGTCCTAAATTACTCTGCGTTTTAGGTTTGGTCAAAGTTAAACATGTTAAAACTTGACTAAACATCTTCAACAGAATAATAATATTTATAATTTTAATTGTATACAATATAAAAGTATGTTTTATGGCGAGTCTAACTATATTTATTATATATTTTAGATATTGATAGTTTTTCTTATATTTATAGTCAAAGTTTATGAAGTTTGACTTTGACTAAATCTAAAACGCAGAGTAATTTGGGACAGAGGGAGTATTGTGCAGTGTTCTCATATATTACTATATGCAGGTCTGACTTTGTTTTTCATAGAGGAGCATATGTGTTCTCTTCATAATGGTCAAGCATATAGCCGCTAGATTGACAAAGTTTTGGCTTTAAAACTCTCTTTGGCTTTGCTGGCTTGATGATTTTTCTTTTATTCAGATTTACATGTTTGTCCACACCTTTTATAACTCAAATATCATTTAGATTCCTTTGTAAATTTATGAGTGATCTACTTCCTTTATTTTTGGTAGGTTTAGCGTGAGGAGCTTGCTTGATGGATAATTTGATATGGCCATATGTTCAGGTATGCATAGTGAACGTATTTTTGAATCACAACCTCAATTACTTCTCTAGCGTAGGTGTCCTCCTTCTTTTGGTTAATCTAAATTGAAAACTTTCATTAATCTAATCCTCGGTTTATATCATCTCTAAGATGTTAATTCGTTAATATGTTAATCCTTAATTATTTTATGTTGCAGATGTTGCACCAAAACCAATCAGAGACCAATTCTCTGTGTATGTATCTGTGATGCAAAATTTTTGAGCATCAAGCATACTACTCCTACCTGATGTTGTTTCATTAAGCATCCTGGTGCAACTTGGCGGTGATAAAAATTTGCTCGGGGAAGATTAACCTGGATCCTAGTTTTCTCTTTCCATAAAATTAGGCATGTGAATTGTTCTGATTTTTTATGATACTTGGAGAGAGAGCATGTGGTGGGCATTTTTTATGATATGAAAATACTTTGTATTCTACCCTCACTAAAAAAGAGACAATTTCAGACCTGGGTGTAAATGGTGCAATTTTGAATGGGCCTTTGCTTTCCAAATTTATCATATTTTTATTTTTACAGCGCTCGAAATATAAGGTATTTTTCATTAAAAATTTGTAGACATGTATTTCATATTGTCAGCTACATGTAAATATTTTTTCCTTTGAAAAAATAAAAACGGTCCCCAGTGTGGACGGGAGCCAAACTGATTTTCCAGACTATATATCCATCCGTTCTAAAATATAAGACGCTTTAGCTTTGTGAAACGATGTATCTAGATGTTCACACTAAAAGAGATCCACATACATTCGTTTCACAAAACTAAAACGTCTTATATTTTTAAACAAAGGAAGTATATATATATATTGTGAATGGTGATTATGATCTTTAGGTATGCAATTTGTGAGAACTTGACGACTATTGTTGAATGCATAGGCGAGGGGGACATTCAGCTTACTCAGGACATGTGCCGCATGCGTGAGGGGAACATTCAGCTTGCTCGAGACATGTGCCTAAAAGCAGACGCACGGGCATGCTTACTAGTAAGCTGATAATATAATTATGGATTGTAGTTTTTTTTTATAAAATTAAATTAATATCCCCGCCTTTCTAACCGAACGACTTCATCTTGGCCGTCCACTTCGCGCTACCAGACAATAAATACATTGCCTCCGCACATCTGCACAACCAATTCCACGCCGCGTTCTCCTCTGGGACAAGCAACCTCCCCCCCCCCCCCCCCCCCAGATCTAGACCTACATGAACACGCCTCCTCCTCCACCCAATCCCAACTGCCTCCAGATTGGAGGTCGAGTTCGCGCCATAATCGCTCTCTAGTTTCCGAATCGAACTCGGTCCAATCTTGGTACGGTGAGCCTCTCGACCAATATTTATGCGCAACCCGCGTGCGTTGTCTCCTGCGCAGGTTCCTCGTGCAGGGCGACGCGGTGGGATTCCGGCGATCTCGTAGCGAGGCGCGAGGCGGGAGGCGGCTGCTTCTGCGAACGGAACCGTCAGATCTGTCCGTCCGGCGAGTCAGATCCGATTCTGGTGAGTGTTTTAACCGTGAATACCGTCTGGCTATCACGATTTGACTTGTAGCTTGTGCGGATCTGCGTGCTTAATTACCTGTTGGGATTTGACTTGTAGATTGATATCTCGCGGCGGATCTGGGTTGGTTCCGGCGGTCTCAGGTTGGCGTGGCGGCGATGATGGAGGTTTTTCCGGCGTGTTCGTGGGATCCTGCCTGCTGTACCTCGCGCGGCGACGACGACGACTCTTTGTAATAATTATTCGGATGAGATTTCGATGATTATTAGATCAAAGAGACCGGAGATGACTGCAAGGTAAGAACATGTATCAAGCGAGGTGCTTGTGACGAGAGGGTCGAAAGAGTAAAAAAAGGAGAGATGTGACACCTAGAGGCCTTTGCCATGTTGGGTGCGCTCGCATGGCAGGCCACCACCGTAATAAAGATGATTTTGTGTCTTCGGGGGGAGATTGCACGGGGGTTATTTTATTTGAGCCCCGGGTTCTCCCCCCTGTGTCTGGTGTCCCCTGTGTCTGCCCTTCACAACCGATCAATCATCGTGGCACAACGTTCTACCGTCGGGAATAGGTCATGGAGCTACCACCAAACATCAAAGGTACAATCGCTAATTTACAGCTCAAATATACACTCGAACTATCATTCATCCTAATATGCGCAACTGAGATAGGTTCAATTTCTGCGATTGTTTATGTACTTTGATGTCATTGAATTCACTGTTTCTCGAAGTCAGGTTAATTTATACTTTGAAATCGCAGCACTCTACCTTGAACTAATCTTGCAAGGATTTTTAATAATTAGAATTGACACATACAAAATTGTTGCGGAGATCCAACTTACTCCCAGCACATCACAAATTTTTGAATAATTTATATCGTCGACTTGTCATTGAAGGCATTCTGTTTCGTTCAGAGTATTTGGTTTATCTGTCAATACATTTCGAGTTTCGTTTCATTGGTACTTAATACATCTCACTTGGGTTGTTTTATTATACTCCTGGAGTATATAATAATACCATTTGTTTTTTACAATGTTCGATCCTGTATATAGCGGCTACCTTGATGTGTTCTGAAGCGCACTAGCTTATGCAATATACTTTGTGTAGCCTGCCCAGCTGTATCATGGCATATTCTGTAGCTGTATGAAGAAGTACACACATCTGTCTGCGGTTTGGCCTGTTCTTTGGTGGCTGAATCAACTTGTGCAAGCGCCTGCAAGAATCTTTGGGCTGGGAGTTGTTGCTGTCTCGGTGTGGGCCTATCACGCTCTGCAGAATCGGGTCCATGCTTGCTGAAACATTTTCAGATGTACTCACTTAATTCATGTTCTCTATTACATACGCTGCAGTTTTTATTATCTGCAATTAGTTCTTTATAATACTCTCTGCTTGGTTAATTCAAGAGTTCCTTTAGGTGGATGAATATTTGTCGGAATCTCAGTCTGATTTGCTGAATACCAAGATTTTGATGCATCTGGAGCTCTTGAATTCAGTTCGCACAGTACCTGAAGGATTTGTATTGCATACCACATTATTGTCTTTTTTGCACGATAATTAGACTTATCTGAAGGTGTCGAACTATTTATCTGAGGTAAATGCTTCTCATCATCAAAACATGGAAATGTAAGGTTCAATATTACCATAAATTTTGGTATCTATTTTCAGATTTTGTTATTTTGAGGTAAACGTGGTAGTTATAGTCTATCATATGCTCGTGGTTACCTGCTGCTCTTGTGGATCTTTTCTCTGTTTGGAGAGATCTCCGTGGATTCTATGCTAAGTCCCGGATGGAAGGTGGTTCGATCCCACCAAGATTCTTTTAAAATACCGGTAGCAAACCCACCCAACAGCATGGACATTTCTAGTATTGTAGCATGAGAAGTCAAGAACTGATACTGAATTAGGTGACTAGAAGTCTGTTGTAGCTTTATTTAGATATTTAGATGGTAAATGTCTGTTATATTTAGGATATAAGTATTCATTCATCCCCTCTTAAATATTTCTTTTACTCACTAAGCCTTGAAATGGATGTTGGAGGTTTGTCTAGATTCGCATGACCTATAAATTAAATTAAATAATGTCTAGATACATGTGGATCAGTCTCTAACATCTATTTTAGGACTGATGGGAGTAGTATATTTATATATGTATCTCAAAATACAATGTTAAATCGTTTCGCCATATCATGGGAGAGCTGGCTATATGTTAAAACCATGTCTTTATTTTAAGAACGGTGGTGGGTGGACAATTACAGAAAGGACCCAAAAGAAAAAAGAAGATTACAACAGTCCTTCACTTTTACATCCAGTACCCTATTTTTTTTTGCAAAATGTCTATTGTTGCCCGTTGACCAGTGACCTCCAGTTGCATCTGCTCACACCCTTGTCGGGGATGGAACCACTTGGTAGAGCTAGACATTTCGTGCCATGTCAAGGTTGGAGATCCTCCACTCAAGGAGGAAGAAGCTTGAGCATTCATGCTCGAGCGTAGCAGGGCCATCCCCATGGCCAAAGATAGCTTTGGCATGACCATGCCTTCGGTTGGGAGCTGTTGCAGGCATCACAGATTCCACAGGCACCCCGAAACTTGCCCCCACAGATGCTGTTGCGGCACTCCAACCCTTCTGCCCCTTGCCTCCTTTGCCAATCGAGAGAAGAAGCATAGCGTTGGAACTAGTCCGATGGAGCCAACTGTGCTTACTGGAGAGGGCTTGCCACTGGAGGACACTCCACGAACTTCCTCCATGGAAGCCCAGCCACACATGCCCCTTGCTTGCCCTTTCCCTCCCCTTCATGGTAGGCTAGAGCCAGAGAACACATCAGAAGGACACCCTAGATGAGAGGGATCCAGAGCTTGACCTTATTAGCGGAGATCACGGAGGGTGGTGATTCTCGCCACTGTCTCTAGCCACCTCAGGCTGCACCGGATCTAGCCAAGGGAGATCGATGCCCTACTCCAATCTACTGGCATGCCGCCATACGCCCTAGAACTACTCTGTACATAGCACCCTGGGCCACCTCTCCCATCCTTGCTCGTAGCGGTGATGCCGCCGGAGAAGAAGGGGAGGGGTGTCGAACGCGCATGGGACACTCTCGAGGGAGGAGAATAGTGAGGACATGGGACCTATGGTAGTTAGATGACATACTTCACCCTTTTGTCTTCCAACTCAGCAAAAATATGACTCTCTCCCTTTAAAAAAAAGGTGACTTGGATTTATCTGGATTCACATGCATCTAAACATAAAGCGCATCTATGTACATGCGAATCTAGACAAATTCAATTCACTTATTTTGGACGGAGAGAGTACTGTTTAAAGTCTTTTGTAGCATGCTTAAATCATCTTATAATACTTCTATATTTGCTTTCCGTCAATTGTATAATTGCTAGACAACCTATTGTTACTAACCAAAATATGAATTTAATGCAATCGTACGTGCAATATATGAGATATATACCACAAAAGGTTTACCACTAGATTCATATCCAAAAGAAGTTTCTAACGATATAATTTTCATAACATATAATTTATAGTTTGTTGACCAAAATCTTGATCAAGTTTTTCTTAAACCACGTATGTGTGCCTTATAAATTGAACCGGAGAGAGTATATATATGTCAAAAAGAAGTTTGACCAAGTTCTAAAAAACATGC
The DNA here is from genome assembly GCA_916181665.1 of Avena sativa. Taxonomy (NCBI): domain Eukaryota; kingdom Viridiplantae; phylum Streptophyta; class Magnoliopsida; order Poales; family Poaceae; genus Avena; species Avena sativa. The sequence continues at coordinate 624,509,291 of OV702288.1, read as the reverse complement.
TAATACCTATGACATGAATTAACATATTTTATGATACATCAAATCGATGTTGTGAACGTTGACATATTTTCTTTAGACTTTACCAAACTTAATGTGTCCTGCTATGTCAGCTCCCAAACATATGGGTCACATTAAAAGGTGGATACAAATTAGAGGCATTTTGAACTATTCACCAATAGATCAAGAAAAATGTCATTCAAAAGATAGTTGTTTAATAGTCTCATCCTTGTAACAAAAACAACACTTTGTATTTCCATACCAATTCTTCTTAGAAGATTGTCTTTGGTTAATATAACACCACTCTACATAGTAAAGAAAAATTAACCTTTAACATAACCTTTATTTTCCACAACCCCTTCTTAGCTATAGTGCATCATGCTGCCTCGAACCTTGCTACATAGATTTAACCAATAAATATTGCTTGGTAGAGATTCCACCCGAACTCATCATGCCTATCTAAGAGGTGCACATTGCTTAGTAGGTTTATCCACCCCGAATAGTTGTATGCATCGAGGAAAGTTTCGGAATCTGCAGGAAAAGGCCACGAAGAGTACTGGGAGATGGACAACTTTGACGGGTGGTGAATGGGATGTTTATCAAGGCTACCAATCACAGACTATCCCTACATATTCCTTGTGTGTGTTCAAGCTACATTTCTTGATTTTTTTTATGATATGACTATAATGGTTAGGAACAATTAGTGGGGGTCAAAGGAGGATAAATTGAATACATAATGGAAAACTTGGGACAAATTTATTAAAAGTTAAATATTGGTCCATTCTGATAGCCTATATCCTTTTGGAGCAACTCTAACCGATCCCCAATAACTTAGAGGACTTTTGGCCGGAGAAAACGGTGGACTTAAAATTTAAGTCCTCTAAACGGTGGCCGCCAGATTCGATCCCCAATAACTTAGAGGACTATTTTTTTTGCATCATATTCAAAAGATTTCAAACATACGAAGTTCAAACATGCATAAATAATATCTAAAAAACATCACATCGATCAAGTTTGATCCAAAAGAACAACATATCATGTTTATGTTGTTGAGGCCACCACCATCTTGAACACCGCCATCGTGGCCACCTCAAACACTATCTTGGCCACCGCCGCCGCCACCACCACCACCACCACCACCACTCTCTCGGGCCAAGATCTTATTGAAGGAGATATGCCCTAGAGGCAAATAATAAATAGGTTTTTATTGTCATATCTCAATTAGTTTATAATAGTTTCATATTGTGCTATAACTGTGACAAGTAGAAACATTGGTACATGTGTGGTATGAAACAACCAAGTCCCTAGTAACCTCTATTTATACTAGTTCGTTGGTCACGAAGATGATCTAGGTTTCAAGATCATGGGCATTTATGCCAACTGACAACGAGATCATATTATTAGAGAATGATGTGGTTGGACATTCCTCAAAGGATTGCCACACGATCAAGTCATATAGTTCATTGTTGCAACAACTATACCTAGACTCCTTCTCCTTAGACTGTGAGCTCATATTACTCACTGTTTCCCTAGGCTGTTTAGACTGCATCAACCGTCATTCGGTAATACGGTGGCCATAAAGGTGTATGTTGGGTATTCCGAAGGAACAGTAGATGACATGTGACTGCAAGACCGGAATTTGTTCATCCACATGACGGGTAAAGATACATACGGTCGACTGGGTGAGATTACATCTATAAATGTTGCAACATATGACTAGGTCACGGGGATGTAATATCACGGTAACAAGAAAACATAACTTGTTGTGAACGAGATTGAACAAAGGTATGAGATACCAGTGATCCGATCTCGGACAAGTTGTATCGAGAAACAAAAGGAAGATGATGCTACATTTAGACGGTTCAAAGGACATTGTCATCAGGAATGCATAGGGGTCACATGAACATCCCTGGTCCCTCTGTTGATCATTGATATAGATCATGTCTAGAGCATTCCCGAGCCGTGAGAGGATACACTTAAGGGTACGATGAGAGCGATCATTCGTAAGACGAAATCACGGTAGAGAAAGAGAGAAAGCCGAAATCGTTCCGCGGAGAGATCCGAAGTTGTTCGGAGTAAGAATAAAGGAAAAGTCCGGAAAAGGGTTTTTGGATAAATGGGAATTTAAATATATATTTAATATATATTAATTATGAATTAATATATTATAAATAATATTTAGATTAAGATTTATAAAGTCAACTTTTATATTAGTCCAAATCCTAGAGGAAAAAGACCTAGAAATAAAAGCTGCAGAAAAATAAATGGAAAAAGATAAAAACAGCAAGCCCTGTGGGCGACGGATAACCGCCACCGCACAGGGCGGCAGGTAACTGGGCGTCACCAGGCGGGCGGGCCGCTCGGCCAGGTGGGCCGCGGGCAGGCGAGCCAGCCCACCCGGGCCACCGGAGCCAGCAGGCCGCGGGACGGGAGCCAGCCCACCCGGGACCAGCTACCACCGCCCGCCACCCAGGCTGCCAAGGGTGGGATTAAAAACACACCAAATACACAATTGGAGAAGTCCTTTGGTTGACTTTCTCCTTCTCTCTGTCTCTAGTCCTTGTGACCATGGCCCCAAGTCTGGGATGTGCGATCAAGGCATACTTGCAGTACGCCGTTGCGCTGCAGGGATTCCTAGCCGGATATCAACTTCCGCACTCCCGGCGGGATCAGGGAGCCGAAGGTCTCATCGTGCACCGGATGTGTACGAAGACACGAGGCGCAACACTTGGGGCGCTTGAATGTCGTGAGCCGGAGCTGTTGCACGATGAAGATGATGAAGATCAAGAAGGAGCAAGGGGTGACCTGCGAGGAGCTTCGCGACCTTGATGTCGTCTTCGAGTACGACTACATCAACCACGTTCCCCGCGGAACGTTAACCGCGTACGGTCTACAAGAGTATGTATTCTCTACGCTCCGGCCATTACCGCATTACTACATAGATAGATCCTAGGCAGTTTCTGGGGTTTTAACGTAGGATTTTTTGTTTTCCGCACCGATCCCCAACACTTATCACGGGCGATCTCCCAATACGCCCTCACTTTTTCATCCAAGGTGCTTGGATTCATGAACATGATGGTGCGGTCGGTATCCTCCCTCTCCTTGGCCAATTTTTCCGCCTCAAGTGCAAGCATTGCTCATCTAGCTTCTTCTCCTTCAACATTTTTCTTCTTCAAGTGCAATCCATCTTTCGTCCACCACCAACTTCGACCGCCACTTCTCTTTATCTAGAACTTTGAGCTCCTTCCACCTAGTCTCTTTGTCCTCTTTGCGTTCGGCCGCCAATGCCTTCTTGGCCTCGACAAGGGCATTGAAATCTTCCTTGTAGGCGCCGACACCTCCCCTTTTCTTTCTCTCCTTTGCAATCTTCATAGCATCCGGACTTTTGTTCAGCTCATCTTCCTCCTCATCATCATCGACATCAATGGCCAAATGTATCCTTGTCCTCTTTGGTGTGGTCTCGTAGTTTCTTCGGACCCACTTCTCATTGCCCTCTAGCTCCTTGTACCAATCAAACAAACTAAAGACTTTGTGGCCGCCTCTCGGCGACGACTGGTGGCGGAATTGGGCGGGAGGGTCCGGTTCTCGGCAGGACGGAGAGGCTCCCAAATTTTTAGTCACCGTGGTTGGTGCCGAGGAATATGAGAGCCGCGGGGGAGTTTTTGGGGGTGGGACTAAAAATATTCTCCGGTAACGGCCGAAAGGGGATTGGTTCGGTGCGTCCCAGACGTTAGCAGCCGAAAGAAAGTCCTCGCATTTATTGAGGACCGGTTAGAGTTGCTCTTAGTTGTAAAGCTGCCCAGCTGAAAGATAATGTGTTTTTTGGTAGACCTTGTTCGTCTTGACAAGCCATTTAACACAACTTGTGATTATTATGGATGGTTATCGTACGGCAGCTTTTCATTGTATGTTGCATTCATATTTGGTGAGATTTTTGGGTCCCTAGCATGCGTTTGTTGTGTTAAAAAAAGGCGTTCGTACACACTAATATCCAAGCACCAAACGTGTCACCTTCATCGAGTATTTGAACTACTGTGAAAGGATGGTGCATGGAATCTTGCCATCATTCATTACTAGCATTTTCTTCAGGTTGTCCTCGACAAATTAAATTGTGAAGATCGGGACCTTCCCATGGCAGATTGGTAATAACCTCACTTGTGCTCATGATTTCTCTTTTTGTCTCTACACAACAAGTATTAGCTTCACAGGGAAGATCTTCATTGACATTCAAATGATGAGGATATCAGGGCAGTGGATGTCAAGTAGGCCATTTAGAAGGAAGTTTGGGAGTGCCCTGCCCTGCCCTCCGAAGGTATGCATGGACATGGTTGCTTGTAAATTGGCTGACAACTTCTCTTGCAACTTGAAAAATAAGTGCATGCGGGAAACGATGATATCTCATTTATATCCTTTGTAGTGGAACGAGAAAACACTTTCCATATGTTTTTTTTAAGTAAACCATATATTTGATTAGACAATCCAGAGATTATGTATATGGTCAATAACTAAGACAAAACGTGCTTATTAAGAAACTTTGCACAAAGAATCCCACAAATAAAATTACAATTCCATTTTTAGAGAAACTTGTGTCTCGCCGAACCATAGTCCATCATCCTCCGCCGTCACCATGGTAGCGCTGAAAAAAAGAGGCGAACAACCACCATACCTTAGAACTGGGAGAGCACTATCGCGTACGAGGATGCTTTTCGAGCCGATGAACCGAGTCTTCGCTTGCGACGAGCCCGAGGCTCTGTGGCACGTCGGCCGGGGATCTTTCCCATGTTCACTAGATCCTGACACCGTCGTCTTTATCCGACGCAGTCGAAGAAGAGAAACATCGTCGCATGCCGTCTTCCATGCGCACTGCTGCAAGACGTCAAACACTACTGCAACAGCCGACGTGACCCTCACCCGAGAGTGTGACGAATGTCGACCACTAGACACAAATCTCACCAGATTCAAAGACCAGCAGGAAGACCGGGCCACCTGTCCCCCGATGTCACCGGTTGGAGCAACGCCGAGATGGAGGAAGAATATGGGCAAATTATTCTTGTTAGAGTATTAGGTATATACGGTTGTTATGGTAGGTTAGATAGAGTTAGGATCTGTTTATTATAGTCCTAACTTGACTCGTACTTCAAGATAATTCTCTGTACGCCTATATATACTCGCCTACGAGGCTTAATAATATATACATCATATTCCACGCCAAACTCATACTCTTTCATGGTGTCAGAGCATGACTAACCAAGGTCACCGCTGGTTTCACCACCTTCTACGTCTTTGTCCACTACAACTTCGCCGCCAACGTCATCGCCTCGTCCCCGACTACACCACCTGCTACTCTACTCCGACAATCGCTGACAGCGCCGACATCTCTTCCTTAGCCGCTCTGCGCGTTCCAACCGCTATGAAGGCTTCCTCTGCTAGTCTTTCTGACATGGCGGCAAGTTCATGATGGTCCCTGTCCCCGCACACCTGGTACTGGCAACACCGGGAGTACCTTCATTCCCGACACGTTGCCGAGTCTGGCAAGTTTGGATCGGCGCCTTGTCTTCATCGGTTTCGACAATGTCTTTTTCGGCATCGACCCCTCTACGACTGCCTCGACCGCGTCACCGACGAGTTCTTCTTTGCATACTCGGTTCTGGCAAAACCGAAGTGTGCGATCGTCCATGACGTGCGCCTAGTTTTGGCAAAACTATGGCCGCACCTCGTCCTCGATGACTTGGACTGCATCGACTTCGGCATCGACACCCTCAACGACGGCCTCGACGCGTCTCTGTCATTCTCCTCGCGTGCTATGTGCATGCGGCTTCAAGTGCGGCTACCTCGACACCGGCATCCCCGACCATGACATCGACCACGGCGACCCATCACACGGCTACCTCGACCATGGCATCGCCTCACGCTCTCGGCTCCCTCGACATCGGCACACGGGCTATCACCTCGCCTGAGAATCTCACCAGCTTCCTCTACAGTCCAAGCTACCGTGACGCGACACCGTCCACGATGTTCCCGCTCGGACTGCGGGGGATGTCAGCCTACTGGATGCTACTTCGGTTTATCTCCAGTCTGACCATCCGCGACGTTCCAGTTATTCACGACGCTACCGCTACGATTGCGAGGGAGTTTTAGAGTATTAGGTATATACGGTTGTTATGGTAGATTAGATAGAGTTAGGATCTTTTTACGTACAGTCCTAACTTGACTCGTACTCCAAGATAATCCTCTGTACGCTTATATATACTCGCCCATGAGGCTCAATAATATATCCATCATATTCCACGCCAAACTCATACTCTTTCAATTCTGACGCGACGTAGTCTCCTCCATGAAAGCTATGCCTCAAGGAAGAAGCAGGACAACCCTAACGATAGGCCGTAGCCTAGGGTCCCCACCCCTCCCGCCGCCGGAGTGGCCGACGAAGGAGGCAGGGACCAATGACTGCTATAGTTTTGGGGCAGATGCGGTCGCGCCTGATCCTCTTTCTCCGGAGGAGTCAGCAACGTAAGTTTGAGCCTCACAACACTTTCCATATGTTCTGCATATGCCCTGATGTCGAGATCTGTTTGTAAAAGCACTACAACTGCGTTAGACATGTCGCGTATATCTCGGATGGCGCATCCCAAAAGTTTCTGTAAAGCTTTTTCCTCGACAGATGGCCTTTCACAGTGGCACCTTAGAGCATCTCCAGCAAGCGCTGGAAAATCTCGCGTGCTAAAATAGGTTTGCAGCACCGGTTTTACTATAGAGCGCGCGCTATCCGCTGCCGCTTCACCGAATGCGCTATTTTACCGCGCGCTACAAAATCGTAAAACTGTCCCTTCACCGGAAGCACTATTTTACAATGTGCGCTAGCACCACGAACAGATTTCACACACACATGTATAGAAGCAACAAGATCAAACACACCAAAATAAATCCACAACAAATACATCAACTTTTTCATTATTACAGCAAATACAACAAAAACAGTAACTTGTCCAATATTACAACAAATACAAAAATGCATTAAAATGTCCATCACCAATACAACAAATTGTTTTTCAATGATACCGCAAACATACAAATAAATAGATACTAGTTGTTTTGTTGCCTGTTCCATTTTCACTACTCAATGAGATCAAGTTGAAGATCATCATGCGTCTCTGTGCAACAAATTGAATGTTACGAGGCAAAAAACGAGCTATCCTCTCTTGATTCCTCCTAACTTGCACGAGAATCCCCATCAAGTCAAAGAATGAGTAATCTATATCTTTACCATGATTATCATCTATGATCATGTTATGCATGAGGACATAAGCATTCATGATATACCAAAGGATATCATGGTCCCAAAATCTTGCCGGTCCTCTAACAATAGCAAATTGGGCATGAAAATCCCAAATACCCTCTTAACATCTTTCCTAGCCACCGCTTGCGCATTATGAAAGAAGTTTTTCTTACCTTTAGGTTTGCTAACCGGCTTCACAAATATTTGCCACCGTGGGTAGATGCCGTCAGCAAGATAGTAGCCATAGTTGTATGTGTGCTTGTTCGCTACAAACTCCACTGGTAGACTTTCACCCAATGCAATCCTTGTTATAAGTGGTGACCGTCGACGACGGGACATACCATGTGGTGTCGGCGACCACCTTGCCGCAAGATCCTTCACGGCTTCTCGAGGACATTGTAGGCGTGACGCCGTGACAACGCGCTTCCCCGAATCGACCGGGGGTGATGGGAGGGGGATGGAGGCGCGCCGGTGGCTGCTAGGTCGATTCACCACGGCTCCGACGCCGAGAAATCTGTGCGGAGGCGGCGGATCAACAACAGGAGGGCGTCGGCGGGGACTAGCTGGCAAGGGGGCATCGTCGGAGTGCGCGAGCGTGAATAAGGAAGGTGAGACGCGCGGTTGGACTTCGCGCGCGAGCCAGTGAGATTCAATGCAACAAATTTGGGACACCGGATAGCGCGATATCCCGCGTGCATATTTTTTTCCAGCGTGCGCGATTATACAACGTCTGCTGGAGTGCGAGAAAATAGCACCGGCGTTGTATACTAGTGGTTTTTACGGGGCACGCTTATCGTGTGGCTGCTGGAGATGCTTAATAAGGCATAACTAAGCGCAGTTGTCCTTTTATGTGTTAGAATCGCGACAAGCAAATAACAAAGAACAAAAAGCAGCAAGGAAAAACAGATTTAACGTGGAAAAACCTATTGAACAAAAAGAGAAAAAACCACGGATACCAACCACAACGCTGAGGATTTCACAGATGCAACTTATCCCAACCGACGGCTTAATGGATCATACTTCAATGTTATGTGTTGTCCCACCATGCTTTTCCGCTATCCACATGTACTCAAAGTGAGTTTGGGGTACTTATGTTTCATATGGTATATGCTATTTCCCTACCTGGGTCTAAAGCATGCATGTGTTCGGAAAAGTTTTTTTTTTTTACATTATAAGAATTCAGTTAAGCAACTAGTCTGTCTCTGACCATGAAGTAGCTCATCAACGATCTATTGTTGTTTCAGAAATAGAGTACATGCAGGGGGAGCCGCGGAGTAGCTCGGGGCGCCTCGTGCAGCGGGCCAACGACGTCGTGCCCAAGAACCCACGGGTGTCCGCAGTGGCGCACAGGTAGATGAGAGCAGCAGGTGATCGACGCAGGCCTTGGATTCAGTTTGGGTTTCTGTTTAGGGACTCAAGCAGCAAGAGATCGTACTGAATTTAGCTCGGTGGCGCGCTAGAGGGGAGCAGCAGGTGGCCGGAGGAAGGGAGCGCTGATGGACGGCCACAGCAAGTGCCCAAACGCTGATGTTTGGCATCCAGAATAAGCCGACCACACTTGGCACAAACTAAGCAAGAGAACCTCTCTAATTAAAAAATACATAATACTTCCCAAACATTATTATCACTATATCGTGGAGGGAGTAGTCCCATAATGCGAGTACCTAATACTAGATCCGTTTCCATCCAGGTATATATAGGGCATACTTCAGTTATTAGTTAAGACAAGGCTTGCACAAAAACTATTCAATTGGTATGTAGCTCATGTCAATTCTATAGTACAAACATCTTACATAATGAAACGGAGGGAGTATCACATAAACCACATATATTGAATTAATTTTGGGGCCAAATCTTGTCATACTAATCAGATCCTTCGCGTATGCATGCCAAAGTACTGCAGGTAAATTTCCCTCATGACGTACATGCCATATACCGTCCCAATAAAGAGAGGACAGGGGAGGGCACTTAAGAAGATGAAATTCCAAGACAGGCCATACTCGCCAAAGGTGGAAGTGACGACTTGAAGATACATAGCCAGCAGGATCATGCAGTTTAAGCACTACAAAACAAAGGAAGCGAGGATTATTAGTTGAGATTGTGTACATCCTTCCTAGCTAGTAGACGTACATCTGCACAGGATGTGAAATATCTACAATGGCATCTAGACTAACACCGGTTTAATTCATGAAATAGTATGAAGTAATCAATCAATCAGTGTTGCATCCGGAAATTGCTCAAGGTGTAGATCCGTGTTATTGTTGTTAATTACGGAAAAATCAACCAATCACATATAAAGCATATGGTTGCATATTTTATCAAATCAATGGATGATGTATAAAGCAGTCAATCAGAAACTTATCTATATCTATACCTAATAATAATAAAGGACGGATTGTTTCTTTCGGTCCAACATTTTTTTAGACAAATTTACCCTTCCACCGAAATACATAATACCTGAGATTGCCATTGTACCGGTTTGATCCTATTAATCAGCTGCGACTGTGAGGTGAGGCGGAGACGAGGGGAGGGGCTGGGCAGACTGGTGGACAAGTGGGAGGGAGACCTGGCTCTCTTCGTTCAGCGTGCGGTCGGCGGCCGCATGGTGCACCTCGTGTAACCTAGCGCCTATGCCATGGTGGCCGTCACCAAGGCAGCCCCGTGCTGGCGTCGTCCTGGGCCACGGCCGCCACGATGGAGACAACCAAGTTGGGGATCGATGCGATGAGCGGGTGGCCCAGCTGGTATTTTCTGTCCGCTGACAGTTTTTCAGATCGAGTTAATTCGAACGTGCGATTTTTCATGTATCAATAGCACTGTCGGAGTGTGGGAACGATGCCCCCTTTCGAGGGATCGGTTACGTGTTTATAGGATCGGGAAAAGCCCCACGATCGGTGGCATTTACATCTAGCGTTACAGGGAGAGAAAGAGACGGGAATAGATTTGGACAGAGACCGGATCATCAATAAAACTCACATAGTATAAGTGTTTGCCAACAGAGACAGGGCAGGGCCCCATACATCAGAGAATATTTGTTCCAAAGGAACAGTTGAGACACTAGTCGAAATGGGATATGGTAATTGGTGGCTTTTGGCTTGTTGACAGGGATCACATATATATGGATTTATTTCAGGAGTATATACTAGTTTGTTTTTCCTGAGGACCTGTTGAACAATAAAGGAGGACGGATGTCCTAAACGACAATGCCATATAGATGACAAGGGCTTGATGGTGATGAAGGCACGCTTGGGAGACCCTGTGGAAGAAGGCATAATTGGATAAAGTCCACCATGGCATGGACCTTTAAACAGAATTTTCTTCGTGGCCTGATCCTTAATAAGAAAGAAAAATGGGTGAAACTCAAGATAAATATCGTTATCTAGTGTAAGTTTATGAATAGATAAAAGATTTTTATTTGCAGTTGGAACATGTAGAATATCGTTTAGTGAAAGAGAATTATGAGGGGTATGCAAAATAGAATGACCAACATGTGTAATTGTCATACCGTTTCCATTAGCCGTGTGGACTTGATCATGACCTTTGTAGTTGTCATGAGTAGTCAATTTGTTGAGCTCGCTAGCGACATGATTAGTTGCGCCGGTATCACAATACCAATTTGTGTCCACGCCATATGAAGCAAGATGAGCACCCTTTTTTTCAGGGTTAGAGTCATCATCATCATTATTATCAGAGTATTGCCACCAACATTCATTCGCTGGATGGCCATATTTTTTGCAAATTTGACATGTGACATCTTGACGTGGTGAGGGAGTTCGACCACGACCACGGCCACGATTCATTTTTTGTGTATTGCGACCTTGGTGACGCCCATCATGATGACCATAAGACCGTCCTCGAGTACGGCCATCACCATTATGTGTGTTTTGACGAGAGTTGTAGTACGGACGATGAGCACCACGTTGCACAACATTGGCGGATGACTGAAAAGACCCGGTTCCTTGGCCGGTTTCAGCGAGCATTTGTTGACGATAATCATATGCCGTGAGTTGAGCACAAAGATCAGAAAGAGTAGTAGTTGGAACAGCGTTGACGGAAGCCACAAGAGAATTATATTCCCCATCAAGGCCATTGAGGATATACTCCTTGAGCTCTTCATCCTCAATGATCCGACCGGCAGCTGCAAGTTCAGAAGAAAACCCTTTCATCTTGGCGATGAATTGAGCAGCAGGCATGTCGAGCTTCTTTGTGTTGACAAGGGCACCTCGAAGCATATTGACGCGAGCCTTGGATTGTGAGGCATACATAGCCTCAACAGCAGCCCAAACCTCCGCTGCAGTTTGAAGTCCAAGGACTTGGGCAAGCACCTCAGGCTTCATGGAGTTCAGTAGATAACGCAGAACCTGTTGATCTTTTGCAACCCATTCGGCATTAGCAGGATTGGGGGCACCTTCCAGAATTTGAGCGGGCATACCGTCCAGCAGTGCCATGACCTGAGCACCACGCAGGGCTGGAAGGATTTGTGCTTTCCACAGAAGATAATTCTCCCTCGAGAGTTTTTCCGAAGGAGGAGCTCCAAGAGCAGTCGCCAGAGACGCGGCAGAAGCGGCGCTCGCCATGGGGAGGGAGGGAGGATTTTTGTGTGGGATTGATGATCGTGATCAACAATCAGACTTCGGGAATTGTTTGAGGATCGACGATCGTAACCGCCGATCAGGTTAATTGGATTTTGGGAAGCTAATTTGGCTAGACATCGATGGAAGAGGATGCTCTCGATACCATGTCGGAGTGTGGGAACGATGCCCCCTTTCGAGGGATCGGTTACGTGTTTATAGGATCGGGAAAAGCCCCACGATGGGTGGCATTTACATCTAGCGTTACAGGGAGAGAAAGAGACGGGAATAGATTTGGACAGAGACCGGTTGGTGTACTACACCATGACGGCAAGAGTCCTTTACAATTTATGATTGACAAGCACCACACGTTCTGTTTCCCAAGCTTCCATCGATTCTCAACGTGATTTGCTTCCTTTTCTATATATCGGGAGAGGCGCAGCCTGGAACTATTGGAGGCGACTCAGTCGTCGTCGATGAAGAGTATTGGGACCATTGCTGGTCCTTGTACTCGATCTACAAGAGTTAGACATAGCTAGATTGCTAGAATTGGGGGACGCCGGATGTAATCACCAGGGCTGGGGAGTGGCTTGCACAGGATGGTGGAAGGGCACACCACCGGTAGGATCTCGTGGCAGCAGTGCTAGGGCAGCCATGAGAAATCACCGGATTGAGCAAGGGAGGGAACTAACTAGGAGATGGGTTGTCTGTACTGTAATGCTATGTTGTCTATCGGCACAGGCGTTCCTACGTTGAAGAGAGCAAACGATCCTTTTCTTTTCGACATTCTTTTATTTTAAACAATAAAAAGTGTAGGAGGCTCGCACTCTAGGCAAAGACTGTAGGTTTTACATTAGCTAGCTATATGCTTAATCTAAATAAAAAACATCAGCCACACTCTAGAGGACAGCCGGTTTAGTTTCAAGAGGAGGAACATGTTTGCCTGATCCACTTATATATTGGATTGGATACTTGTTAAAAGTGCTTTTTATATATGGGGAATTTCTCAATTGTATCCATGGGCTAAAAAATCTATAAGCTTCTGTGTACTTTTAAGACACAAAAGATTACACTCCGTTATCCAAACACAGTTGCATTAATGAATTGATTGTTTTGATTGTCTGGTCGCAGATACAAATCTGTCTGGAGCTACGTGAACAAATTATTCTCATATTATATGTACCAGTATTTGGAGTTAGACCTTCTATTTGAAGTTAGACCGGTATATCACTCTTCTTTGGGTAATCTACCTAGGAACTATGCACATAACCATGACGTAGAAGCTGAGTCCTTTTAGGACATCTGTGCATCCGAATGTCTGTCAGCATAGTGTTGGCAATAGTGGACTGCTTCCGGTGTTGGTTTGAGCAAAAAAAAATTAACATTTCGAGCTCATAAAGTGTGTACTATCCTGCTCAATTTTTGTATTTGGCCAGACCACATATTACCAACCTGTGCCACCGGTAAGTGAAAAAAAAAGATTAAGCGAAAAAAGGCATCCCAAAAACACCGTCCAACAAAAAACACGAAATAGCAAGCCTCGAAGAGCCTAGAGTCCATACGACAAAACTATACATAGGTTGTCGCACAATCGAGGGAGCTACCTCCAGAAATCAACGACCCTCTACGTGCCCACCTTGGCACGCTTCCGTCCAGCAAAGTCCGATCCAAAATAGTCAGACGAGAGTTTCAAGCTCTGGTATATGCTTGTCCCGGTTCCAGTACAACACGTCCATATGACTTCTATCTGTCTCAAAATAGATGTCGCAGATTCGTCAAAATTTGCAAATTGGTATCGTCCAGTTGCAAGTGATGTTATAGGTGAAGCTTTAGCCTATGTGAAGGAGGTTGAGATTGCTATTAATTAAGGGCGGATAACTGTCTTGGGGACTAATTGTCATGAGCTCATAAATATGTTGTACATGTGTGATAAGCGCATGTCGGATATCATCATATCATGGGATCCCTGCGCAGAATCAAGGAACAGAGTCATCAAGCTATGGACTTCACAGGATTATTGCTGGTTTGCTCAGGTTAACCAGATGTATACCATCAGGAGATCATCTTAATTCTATGCTTGATAGCTACTGCAAAGGTAAACACACAGTAGATTTTATAGTTTCTCTATTAGCAGTCTTTTTTTAATTTATTATTGAAAGTTGTTTTCTTGATATCTGTAGTATGTCAACATGAGGTGGAATAAAATTATAGAACAGCCAATGGGAACTTTGTAAGGTTTCACAACACTGTTCTTCATCTCTTCCGGTGCAGCGCATGGACAAGTTTGCTAGTGAATAATAAAGGAAAGAGATCAGAGAGTCCTCAATCTTACAGTGATGAGGTTGGTTAGAAAGACCATCCGATAGCTGTAGTTTGGATTCCCGTTGACATGAACATCCTTCCTCGTATGGACTGTCATCTCTTTCTACCTCCCTCGCCTGCAGTAACGCGCCGCCAATTTCTCTTCGTAGCTGGTCTGCTGGTGAGACCGTGGGAGAACGAAGCAAAAACCTAGGAAAGAGGATATATAAAACGTAAAGAAACGGAGTTCCGAAATTTATGAGAAGAATCCCGACGCTAGATGCAACTGCTGGGCCAACACACCACGGCCCGTCAGGCCGCTTCGGCACCCTTCGTGCTGGCCTGACCCAGCCCGATGCCACACGTGCATCTTTGAATTTTAGGCTACACATCTGAAAATTTAGGTAAAACACCACTAACCAAGTATTGGCACCGGGGAGGAAACACACGAAAACGCTTCGTCCTCCTCCTCACGCATGAGAGGCGTCGGTGACAAAAATCCCTCCAATCTCCATCGGACATAGCGTGAGTCCCCTCTCCCTCCATGCCGCTCCGGCGGCGGGTGGGAGGGGGACCTCGTTCCTCAGTTTTGTAGTTAGGGTTAGGGTCTTTTTGTTGTGGTGTGTCGTTGGGGTGGTGGGAGCGACTGATGGGGATATGCCAAAGGGGGTATGCCCAGCAGGACGTTCCGATTTGGCCGAAGGGCCTGTAAGTGCGCCTGGAGGACGGCGACTGGACTACGACGGAAGGAGAGGCCCGGCGACTGGCAACTGGCGACTGGAGGCCCAGGAGCGTAACAGAAGCCCAGTCGGATTAGGTCAAAACCTCCGAATCCTTATCTTGTTCGGTTGTAGCTTGTAAACCCTAGCGAGGTGCCTCATATATAAACCTCCCTAGGGTATCCCGGAGACTCACGTTCCATCATACACCCCTTCAAACGACTCGTTGCTTAGACGCCGAGCTCGCCACCCCTGTAACCCGCTCTCCAATAATCTAATCTAGCAGGAGTAGGTATTTACCCTCCGGGGGCCGAACCTGGGTAAACCCATGTGCATCCGCCCCCATCTCGCACCGCAGATGGCCGCCAACTCTTCCTCATAATACAATCAATCGCTGCCAATGGCAGCGACTGCCATGGCCATTTCCACGACAGTGGCGCCCACCGTGGGGCATAGCGGGACTGGCCTGAGTTCTGCGGCGAGACCCTACTCGCCGATCGATCGGTCGCTCGCCACCGGTCTCATGATCGCCATCGACGGGATCTTATAGATCCTGCCCAGTAGCTACATCCCGGCGTCATGCCCGATCACTCACGGCGCGGTGATGCCGGTCGGCTCCATCAACCTCTTCGTCGGCTTCACCGGCGCGGTCGACCCAGCTGCAACGGTAATCGTCGGCGGATCGGCGCCGCACCGCGATCTGCTCTCGGAGGAGCAGGTCCGCTCCATCATGAGCCTCGTCACCGAGTACGACTCGACCGCCAGCGATGCGGCCGAGACCAACGCCGCCACCAACGACGACGCCCTAAACAACGACGCCGACTCCGCGACCCCTGCCTCGGTCGATGGATCTATCACCGCCGCGTCACGAGAGGACTCCATCATGCGAGTCTCCAACCCGGAGGATTTCGAGGACCCCTCCATCCTCGGAATCTTCGACTCCGACTCCGGCTCGGAATCGCCCGAGGACTTCCGCGCCAGATCCAATCGCTTCAATGCGATCTACATGGTGGGGAGCGCGGCCGCCCCGCCAGATCCGTTCGCCACGCCGATCTCGCCGACTGCGGCAGCCACAGAAGTGGAGGAAGCCCGCCTGCGGCTCGCGGAGACGCAACGCAACAAACTCACCGAGCGCGAGAAATACCGCCTCGAGCGGGAAACGGCGCGGGAGTTGTCGCTCTATCACCAGCGCCGCATCAGGACCCGCCTGAACTCCAACGTCCGGGGCCGCGTCCTAAACTTCAACGACGAAAGCGACCCCGCACGCGCCGCCGAGCGCGAATACTGTGAGAACACGCCGCCAGGCGGAAGCAACCCCGTGAGACCCGCGGGGGTGGATGTACTCCCGCTCCTCAGCAAGCAGGGCGGCATCAAGCGGCCACCCCACCGTCGCCAACGCATTGACTTGCCCGCCACCGCAGCCCTTGGCGAACCAACCACGGGCCGCCAACCCCGTGTTGTCCACCAATGAGCCACGACCGGCGAATAACACGGTCGCCGCCAACGGGCAACCCCTCGATGCCCGAACGAACATCATCAACAACCAGGCGTGGCGGTCGCGCCAGCCCAACGACCTGAGGCACATCCTCACCAACCGCGGCGACCCGGAACCAAGAGGCTCGCTCAGTCGAGTCGGGCCACAATGCTTCGGGCCCATGATCCGCGGGGAAAAATACCCCGCCAACTTCAAGGCCCCCAAGGAGATCGAAAAGTACGACCCGACGTACGATCCCGCTGTCTAGCTA
Source organism: Avena sativa (assembly GCA_916181665.1). NCBI lineage: Eukaryota > Viridiplantae > Streptophyta > Magnoliopsida > Poales > Poaceae > Avena > Avena sativa. Next base: position 624,492,682 of record OV702288.1, on the reverse strand, counting down.
GACACATACCTCATGGCAATGGGAATCGTAGGCCACACCGACCTGCTCGCCGCTCGCTACCTCCCCCTGATGATGGAGGGTGCGACCCGACAATGGATCCACACGCTCCCCGCCGATAGCATCAATTCCTGGGAAGAAATGCGAGACGCCTTCATTAGGCACTTCGAGGGATCCTACACCCGCGCCACCACCATAGAAGATCTGGAGCGATGCATCCGGGGACAACGCGAGTCGACTCGCTGTTGGATCCAAAGATGGCAAGAACTATGGATCAACGCCTCTGGCATCCACCCAGACACGACGATACATTGCTTCAAGAAAGTGTGCCGGTATGAACCCTTGGTCGCTAAGATCAAGAGGGTCTACTGGACGCTCGACAACATCCCCAACCTCCTCGAGATCGCCAAGCGCTACACGGAGAAAGATCCCAACCAAGACTCTGACGACGAGTCGGGAGGACGACGTTGAACCAGCATCCACGACAGCGGGCGCCTACGCGACATGCGCTACAGCAACACCCGCATCATCGGCAAGCGCCGCACAGACGGGCGAGTCGAATTCGTTGCCAATGTCGGCTACGGCCAGTGCGACTCCAAGAACTACCGTCGTGACGGAGGAAACTACCGCGACAGCGGAAACTACCACTCCAACAACACAGCGAGGCCGAAACTCGACCCTGCTGCCCTGCTCAATCAGCCTTGCATCTACCATAGCAGGGAGGGAAAACCCGCCACCCACACCACCGCAGATTGCCACTCTCTCAAAGAGATCGAGAAGGCGAGACGAGCAAGGGAGGACCCCAATAACAACCCACCTCGGGATAACGGGAACGGCGGCAACTTCGGCACCGCCGTCGGTTCGCTACACACCTTCACCGGACTCGGCACCAAGCGTGAGAAGAAGGTGCTCGCCCGCGCGGTCGCCGTGAATGCGGTGACATAGGTAGACATCCCTCGCTTCCTCAACTGGTCCGAGCAGAGCATCACCTGGAGTCGCCAGGACCATGCACCAAGAATCGCGTTAGACCCGATGGCCATCTACTGTGACAACACAGGTGCCATAGCTAATGCACAGGAGCCAAGGTCACATAGCAAGCTGAAGCACATCAAGCTACGTTTTCATGCTATTCGCGAGTATGTCCAAGATGGTGACATAAAGATTTGCAAAGTACACACTGATCGGAATGTAGCAGATCTGTTGACTAAACCTCTCCCTAGAGCAAAGCATGACCAACACCAGAACGCCATGGGTGTTCGGTATATTACCATGTAATCTAGATTATTGACTCTAGTGCAAGTGGGAGACTGTTGGAGATATGCCCAAGAGGCAATAATAAAAGAGGTTATTATTATATCTTTGTGTTTATGATGAATATTTACATCCCATGGTATAATTGTATTATTAGGAAACACTAATACTTGTGTGTTTTGTAAACATGAAAGAGTCCCTAGTAAGCCTCTTGTTTAACTAGCTTGTTGATTGATTGATGATTATGGTTTCCTGATCATAGACATTGGATGTGATTAATAACAAGGTTATATCATTAGGAGAATGATATGATGGACACACACCTGTAGTAAGCGTAGCATAAGATCAAGTCATTAAGTTCGTATTGCTGTAAGCTTTGATATACATAGTAACCTAATCCTTCGACCATGAGGTTATGTTAATCACCATCACCGGATGGGTACTTTGATGACATCAAACGCCGCTTCGTAACTGGGCGGTTATAAAGGTGTCATTGGGTATTCTGAAAGTATGTGTTGAAGCGCATAGACCAAGATTGGGATTTGTCCATCCATATGACAGATAGATATACTCTGGGCCCTCTCGGTGGAATGTCATCTAGATAGCTTGCAAGCATGTGACTAGGTCACAAGGGATGACATAACATGGAACGAGTAAAGAGTACTTATCAGTAACAAGGAAGAACTAGGTATGAAGATACTGACGATCAAACCTCGGATAAGTAGAATGTCGCGAGACAAAGGGAATTGGTTTCGTATGTTAATTGGTTCAATCAATCACGAAGTAATCGTTGAGTATGTGGGAGCCGTTATGGATCTCCAGATCCCGCTGATGGTTATTGATGGGAGAGGTGTCTTCATCATGTCTGCATATTCACGAACCGTAGGGTGACACACTTAAGGTTCGAAGTTGTTTGAAGTAGATATGGAATTTGCATTGGAGATCGAATGTTGTTCGGAGTCTCGGAATGGATCCGGGACATCACGAGGAGATCCGAAATGATCCAGAGAATAAGATTCATATATTGGGAATCATTTTCTAAGTTAGGAAATGTTCCGGAGTGTTTGTATGGAGATTCTAGAAGGTTTCGGAATGTTCTAGAAGGTTCTAGAGGATTTCTTGGAGTTTGCTTGAAAACCAATAAAGGGATCAAAGAAACCAAGTGGGGTACTACACGGATTCGTGGGGGAGGAGGACTCCTCCCCCCAACCCGCCGGCCCAAGGAGGAGGGAGTCCTACTAGGACTCCCCCTCCCCAGGCGCGCCTCCCTCCTTTAAATAGAAGGGAGGGGGCGCCCCCTCTTGCACCTTGTCTCATAACTCCCAATCTTAGCCGCCTCTCTCCTCCATGTTTCTTCTGCACAGGCATAGGCGAAGCCCTGCAGATTTCTCATCTCCACCACCACCACCACGCCGTCGTGCTGCTGGGATTCCGTGGAGAAGATCTACTACCTCCGCTGCTCGCTAGAACGGGGAGAGGAAGGTCTACTTCGACTCCGCACGTGTGACCGTCTGCGGAAGCGCTGCGGAACGCGGCGCCGGAAGGATCGTCCACACGATCTTGAGATCGGCAAGTGATCGACTACATCATCCACGAGATCTAATCTCGTTAACGCTTTCGGTTCTACGAGGGTTAGTACCGATCTATCTCGTTGCTCATGGCTAGTAGATTAGATCTTGGCTTTTATCTAGATTAGATCTGGGTTTTGTTCGTTCTTGCGGTAGAATTTTTTTGTTTTACATGCTACGAACCCATCAGTGGTATTAGAGCCTTGTCTATGCGTAGATCTGTTGCACGAGTAGAACACAATGAGGTTGTGGGCGTTGGTGCTCGTGTCGTCTTTTGCTATATGTGTACTTTGCATCTTGCGATATGGTGGGATGAAGCGGCTCGGGCTAACATTACATGTCATCGTACATGAGACTTGCTCCACGCTTGACGTGCAACTCGTATTGCACAAGTGGCTTTGCAGGTGTCTGTCTCTCCCATCATAGTATAGATCAAATCTACACTTTGCACTTGATAGCACTTGTATCAACGTTGTGGTTCAGTTTCGTAGGTAAGATGCGTTCTTAGTCGAAAGCCCAAGCCACGTAAAACTTGCAAAGAAAATTAGAGGCGTCTAACTTGTTTTTGCAGGGGTTTTGTGATGTGATATGGCCTACTTGTGATTGTGATTGTATTTGATGTATGCAATGATCCTTGTTGTAATATGGCAACCGACAGGAGCCTAATGGTTGTCTTTAATTCTGTTAAGACCTGCGTGTGTATTCATCTTGTAATAGCTTTGTTCCAAGTAGTTGTGATAGTTGCTAGTGATGATGGACAACCATGAAGCGGCGCCACGGACCTTGACGCAATGCTGGTGATGATGGAGATCATGTCCGTGCTTTGGAGATGGAGATCAAAGGCATAAGAAGAAAGGGCCATATCATATCACACAAATTATGAATTGCCTATGATGTTAATCCTTTATGCATCTTGTATTGCTTAGATCGCGACGGTAGCATTATAAGATGATCCCTCTCACTAAATATCAAGTAATAAAGTGTTCGTCCTTAGTTGGCACCGTTGCTAAGACTCGTCGTTTCGAAGCATCTCGTGATGATCGGGTGTGATAGACTCTACGTGTGCATACAACGGGTGCAAGCCAGATTTGCACATGCGGAAACTAAGGTTGATCTTGACGAGCCTAGCATGTACAGACATGGTCTCAGAACACGGAATACCGAAAGGTAGAGCATGAGTCATATGATTGATATGATGAACATGAAGATTGTTCGCCGATGAAGCTACATCATCTCACGTGATGATCGGACTTGGTGTAGTGGATTTGGTTCGTGTAATCACTAAAACAACTGCGAGGGATGTTGTTTTGAGTAGGAGTTCACCTAGTTGATTTAAGAATTAAATTTGAACACTTTTTATCATAAACTTAGTCTAAATTACTTGCAAATATGTTGTAGATTATGGCGAACGTTTCCATCAATTTCAATGCATTCCTAGAGAAAGAAAAGCTTAAGAACAATGGAAGCAATTTCACGGACTGGTTCCGTGGACTGAAGATCGTCCTCAGGGCTGGTTAGTTGACCTATGTGCTCGAAGCACTGCTAGGTGACCCACCTGCAGAAGATGCCACCGATGACGTAAAGAATGTTTATGCCACTCGGAAACATCACTACTCCACAGTTCAGTGTGCCATCCTGTACGGTTTAGAATCGGAGCTTCAAAAGCGTTTTGAGCACCATGACCCATATGAAATCATTAAGGAGCTCAAACTCATATTTGAGACTCGCGCGGCCATGGAAAGCTATGAAGCTTCCGAGAAATTCTTTACCTGCAAGATGGAAGAGGATAGCTCCGTTAGCGAGCACGTGCTCACCATGTCTGGGCACGCAAACAAACTCCGAGAGTTGGGGATACCGATTCCTAATGAATTGGGGATTCACCGTGTCCTCCAATCACTGCCACCAAGTTACAAGAACTTTGTGATGAACTACAATATGCACTGCATGAACAAGACGTTGCCTGAACTATCGTCCATGCTGAAAACTGCTGAAGTGGAGATCATGAAAGAACACCAAGTGTTGATGGTCAATAAGACCACCAATTTCAAGAAAAGGGGCAAGCCTAAGAACAAGGGCAACTTCAAGAAGAACGGCAAGAAAGCTGCCGCACCTGCTAAGAAGCCCAAGGCTGGTCCTAAACCTGAAACTGAGTGCTTCTACTGCAAGGGTGCTGGTCACTGGAAGCGTAACTGCCCCAAGTACCTGGCGGTTCTGAAGAACGGCAACATCAAGAAGAAAGGTATATTCGATATACATGTTATAGATGTGTATCTTACTAGTAATCATAGTAGTGCCTGGGTATTTGATACTGGTTCGGTTGCTCATATTTGTAACTCGAAACAGGAGCTGCGGAATAAACGAAGACTGGCAAGAGACGAGGTGACGATGCGCGTTGGAAATGGCTCCAAGGTTGATGTGATCGTCGTCGGCACGCTCCCTCTACATCTACCATCGGGATTAGTTTTAAATTTAAATAATTGTTATTTGGTGCCTGTGTTAAGCATGAACATTATATTTGGATCTTGTTTATTGCGAGACGGTTACTCTTTTAAGTCTGAGAATAAAGGTTGTTCGATTTATATGAGTAATATCTTTTATGGTTTTGCACCTGAGATGAATGGTTTATTCTTATTAAATATCGATAGTAGTGATACACATGTTCACAACATAGATGCTAAACGAATAAAATTAAATGATAATTCTACATACATGTGGCACTGTCGTCTTGGTCACATTGGAGTGAAGCGTATGAAGAAACTCCATTCTGATGGACTTCTTGAATCACTTGATTTTGAATCACTTGAAAGATGCGAAGCATGTCTAATGGGAAAAATGACTAAGACTCCATTCTCTGGTATAATGGAGCGAGCTACAGACTTATTGGAAATAATACATACCGATGTGTGCGGTCCAATGAGTGTAGCATCGCGTGGTGGATATTGTTATGTTCTCACTTTCACGGATGACTTGAGTAGATATGGGCATGTCTACTTTATGAAACATAAATCCGAAACTTTCGAGAAGTTTAAGGAATTTCAAAGTGAAGTGGAAAATCATCGTAACAAGAAGATTAAGTTTCTGCGTTCTGACCGCGGAGGTGAATATCTGAGTTATGAGTTTGGCATGCATTTAAAGAAATGTGGAATACTTTCACAGTTGACACCGCCGGGAACACCACAGCGTAATGGTGTGTCCGAACATCGTAATCGAACTCTCTTAGATATGGTTCGGTCTATGATGTCTCTTACAGATTTACCGTTATCATTTTGGGGTTATGCTTTAGAGACAGCCACATTCACTTTAAATAGGGCACCATCTAAATCCGTTGAACGACACCGTACGAATTGTGGTTTGGTAAGAAACCTAAGTTGTCGTTCCTTAAAGTTTGGGGTTGCGAAGCATATGTAAAGAAGTTACAACCTGATAAGCTTGAACCCAAAGCGGAGAAATGCGTCTTCATAGGATACCCTAAAGAAACAATTGGGTATACCTTCTATCATAGATCCGAAGGCAAAGTTTTCGTTGCTAAGAATGGATCCTTTCTAGAGAAAAAATTTCTCTCGAAAGAAGTGACTGGAAGGAAAGTAGAACTCGACGAGGTTGTTGAACCTTCTTTTGGAGTTGAGAGTAGCGCAGCACCGGAATATCTTTCTGTGCCGTCTGCACCAACTGGAGAGGAAGCTAATGATGCTGATCATGAAACTTCGAACGAAGTTACTACTGAACCTCGCAGGTCAACGAGGGTTCGTACCACTCCTGAGTGGTATGACTCTTCCTTGAACGTCATGTTAGTAGACAACACTGATGACCCTGCGACGTATGAAGAAGCTATGGTGAGCCCAGATTCCGACAAATGGCTAGAAGCCATGAAATCCGAAATGGGATCCATGTACGAAAACCAAGTATGGACTTTGGTGGACTTACCGGATGGCCGTAAGGCTGTCGAGAACAAATGGATTTTCAAAAGAAAAACAAATGCTGATGGTAATGTTACCGTCTATAAAGCTCGACTTGTCGCAAAAGGGTTCCGACAAATTCAAGGAGTTGACTATGATGAGACTTTCTCACCAGTAGCGAAGCTAAAGTCTGTGAGGATTTTGTTAGCAATCGCTGCATATTTCAATTATGAAATTTGGCAGATGGATGTGAAAACGGTGTTCCTTAATGGTGACATTGAGGAAGAGTTGTATATGGTACAACCCAAGGGTTTTGTCGATCCTAAAGATGCTGACAAGGTATGCAAACTTCAGCGCTCCATTTATGGACTGAAGCAAGCATCCCGGAGTTGGAATCAACGTTTTGATAAAGTAATCAAAAACTTTGGATTTATACAAACTTATGGAGAAGCTTGTATTTACAAGAAAGTGAGTGGGAGCTCTGTAGCATTCCTAGTACTATATGTAGATGACATATTGTTGATTGGGAATGATATAAAACTTCTTAATAGCGTCAAAACCTATTTGAATAATAGTTTTTCAATGAAGGATCTTGGCGAAGCGGCATATATTCTAGGCATCAAGATTTATAGAGATAGATCAAGACGCCTAATAGCGCTTTCACAAAGTACATACTTAGACAAAGTTCTAAAGAAATTTAGAATGGAAGAGAGCAAGAAAGGGTTCGTGCCCATGTTGTTAGGTAAGACCTTGAGTAAAACTCAAAGTCCGGCTACGGTAGAAGATAGAGAAAAGATGAATAAAATTCCCTATGCCTCGGCCATAGGTTCTATCATGTATGCCATGCTGTGTACGAGACCGAATATAGCACATGCTGTTAGTTTGACTAGCAGATATCAAAGTGATCCTGGAATGGAACACTGGACAGCGGTCAAGAATATCCTAAAGTACCTGAATAGGACTAAGGATATGGTTCTTTCTTATGGAGGTGATGAACAACTTGTTGTAAACGGTTACATTGATGCTAGTTGGAACACCGATTCAGATGACTCGAAGTCACAGTCTGGATACGTATTTATTTTGAATGGTGTTGCAATAAGCTGGAGGAGTGCCAAGCAGAGCGTTGTGGCGAAATCTTCAACTGAATCGGACATAGCTGCTTCGGAGGCTGCACAAGAAGGCATATGGATGAAGGAGTTCATTACTGAACTTGGCGTGGTTCCCAGTGCGTTAGACCCGATGGCCATCTACTGTGACAACACAGGTGCCATAGCTAATGCACAGGAGCCAAGGTCACATAGCAAGCTGAAGCACATCAAGCTACGTTTTCATGCTATTCGCGAGTATGTCCAAAATGGTGACATAAAGATTTGCAAAGTACACACTGATCTGAATGTAGCAGATCTGTTGACTAAACCTCTCCCTACAGCAAAGCATGTCCAACACCAGAACGCCATGGGTGTTCGGTATATTACCATGTAATCTAGATTATTGACTCTAGTGCAAGTGGGAGACTGTTGGAGATATGCCCAAGAGGCAATAATAAAAGAGGTTATTATTATATCTTTGTGTTTATGATGAATGTTTACATCCCATGGTATAATTGTATTATTAGGAAACACTAATACTTGTGTGTTTTGTAAACATGAAAGAGTCCCTAGTAAGCCTCTTGTTTAACTAGCTTGTTGATCGATTGATGATTATGGTTTCCTGATCATAGACATTGGATGTGATTAATAACAAGGTTATATCATTAGGAGAATGATATGATGGACACACACCCATAGTAAGCGTAGCATAAGATCAAGTCATTAAGTTCGTATTGCTGTAAGCTTTGATATACATAGTAACCTAATCCTTCGACCATGAGGTTATGTTAATCACCATCACCGGATGGGTACTTTGATGACATCAAACGCCGCTTCGTAACTGGGCGGTTATAAAGGTGTCATTGGGTATTCTGAAAGTATGTGTTGAAGCGCATAGACCAAGATTGGGATTTGTCCATCCATATGACGGATAGATATACTCTGGGCCCTCTCGGTGGAATGTCATCTAGATAGCTTGCAAGCATGTGACTAGGTCACAAGGGATGACATAACATGGAACGAGTAAAGAGTACTTATTAGTAACAAGGAAGAACTAGGTATGAAGATACTAATGATCAAACCTCGGATAAGTAGAATGTCGCGAGACAAAGGGAATTGGTTTCGTATGTTAATTGGTTCAATCGATCACGAAGTAATCGTTGAGTATGTGGGAGCCGTTATGGATCTCCAGATCCCGCTGATGGTTATTGATGGGAGAGGTGTCTTCATCATGTCTGCATATTCACGAACCGTAGGGTGACACACTTAAGGTTCGAAGTTGTTTGAAGTAGATATGGAATTTGCGTTGGAGACCGAATGTTGTTCGGAGTCTCGGAATGGATCCGGGACATCACGAGGAGATCCGAAATGATCCGGAGAATAAGATTCATATATTGGGAATCATTTTCTAAGTTAGGAAATGTTCCGGAGTGTTTGTATGGAGATTCTATAAGGTTTCGGAATGTTCTGGAAGGTTCTAGAGGATTTCTTGGAGTTTGCTTGAAAACCAAGAAAGGGATCAAAGAAACCAAGTGGGGTACTACACGGATTCGTGGGGGAGGAGGACTCCTCCCCCCAACCCGCCGGCCCAAGGAGGAGGGAGTCCTCCCCCTCCCCAGGCGCGCCTCCCTCCTTTAAATAGAAGGGAGGGGGCGCCCCCTCTTGCACCTTGTCTCATAACTCCCAATCTCAGCCGCCTCTCTCCTCCACGTTTCTTTTGCACAGGCATAGGCGAAGCCCTGCAGATTTCTCATCTCCACCACCACCACCACGCCGTCGTGCTGCTGGGATTCCGTGGAGAAGATCTACTACCTCCGCTGCTCGCTAGAACAGGGAGAGGAAGGTCTACTTCGACTCCGCACGTGTGACCGTCTGCGGAAGCGCTGCCGGAACGCGGCGCCGGAAGGATCGTCCACACGATCTTGAGATCGGCAAGTGATTGACTACATCATCCACGAGATCGAATCTCGTTAACGCTTTCGGTTCTACGAGGGTTAGTACCGATCTATCTCGTTGCTCATGTCTAGTAGATTAGATCTTGGCTTTTATCTAGATTAGATCTGGTTTTTGTTCGTTCTTGCGGTAGAAATTTTTTGTTTTACATGTTACGAACCCATCATAAGTCGCCCACCCGGATTCAAATGGCCAAGCAGAACACGCCAACCAAAGCGTCCTCCACGGGCTCAAGCCGCGACTCCAGGTGCCCCTCGAGCACACCCTAGGATGCTGGGTCGACGAGCTCCCCTCTGTGATATGAGGGATCCGCACCTCCGTCAATCGCTCCACCGGGTTCACGCCCTTCTTCATGGTGTATGGCCTCGAGGCCGTAATGCCAATCGATCTGGAGCACGACTCACCACGAGTCGCCAACTACATCGAGGCGACGAACGAGGTTGCCCGCCAAGACAGCATCGATCAACTCGACGAGGCACGCGACCTGGCTCGCTCACGCACCACCATATACCAGCAAGGACTCTGCCGCTACCACAGCCGTCGAGTGCAAACTCGCACCTTCCAGGAAGGCGACCTGGTCCGGCGACTGGCCCAAGACAAGAAAGGCATGCACAAACTCTCCTCCCCATGGGAGGGGCCATTCGCCATAGGCCGAGTCCTTGGCAATGACGCCTACTATCTCATCGACATACGGGATGACGGCCAGCTCGAGGTCGGGAGGCCATGAAATGTAAACCTCCTCAGAAAGTTCTATACTTAGAACCTCAAACTGTACTCCGCTGACATATATAATGAAATTCATTTGGATCGCACAAATTGTGTCCACTCGCCATATTCTTGTGCCGCTCGCACTAGTACATATTAGCAATACGCTACTCACGGAAGTCAACCTCTGGTCGAGCGACCGGCATGGCTAAGTAGTGCGGCACAAGGGCACCGGAAACATTCGGGCCTTGGGTCGTCCATGAAAACGCCAACCCGGAGCTGCCATTGGAGTCGGCTAGCCCGACTGGCCCACCGGGCCAAGACAACCGGTATACGCTTCTCACAGCGACTTGTCCCTCCCATCCTCGTGCAAAGCGACTCGACCGGTTAAGTACCACGCACGGGGACTCTGCAAAACAGGAACCCCACGCGTCTCGGGAACACACCAAGTAAGAGGGTTGCCTTGGACTCGCCAAGCGACTGGCTCTCCGAGCCAGGGGAGGAGACACGTTACAAACAACGCATTCACAACTTACAACAGGAACATGACCAATATGGTCGAGCACCACGCTTGGGGACTCGCCTACAAATCAATCCTACTCGTGCTCGGGGACTCGCCACTAAGGAAGACGCGAGAGATAAAACAGTGCACAACCAAAACAATACACCAAAGTATACAATCGAGTTATACCCCATTAAAGGGCGGACGCGCTTGGGAACTCGCTCAACCAAAACCTAACACACCACACAATCCTGGTCGCAATACGAGTCGATTGACTCCCCTTGGCATACATTGCAAAATACATTACAGCAGTCGCCACTTGGCATACATCACAAACTGCACAATTACATTGTTTATTCCACAGGCCCAGGTGAAGAAGTGGCGCCACCCCCCTTGACACGAACAAAAGGCTGCCACGGGTTCGTTGGGTACGTCATCAGTGACTTCGACAACGACGACCGGAAGGGCTGCTCCGACTTCATATCGGGATGCTCTGGCTCGGGGTCGCCATGCGCCAACACCGTCTCCTGGTACGGCAGCAAATCCCCCATAGCCAGGACCCGATCGGCGTAAGGGGCGGCCTTCGCGGTCAGCTTCAACACCTCTGACATCTCCACCGTGCCGGTCGCTGATGGGTAGCCACTCGTCACGTCGTCAAGGTCGAAGTCGTCGAGGAAGTGGGCGAGACCTAAGCTCAACGCCGTGGTGGCCCCGTGCCTGAACGCCGAGCGCGCTATCCACTCCACGACGACAGGCACCTCTTCCAGATAGCACCACACCTCCGTAAGCCCCCCAGGAATAACTTCGGTGGGGGACATGCCTTGAAGAGCCGCTTGGACACATAACGCCGAAGCCGTGGCCGCGTTCACCACGGCGGTCACGCACTGCGAAGCGTTGTAGGTCTGAACCACCGGACCGCTTTGGCCTATCACAGCTGCAAAATCAGACGTCAGTGAAACTACGGAACTCCCCAATCAGGGACTCAACAAACAAGTCAGGAAAAGACGGAGACTCACCAAGGAGTTTGCGGCAGTTCTCCGTGACATGCTTATCCAAGGTGGTTTGCTCGTTGTGCAGCCCCACGATGATCTAATCCGTGGGTTTGCGTTCTTCTTCAGCCACAACAACAGCAGCCTTCGCTCGCTCCTCCGAAGAAACTGAGGCCGCTTTCGCCTCCTCCAAGTCTTGGACCAGGGAGGCTATTCGTCCATTCGCCGTGTCCAGTTCGATGACTGGAACATACCCTTCACGGGCATTGGAAATCGGAGCCAGGAAACCATCTGAAAGAGAAGCCATCAGCGCGCCATACACAAATAGTTCGTACCTGACAGAGGAAAGAACAGAAAAGCAGATACTCACCAATAGTTTCCTGAAACCGCTGGTTCGCCCCCTGCGCTTCGCGCAGATCACGCTCCAAGCGCTCCCTCATGGCCTGCCGACTGGTCGATTCCCTTTGCAAACCATGCAAACAAACAACACACTTCAGCATTTGATAAAATAAAATCTCAGTACCCAGCCGCCGAAATTCAGCGACCAGGAACTCGGGGACTGGAGAGTAGGAAAAAAGCTCAATCCTAGCCACCGAAATTTAGCGACTAGGAATTCGGGGACTAGAGAGGAGAAAGAAGTTCAGTTCCCAGCCGCTGAAATTCAGCGACTAGGAACTCGGGGACTGGACATACCTGAATAGCGGCGTCGAGCATCCTGTGAAGTTCCCCGGCGTCAGTCGACGGGATCGTGAAGGAAGTGCGCCCACGACGGGACCCAATGTTCGCATCCATAATCTCCGGACTCTGCGGAGACTGGGTGTCCACCACGCCTGGAAATCCCCTAGCCATGAAGCACGAGAACGTCGCCGACGCTCTGGCGGGGGCACTGGTTGTCGGGGCCGGCGCTTCCGGCGCGGCCACAGCCAAGACTGGCTCCGATCGCGCCGCCCCCACTTCTTTGGCGACTGCCGCAACGTCAGGCTCCACGGCACTGTCTGTGGCTGTGGTGTCGTCGGAAGCCCCCTTCTGCTTCTTCGTGCCTTCCACGGTCACTACATCTCCGGCGACTTTTCTCTTCTTGGGGAGACCACCCCTCCCGTGGTGGCGGCCAGTGGAATCTTTGCCACCGACGGACGGCCAATCTTCTTGGCTCCAGACCTGCCAGAATTCCCACAGTCAATATAACAACAATACGAAACAAGAGGCGAATCGGAGTGAAGAACCAATACTCACTTAGCAACCGGAAGAACGCGAAGCCCGGTGCTGATGTGCGCGGGCTTGTCCAATTCTGGACCCAGTTTGCGAGTGAGCCCCCTCTCGAAGACGTCTGAAGCGCACGACACCGCGGGCTTCCTCGACAATGAAGCCGCAGTCGCCGGGATCTCTGGTTCCGAAGACGCGGCCGCTCTTGACGGCAGCGGCGACTTAGACGTCGCCGCCTTAGCCGCTTCTTGGCTTGGAACCACCGAGAATGTCGGCACGATTGCCGCCAGGGGAGCCTCTACCACTAACTCGGTGTCCTCGCCCTCCAACCCCTTCGTCGGGATCGCATCCTTTGGGGATTTGCACGAGACTTCGGGGGAATCTTCATCATCGGAGTCGTCATCCAACTCGAACACCACCGCCGATTTGGCCGGTGACGTTGGCTTCTTCGCTGGTGACTTGGGATTACGTGCGAGCTTCGACGGCGTAGCAGTACGCCGGGACGTGTGCTCCTGCACGACCTCGTCGCCTCCGTCGTGTTCGTCCAGGCTGCGGCTCACCTCGAACTCACGCTGTTTCTGCATACGGGTCTTGTGAGACATAGGCGCTAGGGGAGGAACTTCGTCCTCCTCCCCGTCGCTGTCGGATGAGTTCCCCTCAGAGTCTTCCTCCAGTTCCTGGGGAACCTCTTCATCGAGTGGAGGGAGCCAGCCCTCCAACACCTAAAAAAGCTGAGAACCACCACGAGTAAACACCAAACGCAGTGACTGAGAATTGAGGTGCGGAAATGGCGACTGGGGAGAAAACTTACTGTGGGAGCTTCATTCTTCACGGGAGTGTACGGGGCGAGCCTGACCGCCACACTGGTGAACTCCGCATTAGTGATCTTTTTCAGGGCGTCCTTGTAATCCTCGGCCTCCCATGATTCCTTGCTGGTTCGGGAGGGGGTCATGTTTCCCGCTATATTCATACATCCAATGCAGCCAAGCCGCCAGCGGAACCAGGCGCCGCCCGAGCCAGCAGTTGTAGAGGTTGATCGAAATCAACCCCTGGTCCTTCAGTTTCTGGATCTGGTCTATCATTTCTGCGACGGCCATCCGCTGGTCTTCGGGAAGCTTCTTCGGTGCCAACCGACGAGGCTCGCTCCTCTCGGTGACGAACTCGGGAAGCGCCACCTCGCCAGAGGTAGTGGATTCTTTTACGTAGAACCAGCTTTTCTTCCACTCGCTGGCGGCCTTTTTTGGCAGGAGGAGCTTGACGAAATTGGCCTTCGGCTTCAGTTGGAACGTGACGCCGCCTGCAGCCAACATTAAGCCGTCGGATGCCTCGCGCCCGATGCGGCCATGGAAGAGCTCCAACCACAGCGGGAAGTACGGCCTGCAGCCGAGATAGCACTCGCAGAAGGCGACGAAGATCGTCAGCTGCTCGATGCTGTGTGGGCCGATATCTGATGGTTTGATCGCGTAATACGCGCAGAAGCGGCGGAAGAAGAGCAAGGTGGGGAATCCTAGACCCCTTTCAAGATGGCTGGGGAAGAAGATGAATTCGCCGGGTCGTGGCTTCGGCTCGGTCTCGGAGGAGGGGGAACCCGCCAGTTCCCCTTCCGGAGGACTCCGGCGTCCTTGAAGGACTTGAGCTGGGCTATGGTGCATTTGGATTTTCCCCATGAGCCTTTGGGAGGCGCCATCGGGTAGGTTGTGGAATCGCACGGTGCGGAAAAGACGAATCGGAAGGTTGAAGGCAGGGAGATTGAAGACGGGAAGAACGAATAAGGAAGAATGAAGAATGTGGAGAAGATTTGCAGAGCTGAATCATCACTCCCCTTATATGGGAACGCCACCCGCCAAAATCGGGATAGCCGTTACTCACGGTAATTGCGACGAAGTTACCGTTAGAAATTCCAATGGATAGTTTGACCAGATTTGACGGTCCAACTCCTCCATTCCACCCGCTACCCGCCAGTCTTTTCCACTCGCCGAAGCGGCGACTTAGCAGTAGTAATATTCATTGGGGTGGCGAGTGGAAACATGGGGAAATTCTCCTTGGTTTTGATGGAGTCCATCGCCGACTCGACTGGACGCCCAAATTGGGCTCGCCCACTCCGAACACCAAAGGGACGCCCACGCCTGCATCAACGATGGCCTCGGGGACTACTGATGGGGATATGCCAAAGGGGGTATGCCCAGCAGGACGTTCTGATTGGGCCGAAGGGCCTGTGAGTGCGCCTGGAGGACGGCGACTGGACTACGACGGAAGAAGAGGCCCGGCGACTAGTGACTGGAGGCCTAGGAGCGTAACACAAGCCCAGTCGGATTAGGTCAAAACCTCAGAATCCTTATCTTGTTCGGTTGTAGCTTGTAAACCCTAGTGAGGTGCCTCATATATAAACCTCCCTAGGGTATCCTGGAGACTCACGTTCCATCATACACCCTCTTCAAGCGACTCGTTGCTTAGACGCCGAGCTCGCCACCCCTGTAACTCGCTCTCCAATAATCTAATCTAGCAGGAGTAGGTCTTTACCCTCCGGGGGCGAACCTGGGTAAACCCATGTGCACCCGCCCCCATCTCGCACCGCAGATGGACGCCAACTCTTCCTCACGATACAATCAATCGCTGCCAATGGCAGCGACTGCCGTGGCCATTTCCACGATAGCGACGCACGAGCGAATAAATCTGCCTCAACTCGTCTCCCACACCGGCGGCGTATCGGAGTTGATGACGACATGTGCTTGTCGATCCTTTAGATCGGCGGCTTGGTCTTCTCGTGGATCTTCAGGACGTGTCACTGGCATTCGTTGTTATCCACGATGGTGCTAGGGGCGGGGCGAGGTGGATTCTCTAGGGCAAGGATGCTGGTTCGAAGGTGGTAGATTTGCCGTTATTCCTTGACTTCATGAATGGTATGCGGTGGATCTTGGTTCAAGGTAGCACAGAGCCGTCCCCCGGTCGACGTGCCACAGCGACATGTGTCTTGATGCTTCCAGCGGGCCTATTCATCGAGTGATAAAGCCTCGTTGGCGATGGTGCTCCCTTGGATCCGGCAATGGTGGAGGCTCGACGTCTATTCCTATGCACGTCTAGGCGGCGTTGGTCTTTGGCGGCGGCCGCTGGCTTCGGCAAGTGCAGAAAACCCTAGGAATAGTTCTATGCAAAGTTTTTAGGATATCTATTTTCTCCTGGTCTGTCTATTAGTTTCCACGGTTGTTTACTCATCTAACTTGTTTTTCTATTAATTAAATACGTGGTTGCTCTCAAAAAAAAGAACTGGCACCGGGCTTAGGTTGTTTTGGCTCCGCTTGTGATCTTCAGTGTGATACGCCAAAAATCATCTCCAGTTGCGATTACGCCCAACCACGTCCGCTACGGTATGTTCTGCCTAGCGTGGTCAAATTGACTATCTGTCGGACTAATCTATCCAGCATCACAAGGAGCCGTCTCGCGCTGGACATAAGTCGCACGCCTGCCATGTCAGCTATAGATAGGCGGAATCCACGTCTGAGTAAACCTTCATTGCATCCTTTCGCTCGCTGTCCCACCTCTCTTCTCATCTCCCATCCCTACCAAATTGCCGTCGTTTGACATCTATAGGTCATCGTCGAAACCCGTCCTCCTGCATTTGAGTCACAAACTATTGCCAAGCTTCCTCCGGCGATCATTTGGTCTTCCAGGCGCTCGCGGTGCCCTCGCTCACCCGCCTCGCGAGCAAGGTGTTCGGTTGTTTGCCTCGGTAGGTCCCTTTCCTATTTTTTGCAGTAATCACCGCTGAGCAGGTGTTTGATGGATTCTAGTTAGGATAGCGACAGTGAGATGATGATCCAAGCATTCATGGATGAGGAGGCCGTTGCCTATGACGATGAAGAGAAGCAATTGACAATTCTCGCATGTCTTCTACAACTGCAAGCTGACGAGCCAAAGAATGCCACTTTCAAACATGGACGCTCGTAGGTTGGGAGACGGAAGAGCAAGCCAGGGCATAGGATGGAGGGCATGCCATGCTATACACTTACTATTTCGCCGAGAATGCAACATATATCCCCAAGGATTGTCGTCAGTGCTATAGGATGAACAAGAAGTTGTTCATGCACCTAGTGCATGGTGTGAGGGCCTACTACCCCTATTTCAAATTGAAGAAAGATGCCACGCGAACGGTAGGTTTCTCCTCAATCCAGAAATGCACGTCTACCATGAGGATACTTGCGTATGGAGCTCCAAGAGATGCAAAATACGGGTACATGCGCATGGCTGAGTCCACAACCATTCAAACCATGTACCAATTCTACCAGGCGATGATCGGAGTCTTTGGGGATGACTATTGAGAGGGCCAAATGAAGTACAGACTGCTAGAATCATGGCACGAAACACAGTGAGCGGATTTTCTAGGATGCGTTGGAGATCAATTGCATGCACTGGTCATGAAATAATTGTTCGTTTGCTTGGCAAGGTTATGGCATCATGAATATTGCAGTGTGATATTTGGTTCTATGGAAGATCAAGACATGTGCAATTGGCATGCTTTCTTTGTTATGGTGGGATCTCACAATGGCATCATCCGTGCTGCAGCACTCTCCGGTGTTTGCAAAACTTGTTCAAGGTCATCCTCTAGAGTGCAACTATGAGATCAATGGTCATCCATATATCAAAGGGTACTACCTAGTAGATGGCATCTATCCAAAATGGTCGGTATTCATGAAGACCATTTGCGATCCTCTAGGTATGGCAAAATCTCACTTTGCCTCACTCTAGGAGAGTTGTAGGAAAGATGTCGAGCAAGTATTTGGTCTGCTCCAAGCTCGATTTACTATTGTTCGGTACCATGTGCTAACCTGGTCTCAAGATCATATTTGGGAGGTGGTGAATACATATGTGATCATGCACAATATGATCATTAAAAATGAGTGCGAACATCCACAAATGATGACCAACCATACGAGTGATAGGGTCCTCTTGCACATGTTGGTCATCAAGTGCTGGAAGATTGGGTTGACTCGCCATGCATACAATTATTCTTGATGAGATTGTTCATTACCAACAAAGAATTTACCTGACTGAGAATTTGTGGAGGATCAAAGGAGTGGGAGCAGTTGATACGTCGTAAACATATCTATAATTTTTGATGTTCCATGCTTGTTTTATATCTACTTTCTTATGTTTTGTTCACACATTGAGGTATTTTTATACATTTTCTGGAACTAACCTATTAATAAGATGCCACGGTGCCAGTTGCCTGTTTTTTGATGTTTTTGGTTTCAGAAAAACTAGTAAGGAAATATTCTCGAAATTGGACCAGACAAAAGCCAAAGTCAATATTTTACCCGAAGCAACATGGAGTCCGGAGGGCAGCCGAAGAGGGGCGCCGAGGCAGCCACACGCTAGGGTGGCGTGCCCCCTGGGCACGCCGCCACCTGGTGTGGCCCCTCGGGTCACCACCGACCTTGCCCTTTCGCCTATAAAATTGTCCTGGGACGAAAACCCTAAGTACCCGATCAAAATTCTACGAAAGAGTCTGTAACCGCCGCCATCTTCATCCCTAGATCGGGAGGGATCTGAAGCTCTTCCTGGCACCCTGCTAGAGGGGAGAGATCATCCTGGAGGCCTTCTTCATCACCATGCCTGCCTCCAGTGTGATGTGTGAGTAGTTCATCCTTAGACTACGGGTCCATTTAGTAGCTAGATGGTTGGTTCTCCTCCCTTGTGCTATCATGTTTAGATCTTGTGAGCTCCATTCATGATCAAGATCATATATTTGTAATCTTACATGTTGTGTTTATGAGGATCCGATGGATATTGAGATGCTATTTCAGATTGATTATTGATTTTATCATGTCTATGTTATTTGTGATCTTGCACGCTCTCTGTTGTTTGTAACTATCTTGGCCAAGTAGATGCTTGCAACTCCAAGAGGGAGTATTTATGCTCGATAGTGGGTTCATACCTCTAGTAATCTGGGGAAGTGACAGAAATCTCTAAGGTTGTAGATGTGTTGTTGCTACTAGGGATAAAACAGTAATCCTTTGTCCATGGGACAATCGTATTGTGTACTTTACACACTTTGCTTAATGCAATTATCTGTTGCTTCCAACTTAATACTAGAAGGGGTTCGGACGATAACCCGAAGGTGGATTATTAGTCATAGATGTAGTTGGATTACAGTCTATGTATAATGTTGTAATGCCCAATCAAATCTCATAGGAGTCAAGATGTCTAGTATATGCATTGTATGCTTTCTCAAATCTGTCAATTGCCCCGCTGTAATTTGTTCATCCAACATGTTATTTATCTTAAGGAGAATCACCTCTAGTGAACTATGGACCCCGGTCCATTCTTTTGTCATTCGATATTCCATCTACTATTTACTGTTTTCTGTTTACTTTCTACAAGCAACTACTATCTTCCACACCATACGTTTAATCCTTTGTTTTCAGTAAAACCGGTGAGATTGACAACCTCATTGTAAGTTGGGGCAAAGTTCTGTGGTTGTGTTGTGCAGGATTCCAAGTTGGAAACAATACCTTGGAGGTGTTTCCTTGCTCCTACTGGTTCGATAATCTTGGTTTCATAACTGAGGGAAAACTTGCTGCTGTGCTCATCATACCTTCCTCTTGGGGTTCCTAACAAGCTCTACATTTTGAGCCATCAGTCCCTACAAGTGGCCAATTTCCATTGGCTAAACTCTACCAACATTGCTCTCTTGCCTAAGAAGGAAGGGGCGGGAGACATTTTTTACTTTAGACCCATTAGCCTCATCTATGGGATTGCAAATATTCTCGCTAAAATGATATCTAACCGTCTTGGTCCTCACATGAACTACCTGGTCTCCAATGCTCAAAGTGCCTTCATCAAGAAGCAAAGCATCCATGATAATTTCCTCTATGTTAAGAACCTTGCAAAGAGACTTCACAAAATCAAAACTCTGGATTTGTTATTCAAGTAAGACATTCGCAAGGTTTTTGAATCGGTACATTGGGAGTACATACTCGACCTTCTTCATAAGGAAGGCTTCCCTATTAGATTCTGGAATAGGATTTCCGCCTTGCTCGCATCTTCATCTTCCTAGGTCCTCCTAAATGGAGTGACTGGCCCTCCCATAATGCATTATCGCGGGCTACGGCAAGGGTGCCCTCTACCCCCTTATTTGTGTGCTCTCCATCGACACGCTCACTCAAATTCTTGATCTTGCGATCGAGCATGGGCTTCTTCACAAAATCCAAAGACGTGGGGCTATTTTGAGAATGTTGCTTTTTATGTGGATGATATGACTATTTTTGTGGCCCCTTTCAAGCAAGACATCCAAAATCTTGCATCCATTTTACAAGGTTTTGGATAGGTTACCAGATTGTGCACTAGCTTTTAAAAAAGCTCCGTTCTGCTGACCAAATCAATATTCTTGATGGACTCCTTGTGGAGAGGGAATCCTTCCAATCAAATACCTTGGGATACCACTCTCGATTTTGTGCCTTAGAAGAGATGAATTCCAATTTCGTGAAGATAAATTGGTCCAAAAAATACCCACATGGAATGGAAAATTCATCACCACGGCAGGCCGCACCTCACTTGTGAAATCGTTGCTTGCTTCCCAATCCATTTATCCCTTCACGTCACTTGTTGTCCCTACTGGCACCATCCATGGCATGAGGAATATTAAGTGTGCCTTCTTATGGGAAGGCACCCACAAGGTGTCCGGGGGCTAATGCAAGGTCAATTGGGACATGGTTTGTAGACCGAAAGCCCTCGGGGGTTTAGGCGTCCTCAATACTAACTTCTTCGCCCGTGCGCTTTGCTTGAGATTGCCTTGGCTAGAGTGGAAATATCCGTCTAAAATTTGGATTGGATTGAGCAACCCTTGCAATGGCTTAGATATGGAGCTATTTTTATGCCGCCACAATGATCTTGGTGGACAATGGAGGGAGGCTCCTTGGCTTGAGGGCTGAAAGCTAAAAGATAGTGCACCTCTAATCTACAATATCTCCAAGAGGAAAAAGTGCAACATCAAGCAAGCTCTTCACAACAATGGGTGGATCCCCAAGATAAATATGAGCCCAGACCTTTCTATGGAGCACATTCGCCAATACCTTGCACTTTGGACCCTTATATATATATATATATATATATATATATATATATATATATATATATATATATATATGCAAAATGTCAACCTCCATGAGGAGATAGATGATGATATCTTGTGGCACCTCAGTGGGAATGGGCACCATTTGACTAAATCCGCATAAAAGGCCCAATTCTTTGTGGCAACCTCCTCCCCAAGAAGCTCTGCAGTTTGGAAAATTTGAGCCCCTCCAAAAATCAATTTTTTTGCATGGCTTGCCCTGTAAAATAGACTTTGGACCACCGGCTGTCTCGAGAAAAGGGGTTGGCCAAATTGTGGAGTTTTCCCGCTTTGCAAGCCAGATACGGAGTCGGTGGACCATCTCTTCGTAATTTATAGATATACTAGAAAACTTTGGGGTTTAATAAAGGATTGGCTATGCCTTCACTTCGTGGACATTGCAACTTGGTCGGGTCTTTCCATCTACTCTTGGTGGCAATTCATGACCAAGCACAAGGACTTGGAGCCCGTCACCCTTGCATCATGGAAATTTGGAATGAATGCAATGCCCGGGTTTTTAGAAGCAAGATGCTCCGCCATCGGTGCTCCTAGGGAGGATTGAGTTAGAGGCAAATCTTTGGATGCTAGTGGGTGCTAAAAAGATGAGCAAGTTGATGCCGCCAGAGTAGACTTTTGTTATGTAACTCTTTAAATTTCTTGTACACTCCTTGCTTAGTTAACTGAATAGGTCAAAACTTCTTCCCTTGTTTCAAAAAAAAAACCTCATGTCGAACTCTGATCAGAATTATAAGATGATATGTACTGTCTACTGCTGCATAGCACAATACTGACATGTTGCTCTAAGAAAAGCAAAATAACAAACAATCTCTTGTAAAAAAATTAAAATAGAAAAACAAGCAATCTTCATCGCTCGACTTACTAGCAGTGTTGTGCATATGTCTCGCTAGTTCCAACACATATGCACGAATCGTAGGCTCGTAGCCAACAAGAGCAGCAGCATAAGCAAGTCTCAACTTCTCAGCACGCCGACTGCAGAGTCCTGGCGTCTGTTCGGTCCGGTGACACTGGCGGCGAGCAGAACGCCGGTGTCGTAACCGACGATATGCCCTTCTCCGTGCCCTCCTCTATCGTGGACAGGCACCTATTGGGGCCCCCGAACATCTTCTTCCACCTCTCGAGCTCGCCCTCGTCGGGCTCCTGATCATCCGCCTCCTCGCCGCCGCGGGCCGCCCTTCGCCGGCTCCTGCCCAAGGACGTCCTGCGCCGGATGTCGTCCTGGAAACAGACGCCGAAGAGGACGAAACGGCCGCCGGACGCGATGGCTTCGCGCTCCTTCCACCGCCTACGGACAAGAACGACGACGAGGAGGACGAGCAGCACGACGAAGAGCCCGCCTGTCAGCGCTGCGGCGACCACCATGCCGGTGTCGTCGTCCATTTCTTCCCCCTCTGTTCCGCAGAAACCCTCTTTCACTCTGTGCAGTATGGCTCCTCTCTCGCTTGCGACAATTCCAGGCGACCGCGAGCGGCAACGAAGTAGCAGCAGCAGCAGCAGGAGAGTAACAGACTTGCACTGTACGGTGGCAAAATGTTCAGGCTTGAGATGCGCCTGTGACCAAGTATTTTGCCGGTCTCTCTGCTCCTGCGTTGCCAGCGATATTGAAAGCGGCAGATTTGTAGAATTGTTCCTGTATCTCCAGAGACTCCACTTGTGGTCAACGGCACAAGGTGTCTTGTGGAAACTGATGTCTATACACTACAGTACTTGCGATCTTTTTGTCACAGAATTTTTTTTAAAGTAATTTTAACTTATATGGACAGGAGCAACTAAATGCTGCGTTCTGTTGTTTTGCGGAACAACTCTTCTTCTTCACCTCTGTTCGTGAGATCCTCGCCGACGACGCCTGTTGCCTTCAAGCGGCGGTGATTACCAATACCACGCAAAACTAGTCAATATTTTTCATCGAGAGGTAACTGCAAATAAGCATCCCGCTACTGTAGACCTTTGCTTCTGGGCCGGGCCCATTAGGCTGTATTCCTTTTTTGTTCTATTTTTCCTTTTTTTCTTTTTTTCTCTTCTACCTTTAAGTTTTCTTTTTTCTTAACCAAAATATTAGTTTATTTTATTTTTTCTATTACATTTTTTAATGCATCCAAGTGATATTAAGACACACACAAAATTAATTATGATATGTATGCACAACTTTAGAAACCATGAACAACTTTTTTATATGAAAATTTAATTATTATGTATGGAAACACATTTCTTTATAACACACAAACATGTGTTTACTTATGTGTGAACATTTATGCATATCTGTGGGAATATTTATTTAAATGTGTATGGACAGTTTTATATTTACAACAAATACTTTTTTTGGTTTATTAATTTTATATATAAAGTCTTAATTTTGTTACATAAAAATATTGAGAAGAAAACTTGCCAGGGTCCTTTCTGCAAATAAATGGGATACACATAAATCTCTTCCTCTATAGGAAATTCTTCGGTCTCGAAGCCTTTAAGAACGCCAAATAGTAACCCACCAATATCAGTTGGTTCACGTCACTTTTCATCATGGGCCTTTAAGAAAACTTGCCAGGGTCCTTTCTGCAAATGTCTTCAAAAGACCTGGAAAAAATGTCTTCAAAAGAAACACGCGTAGACCGAGGCTAGAAAAGTCATGGAACCTGGTTATACAAGGCAAGCCAATGTTGCAATAAAATGGGGGCCAAAATATGCAACCGCGCTCCTACCATCAGTAGTGAATTGATGACAGATTGCTAAACTAAAGGCATCTCTAACGGTACCCTTAAAACGCCGCCTTTTAAAATTTGAGTGAATTCCACTTTTTATCTTCTAGTTGTGCATTTATGACACTAATTACTCTATTTAGTGGAACTAAAACCGAAATATGTAATTTAAGAAACACATATTTATCCCAATTTAGCACCTTGCTTGTTTTTGTTACATAGAGCTGACATGTTACGCCAGGATGACGTGGTAAAATGTGTAAAAATCGGAGGACGTGATTGACAATCATGGTCATACTTCTTGTATCCATATTTTCAATTCCTCGTTATCGCCTTGATACATTTAAACTCCGGTCAACACCTTACACCTTTCCCAATAGACACACATTAGAAAATAAGGGTTCAAAACTTCTAAAAGGGGTAACCTAGACAATTTTCACTCGACGGGGTAATTAGTGTCACAAATGCATATCTAGGGGGTAAAAGGCGGAATTCACTCTTAAAACTTTAAGGAAATGGAATTCACGTTATAAGTTCTATATTTTGCTGCACCGAGTACCCATAAAACTAGATGGTATAACCGAATACTGCTCATCGGCAGCCCAAACTAGCCCTTAACGAAACCTGTAAAAACTTGTTTTTCCAGCATTTTTTTCACATATGTGTGATTTATGACTATAAAACCCAAATTATAACAATATAAATCTTTAAATGAATGTTCTAAACATTATGCATTACAACAATATTCCAACTTACATCAGTAGTTCAAATCCAAATAATTAAAATAGAGTCCGGAATACAAATAATGGTTCGAATCACACATTAATCAATATGAAATGAATTGAATAAAAAGTGGAATACTACTATCCATGCCTCTGCCAATGGTGCTCAATGAGTTCAAGTTGGAGCTAGGTGTGTGTCTCGAAGTTCTCCATCTACGGTGTCTCAAGAAAGCTTAGATATGATAGGGGTTCCTTGTTGGCTTCGCACGACTACCAACATTATCATATAAGAGCTCCAAGTTTAAATCTCTTTCATTCTCGATGATCATATTATGGAGAATCGCACAATATGACATGATGTTGTTGCGGGTTTTGTTGTCCCAAAAACGACTAGTACCTTGAACAATAGCAAATCGTGCTGCCTCTTGTTCCTTTGGCAAACTCAACTTGCTTCCTTTTTTTGAGAGAACGTGCGTGCGGTGACCCAGTATACCACTGTATGATGTAGTACACTATAGTCGTTGACATAACACCAATGAAACACCGTTCACTAGTCTTACATCCCTCGGAGTGGTACAACAGAAACATAGCAGGTCCAAAACATGACTATAGATTACAACTCAACTCTTTACAAAAGATCCAGAAAACACTCTAGGTTAAAGAGAGAGAGAAAGAACTTCTTACAAATAAGAACCAGAAATAATAACTCGGAACTATGTAGTAACTAAGACTAGTATCTAAACTATTTACCTTGCCATTGCTGCTATTGCAATGCTGTACAGAGTAGGTTTTATGGCTAGAGAATCTACTCCTATCTACTTAAGAACTTTGTCTTCACTTCGGTTGATGTATATGTTGACTTCATTGACTTTATTGAAGAACTTGAGCTGTCGATGATGGTTTCTTAAGTAGAAATTGATGTTGATATCGTCTTCAATGGCTTAGAACCTAGAAAGGGTTAAGAAGGTACGGTTGTGTACGAGCGTACTCAGCAAGTTCACTAAAAAGAAGTGTATGATGCACTATCTCTACAGCCACAGACCAAAGGTCGTAGAGAATGCAGGTTTTTGTAAACATTTCTTCAAAGGTTGCTTTTATTCTAAAAACTATGTCCGACAGCCTTCACAGGTTGACCAGAACCTTCATGGGTTTCCTTTCCTGCCGCGTTCATAGCTCTTTCCCGGAACATGGAGTAACATGTCAAAGTTCTTACACTCTACAGAGGTGTGTTACTTTACACATGAGAGACCAACTCCTTGTTGCACAACCGGGCAGTTTATTCTCGTCCACAATTCCTTGATGTGGGGTCCAGTAGATGATCCAAGCCAATCACTGCCCCCTTCGCGACCCCACATGTCCCCTTGGTGTACGCCATGCCCACATCTTGAATTATGGCAATGGTTTGTACAGATCGTTCAGATGCTAGAACTATCGCGGGACGTTGAGGGTTCCCACCCATATGCTGCATATCCTCTACGAATTACCAATTAATGCACGCAACGAGGATAATAGCCACGACCTGTGCATCCGGATGCATGCGAGAGGATAAAGATACAGTTGACTTCTCCGTCCCATTCCAAATCTCATGGTTAACGTGTAATATACGGCGTTAGAATCACTGGCGACATTGGTTGTTAATTCCTAGATGATACATTCCTATACAATGGTGTTTCCATTGCCAGTTATGATAGATTAGCTGATCACCCTGGATCAGTAACCGATACTACAAGTTAATTATGAAAATAGTGTTTTCGACCTTTTTGAAATGCAGGTGATGACAACAGTTGAGTTACAAGCATAGAAAATAATCAAAGGACATGAGCAAGTGTGAACTTGACTTTTGTGATTGCAAGATTATGTAATCACGGTCTTTCAGATACTACAAGATCCAAATTCTGTAAATAGCATCATTGGTCCGGTAAGGACGAATGTTTAAAGAAGCAGGATGCAATTATGCATAAGTAATGTGATGCAGTTGGATAATCGCGAATCCCCGAAATAATCGTATCTGGTCTAAGGTTTGAAAACTGAGACTAGCTTCTTTAAAATGTGTTTTACTTTATATCAACTTCACATTTGTGCTTCTTATTATGGCTGGTGAGGGTGTGTGAAATAATATGTAAATACAATAAGTAGTATACAATACTAAAGCACTCAAGTGTGGAATGGTAACTGAAGACTTCTTCAAATCATAATTAATATTTTCGTGACAATAAACACTATTCTAGGAGTTCAAAGAATAACTTTATTGAATTTTTTCTTCTTAATATTTTCTTAAAATTCTATGAAGGAAATAAGGTTTTATTTTATGCAAACTTACTTTACTCAACTAAAATACAACTTAGTATTTCTATAACTTAGTATCTCCATTTTGGATGTTAAAAGTGAATTTTATTTAATTTTAAGTGTTTTATTTATTTTTACAAAATTTTCTGTAGGAATATACATAATTTCTATACTATATCTTAATTTAATTACTTAAAATTATTACTTATTATTTTTATTGGGTAGAGGATTTTTTGTGATTTCATAGATATATTATTTATAATTTTAGGATTTTTATTTATTTTTCTAGAGATCATCTAGTTCTAGGGGTATATTTGTAATTATGTATTTTACATAAATCTTTTTTAAAATCACGGACTTGGCCCACTGGGCTAGACCGACCCGACCCATCTGGGTTGGGTCAATCCCCTGGCTCACCCAGTACTGGCCCAGACCGGCCTAGTACCCCCCTCTCTTCCTCGTGCACTTGTGTTCTCCCCTTGGTCGTTCCCCTCCGTGGCGATGTGGTGCCATCGCCATCGCCGTGCGATTCCAGCCACTCCTGGACTTCCTGGCCACCGCCGCGACGCGAGATGGGTCAGTCGATGATGCTTCGTTGACTGGTCTAGCGCAATTTGATGCTCGAGCGCTCCCCTGACCACGTCGCCTACACCCCGACACCTAGGATTAGGGTGTAGCTGGTGATCTGGAGCTCCGCCGCTTCCCTGGTGCTGCTCTGGTCCCCTAGTGGCTATGTGGTGTTGCCAGCGCCTTTGTGATCCTGTGGCTGCCGTGTTTATGGCCCGGCGCGGGTCGCAGCGCCTTCGGGTGCTCCTCGTGTCGCCGCCAACACCACCATCGGCCACCCTGCTTCCTCTTCTAAAACTTGCAAGGACCAATGGTCAGTTTGCCTTTCTTTAACCTCTCTGTTACCCATCTCACCTTGCTATCCTCCATGTGGTTATTTATGGCAAACCCTAATTAGGGTTCATCCCTTGGTATAATAATTATTCTGGATGATGAAGCTGCTTTAGGTGATTACCTACTAAATATAGGTTGTGTAGCACTCTTTGACGTATTGAGGTTGTGAACAATGACAGTGGTCTCTATTAGTGAACTATTGTCTGAATCTTTACCTACTTTCATGTACATGCTTAGTGAGGCTATGTTTCGCATCTAGCTTAAGATTGATCCATTAGCTTTAATTGCTATGCTTTGGAATGAGAGCATCAGAGTTGGATATCTGTTGTATATGTTATCTGATGTCTTTGTAAACGAGAGAGAAATGATTCCTAAATTTCGTCTTGGGAAAATGCTTAAACATTGATTTGAGAAGATTTGGCTATGGAGCCTATGCATCTAGATTACTTAGTGAGCATGGTCTTTGTGACACCTTCCCTTGAATGGTACACAATCCCTATCTAATTCTAGGTGTTTTCCACTGTGCTTGATACATTGCAAATGTATCTATAATTTTTGATGTTCCATGCTTGGTTTTATCCACTTTCTTGTGTTTTGTTCCAACTTTGGAGTACTTTTCATATGATTTCTTGGACTAACCTATTAACAAGAGCCACAGTGCCAGCTGCCTGTTTTGTGCTGTTTTTGGTTCCAGGAAAGTTAGAAAATGAATATTCTCGGAATTGGACGGGACAAAATCCAAAGTGCCTATTTTTCTGGAATTCATCAAGTGCCAGAATATGAGACGGAGAAGGGCCAGAGGCCAGCCACACCACCTGGCCACGCGGCCAGGCTGGGCCCGTGCCAGGGGGTGGTGTGGTGGCCCCTAGCACCCCCTCGGTCTCCCCTTCCGCCTATAAGATGCCCTCGGGACGAAAACCCTAAGGGCCCAATCAAAAATCCGCGAAAGAGTCTGTAGCCGCCGTCATCTCCATCCCTAGATCGGGAGGGATCTGAAGCTCTTCCCGGCACCCTGTCGGAGAAGGGAATTCACCCTGGAGGCCTTCTTCATCACCATGCAAGCCTCTGGTGTGATGCGTGAGTAGTTCATCCTTGGACTACGGATCCATGTAGTAGCTAGATGGCTGGTTCTCCTCCTTTGTGCTTTCATGTCTAGATCTTGTGAGCTCCGTTCATGATTAAGATCATCTATTTGTAATTCTGCATGTTGTGTTTGTGGGGATCCGATGGATATTGAGATGCTATTTCAGATGGATTATTGATTCTATCATGTCTTTGTTATTTGTGATCTTGCATGCTTTCCATTGTTAGTAGCTATCTTGGCCAAGTAGATTCTAGCAACTCCAAGAGTTAGTATTTATGCTCGATAGTGGGTTCATGCCTCTGGTAATCTGGGGAAGTGACAGAAATCTCTAAGGTACTAGATGTGATGTTGCTACTAGGGAGAAAACAACAATCCTTTGTTCATAGAACAATCGTATTGTTTACTTTACACGCAGTTCGTAAAGCAATAATTTGTTGCTTGCAACTTAATACTGGAGGGGGTTCGGATGATAACCTGAAGGTGGATTATTAGTCATAGATGCAGTTGGATGGCGGTCTATGTATTATGTTGTAATGCCCAATCAAGTTCCAAAGGAGTCAAGATGATTAGTATATGCATGTATTGCTTTCTCGGTGTTTGTCAATTGCCCCGCTGTAATTTGTTCACCCAGCATGTTAACTATCTAAGGAGAGCCACCTCTAGTGAACTATGGATCCCGGTCCTTGTATTTTACATACAATCTACAATCCTTTACTATTTTGTGTTTACTTTCTGCAAACTTTCACTTCTTTCCATTCGATACGTTTAATCCTTTGTTTTCAGCAAAACACGGTGAGATTGATAACCTCATCGCAAGTTGGGGACAAAGTTTCATGGTTGTATTGTGCTGGTCTCCACGTTGCTACTAGCACCGATAGTGCGCCCTGCCAAAGCTCAGCTAGTAACACCTTTGGGGTGTTTCCTTGCTCCTACTGGTTCGATTAAACCTTGGTTTCATAACTGAGGGAAACTTGCTGCTGTGCTCATCATACCTTTCTCTTGGGATTCCCAATGAGCTCTACATCAACACCGCCATCAAGCATTTTTCTGGGTGCCGTGGATTGAGCCATCAAGCATTTTTCTAGCGCTGTTGCCGGGGAATGATGAAGAAGAAAGTCCCACGTCAACCACGCACCATTTTTCTGGCGCCGTTGCCGGGGAGTCAAGGACATCTTCACAAGGGGAGTCCCTCATAACCAATCTCTTTACTTTGTTGTTTTTGTTTTGCTTAGTTTCTTTTTGCTTTGTTTGCTTGTTTTGTTATTCAAAAACACAAAAAAAATTAGTCTTACTAGTTTTGCTTTCTTATTTGAAAACACAAAAAAATTAGTTCCTATCTTGAGTTGCCACTATGTCTAGCCTTGCTCTAGTCACTATGTCACCCGAGGAAATGATTTTCACTTTTAAACAAGGAATTGAGGAGAGTTTTAAGGAAGCTTGGTCTAGAATCTCTGATCTACATGAAAAAACTGAGCCTAAAATGACTCAAAGCTTGTTCCTTAGCAGTTTTTACCTTGGGATTGCTCTTTGCTATAGATATGCTTTAGATGCTGTTGTGGGAGGAGATTTCCTCCAATGTAATGAGGATGCTACTACTAGTGCTATAAAGAAATTGATCCTCACTTACAACTTGCCTAGCCAAACTGCTATTTCTTTCGCAAAAATATTTGCTAGGTCGAACACTCTTGAGACTAGCACTACTAGCTTAAAAGATTGCTATAATACGCTTATGCAGCATCACAATTATGTTCCAATAAATTCTGAACCATCAAAGTGGCTCCCTACAGTAAAGATTGAGATAAACACTGAAACTTTTCAAGCTCGCTGTGATATCATGTCTGAATTTTGTCTTATGCCCAAAGATATTTATGAATCTGTGAATCTTTGGGGGCTTACTGAAGGAGGAAAAGAAATATATCTTGCTAATAATGTTACCATATTACCTCTTGGAACAGCTGAAGGAGTGTTTACAAAGATCCTTGGGAAAATGATTTCTACTGATTATCTTGTTATTGAATGTGCAGGAAAAGGACAGATTACACTTGGAAGGTCCCTATTAGAACTCCTTGGAGCAATAATAGATGTGGGAAAAGGGACCATGCACCTATCTTCTCCACCAAACAATCATATTTTCCCCAAGGTTAAGAATAAAAGTAAGAGAGGTAAGGGCAAGAAATTTGGTTTTAATGCTTCTTCATTTGAGAACACTTGATTCTTTCTTTGCTTCTTATGCCTAACTTAAAGGCGTTAAAGAAAAGTACTTATTGGGAGATAACCCAAAAGTTTTAAATGAGTCTTGAAGTTATTACTTCAGTAATAACCGCTCCTTATCCTTTTTATTTGCTTTTTGTGCCAAGAGTAACCTCTAATGAGAGAGAAGTAATGATTGGGAAAGTTGCTGTCCCGAAACAGATTTTTGTGCTTCACCGTAAAAATTCGTGACAGAGCTCTGTATGTCGGATTGAGCTGTAATTGTTTGTGCTTCTGCCCCAGGTTGTTACCTAACTTTCGTTAGTTCAACACTGTTTGCTTTGAGCAACAGAAGGTCTTCTAAAAAATTCATCTTTACCTGCTGGTCTGTTTTGATAGATTTCTGCCATTTTCTGCATTTGCTTCTTGTTGGTTCCTTCTTGAGTTCTTTTGGGGAATTGAGCTTTTTGAGGGAAGTGCTACAGTAGCTAGTGTTCTAATGGAAGTTTATTTGGTGTTAGAACTGAACCTTAAGACCTTTTATCTTGAGTGCACTAATATTGCTAATAAAGATTGTGTGAAGTTTTGTATGAAGGAAAATTTTCAGGTGTATGGAACGAATGAGTAATGAGATGAAGGATGGACTAAAGCTCAAGCTTGGGGATGCCACGCGTTTCACCCCAAGAAATATTCAAGAAGTACAAGCGTCAAAGCTTGGGGATGCCCAAGGCATCCCCTTCTTCATCAATAAAAATTCTAGGTTTCTTCCAAACGCTTCATTTTATTGTTTCATGCACAGTTGTGTTGTTCTTGGAGCGTCTTATTTTTCGTTTTTGTTTTGGTTTCTTGTTTGCTTTAGTTTGCTTAGTTTTCTTAATAAATTGGTTGGACCCCCTCTTTCATACATTAGTTTGCGAATAGTTTGGTTTGGTTTGGAAAAGAGTAGGAAAGTTCATGCTTATGTGGTAAAAAGAGCTCGTTTTTTACTGTGGTCTATGCTCTGTCATGCCATGCTTGATATTGTTTTGGCTTTATGCTTAGTATTCTTTGCTGTAGCATTACTTGTTATAAACAATTGAGATTGCTTAATGTGCCTTGGATGAATCATGCGTTGTTTTAGCATATTAAAGCATAGTATAGTGGTATTCTCCTTTGATGCTTTATTTGGGTTGACTTGGCACATGCTCACACCATGTTATGACTATCTCAATCACCATAAGACTTTATGATCCTTTATTTTTCAACTTGTAGTATCACTTTATGCTTTGATCAATGATGTTTTGTCGCTCTGCATGATTATGGCCATTATTGCTCTCTTAGATTGTCGCTCCCAGTCTTTTGCTAGCCTCCACAACAAAGTATGAGTTCCACTCATGCATCCAACTCCCTAAACCAAGTTATTCTAAAGAGTCCACCATACCTACCTACTATCTTATGCTATTCCAAGTATATTCATGCTTTTATTTACCTTCCAAATTAAACTTGTTATGAGAAAACTAGTGATTAAAGCTCTCACGAACTTGATGGCACACTTTACTTTACTTGACCTTAATAAACTTGAACCATTGTGTCGTCTATGTTGTATATGCTTGCACTTATTTGTTGGGAATTAGCAGAACCATGCTTTCATGGGGAACGCTTTCAACATTGCACTTGGTACTTGTACCTAGTTGATATCATGCTCTTTTGTATATGGATGTCGTCGGTGTGAAATAAAAGGGGAGCTTGTAAGTCCTTGGAGTTATGTATATGTGTTAGAGAAACGCCTGGGCCGCTGGTCTAATCCATGCTGACATGGTGGAAACCTGCATCGTAACCATAATGAGTTGTCTATGAAGCATTCTTCTTATAAAAAAAAGAGTCCTATATTGAAAAAAAAGAGAAAAAAAGAGATACTATGAAAAGAGGAAAGAGAGAAAAAAGCACCATATTCCCATGGTAAATAAGAAGAATGCTGAGATGCTTGTTGTCTGCTTGCCTTGTCATTTTGATATGGGGATTCTTCCGTATCATCGGGCAAGGGGTACCCCATTGGCGGTTCTCTATGATACACATGTACTTACGATGACAAGAACTTACCGGTGACTAAACTTGAGTAGCATGAGGAGCGGCCCTCGTATACAAGGGACATGAGATTCCTAACTTATACTTCATCAAGCATATACACCATAGTTTGTTCACTTTAACCTTAATCACTTCAAGATGCTTATGATAGGGGCAATGAGAACTGAAATCTATAAGTACCATAATTTTTGGAAGATCTTTATGAGACTTGAATCCCTACTTCCTTTTACAAAGCCTTTTCTTCCACCATTATATTGAGTCTCCACCTTCTATCTTTATGCACCTACTTTGAGAGCATAGTGGCCATTCTTAGTTCTATGTGCATTGTCCCAAGACTAGTTGATTGATGCATACTTTGATATTGCTTGTTTTAAACTATTTGTATCTAGTCACTCTTATGAACTTTGAAGGTGTCCTATGCATTTATATTTGCTACTCTATGAGGGACAAGCTGAATACTTTTATGCTATGTTTTCTTTATGTGAAACAAACAAACGTCTTGCAAAGCATTGTTATTCATGAATCTTTTGTTTGTGCCTTTTCATGTTGCATCATAGTTTCTTTGCTTATTGCTAGAACTTTGTATTTCATGTTATGATTGAAGTACTATGATCCCAGCTTTGAATGTTTTGCAAATTATTCTTTCTTTTTATCACTTACCTACTCGAGGACGAGCAGGAGTTAAGCTTGGGGATGTTGATACATTGCAAATGTATCTATAATTTTTGATCTTCCATGCTTGGTTTTATCCACTTTCTTGTGTTTTGTTCGAACTTTGGAGTACTTTTCATATGATTTCTTGCACTAACCTATTAACAAGAGCCACAGTGCTAGCTGCCTGTTTTCTGCTGTTTTTGGTTCTAGGAAAGTCAAAAAATGAATATTCTCGGAATTGGACGGGACAAAAGCCAAAGTGCCTATTTTTCCGAAATTCATCAAGTGCCAGAATACGAGACGGAGAAGGGCCAGAGGCCGGCCACACCACCTGGCTGCACGGCCAGGCTGGGCCCGCACCAGGGGGTGGTGTGGTGGCCCCTGGCACCCCCTCGGTCTCCCCTTCCGCCTATAAGATGCCCTCGGGACGAAAACCCTAAGGGCCCAATCAAAAATCCACGAAAGAGTCTGTAGCCACCGTCATCTCCATCCCTAGATCGGGAGGGATCTGAAGCTCTTCTCGGCACCCTGTCGGAGAAGGGAATTCACCCTGGAGGCCTTCTTCATCACCATGCAAGCCTCCGGTGTGATGCGTGAGTAGTTCATCCTTGGACTACGGATCCATGTAGTAGCTAGATGGCTGGTTCTCCTCCTTTGTGCTTTCATGTCTAGATCTTGTGAGCTCCGTTCATGATCAAGATCATCTATTTGTAATTCTGCATGTTGTGTTTGCGGGGATCCGATGGATATTGAGATGCTATTTCAGATTGATTATTGATTCTATCATGTCTTTGTTATTTGTGATCTTGCATGCTTTCCATTGTTAGTAGCTATCTTGGCCAAGTAGATGCTAGCAACTCCAAGAGTTAGTATTTATGCTCGATAGTGGGTTCATGCCTCTGGTAATCTGGGGAAGTGACAGAAATCTCTAAGGTACTAGATGTGCTGTTGCTACTAGGGAGAAAACAACAATCCTTTGTTCATAGAACAATCATATTGTTTACTTTACACGCAGTTCGTAAAGCAATAATCTGTTGCTTACAACTTAATATTGGAGGGGGTTCGGATGATAACCTGAAGGTGGATTATTAGTCATAGATGCAGTTGGATGGCGGTCTATGTATTATGTTGTAATGCCCAATCAAGTTCCAAAGGAGTCAAGATGATTAGTATATGCATGTATTGCTTTCTCGGTGTTTGTCAATTTCCCCGCTGTAATTTGTTCACCCAGCATGTTATCTATCTAAGGAGAGCCACCTCTAGTGAACTATGGATCCCGGTCCTTGTCTTTTACATACAATCTACAATCCTTTACTGTTTTGTGTTTACTTTCTGCAAACTTTCACTTCTTTCCATTCGATACGTTTAATCCTTTGTTTTCAGCAAAACACGGTGAGATTGACAACCTCATAGCAAGTTGGGGACAAAGTTCTGTGGTTGTGTTGTGCAGGTCTCCACGTTGCTACTAGCACCGGTAGTGCGCCCTGCCAAAGCTCAGCTAGTAACACCTTTGGGGTGTTTCCTTGCTCCTACTGGTTCGATTAAACCTTGGTTTCATAACTGGGGGAAACTTGCTGCTGTGCTCATCATACCTTCCTCTTGGGGTTCCCAACGAGCTCTACATCAACACCGCCATCAAGCATATTTCTGGGCGCCGTGCATTGAGCCATCAGTGCTCTGTACTAGATTATATTATAAACATTGAAGAACTTCTATCAAATACAATGTTTTACTGGTTTAATATATTGGCCTATGATACTTGTTTGAGGCACTTCTAGGTAAAAACAGATGTTTTTACTTGTTGTCTCCCTTCCATGTGTTCCATGTGTTAATTTATATAAATGATTCCTAAATCTTTTAGGAAGATGATTATGTGGGTTTAAGAAAGTGGACTTGAGGTTGTACTCAAGCAACATTGAACCTGCTAGGTACAGAGGTGCTACCCACTGGGGATGTGCCATGTTGCTTAGCAGTGATGGCTTATATAAATCTAGTTAAAACTAGATGATAGGGTTGATGATGCTGGTCTGAAACCCTCTGTGTAAGAACACATGTTTTATAGTGGCTATTTATTATATCCCATGATGAAATATATACCCCACTTGGGTGTATTTATGAGGATCCTCTTATCCAACAAACCTTTACTTACTGAATGAATAATCACAGATACAAAGCATGTGTGCTTTATGAATCACTGATACATTGCAAATGTATCTATAATTTTTGGTGTTCCATGCTTGGTTTTATCTACTTTCTTGTGTTTTGTCCACACTTTGGAGTACTTTTCATATGATTTCTTGGACTAACCTATTAACAAGAGCCACAGTGCCAAATGCCTGTTTTCTGCTGTTTTTGGTTCTAGGAAAGTCAGAAAATGAATATTCTCGGAATTGGACCGGACAAAAGCCAAAGTCGATATTTTACCGAAAGACTCCCGGAGCCAGAAGACGAGATGGAGAGGGGCCACAGGGCAGCCACACCATGTGGTGGGGCGGGCTAGCCCTGGTCGCGCCACCAGGTGGTGTGGGCCCCCTGGCTGGCCACCGACCTTGCCTCTTTCGCCTATATATTCCTCCCGAGGCAGAAACCCTAGATCGTCAAGCCTCCAGCCACGAAAAGTTCCGCAGCACCGTCGCCACCGAAGGGGAGATTCGGGGGGACAGAAAGTCTCTGTTCCGGCACCCTGCCAGGATTGGGAAGTGCCCCCGGATCCATCTCCATCGATCTCCACCGCCATCTCCATCACCGTTGCTGATTCCCATGATGAGGAGGGAGTAGTTCTCTCTCGAGGCTAAGGGTTCTACCGGTAGCTATGTGTTCATCTCTATCTCTCTGCATGACCTTATTGAGATCATGAGCTTGTAATCTATAGATCTACCTTGCTACTCAAGTGCTTTAATAGATCTCTGCTCTCCCCATGTGTGTGAAAGTGACAGCGTGCACACCATGGTGGCACTTAGGCTAGAGATTACAAATACTTGTTATGAGTTATATTTGGAGTTGGATGTCTTTATGAAATTGTGGTGTTTGTTTGAACCATCTAGTGCTCAAGGTGACAGTGTGGGGTTATCTAGATGCGGAAAGCGAACTTTGAGGTGTGCTGTTATAGCCCTACCATCGATTAGAGTGTTCAACCGGAGAGTAGTTAAGAGTAGTATCATAAAGAGAAGATATTTATATGAGAGTGTTCACTAGTGAAAGTATGATCCCTAGGCCTTGTTTCTAAGCATTGATACACCGTTTGCATTTAGATCTGTTACATGTTTGGTTGCTTTCTTCTTTATTTCAGTTTGCCTTTAGTCTTTTCCCATGTCAACCACACGCCAGCAAGCTATTTTCTGGCACTGTTACCACTTATAGTTATCCATACCACTTGTATTTCACTATCTCTTCGCCGAACTAGTGCACCTATACACCTGACAAGTGTATTGGGTGTGTTGGGGACACAAGAGACTTCTTGTATCTTGATTACAGGATTGCTTGAGAGGGAATACCTTTGACCACTTCCTCCCTGAGTTCGATAAACCTTGGGTGATCCACTTAAGGGAAAACTTGCTGCTGTTCTACAAACCTCTGCACTTGGAGGCCCAACAACTGTCTACAAAAATAGAAGCGTGTAGACATCAAGCTATTTTCTGGCGCCGTTGCTAGGGAGGTAAGGTAAAAGGTACTCACATCCTCCGGTGTGAGTGCTCAGAGTTATTTCCTTTAGATTCTACATTTTTGTCTTTTTGTTTCTTGTTTTCACTAGTTAGGCTTAATGGAAAATAACAACAAAATTAGAGATCTTTATAGTATTTATCTTGAGTTAGGACATGAACTTTTTGAAGAGAAAATTAAAAAACCTATGGAACTTTATTTGCATGCTAATAGCAATGTTATTAGTATGAATTATTTGAACACCATTATTTCTAATGCTATGGAAAAGTCTATGCTTGGGGAAGTTGGTTTTGATGAAAATGATCTTTTTAGTTCCCCAGTTTTGGAAGATAGTTATTCTATTGCTTATGATGATACCAAACCTCCAATATATGATGATTACAATGATGAATATGATATTTTCAGTCTACCTACTATTGAGGAGGAAATTAATTATGATTACAATATGCCTCCTATATTTGATGATTATGGTGATGAGAATAATAATGATAGCTATTTTGTTGAATTTGCTCCCACTACAATTAATAAGAAAGACTATGTTTATGTGGAGAGTATTAATTCTTTTATGCATGTGGCTCATGATAAGAATGTTTTATGTGATAGTTATATTGTTAATTTTATTCATGATGCTACTGAAAGTTATTATAAGAGAGGGAAACATGGTTTTATGCATCTTAATAATATTAACTTTCCCCTCTTTATGTTGAAAGTCTTGAAGTTGCACTTGTTTTGCTTTACTATGCTTGTTGCTTTGTGCTTTCATGACTTGTTTCTTTACAAGATTCATATGCATAGGAAGTGGGTAGACTTAAATGTGTTTTGAATTTGCTTCTTGATGCTCTCTTTTACTTCAATTTATATTTCTTATCTGAGCATCTTCTCAAACTATCATGCCTAACTTAAAGGCGTTAAAGAAAAGTACTTATTGGGAGATAACCCAAAAGTTTTAGATGAGTCTTGAAAGTTATTACCTCTGTGTAATAACCGCTCCTTATCCTTTTTATTTGCTTTTTGTGCCAAGGGTAACCTCTAATGAGAGAGAAGTAATGCTTGGGAAAGTTGTTG
Source organism: Avena sativa (assembly GCA_916181665.1). Taxonomy (NCBI): domain Eukaryota; kingdom Viridiplantae; phylum Streptophyta; class Magnoliopsida; order Poales; family Poaceae; genus Avena; species Avena sativa. The sequence continues at coordinate 624,454,087 of OV702288.1, read as the reverse complement.
TCCCGAAACAGATTTCTGTGTTTCACCGTAAAAATTCGTGTAAAATCTCTGTACGTCTTTTTGAGGCATTAATATTTGTGCTTCTGCCCCAGGTTGTTATCTAACTTTCGTTAGTTAAACACTTTTCGATTTGAGCAACAGAAGGTCTTCAAAAAAATTGGCTTTTACCTGCTGGTCTGTTTTGACAGATTTCTGCCATTATTTGCATTTGCTTCTTGTTGATTCCTTTTTGAGTTCTTTTTGGGGAATTGAGCTTTTTGAGGGAAGTGCTACATTAGCTTGTGTTTTAGTGGAAGTTTTAATGGCGTTGAAACTGAACCCAAAGACTTATTATCTTGAGTGCACTAATGTTGCTAATAAAGATTGTGTGAAGATTTGTATGAAGGAAAAAATTTAGGTGTATGGAGAGAATGATGTAATGAGATGAAGAATGGACTAAAGCTCAAGCTTGGGGATGCCACCCCGTGTCACCCCAAGAATTATCCGAGAGTACAAGCGTCAAAGCTTGGGGATGCCCAAGCCATCCCCTTCTTCATCAATAAAAATCTTAGGTTCTTCCAAACGCTTCATTTTTATTATTTCATGCACAGTTGTGTTTTTCTTGGAGCGTCTTCTTTTTCGTTTTCATTTTGGTTTTTCGTTTGCTTTGTTTTATTAGTTTGCTGAATAAATTGGTTGGACCCCCTCTTTCATGCATTGGTTTTTAAATAGTTTGGTTTGGATTGGAAAAGAGTAGGAAAGTTCATGCTTAAGTGGTAAAGAGAGCTTGTTTTTGACTGTGGCCTATGCTTTGTCATGCCATGCTTGATATTGTTTTGGCTTTATGCTTAGTATTCTTTGCTGTAGGATGACTTATTATAAACAATTGAGATTGCTTAATGTGCCTTTGAAGAATCATGCATTGTTTTAGCATATTAAAGCATAGTATTGTGGTATTCTCCTTTGATGCTTTATTTGGGTTGACTTGGCACATGCTCACACCATGTTATGACTATCCCAAGTCACCATAGCCTTGATGATCCTTTAGTTTTCAACTTGTAGTATCACTTTATGCTTTGATTAATGATGTTTGTCGCTCTGCATGATTATGGCCATTGTTGCTCTTTTAGTTGGTCGCTCCCAGTTTTTGCTAGCCTCCGTAACCAAGTATGAGTTCCACTCATGCATCTAACTCCTAAAACCAAGTTATTCCAAAGAGTCCACCATACCTACCTATTATCATTTGCTATTCCAAGTATATTCATGCTTTTATCTACCTTCCGAATTAAACTTGTTATGTGAAAATTAGTGATTAAAGCTCTCACGAACTTGATGGCACACTTTACTTTCTTGCAATTAATAAACTTGACCCATTGTGTCCATCTTTGTTGCGTATATGCTTGCGCTTTATAAGTTGAAATTAGCAGAACCATGTATCATGGGGAACGCTTTCAACATTGCACTTGTACTTTGTACCCCGTTGATATCATGTTCTTTTGCTTATGGATCCCGGCGATGTGAAATAAAAGTGGAACTTGTAAGATCATGGAGTTTGTATGTGTGTTAGAGAAACGTCTGGGCCGCTAGCTTAAGCCATGCCTAATCATGGTGGAAACTTGCAGCATAACCATAATGAGCACTCTATGAAGCATCCTCAATAAAAACCTATGCAAATAGCAAATAAAAAGATTGTTGAGATGCTCATTGTATGCTTGCCTTGTCATTTTGATTATGGGATAGCTCCTGTATCATGTGCAAGGGGTACCCCATTGGTGGTTCTTTATGATACATATGTACTTACAATGACAAGAGCTTACTTATGACTAAAGTTGAGTAGCATGAGGTTCGGTCTTCGTAAGTAAGGGGCATGAGATTTCGGTTTATAACTTGTCAAGCATATCCTCTTAGTTGTGTCACTTTAACCTTAATCACCTTCAAGATGCTTATGATAGGGGCAATGAGAGCTGAAAGCTAATAAGTACCATAATTTTTGGAAGCTCTTTATGAGACTTGAATCCCTACTTCCTTCTATGAAGGCCTTTCTTCCACCATTATATTGAGTCTCCACCTTCTATCTTTATGCACCTACTTTGAGAGCATAGTGGCCATTCTTAGTTCTATGTGCATTGTCCCAAGACTAGTTGATTGATGCATAACTTGATATTGCTTGTTTTGAACTATTTGTATCTAGTCACTCTTACGAACATTCAAGGTGTCCTATGCATCTATATTTGCTACTCTATGAGGGACAAGCTAAATACTATTATGCTATGTTTTCTTTATGTGAAACAAACAAACGTCTTGCAAAAAGTTGTTATTCATGAATCTTTTGTTTGTGCCTTTTCATGTTGCAACATAGTTGATTTGTCTTATTGTTAAAACTTTATCTTTCATGTTATGATTGAATTACTATGATCCCAGCTTTGAATGTTTTACAAATACTTTGATCAAGTTTATGATGGTGCATGTCACCTCAAAAATTATTCTTTCTTTTTATCACTTACATACTCGAGGACGAGCATGAGTTAAGCTTGGTGATGTTGATACATTACAAATGTATCTATAATTTTTGGTGTTCCATGCTTGGTTTTATCTACTTTCTTGTGTTTTGTCCACACTTTGGAGTACTTTTCATATGATTTCTTGGACTAACCTATTAACAAGAGCCACAATGCCAGCTGCCTGTTTTCTGCTGTTTTTGGTTCCAGGAAAGTGAGAAAATGAATATTCTCGGAATTGGACCGGACAAAAGCCAAAGTCGATATTTTACCGGAAGAGTCCCGGAGCCAGAAGACGAGACAGAGAGGGGCCACAGGGCGGCCACACCATGTGGTGGCGCGGGCTAGCCCTAGCTGCGCCACCAGGTGGTGTGGGCCCCCTGGCTGGCCACCGACCTTGCCTCTTTCGCCTATATATTCCTCCTGAGGCAGAAACCCTAGATCGTCAAGCCTCCAGCCAAGAAAAGTTCCGCATCGCCGTCGCCACCGAAGGGGAGATTCGGGGGACAGAAAGTCTCTGTTCCGGCACCCTGCCAGGATTGGGAAGTGCCCCCGGATCCATCTCCATCGATCTCCACCGCCATCTCCATCACCGTTGCTGATTCCCATGATGAGGAGGGAGTAGTTCTCTCTCGAGGCTAAGGGTTCTACCGGTAGCTATGTGTTCATCTCTATCTCTCTGCATGACCTTATTGAGATCATGAGCTTGTAATCTATAGATCTACCTTGCTACTCAAGTGCTTTAATAGATCTCTGCTCTCCCCATGTGTGTGAAAGTGACAACGTGCACACCATGGTGGCACTTAGGCTAGAGATTACAAATACTTGTTATGAGTTATATTTGGAGTTGGATGTCTTTATGAAATTGTGGTGTTTGTTTGAACCATCTAGTGCTCAAGGTGACAGTGTGGCGTTATCTAGATGCGGAAAGCGAACTTTGAGGTGTGTTGTTATATCCCTACCATCGATTAGAGTGTTCAACCGGAGAGTAGTTAAGAGTAGTATCATAAAGAGAAGATATTTATATGAGAGTGTTCACTAGTGAAAGTATGATCCCTAGGCCTTGTTTCTAAGCATTGATACACCGTTTGCATTTAGATCTGTTACATGTTTGCTTGCTTTCTTCTTTATTTCAGTTTGCCTTTAGTCTTTTCCCACGTCAACCACACGCCAGCAAGCTATTTTCTGGCACTGTTACCACTTAAAATTATCCATACCACTTGTATTTCACTATCTCTTCGCCGAACTAGTGCACCTATACACCTGACAAGTGTATTGGGTGTGTTGGGGACACAAGAGACTTCTTGTATCTTGATTGCAGGATTGCTTGAGAGGGAATACCTTTGACCACCTCCTCCCTGAGTTCGATAAACCTTGGGTGATCCACTTAAGGGAAAACTTGCTGCTGCTCTACAAACCTCTGCACTTGGAGGCCCAACAACTTTCTACAAGAATAGAAGTGCGTAGACATCAATCACCAACCTGTTAGTAAATGGTGAAGAGATGTGGTTGTTGCCTTGTTTTTGCCTTGCTGATGAGCTTGCCGATTAACTTATAGAATTGCTACTCCTCCTTGTCCTTGCTCTGCACATCCTAAACCACCCCCATTTAGGTCACCATCTTGTTGATGATCTGCTTGGTTTTCTGTGGTGAATGGTTGGTTTATCTCTTGGGAATCTTGCAAGATCTGAGGTGATGTTGGGTGTGTTCTTGATAGCTTGTGATGATGTGAGACTGAGGTAAAAGCCAGCATCTATGCTGCGGCTGTGTGGCCTCTTTTATGTGTATTGGGTTGCTGCTACTATGTTGAAAACACACAGCATGCATGCAGTGACCAAGCTGCTTACTTGTAGGCTCCAGTGGACTCAAGTTTCAATGGTTCAGATATTTGACTATGGATTGGTTTAAATCCCAGTTGGTATTATCCTTAATTTGTTATTTTTCTCTCTGCTGAAATGGTGAAGCTTGCCCCAGGCCAATGATGCTATGCTTCTTATTTTTCTCTATGCTGAAATGGATTGTTATCAATTTCCTTTATTGTTTTATAGATGTGATATATTCAAACAATAATAGTAACTAATTCTTATTGGAAATTAAATAAATACTAATTACCTCTAATTTTCTAACCTTATTCAAATGCTTCAAATTTTTAAATATGAAACCAACTTATTCACCCAAGAACATTATAATCCCTAAGGATTAAAGGTTAAGGATTTATTTCTAACTAGGTAATTATAGTTGATGTCTCAACCTAGAGTGGGATATTGATATAGTCTCCTACTGTGATCTTGATTAAAGATTTCTCTAGAATTCCTATCCTCAACACTTCACTAAGCTTGGGTCCTAGTTAAGGAATTCCTTTCCTAAATATACTCTATTTAAATATCTCATCTGCTTCACTAAGATCTCTTCTGTCTAACTGATCTAGTCATATGGCTCCACCATATCCATCATCATATGATAACATGGTCATGTCAATTCTATAATATTCCTTCATTCTGCTCCTAGTATATATATACACCTTCTAATGAATCCAAAAATGTAGCTACTTCTAACTCCATCCATTAACTCCTTTAAATCCATATTGCAGCTACCTCCAAGGCTTGCAGGATTATAGTTCTCTCTATATCACATGTGATAACAATACTCTGGGATGGGTATGGTACTAATCTCCATAATACAAGTTTGTTCTTATATTATCTTGGTTAAGCTACTCTGCCCCAACTACTCCATACAACTCATATTATATACTTCATCAAACTCTAGCTTGACTTCTCATGATCAAGCTAGATGATTTATCTTACTAAGGTTTTGCCTAATTTGGTATACTCACAACACTTCTTCAACACCTAGTCATCTATTCTCAAATGACTTGAGAATAATGACCGCCAACCCTTGATCATGCTTAGCTTAGTCTTCTAATTGTCTGATCAAGATCTATTAACACTAAACAGAATACTTGTACAAGTCTATTTATAAAGTTTATCTTGTTAAGGAACTTACTCCATATTCATATCTACTTGGCTTAACAAGATTATCGTTGGATACTCAGCTTTCTCATGGTTCCATAATTACTATCTAAACTCTTGGGTTTAAATACTTATTCTAGTTAACTCATGAGTGAGTTAACTCCTCCAACACCAAATGATTTGATTACCACTAAGGATCTCATTCCATTAATGATGGCACACTCTACCATAACTAGTTGCTCCCTCTTATTAAGTTTACTTAAGGTCTTTGGAAGGTCAATATAACAAGCCAAAGCTAAGAATCAATAAGTTCTAGGTCAAGAATTGATCACTCAATCATTTATGAGCAATTGACACTAAGACTTGGTTAAATAGGAATGTCATCTCTTAATATCATATTAAGGGTATGTGCTGGATGGTCTTGGTTTGACTTCCTTTTCTACTCTATTTGTAATAAGAGTTAATGTTTAAGAACTACCATGATACCCATGGTAGGAATAACTATGGCAAGAAAATGTATCAAGATTTAGTCATAGAGTTTCTTTACTTGGAGTTATATACTTAACTTGGTATTCAGGGTTTGAGGTATATAATACCTTGATATCATCCTTGGAATATTAAGTATTCATCCTTGAGTTGTTGTATGGAATACCATGTAATGATCTTTAGAAGATCAAGTAATCCTTATTAAGCAGTGTGTTGTGACTTAGTTTTATTACATTTGATCTACCCTTATATCAAATTATATTACCCAAATATAAGGTTTTAGCCAAGGTCATATAGAAACTTATCGCAATCAACTTGATGATCTACTTCAGTTCCACCAAGTTAAGAGAAGCATCAATCACTTTGACCAGTTTTATTTAAAAGCGTGAAAATTATCCAGATTTTCTATGCATGAATGCAATGCACACACATCATCTGAGCTTATTTCTAAGCTCTAATGCTGGGATTTTACAGTGCGTGCTTTATTAATCATAGAAACATAGAGTCAATACAAATTGTTGAAAGAACATTTCATGTTTTCCTATGTTTTGCGTGTTAGATAACAATACTATGGAGACTTTTCATGTGTGCTAAGTGTGCAGGAAGTTTTGAGGGGGGCCGGATAATCCGCCTCTTCAAGGGCCGGATAATCCGGCCTACCTCATCTCTCAAGGAAGCCAAGGCGCGTCACTCTGTGTCCAGTCAGATTTTCTCCCGGAAAATCCGAACTGGGGCGGTTTTTCCTCCCCAGGCCGGATAATCCGGGTTTCGCAAGGGCCGTATAATCCGACCCCCAGTTTTCGAGCAAAAGGAGCCAAGGCGTGTCGCTCGGTATTCGGTCAGATTTTCTACCGGAAAATCCGACTGGGGCGGTTTTTCTTCCCCAGCCTTCGCATAGGGCCGGATAATCCGGCCCCCAGAAGTTGATCAAGGGCAAGCTCGGCGCGACCCTCAGAGAGGGGGCAGATTTTCTGCCGGATATTCCGAGTCTGGGATAGAGTTTCCCCAGACCGGATAATCCGGCCCTCACTTGGGCCGAATAATCCGGCCCCCAAAGTGTGCAACGGCTGGTTTTTGAAAGGGGGTATAAGTACCCCTTCTTCCCCAACGTCCAGAACTCTTGATTCATTTGAATTCGACCAGACCCTATGCAAGAGCTCTAAATCTCGATCTCCCACTTCAACCACCCTAAGGTCTTGATCTTTGGTGGAATTGAAGGAGGAGAAGTTCATCATCAACATCAAGAATCAAGCGCTTCAACTCCTCTCCATTCACTTGGAGAAATCCCTGATCTAGTATTCTCGTTAATACCTAGATCGTGTTATTGTATTTGACAACTTTGTTCTTGTGGCAGCTTGTTGTCATTTCGAGAGCCTCCAAGTTGTTGTGGAGTTGTTGCCCCGCTAGTTGTGTAAAGGCGCTGGTGCCCACCTCCAAGGGTACCTATAGTGGAAGGTGGATCAGGCCTGTTGTGGCGAGATCCATCGGAGAACAGGGTGAGGCCTTTTGTGGCGTGGTGGTCTTAGTAGCCCTCACCCCTCCAACGCAGACGTACTTCCCTTAACAAGGAAGGAACTGCGGTCAAACAAATCCTGTGTCTCCGCGTGATTCACTTCGGTTCACTCGTTCCTCTTCCACTCGCTCCTTACTCGCTAGTAGATAGGTTTGCATATTGGGAAATTCCACACATTAGTTTATCTAGAGAATTTACCTTTGTGCTAAGCCTAAAATTGAAAAAGAATTAAAAATTGGTGTAGCACCTATTCACCCCCCCCTCTAGGTGCCCATACAATCCATTTCAATTGGTATCAGAGCCCCGGCTCTTATTTCGGGCTTAATCGCCTAAGAGTAGTATGGGTACCAGGGATGATGGAAATGAGGTTGTGGATAAGTTCACAATGGATGATCTCAAGTCGTTGGAAACAACCTTGTTGAAATCCTTTGAGGTTAAGATGGAGAGATGAATCAAATGCTTGCTAGCCTTACATCATCCATAGCCCCATCTCCATCCTCCTCTGAGGCTCCCTCACCATCATCTAAGGAAAAGGGTAACACCGGATCTAAGGATGATGATGTGGAACGTGAAAAACTAAATGGTTCCACCTCCAAAAAGGGAAGTGGTAAGGAGGAATATAGTGAGGTTCGCCACGTATATTCCCCCGACCCACCTATCCCTCATCCTCATATAAACAATAGGGGTGGTCCACCCAAGCTCACTGCATCTTCTTTTAACCAATGGCAATTTCTAATGAAATCTCATGTTTACAGCTCCTCTATTGAATTGTGGAGGATCACTGAAGAAGGTCTTCATGTTGGAGATCAAACCAATCTAACAAGAAGGGAAGTTGTGGATAGCTAGTTGAATGCCACTACTCTCCACATGATACAGCTAGGTGTGGGTCCCAAGGGCATGCCACACATTGAACATCTCAACACGACTAAAGAGGCGTGGGATGCTCTTACGGACCTTTTTGTTGGAAATGAAAGCATGAGAAGAAACCGGTATGATGCCCTTAGTAACGAAGCTGAGGGATTCTACATGTTGGATGGTGAAAACCATGAGGACATGTATAGAAGACTCAAGGGCATCGCAACAACATTTCGCAAGCATGGGGCCACTCACATTGATGATGCATGGATAAAAAGAAAGTATGTGAGTGCCTTAATGCCTTTCGAACCGACGTTGAAGAGCTTGCAAGGTAGACACAACTATCATCAAATGACATCCAATGAAGTCATGCAAGAAATGGCGTCATTCAAAGTGGCGGCAAAGAATGCTGAAGATGCCCGTGCTCGGGCCATTGGAATGCAAAAGGGTGTCAATATGGCTCTCAAAGCCAATGTTGTTGAGCAAGAGGATGATGAAGGAGCATTTGAGAAGGGATCCATGGACTGCCCCGATGAGGTCAAACGTGCTCATGGTGAGTACATGGCATTCTATGCAAGAAACTTTTGGAAGGACCCGACCAAAGCCAAGGCTGAACTTGAGCGCAAGAACAGGTCAAATGGAAGAAGAGAAAGTGGCCCAAGATTGAGAACTTGCTTCAACTGTGGAGATAGACTGCACTTTGTAGCCGAGTGTCCTTATGAAAATAGAGAAGACAATGGTGGCAGGCTCATTCTCAAAGAGAAATCCAAAGTTCCTAAGAAGAAGCCATTTGCTAAGAAGAATGGCCCTTTCAAGAAGCAACACAAGATGGTCCTTGTAGCTCAAGAGGAATACTCCTCCGCAAGTGAAGATGAAGAGGATGATGATAGTTCCCGCGAAGTGGCTGCTATAGCCACCACATTGACTCCCTCCTCTCTCTTCGACTCGCCGAACGAGAACGCCATCAACAACAACGCCACTTGCCTAATGGCAAGAGGATCCGAGGGTTATGCTTCCGGTGGTTCTAAATGGTTACTTGATAGTGGTTGTACGAGTCATATGACCGGAAGCAAGGAGATCATCACGGAGATGCGGCCAAACCTTGAACACATTACCGTCTCCTATGGTGACAAGTCAAAATCTGAGGTATTGGGTCTCGGCAAAGTTGTGGTGGCTCACGATATCTCCCTCGTGGACGTCATGCTTGTTGAGACCCTCGGGTATAACTTACTTTCAGTTCGTGCCCTTTGTAAGATGGGCTTTGCAGTTTACATTGATGCTGATTTGGTGGTACTCTTGTGGAGCAAGTCTCTAAAAGTCGCTTTCGTGGGATATGTCGAAAACGACCTGTACGTGGTATACTTTTCGGGGAAAACCACTACAGGTCCGATGTGTCTTTTCGGAAAGGCTGACGCGGGTTGGCTATGGCATCGCCGACTAGCCCACGTCAATATGAGAACTTTGCAAAGTCTCCATAAGGGTGGCCACATTCTTGGACTAAAAGAAAATGTCTCTTTTGCCAAAGATCGTGTCTGCAGGGCGTGTGTTGAAGGGAAAATGCATGATTCTCCTCATCGAAGGAAAACTATTATCTCTTCAAAAAGTATCTTGGAGCTTCTTCATGTGGATCTTTTCGGACCTCCATCTAATGCAAGCCTCGGTGGGAAGAAGTATTGTCTAGTGATTGTTGATGATTACTCAAGATACACTTGGGTTTATTTCTTCAAGTTGAAGAGTGAAACTCAACAAACTATCATCGACTTCGCCAACGAGGTTCAACATCAACACAACGTCCCCATTCTAGCTATAAAGAGTGATAACGGCTCGGAGTTCAAGAACTACACCTTAAATGAATTCCTAAGTGAAGAGGGGATAAGACATCAATATTCCACTGCGTACACCCCTCAACAAAATGGTGTAGCCGAGAGGAAGAATCGAACTCTAATGGACATGGCAAGATCAATGTTGGCCAAATTCAAATCTCCATATAACTTCTGGGCTGAAGCAATCTCTACTGCTTGTCATTCATCCATTCGTTTATACCTCCACAAGATTTTGGACAAGACTCCATATGAAATACTTACCGGTAACAAGCCAAACATCTCATACTTTCGGGTATTCAGGTGTAAGTGTTTCTTTCTTATTAAAGGAGTTCGTTTATCTAAGTTTGAATCTAAGGCTCTAGAAGGTATTTTTGTTGGTTATGGTGCCGAATCCCACACTTATAGAGTCTACAATACGCTCTCCGGAACTGTTGTAGAATCTTGTAGTGTGGTGTTCGAGGAAAATGACGGTTCTCGTGCGGAGCAAGTTGGTGTTTGTGATGCAGATGTTGAAATACCCCAAGATGCCATAAGAAGAATGGGCGTGGGATTCTTCCGCCCCATTGAGGAACCCCTTGTGGCGGACCGGGAAGGATAATGCTCTACTCATATAGAGCCATCATCTACACATACGTAACATGCTCCAACCACGGGGGCAACTTCTACACCTTCTCCATCAACTGTGAAAGGTCAAGTTGCTCCAGAAAGCTCCATGCCGGATTTTCCGGTGGATACCGGATTATCCGGCCACCCTGCTACAGCTGTCCATGCAGCTCCTGGTGGTGAAGATATCAACACAAGCTCCATGCCGGATTTTCCAGATGACCCCGGATTATCTGACTCCTCGCCAGTTCAAGCGAGTCCCAGGCTTCCTGATGATGCTACTGCAAGTCCTCCCAGGCCGGATTATCCGGCCTCTTCATCGGCCGGATTATCCGGCCTGACTCTCTAGTTCTGCAACCTCCTGTTATGGCTACGGACTCACCTCAAGGTCATGCATCTCCACCACCTACTACTGATGTTCTAGCTACTGATCAAGGCGGAGAAAATGCCTCCAATGAAGACTCAAGTGATGAATCTCCTCCACCAAGAGACAACAAACTTATTGAACTTCGTCGCAAGGCTCGGGCTGATCGTAACCTTGAGTTGAGGGGTCACACTCTCGACAAGGTTGTTGGTGATCTTAGACGAAGGGTGTCTACTAGAAGAGAATTGGCCAGTTTTGGTGAGCATCAAGCTCATATCTCCATGGTGGAACCTAAGAAGATCTTTGAAGCTCTTGAAGACCCAGACTGGGTTGTTGCTATGCATGAAGAATTGAACAATTTCAAGCGCAACAAAGTCTAGAAACTTGTGGAGAAACCCAAAGAGTGCCGCAATGTTATCGGCACCAAGTGGATTTTCAAGAACAAGAAAGATGAGAATGGCATTGTTGTGAGGAACAAGGCAAGACTTGTGGCACAAGGTTACTCCCAAGTTTAGGGCATCGACTTCGGCGAGACCTATGCTCTTGTGGCTCGTCTTGAGTCCATCTGTATCCTACTTGCGTATGCTGCTCATAACAATTTTAAGTTGCAACAAATGGACGTCAAGAGTGCCTTCCTTAACGGTCCTCTACATGAGTTGGTATACGTAAAGCAACCCCCGGGGTTTGAGGATTCTAACTTCCCGAACCATGTCTACAAACTCGATAAGGCACTCTATGGCCTTAAACAAGCCCCACGTGCGTGGTATGAGCACCTTAAAGAGCTTTTGTTAGATCGTGGCTTCGAAGTTGGGCAAATCGACCCCACTCTTTTTACTAAGAAGGTTAAGGGGGAGCTCTTCGTATGCCAACTATATGTAGACGATATCATTTTTGGTTCTACTAACAAAGCTTTTAACGATGAATTTTCAAAGCTTATGACTGACAGGTTTCAGATGTCTATGATGGGGGAATTACGGTTCTTTCTTGGATTCGAGATCAAGCAACTAAGAGAAGGAACCTTTATTAATCAAGCAAAGTACATCCAAGACATGCTCAAGAGATTCAAGATGTCGGATCTAAATGGTGTCGCTACTCCGATGCAAACAAAGTGTCATCTCGAACTCAACCCTCATGGTAAAGATGTGGACCAAAAGGTATACCGGTCCATGATCGGCTCTCTTCTTTACCTCTGCGCATCTAGACCCGATATTGTGTTGAGTGTGGGAGTGTGTGCAAGGTATCAAGCAGCTCCTAAAGAAGCCACTTAGTGGCGGTCAAGAGGATCTTTCGATATTTAGTTCATTCCCCAACCTTGGTCTCTAGTATCCCAAGGGCTCCAATTTCTATTTATGTGGTTATACTGACTCAGATTGGGCTGGTGATAAGGATGATCGGAAGTCAACTTCTGGAGCTTGTCAATTCTTGGGAAGATCTCTTGTATGTTGGTCCTCCAAAAAGCAGAATTGTATATCTCTCTCCACCGCCGAAGCTGAATATGTTGCTGCTGCCAACGCTTGTACTCAATTATTGTGGATGAGGCAACCTTTAAAGGAATACGGTGTCAATTGTGACAAAGTGCCTCTTTTATGTGATAATGAAAGTGCTATCAAAATTGCGTACAATCTAGTTCAGCACATAAGGACGAAGCATATTGAGATTCGGAATCATTTTATTTGTGACCATGTTGCTCGAGGTGATATTGATCTATCTTTTTTGAGCACGAAGAACCAACTGGCGGATATTTTTACAAAGCCACTTGATGAAGCAAGATTCTGTTATTTGAGGAATGAGCTAAATATCATTGATTCCGGGAGCTTGTCTTGATTACCCATGCACCCACTCGTACATCTCAATCCTTGTTTGGTCTAGGTGTGGGCATGGATATAGGGGGAGTGTGGTCCTAATTTATTGGGCTAACCCTCCCCCACAATGCCAATAGCAAGTTATATCATTTCTCTTAATATCATGTTGTGATATGTGAGCTTATTGATGAGTATTAGTCGTGAACCCAAGATATATCTTCGCGGTGTCACACCATACACTCCAACAAGGTGGCTTCGGCCACCGCCCTCTCCTTTGTGGAGAATTGGATCTTTTTGGATGTTATTTGCTCTCTCTTGTTCTTATGGGAATCACACTCAATCTTGGCTTTTATTTGCTTTGTTTTTTTTTGCAATTTTGAGTGTCTAGTACCATTCCAGTTTGGCTCTCTTAATCCTAAGCCTTCCCTACCTCTAAGCCATCTATTCTTGCACACAAGTCCCTTGTACACCTTGTGGGGGTGTTGTTTGGGGACGTGCGGGCCTGGTTCTGTGGAACTTGAAGATGTGGAAGGTGACACTGAGGAGCTTGAAGATGAGGATGAGGAAGAGCATGAGGACGAGGACGAGTACGAGGACTATGATGAGTGATCCCATGGGGCGCTAGCATCGCTCTTCTCCCTTTTTGGTGTCTCCATGCCAAAGGGGGAGAAGTAGTTCTATTAGGTTGTCCGTGGATTTGCATGGGTCAGGCATAAGCACTTGCACTTTTTATTCGTTATTTCTTGCTTATGCCCATTTAGCTTTGAACTTTTATATTCGTGGTTTGTGATTTGTGGTTGAGACTTTATGTGGTTGTCTGGATGATACCTATGGACTTCGTATCATGGATTATGCTCATGGTTATATCTATTCATATCCTATTGCTGGTGGTTTATCACGGAAGGCACGCGCTCATAATGGTTATCCAATAATAATTGTGATTTATGTCAAGGATGCCTATTCTCTACTTCGGTGGTATGTGTTTTTGCCCTTTTGTCTATGGAATAGATTCACCTATTTGTGTGCATTTGTATTCCAATGCAAAACTCTATTATGCACACATTGAGGGGGAGTCCCTTCCATAGTTATCTCTGTTTGTCTTGTGTCTTTCTCCTGCAAATCCTGGTATTGTCATCTAACACCAAAAAGGGGGAGATTGAAAGAACATTTCATGTTTTCCTATGTTTTGCGTGTTAGATAACAATACTATAGAGACTTTTCATGTGTGCTAAGTGTGCAGGAAGTTTTGAGGGGGGCCGGATAATCCGGCCTACCTCATCTCTCAAGGAAGCCAAGGTGCGTCGCTCTGTGTACAGTCGGATTTTCTCCCGGAAAATCTGAACTGGGGCGGTTTTTCCTCCCCAGGCCGGATAATCCGGGTTTCGCAAGGGCCGGATAATCTGGCCCCCAGTTTTCGAGCAAAAGGAGCCAAGACGCGTCGCTCGGTATCCGGTCGGATTTTCTACCGGAAAATCCGAACTGGGGCGGTTTTTCTTCCCCAGGCCGGATAATCCGGCCTTCGCATAGGGCCGGATAATCCGGCCCCCAGAATTTGATCAAGGGCAAGCTCGGCGCGACGCTCAGAGAGGGGGCGGATTTTCTGCCGGATATTCCGAGTCTGGGGCGGAGTTTCCCCAGACCGGATAATCCGGCCCTCACTTGGGCCGGATAATCCGGCCCCCAAAGTGTGCAACAGCTGGTTTTTGGAAGGGGGTATAAGTACCCCTTCTTCCCCAACGTCCAGAACTCTTGATTCATTTGAATTCGACCAGACCCTATGCAAGAGCTCTAAATCTCGATCTCCCACTTCAACCACCCTAAGGTCTTGATATTTGGTGGAATTGAAGGAGGAGAAGTTCATCATCAACATCAAGAATCAAGCGCTTCAACTCCTCTCTATTCACTTGGAGAAATCCCTATCTAGTATTCTCGTTAATACCTAGATCGTGTTATTGTATTTGACAACTTTGTTCTTGTGGCAGCTTGTTGTCATTTCGGGAGCCTCCAAGTTGTTGTGGAGTTGTTGCCCCGCTAGTTGTGTAAAGGCACCGGTGCCCGCCTCCAAGGGTACCTATAGTGGAAGGTGGATCAGGCCTGTTGTGGCGAGATCCATCGGAGAACAGGGTGAGGCCTTTTGTGGCGTGGTGGTCTTAGTACCGCCCACCCCTCCAACGCAGACGTACTTCTCTTAACAAGGAAGGAACTGCGGTCAAACAAATCCTGTGTCTCCGCGTCCTTCACTTCGGTTCACTCATTCCTCTTCCACTCGCTCCTTACTCGCTAGTAAATAGGTTTGCATATAGGAAAATTTCACACATTAGTTTATCTAGAGAATTTACCTTTGTGCTAAGCCTAAAATTGAAAAAGAATTAAAAATTGGTGTAGCACCTATTCACCCCCCCTCCCCTCTAGGTGTCCATACGATCCATTTCAATTGTTTCCCGGATACAATCTGAGGGCACACCACGCCACACCGACTTACAAGCAAGCTCCAAAGACCGAGCTAAATAATGAGCAGCATAGTTCTGCACACAAATAACATAAGAGCAAGAACACTTACTAAAACCGACAATCAAAGCTCTAATGTCTTGGATCACAACACCACATGCCGAACAATTTCTCTAAGCCGAATTGATATGCTGGACAGCGGAGAGGCAGTCAGAGGCAACAATGAGGTTGTCTAGGCCTTACTCTCTGGCCCAAGAGAGAGCAAACCTGGTAACATTAGGTTCAGCTAACTCCGGCTTCACCACCTATGGAAAACTGTTCCCACCTGCAGTAACAAAAATCCTCTAGTGATCCCGAACGACAGCCCCAACTCCCATGCATTAGGAAGAAGCAAAAAGGGCCACATCAACACTCAGACAGAACAAACCTTCTAGCGACGGAGACCATGAAACTACTCGGTCGGTCTCACGATTGTGGTTGGAGTCCATTGATGACAGATGCGTTGAAATGAAATCAACATAGGCCTTGATCCGCGCAGGAACACCAACTGGGATCCCATACTGCCTTCTTCTCGGATCTTTTTTCAAGTGTCCCAAATATGCCAGAAAGAAGTAGCCAACACCATAGCCTGTATAGCATTGCACTTGGACATGAACTCCATAAGCCACGTTTTAGGTGAAGAGAAGAAACTACAATTCAAAGAAATGTCAAAATCCTTCTTCACCTCCGCCAACACCTTCCTCGCAAAAGAACAGAATAACATGGCATGCTCCACGCTCTCCTCAGCAGAAAAATGAATACACAAAGAATATGGTGTCGCAGAAATTGCTGACCAGTTGGGAGACAGTTGTGTGCAAATCTTCATAGAGTAATGCACATCTTTCCCGGAGCTTTAATGGCCCAAAGATCCTTCCATAACTTTGTGTCATCTTGAGAATCTGATGACATACAGCGGCCATGAGCACCGCGTCTCATAGAATCCAACTTCATCCACACAAGATGATATGCAGACCAGACAGTGTAGATGCCGAAGAGGCCATGTGGCCATGACAAGAAATCCTTCGCCACCAAGTAGATTTACGGCAATCAAAGCATCAAAATCGGAACGCACCAAAGACACGTTCCATGACCGTGTCTCCTCATCTAGCAAAGAGTCCACTATCTACCCATCAGTTAGCAGCGACAAAGTGCAAAGCATCTCAGACTTGATTCCAGGGATCCAGTTGTCTTGTAATATTCTCATTGTCAAGACGTCTCCAACACACTATCGGATGCCTTGGTGGACTAACTTCCTCCCATGTATAACACTCTGCCATGTATACGAAGAGGAGCATGGACACAAAGCTTCCCAGAAGTTGCAGTGCGGAAAACAATGGCCTTTATGAAGAGAGAGAGCTTCCTTCCTTGTTGTTATTGATACTGCAGGGATGGTCTTCACAAATGTAGACCACGAAAGGTAGATGCCATCAGCAAGATAATACCTCATTATGTAGGGATGTCCATTGATAGTATAATTGCAAGACGGAACATCACCACCGTCTAGCCTTGCAAAACGATGAGACGGATACAATACATTGATGTCATTGAGAGAACCTGACAACCCAAAGAAACAATGTCAAATCCACATGTCCTCAAATGCAACAGCCTCATGCACAATTGTTGGATCGTAACTCTTCTCATGATACTTCATGTGTCATGCCTTCGGGCAGTTCTTCCATGCCCAATACGTACAGTCAACACTACCTACCATCCCGTCCAACCTTGCTTCTCATTAATCGCCATCAACATCTTTGTGTCTTCTTCGTTGGGAGCTCAGAGATACTTCGGTCCAAAAACTCGGATCATCATCTTGACGAACCTATGCACAGACTTGATACTAGTATATTTTCCCTTGCGAAAATAGTCATCGTTGTAGTCTGCCCATATAGTAGTATCTTCGTATATGTGAAGGTAAGGTGTCGTAAACATGTTCTGATCAACTAGAGCATACCTCTACTATCACTTCGATCTGTTGATGTTGTGGTGCAGCCAAAGAGATGACGGAAGCTATGCTGCCCAATATCTTGCCAAGTTTGCCACCACCAGGCGGGTCTTCTCTCTCTGGTGTAAGGGAAACTCCAATGAGGCCGCGCATTTCGGACACCAAATCGGTCTGATTCGATCCGTTTACTGGGGCTAGAGGACAAGCCGTCCGGGATGAGCATATTTGCAGTGGCCTGTGTCCCCAACGGCCCATCCCAATTGCATGGCTCTTTGTCTCCGGGCATCATCAAGCTTGGCAATCATAGCTAATGGCGTCCGTCGTCCCACACGAATATCCCGCCAGAACTTTTGTTCCCGCCCGCTGGCCGCGGCCTTTCCCGACATGCCACGGCCTTTCCCGCCCGCCTCTAAAGGGGATCCACAGCAGAAAACAAAAAAAATTCTACGTTGGAACCCCAAAAACTTCCTAGGATCTATCTATGTAGTAATGCGGTAACGACCGATGCGTAGAGAATACATACCCTTGTAGACCGTATGCGGTTAACGTTCCGAGGGGAACGTGGTTGATGTAGTCGTACTCGTAGCCGACCTCAAGGTCGTGAAGCTCCTCGCATGTCACCCCTTGCTCCTTCTTCATCGTGCAGCAGCTCCAGCTCACGACATTTAAGCGCCCCAAGTGTTGCGCCTCGTGTCTTCGTACACATCCGGTGCACGATGAGACCTCCGGCTCCCCGATCCCGCTAGGAGTGCGGAAGTTGATATCTAGCTAGAAATCCCTGCAGCGCAACAGCGTGATGTAGGTGTGCCTCATTCGCACAGCCCAGACTTGGGGTCATGGTCACAAGGGCTAGAGAGAGAGGGAAGGAGGAAGTCAACCAAAGGAGTTATCCAAATATTGGTGTTAGTGTGTTTTAATCCCACTCATGGGCACCCCTTTATATAGGATAAGGGGGTGTGCCTTTCTCAAGGGCTAAGCCATGTGGGACTATTTGTAAAGGAAAAAGGCAACACGATTTCGTCCAGCCAGATGGGCCGATTTCAGCCCAAGAGGAAAAAGAGGAAGCAGCAACAAGCACAACAGCCGGCTAGCTCGCGAGGCCGGGTGGGCCGCCAGCGCCCCCGCAGGCCAGCGTAGCAGCTGCTGCCGCCAGCACCCGGGTGGGTCGGCGATCACCCGCGGCCTAGCAAGCCAGCAAGGCGAGGCGGCCAGCCCGGGTGGGCCGGATCCCGCTAGCGGCCCAGCGGCGAGGCGAGGGGAGAGGCGGCTCGGGGTGGGCCGGTCTGTCGACCGCGGCCTTTCCGCGCGTGGCGTGTCACCCAGCTACATGCAGCCCTGTGCGGCGGCTGTTATCCGCCGCCCACGTGGCTGCAGCTATTTTTCTTTTTCCTTTCCTTTTTCTGTAGCTTTTCTTCTAGGCAATTTCCCTCTGGGGATTTAGCCTAATATAAAAGTTGCTTTTATAAATCTTAATCTAAATATTATTTAGTATATATTAATTCATAATTAACATATAATAAATGTATATTTAAATTCCTATTATCCAAAAACACTTTTTCGGTCTTTTCCTTTATTCTTTCTCCGAACATCTTCGGATCTCTCTACGGAACATTTCCGGCTTTCTCTTTCTCTACTGTGATTCTGTGTTACGAATGATCGCTCCCATCGTATCCTTAAGTATATCCCCTCACGGCTCGAGAATGCTCTAGAGATGATCTATATCAATGATCAACGGAGGGACCGGGGATGTCTATGTGACCCCTATGCATTCCTGATGACAATGTCGTTTGAACCGGTAAATGTAGCATCCAATTTCCTTTTGTTTCTCGATACGACTTGTCCGAGATCCGATCATTGGTATCACATACCTTGTTCAATCTCATTAACAACAAGTTCTGTTTTCTTGTTACCGTGATATTACATCCCCGTGACCGAGTCACATGTTGCAACATTTGTATATATAATCTCACCAAGCCGGCCGTATGTATCTTTACCCGTCATGTGGGCGAACAAATCCCGCTCTTGACATACATTGCCTCTATGGTTCCTTCGAGTACCTGAAGACACCTTTATTGCCACCGTATTACCAGATGACGTTTGATGCTATCTAAGCACTCTCGGGAGACAGTGATTGATATAGCCTCACGGTCTAAGGAATTAGGAGTCTAGATTTAGCTGTTGCAACAATGAACTATATGACTTGATCATGTTGCAATCCTTCGAGGAATGTCCATCACATCATTCTCCAATGATATGACCTCGTTGTCAATTGGCATAAATGCCCATGATCTTAAAACCTAGATCATCCTCATGACCAACGAGCAAGTATGAATATAGGCTACCAGGGACTTGATTGTTTCATACCACACCTGTACCAATGTTTCTACTTGATACAGTTATATCACAATATGAAACTATTATAAACTAATTGAGATATGACAATAAAAACCTATTTATTTGCCTCTAGGGCATATCTCCTTAAGTCTCCCACTTGCACTAGAGTACAAATAATCTAGCTCGTATTTTACTCACATAAACCATATAATATATGCGTTTATAGATCATACATGCTCATGGGAAACGTCATGTCCATGTTCTGTTTTACCAGATCATTATGTCTTTTGCAAATCGTTAATGTCTTCCTAATTTTGACATTCACACCATTATCGTATAATGGGTTGAAGCATTTGTTTGGCGACAAAGTGAGACTTTGTTTCTAGTGTTTATAATGACGGTCGTTTTCACTGTTGTCATCTAAATTTCGAAACACACTTTGATATCCTTTGTGTATATACTGTAGTCATGGCAGCAGAACAAGGCCGAATTCTAGGAGCCTACAGTGACTTTAGATCAACCTCGAGGGATTTCTCATGGGCACTGTGCCCTGGGACACATCATTCTACGTTAAAAGCGAACTAGCCCCGCCATAACATTATACATCATATCAGATGGAGCCTTTATACTTCTATATCTATGTAGATCCTAGTGCATGAAATACATCTATGCCACTTACATTACTTCTTGCCATTTAAGTACAAACTTAATTCTGGTTCAGTGATTAACTCAGGAAACACTTAGAAACATGTTCCTACAGTTAAGACTTTGTCCTACCAACCAGAACTTTGGGTCACATTACGTCAAGTATACAACATGGTTGTATGGAAGAACCTATGACTGAGGCATAAGAGATGCAACACATCTCTTTCTTTCAACCATAGTTGCAATACTAACTCAATGCTTCATATAGTAAGAACTGCTTTCTTATCTTGTTCCATCTGAGCTTCTTTAGAATTTTGTCTTAAGACATTTTGAACATCTTTCAGAATCAAGTCCAGGAAGCATTCGACATTTAGTGTTTATTAAACTCACTAATCTATCTCGATAGATTTTCTTGTTTAATAACTTTCAACTTCATCCTTATTTATCTACTTAAATATTATTAACACCAATCACATCATTCATATATGTCATCCACATATCACAGAATGATTTCACGCTCCCACTCAAATATGACATTCACGTCTGAGATCCAGGGATTTCACTTAGCTCCCACTCAAAATATGTCAGTTACATATTATGAATTAGCCAAGCTCATTTGCTCCCACTCAAACTAGGTCCTCTCGATAATCTTGGACATTCCAAAATTCTTTGATCATCATCAAATCGAGAATTCCACTAACAAGATTTTCATGACCATTCATTTCTCGTACTTAGGTCCATCACACTTCTTTGTATTTCATAGGTATGTCTTGTTCATAAACATGACAAGTGCATCAACAATATAATTCCACAAACTTGTAGAATATTTAGTTGAATCCTACTTTCTTTAGTAAAAGTATTTGCTTGAAACTTTATGATCATTATCATTGGTTTCTCCTCTATATGTAGAGTTTGGATTCACGAAACAAATTCCGCTGTGCCACTCAACAATCCGGAGGTAAGGTCAAATACCTTGTTTTGATCTTTTACTTTCTTCCACCTGTATCTTCATCAAGACACATCAACTTAGGACAACAGCAGTTTTGCCCCTTGTGGACGATGTATTCATAGCTTCCTAAGAATGCTCTACAAATACTTGTTTATTCGCCACGATTTTGACTTACCGAAATCTCCAGAAAATATTATGGTGTTGTTTCCACGAATCTTTTAGATGTTCCTTTGTATTTCAAATGAGTGTTTGCTTCTTTTGATACCTAACTCTAAATGACAACTATAACCCCGATAAGAGATAATATTATACCATATGTATCTAATACATAATGATTATGATGTTTAGACATTTCAAAACAGTTTGAATTCGTCCAATTATCATAATTTGTGAAACATCTTTCACAAGTCCCTTTATGCTTAACTTAACTTGAATACTTTAGTCATGTCGATCACATCGAAGAGACTTATTAATTCAATATCCTCCTTTGTTGTGAACTCATTTGAACAATTCAAATTATTTCAAACTTATGTTTCAATAAGTAAATACTCTTATTCACTTAAGTCCACAATTAACTAATGATTTCCACTATTTGTTGAAAATACGGTACATCACTATGTATAAGATTCATCATTTCTTCGCATATCACTGTTTTATCAGAATGCGGAGTTTTAGTCATTTTGCCCAAGAGGCATGGTTTTGCAAAGTCTCTAGATTAAGCATCTAGGACCCCGATCTTCACTAAGAACATGCAATAACCAAAATGACTTAAACTATAGTGTCATTTCATTATTAAACTTTGGATATCTTTTAGCATTCTAATCCTTTTATAAATGTTTAAACCATTATCATTAACATAGTGATGAGAATAACTTATTTATAATCGTAATGTGACCATAACGGTATTATTCATAAGAATAGTACAAACTGGCTTGTAACTTGTTCATATGAATAATCATCTCGCCAAAAGCAAGACACACAAATAGGGATTACAAATTGATATTCAAGTCCACTAATCCAAATGATAAACTTTGAGGAAAGAGGTGATGTCGGCCATCAACTATTTTGCTTGCCGTCATCAAGTCATGTTGCCTCAAAAACAGCAATTCTCAAGTAGATCCTCCTGTTTTCACAAAACAGGATAAGTATCAAATACTTTGCAAACTGCAACGAGTTTTGCAAGAACCACATTTATAATTTGTATATCTTACATATACCTTTTCATCCATGACCTCCATTGCAATCAAGCCCGTACAAGAGTTCTCAACTCTAATGCAAGATCACTAAGTGTTTTTCCAAATATTCTCTTTTTCATCCATGATGGAGGAAAACCCATCCAGCGGCTCATACTTTATGAGCCAGATTTTGTAGAATACAAAATGTAGCCCAACTCTTCGTCGAATGGGGAATGGCTTATTGGATGATTATGGAGAAAACACAAACATTGCAGAGTCATCGAATTATCTCCTAATGGTTATTTTATCAAGAAGAGAAGATCACCTTTTACGAGGATATCCCTCAGGTGTGGGTATTAATCTATGAAGTTGGACCCTTTTGCTAAGTTCCACATTAAGCAATATATTCCCATGGTCGCAAAGGACCTCAATGGGATAGTCCATGATCTACTAAGATATTTGCAAACAGACATCTAGACTAAGTTCATAATAAGAGATCAATTTATAATTGGTCTCTACTAAAATTGTTATCCCCTAGACGATTTTAGTGATCACATGATCCCTATCCTCTGCACCTCCCCCGATCGTCACGGCCATCAGTGCAACATCAAAGGTAGACATTCCCTAATGTCAATCACATCATCCATGTGACTCATGCTCGATCTTTCGATCTCTTGTGTTCCGAGACCACGTCTATATATGCTAGGCTCGCCAAATCTAACTTGTGTGTATTTGCTGTGCAACATGGCTTACACCCACTGTATGTGAACGTAGATATGTCTGACCCCCGATCATCACGGTCGGCCTCATAACGAAGAACTTTCTTGGTGGTGCACACACAAGGGGAACACGGAACATTGGAATTAAATAGGGATTATCTTATTTGATACCGTTGAGTATCTAAATACTAGCACACACAATAAGATGTAAAGCAGATATCAACATCATATGTATATTGTGATATGATATGGTCCTTCTTCTTGCGTCTTGATCTCCATCGAGCGCTCCGGCATGATCTCCATCTTGCCCTTGGTTTGACACCAAGTCCACGACGCCGCCACCAGGTCATTCATCGGAACGATGACTATTACTATACTACTTAGTAACAGAAAAGTAAACTACTTTACCTTCATAACGACCAATACCATATCAAATCACATGCCCTCATGCAAAATAAAGTTAGACGCCTCTACTTTATCTATTGCAAGTTTTACGTGGTTGTTAGGGCTTTCGCAATAGAACCATTTCTAAACTACAAACTTTCCAACCACAGCATGAATCCGACAGTTGTCTCTACTACAACCCTTTAGGGGCCCTCCGTTATAAATGCTATATCAACTATCGAATGAGAGACAGACACCCGCTAGTCACTTATATGGCACAAGTCGTATGTTGAGCGTGGAACCAGTCTCGCTTACGAATACGCGTAAGGTCGGTCCGGGCCACTTCATCAAACAATACCGCGATATAAACAAGTACACGTTAGAGGGTAACAACTAAGGGATCAATGCCCGCACAATACTTGTGCGTACCGGCTGTACAACACTCCTACGCATAGATCGGCTCTGATACCACTAAAGGGGATCCGCAGCAGAAAACGAAAATTTTCCTACGTTGGAACCCTAAAAACTTCCTAGGATCTATCTATGTAGTAATGCGGTAACCGCCGATGCGTAGAGAATACATACCGTTGTAGACCGTACGCGGTTAACATTCTGAGGGGAACGTGGTTGATGTAGTCGTACTCGCAGCCGACCTCAAGGTCGCGAAACTCCTCCATGTCAACCCTTACTCCTTCATCGTGCAGCAGCTCCGGCTCACGACATTTAAGCGCCCCAAGTGTTGCGCCTCGTGTCTTCGTACACATCCGGTGCACGATGAGACCTCCGTCTCCCTGATCCCGCCGGGAGTGCAGAAGTTGATATCCGGCTAGGAATCCCTGTAGCGCAACGGCGTGCTGCAGGTGTGCCTCGTTCGCACAACCCAAACTTGGGGCCATGGTCACAAGGGCTAGAGAGAGAGGAAAGGAGGAAGTCAACCAAAGGACTTCTCCAAATATTGGTGTTGGTGTGTTTTAATCTCATCCATGGGCACCCCTTTATATAGGCTAAGGGGGTGTGTCTTTCTCAAAGGCTAAGCCATGTGGGACTATTAGTAAAGGAAAAAGGCAGCAGGATTTCGTCCAGCCGGATGGGCCGATTTCAGCCCAAGAGGAAAAAGAGGAAGCAACAACCAGCACAACAGCCGGCTGGCTCGCGAGGTTGGGTGAGCCGCCAGCGCCCCCCGCAGCCCAGCGCAGCAGCTGCTGCTGCTAGTGCCCGGGTGGGCCGACGCTCACCCGCGGCCCAGCAAGCCAGTGAGGCGAGGCGGCCAGCCTGGGTGGGCCGGATCCCGCCAGTGGCAAGGCGATGGGAGAGGCGGCCCGGGGTGGGCCGGTCTGTCGACCGCGGCCTGTCCACGCGTGGCGCGTCACCCATCTTTGCACAGCCCTGTGCGGTGGCTGTTATCCGCCACCCACGTGGGCTGCACCTATTTTTCTTTTTCCTTTCCTTTTTCTGCAGCTTTTCTTCTAGGCAATTTCCTTCTGGGGATTTGGCCTAATATAAAAGTTGCTTTTATAAATCTTAATCTAAATATTATTTAGTATATTTTAATTCATAATTAACATATAAGAAATGTATATTTAAATTCCAATTTATCCGAAAACACTTTTCCGGTCTTTTTATTTATTCTTTCTCCGAACATCTTCGGATCTCTCTGCGGAACATTTCCGGCTTTCTCTTGCTCTACTATGATTCCGTATTACGAATGATCGCTCTCATCGTACTCTTAAGTGTATCCCCTTACGGCTCGGGAATGCTCTAGACATGATCTATATCAATGATCAATAGAGGGACCATGGATGTCCATGTGACCCCTATGCATTCCTGATGACAATGTCGTTTGAACCGATAAATGTAGCATCCAATTTCATTTTGTTTCTCGATACGACTTGTCCGAGATCCGATCATTGGTATCTGATACCTTGTTCAATCTCGTTAACAACAAGTTATGTTTTCTTGTTACCGTGATATT
Source organism: Avena sativa (assembly GCA_916181665.1). Classification (NCBI taxonomy): domain Eukaryota; kingdom Viridiplantae; phylum Streptophyta; class Magnoliopsida; order Poales; family Poaceae; genus Avena; species Avena sativa. Next base: position 624,428,588 of record OV702288.1, on the reverse strand, counting down.
ATATCCCCGTGACCGAGTCACATGTTGCAATATTTACACATGTTATGTTTTCTTGTTACCGTGATATTACATCCCCGTGATCCGATCATTGGTATCAGATACCTTGTTCAATCTCGTTAACAACAAGTTATGTTTTCTTGAGAGAGCTGGGCATATGTATCTTTACCCATCATGTGGGCGAACAAATCCCGCTCTTGACATATATTGCCTCTATGGTTCCTCCGAGTACCTGAACGCACCTTTATTGCCATCGTATTACCACATGACGTTTGATGCAATCTAAGCACTCTCGGGAGACAGTGATTGATATAACCTCACGGTCTAAGAAATCAGGAGTCTAGATTTAGCTGTTGCAACAATGAACTATATGACTTGATCGTGTTGCAATCCTTCGAGGAATGTCCATCACATCATTCTCCAATGATATGACTCCGTTGACAATTGGCATAAATGCCCATGATCTTGAAATCCAGATCATCCTCATGACCAACGAACTAGTATGAATATAGGCTACTAGGGACTTGATTGTTTCATACCACACCTGTACCAATGTTTCTACTTGATACAGTTATAGCACAATGTGAAACTATTATAAACTAATTGAGATATGACAATAAAAACATATTTATTATTTGCCTCTAGGGCATATCTTCTTCAACCTCTCCCTTCCCGTCCTATGTTCCTGCCGAGGACCGTCCTATAAAAAGGCCCGACCGCCAAGAAAGGGAGCACCAACCCCTTCACCATGCGGGATAGCAGCCTCCCTATGACCTGGGCCGACCTCAGCAAGTACGCCCTCGAAGCCTACACCACTTCCCCTCTGGTCGCCGCTGGTGGGTGACGAAGAGGCCGACGAGGAGGAGGAGGCCGTGGTGGAGGAGTGGGAGGGTGAGGATCAGGGGGAAGATGACGAGGATGACATTGGAGAGTGGGAGGACACCCTTGAAGGTGGAGGGGACGGCGGTGCCGACTGGGACACGCAGGCGGAAAAAGTAGCCGAGCAGGCCGCTTTGGTCGCTACTGAGACCTCTGCGGAGGAGGAACGGCAGGCACCGCTAGTCGCATAAGAGGGAAAAGCGGCCTTGGACCACTTCTTGTGCTGATGGTACTAGGGCATGGGGGTCGACCTCCCGTAGCTCGCTGACAGGCAGGCCCAGGTGGTGGCAGCCTCGTGCCAATGGGAGGCGATGGCGGATGCGGCCAAACGAGAGGCTAAGGTGGCGCGTAACCGCGCCGATGCAACGACTTCAAGTACGAGGAAGTTGGAGATCCTCGCGCGCCACCTCAGGAGGCAAGCTGCGAGGACGAAGGAGGCGATATTGTGAGCGAGTCCGGCCGCCGGCAAGGACATGGCCGATGTAGTTTAGGAAGTGGATTAACTCAAAATGTATCCTAATTTCAACGAAAATAAATATTTCTGAGAATTTGTGGGTATGACGCGTGGACCCGGCGACACCTTCGAGAGGACACGCGAGCCGTCGTCCCCCAACAAAGGCGGCACAAACTTGGGCCCCAGATGGCCGAAACAGACCGATCCGTGTATCCGGGTCCGTTTACGGGTGGCCGTTGGACAGTGACATTGGTCCGTTCGTACTGGTTCTAGCCCGTCCAATCCGTTTGTGGGGGCTCGCTGGAGTTGCCCTAAGCCCTGAAGAAGAGGAGTACTCCTACTAGTACTCCAATAGACTCCCGGCATGCAGCTACCCAAACCACCTAGTAAGAGGCCATTAAGGCAATTAACTCGACCCACATTTAGGGTGCGTTTGGTTCAGTGGCTATCCCTCGGGTGGTTGTGGGTAGCCACTTTTTAGGTGGTTACCCTGTGTTTCGTTTACGGTCTCGGGTGGTTGTGGTTAGCCATATTCCAAACATATTCCCTCAAAAACTGGTTGAGCTCAACCATCAAAAAAGTGGTGGTTGAAGCCAATCACCCTAGGGCAAGTCGCTGTCGTCACCCGTGATCCTTTTTTTTTCTTGCTCACCTCGTCATTCCCCATATTGTTTCTCTCTCGCGCACCATGGAGGTCACAAGCGGCAGCATGCGAGGCCAGTAGTTAAGCGTGGGCGGCGAGCTACATGGCCAGGCAACGAGTAGCATGGGGGCTCTAGGGGCAACATTGTCCTTTGCCTCCTCCTCGTCTCTCTCGCTGTTCTCGCGGCGGCAGGCTACAAGGGTACAACGGCGGGCTACAAGGTCGCTTGATCGTCGATGGCTATAGAGCGTGCACGACGGCGAGCTAAAGGGGCGCGTTGTGGTCCATGATGCATGGTGCTTTTCCGTGGCTGCAATCTTATCCCTAGATCGATGTTAGCCAATAGATTAGAAGAACCTAGCTAGCTTGATTCTCACCATCATAACAAAGAGGTGAGCATATCATCACAACCATCTTTCATCCTCAAACCAAACACAAATATGGCTACGACTAACCACTTTCCAACCCACTCAACCAAACAAAAAAATTGGTTACCCACAACCACGTGGTTAGTGGTATCATAACCACTTTTTCGTACCCACGAACCAAACACACCCTTAATTTATGGCTTTGTTAGGTAGTACTCGATGGATAGCTGACTTGCCTATAGATAGAAACAGGCTACGGTGCATCACGCACTCCTACAAAACCATCGAGCCTATGAAGCCAGTATCAGCTTGCAGCTCCAGTTCACACAAGAGCAGCTAGACACAGATTGAATGCGATCACGCTGGAGCGCACGGCCGATCGGAGCTGCCTATATCTTCCTACAGGTCCATCCCTACGCATGGACACACACACACTAGTCATTTCAAAACTACAGGGGCTTGTACACATAGTACTACGTTGTTTCTTTTAACGGTTTTCTCTTTTGAAATGGGCACAAACGCTCGAGTATTTGCATTTCACCCTTCAGTAAACACTGGACAGACTACTCGTACGCTCCATGGACCGATCAAACACTGGTGGACGGACTAGGAGGAGCAATTAATCAGGGATCGCCTTAAATAACTCCCAATGGCAATTAAGGGTCCATGGCTCAGGAGTATTGAATTCCGTGTTTTGTTTGTTTGGGCACATCGCAGAATTGCATCGGGATCGATTAGACAGGGGGTCTTTAAACCTGACGACCCGCGCGCGATCGATGTCAGTCAGACTCCGAGACCAAGAGGACGACGCCGCGCGCGCGCATGGGCTTTGCTCGAACCCATGCCATGCCACCAGCTGCACCGGCACTACCGTACGTGCTCCCTCCCCGGCCGCCCGGTTTGAACGGCCAGCCACGGGCATCGAGCTCCACAACCCCGACAGCTCATTAAACCGAACCAAGCCCGCTCGAGAGATTACTCCGTATTAATCAAATCCTCCACCGTGCGCGGCCGCCGATGCGATGCGATGCTCTGCCAAAATGGAGGCTTCTATTCCTCTTATCCTATTCTATTCCTTCTGTGTACGCGTAATTTTATAATCCCTCTCTGAACCTTCCCAAGCATACACATTGGCCTCTGGCTAGCCTAGCTGCAGCTCGATCCCCTTCTCCTTTGACTTGTCTCGAATCCCACGCTCCCGAGATATGTTAATCCAATAATCGTAGCTGCTGTCATGACTTGATTAGGGTCAGAATGCCATATCAGATTCGCTGATCGGCTGGCAAATTCTTCTGGATCTGGGAATGATTAGCGATTCCCCTGCGCATGTGGCCATGATTATGTTAATATTGGACCGTGTGTGTATCAGTATATATATCTCCGATTTATCCTTTTCAGCGGAACCGCACATGAACGAAAGCGGTGGATTGAACAGCCCAAGGTGCGTGATCGATCGAGATTGAGACGGACGGACGGATGCGCTGTCCAAGGTTTGCTGCGCGCAGCTGATCGAGCTTCGATCGTCTTTTCGCGGCCATGGAAAGGAGGGAAAGAAAAGGTGACTTCACTCACCGCGCGCACTGTTCAGAGATGAATGCGGAGAGTGGCGCGTGCATACAGTACGCGCATTTCCGGCAAGCCTAGTACTAGTAGCTACCAACGCGTACTACTGCTACTACTAGCACTATGTATAGCTACGATCGAGCTAAGCTAGGACAGCACGCACTCCCTGCACAATTACAGCGTGCAGTTCTAAGACACATAATTTCCCTCGAGGCGCGCAACACAGACACAGTCTTACTACGAGGTCGATTCGATCGACCGATCGATGCGCGCCCGGCCTGCCGGCCACGTGCATCAATGCCGTAGATCGTGTTGGAGATCTCCTTTTTTCCTCATTTACAGTCTTGCTAGAACGTGTCTCCGCCGGCCATGCATGTAGATCCATGGCAGCAGCAGGCTACAGCGACGACGGGTTTTATGTTGGAGGTGTGCTGCACTACAGCTTGCTTTGGCATCATGAGCGCAGTGCACAGCGTAGACACGTTCAGACAAGAAAGGGCATGCAGGGTCAGGCGGCCGGCCGGCGAAAGAAATCTAGCTCCATCGACAAAGTGCTACTAGTACGAATTGCGTGTGCATGCAGGAGGAGGAGGAGGAGGAGGTAGCGCATGAATGCATCATCGGGTGTTGCTTAATTTCTGCAGAACGGCATATCGACTGCGACTGCGTGGGTAATTTCCATTCATTTCACTAAATACAGGAATCCTTGGAAGATCTTAGGCGCAGTTTTTATTCTCAGTTTCAGTCATTTTCTTGCTTCTGATGGCATTTATTTCCTTCCTTCGGCTGGGACTGAACTGCATCCATGACAACATGTACTAGTAGTTTGGGTTTTTGTCAGGTAGCTTTGGAGCAGCAGGCTAGAGGGAGAATATATAGCAGAAAATTGCAGATATGACGCGATAGGCCTATTTTAAACAGCCAGCCAATTGTTAAGTCGAGTACACTGGATAGTTTTTTTTTTCGAGGAACCAGTACAGTAGCAGTGAGCTGGGGAAAGATCTCTTCAACAGAGAGAGGAACATTGGCGCTGGGCTGGGCCAGCAGCATGGCCAGCTTGTCCTCACATGCATACAGTCGGTCAACTCAGCAAGCAGACTTTCGTTCGTCATACTAGTACTATTATTACCAAACCGTGACAAGATAGTTTCTTTTTTTACTGCCCAACCACACCGTGTCCTCCTCCCAGTCCCAGGTACACGCTCCTGCTAGCTCTGCAGCCACTGCCCCAAATTAACCATCCATCCACTGTCCAGTCACACTCACAAGGAGCCATTGATGCATGCACACGTCTGCGCTTCTTCTCCCTCTGACATGTGATCCTCCCGTCACAGGAGAGACTGGATAGTACTATCTTGCGACCATGCACGCACTGACCGGTGAGCGTTGCGCGCACGCATGGTAGTACCAAAACCTCCCACACGTACACGTCTCAGACGTCGGTGTCTCATGGCATTTCCCACAGCTGCTTGCACTGTCTCGGCTTATTTTCCCTTTGCACGTATAATTATCCTCTTCACATGCATGCTCCACCCTCCTCCTCCCCCCCACCTCACTCACTGTTCATGTCACCATCTCTTTACTCGCCATTCAATCGTTCTCACTCACGCTCTCACATGGCCGCCCATTAATATATAGCGCCACCACCAGTCTCCCGCTCCAAGCTCCAAGAACTCGACCCACACCCACACACACACTCTCTCTCGGGCACACTGCACCTTCCTCGCTCTGGCAGAGCTATACTAGCTCGGTACGGTAGCTTGTACTAGTACATTGCGCCATCCCATGACGAGCAAGGCGGCCAGGAGGGGCAGCAGCAGCTTCACGCTGCGGCAGCCGCCGGTGGTGGACATCGGCTGCAACTGCCGCCGGCCGAAGCTCTTCGCCAGCATCTTCTCCTCGTCCTCGCTGCCGTTCCGCGGCCGCAAGCCCAAGTCGCCCAACGCCTCGTCCACGTCCACGGCCACGGCGTTCACGTCCACCACGCTCGGCGGCCAGAGCGGCACCACGGCCACCTCCGCCGACTCGGCCTCCTGGGGCCCCGCCTCCTTCACCAACAACTCGCTCTACGAGGACCCGGCCGCGCGTCGTCGGCATGGCCAGCAGGAGCCGGAGCAGGAGACGAGCAGGCGCCGGCAGAGGCAGCGGCGGCGTCGGAGGCGCGCCGCCTGGGATAGCGCAGGCGGGGTTGGAGAGGAGCAGGAGGCGGCGTACGGGCGGGTGGCGCGGGAGAGCGTGCCGGTGGCGGTGGAGTCGGCGGAGCCGTACGAGGACTTCCGGGAGTCCATGGTGCAGATGGTGGTGGAGAAGGAGATCTACGCGTGGGACGACCTCAACGACCTCCTCCACCAGTTCCTCTCCCTCAACTCGCCGCGTCACCACCCGCTCATCCTCCACGCCTTCGCCGACCTCTGGACCCGCAACGGCCTCTTCTCCCCTCCGTCCCCGTGCCAGTTCTAGCCCCTTCTCTGTTCTGCCCACCTCATGCTAGCTCTACGTCGTCATTGCCTGGTCAACAACATTACAACGCCACGGCGCCATGCACGCACGCACGCACCCATGCCTTATTTTACTGTACTGTAGTGTACTGTTTATTGTGTTTAACCACCATCCCAGGAGTGTTGATTTCTAGCACCTGATTGATCATATCTGCTTGTTAACTAGTAGTAGCTACCTAGCTAGGGTACTTCCACCATGGCCGGGAGGTTATTATTAATGGAGATCCCGGCCGGCCGGCGAGATGTGCCCAGTACGTCTTTACAGCTTAAGCTAAGCTGAGAGGCTATGCGTGCTGATGTACCCCTTCCTATGTAACGTTCATGTTCATGTTCATGTAATGATGCGCGCGCGTGGCGCCATGGCGTTGTAATGATATAACTACTCGTGTTCGTGCTGTCGTCACTGGTTAGTTGAGAGATCTAGCCATGCTGCATGCTCTGCCTTTTTTTCTTTACATCGTTCGCTGTTTTACTGACAGTGACACTGGGGACTGGACTAGCTAGTTTTACCGCTGCTTTTGTTGCGATTCATTTGCTCACCGTCCTGTCAACTCGTCGTCAAAAAACATGTGATATGTACCTGTTAGAGATAGAAATAGACACGGTTTGTAAACCGTACTATATTCATGCATGTAAACAATGCCTGTACGATTGCCTTGTCCAGTACAAGACGGACTCTCATGTAACCTCACGTACGAGTCGGGAGCTGTTTGCTACCGGTCTCTAATATATACGTAACAATGCCCTCGATCGTTGTATCGAAGGGAAAACCAATCTAAACTTTGTCATGGTATCAGAGCCACCTCTTCCATAGACAAAAACCCCTATCAATCCAACTACTCCATCGATCTATAGCTTCCAAGGTCAGCGGGTATGACGTCGTCATCTTCAAGCCCCGTTGAGATCAACCTTGGTTCTCCACCGACTGAACTGCTGACACGGAGCAACTTCCCTCTATGGCGTGCACAGGTTCTGCCGGAGATACGCGGCGCTCAGCTCATGGGCTTCCTTGATGGCACCGATGTTGCGCCGTCGAAAACTATTGCTGTGGAAAATCCAGAAAAAGAAAAGGAGCCGATCATGGTTTCTAACCCCGAGTACAAGTCCTGGGTAGCCCGGGACCAGAAGGTGCTCGGCTATCTCCTCAAGTCACTCTCCAAGGAGATTCTCATGCATGTCCTTCGGATGGAACACGCCGCCGATGTCTGGAAGGCGGTGGAGGACATGTTTGCCGCACAGAGTTTGTCCAAAATCACAAATCTTCGTATTGCGCTGGCCAACACCAAGAAGAATAATATGTCAACCTCGGCGTTCTTTGCCAAGATGCAAGGTTTTTCAGATGAGATGGTTGCTGCAGGAAAGCCGCTTGATGATGCGGAACTCGTCTCTTTCATCCTAGCCGGACTCGGTGGTCGATATGAGTCTTTGATCGTCGCTCTAGGAGTCTTAAAGACCCCTCCTTCTATTTCAGAGCTCTTCAATCAAGTCCAGTCTTTTGAGAATCAACAGGAGTTGAACGCTTCAACCAACGATGGTGGTTTTGAGAGTTCCGCCAATGCAGCAGCAAGGACATACAACCGCGGCAGTGACTACCGACCGCGCAACAATGGTGGTCGAGATGACCGTCGCTATGATGATCGTCGTGGTGATAGACGCCAAGATGACCGGCGCCGAGATGACCGCCCTCTCTTCTTCAACAACAACCAAGGGGGTGGCCGTGGAGGACGTGCGCCAGCTGGTGGAGGTCGTGGCCGTGGACGTGGCCGCCGCCGCACTACTCCTTGGGTTGATATCACATGTCAGATTTGTGGCCGAGAGGGTCATGCTGCAAAAGATTGCTGGTATCGTTTCCAAGATGATGATGATTCTAAGGAGGCGCATGCTTATGGTATTGATACAAACTGGTACTCAGATACCGGAGCCACACATCATGTTACAAGTGAGCTGAACAATTTGTCAATTCGTGATACGTACCATGGCCGCGACAAAGTCAACACCGCTAGTGGACAAGGTATGGATATTTGTCATGTTGGTAATTCAATAATTCATAACCCCGTTCAATCTTTCAAACTTCGCAATATCTTGCATGTTCCTCATGCTTCCAAAAATCTTCTATCTGTTCATCAATTTGCTCTTGATAATCATGTCTTTTTGGAGTTTCACCCATATTTCTTTTTTATCAAGGATCAGGTCACGAGAAAGATTCTATATAGAGGGCGGTGTGTTGGTGGTCTATACCCTCTTATTTCATCGTTTGTTGCGTCACCTCGTGAGAAGCATGCGTTCCTTGCCTCCAAGCCATCACAAGCAAAGTGGCATAGTCGTCTTGGTCATCCTTCGTTTCGCGTAGTTATGCAAATCCTTAGCAAGAATAAACTTCCTTTTGTTCGAGATTTGAGTCTAGAATCTATTTGTGATCCTTGTCAACAAGCTAAAAGTCATCAGCTTCCTTATCCAGTGTCTACCAGTGTATCTACTTTTCCTCTTCAGATAATATTTTCTGATGTTTGGGGTCCTGCGCCAACCTCAGTTGGACGCCACAATTATTATGTAAGCTTTATTGATGATTATAGTAAATTTACTTGGATCTATCTTCTTAAGAAAAAGTCTGATGTCTTTTCTGCCTTTGTTAATTTTCAAAATCTTGTTGAACGCAAACTCAATAGAAAACTTCTTACCGTGCAATCTGATTGGGGAGGAGAGTATGTTAAATTAAATTCTTTTTTCCAAACACAAGGAATTTCTCATCATGTTTCTTGTCCACATGCACATCAGCAAAACGGTGATGCTGAACGTAAACATCGTCATATTGTTGAGGTTGGTCTCTCTCTTCTTGCACATGCATCTATGCCTCTAAAGTTTTGGGATGAAGCTTTTCTTACTGCCACTTATCTCATAAATATGCTTCCAAGCAAAGTCATTAACAATGATACGCCCCTCCATCGTCTTTTTGGAACCTCGCCTAACTACTCTTCTCTTCGTGTTTTTGGGTGTGCTTGTTGGCCCAATCTTCGCCCGTATAATACACGAAAACTTGCTTTTCGTTCCAAGCGATGCGTCTTCTTAGGTTATAGTCCTAAGCACAAGGGGGTAAAGTGTCTTGAGATTTCCACAGGACGTGTCTATGTGTCTCGTGATGTTGTTTTTGATGAGGCTATTTTTCCTTTCAAAGAACTTCATCCTAATGCCGGTGCACTACTTCGTAAAGAGATTATTTTGCTTGACCAAACTCTCCACAATGTTGAACACGGGGGTGAATTTATTGATGCTCCAACATTGACTAATCCTACTAATAGTGCTCCTGAGATCTTTCAGAGAACGGGTGAAAATTTGAGGCGAAATGCTAATGCTGAAGATTTGGTGCAAAACGGAGGAGATGAACATTCTGCAGAAGAAGACGACTTAAGCACTGAAAATGACGTTCATACGCCAACATTTTCTCCCGCTGTTTCGTCGGATTCGTCTGGCGCACCCGCGTCACCGTACGCGGGCGGAGAAACATCCTCACATGACACGCGCGTCTCGCCACAATTTTCTGCAGGCGCCAGGCAACGTACATGCAATACAGACATCGATTCAGGATCTCCTAGCAGCCATGCATCGCATGCAGAGGACAGCAGCAGTGGGGCCTGGGATAGCAACAATCATGCAGATTTCAGCCATGCAGATTCCTACGTGAATTCACCACACGCTGACTCGGGCAATAGCTCACGATCTTCTGCTCTACGGAACTCTGCGGTAGGTTCTGTTGCTCCAACTTCTCCAGTGCGTCCCACAACACGTGCTTCCCGTGGAATTGTCAAGTCAAAAGAATTTACAGATGGTACAATTAGATGGTGTTTATCTAGTACGTCTGATGAACCAGTCAATTTGGAGGATGCTTTAGCAAATAAAGTGTGGAAGGAAGCTATGGATGAGGAATATAATGCTCTCATGAAAAATAAAACGTGGCACTTGGTTCCTGAAAAACATGGAGCAAATATTATAGATTGTCGGTGGGTCTATAGAATCAAAAGAAGAGCTGATGGTTCCATTGATAGATACAAAGCAAGACTAGTGGCTAAAGGATTTAAACAACGCTATGGTATAGATTATGAGGACACATTTAGCCCTGTTGTTAAAATTGCGACAGTTCGACTTGTTTTATCCATTGCCGTTTCTAAGGGATGGAGTCTGCGACAGTTGGATGTTAAGAACGCGTTTTTACATGGTGTTCTGGAAGAGGAGGTCTATATGAGACAACCACCGGGATATGAAAACAAGAGCAAGTTAGGATATGTTTGCAAACTTGATAAAGCATTATATGGTTTGAAACAAGCTCCTAGAGCATGGTACTCTCGTTTAAGCTCACAATTGACAAGTCTTGGTTTTGTTGCTTCAAAATCTGACACTTCATTGTTTATCTATCACAAGTTTAATGTCACAATTTATATGCTTATTTATGTTGATGACATCATAGTTGCTAGTTCCTCTGAGGAGGCGACTAATGCTCTACTCAAGGATTTGAGCAAAGAATTTGCCTTGAAGGATCTTGGAGAACTTAACTTCTTCTTGGGCATTGAAGTAAAGAGGATCAAAGACGGACTTGTGTTAAGTCAAGCAAAGTATGCTAAAGATGTTCTTGCTCGTGTGGGTATGCTGAATTGCAAAGGATCATCCACTCCTTTGTCATCTTCTGAAAAGATCACAGCTCATAGAGGAGAGTTGTTAGGCCCCGATGACAGTACAAAATACAGAAGTATGGTTGGTGCTTTGCAGTATTTGACTCTTACAAGGCCTGATATTTCTTATGCAGTTAATAAAGTCTGTCAGTATTTACATGCTCCTACTACATTGCATTGGACTGCTGCCAAGAGAATTTTGAGATATATTAAGCATACTATTAGTGTTGGACTGACCTTCATGTGTTCTAAGTCCACATTGATAAGTGCTTTCTCAGATGCTGACTGGGCCGGTTGTTTGGATGATCGTAGATCAACCGGAGGTTTTGCCGTCTTCTTTGGGTCTAATCTCATATCCTGGAGTGCAAAGAAACAGGCTACTGTTTCTCGGTCTAGCACAGAAGCGGAATATAAGTCTGTTGCAAATGCCACGGCTGAAGTAATTTGGGTACAATCTTTACTTGCAGAACTTGGCGTCAAGACAACACAACCACCTTGTTTATGGTGTGATAATTTGGGAGCGACATATTTATCAGCAAATCCAGTGTTCCATGCAAGAGCTAAGCACATTGAGATAGATTTTCATTTTGTCAGAGAGAAAGTTTTAAACAAACAGCTAGAGATTCGTTTTGTTCCTTCAAAGGATCAAGTTGCCGATGGATTCACAAAGCCTCTCCCAGTTCGTCTATTTGAAAACTTCAAGCATAATCTCAACCTACGAGGTTGTGATTAAGGGAGAGTGTTAGAGATAGAAATAGACACGGTTTGTAAACCGTACTATATTCATGCATGTAAACAATGCCTGTACGATTGCCTTGTCCAGTACAAGACGGACTCTCATGTAACCTCACGTACGAGTCGGGAGCTGTTTGCTACCGGTCTCTAATATATACGTAACAATGCCCTCGATCGTTGTATCGAAGGGAAAACCAATCTAAACTTTGTCAGTACCTAGCGCTCGTGCTGCACGGCTTCCTCCTTCGCTCTCGATGCGGTAGTGCAAAAGCTGCGACCGGCGCTGTTCGCGTCCTTGGAGCTGTTGGGTTCGTTGGCTCCGTCCGTCCTGCGTCCAGTGGTTTCACTGTTGGCTCCGAACTGACGGGTGCAGCAGCAACTGCACTACTGTTGCGACGGATGAGCATGCGAATCAACGGCTGGATCTCGCCACAGTGCACCGCACTGTGCGGGCGTGATTGCCTCCGGGGCCGATCATTCAGGCCTGCCCAAAAAAAGGTCGACGGTGCTATAGTGCCGCTGGCTCTCGCTCGTTCCCGCGTATTAATTGGCGTAAGTTTCTACTGGTCCTCTCCTGCATAAAGCGTAGTATACGTGTACGGGGAAAATGCAGTAATTGTACAGTTGGACTGTTTATATCGCGGATACTACTGTGTCTGAACACTGGTGCGTGCCAGCCATGCGCGGATCCGTCGATCGACCGACGATCAATACATCGGCCTCTGATTTAATGGTGCCACAGCAACACTTGAGGCTAGACATCTAGCTAGCGATCCTACCAGCACGCATGCACGTCGAATTGCATGACCGTATTCATTGGCCATCCTGGCGTACGTTTACAAACGGGATCTAGCCGCCGGCCGGATGGATCCACGCTTCAGGTTGAAGCGAACAGATCGAGGAATTTGACTGTCCATCACGCTATGAAACTTTAGGCATGTCGTGTTCCGTTTTGAGTATGAGTGAAGCTTTCGAAACCCTGTACCGGTAGCAGCATTACTACTAGCTGCAGCAGTACATAAATCACGATTCACTTGTTGCGTCGGTCGGTTTGTGTCCGTTGCGAAGGAGTGAGTGGTGTACAACGACGGACACGGGCATGAATGCGTACGTGCCGCTAGTAGTACTCCAGGTAGTAGTATCAATCAAGGCCCACATACGAGACGAGGACTAGCCAGCTAGTGCAAAACCGAGCGTATGTATACATGCAGAGTACTGCCAAGTACGTCTGCACATGTATGTGGTACGCGTAACTGAAGCGCCGATTTACCGACGGTTGTTACCGAGGTCAGGTCAGTAACACGCGGTCAGCGGGTGGAGACGTGGAGTGGAGCCCGTGCAGACGCGACAAGGCTGGGCCGCGAATGAATGCCAAGTTGCGAGCTCGTCTCGTCCGCATTTGCCAGCCGGCCCGCTGGCGGCTACCACGGACTCGCACAGGTACGGGCCTACGGGGTGGGGGGCGGCTCATCTCAGGAGTTCGGGATCGGGACCCTGACAGCGGTCAGTGTGGGCGGCGCAAGCTGCCGCGAGCGCCCCACCGGGACCGGATCCCGCCGTAGCCGGAGGGATTTGTCCGACCCGGCACCTCTCCCGCGCGACGGGGCAGCGACCGGCCTGGGGCTAGCTGAGGCGAGGTAACACGTCCATCAATGCTGACACGGTCTTAACCACGCGGGGGGTGGTTCGTCACGGGGAGGGGGCGGCCGTACGCTCCCGGATCGCGTCACGGCCAAGGCGACGGCAAGCGTGCGAGCACAACGCCGGCGGCCGCCGCCCGCCCACACGCGCACGCAATCCGCACGCCGGGTCATTATGGGCTTGTGGGGCGAGTAGAGTATCCCGTGCCGTTGGGATGTCCGGCTGCGTGTGCTAGGCTAGCGCGTAAAAGGTTTCATGGTTTTGGATTTTGCAGACTTATTTTTGGCTCACTGCACTAATCCAGATGGCCCCTATCATGTGACGTGTTTGCCTTTTCCTTCTTCTGAACACATATCTCGCGACTCTGTGAGATACTTACTGACTGGCACTGGCAGTGTCTGTTCCGTTGGATCCATAGCTCAGAACGTGTCCAAAGCATCATAATGGACTGCGCCATTCAACGCCACCCAGTTTGTGGTCACATTTTTCTAAAACCAGGCAGAAAAATGTCATCAGGGCCGGCTCTATATTTTTCAGGTCCTTGGGCTTAGTCGATAAAAGGGTCCTAATGATAATATATATATATAGGACATATTCATACTACACCCGGGTGTAGTTACACCCACGTGTGTTTCACATTATTTAGGCAATATCTATCATACTACTTTTTTGGTAGTATGTAATTTTTATTCACATACTCTTGTTGTACGTACTATGACAGTATTTTACATATATAGTGCAAACTATGAGTGTATTTTCAATTTTTTTCACCTAACTTATTTGGAAGTATCTTAGATATAGTATATGAACATACTCACTCAAACAGTTAAAGTATTATAAATACTTTCGTAAGGTAGTATATAAGACATGGGTGTAGTTATACCCGGGAGTAAGAAGTATTTTTCCTATATATATATATAGAAACTCTATTTAGCACCCAGGGTGCAGAACAGTTATTTTGCACCCCACATATTTTTATATATAGGTAAAATAACTGGTGCACCTTGGTGCCCAGACATCATACGTGATACGCGTATTTTCGTTATGAACCACACATAGACGATATATGTGCCAATTGCATTTACAAAATATTTAAAAGCATATAACCACACACTTTCATAGTAGAGATGTCTATAAATAATTGTCAAGCACTAAAGCATTGTGATATTTAGACAAAAAAAATGTTAGAAAAACATAACAAGTATTCCATGCTAGCAAATACCTCAAAAAAGCTAGCCTCCAATGAGTTCATCGACAATTAAGTTTCAGTGCTTTGAAAAAAGCTTCTTCATGCATTCCTAGATGCAAAATCATCGAGGACACTATTAAGATTAATGTTGTCCAATATATCCTTCTCAATACAGCATGTAGCCAAGCCATGCAATCTGTCTTGTAAGATAGTTGACCTCAAACAGTTCTTCAGTAGCTTTATTTTAGAGAAACTTCTTTCAGCTGAGGCCACAGTTACATGTGAAGTCAAAATGATCTGATAGGCAACTGAAATATTTGGATAGCAATTTACGGCTGTAATGAATTGAAGAATCTCCTGCTCCGACATCAAATTATCTGGCAAATTACTTGCAGCACCTTTAACCCAGAGAAAAAAATCATCAAGATCGATGCACGCGCACTAGCACCGTGCACGCGACGCGAGCAGGAGTGCAGGACAACTTCAGGTGTATGTCGGGTCGTCGGCTTGTCGAAAACTGACGTCTGCGAATTGCCGATCTGCCAAGTGCCAATGAGGAGGCAGGGGCGAGGGAGATGGTCAGATCGATTGGAACCGAAAAAGGAGACCAAGCGGCAACCGACGTCGATCGCGCAGTTTCGACTGTGAGTCGTTCTCGTTCATCTCTGCTCGGGCTTCCTGGACGGCCGTTTTGACTGTGTCTTTTTTTCAGAGATATGTAGTCTTTATAGTGTAGATAACTAGTAATTATAGGCCCCCCATTAGCATGGGCCCTTGGCCATGGGCCAAAGTCGGTCCTAAATGTCATTTATGTAGATTAAAAAGAAGATTTTAGAGTCAAACAAGCGCGTAGAACCTTAACTAGAAGCCTACTCTCCCACCAACCAGGACCTTTGCCCCGCTAAGCTCCAAGCACTCGAAAAGTCTTTAATCTTCATGATGATAGTTGTGGCTGAGGACGACGGTGGCGAAAGACTCTCGCTATGCGCTCCTTCCAAATCTCCCAAGAGACAAGCATAGTCATGGTGTTCATAGCTTTGCACCAAACTTTGACGGGAGCTTCGTTTTCCGAAAGTGCCGGAGACATGTCGGGGATGCCAATCCAAGATAGGACGTCCGTCCAAATTCAAGTGGTGAAACGACGCTTCAAAAGAAGGTGCGCCGCAGATTTTGCACTTGGTTGCTTAGGGGGCACTTTCCACAATTTGTCCATTCACATCGGCGAAGTCTATCATGTGACCATACTCTATTTTGCATCACGAGAAGCACAAAAATTATAATTCGGAGGAGCCCAAGGCTTCCAAACAATGGAGTTCAACATGGTCAAGGTAAGGCCTTTCAAGCTGCATCTTGTAAGTTGATAAAGCGGAGTAAGTGCCATCACTTCTGAACTTCCACCGAATGGTGCCGGGATGTCATGTTGGAGGTGGATGCTTGAAACGATAGCCCAAAGGTTGGCGAATTGTTGTATGTTGATATGCCTAGCCCAAAAGTTATAATGAATCACCTTATAGACAGTGCTTTTTCCCCATTTTTTAATATCGGTTTCTAGCAGAATCCACAAGTTGCGCACCGGCAAACGACGTCCAAACAAACTTTGCATTTCTTGTCGGGTGACCTTGTCCTAATCCGCCCATAGATACCCACGTACAGAATATTTTATCTTTTTAATGTCCCATTTTGACAAATCAAGTGAGGTGATGTGGTATAAGGCTTCTAAGGTGAGAACCGCCTACACAAGCACCCTTCGGCCAACCGAGGTGACGTTTTTCTAACTTCTCTATGTGAACTTTTCAGAGATCTTTCCTACAAGTATTTGGAAACTGAGTCTCCACACTCGTGTAGCTGCAAAAGGGAGGTCAAGGTAGCACATAGGAAAGATCGACCTAGTGGTTAGGAAGGATACCAAGAATGTCATCAATGTCAAGGTTTGCGCATAGAATCGAATCAACAAGAATTGTTTGGTAGTTGGTACTCAAACCGGTCATACCGAAGGTGGTGGGACCGCTCATCGGTACAATTGCCAAAACAACGGTTGCATGTGATGGGACCACATGTAAGAAACCGAGTCAACTAGGGCAAGTTAGATAGGAGAAACGGCGGCCGACGTCTAACAGAACTAGGAGCATGGAAGTAACAAAACCGCGTCGGCTGATGGCATATATCCTTGCCCGATTCATAGAGATTCGGCATATAGGAAACTATGGGCGGTAGGAGCTCTTTCATGGAGGGTATGAAGAAGCCCTTTAGTCGTAACCTTGTTGAGGATGTGTGTTTTATAGGATCAATGGTTAGGAAAAAAATAAGGGGCGACAAACGACCTCATGTAGAAGCCCACATCCATTCTTTATTGCTCATGAGACACACCATTTGGGAGCACAAGGGGGGACGTAGTTGAGAGAAGATCCCACACACAGTCACAAAAATTTCTCAGGAAGCCATTATGGGCACAAGATATCCATGAGGCAATCAAGTCGAAAGATTTCTTGATGTCGATTTTGAAGAGCAAACATGGGGTATTTGTCAGGTGAAATTTCCTAGCAGGATTTCACACATACATAAAGTTGTCGTGGATGCTCTATTTTTAGATGAAGGTGTTTTGAGTGTTCGAGAGAAGAGAGTTTCATGAATGGTGCAAGCTAGGAGGACATCCTTTTGGAAATGAAATTTGCAACGACATGAATGAGGATTACGGGCGTAAAATTTGAGATATGTTTGGCACCATCATTTTTGGGGATCAAAGCAATGCTCGCAAATTAATCAAATCAAAGTTTGCAATATGGAGGTTTGAGAATTGATGAATGACTTGCATGACCTCCACCATGATGATATCTAAACAAGACTTCGATTTTTCAGGTAAACCATTAAAGACCAGCGCATTGTCACTAGGGGAGCCTAAAGATGCTAGCCTTGATTTCCTCTCAAAACAATTTGTGTCGAGGCCTTGTAGATCACACCCAGGCTTAGGGATAGCCTCCCAGTTTGGAACGGCTAATCTAGGCGCCCCTTTTACCATGACCAGGGAGAAGTGACTTTGAATGATATCTTTCTATGTGTCATGGCCAGCACAGAACCATTGATGTGTTCGGGAAGGCGGACGGCATTTTCCCGCCTAAGAGAGTCAATTTAAGTGTATAGCTTGCTAAAAAAGCTTATATTGTGAAACGGAAGCAGTAGTATTTATGTCCCCTTCTTTGAGATTTGGAATCCCCGATGATTGTGGTTGCAGGCACACTCCCAAACATCCATGTGACATTTCTTTGTAGTCTCTTTCTTAAATCTCGCTCGGGCTTAGGCTTCTCAAGTCTTGGGTGATGTTGATTTTGTCGAGTTAACGAAGGACACTGTGCATAGCCGAGATTAAAAGGCCCAATTTTATATTTGACATTTGAACTGCATCCTCGTTCTAATGAAGCAAAATTTCACCACGCGTGCTATCGGCAGGCTGTTGACCAAAATTCTTTAACAGGTTGCCTCCAGCAAAGTGCCGCTTGGTCGACTTCATCTATGAAAATGATCCGTATTTTCGTGGTGTAATTGCTCGAAAAACGAAAGTCCACGTGAAGGGGTTGATTTCGTCGAGCTTTGATTCTAGGATGCATACGATGTTACATGTAGAGGCTGCAACGGGCACACCATCCTTACTGCAAACACAGTGTACTGACCTATATCTCTGAATGAAGAGGATGGTGTGATCTTACTTTGCGATTTTAATTGGCCTGAACATGTCGACGTACATGCTGTACCAGGCTAATTGTAGAGTTGCACCGACAGGGAAGTGCCAATCTTACGTTCGGTCGGAGCGCGAGAAAACTACGCTGGTTCCTGTGTGGTTGAACTGTTCTTGTGAAGCTTCATTTCAATGGACTATGGGGCGTTGTTTTGCTTTTCTAGAGAAGACCGTGGATGTGGTTCAGACTTCAGAGGGAAATGCCGGAGGATGGGCTGAGAGCTGCAGGCGCACGGTTAGACAGTGCCTAATTCATGGCCCATCACCCACGTAAAATAGACGACATAACAAGTAGTATGGCCCAAGAGGAGAAGAGCGTGAGCCATATAATTACAAGCATATAGCCATGCTTTCCAAACCACTACACATTTCTTCGTCCCAAAGGCCCATCCAACAATTGTATTTTGGGTGGAAGCCCACGCCGTGCTTCTTTATGCACCGTTCCTTTTTTTTTAATGTTGCATCAATAAAGTATGAAGAATCAAAAAGTAATAAAATTATAATCAGATACTTGACTACCTAGCGATGACTACAAACACTAAAGCGAGCCAAATACGCGCCACCGTCCTCGCCCTCTATCACCGGAATCAGGAAAAATTTGCCATAGTAGGCATATTGAAAGTCGTTGTGCTAAGCCCAAAGAACCAACACACTAGAGCATTGACAATGATGACAATCGTAAATCGGAAGAGTGTGTCCTAAAATACCAACGGACACAAAAAAATTCGAATCACACGAGATCTGCCTGACACACGACTCCGCGCGTCCTCCGCGGACGCTAGACGCATAACAACAGTGTGGATAACATGAGAAGGATCTTATTTCAACTTCAGGATATAGCCGTCTTCTCACCATTCTAAAGAAATACTGAAAAATAGTTTAAACAAAGAACTGAAACTGCCAATAAGGGGCCACCCCTCCAAGATCGTAAGGCCACGGTCCGCTGAGTGGACAAGCAGTGTTGCTGGCCAGGGGGACTAAACCCTAGATGGGTTTTTAGGAGTGCCTCTCTCTAGCCTCTACCGGTCCGATTCTCACGACACCGGCCGCTTCACCGTGCCCATACGTGTAGCCTAAGGCTGGTAAAATTTTTGACCGTGTCTAAAAATACATATGAAACTGGACAAATTCAGTTCACTTATTTTTTTGACAGAGAGATTATTTTTTCAATAAAATGATTTTGCCTCATTTTATTTTAAAAAGTAGAAGAGAATTAACCAGTTTATTAATAGAACCGGCCAAAAACCGGAACAACTACACCCAATCAAAGAAGACGATATTGTGCAATCCACCCACACACGCCATGGAGAGGAGAAACACACGGTCGAGGTTGCCATCGAGGCAGGCCAAAGTCGATTCTTCTTCTGGGCGTTCGTGCGTCCGTGCAACAGTGTGGTCGATTGCGCCGGCACATGCGCGCGGTACGAAATTGTATGGTTCAAATGGGCAGAGCGTACAATACAAGACGATCATCTGGTAACCTGTCAAAACCAGTGTGCTAGAAAAAGATCCATCCTCGCGGGCGAACGTCCGTCCGCGTTGGGCGTTTGACATCACTAGCTCACCGTATACGCAAATGGGCAAAGCATAGTACACCTCCAACTGCTATTCCTGGCGACGTAGGGTGTGTTTGGTAGCCCGGGACTACCCAGAATCCATATCTCCACTCATACAAGCTGGGTCTAGACAAGCTTAACTCAGATTTTCTTGTGTATTTGGTAGCCCAGGTTTGATGAAACAAGCTAGACCCAGATATTGTTTGGTGGCTCGTCTGAGAGCAGAGACGTTATTGTCCAAGTTTTTACACACAGATCCTTCCACAGAAAAGCAAAAAGCAATCGGGTCCTTAGACTAGAAAACATAAAAGCAATCAGGTCCCTCCTCGGTCGCGGCGGCGCTGCCGGCGCGAGGAGCCGCCGCCACGCCATGCCGTCGTTGCCCTGTCCTCTACCACGAGCCGCCGCTGCCGGCGCGAGGGGCCGCTCCGCCACGCCGTCGTCGCCCTCTGCCTGAACCACAAGCAGCCGTCGACAGGAGGTCGCGCCAGGGGGTCGCAGTTGCGCTGCCGACGCGAGGAGCCGCCGCCCCGCCCCACCGTCGTCGCCATGTGCCTCTACCACGAGTCGCTGCCACCGCAGGAGGTCGTGCTCGACGAACCGCCGCCAGGAGGTCGCGCTCGACGAGCCGAATCCAGGAGGTTGCCGTCTCGATCTTCAACTCAACGCACCGGTGCAGGGAGAGGTAGTGGGGACGCTGGGCAGGGGCATCGGCCGGAGACGAGAGGGAGAGAGGAACATGCGGGGACAGGGTCAGAGGGAGGGAGAGGAACGTGCTAACGACGGGGACGGGGACGAGAGAGGGAGAGAAACATGCGGGGATAGAACGAGAGGGAAATGAGGGCTGCGGGGCAGAGACCCTGACGGGCTGGAGCGATGCGCGGGACGGATCCGGCACTGCCCAGTTGTGAAGCTCGATTCGAGCTTCGCAACCGGGCAGGGCTGAGGGGCTATTTTCGTATCAAGTGGGCATAGCTGAGGGGAGACGACCCGATCTAACAAACAACAAACGGAGAGAACTAATGAATCCTGATCGATAAAACTGCGCGCATACCATCCAACACATCGTATTCCCTGAGAGCTCAACTAGGAGCATCTGCATCACTTCTCACACCCGTCTCTCCCGTGCTCTGCAGTAGCTTTCCCCTTGAGAGTCGTCCCCTCCGTGTCGGGCCAAGCCGACGCCATCCTTGGCGACGCCGTCGCTCAGGGATGGTCGAGGTGCGGCTCCGACAGCTGTAGATTAGGGTCTAATAGTACTAGGATTCTAAGTAGTGTGTCCCACGTGGCATCTGGGAATAGGCAGTCAGATTTCTTCCGCTGGATCTGGCTCGTCCTGCCTGCTCTTCTTGAGGCCTTGCTCCCGTGGCAGGGGCGATGGCTGGAGGGAAGGGGAGATGCAGGGATCTCCGACAATAAGGCTGGATTGAGCTCTGTTGTACTAGAGATTGGGTGCATCTCTGGCCAACTGTTCCTTGACCTCTCCGATGGGCTTCAATGGTGGAAGAAAGCTGAGGGGTTCTCTGGTGCAGGCTCGTACAATAAGCGTCGTCTTCCTCTTCTGCTCTGGCTCTTGGTGGCGGGGATGCTTGCTCAGGCCGGCCGTGGTGGCGTGGAGAGGAAGCAGTTCTTCGTGCCGAGGAAAAGATCGGAAGAGGGCTAGGGTTCGTGTGCTGCTGGTTTCTTCTTCGGAGCATCTAAGCGTCGGCAATCAGGTGCCGCTGCTACCTGTGGCTTTGCGGGCCGCTCTGAACCCAGGCTTTGCTGCATGTGGTCTTGCTCAACCTCCTTGTGGGAGGCCCTTTCTGGAGTTTTCGGCCGGAGATCCGCATCTCATCTTCACCAAGTGGTTTGTCCCTGGTGGAGGCTTGGTGGCCGGCGTCGGGATTACATCGACGGTGGAGAAGAGGCCCAAGGACTTGATCGCATTTTGATTTTCCTTTTGGGGTCATGTTTGTAATTTTCCAGGACAGTTCTCTTTTTAAGTTTCTTCGAGGTCTTGATTTTATAATGTACCCACCGATCCTAAATTAATGCAGCACTTCGGGGTCCTTCGGGATCCCTCCCCTTGTTTCAAAAAAAGGAGCATCTCCATCAGCGTTTCCAAATGGGTGAGTGGCAAGCGCGTCGACGGATGGTTTGGGGTTTTTGCCCAACTGTCGACAGTTTGGGGAGGCTGCCCCATACAGGCGTCTCTAACAATCAACGATCCAACGACTAAGTCTTGGACAAAAGGAAATATAACGAATTTTATTCAAATTTTATAAAATTTATAAGGTTTGAATGAAATTTACGCAAATCTAAATCTAAGCATAAACTAGAAGTATAAGTACTACTATGCAGTGGCGCTAGGGTTTGCGACATCGCATCCCGCTCCTTGTCGCCGGAGGCGAGGTTGACATAGTGCGGCGCCTGCTAGGGGAATGCCCCCACTAGTGGTGGTGTTGGATGGGTGGCAACGGATGAGGCGGTGCCACTTGCGCCGGCGTCGGTGGAGGCGTGGCCACGAGGCTTGTTGCACCTGAAACATGCCAGCCCAGAGCGCGTCCTCCTCCAATCACGCATGGCCAGCTCGAGCGCCTCCTCCTTAGTGAGGCTAGGTGGCTAAAGGGGCACGGCATCCTCCTTCACCTCCTGGTTGACGCGGGCGGTGATGGCTCAAAATATATCGAGCTCGTTGGGAACCCCAAGAGGAAGGTATGATGAGCACAACAGCAAGTTTTCCCTCAGTTATGAAACCAAGGTTATCGAACCAATAGGAGCAAGGAAACAACTCCAAGGTGTTGTTTTCAACTTGGAATCCTGCACAACAGAACCACAGAACTTTGCCCCAACTTACAGTGAGGTTGTCAATCTCACCAATTTTGCTGAAAACAAAAGATTAAACGTATTGTGTGGAAGATAGTAATTGCTTGCAGAAAGTAAACAATAAAAAGTAAATAGATGGTAGATTAATGATAAAAGAATGGACCGAGGTCCATAGTTCACTAAAGGTGATTCTCCTTAAGATAGATGACATGTTGGGTGGACAAATTACAGCGGGGCAATTAACAGACACCGAGAAAGCATACATGCATATACTAATCATCTTAACTCCTATAAGATTTGATTGGGCATTACAACATTATACATAGACCATAATCCAACTGCATCTATGACTAATAATCCACCTCCAGGTTATCATCCGAATCCCCTCCAGTATTAAGTTGCAAGCAACAGATAATTGCATTAAGCAAAGTGTGTAAAGTAAACAATACGATTGTCCCATGGACAAATGATTGCTGTTTTCTCCCTAGTAGCAACCGCACATCTAGTACCTTAGAGATTCCTATCACTTTCCCAGATTACTAGAGGCATCAACCCACTATCGAGCACAAATACTCTCTCTTGGAGTTGCTAGCATCTACATGGTCAAGATAGCTACTAACAATGGAAAGCACGCAAGATCACAAATAACATAGACATGATAGAATCAATAATCAATCTGAAATAGCATCTCAATATCCATTGGATCCCCGCAAACACAATATGTAAGATTACAAATAGATGATATTGATCATGAACGGAGCTCACAAGATCTAAACATGATAGCACAAAGGAGGAGAACCAACCATCTAGCTACTACATGGACCCGTAGTCCAGGGATGAACTACTCACGCATTACACCGGAGGCAGGCATGGTGATGAAGAAGGCCTCCAGGGTGATCTCTCCCCTCTGATAGGGTGCCGGGAAGAGCTTCAGGTCCCTTCCGATCTAGGGATGGATATGGCGGCGGCTACAGACTCTTTCGTCAAATTTTGATTGGGTACTTAGGGTTTCGTCCCAGGAGGATTTTATAGGCGGAAGGGCAAGGTCGGCGGAGCACCAGGGGGCCCACACCCCCTGGTGGGGCCGCCCTGGTGCGCCACTTCGTCTCCCCTCCGGACTCCGTGTTGCTTTGGGTAAAATATTGACTTTGGCTTTTGTCCGGTCCAATTCCGAGAATATTTCCTTACTAGCTTTTCTGAAACCAAAAACAGCAGAAAATAAGCAACTGACACTGATGGCTCGTGTATTAACAAGCTCGTTGGGGAACCCCAAGAGGAAGGTATGATGAGCACAGCAGCAAGTTTCCCTCGGTTATGAAACCAAGGTTTAATCGAACCAGTAGGAGCAAGGAAACACCCCAAAGGTGTTGCTAGCTGAGCCTTGGCAGGGCGCACTACCGGTGCTAGTAGCAACGTGGAGACCTGCACAACGCAACCACAGAACTTTGTCCCCAACTTGCGATGAGGTTGTCAATCTCACCGGTTTTAATGAAAACAAAGGATTAAACGTATCGAATAGAAGAAAGTAATAGTTTGCAGAAAGAAAACACAAAGCAGTAAACAGTTTGTAGATTGTATGTAAAAGAAAAGGACCGGGATCCATAGTTCTCTACAGGTGGCTCTCCTTAAGATATATAACATGCTGGGTGAACAAATTACAGCGGGGCAATTGACAAACATCGAGAAAGCAATACATGCATATACTAATCATCTTGACTCCTTTGGAACTTGATTGGGCATTACAACATTATACATAGACCGCCATCCAACTGCATCTATGACTAATAATCCACCTTTAGGTTATCATCCCAACCCCCTCCAGTATTAAGTTGCAAGCAACAGATTATTGCTTTACGAATTGCGTGTAAAGTAAACAATACAATTGTTCTATGAACAAAGGATTGTTGTTTGCTCCCTAGTAGCAACAACACATCTAGTACCTTAGAGATTTCTGTCACTTCCCCAGATTACCAGAGGCATGAACCCACTATCGAGCATAAATACTAACTCTTGGAGTTGCTAGCATCTACTTGGCCAAGATAGCTACTAACAACGGAAAGCATGCAAGATCACAAATAACAAAGACATGATAGAATCAATAATCAATCTGAAATAGCATCTCAATATCCATCGGATCCTCGCAAACACAACATGCAGAATTACAAATAGATGATCTTGATCATGAACGGAGCTCACAAGATCTAAACATGAAAGCACAAAGGAGGAGAACCAGCCATTTAACTACTACATGGATCCGTAGTCCAAGGATGAACTACTCACGCATCACACCGGACACTTGCATGGTGATGAGTAAGGCCTCCAGGGTGAATTCCCCTCTCCGGTAGGGTGCCGGGAAGAGCTTCAGATCCCTCCGGATCTAGGGATGGAGATGACGGCGACTACAGACTCTTTCATGGATTTTTGATCGGGTACTTAGGGTTTTCGTCCCGAGGGCATCTTATAGGCGGAAGGAGAGGCCGAGGGGGTGCTCGGGTCGGCCAGACCACTCCCTGGCGCAGGCCAGGCCTGGCCGTGCGGCCAAGTGGTGTGGCTGGCCCCCAGCCCTTCTCCGTCTCGTATTCTGGCATCTGATGACTTCCGGAAAAATAGGCACTTTGGCTTTTGTCCCGTCTAATTCCGAGAATATTCATTTTCTGACTTTCCTGGAACCAGAAACAGCAGAAAACAGGCAGCTGGCACTGTGGCTCTTGTTAATAGGTTAGTCCAAGAAATCATATGAAAAGTACTCCAAAGTGTGGACCAAACACAAGAAAGTGGATAAAACCAAGCATGGAACATCAAAAATTATAGATACATTTGCAATGTATCAACATCCCCAAGCTTAACTCCTGCTCGTCCTCGAGTAGGTAAGTAATAAAAAGAAAGAATAATTTTTGAGGTGACATGCACCATCAAAGACTTGATCAAAGTATTTGTAAAACATTCAAAGCTGGGATCATAGTACTTCAATCATAACATGAAAGACAAAGTTCTAGCAATAAGACAAAGAAACTATGATGCAACATGAAAAGGCACAAACAAAAGATTCATGAATAACAATGCTTTGCAAGACGTTTGTTTATTTCACATAAAGAAAACATAGCATACTAGCATTTAGCTTGTCCCTCATAGAGTAGCAAATGTAAATGCATAGGACACCTTCAAAGTTCATAAGAGTGACTAGATAAAAATAGTTTAAAATAAGCAATATCAAGTTATGCATCAATCAACTAGTCTTGGGACAATGCACACAGAACTAAGAATGGCCACTATGCTCTCAAAGTAAGTGCATAAAGATAGAAGGTGGAGACTCAATATAATGGTGGGAGAAAGCCCTTCATAGAAGGAAGCAGGGATTCAAGTCTCATAAAGAGCTTCCAAAAATTATGGTACTTATAGCTTTCAGCTCTCATTGCCCCTATCATAAGCATCTTGAAGTGATTAAGGTTAAAGTGGACAAACTATGGTGCACATGCTTGACGAAGTATAAGTTAGAAATCTCATGTCCCTTGTATATGAGGGTCCCTCCTCATGCTACTCAAGTTTAGTCACCGGTAAGTTCTTGTCATCGTAAGTACATGTGTATCATAGAGAACCGCCAACGGGGTACCCCTTGCCCGATGATACGGAAGAATCCTCATATCAAAATAACAAGGCAAGCAGACAACGAGCATCTCAGCAATCTTCTTATTTACCATGGGAATATGGTGCTTTTTTCTCTCTTTCCTCTTTTCATAATCTCTTTTTTTCTCTCTTTTTTATCAATATAGGACTCTTTTTTTATAAGAAGAATGCTTCATAGACAGCTCATTATGGTTACGCTGCAGGTTTCCACCATGTCAATATGGATTAGACCAGCAGCCCAAGCGTTTCTCTAACACATATACATAACACCATGGACTTACAAGCTCCCCTTTCATTTCACACCGATGACATCCATATACAAAAGAGCATGATATCAACTAGGTACAAGTACCAAGTGCAATGTTGAAAGCGTTCCCCATGAAAGCATGGTTCTGCTAATTCCCAACAAATAAGTGCAAGCATATACAACATAGACGACACAATGGTTCAAGTTTATTAAGGGCAAGAAAAGTAAAGTGTGGCATCAAGTTCGTTAGAGCTCTAATCACTAGTTTTCTCATAACAAGTTTAATTCAGAAGGTAAACGAAAGCATGAATATACTTGGAATAGCATAAGCTAGTAGGTAGGTATGGTGGACTCTTTGGAATAACTTGGTTTATGGAGTTGGATGCATGAGTGGAAATCATACTTGGTTACGGAGGCTAGCAAAAGACTGGGAGCGACAAACTAAGAGAGCAATAATGGCCATAATCATGCAAAGCGACAAAACATCATTGATCAAAGCAAAAAGTGATACTACAAGTTGAAAACTAAAGGATCACAAAGGCTATGGTGACTTGAGATAGTCATAACATGGTGTGAGCATGTGCCAAGTCAACCCAAATAAAGCATCAAAGGAGAATACCACTATACTATGCTTTAATATGCTAAAACAACGCATGATTCATCCAAGGCACATTAAGCAATCTCAATTGTTTATAGCAAGTCATGCTACAGCAAAGAATACTAAGAATAAAGCCAAAACAATATCAAGCATGGCATGACAAAGCATAGGCCACAGTCAAAAACAAGCTCTTTTTACCACATAAGCATGAACTTTCCTACTCTTTTCCAAACCAAACCAAACTATTTGAAAACCAATGTATGAAAGAGGGGGTCCAACCAATTTATTCAGAAAACTAAGGAAACAAAATCAAAAGAAAACCAAAAAAAAAACTAAAAAGAAGACGCTCCAAGAACAACACAACTGTGCATGAAACAATAAAAATGAAGCGTTTGTAAGAAACCTGAGATTTTTATTGATAAAGAGGGGGATGCCTTGGGCATCCCCAAGATTTGACGCTTGTACTTCTTGGATATTTCTTGGGGTGACACGCGTGACATCCCCAAGCTTGAGCTTTAGTCCATCCTTCATCTCATTACTCATTCCTTCCATACACCTGAATTTTTTCCTTCATACAAAACTTCACACAATCTTTATTAGCAACATTAGTGCACCCAAGATAAATAAGTCTTAAGGTTCAGTTCTAACACCAAATAAACTTCCATTAGAACACTATCTACTGTAGCACTTCCGTCAAAAAGTTCAATTCCCCAAAAGAACTCAAAAAGGAACCAACAAGAAGCAAATGCAGGAAATGACAGAAATCTGTCAAAACAGACCAGCAGGTAAAGACGAATTGTTTCGAAGACCTTCTGTTGCTCAAATCAAAAAGTGTTGAACTAACGAAAGTTAGATAACAACCTGGGGCAGATGCACAAAAATTCACGCCTCAAAAAGATGTTCAGAGATTTTACACGAATTTTTATGGTAAATCATAGAAATCTGTTTCGGGACAGCAACTTTCCCAATCATTACTTCTCTCTCATTAGAGGTTACTCTTGCCACAAAAAGCAAATAAAAAGGATAAGAAGCGGTTATTACTGAAGTAATAACTTCCAAGACTCATCTAAAACTTTTGGGTTATCTCCCAATATGTACTTTTCTTTAACGCCTTTAAGTTAGGCATAATAGTTTGAGAAGATGCTCACATAAGAAATATGAATTGAAGTAAAAGAGAGCATCAAGAAGCAAATTCAAAACACATTTAAGTCTAACCCACTTCCTATGCATAGTAATCTTGTAAGAAAATAAATCAAAGAAGCACATAGTAACAAGAATGGGTAGATAAAACAAGAGCAACTTCAAAACTTTTAGCACAAAGAGAGGTGTTTCAATACCATGAAAACTTCTACAACCATATTTTCCTCTCTCATAATATTTTTCAGTAGCCTCATGAATAAACTCAACAATATAACTATCACATAAAGCATGCTTTTCATGATCTACAAGCACTAGAGATTTATTGTAAACATTTTCAAAAGAATCCTCAGGAATATGGCATTCGTCCTCCTTTGGCAAGCATGGGGGACAATCAAATAATGTAAGGGGTAAAGAGTTACTCTCATTAGAAGGTAGGGATAGGTAGATCCATTCTTCCTCCTCTTGATCATCACTCTCCTCATCTTTTTCATCCAATGAGCTTCTAGTTTCAGCAATTTCTTCTTCCATAGGCTCCTACAAGACATTAGTCTCTTCCATTGGTGGAGAGCATCTATTAAGATATTCAAGAATATAGCCATTTTATACCTTGTAATTATCAAAGCAAAATTTAAGTATATCATAAACCTCATATTTATAAGGTGAATCATCAGTATTTTCAAGCAAACTAGCAAGTTCAAATGCACCCTTCCAAGCAATAAATTCTTCAATTTGTTCCACATCATAAAAGTCATAATTCCCTTTAACATAAGAAAATATGGTAACATTATCATTATACTCACATTAAAAAGGGAGGTGTTTATACCTCCTACAGCAACATGATTTATCAAAGCAATAAGTAACATTATAAGTAGAGCACACGTTTATAGCAATGGTATACAATTTATCAATTTGTTCCCATAAGTGTTTCCCTTTTTGTGACAAGCAGTGTTCCTTATAATAATATTTTTGTTCTTCCGTGAACCCACCATGCCAATAAGATTCAGTTTCAAATAAGCCAACCATTGATAGCAAGCATGATAAAGCAAGACAATAACAAACCAATGAAAATACCAACTATAGTAGGAACTAATTTTTTTTTGTGTTTTTGAATAAAGAAAGCAAACTTGTAAAACTATTTTTTGTGTGTTTTTGATAAAGAAACAAGCAAACAAAGCAAAAGTATACTAAGCAAAACAAAAATAACAAAATAAAGAGATTGGTTATGAGGGACTCCCCTTGTGAAGATGTCCTTGACTCCCCGGCAACGGCGCCAGAAAAATGCTTGATGGCTCAGTATTAACAAGCTCGTTGGGGAACCCCAAGAGGAAGGTATGATGAGCACAGCAGCAAGTTTCCCTCAGTTATGAAACAAAGGTTTAATCGAACCAGTAGGAGCAAGGAAACACCCCAAAGGTGTTGCTAGTTGAGCCTTGGCAGGGCGCACTACCGGTGCTAGTAGCAACGTGGAGACCTACACAACACAACCACAGAACTTCGTCCCCAACTTGCGATGAGGTTGTCAATCTCACCGGTTTTGCTGAAAACAAAGGATTAAACATATCGAATGGAAGGAAGTAATAGTTTGCAGAAAGTAAACACAAAGCAGTAAACAGTTTGTAGATTGTATGTGAAAGAAAAGGACCAGGATCCATAGTTCACTAGAGGTGGCTCTCCTTAAGATAGATAACATGCTGGGTGAACAAATTACAGCGAGGCAATTGACAAACATCGAGAAAGCAATACATGCATATACTAATCATCTTGACTCCTTTGGAACTTGATTGGGCATTACAACATTATACATAGACCGCCATCCAACTGCATCTATGACTAATAATCCACCTTCAGGTTATCATCCGAACCCCCTCTAGTATTAAGTTGCAAGCAACAGATTATTGCTTTACGAATTGCGTGTAAAGTAAACAATACAATTGTTCTATGAACAAAGGATTGTTGTTTGCTCCCTAGTAGCAATATCACATCTAGTACCTTAGAGATTTCTGTCACTTCCCCATATTACCAGAGGCATGAACCCACTATCGAGCATAAATACTAACTCTTCGAGTTGCTAGCATCTACTTGGCCAAGATAGCTACTAATAACGGAAAGCGTGCAAGATCACAAATAACAAAGACATGATAGAATCAATAACCAATCTGAAATAGCATCTCAATATCCATCGGATCCCCGCAAACACAACATGCAGAATTACAAATAGATGATATTGATCATGAACGGAGCTCACAAGATCTAAACATGAAAGCACAAAGGAGGAGAACCAGCCATCTAGCTACTACATGGATCCGTAGTCCAAGGATGAACTACTCACGCATCACACCGGAGGCTTGCATGGTGATGAAGAAGGCTTCCAGGGTGAATTCCCCTCTCCGGCAGGGTGCCGGGAAGAGCTTCAGATCCCTCCCGATCTAGGGATGGAGATGATAGCGGCTACAGACTCTTTTGTGGATTTTTTATCGGGTACTTAGGGTTTTTGTCCCGAGGGCATCTTATAGGTTGGGGTCGGCCAGACCACCCCCTGGCGCAGGCCAGGTGGTGTGGCCAGCCCCCAGCCCTTCTTCGTCTCGTATTCTGGCATCTGATGAGTTCCGGAAAAATAGGCACTTTGGCTTTTATCCCGTCCAATTCCGAGAATATTCATTTTCTGACTTTCCTGGAACCAAAAACAGCAGAAAACAGGCAGCTGGCACTGTGGATCTTGTTAATAGGTTAGTCCAAGAAATCATATGAAAAGTACTCCAAAGTGTGGACCAAACACAAGAAAGTGGATAAAACCAAGCATGGAACATCAAAAATTATAGATACATTTGCAATGTATCAGGCACTGTGACATCTTGTTAATAGGTTAGTTCCATAAAATGTGTAAAAATACTCCAAAGTGTGGATAAAACATAAGAAAGTAGATATAAAACAAGCATGGAACGTCAAAAATTATATATACGTTTACGACATATCAACATCCCCAAGCTTAACTCATGCTCGTCCTCGAGTAGGTAAGTGATAAAAAGAATAATTTTTGAGGTGACATGCACCATCACAATCTTGATCAAGGTATTTGTAAAACATTGATAGCTGGGATCATAGTACTCTAACATAGACATGAAAGATATAGTTCTAACAATAAGACATAGCAACTATGTTGTAACATGAAAAGGTATAAACAAAAGATTCATGAATAACAATGCTTTGAAAGACGTTTGTTTGTTTCACATATAGAAAACATAATGAGAATGGTATTCAGCTTGTCCCTCATAGTGTAGAAAACCATAAATGCATAGGACACCTTCAAAGTTCATAAGGGTGACTAGATACAAATAGTTTAAGAACAAGCAATATCAAAGTTATGAATCAATCAACAAGTTTTGGGACAATGCACATTAAACTAAGAATGACCACTATGCTCTCTCAATAGGTGTATAAAGATAGAAGATGGAGACTCAACATAAAAGTAAAAGAAAGGCCCTTCATAGAAGGAAGCAGGGATTCA
This sequence comes from Avena sativa, assembly GCA_916181665.1. NCBI lineage: Eukaryota > Viridiplantae > Streptophyta > Magnoliopsida > Poales > Poaceae > Avena > Avena sativa. The sequence goes on along the minus strand of OV702288.1, from coordinate 624,396,752 downwards.
AGTCTCATAAAGAGCTTCCAAAAATTATGGTACTTATTAGCTTTCAGCTCTCATTGCCCCTATCATAAGCATCTTTATTTGATTAAGGTCAAAGTGAACAAATATGAGGATATGTGATACGTCCATTTTGCATCACTATTCTATGTCTTAATTCACTATTATTCATTGATATATTTCGTATTGAGAGGTGATACTTATGTTATTTCATCTGTTTTTGCATGGTTGATGACTTTTGGAGCATGGACCGCTGTAGTCAGGATTCTGATGAAAAAGGTGCTGTTTGGAGGCAAAATTCGCGAAGATCAGAAAATCCGGGAAAATATACGGAAAATCCTATTTTTCCAGAAGACTAAGGATGCCAGAAGACGGAGTGGAGATGGGCCACAGGGGGCACACACCAACCCATGGCGCGGGCAGCCCTAGGCCACGCCAGGAGGTGGTGTGGCCACCCTGGCCCACTCCAGCCTATCCCCTCTAGCGTATAGCATCCTCCTGAAACCCTAAGACTCGTTGAGCAACCATAGAAAGATTCCGCCGCCTCTACGGGGCGGAAAACACCGAGAGAAAAAGATCTCTCCGGCAGACAGATTTCTGCCGGGGGAATTCCTTCCCGGAGAGGGGAGATCGTCGCCATCAACACCACCATTAAGCTGGACTTCATCGGGATCATCATCATCATCACCATCAGCACCCTCATCACCATCTCCATATTGCTGTAACAATTGCGTTGAATCTTGCATTAGTTCATAGGGGAAACTTTCCCGGTGTTGATTACTCTTTGTAGTTGATGCTATTGAGTGAACCATTGAATTATTGTTTATGTTCAGATTGTTATACATCATTATTCGATCTCTGATCATGATCCATATGATGTCTTGTGAGTAGTTCGTTTTGTTCTTGAGGACATGGGAGAAGTCTTGTTGTTAGTAGTGGAGTTGTGTTGAGAAAGATTCAATAGATTGTTATTTAAGTTGTGGTGTACTTCTAGTGGTGTCATGTGAACGTCGACTACATGACACTTCACCTATATGGGCCTAGGGGAATTCATTGTGTATTTGGCTACTAATCGTAGGGGTTGCCGGAGTGACAGAAACCTGAACCCCCGTTAGGAAACCATTGCACAAGGGACGTAAGGGTCTTAGAGTTTAAAGTTGTGGTTAGGTTTCTACCTTAATTACTTTCTTGTACTTACACATGTTTGCAAGGGGTATAATCACAAGTATGTATTAGTCTTGGATGGGGCGGTACATTAGCACAGGTTCACCCACACAACACTTAGCAAGCTAAAGAAGATTAATCAACTATATGAAGCGAAAGCACTTGACAGTCTTCCCATGTGTCCTCGAGAACGTTTGGTCATCTTAAGTAATACAACCGGCTTGTCCTTTGCTGCATAAAGGATTGGGCCACTTGCTGCATTTATTCCTATTGTCTTTTATTTACTCGTACTTTGTTTACTTGCTTTATGGAAAACCCCTAAAAATCCGTTTGCTAAGTATTTGCAGAAAATTCCTGATCCATACCACTAGCCAGCACCTTCTGCTCCTCGTTGGGTTCGACACTCTTACTTATCGAAAATACTGCGATACACCCCCTATACTTGTGGGTCATCAAGACTATCTTCTGGCGCCGTTGCCGCGGAGTGAAGCGCTATTGGAGAGTGGAACTGGTAAATGAAACTTCTACTGTGAGTATTGTTTACTTCTGCTAGTTGCTTTATTTTCGTTATGGATAATTCGCTGAGTTTCTTATTTGGTAATGCTACTACCACTGCTATGGTAGTAGATAAACCACCACCTGCTGAGAATGACGTTTTCAAAATACCTAGGAGAATTATTGATCGTGTTATGGATAACTACTATGTTGGGGATGGAACTGTCCATCCCGGTGATCATTTACTCTTTATACACGAATTATGCAGGTTGTTCAAGTGTGTAGGTATTAATACAGATCAAGTTAAGAAGAAGTTATTCTCATTGTCGCTGAAAGGAAGAGCTAAGGAATGGTATAAACTGATGAAGAATGGTCAAGCTCTGGAATGGGAGGAAATAGTGCCTCTCTTTTATTCAAAGTTTTATCCTCCTAGTGAGATTCATAAAGATCGGAATCAAATATACAACTTTTGGCCTCTTGATGGAGAGAGTACAACTCAAGCTTGGGGGAGATTGAAGTTACTAATGCTCAAATGTCCCATTCATGAGATCCCCAACAATATTATTATCAATAACTTTTATGCAAGGCTCCCTCTACATGATAAAGATTTATTGGATGCTTCTTGTGCTGGATCATTCACTCGCATGGAAGAAGAAGCTAAATGGGATCTTCTGGACCGTATTCAAGCCAATGCTGAAGCTTGGGAGAATGACAAAGGTAGAAAGTCGGGTATAAATTATGATTATGAATGCATTGAATCTTTTATCGGAACTGATGACTTTCAAAATATTAAAAATGCTTATGGTCTAGACTCTCAAGCTATTGCTTCTTATTTTAAGGCTTTTGGTTCCTACATTGAAGTGCCTAAAAAGAAGTGGAATAAGTATCATGAACCTTATAAAGATGTTGCTAAGAGTGTTCCTTCAGGAAATACTGAAGTTTATACTGCTAATCATGTTTTACCCGAACCTTATATTGAGAAAATGCCTTTCCCAGTTAGGATTAAGGAACATTCTATGATAGCTAGTATGGTTAATGAAAGTACAAATAAAGCCGTTGAACCTGATAAACAAATGGTTGATGAACCTATAATAGCAAATGTGAAAGACTTTGTTACTAAATATGAAAAAGAGGGACACCCTATCCTTTGTAAGGATACCTCTAATATTGTTTCACAAAGTAGTGTTATGAGAGCTAGTATTCCTGTGTTTTCTGTTAGAATAAGTGATCATTGCTATGATGGTCCTTGTGATAGCTATATTGTTAAGTTTATGCATGATACTGAAAGTTACTATGAGAGAGGGAAAAGTGTTCTTATGCATCTCAATAATATCAAGTTTCCTCGTTTTATGCTGAAAGTTTTTATGTTGCACTTCTTTTGCCCTCTAATGCAAGTTGCTTCTGGTTTTAAAAACTTGTTTGTTTACAAAATTCCCTTGCATAGGAAGTGGTTTAGACTTAAATGCGTGTATTTTTTGCTTCTTAATGCTCTCTTTCACCTCAATTCATATCCCTATGAGAGCTTCTTCAAAATTATCATGCCTATCTTAATGGCTATAAAGAAAGAGCTTTATGGGAGACAACCCAATTTGTTTTTGATTTTAGTTTGTTTTTGTTTATTTGAGTATTGGAAGTTATTACTTCGGTAATAACCGCTCCTTATCCGTTTTGTTTGGTTTTTGTATCAAGATCAACCTCTAATGAGAGAGAAGTAAGATTTGGGGAAGTTGCTGTCCCGAAACAGATTTTTGTGCTTCACCGTAAAAATTCGTGAGAGACCTCTGTCTGTCGGATTGAGCTGTAATTTTTTGTACTTCTGCCCCAGGTTGTTATTTAACTTTCGTTAGTTTTGCACTTTTTGATTTGAGCAACAAAAGATTTTCGAAAAAATTGATCTTTACCTGCTGGTCTGTTTTGACAGATTTTGCCACTCTTGCATTTGCTTCTTTATTCGATTTCCTTTTTGAATTCTTTTTGGGTTTTCGGAAGGAGTTGCTACAGTAGCTTATGTTTTGATGGTTTTCAATTGAAGTTGGACTCAAAAGGTTTTATCACTTCACTTATACTAATGTTGCTAATGAGAACTGTGTGAAGTTTTGTGTGAAAGAAATTTCCAGGAAGTGGAGATAATGGTGTAATAAGAAAAAGAAGGGTTTTATGACTCAAGTAATAAGTGTATGAAGATGAAGATATTGATGATTCAAGTGGTGACTCCGGAAGGATCCACTAAATACCAAATTCAGAGACCTGCAGAGTCTGTTTCCAACTAGGTAACAGTTCTGGTAAGAAAAGTTCCGCGAAAATACAATCCAACTATATTTTTGCAGTTTTTAGACAGCAAGGGAGGTTCTGAAGCGAAAAAGGGACGGAAACGGAGCCAGGGTGGCTCCCACCACCCTGTGGCGTGGGTCCTCCCCTGGCCGCGCCACCAGGTGGTGAGTCCGCCCCGGACTCCGCCTCTGACTCGTTTTCTCCCAGTACCTTCCCTTTGTTATGAAACTTCGTATTATATAACCCCCCGGAGCCCCCGAGGTTCGTATATCATGTTTTCGTCGTGTTTTCGTTTCGATCTATTTCTGCCAGGACATACCCTTTGAAGGTTTAGAAGCACAATGGTGTTCGCCAAGGATAAAGGGAAGGAGCCTTTGGAGGAAGACCTCCAAGACCCCGGGAAGGAGAAGGAGATCAAAAGTGAAGATGAAGAAAAGGCAAAGAACACAGACACTACCATTGCAAGCATTGGAGTGGTGGCGAACCCTGCCAGGATCAGAAGGACTGCACGGATGCAGACTGGGGGGAAAGCTCCCCGTCACAGTTTGGCTCCACGGTCACCTTCTCCAAGCACCAAGAGTCCCTTCCATACCTTTATCCATAACCATGCATGAAAAGAAGACTCCAAGAGGGAAGAGCGGAAAAAGAATCACAAGAGCTAGGATCCACAATCCGACATGATCATGCACCGCATCGAGCACAACTCGGAGTTGATTCGTACACTCACCTTTGAGATTGAGGACTTGGGGAAATTGTTCAAGAAGCTCATTGAGAGGATACCACCACCACCAAAGGAGTAATTCGTCATCAGGTTTGGCATCCCCTTGGTTTGTTCCAAGCTTGGGGGAGTGCCACGGTATCACATCACTATCTTCTATCTTTTTACCTTTTTAGTAGAGTCATATCATGAATAGAAGAGTTATTATGTAGTATGGTTTGCATTATGGAAGTGTCCCCTCTCTCGTTAGATATGTATCCCTTGGTGTGAGTTGCCGTTATGGAATATTAATGAGAAGTTCTATCATTCACTCTTTTTCATAGCTTATATTAGTTTTCAATTCGTGGTTATATGATTGATCTTGTTGTTTGTATTGGTATCACTTTGGGATCATTGAGTTAATTTAGTTGGTTTTGGCAAACCTGGCTCGGTCAGTAGCAACACCTTTTTTTGAGAGTTGAAAGAAAAGATAAAAGTACCTTTAAAGAAAAATAATTGCATCATCTTTCTTTCTTGATTTGCTAATAAGTTTAGTATTCTCTAGTTAATATCTTTTTTGCTTCCAAGGAAGATTGCATGTTTGTCTTTATCACTTATATGTTTGTTTGTTTCCTTCAACTCTTATACTTGCTACCCAGCCTTGCTAGCCAAAAACCTGTACTGAGAGGGTATTCTTCTCGTGCATCCACTCCTTTAAACCAAAACCTTTGCCATTTGTGTCCACCATACCTACCTAGTAGCATTATTGCTATTCCAAGTAAATTCTTGTTTTATCAACCTCCCAAATTAAACTTGTTATGTGAAAATTAGTGATTAAAGCTCTCACGAACTTGATGGCACACTTTACTTTCTTGCATTTAATAAACTTGAACCATTGGGTCCTTCTTGTTGGGGATATACTTTCTGGGTATCCTCACAGTTCCTCACTGACCAGGGTGGCCCACTTCGGGTTAGAGCTTTGCTTCACGGGCGGCCCAGTCAGGGAGAAAGACGGAGTCCAATCCGGCTACGGGAAGGCCCAGAAGACTTACCGACTTAGGCCCATAATGTTACTTGTAGTTCAAGATGTACTATGTATCCGACTCTTAGACGTAGCCGGATAGATCTCTCCTGTAAACCCTAGGACGGATATCTATATAAGCCATCCTAGGGAGAGCCTTTATGGCAACACTCTAGACTAAATACTTTAGACCCTCAACTCGCACAGGCGAAACCCTTGTAACCCATATTCTGGCTCTGCCATACTACTGGATTGCTAGCAGGAGTAGGATCCGTCCAAAGCCGGTGGATTCGAACCTGGGTAAACTTGTGTGCTCACCGTCCCGGAACACCGTACGTCTCACACCCCTCTCTTCCGCACGCCTCGAGGACCCCCTCATGGTGTACTTGTCATCAATCCGACGACAGTTGGCGCCCACCGTGGGGCCAGTGAGCTACGGATATGCGTTCCGAGCGGAATCTACAAGAATCGGAATCGGCGAGTGACGAGGGTTTAACTCATCAATGCCCATTGTTATAGACTTGGGTTTTGGAGAAGGAGGGAGCGCCGGAGACATCTATCGACTAGCAAACAAGCACACAGGGGACAAAGGATTGACCCAGGTTCAGGCCTCGTAGAGGTCCCTACTCCTGCTTGTCTACTCGTGGAATTATCGAGGGAGTCGAAAGTTACAACGATGCGCATATGCAATCTGGCGAGGGTTTGTGGAAACTAGGGTTGCGTGTGTGTCCTCCTCGCCGCCCCTCCTAGCCTTTATATAGATAGGCTAGGTCTCGGGTAGCAGGTCGAGTCGGTTACAAGTTAGGGTTTTCCCCTTCAAACTTTCTATCTTTAGCTTTTTCTTGATCTTCAAGCAATCGAGAGTCCGCAGGTTACTCGAGTCCTTCCATCTGGGCCTTGGTGACACCGTGGGCCTATACGTATTTGGACCGTATATACCAAGATCGATTACCTGTAGGGTATACCCATGTCAGTAGCCCTCGAGTGTCCAGTGGAATCGCAGATTCGACTGGGGACTTTTTGAAGTCTTCGAGTGCCTGAATGAGTACATTTTCGACTGCCTTTATTTATGTCATAGGGATTGTTGATATACGTGCCTGATATAGCCGAAGTGTCAGTATCAGTTAACCACCTTAGGGTGAAACAACGCAATCTACTCAAACTCGAGTCCTCGGACTCGAATCCGGAAAAGTGCTGGCGTAATTCGACTCAGGCCGTGGAGGTCTTACAGGAGTCGAATTCCAGTTATATGGGTGTGAGCACTCGATGCGTCCGTCAAGGCATGTTCATCGTGCCTGCAGGAACGGATATATTTCTGGTAGTGCGCAGTTAAATGCGTTGCCAGGCCTTATTCAGGTCTTACCTTCACGTTGTAAGCGCGGCATCCGAATTTTATCATCGCGGAGACGATTCGGGCGACCCAAAAGATGTAGTCTCTTTGCAGGGAAAATTATGAGGCCGTGTCGCAATGATCTGCGAGTGTGGATGTTATCAACACACAGTTTTTGTGCAAATAATCATAGGCCCCCGAGTGCCTGGTTGAGTCGAAGACTCAGGCAGGGACTAAAGAATTTTTGCGACTGCTGTCATCTTTGCTTGTTTGTTTCGGTCGAAGACTCAGGCAGGGACTAAAATATGTTTGTGACTGCTATCGTCTTTTGCTTGCTTGTTTCAGTCGAAATTGTTTCCGGCGCTCCCTATGGGAGTAACCCATGTCCATAGTCGAACCGTGATTCGAGTGGTTGGGTTTGATTGTGATTGCCTATATCCCTGCAATAAGAAAATAAAAAGTCATAGCATGCGTGGCCAGCGCTCCCTATGGGAGTAGCCCCCGAGTGCTTGGTGGAGTCGAAGACTCCAACAAGGACTAAAGTAGCCTTTGATGACGTCAGTGTTGACGCTTGCAAGACCTTAGTTGTCCGCGTGAGCGATTTTGACGGGACGTGACGAGCGGTGGGTCCCACTTTCTGACTTTGATTTGATTGTGCATGCGTAATCTTATTATTAACTGTGCCTCCTCGATTTCCGCGCGTAATGGGAGCAGTGGAGGGACGGTTCACGCTTCCTCTTCTCCACGTGTCGAGCGCGATGCGCGCCACGCGTCCAGTAGGGTTTTTGTGAGCCGTTGGATTGCATCTCCTAGGGGTTAAGTAGCTGCGCTACGACGGTAATTTTCCATCTTTACTTTTTTCTTCCTCACTGCCATCGCCATTCCTGCTGCTCATCTGCTTTTCCCTGCGCTCATCTCCTCCTCAACTCTGGACCACCTCCGCTCGTTTCCAAGTTATTTTCTTCGCTCTCATCGCCGCCGCGCAATGGGAAAGAAGAAAGGAGGCGCTGCCGCTGAATCCGCGGCCACCGTTGCCGCGACGAAGAAGAAGGGTGGCCCTGCTGCTACGGGCACCAGTGCCGCTGCCAGCGGGAAAAAGAAAGTCGCGGGCACCCGCGTGACCAATGGCGCATGGCGCCCTTCTATCATCAAGGCGTCGGATCTCCGTCTTCTTTGCCAAGATGGAGTTATTTCTGCAGCAGTCGCCGATTCGCGCGTCCCAGCGGTGAGACCATTCCTGTGCCTCCCGCTGGTTTTTGAGTGATGTTTTTTGCATTCGTCATTCGCGGACTTTCTTTGCCTCTCCATCCCTTTCTTAGGGGTCTCCTTTGTTTCTACGGGCTCTAGCTCCATCAGCTGTCCCCAAACTCGATTCTCCACATCACCTGTTTCATCGCTCTTTGCGAGTGCTGGCTCGGAATCAAGCCGCACTTTGGCCTTTTCAAACGCTTATTTAAACTGAAACGTCAGTCCGCCTCTGGCTCTCTATTTTACGACGTAGGTGGTTGTGGAATCCATGTCGCCCCGTCCGCCACCTACTTCAACATCAAGCTTGCCAAGTCTGTCCAGGGATGGAGGGACAAATGGTTCTATCTTCGCAACCAGAAGGCCAAGGACGAGCACTTTGGACTCGCGCCTTTCGATCCCGCGAATCCCTGCAAGAAGATGCGTTCTTGGAAGAACGTGGTCATGCCTGCCGAACTCGCGGAGACAGATGTGCTATATCAACGCGTCTGCGACCTCGAGAGTCGCATAGGCGCAGAAGAGGGAGGTTGCGCCCTTGTCAGGACTTGGCTGCGTCGTCGCGTCTAGCCTCTCCAGGCCAGAGTCCATCCCATGTTTCAATGGGGTGGCGCTGATGATGCCACTCGTGTGTCTGCCGATGGCATGTCCGCGAGTGAGGTAGATAAGAGGGCGCGACTGGTCACGAAGTACACCTTCAAGGATGTGCTTTCGAATGAGCCATTCGTTCCTCCTTTCAATGCTTCGAATCCTCCTCCTGAGGTACAGTTGTGCTATGCAGTAGCTTATTTTCACGATTGCTTTTTCTATTGCTTACCTGTTCTGTTTGCTGATCTTCATTGTCTTTATGAAGGATTGGGCAGTGTCGCCTTCTATGCCTCCTCTCCCTGAGGGTATTATTCCTCGCGAAGCTTTAGAAGAGGACGAGTCTGAGTCGACTGTCCCTTTTGATGTGGAAGAGGAAGCCCCCGAGTCCGAGAGCCCGGATACTCGCAAGCGTTTGCATAGCGAGGATTCTGATGCGTCGACTCCTTCGACTCCAGAAGGCATAGCTGCTGGCGTGGAATCGCCAATTCCCGCCGTTCCTGTGAGGGCTGTGGCACCATCTTCTCGCAAGAAGATGCAATTGCCGAGGGAGTCTTTGTCAGAGTCGGCGGAGGCCACGTTTAATCTTGACAACTTTGACTGGTAAATTTGCGAGTTCACTAATTCTTTTCTGTTTTCTTCTTGTTGGCTTTGCCCTGGAGTTTTCCTTTTCTCAATGTGGATTTGGTCTTGTAGCCAAGAGGCGTCGTCATCTTCTGACGACGTCGAGTTTTTGAAGGAATCTGGAGTCGCGACCTCAAGGGCCAAAGTAGAGGTCGAGCGCGCTCCTTCTCCTCCGGCAGCGGCCCACTCCGGGCACAATTCTTCGAGCTCTCCTCACGTAGGGGAGCATCGAATGGTTGCTGGGATGACGGTTCAGCAAACTTCTTCGGAGTCGCTAGAGGACCATGTAAGTATATCTTTCCTTCTTTTTTAATGTGGCAGTCAACGCCTTCTGCTGCCCTCTTCTGACTCCTTATTTTGTGTGACAGCTCCTTGTAAAGGAAGCCGCGCAGGTGGCGGAGTAGGTGATGGCGATGGGTCGCCAGCATGCAATGCTGGAGACGCGTCACCGTGTGGTCGAAAGTGAGTGCTCTACACTTATTCTTTTCGTCTTCTCTATGTTTTGGTACAATCGACTGATAGCCAATTATTAACTGCCATGTAGCTGAGCATAACGCTTTACTGCGCAACGTCGCCACGTTGGAGAAGACATTAGCCGCAGCTGTGAAGGGGCGCGACGAGGCAATCGCGGCTTGTGATGATGCCCAGAAGCACGAAGAGGATCTGCGCGCCTCCTTTGTGGCCAGGGAAAAGTTGTTCGAAGAGCAACTGTTCTCAGTCGCCAAGGCCCTCTCAGGTACCTTTACTGGTAGATATTTTATTGATGTTCCTCTCTGCATCTAGAGTTTTTGCCGGTGGCACTAGAAGTTTGATCCATGTGTGTATTTTCGGTGTAGATGCTGGCGACTTGAGTTTTGACCCGCAGGCCCTTCGTCATGATGATGCTCTGGCCGGCGCGGTATCTGCGGTCGAGGACCAAAGCGCCGCCATTCAGGATACGTTGTCCAAGGACAAGGTCGCCCTTAGTTGCCTCCAGGAGGAGTTGATGCCAAAGTCGGAGCTGGTCGATAATATGGACAAGCTGGTGGAGTCACTCGTCGGGGGTGTGCCTGCTACTTACAAGAACTCCCTCCGTGCGGCTGGTGCGACGATGTCACTCGCCATGGTGCAAGCCCATGGAGTCGAGATAGATCCCTTTGCTGTGTCGAAGGCGATGCCTGTTGGCACGGATGGTCAGCAGGTAGTCTTTGCTCCCTTTGCGACTGCTTGCGCCAAATATGGCCATTCCTTGATAAATATTGTTGCCAAGTATTCGGAGGAGCTCCAACGTGCGAAGAAGGCGGCGAAAGCTTTGGCCTCAGGGGCCGGCGGAAAGTCTGTGGCATCTGATACTGCCACGGACTTGATGAAGCCCCCGAAGGCGTCGAAGTCGAAGAAGCAAGCTGCTCCGTAGTTAACTTGTTGTAATAATTGATTAGTTGTCCTTTTAGTCTAAGGACGTGCCTGCTGGCGAGTGTGTTTGTAAACACTTATGCTTATCTTGAATGCGTCTGTCCCCTTGCCTTTGTGTTGATTTGGTCGTCTTATTTGCTTTTGTCTTGACTTGTGGTAGGGCACATCGAGTGGTCCTGTGGGGGAAAACCAGGATTCGCCATCTCTTGATGAGACAGTAGCACCACTGTGCTCCAGGGTAGAGGAGCTATCCTTGCTGTCGCGACTTCGTGATCGCGTGAAGCGGCTGGAGCGTGAGTTATCCCTGATCTGTGGTAATGCGGACGTGTGGAAGTCGAAGGCGGAAAAATCCGGCGCCCGCGAGCAATATCTGCTTAGCGAGGTGACGCGGCTGGGCGACCAGTTTAAGTGTTAGTTTGCTCGTCCTCATCTTTTCCTTTGTAGTTAGTCGCAATGGTACGTTGTACTCATGTTGTTGGTGTTGCTTCGTGTAGTTGTTAGCGCACGCCGTCCGCAGGAGGAGAGGGATAGGATTGCCATCCACCTTCATGATCTCACCCAGGACCAACTTCAAGAGAGTGGATACTTCTGGGTAGATCATGATCGTGCGACTGCATTGGCGACCCTGCAGGATAGCGCTTCGCGAGTGCTACTCTTCCTGAAGAAGTCACAGTCGTGTTTGAAGAACATCTATCGGGCGATGTTCCTATTGGATGACACTCCATCAAGCCTGCTGGCTCTCCTGGCCAAATTTCAAGATACGTCCGTGGTTCACGAGTGCGTGAGGCAGCAGTTGGTGGCTGGTGCCAAGGCTGCCCTCTCGATGGTGCGATTGCATAGGCCTGATGTGGATGTCGCCGCCATTGCTTCCGGTCCGCCAGCGTCGCCAGCCGGATCTGCTTGGAATATGGTGCCACACTATTAGGCGGTGGACCGTCCAGCAGAGGAGATTGTCGACTTCTTCGAGGAACAAACCAATGTTCTTCTGTTGCAGCAGTAGCTAGATTTGTATCCTGCACATAAGTGTATTTGTGTTGTAAAGTTCATATATATGTTGTAGATAATTTATTGTCGAATGTGTATAAACAACTTTGTCAGCGTCAGGTGCGTTGCACTATGAGAGTCCTTTTCGTTAGCCTGGCCATCCCTTTGTCAACCTGCCAGGCGCGTTGCGGCTGGGTTGAGTTTGCGTTAAGGGGTTCGATTGATGTGCCAGCTACTCAGGATATCGCGTTTATTGGTTCGAAGAACAGATGTAGGTAGGGTGGCGTAGCCCCCGAGTATAAAATTGACAAAAGTGAAAGAAAAACACAGAGTTTTGGGGCACTTAGCTTTTATTTATTTGAAGAGCAGTACGAGGTACAATGTGTGGCTAAGTAGCCTTATTTGCGATGTAAAAACTAAAACAACTAGGGGTAGAAGCGTTGCAGTTGTGCGACGTTCCAAGGGTTGGAGTATGCGACTCCTGTCTCTAAATCTTGAAGGCGATAGGCTCCACCTGGGATTACTTCTGTAATCACGTACGGTCCTTCCCAGGGGGATTCGAGCTTGAGATGCCCCTGCTGCTTCAGTCACAGGACCAGGTCACCTTTGACGAAGGATCTGGGGCGAAGCCTTCTACTGTGGTAGTTGCGCAGGTTCTGCTGGTAGATCGTGGATCTTTCTGCGGCGATTTCTCTTGCCTCGTCGAGGAGGTCGATGGAGTCTTCGAGTGCAAGAGAGGACTCTTGTTCGCTGTAAGCGACTACGCGCGGCGCCTTGTACCTTACTTCGGCGGGTAGTACTGCTTCTACTCCGTGCACCATAAAGAATGGCGTGTATCCCGTGGCGCTGTTTGGAGTTGTACGTAGGCTCCAGAGTACGGATTGGAGCTCATTTGGCCAGCAACCCGCGGCTTGTTCGAGTGGTCGAAGGAGTCGCTTCTTGATGCCGCTGCAGACGAGCCCGTTTGCTTTTTCCACCTGACCGTTGGTCTGTGGATGCGTGACTGAGGCGTAACTGATGTTGATCCCCAGGTTTTCGCAGAATTCTTGGAACTCCTTGGATGTGAAGTTCGTCCCGTTGTTAGTGATGATGCTGTGCGGCACACCAAAGCGGTACACAATGGACTCGAAGAACTTGACCGCGCTGTGCCCTGATTGTTTGGTCACTGGCATGGCCTCAATCCACTTGGTGAACTTGTCGACTGTGACCAAGAGGTAGACGTAGCCTCCTTGCGAGGACCTTGGGAGCTTGCCCACCATGTCGAGCCCCCATTGTGCGAAGGGCTAGGCCAATGGAATAGGTCGTAGTTCTGCGCCTGGTGCGTGTGGCTTGTCCGCGAATCGCTGACAAGCATTGCACTTTTGTACGATGTCCTTGGCGTCGCGTATGGCCGGGGGCCAGTAAAATCCAGCTCGTAGAGCTTTGGCAACAAGGGCGCGACTGCTGGCATGGTGCCCGCAGGTCCCTTCATTGATGTCGTAGATGCGCTCGAGAAATACCCCAGGTGGTATGGGGGCGCAGGTAGAGCCTATGTTGGCGAGTGCGTCCGCCTCCTCGTTGCTTTCGCAACCTATGTGTCGCAACTCGCAACCATCGAAGTCTCCTTCGAGTGTATCGTAGAGGTCGCGGTATGCGATCATGTTGTCGTTCAGTGCGTCGCACTCGTGCATTGTTTGGTTGACGACCAGCTTGGAGTCGCCATATATGATGAGCCTCTTTGCGCCGCAGGCTTTTGCCATCCTCATCCCGTGCAACAGGGCCTCTTATTCAGCCTCGTTGTTTGAGGCTGTGAACTGCATTCGCAGGATATACTTCAGTTTGTCTCCTTGAGGTGATGTCAGTATGACACCTGCTCCTGCTCCATCTTTCCGCTTGGATCCATCGAAGTGCATTGTCCAGATATAGGACATATCTGGCTTATCCGGGAGTTGGTTTTCCATCCAATGCACGAGGAAGTCAGGGAGAACTTGCGACTTGATTGCGTCGCGCTTTTCGTACGTGATGTCTCGTGGAGACAGTTCGATTCCCCAAAGCGCGACTCGCCCCATGGTGTCGGGGTTGTTGAGGATATGTCCCAATGGGGCGTCGCTGACTACCACGATTGGGTGTTCCTGGAAGTAATGGCGCAGTCGCCCGGCGGTCATGAAGACGCCGTACGCCAGCTTTTGTTAGTGCGGGTACCGCTGTTTTGTTGGCGTGAGGACCTCGCTAAGGTAGTATACCGGGCGTTGTACACCATGGACCTTGTTTTCCTCGGCCTGCTCGACGAAGAGCACTATACTAACCACTTGGTTGGTAGCGGAGATGTACAGCAGTAGTGGTTCCCTTTCTCGTGGAGTCACCAGTACTGGCGAGGTGGATAGCAGGCACTTCAGATCTTCAAATGCTTCTTCGCTTCATTGGTCCACTCGAATTTGTCAGCTTTGCGGAGGAGCTGATAGAAGGGCAGTGCCTTTTCTCCCATTCGACTGATAAATCGACTGAGGGCCGCGATTCGTCCGGCTAGTTGCTAGATGCCTCTTATATTCTTTGGCTTCTCCATGGCCAGTATGGCCTTTATCTTTTTCGGGTTTACCTCAATCCCTCTTGCGGAGATGAGATATCCGAGCAGCTGCTCAGATGGTACGCCGAAGGCGCATTTGTCCGGATTGAGCTTGATCCGGTAACGATCGAGATTGGCGAAGGTTTCGCGCAAGTCGTCGATTAGAGAGGCTTCCTCCTTGGTTTTGATTACTATGTCGTCGACATAGACTTGGATGTTGCGACCCAGTTGCTCCTTGAGGTAAGCCTGCATGCACCCCTGGTAGGTGGCTCCCGCATTTTTAGCCCGAAGGGCATTGTGTTGTAGCAGAACACACCGAAGGGCGTTGTGAACGCGGTCTTCTCCTGGTCTTCCTCCTTCATTCGAATTTGGTTATAGCCTGAGTAGGCATCGAGAAAGCAGAGGCGCTCGCATCCAGCGGTGGAGTCGATGATTTGATCGATCTGTGGTAGCGGGAAGTGATCTTTTGGGCAGTGCTTGTTTAAAGAAGTGAAGTCCACGCACATCCGTAGGATATCCGTGTCCTTTTTTGGCACCAGCACCGTATTGGCAAGCCAAGTGCTTTCCTTGATCTCGCATATGAATTTTGCCTCGAGGAGTCTGTTGATCTCCATTCCGACTGCCTGCGCTCGTGGCTCAGACAGTCGCCTGATTGTTTGCTTGACTGGCCTTGCGTCGGGGTTGACGTTGAGTGCGTGCTCGGCGAATTCCCTGGGAACTCCTGGCATGTCCGCAGGACACCAGGCAAAAATTTCCCAGTGCTCACGGAGGAATTCGACGAGCACGAGTTCCTATGCGGGACTCAAGTTGTTGGCGATGAGGGCCGTCTTGGCGGGATCCGATGGATGGACCTGCACCTTCTTTGTGTGCACGGATGAGTTGAAGGAGAGATCTGTGAGCTTGGCCTACTCAAGGGAGGCAGACTGTTGTCTGTCGTCTCTTTCAGTCTTGCGAGTTCCTCCTGCATGCCGAAGGACTGGGAGATTCTGTTGAATTCCCTGTCGCAAGCGTCAGATCGCTCGAAGTTCCAATTGATCGTTATGACGCCGTTGGGACCTGGCATTTTCATCTGTAGGTAGGCGTAGTGGGGTACTGCCAAGAACCTGGCGAATGCGACGCGCCCAAGGATGCAATGGTATTGTGAGGGCCAGTCGACGACCTCAAAGTCGATGCGCTCACGCCGGAAGTTCTTTGGCGTGGCAAAGATGACGTCCAGGTTGATTTTGCCCAGGCGGTATACGCCTTTCCCTGGGACGATGCCGTGGAACGTTGTGTCCGATACCTCCAAGCAGGTTAGAGGGATCCTCATTGCTCGCAAGGTACTCGCGAATATGAGGTTGATGCCGCTTCCGCCGTCCATGAAGACGCGACTCATGTCGAAGCCTCCAATTTGTGCCTCGAGTATGAGGGGGCAATGACCTGGGCGAGGTATTTGGGGCGGGTGGTCGTGTTTGTCGAAGGTAATGCATGACTCACTGCCACTGAGGTACTCAGTGGTGGATGGTGGCGAGTGCATGGCCAAGTTGACTTGGCGAGTGATGGCCTTCTGCACCCTATTGGAGGGGCGCCCCTTTTGGATCATCATGGTACCCATGGCCCGTGGGTACGGTTCGCCTCCGTGGTGCTGGTCTGGTGCAGCTCCGTTCGGGGGTGGACCAGGTGGTGGTGGTGGTGCGCCATGTGCCACGGCGCCTAGAGCGGCTCCATAGCCTCTTTCGACTGCATTGCGGTTCATCCGAACCAATCCCTCGTGTAGCTTGAGGAACTCGCGGCAGTCCTTGAGGAGGTGGCTGGACTTTCTCTTGCCATCATGCTTGTCGATGTAGAAGTGTACCGTGCATGGTCCGGACAGTTTGTCCTCGATGGAGGTCGCAGGTGCTTCATCGCGAGTGCAACGTTGCCACACTTGTGTGGTTTTCCCGGAGTCGCGGTATCCGCCGCTACGGTATCCACTGTTGCGGTTATCGTCGCGTCTATCGGCATAGCCAGCTGCGACCATGTTGACGTCGTCGCGATCGTCATAGACGCGCATGCGACGCTTACCCCGGCGGTCGCGTCTTCGTTCGAGTTCTACCTCCTCGTCAGAGTGAACGCGATTCTTCACCGAATCTTCTCCATCGGCCCAGCGATTCGCGATCTCCATCAGGTGGTCGATGGTCTGGGGCTTTGAGCGGCCTAGCTCCTTCCTGAGTTCCATGCGGCAGACACCACCGTTGAATGCATCAATCGCGCGGTCTTCCGAGATGTTCTCCACGGAGTTCTTGATGATGGACCACCTTTGGATGTAAGAGCGCAACGATTCGCCAGATCTTTGCTGGCAGCATCTCAGTTCTTCGATTGAGGCGGGGCATTTGTACGTGCCCTTAAAGTTACGCACGAAGCTGTAGACTAGCTCATCCCAACTGCGAATAGATCCGCGTGGGAGGTTATTGAGCCATGCCCGGGTGGCACCCTGCAGCTGTAGCTGTAAGCATTGCATGGCAGTACTTCGACTGCCTCCATGTAGCCTGACGGAGGAGATGTGATCCTCCAGCCAGATCTTGGGGTCCTGTAGACCATCAAATTTCGGGTTCTCCGATGGGAGTTTAAACCCTTTAGGCATTCGCTTTTGCCTGATGGATCTGCTGAAGCTTCTGGCCCCACAGAGCTCCCCATCTTCCTCTTCCGAATCAGTCGACCGAGCACGTCGTGCCCTTGACTTGTCGATCTTGCGCTGCGTGAGTTCGTCGCGTGCATCGTAGTCACGATTGTGTTGCCGTGAGCGGTGGCGTCGATACAGGTCGTGACTGTCATCGCTGGATGAGGGCGAGGAGTAGCGCTTTGCTAGCGCTTTGCCCTTTTTTGGGTCTGGTACCGGCTCCTTGTCGAGGGCGGCCTCGATTAGCCCCAGGAACGCGATCGTAGATTGGTGCATGGCCGTTCGGGGATCTCCAGCTGGCGGCTGGTTATTGAGGAGGTACATGGTGGCTGCTGTCACCGCGGCCTGCGGTGTCCTAGGAACCATGTTGCCTCTCGTGTCGACCGTCATAGAACCGAAGTCGAGGACTTTCACGACATCTATGCGCTCTTGTTCGGTGAGGTGAGCCATCCGCGACTGCCTCTTCTTGGCGAGGTACTCGTTGCTTCTTGAGGAGGATCCTCCGTAGGAGGAGAGCCCAGCACGACGAAGGCTTGATTCGTCCGCTGCCTTTTTACGCGCCTCAAGTTGCACGATTGCTTGCTTTTGGCGCTTGAATTCCTCTTTTAGGAGCCAGTGGTAGCCCATCAGCAGTTCCTGCGGGGACCCGAAAGGTAGAGGTGCACCTCGTAGGGCTTCGCAGCAGCGATCCCACTCTTGCTCGTTGAGCCTGATCACGACACGTTCGCCGGTTTGCTCGTTGATCATGCTAGGAGGTTCGACTGCTCCTCCGTTTCCACCGTTACCGCCGTTGCCGCCGTTGCCACTGTTGCCGGTGTTGGGTAGGTCGGTGCCGTTGCCGGTGTTACCACAGTTGCCGCGATTGGGTCGATCGGTGTCGTTGCCGATGTTGCCACCGTTACCGCGATTGGCGAAGGTGTCGCCCGCGTTGATGACGGTGCACATGAAGTGATTAGGGAAGTTGTTGCTTCCACAACTTTTAGATCCGGAAGCGTAGGTTCCATCTTTAGTGGCCAGATCGCTTAGATCGGAGTCGTGACTGCTGTCGCTGACCGTGTTCTCGTCTGCCACCGGAGCGTTGAGCTCGCTGAGGGTGCCAATCGATGGAGGGAACCATGATGCCGGGGCAATAGCCGGTGTTGTCGGCTGATCAGGCATGCGAAGCGTGCCCATCTGACCAACTTGGAAGCGGAAGCTCCCAATTGCCAGGCTGATTCCATCGCCCATGGACTCGAAGGCCGGGCGAGTGGCTGGCGTGTGGACGGTGAAGTCAAAGGCGCCGAAGAGCTAGCGGATCTCCACTGTTGCGGAGTTGTAGATCGTAGTTGATGGGGCCAAAGAAGCCGCAACATCATCACTCCCTATTCCCAAGGACGGCGCCAATTGACGAGGGTTTAACTCATCAATGCCCATTGTTATGGACTTGGGTTTTGGAGAAGGAGGGAGCGCTGGAGACATCTATCGGCTAGCAAACAAGCACACAGGGGATAAAGGATTTACCCAGGTTCAGGCCTCGTAGAGGTCCCTACTCCTGCTTGTCTGCTCGTGGAATTATCGAGGGAGTCGAAAGTTACAACGGTGTGCAGATGCAATCTAGCGAGGGTTCGTGGAAACTAGGGTTGCGTGTGTGTCCTCCTCGCCGCCCCTCCTAGCCTTTATATAGATAAGCTAGGTCTCGGGTAGCAGGTCGAGTCAGTTACAACTTAGGGTTTCCCCTTCAAACTTTCTATCTTAGCTTTTCTTGATCTTCAAGCAATCGAGTGTCCGCAGGTTACTCGAGTCCTTCCATTTGGGCCTTGGCGACACCGTGGGCCTATACGTATTTGGACCGTATATACCAAGCTCGAGTACCTGTAAGGTATACCCATGTCAGCGAGACTATCGCCGTCGGTCGCATCCTCTACGCCAGCGACGTCCCTCTCATCGTTCTCGACGAGACTTGGATTCTGGCAAAGGAGGTCGTGACTGCCTGCACAATCATGTCTTTTGGCAAGATCAATGTTTACATCGGTTTCGCTGAACCTGCCCAACCCACCCTAGCAGTGATGATAGAGGCAGAAGAATTTTCTGGGTCCCCTTTGTCCGCGGAGGCGGCAGAGTTCCGGATCTCAGAAAACCCTAATCCCACCCAGCCCGCACCAGTTGCGGAGATAGTGGAGAAACCCGAACC
This sequence comes from Avena sativa, assembly GCA_916181665.1. Lineage (NCBI taxonomy): Eukaryota > Viridiplantae > Streptophyta > Magnoliopsida > Poales > Poaceae > Avena > Avena sativa. The sequence goes on along the minus strand of OV702288.1, from coordinate 624,377,603 downwards.
TAAGGAAGACCTAGCGGACCAAGTCGAATCTGGAGTGGATCTCCCCGGAGGAGCCAGATCCCAGATCGACCCACCCGTGGAAGTCGAAATCCAGGAGGAGCATATCAATGACACTGATTCCGGCTCTGATGATACCGGAACAGACAGGCCTTTCCTAAGGTACACACTACGACGTATGATACTGCAAGGCGAAAGCGCAGAGGCAATCCTCGAAACCATCAAAAGTTTCGATATGGCTGATCGCGAAAGCCACAGGTACCTCAGGAGGCACGCGTCGCACTTTGTCGGATACGTGGGATCCGGATCCGGCTCTGCCGATGCTGGAGAAAACACCGACTCGGTGCTGGAGGCAATTGGAACAAACACCAACGTACCAGCATCCTCGGATGAGTCGATGACGTCAGCAGATTTCCGAAAGTTCTCTGTGGAATATGAAGAGGAGTACAACTCCAAAGCTGCAGAAGAAGGAGAAGCCATGGATGAAGGATCCAGGAAACACTCTCCCAAAGCACAAGATGACATGGACGTCAGAGATAATCCCGAGGTCCAGATGTCCGAAAGTACCGATCAGAGCTTGACTCCGCGAAACGGACCCAAAGCCGTCTTTGCTACCGGCGTTGCCAAAAAAGGCAAAGAAGAAGAACAAAAAAAACAAGACCCCGACAAAAGACCCTCTGACAGAGGAGGTGATTGCCGAGGAATACGAGGAAGACTCGGATGGAGCACTTATCCCAGACATGCTGAAAAAAGAAGCATCGGTGGACGGACACGTGATCACCGAAGGTGCGCGTAAACTCATCGATGCCGCATTAACCACACCTATCCCTACAGCTGCAGAACTTACTGCAGATGAGCTGGACGAAAGGGCGCAAGCCCTAGAAGCGCGTCGTCAACAACTCCTCGATGAAGCCAAGAACATCGAGGTGGAGAAGAAACGCATGTCAAACAAGGAATACATGTCTCGTCTACATCAGAAGACACCGAAGCGTCACATAGATGACAACCAATTCCCACGTGTCCGTGCCGTACTTTTTGGAGATGAGATGGGGAAGCCACGGAAAGATAGCAATGGAGATCGGGTATACCCAACACCAGTACAAAATACCGTGGAAGCCCGAGAAATTCTATCGGCTAATCCAGGAACAGAGGAGATCCATTTGGGTATCAAGCTACTCAACAAGGGACTGGAGCAGCAAAAGGTCGCCCTGTCCGGAAGTCAAAAACTAGTCTCAGATTCTGACCAATGTTGCACAGATCCGGCATGGGCTGGCGTAAGATCCCATTACGTCCGGGCGCAGTATCATCACCCCGAACGCCGGGAAGACAACTATTCAAGAACTGGATCTTCAGGACAACATCACAAAACTTCACGTAATTGGAGCAACGTCGCCCCAGCGGCCGAGAAAGACGCCATCGCTGCCCTGAATCCGACGAACCCTCCCCAACGAGAATCTAAGGATCGAAGGGGAGAAGATAAAGAGAAACGCCGGGAGGAGGATCGTCAGAGAATGCCACCTCCTAGACATGAGAACCGTCCGGAGCCTCACCATGGTGGGAACGACGGATGAAGAAACGACGGAAACCATGCCGGTACAAGCAGGCAGGGGGCTCGTCATAGTCAAGCTGCTCCACCTTCTCCACCACACAGTCATCACAACGGCTCCTATGGAGGGCAAGGAGGACGACATGGCGGAGGAGGTGGTGGCAGAAGCCGAAGTCCGGCTCCACGGCAATGCAGCCATAGCCGGCATTCGGGACGATCTCTATCCCCGAACGACGCAAGGCACATGATCAACTCCAACATAGAGGCTCGGCGCTATGAAAATGATGACATGTACGTGGGCCCAAAGTGCTTCGGACCATGCATCAGAGCTAAAAAATCCCCGGAAGGATTTGCTATCTCAAGACATATCCAAGCCTATGACGGCATTGCTCGCCCAGACACCTGGTTACAGGATTTCTTCCAAGCTTGCTGCATCGCAAAAGGCAGAAATAGCCTGGTCACAACCCAATATCTCCCACTTATGTTGCGGAAGACGGCACGATCATGGCTCAATGAACTTCCGGCGAACACCATCCATAAATGGTATGATTTGCAAAGTGCGTTCTTTCGGAATTTTGAAGGCACATATCGGAGGCCCTATACAGTTGGAGACCTGCAGCGTTGCACCTAGAAAGCCGGAGAAACTTGCCGGGATTACCTCGGACGATGGATCGACACCAAGAACTCCTGCGAAGGAGTAAATTATCAAACTGTGATTGAAGCCTTCATCGCAGGTCTCCCTATTGGTTTACTGCGCCATCGCTTGAAGTGTGACAAGGTTACCGATTTGGGAGAAATGATAGAAACAACGAGCAAGTATGCAGATGCTAACGACGATGCAGAAGGACTACTCAATGCCCTAGCTGTGCCTCAGTCGGCAAAACAACCAAAGCAACAAGCTCAGAAGCGCAAAAATACCTCGGAAGAAAAACCCAACACGGAAACGGCGCTAGTAACTACTGTTTCCGGGTCTGGAGGACGAGGAGGATGTGGCGAAGGCCGCGGGCGTGGCCGTGGGACATCAAGGGTCCAAGGTAGAGGAGAATAACAACCAGGCAAAACCTACTCTTGGGCCGACATTGCCAATAACCCATGTGTGCATCACCTAGACGCCAATGGGGGATCGTCCCACACCAACGCTGAATGTCGTTTCAATGACGACATCAAAAGAGATGACACCGCGGGCTACAACGCTAAGCGGAAGAAGGGAAAGAAAAATCCCGAAAAAGACAAAGAGACTAAGGAAGATTCTGACATGGAGGAAGCTGATGCTTCAAATCCCAAGTCAGAAGGGAATAAGACTTTTTCCACCAAGAAGAACACTTATATCACCTTCCTCGGATCTCAACCAGCAAAGGTCAAGAAAGCAGTTTTACACGAGCTCAATGCAACAGTTCCGGCTGTCCCCCAGTATTTGGACTGGTCGGAAGTGGCAATCACGTTTGACTGCAATGATCAACCGCCTAAGTTACACAAGCGAGGAAAATACGCCTTAATCGTCAACCCACTTATTGACGGTTATGGTTTCTCCAAGACCCTCATGGACGGTGGTAGCAGCATCAATATTCTCTATGTCGAAACGCTACGCCGGATGAAGATCTCGGAGACCCAGCTAAACCATAGCTCTGTGATTTTTCACGGAGTTGTCCCAGGAAGACAAGCTAATTCCCTGGGAGAGATCACTTTGGACGTTACCTTTGGAACTCCAAAGAACTATCGGACGGAGGCACTTTCCTTCGAAGTGGTCCCGTTCAAGAGCGCATACCACGCTATATTCGGACGTCCGACTTACTGGGCTTTTAAGGCTCGTTCATGTTACATTTACAATATGATGAAAATTCCAGGTCCCAACGGTGTGATCACCATCAGGGGAGACCCGAAGAAAGCGCGAGAGTGCGAGGATGGAAATGCTGCCTTTGCCGAAGCCATGTTGCACACCTAGGAGTACCAGGAGATCAAGAAGAGCATAGATCCGTCCGAGATGCCCGCAACAAAGAAGGAGGTTACCAAGCCAAATCCAGAGTTCAAGGCATCAGAAGAGACGAAGAAAGCGCCGTTGAAGGATGATGACCCCTCCAAGGTGACCCAGATAGGCGTAGGCCTAGATAACGCATAGGAAAGCGCGCTCGTCAAGTTCCTCCAAGCAAATCAAGATATCTTCGCATGGCAGCCATCTGACATGACCGGAGTACCTAGGGAACTTGCCGAGCACTCTCTAAATGTAAACCCGAACGCTAAACTCGTCAAACAGTCCTTACGACGGTTTGACGACGAAAAGCGTAAGGCAATAGCTAAGGAACTAGCACGACTCGAGTTAGCCGGATTCATAGAAGAGGTCATCCACACTGAGTGGTCGGCCAATCCTGTAATGGTCCCTAAAAAGGACACCACTGATTTAAGGATGTGTGTTGATTATACTGTCTTGAAGAAGGCTTGTCCAAAAGATCCGTTTGCTCTGCCTAGAATTGATCAAGTTATCGATTCTATGACAGGCTCGGAACTCCTCTGTTTTCTCGACGGATATTCCGGTTATCACCAAATCCGGATGAAGGAATCTGACAAAGTCAAAACTTCATTAAAACCCCCATCGGAACCTTCTATTTTGTTATGATGCCCTTTGGGCTGAAGAACGCAGGAGCTAATACCAGCGCACGATGCAGCGTTGCCTCCACGACCAACTCGGACGCAATGTACATGCATACATGGATGATATCGCGGTGATGTCCAAAAAGAAGGAAACACTCATTTCCGACTTGGAGGAAACGTTCGCCAATCTACGAAAATACAACATCATGCTTAACCCAAAGAAATGCTTCTTTAGAATACCAGCCAGAAAATTGTTAGGTTTCATCGTGTCTCAAAGAGGCATAGAGGTGAACCGCGACAAAATCAAGGCTATACTCAATATTTCCAGGCTAACTCGCCTGAAGGACGTACAAAGATTAACTAGTTGCATTGCTGCGGTTAGTCGATTTGTAAGCCGGCTTGGTGAAAGAGCCGCACCATTATACAAACTCCTGAAGAAGACCAAAGATTTTTTCTGGACTGACGAAGCTGAAGCTGCACTACAAGAGTTGAAGAAAGTACTCTCATCTGCTCCTATCCTTGCAGCGCCGGAACCTCAGGAACCGATGTTGCTTTATATTGCTACGATAAGGTCGTTAGTATCGTCATGGTGGTGGAGAGACCAGAGGAAAATCAGGAACACCTGGTGCAGCGTCCGACTTACTTTGTCAGCGAGGTCTTGACAGAATCAAATCAGCGATATCCGCACTATCAAAAGTTGGCTTACGGTGTTTTCCTAGCATCTCGTAAGTTACGACACTATTTTCAAGAGCATCCAATTACCGTGGTGAGCAAAGCTCCCATGAGAGATATAATCAACAACAACGACGGCACAGGACGCGTCGCCAAATGGGGCATAGAGCTCTCAACTTTCGATATTGAGTACAAACCTCGGACAGCAATCAAATCCCAGATCCTTGCTGACTTTGTCACTGATTGGACAGAGACGAAGGAGAACATGGTCCTCCCTGAGTCGGAATACTGGACCCTCTTTTTCGATGGGTCTAAGGCTCGAGGGGGCTCGGGGGCTGGCGTGGTGCTCAAATCACCCCAAGGAGATAAACTATTATACGTGTTGCAGATCCACTTCACAGCGACAAACAATATTGCCGAGTATGAAGGACTGCTGCATGGAATCTGGATTGCCAAGGATATTGGCATCCGACGTTTGATGTGTTACGGAGATTCGGATCTTGTTGCTCAGCAAGTCTCGGATATTTGTAATGCAAATAAGCACATGGCAGCATATAAAGCTGTCATGGATGATCTATCTAAATCGTTCGAAGGGTTTGAAGTTCAACACATCCCTCGAGAAGAAAATGAGGAAGCAGATGCACTATCTCGAATAGGCTCTGCGCGGAAAGAGGTCCCAGATGGCGCATTTTTAGAGCACCTCAAAGTCCCCTCGATAAAGGGAGTAGATGAGGAATATCCGACCAAATCCGACTCACCTTTGATGAGGAATATCGACCGGGCATATCCCAAAATTGCTGCCAGTGACTCGGTCAAACAATGGCCAACCACTTTTTTCTACCATAGGGATATTCCGGCTCCCGGCAAAGCTACTGCTTTGCCGGTTTTTGTCGACGGAGCCGCCATGGCCCAGCCTTGCTGGGACGAGGCTGCTCCGGCTCTCACTGATGATCTGATCCTCGCTAAGAGGCGGATCGAATATCTGATCAAGCACAATGGTCTAAAGGGATCCGATTTGGTCCAGTGCTGGGTCTCACGTCGGATCCAGCCACTTCAGTACCACGGGGATAGACTGATGCACTCCATCACGTCTTCTCCAACCGACTCCCTCCGCGTCAGCCCTAAAGCCTACACCACTCAAGGCTACATAAGCCAAATCAAATGGCTGATCAAGGAGCGGATCGAAAGGCGGATTCCGGAGGTTTCTCTGGACATGCACACGGCGGAAAACCCCGTGGTGCCGGTAAGCTTCCATCATCACATCTTTTATGCGTTTCTATCTTTGAGTTAAACTGCAATACTGATATGTTTTCTTGTTTTCAGCTTGCTGACATCCCCGAGTCGGAACTTGCTCCGCTCGAAGGATACCCTCCGGAGTTTTCTCAGGAGGTAGAGGTAGTTCCACTGCCGGAACTTGCGCTCAAGAAGCACAAAGCTCAGACGGTGGCGGTTGGCACAAAGGAGGTGCCTATCGTGAAGAGGTATCTTTTCAGTCACAACTTTTCCGTCTTTGTACTTTACTCAAATTTCTTTCCGAGATGTAACATTTCCGACTTTGTTACCTTCTCAGAGCAAGATCAATCATCAAGGGCAAGGGGAAAGGGATTTCTTCGAAGCCCTTACGCCAGACGAAGCTTACCATAGCTTCCCTTGCCGTGGCTCCTCCGACTCCGTCCCCTCAACCTTCTGCAACTCCGGTTATCTCGTCGGATGCTGCAGAAGATCTGGCTCTTCAAACGGAGCCTGCGATCCTTGGGTCGCAAGCTGGCGTCACCGTGGGTGAGTCAGCTCAAGATAAGGGTGAACCCTCTTCGGGTAATGATCCCACGGCTGAAGTCTTCGCCGAAAACCTCCTCAGCAATCCAGGTCTTGCCAAGTTTGGCCTGACCCAGAAATCTGCAGAGGAGATCCAGCGGCTAGCCAGGCAAGTCCTGGATAAAGGCCATTTATCCCCCGAGGAGGAAGCGCAAGAAGCAGAGACGTCAAGTTCTCTGACCTTCTCACTCAAGTCTGCCTTCGCGATGAGAGGATTAGGACTGGCGAGCTTCCAACAGCCCCAGTGATCCCGCTTACTCTTGCTGAGAAGGTGGCCGCTGAAGTGAATGCGGGTTTAGACAAACTCACCCATGAGCAATATGTAAGTCGGAATTCCAACTCTTGTTTTTTCCATTATGTTATATCATATCCTCTAGCCCCCAAGCATGAAGTAGGATATAGAATCCGAGTTTATGCTTCATTAGGATGCCAAAGAATGAACTAGTGTAGCCCCCAAGGCTCGTGCTGATATTTAGCAAAAATATTAGCCCGAGTCTTAAGTAGCTTTCTGACTTTGGGTATTCTGACTTACAGAAAGTATGTTCCTATAACCAGGAATTATTGACCAATATCTGTGATAAGCGGAGAGAGATCAAAGCTCTCCGGCTTAAAAATGCTGAGCTCAAAGTAGCCAAGGATGAAGCCGAAGGTAAACATTCCGAGATTCAAACCTTGCCTTTGGGTTTTTCAATGTCGAATTTTTCTGAACTGTTGTTCTTTTTTGACTTACAACGCTGGTGAAGCAATCTATCGCTATGATTGAAGAGGCCGAGAACCTCAAGACCCTGGTGGTGGAAAACAAGGGACTTCGCCAAGAGCTGGATAAGCTCAAGGCAGATCATGAAAAGAGCATAGCTCAAGTCCTTGAATCCTCCTCCATGGCCACTGATGAGCGTGATCGCAAGATTGCTGCTCAGGATAAAATAATCTCGGACCTTAAGAATGAGCTTGGCAGAGAGAAGGACCTATCCCAGGCGCTCCGGGCTGAACTCCCGAGTCTCCGGGAGGAGAAGACCAAGATTAACGACGTCATTTTTGGTGCGTTCCACCTCTCTGACTTATCTTTTTCTTCGACTTCTATCAATGTCGGTTTTTTCTTAACTTGTTTTGTGTATAGGTCCTCTGAAGTTGATGGACTCTTCCTCGTCCGAGCCCTGCACCCATCGGCTTACCCAAGTCGGTGATCTTATTCATGACTACCGCCAGTCCCTTGAGGACATTGGCGAGTCTCTCAGGATTCTGGACATGCCAAGCATGTCGGATTTTGAGGTGCGGGACAGGGCCAAGGAGATGCCGCAGCTTGTTCGGGACTGGAACATGTCCTACGCGCGGACTGCTGCGCATAGCACTCTCTCCATGGTCATGAGCCACCATGGAAACATGGAAATATGGCAAGTGACTAGAGGGTACTGCAAGGTAGACGAAGACGGCCAAGAGCAGGACCTTCAAGCCATCATGCACTCCTACGCCGGATACGGGTGCCATGTAGCTGATCTGGCCAGCTACGAGATCCCCTTCTTCACCCGCGTGGATACTCCACCTCCTCCTGCAGAAGAAGCCGAAGAAGTTTCTGACGATGAACGCACCAACTCGGATGCGGACATCTCGGAACGATATCAAGGCGGAGTGACCAGCGAGCCGACAGATCCTTCATCTCCTCCTGCATCATAGACCAGAAAATTTATGTATTATTCCGGAAAAACCCGATGTGATTGTAAATATTAAGTACTATTTCTCTTTGCAAGTGCTAAGCTTTTGATCTATTCAGCACTTTTGACTTTTGAAATTTTTGCGTGCCTGAAATGTTTACACAAGCACTTGTATTTTTTTGTCTCTACTTACCGTTTATCTGGCTTTCCGCTTCGTCCCTTTCGTGAGCCGGCCAAACCTTCAGCTGGAAACTTTGCCGAGCAACGGAGCTCAATTGCTAAACCAGTTTAAACTCGGAAACAAAGCCGGCTTCCAGTACCAACAATTCACTACTCGGAAAATGCCCGCATCCGGCAATCAGATAAATAACCAAAGTAAAGACTAGAAATTTTTAGAGTTATACCCGAAGGTAGCAGTTTTAGAATCAGAAATCTAGACCAGAACGAACATGAGCATAAAGTACTTTCAAGCATTCTGGGATTTTCGACTATGACATGATCATTCGGAAATAAGATGGTTTAAGAACTTCTCAGAAAAAACTTGAGGCAACCAAAGCTTTTATTTCTCACAGAACATGTACATATGTATGATTACAAAGAAGGATAAACTAAGAATAAAAGGGATGTAGCTGAGCAATATTCCATGGTCTGTCTAACTCATCCGGATTTGTACTGCCTCCAGCTCTCTTTCTCTTCTTAGTAGCAGGTATTTCTTTGACTGGCCTCATGTCAGTTAAGTAGTACGATCCATTGTGCAATACTCGACTAACTAAAAAGGGCCCTTCCCATACTAGGGAAAGTTTGTGCTTTCTTTGTTGCAGAAGCCGGAGAACCAAATCACCTTTATTGAAAGATCTATTCCGGACTCTCTGGCTATGATACTTGCGTAACTTCTGCTGATAGGCTGTAGATCTCATTTCAGCAACGACGCGAACTTCTTCGACTAAGTTGAGATCATTTTGTCGAGAAATCTCGGAATCCTCTTTGATATACGCGGCCACTCTAGGAGAAGTATGAATTAAATCACTAGGAAGAACTGCTTCTGCGCCATAGACCAAGAAGAAAGGTGTGTATCCTGTTAACCTGTTCGGAGTTGTTCGTAAACTCCAAATTACAAAGGGTAGTTCCTCTGCCCAAGCCCCCGCAGCACGTCGTAGTGGTGCTTCGAGTCTTGGTTTCAAGCCTTATAGAATTAAACAATTTGCTCTTTCGACTTGTCCGTTAGCCAATGGATGTGCGACTGACACAATGTCAAGCCGGATATTTTGCTCATCGCAGAATTCGGCCAGTTCTCCATAGAAAAGTTACTCCCGTTGTCCGTGATAATGCTATGCGGATAACCATACCGGATTATAACATCCTCGACAAATCTTTTGGCTGTTGCTCCATCACAACTAGTGACAGGTTTAGCCTCGATCCACTTGGTGAATTTATCCACCATCACTAAGAGGTGAGTAAATCCACTTGGAGCTCGCTTAAAAGGTCCTACCATATCAAGCCCCCAGACCGCAAAAGTCCATGTTATAGGTATTGTTCGCAGCTGATCAGCCGGAACATGATCTTGCTTGGCGTACTTTTGGCAGCCTTTGCATGTCTTGACTAATCGTTCGGCATCTGCCTGAGCTGTAAGCCAGAAAAATCCATGTCGAAAAGCTTTTGCCACTAAAGATTTGGCTGCAGCATGGTGACCACACTCGCCTTCGTGGATTTCCCTTAAGATTTCCACTCCTTCTTCCGGAGATACACAGTGCTGACAAACCCCAGAAACACTCCGTTTATGGAGCTCACCCTTAACAATAGTATAGGCTTTTGCTCGTCGGATAATCTGCCGGCTCAGCACCTCGTCTTCGGGTAATTTGCCATCTACCAAATAATCGAGGTAGGGTTGAGTCTAGATGGGAATTACAGCCAGAACTGCTATCAAAGGTCATCTACTCCCTTTACCGAGGGGACTTTGAGGTGCTCTAAAAATGCGCCATCCGGGACCTCTTTCCGTGCAGAGCCTATTCGAGATAGTGCATCTGCTTCCTCATTTTCTGCTCGAGGGATGTGTTGAACTTCAAACCCTTCGAACGATTTAGATAGATCATCCACGACAGCTTTATATGCTGCCATGTGCTTATTTGCATTACAAATATCTGAGACTTGCTGAGCAACAAGATTCGAATCTCCGTAACACATCAAACGTCGGATGCCAATATCCTTGGCAATCCCGATTCCATGCAGCAGTCCTTCATACTCGGCAATATTGTTTGTCACTGTGAAGTGGATCTGCAACACATATAATAGTTTATCTCCTTGGGGTGATTTGAGCACCACGCCAGCCCCCGAGCCCCCTCGAGCCTTAGACCCATCGAAAAAAAGGGTCCAGTATTCCGACTCAGGGAGGACCATGTTCTCCTTCGTCTCTGTCCAATCAGCGACAAAGTCAGCAAGGATCTGGGGTTTGATTGCTGTCCGAGGTTTGTACTCAATATCAAAAGCTGAGAGCTCTATGCCCCATTTGGCGACGCGTCCTGTGGCGTCGCTGTTGTTGATTATATCTCTCATGGGAGCTTTGCTCACCATGGTAATTGGATGCTCCTAAAAATAGTGTCGTAACTTACGAGATGCTAGGAAAACATCGTAAGCCAACTTTTGATAGTGTGGATATCGCTGTTTTGATTCTGTCAAGACCTCGCTGACAAAGTAAGTCGAACGCTGCACCAGGTGTTCCTGATTTTCCTCTGGTCTCTCCACCACCATGACGATACTAACGACCTTATTTGTCGCAGCAAGATAAAGCAACATTGGTTCCTGAGGTTCCGGCGCTGCAAGGATAGGAGCAGATGAGAGTACTTTCTTCAAGTCTTGTAGTGCAGCTTCAGCTTCGTCAGTCTAGACAAAATCTTTGGTCTTCTTCAGGAGTTTCTATAATGGTGTGGCTCTTTCACCAAGCCGGCCTACAAATCGACTGACTGCAGCAATGCAACCAGTTAATCTTTGTACGTCCTTCAGGCGAGTTGGCCTGGAAATATTGAGTATAGCCTTGATTTTGTCGCGGTTCACCTCTATGCCTCTTTGAGACATGATGAAACCTAACAATTTTCCGGCTGGTATTCCAAAGAAGCATTTCTTCGGGTTAAGCATGATGTTGTATTTTTGTAGATTGGCGAACGTTTCCTCCAAGTCAGAAATGAGTGTTTCCTTCTTTTTGGACATCACCACGATATCATCCACGTATGCATGTACATTGCGTCCGAGTTGGTCGTGGAGGCAACGCTGCATCGTGCACTGGTACGTAGCTCCTGCATTCTTTAGCCCAAAGGGCATCGTAACAAAACAGAAGGTTCCGAAGGGGGCTATGAATGAAGTTTTGACTTTGTTAGTTTCCTTCATCCGGATTTGGTGATAACCGGAATATGCGTCGAGAAAACAGAGGAGTTCCGAGCCTGTCATAGAATCGATAACTTGATCAATTCTAGGCAGAGCGAATAGATCTTTTGGACAAGCCTTGTTCAAGGCAATATAATCAACACACATCCTTAAATCATTGGTGTCCTTTTTAGGGACCATTACAGGATTGGCCGACCACTCAGTGTGGATGACCTCTTCTATGAATCTGGCTAACTCGAGCCGTGCTAGTTCCTTAGCTATTGCCTTACGCTTTTCGTCGCCAAACCGCCGTAAGGGCTGTTTGACGAGTTTAGCGTTCGGGTTTACATTTAGAGAGTGCTCAGCAAGTTCCCTAGGTACTCCGGTCATGTCAGATGGCTGCCATGCAAAGATATCTTGATTTGCTTGGAGGAACTTGACGAGCGCGCTTTCCTATGCGCTGTCTAGGCCTACGCCTATCTGGGTCACCTTGGAGGGGTCATCATCCTTCAACGGCGCTTTCTTCGCCTCTTCTGATGCCTTGAACTCCTGATTTGGCTTGGTAACCTCCTTCTTCGTTGCGGGCATCTCAGACGGATCTATGCTCTTCTTGATCTCTTGGTACTCCTGGGCGTGCAACATGGCTTCGGCAAAGGCAGCATTTCCATCCTTGCACTCTCGCACTTTCTTCAGGTCTCCCCTGATGGTGATCACGCCGTTGGGACCTGGAATTTTCATCATATTGTAAATGTAACACAGACGAGCCATAAAAGCCCAGTAAGCCGGACGTCCGAATATAGCGTGGTATGCGCTCTTGAACGGGACCACTTCGAAGGAAAGTGCCTCCGTCCGATAGTTCTTTGGAGTTCCAAAGGTAACGTCCAAAGTGATCTCTCCTAGGGAATTAGCTTGTCTTCCTGGGACAACTCCGTGAAAAATCACAGAGCTATGGTTTAGCTGGGTCTCCGAGATCTTCATCCGGCATAGCGTTTCGACATAGAGAATATTGATGCTGCTACCACCGTCCATGAGGGTCTTGGAGAAACCATAACCGTCAATAAGTGCGTTGACAAGTAAGGCGTATTTTCCTCGCCTGTGTAACTTAGGCGGATGATCATCGCGGTTAAACGTGATTGCCAATTCCGACCAGTCCAAATACTGGGGGACAGCCGGAACTGTTGCATTGAGCTTGTGTAAAACTGCTTTCTTGACCTTTGCTGGTTGAGATCCGAGGAAGGTGACATAAGTGTCCTTCTTGGTGGGAAAAGTCTTCTTCCCTTCCGACCTGGGATTTGAAGCATCAGCTTCCTCCATGTCGGAATCTTCCTTGGTCTCTTTGTCTTTTTCGGGATTTTTCTTTCCCTTCTTCCGCTTAGCTTTGTAGCCCGCGGTGCCATCTCTTTTGATGTCACCATTGAAACGACATTCAGCGTTGGTGTGGGACGAGCCCCCATTGGCGTCTATGCTTGCGCTTTATGAGTTGAAGTTAGCCGAACCATGTATCATGGGGACCGCTTTCAACACTTCATTTGGTACTTTGTACCTAGTTGATATCATGTTCTTTTGCTTATGGATCCCGGCGGTGTGAAATAAAAGTGGAACTTGTAAGATCAAGGAGTTTATATGTGTGTTAGAGAAACGCCTGGGCCGCTAGCCTAAGCCATGCCTAATCATGGTGGAAACTTGCAGCATAACTATAGTGAGCATTCTATGAAGCATCCTCAATAAAAACCTATGCAAATAGCAAATAAAAAGATCGCTGAGATGCTCACTGTCTGCTTGCCTTGTCATTTTGATTATGGGATAGCTCCTGTGTCATGTGCAAAGGGTACCCCATTGGCAGTTCTCAATGATATGCATGTATTTACAATGACAAGAGCTTGCTCGTGACTGAAGTTGAGTAGCATGAGGATCGGTACTCATAAGTAAGGGGCATGAGATTTCAACTTATAACTTGTCAAGCATATCCTCTTAGTTGTGTCACTTTAACCTTAATCACCTAAAGATGCCTATGATAGGGGCAATGAGAGCTGAAAGCTAGTAAGTATCATAATTTTTGGAGCTCTTTATGAGACTTGCAATCCCTGCTTCCCTTTTTGAAGGGCCTTTCTTTTACTTTGTAGTTGAGTCAGTAAACCTACTCCCTTCTATCTCAGCAAGTATTTTGAGTTGTTGTGTTTCATTCATTCATATGTTGATTTATTCAATCATGTTTCTTATGTTCCTTCTTTTGCACATTGCTCTTATCCTGATGTTTACTACTTTGAAAGCTATCATTGAAAAACCAGCTATTTGTGAACTCTAGCAAATTATCAACTATTCTTCGACCAAGAGCTAAGTTTGCCATTACCAATTATGATTCACTTTATGTATCTTTATTGTGTTTCCTTTATTTATTACAAGTTGAGTTATATAATAGTGAGTTGTCTTCTATTATGATCTATGTATTTGATGAATGTGATGCTTCTTGTCCGTATTCCTTTATCGACTCTTCACTCCATAAACCTGAGGCCATGTTTATTGAGCTCAGTTTCGCTTGGGGACAAGCGAAGTCTAAGCTTGGGGGAAGTTGATACGTCCATTTTGCATCACTATTCCATGTCTTAATTCACTATTATTCATTGATATATTTCGTATTGAGAGGTGATACTTATGTTATTTCATCTGTTTTTGCATGGTTGATGACTTTTGGAGCATGGACTACTGCAGTCAGGATTCTGATGGAAAAGGTGCTGTTTGGAGGCAAAATTCGCGAAGATCAGAAAATCCAGGAAAATATACGGAAAATCCTATTTTTCCAGAAGACTAAGGATGCCAGAAGACGGAGTGGAGATGGGCCACAGGGGGCCCACACCACCCCATGGCGCGGGCAGCCCTAGGCCGCGCCAGGAGGTGGTGTGGCCACCCTGGCCCACTCCAGCCTCTCCCCTCTGGCGTATATCATCCTCCCGAAACCCTAAGACTCGGGGAGCGACCACAGAAAGATTCCGCCGCCTCTGCGGGGTGGAAAACACCGAGAGAAAAAGATCTCTCCGGCAGACAGATTTCTGCCGGGGGAATTCCTTCCCGGAGAGGGGAGATCGTCACCATCAACACCACCATCAAGCTGGACTTCATCGGGATCATCATCATCATCACCACCATCATCACCATCAGCACCCTCATCACCATATCCATATTGCTGTAACAATTGCGTTGAATCTTGCATTAGTTCATAGGGGAAACTTTCCCGGTGTTGATTACTCTTTGTAGTTGATGCTATTGACTGAACCATTGAATTATTGTTTATGTTCAGATTGTTATACATCATTATTCCATCTCTGATCATGATCCATATGATGTCTTGTGAGTAGTTCATTTTGTTCTTGAGGACATGGGAGAAGTCTTGTTGTTAGTAGTGGAGTTGTGTTGAGAAAGATTCAATAGATTGTTATTTAAGTTGTGGTGTACTTCTTCTAGTGGTGTCATGTGAACGTCGACTACATGACACTTCACCTATATGGGCCTAGGGGAATGCATTGTGTATTTGGCTACTAATCGTAGGGGTTGCCAGAGTTACAGAAACCTGAACCCCCGTTAGGAAACCATTGCACAAGGGATCTAAGGGTCTTAGAGTTTAAAGATGTGGTTAGGTTTCTACCTTAATTACTTTCTTGTACTTACAAATGTTTGCAAGGGGTATAATCACAAGTATGTATTAGTCTTGGATGGGGTGGTACATTAGCACAGGTTCACCCACACAACACTTAGCAAGCTAAAGAAGATTAATCAACTATATGAAGCGAAAGCACTTGACAGTCTTCCCATGTGTCCTCGAGAACGTTTGGTCATCTTAAGTAATACAACCGGCTTGTCCTTTGCTGCGTAAAGGATTGGGCCACTTGCTGCATTTATTCCTACTGTCTTTTATTTACTCGTAATTTGTTTACTTGCTTTATCGAAAACCCCTAAAAATCTGTTTGCTAAGTATTTGCAGAGAATTCCTGATCCATACCACTAGCCAGCACCTTCTGCTCCTCGTTGGGTTCGACACTCTTACTTATCGAAAATACTGCGATACACCCCTATACTTGTGGGTCATCAATATGCTTGACAAGTTATAAGTTGAAAACCTCATGCACCTTGCTTATGAGTACCATTCCTCATGCTACTCAACTTTAGTGACAAGTAAGTTCTTGTTATTGTAAGTACATGTGTATCATAAAGAACCGCCAACGGGGTACCCCTTGCCCAATGATACAGAAGCTTTCCCATATCAAAATGACAAGGCAAGCAGACAATGAGCATCTCAGTGATCTTTTTGTATGCTATTTTCATAGGGTTTTCCCTATTTTTTGATGCTTCACAGATTGCTCACTATGGTTATGCTGCACGTTTCCACCATGATTAGGCATGGCTTAGACTAGCCGCCCAGGCGTTTCTCTAACACATATACAAACTCCATGAGCCTTACAAGCTCCCCTTTCATTTCACACCGTCGGGATCCATAAGCAAAAGAACATGATATCAACTAAATAAAGTGCAATGTTGAAAGTGTTCCCCATGTTAACATGGTTCTGCTAATTCACAACTTACAAAACGCAAGCATATACGCAACATAGATGGGAACAATGGTTCAAGTTTATTAAGTGCAAGAAAGTAAAGTGTGCCATCAAGTTCGTGAGAGCTTTAATCACTATTTTTCACATAACAAGTTTAATTTGGAAGGTAGATAAAAACATGAATATACTTGGAATAGCAATAATGCTAATAGGTAGGTATGGTGGACTCTTTGGAATAACTTGGTTTTATTTGGAGTTGGATGCATGAGTGGAACTCATACTTGGTACATGTGGAGGCTAGCAAAAGACTGGGAGCGACCAACTAAGAGAGAAATAATGGCCATAATCATGCAAAGCGACAAAACATTATTAATTAAAGCATAAATTGATATTACAAGTCAAAAAATAAATGATCATAGAGGCTATGGTGACTTGGTATAGTCTTAACATGGTGTGAGCATGCGCCAAGTCAACCCAAATAAAGCATCAAAGGAGAATACCACAATATTATGCTTTAATATGCTAAAACAACGCATGATTCTTTCAAGGAAGTTAAGCAATCTCAATTGTTTGTAACAAGTCATGCTACAACAATAATCACTAAGCATAAAGTCAAAGCAATATCAAGCATGACATGATAAAGTCTAAGTCACAGTCAGAACAAGACTCCTTTGTACCACTTATAAACATGAACTTTCCTACTCTTTTCCAATCCAAATCAACTTATTTGAAACTATGTATGAATGCAGGGGTACAACCAATTTATTTAAGAAAACCAAGCAAACGAAAACTAAAAAAATGAAGATGCTCCAAAAACAACACAATTGTGCATGAAACAATAAAAATGAAGTGTTAGGAAAAAACCTGAGAATTTTATTGATGAAGAAGGGGATGCCTTGGGCATCCCCAAGCTTTGATGCTTGTACTTCTTGAATATTTCTTGGGGTGACACGGGTAGTATCCCCAAGCTTGAGATTTTTTCCATACTTCATCTTATCACATTATTATTCCCTACACTTTAAAGTTTCCTTCATACAAAACTTCACACAATCTTCATTAGCAACATTAGTATACTTAAGATAAAAAGTCTTTTGGTTCAATTTCAACACAAGTAAAACTTCCATTTAAACACAAGATACTGTAGAAATTCCTTATAAAAGTTCAAGTGATCAAAGAGAACTCAAAGAGAAAGAGATTAAGAGGCAAATGCAAATAATGGCAGAAATCTGTCAAAACAGACCAGCAGGAAAAAACCGATTTTTTCAAAGAGCTTCTGTTGCTCAAATCAAAAAGTGTTAAACTAACTAAAGTTAGATAACAACCTGGGGCAGAAGCACAAAAAATTACAGCTCAATAAGACATACATAGATTTTTCACGAATTTTTACAGCGAAGCACAAAAATCTGTTTCGGGACAGCAACTTTCCCAAGCATTATTTCTCTCTTAGTAGAGGTTATTCTTGGCACAAAAACCACACAAAAAGGATAAAGAGAGGTTATTACAGAGGCAATAACTTCCAAGACTCAACAAAAGAAAAATTTATTGACTAAGAATTTGGGTTATCTCCCAATAAGTGCTTTTCTTTAACGCCTTTGAGCTAGGCATAAGAAGCAAGAATCAAGTATTCTCAAATGAAGAAGCATTAAGAGCAAATTTTGTTTTAATAGGAGAGGCAAAAGGAATCTTCTCTCTCTTCTTAGGGAAGTGTTCTATACCTTCCTTGAGTGGGAATTGATATTTAATGGTGCCTTCTTTCATATCAATAATGGCACAAACAGTTCTAAGAAAAGGTCTTCCCAAAATAATAGGACAAGAAGCATTGCATTCAACATCCAAAACATAGAAATCAACAGGGACATAGGTATTGTTAACCATAATAAGAACATCATTAATACTCCCCATGAGTTTCTTTTTAGCATTATCATCAAGTTGGACATCTAAATAACAATCTTCCAATGGTGGTAAATCAAGCATTTCATAAATCTTTCTAGGCATAATAGAAACACTACTATCAAGATCACATAAAGCTTTGAGATCAAATTCATTTATTTTAATATTAATGATGGGTTCCCAACCATCTTATAATTTCATAGGGATAGAAGCTTTATGTTTCATCTTTTCTTCTTTAATTTTTATGAGAGCATCAGTAATGTGTTTTGTAAAGGCCATATTCATAGCACTAGCATTAGAACTTTTAGAAAGCTTTTGTAGGAACATAATTACTTCAGAGATATTGCAACCATCAAGATCAAAATCATAATTACCATCCAAGGTAGTAGAGCCATTGTTTCCCATATTTCAAAGAATTTCAGCATTTTTATTGGAAATGGTTCCATTGGTTTTGGGCATTGTTGCAAAAGGAATGGGGGCTTCATGTGGTTTGCTAGCATCAACATTGGTGGTGGTGATAGTACAAATACTACTATTTCTAGCAATTTCATCTTCTCTTTCCCACTTAGCATGTAATTCAGCTAACAGTCTAACCTTTTCATCAATTCTAACTTGTATGGCATTAGTAGCAGCAAAGGGATTTTCTATGATTTCAGGTTTAGCAGCCATTTTATTAATCAAAGAGGATTGTGCTTCATACAAACATGATATATTTCTTTCAACATTAGACAGATTTTCCTCAATAGTTTTACTGAAAGCAGTTTGTTTACTAATAAAATCTTTAAGCGTGACTTCAAGTTTAGAGGGTGCACTTCTATTATTGTTGTAGGAATTTCCATAAGCATTACCATTATTGAGAGGATATGGCCTATAATTATTATTACCAAAATTATTGCTGTAGGCATTGTTGCTAAAATTATTATTTCTAATAAAGTTCACATCAACTTGCTCTTCTTGATCAACCAAAGAGGCTAAGGGAACATGATTTGGATCAATATGAGCTTTCCTATTAACAAGCATAGACATAATAACATCAATTTTATCACTCAAGGAGGAGGTTTCTTCAATAGAATTTACCTTCTTACCTTGTGGAGCTCTCTCAGTGTGCCATTTAGAATAGTTAACCATCATATTATCCAGGAGCTTTGTTGCAGCACCCAAAGTAATGGTCATAAAGGTACCTCCAGTAGCAAAATCCAGAAGATTTCTTGAAGAATAATTCAGTTCTGCATAAAAGGTTTGGATAATCATCCAAGCAGTCAGTCCATGAGTGGGACAATTCTTCACCAAAGATTTCATTCTTTCCCAAGCTTGAGCAACATGTTCATTGTCAGATTGTTTAAATTCCATTATTTCACTTCTCATAGATATAATCTTAGCAGGAGGATAGTATTTTCCAATGAAAGCATCTTTGCATTTAGTCCAAGAATCAATACTATTTCTAGTTAGGGATAGCAACCATTCTTTAGCTTTTCCTCTCAAAGAGAAAGGAAACAATTTAAGCTTAATAATATCTCCATCTATATCCCTATGTTTTTGCATCTCACAAAGTTCAACAAAGTTATTAAGGTGAGCAGCAACATCTTCAGTACCAACACCAGAGAATTGTTCTTTCATAACAAGATTGAGCAAAGCAGGTTTAATTTCAAAGAAAGTAGCTTCAGGAACAGGTGGAGCAATAGGTGTGCACATGAAATCATTGTTGTTGGTGCTAGTGAAGTCACACAACTTAGTATTTTCAAGAGTATTCATTTTTTGTGTTTTTAATAAAGGAAGCAAACCAGTATAACTAATTTTTGTGTGTTTTTGATAAAAGAAACAAGCAAACAAAGCAGAAATAAACTAAGAAAAACAAAAAACAAAGTAAAGAGATTGATTATGAAGGACTCCCCTTGTGAAGCTGTCCTTGACTCCCCGGCAATGACGCCAAAAAAGGCTTGATGGCTCAAAATATATCGAGATTGTTGGGAACCCCAAGAGGAAGGTATGATGAGCACAGCAACAAGTTTTTTCTCAGTTATGAAACCAAGGTTATCGAACCAGTAGGAGAAAGGAAACAACTCCAAGGTATTTTTTCCAACTTGGAATCCTGCACAACACAACCACAGAACTTTGCCCCAACTTATAGTGAGGTTGTCAATCTCACCGGTTTTGCTGAAAACAAAGAATTAAACGTATTGTGTGGAAGATAGTAATTGCTTCCAGAAAGTAAACAGTAAATAGTAAATAGATGGTAGATTAATGGTAAAAGAATGGACCGGGGTCCATAGTTCACTAGAGGTGATTCTTCTTAAGATAGATGACATGTTGGGTGAACAAATTACAACGGGGCAATTAACAGACACCAAGAAAGCATACATTCATATACTAATCATCTTGACTCCTATGAGATTTGATTGGGCATTACAACATTATACATAGACCGTAATCCAACTATATATGACTAATAATCCACCTTCAGGTTATCATCTGAACCCCCTCCAGTATTAAGTTTCAAGCAACAGATAATTGCATTAAGCAAAGTGTGTGAAGTAAACAATACGATTGTCCCATGGACAAAGGATTGTTGTTTTCTCCCTAGTAGCAATACCACATCTAGTACCTTAGAGATTCCTATCACTTCCCCAGATTACTAGAGGCATGAACCCACTATCGAGCATAAATACTCCCTCTTAGAGTTGCTAGCATCTACTTGGCCAAGATAGCTACTAACAACGGAAAGCATGCAAGATCACAAATAACGTAGACATGATAGAATCAATAATCAATCTGAAATAGCATCTCAAGATCCATTGGATCCCCGCAAACACAACATGTAAGTTTACAAATAGATGATCTTGATCATGAACGGAGCTCATAAGATCTAAACATGATAACACAAAGGAGGAGAACCAACCATCTAGATACTACATGGACCCGTAGTCCATGGATGAACTACTCACGCATCACACCAGAGGCAGACATGGTGATGAAGAAGGCCTCCAGGGTGATCTCTCCCCTCCGGCAGGGTGCCGGGAAGAGCTTTAGATCCCCCCCCCCGATCTAGGGATGGAGATGGCAGCGGCTATAGACTCTTTCGTGAAATTTTATCGGGTACTTAGGTTTCTCGTCCTGGGAGGCTTTTATAGGCGGAAGGGCAAGGTCGATGGAGCACCAGGGGGCCCACACCCCCTGGTGGCGCGCCCCCAGGCCGCGCCGCCACCAGGTGTGGCCGCCCTGGTGCGCCACTTCCTCTCCCCTCCGGACTCCGTGTTGCTTCGGGTAAAATATTGACTTTGGCTTTTGTCCGGTCCAATTCCGAGAATATTTCCTTACTAGCTTTTCTGAAATAAAAAACAGCAGAAAACATGCAACTGGCACTGTGGCATCTTGTTAATAGGTTTGTTCTAGAAAATGTATAAAAATACTCCAAAGTGTGGACAAAACATAAGAAAATAGATACAAAACAAGCATGGAATATCAAAAATTATAGATACGTTTACGACATATCAGGCGGCCCCTAGCTGAAGGCAATATGTCCGAGAGATAATAATAAAATGGTTATTATATTATTCCATGTTTATGATAAATGTTTATTTCTCATGCTATAACTGTGTTAATTGGAAACGTTAATACATGTATATTAAATAAGCAAATATATAGAGTTTCTAGTTATGCCTCTCATATAAACTAGCTCGTTGATTAACAAGATGATCAAGGTTTCCCGATCATGTACATTGGATGTTGTTAATATTGAGGTCACAATATTGATGGAATGATGTGATGAAAACTCACCCAAAGTATAGTAATACTGTCAAAATTATTATATTTATATTGCTATAACATCATACAAACTAACTCTAATCCTTAGACCATCAGATCGTGTTAATTGCTTGACTATAAAGGTGAATTTGGGTACTCTAAAAGTGTTATATTGAGACTCATGGATCAAGAGTGGGATTTGTCCATCCCGATGACATAGAGATATACTCAGGGCACTCTCGGTGATATCATGTTGACATAGCTTGCAATAAAGTAATAGGATCACTAAGAATGTTATATCATGGGAACAAAAAAAGAGTACTTGTCGGTAACAATATCAAACTAGGTATGGGATACCGATGATCGAATCTCGGACATGTAATATATCACGATAAAAGGGGATTTAGTTACGACTTTAAAGGTTCTCATGATCACTAAGTCATTGTTGAATGTGTGGGAGTTAATACGGATCTCTAGCTCCCGCTACTGATTATTGATCGGAGAGAGGTCTCGATCATGTCTGCATTATTCGTGACCCATAGGGTGACAAACTTAAGGTATACCGACACCAATTTGAGCAAATATAATACCAGAGAAAGATTTTGAAAGCACTAGAATTATTTCGATGGACACCGGCATTGTCTCAGGTCAAATTGCTGAAAATGGTTTCAGATGTAATACCGAAGTATTGCAAGGGGTTTATGCAAATGCTTGTTAATTAAAGTAATTAACAAAATTCTGAATAAAATAAATAAAAGAGTTTTATTAAATGAGAGATGTCATTAATTTTGGTGGAAAATTAATGCATGTGAGTGGACATGTGAGTGGAGATGAATTTGTGTGAGTGGAGCTTCCACCCACATGAATGAGGAGAAGGTGGGGGCACCTCCTTTGGCCACCGGACTTGGGAAGGGGATGCCCCTCCCCTATGAAAGGAGCTCTCCTCCTCCTCCACTCTTACACCTCCTCGTGAAGGATCTCTTTTCCCCTCTAAAATATTCTCTATGACTTAGGATTAGGGAAGTACATGTTCCTGGTGGTTTCTCTAGAATGATTAGTTGCTTCCGCTACTTTGTTGGAGGTAGGACTCTGAGGTTTTAGGCTACCAGGCGTGTGTACGATGACGGATGCATTGTTGCTTTGTGGTGATGGATTTCATCACTGATGACTGCAAGTGCATAAATCGATTGTAGTTAGTTTTGAAATAAGAGTATCCAACCCACAGAGAACTATTGGGTTAAGGTCTTTATGTCCCTCGTCACTGTCTAACAAAGGACACTTGTAATCCACCTTTGATTTCAAGTAAAGGGTGTTTGAAAGGTTTTGATTGAATACAGAAAAATAATTAAAACAAGTAACAAAAGCGTTTGGAATGGTGGTTGAACTCAATAAGGCTAAAGCTTTCTCGGGATGTAGGATACACCACTAGCATGTTGTAATTAATCATAATTAGGATAACCTATTTCTTATGTCATGACATGTGTGGAGAGAGCTCCATAATAAGATATTTACTACAAGGCTCGTATGTAGTCACTTTTTTAGCCAAGAATAAGGTCATCTCTAAATAACCACTCGATCTCTAAGAGCAGTCACCCATACATACCACTGCAGTTAAGGGTCTTCCCATTGATATTGTAATTAGCTTAGTGAATCTCTCTTGTTTCCTCCTTTGACCGTGCAGGTTGCTCGCCTATGCTTCTGTCATAATAGCTTCAGGCACACTTCCAAACACGTCCAAAGGTTTTCACCCTTTTTCTTAGATCCGAAAGCAAATGATATGTGGCCGACTACACATACCATCTAAAGAGAGAGATCAAACACACATCATAGATCAACAGATCATGGACATAATTAATAAATCATCTTTATTTCATTTCATTATATTGTTAGGGTTTTTCCATCTCTCCAATAACGAAGGAAACTACTCATACATAGAAGCAATCAACAACATCATCATAATCAAATAGATGGTTAAAAATACGAGGATAAATCTAGTGCAAACCACAATTGAATCTGGAATTACAACAAGATTCGATGAATGGAAGATGGGGGTAGTAGTGGTGATGGTGATGCAGCGGTTGATGATGAAGGGGATGATGCGATGTCCTCCAATGATATGTGAAGCAGTAAGGATTCGCCCTTCTCCAAATTCCTCCTCTAGATCCCTTTATGGTGTGGTTTTTTGTGGCTGAAATTTTCTAAGAATATCAGATTTGTGATCTATCTTCGCGAGGTGAAAGTATTTGACGAGGCGATCACGCTTCCATATAGTACGAAAGGACAGTACAGGCGGACTCCGCCCGTACCAGTAGTCGTTAAGACCCCTGTATCCTCCAATGCATGTGCAAATCTCCCAGGTGCAAAGATAAATCAATTAAATAACTTTTATCACTTAAAAATATTATATTACAACATAATATGATAGTTCTAATTGATATGTTCATAAGAGACTTAATAATTTAGGATCCTGTTAAAACAAGGACAAAACGTGCACGCAAACGCAGTAAAATAAAAAACCCTACTCTACTTATGTAAAAACAAAAGGTAAATATGATTTAATTTTAGACTCATCAACTCCCCCAAGCTAGACTCTTGCTCGTCTCCGAGAAAGATGGTGGCTGATGGACAAGATCATGATGTTCATGAGGCATGAGTCATTACAATAAATGAGGCAAAAATTAAAACATGAGTACAGTATCAGATGTAGAGTTACATCGGGAGTTTTATCACACATTTACACATCACATGACTTAGAGACTTTCAAACCTTTTTGTATCAATGAAGTTATAAGAAGCTTTTAGCGATTAAACATATTATATAATCATAAGGTTAAATTGGTTGAGAACTTGATTTGGGTAATGAAGAATCATGATTATTCTTTTTTATTTCTCTTTTCAAGCTTGTACTTTTTTGCCTTGAAATTCTCTTGATAGCTGAATCTTTTATCTCTCTTCTCTCTTTTTTAGCAGAGCTACTTGATCATGCTCACTACTTTTATGACTCTTGTAAACTCAAACATGTGACTATAATATGCTATCAAGATATTTTTTCTCATAATTTAATCAATACTTTTATTGGTGTGGAAGATCCTAAAATCATAACAATTGTACATGTATCATAACACTCAACATAATTCAATCATCTAATATAATAGTCATGAACCAAAATATTACTTCAAATATCATAAAGTCTCGAAACTCAATCCATGGCTTAGGATTAGCGAAGTATATGTTTCCGGTGGTTTCTCTAGAAGGATTTGCTTCTTCCGCTCCTTTGCTAGAGCGAGGACTCGGAGGATGTCGGGGTATCGGACGTGTGTAGAGTCACGGATGCACTGCTGTTTTGTGGTGCTAGACTTCATGATAATACTGAGATCAGCAAGTGAACGACTACTTCATCCACGAGAATAATCTCATAACGCTTTGTCGATCTTCGAGGGTAAGTTCTCTATGGATGTATGTCCACCCGTTGATGTATCTAGGTAGATAGATCTTGGTGCTTAGTTGTTCACATCATAGGAATTTTTTGTTTCTATGCTACGAACCCAATACTAGCTACTCCGCCTAACCAATGAGGCCCTCCTAGTACATGCGCTCGTCTATCTACGATAGCTAGGGCGGTGGCGGTGGCGCCACGGGACAGAAGGAGATGCCGCGAGCCTGGCGCGGTGACTGCATCTGTGTTGCACCACAACGACGAGGGGAAGATGGTGGTGGCACTGGCGCCGTCACCCTGGCTTGCCGAATAAGGAGTGGCAGCGTGGGCGGCCACACCGAGGGCGGTAGCCACGCCGTGCAAGAACCTCGTCGACGTCGAGGCCGTCCTAGTACGCATGGTGGCCGTCCCTGCTGAAAGGCCTGTATGGCACGACCTGACGGTGTACCGTGTCCTCGCGCTTCTGCCGGAGCATGCCGGCCCACTAGCCTTCGTCCAGCCAGCCGGGGTCCTGCTGGTTGATCACCGACAACGCAGGGAACGGCGGTAGGCAACGCCATCCCGCCCCTCCCACTGACGACGACCCGCGGGAGGTCATTGCCTATCGCCGTCCCCTGCTGCCGCTAGCCTCGTGGACGTTGTGGGGCATGGTTCCATTGTTGGTGTTCTGTCGGCGGTGGAGAGTGGATTAGTGGGAGAGTGCGAAGGGGGAACAGATGGGTGTGCGCTGGTGAGGAAGGGCCTTTTTATGGGTGCCATGGGTCAGCCGAACGGCCACCGCACCATTTACTCCGGCTCGTCGGGAGGCGAACCATCACGCGCAGTGGCGTCTGAAACTAGCGAAGAATCACATGGGCTTGTAACGGGACGACGCAGAGTGGTTGCCAATTTGGCCATGGTGCGCATTGCCCTCGGCCCCTTCCGGTGCGGCAAGAGAGTGCCGAACAGTTTAGTGAACGGAACAAACTGTCAGCACCGGTTAAGACCACCGGTGCGGGCTAAATTGTGGTCCTTCATCCCAACTCGGTGGGGGCTGGGTTGGGGGCCGGCGGTGGAGATGTTCTAGGCTAGAAAAAAGTAAGTTTAATTCAGAGCCCTGCGCACACGCAGCTCGTACAATGTGTTCGGTTAACGAATCAAAGTATACGGAGCTGTACGCACCGCCTACTGATGTACTACTACTACACTCTGCCATCAATCCATCATATGTAGCAAGATCGACAGATTTCACACACACACACATTAACCATACTACGGTCTAAAGTAAGATTACTTAGTTTTACTCTCCGTCCACGAACGTGCGGGAGGAGCTCTGGGATGAGCAGCAACCGCGGGCCGGGTCGGCGATGGAGACGATGACGTCGACGAAGGCCGCCACGATGGCGGCGTGCGTGTCCTTGCCGTTGGCGCGCAGGTACCACCCCAGCATCTCCTCCAGCCAGCCCCACCCTTGGACGCCGTGCGCGGCCACCATCTCCTCCATGGACGCCCGGAAGTCCCGGTACGGGTCCGCCGACTCGAGCGCCACCGCCAGGCCGCCCACGAACGCCTCCGTCGCCGACTTCTTCTCCAGTATCGAGCTCGTGGCCCCCGGCGCGCCCGGGTCGAAGAGGAGCCGGTCGGAGGAGCGGAGGAGGCCGCCGACGGACGCGGCGTCTTCGTCGTAGACGACCTCCGTGTCGTCAGCGTCACCCCCCGCCGCCGACGGCTCGGACGCGGTGGTGGAGAGGCTGCCGGAGCAGTCGCCGCGCCGCGCGGAGGAGGAGTTCGTGAAGGAGCTGTCGTCGGATTCCAGGAAGATCGAGGCGAGCGTGCGTGGGCCGGGCGGCGGTGGCGCGGCGTCGTCGAAGGACTCTGTTCTTGGGAGCTTGCATGACGGCCACGCCCATGCAGGCGTGGCGGCGGCCGGGTCGCGGGCAGGCGCCGGCGCCGGCGCCGGGGCCTCCTCCTTGGCCTTCGAGTGGAAGAGGGAGCTCAAGGCCAGCCTACTGATCACCATTGTTGCACTTTCCGTGGTGGACCGGAGTTGGAGGACAAGGGAAGGGAAGAAATGGTTTGGTGTGTGGCTTTTAAGAAGTCGGATCCGGTTGTGTCGCAGTGCCGCTCGTGGTGGTAGTTTGGTTTTAAATGACCTCTGCGAGGGAAGAGGCCAGGAGCGAATACCGGAAATCATTAGATGGACCGAGCTAGATATATGAACCCAAATTCTGGGCCATCCATTTCGCTTGGCAGATACTGTTTCCCGGGGTAATTACGAAGTTTCAATCTTAGTACACGGGACGTGTATTTGTCCTTTTTACATGGATCGCAAATAAATATACTCCCCGTTCAGAAATAACTCACCTACATTCGAATCTAAACAAACCCAAGTCATTTATTTCTAGACGGTATTTAAGTTCCAAACTTGGTAGCCACAAACCTGCATCTGTCACCTGCGACATTGCTCTCCTTTTTTGGATCTTTTAAAATTTCCAAATACGATTTTCTAACACTACCGTAAAAACAACTCGACTTTTCCTGCCTTTTCTTGCAGGTCCTCGCTCCCGTCTCCCCATTGGCTATCAATTCATGTTTGGATGTGTCTAGGATTCAAAAATTCCTCCCAACTAAGGAAATGGGTGGACATCCTCTGCAGTGCCCTGCGGCACCTAGTACATTTTAAGTTCACTGCATAAGTGCATATCCATATTAAAGGGGCCTTTCTAGCATTCCTAAATATGTGGCGTATAAAGAAGTTTGAAATCAAAATTTTCTAAGTAGTATGATCAAGTAATTAATGTATAAATATGAAACTTTAAAATACCGAATAGATATTTTCTAATGTAATTATACAATATTGTTGTCTGTGATCTTTTCCTTTATATATTTTCAAACATAACAATGATTGACTTTTTGACTAAATTTATACGCCATCTATTTGCAGACTATGTATCATGTACGCATGCGTGGAGAAGTGAACATAGAAAAACATATACGATTTGTGACATGGGTGGACAAATAAATTCACTAAGGCTAAGAAATTTTGTATGTTTTGCAATAGAAGTGCATATATTTTTCTGAAGACAATATTTTGCCGGTTATATGTACATACATCATAATTAGTCAATCATAAATTGTAGTCCAATGGTCAAGGTTTACCAAAATGTTAGCTCATATCATTGTGCGCGGAAAGCATATATTGTGCCCATCTATATATTAGAGAATTATAGTGGGAAATTCCTGTTAGATGTATGTATATATATATTGTATTTCCCCCGTATGTTAGGGGGCTGCCTGCATATTTGCCCTGTACATGTACTATATATTGTGGCCTTTGGCCCCCAGAAGAATATAACTTGTCTATTCCTAACATGGTATCAGAGCCTCGTTAGCTCCGTCCTCTCTCTCTCTCAACTTCGTCGGCCGCCTTCGTCCCTGTCGTTGTCGGCCTTGCCGTCGTCGTTGCCGCCACCGCCGCCGATTCTGCCCACTCCTCCAGGTCAGGGTCAGCTTCAGCACCAGCAGCCTCAGGGTCAGCTTCAGCACCAGCAGCCTCAGGGTCAGAGTCAGCAGGCTCGTGGTCAGGGTCGTCGTGGTTCTCTTCGTCACTGCTCTTACTGCAACAGGGATGGCCACACTTGGGCCACCTGTTATACACGGGACCCCAGTTTACGTCAGCAGCACCAGGCTCGTGGGCAGTCGGCCCCTTCTGGATCTTCAGCAGTTGCTCTCTCTGATCAGGACATTATCAGGAGTCTTCGCGGTCTGCTTGCTGCTACGGGCTCTTCTTCGACGGGCACTGCTGGTTCTGTGACTGACTCTTCAGGCACTGTGCGACCACCACCTTCTACACAGTCAGGTACGTCTCCGTGGTATCTGGATTCTGGAGCTTCTTTTCATATGACATTTGAGTCTTCTTCTCTGTCCGCTCTTCGTTCTCTCCCTTCTCCTGTCCGTGTTTTTACGGCTGATGGTACCTCTCTTCCTGTTTCTAGTCGGGGCACCCTTTCTACTTCTTCTTTTTTTGTTCCTGATATCTCTCATGTCCCTCTTCTTAAGATGAATCTGTTCTCTGCTAGCCAGCTTACTGACTCTGGTTGTCGCGTCATTCTTGATGCTGATTCTTGTGTTGTTCAGGACCGTCGCACCCAGGCCCTGGTTGGAGCTGGCCTTCGCAGCCGTGATTCTTCTGGACTTTGGGAGTTAGACTGGCTTCGTGTTCCTTCCGCTACCACTTCATCCGCCAGTTCTTCTCCGGTTGTCGTCTCTAATACCAGCTCTTTTCAGCAGTGGCATCATCGTCTTGGTCACCTCTGTGACTCTCGCCTCTCGTCATTAGTTCATCGTGGTCTTCTGGGGTCTGTCTCAGGAGATGGGTCTTTGCATTGTCAGGGCTGTAGGTTGGGTAAACAGATTCAGCTTCCCTATCCTACTAGCGCGTCTGTATCTCATCGACCTTTTGATTTAGTTCATTCCGATGTTTGGGGTCCGGCTCCTTTCGCTTCGAAAGGGGGCCATCGCTACTATATTTTATTCATCGATGATTTTTCTCGGTACACTTGGTTGTATTTTATGCGCTCTCGTAGTGAGGTGCTCTCCATATATCAGCGTTTTGCGGCTATGGTTCGTACTCAATATTCTACCCCCATCCGTGTGTTTCGTGCTGATTCTGCTGGTGAGTATATCTCCCAGATGTTGCGAGGTGTTCTTGCTGAGCAGGGCACTCTTGCTCAGTTCTCTTGTCCTGGCGCCCATGCCCAGAATGGCGTTGCTGAGCGTAAGCATCGCCATCTTCTTGAGACCACTCGCGCTATGATGATTGCTTCTTCTCTCCTGCCGCATTTCTGGGCTGAGGCTGTCGCTACGTCGGCTTACCTCATCAATATTCAGCCTTCTGCTGCCTTGCAGGGTGGTATCCCTCTTGAGCGCCTCTCTGGACAGTCTCCAGATTACTCCATGCTTCGTTTGTTTGGTTGTGTTTGCTATGTTTTACTTGCTCCTCGCGAACGCACCAAACTGACCGCTCAGTCTGTTGAGTGTGTTTTCCTCGGATACAGTGATGAGCATAAGGGCTATCGCTGTTGGGACCCTGTTGGTCGTCGGATGCGTATCTCTCGTGATGTTACTTTTGATGAGACGCGTCCTTTCTATCCTCGTCCCACCGCTGGTACTTACCCGGTGGAAGATATCTCTTTTCTTCTCTTTCCTGACACACCTCCTTCTACCCCTATTGTGTCTTCTTCCGCTTCTCCTCCCCCTGATGTCTCTTCTTCGACACCGTCCTCTTCTTCTCCGTCTAGTTCTCCTAGTTCTCCTCGTTCTCCGGAGTCTTTCTCTTCTATTCCCTCATCTTCATTGTCGTCTCCTGCGTCGTCTTCCTCTGATGATCTTCCCTCTACTCGTCCTGTTCGTCAGCGTCGTGCCCCCAACCGTTACTCTCCCAGTCAGTATGGTCTTTCTGTTGCCTCCGAGCCAACTTCTTATCGGGATGCTGAGCATCATCCTGAATGGCAGCTGGCCATGGCTGAGGAGCTTGCCGCGCTTGAGCGCACTGGCACCTGGGATCTTGTTTCTCCTCCTCCTGGTGTTCGTCCTATCTCGTGTAAGTGGGTCTATAAGATTAAGACCCGCTCTGATGGATCTCTTGAGCGCTATAAAGCGCGTCTTGTGGCTCGTGGCTTTCAGCAAGAGCATGGTCGTGACTATGATGAGACCTTTGCTCCTGTGGCTCATATGACCACTGTGCGTACTCTTCTTGCTGTTGCTTCTGTTCGTCATTAGTCTGTGTCCCAGCTTGATGTTCAGAACGCATTTCTCAATGGTGAACTGCGTGAGGAGGTTTATATGCAGCCTCCTCCTGGATATTCCGTTCCTGAGGGGATGGTTTGTCGTCTTCGACGTTCTCTTTATGGCCTCAAACAGGCCCCTCGTGCCTGGTTTGAGCGCTTTGCTTCTGTAGTGACTGCTGCTGGTTTCTCCCCTAGTGCTCATGATCCAGCGTTGTTTGTTCACACTTCTCCTCGTGGACGCACTCTTCTTCTTCTTTATGTTGATGATATGGTCATTACTGGTGATGATTCTGAGTATATCGCCTTTGTTAAGGCTCGTCTTCGTGATCAGTTCCTTATGACTGATCTTGGTCCTCTTCGATACTTTCTTGGGATTGAGGTTTCCTCCACTTCTGATGGCTTTTACATCTCCCAGGAAAAGTATATTCAGGATCTTCTTGCTCGTGCTGCTCTTGGGGATGAGCGCACTATTGAGACCCCTATGGAGCTTAATGTTAAGCTTCAACCTACTGATGGTGATCCTCTTCCTGATCCGACGCGTTATCGTCATCTTGTTGGGAGCCTTGTTTATCTTGCTGTCACTCGTCCTGACATCTCTTATCCTGTTCATATTCTGAGTCAGTTTGTTTCTGCTCCTACCACTGTTCACTATAGCCATCTTCTCCGTGTTCTTCGTTATCTTCGTGGTACGATCACTCGTCGCCTTTTCTTTCCTTGTTCCAGCTCCCTCCAGCTCCAGTGCTATTCGGATGCTACGTGGGCGAGTGATCCTTCGGATCGCCGTTCACTTTCTGCTTACTGTGTGTTTCTTGGTGGTTCGCTCATTGCTTGGAAGACGAAGAAACAGACAGCGGTTTCCCGTTCGAGTGTTGAGGCTGAGTTGCGTGCGATGGCCTTGTTGACTGCTGAGGTGACCTGGTTACGGTGGTTACTTGCGGATTTTGGGGTCTCTATTACCACACCCAGTCTAGTTTTGTCTGACAGTACAGGTGCTATTAGTGTTGCACGTGATCCGGTCAAGCATGAGCTTACCAAGCATATTGGTGTTGATGCTTTCTATACACGTGCTCAGGTGCAGGCTCAGGTTGTTGCGCTTCAGTATGTGCCTTCAGATTTACAGTTGGCGGCTTCACGAAGGCACAGACGAGAGCGCAGCATGATTTCTTACTCTCCAAACTCAGTGTTGTGGATCCACCATGAGTTTGAGGGGGGGTGTTAGATGTATGTATATATATATTGTATTTCCCCCGTATGTTAGGGGGCTGCCTGCATATTTGCCCTGTACATGTACTATATATTGTGGCCTTTGGTCCCCAGAGGAATATAACTTGTCTATTCCTAACAATTCCTTGTAGCTTCGGAGCACACCGAAGCTTTTTTTTTTTAATAAATAATAATTTTATAGGTCCCCAAAAAAATTTCTGAAATAAAGTATACAAATAAATACACATGTAGTATGCACGCCATTTTTTAAAACAATACACGGTAATGTCAGCTGCAGAAAAAATTCAAGATAAAAACGAGATTTTTTCCTTTTATAGCCAAAATTTTGTTCTTTTTCTATAGCCCAAAGTTGAAAGGTTGTTTACTGAAAGTTTCCAAAATATAGAGAACGCATGCCCGTATCTACCTATTTTATTTGGACTTTAAAATCCAGATTGCCCATATATTTTTTGTAATCGAGCTTGGGTGCCACAAATCTCCATTCAATTACAATCAACAAATCATCCCTTTTTCTCCAATGGAAACACTACCCCAACATGATTGTTGAATAATTCTAAGCAGGTCTTGGAACAATGCTTCTTCAAGTATTTGACAAGACCTTATGAGGTTCACATCTTTCGTGCATTGTGGTTTGGAATGTAGAAACTCATTTCTACACTGCCACATGTAAATTGTAGAGTTACTAGGGGCCAGTTACTCAAGTAAAATATTAGCTAAATATTTTAAAAAAGATATTTGCAAATTCCTAAATATGTAGATTTTTTGTACCAAAGCTTCAATAGTATAGTTGTTGGCATTTTTTCTTATAGTTGCCCGAAACATGAGCTAGGGAATGAAGGGGTGGCTCAATACTCAAGGGATCTAGAGAAACAACATGATCCCTATTTCTAAAACCCACTAACGAGCATTTTAAGTTTCCAAACGCTGCAATCAAATCAAGCACGTTCATAGTCTTTTAAACTTTATGTTAAATGAACTCCACAGATGGAGATTAGAAGGTCACTACAACAAAATCTACCATATATTTATTCTCCTAGAGACACTTCTTATTTTGTCTCTTTAAAAATCACATAAAGACATTTCGCATTCCGGGGAGATATTTTTTGAGAAATTTAAGGATACGTCTCAAATATAGAGACATCAATTAATACATTTGTCTAAACGAATGGAATTTTCATTCGAGAGACAACTATTGAGGCATTCCAAATTACCACAAAGAGTTATATACATGTAATCACTGAGACACTTTCAAAAGTGTCTTTATATTTTATGTAAAGATACTATTTGCGGCATTTTTCTTGATGTCTAGAGACATTTGTTTCTAGTTTTAGTCATGTTGTGCAATACTCAAAAGAAATTCATTCCATTATAAAACAAGATCTTGTATAAGGCTGAGTTGGAAAGAGGAATAAGTCTTTATCATTAAGCTCAAGAGTTTAGGATTGCTTTTGACATGTCTTTCATGCTATTTTTTACTCTACGTGTAGAGACATAGCATAGTGTTTCTTTGTTGTGTCTTATAAGATGCATGGACAATATTACTAGTGTCCTTAACTCGTAGAGACATTGCCTGTAATGACTCTTTTAAGACAATATGGAAAGTACTTCTAAAACTACGTAAGAGCACTTTAAGTGTCTCTATATGACCAAAATAGTGTCTCTACATACCACTTCTATTGTAGTAGGTAGAGAAGGTTTGGAGTGTCTTGTTAGGGGTTAGGTGTGTAATTTAGGGATAACTTGATGCTTGCTCTGTGTTGTACGCATCACACACGAGATCTTGTAAATATGTTTTGCCTTCTCAAGTTGTGGCAGCTTTTGGCGTGCTCTCGATTTTTTTCCAGAAATCATGACAACACAAATGTCATAACACATGAAATCTTACACAAATAAAAATGCATGAATTGGTGTGAGAAGTTGTTTGGTTGCGCTGCAGTAAAACACACCAAATTTTTAATAGGGATTGAGTTTTCCTTGACACATAGGAATTTTTTAAGAGGTCTAACCTATTGCTAGTTGTAGTGTAGGAAAACAATCCGATAGAAATTTTAGAGGATTCATTCCCTTGAACCAAATGGACTCTACTGAAAAAAAATCTATGGATTAGAATCCTACAAATTTTCTTCGAGAATACTTTAAACCAAAGAGGCCCTAAGTTTCTAACATGTAGATACTTTTTTCCAAGTCCTAAGGTGGTGATAAAAAATTAGATTAGATCAGGTCTAGATTATATTGGCAAAGCTACGACTAGAAGAAAAGGCCATCATCTTGCCTAATGGATTGTGCTATCAAGATCCGAAGATCAATGAGGGTACGACATCAATGACCTAGAAACAAATAGTGTTTAATTTGATGGCAACATAAATTGTAAAATTTATAAATGAGGACGGGATATGTCAACAACCTAGTGTAAATAAATACTCGAGGTCCAAAATTCTTACTCAAATTGAATGGAAACCAAAGGATTAAAAGGAACAATTATACCATTTTTATGCAGAGGCCAGGGAGACCGGGGGGTTCAACAGCCTTTTCGGAAAAAATACACAAATGAGATCCTTCTAGTGTCATTAGAGAGGGTCGTTTTCGTTTATCTGTAGCAACTACCTATACTGGCTTATCCCCGTTTGTGTGTGTGTATGTGCTTATGTTGATGCCAGAAACTAAAATCTTTCATCGTTATGTCACCTAGATATGTGATAAAAAAATGAACCAAAATCTCTTGCTAAACAAGTACTACATATGCAGGTGCATGTGTGAATTTTCTATGATACTACAAAGTTCAAGTTTATGATTTGGTACATTGGCATGTGTCTGGCACCTTCATGCATGCTTAAACCTTTTGCCAGGTAGAAATAGCACCACATGAGACCCAATACCACTTTAGCTCACCATGTTTCATGACTACATATTGAAATATACACTATATGTACCTTCTATGGTCATCTTATTCTGAAATTTGTTTAAATTTTAATTAAAAATAACGGTTTTTTGTCGCTATTGAACCGATGAACTGGTGATCCGACCATCAAACCAGTGAACCAGTTGCCCCACCGGTTCACTCACTGATACATAAAAAAAATCCTACAAAATTCAAGTTTATGATTTGGCACATTGGCATGTACCTACATACGTGATAAAAGAATCAACCGATTTTTTTACAAAACACTACCCCTCTGTCTCGAAATATGTGACAAATTTTCTAAATTCAAATGTATCTACATAAAAAAAAGTCTAAATACATGTGAATTTAGACAAATCCGAGTCAATTATTTCTGCACAAAGGGACTAGTACACATGCTGGTGCATGTGTGAATTTTCTACGAGACTACATAATTCAAGTTTATGATTTGGCACCTTGCATGTGCCTTTGGCACCTCTCTACCTGCTTCCTTTACATAGAGGCCTGAAGCAAAAAATCGTTCGTACTTATATCACAATAATACGTGATAAAAAAAAGCACCCAAATCTTTTACTACCTTCGTTTCATGAAATAAGGCGCACACACATTTTAAGACAAAGTTTGACCGAACAAATTGAGCAACAATATCTTGATTATATTATGCATAATTAGTACTATTGGATTCATATTGAAAAACACTTTCCAATGATGCTAATTGTATACCAACATTGTTTATATATTTAGGGTAATTCTTGATAAAAATACGCAAAACGAGGACATCTTATTCCTTGGGACGGAGGTAATACTAAACAACTACTCCCTTTATTCCGTATTAACTATTGTCTAGATACATATGTACCTATGCACATTCTACTGTTTAAATACATGTGAACTTTGCCAAATCTGCGAAATATGGATGGAGTTAGCAATACACATGCAGGTGGATGTGAGAATTTTCTATGATACTACAAAATTCAAGTTTATGATTTGGCACCTTCCTTGTGTTGTGCGTTCCTTCGCTATAATGTGATGTGATGACTATGGACCAGGATTGTATGGCGACGAGTAGCTTTGACTTTGCCCTTGCAGCGACTATCCTGTGTGACGCCTCTCACCTTGGTCTCCCTTTTCTCCATCGTTGTCGACCTCTCACCTGCCTGCCACCGGCGGCCAAGGTGGCCTGTGGTGATAGGAAGGGGTTTCAGAGTAGTATAGGTAGTTTAGGTTATTTTTTCTTCTGTTCCAGTAAAGTAGAACTAAGGTTTCTCCCCATCCTCTTTCTACTGGATCTCGCCGAAGTGTGGGGTGGTGGGTGTTGTTAGGGTCCTTGTCCCCGGATCAGGAGCTCCTTCATCGGATCCATCGAACGCCCTCTCAGTGGCGCTTCCCTCTGGACATTGGGCTCCCAAACTGATCTGGTGGAGCATGGGACGGCCATGCCTTGCGATTTCCTTGTAGTTGGTGTCACGGGCTCCGAGAGGATGCTAGTGTTGGACCTGATGGTTGTCGCTGGCTACTTTGGCAGCTCGTGCGGCAGGGGATGCTCTATTTTTCCTACTGACGCTCATATGTGTGCAAGCCGCCTTGTCCATCCAGACTGAGCTATGTCATGTGAGCAATATTGTGAGCCTCTTAATCTGATTTGCTCCTATTCATGGACTTGTGATCACTGCCTTCATGGGTTTGATGATGATGGATTCTAAAATGATTAGTTTGGTGTTGTGGAATTTTTTGCACATGGGGGATGGGATCTGGTTCTGCTCCTATTTTTTCTGCTCACTGGATGGACTGTATTTAGGCTTATGCCCACATTGTTCTCCCTCTACTGGATGATATTATGAGAGGCTCGGGTTGCCACCATTTCTGAGGTCCTGATTGTTGTTTTAGAGTTGGATGAGCTTAATTATCAGACGGCCTCTATGCAGACCTTTGGTAGTGCTATACATTTATTCGAGCAAGAACTTCTCTCAAGATTTGGCCGCACAAGGTTATATTTTTATGATGATATGCATGGTGAATATGTTGTCCCTCTTGTTCGGATTGATCCACCGGTGGTGGATGACAACACTTCCGTTATGTTTCCCCAGATTCAACGATGGGGACTCCTGGGTTTGAACTCGGTGAGTGACATTCAATATCTACAGCTCATTACTCCTCTACTCCTCTACGTCAGGATAGACCCTCGGAGAGGCCCTCGAAAACTGCAATTGTGGCACTTACTTATCTGAGTTGTCAATGGATGGTCGATTGCTGCTTTGCTCCTTTTGTAGTCTTCAACGTCTGCGCTATGTGTTATCGTCAATTTGTATTTGGTTTGTGCATCTTAGCTTGCTTGTATCTTGCTCTGTTGTTGAGAGCCATGATTTAATGTGATCTTCGATGTTAATATACCTTTTATGTTAAAAAAGAGTGTTGACCAATGGAACCCGAGCTCCATGTAGCTTTTCATTTTATTTTAAAATTTTAAAATTATTCTTACAAGTTCAAAAAACATGAAAAAGTTTGGACAGCCAATAATGTAGCTATGAGCGTGTAAAATCTCAATGTGTAGTTCTTTATATTCGACGCTACACAAAAATAACAAAAACCTGATAAATTTTATAGTTTTGAAATGTGCACTATTCACTATAGTTAGATTCATACTTTTTTTTTTCATTTTTCTGTGGTATAAAATAAAATAGTAGCCCGTATTGAAATTTTGCACCTTTGTAGTATATATATATATACATCATTGGCCACATTTTGTTGAAACTTTAAAATACGATAAAATTTTGAAAATAAAGGGCTACCATGTACCTGGGCCTTCACTTAGGGCGTGTTTGGTGGGTCGCACGGCCATTTCCTGCACCGGGCCA
The DNA here is from genome assembly GCA_916181665.1 of Avena sativa. Lineage (NCBI taxonomy): Eukaryota > Viridiplantae > Streptophyta > Magnoliopsida > Poales > Poaceae > Avena > Avena sativa. The sequence goes on along the minus strand of OV702288.1, from coordinate 624,339,631 downwards.
GAATAAACCTGTTTGGAGACTTGCACATCGGGCCGAGCTCGCATCGCACTGGTCTTAAAGCACCCCAAATCATGACCCGCTAGGAACACCAAAATCGGGCGTTTTTGCCGGGACAGGCCCTGGGGAGCCAAAAGCGCGCACGCGGCAGCACGCCGGGAGAAGGACGAGAGACGGCGCGACGCATCGAGAATGCGCGCCATAAATCCCCTCACCGCTCTCTCTCCCCCATTCACAACCGCCCCTTCCTCCCTTCTCACTGTCGGCGGTTTCTCTCCCGTTGGAAGATCCAAGACCACCGCGAAGGTAGTTGGCGGAGGTAGATCGAGGCGACTACTGCGCTTTTCGTGGCCGTAGCAGATTGGCTCCTGCAACTATGGCTGCTTCTTCATATTCATCGGCAAACCCGTAGCACGATTCCTTCAGCAATGGCGCTAAGGCCTCGAACCACGATATCTCTAAGGTTTTAGCAGCTCAAATCTATCTATTACTGACCCAGTCTCCGAGTATGTATGACATGCACTATATATTTGTACATATTTGTGTTAGTTTTGGTCACCTTGAAGTGTTAGGGTAGATTCTTTCCTTGTTGTGCCTAGATTCCACTTGTTACTGGCTAGATTCTAGCAGATGTTGTGATTAGGGTTCGTCCGATTGAGAAAATTGGGAAAAAATTAAATGGCTAGATTGTACTATTCATCTTCTTGTTCTAGGCCGATGATTAAAACTGTCACCAAATCACACCGGGGAGTAAATTTGTACTACCTGCAATTGTTCATAACAAACTATGGTATGCATTGTACTAGGTAGTACAGAGTCCTCTTCCTAGTGTTTGTGTGCACATCTTATATGCATTGATTACTTTCCACATCACTCTTCATGTTCTTCTTATTCAGTTGATGATTACTTTGCATTCTGTGGCCAAGATCCCAATAGGTTGCTTCATAGCATGTCTGTTATGATTGATCTTGGACACACAATGCCTAATATGAGGCACAAAAAATAGTTGTCCATTCATGCGACTGCCAATGATTAAATACACACCGCAAGGAAATAAAAGTGATGATCCTTTCGAACCTGGTTCTGTCATCTTTTCAAGGTCACAGAACTTGGTTTGGTAGAATCATCGCTTCATGTTGTTAATTCTCTGTACTATGATGCAATTGTTGTTTATTCTCTAAACGCAGCTTGTGATGACATCTAGTACAATGCGTTCATAGAACTGGTGCTATAGGAACCGGATGGTATGCACAAAGAAGTAGGTTGTGCACATCCTCTGGTTCCCTGTAGCACCATCTCTACCTTGTTTGTGCTAGTTATTCTGAAGCAGTTCATCGATTTGGTCGTGTGTTTCTTCTTTTGGCCGATGATTAGTATGTACCACAATGACAGGCAAGGGGATCCTCTTCATGAACAAAGTTGTGTGCTAACCAAATTCATTGTTCATTCTTGTTGCTCATGAGGAGCATCCCTTTGTCTCTGTGCCATAGCATATGAGGCCATGTGTTATGTTCATTGTTCATGTCTGGTCACATGTGTTATATTCGTTGTTCAAGTCTGATCACATGTGCTGATTCCTGGTGTAGTGCTCGAAGACGTTGATCGGAGGTGCTCTCCCTACCAATGCGGGAGCATACTCCAGAGATGCTGCTGAGGGTAGTGCCTCCAAGAGGGGGAACGATGGTGGTGAGGGTAGCGGCAGCATGAGGCCGAGGGGCAGGCCTCTCAAGATAGGGCACTTCCATGACCAGGTAGGTCCAACCCATTTTGCCAAGGTGATCTTGGCACCTGGTTTAGACTTGCTGCCAATCCCAGATAGCTTCAGGCCTTTCCTTGGAACTTCGCCAAGGACTATCGTGCTGAAGACGAACATCGGATGCAGCTGGATGGTGAAGCCCCGGGATGTAAGCGGCAGGATCTGCCTTGACCAGGGGTGGCCAGACTTTGCCATTGCACACCAGGTCAAGATCGGGTATTTCTTGACCTTCAAGATGCTGAAGGGTGACCTGTTCAAGGTCACCATCTTCGACTACACCATGACTGAAGTCATGATGAAGTGCCCGTAGCATGACCTAGCCCTCGCCATGATCAACCTCTAATCATTGTTGCCTACTTTGTTGTCTGACCTCGGTTGCTGTGAACTTTATGTCGTGCTGTTGCTACAATGTTTACGTACTTTGTGTTGTAAACTTATAGTGTGTACTTTGTTGTGGTTAAGAGCTTGTGATGTGTGGTAAGCTCACCATCTGGAGGAAGAGGTTACCAGAGCACATGAGATAGCTGAAAACAAACATGCGCATTTATTTCTCCCAGGCCTCCCACCAAACAACATAGCCTCAATTCTGCCCAAGTCTTAAACAATGTCAATGCGGGAAACCAAATAAGAAGGAGAATTTGGCTCAGAGCCTGATCCCGGCGTGCAGTCCCCGCGCGTGCAAGTTGCATGCGTCGGGAAAAACTCGCACCGAAACCAAACACGCCCTTAATTTCCGGTGACATAACCTTTGTTTTCCGTTCGCTTCGTCTGTGTTTCTCCTTCTTAACCTGTGGATAGCAAAGCTGATGCCCCGTTTTTAAAATAAAAAACATAAGTCTACGACTTTTCTACTCCTCTGATCTAGATTAATGGACTCAGGTATGTCTGAATCTAAGAGAAATCCGAGTCCAAGTTTATGATTTTCTTCAAAGTTTTGAAAAGCAAGTTCACTTGCATGCAGGTTCTAAAATGAGCTCTAGTGGTTCAGGAGCATGGGACGACCTGCACATGCGCGCGCAGCAAGGACAGGAGACAAGGCTGGTATACCTCGTCTTGCGAGTGGAAATCCCGTCCGGCCGGCTCGTCCTTTTCTATCACGTAATTGTGCAAAAGCGTCGCGATTCTTCCGTCGAATGTTTTCTAGCACTCGTCGTCGAAAAGCTCGGAGTAAATTGCAGGAAGCTACCACAATTCGGACTCTAACTACGAGTCAGTACCAACATCGTAATTTTTACGAGTCAATATCAGTTCTGAGTCACAGTGTTGCGAATCGCACTAATTCACGAATAATAGCATTTTGACAGCAGCACTGGCAGTTGGGGCCCACTTGTAAGAGCTGACTTGGCAACACAATTTGACACATCAGCATCTTCTCCCTCTGCTTCCTCACCTTTTCTCTCCCCTATCTGTGGATCCCGCCGCTGCCCCTGGATCCCTCCCGCGTGCAGGCCCACCAGCCTGTGTGCTGCCACTCCCCTGCCCCTGGATCCCGCAGTCGCCCGCTGGATCCCGCCGCTCGCCGGACGCGCGGGGTGTTCCCGAAACAAAACTCAGCCTCCTTACTCCTCCCGACCGTCGCCATCCCCACATAAACCGTTCGCTGGCGGCAGTGCTTCAGGGCGTGCGCGGGTGGAGCTCCTGGGCATGCGCTGCGGCGCTCCTGAGCATATGTGGGCGACGCTGGCTAGTTTTGGGGCTATGGCAAAGGCGGGGCTATGATAGAGGCGTCCTCTCCGGGAGGCATCGCGGCGGCGGCGGGGGAAGACCAACGGCGGCGCAGCGACGGTTCTTGGAAAAGGGCAGCGCTAGTCATGCTTGGGGCCGCAGTAGAGCTCCTGGGCTTGCGCGGGCAACGCTCCTGGGTGTGCGCGGGTGGAGCTCATGGGAGTGTGCAGGCGGCGCTGGCCGGGCTTGGTGGCGCGGCGGGAGTGGGGCCGCGATGGAGGCGGGCTCCCCTGGAGGTAATGCGGCGACGGCGAGGACGGGCCGACGGCGGTGGTGCTTGGAGAAGGGTTCGCTCGCCGCGACCACGGGTTGGAGGTCGAGGACGCGGTGGTGTTTTCTTTCTTTCTTTTATTTTTATTATTTAGTTTTTAGAAAGAGGATAGGAATTCAGATGGACGGATGACAGGTGGGCCCTACCTTCACCTGAGCTAGTTCTCCATGTTGGCTGCCAAGTCAGCTCTTACAAGTGGGCCCCAACTGTTAGTGCTGCTGTCAAAATGCTCTTATCCATTAATTAGTGCGATTTGCAACGCCGTGACTCAAAATTGGTATTGACGCGCAAAAGTTACGAATGTTAGTACTGATTCGTTCTGACAACCCAAATTGTGGTAGCTTTCTGCAATTTACTCAGCTCGACCCGACCCGTCCGCTTTGCCCTTCCATTCATCGCCTTGAGCAACGCCGGCCGGACGACGCCATGTCTTCGCCTCGTGCTTCGCTGCCGGGTCTTGCCCGTTTGAACTGTTTGTCTCCTCACGTGCGCCCGAGCCGCCTGCATCTATTGATCGATTTCGTGGGTGAAAAATGGCTTGGCGTGCGGGCCACCGCGCGCCTACGTCGTCGCAGCGACGCATTGATCGTGATGCAACCGGTCAGACCGCAGCTCTTCACCGTCAAGTCCCACCGCAAGCATGCAGAGCAAAACGTATGTGCAGAGAGCCAGAGACCAGCTAGCAGACTGACTTAGGCAGCCACTTGCATTTATCCAGAGTTAGGCGAGAGCACGTGAACGGAACGATGATCGGGCTGACTGCGCGCGGCTCGTCTTTTATTCCTTGCCGCTGAAGATCTTCCATTAGATCTATTATTCGTGCTCTGCGCCGATCGGTCTATCCCGTTCCTCTGTTTCGACACTGTAGGAGGCCGATTGGATGTGGCATTGCCCGGCGAGTTTCTAAGATGTTCATGCAATGGTCGGCTGTCTCTTGACAAAAAGAAGTTTTTCTAATCTTTGCCACGGTGGCCCGCGTTTGCCGCTGTTGCGAGGACTGGCCCGTGCGCTGGCGCTTGTCTCCGCCGAATCAACAAAGTCGTTTCGACATCCAAGATACTAGATTCATGTGCGTTGTCCCGTGTGGAAAACTTTACTAGCATAACTCAATTTGGAATGCTTTCTTATTGTGGCTCATTGATGGTCCATCTTTTTTTGTTTAAATCGTATGTTCAGTCAAAAATGATAAGAATCTCTTTAGAATTGCTACTACTAATGACTAATTATTGCAAAGATATATTAATCTCTTGTTTTAAATTGTGTTGTGCAGAAAATCACAGTTTTAAAGCAAAATCAGAAGCATTTATTGAAGAATATGACGTTGTTTACTCGGACAAGTCAACTGGGGTCGAAAAGAAGCTTTTTGCAAGTTAAACGACCTGCAGTACGGGCAAAGCCCGCCCGTACGGTCCGTACATACCATGTGGCGATGGTTCTGCTAGGTTAAACCCTACAACTTTTGTGAAGGCGCCTATATATTCCGAGACTCTAGACGTCATGCAGAGAGCCGTCATTCTCAGATTGCATCACAACACCGTCGAAGAAGATCCATCGCCGTAGTTCATCCTCTCCACCCTTCACCCACTTTATATCCATAGCCATCATCTTGTACTCGAGATCTCCTTATGAGTTGGCGATCATTGTAAAAATATTTGATTTTAATCTAAATATTTTACATAATATTTTTATCTTTAATCTTATTGTTATGAGTGAGTAGTTCTCACGGGCTACGGGTTGGGTGAAACCTCGTAGTGATTATGTGCATCTAATACATAGGAATATTGTGTGGTGATTGAATAGAGATATGTATCTTTGTATATTTGTTTCTTGTCTTGATCCATGGCTTGTAGGTACCCAAGATCCCAACGATTGGTAAACGCTCAAGGTGAAATAAGTGGTGAACGGCAATTTCATGCGAAACCCAGTGACATCAAGAGGAGTATGGTCTTCATTTAGGGATCCACTTAGGAGTAACAACAATATCCCTTCTTAATACTTTGATCTGTATTTTACTTAATAATTGTTATAGCCTGGTTCATGATATAACAGTTGGATCAAAAGACTTGATATGCCTTTGGCTCGCAGGGGCTTTAGTGTAACTGGATGTGCTGCCCATAATCCTATCTATATTAAATCATTTCACACATGGATGTGAGTATTATATTTTATCTTTATCCCATATGATGTGCATCTGCAGCTGAATCTTCCACCATAGCCTATTTTTATCCATTGCAACATCCAACGATAAAAATTAAACTAGAAAGGTCTGGTAAACGTAAGGTAGAACGAACAAACAAATCTTTTAGACGTGCCTTATTTATTTTCCATTTAGCATTGTTTTCTAAGGTTCGATTAAACCTAGGTACTAGGAAAAAAACTATTATATTGTATCCTTATATCCGGATTGAAGGTATCAATGATTATGGTAATCTATGTAATTCCTATATGGTGGATCTTTATTCTATGAGTTGATATTTGAGATCGGATTTCTACTATGTGTGAGATGTGTTGGCATATGCATATTATGTACCCTGTTCTCTATTACTTGTGTTGATTCTCCTTATATAAGAGGGCATGTATGGGAAAGCATGTGTATTAGATGGAGTAACATGGTGATAGTGATTGGATAGTGACAACAAATTCAAGATCTACTATGGGTTTTAGCTTTATTTTGTTACCTCATTAGGGATAAAGTGAATGCATGTGTTATTATCATATAGTGATAACCCAGATGATCTTGTTTGTTTAAGGTAGCACATTTGTTATTCACACATCATCTCAAAGTACCTAAAGCTATACTCTATTTGTTCTTAATTCTAGATTGCTTGGAGTATCCCTTTCTAGAGGAGTATAAGTTAGATATATTGCATCATCTTTATGATAGGACGTGATCCGTATATGAATGCTTATCATACACATAATAAAGTTTTTATCAATATAGTAGTGCTTATTAATTGTTTTATGCCACTACACTTTATGAGAGAATAGATAAGTAAATCCATAAAACCCTGGTCCAACTTTTATCATAAGAAAACACAACCTCAATTTACTTTCATTGCTTTTATACTTGCTACACCAATTATATCCTAAAACAACAAAAACACTTCTACTATTAGCAAACACAACCAAAAACCCAAAAAGACTTTTACTTTTTTTTACTTTCTTGCCTAGTTATAGATTAATTTTATTTATATTTATTTATAGTTTATTTCAGTTTTACTAATACGAAGGCTTGTGCTTGACAACCACATGATAGACTTGGGGACACAAGAAAAATACTTTGTTTTTAAGGTTGCTTGAAAAAGAAAACAAAAGTCTCTAAGCCAATTACCCGAGAGTTCGATATAAACCCTTGACTCACGCTTGTGAGGAAAAGATGCTTCTTACAACACTCTGCACTTGGAATCCCAACAAGTTGGTACACATAGAGTTGTTGCCATCAGATGGGTAGCAGGATCCATGCACCAGTAACCCTTGTGCGGAGCGGAGTAACCGGTAAAAATACAAGCACTCAAACATGGTGAGAGTTTATGTGGAATGGTGAAAGCGATGTTAGGATAGCAAAGACAGCCAAAAACGCAAAGAGATAAGTAGCCTGGGTGTGCATTGTGAAGGGAAAAATATAGAGAGGGGTGCTATTTTTTTGGTGGGGAGACGATTAAGGAAACGAGTAGCATGATGAAGTGCTTCTACTCAAAAGCGAGATGGTAAACTAGCCTGAAATAATAGAGAACGCACAATGTTGTTGGCGATGCTGATATTATGCTCGGCTTTACTATTTTATTGGGAGGTGTAAAGACATGATAAGCGGACGTATATGTCGTGCATGGCGGCAAGAGAGTGGAGCTTGGCATTATCAAACTTGCATCTATTGTCACACTATAAGGATCCAAGAGGCAAAGTAAATCGAGTAAAGACGAACACAAGAAAAGAGGAGAGTGTTGCGTAAGCATCGGATGTTTTGTGAAGAGGAAATCTCTAAAAAATGATTAAAATCATCAAGAATGACCAAAAAATTATTTATTGCTAGAAATACTCAAAACGAAAGATGGTCAAAGATCACAATGAATTAACTCAAAAGGGCAGGCAGTTTTAGTTGAGGATGAAGAAAATGGAAAGCGTACATGACATCTAAGTTGATATGCATTATAAATAGTACTATGATTTAATTAAATACAAGGTAAAGAAATATATTGCAAAAGACGATCATAAGCGTCATGACCTAGGTGATCAAGGCGACGGTATAAAATAACATGGGTGCTGGTGGTTGTGGTGAGGACATGGGGAGGTGGGCGTTGAAAGGAATAAAGGTCCACCGTACTGTTGCACCGAAGAATCTCACACCTGGTAAGAAGGCCCTTCACAAAAAAAAAGTGGTCATAATCGATAGAACAATTATTATCAGTAGTAAACTGAAGAACGAACATAGACGGGATTCTTAGTTATGCCAGGTGTAATGAGGACATCATGAACATGAAGAGGACAATTATATAGAAAATAAGAAGAGAAGCATGTCCATATGTGGAGATAGGAACAGACGATCCATCTCCGGTAGTGACATGACGATACATATGGTGTGGAGAGAGAGAAGAAAGTATATCGGCATCGTTGGAGAGGTGAGCGATTGCATCGCTATCCATGACCCATTCCGGAGTGGCATGCTGCAATGTCGTGTTCGTGAAGTGCTAAGCAAGGGCGGAGGGATCCCACATTTGCACCGATGCCGGCCCACAGTGTAGTGTGCGTGGCCATAGGGTGCGATGCCACAGTGGGCCTAGCCATAGTGTGCTACACCGTAGGGGACAAAACCATGTGAGGCAACACCATGCGGGGATGTGCCATTGGGGGTGACACCGTGCAGGGCGCCGTACGAGGCAACACCACAGAGGTTGGCGTGGTCACCGTGGGGAGATGCCACGTAGGCGTGGGAGCAAGGACCCGGGAGTGGTTCGAGGATGTTGTTCCCGATAGTGGATTGCCGCATAGGACATATCTGAATTGCACCGGTCCACGAGTTGTAGGGTGTGGGCATGGGAGGAGCACCGCCGGTGCCGTCAGCGGGTTTGTATCCCTTGATCTTGTCCTTGTTCCTGCCATAGCCACCATGGTGCGGGTTGGAGGTCATAGAACGACGCCAATACTATCCACGGCCTGCCCGAGGAGGAGGTCCACCACCAGCGAGGGAGGGGGACCGGTGCCCTTGGCAACAAAGACCGAGGCATGGAGGTGCTTGGGGAGTGGCGTGCCGTCTTCATCTCCTACTGAAGCAGCATGTTGCGGAAATTGAGGAAGAAGGGGAACGACGTGAGGAGAGAGGTGATGTCGATGACACTTTAATAATGGTCGTGAAGACCCTTGATGATGTTGGTGACGAGGTCCAAGTCGGAGACAGGGGCGCCGACCTCAACGAGGGCGTCCATTGTCGTCTTCTCCAGGTGGAGGTACTCATAGATGGATCGGTCCTCTTGCCTGACGTTGTGGAATTTCTCGGAAAGGTAAACCTCGTGGGTCTTCTTGTTGTCGTTGAAGAGGTCGTTGATTGCGGCCCAGACCGTGAAGGTGGTAGCAGAGGTGGTGTCAATCGTGGCAGAGGTGGGCATCACGAGGTCGACCATGTCTACGGCCATGGACCCGTAAAGTAGGTAGGACCATGTCATCGATTCGAAGTCACGTGGCGTGGTCGGGGGATTCACGGTGGTGAGGTGGAATTCTAGGGCGTAGGTGGTGACAGTGAAGTTGAAGAAGGTGCAGCACTTGGGGAATATGTTGGTCTTGAAGTCGAGGATGACCGGGACGAGGGAGCGGATTCTCTAGATGGCGGTGGCCTGCGCCCATAGATGGGCGTTGGGTTGGGGCACATTGGGCTCGGGTGCCATGGAGGAGTAAGGGAGAGAGGATGTGGCTGACGACTAGGGTTGAAGAGGCTAGTGGCTAGGGTTGGGAGGAGGAGTGTCGAAGCGTCTAGGATAGAACGCAGTCAGGTACAATGAAAGTGATTTGTTGGATTGAACAGACTTAGGCCTTTTTGAGTGCATGTTAAATCTATAGACAAATATTACAATCTAACCATAACTGGGAGATCACAGCAATAGCGACTCTCCTCACTTTTAAGGGTTAAGAGATATGTCACGCTAGTGTGACATATTAGTCTAAGAGTATCATTCGGAGGGAGCGATAAAGGTTGCAGCCCTGCACATTTCTTCCCCACTCCTCCGCGCCTCTGTCGCCGACCACCGAATCCCCCTCCTCGCTTAGCAGATCCGTCACATCTGCATCGTGAGGTGGCCGCTTGGGGAGTCAATCGCAGTGGGGGGGGGGGGCTGCCACAGCCTTTTCGCGAGCTCTCACGGCCGCAGAAACTCCATTTGTAACGAGTCCGACGAGAAGCGCAAGCAGTGTGTGCGTGCCCACAGTCTTGGAAGCGCATGGCGCGCCGCTACATGAAAACGAAGATCACCCCGCCTTGCTCCTTCTTCCACCGCGAAGTCGAGGAGTACGACTACAGGCATGAGGCGGGGAGCTCCTCCGGCACGAGAAGGCACGTACCGCTGTCACCGCCGAAGAGAGAGGAGGAGGAGGAGCTCCCACTCGATGTCTATGACCCTGTAGCCTTCAACGAGGGCATCGACAATGACCCCGTCGACATGGTCACCGCCATGATGCTGCAGCATAGCACAGTAGAGGAGGCGGACGATCGGAGCGCGCACACCGGGAGGAGGAGATCGATGCCATCCTCTTTGAGCAGGGGGGGTCGTCGGCGAGCGCGAGCTCCAAGAGAAGAAGGAGGCTTGGTGCGGCGAGGCCGAGGCATAGGACTCCGTGCATGTAGACCTTGCCATGTATGTAGATGCCGTCGCACCCTAAGGCTCCGGTGAGCCGAATTTTGGTAGTTTAGGGTTAGGGTTGGGGCGGCGACGCGTTATATTCCCCATGTATGTGTTGAACAATGACTGACTTGGCTTTTGATCGCTGTTTGTGACCGCATGAAATTTGCAAATCCATCTATGAATCTCCCGTGAATGCTTATTTTTGAATTTTACAGTTCTGTTTATTGTGTCTGATCTACGCCACACGTTTTAAGACTGCAAAAGAGCAAAACAGCAGACTATATCCGCGTTATAAAGGTTCATGTTATATACAGAGTCTGTTGCCAGATATGCTCTCAGTGAGCAAAGCGGTGGTGCACCTCTCTTGGCTGAACAAAGCCCGCATTTACCGTGTTGCTATTTCACCGTTACCGCAGGTATCCAAGTCCCAACAACTTAAATCCTGCGCCGCGCTATGCAGATCACATCCAACTACTCCGGCGTGTACTCTGTAGCTTGGAATGAGATGTTTCAAATTCAACGCTTTACTACTTTCACTTCTGTTTTCATGAACTACTATTAATTACAACACGTACAACATGTTTTCACTTTATGCTATAGAGCTTCCACCTAGGATGAAAACGGAGCGGAAAAGGACAAAACTGAGTGGTGCAACATTTGTTTACATATTTTTTCCGGAACCAGAAACGAATGCAGAAACTCTAGAAACGAATGCAGAAACACTGAAAAAACAAAAGCAGATATTGTCGGAAGCAGATACAGACTGAATACGATGTAGACGTAGAACGATGCAGATTTTAGTCAGAACCAAGAGAACCATGGAATCATACAACAAAGCTCAATCATTCAAAAAACAACAAAATTGCTTCCTAATTATAGCACGGTGCTAGGTTTACAAGAAAATAAGAAAAAATCAAATCATGAAAGTCTCCTTGAATGCATCAAGGGATTACTGTTGGGTTCGCCGCATAGAAAACAAAATTTTTCCTACGATAAGAACTACACGCCAAGATCTATCTACTAGGTAAACAACGGGTGGACATACATCCAACAAAAACTTACCCTCGAAGACAATGAGTTTTGTTAACGAGTAGGAACTCGTGGTTGATGTAGTCGTACACTTGTCGATCTCAAGATCGTGAGGAAGTTCGAGCGCCGCAACTCAGCAGCGCATCCGTATTCGCACACACGTTCAAGCCATCGGACAACCTCCACCTCCTCGCTCCAGCGATCCAACAGAAGCAGCAACTCCTTTCAGACGAAATGCCACCGGGAACATGTATCACGCTAATCCGAGACCATGGGGGAATAATTCTAGAGGGGGAGAGCGATCCTTCACAAGGAGGTGTGAGGAAGAAGGGGAGTGAGGGGGGCCTTTTATAGGAGGGGGGGGGGGTTGCCCCTCCTTCATGGCCGGCGCATGGGGAAGGTGACCCTTCACCTCCTCCATTTATGTGGTGGTAACCCCTCCACATTAAAATGCCCCGTCACATTCTCTTTTAAAGTCTCCACTTTAAATGCATTAAATTTAATGCTCTCTCATTTAATAAAACTCTTTTATTATTTTTATTCAGAATTTTGTTAATTACTTTAATTAACAAACATTCACATAAAACCCTTGCAATATTTCAATATCACATGCATAACCACTTTCTGCAATTTCACCCGAAATAATTTCCGGTTTCTATCGAAACAATTCCTGCGCTTTGTAATTCTTTCGTCTGAAACATATGTGCTTCAAAATGGTGTCCGATAACTCTTAAGTGTGTCACCCTACGGTTCGCGAATAATGCAGACATGATTAAAACCCCTCTTAGATCAATAATCAGAAGCGGGACCTAGAGATCCATACTGACTCCTACACATTCAACGATGACTTCTGTGATCGTGAGAACCTTTAACGTTAGTAACTAAATCCCTTTGTCTCGCGATATATTACATGTCCGAGATTCGATCATCGGTATCTCCATACCTAGTTTGATCTCGTTGCCGACATGCACTCTTTTCTCGTTCCCGTGATATAACATTCTAGTGATCACATCACTTGCTTGCAAGCTATCTTAATGTGATATCACCGAGAGGGCCCAGAGTATATCTACCCGTCATCGGGATTGACAAATTCCACTCTTAATCCATGAGCATCAACATAACACCTTTGTAGCACTGAACCCATCTTTATAGTCACCCTGTTACGGTGTGACGTTTGATGTTATCAAGATACTCCTCCGGTGTTAGCAATTAACATGATCTCATGGTCTAAGGATAAAGATTACTTCGTATGATGTTATAGCAATATAAACATAATGACTTTGATTGTAATGCTATACTTCGGATGAATGTTCATCACATCATTCCACCAATATTGTGACCTTGTTATTAATAACATCAAATGTCCATGATCAGGAAACCTTGATCATCTTGTTAATCAACAAGCTAGTCTATAAAAGAGGCATAACTAGGAACCCTTTTTGTTTATTAAACACACATGTATTGACGTTTCCGATCAATACAATTATAGCATGCAAAATAAACATTTATCATAAACATGGAATAAGATAATAACCACTTTATTATTGCCTCTCGGGCATATTTCCTTCAATTACATGGTCACCGGTTCGGGAATGAGCAGTTTTGCAAGTTTGGCTTGACAATGTCATGAAATGGGTCGTTGGATTTGGCCACCCACATTAAGACTTAAATGGAAATTCCATATTATATGAAAATGAAAATTCCATTTTCGTTTTCTTTTTTGCAAAATTCAGTCTCTGTATTTTCATTCCGATTCCATTTTTCCACAGAGAATCGAATACTTTCCGCTCCACTTTCAACCCTACTTCCACTTATATGTTTCACATTACCCCCTCTGTCTCAAACTCCCAACAGAGGTAGCGTATAAACTCAGATAAAACGTCCATGTTCTAAAAGTTTGACTCAGAATATATACAAAATTATGAAGATATGTGTTACAAAAACAATTTCAATAGACTCATCATAAAATATTTATTTTATATTATATTTTATTTAATACATTTGATCAAAGTTAGAGAATATTGACTTTTTGACTAAGTTTATGTGCTACTTATTTGGGGACACAAGGAGTAAATCAAAAGAGTTGTTAATACAAGATGTTGAAATCAATAAAAATGTCCACAATTCTACGGCTTTCGTTAACAAAATTGTGTCATGATCTTTTACCTAGTAACTGCAACTCCCTCCATTCACAACTATCTCGCGTTCTAGGTTTAGTCAAATCTTGTAAACTTTGACCATATCAAATTCCTAATTTTAAAGTTGTTTTGGTTCCTTCAAAACCCTTTTTGTTTTACATGGCCCTACTGTTGGTGGCCTCACTTGATAGTAGTTTATAAATAGACCCGCCCCCTCTTGGATTCCCATCGCATCACTGACTAGCCCCTCTTGGACACCGTATCACTCACTAGTCTAAGAAAATGGAATACAAATATAAAGACATGCAAGCGAGAGTAATTTTTTTTTCTATTTCATGTTTGTAGTTTAAGCTTCTCCAAGAGTCTAATTTTACTTTGTTTTCTTGAGCAGCCCAAATCCGGCAACTCGGAGATTGATGAGCTGAACGAGTTCATCTTTGTTGCTTATGCGACTGCATGAGATCTCAACGAAGAGCTGGAGGGGAGGCCTAATAATGCACCTCCACCAGAAACATACATGGTCGTTAAGTACCGTAACCATGACAAAGGTAATTTCCTAATCTCCTCTATGATTGGAGCATGTCTTTTAGTTCTTAACTAACAAAAGAGTCGTGAGTCGTACCGAAAATTAAGTATCTTCTGTTTTTTGTACTTTATTTCCGTCTAGTGTAGCCAGCCAGTGCCCACTTTCAATAGAACACCTAAGTTGTGAAATTGGGCAGAAAATAATATGGTTGGATGACCCCTGATTTGGTGACTTTCTATTCTTATTGTCCTTATGTTCTTCTGTGCTTATTTGGTTCTCCTCCTAAAAGCTTCTTCCGCTTTTCCTCAACTTGATGGTGCCTGTCAGATCTTGCTTTCTCTAAACCCAAGTAATCAACATGTCCACCTGTTGTGATAAAAAGGAATAAGAACATGGAGAGGTGCTCTGATGGGTCTCCGGTCCATGGCCCCACTTTCCATGTAACCTGAGGTTATGTGCTGATTAATTATAGTATAAATTTGTTTTTAATCTTGTCCCCAACCATTGTGTGTTTTCCTAAGCTCATTCGAACTGTCACAAAGTATTATTTTTTCTCTTAAACTCATCCTTAGCTCCAAATCTATTTTTTATTCTCATATCTATTGCAGTTATAGAGGGTACAATTAAAAAGGCAAGGGAAAGGTAGAGTCTATGCGCGAGCAGATCCAAGAGCTGGGCGGTGTCGCCTTAGAAGACCCTAGAGAGTTTGTCGATATGTGATGACATGTTGTCTAGAAGGTATGTGTGTTTACATTCCCTTCAAAGCTGATGACCCTAGGCCGAAAGATTAGCAAGCTACATGTAGTTTGTGTTACCTTCTTCAGGCCTAGCACATTTGTTTACAATTCCTTCAAAGGTGATAGCCCCTATGGATAGATATCACCATGTATATTTACATTTCCTCAAAAGTTGATCATCAAGTTATGTGTGTCCTGTTGTTTTGCTTCTCCTGTTTGTCAAGCACCAAGCACCACTGCTTGTGTGATGTTCTTCCGACCTCGTCTTTTCTGCATATGGCCTTTTCATTTTCTTGCATTTTGAGATAGTACATCTATATTCATGTTGCATCCTATTTTTATGGTCGAGATCATATGGAATCAATTATAAACTTGTTGCATAAAGATGAATTATCCTACCACTCAATATGAAAATCATCTCTAAAACAGAGGGTCACATTAGTTAACACTAGCAACGTTAACCTCGAATGTTGGAGGATCAAGGGATCTAGAAAACAACACTCATGTGTTAAAGACTCAAAGGCAGGGCCAGCCTATGCCAATTATTGGCCCCAGGGCAAGGCAAAATAAATATAATTATTTATACTAAATTATCTATAATGTTTTAGAGTACATTTCTAATAGATTCATGGTCACTATATTTTATAATAAAAGTTACATTAGTGTTTATTACATTGCTTCTTCCAAATATATAAATAAAATTAGGTCAAATATGATAAAATATGAAAAGACAAAAACCATGTGTGTTCTCTAATGAATTTGTGTCACTTGTATTAGTTTAGTGTATATATTTGTGCATCATTATCTTTCTTTGTAGAGATATCTAAATTGTATGCCATAAGAATATAATGATAGATGTTTCTAGTTTATAATTAATGTATATTAAAAAATAAAAGTCTATAGTATATATGTTGTTTAAGACGATAGTTTTACCAAATTATTGACATGTTACTGTCATGTTTAGGTCAAATATGTCTAATCATTTGTGGATGACATTCTAGTTAAACACAGTCTTTAATATAACTTGTAACGCATGCTGGAAAGAGACTCAATAAGTGAACCAACTGCCGCTGAATAGTTCACCGTCTTAATTTATCTTTGTGTGATTCAAACTGTTCTAGTGTGGACTTTCTCTTAGAAATTGGAATTTTTTTCTTTTTCTACATAATCAATAAACTATTTGACATCATAAATATTTATTAATAAAATTTATATTTATACACATTGTTAATATGTGGTAGGGGCCTCTACACCATAGGGCCTAGGTTGGTCGTACCGTTTGCCCGGCCTATAGGCTGGCCCTGCTCAAAGCCTGACTTCGTTCTACTACAAGAAAGAAATCTAAAAAACAAATTATTTTATTCAACTAAATTTACAAATCTATTATATGATGAATTTGTGCCACAAAAGGGACATCAGGTGGACTTATCACGGCTTGGAACAATAGGAAATACATTGCAACTTGCATCGACAAAATGTCAAGAACTCTCACAATGAGGTTTCAATACAATGGCGATGACACTTCATGCCACCTAACAAAAATCTATGCTCCAGACACAAAAATGGAAAAGGGAACCTTCTATGACACCATCCTTCAACCGAAGACTAGAACTACAATACCATGGATCTTGACCGGTCTTTCAATATATACTGATACGCTTATAAAAAAATCAATGATAGTATAAACTGGTCAGTTATGGATTGTTTCAACGATTGGATCAAAACATGGAGCTCATGGACATTGACATCCCAAACATGTAATTCACTTGGACCAACGGAAGAAATATTTCAACCTTAGTAAAACTTGACATGGTGCAAATTGATGTGGAGTGGCACCAGAAATTTCTTCAAACAGAAGCAAGAGCAATGATGATGCAAATTTGAGATCACACACCATATAAGGACTCGAGGTTTTGGATCCAGCATACAAGATATGAGGGACTAGACTGAGTCGGATGATTCAATCGGTGCCATGTTGCTGCTTATGTGTAGAAAGAGATAGAGTTCATACATGTCATCACATTCGGAAGTAAAGTACAACACAAGCATACATGACATATGGATAACAGCATAACGTGAACAACAATGAATATTACTTGGTACAACACCAAGACCCTTAGACCACGAGCTGGCCGATAGCTAGTTGCTACATCCTAATAATAGGAGTGGAGAAAAATGCCAATTTGGTCTATGAACTTTCCATGATTGATACCAGTTGTCCCGCGCAAGTGTTCTGGTCACTTTATGCGGCCATTAGTGTTCTTTTATGAATCGCCCTCTAAATCTTTGTTTCTTATCACCTGTAGGTCATGTAGCTAATATCTTTTTTAGACCAACATGCCTTCATTCGTATAGCAATAACTAGACGATACATAGAATCACAAAATATTTACATATAATTAACATTTGAAATATTGTGCTTACTCGGTCATGTATAGGCTTACAAAGTACTAGGTGGAGAAGCACGCTTTGCCGCCCCAACTGCATTGCATCTTGGCACTATGTGTTAGGCATGGTGGACTTGCAAGTGTTTTCGACGGGCGGTTATAACGCATTTTTTGTTTTAGTATAACACATTTTTTGTTTTAGTGCCACATGTAAATTAAATATGTAAATTAAATAGGCAGATGGACACGCTTTGACACGGTGTTGACATCTCAATATGAATTCCTTTGGATAAGACAATAATAGCTTGACATTAACCCAGTTAGATATACAAAATAAAATAATAATCCTTCAATTAGTTCAATCTGTTTTTGAAGCAAACAAATGTTAAACTTGAAATCAGTAGATTCTGCATGATTTCTCCTTCGGTTATATAAAAGGCAAAGAACAGGATAAGCACTACTTCAATTATATAAAAGGGAAAGAAGAGGAAAAGCACAGCTAGAGTGCTAATAATGACCTAATTGATGAAATAATAACTACAATGTTCATCGGTGGCTAAACCAATTTATACCATGCAATACTACATCATGTGGAAGCATATTATCATTCTTTGCTACGAAATAAAGTTCGTACCTTTATGCAACCTATCAGCATAGGTCCCAACCTGATACTGGATTGAAAGCATCACACTTAGAATCAATAGACTACAATGAGTAATTTCAAGGATATGCAACATGTTTTTAATATGTAGTAGATGATAAACTGATTTAAAAAATAATAAATATGTACACCAGATGCCATTAGGTGCAACTTTCATGATACTATCACATGACGTAGTTGTAGTTTTCAACAGGCACGAGATGCAGGGCGCATAGGTGAGGCACATCAACATGCTGATTGTCTTGTAAGCGACTCACCATAAAGAAACAATAGACCATCTTTTTTTGTGCTTTGACAACACTCAACAGGACATTAAGATAGCAAGCGAGCATGACAATAGTCTGCCGTGCTTGGATGTCAAAATACTCAAAATTCCTAGATGCCCCAACGGATGCTATGTCACGGCCTTGACCTGATTTTTCGGCGACATTCTTAAGAGTCTCCTAGGTAATATAAGACATGAGTTCATGTGATCAGACAAAGTAGATAAATATTAAATACATGTAAGATATGCCAGGTCGGCGGGCTGGCTCGTACATTGATTCCAGGAAAATAATTACCTGTATGCATAGTTTTTTGTGTGTTAGCAACACTCTATCTCTGGTAGACAATAGAAAGAGGTAAATCAAATGAATTATACTATTACAATAGAGTTGTGGCTATGTACATCCGGACTTTTATTATCGTGATAATGAAAAACCATTGTTAAATAAGAGTCGAACACCACATTGAGAATATTCAGAGTTTTAGGCAATGCAAAAACGGACCTTTGTCTAAGAGAGGACAAATCGAAGCTGTTAGAGAAACAATAGCAATGGTTGTGATTTTTTTGGAAGGACTGTTGAATACATGGTAAGGATCTTTTCATTGGGAGAAACATGCAAGATTATTTTTTAACATTAATTTGCACACCATCCTAGTATTATATCAAAATAGAACCTAGCCTACACATCACTTACGCTACACTCTGAAACATATGCATTGTGATTTTTGTTCCATTTGAAAAGGGTAATCCCTGTTTTACAAAAGGCAGAACCATGATATGAACACCAAGTAGCATGGCATGCTGATTTTTTTAACTATATAAATTGCACACCACCATAGCGCTATATCCAAACAAAACCTAGCATAAACATCACTTCAGCTACACTCCTCTTAAACATATGAGCGTGGTATTTGTTCCCTTTGAAAAGGATAATCCCAATTGTACAGAAAAAAGGTGGAACGAAGATATCAACACCAAGTATCATGGCATATTCAAGCCATTGCACGCCGATGAGGGGTAACCTCAACAATGCCCATGGTTATAGACTTAGGATTTCGTAGAAAAGAGAAAGTTGAGGATTTCATTGACTGATCAGACAAACAAGAAAGTCGAATCATCTGATTGCTGTAGAAACTATGGTTATAGATTGCTCAAAGCTTCGGTACTTCTCCATTGGCTCCTCCTAGCCATTATATAATAGTCTGGATCCCAAAGTCGTATACGGATAGGTTACAAGTTACAATTACACCACTAGTATAATGTCAGTTTCTACTTCTTTTTTGATCGCCAAGTTAGCTTCTATCCATCGCATGCTATCTGGACTTTCCTTTTACTCTTTATAGGCTTCATGGGCCGTAGGCCTTTGTACGCTTAGGGCAGTAAATTACAGGGACCCGATTGGTCATGCTCATGTCACACGCACTATTGCAATATTTTTAAGGGGTTTCTATTTTGGTGCCCATGGTTCATTAGTTGTACTCAGTTTTCCCCAGCTGCTTAACTTTTCCTTACTTTTGCCCCTCTCCTTCTCGGAAACTCATCAAAGAGCTTGAACGGCGACTGCCGTCAGGTTGACCATTGGCTGACGTGTGGGACCGCGTGGTCTGGGGCCACGTGGGTCCGTTTGGTCAGGAACGCGTTATGCTGACGTGTGGGGCCGTGCCATGTGGGACTGTGTGGGACCGGTTTGTTGGAAACGCGTTATGAGGGTCATAGTGTGCGGCCATGTGGGGCACGTTTGGTGGTTACATGCGCCATGCCGCCTAAATTGGAAGTTTTCTTTTTTATTATTTTTATCATTGACCTTTTTAAGAGCGTTTTTTTCCTCTCTCTCGCTAACAGTTGTGTTTTTTTGCCCAAAAAGGTAGCAAATCTAGAGCAGCTCCTCTCTTTATTCATTATTCCTTTTGACCCTCGTTTTTCCCAATATGATAGGAAATCTAGAGCAGCAAATCTAACCAGCATCATAAATACATTTAGTAAACATAGCAGATGTAGATAAAACAACTAATATAGAATATATATATATAGCATATGTAGATAAAGCAGCTAATATAGGATATATAGTATGGTACTTAACGAGGTTCGACAATTAGGTTGCTCAGCAGCAGTAGCGGAAAATTTCAACACAGATAAGACAAAAGAAGCTGTTTTACAACAGCAGCAGCACAAGATCAGTGGCCCCTCATGGCCTCCGCTAGGAGGGCCTCTACACCCTCCCTCTAGTGCATCCTTCACTTTTTGTTGCTTAGTCCCTTGACCTTGGGTGCCTTGTGATTAATCGGGGGAATACAACCCTCATCGATGGCCACCTTCTGGAGGTTGTGGAGGTGAATACCGAGCGCCTGGTGCTTGGCTCTGAAGCCGTGGACGTTCACGGACTCGCCACAGGTCCTCATGTCCTTGGCATGCTTCACGAGGGAGTTGAAGTCACTGGTGTGGAGTCTCCTGGTGCAGAAGGGGCATCTGTAGACGTCATCAACGAAGAAGTTGTCGTACTAGTCGGACTTCAGCCTCCTCAGCACCTAACGATTCTTGGTGTCCTTGGACTCATCGTCACTGCAGACGTCGCTTCTATCCTCCTGTTGAAAAAACAGTAGAGTGCAATAAGGACATGATTGAGATACCTTGATTATCGGGATTGATTATTTGCATAAATTAACTGATTGAGATCCCCTGATTATTCTCCAATCCCTATATCTCAAACCAAATCGAATACTGATCCCAACTACAGATTAACGCTAGTACTAACTAGGGAATCCCTTAACTGTAACTCAGAGGATTAATAAAATAGGATTGAAATACGAATAGGGAGATTAATCAAAATACGAGATCTAACACAAGAGGATTAGCTACTATAAGAATACAAACAGTCGAACCCTAATAACATACGATCTAGCATCCAACGATGTGAATGGGGGAAGAACAAGAGAAGGGGAGAAAACCCTAGTTACCTCTGACCATGGGTCGGCGATGCTGGTGTCGTAGGGGTTCTCCGGCCTGATGTAATCCTCCTCCTCGTAGGGGTCCTAGCCAAGCGGGATCTGCCTGAGACCGGCAGGGGCCTCCTCGCTGGTGGCTACGACGGAAGCGGGGACGGGGATCTAGACGGGGACAGCGGTTGCCTTCGATGCCTCGACGGCCCTGTACGGGAACGTGGGCCTCCTCGCTGGCTACCACGCCGTTCTTCTACATCGCCAACGTGGTTGGAGTTTTCTTGGAGGTTTACAGAAGGTGATGGGATAGTGGAGACGGCTGCGTAAGTGAGCGAGTGAGTGATGAGTGAGAGTGAGGAGGCCTCTATAAAGGAGAAGGGAAGGGACATTTCGTTGCACCACCGTGCACCTCGTAACCGCATACACTACTGCACCATGCACGCACACACGTGTCCGCTACCGCCCCGTGCACCACGACATGCGTACCGTGAGTCACGTTTTTTCCTTCATGTCTAACCCTGGTGACTTAGTTGTGCTCAGTTATACCCTCAAGTGTAATACTGGCAGTTTGGTTGTACTCAGTTTTGCCCTCCAGTACAAACACTACCGTATGCAATATACTCAGTTTTCCTCCGGTAGCTGGTGAAGAGAGAGTCAACGAATGGATTTTAGGTACCTAACTGAGTCATTTTATGCACAACAAATTCAAAAAGATCAAAACATAGTGACATCTATCCAGGGAGTCTTATTATGCGACCTGCCACCATAAGAAATGTATAGAAATCAAGTTTTAACCTAAATCACCACTTCTCAAATCACCTACTATCTATGAAGGTTCATGGCTTTCTACTCAAGCCTCTTCCAAAAACATCCCTCCCCAAAACATAGTTTGTTTGAATGAGACAATAATTGTCAAAATGGTGTATATTTGAATTGCAAATAGTTTTATGTATGCCAAGATGTATTTTATTGTATAAAAGAATCATTTTCCATTTTTTAAATCTGTTTATATTTTCTATTCGAATCCCTTTGTCAGTTTTGCCCTTGGTTTTTAAGTTCTACTCAGTTTTGCCCTTAGTTTTTAAGTTCTACTTAGGTTTCCTCTCTCTTTTAGTCACAAACTCTCACACATGTGCTCATCTTGGCTGCTATGCTCTGATTGGTTGAGACAGTTGTCACGCGGATTGTTACCACCAACCGTTGATCCTCTGTGATCTAGCGGACAGGATAACCCCTATATCTGTCGGGGGCACCGCTCTATCCATGTAAAATAATGAGTTTAACACTGGTACTTTAATTCCATAAAGAAATGATTTTGAATATAATTTGAAGGGAAAGTGTTCAAAGTTGTATAATTTTCGTATATGCAAGTTTGTGCATTACATTCCATTCTATGAAAATGAAAATCTCTCAAGATTTTCTTAGCACAATATTATCACGTATTAAGTGCGATTTCAAAGAGTTCAAATATTTATAGTTTTAAGCACGTTTATGCATTATATTTCACTCTATGGAAATGATAAATGATCAGGATTTTATTAGAACAACATTATCATGTTCTAATTGCGATTTTAAAGAGTTCAGAGTGTATAATTTTTGTATATGCAAGTTTATGCATTACATTTCACTATATGAAAATGATAATCTCTCAAGATTTTGTTAGCACATCATTATCACGTATTAAGTGCGATTTCACAATGATCAAAGCTGTATAATTTTTGTATATCCAAGTTTATGCATAATATTTCACTCCATGAAAATGACAAACTCTCAAGATTTTCTTAGCACAACATTATCATGTACTAAGTGCGATTTCACATTGTTCGAAGGTGTATAATTTTCATATATGCACGAGGCATAAAGATTTTAGTTTACGGATCACTTTTCACGCTCTAAAAATGGTAAAATCTCAAGATTTTACTAGGAAAACATTATCATGTCCAAATAGTAATTTGAAAGTGTTCAAGAGTTCTGTCAATTATAAATACTCTTTTACCTTAAGAGTTGTATAATTTTTTAAATTGGGACGTGTTCAAGAGTTGTGTCATTCTCTTATTTCTTATACATCCATCTCCCTTGATCTCAAAATTTGACTTCCACCGCATAGATTCACTTGATTGCAGCCATGACATTAACTTGATAAACCAATTAAATCATCGTAACGGCTCGTCGCCCGCATTCTCCACGGCAAGCGCACACCCAATTGAGCTCCCGAGTTATGCCAATTGATTGTCCACAGTAAGCGCACGATTTCCATTGTCATACTTCATACAGGTCAACGGGACGACACCATACTATGGCTAGGAAGAATGGGAGGCCGAAGTGAAGCTATACAAAGGGCCGCCATCGCCGGAGAAGAAGAATAAAGGGGAGGCAACGACACGGGCACAGGCGCGAGGCTGGCTCGGGGTCCCATCTTGCAACGCCAACCTGGGTAAGTGATACATTGCAAATGTATCTATAATTTTTGATGTTTCATGCTTGGTTTTATCTACTTTCTTGTGTTTTGTTCCAACTTTGGAGTACTTTTCATATGATTTCTTGGACTAACCTATTAACAAGATGACAAAGTGTCAGTTGCCTGTTTTCTGCTGTTTTTGGTTCTAGGAAGTCAGAAAATGAATATTCTCGGAATTGGACGCGACAAAAGCCAAAGTTACTATTTTCCCGGAAAACTCATGGAGCCAGAAGGAGAGTCGGAAAGGGGCCACAGGGTGGCCACACCACCCCATGGCGCGGGTCCACCTAGGCCGCGCCAGGGCATGGTGTGGGCCCCCTGGCTGGCCACTGACCTTGCCTCCTTCGCCTATAAGAGCCTCCCGATACCAAAACCCTAGATCGTCAATCAGAAATCCACGAAAAGTTCCGCAGCGCCACCGCCACCGAAGGGGAGATTCGGGGGACAGAAAATCTCTGTTCTGGCACCCTGCCGGGATGGGGAAGTGCCCCCGGAGCCATCTCCATCGATCTCCACCACCATCTCCATCACCGTTGCTGATTCCCATGATGAGGAGGGAGTAGTTCTCTCTCGAGGCTAAGGGTTCTACCGGTAGCTATGTGTTCATCTCTCTCTATGCATGATCATATTGTGATCATGAGCTTTGTAATCTAGTAGATCTACCTTGCTACTCAAGTGCTTTAATAGATCTCTGCTCTCCCCATGTGTGTGAAGTTGACAGTGTGCACACCATGGTGGCACTTAGGCTAGAGATTACAAATACTTGTTATGAGTTATATTTGGAGTTGGATGTCTTTATGAAATTGTGGTGTTTGTTGGACTCATCTAGTGCTCAAGGTGACAGTGTGGGGTTTTCTAGATGGGAAAGATGGACTTTGAGGTGTGCTGTTATAGCCCTACCATCGATTAGAGTGTTCAACCGGAGAGTAGTTAAGAGTAGTATCATGAAGAGAATATATTTATATGAGAGTGTTCACTAGTGAAAGTATGATCCCTAGGCCTTGTTTCTAAGCATTGAAACACTGTTTGCAACTAGATCTGTTACATGTTTACTTGCTTCCATCTTTATTTCAGTTTGCCTATAGTATTTTCCATGCCAACAAGCTATTTTCTATCACCGTTACCACTTATATTTATCCATACCACTTGTGTTTCACTATCTCTTCGCCGAACTAGTGCACCTATACACCTGATAAGTGTATTGGGTGTGTTGGGGACACAAGAGACTTCTTGTATCTTGATTGTAGGATTATTTGAGAGGGAATACCTTTGACCACTTCCTCCCTAAGTTCGATAAACCTTGGGTGATCCACTTAAGGGAAAACTTGCTGCTGTTCTACAAACCTCTGCACTTGGAGGCCCAACAACTGTCTACAAGAATAGAACTGCATAGACATCAAGCTATTTTCTGGCGTCGTTGCCGGGGAGGTAAGGTAAAAGGTATTCACACCGAAGGATTAAAGAAGAAGAACCTCCCACGACAAACGCCTATTTTCTGGTGTGAGTGCTCGAAGTTATTTCCTTTAGATTCTGCAATTTTGTCTTTTTGTTTCTTGTTTTCACTAGTTAGGCTTAATGGAAAACAACAACAAAATTAGAGAGCTTTATAGTATTTATCTTGAGTTAGGACATGAAGTGTTTGAAGAGAAAATTAAAAAACCTATGGAACTTTATTTGCGTGCTAATAGCAATGTTGTTAGTATGAATTCTTTGGACACTATTATTGCTAATGCTATGGAAAAGTCTAAGCTTGGGGAAGCTAGTTTTTATGGAAATGATCTTTTTAGTTCCCCAGCTTTGGAAGATAGCTATTTTATTGCTTATGATGATACCAAACCTCCAATATATGATGATTACAATGATGAATATGATATTTTCAGTCCACCTACTATTGAGGAGCAAATTAATTATGATTACAATATGCCTCCTATATTTGATGACTATGGTGATGAGAATAATAATGATAGCTATTTTGTTGAATTTGCTCCCACTATAGTTAATAAGAATGACTATGTTTATGTGGAGAGTATTAATTCTTTTATGCATGTGGCTCATGATAAGAATGTTTTATGTGATAGTTATATTGTTAATTTTATTCATGATGCTACTGAAAGTTATTATGAGAGAGGGAAACATGGTTTTATGTGTCTCAACAATATTAAGTTTCCCCTTTTGATGTTGAAAGTCTTGAAGTTGCACTTGTTTTGCTTTATTATGCTAGTTGCTTTGTGCTTTCATGACTTGTTTCTTTACAAGATTCCTATGAATAGGAAGTGGGTTAGACTTAAATGTGTTTTGAATTTGCTTCTTAATGCTCTCTTTTACTTCAATTCATATTTCTTATGTGAGCATCTTCTCAAACTATCATGCCTAACTTAAAGGCGTTAAACAAAAGTACTTATTGAGAGATAATCCAAAAGTTTTAGATGAGTCTTGGAAGTTATTGCTTCAGTACTAACCGCTCTTTATCCTTTTTATTTGCTTTTTGTGCCAAGAGTAACCTCTAATGAGAGAGAAGTAATGATTGGAAAAGTTGCTGTCCCGAAACAGATTTCTGTGCTTCACCGTAAAAATTCGTGTAAAATATCTGTATGTTTTTTTGAGGCGTGAATTTTTGTGCTTCTGCCCTAGGTTGTTATCTAACTTTCGTTAGTTCAACACTTTTCGATTTGAGCAACAGAAGGTCTTCCAAAAAATTCATCTTTACCTGCTTGTCTGTTTTGTCACATTTCTGCCATTATTTGCATTTGCTTCTTGTTTGTTCCTTTTTGAGTTCTTTTGGGGAATTGAGCTTTTTTAGGGAAGTGCTACAGTAGCTAGTGTTCTGATGGAAGTTTATTTGGTGTTAGAACTGAACCTTAAGACTTATTTATCTTGAGTGCACTAATGTTGCTAATAAAGATTGTGTGAAATTTTGTGTGAAGGAAAAATTTCAGGTGTACGGAAGGAATGAGTAATGAGATGAAGGATGGACTAAAGCTCAAGATTGGGAATGCCACACGTGTCACCCCAAGAAATATCCAAGAAGTACAAGCGTCAAAGCTTGGGGATACCCAAGGCATCCCCTTCTTCATCAATAAAAATCCCAGGTTTCTTCCAAACGCTTCATTTTTATTGTTTCATGCACAGTTGTGTTTTTCTTGGAGTGTCTTCCTTTTAAGTTTTCGTTTTGTTTTTAAGTTTGCTTGGTTTGCTTAGTTTTCTGAATAAATTGGTTGGACCCCCTCTTTCATACATTGGTTTGCAAATAGTTTGGTTTGGTTTGGAAAAGAGTAGGAAAGTTCATGCTTATGTGGTAAAAAGAGCTTGTTATTGACTGTGGCCTATGCTTTGTCATGCCATGCTTGATATTGTTTTGGCTTTATGCTTAGTATTATTTGCTGTAGCATGACTTGTTATAAATAATTGAGATTGCTTAATGTGCCTTGGATGAATCATGCGTTGTTTTAGCATATTAAAACATAGTATAGTGGTATTCTCCTTTGATGCTTTATTTAGGTTGACTTGGCGCATGCTCACACCATGTTATGACTATCTCAAGTCACCATAGCCTTTATGATCTTTAGTTTTCAACTTGTAGTATCACTTTATGCTTTGATCAATGATGTTTTGTCGCTCTGCATGATTATGGACATTATTGCTCTCTTAGTTTGTCGCTCCTAGTCTTTTGCTAGCCTCCACAACAAAGTACGAGTTCCACTCATGCATCCAACTCCCTAAACCAAGTTATTCCAAAGAGTCCACCATACCTGCCTACTAGCTTATGCTATTCCAAGTATATTCATGCTTTTGTTTATCTTCCAAATTAAACTTGTTATGAGAAAACTAGTGATTAAAGCTCTCACGAACTTGATGGCACACTTTACTTTTTTACATCTAATAAAATTGAACCATTGGGTCCTTCTTTGTTGTGTATATGCTTGCGCTTTATAAGTTGAAATGAGAAGAACCATGTTTCATGGGGAACGCTTTCAACATTGCACTTGTACTTTGTACCCCGTTGATATCATGTTCTTTTGCTTACGGATCCCGGCGGTGTGAAATAAAAGTGGAACTTGTAAGATCATGGAGTTTGTATGTGTGTTAGAGAAACGCCTGGGCAGCTAGCCTAAGCCATGCCTAATCATGGTTGAAACTTGCAGCATCACCATAATGAGCACTCTATGAAGAATCCTCAATAAAAACCTATGCAAATAGCAAATAAAAAGATCGCTGAGATGCTCATTGTCTGCTTGCCTTGTCATTTTGATTATGGGATAACTCCTGTATCATGTGCAAGGGGTATCCCGTTGGCGGTTCTTTATGATACATATGTACTTACAATGACAAGAGCTTACTTGTGACTAAAGTTGAGTAGCATGAGGTTCGGTCTTCATAAGTAAGGGGCATGAGATTTCGGTTTATAACTTGTCAAGCATATCCTCTTAGTTGTGTCACTTTAACCTTAATCACCTTCAAGATGCTTATGATAGGGGCAATGAGAGCTGAAAGCTATAAGTACCATAATTTTTGGAAGCTCTTTATGAGACTTGAATCCGTACTTCCTTTTATAAAGGCCCTTCTTCCACCATTATATTGAGTCTCCACCTTTTATCTTTATGCACCTACTTTGAGAGCATAGTGGCCATTCTTAGTTCTATGTGCATTGTCCCAAGACTAGTTGATTGATGCATAACTTGATATTGCTTGTTTTAAACTATTTGTATCTAGTCACTATTATGAACTTTGAAGGTGTCCTATGCATTTATATTTGCTACTCTATTGAGGGACAAGCTGAATACTTTTATGCTATGTTTTATTTATGTGAAACAAACAAACGTCTTCCAAAGCATTGTTATTCATGAATCTTTTGTTTGTGCCTTTTCATGTTGCATCATAGTTTCTTTGTCTTATTGCTAGAACTTTGTCTTTCATGTTATGATTGAAGTACTATGATCCCAGCTATCAATGTTTTACAAATACTTTGATCAAGTCTTTGATGGTGCATGTGACCTCAAAAATTATTCTTTCTTTTTATCACTTACCTACTCGAGGACGAGCAGGAGTTAAGCTTGGGGATGTTGATACATTGCAAATGTATCTATAATTTTTGATGTTCCATGCTTGGTTTTATGTACTTTCTTGTGTTTTGTTCCAACTTTGGAGTACTTTTCATATGATTTCTTGGACTAACCTATTAACAAGATGCCACAGTGACAGTTGCCTGTTTTCTGCTGTTTTTGGTTCTAGGAAGTCAGAAAATGAATATTCTCGGAATTGGACGGACAAAAGCCAAAGTTACTATTTTTCGGGAAGACTCACGGAGCCAGAAGGAGAGTCGGAGAGGGGCCACAGGGTGGCCACACCACCCCATTGCACGGGTCCACCTAGGCCGTGCCAGGGCATGGTGTGGGCCCCCTGGCTGGCCACCGACCTTGCCTCCTTCGCCTATAAGAGCCTCCCGATACCAAAACCCTAGATCGTCAATCAGAGGAGGGAGTAGTTCTCTTTCGAGGCTAAGGGTTCTACGGTAGCTATGTGTTCATCTCTCTCTCTATGCATGATCATATTGTGATCATGAGCTTTGTAATCTAGTAGATCTACCTTGCTACTCAAGTGCTTTAATAGATCTCTGCTCTCCCCATGTGTGTGAAGTTGACAGTGTGCACACCATGGTGGCACTTAGGCTAGAGATTACAAATACTTGTTATGATTTATATTTGGAGTTGGATGTCTTTATGAAATTGTGGTGTTTGTTGGACTCATCTAGTGCTCAAGGTGACAGTGTGGGGTTTTCTAGATGGGAAAGATGGACTTTGAGGTGTGCTGTTATAGCCCTACCATCGATTAGAGTGTTCAACCGGAGAGTAGTTAAGAGTAGTATCATGAAGAGAATATATTTATATGAGAGTGTTCACTAGTGAAAGTATGATCCCTAGGCCTTGTTTCTAAGCATTGAAACACTGTTTGCAACTAGATCTGTTACATGTTTACTTGCTTCCATCTTTATTTCAGTTTGCCTATAGTATTTTCCATGCCAACAAGCTATTTTCTATCACCGTTACCACTTATATTTATCCATACCACTTGTGTTTCACTATCTCTTCGCCGAACTAGTGCACCTATACACCTGACAAGTGTATTGGGTATGTTGGGGACACAAGAGACTTCTTGTATCTTGATTGTAGGATTATTTAAGAGGGAATACCTTTGACCACTTCCTCCCTGAGTTCGATAAACCTTGGGTGATCCACTTAAGGGAAAACTTGCTGCTGTTCTACAAACCTCTGCACTTGAAGGCCCAACAACTGTCTACAAGAATAGAAGTGCGTAGACATCAGTAAGTTGTGGGTCCGACGCTCACGTGGATAAGCTGTGGGTTCCATACTGATCTAGATAAGTGGAGAGAGGTGTCCACTATAAGAACCGATTGAACGCGACCCCACTGGTTAGCTTGTAACGGCAAGGGTCCACTACGGGATCCGACAGAACCCGGCCCCACTTATCAGCACGTAATGGCGAGGGTCCACTATGGGACCCGACTGAACACGACCTCACTTGTTAGCACGTAAAGGCAAGGCTGGCAGATGGCGAGTTTCAGACCGTGTGAGACTTTGGTACAAGGAGATAGGCAAAAGTGAGGAAAATTTAAGCGGCTAGAGAAAACTGAGTACAACTAAGAAACCGAGGGCACTTAAATAGAAATCTCTATTTTTAATGGCTGGTCCTCAATATGCATTCTAACTGCAAAACTGGAACTACATACGTTCAACGATGAAGAACATCAGCTACAAAGCAACAACGTCATGATCAATTTATTTCTAAAAACTTAGATTTCAAATCAACAAATAGAAAAGGACATATATAGTGACATTAGCATTTGATATAATATTGTGATATATATCAGCTCACAAATAATTCCACTAAAAATTTGAGCACCACGGACTATGAAATAACATAACACACATTTTTTGGCTAAAAAACATATAATGTAACAACCTCCAAGTGTTATTGGAACTTAATTGTTCAGTGGTTAAGTATCATTTTAGCATTACACCATGTGCCCGTACAACCTCACATGACCATCCAATAGACCAGAAAACCTAAACCGGTAGGAAGAGAGAATTGGCCTCTTATTAATGTAATAATACCACAAGGAATAGCAAAGATGAGAATAAATAGTTAGAAATATTCTACTTTGATCTGGTCTTAGCATTTGGTATATAAAGGTATGTGCCTAGCTGATGGAAAAAATGTCCTCCCTTTGAACTTATATACATGTTCTACAAAGAACAAAGCTAGATCATACCTCTGCTTAAATGCACAAGTCAGATATATTGTGAGCTCCAATCTGTGGTACAGGCAGCATAGGAGAAAAAGTCACGAGTATAAAACACTTTATAATATGTCTATAGTAGATGAAAACTCTTGGCGAACCGATTAATTACTATTTTATTAATCTTAACACAAACTATTCAAAATCTCATGATCTGGAGCTAAGATAGAACAAAGATATTTCCTTATGAGACATACAAAACAATATTCAAAACAACCGAGCTCAATTTTCCCGAAGACATGCATAAATAGTGAGATATCAAATATTTCCATGTGTCTACAGCAGAACTAAGTGCCGTGCATATTATTTTTAGAGTAGACACTCCCACTAAGATATGTAAATTAGCAATAGCTAAATTTCATTTGAAGTCCACTTCAAATTTACTCTATAGAATCATGAGTTGTGCACAAGTTGCACTAAAGACATATTGTTGCAAGCTGCAGATTATATCATCAAAAGGAATCCCTTATTTCTGGTCCTATTTCACCTCTTTTGCATAGCTATTTTGTGTTGATGGAACTATGATGGAAGGATCAGACCAACACACAAATGCAACAATAATGAACTACAAAAATCTTCTGAATACACTACAAACAAGTCCTGCACATATGGATCGACTAAATGAGGAGCAAATGAGCACGGATACGCTTACCTACCATCTGACTCAACACCTTATGACATTTTCTAGTTGAGAATTTGAATATATTTTTAATACATCTCGGACTAGTTGTGAAAAAACACATAATGTAATCATGTTCATTATGGGGTGGGAGCAAGATTTAAAGCTCTTTGCATGTGAGAAAAATGCTATTGAAGTATATCTTTAATGGGGCGGGAGCAAGATTTAAAGATCTATTGTGTTCCAAGTTTCTGGTAATGCCATATATACAACACATAGCTAGGCTTTCTATCACGGTTAAGAAGAATATGATACAATTTCATTCCTAAACATTGAAATAGAATGAAATATAATTATTATTAATTTGTCAAAGAACATAAAACTGAGTTCATGAAATCCAAAAACCTATGTAGTCTGGATAATAACTTTACTACAAAATAAATATGAGAACAGACCAGTTGATCTTATAAACATCAAACTATCAAATAAGCTTAGAAACTTGCTTGCCGATGCAGCCCGGTTATATAGGGGTTTTGTAGCCTACGATCCAGCCATCCAGAATCAGTATGGGGCACGGCATACAAGCTAATATGTGGCTCTGTTTGAGGCTGTTGCTCTATTGAGGATGCATACTGACCATGTTGTTCCTCTAGAGAGTAGAAGCAGAAATGTAGAGGGACAACATCTTAAGGTATGAAGAATGAGATTGGTTAGTACCTGAGGTGATAGACGATAATCCTAAGAAACTTACCAAGACAAATCCCATTCATAAGGCAAAAATTTCACTTTTACTGGGTTCATCTTTAGCAGATTAGATATTTACGTATTAGGTATACTTACGATTAGGAAATAAAAAGAGAACCACCATGGACCAGAAGCATTGTCATGGCACATATGCTTTATTGCTTTAGCTGAAAGATAAATATCGCTAAACTGATAGTTGTGAAATCTTCGTGAAGTAACAAATGAGAAGATAATATTGACCTGTAGTTTTTTTCAAGTAGAGATGACTGCAAAATCTTAACACTCTCACGGGAGGCATGGAGGTCAGGCATAAAGGGCCCACGTACCAGCAAAAAGGCATACATATGTAGGCTCGAGAAAGAGATAATATCCCACTACTAAAACTGAAGAAATAAATCCATCCAACAGAAAATTATGCCTAATGCAGCCAATATGCTTTAAGAGGATTGGTTTAACCAGAACAAATATATATTTCTAAGAAAGAGTCAGCTGTAGTAAGAACATTTAGGAATAGTAGAACTACTGTTTTAATAGCCTCATGAGTCATTATCATCACTTTCTTTTGATATCTTATGGCATTGTTGATGCATAAACCTTGCGAACCAAATTAAAGGAACCCATGCTATAGCGCGGGCCAGATATCTTTATAAATACATGGAAATTACTAATTCAATAACATTTCCATTGTGTAATTTTTCCATGACATGAAATAAATAATAAACTATATTTATTGAAAGATTATCATCTAAAAAAATTTAATAGTTCCTACAGTAAGTAGGGCCATAATGCATATATATTTCTCCAATTAGTTTTAGATAAGATTATTATCATTTATGTTATTTGATACCTTCGATCCGGATTTACGGATGTAGTATAATAGCTTTTTCCTTAGAAGACCTAGGTTTAATCGAACATCAGAAAGCAATGTTAAAAGGTAATAAGAAAGGACATGTCTATAAGACTTTGTTTGTTCGTTTTACCTTAGTTGATCGGACCAATCTAGTTTACTTTATAGTGGGTTTGAATCAATAGATGTAGATAGGCCAGGGTTGAAGATCCACCTACAACTGCACATCAAATGGGACAAAAGATAATAATAAGCATAATCATGTATAATGTTTGAATGGAGATAATCTTTTATGGGCAACACATCCTAATATTCTCGAGCCTCCCGTGATGTAGCGGGCATAGCAATCGACTTTTAATCCAACCGAGTGCACGCCGAAGCCATGGGTTATAAACGATTATTAAGTGTAAAACACACATCAAAGCTTTAAGTGGTGACGTTGTTGTTTATTCCGAATGGGGCGCTAAGCGAAGACCGTACTATCCTTTCTATCACTGAGGTTCCTATGAGATCGCCACTAGCCAACTATCTCACCTCAAGCCTTTTATCAATCTATGGGATCTTGGGTACCTACAATTCCATAGACTGAGATAAGAGATGAAGAAACAAAATATATAAATCTCAATTGCAAACAAAATACGATTCTCCCATGATCTAGATGCACATAATCGCTGCGAGTTTTCTCCCCAACCCGTACCCCGTGATGACTACTCACTCATAACAAATAGATCGGAGATAGAAAACATCATACAAATACTTAGATTGAAATCAAATATTCTTATAATGGTTGCCAAATCACAAGGAGATCTGAAGTACAAAGCAATGGCTATGGATAATGGATGGATGGATGGTGGAAGTGATGAACAATGGATGAACAATGGTGTGGATCTCCTTTGGTGGTGTTGTTATTGAATTTGAGAATGGCGACTCTCTGGCCGGCGGCTGGAGCCTCGAAATATATAGGCGTCTTCATGAAAGTTTTAGGGTTTGACGAGACGAAGCCATCACCACCTGGTACGGGCAGGCGGGCCCTGCCCATACTAGTGGTCGTTAAGCGTGCTGACACCCTGGAACCGCTTCCAGTTACTTGATCGTGTGTAGTTCCTCAAAATCCTTCATTATGACTCCATATTTCACATTAAAAGTCATGATTTCCTGCACAACATAATTTAAAGAGAGGATTTGCATATCTTTGCAATTATTAGTCATTAGTGGCAAGGGTTGAGAGTTTCTTTAGCAATTGCTTGACCAAAAAAAATATTTAAACGCAGTGGAAGATGGCCAAAATTGGAGCCAACAATTTCCCCAAAGCTCAAACCTTGATCGCCCTCGATCAAGAAGAACCAAAATAACTATAAGGAATTCAACGTTTAAACTTGAAACAATGAGAATAAGAATTCACTTACGGTTGGTAGTTGTATATGTTTAACGCTTCATTCGTGTGCGAGGCTTATCAAAGTTAGAGAGATGAGAAGAATATTGTACAAGCTTCAGTAAGTTAAGACAATCAAAGTAAAGTTTAATATAAGTATAAGTAACTAGCAGTGTAGCAATCAATCCAATTCCTCTAATTAACTCTCAGCTTGCCAAGGAACACTATGATGTTTAAATAGCATAATTGAGTAAGAGAGTTTCATGTCCCAAGTAGTATAACAATGAAGTCTCTTATTTACACCCACATCAATAAATCAAGTGTATCAAAAACACTTCTAATCCAATCATTGTCTTTCAAGAAAATTCGTAAAGTAGTAATGAGACCATGCCAAGGACATGTTATGTGGATCCCTATAGATATCCTTTTTATTTCTTTCATTTTCAAGGATCGTTGAATATTTCTTTTGCAAGTGTCTGCACAAACTTTGAGAGTGCCAATACTTTTGCCCATATATTGACACGTATGCCACTCATGTCATCAACTCATAGCCGAAATCCGGGGTTATACCATAGATTATTCAAAAGCTAGAGAAGTTGTTGGCATACCAAAGGTGTGCATTAGAGACATAGAACAAGGTTGTCTCGCTTCTTTCTCTTTTTTGAGCTAGTACCGCGGTTTGATCTACAAGGTTAGCTTTGACATGCATCACAATTACCACTAGACTTTGTTTTAATCAAACAATTCCTTTCATGAGTGTCATCAAGACTATAAAAATATCTATGGGGTTAAGTATCATCAAGGGTATACTCTCAAGACAATCATTCATCAAACAAGTCGTAAATTATAGACTTTTTCTTATTGTACTTGTTTGGCAATATTATTTTCAAGTCAAGACTCGGTTAACTAAAAGAACTAGAGCAAAAGCTTCAACAACTAATCATCATACTAATAAAAAGCCTTACACCAACCATATTAAATTACTTCCCACTAGCATGGCATCTTAGCAAATCAACCAACTAAAATAAACAACTCAAACTTCATAAGTGGAAGACATAGGACATACCTCTCATAAATGACTTCATGATCCACTTCCTTATAGGGATGTGTTCCTTCAAAACTCAAACACGATTACTCTCATAATGATATGAAAGCAAAAAGGCAAAGTGCGTATCCACATTTACGAAAAAAGGAAAAACAGAAAAATCTTTTTGTATTTTAGAGGATAGGGATTAAAGAATAGAAATGAACTTGCGACCAAGCAAGGGTTTAAGAAAAGAAAAATAAATAAAAACAAAAACAAAATTAAACAAAAGCAAACTAAAAAGCAAAAAGAAAACAAAGGGTTGGAACAAGACAACATGAGTGTTTCAAAGCTCCCAAGGAGCTGGAGCACAACCTCATTATTACACAAATAAATTTGCCGGGGGAACACATCCCAAGCTCAAGCTTTTGCAAGCCCTTTTGTTTCTCATTGTGGTGGCGGTGGATAATCTCCCACGTTCCATTGGCTGCTCCAATCATGGAACTAGGTGGCGAGGCTTGTAGTAGCATCTCGAAGGTTGATGGAGAGGTTGTTCATGTTTTGAATATTTTCTTCGAGTGCATAAATGTCTTCATAGGTGGTGTAGTAGTTTGGTGGTTGCTCATCTTGTCCGGGTCCTTCTTGTTCTACTTCTTCATCTCCTTCTCCTCCCACGGGTATCTCTTGTTTGGGTAGAGTAGCTTCAACCTGTGCGTAAAAACGCAAACTTCCATCCTCGATAAAGAATAAACCGTTAGGAAAAGGAGCTAAGATCAAGTGATCCGCGCTAGCTATATTGAAAAAATATCTACCGTGATTTTTAGAGATCATACCACATGCTCTTAGAGTAGAAAGACCGAGACGGTGACTTCTTGTCAACGGTTGGATGATACCTAGGTTGATGCGAAGTGCGCGTGCAAGAACGGTCACAACTCCTCCTCTGCATATGGGTCCTCGAGATTGAAGTGCCTAATGCTTAAGGTAAAACACAAGAAGAGTGCCCAAATTTGGCGTTAAGTTACAATTAACAAGAGCATCTTTTGCGAGGATCAACATGTTCTCCTCATTAACTCTAGTAAACTCACCACGTGCCTGCAGAGTGTTAGCAATTACATAGAATAAATATCAAATAGCAGGATGATCAATTTGGTTCCCCTTGGGTATGTTTCCACGAATTCTCATCAAATTAAAGTATTGTGAAGGGGAAGGATCTAAAACAAAAGTAGTTGTGCGTACATCCGTGGTGTTCACAAACACAAAGCATTGAGCCCATTGGTTGAGTGTCAAAGTGTACTCACAGTTCATAATGCAGAATTTGATGCGGTTAATTTCGGGCCTTTGTTCCTCGGCACAACCGTAAGGATCCACCATATGCGTCAAGGTGCTGAAGAACTCAAGTGTCAAGCGGCGATACATGGTAACATCCTGAAAGATAAAATCATACAAACCAACATTGTTGCAAAATAAATCGAAATCAGCACGAATGCCGAGTTGGTTCAGGATATAAGGACACACCCACTTGGTGGACTTGATTTCTCAGAGCTTGAGACGATTTAAAAGGTTTAGCTGGAACTCCTCGGTGAACTCGATGCCAAGTGACTCGGGGATCAACGTCTCAACGGGTGGTGCGGAGGACTCCGCAACCATCTCGCGTGTACAAATCCTCATGTTCATCTAATAAATAAAAACAAGATAAAGTAAATAAAAATTGCTAATAATTTTTTTGGTCCAATAGATATATAGCATAAGTGATTCTCTACACTAACTATAAAAGAAACTCCTCTAAAAACAAGATTAATCACACTTAATATCAAGATTGAATCAAGAACAAGACCTAAGTCTAGATTGACAATGGTCAAAGATTGAGTGAAGCTTTTGCACAAATAAATTGAGGATCGAAGGATAATCATACCTTAGATTGAGTGAGTACGAAGAATTGAAGAAAGATTAAGTAAATTTGAAGATCTAATGGATGTGGTTTGGAGTTTGGAGAAAGAAGAAAGACAAAGATTGATTTTGGGTAATTTTAGGTTACCTCCTCGGGCTAATTATCATGGACGCATACGTGGTACGGGCGGGAGGTACGACCAGAGCCCGCCCGTACCGGGTGACTTACCTTGGGGGCGACGGCTGCTCCCAGGCGGTGCACTCGGTACGGGCGCACGGTACAGTCGAGCGTGCCCGTATGGCTGGTCGTTATCGGTTTGGTACCTTTGCTTGAAATCTGATGTTTTCTCGATGGTACGGTACAGGCGCGCGGTACGGGTGCATCTGACCGTACGAGTGATCGTTACCAGTACTATTACCTGCGGCAAAAATCAGAAGTTCTATCTATCTTTGGCTTGATGTGGTACGGACGCACGGTACGGTCTACTCTAGGCGTACCAGTGGTCGTTATGAACACTGGGAGCTTCAAAACTAAAAGAATTTGATTAGTAGCTCCTGTGCCTTTGCACATCTAATCAAAGGACAAAATAACAACAAATATACTAAGTAAAGATCTAGCTATACTTCTTAGGCCATGTGTTAGTAGAATAAAATATAGAGGATTACCTTATTTCTTCTCCTCTTTTCATAGGACTTCTCAAACACTCATTATTAAAAACAAAAACAAAACTCACACAATAAAAACTAATATATAAAGAAAAAAATTATTTCACATGGGTTGTCTCCCATGAAGCGCTTCTAGTTAAGATCACTTAGCTTGACCTTGATGGCAATCACTTAGGTTTGTGAAGTGGAACACCCACTCCAAAGTAGTTGACTTTCAAAGTAATTACACCATCATCATAGTTAGGTTTGGCCTTCTTTTCTCTAGGGAAGTAGACTACAAAAGGATCTCTAGATGGTAGCCATATTCTAACATTTCCTTCATGTAAATTAATCAAAGATCAGTTCTTAAGAATGACCTAACTAAAATTATAGGTGCTATGTGATCTTCAGGCATGTCCACAATAACAAGATCAATAAGAGAAGGACTACCTTTAATTTTAGCAACTATATTTTCTTCTATCCCAACAACTTGTTTATATGTAGAATCAGCTAGATGGAGTCTTAATTCAGTTGTAACGAGTGGCCCCAAGTTTAATTTATCAAATAAGCTTTTGGAAGTTATTGAGACACTTGCACCAAGATCACAAAGTGCGGATATCTCATTGACTCCCAATTGAATTTTAATAGTGGGCTCAAATATATCATCTAGCTTAGCTGGAAGCTTATCAACTAGTCTTTTATACTCCATATCTCAATCACGAACTTGAGATGCTACTTGTTGTATAAATTGTTGGTACATAACATTATTACCTTGTTCTATATCGGGATTTTTAACAGTGATCATCTTCAATAGATCTTCCATGGTATATTCCAGCATTGGCGCGTTCCTATAATCAAGCTCTTCAGGTTTTTCTTCATTGGTTACCATCCTCATCATCTTGAGGTCTTCTACCGGATTTGGCTTGGGTTTTCGAGTAAACTTTGCTAGTATGAGAGCTTGGCTCTCAGCTACCTTACCCAGCTGAGCCTCTACGGTCTTTGTTCTTTCCTGTAGAGCCTGCACATCATTTATAATTGCAACGGCCTGGTTATATAATTTTCCTATACTACTTTCATGGTTCTTCGTGATCTTAATAAGCATATTATTTTGCTTAGTTTGAGCTTGTATAAATGTTCTAACAGTTTGCTCAAACAGAAGATTGTCACGATTTGCTCCATTAGTATTATCATAATTATTATTATAAGGAGCTCCTGCAGGATTAGCATGATATTTTTTAATATTAGAAGCATAATTATTTTTCCATGCAGGATTAAAAGGAGCTTGTATAAAATTATTATGCTTAGTTTAAGCATGATATTTTTGCTTAGTTTCAGCTTGTATAAATGTTGCTTAGTTTAAGCATATTATTTTTGAAAGTAGTTTGAGCTTGTATAAAATTAACATTGGCAGTGATAGCAGTAACTAGGGTATCTTCTTTACCCTTTGCTAAGCTAAGCAACTCATCTACCTTAGATGTAAGCTCTTCATTTACCTCGGTAATTGAACTTACTCTCTTCAAGGTTCTTTCCACATGCCATTGGGCATGGTTGTTTTTCATATCATCTAGAACTTCTTTGCAACACTCACTTGATTTTCCAGGATCTTTCCTCCTGCTGCAGTATCTAGCATAGACTTAGACATTGGGTTAAGACCATTATAAAACAAATATAATATAAGCCACTCTTCTGTCCCATGACTAGGACAGTTCATTACGACTTCTTTCATCTTTTCCCACACAAGCGCTAGTGACTCACGATCTTCTTGTCTAAAGCTTGTAATATTGGATCTTAGCTACATAGTCTTAGCTGGGAGGAAAATTTAGTCATAAACAAATTAGTACATTCCTCCCAAGATTTAATAGTGCCCTTTGGTACAGCTAGCAACCAATCCTTAGCCTTTTCTCTAAGAGAGAAAGGAAACAATCTCAGTTTAATAGCATTTGGATCTACATTCTTAATACGCATCATGTGGCAAATTTCAGTAAAAGTATTTAAGTGCAAACCCGAATCTTCAGCGGATGAGCCCTTAAATTGGTTTTGTTGAACCAAACTTAAAAGATTAGGCTTTGAGTAATGGGTGCTGAGTATTGGGTGCACGAATAAAATCATCAGTGGGAGTAGAGCATACTTCCCTAATCTGTTTTGACCCATGGCTCTTATATTTTTGGTATTTTTTAACTAATGAAAACGAATAACAAGTAACTATTTTTTTTGGGTTTTCAAATAGATAACAAGAAAGTAAACTAATAACAAGAATTAAACTACAACTAATAATAAAACTAAAAACAAGGTCTCTAATGACCTCACCAGGATAGGGAAATTGATTCCCCGGCAATGGCGCTAGAAAAAGGGTTGATACAT
The DNA here is from genome assembly GCA_916181665.1 of Avena sativa. NCBI lineage: Eukaryota > Viridiplantae > Streptophyta > Magnoliopsida > Poales > Poaceae > Avena > Avena sativa. The sequence continues at coordinate 624,299,104 of OV702288.1, read as the reverse complement.
TCGATCCGGATTTAGGATATAGTATAATAGCTTTTTTCCTTAGAAGACCTAGGTTTAATTGAACCTCGGAAAGCAATGCTAAAAGGTAATAAAAATAGACACGTCTACAAGACTTTGTTTGTTCATTTTACCTTAGTTGACCAGACCAATCTAGTTTACTTTATAATGGGTTTCAATCAATGGATGGAGATAGGCCAGGGTTGAAGATCCACCTGCTGCTGCACATCAAATGGGATAAAAGATAATAATAAGCATAGTCATGTATAATGTTTAAATGGAGATAATCTCTTGTGGGCAACACATCCTAATATTCTAGAGCCCCCATGATGCAGCGGGCATAGCAATAGACTTTTAATCCAACCGGTTGCACATTGAAGCCACGGGTTACAAACGATTATTAAGTGTAAAACACAGATCAAAGATTTAAGTGGTGATGTTGTTGTTGATCCCGAATGGGACGCTAAGTGAAGACCGTTCTACCCTTTCTGTCACTGAGGTTCCTATGAGATCGCCGCTAGCCAACTATCTCACCTCAAGCCTTTATCAATCTATAGTATCTTGGGTACCTACAAGTCCACAGATCGAGATAAGAGATAAAGAACAAAAGATAGAAATCTCAATTGCAAACAAAATACAATTCTCCCATGATCTAGATGCACATAATCACTGTGAGGTTTCTTCCCAACCCATAACCCGTGAGGACTACTCACTCATAACAAATAGATCGGAGATAGAAAACATCATACAAATACTTAGATTGAAATCAAATATTCTTACAATGGTCGCCAAATTAGAAGGAGATCTAAAGTACAAAGAAATGGCTAGGGATAATGGATGGATGGATGGTGGAAGTGATGAACAATGGTGTGGATCTCATTTAGTGGTGTTGTGATTGAATCTGAGAATGACGGCTTGATGAACTACAAGTATAGGTGGTGTATCGCATTATTTTCGATATGTAAGAGTGTCGAACCAACGAGGAGCAGAAGATGTTGGCGAATGGCTTGGAGCAGGAATTCTCTGTAAATACTTAGCAAACGGATTTTTAGGTTTTTTTTTATAATACAGGTAAATAATGTACGAGTAAATAAAAGAAAATAATAATAAATGCAGCAAGTGTTCCAATCTTTTCTTTAGCAAAGGACAAGACGGTTGTATTACTTAAGATGACCAAACGTTCTCGAGGACACATGGGAATAACGTCAAGTACTTTCACTTCATATAGTTGATTAATCTTCTTTAGTTTGACAAGTGTTGTGTGGGTGAACCTGTGCTAATATACCGACCTTCCTAGGACTAATACATACTTGTGATTATACCCCTTGCAAGCATCCGCAAGTACAAGAAAGTAATTAAGGTAGAAACATAACCACAACTTTAAACTCTAAGACCCTGACATCCCTTGTGCAAAGGTTTCCTAACGGGAGTTCAGGTTTCTGTCACTCCGGCAACCCCTACGATTAGTAGCCAAATACATAATGCATTCCCCTAGGCCCATATAGGTGAAGTGTCATGTAGTCGACGTTCACATGACACCACTAGAAGAAATACACCACAACTTAAATATTAAACTATTGAATCTTTCTCAACACAATTCCACTACTAACAACATGACTTCTCTCATGTTCTCAAGAACTAAACGAACTACTCACAAGACATCATATGGATCAAGGTTAGAGATGAAATAATCATATGTAACAATCTAAATTAAACGATAATTCAATGGTTCACTCAATAGCATCAACTACAAGGAGTAATCAACACCGGGAAAGTTTCCCCGAAGAACTATGCAAGATTCAACTCAATTGTTACAGCAGTATGAAGTGGTGATGATGGTGCTGGTGGAGATGATGGTGATGATGATTATGATGATGATGATCCCGATGAAGTCTAGCTTGATGGTGGTGTTGATAGCGACGATCTCCCCTCTCCGGGAAGGAATTCCCTGGCAGAATTCTGTCTGCCGGAGAGATCTTTCTCTCTCTATAGTTTTTCGCCTCGCAGAGGCGGCAGAATCTTTCTATGGTCGCTCCCCCGGTATTAGGGTTCCGTGGGGATAATATACACCAAAGGGGGGAGCCTGGAGTGGGCCAGGGGGTGGTGTGGGCCCCCTGTGGCCCATCTCCACCCCCTCCTTCTGGCATTCTTTGTCTTCTGGAAAAATAGAATTTTCCATGTATTTTCCCAAATTTTCTGATCTTCGTGAATTTTGCCTCCAAACAGCACATTTTCCATCAGAATCCTGACTATAGCGGTCCATGCTCCAAAAGTCATCAACCATGCAAAAATAGATGAAATAACATAAGTCTCATCTCTTAATATGAAATATATCAATGAATAACAGTAAATTATGATATAGAATAGTGATACAAAATGGACGTATCACGGCTCTCTGGCCGGCGGTAGGAGCCTCGAAATATATAGGTGTCTTCACGAAAGTTGTAGGGTTTGACGAGACGAAGCCGTCTCCACCTGGTACGGGCGGACGGTACGGGCAGGCCTTGTCCGTACCAGTGGTCGTTAAGCGTACTGACGCCCTGAAACTGCTTCCCAATTACTTGGTCGTGTGTACTTCCTCAAAATCTTTCATTATGACTCCTTATTTCGCATTAATAGCCGTGATTTCCTGGACAACATAATTAAAAGAGAGGATTTGCATATCTTTGCAATTATTATTCATTAGTGGCAAGGATTGAGAGTTTCTTTAGCAACTGCTTGACCAAAAACATGTTTAAACATAGTGGAAGATGGCAAAAATCAGAGCCATCACTATTCTATGGTCACATGCAGGTATTCCAATTATCATGTTTCCTTCATGACTAAGGCTTTCAAAGGCATCAAGCAAGCTTGACGGTCAACTGTAGCGTTGTTATGCTCTGGATCTCTATGGGTTGTGCTGAGTCAGGCATGTTACCCGTCGACCACAAGTAATTATGCATGTGTTTCGGCATCTAATCTTGCTTATTAGAGACCTTTGTTTGTAACAAACTTAACCTCCTGAAATAAATTGGCAGTACCATTGCTCCTTTTTACTCAAACAAAAAAGTCTGAAACCTTACGTGTTGAAGTAGATTGAAATTGATTATGAAACTAACAACTCAACAACCCTATCAAAATCCTTGGACCATTCACTAAACTGGAACATCAAGCATCAATGTATTAAGATAGTATGACACAACTGAGTTTTGATACTATACATTCATATCCCAAAACAACTGAATTTTCTCAATATTCAGAAGACTATTTCAATACAAAAATTAATGGCATTAGTGACATGAGCCAGCAACTTAATCGTCCACAGTACGCATGTTAGTGAACAAATGCGTGCATCAATGGGGATGAAAGAGTTGAAGGGAGGATGTACATCTTGCCTCAGATTTGGCGTTGTTGTTTTCTAGCTGGATGGTTTGCTTGTTGAGGCTAAGCAATGGGGACAACCTTTTGTTGACGAAGAGCACACCGACGCTGACATAAGGTCCCATTTTGCCTACACAGAGCTCGGAGGAAGTCCGCACATGATCTGAATTCATCCATAAGGTCCGGCAGGCAGTTAGCGCCGCTCAACCAGGAGATCGAGTTGGGTGAATGAGCCATTGTACAATCGAGAATATTGAGATCTTCTTCCTTCCCTTCCTCCATATTCCACATCAGGACGACAATCCGAAGAAAGTGAAATAGGAGGCCCAACATCCTCTCCATAACCTAACACTCGACCACAGGTATTCCCGTCATCGTGGCCACCTAGAACGGTAGAGGCCGCAACAAGGACTGTAGAGCGGAAACTCCTAGGATGGCACTTGCCTCAGGCTGACTCCAACCACCAAGACCACCAACATGACAGACATGGCCTCAATCCAGCCCTTCCCGCCAACCACTCCCAAGGTTCCGGCCACCCCGTGGGAGCAAAGGAAGAAGAGGAGGGGATCGGGGAAAGAACTCCGGAGAAGCACCATAGTTTCAGGGTCGAGAACCGCACCGAAAATCCAGCGACCAAGACCTCCATGGACAAGAACATATGAGGAAGAAGAATACCCAGCGACACAAATCAAGATTGTTTCGGAAAATAAACCTACTTAAACAACCTAAGTGAAAACAACCTCTACATCTCTGGCCTTCACTCCCTCTCACCACCGGCGACGGGGATGACGGAGGTCGGGATCTGGATTGGGAGGGGGAAGTGGTCAAGGGAGGAAGAGGGGAGCTCGAAGGCATGCGACGAGAGGCGTGCGTGGCCGTGGGCGAGTGGGGGAGAGACAGGGACGGTGGCAGCGTGAGTGGAGGCGGCGGAAACCCTCTAGGATTCGGAAGAGCTGTTCCAGAGAGTCGCCTTAGAAGAGAAGACTTCATGGCTGAGGCTGATCCACATGCACCCCTGCCAGGCCCACGGGCAGCAACGGGAACAACGGAGGCCCTCAACCAGGGACACAAGATCGGCAAAACGCCCGCAAGTGTCCTCACAACCACTGCATACTATCAAACTTAAGCTATAATAATTATAGGCACCTGACCTGACCGGCCTACGTTGCATCATTGCACGATAAGTACGCGGAACAATTATATTCCACTACAAAGACGTATTTCCTCCGGTTCATATTAATATTCTCAATTTTATCTAGATTCAGTTGAGAACGTTAATATAGAACGGAGAGAGTACTCCTAAAATGACAACAACATCACTTGGAATTTCGATCTGCATGCCTGCATGCGAGGAGCTTCTCCGCTTGTGTGCGGAATAGACACACACGACACGGTAAACTTCCACTACTATGCCTAGACTAGAAGTACTATTTGACGGAATATGTACGTTCCTATTTACTCCAAAGTATACAGCTCTACTGCGAAGCCAAGCATGTGTGTGCATGAGTCCAAAATATGGCCCAGGCAGCTGATCATGAAAAGTCTCCTGGCACCGTCTTTGGGGGGTTCGATCCACTGTCCATCCGTTCATGGATTGTTTTGTTTGGACAAAAAGGCCTCTTGGCATTACTCTCGCGGGAAAAGACAACTCCTCACCGCATACGATGCAATGCAAACCCACCCTTCCAATGTGCATGGTGACAACACGATACTGTAGGCTTAGATGTAATCTTACTCCAAAGCAACACCATAATTACTCTGGACCATTGCAGTTGCAATGTCCGTAAGAGCTGGTTTGGCTCCCATCATTTGGAGCTGTAATCAAGAAATTCATTTCTGATTCCAGGATTCAGCCTGTTTGACTGCCACGAAATTTATTACGGAATTCATTAGCAAATTACATTGTTTTGATTTCATGCCAAACATTAATTCCTTTTGGTACCCTATTATTTCTGTGAAATTGCCAAATAAAATGATATTATCAATGTTATTTCATTTCATTTATATCAAATGAAGTGAAACTATGGGAGCTAAACGAGATCTAAGAGCATACCCAGCGACGGCTCAATATGTCTATAGGGCTGCAGCCTTGTTTTGGACTCACACCGGCGCGCTTAAAAAAGAGCCGGCCGTTTTCCAGGCTAAAAAGTCATTGGTAAATCAAATGCAGTCTCGATCCAGATGGGCCAGCAAGGGAGCGCCGGCACGTCCCGCCATGTCGGACGCGGCGAGCCGGTCCTGGTCAGCAGCGAGACGGCATGCGTTCTGCAGACTTAACGACCAGGAATCTGCAGTGGTACGGTACTGACTTGTCCCATCGCCACTGACGCGTGTCGGCGTGGCTCCCGACGCTGGAGTAATGCTGCTCCATCACCCACCTCCCGATCGACAATAAAACCATAACACCTACTCCCTCCGTCCGTAAAAGAGTGGACGTCTACGCTGGGCAAAAATCCGTAAATAAGTGTACGTCTGCGTTTGCATCGGCAATTTTGCATTTAGACCCTCGGTCCACGCCTCGGGCTCATCCATCGGTTGACGACCCAATCCTCTCTTCCTCTCCCGCAGAACTCCCCAATCCTCTTCCTCTCTCCCAACGTTCTCTTCCGCCGATCCAATCCCCAATTCCCCATCGGTCAGTCCTCCAATCCAACACCGTCCCACCTCTCCCGGAGTAATGGAGGCCGGTCCATATAAGCCGCCGGCGAGTTGGGCGTGCATCCCACTTGAGCCATGGCAGGGGATGTAGTCCAGACCGGCGATGGCCAGCAAGTCAAGGCCACCGCGCCGGCCGGCGGCGCAACACGCGGCCGCCGCGGATCTGGTTGTGGAGGTCCCAACCGCACTCGTCCAGTCCGGTTTCGACCAACATCGCCCTCGTGGATCCTCAGGCGGCGTCGTAGCGGTTGCGGGGCCAAGCTCGTCGACCTGGACGATGATGAAGCGGGTGAAGCCGGCGTTGGGCAAGACGGCGTCGTGAAGGATGGCGCGGCGGCGGGCGGAGTGCAGGATGGGGCGGACAAGGACGGAGCTGCGGTCGCTGGTCTTGGAGCCGACCCGAACGGCGCGGCAGCAGTCGCTGGCCATGGCGTTGAGAAGACCCGCAAGTACTGCTAGCGGAGTAAGTTTGCCTGGATGCAATCTTGTCAATTATCATGGCTTCCTGATTGTTGAGACAATTTAGTTAAGGCCGTAATGGTGTCCTATCCTAGTGGTGATGCATAGCCAAGTCTAGCTGCATCATTGGTATTGTACTGTTGATGTACAACGATGAATAAAATTGATGTCTCTAATCTATGGTGTCCTAGTGCTGATACATAGACTGTCTCTATTTCTCCAACTCATGTCTATGGGTGCTACTCTTGCATGGCATTATAATGTCTCTAAAATCAAGCATTACAAAAGTCCAGCATTACAAAAGTCCAACATTACAAAAGATTATCACATCTAATATTACTTCTAGTTGGCTAAGGTCTGCACGACGCTCTCATAGAGTTCACGATCACAATCTAGAACACTCGGAAGATTTCCTGCACGCTCTAGCCCGTCCTTGTACATGTGAGGGATCTTGTAGCCGTTGCCTCCACCTACCTTCATGACCTCAATTAAGCAGTTTTGTAAGGTAAGAAAAACCCTATTTATCTTATCGGCGTCATAGGCATCATATTCGTGCTTCACATTGTTTATTAGCTCATCTAAATTGTTTGAGACCAACCTATCTGACATGGACTGCAGTGAAGAAAATAGTCCAAGGTCTAAGATATTCATATCTGGTGAGTTTGCAGGCTGTTGCATTAGACGAATATCAAGCCCTGTTTGGGCAACAGCATTAACAAAACCTGGGTCATTACTTGGGACATGTGAGGGTGCATTATCTTGCTGGATCCATATAGTCTCACCTGCGAGCTCTCGAGGCCAAACTGCTTGAATAGCTGGTAGTACCTTCTCAACCAAAAACTGTCTCGATCTATTCCTATAAACTTTGATTGTTTTGGTGATTAGTGTCCCTCTTGGACGATTATCACTTCTCCTTGGCGCTGGCTCCTACAACCAACAAACAAACTCAAGTTAAATTAAGTACAGATGCGCACAATAATAAAGGTAGCTCTAGTACAGAAAGTAAATATTGAAATTCACCTTTTCGATAAAGGGCCAAATGCCTATCTTCCCATCAAAAATGCAAGTACCTTCTGCATTATAGCTAGGCCTGGCTATTAAAACCAAAAACATTACTTTGCCAATGGAATTTTTATTTTGCACAGTCCTGTTTGGTGGTTCTTCTGATGGCAACTTATAAAATTTCATGGTCTTTTGAGTGGTGTTAAACCACTTTTCATCTAAATGTATTATGTTACGCATGTCCTTGAATGTGGGCCTATCTTGTAAACTATTTTGATCAAACATGGAGAGACAAAACTGAAGTCTAGCCTTCTTGTTTGCTTCCTTCAAATATGGCTTGAGTGAGCTTGAATGCCTATCGAGCAGGCCTTCTATAAAAATCTTATGGAGTGTGGTTTTCTTCACACCCAGAACTCTTGCAAGACTGCGTATAGTTCTCCTTTGCCTCCGAGGAATGTTAGGAACCGTACTGAGGTCAACTACAATCCTTTTGCGCCCACAGTTTTTTGGCTTCCTTGATTTTACATCAACTGGTACTCCTTCTCGACGGCACTCCTTCACTCTCCTCCAAACACGCCTGACCTTGTACACCGACACCTGGAACATGTTTGCAACTTCTCTTGCTAGCAATTCATCACAAATACCACACCTTTGCGAATCTGTTAGATTCTTGTATTTGTCATCATCGTGAACTTGCTGATTATTGGCCTGTTCTTGCTCCCCATCCGTGTCTTCGTCTGGTTCTGAATCATCCAGCTCTTCTTGCTCAAATTCAATCTCTACATCGCCTGCGTAGACACCATAGTCCTCGTGATCAACCTGAAGGTTTTCTAGTGCATCGTCCATTGCTTGCAGTTCCTCTTCCATGGTCTGGAAAGTACTAGCTTGGTCTTCAAGCCCATTATCTACAAGGTGATGTACTATGAGTAGTTGAATAAGATTGCAATGAAACATTCAAATATGATGATTATAAGTTGTTTTACTAACCCGATTCATCTTCATCTGATTCATACAGGTCCTCTTCTACAACGACCTCATGTTCATCTTCTACAATGAAGAAGACACCATCAGCATGTGTGGATGATCAAAGAGCACAAATGAACACATGAATAAGGTGTGATTTATCCAACAACGCACCTGGATACATGTTGAGATCAAATTGGTGGCCAACCTGGAGTTCTTCTTCATGCAAAGGAGGCTCATGTTCATCTTCTCCCTCACCTAGTGCTATGTTCAAGTCAATAGCCATGGAGTGTGTGTGTGCGCCTGATGTTTTAGTAGATGGAAGTGTGTTGGCTTTATAGCTGGATAGAGCCGCTTGGAGTCTAAATTTGAATTCTGGAGCCCATGTTTTATGCTGTAATCTGGCGCCATACTTTGTACTAGTATTAGTGTGGCTCTACTAGTATTTTGAGATGGCGGGAAGTGTACGCGGGAAGTGATTTCCGGTGGTGAAGTTAGTTGTGCTTTTCAAACAATTGATGCATGCTCATTTACTCTTCCCATGGATCGAAGCGGTGGTTCAGCTGGCAGCACCTTAATTGAGGGTGGGAAGGTTTTTTTTGCAAAAGCCTTAAGATGTCTTAGAATACCCAAACGTCCACTCTTTTATGGACGGAGGGAGTACATTGTCGCTCCATCGAAACCGCCCACATCGCTCATGGCGGCCTCCTACAACACCGCCCCGCCGACCACTGACGTGTTTGCACAATGGTGGTCCCCGGAGGATAGGGACGCCATTGTCGACCTCGCCGATGCGCCATAAGCGTTGCCGTCACCCTCACTAGCAGTGGCGTCCAAGCCGGAGCCAGAGGACGACAACTTCGACGAGGCGTGGGGAGATGACGACGATGGCGGCGGCGATGACGATGACCTCGACCTCAGCGTCTTCCACCGCTACTACAGTAGGGTTTCTCCGATGACGGTCATCTTTTGGTTTAATTTTGATTTAAATTCATGATGGGTCGGCGCTACCAAGTACTCCCTCCGATCCAAATTAGTTAGCTTGGCTTTGTCTAAATTCAGATATATTTAGCACGAAAACAAGTCTAATCTGGATCGGAGGAAGTATGTTCTCTGTTTTGTTTACAAATTTTCGTGTTGGCGAAGATTCGAGAGGGCCTGGTAGAGATGCTCTATAGCACGGTATACGTGCCAAAGGTGTACCATCGTACTTGTACCCGGCCCGTCAGTCTAGTGTAATAAATAGTAGGTTTTCACTAGCAGGGAACAGCAGCACAGGCGCCCAGCCCCAAAATCCACCAAAAAGATCGCCACAGTCCACATGGAGGCCAGGCTTGTCTCGTATAGCAGCAGGCCAGGCCAGGCCAGAACAGAGGAACAGCAGCAGCTGGCCAGGCTTTCCTGCGCCATCCCATCCAACGCCGATCCTCTCCAATCTCCATGAATGCTCTCACTGAATCTTTGGCCTCTCGCCATGATTGCGTTGTCCATGCATGGCTGTGTGTGTGACCAGTACTGTCTGCCTGCATGCTGCCACGGCCAGAATACACTGTCCATCTAAGAGAGAAACTGAGAAATTACTGCCACGTACGTACGTACAGCACAGCAGGCACCAGGCAGGCTGGAGAGGGAGCCATCGACTGTTTGAAATCCATCCACTGGTTTTCAAAAATCGTGGCGCACGCAGAGCGATCTGTGGCGGCGCCTAGTGCGACCGGTACGTGCATGTGCGCTGGGTCAAACTCGCATCGGACAAGCAAGAAAGACAATGTGGCAGCCCAAGATATGAGCTGAGAGTGCATGCATGGGTGCCGCGGCCGCCGGCCATGCACGGGCAGCGAGCCCTGGCGGCTTGCGAGAGCGCCTGATGCGCGTGATCATAGCCGGCGCGGCGTCCGACGGGCGAGGCTGCAGGCTCATGATGGACCCGAGGCTCACCGGCGCCGGTGTCCCATCGGCCCCGTCCCGTGCTGACCCTGCTGGCATATGCTCGTATGCCGACGTACGCGCGACGCCGCGCCGTCGGTTCGTGTGGGGAGCTAGCTCGGCAGGCTTTTCGGTTTTCCCGTGCGCTTTTGTGGAGTAGCAACTCGACCGGACTAGACAGGCAGAGGGCTGTGTCGGTGCAATGGCGAATGTACGTGTCAATGGTCACCGGCTCGTTTTTGCTGCCGACCTTTCGCAATCGCAGAATTTTAGTACTACTGTACCTACACGCGCGGGCGCGCGGCGACAAATTTCAGACTGTACACAAGTGAAGCCCATCCTTTTTTTTTCTTTGAGGTTGCGAAACCCATCCTTTCTGGGAGCTCCGATACGACACGCCCGTAGCATCAGCTACGGGGTCGACGCTCACGCGTATACTGGCCTTACTGGGTATATCGGCCCAGTAACGCTCTGCGCTCTACTCGGCCGGGTTCTATTTTCTCGCTCGGCCCTTTTGCTGATGTGCGGTCTGTTAGGGAAGAAAAGCCATCCGACTTCTGCTGTTAATTTCGAAAAACACAAATGGTCAAACCGAAAAATGTTCCTGGATCTTGAAAAGGTGTCAAAATTTAAAAGGATGGGCATCAGTTGAGTACGACAAAAATGTTTTCAGTTTCCCTATTGGTCTCAGTTTATGTTCCCTTGTCCTAATATTGGGATTAGTTGCAGCTAAGCATAATAAGAGCACAAAAAACTAGACCATCTTATAGCTCATTAGTTGCTACTAATGCGTTTTCATGAGTAAGATATAGGCACATCACACATGGTGACCGATTTTTTTTATAACTGATCCCATATATTTCTTCCTCCACAACAATATCAACTTAAGATCTTATAACGGCCCCCATATATGGTTCTTTCATAACAAAGTCACAAGGTGCCTACGCATGCATCGTCGTGAAGAGATGGCACAAAACCAAGTTATTTTATGAGTACCAAGATTTAAAGTCAAGTACTACATATGCTAAAGAAAGTAAACCCCCTTCCCATACATCTTTGGGGGATATAACCAATTAAGTTGTTTACGGCAATTTTGCGGCTTAAGAATGTCCATGCAGTGTCGAGCTCATGTTCTTTAAGATGACGATGCACACCCATTTATGGTATTCGTGCGGAGATGACGCCGGTACTCCCCAATAGCCCAAATAGGGAATAAGTTACGGTAGTTGGGGTAACTGAAGAAAAGGGAACAATTGAAGCATCCAACGTGTTCCTGTCATCGCAACACAAGCAAAAATATGTAAGCCATTATGCATGATCTGATCCGAGTACATTGCACCATATATAGGACATTTTTCAGAGTCTTCAACACATCATCCATAAAAAACTGCTGAAACCGGAAATGAAGCTAACCATTTCATCATTCATGAAAAGAATGTTGCCAACACAAATCAAAAGGGAACTTACTTGCTGGGGAAATTCTCCTGTATCCATCTGCATATTGATCAATTCTTTTACAGCACGATGCAGTGGTGTTGGATCTCGTTCCATCTGGTATTCAGAGAAGGAAACCAGATTAGTTTGATAAACAACATATTCCTCTCATAGTGGAATTAAACAATGTACATAACATAAATACCTGTCCAGCATATATTAAGGTCAACATTGCCCAAGAAGTATTCACTGCATGAGCATGGTCACCTTCGATATTTACATACACCTGTTTAATTTCAGATCACCGTAAATAAAACTATGTAAAATGAAAACAGGCACTATATGTCTTCCCTCTTCTTTCTATCTCATCCCATGGACACTACCTCTGCCACCGACCAAAATAAGGCTGTAAGGGCATCTTCAGTGGCTAAACTCATTCACATACCAAATGCTGTCTATTTTATTATATTATGATCCAAATTCAATAAGAAGTCTAACATGGAGCAAAACGAGGCTCGTCGTCGGTAGGCTTGGGCCAAAGCTAAGAGGAGAAGTGTGAGCACATGCGCACGTCAGTATAGATAGTTGCCCATCTTGAGCTTGATGGGGAGGAGATGCGCGAAATAGAAGGGTGGCGACCACACCACATTGAAGGTTGTCGGCACCGGAGGCGTGGTAGGAGGTGCCACATGTGTGTCATAGTATGTGTTGAAGTTTGATCCGAATTTATTAAGGAGGCTAACTTCTGAAGAGCGAGCGAGACCCGTCGCCGGTAGGATTGGGCCGAAGCGGAGCGGACTCTAAAGTTAGCATATAACGTTGTTCCCTGCAGGAGCCTGGGGTGGGGGTGGGGCAACGTCCCCCTTGTGGTGTGGGTCGTTGATGACCTAGATTTTTACTGTTATATATGTCTCTTGTAAACCGCCGGTTGGGATAGGTCGTATCTGTGAAAATCCTGCTGTTGTGTAAATACTTCCCTATATAGTGAAGTTTGTTGTTTGGCTCGTTTTTTTTCTATTAGAGAGGTTTTCCACGTTAAAATTTTGTGTCCCATGTGTGTGGTTTGTTTGTTCTTCGTTTTATTGCTTGTCGTGTTTGCAACACATTTTGGTCAGCCGCGTCCTCCCCTGGTCCATTTGTGGCGGTGTGATCACGGTGGGCCGACACATATTCTTTGAAATATTCATAAGTAAAAATTAAAATTCATAGGGCACCAAAAAAAGACCGAAATGATAAGTAAACTAAAACCCTAGCTAAAAGTAGGGTTTGCTCTTGGCTGTCGTCGCGTACACCAGCGATGACCATGACCATGGTGTTGCAGGCGCCGGTGGATGTTAGCTTTGCGACATTCAAATAACGAAGAACGAAAAGGAAATCACAGAAGGGGACATAGATTTAACGTGGAAAAACCTCTCCAACAAAAAGAGGAAAAAATCACGGGCACCAGCCAGCAAAACTTCACTATAACGGAAAGTGTTTAGACAACGCCGGGGATTTTCACAGGTGCAACTTATTCCCAGCTGGCGGCTTACAAGAGGTTTATATAGCGGCGGTAACCTAGTTCGACGATCCGTACCCCGCGCGGGGGGGGGGGGGGGGGGTGGCTGTCGCCCCTCGCACCCCCCATAGGCATCCCTGTTGGGCACAGAGTGGGCCTCACTCACTTTGTAGAATTTGGATTAACATATAACATTGGATAGTAAATCGCATGATTTGGCGCATGCGTTGGGCTTGCCACTCAGGCAGGCACATCCTGTCACCCAGGCGTTGGCGTAGGAGCCCCCTGGCATGGTATAGTCATCCGTAGTGTGGCAGGCCACCCTGGGCCAGTGCGGACTCTCACAGGGCCATGGCGAGCCCGTCCTATTGGCTCATCTCATCAAGATCGGACTGCTCGAGGGCGAGCTTCATGGCCTCGTAGTCATCTAGCTCAAGCGGCTATAGGGTCTTCCTCCTCATGCTTGATAGTCGCGAGCTCCTGCTCATATGCGAGGAGGCCCTAGTAGTCGATCGTGTCATCACGGGCCTCCTCGCGAGGCACGTTGTCGTTGCCCTCGTTCCCCTCCCATGGGTCGTCGCTTAGGAAGGCGACATGGCGCCGCCTGTCGTGCTCCCACTCGAGGAACCTATCCCAGGTCTGACTTGAGGCCGTACACGGGGTTGTTCACCACATCCGGCAAGGGGAGAGCCCGCACCATTTGATCTTGCGTTCCCGTGATGGCCCTTCCCGTGGTACGGGTAGCACAGGCACCCTCACCCTCTTGAGGTGCCAGCTGTATGGGAGGTTTGCAACGTGGTGGTCGACTGGCGTTCTCCTCTCCTAAACCCGCGGGCCAACTTCACGGAGACATAGCGATGGTCCCGTGGAGGCAGCACACGAGAAGGCGGTGGTGAAGGCATCAGAGTCGCTCCTACTAGCACACGCAGACACAAATGCATTCGTGTTGCTCCTGCTCGCAGGAGCGGGGGCAGAGGCAAAGGCGGCAGGCTGCCGACGACTCGACCTTGTTGTTGTTTCGGCCTCCCTTCTTCTATGGACACATACCCTTGCCCATGGCTTCTGCTGCCAGTGCTTTGGGGAGCAGGAGCGGCTTGAAGCGGAAATGAGCACGGTGTAGAGAAGGATCACCGTGGTGGCCTACTCTAAAGAGGACTCCCTCCATCAATGCCGACGCAGCAACCTATCAGGCGTGACATTGATTTCGACGCAGGAGTCAAGTGGCTGTCTCAATAGTCAAACGGCTGACATTTATGGTGGCACGGAAGGCGAGTGGTTAGTCGGTCGCTGCCAGACTGGTCTGGGATGGACAGGACGGTCCACGATGCATTTGTGCAGACGGATTCCTTACCATATTTAGGCCAGAAATAGATCAGTCCACGTGTTTTGGTCAGTTTGCGTATGGCATCCTCATGTCCGTTGGTACATGTTCGGCTGATTCGGTCCGGGCCAATTCCTTGCGAACAATACGTGCCCACCGTTGCTCGGCCCAGTTCCTGCCCAAATACTGCCGATTCTAGGCATGTACGGATGCTGAAGCCGCACTCGTCGACGGAAGCCGGCCGTCATGGCCTCCTCCTCCACGTGAATAGTTCACATATTGAAATTAGTCTAATCGTCTATCACTTCGATGATAAGTATAAAAGGTAGACGATTATACTCCTTTAGTCGGATGATTAGTCCTTATTGATTCTACCGATGACGATTACCTCTTATCGTCTAAGACCTTTCCAACAAAAATATTTCAAATATTATTTTTAGAATTTCCTTCTAAAAGAATAATATTTAAAAAATCTACTGTTGATACTTAGAAACAAAATTCAAAATTTTATTGTATTAAATTACAATGAAGCAGAGCTGGCTTCGTAAGAAATGGAACGGGAACAAGCTAAGACAGAAAATCCAGATATATAAGATGAATACAGTGAGCGATATGGCAAGTTCATTAGGGGAGAGAAAAAACCAATCAATGTTTACCTTTGTTTCGTTAGATACATGACTTTCTCCCCATCCACCAGTGATGAGCTGCTTTGATAATATAAAGTGGCACGCTTTCCTGATGGAAGAACTATTCTCGTACGTTCTTCCAGCACCAACTAATGCTTTAACAGAAAAGAAGGCTCCATATGTGAAACACACACCCCAAGTTCCTAACCTGCCAAAGTACTTATTGTGTTACTTTTTTTAAGTAGAACCAAGAAAAATGTTTTTTGTACGTCACTGCTGCGGCAAATGACAAACCATGAACCATCTTCTCCTTGTGTGCTCTCAATAAATGTTGCTGCGTTTCTAATACATTTTTCAATCTCCTTAGTACGGTAAGTAGAATGTAGTTCTGTGAACAACATTAGAGCTTGAAGAACGGACGAAGTGCATTCAGGATATCTGCCAATATTTATCAAAATACATGAGTTTGTTTATCTACTCCCTCTGTTTCAAAATAGATGTTGCAGATTTGTTAAAGTTTGGATGAATCTAGACACTATTTAGTATATAGATTCATCAAATATTTACAAACCTAAGACATCTATTTTGAGACGGACGGAGTAGTTGAAATTAAAGAATGTTAGAACATGCATCACTTACGGATGATCAACAATCATGTTTGGAAAACTCTCACACGGATTGAGGATCTTGATTATCAAAAGAAACACATTAGTGCATCGCTATAGGAACTTGGGATATGAGTTATGCATGGTAAATTCTTGAATATAAGACCATCAAAATATCCAAAAATAATTAAGATTTATTTACAATCATATATAAATAAAAGAGTTGCAAGTTGGTTAAATTGAGAGAAAGATCATGAAACCACAACCAATGAGAAGATAAAATATGTTAAATTGAAGATATGTTAGGATGTAGGAAATAAGGGGTCTCACCTATCTTAATGGTTAGCTCTCCATTTATAAATAAAAGAGTAGCATTCCATAAAATCTTACCTCTATCCAAGAAGAAGTTCTTTTACATTCATATGTAGAAAATGTACCATCTTTATTCTACAAGGAATAGTGATAAGTTGTTAACCAGGTGTCCTTCACACCTTAGAACAATGCCAACAAAGATGGAAAAAAATTAAACAGTTGTGACATGCGTGATATAGTAACATCCAATGGAACTCAAAATTCTATTGTAACTGACAGATCTACTAATTGGCTATCTAAAGGTGTTGGTACATTGTGTAAGTTTGTGAATGTATTTTGATTTTGAAACATCCATAAACTAAGGCTACCAACTTATTTAGATACATTATTATAGGGTAGATTATCTCCTAAATGGACACAACTAGTAATTTGCAAATTTATGTCATACATACACATAACTATCCGAGACCATTGCAATTTTCATAGCAATAAGAACAAATGCTAGGAAATTGCAAAATCATGTCGCTTGACTTAATTTGGTGAACATGTACCACAAAAGATAGAAGGCAGTCAACAGCATCATGCACCCTTTCGATTTCTATTGGGTCCCCGACAAGGTTGCTAGAGATCTTTGAAAGCAACAATAAGGCCTGTAAATGAAATTAATCAACAACTTACAAACTGAGCTTTCTATAAGAGTATCATCTTGTTGGATATAACTTGTTAAGGTAAAGTTATATGATAGTCCTTACTACTTAGCTAATAACTAAGTTAACTTGGTGATATTACGACAATAATAAATTGATAAAAATGTATTGACCTTAAGTGCTTCCGTAGTAGTGTCAGATACAGTCCATCCATTGTCTGCACTTGAAAGAGTCCATGAACCCTTGGATCTATGGCGATGTGAGTAACTTTGGTCACCAGGATGATTCCAAAGAACCTTCATGTATGAACATGCACTTTGTTAGGTTATGTTCTCTAATGGTTATTTTACCAGTTTAGATGATTAGAGAAAACAAAGAACCTGTGATTTTTTCATGAATGCATTGGCCCTCTTGAGAGTTTGGCTATACTCGCCAACGAGATCCGTAGCGCAAATTGCTTGAATTATGAATGATGTCTCCCAGCTCTGAACGCCATCATATACCTATAATTGATAAAATAATTGTGTCTTTAGAAAAAATACCTCTTTCTGGAACAATAAAAGGTGTGTTGTAGTTTAAGCATATATAGTGTTATATGATTATATCCATCTGATGACATACCCATCATGAACATATTAAACATTACCAAGCAACTTATGATAGTACCAGTACACACTTGTAAATTTGTGTCCAATTTTACATGGCTAAACATCAAGGTTAGTATGTCTATTAACTCAAAGCTTAACTATAACCACATGGATTACCCTTGTTTAACACACCCTGCAATTTCAAACGCAAATACTAAAAACGTGTATTCTAGTTGTTGTATTTCCAACATGTGCGATCAACATCACTAAATAAAACCAGCATTAGTTTTCTCCTCGGTTGATCTAAAATTACTGATAACAAGAAGTAGTAATAGGGGAAAGTTCCAAGCTGAAAACATTATTCTAATTTGATAGGACAGTGTATCCATTAAACGACCGATCATGGAAAAGGTGATAGAAAAATGCAATACACTGAAGTAGTTGAAGTGCATGAAAATCTAAGTGGCACACCTGTGCCTTCATGCCATCTTCTGAGAGCCACAAGAAATCAGGTATCCTCGCCAGATGCCACTCGAACGCATCTGAATTTGGATCTTCAGCCCAGCAACAAACCATGTTCAGAGCCTAAACATTAGCCAACATTGTGATGAATTAAAGAATACACTCAAATTGTGATATCATCATATCTAGGCAATAAATGCTACATCCTACATCTAGGCAGAAGACCAAGAAATTATACCACATATTACCTTGTTAACGGAACATATGCAGAGGTACTGCTGTTTTCGTCCTCGTAGTGGATGTGCTCCATGAGGTTCTTCATTGCTTTCTCCCTTAGCTTGTTGATCGGCCAACTGTTTAACACTGGTTCCACATACTTGTATAGTGAAGTCCACACAACATTTTGCAACGTTGTGCGTGGACACAAAAGATCCTCCTAAAATCAAGGAAAATAGAACACATAAGATTAAACAATAGAACAAACGAACATTGTCTCTCTAGCATATTATTGTTATTGAGTAGTGATGAACTAGGGTTTGGATATGGGTTCTTACTCTTTGATCGTTTTCCCTCGAATCGAACTTATTCTTTTACAAAATCCATTGCACCTTCTACGATTTAGTGAAAACTGAGCGGCAAACAATTTATTGCGCTCTATCATCATATTTTTTTATAAGATTTGGTGACAACTAAAAAATAATTAAGCTCCATTTAATTTTGGATGTTTGTGGCTGAGAGAGAGGCAGGTACAATGCTACTTGAGAAAGCATGCACCCAAATGTTGGTTATGCATCGTCGGCCGCTCAAGGCCACAACGTATCGTGGCCACCTCAACCTAGGGTGGTGCAAGCCATAACTCAACGTCACCGGTGTGCCGCCTCACTCAGTTATAAAAATGGGCCCTAGTTTTCCCATCCCAGAAACTACTTTCTTCTCGTAATTTTTTATGTTTCAACAGAACACATAAACTCTAAAAATTATTCGATTTCAACATAACACATTCATATGAAAAGAGAACATTAACACTCCCAAGTGAAAATAAGGCATGGTCATCTGATATAGTTAAAGAATGACCAAACCATGAAATTAAGAAAATATTTACTATAAGAAATCAGCTAGTGAACAAAATACCTTGGCACATGTGCTGCGAGCCTGACCCCAGTCAATCTTGTGGTACGGCACGTCGTAGATCTCCTCCCTTAGCGCCAGGATCGTTGACGTGATGGGCCCAACGAACTTCTTCCCATAGAGATAAGCCATGGGCAAGTAAACCATACGACACAAACACCAGAATTTCCCTATACATGAGTGAAAGGTTTCTTTTAGTATGAAAATACATCAAAACATTGATATAAAAGTGCCAACAGATCATTAGAGGTTATATACCTGGATGAAATGGGAGGAATTGCGGCACTAGCCATAGTTCGGGAAAGATCGGGTTATTCCCGGACCAGTCATATACCCCAAGTATCTACAATAATTATCAACCAACTCATTCCTAAGTATACACAGTGTTAGTTAATTAGGACGAATATTTAAACCAACGCCAAAGAGCATATCCTTCTGGTATGAACTAGACAATATTATTAGTAATATTAAATAATCTAAGAAAACTACACAAAGTATATGTCCATGTCCCACGTATACATGTGCAGAAAAAAATTGGTGCTTGTAAAACCATTTTTTCTAGAGCATCTGGTTTGTTTTTTTCAAGGTGGCAACCATATCTCACGTGTACAAACTTTCATGGAACAAATATAACTTTTGTGCCATGTGTGAAAAATAAAGGTGATTGCAAAATTGTTTTTCTTAGCTGAAAATTGTTTTTCTTGAGATTCGTTTTTTTTGAGACAACAACCATATCTTCTTTATTAATGAAGCTTTGCAGCCAATTGAAACACACAGCCATGTATATTGTAAAAAAAGGAATCACTTGACATTTTTTTTAATTTATCACCGGTTTTGATGTTCTTACGGAAGCACATGCTTCCCTCTTTCCGATCATGATGCTCAAGGCGGACCATAGTGCTAGTATTATGAGTAGTATCACGCATAATAAGCTGGCAAAATAGTGACTTGGCATATCAATTGATGAAAAAACAAATGATTATAGTAAGGTATTATGATACCGTAACATAACACTTAAAACTAGATTATCGTAGCATAACAAATAAATCTTGTAAACTAGTTTGCATTAAGATTCTATAAATAATTAAATAGAAGTTAACTATGATAATATTAGATCATACTATTCATCACGAAGGTAGTATCATGCGCTAGTATATTATGCATGCTACTAGTACATGATAGTCACCACTATGACCAGCTCAATTATACGACAGTAAATATTTATTAATCCTATAAGATAGTAGATGCACTTATACGTGTGGTTATGATGTTATTACATACTTCCTCCGTTCAGAAATATAAGACATTTTAGCTTTGTGAAATGAATGTATCTAGACGCTTTTAATGTATAGGTTCGCTCCGAACCTCTACGAACCTATACACTAAAAGACGTCTAGATACATTCGATTCACAAAGCTAAAACATTATATTTTTAAACGGAGGAAGTACGTAATATATATATAGACGTATTACGCATACCGAGAGCCATATCTTCCCCCACTGCGGCACAAGAGTTGCGCCACCGTGGGACAGTATCCAGCCACGGCCATGTGCCAACGCTGCGTTGCCATCCAGCTGCTCTCCGAGGAGCCTCAGGGTGATGTAGTTCGAGCATGTGCCGAACATGCTGCTCGACCCTAAAATCAGGGTGCCCCATCCCCCGTCCTCGTTCTAGAGTAAATAAATAGACAGATAGACAAGATTAACATCTGTATTAAAGACCGGTATGGTGCACAAGTCAGCAAAACTTTCAGTGCATATAAAAAAAATCGCGTATACGGACAACATGCATGTATTTTTTTCTCTCTCTAAAAAGGAGCATCGCATGCATGGTTTGTTAGTGCCATGCCTGATGATTGTAGATGTACCGGCAAATCTCTCGCCGATGCTCCGGCGTCACCACGGCGTCAAGTGATCTGGTGACGTACAAAGCGAATAACTGCAATAATTTCGCAACGAAGAAAAAAATCAATACATATATAGGCTTGAATATGAAATTCATACTCCACCAAATGTAGGAGCAGGTGTTGGAAAATTAATTTTATAAGTACCAAGCCAGGCATGATGAACATGATCCCGCTGAAGTCCCCGGGCCATCAGCCGTCATCTGACTGCAGCGAAGAGAACTGGTCCAGGGCTCTCCTCAGCGACGCCAGCGCAATCTCCTCCGTCACTTTGTCTTCGTCCTTGAGCTTCTTCACCGGTGGTAAACGACGATGATCCTCGCCTTGATTGTTTTGTTTTGCATACTGTAATCAGAACAGGTTAGATTTAGCTTTGTTAACGGTGGATACGTTATTTGTTCTCGTTCACTCGATAGGGGGCTAGCTGCTGGTTGGTTGCCATCTTTCTACCTAGCTAGAGGTTGGTAGACCGCACACTCAATTCATGAGTGGAACAGTATCCTATCCCAATTTATGTTGCATATAATTTTTTGTCAAAGTTAAAAATTAAAATTTGGCCAATTATATATGAAAAGGCACCAAAATTTACCGTATCAAATATATTTTCATGTTCTATGCATTAGATATTGCGAAGATTAATATGTTTCTTTTTAAATGGTCAAACTCTGCAAAGTTTGGCTCTGACTAAAAATGTATGCAAGATATTTTCGGACTGAAGGAGTATATATGGATCAAACCTTGTTGACGGCGTCCAAATAATTTGTCCCAATCCAATGCTACCGCAATAAGTACCCATCATACGATACTCACTCCGTCTCAAAATACATGTCGCAAATTTATCTAACTTTGGATGTATCTAGTACTCCCTCTTTGCCATAATATAGTGCATATAATTTTTTGTAAAGTCAAACAACATCAACTTTGACCAAGTCTATTGATAAAATTGCCTATATCTACACTATCAAATATATACCATATGAAAATATACATCATGATGAATCTAGTGGCACTGATTTTATATTTTGGATATGTTATTATTCTTCCTATAAACTTGGTCAAACTTAATATCGTTTGACTTTTCAATGGTAGTTCCAACACAAATTTTCAGTTGTGATTTCTCGGTGATAATTATTTTATGGTAATTTATCGAGGGTGCGTAATTTCCTAGCCATAATTCATCGTCACTTATCCTATGTCCTATTTTTAAACTACTTGCCAGTAATTCTCCATGCACCTTCCCGGCCGTAATTTTCCGATAGAAGTTACTACACATCTATGGCAGAACTTTTTAACTACTTGATGGTAACTTACACAACTTTTAAGCCGTAATTTCCCTGTATTTATGGCGTTTTTAAAATATCATTTTTTAACTACTCGACGGTAATTTTTCAGCATGTTTCCCGGTCTTCAATTTCTGAAGGTATTTAGCATGCATCTACGGCAATATTTTCTAGCTCCTTTTTAATTACTCGACGGTATTTTTCTAGCACAACTTTCATTAGCGGTATTTTTAGGTTCTTTTTATATTCTTTGGCAGCAATTTTTTCTCACACTGTCCAAGCTGTAATTTCCACACGGTAATTACCCGTAGGTAATTTTCTGAGGGTGGGTAATTTGCCGGCTGTAATTCGCTAGCAGCAATTCAAATTTGTTGTACTTCTTTATTCTTCGACACTAATTTTGCCATCCGTCACCTTCTTTGTCCAGCGAAATATTGTTGTTGTCTTCTGCAGTAATTTCGGACAATAATATTATATATGACTTAATCTTCAGCAACACTTTTAACCGATTAATTTGACGATATTGTCCTGTTACGGACGCGGTGTGATGCCGCGGCACACTTCCCAGTTACAGCTCAACAGGGCGGAGCAAAGCAGCACAAAGAAGTACACTGGTAATCTGTGCATCGATTGCATAGCAAGAAACCTATACTTTCAGCTCGGCTGCTCGTGCACGCGGTGTTCTCCAAACCAAAGTTAGCTATGCCAATGTTAGTTTAGTAGTAGTACCTGCAAGCGCATGAGGAGATCGGCGGACTCCCTGCGCCGGAACCGGCCGTCGGCGAACTCCCGCCGCACCCTCTCCACCTCGGCGCGCTCCTCCGGCGTGCCGGCGCCGGCGTCGAACTCCCACACCGTGCGGCCAAGGAAGCCGTTGGTCGACCGCAGCCACGGCCCGCTGCCGTCCCCGACCTTCAGCCTCCACATGTCGCCGGCCTCTCCCGGCCGTACGACTACGTGCACTCTCTTAGCTTATTGGCGCGGGCTAATCTCTCGAAAAGGCTGGCTCTCTAGGATCAGCTGGCTAAGCTTAGTGACGCATACATGTCGCTGCATAGGCGTCCTTATACTGGCGAGGAGCTTGGCGCCAAGTGCTGCCAGCCTGACACGTATAGTGCCCGCGCAGTATGCGATCTACGTTCGTTCGCGCGACAGCAACAGCCAACAACCAACAGCCAGCCTTAATTGCCCAGAAAATGACGCAAGAATATCACATTTGGAACAGTTATCTTTACAATTAATTTTTTTATTAAGGATAAGGATAGTACGTGGTACTATGTCGTACATGGTACCTCGCCCGTTCGTCCGTCGACGTCCCGAGTGGGCCGTTTCCTTATAAACCACGGAATTTCTTTTTTCTCCCCACGCGCAGCCGCCAGGAGGAAACTCGCCTGTCCTAGGGCACAACCTTCCAATGCCGGCCTCCGGCGGCTCCCCCAACCGGTGACCTAGGTCATCGGTAGTGAGGGGAGCCGTCGGATCCACGCGTGTGGATAATTTTAGTTAAAATCTCGTTTTTAGGTTGTTCATCGTCTTGGTTTTGGGGACGGCGATGGCGACGCTGAATAATTTTTCTTCGGATCTTTCCCTAATGGATTCGAAGATCAGTCTATTCAAGCAAGGATGGTGTGACGGTGGCGGCATCCTTGTAGTGGATGTGTGTCCTCAGGATCCACCGCTACGGCGGCGTTCGCTCCAGCGCCGACGTGGAACCTGGGAGGTAGTCAAGGAGCGGATGCAGATTGTGATCTGCATCGACGGCATCTGGAATATGGTGGATCGCGTGCTGGGTCCGTGGTTCGTGGATGGCAGGTATGGTTTCCTCCTTCGACGTTCTAGTCGTGCGGGGGTGCTAGATCTGGAGTTCGATGGCGTGTCCAGGGTGTTGCCCTGGTCTGATTCGTTCAACGACAATGATTTCACCTTGGGTGAGCCACCTTGGAGGTCCGCAAAGCTGCATATCAGTAATGGAGCCGCATCGAGCTCGGGTGATGAGGTGATCCATCATTTTCTCCTTTGGTGGCTGTTGTTGTGGTGCCAGAGGCAGGTGACGGGCGTTGGCGTCAATCTCAGAGGAATTTTCGGTCTAGATTGTATTTTTCTTTCTTGGCTGGTGGTCCTTTGCGCAAAGGCTTGCGTTCTGCTGTTTTTTCAGTTTTGTCAGGTCGGTGTGTACGTGGCTTGTACTATGACATTTATGATATAAATGAGACACGTATTACCATGCAAAAAAAAGAGTGGGCCGTTTCCTTTGATCGCGCTCAGCGCCCTCCCGAGTGTGCGTCCTCTCGCCGACACGCGAAACTTATCGGCTCGTATGGAAGAGAATAAAATGCAATTTTTACGGTGGAGGCAGTTTCCTGCCGCGTGGCTGCAACGCGGCCGTCCGAAGGTCCTGCTGTTTTCGTTTTCCGTCTTCTAGGCCTCACATCGTTTCACAGTGAGACAACGAAGGTGGCATCAAGACTGTGGTAGCACTTGTTGGTTGGAGGTTGATGGGTGGAAGCCGTCGGATCGTTTGGGCTAGTGGTTTTTGCGGGTCGGGAGAAATCCTTATCTTACGACATCGACATGGCGACGCCTGCGGGTGTCGTCATCCCTTTTTGAAGGGCGTCAAGTGTACCTTCCCCACTCACCCCTGCGTACATGGGAAATCCTAGGACATGTCCAGGCAGCATCGGCGTCATCGTCGTACTCCTCGGTTAAGGTGTTGCTTAGTGCGCGACGGTCCGGTGCTCAAGGAGCATGGTGGTGAAGGGAATATGCCCGAGAGGCAATAATAAAGTATAAAGTGGTTATTATCTTATTTCTTGTTTATGATAAATGTTTATTTTGCATGCTATAATTGTATTAATTGGAAACGTTAATTCACGTGTGTTTAATAAACAAATAAAGGGTTTCTAGTTATGCCTCTCTTATAAGCTAGCTCGTTGATTAACAAGATGATCAAGGTTTCCTGATCATGGACATTGGAGTTGTTAATAACGAGGTCACAACATTGGTTCAATGGTGTGATGAAAATTCATCCGAAGTATAGCATTATGATCAAAGTCATTATATTTATATTGCTATAACATCATACGAAGTAATCCTAGTCCTTAGACCATGAGATCATGTCAATCATTAACACTAGAAGAGTGTCTTGATAACATCAAACGTCACACCGTGACAGGGTGACTATAAAGGTGGGTTCACTGCTACGAAGGTGTTATGTAGAGGCTCATGGATCAAGAGTGAGATTTGTCCATCCCGATGACGGATAGATATACTCTGAACCCTCTCGGTGATATTACATTGAGATAGCTTGCAAGCAAGTGATTGTTGGGTTCGCAACATAGAAAACAAAAAATTTCCTATGATGGGAACTATACGCCAAGATCTATCTACTAGATACAAACAATGGGTGGATATACATCCATGGAGAACTTATCCTCGAAGACAACAAAGCTTTGTTAACGAGTTGGAACTCGTGGATGATGTAGTCGTACGCTTGCCGATCTCAAGACCGTGTGGAAGTCCTAGTGCCGCAAATCAGCAGCGCATCCGTCCTCGCACACACGTCCAGGCCACCGAACAACCTCCACCTCCTCGCTCTAGCGAATCAGCGGAAGCAGCAACTCCTTCCAGACGAAATGCCACCAGGAACATGTATCTCGCTAATCCAAGACCATGGGAAAATATATCTAGAAGGGGAGAGAGATCCTTCACGAGGAGGTGTGCTTTATGAGGGAGGAGAGGGAGGCCTTTCATAGGAGAGAGGGGCTCATCCCCTCCCATGGCCGTCGCCCATGGAGGGTGCCCCCACCTCTTCCTCATTCATGTGGTGGAAGCTCCACTCTCATCAATTTAGCCTCCACCCAAAGTTCCACTCACATGCATTAAATTTCTAGCAAATTTAATGCAACTCACATTTAATAAAACTATTTTATTTATTTTATTCAGAATATTGTTAATTATTTTAATTAACAAACATTCACATAAAATCCCTTGTAACATTTCAATATCACATGCAGAACCAGTTTCTGCAATTTCACTCGAAACAATTCCGGTTTCCATCGAAATAATTCCAGCGCTTTGCAATTCTTTCGTCTGAAACATATGTGTTCCAAAATGGTGTCTGGCAACCCTTAAGTGTGTCACCCTATGGTTCGTGAATAATGCAGACATGATTGAGACTCCTCTCAAATCAATAATCAGAAGCAGGACCTGGAGATCCATTCTGACTCCTGCACATTCAACGATGACTTCTGTGATCGTGAGAACCTTTAACACTAATAATTTAATCCTTTTGTCTCGCGATATATTACATGTCCGAGATTCGATCATCGGCATCCAAATACCTTGTTTGATCTCGTTACTGACATGCACTCTTTTCTCGTTCCCGTGATATAACATTCTAGTGATTACATCACTTGCTTGCAAGCTATCTTAATGTGATATCACCGAGAGGGCCCAGAGTATATCTATCCATCATCAGGATTGACAAATTCCATTCTTGATCCATGAGTCTCAATATAACATCTTCGGAGTATCTGAACCCACCTTTATAGTCACCCTTTTACGGTGTGATGTTTGATGTTATCAAGTTACTCTTGCGATGTTAGCAATTAACATGATCTCATGGTCTAAGGACTAAGATTACTTCGTATGATGTTATAGAAATATAAACATAATGACTTCGATCGTAATGCTATACTTCGGATGAATGTTCATCACATCATTTCATAAATGTTGTGACCTCGTTATTAACAACATCCAATGTCCATGATCAGGAAACTTTGATCATCTTGTTAATCAACGAGCTAGTCTATAAGAGAGGCATAACTAGGAAGCTTTTATTTGTTTACTAAACACACATGTATTGATGTTTCCAATCAATACAATTATAGCATGCAAAATAAACATCTATCATATACAAGGAATACATAATAACAACTTTATTATTGCCTCTCAGGACATATTTCCTTCAGTCTCCAACTTGCACTAGAGACAATAATCTAGTTCACATAGTGATAAATCTAACACCCATGGAGTTCTAGTGTTGATCATGTTTTGCCCTAGGGAGAACTTTAGTCAACGGATCTGCTACATTTAGGTCCGTGTGTACTATACAAATCTTTATATCTCCATCCTTGACATGTTCGCGGATGGAGTGAAACCGGCGCTTAATATGCTTGGAATTCTTGTGAGACCTTCGTTCCTTGGCGTTGGTTATGGCTCCATTGTTGTCATAATAGATCACCATTGGGTCCAATGCACTAGGAACCACACCTAGTTCTATTATGAACTCCTTCATCCAAACCACTTCCTGCGCCGCTTCTGAAGCAGCAACATATTCCGCCTCTGTTGTTGATCCAACCACCATAGGTTGTTTGGAACTCCTCCAACTAACTGCTGCTCCGTTTAAGAGAAATACATATCCGGATTGAGACTTAGAGTCATCCGGATCGGTGTCAAAGCTAGCATCGACATAACACTTAGCGACTAGCTCTTCTTCACCTCCATATACAAGAAACATATCTTCAGTTCTTCTTAAGTACATAAGGATATTCTTGACAGCTATCCAGTGTTCCGAACCTGGATCAGATTGGTACCTACTGATACGTCCATAACGTATGTATAATTGTTGATGGTTTTATGCTAATAATATGCTTTTGATACTCCTTTTTATATAAAGTTTATAATTTATTTGAACTAACCTACTAATAGTTGCAAAAGTACACAATGTTCTTGTTTTACACTTTGATGTGTAGGAATTACCAAGAATACAAGTGGAAACCTTGTTGGAGTCAAATTGGGATTTTCCAGAAATCTGTCTCAGAACTCTTTTTGAAGATGGTCATGTTTCGGGTTGAAGACAGCGTCAAACGGAAAACTCTTTAACTACAAAGTTGTTGGAAATTTCGCGACAAATGTTCTGGACATAAAATTTAACTGATTCCGAGTCCGAACGGGCCCGATAGGCCTGATTTACTCCAGCCCAAGATGGGGTGATGGGAATCCGAGAAGCTATATAAAGGGAGGAAACCTAATTCGTGGGAGACACCTCCACCAACGAATTTTCAGCCACCAAAGCCACGTTTTTGCCTCCCCATGGACCCCATCTCCATGGGGAAGGACTCCCAAGAAGCCATGGAGGAAGGGTGCTAAGGGGCGGTGCTCCCCTGTGATACCGGCGGCGAGGAAGGAGTCCTCCACGCCGCCTCTTCACCATCTTCACCGTCATCTCCATCGACTCCACCGCCATCTCCATCGCCGTTGCTGACTCCCATGATAAGGAGGGAGTAGTTCTCTCTCGAGGCTAAGGGCTCTACCGGTAGCTATGTGTTCATCTCTCTCTCTATACATGATCTTATTGTGATCATGAGCTTTGTAATCAAGTAGATCTACCTTGCTACTCAAGTGCTTTAATAGATCTCTGCTCTCCCCATGTGTGCGAAAGTGACAGCGTGCACACCATGGTGGCACTTAGGCTAGAGATTACAAATACTTGTTATGAGTTATATTTGGAGTTGGATGTCTCTATGAAATTGTGGTGTTTGTTGGAACCATCTAGAGCTCAAGGTGACAGTGTGGGGTTATCTAGATGGGGAAAGCGAACTTTGAGGAGTGCTGTTATATCCCTACCATGGATTAGAGTGTCCAACCGGAGAGTAGTTCAGAGTAGTATCATGAAGAGAAGATATTTATATGAGAGTGTTCACTAGTGAAAGTATGATCCCTAGGCCTTGTTTCTAAGTATTGAAACACCGTTTGCAACTAGATCTGTTACATGTTTGCTAGCTTCAATCTTTATTTCAGTTTGCCTTTAGTCTCTTCCAGACATCACCTACTAGTCAAACTAATAGCATGTGCTGAAGGGAATATGCCCGAGAGGCAATAATAAAGTGGCTATTATCTTATTCCATGTTTATGATAAATGTTTATTTTGCATGCTATAATTGTATTGATCGGAAACGTCAATACATGTGTGTTTAATAAACAAAAAGGGTTCCTAGTTATGCCTCTCATATAAACTAGATCGTTGATTAACAAGATGATCAAGGTTTCCTCATCATGGACATTGGATGTTGTTAATAACAAGGTCACAACATTAGTTGAATGATGTGATGAACATTCATCCGAAGATAGCATTACGATCAAATTCATTATGTTTATATTTGCTATAACATCATACGAAGTAATCTTAGTCCTTAGACCATCAGATCATGTTAATTGCTGACACCGGAAGAGTATCTTGATAACATCAAACGTCACACCGTAACAGGGTGACTATAAAGGTGGGTTCAGTGCTACAAAGGTGTTATGTTGAGGCTCATAGATCAAGAGTG
This sequence comes from Avena sativa, assembly GCA_916181665.1. Classification (NCBI taxonomy): domain Eukaryota; kingdom Viridiplantae; phylum Streptophyta; class Magnoliopsida; order Poales; family Poaceae; genus Avena; species Avena sativa. The sequence goes on along the minus strand of OV702288.1, from coordinate 624,269,604 downwards.
GGATTTGTCCATCCCGATGACGGATAGATATACTCTGGGCCCTCTTGGTGAAATCACATTAAGATAGCTTGCAAGCAAGTGATGTGATCACTAGAATGTTATATCACGGGAACGAGAAAAGAGTGCATGTCGGCAACGAGATCAAACTAGGTATGGAGATACCGATGATCGAATCTCGGACATGTAATATATCGCGATACAAACGGATTTAGTTACTAACGTTAAAGGTTCTCACGATCACAGAAGTCATCGTCGAATGTGTAGGAGTCAGTATGGATCTCCAGGTCCCGCTTCTGATTATTGATCTGAGAGGGGTCTCGATCATGTCTGCATTATTCGCCAACCGTAGGGTGACACACTTAAGGGATACCGACATCATTTGGAGCAAATATGTTTCAGTTAAAGATTTAAGAAAGCGCTAGAATTATTTCAATAGACACCAAAACTGTTTCGGGTGAAATTGCTGAAATTGGTTCCGCATGTAATATTGAAATGTTGTAGGGGGTTTTATGTGAATGTTTTTAATTTAAAGTAATTAACAAAATTCTGAATAAAAATAATAAAAGAGTTTTATTAAATGAGAGAGCATTAAATTTAGAGAAATTTAATGCATTTAAAGTGGAGACTTTAAAAGGGAATGTGAAGAGGCATTTTAATGTGGAGGGGTTACCACCACATGAATGGAGGAGGTGAGGAGTCACCCCCATGCACCGGCCATGGAGAGAGGGGCACCCCCCTCCTCCTATAAAAGGCCACCCTCTCCCTCCTTCTTCCACACACCTCCTCGTGAAGGATCTCTCTCCCCCTCTAGTATTATTTCCCCATGGTCTCGGATTAGCGAGATACATGTTCCCGGTGGCTTTATCTGGAAAGGAGTTGCTGCTTCCGCTACTTTGCTGGAGCGAGGGATGGAGGTTGTCGGGGTACCGGACGTGTGTGCGATCACGGATACACCGCTGCTTTGTAGTGCTGGACTTGGTGGTGATGGACTTGCTGGAGCTGGATCTGATGGACGTGCTGGAGCCGAACCTGCTGGACTTCATCATGATCTTGAGATCGGCAAGTGTACGACTACATCATCCACGAGTTCCTACTCGTTAACAAAACTCGTTGTCTTCGAGGGTAAGTTCTCAATGGATGTATATCCACCCGTTGCTCTATACCTAGTAGATAGATCTTAGCGTGTAGTTCTCTTCGTAGGAAAAATTTTGTTTTCTATGCTGTGGACCCAACAGTGGTATCAGAGCCTGATCTATACGTAGGTGCTTTGCACGGGTAGTATACATATGTTTATATGTGGGCGATGATGATCATGTTATTGCTTCTTTCATGTATTTTGGATATTGATCGCATAGTGGGATGAAGCGGCCCGGACCAACCTTACATGTCATCGTACATGAGATCGGTTCCAGGACTGACATGCAACTAGTTTTGCATAAGTGGCTGGCGGGTGTCTGTCTCTCCTACTATAGTCAATATCTAATTTACAACGAGTTGCTAATAACTTGGTTATCCTCGTTGTGGTTCCATGTTTGTAGGTAAGAACGGTTCTATCTTCGAAAGCCCTAGGCCACGTAAAACTTGCAATTGATAAATTAGAGGCGTCTAGTTTAGATCGTTGTTGGGCTAGTGTCATGGTATGGTAATGTTGTAAGTAGATGTATGATAGATACTCTTACAACACACCTAACGTGTAAGTTCCATAGACCTTGGCCTTACACATAAAGGAATGATAGAGATCATACCACAATGCAAATGATAGAGATCAAATGCATGGACCATATCATCTCACTTTACACATTAGATGTTAGCATCTTATACTGCTAGTTTGGCGTTTTCTGTAGCATTGTAAGATGATCCCTCATTTAGATATCAAGATAAAAATGTGTTCTTCCTTAAGTATGCACCATTTTGTGGATCGTGTTTCGAGACATCATGTGATGATCGGGTGTACTCGAATCTACACTTTCATAGAAACGGGTGTAAGACAGTTTTACACACGTGAATGCTAAGGTTCTTACTTGGCGAGCCTAGCATGTACAGACATGGCCTCAGAACACGGACCGAAATGTTAAGCATGAGTCATATAGTTGATATGATGCCCATATAGATGCTCTCCTTTGAAGCTACATCAACTCACGTGATGATCGGACTTGGTGTAGTGGATTTGGTTTATGTAATCACCAAAAAGGCACGAGGGATGTCGTTTTTGAGTGAGAGTTCATTTCTAATTTGGATTAGTCGAACTCAATTTGTCATAAACTAAATTGAAGTGAATTTGCATAATTTGTTGTAGTCATTGGCGTCTGTTCACTACCTTATGCTTAGTTTCAATTGAGATAATAGAACTATAGAATTCTGGATATTTACTTTACGAACTGGTATCGTATTGTTTTGAATGTCAATTTAAAGTTTATAAGTCCTATTGCAAACTTTCAGCAAACTCTATTTACTCCATGAAGTTTAATAATTAGTATTAAATCAAGAGTAAGAATTCCAATGGTAGTATCTAAAGTATCATGTTTTGCCTCCATGATTCTTGATATTCAAAAGTTGTTTTAATATCGAGGTTATCTAGGAGCTGAAAATTGTTTTAGAAACCATCATGTGTGAAAGATATTGTGATATCTGAAACAATGTTTTTGGTTGCATTATGATAGAGTATAATTTAGCAAAATACATGTTCTCATATTGTATGAGAATTTGTGAAGGATGGAGATGCTAAGCATCTGAATCTCCCAAAAAGGTTTTGGGAACTAACATTATACTCGCGATTCTTCCTTATAGGCTATAGTAGCTTGATCATTAAAGTTGTCATGATAAGGGTGAATAGAAGATGTAAGTAAAATGTTTACTACACTAAAAGATTACTAAAGAATGGATTTTTGAAAGAACCTAAACATTTGATGATGGTGATTCATTTCAAAGTGCAAGTCCAAAGGTATTAGTATTTGACTATATACGCTTTGTACTATGTGTCATGTGAATGACACCACTATTGATGTTGATAGATTCTTTCAAAATAAAAGGAATTGTTGAAAGAGAATCTATAAAATATTTGGCAGAAAAGAAAAGGTTGGAGATGTCCAACTTAGGTATATAGAAGATATACATGTTATGGTTGTATTCCTTGCTTGTTAAACAATGTGGTTCTTAGGTATTGGATACCGGTATTGGATACCGAATTGGTGGTATGAAGTGTCATACAGGACAATGCAATTCATGAACTGCAATGGCCTAAGTAACTAGCAAGAGAACAAGTGATGATGTTCATCGAAAAAAATAAAGTGTTATTGTGTTTTTTCGTTGTCATCAAACCTAGCCTTCAAGATTTGTTTAAATAATTGTTATTTTGTTCCGGTATTATGAGAACAATGGTTGTTCAAATAATTACCGTATTCCATAAAGGATGGATGAACTTTTACAACTCTAGTGGGAGAAATCACATCCATAAACACTATTGCTATAATGTCGCAAGACAGATGATTGAAAGATCACTTATGAAGTGACATCGTTGTTTAAATTATATTGGAAAGAAAACATGAAGAAACTCCATGTTGATGGATTTTTGGAGTCTTTTGATTTTGATCAATTGACGTTGGTGAAACTTTCCTCGAGATAATTGAAACTCCGTTCATAGGCCAAAGAGAAACGAATGACTAACTTAGTGGATATTATGCATGTTGATGTATATAGTCCATTATGTGTAGCCATATGCGATGGATCCTTTTTGCTTCATATGCTTTCTCTAGAAATTTGAGTGAATATATCTGTATATTTACTTAATAAGGAAGAAGTATGAAACATTTGAAAATTGTTCAAAGACCTTCAAGATGAACTGAAAAATCATTGTAACAAGAAAATAAAGAGTTTATGATTCGATCATAAATGAAGATATTTGAGTTACATGTTTAGCAAAACACCTAAGATTTGAGGAATTGTTCCATGATTTGTGTTTCACGATAAACCATAGGAGTATGGCATAGTCGAGAGATGAAATCAAACCATGTTTGACATGGTAAGATCAAAGGTGCCATTTATAAAACTGTCATTATGTTTTAAGGATTGAAGCTTTAGAGACTGCCGCTTTTACACTGAAAAGAGCACCATCGTGATCCGTTGAAATGACACCATATAAGTTATGGTTTGGGATAAAACCCAAATTGTCTTTTCTTAAAATTTTGGTATACTATGCATAAGTAAAATGTTTACAACCAAAGTCGGATAAGCACGTCTTTGTAGGTTATCCCAAAGAATTTGTTGGGAATTTCTCCATAACACCGAGGACAAAAGAGTTTGTTACTTGGAACGTCAAGTTTCTTGAGAAGGAATTTTTCGCGAAAAGTTAAGTGGGAGGACAATAGAACCGTGATAAGGTTGTTGAACCTTAGCTATATGTGCTAAGTAGTGCAGCGCCGGAAAGTGTCCCGGTGGCGGCCACAATGCTCATGGCTCCCGTGATTACAAAGGTTGTGATCTCGGAGATTAGAGTTCCTATTGAACCATGTGGGTCGGTAAGAATCAAATAGTGTGATTTGATAAGCAAGTCATTATTGTTTTGACAATGATGAACCGACTACATGGAAAGAAGCGATGATGGGCACTGACTCCATAAAATGACTAGAAGTAATAGAATCCGTGATAGTATCCATACACGAGAAATCAAGTTTCTGAACTTGGAAGACCCTCCGGAAAGGCGTGAAGCCTATCGGTCGTATTTGGAGCTATAAAGAAATAGACATGGATGTTTAACATCTATGAAATAGTCGACATGTCGGAAAAAAGTTTACGACAATGTTCAAGGAGTTGACTATGACAAGATTTGATCTTTCATAGCGATATTTAGTCTTGACGGATTAATGTAGCAACCACTACATATAATTTGATGTATGGTAGTTGAATAAACAAAACAAGGTTCTTCTAATAGAACGGTTACCTAGGACGTGTACATGGTCCGAAGGGTTTTGTTAATTCAAAGGGTGCTAAAAGGGCATGCAAACTTCAATAGTTGAAGTACGCATAGCGGAGTTGGAATCTTCACCATGATGAAACTGTTAAAAGAGTTTAAATTCGTCGGAGATGATGAAGATGCTTGCATTTGCAAGAAATTAAGTGGGAGCGCTGAGACATATTTCTAATACATTATGTAGAGGACATATTGTTGATTGGAAATGATGTATCTTGTATTGACACAAGTTAAGAATTTCATTAAAATAAGATTTCGATGAAAGACTTGGGGCAAAACCGGAATATTAGGCATCAATATCTATATGGATAGATTGAGGCGCTAATATGGTTGTGCCAGACATACATATATGAGATATTGAAAGGGTTAAATATGGAAACAACAAGAAAGGTTCTTGCTGCATGGAAAGAATTGTATCAAGATTCAAGTGTTTCAACACTTGGTGAGTAAAATCACATGAAGATTTTGATCGATAATACCATGATATGTATATATCCAAAATGTCCTATGCTCTAAATGTTATGAGCACATACTAGAATGATTCATAAGATGATCATTGGACGATAGTAAAGATATTCTTATGAGCTTTGGAAGAACTAAGAATATATCATGTATATGTGACAAATAGTTAAAGGTAGTTCATTGTAAAGTGTTACATTGATACTATTTTTTTCACAAGATACAAATTAAATTTATCTCAATTTAGACTATGGGTGGAACAATGTAATGGAAAGGATGTTCCATGATGGATTTGGATGAGTTCCAAAGTTGAGACATTGTGACGGATACTACAACAAAAGGCTAAGTATATAACTGCTATAGTAGCAGCAAAGGAGGGCATTTGTGTTAAGTAGTTTGTTATCAAACTAGGTGTGGTTCAAAGTGGGCTAATACTATGAAGGTATATTATGTGACAATAATATCAACATATTTTAAGCCGAACGAACTAAAGGTCTCACCAAAGGACCAAATTTATAATGCCATCTCATTTGAGAATGAGTGATGCGTAGAGACGCAAAGACATGCAAATACACACGGACCTGAAACTGTCAGATCCGAAGATTACGTTAACCACTAGCAATCGCGTATATGCAACACCAGAAAGCCATAGGTGTTTAATACGCAAAGTTTTTCAAACAAGATTATTGACTCTATTGTAAGTGGGAGACTGAAGGGAATATGCCCGAGAGGCAATAATAAAGTGGTTATTATCTTATTCCATGTTTATGATAAATGTTTATTTTGCATGCTATAATTGTATTGATCGGAAATGTCAATACATTGTGTTTAATAAACAAAAAGGGTTCCTAGTTATGCCTCTCATATAAACTAGCTTGTTGATTAACAAGATGATCAAGGTTTCCTCATCATGGACATTGGATGTTGTTAATAACAAGGTCACAACATTAGTTGAATGATGTGATGAACATTCATCCGAAGTATAGCATTACGATCAAAGTCATTATGTTTATATTTGCTATAACGTCATACGAAGTAATCTTAGTCCTTAGACCATGAGATCATGTTAATTGCTGACACCGGAAGAGTATCTTGATAACATCAAACGTCACACCGTAACAGGGTGACTATAAAGGTGGGTTTAGTGCTACAAAGGTGTTATGTTGAGGCTCATGGATCAAGAGTGGGATTTGTCCATCCCGATGACGGATAGATATACTCTAGGCCCTCTCGGTGATATCACATTAAGATAGCTTGCAAGCAAGTGATGTGATCACTAGAATGTTATATCACGGGAACGAGAAAAGAGTGCATGTCGGCAACGAGATCAAACTAGGTATGGAGATACCGATGATCGAATCTCGGACATGTAATATATCACGAAACAAAGGGATTTAATTACTAACGTTAAAGGTTCTCACGATCACAGAAGTCATCGTTGAATGTGTAGGAGTCAGTATGGATCTCTAGGTCCTGCTTCTGATTATTGATCTGAGAGGGGTCTCGATCATGTCTGCATTATTCGTGAATCGTAGGGTGACACACTTAAGGGATACCGACACCATTTGGAGCAAATATGTTTCAGATAAAGATTTAAGAAAGCGCTAGAATTATTTCAATAGACACCAAAACTGTTTTGGGTGAAATTGCTGAAATTGGTTCTGCATGTAATATTGAAATGTTGCAGGGGGTTTTATGTGAATGTTTGTTAATTAAAGTAATTAAAAAAATTCTGAATAAAAATAATAGAAGAGTTTTATTAAATGAGAGCGCATTAAATTTGGAGAAATTTAATGCATTTAAAGTGGAGACTTTAAAAGGGAATGTGAAGAGGCATTTTAATGTGGAGGGGTTACCACCACATGAATGGGGGAGGTGAGGAGTCACCCCCCATGCGCCGGCCATGGAGAGAGGGGCACCCCCTCCTCCTATAAAAGGCCACCCTCTCCCTCCTTCTTCCACACATCTCCTCGTGAAGGATCTCTCTCCCCCTCTAGTATTATTTCCCCATGGTCTCGGATTAGTGAGATACATGTTCCCGGTGGCTTTATCTGGAAAGGAGTTGCTGCTTCCGCTACTTTGCTGGAGCGAGGGACGGAGGTTGTCGGGGTACCGGACGTGTGTGCGATCATAGATGCACCGCTGCTTTGCGGTGCTGGACTTGGTGGTGCTGGACTTGCTGGAGCTGGATCTGATGGACGTGCTGGAGCCGGACCTGCTAGACTTCATCACGATCTTGAGATCGGCAAGTGTATGACTACATCATCCACGAGTTCCTACTCGTTAACAAAACTCGTTGTCTTCGAGGGTAAGTTCTCAATGGATGTATATCCACCCGTTGCTCTGTACCTAGTAGATAGATCTTGGCGTGTATTTCTCATCGTAGGAATTTTTTTGTTTTCTATGCTGCGGACCCAACATGTGCCACATCCGGTCTTGTACATAGCATGATGTACAATATAGAGCCTATGGCTGAGGCATAGGGGGTCTTATCCATTATCTCTCTTTCTTCCGCCGTGGCCGGACTTTAAGTCTTACTCAATGTCTTGCCTTGAAACATAGGTAAGAACCCCTTCTTACTTCCGTACATATTAAACTTCTTTAATATCTTGTCAAGGTATGTACTTTGCGATAGCCCAATTAGGCGCCTTGATCTATCTCTGTAGATTTATTTCCTAATATATATGAAGCTTCACCAAGGTCCTTGATGGCCCAAAATATATCGAGCTTGTTGGGGAACCCCAAGAGGAAGGTATGATGAGCACAACAGCAAGTTTTCCCTCAGTACGAAACAAGGTTATCAATACAGTAGGAGCAAGGAAACACCCCAAAGGTGTTGCTAGCTGAACTTTGGCAGGGCACACTACCAGTGCCAGCAGCAACGTGGAGACGTGCACAACACAACCACAGAACTTTGTCCCCAACTTGCGATGAGGTTGTCAATCTCACTGGTTTTGCTAAAAACAAAGGATTAAACGTATCGAATGGAAGGAAGTAATAGTTTGCAGAAAGTAAACACAAAGCAGTAAACAGTTTGATTGTAGATTGAAAGTAAAAGAAAGGACCGGGGTCCATAGTTCACTAGAGGTGGCTCTCCTTAAGATAGATAACATGCTGGGTGAACAAATTACGGCGAAGCAATTGACAAACATCAAGAAAGCATACAAGCATATACTAATCATCTTGACTCCTTTGAGATTCGATTGGGCATTACAACATTATACATAGACCGCCATCCAACTGCATCTATGACTAATAATCCACCTTCAGGTTATCATCCGAACCCCCTCTAGTATTAAGTTGCAAGCAACAGATTATTGCTTTACAAATTGCGTGTAAAGTAAACAATACGATTGTTGTATGAACAAACGATTGTTGTTTTCTGCCTAGTAGCAACAACACATCTAGTACCTTAGAGATTTCTGTCACTTCCCCAGATTACCAGAGGCATGAACCCACTATCGAGCATAAATACTAACTCTTGGAGTAGCTAGCATCTACTTGGCCAAGATAGCTACTAACAACAGAAAGCATGCAAGATCACAAATAACAAAGACATGATAGAATCAATAATCAATCTGAAATAGCATCTCAATATCCATCGGATCACCGCAAACACAACATGCATAATTACAAATAGATGATCTTGATCATGAACGGAGCTCACAAGATCTAAACATGAAAGCACAAAGGAGGAGAACCAGCCATCTAGCTACTACATGGACCCGTAGTCCAGAGATGAACTACTCACGTATCACACCGGAGGCTTGAATGATGATGAAGAAAGCCTCCAGGGTGAATTCTCCCCTTCGGCAGGGTGCCGGGAAGAGCTTCAGATCCCTCCTGATCTAGGGATGGAGATGACGGCGGCTACAGACTCTTTCGTGGATTTTTGATCGGGTACTTAGGGTTTCCGTATCAGAGGCAATATATAGGCGGAAGGAGAGGCCGAGAGGGTGCTGGAGGCCGCCAGACCACCCCCTGGCACGGGCTAGGCCTGGACGCACGGCCAGGTGGTGTGGCCAGGCCTTAGCCCCTCTCCGTCTCGTATTCTGGCTCCAGATGTTCCCCCGTAAAATAATGACTTTGGCTTTTGTCCCATCCAATTCCGAGAATATTCATTTTCTGACTTCCTGAAACCAAAAACAGCAGAAAACAGGCAGTTGTCACTGTGGCTCTTGTTAATAGGTTAGTCCAAGAAATCATATGAAAAGTACTCCAAAGTGTGGACAAAACACAAGAAAGTAGATAAAACCAAGCATGGAACATAAAAAATTATAGATACATTTGCAATGTATCAGTCCTTCATCGAAAATTTGCTGTTTAGATAACTTTTAACACTGTTTAAAAGATCTATATCATTTCCAATCAATAATATGCCATCCACATATAATATCAGAAATGCCACATTGCTCCCACTCACTTTCTTGTAAATACAAGCCTCTCCGTAAGTTTGGAAAAATCCAAACTCTTTGATCACCTCATCAAAGCGGAGATTCCAACTCTGGGATGCTTGCTTCAGTCCATAGATGGATCGCTGAAGCTTGCATACCTTATCAGCATCCCTAGGATCGACAAAACCCTTAGGTTGTATCATATACAACTCTTCTTCAATATTACCATTGAGGAACGCAGTTTTAACATCCATCTGCCATATTTCATAATCAAAATATGCAGCAATTGCTAACATAATCCTAACCGACTTTAGCATCGCTACGGGAGAGAATGTCTCATCATAGTCAACTCCTTGAATTTGTCGAAACCCTTTTGCGACAAGTCGAGCTTTATAGATGGTCAAATTACCATCAGCATCAGTTTTTCTTTTGAAAATCCATTTATTCTCAACGGCCTTTCGATCGTGAGGTAAGTCGACCAAGGTCCAAACCTGGTTTTCGTACATGGATTCCATCTCGGATTTCATGGCTTCTAGCCATTTGTTGGAATCCGGGCTCATCATCGCTTCTTCATACGTCGCAGGGTCATCTATTTCACCAATCATGAAATTTATAACAGGATTTCCATACAGTTCAGGAGCTACACGTGTCCTGCTTGACCCACGAGGTTCGGTAGTGTCCTCTTTCGGAGTTTCATGATTATTATCATTAGCTCTCTCTTCATCAGGTGAAGTTAACTCCGGAACAATTTCCGGTGCTGCGCCACTCGCCATTTCATGAAGAGAAGGTTCAATAACCTCTTTGAGTTCTACCTTCCGACTACTCACACCTTTCGCGAGAAACTCCTTCTCAATAAAGGATCCATTCTTGGCAACAAAAGCTTGCCCTCGGATCTGTGATAGAAGGTATACCCAATCATTTCTTTAGGGTATCCTATGAAGACGCATTTTCCGCTTTGGGTTCGAGTTTATCCGGCTGAAGTTTCTTCACATAAACATCACATCCCCAAACTTTAAGAAATGACAACTTAGGTTTGTTTCCAAACCATAATTCATACGGTGTCGTTTCAATGGATTTAGATGGTGCCCGATTTAAAGTGAATGCAGCGGTTTCTAGTGCATAACCCCAAAATAACAGTGGCAAGTCAGTCAGAGATATCATAGATCGAACCATATCCAATAAAGTACGATTACGACATTCTGACACACCATTACGTTGTGGTGTTCCAGCAGGTGTGAGTTGTGAAAATATTCCACGGTCTTTCATATGTGTTCTAAACTCGTCACTAAGATACTCTCCTCCACGGTCGGACCGCAGAAATTTGATCTTTTTGTTACGATGATTTTCCACTTTGTTCTGAAATTCTTTGAACTTTTCAAAGGTTTCAGACTTATGTTTCATCAAATAGATATACCCGTATCTACTCAAATCATCCGTGAAAGTGACAAAATAACAATATCCACCTCGTGCCGACACACTCATTGGTCCACATACATCAGTATGTAATTTTCAATAAATCTGTCGCCCGTTCCATTGAACTGGAAAACATCATTCTAGTCATGTTGCCCATAAGACATGGCTCACATGTATCAAATGATTCAAAATCAAGTGATTCCAAAAGTCCATCAGAATGGAGTTTCTTCATGCGTTTAACGCCAATATGACCTAGACGGCAGTGCCACATATATGCAGATATATCATTATCAAGTTTAATCCTTTTATCATCAACATTTTGAATATGCGTAATACTACTATCGAGATCCAACAGAAATAAACCATTCATCACAAGTGCATGACCATAAAGGATATCATTCATATAAATCGAACAACCATTGTTTTCTGATTTAAAGGAATAACCACTTCGCATCAAACACGATCCGGATACAATGTTCATGCTCAGTACAGGCACCAAATAACAATTATTTAGATTTATCACTAATCCCGACAACATATGGAGAGGTAGCGTTATGATGGCGATCACATCAACTCTTGATCCATTGCCGACCCGCATCGTGACCTCATCCCTTGCTAGTTGTCGCTTGTTCCGTAGCCCCTGAATCGAGTTACATATATTAGCAACTGATCCCGTATCAAATACCCAGGTGCTACTGCGAGTACTAGTCAAGTACACATCAATAACATGTATATCACGTATACCTTTGTTTGCCTTGCCGACCTTCTTGTCCGCCAAATACTTGGGGCAGTTGCGCTTCCAATGGCCAGTCCCCTTGCAATAGTAGCACTCGGTATCAGACTTAGGGCCAGCTCAGGATTTCTTTTCAGGTGCGGCAACAGATTTGCCTCCCTTCTTCCCCTTCTGTTTTTGTTTCTTGTCTTTCTTGAAACCGGTATTGATCATCAACACTTGATGTTCTTTCCTAATCTCCACTTCTGCAGTTTTAAGCATTGGCAGAAGCTCGGGAAGAGACTTCTTCATGCCATGCATGTTATAGTTCATCACGAAGCTCTTGTAGCTAGGTGGCAGAGATTGGAGAACATGATGTATGCCTTGGTCAATGGGAATCGTTATTCCCAAGGACACAAGCTTATCGGCGTACCCAGACATTTTGAGTACGTGCTCACTAACGGAGCTGTTCTCCTCCATCATGCAGCTAAAGACCTTTTCAGAAGCATTATAACTCTCTATGATAGCATGGGTATCGAAAATCATTTTCAATTCTCCCATGGTATCAAAAGCATTGCCATTTTCGAAATGCCTTCTAAGTTCTGGCTCTAGCCCATACAATATGCCGCAATGAACTAAGTTGTGGTCCTCCTGACGAGTTATATAGACATTCTTTTCCTCGTCAGAGGCATCAGGAGCTGGTGGGGGGCCTAGCGGCGCTTCTAGCACATATTGCTTTTTTGCAGCAGTGAGGAGAATCCTCAAATTCATGGCCCAGTTGGTAAAGTTGCTACCATTTGCCACAAGTTTCTCTTTCTCCATGAACACATTGAAATTGAAAGCAGGTGGTGCCATCTACAATAGAATTTGTAAAGTTTATTTAGACTAAGTTTATGATAGATTGATTTCAACTAATCCAAATGACTAATGAACTCCCACTCAAAAACGACATCCCCCGTGTCCTTTTGGTGATTACATGAACCAAATACACTACACCAAGTCCGATCATCACGTGAGTCAGTGTAGATTCAAAGGCGAGCATCTATATGGGCATCATATCAAATATATGACTCATGCTTAACCTTTCGGTCCGTGTTTCGAGGCCATGTCTGTACATGCTAGGCTTGCCAAGTAAGAACCTTAGTACTCGCGTGTGTAAAACTGTCTTACACCCGTTGTATGAAAGCGTAGAATCGAGTACACCCGATCATCACGTGATGTCTCGAAACACGATCCATAGAACGGTGCATACTTATGGAAGAACACATTTTATCTTGATATTTAAATGAGGGATCATCTTACAATGCTACTAAAAGCGCCAAACTAGCAATATAAGATGTGAACATCATATGTGTAAAGTGGGATGATATGGTCCATGCATTTGATCACCATCATATGCATCGTGGTATGATCTCTATCATTCCTTTGTGTGTAAGGCAAAGGTCTATGGAACTTACACGTTAAGTGTGTTGTAAGGGTACCTACCATACATGAACTTACAACATTACCATATCATGACACTAGCCCAGCAACAATCTAAACTAGACGCCTCTAATTTATCCATTGCAAGTTTTACGTGGCTTGGGCTTTCGGAGATAGAACCGGTTTTACCTACGATTATGGAACCACAATGATGATAACTAAGTTATTAGCAACCGTTGTAAATCAGATATTGACTATAGTAGGAGAGACAGGCACCCACCAGCCACTTATGCAAAACTAGTTGCATGTCAGTCGTGGAACCGTTGTCATGTGCGATGACATGTAAGGTTGGTCCAGGCCGCTTCATCCCACTATGCCACCAATATCCAAAATACATGAAAGAAGAAATAACATGATCATCATCACCCACATATAAACATATGTGTACTACCCGTGCAAAGCACCTACGCATAGATTAGACTCTGATACCACTATTGGGTTCGCAACATAGAAAACAAAAATTTTCCTACGATGGGAACTATACGCCAAGATCTATCTACTAGATACAAGCAACGGGTGGATATACATCCATGGAGAACATACCCTCGAAGACAACAAAGCTTTGTTAACGAGTTGGAACTCGTGGATGATGTAGTCGTACGCTTGCCGATCTCAAGATCGTGTGGAAGTCCTAGCACCGCAAATCAGCAGCGCATCCGTCCTCGCACACACGTTCAGGCCACCGAAAAACCTCTACCTCCTCGCTCTAGCGAATTAGCGGAAGCAGCAACTCCTTCCAGACGAAATGCCACCGGGAACATGTATCTCGCTAATCCAAGACCATGGGGGAATATATCTAGAGGGGAGAGAGATCCTTCACGAGGAGGTGTGCTTTATGAGGGTGGAGAGGGAGGCCTTTTATAGGAGAGAGGGGCTCCTCCCCTCCCATGGCCGTCTCCCATGGAGGGTGCCCCCACCTCTTCCTCATTCATGTGGTGGAAGCTCCACTCTCATCAATTTAGCCTCCACCCAAAGTTCCACTCACATGCATTAAATTTCCACCAAATTTAATGCAACCCTCATTTAATAAAAATCTTTTATTTATTTTATTCAGAATTTTGTTAATTACCTTAATTAACAAACATTCACATAAAACCCCTTGTAACATTTCAATATCACATGCAGAACCAGTTTCTGCAATTTCACCCAAAACAATTCCGGTTTCCATCGAAATAATTCCGGCACTTTGCAATTCTTTCGTCTGAAACATATGTGCTCCAAAATGGTGTTTGGAAACCCTTAAGTGTGTCACCCTACGGTTCGCGAATAATGCAGACATGATTGAGACTCCTCTCAAATCAATAATCAGAAGCGGGACCTGGAGATCCATTCTGACTCCTACACGTTCAACGATGACTTCTGTGATCATGAGAACCTTTAACGCTAGTAATTTAATCCCTTTGTCTCGCGATATATTACATGTCCAAGATTCGATCATCGGCATCCAAATACCTTGTTTGATCTCGTTACTGACATGCACTCTTTTCTCGTTCCCGTGATATAACATTCTAGTGATCACATCACTTGCTTGCAAGCTATATTAATGTGATATCATCGAGAGGGCCCAGAGTATATCTATCCATCATCGAGATTGACAAATTCCATTCTTGATCCATGAGCCTCAACACAACATCTTTGGAGTATCTGAACCCACCTTTATAGTCACCCTTTTACGGTGTGAAGTTTGATGTTATCAAGTTACTCTTCCGATGTTAGCAATTAGCATGATCTCATGGTCTAAGGATTAAGATTACTTCGTATGATGTTATAGCAATATAAACATAATGAATTTGATCGTAATGCTATACTTCGGATGAATGTTCATCACATCATTTCACAAATGTTGTGACCTCGTTATTAACAACATCCAATGTCCATGATCAGGAAACTTTGATCATCTTGTTAATCAACGAGCTAGTCTATAAGAGAGGCATAACTAGGAACCTTTTATTTGTTTATTAAACACACATGTATTAATGTTTCCAATCAATAAAATTATAGCATGCAAAATAAACATCTATCATATACAAGGAATACATAATAACAACTTTATTATTGCCTCTGAGGGCATATTTCCTTCAGTGATATGATCACTAAAATGTTATATCACGGGAACGAGAAAAGAGTGATGTCGGTAACAAGATCAAACTAGGTATGGGGATACCGATGATCAAATCTCAAACATGTAATATATCGCGAGACAAAAGGATTTAGTTACGACGTTAAAGATTCACACGATCACTAGAGTCATTGTTGAATGTCTGCGAGTCAGTACGGATCTTCAGGTCCCGCTGCTGATTATTAATCGGAGAGGGGTATCGATCATGTATGCATTATTCGCGAAACATAGGGTGACACGCTTAAGGGATACCGACACCATTTGGAGAAAATATGTTTTAGATAAATATTTAAGAAAGCGCTAGAATCATTTCGATAAAAACCAGAATTGTTTCGGGTGAAATTGTAGAAACTGGTTCTGCATGTGATATTGTAATTTTGCAGGAGGTTTTATGTGAATGTTTGTTAATTAAAGTAATTAACAAAATTCTGAATAAAATAAATAAAATAGTTTTATTTAATGAGAGCTTGCATTAAATTTGGTGGAAATTTAATGCATGTGAGTGGACATGAGTGGAGGTGTGTCTTTATGTGAGTGGGAGCTCCACCCACATGAATGAGGGAGAGGTGGGGCACCCACCATGACCGGCGACCATGCCCCTTAGGAATCCCCCTCCCCTATATAAGGAGCACCTCCTCCTCCTCCTCCTCCACTCTTACACCTCCTCATGAAGGATCTCTCTCCCCCTCTAGAAATTATTCCCCATGGTCTCGGATTAGCGAGATACATGTTCCCAGTGGCTTTATCTGGAAAGGAGTTGTTGCTTCCGCTGCATCACTAGAGCAAGGACATGGAGGTTGTCGGGGTACCCGATTTAGGTGTGATCACGGATGCACCGCTGCTTTGCGGGTGCTAGACTTGCTGGTGTTGGACCTGCTGGACTCGCTGGACTTCATCACGATCTTGAGATCGACAATTGTACGACTACATCAACCACGAAATCAGTTTCGTTAACAATGCTTTATCGCTCTTCAAGGGTATGATCTCTATGGATTTATATCCACCTGTTGCTTGTATCTAGTAGATAGATCTTGGTGCTTAGTAGTTCCCATCGTAGGAAATTTTTTGTTTTCTATGATGTGAACCCAATAGTGGTATCAGAGCCTGATCTATGCATAGATCCTTTGCACGGGTAGAACACATATGAGTATGTGGGCGTTGATGATCATGTTATTGCATCTTCTATGTATTTTGGATATTGGTGGTATAGTGAGATGAAGTGGCCCGGACTAACTTTACATGTCCTCGCACATGAGACATGTTATACGCTTGACATGCAACTAGTTTTGCATAAGTGATTAGCGGGTGTCTGTCTCTCCTACTATAGTCAATATCTGATTTACAACGAGTTTCTAATAATTTGGTTATCATTGTTGTGGTTCCATGTTCATAG
The DNA here is from genome assembly GCA_916181665.1 of Avena sativa. NCBI lineage: Eukaryota > Viridiplantae > Streptophyta > Magnoliopsida > Poales > Poaceae > Avena > Avena sativa. Next base: position 624,252,666 of record OV702288.1, on the reverse strand, counting down.
GTAAGACTGGTTCTATCTTCGAAAGCCCTAAGCCACATAAAACTTGCAGTTGATAAATTAGAGGTGTCTAGTTTAGATTGTTGCTGGGCTAGTGTCATGATATGGTAATGTTGTAAGTTGAAGTATAGTTGATACTCTTATAACATACCTAACGTGTAAGTTTCCTAGACCTTGGCCTTACACACAAAGGAATGATAAAGATCATACCATGATGCACATGATAGTGATCAAGTGCAAGAACCATATCATTTTGCTTTTTGCATATGATGTTTGCATGTTATATTGCTTGTTTGGCGTTTTAGTAGCATTATAAGATGATCCCTCAGCCTATCCGCTTTAGCCTATCCACGGCTCAGTAGTCGCTGAACATGACGCTGCGTGAGTACGCAAAGGCAAACAAAGTTGATACGGTAAAAGTAAAAGGGAGAAATCTCATAAGCGAGATGAACAGAGAAGGTGATGATGGAGCAGAAGGGTCAGAGAACTATCTGTCTGTGGGGTTGCCGAAGTATAGCACCCCGGCGAAGAACCTCAGAGCAGCAGATGCGGCTGCGTCCGAGTTAGAGGGTCTGACGAGTGAGGCCCGTCAAAGACAGCAAGATAGGGTTAACGAGCTGGTTCGGATCGCGAACAGACAGAATGAAGAGCTGCTGAGAGCTACCCCGAAAAGAGCTAGAGCTTCCAAAATCGTCCATTCGGTGATGGGTAACCCGGAGAAGTCCGCTGGAGCCGTATCATCGCCTCATGGTGGTCCAAGGAGAGAAGAGGTAATAACCTTGGCCAGACGGAACAAACAGATCGTCCCGTACGACCCGACACGTGCGGGAAAATAAAAAGAGATGCGGAAAGGTGATGATCGACGGAGTGTGAGCCGAGGTGAAGCTGGCCGAGGTAATCACGACCAAGGCAATGCCGGTCAAGGGAACGCTGCCAACGGCAATGCCGGACAGTGCAACTCCGCAGGAGCAGGACAACCGCAGCAGCGGAATATACCAAGGCAAGAGCAAAGCACCGGCCGAGGTATACGGCAGAAAGGTGCGCAACGAGAGCAAAACCGATACAACGATGGTGATTCGGAGATGGTGAACGCAGGGTACCCCAGACCAGACTATCATGTGATAGGGTCCATATTGGGAAGCAGGGATTTAATGCCGGATGACGCCAGGTTAAAACTGGATCGCCTGTATAGGTCGGAACAGATCGAATGTCAAGGTCCCTCGGGTCCAGCATGCTTTGGACCCCAAATCATGTAGGAGCCGCCAGTACCCAACTTCTAGTTACCCAGAGGCACAAAGACGTATGACGGCAGTACCAAGCCGGAGGATTGGCTGATAAACTATGCTATGGCGGTGAAAATTGCAACTGGCAACTTGAGATGGGCTATACGTTACATATGCCAGATGTTGGAAGGCCCGGCTAGAGTATGGCTGAATAATTTACCACCTGGAAGCATCAACTGCTGGATAGATTTTGAAGAAATGTTTATCAGCAACTTCTCAAGTACATATCAAAGGCCGAATAGATCGCAGACCCTAGCAATGTGCAAGCAAAGACCTAACGAGACGGATCGTGAATTCTTGACCCGGTGGTGTACCGTGAGAAACTCGTGTGAGGGTGTCATAGAGTCGCAGGCCATAGCGTGGTTTGCGCAAGGGTGCAGATATGTCAGTGAGTTGTGGATGAAGTTGCAAAGGAAAATGCCAATTACGCTGGCAGAGATGATCCGGATTGTTGATTCGTATGCTTTGGGCGATCCGGCTCAACCTAGGCTCGCGTCAAATGAGTCAAACAAGGAATACTATCAGAGGGATGGAGCTGGGTCATCCCGGAGGAACGATTACAGAGGAAAAAGGAGAGATGATAGACCGGATCATCGCTACGGTTCGCAAAAAGTTGCAGCTGTGAATCAAGATCAACCCGGAGTAGGGAGCAACCAACACCAGAGAACGGGAGGGCAATGGACTCCAAGAAATGATGGCAAGAAAACATGGACTCCAGAACAAAAGAAACAGTGGCAAGAAAAGAAAGATCGTCCGAGGTATACCTATGAGTCGATGTTGGACCAGCCGTGTAAGTTTCACATGCCAAATCCAAATAGCCCGGCGGGTCACACGACGAGGCAATGTGAGTGGATGCGTAAGATAGAGCAAGGTGGTTCAGGGAATGCTCAGGCACCCTGGAATGAGCAACCTTGGCAGGAGTTACCTCGACAGCAATTGCTCTCTGGGGCGGACACGCAGCAGCTAATGTTGCCTCCCCCTCCGCCGAGGTATGACAACAATGAGAGAAGGGATGCGGTGCATCAGGTGGAAAATCAGCAACAACCGGATCAGAGGTACCCCGGAAACGAGGGAAGGAATGAGTACAGGGAACATCACTAGAGTTATTGTGTGTTCACGACTGAGGAAACAGATAGAAAGAGCTTGCAGCGCCGACATATGGAGGTCAATGCGGTTATGCCAGCAGTGATGAGGTACATGCCTTGGTCGGACCAGGAAATCACCTAGAGCATCAAGGATCATCCTAAACTTATGCCGAGTCCAGGTTCGTATGCGCTAGTGCTAAATCCAACATTCATTGGACCGAACATCAATGTGAGGTTCTCCAAGGTTTTGATTGATAATGGCAGTAGCATTAACATCATGTATGCCGATACGATGCGCAAGTTGGGCATCTCGGAGAACATGCTCCAGGCTACGAGAACAACTTTCCATGGCATTATACCAGGCATTTCTTGTGAGCCCATAGGCAAGGTCCGGGTCGACGTGCTATTCGGCACAAGGGACAACTGCCGAACTGAAAATCTGGAGTTTGAAGTGGTGAACTTGGAAAGTGCATATCATGCGTTTCTCGGAAGACCAGCATTGAACAAATTCATGGCAAGCTGTCACGTCAGTTATCTGAAGATGAAGTTGCCGGGCCAAATGGAGTGATTACCATTGCTGGAGATTTCCGACGTTCCATTGAGTGTGCTTCAGCCGGGTCTAACCTAGTCGAGTCGCTCGTGATTGCGCAAGAGAAAAGAAAAATCCAAGAGGTGGCGGCATTAGCTCAGTCCGCGCAGCAATATATGCCGGCGTTAAGTAACCCGCATGGCAGCATTTCATTTCAAGACGCAAAGGACACCAAGAAGGTTCTAGTTGATCACATGTTCCCGGAGAGCACCGTAACAATTGGTGCCGGATTAACTGACAAATAGGAAAGCGAGCTCGTCAACTTCCTTCGTGAGAATCGGGATATTTTTGCTTGGTCTACACAGGACTTGCAAGGTGTTCCGAGGGAGTTGGCCGAGCACTCTTTGAACGTAAGACCTGGAGCAAGGCCGGTGAAGCAACCTCTCCGCCGCTTCGCCGAGGATAGGAGAAAAGTCATTGGAGACGAGATAGCTCGGTTACTAGCAGCAGGATTTATCATGGAGGTACTATATCCGGATTGGCTCTCTAATCTGGTGCTGGTAGAAAAGAAGAAGGACGATCCGAATGTGGCAGTGGTTTGGCGTATGTGTATCGATTACACGAACCTGAACAAGGTGTGTCCAAAAGATCCATTTCCACTGTCGAGGATAGATCAGGTCATAGACTCGACCGCAGGATGCGAACTATTGTCATTCATTGATGCATATTCTGGCTTCCACCAGATACTTCTGAACCTGGATGATCAAATAAAGACTGCGTTTATTACCCCGTACGGGGCTTACTGCTATCGCACTATGCCGTTCGGTTTACGTAATGCAGGTGCAACGTACCAAAGATGTATGCAAAAATGTTTGCACGACCAAATAGGTTAAAACGTACAAGTATACGTGGATGATGTGGTTATCAAGACCAAGGAAAGCACAACGCTCCTTGACGACATAAGGCAAAGATTCGCGAACTTGAGAAGGTTCCGGATGAAGCTTAACCCGGAAAAATGTACCTTCGGTGTCCCGGCTGGAAAATTACTCGGATTTCTCGTCTCCAGCCGAGGTATCGAAGTTAATCCAACTAAGATCCGAGCCATCGAACGAATGGAGCTGCCGAAGTGTCTTAACGATGTCCAGAAGTTCACTAGATTCCTGGCATCGTTGAGTCGGTTTGTATGTCGGTTGGGAGAAAAGGCACTGCCTCTCTACCAACTCATGAAAAAGTCGGATAAATTCGTTTGGACGCCACAGGCTGACGAAGCCTTTGCCCACTTAAAAAAGATGTTGGCCCTGCGCCAGTGTTAGCGTCTCCACTATCAAAGGAGCCAATGTTGCTCTACATAGCCGCAGCCAACCGAGTTGTAAGTGCAGTAATTGTAGTGGAGCGCAATGAAGAGGGTAAGTCGGTGCAGAGGCCAGTATATTACCTGAGCGAAGTATTGTCCGCCTCAAAACAAAACTGCCCGCACTTTCAAAAGGTGGCATATGGTGTCTATATGGCAGCAAAGAAGTTAAAGCATTACTTTGAGGAGCACCCCATCAAAGTAATATGTGAAGCTCCCATATCCGAGATAATGGGTAACAAGGATGCGAGTGGCAGAATTTCAAAATGGGCAATTGAGTTAGCCCCTTATGCGCCCCAATACGACAGAAGAGAAGCGATCAAATCTCAGGCTGTGGCGTACTTTTTTGTGGATTGGGCCGAGGTACAATACGAACCACTGCCACCAGATCCGAATTACTGGAGGATGCACTTTGACGGGTCGAAGACCAAAACTGGACTAGGCGTCGGGGTTGTGCTAACCTCGCCAAAGAAGGACCAGCTAAAGTATGTATTGCAGATCCATTTCGCAGCATCGAACAATGTCGCTGAGTATGAGGCTCTTGTGCATGGGCTCAAAGTGGCAAAGGAGATTGGCATACGTCGGATAATATGCTTTGGCGACTCGGATCTGGTCGTGCAGTAGGTGTCCGGAGTGTGGGACGCCCTGGATCCAAACATGGCACTATACAAATTTCACGTGCAGAAGATATCTGGTTACTTCGAGGGGTGTGAAGTTCACCATGTACTCCGAGTGGAAAATGAGGCTGCCGACATGTTGTCGAAGCTCGGATCGACCAAACAGGCAATCCCATCGGGTGTAGCATTGGAACACCTCAAAAAACCATCTATCAGGCCGTCCCCAGGAACCGACTCGATATCCCGGAAAATACGGAATCCAGAGCTGAGCCCATGGACATTGACACAGGAGGTCATATGCTAGACCCGGGGACTGCATCAGCAAACCCGGGGACTGCCTCGGCAAACCCGAGGACTACCTCGCTAGACTCGGGGACTGCTCAGCGTGATCCGACTGAAGTTATGCCGGTGGATCAGATGGAAATTAATGAGGAGATGTTCCCTCCACGAGCGATGCCAGCTTGGGCACTGCCTATATTCCAATTCCCGAAAGACGGAACGTTACCCGCTGAGGAGGTGTTAGCCAGGCAAACTCAGAGGAGAGAAAAAGCATCCACAATCATCAATTCCGAGTTGTACAAACGGAGTGTAACCAATGTCCTCCAACGATGCGTTGACTCGGAAGAAGGGCTTGACATCCTCCGAGATATACACCAAGGAGAATGCGGGCATCATGCCTCATCCTGAGCCTTGGTGGCAAAGGCGTTCCGACATGGATTCTACTGGCCAAGTGCCTTGGAACAAGCAGAAGATCTGGTGAGAAAATGCAATGGTTGTCAAAGGTACGCCACCAAGACAGATATGCCTATGTCGGAACTCAAGACCATACCAATTACGTGGCCATTTGCTGTATGGTGCTTGGATATGGTTGGCCCGTTCAAACCGGCGACAGGAAGCATGACACACATTTTGGTCATGGTGGACAAGTTTACAAAATGGATTGAAGTGAAACTTATAAGAAAATGTGATGGAGCTACGCCCGTGACATTTCTCAAAGACATCATCTTGAGATACGGTTATCCACACAGTATTATAACCGATAATGGAACAAATTTTGCGGAAGGAGCATTTGCGCGCTTCTGCCGAGATAAGAAGATCCGACTCGATGTCGCCTCGGTAGCCCACCCCGCATCGAATGGACAAGTGGAAAGATCCAACGGATTAGTATTATCCGGGATAAAACCCCGGCTCATCGAGCCGCTGCAAAGATCAGCGGGGTGCTGGATAGAAGAACTACCAGCAGTACTGTGGAGCTTAAGAACAACTCCGAATCGATCAACAGGCTATACGCCATTTTTTCTGGTATATGGGGCAGAAGCTGTATTACCAGCCGACATAGAGCATGATTCGCCTAGGGTCACCCAATACATAGAAGCCGAAGTGCAAGAAGCCCGACAAAATGATGTTGGTCTGCTGGAAGAAGCGAGAGAACTGGCACTGTCCAGATCCACCATATATCAGCAAAATCTCCGACGCTATCATAGCCGGAAAGTGTGCCCCCGAGTCTTTCGGGAAGGCGATCTGGTGCTCCGGTTGGTACAACGTACTACTGGCATGCATAAATTATCCCCCCCATGGGAAGGGCCATTCATTGTGATCAAAGCATTGCACAATGATTCTTACTATCTCATAGATGCAAAGCCACAGGAAAAGAACAAGGCGAACAGGTCCGGAGAGGAATCCAAGCGACCGTGGAATGTAGCACTACTTCGTCCCTTCTACACTTAGCTAAGAAGTGTATGTATCCGAGTCGTCTCACATGTTGGTATGTATGTCAGCAATGAGCTTATCAATGAAATAGCAGCGCCTCGAGCAGTAACTCGGGGACTGCCTTAATAACGTTTGTTGTTATTTCTTATGCGGTAGCTGGAATAAGTCGTTCTACTTAACCCGGATTAGTAATGTGTGAGAACCAAAAACCCAACTCTTAGACTTGCTGCTGTCCAACAAGAATTGGCTTCATGGCAAGCAAGGGAACAAGTTTGGAATTGCGTAGCACATGAAAAACGACTAAGGAAACGAATTTATTTGAGCTAACGTCTGTTTTTTCGGACTAACCCTGTATTTATTTTTAAGTTATTATGCTGAATTATTTTGAGCTAAGCCTAAAAGTTTCTAAGTATTGTTAAAACAATTTTTGAAGCTCGGATTCGTAAGTCGTAAAACCGAATCAAGGTAGACACGGACCGAGCCAGAAAATTGGATGAACAAGAAAATGAAACTCGGGGACTGAGCCCAAGTTAATTCGGCATAGAAGCGTAGTAGCAAAATATCACATATCTAGCATACAATTGCACCCGGCATACCGGGGATCTGATAAATTTTCAATTTTTTGGAACTAAGGAGCAACAGGAGGAGGAAGTTTGGTGTCGTTGTCGTTGTCTTCAATATCTGAAGCATCATCTTCTTCGCCCTCATCCGACCCATCTTCAACGTTCTCATTGTGCTCGTCCCCAGCGGATTCCAAGAAGCTCGGTCCTTCAACCCAGTCATGAATAGGAGAATATTCAACGAGGCTGTAGGCACAAGCCTGGCGCCGAGCTACCCACTCCGGATCATCGGTCTATCTAGATCCGGTGCGCCGGCGTGTAAGGAGGCTGAGGTCGATCTTCTCGTACCATGTGAGAATATGATGAAGGATGGTATCAGCTGCAGCACGACCAGCGGACTCTGTCCAGAGGTCAAGCTGGGTCTCAATCTCCATTAACTTCTCGACAAGAGTCGCGATGGTCTTCGGGTACTCTCTCTGGGCCAGAACGTATTGAAAATGCGAACTGCAACGTCGAGGATATCCTTGCCATAATTCTTGATAGTTCCCACGCGAGCTGACAGGCTGACCAATAGGTCCACCATGTCTAAGGGAATGCTCTCACCGTCAGGAACGACGGGAGTACCCCTCTCTTGGTGAAATTTGGCAACAGCAGTGCTTGCAATAGAAGTACCCTCTGGAAAGTGGTCTGGAAACAAGGCAAAGGAAGAAGGTAAAGAAAAGACATATGAGGTAACTCGGAGAATTATGCCGGACAAGGGAAAGGAACTTACGAGAAATATGGCTATGGATCCGGGTTAACTCCTTGATGCAGGCATCGCGTCTCTTGCGAAGTTGCTTAAGCTCAGCGTTTGCCGACCCAAGCTGGAGGTCGGATTCTCTGAGTAGGTCCTGGTCCTTGGAGATCTCGAGAGTAAGGCGCTCACGCTCTTCTGTGAAGTTCTGGCCAACCTTTTGGAGTTCGGTTCGGTGCTGGGCCTTCATCTTCTCCATCTCAGCCTTGAGCTTGGCAATCTCGTCGTCCTTAGTCCGGAGGAGAGCAAACTCATCATCCTTTTTCTTCAGCTCGGCTTGATGCTGCCCTACTTGTTCGAGAAAATGCAGCATCATATCAGGCACGGGCACACTATCCTCAAGCGATGCTGAAATAGTATGTTGACCCGGCAGAGCCGAGGAGTGAATGTTTGCCGAGCCAAGGGGAAGAAGAAATGGAAAACACTACGAGGTCGAACAAAAGAGGACATACCCCGGATTTCCTCCAAGTTTTTCCGCATGATCTTGTTCTCAGCCTCCACCCCAGCTGCAGAAACCGAATGAGGAGATTAGTTCGGTGGAAGAAAGTGAAGAAAAACGGAGAGGTTCCGAGGGAGAAAATTACCCCTCTTTTCATGTTCCGCACCAAGTGCAACATGTTTTGCACGTAGCATCTTGTGGGTATCAAGCAGGCGTTGGAATTCAGCGCTCCGGCGATTGGTGGTTACCTGAAGAAAGTACATAAGTGTAAAATTAGCTTGGTGCAGATTCGAAGTGTAGAAGATCCGGGCCAAGCGGAACTTAACCCGGCTCTAGGTGTGTGCATATTCGAAGTGTACAAGATCCGGGCCAAGTGGAACTTAACCCGGCTCTAGGTGTGTGCATATTCGAAGTGTACAAGATCCAGGCCAAGTGGAACTTAACCCGGCTCTAGGTGTGTGCATATTCGAAGTGTACAAGATCCGGGCCAAGTGGAACTTAACCCGGCTCTAGGTGTGTGCATATTCGAAGTGTACAAGATCCAGGCCAAGTGGAACTTAACCCGGCTCTAGGTGTGTGCATATTCGAAGTGTACAAGATCCGGGCCAAGTGGAACTTAACCCGGCTCTAGGTGTGTGCATATTTGAAGTGTACAAGATCCGGGCCAAGCGGAACTTAACCCGGCTCTAGGTGTGTGCATATTCGAAGTGTACAAGATCCGGGCCAAGTGGAACTTAACCGGCTCTAGGTGTGTGTGCATATTTGAAGTGTACAAGATCCGGGCCAAGTGGAACTTAACCCGGCTCTAGTTGTGTGCAGATTCGAAGTTTACATGCAGCTACGTTAGTTTTCTAATGAGCATCCGGCCGAGTAACAAGCTACTCCACCGGAGGCTCGGGGACTAATGGTTATTATCTACAGCATGTAAAGGAGAAACGACATACCTCCATCATTCGCCCCGCGAGGTTGATTGCCTTAGCGGCGGTATTCATCTGGGCAGAAAATTCTGCGGGGCCAAACTTTTCCGGGAGATCGTCGTTGTGGACGAACTCCGCCTTGTTCGAGTTCATGACGAACTCGATAAGGCTCGGAGGGTACCGCTCGCCGGTGGGCATATGGGGTGCCACCAAGCCCTTTGCGTGAGCTTCTTTCCTCTCAACTAGGGCAAGAGCTGGGCTGGTATGCAGAACCATCTGCTGCGCATCAGTTGGCTCGGCAGGAACATCCTTCGCTGCTGGTGATTTTTTCGGAAGCATCGACGATAGGGTTCGCTGCTCGGCCTCGACGGATGCAGACTTGGTAGTATCCGGAGCCCTTTTGCCCTTAGCTTGCTAGGAAGAAGTAACTGCGGTGGATTTCCCTTTAGAAGCTGCTGGTGTAGTTCCTCGCCGAGGCTGAGATGACTCAGACGAGGCAGAAGAACTTGGCACTGGAGCTGTTATTGGTTTCCTTGGTGTCGGGACAGGTGCTGGCTCGGTCGCTGGTACTGGAGATGCTGCTGGCGCTGGTGTTGTGATAGACTCGGTGGTTGCTGGTTGCGGCGATGCCGAAGTGGTGGATGCCGTCGCCTCGGCTGGATCGACCCCTCCCGCTCCGAGGTCGCGTTCCTCTCGATGAGGCACTGCGGAACCCGGAGCAGCCGCAGAACCCTCCGGAATAGGGCTTAGCGAGCATGACTCGTCGTCACGAGGAGGAGAAGGGCCGGACCGAAGGGGTGAAGGGATGCTTGATCCGCTCTGAGGGACCTCCACCGGAGGCCTGAAAAAGAGAATAATGTCAGAAGAGAAATTACCACGATGCAAGGAAAAGTGAGTTACACAATGAAAAATGACTTACGCATCCGAGGTTTCGGCCTCCTTGGGTTTCCGAGCCCTCCGTGCCGAGGCTTTGCCTGCCCGCTTGGAGGTAGTCTTGTCTCCGGCCTTCTTTTGCCTTTTTGTGGGCTGAGAAGGTTCGGAGGAAGAACTTGATGCGGCTCCGTGCTTCTTCTTCGACGCCACCGGAACCGGCTCGCCGTAGCAAGTGGAGGATCCTCGTGGATATGCCCACCAGGGTTAGCTGATGCCGGAAAGGCAAAAGAAAGAGGGACAGCCTCAACAGGTTCAATCACGTCGACATCCGAGTCATCCTCATCATCGGGCCAATCTCTAAGAGAAGAGAATTTACCGCTGGGTCGTTTGGTAGCGTCGGTCATAGGGAGGAACATCTCCTGGTCCGGCTCCTCCTCATCCGGGATTTCTCGATCCGGTGCCCACTTAAGGGTCGGGTCCATACCATCCTCGAGAGTTTGCTGAAGGAACAGCTGAGAAAAAGCATAAAGAGCAGAGTCAAAAATACAACAAAAACCGACACATACTTGATCCGAAATAAGTTTGCCCCGCGAAGCTTACCGTGGGAGGGAGCCTGTCACGACAGTAGTGCTCAATTCCCCACGTCCATTCGGCGGAGAAATCCTTGTGGGTGGTGAAAAGAGCTTTAGCCCGGCGAAAGATCTCCGTGTTGCTCAACTCGAAGGAGGAGGTTCGGTTGGGGTCGCGGCCGAACTCATGTGGCACAACTTGTGGGTGCGCTTCTAGAGGGGAGATATTCGGTTGCGCACGAACGTGATCATAGCATCCTCGTTGCGCAATCCGAGTTTCTTCAGCTCCGCGAACCTCTTGTTAACTTGGTTGGCCAGAGCTATAGGCTTCTTGGGGACCTCCTCCCAGAAATCCGTGTCAGGTAGACCCGGAGCGTAGGGCAGCAACCGAATCAAATCTTCAGTACTCTCATTCCGGACGTAGAAGAAGGTCCGGGCCCATCCTTTGCAGGAGTCAAGCCCGGTAACTCGGGGAAAGACCCAAAGCCTCCGGGGCGAGATGGAGGCAGCTCCGAATTGGGTGGGCTGCTTATCCTCCGACTCTACGTGGATATTGGGGACGACGTTGCGACGAAGGCCGAAGAACCGAATCCACAGCTCCTTCGTGGGCCATAGTCCGGTGTAGCCTTCGATCGTAGAGGCAAAGGCGGAAAGAGAGGTGATAGTGTTCGCTGGGAGATGGTGCGGCTGCAAGTGGTAGGTCCTAACCCAATCCCGGAAGAAATCGCTCACCGGCAGACCAAATCCCCGTTGGAAGTGGGACAGGAACACAACGAACTCACCCGGATTGGGTGAGGGGGTCAGTTCGGCGGAGGGGAGACGAGCGGTGACGCCGGCGGGAATGCGCCTGGTCCGGTAGAGCTACTCAATGTCATCTTGACAGACCCATGATCCGGCCCACGCGCCGCGGTCCGCCGCGCCGGCGTCCTCCTCCATCTCCTGCTCGGCGATGACGAGCTCCTCCTCCGTCATCTCGTATCCACTATCCTCGCTGGAGCTAGCGGCGGCGGGGATCTGAGGTCTGGATTGGCGTGGACCCGTGGCAAAGAAGCTGCGCAGCGGTGGCTGCGATGCAGAGGCACGGGGAAGGTGCGGCGGCGGTGCTGCTGCTAGAAGCACCGGCGGCGGCGCGGTCGCTAGGAAGATGAAGGAGAAAGGCAACGGGCAGAGGGGCGCAGAAGTGGAAAAACGCTAAGGGGTGTGCCCCTCCACTATTTAACCACCCCAGAGATGGATGAGTGGGATCGCGCTGCGCCGACGAGCCACACGGTGTGGCCGTGTATCACCTGCATCAGCCAATCAGAGAAAAGCCACACAGGGGGCCACAGAGTAGAAGCGATCCCATGACGCGGCGCGCTGATGCGGTAAACGAGGAGGCAGGCATGACGTGACCCACGCACAGTGGTAACTGACAATTACTGCGGCGGTTACTGTGCAGGCCCTTAAAATAAGACGAGGTAATGATTAGCCTCCACGTGGATTGGCGTATGAGAGAAGGAAACGGGGCCCGGATCAAACCATGATAACCATGGGATCCGAGCCAAAGTGGTGACCTGGCCGGCAAGTGAAAACTTGGAACGTGCGAAGGGAACATAAATCCATATAGTCCGAGATAAGAGCTAACCCGGAATTAAACGTCCGAGGCTCGAACATAAATGAACCTGATGTGGCCTTAGCGGTCAAGGCAGCTAAGACCACACCAGCTTCGGGGACTAATGTTGGGGGATACCCCCGGGTAGGGTCACTCCAGGGTATAAGGGCCGAGTTAGCCGAGGTTTGGCAAGGTCAAAGCGGATGCTGGCCGGGTCACCTCAAGGCAGGCCGGATCACGGAGTAACCCGGACCAGGGGGGTCGCCTAACATTGTCTCATCCGACTTAAGGAGTAAGTCGGAAGTGCTTGTCTAACTTGTATGCAGGAACAGGTGTGGCCGGATCTACTATGATCCGGGTCCTCGCTTAGCTTCTGGGAGAAGGAAGGAATCTCTCTGGTCAAAAAGAAGGTCCGGTACGCACTGCATGAGCGGAGAAAGCAAGGGTAGGACCACCGGGTCATGGCCGACAAGGGTGACGACGCCCATGCCGGCTGACGCGGGCGCCGCAGAGGCTTACGTCGCTAAAGCATGTGTGACGCGGGGGAAAAGCACCCCGGTCGGGTTACCACTTTGGGAGGGGGCATATTCTTAGGAATATGCCTCCACGTATGCCCTAGGCAGGGACCGAACTTCCTCTATATAAGAGGGGCTAGGTTTCTGGTAGAAGGGGTTGGTTGAGAACTAGTTGGTTTGGTGATTCCATAGGGCTAGTTGATCTAGCGTTCTAGGGAAAGATAGTAGGCAAGAGTAAGAGAGCTCCTTCTTCCTCCTCTCGCCAATACAGCTCAAGGAGCACTTGTAATCTTGCAGATATAGCAATACAAACTTCTGTGTGGAGAATCACTCCACTATCCCTCCCTGGATTCCCCTAGCGTGTATTAGTCCCCACCTTTAGCCTATCCATGGCATCTGCCATGACACCACCACGACAAGATATCAAGATAAAAATGTGTTCTTCCTTAAGTATGCACCGTTCTATAGATCATGTTTCGAGACATCACGTGATCATCGGGTGTACTTGACTCTACACTTTCATACAACGGGTGACAGCTTTACACACGGGAGTACTAATGTTCTTACTTAGCGAGCCTAGCATGTACATACATGGCCTCATAACATGGACCGAAAGGTTAAGCATGAGTCATATAGTTGATATGATGCCCATATTGATGCTCACCTTTGAGACTACACCGATTCATGTGATGATCGGACTTGGTGTAGTAGATTTGGTTCATGTAATCACCAAAAAGACACGAGGGATGTTGTTTTTGAGTGGGAATTTATTTGTTATTTGGATTAGTCGAACTCAATTTATCATAAACTAAAATCGAAGTGAATTTGCATAATTTGTTATAGTCATAGGCATCTGTTTACTACCTTGCGCTTAGTTTTAATTGAGATAATAAAACTATATAATTCTGGATATTTACTTTACGAGCTGGTATCGTATTGTTTTAAGTGTCAATTTAAAGTTTAAAAATCCTATTGCAAACTTTCAGCAAATTCCATCTACTCCATGAAGTTTAATAAGTAGTATTAAACCAAGAGTAATAATTCCAGTGTTAGTATCTAAAGTATCATGTTTGCCTCCATGATTATTGATATTCAAATGTTGTTTTAATATCGAGGTTATCCGGGAGCTAAAAGAATTGTTTCAGAAACCATCATGTGTGGAAGATATTGTGATATCTGAAACAATGTTTATGGTTGCAATATGATAGAGTGTAATTTGGCAAAATACATGTTCTCATAATTTATGAGAATTTGTGAATGTTGGAGATGATAGACACATCCTAATCTCGCAAAAACGTTTTGGGAAACAACATTATACTCGCAATTCGTCCTTATAGGCTATACTAGCTTGACCATGAAAGTTGTCATGATAAGGATGAATAGAAGATGTAGGTAAAATATTTACTACGCTAAAAGATTACTAGAGAATGGATTTTTGAAAGAACGCCAAACATTTGATGATGGTGATCAACTTAAAAGTGCAAGTCCAAAGGTATTAGTATTTGACTATACACGCTTTGGACTATGTGTCATGTGTATGGCGCCACTATTGATGTTGATAGATTCTTTTAAAAGAAAAGGAAATGCTGAAAGAGAATCTATAAAATATTTGGCAGAAAAAAGACTGGAAATGTCCAACTAAGGTATATAGATGCTATACATGTTATGGTTATATTCTTTGCCTGTTAAACAATGTGGTTCTTGGGTATTGGATACCGAATTTGTTGGTATTAAATGTCATATAGAACGGCGTAATTCATGAACTACAATGGCCTAAGTAACTAGCAAGAGAATATGTGATGATGTTGATCGAAAAAAAATAAAGTGTTATTGTGTTTTTCGTTGACAACAAAGCTTTCCTTCAAGATTTGTTTAAATAATTTTTATTTTGTTCCGGAATTATGAGAACAATGGTTGTTCAAATAATTACCGAATTCCATAGAAGATGGATGAACTTTTATAAGTCTAGTTGGAGAAATCACGTCCATAAAAACTAATGCTAAAATGTTGCAAGACAAATGATTGAAAGATCACTTACAAAGTGACATCGCCGTTTAAATTATATTGGAAAGAAACATGAAGAAACTCCATGTGGATAAATTTTTGGAGTCTTTGATTTTGATCAATTGGCGCTTGTGAGACTTTCCTCGAGATAATTGAAACTCTGTTCATAGGCCAAAGATGATTGGATGACTAAATTATTGGACATTGTGCATGTTGATACATATAGTCCATTATGTGTAGCCATGTGGAGTGGATCTTTCGACTTCATATGCTTTCTCCAAAAATTTGAGTGAATATATCTGTATATTTACTTAATAAGGAAGAGATATGAAACTTTTGAAAACTTGTTCAAAGACTTTCAAGATGAAGTGGAAAATCATTATAACAAGAAAATAAAGTGTTTATGATTGGATCACAAAGGAAGATATTTGAGTTACTTGTTTAGCAAAACACCTAAGATTTGAGGAGTGTTGCACGAATTTGCATTTCCCGACAAACCATAGGAGTATGGTATGTTCGAGAGATCAAATCGAACCTTGTTTGACATGGTAAGATCAAATGTTTCATTTATAAAACTACTATTATATTTTAAGGATTAAAGCTTTAGAGACTATCGCTTTTAAACTAAAAAGAGCACCATCATGATCTGTTGAAATGACACCATATGAGTTATGGTTTGGGATAAAACCCAAGTTGTCTTTTCTTAAATTTTGGTATGTTATGCATAAGTAAAATGTTTACAACCAAAGTCGGATAAGCACGTCTTTGTAGGTTATCCCAAAGAATTTGTTGGGTATTCCTCCATAACACCAAGGACAAAAGAGTTTGTCGCTTGGAACATGAAGTTTCTTGAGAAGAAATTTTTTGTGAAAAGTTAAGTGGGAGGACAATAGAACTTTGATAAAGTTAATGAACCTTAGCTATATGTGCTAAGTAGCACAACGCCAGAAAGTGTCCCGATGGCGGCCATAATGCTCATGGCTCCCGTGATTACAAAGGTTATGATCTCAGAGATTAGAGTTCCTATTTGAACCGTATGCGTCTAGTAAGAATCAAATAGTAAGATTTGAAACAGAAGTCGTTATTGTTTAGACAATGATGAACCGACTGCATGCAAATAAGCAATGATGGGCCCTGACTCCATAAAATGACTAGAAGTCATAAAATCCGTGATAATATCCATACACGAGAAATCAAGTTTCTGAACTTGGAAGACCCTCCGGAAAGGCGTGAAGCCTATCGGTCGTATTTGGATCTGTAAAGAAATAGACATGGATGTTTGACATCTATGAAATAGTCGACATGTCGGAAATGAGTTTACAACATTGTTCAAGGAGTTGACTATGACAAGATTTGATCTTTTATAGCGATATTTAGTCTTGATGGATTAATGTAGCAACCACTACATATAGTACGGTATATGGTAGTTGAACAAACAAAACAATATTCTTCTAATAGAATGGTTACCTAGGATGCGTACATGACACAGTCCGAAGGGTTTTGTTAATTCAAAGGATGCTAAAAGGGCGTGCAAACTTCAATGGTTGAAATAAGCCTAGCGGAGTTGGAATCTTCACCATGATGAAACTGTTAAAAGAGTTTAAATTCATAGGAGATGATGAAGATGCTTGCATTTGCAAGAAATTAAGTGGGAGCACTAAGACATATTTCTAATACATTATGTAGAGGACATATTGTTGATTGGAAATGATGTATCTTTTATTGACACAAGTTAAGAATTTCATTAAAATTGGATTTCGATGAAAGACTTGGGAAAACCAGAATATTAGGCGTCAATGTCTATATGGATAGATTAAGGCGCTAATATGGTTGTACCAGACGTACATATATGAGATATTGTAAGGGTTCAATATGGAAACGACAACAAAGGTTCTTGCTGCATGGAAAGTACTGAATCAAGATTTAAGTGTATCAACACTTGGTGAGTGAAATCACATGAATATTTTGATCAATAATATCGTGATATGTACATATCCAGATATGTCCTATGCTCTAAATGTTGTGAGCATATACCAGAATGATTCGTAAGATGATCATTGGTCAATAGTAAAGATATTCTTATGAGATTTGGAAGAACTAAGAATATATCATGTATACGTGACAAAATAGTCAAAGTAGTTCATTGTAAAGTGTTACATTGATACTAGTTTGTCACAAGATACAAATTAAACTTATCTCAATTTAAACTATGGGTGGCACAATGTAATGGAAGGAAGGTTCCATGATGGATTTGTATGAGTTCCAAAGTTGATACATTATGACGGATACAACAACAAAAGGCTAAGCATATGACTCCTATAGTAGCAGCAAAGGAGGGAATTTGGTTAAGTAGTTTGTTATCAAACTAGATGTGGTTCACAGTGGGCTAGTACTACGAAGATATATTGTGCGAAAATTATATCAACATGTTTAACTCAAAGGACCTAAAGATCTCACCAAAGTACTAAATTTATGCAATGCCATCTTATTAGAGAATGAGTGATGCGTAGAGATGCAAAGACATGCAAATACACACGGACCTGAAAATGTCAGATCCGAAGATTATGTTAACCACTAGCAAACATATATATACAACACCCGAAAGCCATAGGTGTTGAATGTGCAAGTTTACAGACTAAATTATTGACTCTAGTGCAAGTGGGAGACTGAAGGGAATATGCCCGAGAGGCAATAATAAAGTGGTTATTATCTTATTCCTTGTTTATGATAAATATTTATTTTGTATGCTATAATTGTATTAATTGGAAACATTAATACATGTGTGTTTAATAAACAAATAAAGGGTTCCTAGTTATGCCTCTCTTATAAACTAGCTCATTGATTAACAAGATGATCAAGGTTTCCTGATCATGTACATTGGATGTTGTTAATAACAAGGTCACAATATTGGTTGAATGGTGTGATGAACATCCATCCGAAGTATAGCATTACGATCAAAGTAATTTTGCTTATATTGCTATAACATGATACAAAGTAATCCTAGTCCTTAGACCATGAGATCATATCAATCACTAACACTAGAAGAGTAATCTTGATAACATCAAACATCACACCGTGACAGGGTTACTATAAAGATGGGTTCAGTTCTACGAAGGTGTTATGTAGAGGCTCATGGATCAAGAGTAGGATTTATCTATCCCAATGACGGATAGATATACTCTGGGCCCTCTCGGTGATATCACATTGAGATAGCTTGTAAGCAAGTGATATGATCAATAGAATGTTGTACCACGAGAATGAGAAAAGAGTGCATGTCGGTAACGAGATCAAATTAAACTAGGTATGGGGATACCGATGATTGAATCTCGGACATGTAATATATCACGATACAAAGGGATTTAGTTACGACGTTAAAGTTTCACACGATCACTAGAGTCATCGTTGAATGTGTGGGAGTCAGTACGGATCTCCAGGTCCTGCTGCTGATTATTGATTGGAGAGGGGTCTCGATCATGTATGCATTATTCGTGAACCGTAGGGTGACACACTTAAGGGATACCGGCACCATTTGGAGAAAATATGTTTCAGATAAAGATTTAAGAAAGCGCTGGAATCATTTCGATGGAAACCGGAATTGTTTCAGATGAAATTGCAGGAACTGGTTCTACATGTGATATTGAAATTTTGTAGGGGGTTTTATGTGAATGTTTGTTAATTGAACTTATTAACAAAATTCTGAATAAAATAAATAAAATAGTTTTATTTAATGAGAGCTTGCATTAAATTTGGTGGAAATTTAATGCATGTGAATCGACATGATTGGAGGTGTGTGTTTATGTGAGTGGGAGATCCACCCACATGAGAGGTGGGGGCACCCACCATGGCCGGCGGCCATGCCCCTTGGGTAGCCCCCGTCCCCTATATAAGGAGCACCTCCTCCTCCTCCACTCTTACACCTCCTCGTGAAGGATCTCTATCCCCCTCTAGAAATTATTTCCTATGATGTCGGATTAGCGAGATACATGTTCCTGATGGCTTTATCTAGAAACGAGTTCCTGCTTCCGCTGCATCGCTGGAGCAAGGATGCGGAGGTTGTCGGGGTACTGGATGTGTGTGAAATCACGGATGCACCGCTGCTTTGCGGTACTGGACTTGCTGGTGCTGGACCTGTTGGACTCGCTGGACTTCATGACGATCTTGAGATCGGTAGTGTACGACTACATCAACCACAAAATCAGTTTCGTTAACAATGTTTTGTCGCTCTTCAAGGGTATGATCTCTATGGATGTATATCCACCCGTTGCTTGTATCTAGTAGATAGATCTTGGTGCTTAGTAGTTCTCATCGTAGGAAATTTTTTGTTTTCTATGCTGCGAACCCAATAGGAGGGACATCTTCGGTGGGCGCAGCGGTTGAGAGTCATCTGCGTTATGTCGTTCTGTTGTTGTCGGAATTTTTCTTTTATTATTATTTCTGTCCTTTTTCATTTGGGTTTGACTGTGCTGTGATCCCAGTAGTTGTATAGGTTAGTTGTCTATATTAATATAACGAGGCGAAAGCCTATTTCGAGAGAAAAGAGCTTTGTATGGCCCTTGGGATTGCGGCTGTGATTGTTCCATGACTCAATCGATCACATGCATGTACTGAAGGAAATATGCCCTAAGAGGCAATAATAAAGTTGTTATTATGTATTCCTTATATCTGATAGATCTTTATTTTGCATGCTAGAATTGTATTGATCGGAAACATCAATACATGTGTGTTTAATAAACAAAAAGGGTTCCTAGTTATGCCTCTCTTATAGACTAGCTTGTTGATTAACAAGATGATCAAGGTTTCCTGATCATGGACATTGGATGTTGTTAATAACAAGGTCACAGCATTTGTGAAATGATGTGATGAACATTCATTCGAAGTATAGCATTACGATCAAAGTCATTATGTTTATATTGCTATAACATCATATGAAGTAATCTTTATCCTTAGACCACGAGATCATGTTAATTGCTAACACCGGAAGAGTATCTTGATAACATCAAAGTCACACCGTAACAGGGTGACTATAAAGATGGGTTCAGTGCTACGAAGGTGTTATATTGAGGCTAATGGATCAAGAGTGGAATTTGTCAATCCCGATGACGGATAGATATACTCTGGGCCCTCTCGGTGATATCACATGGAGATAGCTTGCAAGCAAGTGATGTGATCACTAGAATGTTATATCACGGGAACAAGAAAAGAGTGCATGTCGGTAATGAGATCAAACAAGGTATTTGGATACCGATGATCGAATCTCGGACATGTATTATATCATGAGACAAAGGGATTAATTTACATGCGTTAAAGGTTCTCACGATCACAGAAGTCATCGTTGAATATGCAGGAGTCAGTATGGATCTCCAGGTCCCGCTTCTGACTATTGATCTGAGAGGAGTCTCAACCATGTCTGCATTATTCGCGAACCGTAGGGTGACACACTTAAGAGTTACCGGACACCATTTTGGAGCACATATGTTTCAGACGAAAGAATTGCAAAGCGTATAAATTGTTTCGATAGAAATCGGAAATTGTTTCGGGTGAAATTGCACAAAGTGGTTCTGCATGTGATATTGAAATATTGCAAGGGGTTATATCTGAATGTTTGTTAATTAAAGTAATTAACAAAATTCTAAATAAATTTAATAAAAGAGTTTTATTAAATGAGAGAGAGCATTAAACTTGGAGAATTTTAATGCATTTAAAGTGGGGACTTTAAAAGGGAATGTGAAGAGGCATTTTAATGTGGAGGGGTTACCACCACATGAATGGGGGAGGTGAGGGGTCAAACCCCCATGCGCCGGCCATGGTGAGGAGGGGCACCCCCCTCCTCCTATAAAAGGCCCCCCTTCTCCTCCTTCTTCCTCACACCTCCTTGTGAAGGATCTCTCTCCCCCTCTAGAATTATTCCCCCATGGTCTCGGATTAGCGAGATACATGTTCCCGGTGGCATTTCGTCTAGAAGGAGTTGCTGCTTCCGCTGGATTGCTGGAGCGAGGAGGTGGAGGTTGTCCGGTGGCTTGAACGTGTGTGCGAGTACGGATGCGCTGCTGAGTTGCGGCGCTCGGACTTCCTCACGATCTTGAGATCGGAAAGTGTACGACTACATCAACCACGAGTTCCTACTCGTTAACAAAACTCGTTGTCTTCGAGGGTAAGTTCTCGTTGGATGTATGTCCACCCGTTGCTTTGTACCTAGTAGATAGATCTTGGCGTGTAGTTCTCATCGTAGGAATTTTTTTGTTTTCTATGCTGCGGACCCAACATGTACGTCTCCCAAAGGTGTTTGAAGCTAAGTGTCTTAGTAGTGGTACCGATGCATCACTACTAGGAAATGGGCTATATGCCCCTGACATCTAGTAGCGCGTCCCTATTTGCGCATGCTACAGGTATTATTTGTAGCGTTCTTCCTTTATTCTCACGCTATAGATAAGTCTGTAGCGTGGGAATAAAGGAAGAACACTACAAATAATGTGGTCCCCACCGACCTTTCTGGTTACTCCCACTGATCATGTAAAATGCTAACCTAAAAGTAAGTGGTGAAATTTCAACGAATTTAAGCATAGTTGTCAATGAGTATGAAAAAATCTTGGATTTCAAACCAAACGACCACAAGGTCAAGGCCATATCTCTACATGATACTTTAGTTTGATGATCCCATATTCAAGAATTTGCATGGCGGCAGATTTTGGCCATATTTTGAAAACAATGGAAGAGGAAGTAGTATGAAGAGTATGGCTCGACCAGCTGCTCTCTCGAGAAGGAGCCGAACCCGGCTGTTTTCTTTACTCAATTTTAGGGTCCTTTGTGCTAAATGTATGGACCTCGATGTAATTTTCCCGTTTTAGGTCCTTTGTGTAGAATGTACTTTATGCTTATGATCCCATATCCAATAATTTGCATGCCGACAAATTTGGCCATCTTTTCAAAACAACTGAAGATATTAAAAACAAAAAATAATCAATTTCAATTTTCCAAGTGACAGGAATTTATTTTCTGAGAAGCAAGTAAGAAGAATTTATTTCCTTTTTTCTGCTAAAAAATAAAGAGTAAGAAGAGACTATATGAGCATAGAGGAGGCAGTGAGAGAGTTGCGAAGAGGAGGATTTGAAGGCGGTGCAATGTCAGAGCAAAGCTAGGATGGGTACCTGACACGAGGTATAGGGTATAGTGAGTAGAGTAAATTTTAGGACCACAATATATATGCACGCAAAACAAATTGTGTTTTCTCTCTCCGTCACTCCCTTATCACCACCCCACACCCTGGACGGCCGATCTCTCCCTCGTCCACAACGTGGCGCTGCGCACGCGCGTCGACCTACGACCTGCCTTGTGTCGGCGGCTCTGTGTCTGTGTCTGGCATGCTCATCAGCTGCGTTGGTGGGAACCATTTTGGTCCTTGGTGGAAAAAAGTATTACTACTGCAGTACAACAGAGTAGCAATTCAAACTTTCCCGATTTCGAAATGTTCACTTCCTTAACAAACATCCAGGGGAAGGATATTCAAAAGATCGCCATTCGTAGTACTATTAGTACAAGTACGAGTACTACTTAAGTGCTGGACAAGGGATTAGTTGATCCGGCTAGCCAAAAAAACAAAAACTTCCCATCACATTGGATGCTCACCATTATGATCTGGACAACCACCAAGCACACCCGTAGCAAGCTGGTTCGAAAGTGAGGAGCGCTCCTTTTTTTTCCCGTGAAGCAAGTAGTACTTCCTCCTTCCCAAACTAGGACGCGTATTACTTCTGCTCAGAGTCAAATTTAATAAACTTTCACTAAAAGTACGACATCAATTCAATGTTATTAGAATCATCATGAACTATATTTTCATATTATATGCATTTGTCATTAGAAAAGTCAGTATGTTTTTACATATAGTTGGTCGAACTTTACAAAGATTAATTTGAGGGAGTACAATAGAGTAGCAATTAGAACTTTCCCGGTTTTGAAATTTTCACTTCCTTCACAAACATCCGGGGGGTACAGTGAGTAGTACCAAAAGAAACTTTTTTTGACAATAGTACCAAAAGAAAGGACATCCCAAAAGAAACTTCATTCAACCATTAACATAACAACACGAATTTACATATATAGGACTCGCTGCTGAACTAGTGTAGGTCCGGCGCCTCCTAGCACCTAGTCCATGCCGCCAATGACAGCTCGTGACATCAGCACCAACGCCAGCTCCAGTGACATAGCCAGCTCCTGACTCATCGGCACCTCCGGATAAGGCGGCGGCACCTCTAGATAAGGCAGCGGTACCTCCTAATCCATCAGAGGCACCTCCGGAGCCATCGGCAGCTCCGGGAGGACACTGTGGATGAAGTTGCCATTGTTGGGGAACCGGTCCTAGTAGTTGGTGAAAATGTTGGCGCTGGTGAACACCACCATCTCGCAGCTGCAGTGGAAGGCCTGGCCGTAGAGCAGACGGGCGTCCCTGAAGTTGGCAAACTTGACCTTCAACGTCCCGTCCGAATTGTCATGGAGGCGGTACATACGGTACTTGCGGCGACCGTACCCAACATCGAGGAAAGTGCATGCCAGCTGTCACTTGGTTATCCGCGGGGAGAAGGCCCAAATGCGCAGGGCATTGTCCTCCTGTGCGGCGATGTCGGGGTCTTTGAGCTCCGGTATGGTGGGCGGCGGCCGGAAGGTGGCCATGGCTGACAGACGAGGACAGAGATGGTTTCTGGAAGCGGGGGATTAGAGATGGATTGGTGCGGGAAAGGGGAGAGGATAAATAGGAAGGAGATGATCCGAGATTAATGTGGCAGGTTACCGAAGCGAGGGGACAATCTATGTCGCTGATGAAGCCGATGCATGTGGCAAATATCGATGACGATGACTAGGGTAAGCGATTGGATGGAACACTGACTCTGATTCCCGCACTCGATGGCTCAGTCATAGTTTTGTGGTGCGTCCAAGGCGACTGCGACCTCCCCAATATGTGGGCCCTACTTGGATGATTGAGTTGATAGGTGAAAACAAATTGATAAAGTGAGTTCTTTCCTACTCTCTCCGGTCCTATTTTTACTTTATTATTCAATATATCCCGTTTCATTGGAAGTTGATATAAATACCATTGAACTTGTATTCAAGCCTTAAGGAGCATTCGAGGAAGCAAGAAGGATGCTGACAAGCTACTGTACTTATACTACTGGCCACTATTGTTCCTGGATGAAACTATGGAACTTTTATAGCAACGAGTACTAGTAGTAGTACTCAAGTATTAATCCTATTTGAATAGAAATAGGAGAAATATAAAATAGAAAATAGAGATAGAAATAGAAATAGAGATCTCTATCTCTATCTTCTCTATCTCTATCTCTACTATCTAAAAAGTAGGAAGGAGTTGCGTTTTCTGCCCACTACATCCTTGCCTTTGTCCAACCTTCGTCCTTGCTCACATCGCTCCCTACGCGCGTATTAAAAGAGAACTGAAAACGTACGCCGCAATCCTTGCATGGCCCGATCGCCACGCCTCCAAATTCCAAACCCCCAGTTAAAGACATCCAAATCTAAATCATAAACGCCCAGCTGATCATACATGAACGCTCCTCGCTTTCAAAGCTCCACCAGCCTAAGCCGATCCCGATCAGTGCGAAGGCATCGGCCAACCGCCGTGATCCACCGCCATCTTCAGAAGATCCTCCTATCTGCGCCCATCGCTATTGCAAGCGCCACCCGATCGAGCCGATATCTGATCGGTGCTGCCGCGACGGTATGATCCCTCCGTCCGCGCCCATCGCCATAGTGCCGCCCAGCCTAGCTGATCCGATCAGTGCTACCACGAAGCCCAGCCATCGTGATCCACTGGTACACTCTTCAGACGATCTTCTAATCTACACAAGTCGCTGACACGGTGCCTGCCCGGCCGAGCCGAGACTGTGCTGCCACGCCGCCCGGCAGCCGCGATGCACCGGTACACTGCAGGTACATGCCATCTTCAGAGTTTTTTGCTGATGTGATATCGTCATGCCAAAGCATAGGATTGTATCATCTTAGGGTATTATCTGCACCATTCAACTCTTGAGCCGATACTGTACATTATCATGTGGCTCCTGCAAACAATGAAGTGACCTATTCATAAAAAAGTTAAGCCACGAAAATTTGAATCCAGAAGAATACCAAATTTTGCAACGAGTACTAAATTCATCTCCAAAAATTGTAATCACCAAATTGTAATCGTCTACTATTGGTGCGTCCAGCCAGTTATTTTTCAGAAAGTGTAATCATCAAATCAGGATTATAGTTTGATGTATGTCACACTGTAAGATTTTACATATCTTAGGATTTAATGCTATGAAGGCTTAACAACCATGAAAGCATTGTTGTTAGTAAGAACAAAAAGTAACATTTGATCAAGTCTTCTTAATTTTCCTTGTAGATGGGGTCATCGCCAATTTGAAATCACAGGGTGTATTGTCGAGCATCTTGGAGGAATTAGTGCTATGAAGGATTTACAAAGCAAGTACATCTTTCATAACAACTATGAATGCATTGTTATGTGTTGAATACCAGTAAGAAAAAAGAAATATTTGATCAAATCTTCTTAATTTTTCCTTGCAGATGGGGCCTGCGCCAATTTGAAATCATTGGGTGTATTGTCGAGGAAGAAAATTAAAATAACATCCTACTAAGATATTACATTCAGTGGAAATTCGGAAGGTGGAGGAATATTACCTGTTTGCTAAAGTCTTTACACACTAAGATGGCAAGATCTGGGAATTTTCCATCCATGTCATGGAAACCATATCAGATATGGGGATCTTTCTTCCACCTTGCTTTTTCCATGCAACCCCTCTCGTAGAAGCCTAATCTGACCAGGTTTTTACTTCTACAAGACCACATACTATCATAGCATAACAATCATTTTAGTATAGCAGGTGATGCCACAATGTTTCTTTTCTCTCAACAAGCAGAGATGCCATGAAATTTTAATTGCATCATAGTAAGTTCAATTCAATTCATTTGGGTACTAAACCATATAGACATCTATACCTAATCTCTACCATATTAAAGGATGACCTGCAGTTGTGATGGTACCTATGGTTGGTACGTCGTCTCCTTTCACCCCGCATGCTAGAAAAAACCAGACGGTCCATCCACACCTCTCTCTCGTACGATTCTGAAGCAGGCACGAGCGAGCGGAGGCAGGGACCACGGCTGGAGGTGTGCGGCAATGATGAACTGATAATTGATGACATACTGCTCGCAAACCTCCCATCTGATCATGCCTGCTGCCAAGGCATGGTACGACCACTTCTAATTCCCAACTAGACATGCCCCAAATCGCAAGTCTGAGCTGGTATTATCACCATAGTACTTACTCTACACATTTGCTATGCCCAGCAATAACAATAATGGAAATATTTTTCAGATTTCCTAGATTTATGGTGATCTTCAGATGGTCTTCCCTCGATGATCTTAAGTCCTGGTACATGCAACGGATTCTTTAAAACTTTGATGATTGTATTTTCAGTCCACAAAAAAAAACATGAACACTACTAACAAAAGACTTCAATTTCTGCAATTCAAGAGCAAATACTACGCCACATATTTATTTTCAGATATAGTTGATCATTATCTCGGTACCATTTGCTACTAATGTTATTAACTTTTCCCTTTTTTGTTTGAGTTCTCCCATGTGAAATCTTTATTGCCTGAATAGGTTGCACAAACTATTTTTCTTTGTTTATGAACCAAGGTGTCGAAGGTTCAAAGTTTGTTAATCCTGAAGGTCCAAAGGTCATTAATCATTTTTGCTGCAACATTTTCTTATAAGATGGCACATGATTTAAAACTCCCGTTTGACAAGGGGAAACAAGGTATGTTTTTTCAATAAAATGTGTAGACATATAAGGTCTAATTGACAATTTTTAACCAAACCTGCAACAATATTAACAGTTGTTGTGGAACAATCGCCTGGCCTGCTTACATGTGAATCTTCCACCCAAATAGCTACAATTTTCCCACTGCCAGTACCCTCACAACCTTGGATCCAATAGAACATGTGGAAACATCAATGGTATCACTTTTTCCATGACTTTTTTCATTGGAGTATGGTTATCTATAGATTAAGATTTATCAAATCTAACCATGCGTTGAATACATTGTTTCAGATTTGGCGCTTGGATTAAAAAAATTATACACTAGCTTTGCAAAAGGTTCTAAAACATGTGATGGGACACCAAGTTGAGCTAGACAGAGTGCTTCCAATGGAAGTGTTACACACGATAAAAATCAAGAGAGGCGGAACCATGATAAGGCATGGCGAGATAGGCTAACATCCGTGCAGACAGAGGAAATGAATGCATGCTGAAGTGCAACCAGGCGGAAAAAAAGTATTGAAGAGAGGAATGCAAGAAAAAGGGCACCCGGGCAAAATCTAACAGCCAAGGAGAAGCAAGACATGAATGCCCACAGAAGAGAAGCTGGTAAAAATATGCCATCTGAAGAGAAGCAAGAGATGGACGCCCTCTAAAGAGCACATCAATAGAGTATACCTCCTGAGGAGATGCATGTGTTGTAAGCTCAATGCAATGCAAGACTCGCGGCTAGGTGGAACACCTCGTGCGTTGATCCATCGCAATTCCTCACCCAGGTTATGAATCATTGTGTTAAGTTACTAAGGAATTCATTTGTTTGGACTATATAAGCTGGTTAAAGAACAGTGAAATCCATTGTCCTTGGACTATACTAACCAATGTTTTTCTTCTTGAGCCATCCCTAAAAGAAACATCAAGATTCTCACCATCAAAGATAATGGAAAGGAAAATACCAAGATTTCAAAGAAGCGAAAAAAGAGTCCTCGGTAACGACCACACTGAACATAGTCTAGAAGGAAGTCCTTAATTAGCATTTGAACTCAGCTGGACTAGATTTGAGAAGATTTCTTCATGATTACTATATCTTCTAAATTGTAAGGGATGCAAACATATTTGATTTGCAGCAGGCTAGCAACGATGTACATGTCAGTATCTACTACATTATCAATATAAACTGCATCCTCCAATGTAGTTAAATAAAAATAACGGTCAACAAATTACTAATGCGGATTGAAATCTAATTTATGATCTATGATGCATACCCGATTCATAGTATTCCTTGCCTTATCAAATTGGTCTCCTAATTCTTTTAAGAAATCCACATACACATAAGCATGTTGATATTGTTATCTAGATGTTCAGTAGTGTGCATAACGATCCTGAAAGGGAGGTAAAATATATGAAGCTAAGTATATATAAATTATTATAGGAAGCAATGAAAAATCCATAGAATCAACTGAGATGACAAAACAAACTCTATGTTTTCCATACTTCAGCATGATATCATTCAAGAGTTAAAAACGACTATGGTTTATATATATAGTAGAGATTATTTTATCAACTGTAGTTATAGCCTAATAGTTTTCTTTCTAAAATCTTAGTGAAGCTTTACCTTGTTTGAGACAATATTTATATGCCTTCTTTTGAGAAATAGTCACTATAACTACGTAACATTTATGTGATAGCCTACTTATGCTGAAAACACAAGAGCGAACAGCTGATGTCCAATTTGTGGATGTTTCAAATAAGGTATAGGTAGAACAAAACTACATCCGGTCCAATCATGAATCATCATCGGTCGCTCATTTTGAGATTGCTTACACGAAAGGTCACAAGTCCAGTTTGTAGTTTCACAACACCCTCAGCTGGACGGATCCGACAGTGGACGTTGGTAGAATCAAATGGTCCCTATAGGTAGACAACTGGAATCGAGGAGGTTGCACCTGGTACTGTTTTTAACAGAATTTTATCAGTGATGCCATGGTTGTGTTCTCAATGTGTCTCTCTGATGGCTCAATGCACGGCACCCAGAAAAGTGTTGATGGCTCGTGGTTGATGTAGAGCTCGTTGGGAACCCCAAGAGGAATGTATGATGAGCACAACAGCAAGTTTTCCTTAGTTATGAAACCAAGGTTTAATCGAACCAGTAGGAGCAAGGAAACACCCCAAAGGTGTTACTAGCTGAGCTCTGGCAGGGCGCACTACCGGTGCTAGTAGCAACGTGGAGACCTGCACAACACAACCACAGAACTTTGTCCCCAACTTGCGATGAGGTTGTCAATCTCACCGTGTTTTGCGGAAAACGAAGGATTAAACGTATTGAATGGAAAGAAGTAAAAGTTTGCAGAAAGTAAACACAAAGCAGTAAAAGATTATAGATTGTATGTAAAGAAAAAGGACTGGGATCCATAATTCACTAGAGGTGGCTCTCCTTAGATAGATAACATGCTGGGTAAACAAATTACAGCGGGGCAATTGACAAACACCGAGAAAGCAATACATGCATATACTAATCATCTTGACTCCTTTGAGACTTGATTGGACATTACAACATAATGCATAGACCGCCATCCAACTGCATCTATGACTAATAATCCACCTTCAGGTTATCATCCGAACCCCCTCCAGTATTAAGTTGCAAGCAACAGATTATTGCTTTACGAACTGCATGTAAAGTAAACAATACGATTGTTCTATGAACAAAGGATTGTTGTTTTCTCCCTAGTAGCAACAACACATCTAGTACCTTAGAGATTTCTGTCACTTCCCCAGATTACCAGAGGCATGGACCCATTATCGAGCATAAATACTAACTCTTGGAGTTGCTAGCATCTACTTGGCCAAGATAGCTACTAACAACAGAAAGCATGCAAGATCTCAAATAACAAAGACATGATAGAATCAATAATCAATCTGAAATAGCATCTCAATATCCATCAGATCCCCACAAACACAACATGTATGAATTACAAATAGATGATCTTGATCATGAACGGAGCTCACAAGATCTAAACATGAAAGCACAAAGGAGGAGAAGCAGCCATCTAGCTACTACATGGATCCGTAGTCCAAGGATGAACTACTCACGCATCACACCGGAGGCTTGCATGGTGATGAAGAAGGCCTCCAGGGTGAATTCCCCTCTCCGGCAGGGTGCCGGGAAGAGCTTTAGATCCCTCCCGATCTAGGGATGGAGATGACGGTGGCTACAGACTCTTTCGTGGATTTTTGATCGGGTACTTAGGGTTTTTGTCCCGAGGGCAACTTATAGGCGGAAGGAGAGGCCGAGGGGGTGCCAGGAGCCACCACACCACCCCCTGGCGCAGGCCCAGCCTGGCCGCGCGGCCAGGTGGTGTGGCTGGCCCCTGGCCCTTCTCCGTCTCGTATTCTGGCACTTGATCCCTTCCGTAAAAATAGGCACTTTGGCTTTTGTCCCGTCCAATTCTGATAATATTCATTTTCTGACTTTCCAGGAACCAAAAACAGCGGAAAACAGGCAGCTGGCACTGTGGCTCTTGTTAATAGGTTAGTCCAAGAAATCATAAGAAAAGTACTCCAAAGTTGGAACAAAACACAAGAAAGTGGATAAAACCAAGCATGGAACATCAAAAATTATAGATACATTTGCAATGTATCAACATCCCCAAGCTTAACTCCTGCTCGTCCTCGAGTAGGTAAGTGATAAAAAGAAATAATTTTTGAGGTGACATGCACCATCAAAGACTTGATCAAAATATTTGCAAAACATTCAAGGCTAGGATCATAGTACTTCAATCATAACATGAAAGACAAAGTTCTAGCAATAAGCAAAGAAACTATGATGCAACATGAAAAGGCACAAACAAAAGATTCATGAATAACATGCTTTGTAAGACGTTTGTTTGTTTCACATAAAGAAAACATAGCATAATAGTATTCAGCTTGTCCCTCAATAGAGTAGCAAATATAAATGCATAGGACACCTTCAAAGTTCATAAGAGTGACTAGATACAATAGTTTCAAACAAACAATAACAAGTCATGCATCAATCAACTAGTCTTGGGACAATGCACATAGAACTAAGAATGGCCACTATGCTCTCAAAGTAGGTGCATAAAGATAGAAGGTGGAGACTCAATATAATGGTGGAAGAAAGGCCTTTTGTAAAAGGAAGTAGGGATTCAAGTCTCATAAAGAGCTTCCAAAAATTATGGTACTTACAGCTTTCAGCTCTCATTGCCCCTATCATAAGCATCTTGAAGTGATTAAGGTTAAATTGAACAAACTATGGTGTACATGCTTGACGAAGTATAAGTCAGAAATCTCATGTCCCTTGTATACGAGGGCCGCTCCTCATGCTACTCAAGTTTAGTCACCGGTAAGTTCTTGTCATTGTAAGTACATGTGTATCACTGAGAACCGCCAACGGGGTACCCCTTGCCCGATGATACGGAAGAATCCCCATATCAAAATGACAAGGCAAGCAGACAACGAGCATCTCAGCATTCTTCTTATTTACCATGGGAATATGGTGCTTTTTTCTCTCTTTCCTCTTTTCATAGTATCTCTTTTTTTTCTCTTTTTTTCTCAATATAGGACTCTCTTTTTTATAAGAAGAATGCTTCATAGACAGCTCATTATGGTTACGCTGCAGGTTTCCACCATGTCAGCATGGATTAGACCAGCGGCCCAGGCGTTCCTCTAACACATATACATAACTCCATGGACTTACAAGCTCCCCTTTCATTTCACACCGACGACATCCATATACAAAAGAGCATGATATCAACTAGGTACAAGTACCAAGTGCAATGTTGAAAGCGTTCCCCATGAAAGCATGGTTCTGCTAATTCCCAACAAATAAGTGCAAGCATATACAACATAGACGACACAATGGTTCAAGTTTATTAAGGGCAAGTAAAGTAAAGTGTGCCATCAAGTTCGTGAGAGCTTTAATCACTAGTTTTCTTATAACAAGTGGAAGGTAAACAAAAGCATGAATATACTTGGAATAGCATAAGCTAGTAGGTAGGTATGGTGGACTCTTTGGAATAACTTGGTTTAGGGAGTTGGATGCATGAGTGGAACTCATACTTTGTTGTGGAGGCTAGCAAAAGACTGGGAGCGACAAACTAAGAGAGCAATAATGGACATAATCATGCAGAGCGACAAAACATCATTGATCAAAGCATAAAGTGATACTACAAGTTGAAAACTAAAGGATCATAAAGGCTTATGGTGACTTGTGATAGTCATAACATGGTGTGAGCATGTGCCAAGTCAACCCAAATAAAGCATCAAAGGAGAATACCACTATACTATGCTTTAATATGCTAAAACAACGCATGATTCATCCAAGGCACATTAAGCAATCTCAATTGTTTATAACAAGTCATGCTACAGCAAAGAATACTAAGCATAAAGCCAAAACAATATCAAGCATGGCCTGACAAAGCATAGGCCACAGTCAAAAATGAGCTCTTTTTACCACATAAGTATGAACTTTCCTACTCTTTTCCAAACCAAACCAAACTATTTGCAAACCAAAGTATGAAAGAGGGGGCCCAACCAACTTATTCAGAAAACTAAGCAAACCAAGCAAACTAAAAACCAAAACAAAAACAAAAAAGAAGACGCTCCAAGAAAAACACAACTGTGCATGAAACAATAAAAATGAAGCGTTTGGAAGAAACCTGGAATTTTTATTGATGAAGAAGGGGAATGCCTTGGGCATCCCCAAGCTTTGACGCTTGTACTTCTTGGATATTTCTTGGAGTGACAAGCGTGGAATCCCCAAGCTTGAGCTTTAGTCCATCCTTCATCTCATTATTCATTCCTTCCATACACCTGAAATTTTTCCTTCATACAAAACTTCACACAATCTCATTAGCAACATTAGTGCACTTAAGATAAATAAGTCTCAAGGTTCAGTTCTAACACCAAATAAACTTCCATTAGAAAACTATCTACTGTAGCACTTCCCTCAAAAAGCTCAATTCCCCAAAGGAACTCAAGAAGGAACTAACAAGAAGCAAATGCAGAAAATGGCAGAAATCTGTGAAAACAGACCAGCAGGTAAAGTCGAATTTTTTCGAAGACCTTCTGTTGCTCAAATCAAAAAATGTTTAACTAATGAAAGTTAGATAACAATCTGGGGCAGAAGCAAAAAATATTACAGCTCAATCCGACATACAGAGCTCTCTCAGGAATTTTTACGGTGAAGCACAAAAATCTGTTTCGGTACAGCAACTTTCCCAATCATTACTTCACTCTCATTAGAGGTTACTCTTGGCACAAGAAGCAAATAAAAAGGATAAGGAGAGGTTATTGCAGACGTAATAACTTCCAAGACTCATCTAAAACTCTTGGGTTATCTCCCAACAAGTACTTTTCTTTAACGCCTTTAAGTTAGGCATAAGAAGCAAAGAAAGAATCAAGTGTTCTCAAATGAAGAAGCATTAAGACCAAATTCTGTTTTCATAGGAGAAGCAAAAGAAATCTTTTCTCTCTTTTTAGGGAAATGTTCTATACCTTTCTTGAGTGGGAGTTGATATTTAATGGTGCCTTCTTTCATATCAATGATGGCACCAACAGTTCTAAGAAAAGGTCTTCCCAAAGTAATAGGACAAGAAGCATTGTATTCAACATCCAAAACATAGAAATCAACGGGGACATAGGAATCGTTAACCATAATAAGAACATCATCAAGACTCCCCATGAGTTTCTTTTTAGCATTAGCATCAAGTGGGACATTCAAATAACAATCTTCAAGAGGAGGCAAATCAAGCATATCATAAATACTTCTAGGCATAATAGAAACACTACTATCAAGATCACATAAAGCTTTGAAATCAAAGTTATTCACTTTCATATTAATGATGGGTTCCCAACCATCTTCTTGCTTTATAGGTGACGAGGGTTTAACTCGTCAATGCCCATTGTTATGGACTTGGGTTTTGGAGAAGGAGGGAGCGCTGGAGACATCTATCGGCTAGCAAACAAGCACACAGGAGACAAAGGATTTACCCAGGTTCATGCCTCGTAGAGGTCCCTACTCCTGCTTGTCTTCTCGTGGAATTATCGAAGGAGTCGAAAGTTACAATGGTGCGCAGATGCAATCTGTCAAGTGTTGTGGAAACTAGGGTTGCGTGTGTCCTCCTCGCCACCCCCTCCTAGCCTTTATATAGATAGGCTAGGTCTCGGGTAGCAGGTCGAGTCGGTTACAAGTTAGGGTTTTCCCCTTCAAACTTTCTATCTTTAGCTTCTTCTTGTCCTTCAAGCAATCGAGAGTCCGTAGGTTACTCGAGTCCTTCCATCCGGGCCTTGGCGACACCGTGGGCATGTATGTATTTGGACCGTATATACCAAGCTCGAGCACCTGTAGGGTATACCCATGTCAGTAGCCCCTGAGTGTCTAGTGGAATCGCAGATTCGACTGGGGACTTTTTGAAGCCTTCGAGTGCCTAAATGAGTACATTTCGATTGCTTTTATTTATGTCATAGGGATTGTTGATATACGTGCCTGATATAGCCGAAGTATCGGT
Source organism: Avena sativa (assembly GCA_916181665.1). Lineage (NCBI taxonomy): Eukaryota > Viridiplantae > Streptophyta > Magnoliopsida > Poales > Poaceae > Avena > Avena sativa. The sequence goes on along the minus strand of OV702288.1, from coordinate 624,218,479 downwards.
ATCAGTTAACCACCTTAGGGTGAAACAACGCAATCTACTCAAATTCGAGTCCCCGGACTCGAATCCGGAAAAGTGCTGGTGTAATTCGACTCAGGCCGCGGAGGTCTTACAATAGTCGAATTCCAGTTATATGGGTGTGAGCACTTGACGCGTCCGTCAAGGCATGTTCATCGTGCCTGTAGGCACGAATATGTTTCTGGTAGTGCGCAGTTAAATGCGTTGCCAGGCCTTATTCAGGTCTTACCTTCACGCCGTAGGCGCGGCATCCGAATTTTATCATCACGGAGACGATTCGGGTAACCCAGGAGACGCAGTCTCTTTGTAGGGGGAAAATTATGAGGCGGTGTCGCCATGAGTTTCGAGTGTTGATGTTATCAACACACAGTTTATTTATACAAATAATCATAGGGTGCACGACCAGCGCTCCCTATGGGAGTAGCCCCCGAGTGCCTGGTTGAGTCGAAGACTCAGGCAGGGACTAAAGAACTTTTGCGACTGCTGTCGTTTTTTGCTTGCTTGTTTCAGTCGATGACTCGGGCAGGTACTAAAACACTTTTGCGATTGCTGTCGTCTTTTGCCTGCTTGTTTTAGTCGATGACTCGGGCAGGTACTAAAATACTTTTGCGACTGCTGTCGTCTTTTGCCTGCTTGTTTCAGTCGATGACTCAGGCAGGTACTAAAATACTTTTGCGACTGCTGTCGTCTTTTGCCTGCTTGTTTCCGGCGCTCCCTATGGCAGTAACCCATGTCCATAATCGAAATGTGTTTCGAGTGGTTGGGTTTGCTTTTGTGATTATCCATGTGCCTACAACAAGAAAAAGAAAAATTGTAGGGTGCACGGCTAGCGCTCCCTATGGGAGTAGCCCCCGAGTGCTTGGTGGCGTCGAAGACTCCAGCAAGGACTAAAAATAGTCGAAGTTTTCCACTGCATAGCCTTGGTAACATTAGTGATGACGCTTGTATGACCTTAGTAGCCCGCGTGAGCAATTTTGACGGGATGTGACGAGCGGTGGGTCCCACTTTCTGACTTTGATTTGGCTGGGCATGCGTAATCTTATTTTTAACTGTGCCTCCTCGATTTCCGTGCATAATGGTAGAAGTGGGGGGACGGTTCGCGCTTCCTCTTCTCCATGTGTCCAACGCGATGCGTGCCACATGTCCAATAGGGTTTTTGTCATTCGTTGGATTGCATCTCCCCGGGGTTAAGTAGCGATGCTGCGGCGGTAATTTCCCATCTGTGCTCTTTCTTCCTTGCTGCCATCGCCATTGCTGTTGCTTTTCTGGTTTCCCCTGTGCCCATCTTCTCCACGACGCTGGACTAGCTCCGTTCGTTCCCGAGCTACTTCCTTCGCTCACATCACCGCCACGCAATGGGGAAGAGGAAAGGAGGCGCTGCCGCTGATTCCACGGCCACCGTCGCTGTAGCGAAGAAGAAAGGTGGCTCTGCTGCTGCGGGCACCAGCACTGCCGCCGGCGGGAAGAAGAAGGTCGCGGGCACCCGCGTGACCAATGGCGCATGGCGCCCCTCTATCATCAAGGTGTCGGATCTCCGTCTTCTTCGCCAAGATGGAGTTATCTCTGCGGCAGTCGCCGATGCACGCCTCCCTAGCGGTGAGACCATTCCTACTCCTCCCGCTGGTTTTCGAGTGATGTTTCTTGCATTCATCATTCGCGGTCTTTCCTTGCCTCTTCACCCCTTTCTTAGGGGTCTTCTTTGTTTCTATGGGCTCCAGCTCCATCAGCTGTCCCCAAATTCGCTCCTCCACATCACTTGTTTCATCACTCTCTGCGAGTGCTAGCTCGGAATCGAGCCGCACTTTGGTCTTTTCAAACGCTTATTTAAGCTAAAGCGTCAGTCCGCATCTGGATCTTTAGTTTATGACGTAGGTGGTTGTGGAATTCATGTCGACCCGTCTGCCACCTACTTCGACATCAAGCTTGCCAAGTCTGTCCAGGGATGGAGGGACAAATGGTTCTATGTTCGTGACCAGAAGGCCAAGGACGAGCACTTTGGACTCGCGCCTTTTGATCTCGCGACTCCCTGCAAGAAGATGCGTTTTTGGAAGAACTTGATCATGCCCTCCGAACTCGCGGAGACAGACGTGCTATATCAACGCGTCTGCGACCTCGAGAGCCGCATAGGCGCGGAAGAGGGAGGCTGTGCCCTTGTCAGGACTTGGCTGCGTCGTCGCGTCCAACCTCTCCAGGCCAGGGTCCATCCCATGTTTCAATGGGGTGGCGCTGATGATGCCACTCACGTGTCTGCCGATGGCATGTCTGCGAGTGAGGTAGATAAGAGGGTGCGACTGGTCACGAAGTATACCTTCAAGGATGTGCTTCCAAAATGAGCCAGTCGTTCCTCCCTTCGATGCTTCGAATCCTCCTCCCGAGGTACAGTTGTGCTACGTAGTAGCTTATTTTCTCGATTGCGTTTTCTGTTGCTTACCTGTTATGTTTGCTGATCTTTACTGTTTGTATGCAGGAGTGGGCGGTGTCGCCTTGTATGCCTCCCCTCCCCGAGGGGATTATTCCTCGTGAAGCTTTGGAAGAGGACGAGTCTGAGTCGACTGTCCCTTCTGATGTGGAAGAGGAAGCCCCCGAGTCCGAGAGCCCGGATACTCGCAAGCGTTCGCGTAGCGGGGATTCCGACACGTCGACTCCTTCATCTCCAGGAGGCGCGGCTGTTGACACGGAGTCGCCAATTCCAGCTGTTCCTGTGAGGGCTGTGGCACCGTCTTCTCGCAAGAAGATGCGATTGCCCAAGGAGTCTTCGTCGGAGTCGGCGGAGGCCATGTTTGATCTTGAAAAATTTAACTGGTAAGTTTGTTAGTGCATTCATTCTTCTCTTGTTTTCTTCTTGTTGGCTTTGCCCTGGAGTTTGCCCTTTTTGAGTGCGGATTTTGTCTTGCAGTCAAGAGGCGTCGTCATCTTCTGGCAACGTCGAGTTTTTGAAAGAATCAAGAGTCGCGACCTCAAGAGCCAAGGTAGAGGTCGAGCGCGCTCCTTCTCCTCCGACGGCGGCCCACTCCAGGCACAATTCTTCGAGCTCTCCTCACGTAGGGGAGCATCGAGTAGTTGCTCGGATGACGGTTCAGCAATCTTCTTCAGAGTCGCTGGAGGACCATGTAAGTATATCTTTCTTTCTTTTGTCATTTGGCAGTCAACGCCTTTTGTTGCCCTCTGCTGACTCCTTGTTTTGTGCGACAACTCCTTGTAAAGGAAGCCGCGCAGGTGGCGGAGCAGGTGATGGCGATGGGTCGCCAGCATGCGATGCTGGAGACGTGCCACCGTGTGGTCGAGAGTGAGTGTTCTATACTTATTCTTATCGTCTTCTCTATATTTTGGTATAATCGAATGACAGCCAATTAGTGACTGCCATGTAGCTGAGCATAATGCTTTACTGCGCGATGTCGCCACGTTGGAGAAGACGCGAGTCGCAGCTGTGAAGGGGCGCAACGAGGCAATCGCGGCTCGTGATGAAGCCTAGAAGCGCGAAGAGGATATGCGCACCTCCTTTGTAGCCAGGGAGAAGTTGTTCAAAGAGCAACTGTTCTCAGTCGCCAAGGCCCTCTCAGGTACCTTTACTGGTAGATATTTTATTGATGTTCTTCTCTTTCTCTGTAGTGCTGGTGGCACTAGAAGTTTGATCCATGTGTGTATTTTGGTGTAGATGCTGGCGGCTTGAGTTTTGATCCACAAGCCCTTTGTTGTGATGACGCTCTGGCGGGCGCGGTATCTGCGGTCGAGGATCGTAGCGCCGCTGTCCAAAATACGCTGTCCAAGGACAAGGCCACCCTGAGTCGCCTCCGGGAGGAGCTGATGCCGAAGGCGGAGCTGGTCGACAATGTGGAAGAGCTGGTGGAGTCGCTCGCTGGGAGTGTGCCTGCCACGTACAAGAACTCCCTCCGTGCAGCTGGCGCGACCATGTCGCTTGCCATGGTGCAAGCCCATGGAGTCGAAGTAGATCCTTCTGCGGTGTCGAAGACGCCTGTTGGCGTGGATGGTCAGCAGGTAGTATTTGCTCCCTTTGCGACTGCCTGTGCCAAATATGGCCATTCCTTGATAAACACTGTTGCCAAGTATTCGGAGGAGCTCAATCGTGCAAAGAAGGCGGCGAAAACTTCGGCCTCAGGGGCCGGCGGAAAGTCAGTGGCATCTGATACTACCACGGACTTGATGAAGCCCCCGAGGTCATCGAAGTCGAAGAAGCCAGCTACTCCGTAGTTAGTTTCTTGTAATAGCTGATGAACTTGCTCTTTTGATTGGAGAACATGCCTGTTGGCGAATGTGTTTGTAGATACTTTTATTGATCCTGAATGCATCTGTTACTTTTGACTTTTGAGTTGGTCGCCTTATTTGCCTCTGGCTTGATTTTTTGTAGGGTACATCAAGTGGTCCTGTGGGGGGAACCCCGGACTCGCCATCTCTTGAGGATACAATGGCACCACCATGCTCCAGGGTAGAGGAGTTGTCCTTGCTTTCGCGACTTCGTGATCGCGTTAAGCAACTGGAGCGTGAGTTTCCCGTGATCCGCGATAGCGCAGACGTGTGGAAGTCAAAGGCTGAAAAAGCCGTCGCCCGCGAGCAATATCTGCTTGGAGAGGTGACGCAGCTGGGCGACCAGTTTAAGTGTTAGTTTGCTCATCCTCGTCTTTTCCTTTGTAGTTAATTGCGATGGTACGTTGTACTCATGCGGTTGATGTTGCTTCGTGTAGTTGTTAGCGCACGCCATCCGCAGGAGGAGAGGGATAGGATTTCCATCCATCTTCATGATCTCACCCAGGAGCAACTTCAGGAGAGTGGATACTTCTAGGTAGATCATGATCGTGCGACTGCGTTGGCGACCCTGCAGGATCATGCCTCGCCAGTGCTGCTCTTTCTAAAGAAGTCGTAGTCGTGTTTGAAGAACATCTATCGGGCGATGTTCCCGCTGGATGATACTCCATCAAGCCTGCTGGCTCTCCTAACCAAATTTCAAGATATGTCCGCGGTTCGCGAGTGCGTGAGGCAGCAGTTGGTGGCTGGTGCCAAGGCTGCCCTTTCCATGGTGCGTTTGCACAGGCCTGACGTGGATGTCGCTGCCATTGCCTCTGGGCCACCGGTGCCACTAGTAGGATCTTCCTTGAACATGGTGCCGCACTATCAGGCGGTGGATCGTCCAGCCGAGGAGGTCGTCGACTTCTTCGAGGAATAGACTAATGTTCTTCTGTTGCAAGGGTAGCCAAATATGTATCCTGCACATAAGTGTACTAGTGTTGTAAAGCTCGTATACATTTGTAGATAATTTACTGTTGAATGTGTACAAATAGCTTTAAGCGTGGGGTGCATTGCACTTATGCGAGTCCTTTTCGTTAGCCTGGCCATCTTTGTATCGTTCCCTTGTCAACCTGTCAGGTGCGTTGCAGCTGGGTTGAGTTTGTGTTAAGGGGTTCGATTGATGTGCCAGCTACTCAGGATGTCGCGTTATTGTTCGAAGAACATATGTGTGTAGGGTGGCGTAGCCCCAGAGTATGAAAGTTGACAAAGTAAAGGAGAACACGGAGTTTTGGGGCACTTAGCTTTTATTTATTCGAAGAACAGTATGAAGTACAATGTGCGGCTAAGTAGCCTTGGTTGAGTAGCCTTATTTGCGATGCAAAAGTAAAGAAAAACGACTAAGGGTAGAAGCATCGCAGTTGTGCAACGTTCCAAGGGTTGGAGTGTGCGACTCCTGTCTCTAAATCTTGAAGGCGATAGGCGCCACCTAGGATTACTTCTGTAATCACGTACGGTCCTTCCCAGGGGGACTCGAGCTTGAGATGCCCCTACTGCTTCAGTCGCAGGACTAGGTCACCTTCGACGAAGGATTTGGGGCGAAGCCTTCTGCTATGATAGTTGCGCAGGTTCTGCTGGTAGATCATGGATCTTTCTGCGGCGATTTCTCTTGCTTCGTTAAGGAGGTCGATGGAGTCTTCGAGTGCGAGGGATGACTCCTGCTCGCTGTAGGCGACTACGCGTGGCGCTTTGTACCGTACCTCGGCGGGTAGTTCTGCCTCTGCTCCGTGTACCATAAAGAATGGCGTGTAGCCGGTGGTGCTGTTTCGAGTTGTACGCAGGCTCCAGAGTACGGATTGCAGTTCGTCTGGCTAGCAGCCCGCGGCTTGTTCGAGTGGTCGGAGGAGTCGCTTCTTGATGCCGCTGCAGACGAGCCCGTTTGCCTTTTCCACCTGACCGTTTGTCTGTGGGTGTGCTACTGGGGCGTAGCTGATGTTGATCCCCAGGTTCTCACAGAATTCTTGGAACTCCTTGGATGTGAAGTTCGTTCCGTTGTCAGTGATGATGTTGTGCGGCACGCCGAAGCGGTAGACGATGGACTCAAAGAACTTGACTGCGCTGTGCCCTGATTGCTTGGTCACTGGCATGGCCTCAATCCACTTGGTGAATTTGTCGACTCCGACCAAGAGGTATACGTAGCCTCCTTGCGAGGACCTTGGAAGTTTTCCCACCAAGTCGAGTCCCCACTGGGCGAAGGGCCAGGCCAATGGAATAGGCCGGAGTTCTGCGCCTGGTGCGTGTGGCTTGTCTGCGAATCGCTGACAAACGTTGCACTTTTGGACTATATCCTTGGCGTCGCGCATGGCCGTGGGCCAGTAAAATCTAGCTCGTAGAGCTTTGGCAACGATGGCGTGACTGCTGGCGTGGTGCCCGCAGGTCCCTTCATGGATGTCGAGGAGGACTGCTCTTCCATCGGCTAGGGAGACGCATCGTTGTAACACGCCTCTGATGCTGCATTTATATAGTTCGCCGTTGATAACGCGAATGCCTTGGAGCGTCGCGCGATGTGTCGTGCGTCTGTCGGGTTGTCCGGTAGGCGCTTGCTGAGGAGGTACGTAATGTACGGCTGCGTCCAGGATTGTTCGATCATTATGACGCTCATTGGTCCCTCGAGTCCTGTGTCGAGCTCCAAGTCATCGAGTGTTATTGGCTCATTGGGTGGCATAGCCCCCGAGTCCGTTGCTGCGCTTGTTTTCTTCTCTGTGGCCTTTGGCTTGATGGAGCGTTCGCATATGCGCTCGAGAAATACCCCAGGTGGTATGGGTGCGCAGGTGGAGCCTATGTTGGCGAGTGCGTCCGCCTCCTCATTGCTTTCGCGACCTATGTGTCGCAACTCGCAACCATCGAAGTGTCCTTCAAGTGTGTCGTAGAGGTCGCGGTATGCGATCATGTTGTCATTCAGTGCCTCGCACTCGTGCATTGTTTGGTTGACGACCATCTTGGAGTCGCCATATATGATTAGCCTCTTTGCACCGCAGGCTTTTGCCATCCTCATCCCATGCAACAGAGCCTCGTATTCAGCCTCGTTGTTTGAGGCTGTGAACTGCATTCGCAGGATGTATTTCAGCTTGTCCCCTTGAGGTGATGTCAGTATGACACCTGCTCCTGCTCCATCTTTCCTCTTGGATCCGTCAAAGTGAATTGTCCAGAGGTAGGACATGTCTGTCTTGTCCGGGAGTTGGTTTTCCATCCAATGTACGAGGAAGTCAGGGAGAACTTGCGACTTGATTGCGCCGCGCTTTTCGTATGTGATGTCTCGTGGAGACAGTTCGATTCCCCAAAGTGCGAATCGCCCTATGGCGTCAGGGTTATTGAGGATATGTCCCAATGGGGCATCATTGACTACCATGATTGGGTGTTCCTGGAAGTAATGGCGTAGTCGTCGGGCGGTCATAAAGACGTCGTACGCCAGCTTCTGGTAGTGCGGGTACCGCTGTTTTGTTGGCGTGAGGACCTCGCTGAGGTAGTATACCGGGCGTTGTATGCCGTGGACCTTGTTTTCCTCAGCCCGTTCGACGACGAGCACCGTGCTAACCACTTGGTTGGTGGCGCAGATGTACAGCAGTAGTGGTTCCCTTTCTCGTGGAGTTACCAATACTGGCGAGGTGGATAGCAGGCACTTGAGGTCTTCGAATGCTTCTTGCGCTTCATTGGTCCACTTGAATTTGTCAGCTTTGCGGAGGAGCTGATATAAGGGCAGCGCCTTTTCTCCCATTCGACTGATAAATCGACTGAGGGTCACGATTCGTCTAGCTAGTTGCTGAACGCCTCTTATGTTCTTTGGCTTCTCCATGGCCAGTATGGCCTTTATCTTTTTCGGGTTTGCCTCAATCCCTCTCGCGGAGATGAGATACCCGAGCAGCTGCCCAGATGGTACGCCGAAGGTGCATTTGTCCGGATTGAGCTTTATCCGATAACGATCGAGATTGGCAAAAGTTTCACGCAAGTCGTCGATTAGAGAGGTTTCTTCCTTGGTTTTGATTACTATGTCGTCGACATAGACTTGGATGTTGCGACCTAGTTGCTCTTTGAGGCAAGCCTGCATGCACCGCTGGTACGTAGCTCCTGCGTTTTTTAGCCCGAAGGGCATTGTGTTGTAGCAGAACACGCCGAAGGGCGTTGTAAACGCGGTCTTCTCCTGGTCTTTCTCCTTCATTCGAATTTGGTTATAGCCTGAGTAGGCATCAAGGAAGCAGAGGCGCTCGCATCCAGCGGTGGAGTCGATGATTTGATCGATCTGTGGTAGCGGGAAGTGATCTTTTGGGAAGTGCTTGTATAAAGAAGTGAAGTCCACACACATCCGTAGGATATCCATGTCCTTTTTTGGTACCAGCATCGTGTTGGCGAGCCAAGTGCTTTCCTTGATCTCACGTATGAATTTGGCCTCGAGGAGTCTGTTGATCTCCATTCCGACTGCCTGTGCTCGTGGCTCAGACAGTCGCCTGATTGTTTGCTTGACTGGCCTTGCGTCGGGGTTGATGTTGAGTGCATGCTCGGCGAATTCCCTGGGAACTCCTGGCATGTCCGCAGGACACCAGGAAAAAATTTCCCAGTGCTCACGGAGGAATTCGACGAGCGCGAGTTCCTATGCGGGACTCAAGTTGTTGGCGATGAGGGCCCTTTTGGCGGGATCTGATGGATGGACCTGCACCTTCTTTGTGTGCACAGATGAGTCGAAGGAGAGGTCAGGTGAGCTTGGCCTACTCAGGGGGGCAGACTATTGTCTGTCGTTTCCTTCAATCCCGCGAGCTCCTCCTGCATGCCGAAGGACTGGGAGATTCTGTTGAATTCCCTGTCGCAACTGTCAGATCGCTCGAAGCTCCCGTTGATCGTGATGACGCCGTTGGGACCTGGCATCTTCATCTGCAGGTAGGCGTAGTGGGGTACCGCCATGAACCTAGCGAACGCGACACGTCCGAGGATGTAGTGGTATTGTGAGGGCCAGTTGACAACTTCAAAGTCGATGCGCTCGCGCCGGAAGTTCTTCGGCGTGTCGAATATGAAGTCAAGGTTGATTTTGCCTAGGGGTATACGCCTTTTCCTGGGATGATGCCGTGGAACGTTGTGTCCGATGCCTCCAAGCAGGTTAGAGGGATCCTCATTGCTCGCATGGTACTCGCGAATATGAGGTTGATACCGCTTCCGCCATCCATGAAGACGCGGCTCATGTCGAAGCCTCTAATTTGCGCCTCGAGTACGAGCGGGAAATGACCTGGGCGAGGTACTTGAGGTGGGTGGTCGCGTTTGTCGAAAGTAATGCACGACTCACTACCACTGAGGTACTCAGTGGTGGATGGTGGCGAGTGCGTGGCCAAATTGACTTGGCGAGTGATGGCCTTCTACACCCTCTTGGAGGGGCGCCCCTTTTGGATCATCATGGTACCCATGACCCGTGGGTACGGTTCGCCTCCGTGGTGTTGGTCCGGTGCAGCTCCGTTCGGGGGTGGCCCAGGTGGTGGTGGTGGTGCGCCATGTGCCACCGCGCCTGGAGCGGCTCTGTAGCCTCTTTCGACTGCATTGCGGTTCATTCGAACCAATCCCTCATGTAGCTTGAGGAACTCGCAGCAGTCCTTGAGGAGGTGGCTGGACTTTCTCTTGCCATCATGCTTGTCGATGTAGAAGTGTACCGTGCATGGCCCGGACAGTTTGTCCTCGATGGAGGTCGCGGGTGCTTCATCGCGAGTGCGGTGTTGCCACACTTGCGTGGTTTTCCTGGAGTCGCGGTACCCGCCGTTGCGATATCCGCTGTTGCGGTTATCGTCGCGTCTATCGGCGTAGCCAGCTTCGACCATGTTGATGTCGTCGTGATCGTCGTAGACGCGCATGCGACGTTTACTCCGGCGGTCGCGTCTTCGTTCGAGTTCTGCCTCCTCGTCAGAGTGAACGCGGTTCTTCACCGAATCTTCTCCATCAGCCCACCGATTCGCGATCTCCATCAGGTGATCGATGGTCTGGGGATTTGAACGGCCTAGATCCTCCCTAAGTTCCATGCGGCGGACACCACCGTTGAATGCATCAATCACGCGGTCTTCCGAGATGTTCTCCGCGGAGTTCTTGATGATGGACCACCTTTGGATGTAGGAGCCCAGAGATTCGCCAGATCTTTGCTGGCAGCATCTCAGCTCTTCGACTGAGGCGGGGCGTTTGTATGTGCCCTTAAAGTTGCGCACGAAGCTGTAGACCAGCTCATCCCAGCTGCGAATGGATCCGCGTGGGAGGTTATTGAGCCATGCCTGGGCGGCACCCTGCAGCTGTAGCTGCAAGCATTGCATGGCAGTACTTCGACTGCCTCCATGTAGTCTAACGGAGGAGATGTGATCCTCCAGCCAGATCTTGGGGTCCTGCAGACTGTCAAATTTCGGGTTCTCTGATGGGAGTTTGAACCCTTTAGGCATTCGCTTTTGCCTGATGGATCTGTTGAAGCATCTGGCGCCACAGAGCTCCCCATCTTGTTCTTCCGAATCAGTCGACCGAGCACGTCGTGCCCTTGACTTGTCGATCTTGCGCTGCGTGAGTTCATCGCGTGCATCGTAGTCGCGATCGTGTCGCCGTGAGCGGCGGCGCCTAGACAGGTCGTGACTGTCATCACTGGACGAGGGCGAGGAGTAGCGCTTTGCTAATGCTTTGCCCTTTTTCCGGTCTGGTACCGGTTCCTTGTCGAGGGCGGCCTCGATTAGCCCCAGGCCCGCGATCGTAGATCGGTGCATGGCCTTTCGGGGATCTCTAGCTGGTGGCTGGTTATTGAAAAGGTACATGGTGGCTGCTGTCACCGCGGCCTGTGGTGTCCTGGGAACCACGTTGCCTCTTGTGTCGACTGTCATAGAGCCGAAGTCGAGGACTTTCGCGGGGTCTATGCGTTCTTGTTCGGTGAGGTGAGCCATCCGCGATTGCCTCTTCCTGGCGAGATGCTCGTTGCCTCTTGAGGAGGATCCTCCGTAGGAGGAGAGCCCAGCGCGACGAAGGCTTGACTCATCCGCCGCCTTTTTACGCGCTTTAAGTTGCGCGATTGCTTGTTTTTGGCGCTTGAATTCCTCTTTTAGGAGCCAGTGGTAGCCCATCAGCAGTTCCTGCGAGGACCCAAAGGGTAGAGGTGCACCTCGTAGGGCTTCGCAGCAGCGTTCCCACTCTTGCTCGTTGAGCCTGATCACGACGCGTTCGCCGGTTTGCTCGTTGATTATGCTGGGAGGTTCGACTGCTCCTCCATTGCCGCCGTTGCCACCATTGGCGGCGTTGGGCGGGTTGGTGCCGTTGCCGGCGTTACCACCGTTGCCGCGATTGGGTGGATCGGTGCTGTTACCGGTGTTGCCACCGTTACCGCGGTTGGCGGAGGTGTCGCTCGCGTTGATGACGGTGCACATGAAGTGATTTGGGAAGCTGTTGCTTCCACAACTTTCAGATCCGGAATCATGGGTTCCATCTTCAGTGGCCAGATCGCTTAGATCGGAGTTGCGACTGTTGTCGCTGACCATGTTCCCAACTACCGCCGGAGCACTGAGCTCACTGAGGGTGCCGATCGATGGAGGGAACCATGATGCTAGGGCAATCTCCGGTGCCGTCGGCTGATCGGGCATGCGAAGCGTGCCCATCTGACCAACTTGGAAGCGGAAGCTCCCAATCGCCAGGCTGATTCTGTCGCCCACGGACTCGAAGGCCGGGCGAGTAGCCGGCGTGTGGACGGTGAAGTCGAAGGCGCCGAAAAGCTGGCGAATCTCCGCTGTTGCAGAGTTGTAGATCGCGTTTGATGGGGCCGAAGAAGCCACAACATCAGCACTCCCAATTCCCACAGATGGCGCCAATTGACGAGGGTTTAACTCGTCAATGCCCATTGTTATGGACTTGGGTTTTGGAGAAGGAGGGAGCGCTGGAGACATCTATCGGCTAGCAAACAAGCACACAGGGGACAAAGGATTTACCCAGGTTCAGGCCTCGTAGAGGTCCCTACTCCTGCTTGTCTGCTTGTGGAATTATCGAAGGAGTCGAAAGATACAATGGTGCGCAGATGCAATCTGCCAAGGGTTGTGGAAACTAGGGTTGCGTGTGTCCTCCTCGCCTCCCCCTCCTAGCCTTTATATAGATAGGCTAGGTCTCGGATAGCAGGTCGAGTCGGTTACAAGTTAGGGTTTTCCCCTTCAAACATTCTATCTTTAGCTTCTTCTTGTCCTTCAAGCAATCGAGAGTCCGTAGGTTACTCGAGTCCTTCCATCCGGGCCTTGGCGACACCGTGGGCCTGTATGTATTTGGACCGTATATACCAAGCTCGAGCACCTGTAGGGTATACCCATGTCAATAGGAATAGAAGCTTTATGTTTCATCTTTTCTTCCTTAATCTTTATGAGAGCATCGGTAATGTGTTTTGTAAAGGCCATATTCATAGCACTAGCATTAGGACTTTTAGCAAGCTTGTGTAGGAACTTAATAACTTCAGAGATGTTGCAACCATCAAGATCAAAATCAACTTTATCATCTAAAGTAGTAGAACTATTAGTAGCCTCAACACTAGTGGTGGTAATAGTAGAAACACTAATGTTTCTAGCAATTTCATCTTCTCTTTCCCACTTAGCATGTAATTCAGCTAATAGTCTAACATTTTCATCAATTCTTACTTGTATGGCATTAGTAGCTGCAAAGGGATTCTCATTAGTTTCAGGTTTAGTAGCCATTTTATTCAAAGTAGATTGAGCTTCAGCCAAAGATGCTATATTTCTTGCAGCATTAGAGAGTTTTTCCTCAATAGTTTTATTGAAAGCAGTTTGTTTACTAATAAACTCTTCAAGCATAACTTCAAGTTCATAGGGAGCACTCTTATTATTGTTGTAAGGATTTCCATAAGCATTACCATTGTTGGGAGGATATGGCTTATAATTGTTGTTACCAAAATTGTTCCTATAAGCATTATTACCATATGCATTGTTGCCAAAGTTGTTATTTCTTATGAAGTTCACATCAACTTGCTCTTCTTGAGCAACCAAAGAGGCTAAAGGAAGATTATTTGGATCAATATGGGCTTTCCCATTAACTAGCATAGAAATAATCATATCAATCTTATCACTCAAGGAGGAGGTTTCCTCAACAGAATTTACCTTCTTACCTTGTGGAGCTCTCTCGGTATGCCATTTAGAATAATTAACCAGCATATTGTCTAGAAGTTTTGTTGCAGCACCCAAAGTGATGGTCATAAAGGTACCTCCAGCAGCTGAATCCAATAGGTTCCTTGAAGAATAGTTTAATCCTGCATAAAAAGTTTGGATGATCATCCAGGCAGTCAGTCCATGAGTGGGACAATTCTTTACCAAAGATTTCATTCTTTCCCAAGCTTGAGCAACATGCTCATTATCAAGTTGTTTAAACTTCATTATTTCACTTCTCATGGATATAATCTTTGCAGGAGGATAGTATTTTCCAATAAAAGCATCTTTGCACTTAGTCCAAGAATCAATACTATTCCTAGTTAAGGAATTCAACCATTCTTTAGTTGTTCCTCTCAAAGAGAAAGGAAACAATTTCAGCTTAATAATATCACCATCTATATCCCTATGCTTTTGCATCTCACAAAGTTCAACAAAGTTATTTAGATGGGAAGCAGCATCTTCATTACCAATTCTAGAAAATTGTTCTCTCATAACAAGGTTGAGCAAAGCAGGTTTTATCTCAAAGAAAGTATTTTCAGCCACAGGTGGAGCAATGGGAGTGCTCATAAAATCATTGTTGTTGGTGCTAGTGAAGTCACACAATTTAGTGTTTTCAAGAGTAGTCATTTTTTTTGGGTTTTCAAATAAGAAAGCAAACTAGTAAAACTATTTTTTTGTGTTTTTGAAGAACAAAACAAGCAAACAAAGCAAAAAAAAACTATGCAAAACAAAAACAACAAAGTAAAGAGATTGGTTATGAGGGACTCCCCTTGTGAAGATGTCCTTGACTCCCCAGCAACGGCGCCAGAAAATCGCTTGATGGATCAATGCATGGCGCCCAGAAACGCGTTGATGGCTCGTGGTTGATGTAGAGCTCATTGGGAACCCCAAGAGGAAGGTATGATGAGCACAGCAACAAGTTTCCCTCAGTTATGAAACCAAGGTTTAATCGAATCAGTAGGAGCAAGGAAACACCCCAAAGGTGTTACTAGCTGAGCTTTGGCAGGGCGCACTACCGGTGCTAGTATCAACGTGGAGACCTGCACAACACAACCACAGAACTTTGTCCCCAACTTGCGATGAGGTTGTCAATCTCACCGTGTTTTGCGGAAAACAAAAGATTAAACGTATCGAATGGAAAGAAGTAAAAGTTTGTAGAAAGTAAACACAAAGCAGTAAAAGATTATAGATTGTATGTAAAGAAAAAGGACCGGGATCCATAGTTCACTAGAGGTGGCTCTTCTTAGATAGATAACATGTTGGGTAAACAAATTACAGCGGGGCAATTGACAAACACCGAGAAAGCAATACATGCATATACTAATCATCTTGACTCCTTTGAGACTTGATTGGGCATTACAACATAATACATAGACCGCCATCCAACTGCATCTATGACTAATAATCCACCTTCAGGTTATCATCCGAACCCCCTCCAGTATTAAGTTGTAAGCAACAGATTATTGCTTTACGAACTGCATGTAAAGTAAACAATACGATTGTTCTATGAATAAAGGATTGTTGTTTTCTCCCTAGTAGCAACAGCACATCTAGTTTCTTAGAGATTTCTGTCACTTCCCCAGATTACCAGTGGCATGAACCCACTATCGAGCATAAATACTAACTCTTGGAGTTGCTAGCATCTACTTGGCCAAGATAGCTACTAACAATAGAAAGCACACAAGATCTCAAATAACAAAGACATGATAGAATCAATAATCAATCTGAAATAGCATCTCAATATCCATCAGATCCCCATAAACACAACATGTATGAATTACAAATAGATGATCTTGATCATGAACGGAGCTCACAAGATCTAAACATGAAAGCACAAAGGAGGAGAAACCAGCCATCTAGCTACTACATGGATCCGTAGTCCAAGGATGAACTACTCATGCATCACACCGGAGGCTTGCATGGTGATGAAGAAGGCCTCCAGGGTGAATTCCCCTCTCCGGCAGGGTGCCGGGAAGAGCTTTAGATCCCTCCCAATCTAGGGATGGAGATGACGGCGGATACAGACTCTTTCGTGGATTTTTGATCGGGTACTTAGGGTTTTCATCCCGAGGGCAACTTATAGGCGGAAGGACAGGCCGAGGGGGTGCCGGGAGCCACCACACCACCCCCTGGCGTGGGCCCAGCCTAGCCACGCGGCCAGGTGGTGTGGCCGGCCCCTGGCCCTTCTCCGTCTCGTATTCTGGCACTTGATCCCTTTCGGAAAAATAGGCACTTTGACTTTTGTCCCGTCCAATTCCGAGAATATTCATTTTCTGACTTTCCTGGAACCAAAAACAGCAGAAAATAGGCAGCTGGCACTGTGGCTCTTGTTAATAGGTTAGTCCAAGAAATCATATGAAAAGTACTCCAAAGTTGGAACAAAACACAAGAAAGTGGATAAAACCAAGCATGGAACATCAAAAATTATAGATACATTTGCAATATATCACTCTCTAGAGTCAACTACATTACTACTGCAAGCATACCTGCTCTGTCACTCAATGTTCTGAACCATGCCACTGGAGTTCATTAGGTCTGCATTTGGGGATTCATATTTCTTATGGTCATGGGATGCCATGGTGAGGGCATGGGTTAAGTATATAAATTGTAGTTCAGTTGCATGCTCATTCTTCATCTAGCTAGGATACCAAGCCTAATAGACATAAGAAAATCACACTCTGCTTACTCTATTTTTTACGGTGCTCTGCTTACTCTATTATGTAAGGCATGTAACAGTGAAAATTACTCTGATCAACACACTTTGGCACAATGCATTTCATACTGAATTTTCCTTACCTCGTTGCAACTGCTCGCATGTTCAGGCTCATCCACTACTCAACATATGATTTGTCAGCTCCTTGCCTGATGTTAGGGTCGGCGGGGAGAAGGAAGGAGGAGCGGAGGTGAGCACCTATGCTCCTCCTCGCGGGTGCAGAGTTTGATGAGAGGAGGTGGCAGTGGTAGAAACATCAGTACGGTACCCTGCTTCTGCCATTGGTATGTGCATTTTCAAGCAATCTAACTTGTCATGGTACTCCCTTTGCTTGAACTAATTGTTATTTTCTTATCTTATTTTACTCAGAACATACCCTACAAGTTTAGAAGTGATTTTCTTGATCATTTCATGTGACCCTTGTGGCAAGCTGGACAGTTCGAGGTCCATCTGGACCCGCTAAAGCAACCTGGCCCCCACTTCATGGTTCAAGTCACCAACGAGCCAGGACCTTCTTCTGGGGACCAAGGTGGACCGAGATGATTGGAACCTTTGGGATGGACCTCGGGGGAAGTGTGTCTTCTATCTTGACGAAGATGGCAGGACCTACTTCGACTACCTAGGCCTCGATGCCTCGTCAGACTCTGATGCTTCTTAAGATGATGAGATTCCTGCTTCCGCCATTAAGTCTAGTTAGTGCTATCTATGATGGTGAGAGTACGTAGTTATGACTTGCTAGTAGAACTATGTCGAGAACTTGAACAAGATAACTAATATCTTGATTGTGGATCCTGAATATGATTCTAATATATCTTATTATGCTACTGGTATGATGCTATTGCTTCTGGATGCTACCGATGATTCTGAATGGTGCTTGTTTGATTTAGCTACGAGCAAAAAAAATGAATATCGAAATTATACATGTAGCGTGCTACTCATGCTACTGATAGTGTGCTTCCTTGTAGCGTGCCATGTCCACGCTATAGGTATAAGTTATCAGTGGCGCCTTACCTGTAGCGTGCGGGGGGGGGGACGCTACAAACCTCAAAAAACGCACTCTACATGTAGCCTATTTCCTAGTAGTGCATATAGCATGCCTAACACAGGAAATAATCAGAGTTATGCTCCGCAAAGGTTTTGACGGGGCTTACATGCATAGGACTATGCAGCTTGTTTATGGAGGGCAAACGGCAATTTGCATCAATGGTGACGTGGGTCCGTACTTTTGCAACAAGAGGGGAGTGAGGCAGGGGATCCTATCTCCCCATTGTTGTTTGATTTAGTGGTGGACGATTTTGATGTTGTCCTTTGCAAGGCTGCTGTAGTAGGCTATATTGAACGGGTGGTGCCTCACCTAGTGGAAGGGGGAGTCACGCACCTCCAATACGCAGATGACACAATGATCCTAATCAAAAACACGAATGGCGGCCTGACTAATCTAAAGTTTCTTATGATTTGCTTTGAATTGCTATCGGGGATGAAGATTAACTACCATAAAAGTGAGGTGATAGACACATGGTTTTTTCCTCTTCTGTATCGCCTCATTGACTTGGCATTTATTTTACCGGTTGCAACAACATCAATGGAGAGAGCTTTCTCAGTTATGAACATTATCAAGACCGAGTTGAGGAATAAAATGGGTGATGATTGGATGAATTGTAGCATGGTGATATTGTATATTGTTTTCAATCATACAAGTCACGTAGAGCGATATGTATTTCACTCTATCAATGATGATGATATTGTATATCGTTTTCAATCATACAAGTCACGTAGAGGAGTTTTACCTCATCGTTTTGGTAAGTTCTCATACTTATACAAATGATTGACTATTTCATTTCATGCTTATGCCTTTTCTTATGAAATATTCTTGATTTTTTGAAGGTATTGGTTCTTCCTCTACTAGTGATGAGGTTATGGGAGGCTCAGATAAACCAAACGAGTGATTTGGTACTATCTTTTGCATTCTATACTACTATTTCTAGCTTTTTAGTCATCTCTTATGTATGTTCTTCTATTGTTAACGCTGGATTTAAAAATATATGTTCATGTTTGCTATCGTACCAATTTATTTTTTGCGGTATTACAATATTTTTTCTAGTAGGTTTTTTACGCTTAGATTTTGGCACGGGGCTTGCTCTGTTCCTGGCTCTACCACTTCTTTATGTCCCACCTACATAGTTTGACCCCTACTTTTAGTATTACCTAAAACTGCAAAAAAAATTGAATAAAGTTTTCTATCTGAATGACCTTTTGCAGATCTCAAAGCAACTTTTGTATGTTGAACGGGCATGATAGATCACGTACCCATATGTACAAGTACAAATGTATTTCCCTTAAGTCATGGCGGTTATTGCATATTTTCATTATAATGAAAATTGGGGTCTTTAGATATTTTGATCTTTTGACTTTGCAAAACCATGCCTTATTGGCAAAATGACTAAAACTCCGCATTCTGGTAAAAAGGTTATATATGAAGAATTGTTGAATTTTGTACATAGTGATATATTGTATTTTTTAACAAAATAGTGAAAATCGTTATTTCATAAAACTTCATTGTTGACTTAAGTAATTATGTGTATTTACTTACTGAAACATAAGTTTGAAACTATTTGAATTGTTCAGATGATTTCAGAATGAAGGAGGATATTAAATTAATAGGAATACAAAAGTCTTTACGATTTGATCGGCATGACTAAGTATCGAGTTAAGTTTTTGGCATAATTGGACAAATTCAAAGTGTATTGACTTGTCTAAACATCATAATCATATTGTATTGGATACATATGATCTAATATTATCTCTTATCAGGGTTATAGTTATTATTTAGAGTTAGAGATCAAATAGTAAAAAACTCAATTGAAATATAAGGACCATCTAAAGATTCGTGAAAACAACACCATAAGAGTTATGGCATGTTTGAGTTTGTGTAGATTTCGATAGCTCGAAGCCGTGGCGGATAAAGCAAATCTTTGTTGTGTATTCCTAGGCAAATATGAATACATCTTCCACAAAGGGCAAACCTGCTATTGTACGAGGTATTGTGTTTTCTCAAGAAGATGTTTCTTGATGAAGATGTGGGTGGAAGAAAGTAAAAGCATAAACAAGGGTATTTGACCCTACATCCAAAATGAAGAGTAGCGCAGCACAATTTGTTCCGGGGGCTGAACTCTGCATGAGGATAAAATAATGATAATGATCATGACGTTTCAGCGAATACTTTTACTAAGGAAAGTAGGATTCAATAATACATTTTGCAAGTTTGCGGAATTATATTGTTGATTCACTTGTCATGTTGATTAGAACAATACATACCTACGAACTACGAAGAACCGTGATGGACCTAAGTGCGAGAAATTACTAGGAGTCATAGAATCCTATATTAAGTTACATTTAAGATTGAAAAGTAATATGTACCTAACTTTACTAAGTAAAGATGTTTACTTAATCTTTCCAAAATGACTATAAAGTCATCAGAAAGAAATGAAACTTAAATAAAGATCTCAAAGCTCGATTTTGTCACAAAGTAAGTTTTTACAAATTCAAGTGATTGACTACAATATGTAGCTATGCTTGAGTCTATTATATTTACACCAACAATTACTCCAAATTGGTAATTGGTTGTAAGGTTGTCAAGACTACGAGTTCTTCAATGACAAGATTGAAGAAAGCGTTGTATTTGATATAACAAAGCATGTTTTGTCAAACCATATGGATGCTAGAGTCCCGCAGCTCGAATTATCAATTTTATGATGATCAAAGAATTTTGGAATGTCCAATATCTTTGAGAGGATCTACATTTGAGTGGGAGCTAAGTAGCTTGGGTAAATCTTAATATATAAGCGACATATTTTGAGTGGGAGCTAAGTGAAATCCCTAGATCTCATATATGGATGCCATATTTGAGTGGGAGCGTGACAACATTCTTATATATGTGAAAGACATATGATGAATGATGTAAGTGGTATTAATGATATTTAGTTAGTAAATATTCTATGGACGAAGTTGAACAAAGTATTAAATAATGAAATCTATAGGTATAGATTGATAAGTTTAATAAACATTATTGTCAAAATGCTTTCTGGATTTCATTTTTAAGATGTTCATAATATCCTAGATAAGATTCTGAAGAAGTTCAAAATGGAACAAGGCAAGAAAGAAGTTCTTACTTGTATATCTAGATAAAGCATTGAGTTAAACTAAGTATTAGAACCATGGTTTAAAAGGAAGAAAAGAGATATGCTGCATCTCCTATGCCTTAGTCATAGGTTCTTCCACATAACCATGTTGTATACTCGACGTAATGTAACCCAGTTTTTGGTTAAAAGAATAGGTTCTTAGTTGTAAGAACATGCCTTGAAGTGATTTCTGAGTTTTATCCTTAAATTGTAATAAGCGAAGTTAGGCATCGAAGTTGCATCCTATGCACTATCTTTTAGGATCTACGTAGATATAGAAGTATATATATGGCTACTTCTAAAGCGGTTGGTATAGTTTTTTGGCTAAAGAAGTTTGACTTTGGCTAAGTGTGTTTCCGGAGTTTACATGACAACAGTGAAATTTTAGTTGACTAATCGGACGTCATTATAAACACTAGAACAAACTCTCACTTTTTCGCCAAACGAATACTTCGACAAATTATGTGATAATGGTGTAAATATCAAAATTAGGAAGACATTAGCGATTTGCAAAAGACATATAGATCTAGTAAAATAGATCAAGTATAGAATGTTTCCCATGAGCAAGCATGCTTATTCATATCATCATATGATGTTATGACTAGCAGCGAATGCAAGCTAGATTATTTGTAATCTAGTGCAAGTGGAGAGACTGCAGGAGATATGCCCTATAGGCAAATAATAAATGGATTTTATTATCATATCTCAAATTAGTTCGTAATAGTTTCATATTGTGCTATAAATATATCAAGCGGGGTGTGGTATGAAACAAACCAAGTCCCTAGTAGCCTCTATTTATACTAGTTTGTTGGGCAGCTGATGATCTAGGTATCCCGATCATGGACTAACTATAACGTCAACTGACAATGAGGTCACTTCATTATGAATAATGTGATGGACATTATCCAAAGATAGGTATTGCGACACAATCAAGTCACATGGTTCATCGTTGCAATAGTTAGAAGCATAGTATCCTTCTCCTTAAATCGTGAGATCATATTAATCACTGTCTCCTGAGGCTGCTTTGACTGTATCAAACGTCATGTCCGTAACTAGGTGACAATAATGGTGTATTTTAGGTATTCTAGAGGAACAGTTGAAGCCTATGTATCAAGATCAGGATTTGTTCACCCGCATGATGGGAAGATGCACACGGCGGACTTAGTGAGATTACATCCATAACGTTGCAACATATGACTAGGTCACGGGGATGAAATATCATGGCAACAAGTAAAATAGAACTTATCGGTAATGAGATTGAACAAGATATATGATACCGATGATCAGATCTCAGACAAGTCATATCAAAGTAACAAAGGGAATTGGAATCGACGTTTACGGTTCAAACAACATGTAAGCTTCACTATGGATTTAAGTAACAAAGAGATTGTAATTCAGCAAGTAGTGGATAGCATTATTTTGTAAGCTTCACTATGGATTTAAGTGAATATTTCTATTTACTAAATGAAACACGAGTCTAAAACCATTTGACAGGTTCAAATCATTTGGGAATGAAGATGGATATTAATTAACAAGAATATCAAAGTCTCTACGATTCAATCAAAGTGACAAAGTATTTGAGTTGTGGTTTTGGCATACAGACATGTGAAAGATGTTTTCACAAATTACGATGTTCAAACACTTCAATATGTTGATATGTCTAAAGCATTGTAATCATATTGTATTTGATACCATATGGTATATGATTATCTCTTACTGCATTATCGTTATTATTTAGAGTTATCGATTAAATAGCAAACACTCATTTTGATATAGGGAACCATCTAAAATTCATGGAAACAACACCATATGTATTATGGCATGATGTAGTTTCTAGAATTTTGAGTTATGTGATAATTTGAAATTGTAACAAATAAGTAAAACTTTGTAGAATATTCTAGGCAACTATGAATACATCTTCCAAACGTGGCACGCCTTGTTTCCTAACATGTTGTTTCTCGAGAAGGATTTTCTCAGTGAAAGGTGTTGATGGAAGAAAGTAAAAGCTCTAACAAGGTATTTAACATTACCTCCAAATATCGAGTAGCGTAATGAAATATGTTCTGGGAACTGAACTCCACAAGTAGAGGAGAAACTAATTATAATGATCATGATGTTTTGATTAAGACTTTTATTAAAGGAAGTAGGATTTAAGAATACATTTCTCCCATTTGCGGAATTATATTGTTGATTCACTTGTCGTGTTAATAGAACAAGACATACCTATGAACTATGAAGAAGCGATGGTGGACTTAAATACAAGAATGACTAAGAATCATGAGATCCCACATTAAGTTACATTTGAGATTGCAAAGTAACATGTTACATGATCTTATTAAGTAAGGATGTTACTTGAACTTCTGATTGACTGCAGAGTTTCAAGAAAGAAATGAATCTTTAAGGAAATACATAAAAGCTCGATTTATCACAAAGAATGTCTTGACAAATTTAAATGTTGACTACGATGTGAAGTGATGCTTGTGTCTATTGGATTGGCACTACCAAATACTACAATTATGATAATTGATAGAATATTTTCAAAAATGCATCTCCTTCAATATCAGGATTAAAGGAGGATTGTAATTAGTAGAAAAAATAGGGTTTCTATCAATCAAATGGATGTTGGTGTCTCGTAGATGGAATTCTCTATTTGATAGATGATCAAAGAATTTTGGACTTGCCAATATTATTGATAGGACATGCACGATTATCGATAGGACATGCACTTATAAGAAACTGAGTGGGAGCTAAATATCTTTCCTCATGTGTAACATCCCAGATTTTTAGAATGGGAAAAATTCATAGGATTCATGTGAATTGCATTGCATCCTTGCAAAGTTTTCAAAAATCGAAGTCAACCCCTAGTTTCAAATGTTATTTTGATTTGCTAAAATGTTCCTATGAGGAATAAAGTAAGGATTTTAAAAATACACTATTCGCAAACTAGTGAAAATGTTGCAAAAGGATCCAAATATGATCCTCTAATTTTTAGAAAAAAACTGAAGACAAAAATCAAGTCATTTGGAATATCCATGCAAAAGTTATTAAAGAAATCAGTAAGAGAAAAAGAATAAAAATAAACCAAAACAAAGAAACCTAAACTAACCTAACCTACCCGACCTAGCCCGTGCGGCCCAGCTACCCTGCTACCGCCCACACTCGCACGCGCGCAGCACACAGCAGCCACGCAACGCCGCTAGCGGCCCGAAGCCGTCCCACCTAGAGCATCCTAGCCTGCTCCCCTTCTCTCTGCAACTGACGAATGGGACCCACCCCATCTTCTTCTTCCCTCGAACAGATACCATTCCATGCATGAATTCTACCAACCCAAACCAAATCCAGGAAAATCTCCCATTTCCTCTTTGATTCCGTTCACCCTCATGCACGAAAGCTTCGTATAAATACCTCCATCAATCTCCACGCAATTTTTCGCCGTATTAGAAATCCTAGCGGTCGGGCAAGCTCGCCCCAATCTCACCACTGCAGCCGCCGGAGGAGCTCCTAGACCGAGGTTGACCTGGATGATCCTGAGCTCCCTGCCGTCTCCATCTTACCCTAACACACCCCCTTGATCTTCCGCATCCCCGTGACTTCTTTTCCTCGACAACAGATCATCGTGCCATGCAGGAGACACCGTCGGAGTAACGCCACCGCCGCACTCCTCCATCCGCCCTCTGTCGTCATCCGGTGAAGAGAAGGACCACGATGTGACCACCTACAAACTTGCCATCATTTTCTGCTTTCACATGGACTACCTCTCCGTCCTTGGAGACCGCCGGAACCGCCTCCATCATAGCCGACCGCGCCGTCCGCGTTGCCCAGTCGACCCTGCCGATGAGCCTCGCCATGGTCCACCACGACCATCGGATCCCTTTCCATCCAACAGCCTGCGTTCTATTCAGCATCAAAGAGATACCAACCAATGGTATAGTGCCACTTGGCCAGCTACGTCGGCGCGCCCGGTCAGCTCATAGTCACGTCCGCGTCAGCACGCAGCACTGAGTTAGCTATCGCGTGATGCATACATGAACTTTATAGTTTGTTGACATCATTTCTCACATATTTGCAACATATATGATGTTAGATACATGTTTTACATTGATTTCGGGGATTTTCTAAACAATCCCTCTCTTTTGGTTTTAACCTTTTCTGGCAGAAAAACCTTCTATTAGTATTTTTGACTTTTCAGGAGCTACGAAACTCCAAACGGAGCTAGGTCAATGGGAGCTGACATGGGTATACCCTACAGGTACTCGAGCTTGGTATATACGGTCCAAATACGAACAAGCCCACGGTGTTGCCAAGGCCCAGATGAAAGGACTCGAGTAACATGCGGACTCTCGATTTCTTAAAGGACAAGAAGAAGCTAAAGATAGAAAGTTTGAAGGGGAAAACCCTAACTTGTAACCGACTCGACCAGCTACCCGAGACCTAGCCTATCTATATAAAGGCTAGGAGGGGGTGGCGAGGAGCACACACACAACCCTAGTTTCCACAACCCTCGCCAGATTATATCTGCGCACCATTGTAACTTTTGACTCCCTCGATAATTCCACGAGCAGACAAGCAGGAGTAGGGACCTCTATGAAGCCTGAACCTGGGTAAATCCTTTGTCTCCTGTGTGCTTGTTTGCTAGCCGATAGATGTCTCCAGCGCTCCCTCCTTCTCCAAAACCCAAGTCCATAACAATGGGCATTGACGAGTTAAACCCTCGTCAATTGGCACCGTCTGTGGGCATTGGGAGTGCTGATGTTGCGGCTTCTTCGGCCCCATCAACCGCGATCTACAACTCCGCAACAACAGAGATTCGTCAGCTCTTCGGCGCCTTCGGCTTCATCGTCCACACGCCGGCCACCCGCCCGGCCTTCGAGTCCATGGGCGACGGAATCAGCCTGGCGATTGGGAGCTTCCGCTTCCAAGTTGGTCAGATGGGCATGCTTTGCATGCCTGATCAGCCGACAACACCGACGATTGCCCCAGCATCATGGTTCCCTCCATCGATCGGCACCCTCAGCGAGCTCAACGCTCCGGTGGCAGTCGAGAACACGGTCAGCGACAGCAGTCGCGACTCCGATCTAAGCGATCTGGCCACTGAAGATGGAACCTACGGTTCCGGATCTGAAAGTTGTGGAAGCAACAGCTTCCCCAATCACTTCATGTGCACCGTCATCAATGCAGGCGACACCTCCGCCAATCACGGCAATGGTGGTAACACCGGCAATGGCACCGATCCACCCAATCATGGCAACGGTGGTAACATCGGCAATGGCACCGATCCACCCAACACCGGCAACGGTGGCAACGGTGGCAACAACGGTAACAGTGGCAATGGAGGAGCAGTCGAACCTCCCAGCATGATCAATGAGCAAACCAGCGAACGCGTCATGATCAGGCTCAACGAGCAAGAGTGGGATCACTGCCGCGAAGCCCTACGGGGTGCACCTCTACCCTTTGGCTCCCCGCAGGAACTGCTGATGGGCTATCATTGGCTTCTAAAAGAAGAATTCAAGCACCAAAAACAGGCAATCGCGCAACTTGAGGCGCATAAGAAGGCAGCGGATGAATCGAGCCTTCGTCGTGTTGGGCTCTCCTCCTACGGAGGATCCTCCTCAAGAGGCAACGAGTACCTCGCCAAGAAGAGGCAGTCGCGGATGGCTCACCTCACCGAACAAGAGCGCATAGAAGCCACGAAAGTCCTCGACTTCGGCTCTATGACAGTCGACACGAGAGGCAACATGGTTCCCAAGACACCACAGGCCACGGTGATAGCAGCCACCATGTACCTCCTCAATAACCAGCCGCCAGCTGGAGATCCCCGAACTGCCATGCACCGATCTACGATCGCGGGCTTGGGGCTAATCGAGGCCGCCCTCGACAAGGAGCCAGTACCAGACCAAAAAAGGGCAAAGCGCTAGCAAGGCGCTACTCCTCGCCCTCATCCAGCGATGACAGTCACGACCTGTCTCGACGACGCCGCTCACGGTGACACGACCGCGACTACGATGCGCGCGACGACCTCACACAACGCAAGATCGAAAAGTCAAGGGCACGACGTGCTCGGTCGACTGACTCGGAAGAGGGAGATGGGGAGCTCTGCGGCGCCAGATGCTTCAGCAGATCCATTAGGCAGAAGCGAATGCCTAAAGGGTTTAAACTCCCATCAGATAACCCGAAATTCGACGCTCTACAGGACCCTAAGATCTGGCTGGAGTACCACATCTTATCCGTCAGGCTACACGGAGGCAGTCGAAGTACTGCCATGCAATGCTTGCAGCTATAGCTGAAGGGCGCTGCCCGGGCATGGCTCAATAACCTCCCACGCGGATCCATTCTCAGTTGGGATGAGCTGGTCTACAGCTTCGTGTGCAACTCTAAGGGCACGTACAAACGGCCCGCCTCAATCGAAGAACTGAGATGCTGCCAGCAAAGATCTGGCGAATCGCTGCGTTCCTACATCCAAAGGTGGTCCATCATCAAGAACTCTGCAGAGAACATCTCGGAAGACCACACGATTGATGCATTCAACGGTGGTGTCCACCGCATGGAACTCAGGGAGGAGATAGGCTGCTCAAAGCCCCAGACTATCGACCACCTGATGAAGATCGCGAATCGGTGGGCCGATGGAGAAGATTCGGTGAAGAATCGTGCTCACTCCGACGAGGAGGCAGAACTCGAACACAGACGCGACCGCCGGGGAAAGCGTCGCATGCGCATCTACGATGATCGCGACGACATCAACATGGTCGCAGATGGCTACGCCAATAGACGCGACGATAACTGCAACAGCGGATACCGCGACTCCGGTAAAACCACGCAAGTGTGGAAATGCCGCACTCGCGATGAGGCACCCACGACCTCCATCGAGGACAAACTGTCCGGGCCATGCACGGTACACTTCTACATCGACAAGGATGACGGCAAGAGAAAGTCCAGCCACCTCCTCAAGGACTTCCGCGAGTTCCTCAAACTACACGAGGGATTGGTTCGGATGAACCGCAATGCAGTCGAAAGAGGCTATGGAGCTGCTCCAAGCGCCGTGGCACATGGCGCACCACCACCACCTGGGCCACCCCCGAACGGAGCTGCACCGGACCAGCACCACAGAGGCGAACAGTACCCATGGGCCATGGGTACCATGATGATCCAAAAGGGGCACCCCTCCAACAGGGTGCAGAAGGCCATCACTCGCCAAGTCAACTTGGCCACGCACTCGCCACCATCCACCACTGAGTACCTCAGTGGTAGCGAGTCGTGCATTACCTTCGACAAACACGACCACCCGCCTCAAGTACCTCGCCCAGGTCATTGCCCCCTCGTACTCGAGGCGCAAATTGGAGGCTTCAACATGAGTCGCGTCTTCATGGATGGCGGAAGCGGCATCAACCTCATATTCGCGAGTACCTTGCGAGCAATGAGGATCCCTCTAACCTGCTTGGAGGCATCGGACACAATGCTCCACGTCATCGTCCCAGGGAAAGGCGTATACCCCCTAGGCAAAATCAACCTCGACGTCATCTTTGGCACGCCGAAGAACTTCCGGCGCGAGCGCATCAACTTTGAGGTCGTCGACTGGCCCTCACAATACCATTGCATCCTCGGGCGCGTCGCATTCGCCAGGTTCATGGCAGTACCCCACTACGCCTACCTGCAGATGAAAATGCCAGGTCCCAAGGGCGTCATAATGGTCAACGGGAACTTTGAGCGATCTGACGCTTGCGACAGGGAATTCAACAGAATCTCCCAGTCCTTCGGCATGCAGGAGGAACTCGCAAGACTGAAAGAGACGACAAACAACAGTCTGCCTCCCATCAGTAGGCCAAGCTCACCTGATCTCTCCTTCGACTCATCCGTGCACACAAAGAAGGTGCAGGTCCATCCATCGGATCCCGCTAAGACGGCCCTCATCGCCAACAACTTGAGTCCCGCATAGGAACTAGCGCTCGTAAAATTCCTCCGTGAGCACTGGGAAATTTTTGCCTGGTGTCCTGTGGACATGCCAGGAGTTCCTAGGGAATTCGCCGAGCACGCACTCAACGTCAACCCCGACGCAAGGCCAGTCAAGCAAACAATCAGGCGACTGTCTGAGCCACGAGCGCAGGCAGTCGGAATGGAGATCAACAGACTCCTTGAGGCCAAGTTCATACGCGAGATCAAAGAAAGAACTTGGCTCGCCAATACGGTGCTGGTACCAAAAAAGGACACAGATATCCTACGGATGTGCATGGCCTTCACTTCTTTAAACAAGCACTGCCCAAAAGATCACTTCCCGCTGCCACGGATCGACCAGATCATCGACTCCACCGCTGGATGTGAGCGCCTCTGCTTCCTCGATGCCTACTTAGGCTATAACCAAATTCGAATGAAGGAGGAAGACCAGGAGAAGACAACATTTACAATGCCCTTTGGTGTGTTCTGCTACAACACGATGCCCTTCGGACTAAAAAATGCGGGACCACCTACCAGCGGTGCATGCAGGCTTGCCTCAAGGAGCAACTGGGTCGCAACATCCAAGTCTATGTCGACGACATAGTAATCAAGACCAAGGAGGAAGCCTCCCTAATCGACGATTTGCACGAATCCTTCGCCAATCTCGATCGTTACCGGATCAAGCTCAATTTGGACAAATGCGCCAATCTCGATCGTTACTCGGGTATCTCATCTCCGCGAGGGGGATCGAGGCAAACCCGAAAAAGATAAAAGCCATACTGGCCATGGAGAAGCCAAAGAACATTAGAAGTGTCCAGCAACTAGCTGGACGGATCGCGGCACTCAGTCGATTTATCAGTCGGATGGGTGATGACCCACAAGTATAGGGGGTGTATCGCAGTATTTTCGATAAGTAAGAGTGTCAAACCCAACGAGGAGCAGAAGGTGCTAGCTAGTGGTATGGATCAGGAATTCTCTGCAAATACTTAGCAAACGGATTTTTAGGGGGTTTTGATATAGCAAGTAAACAAAGTACGAGTAAATAAAAGATAGTAGGAATAAATGCAGCAAGTGGCCCAATCCTTTATGCAGCAAAGGACAAGCCGGTTGTATTTCTATAGATGACCAAACGTTCTCGAGGACACATGGGAAGACTGTCAAGTGCTTTCGCTTCATATAGTCGATTAATCTTCTTTAGCTTGCTAAGTGTTGTGTGGGTGAACCTGTGCTAATGTACCGTCCCATCCAAGACTTAATACATACTTGTGATTAAACCCCCTTGCAAACATCCGTAAGTACAAGAAAGTAATTAAGGTAAAACCTAACCACAGCTTTAAACTCTAAGACCCTTACGTCCCTTGTGCAATGGTTTCCTAACGGGGGTTTAGGTTTCTGTCACTCCGGCAACCCCTACGATTAGTAGCCAAATACACAATGCATTCCCCTAGGCCCATATAGGTGAAGTGTCATGTAGTCGACGTTCACATGACACCACTAGAAGAAGTACACCACAACTTAAATAACAATCTATTGAATCTTTCTCAACACAACTCCACTACTAACAACAAGACTTCTCCCATGTCCTCAAGAACAAAACAAACTACTCACAAGACATCATATGGATCATGATCAGAGATGGAATAATGATGTATAACAATCTGAACATAAACAATAATTCAATGGTTCACTCAATAGCATCAACTACAAAGAGTAATCAACACCGGGAAAGTTTCCCTATGAACTATGCAAGATTCAACGCAATTGTTACAGCAATATGGATATGGTGATGAGGGTGCTGATGGTGATGATGGTGGTGGTGATGATGATGATGATCCCGATGAAGTCCAGCTTGATGGTGGTGTTGATGGCGACGATCTTCCCTCTCCAGGAAGGAATTCCCCTGGTAGAAATCTATCTGTCGGAGAGATCTTTCTCTCTCGGTGTTTTCCGCCCCGCAGAGGCGGTGGAATCTTTCTGTGGTCGCTCCCCGAGTCTTAGGGTTTTGGGAGGAAGATATACGCTAGAGGGGAGAGGCTGGAGTGGGCCAGGGTGGCCACACCACTCCATGGCGCGGCCTAGGCCTGCTCGCGCCATGGGGTGGTGTGGGCCCCCTGTGGCCCACCTCCACTCCATCTTCTGGCATCTTGAGTCTTCTGGAAAAATAGAATTTTCCGTATATTTTCCCGGATTTTCTGATCTTCGCGAATTTTGCCTCCAAACAGCACCTTTTCCATCAGAATCCTGACCGTAGCGGTCCATGCTCCAAAAGTCATCATGTTGGGTCAGCAGCATAGAAAACAAAAAAATTCCTACGATGAGAACTATACGCCAAGATCTATCTACTAGATACAGAGCAACGGGTGGACATACATCCATGGAGAACTTACCCTCGAAGACAACGAGTTTTGTTAACGAGTAGGAACTCGTGGTTGATGTAGTCGTACGCTTGCCGATCTCAAGATCGTGTGGAAGTCCGAGCGCCGCAAATCAGCAGCGCATCCATCCTCGCACACATGTTCAAGCCACCGGACAACCTCCACCTCCTCGCTCCAGCGAATCAGCGGAAGCAGCAACTCCTT
Organism: Avena sativa; assembly: GCA_916181665.1. Taxonomy (NCBI): domain Eukaryota; kingdom Viridiplantae; phylum Streptophyta; class Magnoliopsida; order Poales; family Poaceae; genus Avena; species Avena sativa. The sequence continues at coordinate 624,187,641 of OV702288.1, read as the reverse complement.
CCAGACGCAAGGCCACCAGGAACATGTATCTCGCTAATCCGAGACCATGGGGAAATATCTAGAGGGGGAGAGAGATCCTTCACGAGGAGGTGTGGTTTGTGAGAGGGGAGAGAGGGGCTTTATATAGGAGGGAGGGAGACCCCTCCCCTCCCATAGCCGGCGCATGAGGGGGGACTCCTCCCCTCCTTCATTCATGTGGTGAACCTCCACTCACATAAACATGGCCTCCACCCAAAATCCCACTCACATGTATTTAATTTCCACCAAATTAAATGCAACTCTCAATTAATAAAACTCTTTTATTTATTTTATTCAGAATTTTGTTAATTACTTTAATTAACAAACATTCACATAAAACCCCTTGCAGCATTTCAATATCACATGCAGAACCACTTTCTGCAATTTCACCCGAAACAATTCTGGTTTCTATCGAAACAATTCCTGTTTCTATCGAAACATTTCCTGCGCTTTGCAAACCTTTTGTATGGAACATATGTGCTCCTAAATGGTGTCCGGCAAACCTTAAGTGTGTCACCCTACGGTTCACGAATAATGCAGACATGATTGAGACTCCTCTCAGATCAATAATCAGAAGCGGGACCTGGAGATCCATACTGACTCCTGCATATTCAACGATGACTTCTGTGATCGTGAGAACCTTTAATGTCAGCAATTTAATCCCTTTGTCTCATGATATAATACATTTCCGAGATTCGATCATCGGTATCCAAATACCTAGTTTGATCTCGTTACCGACATGCACTATTTTCTCGTTCCCGTGATATAACATTCTAGTGATCACATCACTTGCTTGCAAGCTATCTTAATGTGATATCACCGAGAGGGCCCAGAGTATATCTATCTGTCATCGGGATTGACAAATTCCACTCTTTATCCATGAGCCTCAACATAACACCTTCATAGCACTGAACCCACCTTTATGGTCACCATGTTACGGTGTGACGTTTGATGTTATCAAGATACTCTTCCGGTGTTAGCAATTAACATGATCTCATGGTCTAAGGACTAAGACTACTTTGTATGATGTTATAGCAATATAAACATAATGACTTGATCGTAATGCTATACTTCGGATGAATGTTCATCACATCATTTCACAAATGTTGTGACCTTGTTATTAACAACATCCAATGTCCACGATCAGGAAACCTTGATCATCTTGTTAATCAACAAGCTAGTCTATAAGAGAGGCATAACTAGGAACCCTTTTTGTTTATTAAACACACATGTATTGATGTTTCCTATCAATACAATTATAGCATGCAAAATAAACATCTATCATATACAAGGAATACATAATAACAACTTTATTATTGCCTCTCAGGGCATATTTCCTTCAGTCTCCCACTTGCACTAGAGACAATAATCTAGTTTATATAGTGATAAATCTAACACCCATGGAGTTCTGGTGTTGATCATGTTTTGCCCTAGGGAGTAATTTAGTCAACGGATCTGCTACATTCAGGTCCGTGTGCACTTTACAAATCTTTATATCTCCATCCTTGACATGCTCGCGGATGGAGTGAAACCGGCGCTTAATATGCTTGGAATTCTTGTGAGACCTTGGTTCCTTGGCATTGGCTATGGCTCCATTATTGTCATAATAGATCACCATTGGGTCCAACGCACTAGGAACCACACCTAGTTCCGTTATGAACTCCTTCATCCAAACCGCTTCCTTCGCTGCTTCTGAAGCAGCAACATATTCCGCCTCCGTCGTTGATCCAGCCACCACAGGTTGTTTGGAGCTCCTCCAACTAACTGTTGCTCCGTTCAAGAGAAATATGTATCCGGATTGAGACTTAGAGTCATCCAGATCAGTGTCAAAGCTAGCATCGACATAACACTTAGCGACTAGCTCTTCTTCACCTCCGTATACAAGAAACATATCCTTAGTTCTTCTCAAGTACTTAAGGATATTCTTGACCGCTATCCAGTGTTCTGAACCTGGATAAGATTGGTACCTACTAGTCAAACTAATAGCATGTGCCACATCCGGTCTTGTACATAGCATGGCATACATTATAGAGCCTATGGCTGAGGCATAGGGGATCTTATCCATTATCTCTCTTTCTTCTGTCGTAGCCGGACTTTGAGTCTTACTCAATGTCTTGCCTTGCAACATAGGTAAGTACCCCTTCTTACTTCCGTCCATATTAAACTTCTTTAATATCTTATCAAGGTATGTACTCTGCGATAGCCCAATTAGGCGTCTTGATCTATCTCTATAGATTTTAATGCCTAATATATATGAAGCTTCACCAAGGTCCTTCATCGAAAATTTGCTGTTTAGATAACTTTTAACACTGTTTAAAAGATCTATATCATTTCCAATCAATAATATGTCATCCACATATAATATCAAAAATGCCTCATTGCTCCTACTCACTTTCTTGTAAATACAAGCCTCTCCATAAGTTTGGACAAATCCAAACTCTTTGATCAACTCATCAAAGCGGAGATTCCAACTCCGGGATGCTTGCTTTAGTCCATAGATGGATCGCTGAAGTTTGCACACCTTATCAGCATCCTTAGGATTGACAAAACCCTTAGGTTGTATCATATACAACTCTTCTTCAATATTACCATTGAGGAACGCAGTTTTGACATCCATCTGCCATATTTCATAATCGAAATATGCAGCAATTGCTAACATAATCCTAACCGACTTAAGCATCGCTACGGGAGAGAATGTCTCATCGTAGTCAACTCCTTGAATTTGTCGAAACCCCTTTGCGACAAGTCGAGCCTTATAGATGGTTACATTACCATCAGCATCAGTTTTTCTTTTGAAAATCCATTTATTCTCAACGGCCTTTCGATCGTGAGGTAAGTCCACCAAGGTCCAAACCTGGTTTTCATACATGGATTCCATCTCGGATTTCATGGCTTCTAGCCATTTGTTGGAATCAGGGCTCATCATCGCTTCTTCATACGTCGCAGGGTCATCTATTTCATCAATCATGAAATTCATAACAGGATTGCCGTACAGTTCAGGAGCTGCACGTGTCCTGCTTGACCTGCGAGGTTTGGTAGTGGCCTCTTTCGGAGTTTCATGATCAATATCATTAGCTCTCTCTTCATTAGGTGAAGTCAACTCCGAAACAACTTCCGGAGCTGCGCTACTCGCCATTTCATGAAGAGAAGGTTCAATAACCTCTTCGAGTTCTACCTTCCGACTACTCACACCTTTCGCGAGAAACTCCTTCTCAAGAAAGGATCCATTCTTGGCAACAAAGACCTTGCCCTCGGATCTGTGATAGAAGGTATACCCAATCGTTTCCTTAGGGTATCCTATGAAGATGCATTTTTCCGCTTTGGGTTCGAGTTTATCCGGTTGAAGTTTCTTCACATAAACATCGCATCCCCAAACTTTAAGAAATGACAGCTTAGGTTTGTTTCCAAACCATAATTCATACGGTGTCTTTTCAACGGATTTAGATGGTGCCCTATTTAAAGTGAATGCAGTGGTTTCCAGTGCATAACCCCAAAATGACAGTGGCAAGTCAGTCAGAGACATCATAGATCAAACCATATCCAATAAAGTATGATTACGACATTCTGACACACCATTACGTTGTGGTGTTTTGGCAGGCGTGAGTTGTGAAACTATTCCACAGTCTTTCATATGTGTGCTAAACTCGTAACTAAGATACTCTCCTCCACGGTCGGACCGCAGAAATTTGATCTTTCTGTTACGATGATTTTCCACTTCATTCTGAAATTCTTTGAACTTTTCAAAGGTTTCAGACTTATGTTTCATCAAATAGATATACCCGTATCTACTCAAATCATCCGTGAAAGTAACAAAATAACGATATCCACCTCGCGCCTACACACTCATTGGTCCACACACATCAGTATGTATGATTTCCAATAAATCTGTCGCCCGTTCCATTGAACCGGAAAACGACGTTCTAGTCATCTTGCCCATAAGGCATGGCTCACATGTATCAAATGATTCAAAATCAAGTGATTCCAAAAGTCCATCAGAATGGAGTTTCTTCATGCGTTTAACGCCAATATGACCTAGACGACAGTGCCACATATATGTAGATATATCATTATCAAGTTTAATCCTTTTAGCATCAACATTATGAATATGTGTAATACTACTATCAAGATCCAACAGAAATAAACCATTCAACAAAGGTGCATGACCATAAAAGATATTATTCATATAAATCGAACAACCATTGTTTTTAGACATAAACGAATAACCACTTTGCATCAAACACGATCTGGATACAATGTTCATGCTCAGTGCAGGCACCAAATAACAATTATTCAGGTTTATAACTAATCCCGACGGCATATGGAGAGGCAGCGTTCCGACGGCGATCACATCAACTCTTGATCCATTGCCGACCCGCATCGTGACCTTATCCCTTGCTAGTTGTCGCTTGTTCCGCAGCCCCTGAACCGAGTTACATATATTAGCAACCGATCCCGTATCAAATACCCAGGTGCTACTGCGAGTACTAGTCAAGTACACATCAATAACATGTATATCACATATACCTTTGTTTGCCTTGCCGGCCTTCTTGTCCACCAAATACTTGGAGCAGTTGCGCTTCCAATGGCTAGTCCCCTTGCAATAGTAGCACTCGGTGTCAGACTTAGGGCCAGCTCGGGGTTTCTTTTTAGGTGCGGCAACAAATTTGCCGCCTTTCTTTCCCTTCTGCTTGCCTTTCTTGTCCTTCTTGAAACCGGTGGTCTTATTGATCATCAACACTTGATGTTCTTTCCTAATCTCCACTTCTACAGTCTTAAGCATTGACAAAAGCTCGGGAAGAGACTTCTTCATGCCATGCATATTATAGTTCATCACGAAGCTCTTGTAGCTAGGTGGCAGAGATTGGAGAACACGATGTATGCCTAAGTCAATGGGAATCGTTATTCCCAAGGACACAAGCTTATCGGCGTACCCAGACATTTTGAGTACGTGCTCACTAACGGAGTTGTTCTCTTCCATCATGCAGGTAAAGAACTTTTCAGAAGCATTATAACTCTCTACGGCAGCATGGGTATCGAAAATCATTTTCAATTCTCCCATGGTATCAAAGGCATTGCCATTTTCGAAACGTTTTCGAAGTTCTGGCTCTAGCCCATACAGTATGCCACAATGAACTAAGTTGTGGTCCTCCTGACGAGTTATATAGACGTTCTTTTCCTCGTCAGGGGCATCAGGAGCTGGTGGGGGGCCTAGCGGCGCCTCTAGCACATATTGCTTTTGTGCAGCAGTGAGGAGAATCCTCAAATTCATAGCCCAGTTGGTGAAGTTGCTACCATTCGCAGCAAGCTTCTCTTTCTCCATGAACACATTGAAATTAAAAGCAGGTGGTGCCATCTACAACAGAATTTGTAAAATATATTTAGACTAAGTTTATGATAGATTGAGTTCAACTAATCCAAATTACTAATGAACTCCCACTCAAAAACGACATCCCTTGTGTCCTTTTGGTGATTACATGAACCAAATCCACTACACCAAATCCGATCATCACGTGAGTCGGTGTAGCTTCAAAGGCGAGCATCTATATGGGCATCATATCAACTATATGACTCATGCTTAACCTTTTGGTCCGTGTTCCGAGGCCATGTCTGTACATGCTAGGCTCGTCAAGTAAGAACCTTAGTATTCGCGTGTGTAAAACTGTCTTACACCCGTTGTATGGAAGCGTAGAGTCGAGAACACCCGATCATCACGTGATGCCTCAAAACACGATCCACAAAATGGTGCATACTTAAGGAAGAACACATTTTATCTTGATATCTAAATGAGGGATCATCTTATAATGCTACCAAAAGCGCCAAACTAGCAATATAAGATGCTAACATCTAATGTGTGAAGTGAGGTGATATGGTCCATGCATTTGATCTCTATCATTTGCATCGTGGTATGATCTCTATCATTCCTTTGTGTGTAAGGCCAAGGTCTATGGAACTTACACGTTAAGTGAGTTGTAAGAGTATCTATCATACATCTACTTACAACAATACCATATCAAGACACTAGCCCAGCAACGATCTAAACTAGACGCCTCTAATTTATCAATTGCAAGTTTTACGTGGCTTAGGGCTTTTGGAGATAGAACCGGTCTTACCTATGAACATGAACCACAACGAGGATAACCAAGTTATTAGCAACTCGTTGTAAATCAGATATTGACTATAGTAGGAGAGACAGACACCCGCTAGCCACTTATGCAAAACTAGTTGCATGTCAGTCGTGGAACCGGTCTCATGTACGATGACATGTAAGGTTGGTCCGGGCCGCTTCATCCCACTATGCCACCAATATCCAAAGTACATAGAAGATGCAATAACATTATCATCATCTCCCACATATAAACATATGTGTACTACCCGTGCAAAGCACCTACGCATAGATCAGGCTCTGATACCACTATTGGGTCCGCAGCATAGAAAACAAAAAAATTCCTACGATGAGAACTATACGCCAAGATCTATCTACTAGATACAGAGCATCGGGTGGACATACATCCATGGAGAACTTACCCTCGAAGACAACGAGTTTTGTTAACGAGTAGGAACTCGTGGTTGATGTAGTCGTACGCTTGCCGATCTCAAGGTCGTGTGGAAGTCCGAGCGCCGCAAATCAGCAGCGCATCCGTCCTCGCACACACGTTCAAGCCACCGGACAACCTCCACCTCCTCGCTCCAGCGAATCAGCGGAAGCAGCAACTCCTTCCAGACGCAAGGCCACCGGGAACATGTATCTCGCTAATCCGAGACCATGGGGAAATATCTAGAGGGGGAGAGAGATCCTTCACGAGGAGGTCTGGTTTGTGAGAGGGGAGAGGGGGGATTTATATAGGAGGGAGGGAGACCCCTCCCCTCCCATAGACGGCGCATGAGGGGGGGAATCCTCCCCTCCTTCATTCATGTGGTGAACCTCCACTCACATAAACATGGTCTCCACCCAAAATCCCACTCACATGTACTTAATTTCCACCAAATTAAATGCAACTCTCAATTAATAAAACTCTTTTATTTATTTTATTCAGAATTTTGTTAATTACTTTAATTAACAAACATTCAAATAAAACCCCTTGCAACATTTCAATATCACATGCAGAACCACTTTCTGCAATTTCACCCGAAACAATTCTGGTTTCTATCGAAACAATTCCTGTTTCTATCGAAATATTTCCTGCGCTTAGCAAACCTTTTGTCTGGAACATATGCACTCCTAAATGGTGTCTGGCAACCCTTAAGTGTTTCACCCTACGGTTCGCGAATAATGCAGACATGATTGAGACTCCTCTCAGATCAATAATCAGAAGTGGGACCTCGAGATCCATACTGACTCCTGCATATTCAACGATGACTTCTGTGATCGTGAGAACCTTTAACGTCAGCAATTTAATCCCTTTGTCTCATGATATAATACATGTCCGAGATTCGATCATCGGTATCCAAATACCTAGTTTGATCTCGTTACCGACATGCACTCTTTTCTCGTTCCCGTGATATAACATTCTAGTGATCACATCACTTGCTTGCAAGCTATCTTAATGTGATATCACCGAGAGGGCCCAGAGTATATCTATCCGTCATCGGGATTGACAAATTCCACTCTTGATCCATGAGCCTCAACATAACACCTTCATAGCACTGAACCCACCTTTATGGTCACCCTATTACGGTGTGACGTTTGATGTTATCAAGATACTCTTCCGGTGTTAGCAATTAACATGATCTCATGGTCTAAGGACTAAGACTACTTTGTATGATGTTATAGCAATATAAACATAATGACTTGATCGTAATGCTATACTTCGGATGAATGTTCATCACATCATTTCACAAATGCTGTGACCTTGTTATTAACAACATCCAATGTCCATGATCAAGAAACCTTGATCATCTTGTTAATCAACAAGCTAGTCTATAAGAGAGGCATAACTAGGAACCCTTTTTGTTTATTAAACACACATGTATTGATGTTTCCTATCAATACAATTATAGCATGCAAAATAAACATCTATCATATACAAGGAATACATAATAACAACTTTATTATTGCCTCTCAGGGCATATTTCCTTCACATCAACCATGCAAAAATAGATGAAATAACATAAGTGTGACCTCTCAATACGAAATATATCAATGAATAATAGTGAATTAAGACATAGAATAGTGATGCAAAATGGACGTATCAATGGGTGAAAGGGCGCTGCCCTTCTATCGGCTCCTCCGCAAAGTTGACAAATTCGAGTGGACCAATGAAGCGCAAGAAGCATTCGAAGATATCAAGCGCCTACTCTCCACCTCGCTAGTACTAGTGACTCCACGAGAAAGGGAACCACTGTTGTTGTACATCTCCGCCAGCAACCAGGTGGTCAGCACAGTGCTCGTTGTTGAACGAGCCGAGGAAAAGAAAGTCCACGGCGTAAAACGCCCGGTATACTACCTCAGCGAGGTCCTCACGCCAACAAAACAGCGGTACCCGCACTACTGGAAGCTGGCGTACGGCGTCTTTATGACCGCCCGACGACTGCACCACTACTTCTAGGAACACCCAATCGTGGTAGTCAACGACGCCCTATTGGGGCATATCCTCAATAACCCCAACGCCACGGGGCGAGTCGCGCTTTGGGGAATAGAGCTGTCTCCACGATACATCACATACGAAAAACGCGACGCCATCAAGTCGCAAGTGCTGCCCGACTTTCTCGTGCACTGGATGGAGAACCAGCTCCCGGACAAGCCAGATATGTCCTACCTCTGGACAATGCACTTCGATGGGTCCAAACGGAAAGACGGAGCTGGCGCAGGTGTCATATTGACATCACCTCAAGGGGACAAGCTAAAATATATCCTGCGAATGCAGTTCACAGCCTCAAACAATGAGGCTGAATACGAGGCCCTGTTGCATGGGATGAGGATGGCAAAAGCCTGTGGCACCAAAAGGCTCATCATATATGGTGACTCCAAGTTGGTCGTCAACCAAACAATGCATGAGTGTGACGCGCTGAACAACAACAGGATCGCATACCGCGACCTCTACGATACACTCGAGGGAGACTTTGATGGTTGCGAGTTGCGACACATAGGTCGCGAAAGCAACGAGGAGGCGGACACACTCGCCAACATAGGCTCTACCTATGCCCCCATACCACCTGGGGTATTTCTCGAGCGCATATGCGAACGCTCCATCAAGCCAAAGGCCGCAGAGAAGAAAACAAGCGTAGCAACGGACTCGGGGGCTACGCCACCCAATGAGCCAATGGCACTCGATGACTTGGAGCTGGACACAGGACTCGAGGGACCAATGAGCGTCATGATGATCGAGAAATCTTGGACGCAGCCGTACATTACATACCTCCTCAGCAAGAGACTACCGGACGATCCGACAGATGAACGGCACATCGCGCGGCGCTCCAAGGCATTCGCCGTTCTCAACGGCGAACTGTATAAACGCAGCATCACAGGAGTGCTACAATGATGCGTCTCCATGGCTGACGGAAGAGCAATTCTCCTCGACATCCATGAAGGGACCTGCGGGCACCACGCAGGCAGTCGCGCCCTCGTTGCCAAAGCTCTACGAGCTGGATTTTACTGGCCCACGGCCATGCGCGACGCCAAGGACATTGTCCAAAAATGCAATACTTGCCAGCGATTCGTGGACAAGCCACACGCACTAGGCGCAGAGCTACGGCCTATTCCATTGGGCTGGCCCTTCGCACAATGGGGGCTCGATATGGTTGGCAAGCTGCCAAGATCCTCGCGCGGAGGCTACGTCTACCTCTTGGTTGCAGTCGACAAATTCACCAAGTGGATCGAGGCCGTGCCAATGACCAACCAATCAGGGCACAGCACAGTCAAGTTCTTCGAGTCCATCGTCTACCACTTCGGCGTGCCGCACAGCATCATTACCGACAACGGGACGAACTTCACATCCAAGGAGTTCCAACAATTCTGTGAGAACCTGGGGATCAACATCAGCTACGCCTCAGTAGCGCATCCACAGACCAATGGTCAGGTGGAAAAAGCAAACGGGCTCGTCTGCAGCGGCATCAAGAAGTGACTCATGCGACCACTCGAACAAGCGGCGGGTTGCTGGCCAGATGAGCTGCAATCCGTACTCTAGAGTCTACGTACAACTCCAAACAGCGCCACGGGCTACACGTCATTCTTTATGGTGCACGGAGCAGAAGCAGTACTACCCGTCGAGGTACGGTACAAGGCGCCGCGTGTGGTCGCCTACAGCGAACAAGAGTCATCCCTTGCACTCGAAGACTCTGTCGACCTCCTCGACTAAGCAAGAGAAATCGCCACAGAAAGATCTACGATCTACCAGCAGAACCTGCGCAACTACCACAGTAGAAAGCTTCGCCCCAGATCCTTCGTCGAAGGTGACCTGGTCCTGTGACTAAAGCAGCAGGGACATTTCAAGCTCGAGTCCCCCTGCGAAGGACCGTACGTGATTACAGAAGTAATCCCAGGTGGCGCCTATCGCCTTCAAGATTTAGAGACAGGAGTTGCATACTCCAACCCTTGGAACGTCGCACAACTGCGACGCTTCTTCCCTTAGTCGTTTCTTTACTTTTACATCGCAAATAAGGCTACTCAGCCACACATTGTACCTCGCACTGTTCTCCAAATAAATAAAAGCTAAGTGCCCCAAAACTCTGTGTTTCTCCTTTACTCTGTCAATTTTACACTCGGGAGCTGCGCCACCCTACTTGCATCTGTTCTTCAAACCAAAACGCGATATCCTGAGTAGCTGGCACATCAATCGAACCCCTTAACACAAACTCAACCCAGCTGCAACGCACCTGACAGGTTGACAAGGGACTGAGATAAAAGATGACCAGGCTAATGAAAAGGACTCGCATAAAGTGCAACGCACCTCGAGCTCACGAAGCTCCTTATACACATTTTGACAACAAATTATCTACAACATCTGTACGAACTTTACAACACAAGTACACTTATGTGCAGGATACAAATTTGGCTACTCTTGCAACAGATGAACGTTGGTTTGCTCCTCAAAAAAGTCGACAATCTCCTCTGCTGGACGGTCCACCGCCTGATAGTGCGGCACCATATTCCAGGCAGATCCCGCTGGTGGTGCTGGCGGTCCAGAAGCAATGGCAGCAACATCCACGTCAGGCTTGTGCAATCGCACAATTGAGAGGGCAGCCTTGGCACCAGCCACCAACTGCTGCCTCACGCATTCGCGAACCGCGGACATATCTTGAAACTTGGCAAGGAGAGCCAGCAGGCTTGACGGAGCGTCGTCCAGCGGGAACATTACCCGATAAATGTTCTTCAAGCACGACTACGACTTCTTCAGGAAGAGCAGCACTCGTGATGCGGGATCCTGCAGGGTCGCCAACGCAGTCGCACGATCATGATCTACCCAGAAGTATCCGCTCTCCTGAAGTTGCTCCTGGGTGAGATCATGAAGGCGAATGGCAATTCTATCCTTCTCCTCCTGCGGACGGCGCGCGCTAACAACTACACGAAGCAGCATCAATAGCATGAGTACAACGTACTGCTGCAGGTAACTACAAAGGAAAAGATGAGAATAAGCAAACTAACACTTAAACTGGTCGCCCAGCTGCGTCACCTCGCCAAGCAGATGCTGCTCGCGGGTGGCGGCTTTTTCAGCCTTCGACTTCCACACGTCCACGCTACCACGGATCATGGGCAACTCACGCTCCAGCTGCTTAACGCGATCACGAAGTCGCGAAAGCAAGGACAGCTCCTCTACCCTGGAGCGCGGTGGTGCCACTGTATCCTCAAGAGATAGCGAGTCCTGGGTTCCCCCCACAGGACCACTTGATGTACCCTACCACAAAGTCAAGACAGAGGCAAATAAGGCGACCAACTTAACACAAAGGCAAAAGTAACAGATGCATTCAAGATCAGCATAAAGTATTCACAAACACACTCGCCAGCAGGCATGTTCTCAGACCAAAAGGACAATTCATCAACTATTACAAAAAGCTAACTACGGAGCAGCCGGCTTCTTCGACTTCGCCGGCTTCGGGGGCTTCATCAAGTCCGTGGTAGTATCAGACGCCACTGACTTTCCGCCGGCCCCTGAGGCCGAAGCTTTCGCCGCCTTCTTGGCACGTTGGAGCTCCTCCGAATACTTGGCAACGGTATTGATCAAGGAATGGCCATATTTGGCACAGGCAGTCGCGAAAGGAGTGAAGACTACCTGCTGACCGTCCGTGCCAACAGGCATTGCCTTCGACACCGTAGAGGGATCTATCTCGACTCCGTGGGCTTGCACCATGGCGAGTGACATGGTCGCGCCAGCCGCGCGGAGGGAGTTCTTGTAGGTGGCAGGCACACCCCCGGCGAGTGACTCCACCAGCTTGTCCATATTATCGACCAGCTCCGCCTTCGGAATCAACTCCTCCCGGAGGCGACTGAGGGTGACCTTGGCCTTGGACAATGTATCTTGGATAGCGGCGCTTCAGTCCTCGACTGCAGACACCGCGCCTGCCAGAGCGTCATCGCGACGAAGGGTCTGCGGGTCAAAGCTCAAGTCGGCAGCATCTGTACAGAAAACACACACATGGATCAAACCTCTAGCGCCACCGGCAAAACTCTAGATACAGAGAAGGACAACAATAAAATATCTACCAACAAAGGTACCTGAGAGGGCCTTGGTGACTGAGAATAGTTGCTCTTCGAATAGCTTTTCCCTGGCGGCAAAGGAGGCACGAAGATCTTCTTCGCGCTTTTGTGCATCATCACGAGCCGCGATTGCCTCGTCGTGCCCCTTCACAGCTACGGCTAATGTCTTTTCCAAGGTGGCGACGTTGCGCAGTAAAGAGTTATGCTCAGCTACATGGCAATCAAAGGTTGACTATCAGTCGACTATACCAAAACAGGAGAAGACGAAAAAGAATAAGTGTAGAACACTCACTTTCGACCACGCGGTGACGCGTCTCCAGCATTGCATGCTGGCGACCCATCGCCATCACCTGCTCCGCCACTTGCGTGGCTTCCTTTACAAGGAGCTATCGCACAAACAAGGAATCAGAGAGGGAAAAAGAGAACATCGACTGCCACACTAAAAAGAAGGAAAATATACTTACATGGTCCTCTAGCGACTCCAAAGAAGTTTGTTGAACCGTCATCCAAGCAACCATTCGATGCTCCCCTATGTGAGGAGAACTCGAAGAATTGTGCCCGGAGTGGGCTGCCGTCGGAGGGGAAGGAGAGCGCTCGACCTCTACCTTGGCCCTTGAGGTCGCGACTCCCGATTCCTTCAAAAACTCGACATCGCCAGAAGATGACGACGCCTCTTGACTACAAGACCAAATTCACATAGATAAAGGGCAAACTACAGGGCAAGGCCAACAAGAAAACGGAAAATAATGAATGAACTCGCAAACTTACCAGTCAAACTTGTCACGATCAAACGTGGCCTCCTTCGACTCCGACGAAGACTCCTTTGGGCAATCGCATCTTCTTGCGAGAAGACGGTGCGATAGCCCTCACAGGAACGGCTAGAATGGGCGACTCCGCGCCAACAGCCGTGCCTTCTGGAGTCGAAGGATTCGACGCATCAGAATCCTTGTTGCGCGAACGCTTGCGAATATCCGGGCTCTCGGACTCGGGGGCTTCCTCTTCCACATCAGAAGGGACAGTCGACTCAGACTCGTCCTCTTCCAAAGCTTTGCCAGGAATAATCCCCTCAGGGAGAGGAGGCATAGAGGGCGACACCGCCCAATCCTACATAATGAGAGCAAAGATCGGCAAAAAGAACAAGTAAACAACATAAAGGCAATCGCGAAAATATGCTACTGTGTAGCACAACTGTACCTCAGGAGGGGGATTCGAAGCATCAAACGGAGGAACGACTGGCTCACTCGGAAGCACATCCTTGACAGTGTACTTCGTGACCAATCGAACCCTCTTATCCACCTCACTCGCGGACATGCCATCGGCAGACACGCGAGTGGCATCATCAGTGCCACCCCATTGAAACATGGGATGGACTCTGGCTTGGAGAGGCTGGACGTGACGGCGCAGCCAAGTCCTGATAAGGGTGCAGCCTCCCTCTTCTGCGCCTATGCGACTCTCGAGGTCGCAGACGCGTTGATACAGCACGTCTGTCTCCGCGAGTTCGCCAGGCATAACTACGTTCTTCCAAGAACGCATCTTCTTGCAGGGAGTCACGGGATCGAAGGGCGCGAGTCCGAAGTGCTCATTTTTGGCCTTCTGATCACGGACATAGAACCATTTGTCCCTCCATCCCTGGACGGACTTGGTGAGCTTAATGATGAAGTAGGTGGCGGATGGGTCGACGTGGATTCTGCAACCACCTACGTCGTAAACTAAAGAGATAGATGTGGATTAACGCTTCAATTTAATCAAGCGCTTGAAAAGACCAAAGTGTGGCTCGATTCCGAGCCAGCACTCGCAAAGAGTAATGAAGCAGGTGATGTGGAGGATAGAATTTGGGGACAGCTGATGGAGCTGGAGCCCATAGAAACAAAGAAGACCCCTAAAAAAGGGGTGGAGAGGCAAAGAGAGACCGCGAATGACGAATGCGAGAAACATCACTCGAAAACTAGCGGGGGGAGCAGGAATGGTCTCACCGCTGGGGACGCGTGCATCGGCGACTGCTGCAGAGATAACTCCGTCTTGGCGAAGAAGACGGAGATCCGACGCCTTGATAATGGAGGGGCGCCATGCACCATTGGTCACGCGAGTGCCCGCGACCTTCTTCTTCACGCCGGCGGCGGCGCTGGTGCCCGCAGCAGCGAAGCCACCCTTCTTCTTCGTCGTGGCGACGGTGGCCGCGGAATCAGTGGCAGCACCTCCTTTCTTTTTCCCCATTGCGCAGCAGCGATGAGAGCGCAGAAAGTAGCTTGGAAACGAGCGGAGGTGGTCCAGCGCTGTGGAGGAGATGAGCGCAGGGAAAAGCAGAAGAACAGCAGCAATGGTGATGGCAGCGAGGAAGAAAGAGCGCAGATGGAAAATTACCGCCGCAGCACCGCTACTTAACCCCTAGGAGATGCAATCCAACGGTTGACAAAAACCCTATTGGACGCGTGGCAGGCATCGCGGTGGACACGTGGAGAAGAGGAAGCGTGAACCGTCCCCCCACTTCTCCCATTACGTGCGGAAATCGAGGAGGTGCAGTTAAAATAAAGATTACGCACAACCAGTCAAATCAAAGTTAGGAAGTGGGACCCACCGCTCGTCACGTCCCGTCAAACTCGCTCACGCGGGCAACTGAGGTCATACAAGCGTCAGCAATGACGTCATCATAGCTACGCAGTGGAAAATTTGACTACTTTAGTCCTTGCAGGAGTCTTCGACTCCACCAAGCACTCGGGGGCTACTCCCATAGGGAGCGTTGGCCGCGCACCCTACGATTTTTTATTTTCTTATTGCAGGAATGTGGGCAATCAAAATCAAACCCAATCACTCGAAACACGGTTCGATTATGGACATTGGTTACTCCCATAGGGAGCGCCGGAAACAATTTCGACTGAAACAAGTAAGCAAAAGATGACAGCAGTCACAAAAATGTTTTAGTCCTTGCCTAAGTCTTCGACTGAAACAAACGAGCAAAAGACAACAGCAGTCGCAAAGGTTCTTTAGTCCCTGCCTGAGTCTTCGACTCAACCAGGCACTCGGGGGCTACTCCCATAGGGAGCGCTGGTCGTGCACCCTATGATTATTTGCATAAAAATTGTGTGTTGATAACATCCGCACACACAGCTCATGGCGACACCGCCTCATAATTTTCCCTACAAAGAGACTACGTCTCCTGGGTCGCCCGAATCGTCTCCGCGATGATAAAATTCGGATGCCGCGCTTACAGCATGAAGGTAAGACCTGAATAAGGCTTGGCAACGCATTTAACTACGCACTACCAGAAATATATCCGTGCCTACAAGCACGATGGACATGCCTTGACGGACGCGTCGAGTGCTCACACCCATATAACTGGAATTCGACTCCTGTAATACATCCGCGGCCTAAGTCGAATTACGCCAGCACTTTTCTGGATTCGAGTCCGGGGACTCGAGTTCGAGTAGATTGCGTTGTTTCACCCTAAGGTGGTTAACTGATACCGATAATTCGGCTATATCAGGCACGTATATAAACAATCCCTATGACGCAAATAAAAGCAGTCGAAAATGTACTCATTCAGGCACTCGAAGACTTCAAAAAGTCCCCAGTCGAATCTGCGATTCCACTGGACACTCGGGGGCTACTGACATGGGTATACCCTACAGGTACTCGAGCTTGGTATATACGGTCCAAATATGAACAGGCCCACGGTGTCGCCAAGGCCCAGATGAAAGGACTTGAGTAACCTGCGGACTCTCGATTGCTTGAAGGACAAGAAGCTAAAGATAGAAAGTTTGAAGGGGAAAACCCTAACTTGTAACCGACTCGACCTGCTACCCGAGACCTAGCCTATCTATATAAAGGCTAGGAGGGGCGGCGAGGAGCACACACACAACCCTAGTTTCCACAACCCTCGCCAGATTACATCTACGCACCATTGTAACTTTCGACTCCCTCGATAATTCCACGAGCAGACAAGCAGGAGTAGGGAGATCGGCGAACAGAAACAACACGACCCCGTAGCCACGTTGTCAATGCGGCCATGTTTTGCACCCAAACCGTGGTTTGGAAATAGCCTATTCTATAAGTTACTAGAACAACGATAATTGAGAGAGGTTTAAAATATTTAATAACAAAGAACTTTTAACAAGAACAAAATAAATTAAGACGGAAAGTAAACAGTAATATGAACTGAATTAAAGATATTGTAGTTGTAGGATTGAATGGAATGAGAGAGGGCTTCTAAGCTTTGGTCTCACTAGTACTAGATGGGCAAATACATGCGTGATCTATAAGAGATTTCTCAGACAAATAAACGTTCCCCAATTGATTACCGGGCTGTCACACTTTGTGCACTATGCATGGTTCTCGCGCATCACCGCAAGGAAAAAGGCACTTCCGGACCAAAGGATCACATAAAATCATCTTAGATCACAATAAATTCTAACTTAGCGCACTAGATCATACCTCAACCTAGAATTGAATCAATCACTCACACATGGATGAACAACGAAACATATATAAATATATAATGATATCACAACCGTGTTCAATCTTATAATTACTAAACACAAGAGAGAGAGAGAGAGAGAGAGAGAGAGAGAGAGAGAGAGAGAGAGAGAGAGAGAGAGAGAGAGAGAGAGAGAGAGAGAGAGAGAGAGAGAGAGAGAGATGGAGATGATGATGGAGATGGATATCGATGCGTGGTGGTGGTGATGTCTTCCTTCTCCTCCCCTTCTTGCTTGGATGCCTTTATGGTGATGGTGTTGAGGGAGATAGTACTTATTATTCATTTACTGTTGTGTTGGATCTTGTATGGTTTGTCATACTTTGGGGATATTTTATGATGCATGTAATGGTATAGATCTATACATAATGCCTTGTTTATCCATATCATGAGGTGATTGACACCACCAAGTAGGGGTAGATGAGAGATGTGATAATACTCACAACATAGCACAACATATGAATCATTGCACTAGTGTTTAGAATGTTTTCCATTAATAAGTATGATGTATGTAGGTAATGGGTGGCCGAGTGACAATGGCATATGTATTGAGTGACAGCAATGCAGCCCAACATCCTTTATCTAGGGATAAAAAGGGAGAAGTATGATGTGTGGTGTGACATAAACCAAATGCTAGCCTTATTGCAAGGGTGACCTAGCAAGACAAATGAGTACTTCTTTCACCTATGTGTTTTATGACATGTAGCCACCATAAAAGTACCATTAAAACATGAAAAATGTGTACTATCTATAACATGATAATCACCTTAGATGGAGAAGAGAGGATTAAGTGAACCCATGAACCCATGTCCATTATTCCTATAAAAGAAAACCCTTGTCTTGTCCTCTTGCATTGTAGAAGATTGTGACACTTTTATATTCTTGTTTTGTTACATTAAACTTTCAACCATTAAAACAACCATCTTATTCCTTAAAACTTGTGACACTTTAGTTGTAGAGAATAGATAGCTTTTCCTTTTTGCTCCTGCGGATTGATACCCTACTTCCACATTGAGAGGTACTATAGTGATCCCCTGCACTTGGGGGTTATCAAGATACTTTTCCGGCATCGTTGCCAGGGAGCATAGCGCTTAAGTTTCTATTCTTGTGTGCACTAGACTTTAGATTTGTTTTAGTTTGTTTTATATCTTGCAATCATCTCAGCTTGGTGAGGTTTCTTTAACTTGTTTGGTTGTGAGTTTCTCATTAGATTTACTTTGAATTTTTACTTTCCTTATATCAAAAAACACATAAAAATTATTATAAATTTTACTATGGATGAACTTTCACCTAAGGACCTTAGGGATTTAGATGAAGCTAATTATTTTTTTCTCCCAAGAAAGAGTGCATGTGAAAAAACTTATTGAATTCTCCAATTAGATTGCTAAACAACTATGTGAGTTGTATAACGTGTCTTGTTGCACAAAACAAAATGATAAGCATCTCTACTATCAATGCAAATGTAGTAATCACTTTATAATTACCTAACATCATGAAAAGAATCATGATTACTTTGAAATGAGATTACTTGATCAATTTATTTCTTTCATTGGAGCTAGTGAGGTGGACTTCCTAATTAATAAAAAGTATGAAACTTGTGATGTAACTCGTGATCTTAAAAAAAGTAAGTTCTATGCTCCTTAAATATTGCAAAGAAAGCTTTTATGATAATGCTTATGTTATTGATTATGCAAAGAATATTCTTGCAGCCATGGAAAGAACTAATATTTTGCAGGAAGAAGATGACAAAAGCATAAGCTTGGGGATACCCATGCACCCCCCAATAAGAGGAGAGTGATGAGCAAACACAAGAAGATGACAAAAATATAAGCTTGGGGATGCCCATGCACCCCAAAGAATAGGAGAAAAATGAAGAAGAAGAAGAAGAAGAACAAGAAGAATAGGAGAAAAATTAATCAACACCTTATTTAGCATAGAACTCAAAACTTCAAAATATCATTTCCAATTGACAACTCCTTCCATAAGAAAACTATCAAGTCTATTGTTTTGACATTATTGGGTCGAGCATAACCTATTCATTTAAGACAAAGCTATTTAGTGACAACCAACAAATTTCAAAAGATCTTGATCAAGTATTCATTCTTTCCAAGTGTAGAGATTGTGGCAATGTTTTCTAGAGGATCACAAATAGTGTCACAAGCTTGATAAAAAAATTTGCATGATGCATACAAGCTCTAAGTCAACTCCTATGGTGCCTATCATGAGCAAGTGTATCCCCATATGAATATAGAACTAGACTCACTTAAACAAGCATTCAAAAACAGCGGGATACATGATTGCATTAAACCTTCATCGAATACAAACATTGCACAAGACTCTACACATGTAGAAGTAACCTCCCCAAGCTTAGAACTTTGCAAGAACCAAACTTGAGTATATCACCAAAAGAAAAGAGAAAATACAGTTTCCAAAAGAGAGTGTGATAAGTGGTTACCTCCCCAAGCTTAGTTGAAAACAAGGGTGGCACACTTTACCATTGAGGTACAAGTAACCTCTCTTTTGATGGACAAAGAACCTTTGCTTCAACATGTTTCTTGATATGGCCCGGTGTGGCTTCCTTGAGGACCTTCTTAAAAACTAAAAGAAAACAAAATATTTTTGTGTTTCTGAAGACACGGGTTTAGCTCACAAGTGATAAAAATACAAGTCCCACTGAGTCAGTTCATCAACCTAAGCACCACGCTTAAGTCAACAAACTAGTTCTAGAAGATGCCTCTCCTAGATTTGATGAAGTGCAAGTGAGAAAAAATATGAAACACGAGTGTGTAGCCCCTATGTGTTTAATAAAAGAGGTTCGAGTTGAAAGGTTTTACCAGAAACTGATTGTCGAAGCGTTGAATTGAAGCAACCAAGTGGCTCATGTGAGTGTTTGCATGGTCGACACTACCATACACATCGTCACACAAGGTTCAAGTGCCTGCGAAAATAACACACAAAATAAAATGCATCAGTTTGGTATACGAACATAATTCGTTTACCCCACCGATAAAAGGAAAGTAAAAAAAGAAAAAATGAACTTCTATAGAGAATTAGAGTCTAGGAGGTTTCAGAGGTAGAAATTTGTTGCTTACATATGCTCGGCTTCTCTAGATCATGGGAGAAGCTCACAGGTGGTGTTTCGAGGTTTTTAGAAGAAGAAAGAATAAAATTTTGAGCAATGGTTACCTTCCAGTTGGCATTTGAGGGGTTTTCTCAACTATACGGGCGCAACTATACGGCCGGACCAAAAGTGTCCCGCCGTATAGTTGGTCGTCAAACTGTCTGTCCCTAGGAAAAGAAAATATACAAAGGCATTGATATCTATATGACTAGAACTATACGGCCGGAATTTTTATTCCTGCCGTATAGTTGGTCGTTAAACTCTCAGTACATATGAAAGAAAAATTGTCGATGGCAAAGATATCTATACGACCGGAACTATACGGCCGGAATTTTTATTCCCGCCGAATAGTTGGTCGTTAAACTCTCTATAGCCATAAAAAATTCCGTTTCTTCGAGAATTATTTCTTATTCTGAAACTTAGCAAAACACCGTGTTTTGACAGTAAAATAACAACTTTAATTTCGACCAACAACAGCATGTATGAAATGGGATTTAGGTACAACCGAGTTTATGCAACACATAGTAACAATAAATTCTACCTTTTGAAAACTTCAACAAGATTACTCTAATAGCAAGACATGCGAAGAATAAAAGTGCCAATGCAACATGAATGCATATAGACTCAAGACACAAAACTAAGAAAGACACCTAATGACTTCCGGGTTGCCTCCCGGGAAGCGCTCTCTTTAAAGCCATAATGCCAGGCTAGGATGCTCCATACATTACCCACCTAGATCCCAAGGGATATCGACTCGAGGTGAGGTTGTACATACCATCTTGGAGCATCTCGAAGTAGAGTTCGGTCGGAGTCGTACCCGCTTATGGTGCATCGGCGTCATGTAGATGAACAAGTTCTCGCTTTCAAGCGAGTGTTGATGCACCAAGGTTAGTGAACATGCCTCTGTGTATAGCTACAATGAGAGGATTTGAGATTCATATAAAATTCTTAAATCTTTACCTTGGTTACCTATGTAGAGGAACACTTCATAGTATTCTTCCTTCATAGCAGGGAGTTTAGGACCCTGCATGTTAGTATAGCAAGGTTCTATCTCTAGTTCATTATTATTAATGCTCTCCATATGAGTGTCTAGGCACAAGGCCTCTGCAGAATAATTATCAACAGTTTTAGCATCATAAAAATCATTACTAGAGTGAGAGGCATCACAAACAAAAGTTGTAGTGTGACTCCCTTTGTCAACCTCACCTTTTTGTTCCTCCTTTTCATCGACTAGTGTTTTAATAGCAATGATATAATCAAAAGTAGGAGTTGAAGGTGTGAGCAGGTGATCAATCCATTCTTCCTCCTCTTCCTTATGCTCCTTTTCCTCTCCACTTAAATTATTTTCAAAAAAGAGGAATATGAGGTATACTAAATTAAAAACTCCATCAAGTGCTTCACTTTCAACTTCAATACTTCCTAGTCTAAATACCATTTCAGATGCACCTTTGAAAAGAATGTATTCTAGTACTTCCAAACTAGCATAGGATTTATCTCTATTATAATTTGCTAGAGTAGGATTGTTGGAATACTTACATTGAAAATTAAGGTGGTCATCTGTAATACAAATTGTGCAATAAGATCCATCATTAGCACGCAACCATAATGAATGCATTTCTAATTGGTCCACCAATTTCTTTATAAGCTCATATCTAGCAACCAGGCTTGGTGAACTTGAATCCTTTATCTTCTCCAATGCTTGTATTATCTCTTCAACAAAATTTATCTCGGAAGACATGATTAGTAGCAACAATTTTTATAAATTTTTGGTTTTGTATTTTTTATTGTTTTCAATATAAAAGAAAGCAATAAGATAATAGCAGCAAACAGAAATAAACTAGGTGCGAGTAGGAAGGTAATAACCGGATGCTTATCTCCCCAGCAACGGCGCCAATTTGATGACTGGATTCCTGCACCGACAACAAGGTTATTGCAGTACTTATAGCAGCAAATATTTAAGAGTTTGTCCCGATGGGAGAACAGCGAACGGAAACAACACGACCCCGCAGCCACGTTGTCAATGCGGCCATGTTTCGCACCCAAACCGTGGTTTGGAAATAGCCTATTCTATAAGTTACTAGAACAACGATAATTGAGAGAGGTTTAAAATATCTAATAACAAAGAACTTTTATTAAGAACAAAATAAACTAAGACGAAAAGTAAACAGGAATATGAACTGAATTAAAGAGATTATAGTTGAAGGATTAAATGGAATGAGAGAGGGCTTCTAGGCTTCGGTCTCACTAGTACTAGATGGGCAAATATATGTGTGATCTATAAGAGATTTCTCAGACAAATAAACATTCCCCGATTGATTACCATGCTGTCACACTGTGTGCATTATGCATGGTTCTCGCGCATCACCGCAAGGCAAAAGGCACTTCCGGACCAAAGGATCACATAAACTCATCTTAGATCACAATAAATTCTAACTTAGCGCACTAGATCATACTGATACGTTGCAAACGTATCTATAACTTTTGATGTTCCATGCTTGGTTTATATCTACTTTCTTATGTTTTGTCCACACTTTGGAGTACTTTCTACACACTTTCTTGGACTAACCTATTAACAAGATGCCACAGTGCCAGTTGCCTGTTTTCTGCTGTTTTTGGTTCCAGAAAGTTAGAAAATGAATATTCTCGGAATTGGACCGGACAAAAGCCAAAGTCGCTATTTTCCCGGAAGATTCACGGAGCCAGAAGGAGAGACGAAGGGGGGCCACAGGGTGGCCAAACCACCCCTAGGCGCGCGTCCCCCTGGCCACGCCAGGGCATGGTGTGGGCCCCCTGGCTGCCCACTGACCTTGCCTCTTCGCCTATAAGATGCCTCCCGATGCAAAAAACCTAAATCGTCAAGCCTCCAGCCACAAAAAGTTCTGTAGCACCGCTGCCACCGAAGGGGAGATTTGGAGGATAGAAAGTCTTTGTTCCGGCACCCTACCGAGACGGGGAAGTGCCCCCGAAGCCATCTCCATCGATCTCCACCACCATCTCCATCGCCGTTGCTGATTTCCATGATGAGGAGGGAGTAGTTCTCTCTCGAGGCTAAGGGTTCTATGGTAGCTATGTGTTCATCTCTCTCTCTATGCATGATCTTATTGTGATCATGAGCTTGTAATCTATAGATCTACCTTGCTACTCAAGTGCTTTAATAGATCTCTTCTCTCCCCATGTGTGTGAAGTTGACAGTGTGCACACCATGGTGGCACTTAGGCTAGAGATTACAAATACTTGTTATGAGTTATATTTGGAGTTGGATGTCTCTATGAAATTGTGGTGTTTGTTGGAACCATCTAGTGCTCAAGGTGACAGTGTGGGGTTATCTAGATGGGAAAGGCTTACTTTGAGGTGTGTTGTTATAGCCCTACCATGGATTAGAGTGTCCAACCGGAGAGTAGTTCAACGTAGTATCATAAAGAAGAATATATTTATATGAGAGTGTTCATTAGTGAAAGTATGATCCGTAGGCCTTGTTTCTAAGCACTAAAACACTGATTGCTATTAGATCTATTACATGTTTGCTTGCTTATATCTTTATTTCAGTTTTACTTTAGTCTTTTCCATGCCATCAAGCTATTTTCCATCACCGTTACCACTTATAATTATCTATACCACTTGTATTTCACTATCTCTTCGCCGAACTAGTGCACCTATACACCTGACAAGTGTATTGGGTGTGTTGGGGACACAAGAGACTTCTTGTATCTTGATTGCAGGGTTGCTTGAGAGGGATACCTTTTACCACTTCCTCCCCGAGTTCGATAAACCTTGGGTAATCCACTTAAGGGAAACTTGTTGTTGTTCTACAAACCTCTGCACTTGGAGGCCCAACAACTGTCTACAAGAATAGAAGTGCGTAGACATCAAGCTATTTTCTGGCGCCATTGCCGGGGACTGAAGAAGAAGAAGCTCCCACGTCAACCATGCACTAGCAAAGTATTTTCTAGCGCCATTACCGGGGAGGTAAGGTAAAAGGTACTCACATCCTCTGGTGTGAGTGCTCGAAGTTATTTCCTTTAGATTCTGCAATTTTGTCTTTAGGCTTAATGGAAAACAACAGAAAAATTAGAGAGCTTTATAGTATTTATCTTGAGTTAGGACATGAAGTGTTTGAAGAGAAAATTAAAAAACCTATGGAACTTTATTTGCATGCTAATAGTAATGTTATTAGTATGAATTCTTTGAACACCATTATTGCTAATGCTATGGAAAAGTCTAAGCTTGGGGAAGCTGGTTTTGATGAACATGATATTTTTAGTCCCCCAAGCATGGAGGAGAAAATTTACTTTGATGACACTATGCCTCCAATATATGATGATTACAATGATGAGTATGATATTTTTAGTCACCCTACTATTGAGGATAAAATTAATTATGATTACAATATGCCTCCTATATTTGATGATTATGGTGATGAGAATAATAATGATAGCTATTTTGTTGAATTTGCTCCCACTATGGTTAATAAGAATGACTATGCTTATGTGAAGAGTATTAATTCTTTTATGCATGTGGCTCATGATAAGAATGTTTTATGTGATAGTTATATTGTTAATTTTATTCATGATGCTACTGAAAGTTATTATGAGAGAGGGAAACATGGTTTTATGTATCTCAACAATATTAAGTTTTCCCTCTTTATGTTGAAAATTTTGAAGTTGCACTTGTTTTGCTTTCCTATGCTTGTTGCTTTGTGCTTTCATGAATTATTTATTTACAAGATTCCTAAGCATAGGAAGTGGGTTAGACTTAAATGTGTTTTGAATTTGCTTCTTGATGCTCTCTTTTACTTCAATTCATATTTCTTATGTGAGCATCTTCTCAAACTACCAAGCCTAACTTAAAGGCGTTAAAGAAAAGTACTTATTGGGAGATAATCCAAAAGTTTTATTTGAGTATTGGAAGTTATTGCTTCAGTAATAACCCCTCCTTATCCTTTTTGTATGGTTTTGTGCCAAGAGTAACCTCTAATGAGAGAGAAGTAATGCTTGAGAAAGTTGCTGTCCCGAAACAGATTTTTGTGCTTCACCATAAAAAATCGTGTAAAATATCTGTACGTTGTTTTGAGGTGTGGATTTTTGTGCTTCTGCCCCAGGTTGTTAACTAACTTTAGTTAGTTCAGCACTTTTCGATTTGAGCAACAGAAGGTCTTCGAAAAAATTGGTTTTTACCTGCTGGTCTATTTTGACAGATTTCTGTCATTATTTTCATTTGCTTCTTGTTGATTCCTCTTTTTAGTTCTCTTTGGGGAATTGAGATTTTTGAGGGAAGTGCTTCAGTAGCTTGTGTTTTAATGGAAGTTTTATTGTTGTTGGAACTGAACCTAAAGACTTATTATCTTGAGTGCACTAATGTTGCTAATAAAGATTGTGTGAAGTTTTGTATGAAGGAAAAATTTCAGGTGTATGGAAGGAATGAGTAATGAGATGAAGGATGGACTAAATCTCAAGCTTGGGGATGCCACATGTGTCACCCCAAGAAATATCCAAGAAGTACAAGCGTCAAAGCTTGGGGATGCCCAAGGCATCCCCTTCTTCATCAATAAAAATCCCAGGTTTCTTCCAAACACTTCATTTTTATTGTTTCATGCACAATTGTGTTGTTCTTAGAGCGTCTTCTTTTTCGTTTTTTTGTTTTGGTTTTTGTTTTCTTGGTTTGCTTAGTTTGCTGAATAAATTGGTTGGACCCCCTCTTTCATACATTGGTTTTTAAATAGTTTGGTTTGGATTGGAAAAGAGTAGGAAAGTTCATGTTTAAGTGGTAAAGAGAGCTTGTTTTTGACTGTGGCCCATGCTTTGTCATGCCACGCTTGATATTGTTTTGGATTTATGCTTAGTATTGTTTGTTGTAGCATGACATGTTATAAACAATTGAGATTGCTTAATGTGCATTGGAAGAATCATGCGTTGTTATAGCATATTAAAGCATGGTATTATGGTATTCTCCTTTGATGCTTTATTTGGGTTGACTTGGCACATGCTCACACCATGTTATGACTATTCCAAGTCACCATACACTTTATGATCCTTTAGTTTTCAACTTGTAGTATCACTTTATGCTCTGATCAATGATGTTTTGTCGCTCTGCATGATTATGGCCATTATTGCTCTCTTAGTTGGTCGCTCCTAGTCTTTTGCTAGCCTCCGTAACCAAGTATGGGTTCCACTCATGCATCCAACTCCTAAAACCAAGTTATTCCAAAGAGTCCACCATACCTACCTATTAGCATATGCTATTCCAAGTATATTCATGTTTTTGTCTACCTTCCAAATTAAACTTGTTATGAGAAAACTAGTGATTAAAGCTCTCACGAACTTGATGGCACACTTTACTTTCTTGCACTTAATAAACTTGAACCATTGCGTCCATCTTTGTTGCGTATATGCTTGCGCTTTATAAGTTGAAGTTAGCATACCATGTATCATGGGGAAAGCTTTCAACATTCCACCTGTACTTTGTACCCCGTTGATATCATGTTTTTTTGCTTATGGATCCCGGCGGTGTGAAAAAAAGGGGAACTTGTAAGATCATGGATTGTGTATTTGTGTTAGATAAACGCCTGGTCCGCTAGCCTAAGCCATGCCTAATCATGGTGGAAACTTGTAGCATAACCATAATGAGCACTCTATGAAGCATCCTCAATAAAAACCTATGCAAATAGCAAATAAAAAGATCGCTGAGATGCTCATTGTCTGCTTGCCTTGTCATTTTGATTATGGGATACCTCCTGTATCATGTGCAAGGGGTACCCCATTGGCGGTTCTCTATGATACATATGTACTTACAATGACAAGAGCTTACTTGTGACTAAAGTTGAGTAGCATGAGGATCGGTCTTCGTAAGTAAGGGGCATGAGATTCCGGCTTATAACTTTATCCTCTTAGTTGTGTCACTTTAACCTTAATCACCTTCAATATGCTTATGATAGGGGCAATGAGAGGTGAAAGCTAATAAGTACCATAATTTTTGGAAGCTCTTTATGAGACTTGAATCCCTACTTCCTTCTATGAAGGCCTTTCTTTTACTTTTATGTTGAGTCTCCACCTTCTATCTTTATGCACCTACTTTGAGAGCATAGTGGCCATTCTTAGTTCTATGTGCATTGTCCCAAGACTTGTTGATTGATGCATAGCTTTTATATTGCTTGTTTTAAACTATTTGTATCTAGTCACTCTTATGAACTTTGAAGGTGTCCTATGCATTTATGTTTGCTACTCTATGAGGAACAAGATGAATGCCACTATGCTATGTTTTCTTTATGTGAAACAAACAAACGTCTTGCAAGGCATTGTTATTCATGAATCTTTTGTTTATGCCTTTTCATGTTGCAACATAGTTGCTTTGCCTTATGGTTAGAACTTTATCTTTCATGCTATGTTGAAGTACTATGATCCCAGCTATCAATGTTTTACAAATACTTTGATCAAGTTTATGATGGTGCATGTCACCTCAAAAATTATTCTTTCTTTTTATCACTTACCTACTCGAGGACGAGCAGGAGTTAAGCTTGGGGACGTTGATACGTTGCAAACATATCTATAATTTTTGATGTTCCATGCTTGGTTTATATCTACGTTCTTATATTTTATCCACACTTTGGAGTACTTTCCACACACTTTCTTGGACTAACCTATTAACAAGATACCACAGTGCCAGTTGCCTGTTTTCTGCTGTTTTTTGTTCCAGAAAGTCAGAAAATGAATATTCTCGGAATTGGACCGGACAAAAGCCAAAGTCGCTATTTTCCCGGAAGATTCACGGAGCCAGAAGGAGAGACGAAGGGGGGCCATAGGGTGGCTAAACCATCCCTAGGCGCGGGTCCCCCTGGCCGCGCCAGGGCATGGTGTGGGCCCCTGGCTGCCCATCGACCTTGCCTCTTCGCCTATAAGATGTCTCCCGATGCAAAAACCCTAAATCTTCAAGCCTCCAGCCACAAAAAGTTCCGCAGCGCTGCCGCCACCAAAGGGGAGATTCGGGGGACAGAAAGTCTCTGTTCTGGCACCCTGCTGGGATAGGGAAGTGCCCCCGGAGCCATCTCCATCGATCTCCACCACCATCTCCATCACCGTTGCTGATTCCCATGATGAGGAGGGAGTAGTTCTCTCTCGAGGCTAAGGGTTCTACCAGTAGCTATGTGTTCATCTCTCTCTCTATGCATGATCTTATTGTGATCATGAGCTTGTAATCTATAGATCTACCTTGCTACTCAAGTGCTTTAACAGATCTCTGCTCTCCCCATGTGTGTGAAGTTGACAGTGTGCACACCATGGTGGCACTTAGGCTAGAGATTACAAATACTTGTTATGAGTTATATTTGGAGTTGGATGTCTCTATGAAATTGTGGTGTTTGTTGGAACCATCTAGTGCTCAAGGTGACAGTGTGGGGTTATCTAGATGGGAAAGGCTTACATTGAGGTGTGCTGTTATAGCCCTACCATTGATTAGAGTGTCCAACCGGAGAGTAGTTCAGCGTAGTATCATAAAGAAGAGTATATTTATATGAGAGTGTTCATTAGTGAAAGTATGATCCCTAGGCCTTGTTTCTAAGCACTGAAACACCGATTGCTATTAGATTTATTACATGTTTGCTTGCTTCTATCTTTATTTCAGTTTTACTTTAGTCTTTTCCACGCCATCAAGCTATTTTCCATCACCGTTACCACTTATAATTATCTATACCACTTGTATTTCGCTATCTCTTCGCCGAACTAGTGCACCTATACACCTAACAAGTGTATTGGGTGTGTTGGGGACACAAGAGACTTCTTGTATCTTGATTGCAGGGTTGCTTGAGAGGGATATCTTTGGCCACTTCCTCCCTGAGTTCGATAAACCTTGGGTAATCCACTTAAGGGAAACTTGTTGCTGTTCTACAAACCTCTGCACTTGGAGGCCCAACAACTGTCTACAAGAATAGAAGTGCGTAGACATCACATACCTCAACCTAGAATTGAATCAATCACTCACACATGGATGAATAGTGAAACATATATACATATATAATGATATCACAACCGTGTTCAATCTTATAATTATGAAACACAAGAGAGAGGGAGAGGGAGATGGAGATGATGATGGAGATGGAGATCGATGTGTGGTGGTGGTGATGTCTTCCTTCTCCTCCCCTTCTTCTTGCTTGGATGCCTTGATGGTGATGGTGTTGAGGGATATTTGGATCTTGGAGGTGTGGTTGAGGTAGAGCTCTGCCGCAATGGAGATCGGATGGGTGGCGGCGGCGGCAGAGCTCCGCCCGTGAAGGGCCATGGCTTGGTGGCTCTCTCTTGGGTCCTCCCTCCTTTATATAGGCCTTGGGGGTGCCCTAGGGTTCCCCCAATACCATCATATGACTTAGGAAGAGTTCTAGAGCTTTTCTAGGGCAAAATCCCGTCGTTTGCGACCTTTTTGGCAACTATACGGGCGGAGCTATACGACCATAAAAATAGCTCCGGCCATATAATTGCTCGTCAAACTGTTTGTCCCCTTTAGTATTTTTGCCGCCATTTCTTCATACGAACTCTGTTTTGGGTGTTCTTGGGCTGGTTGAGTTAGTATCGTCGAGGGCTACAACTCTATGGTCTTGGATATATATTTTGAGAAGTTTGAAAATTTCACTTTTTCAACCTCTCAAATGGCTATCTGGTCCCCGCGGCTCCTCCATACTATGCTCTATTTGTTCCTTTTGCCTTTGTTTTATCCATAATCATCATCAACACCTACACACATGTTATAGACAAGGAAAAGTGATAAAATTATACCTAAACTACTAAATGTGCAAAGCTCATATGAAAGTAATGAGAACTAGAAGGCATACATATAAGGCATAGCTATAGCTGAAAGAAACATGATATGATAGATAAATGGCTCATTTTATATGGCTAAAAGAGGTGATATTTCATAGCCATCAGTCACTATCATAAATCTCCTATTGTTTTCTTATGTATTAGATTTTAGTAGCTTTGCATGTATAGGAAATGTTTTACCTTATATGATATTCTATGGTGTGAGTACCTAATAGAATTGTTAAAGGTCCCCCAGTTGATTCCTTGATAGCCATCGTATTGTAGAATTGCTTAGCCATGCTATTAGTTGCGTGGGTGGTTTTCATGATACATATGTGCATGAGAATGATTATATTTTTCTGAAATGAAAACCACTTAATCAATGAATCACCTCGGTGGAATGGCGTTCATTGGGTCATCGAGTGTGTTTTATGGTGGGGATTGTCACCCAGGCTTCAAAGAGATAATAGACGGTCATGCAAGGTAACTTACATGTACAACCACATGACATATGGGCTCTGACTTAACTGAGTAAGTTATGGGTGAAGGGGATCCGCAACAGAAAACAAAAAAATCCTACGTTGAAACCCCAAAACTGCCTAGGATCTATCTATGTAGTAATGCAGTAACGGCCAATGCGTATAGAATACATACCCTTGTAGACCGTACCCGATTAACGTTCCGAGGGGAACGTGGTTGATGTAGTCATACTCGTAGCCGACCTCAAGGTCGTGAAGCTCCTCGCAGGTCACCCCTTGCTCCTTCTTCATCGTGCAGCAGCTTCGGCTCACGACATTTAAGCGCCCCAAGTGTTGCTCCTCGTGTCTTCGTACACATCCGGTACACGATGAGACCTCCGGCTCCCCGATCCCGCCGGGAGTGCGGAAGTTGATATCCGGCTAGGAATCCCTGCAGCGCAATGGTGTGCTGCAGGTGTGCCTAGATCTCACAGCCCAAACTTGGGGCCATGGTCACAAGGTCTAGAGAGAGGTAAGGAGGAAGTCAACCAAAGGACTTCTCCAATTGATGGTGTGTCTATTCCCACCTATGGGCACCCCTTTATATAGGAGGAGGGGGTGTGCCCTCCCCTTTGGGTTTCCCATGTGGGACTAATCAAGGGAGAGGGGGAGGCGCACAGCCCTAGGCTAGCCGGGTGGGCCCCTTTGAGGTGCCTGGGCCTTGGGCCTTTGGCCCTTGGCCCTTCCCTCCTTCGGTTTTCCCTCATGGGCCCTTTTTCCCTAGGAAGTTTGGCCCATTAGTGGAATACCCCTTCAAATTAGATTTTAATATTATATTTAATATTAATTACACTAATTAATATGCAAATACATATTAAAAAATCCGTCTTGACCCAAAACACCTTTCGGTTCCCTTTCGATTTCCTCTGAACGACTTCGGATCTTTCCCGGAATGATTCCGGTCCTTTATTCTTTCTCCGAAAAACTTCGGATCTCTCTGTGGAACAATTCCGGCTTTCTCTCTTTCTCTACTGTGATTCCGTCTTACGAATGATTGCTCTCATCGTACCCTTAAGTGTATCCTCTCGTGGCTCGGGAATCCTCTAGACATGATCTGTATCAATGATCAGCAGAGGGACCAGGGATATCCATGTGACCCTATGCATTCCTGATGACAATGTCGTTTGAACCGGTAAATGTAGCATCCATATTCCTTTTGTTTCTTGATACGACTTGTCCGACATCCGATCATCGGTATCACATACCTTGTCCAATCTCGTTCACAACAAGTTCTATTTTCTTGTTACCATGATATTACATCCCCGTGGCCGAGTCACATGTTGCAACATTTATGGACGTAATCTCACCAAGCCGGCTGTATGTATCTTTACCCGTGATGTGGGTGCCGCTCTTGACATATATTGCCTCAATGGTTCCTCCGAGTACCTGAACACACCTTTATAACCACTATATTACCAAGTGGCGCTTGATGCTATCAAAGCACTCTCGGGAGACTGCGATTGATATAGCCTCACGGTCTAAGGAATTAGGAGTCTAGATTTAGTTGTTGCAACAATGAACTATATGACTTGATCATGTTGCAATCCTTCGAGGAATGTCAATCACATCATTCTCCAATGATATGACCCCGTTGTCAATTGGCATAAATGCCCATGATCTTGAAACCCAGATCATCCTCATGACCAACGAACTAGTATGAATAGAGGCTACTAGGGACTTGGTTGTTTCATACCACACCTGTACCAATGTTTCTACTTGGCACAGTTATAGCACAATATGAAACTATTATAAACTAATTGAGATATGTCAATAAAAACCTATTTATTATTTGCCTCTAGGGCATATCTCCTTTAGTCTCCCACTTGCACTAGAGTACAAATAATCTAGCTCGCATTTTACTCATATAAACCATATACCATATGCATTTACAGATCATGCATGCTCATGGGAAACGTCATGTCCATGTTCTGTTTTACCAGATCATTATGTCTTTTGCAAATCGTTAATGTCTTCCTAATTTTGACATTTACACCATTATCGTATAATGGGTCGAAGTATTTGTTTGGCAATAAAGTGAGACTTTGTTTCTAGTGTTTATAATGACGGTTGTTTTCACTGTTGTCATCTAAACTTCAAAACACACTTTGCTATCCTTTGTGTATATACTGTAGTCATGGCAGCAGAACGAGGCCGGATTCCAGGAGCTTACAGTGACTTTAGATCAACCTCGAGGGCTTTCTCATGGGCACTGGGCCCTGGGACACCTCATTCTACGTTAAAAGCGAACTAGCCCCGCCATAACATTATACATCACATCAGATGGAGCCTTTATACTTCTATATCTATGTGGATCCTAGTGCATGAAATGCATCTATGCCACTTACATTGCTTCTTGCCATTTATGTACAAACTTAATTCTGGTTCAGTGATCAACTCAGGAATCACTTAAAGACATGCTCTTACAGTTAAGACTTTGTCCTACCAACCAGAACCTCGGGTCACATTACGTCGAGTATACAACATGGTTATATGGAAGAACCTATGACTGCGGCATAGGAGATGCAACGCATCTCTTTCTTTCAACCATAGTTGCAATACTAACCCAATGCTTCATATAGTAAGAACTTCTTTCTTACCTTGTTCCATTCTGAGCTTCTTCAGAATCTTGCTTAGGACATTCTGAACATCTTTCAGAATCAAGTCCAGGAAGCATTCGACATTCAGTGTTTATTAAACTCACCAATCTATCTCGATAGATTTTATTGTTTAATAACTTCAACTTCATCCTTATTTATCTAGCTTAAATATTATTAACACCAATCACATCATTCACATATGTCATCCACATATCCCAGAATGATTTCACGCTCCCACTCAAATATGACATTCATGTTTGAGATCCAGGGATTTCACTTAGCTCCCAAAAAATGACATTCATGTTTGAGATCTAGGGATTTCACTTAGCTCCCACTCAAAATATGTCTGCTACATATTATGAATTAGCCAAGCTGATTTGCTCCCACTCAAATCTAGGTCCTCTCGATAATCTTGGACATTCCAAAATTCTTTGATCATCATCAATTTGAGAATTCCAATTACGAGACTTCAATATCCATATATTTCTAGTGTAAATCCAAAAGAATTAAGCATCACTACTGTTGCAGTCAACTCCTTGAATTTGTCCAAACTTGTGACAAATCGAGCTTTTTGTCATTCATTAAGTTTCATTTCCTTCTTATGACTTTGCAGTCATTTAGGAATATCAAGTAAACTTCTTTACTTTAATAAGATCAAGTAACATGTTACTTTGCAATCTTAAATGTAACTTAATATAGGATTTTATGACTCCTAGTCATTTCTCGCACTCAGGTCCATCACGCTTCTTTGTAATTCATAGGTATGTCTCGTTCAAAACATGACAAGTGAATCAACAATATAATTTGACAAACTTGTAGAATATATAGTTGAATCCTACTTTCTTTAGTAAAAGTATTCCCTGAAACTTTATGATCATTATCAACGGTTTCTCCTCTATTTGTAGAGTTTGGATTCACGAAACAAATTCCGTTGTGCCACTCAACAATCCGGAGGTAAGGTCAAATACCTTGTTTTGATCTTTTACTTTCTTCCACCTGTATCTTCATCAAGACACATCAACTTAGGACAACAGCAGGTTTTCCCCTTGTGGACGATGCATTCATAGCTTCCCAAGAATGCTCTACAAAGACTTGTTTATTTGCCACGACTTCGACTTGTTGAAATCTCCAGAAACTCGAACTTGCCATAACACTTATGGTGTTGTTTCCACGAATCTTTAGATGTTCCTTTGTATTTCAAATGAGTGTTTGCTTATTTTGATCTTTAACTTTAAACGACAACTATAACCCCGATAAGAGATAATATTATACCATATGTATCTAATACATAATGATTATGATGTTTAGACATTTCAACATAGTTTGAATTCGTCCAATTATCATAATTTGTGAAACATCTTTCACAAGTTCCTTTTATGCTAAACTTAACTTGAATACTTTAGTCGTGTCGATCAAATCGAAGAGACTTCGTATTCTCGTTAATTTCAATATCTTCTTATTGTTGTGAACTCATTTGAACAATTCAAATCATTTCAAACTCATGTTTCATTAAGTAAATACGCTTATTCACTTAAGTCCACAATAAATGATTTCCACTACTTGTTGAAAATACGATACATCACTATGTATAAGATTCAACATTTCTTCGCATATCACCGTTTTACTAGAATGCGGAGCTTTAGTCATTCTGCCCAAGAGGCATGGTTTTGCAAAGTCTCTAGATTAAGCATCTAGGACTTCGATCTTCATTAAGGACATGCAATAACCAAAATGACTTAAACTATAGTGTCATTTCATTATTAAACTTTGGATATCTTTTAGCATTCTAATCCTCTTATAAATGTTTAAACTATTATCATTAACATAGTGATGAGAATAACTTGTTTGTAATCGTAATGTGACCATAACAGTATTGTTCATAAGAATAGTACAAACTGGCTTGTAACTTGTTCATATGAATAATCGTCTCGCCAAAAGCAAGACACACAAACAAGGATTACAAATTATATTCAAGTCCACTAATCCAAATGACAAACTTTGAGGGAAGAGGTGATGTCGGCCATCAACTGTTTTGCTTGCCGTCATCAAGTCACGCTGCCTCAAAACCAGCAATTCTCAAGCAGATCCTCCTGTTTTCACAAAACGGGACAAGTATCAAATACTTTGCAAACTACAACGAGTTTTGCAAGAACCACATTTATAATTTGTATATCTTACATATACCTTTTCATCCATGACCTCCATTTGCAATCAAGCCCTTCTAAGAGTTCTCAAACTCTAATGCAAGATCGCCAAGTGATTTTTCCAAACATTCTCTTTTCATCCATGATGGAGGAAAACCCATCCAACGGCTCATACTCTATGTGCCTTATTCTGTAGAATACAAAGTGTAGCCCAACTCTCCATATTTGATGATTATGGAGAAAACACAAACATTCCAGATTCATCGAATTATCTCCTAATGGTTATTGTATCAAGAAGAGAAGATCACCTTTTACGAGGATATCCCTCAGGCGTGGGTATTAATCTATGAAGTTGGACCCTTTTGCTAAGTTCCAAATTAAGCAATAAATTCCCATGGTCACAAAGGACCTCAATGGGATAGGCCAAGGTCTACTAAGATATTTGCAAATAGACATATAGACTAAGTTTATAATAAGAGATCAATTTATAATTGGTCTCCACTAAAATTGGCATCCCCTGGACGATTTTAGTAATCATATGATCCCTATCCTCGGCACCTCCCCCGATCATCACGGCCACTAGTGCATTATGAAAGGTAGGCATTCAATAATGCCAATCGCATCATCCATGTGACTCATGCTCGATCTTTCGATCTCTTGTGTTCCGAGGCCATGTCTGTACATGCTAGGCTCGCCAAATCTAACTTGTGTGTATTCGCTGTGCAACATGGCTTACACCCACTATATGTGAATGTAGATATGTCTGACCCCCGATCATCACGGCCGGCCTCATAACGAAGAACTTTCTTGGTGGTGCACACACAAGGGGAACACGAAATATTGGAATTCAATAGGGATTATCTTATTTTCTACCATTGAGTATCTTAATACTAGCACATAATAAGATGTAAAACAGGTATCAACATCATATGTATAATGTGATATGATATGGTGCTTCTTCTTGCGCCTTGATCTCTATCGAGCGCTCCGGCATGATCTCCATCTTGCCCTTGGTTTGGCGCCAAGTCCACGACGCCTCCACCAGGTCGTCCATCGGAACGATGACTATTACTATACTACTTAGTACCAGAAAAGTAAACTACTTTACCTTCGTAACGACCAATGCCATATCATAATCACATCCCCCCTGCAAAATAAAGTTAGGCGCCTCTACTTTATCTATCGCAATAGAACCGTTTCTAAACTATGAACTTTCCAACCACAACATGGATCCAACAGTTGTCCATATTACACCCCTTTCGGGGCCCTCCGTTGTAAATGCTATATCAACTATCGAATGAGAGACAGACACCCGCTAGCCACTTATATGGTACAAGCCGTATGTTGAGCGTGGAACCAGTCTCGTGTACGAATATGCGTAAGGTCGGTCCGGGCCGCTTCATCAAACAATACCGCGATATAAAAAAGTATACGTTAGAGGGTAACAACTAAGGGATCATTGTCCGCAGAAAACTTGTGCGTACTGGCCGTACAGCACTCCTACGCATAGATCGGCTCTGATACCACTAAAGGGGATCCGCAGTAGAAAACAAAAAATTTCCTACGTTGAAACCCCAAAACTACCTAGGATCTATCTATGTAGTAATGCAGTAACGGCCAATGCCTATAGAATACATACCCTTGTAGACCGTACACGATTAACGTTCCGAGGGGAACGTGGTTGATGTAGTCGTACTCGTAGCCGACCTCAAGGTCACGAAGCTCCTCGCAGGTCACCCCTTGCTCCTTCTTCATCGTGCAGCAGCTCTGGCTCACGACATTTAAGCGCCCCAAGTGTTGCGCCTTGTGTCTTCGTACACATCCGGTGCACGATGAGACCTCCGGCTCCCCGATTCCGTCAGGAGTGCGGAAGTCGATATCCGGCTAGGAATCCCTGTAGCGCAACGGTAAGCTGCAGGTGTGCCTCGATCGCATAGCCCAAACTTGGGGCCATGGTCACAAGGTCTAGAGAGAGAGGGAAGGAGGAAGTCAATCAAAGGACTTCTCCAATTGATGGTGTGTCTATTCCCACCTATGGGCACCCCTTTATATAGGGGGAAGGGGTGTTCCCTCCCCTTTGGGTTTCCCATGTGGGACTAATCAAGGGAGAGGGGGAGGCGCATGGGCCTCATGGGCCATCCGGCCAGGGGTGGGCCCTACCCCACGCACATCCCTAGGCTGGCCGGGTGGGCCCCCTTGACGCGCCTGGGCCTTGGGCCTTTGGCCCTTGGCCCTTCCCTCCTTCGGTTTTCCCTCATGGGCCCTTCCCTAGGAAGTTTGGCCCATTAGTGGAATACCCCTTCAAATTAGATTTTAATATTATATTTAATATTAATTACACCAATTAATATGTAAATACATATTACAAAATCTGTCTTGACCCAAAACACCTTTCGGTTCCCTTTCGATTTCCTTCGAACGACTTCGGATCTTTCCCGGAATGATTCCGGTCCTTTATTCTTTCTCCGAACAACTTCGGATCTCTCTGCGGAACAATTCCGGCTTTCTCTCTTTCTCTACTGTGATTCTTTCTTACGAATGATCGCTCTCATCGCACCCTTAAGTGTATCCTCTCACGGCTCAGGAATGCTCTAGACATGATCTGTATCAACGATCAACAGAGGGGCCAGGGATATCCATGTGAACCCTATGCATTCCTGATGATAATGTCGTTTGAACCAGTAAATGTAGCATCCATATTCCTTTTGTTTCTTGATACAACTTGTCCGAGATCCAATCATCGGTATCACATACCTTGTTCAATCTCATTCACAACAAGTTCTGTTTTCTTGTTACCGTGATATTACATCCTCGTGACCGAGTCACATGTTGCAACATTTATGGATGTAATCTCACCAAGCCGGCCGTATGTATCTTTACCCGTGATGTGGGTGAACAAATCCCGCTTCTTGATATATATTGCCTCAACGGTTCCTCCGAGTACCTGAACATACCTTTAGAACCACTATATTACCATGTGGCGCTTGATGCTATCAAAGCACTCTCGGGAGACTGTGATTGATATAGCCTCACGGTCTAAGGAATTAGGAGTCTAGATTTAGTTGTTGCAACAATGAACTATATGACTTGATCGTGTTGCAATCCTTCAAGGAATGTCCATCATATCATTCTCCAATGATATGACCCCGTTGTCAATTGGCATAAATTCCCATGATCTTGAAATCCAGATCATCCTCATGACCAACGAACTAGTATGAATAGAGGCTACTAGGGACTTGGTTGTTTCATACCACACCTGTACCAATGTTTCTACTTGGCACAGTTATAGCACAATATGAAACTATTATAAACTAATTGAGATATGACAATAAAAACCTATTTATTATTTCCCTCTAGGGCATATCTCCTTCAATGGGATCATGTCCTACCGTGACTAGTAGATGCAGGTGTGTATAGGATGGTACGGTCTGGGTCTAGGCTCATGATTTTGTTTCCCAAAGGTCTCGTCTGGTCTTCTCTCAAAAGGGGTTGATTGGGTCTTGTGGGTAAAGTGTACTAGCCTCTACATAGGGTTAAAACTAAGTTCTTAGCCGTGTGCCCGGTAATGGACAATTATGAGTAACTTCTCTTGACGCAGTTGAAAATTCTCATTCATTTCAATTTCTCTAATAAAAATTGATGGTGAACATAATTGGGCTAGGATCACTAGAGTGACTAAATGTGTCCATAGTTTATATTAGGATCCCTTGAGTGACTCGAGGTGTTCTTAGTTATTTTTAAGAACTAAAACTTTAATTGAAAAGGTAGGAGAAAATGTTGCTTTCTGCAAATAGCCTGAACTCTACTAGCCAAAGGTGCATTTACATGTTAGGTTGCCAATTGTGTCCACATAACAGTGACATCTTGCCTATACAATTCAAATCTATTGACAATTTGTGGCTGCAACTTTTCATATTGCAGGATATTCTAAAGACGAGTAAGGTTATTGTTTAGGTTGCGAATATCCTCCACTCAGCGTGTTGCATGTGGCGTGATGGAGCTTTATTTATTTGTTTAATTGTTGAACTATTCTATTTGAGCTAGGTGTGAGCTAAGAAACTTTGTAATAATTATATTATTGAATCAATCGTTGTAATATTGTGACACATTGATACTCTTTTATTCATCGAAACTATGTGTTTTAGCTAATCGATCCAAGGGACTAGCACTGTGAACACATGATCCAATCTTTAATGGGTTGGATCGCTTCATGATGTTAATATGTAGACGACATATTTTGAGTGGGAGCTATGTGAATTTTCCTAAACTCATATCTGAATGACATATTTGAGTGGGAGCTTAATAAGATTACCTATATGGTGAATGGTATAGTTGGTATTAATGAGTATTAGTGATTATTTAAGTTAGTAAATATTCTATAGGTGAAGTTGAACAAATGTTAAATATTAAAATCTATCGAGATAGATCGATATGTTTAATAAAACATTAAAGTCAAAATGTTTTTCTGAATTAGATTCTGAAAGTAATTCAGAATGTCCTAGTTTAGATTCTGAAGTAGTTCAGAATAGAACAAGGAAATAAAGAGGTTCTTACTTGTGAAACTGGGAGAAGCATTGAGTTAATCTTGGTATAAGCAACAATGGTTAAAAGAGAATAAAATGGATGATCTACATTTCCTATGCTTCGGTCATAGGTTCTTCCATATAACCATATTGTATATTCGATGTAATGTGACTCAAGTTCTTGGTTAAAAGAACAGGTTCAGAAGTGATTCTGAGTAAATCACTGAACCGGAGTTAAGTCCATCCTTAAGCTGAAAGAAACGTGATTAGGCATCGAAGTTACATACTATGCACTATCGATTAAATCTACATTTATATTGAAGTATGTGGCTACTTTAGAAGTGGCAAGTATAATAGTTTTGGTTTAGGAAGTTTGACTTTCAATTGACTGTGTTTCCGATATACATGACAACAGTGAAAGTCCACTTGACTAGAAAAATGTCATTGTAGACACAAGGAAACAAAGTATCACTCTGCCACCAAACATATGCTTCAAAAATATTACGTGATAATAGAATGAATTTCAAGTTAGGTGAGATTAACGATTTGCAAAGAATATACGGATCTAGAAGATACAGATCGTTGAAAAAACATTTTCCACAAGCAAGCATGATCAATAGCATGTATGTGATATGATGTTATGATTAGTAACAAATAGAACTAGATTATTTGTACTCTAGTGCAAGTGAGAGATTGTTAGAAATATACCCTAGAGGAAAATAATAAAGAGTGTTTATTATTATATTTTATTAGTTTATAATATATTTATACCATACCATAACTGTATCAATTGGAAATATTGGTGCACGTGTGGTATATGAAACAAACCAAGTCCCTATTAGCCTCTATTCAACTAGTCCATTGGTCAACAGTTGATCAAAGTTTCCTGATCAGGGGCATTTATGCCAATTGACAATAAGGCCATATCATTGGTGAACGATATGATGGACACGCTTACCCAATATAAGTACTGCAACACGATTAAGTCAAAAAGTTCATTGTTGCAACAATTAGAAACAAAGTATCCTACTACTTAGACCATGCGATCATATCTAATCACTATTACCCGAGGATGTCTTGATTGCATCAACCATCACACCGTAATAGTATGACCATAAAGGTGTCTATCAGGTATTCCAAAGGGATATGTTGAGGCGTATGCATCAAGATCAGGATTTGTTCTCCCGCGTGGGCCCACTCGGTGGGATTACATCCAATAAGTTGCGCAACATATGACTAGCTCATGAGAATGGAATATCACAGAACGAGTTAAGAAGAACTTGTCGGTAATGAGCTTGAACAAGTTATCATGATACCGATGATCAGATCTCGAACAAGTTGGTTATAGAAGTAACAAAGGGAATTGGACTCGATGTTTATGATTCAAACGACATTGATATCATGGAATGCAAAGGGTTCATTATGGGTATCCAGATCCCGTTGATGATCATTGATCCGAGAAGCATCTCGATCATGTCTGTGATATTCCCGAACCGTAGGATAACACACTTAAGGGTTCTACGACACTAGGAGATCTTTTTGAAATCATTGGGATCGCAGGAAGGAAGCGAAGAGAAAGCTAGAATTGTTCCGTGAGAGTGATCCGAAAGGAGTTTTGGGTCAAAGGGAATTTTAAAATATGTATTTTATATTAATAATTGGAATTAATATTAAAATAATATTTAAAATTAGTTTAAGGGGCAGCCTACCTTAATGGGCCAAACTCCGGAGGGAAAGACCCAAGAGGGGTGGCCGTCCAAGAGGCAAGGCCATCGTCGCCTAGGGCAAGGGCGCGCGGGGTGGGGCCCACCCCTATCGTCGGCCGTCCATGGGCCAGGCACACGGGGCCCACCCCGGTCGCCTCCCCTCCTCTCCTTTAGTCCCACACCGAGACTTGGCTTGGTGGAGTCCCTCCCGTTCCCCTATATAAAGAGGGGCCTATGGGAGGGAACAACACAATAATACATACATATTTTCTAAGGCATTTTCCTTAGGTAATATCTCTCTCTCTCGTTGGCTCCCGTGCTCGCGGTTCCAAGAAGAACTGCACGCGTGGGAGATGATGTTTCTTCGGCACGCCATCATGCTGCTAGATGGTTCCAGAAGGTCTACTTTTACAATCCCGACTGGATGAGAGAACGAGAGTCGTTGTTGAGCACCGAACGTGTGCGAAACCACGAAGGTGCTGTCAGTTATGGCACATGGATTGTTGTGCGAGGAGCAACGCGAACTTGAGGTCGGCTACGTCATTCGACTACTTCATCCATGTACATCATGAATGTTAAACGCTTTCAGTCTACAAGGATATGTCATCCAAACCTTATTAGTTCCAGCATTATTCCTAGATAGATCCTGCCATTCGGTGTTGCACTAGTTAAGAAAAATATTGTTTTCTATTGCGAACCCCTTCAGCATATCCACATCAACGGACAAAGGTAGCATGGGAACGGATGGGGTTTGCTATGTGCCCGTCTGTGCGGCGCAGGTACGTAGAAACAACGCGCTTCCCTTGTATTATCTTGCTATACCATGCAAAATAACATACAAATACGAGCTAATCTACTAATCCATTCTGTGATACTCGCTTTCGTCTCCCTTCTCAAACGATTTTTGGCGGGTCTTTTTTCTTTCCATGTTTAGGAGCTAAAACCGCTCCCATGTCATCTACTTGCATCCAGTTTCTTTGGCCTCCTGCATCGTTTCTTACGCATCGGCGGCATCTCCTCGTTGTGGTATGGTACCACCTGTTCACCGCACGCTTCGTATCCGGTGCAGGGTTCTCGCAGCTATGATGCTTTGCATTCTCCACTTGGAGGGTTCGAAACCTCTACTGTATGAGCGTGGCGATGGTGGCGGCGCACAAAAAACCGACAATATTGGACGTGGCGGGGCAAAAGACGTGCTCCAGCAGATGCCCAAAAATTGGTCGCAACAACAAAAATTTGGACATGCACAGAAAGGCACAATCTGGAGTTGCATATTTGGTGCGCCGGCTTCCACACGTTGCAAAATCGAAACTCCGCATGCGCAGCCCAATCATGGAGATGAAGCTTTCATGTGTGACCTCTTGCATCACGCCTCGACCGCTGTCGGCAAAATCTCAGCCATGGACGGCGGTTCCACCACTCCCCCAACCCCTCCCTTCTCCTCCGCCCCCATGGCCACTGCCGGAGCAATTCCACCGCCGCTCACAACACCCTCCCCCCTCCGCCGCCGCATCCAACCCTAGAGCCAGCACCGTCCATGGCTAGATGTTTGCGCCACCACGGCCGATGAATGCACAGGACGTCGTCCCACCGATGCCACCCGCCTTGAAGACAAGGAATGCCATGCAGAACCGGCCAGCGTGGTAGCGCCTGGCCAGAAGAAGGGCATGACGAGCAAGATCGGCACGGGTCCTCGCAGCAAACCTCCGGCATGGCATGCTGACAGCCAATTCTAGCCACCGCCACCTCCACCTCCGCCGCCCAGCCACCAGCAACTATGGAGGAGGTTGCGCCGTCTTCTGCGCCCAACGTGTTCGACCCAATGACTGAGAGGTATGACATTTCTTTATTGTTGTTGTTTTGAATTATGTAGATTAATACAAGAGATGAAATTCAATTTAGTTTTATTTGTGTTCACTTTCGTGCATTGTAGTGTGGATGATTTATGTCAACTATGAATATTGGGTCGTCATATTCACATTTTCACACGACTATTGGTCTCAAGAATATGAAACTCAACAACATGGTGATGAAGTTGACATGGAAAGAGTCAGGGCGAGGATGGAGGTTTCGTTGATGCACCGAAATGGAGGGCGACCAACTACACCAAGG
Source organism: Avena sativa (assembly GCA_916181665.1). Lineage (NCBI taxonomy): Eukaryota > Viridiplantae > Streptophyta > Magnoliopsida > Poales > Poaceae > Avena > Avena sativa. Next base: position 624,144,021 of record OV702288.1, on the reverse strand, counting down.
AGGAAGAAATTTTACTTTGCAATACATGGTGCATTTTGGGCATGGATCCAGCCGTGAGCACTGAGCAATCAGAAGATACCTATTGGGTTCAAAGAGTACTTCTACGTGCGGCGCCCCGTAGTTGAGAACTTGAGATGTGTTTGATTTAGGCAAGCTATAGCCGGCCACGCCTAATTTTAGCGCGTCTGGAAACTGCTCTCCGCAGTGCACCATAGTTTAGTGCGTCTCGAAATGCCACAGCCAGCCGCGCGCACTAAACGGCTAAAATGACTCAAAAACCGAAAAGTGATTAGCACACTATTTTAGTACATATGTTGGAGATGCTCTAAGGGATGAAAGTTTAGTTGGGAAAATTATTAGTTGTCCCTATCTTGTATTAATTCATTGATGGTGAAGTCGCTCTGCACTAGGAACAGCTCATATTTTAGAAAACGATGACATAGCACTGTATTTTTTTTCTCTTCGGAAGAAGACACAATATTTTCGCAAAAACAAAAAGGAAGAAGACACAATATATACACATGGTACTACTTAAAGCAAGATTGTTCTCGCGGAAACCCCTATCTAACCCGAGTGCACATGCACCCAGTATGAAAAAAACATTTAAAAAGTTGAAAAAATTTTAAAAAAAATATGATCATGTGTAGCTTGATGTTTGAGGTGCACACAAAGTCATTTCACCGAAAACCGATATGTTTTGTGCTATATGTAAAAAGGATAAAAACAATTGCGTCGTGGAGCAGCACCAATTTTTTTCTTTTTTGCACAAACCACCCAAAATGTTTATTTTTCGTGAAATGACTTTGCGCACACCTAAAACTCTACATGGACATATGTTTTTTTTAATTTTTTTGGCATTTCAAATTTTGAAAAATCAAATTCAAATAAAGGGTTCATATGCATCCGGGAGAAAAAAAGGCACGTCTTGTTTTCAGCACAACTTAAAACAACGATTGTTCACACTGGAATGAACTTCATAATTTTTTACAATATAATACGGGATGATGAGCATATATATTTGGTCGAAACATAAATCAGTTACATTAGAGATCATCTCAAAGAGCGCATCTCAAAAGCTGTTCATGTTGAGTGACGTTCGGTCCGATCTAGAAATACATTCAGAAACAACAACCTTTCACTGAACAGTCATTGAGAGAATCTGGCGTGCCAGCACAGGGTGCTGCTGAAGTAGCTCCCAGATGTTACATATGTTGGAGATGCTCTAAGGGATGAAAGTTTAGTTGGGAAAATTATTACTAGTTGTTCCTGTCTTAGATTAATTCATTGATGGTGAAGTCACTCCGCACTAGGAACGGCTCATATTTTACTTCCATATATGAAAACGATGACATAGCACTATATTTTTTTCTCTTCGGAAGAAGGCACAGTATATACACACGGTACTACTTAAAGCAAGGATTGTTCACGGCACAACTTAAAGCAACGATTGTTCACACTGGAATTAACTTCATAATTTTTCACAATGTAATACTAGATGATAAGCACATATATTTGGTCACAACATAAATCACTTACATTAGAGCTCATCTCAAAAGCTGTTCACGTAGAGTGACGTTCCATCCGATCTAGAAATACATTCAGAAACAGCAACCTTTCACATCGAGAGAATCTGCCGTGCTAGCACAGGGTCCTGCTGAAGTAGCTCACGAATGTTGTTCTCCAATTCTCCCAACTGCTTCTCAAGATATTCCTTGGAAGTCTGGTCATACGACAAAACCGATGTGAGTGAGGACTATGATCTTTTGCCGTAATGTTGACGCGTACAGATAACTACAACAAGAGTCCCGAGCATACCTGCATCGATGATATTGCAGCCTCGCTATCATTTAGCTTCTGCTCTTGCTCGTTCGCCAGAAGTGATCTTGGCTCCAAAATAAACCTAGAAGTAAATCGATGTAAAAAAGAACGTATCATAAGTAAATATACCATACATGAGTAGTAAATTGGCCCTGTGGTAAAAGCTGGCCGTCCTGATTTGCTTACACTTTGCCTGCAAATAATGATGAAGGAGCCATCAGAACCAACAGGAAGCTATGTATATTGTTGACTCTAAATTGAATGATTGCATCATTCCACATATAATGACGGAAGTCAACTAACTGTGCGGAAAGGAAAAGGAATAAACTATATTTAGTCATCAAATTGGAATGTTCGTTAAGCGCACACACACGCTGGCTATGTTAAACCAGTATACAGATCTCCACTAATATAAAAGTTGTGGCTGATCCAAAATATCCCCACTGTCAAACTACCCGCATCTAACGGCCCACATTCATCCCGCATATAGAAAGCAACGGTTTCCTTGTTCGTTTCATGAGGAGGTCAGAGGCCTGCCTCAGCCAGTTGGAGGATTTCGACGTGGACTTCAACTACTACTGCACGGCTGACCCATCATCGGAACCGCTCAAGCAGGACGTGTGGTCAGAGGTGGAGTAACTGGCATTCTTCAGGCACAGCTGCACGGAGCACAGCCGCACTGGGACAAGAACACGATGGTGGCCTTCCTAGGGGTGCTGGGAAATTACCAAGGATGGAGCAGGTTCTCTGCGACCAAGATGCACCTGGACCCATGGGGACTGTTGACAGCCCATTGTCCAAGACGGATGTGTCAGCAAGGAGCTAGCAAATGGTGACCGGTGCGGCTGGATGGGCAGCGTGTCTGCTCCGGGGATAGGCATTGCAGCCTGGGACAAGGGTACTACTGCAGAACAGGGCTTATGTTTACAGAGGCTAGGTCATGCAAATACTCTGCTTCACATTGGCTTGTATAAAACTTGTACCATTGCTGTTCTAAACTCTTGGTGATTTCAGTCCATGTTTTGTGGCCTCTCGAAGTACTGTATCACATAAATGGGTCTCGTGATTCTTTCATTCGTTATTGCAGCTTATCTCATGCAGTAAAATATCCACTTCTATGGAAGATTGCTTATTTAGCATCTCATGCTGACATGAAAATAAAATACTAGCTCATGGATAGTTCTTTATAGTGACAGAACAGTCCTGGGTAGTGGGGAGGATTCTTTATTTGTCATCAAAGATATTTGCCTACTGCTCTATTCTCTAGAGCTGTAACAGTCAAGTTTGCATTGTGAAAGGCTGAGATTGGATATACAGTAACACAATTAAAATATGCATTGTGTAAGGGTCAAGGTTGGTCTTGCATTACCCATTTTAGTCTATAAGTTAAGAGAATATACAATATATCTATTGAATGACACTTCAAAAATACCTACTCAGACAAATAGTTAGAACTTGGATTAATGTTTTCTTGGACAGAAACAATAGCAGAGCTTCCTACTGTGCGTAGGTACTAAGAAATATTAACACAAAGAAAGCGATCCATAAGATCTGAGTAGTAACATGAGTTTGTTAATGCACTAAATTACCTTAGCATAGAGAATATATGTACAATGTGTCAATGTATAAATTGTTTTCCCTGATTAGGTTGTCTTGACACTAGGAGAACAGATAAATTAACCACATTGTTGTGAGCAGAGATCTCAGACTTCGGTGGCCAGAAGGACATGATCACGTGATACTTAAATATGTTTATCAACCTTTTTATTTAACTAGCACAAAAGCCCGTGCGTTGCTACGGGAGGGAAAAATCTCCGTATATATCTTGTTCAGTGCACGGTTGCACCACTATGACAATAGCCAGCCACGTGGAGTGAGTGTCATCAACGGTCGACTCCCTGATGACCTTTGGATCACCATAGTTGTTACCTCGTGGACACTGCAACGCCGGGAGGGCTTAGAAAATACATGCTAGTTTATTGATTCTCTAAGCAGGGCCTCGATCAGCATTGGGTGGCTGTGGTAATTTGACTGACTACCACCCACGTAAGATTGGAATGCAAAGAAAACACAAATCTTAACCTCGATGTATAGTTTTGTTGTGTAAAATTTGCTCGGAAACACTTTGAAGTCGAGCATGGCTGTGCTAATGCAATTCTAAGCTCTAGACGAATACTTGATTATCTCGTTAAGAATCAGAAATACATTGCTTATCTGAAACATAACATTTGCTGTTATATTACTCTCAGGGGCGATTGCCAATCGTCCGTACCCACCAGGCTTCTTATGCACAGAAGAAAGCATTGACAAGAAAAGGTGAAACAAACAGTTGGAAATTATCATTTATGCGAAGATGATTCGCCATGCTTTTGCCATAAAAATCAAAATTCAGTAGGCCTCGGCCAGCATTGGTAGCTGTGGTAATTTGACTTACTGCCACCCACGTACTCTTGCCCTCTCACTTTAGGAGGTTCTAAGACCAGGGTAGTATTATGATGTTCACGTGCGTGTTGCATTAAGCATGCAAATACTCCTTTCAAAGCATTGAATCAGATCTGTAGATATCATGTAGTGGCAAGTGAATGCTTTACGTATAATTCACAGCGTTCAAGGAACTTCTAGCAGTGTTCTAATTCCATGAATTTGCAAAGATCCCAAGTTGGCCAGATAATTTTGCCTAGAATCCTCCACTCTCTCGTTTTGTCATGGCTGGTGAATACTTGCACTAACTCTATGGGTCGTGTTGTGGTTAGCAGGAAAGCTAGGCATGCTAGCCTTTCAAACACGGGACTCTACTTCGGTCACGGGGCTCTCGTGCCAGAGTTTGAGTTTGCTTAGGAAGCGATCGAATCGTGGGCCAGCCCGATGCTGGAATTTGAGTCCCTTTAGGGAGCTCTCCTTGCTTCGTCTGCGACCGGTCTCTCGGCTGTTCTATCGATCTGATCGGCCGACAACGGACGCGTCGATGTACCAACCCAACGGAACCAACAATTTCTTTTTCCAAACAAACATTTTTTCCCACTAACCGGTGGCAATAGGGGTAATTCCTTCACTGGTGGGAGGGTAAAAGGGTCCAAAAAAGAGTTGGACCGAAAGAAACAATCCGTCCTTTATTATTAGGTATAGATAAGTAATCTTTGGTTACTATATTTTGGGTCCCTGCAGCAGACTTTCAGATACCACATGTTTGAATGCTCACGCAGCTTGATCTGATAACCCTGCTGCAACAATTTCTAACTAGATCCGATCAGTCGATGATCATGCAAGATGATTTGAAGTTTTCTTTTCCTACTCAGGGTGTGGTCATTTCTTTCAGTTACATAGTACTGTACTAATTGTGATATGAGTTCAAAGCTAAACAAAGGAGACGCACACCTCTTGCCTCTTGGTGATATCACTAATATCGTGCCACGGACTATAAGCAACTCCAGGATGTCTACCAACATGATGATATATTTTATGCTTAATTTCTCACCCCTCATGATCCTCGAAACTGTAAGCTTGTGGCAACTGAGCCAGGTAAATTTTCAAGTGTTTAGGTCAGGAGATGACCCCCAAGAATTTCTTGAGCCAAGCCTATGGATTGTCTACAGCCATCTTATAGCGATATCGACGAAAAAGCAACCAGCCCTTCACATTCTGATAGCTCCAAGAATGAGGAAAGGCTGCCCCAAAATTGCATATTACTACGACCTCTATTGTTACTCAAGATGTATATCCGTTACTACATAAGTAGCTACAATGGCCACCTTTTTTTGCACGATACCGCCAAGAAAACAACATGTCGCTGCAACACTGCATTGCTGGGGTAAGAGGAAGACAAGTAAAGATTGGTTTTGCGGTCACTTCATTAACAATCAATTGGTCTTCATGCCAGATATAACTCTCTGAATTCCCTTAGTTTAATAACTTCTCACATGATAATTTTGGACAATATGGTTTTCAATTTTTCTACCTTTAGTACAATTAATTTATGTTGTACTGGTGAACACGTGCATTGCACATGTCCAATTACTAGTAGTTGCTAATCACACAAAACAAGGAACGGATCAATGACAGTTGACAAACCTACAGGAAAAGTTTCAACATCAAACACCTCTATTCACTTGTCACCATTCTAGTACCTTCGGAAATTTCTTCACCAAGTACAGAACAACTCAAAATAAACTGCAAACTACTTTCATTTCACAGGACGGATTTCCAATAATTATACGCCTCTGGCTATCATATAAGGTGCAGAATAAATACTTAGCAGAAGGACAGCTTTTTTTAGTACATAGCTTAATGATATGTTATCTGCTGAATAGACAAAAACTCGGCCAAGTTCAGAAGCAAGTGATTAAAGTTTGGACCACCTTTAGGTGACTGTACTTTGTACTGACATCTGATCAATGAGTTCCATCATTCAACTAGTACTACAAATGGTAATGCAGAAACCAATCTCGTTCAAAAGTTCCAAAAATCTAAAAAAAAGTAGTATGTTGGTAAGGTGCTGTTCTTAAGCACGTACTCCCTCCCGTCTCAAATTATTTGTCTCAGATTTGTCTAGATACGGCATGTTTTACAACTAAATACATCCGTATCTAGACAAATCTAAGATAACTAATTTGAGACGGAGGGAGTACAAAATTTGAGGAAACTCAAATTCATTTGGGAGGTATGAAAAAGAAATATTCAGCAACAAATAATAGCGAACCACTCGAATTATGAATTTGTTTTACATAATTCCCAAATGAATACGAGTCTGAACTTCCAATTTCACATGTTTATAGAACATTACCCTTCTCACAAACTGTTCTTTTTTTAGAAACTTTCAAACTTTTAAATGTGGTTTCCACGGGGTTTTCACCATAACTTGGTTACCACCGGATACTTTGTCCACTAAACATATGTAAGGACAGGTTTAGACACATTTTGGAAAAGAAGGCATTGGTGCTTAACATATTTCAGGCAAATAAAGGCAAACAACTTGGATCCATCCATTAAAAGAAATAATTCTTACCGATGGCCTTGTAGGTGTTCGTGTCATCTGGCAATTGGCGAAGTTCTTCCAGTGTAAGGTAAGCACGTTTCTTTTCACTCTCTTTAGTACGCATCTGAGTTTGTAGCTGATGAAATAAGAGAATCGTTACAATACATATTTGTCAGGAAATCTTTGGCACCTATATAGGCTAGAGAATCATTTATTCATATTCACGATGCACACACTTGTACAACCATAACAATATCAAAACCCTACCAGCAGAAAACAACTCAAAACTGTTTCATCAATTTAAATAGCGATCAACTACCTAGAATCCCAACAATATAAGATAATAAAATTCAGATTTACCCTTATTTACGACATGCCCATATTGTACAAAAGCCAACAGATCAAAAATAAAGTTATGTGTGCATAATGGCTATATTATATTTCAGCAATCCAAATAGCCAGAAACTTCTTATTCATCCGGTGTTTTTAAGTAAGAAAGAGGAGCTAGGACAATGAAAGGTATCATTTATCACTGGAAAAAAGCCAAAGCTATATGAGGCTGACACTAGCCTTTTTATTGTAGACATGAATTATTTCTACAAGCAATGTTATTCTACCCTTCCAATAGCAAGGCCTTAAATAGAAAAACAAATCGCCAAACAATAAGGAATTAGAAACAGAAGAGTCTCACACTAATTTGCATATCCATAAGGAATGAAAGGATGATCTCCCAATCCATGGTCAATCTGTTTTGCAACTTTGGTTCTCCTCTATTCTTGCCATAATGTAGTGACCTATTGCACCAGGAGATGCACCAGCAGTCCGGTAGTATAGCGAAGAATGCAATGTGTATACTAGATAAAAGGAAACTGATTACTGATATCCATCATCAGCTCTTTTTGAACTTTTTCCTAGTCTGAATTTCCCCTTCTTCACTTTAATTTATCGCATTGGAAAATACTATCCATAAGTTATCTGCCTAAGATTTCTAGGGGATTCTGTGTCAGAAAGATGAATATGAATACCATTAATTCTAAGAAGCCTCTCAACTTAACTTAGGAGGCCCTTCAGGTACACAAACAAGCTAAAAGCTATTTAATTAAGAGTATCAAAATTTTGATGTGGTCCAGCAGAATCCAAGGTAAGCAACTTGAGTATTTATCTTCCATGTTAAAAGAAATCCAAAATTTTCCATTTCTTGCTCCACAATGATCATTTTTAACAGCTACCTATGTTTACCCCCACTACGGGAGGCCAAAACCTGAAGATTCGGCTCAATAATGTCAATGTTGAAACTTGAAACTTCGTCAGTAGAATCACAATCCAATAATAGGCAGCAATGCCGTCCGAACAACCACCAAAAACATACTGCTCGGGAAAAGATTCCAAGAACATGGCGCACGAACTTATGAAATGGGTTTCCACTACACAGGATAAAATAAGAAGCAGATCCCAGAACAAAATTTGCACATAAGATGCGGCACGTTTACGGAACTAATCGGGCTCGGTAGAACAACAAGACGAAGGAGGAGTAGGGATCCTACCTGCTTGATCTTGCCGGTGGTCTCGATCAACCGGCTCTGCAGCTCCACGAAAGCCTGACCCGTGAAAAGAAGGTTAAGGAGTTAGAAGCTAGCACACAGAGATCAGCTAAGAAGACCTAGCACGAACAAGCCGGCAGATGGGTTGATTCGGAGCACTTACCGCTCGGTTGGCTTCGTCCGCCATGGAGGAAGGGGATGGAGCGAGATGGCGAACCGAACCCCAACAGCGAGCTCGAGTCGCACCGACGGGAGAGGATGCGGAGAGTGGAGAGAGGGCGGCGCGGCGGCGCTGTTCGGGATCGGCCACAAGCTAACGAGAAGGCTTGAGCTCGGCAACGACGGGACGGGCCCAGGTTGGGTCCGTTCGTTACCCGGCCTTGTCCTGGCCTGCTCCGTCATTTTTCAAGTTTGCGTCGGGCCAATCGGAACCTGTACAACGGGCTCACAGCGTCTTCCGTATGGGCCGGCCCATTAACGCTGTTTTTCTTTCTCTTTTCTATTTCTTACTTATCTTTCATTTCTTTTTTGGAAAACTCTTGTTGTCAATCTGTAGCTACAGCCGGTTCCTTATCTGTCATGTCTGCTGGCCGCTGCATTTGCGCGCGCGCCCCTCTGGTGTAGGAGATCATCCGCCGTGCAGGCCACCGCCACTCACTAGTGCTGCTCTACCGCCCGTCGCGCCGACCAACATAACCTATGTAGCTTTGCCGCACAAGTGGCTGCCGCAGATGATCATTCCCCCACATAAGGCTCCTTCTCAGCTCGTGTCTACCTCCTGCTCTTGGCTGCCGCAGCTAGCACGTTGGTTGCCTCGCATCCCCAAGTGTTGAGCACCCCATGTCATGGATGTCCATGGAGGGATCTCCAATCCCGAGCTTCTCGTGCCGCTCCAAACTCAAGGAAGATCGGGGATGAGGGGATGGGTCGTGGGTCCTCTGATCCGGTGACGAGGAGACTTTGGTGTGCTCGATTTGTTGCTAGGGTGTCGGACTTGTGGGTGGAGAGCTCAAATCGTTCATAGACGTGCCTCCATAGCGATGCCAAGGAATGTTAGTTTTGGGGGATTTGTTGATGTCGCATGAAGTGTGCAATTTTCCTACATGTATGCATTGTTTTTGTTGTGTAGACATAGGCAAAGTGCTACAATGATCTCTATGCATGTGCCACGGAGTGATCGTTCCAGTGTTAGGTGTTGATGAGCAAGACACAAATATTGGATGTATTTTTTTTATTGTTGACGGCATGCAACACGATTCTTAGATTTTGCTTCACATAGATGAGGATTTGTTACATATGGTATTCTTTGCTACATAGGCATGATTGAAATGTTGCAAAAGTTTTCATGGATGTACAAATTTACAAAAAAAATGTTGCAATCGATATTTACATATGCATGGAACGAACCTTTTGTTACATTGATCGGGTGCCCAATATTTGCTCACTTGAATGATCGGACGATCCGGAAGCCAGCCGATTTCCCCACCCCCGAGATCAGTCGGCTTCTAGTGCTTGCCCATGGAACTTTCTATCAAACCATTGTCATTTTTGTATAAAAGTAAGCAATTTTTCCCCAAAAAAATAGATTTTTCAAATGCAAAATCTTTTTAAAACTACATGGATATTTTCTTGATACTACATGAGTACTACAATATTTTCTTGATACTCCATGAGTACTAAATGAACTTTCTATCAAAACCATTGTCTTACAGGCAAGCGTAAACTACATGGAGTACTACATGTACATCTATTTCAAAAATTGTTTGACGCTTGGAAAAACCTATACTGGTTAGCATTCATCCTATATTCCTATGGAGATCCTTTGAGTAAAAGATGCCCTAAACAGAGAATGAGTTTACGGTCCTCTGCAACGGTGCTGTCCCATACTGGTTTGCCTCTCTCTTTTTTTTTCCTTTTTCTAAGCTCTGACCTCTGCGTGCGTTGCAGACGGAAGCAATTGCTGGCTCCCCTTAAGTAGTAGGGCGTACTCGCGGACAGCTATTGTTTTGCCTCTCTTGTCAGGCTGTGAAGTGGCACAGTGACCACCGCCGCCCTGCCTTCATTTACATGGCCAGCCCCAGCCGCAACAGGTCATCGGACGGACGGGCCTGCCTGTAAGCTGTAACCCTGGCCAGTGGCCACGCACGCAACAACCGCGATTCATGAGCCCTTTAATTGTTTTCTCTAGGCACTATGCGGCATTCAACCCGAGGTCAGTAGCTGACAATTTTAGGAGGAGGATTTAAGGAAAAAAATTTTAGGAGGAGGATTTAAGGTCAGTACCGTGGTACTCTGCATAGCTACTCGATTGGTTGTTTCGAAGCGAGATTTTTGCTCTGAACTAGTACAAGGCCCGTGCGTTGCATCGGGTTTAAAAAATAAATCTACAATGTTGAAGTACATTGATATACTATATACTATGTAGATGTTAGGTTTAATCCTAATTGTGTTTGTACACAATTGCAAATATTAGATCAACCCGGTTCCAAGTCTCAACCCAGTTTTAGTCCACTTGGTCCACGACGTGGCAATCCTCTCAAAATAAAAATAAAAAATATGTCTCCTGCTTTTAAATTTTGTTTGTTTTCAGTTTACATCATGAATATCCAAAATATGAAGTCATAATACATAAGCCTATAAGTTTACATCATAATCACTTATTATGACCAAATAACATAGTAAATCACTAAATTAAACAAATTTCTAAATCACCCCAAATATTAGCTCAACAGGTTAGATGTCACGAAGCTAAACCTAGAGCGTATCTTTGCTGCATCTTTATTATTTGTTGTAGTCTCGCTCTTATAAACACGTTTACTCGAGCACACACAAGCCAGCTAGCATGATATGCCATCATCTTTGCACACAAAAATGACCTATCAGGTCAAACCTCATATATTCATGTGCTTGCTCAGAGTTAACCAAATCCTGCCAAGAGCCATTAAATTACTATCTTGCTAGTTTCTATGACAAGAAAAAAATATTTTTGTTTTGTTTTGTACAATAACAAATGATCCATGGATGAAAGTTAGATAATAAAATCACGATGTTGGTACATAAAAGAGGAACAACAATGCAACATACACAGATTTGCAGAAGAACGTAAGAAGTATAGAAATTATAAATCTGTCAAGCCTTCTATTCGTGTTGGATAAAGATTGTCTAATCGGTTTAACACCCAGAGCCAGCGATAGTAATTTGAAAGCCTTCTGATATAACAAGTTCTTTGCACAGGCAAGCTCACTATAAGGTAGATTGGACCATTTCTGAACCAATCTATAGCAGTTGGTGAAATTCATGACGAGGAAGCGCTGCAACATCCAAAAATAGCGACAAGCAACCTCTCAGTTGTGGAACAAAAACCCTGGCCATACCCAGCACCGTGAGACAGATGAAAGAGCATAGAATTATTTTGACAAGAGTCCGGCAGCACCACGCCCTCAACCGTGGACGACCGGCCTTCTGCCTGCAGCCAAGATATGTACTATGAAGCTGCAAACTTAAGGACGGTGTACTATGAAGCTGCAAACTCCAGATGTTGCCTCGTTGGTGTCCTTGGCAACCAACGCCTTCAGAGTACCAAGAAGGTTGTATCATACCGATGGGAGAAGGATGCAAGGCGCCTGTGTCCAACTGCACCTCAGCCGCCACCACCCCTTTGAAGAACCTCAGCGCCTCGCCTAGCAGCCCAGCTGCGCGTATGCAGATAAATATGGATGTCCGCAAAACGGCATCCCTACTACGCATTCTGTCGAACAGCCTCTGCGTGTGGGGAGGTTTGACATGCCTATGTAGTACTGGACCAGCGTAGATGCCACGAAAATGTTTTCCTGGGCATGTAGCTTCACGGGGAGTGCGAGGAGGCGGTGAGGTGCTAGGGAGCCAGTGAGCTCACAGGAGCTAGCTGAGAATAGGGGGAAGGGTGAGGTGGTCTAGTGGGATTAAGCCTTGCGCGAGCATGTCGTGGAAGGTATGGCCAGAGCGCGCGTGCAAGGTGAGGAGAGCGCGCGTGCAAGGTGAGGAGAGCGCTGAAGGAGGCGGTCATGGCTTATCAGGAGCTTTGATTTTGGCGAGCGGACCGGCGGCGAAGGGGCGCCTTGCCCGAGCTCACCAGCATCGCTGCTCTCTACTCTCGCTCCCCAGCGGTTGAGGTGCGCTCCCGAGGAGCTCCGGTGCACGGAGGGGATGATGACCAGGGAGGTAGAGTAGCAGGACGGATGGGTGGGCACTCAACGGCATGAATCAGGGGAGGGGAGGAGCATCGACGGCTGGACGCCGGCCGACAGGGCAAGCAGGCGGAGGAAGGGGAAAGAGGGGGCGGAGGTATCGGGCGGGCAAAGACGGGGCGGAGGGATCGGGAGTTCGGGACCGACGGTTGCCACCCAGGTAACTTGGCGGTGGCACCACAGGTAAAATCTCCAAACACGCAGGGGTAAAATTGTCCAATAAAAAATCGGAACCAAAAAACCGGTGCGGACGAACCTACCTTTCTGTAAATTAGTAGATAGATAGTACATATGCCCGTGCGTTGCAACGGGACAGAAAAAACGTCTAAAATAATTACAAGCTGAACAAGTTTAAGACTTCAAACTTATTAGATATATCTGGTACGGAGTATTACATTTGTCTTTTTTTATACATCATGCCATACGACTAAAAGGATCCTAAACAATGTCAGCCATGTTGTCGAACAAAATAACAAATGCAAGGTTTTTTATAACGTGAGGTTGGCATGTGTTGAATGGATCACCGTATGATCAGTTTCCATTTTTTAGGGTAAAAGAGAGATTGTATATTATATCACGACCACAACTACAATCATTTACATGTAAAAGGTAAAACATATAAGGGGTAGTAGAAATAAGAATGAGTTCCCTGAAGTAGTACGCCCCAGTCTGGCAAGCTTTGAGCTGCAAGGTTGCTCTCTTATCTAAAAAAACATGTGAACCACAAATAATGCTAGCACGTAACAGCAGCAAAATCATGTGGATCGCCTCTTGGGGTTGCCCCATCTAGATTGATTTTCTTCCTTATTCGATAAGAGCACGAAACAGCAGCACAACAGTTCTCAAGAACAACTGGACCAGCATTCATGTGTAGTAGAAGACACAGGCCATGAAAAACTGCAGCCAATTCAGACTCCTGTGGATACTTACATCTAGGTATAAGCTAGTAGAGAAAAGGATACCACCCGAGTAGTTTCTTCCCAAACAGCAGCACTTCCCTTTCTAGTTGCATGGAGAAAAGATCCATCTACATTAATCTTTGTTCAGCAGTTAGGTTTCTTACAAGTTTTAGCACATGACTGTTGTTTATCCGAACCAAAGCGTTCAGTTGCACAGAGGCGAGGTCTGGTCTGATGCAATCTAGATAGCTCTCAAGATACATGGCAGAGGTCCGGACAGGGCTTTACCATTACCATGGATTATGTCATTCTGTAGGTGCCAGGCACGCCAAAGCATCATCAAAATTCTACATCTCATATCTTCCATGACTGAATCAAGAAGCACCTGAAGCTAATCATGACCCGAGTAGCGAAAGGCCGATTCAGGTGGCAAATCCCAAATTTGCAAAGTTCTGTGAAAGAGGAGAACATTTTGTACATTCTATCGTGGCATGGTAGGCTTTCTGAGGAGCGCAACCACAAATATTGCAAGTATCACTGATCTCTAAGCACTAATGTCTCCAAGGTGCTGCGATGTTATTGAATTTTGTTGCAAGGCAGACGAGGCCACTCTCCAACAAAAGATTCTGACTTACTGGTGGACTTTCGCACTCCAAATTGTGTTTCAAATCTTCCTTTCACCATCAGAAGCAAGGCTACTTCCAGCTGCATTTGTTTTATTTGGAGATTCAGATAGAGCACTCTTGACAGTGAAGCACCCGGTCTTCTCTAGGTGCCAAGTCAGGCAGTCTTCTTGTTCATGGATAGGTAGCTTGATTTTGCATATTTCATTAACATGGCATATTTAATTGAAGATGCACTCAATTGAGAGACATTGTGTCCTGCAGGGCACTGGAGCATGCGCTGACATGATGTGATCGCAGATTGGTGACTGCATTGTGCCAAAAGGAACCATCTATTGTCACCATCTTATATCCCTCAGTCCATTCAATTTTCCAAAGTGTGTCCTTGACTCCTTCATTATCACATAGTCATGTGTCAGCCAATTCAGATAAAATTCTAGAAAAAAATAACAGCTTGTCTATCACAAGATTATATTACTTGGATTGTACCATCACATTATAACGTCGATTGAGTTCTAGAACTTTTTTTAAGGATTAATTGACACTCTTACTTGATTTTCAAATTCATATTAAACAAATCAAGTGCAGAAATCAAAAACGTGTTACTTACTGGCGGAGTAGTTTTGAGTAGCAGGCCACAATCTTCACCCTGTCAACTTGTTCTGTGATCTCCTCAATCTTGAACCTATATATAAGTAGGCAGATGGCTCTGTACACAGACACACGGACATAATTGTAGTGCGGACGCAACGACAACGGTGGCAGTGAGGGAAATTCACACATCTTTATATTTCCAGAGAGTTACCAAAAGACTGATCTATGCCAGGTTCCATTCACATCCAGTTGAAACCAAGAGTGTAGGTCAAATTCAATTCTAATCAATCACCGGAACATCATACCCTTTCTCAACAGATGCCACCAAACTTTCATCCATACAAGATAGTAAAATATTGGCTTTCCCAAATACATCACAATTTTACCTATGCAGCAGTATTTCAAGAGTTTCAATCGCCAAATACTCATTTGAAAGCTCTTACTCGAATTGGTGGCAGTAACTTGACCACATAACTTCTCTTTGACGAGTTTCAATCACATACCTATTCCAGAACGCCAAAAAGCTTTTCGTGGAATCTGACACTATGTTACATATAACATTCATAGTATGTAGCTTTCCTCTGGAATGGATTCAGGAATCCATAGTTGTTTCTTCAGTTCCCCTAGGAAGCTGGACACTGTATGAACTAAGTGCTTCCCAATGTTTTGGAAAAACAAAATTTTGGTATGAACCAAGCAGGCTTGAAAAAATCGAACTACTGTGTCAGGTGTGATCAGCAGCAGCCGAATCATACAACATACGCATATTCTTCACATCAGTTCACCTCAGGCTGCATTTCAGCAAATCACTTCGTCAGCTAAAAAAGTCAACGTACAAGGTTCTATCAGCACAGCCATTCAGAAATTAGAGATACATGTCATCAAGGTCAATTGCAGTGGAAATATCAAACACCAGACAACTAATTAAATTAATTTTATAACTCTAAATCCTAATGATTCGTTTGCCAAATTAAAGCTAGAAAACTTCCCTTGTGAAGTAGAAAACTCCATACCAAAACACTGCCGAAAGTTCTTTTGATCAACTTCCTTATCAATCACAGAAAATATTCTTTTGAAAAGGAGAACAACCTACAGCTACCATTTTCTTGTGATCCCTCTTTTAAATCGAAAAGCAATCCATCTTTATTACTCCCTCCGATCCATATTAGGTTTCATTCATTTAGTACAACTTAGTACTAAATCACTGACACTTATTCTGGATTGGAGGGAGTACTGAAGTTCCTAGAAATGAATGTAATATACATGATAATAAGAAAGAAAAGAGCAGGTACAGTAGTAATGTAAGCACTGAATGAAGAATTAACGAAAGCTGGTGGCACTCAACTTTTATCACACCCTAAATCCAGTACGCCACTTGCAGCCATATAACACAACCACGTGAATTCAACAACCGGCCAGTCAACTTTGTCGAGCAATTAGCATGTGCAAAGAAATGCATACCTAAGTGCTGATGGGGGATGTGGTAGCCAGAGTGCAGGGCTGCAGGTCTCCCACTCAGTCCCGGCGCAGAGCTCCGTAGGGCACTCCACACCATCAAGGTACTGCAAAAACTATTGATTAGGGTTTGCAGATAGTACCCCAACAAAGATAAGCTGGAACAAAATCTCAAAAGTATGTGAGGACTGCAAGAGTATTTTCTTTGAACAAAGAGAAATATCCCTAGCTTGCTCTACGGTTCAGAACTGAAAAAGTTCCAACCCTTACCTGTAGAAAATCAAGTTTAGGGGCCTAATCTTCTCTGGAACAACATGAAATTTTCACAATCTAAAAAGTGAAACGGGAATACCAGACTGCATAAATTGCTTTTAGAATTTCGAGGGATGGTTATCTTCACCCTCGCCTTTGCTTAGATCCACAGTGATGCAGAATTACAAACATAAAGATCTCACAAGCAATATAATTAAGTGTCAAGCAAACAATTGGAGAACACACTCTGCTATTTAGAAGGTCTGTTTGCCACACAAGTTCGGATTAACCATGCTACCAGAAGCCAGCAGAAACAAAGGCATTTTTATCACAGTGGCCAAACATATTTATTTTGACAATGAAAGTAAACGGTTCAGATGGTTACTTAAAATCTTGATGAAGATGGAAATGGACCATTTACTGCCTAGAATATATGTCTAATCTACACTTGATTTAGATAAGAGGTTTCAACTAATGAAATTTATGTGAATAAGAAAGCGATCAACATATATTGATTGCAGAGCAAAATGAACTTGACACCATCACACTTGTTTTCTTATTTAAGAAGGGTCAGCAGGCTTGCACTTGTTGTATGTATACTGCAATGAGAATGTCATTACTCAGCGTCGTTGTTGAAGCATTAAATCAACTATTTTCTTGATGATGCTAAATACATCATAAAAAGTTGCTTACGTGAACCCATAAGATGAAAATCTACACAAGTCAAATGTAGAGAAAATGAAACAAAAGAAAACAAGTCATAATTCAGCTAATTGTACCTACCAATCAACAACACGGTTCTTCTATGCATGCAAGCCCTTCACACTTCTCCACTGAATGGTGAAAAAGTATGACATTTCCTTGACCCAGCCATCAGGCGTGCCACTGCTTAAAACAACTACGTAATGCAGGATAACTGGTTCTTTCTCCATATGTGACATTGTCTCTAGATTCAAAAGTGGTTCTAAGAAGCGTTGGATTGCAGGCCTTGTTGCTAACAAAAGAGTCTAGACTCTAGATACTTTCAAAACCATGTCCATTCTCTATACTATGACTTAGTAAATTGGTTTTTGAAAAGTAGGACTGGTTAGTCCGTGCCTGGCTGACTGCTATAAGAACTCGGACAGAAAAAAACTTACTCTATTTATGAACCTGAAAAAAAACAATTGCAAGGCTTTATGAATAGTGCATAGATTGAAAGTAAACCAGTGTGAAGAAGAAAGAGCTAATTATTGGGAAGCATCTCACCTCATCTAATATTCACTCAGTACATGAATCAATCCTGGGAGGTAAGTTAGGTTCAACATAGTTTGGACCATGGTGGGCTTGGTTTCTTAGGAGAGGCAACCTCCCCGGCACTGTATGATCATCGCCATCGTAGCCAATTTCACAGTCAGGACCAAGCAACTTAAGTACCATAAAAGAATGACTGATAACACCTGTGAATAATCAAATAAATTATTTTTAATAATATAATATATTATGCTAAAAATTATTGCAATCTCTGAAAAGTACAGGATAGTTAGTCGAATCCATAAATGGGAAAGGTAATTAGATGATTATAAGATCATCTGAAGTCCTACTTGCACAAAGCAAAGCGGTCAACATTCCATATATAAGAGAAAAGCTACTACAAGCGACCATGTGCTTATAAATAGGCAAGAACTTTATACATGACAGAATTTTACACAGGTAAGCAGTGTCTAATTTTCAAGAATAGTGAAATATCGATGTCTGTACATGGCTCGTGGTGATGTTTTTGGAGTGAATCATAGTTCTTGGACTACAAGTGTAAAAGGTAAAAAACATAATGAATGATTAAGCTTTAGTGTGCAGAATCTCTCACCTGAACACCAACCACTACTCATGTGTCATTTTTTATGCAGTAACAAAAGTAGGCCACCCAGTTTCAAAAGAAAAAGGAAAGTAGGCCATCACCCATTTCAAAATACAACATCCAAAGACTGTTAAGTATGACTGGCAAACAACATCAGGCAACATTGGCATGTTAATATTCAGTCGTAATATGATGAGCATACTTGAATTGAACTGAAATAGCCCTTTGTTTATTTTCATCGATGAAGGGCACTATTTTCCGCATCAACTATATTTTCATATTCTCTTTGTAATACTCCCTCTATCTAGTTATTAAGTATCTAGTCTAGATGTATCTGTATCTAGACAAAGTGGAGTCAACTAATATGGTTCGGAGGGACTAACAGACTTTCTACGGGGTCAATAATTATATTTGACTCGACGGCAAAATTTATTATTAAAATTTTTCAAACGGACATCTTACAAGTACAGGCACAAATCAACTAAATATGGTAAACGAGACATAAGTTATCTGTCTAAGTATTAGGACCAACTTATTTGAGAAAATGATCACTACATAAGGATTGGGCAAGCATGACTAAAACATGTTTAGCAACAACACTTCGTTTTTAGACATATAACATATATGCGTGTATGTGAGCCATGTCAAACATAAATCCAGTATGGGTTCACAAAAATTGGCAAGCACATACATGACACGCTCATACTCTTTTTGTGTTGATTCTTGCTCTTCGGTATTCTTTTGGCATTCAAATATATGATACCGCAAGTATCAAGCTTAGCATACCTCTGTCATTCTCCATAACTTCCCTTCTACTCTCATGTAGTGAATGGTGAATGTTATGCAAATATTATAGACGGTGAATCCAGATCATGCGTGGATGCTGTGTGAAGTTCACAGAGAAATAAAATTACGAGTTGTCCTAAAGAGGCAAACGTACCAGAACACGAAGCCATGGTCCAAGGAGGTTCACCCTCGACGATTGCCAGTGGTGTGCTCCCGCCAAATCTCGGTTTCCTGGAGGCAGGGCCGAGGAGCGAGTGAATGGCTCGGAAGCAGGCAGGACGAACCCTGTGTGACCTGTGCACGATGGGTCAGAGATATCGATTAGGATGGCCACGGCATGGAAGACCTCGTGCCTCCATGCCTCGTGCCTCCATGCTATGCATTGAGAGATTGAAGTAGTGGATCTTACCTTGGGGATTCAGCATTCGTCATGAACAAAGAGGATGCAGCCACGACAGCCACAAACCGGCCGGCCCGCATAGGCCGGGAGACGCTAGATGTGGTACTCCTCCTCCTCCTCCTTCTCGTCCATTTGCCTTGATCTGCCTGCCAACATCAGATCGGAGGAGGACGTACCCATCTGATCCATCTCTATGGCGCAGAGCAGGAACCGTTGCCGATGTCTGACTCCTCCATGTTCTATTTTCCTATTCCCTTTCACGGTTCATCTACCCAGCCAAGATGCCTCAAACAGCAGGTGCATCATCTGATTGAGCATGGCGCAGATGATTTGGAGTGGTACTATGTTGATTCCCCAACGATCGATGACCTTCACATGATGGGGTGGCGGCGGTCTCCGGGAATCCCAGCCGGGTCGGTGGCGTCGGAGCAGAGGAGCGGCAGGGACGGTATGGGAGTAGCCAGGGGCAGGCGAGATGTGGGCGATGGAGGCGGGGAGGGGAAGGATCTGGACGCGCGAGGATCGCGGCGTATGTGCGGTTCTGTATTGTTTTTTTTGTGTGTGGGCGACGAAAGAGGTGCGGGAGAGCGACGAAAGAGACGACGTAGTGGTACCTGGCAGAAAACGGAACACCTAAGTACTTTTTAGATAGTAGAGATTCACATGGTAATCCATGTGCTTACTGCAGCCATTGCTCTTCAGTCTGAACAGAGTTTCTGGGTGCATACAAACGACGCCCATCTTTCTTTCAGGAGGAATTGGTTTCGATCAATCGCCGGCGCCGGCACGAGTACTGGGAGGTAGTAGTAGTAAAGTACTGCCAGTACCCGTAGTACTACTACTGCTGGTACCAGTACTAAATACCAGCATTACGTCTCCAGTTGGCAAGATTGTTAGGCGGAGGACACGGCCTTAATTCCGTGGCGATCAGAACACAGACCAGCTGTTGCTGCTGCTTCTTCTTCCTTCTTCCAAACGGGCTAAACACTGCATTGAAGCGAAAAGGGCTGACTGGCGGGGCGGGGTTTAAATCGCCTGCGTGCTCCGACTGACACTACTACTGCTACCGTCTCTCGTCGTCGCTGGGCAACTGCCCCCAATTACTCGCGCATTCATATACGGCTTAAAAGCCAAGTTAATCGCCTTTCAATGATCTCTCTAACCACCCGGCGTTTTTCTCCCAAATCGTTCACTGTCACCGGCAGATTCACTGTCAAAACGTGGGAGACAGCTCGGAACGATGGTGTCCCGAAGGTGACTCGTTGTTTATTTAGTCGAGTTATTAGGAGTTAGGAGTTAGGACTAGGGGGGATGTTACCGCACGATCGAATTTGGGTAGATGCCATGTGGGAAGACCATGAGATGTGGCGTGATTAGAGGCTTTTGAGAGGATCCGAGATCTTTTCATGTGGGAAGACCATGAGATGTCATTAGGTTTCTTTAGTTTGATGATGGAAAGGTTCTTTTTGTTGGAGAGAACATGTGCTTTATTGATTAACTCATCACAACGGTACAAATAGTTCGCCGGATACAATTCGGAACATAATGAAAAATACAAGTAGAATCAACTAGTAACAAACTTGATTTCGCTAAGACATGCGCTCGCCTCATTCAGATTTCGCTTCACGTGGGCAGAAAGATGCCAACAAGAAAGTGCTGCACCAAAACCTTGATATCGAGCCACCATAATACCAATCTCAAAGATGTATATAAGGGGCATAGGGCCAAGTTGAACCATTTTTAGTGCCACGCAAGAACCAGACTTTGCGCCGATTACTTTTTATTTTGGACAAAATTTTAGCATCTGCAGAGGTTTTAACATGATAGCCCCACTCGACAGGGGTGATGGGGTGCTCAACGTTGCACGCATCACGGTCGGTAATAGTGATGAACTATCAGAGGTGTATATAGTATGATCGTGGACATCGCCATATCTACGAAAGATTGCCTAGGGCCCCCAAGGTTTGCACCAAGCCGTGTCAAACTAGGTTCTAATAGAGATAGACGTCCTAGCTACGAGATCCTATCATAATTTGGAAATGTTTACCTAGTTCGTTTGGAAATCATATTACATAATATCATACCAAAAGGATTGAAACTTGCCGCCGAAAAAGACGCATCGATATAAATGATTGGAAGACACCTGTTGAAGATCTCAAGCCATCCCAGATAGCCAGTCTTGCAAGAAGTAGTTTATAATTGCAATCTAGTTCTTGTAAAATATAAACCGGCATATCAATATACAGTTGTATCAGGGCATAAGGCTATTACCCATACAAGGATCGAACTTGGGTAAACATTGCCTCTTTTGATGGTAAATTAATCGTGGTTTATCTAAACCATCTATTATCCACTATGTTATACGCATACTAATCGCTACGCTACATGTTCGACAATGCCCCGACGCCACCCTAACAAGCCGAGCCACAATGTCAAAAGCACTCCAAAAGTGAAAGCGGAATATAAACTAATAGGGAAGATAAATATGGCCCAACCTATAAAAATATCACGATATTTGAATAAAAGTAAATATGCTCTTTACAAAAAGGAATAAGAACTACCAAATCTATATAGCACAGTTAAAATTGACTAGTCAAAAGAAAATAAAGTGCATCTCCTACTCCTCATAACAAGATGAAATAGGGTCCAAGAAAGGCCTACAACATGCTAGTCTCCTCTTGCGCTTCGAGATCAATACCTATAGGTGGGAAGGTCTCATATCTTGGTCTACTCAGTTGTTGGATCAGGTTGCGTTAAACTTTTTTAATACTATATTGTGAGAAAATCACACACTGAAATTAAGGCTTTGCTAGCTCTTTTACATAGGACAATAACGATGATTTCCAGCTTAATGCATGGTATTTTTTTTAGATTTAATAATTTTTCATGTGACCTAATTATGGGTTTAAGATGGCCTTTTAGATTTGACAATTTTGATTATGCTCCCTTAGTAGGGGCATCTAGTGTTATGCTAGTTGTCTGGAATTCACCCATATTTACTAGCAAGCTCATTGAGGTCCAAAGATATAGTATAATAGTCAAATTCACCTCCACTCTCTCATCACAGAAATGGACACTTGTGACCGTTTGTGGACCTTGTCATGGGAGGAGAGAGACACTTTTGTTCAGTAGCTTTACAACCTCATTATATCAGAAGAAGAATTGTGGTTATTATGGGAGGTTTTAACTTTGTAAGGTCAGAAGAAAATAGAAGGCAACCAAAGGGATGTGAATAACATTTTTATTTCTAATGAAATTATTAAACATTTGGGAATTCTTGAACTTCCCATCGAGGGAAGGTCCTTCACCTAGTCTAACATGAAGGAGATTCCTTTGTTGGTGCAACTTGACTGGGTTTGTACCTCATCCTCCTAGATTTTAGAATTTCCCAAAATTGTAGTAAATCCATTGGCAAAACCCACATCTGATCACATTCCTTATGTGGTCACAACTGATATTGTCACTTCAAAAGCCATAGCGTTAAGATTTGAGAACTATTGGGTGTACCAACCTTGTTTCTTGGATTGTGTGCAAAATTCTTGGTGCAAAGATGTGAGAGCCAGTACTCGTACAGGTCTGTTGAGTGCAAAATTTAAGAGATTAAGGCAGGATATCAACAAGTGGAAGACATGTTTGTCCAGAATCAAATGTCTTATTCAGAAATGCAACTGGGTTTTTTGTTCCTAGATAATTTGGAGGAGGAAATGTCACTATTTCTGGCAAAAGAAAATTTCATGAAATAGTAAAATTGCAATATGAAGAGCGTATTGCAGCACAATCTAAGTGTTCGAGGGAAAGATGTCCTATGAGGTGGCTGAAATTGTGAGAGAAAAACACCAAAATTTTCCATGCCGCATATGATGGTCTGATAGTCTCTTCCCATGAGGACATTGCAACTGTTGCCTGGAATTGTTACAAAGCCATAATAGGACCATCACAAGGGGTTTACATGCAATTAGATTTGGGAAGATTGCTTAGTTTCTAGCTAAAACTTTTTTTCTCAAGTTAATGGTTGAGGCGGTGAAGAGAATGCTCATATATAAGGCCCTGTGGCTGATGGTTTCTGAAAGAGTACAAGTTTGGCGGAATATGATGGATACATTATTGAGCCTCATGGACAAGTATATATAGGCATACAGAGGATCATCTTGGAGTACGAGTCAAGTTAGGACTGTACGTAAACAGATCCTAACTCTATCTAAACTACCATAACAACCGTATATACATAATACTCTAACACTCTCCCGCAGTCGTAGCGGAAGCGTCGTGAACAACTGGAACATCGCGGACGGTCAGACTGGAGATAAACCGAAGAATCCAGTAGGCTGACATCCTCCCGTAGTCCGAGCGAGAATGATGTGGATGGTGTCCTGTCGCGGTAGCTTGGACTGTAGAGGAAGCTGGTGAGATGCTCAAGCAAGGTGATAGCCCTTATGCCGATGTCGAGAGAGCCGAGAGCGTGAGGCGGTGCCAAGGTCGGGTTAGCCATTGCAAGGGGTCGCCATGGTCGATGTTGTGGTCGAGGATGTCGGTGTCGAGGTAGCCGCACGTGAAGCCGCATGCGCATAGTGCGCAAGGAGGATGACGAAGACGCGTCGAGGCAGTCGTCGGCCGCAACAGCTTGCTGAGGGTCCGCGGAGGCTTGCCGAGGGGCCGCAGAGGCTTGCCGTGGGGCCACGACAGCTTGCCGAGGGGTGTCGATGCCGAAGTCGATGCAGTCTGAGACGTCGAGGACGAGGTGTAGCCATAGTTTTGCCAGAATTAGGCGTACGCCGGGGAAGAACGCAAACTCCGGTTTTGCCAGAACCGAGTATGCAAAAAAGAGCTTGTAAGTGACGCGGTCGAGGTAGTCGTAGAGGAAGGTGTCGATGCCGAAGAATACTTTGTCGAGGCCAACAAAGACAAGGCGCCGATTCGAGATTTCCAGACTCGGTGATACGTCGGGGACGAAGACACGCATCGGTGTTGCCAATACCGGGCACGCAAGTGCATGGACGAAGACGTAGAAGGCGGCGAAACCAACGGCGGCCTTGAGTGGTCATGTTGGACGCCTAGATTGGCGCGACGACGGTACTCGATGTAGACGAAGAAGAACCCGACATGATGAAGACCATGCGCGGACATAGACGACCCACACCGTGGAGGTGGTGCGGAGATAGCCTAGGGCGTCGGTGCGCAGGGACAGTGATGTAGACTACGTGTAGCGATGCTATGACCCATTGGGACGGTATAGCTGCAGGGCGCAAGTCGGTGCAATGGCTGAGAGACCACCATCGACGTACATACCAAGGAAGACGCGTTGAAAGCCGGTAGCATGGACCAAAGGCGGTGGCGCTGCGACCTAAAGGGTGGTAGGCGCGTGCTCGATTGGTGGTAGGCGCGTGCTCAGGGACGTGCTTGGCGTAGATAGGCGTGTGATCGGTTGATCGGACCGACGTTCCGCCTTATGCGCCATGGCATTGATGACACGTAGATCAGAGTCGATGACGGCATTGTCGGTGAAGTCTCGGACGATGACGACAAAGACGATCCGAGGGGCCAGCCCCGGCAGCCTTCCGCGGTGCGCGGCAGCTTGCCGTGAGGCCGCAACAACCTGTCGAGGCAGGCGCAGCAGCGGAGAGGGCAGACGCATGGGCACGGTATAGATCGTCGATGCCGAGAGAGGCACGGTGATGACGACGACGGTGGTCGACTCAATCCGATCTATGATCAGTGAACCAAAAAAAAGACGGCCAAGTGACCGACGGAGAGAAAAACCGATCTATAGATCGGAAAAGACTCACCAGGGCAGCCGATCACAGACCGACGGACGAACCCTGCGACGGATTGCGCGGCCCCCGGCGGAGATCATGGAGATCGATCCCCCCGGGGGCGGCGCGGCGGAAGCATGCGGCTAGGGTTTGGACCGGTTAGGCTGATACCATGAAAGAGTATGAGTTTGGTGGAATATGATGGATATATTATTAAGCTTCATGGGCGAATATATATATAGACGTACAGAGGATCATCTTGAAATACGAGTCAAATTATAGGACTGTACGTAAACAGATCCTAACTCTATCTAAACTATCATAACAACCGTATATACCTAATACTCTAACAGTTTCAATAGTCATGAAGAGATGCCGGCACATAATAAAAGAGGGTTTTTATAATCTTGCAAGTAATTTCTATACTGGCTCAGTCAAGCTACAAAGTAAGCTACAAAGCACAAACTGTGGGGGCATCACTCCACCCACCAGAGTTCAGTTCTTGAACATGTTGGAATCAAAGTTCAATTCTTGATGCTCATGTTTACATACATGTCCATGCATTCACTAGGAATTTAGTAAGAAGACTCTCACATTTTGTCCTAGTATTCGTCTTTCTAGAGTCCCATTATAAGATGTGATTGTGTGGGGTGCACTAATCACCAAAAGATAAAATTCCTTAGTATTTGTGGGCCTGGTCATACCAGCTAAAAAAATGTTCTAAATGTCAGAGAGCTTAAACCTCACGGCAGATACTAGAGTTAAACCCTGCAAACAAAACAGTACTGTACTACTCTGAAAGCCTCCACCCATGTGACATATTGTTAATGTGACGGCTCTAACGGGAGTTGAGTCGTTCCAAAGAATCTGAGTGAATCACTACAACTAACTGCGCATTATACACATTTGGCCAACTGCACATTGTTTCACCATATTTATGTCGATATGCTAGGACAGAGCTAGCGGACTGTAGCATTATTTCCAATCAAAAGTGAAGTTGAAGAAATCTTTGCTCCGTTGCACATAGTACTAATTCTCAGCAGAAACCAAACAATTGCATTGCGAAAGACACCCTAAAAACACGAAATTATTACCTAGACCCAGCTCCATGGATCGACCACCGCATGGAAGAACAGGTCTATGAAATAATTCCCTTAGGTTTTGCGAGCCAACAGATGAATCAACCCTCTCAGGGCGTCAGCAGAGATGAAAAAGATTGACGATCTCAGATGTAAAGCTACAAACGATGCCGCCGACTTGAACTGGGATCGGCGCGCGAGTTCACCGGCGCTGGCGCGGGCGCGGGCGGCGCTGCTCCTCGTCGGTGAAGTCGAGCAGCACGGCGCTGTGGCAGCGGGGGCACCGCGGGTCCTCCCGGGACAGCATCACGTACATCATGCACCGGGGGCACCCCGCCAGGACCATGGGCGGCCCGGCCACCGCCGCGGCCTCCGGGCTGCCCTCCGACGACACGCACGAGCTCGGCGGCGACGCCGTGGACGACGAGGACGAGGACAGCCGGCGGGGCGACGCCGCGTTGGCGCCGCCTCCCGGCCGCGCCGTGGTCGACGACGACGACTGCCCGCCGCCGCCGCCGCGCGCCCGCGACAGGCTCAGCCTCAGGCTCTCCAGCTTGGACACCTTGCCGCCGTTCCTGCTCATCCTCGACGATCGCCCCCTCTCGCTGCACACAATTCCACGACGTACGACCGGATCAGCGTCTCGGAGCTCGCAAGTCACAACAAGCACAAACTGGATAGCGCTGGCCGGCCGCTATTGTATTTAACGAACGGGGCGTGGAAGTGGAAGAAGCACGAGGTGGACACGATGCGCGCATTACCTTTGGACTTGAGCCGGTGAAGGTCGTCGTGCCGAGTGAGTGAAGGGAGCAGAGCAGTACGACGTACGTGCTGGTGGATTGGAGCTCTCCACTTGGTTATGTAGTATAACTCTTGCTAGGTACGAGTATTTGTCATGCTCCTCCCGCTAGCTGCATTATATAATCATGATGGTGAAGAGGGTTTGAGGTTGAGGAGGAGGAGGAGGGTGGTGGTGGTGGTGGTGGTGGTTTTCTTTAATACGAGAGCAGCCGCCATTTAAGCCCGAGTCAATCCCCTTCAAGTATGTGGAGTCTGGATGGTGTCCCGGCCACTCCCACCATGCTTTTGCAATATTTTTGCGGCTAGCTACTGCTTACATGATAAAAACATTTCTTATTTCTATGACGATGACCGTGGATCCCACAAATAAAATGCCATCACCATATGGATGTTTGTTCCAAGAGCGGATATTCACAATCCAATCTCACGGCTATTCACAAAATCTCAACCGTGAACCATTTCTTTATTAGATTCACAGGGATGCCAGACATCCCGGTTCAAATTAGGGCAGATATTCCAAAAACTAAAAGCACAGCTCGCAAAGCAAGTCTGAGAAGTCTAGAGCTAAAAACCACAATACCAGCAAGAAAACAGAAAGGAGAAAGAAGAACTACTAAGGGAATTACAGAGCCAAAAGGTGCATCCACCTGGCTAAACCGAAGACCAAAGGAAGAAGCTAGACTGGTGAGATGAAGGTAGGCTCTAACATCTTCTTGGCCTCAGGGGAGCCTCCAAGATCACCTTCCTCAGATTTCTCACCATTTGGCAGGAGGGGAAGTTCTTTTAGCAGTGGTTTCTCCCTTAGCCATTCTCCGACAAAGGCAAGGCCTTGAGGAGCTGGACTAGATGGATGCGGAAGCGATCTGCCCCCTCCAACATCGATTCCTTGAATATCAGCCTCCATCTCTTCACAAAGTTCAGAATTAGGCGCCATACCTGATTTAAATTTAGCCATGGACTACCATTAAAAATGAGATCGTTTGTAGTTTCCACAAGCTCCATAAAGTAGCAGCACAAACCAAATTTAAGACAACGTGCTTTTTGTTAGCTACCCAAAACTTGGCAATTGAAAGATAATCCATACCAACAACAATATTGAAAAAGATGGAAATCTCTTGCCAGATTTGTTTAGCAACAATGCAGTCAAAGAAAAGGTGATGAATGGATTCATTTTCTACACAGCCTTAGGTTTGTTTAGCTATCTTTTCTTTAGATTATCTCTAGTGATTAGCTTATTTTGAGATAAAAGACATAGGAAAACATGAACCCTTGGCGGTATATGTAGATGCCAGGCAGCATGAATAAAAATAGGCATTACACCTCCAAAATTAATCACATAATATAAAGATGAAGTAGAATATTCCCCTTTGCTCTCATACTAGAGCATCACTATCAGAGCAAAAGGAGATACTTGAGGTTACTCCTTCTAGTTCATACCAAAGCTTCATAAGAGGTGGAGAAAATTTTCTCCTAAAGGTTAATTCTAGGATCACAACATCCTAAATATCATGAACATTTTTACCCCCTTTATTGCAAGGAACATAAAGTTTAAAAAATTGAATAAAGAGAGGGGAGGTGCCATGCTAGGTGTCCTCCCAAAATTTAATTTTCTCCCCATTCCCTATCTTCCACCTATACCAAATTTAACGCTTTGAACATCCCGCATCACTCCTTTCCAAAACTGAGAGACACCAACTGTTTTGCTACAAAAAAATGTTGGGTTTTTGAGTGTCATATTTGGCATCTACTAACATCTTCCATAGTTTGCCATCATCTTGAGTGTATATCTTAATCCAAGAGTTGAGGAGGCAGAGGTTGACATTTGCTAGATGAGCCGTGAACCATTTCGTGATTTGAGGAGTCTTGCAAGGTATGCCAAATTTACTTTGAAACCGATATCACACAGAGATCAAATTCCAAAACTTACCGAGAGTCTTCGAAGCTTGAAACTTACTTCTCTCGTTTTCTTTTTTTTCTCATATTTGAAATATATATTAAATGGCCGTATTAATCGACGAAAATTTACATTGGTAAGTTTAAACTAAATTACTAAATGTGTTTTTGCTAATGTGTTTACCTAACTTTCTCGATTTTCTTTCAATTTTACATAACTTACTAACGTGTTTTTGGTAGGATACAGAAAGGTTGTGCGCCAACAGATATCTTCATTTTTCATTTTCAATTTTTTTGGCATGGCTTCCTAAAGTGAATTATCGTGGTGATCTAGATTTAGAGTCCGGCTACCGTTGGGATCATATGCATATTTCTTACGTGTTTGTTGTTATTTTACGTTTTAACATTTTACAAGTCATTTGACATTTTTAGGTACAACCGTATGCCCTCTTAATGCACACAATATATGAACCAATTATCTTTCCCTAGCTCCATTCATCAGACGAACCACAACAACATATAAAGTTTGGGGCAAAAAATAGTTATCAAAGCTACACTATAACAAAAATAAAGGTTAACTTGTGTCATTGTCAAATGGGATCTCATTTAAAAAAACTGTGGTCTCTACATGAATCGATGCACTGAGACATGTGTGTTACTCCTAGTTAATTGGACTGATTTTTCACAAGTCATTAAGTGCAACCGGTGGCTCGGCAGCAAACAATAAAATCTGGAAGAGAGTCTGGAAACTTCAAGTACCGGGAAAGATCAAGATATTTATATGGAGGGCATTGCATAGGGTTGTGCCTGGGATGGCTATTCTTGCGTCTAAGCATATGAATGTATCTGCACAGTGTCCGGTATGCTAGGCGGGGGCAGAAGATATTTGACACCTGCTTTTCACTTGCCGGTGCGCTCGCAAAGTCTGGAAAGCCTTAGGTCTCAATGGTTTTATTGAACAAAGTTTGACAGCAGAATTCTCAGGATCATCGGTGCTAGAGGACTTGATCAGCAGTCCGAAACAGAGTCGATATGTTCTGGGTATGCTTGATCCGCGGGAATCGATTGCAGTGGCTTGTTGGTCATATGGTGGCCACGGAGAGAAATTGTCAAAGGGGAGAAAGTTACTAATCCGATCCGAACGGCCTTTGCAATCAATGCATTAACAACAAATTTCATACCCGCGGCATCAACAAATTCAGTTGAAAAAGAAGTACTATGGGAGAAGCCATCTCTGTCTAAACCGGAATATAGACGCTGCTTTTCATGTGGATGGTACGGAGACAGTGAGTTTGGTTCTTCGAAATGACCATGGTGATGCAGTTGCGGGGCACTCGTGCACACTGGATCGAGTATTGAATGCCACCATGTGTGAGGCTTTAGCCTTGAAGAAGGGCTTACGGGAAAGGATTGGGAGTTTCTAAAGTGGTCAATGAATCGGATTCACTAGAACTAATCCAATCATGCAATGCTATCACCGAAGTTTGGATTCCGTAGTTTTGGCTGATTGTTTCATGATGGCAGTCAATTATGAATCTGTTGAGTTCAAACACTATCGAAGAGATGCAAATAAAGTGGCGCACCAATTAGCTAAGTTTTCATATTCATCTAAATCTGTAGTGAATTGGGACGGGAACCACCGGGGTTCATACTGCCTTATGTAATCAGTGATGTAACTCCGTTGGCTAAAATAAAATGCGCCAGATGGCTTCACCCAAAAAAAAGGGGCAACTGGTGCCTCCAGCGTCGTAAACTGATTGCCAGTTGAGGGCCACTGACTCGCTTGCTGGACACGATTCAAGCACTAATCATAAAAGAATACGGCGTAAAGCTGGTTTTAATCAGGCTCATAAATAAACATATGCGTAGCTGGTACCTGCATCCTGGACACAACCGCGGCATGTGATCGCCTTTACGCCCCGCCAGAAATCCAGAAAAATTTATGTGCAGAGGAACTGAATGAAATGGTGACGTGTGATGCACACTGACAGGGCTGGATCTGCACGGCAAATGAAGAAGAAGGAGGTCACGAGTAAATTGGCTACAGGAGCGTGGGAGCCGGAAAGATCTTCCGTTTCTTTCTCTCTTTTTTTTGACATTTTTTACATGAAGATCTGCCGTTTCGAAGAAGATGATCACGTGCTCACTCTTTTTTCATTCAGGGGAAAATCATGTTCTTGTTAAGGGGTATATCACGTTTTTTTAAAGCTTTACGATTCGCACAATGTGACATGTTCTTTTTTGAAGCTTTAATTAGGGATATAAATGGTACAGATAATTTCCACTTCGAATCCGCATCCGCGTCCATTTTCGAGGATATGATATGCATTTTTAGATATCCAACATATATGGATGCGGATACGGATACCGACGGATATGGTAGCGTATATGGTATTGACGAGATCCGACGGATAAAGGATAATCCGACATTCTACGCGGATTATCCGAGGTACTCATATAGGATAATCCGACAATTTGGCATAACCCCAATATCTAGACAATCTAGTTAGTATATCGGTCAGCTACGTATGCTATGTATGCATGTTATATTATGATATTATCAATCTTGCACATTTATAATACTGATATCTAGTGTTGCACGCGTTCTTGTCATTTTTTTTCTATAAAGTAAATAAATTTTTATTTTTCTATGTGTATTTGTTCGATTATCCTCTTCCGATCCGAGTTCACTCCGAATCCGCTCCACATCTATAATCTGATATAATCTGCATTCGAATTCGAATTTGGCTATTATCCGTTTTGAACCGAATCCACAAAAAATATATGGTAAAGAGAGGATATGAAAATAGCAATCCGATCCGATCAGTTTAAGTATCCAGATTCAATGGCCTATCCGGCTATTCTGGGCCATTACTTTTTTGAGGGAACCGTGAGCCCATTATGTATGGGCTTATTGTTGGCGTTAATGGGCCCAGTTTACGGGATGTGTGAGCCATGGAAGCGTACCTCGTAATTTCGCATCAAAGAAAACGAAGAAATTCTCGACAACAGAAAACGAAGAAAACATTAGAAGGGAGGAAAACAAGGAGAGGCAAGGCGAGGGGTGGAGCGGCGAGAGAAAGTAGTGGCCTCGGCGTGCGGGCACGAGCGGAGGAGGCGATGGAGGGCCCGCCGAAAGCGAACACGAGACGGCGGCGGCTGGTGGAGAGGGGATCCGATCGCCTCGCCTTCATCACCGGTCAGGCGAGCGCCCTCCCTTCCGACCCGTACCCAGGTAACCACAGGGAGCCCAAGAGATTTGGGGGTTCGAAAAGTATATCCAGATCGCCTACCTGTTGCGTTCACGTCAGATTGGATTAGGTTGCACATGTCTTGGAGAATTTAGCCCTGTTTCAGGGATTTTTACTGCTTATGTGCTCTAGGGCTCTTCGATTTGTTGGCAGATTTAGATTTTATAATATATATCTGGTGTCAGGTAAAAACCATGTAAATTACAGGTTTCGTTTAGCGGAATCTTAGGTTTCAGGTAATGGGGCATGGGATTTTATAATTTAGTGTTGGCAGCGTTTTTTTTTTATGCATATCCTGATTTTTAAAGATATTCTGTTGCCTTCGACAGCCCCTAATAGGACGCAAAATTGTGTTGGTGTATGGCTAAACCCATTTATGTGAAGCTTATACCAAATTTATGGAAGTAATGACAAGTGTTTTGGTGAACTGTTTGGAGAATTCACCTTATCCATTGTTGTATCGGCTCTTTAATGTGCCAATTTTTTCTTCTCAAACACACCTCTAAACACGCCTCATTTTGTGTTAGAAGAACAAGAAGGCACAACAGACAACGGCCAAAGCCAACAAAGAAAGCAAAACGAAACTAAAAAACCGAGGCAAAGCTGAAGAAAAAAAGCAAAACCAACCGCAAAACTGTACAGAGACGGCTAGAATACGCTAAGTAGCTGGGGCAGCAGACTTTGGAATCCTACTGTGCAGGGCAGCTTCCTCAGCTCTTTGGCGATGGCAGTCCTCCACTGTTTGGCCTCATCAAAGACTAGATCCACTGGGTCGGTGGCCACTGGCCCTGTGTTGTCGAAAACAGTGGCATTTCTCATGCGCCACAAACGCCAATGGTAGAGCATCATGAAGGAGAGTGTGCCTCTGAGTCCTCCCCAGCCCTGCTGCCTGCCTTGCCTAACAAAGCGCACTTCATCCAGTGCCAGACAGATTGCCTTGACGATATGTACGTGGGAGATGGACTCATCGTCCTGCTCACAGAGAGGGCACGTCGACGGATGGCGAAGCCCAGGACGAGCCAACCGGTCTGCTATCCAGCACTGGTTCGCCACCACCAACCAGATCGCCTACCTGTTGCGTTGGATTAGGTTGCAGATGCCTTGGAGAATTCAGCCCTGTTTCCGGGGATTTTTAGTGCTTATGTTCTCTAGGGGATTTTAGAGTATCTGGTGTAAGGTAAAAACCATGTAAATTACAGGTTTCGTTTCGTGGAATCTTAGGTTTCAGGTAATAGGGCATGAGATTTTTTTAATGTAGTGTTGGCAAGGGAGAATTTATTGGATGCATTCCCTGGATATTTCAGATATTGTTTTGCCTTGCACAGACTAGGACGCAAAGACGTGTTGGTGTACAGCTAAACCCATTCATGTGAACCTTCTACTAAATTTATGGAAGTAATGATGAGTGTTTTGGTGAACTAGTTTGGAGAATTCACCTTATCCATGACAGAATCAGCTCTTTAATGTGCACTTTTTTTCCTTTCTCCAACATGCATATAAACATGCCTCATTTTGTGTTAGAAGAAATGCCAAGAAGGCACAACAAACAATGGCCGACAAAGATTCCTCAGCTCTTTCGCACTGATAATTCTCCTATGTTCAGCTTCGTTGAGGATTCGATCCACCAGGTCGCTGTCCACTGGCCTTGCATTGTCGAAAACGCAGGCACTCCTCATGTGCCACAAACGTCAAAGGGTGAGCATGAAGAGGGAGTGTGCACCTATGGGTTTCTTCCCGCCCCTGCTTGCTGCCTCAGCTAACCAAGAGCAGAAATCTTCATCCGCCGCTGGACAGATTTCCTTAACGCCATGTACATGGTCCTGAACCACATTGAACCAGACGTCCTGGGAGAAAGCACACTCCGTGAGCAGGTAGGAGATGAACTCATCATCCTACTCACAGGGAGGGCACGGCACACGCCGTCTGGTGAGGCAACCTGCAGCGAGCCAACTTGTCTGCCATTCAGCACCGTTTCGCCACCACTAACCATGAGAAGAACTTCATCTTGCGGCAGCCAACACTCCCAGCATTGCTGCCCCAGCGGGTGCTCGACCATGCCCTGCAAAAGAGCAGATTTTCTAGAGTACCCACCATTCGACATCCGTCACCATATCAACTGGTCTTCTATCCCCGGTGCAAGCTTGACAGCCAAAGCGACTTTGAAGAGGTGTAAATACTCCATGATTCCTTGGAATTAGTGTGCAACTGATAGGTCCATTCTAGCATCTCTCCCTGCTTCTCCTTAGAAAGGTTGACATTAAGAGACATGGTGGTTAGTTTGTAAAACTGTGGATATTCAACTTCATCAGATATATGTACTGCACCTTCATCATATAATCAGTTATCACACATCCCTTTTCTTGCAGTTCACAGTTTTATGTGGTACTCCTTAGGTTTTCCCACCTCATATCAAGCACAATGCCATCTTTGGTTTCATAATTCTCCTTGTCGATCTATTTAGCCTCACTTGAGGGTACTTTTACTGTTTATGGATTATTATAAGTCATTACTCAGTCGTCATATCATATCCTTTCATATATCATCCTAGTTGATGAAAGTTGAATAATTTGAATGCCATATTCCTTTTTCTTTAGATCTACTCAAATCTTAAAACAAATGAGATGGCTTCTTAACATTATGTGTTGATCAAAGTATTTGCCATTTTGCAGATTCACCGCTTACTTCTACTGCTTCAACTCAGCCATATGATGGTGGATTCAGTACTGAAAAGGTGAGCAATTTCCAGAGGCCAGAACATAGACATCAGCTCTCTGAGATTCCGCTAACTGGTGAGTCCCGTCTACAAAAACCCAAGCATAAAGCCCATAGTAGTGAAGGCGACCTACTCCAGAAATTCCAGATAAGCAGTGCTGTTCCTGAGATCCAGCCAGTATATGAACCTCTGTTGCGAAGCCGCGATGATGAAACCCTCAACAGAAAGACTAGTGATTATGTACCAACGAGTGTGCAGCCTAGGATGGATGTGCAGCCGCCAAGGAGGGATGTGGAAACGAGGCCCAGATCTGTGCCTCCAAACCAGGCTAACCAACCAGACGACTCATCTTGGTCTCTGGAAACTCTGAAGCAACTCGTGGATTTCTCGCCGCACGAGATTACCCAGGCCATCTCAGCTACGGAGTTTAACCGCATGATGGCATCCATTCTCATCGCCTTTATAGTGGTTCTTTCGAACTGGGGACTGGATGTTGGTGGCATCATCACCAGAATATTAATTGGCACAATGCCGCTCGTCTTCCTTATAATAACCAGCATAACCCTTGTCATTTCCTATATGATGGAGAACAAGGAGGCGAGGGGCACCGGTGGCCTTGGTTCTGCCGACGGCTTAGTGCTGATGCTGGAGCTTGGGTCTCTGCTGCAGAAGGCTTCCGAGGCTCTGCTCATCGATGTTAGCGTCTGCGCTGTCATCATGATCTGTTTTCTTGGATTCTGAGAGAATGTTTTAGACAGTTGCTTTCACCTTGATACGTATGTTTTCTTGGATTCTGAGAATTTTAGATAGTTCACGGAAACGTGTGTAGAAGTTATTTTATATTCTGTCCATGAGTACTCTTCTATCTATTTTTTGATCTTGTAACATCCTCTATGGCTGAATTTTTTGATTTACTGTTTTGTGCATATATGTACTCAGTTTCACTCTATCATAGCTGGTGCCTGCTTTACAATATTCGTTGCTGCACAAGTTCTGTTGCTGTTATGCTGTATTGGCGATTATTCAAGTGTGCGGTATTCTGACGTGTTGGTTATCAGTTTATCACCCAGACAAACAAAACGAACTCATCTTCCGAGAGCACCTCTCGTTGGGCGTTCCCAGACTCGTGCTATTTAACGCCGGATTCCCACGTGTTTCCCCAGCAAACCCACAAATCGCGATATATTTAAAGTTTTTCCCGCTAAAAAAACAACATGAGTTCGATAGATTCTTGCCAAACGCGCAGTTTGGCGATGGGAAGCAGCCCTGGTTTGGCTTTCAGATTATTGCATAAAAACCAAGAATCACTCGTCCACTAGGATAGGCTCCTCCGCCGTAGCAACCGGTGACGCCTTCGTCGTAGCAGTTGTGGTAGAGTTCGGCGATGGGGTAGAAGATGTGGAGGCAGAGCTTAGCGACACTGTGGTGGCAGAGAGCGGTGTCGACGAAGGCGCGATCGATAGTACCGAGCTCGACGTGGATGTCGGCGTGCCCGTGGCGGCAAAGCTCAATGTCTCGGGGAAATCCTCGTCTAGGATGACAGTCGCGGCGCACTGTGTACCAGGCCGCCCTAACCTTGTCGCTTATCGCTGAAGTGTCCTCGCCGCCCATGAGAAAGGCCAGGTCCATGTTCCTCTTCTTCACCGCGAAGTTGGCCTTCAGCAGGTCAGGCTTGATGCCTTGGTTCCGCAACAGCTGGGTGCACCTTTCATCGAACTTCTCCTCCTGCTTGTCGGCATGGGTCTTCCATCGACCACGCACTTGTTGATCGATGCCTAAAGCCGTTCGGCAGTCGAACCCACAGCCTTCAGTGCCTTGGACTTCTTCTGGTCGAGCTCTGGACGCCCTTCGGTGGCAGCTAGGGGTGGCGCATCGAGATTGTAGATGGCGTCCTTGGCCTTGGCGTGTGACACACGAGTATCTTCCCACTTCTGGCAATGCTCGATTTTGTGGAACACATGGTAGAACTTGAACTCGGTGTTGGTGTCGTTGCGGTACATGCCGAGAGCACGAACTAGGTGCAAAAAAGGAGAAGGGTCAGTCGCAAACACGGCATGAACTCGGCGGGGAAAATGGAGAATTGTTTTACCTTGTTGTCCATGTTGGCGCCACTTTGTGGGCGATGCTCGATTTCCTCTAGGATCCTATGGCATTTGCTACACGCTTGTTGCACGTCCCCCAAATGGTTCGGCATGGCCTTCTCACCGCATTCCATGTAGACCTTGTTGAAGTATGGATCCATTAGCTTACGCTCGAACACAATCTTGATACGCTTCCAATAGTTCTCCAAGTTTTGATTTGTGCCGGTGATCCCGTTGAGGCTCACCACTTTCTATGCTTCGGTGAGACACTCGTCTTCAATGGTGTTTCACTTGATGTGGGGCTCGGCCGATGGTGCCATCTTCGGCTTCCTCTTCCCCTTGCCCTTGACCGTCGCCAGGATTTCCTCTTCGACTTCTTCCTGGTCACCGCCAGCCTCCTCATCCGCATGGATGTTGGCGAACTCTTGCGAGTCAAGGCAATGCTCGGCATCGGTGCGGGCTTGATCTTGCGTGAAGAACGTGTTCGCGGCAGCGACAGAGCCAAAAGCGACCATCTCAACCATGAAGGAGTCACCCGAAATTCCGCCGAGCATGTTGCCTGCGTCCGCATCACCGAGATGGATGGAGGAGCCAACTCCCTGGTTTTGGGCAAAGGACTGAGGACCACGGCGCAACACCAGCGACCCGACGTAGGAATGTGATCCGTTGTAGGGCATGTTGACGTCGACGTTGAAGCGGGACGGACCGCGAGGTGCAGGGCAGTGGGGGGAGACCACGTTGGGGTTGAGTCCTCCCAGCTGGTCGCCGTCGAACTCGGGGGATGTCGAGAACCTCGGGTGCAACATCGTTTGGCTCTCGTGGAACAACATGCGAGCACAATGAGAAGCTCGCCGAAAATCCGACGCTGGCCTAGCTTCCCTAGGGTAAGCCGTACTGCCCGACGTGGAGCGAGGGATGGCCCATGGCCGCTCCAGTAGCCGCCATGTTGCGGTCGATCGCCTCTTGCGCTTATCCCTCCTCCTCGGCTTCCAGCTTCTTCTTCAGCTTTAACTCCCTCCCCCTCCGGCTCTCTATTTCGGCTTGCCTTCACCGACAATCCTTCGCCCAGACTTCGTCGGTCCATCCCTCCGGCTGCGGCTGCGGCGCTCTCGGCTTTCTCTTTGGCTACGCCAGATCGGCGGTGTTGGTGCGAAGGTTGGTAAATTTCTTGGGCGGCATGGCAGGTGGAAATCGGGGGAGATGGCGGGAGCAGTGGCTGATGGGTGGGGAATGTGAAGAGATAGAAAGGGAAGGTGGAAAAAGGGAGGGAACTCGGCCACCGGTCGCCGACAATGCTGGCCCACCCACTTCTTTTGCTTCGTCTGGCGTTCCCAAGTGACACCCACCGTGTCGGGATCGACCGATGAAAGTAGGGCCAAATCCGCTAAAAAACGGGGTGCTAAGAACGTGAGCAGGCGAAAAATCACCATCAAGATGAAAAAAGCGTTCTGAGGAGCCCCCCGGAATGGTAGTGTAGGTGCTTTGAAAGAGCCAGAAATTATATTGTGAGAGAGTGTTGAAACAATCGATGGCGGAGGAGCCGCGGATGTGGTGGCGATCGTTGTATGGCGGTGCGTTGGAGACAAACGAGAAGCCCTGAGAGCATTCCCAGCAGCGGGTCGCATATGCACTTTTCACGTCCGAATCAGTGTGCGCGGACCGCGCGGCCTAAAAACAAGCTCTTAACGAGGGCGCAAACGGTTCGCAGGCCCCGGAGAGGCGCATTCGCGGTCCAAATCTGGGACGCATTTGCTCCCACACGTGTCCGCGAGGACAACTCGAGCGTCCTCTCTCCGTCCATCTGGGCCCACATGGCAACGGGCCACACCCGACTGACAATTAATGGCGCGTTGGCGGCCGCCTGCCCCGCTTCCTCGCTAACCACACTACCGCCGCTTCCGCTCCCTCGCTGACCGCACCAGACCGCGGCGCCGCCAATGCCATTTAATGGTTGTGTGACCGGCCTTCAAAAGCCACGCCCGACCACCATGAATCCCCACCGCCACATCCACCACGCCCCCGTTCTTCCCACTATGTGGACATGGAAGAAAGGCCGCCATGACCACGAGGCCGGCTCCTTGCTGGGGCGCCGTCGCCGCGCGACGTCACCACCACCGCCATCACCACCACGCGCAACCACTCGCAACCGCCTCCCACCTCCACCGCGCGCGCACGGTTTTATCACGCCACTAGAGCAGGCGCGACGACATAGGAGACGCTTGGCTCCCTCACCGCGCCCCGGAACCACCACTATCCCTATGTCAGACGCGCGCTGGTACTAGTGCACGGGGACCCCAGTGGAGCAATGGGACATGCACCTCCCGCACGGGTGGCATCTGAACCGCGACAGAGTTCCGATGCTGCCTATCCCACCGGAAGGGCCGCGCCTGGACGCTAAGATCGATCGCCACCGACGGATGCTAATGTCGATACCCCGCGTACCACTCGGAGGCCGCGCCTTCTAGGTGGAGTCCCACCAGTGGGAGCACAACTTCCACCGGTGCATCACCTTCCGCGGCGACATCCACCCGGAGGTCACACCTGAGGATCTGCTGGACGTCGGCAACAACGATGACGACTCCTCTAGCTACAATTGGGAGGTGGACGAGGAGGAGTTGAAGTAGTAGCCCCAGGGCGAGCCACTGCCGATCCTGGAGGAGGTGGTGGCAGCAATCATGCCACCCGACCTCGACCTAGGGAAGGTCGTCTCCCGCGCCCTGCGCAAACGGAGGAAGAGGAAGCGCTCGTGAAGAGAGGCTCTGGGTGCGATGGAGGTCCACGACGCCGCCTCCCAGTACACGCCGCCGCCCCAGTACCGGCCTCCGTCGCCTCAGTACGAGCTGCCCTGTACCGCGCCTCCTCCGCATATAGTGCCCCCCTTTCCCACCCGCAATGGACGTGGCCACAACCGGTGTGGATCGACCTGGCGGAGGACGATGATGGCCTACTTAGTTTAAATTTGCCCTTTTTTCTAAGTTTTTTGCTGTTTTTTTGGGCTATATGGACATTATGTTGAATTTCAATGAAACTTGGGGGGAAATGCGCTACCCGTTGGTGCGCGTGGCCAGACCCGTCCCACACCGCAAACGGACACCGGCAAGTGTCGCACGGCAGTTAAACACGTGCCGCCGAGAACCTGGGAACCCTGCCGACAATCACATCGCATCTCCCGATGCCGGAACACATGTCCAAGCTACGTGTTTCTCTTTGAACACATGCCTTTCACCACTTGGAACACATCAGTGTGCAGTATTATCCAGTCCTGCTTCGACAGCGTTTTATAGAATCATAAACACCATAGAAACAGCGACATCTGCATCACAAGCTAAACTCAGACACGATTTTGTTGCCACGTCGAACTCCATTAGCAGTTCTTTCCAACCTACTACTACTAGTGAACACTGAAAATCTAGAGCCTAAACCATTTGCTGTCCAGAACCACGAGCCTCTTCTTCCTGCCATGGTTGACCTCCTTGACAGATACTAGTACTATGGAGAGGTCTTTCTTAGGCTAACTAAGCTACTAGTGGGAGTACACGTCATCTAAAACTAGGATAAGATTACGGAGGTAGCAGGAGTGAGCTAGTTGGGGATGGATTAAACAAGGGAGTGGGTCGCCGTCGTCGCGAGCTTTGCTAGGTGCGTGGCGGCCGGTCGGTCAAGGGCTCAAGGTGTGGTGATGTCGTGGATGCTCTTGCGCTTGGAGTCCCGCGTGGCGGCGTTGGCCTGGCGGATGAAGTACTTCTGCGCGTGGCTGGCCACCTGCGTCGGCGTCCGCGTCCTCACCGCGAACCGCGAGATGTTCCGCCAGTCGCCCCGCCCGTACTTCTCCAGCCCGTCCAGGAACAGCCTGCGGAAAGCAACCAGGAGAAGAAGAGTCAAATTTATTACAGGGACAAGACAAAGGCGGCTAAGACTGGGTCGCTGGCAGGCCGGGACCGCGTGCCAGCTGGAAAGAGGAGTTCGTTGGCTTGGCTTCTCCGCTCGAACGAACAAAGCAATGCGCAATTATCGGCGGAAGAATCTGGAGCCACGGCGGAGAGAGAAAGGAATTGAACGGAGGTTTTGGGGTTGGTTTTTTTGCGTACTTGTGCTCTTCCTCGGACCAGGGTATGCCGCGGCGGCGCTCCTCGCCGCGGGCCTTGCCGGCGCGGCGGCCGGTGGTGGCTGTGGTTGTGGCGGCGGGCCCGGCCGAGCAGTCGTCGGCGTCGTCCCAGCAGCCGGGGATGTCGACGGCGCCGCGCTCGATGAGCTCGACGTCGGCGACGAGCGCCTGGTAGTGCTCCCAGGCGTCCTGCGGGGTGCGCCCGGGGAGCCGCGCCGCCACGCGCTCCCAGCGGTCGGGCGCGATCTCGGGGAACGCCACCAGCGCGGCCTCGAACACCTTGTCCTCCTCCCTGCTCCACGGCCTCCTCGCCGGAGCGGTCTGGTAGTAGAAATCCATGGCGGCGGACCCCCGGCTCGGCTCGGCTCCTTCCCTCCTGTGGCGACACGATACCCCCGGTGCCAAGTGCGCGACGCGTCGATTGAACTGCGTTGCGTGTGCCCGTGGACGGACGGATGGGCGGCGCCGTGTGTCTGTTGGTTTGGTTTCGGTTCGTTGGGCTGCGCCTGCGCGTGGGAAACGGAATTTATATGAGAGGGGTTGGGTTGCACCCGTGCACGGGACTCGGGCTTGATGGAACCGAACGTGGAATCCGGTGGTGGATTTATTCCGCAGCGATGCGCGCACACGTTTTGGGCGTGCAGCCGCTCGGGTGCCGCGTGTGCGCGTGCTGGAGCGCGCGGCCACGGCGGTAAAGGCGAAACAGAGGAGGTCGGCCGGGTGCAAGGGAATACAGTATATCGGATGGCGGTTACGATGGGTTTGTTTCAGCAGTCAAAACAGCCCCAAGAGCCCTTCAGACTTTTAGCTAGGATGTACTCCCTATTTTAAAATATAACACGTTTTAGCTTCGTAAAAGAGGTGAATCTAGAGCTCTTTTAGTGTATAAGTTTATATAGATTTAGAGTAAACCTACACACTAAAAGGGTCTAGATATACTTTCTTTACAAAGCTAAAATATCTTATATTTTGAAACGGAGGGAGTAGACCGACATCCGTATAGTCAACAAGCCCCGTCCGTCAATTCTTTTTCTGTGCCAAATCTGTCACCTGTTCATTCATAAAACTAATTAAAATTCCTAAATACACGGTTGTCCGTCATGTCCGCCGGACAGCCGGACGACATCCCTTTTAGCACGTGTTTGGTTGCTCATTTTCCCGTTTCTCGCATAGGACGAAAAGAAATAATGGCGTTTGGTTTCGCAAAAGTGTCCTCCGGAGGAACGTCCAAATCAGACGTTTTCACGGAGTCAAGTTCTTCCCGCGCTAGCGGGGAAGAAGATGCGCGCGCACGTGTAAAGGAGGGATGGCGAGAGCTCGCAAAATCCGATAGGAGAAATTGGGGTTACCGTCCGCCAATTCGCGGTGGCTATTTACACCGCCCCTCCTTCGGCTCCAAAATCCCCACCACCATTTCCCCCAATCTCGAGCTCTTCCTCCAAATCCTCTTTCTCACCGACGAGCAGGTAAGCGGAGCCTCCTACTTCGGTGGGTCTAGCTCATCTCCGGTAAGCCCTCGTTCTCGGCCATCTCCAACATGTCGTCCTCGGCGGTCGAGATTGAGATCGTGGTAAGAAACATCTAACCCTAACTATCATAGCTTAGATCTGTTGCCATATTCTAACTCACAGTTCATATGTTCGCATGTGCTCGCTTCTAGTAGATCGTGGCCCATTTTGGCAGTTAGTATTCATGTTGTAATGAGAGGATTGCCATGTGTTGTAGGTAGGATTAGTGTTACAAGTATAGTTCTTCCCCTAAAACTGAGCACATTGCGTATCTCTCCCCTGATCTGTCTGCAACCTCTATGAGGCCTCTCGTTATGTGTTGCTGCCCGATGCGGTGACCAGGAGGAAGTTGGCCATGTCATGGCCAGCATCTCTGTCCACCTTTGTCCTAAATCGGGTCTGCCAGTTGATCCAGAAAGGAGGTTCAGCTGTTCGGGAATTCAGAGAGGTGGATATGCGCTTCATTGCAGATGATGTCTTCAAGTTCTGTGGTAAGATAGTCACTTCGAACCAGGTGTAGAACCACATGAGGCACTGAAGAGTTAGGTGGATTCAGGTGCTGAGGATCAAGAGGCTTGAGAACGTACGCTGGGTTGAGAAGACCTCCGCTATCATGATGGACTATGTGCACAACAAGGTTTGATATGTTTGCACTTGCATCAGTAGTTGTAAAGCTCACATATGAACTACATGTCTTGAACTAACTATGATTCTCATGTAGGCTCAGCCGAAGGACACCGATTTGATCAACAAGCCCATTGAGAACTATGCTCAGATGAAGATGATCTACGGTCCTCGCATTCCCGTTGTACCCGTCTCTCTGGCCGTGATACACCGTGCTCTTAGCCACCTGATGGAGCATAGTGGACATGCGACCATGTATCTTGCCATGACCCCTGAGCGTAGGATGAGCTGGT
Source organism: Avena sativa (assembly GCA_916181665.1). Taxonomy (NCBI): domain Eukaryota; kingdom Viridiplantae; phylum Streptophyta; class Magnoliopsida; order Poales; family Poaceae; genus Avena; species Avena sativa. The sequence goes on along the minus strand of OV702288.1, from coordinate 624,100,520 downwards.
TCACAACCTTCCTAAACAAGCACTACCTCCGAGCAGCGGACTGAGTTGTTCAAAGATGTGATGGTAGCGATGTCGATGATGATGACTATGATGTGTATTTTGGAGTAGCTAGGCTAATGAACTTTGGTTGCGGTGACCCCTGAACTATGGTATGCATATTTTGGGAGGTGGTATTCAGTTATAACCCCTCCATTTGTGAAGAACTTGTGCTGCATCATGGGTAGTTGTTCATAAAATCGTGCTGCAGTACACTCGCCATGACTGATTATGTTGATTCAGTCTTAATATAATCTAGTAGTTCTCTGAATTGCAATTGTCTGAACTTTGTTTTCTGCCTTGCTGATGTTGGGTAAGCTCACCTGAGCAGTCAGGAGGTAAGGCTATCAGGGTCAATGCAACTAGCCAAACAAGTATCAATTTGCTGGAAACCAAAAATGCATGGAACCAAACAACTAGGGTTGGATTCCAAACCCCTAGGGAAATGAGAATACATGGAATCAAACGAATGGCCCTTTTGGCACGAGAGGTTGCATTGCCGCGCGCAGCTTCCATGGAGCCATGATTTCTAGGTGCGACTAAAAGCAACGAGAAGCCAAACATGCCCTTTGTTACGAAAAAAATGATTTTCTCCCTGACGAGGGTTCAACTCGTCAATGCCCATTGTTATGGACTTGGGTTTTCGAGAAGGAGGGAGCGCTGGAGACATCTATCGGCTAGCAAACAAGCACACAGGGGACAAAGGATTTACCCAGGTTCAGGCCTCGTAGAGGTCCCTACTCCTGCTTGTCTGCTCCTGGAATTATTGAGGGAGTCGAAAGTTACAATGGTGCGCAGATGCAATCTGGCGAAGGTTGTGGAAACTAGGGTTGTGTGTGTCCTTCTTGCCGCCCCCTCCTAGCCTTTATATAGATAGGCTAGGTCTCGGATAGCAGGTCGAGTCGGTTACAAGTTAGGGTTTTTCCCTTTAATCTTTCTATCTTTAGCTTCTTCTTGTTCTTCAAGCAATCGAGAGTCCGTAGGTTACTCGAGTCCCTTCATCCGGGCCTTGGCGACACCGTGGGCCTGTATGTATTTGGACCGTATATACCAAGCTCGAGTACCTGTAGGGTATACCCATGTCAGTAGCCCCCGAGTGTCCAGTGGAATCGCAGATTCAACTGGGGACTTTTTGAAGCCTTAGAGTCCCTAAATGAGTACATTTCGATTGCTTTTATTTGTGTCATAGGAATTGTTGATATACGTGCCTGATATAACCGAAGTATCGGTATCAGTTAACCACCTTAGGGTAAAACAACGCAATCTACTCAAATTCGAGTCCCCGGACTCGAATTCGGAAAAGTGTTGGTGCAATTCGACTCAGGCCGCGGAGGTCTTACAGGAGTCGAATTCCAGTTATATGGGTGTGAGCACTCGACGCGTCCGTCAAGGCATGTTCATCGTGCCTGTAGGCACAAATACATTTCTGGTAATGCGCAGTTAAATGCGTTGCCAGGCCTTATTCAGGTCTTACCTTCACGTCGTAAGCGCGGCATCCAAATTTTATCATCGCGGAGACGATTCGGGCGTCCCAGGAGACGTAGTCTCTTTGTAGGGAAAATTTGTGAGGCAGTGTCGCCAAGGGTTGCGGGTGCGGATGTTATCAACATACAGTTTTTGTGCAAATAATCATAGGATGCGCGACCAGCGCTCCCTATGGGAGTAGCCCCCGAGTGCCTGGTTGAGTCAAAGACTCAGGCAGGGACTAAAGAACTTTTGCGACTGCTGTCGTCTTTTGCTTGCTTATTTCAGTCGAAGACTTAGGCAGGGACTAAAACACTTTTGTGACTGCTGTCGTCTTTTGCTTGCTTGTTTCAGTCGAAATTGTTTCCGGCGCTCCCTATAGGAGTAACCCATGTCCGTAATCAAACTGTGTTTCAAGTGGTTGGGTTTGATTGTGATTGTCCTCATTCCTGCAACAAGAAAAGAAAAATCGTAGGGTGCGCGGCCAGCGCTCCCTATGGGAGTAGCCCCCGAGTGCTTGGTGGAGTCGAAGACTCCAGCAAGGACTAAAAATAGTCGAAGTTTTCCACTGCGTAGCCTTAATGACGTCAGTGCTGACGCTTGTATGACCTCAGTGCTGACGCTTGTATGACCTCAGTTGCCCGCGTGAGCGAGTTTGACGGGACGTGACGAGCGGTGGGTTCCACTTTCTGACTTTGATTTAACTGGGCGTGCGTAATCTTATTTTTAACTGCACTTCCTCGATTTCCGCGCGTAATGGTAGAAGTGGGGGGACGGTTCGCGCTTCCTCTTCTCCATGTGTCCAATGCGATGTGTGCCACGCGTCCAATAGGGTTTTTGTCAGCCGTTGGATTGCATCTCCCATGGGTTAAGTAGCAGCGCTACGGCGGTAATTTTCCATCTGCACTCTTTCGTCCTCGCTGCCATTGCCATTGTTGCTATTCTTCTGCTTTCCTGCGCTCGTCTCCTCCATAGCGCTGGACCACCTCCGTTCGTTTCCAAGCTACTTTCTGCGCTCTCATCGCCGCCGCGCAATGGGAAAGAAGAAAGGAGGTGCTGCCGCTGATTCCGTGGCCACCGTTGCCGCGACGAAGAAGAAGGGTGGCTCCGCTGCTGCGGGCACCAGCACCGCCGCCGGCGGGAAGAAGAAGGTCACGGGCACCCGCGTGAAAAATGGTGCATGGCACCCCTCCATCATCAAGGCGTCGGATCTCCGTCTTCTTCGCCAGGATGGAGTTATTTCTGCGGCAGTCGCCGATGCGCGCGTCCCCAGCGGTGAGACCATTCCTGCTCCTCCCGCTGGTTTTCGAGTGATGTTTCTCGCATTTGTCATTCGCGGTCTCTCCTTGCCTCTCCACCCCTTTCTTAGGGGTCTTCTTTGCTTCTACGGGCTCTAGCTCCATCAGCTGTCCCCAAATTCGATTCTCCACATCACCTGCTTCATCACCCTTTGCGAGTGCTGGCTCGGAATCGAGCCACACTTTGGTCTTTTCAAACGCTTGTTTAAATTGAAGCGTCAGTCCGCATCTGGCTCTTTAGTTTATGACGTAGGTGGTTGCGGAATCCATGTCGACCCATTCGCCACCTACTTCGACATCAAGCTTACCAAGTCCGTCTAGGGATGGAGGGACAAATGGTTCTATGTCCGCGATCAGAAGGCCAAAGATGAGCACTTTGGACTCGCGCCCTTCGATCTGGCGACTCCCTGCAAGAAGATGCGTTCTTGGAAGAACGTACTTATGACTGGCGAACTCGCGGAGACGGACGTGCTGTATCAGCGCGTCTACGACCTCGAAAGTCGCATAAGTGCAGAAGAGGGAGGCTGCGCTCTTATCAGAACTTGGCTGCGCCGTCGCGTCCAGCCTCTCCAAGCTAGAGTCCATCCCATGTTTCAATGGAGTGGCGCTGATGATGCCACTCGCGTGTCTGCCGATGGCATGTCCGCGAGTGAGGTGGATAAGAGGATTCGACTGGTCACGAAGTGCACTGTCAAGGATGTGCTTCCAAGTGAACCAATTGTTCCTCCTTTTGATGCTTCAAATCCTCCTCCTGAGGTATAGTTGTGCTACACAGTAGCTTATTTTCGCGATTACTTTTCTGTTTGCTGATTTTCACTGTCTGTATGCAGGATTGGGCGGTGTAGCCTTGTATGCCTCCTCTCCCTGAGGGGATTATTCCTCGCGAAGCTTTGGAAGAGGACGAGTCTGAGTCGACTGTCCCTTCTGATGTGGAAGAGGAAGCCCCCGAGTCTGAGAGCCCGGATACTCGCAAGCATTCGCGTAGCAAGGACTCCGATGCGTCGACTCCTTTGACTCCAGGAGGCACGGCTGTTGGCGCGGAGTCGCCAATTCCAGCCGTTCCTGTGAGGGCTGTGGCACCGTCTTCTCGCAAGAAGTTGCGATTACCCAAGGAGTCTTCGTCGGAGTCGGCGGCGGCCACGTTTGATCTTGAAAAGTTTGACTGGTAAGTTTGCTAGATCATTCATTTTTTCTGTTTTCTTCCTGTTGACTTTGCCCTGGAGTTTGCTATTTCTCAATGTGGATTTGATCTTGTAGTCAAGAGGCGTCGTCATCTTCTGGCGACGTCGAGTTTTTGAAAGAATCGGGAGTCACGACCTCAAGGGCCAAGGTAGAGGTCGAGCGCTCCTTCCCCTCCGGCGGCGGACCACTCCAGGCACAATTCTTCGAGCTCTCCTCACATAGGGGAACATCGAATGGTTGCTCGGATGACCGATCAGCAAACTTCTTCGGAGTCGCTGGAGGACCATGTAAGTATATCTTTCCTTCTTTTAGTATGGCAGTCGACGCTCTCTGTTGCTCTCTCTGATTCCTTGTTTGTGCGACAGCTCCTTGTAAAGGCAGCCGCGCAAGTGGCGGAGCAGGTGATGGCGATGGGTCGCCAGCATGTAATGCTGGAAACGCGTCACCGCGTGGTTGAAAGTGAGTGTTCTACACTTATTCTTTTTCGTCTCCTCCTTTTGGTATAGTCGACTAATAGTCAACTTTTGGTTGCCATGTAGCCGAGCATAACGCTTTACTGCGCAACGTCGCCTCCTTGGAAAAGACATTAGCCGCGGCTGTGAAGGGGCGCGACGAGGCAATCGTGGCTCGTGATGATGCACAGAAGCGCGAAGAGGATTTGCGTGCCTCCTTTGCGGGTAGGGAAAAGTTGTTCGAAGAGCAACTGTTCTCAGTCGCCAAGGCCCTCTCAGGTACCTTTGCTGGTAGATATTTTATTGTTGTCCTTCTCTGCATCTGGAGTTTTGCCGGTGGCGCTAGAGATTTCATCCATGTGTGGGTTTTCTGTGCAGATGCTGGCGATTTGAGCTTTGACCCACAGGCTCTTCGTCACGATGACGCTCTGGCAGGCGCGGTGTCTGCAGTCGAGGACCGTAGCACCGCTGTCCAAAGTACATTGTCCAAGGCCAAGGTCACCCTTAGTCGCCTGCGGGAGGAGTTGATGCCGAAGGCGGAGCTGGTCGATAATGTGGACGAGCTGGTGGAGTCACTCGCCGGGGGTGTGCCTGCCACCTACAAGGACTCCCTCCGCGCGGCTGGCGCGACCATGTCACTCGCCATGGTGCAAGCCCACGGAGTCGAGATAGATCCCTCTGCGGTGTCGAAGGCGATGCCTGTTGGCGCGGACAGTCAGCAGGTAGTCTTCGCTCCTTTCGCGACTGCCTGTGCCAAATATGGCCATTCCTTGATAAATACCGTTGCCAAGTATTCGGAGGAGCTCCAACGTGCTAAGAAGGTGGCGAAAGCTTCGGCCTCAGGGGCCGGCGGAAAATCAGTGGCGTCTGATACTGCCACGGACTTGATGAAGCCCCCGAAGCCGTCGAAGTCGAAGAAGCCAGCTGCTTCGTAGTTAGCTTTTTGTAATAGTTAATGAATTGTCCTTTTGGTCTGAGAACATGCCTGCTGACGAGTGTGTTTGTGAATACTTTATGCTGATCTTGGATGCATCTGTTACTTTTGCCTTTGTGTTAAGTTGGTCGCCTTATTTGCCTCTGTCTTGACTTTGTGGTAGGGTACATCAAGTGATCCTGTGGGGGGAACCCAGGACTCACCATCTCTTGAAGATACAGTGGCACCGCCGTGCTCCAGGGTAGAGGAGCTGTCCTTGCTTTCGCGACTTCGTGATCGTGTTAAGCAGCTGGAGCGTGAGTTGCCCGTGATCCGTGGTAGCACGGACGTGTGGAAGTCGAAGGCTGAAAAAGCCGCCGCCCGCGAGCAATATTTGCTTGGCGAGGTGACGCAGCTGGGCGACCAATTTAAGTGTTAGTTTGCTTTTTACTCATCTTTTCCTTTGCAGTCGCTTGCAGTGGTACGTTGTACTCATGCTATTGATGTTGCTTCGTGTAGTTGTTAGCGTGCGCCATCCGCAGGAGGAGAGGGATAGAATTGCCATTCGCCTTCATGATCTCACCCAGGAACAACTTCAGGAGAGTGGATACTTCTGGGTAGATCATGATCGTGCGACTGCGTTGGCAACCCTGCAGGATCGCGCATCGCGAGTGCTGCTCTTCCTGAAGAAGTCGCAGTCGTGCTTGAAAAGCATTTATCGGGATATGTTCCCGCTGGACGACGCTCCGTCAAGCCTGCTGGCTCTTCTTGCCAAATTTCAAGATTTGTCCATAGTTCGCGAGTGCGTGAGGCAGCAGTTGGTGGCTGGTGCCAAGGCTGCCCTCTCGATGGTGCGTTTGCACAGGCCTAACGTGGATCTTCCTGGAATATGGTGCCGCACTATCAGGCGGTGGACCACCCAGCCGAGGAGATCGTCGACTTCTTCGAGGAATAAACCAATGTTCTTATGTTGCAAGGGTAGCCAAATATGTATCCTGCACATAAGTGTACTTGTGTTGTAAAGTTCGTATAGATGTTGTAGATAATTTATTATCGAATGTGCATAAGGAGCTTTGTGAGCATGAGGTGCGTTGCACTATGCGAGTCTTTTTCGTTAGCCCGGCCATCCTTTTATCTCGTTCCCTTGTCAACCTGTCAGGTGCGTTGCAGCTGGGTTGAGTTTGTGTTAAGGGGTTCGATTGATGTGCCGGCTACTCAGGATGTCGCGTTTTGGTTCGAAGAACATATGTGTATAGGGTGGCGCAGCCCCCGAGTATGAAAATTGACAAAGCAAAGGAGAACACAGAGTTTCGGGGCACTTAGCTTTTATTTATTCGAAGAATAGTACGAAGTACAATGTGTGGCTAAGTAGCCTTGGCTGAGTAGCCTTTTTTGCGATGTAAAAGTAAAAAAATGACTAAGGGTAGAAGCGTCGTAGTTGTGCGACGTTCCAAGGGTTGGAGTATGCGACTCCTGTCTCTAAATCTTGAAGGCGATAGGCGCCACCTGGGATTACTTCTGTAATCACGTACGGTCCTTCCTAGGGGGACTCGAGCTTGAGATGTCCCTGCTGCTTCAGTCGTAGGACCAGGTCACCTTCGACGAAGGATCTGGGGCGAAGCCTTCTACTGTGGTAGTTGCGCAGGTTCTGCTAGTAGATCGTAGATCTTTCTGCGGCGATTTATCTTGCTTCGTCGAGGAGGTCGACGGAATCTTCGAGTGCGAGGGATGACTCTTGTTCGTTGTAGGCGACCACGCGCGGCGCCTTGTACCGTACCTCGGCGGGTAGTACTGCTTCTGCTCCGTGCACCATAAAGAATGGCGTGTAGCCCGTGGCACTGTTTGGAGTTGTACGTAGACTCCAGAGTACGGATTGCAGCTCATATGGCCAGCAACCCGCCGCTTGCTCTAGTGGTCGCAGGAGTCGCTTCTTGATGCCGCTGCAGACGAGCCCGTTTGCTTTTTCCACCTGACCGTTGGTCTGTGGATGCGCTACTGAGGCATACCTGATGTTGATCCCCAGGTTCTCGCAAAATTCTTGGAACTCCTTAGATTTGAAATTCGTCCCGTTGTCGGTAATGATGCTGTGCGGCACGCCGAAGCGGTAGACGATGGACTCGAAGAACTTGACTGCGTTGTGCCCTGATTGGTTGGTCATTGGCATGGCCTCGATCCACTTTGTGAATTTGTCGACTGCAACCAAGAGGTAGACGTAGCCTCTGCGCGAGGATCTTGGCTGCTTGCCAACCATATCGAGCCCCCATTGTGCGAAGGGCCATGCCAATGGGATAGGCTGTAGCTCTGCGCCTGGTGCGTGTGGCTTGTCCGCACTGGCAAGCATTGCATTTTTGGACTATGTCCTTGGCGTCGCGCATGGCCGTGGGCCAGTAAAATCCAGCTCGTAGAGCTTTGGCGACGAGGGCGTGACTGCCTGCGTAGTGCCCGCAGGTCCCTTCATGGATGTCGAGGAGTATTACTCTTCCGTCAGCCATGGAGACGCATCGTTGTAGCACTCCTGTGATGCTACGTTTATACAGTTCGCCGTTGAGAACGGCGAATGCCTTGGAGCGCCGCGCGATATGCCGTGCATCTGTCGGATCGTCCGGTAGTCTCTTGCTGAGGAGGTACGTAATGTACGACTATGTCCAAGATTGCTCGATCATCATGACGCTCATTGGTCCCTTGAGTCATGTGTCCAGCTCCAAGTCATCGAGTGCCATTGGCTCATTGGGTGGCGTAGCCCCCGAGTCCGTTGCTGCGCTTGTTTTCTTCTCTGCGGCCTTTGGCTTGATGGAGCGTTCGCATATGCGCTCGAGAAATAACCCAGGTGGTATGGGGGCGTAGGTAGAGCCTATGTTGGCAAGTGTGTCCGCCTCCTCGTTGCTTTCGCGACCTATGTGTCGCAACTCGCAACCATCGAAGTCTCCTTCGAGTGTATCGTAGAGGTCGCGGTACGCGATCATGTTGTCATTCAGTACGTCGCACTCGTGCATTGTTTGGTTGACGACCAACTTGGAGTCGCCATATATGATGAGCCTTTTGGCGCCGCAGGTTTTTGCCATCCTCATCCCATGCAACAGGGCCTCGTATTTAGCCTCGTTGTTTGAGGCTGTGAACTACATTCATAGGATATATTTCAGCTTGTCCCCTTGAGGTGATGTCAATATGACACCTGCACCTGCTCCGTCTTTTCGTTTGGACCCATCGAAGTGCATTGTCCAGAGGTAGGACATATCTGGCTTGTCCGGGAGCTGGTTCTCCATCCAGTGCACGAGAAAGTCATGGAGCACTTGCGACTTGATGGCGTCGCGTTTTTCGTATGTGATGTCTCGTGGAGACAACTCTATTCCCCAAAGCACGACTCGTCCCGTGGCGTCGGGGTTATTGAGGATATGCCCCAACGGGGCATCATTGACTACCACGATTGTGTTGGAGATATGCCCAAGAGGCAATAATAAAAGTGGTTATTGTTATATCTTTGTGTTTATGATGAATATTTACATCCCATGCTATAATTGTATTATTAGGAAACACTAATACTTGTGTGTTTTGTAAACATAAAAGAGTCCCTAGTAAGCCTCTTGTTGAACTAGCTTGTTGATTAATAGATGATCATGGTTTCCTGATCATGGACATTGGAGGTCATTAATAACAAGGTCATATCATTAGGAGAATGATGTGATGGACACACACCCATAGTAAGTGTAGCATAAGATCAAGTCATTTAGTTCGTATTGCTACAAGCTTTCAAATGCATAGTAACCTAATCCTTCGACCATGAGGTTATGTTAATCACCATCACCAGATGGGTGCTTTGATGACATCAAACACCGCTTCGTAACTAGGTGGTTATAAAGGTGTCATTAGGTATTCTGAAAGTATGTGTTGAAGCGCATGGACCAAGATTGGGATTTGTCCATCCATATGACAGATAGATATGCTCTGGGCCCTCTCGTGGAATGTCATCTAGTTAGCTTGCAAGCATGTGACTAGGTCACAAGGGATGACATAACATGGAACGAGTAAAAAGTACTTATCAGTAACGAGGTAGAACTAGGTATGGAGATACCGACGATCAAACCTCGGATAAGTAGAATATCGCCTGGCAAAGGGAATTGGTTTCATATGTTAATGGTTCTATCGATCACGAAGTCATCGTTGAGTATGTGGGATCCGTTATGGATCTCCAGATCCCACTGATGGTTATTGATCGGAGAGGTGTCTCCATCATGTCTGCATATTCACGAACCGTAGGGTGACACACTTAAGGTTCGATGCTGTTTAGGTAGATATGGAATGTGCGTTGGAGACCGAATGTTTTTCAGAGTCTCGGATTGGATCTGGGACATCACGAGGAGATCCGGAATTGTCCGTAGAATGAGATTCATATAATGGAGATCATTTTCTAGGTTCGGAAATGTTCCGGAGTGTTTATATGGGGGTTCTAGAAGGTTTCAGAATGTTTCGGAAAGTTCCAGAAGGTTCCGTGGACTTTACTTGAAAACGAAGAAAGGAAAAGGGGAGACTTGGGGGGGAAGGAAACTCCCTCCCCCTCTCCCTTGTGCGCCGGCCCTAGGAGGTGGGCCTAGGGGTGGGAACCCTAGGCCGCACCCCTCCCTCTATATATAGAGGGGTGGAGGCGCCACCCCCCTTGCCCCTCCACTCTTGCCCTAGCCGCCTCTCTCCTCCTCCTTCGCTCCGCTCAGGCTTAGGCGAAGCCCTGCAGAATTCTCTACTCCACCACCACCACCACGCCGTCGTGCTGCTGGGATTCTGTGGAGAGATCTACTACCTCTGCTGCTCGCTGGAACGGGGAGAGGAAGGTCTGCATCGACTCCGCACGTGTGACCGACCGCGGAAGCGCTGCCGGAACGCGACACCGGAAGGATCGTCTACTCGATCTTGAGATCGACAAGTGATCGTCTACATCAACCACGAGATCCGATCTCGCACAAGGCTTTCGGATCTACAAGGGTTAGTACAGATCTATCTCGTTGCACATGTCTAATGGATTAGATCTTGGCTTTTATCTAGATTAGATCTGGGTTTTGTTCGTTCTTGCGGTAGAAAATTCTTGTTTTCCATGCTACGAACCCATCAGTGGTATCAGAGCCGTGTCTATGCGTAGATCTGTTGCACGAGTAGAACACAATGGTTTTGTGGGCGTTGGTGCTCGTGCCGTCTTTTGCTTTGTGTACTTTGCATCTTGTGGTATGGTGGGATGAAGCGGCTCGGGCTAACCTTACATGTCATCGCACATGAGACTTGTTCCACGCTTGATGTGTAACTTGCTTTGCACAAGTGGCTTTGCGGGTGTCTATCTCTCTCACCATAGTATAGATCCAATTTACACTTTGCACTTGATAGCACTTGTATCAACGTTGTGGTTCAGTTTCGTAGGTAAGATCCGTTCTTATTCGAAAGCCCCAAACCACGTAAAACATGCAAAGAAAATTAGAGGCGGCTAACTTGTTTTTGCAGGGGTTTTGTGATGTGATATGGCCATCATGTGATTGTGATTATATTTTATGTATGCAATGATCCTTGTTGTAATATGGCAACCGGCAGGAGCCTAATGGTTGTCTTTAATTCTGTTAAGACCCGCGTGTCTGTTCATCTTGTATTAGCTTTATTCCAAGTAGTTGTAATAGTTGCTAGTGATGATGGACAACCATGAAGCGGCGCCACTGACCTTGACGCAATGCTGGTGATGATGGAGATCATGTCCGTGCTTTGGAGATGGAGATCAAAGGCATAAGAAGAAAGGGCCATATCATATCACACTAATTATGAATTGCCTGTGATGTTAATCCTTTATGCATCTTGTATTGCTTAGATCGCGACGGTAGCATTATAAGATGATCCCTCTCACTAAATATCAAGTAATAAAGTGTTCGTCCTTAGTTGGCACCGTTGCTAAGACTCGTCGTTTCGAAGCATCTCGTGATGATCGGATGTGATAGATTCTACGTGTGCATACAACGGGTGCAAGCCAGATTTGCACATGCGGAAACTAAGGTTAATCTTGACGAGCCTAGAATGTACATACATGGTCTCGGAACACGGAATACCGAAAGGTAAAGCATGAGTCATATAAATGATATGATGAACATGAAGATTGTTCGCCGATGAAACTACATCTTCTCTCGTGAAGATCGGACTTGGTGTAGTGGATTTGGTTCGTGTAATCACTAAGACAACGTGAGGGATGTTGTTTTGAGTGGGAGTTCACCTAGTTAATTTAAGAATTAAAATTGAACTCAATTTATCATGAACTTAGTCTAAACTACTTGCAAATTTGTTGTAGATTATGGCGAACCTCTCCATCAATTTCAATGCGTTCCTAGAAAAAGAAAAGCTTAAGAACAATGGAAGCAACTTCACGGGCTGGCTCCGTGGACTGAAGATTGTCCTCAGGGCTGGTCAGATGACCTATGTGCTCGAAGCACTGCTAGGTGACCCACCTGCAGAAGATGCCACCGATGACGTAAAGAATGTTTACGCCACTCGGAAAAATCACTACTCCACAGTTCAATGTGCCATCCTGTACGGTTTAGAAACGGAGCTTCAGAAGCGCTTTGAGCACCACGACCCGTTCGAGATCATTAAGGAGCTCAGACTGATTTTTGAGACTCACGCGGCCGTGGAGAGCTATGAGGCCTCCAAAAAGTTCTTTAACTGTAAGATGGAAGAGGGAAGCTCTGTTAGCAAGCACGTGCTCACCATGTCTGGGCATGCAAACAAGCTCCAAGAGTTGGGGATAACGATTCCTAATGAGTCAGGGATTCACCGTGTCTCCAATCACTGCCACCGAGTTATAAGAACTTTGTGATAAACTACAATATGCACTTCATGAACAAGACGTTGCCTGAACTATCGTCCATGCTAAAAACTGCTGAAGTGGAGATCAAGAAGGAGCACCAAGTGTTGATGGTCAATAAGACCACCAATTTCAAGAAACAAGGCAAGCCTAAGAACAAGGGCAACTTCAAGAAGGACGGCAAGAAAGCTGTCGCACCTACTAAGAAGCCCAAGGCTGGTCCTAAGCCTGAAACTGAATGCTTCTACTGCAAGGGTGCTGGTCACTGGAAGCGTAACTGCCCCAAGTACCTGGCGAATCTGAAGAACGACAACATCAAGAAGAAAGGTATATTCGATATACATGTTATTTATGTGTATCTTACTAGTAATCGTAGCAGTGCCTGGGTATTTGATACTGGTTCGGTTGCTCATATTTGTAACTCGAAACAGGAGCTATGGAATAAGCGAAGACTGGCGAGAGACGAGGTGACGATGCGCGTTGGAAATGGCTCCAAGGTTGATGTGATCGCCATCAGCACGCTCCCTCTACATCTATCTTCGGGATTAGTTTTAAATTTGAATAATTGTTATTTGGTGCCTACGTTAAGCATGAACATTATATCTGGATCTTGTTTATTGCGAGACGGTTACTCTTTTAAGTCCGAGAATAAAGGTTGTTCGATTTATATGAGTAATATCTTTTATGGTAATGCACCTGAGATGAATGGTTTATTCTTACTAAATCTCGATAGTAGTGATACACATGTTCACAACATAGATGCTAAACGAACAAAATTGAATGATAATTCTACATACATGTGGTACTGTCGTCTTGGTCACATTGGAGTGAAGCATATGAAGAAACTCCATTCTGATGGACTTCTTGAATCACTTGAAAGATGCGAAGCATGTCTAATGGGAAAAATGACTAACACTCCATTCTCTGGAATAATGGAGCGAGCTACAGACTTATTGGAAATAATACATACCGATGTGTGCGGTCCAATGAGTGTAGCATCGCGTGGTGGATATCGTTATGTTCTCACTTTCACAGATGACTTAAGTAGATATGGGTATGTCTACTTTATGAAACATAAGTCCAAAACTTTCGAGAAGTTTAAGGAATTTCAAAGTAAAGTGGAAAATCATCGTAACAAGAAGATTAAGTTTCTGCGTTCTGACCGCAGAGGTGAATATCTAAGTTATGAGTTTGGCATGCATTTAAAGAAATGTGGAATACTTTCGCAATTGACACTGCCAGGAACACCACAGCGTAATGGTGTGTCCGAACATCGTAATCAAACTCTCTTAGATATGGTTCGGTCTATGATGTCTCTTACAGATTTACCGCTATCGTTTTGGGGCTATGCATTAGAGACAACCGCATTCACTTTAAATAGGGCACCATCTAAATCCGTTGAAACGACGCCGTATGAATTGTGGTTTGGAAAGAAACCTAAGTTGTCGTTCCTTAAAGTTTGGGGTTGCGAAGCATATGTAAAGAAGTTACAACCTGATAAGCTTGAACCCAAAGCGGAGAAATGCGTCTTCATAGGATACCCTAAAGAAACAATTGGGTATACCTTCTATCATAGACCCGAAGGCAAAGTTTTCGTTGCCAAGAATGGATCCTTTCTTGAGAAGGAGTTTCTCTCGAAGGAAGTGACTGGAAGGAAAGTAGAACTCGACGAGGTTATTGAACCTTCTCTCGGAGTTGAGAGTAGCGCAGCACCGGGAGATGTTTTTGTGCTGCCTGCACCAATTGGAGAGGAAGCTAATGATGGTGATCATGAAACTTCGAACGAAGTTGCTGCTGAACCTCGCAGGTCAACGAGGGTTCGTACCACTCCTGATTGGTATGACCCTGCCTTGAACGTCATGTTGGTGGACAACACTGATGACCCTGCGACATATGAAGAAGCTATGGTGAGCCCAAATTCCGACAAATGGCTAGAAGCCATGAAATCCGAAATGGGATCCATGTACGAAAACCAAGTGTGGACTTTCGTGGACTTACCGGATGGCCGTAAGGCTGTCGAGAACAAATGGATTTTCAAGAGAAAAACAGATGCTGATGGTAATGTTACCGTCTATAAAGCTTGACTTGTCGCGAAAGGGTTCCGGCAAATTCAAGGAGTTGACTACGATGAGACATTCTCACCAGTAGCGAAGCTAAAGTCTGTGAGGATTTTGTTAGCAATTGCTGCATATTTCGATTATGAGATTTGGCAGATGGATGTCAAAATGGCGTTCCTTAATGGAGACATTGAGGAAGAGTTGTATATGGTACAACCCAAAGGTTTTGTCGATCCTAAAGATGCTGACAAGGTATGCAAACTTCAGCGCTCCATTTATGGAATGAAGCAAGCATCCCGGAGTTGGAATCAACATTTTGATAAAGTAATCAAAAACTTTGGATTTACACAAACTTATGGAGAAGCTTGTATTTACAAGAAAGTGAGTGGGAGCTCTATAACATTCCTAGTACTATATGTAGATGACATATTGTTGATTGGGAATGACATAGAACTTCTTAATAGTGTCAAAGCCTATTTGAATAATAGTTTTTCAATGAAGGATCTTGGCGAAGCGGCATATATTCTAGGCATCAAGATTTATAGAGATAGATCAAGACGCCTAATAGCGCTTTCACAAAATACATACTTGGACAAAGTTCTAAAGAAGTTTAGAATGGAAGAGAGCAAGAAAGGGTTCGTGCCCATGTTGTCAGGTAAGACCTTGAGTAAGACTCAAAGTCCAGCTACGGCAGAAGATAGAGAGAAAATGAATAATATCCCCTATGCCTCGGCCATAGGTTCTATCATGTATGCCATGTTGTGTACAAGACCGGATATAGCACATGCTATTAGTTTGACTAGCAGATATCAAAGTGATCCTGGAATGGAGCACTAGACAACGGTCAAGAATATCCTGAAGTACCTAAATAGGACTAAGGATATGGTTCTTTCTTATGGAGGTGATTAACAACTTGTTGTAAACAGTTGCACTGATGCTAGTTGGAACACCGATCCATATGACTCGAAGTCATAGTCTGGATACGTATTTATTTTGAATGGTGCTGCAGTGAGCTGGAGGAGTGCCAAGCAAAGCGTTGTGGCAAAATCTTCAACTGAATCGGAATACATAGCTGCTTCGGAGGCTGCACAAGAAGCCATATGGATGAAAGAGTTCATTACTGAACTTGGCGTGGTTCCTAGTGTGTTGGACCCGATGGCCATCTACTGTGACAACACATGTTCCATAGCTAATGCACAGGAGCCAAGGTCACATAGCAAGCTGAAGCACATCAAGCTACGTTTCCATGCTATTCGCGAGTATGTCCAAGATGGTGACATAAAGATTTGCAAAGTACACACTGATCTGAATGTGGCAGATCCGTTGACTAAACCTCTCCCTAGAGCAAAGCATGACCAACACCAGAACGCCATGGGTGTTAGGTATATTACCATGTAATCTAGATTATTGACTCTAGTGCAAGTGGGAGACTGTTGGAGATATGCCCAAGAGGCAATAATAAAAGTGGTTATTGTTATATCTTTGTGTTTATGATGAATGTTTACATCCCATGCTATAATTGTATTATTAGGAAACACTAATACTTGTGTGTTTTGTAAACATAAAAGAGTCCCTAGTAAGCCTCTTGCCCTAGCCGCCTCTCTCCTCCTCCTTCGCTCTGCTCAGGCTTAGGCGAAGCCCTGCAGAATTCTCTACTCCACCACCACCACCACGCCGTCGTGCTGCTGGGATTCCGTGGAGAGATCTACTACCTCTGCTGCTTGCTGGAACGGGGAGAGGAAGGTCTGCATCGACTCCGCACGTGTGACCGACTGCGGAAGCGCTGCTGGAACGCGGCGCCGGAAGGATCGTCTACTCGATCTTGAGATTGGCAAGTGATCGTCTACATCAACCACGAGATCCGATCTCGCACAAGGCTTTCGGATCTACAAGGGTTAGTACAGATCTATCTCGTTGCACATGTCTAATAGATTAGATCTTAGCTTTTATCTAGATTAGATCTGGGTTTTGTTCGTTCTTGCGGTAGAAAATTCTTGTTTTCCATGCTACGAACCCATTAGATTGGGTGTTCCTAGAAGTAGTGGCGCAGTCGCCGGGCGGTCATAAAGACGCCGTACGCCAGCTTCTGGTAGTGCGGGTACCGCTGTTTTGTTGGCGTGAGGACCTCGCTGAGGTAGTATACCGGGTGTTGTACGTCGTGGACTTTGTGTTCCTCAGCTCGCTCGACGACGAGCACTGTGCTGACCACCTGGTTGGTGGCGGAGATGTACAGCAACAGTGGTTCCCTTTCTCGTGGAGTCACCAGTACTGGCGAGGTGGATAGTAGGCGCTTGAGATCTTCGAATGCTTCTTGCGCTTCATTGGTCCACTCGAATTTTTCGGCTTTGCGGAGGAGTTGGTAGAAGGGCAGTGCCTTTTCACCCATCCGACTGATAAATCGGCTGAGGGACGCACTTCGTCCGGCCAGTTGCTGGATGCCTCTTATGTTCTTCAGCTTCTCCATGGCCAGTATGGCTTTTATCTTCTTCGGGTTCGCCTCGATCCCCCTCACGGAGATGAGATATTCGAGTAGCTGCCCAGATGGTACGCCGAAGGCGCACTTGTCCGGATTGAGCTTGATCCGGTAGCGATCAAGGTTGGCGAAGGTTTCACGCAAATCGTCGATTAGAGAGGCTTCCTCCTTGGTCTTGATTACTATGTCGACATAGACTTGGATGTTGCGACCTAGTTGTTCCTTGAGGCAAGCCTGCATGCATCGCTGGTAGGTGGTTCCGCGTTTTTTAGCCCGAAGGGCATTTTGTTGTAGCAGAACACACCAAAGGGCATTGTAAACGCTGTTTTCTCCTGATCTTCCTCCTTCATTCGAATTTGATTATAGTCTAAGTAGGCGTCGAGGAAGCAAAGGCGCTCGCATCCCGCAGTGGAGTCGATGATCTGGTCGATCCGTGGTAGCGGGAAGTGATCTTTTGGGCAGTGCTTGTTTAAAGAAGTGAAGTCCACACACATCCGTAGGATGTCCGTGTCCTTTTTTGGTACCAACACCGTAATGGCGAGCCAAGTGCTTTCCTTGATCTCGCGTATGAACTTGGCCTCGAGGAGTCTGTTGATCTCCATTCCGACTGCCTGCGCTCGTGGCTCAAACAGTCGCCTGATTGTTTGCTTGACTGGCCTTGCGTCAGGGTTGACGTTGAGTGCGTGCTTGGCGAATTCCCTGGGAACTCCTGGCATGTCCGCAGGACACCAGGCAAAAATTTCCCACTGCTCACGAAGGAATTCGACGAGTGCGAGTTCCTATGTGGGACTCAAGTTGTTGGCGATGAGGGCCGTCTTGGTGGGATCCGATGGATGGACCTGCACCTTCTTTGTGTGCACGGACGAGTCGAAGGAGAGATCAGGTGAGCTTGGCCTACTCAAGGGAGGCAGACTGTTGTCTGTCGTCTCTTTCAGTCTTGCGAGTTCCTCCTGCATGCCGAAGGACTGGGATATTCTGTTGAATTCCCTGTCACAAGCGTCAGATCGCTCAAAGTTCCCGTTGATCGTTATGACGCCGTTGGGACCTGGAATTTTCATCTGCAGGTAGGCGTAGTGGGGTACTGCCATGAACCTGGTGAATGCGACGCGCCCAAGGATGCAATGGTATTGTGAGGGCCAGTCGACGACCTCAAAGTTGATGCGCTCGCGCCGGAAGTTCTTCGGCGTGCCAAAGATGACGTCGAGGTTGATTTTGCCCAGGGGGTATACGCCTTTCCCAGGGACGATGCCATGGAACGTTGTGTCCGATGCCTCCAAGCAGGTTAGAAGGATCCTCATTGCTCGCAAGGTACTCGCGAATATGAAGTTGATGCCGCTTCTGCCATCCATGAAGACGCGACTCATGTCGAAGCCTCCAATTTGCGCCTCGAGTACGAGGGGGCAATGACCTGGGCGAGGTACTTGAGGCGGGTGGTCGTGTTTGTCGAAGGTAATGCACGACTCGCTGCCACTGAGGTACTCAGTGGTGGATGGTGGCGAGTGCGTGGCCAAGTTGACTTGGCGAGTGATGGCCTTCTGCACCCTGTTGGAGGGGCGCCCCTTTTGGATTATCATGGTACCCATGGCCCGTGGGTACGGTTCTCCTCCGTGGTGCTGGTCCGGTGCAGCTCCGTTAGGGGGTGGCCTAGGTGGTGGTGGTGGTGCGCCATGTGCCACGGCGCCTGGAGCGGATCCGTAGCCTCTTTCGATTTCGTTGCGGTTCATCCGAACCAATCCCTCGTGTAGCTTGAGGAACTCGTGGCAGTCCTTGAGGAGGTGGCTGGACTTTCTCTTGCCATCATGCTTCTTGATGTAGAAGCGTATCGTGCATGGCCCGGACAGTTTGTCCTCGATGGAGGTTGCGGGTGCCTCATCGCGAGTGCGGCGTTGCCACACTTGCGTGGTTTTCCTGGAGTCGCGGTATCCGCTGTTGCGGTTATCGTCGCGTCTATCGGCATAGCCGGCTGCGACCATGTTAACGTCATCGCGATCGTTGTAGATGCGCATGCGACGCTTGCCCCGGCGGTCGCGTCTACGTTCGAGTTCTGCCTCCTTGTCGGAGTGAACGCGATTCTTCACCGAATCTTCTCCATCAGCCCACCGATTCGCGATCTCCATCAGGTGGTCGATGGTCTGGGGCTTTGAGCAGCCTAGCTCCTCCCTGAGTTCCATGCGGCGGACACCACCGTTGAATGCATCAATCGCGCGGTCTTCCGAGATGTTCTCCGCAGAGTTCTTGATGATGGACCACCTTTGGATGTAAGAGCGCAGCGATTCGCCAGATCTTTGCTGGCAGCATCTCAGTTCTTTGATTGAGGCGGGCCGTTTGTACGTGCCCTTAAAGTTGCGCACGAAGCTGTAGACCAGCTCATCCCAACTGCGAATGGATCCGCGTGGGAGGTTATTGAGCCATGCCCGGGCGGCGCCCTGCAGCTGTAGCTGCAAGCATTGCATGGCAGTACTTCGACTGCCTCCGTGTAGCCTGACGGAGGAGATGTGGTCCTCCAGCCAGATCTTGGGGTCCTGCAGACCGTCAAATTCCGGGTTCTCCGATGGGAGTTTAAACCCTTTAGGCATTCGCTTTTGCCTAATGGCTCTGTTGAAGCATCTGGCACCGCAGAGCTCCCCATCTTCCTCGCCTGAGTCAGTCGACCGAGCACGTCGTGCCCTTGACTTGTCGATCTTGCGTTGTGTGAGGTCGTCACGTGCATCGTAGTCGCGGTCGTGTCGCCGTGAGCGGCGTCGTCGAGACAGGTCATGACTGTCATCGCTGGATGAGGGCGAGGAGTAGCGCTTTGCTAGCGCTTTGCCCTTTTTTGGGCCTGGTACTGGCTCCTTGTCGAGGGCAGCCTCGATTAGCCCCAAGCCCACGATCGTAGATCGGTGCATGGCCGTTCGGGGATCTCCAGCTGGCGGCTGGTTTTTGAGGAGGTACATGGTGGCTGCTGTCACCGCGGCCTGCGGTGTCCTGGGAACCACGTTGCCTCTCGTGTCGACTGACATAGAGCCGAAGTCGAGGACTTTTGTGGCCTCTATGCGCTCTTGTTCGGTGAGGTGAGCCATCCGCGACTGCCTCTTCTTGGCGAGGTACTCGTTGCCTCTTGAGGAGGATCCTCCGTAGGAGGAGAGCCCAGCACGACGAAGGCTCGATTCGTCTGCTGCCTTTTTACGCGCCTCAAGTTGTGCGATTGCTTGTTTTTGGTGCTTGAATTCTTCTTTTAGGAGCCAGTGGTAGCCCATCAGCAGTTCCTGCGGGGACTCGAAGGGTAGAGGTGCGCCCTGTAGGGCTTCGCGGCAGCGATCCCACTCTTGCTCGTTGAGCCTGATCACGACACATTCGCCGGTTTGCTCATTGATCATGCTGGGAGGTTCGACTGCTCCTCCGTTGCCACCGTTACCGCTGTTGCCACTGTTGCCGGTGTTGGGTGGGTCGGTGCCGTTGCCGGTGTTACCACCGTTGCCGCGATTGGGTGGATTGGTGCCGTTGCCGCGATTGGCGGAGGTGTCGCCCGCGTTGATGACGGCGCACATGAAGTGATTAGGGAAGTTGTTGCTTCCACAACTTTCAGATCTGGAACCATAGGTTCCACCTTCAGTGGCCAGATCGCTTAGATCGGAGTCGCGACTGCTGTCGCTGACTGTGTTCTCGACTGCCACCGGAGCGTTGAGCTTGCTGAGGGTGCCGATCGATGGAGGGAACCATGATGCCCGGGCAATCGCCGGTGTTGTCGGCTGATCAGGCATGCGAAGCGTGCCCATCTGACCAACTTGAAAGCGGAATCTCCCAATCGCCAGCTGATTCCGTCGCCCACGGACTCGAAGGCCGGGCGGGTGGCCGGCATGTGGACGGTGAAGTCAAAGGCGCCGAAGAGCTGACGAATCTCCACTGTGGCGGAGTTGTAGATCGCAGTTGATGGGGCCGAAGAAGCCGCAACATCAGCACTCCCAATTCCCACAGACGGCGCCAATTGACGAGGGTTTAACTCGTCAATGCCCATTGTTATGGACTTGGGTTTTGGAGAAGGAGGGAGTGCTGGAGACATCTATCGGCTAGCAAACAAGCACACAGGGGACAAAGGATTTACCCAGGTTCAGGCCTCGTAGAGGTCCCTACTCCTGCTTGGCTGCTCGTGGAATTATTGAGGGAGTCGAAAGTTACAATGGTGTGCAGATGCAATCTGGCGAAGGTTGTGGAAACTAGGGTTGCGTGTGTCCTTCTCGCCGCCCCCTCCTAGCCTTTATATAGATAGGCTAGGTCTCGGGTAGCAGGTCGAGTCGGTTACAAGTTAGGGTTTTTCCCTTTAATCTTTCTATCTTTAGCTTCTTCTTGTTCTTCAAGCAATCGAGAGTCCGTAGGTTACTCGAGTCCCTCCATCCGGGCCTTGGCGACACCGTGGGCCTATATGTATTTGGACCGTATATACCAAGCTCGAGTACCTGTAGGGTATACCCATGTCACTCCTAGTCGGTCCCCTAGAAATCAAATTTTCATCGGATTCGGTCTAACTTTCACCCGGCTTATCCAAGCCAAACCCAGCGCGTTGGGGCTCACTTGGGGGCGCCGAACGAAGGAGAAAGAAGAGTGGACCATGTCTATCAGCGAGACAATGCATTTCCGCACCGGGATTCGCCTTCTCACCCCACCACCTCACCTCTTCCTCCCCTCGTCGCCATGACGCCACCGACACCACCCTGCCCCACTCCGCCCAAAATTCGCCGCTAGCAAGGACACCCACTACTGCACCACCCTCCACCTTCCTATTCCCCAAGATTTCATGGTGTCTCCAAGCCATGGGCAACTATTTGGGCAACTACCCGCCCACCACCCGCGAAGTGCTCGGCGTTTTGCCCACACGGCGATGGACTCCGACGACAAGGAGATGTTGGTTGTCCTGATGGAGGAGGAGACTGCCATAGCCGCCAACAACGAAGAACACTTAAAGATCATCGCTTGCCTAGCCGACCTGTACATGTAGGATGTAAAGCCGCGACGTGGTGGCTCGGCACCAGGCTGCCGCAAGAGCAAGCTGAGGCAGCATCTGTAGGGACACTGCATGTTGTACAGCGACTACTTCGCCGAGGATCCGCTGCACGGCGAGACAACATTTCGATGTAGTTTTAGTATGGGCCGGAGTCTATTCATCAAGATTGTGCTTGCCATCCGGGAGTTTGACACCTACTTCAAATGCAAGAAGGACTGCATCGGCACGGTAGGATTTTCCTCAATCCAAAAGTGCAAGTATGCTTTGAGGATGCTTGCGTATGGAGCTCCCGGTGATACACAATTTGACTATCTACATGACAAGGTACATCCAAAGCCAAGCTCGTGGCACATAGGGGAGCAGAAATGTCCGCCGCAGTACCCACCATCGTCATAGGGCTACTTTGAGGAAAGCGGTAGCCTTGGGCTGCCACCGCGTTCCTAGTCTTGGTTTTCTTCTCTCGAGATCAGTAGGAACGAGCTCGTCCACCCAGTCGACGACACATGAGTGTTCTCGCCCATCATCACCGACGACACCTCCCACGCCCATATCGACCTCAACCAAGACACCCATGACGGTTCGCTGACCATGCGCATGGGACACTGTCCTTCAACATGACCAGGGTAGTGAGATCCCAATCCGGCTGAAATCTATTCGGCGGGAAGTGTCGTTTTTCCCATGAGGTGTTCGAAGAACTGGACGAGAGCCAAGCCGCAAGCCCCATGAATACCCTAATCCGTGGCAAGGTAGGTTACTATGCTGGGGCAAGAATTGCGAGGAATATGAGTACAATTACGAGTATGATGATGAAGATGGGGAGAGAGAGGTGTATGAGGAAGAATAAGTGGTCGAGCTTGATGACAAGGGCAAGCCAAAGAAGAAGAAGCATGCTGACAGCAAGGGGATCCAGTGGAATATGGCGGAGGACTAATGCTTGGCTGACACTTAGAAGGCCGTGAGCCTTGATCCTTGTGAGATCAAGGCGCATGGCTTAATAGGATTGATTGGATACTCATACCAACAAGTTACAACTTATTTTCCGGAAGCTCATCTGAAAACAACTCTGAGGTTAATTACGCTTGGCTTGGAGCAATTTGAGGATGGGTGACTGACCGGAAAGTTGTTCCCGGGTGCGCACGAGTGAGGACAAAGTGTACAGAAAAGACAAGTGTTGGTCCGTGGGACCAGTCTAGAGATCCTAGTAGCTACCACGAGTTACACCCGCGGGGCCTATTGTTGGATGGGGTGCTAAAAGTGGTATCAGAGCCGATCATCGCGGTTACACAGGCGTGTGCGAGTCAATGGCTGGACGTGTGGACATGTGTCCTAGAGTGGACTCAACATGACACATGTACCAACACTAGACGCACAGATGTGTGCCAAGATGGGACATTCTTGACTTGTGCTTGATCTATGAGGGCATCGATCTTCTAAGGGTGGGTGTATGTGAGATTTAGGCGCATGGCTTAATAGGATTGATAGGATACTCATACCAACAAGTTACAACTTCTTTTCTAGAAGTCATCTGAAAAAACTCTGAGGTTAAACGTGCTTGGCTTGGAGCAATTTAAGGATGAGTGACCGATCAGGAAGTTTTTTCCGGGTGCGCACGAGTGAGGAAAAAATGCGCAGAAAAGACAAGTGTTGGTCTGTGGGACCAGTCTAGAGATCCTAGTAAGCTGCCAGAAGTGACACCTCCGAGACCTATTGTTGGATGGGGTGCTACAATCCTATCAATGGCATCGACCAGACTAACGCGACATATTGGAAGAGAATATACATCCAATTCAAAGAGCTTAATATCTTCGGCGAGTACTCGAAGATCCACTTGATCCGCAACCAAAACGCCTTGTCTCATAGGTGGGCGGCGATTAAAAATCTTGTAATTTCTTCCGCGCCACCGTGGAGTCCATCCACAACAGAAAAACGCCTCACCAAAATCAAGCCAATGAAGCGAGAAACCTACTTAACTTCTTCCTTTGTTTTGTAATATTCACTTCTTTGATGCTTGTGTGTTTTGCTAGTTGAAGGCCATCATGGATTTATACAAGAGGAACAATGGAGAGACGGACTTCCCTTTTATGCATGTCTTTACCAAAATTGAGACTTTCAATAAATGGGAGAAAGTCCGGTTTGAGCTCAACAATGACAAGCCATTCGAAGTGGACGCACCGTCGGATGCCTCGGTCGGCCGCCCCATCGGCCACAAGGTGGCTAGGGCTGAGAGGAACGACGCAGCGTTAGTGGCATCGCTTGATGCCTCCTTTCGAGAAGATGATCGCCAATGTGACCTCCAACAACCATGACCGTGATGAAAAGAATGACACAAGGTGTAAGGAATTGTTGGCAAGCAGCCCAGGTCACGGCCTAGGCTCAGATGCTCCGGGCCATGAACATCCAAATGACCAAGCAGGCGAGATCCTGACCACTGACACATCCCAATGAACGAGCAGTCGGGGATTTGGTACATCAACGTGCGTGCACGCACGGTCATCGGGATGGCAACAACTGCACCGTCGTGGAATCCCGGCGCACCGGCCTGGGCACCTGCTGGGACGGCTGCTTCTCCACCATCAGCACCGTCGGCGCAGCTAACTCCAGCGCGACGGATGACGGCGTCGGTTTTGTTTGATTGCTTGGTTTGTACTAATGATGCCGCCGCGAGACTTTGGTGTTTTAGGCCGTTGTTGCCGTGAACTATGAATTTGGACGACGAGTGGCCATGAACTATAAATTTTATGCTTGAATAGCGATTTGATCGTTGGATGGCGGTCGATTGGAGGGCGCTGATGTGGGATGGCCTCTCTAAACTGTGTGCAGTCTGGGCGAGTTTCCCAAGCCAACTGCCCGTTTAGGGGCGCTGGTGGAGATGCCGTGGGACATCTAATTTGAGATCGGACTGAATAGATAAAATTATGAGCTCGAGATTGAACGTCTCCCTTCGTTTCCGGATAAAAACACGAAGAGGAACGACAACAGTAACCGTTCGCGTGCTTGCCAACCGGCAACCGGCCATCTCTGCCAAACTGCCGGGCGCTTTCTCCCTCCATCTTACACCCACTCCACACTTCACAATCTAATTTCCTGGCGGCAACGGCAAGCGAACTCCATCGAATTGCATACTGATGGCGACCGACGACGGCGCCGATGGGTTCGATCCCTTGCCGCTACCGGACGACTTTGATGACGTCCTGCCCTTGCTCAACATGGCCGACTTCGACATTGCCGAGGACCAGCCTTCCTGCAGCCACAGTTTCTCCGCTAACGGTCTTCCTTACTGGCCAGGGATGGTTGGCAATGGCAATTACTCCACCCGCGACGGCGCTCCCGGTGTCGTTGCTCAGCCCAACGGCTTGCCAGTCCACGGCGGCCCATCGCCATCGGTGTCGTTAACTACGGCCGCGCGCCAGGCGGATGTGGTGGATTGCAGCGGCTGTCAACTGCTAAGAGAAGTCGTGCATTCCAACGGTAGAGAGACAGCACTCCATGCTTACGTTATATATCTGGATTAACAACGGAATGACGGATGAGTATCATATGTAGTCAAGGCTTAAGATCTACTCCAGCAACCATAATTTCCAATAACACGAATCTGAACTTAACTAAAATGTGCATATGGATTTCTAGGGTTGGAGTTGGCAAAACTTCGCGTCCATGGCGCCGCCGATTTGTTCTGCCATGCGACGTCGGAGGTGTACCGTATCAACTCGGAGGGCTTGGCTACGGCGCTCACTCACCAGTCCTGCATCGAGTAAATAAAATATACAGCCCGATCCAGTTCCAACTCGAATATACAGAACTGGAAAAAGTGGTATTTTGGAAACTAATTTTTTGTTTGTGTCTGTGCAATCAGTTTCAGGGGCCAGGACCACGAGTGGGTCAGGCATTACCTGACGAACTACGCGCTGCAGCGAGCAGCCGGCAATTACACCGTGGTGTGCGACTCGCTCTCAGCATTCCACGATGTCCTCTGCACAACGATGAACCCAGGCATCCAGGTCAACGAGCACCGCCACCATGAAGGAGCAGCGGCGAGAAATGGTGCCGATCGAAGAAGACGGCACACCGTCGACAACGCCGCTGCCCTCATCCAGCCTGCAATCCGGAAAAACAAAGAGCCAGAACCTGCAGGTTTGTTTCTGTACATTTGGATTCAGATTCAGTTCCAGAAATCAACCTGTACCTGATATCTGGTGTCTAGGGCCATCTCAACCAAATCTTACCACGGACGTGCGAGTCCAACAACCCTTGCAGCGGGTTAATGCAGGCCGGAGCGCGCTTGCACTGCAGGTATACATATCGATCCCTCACACGTACTCCCTCCATCCAGAAATATAAGACGTTTTAGTTTTTTTGAATCAAATGTATCTAGACGTATTTTAGTGTATAGGTTCGGAGTGGAACTATACACTAAAAAGCGTTTAGATACATTCGTTTCAAAAAGCTAGAATGTCTTACATTTCTGAGCGGAGAGAGTACTATGATATGCTATATCAGGTCCCCATGTCAAATTTATATGATGAACATTTCAGATCTATATGATGAACATCATCAAAACCCAGAAAACAAAATGCCACCTCCACTTACATATAGTATATTGTTCGAGAGAAGAATCAAGCCAAGCATTTACTGTGAGCATGGCTGTAAAACCCAGCAGGTGCCGCACTGCTAAACTAATCCAGCCCTAGCCTTATAAAGAGATTTGCATGTAAGTATGTATTACGTACTATCCTGTTTCACAACATAAGCCTTTTTAGCAAGGTAAAATGAAGGTAGTAACAAATAGCTAACCGCGGAAATTAGACAACTCAAACGTTCATAGTATTGATTTTAAATCTGCTAAACCAAGGAAAATAGCTGCTCATATACCACTGCATACACTTGTGACCATATTGACAATGTCTGGACACATATATTCCAGAAGGAGAGAACCAGCAAGATGCAGTTCCACGACATCGCGCCATACTTTCACCTCCCCATCGTCAAGGCGGCCGAGAAGCTCGATATCTGCTCCACCGTTCTCAAAAGAATCTGCCGCAGGGTTGGCGTACAACGCTGGCCGCATCGGAAGGTTAGTCTGTTCGTCCGGTCTGTGTATACGTACTACATACGCTTCAAAAAATCTATAAATGCCTTTGAGAAATGTACTCCTACTTCGAATTGAGAGAGCTTGTTGCTTCATGATCGATGCCTCCAAGTTGAACCTATTGCTATTTGTGTTTACATAAAGTACGTATAAGTATAACATTTCTGTCTTGGTGACATACATTCTTTCGACAGGTGAAACAATTGGATAGTCAAATATCAAAACTGAGGAGATCGGGTCAGGATGGAGATTGGGCAAGGGACGAGATAGAGCGGTTGAATGCTGACAGGAAAACAATATTTCATGGCCCCAAATAGAGAAGGATTAGGGAACTACAGTTACATTGTTTTTATATCGTGTGCAACCATTGTGTGTACTGTATAATTTTATATGGGCGAAATTATAATTTCTTGACATGTAATTTGTTGGTATAAATACGAGACTGGTGTTGTTTGAACCAACAAGAGCCTATTTGTAAGCCTATCTTTCTTTTCCCTTCCATCGGAATGAACCTTCGGTATTTGGAATCACAAGATTTGCCGAAATAAAAGTTTACATCCCGTTGTGCCCTCACCGGCTATCATGTCCCTCTTTGCAACATGCGAATTTGTTCCTCTACAGCCACACATTCGATGTTTTTTCATTCTTGTGTCAGACTTGATAATAGGGTGAACGACTTCTTAGCTACAAGGCTCAGTGATTTCTTTTGAGGGTTAAACAGTGCGAGAGTTTCCCATTTTTATCGTGGCGTAGAATACGGCAGTGTCATCGGGGATGACTTAAGAGGGGACAATCATATGCTAGCGGTGCCTACTGCATACGGGATTGGGCACAAGCACTGCAGACACAGCAAGGTACCCAGGTTCGGGGCCCTCTCGGCGAGATAACACCCCTACTCTTGCAAGGATCTATTATATCGAGGACATATGCCCAGTACAAGTGCTACTGGAGCTGTATCTCTAATGAACTAGAGAGAACTAGAGGTAGAGGATGATCTAGAGAAAGTGAAGTCCCTACTAACGGTAGCCCTGCCCACCCCCTATATACTGCCTGGGGGGTGTAGGTTACAAGGTTGGTCGGCTGGCGAGGCCCAGCCGGTGGGCCATAGCGCAATAGTCAGCGCTACAGTGGCTAGCCGTCAGTGCTACAGTGATTAGCCGCCACCTTTACCCCGCACAGAGCGGGTGTCGCATACTGCGGTATGGGTGTTGCCACCTTTATAAGAAACATGTGCCATTCTTGGCAGCTACGATGCCGTCACCGCGAAAAGGAATGATGCCACGCCTTTCCGCCATCTCCATTCGCGGACTCCGCGCACCGCCTCCTGGAGAATCTCCTCGCACTCCGCTGCCAACCGCTAAAGATTCTCTAAGAGAGATTTGGGAAGAGCATTGGCCGGAGTAGAACAAAGAGTGCGTTCGGGGGAGGCGTGGAGGGTGTAATATATGCGCGAGCCAAGGAGGTTGTGGGCCACACAAGTCAGTGAGACGTGCTTGTCGTGCCAGGGTACGATTGACTAGTCTTTGCTGTGGAAACCAATGTAAACGTAAGTCCAATTCGCGGTGCAGTCAATTATGTCCCCGTTGACATACCAGTGCCTTATTATACGCCGTTGCACCTTTCCACGTACCACGGCTTAATTTTCTGCCGGTATCGAACCTACCAAGGCGTATAATTGGCCGCCGCGACAAAATGGTTCCACGACAGCTCATCCGCCGTGTAACCAACTTTTGTTGGTTATTTTTGTTTATGCCACCCCAAAAATCCGCCGAGTATGGAGGTATTTTTGTAGTGTTTGTAATGAATTTGCTGCCAGTTTAGCTTTTTTTGAATACAAGTTTATGCTTTTTCTATTGCTTGGATGTTTTTTATTTCAGACTTTTGGAATATAAATAGGAAAAATAGAAGAAGGATGCTATTTTACACAAAATCTCCACTTAGTAATTATATTATAAAAATAATTATTTATTTTATTAAAATAAGAGAGAGGGAATAATTCAAATGGGTTTGAGAGGGAACAAATGTGCATAAAAGATTTTGAAGAGAAATATTAAAATAGATAGGGTTTTGGGATGTTGCATAGAACACACAAGCACACAAATACTACCGTGTTCCTAAAAGAACAAGGCAAGAAAATAGTGGGAGATGGAGATGCAAGATTAAAAATATGCAAACATGCAACAAAGCATAGGATTAAGACAAGATGGTTTGGGAACCAAGCAAAGTATAGATGAGTTGACAAGGTGCAAGGATCAAGAATGAAGATGGTGTTGGAAAAATACATGGTAGAAGATGAACACAAGATTGAAAGAGAGAAAGGTAGCAAGACAAAGGTGAAGGCATGCAAAGGTGACAAAATTATGCATGAGCAAGAATAAATGCATAAACAACAACATGTATGATGCATGGCATGGCAAGGATGCATGATGATCAAAATAAAATGCACAAAGGTGGTGGCTTGGAACCTTGGGATGTTACAACTCGCCCTCCTCGAAGGAATCGCGTCCCGAGATTTTATGGAGTTGAGAAAAGAGCGGGATACTCGGATCTGGGGAGACCTTCACGCTCCCAAATTGCTTTTTTTATCGGAGTGGTAAGACCATTAAACCTTGAAGTACTTGACATATTTGTTCCTTCTCTTTCGTTCGGCCTTATCAAGAATACGAATTGGGTGCTCGTGATAGGTAAGATATTCCTTGAGCTCAACTGTTGAATGATCAACCGCTCTTCCGTGATCTTTAAGCATTGCTTGAGTTGGAAAACCTGGAAGATAGGACGAAAAGATTATCAGGCAATTGCAAGACATAGACAAGAGGGCCTCTTCTTGCAAGAATCTTGAATGGACCAATGCATCTAGGAGAAAGTTTTGCTTTGATACCAAGACGATGTATGCCTCTCATCGGATTCACACCGGGGTAAGCTAGATCTCTAGGATTGTAGACCACTTGAGGGTGGTTGGTATCATACTGGCTTTTCTAACTATCTTGTGCAATTTTCAAGTTTCTTGCATGACACGACACTTTTCTGCAGTATTTTTATGTTATCTGGTCCCAAATGTTTTAAGACTTGTCTTTCTCCAATTTGACATCAGTTGAGAGGAGTGTGACGCTGGTTTTCACAAGGGTTTGTGTGATTGTGTACGCTCCAAATTGTACCGTGTTACAGTAGCTCTTTACAAAATAAGGTAAAAGCTTTGACGATTTAATTAATAGTTCTTCTATTTCCGAGACAACCGAAGAAATAACTGTCATTAAATTAGCTCCCAGCAGAAAAAAAAAGGTTTGCTTAAGAACTACGGACGATCCGTGTAGTATCTCTAGTTTGTGCGATAGGGATGCATACGGACGATCCGTGTAGGCATCCAAGCCTGTCCGCCAAATTTGGTGGTATCACTAGATATCTTCTCTACTTCACTAGCCTAAAGTCATCTCTAACGGCCCCGCGCAAAATGGACAGGACTTCTAACCGTTTCGGTCCGTTTGCGGGGATAGAGGACAGGCAGTTCGGGTTCAGTTCGGTTGCGGTGGCTAGTGTCCCAACGGCTACTCACTGTAAAAAAAAGTGCAAAAAAAAGAAGAAGTCGAAAATAATTAAACAATATTACATATTAGTAGGTCATTGCCTGGCGGTCACAAAATATTCACAAAAAAAAAGAAAAAAAGCCCGTGCCTTGGCGTGGAAGGGAAACAAGCGGGCGTTGCTGGCCGGCCGGTGCCCTGGTCCTGCGGCTGCGTGCCGCCTCGTCGTCGGCGGCGGTGAGGTCGATGAAGACCTGAGACGGTGGCCACGCGTCGCTCTGGGCCGGAGCGGGAGGCAGGGACGGGAGCGCGGGCGGCGTGGGGGGCATCTGGGCCTGCGCAGCCACCCAGGACTCGTGCAGGGCCTGGGCGGTGCCATCCCACTGTCGCTCCTCCTCCAGCTGGGACGCGAGGATGGCGGCCTGGAGCTCCTCCTCCTCCGTCATCGGCCGGGGCTGCGGCTCTTGCTCCTCCTGCTTGACGGCCACCAGCCGGGGTTGCGGCTCCTGGTCCTCATATGTCGACGGCCAAGGCCACACCTCGGACACGACGGTGTCGGCGCCCTGGTAGCGCGACCAATCCGGGATGTCAGGCTGCATCGGTGGGAAGTGGAGACCGCCGCCGTCGTTGCCGTCCTCCATGCCGGAGTCCTCGGTGGACCCCTCCCAGTACTCCTCCTCGTCATCGTCGAGGTTCTCGAGGTGGGCCTCGATGGCTTCGCGTCGCGTGCTCCGCCTCGAACCACCGGTCCCAGACTGGAGAGTCGATGGCGTACGCGGAATCTCGCCGTAGATATGGCAGGAGGAAGGCCCGACGCCAGCAGATCTCGCGGCGGCGCGCAGGGCCCAAGGCTGGGATGGCCGGCACAGGCACGCGGGCTCCATTGAGGTGCCACCCCGTCGGCAGGTGCACGTTGGGCCACGGGCAGGGCATGCCTGCCTCTGCGAGCGTGCGCGTGGCCTCGAGGCTTGTGTACACGCGCCTCTCAGAGCGCGGGCGCGGGCACGCCGGTCGACCGCGAAAGAAGGAGGAGTTGCGGCGGGGCGGCGACCTTGAGACGGAATGGAGGCCACGGTCGCCGCCGTTGGAGGAGCCGGCCTCGTGGTCATTCCGGCCGGGCCGGAACTAGCCCTTCCAGCTCCCCTTCCCCTTCGTCATCACGGCCGACGAGGGCTTGTCGGTGGGAAGGGAGCGGCCGCTAGCTAGGGTTTTGGGGTTTAACCGGGAGTGTGGAAGTGGAGTGGTGTGGGGTGTGGATGGGGATGGCGACGCGGTCCCATTAAAAAGGATGCGGTTGAAGCCTCTGGGACACCTCCAGATAGGGCCCGTCGAAGCCACTGGTGATCACGGTCGGACGAGGCCAGCGTTCGTCCCACCGCATTCCAGCCCTAGGTTTGGGCTCGGTTTGCGCAAAAACAGACCGCGCCGCTCTGTTCTCTTAGTTTGCGGGTGCGCGTTGGGCCGTGGCCTCGATCTAGGAGGACATGATGGACCCGCAGCGTCCATTTAGGGGGGGTACGTTGGAGATGGTCTAAGGGAATCTCCACCGGGCTAACCCAACCCGTCCCAGCGCGTCTGAACGTGTCTGGTCGGACGTGCGCGGTCTCTCCAGCGGCACGACCCATCCGGACCGACGTCTCTGGCTCGACCCATCCTGGACTAGCTTAGATTTAGTTTTTTTTTATTTTTGATTGTAAATTATATATGGATATGCACGAACTTGGCCAGTTTGAGCGCGTATCTCTATTTGAATTTAGAAAAATCATCCTCCTCCCGTTGGTCATGCGTGGACAGATAGATCGCGCGGCTGGGCGCGGCTGGCCGGACAGACCACGACCCAAAAATAACCGCGACCCGATTGAAATGAAGAAAACGGACCGCTTTAGTCAGCTGTTTGGATCGATCCGTCGGAGATCCGCCACGTCCAGTTTGTTCCATGCATAATTACATGAGGTGTCCGCCACGTCCGCCGGACAGTCGGCTTGCATGCCTATCGTGCAATCAGAAAGAGTAGTGAAAACTGTCAAAAAAAAAAAAAGAGTAGTGAAAGACGACGACGATATCTTCAACGGTCCAAACGGAGCGCTATCAACGCCACTCCTATGGCGAAGATTATTCGTGCCGGCCTTTAAAAGCACTTGTCGGCACTATTTACCAGCACCATACGTCTCCACGCGACGCGACCAGGTGACCTGCCACTACTGGAACTTTGCCGCAACTTATATCGGCACGTTGCAAGTTGGAGAAAAAAGTACAAGTGCATGGAACTTACAGCGCGCGGCGGGTAATGTGCATTCTGTACACGTGACGACAAGCAAGACCAGACTGACGCGAATGCGATCGATCACACAGGTGGTTAATCCATTCAGGCCAAACAATTTTTCTCTTCTCGCCCGGAAAATCCACACTAGATAGTTAAGTCAACAGGCGAGAATGTTATCCGTTGATGGCTTCTCTTTTTGGCACGTTGGTTTTGTTTGGTGCAAGTGCAGGCTAGTGTGCAAAGCGTGCGCAAGAGAGGATGCTGTCGTGGTCTTGGCGACCAAAAATTAATTTTGGCAGGAGATGACGGAACAATTACTAGCCATGATAAACTCGTTAACTACATAACCAATTATTACAAGAAACTGTTCCGGAAACCTGACCCGAATCACTTTTCTTTCATAGAATCGGACAATACGGATATTCCACAGTTATCTGTTGAAGAGAATGGTATCCTTGTTGCTGACTTCAGAGAGAAGGAAGTATACGAGGCTATCATGCAAATGGAAAGTAATAAGACACCGGGCCCTAATGGCTCTCTAGTTGAATTCTACCAAACTTTTTGGCATATTATAAAGTTTGATATGATGGCAATGCTCGATAAATTCCAACAGGGCGAGTTGCCTCCGTTTCATCTGAATTTTGGTACCATTATTTTACTACCAAAAAAATAAAATGCTATCCAAATTCAATAATATAGATCTATATGCTCGCTCAACGTGAGTTGCAATTTTTTTACAAAGGTGGGTAGTAACAGATCAACGAATATTGCATACAAGGTAGTGCGACCAACCCAAACGGCATTCATGTTGGGTAGGCATATTCACAAAGGAGTTTTAGTATTACATGAAACCATTCATGAAATGCATTCAAAAGAAGTTAGATGTGTCATTCTAAAACTTGATTTTCAAAAAACTTATGATAAGGTGAAATGGTCATTCCTACAACAAGTGTTGCGGATGAAAGGTTTTGACCCGAAATGGTGCCAATGGATTGAACAATTCATAACTAAAGGTAGTGTTGGTATAAGAGTTAACGATGATATTGGACATTATTTCTAGACACAGAACGGATTAAGACAAGGAGATCCTTTGTCACCTATTCTCTTTAACATTGTGGCTGCCGTGCTTGCCATCTTGATTGCCAGAGCGAAAGATGATGGTCAAGTAGGAGGTCCCATTCCTCACCTAGTAGAGGGGGTGTCAATTCTCCAGTATGCGGATGATACTATTATCTTCATGGAACATGATTTTGATAAAGCAATGAACATAAAAATTATTTTAAGCACTTTCGAGCAGCTTTCTGGTCTGAAAATTATTTTCACAAGAGCGAATTTTCATAAGCCTACTCATGTGTGTTTGTACCGACCCCGGAGTGTTTAGGGCATCTCCACCCGACCCAAACCGACTGAAACGGTCCGTTTCTGTCTGTTACCGTGGTCGTTTTTGGGCCATGGTCCGGCCTGTCTGGCCAACCATGTCCAGCGGCGAGACTCATTTGTCCGTGTTTGGCCAACAGGGCCACGCCAGTTTTTTCTTTCAAAATTCATACCGAGATAGTTCGCGCTAAAACTGGCGAAGTTCATACATATTTATACATAATTTACATTCAAAACCTAAAAAACAAAAATTAAACAAGCTCTAGCCCTAGCTACCGATATCCCCGCATTGGCACTGTCGCGTCCATCTAGGGATCGAGGTCGATATACTCCGGCGGTGTCCAGAGGTGCGCCGGTGGTAGGATCGGAGCCGGCACGGACACGGGCTGGTCGATCACGTGCCCAAGCCATGCTAGCAACGCATCTGTCTCCTTCGGCGCAGCCGGAGCAGCCCACCCCAGCAGCGACGGCGGTGGAGGTAGCCCCGCTGTCACCTGCACCACCAGGTCGATGAGCTAGACAGCCTCCTGGTAGCCGTCCCACATGTCGTCCTCGTACTTCGCGCTGGTCGCGATGACCTGCTCGGTGAAGGCATCCTTGTCGTAGCCCAGCGCCAGGAGCTCCTGGTACTCCGGGGGCAGGCATGTAGTGGCAACATCCTCCTCCTCTTCCTTCACGATGATGTCGAGGTCGTCGTCGCCTAGCTCGGCGTCAGAGTGGTTGCTGGCATCGTCGTCGGTCTCTAAGGCGGGGAGGGTGCGGGACCCCCACGGCTCAAACTCGCCGCAGAAGGCGCTTGCTCTTGCGCGCCATGTGCTCCCAGTCTAGGAACTCCTTCAAAAACGCCTTGTTCTGGTAGGCACGATCCCACCGAAGGGCCGGTGGGAGCTTGCGGACATGTCGTGTGATCTCCTCCTCCAGCGCCTTGCCCTCCTTGGGTGCAGGCCGCACCGACACCCACTCCTGGTTGAGGTGCTAGCCCGTGGGGAGGGAGACATCGTGGTGGGCGATGCCTACTCCCTCCCTCCACAACCACTCGCACTCCACCACGCAGCGGTCAATGCGGGCCTCCTCCTCCACCTTGTGCTCGGCGGGGCGGCCGATGAAGTCCTGCGGCCGCGGCACGACCCCCGAAGGAAAGCCGGTAGGCCAGAAGAAGCAGGAGCCCCCTGACGGTGCCGACCGCCCGATGTGGACCCGCTCGCCTCGCAGTTGTACTTGACCTTCTTGAACCATCCTTACTTATTAATCGCCGGTGGTGGCGGCGACGGAGGCGCTGGTAGTGGGTGAATCTGGCGACGGCGAGAGGTGGGTAGTGCGGCATTGACGGGCGCAGGGACCGGCTTCATAGCCCCTGTCCGTGCGAACACCCGCAGGTTCTCGCGCCTTCGCCTCCAATGCCGGGGCAGGAACTTAGGCGCCGTCCTATCAGTCAGGTGTCGTCTTGTCGGTATTGATGGCTTAGACTGTCGTCGGTCAGGCTGCCGCCCCGCGCCTCTGAATCGTTGCCGCTGCGCGTCTGAATCGGTGTCACGCTAAGCGGTCGCTGACGGGTGGGTCAGTAGCACGCATGGGAGGACACATCCTCGGCCCGCCCGTGTGCGTCCCGACTCATCGGCCACGCAAATTTGGTGCGCCGATGGATCAAGCCGGACGCGTGGATCGTGCTGCTAGGAGGCTGTGTACGTCCCGCACGTCCACACGGACACGTTCGGAAGCGCTCAGGCCGTTTGGATCGGCCCGGTCAAGATGTCCTTTCAAAGGATGTTGCAACTAGTCAGTGCATGTTGGGAGGATTCTATCTTGTTCCTCCAAAAGGCTTGTGGACCTAAAATAGGCATGGTCTTCTTCAAGGGGCCTCCAACTTCAAGAGCTCTGTTCTTCAAGACGACTTAGTGGTATTTTTCCTTAGTTGGCGGGATTCTAGATACTTGAGGTATTTTTCTTATCTCCTAGAATCCTTTATGAATACGGTTGCAAGCCCTGTATCTAGAAGGCCCTTAAGTTATCATAGAAAAATATGGTCGTTGTATGCAATAATTACATTCCAATCCACAAATCTCCTTACGGTTTTGGAGAACAATAGTAGTGACAGGCATAGATTTAGTTGAATATTATGGGGAGAATTTGCAAAAAACTTGCTTTTTACAATATTATGGCATTAAAAGATATTACAAAAGTTTGGTGGATTAGTTGTGATAATCAAAAAATGAGAAAATTGGGAGAATATTTTCATGAATATTCATGGAAATCAGTGATTATGGGGGATTTTCATTAGTGTTTACAAGTTATTTGTATTTTTTTCTCTATCGTTTGTCTAGAATAGCAGCAATTTTTCTTTTCTTTCTAAAGTTTTCTTTACGTCTAACATTCCCTCTTACTCTGAGTTAAATTATCTAGAATTAATTTCTAACTTTATATGTTTCAAACTTTTTCTTAATATTTAGATAACGAAACATTTTTTCTTGCTACCTCTGGTCCATATTAGTGTTCTTAACTTTGTCTAGATATGAATACATCTAGTCTAAATGTTTAACTAGATTTATACGAATCTAGACAAATTTGAGAATATTAATATGGATCGGAGGGAGTATTATTTTCATGTTTGTACTAGGTTTTGCTCGGTGTACTGTTTAGATCCTGTGGGGGAAAACTGGAATTAAGAATAGTTTATTTAGAGACTAAAAGTTAGGCTTTATTCAATGGCTCAAATTAATGAGTACAAACAAATTGGTTACCGAACAAAGGATAGGTTTTACAGGATTGGACGGCGTATCTCCCTTCTCTTGTAAATTATTCTATTACATAGAGAAACTAATCAAAACATTTTGTAATCCAAAACGAAGCGGTCGAGTTAAGGGCGCACGCATGATCTAGTCTACTGGCCAGTACAGAAGAGCAGCCAGTGTGGAAATGTCGTCCCCGTAAGGGTCACCGCCACCTCCATCCACTAGCTCCTCTTCATGCGGCGGAAGCTGCATGGATCCACCGGAGCCGTCACCGTCGTCGGGCGACGCGGCGGCCGCCGTGGACGGCCCCGGGTTGTCACCGCCGGCAGCAGTGGCAACCGGCCGCCGATCGAACTGTCGCAGGGTGCCCGATCTGGTGTACAGTCGACACAAGCTGAACTCGCTTCTCAGCTACAAGAACCAGAAAATGTGTGCGTTAATTAACCATATGTAAGTTATCCAACAACATATCAACTGTAGTTTTTCACTTTATGTGCATAGGTGGGGCTCTCATCATGGGAACCTAGCTAGTTGATTGGCAATTCGGCACTATCTAAGAACCACAAATAATCTGATGCCTGCATGCCTAGTTGAAGCTGCTTTTGGACACTTGCATCCGGCGCGACAGGTGACAGCCATATCTGTCCAATTTATGCAGGGAGATCGACATGACATTGATGCATGGCGTCGGCAGTCTGCCAATACCTCCAGCGGCTGCCAGACTGAGAAAGCAACACCCATTCAATCAACGTATTACCTGCGGAGGGAGGTTCGGCGGCGCGGCGACCGAGCCGCCGGCGCCGTCGCTGTCGTGATGGAACGCCCTGTACTCGTTCATCTTCCACTTGGTCTTGGTCCCGGACGGCGCGCGGCCGCGGTAGAACACCATGGTCTTCCTCATCCCGATGGGCCGGCGGTCGGCGGCGTAGACGACCCCCGGGGTGCCCGCCGCCTTCCAGTACCCCGACGGCGTGGTCCGGCTCGGCCGCCCGCCCCGCGCCTCCCGCTCCTGCCGCTCGCAGAAGTAGAACCACGGCTCCCCCTCGCCGCCGCCGTACAGCCTCTCGTGGATCTCTGCGTATAAATATGCAGGCATGAGTAAGACAGAGCGTACGTGATCGACACCGAGAGCATGGGATCCGAGAATGGTTACCCGAGAGCTGCAAGGGGTCGACGGAGTAGACGTCGACGACGGGGATGACGCGCTGGATGTCGTCGACGCGGCGGCCGTCGAGCTTGTTGCGCAGGTAGAAGCATATGAGCTCCTCCTCCGTCGGGTAGAAGCGGTACCCCGGAGGCATCCCGTCGGCCATCACAATCGCCCGGCGCACCGTACACACGGCGTACCGACGTACGGGCCAGCCAGTCTCGGCTCGTACGTGGACGGAGGAAGCCCTAACCTAGCTAGCCGCCGGGGAGTTTCTTGCTCTAGCTACCTCCTGATCTCTATGGCCGACTGCCAACTCGTGGGTTAGCTCTTGGACCGGGGCTATGTGCGTGGGAGCATGCAAATATACAGTGCGCTTGGCCGGCCGGAGAAGCTTAGCTCGCAGGGAGGAGGGAGCTGAGCTGATCGGCAAATTAAGTAAGGTGAGATGTGCGTATGGGTTGGTGAGAGGCGTGACTGCGTCTGCGCGTATGTATATATGGGGAAGCACGCGCGAGCGAGGCGACTCCTGTCATGGTTGACACGGGAGGACCACGACGGCGAGCTGCTCGCTGCTTGCTGGGGCGGCGAAATTTCTCATGGCGTGGTGGGACCATGGGAGTGTCTCTGTTCATAAACGGGGGAGAGAGAGAGATGCGGACGTACGTGGCGAGGGCTGTTTAGTTTATAGTTTGTGGGGAAGACTTGGTCAGGCTTTAGCTTCGGTTTGCTTTTCTCCGAGTTTTTCCCCTTCTTATCTTCTTTCTGTATCATTAGTGCACCTTTCATCATTGAGATCAAACATGGGATTACCTTCCAGGAAATGGTCCTGATGACGTCACCGGCGATGACGCGGTAAAACATGGTTGAGTGAGCGAGCATCCGCGCGCAGGGGACGAACTGTCCTACTCCCTAGCTCAGTTCCACATGTGGTGGTAAAATGAGGCGCTCACTCACATTCACATGGACAGTAGGCATGCATAATACTCCCTCAGTTTTTATTTAGTTGGTGATTTAGGGTTTAGACTAGGAATATATGAAGAAATGTTAACACTCATAATACAAATGCATATAATACGAAAATACACTTTGGTCCAAGTTTTTATACTATAGGTTTTACATTGTAGATGTTGTTGATATTTCCTAAATATTTGGTCAAAGTTTGACATTGATTAAACTCACAACGCAAAATAATTGTGAACAGGGGAGGTATCAGGTTACTTAGAGAGGGGTGTTTTGGCTCCCAAGTTCCAATTATCTCGATATTCAAAAAAAATAAAACAAATTTAGTGTAGATAGATACACATGTTATCTACACATATCAAGAGTTTCGTAAGCTAATACATTGTATTGGACAAAAAATCACAAAAATGTGGCTATAAACATGCAAAAGATAATTCATTTTCCCACCAACATTTGTCATTTTTGTTCCGATCACATATGAAAACATATTTTGCTGCGAAATTTATCGGACATACTAAACATGTATATGTACTTGTATGCTTTTTTCAGAATTTTTCAAGACCTAAAGTTTTTTTTGAATTTTTCAAAAACGAAATCATTCGAACCAGGGAGCTACAAGTAATTTGTGCATGTTGATGCACTATATGACTGTGTTGAGAGTTCATGATGTTGCCTGCAGTTCCTCGTGGATTGAGCTCTAGCCTTAGGTATGTACAATGGGGTAATGGATTTTTTTGTTGTTGACGGAGATAGAAAGTTTTCTTCACTTAGCAAAGAGATGATCTTTTAACGGTTAAAGAAAGACTAAGAGCATGTAAAATGGTAGGGAAAGCCGTTTTCTCTTAGCATTACAAGTCATTGTACATGGATTATCATCTTTTGGTGTTATCTCTAACAATAAATGCATGTATGTCCTTTAAAAGAAAACTTTTAACGGGAAAATGTGTACGGGATGTAGTACAATGAGAAAAATTGACGTCCTTTTACTAAGAAGAGATCACCTCTTAGCTAAGAGGTGAAAAAAAAAATTCTTTCTTCATTCTCTCTCCGACAACATAGCAAAACATTTTCTTCCTTCATTCTCTCTCCGACAACATCACAAAACCTCACCCCGTTATACACACTCTAATTTCTGATTGTAGTGTGTGTCTTTCTTTCGCGACTATTAAAAGATTCCTTCTACTACAAGACATGCATACATTAATTGTTAAGTAAGAAAAACTAATCATTGTACAACTAATTTTAATGTCCTCTCTAAATGATGTGTAATGCTAAGTAAAGACTATGCTCTCTGTCATTGTATTTGCCCTAATTTCCCAAACAAATATGAATGATCCGTCAACATCTGAATCTCTTTGTTTGTTTCCTAGCTTGACTTGTTCTATGCTCCGCTATGCATGTTTCTTATTGGGATCTACCCCGTACTCCTTTCACAAAGATAAAACATCTTATATTTTGAAACGGAGGTAGTATTTTTTTTCTCGACTTGGGAGTACCGTGCCAAGGATCAACAATAAGTGAGTGGAGAGAGACTAAAGATCCTCGAGCATACACGAATTAAGATGAACGAAGACAAACATCCATATGTACTAGCTGTGCATGCATATTCTCCTTTTGTTCGTACGAATTTCAGTTTATGTCTGTACGTTATGATTCTACATATAGCAAGCCAGGTTGCACAAAAAAGTGGGAACTTGGACGCTTCCGCTTAAAAGTTAGTTAGACGTGGACATAAAATAAAACATATGCATGCACTAACACCGAGTCACTGACCGGTGCCGTAAGCTCCAAGGTGCGTGAGCTAGCTCCCCCCTCGAATCGCAGTGGTGCCAGCCAGCCACGTGATCATTTCTACTACGAGCTGGGATCCCTTTCTTGACAGGCAAAAGGCGTACGTCGTCAGACCGGTCATCGAGCAAGCTAGTACTACGACGTGCACAGAAGGTCTTCGAACTCCCGGAATCTATCATGGCCAACCTTGCACGCGTGTTCACAAAGTGCTGCAGTTACTCGCAAAAAAACCACTCCGTTTTCTTCCCTTTTTCCTATTGTAGTTTTGACTAGTCGAGCAGCCTCCAAACAAAGTGTGTTCGACGCACTATTTATTGTCCTTTTTTTTATTTTTTGTTATTACAAGAAGAGAAGCAGGGAAAAAAGGCTATTCCAAATTGGGTGCACATTGTACATTCAGTCGTGTCCAGTAGCAGCACATCCGGCAACATGTCTAGAAATAGACATATCCAATCATCAACACCCTCCATTTGCATCTATATATACATGGCGTCATTGGCTGCCCACATCCTCTCCAGACATGCCCGCTCGAGGTAGAAAAACGGCTGTTTTGGAAGTTGCTCATAAAATCAATACAGGTTTATTCAACCACGTACGGTTCGGGATTGCGTTGCATGGTCTTTCGAGTATGTGTATCATTGCAATGATGCCATCATAATGAAACTGGATTTTTTGAGAAAGCCTTTTGACTTAATTGAACACTCAACCATTCTGTAGATACTTAGACAGAAAGGTTTTGATGAAGTTTGGATTTCATGGATTGATAATATCTCCAGTGCCGATACGTATGTTGTACTACTTCTCAAGGGGATACCTGGTAAAAAGTTTGCTTGCAAGAGGGGCATTCATCAGGGTGATCCACTATTACCGCTGCCTTTTGTCTCTACTGCTCATCTGCTTTAGTCTTAGATTATTAAACATTGTAATGATGGCTAGCTTGTGCCTCCAGTTCAATTCCTAGGGCAGGATTTTCCGATTGTCAAACACGCGCTATTGTTCATGGAGGCAAGTTTTGGTCATCTCCAAACTCTCAAGGATACCATATATACTTTTTAGATGGCCACCGGTCTCGGAGTAAATTTTCAAATCATGTCTAGTTCCCATAAACATTGAGGTGAACTATGACACTACACTTGCTCGTTTTTTTGGTTGTTCAGTTGGCTGAATGCCATTCACATATCTTGGTTTGCCATTGGGAACAACAAGACCGGTGGTATTGGAATTGGCTCCTCTTGTTGGCAGCGATGAAAGAAGATTAAATGCATGTTCGAGCTTTCTAAACTATGGTGGTCGTCTCACGATTGTAAACTCTGTTTATCCGCACTCCCTACTTTTTTAGGTGTATGTTGAAGCTTCACAAGGCCACGGTAATAACAGTGGACAGGGGTGGGAGGCACCGTCTCTCTGAAAATGGTTCAAACTTTTCAAGCCCGGAGGTCTTTTTTCAAGACGGATCTTGGGCTCATTACACAGAAGGTCAAAACCATTCAAAAGGAACCTTTGATTTCCTGGATTGACCTATCCTAGTTGTTTTCCCTGTACAGTTTTATACATATAGCTATGTAAAGTCTCTCTCTTGTGTTTGTATTTTGGGACACATTTCCCCCTCTTTCATAAATAAAATGTATAGTGTAGGGGCTTCCTTATGGTATTCCTGCTAAAATAAACAATGTTTGTCAAGCTCTACGCAGAGAGCACCACACGAAGGGCCCCTTGTTCACAGTGGTGGGCCTTCCCTAGGGTCAAGGGGGGCCATTGCCCCCTACTCCAGAAAATTCCTTAAAGATAGTTTTTTCTAATATCTTTGCTACTATTTTAAAGATTACTCAAAGTTTAACATGATCCTCAACAAATGTTTGTTAAGCTCTTCGCAAACGGCATGATTATCATCACAACATCAATGAGGGAGAGCATGGACGGTGGTCAAGTGCCGTAACAGAGGTGGCGAGCATCGCCCGCGAGGAGGAGGCGTTTCTTGGGAGCGTCGCTGCGGGGCGCTTAATGTTGGCTGGAAGGTGTTACTGACAGCATAGAAGTTGCCCACACGGTGGTGGCAGCGAGCATGTCTATTACTTTCTCTAGATGATGTGCATAACCTGTCTTCTTTGTCATTGTACATACATGCCTAGTAATCCTGACGGGCTTGGTCCCGAGCAATTTGAACTTGTGACACATAGGCTGACCCGGCCGGCTAGCTAGATAGTGTACCGTTTTTCCCGTGACCATGCTAATAGCTTCGAATAAGTTGGAAATATGTTAAAGATTACTCAAAAGTTTAACATGATCCTCAATAATGTTTGTTAAGCTCTTTGCAGACAGCATCATTAACATCACAACATCAATGGAGGAGAGCGTGGACGGTGGTGAAGTGCGGTAACAGAGGTGGCGAGGATTGCCCGCGAGGAGGATGCGTCTCTTGGGAGCGTCGCCGCGAGGCGCTCAATGTTGGCTGGAAGGTGTTGCTGGTAGCATAGAAGTTACCACTCGCAGAAGTCGCCCAAAGACGACAATGGCAGCGAGCGGATCTATTGCCTTCTCTAAATGATGTGCATTGTGTAAAATATTGAATCCCTATTATTTGTCGTGTTGATTTGACCCTCGTGGGGGTATATATAGAGTTACAAGGGGTAGATAGACTTGGAGTACAAGATGATCTTAGAGTCCTAGTCTATCTCATATACGTATATGTATCCGTATTCTAACATCCCCCCAGTCATAGCGGGAGTGAAGCGGACGCTTGTGACTAGATTTAAAGTCTTGCGCTTCCGTCGTCTTCACCTCCTTATCATCATCACCTGCGTGGACATGATCATGGCTGGAACCTAGGGGCGGTGACTGCGTCCCCTTCTGGTGCCTCTCTTCCCTCCCATAGTCACAGTAGGAGTGGCGTGGACGCAAGTGACGACGCGGACACTGTGGACTGGAGTTCTTGAGTTGTTGTAGACATTCTTCTTGATGTCGATGTCGAGGTAGCCGATCGTGATGTAGCCGTGGTCAAGGTGGATGTGGTCGATGTTGTAGTCGTGATATGTTATGTGGCCACCATGCCAGAGACGCAAAAAAATTGCGGGGTTTTGTTGTTGTTGTTGACGAAGCTGCAGTTGTGGATGTTTTGCACCTTGTAAAGGTACCGTCGGGTGTGTCTCTTGGACGCGGTCATAAGTGAGATCACCGGTTTTGCCAGAACCGGAGGAACCCACCAAGCACACACAGTTTTGCCAAAACCGTATACGCGGTCGTAGGGGCATCATAATTGTGATGCCAGTTTGTTGATGCAGTCGTCGGGGTTGTGGACGCGGCAATGCCGTCATCGTGCCTTGCAGTTGTACTATCAGAGGGCATCGTAGTTGTATATCCATCATGTGGACGGGTTATAACGAAGGCGGCGGTGTGTGGACGAAGATGTTGATGAAGACCATGTTGATGTAGACCTTGGCGATGATGTGTCGGTGATGAAGGTAGGCGTATCAGCGATGATC
Source organism: Avena sativa (assembly GCA_916181665.1). NCBI lineage: Eukaryota > Viridiplantae > Streptophyta > Magnoliopsida > Poales > Poaceae > Avena > Avena sativa. The sequence goes on along the minus strand of OV702288.1, from coordinate 624,056,491 downwards.
GTCGCTCAAAGGCATCCCTTGTGACGACGATGGTGTCAATATCGTGTTGTCGGAGAAGTCGACGCAATCATGTTCCACACTGGCCTGTCATGTGGATGATGGCTAATGTCGCTTCTCTGTAGATGTGCTCGACAAAGATCTTGGCTCGTAGCTTGAAGGCGTAGTCGTACAACTTGATGTAGTTGCTTGGGTCGTTGTAGTCTAGCTCGGTGCAGTGTAGATGGCTTGATGCATGGAAAGTCGTGAAGGGTTTCGCAGCATAGTAAATCAAAATTTTCTACGGAAGCGAACAGAGGGAAAGCCAAGATCTAATCTAGGAGATGCAAACAACGAGAGAGATTGGATTAGATCTTCATACCCTTGAAGATTCGCACAACGGAACGTTCGTCGGAACGTGGGTGATGTAGTCGTACTCGCTTCTCCTCCTCGCGATCCGATCCGATCTAGCACCACAAGTGGCGGTGCCTCCGTGAGATGCACACGTGCAGCACCTCGACGTCTCCTCCTTCCTCGGACCAGCAAGTAGGGTGGAGAGATAGATTGGATCTACAACACGACGGCGTGGTGTATTTGGTGGAGAATTTCTGCAGCAGGGCTTCGCCTGCAAACAGTCGGGAGGGAGAGAGGAAGGCAGCAGGGCTACTAGGGCTTGGAGGGAGATGTGTGTACAGGGGAGGGGGCGCACCAGCCCTCTATATATAGAGGGGGAGGGGGCGGCCAGCCCTAGCCCCTCCTCCAAGCCTATCTCTAGTTTAAACGATTTAAACTCTCCCCTTATCTAGAAATTCTATCCCGAGATTTAAACGAGTTAAATCTCTCTAGAATCGGCTGGGCCCTATGGGGCCTTGTGCCCCTGGCCCAATGCGGCCAGGACACTCCCTCATAGGCCCATGCCCCCTCCCGGAAGGTGGGACCACGTTGGCCCCCTTCCGGAAGGTTCTAGAAGCTTCCGGTACAATACCGATTAATCCGGAACAATTCCGAACTCCAAAAACTGCACTGCGTTATATGAATCTTATTCTCCGGACCATTCCGGAACCTCTCGTGATGTCCCGGATCCCATCCGAGACTCCGAACAAAAATTCATAAACCAATTATCCAATCTATCCTAGCGTCGAGACACGTTAAGTGTGTGACCCTGCGGGTTCGAGAATATGCAGACATGATCTTCTATCAATAATCAACAGCGGGGTCTGGGCACCCATATTGACTCCCACACATTCATCGATGATCATATCGGATGAACCACGATGCCAGGATTCAATCAATCCCATATATATATTCCCTTCGTCTCGCGATATTTTACTTGCCCGAGATTCGATCGTCGGTATCGTCATACCTAGTTCAATCTCGTTCACAGCAAGTACTTTACTCGTTCCGTAATCCGATATCACTTTGTGATTAACTCCTTAACCACATGCTTGCAAGCGGTGTTGATATCGATTACCGAGTGGGCCTGAAGTATATCTCTTCGACTTGGGAGGGACAAATCCCATCTCGATACATACAACCCAACAGATACTTTCCGATTACCTGAGAGACACCTTTATGATCACCCTCTCATAGGATGACGTTTGATGACCTCAAAGCTTTCTTCCGATACCAGGGAGTTGTATTATCTCATGGTCTAAGGAATACAATATTTGACATAAAAAAACTTCGCAAAGACGAACACGATGACACGATCTAATTGCTTCGCTTAGTTTGGGTCTATCCACCATATCATTCTCCAATGATATGATCTCATTATCAATTTACAACTCATGTCTATGGTTAGGAAACCTTAACCATCATTGATCAATGAGCTAGTCCATAGAGGCGTACTAGGGACACGGTGTTGTTCACAAACCACACAAGTATTAAAGTTTTCGCTTAATACAATTCTAGCATGGAATATAAACTTTATCATGAACAAGAATTATAATAATAACATCTTTATTATTGCCTCTAGGGCATAATTTCAACAGTCTCCCACTTGCACTAGAGTCAATAATCTAGTTTACATCTGGCAACAATCTCACACCCATGGCACTGAGGTGCTGATCATGTTTTACACGTGGAAGAGGTTTAGTCAATGGATCTGCGACATTCAGATCTGTATGTACTTTGCTAATCTTCAGATCTCCATCTGCTATATAATCTCGGATTATATGAAACTTGCGGTTGATATGCTTGGTCTTTGGATGATATCTTGGTTCCTTAGCGAGTGCTATGGCGCCAGTGTTGTCACACAATATCTCCAGTGGGTCCAATGCACTTGGAACCACGCCAAGCTCAGTGATGAAGTTCCTGATCCAAACTCCTTCACTTGACGCTTCTGCAGCAGCCATGTATTCCGCTTCTACTGTAGATCCCGCGATCACGCTTTGGTTGCAGCTTCTCCAGATCACAGCTCCTCCATTCAAAATATACACGTATCCTGTCTGAGATTTACAATCATCCTTGTCGGTGTCGAAACTAGCATCGACGTAACCTTTTACGACGAGCTGTTCATCACCCCCATAGACTAAGAACATTTGTTTAGTCCTATTTAGGTACCTTAGGATGTTCTTCACGGTTGTCCAGTGTTCCACTCTTGGATCACTTTGATATCTGCTCGTCAAACTAAGAGCATTGGACACATCCGGTCTAGTACACAGCATGGCATACATGATGGAACCTATGGCCGAGGCATAAGGCACTTTGCTCATAGCTTCCCTATCATTTACCGTAGCTGGACACTGAGCCTTGCTCAATATCTTACCTGACAACATAGGCACTGAACCTTTCAATGCCTTATCCATTCTGAACCTTTTCAGAACTTTGTCTAGGTATGTACTTTGGCTTAAAGCTATCAGGCGTCTTTGTCTATCTCTATAGATTTTGATGCCCAATATATAAGCAGCTTCACCTAGGTCTTTCATTGAAAAAGACTTGTTCAAATAACTCTTCACATCGTTAAGCATGTTGATGTCATTTCCAATAATCAATATGTCATCCACATATAGTACCAGAAATGTCACCGAGCTCCCACTCACTTTCTTGTAGATGCAAGCTTCGTAGCAATTTGGAACAAATCCAAAGCTCTTGATCACTTGATCAAAACGAAGGTTCCAACTCCGAGATGCTTGCTTCAGTCCATAAATGGAACGCTGAAGTTTGCATACTTTATCAGCATCCTTAGGATCGACAAAACCTTCGGGTTGCATCATATACAACTCTTCATCAATGTTGCCATTGAGGAAAGCAGTCTTGACATCCATTTGCCATATTTCATAATCATGAAACGCAACAATTGCTAATAAAATCCGAATGGACTTAAACATCGCTACGGGAGAGAAAGTCTCATCGTAGTCAACACCTTGAACTTGTCGAAAACCTTTCGCAACAAGCCGTGCTTTATAGACGGTAACATTACCATCTGCGTCCGTTTTCTTCTTGAAGATCCATTTGCACTCAACGGCCTTTCGGTCGCTAGGAGGGTCCACCAAAGTCCATACTTGGTTTTCGCTCATGGATCCCAATTCGGATTTCATGGCTTCTAGCCATTTCTCAGAGTCTGGGCTCATCATCGCTTCCTCATAGTTCGTAGGTTCACTGTCTTCTACTAACAAGACAGTCAAGACAGGGTTGCCGTACCACTCAGGAGGGGCACGCGACCTTGTCGACCTGCGACGTTTAGTAGCAGCATCGTCCGAAGCTTCATGATCCTTGTCATTAGCTTCCTCTATTGTTGGTGCAGGCGGCACTGGAACAATTTCAGGTGCTGCGCTACTCTCCAATTCAAGAGAAGGTTCAATAACCTCGTCTAGCTCTACTTTCCTCCCACTCACTTCTTTCGAGAGAAACTCCTTCTCAAGAAAGGAACCGTTCTTTGCGACAAACACTTTGCCTTCGGTTCTGTGATAGAAGGTATACCCAATAGTTTCCTTAGGGTATCCTATGAAGACGCATTTCTCCGCTTTGGGTTCGAGCTTGTCCGGCATCAACTTCTTGACGTAAGCTTCGCATCCCCAAACTTTAAGAAACGACAACTTAGGTTTAGCACCAAACCATAGTTCATACGGTGTCGTCTCAACGGATTTAGATGGAGACCTATTTAAAGTGAATGCAGCGGTTTCTAATGCATAACCCCAAAATGATAACGGCAAATCAGTAAGAGACATCATCGATCGGACCATATCTAATAGGGTTCGATTCCGGCGTTCAGACACACCATTGCGCTGTGGTGTTCCGGGTGGCGTGAGTTGTGAAACGATTCCACTTGCTTTGAGATGCGTGAGAAAATCATAACTCAAATATTCGCCCCCACGATCGGATCGTAGAAACTTAATCTTTCTGTTACGATGGTTCTCCACTTCATTCTGAAATTCTTTGAACTTTTCAAACGTTTCAGATTTATGTTTCATTAAATAGATATACCCATATCTACTTAAGTCATCGGTAAAAGTGAGAAAATAGCGATATCCACCGCGCGTCGAAACACTCATCGGTCCGCATACATCGGTATGTATGATTTCCAACAAGTCCGTTGCTCGCTCCATCATACCGAAGAACGGGGTTTTGATCATCTTGCCCATGAGGCATGGTTCGCATGTGTCAAATGATTCAAAATCAAGATACTCCAAAAGTCCATCAGAATGGAGTTTCTTCATACGCTTTACACCAATATGACCTAGACGACAGTGCCACAAATAAGTAGTATTATCACTATCTACTTTGCATCTCTTAGCCTCAATGTTATGGATGTGTGTTTCATCCCTTTCGAGATTTAGAAGAAATAAACCACTCACAAGAGGTGCATGACCATAAAAGATGTTACTCATATAAATAGAACAACCATTATTCTCCGATTTAAATGAATAACCGTCTTGCAATAAACACGATCCAGAAATAATGTTCATGCTCAACGTAGGCACATAATAACATTTATTAATGTTACTAATCCCGAAGGTAAAACTAAGGAGAGCGTGCCGACGGCCATCACATCAACTCTTGATCCGTTGCCAACGCGCATCGTCACCTCATCCCTTGCAAGCCGCCGTCTATTCCGCAGCTCCTGTTTCGAGTTACAAATATTAGCAACTGAACCGGTATCAAATACCCAGGCACTACAACGAGGGCTAGTAAGGAAAACATCAATAACATGTATATCAAATATACCTTTGATGGTGCCAGCCTTCTTGTCCGCTAAGTACTTCGGACAGTTGCGCTTCCAGTGACCCTTGTCCTTGCAATAGAAGCACTCAGTTTCCGGCTTGGGACCAGACCTGAGCTTCTTCTCAGCAGGGGCATTGCGCTTGCCGCCGCCCTTCTTGAAGGGCTTCTTTGCACCTTTACCTTTCTTAAAGGAGGGCTTGTTGACCATCAACACATGATTATCCTTCTTGATGTCCACCTCCGCAGCCTTCAGCTTTGCGAAGAGCTCGGTGATCGTATCAGTGGAACCAATCTGATTATGAGTCACTACAAAACTTTTGTAGCTAGGAGGGAGTGATTGCAGAACCCTGTCAATCTTGAGCTCCTTTGGAATCTTGCAGTCCAGTTTCTCAAGGCGTTGAGTGTAGCCCGACATCTTAATGGCGTGCTCACTAACGGAACTCCCTTCCTCCATCTTGCAGTTAAAGAACTTCTCGGAGATCTCATATCTCTCAGAACGGGCCTGAGTCTGAAACATGGTTTTCAACTCTTCGAGAATCTCAAAGGGCCCGGGATAGTTTTCAAAACGATTTTGAAGTTCCGGTTCCATAGCAAACAACATGGTGCTCTTAATCACACCATAATCATCTTTGCGCGACTGATAGACAGCTTTCTCATCAGCCGGCGCAGTTGCAGCAGGGGCGTCACCTAACGCTTTTTCAAGGACATAGTCCTTTTGACCGCCAGAGAGAATGATTCTCAAATTGGGAACCAATTGGTGAAGTTAGACCCATTGTTCTTAAGCTTTTCTTTCTCAGCAAAAACGTTGAAGTTGAAGTTGGACTTAGCCATGTGATCTACAATATTTGTGAGTACAAATTATACTATGTTCATGATAACTAGTTCAACTTTTAATCAAATTACTAGATGAACTCCCACCAAATTCAACATCCCTCAAGTTGTTTAGTGAACACGATCCAAATTCACCACACCTAATCCGATCTTCACGAGAAGAGATGTGGTTTCAATGGTGGACAACGAAGTGTCGATCATATCATTCATATGACTCATGCTTAACCTTTCGGTTCTTGTGTTTCGAGGCCATGTCTGTACATGCTAGGCTCGTCAAGCTAGACCCAAGTATTTCCGCGTGTGCAAAACTGGCTTGCACCCGTTGTATGTGAGCGTAGAGTCTATAACACCCGATCATCACGTGATGCTTGGACACGACAAACTTTCGCAATGGTGCATACTTGGGGAGAACACAGTTTTTATCTTGATCTTTAAGTGAGGAATCATCTTATAATGCTACCGTCGCGATCTAAGCATAATAAGATACATAAAAGGATAAACATCATATGCATATAACTTTATGTGACATGGTATAGCCAATCTTCGCGCAATGATCTCCATCTTGTGCGTTCCGGCATGATCTCCATCACTTCACCATGATTGCCTCCACCACGAATAGCAACTACAACTATTGCTAACTACTTAGCGATAAAGTAAAGCTATTACATGGCGTATAAGAAGTTGACTCGCAGGTCATACACAATTATAAAGACAACCATATGGCTCCTGCCGGTTGTGTACTCATCGACATGCAAGTCGTGAAACATTACAAAACATGATCATCGCATACATTATACACATCACATCTTGGGCCATACCATATCACAGAAAACACTCCCTGCAAAAACAAGTTAGACGCCTCTACTTTGTTGTTGCATGTTTTACGTGGCTTATGGGAGTAGATGCTAAGAACGATTCTTACCTACGGAAAGCCACAACGGTGATATTATGGTTGCCAAACTCCGGTGTTAATCCCATGACAACTATAGTGAGAGAAACTGACATCCACCAGCCGCATGTGTGGAACAAGCCACACGTCAAGTGCGGAGCCGGTCTCGCGAGCGACGTCGCGTAAGGTTGGCCTGGACCGCTTCAATCTCACTATCCCGCGTCATAAGAAGAACACAAACAAGAGGCTTGCAACAGAAAACATCAACGCCCGCAACAACCATGTTGCGTTCTACTCGTGAAACACATCTACGCATAGATCTAGCTCTGATACCACTGAAGGGTTTCGCAGCATAGTAAATCAAAATTTTCTACGGAAGCGAACAGAGGGAAAGCCAAGATCTAATCTAGGAGATGCAAACAACGAGAGAGATTGGATTAGATCTTCATACCCTTGAAGATTCGCACAGCGGAACGTTCGTCGGAACGTGGGTGATGTAGTCGTACTCGCTTCTCCTCCTCGCGATCCGATCCGATCTAGCACCACAAGTGGCGGTGCCTCCGTGAGATGCACATGTGCAGCACCTCGACGTCTCCTCCTTCCTCGGACCAGCAAGTAGGATGGAGAGATGGATTGTATCTACAACACGACGGCGTGGTGTATTTGGTGGAGAATTTCTGCAGCAGGGCTTCGCCTGCAAACAGTCGGGAGGGAGAGAGGAAGGCAGCAGGGCTACTAGGGCTTGGAGGGAGATGTGTGTACAGGGGAGGGGGCGCACCAGCCCTCTATATATAGAGGGGGAGGGGGCGGCCAGCCCTAGCCCCTCCTCCAAGCCTATCTCTAGTTTAAACGATTTAAACTCTCCCCTTATCTAGAAATTCTATCCCGAGATTTAAACGAGTTAAATCTCTCTAGAATCGGCTGGGCCCTATGGGGCCTTGTGCCCCTGGCCCAATGCGGCCAGGACACTCCCTCATAGGCCCATGCCCCCTCCCGGAAGGTGGGACCACGTTGGCCCCCTTCCGGAAGGTTCTAGAAGCTTCCGGTACAATACCGATTAATCCGGAACAATTCCGAACTCCAAAAACTGCACTGCCTTATATGAATCTTATTCTCCGGACCATTCCGGAACCTCTCGTGATGTCCCGGATCCCATCCGAGACTCCGAACAAAAATTCATAAACCAATTATCCAATCTATCCTAGCGTCGAGACACGTTAAGTGTGCGACCCTGCGGGTTCGAGAATATGCAGACATGATCTTCTATCAATAATCAACAGCGGGGTCTGGGCACCCATATTGACTCCCACACATTCATCGATGATCATATCGGATGAACCACGATGCCAGGATTCAATCAATCCCATATATATATTCCCTTCGTCTCGCGATATTTTACTTGCCCGAGATTCGATCGTCGGTATCGTCATACCTAGTTCAATCTCGTTCACAGCAAGTACTTTACTCGTTCCGTAATCCGATATCACTTTGTGATTAACTCCTTAACCACATGCTTGCAAGCGGTGTTGATATCGATTACCGAGTGGGTCTGAAGTATATCTCTCCGACTTGGGAGGGAAAAATCCCATCTCGATACATACAACCCAACAGATACTTTCCGATTACCTGAGAGACACCTTTATGATCACCCTCTCATAGGATGACGTTTGATGACCTCAAAGCTTTCTTCCGATACCAGGGAGTTGTATTATCTCATGGTCTAAGGAATACAATATTTGACATAAAAAAACTTCGCAAAGACGAACACGATGACACGATCTAATTGCTTCGCTTAGTTTGGGTCTATCCACCATATCATTCTCCAATGATATGATCTCATTATCAATTGACAACTCATGTCTATGGTTAGGAAACCTTAACCATCATTGATCAATGAGCTAGTCCATAGAGGCGTACTAGGGACACGGTGTTGTTCACAAACCACACAAGTATTAAAGTTTTCGCTTAATACAATTCTAGCATGGAATATAAACTTTATCATGAACAAGAATTATAATAATAACATCTTTATTATTGCCTCTAGGGCATAATTCCAACAAGTCGATGGAGTCGAATTGGAGCGTATCGCTCCATGCAGTGGTATATGTAGGTGCAGGTTCTGGTGCGGTGGTGTAGATGTATGATGTAGAAGGCGAGGTGTCGTAGGCCTCGTCTCGGTTGAAGTTCGGCTTGATCGGAGAGGTGGCGCTCCTGAACGGATACTAGGCGCCCGTTTGACGAAGATGCAGACACGTGTGGGTCTTTCAATCAAGAGTTGGTGGAGCATGTTGACGGATGGGAGAATCCCAAATCGAAAAGCGTTGGTATCGCTAACCTTACTCACCGCATGGGAGATATGAAACAAGAGGAATGCACGGGTCTTCCGCAACAAGCACGCGCCGCCTTTTGTTCTATTAGATAGGATTAAGAATGAGGCCCGCTTGTGGGTTATTGCAGGCGCAAAGCATTTGGACGAAATGATGCCGGGAGAGTAGCCTTTTTTAAATATCCGCCTTTGCTTTTTTTTGTCTTGTTTTGTTTGTCAAACTCTCTCTTAATTAATAGATTGGGGCAAAGCTTTTGCCCCCGTTTAAAAAAAAATGCAGACACATAGATGCTGGAGTCAGCAACCCTTCAGCAACTTGCTTTTTTTCTTGAGGATGTGTGGCCCACCTGGACCGTTTTGCAAGCGCGAGATCAGCTGATGGCGATGTGCATGCAGCCGTGGAGACGCACTACAGGAATAGAAAGCTTCGTCGAGGTCTGGGAGCTACGCCGACGGCCTCGCGTCGAGGTCTGGGAGCTACGCCGACGGCCAAACGTCGGGGCCATCGGCGTAGCCATCGTCCAGGGCAGCTCCCTTCCGCGGCCGTCGGCGTACGCCTGTCTTCGGTGTTGCTATTTTTCTTTTTACCTCATTAAACTTTGAAAAATCATAACTAAATCATTCTAATTTGGAATAATGCATATAATATATCAAATTTTGCATAAAAATAAGATCTATCTATCTACACTCAAATATTACATATTTATAAAAAATATTAAGTGAAACATAAAACATTATATATAGTTTAAAATGGACATAAAAAAATTCAAAACGATCGAAACAAGCCTACGCCGACGGTCTTTATGTGCTACGCCGAGAGAGACCTTTGCCGAGGAGCTACGCCGAGGGCAGCCCTCGGCGTATTGCTACGCCGAGAGGGATCAGGGCTACGCCGACGGTTTTTTGTCCTCAGCGTAGCATGCCGTTCCAGTAGTGACGCTTCAGCCGGGCGCGCATAGCAGTCCTGCCGGTGGACGCCGGTAACGCGCTGATGTGGCCAGCGATTGGATTCGGCCGAAAGTCCTCGTGTGCGAGAAGTAGCCAGCAGATTGGAGCAGGTCCGCCTGCATCTGAATTTGTGGAAGACGGCTCGATGCAGAGATCTGCTGTGACTCCGTTTTCTCCACGTCGTCGTTGTGAGCGTGTGCCGCAGGTAGCTCGAGACAGATGCGTATCTGACCGCCGGATCGTCGAAATTTGTCCACCGCCTTGCACTTGTACCGGTTTTTGCAGTATGTTCGAGAATCTATAGTGTAAGGATTTATTTTTAGCTAATTGGATCTAGCGAGAATTGGGAATTGAAATCTGGATCTAATCTAAATAAATCAACGTGGATCGATTCCGCGCGCGCCCCGTCACGTACGCCTGCTGCTGCATGCGTTCCGCCCGCCCGCCCGGCCGGGCAGATTGGCAACATGACCCAGTCATCCGACCCGGTCCTGTCCCTCCGTCCCATGGCAGCACCACGTACGGCACGCGCCAGCTCACCTGGACCTGGACGGCGACGCGCGCTGGCTCTGCTCAGTCTAGCTAGCGCACGAGTCAATGGAGCCTCGCATGCGCTGATCTGATTGATCAAGGACGAGACCGCCCGCGTCTGCGCTGCGCCCCTCATCAGTTCGCGGTCAATGCGGCACGCGGGAAGCGGGGACTCCGGACTCCGGACTCGCCGCGTCGCCACGCCCGGGCCCCGCGGCAAAGCAACACGACACGACGGCACACGCCAGGCAGGCAAAAGGGGGCATGCATGTACACTCCCAGTCCCAGTCCCAGTCCCAGTCCCAGGTGCGTAGGCTCGCCGGAGCTTGACCGGGCAGCGTCAATGCCGCGCATCAGTAGATAGATCGAGTCCGGTTGGTTATCCTACTCCTACCCTACCAGGGACGCCACTGTGCCTGTCTCTCTGCTGCCGTTGCTCCATCGGTTTGGCAGCGTCAGCACTGTGTTGGGTGAGGTTTTTTGGTTTCGAGCGGCGTCGTGCGAGAAAATCGCGGGAAAGCTAGGCCAGCCACCAAGAAGAGTTCCACGAAAACAACCCATCCACTGTTTCAGTGCGAGTTTCGTTCAGCACAGGTCCATGTCAGCTTAGCTGTCTCGGGTTTCACTGCGTCAGTGGCGACCGACTGGCGACCAACTGGCCACTTTACATGTGCGTCAAGCACTTGACTCGGAAACTAGCTAGACACACACACACGCGCTGGCTCTCTGCTGCTGCGTTTCTGGAAACGGGAGGATTATTCAGAGACGGTGGTCACTCTAGATTTGCTAGCTGGCTGCAGTTTTCATGAAAGATCCAGTGGCGAAGGATGAAAAAAGGAAATTTAAGGGAGGACAGATTCTAAGCATAAATTAACCAAAACGAAAGTAGTTCCGAACATTATCATTCAAAAATGCGGTAACAAAGGTTTATTGTTGTCTAGAAGTCCCGAGCAATGGCATGACTCTAGCCTCTTTACAAATCTGCAATTCACGAACTGAGTACATATGTAGGACATAAACATTCAACCAAAATGCAGAAAATTCAGCTAAAAATTATTTGTTGTTGCGCTTCCTTTTCTTGTCCATCTTGTAGGCTTGTGCAAAGATCTCTAAATGCCCGCAAGAGTCGAACCGCAATCCACATTGTCATTCTTTTTTTTTCGAGAGAACACGAAATCCACACTAGCATTCTACAATATAATCATCAGGTGACAACTCCTAGAGCATATCTAGCAGCATGTGAAAACGGGTGCGGAAACAAGATTTATAAACAACAACGTCGTCTAGCAGCTTGTCCAAAGCAACGCCTAAATATCTATATTGTCCAAATAGCTGCCACATTGTCCACATTTGGACACTCCCGTCACAATTTCTAAAGCCAACAACTAGTTGTGGAGTCTTGCATGGAGGAGAGAAAATATAGACGTCATGCATATAGATAAGCTGCTGGAAAATTATGAGTGTCTGAATTTCCATAGTCATGCATATGGATATATAGACATCCAAATTTACATAAGCAGCTAGAGATGCTCTTAGTCTGTCCTTTTCATGCTCATGTTTATCTTGTCCGAGCCTCACTATCATTTCTTGTATCCCATCTCTGAATTTTGATCCAAACGAAGGAGTCGGGAGCCCAGGATATGTCATATAGGGGGCGCCTGTTAAGATTTTCCAATGTTTAAAATAGTGAACTATACTTCATAGCAGCAGTATTTCCAGTCACTAAGAATGCTATTATGGTGCTAAGTCATTTAGCATTCAATCATACAGACATGTGCTGAGCAGCCATCATCATTGTAAAATTAAAAAGAGTGCACATTTCATAATCAGATCCACTTTCAAAATCAAATCAAGATTTGTTTTGACATAGGGGGAGAAATAGCACTATTTTCTGGTCCAGTTTATCGGTTTAGCGCAATATAGCGAGCTATTAGTGGCAATTACTATTTAGCATTAAAGTGCATAGCGTTAGCGAGAGGGCTCTGAATCCGCATTAAGATTTTCCATGTCCCATCACTTCACCGAAGTGCCATAGCGCCATGGCTACCCTTTGTGCACAAGCAGGCGTAAAAAAATCGTTGGGAAAAGAAGATCAAGAACCGCACGACTGGTCGACTAGCCGATGTTCTGTTTCTCTCGTTTGAAGTATGCTTCAGTAATTAGTACAATGTACACACTGGAATTTGAAGAAACATGAGAAGTAGGATGGCTAGCTAAATGCATGGTAATTTTTTTAATAAAAAAGTTAACTTTAACGTCTAAGGCTTCAAGCCTAGTTTTTCATTTGTATTATGAAAAGCGTAAGTGTTTTCCTGTTGCCTAGGTTTAGTGTTTAGGTATTAGCATAATGCATTGACCCTTAGCAAGTTATTTTAGGCAATGATTTTGTTGGAAATATGTCCTAGAGACAAATAGTAATAAGGACTATTATCATATTTCATATAGTTTATGATTAAGTTTTATATCATGCTGTAACTGTATTCAGTAGAAACATCAATACATGTGTGATATATAAACAACCAGGGGTTTCCAGTGAAACTCTAGTTACTGGTTCATTGGTCAACAGATGATCATGTTTCCTGATCATGTGGCATTTATGCCAGTTGGAAATGGAGTCAACTCATTCCGAGAATGAGATCATGAACCAATACCCAACCTAAACATCGTGACCCGATCATGTCACGAAGTTTAAGTTATGATGATTAGAAATGGATCCTCGTAGACTATTCCTTAGACCGTGAGGCTATATCAATCACTGTCTCCCAAGAGTGCTTAGATAGCATCAAGCGCTACTTGGTAATACAGTGGCTATAAAGGTGTGTTCAGATACTCGGAGGAAACCGTAGAGGCAATATATGTCAAGAGCGGGATTTGTCCGTCCATGTGACAGAAAGATACTCAAGGGCCCACTCGGAGAAGTTATATCCAATAGCTGCACAACATGTGATTTGATCACAGGGATATCACTTGTCAGAACGAGTCAAGTAGCATTGTTCGGTAACGAGATTGAACACGACATGGTGATGTCATTGATCAGATCTCGATCAATGCAAGTATCGAGAGACAAAGGGAATAAGACATGACTGTCCCGGTTCAAACGACGAAAGATCTTCGTGGAACGCACAGGGGTCACATGGCCATCCAGGTCCCTCTGTCGATCAATGGTGCGGGAGTGTCCCGACCATGTATGGAGTGTTCCCGAACCGTGGGGTGTAACTACCTCGGTGAATTACGCTCCTAGTTACAAGCCTGGATGAGCAGAAATGGTTGAAATAGTACGGTGGGGCCCAAATGCCACTCACAGGTAAACCTTTCGGCCGTCCCAACCATTTCCAAACATCAGGACAAGAACGGGCGGCGTAATCGGCAGGCGAAGGGATCAACTACATACACAAATGAGTATGTATGCAAGCCACCATACAACAGTACATCAGAGCCATTCCATCTAAAAATAAAGGAAATATAGCAACGCCATACGGCAAGATCCAAATATCCTAGATAGATATAATAGTTTAGGATATCTCCTCATACATCAATCAACAGAGTATCAAGCGGAAGCGGAAGACAAAATCCGAGTACGGATAAGAAGCAAATCGGCATAAGATGCCCCATAAATAAGCACATCCCGCCCACAGATCTCATGGATCCCCGTTCCCGGAATCTCTACACCGAATGATCGTTGCCCACATCGTCCGTCTCTTCCACCCAGTATCCATCTTGCGAGTGTACCTGTTCATCTGAACCAATAATTTATCGTGTGAGACCCTAGGGGTACTCAGCAAGTCTTTATGCCTCTAAAGGGGACACAACCTGGGGTGACGCAATTGCAGCAAAAGATAAATCCTAGCAATTCTATAGATACTCGCTAACCATCCGCCTAACCAGAGATAGACGGATGTCCGTGAATTAATGACAACAGTTATAACAGTTATAACGGTAATCTTAACAGATCCATCCTCCTCCTCGCTTACCGACGAGGAAGCGGACGAACAACCCCCCATCCGTTGGCAGTTTTATTATCCATTCCATGAGTGTTGCACTATTTACTAGTCAGGTACCTAGTCTAGTCAAATTAAAAGCGGTACTTTAGTTATGCTTGTCTATGATCGAGAAACTGTGCTCCAAGTCGTCCATAACCGCGGACACGGCTTTCAGAAAGTTTTACCCTGCAGGGGTGCACAAATAGCAACACACACTCGATATGCCTCGGAAAAACCAAATCAAAACCCAACGAGGCAGTCACGACAAAGCAATTACAGGATTCAGAAATATTTCAGGGGGCCACCCCATTGAGCTACCCGCAACGAAGTTAGCTGACTCCGAGACGGCCTCAAGGTTTGCGTCAGTGGCTGTGAACGACTGGGAACCCGAAAATGTGACTGGGCTTGTCGACACCGCGAAAACACTCCGCTTTCCTAAACAGTACAGTGTGCTCCTCGCACAATTTTAAATAAAGCAGTAAAACATGGCATAAGTACAGGATAGTAAATAAAACCTCAAACTAGTTTGTGGCCCCAAGAAATAAGAATGAATCAAGCTCTGGCTCAGGGGGGTCCATAAGGCCTCCTGGATGTGGATAGCGCGAATAATCTTGGAACAGGAATCAAGTACTCGGGGTCTTACGGGACACAAGTGAGCCTGAAAAACCAAATAGCAGATATGGCTCACCGATGCCACTTTCATTAGTTCTCCCACTACTGCTCAGGTTAAGTTGTTTAGGTACCTCGTTATCCATCAGACACTCACATACCCTACACATGCTGTTCTACGACTCGCATGGCTCAAACAACTCCTGTAGTAATGGCTCATGGGATGGAGGAACAAGCTTCGGTGGGGTTTAAAAGTAAAGGCTATGCAATACTTGGGATTCAGTTTAATGCAATCGCGACTCAATGATGCAAGAATAAGGTAGAGGCAATAGGTACTATATGCATGCAAGCATGTGGTAGTGCTTGCCTGGCAGCTCAGTTGAAGCAAGGGATGGATCTGGGTAGTGCTCCTGGTTCTCTTGGTATAACCCCTGCTCAGCGTCTATTCGAAGAAGAACCAAACAAACAAGGGCCAACGTAAATAAAGTGCACAAGCATATGAATTAAATGCGACAAGCAAAAAATCATGCCATGATGAATGATGCACAATTTGCATGGCAATAAAGTAGCATGGCATGGGTGAGGTGTGGAATACAAGATTAAATCATTTTATTGAGTTTTAACCACATTTTAACTTCATATTAGTTGCTGTATACTTTATATTTATATGATGCATGCTTCAAATCAAACCATGGAGTGCATAAACAGAAAGGTCTCGTCGAGCTAATCATTTTAGGCATATCGTTTGTTAAATTTGGAGTTATAAAACAAAAGTTATTAATTAATTAAGGTGGAAGGGCAATTTATTGTAATTTAAATAAACTTGGAATTTTAAATGTTCAAAATATATTTTTAAGGCCATATTTGAATTCCTCACATTTTTCTGAGTTGAAAACATATATTATATGTATTATTTGGGTTTATATTTTAAAAGTTATTTAAAAACAGAATTATATTTGAATTTGAAATAATTAGAAAAGATTTGAGTTTAAAACAGATTTGCAGAATTACTTTTTATACCCAGGCAGTCCTAGCCACTATCGCTGACGGGTGGGGCCAAGCTGACTCAGCATCACAGCGTGCAGCACAGACTTTTCCCACCGCGTAGAGAGCTAGCCCAGGAGGCAGACATGTGGGCCAACGGCCTCGCAGGCCCACGTGCCAGCGAGCGAGCGCGCAGGGGCCGACAGGTGGGGCCGCGGCTGGAGCGCGGGTTGAGATCTAGAAAGGCTAGGGGCTGCTCTGCAAAAAGTCCAGAGAGGCTGACGGTGGGGCTACGCGGACTGCGGGTTACGCCGAAAAGAAAACAGGGGGGTATCGGCAAAACTACCGCCCGTACTGTGCTTCTTCCTCGCGGACAGATCGGTGCGCGCGCGGTGCAGAGCGGGGATTCGAGCCTGGGACGCGGGGGTGCGCGCTGCGGGGCGCAACCAGCGCGGTGAGGTGGGGGGTTGGTGCTAGGGTTGCGGACGGGGCCTAGATAGGGCCTACGCGGCGCTATGGCGAGGCGGACCGAGCGCGACGCCGGCGCACAGAGCGTGCTCGACGGAACGATCGGCGAGGCTAGGGCGAGACAGCGAAGGGGACCTTGTCAGGGAGGGACAGGGACTCACCGAGAGGGCGTCGGTGGCATTGGATCGGGTCGAGGTGCAGCAGGGCGACGAGGACGCAGACGGACGGCTCGGGTTAGGGTTTTCGGGGAGGCGCGTCGGTACTGGCGGCTCTGGTGCTCCTCTTCGTCGACGGCGTGTACAGGGCGATGCAGTGGTCGGCCGTGAGCTTCCCCGACAACCTGGAACGCCACGCCACCGGCTGGTTCGTGTAGAGGAGAAGGAGGCCGACAGTGGCCGGCGTCGGGGGTAGACGGTGGCGGGGGAGAAAGAGGGAGAGGGAGGAGGCTATGGGGCGGATCTGGGCGAGCAGAGGAGCGTCGTGAGGTGGTAGAAGGAGGATAAAGCCAAGAGGGAGAGGGGGATGCCGTGGGGGTGGGGTAGATGGAAAAGGTGGCTCGGCCACCTTTCCTCTCCTTGCTCACGTGCTAGGCAGGGCAGGACCAGGGCAAGGCAGGGCAAGGGGCTTCCAGGTGGGGACGGTTGAGGCCAAGGGGTGGCAGCTGGGTGGCTCGGCTGGTGGGGCACGCAGGCAGAGAGAGAGGAAGAGAGGGGTAGCTTCGGGTAGGTGCTAGGGTGGGAGCTAGGGTAGGAGGGAGAGGGGTGTGGCTCGGGTAGGGTTAGAGGGAGCCTCGGCCAGGGCTTGTGTGGTGGAGGGGGTTAGCTGGGTGGCATGGTAGGGCCAGCTAGGTGAGAGAAGAGGGAGGCCAAGAGAGGTGAAGGGTAGCTTAGGGTTTTACTTAGAAAGGGGGGGTAGGTTAGATGGGGGTAGCTTAGGGTTTAGAGAGAGAGGGGAAAGATGAGGTGGTGGCACTCCTTTGCCAAGCCCAAGCATGAACAAGATCAAACCAAGCTAGGCCAAAAGAGAGAAGAGAAGGAAAGGTGGTGATGGTTTAAGCATGACCAACTTAGATCAAGCTAAAGGAGGAAGAGAGAGATGATCCACTAAAAATCAAATAAAAACCAAATGACAAGCAAAAGGTGGTACTTGCATGGGCCATGCATAATATTTAATGCCATGTTGATACTTGTGAAGACAATATTATTTCATGGCATTCTTATTATGCATCCCAAAATTGGAATAAAGCCAAGCAAAAAGGATTAAAAGGATGCCCCATGTGGAGTAGATGGAGATGATCATGTTTGTGTAGAAATGGGACTTGCTAGTGTGTATGTGCCACTAGATGCTTAATAGTTCCCAAATTATCCCAACATGAGCATAAACCCATAATAATCCATATGGAAGCTAGGAGAAAGGGTCCCACTCACAAGGCATGCAAAGGTGGCCATGTGGCTCTCATATATCAATAATGTGAAAACAACATGATGCTAAGATGAGAGCATGTGGAAAAAGAATTGGATCCATCCCAACCCACATGAGCTAGAGGTAAAACCAAATAAAATGCATAGCTCATATTTAGTTGGATGGTGGAATTATAAGGTGGTGAAAGAAAGGTGGTGGAGTTAATAAAAGATATGCCCCCAACTCAACTTGGGCATTAAACAATATATCAAGAACCAAATACAATATCAAGAGGCAAATACAATTAATGATGCATATGAGACAAGATCCAAATCACAAAGGGGTTTTATATGATGCTCAAATGCAAGGTGGCATGATGACATGAGCATGATGTAATGATGATGCAACAATTATATGTATGAAGGTAGCATCTATATAGACTAGGCTAGTAGCATTGCAATTGTTAGACAATTGGGATGCTACATGGGGTATCATGATTAAGGGCTTGATGATGCTTAGAGAGTGTTTATAGGATCGGTAGAATCACCGAAGAATAGTAGAGAGAAAAACGGAAGGGTTTCGGTAAGTCTAGAGGATGTCCGGAGTGGAGGTGGAAGTGTTCCATAGCCACGAAGGTTGAATAATATGTGAATGAATGTTAAATATTGATTTAATCATTTAATCATAATTATTTAATAAAGAGAAAATCAATTTAAAAGGTCAAAAGGCTTAATGGCCCAATTGTAGGGGTTCGTAGCATGGAAAACAAAAATTTTCTATCGCATACAAACAAACAAGCCAAGATCTATCTACTAGATTGTAGCAACGAGTCGATAGTGGAACTCACCCTCGAAGATTCCAAAGCGGTTAACGAGAGCAGATTCTCGTGGGTGATGTAGTCGTACTCTTTCCGATCTCAAGATCGCGTAGACGATCCTTCCGGCGCCACGTTCCGGCAGCGCTCCCGCAGTCGGTCACACGTTCGGTACTCGACGAAGACCTTCCTCTCCCTTGTTCCAGCAGGCAGCGGAGGTTGTAGCACTCTCCTCGTGATTCCGGCAGCACAACGGCGTGGTACCGGAAGTAGAGGGGAAATCCCGCAGGGCTTCGCCTTAAGCCGGTGCGAGTATGGTGGAGCTTATGAGAGAGGCTATTAGTGGTCTAGTAATTAGACACACCAATTAGAAGGCTCTAAACCAATTAGAAGGCTCTAAACCGAAATAGCTCTAAACCGGGGTTTAGGTCTAGGGTTTAGATTAGAGGATAGGAACTTGTGTGTGTAAGGAGGGGAGCCCTGCCCCTCCTTATATAGGTGGGAGGGGGCTGGCGCGCCAGGGGGAGGGAGTGGAGTCCCTCCCCAACTCGGCATTGGAGTTGGCCGCCGGTTGGAGGAGGTCTCCCTCTCCAACTCGGTTTCCCTCTTCTCCTCCTCTTTCCACTTTCCAAAACTTGCCGTTTGACTTTCAAACTAGCCGTTTGACTTTTCAATTTAGGATTTAAATAAACCCTTTATTTTGGACAGCGAGAACACTTAGTACATGATGCAATCATTCCAATTTGCAATGACACATTCATATACCCCTTCCCCTCCGGAGTGCCGGACATTCCGGAACATTCTAGAACATTCCCGATGAAAACACCGGAACCATTCCCCAACTCCGAAATGGGACTTTCCTTATATGAATCTTATTCTCCGGACCATTCCGGATCTCCTCGTGATATCCCGGATCCCATCCGAGACTCCGAACAACATTCGGTCTCTTTCTCATAATACCATAACTACTCAAAACAACGTCGAATCCTTAAGTGTGTCTCCCTACGGTTCGTGAATTATGCGGACATGATCGAGACACTTCTCCGATCAATAACCAATAGAGGAATCTGGAAATTCATATGGCTCCCACATATTTCTACGATTACTTTGCGATCGAATGAACCACTTACATACGATACCAATTTCCCTTTGTCTCACGATATGTTACTTATCCGAGGTTATGATCGTCGGTATCTCTGCATACCTAGTTCAACCTCGTTACTGATAAGTACTCTTTTCTCGTTCCCGTGATATGTGATCCCTTGTGAGCCAGTCACATGCTTGCAAGCTAATTGGATGACATTTCACCGAGAGGGCCCAGAGAATATCTATCCGTCATGTGGATGGACAAATCCCACTCTTGATCCATGTGTTTCAACCAATACTTTCCGAACACTCAATGCCACCTTTATAGCCACCCTGTTACGGTGTGGTGTTTGATGACATCAAAGCATCCATCCAGTAAAGGTGATATGCATGATCTCATGGTCGAAGGAATTAGGTTACTATGTATCAGAAAGCATATAGCAATTGAACTATTGAAATGACTTGATCTTTATGCTACGCTTATCTATAGGAGTATGTCCACCATATCATTCTCCTAATGATATGATCTTGTTGTTGATAACATCTCAATGTTCATGATATGGAAACCACAATCATCAATCAACCAACAAGCTAGTGAAGTATAGAGGCTATACTAGGGACTTCAAATTAAGTTTACAAATCACACAAGTATCAATGGTTTCCTTGTTAATACTATTATAGCATGAATGTAAACATTTATCATAAGTGTGAAGATATGATAATAACCACTTTATTATTGCCTCTTGGGCATATCTCCAACAGTCTCCCACTTGCACTAGAGTCAATAATCTAGTTTCAAACCTTTGTGTATTCAACACCTATGGCTTTCCGGTGTTGTATGTACACGATTGCTAGTGGTCAACTGATCTCCGGATCTGACACTTCCAGGTCCGTGTGTAATTGCATGTCTTTGCGTCTCTACGCATCACTCATTCTCTAATGAGATGGCTTCGCATAAATTTGGTCTTTCGGTGTGACCTTTAGTTCTTTGGGGTTAAAACATGTTGATAATATTGTCGCACAATATATCTTCATAGTATTATCCCGCTGTGAACTACACCTAGTTTGATAACAAACTACTTGACACAAATGCCCTCTTTTGCTGCTATAATAGCAGTCATATACTTAGCCTTTTGTTGTAGTATCTGTCACAATGTCTTAACTTTGGAACTCATCCAAATCCATTATGGAACTCACTTTCCATTATATTGTGCCACCCTTAGTTTAGATTGAGATAAACTTAATTTGTACTTTGTGACAAAGCTAGTATCAATGTAGTACTTTTACAATGAACTAACCATCTATTTGTCACTTCTACAAATAATATACTCTTAGTTCTTCCAAAAGATCATAAGAATATCCTTACTATTGTCCAATGATCATCTTACAAATCATTCTGGTATATGCTCACAACATTTAGAGCATAGGGCATATCTGGATTTGTACATATCACAGTATGATTGATATAAATACTCTTTGTGATTTCATACATCAAGTATCAATCTATACTTGAATCTTTGTTTCACTTACCAAGTGCCAATACACTTGAATATATCATCAACATTGAACTCTTTCAATCCTTTCTGTGCAACAAGAACCTTTCTTGTAGTTTCTATATTGAATTCATTCAATATCTCATCTATGTACTTCTGGCACAACCATATTAGCGTCTATTGATGCCAAATATTTGGGTTTTGCCTAAGTCTTTCATCGGGATGAAATTCTTAATATGTGTTTAATAAAAGATACATTATTTCCAATCAACAATATGTCTTCCACATAATGTATTAGAAACATGTCTTAGCGCTCCCACTTAATTTCTTGCAAATGCAAGCATCTTCATTGTCTCCGATGAAATTAAACTCTTTTTAACAGTTTCATCATAGTGAAGATTCCAACTCCGCTATGCTTACTTCAACCATTGAAGTTTGCATATGTATTTAGCATCCTTTTGAATTAACAAAACCCTTTGGACCGTGTCATGCACACGTCCTAGGTAACCATTCTGTTAGAAGAACTTGTTTTGTTTATTCTACTACCACATAACAAATTATATGTAGTGGTTGCTACATTAATCCGTCTAGACTAAAAATCGCTATGAAAGATCAAATCTTGTCATATACAACCTTTGAACATTGTTGTGAACTCTTTCCCAACATGTCGACTATTTCATAGATGTGAAACATCCATGTCTACTTCTTTATAGATCCAAACACAACTGCAAGGTCTTACACCTTTTCCGAGGGTCCTTTAAGTTCAAAACTTGATTTCTCGTGTATGGAACTATCACGGATTATATGGCTTCAAGCCATTTGACGGAGTCAGGGCCCATCATCGCTTCTTTGCATGTAGTAGGTTCATTATTCCCAAATAATGATTCAACCCTCAAATCTTGGTATTTGATTGTTCATCCGACCTACTTGTTTCAATAGAAACTTAGACCTCCGTGACCACAACCTTTGAGGCACGTGAGCCATGAGCATTGTTGCTGCCTCCGGAACACTTTTCGGTGCTGCGCAACTTTGCACATATAGCTAAGGTTCTTTTAACCTTATCAAAGTTCTATTGTCCTCCCACTTAACTTTTCACAAAAAATTCCTTCTCAAAGAAGACGTTCTAAGCGACAAACACTTTTGTCTCCGGTGTTTATGGAGGAATACTTAACAGTAATACAAAGACAATTTTATCCGACTTTGGTTGCAAACATCTTTCTTATGCATAGCATACCAATGTTTAAGAAAGGACTACTTGGGTTTTATCCCAAACCATAACCTTATATGGTGTCATTTCAACGGATTATGATGGAGCTCTTTTAGTGGAAAACGGTAGTCTCTAAAGCTTTTAATCTTTAAAATATAATAGCAGTTTTATGAATTATACCTTCGATCTTACCATGTCAAACAAGGTTCAATTACATATCTCGAATGCTCCATACTCTTATGGTGTTTCGGGAAATGCAAATCCACGGAACGATTCCTTAAATCTTAGGTATTATGCTAAACTTGTAACTTAAATATCTTCCTTTATGATCTTATCATAAACTATTTATATTCTTGTTACAATGATTTTGCACTTCATCTTGAAAATCTTTCGAATTTTTCAAATATTTCACACTTCATCCTTATTAAGTAAATATTCACATATTCACTCAAATTTTCGGAGAAAGCATATGAAGTTGAAATCCATCGCTCTTGACTACACATAATGGAGTTCGTACAACAATATGCACAAGTTCCAATAAGCTAGTCTTTCGTTCCCTTTTGGCCTATGAACGAAGTTTTAATTATCTCTAGGAAAGTTTCACAAACCTTCATTTGATCAAAAATCAAAAGACTCCAAAATTCCATCCACATGGAGTTTCTTCATGTTTTCTTTCCAATATAATTTAAACGGCGATGTCACTTCCTAAGTGATCTTTCAATCAATTTGTCTTTCGACAATTTTAGCATTAGTTTTATGGATGTGATTTCTCCAACGAGATTTGTGAATCATCCATCTTTTATGGATTACGGCAATTATTTGAACAACCTTTTTGTTCTCATAATACCTGATAAAACAAATCTTGAAGGCAAGCATTGATGTTTTAACGAGCAATAAAATAACCCTTTATTTGTTCTCGATGAACATCATCACCTATTCTTTTGCTAGTTACTTAGGCCATTGTAGTTCATGAATTGTGTTGTTTCGTATGACGATTCACACCAACAAATTCAGTATCAAATACTTAAGAACCACATTGTTTAATAAGCAAAGAATATAACCATAACACATATATCATCTATATACTTAAACTGAACAATTCTAGTCTTTTCTTTTCTGCCATATACTTATGAGATTCTCTTTCAGTATTTCCTATTCTGTTTGAAAGAATCTATCAACATCAATAGTGGAGTCATACATATGACACATAGTCCAAAGCATGTATAGTTAAATACCAATGTCTTCGAACTTGCACTTTGAAGTAGATCACCATTATTAAATATTTGGTGTTCTTTCAAATTCCTTTCTTTAGTAATCTCTTGGTGTAGTAAACATTTTACCTACATCAAATATTCACCCTCATCATGGATTTATCCATGATCTAGCTATTTTTAGCTTATAACGGTGAATCACGAGTATAATGTTGCTCTCCAAAACCTTTTGGAAGATTAGGACAACTAGTGTCTCCAACCTTTTGCAAATTCTCATCAAACATGAGAACATGACTTTGCCATATTATACTCTATCATGTTGTAACCAAAACTTCGTTTCAGATATCACAATATCTTCCACACATCATGGTTTCTGAAACAACTCTTTCAGATCCTAGATAACCTTGATATTTAAGATAATCTTTCGAATATCAAGAATCATGGAGACAAACATGATACTCATATACTAACACTTTGGAATTGTTACTCTTGTTTTAATACCAATTATTAAACTTCATGGAGTATCCGGAACTTACTGAAAGTTTGCAATAGGACTTTAAACTTTAGATTAACACTTCAAAACAATACGATACCAGTTCGTAAAGTAACTAACCAGAATTCTATAGTTCTATCATCTCAATTATAACTAAGCGCAAGGTGGTAAACGGATGCCAATGACTACAACAACTATGCAAATTCACTTTGATTTAGTTTATGATAAATTGAGTTCTAATTAATAATTAAATTAATCTAGGTGAACTCCCACTCAAAACAACATCCCTCACATTGTTTTAGTGATCACACGAACCAAATCCACCACATCAAAACCGATCATCACGAGAGTTGATGTAGCTTCAATGGCGAACAATCAACATGTTCATCATATCTACTATATGACTCATGCTTTACCTTTCGGTGATCCGTGTTCCTGAGGCCATGTCTGTACATGCTAGGCTCATCAAGATCAAACCTTAGCTACCGCATAAGCAAATCTGGCTTGCTTACGTTGTATTCACCCGCAGAATCAAAGACACCCGATCATCACGTGGTGCTTCGAAGCAGCAAGCTTTGGAAACGGTGCATACTAAGGGTGAACACTTTAGAACTTGAAATTTATGTGCATGAGGGATCATCTTATAATGCTACCGTCGTCTACAAAGCAATACAAGATGCATAAAGGATTAACATCACATGCAATTCATAATATGTGATATGATATGGCCTTTCTTCTTTGTGCTTCCGATCTCCATCTTCAAGCATGAACATGATCTCCATCATCACCGGCATTGCATCAAGGTCAATGACGCTTCTTCATGGTTGTCGTCCACCAGCTTTCAACTATTACAACTACTTTGAATAGACACGCAGGTCTTAACAAAATTAAAGACAACCATAAGGCTCCTGCCGGTTGCCAACTTACAATAAGGAACATTGCATACATCAAATATAATCACAATCATGGCCATATCACATCACTGCACACCCCTGCAAAACAAAGTTAGACGCCTCTACTTTCTTTGCATATTTTACGTGGTTTGGGGCTTTCAATAAGTGTCGTTCTAACTTACGAACAAGAACCACAACATTGATACTAGCATTGTTGATTACCCGTTGTAAATTGGATCTTAACTATGCTAGGAGAAACAGGCACCCGCAGAGCCACTTATGCAATACAAGTTGCATGTTAAGCGTGGAGCAAGTCTCATGAACGATGTCATGTAAGGTTAGCCCGGGCCGCTTCATCCCAACATACCGCAAGATGCAAAGTACACAAAAAGCAATCTACAATAAAAGCATCAATGCCCACAATGACCATTGTGTTCTACTCGTGCAACAGATCTACATATAGACACGGCTCTGATACCACTGTAGGGGTTCGTAGCATGGAAAACAAAAAATTTCTATCGCATACAAACAAACAAGCCAAGATCTATCTACTAGATTGTAGCAACGAGTCGATAGTGGAACTCACCCTCGAAGATTCCAAAGCGGTTAACGAGAGCAGATTCTCGTGGGTGATGTAGTCGTACTCTTTCCGATCTCAAGATCGCGTAGACGATCCTTCCGGCGCCACGTTCCGGCAGCGCTCCCGCAGTCGGTCACACGTTCGGTACTCGACGAAGACCTTCCTCTCCCTTGTTCCAGCAGGCAGCGGAGGTTGTAGCACTCTCCTCGTGATTCCGGCAGCACAACGGCGTGGTACCGGAAGTAGAGGGGAAATCCCGCAGGGCTTCGCCTTAAGCCGGTGCGAGTATGGTGGAGCTTATGAGAGAGGCTATTAGTGGTCTAGTAATTAGACACACCAATTAGAAGGCTCTAAACCAATTAGAAGGCTCTAAACCGAAATAGCTCTAAACCGGGGTTTAGGTCTAGGGTTTAGATTAGAGGATAGGAACTTGTGTGTGTAAGGAGGGGAGCCCTGCCCCTCCTTATATAGGTGGGAGGGGGCTGGCGCGCCAGGGGGAGGGAGTGGAGTCCCTCCCCAACTCGGCATTGGAGTTGGCCGCCGGTTGGAGGAGGTCTCCCTCTCCAACTCGGTTTCCCTCTTCTCCTCCTCTTTCCACTTTCCAAAACTTGCCGTTTGACTTTCAAACTAGCCGTTTGACTTTTCAATTTAGGATTTAAATAAACCCTTTATTTTGGACAGCGAGAACACTTAGTACATGATGCAATCATTCCAATTTGCAATGACACATTCATATACCCCTTCCCCTCCGGAGTGCCGGACATTCCGGAACATTCTAGAACATTCCCGATGAAAACACCGGAACCATTCCCCAACTCCGAAATGGGACTTTCCTTATATGAATCTTATTCTCCGGACCATTCCGGATCTCCTCGTGATATCCCGGATCCCATCCGAGACTCCGAACAACATTCGGTCTCTTTCTCATAATACCATAACTACTCAAAACAACGTCGAATCCTTAAGTGTGTCTCCCTACGGTTCGTGAATTATGCGGACATGATCGAGACACTTCTCCGATCAATAACCAATAGAGGAATCTGGAAATTCATATGGCTCCCACATATTTCTACGATTACTTTGCGATCGAATGAACCACTTACATACGATACCAATTTCCCTTTGTCTCACGATATGTTACTTATCCGAGGTTATGATCGTCGGTATCTCTGCATACCTAGTTCAACCTCGTTACTGATAAGTACTCTTTTCTCGTTCCCGTGATATGTGATCCCTTGTGAGCCAGTCACATGCTTGCAAGCTAATTGGATGACATTTCACCGAGAGGGCCCAGAGAATATCTATCCGT
The DNA here is from genome assembly GCA_916181665.1 of Avena sativa. NCBI lineage: Eukaryota > Viridiplantae > Streptophyta > Magnoliopsida > Poales > Poaceae > Avena > Avena sativa. The sequence continues at coordinate 624,029,299 of OV702288.1, read as the reverse complement.
CATGTGGATGGACAAATCCCACTCTTGATCCATGTGTTTCAACCAATACTTTCCGAACACTCAATGCCACCTTTATAGCCACCCTGTTACGGTGTGGTGTTTGATGACATCAAAGCATCCATCCAGTAAAGGTGATATGCATGATCTCATGGTCGAAGGAATTAGGTTACTATGTATCAGAAAGCATATAGCAATTGAACTATTGAAATGACTTGATCTTTATGCTACGCTTATCTATAGGAGTATGTCCACCATATCATTCTCCTAATGATATGATCTTGTTGTTGATAACATCTCAATGTTCATGATATGGAAACCACAATCATCAATCAACCAACAAGCTAGTGAAGTATAGAGGCTATACTAGGGACTTCAAATTAAGTTTACAAATCACACAAGTATCAATGGTTTCCTTGTTAATACTATTATAGCATGAATGTAAACATTTATCATAAGTGTGAAGATATGATAATAACCACTTTATTATTGCCTCTTGGGCATATCTCCAACACCAATTCCCGAAGAGGAGAGGGCCCATTAGGGAAAGGAGAGAGGGAGAAGGGACAAGGGGGTGGCTGGCTGGGCCTAGCCCCCCTCCCCCCCCCGCGCGCGCGCGCGTGGGGCCCACTAGTGCCGGCCGGCGGCTGCCCCTCCCCCTCCTCTCCTTTAGTCTCACCCCGGGACTTTGAGGGAGGTAGTACCTCCCCTCCCCTATATATAGTGGGGGTATTGAAGGAAATATGCCCTGAGAGGCAATAATAAAGTTGTTATTATGTATTCCTTATATATGATAGATGTTTATTTTGCATGCTAGAATTGTATTGATCGGAAACATCAATACATGTGTGTTTAATAAACAAAAAGGGTTCCTAGTTATGCCTCTCTTATAGACTAGCTTGTTGATTAACAAGATGATCACGCTTTCCTGATCATGGACATTGGATGTTGTTAATAACAAGGTCACAACATTTGTGAAATGATGTGATGAACATTCATCCGAAGTATAGCATTACGATCAAGTCATTATGTTTACATTGCTATAACATCATACGAAGTAATCTTTATCCTTAGACCATGAGATCATGTTATTTGCTAACACCGGAAGAGTATCTTGATAACATCAAACGTCACACCGTAACAGGGTGACTATAAAGATGGGTTCAGTGCTACGAAGGTGTTATGTTGAGGCTCATGGATCAAGAGTGGAATTTGTCAATCCCGATGACGGATAGATATACTCTGGGCCCTCTCGGTGATATCACATTGAGATAGCTTGCAAGCAAGTGATGTGATCACTAGAATGTTATATCACGGGAACGAGAAAAGAGTGCATGTCGGTAACGAGATCAAACTAGGTATTTGTGTTGGAAATATGCCCTAGTAGAAAGGACTATTATCATATTTCATATAGTTTATGATTAAGTTTTATATCATGCTATAAATGTATTGAGTGGAAACATCAATACACGTGTGGTATACAAACAACCAGGGGTTCCCAGTGAAACTCTAAGTCACTGGTTCATTGGTCAACAAATGATCATGTTTCCTGATCATGTGGCATTTATGCCAGTTGGAAATGAGGTCATCTCATTCAGAATGAGATGATGAACCAATACCCAACCTAAACATCGTGATTCGATCATGTCACGAAGTTCAATTATGATGATTAGAAAAGGATCCTCGTAGACTATTCCTTAGACCGTGAGGCTATATCAATCACTGTCTCCCGAGAGTGCTTAGATAACATCAAACGCCATCTGGTAAACGGTGGTTATAAAGGTGTGTTCAGGTATTCGGAGGAAACCGTAGAGGCAATATATGTCAAGAGCGGGATTTGTCCGTCCATGTGATGGGAAGATACTCAAGGGCCCACTCGGAGAGGTTATATCCAATAGCTGCGCAGCGTGTGATTAGATCACGGGGATATCACTTGTCGGAATGAGTCAAATAGCATTGTTCAGTAACGATATTGAACTCGACATGGTGATGTCATTGATCAGGTCTCGGGCAATGCAAGTATCGAATGACAAAGGGAATAAGACACGACTATCCTGGTTCAAACGACGAAAGATCTTCGTGGAATGCACAGGGGTCACATGGCCATCCAGGTCCCTCTGTTGATCATTGGTGCGGAAGTGTCCCGACCATGTCTGGAGTGTTCCCGAACCATAGGGTATCACGCTTAAGGGCTTGATGATGCTTAGAGAGTGTTTATGGGATCGGTAGAATCACCGAAGAAAAGAAGGGAGAAAACCGGAAGGGTTTCGGTAAGTCCGAAGGATGTCCGGAGTGGAGGTGGAGGTGTTCCATGGCCACGGAGATTAGATAATATGTGAATGAATGTTAAATATTGATTTAATCATTTATTCATAATTATTTAATAAAGAGAAAATCAATTAAAAGGTCAAAAGGCTTAATGGGCCAATTCCGGAGGGAGAGGGCCCATTAGGGAAAAGGAGAAAGGGGAGAGGGACCAAGGGGGAGGCCGGCTGGGCCTTGCCCCCCCTGCGGGGCCCACTAGGGGCTGGCTGGCAGCCACCCCTCCCCCCTATTCTCCTTTAGTCCCACCCCGGGACTTGAGGGGAGGTAGTACCTCCCCTCCCCCTATATATAGTGGGGTATATTGGCCTAGAAAATACACCCAATAATCAATAAAGGTCTCCCCACTTTTGGGAGGACCTCTAATTGATATTTTCTCTCTCCCCCTCTCTCTCTCTCTCTCTCTCTCTCTCTCTCTCTCTCTCTCTCGTGACCATGGTCCCAAGTCTGGACTGCGCGAGCAAGAGACATCTTCACCTCGGAGCACCGTCACGCTGCGGGATTCGGATCCGTGAGCTCTACTTCCGCAACTGTTGCTGGATCGGGGAAGCGGGAGTCATCGTCAGGCACCGGACGTGTGTAACTCCCACGAGGTGTCACACTTGAGGCACTCAAGTCGTTGGAGCCAGAAGGAGCGCAAGGACTTCATCACGACCTTGAGGTCGGCTTCGGCTCGTCTACATCAACCACGCTCTCCTGAGCGTTGACAACGCTTTTCGGTCTTCGAGGGTAAGTTCGCGAAAATCCCCTCCTGTTACTGTATTACTAATAGATAGGTCCTGGCAACTTCAGGGATTCAGGGGCATAGAGTAAAATTTATTGTTTTTATGCGTGGAACCCCTACAGTGGTATCAGAGCTAGATCTATGCATAGTAATGCTAGTACGGGTAGAACACACGAGATATAGCGTGTGGGCGTTGATCTTTTAGTTGTTACCCTCCCACGTGTACTTGTGTATACCGTAGCAATGCTTGATGAAGCGGCCCCCAACCGACTTTACGCGTTCATTCGCGAGACTGGTCCACGCTTGACATACGGCTTGTACCGTATAAAGTGGCTTAGGGGGTGTTTGTCTCTCTCGCATTAGTTGGTATACCATTTGCAACAGATGGCCCCAGAAGGGGTGTAGTATAGACAACTACTTGATCAGCGTTGTGCTGAAAGTTTGTAGGTAAGAATGGTTCTTGTGCGAAAGCCCATTCAGCCACGTAAAACATGCAAAGATAAAGTAGAAGCGTCTAACTTTGTTTTGCAAGGGGGTGTTGCTTTGTGATATGGTTGTGGCAAAGGTAAAGTAATTACCTTTTGTTGCATAGTAGTACATAGTCACGAAGGTGACGAACTACCACGCCGGAGTGACACTGGTACCCTAGTGTCTACGGCGCCGGAACCCAGTAACACCCGATGGAGATCACGACGTGAAGGACCATATCACATAGCATTTACATTCAATGTTATTGTTTGTATGTCTTATTGTGTGCTAGTATTAGATACTCGACGGTAGCCTAATAAGAAGATCCCTGTTAAAATAACCAACGATTGTGTTCCCCCTTAGTGTGCACCACCAAGAAAGTTCTTCGGTATGAGGCGATCCAGGGTTACGGGCTTGGGTGTCAGACATATCTACGTTCGCATACAGTGGATGCAAGCCATGTTGCACAGTGTATACACTAAGGTTGAGTTAGCGAGCCTAGCACGCTAGAGAAGCGTGGCCTCGGAACGTGGATGGTCGAAATATCGAGCACGAGTCGCATGAATGATGTGACCGATGTTTAGCGTCCACCCTTGAACCCACATTGATGGCCATGACGATTGGGGGAGATGTGGCTGATAGGGGTCGTGTTATCACTAGGAACCCTCACTGGGGATAGGTGTTTCTGAGTGAAGTTATTATTAACTCATTTAACTATAAACTTAGTCTAAATTTCTTTTGCAATTATAAATGTAGATGGCTCACCGTGAAGCTTACTTTGAGATTAAGGATTGGGTAAAGGGTGAGAAACTTAGACTTGATGGATCCAACTTTCCTAGTTGGCTTGTGCGCCTAGATGATCTCCTGACTAGGAATCATGTGGTAGACTACATACACCGCACGATGGATTTGACTGAGCCAGACTACTATGAGACCCCACAATAGCTGGCAGACCGCTACTATCGATGTCCACTTACATTCAGATAATAATGCGTTACGGGATGGTGGATGAACTACATCCGCTCATGGGTGATCTTGACCCATATTCGATGGTGGATCAGCTGAGAGCAGAGTTCATAGGCCATGTGCGCATGTGGAAGCACGATTTGCTTGGAGAGTTCCTTTCCATACAGATGGAGGAGCATACATGTCTGAAGAGTCACTTGGAGCGCATGTTTGATGCAAACACGAGACTGGTTCACTTCGTGGATTACTGGATGGCTGATCCATTTGCGATAGACGTACTGCTTCGGTCATTGCCTCCCAGCTACAAAGGACATGTCCGAAGTAGCATCATGAGTGGTGATACGGAAGCATTGGACTTCCATGAGTTCATATTACGTTTTCGGAACGTAAAGGTTGAACCAATCGCCGGAAAGGTCATCGATGACCAAGGTATATATTTCATATATAGTTTTATAAATGTTATAATCTTGCAAACACATTGCAGGGTTAAGTATATCTGATACTTGTTCTGTTTTATTGAAAACGGGTCCTTCTGCATAGAGGTGCTTGCTGGAGAGGAGGTGACGTTGCGTGTTGATGGCAAGCATGATGATGATGGCCGACGACACTCTCCCTCGACATTTATCACTTAGTTTATGTTTTAGGATGATTTTTGTAATCGAGAGATTTGAAATTCTTTAGTGTGTCTCACACTTCGTGAGACGGTTATTCATATGAGTTTGTAACAAACAGTTGTTCTGCTTTTATGAATGATTTCTATTCGTGTTCATATCTTGTTTGATTATGTGTGAAGTATCATTGTTGTTTGAAACTAATTGATAATGTATGAACATTTGTAAAATATTAAAAATGCCTTGTTTAAAATACCCAATTTAATGATATTTCATTAATGAATGAAACCATTGTTTAAATTCAAAGTTATGTGATAATATGTGAAAGTCATTCGATTTCTTATCACATATAAATCATGCTTAAGTTCGACAAAATAAATTGAACACCATGTATTACTTGAATACAAAGTGTTTAGTGAATTGTTAAATAGAATACATATTCGATGTATTATGTTTTAACAAAAATGGTAATTATCATTAAATGATTGTTTAAATGTGTAAAGTAGTTTACCAAAGGAAACATGAATATGAAACTATTTTGATTTGATCAAAGTGTTTCATCAATAAAAGGGTATAAATATAAAAGGGAATCTAATTACTATGATTTGATCAATAGTAATAAAATTCAACTTTATAAGAATGGCATGAAAGAAATTGTGGAATGCAAAGTGTTTTGAAACGTCAAAATACAAAGCATCACAATATGATATTAGATATCAAAAGGGGTTGAATAGAAGGCACCAAATAAATCGTTGTAGTATATATGTAGAGACCATTAGTTAGAAATAGTTAGCACTCAATGAGTTTACAGTGAACCATTAGAATTCGTGAAAGTTTTGGGGTTATTCGATATAATCAAAACAATAGCGAATAAGTCCTTGTAGTGTATTCATTGGAAACTTTGAATACGAAATCCATAGCTGAAACCAAAAGTAAAGCAAAACTTGTATTGCTTGGATTTTGGTACATTCTTGAGAAAGCTCACTTCAGTGATATTTCTCAATTATGGAGCAAATGGAAATTAGTGTAAAACACGATGAGGATTCAAAACCCTGCATCAGAGTGTTGAGAAGCGCAACGGACAGCATTCCTGAACAATTCTCTTCACAGAAGGAAAGAACCAATGATTTTGATCACTGTGTTTTTCCCTCCACTATTGTTTTTCACTATATGAAGTAGGATTCAAAATGCAAATCCATATCTTGTATGGAAACATTTGTGAATCACTTGTCATAATTTTTGGAATATGACATACCTACGAACTACAAAGGAAATGATGGTAAACTAGAATTATGAGAAATCCTAATAGCAAAATTCCCTTGAGATTAGAAAGCGATTCATTGCTGAATCTCACAAGTAAAGGGGTTACTTGGAATTTTCCCAAATGACTGCAAAGCCATAGTAGGAAAAAGGGGTGAATGACAAAAGCACAAATTCGTCAAGTATTGGACAAATTCAAATGAATTTGATTCATGTGTGCTAAATGTCTACTAGATTTAAAACTACTAAAGTACTAGTATCTCATAGTAAATCTCTCACTTTGATATTTGATCAAAGGATTTTGAAATTATTCAAAATAGTAAAGGAAATATGCAATTTGCATAAAATTGAGTGGGAGCTATGAAAGTCTTCCTAAAACAATATGTAATTGACATATTTTTAAGTGGGAGCAATATGAGTCTCAAATTCAAATATGTAGGAACATAGTTTGAGTGGGAGCTTATAGGAGTAATTCTTAAGTAAGTTAAGGACGAAAGCGCAAATACTTATAAATAATGATTTATAAGATGTAGAAGTTGATAATAGATGTATTATGATATTATGTAGCATTCCTTAAGGGATTCTGAAAGCTGTTTCAGAATAGAAGTTAATTGAGGAATCAATCCTTAACAACTCAAATTAGGAATAGCATTAAGTTTAAACATCAATGGTTAAAAGAAAGAAATGGATGATCATCATCCACTATGTTAAGACATAGGTTCTATCTTACTAAACCATGATGATAACTTAGCATAATATGTAATCCAATTAAGGAACATTTGAAAGTGATCAAGTTCGAATCACAAAATGTTGAGCTAAGTTTGTCCGCAGTGTCTAGTAGAGAACTGTAGACATATTTTCCAAATCCATAAAGGATGACATATCTTAAAGCATAAAGAGTTATGTTATAAGGGAATATGTTGGAAACTCCTCTAGATACCAATTAGAGTCAAGTAGGAAGCGAGGTGAACAAAACATCGAAAGTTGCACAGAGTGCACTAAGTGTTTCGATGAATACATTTATAATAATAGATAAGGGTACCATATAAAGTGGTGTATAATGTTATGGCGGGGCTAGTTCGCTTTTAACGTAGAATGATGTGTCCCAGGGCACAGTGCCCATGAGAAAGCCCTCGAGGTTGATCTAACATCACTGTAGGCTCCTGGAATCTGGCCTCGTTCTGCTGCCATGACAACGATGCATACACACAGATGCTATCATATGATGATAAAATATTGAAGTCAATCAAAGTGAGATTAGTAAGTTGCAAAGGATCTGGGACTATAAAGTACAGAACCAACACTCAACCTCTTCCATGAGCAAGCATGTTCAAGGTACCCGTTATATGGTGCCAATAATTAAGAACAAATGCAGCTAGTGTATTTGTACTCTAGTGCAAGTGGGAGACTATTGGAAATATGCCCTAGAGGCAAATAGTAGTAAGGACTATAATCATATTTCATATAGTTTATGATTAAGTTTTATATCATGCTATAACTGTATTGAGTGGAAACATCAATACACGTGTGGTATACAAACAACCAGGGGTTCCTAGTGAAACTCTAAGTCACTGGTTCATTGGTCAACAAATGATCATGTTTCCTGATCATGTGGCATTTATGCTAGTTGGAAATGAGGTCATCTCATTCGGAGAATGAGATGATGAACCAATACCCCACCTAAACATCGTGATTCGATCATGTCACGAAGTTCAAGTTATGATGATTAGAAAAGGATCCTCGTAGACTATTCCTTAGACCGTGAGGCTATATCAATCACTGTCTCCCGAGAGTGCTTAGATAGCATCAAACGCCATCTGGTAAAACGGTGGTTATAAAGGTATGTTCAGGTATTCGGAGGAAACCGTAGAGGCAATATATGTCAAGAGCGGGATTTGTACGTCCATGTGACGGGAAGATACTCAAGGGCCCACTCGGAGAGGTTATATCCAATAGCTGTGCAGCGTGTGATTAGATCACGGGGATATCACTTGTCGGAACGAGTCAAATAGCATTGTTCAATAACAAGATTGAACTCTACATGGTGATGTCATTGATCAGGTCTCGGGCAATGCAAGTATCGAATGACAAAGGTAATAAGACGCGACGGTCCTGGTTCAAACGACGAAAGATCTTCGTGGAATGCACAGGGGTCACATGGCCATCAAGGTCCCTCTGTTGATCATTGGTGCGAGAGTGTCCCGACCATGTCTGGAGTGTTCCCAAACCGTAGGGTATCACGCTTAAGGGCTTGATGATGCTTAGAGAGTGTTTATGGGATCGGTAGAATCACCGAAGAAAAAGAAGGGAGAAAACCGGAAGGGTTTCGGTAAGTCCGGAGGATGTCCGGAGTGGAGGTGGAAGGTGTTCCATGGCCACGAAGATTAGATAATATGTGAATGAATGTTAAATATTGATTTAATCATTTATTCATAATTATTTAATAAAGAGAAAATCAATTAAAAGGTCAAAAGGCTTAATGGGCCAATTCTGGAGGGAGAGGGCCCATTAGGGAAAAGGAGAAAGGGGAGGCCGGCTAGGCCTTGCCCCCCCCCCCCCCCCGCGGGGCCCACTAGGGGCTGGCCGGCGGCCACCCCTCCCTCCTCCTCTCCTTTAGTCCCACCCCGGGACTTGAGGGGAGGTAGTACCTCCCCTCCCCCTATATATAGTGGGGTATATTGGCCTAGAAAATACACCCAATAATCAATAAAGGTCTCCCCACTTTTGGGAGGACCTCTAATTGATATTTTCTCTCTCCCCCTCTCTCTCTCGTGACGGTGGTCCCAAGTCTGGACTGCGCGAGCGAGAGACATCTTCACCGCGGAGCGCCGTCGCGCTGCGGGATTCGGATCCGGGAGCTCTACTTCCGCAACTGCTGCTGGATTGGGGAAGCGGGAGTCATCGTCAGGCACCGGACGTGTGTAACTCCCACGAGGTGTCACACTTGAGGCACTCAAGTCGTTGGAGCCAGAAGGAGCGCAAGGACTTCATCACGACCTTGAGGTCGGCTTCGGCTCGTCTACATCAACCACGCTCTCCTGAGCATTGACAACGCTTTTCGGTCTTCGAGGGTAAGTTCGTGAAAATCCCCTCTCGTTACTGTATTACTAATAGATAGGTCCTAGCAGCTTCAGGGGTTCAGGGGCATAGAGTAAAATTTATTGTTTTTATGCGCGGAACCCCTACAATTTGGATACCAATGATCGAATCTCGGACATGTATTATATCAAGAGAAAAAGGGATTAAATTACAAGCGTTAAAGGTTCTCACGATCACAGAAGTCATCGTTGAATATGCAGGAGTCAGTATGGACCTCCAGGTCCCGCTTCTGATTATTGATCTGAGAGGAGTCTCAATCATGTCTGCATTATTCGTGAACCGTAGGGTGACACACTTAAGAGTTACCGGACACCATTTTGGAGCACATATGTTTCAGACGAAAGAATTGCAAAGCGCAGGAATTGTTTCGATAGAAACCGGAAATTGTTTCGGGTGAAATTGCAGAAAGTGGTTCTGCATGTGATATTGAAATATTGCAAGGGTTATATGTGAATGTTTGTTAATTAAAGTAATTAACACAATTCTTAATAAATTTAATAAAAGAGTTTTATTAAATGAGAGAGCATTAAACTTAGAGAATTTTAATGCATTTAAAGTGGAGACTTTAAAAGGGAATGTGAAGAGGCAATTTAATGTGGAGGGGTTACCACCACATGAATAGGGGAGGTGAGGATTCACCCCCCATGCGCCGGCCATGGAGAGAGGGGCACCCCCTCCTCCTATAAAAGGCCCCCTCTTCCTCCTTTTTCCTCACACCTCCTGGTGAAGGATCTCTCTCCCCCTCTAGAATTATTCCCCCATGGTCTCGGATTAGCGAGATACATGTTCCCGGTGGCATTTCATCTGGAAGGAGTTGCTGCTTTCGCTAGATCGCTGGAGCGAGGAGGTGGAGGTTGTCCGGTGGCTTGAACGTGTGTGTGAGTACAGATGCGCTGCTGAGTTGCGGCACTCGGACTTCCTCGCGATCTTGAGATCGGCAAGTGTACGACTACATCAACCACGAGTTCCTACTCGTTAACAAAACTCGTTGTCTTCGAGGGTAAGTTCTCGATGGATGTATGTCCACCCGTTGCTCTGTACCTAGTAGATAGATCTTGGCGTGTAGTTCTCATCGTAGGAAAATTTTTGTTTTCTATGCTGCGGACCCAATAGTGGTATCAGAGCCTGATCTATGCGTAGGTGCTTTGCACGGGTAGTACACATATGTTTATATGTGGGCGATGATGATCTTGTCATTGCATCTTCTATGTATTTTGGATATTGGTGGCATAGTGGGATGAAGCGGCCCGGACCAACCTTACATGTCATCGTACATGAGACCGGTTCCACGAATGACATGCAACTAGTTTTGCATAAGTGGCTGGCGGGTGTCTGTCTCTCCTACTATAGTCAATATCTGATTTACAACGAGTTGCTAATAACTTGGTTATCCTCGTTGTGGTTCATGTTCGTAGGTAAGAACGGTTCTATCTCCGAAAGCCCTAAGCCACGTAAAACTTGCAATTGATAAATTAGAGGCGTCTAGTTTAGATCGTTGCTGGGCTAGTGTATTGATATGGTATTGTTGTAAGTAGATGTATGATAGATACTCTTACAACACATTCAATGTGTAAGTTCCATAGACCTTGGCCTTACACACAAAGGAATGATAGAGATCATACCACGATGCAAATGATAGAGATCAAATGCATGGACCATATCATCTCACTTTACACATTAGATGTTAGCATCTTATACTGCTAGTTTGGCGCTTTCTGTAGCATTGTAAGATGATCCCTCATTTAGATATCAAGATAAAAATGTGTTCTTCCTTGAGTATGCACCGTTCTGTGGATCGTGTTTTGAGACATCACGTGATGATCGGGTGTACTCGAATCTACGCTTTCATATGAATGGGTGTAAGATAGTTTTACACACGTGAATACTAAGGTTCTTACTTGGCGATCCTAGCATGTACAGACATGGCCTCGGAACACGGACCGAAAGGTTAAGCATGAGTCATATAGTTGATGTGATGCCCATATAGATGCTCGCCTTTGAAGCTACATCAACTCACGTGATGATCGGACTTGGTGTAGTGGATTTGGTTCATGTAATCACCAAAAGGACACGAGGGATGTCGTTTTTGAGTGGGAGTTCATTAGTAATTTGGATTAGTTGAACTCACTCTATCATAAACTTAGTCTAAATAAACTTTACAAATTCTATTGTAGATGGCACCACCTGGTTTTAATTTCAATATGTTCATGGAGAAAGAGAAACTTGCTGCGAATGGTAGCAACTTCACCAACTGAGCTATGAATTTGAGGATTCTCCTCACTGCTGCACAAAAGCAATATGTGCTAGAGGCGCCGCTAGGCCCCCACCAGCTCCTGATGCCCCTGACGAGGAAAAAATTGTCTATATGACTCGTCAGGAGGACCACAACTTAGTTCATTGCGGCATATTGTATGGGCTAGAGCCAGAACTTCGAAAGCGTTTCGAAAATGACAATGCCTTTGATACCATGGGAGAATTGAAAATGGTTTTCGATACCCATGCTACCGTAGAGAGTTATAATGCTTCTGAAAAGTTCTTTAGCTGCATCATGGAGGAGAACAACTCCGTTAGTGAGCATGTACTCAAAATGTCTGGGTACGTCGATAAGCTTGTGTCCTTGGGAATAACGATTCCCATTGACTTAGGCATACATCGTGTTCTCCAATCTCTGCCACCTAGCTACAAGAGCTTCGTGATGAACTATAATATGCATGGCATGAAGAAGTATCTTCCCAAGCTTCTGTCAATGCTTAAGACTGCAGAAGTGGAGATTAGAAAAGAACATCAAGTGTTGATGATCAATAGGACCACCGGTTTCAAGAAGGACAAGAAAGGCAAGCACAAGGGAAAGAAGGGTGGCAAATCTGTTGCCACACCTGAAAAGAAACCCCGAGCTGGCCCTAAGTCTGACACCGAGTGTTACTATTGCAAAGGGACTGGCCATTGGAAGCGCAATTGCCCCAAGTATTTGGCGGACAAGAATTCCGGCAAGGCAAACAAAGGTATATGTGATATACATGTTATTGATGTGTACTTGACTAGTACTCGCAGTAGCACCTGGGTATTTGATACAGGATCGGTTGCTAATATATGTAACTCGATTCAGGGGCTGCGGAACAAGCGACAACTAGCAAGGGATGAGGTCAGGATGCGGGTCGGCAATGGATCAAGAGTTGATGTGATCGCCGTCGGGACTCTACCTCTCCATATGCCATCAGGATTAGTTATAAACCTAAATAATTGTTATTTGGTGCTTACACTGAGCATGAACATTGTATCCAGATCGTGTTTGATGCAAAGTGTTCATTCCTTTAAATCTGAAAACAATGGTTGTTCGATTTATAAGAATGATATCTTTTATGGTCATGCACCTGTGTTGAATGGTTTATTTCTCTTGGATCTCGATAGTAATATTACGCATATTCATAATGTTAATGCTAAAAAGATTAAACTTAATAATGATATATATGCATATATGTGGCACTGCCGTCTAGGTCATATTGGCGTTAAACGCATGAAGAAACTCCATTCTGATGGACTTTTGGAATCACTTGATTTTGAATCATTTGATACATGTGAGCCATGCCTTATGGGCAAGATGACTAGAACGCTGTTTTCCGTTTCAATGGAACGAGCGACAGATTTATTGGAAATCATACATACTGATGTGTGTGGACCAATGAGTGTGTCGGCGCGAGGTGGATATCATTATTTTGTTACTTTCACGGATGATTTTAGTAGATACGGGTATATCTATTTGATGAAACACAAGTCTGAAACCTTTGAAAAGTTCAAGGAATTTCAGAATGAAGTGGAAAATCATCGTAATAGAAAGATCAAATTTCTACGGTCTGACCGTGGAGGTGAGTATCTAAGTTACGAGTTTAGCACACACATGAAAGAGTGTGGAATAGTTTCACAACTCACGCCTGCCGGAACACCACAATGTAATGGTGTGTCGGAACGTCGTAATCGTACTTTATTAGATATGGTTTGATCTATGATGTCTCTAACTGACTTGCCACTGCCATTTTGGGGTTATGCACTAGAAACAGCTGCATTCACTTTAAATCGGGCACCATCTAAATCCGTTGAAACGACATCGTATGAATTATGGTTTGGAAACAAACCTAAGTTGTCATTTCTTAAAGTTTGGGGATGCGATGTTTATGTGAAGAAACTTCAACCGGATAAACTCGAACCCAAAGCGGAAAAATGCGTCTTCATAGGATACCCTAAGGAAACGATTGGGTATACCTTCTATCACAGATCCGAGGGCAAGGTTTTTGTTGCCAAGAATGGATCCTTTCTTGAGAAGGAGTTTCTCGCGAAAGGTGTGAGTAGTCGGAAGGTAGAACTCGAAGAGGTTATTGGACCTTCTCTTCATGAAATGGCGAGTAGCGCAGCACCAGAAATTGTTTCGGAGTTGACTTCACCTAATGAAGAGAGAGCTAATGATATTGATCATGAAACTCCGAAAGAGGACACTACCGAACCTCGCAGGTCAAGCAGGACACATGCAGCTCCTGAATTGTACGGCAGTCCTGTTATGAATTTCATGATTGATGAAATAGATGACCCTGCGACATATGAAGAAGCGATGATGAGCCCTGATTCCAACAAATGGCTAGAAGCCATGAAATCCGAGATGGAATCCATGTACGAGAACCAGGTTTGGACCTTGGTGGACTTACCTCACGACCGAAAGGCCGTTGAGAATAAATGGATTTTCAAAAGAAAAACTGATGATGATGGTAATGTGACCATCTATAAGGCTCGACTTGTCGCAAAGGGGTTTCGACAAATTCAAGGAGTTGACTACGATGAGACATTCTCTCCCGTAGCGATGCTTAAGTCGGTTAGGATTATGAAATTGTTGCATACTTAGATTATGAAATATGGCAGATGGATGTCAAAACTGCGTTCCTAAATGGTAATATTGAAGAAGAGTTGTATATGATACAACCTAAGGGTTTTTTCGATCCTAAGGATACTAATAAGGTATGCAAACTTCAGCGATCCATCTATGGACTAAAGCAAGCATCCCGGAGTTGGAATCTCCGCTTTGATGAGGTGATCAAAGAGTTTGGATTTGTCCAAACCTATGGAGAGGCTTGTATTTACAAGAAATTGAGTGGGAGCAATGTGGCATTTCTAATATTATATGTGTATGGCATATTATTGATTGGAAATGATATAGATCTTTTAAACAGTGTTAAAAGTTATCTAAACAGCAAATTTTCGATGAAAGACCTTGGTGAAGCGTCATATATATTAGGCATTAAAATCTATAGAGATAGATCAAGGCGCCTAATTGGGCTATCGCAGAGTACATACCTTGATAAGATATTAAAGAAGTTTAATATGGACGGAAGTAGGAAGGGATTCTTACCTATGTTGCAAGGCAAGACATTAAGTAAGACTCAAAGTCCGGCTACCGCGGAAGAAAGAGAGATGATGGATAAGATCCCCTATGCCTCGGCCATAGGCTCTATAATGTATGCCATGTTATGTACAAGACCGGATGTGGCACATGCTATTAGTTTGACTAGTAGGTACCAATCTGATCCAGGTTCGGAACACTGGATAGCGGTCAAGAACATCCTCAAGTACTTGATAAGAACTAGGGATATGTTTCTTATATACGGAGGTGAAGAAGAGCTAGTCGCTAAGTGTTATTTCGATGCTAGCTTTGACACCGATCCGGATGACTCTAAGTCTCAATCCGGATACGTATTTCTCTTGAATGGAGCAGCAGTTAGTTGGAGGAGTTCCAAACAACCTCTGGTGGCTGGATCAATGACGGAGGCGGAATATGTTGCTGCTTCAGAAGCGGCGCAGGAAGCGGTTTGGATGAAAGAGTTCATTACAGAACTAGGTGTGGTTCCTAGTGCATTGGACCCGATGGTGATCTATTGTGACAACAATGGAGCCATAGCCAACGCCAAGGAACCGAGGTCTCACAAGGATTCCAAGCATATTAAGCGCCGGTTTCACTCCATCCGCGAACATGTCAAGGATGGAGATATAAAGATTTGTAAAGTACACACAGACCTAAATGTAGTAGATCCGTTGACTAAAGCTCTCCCTAGGGCAAAACATGATCAACACCAGAACTCCATGGGTGTTAGATTTATCACTATGTGAACTAGATTATTGTCTCTAGTGCAAGTGGGAGACTGGAGGAAAAATGCCCTGAGAGGCAATAATAAAGTTGTTATTATGTATTCCTTATATATGATAGATGTTTATTTTGCATGCTAGAATTGTATTGATCGGAAACATCAATACATGTGTGTTTAATAAACAAAAAGGGTTCCTAGTTATGCCTCTCTTATAGACTAGCTTGTTGATTAACAAGATGATCAAGGTTTCCTGATCATGGACATTAGATGTTGTTAATAACAAGGTCACAGCATTTGTGAAATGATGTGATGAACATTCATCCGAAGTATAGCATTACGATCAAGTCATTATGTTTACATTTCTATAATATCATACGAAGTAATCTTTATCCTTAGACCATGAGATCATATTAATTGCTAACACCGGAAGAGTATCTTGATAACATCAAACGTCACACCGTAACAGGGTGACTATAAAGATGGGTTCAGTGCTACGAAGGTGTTATGTTGAGGCTCATGGATCAAGAGTGGAATTTTTCAATCCCGATTACGGATAGATATACTCTGGGCCCTCTCAGTGATATCACATTGAGATAGCTTGCAAGCAAGTGATGTGATCACTAGAATGTTATATCACGGGAACGAGAAAAGAGTGCATGTCGGTAACGAGATCAAACTAGGTATTTGGATACCGATGATCGAATCTCGGACATGTATTATATCAAGAGACAAAGGGATTAAATTACAAGCGTTAAAGGTTCTCACGATCACAGAAGTCATCGTTGAATATGCAGGAGTCGGTATGGACCTCCAGGTCCCGCTTCTGATTATTGATCTGAGAGAAGTCTCAATCATGTCTGCATTATTCGCGAACCATAGGGTGACACACTTAAGAGTTACCAGACACCATTTTGGAGCACATATGTTTCAGACGAAAGAATTGCAAAGCGCAGGAATTGTTTCGATAGAAACCGGAAATTGTTTCGGGTGAAATTGCAGAAAGTGGTTCTGCATGTGATATTAAAATATTGCAAGGGGTTATATGTGAATGTTTATTAATTAAAGTAATTAACAAAATTCTGAATAAATTTAATAAAAGAGTTTTATTAAATGAGAGAGCATTAAACTTAGAGAATTTTAATGCATTTAAAGTGGGGAGTTTAAAAGGGAATGTGAAGAGGCATTTTAATGTGGAGGGGTTACCACCACATGAATGGGGGAGGTGAGGAGTCACCCTCCCATGCACCGGCCATGGAGAGAGGGGCACCCCACTCCTCCTATAAAAGGCCCCCCTCTGATGGCTCAATGCACGGCGCCTAGAAAAGTGTTGATGGCTCGTGGTTGATGTAGAGCTTGTTGGGAACCCCAAGAGGAAGGTATGATGAGCACAACAGCAAGTTTCCCTCAGTTATGAAACCAAGGTTTAATCGAACCAGTAGGAGCAAGGAAACACCCCAAAGGTGTTACTAGCTGAGCTTTGGCAGGGCGCACTACCGGTGCTAGTAGCAACGTGGAGACCTGCACAACACAACCACAGAACTTTGTCCCCAACTTGCGATGAGGTTGTCAATCTCACCGTGTTTTGCGGAAAACAAAGGATTAAACTATCGAATGGAATGAAGTAAAAGTTTGTAGAAAGTAAACACAAAGCGGTAAAAGATTGTAGATTGTATGTAAAAGACAAGGACCGGGATCCATAGTTCACTAGAGGTGGCTCTCCTTAGATAGATAACATGCTGGGTGAACAAATTACAGCGGGGCAATTGACAAACACCGAGAAAGCAATACATGCATATACTAATCATCTTGACTCCTTTGAGACTTGATTGGGCATTACAACATAATACATAGACCGCCATCCAACTGCATCTATGACTAATAATCCACCTTCAGGTTATCATCCGAACCCCCTCCAGTATTAAGTTGCAAGCAACAAATTATTGCTTTATGAACTGTGTGTAAAGTAAACAATATGATTGTTCTATGAACAAAGGATTGTTGTTTTCTCCCTAGTAGCAACAGCACATCTAGTACCTTAGAGATTTCTGTCACTTCCCCAGATCACCAGAGGCATGAACCCACTATCGAGCATAAATACTAACTCTTGGAGTTGCTAGCATCTACTTGGCCAAGATAGCTACTAATAACAGAAAGCATGCAAGATCACAAATAACAAAGACATGATAGAATCAATAATCAATCTGAAATAGCATCTCAATATCCATCGGATCCCCGAAAACACAACATGCAGAATACAAATAGATGATCTTGATCATGAACAAAGCTCACAAGATCTAAACATGCAAGCACAAGGGAGGAGAACCAGCCATCTAGCTACTACATGGATCCGTAGTCCAAGGATGAACTACTCACGCATCACACCGGAGGCTTGCATGGTGATGAAGAAGGCCTCTAGGGTGAATTCACCTCTCCGGTAGGGTGCCGGGAAGAGCTTCAGATCCCTCCCGATCTAGGGATGGAGATGACGGCGGCTACAGACTCTTTCGTGGATTTTTGATCGGGCACTTAGGGTTTTCGTCCCGAGGGCAATATATAGTCGAAAGGGGAGGCCAAGGGGGTGCCAGGGCTGGCCTTACCACCTCCTGGCGCGGGCCAGGCTGGGCCGCATGGCCAGGTGGTGTGGTGGCCCCCTGGTCCCTCTCCGTCTCGTATTCTGGCACTTGATCCCTTCCGGAAAAATAGGCACTTTGGCTTTTGTCCCATCCAATTCCGAGAATATTCATTTTTTGACTTTCCTGGAACCAAAAATAGCAGAAAACAGGCAGATGGCACTGTGGCTCTTGTTAATAGGTTAGTCCAAGAAATCATATGAAAAGTACTCCAAAGTTGGAACAAAACACAAGAAAGTGGATAAAACCAAGCATGGAACATCAAAAATTATAGATACATTTGCAATGTATCAACATCCCCAAGCTTAACTCCTACTCTTCCTCAAGTAGGTAAGTGATAAAAAGAAAGAATAATTTTTGAGGTGACATGCACCATCAAAGACTTGATCAAAGTATTTGCAAAACATTCAAAGCTGGGATTATAGTACTTCAATCATAACATGAAAGACAAAGTTCTAGCAATAAGACAAAGAAACTATGATGCAACATGAAAAGGCACAAACAAAAGATTCATGAATAACAATGCTGCAAGATGTTTGTTTGTTTCACATAAAGAAAACATAGCATAATAGTATTCAGCTTGTCCCTCAATAGAGTAGCAAATATAAATGCATAGAACACCTTAAAAGTTCATAAGAGTGACTAGATACAATAGTTTAAAACAAGCAATATCAAGTTATGCATCAATCAACTAGTCTTGGGACAATGCACATAGAACTAAGAATGGCCACTATGCTCTCAAAGTAGGTGCATAAAGATAGAAGATGGAGACTCAATATAGTGGTGGAAGAAAGGCCTTTTGTAAAAGTAAGTAGGTATTCAAGTCTCATAAAGAGCTTCCAAAAAGTATGGTACTTACAGCTTTTAGCTCTCATTGCCCCTATCATAAGCATCTTGAAGTGATTAAGGTTAAAGTGAACAAACTATGGTGTACATGCTTGACGAAGTATAAGTCAGAAATCTCATGTCCCTTGTATACGAGGGTCGCTCCTCATGCTACTCAAGTTTAGTCACCGGTAAGTTCTTGTCATCGTAAGTACATGTGTATCATAGAGAACCACCAACGGGGTACCCCTTGCCCGATGATACGGAAGAATCCCCATATCAAAATGACAAGGCAAGCAGACAACAAGCATCTCAGCATTCTTCTTATACCATGGGAATATGGTGCTTTTTTCTCTCTTTCCTCTTTTCATAGTATCTCTTTTTTTCTTTTCTCTTTTTTCTCAATATAGGACTCTTTTTTTATAAGAAGAATGCTTCATAGACAGCTCATTATGGTTATGATGCAGGTTTCCACCATGTCAGCATGGATTAGACCAGCGGCCCAGGCATTTCTCTAACACATATACATAACTCCATGGACTTACAAGCTCCCCTTTCATTTCACACCGACGACATCCATATACAAAAGAGCATGATATCAACTAGGTACAAGTACCAAGTGCAATGTTGAAAGCATTCCCCATGAAAGCATGGTTCTGCTAATTCCCAACAAATAAGTGCAAGCATATACAACATAGACGACACAATGGTTCAAGTTTATTAAGGGCAAGTAAAGTAAAGTGTGCCATCAAGTTCGTGAGAGCTTTAATCACTAGTTTTCTCATAACAAGTGGAAGGTAAAAAAAAGCATGAATATACTTGGAATAGCATAAGCTAGTAGGTAGGTATGGTGGACTCTTTGGAATAACTTGGTTTAGGGAGTTGGATGCATGAGTGGAACTCATACTTTGTTGTGGAGGCTAGCAAAAGACTGAGAGCGACAAACTAAGAGAGCAATAATGGCCATAATCATGCAGAGCGACAAAACATCATTAATCAAAGCATAAAGTGATACTACAAGTTGATACCTAAAGGATCATAAAGGCTATGGTGACTTTGGATAGTCATAACATGGTGTGAGCATGCGCCAAGTCAACCCAAATAAAGCATCAAAGGACAATACCACTATACTATGCTTTAATATGCTAAAAAAACGCATGATTCATCCAAGGCACATTAAGCAATCTCAATTGTTTATAACAAGTCATGCTACAGCAAAGAATACTAAGCATAAAGCCAAAACAATATCAAGCATGGCATGACAAAGCATAGGCCACAGTCAAAAACAAGCTCTTTTTACCACATAAGCAAGAACTTTCCTACTCTTTTCCAAACCAAACCAAACTATTTGCAAACCAATGTATGAAAGAGGGGGGTCCAACCAACTTATTCAGAAAACTAAGCAAACAAAAGCAAACGAAAAACCAAAACGAAAATGAAAAAGAAGACGCTCCAAGAACAACACAACTGTGCATGAAACAATAAAAATGAAGCGTTTGGAAGAAACCTGGGATTTTTATTGATGAAGAAGGGGGTGCCTTGGGCATCCCCAAGCTTTGACGCTTGTACTTATTGGATATTTCTTGGGTTGACATGCATGGCATCCCCAAGCTTGAGCTTTAGTACATCCTTCATCTCATTACTCATTCCTTCCATACACCTGAAAATTTTTCCTTCATACAAAACTTCACACAATCTTTATTAGCAACATTAGTGCACTTGAGATAAATAAGTCTTAAGGTTCAGTTCTAACACCAAATAAACTTCCATTAGAATACTAGATACTGTAGCACTTCCTTCAAAAAGCTCAATTCCCCAAAAGAACTCAAAAAGAAACCCACAAGAAGCAAATGCAGAAAATGGCAGAAATCTGTCAAAACAGACCAGCAGGTAAAGACGAATTTTTTCGAAGACCTTCTGTTGCTCAAATCAAAACGTGTTGAACTAACAAAAGTTAGAAAACAACATGGGGCAGAAGCAAAAGACATTACAGCTCAATCGGACATACAGAGCTCTCTCACGAATTTTTACAGTGACGCACAAAAATCTGTTTCGGGACAGCAACTTTCCCAATCATTACTTCACTCTCATTAGAGGTTACTCTTGGCACAAAAAGCAAATAAAAAGGATAAGGAGAGGTTATTACTGAAGTAGTAACTTCCAAGACTCATCTAAAACTCTTGGGTTATCTTCCAACAAGTACTTTTCTTTAACGCATTTAAGTTAGGCATAAGAACCAAAGAAAGAATCAAGTGTTCTTAAATGAAGAAGCATTAAGACCAAATTTTGTTTTCATAGGAGAAGCAAAAGAAATATTTTCTCTCATTTTAGGGAAGTGTTCTATACCTTTCTTGAGTGGGAGTTGATATTTAATGGTGCCTTCTTTCATATCAATGATGGCACCAACAGATCTAAGAAAAGGTCTTCCCAAAGTAATAGGACAAGAAGCATTGTATTCAACATGCAAAACATAGAAATCAACAGGGACATAGGAATCGTTAACCATAATAAGAACATCATTAAGACTCCCCATGAATTTATTTTTAGCATTACCATCAAGTGGGACATTCAAATAACAATCTTCAAGAGGAGGCAAATCAAGCATATCATAAATCCTTCTAGGCATAATAGAAACACTACTATCAAGATCACATAAAGCTTTGAATCAAAGTCATTCACTTCCATATTAATGATGGGTTCCCAACCATCTTCTTGTTTTATAGGAATAGAAGCTTTATGTTTCATCTTTTCTTCCTTAATCTTTATGAGAGCATCGGTAATGTGTTTTGTAAAGGCCATGTTCATAGCACTAGCATTAGGACTTTTAGCAAGATTTTGTAGGAACTTAATAACTTTAGAGATGTTGCAACCATCAAGATCAAAATCAACTTTACCATCTAAAGTAGTAGAACTATTACTAGCCTCAACACTAGTGGTGGTAATAGTAGAAACACTAATGTTTCTAACAATTTCATCTTCTCTTTCCCACTTAGCATGCAATTCAGCTAATAGTCTAACATTTTCATCAATTCTTACTTGTATGGCATTGGTAGCTGCAAAGGGATTCTCATTAGTTTTAGGTTTAGCAGCCATTTTATTCAAAGAAGATTGAGCTTCAGCCAAAGATGCTATATTTCTTTCAGCATTAGAGAGTTTTTCCTCAATAGTTTTATTGAAAGCAGTTTGTTTACTAATAAACTCTTTCAGCATAACTTCAAGTTCAGAGGGAGCACTCTTATTATTGTTGTAAGAATTCCCATAAGCATTACCATTGTTGGGAGGATATGGCTTATAATTGTTGTTACCAAAATTGTTCCTATAAGCATTATTACCATAAGCATTGTTGCCAAAATTGTTATTTATTATGAAGTTCACATCAACTTGCTCTTCTTGAGAAACCAAAGAGGCTAAAGGAAGATTATTTGGATCAATATGGGCTTTCCCATTAACAAGCATAGACATAATAATATCAATCTTATCACTCAAGGAGGAAGTTTCCTCAACAGAATTTACCTTCTTACCTTGTGGAGCTCTGTCAGTATGCCATTCAGAATAATTAACCATCATATTGTCCAAAAGTTTTGTTGCAGCACCCAAAGTGATGGTCATAAAGGTACCTCCAGCAGCTGAATCCAATAGGTTCCTTGAAGAATAGTTCAATCCTGCATAAAAATTTTGGATGATCATCCAAGCAGTCAGTCCATGAGTGGGACAATTCTTTACCAAAGATTTCATTCTTTCCCAATCTTGAGCAACATGCTCATTATCAAGTTGTTTAAACTTCATTATTTCACTTCTCATGGATATAATCTTAGCAGGAGGATAGTATTTTCCAATAAAAGCATCTTTGCACTTAGTCCAAGAATCAATACTATTCCTAGTTAAGGAATTCAACCACTCTTTAGCTTTTCCTCTCAAAGTGAAAGGAAACAATTTCAGCTTAATAATATCACCATCTATATCCCTATGCTTTTGCATCTCACAAAGTTCAACAAAGTTATTTAGATGGGAAGCAGCATCTTCATTACCAATACCAGAAAATTGTTCTCTCATAACAAGATTGAGTAAAGCAGGTTTTATCTCAAAGAAAGTATTTTCAGCCACAGGTGGAGCAATATGTGTGCTCATAAAATCACTGTTGTTGGTGCTAGTGAAGTCACACAACTTAGTGTTTTCAAGAGTATTCATTTTTTTGGGTTTTCATAAGAAAGCAAACTAGTGAAACTAAATTTTTTTTGAAAAGAAAGCAACTTAGTAAAACTAATTTTTTTGTGTTTTTGAAGAACGAAACAAGCAAACAAAGCAAAAAACAAACTAAGCAAAACAAAAACAACAAAGTAAAGAGTTTGGTTATGAGGGACTCCCCTTGTGAAGATGTCCTTGACTCCCCGGCAACAGCGCCAGAAAATTGCTTGATGGCTCAATGCACGGCGCCTAGAAAAGTGTTGATGGCTCGTGGTTGATGTAGAGCTTGTTGGGAACCCCAAGAGGAAGGTATGATGAGCACAGCAGCAAGTTTCCCTCAGTTATGAAACCAAGGTTTAATCGAACCAGTAGGAGCAAGGAAACACCCCAAAGGTGTTACTAGCTGAGCTTTGGCAGGGCGCACTACCGGTGCTAGTAGCAACATGGATACCTGCACAACACAACCACAAAACTTTGTCCCCAACTTGCGATGAGGTTGTCAATCTCACCGTGTTTTGCGGAAAACAAAGGATTAAACGTATCGAATGGAAAGAAGTAAAAGTTTGCAGAAAGTAAACACAAAACAGTAAAAGATTGTAGATTGTATGTAAAAGACAAGGACCGAGATCCATAGTTCACTAGAGGTGGCTCTCCTTAGATAGATAACATGCTGGGTGAACAAATTACAGCGGGGCAATTGACAAACACCGAGAAAGCAATACATGCATATACTAATCATCTTGACTCCTTTGAGACTTGATTGGGCATTACAACATAATACATAGACCGCCATCCAACTGCATCTATGACTAATAATCCACCTTCAGGTTATCATTCGAACCCCCTCCAGTATTAAGTTGCAAGCAACAGATTATTGCTTTACGAACTGCGTGTAAAGTAAACAATACGATTGTTCTATGAATAAAGGATTGTTGTTTTCTCCCTAGTAGCAACAGCACATCTAGTACCTTAGAGATTTCTGTCACTTCCCTAGATTACCAGAGGCATGAACCCACTATCGAGCATAAATACTAACTCTTGGAGTTGCTAGCATCTACTTGGCCAAGATAGCTACTAACAACGGAAAGCATGCAAGATCACAAATAACAAAGACATGATAGAATCAATAATCAATCTGAAATAGCATCTCAATATCCATCGGATCCCCGCAAACACAACATGCAGAATACAAATAGATGATCTTGATCATGAACGGAGCTCACAAGATGTAAACATGAAAGCACAAGGGAGGAGAACCAGCCATCTAGCTACTACATGGATCCGTAGTCCAAGGATGAACTACTCACGCATCACACCGGAGGCTTGCATGGTGATGAAGAAGGCCTCCAGGCTGAATTCCCCTCTCCAGTTCAGGGTGCTGGGAAGAGCTTCAGATCCCTCCCGATCTAGGGATGGAGATGATGGCAGCTACAGACTCTTTCGTGGATTTTTGATCAGGAACTTAGGGTTTTCGTCCCGAGGGAAATATATAGTCGGAAGGGGAGGCTGAGGGGGTGTCAGGGCTGGCCTCACCACCCCCTGGCACGGGCCAGGCTGGGCCGCGCGGCCAGGTGGTGTGGTGGCCCCCTGGTCCCTCTTCGTCTCGTATTCTGGCACTTGATCCCTTCCGGAAAAATAGGCACTTTGGCTTTTGTCCCGTCCAATTCCGAGAATATTCATTTTCTGACTTTCCTGGAACCAAAAACAGCAGAAAACAGGCAGCTGGCACTGTGGCTCTTGTTAATAGGTTAGTCCAAGAAATCATATGAAAAGTACTCCAAAGTTGGAACAAAACACAAGAAAGTGGATAAAACCAAGCATGGAACATCAAAAATTATAGATACATTTGCAATGTATCACCCTCTTCCTCCTTTTTCCTCACACCTCCTCGTGAAGTATCTCTCTCCCCCTCTAGAATTATTCCCCCCATGGTCTCGGATTAGCGAGATACATGTTCCCGGTGGCATTTCGTCTGGAAGGAGTTGATGCTTCCGCTGGATCGCTGGAGCAAGGACGTGGAGGTTGTCCGGTGGCTTGAAGGTGTGTGCGAGTACGGATGCTCTACTGAGTTGCGGCGCTCGGACTTCCTCAGGATCTTGAGATCGTCAAGTGTACGACTACATCAACCACGAGTTCCTACTCGTTAACAAAACTCGTTGTCTTCGAGGGTAAGTTCTATATGGATGTATGTCCACCCGTTGCTCTGTACCTAGTAGATAGATCTTGGCGTGTAGTTCTCATCGTAGGAAGATTTTTGTTTTCTATGTTGCGGACCCAACCGGTATTTGGCCAGATAAATACACACAATATTCAATAAAGGTCTTCTCACTTTTGGGGAGACATCCAATTGATATTCTCTCTCTCTCTCTCGTGACCGTGGTCCCAAGTTCGGACTGCACGAACGAGAGACATCTTCACCGCAGAGCGTCGTCGCGTTGTAGGATTTGGATCTACGAGCTCTACTTCCGCAACTGTTGCTGGATTAGGGAAGCAGGAGTCATTGTCAGGCACCATACGTGTGTAACTCCCCGCGAGGTGTCACACTTGAGGCACTCAAGTCGTTAGAGCCAAGGGAGCGCGAGGACTTCATCACGACCTTGAGGTTGGCTTCGGCTCGTCTACATCAACCACGCTCTCCTGAGCGTTGACAACGCTTTTCGGTCTTCAAGGGTAAGTTCACAAAAAGCCCCTCCCGTTACTGTATTACTAATAGATAAGTCCTGGCAGCTTCAGGGGTTCAAGGGCGTAGGGTAAAATTTATTGTTTTCATGCGTGGAACCCCTTCAGTGGTATCAGATCTCGATCTATGCGTAGTAATGCTAGTACGGATAGAACACACAAGATGTAGCGTGTGGGCATTGATCTTTTAGTTGTTACCCTCCCACGTGTACTTGTGTATACCGCAGTAATGCTTGATGAAGCGGCCCCCAACCAACTTTATGCGTTCATTCGCGAGACTGGTCCACGCTTGACATACGGCTTGTACCGTATAAAGTGGCTTAGGAGGGTGTTTGTCTCTCTCGCATTAGTTGGTATGTCATTTGCAACGGAGGGCCCCGAAAGGGGTGTAGTAGAGACAACTACTTGATCAGCGTTGTGCTGAAAGTTCGTAGGTAAGAAAGGTTCTTGTGCGAAAGCCCATTCAGCCACGTAAAACATGCAAAGATAAGTAGAGGCGTCTAACTTTGTTTTGCAGGGGGGCGTGGATTTGTGATATGGTTGTGGCAATGGTAAAGTGATTACCTCATGTTACGTAGTAGTAGATAGTCATGGAGGTGACAGACTACGACGCCGGAATGACACCGGTACCCTGGTGTCTACGGCGCCAGAACCCTGGCGCCAGAATCCGGTGACGACGGATGGAGATCACGACGTGAAGGACCATATCCCATCGCATTTACATTCAATGTTATTGTTTGTATATCTTATTGTGTGCTAGTATTAGATACTCGACGGTAGCCTAATAAGATGATCCATGTTAAAATTACCAATGTTTATGTTCCCCCTTAGTGTGCACCACCAAGAAAGTTCTTCAGTATGAGGTGACCCAGGGTGACTGGGTGTTAGACATATCTACGTTCGCATACAGTGGGTGTAAGCCATGTTGCACAACGAATACACTAAGGTTGAGTTGGAGAGCCTAGCACGCCATAGAAGCGTGGCCTCGGAACACGGAGGGTCGAAAGATCGAGCACGAGTCGCATGAATGATGTGGCCGTGATGATCGGGGGAGATGTGGCTGATAGGGGTCGTGTTATCACTAGGAACCCTTATGGGGATAAGTGTTTCTAAGTGGAGTTATTATTAACTCATTTAATTATAAACTTAGTCTAAATTTATTTTGAAATTGTAAATTTAGAAAAGTTCTCCCTGATGCCACCTTTCCTGTTGACGATTGATTGGTTAGAAGGAGAGAATCTCAGATTAGATGGATCAAACTTCTCTATATGGGTTGCACGTCTCCACGTTCTCCTTAGCGAGAATGACGTGGTTGACTACATACTCGACGGGATGGATTTGGATTAGCTCATTGACCTAGAGACCCCAGAGCAGCGGGAAGACCGCTATCTCCGTCGGGAGATGGCCTCCTTCATTTCTTTTACAATGTGTTTCGGAATGGTGGACGAGCTGTGGCCTTTCATGGGTGATGTCAACCCTCATACAGTAATGCTACTGCTTAGGACACATTTCGTGGAACAAGCACGCATATGGGAGCATGAGCTGATGGGAGACTTCCTCTCCATTAAGATGGAGGAGAACTCATCACTTGACGACCACTTGGAGAGCATGCATGATGTGTACATGAGGCCTGCATACTTCCTGGATAGCTGGATGACGGGCTCTTTTGCAAATGGAGTTGTGCTACGGTCGCTGCCATCAAGCTACCAAGCACAAGTCAGGACTTGCATTATGAGAGGCGACGCGAAATCAATGGAATTCCACCGGTTCATAACACATCTCAGGAATGTGTTGGTTGAACCAAATGTCGCTGAGGTCATCAATGACAAAGGTATATATTTGATATACAATTTTATAAATGTTATAATCTTGCAAACACATTTGCAGTGTTAAGTATATTTGATACTTGTTCTGTTTTGTTGAAAATAGGTCCTTCTGCATGAGAGGTGCTTGCTGGAGAGGAGGTGACATTGCGTGCTGATGGAGAGCATGATGATGATGGCCAACGACACTCTCCCTCAACATTTATCATTTAGTTTATGTTTAGGATGATTATTGTAATCAAAATATTATGAACTTCTTTAGTGTGTCTCACACTTTGTGAGACGGTTATTCATATGAGTTTGTAACAAACAGTTGTTCTACTTTTATGAATGATTTCTATTCGTGTTCATATCTTGTTTGATTATATGTGAATTATCCTTGATGTTTGAAACTAATTGATAAAGCATGAACATTTGTAAAATATTGAAATGCCTTAAAATACCCAACTTAATGATATTTCATTACTGAATGAAACCATTGTTTAAATTGAAAGTTATAATGATAATATGTGAAAGTCATTCGATTTCTTATCACATATAAATCATGCCTAAGTTTGGCAAAATAACTTGAACACTGTGTATTACTTGAATACAAAGTGTGTAATGAATTGTTAAAAGTAAATACATATTCGATGTATTGTGTTTTAATGAAAATGGTAATTATCATTATATGATTTTTTAAATGTGTAAAGAAGTTTACCAAAGGAAACATGAGTATGAAACTATTTGATTTGATCAAAGTGTTTTATCAAACAAAGGGTATAAATATAAAAGAGAATCTAATTACTACGATTTGATTAATAGTAATGAAATTCAACTTTATAAGATTGGCATAAAAGAAATTGTGGAATGCAAAGCGTTTTGAAACATCAAAATGCCAAGCATCACAATGTGATATTAGATATCAAAATGGATGAATAGATGGCACCAAATAAATCGTTGTACTATAGATGTAGAAACCATTATTTAGAAATAGTTAGCACTCAATTAGGATATATAGTGAACCATTTGAATTCGCAAAATTTTTGGGGTTATTCGATATGACCAAAAACAATAACGAATAAGTCATTGTAGAGTATTCATTGGAAACTTTGAATACGAAATCCATAGCTGAAACCAAAAGAGAAGCAAAACTAGTATTGCTTGGTTTTTTGTACATTTTTGAGAAAGTTCGCATTCAGTGATATTTCTCGATTATGGAGCAAATGAAAGATAGTGTGAAACACGATGACGATTCAAATCCCTGCATCAAAGTGTTGAGAAGCGCAACAGACAACGTTCCTGAATGATTCTCTTCACAAAGGAAAGAATCAATGATAATGATCATTGTGTTTTCCCCACTGGTGTTTTCACTACATGAAGTATGATTCAAAATGTAATCCATATCCGGTATGGAGACACTTATGAATCATTTGTCGTGATTTTTGGAATATGACATACCTACGAACTACTAAGGAAATAATGGTAAACTAGAATTATGAGAAATCCTAGAAGCAAAATTCCCTTGAGATTAGAAAGCAATTCATTGCTGAATCTCACAAGTAAAAGGGGTTACTTGGAATTTCCCCAAATGACTGCAAAGCCATAGTGGAAAAGGGAGTGAATGACAAAGGCACAATTTGTCAAGTATTGGACGAATTCAAATGAATTTGATTCAAGTATGCTAAATATCCAGTGGATTTAAAACTAGTAAAAGTACTAGTATCTCATAGTAAATCTCCAAGTTTGATATTTGATCAAAAGTTTTTGAAGTTGTTCAAAATAGTGAGTGGATATGCAATTTTGCATGAAATTGAGTGGGAGCTATGAAAGTCTTCCTAAAACAATATGTGAATGACATATTTTTGAGTGGGAGCAATATAAGTCTCAAATTCAAATATGTAGGAACATAGTTTGAGTAAGAGTAGTGACTCATACCCAAATATGTTGGAAACATATTTTGAGTGGGAGCTTATAGGAGTGATTCTTAAGGATGTTAAGAATAAAAGCGCAAGTACTTATAAATAATGATTTATAAAGTGTAGAAGTTAATAATAAATGCATTATGATATTATGTAGTATTCCTTAAGGGATTCCGAAAAGGGTTTCAGAATAGAAGTTAATTAAGGAACTAGTCCTTGATAACTCAAGTTAGGAATAGTATTAAGTTTAACATCAATGGTTGAAAGAAAGAAAGGGATGATTATCATCCACTATGTTGAGACATAGGTTCTATCTTAGAAAAACCATGATGATAACTTAACATAATATGTGATCCAATAAGAAACGTTTAAAAGTGATTAAGTTTGAATCACGGAATGTTGAGCTAAGTTTGTCCGCAGTGTCTAGTAGAGAACGGTAGACATATTTTCCAAATCCATAAAGGATGACATATCTTAAAACATAAGGGGTTATGTTATAAGGGAATATGTTGGAAACTCCTGTAATACCGATTAGAGTCAAGTAGGAAACGAGGTGAACAAAACATCGAAAGTTGCACAGAGTGCACTAGTGTTTCGATGAATACATTTATAATAATAGATAAGGGTACCATCTAAAGTGTTGTATAATGTTGTGGCGAGGCTAGTTCGCTTTTAACGTACAATGATGTGTCCCAGGGCATAGTGCCTATGAGAAAGCCCTCGAGGTTGATCTAAAGTCACTGTAGGCTCCTGGAATCAGCCCTCGTTCTGCTGCCATAGCGACGATGCATACACACAAATGTTATCATGTGATGATAAAGTATTAATGTCAATCAAGGTGACATTAGTAAGTTGCAAAGTATTTGGGAATGTAAAGTACAGGCCCAAGACTCAACCTCTTCCATGAGCAAGCATGTTCAGGGTACCGGATATATGGTGCCAACGATTAAGAACAAATGCAGCTAGTGTATTTGTACTCTAGTGCAAGTGGGAGACTGTTGGAAATATGCCCTAGAGACAAATAGTAATAAGGACTATTATCATATTTCATATAGTTTATGATTAAGTTTTATATCATGCTATAACTATATTGAGTGGAAACATCAATACACGTGTGATATATAAACAACCAGGGGTTCCTAGTGAAACTCTAGTCACTGGTTCATTGGTTAACAGATGATCATGTTTCCTGATCATGTGGCATTATGCCAGTTGGAAATGGAGTCAACTCATTTTGAGAATGAGATGATGAACCAATACCCAACCTAAACATCGTGACCCGATCATGTCACGAAGTTCAAGTTACGATGATTAGAAATGGATCCTCGTAGACTATTCCTTAGATCGTGAAGCTATATCAATCACTGTCTCCTGAGAGTGCTTAGATAGCATCAAGCGCCACTTGGTAATACAGTGGTTATAAAGGTGTGTTCAGGTACTCGGAGGAAACCTTAGAGGCAATATATGTCAAGAGCGGGATTTGTCTATCCATGTGACGGAAAGATACTCAAGGGCCCACTCAGAGAAGTTATATCCAATAGCTGCGCAGCATGTGATTTGATCACAGGGATATCACTTGTCGGAACGAGTCAAGTAGCATTGTTCGGTAACGAGATTGAACACGACATGGTGATGTCATTGATCAGATCTCGGGCAATGCAAGTATTGAGAGACAAAGGGAATAAGACACGACTGTCCCGGTTCAAATGACGAAAGGTCTCCGCGGAACACACAGGGGTCACATGGCCATCTAGGTCCCGCTGTCGATCATTGGTGCGGGAGTGTCCCGATCATGTCTAGAGTGTTCCTGAACCGTGGGGTATCACGCTTAAGGGCTTGATGATGCTTAGAGAGTGTTTATAGGATCGGTAGAATCACCGAAGAATAGTAGAGAGAAAACCGGAAGGGTTTCGGTAAGTCCGGAGGATGTCCGGAGTGGAGGTGGAAGTGTTCCATAGCCACGGAGGTTGAATAATATGTGAATGAATGTTAAATATTGATTTAATCATTTATTCATAATTATTTAATAAAGAGAAAATCAATTTAAAAGGTCAAAAGGCTTAATGGGCCAATTCTCGGAGGGGAGAGGGCCCATTAGGGAAAGGAGAGAGGGAGAAGGGACAAGGGGGTGGCCGGCTGGGCCTAGCCCCCCCGCGCGGGGACCACTAGGGCCGGCCGGCGGCTGCCCCTCCCCCTCCTCTCCTTTAGTCCCACCCCGGGACTTTGAGGGAGGTAGTACCACCCCTCCCCCTATATATAGTGGGGGTATTTGGCCAGATAAATACACACAATATTCAATGAAGGTCTTCTCACTTTTGGGGAGACCTCCAATTGATATTCTCTCTCTCTCTCTCTCTCTCTCTCTCTCTCTCTCGTGACCGTGGTCCCAAGTTCGGACTGCGCGAACGAGAGACATCTTCACCACAGAGCGCCGTCGTGCTGCGGTATTCGGATCCAGGAGCTCTACTTCCGCAACTGCTACTGGATCGGAGAAGCAGGAGTCATCGTCAGGCACCGGACGTGTGTAACTCCCCGCGAGGTGTCGCACTTGAGGCACTCAAGTCGTTGGAGCCAAGGGAGCGCGAGGACTTCATCACGACCTTGAGGTCGGCTTTGGCTCGTCTACATCAACCACGCTCTCCTGAGCGTTGACAACGCTTTTCGGTCTTCAAGGGTAAGTTCACGAAAAGCCCCTCCTGTTACTGTATTACTAATATATAGGTCCTGGCAGCTTCAGGGGTTCAGGAGCGTAGGGTAAAATTTATTGTTTTAATGCGCGGAACCCCTTCAGATTTATTTTAAGAGACATCCCGATGTATTTTTTTCTTAGGACTATATCCAAATTCAATGATTTTCGCTCATGCATGCATGAGTTGTGTTAGCAATATTTTTACCTATGGCTCGTGCAATAGTTCTATCTTAGCTTGCATTGGGGAAGGCCGAATATGGTGAAGGCCGTGCATTCCCATATTTCTTTCCTCGTTATACATGTCTCCTCCATGGTCCAACCATATAAATAGATCTTTTCATTTTAGTTTGCGTGTCCACATGATGGAGGTGACATCGTGTGGAATAATAGTCTCCTGGATCCATTCCTGTGTTCACAAAGTTGGCATGCCCTTCTAGGATAATGTTGGTGGTTGTTTAGTTTTTCCCGCTTCGTAAGATCGTGATTATTTTAAGTGGTCTAGGGACATTAGCTGCGGTTTGAAAATTTGTCTTTGTGGGAGTTGTGCGAATGTGGCACAGGACACGGAGCTTTCATCAGTCTATGATCCTCATCCTTGTGTTGAGCAGTCGTCTGGCTATTCAAAATCTTGGAGGTTCTTCAACTTTGTGCAGTTTTTTAATAGGTAGATGGAGGAATATCTAGAGGAAATTGGAGGAGCTAAAACGACTACTACAAAATGGTTTGATGTAATTTTTTTAGTTTATCAATGTTCTTTGTAGGTTGTGTTCAGTTTCTTCGATCCATGTAATATGTTTGCTTAATTACTAAGTCAAACCATCAGACCAAGTCAGAATCAGACATCAAAAGTTGGATTATTCATTGCGGTGTTTAACGTAAATAAGCAGCAGTTTGTTCTATATCATATCGTTCTAAAAAACATTTGGTAGCTCATGAGCAACCCTCTCTTGTTTGTGGTATATTTTCCTACTCTCATCTCGCACAATCTCAATAACCAACGATTTCCTTGAACAAATGGTAATTGACATGATGGTTTAACAAGTCATGCAGCTAATTTATAAACCTGCATGAGTTGTATTAATTTTTAGTGAGTTATGGTGAGGGATACAACTCGCTGTTATTTTGGGGATTAGATTGCACATTCTTTTGTAGATTGTAGATCATGCAAACAAAAACATTGATGCACAAATTTTCATGCATATTTGAAGACCTATGTAGAATACAAACAAGACCAAGAATATTTGATATGATTTTAGTAGACTGGAGCTATTGAATACATACACATACAACGCGAGTGAATGTTGAACCATGAAAGGATAAATGAGAGATACTAGCGTTCTACGGGAAATCTCTCGATGGGCACGATTGTATACTCTAGATTTTTTCTCATTTACTTACACCTACATAAGATAATCATGTACTTTGGATGCCTCTACCAAGACGTTGTCGCACTCTATGGTTTCGATCTCTCTACCAAGATATTTAGGGATACCAAAATATACAATACATACAATACTTCTAAATGGCAAATCATATAGTGAAAGCTTTGTTTCGATTTTAACTTTTATCTACTATACATAAATTTTGTTTAACTAACGGTTTTGAAGGGACAATGGCTCAGGAAGGAAAAAAATGACAACATTTTCGTCACAGAAGTATGGCTTAAATTTAGTGCAAGTCTATTTGCTTTTGTGGACATCAAAATTGTATAATTAATTTAAATAATGTATCTTAATATTTAATAACTTTATTATGTGGCTAATGTAGATACATATAATGGTCTAAAATCATATGTAGAGGGAATGAGTTATGAAAAAGTAAAAAAGTTCAATATAAATAAGGGGGAAACACATATTTTATTTTACATCAATGTTCATTTATTTCTAAATTGTTTATGTTCACTTACTTGTTCTTTACTTTCAGTCAGAAAGAATTCATTTGTCTCGGTTGTTGCATTAGGGGATTGAGACACAATGGTGATTGTTGTTTGTGCATAATGGTGGCGACAGACAAATACACCAGCCACCATCAGATTTGGCTTCGCAATCGGTAACACATTTAAATGTGAAGGAATAGTTTTAGTGTGGAATAATTGTAAAACAACATTTTTGGACTTGTTTTCAATCCAAAAATCAACAAGTTTTACATGCATTTAAAAAAATCTTTTGTGCTTGTTTTTAGCTACCTTGCTCATGAAAGAATTAGCACACCATTACTTCTTTCCTCGCACTTCCCCAAGTACCAGCGTTTGCCTCTTGATTTTATTTTCCCCTGGAGTTGTGTCACTCGGTGCATACACATGTCTTCTCCTACCTACCGCACAACCTTACTAATGGTAGAAACGCGACAACATCACATCATGTGTCGTCACATGTCTTCCCTTCCATTGAGGACTCACCACAACCATGATTCATGCCGCCATCTTCGTCTTATTTCATGTCCCTAAGCAGGAGAGACAAATCATTGGCCGAGAAAATGAGTTATGAAAAAAAATCTCAATACTCCATAAGCTTATTTTGTGTTTTCTCTATGTTCACTAATTTCTTAGTTATTTGTGTTCTTTTCCTTCTTCCTTCCTTTTAACAAGTATGAATCCATTTGTCTCAGTCGTTGTGTTGTCATTTTTATGTACAATCTACACGCAAATTTCCCCACATTAGGGGATTGAGACGTAGTAGGGATTTGTGCAATGGTACATCGGCTTTGACTTTGCTATTACTAACACACTTAAATGGGTAAGGAATAGCCTTTAGTGGGGAATAATTCTAAAACAACATTTTGGATCATTTTTATCAAATGATTATCTTCAATCCAAGAACCAACAAGTTTTACTTGCTTTTTTGGAAAATCTTCCGTTCTTGTTTTTGCCTCGCTTGCACGCACATGAAAAAAATCAGCACACCACACACTACACCATGGAGCTCAGACCCTGGCGCTTATAGACCACTAGGCACAACCTTAGTCGTCGTGCTCGCGCTGACGCGGCAAAAAAAGCCATAAGGGATAACTGCGTCAGAGATTGTGTAACGGCGATGGATATTTTGGTGCGGCACAACGTGATCCGCCGAGCTACCGCTTCCGCGGCATGGCAGTGGATGTGCCTCGTTACATTACTGAATACGGAGGAACTTTAGTGTCGTGCCATGTATTACGAATGACGTGGTTTGTACAACATCACCGATCTATATAATTATTTACAGTATCATTAATCAAAGTAAGCAGTTTATAGTCATTAATTTAGGAAGCTAATTGCATTTAAATCGAAAATTTAATTTTATTGAGAGGATATTTATTACATCACATTGCACTACAACTACTTCTTACAAGGATCAAATCATTGTTTCAACTTCTCTTCTAGAAAATTATGAAAATAAAGAACTAAAGCTATCTACAACTAACCTAATTCTTCCACTAATCTTAAGTATAAGTGGAGGAATTTACCTAATCTAATCTTGAGGTCATCTTTATTCTACTAACACTCTACTGTGACAAACACAGACAGAGCCACCATCCTCCAACGACGATGCTTTCATGGCGACGGCAGCGATGGCGATAATGACGTTACCCTATCAATAATCCTTCACACGAGCTACACTGACCGCATTGTCGTGGATCTAAAAGAGATAGAAGATCAATTAGAGAAAGAACATGATGCAACAGCAGATCGATTAGAGAAATAACATGATGCAACGACAGATCGATTAGAGAAAGAACATGATGCAACATCAAATTGATTAGAGAAAGAACAAGATCCAACAACACATCGATTAGAGAAAAAACAAGATCCAACAGCACATCGATTAGAGAAAGAACAAGATCCAGTAGCAAATCGATTAGAGAAAGAACAAGATCCAACAGTGCATCGATTGAGAAAGAACCTTAGGCTCGAAGAACTCTAGAGCGGAGGCTGGGATGGGTTCATAGAGCTTGCGAGGCATCGCCGCATTTTGGAGGTCCGACAGTAGTAGAGATGGAAGTTGGTGAGATCTTAGGATATTTTTGGAAATAACTATGTTCAGATCTAGGATTTGTCTTGTCGAGAGAATGGATGCGGGTCGTACGGAGAGAGGAGCTGAGAGAATGGGGACTAAGGACTCCCTGTATTATATAAGAAATGGGGTGGTTGTTTGTGAGATGTAGTGTTTGGTTTATGGATTGTATAACCGCGTGCGCCTAGTAACATGGGCCGAATTGGTTCATAGAGCCCATACGTCGGTCTCTGGCAGCACGGGTAAGCAGTGGTGGTCTGCACCTGTCAGCCAGACAAGCCTAACCAGTCAGCGAGCAATGGTTGACCATTCTCCAGAGGACATCAACAATTAATGACGTTTCAAATGGGTGGCGGACAATAGGAATGCCTTTGTTCGCCAAGCGAGGCGTTAAAAACCACCGTCTTCCCCATCCATGTACCACGACACCAAATCTGCTGCTACCGTGTGTGTCATGGCATATAAGTGACCGTTGAGACAATATGGTGCCGCCAAAGCTCATTCGCCGCGTAACCAACTATTGTCTGTCCTTTTTGCTTATGCCACCCTAAAAATCTGCCGGATATGGGGTATTTTTTGTAGTAACAACTCCTTTCCTCATGGCTCCCCAAACATTTGTGCCCGTATCTCGGTCATTTCCATGTAAAGTTGTGTGACTCGGTGCATACATGTTTTCCCCTAGCTCCACACAACCATACTAATGGTAGAAACCATGGGACGTCACCTTCTACGTCGTCACATGTCTTCCCCACAATCATGAGTCGTGACACCATCTTCACATTATTTCATGTCCCTAATTAGGATAAATTGCGCTAAATATGGAGATCAATAAAATTTCAACAGAAAGACTCTGTTTTAGGTTCTCTTTGGATCACATAATGGAAAATGCAGGAATACAAAAAACATAGAGATCAGACGAGTTTTTCAGTGTGAAACAAATGATTGCAAAACATAGGAAATTGCAAGATATTTGTTTTGACAGAATACATGAAAAGTATAGGAAAAGGAAAAATGTCCCGATCGTATGCAATTGAGTCTATAAAGAGTTTGGAGTTGATGTTCAAATTCTTATGG
Source organism: Avena sativa (assembly GCA_916181665.1). Taxonomy (NCBI): domain Eukaryota; kingdom Viridiplantae; phylum Streptophyta; class Magnoliopsida; order Poales; family Poaceae; genus Avena; species Avena sativa. The sequence continues at coordinate 623,991,932 of OV702288.1, read as the reverse complement.
AATTGTGATATAGGAATCTAATCCATATAAATTTTAGTGGCACCATCCTATGACCCAAAGGCAATCAATCCATAGGAAAAAAGTCCTAATGGTTGGAATTCTACAATGATTTTGAAATCCCTACAATCCAAAGAGGGTTTTAGTGGATTTATTTCCTTGTAGGAAGTTGACATTGATATCTCGAAAATAGGTGTATTAAATACTAGAAATATCTCGACGGATTGAACCCTCTATGCCCCTTCGGTTCAAATTTACTCTTTTCCTTCCTTCACCATATGTAGCAAGCACTTCACTTAATTCTAAATGATAATCTCTTGGTTTGCACAATTTAATGATGTGAAAAAATCTAGTTATGTCAAATCCACAATGAATTAGTTGTTTCCGTGTGCATAACCTTTGGTGCACATATCCTCCAAACCATGAAAATGAGTAAGGGGATATTATTGTGGTATCTATGGCATTCTAATTCGGTTCTGTCAAAAAGTAATGTTGTTATTGTAAAATTTCATCGCCACACCATCGTTGTTGAGATCTTTTGTAAAATTGTTCGCAGCTGAGAAATGCGTGAACATAGGGTGGCTATATAGAAAACTGCTAAGAATGTTTATCATCCGCTGGTATCCGACTTGCACATAATGTTGTTCCAGTATCCCGCACGCACATAAACATCCCACGGTGTCAATGCACGTATTTCTAGTGTATCTGCTACTCCTTGCAAGTTTCAACCTATGGTAAACATTACAAAACGCGAAGAATTACTTTTTTTCTGAAAGTGAACAAGAACATAAGAAGAAAATAAAATATTCATGACTAAAAAAAAAGTAAACAACTTAGTTTAGTAAAAACATACGTTGTGGATAACTGACACACCAACCGAAAAATGTCAAAATCGGTGAACGGAAAATTCTTGGGTTTGAGACCCAGATTCACAGTGGCCCTATCTTCCCAATTTTCGCAAGTTATCCGTGGCCCCACAAATATCAGCTCTACTGTTTTTTTTTTTAAGTAAACCATATTTTATTAGACAATCCAGAGATTATATATATGGTCAAAACTTAAGACAAACATGTTTATCAAGCAACTTTGCACAAAGAACTCCGCAAGTAAAATTACAATTCCACCTTTGGAGAAGCTTGTGCCTCGCTAAACCGTCGTCCATCTACCTCCGCCGCCACCATGATAGCGTCGGAAAAAGAGGTGAACAACCGCCATACGTAGATCTGAGAGAGCACCATCGCATACGAGGATGCTTTTCGAGCCGATGAACCGAGTCGTCGCAAGCGACGAGATCGAGACTTTGTGGCACGTCGGTCGGGGATCTTCCCCGTGATCACTAGATCCCGACATCGTCGTCTTCATCTGACGCAGTCGGAGAAGAGAGACGTTGTCGCCTGCCGTCATCCACGCGCACAGCTGCAAGACCGTCACCCGCGAGAGTGACGAACGTCGACCACCAGACACAAATCTCACCGGATCCAGAGACCGGCGAGAAGACTGGGCCACCTGCCCCCCGACATCACCGGTTGGAGCGACGACGAGATGGAGGAAAAACAGGGCAGATTATTCCGACGCGACGTAGTCTCCTCCATGAAAGCCATGCCTCAAGGAAGAAGGACTACCCTAACTACATGCCGGAGGCCAGGGTCCCCACCCCCCCACCCCACCCCCTCACATGCCGAAGTGGCCGACGGAGGAGGCAGGGACCGGTGGCGGCTGTAGATTGGGGCCAGATGTGATCGCCTCTTTTTTCTTAGAGAGAGAGAGAGAGCGTATCATCAGCTCTACTGTTTGAGAAAGGGGATGCAAGCAAACCTGCGAAATCATGTTCCAACCAAATCTAACACGAATAACAACCAAACACAATTGAGATTACCATGTCAATGTTTTGGGTAGCAAAGTGATTCTTGTTTTCTCGATCTTGGTTCCACCACCTCCCTATCGTCTGGCGCCTCTAGGAGGCAACCACAAAAACTCAATGGAAACAAAATTAGGAGTCTGGCGCCTCTAGGAGGCAACCACAAAAACTCAATGGAAACAAAATTAGGAGCCAAGGGTACACCTGAATAAGGAGGGAAGAACGAAGAAAAGAGACTACACATGGATGGTGAGAGGTCAGGGGAGAACGGCTGTTTGGTTGCAGAGATCAAGTTGGTTTACTCGGAGGCAGTTGGGCAGGAGCGAGAGGACGGGGAAGGGAGCCTTTTCTCACAACAGATAAGAGCCTGTTTGAATGACATGGGTTGGGAAACCTAGGAATAGGAAACACACAACAATCTTCCAGGCTTATAAGTCAAAATAGAGGGGTGCAAAAATACAGAAAAGGTGCAAGAATTGTAGTTTTGATGGAGCATAGGAAAAACAGAAAAGAATCCTGCATAATGAGATCTTAAAAACAGGTTCGAGTGGATATCCAAATTCCTATGTAGTATCATTCCTTTGATTCAAACATGACCAGAGGGAAAAAAATCCTACTGTACAAAATTCCTACAGTACAAGGAGGGCCTAAAGATACAATCATACAACTACAGTAAGTTGGTGTAATTCTTTCATGTACTGGCATCAGTCAGTGGATATCCTTGGGAAATCGTCATTAGCAACACCATCGCAAGGGGTACACAGACTTTACAACTGAACAGAAGCTTCACATAAGCACCATCAAACTGTACTGACAATGAAAACATCCCCTGGCAGCACCCAGCCCCAGCCGATAGGATCAGACTGTATACAAAATGGAATCCATTCCACCACATTTTCTCTTCTTACTTGAAGTTCAATGGAACAGAAATATAGAATACTTATGAACCTTATGATTGACACAAAACAGAATACAGAAACAAAGATTGGTGCAAGAGAACAGACATTTTGCGCGTTGCGCAACACAGCGGGATTAGACGGCCCTCAACACAGTTAGTTTTCTGTTCAGACATAATCTTCACCAATCCCTGGCTCATTTAGCTGGGAAGGGTGACAAGTGTTCCTCTCTTTTTTTCAAACAAGTGGGAAGTCATGGAGCTCCGCTAAGGTACGATTTCTGTTTGCTTAACATTTTCAACAGCTAGCAACTGATTTCTTTTGGAACTCCAGAATCTCAGTTCCATCTGTAGATATGGTAATCTGGCATATGCAGATGAACTATATTCTGAACATGAACAATTTTTATACCTGGGTTCAGATTAAAGTCAGCCAGCTGTCTGATTGTGTATCTGACCAAGTCTGGTATCTTAGTACTCCAGATTTATGATTAAGCCACAGACTTTCCAAAATAACTTAATATCCATGTAAACATGAAAATCACAAACTCAAGCAACGGCTCTTGGGCAAGCAGCAGGAATAACATATACTGTATTTAACTCAAACCCTGAACATCACAGTTAACTGCAGTAAATTTTAGAACCCTGAACAATTATACACCCATGATCTATTGCCACATCCTATGTGCCAGCTTAAATATGATAAACAGACCAAGCACGATGGAAAGGGGTGTACACTCGATGATCAATCTAAGAACTTCCCAATATGAGGTCAAAACACCCACAGTTTTGCAGAATCACACAGACAAAAAGTAAGGCAGAAGTACCTTCTTCACTAAATGAACGAGCTACAACAGCTAATGAGCTCAGGTAAAGGATCCACAGCTCCATGGCTGCAGTACAGAATAATCTAGAGCACAGTAATTTTTATAACTGCCCTTGAGTCCCAATACAACATACCACATTATGCCAGTACTCATCCTTTATCATGCCCAATTTCATAATTTGATGTTAAACCACGATTGGAAGCCACAATAAGGGAAACATAACCTTTCGCATCTCCCAGAGCAAATTGGAAACCACATAGCAGCATCCATAAGAACACAATCAACTTAATCCATATCAAATAGTTCAATGTCACTTACTTTAAAGCTGAAATAGAGAGTTCACAAATAATAATAATGAGCAATACATCAAACATTTTTACAGGTGTAGCTAAAATTAACACCTGATCACGCATAATGTACAAAAACAATCTCAAGTACACAAACTCAATCACTGGAAGTGAAGGCTCTTGCCGAGTGAAGCAAAAAATGGATCAATCCAGCAGGCCAGTCTTCCGCCACACGGCATTGCGTACCTGGCGGAGGTCCCTCCCCTTGAGCGTGCGTCCAGCGCCCTCCAGCACCGAGAACGTCGTCATGGGCGACTCCCGTGCGCGCGAGCGCGCCACCATCTCGTGCGGCGGCAGCATCTCCTCGTCGTCGTCCTCATCCGGTTCGCTCGTGAACGCGTCCACCGTAGGTTGCCGCAGCCGCGCTGCCGGTACATTCACCGGTGCGGACTGCGGTATGTGCATCGCCGGCGTCGGTGCCGCGCGGGGAACGGTGGGGATCATGCGGGGAAGGGCCGTCGCCGGGGACGCGGGGGACGACGAGGTAGACGAAGAAGACGGAAGAGGAGAGAGAGGCGAGCGAGGCCCGATGCGCTCGGGGAGGGCTTCGAGGATGCCCCCAGGTGGGCGGCGGAGGCGGGGGCTAGGGTTTGCGGCGCGGATGGAGGAGATGAGGAGGGGCCGGCGCGGCGGCTGCGGCTGCGGCCGCTCAGGGGATCCGACTCCCGAGCCGAAGAGATCGTCCTCGTCGAGCTCGAAGGCCGCCGAGCCGGACTGGTCGCCGGCGGCCGCGGGAGGGAGAAAGGAGCCGAGGAACCGCTCGGAGCTGGGCGAACTCTTGTGGCGCGCACGGTCCATGGCGCAGCTGGCTGTGCGGGTGCAGGTGGTGTCACGGCTGGCGCCGGATTGGCGACTGACGGCAGATGTCACAGGTGAGAGGCGGCGATCCGGCAGCGCAGTAGGGGATGCGTGCCGATGCCGACTTGGGTCCACGGGTTTGTTGGACTCTGCCCTTTGGGGAAGAACAGGGCCAAAGGTCTTGTACATCAGTGGCAGGGTTTCTGAGTATTTTCTGCTACGTTTATGCTAGCTACCAACCTCTCAGAATATTAATCTTAAAGTTAAACTTTTTAAATTTGGTAAACCATATATAAATGAGTAGCAACATGTATGGTATTAATATATAAATGAATATATTACAAAACTATATTTTACGACTGGACTTAGTGATACTAATTTAATGTTATAGATGTTGCTACATTTGAAGTTGATCAAATTCTAATAAATTTGACTTAAAACAGAGGCGGACCCAGGGATTTGTTGAAGCCTGGGCGCGCGCCGCAGGTCAACTAATTTTTTTCTAGGACAATTGTAAGCATCAGATGGAGCAAAAGTAATTTTCACAATGGTTTTAGTGCGGAATCACGAATGCAATAAATTACACATTCAAAACATATTTAAATGTTCACAAGTTCACAACACGTGCGAATGTTTACAAGTTTAAAATATATTCAAATGCTCATATGCGCTAATATTAGCTATGATAGAACTTATCAAGAACTCCCAAAAGTCTAATGAAACTCCAGCGATCGACGACAAGAGTTAAATGTCCAAACTCACCAACATCAAGACTCTACCTAGTAAAAGAAAGATAGATAGATTAGTAAAATCATTTGAACATGCCTTGAAAATGTATTCATCTTGGTTGCACCGGTGGTGGTGGTAAGTTTGTATTAACCAAAAACCTCCCAACTCTTGAAATATGAACTATTTTATTAATGAATAATCAATATTTCAAGCCTCAAGGTTTAAACCAGTTTGAGTTGAGCAATTCATGATCCACATCCTAAATTATAGATTTACAGGTTCACATATGAGAACCAAAATTGACAAAAAGATGAGCAATGGAAAATTAAGGAAGTAATACATGTCTATCTTTTGTTTGTTGAAGTGGAGTCCGACGAGCCTCCCGAACTAGATGCCGCCAGGTCGCCTCGCCGGCGCTTGCGGCCGCCCGATGCGGCTAGGCAATGGACGTTGTTGTTGCCTGGTATGCCTGCCACCGCCGTCGCATGAAGGATGTGGAGTAGCCGACATCTGGGAAGCATTTTGGGATCGCGAAGGGCTCGGATGGGCTCGAATCTACACGGCGGTGGGGGGAGGAGACGACTATAGGGAAGGAGGAAAGGGTAGGGGCTGAATGTTCAGGCACAACAATATTTTACAGCAATCAGGAGTAGCCAGCATCTGGGAAGCGTTTTTGCATCGCGAAGAGCTCGGATGGGCTCGAATCTATGGCGACGGTGGGAGGAAGGAGACGACTGCAGGGAAGGAGGAAAGAGGAGGGGCTGAATGTTCAGACGCGGCAATATTTTACCACAATCAGGAGTGCGGGATTTCCCTTGTCGAAACCTGGTGATATGTGTTATGGCTCGTACAAGTAACGATGGAATAAAATGATCGATAGTCTGAGCTTTAGAAACTTATTAAAAATAGCAACTTGTTCCTTTGTTAAAGCAAATATTAGTCCTGTTAGGTTTAGAGAACAGTGTATGTTCATCTTCTCAATTGAGGCTCTTCACTGAATGTTGGAGTATTAAGGGTCAGATTTCACACATTTGCATGTTGATTAAGTCAGTTACGTTTCTACCTGAGGTTTGGCAACATCATTTATGTTCTCTGTTTGTCGATGAAGCCCATTTATTAATGAATCTGTTCAAATTTGGGAACCATTTTGGTGTAGCTTCTGAACACGATGGCCAGATGCAGCTGGGCATGGCTGCGTGGCTGGGGAATAGCCGAACATGGATCGATTGAGATCGATCGCGAGGCTGCCTGGCTCGTTGGCTCGCTGCCACTACCTTTTCCATCGCGAGGCACAACCCAAGCCCATAATGTATTCAAGGAGTCAAAGCTCACCAGCAGAACGTGCCCTAGTTGCCCATGATTTTGCCCCTCGGTCAGATCCGATTTCATTGCTATTTCTACTCTCGCTCAAGAGGCGAGTGCGAGCGAAGCTGGGGAATACACTTAGAGGTCGTTTGTCATCTAGGTATTCATTTTATTTATATTATGATTTTAAAAACACCCATATGTTTGGTTGCCACCGGAGTTTGCAAATGATGGGTCTAAGATAGGAATTGGGTTTACACGTGAGGATATTTCAATGGATTTACCAAATGAAATGACAGCCCAATTCCATGTCGACCAAACAATATAGGGATAGAATTGCAAAATGAATTCCAGGATTTCAGGCTTAAATGATGGATACCAAACGACCTCTTAGGGTGTGTTCGGTAGCCCGGGTGTCCTATCTCACCTCATACATGTTGAGTATAGCTATGTGGAGCACATACAAGTTGTTTTACATGTTGTGTTTGGTAGGTCGTGTGAGGTGAGCTTTGCTCAGTTGAGAGTGTGTTTCTTGTCCTGTATGACATGAGCTAGGCCAGACAATTTTTTAACAACAGTCAAGTCCCTAGCAAAAAAATAAAAAGCAATTGGGTCCCTAGGAGGTCGTCGGCGCCGCTGCCGATGAGAGGAGCAGACGCCGTTGCCGGCGAGACGCTTCCCCGCTGCCAGGATGCCACGCATCTCCTTCCCCACCGACAGGACGCCGAGCTCCGACTCGCTGTTGCCGCAGGAGGCCACGCCCCTGCAGGGAGTAAAGCTCCGACTCGAGGTGACAGGAAGGTCAATGGGAGGGGACTGGGGCGGTGGATCTCGACGGGGCCACCCCAACGCGCCGCCGCTATGCACCGCAACTCGCGGCTGCCACTCGCTCCTCCATGGCCGGTGAGGAGCTGCCGCTGCTCCACGCGTGGCCTAGAGAGGCAGCGTGCCCTGCCGCTGCTCCACGCGCGGTGAGCCCGGGTGAGGCAGTGTGACCTGCCACTGCGGTGCCATTGCCCCACGACCTCGTCGGCGACGCTGGGTGGCAGGCGACGTGGAGACAAGGAGAAGCTACGCGGCGGGGGTTGAAGAAGAGGAAGGGAGCTCCAGGGAGAGCGATAGGGGGGACGGGGGAATTGGACTAGCTAGAGCGAGTGCGGGGCGTGACCCCTGTGGGCTGGAGCGCGCGCGGGATGGACTCAGCACTGCCCGGTAGCGAAGCTCGATCTGAGCTTCCCAACTCGGCAGTGATGAGGGGCATTTTCTGTAGGAAGTGGGGACTGCCGACCGAAGCCGACCCGATCTAACAAACAGCGAAAGGTGGGATGAGGAGAGAATATCTGAGATCCCCCGGCCTACCAAACACGCCCTTAGTTTGTGGACGTATGAATAGTATTCTAAAAAATAATAATTTTAATCTCCTAAAACTAAACACCACTTAGCCCAAACAGTAGTATCAAGTTCTAAATACTAGGTTGTAGCTCAGTAGTAAGGGTTGCAATTGCCAGCTTTGTAGATGTTTAGGCTCTAGTCTCGACCATAATTATGGTAACTCGTCAATATGGGCTCTTTCTTAATATAAAAAACCACAAACCCCATGCCGGTCTCATTTTTTTTAATATCAACTTTTGTGTTCGATTTCAAGGATTTAAAACTATAAAAGAATTATGTTGGACGTTCGAGTTTTTTAAAGGAATGCGGACATGCCGTAGGGGAGGCCCAACAGGAGTTTTTTAAAAGTAGTAAGAACTCAAATATATGTCCATGAAGACTTGAATCTGGACGTTGGAGTTCTAAAGAAAAAAGCAATCACTCCAGCCTCATGGATTTATCTTTGTAAAATTCGCAAACTCTACTGGAGATGGAAGATATATCTATCTATTTATAATCTTGATTTATTTGGATTAAGTGAGGTGATGTCAGACTGTCTTTATAGTTGTCATGTTGGAGTTTTACAAAGTTGTAATAGAGAGAATGAAGAAAGACAAGTTTCTTTTTCGGTAGTTAAGTGATAATCTCTTAGAGACTATGAAATAATGAATAACATATTTTTATTAAATAATTAATAAATAACCTAGGGATGAAGATAGGAGATAATGTATTGCACAACTTATATGTATTGCCATCTCTAGATCATGTGGACAACTGAGGAAATAGATATGCCTTCTCTATCATTTTGCATGCTCTAATAAAATGCGCAAGTCACTATAAGAAATCCTAATAAACTAATAGATATTGTGTACAACATGAGGTAAATTAAAATACATGAACATGCAAGTACCAACAAAACAATAAGCATTGTTAACCAAGGAAGGTACCTTATTTTTCCTTGTGGCCCAACCACAAAACTATATTAATAAGTTGTATTTTGTTTGTCATGATTTAACAATGGTGACATCCAAATCAACGATTTTCATATTGCTACATTTTTTACAAGCTAGTATGGGCCTAAAAGGTTGACGAGCTTAAACCTTAGGCAACTTACAAAATGGATAGTCTTGTGTAACACAAGAACCAACACTAAAGAACGTCGAAGAAGAACTCATGAAACAGGAAGAAAATATGCAAAGGACAATGTGGTATTGGAGAAATCTAAATTACTCTCATAAATCATGGTTTCCTCTATGCAGTTGAATCCGATTAAAAACATTGAATAACATTGAGGGGGATCGACGATGCAAGGTGTTCCTTTCAACAACCAAATGAAGCTTTTGTGGAAGGTTGTGTCTATTTCATTAGGGCCTTGGGGAGAGAGCATAATTGAAAGTGCATGTGTGCCCTCATGTGTGGTTTTGATAATTAGTGACAATCTCTATGGACCTCATGTTTGCATTGAATTACACTTGTAGGAATTGTTCACGGGTATCGCTTTAACCATTTGTTAGCTTCAAGGTTAAAGGATGAAGATGTTGGAATTATGCCCTAGAGGCAATAATAAATATGTTATTATTATAATTCTTGTTCATGATAAAGTTTATATTCCATGCTAGAATTGTATTAAGCGGAAACATTAATACTTGTGTGGTTTGTGAACAACACCGTGTCCCTAGTACGCCTCTATGGACTAGCTCATTGATCATTGATGGTTAAGGTTTCCTAACCATAGACATGAGTTGTCAATTTATAATGAGATCATATCATTGAGAGAATGATATGATGGACAGACCCAAACTAAGCGAAGCAATTAGATTGTGTCATTGTGTTCATCTTTGCGAAGCTTTTCCTATGTCAAATATTGTATTCCTTAGACCATGAGATAATACAACTCCCTGGTATCGGAAGAAAGCTTTGAGGTCATCAAACGTCATCCTATGAGAGGGTGATCATAAAGGTGTCTCTCAGGTGATCGGAAAGTATCTGTTGGGTTGTATGTATCGAGATGGAATTTGTCCCTCCCAAGTCGGAGAGATATACTTCGGGCCCACTCGGTAATCGATATCAACACCGCTTGCAAGCATGTGGTTAAGGAGTTAATCACAAAGTGATATCGGATTACGGAACGAGTAAAGTACTTGCTGTGAACGAGATTGAACTAGGTATGACGGTACCGACGATCGAATCTCGGGCAAGTAAAATATCGCGAGACGAAGGGAATATATATATGGGATTGATTAAATCCTGGCATCGTGGTTCATCCGATATGATCATCGATGAATGTGTGGGAGTCAATATGGGTGCCCAGACCCCGCTGTTGATTATTGATAGAAGATCATGTCTGCATATTCTCGAACCCGCAGGGTCACACACTTAACGTGTCTCGACGCTAGGATAGATTGGATAATTGGTTTATGAATTTTTGTTCGGAGTCTCGGATGGGATCCGGGACATCACGAGAGGTTCCGGAATGGTCCGGAGAATAAGATTCATATAAGGCAGTGCAGTTTTTGGAGTTCGGAATTGTTCCGGATTAATCGGTATTGTACCGGAAGCTTCTAGAACCTTCCGGAAGGGGGCCAACGTGGTCCCACCTTCCGGGAGGGGGCATGGGCCTATGAGGGAGTGCCCTGGCCGCATTGGGCCAGGGGCACAAGGCCCCATAGGGCCCAGCCGATCCTAGATAAGTTTAAACTCGTTTAAACTAGAGATAGGGTTTCTAGATAAGGGATAAGTTTAAATCGTTTAAACTAGAGATAGGCTTGGAGGATGGGCAAGGGCTGGCCGCACCCCCCCCTCTATATAGAGGGCTGGTGCGCCCCCTCCCCCCAACCTACACCTTCCTCCAAACCCTAGTTGCCCTGCTGCCCTCCTCTCTCCCTCCCGACTGTTTGCAGGCGAAGCCCTGCTGCAGAAATTCTCCACCAAATACACCACGCCGTCGTGTTGTAGATCCAATCCATCTCTCCACCATACTTGCTGGTCCAAGGAAGGAGGAGACGTCGAGGTGCTGCACGTGTGCATCTCACGGAGGCACCGCCACTTGTGGTGCTAGATCGGATCGGATCGCGAGGAGGAGAAGCGAGTACGACTACATCACCCACGTTCCGATGAACGTTCCGCTGTGCGAATCTTCAAGGGTATGAAGATCTAATCCAATCTCTCTCGTTGTTTGCATCTTCTAGATTAGATCCTGGCTTTCCCTTTGTTCGCTTCCGTAGAAAAATTTGATTTACTATGCTGCGAATCCCTTCAGTGGTATCAGAGCTAGGTCTATGCGTAGATGTGTTTCACGAGTAGAACGCAACATGGTTGTTGCGGGCGTTGATGTTTTCTGTTGCAAGCCTCTTGTTTGTGTTCTTCTTATGGCGCGGGATAGTGAGATTGAAGCGGTCCAGGCCAACCTTACGCGACATCGTTCGCGAGACCGGCTCCGCACTTGACGTGTGGCTTGTACCACACATGCGGCTGGTGGATGTCAGTTTCTCTCACTATAGTTGTCATGGGATTAACACCGGAGTTTGGCAACCATAATATCACCGTTGTGGCTTTCCGTAGGTAAGAATCGTTCTTAGCATCTACTCCCATAAGCCACGTAAAACATGCAACAACAAAGTAGAGGCGTCTAACTTGTTTTCGCAGGGAGTGTTTTCTGTGATATGGTATGGCCCAAGATGTGATGTGTATATTGTATGCGATGATCATGTTTTGTAATGTTTCACGACTTGCATGTCGATGAGTACACAACCGGCAGGAGCCATATGGTTGTCTTTATAATTGTGTATGACCTGCAAGTCAACTTCTTATACGCCATGTAATAGCTTTACTTTATCGCTAAGTAGTTAGCAATAGTTGTAGTTGCTATTCGTGGTGGAGACAATCATGGTGGAGTGATGGAGATCATGCCGGAACGCACAAGATGGAGATCATTGCGCGAAGATTGGCTATACCATGTCACATAAAGTTATATGCATGTGATGTTTATCCTTTTATGTATCTTATTATGCTTAGATCGCGACGGTAGCATTATAAGATGATTCCTCACTTAAAGATCAAGATAAAAACTGTGTTCTCCCCAAGTATGCACCGTTGCGAAAGTTCGTCGTGTCCAAGCATCACGTGATGATCGGGTGCTATAGACTCTACGCTCACATACAACGGGTGCAAGCCAGCTTTGCACACGCGGAAATACTTGGGTCTAACTTGACGAGCCTAGCATGTACAGACATGGCCTCGGAACACAAGAACCGAAAGGTTAAGCATGAGTCATATGAATGATATGATCGACACTTCGTTGTCCACCATTGAAACCACATCTCTTCTCGTGAAGATCGGATTAGGTGTGGTGAATTTGGATCGTGTTCACTAAACAACTTGAGGGATGTTGAATTTAGTGGGAGTTCATCTAGTAATTTGATTAAGTTGAACTATTTATCATGAACATAGTCTAAATTGTACTTGCAAATACTGTAGATCACATGGCCAAGTCCAACTTCAACTTCAACGTTTTTGCTGAGAAAGAAAAGCTTAGAAACAATGGGTCTAACTTCACCAACTGGTTCCGCAATCTAAGAATCATTCTGTCTGGCGGACAAAAGGACTATGTCCTTGAGAAAGCGTTAGGTAACCCCCCTGCTGCAACTGCGCCGGCTGATGAGAAAGCTGTCTATCAGTCGCGCAAAGATGATTATGGTGTGATTAAGAGCACCATGTTGTTTGCTATGGAACCGGAACTTCAAAATCATTTTGAAAACTATCCCGAGCCCTTTGAGATTCTCGAAGAGTTGAAAACCATGTTTCAGACTCAAGCCCGTTCTGAGAGATATGAGATCTCCGAGAAGTTCTTTAACTGCAAGATGGAGGAAGGGAGTTCCGTTAGTGAGCACGCCATTAAGATGTCGGGCTACACTCAACGCCTTGAGCAACTGGACTGCAAGATTCCAGAGGAGCTCAAGATTGACAGGGTTCTACAATCACTCCCTCCCAGCTACAAAATTTTTCTAGTGACTCATAATCAGATTGGTTCCACTGATACGATCACCGAGCTCTTCGCAAAGCTGAAGGCTGCGGAGGTGGACATCAAGAAGGATAATCATGTGTTGATGGTCAACAAGCCCTCCTTTAAGAAAGGTAAAGGTGCAAAGAAGCCCTTCAAGAAGGGCGGCGGCAAGCGCAATGCCCCTGCTGAGAAGAAGCTCAGGTCTGGTCCCAAGCCGAAAACTGAGTGCTTCTATTGCAAGGACAAGGGTCACTAGAAGCGCAACTGTCCGAAGTACTTAGCGGACAAGAAGGCTGGCACCATCAAAGGTATATTTTATATACATGTTATTGATGTTTTCCTTACTAGCCCTCGTTGTAGTGCCTGGGTATTTGATACCGGTTCAGTTGCTAATATTTGTAACTCGAAACAGGAGCTGCGGAATAGGCGGCAGCTTGCGAGGGATGAGGTGACGATGCGCGTTGGCAACGGATCAAGAGTTGATGTGATGGCCGTCGGGACGCTCTCTTTAGTTTTACCTTCGGGATTAGTTTTAAACCTTAATAAATGTTATTATGTGCCTGCATTGAGCATGAACATTATTTCTGGATCGTGTTTATTGCAAGACGGTTATTCATTTAAATCGGAGAATAATGGTTGTTCTATTTATATGAGTAACATCTTTTATGGTCATGCACCTCTTGTGAGTGGTTTATTTCTTCTAAATCTCGAAAGGGATGAAACACACATCCATAACATTGAGGCTAAGAGATGCAAAGTAGATAGTGATAATACTACTTATTTGTGGCACTGTCGTCTAGGTCATATTGGTGTAAAGCGCATGAAGAAACTCCATTCTGATGGACTTTTGGAGTCTCTTGATTTTGAATCATTTGACACATGCGAACCATGCCTCATGGGCAAGATGATCAAAACCCCGTTCTCCGGTATGATGGAGCGAGCAACGGACTTGTTGGAAATCATACATACCGATGTATGCGGACCGATGAGTGTTTCGACGCGCGGTGGATATCGCTATTTTCTCACTTTTACCGATGACTTAAGTAGATATGGGTATATCTATTTAATGAAACATAAATCTGAAACGTTTGAAAAGTTCAAAGAATTTCAGAATGAAGTGGAGAACCATCGTAACAGAAAGATTAAGTTTCTACGATCCGATCGTGGGGGCGAATATTTGAGTTATGATTTTCTCACGCATCTCAAAGCAAGTGGAATCGTTTCACAACTCACGCCACCCGGAACACCACAGCGCAATGGTGTGTCTGAACGCCGGAATCGAACCCTATTAGATATGGTCCGATCGATGATGTCTCTTACTGATTTGCCGTTATCGTTTTGGGGTTATGCATTAGAAACCGCTGCATTCACTTTAAATAGGGCTCCATCTAAATCCGTTGAGACGACACCGTATGAACTGTGGTTTGGTGCTAAACCTAAGTTGTCGTTTCTTAAAGTTTGGGGATGCGAAGATTACGTCAAGAAGTTGATGCCGGACAAGCTCGAACCCAAAGCGGAGAAATGCATCTTCATAGGATACCCTAAGGAAACTATTGGGTATACTTTCTATCACAGAACTGAAGGCAAAGTGTTTGTCGCAAAGAACGGTTCCTTTCTTGAGAAGGAGTTTCTCTCGAAAGAGGTGAGTGGGAGGAAAGTAGAGCTAGACGAGGTTATTGAACCTTCTCTTGAATTGGAGAGTAGCGCAGCACCTGAAATTGTTCCAGTGCCGCCTGCACCAACAATAGAGGAAGCTAATGACAAGGATCATGAAGCTTCGGACGATGCTGCTACTGAAAGTCACAGGTCGACAAGGTCGCGTGCCCCTCATGAGTGGTACGGCAACCCTGTCTTGACTGTCTTGTTAGTAGAAGACAGCGAACCTACGAACTATGAGGAAGCGATGATGAGCCCAGACTCTGAGAAATGGCTAGAAGCCATGAAATCCGAATTGGGATCCATGAGCGAAAACCAAGTATGGACTTTGGTGGACCCTCCTAGCGACCGAAAGGCCGTTGAGTGCAAATGGATCTTCAAGAAGAAAACGGACGCGGATGGTAATGTTACCGTCTATAAAGCACGGCTTGTTGCGAAAGGTTTTCGACAAGTTCAAGGTGTTGACTACGATGAGACTTTCTCTCCCGTAGCGATGTTCAAGTCCATTCGGATTTATTAGCAATTGCTGCATTTCATGATTATGAAATATGGCAAATGGATGTCAAGACTGCTTTCCTCAATGGCAACATTGATGAAGAGTTGTATATGATGCAACCCGAAGGTTTTGTCGATCCTAAGGATGCTGATAAAGTATGCAAACTTCAGCGTTCCATTTATGGACTGAAGCAAGCGTCTCGGAGTTGGAACCTTCATTTTGATCAAGTGATCAAGAGCTTTGGATTTGTTCCAAATTGCTACGAAGCTTGCATCTACAAGAAAGTGAGTGGGAGCTCGGTGACGTTTCTGGTACTATATGTGGATGACATATTGATTATTGGAAATGACATCAACATGCTTAACGAAGTGAAGAGTTATTTGAACAAGTGTTTTTCAATGAAAGACCTAGGTGAAACTGCTTATATATTGGGCATCAAAATCTATAGAGATAGACAAAGACGCCTGATAGCTTTAAGCCAGAGTACATACCTAGACAAAGTTCTGAAAAGGTTCAGAATGGATAAGGCATTGAAAGGTTTAGTGCCTATGTTGTCAGGGAAGATATTGAGCAAGGCTCAGTGTCCAGCTACGGTAAATGATAGGGAAGCTATGAGCAAAGTGCCTTATGCCTCGGCCATAGGTTCCATCATGTATGCCATGTTGTGTACTAGACCGGATGTGTCCAATGCTCTTAGTTTGACGAGCAGATATCAAAGTGATCCAGGAGTGGAACACTGGAGAGCCGTGAAGAACATCCTAAGGTACCTAAATAGGACTAAAGAAATGTTCTTAGTCTATGGGGGTGATGAACAGCTCGTCGTAAAAGGTTACGTCGATGCTAGTTTCGATACCGACAAGGATGATTGTAAATCTCATACAGGATACGTGTATATTTTGAATGGAGGAGCTGTGAGCTGGAGAAGCTGCAAGCAAAGCGTGATCGCGGTATCTACAGTAGAAGCGGAATACATGGCTGCTGCAGAAGCGTCAAGTGAAGGAGTTTGGATCAGGAACTTCATCACTGAGCTTGGCGTGGTTCCAAGTGCATTGGACCCACTGGAGATATTGTGTGACAACACTGGCGCCATAGCACTCGCTAAGGAACCAAGATATCATCCAAAGACCAAGCATATCAATCACAAGTTTCATATAATCCGAGATTATATAGCAGATGGAGATCTGAAGATTAGCAAAGTACATACAGATCTGAATGTCGCAGATCCATTGACTAAACCTCTTCCACGTGTAAAACATGATCAGCACCTCAGTGCCATGGGTGTAAGATTGTTGCCAAATGTAAACTAGATTATTGACTCTAGTGCAAGTGGGAGACTGTTGGAATTATGCCCTAGAGGCAATAATAAAGATGTTATTATTATAATTCTTGTTCATGATAAAGTTTATATTCCATGCTAGAATTGTATTAAGCGGAAACATTAATACTTGTGTGGTTTGTGAACAACACCGTGTCCCTAGTACGCCTCTATAGACTAGCTCATTGATCATTGATGGTTAAGGTTTCCTAACCATAGACATGATTTGTCAATTGATAATGAGATCATATCATTGAGAGAATGATATGATGGACAGACCCAAACTAAGCGAAGCAATTAGATCGTGTCATTGTGTTCATCTTTGCGAAGCTTTTCCTATGTCAAATATTGTATTCCTTAGACCATGAGATAATACAACTCCCTGGTATCGGAAGAAAGCTTTGAGGTCATCAAACGTCATCCTATGAGAGGGTGATCATAAAGGTGTCTCTCGGGTGATCGGAAAGTATCTGTTGGGTTGTATGTATCGAGATGGAATTTGTCCCTCCCAAGTCGGAGAGATATACTTCGGGCCCACTCGGTAATCGATATCAACACCACTTTCAAGCATGTGGTTAAGGAGTTAATCACAAAGTGATATCGGATTACGGAACGAGTAAAGTACTTGCTGTGAACGAGATTGAACTAGGTATGACGGTACCGACGATCGAATCTCGGGCAAGTAAAATATCGCGAGACGAAGGGAATATATATATGGGATTGATTGAATCCTGGCATCGTGGTTCATCCTATATGATCATCGATGAATGTGTGGGAGTCAATATGGGTGCCCAGACCCCGCTGTTGATTATTGATAGAAGATCATGTCTGCATATTCTCGAACCCGCAGGGTCACACACTTAACGTGTCTCGACGCTAGGATAGATTGGATAATTGGTTTATGAATTTTTGTTCGGAGTCTCGGATGGGATCCGGGACATCACGAGAGGTTCCGGAATGGTCCGGAGAATAAGATTCATATAAGGCAGTGCAGTTTTTGGAGTTCGGAATTGTTCCGGATTAATCGGTATTGTACCGGAAGCTTCTAGAACCTTCCGGAAGGGGGCCAACGTGGTCCCACCTTCCGGGAGGGGGCATGGGCCTATGAGGGAGTGCCCTGGCCGCATTGGGCCAGGGGCACAAGGCCCCATAGGGCCCAGCCGATCCTAGATAAGTTTAAACTCGTTTAAACTAGAGATAGGGTTTCTAGATAAGGGATAAGTTTAAATCGTTTAAACTAGAGATAGGCTTGGAGGATGGGCAAGGGCTGGCCGCACCCCCCCTCTATATATAGAGGGCTGGTGCGCCCCCTCCCCCCCAACCTACACCTTCCTCCAAACCCTAGTTGCCCTGCTGCCCTCCTCTCTCCCTCCCGACTGTTTGCAGGCGAAGCCCTGCTGCAGAAATTCTCCACCAAATACACCACGACGTCGTGTTGTAGATCCAATCCATCTCTCCACCATACTTGCTGGTCCAAGGAAGGAGGAGACGTCGAGGTGCTGCACGTGTGCATCTCACGGAGGCACCGCCACTTGTGGTGCTAGATCGGATCGGATCGCGAGGAGGAGAAGCGAGTACGACTACATCACCCACGTTCCGACGAACGTTCCGCTGTGCGAATCTTCAAGGGTATGAAGATCTAATCCAATCTCTCTCGTTGTTTGCATCTCCTAGATTAGATCCTGGCTTTCCCTCTGTTCGCTTCCGTAGAAAAATTTGATTTACTATGCTGCGAATCCCTTCAGAAGAAAGAAAGAAGAATAAGCAATGACCAAGAATATATTCAAGGTGTGATCCGAAGAATGGTCATGTGAGAGTTGAGCCTATTATAAGCATGTCTTGAAGAAGAAGAAGATAGTGTGGTTCATTCTTGCATTTGTTCAAGACATCATGCTGAAAAAAGAAGAAAATATAAGGTCTATCAAGACAAATTGCGAAGAGTTGATTCAAGTGGATCCACACACAAAGAATATATGAAGAAGTGCAAGTTCAATATGATTCATCTCAAGAAGATCATATGCCTGAAGCTTACCATCATCGGTGATCATGGATAAGTGAAGACATGCCCAAAGAAGAGACTCTCCCATGGAGTATGGGGGAGCCATTCACAAGTGCTCATCAAGCTAGCACGAGCAAGAGCAATCAAGACCATCTTGAGAAGTACAATATCATCTTCATCAAGCTCAAGTGGAATGTGTTGGGCAAAGGTATGATCTTGATAGGTTTTCTCTTTTACCAGTCTCATATTGTTAGTTGGGAGACCGAGTTTAGGATAGATAGCCGTACTATCAAGAGGGGCTCTCGAGTGAGTAACTCGGTCATATCTTTAGGAGAGAGCTCAAACCTTTGCATACTTGGCATCATATTTCTTGGTTTTTATTTGGATCTTATCCATGTGAGGTTATAGATGTTGTGCTTATCTTCATAACAAGCTCTAGTTCATAAAAAAGGATTTTCCATATATATCTTATTACATTTTTTTTATCTTGGAGGTGTTACAGGCTCTTTACTTTGGGAGGTTTCTCACATATTTCTACTTGGTATGTTATCCCTTGGTGATACTCAATATTTCCAATTTTTCGATTCCACTCTCTATTATCTTTCCAACAAAATTAGTTTGATCTCATTGATACGTCCATTTTGCATCACTATTCTATGTCTTAGTTCACTATTATTTATTGATATATTTCGTATTGAGAGGTGATACTCATGTTATTTCATCTATTTTTGCATGGTTGATGACTTTTGGAGCATGGACCGTTGCAGTCAGGATTCTGATGGAAAAGGTGCTGTTTGGAGGCAAAATTCGCGAAGATCAGAAAATCCGGGAAAATATACGGAAAATTCTATTTTTCCAGAAGACTCAGGATGCCAGAAGATGGAGTGGAGGTGGGCCACAGGGGCCCCACACCACCCCATGGCGCGGGTAGGCCTAGGTCGTGCCTGGGAGTAGTGTGGCCGCCCTGGCCCACTCCAACCTCTCCCCTCTGGCGTATATCAACCTCCCGAAACCCTAAGACTCGGGGAGCGACCAGAGAAAGATTCCGCCGCCTCTACGAGGCGTAAAACACGGAGAGAGAAAGATCTCTCTGGCAGACAGATTTCTGCCGGGGGAATTTCTTCCCGGAGAGGGGAGATCGTCGCCATCAACACCACCATCAAGCTGGACTTCATCGGGATCATCATCATCATCACCATCATCACCATCAGCACCATTATCATCATCTCCATATTGTTGTAACAATTGCGTTGAATCTTGCATAGTTCATAGGGGAAACTTTTCCGGTATTGATTACTCTTTGTAGTTGATGCTATTGAGTGAACCATTGAATTATTGTTTATGTTCATATTGTTATACATCATTATTTCATCTCTGATCATGATCCATATGATGTCTCGTGAGTAGTTCATTTTGTTCTTGAGGACATGGGAGAAGTCTTGTTGTTAGTAGTGGAGTTATGTTGAGAAAGATTTAATAGATTGTTATTTAAGTTGTGGTGTACTTCTTCTAGTGGTGTCATGTGAACATCGACTACATGACACTTCACCTATATGGGCCTAGGGGAATGCATTGTGTATTTGTCTACTAATCGTAGGGGTTGCCGGAGTGACAGAAACCTGAACCCTCGTTAGGAAACCATTGCACAAGGGACGTAAGGGTCTTAGAGTTTAAAGTTGTGCTTAGGTTTCTACCTTAATTACTTTCTTATACTTACGGATGTTTGCAAGGGGTATAATCACAAGTATGTATTAGTCTTGGATGGAGCGGTACATTAGCACAGGTTCACCCACACAACACTTAGCAAGCTAGAGAAGATTAATCGACTATATAAAGCGAAAGCACTTGACAGTCTTCCCATGTGTCCTCGAGAATGTTTGGTCATCTATAGAAATACAACCGGCTTGTCCTTTGCTGCATAAAGGATTGGGCCACTTGCTGCATTTATTCCTACTGTCTTTTATTTACTCGTACTTTGTTTACTTGCTTTATCGAAAACCCCTAAAAATCCGTTTGCTAAGTATTTGCAGAGAATTCCTGATTGGGTTCTACACTCTTACTTATCGACACTCTGCTCCTCGTTGGGTTCGACACTCTTACTTATCGAAAATACTGCGATACACCCCCTATACTTGTGGGTCATCAAGACTATTTTCTGGCACCGTTGCCGGGGAGTGAAGCGCTATTGGAGAGTGAAACTGGTAAAGGAAACTTCTACTGTGAGTATTGTTTACTTCTGCTAGTTGCTTTATTTTCGTTATGGATAATTCGCTGAGTTTCTTATTTGGTAATGCTACTACCACTGTTAAGGTAGTAGATAAGCCACCACCTGCTGAGAAAGATGTTTTCAAAATACCTACAAGAATTATTGATCGTGTTATGGATAACTACTATGTTGGGGATGGAACTGTCCATCCCGGTGATCATTTACTCTTTATACACGAATTATGCGGGTTATTCAAGTGTGCAGGTATTACTACAGATCAAGTTAAGAAGAAGTTATTCTCATTGTCGCTGAAAGGAAGAGCTGAGGAATGGTATAAGCTGCTGAAGAATGGTCAAGCTCTGGAATGGGAGGAAATAGTGCCTCTCTTTTATTCAAAGTTTTATCCTCCTAGTGAGATTCATAAAGATCGGAATCAAATATACAACTTTTGGCCTCTTGATGAAGAGAGTACAACTCAAGCTTGGGGGAGATTGAAGTTACTAATGCTCAAATGTCCCATTCATGAGCTCCCCAACAATATTATTATCAACAACTTTTATGCAAGGCTTCCTCTACATGATAAACATTTATTGGATGCTTCTTGTGCTGGATCATTCACTCGTATGGAAGAAGAAGCTAAATGGGACCTTCTGGATCATATTCAAGACAATGCTGAAGCTTGGGAGAATGACAAAGGTAGAAAGTCAGGTATAAATTATGATTATGAATGCATTGAATCTTTTATGGGAACTGATGACTTTCAAAATATTAAAAATGCTTATGGTCTAGACTCTCAAGCTATTGCTTCTTATTTTAAGGCTTTTGCTTCCTATATTGAAGTGCCTAAAAAGAAGTGGAATAAGTATCATGAACCTTATAAAGATATTGCTAAGAGTGTTCCTGCAAGAAATACTGAAGTTTATACTGCTAATCATGTTTTACCTGAACCTTATATTGAGAAAATGCCTTTTCCAGTTAAGGTAAAGAAACATTCTATGATAGCTAGTATGGTTAATGAAAGTACTAGTAAAGCTGTTGAACCTGATAAACAAATGGTTGATGAACCTATAATAGCAAATGTGAAAGACTTTGTCACTAAATATGAAAAAGAGGGACACACTATCCTTTGTAAGGATACCTCTAAAATTGTTTCACAAAGTAGTGTTATGAGAGCTAGTATTCCTGTGCTTTCTGTTAGAATAAGTGATCATTGCTATGATGGTCCTTGTGATAGCTATATTGTTAAGTTTATGCATGATACTGAAAGTTACTATGAAAGAGGGAAAAGTGTTCTTATGTATCGCAATAATATCAAGTTTCCTCGTTTTATGCTGAAAGTTTTTATGTTGCACTTCTTTTGCCTTCTTATGCAAGTTGCCTTTGGTTTCAATAACTTGTTTGTTTACAAAATCCCTTTGCATAGGAAGTGGGTTAGACTTAAATGTGTGTGTTTTTGCTTCTTAATTCTCTCTTTCAACTCAATCCATATCCCTATGAGAGCTTCTTCAAAATTATCATGCCCATCTTAATGGCTATAAAGAAAGAGCTTTATGGGAGATAACCCAATTTATTTTTGCTTTATGTTTGTTTTTGTTTATTTGAGTCTTGGAAGTAATTACTTCGGTAATAACCGCTCCTTATCCGTTTTGTTTGGTTTTTGTGTCAAGATCAACCTCTAATGAGAGAGAAGTAAGATCTGGGAAAGTTGCTGTCCCGAAATAGATTTTTGTGCTTCACCGTAAAAAATCGTGAGAGATCTCTGTAAGTCGGATTGAGCTGTAATTTTTTGTGCTTCTGCCCCAGGTTGTTATTTAACTTTCGTTAGTTTTGCACATTTTGATTTGAGCAACAGAAGATTTTCGAAAAAATTGATCTTTACCTGCTGGTCTGTTTTGACAGATTTTGCCACTCTTGCATTTGCTTCTTTATTCGATTTCTTTTTTGAATTCTTTTTGGGTTTTCGGAAGGAGTTTCTACAGTAGCTTTTGTTTTGATGGTTTTCAGTTGAAGTTGGACTAAAAATGTTTTATCACTTCACTTATACTAATGTTGCTAATGAGAATTGCGTGAAGTTTTGTGTAAAAGAAATTTCCAGGAAGTGGAGACAATGGTGTAATAAGGAAAAGAATGGTTTTATGAATCAAGTAATAAGTGTATGAAGATGAAGATATCAATGATATTCAAGTGGTGACTCCGGAAGAATCTACTAGATACCAAATTCAGAAACCTGCAGAGCCCGCTTTCAAATAGGTAACAGTTCTGGTAAGAAAAGTTCCGCGAAAATACTATCCAACTATATTTTTGCAGTTTTCAGACAATAAGGAAAGTTACGAAGCGAAAAAGGGACGGAAACGGAGCCAGGGTGGCTCACACCACCCTGTGGCGTGGGCCCACCCCTGGCCACGCCACCAGGTGGTGAGTCCACCCCGGACTCCGCCTCCGACTCGTTTTCTCCCAGTACCTTCCTTTTGATATGAAACTTTGTAATATATAACCCCCCGGATCCCCCGAGGTCCGGATATCGTGTTTTTGTCGTGTTTTTTTTGATCTGTTTCTGTCAGGACATACTCTTTGAGGGCTTAGAAGCACAATGGTGTCCGCCAAGGATAAAGGGAAGGAGCCCATGGAGGAAGACCTCCAAGACCCCGGGAAGGAGAAGGAGATCAAGAGTGAAGGTGAAGAGGAGCAAGGCCAACGTCCACATACCAGCACCACCATTGCAAGCATTGGAGTGGTGAAACCTGCCAAGATTAGAAGGACTGCACGGATGCAGACTGGGGGGAAAGCTCCTCGTCACAGTTTGGCTCCACGGTCACTTCCTCCACGCACCAGGAATCCTTTCCATACCCTTATCCATGAGCATCAATACCAGAATATGCCCAAGGGGAAATTACCCTCCAATTGGGATTTGCCTCGTTCTAGCCATGCAGGAAAAGAAGACTTCAAGGAGGAAGAGTGGGGAAAGAATAGCAAGAGCTGGAATTCCCAACACGACATGACCATGAGCCGCATTGAGCAAAACTCACAGTTGATTCGTAATCTCACCTTCGAGATTGAGGACTTGGGGAAACTGATCAGAGAGCTCATCGAGAGGATACCACCACCACCTAAGGAGTAATTCGTCATCAGGTTTGGCATCCCCTTGGTTTGTTCCAAGCTTGGAGGAGTGCTGCGGTATCATATCACTATCTTCTATCTTTTTACCTTTTTAGTAGAGTCATATCATGAATAGAGGAGTTATTATGTAGTATGTGTTTGCATTATGGAAGTGTCCCCTCTCTCGTTAGATATGTATCCCTTGGTGTGAGTTTCCGTTATGGAATATTAATGAGAAGTTCTATCATTCACTCTTTTGCATAGCTTATATTAGTTTTCAATTCGTGGTTATATGATTGATCTTGTTGTTAGTATTGGTAGCACTTTGGGATCATTGAGTTAATTTAGTTGGTTTTGGCAAACCTGGCTCGGTCAGTAGCAACACCCTTTTTGAGAGTTGAATGAAAAAGATAGAAGTACTCTAGAGAAGAAAAATAATTTCATCATCTTTCTTTCTTGATTTGATCATAAGTCTAGTATTCTTTAGTTAAGATCTTTTGTGCTTCCAAGGAAGATTGCATGTTTGTTTGTATGTTTGTTTGTTTCCTTCAACTCTTGTACTTGCTACCCAGCCTTGCTAGCCAAAAACCTGTACTATGAGGGTATTCTTCTCGTGCATCCACCCCCTTTAAACCAAAACCTTTGCCATTTGTGTCCACCATACCTACCTAGTAGCATTATTGCTATTCCAAGTAAATTCTTGTTTTGTCTATCTCCCAAATTAAACTTGTTATGCAAAAATTAGTGATTAAAGCTCTCACGAACTTGATGGCACACTTTACTTTCTTGCATTTAATAAACTTGAACCATTGGGTCCTTCTTTGTTGCGTATATGCTTGCACTTTATGAGTTGAAGTTAGCCGAACCATGTATCATGGGGACCGCTTTCAACACTTCATTGGTACTTGTACCTAGTTGATATCATGTTCTTTTGCTTATGGATCCCGACGGTGTGAAATAAAAGTGGAACTTGTAAGATCATGGAGTTTATATGTGTGTTAGAGAAACGCCTGGGCCGCTAGCCTAAGCCATGCCTAATCATGGTGGAAACTTGCAGCATAACTATAGTGAGCATTCTATGAAGCATCCTCAATAAAAACCTATGCAAATAGCAAATAAAAAGATCGCTGAGATGCTCACTATCTGCTTGCCTTGTCATTTTGATTATGGGATAGCTCCTGTGTCATGTGCAAGGGGTACCCCGTTGGCGGTTCTCAATGATACGCATGTATTTACAATGACAAGAGCTTGCTCGTGACTGAAGTTGAGTAGCATGAGGATTGGTACTCATAAGTAAGGGGCATGAGATTTCAACTTATAACTTGTCAAGCATATCCTCTTAGTTGTGTCACTTTAACCTTAATCACCTAAAGATTCCTATGATAGGGGCAATGAGAGCTGAAAGCTAGTAAGTACCATAATTTTTGGGAGCTCTTTATGAGACTTGCAATCCCTGCTTCCCTCTGCGAAGGGCCTTTCTTTTACTTTGTAGTTGAGTCAGTAAACCTACTCCCCTCTGTCTCAGCAAGTATTTTGAGTTGATGTGTTTCATTCATTCATATGATGATTTATGCATTCATTTTTCTTATGTTCCTTGTTTTGCACATTACTCTTGTCTTGAAGTTTACTACTTTGAAAGCTTTCTTTGAAAACCAACTATTTGTGAACTCAGCAAATTATCAACTATTCTTCGACCAAGAGCTAAGTTTGCCATTACCAATCATGATTCACTTTGTGTATCTTTATTGTGTTTCCTTTACTCATTACAAGTTGAGTTATATAATAGTGAGTTGTTTTCTATTATGATCTATGTATTAGATGAATGTGATGCTTCTTGTCCGTATTCTTTTATTGACTCTTCACTCCATAAACTTGAGGTCATGTTTATTGAGCTCAGTTTCGCTTGGGGACAAGCGAAGTCTAAGCTTGGGGGGAGTTGATACGTCCATTTTGCATCACTATTATATGTCTTAATTCACTATTATTCATTGATATATTTCGTATTGAGAGGTGATACTCATGTTATTTCATCTATTTTTGCATGGTTGATGACTTTTGGAGCATGGGCCGCTGCAGTCAAGATTCTGATGGAAAAGGTGCTATTTGGAGGCAAAATTCGCGAAGATCAGAAAATCCGGGAAAATATACGGAAAATTCTATTTTTCCAGAAGACTCAGGATGCCAGAAGATGGAGTGGAGGTGGGCCATAGGGGGCCCACACCACCCCATGGCGCGGGCAGGCCTAGGCCGCGCCTAGGAGTGGTGTGGCCGCCCTGGCCCACTCCAACCTCTCCCCTCTGGCGTATATTAACCTCCCGAAACCCTAAGACTTGGGGAGTGACCAGAGAAAGATTCCACCACCTCTGCGGGGCGGAAAACACGGAGAGAGAAAGATCTCTCCGGTAGACAGATTTCTGCCGGGGGAATTCCTTCCCGGAGAGGGGAGATCGTCGCCATCAACACCACCATCAAGCTAGACTTCATCGGGATCATCATCATCATCACCACCATCATTACCATCAGCACCCTCATCATCATCTCCATATTGCTGTAACAATTGCGTTGAATCTTGCATAGTTCACCGGGGAAACTTTCCCGGTGTTGATTACTCTTTGTAGTTGATGCTATTGAGTGAACCATTGAATTATTGTTTATGTTCAGATTGTTATACATCATTATTTCATCTCTGATCATGATCCATATGATGTCTCGTGAGTAGTTCGTTTTGTTCTTGAGGACATGGGAGAAGTCTTGTTGTTAGTAGTGGAGTTATGTTGAGAAAGATTCAATAGATTGTTATTTAAGTTGTGGTGTACTTCTTTCTAGTGGTGTCATGTGAACGTCGACTACATGACACTTCACCTATATGAGCCTAGGGGAATGCATTGTGTATTTGGATACTAATCGTAGGGGTTGCCGGAATGACAGAAACCTGAACCCTCGTCCTCGTTAGGAAACCATTGCACAAGGGACGTAAGGGTCTTAGAGTTTAAAGCTGTGGTTAGGTTTCTACCTTAATTACTTTCTTGTACTTACGGATGTTTGCAAGGGGTGTAATCACAAGTATGTATTAGTCTTGGATGGGGCGGTACATTAGCACAGGTTCACCCACACAACACTTAGCAAGCTAGAGAAGATTAATCGACTATATGAAGCGAAAGCACTTGACAGTCTTCCCATGTGTCCTCGAGAACGTTTGGTCATCTATAGAAATACAACTGGTTTGTCCTTTGCTGCATAAAGGATTGGGCCACTTGCTGCATTTATTCCTACTGTCTTTTATTTACTCGTACTTTGTTTACTTGCTTTATCGAAAACCCCTAAAAATCCGTTTGCTAAGTATTTGCAGAAAATTCCTGATCCATACCACTAGCCAGCACCTTCTGCTCCTCGTTAGGTTCGACACTATTACTTATCGAAAATACTGCGATACACCCCTATACTTGTGGGTCATCACTCATTCGGAGTTCGGATGCTCAAGTTATCGCAGTTTTGGTTCAGTAGTTTTTCTTTGGTGGTAGTACCATGAAATCCCCGGTAATACCGCCCAGATATGTTTGTCGCTGGTAGTATCGGTTGAAGTAAAAGGTCACTTCCGCCAAGCCCATGTGAACCTTCTGACTTGGTCCAATTTATATCCGAAAGTTAGGCGAAAGTGAGGCCATAGTACTGAAGCCAAGCCTTGGCGGTAGTACCCCCAGTTTGGCGGTAGTACCGCCATGTACTACCTTATCTCTTCCATTTCGTTTTGACCATTGTTAGGGGTTGGTGGTAGTACCCCAGACTTGGCGGTACTACCGGGTTTGCGCGACTTGGACTCAGACGATTGGAGTTTGGATCCCCTTTTAAAGGGAAGCCTTCTTTTTTCTTCCTACTTAGCTCTCTTACTCTCTATCATCCATTGTTTTGATCTTTAAGAGCTTGTCCTTTCCTCTCTATTCCTCCTATCATTTCAGTTTTGAGGGATTTGAAAGAGAAGATTTAAATCTATAGTCCCACCTAACCTTATCCCCTCTTTGTGAGAGAAATCTTGAGATCTAGATCTTGGAGAATTTGGTGTTCTCTTCTTGTGTTCTTCCTCTCTTATTCCCCCAATATTTTTTTGTAGTTTTGGTGGAATTTAGGAGCAAAGGAATTGCCATTGCATTGGGTGCATCAATTTGAGTTCTCTACGGAGAATCGGTTGGTGAAAGTTTTTTAGCTTATTATTCTTGGGTTCTTGGAACCCTAGATGGTTGGGGCCTTGGTGATATTTATTGGGGCCTCCAATTAAGTTATGGATATTGCTTAAACCTTGTGGACTATTGTGGCATTATCTTGGAAGCCTCCAACTGAGTTGTGAAGATTTCCCAAGCTTGCATAGGTTTGGTGACCACCCTCAAGCGTCCATAGTGGATCGTGTGCCCACCTCTGTGGTGCGCATATAGGAGAATAAGGTGAGCCTTTTGTGGCTTAGATGAGTGATATTGCTTCGCATCTTGAGGTGATGCCTTGTGCGCCGTTGGGTGTGCATCGGGCCACCACACCTCAAGTAGAGCCACTTGTGGTGTTCGGAGAGCATTTCTCCACCACACCTCTCCAACGAAAACATAGCTTTTTTTGTAAGTGAACTTTGAGATAAAGTCATTGTCTCCGCGTGCCTCTATTATCTCAATACCCGAGCTCTTTACTTATGCACTTTATATTATGATAGCCTTTATTCTTAAAGTAATATATCTTGATATCACCGTGTTACTTGTATTGCTTATCATAAGTTGTTGGTGCACTTAGCTGAACATAGTGTATTTAGGTTTTGTGCTTGATAAATTAAACGCTAGTTTTATCCGTATTTACTAAAGCCTTAACCGTAATAGTTTTAACCGCCTATCCACTTCTCCTCCAGACGATATCCATGTCCTTTCGATAATAAAATGTGACATTTGTTTCTAAGAATAATGTTATCTAGATTTTTTTTTGTAAAATGTGAGTAGCTTAAATTGTAACTAGTTAAGCTAAGTTACGAAGTATGCAACTATAGTGATATGAATTGACATGGATGTGGGGGGTGACAGATGCAAGTATGCAACTATGAATAAACCAAGTTGGATATACAACCAAGATATATCAAACTTGATTCAAACATATTCAGTACAAGGTAACATGTAACAATTGCTATTGCATTCGTACCACTACATCAAAATAGACGCGGTCAGCAATCTCGGGCGAAGAACGTTCCATTGGCCAGAAGAAACATTCCCCATAAAAAAGAGGATCAAGTACTTGCTAGCGGGAAGCTAACAATGTGGCGCATAAACTAGCTAGAGTTTGTTATGATTCGAGTAATTCTGTTTTTTGGGACTGCGATCTCCTTATTTTATTTTTACGGATTCAATGCAGGATGTATCTTGTTCAAAGTGAAATAAAGAGTGCCATTAAAGCTTTTCCTCGAAAGAATTTTGTGAAATTTCATAAATCTATTAATAATCATCAACAATAGTTTAAATAGTCCTAAATGTAGTAAAATTACAAACATGACCGTGTATCACCTAGCGATGACTAGAGACACTGGCATGAATCGAAGGCACGTAGTCATCCTCGCCTCTTCATCACCGGAACGGAGAACAACTTGTTGTAGTAGACGAACGAGAAGTTATGGTGTTAAGATCTCAAAGGATCAACACACTAGAGCAGTAGCCATCACAAAAGATGACAACCGTAAACGGAAGAGACTGGCCTCAAATCACACCAACGAATATGAAAAGCCACTGGATCCCAAGAGAATCATCAAACACATAACTTCACACACCCTCTGTTGATGCTAGATACACAATCGAAGTGAGGATATGGCAGAGAAGACATTGTTGTGGCTTTAGGATCTAACGGCCGCCTCACGATCGCGAAGAAGACATTGAAAACAATATAAACAAAAATAAAAACCCTTCGCTGGCTTGCGGTTATGATCCGTCACACCTCCAAATCCTGATAGTCACCGAAAACGGAACGGACCGGCAGCATCGCCAACGAGAAGGGTTTCATGGTCGCCCTCACAGTTAAGTCACCTCATCCTATGAAGAAGAAATTGTGGCCTAAGGTACGGGTTCTTTTTTTTCTTTGAAGAAGATTTTGTTAGCTATTTTTTTTGAGACAAGAAGAATTTGTTAGCTGGACCGGTCTTAATCTCTCTTTTATGGACTGGTCGTAACCAAGAGTTGTGGTAGGCTAACTAGCCGATCTTTGGTTAAAACTGATTTGCTTATGGCCCAGATGGCCAGATCCAGTAGCGTCCCCACCCGTAATCCTGTAACTATAACACAATCCAATATACAAAAGCGCCCACGGGAAAATCAAGAAAAAAAAGGAATCCTCTTCGTTTTCCTCCCAAGTCGCCCTCCTCTTGTTCCCGTAGCTTCGCCGTGCCGCACCAAGGAGACGAGTCCTCGCCGGGAAGCTCGCCATGATCTCCGCGGTAATTGCGACGCCCGCTCCCTCCCTCCGCCGCTCCTTTGCCGCCGCGCTACCGACCCACTCGCCTCGCTCGGTTGCTAATTTTTAACTCCACTGAATCTATCTATGCGCGCTCTCGCAGGAGAGGAGCCAGTCGCAGAGCCCGCGGTCGCCCGTGGCGGCGGCTGGGGCGCCGTTCCTGTCGATCTCCGTCACGGATCCCGTCAAGATGGGCACCGGCGTACAGTCCTACATCTCCTATCGCGTCATCACCAAGGTCATCTGACTCGTTCTCTCTGTCCTAAGTCCCAAAACTGTCGGTTGCTTCGATTTAGTCTAGATTCAGTAGTTCTTAATGCGGTACTTTTCGAGTTGATTACTTGCTTATGTACGTTCTGTGATGCGAAATCTTAGAGCAATTTTTGCCCGGTATTAGGTGCCAGTGAACAGTGGAACTCAATTTATGGACTAGGATTTCCTAACATAGATCCAGCACTAAATTATTAGCAATCCGGTAATAAATGAACTCGGTGATGTACAAACTCTTGTGGCCTCTGAGTAGGAAGCTGTTAACATATATTCTGTAATTATTAGTGATAAGTACGAACTGGGTGCAGAAACTGCAGAACACCGAACCAGTCTGAACGTTGGTGCGAAGAGTAATACAGATCAGCTATGGAGCAACAGAACAATGTGAAGAAGGTGTCCACTGGATCGCACAAAATAGGTCGAGTTTCAGATCTGCTGAGAATGTATATATAATCACATCATAACAAGATAATTTCTTTTTTTGCCTAAAAAGGAAAGATTTCCTTCCCTAGTGAAATGATTCTACCAGGAAGAACCATCTGGCACATTAGTCAAATGAGTGCATAACTAAGCACGATTGGTTTTATCGATCATTCAGGCAACATAGCATGATGATTGCAGGAGGACTTGACAGTCATGTAACCCCCCAAATGGCTACACTTTTTGTGTGTTCTGCTCTATTGTTAGTACAGATCCGTTTATATATCTTACTGAATTGACCTCCAAAGCTCGTGTTACTTTTCATTCTCCCTATTTTTTCTTGTGCTTGAATTCTGTTAGGAGCTGTATCACATTCACTGCTCTGAGCAGATATATACTTATTCATTTTTTTGGCTATATGATGGTTCTGATGCTATTGATTTACTACTTTTTTGCGTGATATTGATGTACTAATTCGGTAATATTTATCTCTGTAGACTAACCTATCTGAATTCGAGGGAGGAGAGAAAATTGTTATCCGGCGCTATAGTGATTTTGAGTGGTTGCATGATCGGCTATCTGAGAAGTTCAAAGGCATTTTTATACCTCCCCTTCCGGAGAAGAATGCTGTTGGTAATATACCAAATTTTAGTTTTGTCAATAGCCTATTCCATATATTCCCTACAAAGCAGAACAATATCTAGACCACTGAACTGTAGTGTCAGTATTGTGTTCTGTTGCGTACTGAGCTTTTATTATTTTGCTTTACCTTTATTAGAGAAATTCCGGTTTAGCAAAGAGTTCATTGAATTGAGGCGCCAAGCTCTCGACCTATTCGTCAACAGGATAGCTTCACACCCTGATCTTAAGCAAAGTGAAGATTTCAGGACATTTTTGCAGGCAGACGAAGAGGTAAAGGATTTGCATAAGTAGAGTGCTACGATTCCTTGTTAACTTTTAATATGCATATTTGTTTTATTTTAGATAATTTTTGTGATAATTTCTGAGTTTTCACATCTATGTACAGATACTTTTAACATATGAATGATTAGCTTATCATATTGTTCTTTGGTACTAGCTGTTAATAGTCAAGTAACTCTTGGGCCAACTGATTGTTACATGTTTTGTGCTGTATCAATCATTTCTAGTGTGATCATTGTTTAATTGCACAAGGAAATTTTCATGAGATCAAAATAAAAGAAGAGTAATTTCACTGCATAATTGAATAAGATCCGCAGAAACTCCAGTTGTAATGTACGATCATTTGAATCTGTAAGTACTATGACTTCAAGTGTCGAGTGTGCAATAGTCTTTTTCAATCTTGTGCCTCACAAGGCTGATCATCCTTTAATGATCTATTGGAACTTTTATTGTCCATCGTACCATGGCTGATATATATTGGTCATGTTAAGAAATGAGCTTCTTGTTCTTGACTGTGGATGGCATTCTTTCAGCTCATATGTTTTATTTTACATGTGCATGAAGCAGAAAATGGACAGAGCAAGGTCTTACGAGTCTGGTATATTTAAAAAGCCAGCAGATTTCTTACAGATGTTTAAGGTACTGTTTCTTCTTTGCTCAGTAAGACGTTCTTGATATTACCTGGATACTTCCTTTAATAAGATTACTGTAAAACGTCATGGCCCCTCTTAATATTGATTTTTACCTCGCTGGTTAATAATTGGTAATTATTTTTTAGGATGTACAGTCAAAAGTCAGTGATGTTGTTCTGGGAAAAGAAAAGCCCGTGGAAGAATCTACTCCTGAATATGAGAAGCTTAAACATTACATATTTGAGCTAGAAAATCATCTAGCAGAGGCCCAGAAACAAGCATTTCGCCTTGTGAAAAGACACAGAGGTAAATTTCTTGACCCAAAATTTCATGGTGACCAATTTCCTTGTCACAGGCCCGATGTAGAATGCCAGTAAAATTTGCATGTTAATTCAAAAATTAGTTCTCCCATCCAATTGCAGCCTCCATTCATATACTAGCTCGCCATAAAGACAGTAATTAGTTGACCTAGTCCATGATATCATAATGAGCACAAGACTGCGCCCGGAGGCCATTAAGAATATCTCAACTTGCTCTTGGTTATGAAAATGTTTAACTGGATTGCAAGGCCAATTACACCATTCTTATTTTCATTTATTAGAACTTGGGCAATCTTTGGCGGACTTTGGGAAGGCGATTAAGCTTTTAGGCGCCTGCGAAGGGGATTCCTTGGAAAAGGTGTTTTCTGAAGTTGGTTCAAAGTCAGAGATGCTATCAATAAAGCTTCAAAGAGAGGTAACAAATAAACTGAGGATAATAGCACTTCGTATTAAATACCATATGGCCATCCAGTTTTTAGTGCTTCTATATTACCTAATGACGTCGATATGCTGTTGCTATAGGCGGACAACCTTCTCTTTAACTTTGAAGAACCTTTGAAAGATTATGTGCGTGCTGTGCAGTCAATAAAGGTGAGTTTCTTTCTCTTTCCATGTATACAATGTAAATAGGGAATTACATATACCGTTGAAGAGTTCAAGCTAAATTGAGTTAATGACTTTTTTTTTTTCTCATGGTCATGACAGGCGACTATGCTTGATCGAGCCAATGCTTTCAGGCAGCACTTTGACTTGGACCAGGAGAGGAAGTATAAAGAGCTTAACCTGTATGTATTGCATATACCTATTTCATGCTCAGTGACAAAGTGCAATAATTTAAGAAAAATATCCTAAGGGAGAGTCACCATTCAGGATAATAACTAATACAAATTTGGCACTATCAGTTTTAAGATTCAATAATTAAATAATAAAATCCCCGATCTCTTAGCATAACACAAGGTCTAAGATCCTTGTAATGTTGATCTCGTGTTTATTCCATACTATTACCTTGAAAGTTTCTAATCCTATTCTTTTTTATTGACATAATTGTAATCCTATTCTCACTGCAGTGAAAAATTGAAGTTCATGAACCCTGAGAAGTTCTCTGAATCGGAACTTGAGTTCAGTGAGGCAAGTATTCATTTTGAGGAACTATTTCAAGCGAGCAGAAATTGTGAATTGAATAATTGTTTTGATCAGAGCTTTTTTTGTTGTGAATAAATTCAGTTGAAAGCGGCCAGTGAGGAGGCTACGAAGAGGTATGATCACATAGTTAGCGTAATGAATGAGGAACTTGCTCGATTCCAGGAGCAGAAGACAGCTGATATTGGACTTGCATTCCACGAATTCGCCAAAGGTCAAGCAAAGTTAGCTAAAGATATCGCTGATGCATGGCGCAGCGTCCTCCCAAAGCTAGAAGCTTGTTCCACGTCATAAAGGAAACTGTCTTAGCTCATTGTGTTTGAGATAGTGGTTGGCCCTTGTGAGTTTTAGGCTGATTTTTTTTCCAGTCGAAATTGACAGCAATTCCTGTATACTTAAAGTGATGGTTGGAAATGCTCCAGTTGTTATATTGACATTTTTTCTTTCTGTGTGAGTGTGTACTCTGTAACAAAAAATCCTGGAGAAGTATCATGAATAAAGAGAAAAAGTGTGGGCAGTGGAGCTATTTACTGTTAGTCCCTGTAATTGAATTTATATCTTGATTCTTTGGAAGAGTACATGAAACGAGACCTGGAAAAACAGGGTATACAAGTCGTATCGACAGAGAATGGCAAAGCCTACTGCATCATGCTCCTGGTTCACTGTCAAACTTGCGACAGCCGGATGGACGTTTGAAGCGCCTGGAGGAGGCTCCTCATAACTATCAGTTAAGCTAACACACCAATTTATTTCTATGTACTCCCTCCATCCAGAAATAACTGAATTACATGCACTAACAATTCACTCAAAAGAATAAGCTGAGAAAGAAGGCTGAACATTATAGCCTGACGCTGAGCAAGGATTGCTTATGCTAACCTGAAATAGCAATGCCTCGAACCGAGCGACGTCAATGTTGCCAGGCAGCTTCACTGTGCCAAGGCTGACCCCATCATCGTCGGCCGGCACAATGCCGCCCTTCCCAGGTACGGCGCGCGGCGGTGTGATGGGCAGCCTTGCCCTGAAACTGGGGAGCTTCTCGGCCTTGAAGCAGCTGGAGGCGGCATGGAAGCCATGACCGTTGAAAGTGTGCTTTGGAAGCGTCCCTGGAGAGCAGGAGGAAGTGATCCTGTGGACCAGAAGCTGCCGTGCGGTTGCAGCAGCCATGCTTTGGGTTCTGCAGGTGCGATGGCAAGGCAGAATGGAGACTCAGATTTCAGACTAGACTAGTGACCAGAGTACCATGCCGTAGCCGGTTAACGAGTGCACCGTGATTCACCTGTGGGGATGAGAAATGAATGGACAAGCTGATGGCTCGCAGAAAAACTTATTTGGGGTTGGTTGGATTCTTATTCCGAGTGGTCTAAGGCGCCAGATTTAGGCTCTGGTCCGAAAGGGCGTGGGTTCAAATCCCACAGCTGTCATATTTTTTCCTCCTTTTACGTTTTTTCTTTTTCTTTTTCTTTTTTATTACTGGAGTCTGGATTCATCGGCATCGCTGTGGAATCGTGCCCGCGTCCTTGGCGAGAACTCCCGTGGGGCGATCGGCCATGGCGGCGTCTCTCCGAGCGTCCTCCTCTTCCCTCCGCTCGCGCCTCCTCTCCTCCTCCGCTGCTTGGTCTCCCTGGCGCATCCTCCCTTCCTCCTCCATCCACTCGGATGCCGCCAATCAGACCGAAACCCTCGCCTTCGACGAGATCCAGCTCTCCCCTGAGAAGCCGTCCACCGCCACCGCCTTCGTCCTCCACGGTCTACTGGGCTCCGGACGCAACTGGCGCACCTTCTCCCGCACCCTCGCCTCCCAGCTCCGCGACCGCAACCCCTCCGATGGTAACTGCCGCAAAATATCCCCTCATTAAATGCTTATACATCTCTTAACTTAGCACTGCCACTGATCATTGTGAGTATCCGATGAACACGGGAGAGTCGTCAATGTGCCCCATCTTATAGTGGCATTTGATATTGTTATACGCGTTTGCTTACAGGCACAGATTTTACTTACTATGCTGAATTTTGACGCTTGTATGTGTGCGTGTGTTTGTAGAGTGGAGGATGGTTCTTTTGGATTTGAGGAACCATGGCAACTCAGCCAGGATCAAAGGGTTGTGCCCGCCCCATGACATGTCGAATGCCGCAAAAGATCTGGCTGATTTGGTGAAGGCTCGGGGCTGGACATGGCCGGATGTTGTCGTGGGACACTCCATGGGTGGAAAGGTTGCGCTGGATTTTGCAGAGAGTTGTTCGTGCGGCGACTATGGAGAATCTGCTGCTCTTCCCAAACAGGTGCAGTGGGTTATTTTTTGTTTTCATGTGATTGGTTCTAACACATACATAGTTTAGTTTTGCACCATGGATTCTAGTTTAGCAGCTCAGTACAGCCTTAGACAATTGATTGCGGTTTTTCTGTTAGAATGATAATTTCTTGATTGCTGTACTTGGTAAGAGTAGTTAATTGCTTGCTATCATTTATATCCCGCAATTATTTCATCTGGTCATGTCTAACACTTACTGTGCATTAATGGATCAAGAGGATAAAGAATATGTATAACCGTGTTATGTATTTCCTTTGATGCAGAACAGCTCTGGGTGCTTGATTCTGTCCCTGGAGAAGTAAACACGGATAACAGTGATGGTGAAGTTGAACGGGTTTTGCAAACACTAGCAAGTCTCCCTTTATCGCTTCCGTCACGCAAGTACTAATCTCGTCTATTCGCTTG
The DNA here is from genome assembly GCA_916181665.1 of Avena sativa. Lineage (NCBI taxonomy): Eukaryota > Viridiplantae > Streptophyta > Magnoliopsida > Poales > Poaceae > Avena > Avena sativa. The sequence continues at coordinate 623,955,156 of OV702288.1, read as the reverse complement.
GCAAGATATATTTATCTGATACCTATTTCATCCAATATATAAATTTAAAGTGTATGATATCCGATCTCTTCATTTTATGGATTAGTAGGCATTGAGTGGCGCCAGCATGGAATCTAAAGCATACATCAATTGGTCAAACATTATTAACATAGTGGCCTGTGCCTGTCACACAAAGAAGGTTCATGTGCAAATAATATGGTGTATGACCGCATGATGCAAAGACTAATAGCAGCACCAACATATGGATTAACAGAACAAGTGAACAACAATTTGTTATAGTTCCAGTTAACATCTATTCCAAAACCAATAAATGGTAAAGTCTAGGCTATAGTGCGTGGAACCATGTGCCTGAAGCCCGGAAGGGTGTCCATTGGAAGCAAAACTTTGCTAGATCATTGGTAATGTTGGGTGCATGTTTGATAGCTGATTTGTTTTCACAGAGTATTGTATGAGGCTCAAGGAACCAAAATAACCTTAGACACCTTCATTTCAGAAGTCAAATCACTTGGTTACTTTGATGCTTGTGATGAATAATTTTTAATAGCAAAACACCAGATATCGGTCCTTGTCTGTAAATCTGTAATGCTGATTTAGGATGAGCATGAAGCATATTCGTCCTACTATAAAATGGCTGAGGCCCTACCTCATCCAATGATTACCTTCAACTATATTCAAGCAAACTTACTGTTGAAGCCTTGAGACAGCAAGTAGTTTGGCCCTTTCAAGATATTTCCATGAGCTACTAATGATTCACTTTTGTTCAGATCCTTATTGATAATACATGTTTACTGTTAGGTGGGTTGTGGATCACATGGTCAGCCTTGGATTTTCCAAGTCACTTTCAGACTGGATTGGCAGCAACTTGAAGAAGGACAATGAACATGTGACCTGGGGTTTTGATCTTCAGGCTGCCATAGACATGTTTACTTCATATAGGTAAGGTTCAGTATTACATGCCTCTTTGTGTGTCTTGGCATCTTCAACTGGCGAAACTGTGTAATCCTGTATCATCCAAACATAGTTAACGCTTTGGTGCATTCAAACTGAGTTAAATTGTTATTAATTGTCAGAGAAAGAAGTTATTGGTCACTGCTGGAGAACCCACCAAAGGGTCTGGAGATTTCAATTGTACAAGCAGAGCAGAGTGATAGATGGTACCCTGATGATGTTCAGAGGCTAAAAGCATTGTCAAGGAGAGGCAGCAAACCTGACGCTGGGAAAGTATCATTCCACGTACTCCCCAACTCCGGCCATTGGGTTCATGTGGACAATCCCAAGGGGCTACTCGAGATTATGGCGCCTAACTTCCTCTCCGGTGTTCAAAATTGACATATTTTTTAGTCTATAAACTGCAGCGTTTATGGGTGTTTCTTGTCACATGTGACTGTACGAAGAATAACACATTTATGCACTCTCTTTTTGTGACTGAATGAGGGCCTTTTGTGATTTCGCCTTTCTGTTAATAATATACTAGCAGATGAAACTTTTGATGATCTTATGGTCTCTTCTTGCCTAGCTGAAAAATATCGTGGAAGTGATGTCCTAGTTTTATACCCATTCTATATGAATCTATCCCTAAATAAATATATCCCCTTTCTAATACCAAATGGGATTCTGTGAAAGGATACCATGTCAGGGGAATGCTAGTGACTTAGTGAGTGAAGAACAAGTGGGATCCTTCTCCTTCTGGACTGGATGGAAGTGACTTTCTGGGATCGGTCCTCGACGTCCTCTTCTTCAGGAGTAGCGTCACCATGTTAGGAGCAACGGTGGCAAGTGACCCTCTCTGTTTTAGGCAGTCTTCTTCCCTGGATCCGCACTGTCTCATCAGCTTATCTTCTGCCCCTGGTCGCACGTCCACAAGCTCTCCCTCTGGATCTCAATTTATGTTAGTCCCCTCCCACCAGATCTCGCCTGACCTTGTTTTTTTACTAAACTCATCTGACCTTGTTCTTGTGCATCTTTGTAACTTATACCTTCGCTGCCATGAACCAAACAAAATTGCAAATAGTCTGTTACACCTCTAATCCCACTGTAATCTCATTCCCTTACAATTTACGTCACCAGTATATGAACCAAAACCACCTTCTAAGAGTAATAGGCTTCATCTTGTTGGCCGCAACCTGCTTGCAAGGTTACTTGAGAGGGGGAGGGGGATCGGCTTACACCCAAGATCGAGGGGGATTGACTTACACCCAAGATCTATCTATGAAGATGCAAATTACTCAACTTTTCTTACACGAGCTGGTGAAGGTGGATTCTACCAAGGTTATTGTCATGCCACGGGATAACACAAAAAGGATGCTTTAGAGATTGTGCCGCAAAACCAAAATCTATTGAAGAAAAGGCTAGTTTTTAACATGGTGGATGTTATTGGTAAAGATCATGTAGAAAAACTATCTTCTAACCCCGTGCTTAACTCTACCTAGACCTCATTTGCACCGCATTTCTAATTTATAGGATATGATGGTGATGCATACAAATTCTATCGGCTGAGAGAGGTATACTACATATCTTCTTTTCTTCTTAGAATTTTACTATGTCGTTTTATCTTCTGCCTTGTAGAATGGTAACGTGTTTTTTGTTAAAATGATGTACATCTCATTTGTTTTTACATATTAAGCTTTGTCTTCCAATGACATGTTATGTTGTGGTAGACAATTAGCTAACAGTTATTCTCGGAGAAAACCATCTAGAGATAAACTATAAGCTTGTTGGAGCCACATCGTTGTTGATCGATATCAAGTATGAAGAGACTTATCCTGCTATAGTTACTTGTTTGCTTAGTTCACACCTTCGGACGTCATCTAAAAGCTGACCCTCAAGAAACCTAACTGGAATGTGTCACTGACATCTTTCTTCTTGTCATTATTGCTTGTAGTATGTGACATCACGAGAAGTTGGATTTATTAAAACGAGAACAAGTATGTAATTTTAGCCCAACATCTATAATATACATTATACTCACATATATAAGTGGCATTTCCCATTAAAAAATGCTCATTATAACCAAATATAAAAATAAATGCATACACCAAAAACTATTTGTACATATCGAACACAAAAATCTACAACTGAATACCCATGTTAAGTGGCACCTGAGATTACATGCCCAAAATGTTAACTAGTACACCCGAGTAAGTCATTAGACTAGATTACAATCCAGGTATTATCCTTCAAGAAATAATTTATTCATGTTTGTTAAAAAAATTGTGGTGGCCCTATACCCACTACCTAATGACCTTCACACTATTGGGAGATCACACTTCCACACTGTGGGGGTCACTCAACCATTTATTCAATGCTTCAAACTAGGTACAACTCTTAGTGCCTACCTCTCTACATTATGGCCTTCTTATGGACATCCTTTCCTATCTTACTTGGTACTTCTACAACTCTCTTACTTCTAGCTTCTAGGTTGGTTATACATGGGAGGGGGTGGTATCCTTATTTATACTTGTACATGACCCTTAGATTGTTGCCATGTGGCACAATCCAAGCCCTACACCACTACTCTAGAATACTCTACAAACTCTAGATATTTTACACTATTCTAAATATCTTACTCTAAAACATTTCAAATTCTAGAGTTCACTATAAATATCTTCCACCTTCATAATTCGTGTAGCTTCTAGAACCTTCTCAAATGTCCTCATGTATGACACTCCACAATCTTCCAGAAGATTTTGCAACTTTATCACTATTCCTAGAATCTTCTAGAATGTTCTCAAGTATCCATTGATTATTCTCAACACTCCCCATCAAAGCATACTTGTCTGGTGGGTCATCTCATCGTTGATAACCTTGTATCTTTATAGATTTTCCATTTTGCCCCTTCTTCTTTGCTTCATGTTGATGGGTTCGTAGCATGGAAAACAAAAAATTTCTACCGCAAGAACGAACAAAACCCAGATCTAATCTAGATAAAAGCCAAGATCTAATCTATTAGACATGAGCAACGAGATAGATCTGTACTAACCCTCGTAGAACCGAAAGCGTTACGAGATTAGGTCTCGGGGTTGATGTAGTCGATCACTTGCCGATCTCAAGATCGTGTGGACGATCCTTCCGGCGCTGCGTTCCGGCAGCGCTTCCGCAGTCGGTCACACGTGCGGAGTCGAAGCAGACCTTCCTCTCCCCGTTCCAGCGAGCAGCGGAGGTAGTAGATCTCTCCACGGAATCCCAGCAGCATGACGGTGTGGTGGTGGTGGTGGAGTAGAGAATTCTGCAGGGCTTCGCCTAAGCCGGAGCAGAGCGAAGGAGGAGGAGAGAGGCGGCGGCTAGGGTTTGTTATGGGAGAGTGCTAGGGGGTGGCGCCCCTCCTCTCTATTTAAAGGAGGGAGGCGCCATGGGAGGGGGAGTCCTAGTAGGACTCCCCTCCCTCCTTGGCCGGCGGATTGGGAGGAGGGAGGAATCCTCCTCTCCCACGAATCCGTGTCTTGCCCCACAAAGACTCCTTGATCCTTTCTTGGTTTTCAAGCAAACTCCAAGAAATTTTCTAGAACCTTCCAGAACATTTCAAACCATGACTTATATGGTGTCATTTCAACGGATCACGATGGAGCTCTTTTCAGTGTAAAAGCGGTAGTCACTAAAGCTTTAATCTTTAAAATATAATGGCACTTTTATAAATGACTCCTTTGATTTTACCATGTCAAACAAGGTTTCATTACATATCTTGAACACTCCATACTCCTATGGTGTTTTGGGAAATGCAAATCCATGGAACGATTCCTCAAATTTTAGGTGTTTTGCTAAACTTGTAACTCAAACATCTTTCTTTATGATCCAATCATAAACCTTTTATTTTCTTGTTACAATGATTTTCCACTTCATCTTGAAAGTCTTTGAACATTTTCAAATGTTTCATACTTCTTCCTTATTGAGTAAGTATATACATATACTCACTCAAATCTTCGGAGAAAGCATATGAAGTTGAAATCCATCGCCCACGACTACACATAATAGACTATATACATCAATATGTACAAATTCCAATCAGTTAGTCGTCCGTTCCTCTTTTGGCCTACGAACGGAGTTTTAATTATCTCCAGGAAAGTATCACAAGCGTCATTTGATCAAAATCAAAGACTCCAAAAATCCATCAACATGGAGTTTCTTCATGTATCCCTAATATAATTTAAACGGTGATGTCACTTCGCAAGTGATCTTTCAATCATTTGTGTTGCGACATTTTAGCATTAGTTTTATGGTCGTTATTTCTCCAACCAGACTTGTATATCATCCATCTATTATGGAATACGGTAATTATTTGAACAACCTTTTGTCGTCATAATACCTGATCAAAATAACAATTATTGAAACAAATCTTTAAGGTAAGCTTTGATGTTAACGAGCAACACAACAACCCTTTGTTTGTTTTCGATGAACATCATCACATATTCTCTTGCTAGTTACTTAGGCCATTGCAGTTCATGAATTGTGTTGTCCTGTATGACACTTCATACCAACCAATTTGGTATCCAATAACGCAGAACCACATTGTTTAACAACCAAGGAATGCAGCCATAACATGTATCTTCTATATACCTAAGTTGGATATCTCCAATCTTTTCTTTTCTGCCAAATATTTTATAGATTCTCTTTCAACAATTCCTTTTATTTTAAAAGAATCTATCAACATCAATAGTGGTGTCATTCACATGACACATAGTACAAAGTGTGTATAGTCAAATACTAATACCTTTGGACTTGCACTTTGAAGTGGATCACCTTCATCAAATGTTTGGCATTCTTTCAAAATTCCATTCTTTAGTAATCTTTTAGTGCAGTAAACATTTTACTTACATCTTCTATTCATCCTTATCATGACAATTTTCATGATCAAGCTGCTATAGCTTATAAAGGTGAATTGCGAGTATAATGTTTCTTTTCTAAAAACTTTTGGAGGATTAGGATGACTAGCGTCTCCAACCTTCACAAATTCTCATCAAATATGAGGACATATACTCTATCATGTTGTAACCAACACATTGTTTTAGATATTGCAATACCTTTCACATATGATGGTTTCTGAAACATTGCTTTCAGCTCTTAGATAAACTTGATATTAAAAACAATTTTTTGAGTATCAAGAATCATGGAGGCAAACATGATACTAACACTGGAATTGTTACTCTTGATTTAATACTGTTTATTAAACTTCACAGAGTAAACGGAGTTGGCTGAAAATTTGCAATATGACTTTTTAAACTTTAGATTGACACTCAAAACAATACAATACCAGTTCGTAAAGAAAATATCCAGAATTTTATAGTTCCACTATCTCAACTATAACTAAGCGTAAGGTGGTGAACGAATGCCAATGACTACACCAAACTATGCAAATTCACTTTGATTGTGTTTATGATAAATTGAGTTTGACTAATCTAAATTACAAATGAACTCCCACTCAAAAAAACATCCCTCCAGTTGTTTAAGTGATTACACGAACCAAATCCACTACATCAAGTCCGATCATCACGTGAGATGATGTAGCTTCAAAGGCGAACAATCAACATGTTCATCATATCATCCATATGACTCATGCTTTACCTTTTGGTATTCCGTGTTCCGAGACCATGTCTGTACATGCTAGGCTCGTTAAGGTTAACCTTAGTATCCGCATGTGCAAATCTGGCTTGCACCCGTCGTATGCACACGTAGAATCTATCGCACCCGATCATCACGAGATGCTTCGAAACGACGAGTCTTAGCAACGGTGCCTACTAAGGACGAACACTTTATTACTTGATATTTAGTGAGAGGGATCATCTTATAATGCTACCGTCGCGATCTAAGCAATACAAGATGCATAAAGGATTAACATCACAGGCAATTCATAATTAGTGTGATATGATATGGCCCTTTCTTCTTATGCCTTTGATCTCCATCTCCAAAGCACGAACATGATCTCCATCATCACCAGCATTGTGTCAAGGTCAGTGGCGCCGCTTCATGGTTGTCCATCATCACTAGCAACTATTACAACTACTTGGAATAAAGCTATTATAAGATGAATAGACACGCAGGTCTTAACAGAATTAAAGACAACCATTAGGCTCCTGCCGGTTGCCATATTACAACAAGGATCATTGCATACATCAAATATAATCACAATCATATGATGGCCATATCACATCACAAAACCCCTGCAAAAACAAGTTAGACGCCTCTAATTTTCTTTGCATGTTTTACGTGGTTTGGGGCTTTCGAATAAGAACGGATCTTACCTACGAAACTGAACCACAGCATTGATACAAGTGCTATCAAGTGCAAAGTGTATATTGGATCTATACTATGATGGGAGAGACAGACACCAGCAAAGTCACTTGTGCAATACGAGTTGCACGTCAACTGTGGAGCAAGTCTCATGTGCGATGACATGTAAGGTTAGCCCGGGCCGCTTCATCCCACCATACCGCAAGATGCAAAGTACACAAAGCAAAAGACGGCACGAGCACCAACGCCCACAAAACCATTATGTTCTACTCGTGCAACAGATCTACGCATAGACACGGCTCTGATACCACTGATGGGTTCGTAGCATGGAAAACAAAAAAATTCTACCGCAAGAACGAACAAAACCCAGATCTAATCTAGATAAAAGCCAAGATATAATCTATTAGACATGAGCAACGAGATAGATCTGTACTAACCCTCGTAGAACCGAAAGCGTTACGAGATTAGATCTCGTGGTTGATGTAGTCGATCACTTGCCGATCTCAAGATCGTGTGGACGATCCTTCCGGCGCCGCATTCCGGCAGCGCTTCCGCAGTCGGTCACACGTGTGGAGTCTAAGCAGACCTTCCTCTCCCCGTTCCAGCAAGCAGCGGAGGTAGTAGATCTCTCCACGGAATCCCAGCAGCACGACAGTGTGGTGGTGGTGGTGGAGTAGAGAATTCTGCAGGGCTTCGCCTAAGCCGGAGCAGAGCAAAGGAGGAGGAGAGAGGCGGCGACTAGGGTTTGTTATGGGAGAGTGCTAGGGGGTGGCGCCCCCTCCCCTCTATTTAAAGGAGGGAGGCGCCATGGGAGGGGGAGTCCTAGTAGAACTCCCCTCCCTCCTTGGCCGGCGGATTGGGAGGGGGGGAGGAATCCTCCTCCCCCACGAATCCGTGTCTTGCCCCACAAAGTCTCCTTGATCCTTTCTTGGTTTTCAAGCAAACTCCAAGAAATCTTCTAGAACCTTCCAGAACATTCCGAAACCTTCTAGAATCCCCATACAAATACTCTGAAACATTTCCTAACTTAGAAAATGATCCCCAATATATGAATCTTATTCTCCGGACAATTCTGGATCTCCTCGTGATGTCCCGGATCCAATCCGAGACTCCTAATAACATTCGATCTCCAACGCACATTCCATATCTACTTAAAACAACTTCGAACCTTAAGTGTGTCACCCTACGGTTCGTGAACATGTAGACATGATGGAGACACATCTCCGATCAATAACCATTAGCGGGATCTGGAGATCCATAACAGCTCCCACATACTCAACGATGACTTTGTGATCGATAGAACCATTTAACATACGAAACCAATTCCCTTTGTCACGCGATATTCTACTTATCCGAGGTTTGATCGTCGGTATCTTCATACCTAGTTCTTCCTCGTTACTGATAAGTACTCTTTACTCGTTCCGTGATATGTCATCCCTTGTGACCTAGTCACATGCTTGTAAGCTAACTAGATGACATTCCACCGAGAGGGCCCAGAGCATATCTATCCGTCATATGGATGGACAAATCCCAATCTTGGTCCATGCGCTTCAACACATACTTTCAGAATACCCAATGTCACCTTTATAACCACCCAGTTACGAAGCGGTGTTTGATGTCATCAAAGTATCCATCCGGTGATGGTGATTAACATAACCTCATGGTCGAAGGATTAGGTTACTATGCATTTGAAAGCTTGTAGCAAAACGAACTTAATGACTTGATCTTATGCTATGCTTACTATGGGTGTGTGTCCATCACATCATTCTCCTAATGATATGATCTTGTTATTAACGACATCCAATGTCCATGATCAGGAAACCATGATCATCCATTAATCAACAAGCTAGTTTAACAAGAGGCTTACTAGGGACTCTTTTATGTTTACAAAACACACAAGTATTAATGTTTCCGGTTAATACAATTATAGCATGGGATGTAAACATTTATCATAAATATAAAGATATAATAATAACCACTTTATTATTGCCTCTTGGGCATATCTCCAACACATGTTGTAGCAGGGACTTATCTCTCTTTAGCTGATACACTCTGTTGTACTCTGGCGACATATCCTTCTTCTCAACTTATAATATTACACATCGTTTTTCTTCTTCAACCTTGTTAGGGGTGACCCCTTAGGGTTGCCTGATCTTTCACGAATCTCCGTGGAAATAGAAGTGAAGGTGAGTGGGGGTGAGGGAGACAATGAAAACCATGAACACACACGCAAAGAACACGATGAACACACACACGCGCGATACACGATACAATACTATAGCTCACGCCGACGGCTACTGGTCTGACACAATCCCTAGGATCTGTGGCGGGCAATAATACTCTCTCTCTAACCAGCACGGCGAGCGAGAGGCTTGGCGGGATCTTGACAACTTGGCGAAGGGACACCGAGTCCAAGGCCTTGTACAACTTGAATGCACTATGAAAAGCTTAAGAGGTTGGGGGATAATTGGTGCTCCTTGTCAAGGAGCATGAGAATAGAAATTAATAGATCCTCAAAGGAGGTTTATTCTAATTCAATTATCCATGTCTATGGTTACAATAAGGAGGGGTGGTCTATATATAGGCCAACAACTAAACATGTGTACTTTAGGCATAAAACTAGAAGTTGGGACGGAATTGGGGATTACATGGGCCAGGCCCAAAAGGCCTTAACATGCCTATCGTCACTTAGGCCGAAGACTCCGGGCCTGAGGGCCGGAGACTCTAGGGTGGTCTCTGGGGTGGACTCCGGGGTCGCCGTTGTAGCCTCTGTATGGGGGGCGGAGTCTTGGCCAGATTCTTCATGCTCTCCGGGGCAGTATCCGGGGGTGTACTGGGATCTCTAGGTGCCGGTTTGGAGTCCTTCCCAGAGTCCTTGGGGCAGCACACCAGAGATTCCGGATTCAGGGTCGGAGACTTCGGGGCTTCAGCCTCTACTGTTACATCTTCTTGTCCAGCTCCTGGCTCTTCTTCTGTGGGGGCTTGTCGATGCGTCGGGCTTTGTAGATGAGTATGCACAAGGTAGTGGCATGAAGTAGCAAGCCATTCAAGGGTGTATCAAAATCACACAAGGATATGAGCGAGGTAACCTTATCTTGTAGGAGTTTGGCTCGAGCACGTGTCATTTGTCCACTTGGGGGACTTGGTGTTGAGGATGTAGAGACGTCCGTAGGATGGTTCAACAATTAGGAAACATGTCATTATTTGTTCCTCGCGCTCTTCAATGTTGGCACGAATCATGTTGAGCTCCTTTTGCTTGAAGTACTCTTCCACATTCTTTGTTCCTTGGTTTAGCATTTGAAGCTTTTTGAAGAGGTCACGCGTGTAGTGCGAAGGAACAAAACTTGATCTCATATGAGCCTTCATATCTTGCCAAGTGTTGATTGGAGGCTCTGCTCTTGCTTCACAAGCGACTTGAACTTGTTGCCACCATAGGTTGGCATAATCATCAAACTCAAGATAAGCCATTGCTACCATCTTCTCATCATTATAGTTGTGCATACGGAAGATTTTGTCAACCATGAGTGCCCATGAGAGGTATTCTTTGGGATCATTGGAACTGGTGAACTTGGGCATGGTGAACTTGAGCTTGCCAAAAGTTTCTTCCTCATTGCGATCATGATAGCGATGGTTTCCATGATGTTGATGGTCTTCATCTTCCATGCAATCATTGCGACGAGCTTGGTGATATTGATGTTGCTCTTGTGGTTGTTGATCCGCGTTTAGGGGGAGGTGGAACTTGGTCCTCGTGACGTTGTTGGGGAACTTGTTCTTGGCGCGGTTGTTGATGATCTTGCTCTTGCTTTTGGCATGGTTTTTTACGAGGTTGAGGCACTTGGGCCTCACGAGGGTGATGAAGATGTGGAGCCTCTTGCCGCGATTGTGGATGAGGAGGAGGTTCATTCCTTGGTTGGTGACGTGGGTTAGGCACTTGGGACTCTCGATGAAGATCATGGTCTTGAGCCTCTTGACGTGGGCGGTGTCGCTCAACATGTACAATTTTATGCTCCGTGTCTTGGTGTGGTGGAGTAGGCTCTCCATGGTGTCCATAGTGTAAGCGTTGGCGTTCATGATGACGATGATGACGAAGCGGGTCTTGAAGAGCTTCGCGCCGATGACGAGCTTGTTCTTCCAAATTGGAGTCATCACTTGTTGTTGAGTGAAGGTCTTGTGGATGTTGATGATGTACTTGAGGTTCTTCACATGGTTGCTCTTATTGGATCACTAGTGCTCTTGTGTGATGGCGATGTTCATCTCTCCTTGCTTGAGGCCTCGAGGAGAAATCACCATCATAACTTGACGTAGCGGCGTGCCGAGGAGAAGGTACATATTGCGATGAGCTCACAGGTTCAAGCACGGGGGCTTCATTGCGTTGTGGATCACTTGCATGAGGGTCTTGTCGATGAGGAGAAAGATGGTGTGACGAGCTTGACACACTCTAATGGTGCCTTGAAGATCTTGGTGCGCGGGCACGCGGCCTTGTGTTTTGCACGAGCTCGGCCAACGTCCTTTGTAGTGCTTCGTTTTGATTGGCGATGTTGTGGTGCATGGCCCTCGTCTTTTGTTAAAGATCCTTAAAGTTGTTGTTGATTCGCTTGAACTCCATTTGAGTCTCGCTGAATTACTCGTCTTGGCACGTCTCAAGGGCATTGCAACGGTCACGGAACTCTCGTTGAATGATGAAGTGGCTCACTTGCGTCATGTGTGGTCTTTCTTCTTCTTATTCTTCTTCTTCTTCTTCTTGGGGAGGTGGTTGGCTCGCCTCTCCGTGCCCATCCATGATGCAAGATAAACAATGATTGTATATGGAAGGTAATATGTGGTGGGGGTTAGCATTTTACCTCTTCTTTAGGATTGTATCAAACTAGTAGCCACACGTGAGAACTATAAACTTGCAAAGTGAAATCACAAAGAAATCTTACACTAAAGGAAGAACTAAAACTCTCAAAAGCTTCGGTGGAAGGTTAGAATGGTGGAATGCCAAAGAAACAACCAAACGAAAAGGATAGTCAAAAGTGGGTAAAATTCAACAAAACGCAAGTAAAAGGAAAAAGGTCAACTCAAAAGGGTGACGGGAACCTACGACTATACACGCACGTGGAGATTATTAGGATTAGCACGACTATGAAAATAAGCACAAAATGTCCTAACAAAGACTACGCTCGGTTGTCGTGCCAATGCAAGGAGAGGCGGTGACCCGTTTGCAAAGAAAAAAAATGAGCAACGGGTTTGTGCACTTGCCTTGGGCGCTCTTATTTCTCGTGATTATAAGCTTGAGACTCTCTTATGCTATGGGAGACTATTTTTCTTTTTTCTTTGTATATTTTCTTTTTCTCTTTTTCTTTTGTCTTTTTTATTTATTTTTTTCTCTCCCTTGATGCTACCAAGTCTTCTTGATTTTTCTCTCACACTCTCACTATCCAAGAACAAGTACACAATGCTCAAGCAAACACAAGATAAGCCACTCTCGATGGATATGTACACACAAAGGAAGATATGGTTAACAAAGTGACACAAGTTATACCTTAGTTGGTGATGATGTTCTTACGGTCGGTGATGCGGGAGGATGTTCGAGTTCTGTGGCGTCGACGAGAGCTAATGATGTTGTAGAAGCTTGCTGTTAATTACTGACACACACACGAAATACAAACAACAAAGCAAAATTAGCCAAAACGAAGAGGAGGCAAAACTGGTCAAAATCAGGCGTAAGGGCTTCAGGGCCGGACACTCCGGGGCCAGGGTCTGCTTCTCAAACTTGCTCGTGTTCTTGAGCGGAAATCCACGCCTTGAGGCCTCAAATCCGTGAAAGTTTGGCCAAAATTGGGCTGGGAAACTCAGCCAAAAGTTGAACGAACACCTTAGACAAGATTTGGTCAAATCAAAACCACAAATAACACTCCAAAACGAGATATTGATCCAAAGGAAAATTTAGGGCTTTTTTTTGGGGATTTTTGAATTTATGGTGGATAGAAGAAAATTTAATGGAGAAATTCATGATTAACGAAGCTCTTGATACCAATATGTTAGGGGTGACCCCTTAGGGTTGCCCGATCTTTCACAAATTTCCGTGGAAATCAAAGTGAAGGCGAGTGGGGGTGAGGGAGAGGATGAAAACCACGAACACACACGCAAAGAACACGATGGACACATGCACACGTGATACACGATACAAGCTTATAGCTCATGCCGACGACTACCGGTCCCACACAATCCCTAGGATCGGTGGAAAGTAAGAACACACTCTCTCTAACCGGCACAACGAGCGGGATGCTTGGCGAGATCTTGACAACTTGGAGAAGAGACATCAACTCCAAGGCCTTGTACAACTTGAACGCACTATGCAAAGCTCAAGAGGTTGTGGGATAATTTGGTGGTACTTGTCAAGGAGCATGGGACTAGAATTAGATAGATCCTCAAAGGGAGTTTCTTCTAATTCAATTAGCTAAGTCTAAGACTACAATAAGGAGGAGGTTGTTTTTTATATAGGCCAACAACTAAACATGGGTACTTTAGGCATAAAACTGGAAGTTGGGACAAAATTGGGGATTACATGGGCCAGGCCTAAAAGGGCTTAACATGCCTGTCATCACTTAGGCCGGAGACTCCGGGGTGGTCTTCGGGGTCGTTGTTGTAGCCTCTATATGGGGGAGGAGTCTTGGCCAGAGTCTTCATGCTCTCCGGGACAATATCCGGGGGGAGGGGGTGTACTGGGAGCTCCAGGCACCGCTCCGGAGTCCTTCTCGGAGTCCTTGGGGCGACACACTGGAGACTCCGGGCTTCAGGGTTGAAGACTCCGGGGCTTTAGCCTCTGATGCGACATCTTCTTGTCTAGCTCCTGGTTCTTCCGAGAGGGCTTGTCGATACGCCGAGGCTTCGTAGTTGAGTATGCACAGGTAGTGGCATGAAGTAGCAAGTCATTCAAGGGTGTATCGAAATCACACGAGGAGAGGAACGAGTTAACCTTATTTTATACCCCCTCTGTTTCAAAATATAAGATGTTTTATCTTTATAAAATAAGTGTATCTTACCCCATGTAGTGTGTAGGTTCACTCCAAACCTGGATGAATTTACACACAAGGGGTCTAGATACATTTCTTTCACAAAGTTAAAACATCGGAGGGAGTAGGAGTTTGGCTCGAGTACGTGTCATTGATCCACTTGGAAAACTTAGTGTTAAGGACGTAGAAACGTTCATAGGACGGGTTACATGGTTACATCAAGCCTTCTCCATGCTTGCCTATTTGATACCTCTTTATACGAAGGTAAAGTAACTTGAGAAACGAGTAGAAAGATTCCGTTGTGATTTGGCAATTGGTATGCTGAGTCGACAATTACTCCCTCCGATCCGATTTATAAGACAATCTCGAAATATTCCTACCAGGTGAAAATCAAGTGAATTTTCATCGCTATCCTTCGCCAAAGTTAGAATCTTCGGCACTTGGCATCTCGTCTCCATCGCGGTTGCGTGATCCTCCGACGAGCAGTGTCATCTTCGAAGCGGGGCGTTTGAACGGAAGACACTCGTGCCTGTCGAGTGCGGCGATGAAATACCGGCGAGCTGCAGCTGCGGCTGCTGTTGCAGCTGCAACGCAGCACGCAGGAGGCACTGCCCGGGCGTCGACACGCGGCCATGACGAGTGCGAGACGGCACGTTCCGTTCCATCTCGGAAACGTCTCATTCTGGCCACGGACCGCTGACGCCGCCGACGATAAAGCGCCAACGCCGCCGACCAGTCACCAACCCAGCACATCGCTCATCCCCGATCCAAATTAAACCGATCCGAACCGGCAAACGCCAGCTCGCTATTTGCAGCAGCAGCGGCGGCGGCCACGCCCCTCCGTCGACATGGATCCCGAGAAGGAGCACGCGGGCGCGACGGCGTGGCGCGCCCGCGCGGTGGGCGGCACGGAGTACAGCTGGTGCCGTGCCGTGCCAGGAGGCACCGGCACCACGCTCCTCGCGCTCCGCCTCTCGCCCCGCGCGGGCGCCGCCGCGGCCGAGGCGGCGGTCCGCTCCCTGCAGAGCGCGCACCCGGTCCTCCACGCCCACCTACGCGCGGCCTCCACTTCCAGCCCCACCCTCGCCTTCCCCCCACCCCCCGCGCCGCAGCTCAGCCTCGCGCCCCAGCCCTCCGCGCTCGACTTCGACTCCCTCCTCGAGCGCGAGCTCAACCTGAACCCGTGGGCGGCGGCCGAGGAAGGGCCCGACGGCGTCCCGGTGCTCTTCGCCGCGCTATACGACCTGTCGGCCCCCGCGGGCGGTGCGGCACTTTTCGTCCGGATCCACACGGCCGCGTGTGACCGCGCGGCGTCCGCGGCGCTGCTTCGGGAGCTCCTCGCGCATCTGGGCGGCGCGGGCGCGGGCGACACGGAGGCGGCGGCGGTGGAGGCGGGCTTGGAAAGCAGGATACCGCAGAGGGACGCGTGGAAGCCCTTCTGGGCGCGTGGCGTGGACATGGTGGGCTACTCCATCAACGGCCTCCGCACCTCCACGCTGCCGTTCGTGGAGACCGGCACGGCGAGGTCCACGCAGATGGTGCGCCTCGGGTTCGGCCGCGAGGACACGACGCGCCTGCTCGATGTGAGTTGGATCCCCACCTTGCTTCCGGTGCACCACACTGGTCGGCATCGCATTTGACCTTGCCTCTTATTTTGTGCATTGGTCATCTAGGCGTGCAAGGAGAACGGAGTGAAGCTTTGCTCGGCCATGGCTGCCGCCACGCTGCTAGCCGCGCGGCAATCCAAGAAGCTGGACAGTGTCCAGCAGCAGGAGACCTACTCCTGGCGACCCTGCTCAACTGCCGCCAGTTTCTCGAACCACCATTGGATGATCACAACGTTGGTGAGTCCCTGAAGCAAAGCAACTAGTAGAACTAGAAGCATTTGCCACAGTATTCTACAGCTTGAGCTTGACACTTTTCAACCGCTGCAGGTTTCTTCTACTCTGGCATCACCAACACCCACAAGATACACGGAGAGGAAGGGCTGTGGGAGCTGGCCAAGAGGTGCCATGACTCCTACGCCAACGCCAAGAACGGCAAGAAGCACCTGACGGACATCGGCGACCTCAACTTCCTCATGCTGCGGGCCATCGAGAACCCCCAGCTGACAACGGCCTCCGCCCTCCGGACAGCGCTCGTCTCCGTGTTCGAGGAGCCGGTGGTGACCTACGACACCGCTGATCTGCAGAGCAAGGCTGGCGTGGAGGACTATGCCTGCGTCGCCACCGTGCACGGAATCGGTCCGTCGGTGGGCGTGTTCGACTCGATCAGAGATGGACAGTTGGACTGCGCCTGCATGTACCCTTCTCCCCTGCATTCCAGGAAGCAGATGCAGGAGATGTTTGACACGGTGAAGCGGATTTTACAGGAAGGGAGCAGCGACGCAGGTGGTGAGAAGCTATGAACATTGCAGGTAGTACAAGAGCACTTGATCTTTGGGTAAATGAAGTTGTACTGCGGCAGATGTACATCAGAATTGAACGGTTCACAGATCGAACATCGATCAGTTATGTATGTCAGAGAATCTGAGAGAGAGGAAAGATGACACGATACTGTATGGTGGCGATCTCCGTAATAAACATAAACAGTAGCAAAGTTGTTCATGGCCTGCAGAACGTAGCTTGGTCCTAGTTGGGTGTCGAGGTGGGCGTTGGAGTAGGCGCATGTGTTGGTGCCGACATCGGGAGCATCATCGGTGAGGGGTACTGCAGCTGAAAGTGTCCCCCTCCATCATGGTGGTAGACCGGAGCCTGGTAGGGTAGCTGCGATGGAGCGGCGTATGGGTAGTAGGTCGGAGCAACATAGTAGGCATGCGTAGGAGGCCGCGGTGTGAGCGGGCCTAGAGATCCAGTGTGGGGACGGATGCCGGGAACCCACGAGCCAGAGTAGGCAGGCGGCGCACCAGCAGGAGTCGGAGGTGGAGGTGCAGGAGCAGGAGGGGCCGCCCGTGGCGGCCGATACATAGGGTTTTTGCCCCTGTAGTTCGGGCTCGAGCGCCATCCTGGTGGCGGTGGAGCCGTTCGTGTAGGCAGGAGAGGGGCCGCGGGAGGGATCGGTGGGCGTGGCGTGGCGGTGAAGACCTGTGGGCGGGCATCTTTGCTAGCCTGCTGTTGATCGGCCCATTGGAGGAAAGATCGAACCTCAGAGAACGAGGGCATTGGCTGCATTAGCGGGATGAAGGAGGCATGTTTCTGAAATTGGTCACTAAGCCCGACAAGAAGCACGTTGATGAGTTGTTTGTCATCGATAGGATTACCGAGTTCCCGAAGCTCATCGGCGATCGCTTTTAGGCGTTGGCAGTAGGCACCGACATGGCGTCACCCTGTACGGTGTTGCGAAGCTCGGTGTGGAGGCCATTGACATGAGCATCGACGTTGTCCTGGAAGAGTTGACGAAGAGCCACCCATAGATTGGCGGCGATAGCGGCTTCGCGAAACACCAAGTTGAAAATCTCTGTGGAGACGCGCTGGTAGATCCATTGACTTATAGCAAGATCATCTTTGACCCAACGAGGATCATGTGGACGCGGAATGGAGGCATCAGGGATGTGAGATCGGAGGTTACAACGGCCGAGGTGGATGTCGAAGAGATGAACCCAGTGGTAGTAATTGTGTTTGGCTAGATCTGAAGTTATGGGGAACAAGCTAGTAGTGTAAACCGAAACTAATAGGTAGCAATATATTCTCCGTCCCAAAATGTAAGGCGACTAAGCTTTAGTCAAAAGTCAATATATTTTAAGTTTGACCAAATTTATACATAAAAATATAAACATTCACAATACCAAATCAATAACAATAGATTCACCAGAAAATATAGTTTCTCAAAATATCCATTTGATATTATAGGTATTCATATTTTTTTGTATAAACATGGTCAAACTTAGAAGATATTAGCTTTTGGCTAAAACTTAGGCGTCTTATATTTTAAAACGGAGGGAGTAATAAAGAGGATGAGGACGAGATCAGGGGCAGGCTGTACACTCCAGCTCCACAAAACGGGGTGTTCTTGGTCAGGACGGTGCTAGAGCCATCTCGGGGGGACAGCAGGTCACGACTCCGCTGATCCGGTGGATCGATCTCTACATTATGGCCTTCTAGGTTGAAGGTACAGAGGTTTTTTTGTCAATGTGATAAATTTAAATCAGAGCTGGATTTAAATTTTAGTGCACTGTTAATTTACGTTGGCTATTTACATTGGATGGAGTGCACGTGTCATTTGCTCTCTGTTCACGTTTTCATTCCCGCACTGCTAGAATAAATACAGAATGACAATGAAGCACTTAATCACGATCATTTCTTGCTTAGACTCACACAGTATATGAATAGCAAGTAATAATTATAATTATATGGATTAACCTGCTTCACTAAAATAACCAAGTACACGTACGTTGAACTGGTTACGGTTGGAGTGATAAGCAACTAGCTAGTACATGTTGAAAATATAAGCAACAGTGCATATGATTTAATCCAAATTAAGCGATTAAACATGATTAATAAAATAGTAATTAAACTAATCATGCATAGTAACTGAGTAGATGAACCAACGGCATCTGAACATGATAAACCTATCACATTTACTCTAAACACTAACAAGATATTGTAGCAGAATCTGAAAGAAGAAGTTCAGAAACACGCAACAACGTTCATGTTGTCGACCATGTTGTCGAAGAGGTTGTCGTTGTCCGGGAAGAAGTTCTCGTTGGGGAACTCGTCTCCGGACAAATTCGTGTTGCCAGTAGTCGTGCTAGAGCGCTCCCCAAAAACCTGACCACCCCTCACCCATTGAGGTTCTCGAGAGGCGGGGTTCCGGAGGCCTACTGTCCCAATCTACGGTGCACACCACAAGCCGGGATGGAGAAGATGAATGCGTCTGCATAATGAACTGGAAGTGGAAGTGTATGATCTCGTATTTTTCTGTATCCGATGTGCCTCTGTTTGTAAAGGATAAGAGCCGCTTCCTTCCCCAGGAAGCTTCGTGGGGATAAGAGCCGAGGAAACCCGGATGCACATTCCCTAGGAAGCTTCGAGGGGACAAGAGCCGAGGACACTCGGACACACAGCGACAAGGGAGAGCCGAGAAAACCCGGACAGAAATGATAAGAAAAAATATCTAGGAGAGATATTTTCTGGAGTGTTCTCGAACAGATTTCCAAACAACAAAACCAACACAGGAGCTCTGCTCATTCCCACAACCCGCGGGGCGCGCGTCATGACGAAGCGAGGGGAGACGAGCGGCATCGGAGGAGGAGTGCGTGAGAGCTGCTCTATTTTCTCACACTTTAGTGAGTGGTAGTACAACCTAATATACAAGAAGGTGCACCACACTTTCCACTAGCAATGTGGGACTAAACTTTAACATCACTAGTACAATCATAAGCTATCTCACCTAATGGACCAAAGAGAATTTCATTTGTATTGTTTTCAAAATACCCCAAATTCCAATAGTATAAACACTTACAATGTCATGGAGAAATGTGACAATCGGTGAAAACACTGAAGCGACTTAGCAGCAAACTTCCTGAGTATATTTATTGTGTGACTTGAGATAAAACACTCAAGCCACTACAAGTATGAAGATTAAGACTTACTACGTTTTCTTTGTTGTATAGGTGTATGGTACTGCTACAAGGACTTCGATGCCAACATGCTTGCTCCTCAAACTCAGCTCTGCCACAACACTGACCACGGAGTGGGGATCATCAAGTTACTGCTCAATAGATCCTACACCAGCATCAGGGTCGGCCCATAGGACAGGACAGAGGAGCGTTCACCCTGGCCCCAAGGACGTATGACCCTAGCCTAAGACTTTTGTATGTGTATCTATATTATCTTCTATTCTGGAGACCCAACAAGGTGAAATAATTTTAAAAGTATATATATGGCCTAAGCTGTAGCCTACTGTGTCTCTACTCTGACTTCTCTTTTTCGAAAAAATACTCCAAAAATTTGTATAGAAGAGAGAAGCGCATGTTTCATTTAAAAAAACCATAGAGATACATCATTCACTTTCGATCCTGGGAAACAACATCAGCATCGTCCCAGCAAATACTCCAGCATTTCTAAATGTTTTTTCGATGCCACCATTTATGCGGCATATCCAAATGTGCAGAATAATACCTGCCCTCGTGTGTCTGTATAAAGTTGTGAGCATTGGTGGAGACTAACGACACAATTACATGATTGCATCATTTCACAAGCAGCTTTCCTTCAATTCCCAACGGTTCTATTTGTTCCCATCATCCATGTTGTAGAGACTATTTCATTCTATTATTAATTCAAATCCTAATATGTCTACTCTTCTATTTATTTTTTGCACATGCATATGAATCTGTTATTTCTGTAATTTTGTTCTGTGATTAATTCTAGAGATAGATATGTATATACACATGTATACAAGAAGCAATTGATGGGAGTAAGTATCATGGTAAATAGTTTGCTCGATCAATAGAAATGAGTAATTTAGAACCTCTTCACGGAGATTCCAAGAATAATGAATCTAACAAATGTACAGATTATATAATTTTTTAGAGACCTATGAATTCTAATTATGCTTAAACTTTGAGTAATACTAAAATTTTCAACAAAAATATTAAAGATATGTTTTAGTAATCTTCTGAAGTGGGGGGGGGGGGGGCATTGGCCCCTCCCTTCCCTTGACTCGGTAAACTTTTGCCACTTTAAACGAGGGGCCTTTGGTGCCGTGTTGCCCTAGGCCCCCCAAAATTTATGGACCAGACCTGTATAAAGGTGGGGAAACCCTCTTTCACAAATTGTATCCTCACCCTCAGAAAACTTGGCGAACTATATGGTAGTTAGCAGAGACTTAAAGTGTTGACATCATGACCTCTCTCACTTACCACAATTACAATCTCCGAGGCAATCTGTTTTGAGGTCTATAGAGGATGGGTGACTGGCCGCTTGGATGAACAAGTGGATACTACAGTACCCGTGGAGTACAATGGACTATTTAACCAATGGTGGAATATCTCAGATGCCGTGGCAAGAAATTCATCTTGGCACGGACGAGGGTACTCGAGTTGGTACTTGTCCTTATGAGAAGCCATCATATCAAACCTGATACGGCAAGATCAGAGGGTTCATCATCCAATCATTCAAAGAAAAAATGATTCTCTAGTCAGGTGTGTGTAATATCCGGTTCCACCTTTTGAAACTACTAGTAATGTAGTATGTGTACATAGGATTATATGCAGTTGTGTTACATCATCGTCAAAACTAACATACCATGCGTGCATGCATTTGTTGTAGGAATTCACTGTCTATCTACTCACTACTCAGTGTGGCTTTGTTGACGACAGCAGCTGGATAAGGCATTGCAGGATGATGGGATAAAGGGAGAAGTGCACCCTGGATAATGTGGATTTGGTCTCTATCTACTCCATATGTTTACGTATGCCCCATTTAAGCTTAAAATAACACCATAGTAAACTAGTGTGACTTAAAACTTATCCGTATTAGCTAGGGAGAATGTAACCATGATTACCTTTATCTTGGTTATCTTTCTATTATATTAGCATGTGAAGCAAACTAAGTGTACCCGTCAAATTGTACTTTGCCACAATTACAGCACAATATAGTCAATAAACCTCCTCCTGCTTCAATTACCATTAGTACTAAACATCCAACAAGCATAATTCTTATCGGTATGACATGCCCTCTAATATCCAACCATAGATCTTACAAGTTGGTAAGATGGGATAGAGCCACCAACCATCATAGCTACTCATATGTCACCATAGATCCACATCACAAACCCGTAGGGATAGAGCACCGGCAACCATCATAATTAGGGCACTCATAAAATTGGGACAATAAGGAGGCTCTTGTTTCGGTATGTTTGGCCCTCGGTCTTGATAGGATAAAATTTCATGCAACGTTTACTTGTAGCTCATAGTAACCGTGATTGCAAACATGCTCTTCATCAGGGTGTTGTATAGTAACTTGAGAGCCTTCATCCTCCTTATCATAAAAAATGAACATGGACCAAAAATTCTTCTTCATCGTCCCATCTGGGCATAGGGACAACTACCATATTACGACTTAGCGAAACTTTGCCATCATCTCTGACTAATATCAGCTTTGAAAAACAACATGACCAGCCTCTGACTAATTTTGCACCACACGGCCAGCTTCCCTTGTATCAGCTTTTAAAAACAACAAACTATCATCTGCGAATAAGAGGTGTGATATTCCAGGAGCCCTTCAACAGATTTTAACTGGTATTAACTGTTGGGGTTCCGCGCATGAAAACAATAAATTTTACCCTACGCCCCTGAACCCCTAAAGCTGCCAGGACCTATCTATTAGTAATACAATAACGGGAGGGGCTTTTCGCGAACTTACCCTTGAAGACCGCAAAGCGTTGTCAACACTCAGGAGAGCGTGGTTGATATAGACGAGTCGAAGCCAACCTCAAGGTCGTGATGAAGTCCTCGTGCTCCAGCGGCTCCAACGACTTGAGTGCCTCAAGTGCGACACCTCGCGGGGAGTTACACACGTCTGGTGCCTGACGATGACTCCCGCTTCCCCGATCCAGCAGCAGTTGCGGAAGTAGAGCTCCGGATCCGAATCCCGCAGCGCCACGACGCTCCGTGATGAAGATATCTCTCGTTCGCGCAGTCCAGACTTGGGACCACGGTCACGAGAGAGAGGGGGAGAGAGAAAATATCAATTAGAGGTCCTCCCAAAAGTGAGAAAACCTTTATTGATTATTGGTGTATTTTATTTGACCAAATACCCCCACTATATATAGGGGGAGGGGAGGTACTACCTCCCTCAAAGTCCCGGGGTGGGACTAAAGGAGAGGAGGAGGGAGGGGAGGCAACCGGCCACCTAGTGGGCCCCGCGCGGGGGGTCTAGACCCAGTCAGCCACCCCCTTGCCCCTTCTCCCTCTCTCCTTTCCCTAATGGGCCCTCCCCCCTCCGGGAATTGGCCCATTAAGCCTTTGACCATTTAAATTGTTTTTTCTCTTTATTAAATAATTATGAATAAATGATTAAATCAATATTTAACATTCATTCATATATTATTCAACCTCCGTGGCTATGGAACACCTTCCACCTCCACTCCGGACATCCTCCGGACTTACCGAAACCCTTCTGGTTTTCTTTCTACTATTCTTCGGTGATTCTACCGATCCTATAAACACTCTCTAAGCATCATCAAGCCCTTAAGCGTGATACACCACGGTTCAGGAACACTCCAAACATGGTCGGAACACTTCCGCACCAATGATCGACAGAGGGACGTGGATGGCCATGTGACCCCTGTGCGTTCCACGAAGATCTTTCATCGTTTGAACCGGGACAGTCATGTCTTATTACCTTTGTCTCTCAATACTTGCATTGTCCGAGATCTGATCAATGACATCACCATGTCGTGGTCAATCTCGTTACCGAACAATGCTACGTGACTTGTTCCGACAAGTGATATCCATGTGATCAAATCACACGCTGCGCAGCTATTGGATATAACCTCTCCGAGTGGGCCCTTTGAGTATCTTCCCGTCACATGGACGGAAAAATCCCGCTCTTGACATATATTGCCTCTACGGTTTCCTCCGAGTACCTGAACACACCTTTATAACCATTGTATTACCAAGTGGCGCTTGATGCTATCTAAGCACTCTCGGAAGACAGTGATTGATATAGCCTCACGGTCTAAGGAATAGTCTACGAGGATCCATTTCTAATCATCGTAACTTGAACTTCGTGACATGATCGGGTCACGATGTTTAGGTTGGGTATTCGTTCATCATCTCATTCTCGGAATGAGATGACTCCATTTCCAACTGGCATAAATGCCACATGATCAGGAAACATGATCATCTGTTGACCAATGAACCAGTGACTAGAGTTTCACTGGGAACCCCTGGTTGTTTGTATATCACACATGTATTGATGTTTCCACTCAATACAATTATAGCATGATATAAAACTTAATCATAAACTATATGAAATATGATAATAGTCCTTACTATTATTTGTCTCTAGGGCATATTTCCAATAGTCTCCCACTTGCACTAGAGTACAAATACACTAGCTGCATTTGTTCTCAATCATTGGCACCATATATCCCATACCTTGAACATGCTTGCTCATGGAAGAGGTTGAGTCTTGGGCCTGTACTTTACAGTAACAAATACTTTGCAACTTACTAATGTCACCTTGATTGACATCAATACTTTATCATCACATGATAACATCTGTGTGTATGCATCGTCGCTATGGCAGCAGAACGAGGCCTGATTCCAGGAGCCTACAGTGACTTTAGATCTGTTGGGGATCGGTGCAGAAAACAAAAATTTTCCTACGATGGAACCCCAAAACTTGCCTAGGATCTATCTATGTAGTAATGTGGTAAAGGCCGATGCATAGAGAATACATACCCTTGTAGACCGTACGCGGTTAACGTTCCGCGGGGAACGTGGTTGAAGTAGTCGTACTCGTAGCCGACCTCAAGGTCGCGAAGCTCCTCGCAGGTCACCCCTTGCTCCTTCTTGATCTTCATCATGCAACAGCTCCGGCTCACGACATTTAAGCGCCCCAAGAGTTGCGCCTTGTGTCTTTGTACACATCCGGTGCACGATGAGACCTTCGGCTCCCTGATCCCGCCGTGAGTGCGGAAGTTGATATCCGGCTAGGAATCCCTGCAGCGCAACGGCGTACTGTAGGTGTGCCTCGATCGCACAGCCTAGACTTGGGGCCATGGTCACAAGGCATAGAGAGAGAGAGAAGGAGGAAGTCAACCAAAGGAGTTCTCCAAATATTGGTGTGTTTAATCCCACCCATGGGCACCCCATTATATATGGGGAGGGGGTGTGCCCTCCCCTTTGGGTTTCCCATGTGGGACTATTCAAGGGAGAGATGGGGGGGCATGGGCCTCATGGGCCGCCGGCCAGGGGTGGGCCCCACCCTGCGCACAGCCCTAGGCTGGCCAGGTGGCCCCCTTGAGGCGCCTAGGCCTTGGCTCCTTGGCCCTTGGCCCTTCCCTCCTTCGGTTTTCCCTCATGGACCCTATTCCCCTAGGAAGTTTGGCCCATTAGTGGAATAACCCTTCAAATTAGATTTTAATATTATATTTAATATTAATTACATTAATTAATATGTAAATACATATTATAAAATCCATCTTGACCCGAAACACCTTTCGGTTCCCTTTCGATTTCCTCCGAACGACTTTGGATCTTTCCTGGAATGATTCTGGTCATTTATTCTTTCTCTGAATAACTTCGGATCTCTCTGCGGAACGATTCCAGCTTTCTCTCTTTCTCTACTGTGATTCCGTCTTACGAATGATCACTCTCATCGTAACCTTACGTGTATCCTGTCACGGCTTGGGAATGCTCTAGACATGATCTGTATCAATGATCAATAGAGGGACCAGGGATGTCCATGTGACCCCTATGCATTCCTGATGACAATGTTGTTTGAACCGTCTAAATGTAGCATCCTCTTTCTTTTGTTTCTCGATACAACTTGTCCGAGATCCGATCATTGGTATCCCATACCTTGTTCAATCTCATTCACAACAAGTTATGTTTTCTTGTTACCGTGATATTTCATCCCCGTGACCTAGTCACATGTTGCAACATGTATAGATATAATCTCACCAAGTCGGCCGTATGTATCTTTACCCGTCATGTGGGTGAACAAATCCCGGTCTTGCAGTCACATGTCATCTACTGTTCCTTCGGAATACCCAACGTACACCTTTATGGCCACCGCATTACCAGATGACGTTTGATGCAGTCAAAGCAGCCTAGGGAAACAATGAGTAATATAAGCTCACGGTCTAAGGAGAAGGAGTCTAGGTATAGTTGTTGCAATAATGAACTATATGACTTGATCGTGTTGAAATCCTTCGAGGAATGTCCAATCACATCATTCTCCAATGATATGATCTCGTTGTTAGTCGGCATAAATGCCCATGATCTTGAAACCCAGATCATCTTCGTGACCAATTGACTAGTATGAATAGAGGCTACTAGGGACTTGGTTGTTTCATACCACACCTGTACCAATATTTCTACTTGGCACAGTTATAGCACAATATGAAACTATTATAAACTAATTGAGATATGACAATAAAAACCTATTTCTTATTTGCCTCTAGGGCATATCTCCTTCAGTCTTCCACTTGCACTAGAGTACAAATAACCTAGCTTGCATTTTACTCGTATAAACCATATGCCATATGCGTTTACAGATCATGCATGCTCATGGGAAACGTCATGTCCATGTTCTGTTTTACCAGATCATTATGTCTTTTGCAAATTTTTAATGCCTTCCTAATTTTGACATTCACACCATTATCTTATAATGGGTCGAAGTATTTGTTTAGCAACAAAGCGAGACTTTGTTTCTAGTGTTTATGATGACGGTCATTTTCACCGTTGTCATCTAAACTTCGAAACACACTTTGCTATCCTTTGTGTATATACTATAGTCATGGCAACAGAACGAGGCCGAATTCCAGGAGCTTACAGTGACGTTAGATCAACCTCGAGGGCTTTCTCATGGGCACTGGGCCCTGGGACACATCATTCTACGTTAAAGGCGAACTAGCCCCGCCATAACATTATATATCACATCAGATGGAGCTTGTATACTTCTATATCTATGTAGATCCTAGTGCATGAAATGCATCTATGGCACTTACATTGCTTCTTGCCATTTAAGTACAAACTTAATTCTGGTTCAGTGATCAACTCAAGAATCACTTAAAGACATGTTCTTACAGTTAAGACTTTTTCTTACCAACCAGAACCTCGGGTCACTTTATGTCGAGTATACAACATGGTTGTATGGAAGAACCTATGACTGGGGCATAGGAGATGCAACACATCTCTTTCTTTCAACCATAGTTGCAATACTCACTCAATGCTTCATATAGTAGGAACTTCTTTCTTACCTTGTTCAATTCTGAACTTCTTCAGAATCTTGTCTTAGGACTTTTGGAACATCTTTCATAATCAAGTCCAGGAAGCATTCGACATTCAATGTTTATTAAACTTACTAATCTATCTCGATAGATCTTTTGTTTAATAACTTCAAATTCATCCTAACTTAAATACTATTAACAACAATCACATCATTCACGTATGTCGTCTACATATTCTAGAATGATTTCATGCTCCCACTCAAATATGACATTCATGTTTGAGATCCAGGGATTTCACTTAGCTCCCACTCAAATATGACATTCATGTTTGAGATCTAGGGATTTCACTTAGCTCCCACTCAAAATATGTCAGCTACATATTATGAATTAGCCAAGCTAATTTGCTCCCACTCAAATCTAGGTCCTCTCAATAATCTTGGACATTCCAAAATTCTTTGATCATCATCAATTTGAGAATTCCAATTACGAGACTTCAATATCCACATATATTTCTAGTGTAAATCCAAAAGACTTAAGCATCACTACTGTTGTAGTCAACTCCTTGAATTTGTCCAAACTTGTGACAAATCGAGCTTTTTTGTCATTCTTTAAGTTTCATTTCCTTCTTATGACTTTGCAGTCATTCAGAAATATCAAGTAAACTTCTTTACTTTAATAAGATCAAGTAACATGTTACTTTGCAATCTTAAATGTAACTTAATATAGGATTTTATGACTCCTAGTCATTTCTCGCACTTAGGTCCATCACGCTTCTTTGTAATTTTGTAGGTATGTCTTGTTCAAAACATGACAAGTGAATCAATAATATAATTCCACAAACTTGCAGAATATATAGTTGAATCCTACTTGCTTTAAGTAAAAGTATTCCTGAAACATTATGATCATTATCATTAGTTTCTCCTCTATTTGTAGAGTTTGGTTTCACGAAACAAATTCCGCTGCACCACTCAATAATCCGGAGGTAAGGTCAAATACCTTGTTTTGATCTTTTACTTTCTTCCACCTGTATCTTCATTAAGACACGTTGACTTTGGACAACCACAAGTTTGTCCCTTGTGGAAGATGCATCCATAGGTTCCTAAGAATGCTCTACAAAGACTTGTTTATTCGCCACGATTTCGAGTTTCGAAATCTCCAGAAACTCGAACGTGCCATAACACTTATGGTGTTGTTTCCGTGAATCATTAGATGTTCCCTTGTATTTCAAATGAGTGTTTGCTTATTTCGATCTCTAACTCTAAACGACAACTATAACCCTGACAAGAGATAATATTATACCATATGTATCTTAATACATAATGATTATGATGTTTAGAAATTTCAACAAAGTTTGAATTCATCCAATTATCATAATTTGTGAAACATCTTTCACAAGTTCCTTTTATGCTAAACTTAACTTGAATGCTTTAGTCATGTCGATCAAATCCAAGAGACTTGTTAATTCGGTTAATTCAACATCCCATTTAGTTATGAACTCATTTGAACAATTCAAATCATTTCAAACTTCATGTTTCATTAAGTAAATACACTTATTTACTTAAGTCCATAATAAATGATTTCCACTACTTGTTGAAAATACGATACATCACTATGTATAAGATTCAACATTTCTTCGCTTATCACCGTTTTACCAGAATGCGGAGTTTTAGTCATTCTGCCCAGGAGGCATGGTTTTGCAAAGTCTCTAGATTAAGCATCTAGAACCCCGATCTTTCATAAAGAACCCGCAATAACCAAAATGACTTAAACTGTAGTGTTTGTTCATTATTAAACTTTGGATATCTTTTAGCATTCTAATCCTTTATAAATGTTTAAGCTATTATCATTAACATAGTGATGAGAATAACTTATTTGTAATCGTAATGTGACCATAACGGTATTGTTCATAAGAACAGTACAAACTGGTTTGTGACTTGTTCATATGAATAATCGTCTTGCCAAAAGAAAGACACACAAACTAGGGTTACAAATATATATTCAAGTCCACTAATCCAAATGATAAACTATGAGGGAAGAGGTGATGTCGGCCATCAACTATTTTGCTTGCCGTCATCAAGTCACGCTGCCTCAAATCCAGCAATTCTCAAGCAGATCCTCCTGTTTTCACAAAGCAGGACAAGTATCAAATACTTTGCAAACTACAATGAGTTTTGCAAGAACCACATTTATAATTTGTATACCTTACATATACCTTTTCATCCATGACCTCCATTGTAATCAAGCCCTTCCAAGAGTTCTCAACTCTAATGCAAGATTGCTAAGTGTTTCTCTAAATATTCTGTTTTCATCCATGATGGAGGAAAACCCATCCAACGGCTCATACTCTATGTGCCTGATTTTGTAGAATACAAAATGTAGCCAAACTCTCAATTGAATGGAGAATGGCTTATTGGATGATTATGGAGAAAACACAAACATTACAGAGTCATTGAATTATCTCCTAATGCTTATTGTATCAAGAAGAGAAGATCACCTTTTACGAGGATATCCCTCGGGCGTGGGTATTAATCTATAAAGTTGGACCCTTTTGCTAAGTTCCAAATTAAGCAATATATTCCCATGGTCGCAAAGGACCTCAATGGGATAGGCTAAGATCTAATAAGATATTTGCAAATAGACATCTAGACTAAGTTTATAATAAGAGATCAATTTATAATTGGTCTCCACTAAAATTGTCATCCCCTGGACGATTTTAATGATCACATGATCCCTATCCTCTGCACCTCCCCCGATCATCACGGCCATCAGTGCATTATCAAAGGTAGACATTCACTAATGTCAATCACATCATCCATGTGACTCATGCTCGATCTTTCGATCTCTTGTGTTCCGAGACCATGTCTGTACATGCTAGGCTCGCCAAATCTAACTTGTGTGTATTCGTTGTGCAACATGGCTTACACCCACTGATGCGAACATAGATATGTCTGACCCCCGATCATCACGGTCGGCCTCATACCGAAGAACTTTCTTGGTGGTGCACATACAAGGGGAACACGGAACATTGGAATTTAATAGGGATTATCTTATTTGATACCGTTGAGTATCTAAATACTAGCACACAATAAGATGTAAAAACTGGTATCAACATCATATGTATAATGTGATATGGTCTTTCTTGCGCCTTGATCTCCAACGAGTGCTCCGGCATGATCTCCATCGTGCCCTTGGTTTGACGCTAAGTCCACGACGCCTCCACCAGGTCATTCATTGGAACGATGACTATTACTATACTACTTAGTAATAGAAAAGCAAACTACTTTACCTTCGCAACGACCAATGCCATATCATAATCACATGCCCCCTGCAAAATAAAGTTAGACGCCTCTACTTTATCTATTGCAAGTTTTACGTGGTTGTTAGGGCTTTCGCACTAGAACCGTTTCTAAACTATGAACTTTCCAACCACAACATGGATCCAACAGTTGTATCTATTACACCCCTTTCGAGGCCCTCCGTTGTAAATGCTATATCAACTATCGAATGAGAGACAGACACCCGCTAGCCACTTATACGGTACAAGCCGTATGTTGTGCGTGGAACCAGTCTCGCGTACGAATACGCGTAAGGTTGGTCCGGGCTGCTTCATCAAACAATACCGCGATATAAACAGGTACACGTTAGAGGGTAACAATTAAGGGATCAATGCCCGCACAATACTTGTGCGTACTGGCCGTACAACACTCCTACGCATAGATCGGCTCTGATACCACTGTTGGGGATCGGTGCAGAAAACAAAAAAATTCCGTCGATGGAACCCCAAAACTTGCCTAGGATCTATCTATGTAGTAATGCGGTAACGGCCGATGCGTAGAGAATACATACCCTTGTAGACCATACGTGGTTAACGTTCCGCGGGGAACGTGGTTGAAGTAGTCGTACTCGTAGCCGACCTCAAGGTCGCGAAGCTCCTCGCAGGTCACCCCTTGCTCCTTCTTGATCTTCATCGTGCAACAGCTCCGGCTCACGACATTTAAGCGCCCCAAGAGTTGCGCCTCATGTCTTCGTACACATCCGGTGCACGATGAGACCTCCGGCTCCCCGATCCTGCTGGGAGTGCGGAAGTTGATATCCGGCTAGGAATCCCTACAGCGCAACGGCGTACTGCAGGTGTGCCTCGATCACACAGCCCAGACTTGGGGCCATGGTCACAAGGCATACAGAGAGAAGGAGGAAGTCAACCAAAGGAGTTCTCCAAATATTGGTGTGTTTAATCCCACCCATGGGCACCCCTTTATATAGGGGGAGGGGGTGTGCCCTCCCCTTTGGGTTTCCCATGTGGGACTATTCAAGGGAGGGAGGAGGGAGGCGCATGGGCCTCATGGGCCGCCGGCCAGGGGTGGGCCCCACCCCACGCACAGCCCTAGGCTGGCCGGGTGGGCCCCCTTGAGGCGCCTGGGCCTTGGCCCTTCCCTCCTTCGGTTTTCCCTCATGGGCCCTATTTCCCTAGGAAGTTTGGCCCATTAGTGGAATAACCCTTCAAATTAGATTTTAATATTATATTTAATATTAATTACATTAATTAATATGTAAATACATATTATAAAATCCATCTTAACCCGAAACACCTTTCGGTTCCCTTTCGATTTCCTCCAAACGACTTCAGATCTTTCCTGGAAAGATTCCGGTCCTTTATTCTTTCTCCGAACAACTTCGGATCTCTCTGCGGAACGATTCCGGCTTTCTATCTTTCTCTACTGTGATTCCGTCTTACGAATGATTGCTCTCATCGTATCCTTAAGTGTATCCTCTCACGGCTTGGGAATGCTCTAGACATGATCTGTATCAATGATCAACAGAGGGACCAGGGATGTCCATGTGACCCCTATGCATTCCTGATGACAATGTCGTTTGAACCGTCTAAATGTAGCATCCTCTTCCTTTTGTTTCTCGATACAACTTGTCCGAGATCCGATCACTGGTATCCCATACCTTGTTCAATCTCGTTCACAACAAGTTATGTTTTCTTGTTACCGTGATATTTCATCCTCGTGACCTAGTCACATGTTGCAACATTTATAGATGTAATCTCACCAAGTCGGCCGTATGTATCTTTACCCGTCATGTGGGTGAACAAATCCCGGTCTTGCAGTCACATGTCATCTACTGTTCCTTCGGAATACCCAACGTACACCTTTATGGCCACCGCATTACCAGATGACGTTTAATGCAGTCAAAGCAGCCTAGGGAAACAGTGAGTAATATGAGCTCACGGTCTAAGGAGAAGGAGTCTAGGTATAGCTGTTGCAACAATGAACTATATGACTTGATCGTGTTGCAATCCTTCGAGGAATGGCCAATCACATCATTCTCAAATGATATGATCTCGTTGTTAGTCGGCATAAATGCCCATGATCTTGAAACCCAGATCATCTTCGTGACCAATGAACTAGTATGAATAGAGGCTACTGGGGACTTGGTTGTTTCATACCACACCTATACCAATGTTTCTACTTGGCACAGTTATAGCACAATATGAAACTATTATAAACTAATTGAGATATGACAATAAAAACCTATTTCTTATTTGCCTCTAGGGCATATCTCCTTCAAGATCAACCTCGAGGGCTTTCTGATGGGCACTGTGCCCTGGGACACATCATTCTACGCTAAAAGCGAACTAGCCCCGCCATAACATTATACAACACTTTAGAAGGTACCCTTATCTATTATTATAAATGTATTTATCGAAACACTAGTGCACTCTGTGCGATTTTCGATGTTTTGTTCACCTTGCTTCCTACTTGACTTTAATCGGTATTTGCGGGAGTTTCCAACATATTCCCTTATAACATAACCCTTTATGTTTTAAGATATGTCATACTTTATGGATTTGGAAAACATGTCTGTAGTTCTCTATTAGACACTGCAGACACACTTAGCTCAATGTTCCGTGATTCAAACTTAATCACCTTTAAACGTTCCTTATTGGATCATATATTATGTTAAGTTACCATCATGGTTTTCTAAGATAGAACCTATGTCTCAACATAGTGGATGATGATCGTCCTTTTCTTTCTTTCAACCATTGATGTTAAACTTAATGCTATTCCTAATTTGAGTTATTAAGGACCAGTTCCTTAATTAACTCCTATTCTGAAACCCTTTCCAAAATCCGTTAAGGAATACTACATAATATTAGAATACACCTATTATCAACTTCTACATCTTATAAATCATTATTTATAAGTATTTGCGCTTTCACTCTTAACACACTTAAGAATTACTCCTATAGGCTCCCACTCAAATATATGTCATTCACATATTGTTTTGGGAAGACTTTCATAGCTCCCACTCAATTTCATGCAAATTGCATATCCACTCACTATTTTGAACATCTTCAAATCTTTTGATCAAATATCAAATTTGGAGTTTTACTATGAGATACTAGTACTTCTACTAGTTTCAAATCCAATAGACATTTAGCACACTTGAATCAAATTCATTTGAACTCGTCCAATACTTGACAAATTATGCTTTTATCATTCACCCCTTTTCCACTATGGCTTTGCAGTCATTTGGGAACATTCAAGTAACCCCTTTTACTTGTGAGATTCAGCAACGAATTGCTTTCTAATCTCAAGTGAATTTTGTTTCTAGGTTTTCTCATAATTTAGTTTACCATTATTTCCTTAGTAGTTCGTAGGTATGTCATATTCCAAAAATCATGACAAATGATTCATAAATGTCTCTATGCTAGATATGGATTACATTTTGAATCCTACTTCATGTAGTGAAAACACCAGTGGGGAAACACAATGATCATTATCATTGATTCTTTCCTTTTGTGAAGAGAATCGTTCAGGAACATTGTCCGTTGCGCTTCTCAACACTCTGATGCAGGGGTTTGAATCCTCATCGTGTTTTTCACTATCTTCCATTTGCTCCATAATCGAGAAATATTACTAAAAGTGAGCTTTCTCAAGAATGCACCAAAATCCAACAATACCAGTTTTGCTTCTCTTTTGGTTTTAGCTATGGACTTCGTATTCAAAGTTTCCAATGAATACTCTACAAGGACTTTTTCACTATTGTTTGGTTATATCGAATAACCCCAAAACATTCATGAATTCAAATGGTTCACTATATTCTAATTGAGTGCTAACTATTTCTAACTAATGGTCTCTACATCTACACTACAACGATTTATTTGGTGCCATCTATTAACCCAATTTGATATCTAATATCACATTATGATGCTTCGCATTTTGACATTTCAAAACACTTTGTATTTCACAATTTCTTTTATTCCATTCTTATAAAGTTGAATTTCATTACTATTGATCAAATCATAGTAATTAGATTCTCTTTTATCTTTATACCCTTCGTTGATGAAACACTTTGATCAAATCAAATAGTCTCATAATCATGTTTCCTTTGGTAAACTTATTTACACATTTCAACAACAATGATAATTACCATTTTCATTAAAACACAATACATCGAATATGTATTTATTTTTAACAATTTATTAAACACTTTGTATTCAAGTAATACTCGGTGTTCACGTTATATTGCCGAACTTAGGCATGATTTATATGTGATAAGAAATCAAATGTATTTCACATATTATCCACATAACTTTGAATTTAAACAATGGTTTTATTCATTAATGAAATATCATTAATTGGGTATTTTAACAAGGCATTTTAATGTTTTACAAATGTTCATGCATCATCAATTAGTTTCAAACAACAAGGATAATCCACATATAATCAAACAAGATATGAACACGAATAGAAATCATTCATAAAAGTAGAACAACTGTTTGTTACAAACTTGTATGAATAACGTCTCACAAAGTGTGAGACACACTAAAGAAGTTCACAATCTTTTGATTACAATAATCATCCTAAAACACAAACTAAGTGATAAATGTCGAGGGAGAGTGTCGTCGGCCATCATCATCATGCTCGCCATCAACACGCAACGTCACCTCCTCTCCAGCAAGCACCTCTCATGTAGAAGGACCTGTTTTTAGCAAAACATAACAAGTATCAAATATACTTAACACTGCAAATGTGTTTGCAAGATTATAACATTTATAAAATTGTATATCAAATATATACCTTTGTCATTGATGACCTGAGCGACATCTGGTTCAACCAACACATTCCTGAGATGTGTCCAAACCGGTGGAACTCCATTGATTCCGTGTCGCCCCTTATTACGCAAGTCCTGACTTGTGCTTGGTAGCTTGGTGGCAGCGACTGCAGCACAACGCCGTTTGCAAAAGAGTCTGTCATCTAGCTATCCAGGAAGTATGCAGGCCTCATGTACACATCATGCATGCGCTCCAAGTGGTCGTCCAGTGATGAGTTCTCCTCCATCTTAATGGAGAGGAAGTCTCCTATCAGCTCATGCTCCCATATGCGTGCTTGTTCCACGAAATGTGTCCTAAGCTGTAGCATCACCGAACGAGGGTTGGCATCACCCACGAAAGGCCACAACTCATCCACCATTCCGAAACGCATGGTAACTGAAATGAAGGAGGCCATCTCACGACGGAGATAGCGGTGTTTCCGCTGCTCTGGGGTCTCTAGGTCAATGGGCTAATCCAAATCCATCCCATCGAGTATGTAGTCGACCACGTCATTCTCGCTAAGGAGAACGTGGAGACGCGCAACCCATATGGAGAAGTTTGATCCATCTAATCTGAGCTTCTCCCCTTTTAACCAATCAATCATCAACAGGAAAGGTGGCATCTACATTTATAATTGCAAAAGAAATTTAGACTAAGTTTATAATTAAATGAGTTAATAATAACTCCACTCAGAAACACCTATCCCCACAAGGGTTCCTAGTGATAACACGACCCCTATCAGCCACATCTCCCCCGACCATCACGGCCATCAATGTGGGTTCAAGGGTGGATGCTAAACGTCGGTCACATCATTCATGCGACTCGTGCTCGATCTTTTGACCATCCGTGTTCCGAGGCCATGTCTGCACATGCTAGGCTCGCCAACTCAACCTTAGTGTATTCACTGTGCAACATGTCTTACACCCACTGTATGCGAACGTAGATATGTCTGACACCCATGCTTGTACCATGGATCGCCTCATACCGAAGAACTTTCTTGGTGGTGCACACTAAGGGGGAACACAATCGTTGGTAATTTTAACATGGATCATCTTATTAGGCTACCATCGAGTATCTAATACTAGCACACAATAAGATATACAAACAATAACATTGAATGTAAATGCGATATGATATGGTCCTTCACATCGTGATCTCCATCCGTCATCACCGGATTCCGGCGCCGTAGACACCAGGGTACCGGTGTCATTCTGGCGTGGTAGTCCGTCACCTCCATGACTATATACTACTACGTAACATAAGGTAATCATTTTACTTTGCCACAACCATATCACAAAGCAACGCCCCCTGCAAAACAAAGTTAGATGCCTCTACTTTATCTTTGCATGTTTTACGTGGCTGAATGGGCTTTCGCACAAGAACCCTTCTTACCTAAGAACTTTCAGCACAACGCTGATCAAGCAGTTGTCTCTACTACACCCCTTTCGGGGCCCTCCATTGCAAATGGCATACCAACTAATGCGAGAGAGACAGACACCCCCCTAAGCCACTTTATACGGTACAAGCCGTATGTCAAGCGTGGACCAGTCTCATGAATGAACGCGTAAAGTCAGTTGGGGGCCGCTTCATCAAGCATTACTGCGGTATACACAAGTACACGTGGGAGGGTAACAACTAAAAGATCAACGCCCACACGCTACATCTCGTGTGTTCTGTCCGTACTAGCATTACTACGTGTAGATCTAGCTCTGATACCACTGTTGGGGTTCCGCGCATGAAAACAATAAATTTTACCCTACGCCCCTGAACCCCTGAAGCTGCCAGGACCTATCTATAAGTAATACAGTAATGGGAGGGGCTTTTCGCGAACTTACCCTTGAAGACCGAAAAGCGTTGTCAACGCTCAGGAGAGCGTGGTTGATGTAGACGAGCCGAAGCCGACCTCAAGGTCGTGATGAAGTCCTCGTGCTCCAGCAGCTCCAACGACTTGAGTGCCTCAAGTGCGACACCTCGCGGAGAGTTACACACGTTCGGTTCCTGACGATGACTCCCGCTTCCCCGATCCAACAGCAGTTGCGGAAGTAGAGCTCCTGGATCCGAATCCCGCAGCGCGACGGCGCTCTACGGTGAAGATGTCTCTCGTTCGCAGTCCAGACTTGGGACCACGGTCACGAGAGAGAGAGGGGGAGAGAGAAAATATCAATTAGAGGTCTTACCAAAAGTGAGAAGACCTTTATTGATTATTGGTGTATTTTATTTGGCCAAATACCCCCACTATATATAGGGGGAGGGGAGGTACTACCTCCCTCAAAGTCCCGGGGTGGGACTAAAGGAGAGGTGGGGGTGGGGAGGCTGCCGGCTACCTAGTGGGCCCACGCGGGGGGGGGGGGGGGGGGGGGGGGGGCTAGGCCCAGCCAGCCACCCCCTTACCCCTTCTCCCTCTCTCCTTTCCCTAATGGGCCCTCTCCCCTCCGGGAATTGGCCCATTAAGCCTTTGACCATTTAAATTGATTTTTCTCTTTATTAAATAATTATGAATAAATGATTAAATCAATATTTAACATTCATTCATATATTATTCAACCTCCATGGCTATGGAACACCTTCCACCTCCACTCCGGACATCCTCCGGACTTACCAAAACCCTTCTGGTTTTCTCTCTACTATTCTTCAGTGATTCTACCGATCCTATAAACACTCTCTAAGCATAATCAAGCCCTTAAGCGTGATACCCCATGGTTTGGGAACACTCCAGACATGGTCGGGACACTCCCGCACCAATGATCGACAGAGGGACCTAGATGGCCATGTGAGCCCTGTGCGTTCCACGAAGATCTTTCGTCGTTTGAACCGGGACAGTCGTGTCTTATTCCCTTTGTCTCTCGATACTTGCATTGCCTGAGATCTGATCAATGACATCACCATGTCGTGTTCAATCTCGTTACCGAACAACGCTACTTGAATCGTTCCGGCAAGTGATATCCCTGTTATCAAATCACACGCTGCACATCTATTGGATATAACCTCTCCGAGTGGGCCTTTTGAGTATCTTCCCGTCACATGGATGGACAAGTCTCGCTCTTGATATATATTGCCTCTACGGTTTCCTCCGAGTACCTGAACACACCTTTATAACCACTGTATTACCAAGTGGCGCTTGATGCTATCTAAGCACTCTCGGGAGACAATGATTGATATAGCCTCACGGTCTAAGGAATAGTCTACGAGGATCTATTTCTAATCATCGTAACTTGAACTTCGTGACATGATCAGGTCACGATGTTTAGGTTGGGTATTGGTTCATCATCTCATTCTCGGAATGAGATAACTCCATTTCCAACTGGCATAAATGCCACATGATCAGGAAACATGATCATCTGTTGACCAATGAACCAGTGACTAGAGTTTCACTGGGAACCCCTGGTTGTTTGCATATCACACGTGTATTGATGTTTTCACTCAATACAGTTATAACATGCTATAAAACTTAATCATAAACTATATGAAATATGATAATAGTCCTTACTACTATTTGTCTCTAGGGCATATTTCCAACATTAACTTGGTTTCTTGAACTTCCTTTTGCAACAGAGCAGAGAGACCATCAACTACAAATAGAAAAAGAAAAGGTGACAGGGCATCACCTTGTCGTAGAGCACGAGAAGGCAAGAACAACTCCAGCAGGGTTCCATTTGGTTTAACCGAGTATCTCACCGAGGTCACACATTCCATTATCCAGTTGATCCACCTATGAGAGAAACCCAACCTTTCCATCGAACTTCTTAAGAAACCCCAATTCACCTTGTCGTATGCTTTCGACAGGTCCAGTTTATAGGCACAAAAATTATTTGTTGCAGATTTGTTTTACTCAATAAAATGAAGACATTCAAAAGCAATTAAAGCATTATCAGTTATTAGTCTTCCAGGAACAAAGGCGCTTTGATTTGGTGCAATTAGCTCTCCCAAAATAGGTCTTAAGCTATTAACCATGCTTTTTGCCACAATCTTATAAATCACCGTACACAAGCTGACAAGTGTACCCCAATTGTGTTGATAAAATATTGCAGGGACCCATCAGGTCCAGGCGCTTTTAGTGGTCCAATCTGAAAGAGTGCATTTGGAATCTCCTCATTAGTAAAATAACAAGTTAAAGCAACATTCATATCCTCAGTTACTTTATTTTGTATTAGCTGATTAACTTTATTGGCATTAAGAGAGGGGTCTCTAGTAAATAGCTCTTTGAAGAAGGATGTAGTCATTCTCTCCATCTCCGATGGCACCTCCTGCCACACACCCTGACCGTCCTTTAGTTCTGTCACCTTATTCTTCCTAGCACGCCAAATTGCCCTTTGATGAAAAAATCTTGTATTTCGATCTCCTTTTAACCAAGAAATTCTTGAGCGTTGAAGCCACAACATTTCCCCTCGGTAAAATAGCTCATCGATATAACCAGAGACTCAGCGTATCTCTACCTCATCATCTCCCTGTAATAGCATATTTTCTAACTTCTTCTGATTTTTATCCAGTTCTTGTAGGACATTGCCGAATTTCCTCTTGCTCCATCCCTGTAATTTTTCCATGATCATTTTTAGTTTGCACATAATCCTTGCTAAGTTCGGTTGCCCATCGTTATTCTGCCACACTTGCTCGATCACCTCTATGAGCTCGCCTGCACGTTCCTAGAGTATCTCATATTGCTTGTTTGGCTTTCACGTTGGCATCATTTGCTTCGGCTTTAATTTAACTACCACAATAACATGGTCAGAACAGGGTGAAGGTACATGCTTCACTTCATAATCAGAATAAAGATTCCACCAATTACTATCAGCCACGGCTCTATCAAGCCGAACTTTAACATTCATATTCCCTTTTCTTTTGTTGTCATACGTGTAAGGAACCCCTTTAAACCCCAGATCTACCAAACCACAGGTCTGAAGTGTATCACGGAAGGCCATCATTTGACCGGTGTAATTGATAAGTGTTCAAATTGCCAAAGTGCTTAGCTGAAATCACCTAAAACTAGCCATGCTAAGTCTGACTGACCACGCATATCCTGCAAATGTGACCACACTCTATGCCTATTCTCATCTCGTGGTTCCCCATACACACAAGTAATTCTCCACGTGGACTCCTCCAGTGACATACACATATACGCATCAATAAAAAAATTATTCAAAGCTTTGATATCAACGAACATACTCTCATGCCAAAATAGGGCAAGCCCTTCACTAAAAACCCTCACTATTGACTACTGCAAAACCTCTAAGATCTAGGGGACTCCTAAGACCATGGACTTTATTTTTATTTTGTCTAGTTTCACAAAGAAAAATTAACCATGGACACATCGACTTGGAGAGCGATACCAACTCATGAATTGTCGAAGTTCCTCCCGCACCTCGACAATTCCATCCCAGCCAACTCATTGTCCCTGACGAGTTCAGACATGTAAATGATTTGGCTTTTGACTAATTCTTATGCGACTTATATTTTGGGATGGAGGAAAACTAAGTCTGAGACCTGTTTAGCTTGCATACCACTTTGAATTGAATTTTTTTCTATTCTCTTTGTGGAGTTAAAGCCGAGATGTACCCAGTTCGTGTTCGTGCGATGAGTGCGCCTCTGAGTTTAGGTACGAGTTCATCATCTTTTTTTTCTTTCTTTTGAACAACACGAGTTCATCACCTAGTCCAAACTCGTAAGTCGTTGGCGTGATGGCCGTGATGCTGCTTTAAGTTCGTTGACTGATTAGTTCGATGTCCTAGTTTAGTTACAATTTTTTTTTTGTCATTGCTACTCTACTCTAGCGCTGGCTCTTCTTCTAAAAAGTTCGTCTAATCCAGCAGTTTTTGTATAGTTATTAGTATTGAATCTTTGCACAGATGCAGAATTGCAGACTGTTCTTTTTTCTTTTCTTTTTCTTTTGAGGACTAGTAATATGTCCGTGCGTTGCTACGGGAAATAAAAACATATTAAAAAATAAAAATAAATATGTTAAAAATATAACTAAGGGTGTTATATTTTGTGAAATCGTATTGAGTTTAATCAATCTGAATTTTCCAACCTTGACGCATTGAGCATTATATTAGAACCGTGTATATACATATTTATACGTCGGAGTGAGTTCAGAGGTATAGATGACGATACATTGAGCAACTATAGTATTAATCACCTGGGACGAACTTAATCTCTTTCCACCTTTTTTATGTCATGTATCACAAATTATTTTCTCCATAACGTCTGCCTCCCTCATTTCCTCTCCTAATTATTTTGGTC
The DNA here is from genome assembly GCA_916181665.1 of Avena sativa. Lineage (NCBI taxonomy): Eukaryota > Viridiplantae > Streptophyta > Magnoliopsida > Poales > Poaceae > Avena > Avena sativa. Next base: position 623,913,696 of record OV702288.1, on the reverse strand, counting down.
TCCTTCTCCATAGTGCGCAAGAAGTACGTCAGCTCAACCAACAATTTGAAAGACGTTTACCGGAAACATCATGTTTATCCCTAAACTCAACAGGCAAACACAATCGAGTGAAGTAGTGCCCGGAAACAAAAGCGAATGCATTATCTGGGCATACATGTAACATCTTACTACCTCAGAAGCTTACAGTTTCAGTTTAAAAGATATAATATATAGCTCATTGCAGCGATGCAATTCCTCAAGCTATCTCATGACCCCATAATACAACAATACAACCAATATATAAAACATCTCTAGAAAGATGTGCAACGGTGTCGTGGTGGTGTCATGACAGATGCCATGGATAAGCTAAAGGTGGGAACAAGATGCACTAGAGGAATCCAGGGAGGGATAGTGTGGTGATTTCACACACAGTTGCTCTGTATTCGATTCACTTTCACGGTTTACAAGTGATCCTTGAGCTATATTGGGGAGAGGAGGAAGAAGAAGCTCTCTTACTCTCACCACTAGCTTGTCCTCAGGAACCCACTAGTAAAACACAACTCTCCAGAGACCAACCAAACTAGAACTCAACACTTTCTACAGATGCCCTAGCCCTCCTTATATAGGGGTGGCTAGGTCTCCAATTAGGACATACGTGAGGGCATATTTCCTCCCAAAATAGTAAGCCGACCGGGTCACTTTTGCTCAGCGTCATCCATGCAGAGGCTACGTGAGCCTTTGCGGCGCCCACGTCATCCGACACAGGCATCGTCACCTTTGTCGGTCACGCCTCGGTGGTCCTGGCCTCTGTCCGCTTCGCTCACGCTCTACGTACAGTGGTTACCCTTTGATCAGCGAGATACCTTCCTTCTCTTACAAGTTTGATATAACCCGGATCGTACCTAGTTGATCCGGCCACACCTGTACCTGCATCCAAGTTAGATATATTTTACCGACTTGTGATATAAGTCGGCTGAGACCCAGTTAGGTGGATATCCCGGTGATTCGGCCTGCCTTAAGGTGACTCGGCCAGCACCTGCTTTGACCTTGCCATACCTCGGCTAACTCAGTCTTTATACCCCGGCGTGGCCCTACCCGGGGGTATCCCCCAACATTAGTTCCTGAAGCTGGTGCGGTCTTAGCTGCCTTAGCCGCTAAGGCCACAGCAGGTTCAATTTCATCGAGCCTTTTGCTCCCTTTCCGAGTTACCTCATAGTTCGGATTTCATAGGTTTACTTTCCCTTGGCACATTCCGAGTTTTCACTCGCTGGCCGGGTCACCTCATACTCATCCGGGTCATTCTTCCTTCTCTCGTACGCTTCCCCACGTGGAGGCTAATCATTACTTTGCCTCATTTTAAGAGCCCGCGCCAGTAACCGCCGCAGTAATTGTCAGTTATTACTGTAGCACACGTCACATCGTGCCTGCCTCCTCGTTAACTGCATCATAACGTCACGTCATGGGATCTCCTATGCCCTGTGGCCCTTCCTGTGGCTCGTTGCTGATTGGTCGATCCGGGTTATACACGGCCACACCGTGTGGCCCGTCCGCACAGCGTGATCCCACTACCCCTCAAGGGCGTGGTTAAATAGGGGTGGGGGGCGCCCCTTGGGTCTTTTCCCCACTCTCGCGCCCCCCTTTGCCTCTTCTTCTTCCTCTTCCTCTCCAGCGACAGCGTCGCCGCCACCGCATCTGCTTAGTCGCACCACCGCCGCACTGCTTCCTCGCGCACCAACATCACCGCCACCTCCCCGCATCCCTTCCACCACGGGTCCTCGCCTGTCCAGGCCACTGTCGCCCACCGCCGCTAGCGCTAGTGAGGATAGTGACCTCGAGATGACTGATGAGGAGCTCGCCGTCACAGAGCAAGAAATGGAGGACACGGTGAACGCCGACCGCGGCGCTTGGGATGGGTCCTGGGTCTGCCAGGACGATATTGACTTGCTATACCGCACCCGGCGTATCCCGGAGGGCGTCGTCGCGCGTCTTGCCGCCGCGGAGCTTGCCCCCTCACCCAATCCGGGTGAGTATGTGGTATTCCTCTCCCACTTCCAACGTGGGTTCGGGCTCCCCGCTAGCAATTTCTTCAACGACTGGCTCAACACATATGAGGTTCAGCCGCATTATCTTCCGGCTAACGCCATCACCTCTCTCTCTGCCTTCGTTTCCACCATCGAGGGCTACGGCGGACTGTGGCCCACGAAGGAGCTCTAGATCCGGTTCTTTGGCCTTCGTCGAAACATGATTCCGAATATAGCTCTGGATCCGGAGGACAAGCAGCTCACGCAGTTCGGCGCAGCCTCCATCTCTCCTAGGAAACAGTCAATCTTCCCCCGAGTCACGGGGCTTGACTCTTGCAAGGGATGGGCCCGGACATTTTTCTATGTCCGGAACAGCACAACTGAGGATCTGATCCGGCTGCGCCCGTACGTTCCGGGTCCTCCTAATCCGGATCTATGGGACAATGTCTCCAAGAAGCCCACCGTCCTGGCGAACCAAGTCAACAAAAGGTTCCAGGAGCTGAAGGACCTGGGATTGCGCAACGAGAACACGATGATCACATTCGCCCGCAACCGAATCTCCCCCCTCCAGAAACGCACACATAAGCTCTGTCACATGAGCTGGGGCCGTGACCCCAACCGGACCTCCTCATTCGAGTTGAGCAACACCGAGATCTACCGTCGGGTCAAGGCCCTCTTCACCATCCACAAGGACTTCTCTCCTGAGTGGACGTGGGGGATTGAACACTTCTGCCGAGATAGGCTTCCCCCTGCGGTAAGTCTCGTGCCCCAAACCTTTTTCGAATTAAATCATATGTTGTTTTTTTGTAGGTTTAATCATGTTGCCTTTTCTTTCCCTTAGATGTTTCTTCAGCAAACTATTGAGGATGGCACCGAGCCTTCTCTCAAATGGGTGGCTGATCGAGATACCTCGGACGAGGAGGAACCGGATCAGGAGATGTTCCTGCCTATGGCTGATGTGACCAAGCGACCCACCGGTAAACTCTCTTCCATTAGAGATTGGCCCGACGATGAAGATGATTCGGACGTTGAGGTGATGGAGGCATTTGCCGCTGTCCCCCTTTTATGCTCTTCCGACATCAGCTAACCCCGGTGGGCAGATCCATGAAGACCCTCCCCTTGCCGTGGGTGAGCCTGTCCTGGTCGCAAGGAAGAAGAAGAGGGGGGTTGCATCTGCTTCTTCCTCCGGACCTTCTCAGCCAGCAAGCCTACAACCAAGGCCATATCCGGAGGGCTCGGAAGCCCAAGGAGCCTCTGACCTCGGATGAGTAAGCCACTTCTCCCTTTGCTATTCATTTGTTCTTCCTTTGTTATAGTTTCTCATCATACATGATTTGATTCGGTAGGGCCGCGGTGGAGGTCCCTCAGAGTGGATCCGGCATTGCCTCCCCGCTCCATCATAGCCCTTCTCCCCCTCGTGGCAACGATTCACGCCCGTTGAGCCCCATTCAGGAGGGCTCAGCGGCTGCTCCGGGTTCTAGCCCACCTCGCCAAGAGGAGGGCAACCTCGGGAGGGGGGGAAGCGGTTCTGTCGAGGCTGCAGTTGCTCCTTCTTCGGCACAGCCGCAACCAGCCACCACCGAAGTTCCTTCAGCTCCCCCGCCGAAACGGAAATCAGTACCTGCACCAGCTCCTGCACCAGCATCAACAACAAAGGCACCAGCATCAACACCAAGCCCCTCCGCCTCGTCCGAGTCTTCCAAGACTCGGCAAGAAGGCACCAGCAGTAAGGCCGCTCCCAAGGGCAAATCCGCCGCAGCAACCTCCACTTCACAGCTACAACCCAAAGGCAAAAAGGCTCCTAACGCCAGCAGGTCAGCGTCAATCGAGGCTAGACAACATACACTTGCGTCCATGCTCCCGAAGAAGACTCCACCGCCGAAAGACGCCCCCGCCGAGCCAGCTGATGCGCAACTCGTTTTGGACACCAGCCCCGTCGTTGCCCAGGTTGAGAGGAGGGAAGCGCATGCCAAGGGTCTAGTGGCGCCCCACATGCTTAGCAGCGAACGATATCCTCCATCCTTGATCGAGTTTGTAAACAACTGGAACAAGGCGGAGTTCGTCCACAATGACAATCTCCCGGAGAAGTTCGGTCCCGCCGAATTTGCTGCGCAGATGAATACTGCAGCCAAGGCAATTATCCTTGCAGGTCGGATGATGGAGGTACGTTACTTCGCCCTTTCCTTAGCATTTAGTGATATAGACATTAGTCCCCGAGCCTCCGGGGGAGTAACTTGTTACTCGGCCGGATGCTCCTTAGAGAACTAACGTAGCTCCTTAATAACTTCGAATATGCACACACCTAGAGCCGGCTTAAGTTCCACTTGGCCCGGATCTTATACACTTCGAATATGCACACACCTAGAGCCGGGTTAAGTTCCACTTGGCCCGGATTTTGCACACTTCGAATATGCACACACCTAGAGCCGGGTTAAGTTCCACTTGGCTCAGATTTTGTACACTTCGAATATGCACACACCTAGAGCCGAGTTAAGTTCCACTTGGCTCGGATTTTGTACACTTCGAATATTCACACACCTAGAGCCGGGTTAAGTTCCACTTGGCTCGGATTTTGTAAACTTCGAATATGCACACACCTAGAGCCAGGTTAAGTTCCACTTGGCCCGGATCTTGTACACTTCGAATATGCACAAGACTAAGCTATCTTTTTGTACTTTTTTCAGGTGACCATGATACATTGCAAATGTATCTATAATTTTGATGTTCCATGCTTGGTTTTATCCACTTTCTTGTGTTTTGTTCCAACTTTGGAGTACTTTTCATATGATTTCTTGGACTAACCTATTAACAAGAGCCACAGTGCCAGCTGCCTGTTTTCTGCTGTTTTTGGTTCCAGGAAAGTCAGAAAATGAATATTCTCGGAATTGGACGGGACAAAAGCCAAAGTGCCTATTTTTCCGGAAGGGATCAAGTGCCAGAATACGAGACGGAGAAGGGCCTGGGGCCACCACACCACCTGGCCGCACGGCCAGGCCTGGCCCACGCCAGGGGGTGGTGTGGTCGCTCCCGGCACCCCCTCGGCCTCTCCTTCCGCCTATATATTGCCCTCGGGACGAAAACCCTAAGTACCCGATCAAAAATCCACAAAAGAGTCTGTAGCCGCCGTCATCTCCATCCCTAGATCGGGAGGGATCTGAAACTCTTCCCGGCACCCTGCCGGAGAGGGGAATTCACCCTGGAGGCCTTCTTCATCACCATGCAAGCCTCCGGTGTGATGCGTGAGTAGTTCATCCTTGGACTACGGATCCATGTAGTAGCTAGATGGCTGGTTCTCCTCCTTTGAGCTTTCATGTTTAGATCTTGTGAGCTCCGCTCATGATCAAGATCATCTATTTGTAATCCATACATGTTGTGTTTGTGGGGATCCGACGGATATTGAGATGCTATTTCAGATTGATTATTGATTCTATCATGTCTTTGTTATTTGTGGTCTTGCATGCTTTCCGTTGTTAGTAGCTATCTTGGCCAAGTAGATGCTAGCAACTCCAAGAGTTAGTATTTATGCTCGATAGTGGGTTCATGCCTCTGGTAATCTGGTGAAGTGACAGAAATCTCTAAGGTCCTAGATGTGCTGTTGCTACTAGGGAGAAAACAACAATCCTTTGTTCATAGAACAATCGTATTGTTTACTTTACATGCAGTTCATAAAGCAATAATCCGTTGCTTGCAACTTAATACTGGAAGGGGTTCGGATGATAACCTGAAGGTGGATTATTAGTCATAGATCCAGTTGGATGGCGGTCTATGTATTATGTTGTATTGCCCAATCAAGTCTCAAAGGAGTCAAGATGAATAGTATATGCATGTATTGCTTTCTCGGTGTTTGTCAATTGCCCCGCTGTAATTTGTTCACCCAGCATGTTATCTATCTAAGGAGAGCCACCTCTAGTGAACTATGGATCCCGGTCCTTTCTCTTTACATACAATCTACAATCTTTTACTTCTTTGTGTTTACTTTATGCAAACTTTTACTTCTTTCCATTCGATAAGTTTAATCCTTTGTTTTTCGCAAAACACGGTGAGATTGACAACCTCATCGCAAGTTGGGGACAAAGTTTTATGGTTGTGTTGTGCAGGTCTCCACGTTGCTACTAGCACCGGTAGTGCGCCCTGCCAAAGCTCAGCTAGTAACACCTTTGGGGTGTTTCCTTGCTCCTACTAGTTCGATTAAACCTTGGTTTCATAACTGAGGTAAAACTTGTTGCTGTGCTCATCATACCTTTCTCTTGGGGTTCCCAATGAGCTCTACGTCGAACAACGAGCACATCAGACCACCAATCGCTGGAGCGCTGAGTTTTAGCGTCTCCTGGATACCCACAAGATGCTGCGTGTGAAACATACTGCACTTCTCACCGAACACGATAAAAGGGGTAAGTTTTCTCCTTGGCATTCTTCCATTTCTCTTCGTCTTTTTCCGCCGAACTAATCCATCATTCGGATTTCGCAGCTGGGGTGGAGGCTGAGAATATCCTAATGAGGAAAAGCTTGGACCAGATAAAGGGTAAGTTATTCTTGCTCAACCTTTCTATGCTCTCTATCTCCTTTTCTCCTTGGCTCGGCAAATATTCATACCTCGGCCTTGCCGGGTCAACAAACTATTTCAGCCTCTCTTGAAGATAGTGTGCCCGTGCTTGATATGATGCTGCATTTTCTTGAACAAGCAGGGCAGCACCAAGCTGAACTCAAGAAGAAAGATGATGAGCTCGCCGTCCTCCGAACCAAAGATGATGAAATCGCCAAGCTTAAGGCGGACATGAAGAAGCTCAAGGCGCAGCACCAATCCGAACTGGAAAAAGATGGCCAGGATTTTACTGAAGAGCGCGAGCGCCTCAACCTCCAGATCGCCAAGGACCAAGAATTGCTTAAGGAGGCCGACTCTAAACTTGAGTCGGTGAATACTGAACTTGCGCAACTCTGGAAAAGATGTGATGACTGTACCAAGGAGTTGACCCGGATCCACAGCCACATTTCTCATAAGTTCTTTTCCTTCATTCGGCATTAATTTCTCCGGGTTGCTTCACTTGTCTTTTTCTTACTTGCTTCACTTGTCTTGTTTTCAGGAAAAATTCCGGAGGGCAATGCCATTGCAACCACTGATGTTGCCAAGTTTCGCCAACAGAGGGGTACCCCCATTGCTCCTGACGCTGGAGAAATTCCCTATGACATGGAGGACCTGCTGGTCAGTCTGTCCTCTCGCGTGGAAATTGTGAAGAATTATGGCAGGGATATCCTTGATGTGGCAATCCGGATCTTCAACGCCTTTTGGCCTGATGAAGATACTCCAGAGGGGACCGCAGCTCTCGTCGACAAGTTAATGGACTGCAAGACCTAGCTTGATCTTTGGAGGGAATCCGCTAGACGCGCCGGAGCTGAGATTGTTCTCCACTACGTGAGAAGATTGACCTCAAACTCCTTGAGCGCATGCGCATCGGATCAAGGTGGTCCACTGACCCGGATTGGGTAGCTCGGCGCAAGGCTTGCACCCATAGCTTCATCCAATACGCCCCCATTCATCAATGGAACGAGGGACCAAGCTTCCTAGATGCCGCCGATGATGAAAATGCCGAAGATGATTCGGGTCAGTACGAAGAGGATGAGGCTTCGGACGTCGAGGAAGATGAAGATGACGCTGAAGCCGAAGCTGGAGCTGCACCTGCTGGCGCTGAATTACCTCCTCTTGCTGCTCCTTGAGCGAAAACACTTTAAAGTTTATCAGATCCCCGGTATGCTGGGTGCAATTGTATTAAGCACACAAGTGATATTTTGCTACTAAGTTTTTATGCTGGATTGACTTGGGCGTAGTCCCCGAGTTTCATTTTCTTGTACTTCCAATTTCTTGGCTCGGCTCGTGTCTACCTTGGTTCGGTTTTATGACTTACGAGTCCGAGCTTCAAAAATTGACTTAACAATACTTGGAAACTTTAGGATTAGCTCAAAATACTTCAGTATAGTAAATCGAAAATAAACATAAGGTTAGTCCGAAAAACAAACGTCGGCTCGATTAAGTTCCTTCCCTTAGTCGTTTTTCATGTGTTACGCAATTCCAAACTTGTTCTCTTGCTTGCCATGAAGCCAAATCTTGTTGGACAGCAGCAAGTCGAAGAGTTAGGTTTTTGGTGCTCACACACTACTAATCCGGGTTAGGTAGAAACAACTTACGCCAGCCGACGTATAAATAAATACCAAATACAACAAATATTATTAAGGCAGTCCCCGAGTTACTGCTCGAGGTGCCAAGATTTCATTGATAAGTTCATTGCCGGCATACATACCGACATATGAGTGACTCGGATACACACACTTCTCTGCTAAGTGTAGAAAGGACGAAGTAGAGCTACATTGCATGGACGCTTAGATTCCTCGCCGGACATGTCCGCCTTGTTCTTCTCCTGTGGTTTGGGTCGATGAGATAATATGAGTCATTGTGCAATGCTTTGCTCACGATGAATGGACCTTCCCATGGGGGGATAACTTATGCATGCCAGCGGTATGTTGTACCAACCAGAGTACCAGATCACCTTCCCGGAAAACTCGGGGATTTACTTTCCGGCTATGATAACGTCGGAGATTTTGCTGATATATGGCGGATCTAGACAATGCCAATTCTCTCGCTTCTTCCAGCAGATCAACATCATTTTGCCGGGCTTCTTGCACTTCGGCTTCTGTGTATTGGGTGACCCTAGGTGAGTCATGCTCTATGTCGGCTGGTAATACAGCTTCTTCCCCATATACCAGAAAGAATGGCGTATAGCCTGTTGATCGATTCAGAGTTGTTCTTAAACTCCACAGTACCGCTGGTAGTTCTTCTATCCAGCACCCCGCTGATCTTTGCAGCGGATCAATGAGACGGGGTTTTATCCCGGATAATACCAATCCATTAGATCTTTCCACTTGTCCGTTCGATGCAGGATGAGCTACCGAGGCTACGTCTAGCCGGATCTTCTTATCCTGGCAGAATCGCGCAAATGCTCCTTCAGCAAAATTCATGCCATTATCTGTTATAATACTGTGAGGATAACCGTATCTCAAGATGATATCCTTGAGGAATGTCACGGCCGTAGCTCCATCACATTTCCTTATTGGCTTTACTTCGATCCATTTTGTAAACTTATCAACCATGACCAAAATGTGGGTCATGTTCCCCCTCACAGGTTTGAATGGGCCAACCATGTCCAAACACCATACAACAAATGGTCAAGTAATTGGTATGGTCTTGAGCTCAGACATTGGCATATGTGTCTTGGTAGCATACCTCTGACAACCATTGCATTTTCTTACCAAGTCCTCTGCTTGTTCTAAGGCACTTGGCCAGTAGAACCCATGCCGAAAAGCTTTTTCCACCAATGCTCTGGACGAGGCATGATGCCCACACTCTCCTTGATGTATATCCCGGAGGATGTTGAGCCCTTCTTCCGGGTCAACACATCGCTGGAGGACATTGGTCACACTCCTTTTCTATAGCTCGGAATTGATGATCGTGTATGCTTTTGCTCTCCTCTGAGTTTGCATGGACATCACCTCCTTAGCGGGTAAGGTTCCATCCTTCAGGAATTGAAATATGGGCAATGCCCAAGCTGGTACAGCTCGCATTGGGAACACATCCTCATCAATTTCCATCTGATCCACCGGCATAACCTCAACCGGATCACACTGAGCAGTCTCCTGGTCTTGCGAAGCAGTCCTCGGGTTTGCCGAGGCAGTCCTCGGGTTTAGCTTACCACCTCCCATGTCAATGTCCATGGGTACGGCTCCGGACTCCGGATCTTCCGGGACGTAGATTGAGTCAGCTTCTGGGGACGGCCTGATAGATGGTTTTCTTAGGTGTTCCAATGCTACACTCGGTGGAATTGCTTGTCGGGTTGATCCGAGCTTTCACAATACGTCGGCGGCCTCATTTTCCACCCGGGGTACATGGTGAAATTCGCATCCCTCAAAGTAACCAGATATCTTCTGCACATGGAATCTGTATAAGGCCATGTTTGGATCCAGAGCGTCCCACAGCCCTGACACTTGCTGAACTACCAAATACGAGTCACCAAAGCATTGGATCCGACGTATTCCAACTTCCTTTGCCACTTTGATCCCATGCACAAGTGCCTCATATTCGGCAACATTGTTTGATGCTGCGAAATGGATCTGTAGCACATACTTCAGCTGGTCATTTTTTGGCGAGGCAAGTACTACTATGGTTCCTAACCCGGTTTTTGTTTTTGATCCGTCAAAGTGCATCCTCCAATAGTTCGGATCTGGTAGTGGTGGTTCATATTGCACCTCGGCCCAGTCCACAAAAAAGTTGGCCACAGCCTGAGACTTGATTGCCTCTCTTCTGTCATACTGTGGCGCATAAGGGGCTAGCTCAATTGCCCATTTCGCAATCCTGCCACTTGCATCTTTGTTACTCATTATCTCGGATATGGGAGCTTCACATATTACCTTGATGGGGTGCTCCTCAAAATAGTGTTTTAGCTTCTTAGCCGACATGTAGACACCATACGCCACTTTCTGATAGTGCGGATAATTTTGCTTTGATGCGGATAATACTTCGCTTAGGTAATATACTGGCCTTTGCACTGACTTACCCTCTTCATTGCGCTCTACCACAATTACTGCACTTACAACTCGGTTGGTTGCGGCTATATAGAGCAACATTGGCTCCTTTGATAGTGGAGAGGCTAACACTGGTGCAGTGGCTAACATTCTCTTTAATTGGATAAAGGCTTCATTGGCCTGCGGCGTCCAAATGAACTTGTCCGACTTTTTCATGAGTTGATAGAGAGGCAGTGCCTTTTCTCCCAACCGACATACAAACCAACTTAAGGATGCCAGGCAACCAGTGAACTTCTCGACATCGTTAAGACACTTCGGCAGTTCCATTCGCTCTATGGCCCGGATTTTAGTTGGATTGACTTTGATACCTTGGTTGGAGACAAGAAATCCGAGTAATTTGCCAGCCAGGACACCGAATGTGCATTTTTCCGGGTTAAGCTTCATTCGGAACCTCCTTAAGTTCGCGAATGTCTGCCTGATATCGTCAAGGAGCATTTTGCTTTCCTTGGTTTTGATAACAACATCATCCACATACACCTGCACATTTTGACCAATTTGGTCGTGCAAACATTTCTGCATACATCTTTGGTACGTTGCCCCTGCATTACATAAACCAAATGGCATGGTGCGATAGCAATAAGCCCCATACGGGGTGATAAACGCGGTCTTTATTTGATCACTTGGGTTCAGAGGTATCTGGTGGAAACCAGAATATGCATCAATGAATGACAATAGTTCACACCCAGCAGTGGAATCTATGACCTGGTCTATCCTTGACAGTGGGAATGGATCTTTCGGACACGCCTTATTCAGGTTCGTGTAATCGATACACATGCGCCAAACCACTGCCACGTTCGGATCCTCCTTCTTCTTCTCCACCAGCACCGGATTAGATAGCCAATCCGGGTAAATCACTTCCATGATAAATCCAGTTGCTAGCAGTCGAGCTATCTCATCTCCTATGACTTTTCTCCTATCTTTGGCGAAGCGGCAGAGAGGTTGCTTCACCGGCTTTGCTCCGGGTCTCACGTTTAAAGAGTGCTCGGCCAACTCCCTCGGAACACCTTGCAAGTCCTGTGTGGACCAAGCAAAAATATCCCGATTCTCACGGAGGAAGTTGACGAGCTCGCTTTCCTATTTGTCATTTAACCCGGCACCAATTGTTACGGTGCGCTCTGGGAACATGTCATCAACAAGCACTTTCTTGGTATCTTTTGTTGCTTGGAATGAGACACTACCATGCAGATTACTCAACGCCGGCATATACTGCTGCGCGGATTGAGCCAACGCCGCCACCTCTTGGATTTTTCTCTTCTCTTGCGCAATCACAAGTGACTCGGCCAGGTTAGACCCGGCTGACGCGCACTCAATGGAACGTCAGAAATCACCAGTTATGGTAATCACACCATTTGGCCCGGGCAGCTTCATCTTCAAGTAACTGATATGAGTACTTGTCATGAACTTGTTCAGAGCTGGCCTGCCGAGTAACGCGTGATATGCGCTCTCCAAATTGACAACCTTGAACTCCAAATTCTCAGTCCGGCAGTTATCTCTTGTGCCGAACAATACATCCACCCGGACCTTGCCTATGGGCTTGCAAGAAATGCCGGGCACAATGCCATGGAAAGTTGTCCTTGTAGCTTGGATAATGTTCTCCGAGATACCCAACTTGCGCATCGTGTCCAAGTACATGATATTTATGCTGCTGCCATTGTCAATCAGCACCTTTGAGAACCTGACTTTGATATTTGGCCCAATGAATGTTGGGTCCAACACTAGCGCATACGAACCAGGACTTGGCATAAGCTTGGGATGATCTTTGATGCTCCAGGTAATTTCCTGGTCCGACCAAGTCATATACCTCGTCACAGTTGGCATTACCGCATTTACTTCCATGTGTCAGCGCTGCAAACTCTTTCTGTCTGTCTCTTCCGTGGTAAACACACGGTAGCTCTGATGATGCTCTCTGTACTCATTCCTCCCCTTGTTTCCGGGGTACCTCTGATCCGGTTGATGCTGGTCTTCCACTTGATGCACTGCATCCCTTCTCTCGTGGTTGTCATACCTCGGCGGAGGGGGAGGCAACATTAACTGTTGCGTGTTCGCTCCGGAGAGCAATTGCTGCCGGGGTAACTCCTGCCGAGGTTGATCATTCCGAGGTGCCTGAGCATTCCCCGAACCACCTTGCTCTATCTTTCGCATCCACTCACACTGCCTAGTTGTGTGACCCGCTGGGTTACTCGGATTTGGCGTGTGAAATTTACACGGCTGATCCAGCATTGACTCATAAGTATACCTCGGACGGTCCTTCTTTTCTTGCCACTGTTTCTTCTGCTCTGGCGTCCAAGTTTTCTTGCCATCATTCTTTGGAGTCCACTGCTGTCCCCCAGTTTTCTGACGTTGGTTGGTTCCTGCACCAGGTTGATCTTGATTCACAGCAACAACTTATTGCGAACTGTACCGGTAGTCTGGTCTGTCATCTCTTCTTTTACCTCGGTAATCATTCCTCCAGGATGACCCGGCTCCATCTCTATGGTAGTATTCCTCGTTTGACTCACTTGGCATTAACCTAGGTTGAGTTGGATCACCCAAGGCATACGAATGAGCGATCCCGATTGTCTCTGCCAATGTAGTTGGCATATCCCTTTGCAATCTTTGCCACAACATGCTTGCATATCTGCACCCTTGCACAAACCATGCTATGGCCTGTGACTCGATTACACCCTCACAGGAGTTTCGCACAGTACACCACCGGGTTAGGAATTCTCGGTCTGTCTCATTCGGTTTCTGCTTGCACATTGCTAGAGTCTGTGGCCTATTCGGCCTCTGATACATACTTGAGAAATTGCTGACAAACATTTCCTCAAAATCGATCCAACAGTTAATACTTCCGGGCGGAAAATTTTTTAGCCATACCCTCGCTGGCCCCTCCAACATCTGGGGTACATATCTTACAGCCCATCTCAAGTTGCCTGTAGCAATTTTCACTGCTACAGCGTAGTTAATCAACCAATCTTCCGGCTTTGTGCTACCGTCATATGTCTTAGTACCTCTAGGTAGCTGGAAGTTAGGTACCAGAGGTTCCTTCATGATCCAGGGCCCAAAACATGCAGGACCCGGAGGACCTTGACATTCAATTTGCTCCGACCTATACAGCCGATCCAGTTTTAACCTGGCATCGTCAGGCATCAAATTCCCGCTTCCCAATCTTGACCCTATAACGTGGTAGTCCGTCCTGGGATATCCAGCGTTCACCATTTCTAAATCACCGTCATTGTATCTATCTCGCTCCTGTGGAGCTGCTCTCTGTTGCATACCGTGGCCGGCACTGCGCTCTTGCCGTGGTATATTCCGCTGCTGCGGTTGCCCTGCACCTACCGAATTACGCTGTCCGGCATTGCCATTTACAACATTCCCTTGACCGACATTGCCTTGGTCGCGGTTACCTCGACCGGCTTCACCTCGGCTCACACTTCGTCGATCCTCATTTCTCTGCACTTCTTTTCCTTTCCCTGCCCTTGCCGGGTCATACGGGACTATCTGTTTGTTTTCCTGGCCGAGGTTACTACCTCCTCTCTCCTAGGACCACCATGAGGAGACGATGCAGCTCCAGCGGATTTCTTCGGGTTACCCACCGCCGAATGAACGATCTTGGAGGCCCCAGCTCTCTTCGGGTTAGCCCTGAGTAACTCCTCATTTTGCCTGTTCGTGATCCGAACCAACTCATTGACCCTATCTTGCTGTCTCTGACGGGCTTCTCCCGTCAGACCCTCTATCTCGGACGCAGCTGCATCTGCTGCTCTGAGGTTCTTTGCCGGGGTACTATACTTTGGCAGCCCCACGGACAAGCAGTTTTCTGATTCCTCAATCCTAGTATCACCTTCTTTGTTCATTTCACTCATGAGGTTTCTCCCCTTTACTTTTACAACATCTACCTTATTCGCCTTTGCGTACTTATGCAGTGTCATGTTCAACGACTGCTGAGCCGCGGCTATCTTTTTCGCACCCTCTAGTATTTTCTGCCTAGTCTCCTCTAGCTCGGCCTGTGCCTGAGCCGGATCTACCACTGCTGCTACTGGGTTTGCCAAGCTATTCATCGCCTGCTGCAGCACATTCTCTGGCCTCTCTAGAGGGGGACCTCTACTTTTTCTCGGTGCCTTGGGCGTTACCTCCGGATATGGTGCCGGATCCTTGCTTGCGCTAGCGCCTGGTGCGGTCATCATCACCTCAGCGCGGTCTGGGGAGCGAGCGATACGCGCCCCACGAACCGTGCTAAGGGGTGGCTCGCCTCCTTCAATGACGTGCCGCGGGTGAACGCACGACACATCAACAACAACGTAGATCTTGTGCGCGCCGAGCTTGACGAAGAGGCCGTTTCGTGGAAGAGAACGCTTGCCGAAGCAGCCAGCGTTGTCGCTGACAAAGTCCAGCGCTCCAAAGCGCTGAATGAGCCCGGAGACGATGCGTTCGCCGGTGCCGATGAAGTTTCCCGTCCGGATCTTCACTCCTGCTAGCGCCGCTAGCCCCACGGTGGGCGCCAACTGTCGTGGTGGTGTCACGGCAGATGCCATGGATAGGCTAAAGGTGGGGACAAGATGCACTAGAGGAATCCAGGGAGGGATAGTGTGGTGATTCCACACATAGTTGCTCTGTATTCGATTTACTTTCACGGTTTACAAGTGCTCCTTGAGTTGTATTGGGGAGAGGAGGAAGAACAAACTCTCTTACTCTCACCACTAGCTTTCCCTCAGGAACCCACTAGTAAAACGAAATCTCCAGAGACCAACCAAACTAGAACTCAACCCTTTCTACAGAGGCCCTAGCCCTCCTTATATAGGGGTGGCTAGGTCTCCAATTAGGGCATACGTGGAGGCATATTCCAAGGGATATACCTCCTCCCAAAATAGTAAGCCGACCGGGTCACTTTTGCCCAGCGTCATCCATGTAGAGGCTATGTGAGCCTCTGCGGCGCCTGTGTCATCCTACACAGGCATCGTCACCTTTGTCGGCCACGCCTCGGTGGTCCTGGCCTCTGTCCGCTTCGCTCACGCTCTGCGTACAGTGGTCACCCTTTGACCAGCGAGATACCTTCCTTCTCTTACAAGCTTGATATAACCCGGATCGTACCTAGTTGATCCGGCCACACCTGTACCTGCATCCAAGTTAGATACATTTTACCAACTTATGATATAAGTCGGTTGAGACCCAGTTAGATGGACATCCCGGTGATTCGGCCTGCCTTAAGGTGACTCGGCCAACACCTGCTTTGACCTTGCCGTACCTCGGCTAACTCGGCCTTTATACCCCGACATGACCCTACCCGGGGGTATCCCCCAACAAACGGTGTGATATTTTACATGTAACATCATCTCACGGTGACGCTTTAAGAAGAGAAAAACTCTACAGATGATGTAGTGTTAGCCACTCATTCTTGAACGATCTCCGTCAAACTCCACGTTGTGCAATCTTTGTTTCTCTTATGAACTCCATGCTTGCACGAACAGAAACTAGAATCTCCTAAAGTTTAGAAGCTTTAGTATAACTGATCTCATACTACAGAATCAGATAAGCTCCAAGAATCAAATAAAAAAACATAAATCATGACGAATATCGTCTCCCTAATTTTACAACATGAATGTGACCATCATAACCTGTAGAAGGAAAAGAGAGGTCTCAGCATTTTAGGATGCCAAACACATTCCAAGTTTTGGAGGAAACATGGAAAAGGAAAGACTTAGTGCTAAACATGAGAGAAAACATAACAACAATCGACATAGTGACCAAATAACCTGTACGTAATCCTGTTTGATTTGATATGCAATACCTGTATTCAAAGACCAAATAACGAGTTGTCAGAGGATATATTTTTAAAAGCACACTAAGCAAAAGCTCTGTTATAATATCGCAAGTGTACAACATGCAAATGCCCTTGTGCAAAAGAATCCTCATTTCAACAACATATAAATAATTGAGATATTCGTTACATAGTTCTTGATATCCATCATTTCAATGATTTGGATGGTTTATAAAGGACGAGGTGAAAATATAGGAGTACCAAAAAAATATGCAAGTGTATGTAATGCAGGGCATGTTCGGATTATTTTCCTGATCACCATGTGCGTATGGGGCAAGGCCGCAAGGGTAGTACTAAACAGAGTGGCTGCAGCAAGAACTTAAGTTGGATCTCCAGAAGAATTGTCAGCGCTATGAAAGACAAGATAGATAGGGCGTGACCTCACTGGTCACGCCAGGGGCCGGCAGTGTGTTGGCGTCGGACGGGATGACACACGAGCTCTTGCATCTGGAAGTTCGCTAGATGGAATAGTTTGACATACTTACAAACTCGTGGGGACCGTCTCACCACCTGGTCAAGGTTGTGTTGGTTCCGATACTGTTGTCCCTCCCCAAGCGATGGCCAGCCATGGCGAATGCAGAATTAATTGCCTGTGTTATGCATAGTGCATAGTTTTAGTTCCTTCTTTTTTAGGTTTCGCTGCATAGTTTTAGTTCCTTCTGTTTTTGTTTACATTTTGGAAACTCATGTTCTTCCTATGAGATTTATCAAGATATTGAGCGGGATGTTTGCATAAGCAAGTTGTCTAAACAAAGTAGACAAAAACTAAATAGCCAGGTTATCATAGTTGGAAACACAAATTAGGAGAACATAGGTTTGTGGGTTTAAAACAAAGTTCATCTATCTAGGTAGATGTAGCATCTAGGCATGTATGCAGTGACCTGCACACTTGGATCGGACACCCACAGTCAGCCTCCTATGCTCGAAGATAAAAATGGAGGTACATCTATACATATTAGTAAATATAAATGAGCAATAAACATGGGCAACCATACGTGAGAACAACTTTTTAGGCACCATCAAGCGTCAAGAAAATTCAATGACAAATCAAAACTGATATATTTGCATCCACACCGGAAAGTAGAGACCAACTCACCCATCCTGGAAGGTAGAAAAGAAACACAATGAGCATAGGATAAATGAACTTCTAGGTTTGAATATCCATGATTAAATTTAACACACAAGATGGAACATAATCGCTGAATAGTATTAGTACACTTGTAGAATAGCACATCTCATACATGCACTAATGAAAACAGAATACTCCTACGAACAATGTTGTTTGCACTAACCTTCCAAAGTTTAGTAGCAGAGAATAGTCCCCCCCCATAAGATTACCAATTCTAAACTGATTTTACAGGATTGGCAATGCTCGGCAAGACATAGTTGTGTGTAGAAAACAAAAGCGCATGTCAACTCTCCTGATTCAGCACTTGAATCCTAAATCATACTATCCCACCTATACCCTGACGGACTCATAGTGTCAATTGATTGAAGCTACCACAGAAGTGCGTGGTTCAATCCTACATTTCTATGAACCAAGTGAACGGAAGTGATTGAGCGGACTTGAAGTCCAGTAGGGCGCGTATCGGTGTACACTACTCTTTCTCCCGAGGATTGATTGGGCAGGCTAGGGAAACGGAGGGGGCAACGTATTACCTAACCACAAAACGCTCTGTTCCTTTTAGGTAGTAGAGAAATCCTCGGATGGCTCTCTTTCTCTCTCTGTGTGAGTCTCTTTTCTTTCCCAAATCAAACCATGCCACAACTGTCGAACCTACTACAAAATCTTCATCACAGTACCAGCCCGGTCCCTTTCCCACATCAGTTATAAATCAAGAATAGCATATTTATGAACACACTTCCGAAACATTTGATTGTTGTTGTACAGATCGTCAAGAAAAATACAAACAACTGACAAAGCTAATTCCATCAGTGATTTTTAATCCTATTCTATAAGAATGATATTGATTTATAATATTACAGAACACAGTAAGCTACAACAGGAAACATAATATGTTCTGTTTGATCTCAAGCCAGCCATGAAGCATTGTGAGTAGTTGAGCACTCAAATACAATTATGCATAAAACACAAAGCACATCCTTTAGGGACTAGAGATAAAAGTTAAATTAAGTGCATGCTTTCTGGAGAGACCAATCCCCAAAATTAAGCTAAGTAGATCAATAGATGCACACATGACTATCCATATTAATCAATCTTAGGAGAAATGGCTGTCCAAAGTGATCACCCATCTCATTATCTCTGTCACCATCAGGCAAAGACACAGAACAAAAAAAAAACTTGCCCTGCACGTTGCTTCACATGTATCCCGCCATATCCAACTTTCTTTAGTACGAGCTAAATACTCTCTACGCTGCTGGAACGTTGTTCCACTGCACTTACACATTATTGCTTCATCTAATAATCTTCTTCTGAAGACACCACAAAACTGCAAAAGCTTACAGCTTTGTTCTTGAGCGTAGTAGGATCCGGATAGAAGAGCAGAAACAATACTAAATGAATTCTTGGATCATATGGGATAAGAGATAAACATAATAATCTGCAGCACCACATAACCAAGCTCATGTTTTGGTTTTGTTCACAATCATGTGCAATCAAAAAAATTAGAATCACGCACAGCCAAAATCTCTACTACCTGAAATTTTGGACTTGCACCATGCCGTAAAATACGTACATGTGAAAATTCACCGAATCTTAGTGTATTGAAACAATACTTAGTGTAGATGTATCCTAGTACAACAAGAAAATAAATATTTTTATGAATATGCCACTCACCATACAAAGTAAACCGTTATTAGTTCTGGCAAAAGATTGTGGCGTCCTCCTCCTTCTGCAATTTTGTAAAGAAGCAATATGTAGATTAAAACCAGAGCATCTTTATGATGAGAAAATGCATATGAAAATTGTGTTTTACTAATAACCTTCATTAGTCAGAGATGCTAGAAACTACTGCCAAGATTTTTCTACCTCGGTGTTGGGGCTATCAGGAATGGTAAATTTCGGGATTCAATGCCGAAATTAGAGTACAAAACACATGGTAAATTTCGAAACCATTCTTTGATTCGTCTGCATCTAGGGACATAAAATTCGCATGGCAAATGGTATTGTTGTAGATTTGCTAAAACACGAATGAAATTGACCTACAATATGAGGGAATTGATTAGAGTGAGAGAGAGAGAGAGAGAGAGAGAGAGAGAGAGAGTGGGAGGATGAGGGGTGGTCTGATCCGGACCTCCATGACCAGATCGCCTACTTGCTCGTGATCTGTGGAGGGCGTCGGGCCTCCATGCCCCCGAGACGAGCGCTGGAGGTCAGGGACATTCGAGCGGGAGGCGGTTACGACCGGATCCATGCGGTGGAGGCCGGATCCGCGCGGGGGAGACGGTCACGGCTGAGGAGGCGACCGTATACAGCGGTTGGTGTCAGGAGGCGTTTGGAGGAGCTGCGAGGGGCGCCGGATGTGGGGGAGAGGGACGCCGCCGAGATGTAGCAGGAGGAGAGGTGGCTCGCTGCGGGAGGCAGAGTGAAGGGTGGGGTGCGGGAGGGGATGGGGCAGGCGTCGGCTGGGAGAGAGATGTACGACCCGTTTTTTCCACGGGCCATGGTTTGCGGGAGGTGGATGAAGGACGAGACGGCGGTGCAGCGGAGGGCAGGACGAGGGCGAGGGCGAGGGCGAGGGCGTGCGGCAGCGCGGCGGCGCGGCCACGGCACGGCGGCGATGCAACGAACGGTGTGGTCGGAGGCGTCCTGTCGGAGGCGCCCCGTCGTGGTGAAATCCCTCAAATCATGTACAGTAGACAATTATCGATCAATGTCTCCGGGCAATCTATTAAGGCATGCACCGCGGGAGGGCAAAATGGTCTTATTTGAAGAAGTGTTGATGACACCGCGACCGGAGGAAACAGAGGAAATTCGTCCTTTTTAAGTAGTAGTATAAGTAGAGACTAGTAAAAATACCCGTGCGTTGCACCAGAGAATTAAAAAAGTAAAATGCTTTAGAACAGTTCATGATTACCATTGTCCTCTTTGCGACCATCATCTGAGGTCACGTTATTTCGTATTCACGACGCACATGATCAATTCTAAGAAGATGAGGTCTCAAGTCACTTGTTTCATCAATTTGTAATATCGTAAACTTGAAATAATTGTGTTCGTCACCCTTATTTAACTTTAACTTTGTACATGCTCTATAGAGAAGTTCTTTGCCAACGTTATACCAACGTCAAGAAATTTTGCACTTTCTAGATGTTGGTGTGTCCACGTACGTCTACTCCACATATTGTGTCATATAGCAAATTGTGTCCACGCGTTGCGATGGGGAAAATCAGTTTTATGCATAATTTTTTTTAGCATGACCATTTTTTCCGACCTGCGTAACTCTAGCCTTTGTTGGACCTGTTATCTTAATCTTTTTTTATTGATATATTCTTTATTATACTATAGCAAAAGAGCCCGTGTGTTGCAACGGAAACGAAATGAATTAATATATGCATAGAAACTATAACAATTTACCAATCAAATAGGCTAAAATATGTAATTAAAAAATTAAAAATAATTTACCACTCAAACAACACAATTCTATATTAACTGCTAATCAAAATGTAACCTCACTTAGTTGCTAATTGTTACTCCTACATAACATGCAATGACACAAAAACTTAGTACCAATATTAAATGCGCATCGCACTTAGTAGGTCTGTTTTTGCAACAGATATAAAAAATTTGATGTATATTTTATTGGTAAAGAAATCTTATGATTCACTTTGGTCTTTCTTTTATACCATTTGAAATATGATCAGCTTAGTTGCAATTGAAAAACTCTGATTCAAAAAAAACCAAATTAGAGGCGGAACATGCATTTTATACCAAACTAATTATTTGTTTTGTACTCCCTCCGTTCAGAAATATAAAATGTTTTAGCTTTATGAATCGAATGTATGTAGACGTCAGGTTTATAGAGGTTCGGAGTGAATCTATACACTAAAAAACGTCTAAATCGAATGGAGGGAGTATAACACAATGCAAAAGGAATATCATGTATGGGTCACAAGTAGGAGTGTAGGACTGCACTTTCTGTTACCAAACCAAGTATTCATAAATTAGATATAGCTAGTTTTGAGGTTATTTGTAAACTCATAGACTATAATCAGTATATCTATCATTGATGCAGAATTGTTGTTTTTGTTTTATGCATATTCATGCATCATGTATCGTATTTAGTTTTACATAAATTATATTTATAGCCCATTCAGCCAGGGGTAAAATGGTCCAGTGAAAAATCGGAACCAAAAATTGGTGCGGACGAACCTACCTCAGGAGAAATTATAGTATAGATAGATAGATAGATTTTTGTGTCGTGAAGGACTTTTTGTAGATACGATCTTGATCTATTGACTATTATCACCTATTTTGAGGTCGACTTAGTTATGGTAGAATAAATAAGACTTGAATAAAAGTATCCTACAAAATATATATATGTTAATCTAGTGCAGTTCATTACTATGTCACCAATGCTTATATTTGTCAAGTAAATAATATCATGGCATTTTCAGGGCAACATAGGGCTTTAATTGTGATGGAGTCCATAATCACGCAAGACGCGACACACAAAGAGAAAGTACTTCATCGAGCAAAATCCTCAATCTATTGTTCCTCTTTGTTGTTTAGGTGAGCCCTCGGTTCTTTGGCAATGTTCTTACCCTTCAGTTCGTCCTCTACATCTGCGCTGAACACCGCTCAATGCCTGCAAGTTTGCCGTTGGTTGCTCGTCCATCCAGACACCTCACTCTGCTATTTCTCGACCGCAACCTCGCCTAGCTTGCATATCCTTGCACGCACAGGATGCTCACCTACTCCTGCTTGTTCGCACGCTAGCTGCCGCCTCCATGCCCTTCTATTCGTAGCAGAACAATGCCGGTTGTTGCTGCTTCCTGGCCAGGTTACCTTGTTCAAGAAGTCTGCTTCCACGTCAACGACGGTGGTGATCAGTGGTGCGTCCTGCTCTCCATGCGACGAATCGTAGGCATCACGATCCTCTTGCGGAGCCACCAGCCCTTCCACGGGTGCCGGAAGGGGCCCAGTGTAAAACTCTTCAGCCTCCAACTCCGGACTCGTCATCTCCCGTGATGACAATTGACAACAGCGGCCTCTTCCGCGACTCGGATCGAAGCTCTAGTCGTCAGAGCTGACCAGCATGATCATCTTGCAGGCCTGCGCCCACGACATCCTGGATTTTTCTTCCGTCCGCCATGGTCGCGCTATCTCCCATTGTTCTCGCTCGATCTCTCCTCGAATCTCTACCTCGCGTATATGTGATATTGTACGGAGTAGCCCTCAATTTCGTTGGTAAGCTTGTAACGATTTGATGCAGGGCAAGCGATCACTCCCATATTTATTGGCTCAGATACGGACTTGGGTCTTGTTGGGATACTCAAGTTTGGGTCGGTCTCTCTTGTCTCCAAATTCAGTACGACGCGCTTTGAGCAGCCTGGCCCGTGTTATACGCACAATCCACGGAGGTATAGCGGGCCAAGTCAAAATCGAGACCTGACGTAGGGAACGGACACGGTGCGACGTACGAAAGCGCAAAACGCATTGGACAAAACCGCAATGGGATGGACGAAGAGAGAAACCTTTCGTTCTTTATTATTAGTAAGTACTAGAACAATATTCGCGCGTTGCTGCGTAAAGCATCTTAACCAAATTTAAAAAGTAGGAGATGTCGACATACCTGTCCGTTCCCCAATCATAATCATTACTGTATTTTTTAGTAAATAACTACACTATATATAAGTTTTTGTTTTCTTAATGTGTAAAACTATTTTTAAAATGATTTTAAAAGAGAGCAGAAACAATAATAAAAAAGACATGTTTTATAGAGGAAAAGAGATACTCCCTCTGTTTCAAAATATAAGATGTTTAGCTTTGTGAAATGAGTGTATATATAGCGCTTTTAGTGTATAGGTTCATTTAAGTTTGAAGTGAACCGACACTAAAGGGGTCGAGATACAGTCTTTTCACAAAGCTAAAACATCTTATATTTTGAAACGGAGGGAGTATCTCTTTTCTCTATAAAACATGTCTCTTTTATTATTGTTTCTGCTCTATTTTAAAATCATTTTCAAAATAGTTCTACACATTAAAAAAAAGCAAAATAGGGCTGAGCACAGCCTCGAGTGAATTCATTTATCCTCTAGATTGTAAAATGGGAAAAACAAATGGACGTCTCTATTAATTTACATAAACAAATAGAAGGATGATTTCAGCTGAGTTCATGTGCAATTAAGATAAAAAAATTGATGCAAAAGAACAGAACATACACGGATCTAACAGCCACATACATCCATCGACTAATTCGTATACACACCAGGCACGCATGGCACATATGGCACATACACGCGCATCTCCACATAGCATCACGCAATGCCCACGGAACAAACAGCGCACGCCAGGGCCAGGCAGCTTTCACGACGCGGACGACTGCCAGTGTCACCAGCGGGCAGCGGCCGTGGTCGAGGTGGAGCGTCAGCATGGCGGAGGCGAGCGCACCGAGGAGCCGCATCAGCTGGATACGTCCTCCTCCCTGATTCCCGACACCACTTCGCCTCCTTCCGAAGCTGGACAAGGCAGGGAGTGGTAGCGACCAAGGCAAGGAATTTGGGGATCGGAGGTGGGTGCGAGGATGATATACGGGGCGGAGATAGAGGAATAGGATCAATGAACCGGTACGGTGGCATAGTGCATTATACGTGAATTGGTGGGAGGGTAGAAGGGTCTAAAAATGTGTTGGACCGGGAAAGTGTCAAGTTTGTCAAAAGTTTTCAAGGAAGAGTGGAGAACTTTCTTGAGATAATCATACAAGAAGGACTGAGTTTCAGGTATAAAAGTCCATCTGTTGATGTCATGTCTCGCTGGAATTCCACCTATTTGATGCTCGAAGCTGCTTTATCTCTTAGAAATGTATTTTCTTCCCTCGAAAAACAAGATAAGGATTACACATTTCCCCCATCGCTCTCTGAATGGAAAATGGCTGCAGCCGTGTGCAAATTGTTGGAAGTCTTCTACACAGCAACAATATGTCTCTCAGGCTCTAAGTATCCAACATCACATCTTTACTTCTACCAGCTATGGAGCATTAAGAATATGTTGAACAAAGAAGAGTCAAATCTAGACAGAAAAATATCGAATAAAGTTGCATCAAGTCAGGATATCACAATTTCTCGTATGGTAAAGCAAATGCAGATCAAGTTTAACCAATACTGGAAAGCGACATACATGTCTGCTTGCATTCCCGTCATACTTGATCCAAGGTTCAACTACGACCTCCTTGAATATCTCTTGGGTGACTTCGGAAATGAAGAGGAGGCGGTCACATGGATGAATGAAGTGAAGAATACCATGGAAGAGCTCTTCACGGAATACAGTAAAGAGGAATCTGTACAGCCACAGAGAAAAACGATAATCAGGTGGTTGAATATGATGATGACCCGCTTGCAAAATGGGATCAATACATGAGGTCTAAAAGACGACAATCAAGCAATGAGCTGGATCGATACTTGAAAAAAGAATCGATGCCTCGAAAGGAGGAGGTTGACATTCTCCAATGGTGAAAAATAAGTTCTTCAAAATATCCCGTGCTATCTAAAATGGCCCGAGACGTGTTGGCCATCCCAGCCTCAACCGTTCCTTCCGAATCCGCTTTCAGCGCCGGAGGACGTGTCGTCAGCGACTATAGGAGCAGCCTCGCGTGCTCTACCGTCGAGGTTTTGATATGCCTCCAGGACTGGTTTAGGGCAGCCGGTAAGTGAAATTTTTCTTTATTCAAGTTCTTCTTTTAACATGTATTTTTTTCTTGTGGCTAACAAGAAATTATCTTATCTTTTCAGATGCTTTGGACCATGAGTAGCACATTTCCTAGTAGCTAGGATTGCATCTTACAGGTAACTTGCTCTGTTTTGTACATCTCTATGTTGTATAGACTGCCATGAGTTAGTAACCACGTCATCTTGTAAGCAAGATTGGGTGCTTGTAAACAAGGTCCTGTTTGGGCATATATAGGCTTGCTTTGACTAGTTTATTGGTCCTGTTGAGCATAATTTGGCATGTATGTATTCGTGATGTTTTGATCTAAACATATACATTTGTGAGATAACATAGTATGTATGTGTGTGTTCTTATCAATTGTCGTTCTAACAATTTGATCATATTATTTTTCACTACACACTAACTCATCTATTATTCTTTTTTTTTAATCAGTAGCTTCTCGGCAGAGTTGAAGAAGCAATTGTCCTTCATGTTCTGAAGAAGGATGCAAATCTGATGTTGAAAATATCTTGAAGAAATCAGCAAGTCATCTTCCTAGTGATGTAACTTGATGGCTTAGCCTGTTTGAAGATCTAGCTAGTTCAGTTTGCTCCTTCCTGTATTAGCTCTATTTGTTTATTCTGTGAAGAGCTATCTAGCTCAATTTGCTTATTCCATGTATTAGCTAGCCTAGCAGTGTTTGTGCCAGCAGACCAGTTGTCTCTGAACGTGAATGCAATCAGTTCTATTTGTTTCAGAGTACCGGATCGAACAGAATGAACTAGCTAGTTCCTGAAAGCATTCTGCAATGCGGGTGCCGCCAATAACCCCCTTAAATATGTGAGATGCCTGCATAACCCCACTTATGTTCTGCGGTCATATGCGGGTGTCCCGCAGGCTGTCCCGCTTGCAGCGTTACCATCACCAGATGAACTGGTCTGCTACTGCATTGCTGAATTACAATCCTAGTATAATGCAAGGGATGACAGAACATTCTGCAACTTTGCAAAGATTCTGCAGCTCGTACACAAAACACATCAGATCTAAACCAACAGTCCTTGTCTGGTGGGTCTGCTGCTTTCCGAAACACCCCAAACCCAAAACAATGATTGAAGTAAACGGGTCAGTAACAACAACAACCATTGCTATCACTTCAAATTTCATTTTCCTTTATCAATTGCACACTTTGGAGTGATAACACACCATAAGATATACAGGCTTTTCACAGTCACCCAATAAACCCCCAAAACTACATATAGCTGCACTCCACACAAGAGAAAAGAGGGTTAGCATTCATATTTTACGTGGCACATGAAGATTTGCTGGAGATGAAGCCTATGGGGATTTTACAAGTAGGTGCTCGTATAGTCTTGTGGGGTTGTTGTGAATGATTGAAGGGTTTGCATCCTCCAGACGCTCTGCGAGTGATCTGAGCATAGAGACCAGATGCCGAGTGTTCTTCGTACATCTGCATACTAGGTCTAGATACCGCATCGCCTCCTGAGGCATGAGCCCAGTCATGAAGAAAGGGAAGAGCTTTGAATGTGTCATCTCCATTGTATCCATCACCTCGGATGCCCATCCGGAATTAGACTTGTCAGCAACGCTCCCCTCCTCACGCTGCATCCGCCGTACAGATTCCAATCGTGGGAGCATATCCTTCTCTTCCTCCTTGAAGTGCTCTTTGGTGTGATCCTGCCAGTGTTTGATTAACTTTCAGATCCACACCTTGCAAAAAAACATGTATATATGCTGCTATATGTAGATATTTCTGATGGCTTATGTAATCATTCAATGTTTTTTTTTCTAAAACAAAGTCCTTGTGCCAGTGAGTGATCAGCCGAGTGGGACGTGAATCGATATATATAACAATCTGTACAAGTTACTAGATAAGGATGTGATGCATAAGAGAGAAGATATATTGATCCTATCACGAGAGATCAGTTCTAAATATTTAGGTACATCTTCCGCATTTTTCTGGCATGTATGTATATCATTTACTATAATGTGTCAATAACTATTGCATACTATATATTTCAAGAGTTATCAACCCCTCCTAGCTGGTTTTGAGCGAAACTACCAGTGTCTGCATACCACCTTGACGCCAAGATATTACTCAGTGAGTGCAGTCTAATAGCTTAATACCCATCAGTATCAAATATGCAAAGAAGATGTGTGACTGGTCTCACAATCAAAGTGCTGAAGCATTTATGGAAGTGCTCATGATGACAACAGCATGTGCGATCTTAGTACTTTGCTGACCTACATCAACTCCTTTCATCAGCTTGGTAGGCACATTGTGGATAGACCTAGCTGTAGTGAGAATAAACAGCTACAAATCCAATGTCTTCCAAAGCAAATTTCTTAATTGCTTGGCCAGGCTACACGCTAGCTTGGACCAGGCTGCACCCCACTTTTCCCCAACTTTTCACACGTAAAATTCTAGTATAGTGATAGAGCTGAACGCAGGAGCAATGGTGGAGGATCCATACGCAAATTCTGAGAAAATCAAACCTAATGCGCTGCTGAAATTGTCAAAAGCAAAACTTACAAGGTAAACAGGTCAGTCCAGGCTGCATCCTGCTTTCTCCTCGACTTTCCACACACACACAACACTAATGTAGTATTGTGGTAGTAGAGCTGTATGCAACTGCCATTGTTGTGGATCTGTATCCAACTTGAAGACTAAAACTAACCCTACAATGTGCTGTTGAAACTATCAAGTTCTATAGAGGAAACAGGTTGGTAGTGGCCCTTATCCAGGGCCACATGATCTTCCTAGTTCTTGAAAAGTGCAAGGGGACAGTAGTGCAACATAACCAACTTTTTCATGGAGGAAGAAAGGAATCAGTTTATTTTTCTCTCGTGGAACTAGGTGAACTCTCATCATTGTACTTCACTTTCGGTTACTACTTTCCGAAGAATCTCTCATGTCAGGTTATTAGCTAAACAAGTACTGATTATGAGAGGATAACCCACGCCAACAAATAACTGGTGCCACTTTTTCCTGAAGACAGTAGAGAAGCCTTGCAAGTCACAAAAGGTGAAGTTTGCATATCAACCTCCTTGAAATGGCTTTTCATGTGGCACACTTCCAAAGCTACCTGCGCTAGTATGTTGCCTATTCTTCCCGGCATGATATTCAAACCTACTAGTAGTAGCAGAAAATTTCAAACACAAACTTGCAAAGATTTTACAAGCAATGCAGAGTACACAACAGTAGAGCTGTAAGCATGGAACAACAGCTAAATGCAATTGGTCTAACCACCAAAAGAGCGTGTACCTGCAACGCTTTGAGGCGAACCGCAAGGTTGACCAGTACTTCATGGAAGAGGGGGCTGCCCAGTTCCAACGTCAGAAGTGTTTTTATATCTTCCTTGATTCCATTCATCATGGGCAGGTGCTTCCCGTGCTGCTCCTGAACCTTATCGCACACCCCTGCACATAAAAAATACTTCAGGATCAGATTAGGCTGCAGCTACTCAATCACATCGGCGTGATTAAACAACTTTCCAACTAAGCTCTGGGATCGAGGAGGCCAGATAAGGGCGTTTGGTCTAGTGGTATGATTCCCGCTTCGGGTGCGGGAGGTCGTGAGTTCGATTCTCGCAACGCCCCCATTTTTTGTCTGTTTTTCAGTTGGAAAATGACGAATGGGTTTGCTATTTTCTGTCGGTAGCTTTCGGCTCAGTATAGGACATCACAATCTTTTGTTACCTTCTTCGTTTACCAACCTGGGCCCTGTACAGCTACAAAGGTGAGGAAACCAGAGCCCTTTTGATCAAGGAACGCCATAGTAGAAAAAAAGGAAAAGAACACTACCATCTCTATCCCTTGTTATCACAGCAGAAGATTCTGCAAATCCATCAACATTCACCACCACGACACGAGTACACGGCCGGCACGGAGCAATTATAGTAGGGAAACTGACCGGTTGCCCATAGCAAGTAAATGCTCCTAAAATACTCAGTAAGACGAACAGGAATGTAGATGAAAATACCCACCCACCCAATTGCAAATGCACCTTGTTGGTCAAACCCTCCTCATAAATCCCCACAAAATATATAGTAGTACTACTAGTAAGAGCAAAATAGCAATGCACAAACAAAATCCTCATGAATAGCAAAATTTAGATATGAAGAGCGAAAATATTGAAACGAGTGGGAATTGGATCAAGCTGAAATCGACCTGGAAAGGAAGCCCTCTGGATATCGGGGAATAGCACCCTCTCCTCCATCCTGGCGTGCTCCAGCATCACCTCCATGGCGTCCCCGTACCACTTCCCCAGCCTCCTGACCTCCGCTCCCTCCACCGCGACGGTCCTCCCCTTCCCGGCGGCCTTCTTCCCCCCTTTCTTCACCATCTCCGCCAGCATTGCCGCGACGCCCTCCAGGTGCCGCTCCGCGCTGCGGTGCTGCAGGCGCACCATCTGGGCCACCTCCTCCGCGGCCGCGGCGGCCAGCGACGCGCGGGTGGCCGGCCGCGGGGGCGGTGGCGCGACGCTGGGCTTGCCCTCGAAGCGCGCGTCGACGTGGCGCAGCAGCTCGTCCGCGGTGCCGCAGAGCTCCGGGTCGGCGGCGGAGAGGCGGAGCACGGGGCGGCCGAGCGGGGCCGCCTCGGAGGGCGTGAAGTGCAGGGGCGCGGCCGCCTTGTAGAGGAGCGCGACGCGGAGGCGCCACGCGACGGGGCAGCCGTCGGAGCCGTAGACGCGGACCACGCCGTCCTTGTCGCCCTCGGCCGCCGCGTCGCCGTCGGGGTCGACGGAGACGGACACGGAGGGGGATCTGGCGAGGGCGTACGGGGAGACGGTGGTGGCGCTGTTGCCGCCGCCGCTCGAGCCGGTGCGGCGAGGAGACGGGGAGCTCGTCGGGTCGGGGCGGCCGCGGCGGGGGGAAGGGGAGCAGTTGCCCATCGGGAGCCGGAGCGGCGGGGGCGGGGAGAGGAAGGGTTTGCGTTACTACTGACGCTGGAGGAGCCGGAGGTGGCGAAGGGGGCTAGTGTTGTGCTGCTCTGCTTCGGGGGCGTTGGGGAGCGGGCGAAGTTGGCGGAGGGGGGAGGTGGGCCCTGGTCCGGGAGGCGGCCGTTTTGGTGTCGTGTCTGGGTTTTGCGACCGAGGGATCGCCGGATCAGAAGATGCTCTTGTCGCTGTCAAGAAGAAGATGGTGCTGCTGATTTGCTTCGGAACAAAGTGTTTTTGGTGGTTTAGGTGTTGTTACCGGTACACACTCTGTTAGTCCTGTGGTCGGATGAGATACTCTCAGATTTAAGCAACCCTTTTGCTGTGAGCAGACTGCCCTTGGACCATGTGAATTTTGTTTTTCATCAAACACTAAAAGACATGATATATCTTTTCATGAATGGGCTAATGGGATTATGTACTCTCGGCACATGAACTGAATGGAATGGAACACTCTAATATGTATTTTGAGCTATGATGTTGTAGAGGTAAAATGTAAATCAACACTACGACATATTTGTTTCTCTTTTTCGCCATTTTGATCTAAACGAGTCCTATAGGTATCTTGGAGGGTTCAAATACTTAGGTTTTTTTTCTACACTCGTTGCTTGATCTCGTATGATTAAATGATAAATGATTGGTTTCTTCGGATTATTTTGCACAATATTCCTCATAAGAAAACCATCAAGCCTCGACCTTTTGTGATCCTTTTTAATCTTACAATGCCAATTTACCCTACATAATTAAGATCCTGTATTTTTCACGATGGCTTTTGGAATTCTGTTTTTTTTTTCACGTCCTTGCAATTCTGTAGTTCAGCTATTTTCATGTTTCTTGGGCTTTTCAAATTATGCAACATTGGTGGGAGATTACTTCGGTCATTGCATCATGCGAGCCAGTAAAAAAAATTACTTTGGTTAAAACGACATTCATGTCATTACTAAATCTGCCTATAAATTGGCTCCGACTGGTACCGTCTTGGTCTATAACAAAATTTTGTATTCTATTTGTTCTTGGGTATTTGATGGTTAGCGAGTTATTTTCTCTTGAGTAGAATATAAATTTAGAACATATGCCTACCAAGCATTACAATATTTGGCCTTCTTTTGAGCTATAGATTATGCATAAACTGCAAATATGGATGATTTCAATAAGAAAGTACTTGCACAAGAATTGACACTGTTCCATTGCTGAAAATAACAATAAAGAATGTCTTGATAGGATTTGGGGAGGAAGTGAAGAACGATAACCTTTAGCCTATCATGGTAGTAGAGGAGGACGAGCATAGGCGGATCCACCCTCCCTGTTGCCCGGGCAACCGCCCAGGCTTGCACATCACTGCTAGTAGGACAAAAGAGCGGAGCAAATCACTCCGGCTGTGATTACTGCAATTAACCGAAGAATCAAGTGCCGTACTGGTAGGTTATCTGCAAACCCCGCACTTTAAAATCCCTTTTGACTAACTTCCACAAAATTATCAGTGGCACGGCAGTACTTCATGCTGGATTCGCTGGTGGAGTTAGTGAGAAAAGTAGTACGGCCTCTGAAATGATTCTGGCTCGATCGAGGACCTGTGTAACTGTGTTCGTTGTGTTTTTTATGTGAGATACTCACTGGTCGTTGGAACTGGATGGTTGCGGAATCGGCGTCTAGATTCATTGTCCGGTTATGCACACTTGCTCGGCTCAGTGGGACGAACAGGTTGATCAACAACATTTGTATGTCATTGCCTCCCGATGAAGCCAAGGCAGCTCATGCCAAAGCAAGCTACCAGTGGAGGGGACATTTTCTGTTGGCTTAATTAGCAGTGAAGTACTGCAGCATGCTTCGAAGTTTGGTATCAGTAGTACAGAAGGTGTTTGTGTCTCAGATGGGAAAGATATTCGTGGATTTTCATGAAAGATTATTTGGTCGGGTAGCCACGTTTTCATATTTTTAGTAGCAAGGAGCCGGTAAATATCTTTTTTGAAACGAGGTAAAAAAGCTTTTGCCTTATATTGATATAGGAGAAGCAAACAAAGTTTTGGCCAGAGCCAAACAAAAAGAAAAAGGGAAGGGGCCACCGGGGCCCTAGAAAGAAAGGAAAGAAAACTTATCCTACAAGTTCTGCCAAGTTTCTTGCCCCGGCCAGAATCCAGTCCTTTCCTTCCTCCCTGATCTTGTGCATGATGATCGAAGGCAGAGAAGATTTATTGTTGAAAACTCTTTCGTCCCTTTCTTTCCAGATCTCCCAGGCAATTAAAATGATGACGGTCCTCAGCCCTTTTGGAGAAGAGGAAGTGGTCTTGGCGAGGGCATGCCAGTATTCAAGAACCTTGGATCTTTGGGTCTCCACACCACGGGGTAGGTCGGGGCAGGAGAGTCAAGTAGCCGCAGCAGTCCAGATCCTTTTAGAAAAAGGCATTCGAAAAGGATGTGGCGAGTCGTTTCAGGATTGCACCTACATAGCTGACAGGTGGGCTGATGAGGCCACCCTCTCTTCGCCAGCCGGTCGGCGGTCCACAGGCAGTTTGCACAGCGAGCCATGCGAAGAAATGACATTTTGGAGGGGCCCAAGTTTTCCAGACTACTTTCTCGAAGGAGCAAGGCAGAGAGGCTAGAAACTGGGCCTTATAGGCGGAGCTAGTCGAATAGCAGTCGTTGGGCGTCAAAGTCCACGTAATGGACTCTGCAACATCGGGAGAGAGTTGAATGGACGAGAGATGCAACCAGAGGTGAACATATTGTTCCAAGTGCTCGATGATGAAAGAGTTCACATTGATGTCACACACCCATTTCTGGCCCTCCAAAGCGTCTTGCACCGTCCTGTTTTTGCGCCTAGAAACTTTGAAGATCAGAGGAGCCATATCTTTTGGTGGTGATCCGTCTAGCCAGGAGGACCAGAAGGAGGCTTTAGTCCCGTTATCAATGGTAACCCGGGTGGCGGCGTTGAAGAGCTCTCTATCGGCGGCATCATTCGGGGTTTCAGAGCCTACCCAAGGCTTTTTAGGGGCCGTCCACTCAAACCAGAGCCAGCGGAGCCTAAGGGCGCGGGATGTGTACATTAGAAGTACACCGATACCGTAGGCTAATTTCAGCGACATGAAAGAAACTTAAATAGCAAATTTCAGAAAACCACACGAAGACGTCGCAAAACTGCATATTGGTTTTTATTGGCTTATCACATTTTGTGAGAAGCGAACCACCGAGATAAAGGCTTGTGGTGACTTCATCAACATTAAAACATGCCTACTTAGTCTCTCTGATGCCATGTTGATTTAGGTAGAACGATGCCCCTCTCAGCAGATCGGCTACGTGTTAATATAGGTGAGAATAGCCTCCACTGTGACATGATTACAGGGAGGCATCCATATGGGTTGTACACTACACCATACCATATGTATATGGTACAAGATCTATATCTCCAATAAGGTGTAGGGTATACTTGTGTCAGCTGCATCTGTAATGTGTTTCTTTAAAAATGTTTATGTAGGTATTTTCCAAAAAAAAAAATCAACCACTTGAGCAATGTGAATCCTACGGTTTAAAATCTAGAACCGTCGTAAAATATGTTTATATGAATTTGTTATTATAGATGTTGATTGTACGTAGTTAAAATTTACGAAATTTAACAACTTAAAAAACCCTAGAACATGCAGTAATTAAAAATAGATAAGAGTAACCCCATTTGTTAGTAGGGTTGCACAATTGGGTTCCGCATATCCAACAAAACACTTGGGCTCGTTTGATTCAAAGGATTTGTAAAACATAGGAATAGGAAAAGTGTAGGAATAGAATGACATGGCCCTTATAATCCTATATGAATAAAAAATACACTAATCAGTAAGATAAGCTGTTTGATTGCACCATAGAAAAAAAACAGGAAATTGTATACGGTTTATGTACATGTCATAGTTGTCATAGACATATAGAAATTTTTCCAAGAGGTCTCACCTTTTGTTAGAAATCTTATAGGATTGTAGTGTAGGAAAGCAATGCATAGGAATTTTGTACTCTGATTTATTCTTTTGAAACGAACACACTCTATTGAAAAAATTCCTATAGATTAAAATCCTATAGAATTTCTTTGAAAATTCTTTGAATCAAACATACCTTTGGATTAGTATAAATTGTACTAAGGCCTTGTTTGGTACTAGAGTTTTTGTGAAGATTAGTGGGGATAATCCCCACCAAACCCCAAATCCCCACTTACTTTTAAAAATACATTTGGTACTAGAGTATTGGGCGAGTTTAATCCCGCTTATCCCCACTTTTTCCCAAATTTTAGTGTATTTTTCTCAATCCCCAATACTCTACCCCTACCTAGTGGATTGTGGGTGGGGTTTTATAGAGATTGGGTAAGGGTAGAAGTTTCACCCAATACTCTAGGGGATTATTCCTACTAATCCGTATAAAAACTCTAGTACCAAACAAGGCCTAAAGGGGTTCATTTTCATTTAATTCTGCATTC
This sequence comes from Avena sativa, assembly GCA_916181665.1. Lineage (NCBI taxonomy): Eukaryota > Viridiplantae > Streptophyta > Magnoliopsida > Poales > Poaceae > Avena > Avena sativa. The sequence continues at coordinate 623,879,043 of OV702288.1, read as the reverse complement.
GGATAAACTGCACTAGAGGATAGCCCCGCATGCCGCCCTATTTGTTAGACAATTCTTTTTTTTTTTTAGACAATATACTTGACAATCAACTTCTTCACGTCACCTTTTCTAAACTTAAGCAGACAAGGGGACGATCCAAACGTGACCCAGATATAGGAACATGCCAAGTCGCCATGAGACCCAACGCCAATGTCAAAGTTAAACACCCGTGTGTGGCCGTGTCACTTGGATGATACCCGGTGATTCGCGATCCCAGTGACACAGCAGTGTGACATGTGGGCACTGGGGCAGTGCCCGTCATCTCGTCGCCACGGAGCATGACAAAATTTCCTCGACCGGCCGGTCCTCCGCGGATCGCCCACGCATCCCACGTGGTACCGCTGCAGCGCGTTCTCCACTCCAGGCACGGCCGGCGCCAACGTGCTCTTCTCGTGGGCAGTGACACGGTGACACTGCACGGCGGAAACCGGAATTAAATCGCGCTCATGGTCCATGAATCTGTTTGGCCATTAATCTCTCACTTGCATTAGTTCAGAACAATGTTGGTCAGTACTTTTCTAGTGGTATAATTTTTTTTACAAAATTTAATCGATTTATTAAAAATCATCAACAATACAAAGGGACCAAAACTAAAAAATGGTGACTTTGTGGATCGACATTTTTTAACTTCTTTATGGCCTGTTTTTATTTCCTTTACATTTGATCGGACAATTGCTCTATAGCTTACGTCTCAGCGAAAGCCTGTGCGTTGAGCACCGGCTTAGCTACGTTTGAACAGTAGATAAAAAACCAATGAACCGGACGACGGTTTTTTCCACCTGCCCAAACAACTTATCCTCTCCGCACCGTTTCCTCCCCCGTCGCCGCTCACCTAGATTGACTCCGAAGTCACTGCTATCAGCGGGATGTTCTCCTCCCCGTGCGTCGCCTTGTCGGTGGCCAGCGGCCTGTTCTCCTCCCCATGCGCCGCCTCAACGGTGGCCAGTGGCCCGTTCTCCTCCCCACATGCCGCCCTACCCATCTAGATTTTGGCATGGAGCTGGTGTCGCGGGTCGTTCTTCGCCACGCCACCACCTCACCACGCCACTCCCCGCATCGTCATGGAGCTGTTGCGCGTGTGGGAGAAGAACGACGGCGCTCGGAGAGCTCGGTTTCTCCGCAGCCGGATTTGGGCAGGGAGCCCCCTGGCTCGCTTCTTGCCGTCCCATGGCTCGGGTCGCGGCTCGGGGTGAGGCCGCATGGGGAAGACGGACCTGGCGCCCCGGGTCCAAGCTGGCGTGGAGCGCGGTGGCGGCATCGCCGGAGTGGAGCGTGTCACGGATCGGCACAACACGCGGAGGAGGCACCGATCTAGGTCTGGAGGTCCACGATCTGCCTCAATTCCTTTACTTCTATGCTTTCTTGGTGAATCTATATTTAATTTCTTTTCCAGCTAGGCCTACTGTTATAAACATGCTGGTTCAGACTGCACAAACGTGTCATTCATATACGTGTTTCTCATCTCTGGGATTTTTATGGTATCATTACATTACGGGATGGTCCTCTATTAGTTGTTGGTAGACTATATTTTTTGGCCTGTGTGACGATCTCATGAAATTCCATGACAATATGATCAAATGCTAAAATTATACCTAAAGTCCCAACAACACTTGGAGGTTACATTATAATTTTCTCTTGATCCGACTTGGACGGCAGTGCGATGGTGATGGTTTGGTACACTCACAACATGTTAGCTTGTTTTCAGAAATTTCCTCCAACCTTTGCCGATTGAAATTGGTCCAAAGTTCAACACATGAAGAGGAACTCAATCTGAAGGATATGGATTTCTGGAGTTCTATAGTCATGTTGTAGCTTGATAATTTTGCTGGTCATATAATTCTTCTATAGCTTAAGCGTGGCGGTGAGGGCGTCCTGTGAGTGATTGTTGTGTTTCGCTGTCTCTGCGCCTGGGCTCGTGTGGGAATCTGTGCGCGCGTCACTGTGGGTAGCTCACCCGCACTCCAGCCTTATCTCTAAACCGAACCGCTGCCCTCCCTACCGGGGCGAAACCCGGCTCGAGCCCCTATCGCCGCGCCCCATCGACGCCGCGTGGGAGGAAGGTCGGCGCCGCTTGTAGATTTGTGGGGTGACATGCTAAATATTTCTTCTCTAATTAGTTTGTTGCTTTCATGCATATTCTTGCTCGGTGCTTTGTTATTCTTGTCAATTCAATTTTGGTCCTTCTGTCTCTTTTTGGTTCTGTCCTTCGTGCATCTGTTTGTCTTTTCTTCTCTTTTTCTCTTGAACATGGATTATGTTGGATTTGGTTAAGGTGAGAAAAAGGTTGGACCGTGGGGATTTGATCCGTCAGCTTATTTTCTATGCTTTCCTTTTTGTCTTTTGTTCTGTTCCTAGAATCGTTCTGTAATTCTTTGCATGGGGCTTTCACCTCTGTCTCAATCTTCAGACTTTTTTGGCAGGTGTTCATCTTGCTGGAGCTTGCCGCCTAGGAGCATGAGGCTTTTCTGCTGGAGTTAGGATCCTGTTGTGCCGTTGGTGAGCTTTGTCCTTTGTTTTATGATTGGTACGGATATTTATACGCATGTTGCTATCCATGTCCTACGGAAAAACATCTCGCGGATAGCTCATATTGCCTATGGTCTAACATAGTTTTCCGTTTGTTGTCTAAAAAATTAGACAATTTTACAGTTGATGTTCTATGGATACCTTTTACATTTCTAGATAGGTCAACTGGCAGAGCACCTCCAAGTTGAGATTGTTATTCGCTTTAGTGGGGTTGTTGGTACTTGCTGGGTTTTCAGTATTCAACATCTGATTGTTGTCTTGCTTGACAGCGTCCGAGATTTAATACAGTCCAGTGACAAACTTATTATAGTTCATGAAGTCTAACAATATTTTATCTTCTTTTTTCCCTCTAAAAAATTATGCTTCAGTTTAGTCAGTCTCTTGATATTATTAGCTTTATATCAAAAGATAGGATTTGGATCGTGTTTTTTCCTACAGGTAACAAAAATATGTTGTGTTTAGCTCAGGCTTGAAATGACACTTTGCAATCAGTGAACCTCGTTTTTCGTCTCCTGCTTGTTCTTACTTGCTATGAATGTCAATTGATTATTTACTTAAGTATTCTACTCTGCTGTATTATTCTTCAGTAGCTTGCCTTGCCAAAAGCCATCTAATCTAGGGTCTCACAATGCCCTCCCAGTCCAGCCCTGAATCTACCCATTTTATAAGTTTTGACCATAATATAATCTTAGCATCTCTGTTTGGCTGATCAATTCCCATGGTACCAGATGCACCAAGGGATGGTTAAAACAAAACTGTTGGCGGCTCCCGCCGGATAACTATTGCAGATTCCAACAACCGTTCTCCTGACCTCTTCACATGGGTGCAGAAGCCGCACACCTGAACTGCTACCAATACAGGATCAATATTTTCCGCTGGCATGGCACACCGATTTATTCTACATCAAGATTGCCTCTGCAATTTTTGAGTGAAAGCTGAGTTTAACAACCTGATGGTCTGCTTGGTGAATTTATGAAAGTGCAGGGTGAAGGAGTTGAGAAGGTACGGCGTGTTAACGGATGAGTCCTGATAGTCAGTTGTGCATTCATTGAATGACTGTAATTCAGCTTCTCCTATGTTCACTAATGTTTCATCTGCATTGTTCACGACAACTTTCCGTTTATTTCTATCTTGAGAGTGCACTGTGAATTAAGAAGGAATCTATGTTATCCACGTCTGCAACAATAAAAAGATTCATATTACAAGAAGTATTATCGAGGCAATGTATTATTTTGCGGGCTTTGCTCTCGGCCGTATAGTATGTTCTTTGCAGGAGATTTCCTAGAATTCATGGACAATATAAAATTGGTATATATAATTTTCCTTTTTTTCTTTTTTGTTCATATTTTGTGATTTATCTAATTCCCAAATGTGAATATATGCCATCCTCTATTTATTAAGTTCTACTTATAATCATGATTATGCAAGTTCGTTAAGCATAGTTCTATCACATATGAAATGGAAACTAACGAATGGTCCAGAGAACTCGAGCTTGACTACTCTAAAAGTGCCACGTGTAATCTGCCGATTCATAGAAGATGCATCCACTATTGCTTTTCATAGTATTGCTTATCCCCATGGCAATGCTTATAAGTGCCCCAAGGGTTCATATATGTCGGTCAAGCTAAGGTAATCTTATGTCATAATTTGTTCTTTCCGTGATTTTAACCATTGATGTTTCTGTATTCTTTGAAAGATCCATGGTGCTTGGTCTGTCGTTAGGTTTGTTCTTTCGGTATAACATTTATTGAAAGAGTTATCTGCCAAAAAAAATTCCATTCCTTCTCCTTGGTAATAATAATATTGTTAATGTAAAGGATAAAATTTAGTTATAATATAGCTTAGTCGATAATAACTTATTTTCCTCACATTGAACTGATCTATATCCTAAAATAACAGTTGGTAGAAAGTAGTAATATTAATGAGCTTAATTTTCCATGTTTTCCAGAAACATGCAAATATCCATCTATTTTTGGGACCTAATACAGATGTTCACCTTCAAAGCATGGAAAGGGATTGGACCGTAGTATTCCTCAGTTGAGGCAATTTTCCATTTGTTTTAGTATGGTACCGTTTCCTTCTTAGATTCTTTAAATTATTGATCACTTCATTGTTACTTGAATTCTTTAACTTCAGATATCTTCTAATTGTTTCCCAATTCTCGGTAACCTAACTATAGATTATGTCATGTGTATTTTTTTTCTTATTCAGCCACTGGATACATTCCAAATCATTATTCTGCATTGGCAAAAAAGACCTTCCGTTTGAGGGGCTACTTTTACTATTTTATGACATGGTATTTAGCCTTTTGTTTTATTATGTTTCTCTATGCTAATGTGTACACATAAGATACTATACACATCTCTCTGCCTCTATTGGCTATTGACCTTTACATTTCCGCTTGCCATCATGTTGCTTGTGTGGAAGCTTAACAAAGAAGTATAATGTTTTGCAACTCAACTAGGTTTAGCATTTTTAAGCTATTATATTAAACTATCAGATCACATATAGCGCAACTGTTATAGATTATATTCGTTAGCCTTTTATTTGCTTATTCAAAAGTGATGCAGTCTTTTGTGTAGAAAATGGGAGCTATATTATTTGTTCCAGGTGTATCACCTTTGTCTCTGTTGGTTTTCCTGTTCTACATTAGAATTCTCCTATTTATATCATCCAATTATGTTCTGTCATGCACCAGGTTGTACATTACAATGTTGCTATTTCTGTCGTTCGGTTATATTTCCCTGTGCAATGTACAGTTAGTTGCAATTTGGAAGTGAAGGAAACAAGGGGTGGAATATGTGAGCTTCATAAATATGTAAGTGCTGGTATCCCTTTTGTTTCAGGTCTCCCCATGGAACATCGTAATTTAGTCACAATTTCGAGGTGAAGGAAACAAGGGGAGGAAAATGTGAGCTTTATAAATATCTAAGTGTTGGTATCGCTTTTATTTCATGTCTCCCCATGCAACATCATAATGTTGTAGTCCTCAGTCCCTAGCATATTTGCAGTTAATTGTTTCTTACAAGTCAAGGAAAAGATGGATGCAAACAACATGCCAGCATATACTTATTGAAAGGTCATGCTGTCTTTTGCTTAGAAAATAGAACCTTTACATGGTCTCCCGCTTCTGCATCGTTTATGCATAAAACCTTAGCTTTACTTCAGTCAGCATCATTGAAGGTCATATAGTTTTTCGAAGATGATGTAATCTACCAATCCATATATGAAAACATGAGCCATCCAAACATAAACTGTGTTATGCTTACAGAAGATGGCTCTCTCTCTCTCTCTCAAGCTATTGCAGAAGATGGCATGGTATATTACTTGTGAACCATTTATAGAACGATCCATGTTTTTTCATTACAGTGAGATTGAATCCATTGTTCTCATTATCATCTTCTACTGTAATTAGCAATGAGGTTATCCTTAATTTGTCTTTTCCTTGACATTTTTCTGCCTCAATAGAGCGTAGCATCATTGATACTGAACTTCTTATTGGCGCTTGGTTTAGATCAGAGAAGCCATAGATGATGTGACTACTCTTTGGTAGTCTCCAAGACTACATGTTTAGCTCTTGTAGCCAAGATACTTGACATAGTGTCAGATCTAGCCTGCTTACTTGAGTGTTCCTTATTGTCTTCTAATGAAAATTTAAGATATAGTGACATCGAACCTAACCGATGTGGGCTTCGTTAGCAAAGTTCCCACTCTATTGTTAATTCCACTCATAGTAGATCACTAGATTCTTAATGAATTAACTTGGACCGTCCGTTGTATCTTAGAGGATATGTTCCTGTTTATCTCAAGTTGCTTTGTGAATGCTTGACAACATTTTCTGTTGTCTTCTGTAGGTCGTGGCAGCAGCAGAAACAGTGCCTTAGGTGGCACGATTAGGTAATTGTCAATTGATCAGTTTGAAAATGAAGGTAGATTATCTATGGCAGTCGTGAGAGTGCACCTACGGCTAGAAAATTATTGTACTGACAAGTCTATTAATAGTGTTCCCAAAAAGCTAATGTACTCAAGCAGGACCCCTCTTTCCATGCTCAGATCCTCTATTTCAGTCGCCGACAGCAGCGTCCGCATTGCCAAGCGCACTAGAGGAAATCAACCTTCGCTACCGTGTCCTCTGACTTTTGACTCCACGGTTACCTGCACGCCGTCTTCTGGCTGCCGAAGCTGATGCAGTGTAGGTAGTTTTGCTTACCAACAGTAGCACCTTTTTTTCTGAATGAACAGTAGCACGATTTTGAGAAAGCAACTCTGCTCCCATATTTAACAGTGTAGTCTAATTATCTATAATCTACCCTGTAATCCTTTGTGAATATATCTCTATGAACCTCCTTATAATCTTCATACTATTTATTATCTTGCACATACTCAAAACCAGATCAATATCCTGCTTAATTATGCACTCCACTTAAAAAAGATAGTTTACACGGGTGCGGCATGTCGCCGCGCTACATTCCTTAGTAAGGATATTATCTTTTGAACAAATAGCATGCCCATTGAATGTATATTGTCATATTGATATAAATATTCATTTATAATTCCTTAAGTAAGGATATTATCTTTTGAACAAATAGCATGCCCATTGAATATATATTGTCATACTGACATAAATATTCATTTATAATTTCAGGTTGATGGCGTTTGAAATGATCTGCTGGACACCACAACGATGACACTTCTATGTAGTGTAAAGATGCCAATTTAAGTAATCACTACTGGCATCTTCCCTGGATGATCAAAGTAAAGCTAATGTCGATGGCACTTGTATATAGTGTAAAGATGTCAATCTACGTAATCACTACTAGCATCTTCCATGGATGACGATGGCACTTGTATATAGTGTAAAGATGTCAATCTACGTAATCACTATTGGCATCTTCCATGGATGATCAAAGTAAAGATAATGTCATTCCGCAGGCAATGCTAATACTCTGTTTGTAGTCCTGGACCTCTTGGCCGGTTGCACTGATAAGAAATCAGTAACTGACTAGCAACTCCATGGAACCCCATTCACCTATCTTTTCTTATAATACGACTTGTGTGGACAGTGGATGACCAAAATATAGGTTCGTTGGAAGGGCATGTGTTAGCAACCGATGATTATAGGTGCATGTCTTCCATGCCGGTCACACTATGCCAAGATGCCATGCAGGTGGCGGGGCGAAGCCCGCCTTTTCATCTAGTTTTATTTAAGGCTGCAACTATAGTAGAACTGTCCTAGCACGAATGGAGGGTACACGAAGGTGGTAACGTGGAACACTTTTTTTTTGAGAATGTAACGTGGCACACATGATTAGGAATACAAGTGGGATCCCACCAAAATCCACTTCTAGTTTATTTACCAAATTCTAGTTCAATATTTTGCTCATGGGACTTTGGTAGGATCCCTATTGTAAAATAATATTTGTCTCTTAATTGATTGCATAGTTTGGAGATTACAAGGGGTATATATGAGGAGCCGGCGGCTAACCCTAACTTGAATTACAAGCAAACTCTAAAACAAGTCGTAACGAACTCTTATTCTAACATCCCTCGCAGTGTCAACGTGGGGTTCACCAACGTTGAGACTGAAACGAATGTCGGTAAATGATGATGTAGTCAGCCTCTTGGTGAAGATGTCTGCAAACTACGCAGTAGTAGGAACATGTAGAACTCGAACTTGTCCAAGAGCCACCTTCTCCCGAACGAAATGTATGTCAATCTCGATATGCTTGGTCCGCCGATGCTGTACAGGATTGCTGGACATATAAACAGCGGAAATGTTATCACAATAAACCACAGTAGCCTGCTGAACAGGACAACAGAGATCCGAGAGAAGCTGACGCAACCAAACCGTTTCGGCGACAACATGTGCCACTGCACGGTACTCGGCCTCTGCAGACGAACGCGAAACTGTAACCTGCCGTTTCGAAGACCATGAAATCAAGTTGTTACCAAGAAAAACACAGTATCCAGATGTGGATCGACGAGTATCCGGGTAACCAGCCCAGTCGGCATCGGAGTATGCTGTCAAAGTGTGTGGAGATGATGAATAAATGTGCAGACCATGGTCTAAGGTACCTTTGAGATAGCGAAGGACACGTTTGACATGATTATAATGGGGAACTCGAGGATCATGCATATATAGACAGGCTTGTTGGACAGCAAAGGAAATTTCTGGGCGAGTAAGAGTAAGATATTGTAAAGCACCAGTTATACTACGATAAAGAGTGACATCGAAGAAGACATCACCAGAAGAAGAAAGCTTAGTTGTAGTGTCTACAGGAGTTTTAGAAGGTTGACAGTCAAGCATGCCAGATTTAGTGAGGAGATCTAAAATATATTGACGTTGTGAAAGAAATAAACCATGAGAATCACGAGTGACAGCTATTCCTAAGAAGTGATGGAGAAGTCCAAGATCAGTCATGGAGAACTTAGATCATAGTAAAGAGATGATGTGATCAAGAAATTGTTGAGAAGAAGCTGTTAAAACTATATCATCGACATATAAGAGAAGATAGGCAGTTTGAGAGTTCTTGTGATAAACAAAAAGAGAGGAATCTGAGGGTGAAGGATGAAATCCGATAGTGAGAATAAAGGTAGAGAAACATTGAAACCATGCACGAGGAGCTTGTTTAAGTCCATATAGAGATTTTTTAAGGAGGCAAACATGATTTGGGTTAATGGAGTCTTCGAAACCTAAAGGTTGCTGGCAATAGACAGTTTCATTGAGTGATCCATGTAAGAAAGCATTTTTAACGTCAAGTTGATGAATAGGCTAAGAGGAAGTGCCTGCAAGACTAAAAACTGTTCAAATTGTGCTGGGTTTAACTACAGGAGAAAATGTTTCATCGTAATCGAGACCGTGTTGTTGAGAGAAGCCTCGATAGACCCAACGAGATTTATAACGAGAGAGAGAACTGTCGAAGTGAAATTTTTGACGAAAAACCCATTTACAAGAAATAACATTTGCACCAGGAGGACAAGAGACGAGTTGCCAAGTTTTATTATCTATAAGAGCTTGAAATTCATCTCGCATAGCAGAAGTCCAGTGGGGATCAAGAAGAGCTGATTTATAAGATTTGGGAATGGGAGATTGATGACCCACAAGTATAGGGGGTGTATCGCAGTATTTTCGATAAGTAAGAGTGTCGAACCCAACGAGGAGCAGAAGGTGCTGGCTAGTGGTATGGATCAGGAATTCTCTGCAAATACTTAGCAAACGGATTTTTAGGGGTTTTTGATAAAGCAAGTAAACAAAGTACGAGTAAATAAAAGACAGTAGGAATAAATGCAGCAAGTGGCCCAATCCTTTATGCAGCAAAGGACAAGCCGGTTGTATTACTTAAGATGACCAAACGTTCTCGAGGACACATGGGAAGACTGTCAAGTGCTTTCGCTTCATATAGTTGATTAATCTTCTTTAGCTTGCTAAGTGTTATGTGGGTGAACCTGTGCTAATGTACCAACCTTCCTAGGACTAATACATACTTGTGATTATACCCCTTGCAAACATCCGTAAGTACAAGAAAGTAATTAAGGTAGAAACCTAACCACGGCTTTAAACTCTAAGACCCTTATGTCCCTTGTGCAATGGTTTCCTAACGGGGGTTCAGGTTTCTGTCACTCCGGCAACCCCTACGATTAGTAGCCAAATACACAATGCATTCCCCTAGGCCCATATAGGTGAAGTGTCATGGAGTCGACGTTCACATCACACCACTAGAAGAAGTACACCACAATTAAATATCAAACCATTGAATCTTTCTCAACACAACTCCACTACTAACAACATGACTTCTCCCATGTCCTCAAGAACAAAATGAACTACTCACAAGACATCATATGGATCATGATCAGAGATGGAATAATGATGTATAACAATCTGAACATAAACAATAATTCAATGGTTCACTCAATAGCATCAACTACAAAGAGTAATCAACACCGGGAAAGTTTCCCCTATGAACTATGCAAGATTCAACTCAATTGTTACAGCAATATGGAGATGGTAATGAGGGTGCTAATGGTGATGATGGTGGTGGTGATGATGATGATCCCGATGAAGTCCAGCTTGATGGTGGTGTTGGTGGCGACGATCTCCCCTCTCCGGGAAGGAATTCCCTCGGTAGAAATCTGCCTGCCGGAGAGATCTTTCTCTCTCGGTGTTTTTGCCCCGCCGAGGTGGCAGAATCTTTCTGTGGTCGCCCCCTGAGTCTTAGGGTTTCGGGAGGATAATATACGCCAGAGGGGTGGACCAGGACGGCCACACCACCTGGTGGCACGGGCCAGCGAGGGGGTGGTGTGGGCCCCCTGTGGCCCATCTCTAGGCCCCCTTCTGGCTTCCTTCGTCTTCTGGAAAAATAGGATTTTCCGTATATTTTCCCAGATTTTCTGATCTTCGCGAATTTTGCCTCCAAACAACACCTTTTCCATCAGAATCCTGACTGCAGCGGTCCATGCTCCAAAAGTCATCAACTATGCAAAAACAGATAAATAACATAAGTATCACCTCTCAATACGAAATATATCAATGAATAATAGTGAATTATGACATATAACAGTGATGCAAAATGGACGTATCAACTCTCCCCAAGCTTAGACTTCGCTTGTCCCCAAGCGAAACTGAGCTCAATAAACATGGCCTCAAGTTTATGGAGTGAAGAGTCGATAAAATAATACGGACAAGAAGCATCACATTCATCAAATACATAGATCATAATAGAAGACAACTCACTATTATATAACTCAACTTATAATGGGTAAAGGAAACACAATAAAGATACATGAAGTAAATCATAATTGGTAATGGCAAACTTAGCTCTTGGTCGAAGAATAGTTGATAATTTGCTGGAGTTCATAAATAACTGGTTTTCAATGATAGCTTTCAAAGTAGTAAACATCAAGATAAGAGCAATGTGCAAAACAAGGAACATAAGAAACATGATTGAATAAATCATCATATGAATGAATGAAACACAACAACTCAAAATACTTGATGAGATAGAAGGGAGTAGGTTTACTGACTCAACTACAAAGTAAAAGAAAGGCCCTTCGCAGAGGGAAGCAGGGATTGCAAGTCTCATAAAGAGCTTCCAAAAATTATGGTACTTATAGCTTTTAGCTCTCATTGCCCTGATCATAAGCATCTTTAAGGTGATTAAGGTTAAAGTGACACAACTAAGAGGATATGCTTGACAAGTTATAAACCGAAATCTCATGCCCCTTACTTACGAAGACCGATCCTCATGCTACTCAACTTTAGTCACAAGTAAGCTCTTGTCATTGTAAGTACATATGTATCATAAAGAACCGCCAACGGGGTACCCCTTGCACATGATACGGGAGCTTTCCCATAATCAAAATGACAAGGCAAGCAGACAATGAGCATCTCAGTGATATTTTTATTTGCTATTTGCATAGGTTTTTATTGAGGATGCTTCATAGAGTGCTCATTATGGTGATGCTGCAAGTTTCCACCATGATTAGGCATGGCTCCCAGGCGTTTCTCTAACACACATACAAACTCCATGATCTTACAAGTTCCACTTTTATTTCACACCGCCGGGATCCGTAAGCAAAAGAACATGATATCAACGGGGTACAAAGTACAAGTGGAATGTTGAAAGCGTTCCCCATGATACATGGTTCTGCTAATTTCAACTTATAAAGCGCAAGCATATACGCAACAAAAAAGGACCCAATGGTTCAAGTTTATTAGATACAAAAAAGTAAAGTGTGCCATCAAGTTCGTGAGAGCTTTAATCACTAGTTTTCTCATAACAAGTTTAATTTGGAAGGTAAACAAAAGCATGAATATACTTGGAATAGCATAAGCTAGTAGGTAGGTATGGTGGACTCTTTGGAATAACTTGGTTTAGGGAGTTGGATGCATGAGTGGAACTCATACTTGGTTGTGGAGGCTAGCAAAATAGCGGGAGCGACAAACTAAGAGAGCAATAATGGCCATAATCATGCAGAGCGACAAAACATCATTGATCAAAGCATAAAGTGATACTACAAGTTGAAAACTAAAGGATCATAAAGGCTATGGTGACTTGAGATAGTCATAACATGGTGTAAGCATGCGCCAAGTCAACCCAAATAAAGCATCAAAGGAGAATACCACTATAATATGCTTCAATATGCTAAAACAACGCATGATTCATCCAAGTCACATTAAGCAATCTCAATTGTTTATAACAAGTCATGCTACAACAAAGAATACTAAGCATAAAGCCAAAACAATATCAAGCATGGCATGACAAAGCATAGACCACAGTCAAAAACGAGCTCTTTTTACCACATAAGCATGAACTTTCCTACTCTTTTCCAAACCAAACCAAACTATTTGCAAACCAATGTATGAAAGAGAGGGTCCAACCAATTTATTCAGCAAACTAAGCAAACCAAGCAAACGAAAAACCAAAACAAAAACGAAAAAGAAGACGCTCCAAGAACAACACACCTGTGCATGAAACAAAAAAATGAAGCGTTTGGAAGAAACCTGGGATCTTTATTGATGAAGAAGAGGATGCCTTGGGCATCCCCAAGCTTTGACGCTTGTACTTCTTGGATATTTCTTGGGGTGACACGCGTGGCATCCCCAAGCTTGAGCTTTATTCTATCCTTCATCTCATTACTCATTCCTTCCATACACCTGAAATTTTCCTTCATACAAAACTTCACACAATCTTTATTAGCAACATTAGTGCACTCAAGATAAATAAGTCTTAAGGTTCAGTTCTAACACCAAATAAACTTCCTTTAGAACACTAGCTACTGTAGTACTTCCCTCAAAAAGCTCAATTCCCCAAAAGAACTCAAAAAGGAACCAACAAGAAGCAAATGCAGAAAATAGCAAAAATCTGTCAAAACAGACCAGCAGGTAAAGATGAATTTTTTCGGACCTCCTGTTGCTCAAATCAAAAAGTGTTGAACTAACCAAAGTTAGATAACAACCTGGGGCAGAAGCATAAAAATTCACGCCACAAAAGGACGTTCAGAGATTTTACACGAATTTTTACGGTGAAGCGCAGAAATCTGTTTCAGGACAGCAACTTTCCCAATCATTACTTCTCTCTCATTAGAGGTTACTCTTGGCACAAAAAGCAAATAAAAAGGATAAGGAGCGGTTATTACAGCGGTAATAACTTCCAAGACTCATATAAAACTTTTGGGTTATCTCCCAATAAGTACTTTTCTTTAACGCCTTTAAGTTAGGCATAAGAAGCAAGAAAAAGAATCAAGTGTTCTCAAATGAAGAAGCATTAAGACCAAATTTCTTGCCCTTACCTCTCTTACTTTTATTCTTAACCTTGTTGAAAATATGATTGTTTAGTGGAGAAGAAAGGTGCATGGTCCCACATCTATTATTGCTCCAAGGAGTTCTAATAGGGACCTTCCAAGTGTAATTTGTCCTTTTCCTGCACATTCAATAATAAGATAATCAGTAGAAATCATTTTCCCAAGGATCTTTGTAAACACTCCTTCAGCTATTCCAATAGGTAATATGGTAGCATTATTAGCAAGAGATATTTCTTTTTCTCCTTCAGTAAGCCCCCAAGTATTCAGAGATTCATAAATATCTTTGGGCATAAGACAAAATTCAGACATGATATCACAGCGAGCTTGAAAATGTTAGTGTTTATCTCAATCTTTACTGTAGGGAGCCACTTTGATGGTTCAGAATTTATTGGAACATAATTATGATGCTCCCTAAGCGTATTATAGCAATCTTTTAAGCCAGTAGTGCTACTCTCAAGAGTGTTCAATCTAGCAAATATTCTTGCAAAAGAAATATCACTTTGGCTAGGCAAGTTGTAAGTGAGGATCAATTTCTTTATACCATTAATAGCATCATCCTCATTACATTGGAGGAAATCTCCTCCCACAACAACATCTAAAGTATATCTATAGCAAAGAGCAATCCCAAGGTAAAAACTGCTAAGGAACAAGCTTTGAGTCATTTTAGGCTCAGTTTTTTCATGTAGATCAGAGATTCTAGACCAAGCTTCCTTAAAACTTTCCTCAATTCCTTGTTTAAAAGTGAAAATCATTTCCTCAGGTGGCATAGTGATTGGAGCAAGGCTAGACATAGTGCCAACTTAAGAAAGGAACTAATTTTTTTTGTGTTTTTGATAAAGAAAGCAAACTAGTAAAACTAATTTTTGTGTGTTTTTGATAACAAAACAAGCAAACAAAGCAAAAAGAAACTAAGCAAAACAAAAATAACAAAGTAAAGAGATTGGTTATGAGGGACTCCCCTTGTGAAGACGTCCTTGACTCCCCGACAACGGCGCCGGAAAAATGCTTGATGGCTCAATGCACGGCGCCCAGAAAAGTGCTAGTGCGTGGTTGATGTAGATCTCGTTGGGAACCCCAAGAGGAAGGTATGATGAGCACAGCAGCAAGTTTCCCTCAGTTATGAAACCAAGGTTTAATCGAATCAGTAGGAGCAAGGAAACACCCCAAAGGTGTTACTAGCTGAGCTTTGGCAGGGCGCACTACCGGTGCTAGTAGCAACATGAAGACCTGCACAACACAACCACATAACTTTGTCCCCAACTTGCGATGAGGTTGTCAATCTCACCGTGTTTTGCGGAAAACAAAGGATTAAACGAATTACAGCGGGATCCATAGGACCAGGATCCATAGTTCACTAGAGGTGGCTCTCCTTAGATAGAAAACATGCTGGGTGAACAAATTACAACGGGACAATTGACAAACACCGAGAAAGCAATACATGCATATACTAATCATCTTGACTCCTTTGAGACTTGATTGGGCATTACGACATAATACATAGACCGCCATCCAACTACATCTATGACTAATAATCCACCTTCAGGTTATCATCCGAACCCCCTCCAGTATTAAGTTGCAAGCAACAGATTATTGCTTTACGAACTGCGTGTAAAGTAAACAATACGATTGTTCTATGAACAAAGGATTGTTGTTTTTGTTGGAGATATTCCCAAGAGGCAATAATAAAGTGGTTATTATTATATCTTTATGTTTATGATAAATGTTTACATCCCATGCTATAATTGTATTAACCGGAAACATTAATGCTTGTGTGTTTTGTAAACATAAAAGAGTCCCTAGTAAGCCTCTTGTTAAACTAGCTTGTTGATTAATGGATGATCATGGTTTCCTGATCATGGACATTGGATGTCATTAATAACAAGGTTATATCATTAGGAGAATGATGTGATGGACACACACCCACAGTAAGCGTAGCATAAGATCAAGTCATTAAGTTCGTATTGTTGTAAGCTTTCAAATGCATAGTAACCTAATCCTTCGACCATGAGGTTATGTTAATCACCATCACCGGATGGGTACTTTGATGACACCAAACACCGCTTCATAACTGGGTGGTTATAAAGGTGTCATTGGGTATTATGAAAGTATGTGTTGAAGCGCATGGACCAAGATTGGGATTTGTCCATCCATATGACAGATAGATATGCTCTGGGCCCTCTCGGTGGAATGTCATCTAGTTAGCTTGCAAGCATGTGACTAGGTCACAAGGGATGACATAACATGGAACGAGTAAAGAGTACTTATCAGTAACAAGGTAGAACTAGGTATGGAGATACCGACGATCAAACCTCGGATAAGTAGAGTATCGCGTGACAAAGGGAATTGGTTTCATATGTTAATGGTTCTATCGATCACGAAGTAATCGTTGAGTATGTGGGAGCCGTTATGGATCTCCAGATCCCGCTGATGGTTATTGATCGGAGAGGTGTCTTCATCATGTCTGCATATTCACGAACCGTAGGGTGACACACTTAAGTGGGAGCGCTAAGACATATTTCTAATACATTATGTGAAAGACATATTGTTGAATAGAAATGATGTATCTTTTATTGACACAGGTTAAGAATTTCATTTTGATGAAAGACTTAGGCATAACCCAAGAATTAGGCATCAATGTCTATATGGATAGATTGAGGCGCTAATATGGTTTTGCCAAATGTACATAGATAAGATGTTGAATGAGTTCAATATGGAAACAACAAGAAAGGTTCTTGACGCACGGAAAGGACTGAATCAAGATTCAAGTGTGTTGACACAAGATTCAAGTGTTTTGACACTTGGTGAAATCACAAGAATATTTTGATCAATCATTCTTTGAGATGTACACATCCAGATATGTCCTATGCTCTAAATGTTATGAGCATATACCATAATGACTCATAAGATGATCATTGGACAATAGTAGGGATATTCCTATGATCTTTGGAAGAACTAAGAATATATTACTTATATAGTGGTGACAAATAGTTCATTGTAAATTGTTGCATTGATACTAGTTTTGTCACAAATTAAGTTTATCTCAATTTAAACTATGGGTGGCACAATGTAATGGAAAGGAAGTTCCATAACGGATTTGGTTAGTACCAAAGTTAAAACATTGTGACAGATACTACAACAAAAGGCTAAGTATATGACTGCTATGTAGCAGCAAATGAGGGCATTTGCGTCAAGTAGTTTGTTATCAAACTAGGTGTGGTTCATAGCAGGATAATACTATGAAGATACATTGTATGACAATTGTATCAACATGATTTAATCCCAAGGAACTAAAGGTCTCACCAAAGGACCAAATTTATACAATGCCATCTCATTGGAGAATGAGTAATGCATAGAGACGCAAGGACATGCAAATACACATGGACCTGAAAGTGTCAGATCCGAAGATTATGTTTACCACTTGCAATAGTGTCTATACAACACCAGAAAGCCATAGGTGTTGAATGCACAAATTTTTAACTAGATTATTGACTCTAGTGCAAGTGGGAGACTGTTGGAGATATGCCCAAGAGGCAATAATAAAGTGGTTATTATTATATCTTTATGTTTATGATAAATGTTTACATCCCATGCTATAATTGTATTAACCGGAAACATTAATGCTTGTGTGTTTTGTAAACATAAAAGAGTCCCTAGTAAGCCTCTTTGTTAAACTAGCTTGTTGATTAATGGATGATCATGGTTTCCTGATCATGGACATTGGATGTCATTAATAACAAGGTTATATCATTAGGAGAATGATGTGATGGACACACACCCACAGTAAGCGTAGCATAAGATCAAGTCATTAAGTTCGTATTGCTGTAAGCTTTCAAATGCATAGTAACCTAATCCTTCGACCATGAGGTTATGTTAATCACCATCACCGGATGGGTACTTTGATGACATCAAACACCGCTTCGTAACTGGGTGGTTATAAAGGTGTCATTGGGTATTATGAAAGTATGTGTTGAAGCGCATGGACCAAGATTGGGATTTGTCCATCCATATGACGGATAGATATGCTCTGGGCCCTCTCGGTGGAATGTCATCTAGTTAGCTTGCAAGCATGTGACTAGGTCACAAGGGATGACATAACATGGAACGAGTAAAGAGTACTTATCAGTAACAAGGTAGAACTAGGTATGGAGATACCGACGATCAAACCTCGGATAAGTAGAGTATCGCGTGACAAAGGGAATTGGTTTCATATGTTAATGGTCCTATCGATCACGAAGTAATCGTTGAGTATGTGGGAGCCGTTATGGATCTCCAGATCCCGCTGATGGTTATTGATCGGAGAGGTGTCTTCATCATGTCTGCATATTCACGAACCGTAGGGTGACACACTTAAGGTTCGAAGTTGTTTTAAGTAGATATGGAATTTGCGTTGGAGACCGAATGTTGTTCGGAGTCTTGGAATGGATCCGGGACATCACGAGGAGATCCGGAATGGTCCGGAGAATAAGATTCATATATTGGGGACCATTTTCTAAGTTGGGAAATGTTCCGGAGTGTTAGTATGGAGATTCTAGAAGGTTTAGGAATGTTCTGGAAGGTTCTAGAGGATTTCTTGGAGTTTACTTGAAAACCAAGAAAGGGATCAAGGAGACCAAGTGGGGCAAGACACGGATTCGTGGGGGAGGAGGATTCCTCCCCCCTTCCCACCGCCGGCCCAAGGAGGGGAGTCCTACTAGGACTCCCTCTCCCCAGGCGCGCCTCCCTCCTTTAAATAGAAGGGAGGGGGCGCCCCCTCTTGCCCCTCCTCTCATAACAACTAATCTCAGCCGCCTCTCTCCTCCACTTTTCTTCTGCACAGGCATAGGCGAAGCCCTGCAGAATTCTCACCTCCACCACCACCACCACGCCGTCGTGCTGCTGGGATTCCGTGGAGAAGATCTACTACCTCCGCTGCTCGCTGGAACAGGGAGAGGAAGGTCTGCTTCGACTCCGCACGTGTGACCGACTGCGGAAGCGCTGCCGGAACATGGCGCCGGAAGGATCGTCCACACGATCTTGAGATCGGCAAGTGATCGACTACATCATCCACGAGATCTAATCTCGTAACGCTTTCGGTTCTATGAGGGTTAGTACCGATCTATCTCGTTGCTCATGTCTACTAGATTAGATCTTGGCTTTTATCTAGATTAGATCTGGGTTTTGTTCGTTCTTGCGGTAGAATTTTTTTGTTTTCCATGCTACGAACCCATCAGTGGTATCAGGGCCATGTCTATGCGTAGATCTGTTGCACGAGTAGAACACAATGGTTTTGTGGGCGTTGGTGCTCGTGCCGTCTTTTGCTTTGTGTACTTTGCATCTTGCGGTATGGTGGGATGAAGCGGCTCGGGCTAACCTTACATGTCATCGCACATGAGACTTGCTCCATAGTTGACGTGCAAATCGTATTGCACAAGTGACTTTGCGGGTGTCTGTCTCTCCCATCATAGTATAGATCCAATCTACACTTTGCACTTGATAGCACCTGTATCAACGTTGTGGTTCAGTTACGTAGGTAAGATCCGTTCTTATTCGAAAGCCCCAAATCACGTAAAACATGCAAAGAAAATTAGAGGCGTCTAACTTGTTTTTGCAGGGGTTTTGTGATGTGATATGGCCATCATGTGATTGTGATTATATTTGATGTATGCAATGATCCTTGTTGTAATATGGCAACCAGCAGGAGCCTAATGGTTGTCTTTAATTCTGTTAAGACCTGTGTGTCTATTCATCTTGTAATAGCTTTATTCCAAGTAGTTGTAATAGTTGTTGGTGATGATGGACAACCATGAAGCGGTGCCACTGACCTTGACGCAATGCTGGTGATGATGGAGATCATGTCCGTGCTTTGGAGATGGAGATCGAAGGCATAAGAAGAAAGGGCCATATCATATCACACTAATTATGAATTGCCTATGATGTTAATCCTTTATGCATCTTGTATTGCTTAGATCGCGACGGTAGCATTATAAGATGATCCCTCTCACTAAATATCAAGTAATAAAGTGTTCGTCCTTAGTAGGCACTGTTGCTAAGACTCGTCGTTTCGAAGCATCTCGTGATGATCGGGTGTGATACTCTACGTGTGCATACAATGGGTGCAAGTCAGATTTGCACATGCAGAAACTAAGGTTAATCTTGACGAGCCTAGCATCTACAGACATGGTCTCGGAACACGGAATACTGAAAGGTAGAGCATGAGTCATATGATTGATATGATGAACATGAAGATTGTTCGCCGATGAAGGTACATCATCTCACGTGATGATCGGACTTGGTGTAGTGGATTTGGTTCGTGTAATCACTAAAACAACTCGAGGGATGTTGTTTTGAGTGGGAGTTCATTTGTAATTTGGATTAGTCAAACTCAATTTATCATAAACACAATCAAAGTGAATTTGCATAGTTTGTTGTAGTCATTGGCATCCGTTCACCACCTTATGCTTAGTTATAGTTGAGATAGTAGAACTATAGAAATTCTGGATATTTGCTTTACGAACTGGTATCGTATTGTTTTGAGTGTCAATCTAAAGTTTGAAAGTCCTGTTGCAAACTTTCAGCAAACTCCGTTTACTCTGTGAAGTTTAATAAATAGTATTAAATCAAGAGTAACAATTCCAGTGTTAGTATCTAATGTATCATGTTTGCCTCCATGATTCTTGATACTCAAAAGATTGTTTTTAATATCAAGTTTATCTAAGAGCTGAAAACAATGTTTCAGAAACCATCATATGTGAAAGGTATTGCGATATCTAAAACAATATGTTGGTTACAACATGATAGAGTATACGTCCTCATATTTGATGAGAATTTGTGAAGATTGGAGACGCCAGTCGTCCTAATCCTCCAAAAGGTTTTGGAAAAGAAACATTATACTCGCAATTCACCTTTATAAGCTATAGCAGCTTGATCATGAAAGTTGTCATGATAATGATGAATAGAAGATGTAAGTAAAATGTTTACTACACTAAAAGATTACTAAAGAATGGAACTTTGAAAGAATGCCAAACATTTGATGAAGGTGATCCACTTCATAGTGCAAGTCCAAAGGTATTAGTATTTGACTATACACACTTTGTACTATGTGTCATGTGAATGACACCACTATTGATGTTGATAGATTCTTTTAAAAGAAAAGGAATTGTTGAAAGAGAATCTATAAAATATTTGGCAGAAAAGAAAAGATTGGAGATGTCCAACTTAGGTATAAAGAAGATACATGTTATGGCTGTATTCCTTGGTTGTTAAACAATGTGGTTCTGCGGTATTGGATACCGAATTGGTTGGTATGAAGTGTCATACAAGACAACACAATTCATGAACTGCAATGGCCTAAGTAACTAGCAAGAGAATATGTTATGATGTTCATCGAAAACAAACAAAGGGTTGTTGTGTTGCTCGTTAACATCAAAGCTTGCCTTCAAGATTTGTTTCAATAATTGTTATTTTGATCAGGTATTATGACGACAAAAGGTTGTTCAAATAATTACCACATTCCATAATAGATGGATGATATACAAGTCTGGTTGGAGAAATAACAACCATAAAACTAATGCTAAAAATGTCGCAAGACAAATGATTGAAAGATCACTTGCGAAGTGACATCGCCGTTTAAATTATATTAAAAGGGATACATGAAGAAACTCCATGTTGATGGATTTTTGGAGTCTTTGATTTTGATCAAATGACGTTGTGATACTTTCCTGGAGATAATTAAAACTTCGTTCGTAGGCCAATAGAGGAACGGACGACTAACTGATTGGAATTTGTACATATTGATGTATATAGTCCATTATGTGTAGTCGTGGGTGATGGATTTCAACTTCATATGCTTTCTCTGAAGATTTGAGTGAGTATATGTATATACTTACTCAATAAGGAAGAAGTATGAAACATTTGAAAATGTTCAAAAACTTTCAAGATGAAGTGGAAAATCATTGTAACAAGAAAATAAAAAGTTTATGATTGGATCATAAAGAAAGATGTTTGAGTTACAAGTTTAGGAAAACACCTAATATTTGAGGAATCGTTCCATGGATTTGCATTTCCCAAAACACCATAGGAGTATGGAGTGTTCGAGATATGTAATGAAACCTTGTTTGACATGGTAAGATCAAAGGTGTCATTTATAAAACTGCCATTATATTTTAAAGATTAAAGCTTTAGTGACTACCGCTTTTTCACTGAAAAGAGCTCCATCATGATCCGTTGAAATGACACCATATAAGTCATGGTTTGGGATAAAACCCAGGTTGTCGTTTCTTAAATTTTTGGTATGCTAGACATAAGTAAAGTGTTTACAACCAAAGTCGGATGAGCATGTCTTTGTAGGTTATTTCGAATAACCATTGGGTATTCCTCCATAAGACCGAAGACAAAAGTGTTTGTCACTTAGAATGTCGAGTTTCTTGAGAAGGAATTTTTGGTGAAAAGTTAAGTGGGAGGACAATAGAACTTTGACAAGGTTGTTGAACCTTGGCTAATATGTGCTAAGTTGCGCAGCGTCGGAAAGTGTCCCGAAGGCAGCAACAATGCTCATGGCTCACGTGCCTCAAAGGTTGTGGTCACGGAGATCTAAGTTACTATTGAACCAAGTAGGTCGGGTAAGTAATCAAATGCCAAGATTTGATAGTTAAATCATTGTTGTTTGACAATGATGAACCGACTACATGCAAAGAAGCAATGATGGGCCCTGACTTCGTTAAGTGGCTTGAAGCCATAAAATCCGTGATAATTCCATACACGAGAAATCAAGCTTTGAATTTAAAAGACCCTCTGGAAAGGTGCAAGACCTTATAGTCGTATATGGAACTATAAAGAAATAGACATGGATGTTTCACATCTATGAAATAGTCGACATGTCGGAAAGAGTTTACGACAATGTTCAAGGAATTGACTATGATAAGATTTGATCTTTCATAGCGATATTTAGTCTGGACGGATTAATGTAGCAACCACTACATATATTTTGGTATATGGTAGTTGAACAAACAAAACAAGTTCTTCTAATAGAATGGTTACCTAGGATGTGTCCATGACACGATCCAAAGGGTTTTGTTAATTCAAAGGATGCTAAAAGAGTATGCAAAACTTCAATGGTTGAAGTGAGCATCGCGAAGTTGGAATCTTCACTGTGATGAAACCGTTAAAAGGTTTAATTTCATCAGAGACGATGAAGATGCTTGCATTTTTGCAAGAAATTAAGTGTGAGCGCTAAGACATGATAGCTACTAACAACAAAGGCATGCAAGATCACAAATAACAAAGACATGATAGAATCAATAATCAATCTGAAATAGTATCTCAATATCCATCGGATCCCCGCAAATACAACATGCAGAATTACAAATAGATGATCTTGATCATGAACGGAGCTCACAAGATCTAGACATGAAAGCACAAAGGAGGAGAACCAGCCATCTAGCTACTACATGGATCCGTAGTCCAAGGATGAACTACTCACGCATCACACTGGAGGCTTGCATGGTGATGAAGAAGGCCTCCAGGGTGAATTCTCCTCTCCGACAGGGTGCCGGGAAGAGCTTCAGATCCTCCCGATCTAGGGATGGAGATGACGGCGGCTACAGACTCTTTCGTGGATTTTTGATCGAGCTCTTAGGGTTTTCGTCCCGAGGGCATCTTATAGTCGGAAGGGGAGGCCGAGGGGGTGCCAGGGGCCACCACACCACCCCCTGGCGTGGGCCCAGCCTGGCCGCGCGGCCAGGTGGTGTGGCCAGCCTCTGGCCCTTCTCCGTCTCGTATTCTAGCACTTGATGACTTCCGAAAAAATAGGCACTTTGGCTTTTGTCCTGTCCAATTCCGAGAATATTCATTTTCTGACTTTTCTGGAACCAAAAACAGCAGAAAACAGGCAGCTGGCACTGTGGCTCTTGTTAATAAGTTAGTCCAAGAAATCATATGAAAAGAACTCCAAAGTATGGACAAAACACAAAAAAGTGGATAAAACCAAGCATGGAACATCAAAAATTATAGATACATTTGCAATGTATCAGGGTGCTGATGGTGATGATGGTGGTGATGATGATGATGATGATCCCGATGAAGTCCACCTTGATGGTGGTGTTGATGGCGACGATCTCCCCTCTCTGGGAAGGAATTCCATCGGCATAAATCTATCTGCCGGAGAGATCTTTCTCTCTTGGTGTTTTCCGCCCCGCCGAGGCGGCGGAATCTTTCTGTGGTCGGCTCTCGAGTCTTAGGGTTTCGAGGGGATAATATACGCCAGAGGGGAGTGCCAGAGGTGGACCAGGGCGGCCACACCACCTGGTGGCGCAGCCTAGGCTGGCCCGCGCCAAGGGGTGGTGTGGCCCCCTGTGGCCCATCTCCAGCCCTCCTTCTGGCTTCCTTCGTCTTCTGGAAAAATAGGATTTTCCGTATATTTTCCCGGATTTTCTGATCTTCGCGAATTTTGCCTCCAAACAGCACATTTTCCATCAGAATCCTGACTACAGCGGTCCATACTCCAAAAGTCATCAACTATGCAAAAACAGATGAAATAATATAAGTATCACCTCTCAATACGAAATATATCAATGAATAATAGTAAATTATGACATAGAATAGTGATGCAAAATGGACGTATCAGAGATATAGATGGAGTAACATTAAGATTTAATTTTTGAGTAGGCAATTTAAATCCGGATTTTGCACATGTGCGCATGACGTGTTCATTAGTGGGTTTAGTGATAGGAACAGCATGTGCGGGAGGTTGAAGAGGGGACGGGGAAGAATTGCCCGGCGCAGCGGAGGATGCGGGCATTGTAGAGGCAGGGTCGGGAGGCGCGGCAGGAAAGTCTGCTGTGGTAGCGTTTTCAGCCAAATCGGCTGCCGCGACAGAGCCCGATGCCGCGGTGTTATCGCATGCTGCCGCGGCAGGATTTGCGGCTGTTTTGGCTGCCGCGGCAGGGGTCGGCGAGGAGTATGGCGGTGTTGGATTTGGTGTGATGTAGATAGGATTGAAGGTGGGTCGGCGAGGTGAGGAAGTCATGGTAGAAGTGTCGGTCTCGGATGACGTGTGAGGTTGTGAAAAAGGAAAAACATTTTCAACAAAAGTGACGTGTCGAGAGATGTGAATACAGCCAGAGAGGAGATCAAGGCAACGAAAACCTTTATGTTCATCGGAGTAACTAATAAACACGCAGGAGATGGATCGGGGGGCTAGTTTATTTGGTGATTGGGCATACATGTTAGGGAAGCAAAGGCAACCAAAAACACGAAGCTCGGAGTAATCGGGATGACATCTAAAAAGAGAAAAATAGGGAGTGTTATGGAGATTGGATTTAGTTGGTCGAATATTGAGAAGATAAGTTGCAGTGCGTAGGGCCTCAGCCCAATATCTAGGAGGCATAGATGAGTGAATTAAAAGTGTACGAATAATATCATTAATTGTTCGGAGAGCTCGTTCGGCCTTGCTGTTTTGGGGAGATGTATAGGGACAGGAAAAACGAAGGAGGATGCCATGACTAAGGAACAAATTTCTATTTCGATTATTGTCAAATTCTTTACCATTATCGCATTGAATAAATTTTATAGGCAAAAAGAAGTGAGTTGCTACATATCGTTGAAAATTGAGAAATATTGTGTGGACATCAGATTTGTTGCGCATAGGAAAAGTCCAAATAAAGTGTGTGAAATCATCAAGAATAACAAGATAGTATTTGAAACCAGAAAAACTTTCATGTGGAGAGGTTCATAAATCACAATGTAGTAATTCAAAGGGAAACGTGCTAGAAGATTGGGAGGTACTAAAGGAAACATGAACATGTTTGCCTAATTGACAAGACTCGCAAACTGAAGTATCATGATAATCTTTATTACATAAAATTGAAAATTCACTAAGAAGATTGGATAATGTGGCAGCTTGAGGATGTCTGAGTCGTTGATGCCATAAATCCACCGAAGCAGCCATGGAGGAGGGCTGAGCGGTGGTGGGTGCGCTGTTGACAGAGTATAGGTCTCCAGAACTATTGAAGCGTACGATCTCCGCCTTGGTCATGTAATCCTTCACAGATAAGCCAAAACGATCAAATTCGACAGAGATAGGATTATCACATGTAAATTGGCGAACGGAAATTAAGTTTTTAATTAGGGCAGGGGCAATAAGAACATCGCGAAGAAGGAGTGGTTTGGTGGTGGATGGAAGATGGGTTTGACCAACACAATGGATAGGGATTAAAGAACCATCTCCAAGAGTAATAGAGGAAAAAAGGTGAAGAAGTGCACGATGACAACATATTACGCGAATTAGACATATGACTAGATGCACCAGAATCGAAAATCCAATCCATACCTGAGTTTCCTTGAGCAGCAAAGTTGTTCATGCCCTAGAGGAACGTGGCTTGGTCCCAGCTAGGGGTTGTCGCAGGAGACGAGGTTGGTGCAGTTGGCGGCGCTGAAGTGAGCGGTGGCGGTGGAAGCTGGTACATCGGATAGTTGCCGCCTGTTTAGGTGTTGTAGTTCATTGGTGACGATGCGCTGTAGGGATAGTAGGATGGAGCAGTGACGTAGGCCTGCAATGGAGGGCGCATACCAAGTAGTCTGGGGGAGCCGGTGTGCGGGCGCATGCCCGACATCCAGGAGCCGGTGTAAGCGGGTGGAGCGCCGACTGGAGACAGAGCCACCCAGGGCATGGGCCAGACCTGCACAAGGCCGGTCCACGGGTCATGGGGTGGGCGGTAGTTTGGCGATGCTGGAGGTGCTGGATCCGGTGGAGGAGCCGGAGCTGGTGGCGCGCCTGAAGGAGCCGATGGTGCCAAGGGTCGTGGAGGACGGTAGATCGGCCGTGTGCCACGGTAGTTGGGGCTGGGGCGCCATCCTGGAGGTGGTTGCACCGGTGCAGGAGGAGGCGGCGGTGGTGGTGCTGGAGCTAGAGGGCGTTAGATGGCCGCAAAGACTTGGGTACGAGCCTCCTTGGTGGTGATGGCGCGATCGGCCCATTGAAGCGTGGAGCGGACCTCGGAGAAGGAGGGTCGCGGACGCATCATGGAGATGAAGGAGGCTTGCTTCTCAAAACGTTCACCGAGTCCGACGAGAAGAACATTGATGAGTTGGCGGTCGTCGATGGGGTCGCCGAGTTCGCGGAGCTCGTCGGCGAGGTACTTGAGCCACTGACAATAAACCCCCACGGGGGAGTCACCTTGGACGGTGTTGCGGAGCTCGGTGTGCAGGGTGTTGATGTGGGCGTCGATGTTGTCTTGAAACAGTTGACGGAGGGCCGCCCAAAGCGTGGCGGCGTTGGAGGCGTCGCAGACGACGAGATTGAAGATCTCGGTGGACACCCGTTGGTAGATCCATTGGATGATGGCGAGGTCGTCCTTTACCCAGTGAGGATCCGAAGGCTGGGGAACGGAGTTGGCGTCGACGTGGCCGAAGAGATTGCAGCGGCCTAGATGAATTTCGAAGAGGTGGCGCCAATGGTAGTAGTTGTGCTTGAGAAGATCTAAAGTAACAGGGATAAAAGGACTAACATCTTGAATTGTATTGACATATTGGATGGTGGGTGGGGTAGGATTTGCTAGGTTTTGGGTTCGCTCTGATACCATGTAAAATAATATTTGCCTCTTAATTGATTGCATAGTTTGGAGATTACAAGGGGTATATATGAGAAGCCGGCGGCTAACCCTAACTTGAATTACAAGCAAACTCTAAAACAAGTCGTAACGGACTCTTATTCTAACACCTATTGTTACCTTACACATGATAAACATTCTTTCATGAGTATTTTGAATAGATCAACCATGGCCGGAATATCTAACGCTAACACGTTGCACACCGCCAAACATAAACCGGAGGGTCAGCGGAAACCAAAACACAGCAAAGACCATGCAGGCAAGCTGTCCTCATAAAACGTCCACAAAAGAGCAAGAGGAAGAAGACATCAATGCCAGGGCAAAATGTGTTGTAGATGCCAGAGATTTGTATAGGATCGATGCATGAGGTGATATCCTAGGATCAACTAATAAAAAACATTTTTCAAAATTACGAAAAAAAACTAAAACTAATAAACAATACGCATATAAACTATCTACGACTTCCAGAAATTTCAGCTGAAACATTCAATGTATAGATGGAGAAACAAAAATAGTAAACTCTATCGTGAATAATGTCAACTTTACATGAGTAGTATTTCGCACTATTCACACGATTAGTTTTATCTTTTTTGTCTTTCTTAGTGTAGGTTGATTTTGAAGCTGCAATATTTCGGGATCGCATTCATAGCATAGATATTTGTTGTCAAATATTTTTAAAATATTTGAACGTATTTTTCTTTTTCAAAAAACTGATCTTATAGATCCTATCTAAGATTAGATCCTACCCAAGTTAACCCCAATCAGCCAGCACGGGAGACAAACCAAAGGGTCATGCACATGTGGGAGACGATAAGAAGCCCAAGCATGGACCCATTAAGCCAACGCTCAGCGGGCTGGCCTATTTCAGACAGCAAATGTATCCGTTTTGGTGATTCGCAAAAAAAAGTATCCGGTTTGGTCGGTTAGATTCGGCCCGCTGACAATCCCACGGGAAAGGGCGGCTGTTCCGCTGACTGCGATCGGGATGAAACAGAACGCATGCATGTTCTAATGCAGATCATGTGTCAAAAATTAGGGTCTCTGGACTTGTATGAAACTTGTAACTTCTCACACATGATAAGCGTCCTTTGATGAGTATTTTGACCGCATCAACCATCGCCAGAAGATCTCGACGCTACCACGTCGCACACCGCCAAACAGGAAACGGGGGCCAGCAAAACCAAAAACACAACAAAGATCATATGAGAGCATCTCTAACATGTAATTTAAAATAGGGCACTTAAAACAAGTGATGTATAACTTATACATCACAAAAAGGGTGTTTTATATCAACTATGCAGTTTTGGGTTTTCCTAATAATGTATAATCGGGCACCTATGCCGCACCAAGTGATGTAAAATAGGTCACCTGTTTCCACCTTTTCTTAACAATTTTAACTAAAAACAATGATCATCACAAGCATATGAACAACAAAAGAAACTAAAATTCTTAGGATCCAACATTTCATTTGTTGTAAAAACGCCTCATTGTCAACACTACCTACATGAACAATACCCATCGATCGCACAAAGTTGTATACAACAACCAAATAATCAAAAGAAATTTGAAAGACAAAAAAAAACTACCTTTGTGGAATTTCGGCGGGCACATGCGAGGTGACCGATGACGACATCGTGGGAACCTCTTCTTACCTCCTCGGGTGGCAGCAGCGGCATCGTCGGGAGAAGCTCCTCCACGGCGGCGATCGTGGGGACAACTATCGGTCTCGGTCCGCGGCAGGACGTGGCCTTTTGCCTCTTTGATTTGTCGTCGTTGGCCGCAGGGTGCTGCCTCTTCGCTATGGCGCTAGTGGTCGGCTTCTGCCCTTTTGCTGGCTTTTTGACCACCACGAGGACGGGCTGGGAAATATTCATGGCCGCGGTGACCGTCCGGGGCACGACGAACACTAGGAGACAGAGGGGAGTCCCCATAAGGTTTGGAGCCACAGGGGGCGGTGGATGCGCGGGATCGGCCTACAGACGGGTGCGAGGGGCATCGGGGGTCAGTCCAGAGCCACTCATGGCGACGCGGTGGCTGGCGGCAGCAAAAACGTAGCGGCGGGTGGGAAGGCATGCACGGGGAGGGGAGCGGGAACATTCTGAGCAGCGTTTGGGGACTCACGTAGGTTTTGGTTTTACATTTGAATCACCTGGGCTAAAATTATACATCACCTCCCAAAATTTACAACACCATATAGGTCTAGATCATCTGTTGGAGAGACATTTTTTGGCCCATATAATGTATAAATTAGTTTTACATCACCATTGGTATTATGCATCACCTGTTAGAGATGCTCTAAGAAAGATGCCCTCCCGAAACGTCCACAAAAGAGCAAGAGGAAGAATATGTCGACGTCGGGGCAAAATGTCGATGGCCGATACAAACTTAGATTATACCTCTAGCAAAGTAGAAATTTTAATAGTAAATGTTGGCTATCCCCTCTCGTTAGGGTTTTCTTTCCTCGCAGCGACTACGTTGATGTTGAGAACACATACTCGGCCTCCACAGCCATGCCCCCATCGGTGATCTCGTTCGGGCTGTCGTGGGTGATCCCTGTGTCACTGGCCGGCTTGACATCTCGAGGTGGGGGCCTGGTGGTTGCAAGTGGCTCTCTCACGGAAAGTTTTGGGGGGAACCCTAGGGTTTCCAAGGATGGAGGACGCGTCTAATTTGGGAGGATCTGCAAAGGATGATCTTGACGAGATGATTAAGAAGCTAGGAATACTGGAGAGGGCCTTGATGATGTGGTTTTTGAGGATCCAAACTCCACATCTGGTTAAGGCCACTAGATGGTTGGCGGTTGCTAGAGTGCATACTGATTGTGAATACAGCACAATTACTTGTTCTATAAAAATATGCACATGACATGGGATCTCCTCAGGAGGTGAAGTTCAGAACGCTAGAGAATAACGTGCACACGATGCAATTTTCGTGTCTTGGAGACGGGACAAAGTGATGGAAGCAGGCCCTTGGACGTTCAGAGGACATCTGATTATTCTAGCTTCGTATGACGGATTTACTAAACCATCCGAAATTCCTTTACACATATTCAGAATATGGATACAAATCCATCATTTGCCAGATGGATTCAAGTCGATGACCGGGTACTTGCTGGTAAAATTGGAGAGAGTTTATTCATGCCGAACTTGTCATAGGTGATTTCTCTGGGAATTGTTTTAGAGTCCGTCTGTGGGTCGATGCCCTTAAACCTCTGAAGAATCATGTATCGATAATCATAGAGGGGAAGTGCCAGATGTTTATTGTGAAGTACGAATGACTCCCGGATTGGCGTGCTCTATGTGGAATGATAGGACATTTATATACTGAGCACGGTGATGATATTCATCCACCATCATTGTTTGTTTTCAAGGATCTGAAAGCTACTTGGGCAATACGTTCAGCTGGCCGGGGACGTGGTATTCATCCACCATCATTGCAGTTTCAGCTCTGCTCCTCCCGAATGTGTTGACACCAGAAGCTGCTGAAAACATTGCTATGTGCAAAGGTCAGTCCTGAAATTTCGGGGGACCGGGGCGAAACTAAAATTTTAGGCCCCTTATTATATTTTTTTATGGATATATGAGATGATAAAAAATAAATAGTTTAAGTATACTTCCAACTATAATATTCATATAAAATTAACAATGTTTATATGATACCTTAAAATTTTCTCCAAAAAATTCTAGAAGCAAAGTCCGTGACGATGTAATGAATATCAATCTCATCCACTAACTTCTTCTCGATGCAGTCGCCAAACCATTTCACCTCTCCTAAGACATTATAGATCTCAAATATTTATTTAATAATTTCAACTTTGAAAAGTTTCTTTCAGTTGATGCAACAGTCACGGATATAGTAAATAAGATCCGATAAGCGATACAAATATTATGATAACAATCTACTTCCTTGTAAAACTCAAAAATCTGCTTCCTTGACAAACTAAATAAGATCCGATAAGCAAACATTGAAGTATTTGGCAAATTGAATTTCATAAAAGTTAACTCAGAAATAAGTGCATTTAACTCAACATCACATATATCAGGTTTACCATTTGTACTAGGCCGAGTAAAATTGCAAATATAGTGCAATGTTCTTTCAGTTGAGAACCATCCAATGCCTTCAAGGATGTCGAACTTATTAAAAACCCAAATATACTTTTGAATGACTAGAGTTCTTCAAATCTGTGCTAAGAATTCTAATTAGAATTAAGATTTAAGAACTAAAAATTAGGGCGTAACCAGCAGAGGCATGGGCGGGAGCGGACCACTAGACCAGCAGCCAAACGATCGATCGTCTCGTCGATGGTTTGGCCTTCGCACCTGGCGTCGATCGTTGAGGGCCTTGAGGCTCCCTGCTCCCGTATCCCGATCCGATATTCCGATCTAGTGGAGGTGACAGGACTCGGGAAGGCGCGTACGATCAATTGTTGGTTCCGTTTGCCTAGGAGGAAGCAAAGCGACCGACGCCATCTAGGACTAGGAGTCGAGCGGTTGACCTTCGCCAAAGTCTCGCCTTGTACCCGTATCAATCGCCTCGGCTCAGAGTCTACAATAACGAAAAAAATGTCTAATTAATCCACGAGTCTAATAAAAAATCTTTTTTATGATGTATAATATGCCTGCCTATATAGCATACTTCTAGGAGGGCCTCTACTTTTTTTGGGCCCGGGGTGGCTGCCCCGCAGGTCCCCCCCCAAGGGCCGGCCCTGGCAAAGGTTAGGTCTTGCCAATCGCATGGGATGCCATAATATGATAGCTGGATCCTATTCTATGGAGGTCATCGAGGCATGCAAGGGAGAAGAAGCGCGGTGGTGTAGATCATCAGCAGTATATGCTGACTGTGTTGATGAAGCTTTGATGATTAGCACCGGGTATGAAGGAGTCAAACGGTGTTGCTCATGAGCAAGTTAGGTCTTGTTTTTTTGATAACATTTCTTGTAATTTGGTCGATAAACTCCTAGCTTTATTTTAAGAAAACTCCTAAACAATGTAAATATATATTGTTTAAATTTAAAAAGCATCGTAACAGGACGGAGTCTGACTGTTTCTCTAAAAAGAAAGGTACAAGTAGAGTGATGCGTCCATCACACACCCAACAATTAAATTCATACATCAATAAGGGAATCACGTAACTTAACTCTTGGAACTCAAATTGGAGAACCGGCAAGCAACACTCGTGAAGTTTTAGAAGATCGGGTCGGAGATGTTTCGGGAAAAAGAAAAGACTCGTAAAGAAGTTTGAAAACTTTGTGCTTCTTTTAAACAAGTTATAAAATTTTACCCAAATAGTATTATTTTTTTGGTTTATAATTAAAACATGATAAAGGAAAAAACGTTTTAGATTCTATATAAAATTAATTTGTAGCAATGCACGGATACGTTTGCTAGTATAATAAACACAGCTAAGAAAAATACCATAAAAGAAACACATCTCCCTTAGTGTGGATGCCATCTATCGGAAGACATCTAACAAAATTAGAACCGTGCCTAAGTACATAATAATTTCATGGCCGCCGTGTAGAGATTACTCACGCACGGGTTAAGCAAAGGAATACACGACATCGATATAGCGAGCTAGGCCGTGGTGCACATGGCGGCGAGGACGTAGAGGCTGTTGCGCACGTAGCTGGTGTAGACGAAGGAGACGTTGCGGCCCTGCTGGATCGAGTGGCCGTCGGCGAGGAGGCAGACGCCCGGGCCGACCATGCGGAGCATCGTGGGGTCGACGGGGGTCAAGGAGCGGAAGTTGCCGCACCGCAGAAGGATCTTCGAGATGGCGCAGGGCTTGCCGGTGCGTTCGTCGGCGTCGCCGCTGCACTGGTTCGTCACGGTCACCCTGTACTCCGACGATTCGTCGCCCTGAGGCACCCCGAGGCCCTGCCATATGACGAGGTCCTTCTGGGCGTCGCATTGGCCGGCAGCGGCTTCAAAGAGGGTCGAGGCCACCAGGACGGCGGCCATGAGCACCGCCGCCATGGAGCGAGCGGCCGCCATCAAGCTAGCTTCGCGGGCGGATCTAGGGTTCGAGACGAGAGAGAGGTAGCACGGCAAGTACGAGTACGGTCGACTACCGTGCGGCTAGATTTATATATACATGCATTGCAGAGATATTATGGTAAGTAATGGAGCCAAAAAAAAAAACATGGAATTACTTGTAGAAATAATGATGAAGATTGGTGTGGATACTTTCTATATATGGCAGCTTTTAAGCGTGGCCAAGAAAATTATTGCTCCTCCGTCGACACGAACTCTTATTTCCCCATATGGAATTTGTATGTGCGGAAGAGGATGTCTACTCGAAGATGTAGTTTCCTGTACGTACAATCCGAACAACGAAACGTTTGTAGTAGATTCTGTTTGGAGATTTTTGGAACAACAATGGACAGGTTCTTCTATATGGTATCACTGCATAAGGAAATCGCAAAACAACATCATATATGGAGAACTTATTACTATTCCGTACATAAAAATCACCGAAAATCGTTTTTTTCCGCAAATCACCGCCAGTAAAAGGCCGTGATCGAGGGGATAGAAAACACAGGAATAGTACAAAGTAGAGGGCCGGAGGGCAGCAAGGGCGGCGGTGCATCCATGGTTCTGCTAGAATTGGTAGTTGCGGGGTGCGGGATGGCAGCAGGGCGAGTAGAGGACAATGTGTCCTTGGCGTGTGGCTCGGGGAGGACACCGCTCGGACGCACGGTTTGCCCGTTCCATCGCAAATCTGACTCAATTTTGGCCAGCTTTGCGTCGAAACGGATCAGTTCGGGACTGTGGCTCCTTTTGCGGGTGGGTGTTGGGCCGTGACCTCGGTTCGGTCAGACATGAGCGGATGCGGACTGTCCGTTTGCGGGCCGCTGTTGGAGATGCCTGAAAACACAAAAACACTGTTTGTTAGGAACAAAGGAGGTGTATATGTCTTAATACAGACTAAAAAACTGATAATAACTAGGAATGCATGCTTCTTTCTGACAAGTTTTATGGATGAACCAAAACCGTATGGGCCTTCCAGTCACTCGTCCTTGGCTGGTCCACCTAGACAAAGCCCATCCAATGTGACTGCTTTGTTTAACTCAATGTGACTGGTCTCTTTAACATGCAGCAAACAGTGGAGAACTGCAGGGGTGCCTCGGGCTTCCGCAAAGAAAAAAGAGATCTCGGTGGATGTTTTGTTTCTTGTAAATACTGTAGTAAGCTGGCCTGTGGAACGCCCGTGTGGACTAATATATTAGTCAGACATATTGCAGACTCTAAAATTAAATAAATAAATTGACACACATGAGAAGCTAAAGTAATGTCGTAATCAACTATTGGTTGATTTAGTTATCATGTAAGTGCAATGCATGTGCCGACAAATACACAAAATTACATCATACATATATAATTCTAATAAAAAAGCTAAATAAAAATATAATTCTGTCTTGTTAAACATGAACATGAGTATCAACTAAGAAAATTCATATTGATTTTCTATTTAGAAGAACATGTCTGACCGTAAATTAAACTTATCACATATACACAAGACCTCTTTGGACACTGTCTGAATGAATTAATCAAGTGAATCCATGCATAAAAACTAAACAAGGAATTGGTTTTGGGAAAACAATTCATCATAAAATTCTTAAACACGGTCGAAAATAAGCTCACTTCCACAACCTATGTCATCTTGAAAAAAAGAACAACGTGCCAGAATAGTTTTATACTTACTTCTAGTGACTGAAACCTTCTCCCGGAACATAAGTAAGCAGCAAATAGAGGAAATGTTTGTACATACCAAAACAACATAGAACAGATGGGATGTGCCCAGAGAACCAACCCGTGGTTGGATGGTTAGGAGGACAGTGGTACTCCCAGCCCACCAGAGTTTAAACCTCAGGTTTGACGCTTTCGTGTCTCATAAAGGCGGAATATTCTTTCAGTGGGAGACGACGTTCTCGTCGATAGCGAGGCGCCTGCAGTGACTTCGTCAATCTCAAGACCCGCCGGCACAGTCTCTCGGAGGTACTCATAGGGATAAGGTGTGCGTGCGTGTGTTCATAGGGGTGAGCGTGTGTACGCATTGTGAACATCTGTGTTTGTACTGTGTTTCTCAAAAAAAAAAGATAGGACATGCTCATATCAAGAAACTGAACACATCCGTCCAAACTTAATAACAAACCGGTTCTCATAAATTAGCACAAAACAAATCAAGAAGCTCAGGAGGTGAACCGCAACAATCGTTTCCCCAAATCCTCTAAAGTGCCATTTCATGGAGGTGGTCAAAATAAGTTCACGTTGGTTGCCATGAGCAAATCTAGCAATTCAGACCAAGCACTTTGGATTGCCTAGTCACAAAAAGTTGTTGCATACATGGTGCATTGAAAGGTAGTCCCTGTTAGAATTGACAGGCGGCGTCACCAGCTCCCACGCTTCAAACTTCGACACCATCACCGCGCGCCGGTCCTATTGACGAACATGTACATGCGGTTGTTGCTCGGTCTCCGCGTGCGCCGCCGGGTACACGCACACCATGATGCACGCCCGGTCCCTCCGGCGAAGCTCTCCAACACCAAGTGATAAATTTCATTGGATTACAAGCAGGATCACCGTTTATCACTCAATTCCAGTTCATGTGTCTAACAGAGCAAAGGATCGGAGAGTTCCTGATGAAGAACTCACCAATATTTTGGGGGTTATACACCTTCCAATATCCACAAACCCTCTTTATGGTTCACAGATTTCTCTAAATGCATCCAAAAATGTCAGCCCTCAGATCGGAATCGAGAGAGAGGAAGAGTATTTGGTGGACACGACATATGAACACGAGTAGTTTTTTGCAGCGTACTACTGTACTGCATTTTCTGTTTACCTTTTATTCACTGAAACGAGATCATGTCGCAGCGATCGCCACGACTCCGACTGGATCGTGCCATCCCACGATCGAGACGTGAGCGACGTGCCCTATTGACCAGCTCCCGACGCACATATCGCGGAGGAGCGCTAACTAACCTGCTAACTGAAAAACTTAACGACAACAACAGCTAACTGAACGAATCTGACAAAACTGAAATAAAAGAAAAAACTGTAAGCACCTAGGTTATTCAACAATCTCTCCCTAAGCTAGGTGCTGCCATCTATTTGATCTCGACGACACCAATCCTCTCGCGAAGCTCCTGGAGTTTAACACGCCCAAGTGCCTTGGTGAAGATATCCGCGAGCTGATCGCCTGTGCCGACAAACTCAACAACAATGAGTCCTCTGTCGAGCTGCTCCCTGATGTAATGATACCTCAGCTCGATATGCTTGCTCCGTTCGTGAAGAACCGGATCCTTGCAGAGCTGGATCGCGGACTTGTTGTCCACGAACACGGTCTGAACCGTAGCATCCTTGGCGAAGAGTTCTCTGACCAGCCGCCCTAGCCACACAGCTTGACACGATGCCGTTGATGCAGCCATGTACTCAGCTTGGCACGACGACAGCGCCACTGACTTCTGCTTCTGCGACTGCCAAGTGATCGGGCAACGGCCGAAGAAGAAGAGGTTCCCAGATGTGCTTTTCCTGTCGTCCATGTCCCCGCCTAGATCAGCATCACTGAATCCTGCCAGGTGCTCACCGTCCTTGTTAGAGAAACAGTAGCGGCACCCAAGGTTCAGCGTCCCCGAGATGTACCTGAGGATGTGCTTGATGACACTCATGTGCTCAGTGGTTGGTGCCTTCATGAACCTGCTGACAAACCCGACCGCGAATGACACATCTGGCCTCGTGTGCACTAAGTAACGGAGCGAGCCGACGATGCTTCAATACAGAGTCACATCAACGGGGGGATTCTTGCTCTCCTTTGACAGCTTCAAGCGAGGCTCCATAGGCACGTGCACTGCATTGTAGTCACTCATGCATGTCTTCTCCAAGAGCTTGCTGGCGAATGCGCTCTGCTTGACGGTGATCATTCCCGGTGTCTGCTAGACCTCGATGCCAAGATAGAGCTTGAGCAGGCCAAGGTCACTCATAGAGAACCTGGAGCTCATCTTAGCCTTGAAGGTGGAGATCGCAGAGGTGCAGGAGCCAGTGATGATGAGGTCATCGACGTAGACGCCCAACAGGAGTCGCTCGCTGTCAACGCCACGCGTGTACACAGTGTGTTTTGACGGGCTGCGCACGGACCCGAGCGAGGTGAGCACACCGTCCAGTTTGACGTTCTACACGCGAGGAGCCTGACGAAGCCCGTAGAGAGCCTCGTGGAGGCACAGGACCTTGCTTGACTCGCCGGCGTTGATGAAACCCGGCGGCTGTGTGACGTACACCTCCTCGCCAAGCTCGCCGTTGAGGAAGACAATCTTCACATCCATGTGGTGCACCTCCCACTTCTTCTGCGCTGCAATGACAATGAGGAGACGAATAGAGTCCAGCTGAGCCACCGGAGCAAAAACTTCATCGAAATCTATCCCCACCCTCTGGACATAGCCTTTTCCCACCAAGCGCGCCTTGTGCTTGAGCACGTTCCCGTCGGCATCTCGCTTGAGTTTGAAAAACCATTTGAGACCGATCGGTTTCTTCCCTGCAGGCAGATCGGTCAGACTCCATGTCTTGTTTTCCTCGATGGATGCCAGTTCGGCACGCATTGCAGCGCGCCACTCCTCGTCCTGCTCTGCTTCAGCGATTGTGGACGGCTCACCATGTGGCGTCAACAGCAGCCGCTCAACGTGACCAGGCACGGCGTCGTCAGGCTCGTACAGGTCAGTGACACGGCGGTAGCAATGAGGAACAGCTGAATCGTCCTCCTCGTTGAGCAGTTCAGGGTCAGGGGATGACAGCGGCGTGGCGAAGCGCACGGGCGCCGCGTCTGATGGATCCACCGTTGCAGGCATCGATGTAGCCAATGTGCTCGACGACGGTGTAGCAGATGCCACAGGTGACGTAGTCGATGCAGGTGTTGCACGCGACGCAGGTGATGCAGATGTGGCAGCCGGTTCAGGCACGATGCGTGCAGGCGTGGCCTCATGGGAGTACTCGACGGTGAACTCCATCTCCTCGCCATCAGCAACGCCTGAGCCGTCCCAATCCCAGCTCCTTGCCTCGTCGAAGACAACGTCACGCGAGACGTAGACACGCTTGGCCACCGGATCGTACAGGCAGTATGCCTTGCCGCCGGGCTCGTAGCCGAGCATGACCATGGGCTTGCTCCTGTCATCAAGTTTCTTCAGGCCAGGCCTTGTTACCTTGGCGTGAGCCTTGCACCCGAAGACGCGCAGGTACTTGACGTCCGGCTTCACACCATGCCATGCCTCGTACGGTGTACGTCCTTCCACGCTCCTGGTGAACGAGCGATTAAGGAGAAAGACAGCAGTTGACACTGTCTCTCCCCAAAATCGAGTCGGCATCACCGCCCCCTTCAGCATACATTGTGCAGTGCCCACCACCGTTTGGTTCCTGGGCTCGACCACCCCGTTCTGTTGAGGTGAGTACGGGGAAGTGAAATGGCGTTTGATGTCGTGATCGGCACACTAGTCCATGAACTCTGTTGCCGTGAACTCGCCTCCTCGGTCAGTCCTAAACACATGCAGAGTGTGGCAAGACTCGACCTCGGCGCTGGCCTGCAAGCGATGAATGGCATCCGCGGCTTCATCCTTGGTGCGCAGGAGCTTGATCCACATGAACTTGGAGAAATCATCAACCAGCAACAAGAAGTACCGATTTCCTCCAGGTGTCGCTAGCGAGATGGGGCCGTAGAGATCGCCATGCACTAGCTCTAGTGGCACCGTGGCACGGTACTTGGCAACCTGCGGGAACGGAGCCCGGCGGTGCTTGCCAGCAAGACACGCCTCGCATAGCTCCTCTGCGTGTGCAATGGCAGGCAGCCTACGCACCATCCCCTTGGTGGCGAGCTTGTTCAGGACGTCGAAGCCCTGGTGCCCGAATCGAGCATGCTAGATCCAGGCATGCTCCTTGGCGTGTGCGGCGAGGCAGATCGGCCGCTCAATCTTGAGGTGCATGACGTAGAACCAATTGCGCAGACGTGGAGCCTGAGCGATGATCCTCCGGTTCGGATCGCGCACCGTCATCATGCCATTCTTGACGTGTGTTGGGCATCCGATCTCATCGAGTTGCCCGATGTTGATGATGTTCATCTTTAGGCGTGGTATCCAGAACACGCCCGTCAGAGCCTTGTGATGGCCACCGTCGATGGAGAAGATCACCGTGTCGTGGCCCTTTATGTCAACGAGCGAGTCGTCGCCAAAGCAAACCAGTCACACTTCTCCTCAGCTCGGCGAAGGCACGCTCATCGCTGATCATGTGGTTCGAGGCACCTGTGTCCAGGTGCCAGGCTGTGTCGATGTTGTTGTCGTGACGACGTAGCTCGACGCGTGCACACTCCTCGTTGAGGTACACGTGCTCTCCCGTCGAGGAAGGAGGGGCGCGCTCGATGACGATGGAGGGAGTGGCTGCCTCGATGACGTGATCCACCGCCATGAGCAGCGATAACTCCTCCTCGTCGTCTGCTTCCGCGAGGTTCGCAGCCACGCTGTGTTCACGGTTGCGCTGGGCCTTTCGGCACTCCTTGGCCTAGTGACCTGCCTTGCCGCAGTAGCGGCAGTTGCCCTTTCTGCGCTCGCCGGAGTCCAAGCCCTTCTCACCAGAACGGGAGCCGCCGCCCCGGCCGCCCTGCTGCTGCTTGGCTTGGGCGTGTGCTTGGTGTTGCTGGAGTTGCCACCGCGCTGGCGCTGCCGTGCCTCCCGCTCCTCTTCTGTCAGGAGGAGTTTGCCAACACCGTCAGTGACCTCGCCCAGCCCGTACCCCTCCTCTACGGTGACGAAGCGACCGGTCAGCTCCTCGATGGTGATATCCTTCAGGTTCACGTTTGCTCGATGGTCATGGCTATCATGCGGTACTTGCGCGGCACCGCGCGCGTAGATACTTGAGGACCGCCTTGTGCTTGTCGAAGCGGTCCCCCAACAGCTTGAGATCGTTCACGATCGCTGTCAGGCGGATGGCGAAGTCTTCGATGGACTCCCCAGACTTGAAGCGCGGGTCCTCCCACTCACGTCGGCGCGTCTGAGTCTTGGCTTCCCGAACACGCTCGCAGCCGAGGCGCATCGTCTTGATGGTCTCCCACGCCGCCTTGGCGTTGTCCTTGACGGCCAGGGTCTGCACCAACTCCGGCAGCACGGCGCGGAGCAGCGCGGACAGCGCAGCACGATCATCACCATCTTCACCCCCGCCATACTCGATGACGTCCCACAGGTGCTGGGCCTGCAACTGGACGCGCATCACCATCGCCCACTCAGCGTAGTTCGATCGCGTGAGGGTGGGATAGTTCGCCTGGCCGCTGCCCTCCCGGACGACACGCTCGCGAACGATGATCTCCCCTCCACCGCGCCTCGATGGACTACGTCCGTGACGGCGGAACGGGGACGTGGATGTGCGTCGTGATGCCGGTGGCGGCTTGGAGCCGCCGGACCCACCGCCTCCCGCAGCCGCCCCTTCGCCTTCTCGCTGCTGGTGTCTTCAACATCTCCTCCGATGTGGCTCTGGTACCACTTGTCAGCCCTCAGATCGGAATCGAGAGAGAGGAAGAGTATTTGGTGGACACGACAGATGAACACGAGTAGTTTTTGTGCAGCGTACTACTGCATTTTCTGTTTACCTTTTATTCACTGAAACGAGATCATGTCGCAGCGATCGCCACGACTCCCGACTAGATCGTGCCATCCCACGATCGAGACGTGAGCGACGTGCCCTATTGACTAGCTCCCGACGCACATATCGTGGAGGAGCGCTAACTAACTTGCTGACTGAAAAACTTAACGACAACAGCAGCTAACTGAACGAAT
This sequence comes from Avena sativa, assembly GCA_916181665.1. Taxonomy (NCBI): domain Eukaryota; kingdom Viridiplantae; phylum Streptophyta; class Magnoliopsida; order Poales; family Poaceae; genus Avena; species Avena sativa. The sequence goes on along the minus strand of OV702288.1, from coordinate 623,837,790 downwards.
CTGACGAAACTGAAATAAAAGAAAAAACTGCAAGCACCAAGGTTATTCAACAAAAAATACACCCCGGCTCTCGTTATATATTGATCTCATATGTAGGTAATTTCAAATTTGAGGGCGTTGTCTTCATGTTCTACCTTTGTGAGGTCTGTGCGCATGACTACTTTGTACTACTTTCCATCGTACTTGAACACGACCACCTTGAAGAAGACGGAAGTATGCTCCTGCAGGTCATAGGGGGCCAGAGGAGCATCCCGAGGGCTCGTTTGGTAGCAGCGTTTCCCAGCTCTTTTCCTGGTTAGACAATCCACGGGCCGAGCGAGTCCCAGGAAAATTCATGCAAGTTTGGATGCCTGGGGAACGTATGCCCTCCCGATCCGTGTCGTTTCCCCCATCAGTCTATAGTGACAAAACTTGGCGAGGACAACAAGCTTATTAGATTTGTTGATGGAAACACTATTCTTGGTATATTGATGACCATAAAAATTGGTCCACTCATATGTTAATCATCATGAGTCTCAATTTGTTCTAAATAAATGGAGCAAAAATTTTAGGCCACGTGAGCAATGTGGCCCTCGGGAAAGAAAGACCCGCACTGCTACAGTTAGAAAACTTTATCACTCTTCTTGTGCAGACAATAGCCAGTGACCAAAATCAGAAGGCATTCGTGGTCATGTTCCAAATAGTGTGCAGAGGTGTGAACCGTCCCGCCTAATGTGTTCGCAGTTTGAAGAATAGGTTTAGGGTTTCGTGGGGTCTAAACCTCCACCTCTTCTCTATTTATATACTTGGACAGGGTACAATACAATTACAATACGTACGGGTATAGGACCTCACATACGTGTTTAAGACTGTTTTTAACACATCCCTTCAATCTAAACTATTACAAACTAGATTTAGATTGGACTTGAAACGGTCTAGCATCTGTCGAGAGGTTAACTTTGTAAACGCATCAGCCAGCTGATCATTGGAGGAGATAAAACGAACCTCGAGTGCACCTGCAGCAACTCGCTCTCGCACGAAGTGGAAGTCGATCTCAATGTGCTTAGTACGAGCATGAAAAACAGGATTTGCCGTGAGGTAAGTGCCTCCAAGATTATCGCACCAAAGTATAGGTGTGCGCTGCTGGATCACGCCGAGCTCCTTGAGAAGTGAATCCACCCAGATTGCTTCAGCAGCGTCGTTCGCCATTCCTTATACTCAACCTCGGTACTCGATCTCGAGACTGTAGGTTGTTTCTTTGAACTCCAAGAAATCAGGTTCGGTCCAACAAACACAGCGAATCCACTTGTGGAGCGATGATCATCCACACAGCCTGCCCAGTCAGCATCTGTAAATATGCTAATGCCAGTGGAGGATGACTTGCGAAAAGATAAGCATGTATGCAACGTTCCTTTGATATATCGTAGAATACGCTTAACTACCTTCCAATGCACATCATTGGGTTGTGAAAGAAACTGACACACCTTGTCCATAGCAAACGAGATATACGGTCTTGTAAGTGTCAAATACTGCAGACCACCCACAACACTGCAGTACCTGAATGAGTCCTCGGTGCCAAGCAATGTACCAATACTCCTGGACAAACTCTCGGATGACGGCAATGGAGTGGAAGTAGACTTACAATTCTCCATGTTAACTCTACAAAGAAGATCTAGCGCATACTTCCGTTGAGTAACAGTCATCCCCCTGAATTGTAGGATGTTTCCAATCTGAGGAAATACTCCAACTTGCACATGTCCTTGATGGGAAAATCAGCAGCAAGTGACTTGACGAGAAGATCAACCGCATCCGCCGTCAAGCCAGCAGTGACTATGTCATCCACATAGACCAGCATATAAATCTGAACACCATCCCGAGCGAAAATGAATAACGACGTATCAGCTTTGGAGGCCACAAAACCAAGGTGAAGGAGGAGCTGACTCAGGCGCGCATACCAAGCACGAGGTGACTGCTTCAGACCGTACAAGGATCGCTGGAGCTTACACACATGAGAGGGGAACAGATCATCCTTGAACCCCGGCGTCTGCTGCATGTAGACATTCTCAGACAAGAATCCATGGAGAAAGGCATTACTGACGTCTATCTGACGAAGACACCAATCATGAGACACTGCCAATGAGAGAACCATACGCACAGTGGAAGGCTTCAACACTGGATTGAACGTGTCTCCGTAATCGATGCCATGTTTCTGGGTAAAACCACGAGCAACCAAACACGCCTTGTGCTTGTCGATGATACCATCAGGCCGATGTTTAGTCTTGAAGATTGATGACCCACAAGTATAGGGGGTGTATCGCAGTATTTTCGAGGGAAGTGAAGCCCAATTTATTGATTCGACACAAGGGGAGCCAAAGAATACTTATCAGCCTTAACAACTGAATTGTCAATTCAGCTGCACCTGGAAACAATCTTGCTCACAGCAGTTTATCAGTAGCAACAGTTTTGTAGTAGGAATAGTAACTTAACAGCAGTAGCAAAGCAAAGACAGTAGTAACAAAAGCAGTAAACAGTGGGATTCGAGTGCGGTAGGCATAGGGATGGATGGACGGGCGTTGCATGGATAAGACAATTCGCATAGCAATCAGAACATAGGGCAATTACAGATAAATAAGATAAAGCATCCAAGTACTAGACAATCCTAGGCATGTGTTCCATATATAGTCATACGTGCTCGCAATGAGAACTTGCACATCTTTTGTCCTACCAGCCCGTTTGCAGCGGGACCTCTAGGGAACTACTGGCAATTAAGATGCTCCTTTTAATAGAGCACCGGAGCAAAGCATTAACACTCCGTGAACACATGTGATCCTCACATCAAAGCCTTTCCCTTCCGGCTACCCCGATTTCTGTCACTTCGGGACCATAGGTTCCCGGTCAACGATGTGTGTATATAACTTGTAGGTAAGACCAAGAACACTACTATCATAATGAATCAATAATAAGTTCAGATCTGAAATCATGGCACTCGGGCCCTAGTGACAAGCATTAAGCACAACAAGTCGCAACAAAGTCATAAAGCACTAATAAAAGATACTAGGCACCATGCCCTAACAATCTGATGCCATTACATGAACAATCTCATCCAATCCCTACCATCCCCATAGCCTACAGCGGGGGATTACTCACTCATAGATGGAGGAAACATGGATGGTCGATGAAGATGATGGTGGAGAATGATGGAGATGGCTCCGGGGGCACTTCCCCGTCCCGGCAGGGTGCCGGAACAGAGACTTTCTGTCCCCCGAATCTTCCCTTCGGTGGCGGCGGCGCAGCGGAACTTTTCGTGGAAAAACGTCGAACCCCCCGGAAGTTTTTAGGTCATAAGGCTTCTTATAGGCGAAGAGGGAGACCGAGGGGGTGCCTGGGGCCACCACACCATGCCATGGCGCGGCCAGGCCCAGCCCGCGCCTAGGGGTGGTGTGGCCAGCCCCTGGTTCTCCTCCGTCTCGTATTCTGGCTCCTGGAGTCTTCTGGAAAAATAGGCACTTTGGCTTTTGTCCCGTCCAATTCCGAGAATATTCATTTTCTGACTTTCCTAGAACCAAAAATAGCAGAAAACAGGCAGCTGGCACTGTGGCTCTTGTTAATAGGTTAGTCCAAGAAATCATATGAAAAGTACTCCAAAGTATGTACAAAACACAAGAAAGTGGATAAAACAAAGCATGGAGCATCAAAAATTATAGATACATTTGCAATGTATCAACATCCCCAAGCTTAACTCCTGCTCGTCCTCGAGTAGGTAAGTGATAAAAAGAAAAAGAAAATTTGAGATGACATGCACCATCATAAACTTGATCAAAGTACTTGTAAAACATTCAAAGCTGGGATCATAGTACTTCAATCATAACATGAAATACAAAGTTCTAGCAATAAGCAAAGAAACTATGATGGAACATGAAAAGGCACAAACAAAAGATTCATAAATAACAATGCTTTGCAAGACGTTTGTTTATTTCACATAAAGAAAACATAGCATAATAGTATTCAGCTTGTCCCTTATAGAGTAGCAAATATAAATGCATAGGACACCTTCAAAGTTCATAAGAGTGACTAGATACAAATAGTTTAAAACAAGCAATATCAAGTTATGCATCAATCAACTAGTCTTGGGACAATGCACATAGAACTAAGAATGGCCACTATGCTCTCAAAGTAGGTGCATAAAGGTAGAAGGTGGAGACTCAATGTAATGGTGGAAGAAAGGCCTTCATAGAAGGAAGTAGGGATTCAAGTCTCATAAAGAGCTTCCAAAAATTATGGTACTTATAGCTTTCAGCTCTCATTGCCCCTATCATAAGCATCTTGAAGTGATTAAGGTTAAAGTGAACAAACTATGGTGTACATGCTTGACGAAGTATAAGTCAGTAATCTCATGTCCCTTGTATACGAGGGTCGCTCCTCATGCTACTCAAGTTTAGTCACCGGTAAGTTCTTGTCATTGTAAGTACATGTTATCATTGAGAACCGCCAACGGGGTACCTCTTTCCCGATGATACGGAAGAATCCCCATATCAAAATGACAAGGCAAGCAGACAACGAGCATCTCAGCATTCTTCTTATTTACCATGGGAATATGGTGTTTTTTTCTCTCTTTCCTCTTTTCATGGTATCTCTTTTTTTTCTCAATATAGGACTCTTTCTTTTTTATATAAGAAGAATGCTTCATAGACAGCTCATTATGGTTACGCTGCAGGTTTCCACCATGTCAGCATGGATTAGACCAGCGAACCAGGCGTTTTTCTAACACATATACATAACTCCATGGACTTACAAGCTCCCCTTTCATTTCACACCGACGACATCCATATACAAAAGAGCATGATATCAACTAGGTACAAGTACCAAGTGCAATGTTGAAAGCGTTCCCCATGAAAGCATGGTTCTGCTAATCCCCAACAAATAAGTGCAAGCATATACAACATAGACGACACAATGGTTCAAGTTCATTAGAGGCAAAAAGTAAAGTGCGCCATCAAGTTCGTGAGAGCTTTAATCACTAGTTTTCTCATAACAAGTGGAAGGTAAAAAAAAGCATGAATATACTTGGAATAGCATAAGCTAGTAGGTAGGTATGGTGTACTCTTTGGAATAACTTGGTTTAGGGAGTTGGATGCATGAGTGGAACTCATACTTTGTTGTGGAGGCTAGCAAAAGACTGGGAGCGACAAACTAAGAGAGCAATAATGACCATAATCATGCAGAGCGACAAAACATCATTGATCAAAGCATAAAGTGATACTACAAGTTGGAAACTAAAGGATCATAAAGGCTATGGTGACTTTGGATAGTCATAACATGGTGTGAGCATGCGCCAAGTCAACCCACATAAAGCATCAAAGGAGAATACCACTATACTATGCTTTAATATGCTAAAACAACGCATGATTCATCCAAGGCACATTAAGCAATCTTAATTGTTTATAACAAGTCATGCTACAGCAAAGAATACTAATCATAAAGCCAAAACAATATCAAGCATGGCATGAAAAAGCATAGGCCACAATCAAAAACAAGCTCTTTTTACCACATAGGCATGAACTTTCCTACTCTTTTCCAAACCAAACCAAACTATTTGCAAACCAGATGTAAGAAAGAGGGGGTCCAACCAATTTATTCAGAAAACTAAGCAAACCAAGCAAACTAAAAACCAAAATGAAAACGAAAAAGAAGACGCTCCAAGAAAAACACAACTGTGCATGAAACGATAAAAATGAAGCGTTTGGAAGAAACCTAGAATTTTTATTGATGAAGAAGGGGAATGCCTTGGGCATCCCCAAGCTTTGACGCTTGTACTTCTTAGATATTTCTTGGGGTGACACGCGTGGCATCCCCAAGCTTGAGCTTTAGTCCATCCTTCATCTCATTACTCATTCCTTCCATACACCTGAAATTTTTCCTTCATACAAAACTTCACACAATCTCATTAGCAACATTAGTGCACTTAAGATAAATAAGTCTCAAGGTTCAGTTCTAACACCAAATAAACTTCCATTAGAACACTAGCTACTGTAGCACTTCCCTCAAAAATCTCAATTCCCCAAAAGAACTCAAGAAGGAACTAATAAGAAGCAAATGCAGAAAATGGCAGAAATCTGTCAAAACAGACCAGCAGATAAAGACGAATTTGTTCGAAGACCTTCTGTTGCTCAAATCAAAAAGTGTTAAACAAACAAAAGTTAGATAACAACCTGGGGAAGAAGCACACAAAATTACGGCTCAATCTGACATACAGATCTCACTCACGAATTTTTACGGTGAAGCATAGAAATATGTTTCGGGACAGCAACTTTCTCAATCATTACTTCTCTCTCATTAGAGGTTACTCTTGGCACAAAAAGCAAATAAAAAGGATAAGGAGCGGTTATTACAGAGGTAATAACTTTCAAGACTCATCTAAAACTTTTAGGTTATCTCCCAATAAGTACTTTTCTTTAACGCCTTTAAGTTAGGCATAAGCAAAAACTAAAATAGATAGAATAGAAGTAAGCGGAGATAATCACGGTGAAAACATTGTTTTGTTCAATGAAATCCTTTTGTTAACAAGGTTGATCAGGTCTTGTTACCAAAAAAAATCATATGAGACAAAACTTTGTATTTCACTAATGATTATGTTACCTCAACCTTGATAGTAATGGTCCCAATCATAATAGTTTCAATTTTTTCTCTTGGTATGGGACAATATATTTCTCCAACTTGAATGCCCTCAACATGTTCAATTGAATTCAAACCATAAGTCCTTTAAATCTTCTTGAGGAAATAGACAATGTGTTCCTTGTCATTAACATTGAAGGTCACCTTCCCTTGATTATAGTTAATAACAGCTCCTGCAGTATTTAAGAAAAGGTCTCCCAAGAATAATAGACATAATATCATCTTCAGGCATAATAGTTTGAGAGGATGCTCTCATAAGAAATATGAAGTGAAGTAAAATAGAGCATCAAGAAGCAAATCCAAAACACATTTAAGTCTAACCCACTTCCTATGCATAGGAATCGTGTAAGCAAATAACAAAGTGACGGGCATAGGAAGATAAAACAAGAGTAACTTCAAAACTTTCAACACATAGAGAGGTGTTTCGATACCATGAAAACTTCTACCACCATATTTTCCTCTCTCATAATAATTTTTAGTAGCCTCATGAATAAACTCAACAATATAACTATCACATAAAGCATGCTCTTCATGATCTACAAGCACTAGAGCTTTATCATAAACATCTTCAAAAGAATCCTCAGGAACATAACATTCATCCTTCTTTAGTAAGCATGGGGGATAATCAAATAATGTAAGGAATAAAGAGTTACTCTCATTAGAAGGTAGGCATGGGTAGCTAATCCATTCTTCCTCCTTTTGTTCATCACTCTCCTCCTATTTTTCATCTAATGAGATTTTAGGTTCATCAATTTCTTCTTCCATAGGATCCTGCAAGGCATTAGTCTCTTCCATTCGTGGAAAGCATCTATTAGTATATTCAAGAATATAGCCATTTTCATCCTTGTAATTATCAAAGCAAAATTTAAGTATACCATAAACCTTATACTTATAAGGTGAATCATCAATATTTTCAAGCAAACTAGCGAGTTCAAATGCACCCTTCCAAGCAATAAATTCCTCAGTTTGTTCCACATCATAAAGATCATAATTTCCCTTAACATAGGAAGATATGGTAACATTATCATTATACTCACATTGAAAAGGGAAGTGTTTGTACCTCCTACAGCAACAAGATTTATCAAAGCAATAAGTAACATTATAAGTAGAGCACACGTTTCTAGCAATAGTATACAATCTATCAATTTGTCCCCATAAGTGTTTCCCTTTTTGTGACAAGCGGCGTTCCTTATAATAATATTTTTCATCTTCCGTGAACCCACCTTGCCAATAAGCTTTAGTTTCAAAGAAACCAACCATTATCAACAAGCATGATAAGGCAAGACAATAACAGACCAACGAAAATAACAACTAGAGAAGGAACTACTTTTTTGTATTTTTGATAAAGAAACAAGCAAACAAGGAGAAAATAAACTTAGCTTGAACAATAGTGAATCCAGGTGAACTTGATAAATAAAGCTATGCTCCCTCACAACAATGCTAGAAAATAGTCTTGATGACCCACAAGTATAGGGGGTGTATCGCAGTATTTTCGAGGGAAGTGAAACCCAATTTATTGATTCGACACAAGGGGAGCCAAAGAATACTTATCAGCCTTAACAACTGAGTTGTCAATTCAGCTGCACCTGGAAACAATCTTGCTCACAGTAGTTTATCAGTAGCAACAGTTTTGTAGTAGGAATAGTAAAGTAACAGCAGTAGCAAAGCAAAGACAGTAGTAACAAAAGCAGTAAACAGTGGGATTCGAGTGCGGTAGGCATAGGGATGGATGGACGGGCGTTGCATGGATAAGACAATTCACATAGCAATCAGAACATAGGGCAATTGCAGATAAATAAGATAAAGCATCCAAGTACTACACAATCCTAGGCATGTGTTCCATATATAGTCATACGTGCTCGCAATGAGAACTTGCACAACATCTTTTGTCCTGCCAGCCCGTTTGTAGCGGGGCCTCTAGGGAACTACTGGCAATTAAGGTGCTCCTTTTAATAGAGCACCGGAGCAAAGCATTAACACTCCGTGAACACATGTGATCCTCACATCAAAGCCTTTCCCTTCCGGCTACCCCGATTTCTGTCACTTCGGGACCATAGGTTCCGGACAACGACGTGTGTATACAACTTGTAGGTAAGACCAAGAACAATACTATCATAATGAATCAATAATAAGTTCAGATCTGAAATCATGGCACTCGGGCCCTAGTGACAAGCATTAAGCACAACAAGTCACAACAAAGTCATAAAGCACTAATAAAAGATACTAGGCACCATGCCCTAACAATCTGATGCCATTACATGAATGATCTCATCCAATCCCTACCATCCCCATAGCCTACAGCGGGGGATTACTCACTCATAGATGGAGGAAACATGGATGGTCGATGAAGATGATGGTGGAGATCGATGGAGATGGCTCCGGGGGCACTTCCCCGTCCCGGCAGGGTGCCGGAACAGAGACTTTCTGTCCCCCAAATCTCCCCTTCGGTGGCGGCGGCGTAGCGGAACTTTTCGTGGAAAAACGTCGAATCCCCTAGAAGTTTTTAGGTCAGAAGGCTTCTTATAGGCGAAGAGGGAGACCGAGGGGGTGCCTGGGGCCACCACACCATGCCCTGGCGCGGCCAGGCCCAGCCCACGCCTAGGGGTGGTGTGGCCAGCCCCTAGCTCTCCTTCGTCTCGTATTCTGGCTCCTGGAGTCTTCTGGAAAAATAGGCACTTTGGCTTTTGTCCCGTCGAATTCCGAGAATATTCATTTTCTGACTTTCCTGGAACCAAAAACAGCAGAAAACAGGCAACTGGCACTGTGGCTCTTGTTAATAGATTAGTCCAAGAAATCATATGAAAAGTACTCCAAAGTGTGGACAAAACACAAGAAAGTGGATAAAACAAAGCATGGAACATCAAAAATTATAGATACATTTGCAATGTATCAAAGATCCACTTGCTGCTAACGATGTTCACCCTGGGAGGACGGGGAAAAAGATCCCATGTATGTGTCGCACGAAGGGCATCGATCTCATCTGCCATGGTCGCGCGCCACGCATGCTCGTGAAGGGCGTCACGATGAGACATCGGGGCAGCAAAGAACGCTCGTCGACGAGGATCATAACGGATGGTACCGTCTATGTACTCCTTCTCCTTCTGAGTAGCGTCGGGTGACGCGTCACCATCGGGTGACCACCGGACGAGGCGGGGACGTCGAGCGACCTAGCCGGAGGTGCCGCGGCTGGTGAAGACACGATAGGAGGCGACACGGGCTAGGCCGAAACCACGGGCGGCGCGGAAGAAGTAAGCGCGGACGACGACTCGGGTGCAGGCGACGTCACAGGCCGGCCCAGCTCAGGCGCGGGGCTGGTGACGCGAGAGCCGGCGCGTGCCTCGAGGCATGCACGCCATGCACGCCGATCGGTTGAGGGCGGGCCGCGCCAGGAACGTTGATCACCTGTACAAGAGGAACTTCACCTACCACAGGCGGATCGGTAGACAGGTAAGTCAAGTCATAATTTCACATAGGTACACTCGTAACCGGTTCATTAGAAGGAAACGTGATAGAGTCTGCAAGAGTTGACACATCAACCGAGAGTAGCACAAGGGAACATAGACTCATCAAAAACGACGTCACGTGAGATGTAAATTCTATCTGTAGTATGATCTAAACGCTTGTACCCTTTATGCATAGGGCTATAGCCAAGAAAAACACACATCTTAGACCGAAGTCTAATTTATGAGAGTTGTATTTGTAGAGACTCAGCCAACACGCGCATCCAAAGACGCGAAGAAAATCGTAATTCGGCTGAACACGAAACATCAGAATGAACAAGTTCAAGAGGGGCAGTAGAAACACGAGAAGAAGCACTATAAGATAGTTAGCGGCTCTAGGCACGCTAACAGGCATCACACACCAAGAACGAATTGTCTGAAGTACACAAAAGCTCATGAGTTTTAACTATAGACTGAACTATATTATTTGTAGGATGACCAAGACACTAATGCCACTGAAATGACGTGACAACACTAGTGAAGGCATGACGCGATGACGACGTGCGAGCAAACGGGATAGGGTAGAGACCTCACCGACTTCTACCGTCCAGCAGGATTCTACACGTTACCTTGTCCTTAACAAAGAAAAAGTAACGGTGAAACTCAACAAACATGTCATTATCCCAGACAAGACGATAAACGGAGAGGAGATCTTTGCTGAGATTAGGAACATGAAGAATATCGTTCAATTTGAGAGAAGAACCGGTTAAAGTCGAATGACCAATATGCGAAATAGATAAACCTGCACCATTGGCCACCTGGACCTGATCTTTTCCTCCATAACGCTCGTGGACGTGGAGGCGCTCGAGGTTGCTCGTCAGATGAACCATAGCCCCGAAATCCAGGATCCAGGGAGGGATCGAGTTGGAGGTCATGGTGGCGGCGTTTCCCGCGCGTGAGTTATGTGTGTGGTAGTCCTAGTCGAAGCAGTTGCGGCACTCGTACGCTTCGTGACCCCAGTAGCCACATATCTGGCAGCGCGTCCTCCACTTGCTGTCGTTATCGCCACCGTTGTTGCGATCGTTGCCACCGTTGCGTCCATTGCCGCTGTTGCAGCCATCTTGCCGGCCTCTTCCACCGCCATTGCCTCCATAGTTGCTGCCATTGGGGCGGCCTTGTCCTTGCTGGCCACCATTGCCAGGCAGACGATTCCCCCCCCTTTGATACGGAGGACGATTCTCTAGCGCACGCTGGCGGCCAGGGTTGCCGTATGGGGTGCCATAAGGGGCACCGTAGCCATGCTGCGCCGCATTGGCCGAAGAGGACCACCCGCCCTCAGCCTGAGCCTGAAGGGACTCGTACGAGAGGATGATGGAGTAGAATCGTCGTATAGAATCGATTTGTTGTTGAAGATGAGCGTGACGGCGTTGGAGTTGTACGCAGACCCGAACCAGATGATGATGTAATCGACGAGCTCGTCGTTGTTGACGGGGGACCTGGCGGTGGCCATGGCATCGGCAAAAGACTTCATCTTGTGCATGTATGCGGCAGTGGAGAGATCCTCCTTACGAGTGGAGGACAGTTGAGGCGGATGTGGCGCACATTAGCGCGATTCTGGGCACCGTTCATGGTGTGGATGCCGTTCCACACCGCAGCAGCGGTCTTGCAATTGAGGAGCTGGGTGGCGATGTCAGGCTCCATGGAGCCGAGGAGATAGCCGATGACATTCTGATCGGCAGACCACCAGCGCGTACTCCAGGTTCACGACGGTGATGGCCTTGTCCACCTCTACCTGGGTGACGGTCTTCTCGGGCGCCGCGACGTTCTCGTCGAGATGTTGGTGAAGGCCAGCGCCAGCGAGGTTGGGGAGGAGAAGGCCCTTCAATAGGCAAAGTTGCCCGCCTCCAGGCGGACATAGACCGCCGGGAACACCACCTGTGACCCGACGGATGTGGTTGACGATGAGGCGATCGCCCCGATGGACTTCGAGAGGGAGAGAGCGGAAGATGTCATCGCGGCGGCTGACGGATCTCGCAGCGGCAGCGATATTGGCTCTGATACCAAGTTTGAAGAATATGTTTAGGGTTTCGTGGGGTCTAAGCCTCCACCTCTCCTCTATTTATATACTTCGACACTCGACAGGGTACAACACAATTACAATACATACGGGTATAGGACCTCACGTACGTGTTCAAGAGTGTTTCTAACATTGGCCCATGTTATTTTTCCATATATCGGAATATTGTTTGTTTTCTTATTTTTATTTTATTTTTTGTTCATGTTTTCTTTTCTACATTCCTTTTATTTTATAATACGTGAACATTTTTTTTGAGAAATACAGTACAATCGTAGATACTCACAACACGTACATGCACCCACCACTATGAACGCACACACGCAAACCCTATCCCTATGAGCACCTCCGAGAGACCGAGTCGGCGAATCGGATCTTGAGATTGACGAAGTCACCACGGGCGTCTTACTGTCGACGGAAACATCGTCTCCCACTGAAAAAATATTCCGTCTTTTATGCAACGCACAGTGTCAAACCCGGGGTTTGAACTCTGGTGGGCTGGGGGTACAACCACCCTCTAGCCACGCAACCACAGGTTGGTTTGCAATTCGTGAACATTTTTGTATTATTTTATTCCTATGTGATTATTTTTGTCTCGCCATAAAATTTATTTAACCTATGAATATTTTTATTAGAACTATAAAAAATATTGGTTATTTTTTGTTGAACTATATATACATTTGTATCTACTCTCTAGTAGTGTTTTAGAGTATGAAAAAATAAAAATAAAACATGAAAGAAGGTATATAGAAAATAAAACAGAAAAGTGAAAATAAAAAAATATAAATGGTATATCCTTACTGGCGGTCAATCACGCGCGTTAAATAGGAGCTCACTCCTTCCTTTAGACCAGACAAATTTTGTTTGAACATGCACGTATGGAACGAACAATGGCGAACCCAAGAATTAAACAAAGCCTGAGCAATCTGTAAACTTAAAGACTAATAACACTATTTTTGTCTCCGATAATTAGTAAATTAGGCTGTTCAGACCGGCCGGAACCCGGGCGAGCCCAGGGAAATAGGGGCGATGCATCCATCTATGGGCACGAACATCCTGCGGGCAGGGGACCTGACCCGAAAGCAAGGCATAATAGTGGGATCGAGCTGTAATGCTTTGAGTCGCAAAAAGGAAAAACTGTAATGCTTTGACACAGCTTTGAATCGTAACAAAATTAGTAATATCATCTGTCAACGTGAAGGGACCAAGGAGAAGGCGTTCCGGATGACAACTAAAACCTATCCTGTCCCGCCAAAAATATTGTCGATCCGTTCCGTCCCCAGTGGGCCGGCGACCACAGAGGATTGGCATACCATGGTCCCTCGTTGGCGAGGATATTTTTCGTTCTTTGTTTAGCCTATTTTAGTATCTTTTTGGGGATGTTGAAGCAAAGGCTATGTCCTGAAATCAGAATAAGATCCTCCTCGTTCTATCCCCGCTTCACTAAAGGGCGTGTGGAATCGTTTATCCAGTGTCGTTTTTCACATTCGTTGGTGTGATTTTATATCAGCCTCTACCGATTTATGGTTGTCATCATTAGAGATGGTTGCTCTGGTGCGTCGACCATTTCGGTCCTTAGCTTGAAGACTTCCCGTCTGTCTATTATAATAAGATCTAGTACGACAAGCATTGTCTGGTTTCGGTGGTGGAAGGGTGAGAAGGACGACACGCCTTTCTGCTCACGTTGGTGATTGTAGTCGTCTTTAGGGGTCTAATGACCTATTTATAATTTTTATTATTTTTAAGCATCTTTATACTTATATATCGTTGATGATTTTTAATATATATCGGTGGTTCGCCAAAAAAAATCTCAGTAATATCATGAGCAGGTATTTTTTCTAGAATTGCCTGTCTTTTTTCTTTTCTACCGAGGTCTATCATTGACGTTATCTTGCGGAGGAAGTTTCAAGCCCAAAGTCTAGCCCACGAATATGCAATGGGAGACAAACATAGGGTCCAAATCGTAACCCATTTTATAGTCTGTGGGCCAAATTAAACTACCAATTCGGCCATTCCCCACTTGCCCTAAGAACAAGGCCAAGAAGTAGCGCACCACCAATGGCGACTCCCGGGGACGGAGAGGACGCGCCGCCGCCGCCGGCCGCGGAGGCTGGAGGCAGCTTGATCGCAAAACTGGGGGAGCAGTGGAGGAAGACGAAGGAGCACGCCGAGACCTACCCCTACGTGTGGGGTTCCTACATCCTCGTCTACGGCGGCCTGGGCGCCTACATCAGCTGGCGATGGATCAAGCTCCGTCGCACCGAGGACCGCGTCCGCGCCCTCCAGGCCCGCCTCCGCCAGCTCGCCGCGGCAGAGGAGTCGCAGGCCGCGTCCGCTTCTCCCACCCCACCTCCTCCCCTGCAGCAGCCGCCGCCACCCACGACGACGACTGGGCCGGGCAAGCCCGCCTCCGCTCCGTGAAGAGTAAGACTCCGTAGCCAACTTTTTGACTTGAAATGTTACAAGTGACGGAACACAATCTCTGGATCCACCTGCATCGTCCGAGCTAGAGGCAGTCCTTTGGTTTCCTGTTTATTATGTGATCCTGGACCGAAAGAAATGCTGAAAGGTAGAATTTTAGAACACCGGTGAAAGGTAGAATTCTGTGTTCATATTCGAGATCGTTCTGGAGAAGGTTTAAATTGATGTTGTTCATGTATGTTGATCAATCCCACGAGGGATCTGGCTGTTTTGGTTGTATCAGCAATACCTTTTTTTTCCTGATTCACTTAGAATTTGTGCGATTCTCGCTGCTGCCTGCTGGTTGAAACTGATATGAGGTTCCATCTAGCTGCTTGATAATACTACTATTTCAAATTTACTGAATCTTGTTGTACTGTCACTGTTGCAGTCCTATGTACTACCGTGGAGAAATTAGTAGAGAAATCTGAACGAACATTCTCTAGCTATTGTCCTTAACCTTCAGCATAGCCGCTGATTGAATTTGGAGGTGAACAATGTATGATGCTCTCAGAAAATGAACCAGAAGCTCAAACAACATGCTGGCACTGGCCTTAACATTTTTGTTGTCTGCTGATTTCTGGACCTTTCAACATAAAATTGTCTACTGTAAATTATAAATGTTGCTGCTAAGAATTTGTAACGTGCTCATAGAATATTTCACTCCCGGGTCATTTTTTTCGCATGAAACAGTCCAGTATCAAACTTCCCCTACCTTAGCACCCGGAACTTTATTCTTCCTGAAATTCCCAATCCAGTTCTAGCAAACTATTTTGACCTATCTATGCAGTTATTTGTGTTGAATAGCTAAAACCAGTTTGTTGCTAATTTCTCTCTCCCTAAGCCTCTCTAGTCACAGAAGATTGGGGTTCTGATATGTGTGCAATTTTCTCTAATGTCTACACCTTAGCTTTCAAGATCTTTATGAAAATTTAGACCAGACACTTCAAAAATGATATGCCTAGATATGTCCTGAAACACATTTTCATTATATTTAATTCTGTTAGGTTTTATAACTATATCAAATAATATGCATTTATCCCAACTTTCATTTGCAGACCGCGTTAATGCCGAAAATGCCACTCCTTTGTGTCTTTTCCTGTTACCTAGCTTTGTTATACTAAAAATTTATTATATGCATTCTTGGTTGTTTCTGGTGCCCAGTGATGTTTGAAAGACTTAAATTCGTGTGTGTGCAAGGCCATCACTGTACAGTAAAAAAAACTCGTAGTCTGTAATTGCCAGATTCTAAATCGATACTCCCTCGGTAAGGGTATCATATAGGTGCATTTTAATTGGTTAAGACAAAGCTTTGACCAACATTGCTCCATTAATGTTTGATTTATGTAATGCAAAAAATTAGAATCATAAGTAGTTTTGAATACGAATCCATCCCATCAGTTTTGTGTTACATAACTGTAAATTGCATGCTAATGAAGTAACCATTTATCGTAGTCTTTGTCTTAACCAGTAAAAATATGACTGTGAAGCTGTACCTTGATGTTCCATCTCACAAATGTTTGATTGGATACCTAGTTTTGCACATATTAATAATCTGCAAACATCCAAAAAGCTTTGTGATCTCAACAACTTTTTGAGATAAGTGATCTCAACAAATTGATTGCGTTGGAGGCCCACTCAGCTAGGATTTTTCCTTCAATTTACCAACCTCTAATATCTGCACTTGATCTTAATTTTGTTCCTTGTCCCATTCGTCACTGTTTGCTAATATGAATCAGTGATGGTAGTACAGTTATTCAGACCCCACCAGAGATGCACTTGGAATGAAGACACGCACAATTTGTTTGCTTTTTCAAAAAAAAAAATCCATTTATTTATTTCATCATATCTGGTACTTGATCTTCATTTTGTTCCCAGTCCCATTCGCCACTGTTTGTTGACGTGTACCTGTGATGGGAGTACAATAATTTCGACCCATGGGGGATCTTGTGAGGTTGTGGAGTTGTTGACCAAGGTTTGACTTGCTTGGATTGGGGACGCAACTTGGTTTATTTTCAGGAAAGAAAATGTAAATATGTTCTCATGCTTGCACCTCTCTATTTTGGAGACTTTTTTGTGATTTCACAAACGAAGGGCTACTCGGCTCTGTCGACTTCTGTACTCAATATAATTCAGTTTCTGTGATACCTACCACTGATGTTCATGACCCTATATACTTAGCAATCAGCAGCTGATAGGTGCCTAGGGTCATTCAGATACTATCTCTTTCCTATCATTGTTTAGGTAGGATTCACTAGGTCACGTCCCGCCCAAGGTAATCTAATAGGGTAAGCTAGCTAGGGGAGCAAGGAAAATTACTACTATTCCCTCTCATCCATATTAATTGTTGTCACCGAATTAGATGTATCTAGCACTAAACATGTCTAGATACATCCATTTCTGCGACAAGTAATTGTCACATATTGCATGTTTAGGCGCTAAGCCATGGCCCTTGCGTCGGCTCAATCTGGAGCTGAATCTGCGACCAAGGTAACAGAATAGTACAGATTGGGTAGGTGCCCCGCCTGATGCCCTTCTGCTACTCTCTCCGACACGACCATGTGATCGCCGATCAGCGGCACCTTGTGCCAAGAAATGGCCTTTGATTCCCTTAACCGAACCCCCCATCTCATTTCTGTTCATGAGCTCATCCGCTGTAAAATTTACACCTCAAGTCATCTCAGTAAAAAAATACGATGGCTGTCTAGAATAAGTTCAGCCTGTCTAGTGCAGTATATTCTGAGCTTCACATTGGTAGAGGTGGTTTGAGGATTGGTTTTTAACCGAAATGAAAGCAGTTGTGTGTGTACAGGCTGATCCTGCAGGCTCAAGTGTTGTTTATTTTCGAATTTGTGAATCGCAGGGAATCATGATATTTTGGGTGTTCACTTAACTAGAGGACAGATCGGTCTGAGGCGGATCAGTGGCCTTTTCAGTCTGAAATGAAGCTTATTATTAATTCCGAGGGCCACGGGAGAAAATGGGGCTTGTCGGAGGGCTCTCCAGATCGGCACAAAATCGCTGTGCTCACTCACGCCTGTCTCGCCGTTTTTCCCTGATAAACTATTCTCGCGGAATCAGAAACCCAGTGATTTTACGGGTAAATACTGGGTGTTTTGGGGAGAGACAAGAGATGGTCGAGATCTGTTTTGGGAGTTCGTTTCAGTTTCAGAGGTGACATTTCCCCCCAACATTATTTGACACTTCCCCATCCACGGATCCACCTCCGAATTTTTAAGGGAGGCAGCGTGTGGTGGTATCCACTTATCACTCCCCCTGTTCCGAGATACCAACCCCTTGGTCTTCTCTGCTCGCTGCTCGCTGCTCGCTGCTCGCTGCCACCACCCCGTATCACGGGCACCCACGGACAGCGCTACGTAGCTAGTGGCAGTGCGCGTACCAGGGCCGGGGATGCCTCAGGTGGACCTGGAGAGCCTGGTGTGCGGCGCGACGGGCGCGGGCGCCGGGGACAGGAAGGTGTCATGCGAGACGGTCATCGCGGGCGGCAGCGGGGACGCCTCGCCGCCGCGCTGGGTGCCGCCGCCGCCTCCGCCCGACCACGACTTCCCGCCGGAGTCCATAACCATCCGCATCGGCGACGACGGCGGCAGCGCGGCCTTCTCGGAGCTGAACCCGATATACGAGCGGGACGACTCCACCAAGGGGAGCACCAACCCCAAGTTCGCCGCCGCAGCCGCCGCCTCCAACCCCGTCCCGCTCAAGGCGCGCTCCAACTCCGCGCGCATCGCGGCGGGCGCCCCGGCCGCCGCCACCGCCACCTTCTTCGGCCTCCCGGTCAAGATCCGCCCGGCGTTCACGCGCCGCCAGCCGTCCCAGGGCCGGATCTTGCCCGACAAGCAGCGCTCCGGCGGCACGGGCGAGGAGCCGCGCTCGCCCAAGGTGTCCTGCATTGGGAAAGTGCTGTCCGACCGGGAGAGGTACGGGCGGCGCCGCCGACGCAGGTGGTGGCGTGAGGTGGTGTCTGCGTTCCGGTGCGGCGGCGGCTGCGCGTGCCGAGGAATCGGTGGCGCGGGCAAGAAGATGGCGTTGGAGGACGACGAGTACGACGGCGGGGAGGAGGACCACGAGCCGAGCGTCGCGGCAATGCGGAGGTTCAAGTCCGGGAGGAGAGCCGACACGTGGGCAGAGGAGGCGCTGGCGGCTTCCGGCGAGACGACGACGGCGGAGGAAGAGAAGAAGCACGAGACTGAGCACTGGGTCCGACTACCGGTAAGTTAGGTTGCGGCGAGGGCGGGAAGTGAATCAGCGATACAAGCGGGGGACACGTGCATGGTGGCGCCCGCTGTCAGGGACGGCGCCCGGTCTGGGTTGTGGTCGCCGATAGGTGAGCTCGAGCTGTCGCATCAGTGAAGGATGGGCACACGAGCTTGGTGTAGGGGTGGTGACCGGTGACTGGCCTAGAAATGCGAGTTTTGGAATGAATTTCTGTGCTACGTAGTCTTTTGCTGGTTGGAGTTTTGCGCTTGGGATCGTTCAGTGAACCCGACTTGTTTCTGTTGTCGCGTGTCGCAGCAGTGCGGCCAATGATCGATGCATGTATGTACATACACACCCCGATAATAACAAGAACGCTCGCTTCTTCATTTTTTTCTTTTCTTTTTTTTCGCGGAAAAAGATCCGGATTTATTTCATGAGTTCATAAGAAGTACAAAGTATCCTAAACGTAATAAAAATTACATCGAGCTCTTTGGACCACCTAACGAATAGTACTGCCGCCAGAGCGAGCCGCCGACGCGCCGATGTCGCCGCTCCATTACCAGAGCCGGCATGCCATTGTTGATGACAGTCGGGAAGTCTTCGTGCATGTGTCCTAAGGACCAGCGCCCTAGAGATGAAGTTGTCGCCATTGAACCCTTGAATTGATCTGAAACTTGTAACACCAAACCTAAAACACACGTAGACTGGACGAGATCCACCGCTCCATGGAAGCTGCGACCAGACGAATCCCTACCCTCCTCAACGCCAGCAGCAGAATCATCGCCGACGAGGTGGAAGAGAAAGCAGGTATACCTTATTCTTGTCACGCACAACGCCGCCATAGCCACCATAACGACGATATCGGATGACCAGACTCTAACTTTAGGGACCCTTCTACACTGCCGAGCGCAGGTCCGAGGTCCCCACCTCCTCCCGCCGCCGGAGCGGCAAACAGAGAAGGCGGGGACCCGTCGATGCTCGGTCGCAGAC
The DNA here is from genome assembly GCA_916181665.1 of Avena sativa. Classification (NCBI taxonomy): domain Eukaryota; kingdom Viridiplantae; phylum Streptophyta; class Magnoliopsida; order Poales; family Poaceae; genus Avena; species Avena sativa. The sequence goes on along the minus strand of OV702288.1, from coordinate 623,817,957 downwards.
GGCGAGAACGAAGTAGATCGTGGCGGCTGCTAGGGTTTTTATCCTAGCCGCCGCCTCTTTTTCTCACTGGAGGAGAGAACGTAAAGAGTTTGTGATCTTGAGGAACGTGAAACGTCTTCATTTTTTTCTTTTCTACCGTTACTCTTTTCCTAAGGTCCATGCGAGAGGAGACATCACGCTCCGCTGTTTCAGCAAATTTCACAAAAAAAACTTTTGCGGCTATGGTTTCGTAAAACCAAAATTGCTAGTCAGGTAGTGTACACGTTTTTCAACAAACCGGGCCACCATTCAGGTGGAGGGTCATGAGGATCTGCTGATTAATGCCAAATGGGCTCTTCGGCCTATCAATGGGCTTTTTCGCCCATCAGGGAGATCCTACATAGGGATGGATTTTGATTTTCCTAAATTGGTGAGTCTCACTAAAATCTTTTCCTTTGGACAAAATAAAGAAATAGAAGTCATTGTCCTCATGGTTTCTCTAGTGAATTTTATCAATTTTTTTGGTATGATGTTAACATTTATTTCAACAATTTGTTTGATGTTTTTGTTGCCGGTAAGTTGGACATTACTTTGGTGCTATAACACTCACCCCAAAATATGAGGGTGTTGTCGTCATTCAAAAGTTTAGACCTATCTGCTTAATGAACACTAGTTTTAAAATGCGTACTAAAGGGTTAAAAAGTAGAATTACTCCTCTAGCAGACGAGAATGTTGATAAACTCAAACAACGTTTATGAAAAATAGATTCATTTTGGAGGGTGAAAATATTTCGCATGAAGTTAAAGGTAGGAAAATGTATGGAGTCCTCTTCAAAGTGGACTTTGGAAATGCATATGACAACATTAATTGGGCTTTCTTATATAATGTGATGCTAAAAAAAGCATTTCCCATAATTGGAATAGTTTAATTTCTAGCAACATTACTAGTGGCAAGGTTAATACAAAAAAATTAGCTGGGTGCTTTTTCGCCTACTTATAGAGGGGAGAGGCAGGGCGACCCCCACCATTCTTTTTAATGCAGTTGTTGATTATTTGAGTGTGATGGTTAAATGCTTGGCAAAATGGTTTGATTACATGTCTAGTTTCTAATTTGAAGGAGAATGGTATTGCCATTCTATAATACGCCGTTGGTACTATTTTTCTGTTTGATGAGGGTTTTGAAAATGCAAGAAATCTTAAATTTCTTATTTGCCTTTTTGAACAAATGGTTGGGTTAAAAACCAATTTGCTCAGAAGTGAAGTGTTCTGCTATCGTAGTATTGTCGACGAGTACGCCATGGAGGGGTCCTCACAGGACGTGGAGAGAGAGGTGGCGTAAGGCGGCAAGTTGGCGGGTATGAGGTAACACAGTTTACCTAGGTTCAGATCCCACGACGGTGACGGAATCCTACTCCTGATTCTAATCACTATAATGGCAATTCGCCGAGTTACAAAGATTGTAGGTTTCGCTGTGCGAGGTTGTCTCTTGTGTAAGTCGTACCCCAAAGGCTCCCATAGGTCCGTCTTATAAAGGTGCTAGAACCTAGGCTTATAGGGTAAAGTCCATATTAGGCAGATTACAGAGTCCTACACTAATACTAACTAGTCTTTGTGTCTTGTAATCCAAGGATTCGGCTTCGTCTATGTTGTTATTGTAGCCTTCCTAGTATTTCGGCATGGGCCTCCCTTCTGGACTCCTCTAGATAGGTCGCCTAACAGGCCATGGGCCATGCTACCAACTTTTTTAGCCACCCAGGTTATCAGGAATAGAGTTATGCCATGGTAATACCCATTATGCATATCCCTAACAGTAGCCCCCGAAGAACTTTAAGATCTACGACCTCTTGTCGCTGGTTCGTGAATGCTCTGTCTAGGTGATGTCAGCAATTATGCAGCATCTTGAAGTCCTCCAGAAAAGTACTGCAAGCTTCTTCTCTGTCTCCATATGTAAGCCGGAGAAATGTCGAGTCTTCAGTCATCTCCTTATAGTCGGATAATGTCTGGCTATCTCAAAGAATCTTTAGATATGACCTATCCTCTGCATCTGTCAGTACGATGATGGTACAACCTAGTACCATCTCAAAACTCATAGATGCCTAGGTAGATCATTATGCCATTTCCTCGAACGAGAAATCCAAAGCATTGGTGGCAGACGCGGAGACGTGGCAAAATCACCGTGCACGTTCCTCAACACGTCGCCTCTTACTCCATTGATTTTCATTTGCACAAATCTTGATGCCAGGTGTTAAAAATTACCATGGTGGTTAATCCTTTTTCATTCGCCTACATTCTCCCCCAATTCGTCTTCCTCCTTGTGATTGCCACCGTTTCATGCTTCCGAGCGGAAAACCCTAAGCCGCAATCCTCCTTTCCACCTTCCTCTCCCCCAATGGCCAGCACCAATAGCCCTTCGAAAGCGACGACTCCCGATGCTTCGGTCGAGTCCACACAAGTGGTGGCACCGCCACCAGAAGTGGTGGTTCCCCTAGTCACCGCCTTGGCGGAAGAAACCACTAGCTGTGACCAAAAGGTGGTGGCGTGAGGCCATGCAGAAGAAGAGGAAGAGGATGACACTGATACAAATTCCTTCAAGGGCCTTTGGAGGGGCTTGAAACTCGAAGCAATGGAGCTCAAAGATCTCATCGCCAAGGGGTACCTCCCATCGACAGAGGGGCTAGAGTGGCAACTAGCACTGGCCAGCGAGGTGACCCCTTCTCCCAAAGCCAGAGAGAAGGTGTACCTGATGACTGCAAGTGTACAGATCGTTTGTAGCTAGTTTCAAAATAAAGAAATCGATCCCACAGGGAGCAGGAGTCTGAAGTCTAATAACTCTTGAATTAAATATTGCAATAGAAATGCTAAATAAACTTCTAAGTGACAAGATAAAATGCGAGTATTGTGTAAAAAGGTATTTTTGGTATAAGAGAATAATAAGTAAAGTAAAACAACTGAACGCAGAAAGTAAGTATCGCGTATGTAAAAGAGATTTCGAACTGCAATAGGGAAAAAGTGTTCTCAAGGAGTAGCAGATACACCACTAGAATTATAAAGAGGTAAAGTAAAAATTATCATCATGAACATTTTCAACTGTGTATGTGTGGGAGGAACTCCATATTTCGATAAATAGGCAGCAACCACTGCTCACATCATGCTCATAACCAGAGTAGACAGCAGTCAACATCAATCGAATTACTACGCTATTAAGGGACATAATCCCGTAGGACGTATCCCATGGCATGAATAGTGTTCAGTGAGTTTCCTTGGTTCCCAAGTTGATATGTGAGGGGTGCCAACAATTTTATAGTCATTGTAAGTGCTGACACATCTCCGTCTACCAACAAGTAGTTCCCTCCATCAAGTCCCCATGAGAGGCAAATATTGAGAGGTCGACTTCTCTCAACACTAAGATGAAGACAATCTAACACATGGTCACAGTGATGAATATCATAATAAACTTTATCTTATTTCAATCTCATACTAGGGCTTCTCCATCTCCCCAAGAACTAATGATCTATTTAGACATGGAGACAATCAACATCATGGCAATAACAATGGAATCTATCATAGATGAATAGTACTTGTATAAATCCCCGATCGTCATAGCCAGCAATGCAGTTTCAAAGGTAGACATTCCCCAATGTCAATCACATTAACCATGTGACTCATGCTCGACCTTTCAGTCTCCTATGTTCCGAGGCCATGTCTACACATGCTAGGCTCGCCAAATCTAACTTGTGTGTATTTGCAGTGCAACATGGCTTAAACCCAATGTATATAAACGCAGATATGTCTGATACCCGATCGTCACGGCCTGCCTCATAACTGAGAACTTTCTTGGTGGTGCACACAAGGGGAACACTATCATTAGAATTATTTAGGGATTATCTTATCTGTTACCGTTGAGTATCTAATACTAGCATACGATAAGATGTAAAACAGGTATCAACATCATATGTATATCGTGATATGTTATGGTCCTTCTTCTTGTGCCTTGATCTCCATCGAGCGCTCCGGCATGATCTCCATCTTGCCCCTGGTTTAACGCCAGGTCCACGACGCCACCAGCAGGTCGTCCATCAGAATGATAACTATTACTATAATACTTAGTAACAGAAAAGTAAACTACTTTACCTTCATAACGACCAATACCATATCATAACACAAGCCCTCCTGCAAAACAAAGTTAGATGTCTCTACTTTATCTTTTGCATGTTTTACGTGGTTGTTAGGTATTTTATAATAGAACCGTTTCTAATCTAAGAACTTTCCAACCACAACATGGATCCAACAGTTGTCTCTACTACACCCTTTTTGGGGCCCTCTGTTGTAAATACTATATCAACTATTGAATGAGAGACAGACACCCGCTAGACACTTATATGGAGCAAGCCGTATGTCGGGCGTGGAACTAGTCTCGCGTACGAATACACGTAAGGTCGATCCGCCCGTTTCATCAAATAATACCGCGATATAAACGAGTACACGTTGGAGGGTAACAACTAAGGGATCAATGCCCGCACAATACTTGTGCGTACTGGCCGTACAACACTCCTACGCATAGATTGGCTCTAATACCACTAAAGGATTCCGTAGTAGAGAACAAAAAAAATCCTATGTTGGAAGTTCCTAACGCCCAAGATCTATTTATGTAGTAATGCAGTAACGACCGGAGCGTATAGAATACATAACCTTGTAGACCATACACGATTAACGTTCTGAGGGGAACGTGGTTGAAGTATCGAACTCCTAGCCGACCTCAAGGTCACGATGCTCTTCGCAGGTCACTCCTTGCTCCATATTCATCGTGCAGCAGCTCCGGCTCACGACATCCAAGGTGCCCCAAGTGTGGCCCCTCGCGGTTTCGTACACATATGGTGTATGATGACGACCTCCGGCTTTCCGATCCCGCCGGGAGTGTGGAAGTAGATTTCCGGCTTGGAATCCCTGCATCGCAACGGCGCGCTGCAGGTGAGCCTTTTTCGCACAGCCCATACATGGGGGCCATGGTCACAAGAGGGAGAGAGAGAGGAGAAAAAGTCAACCAAAAGATTTCTCTATTTCGTGTGTCTAATACCACCCATGGGCACCCCTTTATATAGGGGAAGGGAGGTGTGCCCTCCCCTTTGGGTTTCCCATGTGGGACTAAACAAGGAAGAGAGGAGGGGAGGCACCATGGGCCAGCCGGCCAGGGGTCGGCCCCACCCCGCGCACAGCCCAAGGCTAGCCTAGTGGGCCCCATTTGGCTGCTAGCCCTTGGCCCCTTTGGCCCTTGGCCCTTCCCTCTTGTGATTTTCCCTCATGGGCCCTTTTTCCCTAAGAATTTGGCCCATTACTGAAATACCCTTTCAAATTAGATTTTAATATTATATTTAATATTAATTATATTAATTAACATGTAAATACATATTACAAAATTCGATTTGACCCGAAACACCATTTGGTCCCATTTCGATTTCCTCCAAATGACTTCGGAACTTTCCGGAATGATTCCGGTTCTCTCATAGAACTTTCTGGTTTCCTTTTCTCTTTTATATGGTGATTCTAACTGACATAGGATCTCTAGCTCATTGTACACTTAAGTGTATTTCCCCACGGCTCGTGAATGGCACAAACCTGATCTCTATCAATGATCAATAGAGGGACCAGGATGCTCATATGACCCCTGTGCATTCCATGATAATAATTTCGTATGAACCGTAAACGTTGTTTCCATTCCTTTTGCTACTTGATACCTAGTTCACCTGAGATTTAATTTATGGTACATCTATACCTTCGTTCAATTTTGTTACCGATGAACTTGTTTTCTCATTCCCATGTTGTTGCATTTCGTGACCAAGTCACGCGTTTGCAAGCTTCGTTAATGCAACGTCATCGAGATGGCTACATGTATCTATCCGTTACATGGATTGGCAAATCCTGGTCTTGATATACACTCCTCTATATGCCCCTTTGGGAAACCTGAGTAGCACCTTTTTATCACCCTCTCACGAGATGATACTTGATGCCATCGAAGCTCCCTCCGGAATGGTGATTTGCATTCTCTCACAGTCTAAGGATTAGGTTGCGAGGTTTTCTTAGTTTATTATTAATGGTGAACTTTGTAACTAGATCTCATTATGATACAAATATTGGGTGTTTGTCTATCATGTCATTCAACCAATGATATGATCTCATTGTCAATTGGCATAAATGCCCATGATCTTGAAACCCTAGATCATCCTCATGACCAATGAGCTAGTTCACTAGAGGTAAGTAGAGACTTGGTTTGTTTACATACCATACATGTACTAATGTTTCCATTTGATACAGTTATAGCACAATATAAAACTATTATGAACTAACTGAGATATGACAATAAAAACTATTTATTATTTGCCTCTAGGGCATATCTCCTTCAGTTGCATAACATATTTTATGCAAAATGGCATATTGCTTCTTTAAACAATAGTCCTTACTGGACCAATGATGCTATTTTAGAGTTTTGGAGTTTATATCGACTAGAAGACCTTGGATGTATAATCTTTCAGTCAAAAAAAAAAGTTTACACTTGACCATGCCTTTTGATTATTTTGTATCAAGTATTTACAATCTATTATTGTTATCACGTGCATTCAAAAAGGATGAAAGAAAATAATATTTTCATAATAATATGATTAATTGATTATCGGCCCGAGTGGTGATAATCTATTATCACTAGCAATGTAAACATGGTATGATATGTGATTGGTGGAGGTTCCATTTGCATGAGAATGCATCTTCTAGGAATTAATAACCAATGCCACCAATGATTCTATCGTCGTATAATTCGCGTTAACCATAAGATCTGGTACAAAACAGAGAATTCAGTTGTATCTTTTTCCTTTTGCATACTGATGAATGATCGTACCATAAGTTATATGCACATGGGTGGAATCTCATGATTTTCCATGGTATTGATGTCTATGAATGTCTATAAAGGACTACCGGAGGTATGTCTGTCCAAGGGAGAGTACTAGGGGTAATTCTGCTTGCAGAAAAGGGTGGGCACACGGGGTTGCGGAGAAGGACAGTGAATAGCTTTAACCTTAGACTAGGCCTCACACAAGGAAGTATGAATGGAATTCACGACCCGGTTGTGCAACAAAGATAAGATCTCTTAGGGGTAAAGCAACGCACATCTGCATAGTGTACCAAACTGTGACATGTTACTCTCTGTTTCGGAAAGAAACTACGAACGCGACGAGAAAAAACTCTATGAAGTTATAGTAAACCTGTAAAGCATAAGAGGCATAGTTTTTTTAGAAATAAAAGCAATATTTTAAAAAAATGTTTACAAACACTTGCATAGCCTAGAACCTATGGTCCGAAGCGTGTTCAGCGGAATGAATGCAGGAGCACATCATTTGATTTGCGCATGTGTGTGTCTGTTTTGATCGCCGGACTTGTAACGATTTGCTCCTTCGATCGCCGGAACTTCGAATGGGCGGTTTTTGATCGCCGGAACTTCGAATGGGCGGTTTGTGTTTTTTTTTACTTCCTCGGGCCCAAATTAATTGATCGCATCAAACAAACTTTTTAAACATATCGCCCTTTGTTCTGTTGGTCTAGGCGATACTTGGGTGCTGCGGTGGAAACCACCCTCTCCTGGCCCGCGCCCAAGTCTCAAAAACCACGGGCACAAAGCCGCAAACCACAACGGCGATCGCCGGATGCGCTGGGACGCAACGGCTGGAGATGCTCTGAGGCATCTGATTAGCTGCGGGTTGCGCTTAATGATCTCCATCGATTTAGGTGCAGCTAGCTGCCAGTGTCAAACTGATTGCACAATCCCGTCGAGGATGACGCGACGTACTATACTCCTCAAGCTTCCGTCACCGCCGCCGCCGGCGGGGATAAGTTTCCGCCATTCGGTGCCACACCGCTCGATGGCGGTAAGTCTCTGCCGTTGACGTCTGCATCTACCGCGTTCCGTCCACTTTAGCAGTGTGGCCGCTGGCGGCTGGCGCTGAGCGAGATGCGGCCGGGTCGCCGTCAGCCTTTGAGGATGACATCGCACAGCTGGTTGCTATAGCTGCTACGGTATCTGAAGCTTGGTATGAATGATTTGGTTTGATGGTTTGACCCGAAGGCGAGCCGTCTAAACGCCCTGCAGTTCAGACATGAAAGAGGCTTCCAGCTTCAGGCCGTCAGAGAGAAACAGAGAGAAAGGGCAACACTGTTGATTTGACGAACAAATCGTACACTAGAGTTTGGCCCCTAACACTGCTGTTGATTTGACTACCGGCAGAAAGGGCAACACTGTTGATTTGACGAACACTTGGGAGAAACAGCTCGGTACCTCGGAGAATCTTCCATCTAGCTAGCCCTACTGGCATGTAAACAACAGTTTTTTTTTCTTAATCTTTCAGGGGATCTAAACACCAGCAAATGCTTGTAGTTTTTTTAATGTAAAACATGAAGACATGTTTGTTTCTTGAGCATCTGAACATGAACAGAAGTACTCCCTCCATCTTAAAATAGATCTCTAAAACTTTTCTAAATTTAGTATCTTGATTCATCCAAATTTAGACAAACTTTTGACATCTATTTTGAGACGGAGGGAGTACACACGGTATGAGCTATTTTACCTTCTTTATAGGCAGAGAATGAAGAGCCCAAACAGTATGGGCTTAAGCCCTAGAGTGCTATACCGACTGTAGGCACAATCTCAATCTCAATCATTGAGATTCTTGGCCCTTCACATACTACAGAAAATAAAGGCATCATGGCAGTCAGGATAGCCATCCATTTAAGTTTTGCAGCAGGCCGAACAGCTTATGTTCTGAAGAGAAATGCTACTCCCACAACAACATATTGCTACGGAATCCACCTAAAAAAAACATATATTGATACGGAATTCAAAGATGCGGAATTGCAATCCTCTGGGTTTTGCCATTTTCAGTTAAAAGAGGTTCAACTTGAAGTTACTGTGCGTGCGTGTCGAACATGTATGTCTTTGATAAAAACTTAACCCATGCTTGTGCCACATGTACTTCATCTGTAAGTATGAATCAGGGTGCCCAATCTGCTAAAAAATCTATGTAAGTATGAATAAACACGATAAAATCTGCTAAAATTGCACGCGCATCTAGACGACAACTGCGGGGAGAGGCATATATGGAGGGCTGCTAGTACCTGCTAGGGTAGGCAGCGGCGGCCGCAGTGCTTTTGCTGAAAGATAGCTGCACATTCTGGTCCTGGGAATAAAGCCTCTCTCCTAGACATACTACTACTCCTATTACTAGCTCTCACTCACACGACGGTTAACTGCCTAGATTCATGTAGCGGTCAGTACCGACTTTTGAATAAGAAAATATCCCGCAAAAAAGGGTAAGTAGTACGTCCCGTAGATAGATATTGCACAGCCGCACCACGTCCGCATATATGATCAGCGATCACGAAACAAGGCATGGATGAGACGAGATTTCGAACGACCGAAGAGCAGTCGGTTGGCTCCGAGCTCCGGCAAGTAGCTAGCACGAGCTTGGTAGCGAGCGAGTGGCCGGTCAACAACAGCTCGGTGAGGTGGGAGGAGCAGGCGTGCAGGCCAGCCAGACATGGACGAACGTCTGAATCGTCTCTACCCTGGGTGCTGACGCGAACGTCTCCAAAGCTCTCGACCGGTCGAGTTAGCTCGAACAGAGCCCTCACCTCAGCCCAAACCGCATGCGGCGCGTACCAGTCAGACACATCAGGCACCAGCGACGGCACCTTCACCGCACCGCGCACAAAATGGTTCTCGACAAAAGGGGCGGTAGCCCAGAGGGGACCTTTGCGGTTGAGCACGGACAGGACAGGATCGATCATTTCACATGGTCACATGGGTATGGGCATGGCCGCGCCGGAAGCTCCGGCACGCGTGAGCCGCGACAGGTCACCCGCCGGCCGCCGCTTGGGCTTGGACACTTTCTGATCACGATTTGGTACTGAACTTTTAAACCGAGTTCGTGAGCTCTCTATCTAGTATTTGTCAGCAAAAAATATGTCCACTGTTCCGGCCGTCTCTGATGAGTCATGAGTGGTGAAGACAACTCAGACTCGCTGGACCGCTGGAAGATGCGTTACTCAGAAGGTAGCCAGCACCCAATCATTTTCGTTCCCGCGTGCGGTGGTATGTAGGAGTAGTACGTGTGGAGGAAGCTCGGAGGAATAATAATGCGGCGAGCATGGCACCCACCGCCGTCGCTAACGTTATCTGCAAGCCAACCCATCGGAAAAAGGGAGCAGAATTAGGCGTGGAAACTAAGATTACGAACAGACCTGGAGCCTCCTTTGTCACTTTGGCACTTTGACATTCCCTGTAGCAGAGACCCGTTTCTGCCAAAGCTCTACTCGTAGCTTGTTTCACCGGTCAAAGACTCAAAGAACTGAATGCCTACACGTCAGCGCTTTCTGTGATGCCCGCCGATCGATCGCCGTCCCTTTTGTGCGTCTCCACATCTTCACAGGGTCGTGCGCGCACAAAGGAAGGGGAAGGAAAAGGGTAAAGGGTCCCCTTTCCCCTCGAGATGATTGCCATGGGAATAATCAGAAGTGAGAGAGGAAAACTTTTTTCGGACAGACATCACTGTCCAGCCGAATTTCCGAATCTAGGCCTGCCCCATCGTTGATTTACATCCTTTCGTATGTAATAAAGAGTATACAATGAATCAATCGCTACTAATCTTCTTCTAATAATAATCTTTTTCTCCTAGCGCCAGAGTGCTGCTGACAGCATGGGCAATACTAGCAGTAGCGTCCACAAGGATAACGTTCTTCTTCTCACCGCCGACGAGAACATGGACTGCGACGAGTACGGGTCGAACGCCCTTCCTACCGACCCGCCGCCTGACCCGGATCCCGACGCCCCGGGGCTGCCGGCGCTGATCGCGTACACGGGCGACCCGTTGGGGTAGAACAGCCCGTAGTTCCGCTCCGACGCCGGGCCGGGCTTCATGTTCTCGTTGAACAGCGCGAACACGAACACGTTCACGGGCACGTTCGGCTTCAGCGGCGTGCCCTGGCCCATGGCGACCCGCTGCATGAGGTTCCCGTTGTACGCGGCCGCGTTCGGCACGCTGGCGCCCACCTCGTCCTCCTCCCCTTTCGACGGCCACCCGGTCTCCGAGATCGTCACGGGGATGCCCGTGTGGCCCATGGCCTTCATCGCCGCGTACACGGCGTCGATCTGCGCGTACAGCATGTTGTCGTACACCAGCCCGCCGTCGCGCACGCCGGCGTTCGGCTGGAACAGCACGTACGGGAGCGACACGGTGGCCGGGTCCCCCTTGTAGGCGAAGAACGGGTACGCGTTGAACAGGAACGGGGACCCCGACCGGTTGTGGAACTCCAGCAGCGGCCGGATGTACGGCGCGAAGCTCTCCTGGAACGCGCCCGACGACGGCGGGAAGCTGCTGGCCAGCACGGCCGCCGAGTGCGCCGACGACACCGTCACCTGCCCGCCCAGCCCCACCGCCACCAGAGCGTCGTGCACCGCCTGCATGGCCGGGACCAGGTTCGCCGCCATGCCCATGTCGTTGTTGCCGAACACCTCGTTGCCCACAGTGATGCACGTGATGCGGGTCGCCGGGATGAAGGGCTGCACGTGCTGCGACACCCACTGCCGCGCCGCGGACGGGTTCGTCGCCATCGTCTGGATGTTCTCGTTGCCCACCGCGATGATGAACTCCACGCCCGTGTTGGCGAACGCAGTCAGCACCTTGGGGTCCGCGTCGTACAGCTTCACCCTGTTCACGTTCATCGACTGGAGGAGCCCCGCCACCCGCGTCGGGTCAGGCAGGTTGTTCGCGATCTGCCCGTAGTTGATGCCGAACTTTTGCTGCGCCAACACCGTCTCCACTGCCAAAATTAAGCACGCCGCCAAGATTATTAGCAACACTTTTTAGCAATCAACAAACTCCCCGGCCGGCCGGGGGATACTTCTGGAAATATTTCTTTCAAAAAGGAAAAAAATGCAATTTCGGAAATCGAATTTCCCTTTTCAGATAGAGCCACGGAATACTTTAGGTGGGCAGTCTCTTTCGCGATCGGGTTGCAGAAACTAATCCGTCAGAAACAGACCACCTACTGCTCTCGAATTGATATTGTACATGCAACTGCAATCAGGTACTAGTAGCATTAACATATATACCGGCAGGCAGGAAGAAGGGACTATTCACAAGTGTATGTATGGTTTCAGCACTACATCATCTACTGATGACGCCGGAAGCTTTCAGCACATCCTGAATCGGACACATGCGTGGGCGCATCAGCGCTGACGAAGCAGGCCGGCTTTATTAACTCTTACGACAATGACGTTGGTAGTACTGATATCGGGAACAGCAATGCTAATAAGCAGGCTCGCTGGATCTGAGATCTCCATACTCTGCTTCGTAGTAGCTTTTCTGTCAGCAGCCGTCATGTCTGTCGGTGTTGTGATTCTCATCGGAGTTGCAGAGAACTGAATTCAGCGGTTCAGCCTAAGCCGTCTTCAAATCCTTGAAAACGTCCTACCGTTTGGAATATGAGCATGAAGTCGCGCTCGGTGTCCATCTTACAAGCAAGAACTCGGGGCGGCAGACGGACAAAACAGAGCTGTAACCGGCAGCAATGGCGGGCGCGGGTGGCAGAGGCAGGGCAGCGCGAGCAAGAAGAGAAAAACGGAAATATCCTATCGTTTGAAATTTGAAGACGAAATCGCGCACAGAGTCCACGTCACGAACAGGAATTTGCGGCGACAGACGCAACTAACGGAGCTCTAACCGGCAGCAATGGCGGGCGCGGTGGCAGAGGCAGAGCAGTGCGAGCAAGAAGAGAAAAACGAAGAGCACAACGAAATACCCTATCCTTTTATGATATAAAATATGAAGATGAAATCGGGCACAGAGTCCATCTTATGAGCAAGAACTCGCGGCGACAGACGGAGATAGTAGCAGGGCTTAATCGGCACCAATGGCGGGCGCGGTGGCAAGACAGAGGCGGGGCAGCGCGAGCAAGAGGAGGATAGAAGTAAAACACAGCGCATAAAGAAGCAACGGTGCCAGCAGAGCACTCACCGGAGAAGAAGGCGACCAGGAGGCAGAGCAAGAGGAGCGACGACGAGACGCGGTGTTCCATTGCGAAGCGTCCGTCTTTTCTCTCGGCGCCTTGGCTTCTCCTCCTCTCTCTCGTCTGCTTCCTCCGTCCTTGGCCGATAATGCGATATGCTTGGGCGGTTATGCTCGCATTAAGTACCTCCGCAGCAGCTCCTTCCGTTCTCCCACTAGTAACATATGCATGTTACTACTCTAAATTACTCCCCACTATGACCACCGCCGGTCCCAGACTCCAACGTGTATGAAAAAATGGAAACTTTAAAAAATATCCTGGCTGAAGTCGGCGCCTGGCCTGATGTTTCCATTAAAAAAATCTGGAGGGTCGGGACACCAGACTCGACCACACGGGCGCACCACTCCGGCACGTGTGCGGCCGCTCCACACCGGTTCCCTCCACGCTTCGTGCACTACCTCTGCCTGGCCTCTTGCGTCTGTTCGTACCCGTGCCGGGGTAATGCGATTTCGCCCGCTCTAGAGCAGCAATAGTGGCTCTTGCATTTGGACATTCCAGGGTCGCGGCATCAATCAGTCCTGGCATGATTGCCCTAGTCACGGTCCCTACACCATACGTGCGCACGATAGGTCGTCCCGATTGTTTGTCTCGTAGTACGCGCCTGTCTTGGGGTGAAAATCATCTCAAGAGAAGCCCAAAAAACCTGAACTCTGTCGTTGAAATCGCCCGTCGAGCGCGCGCAAGCAACAGTCAAACGTTCTCCTGCCTTGTCTTGTCTGGGAGGAGGTGCGACAAGGTGCTAAGGGTGGTGCTTAGTAAAATAAGCCAAGCATTCGCATAACCATCATATGTTTATTTGTACAGGAAAGGTGTCTAGTTTGGCATTTGTCTAATATAAATAAGTATCGATGCTTAATAAAAAACCGGTTATTTTTCATAGGCACCTCCGTAAGCATCTAGCACTGTACATGCTCTAAGAGCACCTCCACTCGTGCCGTGCGCCACCTAAAATATCTGAGAAGGGTGCGCGCTCCGGTGGCCGCGATCTATACTAGGTGATATATCCGGCTCGATCCATTCGCCTACCAAATTTGGGATGCAAATGCGTTTGGTCAGACAGTGCACTCGTCCTCCCCCTTGACCTTTCTAGGCCTCTCTGCCAGTGGCACACAAGTCAGTCCTTTCCCTCCAAACCCTTGCCCAAAATTTCATCGACGGCTGCAGAAGCCCTAGCTAGCGATGATACTGTCGCCACAACCGCCGTTGGCCCTACCGTTGGCCATGCCGCCAAGATGTTGCCCAAGACAAATGAGGAGTAGACGCCAGAGGAGCGATCGCTCGAGTCATCAACCCGCATAGGCCGGAGAGAGGCCGTCAAGGCTCGAAGCCGAACAACAAAGAAAGGGAGACGAGCTAAGGTCAACGCCTACGTAGGCCAGAAAAGCCATGCGAGGCATGGCGACACACCCTCCCGACTCGACGCTTCCTGTTTGCGGTCGTTGGAGTCCTTGTCCATGCCGGGAGGACCTGTCCTCGACCTCAACTGCACACCCACGCCCGGAGAAACAACGCCATTTGCCAACAAAGAATCAACGACGGATCTCTGCCGCTAACATGCGAGCGCCCCTCAACATGTTCGACGGAATGACCGGCCTCCCGCGAATGCCTACGAGCATGGTATGGTCGCAATATTCCTTTCCCAGGGTTTGTGGAGTGTGCCAGCAGTTTGTAATCGCCAATTTGTGTGCAGAAATGCACAGAGAACCATGGCAGGGACATCATGCATGGCATGATCAATATGGTGGGCATATGGGTGATGCCGAAGAGACTAAAGAAGAGACTCAATAAGATGCCTACTCCATTGATGGGAAGCCATTTTTTGGGAACGATGTCGTGTCTATGTGTGAGGTTCTCACCCAAGCCGCTACACAAGAGGGCAAGAAGGTGAGCCAAATGACCATTGTCTACACCACCCAAGAGGAAAAGTTTCTATGTGATGCTTGGAGATGGAGATTTCCCAACATCCACTATGTGGTGTCGATCAAAAGGGAGGGGCATATTGGCGAAGGGTGGGAAAGTACTTCCATGAGAGAAGGAAGGTGCATGCGATATGGTGATGGAAAGGCCAATAAGCAGGCTCTCATCGGATGACATGGTAAAACCTCTCCCTCTCTTGCCAATGCACCTTGCATATATGTGTACACGTGTCATGGATTATCGTCCATATGTGTAGGTGTTGCAAGCTTTAGAACACTTGAAGTGTATCCATGACAAAAGGACATCCACATTGTGCCATTGTTCGAAGGAGATCAAGGATTGTAAAAAATAGGAAACTAGCTACGATCTCTATCGCAAGACCGATGCCGCGAAGAAGAAGGGCAATGCGTCAACGGATGGTGTCATTGAGGTTGACGACCATGGCCAATGCATCGACGACCCGGGCTCCGACGGCCCAAGCAATACTGCACATGTCAGTCAGCCAAGGGGCCACAGGTCCTCCAAGACCGACATCAATCATCAAGATTCCTCGTTGGCATTTTAAAAGATCTTGGGAGAGTCAACCGCCAAGAAGGAAGAGATCAATACCGAGAGGGAAGAGAGGCGGCACAAAGAGAAATAGACCACCATTGTCACTATCGACGGAACGTCACCTCTCACTGAAAGAATATTCCGCCTTTATAAGACACCAAATTGTCAAACCTGGGGTTTAAACTCTGGTGGGCTGGGGGTACCACTGTCCTCCTAACCATCCAACCATAGGTGGTTCTCAAGTGTCATGCCATTCTATTCCTCTACTTTTACTATTTCTATGTTTTACAAAATCTTTTGAATCAAACGAGCAACTAGCCTTACTATATGTAAAGGATCATTTAGGACACGTTGACCGTCCAAAATGGGTCGGTTCAAACTCCTGCCACCTCTCGGTATTAAAAAAATATCCTCGATCTAGGAGTAGGACGGTGGATGTGTGTGGATGCCCCCCTCCCCCCTTTTTTTGTTTTTTACGGCTATCCTGTCTTGTCGACCGCGTGAAATATTATTTCACACCAACAGGCTGTGTACTGCATCTCCTAAACTTGTCCAATCCAGTACATCAAGTGCGCGATACGGTGTGATGTGCCAGTATGATTGATCGCATGACAAGGGAATAAACCGTCCTGGGCATGCAGGCATAGCTAGCTGTTGTCGCGTACGCGTGCTAGCATTTCAAGCAAGTTTAGTGCACCCACTCCGAGAATAATGGCTTTTTTTTTACACACCCTGACTCTGTTATCGTTAACCAGACGATACCGCCAGCTAGCCAGGTAGTATAAGATAAAAAAAAAGAACCGTACCTATAGTCGGCAGCTGCACCTAGATTTAGCATGTTTGGTAGGTAGCATGGCAATGGCATGGAGCACGCGGTATGGTACTGTTTTTGCCTGTGCTTCCTGCTCCTCCTGGAGATCACCACGAAAGAACGGCTACCGACTTCGAAAACTTGGATTGGCGCGTACTGCTACGTTCAACGGACAGCTAGCTACAGTTCATACTACTGCTTGGTACGTAGTGTTGTAGTCCCGTGTAGGACTTCCTGTTCGATTCCTGTCCGTGCGTTTGGTCGACCGTCACACTGAAAACCAAGCCAAGCATGGAACACAGGATAACATACAAAAAACATTTCGCAGCTGTGCGTACGTATTGCGGCTTGCAACGTCATGGCGCAACATATTTTCTGTTAAAAAAATGGAGCATCTTTCAGACCACTAGCTGTGGTGCAGTCTTCCGGTACATCTTTCCTAATATTAACAAATAGGATATCAAATATCTTTTCTTTTCTTTTTTTCCTTTCTCACTCTGTTTACGTCTTGGATCTTGAGTAGTAGTATTTTATAAGTATTATCCCATAATTATGATAAGGATGGTATGCTTATGCACCATGGTTCCCTTGTTGTACACGGTTCTTCGTGTTGCTGATCTAATCACATGTCTCTCCTGGTGTCCGAGGTGGCGAATCCTAGCCCTCCTTGGACGCCACCCCCTGTCCTACCACCCTGGCCTCGTCGTCCTAGGAGGCCTTCGTCGAACAAGGCCACGCGACGCCGGTGATGGGGGTGGCAGGGATTTCTTCTCGGGGCCTTCACACAGTGCCATGGAGGTCAGTGTTGCGCTTGGCCCACCCGCTGCCGTCGACTTTACTGCTTGGTGAGTCTCCCCTCTTCCTGCGCCCCTCCTTCCCTCTCGGGTTAGTTACTCTAGTGGCTCGTGCTCCTAGTCGTGGTGACGGGTGCCTAGAGCTGGATCCGGTCGGATTGGGATCTCGTCGATGGTGGACTTGGTGGGGTTGGTATCAGGTAAAGGGTGGCGTGGTAGTGTCCGCATCACTGGCAGTACGGTAGGGACTGTGCCGCCACTTATCCGGGGCGGTTGAACTCTCATTGAAAATCTGACGTGGGGTGGTGTCTCCGACGGATGGTGTTGGCCATGTCGCGGCTCGTCGTTGTGCGGGTGGTCCTAGGAGGGCCTGTCATCTTCAATCAGTGTGGAGAGATGTTGCTGGGGCTATGCAAGCATACTCAGAGTGAGTTCCGCGATACCGCCGGAGCCGGGCGGGAGCTCACAGCTTATCCCCTACTCGTCTCTACCCGGACTTTCGTGTGTTTTGACCGCAACCCTCCTGTGCCTACACTCGTAGACATCAACCATGCCCTCTCCCCATCGTCCCGTGGTGTGGTAGTCTTTCGGACCAACTGTTGTACGGTCTTCCACATCTTTCGTAGTACTAACAAATTTTTTATTAAGAAAATATGTTAATATCGTGAAAATATCAATTACACCCAGCCTCGCACCAATAAGATGTTCAAAGACATTAGGAATACAACGTAGCCAAGAAAAAAAAATAGGATATCAAAGATCTTTTGTTTTCCTTTTTCCTTTTTCACTTTGTTTACGTCTTGGATCCAGAGTATTTTAAGCATTCTCCCATATTATTACTATTATAAGGATTACTATGCACCCTGGTTCCTTTGTTGTACAGGATTTATCACGTTGCTGAATCTAATCACATGTCAGAAAGCCTGACGGCAAAGCAAATATACATTTTCTTCATCAGAAAAGAAAATATGGAAAGCTACATCCCTTTTCGTTTGCGCCGAGAGAGAAGTCCAAGCACAAAACTAGCTCTCTTCTCTGCAAAAGCCGATCAAGTGTTAACAGCGATTAAAGCATGTTGTGGTGTAAATCAAGTCGCCGATTAGCTACTAGCAACAACCAACAGGCACCAACCACAGATCGATATAGCTGTTTCACGATCTTATGTAATCTCCAACAACAGCTGAATCGAATGGTAATTAGACACTTTACAGTCAAGCAGGATAAGGTTAGGGGAGGAATTCGGCGAGATTTGTCCAGAAACGGTCCGGGTTAATGCAATGCAAAGGTGGCAGAATCACCGGCGGCGTCAAAACTCAACGGAGCTACAGTAGCTGGTTGAACGGGGAACGACGAAGTATGCCGCCGCACGTGCGCATTTCGCTGCCACGCTGGAACGGGCCCTGGTCGACTAGACGCTGACCGATTGGTCAATGCTTCCACGTCAGTCCGCTAGCCGGACGGTAAAGATCCACGGGCATCGCCGTCTCTTGCCTATCTGGCTCATGGGTCCCGTTTTAGCCGCCGGTGATCGTCCACGTACGCCGGCCGGCGGCGGCTTTGAACCCACGGCGCTGCGCGGGAAGCCGGGAAGGTTCATTCGGATTACGGACAGATAACAGCTAGCAACGATTAAACGCGCTAATCTGCACCATCATGTGAACTTCGGCTTTCGCTGTCTGGCTCGTGCGCTCGGTTTGTCACCTACCCTACATGGTGTGTAGATCTGTTGACTCCATGCGATCCGGCGGTGCCTGTCGGCTGCCACCGTCGACGGTGTTTGGAAGACATCAGCGTCGCGCTGACGAGGCAGGAGAGCAGATTTGATCACTCGACTGGTTTAATCAACTCAGTGGTTTCGTTATCGTTATATAAAATAAACAGATCAATCGACTCAGTGGTTTCGGGTCAATCATGTCGGAGTATCTCAATGATGCATGTTAGGCAATATCTTATGTAGCCTGACAAGATGGCCGAGGTTTACAAACTGTTTGGTAGGAGGAAGCTAGTATATGTATGAATATAAGAAAAACGTACCAGCTCGCATTAGGTGCACATTTTACTCGCTGAGGAGCTCTTTTGGGTCAAGAGATACAAAGTTTCAGATAGAGATGAAGACGTAGAACAGCAAGGTTGTTCCAACTTTTCGAGAAATACCGAGTACACCACGGACGACGAGCAGTCAGCAGCTTCGATACCTATTAAGTTACCACCGAGTAAAAAATAACGCGCTATGAGATTTATCTCTGGCCTTTCCAGGATGCTATCACCAGATAGAAACCAGGCAATTAGCCCCGGTTCATAAAGGCATGTCCCGGATTGTGAACCGGGACTGCCAAAGTGAGACTAAAGGTCCAAACTTTAGCCCCGGTTCTGTTATAAACCGGGACTAAAGGTCCAACCACGTGGCCCTACTAGTCGCGCTGGGCGGCAGGACATTTAGTCCCGGTTCCGCGGTAGCATTTTGACCATTTGGCTACCGCGGCAGGAGATGGGGTTTTAAGGTTTTGTGTTTTTCTTTTCATTTTGTGTTTTGTGTTCAATTATTTTTCATTCTGTGTTTTTATTAGAAACAAGTTTTCATATACATACAGAACGCTACATAGTACTTCTACACATTGATGCAATATATAATATAATTTTTCTTACAAGCATACATGGAGTCCCAACCGGGTCCAGAGCATTACATGGAGATCATTACATGGATGTTTTAGGATCTACGTATAGAGTATTCTCCACGTGGGTCTATGACCTCGTCGACAAAAAATTCAGCAAATTCCTCTTGGATCGCTATTAGGCGGTCCTCTGGTAGGAGCTTGTCCCGCATCGCGTCCAACTATATAAGAAGGAGATCGTATGCATTAGACTCAACACAACTTTTTGTAATAAAAATAAAGGGTGAATATATTGTTTACTTACTCGAACATTTTCCGAGGGCTTCTCAATACTGATGCGAATGAACTCGCACACGTAGAATCCATATAGATTAGTCCCCTGTGGCTGCCTGGCGTATTTTACAAGAATAGAATTCAATCAAATAATAACTCTAGCATGATAAATGTACATAAACTAGAATTAAATAAATAGATGCGCGGACTTAGCTCGTACTATTTACCGAGAGTGATTTAAAAAATAGCTCCTCACGCCATTGACCGCGGACATGGTTCTTGAACCGTGTCCAAACCCTACCCGACAAATAAAATTAATGTATGAGTTAATAACTACTTGATATCCCAGAAAATGAACGAAAGAAACCGATATAGTGCGATAATGGTTGAAATTACCTCTGGAGCGCATCGATAATGCTGCGGTAGTCTTCAATGTCTTTGTTTAGTGAGTCCATGATGTGAATTCTTTCCAAGTCAACTGAAATGCTTAGAAGAATCCAGTCGTATCTACGCAAGGTTTACATACGTCAGTAACTCATCATTTATACTAAACATCGAGTAAGCAAAATTTAATGTGTACAAGAACTCACTTGCCGTCGTGGTAAGGAAATAGTATTTCATTATAGAAATGCTGGTTCTTGAGAAACCAGAACAAGTTGTGCTCGGTCTCCAGTGGTTTATCCTTTAGTATAGCTCCATGAACTCGATGTGGGTCAATAAACCCAAATCCATTGATAGCCTTTTTTTACAATCGAGCATCTTCATTCTGCATCATTATATATAGCGTACAAAAGAATATAGTGAGTATACTTACCGGGAATGAATTGAACAAGTTGAGATAGAGACTTAATTACATAAATAAAATAATTACTTACAGACAATAGGAACTGAGGATAGTTTTGTCGAGTTCCTTTAGATTGAATAACTGAAATAATTCTGTAAATTCAACAGGGACCTCGTCTTCAGTGAAGTAATGCGATTTTTCGAACTTTCTGTAAGAGCCAATATTGCTGTTCTTTTGATGCTTTCATGTACCATTCATGGAATCGTCGCATTTGTGTTGGCATATCCCGAAGCCTCTTAGAACTGACCAGAGGCTCCCCGTGAACAAATTTGGGTGCTACCTCAGCCTTGGGCATATCGCTGTGAAGAATGTCATGAATAGACATATTACATTGCTCGGCCAATATCCTAGCCGTTTCTGGATCTATAGGTTCCACCTCATATAGTTGAGGTTCGGGTATGATCACCTAGAGTGGGGGGAGCGATTGATTTGCTTGTTTTCCCAGCTGGAGAACATCTCTTTTGGTTCTTCGGCTACCACTTGATTGTTTTGTTTGTTTCCCCAGCTGGGGGACGTCTGTTCTGATGCTTCCGCTACCACTCGATTATTTTGCTTGTTCCGCCTGCTGGGGAACCTCTTTTGTGATGCTTCCTCTACCGCTTGATCTCTCATGTTTTAGTGTCTCCTGAAGACATCGTGTATAGTCATCTGGCGCATTTAACTGAGCTTGGGATGGTTGCGTCAGTAATTTCCTAAAGTGCTCCTTGGTTTCCAGTTTTATTTGGACCTCTGGCTCAGGTTGTTTCTTTTTAAAATGAGCATCCACTTCGGCCCGTACGACCACATCGGTCTCCTCATCGGTCAGGTCGTAAGCCCTCTTGGGAGGAACCGGCGGTACTCTTGGGAGGGGCGACAACTGTCGCTTTGGGCGTCGGTTATCGCTCGACAGAGCGGTGATATTCTTCCGCTTTTGGCCCTTAGTGGGTGGAGGCGGCTGCGTAGATTGAGATGGACTCGTGTTGGGGTCATGGATTGGACTTGGAGGTGGTGGACTTTTACTGGGAGGAGACGGTGCACTTGGAGGTGGACTTTTACTGGGAGGAGACGGTTGCCTTGGAGGTGATGGATTGTTTCTCGGTGGAGAAGGTGGCCTTGGTGTTGAGCCTGGAAACTTGATGTATTCTTTTTTCCAAAGAATGAAGCCACTCGTGACTTCTCCCAGTGTGGTCTCCCCTTCACCTCCAGGGATATCAAGCTGTAGTGACTGACACATAGGTTGAATTTCATCCACACCGACACGAGCATAGCCAGCTGGAATCAGATTGAAATGGTAGGTCGCTCCCGATGCAGAAGGTAAAGCAAAGCCGACCGCCACCTTCATGGATATATTCTTCAGTTCAACATCCAGCTCACAACTAGTCTTCTCCTTAATTGCATCCACGGGCTACACATCCATTGTGCATCATTATCGTGGCCCTCCGTGGAAGCCACGCTACTTTTCCTTTGCGATGGGCCGACCGTACTGTCTGGTGCAGGATCTTGCTGTCGGAGTCCTTTAAGTTCATTAAGCTCCCGGCGATGCTCCTGCAACATGGCTTCAAACCTCGCGAACCGCTCTGTATCCTCCTCTTTTTGCCGCTTTGTTTTTCTCGATCAGCTTCTGTACGTGTCAAGGTGCTCGGGAAACCCGATAACCCATGGATAAGAAGGTCCGAACCCTCTTGTTCGTCCAGCCTTTTCAGGATTCTCGAGAGCCTTTGTCAGCTCATCGTTCTCTCTGTCGGGAACAAACGTTCCCTCTTCAACCTCTTTTATCACTTTAATATGTTCATTCTTGGGTGAAGAAATTTCTTCGGCTGCAACAATCTCGCCTGTTTTTGGGTCTAACGATCCCCATGCCCGAGTACCCAATTTCTTGACCTCCTGGGCCAACAAGACGTAGCTGGAGTGACCCCTTTAGCCTCCAGGTCAGCCTCAGCTTTATCCCACTTAGGCATGGCACTCCTGTAGCCACCTGTGCCCATATGATGGTGATAATTCTTTTTGGCTACATTTAACTTATTCTTTTCTGACATTGCCTTAGCTGATGCCGAGGTCTTGTATTCCACAAACGCGGTCCAATTATCCTGCTGCAACTCTAGTGGGCCTGTGAATGGAGGAGTTTTTTTCTTCAAGACATACTTGTGGTACAATCTTTTTTTCCATTCCTTGAATAGTTTGGCCATCTTAGAGGCAAAGTGCTTGACTTTCCTCGTCATTTGCTGTGTGAGCTCATCAGTCTACAAGACTGGTAGGGTGAAATGTGTCATGAGATAATTCCACATCGTATCTCTCGCTTTGTCATCTACAAAACTAGCCCCAGTTGAATCCTTTTTCTTTCCTGGCTTATTCCAATTTCGCATGGTGATCGGGACGGTGTCTCTAACAATCACTCCGCATTGACTTGTAAATGCATTCGCAGATTCTTTGGGCTCCAACGGTTGACCCTGCGGAGAGACTAAGTCAATGCTGAAATGGACATCAGCGGGCAACTTGTGTGTCGGGCCTCTTGTCCTTGTAGAAGATTGGCCGGAAACAGAGGTCTAAGAGAAGAAACATTCGTCAGTACATATATACGAATCAATTAGTGCATCTATACTAGTGAACGATCGATAGAGGCTTTATATATCTTGACGGAGTTTGTTATTATTATGGTGTCTTCACCATGGTCTCCACCATGGTCAGCACCATCATCTCAACCATCGTCTCAACCATCGTCTCCTCCAGACAAATTAAGATATTCAGAGCCATCGTAATAAGAACCCCCAGTACCCTCATCTATCATGTTGAGAAGCTCCTCTTCATTCTGTCTATCTTCCATAGCTTAACTAATACAGAAAAAGAATATTGCATTAAGTAAAAGAATATTACAATTGCGACAACTCGGATACAGTACTTAGTGATTAAGATAAAGTACAATAATATAAGATAAAGTACATTATTAATACATCTCGCTCATATCTCGCTCATAATATAAAGTACATTATTAATACATCTCGATCATATCAAACTATCAAACGCGGCTGCCGCGTTCTGTGCTACGGGAGCTCTGCAGGTAGAGAAGAGGAACCATCACCAGAGAATAGGTCGGGTGAGATCCGTGAACCTGCCAGATATTGGAGAACCTAGTCTCCAAAAGATACATGTATCGTCGTACATGCTCGTCCTCCTCTCTGATATGACGACGTACCACCTTCTCGGGGGCCGGCTCCCTCTGCACCGCTCCTGGACCTCGTGGACGCCACCAAAGAAGTTCCGGGTCGACGATGATACCCGGATTCCTCACCAAGGTACGAGTCCCGACATGTAGCACCTCCCAGTGCCAACCCGGTGGAGCCCAGACTCGGACATCCCCAGAACCGACGGAGTCCAGTAGGCTCGGACGAGGTGGACGCGGCATAACTAAATAATAGCAATAAACAATCATAAAACATAAACAGTAACTAAATCACTAAGTATTGCCCTAATAACACTAACCCTAAACCTAACACTAACTAAACTAAACCTAATTAACTAAGTATTCTAACTAACCCTAACTAACCCTAGATAAATACTAATACTAATACTAATACTATCTAAATACTAATACTACTAACACTAACCCTAAACCTAACACTAACTAAACTAAACCTAATTAACTAAGTATTCTAACTAACCCTAGATAAATACTAATACTAATACTAACTAAATACTAATACTACTAACACTAACTAAATACTAATACTACTAACACTAACTAACCAAAATACTAATACTACTAACACTAACTAAATACTAATACTACTAAAACTAACTAACCAAAATACTAATACTACTAACACTAACTAACCAAAATACTAATATTACTAACACTAACTAAATACTAATACTACTAACACTAACTAAATACTAATACTACTAATAACACTAACACTAACACTAACACTAACTAAATACTAATACTACTAACACTAACTAAAATACTAATACTACTAATTAACACTAACTAAAATACTAATACTACTTACTAACACTAACCAAAATACTAATACTATTGGAGATATGCCCAAGAGGCAATAATAAAGTGGTTATTATTATATCTTTATGTTTATGATAAATGTTTACATCCCATGCTATAATTGTATTAACCGGAAACATTAATACATGTGTGTTTTGTAAACATAAAAGAGTCCCTAGTAAGCCTCTTGTTGGACTAGCTTGTTGATTAATTGATGATCATGGTTTCCTGATCATGGACATTGGATGTGATTAATAACAAGGTTATATCATTAGGAGAATGATGTAATGGACACACACCCATGGTAAGCGTAGCATAAGATCAAGTCATTAAGTTCGTATTGCTGTAAACTTTCAAATACATAGTAACCTAATCCTTCGACCATGAGGTTATGTTAATCACCGTCACCGGATGGGTACTCTGATGACATCAAACGCCGCTTCGTAACTGGGCGGTTATAAAGGTGTCATTGGGTATTCTGAAAGTATGTGTTGAAGCGCATAGACCAAGATTGGGATTTGTCCATCCATATGACAGATAGATATACTCTGGGCCCTCTCGGTGGAATGTCATCTAGTTAGCTTGCAAGCATGTGACTAGGTCACAAGGGATGACATATCATGGAACGAGTAAAGAGTACTTATCAGTAATGAGGTAGAACCAGGTATGGAGATACCGACGATCAAACCTCAGATAAGTAGAGTATCGCGTGACAAAGGGAATTGGTTTTGTATGTTAAATGGTTCAATCGATCATGATATCATCGTTGAGTATGTGGGAGCCATTATGGATCTCCAGATCCCGCTGATGGTTATTGATCGGAGAGGTGTCTTCATCATGTCTGCATATTCACGAACCGTAGGGTGACACACTTAAGGTTCGAAGTTGTTTTAAGTAGATATGGAATTTGCGTTGGAGACCGAATGTTGTTCGGAGTCTCGAAATGGATCCGGGACATCACGAGGAGATCCGGAATGGTCCGGAGAATAAGATTCATATATTGGGGATCATTTTCTAAGTTAGGAAATGTTCCGGAGTGTTTGTATGGAGATTTTAGAAGGTTTCGGAATATTCTGGAAGGTTCTAGAAGAGTTCTTGGTGTTTACTTGAAAACCAAGAAAGGGTCAAAGGAAACCTTGTGGGGCGAGACACGGATTCGTGGGGGAGGAGGACTCCTCCCCCCTTCCCAACCCGCCGGCCATAGGAGGGGAGTCCTACTAGGACTCCCCCTCCCCAGGCGCGCCTCCCTCCTTTAAATAGAAGGGAGGGGGCGCCCCCTCTTGAACCTCTCTCATAACACCAAATCTCCACCGCCTCTCTCCTCCTCCTTTCTTCTGCACAGGCATAGGCGAAGCCCTGCAGGATTCTCTACTCCACCACCACCACACCGTCGTGCTGCTGGGATTCCGTGGAGAAGATATACTACCTCCGCTGCTCGCTGGAACGGGGAGAGGAAGGTCTGCTTCGACTCCGCACGTGTGACCGTCTGCAGAAGCGCTGCCGGAACGCGGCACTGGAAGGATCGTCCACACGATCTTGAGATCGGCAAGTGATCGACTACATCATCCACGAGATCTAATCTCGTAACGCTTTCGGTTCTACGAGGGTTAGTACCAATCTATCTCGTTGCTCATGTCTAATAGATTAGATCTTGGCTTTTATCTAGATTAGATCTGGGTTTTGTTCGTTCTTGCGGTAGAATTTTTTTGTTTTCCATGCTACGGACCCATCAGTGGTATCAGAGCCGTGTCTATGCGTAGATCTGTTGCACGAGTAGAACACAATGAGGTTGTGGGCGTTGGTGCTCGTGCCGTCTTTTGCTATATGTGTACTTTGCATCTTGCGGTATGGTGGGATGAAGCGGCTCGGGCTAACATTACATGTCATCGTACATGAGACTTGCTCCACGCTTGACGTGCAACTTGCTTTGCACAAGTGGCTTTGCGGGTGTCTGTCTCTCCCATCATAGTATAGATCAAATCTACACTTTGCACTTGATAGCACTTGTATCAACGTTGTGGTTCAGTTTCGTAGGTAAGATGCGTTCTTATTGCCACGTAAAACTTGCAAAGAAAATTAGAGGCGTCTAACTTGTTTTTACAGGGGTTTTGTGATGTGATATGGCCATCATGTGATTGAGATTGTATTTGATGTATGCAATGATCCTTGTTGTAATATGGCAACCGGCAGGAGCCTAATGGTTGTCTTTAATTCTGTTAAGACATGTGTGTCTATTCATCTTGTAATAGCTTTATGCCAAGTAGTTGTAATAGTTGCTAGTGATGATGGACAACCATGAAGCGGCGCCACGGACCTTGACGCAATGCTGGTGATGATGGAGATCATGTCCGTGCTTTGGAGATGGAGATCAAAGGCATAAGAATAAAGGGCCATATCATATCACACTAATTATGAATTGCCTGTGATGTTAATCCTTTATGTATCTTGTATTGCTTAGATCGCGACGGTAGCATTATAAGATGATCCCTCTCACTAAATATCAAGTAATAAAGTGTTCATCCTTAGTTGGCACCGTTGCTAAGATTCGTCGTTTCGAAGCATCTCGTGATGATCGGGTGTGATAGACTCTACGTGTGCATACAACGGGTGCAAGCCAGATTTGCACATGCGGAAACTAAGGTTAATCTTGACGAGCCTAGCATGTACAGACATGGTCTCGGAACACGGAATACCGAAAGGTAGAGCATGAGTCATATGATTGATATGATGAACATGAAGATTGTTCGCCGATGAAGCTACATCATCTCACGTGATGATCCGACTTGGTGTAGTGGATTTGGTTCGTGTAATCACTAAAACAACTCGAGGGATGTTGTTTTGAGTGGGAGTTCATTTGTAATTTGGATTAGTTGAACTCAATTTATCATAAACACAATCAAAGTGAATTTGCATAGTTTGTTGTAGTCATTGGCATCCGTTCACCACCTTACGTTTAGTTATAGTTGAGATAGTGGAACTATAGAAATTCTGGATATTTGCTTTACGAACTGGTATCGTATTGTTTTGAGTGTCAATCTAAAGTTTAAAAGTCCTGTTGCAAACTTTCAGCAAACTCCGTTTACTCTGTGAAGTTTAATAAATAGTATTAAATCAAGAGTAACAATTCCAGTGTTAGTACCTAATGTATCATGTTTGCCTCCATGATTCTTGATACTCAAAAGATTGTTTTGCAATATCAAATTTATCTAAGAGCTGAAAGCAATGTTTCAGAAACCATCATATGTGAAAGGTATTGCGATATCTAAAACAATGTGTTGGTTACAACATGATAGAGTATGTGTCCTCATATTTGATGAGAATTTGTGAAGGTTGGAGACGCTGGTCGTCCTAGTCCTCCAAAAGGTTTTGGAAAAGAAACATTATACTCGCAATTCACCTTTATAAGCTATAGCAGCTTGATCATGAAAGTTGTCATGATAAGGATGAATAGAAGATATAAGTAAAAATGTTTACTACACTAAAAGATTACTAAGTGCAAGTCCAAAGGTATTAGTATTTGACTATACACACTTTGTACTATGTGTCATGTGAATGACACCACGATTGATGTTGATAGATTCTTTTAAAAGAAAAAGAATTGTTGAAAGAGAATCTATAAAATATTTGGCAGAAAAGAAAAGATTGGAGATATCCAACTTAGGTATATAGAAGATACATGTTATGGCTGCATTCCTTGGTTGTTAAACAATGTGGTTCTGCGGTATTGGATACCGAATTGGTTGGTATGAAGCGTCATACAGGACAACACAATTCATGAACTGTAATGGCCTAAGTAACTAGCAAGAGAATATGTGATGATGTTCATCGAAAACAAACAAAGGGCTGTTGTGTTGCTCGTTAACATCAAAGCTTGCCTTCAAGATTTGTTTCAATAATTGTTATTTTGATCAGGTATTATGACGACAAAAGGTTGTTCAAATAATTACCGTATTCCATAATAGATGGATGATATACAAGTCTGGTTGGAGAAATAACGACCATAAAACTAATGTTAAAATGTCGCAAGACAAATGATTGAAAGATCACTTGCAAAGTGACATCGTCATTTAAATTATATTGAAAGGGATACATGAAGAAACTCCATGTTGATGGATTTTTGGAGTCTTTGATTTTGATCAAATGACGCTTGTGATACTTTCCTGGAGATAATTAAAACTCCGTTCGTAGGCCAAAAGAGGAACGAACGACTAACTGATTGGAATTTGTACATATTGATGTATATAGTCCATTATGTGTAGTCGTGGGCGATGGATTTCAACTTCATATGCTTTCTCCGAAGATTTGAGTGAGTATATGTATATACTTACTCAATAAGGAAGAAGTATGAAACATTTGAAAATGTTCAAAGACTTTCAAGATGAAGTGGAAAATTATTGTAACAAGAAAATAAAAAGTTTATGATTGGATCATAAAGAAAGATGTTTTGAGTTACAAGTTTAGCAAAACACCTAAGATTTTAGGAATCGTTCCATAGATTTGCATTTCCCAAAACACCATAGGAGTATGGAGTGTTCAAGATATGTAATGAAACCTTGTTTGACATGGTAAGATCAAAGGTGTCATTTATAAAACTGCCATTATATTTTAAAGATTAAAGCTTTAGTGACTACCGCTTTTACACTGAAAAGAGCTCCATCGTGATCCGTTGAAATGACACCATATAAGTCATGGTTTGGGATAAAACCCAGGTTGTCCTTTCTTAAATTTTTGGTATGCTAGGCATAAGTAAAGTGTTTACAACCAAAGTCGGATGAGCATGTTTTTATAGGTTATTTTCGAATAACCATTGGGTATTCCTCCATAACACCGAAGACAAAAGTGTTTGTAGCTTAGAATATCAAGTTTCTTGAGAAGGAATTTTTGGTGAAAAGTTGAGTGGGAGGACAATAGAACTTTGACAAGGTTGTTGAACCTTGGCTAATATGTGCTGAGTTGCGCAGCGTCGGTAAGTGTCCCGGAGGCAGCAACAATGCTCATGGCTCACGTGCCTCAAAGGTTGTGGTCGCGGAGATCTAAGTTACTATTGAACCAAGTAGGTCAGGTAAGTAATCAAATGCCAAGATTTGAGAGTTAAATCATTGTTGTTTGACAATGATGAAACGACTACATGCAAATAATCAATGATGGGCCCTGACTTTGTTAAGTGGCTTGAAGCCATAAAATCCGTGATAATTCCATACACGAGAAATCAAGCTTTGAATTTGAAAGACCCTCTGGAAAGGTGCAAGACCTTACAGTCGTATATGGATCTATAAATAGACATGGATGTTTCACATTTATGAAATAGTCGACATGTCGGAAAGAGTTTACAACAATGTTCAAGGAATTGACTATGATAAGATTTGATCTTTCATAGCGATATTTAGTCTGGACGGATTAATGTAGCAACCACTACATACATTTTGGTATATGGTAGTTGAACAAACAAAACAAGTTCTTCTAATAGAATGGTTACCTAGGACGTGTACATGACACGATCCAAAGGGTTTTGTTAATTCAAAGGATGCTAAAAGAATATGCAAAACTTCAATGATTGAAGTGAGCATCGCGGAGTTGGAATCTTCACCGTGATGAAACCGTTAAAAGGTTTAATTTCATCAGAGACGATGAAGATGCTTGCATTTTGCAAGAAACTAAGTGGGAGCGCTAAGACATATTTCTAATACATTATGTGAAAGACATATCGTTGATTAGAAATGATGTATCTTTTATTGACACAGGTTAAGAATTTCATTTCGATGAAAGACTTAGGCATAACCCAAGAATTAGGCATCAATGTCTATGTAGATTGAGGCGCTAATATGGTTTTGCCAAATGTACATAGATAAGATGTTGAATGAGTTCAATATGGAAACAACAAGAAAGGTTCTTGACTCACGGAAAGGACTGAATCAAGATTCAAGTGTGTTGACACGAGATTCAAGTGTTTTGACACTTGGTGAAATCACAAGAATATTTTGATCAATCATTCTTTGAGATGTACACATCCAGATATGTCCTATGCTCTAAATGTTATGAGCATATACCAGAATGAATCATAAGATGATCATTGGACAATAGTAGGGATATTCCTATGATCTTTGGAAGAACTAAGAATATATTACTTATATAGTGGTGACAAATAGTTCATTATAAATTGTTACATTGATACTAGTTTTGTCACAAATTAAGTTTATCTCAATTTAAACTATGGGTGGCACAATGTAATGGAAAGGAAGTTCCATAACGGATTTGGTTGAGTACCAAAGTTAAAACATTGTGACAGATACTACAACAAAAGGCTAAGTATATGACTGTTATTATAGCAGCAAATGAGGGCATTTGCGTCAAGTAGTTTGTTATCAAACTAGGTGTGGTTCATAGCGGGATAATACTATGAAGATACATTGTATGACAATTGTATCAACATGATTTAATCCCAAGGAACTAAAGGTCTCACCAAAGGACCAAATTTATACAATGCCATCTCATTGGAGAATGAGTAATGCGTAGAGACGCAAGGACATGCAAATACACACGGACCTGGAAGTGTCAGATACGAAGATTATGTTTACCACTAGCAATAGTGTCTATACAACACCAGAAAGCCATAGGTGTTGAATGCACAAGTTTTTAACTAGATTATTGACTCTAGTGCAACTGGGAGACTGTTGGAGATATGCCCAAGAGGCAATAATAAAGTGGTTATTATTATATCTTTATGTTTATGATAAATTTTTACATCCCATGCTATAATTGTATTAACCGAAAACATTAATACATGTGTGTTTTGTAAACATAAAAGAGTCCCTAGTAAGCCTCTTGTTGAACTAGCTTGTTGATTAATTGATGATCATGGTTTCCTGATCATGGACATTGGATGTGATTAATAACAAGGTTATATCATTAGGAGAATGATGTAATGGACACACACCCATAGTAAGCGTAGCATAAGATCAAGTCATTAAGTTCGTATTTTTGTAAGCTTTCAAATACATAGTAACCTAATCCTTCGACCATGGGGTTATGTTAATCACCGTCACCGGATGGGTACTTTGATGACATCAAACGCCGCTTCGTAACTGGGCGGTTATAAAGGTGTCATTGGGTATTCTGAAAGTATGTGTTGAAGCGCATAGACCAAGATTGGGATTTGTCCATCCATATGACGGATAGATATACTCTGGGCCCTCTCGGTGGAATGTCATCTAGTTAGCTTGCAAGCATGTGACTAGGTCACAAGGGATGACATATCATGGAACGAGTAAAGAGTACTTATCAGGTAGAAATAGGTATGGAGATACCGACGATCAAACCTCGGATAAGTAGAGTATCGCGTGACAAAGGGAATTGGTTTCGTATGTTAAATGGTTCAATCGATCATGATATCATCGTTGAGTATGTGGGAGACGTTATGGATCTCTAGATCCCGCTGATGGTTATTGATCGGAGAGGTGTCTTCATCATGTCTGCATATTCACGAACCGTAGGGTGACACACTTAAGGTTCGAAGTTGTTTTAAGTAGATATGGAATTTGCATTGGAGACCAAATGTTGTTCGGAGTCTCGGAATGGATCCGGGACATCACGAGGAGATCCGGAATGGTCCGAAGAATAAGATTCATATATTGGGGATCATTTTCTAAGTTAGGAAATGTTCCGGAGTGTTTGTATGGAGATTCTAGAAGGTTTCGGAATGTTCTGGAAGGTTCTAGAAGAGTTCTTGGTGTTTACTTGAAAACCAAGAAAGGGTCAAAGGAAACCTTGTGGGGCGAGACACGGATTCGTGGGGGAGGAGGACTCCTCCCCCCTTCCCAACCCGCCAGCCATAGGAGGGGAGTCCTACTAGGACTCCCCCTCCCCAGGCGCGCCTCCCTCCTTTAAATAGAAGGGAGGGGGCGCCCCCTCTTGAACCTCTCTCATAACACCAAATCTCCGCCGCCTCTCTCCTCCTCCTTTCTTCTGCACAGGCATAGGCGAAGCCCTGTAGAATTCTCTACTCCACCACCACCACCACACCGTCGTGCTGCTGGGATTCCGTGGAGAAGATCTACTACCTCCGCTGCTCGCTGGGACGGGGAGAGGAAGGTCTGCTTCGACTCCGCACGTGTGACCGTCTGCGGAAGCGCTGCCGGAACGCGGCGTCGGAAGGATCGTCCACACGATCTTGAGATCGGCAAGTGATCGACTACATCATCCACGAGATCTAATCTCGTAACCCTTTCGGTTCTACGAGGGTTAGTACCAATCTATCTTGTTGCTCATATCTAATAGATTAGATCTTGGCTTTTATCTAGATTAGATCTAGGTTTTGTTCGTTCTTGCGGTAGAAATTTTTTGTTTTCCATGCTACGGACCCATGTTTTCCCGCCATTTCCCCCGCTTCTCGCCATGTTTTCCCACCATTTCCCCCGCTTCCCGCCATGTTCTCCCGCCATTTCCCCCGCTTCCTGCCATGTTCTCCCGCCATTTCCCTCTATATCTAGGCCGACCGCCATGTCCATCCACATATCCACACCTTCTCTCTCACAACAATGGACACCGCTTACTGGGCCTTTCTGACGCTCGAGGAGACCGAGGCGCTGTGCGCCTCCAGCTACCCATGCCCGCCGGGGTACCGGCTGCTCGCTGGCTGGATGCTGAGCGCTGGAGGGGTTCCTGTTCCTCCAGTGCCTCAAGGTTCGGCCCGCCAGGCGGCCATCACGAACCACTTCTACCTCTAGCTCACGCCGGAGCAGCGGATGGATCCCCATTGGGATCCCGACAATCTCGACACCTGGAATGCCTTCTTCGCAAACCGACGGGAAAGGGAGCTCGCCAGGTACGAGGGTGACGACCCGCCCCAGTGAACCACAACGAGGCTGGTCGCCGCCTGTGGTGGGCGAACCGGACTATCGCCAACATGATGCGCTACATCGCCATGGGAGACCATCCTCGTCTGAGGTACCCGCACTTTCACCAGCCGCATAGCCACAAGAATGGTGGTGGTGGTGAAGGCCTAGGGCGTACTGGGGTCATCATCCGGGAGCCTCCTCCCTCGCGCGTCGTGAATCCGAGGCCGTAGGATCCATCGGCGTGCTACGAGGAAGGGGGCTGAGGATCCATCCGCGTACTACGAGCGACGATGATGACGATGACGATTCCGAACACGACCCTGAAGCTGTGTACTACAGGGCTAGATATGATTATGACTAATTTTACGTTTTAATATTAATAAATGTCTAGCCACAGCAAGTTGCAATACTACCTATTGAGATCGAGATAGTTCATATCCATATACATATAAGAAGATCATTAAAAATAAAGGTTTAATAATATTATACATCACCAACATCCACACATGTTAGGGTTTTCTTCTAATCCGTAACCATGGAGCATCTTCCTTACTTAACGGGATGCTTGGATCATCCTTCATAGCGAAGGGCGGAATTTCATGAAACTTATCATAATCTTCTGACATGTCTGTCTTGTCCTCCACCCCCATGATGTTTCTTTTTCCTGAAAGAACTATGTGGCGCTTTGGCTCATTGGATGTTGTATTCTTTTGCTTATCTTTCCTTTTTCTCGGTTTGGTAGACATGTCCTTCACATAAAAAACCTGATCCATATCATTGGCTAGGACAAATGGTTCATTTCTATACACAAGGTTGTTGAGATCCACTGTTGTCATTCCGTATTTCTTGTCTACCTCAACCCCGCCTCCTGTCAGCTTGACCCATTTGCACCGAAACAAAGGAACCTTAAAAAAGGTCCATAGTCAAGTTCCCATATCTCCTCTATGTAACCATAATATGTATCCTTTTGCCCATTCTCGTCTGTTGCATCAAATCAGACACCACTGTTTTGATTGGTGCTCTTTTTATCTTGGGCGATCGTGTAAACTGTATTCCCATTTATCTCGTACCCTTGGAAAGTCAATATAGTCGAAGATGGTGACCTGGCAAACAAGTACAACTACTCTCCAACATTTATGTCATTCATGAGATGTGTTTGCAACCAACCGCCAAAAGTCCTCATATGTTCATCTCTAATCTAGGAGCCATGCTTCCCCAGGTTGTTGGAGTGTACAATATTCTTGTGTTCCTCGATATATGGAGCCACCAAGGTGGAACTTTGCAGAACTGTGTAGTGTGCTTTAGTGAGAGAATGTCCGTCCATACATATCCTTGCTTTCTTTCCTAGCATGCCTTTTCCACTAAGTCTACCCTCATGCCGTGATTCAGGAACACCGATGGGCTTAAGATCAGGAATAAAGTCAACACAAAACTCAATGACCTCCTCTGTTCTATATCCCTTTGAGATGCTTCCTTCTGGCCTAGCACGGTTATGAACATATTTCTTTAACACTTCCATGAACCTCTCAAAGGGGAACATATTGTGTAGAAATACAGGACCAAGAATGTTAATCTCTTCGACTAGGTGAACTAGGAGGTGAGTCATAATATTGAAGAAGGATGGTGGGAACACCAACTCGAAGCTGAGAAGACTTTGGACCACATCTTTCTATAACCTTGGTAGACTATCTAGACTGATTACCTTCTGAGAAATTGCATTGAGAAACACACATAGCTTCACAATGGGTACTCGAACATTTTCCGGCAGGAGTCCCCTCAATGCAATCGGAAGCAACTGGGTCATAAGCACGTGGCAGTAATGAGACTTTAGGTTTTGAAATTTTTTCTCTGCCATATTTATTATTCCATTTATGTTCGACGAGAAACCAGACGGGACCTTTATACTGTAGAGGACTTCAAAAAAGATTTCCTTCTCTTCTTTGGTAAGAGCGTAGCTAGCAGTACCTTCAAACAACTCTGGATGCATGCCATCTCGGTCTTTTATACATTGTTGGTCCTGCCGTGCTTCAGGTGTATCTTTGCTCTTCCCATACACGCCCAAGAAGCCTAGCAGCGTCACGCAAAGATTCTTCGTCAGGTGCATCACGTTAATTGCGGAGCGGACCTCTAGGACTTTCCAATAGGGTAGCTCCCAAAATATAGATTTCTTTTTCCACATGGGTGCATGTCCGACATCGTCCTTCAGAACAGATTGTCTACCAGGACCCTTTCCAAAGATTACTTTTAAATCCTTCACCATATCAAATACATCATCACCAGTAGAGCGGATAGGCTTACACCGGCTGTCTGCCTCGCTATTGAAATGCTCACCTTTCTTTCTTAGGGTGTGTGTGGGCGGAAGAAAACGACGATTCCCCGGGTACACATTCTTCTTACATTTATCCAAATATATACTTTCAGTCTCGTTTAAACTGTGTGTGCATGCATTGTATCCCTTGTTTGTCTGTCCTGAAATGTTAATAAGAGCAGGCCAATCATTGATTGTTATGAACAACAACGCTCGTAGGTCAAATTCCTCCTACTTGTTCTCATCCCACACACGTACACCTTGTCCGTGCCACAACTGTAAGAGTTCTTCAACTAATGGCCTTAGGTACACATCAATGTTGTTGCCGGATTGCTTCGGGCCTTGGATGAGCACTGGCATCATAATGAACTTCCGCTTCATGCATAACCAAGGAGGAAGGTTATAGATACACAGAGTCACAGGCCAGGTGCTATGACTGCAGCTTTCCTCCCCAAAAGGATTCATGCCATCTATACTTAGACCAAACCATAAGTTCCTCGCATCACCTGCAAAGTCCGGAAACTCTCTCTCGATTTTTCTCCACTGCGACCCATCAGCGGGGTGTCTCAACATCTCGTCTTTCTTACGGTCTTCCATGTGCCATCGCAACAACTTGGCATGCTCTTTGTTCCTGAATAAACGTTTCAACCGTGGTATTATAGGAGCATACCACATCACCTTGGCAGGAACCCTCTTCATGCGGCGCTCACCCTCAACATCAGCAAGGTCATCTTGTCTTATCTTATACCGCAATGTAGTGCATACTGGGCATGCATCCAACTTCTCGAACTCCTCACCGCGGTAGAGGATGCAGTCATTAATGAATGCATGTATCTTCTGCACCTCTAATCCTAGAGGGCAGACAACCTTCTTTGCTTCGTAGGTACTGGTGGGCAGTTCGTTATCCTTTGGAAGCAACTTCTTCATTATTTTCAGCAACTTTTCAAATCCTTTGTTAGTCACACCATTCTCTGCCTTCCATTGCAGCAATTCCAGTGTGCTACCCAGTTTTTTGTGCCCATCTTCACAATTTGGGTACAACAATTTGTTGTGATCCTCTAACATCTTCTTGAACTTCAACCTCTCCCTTTCAGTTACGCATTCTTCCTGGGCATCAGCAATGGCCCGACTAAGATCATCATCGGGCAGACTTGATGCCCGTTCTTCATCCTTTTCTTCATCAATGTCTTCCATTGTAGTACCATCGTATTCAGGGTAGTCATTATCATTCTCTTCTTCTTCGTTGTCTTCCATCATAACCCCTCTTTCTCTGTGCTTGGTCCAACAATTATAGCCGGTCATGAAACCGGACCGAAACAGGTGGCTGTGAAGGACTCTTGAGGAAGAGTATTCCTTATGATTTTGATAGACACCACATGGACAAGACATAAAACCATTCCGCTTGTTTGCCTTGGCCACAAGAAGAAAAGAATGCACGCCTTTAATGAACTCGTTAGAGAGTCGGTCAGCGTACATCCATTGTCGGCTCATCTGCATTATATAATTAATTAAGTACATCAAACATAATCATAATTAATTAGTACTAATCTAAAAAACAAAATTAAAGCCAGCAACCGGGACTAAAGATATGATGAACCTTTAGTTCCGGTTGGAGGCACCAACCGGGACTAAATGTGGATGTTGAGACAACATGTCGACACTATGTCCTCAGTGGGCAGCACTAAGCCAGTAAATTAAATGACGACACTATTTTGGGTGGGTGGCAGCACTATGCCAGGGGTGAGTGTGTCGACATTATGTCATCAGTGCCCGACACTATGTTGTGCTTCTTAATCTATAAATAGGTATGCATTCTTGTGAAGAACTGCAAGATGGTGTGCGAGACCAAGGACACCACTACGGCGGAGCTTCTCGAAGATTTCTTAGGACCTCGTCCTCAAACATCTTCGAGGAGCTCGCCGTAGAGGCACTCTCTAATATGTGAAATTAGTTAGCTCCACCAGCATACTGATCTAGCTAGAGAAGATATAAACTGAAAGATGGTGTGCGAGAGCAGGGACACCACTACGGCAGAGCTTCTCGAAGATGTCTTAGGATCCCGTCCTCAGACATCTTCGAGGAGCTCGCCATAGAGGCACTCCCTAATATGTGAATTGTTTTAGTTACCTGACGTATTAATCTATAGCTAGAGAAGTTATTAACTCCAAGATGGTGCCAGAGGGACACCACTACGGCAGAGCTTCTCTCGAAGATGTCTTAGGATCCTATCCTCAGACATTTTCGAGGAGCTCGCCATAGAGGAGCTTCTCGAAGATGTACTGTGATGTCTTCTTATCAAGCTTTTATAAATTAACCCTATCTTTGTTCCAATTTTTTCAGTTTGTTGAACGCAGGTAGACGAAGAAGGATATTTTTCCCAGCTAGCTAGTTAGAATGATGAACTCACACATGTGTGTGCTTCTAAAATCAAATTTCGAGAATATATGCCAAAACAAGATATATATAGATAGAGTCTACATATTGTGATATTTACCTTAGAGTTCCTTACATTAATACAAGATAGATAGAATCCAAACATCGATCTCATGCTATCATTGCAAAAATTACTACCAAACTAAATTCACAAATCCATCTAGAAGATAGAGCATGAAATGAGCTAATATAGCAATGAGAGTTCAAAGGATGAAGTTTCTCACCTTTTAGAACCTTTGGATAGATGGGGCACCACAAAATATAGACAAATCTTGAGGAAAAAATGGCATGAACTCGAGCTTGAAGCAAGAAAGAGAGAGAGGAGAGCCACCAGCTTGAATGGTGGCTCGGGCAGGGGAAGAAGATATAACCAGACCTTTAGCCCCAGTTCGTGTCTAGAACCGGGACTAATGGTCCACCTTTAGCCCCGGGTCGTATAACAAACCGGGGCTAAAGGATCTGGTGCCCGACCCGGCCTGCCTCAAACCCTTTAGTCCCGGTTTGTTACACGACCCGGGCTAAATGTCCCGTTCGAACCGGGGCTAGTGCCTGCCACCCCCCCGGGGCCAGATCTAGCCGTTGGACCGGGGCATTAGTCCCGGTTTGTAGCAAAACCGGGGCTAATACCCCTGGACCAAAGGTCTGTTTTCTACTAGTGTATACACACTATAGCGTTCGCTATTTAAAATAGCGTTTGCAAACTAATAATGTTAGTTATATAGTCTAAATATAAAGGATTTCAACATCTAAGAGTTGTCTACGAACAGTTACATGCATAACAATCAAACACAATTCAAAAATAGTTATTAAATTATCTACCCGTCAATCCATAGTATAACCGCTCGCGAACTGAAGAAGTAGCGGCCGCCACTCACAAGCCCTTCTCCGCCTCCGCTCTCGAGAGAGTTGAGGATTGAGAAAAGGAATCACTTTGATAGGTGTTGGGCTATGTTAGCCCATAGTATTGATTCCAAGTGTTTTTAGCCAAGGGTTATAGTTTTTGCAACGCTAGAAAATAACGGCGCTATAACATTATGACAAATCGCGTAGTTTAGCGTGCTAATTT
The DNA here is from genome assembly GCA_916181665.1 of Avena sativa. Lineage (NCBI taxonomy): Eukaryota > Viridiplantae > Streptophyta > Magnoliopsida > Poales > Poaceae > Avena > Avena sativa. Next base: position 623,778,455 of record OV702288.1, on the reverse strand, counting down.
GAGATTAGCGTCGTAGTGCCAAAATAGCTTAAACATATCATCAACGCTCTAAATACACTATAGTACGCTATTTTTTCCCTCTTGGTTACCCCACACACACATGATGCAAGCTAGGGAAAACGCCACCTCCGACTTAAAACAACCCATATTGTTGAATCACAAGACATCAAACCACTAGTTTAGTCCCATGAGACTAGAGTAGAAATGTCATTTTAACCATCTAACTAATAATTGGTTCTCAATGTCGTGCCACCTTGTACATGGTATATACTCTCATCGAGGTCATGGTAACAAATATTGACAAAATGAACAGACTACCGGCTTGCACCTAGTGAAACCTAATCTCACGGAACCTAGCGAAACCTCCTCCCAGCGCCCCCTTGCTGCCGCTACTACCGACTCCGGCTGCGGTGGTGGCAGGCCCCTCTCCCAAAGGGACAGGGGTCTTTCGCCCGTTCCACGCGGAGGAGAGGAGATCGGAATCTTGGGTATTGGCCCATGGTGATCTCTTGGAGATGGCGATGGTCATGGTCATGTAGGACGGCGCGGGGCAGAGCTAGTGCGGCGTGGTCCGCTGATCCGGGACATCCTCCAGCTGTCGTGGTATGGGCTTGGTCGCTTGCCTCGATAGGCGGCGGCCTGCCCGTTGACGAAGGATAGTTTTCATGATCCCTCCATAGTCTTACTTTCTATTGAAATTTGAGGTATCTTAGTGCTAGGTCTTTGGCCTATGACAAATACAAATTCTGAAATTCTCCTTTGTCCATTAGTACATAGCAGCATGTGGCTGTGAAGTGGAGATAAAAGTTTGCTCCCACATTGCTAGTTGAGAGGGATTTGCACCACCTTATAAAGAGGTTGTTCTAACACTAGTAAGTGAGTGAGAAGATAAGCAGCTCTCGTGCACTCCTACTCTGATGCCACGCCACGTCTCTTCACGACGCGTCGCGGGTTGCGGGAATCTCGCCAAGCCGAACTTTATTTTGCTATCGAAAAAATTAATTATGAGTCATTAACAAACACGTTAATTAGCCAGATCCTTTTGATCGTGGAATGTGTTGACTCGGACATGGGCTGCGCCCACGACCTACCCGACCGACACTATATAAAATACCTACAAACACTAGCCGACTACAACTCATTATACAAAGTTCCTTCCAGTACATTGCACCGCCGACTTCGTCTTCCCTATCCCGGATTGCGGCATGCACTGTAAATCAGGATAATAGGCCTCCGGAATCCCGCCTCTTGTGAACCTATATGGGTGGGGAGCGATCAGGTTTTTGGGGAGCGCTCAAGCGCGACTACTGGCATCGACGACGTCATCCGATACTAAGTTCCCAAACGACGACTTCTTGCGGACATCACCGACATCTTTGGCAACCTCAACATGGGATTCTACCACTGCGGCTACTGCTGGCACCACTGCTACTCAGCCTTCACTGTACGTGATCCTGAACCCTCTCTTTCTGATTTTGCTAGAGTTCCTTATTCTAGAGTTTGGAGTAGATGTGATCAGTTTATCTTGTCTAGATGCAATCTGTTTGTATACTCTATTAGTCCGTGTGATCTGTTTAATTGTTATTTGTATGATCATGCTTTTCCAATTATTTATTCGAATTAAATCATATAGATTATTACTTATATTTTTAACAATCCAAAAACTGGATTATAGGCAACTGAATTCCACTGGTGTAGCCGCGGCTACAAGGCCGCCTCCTTTTGATGGTATGCACTATAAGATATGGCGCACGAGAATAGTTCTCTGGTTTGAAAACCTAAACTATTATAGTATGTCATTCTTGGCAAACCTGAAGGAGATATTTATGCTGAGAAGGAAGCGGCCTTTAAGAAAGCCGATACCATGTTTCTGGCGGCTCTTTTCAGTGTTCTTGCGGACAACATTGTTGACCCATACATGTCATTTGATAATGGCAAGGACACGTGGGATGCGCTCGTGATCAAGTTTGGGGTCTCGGATGCTGGCACTGAGTTGTATGTCATGGAGCAATTCTTTGACTACAAGATGGTTGATGAGAGCTCTATCGTTAAGAAAACTCATGAGATAAAATCACTTGCCAAAGAACTTGAGCAGTTCAAGTGTACCTTACCAGACAAGCTTGTGGCCGGCGACATTATTGCTAAGCTTCCTCCCTCGTGCAAGAACTTTGCTACTTCTTGATACGTCCATTTTGCATCACTATTCTATATCATAATTTACTGTTATTTATTTATATATTTCATATTAAGAGATGATACTTATGTTATTTCATCTGTTTTTGCATAATTGATGACTTTTGATGGATGGACCGCTGAAGTCAGGATTCTGATGGAAAAGGCACTGTTTGGAGGCGAAATTCGCGAAGATCAGAAAATTCCAGAAAATACATGGAAAATCCTATTTTTCCAGAAGACAAAGGATGCTAGAAGGGGGAGCGGAGTTGGGCCACAGGGGGCCCACACCACCCCCTGGTGCGGGCCACCCCTGGCCACGCCACCAGGTGGTGTGGCCACCTTGGCCCACCTCCAGCTCTCCCCTTTGGCGTATATTATCCCCACGAAACCCTAAGACTCGGGGAGCGACCACAGAAAGATTCCGCCGCCTCTGCGGGGCGGAAAACTGAAGAGAGAGAAAGAGCTCTCTAGCAGGCAGAAATCTGCCGGAGAAATTCCTTCTCAAAGAGGGGAGATCGTCGCCATCAACACCACCATCAAGCTGGACTTCATCGAGATCATCATCATCATCTCCACCAGCACCATCATCACCACTTCGTACCGCTGTAACAATTGGGTTGAATCTTGCATAGTTCTTAGGGGAAACTTTCTCGGTGTTGATTACTAGTTGTAGTTGATGCTATTTAGTGGAACCACTGAATTATCATTCATATTCAGATTGTTACTTATCATTATTTCATCTCTGATCTTGATCTGTATGATGTCTTGTGAGTAGTTCGTTTTGTTCTTGAGGACATGGGAGAAGTCATGTTGTTAGTAGTGGAATTATGTTGAGAAAGATTCAATAGTTTGTTATTTAAGTTGTGGTGTTATTCTTCTAGTGGTGTCTGCTGACTCATGTATTAACGAGCTCGTTGGGAAACCCCAAGAGGAAGGTATAATGAGCACAACAGTAAGTTTTCCCTCAGTTATGAAACCAAGGTTATCAATCCAGTAGGAGCAAGGCAACACGCCAAAGGTGTAGCTAGCTAAACTTTGGCAGGGCGCACTACCGGTCCCAGCAGCAACATGGAGACCTGCACAACACAACCACAGAACTCTGTCCCCAACTTGCGATGAGGTTGTCAATCTCACCGGTTTGCTGAAAACAAAGGATTAAACGTATCGAGTGGAAGCAAGTAATAGTTTGCAGAAAGTAAACACAAAGCAGTAAACAGTTGATTGTAGATTAATGGTAAAAGAAAGGACCGGGGTCCATAGTTCACTAGAGGTGGCTCTCCTTAAGATAGATGACATGTTGGGTGAACAAATTATAGCAGGGCAATTGATAAACATCGAGAAAGCATACAAGCATATACTACTCATCTTGACTCCTTTGAGATTCGATTGGGCAATACGACATTATACATAGACCGCGATCCAACTGCATTTATGACTAATAATCCACCTTCAGGTTATCATCCGAACCCCCTCCAGTATTAAGTTGCAAGCAACGGATAATTGCATTACACATTGCGTGTAAAGTAAACAATATGATTATTCTATGAACAAAGGATTGTTGTTTTCTCCCTAGTAGCAACAGCACATCTAGTACCTTAGAGATTTCTGTCACTTCCCTAGATTACTAGAGGCACGAACCCACTATCGAGCATAAATACTAACTCTTGGAGTTGCTAGCATCTACTTGGCCAAGATAGCTACTAACAATGGAAAGCATGCAAGATCACAAATAACAAAGACATGATAGAATTAATAATCAATCTGAAACAACATCTCAATATCCATCGGATCCCCGCAAACACAACATGCAGAATTACAAATAGATGATCTTGATCATGAACGGATCTCACAAGATCTAAACATGATAGCACAAAGGAGGAGAACCAGCCATCTAGCTACTACATGGACCCGTAGTCTAGAGATGAACTACTCACGCATCACACTGAAGGCTTGCATGATGATGAAGGAGGTCTCCAGGGTGAATTCCCCTCTCCGACAGGGTGCCGAGAAGAGCTTCAGATCCCTCCCGATCTAGGTATGGAGATGACGACGGCTACAAACTCTTCCAAGGAATTTTGATCAGGTACTTAGGGTTTCTGTATCATAGGGAACTTATAGGCGGAAGGAGAGGCCGAGGAGGTGCCTGGGGCGGCCAGACCACCCCCTGGCATGGGCCAGGCTGGGCCGCGCGGCCAAGTGGTGAGGCCGGGCCCCAGCCCCTCTCCGTCTCGTATTCTAGCTCCAGGTGTCCCTCGGTGAAAAACTGACTTTGGCTTTTGTCCCGTCCAATTCTGAGAATATTCATTTTCTGACTTTCCTGGAACCAAAAACAGCAGAAAATAGGCAGCTGGTACTTTGGCTCTTGTTAATAGGTTAGTCCAAGAAATCAAAAGAAAAGTACTCCAAAGTGTGGACAAAACACAAGAAAGTAGATAAAAGTAAGCATGGAACATGAAAAATTATGGATACATTTGCAACGTATCAACATCCTGACGACCCACAAGTATAGGGGGTGTATCGCAGTATTTTCGAGGGAAGTGAAACCCAATTTATTGATTCGACACAACGGGAGCCAAAGAATATTTATAAGCCTTAACAACTGAGTTGTCAATTTAGCTGCACCTGGAAACAATCTTGCTCACAGTAGTTTATCAGTAGCAACAGCTTTGTAGTAGGAATAGTAAAGTAGCAGCAAGAGTACAGTAAAGACAACAGTGACAATAGTAGTAAACAGTGGGATTCGAGCGCGGTAGGCATAGGGATGGATGGACGGCTGTTGCATGGACAAGACAATTCACATAGCAATAAGAACATAGGGCAATTGCAGATAAATAAGATAAAGCATCCAAGTACTAGACAATCCTAGGCATGTGTTCCATATATAGTCATACGTGCTCGCAATGAGAACTTGCACAACATCTTTTGTCCTGCCAGCCCGTTTGTAGCGGGGCCTCAAGGGAACTACTGGCAATTAAGGTGCTCCTTTTAATAGAGCACCGGAGCAAAGCATTAACACTCCGTGAACACATGTGATCCTCTGTAGCATCCCAATTGTCTAACAATTGCAATGCTACTAGCCTAGTCTATATAAATGCTACTTCATATATATAATTGTTGCATCATAATTATATCATGCTCATGTCATCATGCCACCTTGCATTTGAGCATCATATAAAACCCTTTCTGTTTTGGTTCTTCTCTCATATGCATTATTAATTGTATTTGCCTCTTGATATTGTATTTGGTTATTGATATAATGTTTAATGCCCAAGTTGAGTTGGGGGCATATCTTTTATTCAACTCCATCACCTTTCTCTGTCACCACCTTATAATTCCACCATCCAACTAAATATGAGCTTTGCACTTTATTGGGTTTTACCTCTAGCTCATGTGGGTTGGGATGGAACCAATTCTATTTCCACATGCTCTCATATTAGCATCATGTTGTTTTCACATTATTGATATGTGGAGCCACCTTTGCATGCATTATGAGTAGTGCTCCTTTTCCTAGCTTTCATATGGATTATTATGGATTTATGCTCATGTTGGGATATTTTTGGGACTATTAAACATCTAGTGGAATATACACACTAGCAGGTCCCAATTATAATCAAATATGATCATCTCCATCTACTCCACTTGGAACTTTCATTTAAATTCTTTTGCTTGGCCTTTATTCCACTTCTTGGGAGTGCATAAGAATAATGCCATGCTATTATTTTTGTTTTCACAAGAATTTAACCAAGGCATTAATTATTTTGCATGGGCCATGCAAGCACCACCACATTCTAGTCCTTTGGGATTTTATATGAATTTTTGAGTGGTGTATATCTCCTGGAGATCTCCCTTCTCTCTCAAACCTTCCACCTTGTTTGGTTTATTTCTTTTTGCCTAGTGCTCATCAAGCTTTTCTCACATGTGTATGCCATGCAACCATCTCCATCTTTTGTCCTCCTTTGTTTTTATTTGATCTTTTGAGTGAATCATCCATCTCCCTCTCTACCACTCTTTTGGCTTGATCTAGTTTGGTCTTGCTAAAAAGTCACCACCACATCTCTCTCTCTCTCTCTCTTTCTCTCTATTCTCACTCCAAACACCTAACACCATGATCTACCCCCCTCTCTCTATTCCTATCTCTAAACCCTACCACCACCATGATCTACCCCATCTACCTCTCCTCTTTAACCCTAACCGAGCCACCCCTCTCTAGCTAACCCTAGCTACCCACACCACTCTCACCCCCCTCTCTCTACCAGGATGACCCCACCTAGCCACCCTACTTCCCCTGGCCGAGCTACCCTCCTACCCAACCCTAGCACCACCCTAACCCGAGCCCCCTCTAGTCCTAACCGAAGCTACACCCGAGCCTCCTCTCTCCTCTCTCGTTCTCTTTTCCTGCTGAGCTAGCCCCACCCCGAGCTCTCCTCACCGTCCCCACCTGGTAGCCCCTGCCCCTGCCCCTGTCGGCCAGCCCGATCACGTGCTCGAGGAGGAAAGGTGACAACCGAGCCACCTTTTCCACCCCGAACCCCCACGCCATCTACCCCTCCCTCTCGTTCCTATCTACTCCCTCTCTCTCGCCTGTTGCGTCCCCAGATCCGCCCCAGAGCGCCCTCCTCCCCTTCTTCTGCACCGACGCCACCAGCAGCCGACGTCGCCCGCTGCCAGCACACCGTCGCCCTCGTCGAACCAGCCGTGCAGCGCGGCCGTGAAGCGGCCTGGAAGGACGAGGACCTGTCCCTGCGTCGCCCCGTACCCGCCAGCGAGGAGGAGGAGGCCTGTACACCGCTGCACGCCTCTGCTTCGTCGACGATCGATCGCTCCGCTGCCCGAACCACCACCGTCAACAGCCTCGCGGTGAGCCTCCCGTCTCCCCTGACACCTTCCGCCTCGCCGTACCGCCCTAGCGCCTCCGTTCTTTTCGTCGAACGCCGTCGGTGCGTCGAGCTCGCTGTTGCCTGCAAGGTCCCTGCGCCGCCTGAGCCTTACCTAGCCGCGTTACCCTCTCCTGTCAACTACCCCGCCCTACCGCGCTGCTCACCGCCGCCTAGCCCGAGCGCCAGGTCCCCGGATCGAATCCCCGCGCGCCGCGCCCTGCGTCAGTCGCTCACCGACCTGTCCGCGCGTCGCCGAGAAGAGGAACAGTGGGGCCGTGGCCGTCTTTCAGAAAACCCCCCAACCTTTTTAATTCCTAAACCCGCGGACCAGCCTACCCCACCTGTCTGCTTCCCTGTCCTTTTTACAAAGAGCACCCCGTAGAACCTTAGCCTTAACCCGTGGTCCGGTACACCCCCTCCTGTCAGCCACGTCTTAATCACCCTCTGTCACGTGGGCCCGTGGCCACTGGCCCCACCTGTCATTCGCAGAGGCTAGGTAAAGCCGCGGTGGGAAAAACTTTTCTGTGCGCGTGTTGTCCCAGTCAGCAACTGGCCCACCCGTCAGCGACTGGGTCTGTAACTGGTTGAGTAACAAAAGGTTTTTCTGTTTTTCTGTTTTAATTTAAACTTTTCAAATTTGTTTTAAATTCAACTTTAAATCTGTTTTCAAATATCTTTTAAAATATAAATCCAACTTCAACATGTAATATATGTTTTGAAATCAGAAAAATGTGAGGAATTCAAATATGCCCTTCAAAATATATTTTGAACACTTTAAATTTCGAGTTGATTAAAATTACAAATAAAATGCCCTTTGCCTTAATTAATTAATAACTTTTGTTTTATAACTCCGAATTTGACAAATAATATGTCTAAATCGATCAGCTCGACGAGTCCTTTCTGTTTATGCATTCCTTGTTCTGTTTTGCAGCATGCATCATATAAATATAAAGTATACAGCAACTTATTTAAGGATAAAATGTGACTAAAACTCAATAAAAGGCTTTATTCTTGTATTCCACACCTCACCCATGCCATGCTACTTTATGGCCATGCAAATTGTGCATCATTCATCATGGCATGATTGTTTGCTTGTCGTATTTTATCCATATGCTTGTGCACTTTATTTATGTTGGCCCTTGTTTGTTTGGTTCTTCTTCGAATAGACGCTGAGCAGGGGATATATCAAGAAACCCAGGAGCACTACCCAGATCCTTCTCTCGCTTCAACTGAGCTGTCAGGCAAGCACTACCACATGCTTGCATACATATAGTACCTATTGCCTCTATCTTATTCTTGCATCATTGAGTCGCGATTGCATTAATTTGAATCCCAAGTACTGCATAGCCTTTACTTTTAAACCCCACCGAAGCTTGTTCCTCCATCCCATGAGCCATTACTACAGGAGTTGTTTGAGCCATGCAGGTCGTAGAACAGCATGTGTAGGGTATGTGAGTGTCTGATGGATAACGAGGTACCTAAACAACTTAACCTGAGTAGTAATGGGATAACTAATGAAAGTGGCACCGGTGAGCAATATCTGCTATTTGGTTTTTCGTGCTCACTTGTGTCCCGTAGGACCCCGAGTACTTGATTCCTGTTCCTTGAATATTCGCGCTATCCACATCCGGGAGGCTTATGACCCCCCCTGAGCCAGAGCTTGATTCATTCTTATTTCTTGGGCCACAAAGTAGTTTGGGGCTTTATTACTATCCTGTACTTATGCCATGCTTTACTGCTTTATTTACGATTGTGCGTGGAGCACCTGTACTGTTTAGGATCGTGACACGTTTTCGCTGTATCGACAAGCCCAGTCACACTTTCGGGTTCCCAGTCGTTTACAGCCGTCCACACAAACCTTGAGTCCGTCTCGGAGCCGGCCAACTTCGTTGCGGGTAGCTTAATGGGGTGGCCCCCTGAAATATTTCTGAATCCTGTGATCGCTTTGTCGTGACTGCCTCATTGGGTTTTGATTTGGTTTTTCCGAGGTTGATCGAGTGTGTGTTGCTATTTGTGCACCCCTGCAGGGTAAAACTTTCTGAAAGCCGTGTCCACGGTTATGGACGACTTGGAGCACAGTTTCTCGATCATAGACAAGTATAACTAAAGTACCGCTTTTAATTTGACTAAGTACCTGACTAGTAAATATTGCAACACTCATGGAATGGATAATAAAACTGCCAACGGATGGGGGTTGTTCGTCCGCTTCCTCGTTGGTAAGCGAGGAGGAGGATGGATCTGTTAACATTACCGTTATAACTGTTGTTATTAATTCACGGACATCCGTCTATCTTTGGTTAGGCGGATGGTTAGCGAGTATCTATCGAATTGTTAGATATTATCTTTTGCTGCAATTGCGTCACCCCAGGTTGTGTCCCCTTTAGAGGCATAAAGACTTGCTGAGTACCCCTAGGGTCTCACACGATAAATTGTTTGATTCAGACGAACAGGTGCACTCGCAAGATGGATACTGGGTGGAGGAGACGGACGATGTTGGCAACGATCATTCGGTGTAGAGATTCCGGGAACGGGGATCCGTGAGATCTGTGGGCGGGATGTGTTTATTTATGGGGCATCTTATGCCGATTTGCTTCTTATCCGTACTCGGATCTTGTTTTCCGCTTCCGCCTGATACTCTGATGGTTGATGTATGAGGAGATATCCTAAACTATTATATCTATCTAGGATATTTGGATCTTGCCGTATGGCGTTGCAATATTTCTATTTCTTTTAGATGGAATGGCTCTGAGGACTGTTGTATGGTGGCTTGCATACATACTCATTTGTGTATGTAGTTGATCCCTTCGCCTGCCGATTACGCCGCTCGTTCTTGTCCCGATGTTTGGAAATGGTTAGGACGGCCGAAAGGTCTACCTGTGAGTGGCATTTGGGCCCCACCGTACTATTTTAACCATTTCCGCTCATCCAGGCTTGTAACTAAGAGCGTAATTCACCGAGGTAGTTACAACTGGTATCAGAGCCATCCCGCCCTTCAGGGTCTCAGCCAAATGGTCGTTGTCAGTCTAGCAAATATTTTGGTAGCTATGTATACTAGGGAAAAACAAAACGTGAGAGTAGGACTGCTTCCACTTTTCTTCTTACCCACCCACCCATCCTTTGTCTGGTAAGGAAGTGTAACGTTTTCAATCCTCTTCTTAAAATTCAAACTAGGATTCACGTGTTCGGGGTTTCCGTAGTACCATAGAAAGTGTGTGTGAGTGTGTGTGTGTGTAATTCCTTGTTTATCTGTTGCATCCAATTTGTTATCACAATCTGCCTTTGGTTATCAACTATTGGTACATTCCATACTGACAGGCTTTTGTTAACCGGCGTGATCTATCTGACTCCTTGTTGACCGGTGCCATCTTCTTAAGGGTGTTCTTCCTTCCAAAATGCTTTCACAGAATGTGGAGTTGCTAATCTCTACGTGATAAGTGATTTTGCGCATCTATTGGTATTTTAATGCCGAAAATGCGGAAAATTTTTCTTTGATACATCTGTGTTTCCACACTCCTTTTCAGTCGTGTGTGAAACATTATCTATCTCCCTTTTATCAGCATGTCCATGCTAACTCATTCTTTTGTCACCGGCGCTTAATCCTAGAGTTTCATTTCATCTCTTTTTCGCTTGGGCTAATTACATAACATGTGTCGATCCGATGCTGGTGATTGTAATTTGGTTCTCGGCATAGCTATAGGACACTTATCATGAGTGGAATATGTAAAATGCAATCACCACTATCCTCCAAATGGTGACGGTTATCTCCTGTGATTTTGAGTACACCGCGATCATATCTATGCATATTCAAGCATCTTTGGCAATCCGGAGTTTCCCAAAGCACTACGGCGGTCTATCATCTGTCCATCATGCTGCACATCTTTTTGAACTCCATATCTGCAAAATTCTCTTTGAGACGAGGGAATTGCATATTTTTGTCTCTGATAGCTTTGCTTAAGGTATGAGCTATCATCGGTTCTTATCCAAGATCTCTTTATCTTTGTAACTGGTGATCCGATCGACAATGTGAACCAGGTGGCATTTCCTGTTCTCTTCCGAAGGACCAGATAACCTATTCTGCCAGCGCATCTTCTTCAACAGGAATCCTTACTCGTAACGTTGATCTTTCAAAGAGCGTTGAGCTCAGAAAGTGTTTCGAGCATTTGTTCGTTTCTCCCGCCTCTTGAACTTGATATTCTGGGAATATCCTGTTAATCCATGGTGGTATATGTTGATAATATGCTTGCCTATTCCATATCAATGGAAGGACATGGAAGATCATCTGTGTCTCTTTCTCTCAAGCTTTGTGAGCACTGCCTGTGTGCAAAGTCTCAAAGTGAGAATTCTGACTTTTTGAAGTCACCTATCTCGGCCACGTCCTTCTGCTAAATAGATCGCTTCAATTCTGGAATCAGCAAGTTCATTGTTAATTCCATCTTCCATCTTTAATCAAACCCGGAGTTTTTCCTTGTTTGCAAGTTATCATCGTCGTTTCGCTAAAGTTTTTCCTCAAAACTGCTAAATCTTTCTCAATCATTTCAAGAAGAACATGGAGTTCTTTCACCTCAGTCTCGTCAAGTGATCTTTTGAAACCCTCTCGTTCTATCGTCTATGCTCAATCCACCGGAGGCCATGAAGACCTTCCAGATCTTGTATTCCTTCGGTTCAAGTTGGTGCTATCTTTTCTGTAGCTGTTGAATCTTGCAGTTCTTATCCGTAATCTTCCTTCTTATCTTTCTGGCGGCTTGGTACTTCAGACATGACGACAACATCATCATCTTTATCTATCTATGAATCCGGCGAATCGTTTGCATCTATCCTTGTTTTCTAACGAAGTTCCATGAGTTATTGTCGATATCTTCAGTCTGTTTCGGTAGTTGGGTTGCTTAGTTTTCCTATTCATGTGCGGAGTAATGCTTTGAGTGCGGGATGGAGTAGCTACCATACCACTACTCTTATCATTCGCTCTTGTACATTGAATTGGTGAATTAATGTGATTTCACTCATTCCACGGAAGTTAGAAGTGGCCTTTATCCCTTGATACTTTTACTTCTGTCCTTGTTTTTTTTTCCGGAGTGCTCTCTCGAAGAAAGTAATCAATAATCTCTTGTTGGTGGTCTGTCTATTCTAGATGGAGCAAAATCTTCAATTATCTGGTGGAAACAAACGCAAACTCTTTTCTGTCCTCGTCATTCTACCGATGCTCGACATCCCCAAACAAGATGAAAGGAAAACTATCTCTCTCTTTGTTTCATCAATTCTTTTTCTGTGGTAAAGCCAATTATGGTTGATGCCATCAGCCGCAAATCTATTGCGTTAGCCTCAAGGCTAAAGAAAGCAATAAGTATATCTACAATAAACTCCAGATCCTCCATATTCTTGCTTCTCGGGAATCCACCATGATCTGGCTTCACATCCGTCTCTGGAAGTTATATCTGCGCACCTCAATTGCGTGATCCTGTGGTTCTTACCGGCGCAACAAGAATCTAATCCGACGATGTCTAACTAAATCTTTCTGTTGATATCAAGGGACTCTATTGTTTGAAGGCAATATTGTTTCCGAACGTCATTTCTCAAATCCGAGAGAAGATACGATGCTATTGTCATAGTGGTTCAAAACCTCTCCAATCTAGCTCTTTTTCTTCCGGCGAGACAAAGTTTTCATCATCTCTAGTATCAGTAAATCTTTAATCTTAACGGTGTGTTTTTCTTTATCCATGATACATCATCTTGTCCTTTCTTTCACAAGTGGTTCTATTCTTTTATCTTGTTTCTCGAAAAACCGGAGCTATGTCCATCCTATCCTTCTTGTCTCACGACAATCCTCCAACTCTTCTAACCGTTGTTTCTCAAGCAAAACGCAAGACTCGCAACAAGTCTAGCAAGTTTTGCAAGGTGTAGTGTTCGCACCATTCCGTTCTTCATCATCTTGGGAACGCAAGGATCACCTTCGTTCCGAACACCCGCCTCTTCTTGTGTTGTTCTCTTTTTCTAGGAATCTCGGGGCGAGATTCTTGTTTAGTGGGGGAGAGTTGTAGCATCCCAATTGTCTAACAATTGCAATGCTACTAGCCTAGTCTATATAAATGCTACTTCATATATATAATTGTTGCATCATAATTATATCATGCTCATGTCATCATGCCACCTTGCATTTGAGCATCATATAAAACCCTTTCTGTTTTGGTTCTTCTCTCATATGCATTATTAATTGTATTTGCCTCTTGATATTGTATTTGGTTATTGATATAATGTTTAATGCCCAAGTTGAGTTGGGGGCATATCTTTTATTCAACTCCATCACCTTTCTCTGTCACCACCTTATAATTCCACCATCCAACTAAATATGAGCTTTGCACTTTATTGGGTTTTACCTCTAGCTCATGTGGGTTGGGATGGAACCAATTCTATTTCCACATGCTCTCATATTAGCATCATGTTGTTTTCACATTATTGATATGTGGAGCCACCTTTGCATGCATTATGAGTAGTGCTCCTTTTCCTAGCTTTCATATGGATTATTATGGATTTATGCTCATGTTGGGATATTTTTGGGACTATTAAACATCTAGTGGAATATACACACTAGCAGGTCCCAATTATAATCAAATATGATCATCTCCATCTACTCCACTTGGAACTTTCATTTAAATTCTTTTGTTTGGCCTTTATTCCACTTCTAGGGAGTGCATAAGAATAATGCCATGCTATTATTTTTGTTTTCACAAGAATTTAACCAAGGCATTAATTATTTTGCATGGGCCATGCAAGCACCACCACATTCTAGTCCTTTGGGATTTTATATGAATTTTTGAGTGGTGTATATCTCTTGGAGATCTCCCTTCTCTCTCAAACCTTCCACCTTGTTTGGTTTATTTCTTTTTGCCTAGTGCTCATCAAGCTTTTCTCACATGTGTATGCCATGCAACCATCTCCATCTTTTGTCCTCCTTTGTTTTTATTTGATCTTTTGAGTGAATCATCCATCTCCCTCTCTACCACTCTTTTGGCTTGATCTAGTTTGGTCTTGCTAAAAAGTCACCACCACATCTCTCTCTCTCTTTCTCTCTATTCTCACTCCAAACACCTAACACCATGATCTACCCCCTCTCTCTATTCCTATCTCTAAACCCTACCACCACCATGATCTACCCCATCTACCTCTCCTCTTTAACCCTAACCGAGCCACCCCTCTCTAGCTAACCCTAGATACCCACACCACTCTCACCCCCCCTCTCTCTACCAGGATGACCCTACCTAGCCACCCTACTTCCCCTGGCCGAGCTACCCTCCTACCCAACCCTAGCACCACCCTAACCCGAGCCCCCTCTAGTCCTAACCGAAGCTACACCCGAGCCTCCTCTCTCCTCTATCGTTCTCTTTTCCTGCTGAGCTAGCCCCACCCCGAGCTCTCCTCACCGTCCCCACCTGGTAGCCCCTGCCCCTGCCGGCCAGCCCGATCACGTGCTCGAGGAGGAAAGGTGACAACCGAGCCACCTTTTCCACCCCGAACCCCCACGCCATCTACCCCTCCCTCTCGTTCCTATCTACTCCCTCTCTCTCGCTTGTTGCGTCCCCAGATCTGCCCCAGAGCGCCCTGCCCTCCTCCCCTTCTTCTGCACCGACGCCACCAGCAGCCGACGTCGCCCGCTGCCAGCACACCGTCGCCCTCGTCGAACCAGCCGTGCAGCGCGGCCGTGAAGAGGCCTGGAAGGACGAGGACCTGTCCCTGCGTCGCCCCGTACCCGCCAGCGAGGAGGAGGAGGCTTGTACACCGCTGCACGCCGAGACGCCCGCCGAAACCCTAGCTCCGCCGGCCTCTGCTTCGTCGACGATCGATCGCTCCGCTGCCCGAACCACCACCGTCAACAGCCTCGCGGTGAGCCTCCCGTCTCCCCTGACACCTTCCGCCTCGCCGTACTGCCCTAGCGCCGCCGTTCTTTTCGTCGAACGCCGTCGGTGCGTCAAGCTCGCTGTTGCCTGCAAGGTCCCTGCGCCGCCTGAGCCTTACCTAGCCGCGTTACCCTCTCCTGTCAACTACCCTGCCCTACCGCGCTGGTCACCGCCGCCTAGCCCGAGCGCCAGGTCCCCGGATCGAATCCCCGCGCGCCGCGCCCTGCGTCGGTCGCTCACCGACCTGTCCGCGCGTCGCCGAGAAGAGGAACAGTGGGGCCGTGGCCGTCTTTCAGAAAACCCCCAACCTTTTTAATTCCTAAACCCGCGGACCAGCCTACCCCACCTGTCTGCCTCCCTGTCCTTTTTACAAAGAGCACCCCGTAGAACCTTAGCCTTAACCCGCGGTCCGGTACACCCCCTCCTGTCAGCCACGTCTTAATCACCCTCTGTCACGTGGGCCCGTGGCCGCTGGCCCCACCTGTCATTCGCAGAGGCTAGGTAAAGCCGCGGTGGGAAAAACTTTTCTGTGCTCGTGTTGTCCCAGTCAGCAACTGGCCCACCCGTCAGCGACTGGGTCTGTAACTGGCTGAGTAACAAAAGGTTTTTCTGTTTTTCTGTTTTTCTGTTTTAATTTAAACTTTTCAAAATTGTTTTAAATTCAACTTTAAATCTGTTTTCAAATATCTTTTAAAATATAAATCCAACTTCAACATGTAATATATGTTTTGAGATCAGAAAAATGTGAGGAATTCAAATATGCCCTTCAAAATATATTTTGAACACTTTAAATTTCGAGTTGATTAAAATTACAAATAAAATGCCCTTTGCCTTAATTAATTAATAACTTTTGTTTTATAACTCCGAATTTGACAAATAATATGTCTAAATCGATCAGCTCGACGAGACCTTTCTGTTTATGCATTCCTTGTTCTGTTTTGCAGCATGCATCATATAAATATAAAGTATACAGCAACTTATTTAAGGATAAAATGTGACTAAAACTCAATAAAAGGCTTTATTCTTGTATTCCACACCTCACCCATGCCATGCTACTTTATGGCCATGCAAATTGTGCATCATTCATCATGGCATGATTGTTTGCTTGTCGCATTTTATCCATATGCTTGTGCACTTTATTTATGTTGGCCCTTGTTTGTTTGGTTCTTCTTCGAATAGACGCTGAGCAGGGGATATATCAAGAAACCCAGGAGCACTACCCAGATCCTTCTCTCGCTTCAACTGAGCTGCCAGGCAAGCACTACCACATGCTTGCATACATATAGTACCTATTGCCTCTATCTTATTCTTGCATCATTGAGTCGTGATTGCATTAATCTGAATCCCAAGTACTACACAGCCTTTACTTTTAAACCCCACCGAAGCTTGTTCCTCCATCCCATGAGCCATTACTACAGGAGTTGTTTGAGCCATGCGGGTCGTAGAACAGCATGTGTAGGGTATGTGAGTGTCTGATGGATAACGAGGTACCTAAACAACTTAACCTGAGTAGTAATGGGATAACTAATGAAAGTGGCACCGGTGAGCAATATCTGCTATTTGGTTTTTCGTGCTCACTTGTGTCCCGTAGGACCCCGAGTACTTGATTCCCGTTCCTTGAATATTCGCGCTATCCACATCCGGGAGGCTTATGAACTCCCCTGAGCCAGAGCTTGATTCATTCTTATTTCTTGGGGCCACAAAGTAGTTTGGGGATTTATTACTATCCTGTACTTATGCCATGCTTTACTGCTTTATTTACGATTGTGCGTGGAGCACCTGTACTGTTTAGGATCGTGACACGTGTTCGCTGTATCGACAAGCCCAGTCACACTTTCGGGTTCCCAGTCATTTACAGCCGTGCACACAAACCTTGAGTCCGTCTCGGAGCCGGCCAACTTCGTTGCGGGTAGCTTAATGGGGTGGCCCCCTGAAATATTTCTGAATCCTGTGATCGCTTTGTCGTGACTGCCTCGTTGGGTTTTGATTTGGTTTTTCCGAGGTTGATCGAGTGTGTGTTGCTATTTGTGCACCCCTGCAGGGTAAAACTTTCTGAAAGCCGTGTCCGCGGTTATGGACGACTTGGAGCACAGTTGCACGATCATAGACAAGTATAACTAAAGTACCGCTTTTAATTTGACTAAGTACCTGACTAGTAAATAGTGCAACACTCATGGAATGGATAATAAAACTGCCAACGGATGGGGGTTGTTCGTCCGCTTCCTCGTTGGTAAGCGAGAAGGAGGATGGATCTGTTAACATTATCGTTATAACTGTTGTTATTAATTCACGGACATCCGTCTATCTTTGGTTAGGCGGATGGTTAGCGAGTATCTATAGAATTGTTAGGTATTATCTTTTGCTGCAATTGCGTCACCCCAGGTTGTGTCCCCTTTAGAGGCATAAAGACTTGCTGAGTACCCCTAGGGTCTCACACGATAAATTGTTTGATTCAGACGAACAGGTGCACTCGCAAGATGGATACTGGGTGGAGGAGACGGACGATGTTGGCAACGATCATTTGGTGTAGAGATTCCGGGAACGGGGATCCGTGAGATCCGTGGGCGGGATGTGTTTATTTATGGGGCATCTTATGCCGATTTGCTTCTTATCCGTACTCGGATCTTGTTTTCCGCTTCCGCCTGATACTCTGATGGTTGATGTATGAGGAGATATCCTAAACTATTATATCTATCTAGGATATTTGGATCTTGCCGTATGGCGTTGCAATATTTCTATTTCTTTTAGATGGAATGGCTCTGAGGACTGTTGTATGGTGGCTTGCATACATACTCATTTGTGTATGTAGTTGATCCCTTCGCCTGCCGATTACGCCGCTCGTTCTTGTCCCGATGTTTGGAAATGGTTAGGACGGCCGAAAGGTCTACCTGTGAGTGGCATTTGGGCCCCACCGTACTATTTTAACCATTTCCGCTCATCCAGGCTTGTAACTAAGAGCGTAATTCACCGAGGTAGTTACAACCTCACATCAAAGCCATTCCCTCCGGTTATCCTGATTTCTGTCACTTTGGGGCCATCGGTTCCGGACAACAACGTGTGTATACAACTTGTAGATAAGACCAAAAACAATACTATCATAATGAATCAATAACATGTTCAGATCTGAAATCATGGCACTCGGGCCCTAGTGACAAGCATTAAGCACAACAAGTCGCAACAGTCATAAAGCACTAATAAAAGATACTAGGCACCATGCCCTAACAATCTGATGCCATTACATGAACGATCTCATCCAATCCCTACCATCCCCATAGCCTACAGCGGGGGATTACTCACTCATAGATGAGGGAACCATGGATGGTTGATGGAGAAGCGATGGTGATGATGATGGCGATGATCTCCTCCAACTCCCCGCCCCGGCAGGGTGCCAGAACGGAGTTTCTGGTGCTGTTTCATGGAATCTAGTGGTGGCGGCGGAGCGGAACTCCTTCTGGAAAAACGTCGACCCCCCCGGAGTTTTTAGGTCAGAAGGCTTCTTATAGGCGAAGAGGGAGACCGAGGGGGTGCATGGGGGGCCCACACCATGCCCTGGCGTGGCCAGGCCTAGCCCGTGCCTGGGGGGGGGGGGGGTGGCCAGCCCCTAGGCCTCCTCCGTCTCGTATTTTGGCTCCTAGAGTCTTCTGGAAAAATAGGCACTTTGGCTTTTGTCCTGTCCAATTCCGAGAATATTCATTTTCTGACTTCCTGGAACCAAAAACAGCAGAAAACAGGCAGCTGGTACTATGGCTCTTGTTAATAGGTTAGTCCAAGAAATCATATGAAAAGCACTCCAAAGTGTGGACAAAACACAAGAAAGTGGATAAAACCAAGCATGGAGCATCAAAAATTATAGATACATTTGCAATGTATCAACATCCCCAAGCTTAACTCCTGCTCATCCTCGAGTAGGTAAGTGATAAAAAAGAAAGAATAAATTTTGAGGTGACATGCACCATCATAAACTTGATCAAAGTACTTGTAAAACATTCAAAGCTCGGATCATAGTACTTCAATCATAACATGAAAGACAAAGTTCTAACAATAGGACAAAGAAACTATGATGCAACATGAAAAGGCACAAACAAAAGATTCATGAATAACAATGCTTTGCAAGACGTTTGTTTGTTTCACATAAAGAAAACATAGCATAGTGGCATTCAGCTTGTCCCTCATAGAGTAGCAAACATAAATGCAAAGGTCACCTTCAAAGTTTACAAGAGTGACTAGATAAAAATAGTTTAAAACAAGCAATATCAAGGTATGCATCAATCAACAAGTCTTGGGACAATGCACATAGAACTAAGAATGGCCAATATGCTCTCAAGAAAGTGCTTATAGAATGTGTGAAGACTCAACAAGAAAATGAACAGGTTTTGAAAAGTTTGAAACGCTTCCAAATGCTGAAAGTATGGTACTCATTAGCTTTGAGCTCTCATTGCCCCTATCATAAGCATCTTTAATGTGGTTAAGGTGAAAGTGAGGTCCAATCTGAGTTATATGCTTGACAGACTATAAACTGAAAATCCCAAGTCCCTTGAGTACGAAGGCCGCTCCTCATGCTACTCAACTTTAGTTACCCGTAAGTTCTTGTCATCGTAAATACGTGCGTATCATAGAGAACCGCCAACGAGGTACCCCTTGCCCGATGATACGGAAGAATCCCCATATCAAAATGACAAGGCAAGCAGATAATGAGTATCTCAGCAATCTTCTTATTTACCATGGGAAAAATGGTGCTTTTTTCTCTCTTTCCTCTTTTCATAAATCTTTTTTTTCTTTTTCTCAATAGCTATCTCTTTTTTTATAAGAAGAATGCTTCATATATATCATTATGGTTACGCTGCAGGTTTCCACCATGTCAGCATGGATTAGACCAGCGGCCCAAGCGTATCTCTAACACACATACATAACTCCATGGACTTTCAAGATCTCCTTTTATTTCACACCGACGACATCCGCAAACAAAAGAGCATGGTATCAACTGGGTATATATTTACAAGTGTTGAAAGTGTTCCCCGTGACAGCACGGTTCTGCTAATCCCTAGCCTATAATTTGCAAGCATATAACTTTCATGGATAGTCACAATGGTTCAGGTTTATTAAGTGCGGAAAATAAAGTGTGCCGTCAAGTTCGTGAGAGCTTTACTAACTAACTTTCTCATAACAAGCAAACATTTTATTTGGAAGAAAACAAGGCATATTGAATATGCACGGAAATAACAAATGATGCTAATAGGTAGGTATGGTGGACACTTTGGAAATATTTGGTTTAAGGGAGTTGGAAACATGAGTAAAACACTGAGTGGAAGTGAAGGCTAGCAATAGTAAGGGAGCGACAAACGAGAGAGCAATAGCTCTCATAATCATGCAGAGCGATAAAACATCATTGATCAAAGCATAAAGTGATACTATAAGTTGAAAACTAAAGGATCATAAAGACTTATGGTGACTTGGGATAGTCATAACATGGTGTGAGCATGTGCCAGTCAATCCAAATAAAGCATCAAAGGAGAATACCACTATAGTATGCTTTAATATGCTAAAACAACGCATGATTCATCCAAGGCACATTAAGCAATCTCAATTGTTTATAACAAGTCATGCTACAGAAAATAATACTAAGCATAAAGCCAAAACAATATCCAGCATGGCATGACAAAGCATAGGCCACAGTAAAAAAAACTCTCTTTACCACTTAAGCACGAGCTTTCCTACTCTTTTCTAAACCAAACCAAACTATTTGAAAACCAATGTATGCAAGAGGAGATCCAACCAATTAATTCAGCAAACTAAGCAAACAAAAGCAAACGAAAAACCAAAATGAAAACAAAGAAGAAGACGCTCCAAGAAAAACACAATTGTGCATGAAACAATAAAAATGAAGCGTTTGGAAGAAACCTGGGATTTTTATTGATGAAGAAGGGGATGCCTTGGGCATACCCAAGCTTTAACGCTTGTACTTCTTGGATATTTCTTGGGGTGACACGCGTGGCATCCCCAAGCTTGAGCTTTAGTCCATCCTTCATCTCATTACTCATTCCTTCCGTACACCTGAAAATTTTCCTTCATACAAAACTTCACACAATCTTTATTAGCAACATTAGTGCTCTCAAGATAAATAAGTCTTAAGGTTCAGTTCTAACACCAATAAACTTCCATTATAACACTAGCTACTGTAGCACTTCCCTCAAAAATCTCAATTCCCCAAAAGAACTCAAAAAGGAACCAACAAGAAGCAAATGCAGAAAATGGCACAAATCTGTCAAAACAAACCAGTAGGTAAAGACGAATTTTTTCGAAGACCTTCTGTTTCTCAACTCAAAAAGTGTTGAACTAACGAAAGTTAGATAACAACCTGGGGCAGAAACACAAAACTTCACGCCTCAAAAAGACGTCCAGAGATTTTACACGAATTTTTACGGTGAAGCACAAAAATCTGTTTCGGGACAGCAACTTTCCCAATCATTACTTCTCTCTCATTAGAGGTTACTCTTGGCACAAAAAGCAAATAAAAAGGATAAGGATCGGTTATTATAGAGGTAATAACTTCCAAGACATCTAAAACTTTTGGGTTATCTCCCAATAAGTACTTTTCTTTAACATCTTTAAGTTAGGCATAAGCAACAACTAAAAATGGATAGAATAGAAGTAAGCGGAGATAATCATGGTGAAAACATTGTTTTGTTCAATGAAATCCTTTTGTTAACAAGGTTGATTAGGTCTTGTTACCAAAACAATTTCATATGAGACAAAACTTTGTATTCCACTAATGATTATGTTACCTCAACCTTAATAGCAATGGTCCCAATCATAATAGTTTCAAAATTTTCTCTTGGTATGGGACAATATATTTCTCCAACTTGAATGCCCTCAACATGTTCAATTGAATTCAAACCATAAGTCCTTTTAATCTTCTTGGGGAAATAGACAGTATGTTCCTTGTCATTAACATTGAAAGTCACCTTTCCTTGATTACAATTAATAACAGCTCCTGGAGTATTAAGAAAAGGTCTCCCAAGAATAATAGACATATTATCATCTTCAGGCATTTCAAGCACAACAAAATAAGTTAATATCAAGCAATTATGAGCCACTTGAACGGGTACATCCTCACATATACCCACAGGAATAGTGGTAGATTTATCAGCCATTTGCAAAGATATATCAGTTGGTATCAATTTTTTAAGCTGAAGCCTCTTATGTAGAGAGAAAGGTATAACACTAACTCCAGCTCCCAAATCACACAAAGCAGTTCTAACATAACTATTCTTAATAGAGCAAGGGATAGTTGGAATCCCTGGGTCTCCAAGTTTCGTAGGAACCTTGCCATTGAAGGAATAATTAGCAAGCAAAGTAGAAATTTCTTCATTAGGGATCTTCCTTTTATTCGAGACAATGTCCTTCATATACTTTGAGTAAGGAGGCAATTTAATAGCATAAGTCAAAGGAATTTGCAAGAATAAAGGCTTCATCCACTCACAAAACTTATTATAATGTTCATCTTCCTTTGACTTGTGTTTCTTATCAGGGAAAGGCATAGGTTTTTGGACCCAAGGTTCTCTTTCACTACCATGTTTCTTAGCAATAAAATCTTCTTTGGTGTATTTAGTATTCTTATTGTGGTTTCTATGTTCTTCTTCAACTTTTTCTTCATTGGGAACTTCATTTTATTCATTACCACTTTCAGTTTCAGCATAAGAGATAGATATACTATTAGGATCTATAGCAGGTTCAGAGGGTTCTACAACAATTTTATGTTTCTTTTTTCCTTTTCTTACGAGTAGAACCACTATTTTCAGCTTGTTGAGAATCCTGCTCAATTCTTTTGGGATGCCCCTCAGGATATAGAGGATCCTGGGTTGCAGCACCACTTCTATTTCTAATTGCATAAGCATGTTTTTCTTTAGCAGCATTAACTAGCAAGTCGTTTTGCACTTTAACGAGTTGATCTATTTGAGTTTGAACCATTTGAAAGTGTTTAACAATCATTTTAACATCATTAGAGGTTCTTTCCACAATATCTTTCAACTTAACAATAGCTCTAGTGTTTTCCATTAGATGATTTTGCACCCTTTTATTAAAGTTATCTTGCTTAACAATAAAGATATCAAATTCTTCTAAGCATTGATCAGGAGGTTTAGACTAAGGGATATCACCTTCATCAAAGTGTTGGAGAGAGTGTACCTCAATAGTGGATGAGTAGGGAATAGGCTTACATAATTCTTCTATAGGAGGTAAATTCTTGACATCTGCAACTTTAATTCCCTTCTCCTTAAGACATTTCTTAGCTTCCTTCATCACTTCATCATTTAATTCAATAACTCCCCTCTTCTTTGATGTTGGAATAGGCACCGGAATAGATGGTTCAGGTACAATTACTTCAGGTATAGCCTGTTTAGGAGGAGTCCAATCTTCATAGTTCTTGCTTATTTTAGCCATTAATTCCTCAGCTTCCTTAGGAGTCCTATTCCTGAAAACACAATCAGCACAATTATCTAGGTATGTCCTAGATTCCTTTGTTAGTCCATTATAAAATATATCAAGAAGCTCATTCTTAGGTAATGGACTTCCAGCTTGTGCATGAATCAAATCACAAAACCTTGCCCAAGATTCAGGCAATACCTCTTTTTATCCCTGTTTAAAATCAAAAAGTTCCTGCAAAATAGCATGTCTAGCACTAGGAGGAAAATATTTCTGCAGGAAAGTATTAATCAAGCACTCAGGGCTATCAATAGATCCAGGAGGTAAATTACTAAACCAAGTTTTAGCTTCCCCTTTCAGTGAAAAGGGGAAAATCTTAGCAACAAAGTAAGTACGCATCTTAGTATCATCAGAAAACAAGCCACTCATGGTAGAGAGTTCATTCATATGTGCTACCGCACTTTCATTCTTAGTCCCACAAAAAGGTTCTTTCTCGACAATAGCTATGTAAGATAGATCGAGAGAGAAATCATAATCTTCATCTATAATGTTTATGGGAGAAGCAGCAAACTTAGCAATAGGAGACAATTTGGGTTTAATAGTACACCTCTCAAGAAGACTCTTAGCAGCGCTCCTATCATGGGTGTTTTTACATTCTTTAATAAATTCATCGGTCATCTCAACATAACCATCTTCAATATCATAACTTTCACTAGACTCAGGTGAACTAACAGGTGTGGTAGTGTCTTCATTAGGAGTTTCGGTATTTCCAACTATAGTTCTACCAATCGTAGCATCTAGGAAAGGACCTAATGAACCACTCTTATCAAGCATAGTAGAAGCAGCATCATAAGCATCAGAAGTTTCAGATTCAGCAGTAGTAGCAGTGTGTGTAGCATGTGTATGTGGTGGTTATAACAGACGGTGAATCAAGAGCAATAGAGGTGTTCAGAACCATACCTCTTCTTGTAGTGGATGGTAAAATAGGAACCTTGCCATCACGAGACTTACCCATGATGGATGGATAGCAGCGAACAATAGAGAATCCAAGTGAACTTGATAAATAAAGCTATACTCCCCGGCAACGGCGCCAGAAAATAGTCTTGATGACCCACAAGTATAGGGGGTGTATCGCAGTATTTTCGAGGGAAGTGAAACCCAATTTATTGATTCGACACAAGGGGAGCCAAAGAATATTTATAAGCCTTAACAACTAAGTTGTCAATTCAGCTGCACCTGGAAACAATCTTGCTCACAACAGTTTATCAGTAGCAACAGTTTTGTAGTAGGAATAGTAAAGCAGCAGCAGTAGTAAAGTAAAGACAACAGTGACAATAGCAGTAAACAGTTGGATTCGAGTGCGGTAGGCATAGGGATGGATGGATGAGCGTTGCATGGACAAGACAATTCACATAGCAGTCAGAACATAGGGCAATTGCAGATAAATAAGATAAAGCATCCAAGTACTAGACAGTCCTAGGCATGTGTTCCATATATAGTCATACATGCTCGCAATGAGAACTTGCACAACATCTTTTGTCCTGCCAGCCCGTTTGTAGCGGGGCCTCAAGGGAACTACTGGTAATTAAGGTGCTCCTTTTAATACAGCACCGGAGCAAAGCATTAACACTCCGTGAACACATGTGATCCTCACATCAAAGCCATTCCCTCCGGTTATCCCGATTTCTGTCACTTCGGGGCCATCGGTTCCGGACAACAACGTGTGTATACAACTTGTAGATAAGACCAAAAACAATACTATCATAATGAATCAATAACATGTTCAGATCTGAAATCATGGCACTCGGGCCCTAGTGACAAGCATTAAGCACAACAAGTCGCAACAAAGTCATAAAGCACTAATAAAAGATACTAGGCACCATGCCCTAACAATCTAATGCCATTACATGAACGATCTCATCCAATCCCTACCATCCCCATAGCCTACAGCGGGGGATTACTCACTCATAGATGGGGGAAACATGGATGGTCGATGGAGAAGTGATGGTGATGATGATGGAGATGATCTCCTCCAATTCCCCGTCCAGGCAGGGTGCCAGAACGGAGTTTCTGGTGCTGTTTCATGGAATCTGGTGGTGGCGGCGAAGCGGAACTCCTTCTAAAAAAACGTCGAACCCCCAGGAGTTTTTAGGTCAGAAGGCTTCTTATAGGTGAAGAGGGAGACCGAGGGGGTGCCTAGGGGCCCACACCATGCCCTGGCGCGGCTAGGCCCAGCCCGCGCCTGGGGGGTGTGGCCAGCCCCTGGCCCTCCTCTGTCTCGTATTCTGGCTCCTAGAGTCTTCTAGAAAAATAGGCACTTTGGCTTTTGTCCCGTCCAATTCCGAGTATATTCATTTTCTGACTTCCTGGAACCAAAAACAGAAGAAAACAGGCAGCTGGCACTGTGGCTCTTGTTAATAGGTTAGTCCAAGAAATCATACGAAAAGCACTCCAAAGTGTGGACAAAACACAAGAAAGTGGATAAAACCAAGCATGGAGCATAAAAAATTATAGATACATTTGCAATGTATCACATCCCCAAGCTTAACTCCTGCTCGTCCTCGAGTAGGTAAGTGATAAAAGAAAGAATAATTTTTGAGGTGACATGCACCATCATAAACTTGATCAAAGTATTTGTAAAACATTCAAAGCTAGGATCATAGTACTTCAATCATAATCATGAAAGACAAAGTTCTGGCAATAAGACAAAGAAACTATGTTGCAACATGAAAAGGCACAAACAAAAGATTAATGAATAAAAATGCTTTGCAAGACATTGTTTGTTTCACATAAAGAAAACATAGCATAGTAGCATTCAGCTTGTCCCTCATAGAGTAGCAAATAAATGCATAGGACACCTTCAAAGTTCATAAGAGTGACTAGATACAAATAGTTTAAAACAAGCAATATCAAAGTTATGCATCAATCAACAAGTCTTGGGACAATGCACATAGAACTAAGAATGGCTACTATGCCCTCAAAGTAGGTGCATAAAGGTAGAAGGTGGAGACTCAACAAAAAAATTAAAAGAAAGGACTTCATGGAAGGAAGTAGGGATTCAAGTTTCATAAAGAGCTTCCAAAACTTCTGGTACTTAATAGCTTTCAGCTCTCATTGCCCCTATCATAAGCATCTTGAAGTGATTAAGGTTAAAGTGAACAAACTATGGTATATATGCTTGACGAAGTATAAGTTGGAAATATCATGTCCCTTGAATACAAGGGCCGCTCCTCATGCTACTCAAGTTTAGTCACCGGTAAGTTCTTGTCATCATAAGTACATGTGTATCATAGAGAACCGCCAACAGGGTACCCCTTGCCTGATGATACGGAAGAATCCCCATATCAAAATGACAAGGCAAGCAGACAACGAACATCTCAACAATCTTCTTATTTACCATGGGAATATGGTGCTTTTTTCTTTCTTTCCTCTTTTCATAATCTTTTTTTTTCTTTTTCTCAATATCTGACTCTTTTTTTTATAAGAAGAATGCTTCATAGACAGCTCATTATGGTTACGCTGCAGGTTTCCACCATGACAACATGGATTAGACCAGCGGCCCAGCCGTTTATCTAACACATATACATAACTCCATGGACTTACAAGCTCCCCTTTCATTTCACACCGACGACATCCATAGACAAAACAACATGATATCAACTAGGTACAAAGTACAAGTGCAATATTGAAAGCGTTCCCCATGACAGCATGGTTCTGCTAATCCCCAACAAATAAGTGTAACCATATGCAACATAGACGACACAATGGTTCAAGTTTATTAAGGGCAAGAAAAGTAAAGTGTGCCATCAAGTTCGTGAGAGCTTTAATCACTAGTTTTCTCATAACAAGTTTAATTCGGAAGGTAGATAAAAATATGAATATACTTGGAATAGCATATTCTAGTAGGTAGGTGTGGTGGACTCTTTGGAATAACTTGGTTTTAGGAGTTGGATGCTTGAGTGGAACTCATACTTGGTTATGGAGGCTAGCAAAAGACTGGGAGCGACAAACTAAGAGAGCAATAATGGCCATAATCATGCAGAGCGACAAAACATCATTGATCAAAGCATAAAGTGATACTACAAGTTGAAAACTAAAGGATCATAAAGGCTATGGTGACTTAGGATAGTCATAACATGGTGTGAGCATGCGCCAAGTCAACCCAAATAAAGCATCAAAGGAGAATACCACAATACTATGTTTTAATATGCTAAAACAACGCATGATTTTTCAAAGGCACATTAAGCAATCTCAATTGTTTGTGAAAAGCCATGCTACAACAAAGAATACTAAGAATAAAGCCAAAATAATATCAAGCATGGCATGACAAAGCATAGGCCACAGTCAAGAACGAGCTCTTTTTACCACATAAGTATGAACTTTCCTACTCTTTTCCAATCCAAACCAAACTATTTGAAAACCATTGTATGAAAGAGGGGGTACAACCAATTTATTCATCAAACTAAGCAAACCAAGCAAACAAAAAACCAAAACAAAAACGAAAATGAAAAAGAAGACGCTCCAAGAACAACACAACTGTGCATGAAACAATAAAAATGAAGTGTTTAGAGGAAACCTGGGATTTTTATTGATGAAGAGGGGGATGCCCAAGGCATCCCCAAGCTTTGATGCTTGTACTTCTTGGATATTTCTTGGGGTGACACGCGTGGCATCCCCAAGCTTGAGCTTTAGTCCATCCTTCATCTCATTACTCAATCCTTCCATACACCTGAAATTTTTCCTTCATACAAAACTTCACACAATCTTTATTAGCAACATTAGTGGACTTAAGATAATAAGTCTTTAGGTTCAGTTCTAACACCAATAAAACTTCCATTAAAACACTAGCTACTGTAGCACTTCCCTCAAAAAGCTCAATTCCCCAAAAGAACTCAAAAAGGAACTAACAAGAAGCAAATGCAAATAATGGCAGAAATCTATCAAAACATACCAGCAGGTAAAGATGAATTTTTTCGAAGACCTTCTGTTACTCAAATCTAAAAGTGTTGAACTAACAAAAGTTAGATAACAACCTGGGGCAGAAGCACAAAAATTTGCGCCTCAAAAGGACGTACAGAGATTTTACACGAATTTTTACGGTGAAGCACAAAAATCTGTTTCGGGACAACAACTTTCCCAATCATTACTTCTCTCTCATTAGAGGTTACTCTTGGCACAAAAAGCAAATAAAAAGGATAAGGAGCAGTTATTACAGAGGTAATAACTTCCAAGACTCATCTAAAACTTTTGTGTTATCTCCCAATAAGTACTTTTCTTTAACGCCTTTAAGTTAGGCATAAGAAGCAAGAAAAAGGATCAAGTGTTCTCAAATGAAGAAGCATTAAGAGCAAATTTTGTTTTTATAGGAGAGGCAAAAGAAATCTTCTCTCTCTTCTTAGGGAAGTGTTCTATACCTTTCTTGAGTGGGAGCTGATATTTAATGTTGCCTTCTTTCATATCAATAATGGCACCAACAGTTCTAAGAAAAGGTCTTCCCAAAGTAATAGGACATGAAGCATTACATTCAACATCCAAAACATAGAAATCAACAGGGACATAGGCATTGTTAACCATAATAAGAACATCATTAATACTCCCCATGAGTTTCTTTTTAGCATTATCATCAAGTGGGACATTCAAATAACAATCTTCAAGTGGTGGCAAATCAAGCGTATCATAAATCCTTCTAGGCATAATAGAAACACTACTATCAAGATCACATAAAGCTTTAAAATAAAAATCATTCACTTTCATATTAATGATGGGTTCCCAACCATCTTCTTGTTTTATAGGAATAAGAGCTTTATGTTTCATCTGTTCTTCTTTAATCTTTATGAGAGCATCAGTAATGTGTTTTGTAAAGGCCATATTCATAGAACTAGCATTAGGACTTTTAGCAAGCTTTTGTAGGAACTTAATAACTTCAGAGATATTGCAACCATCAAGATCAAAATCATAATTATGATCTAAGGTAGTAGAGCTATTACTAGCCTCAACACTAGTGGTAGTGATAATAGAAACACTAATGTTTCTAGTAATTTCATCTTCTCTTTCCAACTTAGCATGCAATTCAGCTAATAGTCTAACATTTTCATCAATTCTTACTTGTATGGCATTAGTAGCTGCAAAGGGATTCTCAATAGTTTCAGGTTTAGTAGCCATTTTATTCAAAGAAGATTGAGCTTCATCCAAAGATGCTATATTTCTTTCAGCATTAGAGATTTTTTCCTCAATAGTTTTATTGAAAGCGGTTTGTTTACTAATAAAATCTTTAAGCATAACTTCAAGTTTAGAGGGTGCACTCCTATTATTGTTGTAGGAATTTCCATAAGCATTACCATTGTTGGGAGGATATGGCCTATAATTGTTGCTACCAAAATTATTCCTGTAGGCATTGTTGCTAAAATTGTTATTTCTTATAAAGTTCACATATAATTGCTCTTCTTGAGCAACCAAAGAGGCTAACGGAACATTATTTGGATCAATATGGGCTTTCCCATTAACAAGCATAGACATAATAACATCAATCTTATCACTCAAGGAGGAGGTTTCCTCAACAGAATCTACCTTCTTACCTTGTGGAGCTCTTTCAGTATGCCATTCAGAGTAGTTAACCATCATATTATCTAGAAGCTTTGTTGCAGCACCCAAAGTGATGGTCATAAAGGTACCTCCAGCAACAGAATCCAATAGATTTCTTGAAGAATAATTCAATCCTGCATAAAAGATTTGGATAATCATCCAAGTAGTCAGTCCATGAGTGGGAAAATTCTTTACCAAAGATTTTGTTCTTTCCCAAGCTTGAGCAACATGTTCATTATCAGATTGTTTAAACTTCATTATTTCACTTCTCATAGATATAATCTTAGCAGGAGGACAGTATTTTCCAATGAAAGCATCTTTGTCTTTAGTCCAAGAATCAATACTATTCCTAGTTAAGGAATACAACCATTCTTTAGATTTTCCTCTCAAAGAGAAAGGGAACAATTTAAGCTTAATAATGTAACACCCTCAAATCGGCCCTATGCAAGTTTTAGCCCTTTCCACCAAACCCGCATAGAAACGATTCAAGGACGCCCACCAGGCACTTTCGTGCGTGTGGAAAACAAAGTAATACCATTACACAACAGTCCTCGATGGGACCCACAAAATAGATATATATATATATACAACAACGACTCAACGAGTCAAGAATACAGTTATACAATACAAAGATCCAAATCACCTTGAAAACGATACAGCGTCCGAGTATGGACAAGATGCAAATGGGGCTAAGAGCCCTGAAGAATAACCAATGGCATCCATAACCCTGCCCAGGCCAAGCCTAAAGGGTAACCCTGCTAACAACGTCGTGACCAAACGAGGAAGTCAAACCGAGGAACTCACACAGTTGGCGCAAAGGACGGCGGATGGCGTCGAGGCCGCGGCCGGGCGGCACCGCTGGAGAGGCGGGTACGCGCGAGTCGATGCGAGGAGGGGACGCGGAGGTTGTAGCAGAGGGGCCGGAAGCTCGTGAGCAGCGGCGGCCGAACGCGGAGTGGTGCGGCAGCACCGAGGAGGAGAGGGCACGGAGGCGAGCGACGTCCGGTGGAGGGCGGCACGCGCAGAGGCGGCTCCTGGCAGCGAGGTCGAGGAACGGCGCGAGGGGGCTCGAGGTCGACGCAAGCAAGGAGGAGGGCAGCCCTGGCGGTGGCTCGCGGGGCTGACCGAGGCGGCGATGCAGCTGCTGGCCGGAGAGGAGAGGGTCGACGGTGCCCTTGCAGGTGGAAGAGGCGCGGGCATGGGGGTAGGTGGCGTCGGGGGATGGGGCTCGATTGGGTCGGGGAGGAGGCGTTCGTGGTGGGGTCAGGGGACACGGGGTGAGGATCGCGATGGGGTTGGTGAGAGGCGAGGAGATCGAGGGAACGCTGTCGATGGGATGAACCCACGGGGTGGGGCCAGGGTGCGTGTACGGGCAGGGAGCGCGGGTCGGTCACGGGGCTGGGGCGTGCGGCGTGGTGTGTGGGGAAGCGTGGCCAGGCGGCGACCAGGTGTGTGTGGGGAAGAGTGCAGGTGGCGGCGGGGTGGAGAGAGGGAGGGAGTGGCTGGCGGTTGGTGTGGTAGATGGTTGTCTAGATTAGGTTAGGTTTAGGGTTTTAGTCTGGAGGTGGCCGGCTGGGCTTTCGGGCCCGGCTGGCTGCCTCCCAAAATAATTTAATTATTTTATTTTATTAAAACAAGGCTTTTGCAATCCGTTTGTAGAAAAAACGAAATACTCTGGACTAGCCCGGGTTTTATAGTTTGAATAAAAGACGGGGCGTTTAGAAAACAAAACTAGGCTTTTCGAAAATAGTTTTAGACAAAACCATGCATGATGATGACGATGCTCAAATGCAATGTGGCATGATGACATGAGCATGTGGTCATGATGATGCAATGCACAAAAACACAACGATTTTCTAGTAGTGGTTTTACCGGGGTGCTACAATTCAACACCACTAACAATGGATCTCGCCCTCGAGATCCGCCTCATGATACCGGGGAGAAGGCTGATGATCGGATTCTTCTCACTTCGTGTAGATCCTCGTGACACCACTAACAAAGATTCTTGATCCATCTTGAAATCGGCGACACCACCAACAAGGTGTCATTGCTCCCATCCATCGAGAGAACACTCCGGATAAACAAAGGAGGAAGGTAAAGGTATCAACAAATAAAGCCACCTCTAGCTTCCGTGGACGGAGTAAAATTGCTGGATCCACCGATTCAATATACAAAAGCGAATGATAAGAGTAGTCGGATGGTGATCATTCCATCGCGCACCCAAACCATTACTCTGCACATGAATAGGAGAATTATGCAACCAACTCTCGGAATCAGACTGAAGATCTCGACACGCGAGGTTCAGAAACAAAGGAGTGATGCATACTCTGCACCGGATCTGGCGTAGATGACTTCGTCGCGTCGGAAAACATCGGAAGGCACAAACAAGGAACAGAGAATGGTAACACAGATAAAGGTTTACTTAGATAGCATGAAGTCCGGAGGTAGAAACACCATTGCCAAAGGAGGAAGCGAACCCTGAAGGTACGATGGAAAACCCAACCACGAGAAATCCTGGACTAGAAGAAGGGAAGAGAATAGATCCAAAACACGCAGAGGTAAGAGGAGAACAACAGAGGGGTAAGGAGTAAAAGCAGACCTAATCAGATCTATCCAACCAATTTTGCAAAAATAATTTGACACTCTACTTCGGCCGTTAGCTAGGTTATCCTACAGGCTGGACCAGTGGGGTATCGTAACTGCTGAGCTCTGATACCATCTGTAACACCCTCAAATCGGCCCTATGCAAGTTTTATCCCTTTCCGCCAAACCCGCATAGAAATGATTCAAGGACGCCCACCAGGCACTTTCGTGCGGGCGGAAAACAAAGTAATACCATTACACAACAGTCCTTGATGGGACCCACAGAACAGATATATATACAACAATGACTCAACGAGTCAAGAATACAGTTATACAATACAAAGATCCAAATCACCATGAAAACGATACAACGTCCGAGTACGGACAAGATGCAAATGGGGCTAAGAGCCCTGAAGAATAACCAATGGCGTCCATAACCCTGCCCAGGCCAAGCCGGCAGGGTAACCCTACTAACGACGTCGATCTAAAACCTGCTAAAACAAAAGGGGTGCCGACAAAGGGCAAAGGAAAAGGAGGAGGGTCAGTACTGAGGCCAGTACACGACGAGGTTAGAATTCGGCGGCTCTCGCCTACATAGGTATGATGGACTGAAGCGGCAGCGCAGCATGCACTAAACAACCTATAGAGACTGGATTAACCGTCAGCTATTAGAGAGAGATAAGAAAGACCTATTCGGAACCAACCGTATACTAACACCAATCATACCCATCCTGGTATTCCCCCTCATGACCAAACGAGGAAGTCAAACCGAGGAACTCACACAGTTGGCAGTTTTATTCATTCCATTATAGTTGAAGCACTTACTAGTCAGATACAATTAGCATGAGTCGTTCTGAAGCATGAGTAGTGGGTCGTTTTAATTACCATTCCGTTGTAGTTGGAGCATTTACTAGTCAGATATATTTGTCCTGAGGAATCCCAAAACCCAACAGTTGTTGGCACTTTTATCACATTCCATTGGAGTTGCCATACTTACTAGGCAGGTATAGCATGACACGATACATCCCAGTTCCACCAGTTGTTGGCACTTTTATTATCCATTCCATTGTAGTGAAGCTGATTACTAGTCACATATTAAGTCAAATTTATAGCACTAATTTAGTTATGCGTGTCTATGATCGAGATATTGTGCTCCAAGTCGTCCATAACCGCGGACACGGCTTTCAGAAAGATTTACCCTGCAGGGGTGCACAAATAGCAACACACACACGATCAACCTCGGAAAAAACAAATCAAAACCCAACGAGGCTTTGACGATAAAGCAATCACAATATTCATAAAATATTTTAGGGGGGCACCCCATTAAGCTACCCACAACGAAGTTGGCCGTCTCCAAGATGGACCCAAGGTTTGCGCCAATGGCTGTAAACGACTGGGAACCCGAAAGTATGACTGGGCTTGTCGATACCGCGAAAACACTCTGCAATTCCTAAACAGTACAGGTGCTTCACGCACAATCGTAAATAAAGCAGTAAAGCATGGCATAAGTACAAGATAGTAATAAAGCCCCAAACTAGTTTGTGGCCCCAAGAAATAAGAAATGAATCAAGCTTTGGCTAAGGGGGATTCATAGACTCTCCCGGATGTGGATAGTGCGAATAGTCAAGGAACATGTATCAAGTACTCGGGGCCTACGGGACACAAGTGGACATAAAAACCAAATAGCATATATTTCCCACCGGTGCCTCTTTCATTAGTTATCCCAACAATTTAATAGTTGTATTTAAAGTCATGATCATCTCCACCATTAAGATTCTCCACCATTTATCATGTGTCAACTTGCCATGAACGGTGAAATGACAACGACGCGAATCAACACATAAGCAAGCAACTACGACTCGCAAGGCTGGCTATCTATCAAACAACAGGCAATAGAATGTGTCCATGGCAATATAGAGGCTGCAAGGAGTATAAATGGTGCGCGGAACTAAAGCATCGCAACACGGATAGCAATAGACCAACAGGAAGAAATAAAGACTATAACTGCAAAATAGGTAGAAGGGGGAGAGATGCTCGCCCGGGAAACATAGCCGAATATTCATATCCGGAGAACGTGTCGATACTCGCATCAACTCATCGGCCTAATCCACGAAGAAGCAAACACTAGAAGAAACATCGGATGCAATATTTAATACTACGGCAGAAGAATTGGCATGTTTATGATATGATGCATGACATGGCAAATATGCGATGCAACTAGGCAATATTAAGCGGAATCGGGGCCCCGACAATTAATTAGATGGTTTATATTTTTTAGATACCCCGCAATTTAAATGTTGTCTTAACAAGGCAAAACATGGCATCGGTTCGCTACGCAAATTTAAATGGAGCCGATATAAGACTAGAATATCCTGCATATGATCTCCATATTTAATTTAGGTGAATCGTCTAATTGCCCCAAACCAACATGATGAAATGTATGCAAGCATGAACAATTTAATATGCAACAATATATATATATATATATAGCATTTATAAAATAGAGGCTCGAAAAGGGGTCACACATTGGGGTCCGACGAACTTGGGGTCGATGGGGTTCGATCTTGGCGGGATCAGCCTTCGGACTCTAGGAACGGGGCTCTAGGAACCGTGAGGATATCTTGGTGTACGGGGTCTCGGTGTCTTCGGATACCGGGTCAGAGAGCTTGGTGGTCTAGGGGAAGCAGAGGCGCATCCACGGGGCTCGCTCGCGGGCGGATGCAGGCGACCCGTTGCGATGTGATGGTTGCTGGCGAGGTTGTAGGGAGGCGGGAAGGACGGCAGACGGCGTCGGGCAGGGACGCGTGGAAGTCGATGCGAGGAGGGGCCGTGCAGGTTGTAGCAGAGGGGCCGGAAGCTCGTGAGCAGCGGTGGCCGAACGCGGAGCGGTGCGGCAGCGCCGAGGAGGAGAGGGCACGGAGGCGAGCGACATCCGGCGGAGGGCGGCACGCGCAGAGGTGGCTCCTGGCAGCGAGGTCGAGGAACGGCGCGAGGGGGCTTGAGGTCGACGCAGGCGAGGAGGAGGGCAGCCCTGGCGGTGGCTCGCGGGGCTGACCGAGGCATCGATGCAGCTGCTGGCCGGAGAGGAGAGGGCCGACGGTGCCCTTGCGGATGGAAGAGGCGCGGGGATGGGGGTAGGTGGCGTCGGGGGATGTGGCTCGATTGGGTCGAGGAGGAGGCGTTCGTGGTGGGGTTAGGGGACACGGGGTGATGATCGCGATGGGGTTGGTGAGAGGTGAGGAGATCGAGGGAACGCTGTCGATGGGATGAACCCACGGGGTGGGGCCAGGGTGCGTGTACGGGCAGGGAGCACGGGTCAGTCACGGGACTGGGTCGTGCGAGACTGGGGCGTGCGGCGTGGTGTGTGGGGAAGCATGGCCAGGCAGCGACCAAGTGGGTGTGGGGAAGAGTGCAGGTGGCGGCGGGGTGGAGAGAGGGAGGGAGTGGCTGGCGGTTGGTGTGGTAGATGGTGGTCTAGGTTAGGTTAGGGTTAGGGTTTTAGTATGGAGGTGGCTGGCTGGGCTTTCGGGCCCGGCTGGCTGCCTCCCAAAATAATTTAATTATTTTATTTTATTAAAACAAGGCTTTTGCAATCCGTTTGTAGAAAAAACTAAATACTCCGGACAAGCCCGGGTTTTATAGTTTGAATAAAAGACGGGGCGTTTAGAAAACAAAACCAGGCTTTTCAAAAATAGTTTTAGACAAAACCATGCATGATGATGACGATGCTCAAATGCAATGTGGCATGATGACATGAGCATGCGGTCATGATGATGCAATGCACAAAAACACAGCGATTTTCTAGTAGTGGTTTTACCGGGGTGCTACAAATAATATCTCCATCTATATCCCTATGCTTTTGCATCTCACAAAGTTCAACAAAGTTATTTAGATGAGCAACAACATCTTCATTACCAATACCAGAAAATTGTTCTCTCATAACAAGATTGAGTAAAGCAGGTTTTATTTCAAAGAAAGTAGCTTCAGGAACAGGTGGAGCAATAGGTGTGCAAATAAAATCATTGTTGTTAGTGCTAGTAAAGTCACACAACTTAGTATTTTCAAGAGTAGTCATTTTTTGTGTTTTTAATAAAGAAAGCAAACTTGTAAAACTATTTTTTGTGTGTTTTTGATAAAGAAACAAGCAAACAAAGCAAAAGTAAACTAAGCAAACAAAAACAACAAAGTAAAGAGATTGGTTATGAGGGACTCCCCTTGTGAAGATGTCCTTGACTCCCTGGCAACGACGCCAAAAAAGTACTTGCTGACTCGTGTATTAACGAGCTCGTTGGGGAACCCCAAGAGGAAGGTATGATGAGCATAGTAGTAAGTTTTCCCTTAGTTATGAAACCGAGGTTATCAATCCAGTAGGAGCAAGGCAACACCCCAAAGGTGTAGCTAGCTGAACTTTGGCAGGGCGCACTACCGGTGCCAGCAGCAACGTGGAGACCTGCACAACACAACCACAGAACTATGTCCCCAACTTGCGATGAGGTTGTCAATCTCACCGGTTTTGCTGAAAACAAAGGATTAAACGTATCGAGTGGAAGAAAGTAATAGTTTACAGAAAGTAAACACAAAGCAGTAAATAGTTGATTGTAGATTAATGGTAAAAGAAAGGACCAGGGTCCATAGTTCACTAGAGGTGGCTCTCCTTAAGATAGATGACATGTTGGGTGAACAAATTATAGCAGGGCAATTGATAAACATCGAGAAAGCATACAAGCATATACTACTCATCTTGACTCCTTTGAGATTCGATTGGGCAATACGACATTATACATAGACCGCGATCCAACTGCATCTATGACTAATAATCCACCTTCAGGTTATCATCCGAACCCCCTCCAGTATTAAGTTGCAAGCAACGGATAATTGCATTACACATTGCGTGTAAAGTAAACAATATGATTATTCTATGAACAAAGGATTGTTGTTTTCTCCCTAGTAGCAACAGCACATCTAGTACCTTAGAGATTTCTGTCACTTCCCTAGATTACTAGAGGCATGAACCCACTATCGAGCATAAATACTAACTCTTGAAGTTGCTAGCATCTACTTGGCCAAGATAGGTACTAACAACGGAAAGCATGCAAGATCACAAATAACAAAGACATGATAGAATCAATAATCAATCTGAAATAGCATCTCAATATCTATCGGATCCCCACAAACACAACATGCAAAATTACAAATAGATGATCTTGATCATGAACGGAGCTCACAAGATCTAAACATGATAGCACAAAGTAGGAGACCCAGCCATCTAGCTACCTCATGTACCCATAGTCCAGAGATGAACTACTCACGCATCACACCGAAGGCTTGTATGATGATGAAGAAGGCCTCTAGGGTGAATTCCCCTCTCCGACAGGGTGCCGGGAAGTGCTTTAGATCCCTCCTGATCTAGGGATGGAGATGACGACGGCTACAGACTCTTTCATGAAAATTTGATTGGGTACTTAGGGTTTCTGTATCAGAGGCAACTTATAGGCGGAAGGACAGGCCGGGGGTGCCTGGGGCGGCCAGACGACCCCCTAGCACGGGCCAGGCTAGGCCGCGCGGCCAGGTGGTGTGGCCGGTCCCCAGCCCCTCTCCGTCTCGTATTGTGGCTCCAGGTGTCCCTCGGTGAAAAACTGACTTTGGCTTTTGTCCCGTCCAATTCCGAGAATATTCATTTTCTGATTTTCCTAGAACCAAAAACAGCAGAAAACAAGCATCTAGCACTATGGCTCTTGTTAATAGGTTAGTCCAAGAAATCATAAGAATAGTACTCCAAAGTGTGGACAAAACACAAGAAAGTAGATAAAACCAAGCATGGAACATCAAAAATTATGGATACGTTTGCAACGTACCAGTGCCATGTGAACGTCGACTACATGACACTTCACCTTTATGGGCCTAGGAGAATGCATTGTGTATTTGGCTACTAATCATAGGGGTTGCCGGAGTGATAGAAACCTAAACCCCCATTAGGAAACCTTTGCACAAGGGAGCGTAGGATCTTAGAGTTTAAAGATGTGGTTAGGTTTTTATCTTAATTACTTTCTTGTACTTGTGGATGCTTGCAAGGGGTTTAATCACAAGTATGTATTAGTCCTAGGAAGGTTGGTACATTATCTCACACCCACACAACACTTATCAAAGTAAAGAAGATTAATCAACTATATGAAGCGAAAGCACTTGACAATATTCCCATGTGTCCTCGAGAACGTTTGGTCATCTTAGGTAATACAACTGACTTGTCCTTTGCTAAAGAAAGGATTGGGCCACTTGCTGCAATTATTATTATTGTCTTTTATTTACTCGCACTTTATTTATTTGCATTATCAAAAACCCCTAAAAATCCATTTGCTAAGTATTTACAGAGAATTCCTGCTCCAAGACAATCGTCAACACATTCTGCTCCTTGTTGGGTTCGACACTCTTACTTATCGAAAATACTGTGATACACCCCCTATACTTGTGGGTCATCAAGACTATTTTCTGGCGGCATTGCCAGGGAGTGAAGCTCTATTGGAGAGTGGAACTGGTAAAGGAAACCTCTACTGTGAGTATTGTTTATTTCTGTTAGTTACTTTATTCTCAATATGGATAATTCACTTAGTTTCTTATTTTGTAATGCTACTATCACTGCTAAGGTAGTAGATGAACCTCCACCTGCTGAGAATGATACTTTTAAAATACCTACAAGAATTATTGATCGTGTTATGTATAACTACTATTTTGGAGATGGAACTGTCCATCCCGGTGATCATTTGCTCTTTATACACGAATTATGTGGGTTGTTCAAGTGTGCAGGTATTACAACAGATCAAGTCAAGAAGAAGTTATTCTCATTATCACTAAAAGGAAGAGCTGAAGAATGGTACAAGCTGCTGAAGAATGGTCAAGCTCTTGAATGGGAGAAAGTATTACCTCTCCTTTATTCAAAATTTTATCCTCCTAGTGAGATTCATAAAGATCGGAATCAAATATACAACTTTTGTCCTCTTGATGGGGAGAGTATAGCTCAAGATTGGGGGAGATTGAAGTTACTAATGCTCAATGTCCTATTCATGAGCTCCCCAACAATATTATTATCAATAACTTTTATACAAGGCTTTCTCTTCATGATAAGGATCTATTGGATGCTTCTTGCGCTGGATCATTTACACGCATGGAAGAAGGAGCTAAATGGGATCTTCTAGACCGTATTCAAGACAATGCTGAAGCATGGAAGAATGATAAAGGAAGAAAGTCAGGTATAAATTATGATTATGAATGCATTAAATCTTTATGGGAACGGATGACTTTCGTAATATTAGTAATGCTTATGGTCTAGACTCTCAAGCTATTTCAACTTATTTTAAGGCTTTTGCTTCCTACATTGAAATTCCTAAAAAGAAATGGACTAAGTATCATGAGACATATAAAGATATTGTTAATAGTGTTCCTACAAGAAATACTGAAGTTTATACTGCTAATCATGTTTTACCCGAACCTTACATTGATAAAATGCCTTTCCCCATTAAGATAAAGGAACATTCTATGATAGCTAGTATGGTTAATGAAAGTACAAATAAAGCTGTTGAACCTAATGAACAAGTGGATGATGAACCTGTAATAGCAAATGTGAAATACTTTTTCACTAAATATGTAGATGATGGACACACTATCCTCTGTAAGGATACGTCTAATATGGTTTCACAAAGTAGTATTATCAGAGCTAGTGTCCCTGTGTTTTCTGTTAGGATAAGTGATCATTGCTACAATGGTTCATGTGATAGTTATATCGTTAAATTTATGCATGATACTGAAAGTTATTATGAGAGAGGAAAGACTGTTCTTATGCATCTCAATAATATTAAGTTTCCTCGCTTTATGCTGAAAGTCTTTATGTTGCACTTGTTTTGCCTTCCTATGCTAGCAGCCTCTAGTTTCAACAATTTATTTTCTTACAAAATTCCCTTGCATAGGAAGTGGTTTAGACTCAAACATGTGAATTTTTGCTTCTTGATGCTCTCTTTTACTTCAATTCATATTCTTATGTAAGCATCATTGAAATTATCATGCCCATCTTAATGGCTTTAAAGAAAGAGCTTTTTGAGAGACAACCCAATGTATTTTTGCTTTCAGTTTGTTTTTGTTTATTTGAGTCTTGGAAGTTATTGCTTCTGCAATAACCTATCCTTATCTTTTTGTTTGGTTTTTTTGTCAAGATCAACCTCTAATGAGAGAGAAGTAAGATTTGGGGAAGTTGTTGTCCTGAAACAGATTTTGTGCTTCACTATAAAAAATCGTTAAAAATCCCAGAACGTTGTACTAATCTGTAAATTTTTGTGTACATGCCCTAGTTTTGCACTTTATGATTTGAGCAACAGAAGATTTTCTAAAAAATTAATCTTTACCTGCTCGTCTGTTTTGACAGATTTTTGCTACTCTTGCATTTGCTTCTTATATCGATTTCCTTTTTGAATTCATTTTTGGTCTTTCGGAAGGAGTTGCTATAGTAGATTATTTTTTGATGGATTTCAGTTGAAATTAAACTTAAAGATTTATTATCTTGCATGCACTAATGTTGCTAATGAGAATTGTGTAAAGTTTTTTGTGAAAGAAATTTCCAAGTTGTAGGAGAAAATGGTGTAATAAGATGGTGAATGGTTAAATGACTCAAGCAATATGTGTATGAAGATGAAGATATTGATGCTATTAAAATGGTAACTCCAGAAGAATTTATTAAATGCTAAGTTCAGAGACCTACAGAGTCCGTTTTTGAATAGGTAACAGTTATGGTATGAAAGGGTTCATGAAAAATCTGTCAAGTTATATTTTTGTAGTTTTTATCTATCATGGAAATCAATGAGTCGAAAAAGGGACGGAAACGGAGCCCGGGTGGCTCACACCACCACATGGCGCGGTCCCACCTGGCCGCGCCACCAGGGGTGTGGCCACCCTGGAGCCTGTCTCCGACCCGTTTTCTCCCAATACTTTCCTTTTGTTGTAAAAATTTGTAATATATAATCCCCCGGATCCCCCGAGGTTCGTATATCATGTTCTCTTCGTGTTTTCATTTTGATCTGTTTCTGACAGGTAGAGTCTTAGTTTCGGAGCCACAATGTCTTCCTCTAGATCAGCCAAGGAAGTTTCCTCCACGGACGTCATCAACCCTTACATGCGTGAGTTGAAGATTCATCCCAAGGAGTTGTTGCTCGAAGATGGGAAGGTATAGATAAAAGAGGTTCAGGGCCCTAAAGGTGAAGGTAGTCTAGAGGACAGGATGGAAGCACTGGAGCAGGAAGTCTTTAAGTACAAGAAGATGGTGGAACATGAAGTGGATATCATCCATAAGATTAGTTCCGAACTCATCGCCAAGCACCAGAAGGAGACCGCTGAGCTTAAGGATGAAATTCTCTCACTCCACCGAACAACCAACCAACTGCAAGCGCAGCTCTACGATGTGCAAAATCAAAACTGTGAGTATGAGGTTAGGTTTAAACACATAAGTGCTGCTGCTAGTTTCAGGATGTTAGAGACCGAGATGTCTTTTAT
This sequence comes from Avena sativa, assembly GCA_916181665.1. Lineage (NCBI taxonomy): Eukaryota > Viridiplantae > Streptophyta > Magnoliopsida > Poales > Poaceae > Avena > Avena sativa. The sequence continues at coordinate 623,736,397 of OV702288.1, read as the reverse complement.
TGATGGGGAACCCTTACCTTGGAAGTCGGACAATGACGAGAGAACACCACCACCACCGAAGGAGTAATTCGTCATTAGGTTTTGGCATCCCCTTAGTTTGTTCCAAGCTTGGGGGAGTGCCGCGGTATCATATGACTATCTTTATCTTTTTACCTTTTTAGTAGAGTCATATCATGAATAGGGAAGTTATCATGTAGGATGGTTTGCATTATGGAAGTGTCCCCTCTCTCGTTAGTTATCTATGTATCCCTCGGTGTGAGTTGCCGTTATGGAATATTAATGAGAAGTTCTATCATTTACTCTTTTGCATATTTTATTTTAGTTTTCAATTACTATTATATGATTGATCTTGTTGTTAGTATTGGTATCACTTTGGGATCATTAAGTAAATTTAGTTGGTTTTGGCAAACCTGGCTCGGTCAGTACCAACACTATTATGAGAATTGAATAAAAAGATAAAAGTACTCTTAAGAAATATAATTTCATAATCTTTCTTGATTTGCTCATAAGCTTAGTATTCTCTAGTTAAGATCTTTTGTGCTTCCAAGGAAGATTGCATGTTTGTTTTTATCACTTGTTTGTTTGTTTGTTTCCTTCAACTCTTATGCTTGCTACCTAGCCTTGCTAGCCTAAAACCTGTACTGAGAGGGAATGCTTCTCGTGCATCCAATCCTTAATCCAAAACCTAGGACATTTGTGTCCACCATACCTACCTATTAGCACTATTGCTATTCCAAGTAAATTCATGTTTTTATCTACCTTCCGAATTAAACTTGTTATGTGAAAATTAGTGATTAAAGCTCTCACGAACTTGATGGCACACTTTACTTTTCATGCCCCTAATAAACTTGAACCATTGTGTCATCTATGTTGTATATGCTTGCACTTATACGTTGGGATTAGCAGAACCATGCTATCATGGGGAACACTTTCAACATTGCACTTGTACATTGTACCCAGTTGATAGCATGCTCTTTTGTTTATGGATGTCGTCGATGTGAAATGAAAGGGGAGCTTGTAAGTCCATGGAGTTATGTATGTGTGTTAGAGAAACGCCTGGGCCGCTAGCCTAAGCCATGCCTAATCATGGTGGAAACTTCCAGCATCACCATAGTGAGAAATCTATGAAGCATTCTTCTTATAAAAAAAGAGATAGAGATTGAGAAAAAGAAAAAAAGATGAGAAAAGAGGTAAGAGAGAAAAAAGCACCATTTTCCCATGGTAAATAAGAAGATTGCTGAGATGATCATCATCTGCTTGCCTTGTCATTTTGATTATGGGATAGCTCCTGTATCATGTGCAAGGGGTACCCCGTCGGCGGTTCTCTATGATACACATGTACTTACTATGACAAGAACTTACCGGTAACTAAACTTGAGTAGCATGAGGAGCGGCCCTCGTATTCAAGGGACATGAGATTGCCAACTTATACTTTGTCAATCATATACTCCATAGTTTGTTCACTTTAACCTTAATCACCTAAAGATTCTTATGATAGGGGCAATGAGAGCTGAAAGTTAATAAGTACCATAATTTTTGGAGGCTCTTGATGAAACTTGAGATCCCTGCTTCCCTCTGTGAAGGGCCTATCTTTTACTTTTTAGTTGAGTCAGTAAACCTATTCATTTCTATCACAAGTATTTTGAGTTGTTGTGTTTCATTCATTCATATGATGATTTATTCAATCATGTTTCTTATGTTCCTTGTTTTTTACATTGCTCTTATCTTAGTGAGTATTACTTTGAAAGATATCATTGAAAACCCCTTTATGTTTGAACTCCTGCAAAGTTTGCCATTACCAATTCTTTGACCAAGAGCAAAGTTTGCCATTACCAATTATGATTTACTTTATGTATCTTTATTATGTTTCCTTTACTTATTACAATTTAAGTTATATAATAGTGAGTTGTCTTCTATTATGATTTATGTGTATTAATGAATGTGATGCTTCTTGTCCGTATTCTTTTATCGACTTTTCACTCCATAAACCTAAGGTCATGTTTATTGAGCTCGGTTTTCGCTTGGGGACAAGTGAAGTCTAAGCTTGGGGGAGTTGATACGTCCATTTTTCATCACTATTCTATATCATAATTTACTGTTATCCATTGATATATTTCATATTAAGAGATGATACTTATGTTATTTCATCTGTTTTTGCATGGTTGATGACTTTTGGAGGATGGACCGCTGAAGTCAGGATTCTGATGGAAAAAGCACTATTTGGAGGCGAAATTCGCGAAGATTAGAAAATTCCAGAAAATACATGGAAAATCCTATTTTTCCAGAAGACGAAGGATGCCAGAAGGGGGAGTGGAGTTGGGCCACAGGGGGCCCACACCACCCCCTGGCAGGGGCCACCCCTAGCCGCGCCACCAGGTGGTGTGGCCACCCTAGCCCACCTCCAGCTCTCCGCTTTGGCGTATATATCCCCACGAAGTCGTAAGACTCAGGGAGCGGCCATAGAAAGATTTCGCTGCCTCTGCGGGGCAGAAAACTGTAGAGAGAGAAAGAGCTCTCCGACAGGCAAAAATCTGCCGGGGAAATTCCTTCCCGGAGAGGGGAGATCGTCGCCATCAACACCACCATCAAGATGGACTTCATCAGGATCATCATCATCATCTCCATCATCTCCACCAGCACCATCATCACCACTTCGTACCTCTGTAACAATTGGGTTGAATCTTGCATAGTTCTTAGGGGAAACTTTACCGGTGTTGATTACTTGTTATAGTTGATGCTATTGAGTGGAACCACTGAATTATCATTCATATTCATATTGTTACTTATCATTATTTCATCTCTGATCTTGATCCGTCTGATGTCTTGTGAGTAGTTCGTTTAGTTCTTGAGGACATGGGAGAAGTCATGTTGTTAGTAGTGGAATTGTGTTGAGAAAGATTTAATAGTTTGTTATTTAAGTTGTGGTGTTATTCTTCTAGTGGTGTCATGTGAACTTTGACTACATGACACTTCACCTTTATGGGCCTAGGGGAATGCATTGTGTATTTGGCTACTAATCGTAGGGGTTGCTGGAGTGACAGAAACCTAAACCCCCGTTAGGAAACCTTTGCATAAGGGAGCGTAGGACCTCAGAGTTTAAAGATGTGGTTAGGTTTTTATGTTAATTACTTTCTTGTACTTGCGGATGCTTGCAAGGGGTTTAATGACAAGTATGTATTAGTCCTAGGAAGGTCAGTACATTAGCATAGGTTCACCCACACAACACTTATCAAACTAAAGAAGATTAATCAACTATATGACGCGAAAGCACTTGACAATATTCCCATGTGTCCTCGAGAATGTTTGGTCATCTTAAGTAATACAACCGGCTTGTCCTTTGCTAAAGAAAGGATTGAGCCACTTGCTGCAATTATTATTATTGTATTTTATTTACTCGCACTTTATTTATCTACATTATCAAAAAACCCTAAAAATCCATTTGCTAAGTATTTACAGAGAATTCCTGCTCCAAGCCACTCGTCAACACCTTCTGCTCCTTGTTGGGTTCGACACTCTTACTTATCGAAAATACTGTGGTACACCCCATATACTTGTGGGTAATCACTTCTCTGAAACATAAGAGACAAGAGTTTTCCATTACAGATCTCATCAGGTATCTTCATGTGAAAGAGAAGGCGAGAGCAAAGGACACACATGCTCAAAATTTTGAGGGATCTTCTAGTGACAACTTGGTATAGAAGAAAAACTTCCCATCCCACAAGTTCAAGAATAAGAACAAATTTGAAAGTAAGGGAAGTTAGATGGCAAGAATAAGGCCACACACTCAACCAACTTTAAGAAGAAAAATGATAAGAAGAAAGGCTCTTGCCATGTCTGTGGCGATCCTGATCATTGGGCTCCTAGCTTCCCTAATCACTTTGACAAGCGTCAAGATGGGAACATTGGCAAGACCACTAATGTTGTCATTAGCGACACTAAGATGAAGGACGTTGGATACAATATTTTACCCACTATCCTTTCAGTATGTCATTCTCCTGAATGGTGGATAGACACGGGCGCTAATACACATGTATGTTCTAATATTTTCATGTTTTTTTGTTATTAGGTCTCAAGGACTTCTTTCGTGCTGATGGGAAATGGCTCACGTGCTTCTGTTCATAGTGTTGGTATGGTAAACCTGAAGTTTACTTTGGGGAAGACCGTATAGCTAAAGTATGTGTAGCATGTTCCCTCCATCAATAAGAATCTCATCAGCGGAGCGCTTCTATGTCGAGATGGTATAAGTTGGTTTTTGAGTCCAATAAATTTGCAATTTCTAAGTATGTACAATTTGTTGGAAAGGGTTATGAGTGCGGAGGTCTGATCCGCTTATCTTTATAAAACTCATGTACTAAAGTTATTAATCATGTTTGAAATGAGAATGAGTCGAATATTTAGCATCCACGACTCTTCATATCAACTTTGGTAGCATGACGCGGCTAGCCAATATGAGTTTAGTTCTGAAATTTACTACTATCGAAGGTTCTAAGTGCCAAGTTTGCGTTTAAGCAAAGCAACCCCGCAAGTCTCATACGACCGTGGAACCGAGAAACTTAGCACCGCTGGAACTTATACATTCAGATCTATGTGAGATGAATGGTGTTTTGACAAAAGGTGCAAAAAAATACTTCATGACATTGATTGATGACTCCACTAGATACTGCTATGTTTATCTTCTGAAATCTAAACATGAAGCTTTGAACTACTTCAAGATCTATAAAGCTGAAGCACAAAACCAACTTGATATTAAAATCAAGCGGCTAAGGTCGGATAATGGTGGAGAGTACTTTTCAAACAAATTTGATTTATTTTGTATGAAAAATGGTATTATACATGAAAGGATGCCTCCCTACTAACCTCAGTTAAATGGGGTGGCCAAAAGAAAGAACCGCACTCAAACTGATTTGGTTAATGCCATGTTAGATACATCAGGTCTTTCAAAGGAATGCTGGGGGAGGTTCTAATGACTGCGTGTCATGTCCTAAACTGTGTTCCCGTAAAGGATAAAACCATGAATCCATTTGAGGAATGGGAGAATAAAAGGCTTAAACTCTCTTACTTACGAACTTGGGGATGTTTAGCAAAAGTCAATATTTCAATACTCAAGGAGCGAAAGCTTGGACCAAAAACTGTGGCTATAGATTTTTGATAGTAAAATCTGAGGTATCTGACATGCATGTTGGTACAATTATGGATTCGAATGATGCGACTTTATTTGAGGACATCTTTCCCATGAAAGGTATGTCTAGTCATCAAATGAGGAGGTGACTAGTTCATCTAGTCAGAAATTTGGTATAATTCGTGAGCCCACTATGCCGATAGAACACTATGATGATCCTGTGGATGATGACAATGAAGCTCCCAAAAGGAACAAGAGGCAAAGGACTGCAAAGTCATTTGGTGATGATTTCATTGTGTACCTTGTAGATGATACTCCCAACCTATGCATCTCAAGATGTTGACTACTAGAAGGAAGCTGTCCGAAGTGAGATGGATTCCATCTTAGCTAATGGAACTTGGGAAGTCATTGATCGTACTTATGGGTGCAAACCTGTAGGATCTAAGTGGGTGTTCAAGAAAAATCTTAGACTTGATGGTACTATTGAAAAGTACAAGACACATTTGGTGGTCAAGGGTTATACCCAGAAAGAAGGTGAATGTTTCTTTGATACCTACTCACATGTAGCCAGATTGACCACTATTCAAGTACTACTATCCTTGGCTGCCTCACATGGTCTTCTCATTCATCAAATGGACGTTAAAATAACTTTTCTAAATGGAGAGCTAGATGAGAAAATTTATATGGAGCAGTCTGATGGATTTGTAGTAGATGGTCAAGAAGGAAATATGTGTAAGTTAGTGAAGTATTTATATGGTCTTAAGCAAGCTCCTAAGTTGTGGCACAAGAAGTTTGAAAGAACTTTAACCACTAGAGACTTTATTGTAAAGAAAGTTGATAAGTGTGTGTACCATCGCCATGGTGGGGGCGAGGGAGTTATTATGTGTCTCTATGTCGATGACATATTGATATTCGGGACCAACCTTGCTTTTATCGAGGAGGCCAAAGAGTTACTATCTCGCTGCTTTTAGATGAAGGACTTGGAAGTGGCTGATGTAATCTTAAACATCAAGCTACTAAAGGATGACAATAGTGGGATTACACTACTTCAGTCCCACTATGTGGAAAAGATATTGAGTCGCTTTGGGTATAGCGACTGCAAGTCTTCTCTAATGCCTTATGATCCGATTATGCTACTTCGAAAGAATCGAAGGAATGCTAAAGATCAATTGAGATATCTCAAATCATTGGCTCGCTCCTATATTTAGCTAGCGCTACGAGGCCTGACATCTCCTTTGCTGTGAGAAAACTAAGTCGGTTTGTGTCAAATCATGGAGATGATCATTGGCATGCTCTTGAGAGAGTTTTGCACTATTTGGAAGGTACTACAAGTTATGGTATTCACTATACTAGGTATCCATAGGGTACTTGAGGGCTATAGTGATTCAAATTGGATATCTGATGTTGATGAGATTAAGACCACGAGTGGTTATTTGTTTACACTTAGTGGTGGAACTATTGGAGATATGCCCAAGAGGCAATAATAAAGTGTTATTATATCTTTGTGTTTATGATAAATGTTTACATCCCATGCTATAATTGTATTAATAGGAAACACTAATACTTGTGTGTTTTGTAAACATAAAAGAGTCCCTAGTAAGACTCTTGTTGAACTAGCTTGTTGATTAATAGATGATCATGGTTTTCTAATCATGGACATTGGATGTTATTAATAACAAGATCATATCATTAGGAGAATGATGTGATGGTCATACACCCATAATAAGCATATCATAAGATCAAGTCATTAAGTTCGTTGTGCTACAAGCTTTCAAATACATAGTAACCTAATCCTTCGACCATGAGATCATGTTAATCACCATCACCGGATGAGTGCTTTGATGACATCAAACACCACTTCGTAACTGGGTGGTTATAAATGTGGCATTAGGTATTCTGAAAGTATGTTTTGAAGCGCAGGGATCAAGAATGGGATTTGTCCATCCAAGTGACAGATAGATATGCTCTGGGCCCTCTCGGTGGAATGTCATCCAATTAGCTTGCAAACATGTGACTAGGTCACAAGGGATGTCATATCACGGTATGAGTAAAGAGTACTTATTGGTAACGAGGTAGAACTAGGTATGGAGATACCGATGATCGAACCTCGGATAAGTAGAGTATCGTGTGACAAAGGGAATCGGTATCGTATGTTAATGGTTCTTCGATCACGAAGTCATCGTTGAATATGTGGGAGCCATTATGGATCTCCAGGTCCCGCTATTGGTTATTGATCGGAGAGGTGTCTCGATCATGTCTGCATAGTTCACGAACCGTAGGGTGACACACTTAAGGTTCAATGTTGTTTAAGTAGATATGGAATATGAGTTGGAGAGCGAATGTTGTTTGGAGTCTCAGATTGGATCCAGGACATCACGAGGAGATCCGTATTGATCCGGAGAATAAGATTCATATAATGAAAGTCATTTTCTGGGGTTCGGAAAAGTTCCGGAGTTTTGCTTGGAGCTTCTAGAAGGTTTCAGAAGGTTCCGGAAGTTTCTACGGAGATAAACTTGGATCCCAAGAAAAGAGGGGATAAGACTTGGGGGGAAGAAAACTTCCTCCCTCCTTCCATGTGATGTCCCTAGGGAAGTGGGGCCAAGGGGGAACCCTAGGCCACACCCCCCTCTATAGGGGTGGGCGCCTCCCCCTTGCCCCTTCCACCCCAACCCTAGCCGCCACTCTCCTCCTCCTTCCTCCTACTCCGGCTTAGGTGAAGCCCTACATGATTTCTCCTCCACCACCACCACCACACCGTCATGATGCTAGGATTCCGAGGGGATCTACTACCTCTGCTGCCTGCTGGAACAGGGACAGGAAGGTCTACATAGACTCCGTACGTGTGACCGAGTGCGGAAGCGCTGCCGGAACACGACACCAGAAGGATCGTCTACACAATCTTGAGATCGACAAGTGATCGACTACATCAACCACGAGATCCAATCTTGCTAAAGGCTTTGGATCTTCGAGGGTTAGTTATCACTATCTCGTTGCACTTATCTCATAGATTAGATCTTGGCTTTTCCATAGATTGGATCTTGGTTTTGTTCGTTCTTGCGATAGATCTTTTTTGTTTTCCCTGCTACGAACCCAACATGCATTGTTTCCTAGATGTCTTGCAAGCAGACCATCTTATCAAGGTCAACAATGGAAGCAGAACTCACAACATTAGACACAACCATTGTTGAAGCAGAGTGGCTTGATACATTGCAAACGTATCTATAATTTTTAATGTTCCATGCTTGGTTTTATCTACTTTCTTATGTTTTATCCACACTTTGAAGTACTTTTCACATGATTTCTTGGACTAACCTATTAACAAGATGCCACAGTGCCAGTTGCCTGTTTTTTGCTGTTTTTGGTTCCAGGAAAGTCAGAAAATGAATATTCTCAGAATTGGACGGGGCAAAAGCCAAAGTTCCTATTTTACCGGAAGACTCACAGATCCATAATACGAGACGGAGGAGGGCCAGGGCCTGGCCACACCATGTGGTGGCGCGGGCTATCCTTGGTCGTGCCACCAGGTGGTGTGGGCCCCCTGGCCGGCCACCGACCTTGCCTTCTTCGCCTATAAGAGCCTCCCGATACCAAAACCCTAGAGAATCAATCAAAAATCCACGAAAAGTTCCGCAGCGCCACCGCCACCGAAGGGGAGATTCGGGGGACAGAAAGTCTCTGTTCCGGCACCCTGCCGGGACGGGAAAGTGCCCCCGGAGCCATCTCCATCGATCGCCACCGCCATCTCCATCGCTGTTGCTGATTCCCATGATGAGGAGGGAGTAGTTCTCTCTCAAGGCTAAGGGTTCTACCGGTAGCTATGTGTTCATCTCTCTCTCTATGCATGATCATATGGTGATCATGAGCTTGTAATCTATAGATCTACCTTGCTACTCAAGTGCTTTAATAGATCTCTGCTCTCCCCATGTGTGTGAAAGTGACAGCGTGCACACCATGGTGGCACTTAGGCTAGAGATTACAAATACTTGTTATGAGTTATATTTGGAGTTGGATGTCTTTATGAAATTGTGGTGTTTGTTGGACTCATCTAGTACTCAAGGTGACAGTGTGGGGTTTTCTAGATGGGAAAGATGAACTTTGAGGTGTGTTGTTATAGCCCTACCGTTGATTAGAGTGTCCAACCAGAGAGTAGTTAAGAGTAGTATCATGAAGAGAATATATTTATATGAGAGTGTTCACTAGTGAAAGTATGATCCCTAGGCCTTGTTTCTAAGCATTGATACACCGTTTGCAATTAGATATGTTACATGTTTGCTTGCTTCTATCTTTATTTCAGTTTGCCTTTAGTCTTTACCACGCCATCAAGCTATTTTCTATCACTGTTACCACTTATAATTATCCATACCACTTGTATTTCACTATCTCTTCGCCGAACTAGTGCACCTATACACCTGACAAGTGTATTGGGTGTGTTGGGGACACAAGAGACTTCTTGTATCTTGATTGCAGGGTTGCTTGAGAGGGGATACCTTTGACCACTTCCTCCCTGAGTTCGATAAACCTTGGGATCCACTTAAGGGAAAACTTGCTGCTATTCTACAAACCTCTGCACTTGGAGGCCCAACAACTGTCTACAAGAATAGAAGTGCGTAGACATCAAGCTATTTTTCTGGCGCCGTTGCCGGGGAGGTAAGGTAAAAGGTACTCACATCCTCCGGTGTGAGTGCTCGAAGTTATTTCCTTTAGATTCTGCAATTTTTTCTTTTTGTTTCTTGTTTTTGCTAGTTAGGCTTAATGGAAAACAACAAAAAAATTAGAGAGCTTTTTAGTATTTTTCCTAAGTTAGAACTTGAATTGTCTAAAAAGAAAATTAAAAACCCCATGGAACTTTCTTTGCATGCTAATAGCAATGTTATTAGTATGAATCTTTTGAACACCTTTGTTACTAATGCTATGGAAACGTCTAAGCTTGGGGAAGTTGGTTCTTATGAAAATGATCTCTTTAGTTCCCCAGTTTAAGGAAGAAAATTTTCTCTGATGATACTTTGTCTCCCATATGTGGTAATTCTAATGGTACTTGTGATATTTTAAATCCACATACTGAAAGCATCCCTTTTAAAATACCTATAAAAATTATTGATCGTGTTATGGCTAACTACTATTTTGGAGATGGAACTGTCCATCCCGGTGATCATTTGCTCTTTATACATGAATTTTGTGGGTTGTTCAAGTGTGCAGGTATTACAACAGATCACGTCAACAAGAAGTTATTCTCTTTATCACTTAAGGCCAAAGCAAGGGAGTGGTATGATCTACTGGATGATCCTCATCATTTGGAGTGGAAGGAACTTGAATCTCTCTTTTACTCTAAATTTTATCCTCCTCATGAAATTCATAAAGATAGGAATTTTATTTATAATTTTCATCCTCATGGTGGAGAAAGTATTGCCCAAGCATGGGGGAGATTGAAGTCACTAATGCTCAAATGTCCCATTCATGAGCTCCCCAGGAATATTGTTATTAATAATTTCTATGCAAGGCTTTCAGGACATTACAAGAACTATCTAGATACTTGTTTAGAGGGATCCTTCACGAGTAAGGAGGTCAAAGCTAAGTGGGATCTTCTTGAAACAATTCAAAGCAATACCGAAGATTGGGATAACAACAAAGGTAAAGAACCAGGTATAAACTATGAGTATGATTGCATTAAGTCTTTCGCTGAAATTGCTAATTTTCAAGAGCTTAGTGCTAAATATGGTCTTGATCCTCAAATTCTTATTGATTGTTTTAAAACCTTTGCTTCTCATATTAATGCTCCTAAAGAAAATTGGGACATGTATCATGAGCCTTTTAAAGACACTTGCATGGAAAATGAAATTGTTGTTAATGATAGCAATAAACATGCTCAAACCTCTGAAAGTACTATTTCTTATAAGCATGTTAATTTTTGTGGAATACATAGACCTTGTGAGAATAATCAAATAGAATAAGAATATTGTATCACCCACAATAATGAAAAAACTAGAATGTGGTATAGGGCTTTAAATGATCTTGGTAAAAAAGTCTGTGCCCTTTATCCTTTTATTTGTGAACTTTGCTTTGAAGTGGGTCATTTCAATTTTCAATGCTCATGCCATAATAATATCCCTTCTAATCCAATGAGTACTGCAAGTTTGTATTGTGATGAGATGATCACTCATAATCAGCATGATGAACTTACATTATTTTTGGGATGTGAAGAGTTATCAAGAAAAACCTCTTTGGTAGATAGGGTGCTTTTGATATGAATAGTGTCATGCATGGTTGTCATCTTTATTGTGTTGATAATTGCCACACAAATACTTACATACAAAATATTATAGAAGATGAGATCTTACCAGAATATGACATGACTAATATGTGTTTTGGTCTTATTAATGAAAAGGAGGAATCCTCCAAAGTTTCTTCTATTGTCTCTAACAATGAACCAGCGTATATGGAGAAGCTTCCTTTCAAGCCTCTCCCTCCTAAAGAGAATAATAAAAGGAAGAAAAGGAGGAGGAAAAGGAGAGAGGAAACGGTATTTTCCCCTAAGCATGTTGCTCCTATTATAGTTTTTGATGAGTCTGAACTCGATGATGTTCCTATGCCTGTTACCTATAGTAGTGATCATGATTGGGAAAAGCACACTACTTTTGATATTGAAAATCTCTTTGGTACCAATTCTGAAAATGATGATATTAATAATTGCTATACTATTAGTGTTATCCATGATCCTTCCAATGATGATGAACACACTTTGGAAGATAACTATTCTATTGCTTATGATGATACTATACCTCCAATATATGATGATTACAATGATGAGTATGATATTTTAAGTCCACCTACTATTGAGGAGGAAGTTAATTATGATTTCAATATGCCTCCTATATTTGATGATTATGGTGATGAGAATAATAATGATAGCTATTTTGTTGAATTTGCTCCCACTACAATTAACAAGAATGACTATGTTTATGCGGGGACTATTAATTCTTTTATGCATGTGGCTCATGATAAGAATGTTTTATGTGATAGTTATATTGTTAATTTTATTCATGTTGCTACTAAAAGTTATTATGAGAGAGGGAAACATGGTTTTATGCATCTCAATAATATTAGGTTCCCCCTCTTTATGTTGAAAGTCTTGAAGTTGCACTTGTTTTGTTTTCCTATGCTTGTTACTTTGTGCTTTCGTGACTTGTTTCTTTACAAGATTCCAATGCATAGGAAGTGAGTTAGACTTAAATGTGCTTTGAATTTGCTTCTTGATGCTCTCTCTTACTTAAATTCATATTTCTTATGTGAGCATCTTCTCAAACTATCATGCCTAACTTAAAGGCGTTAAAGAAAAGTACTTATTGGGAGATAACCCAGAAGTTTTAGATGAGTCTTAGAAGTTATTACTTCAGTAATAACCGCTCCTTATCCTTTTTATTTGCTTTTTTGTGCCAAGAGTAACCTCTAATGAGAGAGAAGTAATGATTGGGAAAGTTGCTGATCCGAAACAGATTTTTGTGCTTCACCGTAAAAATTCGTGCAAAATCTCTGAACATCTTTTTGAGGCGTGAAATTTTGTGCTTCTGACCCAGGTTGTTGTCTAACTTTCGTTAGTTCAACACTTATTGATTTGAGCAACATAAGGTCTCCGAAAAAATTCGTCTTTACCTGCTGGTCTGTTTTGACAGATTTCTGCCATTTTTTTGCATTTGCTTCTCCTTGGTTCCTCTTTGAGTTCTTTTGGGGAATTGAGATTTTTGAGGGAAGTGCTACAGTAGCTAGTGTTTAATGAAAGTTTTATTGGTGTTAGAACTGAACCTAAAGACCTATTATCTTGAGTGCACTAATGTTGCTAATAAAGATTGTGTGAAGTTTTGTATGAAGGAAAAATTCCAGGTGTATGGAAGAAATGAGTAATGAGATGAAGGATGGACTAAAGCTCAAGCTTGGGGATTCCACGCGTGTCACCCCAAGAAATATCCAAGAAGTACAAGTGTCAAAGCTTGGGGATGCCCAAGGCATCCCCTTCTTCATCAATAAAAATCCCAGGTTTCTTCCAAACGCTTCATTTTTATTGTTTCATGCACAGTTGTGTTGTTCTTGGAGCGTCTTATTTTTTGTTTTCATTTTGGTTTTCTTAGTTTTATGAATAAATTGGTTGGACCCCCTCTTTCATACATTGGTTTGCAAATAGTTTGGTTTGGATTGGAAAAGAGTAGGAAAGTTCATACTTATGTGGTAAAAAGAGCTCGTTTTTAACTGTGGCCTATGCTCTGTCTTGCCATGCTTGATATTGTTTTGGATTTATGCTTAGTATTCTTTGCTGTAGCATGAATTGTTATAAACAATTGATATTGCTTAATGTGCCTTGGATGAATCATGTGTTGTTTTAGCATATTAAAGCATAGTATAGTGGTATTCTCCTTTGATGCTTTATTTGGGTAGACTTGGCACATGCTAACACCATGTTATGACTATCTCAAGTCACCATAGCCTTTATGATCCTTTAGTTTTCAACTTGTAGTATCACTTTATGCTTTGATCAATGATGTTTTGTCGCTCTGCCTGATTATGGCCATTATTTTTCTCTTAGTTTGTCGCTCCTAGTCTTTTGCTAGCCTCCACAACCAAGTATGAGCTCCACTCATGCATCCAACTCCCTAAACCAAGTTATTCCAAAGAGTCCACCATACCTACCTACTAGCTTATGCTATTCCAAGTATATTCATGGTTTTGTTTACCTTCCAAATTAAACTTGTTATGAGAAAACTAGTGATTAAAGCTCTCACAAACTTGATGGCACACTTTACTTTTCTTGGCCTTAATAAACTTGAACCATTGTGTCGTCTATGTTGTATATGCTTGCACTTATTTGTTGGGGATTAGCAGAACCATGTTGTCATGGGGAACGCTTTCAACATTGCACGGGTACTTTGTACCTAGTTGATATCATGCTCTTTTGTTTATGGATGTCGTCGGTGTGAAATGAAAGGGGAGCTTGTAAGTCCATGGAGTTATGTATATGTGTTAGAGAAACGGCTGGGCCGCTGGTCTAATTCATGCTGACATGGTGGAAACCTACAGCGTACCCATAATGAGCTGTCTAGAAGCATTCTTCTTATAAAAAAGAGTCCTATATTGAAAAAAAATAGAAAAAGAGAAAAAAAGAGTTTATGAAAAGAGGAAAGAGAGAAAAAAGCACCATATTCCCATGGTAAATAAGAAAGATTGCTGAGATGCTCGTTGTCTGCTTGCCTTGTCATTTTGATATGGGGATTCTTCCGTATCATCGGGCAAGGGGTACCCCGTTGGCGGTTCTCTATGATACACATGTACTTACGATGAAAAGAACTTACCGGTGACTAAACTTGAGTAGCATGAGGAGCGGCCCTCGTATTCAAGGGACATGAGATTCATAACTTATACTTCGTCAAGCATATACACCATAGTTAGTTCACTTTAACCTTAATCACTTCAAGATGCTTATGATAGGGGCAATGAGAGCTGAAAGCTAATAAGTACCATAATTTTTGGAAGCTCTTTATGAGACTTGAATCCCTACTTCCTTCTATGAAGGCCTTTCTTTTACTTTTATATTGAGTCTCCACCTTCTACCTTTATGCACCTACTTCGAGAGCATAGTGGCCATTCTTAGTTCTATGTGCATTGTCCCAAGACTAGTTGATTGATGCATAACTTGATATTGCTTGTTTTAAATTATTTGTATCTAGTCACTCTTATGAAATTTGAAGGTGTCCTATGCATTTATATTTGCTACTATATGAGGGACAAGTTGAATGCTATTATGCTATGTTTTCTTTATGAGAAACAAACAAACGTCTTGCAAAGCATTGTTATTCATGAATCTTTTGTTTGTGCCTTTTCATGTTGCATCATAGTTTCATTGTCTTATTGCTAGAACTTTGTCTTTCATGTTATGATTGAAGTACTATGATCCTAGCTTTGAATGTTTTACAAATACTTTGATCAAGTTTGTGATGGTGCATGTCACCTCA
The DNA here is from genome assembly GCA_916181665.1 of Avena sativa. Lineage (NCBI taxonomy): Eukaryota > Viridiplantae > Streptophyta > Magnoliopsida > Poales > Poaceae > Avena > Avena sativa. Next base: position 623,721,283 of record OV702288.1, on the reverse strand, counting down.
AAAATTATTCTTTCTTTTTATCACTTACCTACTTGAGGACAAGCAGGAGTTAAGCTTGGGGATGTTGATACATTGCAAATGTATCTATAATTTTTGATGTTCCATGCTTGGTTTTATCTACTTTCTTATGTTTTATCCACACTTTGGAGTACTTTTCATATGATTTCTTGGACTAACCTATTAACAAGATGCCACAGTGCCAGTTGCCTATTTTCTGCTATTTTTGGTTCCAGGAAAGTCAGAAAATGAATATTCTCAGAATTGGACGGGACAAAAGCCAAATTCCTATTTTACCGGAAGACTCACGGAGCCAGAATACGAGACGGAGGAGGGCCAGGGCCTGGCCACACCATGTGGTGGCGCGGGCAAGCCTTGGCCGCGCCACCAGGTGGTGTGGGCCCCCTGGCCGGCCACCGACCTTTCCTTCTTCGCCTATAAGAGCCTCCCGATACCAAAACCCTAGAGAATCAATCAGAAATCCACGAAAAGTTCCGCAACACCGCCGCCACCGAAGGGGAGATTCGGGGGACAGAAAGTCTCTGTTCCGGCACCCTGCCGAGACGGGGAAGTGCCCCCGGAGCCATCTCCATCGATCTCCACCGCCATATCCATCGCCTTTGCTGATTCCCATGATGAGGAGGGAGTAGTTCTCTCTCGAGGCTAAGGATTCTACCGGTAGCTATGTGTTCATCTCTCTCTCTATGCATGATCATATGGTGATCATGAGCTTTGTAATCAAGTAGATCTACTTTGCTACTCAAGTGCTTTAATAGATCTCTGCTCTCCCCATGTGTGTGAAAGTGACAGCATGCACACCATGGTGGCACTTAGGCTAGAGATTGCAAATACTTGTTATGAGTTATATTTGGAGTTGGATGTCTTTATGAAATTGTGGTGTTTGTTGGACTCATCTAGTGCTCAAGGTGACAGTGTGGGGTTTTCTAGATGGGAAAGGCTTACTTTGAGGTGTGTTGTTATAGCCCTACCATCGATTAGAGTGTTCAACCGGAGAGTAGTTAAGAGTAGTATCATAAAGAAGAATATATTTATATGAGAGTGTTCACTAGTGAAAGTATGATCCCTAGGCCTAGTTTCTAAGCATTAAAACACCGTTTGCTACTAGATTTATTACATGTTTGCTTGCTTCCATCTTTATTTCAGTTTGCCTTTAGTCTCTTCCACTCCATCAATCTATTTTCTATCACCGTTACCACTTATAATTATCCATACCACTTGTATTTCACTATCTCTTCGCTGAACTAGTGCACCTATACACCTGACAAGTGTATTGGGTGTGTTGGGGACACAAGAGACTTCTTGTATCTTGATTGCAGGGTTGCTTGAGAGGGGATACCTTTGACCACTTCCTCCCTGAGTTCGATAAACCTTGGGTGATCCACTTAAGGGAAAACTTGCTGCTGTTCTACAAACCTCTGCACTTGGAGGCCCAACAACTGTCTACAAGAATAGAAGTGCGTAGATATCATGGCTTCGTGAGCTCTTGTTGGACTTAGCTATGGTTGAATAGCCAATACCCGCTATTCTGATGAACTGTGATAATCAAATTGTGATCGTGAAAGTAAACTGTGTTGGGGATCGGTGCGGAAAACAAACATTTCCTACGTAGGAACCCCAAAACTTGCCTAGGATCTATCTATGTAGTAATGCGGTAACAGCCAATGCGTAGAGAATACATACCCTTGTAGACCGTACGCGGTTAACGTTCCGTGTGGAACGTGGTTGAAGTAGTCGTACTCGTAGCCAACCTCAAGGTCGCGAAGCTCCTCGCAGGTCACCCCTTGCTCCTTCTTCATCTTCATCGTGCAACAGCTCCAGCTCACGACATTTAAGCGCCCCAAGTGTTGCGCCTCGTGTCTTCGTACACATCCGGTGCACGATGAGACCTCCGGCTCCCTAATCCCGCCGGGAGTGTGGAAGTTGATATCCGGCTAGGAATCCCTACAGCGCAACGGTGTACTTTACGTGTGCCTCGATTGCACAGCCCAGACTTGGGGCCATGGTCACAAGGCATAGAGAGAGAGGGAAGAAGTAAGTCAACCATAGGACTTCTCCAAATATTGGTGTGTTTCATCCCACCCATGGGCACCCCTTTATATAGGCGGAGGGGGGCATGCCCTCTCCATTAGGTGCCCCATGTGGGACTAATAGTCTAGGAAAAATAGCAAAAATAACAAGTCCAACCGGATGGGCTGGCTGGCCGAAATCGGCCTAGCAACCAACAGCACAGGTTGTGGCCTACCGGAGCCAGGAGACCCCAGGTGGGCCTGCCCAGCGCCAGCGGCCCAGCTCGCCCCGGCAGCGGCCAGTGGCCTGGCGCCCACCCCGGGTGGGCCTTTGTCCCCGGTGGCCCAAGGTGGCGGCGACTGGCACCCGGGTGGGCCGACTGCTCCCCTCACGGCCCAGCCCACCCCACACCGCCCGACGGCGACCGAGCCCCGCCCTAGCGGCCCAACTCCCTGGCACCCACGTGGGCCAGGTCGAGCAGGCCCCGGTGGCGGCTGGTAGCTGCGGTCCGCCCCCCCGTGCGACGGTTAATAAAAACCGCCCGCATGGGCTGTTTCTTTTCCTTTTTCCATTTATTTTTCTGCAGCTTTTATTCTAGGCCTTTTCCCTCCGGGATTTTTCCTAATATAAAAGTTGCCTTTATAAATATTAACTTAAATATTATTTAGAATATATTAATTCATAATTAACATATAATAAATATATATTTAAATTCCCATTTATCCGAAAACACTTTTCCGATCTTTTCCTTTATTCTTTCTCGGAACAACTTCAGATCTCTCTGCGGAACAATTCCAGCTTTCTCTCTTTTCTACTGTGATTCCGTCTTACAATGATCGCTCTCATCGTACCCTTAAGTGTATCCTCTCATGGCTCAGGAATGCTCTAGACATGATCTGTATCAATGATCAACAGAGGGACCAGGGATGTCCATGTGACCCCTATGCATTCCTGATGACAATGTCGTTTGAACCGTCCAAATGTAGCATCCTCTTCCTTTTGTTTCTCGATACAACTTGTCCGAGATCCGATCATTGGTATCCCATACCTTATTCAATCTCGTTCACAACAAGTTTTGTTTTCTTGTTACCGTGATATTACATCCCCGTGACCTAGTCACATGTTGCAACATTTATGGATGTAATCTCACCAAGCCGGACGTATGTATCTTTACCTGTCATGTGGGTGAACAAATCCCGGTCTTGCAGTCACATGTCATCAACTGTTCCTTTGGAATACCCAACATACACCTTTATGGCCACCGTATTACCAGATGACGGTTGATGTAGTCAAAGCAGCCTCGGGAAACAGTGAGTAATATGAGCTCACGGTCTAAGGAGAAGGAGTCTAGGTATAGTTGTTGCAACAATGAACTATATGACTTGATCGTGTTGCAATCCTTCGAGGAATGTCCAATCACATCATTCTCCAATGATATGATCCCGTTGTCAGTCGGCATAAATGCCCATGATCTTGAAACCCAGATCATCTTCGTGACCAACGAACTAGTATGAATAGAGGCTACTAGGGTTTTTGTTGTTTCATACCACACATGTACCAATGTTTCTACTTGGAACAATTATAGCACAATATGAAACTATTATAAACTAATTGAGATATGACAATAAAAACCTATTTATTATTTCCCTCTAGGGCATATCTCCTTCAGTCTCCCACTTGCACTAGAGTACAAATAATCCAGCTCGCATTTTACTCGTATAAACCATATACCATATGCGTTTACAGATCATGCATGCTCATGGGAAACGTCATGTCCATGTTCTGTTTTACCAGATCATTATGTCTTTTTGCAAATCGTTAATGTCTTCCTAATTTTGACATTCAGATCATTATCTTATAATGGGTCGAAGTATTTGTTTGGCGAGAAAGTGAGACTTTGTTTCTAGTGTTTATGATGACGGTCGTTTTCACCGTTGTCATCTAAACTTCGAAACACACTCTGCTATCCTTTGTGTATATGCTATAGTCATGGCAGCAGAACGAGGCCGGATTCCAGGAGCTTACAGTGACATTAGATCAACCTCGAGGGCTTTCTCATGGGCACTGGGCCCTGGGACACATCATTCTACATTAAAAGCGAACTAGCCCCGCCATAACATTATACATCACATCCGATGGAGCTTTTATACTTCTATATATATGTAGATCCTAGTGCATGAAATGCAACTATGCCACTTACATTGCTTCTTGCCATTTATGTACAAACTTAATTCTGGTTCAGTGATCAACTCATGAATCACTTAAAGACATGTTCTTATAGTTAAGACTTTGTCCTATCAACCAGAACTTCGGGTCACATTACGTTGAGTATACAACATGGTTTTATTGAAGAACCTATGACCGATCCATAGGAGATGCAACGCATCTCTTTCTTTCAACCATAGTTGCAATACAAACTCAATGCTTCATATAGTAAGAACTACTTTCTCACCTTGTTCTATTCTAAACTTCTTCAGAATCTTACTTAGGACTTTCTGAACATCTTTCAGAATCAAGTCCAGGAAGCATTTGACATTAAGTGTTTATTAAACTCACCAATCTATCTTGATAGATTTTATTGTTTAATAACTTCAACTTCATCCTAACTTAAATATTACTAACACCGATCACATCATTCACATATGTCGTCCACATATCCTAGAACGATTTCACGCTCCCACTCAAATATGACATTCATGTTTGAGATCCAGGGATTTCACTTAGCTCCCACTCAAAATATGTCAGCTACATATTGTGAATTAGCCAAGCTGATTTGCTCCCACTCAAATCTAGGTCCTCTCGACAATCTTGGACATTCCAAAATTCCTTGATCACCATCAAATCGAGAATTCCACTAACGAGATTTCAATGACCAATCATTTCTCGTACTTAGGTCCATCCCGCTTCTTTGTAATTCGTAGGTATGTCTTGTTCAAAACATGGCAAGTGAATCAATAATATAATTCACAAACTTGTAGAATATATAGTTCAATCCTACTTTCTTTAGTAAAAGTATTCACTGAAACTTTATGATCATTATCATTGGTTTCTCCTCTATTTGCAGAGTTTGGATTCACGAAACAAATTCTGCTGCGCCACTCAACAATTCGGAGGCAAGGTCAAATACCTCGTTTTGATCTTTTACTTTCTTCCACCTGTATCTTCATCAGGACACGTCAACTTTAGACAACAGCATGTTTGCCCCTTTGTGGAAGATGCATTCATAGCTTCCTAAGAATGCTCTACAAAGACTTGTTTATTCGCCACGACTTCGACTTGTCGAAATCTCCAGAAACTCGAACTTGCCATAACACTTATGGTGTTGTTTCCATGAATCTTTAGATGTTCCTTTGTATTTCAAATGAGTGTTTGCTTATTTTGATTTCTAACTCTAAACGATAACTATAACCCCTATAAGAGATGATATTATACCATATGTATCTAATACATAATGATTATGATGTTTACACATTTCAACATAGTTTGAATTCTTCCAATTATCATAATTTGTGAAACATCTTTCACGTGTTCCTTTTATGCTAAACTTAACTTGAACACTTTAGCGATGTTGATCAAATCAAAGAGACTTCGTATTCTTGTTAATTTCAATATCCTCCTTTGGTTGTGAACTCATTTGAACAATTCAAATCACTTCATAACTTCATGTTTCATTAAGTAAATATGCTTATTCACTTAAGTGCACAATTAACTAATGATTTCCACTATTTGTTGAAAATACGATACATCACTATGTATAAGATTCAACATTTCTTCACATATTACCGTTTTACTAGAATGCGGAGTTTTAGTCATTCTGCCCAAGAAGGCATGGTTTTACAAAGTCTCTAGATTAAGCATCTAGGACCCCGATCTTTCATAAAGAACCTGCAATAACCAAAATGACTTAAACTATAGTGTCATTTCATTATTAAACTTTGGATATCTTTTAGCATTCTAATCCTTTATAAATGTTTAAACCATTATCATTAACATAGTGATGACAATAACTTACTTGTAATCATAACGTGACCCTAACGGTATTGCTCATAAGAATAGTACAAACTGGCTTGTAACTTATTCATATGAATAATCGTCTCGCCAAAAGCAAGACACGCATACAAGGATTGCAAATTATATTCAAGTCCACTAATACAAATGATAAACTTTGAGGAAAGAGGTGATGTCGGCCATCAACTAGTTTTCTTGCCGTCATCAAGTCACGTTGCCTGAAAACCAGCAATTCTTAAGCAGATCCTCCTGTTTTCACAAAACGGGACAAGTATCAAATACTTTGCAAACTGCAACAAGTTTTGCAAGAACCACATTTATAATTTGTATATCTTACATATACCTTTTCATCCATGACCTCCATTTGCAATCAAGCCCTTCTAGGAGTTCTTAACTCTAATGCAAGATTGCTAAGTGTTTTTCCAAACATTCTGGAGTCATCGAATTATCTCCTAATGGTTATTGTATCAAGAAGAGAAGATCACCTTTTACGAGGATATCCCTCAGGCGTGGGTATTAATCTATGAAGTTGGACCCTTTTGCTAAGTTCCATATTAAGCAATATATTCTCATGGTCGCAAAGGACCTCAATGGGATAGGCCATGGTCTAATAAGATATTTGCAAATAGACATCTAGACTAAGTTCATAATAAGAGATCAATTTATAATTGGTCTCCACTAAAATGGTCATCCCCTGGACGATTTTAGTGATCACATGATCCCTATCCTCTACACCTCCCCCGATCATCACGGCCATCAGTGCATTATCAAAGGTAGACATTCAATAATGCCAATCACATCATCCATGTGACTCATGCTCGATCTTTCGATCTCTTGTGTTCCGAGGCCACGCTTCTATGGCGTGCTAGGCTCGCCAAATCTAACTTGTGTGTATTCGCTGTGCAACATGGCTTACACCCATTGTATGCGAACGTAGATATGTCTGACACCTAGGCCTGTACCCTGGATCGCCTCATACCGAAGAACTTTCTTGGTGGTGCACACACAAGGGGAACACAGAACATTGGAATTAAATAGGGATTATCTTATTTGCTATCGTTGAGTATCTTAATACTAGCACACAATAAGATGTAAAACATGTATCAACATCATATGTATAATGTGCTATGATATGGTCCTTCTGCTTGCGCCTTGATCTCCATCGAGCGCTCCGGCATGATCTCCATCTTGCCCTCGGTTTGACGCCAAGTCCACGACGCCTCCACCAGGCCGTCCATCGGAACGATGACTATTACTATACTATTTAGTAACAGAAAAGTAAACTAATTTTCCTTCGTAACGACCATTGCCATATCATAATCACATGCCCCTGCAAAATAAAGTTAGACGCCTCTACTTTATCTATTGCAAGTTTTACGTGGTTGTTAGGGCTTTCGCACTAGAACCGTTTCTAAACTATGAACTTTCCAACCACAACATGGATCCAACAGTTGTCTCTACTACACCCCTTTCAGGGCCCTCTGTTATAAATGTTATATCAACTATCGAATGAGAGACAGACACCTGCTAGCCACTTATACGGTACAAGTCGTATGTTGAGCGTGGAACCAGTCTCGCATACGAATACGCGTAAGGTCGGTCCGGGCCGCTTCATGAAACAATACCACGATATAAACAAGTACACGTTAGAGGGTAACAACTAAGGGATCAATGCCCGCACAATACTTGTGCGTACTGGTGATACATTGCAAATGTATCTATAATTTTTGATGTTCCATGCTTGGTTTTATCTACTTTCTTGTGTTTTGTCCACACTTTGGAGTACTTTTCATATGATTTCTTGGACTAACCTATTAACAAGAGCCATAGTGTCAGCTGCCTATTTTCTGCTATTTTTGGTTCCAGGAAAGTCAAAAAATGAATATTCTCGAAATTGTACGGGACAAAAGCCAAAGTGCCTATTTTTCCGGAAGACATCTGAAGCCAGAATACGAGATGGAGAAGGGTTGTGGCCTATGCTTTGTCATGCCATGCTTGATATTGTTTTGGCTTTATGCATAGTATTCTTTGTTGTAGCATGACTTGTTATAAACAATTGAGATTGCTTAATGTGCCTTGGATGAATCATGCGTTGTTTTAGCATATTAAAGCATAGTATAGTGGTATTCTCCTTTGATGCTTTATTTGGGTTGACTTGGCGCATGCTCACACCATGTTATGACTATCCAAAGTCACCGTAGCCTTTATGATCCTTTAGTTTTCAACTTGTAGCATCACTTTATCCTTTGATCAATGATGTTTTGTCGCTCTGCATGATTATGGCCATTATTGCTCTCTTAGTTTGTCGCTCCTAGTCTTTTGCTAGCCTCCACAACCAGGTATGAGTTCCACTCATGCATCCAACTCCCTAAATGAAGTTATTCCAAAGAGTCCACCATACCTACCTACTAGCTTATGCTATTCCAAGTATATTCATGCTTTTGTTTACCTTCCAAATTAAACTTGTTATGAGAAAACTAGTGATTAAAGCTCTCATGAACTTGATGGCACACTTTACTTTTTTGCATCTAATAAACTTGAACCATTGGGTCCTTCTTTGTTGCATATATGCTTGCGCTTTATAAGTTGAAATTAGCATAACCATGTATCATGGGGAACGCTTTCAACATTGCACTTGTACTTTGTACCCCGTTGATATCATGTTCTTTTGCTTATGGATCCCGGCGGTGTGAAATAAAAGTGGAACTTGTAAGATCATGGAGTTTGTATGTGTGTTAGAGAAACGCCTGGCCGCTAGCCTAAGCCATGCCTACTCATGGTGGAAACTTGCAGCATCACCATAATGAGCACTCTATGAAGCATCCTCAATAAAAACCTATGCAAATAGCAAATAAAAAGATCGCTGAGATGCTCATTGTCTACTTGCCTTGTCATTTTGATTATGGGATAGCTCCTGTATCATCTGCATGGGGTACCCCGTTGGCGGTTCTTTATGATACATATGTACTTACAAAGATAAGAGCTTACTCGTGACTAAATTTGAGTAGCATGAGGTTCGGTCTTCGTAAATAAGGGGCATGAGATTTCGATTTATAACTTGTCAAGCATATCCTCTTAGTTGTGTCAGTTTAACCTTAATCACCTTCAAGATGCTTATGATAGGGGCAATGAGAGCTGAAAGCTATAAGTACCATAATTTTTGGAAGCTCTTTATGAGACTTGAATCCCTACTTCCTTCTATAAAGGCCCTTATTCCACCATTATATTTAGTCTCCACCTTCTACCTTTATGCACCTACTTTGAGAGCATAGTGGCCATTCTTAGTTCTATGTGCATTGTCCCAAGACTAGTTGATTGATGCACACCTTGATATTGCTTGTTTTAAACTATTTGTATCTAGTCACTCTTATAAACTTTGAAGGTGTCCTATGCATTTATATTTGCTACTCTATGAGGGACAAGCTGAATACTATTATGTTGTGTTTTCTTTATGTGAAACAAACAAACGTCTTGCAAAGCATTGTTATTCATGAATCTTTTGTTTGTGCCTTTTCATGTTGCATCATACTTTCTTTGTCTTATTGCTAGAACTTTGTCTTTCATGTTATGATTGAAGTATTATGGTCCCAGCTTTGAATGTTTTACAAATACGTTGATCAAGTCTTTGATGGTGCATGTCACCTCAAAAATTGTTCTTTCTTTTTATCACCTTACCTACTCGAGGACGACCGGGAGTTAAGCTTGGGGATGTTGATACATTGCAAATGTATCTATAATTGTTTATGTTCCATGCTTGGTTTTATCCACTTTCTTGTGTTTTGTCCACACTTTGGAGTACTTTTCATATGATTTCTTGGACTAACCTATTAACAAGAGCCACAGTGCCAGCTGCCTGTTTTCTGTTGTTTTTGGTTCCAGGAAAGATAGAAAATGCATATTCTCGGAATTGGATGGGACAAAAGCCAAAGTGCCTATTTTTCTGGAAGTCATCAGATGCCAGAATACGAGACGGGAAGGGCTTGGGGCCGGCCACACCACCTGGCCACGCGGCCAGGCCTGGCCCATGCCAGGGGGTGGTCTGGCCAACCCCAGCACCCCCTCGGCCTCTCCTTCCGCCTATATATTTCCCTCGAGACGAAAACCCTAAGGACCTGATCAAAAATCCACAAAAGAGTCTGTAGCCGCTGTCATCTCCATCCCTAGATTGGGAGGGATCTGAAGCTCTTCCCGGCACCCTGCCGGAGAGGGGAATTCACCCTCGAGGCCTTCTTCATCACCATACAAGCCTCCGGTGTGATGCGTGAGTAGTTCAACCTTGGACTACGGGTCCATGTAGTATCTAGATGGATGGTTCTCCTCCTTTGTGCTTTCATGTCTAGATCTTATGAGCTCCGTTCATGATCAAGATCATCTATTTGTAATTCTGGATGTTGTGTTTGCGGGGATCCGATGGATATTGAGATGCTATTTCAGATTGATTATTGATTATGTCATGTCTTTGTTATTTGTGATCTTGCATGCTTTCCGTTGTTAGTAGCTATCTTGGCCAAGTAGATGCTAGCAACTCCAAGAGTTAGTATTTTTGCTCGATAGTGACAGAAATATCTAAGGTACTAGATGTGTTGTTGCTACTAGGGAGAAAACAACAATCCTTTGTTCATAGAACAATCGTATTGTTTACTTTACACGCAGTTTGTAAAGCAATGATCGGTTGCTTGCAACTTAATACTGGAGGGGGTTCGGATGATAACCCAAAGGTGGATTATTAGTCATAGATGTAGTTGGATGGCGGTATATGTATAATGGTGTAATGCCCAATCAAGTTCCAAAGGAGTCAAGATGATTAGTATATGCATGTATTGCTTTCTCGATGTTTGTCAATTGCCTCGATGTAATTTGTTCACCCAGCATATTATCTATCTTAAGGAGAGCCACCTCTAGTGAACTATGGATCCTGGTCCTTTCTTTTACATACAATCTATAAACTGTTTACTACTTTGTGTTTACTTTCTGCAAACTATTACCTCCTTCCATTTGATACGTTTAATCCTTTGTTTTCAGCAAAACCGGTGAGATTGACAACCTCATCGCAAGTCCGGGACAGAGTTCTGTGGTTGTGTTGTGCAGGTCTCCACGTTGCTGCTGGCACCGGTAGTGTGCCCTGCCAACGTTCATCTAGCTACACCTTTTGGGTGTTTCCTTGCTCATACTGGATTTATAACCTTGGTTTCGTACTGAGGGAAAACTTGCTGTTGTGCTCATTATACCATCCTCTTGGGGTTCCCCAACGAGCTCGATATATTTTGGGCCATCAAGCATATTTTCTGGCGCCATTGCCGGGGAGTCAAGGACATCTTCACAAGGGGTGTCCTTCATAACCAATCTCTTTACTTTGTTATTTTTGTTTTGCTTAGTTTCTTTTTGTTTTGGCTGCTTGTTTCTTTATCAAAAACACACAAAAAATTAGTTTTACTAGTTTGCTTTCTTATTTGAAAACCCAGAAAAATGACTACTCTTGAAAACAATAAGTTGTGTAACTTCACTAGCACCAACAACAATGATTTTATGAGCACACCTATTGCTCCACCTGTGCCTGAAGATACTTTCTATGAGATAAAACCTGCTTTGCTCAATCTTGTTATGAGAGAACAATTTTCTGGTATTGGTAATGAAGATGCTGCTGCCCATCTAAATAACTTTGTTGAACTTTGTGAGATGCAAAAGCATAGGGGTGTAGATGGTGATATTATTAAGCTGAAATTGTTTCCTTTCTCTTTGAGAGGAAAAGTTAAAGAATGGTTGAATTCCTTAACTAAGAATAGTATTGATTCTTGGACTAAGTGCAAAGATGCTTTCATTGGAAAATACTATCCTCCTGCTAAGATTATATCTATGAGAAGTGAAATAATGAAGTTGAAACAATCTGATAACGAGCATGTTGCTCAAGCTTGGGAAAGAATGAAATCTTTGGTAAAGAATTTTCCCACTCATGGACTGACTGCTTGGATGATCATCCAAACTTTTTATGCAGGATTGAACTATTCTTCAAGGGACCTATTGGATTCTGCTGCTGGAGGTACCTTTATGACCATCACTTTGGGTGCTGCAACAAAACTTCTGGACAATATGATGGTTAATTATTCTGAATGGCATACTAAGAGAGCTCCACAAGGTAGGAAGGTAAATTCTGTTGAGGAAACTTCCTCCTTGAGTGATAAGATTGATATTATTATGTCTATGCTTGTGAATGGGAAAGCCCATATTGATCCAAATTAATGTTCCTAGCCTCTTTGGTTGCTCAAAAGAGCAAGTTGATGTGAACTTCATAAGAAATAACAATTTTGGCAATAATTCTTATAGGAATAATTTTGGTAACAACAATTATAAGCCATATCCTCACAATAATGGTAATGCTTATGGAAGTTCCTACAACAATAATAGGAGTGCTCCCTCTGAACTTGAAGTTATGCTTAAAGACTTTATTAGTAAGCAAACTACTTTCAATAAAACTATTGAGGGAAAACTCTCTAATGCTGAAAGAAATATAGCATCTTTGGCTGAAGCTCAATCTTCTTTGAATAAAATGGCTGCTAAACCTGAAACTAATGATAATCCCTTTGCAGTTACTAATGCTATACAAGTAAGAATTGATGAAAATGTTAGACTATTAGCTGAATTACATGCTAAGTGGGAAAGAGAAGATGAAATTGCTAGAAACATTAATGTTTGTACTATTACTACCACTAGTGTTGAGGCTAGTAATAGTTCTACTACTTTAGATGATAAATTTGATTTTGATCTTGATGGTTGCAATATCTCTGAAGTTATTAAGTTCCTACAAAAGCTTGCTAAAAGTCCTAATGCTAGTGCTATGACCATGGCATTTACAAAACACATTACTGATGCTCTCATAAAGATTAAAGAAGAAAAGATGAAACATAAAGCTTCTATTCCTATAAAACAAGAAGATGGTTGGGAACCCATCATTAATATGAAAGTGAATGACTTTGATTTCAAAGCTTTATGTGATCTTGATAGTAGTGTTTCTATTATGCCTAGAAGGATTTATGATATGCTTGATTTGCCTCCACTTGAAGATTGTTATTTGAATGTCCCACTTGATGATAATGCTAAAAAGAAACTCATGGGGAGTCTTAATGATGTTCTTATTATGGTTAACAATTCCTATGTCCCTGTTGATTTCTATGTTTTGGATGTTGAATGCAATGCTTCTTGTCCTATTACTTTGGGAAGACCTTTTCTTAGAACTGTTGGTGCCATTATTGATATGAAAGAAGGCACTATTAAATATCAACTCCCACTCAAGAAAGGTATAGAACAATTCCCTAAGAAGAGAGAGAAGATTTATTTTGCCTCTCCTATGAAAACAAAATTTGCTCTTAATGCTTCTTCATTTGAGAACACTTGATTCTTTTTCTTGCTTCTTATGCCTAACTTAAAGGCGTTAAAGAAAAGTACTTATTGGGAGATAACCCAAAAGTTTTAGATGAGTCTTGGAAGTTATTACCTCTGTAATAACCACTCCTTATCCTTTTTATTTGCTTTTTGTGCCAAGAGTAAACTCTAATGAGAGAGAAGTAATGATTGGAAAAGTTGCTATCCCGAAACAGATTTTTGTCCTTCACCGTAAAAATTCGCGCAAAATCTCCGAACGTCTTTTTGAGGCGTGAAATTTTGTGCTTCTGCCCCAGGTTGTTATCTAACTTTCGTTAGTTCAACACTTATTGATTTGAGCAACATAAGGTCTTCGAAAAAATTCGTCTTTACCTGCTGGTATGTTTTGACAGATTTCTGCCATTTTTTTGCATTTGCTTCTTTTTGGTTCCTTTTTTAGTTCTTTTGGAGAATTGAGCTTTTTGAGGGAAGTGCTACAGTAGCTGGTGTTCTAATGGAAGTTTATTTGGTGTTAGAACTGAACCTTAAGACCTATTATCTTGAGTGCACTAATGTTGCTAATAAAAATTGTGTGAAGTTTTGTATGAAGGAAAAATTTCAAGTGTATGGAAGGAATGAGTAGTGAGATCAAGGATGGACTAAAGCTCAAGCTTGGGGATGCCACGCGTGTCACCCCAAGAAATATCCAAGAAGTACAAGCTTCAAAGCTTGGGTATGCCCAAGGCATCCCCTTCTTCATCAATAAAAATCCCAGGTTTCTTCCAAACGCTTCATTTTTATTGTTTCGTGCACATTTGTGTTGTTCTTGGAGCGTCTTCTTTTTCGTCTTCATTTTGGTTTTCGTTCGCTTTGGTTTTCTTAGTTTGCTGAATAAACTGGTTGGACCCCCTCTTTCATACATTGGTTTGCAAATAGTTTGGTTTGGTTCGGAAAAGAGTAGGAAAGTTCATACTTAAGTGGTAAAAATAGTTTGTTTTTGACTGTGGCCTATGCTTTGTCATGCCATGCTTGATATTGTTTTGGCTTTATGCTTAGTATTCTTTGCTGTAGCATGACTTGTTATAAACAATTGAGATTGCTTAATGTGCCTTGGATGAATCATGCGTTGTTTTAGCATATTAAAGCATAATATAGTGGTATTCTCCTTTGATGCTTTATTTGGGTTGACTTGGCGCATGCTCACACCATGTTATGACTATCCAAAGTCACCGTAGCCTTTATGATCCTTTAGTTTTGAACTTGTAGTATCACTTTATGCTTTTATCAATGATGTTTTGTCGCTCTGCATGATTATGGCCATTATTGCTCTCTTAGTTTGTCGCTCCTAGTCTTTTGCTAGCCTCCACAACCAAGTATGAGTTCCACTCATGCATACAACTCCCTAAACGAAGTTATTCCAAAGATTCCACCATACCTACCTACTAGCTTATGCTATTCCAAGTATATTCATGCTTTTGTTTACCTTCCAAATTAAACTTGTTATGAGAAAACTAGTGATTAAAGCTCTCACGAACTTGATGGCACACTTTACTTTTTTGCATCTAATAAACTTGAACCATTGGGTCTTTCTTTGTTGCGTATATGCTTGCGCTTTATAAGTTGAAATTAGCATAACCATGTATCATGGGGAACGCTTTCAACATTGCACTTGTACTTTGTACCCCGTTGATATCATGTTCTTTTGCTTATGGATCCCGGCGGTGTGAAATAAAAGTGGAACTTGTAAGATCATGGAGTTTGTATGTGTGTTAGAGAAACACGTGGGCTGCTAGCCAAAGACATGCCTAATCATGGTGGAAACTTGCAGCATCACCATAATGAGCACTCTATGAAGCATCCTCAATAAAAACCTATGCAAATAGCAAATAAAAAGATCGCTGAGATGCTCATTTTCTGCTTGCCTTGTCATTTTGATTATGCGATAGCTCCTGTATCATGTGCAAGGGGTACCCCGTTGGTGGTTCTTTATGATACATATGTACTTACAATGACAAGAGCTTACTCGTGACTAAAGTTGAGTAGCATGAGGTTCGGTCTTTGTAAGTAAGTGGCATGAGATTTCGGTTTATAACTTGTCAAGCATATCCTCTTAGTTGTGTCACTTTAACCTTAACCACCTTCAAGATGCTTATGATAGGGGCAATGAGAGCTGAAAGCTATAAGTACCATAATATTTGGAAGCTCTTTATGAGACTTGAATCCCTACTTCCTTCTATGAAGGCCCTTCTTCCACCATTATATTGAGTCTCCACCTTCTACCTTTATGCACCTACTTTGAGAGCATAGTGGCCATTCTTAGTTCTATGTGCATTGTCCCAAGACTAGTTGATTGATGCACACCTTGATATTGCTTGTTTTAAACTATTTGTATCTAGTCACACTTATGAACTTTGAAGGTCTCCTATGCATTTATATTTGCTACTCTATGAGGGACAAGCTGAATACTATTATGCTGTGTTTTCTTTATGTGAAACAAACAAACGTCTTGCAAAGCATTGTTATTCATGAATCTTTTGTTTGTGCCTTTTCATGTTGCATCATACTTTCTTTGTCTTATTGCTAGAACGTTGTCTTTCATGTTATGATTGAAGTACTATGGTCCCAGCTTTGAATGTTTTACAAATACTTTGATCAAGTCTTTGATGGTGCATGTCACCTCAAAAATTATTCTTTCCTTTTATCACTTACCTACTCGAGGACGAGCAGGAGTTAAGCTTGGGGATGTTGATACATTGCAAATGTATCTATAATTTTTTATGTTCCATGCTTGGTTTTATCCACTTTATTGTGTTTTGTCCACACTTTGGAGTACTTTTCATAGGATTTCTTGGACTAACCTATTAACAAGAGCCACAGTGCTAGCTGCCTGTTTTCTGTTGTTTTTGGTTCCAGGAAAGTTAGAAAATGAATATTCTAGGAAATGGACGAGAGAAAAGCCAAAGTGCCTATTTTTCCGGAAGTCGTCAGATGGCAGAATACGAGACGGAGAAGGGCTGGGGGCCGGCCACACCACCTGGTCGCGCGGCCAGGCCTGGCCCGCGCCAGGGGGTGGTCTGGCCGACCCTAGCACCCCCTCGGCCTCTCCTTCCGCCTATATATTGCCCTTAGGACGAAAATCCTAAGGACCCGGTCAAAAATCCATGAAAGAGTCTATAGCCGTCATCATCTCCATCCCTAGATCGGGAGGGATCTGAAGCTCTTCCCGGCACCCTGCCGGAGAGGGGAATTCACCCTGGAGGCCTTCTTCATCACCATGCAAGCCTCTGGTGTGATGCGTGAGTAGTTCAACCTTGGACTACGGGTCCATTTAGTAGCTAGATGGCTGGTTCTCCTCCTTTGTGCTTTCATGTCTAGATCTTGTGAGCTCCATTCATGATCAAGATCATCTATTTGTAATTTTGGATGTTGTGTTTATGGGGATCCGATGGATATTGAGATGCTATTTCATATTGATTATTGATTCTATTATGTCTTTGTTATTTGTGATCTTGCATGTTTTCCGTTGTTAGTAGCTATCTTGGCCAAGTAGATGCTAGCAACTCCAAGAGTTAGTATTTATGCTCGATAGTGGGTTCATGCCTCTGGTAATCTGGGGAAGTGACAAAAATCTCTAAGGTAGTAGATGTGATGTTGCTACTAGGGAGAAAACAAATCCTTTGCTCATAGAACAATCATATTGTTTATATTACATGCAATTCGTAAAGCAATAATCTGTTGCTTGCAACTTAATACTGGAGGGGGTTCGGATGATAACCTGAAGGTGGATTATTAGTCATAGATGTAGTTGGATGGCGGTCTATGTATAATGTTGTAATGCCCAATCAAGTTCCAAAGGAGTCAAGATGATTAGTATATGCATGTATTGCTTTCTCGATGTTTGTCAATTGCGCCGCTGTAATTTGTTCACCCAGCATGTTATCTATCTTAAGGAGAGCCACCTCTAGTGAACTATGTATCCCGGTCCTTTCTTTTACATACAATCTATAAACTGTTTACTGCTTTGTGTTTACTTTCTGCAAACTATTACCCTCTTCCATTCAATACGTTTAATCCTTTTTTTCAGCAAAACCGGTGAGATTGAAAACCTCATCACAAGTTGGGGACAGAGTTCTGTGGTTGTGTTGTGCAGGTCTCCACGATGCTGCTGGCACCGGTAGTGCGCCCTGCCAACATTCAGCTAGCTACACCTTTGGGGTGTTTCCTTGCTCCTACTGGATTGATAACCTTGGTTTCATACTGAGGGAAAACTTGTTGATGTTCTCATCATACCTTCCTCTTGGGGTTCCCCAACGAGCTCGATATACTTTGGGCCATCAGCCTCCGGTGTGATGCGTGAGTAGTTCATCTCTGGACTACGGGTCCATGTATTAGCTAGATGGCTGGTTCTCCTTCTTTGTGCTTTCATGTCTAGATCTTGTGAGCTCCATTCATGATCAAGATCATCTATTTGTAATTCTGCATGTTGTGTTTACGGGGATCCGATGGATATTCAGATGCTATTTCAGATTGATTATTGATTCTATCATGTCTTTGTTATTTGTGATCTTGCATGCTTTCCGTTGTTAGTAGCTATCTTGGCCAAGTAGATGCTAGCAACTCCAAGAGTTTGTATTTATGCTCGATAGTGGGTTCATGCCTTTGGTAATCTGGGGAAGTGACAGAAATCTCTAAGGTACTAGATGTGCTATTGCTACTAGGGAGAAAACAACAATCCTTTATTCATAGAACAATTGTATTGTTTACTTTACATGCAATTCGTAAAGCAATAATCTGTTGCTTGCAACTTAATACTAGAGGGGGTTCGGATGATAACCTGAAGGTGGATTATTAGTCATAGATGCAGTTGGATGATGGTCTTTGTATAATGTTGTAATGCCCAATCAAGTTCCAAAGGAGTCAAGATGATTAGTATATGCATGTATTTCTTTCTCGATGTTTATCAATTGCCCCGCTGTAATTTGTTCACCCAGCATGTTATCTATCTTAAGGAGAGCCACCTCTAGTGAACTATGGACCCCGGTCCTTTCTTTTACATACAATCTACAAACTGTTTACTGCTTTGTGTTTACTTTCTACCAACTATTACTTCCTTCCATTCGATACGTTTAATCCTTTGTTTTCAGCAAAACCAGTGAGATTGACAACCTCATCGCAAGTTGGGGGCAAAGTTCTGTGGTTGTGTTGTGCAGGTCTCCACGTTGCTACTAGCACCGGTAGTGCGCCCTGCCAAGGCTCAGCTAGCAACACCTTTGGGGTGTTTCCTTGCTCCTACTGGTTCAATTAAACCTTGGTTTCATAACTGAGGGAAACTTACTATTGTGCTCATCATACCTTCCTCTTGGGGTTCCCCAACGAGCTCCACATCAACACCGAGCCATCAAATATTTTTCTGGCACCATTGCCGGGGAGTCAAGGACATCTTCACAAGGGGAGTCCCTCATAACCAATCTCTTTACTTTGTTATTTTTGTTTTGCTTAGTTTACTTTTGCTCCGTTTGCTTGTTTCTTTATCAAAAACACACACAAAAAATAGTTTTACAAGTTTGCTTTCTTTATCAAAAATGCACAAAAATGACTACTCTTGAAAACACTAAGTAGTGTGACTTAACTAGCACCAACAACAATGATTTTATGAGCACACCTATTGCTCCACCTGTGCCTGAAGCTACTTTGTTTGAGATAAAACCTGCTTTACTCAATCTTGTTATGAGAGAACAATTTTCTGCTATTGGTAATGAAGATGCTGCTGCCCATCTAAATAACTTTGTTGAACTTTGTGAGATGCAAAAGCACATGGATATAGATGGTGATATTATGAAGTTGAAATTGTTTCCTTTCTCTTTGAGAGGAAAAGATAAAGAATGGTTGAATTCCTTAACTAGGAATAGTATTGATTCTTGGACTAAATGCGAAGATGCTTTCATTGGAAAATACTATCCTCCTGCTAAGATCATATATATGAGAAGCGATAGGCATAGGAAGATAAAACAAGAGTAACTTCAAAACTTTCAGCACATAGAGAGGTGTTTCAATACCATGGAAACTTCTACAACCATATTTTCCTCTCTCATAATAATTTTCAGTAGCCTCATGAAGAAACTCAATAATATAACTATCACATAAAGCATGCTTTTCATGATCTACAAGAACTAGAGCCTTATCATAAACATTTTCAAAGGAAATCTCGGGAACATAACATCCATCCTCCTTTAGTAAGCATGGAGGACAATCAAATAATGTAAGGGGTAAAGAGTTACTCTCATTAGAAGGTAGGCATGGGTAGCTAATCCATTCTTCCTCCTTTTGTTCATCACTCTCCTCCTCTTTTTCATCTAATGAGATTTCAGGTTCATCAATTTCTTCTTCCATAGGAGCCTACAAGGCATTAGTCTCTTCCATAGGGTCCTGCAAGGCATTAGTCTCTTCCATTTGTGGAAAGAATTTATTAAAATACTCAAGAATATAGCCATTTTCATCCTTGTAATTGTCAAAGCAGAATTTAAGCATACCATACACCTCATAATTGTAAGGTGAATCATCAATATTTTCAAGCAAACTAGCGAGTTCAAATGCACCCTTCCAAGCAATAAATTCTTCAATTTGTTCTGCATCATAAAAGTCATAAATTCCTTTAGCATAGGAAGATATGGTATCATTATCACTATACTCACATTGAAAAGGGAGGTGTTTATACCTCTTTCTACAACAAGACTCATCACAGCAATAAGTAACATTATAAGTAGAGCACACGTTTCTAGCAATGGTATACAATCTATCAATTTGTTCACATAAGTGTTTCCCTTTTTGTGACAAGCGGTGTTCCTTATAATAATATTTTTGATCTTCCGTGAACCCACCTTGCCAATAAGCTTCAGTTTCAAAGAAACCAACCATTGACAACAAGCATGATAAAGCAAGACAATAACAGACCAACGAAAATAACAACTAGAGTAGGGACTATTTTTTTTTTGTATTTTTGATAAAGAAACAAGAAAACAAGGAGAAAGATAAACTTAGCTTGAACAATAGTGATTCCAAGTGAACTTGATAAATAAAGCTATGCTCCCCGGCAACAGCGCCAAAAAATAGTCTTGATGACCCACAAGTATAGGGGGTGTATCGCGGCATTTTCGAGGGAAGTGAAACCCAATTTATTGATTCGACACAAGGGGAGCCAAAGAATACTTATCAGCCTTAACAACTGAGTTGTCAATTCAGCTGCACCTGGAAACAATCTTGCTCACAACAGTTTATCTGTAGCAACAGTTTTGTAGTAGGAATAGTAAAGTAACAGTAGCAGCAAAACAAAGACAGTAGTAACAAAAGCAGTAAACAGTGGGATTCGAGTGCGGTAGGCATAGGGATGGATGGACGGGCGTTGCATGGACAAGACAATTCACATAGCAATCAGAACATAGGGCAATTGCAGATAAATAACATAAAGCACCCAAGTACTAGACAATCCTAGGCATGTGTTCCATATATAGTCATACGTGCTCGCAATGAGAACTTGCACAACATCTTTTGTCCTGCCGGCCCGTTTGCAGCGGGGCCTCTAGGGAACTACTGGCAATTAAGGTGCTCCTTTTAATAGAGCACCGGAGCAAAGCATTAACACTCTGTGAACACATGTGATCCTCACATCAAAGCCTTTCCCTTCCGGCTACCCCGATTTCTGTCACTTCGGGACCATAGGTTCCGGACAACGACGTCTGTATACAACTTGTAGATAAGACCAAGAATGATACTATCATGATGAATCAATAATAAGTTCTGATCTGAAATCATCGCACTCGGGCCCTAGTGACAAGCATTAAGCACAACAAAGTTGCAACAAAGTCATAAAGCACTAATAGAGATACTAGGCACTATGCCCTAACAATCTGATGCTATTACATGAACGATCTCATCCAATCCCTACCATCCCCATAGCCTACAGCGGGGGATTACTCACTCATAGATGGGAGAAACATGGATGGTCGATGAAGATGATGGTGGAGATCGATGGAGATGGCTCCGGGGGCACTTCCCTGTCCCGGCAGGGTGCCGGAACAGAGACTTTATGTCCCCCGAATCTCCCCTTCGGTGACGGCGGCACAACGGAACTTTTCGTGGAAAAACGTCGAACCCCCTGAAGTTTTTAGGTCAGAAGGCTTCTTATAGGTGAAGAAGGAGACCGAGGGGGTGCCTGGGGCCACCACACCAG
Organism: Avena sativa; assembly: GCA_916181665.1. Taxonomy (NCBI): domain Eukaryota; kingdom Viridiplantae; phylum Streptophyta; class Magnoliopsida; order Poales; family Poaceae; genus Avena; species Avena sativa. The sequence goes on along the minus strand of OV702288.1, from coordinate 623,699,667 downwards.
GCCCTGGCGCGGCCAGGCCCAGCCCGCGCCTGGGTGTGTGTGTCCCCAGCCCCTGGCCCTCCTCCGTCTCGTATTCTGGCTCCGTGAGTCTTCTGGAAAAATAGGCACTTTGGCTTTTGTCCCGTCCAATTCCGAGAATATTCATTTTCTGACTTTCTTGGAACCAAAAACAGCAGAAAACAGGCAGCTGGCACTGTGGCTCTTGTTAATAGGTTAGTCCAAGAAATCATATGAAAAGTACTCCAAAGTTGGAAAAAAACACAAGAAAGTAGATAAAAACAAGCATGGAGCATCAAAAATTAAAGATACATTTCCAATGTATCAACATCCCCAAGTTTAACTCCTGCTCGTCCTCGAGTAGGTAAGTGATAAAAAGAAAGAATTTTTGAGGTGACATGCACCATCAAAGACTTGATGAAAGTATTTGCAAACATTCAAAGCTGGGATCATAGTACTTCAATCATAACATGAAAGACAAAGTTCTAGCAATAGGCAAAGAAACTATGATGCAACATGAAAAGGCACAAACAAAAGATTCATGAATAACAATGCTTTGCAAGACGTTTGTTTGTTTCACATAAAGAAAACATAGCAAAGTGGCATTTAGCTTGTCCCTCATAGAGTAGCAAACATAAATGTATAGGACACCTTAAAGTTCATAAGAGTGACTAGATACAATAGTTTAAAACAAGCAATATCAAAGTATGCATCAATCAACTAGTCTTGGGACAATGCACATAGAACTAAGAATGGCCACTATGCTCTCAAAGTAGGTGCATAAAGATAGAAGATGGAGACTCAATATAATGGTGGAAGAAAGGCCTTTTGTAAAAGGAAGTAGGTATTCAAGTCTCATAAAGAGCTTCCAAAAATTATGGTACTTATAGCTTTCAACTCTCATTTCCCCTATCATAAGCATCTTGAAGTGATTAAGGTTACAGTGACACAACTAAGAGGATATGCTTGACAAGTTATAAACCAAAATCTCATGCCCCTTCCTTACGAAGACCGATCCTCATGCTACTCAACTTCAGTCACGAGTAAGCTCTTGTCATTGTAAGTACATGTGTATCATTAAGAACCGCCAACGGGGTACCCCTTGCACATGACACAGGAGCTTTCCTATAATCAAAACAAGGCAAGCAGACAATGAGCATCTCAACAATCTTTTTATTTTCTATTTTCATAGGTTTTTATTGAGGATGCTTCATAGAGTGCTCATTATGGTGATGCTGCAAGTTTCCACCATGATTAGGCATGGCTTAGGCTAGTGGCCCAGGCGTTTCTCTAACACACATACAAACTCCATGATCTTACAAGTTCCACTTTTATTTCACACCGTCGGGATCCGTAAGCAAAAGAACATGATATCAACGGGGTACAAAGTACAGGTGCAATGTTGAAAGCGTTCCCCATGAAACATGGTTCTACTAATTTCAACTTATAAAGCGCAAGCATATACGCAACAAAGAAGGACCCAATGGTTCAAGTTTATTAGAGGCAAAAAAATAAAGTGTGCCATCAAGTTCGTGAGAGCTTTAATCACTAGTTTTCTCATAACAAGTGGAAGGTAAACAAAAGCATGAATATACTTGGAATAGCATAAGCTAGTAGGTAGGTATGGTGGAATCTTTGGAAAAACTTGGTTTAGGGAGTTGGATGCATGAGTGGAACTCATACTTTGTTGTGGAGGCTAGTAAAAGACTGGGAGCGACAAACTAAGAGAGCAATAATGGCCATAATCATGCAGAGCGACAAAACATCATTGATCAACGCATAAAGTGATGCTACAAGTTGAAAACTAAAGGATCATAAAGGCTATGGTGACTTGAGATAGTCATAACATGGTGTGAGCATGTGCCAAGTCAACCCAAATAAAGCATCAAAGGAGAATACCACTATATTATGCTTTAATATGCTAAAACAACGCATGATTCATCCAAGGCACATTAAGCAATCTCAATTGTTTATAACAAGTCATGCTACAACAAAGAATACTAATCATAGATCCAAAACAATATCAAGCATGGCATGACAAAGCATAGGCCACAGTCCAAAACAAGCTCTCTTTACCACTTAAGCATGAACTTTCCTACTCTTTTCCAAACCAAACCAAACAAAACTATTTGAACACCAAAGCATGAAAGAGGAGGTCCAACCAACATATTCAGAAAACTAAGCAAACGAAGCAAACTAAAACCAAAATGAAAACGAAAAAGAAGACGCTCCAAGAAAAACACAACTGTGCATGAAATAAAAATGAAGTGTTTGGAAGAAACCTGGGATTTTTATTGATGAAGAAGGGGATGCCTTGGGCATCCCCAAGCTTTGACGCTTGTACTTCTTGGATGTTTCTTGGGGTGACACGCGTGGCATCCCCAAGCTTGAGTTTTAGTCCATCCTTCATCTCATTACTCATTCCTTCCATACACCTGAAATTTTTCCTTCATACAAAACTTCACACAATCTCATTAGCAACATTAGTGCACTTAAGATAAATAAGTCTCAAGGTTCAGTTCTAACACCAAATAAACTTCCATTAGAACACTAGATACTGTAGCACTTCCCTCAAAAATCTCAATTCCCCAAAAGAACTCAAGAAGGAACCAACAAGAAGCAAATGCAGAAAATGGCAGAAATCTGTCAAAACAGACCAACAGGTAAAGACGAATTTTTTTGAAGACCTTATGTTGCTCAAATCAAAAAGTGTTGAACTAACTAAAGTTAGATAACAACCTGGGGCAGAAGCAAAAAACATTACAGATCAATCCAACATACAGAGCTCTCTCACGAATTTTTACGGTGAAGCACAAAAATCTGTTTCGGGACAGCAACTTTCCCAATCATTACTTCACTCTCATTAGAGGTTACTCTTGGCACAAAAAGCAAATAAAAAGGATAAGGAGCGGTTGACTCAACTAAAACTCTTGGGTTATCTCCCAACAAGTAATTTTCTTTAACGCCTTTAAGTTAGGCAAAAGCAAAAACTGAAAATGGATAAAATAGAAGTAAGCGAAGATAATCATGGTGAAAACATTGTTTTGTTCAATGAAATCCTTTTTCTAACAAGGTTGATCAGGTCTTGTTACCAAAATAATTTCATATGAGACAAAACTTTGTATTCCACTAATGATTATGTTACCTCAACCTTGATAGCAATGGTTCCAATCATAATAGTTTCAAATTTTTCTCTTCGTATGGGACAATATATTTCTCCAACTTGAATGCCCTCAACATGTTCAACTGAATTCAACTTTCAATCTTCTTGAGGAAATAGACAATGTGTTCATTGAAGGTCACCTTCTCTTGATTACAATTAATAACAGCTCCTGCAGTATTTAAGAAAAGGTCTCCCAAGAATAATAGACATATTATCATCTTCAGGCATAAAAGTTTGAGAGGATGCTTTCATAAGAAATAAGAGTTAAAGTAAAAGAGAGCATCAAGAAGCAAATTCAAAACACATTTAAGTCTAACCCACTTCCTATGCATAGGAATCATGTAAGCAAATAACAAAGTGACAGGCATAGGAAGATAAAACAAGAGTAACTTCAAAACTTTCAGCACATAGAGAGGTGTTTCAATACCATGGAAACTTCTACAACCATATTTTCCTCTCTCATAATAATTTTCAATAGCCTCATGAAGAAACTCAACAATATAACTATCACATAAAGCATGCTTTTCATGATCTACAAGCACTAGAGCCTTATCATAAACATTTTCAGGAACATAACATCCATCCTCCTTTAGTAAGCATGGAGGACAATCAAATAATGTAAGGGGTAAAGAGTTACTCTCATTAGAAGGTAGGCATGGGTAGTTAATCCATTCTTCCTCCTTTTGTTCATCACTCTCCTCCTCTTTTTCATCTAATGAGATTTCAGGTTCATCAATTTCTTCTTCCATAGGAGCCTGCAAGGCATTAGTCTCTTCCATAGGGTCCTGCAAGGCATTAGTCTCTTCCATTTGTGGAAAGAATTTATTAAAATACTCAAGAATATAGCCATTTTCATCCTTGTAATTGTCAAAGTAGAATTTAAGCATACCATACACCTCATATTTGTAAGGTGAATAATCAATATTTTCAAGCAAACTAGCGAGTTCAAATGCACCCTTCCAAGCAATAAATTCTTCAATTTGTTCTGCATCATAAAATTCATAAATTCCTTTAGCATAGGAATATATGGTATCATTATCACTATACTCACATTGAAAAGGGAGGTGTCTATACCTCTTTCTGCAACAAGACTCATCACAGCAATAAGTAACATTATAAGTAGAGCACACGTTTCTAGCAATGGTATACAATCTATCAATTTGTTCCCATAAGTGTTTCCCTTTTTGTGACAAGCGGTGTTCCTTATAATAATATTTTTGATCTTCCGTGAACCCACCTTGCCAATAAGCTTCAGTTTCAAAGAAACCAACCATTGACAACAAGCATGATAAAGCAAGACAATAACAGACCAACGAAAATAACAACTAGAGTAGGGACTAATTTTTTTTGTATTTTTGATAAAGAAACAAGCAAACAAGGAGAAAGATAAACTTAGCTTGAACAATAGTGATTCCAAGTGAACTTGATAAAAAAAGCTATGCTCCCCGGCAACAGCGCCAGAAAATAGTCTTGATGACCCACAAGTATAGGGGGTGTATCGCAGTATTTTCGAGGGAAGTGAAACCCAATTTATTGATTCGACACAAGGGGAGCCAAACAATACTTATCAGCCTTAACAACTGAGTTGTCAATTCAGCTGCACCTGGAAACAATCTTGCTCACAGCAGTTTATCAGTAGCAACAGTTTTGTAGTGGGAATAGTAAAGTAACAGTAGCAGCAAAACAAAGACAGTAGTAACAAAAGAAGTAAACAGTGGGATTCGAATGCGGTAGGCATAGGGATGGATGGACGGGCGTTGCATGGACAAGACAATTCACATAGCAATCAGAACATAGGGCAATTGCAGATAAATAAGATAAAGCACCCAAGTACTAGACAATCCTAGGCATGTGTTTCATATATAGGCATACATGCTCGCAATGAGAACTTGCACAACATGTTTTGTCCTGCCAGCCCGTTTGCAATGGGGCCTCTAGGGAACTACTGGCAATTAAGGTGCTCCTTTTAATAGAGCATCGGAGCAAAGCATTAACACTCCGTGAACACATGTGATCCTCACATCAAAGCTACCCCGATTTCTGTCACTTCGGGACCATAGGTTCCGGACAACGACGTGTGTATACAACTTGTAGATAAGACCAAGAACGATACTATCATGATGAATCAATAATAAGTTCCGATCTGAAATCATGGCACTCAGGCCCTAGTGACAAGCATTAAGCACAACAAAGTTGCAACAAAGTCATAAAGCACTAATAGAGATACTAGGCACTATGCCCTAACAATCTGATGCCATTACATGAACGATCTCATCCAATCCCTACCATCCCCATAGCCTACAGCGGGGGATTACTCACTCATAGATGGGAGAAACATGGATGGTCGATGAAGATGATGGTGAAGATCGATGGAGATGGCTCCGGGGGCACTTCCCCGTCCCGGCAGGGTGCCGGAACAGAGACTTTCTGTCCCCCGAATCTCCCCTTCGGTGACGGTGGCGCAGCGGAACTTTTCGTGGAAAAACATCGAACCCCCCGAAGTTTTTAGGTTAGAAGGCTTCTTATAGGCGAAGAGGGAGACCGAGGGGGTGCCTAGGGCCACCACACCAGGCCCTGGCGCGGCCAGGCCCAGCCCGCGCCTGGGGGGGTGTGGCCAGCCCCTGGCCCTCCTCTGCCTCGTATTCTGGCTCCGTGAGTCTTCTGGAAAAATAGGCACTTTGGCTTTTGTCCCGTCCAATTCCGAGAATATTCATTTTCTCACTTTCCTGGAACCAAAAACAGCAGAAAATAGGCAGCTGGCACTGTGGCTCTTGTTAATAGGTTAGTCCAAGAAATCATATGAAAAGTATTCCAAAGTTGGAACAAAACACAAGAAAGTAGATAAAAACAAGCATGGAGCATCAAAAATTAAAGATACATTTCCAATGTATCAGCCTCCACAACCAAGTATGAGCTCCACTCATGCATCCAACTCCCTAAACCTAGTTATTCCAAAGAGTCCACCATACCTACCTACTAGCTTATGCTATTCCAAGTATATTCATGGTTTTGTTTACCTTCCAAATTAAACTTGTTATGAGAAAACTAGTGATTAAAGTTGTCACAAACTTGATGGCACACTTTACTTTTCTTGCCCTTAATAACCTTGAACCATTGTGTCGTCTATGTTGTATATGCTTGCACTTATTTGTTGGGAATCGTTCCTCCGAGATGACCCGGCTCCATCCCTCTGATAGTATTCCTCGTTCGACTTGTTTGACGCGATCCTAGGTTGAGTCGGATCACCCAAAGCATATGAATCAGCAATCCGGATCATCTCGGCCAACGTAATTGGCATTTTCCTTTGCAACTTCATCCACAACTCGCTGCCATACTTGCACCCTTGTGCAAACCATGCTATGGCTTGTGATTCTATGACACCCTCACACGAGTTTCTCATGGTACACCACCGGGTCAAGAATTCATGATTCGTATCATTAGGTCTTTGCTTGCACATTGCTAGGGTCTGCGGCCTATCGGCCTCTGATATGTACTTGAGAAGTTGCTGATAAACATTTCTTCAAAATCTATCCAGCAGTTGATGCTTCCGGGTGGTAAATTATTCAGCCATACTCTGGCCGGACCTTCCAACATCTGGGGTACGTATCGTACAGCCCATCTCTAGTTGCAAGTGGCAATTTTCACAGCCGTAGCATAGTTTATCAGCCAATCCTCCGGCTTGGTACTTCCGTCATACGTCTTCGTGCCTCTGGGAAGCTGGAAGTTGGGTACCGGTGGCTCCTTCATGATCCGGGGTCCAAAGCACGCTGGACTCGGGGGACCTTGACATTCGATCTGTTCTGACCTATACAGGCGATCCAGTTTCAACCTGGCGTCATCTGGCATTAAATCCCTGCTTCCCAATCTTGACCCTATCACATGATAGTCCGGTCTGGGGTACCCTGCGTTCACCATCTCCGAATCACCGTCGTTGTATCGGTTTTGCTCTTGTTGCGCACCTTTCTGTTGCATACCTCGGCCGGCGCTTTGCTCTTGCCTTGGTATATTCCGCTGCTGCGGTTGTCCTGCTCCTGCGGAGTTTCGCTGTCCGGCATTGCCGTTGGCAGCGTTCCCTTAACCGGCATTGCCTTGGTCGTGATTACCTCGGACAGCTTCACCTCGGCTCACACTCCGTCGATCATGATTTTTCCGCATTTCTTTTTCTTTTCCCGCACGCGTCGGGTCGTACGGGACGATCTGTTTGTTTCGTCTGGCCGAGGTTACTACCTCTTCTCTCCTTGGACCACCATGAGGTGACGATGTGGCTCCAGCGGATTTCTCCGAGTTACCCATCGCCGAATGGACGATTTTGGAAGCTCCAGCTCCCTCTGGGTTAGCCCTCAGTAGCTCTTCATTCTGTCTGTTCGTGATCCGAACCAGCTCGTTAACCCTATCTTGCTGTCTCTGACGGGCCTCACCCGTCATACCCTCTAACTCGGATGCAGCTGCATCCGCTGCTCTGAGGTTCTTCGTTGGGGTACTATACCTTGGCAACCCCACAGACAAATAGTTTTCCGACCCCTCGGCTCCATCATCACCTTCTCTGTTCATCTCGCTTATGCGATTTCTCCCTTTTACTTTTACCGTATCAACTTTGTTTGCCTTTGCATACTCACGCAACGTCATGTTCAGCGACTGCTGAGCCGCGGCTATTTTCTTTGCGCCCTCTAGTATCTTTTGCCTAGTTTCCTCTAGCTCGGCCTATGCCTGAGCCGGATCTACCACTTCTGCTACCGGGTTAGCTAAGCTATCCATAGCTTCTCTCAGCACGTTCTTAGGCCTCTCTAGCGGAGGTCCTCTACCTTTCCTCGGTGCCTTAGGTGTTACCTCCGGGTCCGGTGCTGGATCCTTGCTTGCGCCTGCACCTGGTGCAGTCATCATCACCTCCGCATGGTCCGGGGAGCGAGCGATACGCGCCCCGTGAGCCACAGTGAGGGGTGGTTCCCCCGCATCGACGATGCGGCGCGGATGAACGCATGATACGTCCACCGCAACATAGACCTTGTGCGCACCGAGCTTGACAAAGAGGCTGTTGCGCGGAAGTGGGCGCGTGCCGAAGCAACCAGCGTTGTCGCTGACAAAGTCCAGCGCTCCAAAGCGCTGAACAAGCCTGGAGACGATGCGTTCGCCGGTGCCGATGAGGTTTCCCGTCCGGATCTTCACCCCTCGCTAGCCCCACAGTGGGCGCCAACTGTCGTGGTGGTGTCACGGCAGATGCCATGGATAGGCTAAAGGTGGGGACTAATACACGCTAGGGGAATCCAGGGAGGGATAGTGGAGTGATTCTCCACACAGAAGTTTGTATTGATTTCCTTTGCAGATTACAAGTGCTCCTAGAGCTGTATTGGCGAGAGGAGGAAGAAGGAGCACTCTTTCTCTTGCCTACAGTTCACTCCTAGAATCTTAACCAAAACCCTATGGCCTCAAAGAACTCAACCAGCGCTCCACCAACCCCTTCTACTGGAACCCTAGCCCCCCTTATATAGGGGAGGCTCGGTCCCTGCCTAGGGCATACGTGAAGGCATATTCCTAAGAATATGCCCCATCCCAAAGTGGTAACCCGACCGGGGTGCTTTTCCCCCGTGTCACACATGCTTTAGCGACGTAAGCCTTTGCGGCGCCCGCGTCAGCCGACATGGGCGTCGTCACCCTTGTCGGCCATGACCCGGTGGTCTCGCCCTTGCTTTCTTTGCTCATGCAGTGCGTACCAGACCTTCTTTTTGACCAGAGAGATTCCTTCCTTCTCCCAGAAACTAAGCGAGGACCCGGATCATAGTAGATCCGGTCATACCTGTTCCTGCATATAAGTTAGACAAGCACTTCCGACTTACTTCTTAAGTCGGATGAGACAATGTTAGGCGACCCCCCCTGGTCCGGGTTACTCCGTGATCCGGCCTGCCTTGAGGTGACCCGGCCAACATCCGCTTTGACCTCGGCTAACTCGGCCCTTATACCCCGGAGTGACCCTACCCGGGGGTATCCCCCCAACATTAGTCCCTGAAGCTGGTGCGGTCTTAGCTGCCTTGGCCGCTAAGGCCACATCATGTTCATTCATGTTCGAGCCTTGGATGTTATCTCCGAGTTAGCTCTTTATCTCGGATTATATGGATTTACGTTCCCTTCGCACGTTCCAAGTTTTCACTTGTTGGCCGGGTTACCACTTTGGCTCGGATCCCATGGTTACCATGGTTTGATCCGGGCCTTGTTACCTTCTCTCGTATGCCAGCCCACGTGGAGGCTAATCATTACCTCGTCTTATTTTAAGGACCTGCACAGTAACCGCCGCAGTAATTGTCAGTTATCACTGTGTGTGGGTCACGTCATGCCTGCCTCCTCATTTACCGCATCAGCGCGTCACGTCATGGGATTGCTTCTGCTATGTGGCCCTCTGTGTGGCTCTTCTACGATTGGCTGAGGCGTGCGATACATAGCCACACCATGTGGCTCGTTGGCGCATCGCGATCCCACTCACCCTCTCAGGGGGTGGTTAAGTAGCGGAGGGGCGCACCCCTTAGCATTTTTCCACTTCTGCGCCCCTCTGCCCATTGCTCTTCTCCTTCGCTTCCTTGCGACCGCGCCGCTGCCAGTGCTTCTAGCCGCAGCGCCGCCTCCGCACTTTCCCCGTGCTTCTGCTTTGCAGCCACTGCTGTGCAACTTACAGGTCCTCGCCAATCTAGGCCTCAGATCCCCGCCGCCGCCAGCGCCAGCGAGAGTAGTGAATACGAGATGATGGAGGAGGAGCTCATCGTCGCCGAGCAGGAAATGGAGGAGGACATCGCTGCGGCGGACCATGGCGCGTGGGCCGAATCATGGGTCTGTCAAGATGACCTTGACTGGCTCTACCGGACCAGGCGCATTCCTGCTGGCGTCGTCGCTCGTCTCCCCTCCGCCGAACTGGGCCCCTCACCCAATCCGGGTGAGTTCGTCGTGTTCTTGTCCCACTTCCAATGGGAATTTGGTCTGCCGGTGAGCGATTTCTTCCGGGATTGGGTTAGGACCTACCACTTGCAGCCGCACCATCTCCCAGCCAGCGCTATCAACTCTATCTCCACCTTTGCCTCTACGATCGAAGGCTACACCGGATTATGGCCCACGAAGGAGCTGTGGATCCGGTTTTTCAGCCTTCATCGCAACGTCATCCCCAACATCCAAGTAGAGTCGGAGGATAAGCAGCTCACCCAATTCGGAGCTGCCTCCATCTCGCCCCGGAGACTTTCCGTTTTCCCCCGGGTTACCGGGCTTGACTCCTGCAAAGGATAGGCCTGGACCTTCTTCTATGTCTGGAATGAGGGCACTAAAGATTTGATTCGGTTGCTGCCCTACGCTCCGGGTCCACCTGACACGGAATTCTGGGAGGAGGTCCCCAAGAAGCCTACAGCTCTGGCCAACCAAGTTAACAAGAGGTTCGTGGAGCTCAAGAAACTCGGATTGCGCAACGAGGATGCCATGATCACGTTCGTGCGCAACCAAATCTCTCCCCTCCAGAAGCGCACCCACAAGTTGTGGCACATGAGTTTCGGCCGCAACCCCAACCGGACTTCCTCCTTCGAGCTGAGCAACACGGAGATTTTTCGCCGGGTTAAGGCTCTCTTCACCACCCACCGGGACTTCTCCGCCGAATGGACGTGGGGAATTGAGCACTACTGTCATGACAGGCTCCCTCCCGTGGTAAGCTTCGTGGGGCAAACTTATTTCGTATCAAATACATGTCGGTTTTTGTTGTATTTTTGACTCTGTTCTTCATGCTTTTTCTCAGTTGTTGCTTCAGCAAACTCTCGAGGATGGTACGGATCCGACCCTTAAGTGGGCGCCGGACCAAGAAATCCCGGATGAGGAGGAGTCGGACCAGGAGATGTTCCTCCCGATGACCGACGCTACCAAGCGACCCAGCGGTAAATTCTCTTCTCTTAGAGATTGGCCCGATGATGAGGATGACTCGGATGTCGACGTGATTGCACCTGTTGAGGCTGTCCCTCTTTCTTTTGCCTTTCCGGCATCAGCTAACCCCGGTGGGCATATCCACGAGGATCCTCCACTTGCTACGGGCGAGCCGGTTCTGGTGGCGTCGAAGAAGAAGCGCGGAGCCACATCAAGTTCTTCCTCCGAACCTTCTTAGCCCACCAAAAGTCAAAAGAAGGCCGGAGACAAGACTTCCTCCAAGCGGGCAGGCAAAGCCCCGGCACGTAGGGCTCGGAAACCCAAGGAGGCCAAAACCTCGGATGCGTAAGTCATTTTTCATTGCGTAACTCACTTTTCCTTGCATCACAGTAATTTCTCTTCTGATATTATTCTCTTCTTCAGGCCTCCGGTGGAGGTCCCTCAGAGCGGATCAAGCATCTCTTCACCGCTTCGATCCGGCCATTCTCCTCCTCGTGACGACGAGTCACGTCCGCTGAGCCCTATTCCAGAGGGTTCTGCGGCTGCTCCGGGTTCCGCACTACCTCTTCGAGAGGAACGCGACCTTGGAGCGAGAGGGGTCGGTCCAGCCGAGGCGACGGCGTCCACCACTTCGGCATTGCCGCAACCAGCAGCCATCGAGTCTATCTCAACACCAGCACCAGCAGCAGTTCCAGTACCAGCGACCGAGCCAGCACCAACACCTATTCCGGCACCAAGGAAACCAACAACAGCTCCAAGTTCAGCTACAAGAGCTCCAGTGCCAAGTTCTTCCGCCTCGTCCGAGTCATCTCAGCCTCGGCGAGGAACTACTCCAGCAGCCTCTAAGGGGAAATCCACCGCAGTTACTTTTTCCCAGCAAGCTAAGGGCAAAAAGGCTCCGGATGCCACCAAGTCTACATCTGTCGAGGCTGGGCAGCAAACCCTAGCATCAATGCTTCCCAAGAAAACTCCAGTAGCGAAGGATGTTCCTGCCGAGCCAACTGATGCGCAGCAGATGGTTCTGCATACCAGCCCAGCTCTTGCCCTAGTTGAGAGGAAAGAAGCTCACGCGAAGGGCTTGGTGGCACCCCATATGCCCACCGGTGAGCGGTACCCTCCGAGTCTTATTGAGTTCGTCATGAACTGGAATAAGGCGGAGTTCGTCCACAACGACGATCTCCCGGAAAAGTTCAGCCCCGCAGAATTTTCCGCCCAGATGAATACCGCCGCTAAGGCAATCAACCTCGCAGGGCAAATGATGGAGGTATGTCGTTTCTCTTTTATAGTTGTAGATAATAACCATTAGTCCCCGAGCCTCCGGTGGAGTAGCTTGTTACTCGGCCGGATGCTCATTAGAAAACTACCGTAGCTGCATGTAAACTTCGAATCTGCACACACCTAGAGCCGGGTTAAGTTCCACTTGGCCTGGATCTTGTACACTTAAAATATGCACACACCTAGAGCCGGGTTAAGTTCCACTTGGCCCGGATCTTGTACACTTCGAATATGCACACACCTAGAGCCGGGGTAAGTTCCGCTTGGCCTGGATCTTGTACACTTCGAATATGCACACACCTAGAGCCGGGTTAAGTTCCGCTTGGCCCAGATCTTGTACACTTCGAATATGCACCAAGCTAATTTTACACTTCTGTACTTTTTTCAGGTAACCACCAATCACCGGAGCGCTGAATTCCAACGCCTGCTGGATACCCACAAGATGCTATGCGCAAAACATGTTGCACTTATTGCAGAACATGAAAAGAGGGGTAATTATCTCCCTCAGCACTTCTCCGTTTTTCTTCACCTTCCTCTGCCATACTAATCTCCTCATTCGGTTTCTGCAGCTGGGGTGGAGGCTGAGAACAAGATCACGCGGAAGAACTTGGAGGAAATCCGGGGTATGTCCTCTTTTGTCCGACCTCATAGTGTTTTCCATTTCCTCATCTCCTTGGCTCGGCAAACATTCACTCCTCGGCTCTACCGGGTCAACATACTATTTCAGCATCGCTTGAGGATAGTGTGCCCGTGCCTGATATGATGCTGCATTTTCTCGAACAAGCAGGACAGCATCAAGCCGAGCTGAAGAAAAAGGATGACGAGCTTGCTCTCCTTCGGACTAAGGACAACGAGATTACCAAGCTCAAGGCTGAGATGGAGAAGATGAAGGCCCAACACCAAACCGAGCTCCAAAAGGTTGGCCAGAACTTCACAGAAGAGCGTGAGCGCCTTACTCTCCAGATCTCTAGGGACCAGCAGCTACTCAAAGAATCCGACGTCCAGCTTGAGTCAGCAAACGCTGAGCTTGAGCAACTCCGTAAGAGACGCGATGACTGCATCAAGGAGTTAACCCGGATCCTTAGCCACATATCACGTAAGTTCCTTCCGACCTACTTTTCCGGGTTGCTTCATATGTCTTTTCTTTACCTTCTTCCCTTGTCTAGCTTTTAGGCAAATTTCCTGAGAGCATCACTATTTCAAGCACAGCAGTTGCAGATTTTCGCCAGGCAAGGGGTACTCCTGCCGCTCCAGCTGGTGAGGAGGTTCCTTACGACATGGAGGACCTATTGGTCAGCTTGTCGTCTCGCGTGGAGATTATCAAGAATTACGGCAAGGATATCCTCGATGTTGCAGTTCGCATTTTCAACACGTTCTGGCCCGGAGAGAGTAGCCCGGAGACCACTGCGATTCCTGTCGAGAAGTTAATGGAGACTGAGACCCAGCTCGATCTTTAGAGAGAATCTGCTAGGCACGCCGTAGCTGATACTATCCTTCACCAGATTCTCACATGGTACGAGAAGATCGACCTCAGCCTCCTTACATGCCGGTGCACCGGATCCAGGTGGACCGATGATCTGGAGTGGGTAGCTCGGCGCCAGGCTTGCGCCTACAGCCTCGTCGAATATTCTCCTATCCATGACTGGGTTGAAGGACCGAGCTTCTTGGAATCCGCTGGGGACGAGCACATTGAGAACGTTGAGGATGGGTCGGATGATGGCGGAGAAGATGATGCCTCAGATATCGAAGACAACAACGACGACGCCGAACTTCCTCCTCCTGCTGCTCCTTAGTTCAAAAAACTTGAAAATTTATCAGATCCCCGGTATGCCGGGTGCAATTGTATGCTGGATATGTGATATTTTGCTACTACATTTCTATGCCGGATTAACTTGGGCGTAGTCCCCGAGTTTCATTTTCTTGTTCGTCCAATTCTCTGGCTCGGTCGGTGTCTACCTTGATTCGGTTTTACGACTTATGAATCCGAGCTTCAAAAATTGTTTTAACAATACTTAGAAACTTTTAGGTTTAGCTCAAAATAATTCAGCATAATAACTTGAAAATAAATACAGGGTTAGTCCGAAAAACAAACGTTAGCTCGAATAAACTCGTTTCCTTAGTCGTTTTTCATGTGCTACGCAATTCCAAACTTCTTCTCTTGCTTGCCATGAAGCCAATTCTTGTTGGACAGCAGCAAGTCGAAGAGTTGGGTTTTTGGTGCTCACACATTACTAATCCGGGTTAAGTAGAACGACTTATTCCAGCTACCGCATAAGAAGTAACAACAAACATTATTAAGGCAGTCCCCGAGTTACTGCTCGAGGCGCTGCTATTTCATTGATAAGCTCATTGTCGACATACATAACGAAATATGAGACGACTCGGATACATACACTTCTTAGCTAAGTGTAGAAGGGACGAAGTAGTGCTACATTCCATGGTCGCTTAGATTCCTCTCCGGACCTATCCGCCTTGTTCTTTTCCTGTGGCTTTGCATCTATGAGATAATAAGAATCATTGTGCAATGCTTGGCTCACAATGAATAGCCCTTCCCATGGGGGGGGATAATTTATGCATGCCCGTAGTACGTTGTACCAACCGGAGCACCAGATCACCTTCCCGAAAGACTCGGGGGCACACTTTCCGGCTATGATAGCATCGGAGATTTTGCTGATATATGGCGGATCTGGACAGTGTCAGTTCTCTCGCTTCTTCCAGCAGATCAACATCATTTTGCCGGGCTTCTTGCACTTCGGCTTCTGTGTATTGGGTGACCCTAGGCGAATCATGCTCTATGTCGGCTGGTAATACAGCTTCTACCCCATATACTAGAAAGAATGGCGTATAACCTGTTGATCGATTCGGAGTTGTTCTTAAACTCCATAGTACCGTTGGTAGTTCTTCTATCCAGCACCCCACTGATCTTTGCAGCGGCTCAATGAGCCGGGGTTTTATCCCGGATAATACTAATCCGTTGGATCTTTCCACTTGTCCGTTCGATGCGGGGTGGGCTACCGAGGCGACATCGAGTCAGATCTTCTTGTCTCGGCAGAAGCGCGCAAATGCTCCTTCCGCAAAATTTGTTCCATTATCAGTTATAATACTGTGTGGATACCCGTATCTCAAGATGATGTCTTTGAGAAATGTTACGGCCGTAGCTCCATCACATTTTCTTATAGGTTTCACTTCAATCCATTTTGTAAATTTGTCCACCATGACCAAAATGTGTGTCATGTTTCCTCTTGCTGGTTTGAACGGGCCAACCATATCCAAGCACCATACAACAAATGGCCACGTAATCGGTATGGTCTTGAGTTCCGACATAGGCATATGTGTCTTGGTGGCGTACCTTTGACAACCATTGCATTTTCTCACCAGATCTTCTGCTTGTTCTAAGGCACTTGGCCAGTAGAACCCATGCCGGAACGCCTTTGCCACCAAGGCTCGGGATGAGGCATGATGCCCGCATTCTCCTTGGTGTATATCTCAGAGGATTTCAAGTCCCTCTTCTGGGTCAACGCATCGCTGGAGGATGTTGGTTACACTCTGTTTGTACAACTCGGAATTGATGATTGTGTATGCTTTTGCTCTCCTCTGAGTTTGCCTTTAGGAATTGGAATATAGGCAGTGCCCAAGCTGGTATCGCTCGTGGAGGGAATATCTCCTCATTAATTTCCATCTGATCCACCGGCATAACTTCAGCCAGATCACGCTGAGCAGTCCCCGGGTCTAGCGAGTGTAACTACCTCGGTGAATTACGCTCTTAGTTACAAGCCTGGATGAGCGGAAATGGTTAAAATAGTACGGTGGGGCCAAATGCCACTCACAGGTAGATCTTTCGGCCGTCCTAACCATTTCCAGAACATCGGGACAAGAACGAGCGGCGTAATCGGCAGGCGAAGGGATCAACTACATACACAAATGAGTATGTATGCAAGCCACCATACAACAGTCCTCAGAGCCATTCCATCTAAAAGCAATAGAAATATTGCAACGCCATACGGCAAGATCCAAATATCCTAGATAGATATAATAGTTTAGGATATATCCTCATACATCAAACATCAGAGTATCAGGCGGAAGCGGAAAACAAGATCCGAGTACGGATAAGAATCAAATCGGCATAAGATGCCCCATAAATAAACACATCCCGCCCACAGATCTCACGGATCCCCGTTCCCGGAATCTCTACACCGAGTGATCGTTGCCCACATCGTTCGTCTCCTCCACCCAGTATCCATCTTGCGAGTATACCTGTTCATCTGAATCAAACAATTTATCGTGTGAGACCCTAGGGGTACTCACCAAGTCTTTATGCCTCTAAAGGGGACACGACCTGGGGTGACGCAATTGCAGCAAAAGGTAATACCTAACAATTCTATAGTTACTCGCTAACCATCCGCCTAACCAAAGATAGACGGATGTTCGTTAATTAATGACAACAGTTATAATAGTAATATTAACAGATCCATCCTCCTCCTCGCTTACCAACGAGGAAGCGGACGAACAGCCCCCCATCCATTGGCAGTTTTATTATCCATTCCATGTGTGTTGCACTATTTACTAGTCAGGTACTTAGTCAAATTAAAAGTGGTACTTTAGTTATACTTGTCTATGATCGAGAAACTGTGCTCCAAGTTGTCCATAACCGCGGACACGGCTTTCAGAAAGATTTACCCTGCAGGGGTGCACAAATAGCAACACACACTCGATCAACCTCGGAAAAACCAAATCAAAACCCAACGAGGCAGTCACGACAAAGCGATCACAGGATTCAGAAATGTTTCAGGGGGCCACCCCACTAAGCTACCCGCAACGAAGCTGGCCGGCTCCGAAACGGACCCAGGGTTTGTGTGGACGGCGGTAAACGACTGGGAACCCGAAAATGTGACTGGGCTTGTCGATACAGCGAAAACGTGTCACGGTCCTAAACAGTACAGGTGCTCCACGCACAATCTTAAATAAAGCAGTAAAGCATGGCATAAGTACAGGATAGTAATAAAGCCCCAAACTACTTTGTGGCCCCAAGAAATAAGAATGAATCAAGCTCTGGCTCAGGGGGGTTCATAAGCCTCCCAGATGTGGATAGCGCGAATATTCAAGGAACAGGAATCAAGTACTCGGGGTCCTACGGGACACAAGTGAGCATGAAAAACCAAATAGCAGATATTGCTCACCGGTGCCACTTTCATTAGTTATCCCATTACTACTCAGGTTAAGTTGTCTAGGTACCTCGTTATCCTTCAGACACTCACATACCCTACACATGCTCTTCTACGACCCGCATGGCTCAAACAACTCCTGTAGTAATGGTTCATGGGATGGAGGAACAAGCTTCGGTGGGGTTTAAATGTAAAGGCTATGCAGTACTTGGGATTCAGTTTAATGCAATCGCGACTCAATGATGCAAGAATAAGATAGAGGCAATAGGTACTATATGTATGCGAGCATGTGGTAGTGCTTGCCTGGCAGCTCGGTTGAAGCGAGGGATGGATCTGGGTAGTGCTCCTGGGTTTCTTGATATATCCCCTGCTCAGCGTCTATTCGAAGAAGAACCAAACAAACAAGGGCCAACATAAATAGAGTGCACAAGCATATGAATTAAAATGCGACAAGCAAACAATCATGCCATGATGAATGATGCACAATTTGCATGGCAATAATGTAGCATGGCATGGGTGAGGTGTGGAATACAAGAATAAAGCACTTTATGGAGTTTTAGTCACCTTTTATCCTCAATTAAGTTGCTGTAAACTTTATATTTATATGATGCATGCTGCAATTCAGAACATGGAATGCATAGATAGAACGGGCTCGTCGCGCTGATCGATTTAGACATATTATTTGTCAAATTTGAAGTTATAAAACAAAAGTTATTAATTAATTAAGGAAAAGGGCATTTTATTGTAATTTTAATCAACTCGAAATTTAAAGTGTTCAAAATATATTTTGAAGGGCATATTTGAAATCCTCACATTTTTCTGATTCAAAAACATATATCATATGTTGAATTTGGAATTATAATTTAAAAGTTATTTAAAACAGATTTGAATTTATATTTAAACATTTACAGAATCATTTTATTAAAACAGAAAAACGAAACGACATTTTGTACTCAGCACCAGCCAGCCCCAGCCACCGACGAGTGGGACCGACGCTGACTGGGCCCAGCTGGAACCGTTGCACAGGAGCGGGGTACTCTTTTGGGCTTTTTGCACCGCGGCGTTGTCCAGCCCAGAGACTGACTTGTGGGCCCTGAGGTTGGCGGGGCCACAGCGCGCGCGACCCAGCCAGGGCATGCCACGTGGCATGGATAGGGGCTTTCTTGTGCTGGCGCATTAACTTCGGGGGCCTCTCTGTAAGATTTGCACCGAGGCAGACAGGTGGGCCAGGTGGCGCGCGGGTTAAGAGAACCAAAAAGGGCGGGGGCGATTTGCAAAGTGCCCTGCGACACTGTTTTTCTTCTATGTCGTTTCTGACGAAACTGACAGAGACGTGCGGTGCGGCGCAGCGGGGGTTCGAACTCGCGACCTCGCGCGTGCGCACGGCGGCGGTGACCACTGGGCTAGCTAGGGTTTGGTGCTAGGAAACGGCGGTACGGCTAGGTAAGCCTAGCTCGACGCGCAGCGGGGCGGCTACCGGCGAGCACCGTGCACCGAGGGTGCTCGTCGGACAGATCAGCGTTTACCGGAAGCAGATCCAAGCGGGGGTTTTTCAGGAAGGTATGGCGGCTCACCTGGAGGCGGTTGGAGGTGGTGGTACGGCCGGAGGCGCAGCGGATCGTCGGCGAAGCTGGCGGCCGGCGATTAGGGTTTTGCCGCGGACGTGTCGGCGTGCAGCGGGTACAGGCCTCCTCCTCCTTGGTACTGAGTACGGGGGAGGGGGCCACACGGTCTTTCTCGACAACCAGAGCACCGCGCCCGCCGCCTGTTTCGAGGAGTTGGTGATCGACACCGACGGTGGCCGGCGAGGAAGAAGAAGGTGGTAGGGGAAGACAGGGAGGAAAGGGGAGCAGCGCAGCGGCCTAGGGCGGATCTGGAGATGCAACAGGCGATAGAGAGGGAGTAGATAGGTACGAGAGGGAGGGGTAGATGGCGTGGGGGCTCGAGGTGGGAAAAGTGGTCGGGTGGCCACCTTTTCCTTCCTCTCCACCCTCACGTGCTTGACCGGCTCGGGCATGGGGGGTGCAGGGGCTGCAGGGTGGGGTCAGGGCGAGGCGAAGGTGGCTGGCTCGGGTGTGGGGTCGGTCTGGCAGGGAGAGAGAGAGGGGGGTGTGGCATGGAGCTAGGGTTAGAGGGAGGGGGTAGATAGCTAGGTTAGGGGGGAAGGCTTCGGCCTAGGGTTGGAGAGAGAGGAGCTGGTGGGGCCTGCTGGCAGGGAGAGAGAGGAACCGAGAGAGAGGGAGGGGGTGTTGAGCAAGGGAAAGGCTCGGCATGGGTAAAGAGGAGAGGGTAGATGGGGTAGATCATGGTGTGGTGGTAGGGTTTAGAGATAGAAATAGAGAGAGGGGGTTTAGGGTAGGGCTTAGCTAGGATCACCCTTGATTATGCCTGGATGGAGGTGAAAAGGAGAGGAAGGTGAGGTTTTAAGGTCAAAAGCAAAAGAAAAGGCCAACATGAATGGACTCTCAAAGATCCATGCTTCACTTGCAAAAATACAAGAAAAACCCAAAGGAGGGAAAGATGGTGAGATTTGCATGGCCCATGCATGGGTATTAAATGCTAGGTTTTATCTTGTGAAAACAAAATAATGAACATGGCCTTTATACACATGCATTCCAAATTATGGAGTAAGGCCAAGCTAAAGGAAGATTAATTGGATTCACCCAACCCACATGAGCTAGAATAAATATCAAAAGAAAAAGAATTACAAGCTCATGGGTTATTGGAATGGTGGAAGGATGGGGTGATGACAAGAAAGGTGGTGGAGTTGAAAAAAGATATGCCCCCAACTCAACTTGGGCATTTAAACAATATATCAATAACCAAATACAATATCAAGAGGCAAATACAATTAACAATGCATATGAGAGAAGAACGAGATCAAAAGGGTTTTATATGATGCACAAATGCAAGGTGGCATGATGACATGAGCATGATATCATTATGATGCAACAATTATATATAGGAAGTAGCATTTAAATAGACTAGGCTAGTAGCATTGCAATTGTTAGACAATTGGGATGCTACAACTCTCCCCTACTAAACAAGAATCTCGCCCCGAGATTCCTAGGAAAAGGAAAACAACACAAGGAGAGGCGGTTGTTCGGAACGAAGGTGACCCTCATGTTCCCAAGTTGATGAACAACGGAATGGTGCAACCACTACACCTTGCAAAACTTGCTAGACTTGTTGTGAGTCTTGCGTTTTGCTTGAGAAACAACGGGTTAGAAGAGTTGAAGGATTGTCGTGAGGCAAGAAGGTAGGATGAACATAGCTCCGGTTTTTCGAGAAACAAGATAAAAGACTAGAACCACTTGTGAAAGAAAAGGAAAAGATGATGTATCATGGATAAAGAAAGACACACCGTTAAGATTAAAGATTTACCGATACTAGAGAGGATGAATCTTTGTCTCGCCGGAAGAAAAGAGCTAGGTTGGAGAGGTTTGAACCACTATGACAATAGCATCGTATCTTCTCTCGGATTTGAGAAATGAAGTACAGAAACAATATTGCCTTCAAACAATAGAGTCCCTTGATATCAACAGAAAGATTTAGTTAGACATCGTTGGATTAGATTCTTCTTGCGTCGGTAAGAACCAAAGGATCACGCAATTGAGGTGCGCGGATATACTTCCAGAGACCGATGTGAAGCCAGATCATGGTGGAATCCCGAGAAGCAAGAATATGGAGGATCTGGAGTTTATTGTAGAGATATTTATTGCTTTCTTTAGCCTTGAGGCTAACGCAATAGATTTGCGGCTGATGGCATCAACCATAATTGGCTTTACCACAGAAAAAGAATTGATGAAACAAAGAGAGAGATAGTTTCCTTCCATCTTGTTTGGGGATGTCGAGCATCGGTAGAATGACGAGGACAGAAAAGAGTTTGCATTTGTTTCCACTAGATAATTGAAGATTTTGCTCCATCTAGAATAGACAGACCACCAACAAGAGATTATTGATTACTTTCTTCGAGAGAGCACTCCGGAAAAACAAAGACGGAAGTAAAAGTATCGAGGGATAAAGGCCACTTCTAACTTCCGTGGAATGAGTGAATCACATTAATTCACCAATTCAATGTACAAGAGCGAATGATAAGAGTAGTGGTATGGTAGCTACTCCATCCCGCACTCAAAGCATTACTCCGCACATGAATAAGAAAACCATGCAACCCAACTACCGAAACAGACTGAAGGTATTGACAATAACTCATGGAACTTCGTTAGAAAACAAGGATAGATGCAAAAGATTCGCCGGATTCATAGATAGATAAAGATGCTGATGTTGTCGTCATGTCTGAAGTACCAAGCCACCAGAAAGATATGAAGGAAGATTGCGGATAAGAACTGCAAGATTCAACAGCTACAGAAAAGATAGCACCAACTTGAACGGAAGGAATACAAGATCTAGAAGGTCTCCATGGCCTCCGGTGGATTGAGCATAGACGATAGAGCGAGAGGGTTTCAAGAGATTACTTGACGAGACTGAGGTGAAAGAACTCCATGTTCTTCTTGAAATGATTGAGAAAGATTTAGCAATCTTGAGGAAAATCTTTAGCGAAACGACGATGATAATTGCCAACAAGGAAAACTCCGGGTTTGATTGAAGATGGAAGCTGGAATTAACAATGGACTTGCTGATTCCAGAATTGAAGCGATCTATTTAGCAGAAGGATGTGGCCGAGATAGGTGACTTCAAAAATTCAGAATTCTCACTTTGAGACTTTGCACACAGGCAGTGCTCACGGAGCTTGAGAGAAAGAGACACAGATGATCTTCCATGTCCTTCCATTGATATCGAATAGGCAAGCATATTATCAACATATACCCCCATGGATTAACAGGATATTCCCAGAATATCAAGTTCAAGAGGCGGGAGAAACAAACAAATGCTCGAAACACTTTCTGAGCTCAACGCTCTTTGAAAGATCAATGTTTCGAGTAAGGATTCATGTTGGAAAGATGCACTGGTAGAATAGATTATCTGGTCCTTCGGAAGAGAACAGGAAATGCCACCTGGTTCACATCGTCGATCGGATCACCGGTTACAAAGATAAAGAGATCTTGGATAAAGAAACGATGATAGCTCATACCTCAAGCAAAGCTACCAGAGACGAAAAGATGCAATTCCCTCGTCTCAAAGAGAATTTTGCAGATATGGAGTTCAAAAAGATGTGCAGCATGATGGACAGATGATAGACCGCCGTAGTGCTTTGAGAAACTCCGGATTGCCAAAGATGCTTGAATATGCATAGATATGATCACGGTGTACTCAAAATCACAGGAGATAACCGTCACCATTCAACCGTCACCATTTGGAGGATAGTGGTGATTGCATTTTCCATATTCCACTCATGATAAGTGTCATATAGCTATGCCGAGAACCAAATTTCAATCACCAGCATCGGATCGACACATGTTATGTAATTAGCCCAAGAGAATTGGAGATGAAATGAAACTCTAGGATTAAGCGCCGGTGACAAAAGAATGAGTTAGCATGGACATGCTGATAAAAGGGAGATAGATAATGTTTCACACACGACTGGAAAGGAGTGTGGAAACACAGATGTATCAAAGAAAAAATTTCCGCATTTTCGGCATTAAAATACCAATAGATGCGCAAAATCACTTATCAGGTAGAGATTAGCAACTCCATATTCTGTGAAAGCATGCTGGAAGGAAGAACACCCTTAAGAAGATGGCACCGGTTAACAAGGAGTCAGATAGATCGCGCCGGTTTTCAAAAGCCTGTCAGTATTGAATGTACCAACAGTTGATAACCAAAGGCAGATTGTGATAACAAATTGGATGCAACAGATAGACAAGGAATTACACACACACACACACACTTTCTATGGTACTACGGAAACCCAGAACACATGAATCCTAGTTTGAATTTTAAGAAGAGGATTGAAAACGTTACACTTCCTTACCAGAAAAGGGTGGGTGGGTGGGTAAGAAGAAAAGTGGAAGCAGTCCTACTCTCGCGTTTTGTTTTGTTTTTCCCTAGTATACATAGCTACCAAAAATATTTGCTAGACTGACAACGACCATTTGGCTGAGACCCTGAAGGGCGGGATGGCTCTGATACCAATTGTAACTACCTCGGTGAATTACGCTCTTAGTTACAAGCCTGGATGAGCGCAAATGGTTAAAATAGTACGGTGGGGCCAAATGCCACTCACAGGTAGACCTTTCGGCCGTCCTAACCATTTCCAGAACATCGGGACAAGAACGAGCGGCGTAATCGGCAGGCGAAGGGATCAACTACATACACAAATGAGTATGTATGCAAGCCACCATACAACAGTCCTCAGAGCCATTCCATCTAAAAGAAATAGAAATATTGCAACTCCATACGGCAAGATCCAAATATCCTAGATAGATATAATAGTTTAGGATATCTCCTCATACATCAAACATCAGAGTATCAGGCGGAAGCGGAAAACAAGATCCGAGTACGGATAAGAAGCAAATCGGCATAAGATGCCCCATAAATAAACACATCCCGCCCACAGATCTCACGGATCCCCGTTCCCGGAATCTCTACACCGAGTGATCGTTGCCCACATCGTTCGTCTCCTCCACCCAGTATCCATCTTGCGAGTATACCTGTTCATCTGAATCAAACAATTTATCGTGTGAGACCCTAGGGGTACTCAGCAAGTCTTTATGCCTCTAAAGGGGACACGACCTGGGGTGACGCAATTGCAGCAAAAGATAATACCTAACAATTCTATAGTTACTCGCTAACCATCCGCCTAACCAAAGATAGACGGATGTTCGTTAATTAATGACAACAGTTATAACAGTAATATTAACAGATCCATCCTCCTCCTCGCTTACCAACGAGGAAGCGGACGAACAGCCCCCCATCCGTTGGCAGTTTTATTATCCATTCCATGTGTGTTGCACTATTTACTAGTCAGGTACTTAGTCAAATTAAAAGCGGTACTTTAGTTATACTTGTCTATGATCGAGAAACTGTGCTCCAAGTCGTCCATAACCGCGGACACGGCTTTCAGAAAGATTTACCCTGCAGGGGTGCACAAATAGCAACACACACTCGATCAACCTCGGAAAAACCAAATCAAAACCCAATGAGGCAGTCACGACAAAGCGATCACAGGATTCAGAAATGTTTCAGGGGGCCACCCCACTAAGCTACCCGCAACGAAGCTGGTCGGCTCCGAAACGGACCCAGGGTTTGTGTGGACGGCGGTAAACGACTGGGAACCCGAAAATGTGACTGGGCTTGTCGATACAGCGAAAACGTGTCACGGTCCTAAACAGTACAGGTGCTCCACGCACAATCTTAAATAAAGCAGTAAAGCATGGCATAAGTACAGGATAGTAATAAAGCCCCAAACTACTTTGTGGCCCCAAGAAATAAGAATGAATCAAGCTCTGGCTCAGGGGGGTTCATAAGCCTCCCGGATGTGGATAGCGCGAATATTCAAGGAACAGGAATCAAGTACTCGGGGTCCTACGGGACACAAGTGAGCATGAAAAACCAAATAGCAGATATTGCTCACCGGTGCCACTTTCATTAGTTATCCCATTACTACTCAGGTTAAGTTGTTTAGGTACCTCGTTATCCTTCAGACACTCACATACCCTACACATGCTGTTCTACGACCCGCATGGCTCAAACAACTCCTGTAGTAATGGCTCATGGGATGGAGGAACAAGCTTCGGTGGGGTTTAAATGTAAAGGCTATGCAGTACTTGGGATTCAGTTTAATGCAATCGCGACTCAATGATGCAAGAATAAGATAGAGGCAACAGGTACTATATGTATGCGAGCATGTGGTAGTGCTTGCCTGGCAGCTCGGTTGAAGCGAGGGATGGATCTGGGTAGTGCTCCTGGGTTTCTTGATATATCCCCTGCTCAGCGTCTATTCGAAGAAGAACCAAACAAACAAGGGCCAACATAAATAGAGTGCACAAGCATATGAATTAAAATGCGACAAGCAAACAATCATGCCATGATGAATGATGCACAATTTGCATGGCAATAATGTAGCATGGCATGGGTGAGGTGTGGAATACAAGAATAAAGCACTTTATGGAGTTTTAGTCACCTTTTATCCTCAATTAAGTTGCTGTAAACTTTATATTTATATGATGCATGCTGCAATTCAGAACATGGAATGCATAGATAGAACGGGCTCGTCGCGCTGATCGATTTAGACATATTATTTGTCAAATTTGGAGTTATAAAACAAAAGTTATTAATTAATTAAGGAAAAGCGCATTTTATTGTAATTTTAATCAACTCGAAATTTAAAGTGTTAAAAATATATTTTGAAGGGCATATTTGAAATCCTCACATTTTTCTGATTCAAAAACATACATCATATGTTGAATTTGGAATTATAATTTAAAAGTTATTTAAAACAGATTTGAATTTATATTTAAACATTTACAGAATCATTTTATTAAAACAGAAAAACGAAACGACATTTTGTACTCAGCACCAGCCAGCCCCAGCCACCGACGAGTGGGACTGACGCTGACTGGGCCCAGCTGGAACCGTTGCACAGGAGCGGGGTACTCTTTTGGGCTTTTTGCACCGCGGCGTTGTCCAGCCCAGAGACTGACTTGTGGGCCCTGAGGTTGGCGGGGCCACAGCGCGCGCGACCCAGCCAGGGCATGCCACGTGGCATGGACAGGGGCTTTCTCATGCTGGCGCATTAACTTCGGGGGCCTCTCTGTAAGATTTGCATCGAGGCAGACAGGTGGGCCAGGTGGCGCGCGGGTTAAGAGAACCAAAAAGGACGGGGGCAATTTGCAAAGTGCCCTGCGACACTGTTTTTCTTCTATGCCGTTTCTGATGAAACTGACAGAGACGTGCGGCGCGGCGCAGCGGGGGTTTGAACTCGCGACCTCGCGCGTGCGCACGGCGGCGGTGACCACTGGGCTAGCTAGGGTTTGGTGCTAGGAAACGGCGGTACGGCTAGGTAAGCCTAGCTCGACGCACAACGGGGCGGCTACCGGCGAGCACCGTGCACCGAGGGTGCTCGTCAGACAGATCAACGTTTACCGGAAGCAGATCCAAGCGGGGGTTTTTCAGGGAGGTATGGCGGCTCACCTGGAGGCGGTTGGAGGTGGTGGTACGGCCGGAGGCGCAGCGGATCGTCGGCGAAGCTGGCGGCCGGCGATTAGGGTTTTGCCGCGGACGTGTCGGCGTGCAGCGGGTACAGGCCTCCTCCTCCTTGTTGCTGAGTACGGGGGAGGGGGCCACACGGTCTTTCTCGACAACCAGAGCACCGCGCTCGCCGCCTGTTTTGAGGAGTTGGTGATCGACACCGACGGTGGCCGGCGAGGAAGAAGAAGGTGGTAGGGGAAGACAGGGAGGAAAGGGGAGCGGCGCAGCGGCCTAGGGCGGATCTGGGGATGCAACAGGCGATAGAGAGGGAGTAGATAGGTACGAGAGGGAGGGGTAGATGGCGTGGGGGCTCGGGGTGGGAAAAGTGGTCGGGTGGCCACCTTTTCCTTCCTCTCCACCCTCACGTGCTTGACCGGCTCGGGCATGGGGGGTGCAGGGGCTGCAGGGTGGGGTCAGGGCGAGGCGAAGGTGGCTGGCTCGGGTGTGGGGTCGGTCTGGCAGGGAGAGAGAGAGAGGGGGGTGGCATGGAGCTAGGGTTGGAGGGAGGGGTAGATAGCTAGGTTAGGGGGGAAGGCTTCGGCCTAGGGTTGGAGAGAGAGGAGCTGGTGGGGCCTGCTGGCAGGGAGAGAGAGGAACCGAGAGAGAGGGAGGGGGTGTTGAGCAAGGGAAAGGCTCGGCATGGGTAAAGAGGAGAGGGTAGATGGGGTAGATCATGGTGTGGTGGTAGGGTTTAGAGATAGAAATAGAGAGAGGGGGTTTAGGGTAGGGCTTAGCTAGGATCACCCTTGATTATGCCTGGATGGAGGTGAAAAGGAGAGGAAGGTGAGGTTTTAAGGTCAAAAGCAAAAGAAAAGGCCAACATGAATGGACTCTCAAAGATCCATGCTTCACTTGCAAAAATACAAGAAAAACCCAAAGGAGGGAAAGATGGTGAGATTTGCATGGCCCATGCATGGGTATTAAATGCTAGGTTTTATCTTGTGAAAACAAAATAATGAACATGGCCTTTATACACATGCATTCCAAATTATGGAGTAAGGCCAAGCTAAAGGAAGATTAATTGGATTCACCCAACCCACATGAGCTAGAATAAATATCAAAAGAAAAAGAATTACAAGCTCATGGGTTATTGGAATGGTGGAAGGATGGGGTGATGACAAGAAAGGTGGTGGAGTTGAAAAAAGATATGCCCCCAACTCAACTTGGGCATTTAAACAATATATCAATAACCAAATACAATATCAAGAGGCAAATACAATTAACAATGCATATGAGAGAAGAACCAGATCAAAAGGGTTTTATATGATGCACAAATGCAAGGTGGCATGATGACATGAGCATGATATCATTATGATGCAACAATTATATATAGGAAGTAGCATTTAAATAGACTAGGCTAGTAGCATTGCAATTATTAGACAATTGGGATGCTACAGCGAGGTAGTCCTCGGGTTTGCCGAGGCAGTCCCCGAGTTTGCTGATGCAGTCCCCGGGTCTCGCGTACTACCTCCCATGTCAATGTCCATGGGCTCAGCTCCGGATTCCGTATTTTCCGGGACATAGATCGAGTCGGTTCCTGGGGACGGCCTGATAGATGGTTTTCTGAGGTGTTCCAATGCTACACCCGGTGGAATTGCCTGTCGGGTCGATTCGAGCTTCGACAGCATGTCGGCAGCTTCGTTTTCCACTCGGGGTATATGGTGAAATTCACATCCCTCGAAGTAACCAGATATTTTCTGCACATGAAACTTGTACAGTGCCATGTTCGGATCCAGGGCGTCCCACACTCCTGACACTTGCTGCACCACCAGATCCGAGTCGCCAAAGCATATTATCCGACGTATGCCAATCTCTTTTGCCACTTTGAGCCCGTGCACAAGAGCCTCGTACTCAGCGACATTGTTCGATGCCGCGAAATGGATCTGCAATACGTATTTTAGCTGGTCCTTCTTTGGCGAGGTAAGCACAACCCCGGCGCCTAATCCGGTTTTGGGTTTTGACCCGTCAAAGTGCATCCTCCAGTAGTTCGGATCTGGTGGCGGTGGTTCGTATTGTACCTCGGCCCAATCTACAAAAAAGTCCGCCACAGCCTGAGACTTGATCGCTTCTCTTCTGTCATATTGGGGAGCATAAGGGGCTAACTCAATTGCCCATTTGGCAATTCTGCCACTCGCATCCTTGTTACCCATTATCTCGGATATGGGAGCTTTACATATCACCTTGATGGGGTGCTCCTCAAAGTAATGCTTTGACTTCTTTGCCGCCATATAGACACCATATGCCACCTTTTGAAAGTGCGGGTAGTTCTGTTTTGAGGCAGACAATACCTTGCTCAAGTAATATACTAGCCTCTGCACCGACTTACCCTCTTCATTGCGCTCCACTACAATCACTGCACTTACAACTCGGTTGGTTGCGGCTATGTAGAGCAACATTGACTCCTTTGATAGTGGAGAGGTAACAGTGGCGCAGTGGCCAACATCTTTTTTAAATGGGCAAAGGCTTCATCGGCCTGCGGCGTCCAAACGAATTTATCCGACTTTTTCATGAGTTGGTAGAGAGGCAGTGCCTTTTCTCCCAACCGACATACAAACCGACTCAACGATGCCAGGCATCCAGTGAACTTCTGGACATCGTTAAGACACTTTGGCAGCTCCATTCGCTCGATGGCTCGGATCTTAGTTGGATTAACTTCGATACCTCGGCTGGAGACGAGAAATCCGAGTAATTTTCTAGCCGGGACACCGAAGGTACATTTTTCCGGGTTAAGCTTCATCCAGAACCTTCTCAAGTTCGCGAATGTCTGCCTGATGTCGTCAAGGAGCGTTTTGCTTTCCTTGGTCTTGATTACCACATCATCCACGTATACTTGTACGTTTTGACCTATTTGGTCGTGCAAACATTTTTGCATACATCTTTGGTACGTTGCACCTGCATTACGTAAACCGAACAACATAGTGCGATAGCAGTAAGCCCCATACGGGGTAATAAACGCAGTCTTTATTTGATCATCCGGGTTCAGAGGTATCTGGTGGAAGCCAGAATATGCATCAATGAATGACAACAGTTCACATCCCGCGGTCGAGTCTATGACCTGATCTATCCTCGGCAGTGGAAATAGATCTTTTGGACACGCCTTGTTCAGGTTCGTGTAATCGATACACATACGCCAAACCACTGCCATGTTCCGATCGTCCTTCTTCTTTTCTACCAGCACCGGATTAGAGAGCCAATCCGGATACAGCACTTCCATGATAAATCCTGCTGCTAGTAACCGAGCTATCTCGTCTCCAATGACTTTTCTCCTATCCTCGGCGAAGCGGCGGAGAGGTTGCTTCACCGGCCTTGCTCCGGGTCTTACGTTCAAAGAGTGCTCGGCCAACTCCCTCGGAACACCTTGCAAGTCCTGTGTAGACCAAGCAAAAATATCCCGATTCTCACGGAGGAAGTTGATGAGCTCGCTTTCCTATTTGTCAGTTAACCCGGCACCAATTGTTACGGTGCGCTCCAGGAACATGTCATCAACTGGAACCTTCTTGGTGTCCTTTGCGGCTTGAAATGAAACGCTGCCATGCGGGTTACTCAACGCCGGCATATATTGCTACGCGGACTGAGCTAATGCCGCCACCTCTTGGATTTTTCTTTTCTCTCGCGCAATCACGAGTGACTCGGCTAGGTTAGACCCGGCTTAAGCACACTCAATGGAACGTCGGAAATCTCCAGCAATGGTAATCACTCCATTTGGTCGGGGCAACTTCATCTTCAGATAACTGATATGGCAGCTTGCCATGAACTTGTTCAATGCTGTTCTTCCGAGTAACGCGTGATATGCGCTTTCTAAGTTCACCACCTCAAACTCCAGATTCTCAGTTCGGCAGTTATCCCTCGTGCCGAATAGCACGTTGACCCGGACTTTGCCTATGGGCTCACAAGAAATGCCTGGTACAATGCCATGGAAAGTTGTTCTCGTAGCCTGGAGCATGTTCTCCGAGATGCCCAACTTGCGCATCGTATCCGCATACATGATGTTGATGCTACTGCCATTGTCAATCAGAACCTTGGAGAACCTCACATTGATGTTTGGTCCAATGAATGTCGGATCTAGCACTAGCGCATACGAGCCTGGACTCGGCATAAGCTTAGGATGATCTTTGATGTTCAGGTGATTTCCTGGTCTGACCAAGGCATATACCTCGTCACTGCTGGCATAACCGCATTGACCTCCATATGTCGGCGCTGCAAGCTCTTTCTATCTGTTTCCTCAGTGGTAAACACACAATAACTCTGGTGATGTTCTCTGTACTCATTCCTTCCCTCGTTTCCGGGATACCTCTAATCCGGCTGTTGCTGATTTTCCACCTGATGCACTGCATCCCTTCTCTCATTGTTGTCATACCTCGGCGGAGGGGGAGGCAACATTAGCTGTTGCGTGTTCGCCCTGGAGAGCAATTGCTGCCGCGGTAACTCCTGCCGAGGTTGATCATTCCGGGGTGCCTGAGCATTCCCCGAACCACCTAGTTCTATCTTACGCATCCACTCGCATTGCCTCGTTGTGTGACCCGCCGGGCTATTCGGATTTGGCGTGTGAAACTTACACGGCTGGTCCAACATCGACTCATACGTATACCTCGGACGGTCTTTCTTTTCCTGCCACTGTCTCTTTTGCTCCGGAGTCCATGTTTTCTTGCCATCGTTTCTTGGAGTCCATTGCCCTCCTGTTTTCTGGCGTTGGTTGCTCCCTGCCCCGGGTTGATCTTGATTTACAACTGCAACTTGTTGCGAACCATAGCGATGATCCGGCCTATCATCTCTTCTTTTTCCTCTGTAATCGTTCCTCCGAGATGACCCGGCTCCATCCCTCTGATAGTATTCCTCGTTCGACTCGTTTGACGCGATCCTAGGTTGAGTCGGATCACCCAAAGCATATGAATCAGCAATCCGAATCATCTCGGCCAACGTAATTGACATTTTCCTTTGCAACTTCATCCACAACTCGCTGCCATACCTGCACCCTTGTGCAAACCATGCTATGGCTTGTGATTCTATGACACCCTCACTCGAGTTTCTCACGGTACACCACCGGGTCAAGAATTCACGATCCGTCTCATTAGGTCTTTGCTTGCACATTGCTAGGGTGTGCGGCCTATTCGGCCTCTGATATGTACTTGAGAAGTTGCTGATAAACATTTCTTCAAAATCTATCCAGCAGTTGATGCTTCTGGGTGGTAAAGTATTCAGCCATACTCTGATCGGACCTTCCAACATCTGGGGTACGTATCGTACAACCCATCTCAAGTTGTTAGTGGCAATTTTCACAGCCGTAGCATAGTTTATCAGCCAATCCTCTGGCTTGGTACTGCCGTCATACGTCTTCGTGCCTCTGGGCAGCTGGAAGTTGGGTACCGGTGGCTCCTTCATGATCCGGGGTCCAAAGCACGCTGTACCCGGGGGACCTTGACATTCGATCTGTTCCAACCTATACAGGCGATCCAGTTTCAACCTGGCATCATCCGGCATTAAATCCCTGCTTCCCAATCTTGACCCTATCACATGATAGTCCGGTCTGGGGTACCCTGCATTCACCATCTCCGAATCACCGTCGTTGTATCGGTTTTGCTCTCGTTGCGCACCTTTCTATTGCATACCTCGGCCGGCGCTTTGCTCTTGCCTTGGTATATTTCCCTGCTGCTGTTGTCCTGCTCTTGCGGAGTTTCGCTGTCCGACATTGCTGTTGGCAGCGTTCCCTTGACCGGCATTGCCTTGGTCGTGATTACCTCGGACAGCTTCACCTCGGCTCACACTCCATCGATCATCATTTTTCCACATTTCTTTTTCTTTTCCCGCACGTGTCGGGTCGTACGGGACGATCTGTTTGTTCTGTCTGGCCGAGGTTACTACCTCTTCTCTCCTTGGACCACCATGAGGTGACGATGCGGCTCCAGCGGATTTATCCGGGTTACCCATCGCCGAATGGACGATTTTGGAAGCTCCAGCTCCCTCCGGGTTAGCCCTCAGTAGTCTTCATTCTGTCTGTTTGCGATCCGAACCAGCTTGTTAACCCTATCTTGTTGTCTCTGACGGGCCTCACCCGTCAGACCCTCTAACTCGGATGCAGCCGCATCCGCTGCTCTGAGGTTCTTCGCCGGGGTACTATACCTTGGCAACCCCACAGACAAATATTTTTCCGACCCCTCGGCTCCATCATCACCTTCTCTGTTCATCTCGCTTATGAGATTTCTCCCTTTTACTTTTACCGTATCAACTTTGTTTGCCTTTGCATACTCACACAACGTCATGTTCAGCGACTGCTGAGCCGTGGCTATATTCTTTGCGTCCTATAGTATCTTTTGCCTAGTTTCCTCTAGCTCGGCCTGTGCCTGAGCCGGATCTACCACTGCTGCTACCGGGTTAGCTAAGCTATCCATAGCTTCTCTCAGCACGTTCTCAGGCCTCTATAGCGGAGGTCCTCTACCTTTCCTCGGTGCCTTAGGTGTTACCTCTAGGTCCGGTGCTGGATCCTTGCTTGCACCTGCACCTGGCGTAGTCATCATCACCTCTGCATGGTCCGGGGAGCGAGCGATACGCGCCCCGCGAGCCACAGTGAGGGGTGGTTCCCCCACATCGACAACGCGGCGCAGATGAACGCATGATACGTCCACCGCAACATAGACCTTGTGCGCACCGAGCTTGACGAAGAGGCCGTTGCGCGGAAGTGGGCACGTGCCGAAGCAACCAGTGTTGTCGCTGACGAATTCCAGCGCTCCAAAGCGCTGAACAAGCCCGGAGACGATGCGTTCGCTGGTGCCGATGAGGTTTCCCGTCCGGATCTTCACCCCTGCTAGCGCCGCTAGCCCCACGGTGGGCGCCAACTGTCATGGTGGTGTCACGGAAGATGCCATGGATAGGCTAAAGGTGGGGACTAATACACGCTAGGGGAATCTAGGGAGGGATAGTGGAGTGATTCTCCACACAGAAGTTTGAATTGATTTCCTTTGCAGATTACAAGTGCTCCTAGAGTTGTATTGGCGAGAGGAGGAAGAAGGAGCACTCTTTCTCTTGCCTACAGTTCACCCCTAGAATCTTAACCAAAACCCTATGGCCTCAAAGAACTCAACCAGCGCTCCACCAACCCCTTCTACTGGAACCCTAGCCCCCCTTATATAGGGGAGGCTCGGTCCCTGCCTAGGGCATACGTGGAGGCATATTCCTAAGAATATGCCCCCTCCCAAAGTGGTAACCCGACCGGGGTGCTTTTCCCCCGCGTCACACATGCTTTAGCGACGTAAGCCTCTGCGGCGCCCGCGTTAGCCGACATGGGCGTCGTCACCCTTGTCGGCCATGACCCGGTGGTCCCGCCCTTGCTTTCGTCGCTCATGCAGTGCGTGCCGAACCTTCTTTTTGACCAAAGAGATTCCTTCCTTCTCCCAGAAGCTAAGCGAGGACCCGGATCATAGTAGATCCAGTCATACCCGTTCCTGCATATAAGTTAGACAAGCACTTCTGACTTACTTCTTAAGTCGGATGAGACAATGTTAGGCGACCCCCCTGGTCCGGGTTACTCCGTGATCCGGCCTGCCTTGAGGTGACCCGGCCAGCATCTGCTTTGACCTCGGCTAACTCGGCCCTTATACCCCGGAGTGACCCTACCCGGGGGTATCCCCCCAACACTACTCGAGGACGAGCAGGAGTTAAGCTTGGGGATGTTGATATATTGCAAATGTATCTATAATTTTTGATGTTCCATGCTTGGTTTTATCTACTTTTTTGTGTGTTTGTCCACACTTTGGAATACTTTTCATATGATTTCTTGGACTAACCTATTAATAAGAGCCACAGTGCCAGCTGCCTATTTTCTGCTGTTTTTGGTTCCAGGAAAGTCAGAAAATGAATATTCTCGGAATTGGACGGGACAAAAGCCAAAGTGCCTATTTTTCCGGAAGACATCTGAAGCCAGAATACGAGACGGAGAAGGGCTGGAGGCCGGCCACACCACCTGGCTGCACGGCTAGGCCTGGCCCGCGCCAGGCGGTGGTCTGGCCGACCCCAGCACCCCCTCGGCCTCTCCTTCCACCTATATATTGCCCTCGGGACGAAAACCCTAAGTACCCAATCAAAAATCCACGAAAGAGTCTATAGCCGCCGTCACCTCCATCCCTAGATCGGGAGGGATCGGAAGCTCTTCCCGGCACCCTGCCGGAGAGGGGAATTCACCTTGGAGGCCTTCTTCATCAACATGCAAGCCTCCAGTGTGATGTGTGAGTAGTTCATCTCTGGACTACGGGTCCATTTAGTAGCTAGATGGCTGGTTCTCCTCCTTTGTGCTTTCATGTCTAGATCTTGTGAGCTCCGTTCATGATCAAGATCATCTATTTGTAATTCTGCATGTTGTGTTTGTGGGGATCCGATGGATATTGAGATGCTATTTCAGATTGATTATTGATTCTATCATGTCTTTGTTATTTGTGATCTTGCATGTTTTCTGTTGTTAGTAGCTATCTTGGCCAAGTAGATGCCAGCAACTCCAAGAGTTAGTATTTATGCTTGATAGTGGGTCCATGCCTCTGGTAATCTGGGGAAGTGACAGAAATCTCTAAGGTACTAGATGTGCTGTTGCTACTAGGGAGAAAACAACAATCCTTTGTTCATAGAACAATCGTATTGTTTACTTTGCACGCAATTCGTAAAGCAATAATTTGTTGCTTGCAACTTAATACTGGAGGGGGTTCATATGATAACCTCAAGGTGGATTATTAGTCAAAGATGCAGTTGGATGGCGGTCTATGTATAATGTTGTAATGCCCAATCAAGTTCCAAAGGAGTCAAGATGATTAGTATATGCATGTATTGCTTTCTCGATGTTTGTCAATTGCCCCGCTGTAATTTGTTCAGCCGACATGTTATCTATCTTAAGGAGAGCCACCTCTAGTGAACTATGGACCCTGGTCCTTTCTTTTACATACAATCTACAAACTGTTTACTGCTTTGTGTTTACTTTCTACAAACTATTACTTCCTTCCATTCGATACGTTTAATCCTTTGTTTTCAGCAAAACCGGTGAGATTGACAACCTCATCGTAAGTTGGGGGCAAAGTTCTATGGTTGTGTTGTGCAGGTCTCCACGTTGCTACTAGCACCGGTAGTGCGCCCTGCCAAGGCTCAGCTAGCAACACCTTTGGGTGTTTCCTTGCTCCTACTGGTTCGATTAAACCTTGGTTTCATAATTGAGGGAAACTTACTGCTGTGCTCATCATACCTTCCTCTTGGGGTTCTCCAACGAGCTCCACATCAACACCGTGGCATCAACTGGCCGTACAGAACTCCTGCGCATAGATCAGCTCTGATACCACTGTTGGGGATCGGTGCGGAAAACAAAAAAATTCCTACGTAGGAACCCCAAAACTTGCCTAGGATCCATCTATATAGTAATGCGGTAACGGCCAGTGCGTAGAGAATACATACCCTTGTAGACCGTACGCGGTTAACGTTCCGCGTGGAACGTGGTTGAAGTAGTCGTACTCGTAGCCGACCTCAAGGTCGCGAAGCTCCTCACAGGTCACCCCTTGCTCCTTCTCCATCTTCATCGTGCAACAGCTCCGGCTCACGACATTTATGCGCCCCAAGTGTTGCGCCTCGTGTCTTCGTACACATATGGTGCACGATGAGACCTCCGGCTCCCCGATCCCGCTGGGAGTGTGGAAGTTGATATCCGGCTAGAAATCCCTGCAGCGCAACGGCGTACTGCACGTGTGCCTCGATTGCATAGCCCAGACTTGGGGCCATGGTCACAAGGCATAGAGAGAGAGGGAAGGAGGAAGTCAACCAAAGGACTTCTCCAAATATTGGTGTGTTTCATCCCACCCATGGGCACCCCTTTATATAGGCGGAGGGGGGCATGCCCTCTCCATTAGGTGCCCCATGTGGGACTAATAGTATAGGAAAAGGGGCAAAAATAACAAGTCCAGCCGAATGGGCTGGCTGGCCGAAATCGGCCTAGCAACCAACAACACAGGATGTGGCCTGCTGGAGCCAGGCGACCCCGGGTGGGCCTGCCCAGCTCCAGGGGCCCAGCTCGCCCCGGCAGTGGCTAGCGGCCTGGCGCCCACCCCGGGTGGGCCTTTGTACCCGGCGGCCCAAGGTGGCTGCGGCTGGCACCCGGGTGGGCTGGCTGCTCCCCCCGCGGCCCAGCCCGCCCCACACCGCCCGGCGGTGCCCGAGCCTCGCCCTGCCCGGGTAGGCCGGCTTTTCCCGGCGGCCCAACTCCCTGGCGCCCGCGTGGGCCAGGTCGAGCAGGCCCCGGTGGCGGCTGGTAGCTGCGGTCCGCCCTCCCGTGCGGCGGTTAATAAAAACCGCTCATGTAGGCTGTTTCTTTTCCTTTTTCCATTTATTTTTTCTGCAGCTTTTATTCTAGGCCTTTTCCCTCCGGGATTTGGCCTAATATAAAAGTTTCCTTTATAAATCTTAACTTAAATATTATTTAGAATATATTAATTCATAATTAAGATATAATAAATATATATTTAAATTCCCATTTATCCGAAAACACTTCTCCGATCTTTTCCTTTATTCTTTCTCCGAACAACTTCGGATCTCTCTGCGGAACGATTCCAGCTTTCTCTCTTTCTCTACTGTGATTCTGTCTTACGAATGATCGCTCTCATCGTACCCTTAAGTGTATCCTCTCACGGCTCAAGAATGCTCTAAACATGATCTGTATCAATGATCACCAGAGGGGCCAGGGATGTCCATGTGACCCCTATGCATTCCTGATGACATTGTCGTTTGAACCGTCTAAATGTAGCATCCTCTTCCTTTTGTTTCTCGATACAACTTGTTCGAGATCCAATCATTGGTATCCCATACCTTATTCAATCTCGTTCACAACAAGTTTTGTTTTTTGTTACCGTGATATTACATCCCCATGACCTAGTCACATGTTGCAACATTTATGGATGTAATCTCACCAAGCCGGCCGTATGTATATTTACCCGTCATGTGGGTGAACAAATCCCGGTCTTGCAGTCACATGGCATCAACTGTTCCTTTGGAATAACCAACATAAACCTTTATGGCCACCGTATTACCAGATGACGATTGATGTAGTCAAAGCAGCCTCGGGAAACAGTGAGTAATATGAGCTCATAGTCTAAGGAGAAGGAGTCTAGGTATAGCTGTTACAACAATGAACTATATGACTTTATCGTGTTGCAATCCTTCGAGGAATGTCCAATCACATCATTCTCCAATGATATGATCCCATTGTCAGTCGGCATAAATGCCCATGATCTTGAAACCCAGATCATCTTCGTGACCAACGAACTAGTATGAATAGAGGCTACTAGGGACTTTGTTGTTTCATATCACACCTGTACCAATGTTTCTACTTGGCACAGTTATAGCACAATATGAAACTATTATAAACTAACTGAGATATGACAATAAAAACCTATTTATTATTTGCCTCTAGGGCATATCTCCTTCAAACAGTTCTAAGGATAATATGAAGTCATCAAGACATGTGAAGAGGATATTGAAATCTGTCAGGAAACTGATAAACTTCGGAGTTATTTCGTTGGATTATATCCAAACATTTAAGAACCTGGCAGATCCCTTCACAAGGGGTTTATCACGTAATTTGATAGATAATGCATCGAGGGAGATGAGTTTGAGACCCATACTATGAGTTACTCGCAGTGGTAACCCACTCTATGTGATCGGAGATCCCATGAATTAGAGTTGGAAGACAAGCTGTTCATCAGCTGAGAGGAGAGTATCCCCATATTATATCTACGTCTCCATAAAGATGCAATACTCTCTTATTCTACATGGCGGGTTGATATTTATCTTAATATGTTCTAAGTGGATTTTCTAAGCAGAGATGTTATCGTGTAGGACATCTATTGAGGAATACACCTATATGAGTTTGACTGTCAAACGTCGTAGTCCATGAGAGTTGCGTGGTCTCTAACAAACTCATGAAAGGCCCTGGAGTATGATGCATAAGCTCCAAACCGCAGGGAAGCCAATTGTAGCCAAATATCGGTTTAGGCTTTGTATGCAGAAAACTTGTAGTTCAAGGCATAATACACTATTTAAGTGCAACCTAGTGTAGCATGAAGTTTAAAGTGGAAGTTCAACTTAACAGTCTCCACTAAACATCGGTATATAAAATAATGTTTTGGAATAAAAATGATGTGATGTGTCAATGAAACTTTGTGGGGAATTGTTGGAATTTGAGGTATTTTAGTGTTGGGCGTTTGGCCCATAACCAATACAAATTCCGAAATTCTCTTTGTCCCATTAGTACATGGCAGCATGTGGCTGTGAAGTCTAGATAAAAGTTTAGTCCCACATTACTAGTTGAGAGGGAGTTGCACAACCTTATATAAGAGGCTGTTCTAGCACTATTAAGTGAGTGAGAAGAGAAGCAACTCCTATGCACTCCTCCTCCGATGCCACGCCATGTCTCGTCACGACGTGTCACGGGTTGTGAAAATCTCACCGAACCGACCTTTATTTTGTTGTTCGGAAAAATTAATTATGAGTCATTAACAGACATGTTAATTAGCAAGATCCTTTTGATCATGGGCTGTGTTGACTCGAACGTCGGCTATGCCCACGACCTACCCGGCCGACACTATATAAACTATCCGCAAACCCTATGTGACTATAACTCATTATACACACCTTCTTCCAGTATGTTGCGCCACCGCCTTCGTCTTCCCCATCCCGGCTTGCGACATGCATCGCAGATCAGGATAGTAGGCCTCTGGAACCCTGCATCTTGTGAACCTATACGGGTGAGGGACGATCAGGTTTTTTGGAGCGCTCAAGCATGACTACTGGCATCCACGATGTCATCCAATAACGAGTTCCCGAACGACGACTTCTTCCCGGACGTCACCAACTTCCTCGGCAACCTCAACATGGGCGACAATGCTGCTGCTACTAATGCGGATACTGCTGATGTCGCTACTGCTCAGCCTTCACTGTACGTGATCCTGAACCCTCTCTTTCTGGTTTTGCAAGAGTTTGTTATTCTAGTGTTTGGAGTAGATGCGGTCAATTTATCCTGTCTAAATAAAATATGTTCGTCTACTCTATTAGTCTGTGTGATCTGTTTAATTGTTATTTGTATGATCATGCTTTTCCAATTATTTACCTGGATTAAATCATATGGATTATTGCATATATTTTCAACACTTTTGAGGAGCTGAAGCGAGTTTATTTGTTTGGCAGATGGATCGGGTTAGTAGGTTTAGATCTCAAAGACGAAGATATGTGTGTAATGGGAGGATTCTCTCAGAATATATTCACAAGGTGATCAAGAGATCGTACAATGTGTCTACAAGATGGTTCTCAGTGGGTTTATAATAATACCCAATGAGAGAGATGAATCTAGAGCTATGACTAAGGCTAATGGCGAAGATTTGGGTGATTATGATGTGTCCTTCTAGGGTGAATGTCTCCGAGTACTTATAGGCGTCGATGGTAGCTGAGTCCTTCTTAGTCACATCATATATTCATCTTGTCTTGCACGTAATCCCGATCTTCGATCTCCCTTGCATGTTCGTCTGGTCTTCAGGATCTCTAGAGAGTCGTCTTGCATCCCCATAGATCAGATCGATTGAGAGATTCTAGATGCCGACATTCAGGTTCTTGATCGTCAGAGATCGTCGTGGATAAGAATCGTGGGTTCAGGCCCATGTATGGTACATGTCTGAATCCACCCATCACCGACACCGGTGTGATGTGGCAGTGTGCGGTGATGCAAGCGGTACTTGTTGAAAATATGTCCTAGAGGCAAATAACAAAGGAAATTTATTATCATATTTCATTAGTTCATAATAGTTTTATACCATGTTGTAACTATATCAATCAAAAACATTATACACGTGTGGTATGTAAACAAATAAAGGTCCCTAGTAGCCTCTGTACAACTAGTTCATTGGGCAACTGATGTTTTCTGATCATGGAGCATTTATGCTAATTGACAATAAGGTCATATCATTAGCTGAATGATGTGATGGATATTTACCCAATATAAGTATTGTGACACGATCAAGTCACATAGTTCATCGATGCAATAATCAGAAACAAGGTATCCTACTCCTTTGACCGTGACATAATATTTAATCACTATCACCTAAGGTTGTCTTCACTGCATCAACCTTCACATCGTAACAGGGTAATCATAAATGTGTCTATCAGGTATTCCAGAGGCATATGTTGAGGCATATGAATCGAGATCAGGATTTGTTTTCCCGCGAGATTGGAAGATACACCGGGCCCACTTGGTGAGATTGCATCCATAAGCTTCACAACGTGTGACTAGGTCACGAGATGGAATATCACGGGAATGAATAAAGCAGTACTTGTCGGTAATGAGATTGAACAAGGTATCGTGATACCGATGAGCAGATCTCGGACAAGTCAGGTATCATAGTAACAAAGGGAATTGGACTTGAGTTTATGGTCCAAACTATACTGAAATCATGGAATGCATAAAGGTCGTTATGGGTATCTAGATCCCGCTAATGATTGTTGATACGAGAAGCATCCCGGTCATGTATGTGATGTTCCCCAACCGTAGGGTAGCACGGTTAAGGGTTTTATGATGCTTAGAGATTGTTTTGGAATCATCGGGATCACCTGAAGAAAGAGATGAGAATGCTAGAAGTGTTTTGTAAGAGAACCGAAATCGCTCCGGGAGGATCCAAAGTAGTTCGTAGTGAACTTAAAGGTGTTTCGGATCAAAGGAAATTTAATAATATGTATTTTATATTAATTATTGGAATTAACAATAAATAATATTTAAAATTAAATTTGAAAGGGCAACTTCCCTAATGGGCCAAATCCTAGAGGGAAAGGCCCAAGAGGCAAGACGCCGCCCAGGGCTCCCACCCGGTTGGCCTTGGGCAACGTGTGGGGGTGGGGGGGCCACCCGGTCGGCTGCCCCATGGCATGCCTCCTTCCCTCCTCTCCCTTTAGTCCCACCCTGGGACTTGGCAAGTAACGGTCTTCCCTTTTCCCCTATATAAGTAGGACCATATGGGAGGGAAAATGACACACAATATTCTCTAAGGAAATTTTCCTTGGGGAAATCTCTCTCTCTCCCGTTGGCTCTTACGCTTGCGTGGTTCCAAGAAGAACAACGTGTGTGGGAAACAACACAATTTTAGCACACTGTCGTGTTGCTAGATCCCTATTCTAGAATGTCTACTTCCACATCCCAGCTGGATCAGGGAGAACGGGAGTCATCGTCGAACACTAGACGTCTGTGAGACCACGAGGGTGCTGCCACTTGTAGCACCAAGATTGTCGTGTGAGTACCATGGGTGACTTGCGAGGAGCTTCATGACCTTGAGGTCGGCTACGAGTATGACTATATTATCCACATTTCGCATGAAGATATGTTACCGAAACCTCTCTTCATTACAACATTACTCTTATATAGATCTTAGGCAGTTGGTGTTACGCTAGTCATGTTTTTTTTGTTTTCTGCTACAAACCCCTTCAGTACTGGTGCTCTTTGATATAGTGGTCTTCGTGGCTACGGTTGAGACTAGGATTCGGAACCCAAGGCTGCTC
The DNA here is from genome assembly GCA_916181665.1 of Avena sativa. Classification (NCBI taxonomy): domain Eukaryota; kingdom Viridiplantae; phylum Streptophyta; class Magnoliopsida; order Poales; family Poaceae; genus Avena; species Avena sativa. The sequence continues at coordinate 623,657,493 of OV702288.1, read as the reverse complement.
TAATCCAGTAGCATGATGGCGTGCTGAAATTGCGTCTTCTAAGGCTTCATGAGGATGTGGTGTGAAGCTTCTCTTTTTTGTCGGTGCCATAGTACATGTCTAAGTATAGACTTCCATGATATCCGACAAAGGCGAAGAAAGTCCCGGTGGCTACGATCGGAGGTTTTGAAGTTATGGCAGAGAGATGTTTTGGTTGCAATAAAGACTATGCTGCATAGGATCTTCCTGTGTGTCAGGTGTTTGGTCACTTGCAACAACGACCTTGGCAAGAGGGGGTGGCAGCATAGGTGGACGACGTTTTTGGTGGTGCTCCTCGAGTAATGAGTCACAATTTTCAAGAGAAAAAACCAATGTCTGACCTTTATTGGTTGTACCTGATAATGTTCTTGTTGTAGGCAATGTTTTCTAAAATCGGTGTATCTCCAGATTGAAAATCAAAGTTCGATCGGGAGACGAACACGCTTGTGCATTGTTTCCATCTTGGAGGCATTGTTTTTGGTAAATATCCTTTATAGTTCGGGTGTAGTCTTCGTTCGTGGTTAGAGTGCTGCTGTTGCGGGTGTATCATCACCGCGATCGTGTCTTAGTTTTCTGTTTCTCTTTTTTCCGCTGTGTGCATTCTTAATGTCTTTGGACCTCTTGTTGGTGTAGAGACCGGATGTTGGTATTTTCTTGATATTAGTATATTTTCTTTATTGAAAAAAACATATAGAAGCATAAGATGGTGCAAGAGTTCCACACTATTATAAACGCGACAAGAAGATAACGAAGACGAAAATGAAAACACGGCCAGGGGACATAGATTTAACGTGAAAAAACCTCTCTAGCAAAGAGAGAAAACCCACGAACGCTAGCCAGCGAAACTTCACTATAACGAGGAGTGTTTACACAACGTTAGAGATTTCACAGATGCAACTTATCCCAGCTGGCGGCTTATAATAGGAATATATAGCGGTGGAAACCTAGATCTTGAACGATCCGTACCGCGTGGCACCCCTATTCGATTTTGTGTCCGTGCGACGGGCCTGCTCATCAGAAGTTAGCCTCCTTAATAAATTTGGATCATACTTCAACACATAGTTTAATATTCACAAGCGATTAGTTACAAAATATATGTGGTTATCATGTAAAAAGTCATTATTATTAGCAATTCATTTTAATATGAATTCAACCAAACATAAACTTTATAAATTAACAAGCATATGATTAATATTTTTTTGATAAAAACAATCTTTCAGAAAACATGCGTATCTTAAGTTTTGGATGGAGGGAGTATTGACTATGAGGAGAACTTTCATCAAGGGTAGTCTCATGGCATAAGAAAAACATACAAAATTCCATTATGATAGAGTGAATATTTCTTCTTTCACCAAAAGAAATTTCATAGGATTCTATTCCTAGAGAACTTTTTTACTATGGGAATATTTGGTTTGGAACTTGGAAAATGTGTGAGTTTTTTGAAAATATATTGTGCATGAAATTTCAAAAAAGAAATTTACTTGACTCCAACCGCATCGATTTTTTCTTTGCTTAAATGACAACTATGTACTCCCTCCGTTTTATAATATAAGATGTTTTAGCTTTGTAATGAAAATGTATCTAGACTCATTTTAACGTGTAGGTTCGAAGTGAACCTCTATGAACCTACACGTTAAAATGAGTCTAGATACATTACTTTAGAAAGCTAAAACATCTTATATTTCGAAACGGAGGGAGTATGTACAATGGCAGAACTAACATTAGGAGATCATGTGACTCAAAAGCTCAAAATAAGTGATAGATGAGACTAGCAATGTCATTATCTTGTAGTTTGAGGGTCAAAACCAATGCACTCATAGCGATATCATGGTGCTCATCAGATTTCTGTGATGTCAGCAGACATCATAAACGACATGCAGCTCCGTTGTCACTGGGTATGCACATGGTCCTTAAAAATTTCAGCATTTTTTTCATGGAGCAATCAAACAACATCTATTGCTCATTTGGTGTTCTAAGTTCATATACAGTACGATGCAACATGTCATTACACCAATCAAGATATCTCGATCTTGACGGAATTTTATAGTCAGAATTCGTAGGAGTTTTTTTTCTTCCTATGTATGCCCTTTGGTTCAAAAGAATGGATACTCTCAAATCTTATATGATATTTATAGAGACTTGTGTTTTTTCGACCGTGCAACGAAACGACTTCTATTAATAGCACATGTGTTTTTAATCCCTGTTACGTTAGCGTGTCATGATACCATAATTCTGAGTTTTTCGAACATCCCTGTTTCTTCTTTTTGAATACTTGTGTCTGAGATTTTTCCCCATTAGTGCGATGACATCTTTTTTCTTGTCCCAATTTTATGACGAATTGCCGGTCATCCATATTTGGCGCTCCTGATGTCAAAATAGGGGCTGACCCCCACGTGCTGGCCCGATCGAGTGGGCCGACCCTGCAAGGTGATATCCATGTTTCATTTTTTATTTTCCTTTTCATCGTATATTCATCCTTTTTCTAATTTATATTTTAAGTTTTCCATTTTTAAATCTAATTTTCAGTTTCTTCGTATTTATACTTTTACTTTTTTCATAAAACTATTTTTTAAAACTACATGACCATATATTCCGACATGCATGGGAAATATTTTTATATATGTGAAAACTTCTTTTGAAATGCATTAACACAAACTTTTCATTATGAATACTTATTTAAGCCTATATAAACCTTTTGTTTGAAACATGAATGTTTATTTTAGAAACAATCGAACGTATAGTCATATATGAGATTTTTTTATACACGTGAACAATTTCTTTTCTGTCGCACATACTTTTACCCTTAATTCTAAACTTATTTGAAATGCATAAATCTGAATTCTAAGATTCATCAAACAATATTTTTTTAACATAGACCGCGGAATATTGCACCAATGTTGAAAGCTGGATATTTGGACGGGTCGGGCCATGCCGCTGCTCGGGCGGTGCTGGCACCGGCGGCAGCGGCCGACCCTTCCCCGCACTGGGTCTTCCAGCGGTGCGGCGCGCGGCGTTCCGTTGCGGTGCTGCTTGGCTGTTCTTCGGCCCGCGCGAGGTGTGTGTCCCTGGCGGCGGTGGCGTGACCGTTTGGCGGCGGGCGGGGCACCTGGCTGCGGGTGGTCGGCTGGTCGCCGGAGTGAGGCCGTCCGTGCTCTCCTGGCCTAGATCGGGCCTGATCTGGGCTTGGGCGGGCCGCCCAGGCAGGGTGGCGCCGCCTCTGGTGGACTGTGGGGCAGGGGAATGAGCTTGGGATGGTGGTGGCGTGGCACCCTCGCTCCAGTGCGGAAGTGGGGCTTTACGGGCCCTTTTGGGCTTGGCCGGGCCGGTAGGGGCCTAGTTTGACCCTGCTGCTGCACCCGGTCGGCTACCGTCTTCCGGCGGTGGAGGTTGTTCCCTCCCGCGTGCTACCATAGCGTCTTCCCTCGCTTGAGTTCCTGCCGCTAGGTTTTACCGGCCTCACAACTTCGGACATGGAGAGACGACGGAGATGACTACAAGATCGTGTTGGCGTGCGCTAGTGGCCGGCAAAGATTGGTGGAGCGGTTCGGAGCGTCCGGGGGGTGGGCTTTGGGGTTTGGGAGAAATTCCTGTCGTCTCGGCACTGACGCGGCGACGCCTGCGGGTGTCGCCATCCTTCCTGACGGGCGTTGGGGGTACCTCGTGGCCACCTCCTAGTGTACCGGGGAAACCCTCGGAACTGTCTAGGCAGCAGCGTCGTCGTCGCCCCCTTCTTGGAGTTGCTGCTTGGTACAAGGCGCTTCGGACGCTAGGAGCGTGATGGTACTCTTGGAGGACGCAGCGGTAGCGAGTCATCCCTGTTTTTTCGTCGATCCGCAGAAGTCGGCATTGTTTTCTCTTCCTTGTTCTTTTCTGTTTCTTTTGGGCATACTCTGTGATGTTTGTCCCAGTAATGATTTTACATTTGCTATATTAATATAGCGGGGCAAAAGCCCGATTCGAGGGTGGAAGGCTAGGAAATACTATTCTAACTACGATTTTGGCCTGGCCCGTTAGTATAGTCTTTTTGTGTTCTTGGTTTATTTTTTATTTGGTATTTTGGTTTCTTTTCTTTTGGTTATGTGGTTTTTTACTTTTTTCTGGTTTCTTAAATATGATTTTATAAAATCGTATTTAAAAAATCTGGACATACATTTTGAACATTTTTTTAAATTTAACAATTTAAAAATTTAAATTATTTTCAAATTAGATTTTTTCTTTCAAAATTGGACATTTTTATATTTGGAAATCTTTCAAATTTGAACTTTTTTTTGAAAATCTCAACTTTGTTATTACTGTAAATACAGAAAAAAATAAAAAAAATAACAATGTCTATTGTTGGGCTGGATTCGCCCTAAGCTGTGTATAGCACATTAGCACCTCCGTAGAAGTATGGAAACCCTTAACTTCGTGATCGTGGCTCCATCCAAATACGACAACTAAAGATGCGAAAGCATAAAAAAATTAATTATATAGTACTCCCTCCGTTCGGAAATATAAGATGTTTTAGCACTCTAACCCTCTAAACCTTGATGAACCTATACACTAAAATATGTCTAGATACACGTCTTTCACAAAGCTAAAACATCTTATATTTCTAAATGGAGAGAGTACTACAGTACAGTCTACAGAGCACTATTGCACCAAACTATACATACAACTATACAAGACACAGTGCTGCGATCCATCGGATCTCTAGTGGAGTACAGTAGTAGTCTAGTGGACCTCCTCTTCCTTGTGGGTGTAGATGACGCAGTCCGCCCTGGGGTAGGCGACGCAGGTGAGCACGTACCCTTGGGCCATCTGCGCGTCGTCCAGGAACGACCCCTCCGACTGGTCCACCTCCCCGGACGCCAGCTTCCCCGCGCACGTCGAGCACGACCCCGCCCGGCACGAGAAGGGCAGATCCACGCCAGCCTCCTCCGCCGCGTCCAGGATGTAGGCGTCCTCGGCCACCTCCAGCTCCGTCTCAGCGCCGTCCGGCCCGACGAGCTTCACCTTGTGCGCGGCGGCCGCCGCCCTGAACCTGGCCGAGAGCGTCGGTTGCCTCAGGGATGCGGCGGGAGCGGGACGTGGGGTGGTCCTGATCAGCGGAGCGGGAAACGTTGCCTCAGTTCGAAGCAGGGAGGGACACTGCTGCGGCACCCACGATTGCCATCGACGATGTTGCTGATCCTTCCGATCGATGTGGTGGTGAACACGGAGTACTGTGTCTGTGTGAGATCAGAAACAGTGGAATTAGTCGAGATAATTGGTGACTCGCAACCTACTGCTGGGATTTCTCTACTGAAGCTCGCGGTTGGAGCAGCATTTTATAGGCAGTCGTACGTCGTTGATGGAGCTGCACCGATAGCAACCTAGATCTCTCGGGAGGTCGCGCTGGTGTGCCGTGTGCCCGGGAAACGGCCATTGGTGACGACACGAAGGTGCTAGTACAACGTAGAAGGCGCGCATCAGAACATATCCGGCATTTGACGTGTCGTGTAGGTGGTGCTCTCGCCGTCTCGCGTCCTCTCCAAGAACCGAGGGCCAGAAATTGGGCGCGTGTAACTGCGCAGCTCGGGCCGTGTCGGTACTATTCGCATGGGCTCTCGGCCTAGTAGGCAGGCGTACGCTATCGAACAAAAGGCCTGCTTCAATACTTTCCCCTTCCAAGATTTAAAAGGGGTAACTTGGTCTTTCCATATTGAGAGGATTTTAAACCTGATAAAAAATTCTTTGGCCCACCGGGATTCAGATCCAAACCCGTAGTATCACATGTCCATACGAAGCACATGTACTCCTGTACCTACGAATTACTACTTGATGCTTCGATCCGCCTGCCTGGAGATCATTTATTGCTCCAAAAAAAAAATCATGTCCAACTGTCTAAGTCTCTTCTCCAAAATTCCATGAGGATGCATCTCGATCACTGATAGTGATAGGTAAATATGAGGATATGGATTTGACCTTGATGCTGCAGAAGGAGAGGGTTAGGCACTCTTGACTGGATTCGGCGTTGCGGTGGATCCAGGAACTGGAACTAAGAAGGGCCTCGCCATCCCACCGCCGCATGTACCCGCGCGTGATCTAGGCCTCCGTCCATGTGCCCATGCCGTGAACACCACTCCTTAGCCATGGCCTAACGATAGAACCATCCAGACTTAGCCACGAAATAGATGCCCAACCCTCGTGGGCGTGCCATGCTTTGCCGCCGGCAAGGGAAGCCACTGCTCTTGCCGACCAGCACACTACCGCCAAGGGCGTGACACTTCTCTTGCCGACCAGCACCGCCGAGGGCGTGACACTGCTCGCCGCAAACAATACATGAGCCACCATTAACGTGAGTGACAAGGATTGGCCCACCACAATGTATATATGCGTACTGATTCCTATATGTTCAACTGGGCTATATGGATTTCTACATGAATATTTTTTAAATCGGTTTCTACAAGAATAGATACTGCTTAATTATCTATTAATGTTTATTTTAATCTATTAATAATCATTATACGGTTGCGATTTTAGCTGTTATTGTGTTTAAGTTTGGACAAGGGGAGTACTGAAGCAGAATCCCTTGAACAACTATTTTTTGAACTACCTATGATATATTTTGTGCTCAGTTTTTCCCACTGAATTCCACTTTTTGTCTCACAGTTGTGTATTCGTAACATATATTATTGCATATAGTGAAATTCTGTCGAACGAGGCGTTTTGGCTCCCCGGAACATATGCTCTCGGTTTTTGAATTGAATTTTAAACGTAAGTTAAAATGATAAAAAAAATTAATCAAAAAATTGGCACGTACATCTTGGCATTCTGTGTGCTCACAAAGTCGTTTCACGGAAGACCGATATGTTTTGTGTCGTGTGTAAAAAGACAAAATTTGGCGCTTAAAAAATGCGTTTCATACGGGACACAAAACATATCACTTTTCCACGACACGACTTTGTGAGCACACAGAATATCAAGATGTACGCACACATTTTTTTTCCAAAATTTTGATATATTTTTTTAAAAACTCAGCTAGCAGGAGAATATAAACCCGAGATCAAGTGGATTTTTATCTAAGAGATTCTGAACACTAGATTACACTCATTATAGCATTCAGCATGTTTTGTTAGAACACCAGGATTCTGAACCCGAGCATGTTTTGTTAGATACGACAAACATGTTAGGCTGATTTTTTTGAGGGAATGTTAGATTGATTTCGAGCGACAAAATACGTATAGATTGGAGGGTGTTATTGAGGATCATGTCTAGCTTTCACCAATTTTTGGCTCCCTGGAGCATATGCTCTAGGTTTTTGAATTGAGTGTTAAACGCAAGTTAATGTGTTAAAAAAATTAACCAAAAATTTGGCACATACATCTTGGCATTCTGTGTGCTCACAAAGTCGTTTCACGAAAACCGATATGTTTTGTGTCGTGTGTAAAAAGATAAAATTTGGCGCTAAAAATACAGGTGACAAGACATTTCTTTGTCTTTTTCATACAGGACACAAAACATATCAGTTTTCCGCGAAACGACTTTGTGAGCACATAGAATGTCAAGATGTACGCGTACAATTTTTTTCTGAATTTTTGATATATTTTTAAAAAAATTAGCAGGAGAATATAAACGCGAGATCAAAAGTGGATTCCTGAATTCTGTCTAAGTACCTTATCTAGGAGATTCTGAATACTAGATTACACTCGTTATAGCATTCAACATGTTTTGTTAGAACACCAGGATTCTGAACCCGAGCATGTTTTGTTAGATACGACAAACATGTTAGGCTGATTTTTTTTGAGGGAATGTTAGGTTGATTTCGAGCGACAAAATACGTATAGATTGGAGGGTGTTATTGAGGATCATTTCTAGCTTTAAACATTTGTTATATTTCTCGTCATTGTCTGATATTTCCGAGCCTTGATCCTCGCCTCACACTTTGCTCAGCCGACATCCATCAAAAAAGAGGGTCCAAAGTTTTACAAGGGGTAATCTAGACAATTTTCACTAGATGGGGGTAATTTGTGCCACAACACTAGTAGAAAACACACCTCTAGTCCCGGTTCGTAATGACCTTTAGTCCCGGATTGGTACCAATCCGGGACTCAGGAATCGGGACTAGAGGTCCATCACGTGACCCCACGCCGTACAAGGGGCTAGAGGATATTTAGCCCGGTTCATAACATGAACCGGGACTAAAGGTTTCCTGCAACGGCAATGTTTTGGGCCATTTGACTGCCGCTGCAGGAGATGGGGTTTTAGGGATTTATGTTTTCCTTTTCATTTTGTGTTTTGTGTTCAATTATTTTTCGTATACATAAACGAACCTACTACATAGTAGTTGTACATTGATGCATATATAATATAATTTCTCTTACGAGCATACATACATTTATATACAATTTGATATACGAGTCCCAACCGGGTCTAGAGCCCGTCTATTTGATTACATGGAGATCCATTACAGGGATGCTTTAGAGTCTATCTATACTATATTCTCCGTGTGGGTCTACGACCTCGTCAACCAAAAATCCTGCCAATTCCTCTTGAATTGCTAGTAGGCGGTCCTGTGATAGGAGCTTTTCCCGCATCGTTTCCAACTAAAAAGAAGGAAATCAATATGAATATATCAATCATAATAAAAATATGAATGGAACTCAACACAAATTATGATAATACAAATAAATTATTTACGTACTTGAAGAAATTGCAACTTCTGCTCACTAGTGCAAGTGCGAATGAACTCGCAAACATAGTATCCACATAGATTAGTCCTCTTTGGTTGCCTCGCGCACTTTACAAGAATAGAATTCAATCAAATATTAATCAAGCATGCAAGATAATTATATTAAAACTAGAATTAAAGAGATGCGCGGTGCTACTCGTACTACTTACCAGGATCGGTTTATAAATCAACTCCTCACGCCATTGACCGCGGATCGCAATCTTGAATTGTGTCCAAACACTATCCGACAAAGAAAATGAATGAATGCATTAATAATTACTTGATATCTCAGAAATTAAACGAAAGAGACCGATATAGTGCAATAATGATTGAAATTACTTATTGAGCATTTCGATCATATTGCGGTACTCTTCCATGTTCACTTTGGATGAGTCGTATATCTGAACTCTTCCCAAGTCAACGAAAATGCTTAGAAGAATCGAGTGAAAGCTGCGCAAGGTTTATATACGTCAGTAACCCATCATTTATACTTAACATCGACTAAGCAAAAGTTAATGTGTACAAAATAGAAACACTCTCATCCGAAGTGGTAAGGAAATAGTATTTTCTTACAGTAATGCTGCTTCTTGAAAAACCAAAGCAAGTTATGCTCCGTGTTCACGGGCTTCGCCTCTAGCATAGCTCCATTAACTCGATTTGGGTCAATGAACCCAAATCTATGGATTCTCCTTTTTTTACATTCGAAAATCTTCATTCTACATCATAGCGTACCCAAGAATATAGTGAGGATAATTACCGGCAATGTATTGGACGAGGTGAACTAGGTACTTATTAATTACATAAATAAACTACAGACAATAGCAACTGAGGATAGATTTGTCAAGGTCCCTTTGATTGAATAACTGAAAGATTTTTGAAAGTTCAATATGGATCTCGTCTTTACTGAAGTAATGCTCCTCTCTAACTTTCGCTATGATCCATCATCGCCCTTCTTTTGCGGCTTTAATATACCATGCATGCAATTTTTGCATTTTTGTTGGAAAATCCCGGAGCATCTCAGAACTGACCAAAGGCTGCCCGTAGACATATTGTCCTTCTATAGGAGCCATGGGGGGACCAACACTGTTGTTCTCTTCTGTTTCACTATCTTCACAAGACATCGTGTATAGTCATGTGGCGCATTTATCTGAGCTTGGGATGGATGCTTCAGAAATTTCTTAAAGTGCTCCTTGACTTTTGGATCTACTTGAACCTTTGGCTCGGGTTGTTTCTTTGCAAAAATACCTTTTTTGGCATATGTCGCCTTGTTTTCCTCAGGAGTTATGTCGTAAGGCCTCTTGGCAGGAGCCGACAGTACTCTTGGGAGGAGCGACAACTATCGCTTTTGGCTCTTAGTGGGTGAAGGCGGCTGAGGTGCCGTAGATCAAGATGGACTCGCGCTGCGGTCCTTCTTCTCGAGTCGGGGTGGACTTGGAGATGGTGGACTTCTATTGGGAGGAGACGGTGGCCTTGGAGGAGACGGTGGCCTTGGAGCTGATGAATTGCTTCTCGGTGGAGACAGTGGCCTTTACGCCGAGCCTGGAAACTTGATGTATTCCTTTTTCCAAAAATGCAGCCACTCATGACTTGTCCCAGTGTCGTCTCCCCTTCACCTCTAGGGATGTCAAGTTGCAGTGACTGAAATATAGGTACGACTTCATCCACACCGACACGAGCATAGCCAGCTGGAATCGGATTGCAATGGTATGTCGCTCCCAGTGAAGAAGGTAAAGCAAAGACGACCGCCACCTTCATAGATAGGTTCTTCAGTTTAACATGCAGCTCACAACTAGTCTTCTCCTTGATTGCATCCACGGGGTACACATCCATCGTTGCATCATTAGCCTGGACCTCCGTGGAAGCCATGTTGCTTTTCCATTGAGATGGGCCGGCCGTATTGTCGAGTGTAGGATCTTGTTGTCGGAGTCCTCTAAGTTCATTAATCTGCTCCTGATGCTGCTACAACAGGGCTTCAACCCTCGCCAACCGCTCTGCCTCCTCCGCTTCCCGCCGCTTTGTTTTTCTCGCTCGGCTTCTGTAAGTGTCAATGTCATCGAGAAACCCAATAGCCCATGGATAAGAAGGTCCAAAGCCTCGTGTTTGTCCGACCTTTTTAGGATACCCTAGGGCCTTTGTTAGCTCATCGTTCTCTCTATTGGGAATGAACTTTCCCTCTTGAATTTCTTTCATCACTTCAATAAGTGCACCTTTGGGTGCAACAATTTCTTTGTTTGCAACAATCTCCCCTATTTCTGGGTCATACGATCCCCCATGCCCAAGTATCCAATTTTGAGACCTCAAGGGCCAACCACTTGTAACTGGAGTGACCCCTTTAGCCGCCAGGTCGGCCTTAGTTTTATCCCACTTAGGCACGGCACTCCTGTAGCCATCTGTCCCCATATAATGGTGATATTTCTTTTTGGAAGCATTTAGCTTATTCTTTTCCGACCTTGCCTTAGCTGGTTTCGATTGCTTGTATTCCAGAAATGCTGCCTAGTTATCTCGCTGCTTCTCTAGTGGGCCAGTGAATTGAGGAGCTTTTTTCTCCTTCAAATAGTATTCGTATAATCTTTTCTTCCAATCCTTAAATTGTGTGTCCATCTTCTTAAGAGCCACTCCTTGACTTTCAACCTCATTTTCTATGTGAGCTTATCTGTCGACAAGACTGGTAGAGTGAAATGTATCATCAGAGAATTCCAAAGAAAATCTTTGGCTCTGTCATCGACAAAACTAGCTCCAGCTTAATCCTTTTTCTTTCCTGGCTTATTCTATTTGTGAGTGGTGATTGGGATGGTGTCCCTAACAGTCACTCCATATTGATTTATAAATGCATTTACGCTCTCTATGGGCTCCAACGGTTGACCCAGCTCAGAGAAAAGGTCAATTGTGAAACGGATATCAACGGCCAACTTTTTGGCCGGGCCATTTATTTGCAGCAGTGGAGCCCGATGCGGAGGTCTAAGAGAAGAAACATTCATCAGTATATATATACGAAGCAATTAATGCATCTACTAGTGATCTTCATAGGCTTTATATACCTCACCATGGTCTCCACCATGGTCTTCACCGTCGTCTCCACTATAGTCTCCACTATCGTCTCCTCCAGACAAATTAAGATACTGGGAGCCATCATCTCCACCGTTGTCTGCTCCATCTTATTTATAACCTTCAGTATCCTCATCTATCATGTCGGGCACCACCTCTTCATTTTTTCTACTATCCATAGCTTAACTAATACAATCGATAAAACAATTTTGTATTAAGTAAAAGATTACAATTGCGACGACTCAAATACAGAAGAAAGATTACATACTAATAATGAAAACAATATAATACATCTCGGATAATCTAGATAATGCAACAATAATATAAGATAAAGTACAATAATACATCTCGGATGATCCAGATAATACAACAATAATATAAGATAAAGTAAATCTCGCTCATATCAAACTAGAGTCGACTACCGGGTCCTGAGCCACGGGAGGTTTACACCCAGAGATAAGGAACCATCACCGGAGAATAGCTCGGGTGAGATCCGTGAAAAACCTGCCACATATTGGAGAACCTGATCTCCAAAATAGCCATATATCAACGAACGTGCCCGTCCTCCTCCCTAACACGATGCCGTACCACCTCCTCGGGGTGCACCGCTCCTAGACCACGCGACCGCCACCAAACAAGCTCCGGATTGACAATGATACCCGGATTCCTCACCAAGCTACGAGTCCCGGCAGGTAGCACCTCCCAGTGCCAGCCCGGCGGAACCCAGGCTCGGACATCCCCGGACCCGACGAAGCCCAGTACTCCATCATTGCCACCGAGTGGACGACGAGGACGTGGCATAACTAAATAATAATATAAACAATCATATATCATAATCACTAAATTAAACCCCCTTAACCTAAACCCCGGCCCCCTTAACTAAATACATAAAACCTAACTAAAACTAAACCTGATCCTGTGTCGCAATAAGTGGACTTCGGCCCGATCGCTAACTAAACTAAACCTGATCGCTAACTAAACTAAACCTAAAATTAACTAAACTAAACCTAATTAACTAAACTCAACTAAATCAAACTAAACTAAAATAAACCTAAATCCCCTAAACACTAAACTAATTAAACCTAATTAACACTAATAACTAAATTAACCGGCCGGCTCGGGGGATCGAAGCTCACCTGTGGGGGCGGCGCGTGGCGAAGGACGGCAGGGCGGACGCGGCGGGGAGGGGCAGGGCGGCGGGACGGATGGCGCAGCGATGGTGCGGGTGGAGGCGAGCTCCTCTCCACAGGCATGGACGGCGGTGGGACGGATGGCGCGGGCGGCGGAAAGCTCCTCCACGGGCGCGGGCGGCAGCCGGACGGACGGCGCGGGCGGCGGCGAGCTCCTCCACGAGCGGCGCGTGATGACCCACAAGTACAGGGGGTGTATCGCAGTATTTTCGATAAGTAAGAGTGTCGGACCCAACGAGGAGCAGAAGGTGTTGATGAGTGGCTTGGAGCAGGAATTCTCTGTAAATACTTAGCAAACGGATTTTTAGGGGTTTTTGATAATGCAGATAAATAAAATACGAGTAAATAAAAAACAATGATAATAATTGCAGCAAGTGACCCAATCCTTTCTTTAGCAAAGGACAAGCCGGTTGTATTACTTAAGATGACCAAACATTCTCGAGGACACATGGGAATATTGTCAAGTGCTTTCGCTTCATATAGTTGATTAATCTTCTTTAGTTCAATAAGTCTTGTGTGGGTGAACCTGTGCTAATGTACCGACCTTCCTAGGACTAATACATACTTGTAATTATACCCCTTGCAAGCATCCGCAACTACAAAAAAGTAATTAACATAATAACCTAACCATAGCCTTAAACTCTGAGATCCTACACTCCCTTGTGCAAAGGTTTCCTAACGGGGGTTCAGGTTTCTGTCACTCCGGCAACCCCTACGATTAGTATTCAAATACACAATGCATTCCTCTAGGCCCATAAAGGTGAAGTATCATGTAGTCGACGTTCACATGATACCACTAGAAGAATAACACCACAACTTAAATAACAAACTATTGAATCTTTCTCAACACAATTCCACTACTAACAACATGACTTCTCCCATGTCCTCAAGAACTAAACAAACTACTCACAAGACATCATATGGATCAAGATCAGAGATGAAATAATGATAAGTAACAATCTGAACATGAACGATAATTCAATGGTTCCACTGAATAGCATCAACTACAACAAGTAATCAACACCGGGAAAGTTTCCCCTAAGAACTATGCAAGATTTAACCCAATTGTTACAGCGGTATGGAGTGGTGATGATGGTGCTGGTGGAGATGATGGTGGTGATCATGATGATGATGATGATCCCGATAACGTCCAGCTCAATGGTGGTGTTGATGGCGATGATCTTCCCTCTCAGGGAAGGAATTTCCCCAGCAGATTTCTGCCTACCGGAGAGCTCTTTCTCTCCCCACAGTTTTCCGCCCCGCAGAGGCGGCGAAATCTTTCTGTGGTCGCTCCCCGAGTCTTAGGGTTTCAGGAGGATTATATACACCAAAGAGAAGAGCTAGAGGTGGGCCAGGGTGGCCACACCACCTGGTGGCGCGGCCAAGGGTGGCCCGCGCCAAGGGGTGGTGTGGGCCTCCTGTGGCCCATCTCCGCTCCCCCTTTTGGCATCCTTCGTCTTCTGGAAAAATAGGATTTTCCATATATTTTCTGGGATTTTCTGATCTTCGCGAATTTTGCCTACAAACAGTGCCTTTTCCATCAGAATCCTGACTTTAGCGGTCCATCCTCCAAAAGTCATCAACCATGCAAAAATAGATGAAATAACATAAGTATCATCTCTTAATATGAAATATATCGATGAATAACAGTAAATTATGATATAGAATAGTGATGCAAAATGGACGTATCAGCGCGCGTCGGGGAAGAAGGGGATTTGGGTGCTCCGGTTTGTGTCCAGAACCGGGCTGGAGGGGGAGGTATTTATACTCCACCCCTTTAGCCCCGGTTTGTAATACAAACCGGGACTAAATGGTACCATTTAGTCCTGATTTGTGTTACAAATCGGGGCTAAAGGTATTTTTGGCCGCAGTTTTCGCGTGCGGGTTGTACAACACAAACCGGGGATAAAGGATACCTTTACACAAATTCCTCCTATTTGTGCTCATCCCACACACGTACACCTTGTCTATGCCACAACTGTAGGAGTTCTTCAACTAATGGCCTTAGGTACACATCAATGTCTTTGCCGGGTTATTTCGGGCCTTGCATGAGCACTGGCATCATAAAGAACTTCCTCTTCATGCACAACCAAGGAGGAAGGTTATAGATACATAGAGTCACAAACCAGGTGCTATGACTGTAGCTCTGCTCCCCAAAAGGATTCATGCCATCTGTACTTAGACCAAACAATAAGTTCCTTGCATCACATGCAAAGTCCGGGAACTCTCCCTCGATTTTCTCCACTGTGACCCACCAGCAGGGTGTCTTAACATCTCATCTTTCTTATGGTCTTCCATGTGCCATCGCAACAACTTGACATACTCTTTGTTTCTGAACAAACATTTCAACCGTGGTATTATAGGAGCATACCACATCACCTTGGCAGGAATCATCTTCCTAGGGCACTCGCCCTCAACATCACCAGGGTCATCCCATCTGATCTTATACCGCAATGAAGTGCATACGGGGCATGCATCCAAATTATCATACTTCTCACCGCGGTAGAGGATGCAGTCATTAATGCATGCATGTATCTTCTACACCTCTAATCCTAGAGGGCAGATAACCTTCTTTGCTTCGTATGTACTGGCGGGCAGCTTCTTCATTATTTTCGGCAACTTTTCACATCCCTTGTCAGGCATACCGGTCTCTATCTTCCATTGCAGTAATTCCAGTGTGCTACCTAGCTTTTTGTGGCCATCTTCGCAATTTAGGGACAACAATTTGTTATGGTCCTCTAACATCTGCTCGATCTTCAACCTCTCCCTTTAACTTTCACATTTTCCTTTGCATCAGCAATGGCCCGACCAAGATCATCATCCGGCTCATTTGATGCCCACTGTTTAGCTTCTTCTTCAACATTGTCTTCCATTATAGTACCATCGTATTCAGGGAACATAGATCGGTAGTTGTCAACATCATTCTCTTCTTCATCGCTGTCTTCCATCATAACCCCTCTTTCTCCATGCTTGGTCTAACAATTATAGCCTATCATGAAACCGGACCGAAACAGGTGGCCGTGAAGGACTCTTGAGGAAGAGTATTCCTTATGATTCCGACAGACACCACATGGACAAGACATAAAACTATTCCGCTTGTTTGCCTCAGCCACAAGGAGAAAATAATGCACACTTTTAATGAACTCGCCAGAGAGTCGGTCAGCGTACATCCATTGCCGGCTCATCTGCATTATATAATTAAGTACATCAAAAGGAATCATGATGCTAAACTTAGTACTAGTCTAAAAAACAAAATTAAAGCACACAACCGGGACTAAAGATATGATGGAGGCACCAACCGGGACTAAACGTCGATGTGGCGACAACACTACATCATGGGCGAGTGTCGACACTATGTCGTGAGTGGGCAACACTAATTAAGCCAGTGAGTGCCGACACTATTTGGGTGGGTGGCGGCACTATGACAGGGGTGAGTGTCGACATTATGTCGTGAGTGTCAACACTATGTTGTCCCGCTTAATCTATAAATATGTATACATTCTTGTGAAGAACTGCAAGAGGATGTGCGAGAGCAGGGACACCACTATGGCGGAGCTTCTCGAAGATGTCTTAGGATCTCGTCCTCATACATCTTCGTGGAGCTCGCAATAGAGGCACTCCCTAATATGTGAAATTTGTTAGCTACCCGACATATTAATCTATAGCTCGAGAAGTTATTAACTCCAAGATGGTGCGAGAGGGACACCACTATGGTTGAGCTTCTCGAAGATGTCTTAGTATCCTGTCCTCATACATCTTCGAGGAGCTCACCATAGAGGAGCTTCTCGAAGATGTAGTGTGATGTCTTCTTATCAAGCTTTTGTGAATTAGCCCTATTTTTGTTATAGTTTTTCCAGTTTGCTGAAGGCGGGTAGAAGATGAAGAATGGCATTTTGCCCAGCTAGTTAGAATGAACTCATGCATGTGTGTGCTTCTATGAATCAAATGAATTTCGAGACTATGTGCCAAAACAAGATATAGATAGAATCCACATATTGAAAATGATATTTACCTTGGAGTTCATTACATTAATACAAGATAGATTGAATCCAAACATCGATCTCATGTTATTATTGCAAAAATTACTACCAAACTAAATCCACAAATCCATCTACTTGTAGAGCATGAAATGAGCTAATATAGCAATGAGAGTTGAAAGGATGAAGTTGCTCACCTTTTAGAACCTTTGGATAGATGGCGCGCCACAAAATCTTGACAAATCTTGAGAAAAAACTGGGCATGAACTTGAGCTTGAAGGAAGAAAGAGAGAGGAAGCACTAGCTTGAAATGGTGGCTCGGGAAGGGAAAGAAGATATAGTCGGGCTATTAGTCTTGGTTTGTATCCAGAACCGGGAATAAAAGTCCATCTTTAGTCCCGATTCGTGTAACAAACCGGGACTAAAGGGTCTGGTGCCGGCCCCAGCCTTCCTGAAACCCTTTAGTCCCGGTTTGTAACAAATCAGGACTAAAGGGTCCGTTCTAACCGGGACTAGTGT
Source organism: Avena sativa (assembly GCA_916181665.1). NCBI lineage: Eukaryota > Viridiplantae > Streptophyta > Magnoliopsida > Poales > Poaceae > Avena > Avena sativa. The sequence goes on along the minus strand of OV702288.1, from coordinate 623,640,052 downwards.
CCGCTGCAACCTGCGGCTAGTTCTAGCCGTTGGGGACCGGGGCATTAGTCCCGGTTTGTAGCAAAACTGGGACTAATACCCCTGGACCAAAGGTCCGTTTTCTACTAGTGTAAATTCATAATTGAGAGGTAAAAAGTGGAATTCACTCTTTTTTATGATGATATACTTGGTTTAGGTCCCAAGGCCATCTTGAATACTCATTGGCCAATTAAGGCATCTATAACGCAAAGTGGTTAGAAAGGTGCTTAAATAAATAAACTATTTTTACTAAGCATTGGTGCTTAATTATAGTAGGTAGATGCCTAACTAGGCACCTCTCCTATATAGATAAGCACTGGTGCTAAAGAAACTACTTGGTTTATTTTGCTAAGCACTCCTGTAAGCACCTTGCATTGTGCTTGGCCTTAGAGACACAAAGCAGGCAATAGAGCCCTATTTTTCTGGTAGCATTTCTTTTTAGATCGAAGGGAAATATTATGCGATTTGTATACACAAAATAGAGTATATCCATTTTATAAAATATTAGGTGTCTACAATAAGAGTACATTGAATTGTTGGCCACATCTCCAACCCTTGATTGATACAATACTCAGACGAATCGATGGTTGGAGGGAAGATTACTCTCTTATGCCGCTAGAGTGAGTTTGATTGAAACATTTTGGGATATTATGATTGTTTACCTCCTATCCTTCTGCCAAAATTCCCCAACATGGACTTTGGAGTTGATTAACTCTCGGATGGAAAATTGCCTCTTAAATGATAATGAAGGCAATACAAAGATTGATCTTGCTAATCGGAAGAAAATCTATAAAAAATAAAGAATATGGAGGCTTATGAACCCATGATCTAGCTAATGTTAATTTTTATCTACTTGGTTCATGTGTTAAAGATGGCAAGATTTGTAAAGAGGTAGTTATTCATAATTATGATGCCAATGCCCCTAACATTTTTTGTTTCTCTTGGGGACAATTTCACTCTCCCGGCCTTTGCACCAACTAGGGATGCACACATCCATTAAGCATGAGTATCCGGATTTTTATACTTAATTAAGCAACAAGCCTGGTCCTCAAAGATAAATTGCATGAGTATCAGGATATCCTGATCCTCAAGCATAAATAGAAACCTAAATTCGCCTCCATGAGGATTTGAACCGAGGTGTTGGGGTTTTTTGTACATCCACTCGCCCAACTAGTTGATCTATGCTCACTCCCCAACTACGAGGGGAGTAGCTAGCCGCCTCCTGACCCCAACCCTAGCCTCTAGCCACCGCCGGATGGATCTCCCCACTATCGTCTCTCCCCCTCCCTGCCACCTCCTGTTTGTCGCATTTGGGCGACTCTGTAGGCGCTAGCCCTAACCTACAAAACTCCCTCCAGCGGTTTTCTTCGGCCGCTACCGCCGTAGTGCTAGCGGTGGTGGCCACGCCTCGCCGACAAAGACGACGGGTGGGCCCCCATTGTGCGCCTTGTCGGCCTTCCATCACGCGGGGAGGTCGGGACTGGGACAACGTGGATGGTGGGCAGCCTGCGAGGCGGCGGTGATCGTCGATGTGGGGGATCGCTGCCTCGCGGCTGGGAGGCAGGTGGCTTGGACCCGATGGCAGGCCTACCACTACAAATGCCAATAAAGGAGGTGGTCCTAGAGGTTCTTCTGTGCGAAGACGAAGATCTGCTTGAGGTCTGGCCTCGTTGTTCTGGCCTGGAGAGGCGAGTTCCGGAAGGCTCCACCGGCGAACTCCCATGAGCGTATCATGCCTGGTGATCGCTGGATCGGAATGTATTTGATCGTACATACCCATGCTTTTTTCTGGCCATTTGGTTTCAGAGAAAGCATTGAGAAGTTCTGCTATTTGTTACCATCATGTGTCGTGTCTTAGACGATCCATGGTGAAGTCAGATGCGAATAATATGATGAAAGCAGGAACATGAGGGCTAGCGATGGTGATTTGAGTCTTTGTGGCGTTAAGAATCTGGCTGTGTGATCTATGACTCGCAATAATGACTGTTTGTGGGGGCTGATAATAACACACCAGGGGTTCACAGTTCTACCTTGTAGGGTAAAAATCTAAGGTCTGACCTTAATTCATTATGCCTGCCAATGGTCATTTGAAAGCATTGTTTTGTGAGCGAGGACTTTCTATAGGGTGAAAACTTATGATCTCTGATCGGGCGACGACGATGTTTGTGCACTGTTTCATTCTTGAAGTCGTCGCTGTTGGAGTGTTTGGACTACTAGTGTTGCTCTAGTGGTGTTAGTTCGTTGCTAAAGGGGGATTTTTTTTTGTAATTTTTTTCGAGCTGCGTGCATCCGTAAGAGCGCTAGAACATATGTTGTTGTAGATGCTGGATGTACTCTAGATGTCACAGGTTTGATAAAATTTGGATGAACCTATATACTAAATAGTGTCTAGATTCATTTAACTTTTGACAAATCTGCGATATCTATTTTGAGATAGAAAAAGTAATTGGTATCTTCGCGATATTAATATATACTCTTTATTAAAAAAATGCTCCTAACATCTTCTTTTCACGGTTTTGAAAGAACTTCTGCTCACATATTGTTTTCTGCGGCTATGGCGGGCTCGGGTCCCTTCCCGTGTTAGCTTTGAGAGTGTAGAGCAGTGGTGCGCCGCGCTGTTGTAATCCGCTCCTTCCCTTTTTTTAATAGTTTTTGAACTTTTTGCTCTTTCTCAATGAAAATATGCAGGTGGACAGTTCGCCCTCTGTTGTGCGGTTAACATATTGTTTTCTCTTCACGGTTTTGAAACCACAACGTGTTCGTCCAACAGCTACAGGAGGAACTGTGGAAGGCCGGACTTCCGGGTTAGCACGCGTCGTCGCAAACTATGTCACTCAAATTTCGTTGAAGCATTCAGCCATTCGACCTTAGCACGCTCATTGTCAAATAATATGAACACTAAAAATGTAAACGGCACTTAAATTACATTGAAGCATTCAACCGGTTGACCGCAGTGCGCTCATTTTCGAATAGTATACGAAAATTCACAGTAACAGATAGACCTTGGACACACGAAACCATCTCAATTCGTAAAATTTTGCCTATCGCATTCACATAATTCTGTCATCTCTTATTGTGCTCATGTTCTTTTCTGCGTAAGAAAAGAATCTTACACGCCCCTAAAAAAAAAAACTTACACGATGCAAAGAGTATCGCTCGCAGCGTCCACATCCACATGTCAATTACACATTAATTCACACGTACTCAGTCTTGACGGCCTGACGAGAGCTTAAAGCAGTTAGGATTACTATCTCAGACGCTGGCCTTCACCTTGTCGGTGTACGTCGGGTCCGTCTGCAAGTCGTAGAACCTCGACCACAGCATGATCCCGCCGTACTTGCCGGACTTCTTCACCACCGGCAGCACCGTCGAGATAAGGTCGCTCGGCTGGATGAACCCGCTGCCGGCAGCGTCGGGCGCCGCCGGGAGCCCCAGGAAGACCTGCTTGGCCGGTATCCGCGTCCACCTGTTCCACGCGCTCTCCAGGTTGCCCACGCCGGCGGAGGCGTTGAACTGGCACGGCGGGTTGTTGTAGAACTGCACCCACACGAAGTCGAACAGTCCCTTGTCGATCGCGGGTCCGAGCGACGCGTCCGGGAACGGGCACTGGGGCGCCGCAGCGAGGTACACCGGCCTGTACGGAGTGGACAGCTGCTTGAGCTCCCGCGCCAGGTCGTCCCAGTGCGCGCTGTTGCCGCTCTCGATGTCGAAGTCGACGCCGTCGAGGACGGCGTCGCCGAGCGGCCTCGACGTCGACTTGCCGCCGAGGTAGTTGTCCCAGAGGTACCTCGAGACGTTCTTGGCGTCCGCGACGGAGGAGAGGCCGTAGCTGCCGACGCCGCCGCCGATGGAGAGCAGCACCTTGACGCCGCGGCTCTGGCAGGACTTGACCTGGGCGGCCAGGAAGGTGCAGCCGTTGGACGCCGGGTCGCAGTGGCCGGCGAGGTTCAGCAGCGGCGTCTGGCCCATGCCGAAGGTGTAGAGGAAGGCCACGTTGACGAACTTGAAGTTGCCCGTCGCGCACGTCTCCGCCAGCGAGTCCTCGTTGCCGTTCTGGCCCCAGTAGATCGCGATGCTGCCGGCGCGCGCGCCGGCGGCCAGCTGCCCGGCCACAGCAAGCAGCAACAGCATTGCCAGAGACAGTTTGCTCGCCATCTTGGTTGCCGGTGATAAACTGAATTTGAACTGCTATGCGAAAGAACGAGGGTTCTTGGTCTATATATAGTTGAATCATCCAGCGAGGCGCCAGAGCAGCAGCGACGACGCAGCTTCGTTCAACGGTTCATCGTCCGTTAGGCCGGTCAGCTCTCCGCCGTCGCAAGTTGACCCGGCACCACGTCTGGATGAAGATAGGAGAATGAGTGGCGTTAGCATCTGCGACTTAAATTATCCTCGCTATCAGGGCGTTGGCTGAGTATGATATTCTGATCTCGCAGGCCGGTGCAAGCTGGTCACTGTCGGCAGTGTTTGACCTGAACTCATCGTCGTTTTTCAGACTAGCTTCCGTTGATCCCGCGCCCATCTGCCGGGATGCCAAGGGAAGGACGCCGCATTTGCATCGATTCCACAAACGTGCGAGTGTGGCTGGCCAAATTTGTTATTCCGAGGGGCGGCTAACTGCAACCAATCTCGCCGTCTTGGAACGAACGCAGGCTAGCTACTGTATGATGAAATACAGCGTACAGAGTACAGACTACAGCGGTTCTACAATCACGGATGAGATCGTGGAAATAAAAAAGAAATTATTTCTGTTGTCCCTGTCGTCGTGAATTGTGACGCATAAGTCATCACACATTTAATTTATTAAGATCCAATGAGCAGAAGAAATTAGGCCGTGGCGCTGAACTGGTCTATATTATCTACTCAATACACTATTCTTTTATATTATCCTCCGGTCCATAATAATGTTCTCAACTTTATCTAGATTCGGATAAATCTAGTCTAAATTATTAACTAGGTACATCCAAATTTAGATAAAGTTAGAAAAAATAATATGGACCAGAGAGAGTAGCAATACTGCACTAGAGCCATATCTGCGTGACCTTTCACTATCACTTCCACGGCCACGACCAAGTTTCTCATAAAATATCCAGCCACAACCACCAAAGTGGACAAGCCCAGATCTATATATCTCACGAACAAACAAAGTCATGTGACTCGCAAGTTCGGAGGGCAGGCCGAAATCGCCCAAACTTTACGGCCGAATGCGACGATTAATCAGGGATGATGCCCCTAGGGAACTGATTGAACATTTTAGTACTAGTGCCAGTGGAGTGAGGAATGGATAACCAGCCGACTAAATTGGATGATTCTGCGTACTCATCCCGTTTCCCGACTTGACAAAAACTATGTATTGGATGATGTCAACGGCACTAGCAACTGCTAAATTGGAAGATAAGGATGATAACATACAGGACATAATTGGCACTTTTAGACATTATATGCTGAAGAACGGCCGGAATGATAAATTCCATAATTCACAATGCCGATAATAAATCTGGCGTTGAGCTCCATGGAAAATTCCATAATTTTTTAAACTCTAAGAATACATACTACATTTATTTGCACTTGATTAATAAATTATAACAATATAATGGATTTTTCAATGTGCATGAACAAAATTGTAAAGTTGGCTCAAATTTATTTATCAGTCAACCGGCCTAGGCCATGCAAACTAGTAGCACTCCCTCACGTCGCCTCCCTCCAAGGTGGGGGGGGGGACCCTAGCCGCCACCCCCTTCTCCCTTCCCCCTCACCTCCTTGTTCCAGTGGCGATCGCCATGGGAAACCCCACTCGCCGCCCGTGAAGGGGACGACCTTCATTTGCATGAAACCATTTATCTATGTTTCATTTGCAAAGTGATATTGAAAGTAATAAATATATTGTCTTGCAAAATGGAGTGTCCTATGCCAACCAAAGGACCAAGATGGATTGCAGATCCATGACTAGGAGGCCAGAAACACTGCTTTGCTTAGTAAATAGTTGTTCAAACTTCTTACCGAGGATGTGGTGCATGTGACGGCATGTTTTGTGGAATAAGTATATTGAAACAAAAACTCTATCCCGGATGGTCTAGAAACCAAGCCATTTCCCATTTTTTTGAGTTGATAGCATAAAACTATCAGTTTTCATGTCAATTTTCCCATTTCATACCAGTCGCCTTCCAAATCTCGGAAAACTACCAGATTGAATTCAAGTTGTCGCAAAAAATACGGATCGCTGTCTGATGGCGAATTGACACGGTTTATGACAAAGGGGCCCACCTGTCAGGGCCACGTGGCGCTCGTTAGGCGCCGCCCCGACACGCCCGTTAACGACCGTTACCGGCGTCGCTCTTAAGTGGGGCCCACCTCGGCGTGGACCTCAGTCTCCGCCCTACTCCCACTGTCTTCTTCCTGAGCTCGGTGCTGCGTCGCTACCGCCGCTTGTCGTTGCCGCCGCTTGTCGCCGCCGTCCGCCTGCGCCTCGACACCGCCGTCGTCGCCATGCCCAGCTGGCATGATGGGTCCTCCTCTAGCGGGAGCATTTTAGAGGTAAGAGCTCCAATTCCTCCAGCGATTTAGGGTTAGGGTTTCGGTTGATTTGGGATTTCTTCGATTTCCCCAGATTCCCATGGATTAAACTCAATTTCCTCTTCGATTAGGAATTCACTGCGCTTGACCATGCTCCTGCTACTACTGATGACCCAACATTCTATGGAATCGCTCATGATTTCCCTGAGCTCTGTAGTGGCCACAAGTTGCCACTGCGCAAATGTGTTGCATTTGAAGGGTACAACACAGGCAGAAAGTTCTATCTGTGTCAAGTGGGACATGTAAGTTTTCTTAAGCTAAGTAATATGGAAATTGTTGCTGCAATCATCATCTTCTTGTATGTAATGCTTAGTGACCAGAACCAACATCAGTTGATATGGAATGCTTAGTTAATGTGGAACCATCTCTGCTTATATAATGACCAGACTCTTAGCTTAGTTAAATGGAATGCTTAGTTAATGTGGAACCATCATCTTGTTTAGAACATCATCTAGTTCAGTTAATGTGGAACCATCATCTTATTTAGAACATTAATGGACAGAACTGTTCTTGTTATTATATAGTAACCATCATCTTAGCTCTAAACATGTAGGTAGTATAAGCCCACTACAATTGTTGTTTTTGTTACAGCAAGGACATGAACTCATATATCTAGACTGGTCTGGGTTTTAATCCTTGCACAACAGGTCAATAATTGTGGATTTCATAGTTGGGTAGATCCAGAGTGGCCTGACACTATGAAGAATTCCTTGGCCAGGTTGTGGGAAATGTACAGTGAAAGTAATAGTGCAAGAATTGAAGAGAGGTATGAGAGTTCCAAGATGCTGAAGGATCTTGCTGAAGAGAAGGAAAAAGCTGTCAAGAAACATGCATGCCTTATTGCAGAATCTAACAAAAATTTTGAGGAGACTGGCAAGATGCTATGGAAGAAAACAGGAAGAGGATTTATAGTGAGGCTGGACAGGAAGAACAGATGGAGAAGTACATAGCAGGGTTGAAGAATGAAGTGGAGGTCTACAAGAAAGATAATGGAGAATTGAAGAATGTACTGAAAACCCAAGCAGTAGTTTATAAGGAGAAACAAAAGAAGTTGGAGGATGAAAAACAGGTTCTGAAAGAGGAGAAGAAAAAACTAGAGTGCAGTCTGTTTGAACTTTTCAATGCCTCTGACAGTAACAAGGAGAAGATCAAGAGGATCAAAGCAATATGTGATGAGTAGTGATGGAGTACCTACCTAGTTTGTTGCCCATTTATGTAATGCATTGTTAGAATGGATGTTGTGTAAGAACCTACTCTATGTATTGTGTAAGAACCTATTTGTGCAATCCATTGTTAGAATGGATGTTGAACTTATTGTGGTAATGGATATCAAGCTAGTAGTGGATGTTGAACTTATTGTGATAATTTGGGTTTATGTAATACTAGTAGCAATTTGGGTCTACCTAGTTTGTCAAATGCACCTTTAATAGAAGGTATACTAAGTTGTCGAGAACCCTCTAGGGGTCTCGACAACTTTTGTAGCCACCTTTAATAGAAGGTATACTAAGTTGTCGAGAACCCTCGAGGAGTCTCGACAACTTTTCTAGCCACATTTAATAGAAGGTATACTAAGTTGTCGAGAACCCTCGAGGGGTCTCGACAACTTTTGTAGCCACCTTTAATAGAAGGTATACTAAGTTGTCGAGAAGACAACTTTGTTTGTCAAATGCATCCATAAAACAACACTATTGACATATTAACAAACATAATTCAACACCACTGAAAGCATCACCATCAAATTGAAAGGTAGTCTTAAACAACAAAGATTCATACATAGTTTTGAAGACAATAGGATAGTCTTAAACAAGTTCTTCCCCACATTTAAAACAAGATTCAGTACATAGTATTACACATAGTCAGTTCCAAATTGTTTGAAATGGACATGCCCACATTTCAAACATCCTTGACATAATCAGATGTCTTCTTCTTGTAGCTTGAATGCTTCCCAACATTAAGGTACCCTGCCATCCTTGCTGTTAGTTTGGTTGGCCTTTTGCCAGGCCTTGTTGGTGCAGAACTGGAACCACCTTCAGCAGCACTCCTAGGTGCAGAGAATGGTCTTGGGCCTGTAGATCTTGGAATGGCTTGTGTAGTTCTTGCTGGAGTACCATCCCTTGGAGGTGCTGGTGCAGTTGGAGGAGCTGGTGCAGTTCTTGCTGGAGTAGCATCACTTGGAGGTGCTGGTGCAGTTGGAGGAGTTGGTGCACTTCTTGCTGGACTAGTACCAGGCTGCCTTGGAGGTGCTGCTGTACTACCAGATGTAGATGCACATTGTGACTGCAAACAATAAACAAAGTGATGAATTAATAAACATTCTAAATGCAAATAGGGTGGGGAATTAGTAAAACATATGTAGAAACATATTACCATGTTGATTTGTTTCCTAATTGCCAGGTGAGCTTTCAATGGAACATTGCAGGTGGTGTACCTATGGCCTGTGAGCTTGCAATTGCTACAAGTTATTGTCCCCATTCTAGAAGTATCTCTAGGTGCTGGCACCTCAAATGCTCCTTTCCTCCTTGCTGTTTGCTTCCTTCCAGGTTCTTAGCAATGCAATCCCTAGAATATTTCTTGGATTCTGCCAGGAGTTCAGAATAAGTAGGTGTAATTTCCCAATAGGATCTCTCCATCTTTTCCCTAATCCCACTATACCTCACCATCAATTTATCTCTTATCCCTTCAAGCATTGTTCTAATTGGCTTGTTTCTAACATTCAAGATCATCTTATTAAAAACCTCACGGAGGTTGTTCACTACTAGGTCTGTCTTGCATGTTGTGTCAAACAAATGCCTAGCCCAAGTTTCAGGTGGGATTTGAACTAGCCAATTGTAACCTTCTTCACAGTCATCTTTTAAAGCTTGCATTGCAAGGTCAAAACCAGCTTTAGTGTATGAATATGAAGCTGCAAACATGTGTTTCTTAAGTTCTTCTCCTCTGAAACCAGCTGTCTGGAAATTTGCATATATATGCCTAAGACAATATCTCTGTGGTGAGTTTGGGAATATTCTGGATATTGCTTTGAGCAGTCCCTACAGAATTATGTTTAGCAAGGTTTAGTACCTTCTGCCTATCAGATTTCATGGCAATGAAATACTACAATAATAAATGCACTTGGAAAAATGGTTTAGTACCTTCTGCCTATCAGAGATGATGGTATAGTTACCAAAGTTAGAACCCTCTCCTAAGCAATACTTTAGCTGGGTTAAAAACCACATCCAGCTAGCAGTGTCTTCTTTGTCAACTACACCAAAGGCAATAGGAAAAATATTGTTATTCCCATCCCTTCCAGTAGCTGCAAGAATTTGTTGTCCAGTAGTGAGCTTTATGAAGCATCCATCCAAACCTACATTGCATAACAAAGAAAAATTAGCCAAAAGGAAAGCTAGCTAAGAATGATATTATGAAACATCCATTATTCCAAACAAATAGGTAGCATTCAGGTTACCTATAAAGGGTCTGCATCCATTTAAAAATCCCTCCTTTGAAGCATTTAGGCAAATAAATAGCCCATGAAATCTAGGATTTGGGCTAGGATGCTCAACAAGCTCCTTAGTTGTCACCACACACCTGCTTCCTGGATTTGTATCAAGCACAGCCTGCAGATAATCCCTCAGACGTGTGTACTGACTCTTTTGATCACCAATCACACACTTAATGCTTTAGTCCTAGCCCTATAAGCTTTGCTTCTTGGAATTTGTACACCCCATTTCTGCCTAGCATTGTCCATGAGAGTATCCACAGTTGTATTAGGATCAACTCTCATAGCCTGCTCAGATTGATGAGCTACCCAATTAATAGTGACCTTGGTGTTCTCTCCACTAGGTATACATGTATGCAAAGCTCTAAATTTCCTAATTGTGAAGGTCTTCTCATGTGCAATCTTGGAAGCAGATATATAGAAAGGACATTTCTGAGGGGTTCCTCTCTCAGTACAATCAACAATGATCCTTTCACTACTATTTCTGTGATAGTGATAATTCCTCAGTTGTGCAATATGGTAAGTCCTAAGAGCAATTCTAAAATCATAGACAGAGTTGAAGCAAAGTTTGAGACAAAATTGCTCATGGGGGTTAGCTCTGTTTGGATCATACCATATCCTCTTGGCTGGTTTCTTCAATTTCCTCTTCCTTCCACAACTAATAGCAAACTTTGACACAAATCCATCATCATCATCAGAGCACAACTCATCAGGGCTGCACATCTCATCATCACTTGGGATAAAATAATAAGGTTCTTCAAAAGGAGCCTCATGATGAGAATTAGTAGTAGGACCTGGCTTCTTTGCAAATATGTCTGGTTCAGATAATTCTTCAACATCTGTGTCCTTATCTCCTTCTTCATCCTGGAAGAACTCCTCAACCTCAGTGTCTCCTTCATAGTGAAGAAGAGGGTCTTCTCTCTGCCTCTTCTGTTCATTGAGAAGCTCCAAGATTGCTGTCTCCTCATTATCCTCTGCTTCTCTTTGTTGTTGATGCTCCTTTAATTTCCTAACAAGGTCAACCTCAGCTCCCACTACAATATTATGCTCATCATCATTCGGTTGTCTATGTTTCCTCTCCTCCCTCAATTTTCTAATTAAGGCCAGCTCAGCTTCAATTCCTTTATTCTGCTCTTTAGGATTAAATTCACATGTGTTGTACTGAAACTAGTCCTCTTTTTCATCACTAATGCATTCAACATCAATTGCCTTTCCCTTCTGTACATTAGAGCTTTGTTGTGTGCCAAAATACAAGGCTTCTGTAATATCAATAGCTACTGGGAAAAAACCATCATCATCAACAGGGATTATTTCTTGTTCTTGTACTTGATCATCTGACAAATAAGTGACACCTTCTTTGTCAACTGAAAACACAACATCCTCATGCAAAGACTAAGCTTCTGTGCCTTCAATATTCAACTCAACAGGCCATGGGACAGTTGAATCCAGTACAGTGATGTTGAGCAGCTTGTCATCCTCAAATTTCTTCAACATCTTATACACCTTTCCCATACTGTCGATTGTCTCCATTCCAGTCTTTCCTTTTCCTCTTTCTTCAACATAATACATCTTATTGTTGGTTCCATATCCATGCCCTTCTACAAGTGCTACCAAATTTAGCACTGTTATGTCTGATTGGCCCAATGTTCTCTCTAAATTGTCTAGCCTAGGAAAATGGAACCTTATCTCCCATATGTCATCATCTAAACTACATAAGTTAAATAAAAACAGCACTAGAGTCAATTATAGTCAAGTAGTTATAGTGAATTACCTTACAGTCAAGTAATTATAGTGAATTACAGTCATGTATGACAACACATATGAAATTTCCTAAATAGGGCCAATTAACTGACAGTCAACTAAACTAATATTTACTAAAAACAAGTTCACCTATCTAATTTAAAGGATGAACCACAATTAGTTCCAAATCTGACACTAATAATGCTATATGTGCACCACATCTCTGAGCAAATAATGGATAAAAACAAGGAGAAGGCGAGGTAGGAGAACTTACTCGACTACTGCGCCGAAGGACGACTTCCAGCGATGGCTGCTCTTTGCCGACGATGCCAGCATCGCCTTGGCCAGCGCGGCGGCAGAACGATGCAGCGGCGAGGCATTGGGGGAGTACTGCCTGGCCACGCCTCCACGTGAGCTAGCCTCAAAATCGCTGGCGCCGCCGAGCTCGTCGCCGCCTAGGTCGCCGCCGCCAAGCTCGCCGCCGCCATCGCCAGTGAGGGGGGGGGCGGACAACCATGCGCGCGGGTACTAACTGATACCCTAGCGTGTCTGAAGCGACGCCGGTAACGACCGTTAACGGGCGTGTCGGGGCGGCGCCTAACGAGCACCACGTGGCCCTGACAGATGGGCCCCTTTGTCATAAACCGTGTCAATTCGCCATCAGACAGTGATCAGTCTTTTTTGTGACAACTTGAATTCAATCTGGTAGTTTTCCGCGATTTGGAAGGCGACTGGTATGAAATGGGAAAATTGACATGAAAACGGGTAGTTTTATGCTATCAACTCCATTTTTTGGGTCTGTTTTAATGGAAGTGAAGCATTCCTTTCGCAGTTTTGGGATCTTCACGATTAGAGATGGTTCTCAAATAAGATTTGGACAGGATACCTGGCTGTAGAACAACCTTTGAGTTCTCAATACCGAACACTTCATCATATTGTTAATAGGTACAAATTAGTTCAACTTAAGTGTTGGGGTCATATCCTCCCGAAGGACTTGATAGGAAATAGACTGCAGCCAATGTGGTATTAACACATAGTCACAATTTGTTCTCTTGAAATTTGTATGCTAATGGCATCTTTTGGTCAAACATATGTGACGGTCATTAGTCCATGTTGATGCACAGATTTTTTTTTTGGAAAATGAAGATCTCATTAGAGATTGGTTTTGTTCTGTGGTATCTAAGGAGGGGAATTGTTTTAACAAAATATAGCCTTATAAGAAGGAATTGGTATGGAAGTAAACATTGTTGTTTTTGTCATGATGGGACAATTAGACATTTTTTATTAAATGTAAATCCGCTAAGGCCGTTTGGTCTATTATTCATGTTGTGTCAAACTTGTTTAAACCTCGATGTGTTGCTAATGTGTTTATCCACTTGTTGTGTGGAATCCCTTTGAATTTTCAAAAACATCCTTGTTGGTGCGGCAACCCTATGTTGGGCTGAAGAGTCCATTTTCGAAGCATATTATCTGATGCTTTTGCATAAGTAGAGTTAGGTTTTGGTATTTTACGGAGCTCGCTATACCTTTTACCCTTGTTTCAACAGGATCCTGAATTATTAAGTATTTTATAAATATATAAATTGGGATTGTCATGTTATGTAATAGTATGATATTTCTAAGTGATAAATGATATTTAATTGATTTTCCACGCACCTGGGAGAAGAGAGGATGCGAGGAGAAGCTACTGTAATCTTAACGGCCTGCAGTACGGGCGGATCTTGCCCATACTTCCTGCCAGGACGTCCGCCTCATCAAATACTCTCACCACGTGAAAACGGATCCGAGATCCGACATTCACAGACACCTCCAGCCACGAAACACCATGCCAGGAATGGATCTGGAGGAGGAACTTTGAGAAGGGGCAAATCCTTGCTACTACACAGATCATTGGAGGACAACACATCATCCCCCTCATCATCAACCGCTGCATCTCCATCATCACCACCATCCCCTCTCTCATCCATTAGATCTTATTGTAATTTCGAATACAATTGTGGGTTTACACTTGATTTCACCTTTGCACTTTCGATCCATCCATATGAATATGATGGTGTTGTTGATTGCCTGCATGTGTGAGTAGTTCCCTTTGTTCCTAAGGAGCTAGAGAAACCCTAGCATTATTATGAAATAAAATAAAGATGATCTATAACTTTGGTCTTTGATATTTACTTGATCAATGATATTGTGTTAGATTTATCTCTCTAGATGGTATGTGAAGTCGACCACATAATGTTGGGTATATACTTTCCGTGTATACCCACTGTGACTTGCTGACCAGGGTGACCCACTTCGGGTTAGAGCTTTACTTCACGGGTGGCCCAGTTAGGGAGAGAAGATGGAAGCCCATCCGGCTATGGGAAGGTCCAAAAGACTTACTGACTTAGGCCTGTATAGTTACTTGTAGTCCAAGATATACTCTGTAACCGACTCTGTATCATAGTCGGATAGAACTCTCCGGTAATCCTAGGCCGGACATCTATATAAGCCGTCCTAGGGACCAGCCTTTAGGACACCCACTACTTACAACCTCAACTCGCACATGCAAAATCTCTCTTGTAATCTGTACTTCCGGCTCTGCCATATTACTGGATTGCTAGCAGGAGTATGATCCGTCCAAAGCCAATGGATTTGAACCTGGGTAAAACCCGTGTGCTCACCGTTCCTGGAATACCGTCTCCTCACACCCAATCTTTCCACACGCCTTGAGGACCCCCTCTCGGCGTGCATGTCTTCAATCCGATGACACATAACATTTTCCTTTGGGACTAAATAGAGGGAACTATCCTTTGGACGTGTATGAGAGTATGTCCGGTGCTATTTTGTGACTATAAGCATGAGTTAATAACCTACACAGTTGAAGGGGATTAAGAGAGATTCACTAAGCTCATAATGATATCCATAAAGAAACCCTTAATTGCGGTGGTCTGTAGAAGTGACTTGCTCGCAGGCATCGTAGCGGTTATTTAAAGATAACCCCATCACTTGACTCGTAGAAGTGGCTTGCTCATAAGACTTGTTGGTGAACATCTTATTATGGAACTCTCTCCACACATATCATGACAAAAGATATAGCTTATCCTAATCATAAGTAATTCTCTTATTGCTAAGTGGTGTATCCTACATCCCCAAGAACATCTAGCCTTATTGAGTTTTAGCACCAATCCCAACACACTTGTTACTTTATTTACTTGATTTCATTACTTTATTGCACACAAACAGAACAGTCTTTAAACACTCTTTATTTGAGATAAAGGAAACTTATGACTATCTTTTGGTAAATAGTGACAAGGGGCATAAAGACCTTAACTAAATAGCTCTCTGTGGGTTTGATACTCTTATTTCGAAACTAGCTACAATTGATCTGTGCACTTGGAGACATCAAGCTATTTTATGGCGCCATTGCCAGGGAGCTAAGCGATTTTGGTTTTTGTTCTTATTTGCTAATCTATTAATTGTTTTAATAAATTTATTTACTAGTTTTAGTTAAACATCATGACTGCACTTGGGCTGATGAATCAGCTTGATGCAACCAAATACCTCAGGAAGTTTAATAGAGGTTTCATTAAGGAATTCCTAGGGGGAAGCGGACAAAAATATGAGGTTAACCTTTGTTTCATCGCCATTATTCATGAGAATTTTTTTGTAGGAGATGATTCTGATGAGGATCTGATGGCTCAATGCACGGCGCCCAGAAAAATTCTTGATGGCGGTGTTGATGTAGAGCTTGTTGGGAACCCCAAGAGGAAGGCATGATGAGCACAGCAGCAAGTTTCCCTCAGTTATGAAACCAAGGTTTAATCGAACCAGTAGGAGCAAGGAAACACCTCAAAGGTGTTACTAGCTGAGCTTTGGCATGGCGCACTACCGGTGCTAGTAGCAACGTTGAGACCTGCACAACACAACCACAGAACTTTGT
This sequence comes from Avena sativa, assembly GCA_916181665.1. Taxonomy (NCBI): domain Eukaryota; kingdom Viridiplantae; phylum Streptophyta; class Magnoliopsida; order Poales; family Poaceae; genus Avena; species Avena sativa. The sequence goes on along the minus strand of OV702288.1, from coordinate 623,624,324 downwards.
CCCCAACTTGCGATGAGGTTGTCAATCTCACCGTGTTTTGCGGAAAACAAAGGATTAAACGTATCGAATGGAAAGAAGTAAAAGTTTGCAGAAAGTAAACACAAAGCAGTAAAAGATTCGTAGATTGTATGTAAAGTAAAAGGACCGGGATCCATAGTTCACTAGAGGTGGCTCTCTTTAAGATAGATAACATGCTGGGTGAATAAATTACAGCGGGGCAATTGACAAACACCGAGAAAGCAATACATGCATATACTAATCATCTTGACTCCTTTGAGACTTGATTGGGCAATACAACATAATACATAGACCGCCATCCAACTGCATCTATGACTAATAATCCACCTTCAGGTTATCATCCGAACCCCCTCCAGTATTAAGTTGCAAGCAACAGATTATTGCTTTACGAACTGCGTGTAAGGTAAACAATACGATTGCTCTATGAACAAAGGATTGTTGTTTTCTCCCTAGTAGCAACAACACATCTAGGACCTTAGAGATTTCTGTCACTTCCCCAGATTACCAGAGGCATGAACCCACTATCGAGCATAAATACTAACTCTTGGAGTTGCTAGCATCTACTTGGCCAAGATAGCTACTAACAACGGAAAGCATGCAAGATCTCAAATAACAAAGACATGATAGAATCAATAATCAATCTGAAATAGCATCTCAATATCCATCGGATCCCCGCAAACACAACATGTATGGATTACAAATAGATGATCTTGATCATGAACGGAGCTCACAAGATCTAAACATGAAAGCACAAAGGAGGAGAAACCAACCATCTAGCTACTACATGGATCCGTAGTCCAAGGATGAACTACTCACGCATCACACCGGAGGCTTGCATGGTGATGAAGAAGGCCTCCAGGGTGAATTCCCCTCTCCGGCAGGGTGCCATGAAGAGCTTCAGATCCCCCCAATCTAGGGATGGAGATGACGGTGGCTACAGACTCTTTCGTGGATTTTTGATCGGGTGCCTAGGGTTTTCGTCCCGAGGGCAACTTATAGGCGGAAGGAGAGGCCGAGGGGGTGCTGGGGGCGGCCAGACCACCCCCTGGCGTGGGCCAGGCCTGGCCGTGCGGCCAGGTTGTGTGGCCAGCCCCCAGCCCTTCTCTGTCTCGTATTCTGGCACTTGATCCCTTCCGGAAAAATAGGCATTTTGGATTTTGTCCCGTCCAATTCCGAGAATATTCATTTTCTGACTTTTCTGGAACCAAAAACAACAGATAACAGGCAGTGGCACTATGGCTCTTGTTAATAGGTTAGTCCAAGAAATCATAATAAAAGTACTCCAAAGTTGGAACAAAACACAAGAAAGTGGATAAAACCAAGCATGGAACATCAAAAATTATAGATACATTTGCAATGTATCAACATCCCCAAGCTTAACTCCTGCTCGTCCTCGAATAGGTAAGTGATAAAAAGAAATAATTTTTGAGGTGACATGCACCATCAAAGACTTGATCAAAGTATTTGCAAAACTCAAAGCTAGGATCAAAGTACTTCAATCATAACATGAAAGACAAAGTTCTAGCAATAAGCAAAGAAACTATGATACAACATGAAAAGGCACAAACAAAAGATTCATGAATAACAATGCTTTGCAAGACGTTTGTTTGTTTCACATAAAGAAAACATAGCATAAAAGTATTCAGCTTGTCCCTCAATAGAGTAGCAAATATAAATGCATAGGACACCTTCAAAGTTCATAAGAGTGACTAGATACAATAGTTTCAAACAAGCAATAACAAGTTATGCATCAATCAACTAGTCTTGGGACAATGCACATAGAACTAAGAATGGCCACTATGCTCTCAAAGTAGTGCATAAAGATAGAAGGTGGAGACTCAAAATAATGGTGGAAGAAAGGCCTTTTGTAAAAGGAAGTAGGGATTCAAGTCTCATAAAGAGCTTCCAAAAATTATGGTACTTATAGCTTTCAGCTCTCATTGCCCCTATCATAAGCATCTTGAAGGTGGTTAAGGTTAAAGTGACACAACTAAGAGGATATTCTTGACAAGTTATAAACCGAAATCTCATGCCCCTTACATCAAAAGACCGATCCTCATGCTACTCAACTTCAGTCACGAGTAAGCTCTTGTCATTGTAAGTATATGTGTATCATTAAGAACCGCCAACGGGGTACCCCTTGCACATGATACGGGAGCTTTCCCATAATCAAAATGACAAGGCAAGCAGACAATGAACATCCCAGTGATCTTTTTATTTGCTATTTGCATAGGTTTTTATTGAGGATGCTTCATAGAATGCTCATTATGGTGATGCTGCAAGTTTCCACCATGATTAGGCATGGCTTAGGCTAGCGGCCCAGGCGTTTCTCTAACACACATACAAACTCCATGATCTTACAAGTTCCACTTTTATTTCACATCGCCGGGATCCGTAAGCAAAAGAACATGATATCAATGGGGTACAAAGTACAAGTGCAATGTTGAAAGCGTTCCCCATGAAACATGGTTCTGCTAACTTCAACTTATAAAGTGAAGCATATACGCAACAAAGAAGGACCCAATGGTTCAAGTTTATTAGAGGCAATAAAGTAAAGTGTACCATCAAGTTCGTGAGAGCTTTAATCACTAGTTTTCTCATAACAGGTGGAAGGTAAACAAAAGCATGAATATACTTGGAATAGCATAAGCTAGTAGAAAGGTATGGTGGACTCTTTGGAAAAACTTGGTTTAGGGAGTTGGATGCATGAGTGGAACTCATACTTGGTTGTGGAGGCTAGCAAAAGACTGGGAGCGACAAACTAAGAGAGCGATAAAACATCATTGATCAAAGCATAAAGTGATACTACAAGTTGAAAACTAAAGGATCATAAAGGCTATGGTGACTTGAGATAGTCATAACATGGTGTGAGCATGTGCCAAGTCAACCCAAATAAAGCATCAAAGGAGAATACCACTATACTATGCTTTAATATGCTAAAACAACGCATGATTCATCCAAGGCATATTAAGCAATCTCAATTGTTTATAACAAGTCATGCTACAGCAAAGAATACTAAGCATAAAGCCAAAACAATATCAAGCATGGCATGACGAAGCATAGGCCACAGTAAAAAACGAGCTCTTTTTACCGCATAAGCATGAACTTTCCTACTCTTTTCCAAACCAAACCAAACTATTTGCAAACCAAAGTGTGAAAGAGGGGGTCCAACCAACTTTATTAAGAAAACTAAAAACCAAAACGAAAACGAAAAAGGAAGACGCTCCAAGAGAAACACAATTGTGCACAAAACAATAAAAATGAAGCGTTTGGAAGAAACCTGGAATTTTTATTGATGAAGAAGGGAATGCTTTGGGCACCCCCAAGCTTTGACGCTTGTGCTTCTTGGATATTTCTTGGGGTGACAAGCGTGGCATCCCCAAGATTGAGCTTTAGTCCATCCTTCATCTCATTACTCATTCCTTCCATACACCTGAAATTTTTTCTTCATACAAAACTTCACACAATCTCATTAGCAACATTAGTGCACTTAAGATAAATAAGTCTCAAGGTTCAGTTCTAACACCAAATAAACTTCCATTAGAACACTAGATATTGTAGGACTTCACTCAAAAAGCTCAATTCCCCAAAAGAACTCAAAAAGGAACTAACAAGAAGCAAATGCAGAAAATGGCAGAAATCTGTCAAAACAGACCAGCAGGTAAAGACGATTTTTTTAGAAGATCTTATGTTGCTCAAATCAAAAAGTGTTGAACTAACGAAAGTTATATAACAACCTGGGGCAGAAGCAAAAAACATTACAGCTCAATCCGACATACGGAACTCTCTCAGGAATTTTTACGGTGAAGCACAAAAATCTGTTCCAGGACAGCAACTTTCTCAATCATTACTTCTCTCTCATTAGAGGTTACTCTTGGCACAAAAAGCAAATAAAAAGGATAAGGAGAGGTTATTACAGAGGTAATAACTTCCAAGACTCATCTAAAACTCTTGGGTTATCTCCCAACAAGTACTTTTCTTTAACGCCTTTAAGTTAGGCATAAGAAGCAAAGAAAGAATCAAGTGTTCTCAAATGAAGAAGCATTAAGATCAATACCAGAAATATTTTCAACAAGGCAAGGTATTTCATCCAAATAAGTTCTAGAGGATCCTCTCTCAATGCTCTTAGGTTCACTATTCTCATCAAAAGGGTTTGCAGGAACAATCCAATCAAGATTCTTTTCTATTGCATCATGTATTGCTACTAGTTTAAAGGGTATTGGTATCTTAGGTTCCTCCCCATTAGGTTCGGTTTTGTTCATCTTTTCTCGTGTACCAACAACATATACACATGAGCCTAGCATATTGAAACGTTCAAAAACTTTTCTAGCTTTCTTAGCAACATCATAGAACTCCTTAAACAAAGTTTCTAGAATAAAATCCCTCTTTTCAGGATCCTCAATTTCTTTAAGCTTAAGAAACATTACTTGCATTAAGGGGTTGAGGTTAACAAACCTAGCTTCTAACATGTGAATTAAAGAAGCAGCAGCAATCTCATAATTTGGAGCAAGTTCTACAAGGGATCTATCCTCAGTATCTTCATGTTTGCTAACATGATTAAAGAATTCTTCAATGTTATCTTTCCCAATTATAGAACCACTACCAATTGGAAGGTCTTTCAGGTTGAACTTGGGGATCAACATGGTGAGCTAAGGAAAAGGTGACAACTAAAGGAGACTTAATTTTTTTGTGTTTTTGATAAAGAAAGCAAACAAGTAAAACTAAATTTTTTGTGTTTTTTGAAGAACAAAACAAGCAAACAAAGCAAAAAGAAACTAAGAAAAACAAAAACAACAAAGTAAAGAGATTGGTTATGAGGGACTCCCCTTGTGAAGATGTCCTTGACTCCTCGGCAGCAGCGCTAGAAAAATGCTTGATGGCTCAATGCACGACGCCCAGAAAAATGCTTGATGGCGGTGTTGATGTAGAGCTCGTTAGGAACCCCAAGAGGAAGGTATGATGAGCACAGCAACAAGTTTCCCTCAGTTATGAAACCAAGGTTTAATCGAACCAGTAGGCGCAAGGAAACACCTCAAAGGTGTTACTAGCTGAGCTTTGGCAGGGCGCACTACCGGTGCTAGTAGCAACGTGGAGACCTGCACAACACAACCACGGAACTTTGTACCCAACTTGCGATGAGGTTGTCAATCTCACCGTGTTTTGCGGAAAACAAAGGATTAAACGTATCGAATGGAAAGAAGTAAAAGTTTGCAGAAAGTAAACACAAAGCAATAAAAGATTCGTAGATTGTATGTAAAGTAAAAGGACCGGGATCCATAGTTCACTAGAGGTGGCTCTCCTTAAGATAGATAACATGCGGGGTGAACAAATTACAGCGGGGCAATTGACAAACACCGAGAAAGCAATACATGCATATACTAATCATCTTGACTCCTTTGAGACTTGATTGGGCAATACAAAATAATACATAGACCGCCATCCAACTACATCTATGACTAATAATCCACCTTCAGGTTATCATCCGAACCCCCTCTAGTATTAAGTTGCAAGCAACATATTATTGCTTTACGAACTGCGTATAAGGTAAACAATACGATTGCTCTATGAACAAAGGATTGTTGTTTTCTCCCTAGTAGCAACAGCACATCTAGTACCTTAGAGATTTCTGTCACTTCCCTAGATTACCAGAGGCATGAACCCACTATCGAGCATAAATACTAACTATTGGAGTTGCTAGCATCTACTTGGCCAAGATAGCTACTAACAACGGAAAGCATGCAAGATCTCAAATAACAAAGACATGATAGAATCAATAATCAATCTGAAATAGCATTTCAATATCCATCGGATCCCCGCAAACACAACATGTATGGATTACAAATAGATGATCTTGATCATGAATGGAGCTCACAAGATCTAAACATGAAAGCACAAAGGAGGAGAAACCAGCCATCTAGCTACTACATGGATCCGTAGTCCAAGGATGAACTACTCACGCATCACACCGGAGGCTTGCATGGTGATGAAGAAGGCCTCCAGGGTGAATTCCCCTCTCCGGCAGGGTGCCGGGAAGAGCTTCAGATCCCCCTGATCTAGGGATGGAGATGACAGCGGCTATAGACTCTTTCGTGGATTTTTGATCGGGTGCCTAGGGTTTTCGTCCTGAGGACAACTTATAGGCGGAAGGAGAGGCCGAGGGGGTGCTGGGGGCGGCCAGACCACCCCCTGGCGCGGGCCAAGCCTGGTCGCGCGGCCAGGAGGTGTGGCCAGCCCCCAGCCCTTCTCCGTCTCGTATCCTGGCACTTGATCCCTTCCGGAAAAATAGGCACTTTGGCTTTTGTCCCGTCCAATTCCGAGAATATTCATTTTCTGACTTTTCTGGAACCAAAAACAACAGAAAACAGGCATCTGGCACTATGGCTCTTGTTAATAGGTTAGTCCAAGAAATCATAATAAAAGTACTCCAAAGTTGGAATAAAACACAAGAAAGTGGATAAAACCAAGCATGGAACATAAAAAATTATAGATACATTTGCAATGTATCAGGATCCTTATGCTCATTTAATGCATTTTACCGAGTTATGTTGGACACTTCAATTGAAAGGCTATTCTGATGATGAATTAAAACGTATAGCCAATCTTTTGGGAAAAGCTTAAATTGTTTACCCAACACTTCTCTAGCTTGGTATAAAATTTGCCCTGCATATACAATTGACATGTGGGAAAAGCTTAAAGGAGAATTTATATTTCAATTCTTTCCCAAAGTAAAGGTGGATGGGGTATGAAGGCCGATCAAGAACTTCAAGAATCACCCTAGATAAGGTTTGGTAAGATCTTTTAAAAGGTATGAATCTATTCTTAATAGATGTCCCCACCATTATTTACCTGAATGGTATATTTTACACATTTTCTATGGGGGACATAATCAAGAAATAAAGCATGAAATTGACTCAAATTCCGGAGGTTCCTTCATGGAACTAACTATTACTAAAGCTTGAGAACTTTTAGAAAGAATTCACCATAATAGAGAAACTTCGGGATTCGGTTTAGGTGGCGAAGGAGGTATAGAAGTTGAATATGATTGTCTGAATGCTTATAGGGAATCCAGTAAGATCAATGAAACTGTAAATGAATTCCATCTTGATGATGATATTACCTTGCAAATCCTTCAGTATTTTACATAACACATTGAAGCTCCGAACAAAGAATGGCTTCAATATAATCCGCCACCTAAGCAAGTTGAAGATGTAGAAATGGAAACTGTGGCCCCTATAGAGCCATCAAGTGAAAGAGAACCATATGCTAGCCCACTTCATTTCCCAAGGATGATGAAAAAACAAATGGCAGCCCAACAACTTGAAGAACAGCTAGAAGAGGAAATGATCCTCAAAAAGCAAGAAAAAGAGGCAAAGATAGAAGAAATTGTTCAAGGGAGCATGCATGAGATGGGAGAGGTAACTAAAGAAGATATATTGACTATGTATGCGCATTGCGTTATAGTGGAACTAAACATCGAAGCCTCTCAATTTTTTGAAGGAAAGGTAAAAGTTAAAAATATTGGTAAACCTATTCTTCCTTGTACCTTTGGTGAATCTTCTTATTATGGCATTTATGATATTGGAACAGCTATTAACGTCATCCCTTATAAATTTTACTTAGATATCCCGGATGAACTCAAACCCGCTGAATTAGAAGATACTGATATGACAATTATGCTAGCGGATAGAACACTTATAATTCCTATGGGGATAATTAGAGATGTTCCAATCTATGTTGGATCTTACAAGTACCCTATTGATTTTCTACTTATTAATATGCCTACTAATATTTATTGTCCAATTATTTTTGGAAGAACATTTCCGAATACCGTAGGAGCAAACATTGACTGGAAAAAGGAGATGGTGTCTCTCAAGTTTGGCGAAGATGATATGAATTTACATTTTTCTAAGTTCCAACACAAGCCAACTTATGAAGAGTTTGAAGAACATGAACAAGAGAAAGAAGAGGAAGGTAACATTACTAGCTGTTCCGCTGTGTTTTACGATACTCCTAATGATAAGTTAGAAAGAAGCTTGGTTAAAAATGATAATTTTCCTGAAGATATAGTGAAAATGGAAATTGATGAATATCTTAACTCGGTCCCTATAATTGATTCTGAATTGAATCAAGTTTATGAGACACCATAGAAAAAAGGAGACGAGGAGCTTCCCCCTTCTACACTCAAACCCCTTCCTAACGAATTGAAATACAGGTTTCTCGATAGTACTAATAAATATCCTATTATTATAAGTTCTAATCTTGCAGAGAAGGAAGAGGAAAATTTAATGATAGTTTTAAGGATGCATAGTAAGTCTCTTGGTTATTCTATGGATGACTTCAACAATTTCCATTTTCACTGTAATTGATTTGTGCACTTGCAGTCATCTTGGGGATAATAGCTTTGCAAGATGAAGTTTGAACAAAAAAGAAATATATATGCACAAAATATATAGGAGGTTTTTAGCCAACATGGAACATATTGATACTTCAGATCCTTACGTTGTCTCTTCCTTCTGTGCACATGAATAAGAGTGTTGTTAGAAGTTAGAACATTATTCATTTGTTGCTATGGGACATGTACATCTTGTTATGTAGAGCTGGTGTAAACTCTTTTATTTGTATCGACTGATGCAAGTTTTTTCATTAATAAAAGTTTCCTTTATCAGAATAACTAAAAGTTCAGGTTTACATGTCTCGTGACACGAGATGGCTTGGTAAAAGGATATCCCGAGCACCCCCGGGAAATGGGCTTACTCGGGATTTTTCTTTGAATTTAGCTCGGCCCAAATAAGGCTTACCGAGATATTTTGAATTCTGCACATTTTCTGATATTTCTATGGTTACCGGCCGATTACTGAAATTAGGAGGAAAAATAGAAATTCGAATTCAAAATTTGATTTTCAAAAAAATTCATGTAACCTTCCTAGGTAACCACAGTGACCAGATATACCGAGCCCCCTCGGAAAAAAAATCTAATTCGGTTACCACCAGAGGTGAAAACCAACGATGAAGAAAGCGATAACGTGGTCTCTCCTCTTCAGACTTCAGGGATACCAGAGGGAAGGTCTTCGGACCGTCGAAATCTGCTAACATCGTTGTAAAAACTGTAGCGTGTGCTTCTTTTCTTTATGAAAAGGAACAGGGGAGAAATCCCTTTTGATCTAAAAAAAAAAACTGTAGCGTGCTTTTTATTCTATCGAAATACTGATACTTCCATACAGGCATATGTGTGTCTCTGAAACATAGTTCTACACTGGACTCACACCTCGAGCAATAACTCGTGACAAGGACAAAGAATACGCACACAAAAACACAACCACGCGGATGAAAAGACCAACAAACAATATCGTACTTACACAAATACACACATGCAGCACATCATCGATCGGGACGAAGCATTGCATAGAATCACACTTGGCTCTTGATGGCGTCGCTGTAACCAGTGCGGTCGTCGTAGAACTTGGACCACAGCATGACTCCGCCGTACTTGGGAGTGCCCTTGATGAGCGGCAGCACGCGCGACGTGAGCTCGCGGGCAGGCACGAACCCGGTGCCGGCGGCGTCCTTGGAGGCCGGCAGCCCCAGGAAGATCTTACCGGCCGGCACCGACTCCCACTTCTTCCAGGCGTCCATGAACGCGCCGCGCCCCGCGCTGAACTGGCACTCCTCGTTGTTGTAGAACTGCACCCACACGAAGTCGAACAGACCCGTGCTGATGGCGCCGCCGTCCCACTCGTCCGGGAACGGGCACTGCGGCGCGGCGCTCAGCAGCACCGTCTTTCCCAGCTTCTTCAGGTCCGTGGCGAGGTTGTTCCAGAACTTGGTGCCGCCGAGCTCGATGTCGAAGTCGATGCCGTCGAGCACGGCGTCGCCTAGAGGGCGGGAGGAGGACGTGCCGCCCAGGTAGTTGTTCCACAGGTACATGGCGACCTGGCTGGCGTCACCGCGGGAGGAGAGGCCGTAGCTCCCGTCACCGCCGCCGATGGAGAGCAGGACCTTGACGCCACGGCGCTGGCACGACTTGATGTCCTTGCTCTGGCCTCTGCAGCCACCCGACGAGGGGTCACAGTGGCTGGCAAGGTTTAGCTCGGGCGTCTGGCCCTTGCCGAACTTGGGAAGGAAAGCGAGGATGACGAACTTGTAGTTTCCGGACGCGCACGTCTCGGCCAGCGACGCCTCGCCGTCGTTCTGGCCCCAGTAGACGGCTATGCTGCCGGCCTGGCAGGTGGCGAGGAAACCCACCAGGAGGGAGGCAGCGAGCAGGAAGGGGGCGAGAGCTTGGCTTTTCATGGCTAGACCTGGGATCAGCTAACCGAAGCTTGCCTAGCAAGTACAGGAAACTGTGATGGAGAGAGACCACTGAGACACTGAGCTGTGCTCTGTGTTTAGAGTTGTGATATGGCTATGCCTATACCTGGTGTTTTTATAGTGGCTTGATTGATGAAGCGTCTGAGCGTCGTGCCGTCATGGATGCTTTTCTTTAGTAGTTTCCGTGCCGTCGGACGTCCGCTCCTGCATCGGAATTTACCGAGAGTGGTTACTGTCAAGTAAAGATCAGCTAAGGGGCAGAAACATTTCGCTGCGGCTGGTATGTTTCCATGTTTATTTTACTCGGACTGATCAACGGTTCGTCGAAGATTAGTGAAGCAAATGCGTCCAAATCACAAACACTCAACCGTGATAAACTAGAACACCAACAATACACGAGACAAAAAGTTGCGCCTTCGCCGCTTTCCGCTGTCCCAGCAGGAGCAGGGTACCGGGCAGAAGGCTTATACAAAGTCTTGTGTAATTAGTGATGGTAGTTTATTGCGGCACGAAGTGCAACTAGTTGTACTTTAAATATTTGTAGCTTGAAGCAACCGCAACGACGGCTAATGCTTAAACGGGGCAAACCTATTTTGCAATGCTGCTGAACGAGCAGCATAGAAAATCTTCCTACAGGTGTTCGAGAAAGAAATTATTCCCACCGTAAACTAGGTGATGTTAAGTACTCGTCCCAACTAAAAACTTCAAGAAAGCTAAAGATTGGTCCGAGTCAAGTTTACCGGCATAGTAGGGAAGGTGGTGTTTTGGCTCCCATGTGCAAATAAACCTTTATGAAAAATCCATAAAAAAATAAAATTTAAATTGTCAAAAAAATCTGAACAAACAATTAGTATATACATCCGGAGATTCCACTAGTAGAAAAGATCCCCTTTGGTCCCGGTTCATAATGGCCATTGGTCCCGGATTTTCAACTAGGACCAATCACTCGGGACCAATGCTGGTCCCGGTTCTGGCACGAACCGGGACCAATGGGTCTTCACGTGGCCCGCCATCGCGGGCGCTTACAGTAGGACCTTTGGTCCCGGTTCGTGGCATGAACCGGCACCGAAGATCTTTTCTATATTTTTTTTCAAAAAATAATTTATTTTTTTGATTTTTTTTCGAATCTATGTATATTTTGACTGGTTAATCTCTCAGTCTCAATCACACTTAGTTTTTTATTAAATTTTAATCTTTGGTTAAACTTTCCGGTCGGTCACCTATCCTAACACTACTCCATCCTATCATGCTTAACATCTTGGTTCCTTCCTATCCCCTTTCCTATGTTCTACTTGTAAACTTATGTCTATATATGCTATTAATGATATTAACCCATGCATCTTGTGAGTCACACATTCTTATAATTTGAGTTACAAACATGATTTTAATGTACAAAAATGACTAAGTAATACTAATATTGAATAAATATAAAAAGTAAAATATGTTTTATTATTATTTTTGCATTAATTCATTTAATATGGCATAATTCATATCTTTAAATCCATAAATTGAAATTTCACAAATAATATGTCCATTATTATCAGAAAAATGTGAGGAATCCAAATATGTCATTTTTTGATTTTTTTTAATAAAATTAAAACTCAGAATTTTGACTCTTTTGAAATTTCAAAAACCTAAAACAAATTGCAAACGGCTGAAGGCAGTTGGCATTGGTATCGTAATTTTTTGCCGATAATTTTGATATATTATACGATTTTTTCCGACATCGTATGCACAAATGGCGGCCATCTAAAGTTTTTATAACGTTTTCTTACAATTTTTTTATCCCGGTTTATGTCCCGAACCGGTACTAAAGAGGGACCCTTTGGTTCCGGTGCGTGACATGAACCGAGACCAATGCTCCGCTGACCATTGGTCCCGGTTAATGCCTTGAACCAGGATCAATACCCCGAGATGAACCGGGACCGATGTCCTGACGGTATGAACCGGGACCGATGTCTGTCATTGGTCCCAATTTGTTATTCGAACCGGGATAAATGGCTTTGGGGGCTGGACAAAGGCCTCTTTTCTACTAGTGTTCTATGCCCGTACAAAACTATTCAGATAGAATGAACATCTTATGTGGCTTGTGTAAAATAAAAAAAACATATTGGTGAATTGGAGCACTGAAATTTGTCTTTTTTACATGCGACATCTAAAATGTTATTTTTACCCGCAAACTTGCGTATGAACATTTAGTGTTTGGATGTACATGCAAATACTTTTTTTCTTTTTTTTGACATTTTAAAATATATTTTCACACAATGAGTTCATTTGCGCCCGTGAACCGAATTGGATTTCCACATAATAGGAACATATTTTCTTTTTAAGGTCGACTGAGGCTACGCATAACTGCTTGTAGTCCTGCCATTTGACATGTTACTTTCGAAAATGGGGGAAACACCACGGCCTTTGCATTAGCTGATGCACATAATTTTTTATTTGAACAATATCATTTAGTATTATTACAAAGTCATGGATAGCTCAAAGTTAAAACATGAATCAACCAGGGAAAAGGAAATACCATATGGCAAATAAGCATCGTGCAGTTGACTAATATCCTGCCAACCAGCCTGGTCAAAGATATCCTGCGCGGCTGTGAGCAGACGGCGGAGCTAGCGGGCTCATGGAGCCTGGACATGGCAATCACACGTGAACGATTAGCTGAGTTTTGCTCAGCATGCATTAGTATTAATCAATCAGATTAGTGTAAAGATCAGTGGCCACTCGCCGGACGAGCCCGGGCAGCCGCCCGGGGTCGCCGGGAGCTGGCTCTGCCACTGGGTCTCGCGGTAAGAGAAGAGCCCATAGATGGACCCAATGTGCCACCATATGGATAACCTGTAAAAAGTTTAAATAATGATGTCATTACTGCATCTCCATATTGACACAAATTCTAGCATAATCAAATTTGTCCACTCCACTTAACCAATTTCCAAACATATTTGTGATATTAGTTGGTGAAGGTAGGTCATAAGAAATATCAACTATGCGCCAAAGAAGCCTAGCAAACGAACAAGATAGAAAAGGATATTCAACTGTCTCTTGTGCCACAAAAGCTATGTTTTGTATATCCAATCCAATTTCTTTTTGCTAAGTTATCTTTAGTTAATAAAACTTTGTTGTTGAGGAATCATATAAAAAATTATCTTTAGTGGAAGTCAGTTTATATAAGTATGTTCATCCATAGATCCTCATACATTGATTTGACAGAGAAAGCCACCCCAAATGTTGTCAGGTTCCACACAAATTTATCCGGCTCATTAGATAATTATACCATCATCACTTTTTGGCATAAATGTAACCATGTTGTCCATGTGCCATTTGATATGTGTCCGGTGATTATTTCCTAATTAGCCTTGAAGTATACAATGGCATGTGCCACTTGTGCACTATATCAGATCAAAGGAGCTCAATGTCCTGCTAAAATTTACTAAAATGTGAGGAAAGCAAAATTTATCACTAAATTATGTCTGAAAATATTCTGGTCCTACAAGTTGAATACACACGTGCGATGATGAGCTCTCAACATCTTAAACCCGACATAGTACTCCATCCCTTGGCCTATAACAATTTATATGGATGGCATGGAATTGGTTTCACACACATGAAACACAATCCATAGAAAAATAGAAACTTAAAAAGAAACCAGCCAAAATAGATTTAAATGAATAAAAAATCAGGAGAAATGAATTGAACAAAATAAAAGTAGAAAATAAGGAAAATAGAAGAATGAAAATGAACAAAAACTGCAAATCATGAAAAATATTCCGGGTAGATTATGAATAAATATGAGAATCTTGTAAATGTAATTAAACCTATAAATATGGTGAAGATAGGAAATATCATAAGTATCCATGAAAACCAAGAAAATTAGAGAATTTTCTCAAGATATTCATGTTTTCTATGAATGCCCTAAAATTACTTCAGTTTCGTTTTAAAATTTGTCAATTATTTGTTTTTGTTCCGGATGGAATTATTCATAATCCTGTTCCTCTTATTTCCATAAGTTTTATTTTTTCACTTCCGTTCTTCATTTTCTTCGGATGTACCTCTTATTATCCGGCCCCCCTCAAAACCATCTGCACACTTAGCGCACATGAAAAGTCTCCATAGTATTGTTATCTAACAGCAAAACATAGGAAAACATAAAATGTTCTTTCGGCTACCAATATGATGTAGTCTTAGGAGTTTAACACACTACACTATGATACATAACACACGCACACTACACTGAAACGCTAAAAGTGTGTAATGCCATAGGTACCGGGTAGGGCACAATAGGAAGCATAATAGGAAGCATCACACGTAGCTCTTGATGGCGGTACTGTATCCACTGCGATCATCGTAGTACTTAGACCACAACATAACACCACCATATTTGGTTGAGCCCTTGATGAGCGGCAACACACGTGATGTGAGCTCGCTGGTAGGTATGAATCCCGTGCCCGCTGCGTCCTTCGAGCTGGAGGCCGGCAATCCAAGAAAGATCTTCCCTGCTGGCATCGACACCCACTTATTCCACGCATTCATGAATGCAGCGCGCCCCGCATCGAACTGGCACTCCTGGTTATTATAGAACTGCACCCAAACATAATCGAATAACCCTGTGCTGATTGCGCCACCATCCCACTCGTCAGGGAACGTACATTGAGGTGCCGCACTTAATAGCACCATCTTCCCGCCGTTCTTGCCCAATTTCTTGAGGTCTGTAGCCAGGTTGTTCCAGAACCTAGCACCACCTTTCTCGATGTCGAAGTCGATACCATCGAGTATGGCATCACCGAGGGGGCGTGACGAGGACGTGCCTCCCAAAAAGTTGTTCCAGAGATACATGGCAACCTGACTGGCGTCACCGGGGGATGAGAGGCCATAGCTTCCATCGGCGCCGCCGATGGAAAGGAGAACTTTCACGCCACGGCTCTGGCACGAGTTGATGTCCTTGCTCTGGCTTCTGCAGCCGCCAGATGAAGGGTCACAGTGGCTTGCAAGGTCCAGCTGCGGTGTCTGGCCTTTGCCGAACTTGGGGAGAAAAGCGAGAATGACAAACTTGTAATTCCCGGATGCGCATGTTTCGGCAAGAGATGCCTCACCGTCATTCTGGCCCCAATAGATGGCGATGCTTCCCGCGTGGCATGTAGTGAGCAGCGCCACCAGGAGGAAGGCAGTGAGCTGAAAGGTAGTGAACGCTCGGCTTGCCATGGCTGGGCTGCCACCAATCGGAGCCTGGCTAGTTGATTCTCACTCAGTGGAGAGAATACTCAGGTTGTGAGGTGTTGTGCTCTGTACTTTGAGTTGTGATATGGCTATTGCCTGCGTTTGGTGTTTTATAGTGGCTAGATGAAGCTTATCATCGTCGTACAGCTGGTAATGGATGATTTGAGTAGCTGCTTCCGTGCCTTGCCTCTTCCGTTCCTTCATCTGAATTTACCTAGCGTGTTTGTCCGGTTGAGTAAAGCTACGATTAGAAAACATTTCGTTGCGGTTCATGTATTTTCATGCTTATTTTACTCGGACCGGTCAACAATTCATCAAAGATCAGTGAAAAAAAGTGCGGTCAACTTGCAAACACTAATTTTCTTGCGATAAGTATCTCGAACACTCAACCTTATTAGACAAAACACTAAAATATAGCGACGAAAAATTGGGTACTTCCTGTAATCGCTGTCACAGCAGAGTACCGGGAAGAACGCATATAGAGGGTCTTGTACAATTGATGATATAGTTTATTGCGGCATGAAGTGCAGATAGTTTAACTATTTGCAGCTAGAAGGAACCTCAACTATGGCTAACTCTCGAACGGGGCAAATATATTTTCAGTGGTCCTCGACAGTGGAATACAAAATGTTCCTGATAAAATTGGTGTTTTTCAGTACTCGTCCAAATTAACAACTTCACAGAAATTACCAGTTTAGCTTATGTAGTTCTGCCATTTGAACACGTCTTTAGCAATTTAGCATATTGGTTCCTGAATAGTCTTGGAGTACATGATGTGTGCCGCATGAACACCATATCGGATCGGCTCGAGACAGCTCAAGGTTCTACAGAATGTGAGATATGAGAAAAGTAAATGTTTTGTCAACAAATGTTGTTGGAATACAATTTTTGTGCCATGGAACTTGAATACCACACAATAATTCACCTCTCAGCTTCTTAAACGGACAAGGTTGGTCCATCTCTTGGCCCAAAACAGTTCAATGGATGGCATGAAGTGGTTTCTCACACATCGTAACACGCTCAACAAAACTTTGAAGAAATTCAAATAACATAAAATAAAGAAAACATAGTTAAAAGAAAATCATGAAAGGATAATCAATGAATTGAAAGGTACTAAAAAATTAAATAAGGGGAAACGATTATATATAAATTACTAGTCTTATAAATATAACAAATCATGAAATCTCATGAAGATATGGAATATCATAAGTAATCTAGAAAACCCAGAAAATTAGAGAATTCTCTAATAATTCCAGGTTTTTTCACGAATGCCCTAGAATTATTATTTTTAATTTATCATAAAAACTCTAAATTATTTTATACGATAATAAAACGCCAACCAGAAGGGATGTTAAATGGATTGATGTTGTGCATGCAACAATTATTTTGCAATTTGACTTGTAGTTGTGTGTACCTAAAGAAAAATATATGTAAATGATTTGGCCAAGCAAGATAATTTACCCCATGAAAACACTCGGCTATTCCAAAACAATTCAGGAACTACAAAACAATTCGACGAGGTTGGATGACTAAAGCATGGTGATTACACAAAATATGATGCATCGAGTTCATTTTGTACCGCCATATGTGATGCGACGAGTTGACCTACGAGCGAGCGAAGTCAACACAAATCCTAGTAGGTACGATAAGATGTGTGTAAATAGGGTTGTACAATTAAGTATTTGCATTGTGCCACCAGTATGAGCTGGACAAATACGGGAAAAATATACTTGTCAACATAATGGAACTTCGCTTCAAACTATCAACTATATTGTTTTCTTCAAAAGCAAATGAACTGTATACTCTTTTTATTCATATTTACATATGCTTGCACAACACTGTTATGCTAGATACCAATATGATGCCGACAATGAACACGCTATACTATCTATCTATACTATGATAAAGATGACCGGACACACAACACTGAAACGCTGAATACAACCGATACCACGCTAAGCACAATAGAAAGAATCACACGTAGCTCTTGATGGCGGAGCTATATCCACTGCGATCATCATAGTACTTAGACCATAGCATGACACCACCATACTTAGGCGAGCCCTTAATGAGTGGCAGCACACGTGATATGAGCTCGCTGGTAGGGATGAATCCCGTGCCCGCCGCATCCTTGGAGCTGGAGGCCGGCAGTCCTAGAAAGATCTTCCCTGCCGGCACCGACACCCACTTATTCCACGCACCCATGAATGCATCACGCCCCGCGTCAAACTGACACTCCTGGTTGTTGTAGAACTGCACCCACACATAATCGAACATCCCTGTGCTGATCGCGCCACCGTCCCACTCGTCAGGGAACGGGCACTGGGGCGCCGCACTTAGCAGCACTGCCTTTCCGCCATTCTTGCCCAATTTCTTGAGGTCCGTAGCAAGATTGTTCCAGAACTTAGCGCCGCCTTGCTCGATGTCGAAGTCAATGCCGTTGAGTATGGCGTCACCGAGGGGGCGGGACGAGGACGTGCCACCCAAGAAGTTGTTCCACAGGTACATGGCAACTTGACTGGCGTCACCGGGGGACGTGAGGCCGTAGCTTCCATCGGCACCACCGATTGAAAGGAGAACTTTCACGCCACGGCTCTGGCACGAGTTGATGTCCTTGCTCTGGCTTCTGCAGCCACCGGATGATGGGTCACAGTGGCTTGCAAGGTCCAGCTGCGGTGTCTGGCCCTTGCCGAATCTGGGGAGGAAAGCTAGGATGACGAACTCATAGTTCCCGGACGCGCATGTTTCGGCCAGCGACGCCTCCCCATCGTTCTGGCCCCAGTAGATGGCGATGCTGCCAGCATGACACGTCGCAAGGAGCGCCACAAAGAGGAATGCAACGAGCTGGAAGGGAGTGAGAGCTCGGCTTGCCATGGCTGGGTCTGGCACCAATCGGAGCCTGGCTAGCTGCTAGGTGCTCACTGGAGACAGTGGAGAGATATATAATACTCAGGCAGGGAGGTCTGCTCTGTATTTCGAGTTGTGATATGGCTATTGTGCATACGTTTTGGTGTTTTATAGTGGCTTGATGAAGCGTCTCAGCAGCGTACAGTCATGGATGCGTTTTGAGTAGCTGGTTTTCCTGCCGTGGCCCGTCCGCCCCTGCATCTGGATTTTACAGAGAACGCGGTTAAGAAAACTGCGACGCGAAAACGTCCCGTTGCGGTTCGCATGTTACCGTGCTTTTTTTTTTTTTTTTTTTTTGCTCGGATTGGTCGACGGTTCATGAAAGATTAGTGAAGCAGCACGTTCAAATTACACCCTGCTTTTTTTTTTTGCGAAGAAAAATCACACGCTCCACCATAGTTAAACTAGAACACCAGCTAAAAGAATTGGGTCTTCTCCTGATCCATTCGTTATCACAGCGGAGTACAGGGCAAGACGCATATAGTCTATATATACGGTTGGTGATACTAGTTTATTGCGGCAAGGCAACGTAGTGCAGATAGTTTAATTATTTGCAGCTGGAAGCAACTTTTTTTTTTTTTTGGCGGGAAGCTTGAAACAGCTTTAACGATGGCTAATACTAGAACGAGGCAAACATATTTGCAACTTTCCTGAACAGAGAAATAGAAACGCTCCAGCTAAATTTGGTGTTATGTCATGTTTACCTAAACCTGGTGCCTCTAGTCTACTGACACGGTGGTGTTTTTGGCTTCCAGGTGCATATGAGGTTAGTTTGAAAAATTGCATTAAAAAATTCAAAATGTCAAACTTAGCAGCAAGGCGTGAATATATTTTTTTAAGTTGATTCGGGCGACTAAGAGCTTCTTCAATGGCATCCCCTAAACCTTCCCATCGGTCCGAAACGGTCCGCGTGGACCAAATTGGCCCAAAGACAGAACCTAACAGCCCCCAAATCATGTCCAATATTCGCGGATAGCCCACTTTCGCCAAAACATGGTGACGGTTTGGGGGTGTCCGCATGACATGCTGTTGCATCCCGCCTGGCCCAGTTGGCAGACAAACACATCCCACCCATGGTCTCCTCCTCTCTTTCTCTCTCCCTTCTCCTAGTTTCTCTCTGCGCGACGAGCAGGAGACCAACGCGACGCCGCACCTTCCTTGGAAATCCCGGCTAGCCTTGGGCATGCGCCACCGACCAGATCGGCGCATCGCGACCGCAACATGCCTCTAGTCTGTGCGAGCGAAACTGCCCAAGCCACCCCGCCACCTGTCTCACCTCACCACTCACCCCTCCTCCCATGAGCCATCGCCGCCGGCAACCCTCACCTCCAGCGCCTCTCACTGCTTGCCGCTCTCCATGCGCGTGCAATCGGCACCTTTGTTTGGCTCAACAATAATGACAAAGAAATAGAGAAAAAGGAACATCGAGACGATGGTATTTGGAAAGGTGCCACCATTGGGTTCGGGGGCAGACTAAGGGCGAACAGATCTACACCGCTCCCCCAAATCGGATAAATTGAGGACATGTTTTGAGGAGCCCATTGGAGATGCTCTAATATCAACTTGATGGTTCCGTCATTGTGACATGTGCTGCTACACACACCACGTGTTCTGTACGATTTCCATATGACAATGCATACAAGCCTTCCATTTGTTAGACCAGATCAAGGAAATCCACAGTATGTTGTATCGTACGGAAATCGGACATGCAAGTGTAGTGTGCATAGTTGTTCCGACACGATAATGACCTCTCAACTTCATGAGCCTAACAATATTAGTCCTTTGGCCTTAAAGAATTTGATGGATGACATGGAAGTCGTTTCACACACTTCGCAGCAGACTCCAAAACAATTGAAGCAAATTCTACAAAAATAATCAGGAAAATTATTTGAAAGAAATTTAACAGAAAATCTGGAGAATGAATCAAAAGAAAATAGAAAACAGGAAATAAGGAAAATTAAATAAAAAGCACAAATCATGAAGAAAATTCTAGACGTATCACTAATAAATGCAGGTGTGTTGTAATTGTAACAAAACCTAGAAATGTAGGCACTATATGAATGTAAGTATTCTAGGAAATAAAAAATAGAGATTTCTTATAAATAGTTCATTCTTTACGAGTACCCTAAATTTTCATTTCATTTTAAAACTTTGTTAATTTAGTTTGTTGTTTTTATAGTTTTTACTTGGTATTTGTTTCCTTAAGTTTCACGAAGTTTAATTTTTTATTCCCTTATTCATTTTCAAGATTATTTAGTCTTTTCTCAAGAAAATCCTACTACTGGGATGTACGGGTACAATAATGTTTTGTTTAACAATAATTATTAATAATCTAAGGTACACAAGTATTCTTACCAAAGCTTAATCAGTTTTAAAGTTAAGAATAAATAGCAACTGATTGGGACATAATGATGCTTTGGTGCAGTAATCTTTAAGTGATACATCTCGTAAATCAGGTAGGAAAATAAAAATATATGTAATCGATTTCACAAATCAATGGATAATTGTTACTAATTACAGCGCTCTTCTGATTGTAATTATGATATATCGAGTTCATTCGTACTTGTTGCGATATGTGATGCGTTGAGTGTGACTTGCAATCAAATATGACCGCAGGGGTGGGGCACGAGGTGTGCATACTCAATCTTGGAGATAGATCCCTAACAATTAAGTATTTTGCATAACACCAACACTATAATAGGGTAACAAACACATGTTTGTCAACAATGCAACTTTGCTTCAAACTATCAATGGTGTACCTTTTTCATTCATATTTACATATCCATATGCGTATCTCCATAACACTAGTATGCTAGCTAGTAGGATATGTCTATCTCAACCAATTAACACGCTATACTATGGTACATAACACACGCACACACACAACACTAAAAGGCTAAACGTGTGTAACGCCATAGATGTCGGGCCAAAAATAACAGAAAGGATCACACATAGCTCTTTATGGCGGAGCTATATCCACTGCGATCATCGTAGTACTTAGACCAAAGCATGACACCACCATACTTGGGCGAACCCTTGATGAGAGGCAACACACGCGACGTGAGCTCGTTGGCTGGGATGAACCCCGTGCCCGCCGCGTCCTTGGAGCTGGAGGCTGGTAGTCCTAAAAAGATCTTCCCTGCTGGCACCGACACCCACTTATTCCATGCATCCATGAATGCAGCGCGGCCTGCGTCAAACTGGCACTCCTGGTTGTTGTAGAACTGCACCCACACGTAATCGAACAAACCGGTGCTGATTGCGCTGTCGTCCCACTCATCAGGGAATGGGCACTGCGGTGCCGCACTCAACAACACTGTCTTTCCGCCGTTCTTGCCCAATTTCTTGAGGTCTGTAGTGAGGTTGTTCCAGAACTTAGCACCACCTTGCTCGATGTCAAAGTCGATGCCGTCGAGTACGGCGTCGCCAAGAGGGC
Organism: Avena sativa; assembly: GCA_916181665.1. Lineage (NCBI taxonomy): Eukaryota > Viridiplantae > Streptophyta > Magnoliopsida > Poales > Poaceae > Avena > Avena sativa. The sequence goes on along the minus strand of OV702288.1, from coordinate 623,602,438 downwards.
GAGACGAAGATGTGCCACCCAAATAGCTGTTCCACAGATACATGGCAACCTGACTGGCGTCACTAGGGGATGACAAGCCATAGTTTCCATCAGCGCCACCGATGGAAAGGAGAACTTTCACACCACGGCTCTGACACGAGCTGATGTCCTTGCTCTGGCTTCTGCAGCCGCCAGACGAAGGATCACAATGGCTTGCAAGGTCCAGCTGCGGTGTCTGACCCTTACCGAACTTGGGGAGGAAAGCAAGAATTACGAACTGATAGTTCCCGGATGCGCAAGTTTCCGCTAGTGACGCCTCGCCGTTGTTCTGGCCCCAGTATATGGCGATGCTGCCTGCGTGGCACATGGCGAGAAGTGCCACGAGGAGGGAGGCAGTGAGCTGGAAGGTGGTGAAAGCTCGGCTTGCCATGGCTGGGCTTAATTGCAGAGTGCTTAGCTAGTGGCTATGGTGCTAGGAATGATGTAGGGTACTAAGGTTTGTGCTTTTGGTTTTGAGTTGTGATGACTATGGTAAACAGAGATTTTTATAGTTGTCCGATGGTGCTAAAAGTGGCAATACGAGCGCCGTGGAGGATTTCTAGCTAGTAGCTTTCGTGCCGTAGTGGCTCATCCACACGCGAAACTGAAATGAAATTTATAAAGAGGGCTCGCGGTTAAGTAAGAATCAGAACTGAAATTAGACAGACTGGCGGTGACGGGCCAGTTCAATCGTTGAACCCTACCGAGACAATAAACAATACGAGCGACAGAAAAATGGGCAATCTATGCAATACCGGTCAAATCAAATCATTCGCACGCTACGTTATCAGCAACAGGCACTTTGGGTTAACTGATGGGCGACGCCTCGACGGTATATTGTATTTTGCGACACATATTGCTGATAAGAGCATCTCCACGCGCTAAAACTGTTTGGCAACCAGCATGCGCGGCTTTGGCGCCACCTCCACCGGAAGGCAACTTTTTTTTTCAGCGCGCGCTAAAAACAGCTCTTCTAACTGGTCGCGTGATACGTTGAAAATGTATCTATAATTTTTTATGTTTCATTTTTGGTTTATAATTACTTTTTTATGTTTTATCCATACTTTCGACTACTTTTTATACATTTTTTTGAACTAACCTATTAACAAGATGTCACAGTGCCAGCTGTCTGTTTTCTGTTGTTTTTTGTTCTAAAAAAATTAGAAAATGAATATTCTCGGAATTGGACGGGACAAAAGTCAAAGTCAATATTTCACCGAGGGAGACACGGAGCCAGAATACGAGACGGAGAGGGGCCAGGGGCCGACCACACCACCTGGCCGCGCGGCCAGGCCTGACCCGCGCCAGGGGATGGTGCGGCCGCCTAGGGCACCCCCTTGGCCTCCTCTTTCACCTATATATTGCCTCCGATACAGAACTTCTAAGTACCCGATCAAAAATTCATGAAAGAGTCTGTAGCCGTCATCATCTCCATCCCTAGATCAGGAGGAATCGGAAGCTCTTCCCGGCACCCTATCGGAGGGGAGAATTCACCCTGAAGGCCTTCTTCATCACCATGTAAGCCTCTGGTGTGATGCGTGAGTAGTTTATTCTTGGACTACGGGTACATGTAGTAGCTAGATGGTTGGTTCTCCTCCTTTGTGCTATCATGTTTAGATCTTGTGAGCTCCGTTCATGATCAAGATCATCTATTTGTAATCATACATGTTGTGTTTGCGAGAATCCGATAGATATTGAGATGCTATTTTAGATTGATTATATATTCTAACATGTCTTTGTTATTTGTGATCTTGCATGCTCTCCGTTGTTAGTAGATATCTTGGTCGAGTAGATGTTAGCAGCTCCAAGAGAGAGTATTTATGCTCGATAGTGGGTTCATGCCTCTAGTAATCTGAGAAAGTGACAGAAATCTGTAAGGTACTAGATGTGTTGTTGCTACTAGGGAGAAAACAACAATCCTTTGTTTATAGAACAATCGTATTGTTTACTTTATATGTAATGCTTAATGCAATTATCTGTTACTTGCAACTTAATACTGAAGGGGGTTTGAATGATAACCTGAAGGTGGATTATTAGTCATAGATGCAGTTGGATTATGGTCTATGTATAATGTTATAATACCCAATCAAATCTCATAGGAGTCAAAATGATTAGTATATGCATGTATGATTTCTCGATGCTTGTCAATTGCCCCGCTGTAATTTATTCATCCAACATGTCATCTATCTTAAGGAGAATCACCACTAGTAAACTATGGACCATAGTCCTTTCTTTTACCATCAATCTATAAATGTTTACTATTTTCTGTTTACTTTATGCAACTACTACTATCTTCCACACAATACGTTTAATCCATTGTTTTCAGCAAAACCGGTGAGATTGACAACCTCACTATAAGTTGGGGACACAGTTCTGTGGTTGTGTTGTGCAGGATTCCAAGTTGGAAACAACACCTTGAAGGTGTTTCCTTACTCCTACTGGTTCAATAACCTTGGTTTCACAACTGAGAGAAAATGTGCTACTGTGCTCATCATACCTTCCTCTTGGGGTTTCCAACGAGCTCATCGCATCTTGAGCCAACAAGCATCTTTCTGGCGCCGTGGATTGAAGGAACAAGCACCACGTCAACCACACGCCAGCACCGCGCCAGCGCAAACAACAAACACACTTTCATACAATCAACAAGATCAAACAAATCAAAATAATTCAATAACAAATTGTCTAGTTTATTATTACAACGCAAGCTAATAGTGCATAAAAGTAATACAGTAAGTGCAACAAATTGTTCACAACAAATACAACAAGTTGTTCATCAACAAGACAATAAATATACAAATAAAGAAGCCACTATTATTTTTCAAACCATTTCCACCACTGCTCGATGAGATGTTTTTGCAACTCATCATGCGTCTGATTGGACCGAATCGAATGATACGACGAAATGAAACGCGCCACCCTATGTGCTTGCCACTTCATTTGCATGGAACCCCCATCAAGTCATAGTGGATGTGATATATATCTTACCACGGTCATCCTCTATGATCATGTTATGCATGATGACACAAGCATTCATGATATACCAGAGGTACTCTTGGTCCAAAAATCTAGCCGGTCCTCTCACAATTGCAAATTGGGTTTGCAAAATTTCAAATGCTCTCTCCACGTCTTTCCTAGCCGTCGCTTGTGCATTGTGAAAATTGGTTTGTTTCTTACCTTTGGGTTGGTAAACCGGCTTCACAAATGTTTGTCATCTTGGGTAGATGACGTCGGCAAGATAGTAGCCATAGTTGCAATTGTGGCCATTTGCTTCAAAATCGACTAGTGGACCTTCACGCAATGCAATCCTTGTCATAAGTGGTGACCGTTGAAGAACATGTCATTGCAAGACCCGGGCATACCAAAGAATGCATGCCAAATCCAAGTCTCGTGATCTGCCACCACTTCAAGGATTATAGTGGAATCCTTTTTGTGCCCGTTAAATTGTCCATACCATACCGCGGAACAATTCTTCCAACTCCAGTGCATGCAATCAATTGAGCCAAGCATACCTGGAAACCCGTGAGCCTTGTTCAACTCCAAAAGCCTAGCAGTGTCTTCAACATTGGGGGATCTCAAGTATGTGGAGTCAAACACTTGCACAATTTCCATGGCAAAGAGCTTGACACACTTGATAGCGGTACTCTCACCACTGGCCAAGTGATCATCAACTAGATCCGCTGGTATTACCGTATGCCAACATATGCAAGGTGGCGGTCACCTTCTGGTAGGTTCTGTGCCTAAGTTCTCTGGCAGCATTCCTCCTTTTCACAAAGTAGCTATCATACTTCGCCACCTCCTTCGTGATGCACTTGAACAAGTCGATGCTCATCCGAAAACGACGACGAAAATAGCTCTCGGGATATGTTGCATTTTCATTGAAATACACCCGCAACAACTTCTCATGGCCTTCGATCCGTTCCCTCTACAACTTTTGTCTTCCAAAAAAAGAGCCACCAATTTTCGGCTTCTTATTGGCGCGCCAAGCCAATAGCATGGAGATGTTTTCTTCTTTCTCAATATCAACTTCATCATCGGATGAATCATTGGAAAAACTTATCTATAAGCATGTAAAATAATTGAAATACTTCTACCAAATAAAATGTAAACAAAATGGGCACGGCGCGGCGACGCATACCTTGTGGCGATTTCACCGAACACGTTGTGTGTGCCAAGTTGCCTCTCAGATAGAGGAGGACACCATTGCTATCGAGCTTGGCGCGGAAGCACGACACCGGGGGAGATTCACCACGCGGCGGCGAACGAGGCGGCGAATCGACAAAAATAACCGAGCACCCGGCGCGGCGATGATGGCGGCGGGAGATTCACCGCGACGACGCACACGTGGCACGCTGATGTCTACGCACTTCTATTCTTGTAGACAGTTGTTGGGCCTCCAAGTGCAGAGGTTTGTAGAACAACAGCAAGTTTTCCCTTAAGTGGATCATCCAAGGTTTATCGAACTCAGGGAGGAAGTGGTCAAAGGTATCCCCTCTCAAGCAACCCTGCAATAAAGATACAAGAAGTCTCTTGTGTCCCCAACACACCCAATACACTTGTCAGGTGTATAGGTGCACTAGTTTGGAGAAGAGATAGTAAAAAACAAGTGGTATGGATAATTATAAGTGGTAACGGTGCTAGAAAATAGCTTGCTGGCGTGTGGTTGACGTGGGAAAAGACTAAAGGCAAACTGAAATAAAGAAGGAAGCAAGCAAACATGTAATAGATCTAATAGAAAACGGTGTTTTAGTGCTTAGAAACAAGACCTATGGATCGTACTTTCACTAGTGAACACTCTTATATAAATATATTTTTCTTTATGATACTACGCTGAACTACCCTCCGGTTGAACACTCTAATCGATGGTAGGGCTATAACAACACACCTCAAAGTTCATCTTTGCCATCTAGAAAACCCCACACTGTCACCTTGAGCACTAGATGGTTCCAACAAACACCACAATTTCATAAAGACATCCAACTCCAAATATAACTCATAACAAGTATTTGTAATCTCTAGCCTAAGTGCCACCATGGTGTGCACGCTGTCACTTTCACACACATGGGGAGAGCAGAGATCTATTAAAGCACTTGAGTAGCAAGGTAGATCTATAGATTACAAGCTCATGATCTCAATAAGATCATGCATAGAGAGAGAGATGAACACATAGCTACTGGTACAACCCTTAGCCTGGAGAGAAAACTACTCCCTCATCATCATGGGAATCAGCAACGGCGATGGAGATGGTGGTGGAGATCGATGGAGGTGGCTCCGGGGGCACTTCCCCGTCCCGGCAGGGTGCCGGAATAGAGACTTTATGTCCCTCGAATCTCCCCTTCGGTGGCGGCGGCGCTGTGGAACTTTTTATGGATTTCTGATTGACTATTTAGGGTTTATGCATCGGGAGGCTCTTATAGCCGAGAGGGGAGACCGAGGGGGTGCCAGAGGGGCCCACACCACCCCCTGGCGCGGTGATGACCCACAAGTATAGGGGGTGTATCGCAGTATTTTCGAGGGAAGTGAAACCCAATTTATTGATTCGACACAAGGGGAGCCAAAGAATACTTATCAGCCTTAACAACTGAGTTGTCAATTCAGCTGCACCTGGAAACAATCTTGCTCACAGCAGTTTATTAGTAGCAACAGTTTTGTAGTAGGAATAGTAAAGTTACAGTAGTAGCAAAGCAAAGACAGTAGTAACAAAAGCAGTAAACAGGGGGATTCGAGTGCGGTAGGCATAGGGATGGATGGACGGGCGTTGCATGGATAAGACAATTCACATAGCAATCAGAACATAGGGAAATTGCAGATAAATAAGATAAAGCATCCAAGTACTAGATAATCCTAGGCATGTTCCATATATAGTCATACGTGCTCGCAATGAGAACTTGCACAACATCTTTTGTCCTGCCAGCCCATTTGCAGCGGGGCCTCTGGGGAACTACTGGCAATTAAGGTGCTCCTTTTAATAGAGCACCGGAGCAAAGCATTAACACTCCGTGAACACATGTGATCCTCACATCAAAGCCTTTCCCTTCCGGCTACCCCGATTTCTGTCACTTCAAGACCATAGGTTCCGGACAACGACGTGTGTATACAACTTGTAGATAAGACCCAAAACAATACTATCATGATGAATCAATAACATGTTCAGATTTGAGATCATGGCACTTGGGCCCTAGTGACAAGCATTAAGCACAACAAGTCGCAACAAAGTCATAAAGCACTAATAAAAGATACTAGGCACCATGCCCTAACAATCTGATGACATTACATGAACAATCTCATCCAATCCCTACCATCCCCATAGCCTACAGCGGGGGATTACTCACTCATAGATGGAGGAAACATGGTGGAGATCGATGGAGACGGCTCCAGGGGCACTTCCCCGTCCCGGCAGGTGCCGGAACAGAGACTTTCTGTCCCCCGAATCTCCCCTTCGGTGGCGGCGGCGCAGCGGAACTTTTCGTGGAAAAACGTTAAACCCCCCGAAGTTTTTAGGTCAGAAGGCTTCTTATAGGCGAAGAGGGAGACTGGGGGTGCCTGGGGCCACCACACCAGGCCCTAGCGCAGCCAGGCCCAGCCCGCGCCTAGGGGGGTGTGGCCAGTCCCTGGCCCTCCTCCGACTCGTATTCTGGCTCCATGAGTCTTCTGAAAAAATAGGCACTTTGGCTTTTGTCCCGTCCAATTCCGAGAATATTCATTTTCTGACTTTCCTGGAACCAAAAACAGCAGAAAATAGGCAACTGGCACTGTGGCTCTTGTTAATAGGTTAGTCCAAGAAATCATATGAAAAGTACTCCAAAGTTGGAACAAAACACAAGAAAGTAGATAAAAACAAGCATGGAGCATCAAAAATTATAGATACATTTCCAATGTATCAACATCCCCAAGCTTAACTCCTGCTCGTCCTCGAGTAGGTAAGTGATAAAAAGAAAGAATTTTTGAGGTGACATGCACCATCAAAGACTTGATCAAAGTATTTGCAAAACATTCAAAGCTGGGATCATAGTACTTCAATCATAACATGAAAGACAATTGTTCTAGCAATAGGCAAAGAAACTATGATGCAACATGGAAAGGCACAAACAAAAGATTCATGAATAACAATGCTTTGCAAGACGTTTGTTTGTTTCACATAAAGAAAACATAGCATAATAGTATTTAGCTTGTCCCTCAATAGAGTAGCACATATAAATGCATAGGACACCTTCAATGTTCATAAGAGTGACTAGATACAATAGTTTTAAACAAGCAATAACAAGTTATGCATCAATCAACTAGTCTTGGGACAATGCACATAGAACTAAGAATGGCCACTCTGCTCTCAAAGTAGGTGCATAAAGATATAAGGTGGAGACTCAATATAATGGTGGAAGAAAGGCCTTTTGTAAAAGGAAGTAGGGATTCAAGTCTCATAAAGAGCTTCCAAAAATTATGGTACTTATAGCTTTCAGCTCTCATTGCCCCTATCATAAGCATCTTGAAGTGATTAAGGTTAAAGTGAACAAACTATGGTGTACATGCTTGACGAAGTATAAGTCAGAAATCTCATGTCCCTTGTATACAAGGGCCACTCCTCATGCTACTCAAGTTTAGTCACCGGTAAGTTCTTGTCATCGTAAGTACATGTGTATCATTGAGAACCGCCAACGGGGTACCCCTTGCCTGATGATACGGAAGAATCCCCATATCAAAATGACAAGGCAAGCAGACAACGAGCATCTTAGCATTCTTCTTATTTACCATGGGAATATGGTGCTTTTTTTCTCTCTTTCCTCTTTTCAAAGTATCTCTTTTTTTCTCTTTTCTCTTTTTTCTCAATATAGGACTCTTTTTTATAAGAAGAATGCTTCATAGACATCTCATTATGGTTACGCTGCAGGTTTCCACCATGTCAGCATGGATTAGACCAGCGGCCCAGGCGTTTCTCTAACACATATACATAACTCCATGGACTTACAAGCTCCCCTTTCATTTCACACCGACGACATCTATATACAAAAGAGCATGATATCAACTAGGTACAAGTACCAAGTGCAATGTTGAAAGCGTTCCCCATGAAAGCATGGTTTTGCTAATTCCCAACAAATAAGTGCAAGCATATACAACATACAAGACACGATGGTTCAAGTTTATTAAGGGCAAGTAAAGTAAAGTGTGCCTTCAAGTTCGTGAGAGCTTTAATCACTAGTTTTCTCATAACAAGTGGAAGGTAAACAAAAGCATGAATATACTTGGAATAGCATAAGCTAGTAGGTATGTATGGTGGACTCTTTGGAATAACTTGGTTTAGGGAGTTGGATGCATGAGTGTAACTCATACTTTGTTGTGGAGGCTAGCAAAAGACTGGGAGCGACAAACTAAGAGAGCAATAATGGCCATAATCATGCAGAGCGACAAAACATCATTGATCAAAGCATAAAGTGATACTACAAGTTGAAAACTAAAGGATCATAAAGTCTATGGTGACTTGAGATAGTCATAACATGGTGTGAGCATGTGCCAAGTCAACCCAAATAAAGCATCAAAGGAGAATACCACTATACTATGCTTTAATATGCTAAAACAACACATGATTCATCCAAGGCACATTAAGCAATCTCAATTGTTTATAACAAGTTATGCTACAACAAAGAATACTAAGCATAAAGCCAAAACAATATCAAGCATGGCATGACAAAGCGTAGGCCACAGTAAAAAACAAGCTCTCTTTACCACTTAAGCATTAACTTTCCTACTCTTTTCCAAACCAAACCAAACTATTTGCAAACCAAAGTATGAAAGAGGGGGTCCAACCAACTTATTAAGAAAACTAAACAAACCAAGCAAACTAAAAACCAAAACAAAAACGAAAAAGAAGACGCTCCAAGAAAAACACAATTGTGCATGAAACAATAAAAATGAAGGGTTTGGAAGAAACCTGGGATTTTTATTGATGAAGAAGGGGATGCCTTGGGCATCCCCAAGCTTTGACGCTTGTACTTCTTGGATGTTTCTTAGGGTGACACGCGTGGCATCCCCAAGCTTGAGTTTTAGTCCATCCTTAATCTCATTACTCATTCCTTCCATACACCTGAAATTTTTCCTTCATACAAAATTTCACACAATCTTTATTAGCAACATTAGTGCACTCAAGATAAATAAGTCTCAAGGTTCAGTTCTAACACCAAATAAACTTCCATTAGAACACTAGCTACTGTAGCACTTCCCTCAAAAATCTCAATTCCCCAAAAGAACTCAAGAAGGAACCGACAAGAAGCAAATGCAGAAAATGGCAGAAATCTGTCAAAACAGACCAGCAGGTAAAGACAAAAAATTTCGAAGACCTTCTGTTGCTCAAATCAAAAAGTGTTGAACTAACGAAAGTTAGATAGCAACCTGGGGCAGAAGCACCAAAAATTACAGCTCAATCCGACATACAGATCTCTCAGGAATTATTACGTTGAAGCACAAAAATCTGTTTCAGGACAGCAACTTCCCCCAATCATTACTTCACTCTCATTAGAGGTTACTCTTGGCACAAAAAGCAAATAAAAAGGATAAGGAGCGGTTATTACTGAAGTAATAACTTCCAAGACTCAACTAAAACTCTTGGGTTATCTCCCAACAAGTACTTTTCTTTAACGCCTTTAAGTTAGGCATGATAGTTTGAGAAGATGCTCACATAAGAAATACGAATTGAAGTAAAAGAGAGCATCAAGAAGCAAAATGAAAGCACATTTAAGTCTAACCCACTTCCTATGCATAGGAATCTTGTAAAGAAACAAGTGATAAAAGCACAAAGCAACAAGCATAGTAAAGCAAAACAAGTGCAACTTCAAGACTTTCAACATAAAGAGGGGAAACTTAATATTATTGAGATGCATAAAACCATGTTTCCCTCTCTCATAATAACTTTCCGTAGCATCATGAATAAAATTGATAACATAACTATCACAAGAAACATTCTTATCATGAGCCACATGCATAAAAGAATTAATACTCCCCACATAAACATAGTCATTCTTATTGATTGTAGTGGGAGCAAATTCAACAAAATAGCTATCATTATTATTTTCATCACCATAATCATCAAATATAGGAGGCATATTGTAATCATAATTAATTTCCTCCTCAATAGTAGGTGGACTAAAAATATCATATTCATCATTGCAATCATCATATATTGAAGGTATAGCATCATCATAAGCAATAGAATAGTTATCTTCCCAAGTGTGTTCATTTGTAAACATATCATCATTGGAAGGATCATGGATAGCACTAATAGTATAGCAATTATTAATATCATAATTTTCAGAATTGGTACCGAAGAGATTTTCAATATCAAAAGTAGTGTGTTTTTCCCAATCATGATCACTACTATAGGTAACAGGCATAGGAACATCATCGAGTTCAAACTCATCAAAAACTATAATAGGAGCAATATGCTTAGGGGAAAATACCATTTCCTCTCTCCTTTTACTCCTCCTTTTCTTCTTTTTCTTCTTCTCTTTAGGAGGGAGAGGCTTGAAAGGAAGCTTCTCCATATACCCTGGTTCATTATTAGAGACAATAGAAGAAACTTTGGAGGATTCCTCCTTTTCATTAATAAGACCAAAACACATATTAGTCATGTCATATTTTGGTAAGATCTCATCTTTTATAATATTTTGTATGTAAGTATTTGTGTGGAAATTATCAGCACAATAAAGATGACAACCATGCATGACACTATTCATATCCAAAGCACCCATATCTACCAAAGAGGTTTTTCTTGATAACTCTTCACACCCCAAAAATAATGTAAGTTCATCATGCTGATTAGGAGTGATCATGTCATCACAATACAAACTTGCAGTACTCATTGGATTAGAAGGGCTATTATTATGGCCTGAGCATTGAAAATTGAAATGACCCACTTCAAAGCAAAGTTCACAAATAAAAGGACAGAGGGCACAAACTTTTTTACCAAGATCATTTAGAGCCCTATACCACGTTCTCGTTTTTTCATTCCTGTGGGTGACACAATATTCTTCTTCAATTTGATTATTCTCATAAGGTCTATGTATTCCACACAAATTAACATGCTTATAAGAAGTAGTACTTTCAGAGGTTTGAGCATGTTTATTGCTATCATTAATAACAATTTCAATTTCCATGCAAGTGTCTTTATAAGGCTGATGATACATGTCCCATTTTTCTTTAGGAGCATTAATATGATAAGCAAAGGTTCTATAACAATCAACAAGAATTTGAGGATCAAGACCATATTTAGCACTAAGCTCTTGAAAATCAGCAGTTTCAGCGAAAGAATTAATGCAATCATACTCATAGTTTATACCTGGTTCTTTACCTTTGTTGTTATCCCAATCTTCGGTATTGCTTTGAATTGTTTCAAGATCCCACTTAGCTTTGACCTCCTTACTTGTGAAGGATCCCTCTAAACAAGTATCTAAATAGTCCTTGTAATGTCCTGAAAGCCTTGCATAGAAATTATTAATAACAATATTACTAGGGAGCTCATGAATGGGACATTTGAGCATTAGTGACTTCAATCTCCCCATGCTTGGGCAATACTTTCTCCATCATGTGGATGAAAATTATAAATGTAATTCCTATCTTTATGAATTTCATGAGGAGGATAAAATTTAGAGTAAAAGAGAGATTCAAGTTCCTTCCACTCCAAATGATGAGGATCATCTAGTAGCTCATACCACTCCCTTGCTTTGCCCTTAAGTGAAATAGGGAATAGCTTCCTCTTAACTTGGTTCATTGAAATACCTGCACACTTGAACAACTCGCATAATTCATGTATAAAGAGTAAATGATCACCAGGATGGACAGTTCCATCTCCAAAATAGCAGTTATTCATAACACATTCAACAATTTTTATAGGTATTTTAAAAGGGATGCTTTCAGTATGTGGATTTAGAATATCACAAGTATCATCAGAATTACCACATATGGGAGATAAAGTATCATCAGAGAAAATTTTCTTCTTTAAAGTTGGGGAACTAAAAAGATCATTTTCATAAAAACCAACTTCCCCAAGCTTAGACGTTTCCATAGCATTAGTAACAATGGTGTTCAAAAGATTTATACTAATAACATTGCTATTAGCATGCAAAGAAAGTTCCATGGGTTTTTTAATTTTTTTTCCAGACAATTCATATTCTAACTTAGGAAAAATACTAAAAAGCTCTCTAATTTTTTTGTTGTTTTCCATTAAGCCTAACTAGTGAAAACAAGAAACAAAAAGACAAAATTGCAGAATCTAAAGGAAATAACTTCGAGCACTCACACCGAAGGATGTGAGTACCTTTTACCTTACCTCCCGGCAACGGCGCTAGAAAATAGCTTGACATCTATGCCTTCTATTCTTGTAGACAGTTGTTGGGCCTCCAAGTGTAGAGGTTTGTAGAACAGCAACAAGTTTTCCCTTAAGTGGATCACCCAATGTTTATCGAACTCAGGGAGGAAGTGGTCAAAGGTATCCCCTCTCAAGCAACCCTGCAATCAAGATACAAGAAGTCTCTTGTGTCCCCAACACACCCAATACACTTGTCAGGTGTATAGGTGCACTAGTTCGGCAAAGAGATAGTAAAATACAAGTGGTATGGATAATTATAAGTGGTAACGGTGCCAGAAAATAGCTTGTTGGCATGTGGTTGACGTGGGAAAAGACTAAATGCAAACTGAAATAAAGAAGGAAGCAAGCAAACATGTAATAGATCTAATAGAAAACGGTGTTTCAGTGCTTAGAAACAAGGCCTATGGATCGTACTTTCACTAGTGAACACTCTCATATAAATATATTCTTCTTTATGATACTACACTGAACTACTCTCCGGTTGAACACTCTAATCGATGGTAGGGCTATAACATTACACCTCAAAGTTCATCTTTCCCATCTAGAAAACCCCACACTGTCACCTTGAGCACTAGATGGTTCCAACAAACACCACAATTTCATAAATACATCCAACTCCAAATATAACTCATAACAAGTATTTGTAATCTCTAGCCTAAGTGCCACCATGGTGTGCACGCTGTCACTTTCACACACATGGGGAGAGCAGAGATCTATTAAAGCACTTGAGTAGCAAGGTAGATCTATAGATTACAAGCTCATGATCTCAATAAGATCATGCATAGAGAGAGATGAACACATAGTTACTGGTAGAACCCTTAGCCTCGAGAGAGAACTACTCCCTCATCATCATGGGAATCAGCAACGACGATGGAGATGGTGGTGGAGATCGATCGAGATGGCTCCGGGGGCACTTCCCCGTCCCGGCAGGGTGCCGAAATAGAGACTTTATGTCCCCTGAATCTCCCCATCGGTGGCGGTGGTGCTGCGGAACTTTTCGTGGATTTCTGATTGACTATTTAGGGTTTATGCATCGGGAGGCTCTTATAGGCGAGAGGTGAGACCGAGGGGGTGCCGGAGGGGCCCACACCACCCCTTGGTGCGGCCTGGCCTGGCCCGCGCCACCAGGTGGTGTGGCCACCCTCTGGCCCTTCTCCGTCTCATATTCTGGCTCCAAGTGTCCCCCGGTAAAATAATAACTTTGGCTTTTGTCCCGTCCAATTCCGAGAATTTTCATTTTCTGACTTCCTGGAACCAAAAACAGCAGAAAACAGGCAACTGGCACTGTGGCACTTGTTAATAGGTTAGTCCAAGAAATCATATGAAAAGTACTCGAAAGTGTGGACAAAACACAAGAAAGTAGATAAAATAAGCATGGAACATCAAAAATTATAGATACATTTGCAATGTATCACACGCGCGGCGGCAACGGCTGTACAACGGGATAGAGCCGGTGGGACTAAATCGGCGAGGCGGCGGTGCCGGAATGGTTGGGGTGGATTGTGGAGGACGTCTCTGCACAATACGAGCGGGCCTCACCCATACTGCAGGTCCTTAAGCTTGCAGACAACTCCAATTCGTTCCCAATTAACTTGGCTGAGTAGACAACATGATAATCTTCAACGAATTCTCCTAATTTTGTTTTCTGCACAATACAAATTACGAACAAGGATCACATATTTTTGCAATAATTAATCATTAGTAGCAAGGCTAGAGAGATTCTTCGTCAATGACTTGACTTAAAATGCTATTTAAACGCAAAGAAGATGGCTATTTTCACAGCCATCAGAGAGAGAACTCCGGAAATGTTCCGGGATATCCGATGATAATTCGAGGGATCCAAAAGGTGTTTCGAAGTAAGCGGAATTAAATAATATGTATTTAATATTAATTAGATGAATTAATATCAAAATATATTTTTAAAATTGGTTTTATGGGTAGCCCGCCTAAATGGGCCTCAACCAGAGGGGATGCCCATGTAGGGGGCGCGTGCCCAAGGAGGGCCAAGAGGGGTCTGCAGCCATGGGCCACCCCACGCGTGGGGCTCACCTAGGCTGACGGTAGGGTTAGTTGCACCCTGACTACCTCCTTGTGATGGCACTCATCCTATATAAAGAGCATCCCCTTAAATCATCCCATCAATTAGCTTTTGACATTCTCTCTCTATCTCTCTCCCTCATGTGTGGTTTCCAAGTAGGAACGTGTATACGGGGATTGGGGTTTCTTCACCATATGCACACCGTCGTGTTGTTGGACTCTCGATTTAAATCAATCTTCTTCCTGTTGCTTTGCTCGACCAGATTTCGAGGGACGTCGTCTACACCGGATGCGTGTAGAACTTTGGAGGTGCTGCCAATTGTGGCACTTATCGCTGGTACGCCTGCAAGACCTTGAGGTCGGCATCACGGTACGACTACATCATCAACATTCGTTGGAACGTAACGCCTTTTGGTTTTTCAAGGATATGAGCACTAAATTCCTCTATTACCTTACATCTGCGTAGAATAGATCTTGGCTATATTGTTCTTGTTGTTAGGAATTTTTTGTTTTATGCTACAAGACCCCTTTATAGTCCACTTGTGCTTGTTTGGAGACACTCTAGACCTATTTTAGCTAGGTAGTGTGTATATTGAAAGAATTTTTCGTTGGTTTTCCTCAAATTAACGGTGCCTCTTACATGGTTCTTGGCACAAATTTTTAGCAATGCATTTTGTAGCCATGTATATATTCCCATTTTCTTGGTTGGTGTTTGTTTAATAGAAAACATGATTTGGAATAAGTATCAAAGGTACAATGTTAAACATATTAACAAGTTCATAGATTAGTACATTCTAAGCGCAATAAAATTGTATACAAGACCCCTCATATTTTGAATAGAACTTTGACCATCAAACTTACCAAGTCTTTCTTCGTATTTTGAATCTAACATATTTTGCGAATAGGACTTTGGCATTAAAAGAAACAACGAACAGTATAGAACACCTCAGCAAAAACGAAATTTACACTGAAATCAATGAGATGTCCTTCATCTTCAAACTCCAGACTGCGTCGATGGCCCGCTGCCACTTTCGCTCCTTCCAGAGCTGGTCTGACGTTGTTGGTCGCGGACAGGAAGTCATCGAATGGGCCCAGAAAGCCCAATCCATCCCGAAGACGAAGAAAAATGTGAACCACCGATGAAACTCCTTGATGATCCAAAGATCCCCACAGCCAGAAGAAGTCCTTAAGGACCGCACCACTCCCTCAAGCTTCTCGATGTTGCCGTCGAGATGGGGCTAAAGCCGGGGAGACTTTATTGGAGAAGACACAACCGCCACCACCTGAGCACCGCCCCAATAAACCTTTATACTAAAACAGGAAAACGAAGCCCTCCCGCTGACGGATGTCGAGATCCACACTGCCTCCATGTCCCGAAGGCCACATGAGTAGGGCAGATCGCCGACGGCACCGACGAGAGGCATGGGAACCCTAATCGCCACCTCGGGCTCCTTGGAGGCAAAGGGGTATGACACGTCTGCTTATTGGTCCTCTTTTGAGTCTAACTTTGACCATCAAATTGATGAAATAAATAGTGTACAACCCCCTCGATATTTTGAGTTCACATTTCACCATTAAATTTATCAGTAAAAGACTCTCTCTGACCCAAATTAGTTGACTTAGATTTATCTAGATATTATTGTATATAGACATGATTTAATATTAGATACAACTGTATCTTGAAAAATTTGAGTCAACTAATTTGGGTTAGATGGAGTACTATTAAAGCCACCCCCCATATTTTGGGTCCAACTCAAATTGACTAAAAAAGTACCCGCGTAATTTTAGTCAGGTTTTAACCATCAAAATGATCCATAAAATAGTATACTCTTTTGAAATAGGCTTTCGTCCCACTTTATAAATAAAACCAAAGGGATAGCCAAACTAGGATGAGGTGAACCTCTTACAAAGCATATCAAAGATAAAAAAATAACTAGGATGTCCAAACTTGACACCGAAGGTGTTGATGAGACCGAGGGATACCGAAATTCCATGACAACACCCTCAAGAGGATAACGACATGACGCTCCACCGTCATCGAGACCGATGGTCAAGGGTTTTCGTCCAGATCCCTAGCGCGATGAAGGGACCCACAACAGCGCCCCTAAGAGGGTTACGATACCCGTGGTCATTGCCACTATTGGCACAAAGTGTTGAGGTTTTGCCCGGAAAAACCTTCTCACCCCGCCTAATATGCCGGCTCGCCACTACCCCCGAGTCGGACCTCCATAACATGATTTGGGAGCTGCAAGTGCTGAAGCGCCGCCAACCCCTAGAATCCCCGTCGCTCGTTCCTCGCCATCCATACAACCAAAGATAAGGTCCATCACCGCTGCCACATCACTCGCCGTAGAGACGTCCGTGCAGTCCACCTTATAAGGTCGGCACCCTGGCATCCACAATCTCGAACCCTGAGAAGGATAGTAGCGCGTCCCAAGGCTACTGTTGCATAGTTAGGCCGATGACATTAGACCCATGGTAGCCAATAGGAGGAGATCCGCCATACCCCACCGCCAAAGATGGTCGCTGGCTGGACGCAGTGGCAAGGCCAGTCAGGCCCGGATCAAGCCTAGGTCAGGCTCAGATCAGGCCTAGATTAGCCTGACTAGCCCGCCGCCGTGCTGCAACGCCATGGCCACCGCGGCCACACCCATGGACAGAGAGAGCGTGCAACCGCTTAGCCGTCTACGAGGCTTAGATCGAGCCCGCATGGGCCCAGGACTGGCCCACTTCTAATGCCTCCAGCATCTCTCCCTGTAGTCCCATGTGGCTCCACCGAGGAGACCTTCACCCGCCACCATCGCCAGGCCGTCGCATCGAGGCACCACCTTCTCCGGACCGAGCTCATGCCGCCACCATGGTGTTGTGCTGCTAGCTGAACCATACCCGCGCAGGTCCCCTAGCATACATGGAAAGAAAGACCGCCGCTAGCAGCACCGCACGGGCTTCGCCCGGCAACCGTCACCGAAGGTGGGGGAGAGGTGCGAAGGTCGCGGGATTTGGCATCGCCTGCTCGGTCGCCAGCAAGGATGATGTGAGCAGGATCGAAGCGTTTTTCAGGTAGTTTTTCCATAAAATAGTTTACGAGTCCCCCTTATATTTGAAGTCCAGTTTGGAGCATCAAATTGACGGGTTCGTACCATGGAAAACAAAAAAATTCTACCACAAGAACGAACAAAACCCAGATCTAATCTAGATAAAAGCAAAGATCTAATCTATTAGACATGTGCAACGAGATAGATCTATACTAACCCTCGTAGAACCGAAAGCGTTACGAGATTAGATCTCGGGGTTGATGTTGTCGATCATTTGCCGATCTCAAGATCGTGTGGACGATCCTTCTGGCGCCGCGTTCCGGCCGCGCTTCCGCAGTCGGTCACACGTGCGGAGTCGAAGCAGACCTTCCTCTCCCCGTTCCAGCGAGCAGCAGAGGTAGTAGATCTTCTCCACGGAATCCCAGCAGCACGACGGTGTGGTGGTGGTGGTGGAGTAGAGAATTCTGCAGGGCTTCGCCTAAGCCGGAGCAGAGCGAAGGAGGAGGAGAGAGGCGGCGGCTAGGGTTTATTATGGGAGAGAGCTAGGGGGTGGCGCCCCTCCCCTCTATTTAAAGGAGGGAGGCGCCATGGGAGCGGGAGTCCTAGTAGGACTCCCCTCCCTCCTTGGCCGGCAGATTGGGAGGGGGGAGGAATCCTCCTCCCCCACGAATCCGTGTCTTTCCCCACAAAGACTCCTTGATCCTTTCTTGGTTTTCAAGCAAACTCCAAGAAATCTACTAGAACCTTCCGGAACATTCCGAAACCTTCTAGAATCCCCATACAAATACTCCGGAACATTTCCTAACTTAGAAAATGATCCCCAATATATGAATCTTATTCTCCGGATAATTTCAGATTTCCTCGTGATGTCCCAGATCCAATCCGAGACTCCGAACAAAATTCGGTCTCCAACGCATATTCCATATCTACTTAAAACAACTTCGAACCTTAAGTGTGTCACCCTACGGTTCGTGAATATGCAGACATGATGAAGACACCTCTCCGATCAATAACCATCAGCGGGATCTGGAGATCCATAATGGCTCCCACATACTCAACGATGACTTCGTGATCGATAGAACCATTAACATATGAAACCAATTCCCTTTGTCACGCGATATTCTACTTATCCGAGGTTTGATCGTTGGTATCTTCATACCTAGTTCTACCTCGTTACTGATAAGTACTCTTTACTCGTTCCATGTTATGTCATCCCTTGTGACCTAGTCACATGCTTGCAAGCTAACTAGATGACATTCCACCGAGAGGGCCCAGAGCATATCTATCTGTCATATGGATGGACAAATCCCAATCTTGGTCCATGCGCTTCAACACATACTTTCAGAATACCGAATGACACCTTTATAACCACCCAGTTACGAAGCGGTGTTTGATGTCATCAAAGTACCCATCCGGTGATGGTGATTAACATAACCTCATGGTCGAAGGATTAGGTTATTATGCATTTGAAAGCTTATAGAAATACGAACTTAATGACTTGATCTTATGCTACGCTTACTATGGGTGTGTGTCCATCACATCATTCTCCTAATGATATAACCTTGTTATTAATGACATCCAATGTCCATGATCAGGAAACCATGATCATCAATTAATCAACAAGCTAGTTCCACAAGAGGCTTACTAAGGACTCTTTTATGTTTACAAATCACACATGTATCAGTGTTTCCTTATAATACAATTATAGCATGGGATGTAAACATTCATCATAAACACAAAGATATAATAATAACCACTTTTATTATTGCCTCTTGGGCATATCTCCAACAGTCTCCCACTTGCACTAGAGTCAATAATCTAGATTACATGGTAATATACCTAACACCCATGGCGTTCTGGTGTTGGTCATGCTTTGCTCTAGGGAGAGGTTTAGTCAACGGATCTGCCACATTCAGATCAGTGTGTACTTTGCAAATCTTTATGTCACCATCTCAGACATACTCGCGAATAGCATGGAAACATAGCTTGATGTGCTTCAGCTTGCTATGTGACCTTGGCTCCTGTGCATTAGCTATGGCACCTGTGTTGTCACAGTAGATGGCCATCGGGTCCAACGCACTGGGAACCACGCCAAGTTCAGTAATGAACTCCTTCATCCATATGGCTTCTTGTGCAGCCTCCGAAGCAGCTATGTATTCCGATTCAGTTGAAGATTTCGCCATAACGCTTTGCTTGGCACTCCTCCAGCTCACTGCAGCACCATTCAAAATAAATACATATCCAGACTGTGACTTCGAGTCATCCGGATCGGTGTTCCAACTAGCATCAGTGTAACCGTTTACAACAAGTTGTTCATCACCTCCATAAGAAAGAACCATATCCTTAGTCCTATTCAGGTACTTTAGGATATTCTTGACCGTTGTCTAGTGCTCCATTCCAGGATCACTTTGATATCTGCTAGTCAAACTAACAGCATGTGCTATATCCGGTCTTGTACACAACATGGCATACATGATAGAACCTATGGCCGAGGCATAGGGAATATTATTCATCTTTTCTCTATCTTCTGCCGTAGCCGGACTTTGAGTCTTACTCAAGGTCTTACCTGACAACATGGGCATGAACCCTTTCTTGCTCTCTTGCATTCTAAACTTCTTTAGAACTTTGTCTAAGTATGTACTTTGTGAAAGCTCTATTAGGCGTCTTGATCTATCTCTATAAATCTTGATGCCTAGAATATATGCCGCTTCGCCAAGATCCTTCATTGAAAAACTATTATTCAAATAGGTTTTGACACTATTAAGAAGTTCTATATCATTCCCAATCAACAATATGTCATCTACATATAGTACTAGGAATGCTACAGAGCTCCCACTCACTTTCTTGTAAATACAAGCTTCTTCATAAGTTTGTATAAATCCAAAGTTTTTGATTACTTTATCAAAACGTTGATTCCAACTCCGGGATGCTTGCTTCAGCCCATAAATGGAGCGCTGAAGTTTGCATACCTTGTCAGCATCTTTAGGATCGACAAAACCCTTGGGTTGTACCATATACAACTCTTCCTCAATGTCACCATTAAGGAACGCTGTTTTGACATCCATCTGCCAAATTTCATAATTGAAATATGCAGCAATTGCTAACATAATCCTCACAGACTTTAGCTTCGCTACTGGTGAGAAAGTCTCATCGTAGTCAACTCCTTGAATTTGTCGGAACCCTTTCGCGACAAGTCGAGCTTTATAGACGGTAACATTACCATCAGCATCTGTTTTTCTTTTGAAAATCCATTTGTTCTCGATAGCCTTACGGCCATCCGGTAAGTCCACCAAAGTCCACACTTGGTTTTTGTACATGGATCCCATCTCGGATTTCATGGCTTCTAGCCATTTGTCGGAATCTGGGCTCACCATAGCTTCTCCATACGTCACAGGGTCATCAGTGTTGTCCACCAACATGACGTTCAAGGCAAAGTCATACCAATCAGAGTGGTACGAACTCTCGTTGACCTGCGAGGTTCAGTAGTAACTTCGTTCGAAGTTTCATGATCACCATCATGAGCTTCCTCTCCAATTGGTGCAGGCGGCACAAAAACATCTTCCGGTGCCGCGCTACTCTCAACTCCGAGAGAAGGTTCAATAACCTCGTCGAGTTCTACTTTCCTTCCAGTCACTTCCTTCGAGAGAAACTCCTTATCAAGAAAGGATCCATTCTTGGCAACGAAAACTTTGCCTTCGGATCTATGATAGAAGGTATATCCAATTGTTTCTTTAGGGTATCCTATGAATACGCATTTCTCCGCTTTGGGTTCAAGCTTATCAGGCTGTAACTTCTTTACATACGCTTCGCAACCCCAAACTTTAAGGAACGACAACTTAGGTTTCTTACCAAACCACAATTCGTACGGTGTCGTTTCAACGGATTTAGATGGTGCCCTATTTAAAGTGAATGCAGCTGTCTCTAATGCATAGCCCCAAAACGATAGCGGTAAATCTGTAAGAGACATCATAGACCGAACCATATCTAAGAGAGTTCGATTATGACGTTCGGACACACCATTACGCTGTGGTGTTCCCGGCGGTGTCAACTGCGAAAGTATTCCACATTTCTTTAAATGCATGACAAACTCATAACTCAGATATTCACCTCCGCGGTCAGAATGCAGAAACTTAATCTTCTTGTTACGATGATTTTCCACTTCACTTTGAAATTCCTTAAACTTCTCGAAAGTTTCGGACTTATGTTTCATAAAGTAGATATACCCATATCTACTTAAGTCATCCGTGAAAGTGAGAACATAACGATATCCACCACGCGATGCTACACTCATTGGACTGCACACATCGGTATGTATTATTTCCAATAAGTCTGTAGCTCGCTCCATTAACCCAGAGAATGGAGTCTTAGTCATTTTTCCCATTAGACATGCTTCGCATCTTTCAAGTGATTCAAAATCAAGTGATTCAAGAAGTCCATCAGAATGGAGTTTCTTCATACGCTTCACTCCAATGTGACCAAGACGACAGTGCCACATGTATGTAGAATTATCATTCAATTTTATTCGTTTAGCATCTATGTTGTGAACATGTGTATCACTACTATCGAGATTCAATAAGAATAAACCATTCATCTCAGGTGCATTACCATAAAAGATATTACTCATATAAATCGAACAACCTTTATTCTCAGACTTAAAAGAGTAACCGTCTCGCAATAAACAAGATCCAGATATAATGTTCATGCTTAACGCAGGCACCAAATAACAATTATTCAAATTTAAAACTAATCCCGAAGGTAGATGTAGAGGGATCATGCCGACGGCGATCACATCAACCTTGGAGCCATTTCCAACGCGCATCGTCACCTCGTCTCTTGCCAGTCTTCGTTTATTCCGCAGCTCCTGTTTCGAGTTACAAATATGAGCAACCGAACCAGTATCAAATACCCAGGCACTACTACGACTACTAGTAAGATACACATCAATAACATGTATATAGAATATACCTTTCTTCTTGATGTTGCCGTTCTTCAGATCCGCTAGGTACTTGGGGCAGTTACGCTTCCAGTGACCAGCACCCTTGCAGTAGAAGCACTCAGTTTCAGGCTTAGGACCAGCCTTGGGCTTCTTAGCAGGTGCGGCAGCTTTCTTGTTGTCCTTCTTAAAGTTGCCCTTTTTCTTAGGCTTGCCCTGTTTTTTGAAATTGGTGGTCTTATTGACCATCAACACTTGGTGCTCCTTCTTGATCTCCACTTCAGCAGTTTTCAGCATGGACGATAGTTCAGGCAATGTCTTGTTCATGCAGTGCATATTGTAGTTCATCACAAAGTTCTTATAACTCAGTGGCAGTGATTGGAGGACACGGTGAATCCCTAACTCATTAGGAATCGTTATCCCCAACTCTTGGAGCTTGTTTGTGTGCCCAGACATGGTGAGCACGTGCTCGCTAACGGAGCTCCCCTCTTCCATCTTGCAGGTAAAGAACTTTTCGGAGGCCGCATAGCTCTCCACGGCCGCGTGAGTCTCAAAAATGAGCTTGAGCTCCTTAATGATCTCGAACGGGTCGTGGTGCTCAAAACGCTTCTAGAGCTCCGTTTCTAAACCGTACAGGATGGCACACTGAACTATGGAGTAATGATTTTTCCGAGTGGCGTAAACATTCTTTACGTCATCGGTGGCATCATCTGCAGGTGGGTCACCTAGCGGTGCTTCGAGCACATAGGTCATCTGACCAGCCCTGAGGACAATCTTCAGACCACGGAGCCAGTCCGTGAAGTTGCTTCCATTGTTCTTAAGTTTTTCTTTCTCTAGGAACGCATTGAAATTGATGGAGAGGTTCGCCATAATCTACAACAATATTTGCAAGTAGTTTAGACTAAGTTTATGATAAATTGAGTTCAATTTTAATTCTTAAATTAACTAGGTGAACTCCCACTCAAAACAACATCCCTCACATTGTCTTAGTGATTACACGAACCAAGTCCACTACACCAAGTCCGATCTTCACGAGAGAAGATGTAGTTTCATCGGCGAACAATCTTCATGTTCATCATATCACTTATATGATTCATGCTCTACCTTTCGGTATTCTGTGTTCCGAGACCATGTCTGTACATGCTAGGCTCGTCAAGATTAACCTTAGTTTCCGCATGTGCAAATCTGGCTTGCACCCGTTGTATGCACACGTAGAATCTATCACATCCGATCATCACGAGATGCTTCGAGACGACGAGTCTTAGCAACGGTGCCAACTAAGGACGAACACTTTATTACTTGAAATTTAGTGAGAGGGATCATTTTATAATGCTACCGTCGCGATCTAAGCAATACAAGATGCATAAAGGATTAACATCACAAGCAATTCATAATTAGTGTGATATGATATGGCCCTTTCTTCTTATGCCTTTGATCTCCATCTTCAAAGCACGGACATGATCTCCATCATCACCAGCATTGCGTCAAGGTCAGTGGCGCCGCTTCATGGTTGTCCATCATCACCAGCAACTATTACAACTACTTGGAATAAAGCTATTACAAGATGAATAGACACGCAGGTCTTAACAGAATTAAAGACAACCATTAGGCTCCTGCCGGTTGCCATATTACAACAAGGATCATTGCATACATCAAATATAATCACAATCACATGATGGACATATCACATCACAAAACCCCTGCAAAAACAAGTTAGACGCCTCTAATTTTCTTTGCAAGTTTTACGTGGTTTGGGGCTTTCGAATAAGAACGGATCCTTCCCAACAACCCTGAACCACAACGTTGATACAAGTGCTATCAAGTGCAAAGTGTAGATTGGATCTATACTATGGTGGGAGAGACAGACACCCGCAAAGCCACTTGTGCAAAGCAAGTTACACGTCAAGCGTGGAGCAAGTCTCATGTGCGATGACATGTAAGGTTAGCCCGAGCCGCTTCATCCCACCATACCGCAAGATGCAAAGTACACAAAGCAAAAGATGACACGAGCACCAACGCCCACAAAACCATTATGTTCTACTCGTGCAACAGATCTACGCATAGATACGGCTCTGATACCACTAACGGGTTCGTAGCATGGAAAACAAAAAAATTCTACCGAAAGAACGAACAAAACCCAGATCTAATCTAGATAAAAGCCAAGATCTAATCTATTAGACATGTGCGACGAGATAGATCTATACTAACCCTCGTAGAACCAAAAGCGTTACGAGATTAGATCTCGGGGTTGATGTAGTCGATCACTTGTCGATCTCAAGATCGTGTGGACGATCCTTCCGGCGCCGCGTTCCGGCAGCGCTTCCGTAGTCGGTCACACGTGCGGAGTCGAAGCAGACCTTCCTCTCCCTGTTCCAATGAGCAGCGGAGGTAGTAGATCTTCTCCACGGAATCCCACCAGCACGACGGTGTGGTGGTGGTGGTGGTGGAGTAGAGAATTCTGCAGGGCTTCGCCTAAGCCGGAGCAGAGCGAAGGAGGAGGAGAGAGGCGGCAGCTAGGGTTTGTTATGGGAGAGAGCTAGGGGGTGGCGCCCCTCCCCTCTATTTAAAGGAGGGAGGCGCCATGGGAGGGGGAGTCCTAGTAGGACTCCCCTCCCTCCTTGGCCGACGGATTGGGAGGGGGGGAGGAATCCTCCTCCCCCACGAATCCGTGTCTTGCCCCACAAAGACTCCTTGATCCTTTCTTGGTTTTCAAGCAAACTCCAAGAAATCTACTAGAACCTTCCGGAACATTCCGAAACCTTCTAGAATCCCCATACAAATACTCCGGAACATTTCCTAACTTAGAAAATGATCCCCAATATATGAATCTTATTCTCCGGATAATTCCAGATCTCCTCGTGATGTCCCGGATCCAATCCGAGACTCCGAACAACATTCGGTCTCCAACGCATATTCCATATCTACTTAAAACAACTTCGAACCTTAAGTGTGTCACCCTACGGTTCGTGACTATGCAGACATGATGAAGACACCTCTCCGATCAATAACCATCAGCGGGATCTGGAGATCCATAATGGCTCCCACATACTCAACGATGACTTCGTGATCGATAGAACCATTAACATATGAAACCAATTCCCTTTGTCACGCGATATTCTACTTATCCGAGGTTTGATCGTCAGTATCTTCATACCTAGTTCTACCTCGTTACTGATAAGTACTCTTTACTCGTTCCATGTTATGTCATCCCTTGTGACCTAGTCACATGCTTGCAAGCTAACTAGATGACATTCCACCAAGAGGGCCCAGAGCATATCTATCCGTCATATGGATGGACAAATCCCAATCTTGGTCCATGCGCTTCAACACATACTTTCAGAATACCGAATGACACCTTTATAACCACCCAGTTACGAAGCGGTGTTTGATGTCATCAAAGTACCCATCCGATGATGGTGATTAACATAACCTCATGGTCGAAGGATTAGGTTACTATGCATTTGAAAGCATATAGCAATACGAACTTAATGACTTGATCTTATGCTACGCTTACTATGGGTGTGTGTCCATCACATCATTCTCCTAATGATATAACCTTGTTATTAATGACATCCAATGTCCATGATCAGGAAACCATGATCATCAATTAATCAACAAGCTAGTTCCACAAGAGGCTTACTAGGGACTCTTTTATGTTTACAAAACACACATGTATCGGTGTTTCCTTATAATACAATTATAGCATGGGATGTAAGCATTCATCATAAACACAAAGATATAATAATAACCATTTTTATTATTGCCTCTTGGGCATATCTCCAACACAAATTGACTTTAGTCTTCTCTAATACTCGTACTCCCTCCATTAGGGATTATACGGGCACCCACTATGTGTAGCCAAAAGTAGTTCCATATTTGCTTTTTGGCTTTGGGAACTAGTTCCCTACCCTGTGGAGCAGCCCTGGGTGTGGGCAGCCCGACCCGACCTAGAAAAAAGCCCGTGGGTCAGGCTTTTCAAGCCTGCGAGCCAGGCCTGGCCTCCGGATCTTTGGCCCGGAGGCTGCTTCGTCTGGGCTCGGGCCATAGGAAAGGCGGATTTAAGGGAAGATTCGGCCCTGGCTCGACGACCCGGAGGAAATTGTGCAGCGCAGGGCGGGCTCGGACCGAGACTTGAGTCCCGACAGCCGGGTTGAGTCGGGCTCGGGCATGAGATTTGTGCTGGTCGGCTCTCTTCGGCCCAGAAGAAATTGTGTAGCACGGGACGGGCTCGGGCCGAGACTTGAGTCCTGACAGCCGGGTCGAGCTGGGCTCGGGCATGAGATTTGTGCGGGTGGGCTCTCTCTGGCCCGGCCATACCAAAAAAATACCCAGGTATATTGTGGAGATGGTTCCAAACGAGAGAAAACTAAGAACCGAAGCAAGTCGTTGCTCTGATGCCAAATTTATCTTTCGGTATTTGAACTAGTTCCCTACACTGTTAGGGTAGTTCCATATTTGCTTTTTGTGTTGTTTTAGCTCGATGGCAGGACCCACGCTTATAAATATTTGGAACCACTACATTGTCAAGATTTTGCTATATTTTATATCAAAACCAAATTCAATTTTATGTAAATCATGATATAAACCTAAAGGTGTAAAGATGACCAAAATACTCCCTCCGTCCCAATTTAAAGATCCTACGCGTATACCTAGATCATTAATTTGACCAATAAAATATTAATTATTTAATACAAAAATTATACCATTAGAAAGTATAACATCTAAATTTTCTAATGATATAATTTTTATGTTAAATAATTAATATTTTTTAGTCAAATTTACAACCTAAGTATACCCGTAGGCCCCTAAACCAGGACAAAGGGAGTAGATTCTTCAGCCTCCCTATATCTATTGACATAAAAGCAGAGAATATTATACTATATCTTTAATATTGATCTGGGCAAGCGCGGAGACACCAACTGTGGGAGAAATAATTTTACGGCACCTGGTTCACAAAATCATTCTCGTGGACCAA
This sequence comes from Avena sativa, assembly GCA_916181665.1. Classification (NCBI taxonomy): domain Eukaryota; kingdom Viridiplantae; phylum Streptophyta; class Magnoliopsida; order Poales; family Poaceae; genus Avena; species Avena sativa. Next base: position 623,575,091 of record OV702288.1, on the reverse strand, counting down.
CTCTTATGATTAACATGTGTGATTCATAGCAGTTTAGATTAAAAAATAGATACTTAAATGCTGTGATTTTTCTCTCTTTTAGCTACGTGTCAATCACATGAGTTGGTCCACGGGGGAATAATTTTGTAACGGGGGCGGTGAAGAAGAACGGTGGCGAAGTTTTTTTTTTCCACGGGAGGAAGTGTGAGCAAGTGAAGCGGGCTTGTCATCCAGCCGAAGTAGGTACTACGTACACCCAGGCCCATGTGGAGAAAATGCGGAAGTATGACATAACAGACGGGGAAATAGAGGTGGCGTGGACGCACAATAGTCCAGGAAAATGAAGTAGCTCATCGATTAGCTAAATTTTCTTTTGATTCGAAAGATACCCAGATTTGGGATGGTGATCTCCCGACTTTTATCTTACCTTTTATAATAGAGGACGTAACAGTTCTAGCAGTGTAACTTTCGGATGATCTTGATGCTACAAGTTTTTTACGTACTCTTTTTCTTTACCAGATACCTAAGGGGACCGGAAGGTTTTAATAAATCGGTTTGCAGACCTAATATATTATGTTTCATCCTAAAAAAAGTCTAGAAAAATGAGGTAGTGGGCTTCGTATTTAGATATAGAAGATTTGGAACCACTTACATTGTGACGAAGATTTTGCTATATTTCATATCAAAGGCAAATTCAATTTTATGTTAGATTTGTCAATGGCAAACATTGTGGCTGCCCGACTTCCTCCATTTTAAGCCTAATTTTGACTATAAAAATAAATATTCCCTCTCATTCAAATTATATTTTTAGATTTCTCTAGTTCGAATATATCTAGCCATAAAACATATCAAGATATATCCGAATCTACTCCCTCCGATCCTAATTAATGTTTTTAGATTTATCTAGATTCGGATGGATCGGAAGAATTAGACAAATCTGAGAACATTAATTTGATCGGTTGGGACTCACACAGGTACCACTCGACCTCTCCATCGCCCAGTACAGCTCCAACTTCAGCTCGAAGGCCGGATATACGGGACACCTGGAGTGTTAGCAGCACCGAGGACGACCCCGCCTAGGCCACGGGAGGGGGACATGGACTTTGGGAGTGTGGGGATGGAGGTCTTGGCACCCGCATCACCACGCTCTTCCGGAGTGGTATGCTACTCCCTGTCACCCAGCTCGACACATTCGATACTAATTAATGTTTTTAAGTCTGGGGAGAGGTGTCGCCACACGAGATGGAATGGGGAGAGGGTCTGCCGCCGCATCGCCTGGCTCATCTCTTGCTGCACCTCTGTTTCTTATCGATCACATTGGCCTTGAGTAAATGGGCTTTAGTCGGTATTCAGGCCCAATTAACGACAGTATGTCGATTTGATACGCAGAGTAGAGTCCCTAGGGACATTTGGTCCAGCGGAGAGACAAGTAAAGACCGGACGGTGAAAAACGTCCAGAGAGTGAGATCAGACAGTCAAAAACCCAGAAGTCTGAGAGGCAGTCTCTTTGTCTCAGTTTTAATATTCCTAATGGTTACCCTAAAAAAAAGTCCAGGAAAATTAGGTAGTAGGCTTCGTATTTAGACATAGAAGATTTTGAACCACTACATTATGACGAAGATTTTGCTATATTTCATACCAAAAAGCCAAATTCAATTTATGTCAGGCCCGACTTCCTCCATGTTGAGCCTAATTTTGACCATAAAAATAAATATTCTCTCTGATCCAAATTAATGTTCTTAGATTTGTCTAGATTTGAATATATCTAGGAATAAAACATGTCTACATACATCCGAATCTACTCCCTCCGATCATAATTAATGTTTTTAGATTTGTCTAGATTCGGATGTATCTAGCACTAAAACATGAGTAAATACATACGAATCTAGATAAATCTGAGAACATAATTAAGATTGGAAGGATTAGACAAATCTGAGAACATTAATTGATCGGTTGTGACTCACATAGGTACCACTCGACCTCTGCATCGCCCAGTACGGCTCCAACTTCAGCTTGGAGGCCGGATACACGGGACACCTTGAGTGTCAACAGCACCGAGGATGGCCCCCCCTAGCCCACATGAGGGGGGCAGGGACTCCAGGAGTGTGGGAATGGAGGTCATGGCACCCGCATCACCACGCTCTCCCGGAGTGGTATGCTACTCTTTGTCACCCGACTCAATACTAATTAATGTTTTTAGACTTGTCTAGATATCCCTGAGATCCTAATTAATGTTTTTAGACTTGTATAGATTTAGATGTATTTAGCACTAAAATATGAGTAGATACATCCGAATTTAGATAAATCTAAAAGCATTAATTAGAATCGGAGGGTGACAAATCTGAGAATATTAATTGGATCGGAGGGAGTAATGAAAAATATGACCTTTTACAGAGGGTGTACTTTTGAGACTGACCTTCACCATGAAATCGACAAATCAAATTACGAGGGGCTCGTGTGCGTGTACCCGTGCAGAGGGGAAGTATGTCACAAGCACAAAAGCTTATGCCCGTAAATCTAGGGAGTAAACTATCTCGGCACGAATTTTCGCAACAAAAAAAAAACTGTTTGACTATCACTTGCGGCGTGAAAATTCTCGTACAGTACTACTACTAGTTGAGAAATCTCGTGGACTGTTTCAATCGCTACACCTTTTTCACTATGCCCTGTTGTCAAGGGCGGGTCGAACAGAGGTCGCGCGGCCAACGTGACTGAAATCTGGGACAGGGGTGCACCTCTCGTCCCCACCACTCGCTAGGTCTGGCCGGGTCCGCCGGGATTCGAATCGGGCGAGGGAGAGGAGCGGCCAGGGCGGCGGTGTGCGCACCCCAACTGTCAGGGTTCCGACTCCCCCCTCCTTTTATTGCCTCCTCCTCTCCATCTCCTTAAACCCACGCCGCGAGCCGCGGAAACCCTCGCGATGTCCGGCGGTCGCCGAGGCGGCGGCAGGCCTCCTGGGAACGGCGATTTCCCCGGAATGGCTGCTCGTGGAAGAGGTGAGGGTTTACCCGTATTGTCCTCCCTGTTGACACCTCTTTATTCAGTTGCGGATTCGTGTTCCTGTACTTCGTCGCTTCGCGGATCGCTTGTCTCTTCAGCGTTGAGAGGAGGAGGAGGTAATGCTGCTTCGTGTAGGTGCGGAATTTGGTTGTTCCGATTGGGTGGTTGGTTCGTCTGATCGGCCCGGAGCGATGGCGGTTGCTTCCGTCGTGTATTCGTTCCATTTTTAAGAGATTTATTTATTGTTCTTGTGTTTTTTTTAATGTTTGGGACAGAAAATTATCAGATCTAGCCACATAAGCCCATAAGTATCGGGGCAGATGGTTTTAGTTTTTCTGCCGGCACAGGTGCGGAATTTGGTTGTCTCGTTTGGGGTGCTTGGTTCATCTGATCGCCTGTAGCGACAGCGGTTGCCTGCTTCGTCTATTCGTCCCCATCTCTTCAGAGTTTTTTTTTTTTGGGGTTTGGGGGGACAGAAAATTGTCAGATCATTCTCGAATTTGTTTTTATCAGATCTAGCAATAATTGTCTTCGCAAAATGAAGGAAGTGCTATCTGTATTTTTCTAATCACTTATTTATTATTTTCAGTGTTCTTAAGGCTTACTTCTTAGAATGATTCCTAACTTCTCTGTTGTACAAGACTTGCTGCAATTGATAGATACATGTATCAGTCAACAATTGATGCCATGCATTAGCTTTTGGTTGTCATCTATTGTGAAAAGTCTGATTACTGTACGCGTACTACTCCAATGAATATTTACAGTGATTCTGCAACCTAATTCATGCATCTACTTTGTTTCCATAGTGAAAGCTTTGATTAACAATTATTATAGTCAGCATCTTTCTCAAGTGTTTCTTATAGAATTTTTCAATTGTTGATCATCAACGTGAAAACATATGTTTAGATTGTTTTATTTAACAATCATGTTTTGCATACAGGGGGTAGTTGGAAGAAGAATTCAGGCCCAGCAGCTGGTAGGGAACAATGGGCACCAGGGAGTTCCTCCTCAAATCCTTCGCCTACTACAGCACAGCAAGCTTGGGGTCGCAATGGTGGATTTTCATGTTCTTCAGGGAACAACTGGGCTCAGCCTTCTGATCGTAGGCCTGCTGCCAGAGACAATCCTAGGCCACCACCACAAGCAAATTCTAAAGAACCAGAAAAGCAGGCAGTTCCATACCCTCTTGTGACTCCACCTCTGGCAAATGGTTGGCAGTGGAAATCTCGACCATCTGGTTCTGAAAGCAACAAGGCTGATGTTCCTCCATCTAATTTTGACCCTGAGATGGACAGTTCTGATGCCGAGGATTCGTCAGATGATGATATGATGAGTGATGAGTCTGACTCTGATGCAAGTGCAAAAAGTTTCAAGACTCGAAAAATGAACAAGTGGTTCAAAAGTTTTTTTGAAGAGATCAAAACCTTAACTGTGGAACAAGTACTTGAACCGACAAGGCCATGGCATTGTCCGGCATGCAAGAAGGGACCTGGGGCAATTGACTGGTTCAAAGGGCTACAATCTTTGGCTACACATGCTAGTACAAAGGGTTCTAGAAGGGTTAAACTGCACAGAGAATTTGCAGCATTGCTAGAAGAGGAGATGTCTGGCAGGGGAACTACAGTGGTCCCATCAGGCGAGCAATTTGGGAAATGGGCAGGATTGCAAGGAGTCACTGATCGTGAGATAGTATGGCCACCAATGGTTATTGTCATGAACACTTTATTGGAAAAAGATGATGCTGACAAGGTGATGTATTTTCTCCCTTCAGCTATGGCAAGACCTTAACACGTAATATGCCTTTATTATTAGTGTTGTATTTTCAACCTTGTCTACTGGTAGTTTTTTTTCTAGGTTATGTTTAGTTCGAAGCGTAGTTGCTGCACTTGCATCTTGATTCTCTGTACCCTTGATTTATAATAATCGCAACTCTGTTTCTCTATCCTATTTGTTCTTTGATATCTAAAATTTTGTATTCAATTTTGGCAAAACAAAAGATTAAAGACATATTTTCCTGGATATTCTTCTCAATGTTTCTAGAGTGTTTTGTTCTCTTCTTGCACATGTGGCTCTTATGACCATTGTTTGCACTGTTCTTGGCATGACTGGTGTTCATGAGTTGTCTATCTGTTGATTTGGTGTAGGACGTGAACTTCTTGCATAATACAAATTCGTCTTTTTACAGTACTGTGTTGGCATGGTAATAGTTGATGAACCAGTTAAACTTCATGCGTATGCGTTTGATTTGCCGTGTTTGTAAATGTACATTTTTAAAAGGACTCAATAATGAAATCAATGCCGTGTGCATCCATTTAACTGATTAATAGATTCCATTTTTCCCGCATAGGAAAAGAGCATCTTTAAATCTTTCAAGATTTCTGCATGTTGTTTATTGTATTCTGATCCTGCTATTCTTTGATGGTCATAGTGGTTAGGCATGGGCAACACAGAACTCCTTGATTATTTCAGTGAATATGATGCAACCAAAGCACGCCATGCCTATGGTCCAGGTGGGCATCGTGGCATGAGTGTGCTAATATTTGAAAGCTCTGCAGTGGGTTATATGGAGGCAGAACGTCTGCATAAGCACTTCGTCCATCAAAATACAGACAGGGAAGCATGGCAGAATAAGAAGGCCCGGTTCTTACCTGGGGGGAAAAGGCAACTATATGGTTTCTTAGCCAAGAAAGATGATATGGAAGATTTTAATAAACATTGCCAGGGTATAAATTTTAACTTTTGTTCTTACATTAGATACTTTGGTTTCCGCGCAATTGCTCATTTCATATGGTAAATACCTGTTATTTTCTGAACTTTGGTTGCCTAACTTCTCTGTCACCAACAATAATTAATGTGAACATTGATACACATGTGAAGCTGCATAGATCTGTTCTTCCCTACATTGGCATGTTAACATGGTCTATTCTTGCGATGATTAATTTATGTTTCATAATGGAAATATGTGAATCAAGGAGAAAGTGTATTTGAAGAAGTGTACAACAGACCTATTAGTTTTCTAATGCATTTGATAATTATTTTGATCAATTTCACCACTGGTTTGTGTAAGAACCTTTTGATAATTGGAACTAAGTTCATAATCATAAAATAATGTATTTGATTATTATTTCTATCAATGCACCACCTGTTTGTGCAGGAACCGACGTGAATCAAACATTTGGTCGTAGGAGTAGGAAGCGAACATCTGTTGTGTAAATTTTTTGGTTCATCAAAGCAATGCCTCTCTATGTTTTACTTTGGTTATAATGTTTTCTCATAACAATATGCATCAACAACACGTTGCTGACAGATTTTCTGCTCTAATATATTATTGAACATCCCATCTGGAGCCTATTATGTAAACGCCAAAGTACTCTCAAAATAAAATGCATCACCACACAACCTGCTATGCATCTATTGTGCATGACCTTCAGTATTTCATGATTTTCATAGCAGATACATTGCCTGTTGCACTATAGTATTAGGATTACTAATCTATTATATTTCTCAGGAAAGAGTCGTCTGAAATACGATATGAGGTCTCATAATGAGATGGTAGTGGTCCAACTGAAAAAAATGAGCGAAGAAAATCAAGAATTGAATTCTATGAAGAACACGGTGGTTAAGGAAAAGCAACGCTCTAAATTTGTAGAAGGATCGCTTAGTGTTCTAGCCCAGAATTATCGCCGGTTTGAGGAAGAACAAAAAGTCTTCATGCGTAGAGCCAATGAGAAGCACAAGGGGCATGAGGAAGAGGTAAAGATTACTTTGCGATTTCCAAAGTACAATATATGCATGCCAGTGACTTAAATTGAGATCATATTCAACATTCAAAAGAAATTTGCTGGTGGTTCCAGTTTGCTTCTTTGTTTGTATTTCATTTACTCTCTTTTTTCAACTTGTGTTTCTGTATTTGCAGATGAAGTCCCAGGAGATTTTCTTTTTTGATAACTTTGAAAAGGCCATGGAGGAGAAGAATGTGAATTCGAGAAATTACTGCAGGATGAGCGTGCTAAATATGAGAAGTTACTGCAGGAAGAGCGTGCAAAGGCTAAACACTGTGGTGTGGATTCTGAGACTACCGAAAATCGCAGGCTAAGGTGGGTAACTGGCATGATTTTGTCGTTCCGGGACATCAATGATTTGTGACATGTACTTGTCTTCTTTTGACTTGTCTCAAAATAGTGAAATGCTACTATCTTATACTATAACCCTATTTTACCCTGTGCAGGACGGAACAAGTACAACATTTCATAGATTGCCATATCAAGGACGTCGAGGAGTTCGAGGCTGAAAGAGATGACCTTATAAAAGCGCATGAGAAGAAGAAGGTGGAGCTTGAGAAGGAGCTTGATGCCGCTCTCATGGCTTTGATGGAGAAACACAAGCCAGACACCTTCCATGCCTCCAGCTCGTGAAAGCTGAAGCTTATAAAACCGGAACCCCATAATATATATGGTTATGATCAGGAAACCTGAACCTGTGGAGTGCATGTGTTAGCACCGTCTAATGACTGTGGTCAATCTAGGCGTTCAGCCGGTGAAGTACTAGTGTAGTAGGGAGTCATCCCAACTCTTGGATCGGAAATGACAGGATTATTCAAATTTCATGGATAAATCGGATGAACATCTTTCATGAATGGCACTAAACAACGATTGAATATTTGGCGATGCTCCTGCACCGACGAATGGGCCATGGACTGAATGAATTGGGTGATAATTCTATGTATTTATCTCAATCTCCAACGTGACAAAAAATATATAATGAATAATGTCAAGAGTGTACCTCCAACTGAATCGTGGTACTTCTTGCTCGGGTGGTGCGCCTATCGCCGGCGAAGGGCGCATAGAGTCGTGTGTTCGGCAGATCTCTTGGATCCAGCTGTTTTATGTATTTGTTGGTGTAGTTTGAGATCACTCTCTTTCGATCTACGGTTAGCGATGTTTGCTCCTCTAGTGCGATGCTCCTTTGGGGTCTTAGCACAACGATTTCTCGTCCCGCTCTCTCTCTCTTTCTCTGCTCTCTCTCTTTCTCGAATCAGACTTTGCGCCGCTATATTAATATAGCAATCACACAGTACAACAAACGAGAACCATTGCTGGGGAAAAACAGCACAATCAAGCCCAAACGAACAAAGAGAACAAAACAAAAGAAAAGAAAAGAAGGCCAACAATGGCGGATCGACGAAATCGAAGATGACTCGCAACCGTTGTGCCCTCCAGAGAATTCCCACCACAATCCTAGTACTCTGAATCACCGTGTACCAAGCAACACCTCCAATAAGGAAAGCAACGACGACGATGTTGTCCGAACTGGTCCTAGGGTTTCCCTCGGTACGCTACGAGGAGTGGGAAAGAGGTACACCCGACGACGCCCTTCGGGAAGGAATGGTGATACTCGCAAGCGTCACCGCGTCAGCCAAGATTGCAGGGATTTCTCTCAACCCCAAAAATCACCCCTCCGTACAATTCATAGCACTGCACCACTCTTGCCAGCAACGAACATGCGCCACCACGATGTTGAAGTCACCATGGCAAACGCTGCGAGGCCGGCTGAACTAAGAAGAGTCAATCGTAGACAGGGAGTGGTGGTACCACAACCACGCGGGAGGGGACAGCCTCCACCGCCAAAGACGGTAGCCGACCGGACACCAGCGACCAGAGCACCCAGGACATTGGAGCCGAAAGGTGGCAGTAGCACCGCCACTTGGAGGACTTCCTCCACCTCCAACGGCGGGTGCCGACCGGAGCAGGGACACTCCAAGCCAGGCAGGACCGGGCAAGCCCCGTAAGGGCCCGTAAAGTCCCCGCCGTCACGCTGCTGCATGTAGGCCGCCGCTGCTACCCTCTTATTCGGCACCATAGGTCCGGTCAGACAGGTCCGTGAAGCGCCCATCGCCATGCTGCAGCAGGGGTGGTGTCGCCGCCGCCATCCAAGTCACGATCAGCTCGAAGTCTAGTCGGAGACAACAAGGCTGAGGTCGTCCCGCCTTGACCCAGATCTGGGCCTGCAGGGCTCTGAGCTCAACCAACCGTCGCCACTGCCACCAACCGGCAGCGCCACCGCACCATACACCATCCCCGCAGTAGCAGGTCACCACCACCGCGCCAGGCCACCGCCGCCGGGGAGCATCGCCTGAAACCGTGCCATCCCGCGTGAGGAACACCTCCGAGAGGGGAAAGCCTGGACGCCGCCGGCGCTAGCGCTGTCTGGGCCAGGCCCGACGACGCACGACGGCGATGACGGGGAAGGGATGGGGGAGAGGGCTTAGGGGAGGGAGACGGCAGCGCACCCAGTTGCCCGCGTGGGGGCTACCAGGATGCGAGAGCAAAAGGGTCGGGGGTTTCTTCTCGTCCGGCTACTACAATAAGTTGTACTACAATAAGCTTTGCCCAACTCTGGTGATGGACGTGCGAGGACGGCGGCGCGGCTTCGACTCGTGCTAGTGTATGTAGTTGTCGCTAGGTGGTTCAGTGACCTATTTATAATTTTTATTATTTTAAGGCTTTTTTATACTATTGTTGATGATTATTAATATTAATAGATCGGTGGAATCTCGCAAAAATAAATTGTTTTCTAGTGAAGAAGCAAATATATATACTCCGTTTGAATAAAAATGACACGGATAAAAAGTCACAAAACATGATGCAGATCGTTTTATAAGCTGTCGCGTGCATCTTAGTTTTATTATGCTAAAATAATACTGATATTCAACAATACAGATATATTCATGTATAGATACAAATGGAGACAGTATAATGACAAAGAATCACCGCACACAAATAATCAAGTAGTAGTATATACAACCGCAAACATGAAAAGACTAGACAACATCCTACACGACATGCCTACTTACACAAATATACACACACAAGGTGCAATATATACACATCGCCGGGCCGGACGCATACCGCATGGACTCAGACGTGGCTCTTGATGGCGGAGCTGTAGCCAGTGCGGTCGTCGTAGAACTTGGACCACAGCATGACGCCGCCGTACTTGGGCGAGCCCTTGATGAGGGGCAGCACACGCGACTTGAGCACGCCGGCAGGGATGAACCCAGTCCCCGCCGCGTCCTTGGAGGCCGGCAGCCCAAGGAAGATCTTCCCCGCCGGCACCGACTCCCACCTCTTCCATGCGTCCATGAATGCCTCGCGCCCCGCGTTGAACTGGCACTCCGGGTTGTTATAGAACTGCACCCACACGTAGTCGAACAGTCCCGTGTTGATCGCGCCGCCGTCCCACTCGTCGGGGAACGGGCACTGCGGCGCCGCGCTCAACAGGACGGCCTTGTCACTGTCAATGTTGTTGCCCAGTTTTTTGAGGTCGCTGGCGAGGTTGTTCCAGAACTTGGCGCCGCCGAGCTCGATGTCGAAGTCGATGCCGTCCAGCACGGCGTCGCCGAGGGGGCGGGACGACGAGGTGCCTCCCAGGTAGTTGTTCCAGAGGTACATGGCGACCTGTCGGGCGTCACTGGGGGAGGAAAGGCCGTAGCTTCCGTCGCCGCCGCCGATGGAGAGCAGGACCTTGACGCCGTGGCTCTGGCACGACTTGATGTCCTTGCTCTGGCTCTTACAGCCGCCCGATGATGGGTCGCAGTGGCTGGCGAGGTCCAGCTGCGGCCTCTGGCCTTTACCGAACCTGGGGAGGAACGCGAGGATGACGAACTCGTAGTTTCCGGACGCGCACGTCTCGGCCAGCGACGCCTCGCCGTCGTTCTGGCCCCAGTAGACGGCGATGCTGCCGGCGTGGCACGTGGCGAGGAGCGCCACGAAGAGGGTGGCCGTGAGCTGGAAGGGAGTCAGAGCTCGTTTTGCCATGGCTGCGGAGCGTGCCTAGCTGCTAGATACTCCAGTACTGGATACACTACTCAGTACTCAGGCAGTGAGGTGTGTTGTGTATTTTGAGTTGTGATATGGCGATTGCCCAGGTGTGTTTTATAGTGGCTTGCTTGATGAAGCGTCTGAGCCTCGTACGATTATGGGTAGCTGTTTTTTAGTAGTTTTCGTGCCGTGGCACGTCCGCTCCTGCATCTGAAATTACCGAGAGTACGTGGTTGCCGTTGAGTACAGCTTAAGGGCAGAAACATTTCGTTGCGGCTGGTCTGTGACATGATTAATTTACTCGAACTGATCAACGGTTCATCGAAGACCAGCGAAGCAGAGTGCGTTCAGATCACAAACACACTCCAACGTATTGAACTAGAAAACCAACAATTTGCGCCTTCTCCTCTGTTCGGTATCTCACGAGAGTACCTGGCAGAATGCATATACTCCCTCCGTCCTGAAAAAGAATGTCGCAGATTTGTCTAAATTTGAGTGTATCTAGACACTATTTAGTATATAGATTCATCCAAATTTAGACAAATATGCGACATCCTTTTCAGGACGAAGGGAGTACAAAGTTTTGTACAGTTCTGTTTTTTGTTCACTAGTACTGTATTATCCAATTGTTGATCAGTGATTGCCACCAAAACATCTGACCGAGAAAGTGATTGCCATGATAGCAACTGCTTTGGGTATTTCAGAAGATGTGAATTGGCACGAGATCTTCAAAAGTTTATATAAGACTGTAATTATCAAGGTGGGACATTACTAAATCCCTCATACAAGAGTGATGGAGTTTCGGAGGAAGATGTATATGCTGAAGCTTGAAATTATTGATGACCCAGTTGAGGAGCAGCCAGATGATGGTTTTTTTTTAGGGAAGCAGCCAGATGATGGTGATGACCCAAGTGATGGCAAAAATGACGACGGTCTGCAAGGTAACAAGGAGACTCCCACTGCTGATAAGGGGAATGGACCCATGGATACTGATGCTAATCCAGGGACTAACCAAACCCCTAATCAAAGCACAGGAGTTCATAGGGATAAGCTCTCCCACACTCTAGATGGTGTCAATACACCTGTGCATGTGGCTAACCTGCCTGATGATGAGTCAAAGATCAAGAGCAAGATCCTTGGTACCCCCGCGGTTGCTTACAAGGGGAGTGGTGAGAAGAAGTGGAAGAAACCTTCAGAAAACATCTGTGTTGAGATTCTTAACTAGTTTGATAGTGGATCTAAAGGAGAGAAAGACAATACTACAATGGATGGTAATGTGGTGGCTAATATTGCTTCTGGCTGATGGTACCAAGACTGCTGAGGGAGAGGCTAAAGTAACCAAAGGAAAGAAGAAGTGGAGCCTTGTGTTGGCTACTAGAGCAAGCACAAGGATCAAGAATGATGGCAAGACAATTATTGAGAAAGCTCAGCAGCTAAAGAAAAGTAAGAATTTGGACCTACCCAAAGGTATGAAACACCCACATGGTTTTGCTAACTACTTTGATGTACTTGATAACCAAAAATTAATTGATAAAGCTAGAGATGCTGGTATTTGTCTTGGTACTGATGAGGATAATATAGTTGACAATGTTGAATCTATTAAGATTATGGAAACTGATAGGTTGTGTTATTCTAGAACCAATAACCCTGATATGTTTCTTCTAAAAAGCATAGATATTAGTAGTGAGGAATTTTCTAGTACATCCCAACTTATGGATGTGCATGTGGAATGTCCTCATGAGTACGATACTAACTTAGCAGAGTCACTTGGATTGAGGTGACCTCTAAGAAAAATAGTAATAAGAGGAAGTTTGTGTTTAGATCCAATGGCAGTAGGACTTATTTGGAATCCAGGAGGTCTTAATATACATGATAAGTTGCCTAGGGTGCATGATCTCATTAGAGAGAATGTACCAGATCTTATTAGTTTCTCCGGGTCTAAAAAAGCTAAGTTTACTAATGCACAATTGTAATCCATGGATTGCCATAATGCTTATTCTTGGAATTGGCTACCTGCTGTGGGTACTGCAGGGGGCATATTAGTTGGTGTTAGAGAGTGTTTATTATGTGCTTTCCTGGGATATCCAGAAATTCTACATTTCATGTATTATGAAGAATAAGAATGACTCTAGAATTTGGAGGTTTGTGTCTATGCATGGCTCTGCTTATGATGATTTCAAACTCCAGTTTATTAATGAACTTCATAATATGGTTGCTATGTGGGATGGACCCACTCTTATTGGGGGAGATTTTAACCTTATTAGAGAAAGTAAAGAAAAAACACTAGTAATATTAACCAGCATTGGGCTAATCTGTATAATGATTGGGCCAACAAGTTTGATCTTATTGAAATTAAAAATGTTGGTAGGATGTTCGCTTGGGCTAATAATCAGGATAACCTGGTTATGGCTGCTTTAGATAAAGTCTTCATCACTACTTGCTGAGAGAATATGTTCCAAGTTGTAGTTATGAGCGCTTTGCCTAGAGTAGGGAGTGATTATACCCGACGAGGGGTAACCTCGGCAATATCCATAGAGAAGGACTTAGGGTTTTGCGGAAAAGAGAACGCTAGGGATTTCGTCAGATATTAGGAGAATAATGGAGTCAAAGTCGCCTGAATATTTGGTGAATCGTACTATTACAGATCGCTTAGGGATCGTTCGGCCTGCCCGCCTAGGCTTCTCCCGTCCTATATATAATAGGCCGGGTCTTAAAGTTGTATGCGGATAGGTTTACATATGCGTAATTACAATACCAACATGATGATAGTCCTTTGTCTTCTTCCTAATACAACTACAGCCTTTGTCGGTTGCTCCTTTAGGCCATCATCTTGACTCTTCATGGACCGTAAGCCTTGTATATAGGCAGGGTAGTGAATTATAGGCCATCGAGTAATCGTACTTATGTCAATACCCTTCTAGTTTTTGACACTGGTGCTTTTCCCCTCCCACTATCAAACAATTTAGACTTGAAAAGTGGTGGTTGCAAAAAAGAGGTTTTAAAGAGTTAGTGATTAAAACTTGGAACATGCCTTGTAGATTGTCCAAGTCTATTGATATGTGGGTGTTTAAACTGGGAAAGCTTAGGAGAGTCCTTAGAGGCTGGGCGATCAATATTGAAGCTAAGCAGAAGAGATAAAGAAGCAAATTATTGGTGGGTATGACTTGTTAGACATTCTTTCAGAATCCCAGCCTCTGTCTTCAGAGGAGAAGAGGGATATGAAATAGATTGCTGACAAACTTCAACATATTTGGAGGAATGAGGATATCAAGGCTAGACAAAGAGCTAGGGAGATATATATATATATTAAAAGGTGATAGAAACACTGGATATTTCCATGCTCTTGCTAATAAAAAGAGAAGGAAAAATAAGATAAATGTTTTAGAAGGTCCCAATGGGGAAGTCAATGACACTAAAGATATCATAGATGTGGCTGTTAATGATTACAAAGAGCTCTTTGGGCTGGAAATAAATTAGACATTGGTCTAGATGACAACTTTTGGGACCCTGAGGAAGGGGTCTCTGATAAAAAAAGTGTGTTAAGCTAAGTTAACTGAGGAAGATATTAAGGCAGCAGTCTTTGGCTTTATGCTGAAGGTGCCCTCGGAACCTGATGGTTTCTCTTTTATCAAAGTTTTTGGATTTAATCAAACATGATTTGTTTGGCATGTTTGGAGATTGGAATAAAGGAGAACTAGTTCTGTTTAGATTAAACTTCTCTCTATTAAATTTGATTCCCGAAGAGCATGATGCCAAACCCATTCGGAAATTCAGGCCTATTGCCTTGACTAATTGCAGTTTCAGAAATTTCTCTAAGTGGGTGACAAATGTAGAAGGAGAGTTGGGGAACTCGATGATTGATGCATTCAAGGAAGACAAAGTAGTTGTGCGGACCACTACCGAGAAACTTTATCGCATACTCGCTTGTAGGAAGCCAATTGTCAGAGGAAAACATGAGAATACTTCTTTCCACGACCCACTACACGATAGGAGAGGACCGTCAAAGGATAGTGGCGTTGTCTTAGAGGATAACTTTTTAAGGTTGTGTTTCTCGTGTCTTCCATCGAGAGGGATGTCTCCCTCTTATAAACTTGGGGCGATGACCCCATGTAACATGTTCTACTTATATACACGAGTTGCTCCAATATTACCTCCACCATGAATGATGTCCTAACTGCGGATGAGCGCGCAAGTCTAGATTCGTGCATGAGATAGAAACGAGTGGATAAGACTTATAAATTGCTTGACAAACAAAATAAAGATGTATTTTATTACGCCATGTTCACACTCGCCTTGTTAGAGCCTAAGTCATAAGTAACTAAAGGTGAATAAGTGTGAAATGTTGATACCCCCAAGTATAGAGGATCAATTATAGTATCTTTTGATAAATAATGAGTGTCAAACCCATGAGGAGCGAGATGTTGGTTAACAAATTTGGCAAAGTAGAAACAATTAAAGATTCAAGGATTATTATTTTTAGATTTATAGTTTGTGGAAACATAAATAACAAATAAAATTAAAATGCAAGTAAAATGTAAATAGCTCTTTTCTAAAAAAAATCCTCTATTCAGCAAAAGGACAAGCTTAATACATGTACTTATACAAGACAAACTTTCACAAAGTCAACATGAATTTACTGAGAACATCAATTTCTATCGGAGCATGATTAATATCTTATCAAGTTTTGCTCTAAGTGGACAAATTCTAAGCTAGGTGCAACCTTATGCATGCGCAATTACATGCCTAATGATTGAATTACATGCCCGATGATTGATCCTGGGGCTATTTTCATGTGCAGTCAAATGATTCATTAAGACATAATTGTCCAACCATTGCCTAAAATTTCGGGATCTCTGATCAAGAACCCCTAGCAAATCCAAGAATTGGGACACCGTTTCTATTATCTCTGGTCATTTCTCCTATCTTATTTAATCTAAGGTGTAGCCATATGGGCCCATATATGTGATGTAACATACAGTCAATTCATACATTACCATCATAGAACCACAATTAAAGTATAAAACTTGACCAAATTGTTAGAGCATGCTATATAGAAATCACGGCTAATTCATAATATGCCCTCAAGGACATGGGGGACTACTCACAATGACAACCATGGAAATAACCAGTGGCATATGAATAGGAACACAAGCTATAAGTATAATTTCACCACAAGATAATAACACGGTGTCAAGTACAAGCATGCACATGACACTAGAAAACTACTCAAGCTTCCAATATACATAAAAATTGAGGGGGATGAAGTCGATCACGGCGATGGTCGATGTTCATGATGGTGATGGAGATAGTCCTCCCTACATCGAGGAAGCGATGGTGGAGGAGAGGTGCTCGGGGGTGACTCTGGCGGCACCCTACAGTCTCTGTTTTCCTCTCTTCCACATATCACCGCCTCTCTCCGCGAGAACATCCCCGAAGGTATATATAGTAGGACTTTCTGCAAAACGGAGATGATGGCGCTAGAATCGATGGCATCCAAGGCTCGAGCTGGAAATGAAGGGTCATGGGCACTCCTGCCTTTTTGGGTCCCTATGGTCATACTTTATCTTATTGGATTCGTATCAAAATTTATGAAGTCTGCTCTTTGACCTTTCCATATTTGAGTCACGTAGCTTTCAGAAAGTTAAAAATACTAACAGAAGGTTTTTCTGCCACCTAGAAATAAATAACAAAACGTAGAGACTTTTTAGAGAAGTCCCTTAATGAAGGAGTTATGCCCTAGAGGCAAATAATAAAGTGTATTATTTGATATGACACCTATATGTTCATAATACGTTTCATATTGTGCTATAACTGTGTTAATATGAAACGTTAATACATGTGTGGTATGTAAACAAACGGTGTCTCTAGTTACCTCTAGTGAACTAGTTCATTGGTCATGAGGATGGTCTGGGTTTCAAGATCATGGGTATTTATTCCAATTGATAATGGGGTCATGTTATTAGTTGAATAACATGATAGACAAACATCCGACCGTTATATCTTGAATGAGATCTAGTTACAAAGTTCATCATTAATGATAAAACACACAGAACATCGCAACCTGATCCTTTGACTGTGAGGTAATGCAAATCACCATTCCAAAGGAAGTTTAGATGGTTATCAAGAATCATCTCGTAAAAGGGTGATCAAAAAGGTGTCACTCAGGTTTTCCGAAGGGATGCGTAGAGGAGTACATATCAAGACCAGGATTTGTCTAGTCCATGTAACGGACAGATACATGTGGCCATCTCGGTGACATTGCATTAATGAAGCTTGCAAGCATGTGACTTGGTCACGGAATGCAACGACATGAGAACGAGTAAACAAGTTCATTGGAAACGATACCGAACTAAGGTATGGGGATACTGAAGATCAAGTCTCGAATGAATTAGGTATCATATGACAAAGGGAACGGGAAACGACTATCTCATGGTTCGAGCGATTGTATTCGTGAAACGTACGGGGGTCACATGGCCATCTAGGTCCCTCTATTGATCATTGATGTGAGAGTAGTCTCAATCATGTCCGGAGTGTTTCCGAACCGAAGGATGTCACGCTTAAGGGTAGGGACGCTTAGGGTAGATGAGGTATCATAGGAGAAATAGAGAAAGAAAAATCGGAATAGTTCCGGGTAACATCCGATGGAGATCGGAAGGGGTCCGAAAGGTGTTCCGGAGTGAATGAATAATACAATATGTGTATTTGAATATTAATTGGAGAATTAATATTAAATATATTTTTATTTTATTATTAAAGGCATCATAATGCTAATGGGCCTCACCCGAAGGGAGGCCCAATAGGGCATGGCGCCTAGAGAGAGGGGGCCAGCCAGCCTAGGCTTGGTGGGCCGCCCCAATGGGGCCCACCTAGGGCCAGCGGCTGCCCCTAGGTGGCCGGCGGGTGTGGGGGTTAGTCCCACACCGCCTGTTCCTAGGGTGGTGCGCCCTCCTCCCACTATATATAGGGGTCTCCCCTCCCCCTTTGGGATCATCCCATTCCCTCTCTCATCCATTGAGGACTTTTCCGTAATATTGGGGAGGACCTCGTGGGTGAGTTCTCCACCTTCACACCATCGTCGTGTGATCTGTGATCCGGCATCTACTTCTTCTGCTGCTCAGCTGGATCGGAGTCCGGTTGACGTCTCCTACACAGGATGTGTGACAAACTTCGGAGGTACCACACTTGGGGTGCTGCTCGTCTTCATCAATATACGCCTTCCTGCGTAAGGTGTGCCTCGGTCTTCAAAGGTATGAATACCGTATCCCTTCTCCATTACTTATGTCTACATAGTATAAATCCTGGTATCAGTGTTCGAGTAGATAGAATTTTTTTCTGCTACGGAACCCTACAGTGGTATCAGAGCGGGTCTATGGGTGGACATGTCGTACATATAGAACACATAGCGATATGTGGGTATTGATTCTCTAGTAGCTACCCTCTTAATGTTATTGTTCATATCGCGGCATTGTTTGATGAAGCGGCCCCCAATCGACTTCACGTGGTGATTCACGAGACTGGTCCACAAATCAAAGTGTCTTAGGGGGTGTCTATCTCTCTATAGTAGTTGATATGGCATTGACATTGGAGGGCCCTGAAAAGTTAAGAAGAACGGCAATCATTGAATCCATGTTGTGGCTCCACGTTCGTTGGTAGGAAGGGGTTCTATTGCGAAAGCCGTAAAGCCGTGTAAAACTTGCAATAGATAATGTAGAAGCGTCTATTTTTATTATTGCACAGGGACAAGTATTATAACATGGCAATGACAAGTTTATGAAACTTTCATTGAAGCTATTTATGATGATCATAATGCTATATCCACGTCATAACACTTTAATTTTGAAGTATTACTTATTGTGCTGGTATTTTTATTCGACGGTAGCATAATAAGATAATCCCTCATAGTATTCCAGTTATCGTATTCCCCTTGTGTGTGCACCACCAAGAAAGTTCTTCGGTATGAGGCGCCCTGCGGTGAGTAGGGGTCAGACATATCTACGTTCGCATACAGTAGGTGCAAGCCATGTTGCACTGTGGATACACACGAGTTAGAACTGGCGAGCCTAGCATGTGCATACATGGCCTCGAAATACAGGAGACCAAAAGGTCGAGCATGAATCACATAGTTGATGTGATCGACATTAGGGAATGTCCACCTTTGATATTGCACCGATGGCCATGACGATCAGGGGAGGTGTAGGGGATTGGGATCATGTGATCACTAAACGAGTAGAGGGATGTTCATTTGAGTGGGAGTTCTTTTTAAGTTCGAAAAACATAATTAAAACTTGAACTCATTATTATGAACATGGTCTAAACTCTTTGCAAATCCATTGTAGATGTCTCGCCCACCCACCTTCAACCTTAGCATTTTCCTCGAGAAGGACAAGCTGAAAACTGATGGAACCAACTTCACCGCATTGTTCCGCATGGTTCCGCAATCTTAGGATCCTCCTAGTCCCCTACAAGTTGACTTATGTCATCGAGGCTGAGCTTCCAGCTAAGCCTGCAGATTCCACCTCCCAGGACGAAAAGAATGTCTGGCAGTCCAAGGCGGACGATTTCTCCCTCATACAGAGTAGAATTCTCTATGCCATGGAGTCGGAGCTTAAAAAGCGTTTTGAGAAGATGAATGCTTTTGAGATCATTGAGGATCTCAAGGCCATCTTTGCTCCACAGGCCCATGCAGAGAGGTATGATGCTTCCGAGATCTTCTTCTCTGCTAAAATGGAAGAGCACATCAGTATTAGTGAGCACGTGGTCAAAATGTCTGGCTACATTAAGCGTTTGAACGCCCTAGATTGCAAAATCCCAGAGGAGCTCGCAATTGATAGGGTGCTGCACTCGTTGCCCCTAGCTATAAGAGCTTTGTGATGAACTACAACATGCAAGGGATGACTAAGACCCTTGTTGAGGTGTTCGCCATGCTCAAAACTTCTAAGGTTGAAATCAAGAAGGAGCACACGGTGTTGATGGTAAATAAGACCACCAACTTCAAGAATCCGGGGCAAAAGGGAAAGGCAAGGGAAAGAAGTCCAAGAGGGATGGCAAGATCATTACCAGTATCCCAAAGACTGCCAAACCTGGCCCTAAGCCTGGCACTATGTGCTACTACTACAAAGGGGATGGGCACTGGAAACGCAACTGCCCTAAGTACCTTGAAGACAAGCGAGCCGGCAAGATAGCTGCCAAGGACAAAGGTATATATGATATACATGTTATTGATGTATTCCTTACAAGCGCCAGGAGTAACACCTAGATATTTGATACCGGATCTGTTGCTCACATTTGTAACTCTCAACAGGATCTGCAGAGTAGGAGGCGCCTGAGGAAGGACGAGGTGACGATGCGCGTAGGCAATGGTTCGAGAGTCGAAGTGATGGCCGTCGGCACCCTGCATCTCCGTCTACCGTCAGGATTACTGTTGGTTTTGAATAAATGCTACTATGTACCCACATTGAGTATGAATATTTTGAGTGGGTCTTGCTTGTTGAAAGACCATTATTCATTTAAATCAGGAACAAATGGTTGTTCAATTTATATGAATGATATTTTCTATGTCCGTGCTCCTGTGTGTGATGGTTTATTCTTACTTGATCTTGGTTGTAATACACACATCCATAGTATTGATGCTAAACGTTGTAAACATAGTGATGATAATTCCATGTTTATGTGGCATTGCCGTGTTGGTCGCATTGTCATAAAACGCATGAAGAAGCTTCATTCAGAAGGGCTTCTTGGATCATTGGATTTTGAATCCCTTGATACATGTGAGCCATGCCTCATGGGCAAGATGACTAGGACACCGTTCTCCGGGACAATGGAGAGAGCTGTAGACCTACTGGGAATCATACATACGGATGTGTGTGGACCAATGAGCGTCTCAACACGCAATGGTTATCATTATTTTGTTACCTTTACTGACGACTTAAGCAGATATGGATATATCTACTTAATGAAGCACAAGTCTGAAACCTTTGAAAAGTTCAAGGAATTTCAGAAAGAAGTAGAGAATCAACTTAACAAGAGAATCAAGCATATTCGATCGGATCGAGGAGGCGAGTATTTGAGTTATGAGTTTAACATGCACTTGAAGGACTGTGGGATTATCCCACAGCTTACGCCAGCCGGAACACCACAGCGTAATGTGTCGGAACATCGTAACCGAACCCTATTAGATAGTGTGCGGTCCATGATGTCTTTAACTGATTTATCTGTGTCTTTTTGGGGATATGAGTTAGAAACCGCCGCTTTTATTTTAAACCGAGCACCATCCAAATCCGTAGAGACAACCCCATATGAGATATGGCATGGCAAGACACCAATGTTGTCATTTCTGAAAGTTTGGCGATATGAGGCTTACGTTAAGAAACTACTGCCTGACAAACTCGAACCCAAATCAGAAAAATGTACCTTTGTAGGATATCCAAGGGAAACCATTGGGTATACTTTCTACAACCAAGCCGAAGGCAAAACGTTTGTCACAAAAACTGGCACCTTTCTCGAGAAAGAGTTTCTTGCTAAAGGAGTTAGTGGAAGGAAAATTGAGTTGGATGAAGTTGTTGAGCCTTCTCTCCAAATTACGAGTAGCACAACAGAAGCTATTTCGAGACCGCTCTCCAACATGGAGGAAGAGCCCAATGATGATGATCAAAACAACGACGTCGAGACTCCTGAGGTTCGTAGATCCACAAGAATTCATGCCACTCCTGATTGGTACAGCAGCCTTGTAATGTCTGTCATCCTAGATGAACAGGAAGAACCTACAAACTACAAAGAAGCTATGGAAAGTGCTGACTCTGAGAAATGGCTAGAAGCCATGAAATCCGAAATAGGATCCATGCATGAGAACCAAGTTTGGACCTTGGTAGATCTTCCAGAAGGCCGCAAGGCCGTGGAAAATAAATGGATCTTTAAGAAAAAGATAGATGCGAATGGTAATGTGACCGTTCACAAAGCTCGACTTATCGCAAAGGGGTTTTGACAAATTCAAGGAGTTGATTACGACGAGACTTATTCTCCCATAGTGTAAGGCTGTCCGGATTTTAATAGCAATTGTTGCACATTTCGACTATGAAATTTGGCAGATGGATGTCAAGACCGCATTCCTCAATGGTCACATTGATGAAGAGTTGTATATGATGCAACCGGAAGGTTTTGTTGATCCTAAGGATGCTGGAAAGGTATGCAAGCTTCAACGATCCATTTATGGATTGAAGCAAACATCTCGGAGTTGGAACCAACATTTTGATCAAGTGAGCAAGAGTTTTGGATTTGTCCAAAATCAACAAGAGTTCTGTGTTTACAAGAAAGCGAGTGGGAGCTCAGTTGTTTTCTTAGTAGTATATGTGGATGACATATTACTCATGGGAAACAATGTTGATCTTATGAAAAGCGTGAAAGCATATTTGAGTAACCAATTTTCCATGAAGGATCTAGGTGAAGCTGCATACATATTAGGAATCAAGATCTATAGAGATAGATCAACGCGCCTAATTACATTAAGTCAGAGTACTTACATCGAAAAGATTTTGAAGAGGTTCAAAATGGAAAACACCAAAAGGGGTTTTGTACCAATGATGAAGAATTGCAAAATGAGTATGACTCGATGTCCTGTAATGGATGATGATAGAGAGAAGATGTCTTACATCCCCTATGCCTCAGCCATAGGATCTATCATGTATGCAATGTTAAGTACGCGACTGATGTGGCATTAGCTCTTAGTTTGACGAGCCGATACCAAAGTAATCCGGGACCGGATCACTGGATAGCTGTAAAGAATATCCTAAGTATCTGAGAAGAACAAAGGATATGTTCCTAATCTATGGAGGAAGTGATGAAGTTCTAAACGTAACGGGTTACGTGGATGCGAGCTGGAACTCAGATCATGATGACTCGAAGTCTCAAACATGATTTGTGTTCCTAGTGAATGGTGGGGCAGTAAGCTGGAAGAGTAAGAAGCAGTTGGTGGTGGCACAGTCTTCAATGGAGTCTGAATACATTGATGCGGCTGATGCAGCAAATGAAGCCGTTTGGCTAAGGAATTTCGTCATTAAACTGGGAGTTTTTCCAAATGCTCAAGACCCCGTGACGATCTATTGTGATAACATGGGAGCTATTGCAAACGCAAAGGACCAAGGACTCATTCCACAGCCAAACACATCAAGCTTAGATTTCATGTCATCCGACAGAATGTTGACGAAGGTGAAGTCAAGATTTGCAAAGTAGATACGGAACTGAATATGGCAGATCCTTTGACTAAAGCTCTCCATCAGGAAAAGCACGAACAACACCGAGATTCCATTGGTGTTAGGTTCCTACCTATTGTAAACTAGTTTTGTTTGTACTATAGTGCAAGTGGGAGACGGAAGGAGTTATGCCCTAGAGGCAAATAATAAAGTGTATTATTTGATATGACGCCTATATGTTCATAATACATTTCATAATGTGCTATAACTATGTTAATACGAAACGTTAATACACGTGTGGTATGTAAACAAACTGTGTCTCTAGTTACCTCTAGCGAACTAGTTCATTGGTCATGAGGATGGTCTAGGTTTCAAGATCATGGGCATTTATGCCAATTGACAATGGGGTCATGTTATTAGTTGAATAACATGATAGACAAGCATCCAACCGTTATATTTTGAATGAGATCTAGTTACAAAGTTCACCATTGATGATAAAATACAGAGAACCTCGCAACCTGATCCTTTGACTGTGAGGTAATGCAAATCACCATTCCGGAGGAAGCTTAGATGGTTATCAAGAATCATCTCGTAAAAGGGTGATCAAAAAGGTGCCACTCGGGTTTTCTGAAGGGATGCATAGAGGAGTACATATCAAGACCAGGATTTGTCTAGTCCATGTAACGGACAGATACATGTGGCCATCTCCGTGACGTTACATTAATGAAGCTTGCAAGCATGTGACTTGGTCACGAAATGCAACGACATGAGAACGAGTAACCAAGTTCATTGGAAACGAGACTGAACTAAGGTATGGGGATACTGAAGAACAAGTCTCGAATGAATTAGGTATCATATGACAAAGGGAACGGGAACGACTATCTCACGGTTCGAGCGATTGTATTCGTGAAACGCACGGGGGTCACATGGCCATCCAGGTCCCTTTGTTGATCATTGATGTGAGAGTAGTCTCAATTATGTCCAGAGTGTTTCTAAACCGAAGGATGTCACGCTTAAGGGTAGGGACACTTAGGGTAGATGAGGTATCGTAGGAGAAATAGAGAAAGAGAAACCAGAATAGTTCCGGGTAACATCCGATGGAGATCGGAAGGGGTCTAGAAGGTGTTCCAGAGTTAAGGACTAATACAATATGTGTATTTGAATACTAATTGGAGAATTAATATTAAATATATTTTTTATTTTATTATTAAAGGCATCATAATGCTAATGGGCCTCACCCGAAGGGAGGCCCAATAGGGCATGGCGCCTAGGGAGAGGGGGCCAGCCGGCCTAGGATTGGTGGGCCGCCCCAATGGGGCCCACCTAGGGCCGGTGATACATCCATTTTGCATCACTATTCTATGTCATAATTCACTGTTATTCATTGATATATTTCATATTAAGAGATGATACTTATGTTATTTCATCTGTTTTTGCATGGTTGATGACTTTTGGAGCATGGACCGCTGCAGTCAGGATTCTGATGGAAAAGGTGTTGTTTGGAGGCAAAGTTCGCGAAGATCAGAAAATCCAGGAAAATACATAGAAAATCCTATTTTTCCAGAAGACGAAGGAAGCCAGAAGGGGGGCTGGAGATGGGCCACAGGGGGCCCACACCACCCCCTGGCGCGGGCCACCCTGGGCAGCGCCACCAGGTGGTGTGGCCACCCTGGTCCACCCCTAGCACTCCCCTCTGGCGTATATTATCCTCCCGAAACCCTAATACTCGGGGAGCGACCACAGAAAGATTCCGCTGCCTCTGTTGGGTGGAAAACACCGAGAGAGAAAGATCTCCCCGGCAGACAGATTTCTGCCGGGGAAATTCCTTCCCGGAGAGGGGAGATCATCGCCATCAACACCACCATCAAACTGGACTTCATCGGGATCATCATCATCGTCATCACCACCACCATCACCATTAGGACCCTCATCACCATCTCCATATTGCTGTAACAATTGCGTTGAATCTTGCATAGTTCATAGGGGAAACTTTCCCGGTGTTCATTACTCTTTGTAGTTGATGCTATTGAGTGAACCATTGAATTATTGTTTATGTTTAGATTGTTATACATCATTATTCCATCTCTGATCATGATCCATATGATGTCTTGTGAGTAGTTCGTTTTGTTTTTGAGGACATGGCAGAAGTCATGTTGTTAGTAGTGGAGTTGTGTTGAGAAAGATTCAATAGTTTGATATTTAAGTTGTGGTGTACTTCTTCTAGTGGTGTCATGTGAACGTAGACTACATGATACGTCACCTATATGGTCCTAGGGGAATGCATTGTGTATTTGGCTACTAATCGTAGGGGTTGCCGGAGTGACAGAAACCTGAACCCCCGTTAGGAAACCATTGCACAAGGGACGTAAGGGTCTTAGAGTTTAAAGCTGTGATTAGGTTTCTACCTTAATTACTTTCTTGTACTTACGGATGTTTGCAAGGGGTATAATCACAAGTATGTATTAGTCCTAGGAAGGTCGTTACATTAGCACAGGTTCACCCACACAACACTTAGCAAGCTAAAGAAGATTAATCAACTATATGAAGCGAAAGCACTTGACAGTCTTCCCATGTATCCTCGAGAACGTTTGGTCATCTTAAGTAATACAACCGGCTTGTCCTTTGCTGCATAAAGGATTGGGCCACTTGCTGCATTTATTCCTACTGTCTTTTATTTACTCGTACTTTGTTTACTTGCTTTATCAAAAAACCCTAAAAATCCGTTTGCTAAGTATTTGCAGAGAATTCTTGATCCATACCACTAGCGAGCACCTTCTGCTCCTCGTTGGGTTCGACACTCTTACTTATCGAAAATACTGCGATACACCCCCTATACTTGTGGGTCATCAAGACTATTTTCTAGCGTCGTTGTCGGGGAGTGAAGCGCTATTGGAGAGTGGAACTGGTAAAGGAAACTTCTACTATGAGTATTGTTTACTTCTGCTAGTTGCTTTATTTTCGTTATGGATAATTCGCTGAGTTTCTTATTTGGTAATGCTACTACCACTGCTAAGGTAGTAGATAAGCCACCACATGCTGAGAATGATGCTTTCAAAATACCTACAAGAATTATTGATCGTGTTATGGATAACTACTATGTTGGGGACGGAACTGTCCATCCCGGTGATCATTTACTCTTTATACACGAATTATGCGGGTTGTTCAAGTGTGCAGGTATTACTACAGATCAAGTTAAGAAGAAGTTATTCTCATTATCGCTGAAAGGAAGAGCTGAGGAATGGTATAAGCTGCTGAAGAATGGTCAAGCTCTGGAATGGGAGGAAATAGTACCTCTCTTTTATTCAAAGTTTTATCCTCCTAGTGAGATTCATAAAGATAGGAATCAAATATACAACTTTTGGCCTCTTGATGGAGAGAGTACAGCCCAAGCTTGGGGGAGATTAAAGTTACTAATGCTCAAATGTCCCATTCATGAGCTCCCCAACAATATTATTATCAATAACTTTTATGCAAGGCTTTCTCTTCAAGATAAGGATTTATTGGATGCTTCTTGTGCTGGATCATTCACTCGCATGGAAGAAGAAGCTAAATGGGATCTTCTGGACCGTATTCAAGACAATGCTGAAGCTTGGGAGAATGACAAAGGTAGAAAGTCATATATAAACTATGATTATGAATGCATTGAATCTTTTATGGGAACTGATGACTTTCAAAATATTAAAAATGCTTATGGTCTAGACTCTCAAGCTATTGCTTTTTATTTTAAGGCTTTTGCTTCCTATATTGAAGTGCCTAAAAAGAAGTGGAATAAGTATCATGAACCTTATAAAGATGTTTCTAAGAGTGTTCCTGCAAGAAATACTGAAATTTATACTGCTAATCATGTTTTACCTGAACCTTATATTGAGAAAATGCCTTTCCCAGTTAAGATAAAGGAACATGCTATGATAGCTAGTATGGTTAATAAAAGTATGAATGAAGCTATTGAACCTGATAAACAAATGGTTGATGAACCTATAATAGCAAATGTGAAAGACTTTGTTACTAAATATGAAGAAGAGGTACACACTATCCTTTGTAAGGATACCTCTAATATTGTTTCACAAAGTAGTGTTATGAGAGCTAGTATTCCTGTGTTTTCTGTTAGAATAAGTGATCATTGCTATGATGGTCCTTGTGATAGTTATATTGTTAAGTTTATGCATGATACTGGAAGTTATTATGAGAGAGGGAAAAGTGTTCTTATGTATCTCAATAATATCAAGTTTCCTCGTTTTATGCTGAAAGTTTTTATGTTGCACTTGTTTTGCCTTCTTATGCAAGAAGCCTCTGGTTTCAACAACTTGTTTGTTTACAAAGTTCCCTTTCATAGGAAGTGGGTTAGACTTAAATGTGTGTATTTTTGCTTCTTAATGCTCTCTTTCACTTCAATTCATATTCCTGAATGAGCATCTCCAAAATTATCATGCCCATTTTAATGGCTATAAAGAAAGAGCTTTTTGGGGGACAACCCAATTTATTTTTGCTTTCAGTTTGTTTTTGTTTCTTTGAGTCTTGGAAGTTATTACTTCGGTAATAACCGCTCCTTATCCGTTTTGTTTGTTTTTTTGTCAAGATCAACCTCTAATGAGAGAGAAGTAAGATTTGGGGAAGTTGCTGTCCCGAAACAGATTTTTGTGCTTCACCGTAAAAACTCGTGAAAGATCTCTGTATATCAGATTGAGCTGTAATTTTTTATGCTTCTGCCCGAGGTTGTTATTTAACTTTCGTTAGTTCTGCACTTTTTGATTTGAGCAACAGAAGATTTTCGAAAAAAATGATCTTTACCTGCTGGTCTGTTTTGATGGATTTTGCCACTCTTGTATTTGCTTCTTTATTCGATTTCCTTTTTGAATTCTTTTTGGGTTTTCGGAAGGAGTTGCTTCAGTAGCTTATGTTTTGATGGTTTTCAGTTGAAGTTGAACTCAAAAGGTTTTATCACTTCACTTATACTAATGTTGCTAATGAGAACTGTGTGAAGTTTTGTGTGAAAGAAATTTCCACGAAGTGGAGATAATGGTGTAATAAGGAAGAGAAAGGTTTTATGACTCAAATAAAAAGTGTATGAAGATGAAGATATTGATGTTATTCAAGTGGTGACTCCAGAAGAATCTACTAGATACCAAATTCAGAGACCTGCAGAGCCCGTTTTCAAATAGGTAACAGTTCTGGTAAGAAAAGTTCCGGGAAAATACTATCCAACTATATTTTTGCAGTTTTTAGACAATAAGAAAAGCTACGAAGCGAAAGAGGGACGGAAACGGAGCCAGGGTGGCTCACACCACCCTGTGGCGCGAGCCCACCCCAGGCCGCACCACCAGGTGGTGAGGCCACCCCGGACTCCGCCTCCGACTCGTTTTCGCCCAGTACCTTCCTTTTGTTATGAAACTTCGTAATATATAATCCCCCGGATCCCCCGAGGTTCGTATATCGTGTTTCTATTTCGATCTATTTCTGCCAGGAACTATTCTTGAAGCTTAGAAGCACAATGGTGTCTGCCAAGGATAAAGGGAAGGAGCCTATGGAGGAGGATCTCCAAGACCCCAAGCAGGGGCTTGTACCTTTAGTCTATTGCCCTGCATAAGCGGAAGCCCTACGAGTCACTAAAGAGTTATGCGATAAGTACCGAGACTTGAAGAGGAAGGTGGACATGCTTCAATGGGAGAATAATAGGCTTCGCAAGATGTTGGAAGATTTCCTCACGTCAACTAAGAAAATATTACCATCACCACCAAAGGAGTAATTCGTCATCAGGTTTGGCATCCCCTTGGTTTGTTCCAAGCTTGGGGGAGTTCCGCGGTATCACATCACTATCTTCTATCTTTTTACCTTTTTAGTAGAGTCATATCATGAATAGAGAAGTTATCATGTAGGATGGTTTGCATTATGGAAGTGTCCCCTCTCTCGTTAGATATGTATCCCTTGGTGTGATTTGCCGTTATGGAATATTAATGAGAAGTTCTATCATTCACTCTTTTTCATAGCTTATATTAGTTTTCAATTCATGGTCATATGATTGATCTTGTTGTTAGTATTGGTATCACTTTGGGATCATTGAGTTAATTTAGTTGGTTTTGGCAAACCTGGCTCGGTCAGTAGCAACACTATTTTTGAGAGTTAAAAGAAAAGATAAAAGTACTCTAAAGAAATATAATTTCATCATCTTTCTTTCTTGATTTGCTCATAAGTCTAGTATTCTCTAGTTAAGATCTTTTGTGCTTCCAAGGAAGATTGCATGTTTGTCTTTATCACTTGTATGTTTGTTTGTTTCCTTCAACTCTTGCACTTGCTACCCAGCCTTACTAGCCAAAAACCTATACTGAGAGGGAATTCTTCTCGTGCATCCAATCGCTTAAACCAAAACCTGTGTCATTTGTGTCCACCATACCTACCTATTAGCATTATTGCTACTCCAAGTAAATTCCTGTTTTATCTACCTCCCAAATTAAACTTGTTATATGAAAATTAGTGATTAAAGCTCTCACGAACTTGATGGCACACTTTACTTTCTTGCACTTAATAAACTTGAACCATTGTGATCACCTATATTGCATATATGCTTGCGCTTTGTAAGTTGTGAATTAGCAGAACCATGTTGTCATGGGGAACGCTTTCAACATTGCACTGGTACCTTGTACCAAGTTGATATCATATTCTTTTGTCTATGGATGTCTTCGGTGTGAAATGAAAGGGGAGCTTGTAAGTCCATGGAGTTATGCATGTGTGTTAGAGAAACGCCTGGGCCGCTGGTCTAATCCATGCTGACATGGTGGAAGCCTGCAGCGTAACCATAACGAGCATCTATGAAGCATTCTTCTTATAAAAAAAAGAGATAGAGATTGAGAAAAAAGAGAAAAAAAAAGATATTATGAAAAGAGGAAAGAGAGAAAAAAGCACCATATTCCCATGGTAAATAAGAAGATTGCTGAGATGCTTGTTGTCTGCTTGCCTTGTCATTTTGATATGGGGATTCTTCCGTATCATCGGGCAAGGGGTACCCCGTTGGCGGTTCTCTATGATACACATATGCTTACGATGACAAGAACTTACCGGTGACTAAACTTGAGTAGCATGAGGAGCGGCCCTCGTATTCAAGGGACATGAGATTCTCAATTTACAACTTGTCAATGCATATCCTCATATTTGATCACTTTAACCTTAATCACCTAAAGATGTCTATGATAGGGGCAATGAGAGCTGAAAGCTAGTAAGTACCATAATTTTTGGGAGCTCTTTATGAGACTTGCAATCCCTGCTTCCCTCTGCGAAGGGCCTTTCTTTTACTTTGTAGTTGAGTCATTAAACCTACTCCCTTCTATCTCAGCAAGTATTTTGAGTTGTTGTGTTTCATTCATTCATATGATGATTTATTCAATCATGTTTCTTATGTTCCTTGTTTTGCACATTGCTCTTATCTTGATGTTTACTACTTTGAAAGCTATCATTGAAAACCAGTTATTTGTGGACTCCAGCAAATTATCAACTATTCTTCGACCAAGAGCTAAGTTTGCCATTACCAATTATGATTTACTTATGTATCTTTATTGTGTTTCCTTTACTTATTGCAAGTTAAGTTATATAATAGTGAGTTGTCTTCTACTATGATCTATGTATTGATGAATGTGATGCTTCTTGTCCGTATTCTTTTATCGACTCTTCACTTCGTAAACCTGAGGCCATGTTTATTGAGCTCAGTTTCGCTTGGGGACAAGCGAAGTCTAAGGTTGGGGGGGAGTTGATACATCCATTTTGCATCACTATTCTATGTCATAATTCACTGTTATTCATTGATATATTTCATATTAAGAGATGATACTTATGTTATTTCATCTGTTTTTGCATGGTTGATGACTTTTGGAGCATGGACCGCTGTAGTCAGGATTCTGATGGAAAAGGTGTTGTTTGGAGGCAAAATTTGCGAAGATCAGAAAATTCGGGAAAATACATGGAAAATCCTATTTTTCCAGAAGACGAAGGAAGCCAGAAGGGGGGCTAGAGATGGGCCATAGGGGGCCCACACCACCCCCTGGCGCAGGCCACCCTGGGCCGCGCCACCAGGTGGTGTGGCCGCCCTGGCACTCCCCTCTGGCGTATATTATCCTCCTGAAACCCTAAGACTCGGGGGGCGACCACAGAAAGATTTCGCCGCCTCTACGGGACGGAAAATACCGAGAGAGAAAGATCTCTACGGCAGACAGATTTCTGCCAGGGGAATTCCTTCCCAGAGAGGGGAGATCGTCGCCATCAACACCACCATCAAGCTGGACTTCATCGGGATCATCATCATCACAACCATCATCACCATCAGCACCCTCATCACCATCTCCATATTGCTGTAACAATTGCGTTGAATCTTGCATAGTTCATAGGGGAAACTTTCCCGGTGTTCATTACTCTTTGTAGTTGATGCTATTGAGTGAACCATTGAATTATTGTTTATGTTCAGATTGTTATACATCATTATTCCATCTCTGATCATGATCCATATGATGACTTGTGAGTAGTTCGTTTTGTTCTTGAGGACATGGGAGAAGTCATGTTGTTAGTAGTAGAGTTGTGTTGAGAAAGATTCAATAGTTTGATATTTAAGTTGTGGTGTACTTCTTCTAGTGGTGTCATGTGAACGTCGACTACATGATACTTCACCTATATGGGCCTAGGGGAATGCATTGTGTATTTGGCTACTAATCGTAGGGGTTGCCGGAGTGACAGAAACCTGAACCCCCGTTAGGAAACCATTGCACAAGAAACGTAAGGGTCTTAGAGTTTAAAGTTATGGTTAGGTTTCTACCTTAATTACTTTCTTGTACTTACGGATGTTTGCAAGGGGTATAATCACAAGTATGTATTAATCACAAGAAACGTAATTCTCTCCCTCTCATCCATTGAGGACTTCTCCGTAATACTGGGGTGGACCTCGTGGGTGAGTTCTCCACCTTCACACCATCATCGTGTGATTTGCGATCCGGCATCTACTTCTTCCGCTGCTTGGCTGGATCGGAGTCCGGTTGATGTCTCCTGCACCGGACGTGTGACGAACTTCGGAGGCACCACACTTGGCTTGCTACTCGTCTTGATCAATATACGCCTTCCTGCGCAAGGCATGTCTCGGTCTTCAAAGGTATGAATACTGTATCCCTTCTCCGTTACTTATGTCTACATAGTATAGATCCTGGTATTAGTGTTCGAGTAGATTAAAAAAAATTGTTTTCTGCTACGGAACCCTACACTTAAATCATCTAATAACTTGAGAATAACGCATAATTGAACTAAATAACACTATAAATTAAAGTAATATGACATAATAATAATGATACAAAATGCACATATCAAATGTGACCGAGCACGTGCGGTCTACCTTATCATAGATCTCTCTAGTCCTCCAAGTGAACCATGAGAGTTCCCTTTATAAGCAGTTTAAACTCTTGCTCTCTTCGTAATGTGGGACTAAACTCCCACATGCCTCTCCACCCCCTTGATTCTCTCCAATTTCTGAAAATTAATTGGACCAAATTCCACTCGAATTCCCATTAATTCTAACAGGAGATCCCTAGTGTTTAGCATGTTATGTAAAAGGATTAAGAGAAGTCTATTTTTACAACAAGCAGATTTCCAAAGCCAGTGAAAAATTGGTGGCACATGAGATTCTCCCAAAATGTGAGAGAACGATCTGGGAACTGAGAAAAAGGTCACCCAACGATAGTCTAGGTGTTAGAGAGAGCATTAAGCTCAATTGAGTGTACAGGTTGTTGGAAGGAATCAAATTCTTCGAAGACTTCTTCATACTTGGGTAAATGAAACATATTGTACAGAGGGGTAATGTGAAAGGCGATCTCGAAGGAAATGTTTTCCTACAAAGCAAGGAAGAAAATATGTGTGGGGAATTAACCTTTGCCTCTAAATCAGAACATATGCCATTTCAGAGTAGGATAGAGGAATTATTTTGAATTGTATGTGTAGCCTTTTTGGAAGGACGTAAATTTCGAACAGTCTCACAACCAGAGGATGGTGGGGTATCTATCCTTAGTACGCGTATGATACGATTATTTTTATAGAACATGACATGCAGAAAGCTTTAAACATGAAACTTATTCTATGCATTGTTGAACAACTATCATGTCTTAAGATTAATTTTCATAAGAGTGAGCTTTTCTGCTTTGGAAGCCAAATCGGTAGAGTATCAGTATAAATACCCGTTTGGATGTCAATCTATGTCTTTCCCCTTTAAGTATCTTGGCATACCTATTCACTTCCGCAAATTAAAAAATGGAGAATGGAAACCTGTGGAAGACCATTTTGAATCAAAGCTAGGAAATTGGATCGGGAAGTTATTATCTTATGGTGATCGTTTGGTTCTCATTAATTCGGTTTTAACAAGCCTACCCATGCTCATGCTTTCTTTTATGGAAATACCATTGGGGTTAGAAAATGTTTGGATTTTTTTAGATCTTGTTTCTTTTGGCAAAGTGATAATCATAAAAAAAAAGTATCGGCTAACAAAATGGAATATTATATGTCGGCCAAAAGACCAAGGAGGACTAGGGATTGAAGATCTTGCAACTAAGAATAAATGTCTTCTTAGCAAATGGCTTTTCAAATTAATGGATGAAGAAGGAGTCTGGCAGGAAATATTAATGAACAAATATTTACACTCTAAAACTCTGTCACAAGTGACTGCACAGCCGAGTGATTCTCCTTTTTGGAAAGGATTAATGAGGGTGAAACAGGAGTTCTTAGATAGGGAGCGTTTTGAGGTCAAGGATGGGACAAGTACCCGTTTTTGGGAAGATGTTTGGCTTGGGGATACGACTTTAGCACAACAATATAACTCGTTATACAATATTTCGCTACGGAAACAAGTAACTGTGGCCGATGTTCTATCTTCAAATCCAATAAACATATCTTTTAGAAGAGCTTTGACAGGGAA
This sequence comes from Avena sativa, assembly GCA_916181665.1. Taxonomy (NCBI): domain Eukaryota; kingdom Viridiplantae; phylum Streptophyta; class Magnoliopsida; order Poales; family Poaceae; genus Avena; species Avena sativa. The sequence continues at coordinate 623,541,180 of OV702288.1, read as the reverse complement.
CAAATGGAACTCTTGGTTGCATCTGATGACTAGGTTAATGCAAATCAACTTAATAGATGAAAAGGATGTCTTTATCCGGCGCCTTACTCAAAATGGAGTGTTTTCTATTAAATCCATGTATCTTGATCTAATAAATGGAAACATAAGGTTCCTAAAAAAGTATATTTGGAAAATAAAAATTCCTCTCAAAATCAAAAATTTTATGTGGTTTGTCTACGTAAGGTAATTCTCACTAAAGATAACTTGAAAAAAAGAAATTGGCAGGGGGATTCAGATTGTTGTTTTTGTGACAAGGCCGAGACTATACAACATCTTTTTATTGAATGCCCTTTCGCTAAATTCATTTGGCGCATTATTCATATGACTTTTACTCTATCTCCACCTTCTAATATAAATAATCTATTTGGGAATTGGCTCACGGGTATCCAAATAAGGAAAAAAATAATATTAGGGTGGGAGCGTGCGCTATTGTTTAGGCAATTTGGAACGCCCGGAATGATGTTATTTTTAACAACAATTGATCAACATCTTTCTTGCAGGCTATTCTTATGGCATCTCACTAGATCCGTACATGGTCGCTTCTGTAGCCTATGAAGGACAGACAAGCTATGCATACTGGATGCGATACATTGGAGAATGTTACACGGGGCCTGTTTAGCCGGTGTGGCTGGCAATCTAATCTTAGAATCACCACATAATGACACAGTTTTTGCTAGTTTTCTTTCTTTGAATGATTTATGTATCGGGTTTTTTTATTATCTGATGGATAGACCTTTTTAATAATGCAATAAAATAATACGCCGTATGCATCGCTTTGATGCAGAGGCTGGGACGTCGCCTCCGTTTCGAAAAAGTCTCACAACCAGAATAATCACCAAATTTTGCGGGCAGAAGACCATGCTGATAGTAGAATTCCTATATGATTTTGACCCAAGGCGGATCCTGATGATTAAAAAACTTGTGACGCTAAGCAAACAGTCATTCTGAAGAGAGGATTTATATCACCAAACCCTCCATGTTCTTTTGGCTTGCAAACTAAAGTTGCAGTTAGTTATTTAGTAATCAAACTAGACAACATATCCGATTCAAACTAAAAATAAGGGGACATAGAATGAAATGATGTTTTGGGGGCAGCAACCCTTCTGGGATATGACTCGGAAATGCGGGTAGCCAAGAAATAACTGAAATGATTTCGCCAGACAAAATAATTGTTACCCATCACAACACTAAGATGTTACAAACAATACATTTGCTACAAATAATTTACGAGGTTGGATGGCCAAACCGAAACATGCTAACAAGTGTGACCTGCGAGCGAAGTGAAAGTATTTGGGTAACAAAAAAGACGCACTGTTATCAACATAACGAAACTAGCTACAAACCAGATACCTGAATTGTATAACTTTTTTTTTTCATATCTATTACCTCTGTTCCATAATATAAAACGTTTTGATAGGCTATCTTAGCCTACAAATCATCTTATATTTAAGAACGGTGGTAGTACTAGTTATTTATATACGCATACATATCTCTATGTCACTCTTACGCTACCAACCAATATAATGGACGTCTTGAACAATTAACACACCACACTGATATAGCATACCGAAAGGAGAACAACGCTGGAACACCGAACCTCTGTACCACATATACCTGGCAGAGCACATCCGAGAGAATCACACATGGCTCTTGATGGCGGAGCTGTATCCACTGTGATCATCGTAGAACTTAGACCACAACATGACGCCACCGTACTTGGGTGAGCCCTTGATGAGCGGCAGCACCTGCGACGTGAGCTCACCGGCGGGGACGAATCCCGTGTCCGCCGCGCCCTTGACACTGGCGGGGAGTCCCAGAAAGATCTTCCCTGCCGGCACCGTCTCCCACTGCTTCCACGCCTTCATGAATGCCTCAGGACCTGCGCTAAACTGGCAGCCCTTGTTGTTGTAAAACTGCACCCACACATAGTCGAACAGCCCGGTGCTTATTGCATTGCTGTCCCACTCGTCGGGGAACGGGCACTGCGGCGCCGCGCTCAGCAGCACCGTCTTGCCGCCATTCTTGCCCAACTTCTTCAGATCTATGGCAAGGTTGTTCCAGAAGTTGTGACCGCCGAGCTCGATGTCAAAGTCGATGCCGTCGAGTACAGCGTCGCCGAGGGGGCGGGATGAAGATGTGCCGCCCAGGTAGTTGTTCCACAGGTACATGGCAACCTGACTAGCGTCACCGGGGGACGAAAGGCCGTAGCCTCCATCACCGCCTCCGATGGATAGCAAGACCTTGATGCCGCGGCGCTGGCATGCTTTGATTTCTTTGCTCTGCCCGCCGCAGCCACCCGACGAGGGGTGGCAGTGGCTTGCGAGGTCCAGTTGCGGGTTCTGGCCCTTGCCGAACTTGCGAAGGAAGGCCACGATGATGAACTCGTAGTTTCCGGACGCGCACGTTTGGGCCAGCGACGCTTCGCCGTCGTTCTGGCCCCAGTACACGGCGATGCTACCGGCGTGGCACGTGGTGAGAAATGCCACAAAGAGGGCGACAATGAGTTGAACGGGAGTGAGAGCCCGACTCGCCATGGCAGGGCAGTGCCTAGCTAGTAGCTATAGTGCTAGGAGATGGTTGCAGGTGCTTTGTGTTTTGAGCTGTAAAATGGCTACGGTGAACTGTGAGTTTTATAGTGGATTGATGGTAGCAACAGGGGCGCCATGGATGGAGCTTTCCAAGGGTCACCGGCACCAGAGTCTGAACTGATTTTACCAAGGGGTGGTCACGGTTAAAAAGAGAATCAGAGCCGATGGGCAAGTTCGAATGACGGACGAACCACAGTAAGCTCAACCAAAACGTAAAGGAAACGACGATGCATACGACAAGAAAATGCACATCCGTTCTGGACCAAACACGGATAGAAGAACTGCTACAGGTGATCTTTGCCAAAACTGAGAAGAATCGTGCAGACTCCAAAGAGTGGACAGAGATGGGATACCGACAGGGCAGACACGGATACACCGAGATTCTTACACAACCTACCAAAACGACAGACATGGTAAAATAATTGATCGAAAGTCGTAAACAACAATGTCCAGTGCTAAATCTGGTTGTAGTTGGATTGAAACAGCTAATCATTTGTTCTTCACTTGCCACGTTGTCCCGGTAGCCTGGGGTGTTATCGGCGAGCTTCTGGTACTTGTTTAATTTTTACTACTATGTCCTAACAAGATGTGGCAATCTATAGCTTTGCTTCATGCTTTCTTACCTCATGGGGATCGGTTCTTTGTGGTATGGTTAGCTACTACTCCCTCCCTTTGTGAAGAAAATATATCTAGACTTTTTTTTAGTGTTTAGATTCATTCTAAACCTGAGTGAACCTATATACTAAATGAAGTCTAGATACATTTACTCCACAAAACTAAAACATCTTATATTTTAAAACAAAGGGAGTAATAGCTAGTATGTCTGGAATCTACGAAATAAAGTTACTTTCGAGAACCATCAAATGAGGTTCCTTGTGAAAATCGTCTTCTATTGGTTCTGCTTTGTACTTTACTGGGCAGGTCTTCACAAGGGCAGCGACAAGAAGACGTTGAATTCTTATTGGTGATACCTGGGGCTTGATCTCACCTTCAATTTGATGTTGCTGGTGTTGTTTCCTAGGTGCGACCTCGAAATTCTCTTTTAAACAGTGGTCTGCCCTTCGGTTATGCGTTGTTGTACGGGATAAAATTAGATCGCCACCAGAGGGCTTCCCTTGTGGCATTGTAGCCTTCAAAAATATGAAAAGACATACGAAGAAAATACAAGCACAAAAGAGAAGACAAAAACTACTATCAAGAGGGAAAAGGAGGAAGAGGCCCAAGAGAAGAAATAAAGCCCACTAAACCCGTTAGTACCATCCCTTGTGGACCAAGATCAATCCTCCTCATTGGCCAAATGATGGACCAGAGAATTTAAGGCTACCCTTGTTTTTCCCTCCCTCTTAGGGTTTTTGTGGGTGGTTTCGCTGGAAATCGCCCGAGCTACAGGAACACTGGGTGGGGAGTCGATTTTTCTAGAGAACTCACTCTCCTTCTCTATTCCTCACAGGTTAGCAATATACAAAGTGTATTTTACATTTTCATCCCTCCTATACTTCTAGTATTACACATAAGTACACCAACACTCCCCCTCAAGATGAGGTGAAGATATCAATGAGCCTCATCTTGCTACAAATATTTACAAATGATACTACACTCACACCTTTTGTCAAGATATCTTCTAATTGTTCTGATGATCTAACATAAGTAATTTTGAGTACACCTTCATCTAGCTTCTCCTTAATAAAGTGCCTATCTATCTCGACATGCTTAGTTCGATCATGATGAACCGGATTGTGAACTATGTTAATAGCAGCTTGGTTATCACAATACAAGCAAACAGGTGCATCAACCAATAGTCCAAGCTCAGATAATAGTATCCTTAACCACATCAGTTCACACAAACCTGATGTCATAGATCTGAACTCGGCTTCAGTTGTTGAGCGCGCAACTACACTTTGTTTTTTACTCCGCCAGCTGATTAAATTTCCATCCAAAAACATGCAATAGCCAGCGGTTGACTTTTTGTCATCTAGACATCCAGCCCAATCAGCATCAGTATATCCTTCTATTTTAAGATGCCCATAATTAGAAAATAGAATTCCTTTACCCGGGCACCCTTTTAGATACCTTAAAATTCTGTATACGACATCCAAATGGCTGGTTCTAGGGTCATGCATGTATCTGCTCACAATGCTAACCGCATATGCAATATCTGGTCTAGTATGTGATAAATAAATTAAGCGCCCCACTAATCTTTGATATCTAGCTTTGTCCACTGACTCACCAAAATCTGCTAATATTCGAAGATTTTCCTCAACAGGTGTGGGTGCTGGTCTACATTCTAGCATTCCAGTCTCAGCAAGTAAATCAAGTACATACTTCCTTTGAGAGAGATAAATACCTTGTGCACCATAAACAACCTCAATCCCAAGAAAGTAGTGAAGATATCCCAGGTCTTTGACTTCAAATGACCATGCCAATGCCTTCTTTAACCTCGATATCTCTTCATCATCATCACCTGTAATTACAATGTCATCAACATAAACAACCAAAATGGTAACCTTGTCATTATGGCGCTTAAAAAATAAAGTATGATCTACATTGCTTTGCCGATAACCCAGCTTGCATACTTCGTTTCTGAACCTTCCAAACCAGGCTCTAGGTGATTGTTTAAGCCCATACAAGGATTTCTTTAATTTACACACCTTGCCTTCAGTTTCTTTACTACTAAACCCTGGTGGAATCTCCATATACACTTCCTCCTATAAGTCCCCATGAAGAAAAGCATTTTTAACATCCATTTGGTACAATCTCCATTTATTATTTGCTGCTATCGATATGAGGGTCCTGATGGTGTTCATTTTTGCCACAGGTGCGAAGGTTTCATCATAATCTACTCCATATGTTTGACTGTACCCTTTGGCCACCAACCTGGCCTTGTATCTTTCTACCTTTCCCTCTAAATTTTGTTTTACAGTAAATACCCACTTACAACCAACAACCTTTTTATTAGGGGGAAGTGTAGTAAGTACCCAAGTGTTATTCTTGTCAAGTGCTGCCATTTCTTCCAGCATGGCATCTCTCCATTTGGGGCACCTCTTTGCTTCCTGCCAATCATGGGGAATGGGTACAGCCGAGTCAAGTGCAGCAATAAAAGCTCTATATTGAGGTCCCACGGAAGAATATGAGACATAATTAGAAATATCGTATTGGGACAAATATGATGGCAGTTTCCCAATAGTGGAGCGAGATTGTTTCCTTTGAGCTATAGGAATATCAAGATCATCAAATGGAGCAGAAACTGTACCATCACTTATAGAGGGACTTGAACTTGAGTCATGCAAATCTGGTTGTACTTGAGCTTCAGGATTCTGACTTAATGGGGTATCTTCCTCCCCCTGCACTTGATCACCCTCAGCTCTATGTCTTCGTGAGTACACCCGAACCCCTTGTTCTTCATTTGGTTTTGACCACCGTGGTGCATCACCTGATGTACCTTGTTCAGTTCCTGTAGGACCCACATTTCTATCATCATGATCATCTTCTCGTGGTATTACTCCAACCACTATTTCCCTTGTTGTAATAGGGTAACTCTCTACTTCTTTTTCTCCCCCTGCTTTGTTGTTTGTACCTGAGATATCAGTAACATATAGATCAGGAAATACATCAGTTAAATCCACCGGTTCTCCATAAAATGGTTGATATTCCCTGAACACTACATCCATACTCACAAACATTCGTCTCTCTGATGGGCACCAACATTTATATCCTTTTTTTTCCTGAATATCCCACAAACACACACTTTAGAGATCTTGGATCAAGCTTGCTCACAGAAGGTCTATAATCCTTTACAAAGCACACACACCCGAATACCTTTGGTGGAACCACATAAGAAATCTCACCAGTTAGACATTCAATTGGAGTTTTATACCAAAGTACTCTAGATGGTATTCTATTTATCAGGTAGGCCGCTGTCATCACTGCCTCACTCCACAAATTTTTTGGAACATTCATAGTCATCATTAAACACCGGGTAACCTCCAAAAGGTGTTTGTTCTTCCTTTCAGCCAAGCCATTTTGTTCAGAAGTACCTTGACAAGTTGTTTGATGAATAATCCCAAAACTAGACAAGTACTTATCAAATTCCTTGTTCACATATTCCGTCCCATTATCGGTACGAAATATTTTCACGCATGCCTTATATTGTGTTCTGATCATATTATGAAAATCAACAAAGCATTCGAACACATTTTCTTTGTTCCTCAACACATAAACCCAAGTAACTCTAGTACAATAGTCAATGAAGGTAACAAATGAGCGATAACCATTTAAAGCTGAAACTCCACTTGGGCCCCATACATCAGAATGAATGACTTCAAGTGGTGTGTCACTCCGGTTATCAGATGATATATAAGAGCTCCTAGTTTGTTTCCCAAATTGACATGCATCACAAGATAGATTTTCATTTCTAACCTTATTGAATAGATTAGGATAAAGCGGACCCAGAGTATTGAAGGACATGTGTCCCAGCCTGCGGTGATGAAGAAGAAATTCTTGTAGTGGTGACTGAGATGTAGCTGCAGCAGCTACAAGTGACACATTATCATCTAGATAATACAGGCCATCTCGCAACTTTCCCATCCCAAGGATTTTCCATGTCCCAAGTTCCAGAAACAAGCACCATGTTGGATAAAAGATAGCAGCACAATTAAGCTCTTTGGTGATGCAGCTAATGGACATGAGATTAATCGGGAAAGTGGGAACGTGGAGCACAGATGAAAGTGATAAATCAGGATTACATATAACTTTCCCTGAACCCATGATGGCTTGAGCTGAACCATCAGCCAATTTAACACTCTGATTACCTATCTTAGGAATATAATCATTAAATTCTCCATAGGAACCAGCCATATGTCGAGATGCACCTGAATCAATCAGCCATGGTGCACCCTTGCGATCAAATCCCACAGAAGTATTACCACAATGTTTAGCAGGGACAACAGCAGCTTCACAAATTTTCTTATCACCTCGCTCTATACCTTTGTCCTGGTACCATTTTTTGAACTGGTACCATTTTTTCAGATCATCCACGGTCATCTGAACAGTGACCTTCTGAGACCCTTTACCAGCACATAACAGTAACACTAGAAGAACGTACAGCTCCACAACGGTTACAAACACCACAGAATGCAAAATTTATGTTCACACAATTTGTTGTTGGACACAGCCAATCCCCATCTCTCTGCCAAGACTTTGCAACACCATCACGCATGCTAGAACCATGACCACGTCCTCTACTGTACCAGTTATGTCCATATCCATAGCCTTCTCTTGACATCTTCCCTTGTCCGCTCATTACTCTGAATCACCTGATGAGCTCCCCCTTGCTGTAGGCGTCACACAACAACACTAGAACTGAGACTTGTCTTCAAGCTATCTCCCTGATTCTGCTAACGGCACACCACTACCGCTGCCTACTCCGGACAGTGCCGCTTTCCTGGACCCGCAGCAACTGCTCACATCGCAAACCACGCGCACTTAGCGCACCTATGCCCCATGCTCTGCTCCTCCTCCTTCTCGCGCGAGCTGCGCCTCCTTCTGCGCCTTGCGCTTGCTCCTGCACTGCTCGCGTCAGCGCCTTCTCGCACGCCGCCCACGGCCGACGCGCCACCAACCCCCTGACACGGCCGCCGATTTCAGTCACCACCACAGTCGCAACCCCGATTTGGAACTACTGCCGCGACGAATCTGATCCCAGAGCCTCCATCTTCGTCCAACACCACGGCCCACTGGCCTGGCACTCAGCCTGTCCCCTTGGCGGGCACCTAGATCGACCACGCTGCAGTAGCGCCTCCTTCCCTGAGCCTCGCTCGTCTCCACGCGCACGCCCGCTTTCGCCTCCGCTTCTCCTGATGTCAGATGACCTCAACCAGCTCACCGCCGGTCCGATTGCTACTGTGCTCTGATACCATGTGGGTGGTTTCGCTGGAAATCGCCCGAGCTACAGGAACACTAGGTGGGGAGTCGATTTTTCTGGAGAACTCACTCTCCTTCTCTATTTCTCACAGGTTAGCAATATACAAAGTGTATTTTACATTTTCATCCCTCCTATACTTCTAGTATTACACATAAGTACACCAACAGTTTTAGACTTGTAAGTTTGACTTGTTTGTCCTCACTTTTCCCTCCCTCAATATACAAAGTGTATTTTACACTAGGTGCTGGTGGTCATTTGTACAAGGCTCTAGGCCTATAAAGCCCCCATGGATCAATTGTAAATCATCTCTCATATGAAGCAAGATCTCCTCCTTTGTTGGTGAGACCTACTTTTTGAGTTGATCTTTTCGAACTTTGAGTTCAGGCGAGATTCCTCTTACAGGATCTCTTTGAACCTCAAGATCACGGAAGTAATCATGACAAAAGAGTGGTACGTCTGATTGCACCACCAGGTTGTCACTCTCGTGCATCCAAGGTTTTCTCAATCGGATTAGGTCTCTCTCGTTGGTGAGCCGAAGTTGAACCTCATCAATAAAAACACCATGTCACTTGTGTTCACGTGGTCATCGAGCACGACCTTTATTTTACGAGCATCACTGGTTGTTTTCACTTTATGTTGTTTTCACAATAACACTAGTGTTGTCCATGGGGAACGCCTAACTCAAAGTCGTGTTTTGTCCAACCTTCAAAACTAAAAATTGTTAACTTCAGAAAGTTTCAAAGATCGTCAATTCACGTGACCATGGCTTCAAAAATACCTCACCGAAGAAGGCATGAAGAAGTCTAAAAAGAGTCATATGCCGAAGAAGAAACCTGATAAGAATGCCACTGAAGAACCAGTTTTGACACTTGTCACGTTAGGTGCAATTGGCTAGCAAGATGAGGCCCCCTCTCAAAGTGCCAGCACCAACTTACTATGAAGAGGAATGATTGACACGAAATACCCCCAAGGCACCGGAAGAACTAGCCGACCGCATCATGGCCCTAGCGACTGCTGAAACACTAGACTTGGAAGAGATCTGCATCGTTGCCTGAGTCACATTTTCATAGATAGGAATATGCCAAAAAAAAACTATATCTCCTCCTCAAGAAAAAGGGAAGCAACAGGATGAAGACAATAGAAGCGTTAAAGATCAGTTGACTTATGATGCATCAATGGTCAATGGATCAGTTAGCACTGATGCAATTCCAATTGAAAATATGCCCTAGAGGGAATAATAAATGTGTTATTACTTATGTTTCCATGTTTATGATTAAGTTTATTGGTCTATGCTATAATTATATTAGTCCCGGATAATGAGTATTTGGGGGAAAACCCTAATACATGTCTGGAATTATAAACATCATAAAGATATCCTTAGTCTCGTATCTAAGACTAGTTTATGTGTCATTGATAGTCCCGATTTCCTAACTATACCATAAGTAAAGTGTTACAGGTTTGCTGGTGATATATGAGAACAACATTGTTAGTGGAACAATGGTGTTGGATAGACCCCAAATGATATACCGTGAAACGCATCGTCAATACTATTATCGGCAGCTTCTCAATGACAAGTATATTGTTACTAAGAACGTTAGACCATAAGACTTATGTGGATTTCGATATTATATGGATGTCACGAGATCATCAAATATTACCTCGTAACTGAGTAACTATAAAGGCAGTTGTCGTTCATACCAGATAATATGTTAATGTTCTACATGTTGTAGTTATGGTAATTGCTACTCCAGCGATGGAGAGATACACTCTGGGCGCCCACTCAATTATCATGATGTTCTCCATCATCTGGCCGAACACGTGACTAAGTTGTTATGTTATAGGAACATCGATGATGTGAAATGAGTAAAAGAGCACATGTATGGTAACGAGGATAACATACCAGTTTCACCTTGAGCTATGTGAAGTGTCGAGAAGCAATGCAACATGCAGTGATAATTCAGAAGGTTCACACGATAAATATCTTCATGTTATGTGTGTGGATTGGTGTGGTGATTCAAGCACAGGACATCAATCATTATCGTGAAAGGTGTTCCGGAGATATCCACACATATCCAAACTCATAGTCACACACTTAAAGCGAAAGTGATATATGAAGTTAAGAGAGAATGGTTCTGAGAGTGTCTCGAATGATTACAAAATGGTTTCGAGAGGTCCCGCATGATCCCAGAAGCATCCGAAATGGTCACGGGAGTTTCCGAAATGGTCATGGGCATATATGGAAGGTGTAGAAGGCACCAGAAGGTTCTAGAAGGTAACAAAACATCCCACGTTATCTTAGGAAGTCCGCAAGGTTTCATAATAGGTGCGGGCCCGTTGCCTTGAGGATCAAGGAGTTATCCCATATGACAATTTGGATTGGCTAAAGGCGGTTTTCTAGTAGGTTTCGTTTGACGAAAACCATTCAAAACTCGTCCAAACTTTAGGGCAGGTTTGTGGACGACCCAACGGGCTTGGCGACCTATAGAAGGAGGCCAAGGGCGCCCCAAATTCACCCAAGTTGCAACTCTTTGCCTCCCCAAGCCACAGCATCCCCCCCCCTCCCCCTCCTCGACCTGAAACCCTAGCCATCGCGTTGCTGAGTGTCGTCGCCACCCCGCACCGCCGCTTGGAGCACCACTGCCACCGCCTCCACGACATCGACACAAGCCCTTAGGACCTGCCATCCCTAGGTGATCTCTCTCTCACGCGGCGGCGTTGTTGGATCGCCTACTCCATTTACATCTAATCTAGACGGCGATCGCGGAGCACTGAATCTTCATAGACTTGATTCCCCTCTTCATCCATGTGGTTGATCACACGTCGACATAGGTACGCTACACCCGTACGTGTGTATACCGATTTGACTGCTCAAGCTAGAACCAGCAACTGTGTAGGTTACTGGTTAAACTATGTCCCCGTAACGTCTAAACCTATGGTCGGCGAAGATTGTAACCTGGTTGCTATGCAATAAAATCTCGCTTGTTCTAAAAAAATGATGTTTTTGTTGTAATATTATCTTTTTATGCGGGGCGAGATATTTTTGTTGCAATACCCTTGGCACATTTTTTAAAAATATCAGGAAGAACGTGAACCAAAGCGACATCCCTTTTTTTTAGGGAATGCCCCTTTGTTTTAAGTGAACAAGCCGGGACTGCGTGTTTATTTCGCAACAAACTGAGAGTCAAAAATGCAAAACTTCAATACGACTCTTTTTGAATGTTGGATGGCGATCCGATGGCCTGAACAGCAACTGTTTTTCTATGAATCTGTCGGGCGACCAAAGACTAGCATTGCCCAAAAACTTCCAACAGCTCTAAGCTTCCTGGAAATAAGGAGCCCTGGTTGGTCTGGGTTTTTCTGGTGTATCCGGCCTATGCTCTGAACTTTCAACTCGCTATATTTGTTAAACACATGCTACCATAGTGAGCGACAGAACAACCATGACTAGGGAATCATCACTACGAGCTGCTATGCAACTGAAACAAAGTCTAGCAGTGCCTTGAGTAGCGAGTCCTACAAACAACAGTGTTGCTTGAAGAGACAATGAATTTTTTATTTTTTTTTAATGGGTTGGATAGATGTATTTATTATATGATTAAGAGTGAATCAGTTACAGTTTCAACTATACTGTCATGAAGTTTTTTGGTCATTACATAAGTTGTAGCACAACCAATATATGGCTGCACACTACGAAAAAATTGCATCTGTTCATTATGTTTTTGCTAATTTTAACAAAATGTTAGTCGTCTAATATTTTCTTTCTTCATCTAAAAACTGACTACTAATGCAGAAACCACATTAAGCATGCTATCGCTAAAAGTGGAGACATGAGATTCTTGGTGAGCAGAAGGTATTATTATGATATGAGTTCTTTTCCAAAAAAAAAATATTATGATATGAGTTCATCGGCTATTGTCATTTTGCAAGGAAAGTTCTCACAATCTGCATGTTAGAATAGGAACACATAAATTATTAATTGAGTTCTGGAGTTTGAGATGTACTGCTATATACTTACTGGTATGGAAGGTCAAATAGCTTGGACATTAGTGTGAGAGACATGACTTTAATTTGCATTTCTATGTCCATCTGTAATGAACAAGAGGTTCTTTGTCAATTCTTTGTATCTAAACTTACCAAGGGTTATTGAGTAGAGGTAGTAGTACAAGAAGTTATTCATATATCAAACATATCGCTGTAGAAAAAGGTTTTTTAACTGGAGAAGTTAAACTGTGTATGTTATATATAGTGGTGTATAGTTAGAAATTAACTCAGTGACATATTTTACTTTTTACCGGTACACATTGCACCGCGATGTGTTCTTTTTTCTCGTGTTCAGCTTATCATCCAAGAAAAGGAAATGAAGCTTCCGACGAGACACACCTTCCTCTGTATTTTTTTTCATTGCACTTGACTAGATAGAAATGGATCCGTGGAATGCAGCCAGAAACGAAAATACACAAAACATTTGGAATACGTGAAGAAAAATACATATTTGTAGTGATGATAAAAATGACGGGCGCCGCAATACACGCGAGGTCCTTCTAGTACAACCCCAAAGCGCAATGATTAACAAACGAAGGAGCACCGTGTCTACGGAAATTCACACTTCTTTTGGAAATTCCACGGATCTATTAATAATCATCAACAGTAGTACAAAAAGATCAAAAAGTAATAAAAATTACAATAGGTCAATGGACCACCTAGCGAAGATTGCTGACACTAGCACGAGCCGAAGGCACACTGCAGTCATCGCCCCTCCATCATTGGAGCCGGGCAAAACTTGTCGAAGTAGAGCTTGTTATAGTAGACACACGGGAAGTCGGCATACTAAGCCCCCAAAGGACTAGCGCATCGGAGGAGCAACCATCACCGAAGATGACAAACGTAGATTTGAAGAGACTGACCTCAAACCACACCAACGAATACGAAAAACGACGAGATCCCAAAAGATCCGTCGGACACACGACTTCACGCGCTCTCCGCTAACACTAGACGCACCACCGGAGCGAGGATAGAGCGGAGAGGGTATTATTCTGACTTCAGGATGTAGCTGTCGCCTCATTATCCCGAAGAAAACACTGAAAAAAGAGCTAAAAGATAAACGAAAACCCTCCCGCTGGCGAGGTGTCGTGGTCTGCCACCCCTCCATGGCCCCAAGAACAACGAAGACGGAGTGGACCGCCGGCGTCACCGGCGAGGGGACGGAACCCTGGATGGGTTTGGTGTTCAGAGTCGCCGCCACACATTAGGAAGGAACACTGCATGGACTTAGACGTGGCTCTTGATGGCGGAGCTGTAGCCGGTGCGCTCGTCGTAGAACTTGGCCCACAGCATGACGCCGCCATACTTGGGTGAGTCCTTGATGAGCGGAAGCACGCGTGAATTGAGCACGTCGGCGGGAACAAACCCGGTCCCCGCCGCGTCCTTGGAGGCCGGCAGTCCGAGGAAGATCTTCCCAGCCGGCACCGACTCCCACCTCCTCCACGCGGCCAGGAACGCCTCGCGGCCCGAGCTGAATTGGCACTCCGGGTTATTGTAGAATTGCACCCACACGTAGTCGAACAGCCCCGTGTCAATCGCGCGGTTGTCCCACTCATCGGGGAAAGGGCACTGCGGCGCCGCGCTCAGTAGCACGGGCTTGTGGCGGCGGTCCAACTTGTTGCCCATTTTCTTGAGGTCACTAGCGAGATCATTCCAAAACTTGGCGTTGCCTTTCTCGATGTCGAAATCGATGCCGTCAAGCACAGCATCACCAAGGGGACGGAACGACGACTTGCCGCCAAGGTAGTAGTTCCAGAGGTACTCGGCGACCTGTCGCGCATCACGGCGGGACGAGAGACCGTAGTTTCCATCGGCGCCGCCGATGGAGAGAAGTACCTTGACGCCGCGGCGCTGGCACGACTTGATGCCCTTGCTCTGGCCCTTACAGCCACCCCACGAAGGGTTGCAGTGGCTAGCAAGGTTCAGCTCCGGCGTCTGGCCTTTGCCGAACTGCGGGAGGAAAGCGATGATGACGAACTTGTAGTTTCCGGACGCGCACGTCTCAGCCAGTGATGCCTCACCGTCGTTCTGGCCCCAGTAGATGGCGATGCTGCCTTTACCAGCATGGCACGTCGCGAGGAGCGCCAGGAATAGGGAAGCAGCGAGCTGGAAAGGGGTCAGAGCTCGGCTTGCCATGACTGGGCTTAATTGGACAGTGCCTAGCTAGTAGTATAGTGCTAGGAGATCGAAACACGATGGCAGATTATGCCCTGAGTTGTTATGGCCATGGCGGCCTGGGGGTTTTTATAGTAGATTCCGTGCCGTAAATTATCAGAACCGAGACAGAGACTGACCACAAGTTTGAATGGCAACAGCTCGATTAGCACGCTGTATGACCGAATGTGATCTCACAAATGATCTCATAGGCTGTCAGCAACGGCTCGCGGTACAAATAAGTTCTGTTTTTACAGCCTGACAAAGGACGCAGACAGGGAAATCCCTACGCAAAAGCTTGCAAACTCCAAAAGGGGCAGGGATGCTCCAAAGCTCCCAGGGGCAATACGGATAGACCAATACACGGACCACCAAATGACAACATGGTAAAATAATTCGATCTAAAATTTGGAAGCATCACAGGTCCAATGCTGTTAAATCTAGTTGTAATCTCGTAGCCTTCGCAGAGATTCCAAGAGAAAATAGCAAGGCACAAGAACCAAAAGAGAAAGCCTTGAGAGCATCTCAATGGATAGAATATCATGAAGTTCCAGCAGGAGAGAACTGACCATCTCAGTACAAGAAGGAATATTTCAGACTGTTTTCTTTAATCGTCACTTGCCTCACGAAAATTTGGTAACTGAGAACAACAAAAGTTCCCACGTTGTCAATCTCCTGGATATCCTAGATATATAGAAGCCTAAAGAGACAAAGACAGGTCTAGAACAACCGATGCGGCTTTCCCATTGTGCTCTTCAGGTACAAGCACCTCACCTGCAAGAAGATACAAATTGGTCAATAGCCTTGCATATGTAACACAATTGATGGCCAAAGATCTCAAGGATGAACAATGAACAGGGATGGGAGGAAGACAAACTACATACGTTTTGCCAATTCTTCTTCAACAGAGAAACAAGGAAATTCACGCTCATCTGCACATTCTGGAAGATTTGCTTCTCGTCCATACCCAAGTGGCCAACGGCAACACCCATGCAGAGCACCTTCTTCAGCTGGAACTTCACTGTAGCCTTTGTCTCATTAACCTTGGCTTCGAGGGACTCCTGATGGGACACCAGAGTTGGGAATTTTCCTGCAGTATATTATCATGTAAGAACACAAGCAGGCAAAAAAGTGTGAAACTGAAATTTAGTCACTAGTTTAGTGCAGCAGAAATGCATCATTACATTATCTGAACAATTTAATCTAACCTAAGAATGATAGGATGCAAAAAAAGCTGGTCACATGTAAATAATCATCCTTTTCAAAATTAGTAAAGAAGCTTAAATAAGGAGAAAAAAAATGCTACAGTAGCAACTATATTCAAAACTAAAAAGTGCTCTACAGAAAGTAGAGATCAGGTAGAAAGTCAGGGCCACAGAGCCCACAATATTTCAATAATCACCCATATATTACTTGATGATTTTAAAGAACAAAGACACAGATCAGGTAAGTATGGAATAAAAAAGAGCACCTAGGAATATTCCCCCCAATGCTGTCTTTACTGGTGACGTGCTAAACTCAAAGTGCAAGAGCAATTATATAGAGGATGCACATCATAGATGATGCTACATTGTGTTACTAAGATAGGATAATACAAAAGCACAGAACAAGGATGCTACATCTATTCTGTCATGCTATCCCAGTTAAATAAACTACATCAAAATAGCAACAAAGACCTTCCCTACAGCACATTATGTGTCATTCAAAACACAGCATGTGAAACAAAGAAGGAAATACTTGCCTGCCTTGTTAAGACCAGGTCCAAGAAGTCGAGGAATCTGCTTAATGATGGCCTCAGATGCAAGAAAAGCATGATATTTCTTTGCAAGCTTCTTGACTAGCTTCTTGTTTTTGTTCATTTTCTTGAGGGATTCCACATCCATATAGTCTAGGTTCATTTTCCCTGCCTGTGTACAACATTGATAACAAGTGAGTTCAACAGAAATCAGTGGATACAAGTAGAGGAGAACTGCAAAATAGCACAAAATGAGAACTGGTTTACCTTGAACAAGGATTAAACTAAATGTTACCAATGAAACATCATAAACAGGAATAATATGCAAGGGAAAAAAACTGTGTAGGTGTTTCGGATTTTGAATGATCAAGACTCACGTGAATAGTAGATCATCAACTAAACACCAAATTATGAAAACAAAATTATACAAGCATTTACCTCTTCAACGTGTTGGGCATCACCAAGCATGCAGACCCTCATCTTTGGGCGTGGGATGTGAGGAAGCTTAACAGAGCCACTGAAACGCTTATCCTTTTGCGGGTCATAGTTCTTCAGTCCAATCTGCAGCTCAATGGTTTCAACGAACTTGCGGTTCTTCTCACGACAGTCATTGGTAATACCTGTGATTGCCTCCCTCAGGGAGTCACTCTGCAACTTACTGAAAAAAGCACAAAACACTAGTTAATTGGATGATAGTACATGGTCACTGAGGCTAAGTAACATATGTTAAGGCGCCACTGAAACATGTCCTATGTTTTTCTAGGAAAACAAAGTTGAACTCTAGCAGCATCAAAAGTAACTAAAATTTTGCTCAAAATTCAGCAATATAACAAGGATGAAGGTTGGCCAAGATCACAAATTCACAACAATTGAACATTTCAGTTAAAGCATGAGCGAAATACAGCAGGCCCTCCTCAAAGAAAATTATTAAGCCATAAAAAGGCTAGGGGTGCTTAAAATTTCAATGGTTCTGATACGGTGTACTCATCAAAGTAATGTACCTATGAACTGTCTAAAAATATGGGAGGAACCATATGAAGCCTGGTGTAGATCAACAGAACGCAGCAGTGCTTACTCGGGCAAACAAATAGGAAAGCCACGCTTTCGATTCATACAACAACAAAAGATGTCAAGCATGCAGCACGATATGTACTTAAGGAAGATAGATTGACACGTAGCTAAACAACGGGGCACGGAAAATTCACTGCCACGCAATACAAATTGGCTAATACCCAATGTCGGTTCACAGAATTAACAGACGCGAAGCATCTATCGGTTTTCTCGCCTCAAAGCAACAAGCAGGTATTTTTTCGGATTCAAGGAGATGTTTATCCGTACCTCATGGCGCCGGCGGTGAAAGCACTGATTCTGCGAAGTGACAACGAGGGAGAAGAAGACAGGATGAGACCCAAGGAACAACGGCGTTCTGTACGAAGAGAAGAGAGAGGAGGTTGCTTACCGCGACGAGGCAGGGGAGGGGAGGGAAGGCGGCGCGGCGGGGTGGAAACCCTAGCCTGATTTTATATCGGTGCCGAGGAGCCTAAACCCTAGGACACTCGTGCGAGGGGAACGAAGAAATGGGCTCTGGACTTTAATGTGATTCCGGCCCACGCTATCTGTTAGTTGGCTTCTACTCTTTTTCCTGGTCGGTCCAATAGATTTTTTTTGGCTTCCCCTAAAAAAAGATTTTTTTGGTGAATTATTTCTCAAACTATTGCAACAGTGAAGAAAAATCTATATGTTCGACAACGGTCCACAAAGGGCTGGTGTTTTGCTCCCGGGAGGGGAACTTTATGAGAGGAGAAAAAAATGATCAAACCGGTTTAATGGCAATCTTGTAGTATTATGTTATTTAGTGGGAAGGGAAAGAGTAAAATTCCACATTGACAAAAAATCAGAACACATCGGACATGCTAAAGAGAAAGATTTCATCCCTTTGCTTTGCAAATTGTTGATAGGGTTTAATAAAATCTTACCCCCTTTTTCGGGTTTTTTAGTAACAAATAATTTTGTATATATTTGCAAACTTGATTTGAATCTATTACCAAACTTTAAAAAAATAATAGGTTAAAACCCCTTTAAGGTTTTCCCTAAACTCGTCTCTCTTTTGTTTTATTTTCTTAAAAAAGGTTTTCTAGAAGAAAAGAGAGAAATCCTAGTCGAGGTCAAGCCTCGGCCCTAAGTCGGCCCACGCCCTGCCAGCCCAACCATGTCCTATCCCCTTCCTCGCTCACCGCACACGCACGCCACGCGCACGAAGCGTTCCCCTCATCTCCTTCTTCACATCTCCTTCTTCAGTATTAGAGTTGTATTTGTATAGGACTAGGACTTCTATAGTCGGTTTGGCTAAACCCTAATCCGGTCGACCCTCCCTTTTATATATTTTTTGTAATCTCTATCAAATCAAGACAAGTTATTATTTCTCCAAAATATCATGGTATCAGATGCCTAGATTTTCCGCACCTGGGATGCTCCACTACCAACACCCCGCCGGCTCCTCTCTGGACCGTGGTCGAGGCTTGCGTTGCCGACGCACCACTATCAGGCTCGTCGATGAGCAGGATCGAAGTGATCGACCGATCAGGGCCCCCGGAAAATTAGGGCCCCCAAATCGGTATTATTTAGTAGGATGTCTCGTACGTGTGTCCGGTGACTTGATTAAACAGAGGGAAAAAAAGCCATATGGCTGCACCAGATCGCAAGTCCACCTTTTTCGGAACACGATGCTAGGTGATCAGGGTCAACACGTCAGCAACATGGCTGCATGTAGGGTCCTAGCTGCATGTTCCTTCGAGAAAAACACGGCCACATCACACGCAAGTCACGCAACACAGCTTGGTCTTCTACTTCCACTCGTGAGACGCCGAGACCTGATGCGATCGGGCGACACCTTGACGAAGTAATACAATTTCTGAATATTGTAAGAAATACCATTTGCTGAAATTGCATGATGAAGTGAATTATAGTTTCATTCTATTAGTAATACATTTTTTACAAAAATAGGGCCTCATTTTAACAATCGCACCGGGGCCCCAAATTTCTGGAGACGGCCCTGACCACCATCTTCTTCCTCCTCCTCTCTTACCCACCAAATTCCCTAACAGATTCCTCAGCTCTCTCTTGCTAACACGGTCGTCGATGTCTCTCCCTTCGTCCCGCTCGTCTTAGATCTTGCCAAACACAATTTTTACCACTGGCGCCATCTTTTTCATGTGCATCTAGGGCATTGCGGCCTTGATACATTGCAAATATATCTATAATTTTTTATGTTCCATGATTGGTTTTATCCACTTTCTTGTGTTTTATCCATACTTTGGAGTACTTTTCATATGATTTCTTGGACTAACCTATTAACAAGAGCCACAGTGCCAGCTGCCTGTTTTCTGCTGTTTTTGGTTCCAGGAAAGTCAAAAAATGAATATTCTCGGAATTGAATGGGACAAAAGCCAAAGTGCCTATTTTTCCGGAAGTCATTACATGCCAGAATACGAGACGGAGAAGGACTGGGGGCCGGCCACACCACCTGGCCACGTGGCCAGGCCTGGCCCGCGCCAGGGGGTGGTCTGGCCGACCCCAGCACCCCCTCGGCCTCTCCTTCCGCCTATAAGATGCCCTCGAGACGAAAAACCTAAGTACCCGATCAAAAATCCACAAAAGAGTCTGTAGCCGTCGTCATCTCCATCCCTAGATCGAGAGGGATCTAGAGCTCTTCTCGGCACCCTGCCGGAGAGGGGAATTCAACCTGGAGGCCTTCTTCATCATCATGCAAGCCTCCGGTATGATGCATGTAGTAGCTAGATGGCTGGTTCTCTTCCTTTGTGCTTTCATGTCTAGATCTCATGATCTCCGTTCATGATCAAGATCATCTATTTGTAATTCTGCATGTTGTGTTTGCGGGGATCCGATCGATATTGAGATGATATTTCAGATTGATTATTGATTCTATCATGTCTTTGTTATTTGTGATCTTGCATGCTTTCCGTTGTTAGTAGCTATCTTGGCCAAGTAGATGCTAGCAACTCCAAGAGTTAGTATTTATGCTCGATAGTGGGTTCATGCCTCTGGTAATCTGGGGAAGTGACAGAAATCTCTAAGGTACTAGATGTGTTGTTGCTACTACGGAGAAAACAACAATCCTTTGTTCATAAAACAATCGTATTGTTTACATTACACGCAATTCGTAAAGCAATAATCTGTTGCTTGCAACTTAATACTGGAGGGGGTTCGAATGATAACCTGAAGGTGGATTATTAGTCATAGATGCAGTTGGATGGCGGTCTATGTATAATGTTGTAATGCCCAATCAAGTTCCAAAGGAGTCAAGATGATTAGTATATGCATGTATTGCTTTCTCGATGTTTGTCAATTGCCCTGATGTAATTTGTTCACCCAGCATGTTATCTATCTTAAGGAGAGCCACCTCTAGTGAACTATGGATCCTGGTCCTTTCTTTTACATACAATCTACAAACTGTTTACTGCTTTGTGTTTACTTTCTGCAAACTATTACTTCCTTCTATTCGATACGTTTAATCCTTTGTTTTCAGCAAAACATGTGAGATTGACAACCTCATCGCAAGTTGGGGATAAAGTTTTATGGTTGTGTTGTGCAGGTCTCCACGTTGCTACTAGCACCGGTAGTGCGCCCTGCCAAGGCTCAGCTAGCAACAACTTTGGGGTGTTTCCTTGCTCCTACCGGTTCGATTAAACCTTGGTTTCATAACTAAGGGAAACTTGTTGTTGTGCTCATCATACCTTCCTCTTGGGGTTCCCAACGAGCTTGTTAATACACGAGCCATCAGGCCTCCGCAGCCACATCGATCCCTCCTCGCCACCGCGGCCCATCGATCCACGTTGGGTCAAGGACGACCTCACGGTCATCCAATGGATCTACACTCGGATCTCCACCGAGCTCTTCAACCTGGTCTCCAACGATGATGCCACCGCGGCGCAGCTCTGGGCTGCCCTTCAGCAGCTCTTCTAGGACAACCCTGACTCACGCGTCAATGCCCTTCACATCAAGCTCCGCACCAGCTCTCAAGGCGATACCCCCATCACTATTTTCTGCCAACACATCAAGGCCATCGGTGATGAACTTCGGGAGCTTGGTGATCCCATTGATGACCTTTCCCTCATCAACGCTCTCCTCGTCAGGCTCAACGAGCAATTTGAGAAATAGGTTGCCTGCATCCCCATGTTGCGACCATACCCAAGCTTCGTCGAGGTCTGATCTATTATATAGCTTGAGTCTCCTCAAGCCCGAAGGGCCGCCCGTCCTCAGGTGTTTCACACCACCGCGCGACATCCCCTATTGCCAACACCTGTTTGCGCCCTCGGCAGCCTCTCCATCGGCCCTTCCTAGATGGTGCCCAAGCCCTAACTACCGCAGCAAAAACCCGGTGTACAGGTGATACCTTCGATCCGGATTTACGGATGTAGTATAATAACTTTTTCCCTAGAAGACCTAGGTTTAATTGAACCTCAGAAAGCAATGCTAAAAAGAAATAAAAAGGACACGTCTACAAGACTTTGTTTGTTCGTTTTACCTTAGTTTTACGGGACCAATCTAGTTTACTTTATAATGGGTTTGAATCAATGGATGGAGATAGGCCAGGGTTGAAGATCCACCTGCAGCTGCACATCAAATGGGATAAAAGATAATAATAAATATAGTCATGTATAATATTTGAATGGAGATAATCATTTGTGGGCAACGCATCTTAATATTTTAGAGCCCCCGTGATGCAGCGGACATAGTAATAGACTTTTAATTCCAACCGAGTGCACACCGAAGCCACGGATTACAAACGATTATTAAGTATAAAACACAGATCAAAGCTTTAAGTGGTAATGTTGTTGTTGATCCCGAATGAGGCGCTAAGCGAAGATCGTACTACCCTTCTATCACTGAGGTTCCTATGAGATCGCCGCTAGTCAAGTATCTCACTTCAAGCCTTTATCAATCTATGGGATCTTGGGTACCTACAAGTCCACAGATCAAGACAAGAGATGAAGAAACAAAAGATATAAATCTCAATTGCAAACAAAATACAATACTCCCATGATCTAGATGCACATAATCGCTGCGAGGTTTCTCCCCAACCCACAGCCCGTGAGGACTACTCACTCATAACAAATAGATCGGAGATAGAAAACATCAGATAAATACTTAGATTGAAATCAAATATTCTTATAATGGTCGTCAAATCACAAGGAGATCTAAAGTACAAAGCAATGGCTATGGCTAATGAATGATGGATGGTGGAAGTGATGAACAATAGTGTGGATCTCCTTTGGTGGTTTTGTGATGTAATCCGAGAATGATGGCTCTCTGGCCGGTGGCTGCAACCTCAAAACATATAGGCGTCTTCACAAAAGTTGTAGGGTTTGATGAGACGAAGCCGTCGCCACCTGGTACAGGCGGGCCCTGCCCGTACCAGTTCTCGTTAAGCATACTGACGCTCTGGAACTACTTCCCAATTACTTGGTTGTGTGTACTTCCTCAAAATCCTTCATTATGACTCCTTATTTTGCATTAAAAGCCGTGATTTCCTACACAACATAAATCGAAGAGAGGTTTTACATATCTTTGTAAATATTAGTCATTAGTAGCAACAATTGAGAGTTTTTTGGTAATTGCTTGACCAAAAACAATGTTTAAACGCCATGGAAAATGGCAAATATTAGAGCCATCAACATGCCTCCTACTCCACAACCTCGGCCTCCTGCACCTCCAGCGCCAACACCGCCCTCTGTCACGGCCCTCTCACCAACATGACAGCCACATCATGATCCATGGATAGGCCTCGTTCAAGCATGGGCCATGCCCTGGTCTGCCCCTTCTCCCTATGGTGCTCCATAGCCTACATCGGGACATGGGGTCCCGGCCTTCGTCCATCCATTGGCTCACCCGGACCCCTTGGATCTCGGCCTCCGCAGCAGGTCTACACTTCCCAGGCTACATCGATGGCCTACATGGCTCCTCCCGCATCGTTGCAATACATGGCGCCTCATGCGCCAACATATTACATGCCATCGTCATCACCAACGCCCTACATGTACGGGGCACCTCCTGCACTCCCGTACATGCCTACATCCACGCCTTCAACCGCTTCGTCAACCACTTCATCAACTGCTCCACCGACCTAGGACCAAGCAGCCTTCATCGCCATCATGAACAGTTTTATGCTCAACAACCATGAAGGTACGAATTGGATTTTTTATTCTGGCGCATTTTCGCACATGTCTTCAAATATAGATTTCCTGTCAGCATGTTCTTCTTCTCCTTTTTCCTCCATAACTATTGGTGATGGTTCTTCAATTCCTATATCTTGTACCGATCAATCATACATCATTAATCCCCATACAAACTTTATTCTCCGAATATTCTAGTTGCTCCATCTTTAATAAAAAATCCCATCTTTGTTCGTCAGTTTACCATCGATAACAATGTTTCTTTGGAATTTGATCCGTTTGGTTTATCTGTGAAGGATCTAAAAATGACGGAGGTCCTCGCTCTATACAATAGCTCGGGCAATCTCTATCCTCTACATGGCGTGCCATCTTCCACATCTCAAGCCATGCACACCTCCGTCGATCTTTGGCACCGTCAGCTCGGCCACCCCAATAAACATACTTTGTCATCCTTGCTTCAAGAATTTAGTCTCCCCAATACTAGTTATAGTTTTTCTCATGATCCCTCTCTTTATAATGCCTATCAATACAGCAAACATGTTAGATTACATTTTGGAACCTCTTCTACCTTTAGTTCTTTTTCGTTTGAATTATTGCATTGCGATCTATGGACATCTCCAATTTCTAGTGTTTCTGGCTTCAAATATTATCTTGTTATTCTTGATGATTATTCTCATTACATATGGAATTTTTCTCTTCGTGCCAAATCCGATGTACACCAAATTTTCATCAATTTTCGCCAATATGTTCTTACACACTTCCGCCTCCCCATACGATTTATCCAATGTGACAATGGCCGAGAGTTTGATAATTATCAAAACAGATATTTCTTTCTCTCTCAAGGTATTCTCCACGGCTTTTCTTGTCCATATACTTCTCCTTAAAACAACAAAGTTGAACGCTCCCTACGATCTATAAAAGACATTTTACCCACCTTACTCATTCAATCCTCTCTCCCATCTCGTTTTTGGGCTCAAGCCCTTCGCACCGCAACTTATCTCCTAAATATTCGACCAACAAAAACTTGTCCACTTTATACTCCCTTCCAATCTCTCTTTCTCCATCATCCTGACTATTCTGAATTGCATGTTTTTGGTTGCTTATGTTTTCCAAACACCGCGTCCACCGCCCCTAACAAACTTGCACCTCACTCATTACCATGTATTTTTCTAGGACCCTCCGACGACCACAAGGGTTCTTGATGTTTTGACCCATCCTCTGGACGTGTCCTTGTCTCTCGTCATGTCATCTTCGACAAAACCACTTTTCCCTACTCCACCGTCCAGTCGACTCCGCCCACCTCTTCTCCAACTCTCCACCATATGATTACACCGAGCCACCTTATCCCCGCACTCGTGCCCGCAACCACCTCTGCCGCAGCAGCCGACTCCTCTGCCGGGTGCCAAAGGCAGCCTGCCGCGCGCCAACGTCAGCCTGACGAGCCACCACGGCAGCCTGTCGCGTCGTCTTCTCCTGCTGTGGCAGGATCTCCTATCGTGACATTACCCACCACCGTCGCTTCCTCTTCTGCAGTGACGGATACTCCTGCCAGCGATCTTAGTACCCTGAGTACACCTTCTCCCTCCCAAATATCATTTAGCAAGTGCGACACTACTCTTGAATAACAAGCACGTGAGCCTCTTCTGTAGTGTCCATCCCATTCGCTCCCATCCTCGACCCTCTCCTCGCCTGTCACATGCTCTACCGCCCTCAGCCGCTTGCTCCGGTGCAAATAGCACCTCGCCTCTAGATGTGTGTCGTCGATCGCCGCCTACCTGCTACACTGACAACTCTAACTCCGCCTATCCCCGACACTGCCCTGCTTCAGCCATCTGCTGCCTCCAGGCCGCCTGCACGAGACGTTGTCCACCTCCTCACCTTTACGTTGCTTGCCCCAGGTGGGCAGAATGGACAAAATTGATCCAAAATTCAAAAAAAAATCATAAAATGAACTCGCGGTGAAAATATTTCACCGACTAACACTTTTGTGTAGCGACTAACACAAACACGCTATGCCCAACAGGCTAGCGTTGCTCCGAAAGGCACTACACTCCTTACCAGCATGGCACGCAGGTCTCGAGGACGTTCTTGTAGCGTCTTTGTCCAACACGATACCATATATAGCATAGCGCCTAGGTGCTCTCTATATAAAATGTTTGTACAAAGTTGACATTTAACTATAGTGGTGCTATTGGTTGAAGTCTTTTTTGCCAACTATGAGGTCATGGGTTTAACTCCTCAAACCGCCACATTTTATTTTCATTTTCCAAAGGTTGTGGTATTGGTTCCATTGTTGAATATACGATAATATATTAATTCTAACCTCCTTATTTATTTGTGGGATTTAATTTTCCAAAAATGAGGAGTCCATTTTTTTAAAATAAATAAGGAGGTTAGAATTAGGACACTTGGTTTGCTGCATACCTCGCCTTCACTCTCTGGCTCTTGGAGAGACAGCTCGATTAATTACAATTGAGGAACTGAATGATAGTTCTTTAAGAGCAAGTTCAATAATATAATCGGCTGTTGGCTATAATGAGGTACATAAGTATTAAGGGTTTCCTTAGGGCTTACTTAACTAAGGGTACTAGATCTAAGGATACTATCATTGGATTAAGGGATATTTATTAAGGGGGAAAAGGTTCCCCACGGTGTCATGTCATATATAGCCAACTCTATAGTCCACTTGTACAATAGTTAGCTACAAAAGCCTAATACTTAATTAATATGTGACTCACATTTTATTCCCGCAAACTGCCTAGGAACACATGCTAGAGCCAACTCTTAACTTATAACCCGCTTACATTCTCTCTCCCTTTATCTCTTCTCCATATCACTAAAACTATAATATTTTATTTTTTATAGCCAGCTGACTGTATCCGGTTGTACTTGCTCTACATTTATAACTTCTGCTAGTTTTGTCAAGGTAGTAGCGAAAAGCGATTGTTGGAATTAATGGAACAGTTTGGCTGCGGAAGGGCGGAAGTAGGGTGGAGGAAAGGGCCATGGACAGCGCGGGAAGACAAGCTGCTGCTCGATGTTCGTTGGAATTTCGTCTACATGGATGGGCTAGAGCAAAGTTGTTTCTGGGATCTAATTTTTCAATTTTTTTAAAAATAAGGAGGATAGAAATTGGCATATGTCTAACTATGGAACCGTCGCGGCCTTTCAAAAATAAAAATAAAAAGTGGTCGTTCGAGGAGTTTAACCCATGACCTAGTAGTTAGCAACAAAGACTTCAATCAACTCAATAACTATAGGTTTGTGTCAATTCTATACTGAAATTTTATATAGAGAGTAGTATAGGAGCTTACACCTAGGTGTTATACTATGTACGATAACGTCTCGAGCAAAAGCGAGTACAAGAACGTCCTTGGGATCCGTGTGCCACCCTAGCAAAAGACTATCTAGCGCCTTTCGAAGAGACGCTACCTTGTTGAGCATAGCGTCTTTATGTTAGTCGCTACACAAACAAGTCAGTTGGGTAAAATACTTTAGTCGCAATGTGAATTTCTTTGAACTTCGGCATTTTTGTCCATTCTGGCCCGCTGGCGGCGGCCGCCCTGATCTGGTCACACACCTGAAGCTCGGTCTGGCACGCCTCATGTGCTCCGGGTCCAGGTTGACCGTGCATCCACGCCATGGACCAGGGGCAGAGCGATTCAACCCCGCATGCGAGCTATCCTGTGAAAGCAACTCTAGCAGGTACCATATATCGCTCGGAACCATAAAAACGAGTTTAGGTTTCCCGTATAAATCGTGCACCGATTAGCTACCGTAAATCAACCCGGTCCGCATATTTTTTATGGGGGGAGGTTGATTTCGGCCACCGGCCTGTACACCCACGGGTCGAGAGGGAAAATCGAACGCGCCCCTCATTTCCATTATCGTTTTGGTAGGACGAAAGTTTCCCCCTCCTCCTTTCCCGTTCACGCTTGCGTCCTAGCGTCGATCTTCCTCCCTGCTCGCCCTTTGTCGCTGCCGCATAGAGGAATCGACGTCATGGATCCCACCGAGCTCGCGCCGGCCGCTGTTTAGGTCCCTCGGCCGCATCCACCCTCTCCCGTTGCTCTGGCAGTTCACATGGGCTCGCCGGTCGCGACCACTTCCGCCCTAAAGAAGAGGAAGCGCGTGGCCGTTGATGCCCCGACTGTTGCTCAAGACGGTGCCGCTCCCGCCAAGGAGGTCACCTCCGTAGCACCCGTTCCCCCGAAGGACGCCGTCCCAAGGCATAGCGGAGGAAGGCGGGGGTCGGTCCAAAAAAGTTGATGACGGCCACAAAGAAGAAGAAACCTGCGGTGCGCCCTATTCCTCTTTAGCCTACCACCTCCGGAGTCGCCGCCATCGGAATCTACGAGGACGGCGCGCACAACACGTTCGACAAAATGCCCGCAAGGTATGACACGGATGTAGGGGAACGGTGCGGAAAACAAAAAAATTCCTACGTTGTAACCCCAGAACTGCCTAGGATCTATCTATGTAGTAATGCGGTAACAGCCGGAGCGTAGAGAATACATACCCTTATAGACCGTACGCGGTTAACGTTCCGTGGGGAACGTGGTTGATGTAGTTGTACTCGTAGCTGACCTCAAGGTCGCGAAGCTTCTCACAGGTCACCCCTTACTCCTTCGTCATCTTCATCGTGCAACAGCTCCGGCTCACGACATTCAAGCGCCCCAAGTGTTGCGCCTCGTGTCTTCGTACAAATTCGGTGCACGATGAGACCTCCGGCTCCCTGATCCCGCCGGGAGTGCGGAATTTGATATCCGGCTAGGAATCCCTGCAGCGCAACGGCATACTGCAGGTGTGCCTTATCGCACAACCTAGACTTGGGGCCATAGTCACAAGGTATAAAGAGAGGGAGGGAGAAAGTCAACCAAAGGACTTCTCAAGTTGTGTTTTTAATCCCACCCATGGGCACCCCTTTATATAGGGGGAGGGGGTGTGCCCTCCCCTTTGGGTTTTCCATGTGGGACTATTCAAGGGAGAGGGGGGAGGCGCATGGGCCTCATGGGCCAGCCGGCCAGGGGTGGGCCCCACCCCGCGCACAGCCCTAGGTTGGTCGGGTGGGCCCCCTTGAGGCGCATGGGCCTTGGCCCCATGGACCTTGGCCCTTTCCTCCTCCGGTTTTCCCTCATGGGCATTTATTCACTAGGAAGTTTGGCCCATTAGTAGAATAACCCTTCAAATTAGATTTTAATATTATATTTAATATTAATTACATTAATTAATATTTAAATACATATTACAAAATCCGTCTTGACCCGAAACACCTTTCGGTTCCCTTTTGATTTTCTCCGAACGACTTCAGATCTTTCCCGGAATGATCCCGGTCCTTTATTCTTTCTCCGAACAACTTCGGATCTCTCTACGGAACGATTCCGGCTTTCTCTCTTTCTCTACTATGATTCCGTCTTACGAATGATCGCTCTCATCGTACCCTTAAGTGTATCCTCTCACGGCTCGGGAATGCTCTAGACATGATCTGTATCAATGATCAACAGAGGGACCAGGGATGTCCATGTGACCCCTATGCATTCCTGATGACAATGTCGTTTGAACCGTCTAAATGTAGCATCCTCTTCCTTTTGTTTCTCGATACAACTTGTCCGAGATCCGATCATTGGTATCCCATACCTTGTTCAATCTCGTTCACAACAAGTTTTGTTTTCTTGTTACCGTGATATTACATCCCCGTGACCTAGTCACATGTTGCAACATATATGGATGTAATCTCACCAAGCCGGCCGTATGTATCTTTACCCGTCATGTGGGTGAACAAATCCTGGTCTTGCAGTCACATGTCATTTACTGTTCCTTCGGAATACCCAACGTACACCTTTATGGCCACCGCGTTACCAGATGACGGTTGATGCAGTCTAAGCAGCCTAGGGAAACAGTGAGTAATATGAGTTCACGGTCTAAGGAGAAGGAGTCTAGGTATAGCTGTTGCAACAATGAACTCTATGACTTGATCGTGTTGCAATCCTTCGAGGAATGTCCAACCACATCATTCTCCAATGATATGATCTTGTTGTCAGTCGGCATAAATGCCCATGATCTTGAAACCCAGATCATCTTCGTGAACAATGAACTAGTATGAATAGAGGCTACTAGGGACTTGGTTGTTTCACACCATACCTGTACCAATGTTTCTACTTGGCACAGTTATAGCACAATATGAAACTATTATAAACTAATTGAGATATGACAATAAAAACCTATTTATTATTTGCCTCTAGGGCATATCTCCTTCAGTCTCCCACTTGCACTAGAGTACAAATAAACTAGCTCGCATTTTACTCATATAAACCATATGCCATATGCGTTTACAGATCATGCATGCTCATGGGAAACGTCATGTCCATGTTCTGTTTTACCAGACCATTATGTCTTTGGCAAATCGTTAATGTCTTCCTAATCTGACATTCACTCCATTATCGTATAATGGGTCGAAGCATTTGTATGGCAAAAAAGTGAGACTTTGTTTCTAGTGTTTATGATGACGGTCGTTTTCACCATTGTCATCTAAACTTCGAAACACACTTTGCTATCCTTTGTGTATATACTATAGTCATGGTAGCAGAACGAGGCCGGATTCCAGGAGCTTACAGTGACGTTAGATCAACCTCGAGGGCTTTCTCATGGGCATTGGGCCCTAGGACACATCATTCTACGTTAAAATCGAACTAGCCCCGCCATAACATTATATATCACATCAGATGTAGCCTTTATACTTATATATCTATGTAGATACTAGTGCATGAAATGCATCTATGCCACTTACTTTGCTTCTTGTCATTTAAGTACAAACTTAATTCTGGTTCTGTGATCAACTCAGGAATCACTTAAAGACATGTTCTTACAGTTAAGAGCTAGTCCTTCCAACCAGAACCTTGGGTCACATTATGTCAAGTATACAACATGGTTGTATGGAAGAACCTATGACTGAGGCATAGGAGATGCAACACATCTCTTTCTTTCAACCATAGTTGCAATACAAACTCAATGCTTCATATAGTAAGAACTTCTTTCTTACCTTGTTCCATTCTGAGCTACTTCAGAATCTTGCTTAGGACATTCTGAACATCTTTCAGAATCAAGTCTAGAAAGCATTCGACATTTAGTGTTTATTAAACTCACCAATCTATCTCGATAGATCTTATTGTTTTAATAACTTCAACTTCATCCTTATTTATCTAACTTAAATATTATTAACACCAATCACATCATTCACATATGTCATCCACATATCCGAGAATGATTTAACGCTCCCACTCAAATATGACATTCATGTTTGAGATCCAGGGATTTCACTTAGCTCCCACTCAAATATGACATTCATGTTTGAGATCCAGGGATTTCACTTAGCTCCCACTCAAAATATGTCAGCTACATATTATGAATTAGCCAAGTTGATTTGCTCCCACTCAAATCTAGGTCCTCTCGATAATCTTGGACATTCCAAAATTCTTTGATCATTATCAATTTGAGAATTCCAATTACGAGACTTCAATATCCATATATTTCTAGTGTAAATCCAAAAGACTTAAGCATCACTACTGTTGTAGTCAACTCCTTGAATTTGTCCAAACTTGTGACAAATCGAGCTTTTGTCATTCATTAAGTTTTATTTTCTTCTTATAATTTTGCAGTCAATCAAAAATATCAAGTAAACTTATTTACTTTAATAAGATCAAGTAACATGTTACTTTGGAATCTCAAATGTAACTTAATATAGGATTTTATGACTCCTAGTCATTTCTCGCACTCAGGTCCATCACACTTCTTTGTAATTTGTAGGTATGTCTTGTTCAAAACATGACAAGTGAATCAATAATATAATTTCCACAAACTTGTAGAATATATAGTTGAATCCTACTTTCTTTAGTAAAAGTATTCCCTGAAACTTTATGATCATTATCATTGGTTTCTCCTCTATATGTAGAGTTTGGATTTACGGAACAAAATTCCGCTGCGCCACTCAACAATTCGGAGGCAAGGTCAAATACCTTGTTTTGATCTTTTACTTTCTTCCACTTGTATCTTCATAAAGACACGTCAACTTTGGAAAACAACAGGTTTGCCCCTTTTGTGGAAGATGCATTCATAGCTTCCTAAGAATGCTCTACAAAGACTTGTTTATTCGCCACGATTTCGACTTGTCGAAATCTCCAGAAACTCGAACTTGTCATAACACTTATGGTGTTGTTTCCACGAATCTTTAGATGTTCCTTTGTATTTCAAATGAGTGTTTACTTATTTCGATCTCTAACTCTAAATGATAACTATAACCCTAATAAGAGATAATATGTATCTCATACAAAATGATTATGATGTTTAGACACTTCAACATAGTTTGAATTCATCCAATTATCATAAGTTGTGAAACATCTTTCACAAGTTCCTTTTATGCTAAACTTAACTTGAATACTTTAGTCAAGTCGATCAAATTGAAGAGACTTCGTATTCTTGTTAATTTCAATATCCTCTTTAGTTATGAACTCATTTGAACAATTCAAATCGTTTCAAACTTCATGTTTCATTAAGTAAATATGCTTATTCACTTAAGTCCACAATTAACTAATGATTTCCACTACTTGTTGAAAATACGATACATCACTATGTATAAGATTCAACATTTCTTCGCATATCACTGTTTTACTAGAATGCGGAATTTTAGTCATTCTACCCAAGAGGCATGGTTTTGCAAACTCTC
This sequence comes from Avena sativa, assembly GCA_916181665.1. Taxonomy (NCBI): domain Eukaryota; kingdom Viridiplantae; phylum Streptophyta; class Magnoliopsida; order Poales; family Poaceae; genus Avena; species Avena sativa. The sequence goes on along the minus strand of OV702288.1, from coordinate 623,508,791 downwards.
TAGATTAAGCATCTAGGACCCCGATCTTTCATAAAGAACCTGCAATAACCAAAATGACTTAAATTGTAGTGTCATTTCATTATTAAACTTTGGATATCTTTTAGCATTCTAATCCTTTATAAATGTTTAAACTATTATCATTAACATACTGATGAGAATAACTTGTTTGTAATCGCAATGTGACCATAACGGTGTTGTTCATAAGAATAGTACAAACTGGCTTGTCACTTGTTCATATGAATAATCGTCTCGCCAAAAGCAAGACACACATACAAGGATTACAAACTTATATTCAAGTCCACTAATCCAAATGACAAACTATGAGGAAAGAGGTGATGTTGGCCATCAACTGTTTTGCTTGCCGTCATCAAGTCATGTTGCCTCAAAACCAGCAATTCTCAAGCAGATCATCCTGTTTTCACAAAATGGGACAAGTATCAAATACTTTGCAAACCGCAACGAGTTTTGCAAGAACCACATTTATAATTTTTATATCTTACATATACCTTTTCATCCATGACCTCCTTTTGCAATCAAGCCCTTCCAAGAGTTCTTAATTCTAATGCAAGATCGCTAAGTGTTTTTCGAAACAATCCCTTTTCATCCATGATGGAGGAAAACCCATCCAACGGCTCATACTCTATGTGCCTTATTTTGTAGAATACAAAATTTAGCCCAACTCTCAATCAAATGGAGAATGGCTTATTGGATGATTATGGAGAAAACACAAACATTCTGGAGTCATCGAATTATCTCCTAATGGTTATTGTATCAAGAAGAGAAGATCACCTATTACGAGGATATCCCTCAGGCGTGGGTATTAATCTATGAAGTTGGACCCTTTTGCTAAGTTCCACATTAAGCAATATATTCCCATGGTCGCAAAGGACCTCAATGGGATAGGCTAAAGTCTACTAAGATATTTGCAAACAGACATCTAGACTAAGTTTATAATAAGAGATCAATTTATAATTGGTCTTCACTAAAACGGTCATCCCCTAGACGATTTTAGTGATCGCATGATCCCTATCCTCTACACCTCCCCCGATCATCACGGCCATCGGTGCATTATCAAAGGTAGACATTCACTAATGCCAATCACATCATCCATGTGACTCATGCTCTATATTCTGATCTCTTGTGTTCCGAGGCCATGTCTGTACATGCTAGGCTCGCCAAATCTAACTTGTGTGTATTTGCTGTGCAACATGGCTTACACCCACGGTATGCGAACATAGATATGTCTGACCCCCGATCATCATGGCCTATCGGCCTCATACCGAAGAACTTTCTTGGTGGTGCACACACAAGGGGAACACAGAACATTGGAATTAAATAGGGATTATCTTATTTGCTACCGTTGCGTATCTAAATACTAGCACACAATAAGATGTAAAACAGGTATCAACATCATATGTATAATGTGATATGATATGGTCTTTCTTGTGCCTTGATATCCATCGAGCGCTCCGACATGATCTCCATCTTGCCCTTGGTTTGATGCCAAGTCCACGATGCCTCCACCAGGTCGTTCATCGGAACGATGACTATCACTATACTACTTAGTAACAGAAAAGTAAACTACTTTACCTTTGTAATGACCAATGCCATATCACAGTCACATGCCCCCTGCAAAATAAAGTTAGATGCCTCTACTTTATCTATTGCAAGTTTTACGTGGTTGTTAGGCTTTCGCACTAGAACTGTTTCTAAACTACGAACTTTCCAACCACAACATGGATCCGACAGTTGTCTCTACTACACCCCTTTCGGGGCCCTCTGTTGTAAATGCTATATCAACTATTGAATGAGAGACAGACACCCGCTAGCCACTTATACGGTACAAGCCGTATGTTGAGCGTGGAACCAGTCTCGCGTACGAATACGCGTAAGATCGGTGCGGAAAACAAAAAGTTTCCTACGATGTAACCCTAGAACTGCCTAGGATCTATCTATGTAGTAATGCGGTAACAGCCAAAGCGTAGAGAATACATACCCTTGTAGACCGTACGCGGTTAACGTTCCGCGGGGAACATGGTTGATGTAGTCGTACTCGTAGCCGACCTCAAGGTCGCGAAGCTCCTCACAAGTCACCCCTTGCTCCTTACGTCATCTTCATCGTGCAACAGCTCCGTCTCATGACATTCAAGCGCCCCAAGTGTTGCGCCTCGTGTCTTCATACACATCCGGTGCACGATGAGACCTCCAGCTCCCCGATCCCGCCAGGAGTGCGGGAGTTGATATCCGGCTAGGAATCCCTGCAGCGCAACGGCATACTACAGGTGTGCCTTGATCGCACAGCCTAGACTTGGGGCCATGGTCACAACGTATAGAGAGAGGGAGGGAGAAAGTCAACCAAAGGACTTCTCAAGTTGTGTTTTTAATCCCACCCATGGGCACCCCTTTATATAGGGGGAGGGGGTGTGCCCTCCCCTTTGGGTTTCCCATGTGGGACTATTCAAGGGAGAGGGGGGGAGGCACATGGGCCTCATGGGCCAGCCGGCCAGGGGTGGGCCCCACCCTGCGCACAACCCTAGGCTGGCCAGGTGGGCCCCCATGAGGCACCTGGGCATTGGCCCCTTGGCCCTTGGCCCTTCCCTCCTTCGGTATTCCCTCATGGGCCTTTATTCACTAGGAAGTTTGGCCCATTAGTAGAATAACCCTTCAAATTAGATTTTAATATTATATTTAATATTAATTACATTAATTAATATGTAAATACATATTACAAAAACCGTCTTGACTCGAAACACCTTTCGGTTCCCTTTCAATTTTCTCCGAACGACTTTAGATCTTTCTCGGAATGATTCCGGTCCTTTATTCTTTCTCCGAACAACTTCGGATCTCTCTGTGGAACGATTCCGGCTTTCTCTCTTTCTCTACTATGATTCCGTCTTATGAATGATCGCTCTCATCGTACCCTTAAGTGTATCATCTCATGGCTCGGGAATGCTCTAGACATGATTTGTATCAATGATCAATAGAGGGACCAGGGATGTCCATGTGACCCCTATGCATTCCTGATGACAATGTCGTTTGAACCGTCTAAATGTAGCATCCTCTTCCTTTTGTTTCTCGGTACAACTTGTCCGAGATCCGATCATTGGTATCACATACCTTGTTCAATCTCGTTCACAACAAGTTCTGTTTTCTTGTTACCGTGATATTACATCCCCGTGACCTAGTCACATGTTGCAACATATATGGATGTAATCTCACCAAGCCGGTCGTATGTATCTTTACCCGTCATGTGGGTGAACAAATCCCGGTCTTGCAGTCACACGTCATCTACTGTTCTTTCGGAATACCCAACGTACACCTTTATGGCCACCACATTACCAGATGACGGTTGATGCAGTCTAAGCAGCCTAGGGAAACAGTGAGTAATATGAGCTCACGGTCTAAGGAGCAGGAGTCTAGGTATAGATGTTGCAACAATGAACTATATGACTTGATCGTGTTGCAATCCTTCGAGGAATGTCCAACCACATCATTCTCCGATGATATGATCTCGTTGTCAGTCGGCATAAATGCCCATGATCTTGAAACCTAGATCATCTTCGTGACCAACGAACTAGTATGAATAGAGGCTACTAGGGACTTGGTTGTTTCATACCACACATGTACCAATGTTTCTACTTGGCACAGTTATAGCACACTATGAAACTATTATAAACTAATTGAGATATGAAAATGAAAACCTATTTATTATTTCCCTCTAGGGCATATCTCCTTCAACGGAAACAGTTCCCAAATCCTTTGTCTAGCTTATCAATGAGTCGAAGGTGTGCCTCACCGAGCCACCACTCAGTGTGTACGTCTTGGATGGGGATGATGATGGAGAGGAGGGTGGGGAGGATGATGGAGATGAAGATGGTGAGGAGGAGTATGCCTTGGAAGAGTTAGATCAAGCCGCCTATGATGAGGCGAAAGATAGGAAGAGAAGGACCGATAACTACACCATGATTGAGGACACATGCTTGGTGTGAGTGATGACCCACAAGTATAGGGGGTGTATCGTAGTATTTTCGAGGGAAGTGAAACTCAATTTATTGACACAAGGGGAGCCAAAGAATATTTATAAGCCTTAACAACTGAGTTGTCAATTCAGCTGCACCTGGAAACAATCTTGCTCACAGTAGTTTATCAGTAGCAACAGTTTTGTAGTAGCAATAGTAAAGTAATAGCAGTGGTAAAAGTAAAGACAGTAGTAACAATTACAGTAAATAGTAGAATTAAAGCGCGGTAGGCGTAGGGATGGATGGACGGGCGTTGCATGGACAAGACAATTCATATGGCAATCAAAACATAGGGCATTTGCAGATAAATAAGATAAAGCATCCAAGTACTAAATAATCATAGGCATGTGTTCCATATATAGTCATACGTGCTCGCAATGAGAACTTGCAGAACATCTTTTGTCCTGTCAGCCCGTTTGCACCGGGGCCTCAAGGGAACTACTGGCAATTAAGGTGCTCCTTTTAATAGAGCACCGGAGCAAAGCATTAACACTCCATGAACACATGTGATCCTCACATCAAAGCCATTCCCTCTGGTTATCTCGATTGTTGTCACTTCGGGGCCTTTGGTTCCGGACAACAATATGTGTATACAACTTGCAGGTAAGACCATAAACAATACTATCATAATGAATCAATAACATGTTCAGATCTGAAATCATGGCACTCAGGCCCTAGTGACAAGCATTAAGCATAACAAGTTGCAACAAAGTCAAAAAGCACTAATAATAGATACTAGGCACCATGCCCTAACAATCTGATGCCATTACATGAATGATCTCATCCAATCCCTACCATCCCCATAGCCTACAACGGGGGATTACTCACTCATAGATGGGGGAAACATGGATGGTCGATGGAGAAGCGATGGTGATGATGACGGCGATGATCTCCTCCAATTCCCTGTCCCGGCAGAGTGCCAGAACGGAGTTTCTGGTTCCGAGTCGCGGAATCTAGTGGTGGCGGTGCAGCGGAACTCTTTCTGGAAAAACGTCGAACCCCCCTTGGTTTTTAGGTCAAGAGGCAACTTATAGGCGAAGAGGGAGGCCGAGGGGGTGACTGAGGCGGCCACACCACCCCTAGGCGCGGCCTGGCCTAGCCCGTGCGGCCAGGTGGTGTGGGACCCTCGTGGCCCTCCTCCGTCTCGTCTTTTGGCTCCGTGAATCTTCTGGTGAAATAGGATTTTTGGCATATTTTCTGGGATTTTTCCTGATAGTTGATTTTCTGCATAAAAACTAGACACCAAGGTAATTCTGCTGAAAACAGCGTCAGTCCGTGTTAGTTGTATCCAAATCACACAAGTTTAGAGGAAAAACAATAGCAAAAGTGTCCGGAAAAGTAGATACGTATTGGACGTATCAACTCCCCCAAGCTTAGCTTATTGCTTGTCCTCAAGCAACTCAGTTGAAAACTGAGTGCGATAAAAGAAACTTTCACAACACATTTGCTTCATAGGATGTATATATTCTCAGCATATGGTCCACTACTCAGGCAATTCATAATAAAGAGTATGCAACTAAGTTTACTTAATAGTCATTGCAAGCTATGAAGAGATTCCAACTCAAAAATAATAAGTAGCATAAAACATAAACATAAGCAACATTGCAATGCTCATAAAAAGGTATGATAGAGTGGTATATCGCTTGCCTTTGATTGTAGAGCAAACATAAATGCCAAGGCACCTATGAAGTTCAAGTGAAGACTAGAAGTAAAGATGTCAAAGATACAAGCATCAAAGTCATAACACAATTAATCAAGTTTTGAGACAAGCACATTACACTAAGAATGACAACTATTCTCTCAATAAAGTTCTCATAGAATGTGTGGAGACTCAACAAGGAAATGAAAAAGGTTTTGAAAAGTTTGAAAGGCTTCCAAATGCTGAAAGTATGGTACTCATTAGCTTTGAGCTCTCATTGCCCTATCATAAGCATCTTTAAATGGTTAAGGTGAAAGTGAGGTCCAATCTGAGTTATATGCTTGATAGACTATAAACTGGAAATCTCATGTCCCTTGAGTACGAGGGCCGCTCCTCATGCTACTCAACTTTAGTTACCTGTAAGTTCTTGTCATAGTAAATACATGCGTATCATAGAGAACCGCCAACAGGGTACCCCTTGCCGATGATACGGAAGAATCCCCATATCAAAATGACAAGGCAAGCAGACAACGAGCATCTCAGCAATCTTCTCATTTACTATGGAGAAATGGTGCTTTTTTTCTCTTTCCTCTTTTCTCATATCCTCTTTTTTTCTTTTCCTCAATAGCTATCTCTCCCTTTCTTTTTTATAAGAAGAATGCTTCATAGATAATCATTATGGTTACGCTGCAGGTTTCCACCATGATTAGGCATGGATTAGACCGACGGCCCAGGCGTTTCTCTAACACACATACATAACTCCATGGACTTACAAGCTCCCCTTTTATTTCACACCGACGACATCCGTAAATAAAAGAGCATGATATCAACCGGGTATATATTTACAGGTGTTGAAAGCGTTCCCCGTGATAGCACGGTTCTGCTAATCCCCAGCCTATAATTTGCAAGCATATAACTTTCATGGATAGTCACAATGGTTCAGGTTTATTAAGTGCAAGAAATAAAGTGTGCCATCAAGTTCGTGAGAGCTTTACTAACCAACTTTCTCATAAGAAGCAAGCATTTTATTTGGAAGAAAACAAGGCATACTAAATATGCACGGAAAAGCAAATGATGCTAATAGGTAGATATGGTGGACTCTTTGGGCAATATTGGTTTTGGGGAGTTGGAAACACGAGTAGAGCTCATACCCAGTGCAAGTGAGGGCTAGCAATAGTAAGGGAGCGACAAACGAGAGAGCAATAAGTGTCATAATCATGCTTGCAACAAAACAGGACTAATCATGGCATGAAAGTGATTCAAGACCCCTGAGGCAAAATAATTCATCGAGGCTTAACTGATTATTGTTTAAGTCATATGCATGCATGAGCATGTGCCAAGTCAATTCAAGTGAAACATTTAGAGGGAGATACCACAGTGTCATACCAAGTTATGAATAGAGCAATGCAAGCAAACATTCATACGACATGCTACAAACTATTAGCAAGCTGGAGCTAATCATAAGAAAGCAAGAACTACTAAGCATCCATAAGTAACATACATCCTACATGATCAGACTAAGCATGCCCACAATGATGAGTATATGTACAAAAATGAAAACAAATTGGTTTGTTACCAGCCTCTCACCACACCTCAAGTTGTCATTAATCCTCATTATTGCCCTTCACTTGTGTGACTTGAATAATAACATGAAACCAAATTCCACTGAGAACTGCTGAACCCTGCAACAAACTTCACAAAACCAAAGAAGAACAACAATTTTTTTTGATGTTTTTAATCTTCAAAGGCAAGAACAAAAAGGAAAAACAAGAAAAGCAAAATCTTTTTGGATTTTTCGAATAGTTCAAACAAAGCAAAAAGGAAAAAGCAAACCAAGGCAAAAAGAAGAAGAAGCAAACAAAGAGAAACAACAGAAATATTTTTGGTCTTTTTGTGTTTTAGAAAGGAAAAGTAAAGAAAGAACGAAAACTAAAAAGAGAATGAAGCATGTATATACAAAGTACCGACTAAACATGATATGGAGATGAGTGTGATGTCGGTGTACCCCCCCCCCCCAAGCTTAGGCTTTTGGCCTAAGTGGGTATCAATACCAAGCTGGCCAGGATGGAGCACGTCCGTAGTACGGCGAGGAGGTACCCTCGGCCTGGTATGAGCTCGAGGACGCCCCACCATAGTGCGCAAAGTAGTCATAAGAAGGCACATCCTCCTGGTGCTGCCTGTGGAAACCAACCAAGCGGAACTGCTCATCCACCTCCTCCTTGGAACGCGACCATGGCCTCTTGTGAATACTGAACAAAGTAGATTGCAGCAAAGGAATCTCCCTTTCATCCCCGTCAGTAAACAACATCCTGTATACTAAACTGTCCATATCAGAGTCAGCAGTGACAAAGTGATGTGTTTTCATGGCAACAAGATCAAGCCTTTGTGGTGCCAACACAGTGTCATTAGGATCCATAGAAAGTTATAATGTAACAACCATACGTGAAGCAATAATGCCCCCATAAATAGGTCCCCTAGCAGCTAGGCGGCGAGCAATGAGAGAGCCAAGATTGTACCGGGTATCATTATTAAGTGCAGCAGCGAGGAAGGCTAAATGATAATTAGAGATATTACTTGTGTTCTCCCTACCAAGAATGCTAGTGGCAAGATAATAAGCAAAGTATCTAAGAGCTGGGAGTTTGATGTTTCTTATCTTCCCGCGCTGAGATACGCGGTCATCGTCATTTGTCACACTTCGATAGAGCTCCAGCAAATTAGCAGGTCGACCTTAGATCTTCTTCACGGTCCCCATCATGCCTATACCTATAATGCTGCAAAATCTTTCCAATGACATGGTAATAGGCTGATTATAAATTCTAAAAGAAGAAGTTGACTGATAGGGGGTGTTAGTGAAAACGAAACTCTCAACAAAAGTTTTGGTGAGCACGGCATATTGCTCACTCTCATCTTCCATGTATGAGGTCAAACCGACCCTCTGAACCAGTAGTAAGAAATCATCGAGGATCCCTGCAGCTTGCAAAAAGGTAAAACAAGAAAAGTAGATGGGTGAGCATCCCCCTCATCTCCTTCATTGCCAAAGCGTGGTGCAATGAGATCTTCATTGTATGAAGGCCTAAACTGAGAGGCTAATCTTGAGGGCCTTGACCTCCTAGGTGTGTCCCTCTCAAATATTTATCCAAAGGTGTGGTTGTTCATCTTTGATATTCTGAAATTTAAACATCCATTAAACAAGTGATTGCAAAGTGAATACATAATGAAGGGCACTACTCAAGGGGACTTGTAAGAGGCCTAAACATGCATCAAAACAATATCTCTAAGCATTGAACAAGCTTACAAGCTCTCATAACCTGTCACCTATAGCAGCAAAATACTCAAGATATAAACCACTAAACACAAATCTACTTGGACAAGCGGAGGAGTCACATACCAGAGAACAAATGCTCCAAATTTCAGCAGCAAAGATGGGCTGAGCAAGGATATCAAAAAATCATGGACAAGAACAGAAAGAACGCGATTTCGAGCAATGAACTGGTGTTTTCTTGGGAGAGAGAGAGAGAGAGCAGTGGGAAGTGAGAGAGTGAATGAAGGGCCAGGGGTGGCCCACACCATGGGCAGGCGCGCCCCTGGCCTGGCCGCGCCACCATGTGGTGTGCCTGCCTGGTGGCCCCCCTGGTACTCTCCAGGCACTTCTCTGCCCCTTTTTCACGTAAAAATTTAATATGAATTTTCTGGAATTTTTCGAGACACTTTATTTTGAGCAATTTTCAGGTATAGATGAATGATTTTCTGATAGAAAAAGTTTCTGGAATGATGCAATGACAAAACAAAACTAAAACTTCAGAAGTTCTAAGACACTTTAATATGCAAGCAACTAGCAACAGAAAAGTAAACTAAGCGAAAGCAAAAACTAAAATGGGTAAAATAAAAGTAAGCAAAGATAATCATGGTGAAAACATTGTTTTGTTCATTAAAATCCCTTTGTTAACAAGGTTGATCAGGTCTTGTTACCAAAACAATTTTATGTGAAACAAAACTTTGAATTCCACTAATGATTATGTTACCTCAACCTTGATAGCAATGGTCCCAATCATAATAGTTTCATATTTTTCTTTTGGTATGGGACAATATATTTCTCCAACTTGAATGCCATCAACATGTTCAATTGAATTCAAACCATAAGTCCTATCAATCTTATTGGGGAAATAGACAGTATGTTCCTTGTCATTAACATTAAAAGTCACCTTTCCTTGATTACAATTAATAACACATCCTGAAGTATTAAGAAAAGGTCTCCCAAGAATAATAGACATATTATCATCTTCAGGCATTTCAAGCACAACAAAATCAGTTAATATCAAGCAATTATGAGCCACTTGAACATGTACATCCTCACATATACCAACAGGAATAGTAATAGATTTATCAGCCATTTGCAAAGATATATCAGTTGGTATTAGTTTTTCTAGTTGAAGTCTCTTATAGAGAGAAAATGGCATAACACTAACTCCTGCTCCCAAATCACATAAAGCAGTTCTAACATAACTATTTTTAATAGAGCAAGGAATAGTTGGAATCCCTGGGTCTCCAAGTTTCTTTGGAACTTTACCATTAAAGGAATAATTAGCAAGCAAAGTAGAAATTTCTTCATTATGGATCTTCCTTTTATTCGAAAAAATATCCTTCATATACTTTGAATAAGGAGGCAATTTAATAGCATCAATCAAAGGAATTTGCAAGAATAAAGGTTTCATCCACTCACAAAACTTGTTATAGTGTTCATCTTCCTTTGACTTGTGTTTCTTATCGGGGAAAGGCATAGGTTTTTGGACCCAAGGCTCTCTTTCACTACCATGTTTATTAGCAACAAAATATTCTTTAGTGTATTTAGTATTCTTAGTGTGCCTTTCAGGTTCTTCTTCAACTTTTTCTTTATCAGGAGCATCATTTTCTTCATTACCACTTTCAGTTTCAGCATCAGAGACAGATATACTATTAGGATCTTTAGCAGGTTCAGAAGGTTCTACAATAGTTTTATGTTTCTTTTTTCTTTTCTTAGGAGTAGTACCACTATTTTTAGCTTGTTGAGAATCCTGCTCAATTCTTTTAGGATGCCCCTCAGGATATAGAGGATCATGGGTAGCATCACCACTTCTAGTTCTTATTTCATAAGCATGTTTTTCTTTAGCAGCATTAACTAGCAAGTCTTTTTGTACCTTAATAAGCTGATCAATTTGAGTTTGAACCATTTGAAAATGTTTAACAAGCATTTTAACATCATTAGAGGTTATTTCCACAATATATTTTAACTCAATAATAGCTCTAGAGTTTTCCATTAAATGATTTTGCACGCTTTTATTAAAATTATCTTGCTTAACAATAAAAACATCAAATTCTTCTAAGCATTGATCAGGAGGTTTAAAGTAAGGAATATCACCTTCATAAAAATGTTGGAGAGAGTGTACCTCAATAGTGGATGAGTGGGAGATTGGCTTACATAGTTCTTCTATAGGAGGTAAATTCTTGACATCTGCAGCTTTAATTCCCTTCTCCTTAAGACATTTCTTAGCTTCCTTTATCACTTCATCATTTAGTTCAATAACTCCCCTCTTCTTTGATGTTGGTATAGGTGTAGGAATAGTTGGTTCAGGTATAGCTGGTTCAGGAGGAGTCCATTCTTCATAATCCTTGCTTATTTTAGCCATTAATTCCTTAGCTTCCTTGGGAGTCCTATTCCTGAAAACACAATCAGCACAACTATCCAGGTATGTCCATTATAAAATATGTCAAGAAGCTCATTCTCAGGTAATGGACATCCAGCTTGTGCATGAATCAAAGCACAAAACCTTGCCCATGATTCAGGCAATATCTCCTTTTCTCCCTGTTTAAAATCAAAAAGTTCCTGCAAAATAGCATGTCTAGCACTAGGAGGAAAATATTTCTGAAGGAAGGTACTAATCAAGCAATCAGGGCTATCAATAGATCCAGGTGGTAAATTATTAAACCAAGTTTTAGCTTCTCCTTTCAGTGAAAAAGGGAAAAATTTAGCAACAAAGTAGGTGCGCATCTTAATATCATCAGAAAATAAGCCACTCATGGTAGAAAGCTCAGTCATATGTGCTACCGCACTTCCATTCTTAGTCCAACAAAAAGGTTCTTTCTCAACAATAGTTATGTAAGATAAATCAAGAGAGAAATCATAATCCTTATCTTTAATGTTTATGGGAGATGCAACAAACTTAGCATTAGGAGACAATCTGGGTTTTATAGTACGCCTCTCAAGGAGACTCTTAATAGCACTCCTATCATGGGTGTTTTCACATTCTTTAATAAATTCATCGGTCATCTCTATATAACCATCTTCAATATCATAGCTCTCTCTAGACTCAGGTGAACTGACAGGTGTAGTAGTGTCTTCATTAGGAGTTTCAGTATTTCCATCTATAGTTCTAGCAATCGTAGCATCTAGGAAAGGACCTCATGAACCACTTTTATCAAGCACAGTAGAAGCAGCATCATAAGTATCAGAAGTTTCAGATCCAGTAGTAGTAGCGGTGTGTGTAGCATGTGTATGTGGTGGTGTAAGGAGCTTACTCATAACAGATGGTGAATCAAGAGCAACAAAGTGAAGGAAATATGCCAGAGAGGCAATAATAAAGTTGTTATTATGTATTCCTTGTATATGATAGATGTTTATTTTGCATGCTATAATTGTATTGATAGGAAACATCAATACATGTGTGTTTAATAAACAAAAAGGGTTCCTAGTTATGCCTCTCTTATAGACTAGCTTGTTGATTAACAAGATGATCAAGGTTTCCTGATCATGGACATTGGATGTTGTTAATAACAAGGTCACAACATTTGTGAAATGATGTGATGAACATTCATCCGAAGTATAGCATTACGATCAAGTCATTATATTTATATTGCTATAACATCATACAAAGTAGTCTTAGTCCTTAGACCATGAGATCATGTTAATTGCTAACACCGGAAGAGTATCTTGATAACATCAAACGTCACACCGTAACAGGGTGACCATAAAGGTGGGTTCAGTGCTATGAAGGTGTTATGTTGAGGCTCATGGATCAAGAGTGGAATTTGTCAATCCCAATGACGGATAGATATACTCTGGGCCCTCTCGGTGATATCACATTAAGATAGCTTGCAAGCAAGTGATGTGATCACTAGAATGTTATATCACGGGAATGAGAAAAGAGTGCATGTCGGTAACGAGAACAAACTAGGTATTTGGATACCGATGATCGAATCTCGAACATGTATTATATCATGAGACAAAGGGATTAAATTGCTGACGTTAAAGGTTCTCACGATCACAGAAGTCATCGTTGAGTATGCAGGAGTCAGTATGGATCTCCAGGTCCCGCTTCTGATTATTGATCTGAGAGGAGTCTCAATCATGTCTGCATTATTCGCGAACCAAAGGGTGACACACTTAAGGGTTGCCGGACACCATTCAAGAGCACATATGTTCCAGACAAAAGGTTTGCGAAGTGCAGGAAATGTTTCGATAGAAACAGGAATTGTTTCGATAGAAACCGGAATTGTTTCGGGTGAAATTGCAGAAAGTGGTTCTACATGTGATATTGAAATGTTGCAAGGGGTTTTATGTGAATGTTTGTTAATTAAAGTAATTAACAAAATTCTGAATAAAATAAATAAAAGAGTTTTATTAATTGTGAGTTGCATTTAATTTGGTGGAAATTAAATACATGTGAGTGGGATTTTGGGTGGAGGCCATGTTTATGTGAGTGGAGGTTCACCACATGAATGAAGGAGGGGAGGAGTGCCCCCCTCATGCGCCGTCTATGGGAGGGGAGGGGTCTCCCTCCCTCCTATATAAAGCCCCCCTCTCCCCTCTCACAAACCACACCTCCTCGTGAAGGATCTCTCTCCCCCTCTAGATATTTCCCGATGGTCTCGGATTAGCGAGATACATGTTCCCGGTGGCCTTGTGTCTGGAAGTAGTTGCTGCTTCCGCTGATTCGCTGGAGCGAGGAGGTGGAGGTTGTCCGGTGGCTTGAACGTGTGTGCGAGGACGGATGCGCTGCTGATTTGCGGCGCTCGGACTTCCACACGATCTTGAGATCGGCAAGCGTACGACTACATCAACCACGAGTTCCTACTCGTTAACAAAACTCGTTGTCTTTGAGGGTAAGTTCTCCATGGATGTATGTCCACCCGTTGCTCTGTATCTAGTAGATAGATCTTGGCGTATAGTTCTCATCGTAGGAAAAAATTTGTTTTCTATGCTGCGGACCCAACAGTGGTATCAGAGCCTGAACTATGCGTAGGTGCTTTGCACGGGTAGTACACATATGTTTATATGTGGGCGATGATGATCATGTTATTGCATCTTCTATGTACTTTGGATATTGGTGGCATAGTGGGATGAAGCGGCCCGAACCAACCTTACATGTCATCGTACATGAGACCGGTTCCACGACTGACATGCAACTAGTTTTGCATAAGTGGCTAGCGGGTGTCTGTCTCTCCTACTATAGTCAATATCTGATTTACAACGAGTTGCTAATAACTTGGTTATCCTCGTTGTGGTTCATGTTCGTAGGTAAGACCGGTTCTATCTCCAAAAGCCCTAAGCCACGTAAAACTTGCAATTGATAAATTAGAGGCGTCTAGTTTAGATCGTTGTTGGGCTAGTGTCTTGATATGGTATTGTTGTAAGTAGATGTATGATAGATACTCTTACAACTCACTTAACGTGTAAGTTCCATAGACCTTGGCCTTACACACAAAGGAATGATAGAGATCATACCACGATGCAAATGATAGAGATCAAATGCATGGACCATATCACCTCACTTCAGACATTAGATGTTAGCATCTTATATTGCTAGTTTGGCGCTTTTGGTAGCATTATAAGATGATCCCTCATTTAGATATCAAGATAAAATGTGTTCTTCCTTAAGTATGCACCGTTTTGTGTATCGTGTTTTGAGGCATCACGTGATGACCGGGTGTTCTCGACTCTACGCTTTCATACAACGGGTGTAAGACAGTTTTACACACGCGAATACTAAGGTTCTTACTTGACGAGCCTAGCATGTACAGACATGGCCTCAGAACACGGACCGAAAGGTAAAGCATGAGTCATATAGTTGATATGATGCCCATATAGATGCTCGCCTTTGAAGCTACACCGACTCACGTGATGATCGGACTTGGTGTAGTGGATTTGGTTCATGTAATCACCAAAAGGACACGAGGGATGTCGTTTTTGAGTGGGAGTTCATTAGTAATTTGGATTAGTTGAACTCAATCTATCATAAACTTGTCTAAATATATTTTACAAATTCTGTTGTAGATGGCACCACCTGCTTTTAATTTCAATGTGTTCATGGAGAAAGAGAAGGTTACTGCGAATGGTAGCAACTTCACCAACTGGGCTATGAATTTGAGGATTCTCCTCACTGCTACACAAAAGCAATATGTGCTAGAGGCGCCGCTAGGCCCCCCACCAGCTCCTGATGCCCCTGACGAGGAAAAGAACGTCTATATAACTCGTCAGGAGGACCACAACTTAGTTCATTGTGGCATACTGTATGGGCTAGAGCCAGAACTTCGAAAACGTTTCGAAAATGGCAATGCCTTTGATACCATGGGTGAATTGAAAATGATTTTTGATACCCATGCTACCGTAGAGAGTTATAATGCTTCTGAAAAGTTCTTTAGCTGCATGATGGAAGAGAACAGATCCGTTAGTGAGCACGTACTCAAAATGTCTGGGTACGCCGATAAGCTTGTGTCCTTGGGAATAACGATTCCCATTGACTTAGGCATACATCGTGTTCTCCAATCTCTACCACCTAGCTACAAGAGCTTCGTGATGAACTATAATATGCAGGGCATGAAGAAGTCTCTTCCCGAGCTTCTGTCAATGCTTAAGACTATAGAAGTGGAGATTAGGAAAGAACATCAAGTGTTGATGATCAATAAGACCACCGGTTTCAAGAAGGACAAGAAAGGCAAGCAGAAGGGAAATAAGGGCGGCAAATCTGTTGCCGCGCCTGAAAAGAAACCCCAAGCTGGCCCTAAGTCTGACACCTAGTGCTACTATTGCAAGGGGACTGGCCATTGGAAGCGCAACTGCCCCAAGTATTTGGCAAGCAAGAAGGCCGGCCAGGCAAACAAAGGTATATGTGATATACATGTTATTGATGTGTACTTGACTAGTACTCACAGTAGCACCTGGGTATTTGATACGGGATCGGTTGCTAATATATGTAACTCGGTTCAGGGGTTGCGGAACAAGCGACAACTAGCAAGGGATGAGGTCACGATGCGGGTCGACAATGGATCAAGAGTTGATGTGATTGCCGTCGGAACGCTGCCTCTCCATATGCCGTCGGGATTAGTTATAAACCTGAATAATTGTTATTTGGTGCCTGCACTGAGCATGAACATTGTATCCGGATCGTGTTTGATGCAAAGTGGTTATTCGTTTAAGTCTGAAAACAATGGTTGTTCGATTTATATGAATAATATCTTTTATGGTCATGCACCTGTGTTGAATGGTTTATTTCTATTGGATCTCGATAGTAGTATTACGCATATTCATAATGTTGATGCTAAAAGGATTAAACTTGATAATGATATATCTGCATATATGTGGTAGTGCCGTCTAGGTCATATTGGCATTAAACGCATGAAGAAACTCCATTCTGGTGGACTTTTGGAATCACTTGATTTTGAATCATTTGATACATGTGAACCATGCCTTATGGGCAAGATGACTAGAACGCCGTTTTCCGATTCAATGGAACGGGTGACAGATTTATTGGAAATCATACATACTAATGTGTGTGGACCAATGAGTGTGTCGGCGCGAGGTGGATATCGTTATTTTGTTACTTTCACGGATGATTTGAGTAGATACGGGTATATCTATTTGATGAAACATAAGTCTGAAACCTTTGAAAAGTTCAAAGAATTTCAGAATGAAGTGGAAAATCATCATAACAGAAAGATCAAATTTCTGCGGTCCGACCGTGGAGGAGAGTATCTTAGTTACGAGTTTAGCACACATATGAAAGACTGTGGAATAGTTTCACAACTCACGCCTGCCGGAACACCACAACGTAATGGTGTGTCAGAACGTCATAATCATACTTTATTGGATATGGTTCGATCTATGATGTCTCTGACTGACTTGCCACTGTCATTTTGGGGTTATGCACTGGAAACCGCTGCATTCACTTTAAATAGGGCACCATCTAAATCCGTTGAAAAGACACCGTATGAATTATGGTTTGGAAACAAACCTAAGCTGTCATTTCTTAAAGTTTGGGGATGCGATGTTTATGTGAAGAAACTTCAACCGGATAAACTCGAACCCAAAGCGGAAAAATGCGTCTTCATAGGATACCCTAAGGAAACAATTGGGTATACCTTCTATCACGGATCCGAGGGCAAGGTTTTTGTTGCCAAGAATGGATCCTTTCTTGAGAAGGAGTTTCTCGCGAAAGGTGTGAGTAGTCGGAAGGTAGAACTCGAAGAGGTTATTGAACCTTCTCTTGATGAAATGGCGAGTAGCGCAGCACCGGAAGTTGTTTCAGAGTTGACTTCACCTAATGAAGAGAGAGCTAATGATATTGATCATGAAACTCCGAAAGAGGACACTACCGAACCTCGCAGGTCAAGCAGGACACATGCAGCTCCTGAACTGTACGGCAGTCCTGTTATGAATTTCATGATTGATGAAATAGATGACCCTGCGACATATGAAGAAGCGATGATGAGCCCTGATTCCAACAAATGGCTAGAAGCCATGAAATCCGAGATGGAATCCATGTACGAAAACCAGGTTTGGACCTTGGTGGACTTACCTCACGATCGAAAGGCCGTTGATAATAAATGGATTTTCAAAAGAAAAACTGATGCTAATGGTAATGTAACCATCTATAAGGCTCGACTTGTCGCAAAGGGGTTTTGACAAATTCAAGGAGTTGACTACGATGAGACATTCTCTCTCGTAGCGATGCTTAAGTCGGTTAGGATTATGTTAGCAATTGCTGCATATTTCGATTATGAAATATGGTGGATGGATGTCAAAACTGTGTTCCTCAATGGTAATATTGAAGAAGAGTTGTATATGATACAACCTAAGGGTTTTGTCGATCCTAAGGATGCTGATAAGGTGTGCAAACTTCAGCGATCCATCTATGGACTGAAGCAAGCATCCCGGCGTTGGAATCTCCGCTTTGATGAGGTGATCAAAGAGTTTGGATTTTTCCAAACTTATGGAGAGGATTGTATTTACAAGAAAGTGAGTGGGAGCAATGTGGCATTTCTGATATTATATGTGGATGACATATTATTGATTGGAAATGATATAGATCTTTTAAACAGTGTTAAAAGTTATCTAAACAGCAAATTTTCGATGAAGGACCTTGGTGAAGCTTCATATATATTAGGCATTAAAATCTATAGAGATAGATCAAGACGCCTAATTGGGCTATCGCAGAGTACATACCTTGATAAGATATTAAAGAAGTTTAATATGGACGGAAGTAAGAAGGGGTACTTACCTATGTTGCAAGGCAAGACATTGAGTAAGACTCAAAGTCCGGCTACGGCGGAAGAAAGAGAGATAATGGATAAGATCCCCTATGCCTCAGCCATAGGCTCTATAATGTATGCCATGCTATGTACAAGACCAGATGTGGCACATGCTATTAGTTTGACTAGTAGGTACCAATCTGATCCAGGTTCGGAACACTGGATAGCGGTCAAAAATATCCTTAAGGATATGTTTCTTGTATACGGAGGTGAAGAAGAGCTAGTCGCTAAGTGTTATGTCGATGCTAGCTTTGACACTGATCCGGATGACTCTAAGTCTCAATCCGGATACGTATTTCTCTTGAACGGAGCAACAGTTAGTTGGAGGAGCTCCAAACAACCTGTGGTGGCTGGATCAACGACGGAGGCGGAATATGTTGCTGCTTCAGAAGCGGCGCAGGAAGCGGTTTGGATGAAGGAGTTCATAACAGAATTAGGTGTGGTTCCTAGTGCATTGGACCCAATGGTGATCTATTGTGACAATAATGGAGCCATAGCCAACGCCAAGGAACCAAGGTCTCACAAGAATTCCAAGCATATTAAGCGCCGGTTTCACTCCATCCGCGAGCATGTCAAGGATGGAGATATAAAGATTTGTAAAGTGCACACGAACCTGAATGTAGCAGATCCATTGACTAAAGTACTCCCTAGGGCAAAACATGATCAACACCAGAACTCCATGGGTGTTAGATTTATCACTATATAAACTAGATTATTGTCTCTAGTGCAAGTGGGAGACTGAAGGAAATATGCCCTGAGAGGCAATAATAAAGTTGTTATTATGTATTCCTTGTATATGATAGATGTTTATTTTGCATGCTATAATTGTATTGATAGGAAACATCAATACATGTGTGTTTATTAAACAAAAAGGGTTCCTAGTTATGCCTCTCTTATAGACTAGCTTGTTGATTAACAAGATGATCAAGGTTTCATGATCATGGACATTGGATGTTGTTAATAACAAGGTCACAGCATTTGTGAAATGATGTGATGAACATTCATCCGAAGTATAGCATTACGATCAAGTCATTATGTTTATATTGCTATAACATCATACAAAGTAGTCTTAGTCCTTAGACCATGAGATCATGTTAATTGCTAACACCGAAAGAGTATCTTGATAACATCAAATGTCACACCGTAACAGGGTGACCATAAAGGTGGGTTCAGTGCTATGAAGGTGTTATGTTGAGGCTCATGGATCAAGAGTGGAATTTGTCAATCTCGATGACGGATAGATATACTCTGGGCCCTCTCGGTGATATCACATTAAGATAGCTTGCAAGCAAGTGATGTGATCACTAGAATGTTATATCACGGGAACAAGAAAAGAGTGCATGTCGGTAATGAGATCAAACTAGGTATTTGGATACCGATGATTGAATCTCGGACATGTATTATATCATGAGACAAAGGGATTAAATTGCTGACGTTAAAGGTTCTCACGATCACAGAAGTCATCGTTGAATATGCAGGAGTCAGTATGGATCTCTAGGTCCCGCTTCTGATTATTGATCTGAGAGGAGTCTCAATCATGTCTGCATTATTCGCGAACCGTAGGGTGACACACTTAAGGGTTGCCGGACACCATTCAGGAGCACATATGTTCCAGACAAAAGGTTTGCAAAGCGCAGGAAATGTTTCGATAGAAACAGGAATTGTTTCGATAGAAACCGGAATTGTTTCGGGTGAAATTGCAGAAAGTGGTTCTGCATGTGATATTGAAATGTTGCAAGGGGTTTTATGTGAATGTTTGTTAATTAAAGTAATTAACAAAATTCTGAATAAAATAAATAAAAGAGTTTTATTAATTGAGAGTTGCATTTAATTTGGTGGAAATTAAATACATGTGAGTGGGATTTTGGGTGGAGGCCATGTTTATGTGAGTGGAGGTTCACCACATGAATGAAGGAGGGGAGGAGTCCCCCCCTCATGCGCCGGCTATGGGAGGGGAGGGGTCTCCCTCCCTCCTATATAAAGCCCCCTCTCCCCTCTCACAAACCACACCTCCTTGTGAAGGATCTCTCTCCCCCTCTAGATATTTCCCCATGGTCTCGGATTAGCGAGATACATGTTCCTGGTGGCCTTGCGTCTGGAAGGAGTTGCTACTTCCGCTGATTCACTGGAGCGAGGAGGTGGAGGTTGTCCGGTGGCTTGAACGTGTGTGCGAGGACGGATGCGCTGCTGATTTGCGGCGCTCGGACTTCCACACGATCTTGAGATCGGCAAGCGTACGACTACATCAACCACGAGTTCCTACTCATTAACAAAACTCGTTGTCTTCGAGGGTAAGTTCTCCATGGATGTATGTCCACCCGTTGCTCTGTATCTAGTAGATAGATCTTGGCGTATAGTTCTCATCGTAGGAATTTTTTTGTTTTCTATGATGCGGACCCAACACAAAGGTGTTCAGAACCGTACCTCTTCTTGTAGTGGATTGTAAAATAGGAACCTTGCCATCACGAGACTTACCCATGATGGATGGATGACAGCGAACAATAGTGATTCCAAGTGAACATGATAAATAAAGTTATGCTCCCCGGCAACGGCGCCAGAAAATAGTCTTGATGACCCACAAGTATAGGGGGTGTATCGCAATATTTTCGAGGGAAGTGAAACCCAATTTATTGATTCGACACAAGGGGAGCCAAAGAATATTTATACGCCTTAACAACTGAGTTGTCAATTCAGCTGCACCTGGAAACAATCTTGCTCATAGTAGTTTATCTGTAGCAACAGTTTTGTAGTAGCAATAGTAAAGTAATAGCAGTGGTAAAAGTAAAGACGATAGAAACAGTTATAGTAAACAGTAGGATTAAAGCGCGGTAGGCATAGGGATGGATGGACGGGCATTGCATGGACAAGACAATTCATATGGCAATCAAAACATAGAGCATTTGCAGATAAATAAGATAAAGCATCCAAGTACTAAATAATCATAGGCATGTGTTCCATATATAGTCATACGTGCTCGCAATGAGAACTTGCACAACATCTTTTGTCCTGCCAGCCCGTTTGTAGCGGGGCCTCAAGGGAACTACTAGCAATTAAGGTGCTCCTTTTAATAGAGCACCAGAGCAAAGCATTAACACTCGTGAACACATGTGATCCTCACATCAAAGCCATTCCCTCCGGTTATCCCGATTGCTGTCACTTCGGGGCCTTTGGTTCCGGACAACAATATGTGTATACAACTTGCAGGTAAGACCATAAACAATACTATCATAATGAATCAATAACATGTTCAGATCTGAAATCATGGCACTCAGGCCCTAGTGACAAGCATTAAGCATAACAAGTTGCAACAAAGTCAAAAAGCACTAATAATAGATACTAGGCACCATGCCCTAACAATCTGATGCCATTACATGAATGATCTCATCCAATCCCTACCATCCCCGTAGCCTACAGCGGGGGATTACTCACTCATAGATGGGGGGAAACATGGATGGTCGATGGAGAAGCGATGGTGATGATGACAGCGATGATCTCCTCCAATTCCCTGTCCCGGCAGAGTGCCAGAACGGAGTTTCTAGTTCCGAATCGCGGAATCTGGTAGTGGCGGCGCAGCGGAACTCTTTCTGGAAAAACGTCGAACCCCCCTTGGTTTTTAGGTCAAGAGGCAACTTATAGGCGAAGAGGGAGGCCGAGGGGGTGACTGAGGTGGCCACACCACCCCTAGGCGCGGCCTGGCCTAGCCCGTGCGGCCAGGTGGTGTGGGACCCTCGTGGCCCTCCTCCGTCTCGTCTTTTGGCTCCGTGAATCTTCTGGTGAAATAGGATTTTTGGCATATTTTCCGGGATTTTTCCTGATAGTTGATTTTCTGCATAAAAACTAGACACCAAGGTAATTCTGCTGAAAACAGCGTCAGTCCGTGTTAGTTGTATCCAAATCACACAAGTTTAGAGGAAAAACAATAGCAAAAGTGTTCGGGAAAGTAGATACGTTTTGGACGTATCAGTGAGCTTGGAACGAAGTGTCGCTCGATGCGTTGAATGGCACGGACTAAACCGGCAAACACTATTGGATTAGGATTGAGGACAAGTTCTTCAAGCTCTTTCCACGAGTTGCTCAAGACCAAACCCGCTCCTATCGATCACTACAAGGCTGTTAGGATGTGATCAAGTCAGGTTGCAGCCGTTGGACTGCGGCAATTGAGCAATCCCGGGCGGCACCTCCAAGTGGTAGAACCGTTGATGAATATGTGAGTCAATATAACTTGCATTCTTGCACCTCCAAGTGTGCTCCAACTTATGTAAGATTTAACATGCACTATAACCCTTTTGTAGGAAGGAATTACAATGGATAGGTACCGATAAATGGTGGGCTCCAAAGGAAAGGCATTTAATCTCCAACATTGTTGGAAGTTGCTTGAGCACATGGAGAAGTGGAAGTTGAGGGAGCAAGAAGCCAAACCCAAGAAGAGAGATTTGCTTATGTTGGATGATGGTGATGAGGAGGGAGGAAGAAACAATGGGAAGCCAGAAGGAACCAACAAGATCAAAGAGTGGATAAATATGTAGAAAGGACATGCCAACTTGACCTCCAAGATTGATGAGATGGTGAAATCCAAGGAAGCAATGACAATAATGACCTTGGAGGCAAAGTTGCTCTTGAAAGAGAAGAAAAATGAGATGAAGCAATCAAGGTGGCAATAAATTCGGGACATGGAGGAGAGGAAGATTGTGCTTGAGGAGAAGAAGGCAAACTCCAATCTCATTACCGAGGAGAATCGCTCAATGATGATGGATCCTTCCATGATGGATGAGTTTACAAGAGAGTGGTGGGAAATGAGGAGGCTCGAGATCATCACAAGGAGACGGAAACACATGCATGATGCTACCTCTTCGGCTTGGGCGAGTGCAGATGCTTCGGTTTCGGCTCCGACAAGTGGTGGCAACGTCGGAGGGGTAACAGAGGATGGTGCCATGACTTGAGTGTGCCTTGCATATGCCACTGATCGTCTTTTTTGGGGTTGGCTTGTTGCGAACACTATCATGGAATTATGTCGAACACCTATGACGCATGCTGTAATAATATCGAACTTAATTTGCGGGTCAGTTTTACAGTTCACGGCACCGAGCAGTCCCCGCAAACTGAAACCGTAAAATATAAATCTTTTTTACGGTTTCAGTTTGCGGGGACTGCTCGGCGCCTGCTCTCGTGACCAACGAACTCGCGTTTTCGGCGACCTGTACTCACGCATTTACGATTCGTGATATATGGTAGCTACTAGAGATGCTATGACCACCATAACTCGGGATGGATGACCCAACCATTATGTTTCACTCGGCCGGCATTAGATGTAATATCTCCGATCTCTAGGGGAAAACCATCTTGAAAAATGTCGGACAGGGAGAAACACTTCTCATATTATTATTATTTTTTGACAACCTATAACAAGATATATTCATAGTCGCAACTAGTACATGATAGAAATACATAAGCTGTCTCTAGCGATTATACAAACTAAAATCTAAAAAAATAGTAAAACTTTGAGGTTTTCAAACTCTTTCTTCTTCTAAGACACCATCTTGAATTTTTTTAAGGCAGTCAAGAATTAACCGGTACCAAACCACAACCTATAAATACCAATGAGGGCTCTCCTATAATTTTAATGCGAACCACAATGTCAAGACTGCTTGCACGTGCACAATCATTATAGTAATTAATCAACATCAGCAATACTACCAACACTAGTATTCCAATCAAAAGTAACCAAATAGTCTAGTCAACATCATTGGCGAACAAAGATTACGAACCACCATTATCAAGGACGTAGGAGTCAGGACAAATATTGTAAGGATAATCCTCCTCGCGACAATCATGAAAAAGGCTCCAAATTCGACTTGGCGAAGTAAGGTCTGAAAAAACGTATCTATAGAACTCTAATCTTACAACACCACCATTGACGCAGGAAGAATATCTTGTCTCGAATGAAAGGCCAAAGATCACTTATTATAGACGATGTCATCTCCATTGACGTAGAGACCAAAAAATGACTACCAAAATTCTATCTAATCTTTTGAAAATACTACTTTTACTGAAAACTCCACCTATAGATCGGGTTCCCCACCCCTTCTAACACCGGTGAGGCCAAGGTTGGGTA
The DNA here is from genome assembly GCA_916181665.1 of Avena sativa. Classification (NCBI taxonomy): domain Eukaryota; kingdom Viridiplantae; phylum Streptophyta; class Magnoliopsida; order Poales; family Poaceae; genus Avena; species Avena sativa. The sequence goes on along the minus strand of OV702288.1, from coordinate 623,484,460 downwards.
ACCTGAAAGAACGTGGATCTCGCCTGGAGAGGGGTGAATATGTGCTTAAAATAATTATGGTTTAGCCTCTCATAAATGCGGAAAAAATAGCGTTGAATTTATCAAGCACAAAACCTAAATACAATAGGTTCAACTAAGTGTATCAATAAACCTATGCTAAGCAAGACAAGCAATAAGGTCATAGCAAGATAATCCCTCTGTTTCAAAATATAAGATGTTTTAGCTTTGTAAAATGAGTGTATCTAGACCCTTTTTAGTGTGTAGGTTCATGTAGGTTTGGAGTGAACCTTCACACAAAAAGAGGTTTAGATACACTTCTTTCACAAAGCTAAAACAACTTACATTTTGAAACAGAGGGAGTATATCACTTCAAGCACGATGGCTATCACAATGCAAAGTGTATAAGTAAAGGGATCAGGTATAGAGATAACCAATGGATATAAATATGATGATTTTATCCCAAAGTTCACTACCACAAAATCTAGATCTCCGTTGGAGAGGTGCGATGGTGTAATGCTCCCGAACGTCATAAATGGCTCACCTTGATTTGTGGTGGCTCGATGCTCACTCAACATCACACAAGGCCTCACTCCAAGATGCGGATGCACACTACTCACGGACGCCACAATAGGCTCACCTTGTTCTTCCATGCGCGCACCACAAAATGCGGGCACTCGATCTACTATGGGACACTTGAGGGTTATCATCGAACCCGTACAACTTTGGGGCAATCTCCACAAATCAATTGGAGGCTCCCACGAATCAACAAAAAGGCCTCTAACTTGAGGAATCTCCACAACTCGGACGGCTTACCCATCTGACGCCGTCCATGACAGCATGCAGTGGTGGAAATTCAGCCGGCATGCTCGGGTGGCTACCCGAGCTTTGTTTGCTAATCACCTCTAAATTCTATAGGAAAGAGCGAGCCAAAATACAGATTTCTTGGGGCAAATTCTAGTGAAGACGGTCGCACCTGAACCTTGACCAAGCTCAGCGATGGGGTTGGTTCCACCACTAACATCATGTGGGCACGTGGATACATAATGCACGGAATGTGTTGCTCGATCAAATGGCCGTATCGGTGGTGCTAGGCGTTTATTATGCATCATTTGTACACACCCAAACATATAGTGAAATGCTATATTGGTTAACGTCATAATTATTGATACACTATACTACAACAGTGATCGTCATCTCTCGCACCCCTATACCCAAATCCTAGCTCTGACCCTGTTTTTTTGAAAGAAAACATAGTAATTAGTTCCTTATTCATGCACAACCAAACCCTGAAAAACATACATGACAGTCTCTGGAGTGGAATAGATACCTACCTCACAATGCCTTCCCATCTGGCAAAGGTGACCAAAAATGAAATTCTAATAAATCCATGTCCTAATGACATTTTGAACAGTCACACAGTTCAACAGTATTAGTTAGTTAGCAACAGAATGGGATTTTTGTACTATAAAGTATAGACTGTTACGGCACAATATTCTAAAGAACAACCTCTGAGCACAACCTGCGTCCTAGTAAAAAAGCATTTGTTTATTTTCTTTTCTACTGGACAATGTCATTAATGTTAAAACGTGTTGCATCTAAAGACATAATTGGTTTGGGTACTACAGAACTGAGCAAAACTTAGATTTGATGGGCCGTTCGATTCGGATCTGTCTAGCAATCGTACATCGGTTTTCACCGTGTCGTGTAAAAGGTAGTCCCGCGGTAGAAACCCTAACAGCCTCCTCTGCCCTCCAGCGCCCGTCTCCCTCCCATTGCGCCCCACCCCCTTCTCGCTCGCTCCTCCTCCTTCCATCGCGTGACCGGCCGCCGACCTCCTCTTCGCCCCTACTTTTCACTGCCGACGACCACGGCCGTAGGGGTGCCGCGCGAGGTGACCTGGCTTCCACCATCCACCACCCCTGTAACTCCCTCTTGCAACCTCTGGCCGGGTCGCCGCCAACCACGGCCGCCACAATCCTCCACCCCTGCAACTCCCCGCTTGCAACCTCCGACCGGGTTTCCGCCGACCACGGCCGCTGCTGCATCGTGCGAGCTGGCCTGGCCGCCACCATACTCCACCCCCTACAACTCCCCGCCCGGGACCTCCGGCCATCGAGCAAGGGTCGCCTTCGTGCTTTAGCAGATTTTCGATGCCCTCGTGCCCACAATATATTTGTTGAAATGCTCCTACTTTTTTCATCTTCATTCTGCACGTTACTATTTCTTATCAATATGAAACTCTGAATTTGATTTAGCGGGAGGGCCACATCACAACACATGTCATAGTTGTTGATATGGAGGTAGATCCCAGCCATAAAGGAGTTACTGATTATACTTTTCCTTGATAATTTCTTCTTGGCACTTCAAAACTGGTGAAAGATCACGAATATCGTCTAGAGGGGGGTGAATAGGCAATTAATTTTTTTACGAGATGGGATTAACAAAGGCGTAATAAAACTAGCATTTTCTTTTGTTAAGCATAAAACCTATAAATGCTATGGTTCACCTATATGCACCAACAACTTATGCTAAGCAAGACAAGCAACAATGTGATAGCAATATAAATTACTTCAATCACGAAGGCCATCATAATGTAAAGTGCATAAGTAAAGAGCTCGGGTATGGAGATAACCGAGGCACGCGGGGATGACGATATTTCACCGAGTTCCTCCCAACAAGGGAGCACGTCTCGTTGGAGGAGTGGGTGGTACTAAGACCACCAATGCCACAAGAGTCCTCACCCTATTCTCCCGAGCACCCACCACGCAGCAAGCACCCGTTACACTATGGGACACTTGATGACGGTCACCAAACCCGTAGAAGATTGAGGCCATCTCCACAACTTAATTGGAGACTCTCAATAATCGCCACTAAGGCCTCAATCTTGGGGAGAGATTCACAACTTAATTGAAGGCCCCAAGAACACGCCACAAAGGCCACACAACCATCTAGGGTTCCAAGAACCCAAGAGGGACAAGCTCTTGATTTCACCAAGCAAATCCTCCGGGGAGAAATCAAACCGATGCACCTAATGCAAATGGCAAGAACACCACAAAGATGCTCCAATCCTTCACTCTCAAATTCCAACAAAGCTACTAACGCAATTGGAGGAATAAGAGAGGAAGAATCAAAGGGGAACACAAAATCCCCCAAGATCTAGATGCCAAAGATTCACTCACAAAGAGGTGATTTGATTTGGTCAAAGTATAGATCAAGATCTCCTCTATCGTCCTCTCAAATATGGGCAAGAATCATTAAAGTGGAAGAAAGAAATCAAGCTCGAGAGATTAAAACAATTGGGGCAAAGGCTTGAGAAAAATAGAGGAAGAACCACTCAAAAAAGAGAGAGAGAAAGCTTAAATAGGGCCCAGGAAATCAGCCCATTGGGGGCCAGATCCGGACTAGGCCGGTAGTACCGGAGTGGGCCAGTACTACCGCACTCATCGTGGCGATCCTGGTCAACACAGACGAGGTGAGACAGCTGTGGCGACCGAGCGATGCAAGCAGCCAGGGAGCGAGCGAGGGCGTGCGCAGGGGATCGGCCGGGGTAGCGAGCGAGCATGCGCGTGAGGCTGAGTGACGCTAGTGAGGCCGCTACGGGGCGAGCAAGCAGTACTAGCGCGCAGCTGGGCCAATCAGTAGGGGACGACCCGGTAGTACCGGCCGGCCGGCGGTACTACCGCTTGGTCCAGTACTACCGGCCTGGGCCGGATCCGTAGCCGCGTGAGGCAGAGGGCAGCGTAACGCTTAGGGGTAGCCGGTACCTGATCCGGTAGTACCGCCCAGCCCAAAAACTTTTCCCATTTTCTATTTCTTTTTAAAGAAAATAAAGGGGCAACTTCAAAATGCAATATCTTGAGTTAGGAAACTCCAATTGCGCCGAAACCAATTTTGTTGGAAAGAGGACAAGAGCTACCCAACAAAAAGTGGAAATATTGGATACCACCAAGTGAGAATGCATCAAGTATTATAATGTGAGATTCCTCCCTTGGTGAGGATCTGGAAAACCTCCAAGAACAAAATCGCAATAAGATATAAAAGGGAGATCCGATTTTGATGAACTAGAGCTTGTAATGAACACAAGCTCTAGAACCAAACATGGAAAAGATCCAACAAACAACTAAGAAAGATGATGCTAAGAATGCAATGGTTTGAGCTCTCTCCGAAAGATATGATTGAGATACTCACTCGAGAGCCCCTCTTGATAGTACGGTTATTGATTCTAAACCCGGTCTCCCAACTACCAACATGAGACCGGCAAAAGGGAAAACCTATCAAGCTTGTCCTTCTCAATATGGACACCTTTCTTGATTCCTATTCCTTGCGCTTGCTAGATGAAGACTTGCTCTTTGCTCCCTCATACACCATGGGGAAACTTTACTTGGACCTTGTCTTCATCGATCCATGATCATCGAGGATGGCAAGCATCAAACATGAGATCTTTTAGAGATGGCGCACTTTGAGCTTGCACAACACATCTTCTTCATTTCTTCTACCTTAAATCCAACACATGCTCCAAGCGATGCTAATGGACAATCCTACAAGTGCAACTCAATGCAAACATTAGTCCATAGAGGTTGTCATTAATTACCAAAACCACACAATGGGGGCCCACATGCTCTTTCAACTGGTATCATATTAGAAAAAAGTTTGTGAGCGTCCATGTTAATCATTTCGTATGTCAGTAGATCCATCCTACATGAACAATCATCTACTTTAGTATTTAAATTATAGTAACTGCTATGTATGGCCAATCGTGCTAGCGGGTATTTGCTAAAATGGTTTTATGTTTGCACCCATACCGAAGGAGTTGTGCAGCCGAGGCTTGCAGAGGTGGGTGTGCAGAGGTTTCCTAGTTCCTAGCTGTGCATGGGGGGAGGGGTGGACGCCGTCAACAATGGGAGTGCAACACTCACCGGAAGCTAAAAGGTGTATTCCGATTCAGATTTCTCGGTCATGGTAGTCAATTTGGTCTGTCTCGCCTTTGACCATTTGATTGGTGATGTCCTCCTCTCTTTAGGAACATTGATGGGAGCAGCATGGGTTGCCACATCTGACATGTAGTTGGCATTCCATCTCTCCCTCTCTATTATCTAATTGAAAGCTTAAGGATATTTGTTTCTGGTTTGGGCTTGTATAGGTTTATGTGTGTGGAGGTTTGATTGATTACTAGGAAAATGCCCGCGCGTTGCAGCAGATTTTAAATATAACTATAAAAAAATCAAATTCTCAAGAGAGGGTCATTGTCACAGTTGGCAAAAGAGGGGAGCTGCAAGTTCAGAAAATTAATATACCAATAGTAGTAACAGTTGGAAGGTAAGAAAGCAACCTTGAATAGCTTACCCGCATTCATATTTCAGCCAAAGGTACCGCAACATTGAAATTATAATAACATACTATAGATCAAATTAGAGTATGCCATAATTTATAACTTTTAATCAGTAATTTCAGATTCGATAAATGATCAAAGAAGCGTACATACTATAATTAAAGGATCAGCTCATAAGACCACATTGTCTGTACTGTATACGTAGCCATCAACACTGTATTTTCAGCTTTGTTTGCCATCTATTTCTGGTACAATCTGAGATCAAGTGGCAAAAACATCCATTGTATAGACCGTAGTCCAGTTTTGTCCAGAATTAGAAGGCCTTCCTCGTTTTGCCCTATGGCTATGTGCTCAGACCTGACCACTGGGATGGATCGCATCATTTCTCAGGTTTTTTTTTTCTACACTCGCACATCTTATTCAGAACAGAGGAACACATTACAAATGGCCAAAGCGCACCTTGCCACGGAGCGAAACCTACTCGAGCTCACGCCTTTTTCTTTACGATACACACAGCGGCATAGTTAGTGTCGTTCTCTGCCTCCGTCAGCCTTTCTCTCAGCGTCACCTGCAGCCCGCTCCGACCCAGATCGATCCTCGGCACGGTCCTATTCGAGGCCGCACCTTGGAACTCAAGGTCGGCGCCTCGCCGCCCGATTCACGCCCGCGACTGCTCGGATTCGGGTAGATCTACCGGTCGGAGGTGGTCGGGGGCTGCAGCCGTGCTCCCCATCGGCACACACCTGGAGGTCAACTTGCAGGTGCCCCGTCGCTCCAGCAAGTTCGACAGGCGGCTCTCCCCGGCCATGGCGCCTCATGCTCGGCGAGGAAGGGGATCCTCCAACCGGATATGGGATGGGCGGCGGACGAATTTGGGATGGGAGGCGGCAGGCGGGACGGGAGCAGGAGCAAGATGGGGACTGGGGAGGGGGTATGGCGGGATGGCTGCAGCGTCGAACACCGAAATTGCCCCATTGGGTAACCCATACATGAAGACGTCGTGGTCCTCGGCCGGCGGCGCTTGGACCGGTGAACGCAGACTGACCCCAGGCGGCTGTGCTCTCGCCTCTTTCTCTGTTTTCTTTGTTCTTCGAGGAGACGGTCGCGAATAAGGGACGTAGGCGGGCGCGACTTAGGCAAGTCACCACTCCCGCGATGGCAACATCGCTCTGCCTTCAGCCCCGTACAATCCCCTTCGGAGGTCTCGCCGGCGTCGGCCGTCTGCGAGGCCGAGCTCGTCGAGGAGGTCGCCGAGATGGCCTCGTACAATCCCCTTCCTCGATCCCGCCAGCGCCGCCCTGCAATCAATTGCATAAGACTCGTTCCGGAAACCCGTCCCGCTTTTCGGGGTCGAGGCCTGTGCAACCTGGCCGGGGAGGCAAGAGGCAGGGGGAGTTGCCGTGCACGCCGGCATGCAGGAAATTGTAGGAAACCGGTGGCGGAAGCACGGGCTGGGCAAGAGGAAGAGATTGCGGTCTTTCTTTTCTATCAAACCGGTACGCTTGACTTAAGGGTGGCATAAGGTGGGTAATTATTTGGGAACCGCAAGGGTAAAACGGTTTAAAACGGACGAAGGACAGAAACGTTACATTCTTTATTATTAGGTATAGATATATATTTCATCTGGTTGGTTTGCTAAAATTAGAAAATGAGAAGGGTAACCATCTGGATATTGGCAGATATTGTCCAAATTGTGTGCTTTGTTGTACATGATGTTCATTCATTATTGTTTAGTTTGTCTTTTTCTTGCAAAGTTCAGAGATTCAGATTGTGCTTCTCCATGGAGTATTCATAATTTATTTCCTTTAGATTGCAGGTACGTGAAGAAAGATCCATTGAAAAATATGAAGTGCTTCTGTTTGTATTTATTTAAGTATAAAGTGAAGAATCCATGTATTGCAATGAACATTGGTGAAAGAGCATGTGGGCCCTATGTGTGGTTTTGGTAATTAATGATAATCTTTATGGACTAATGTATGTATTAAGTTGCACTTATAGGAATTGTCCATTGGCATCGCTTGGAGCATGTGTTGGTTTCAAGGTTGTTGAAGTGAAGAAGAAGATGCATTGTGCAAGCTCAAAAGGCGCCATCTCTAGAAGATCTCTTGTTTGATGCTTGCCATCCTCCGTGATCATGGATCGATGAATGTCGTGGTGGTGTCACGGCAGATGCCATGGATAGGCTAAAGGTGGGGACTAAATGCACTAGGGGAATCCAGGGAGGGATAGTGTGGTGATTCCACACACTATAGCTTTGTATTTGATTCACTTGCACAGATTACAAGTGCTCCTCGAGCTGTATTGGGGAGAGGAGGAAGAAGGAACTCTCTTACTCTCACCACTAGCTAGCCCTCAGGAACTTGCTCGTAGAACATAAACCTCTCCAGACCAACCCCTTCTACAGAGGCCCTAGCCCTCCTTATATAGGGGTGGCTAGGTCTCCAATTAGGGCATACGTGGAGGTATATTCCAACGAATATGCCTCCTCCCAAAATAGTAAGCCGACCGGGTCACTTTAACCCAGCGTCATCCATGCAGAGGCTACGTGAGCCTCTGCGGCGCCCGCGTCACCCGACACAGGCTTCGTCACCTTTGTTGGCCATGCCTCGGTGGTCCTGCCCTCTGTCCGCTTCGCTCACGCTCTGCGTACAGTGGTCACCCTTTGACCAGCGAGATACCTTCCTTCTCTTGTAAGCTTGATATAACCCGAATTGTACCTAGTAGATCCGGCCATACCTGTACCTGCATACAAGTTAGATACACCTCACCGACTTACGATATAAGTCGGCTGAGACCCAGTTAGGTGGACATCCCCTAGTCCGGGTTACCCCATGATTCGGCCTGCCTTGAGGTGACTCGGCCAGCACCTGCTTTGACCTTGTCGTACCTCGGCTAACTCGGCCTTTATATCCCGTCGTGACCCTACCCGACCCACTCCAGCCTCTCCCCTCTAGCGTATATCATCCTCCCAAACCACAGAAAGATTCCGTCGCCTCTGTGAGGCAGAAAACACCGAGAGAGAAAGATCTCTCCGGCAGACAGATTTCTGCTGTGGGAATTCCTTCCTGGAGAGGGGAGATCGTCGCCATCAACACCACCGTCAAGCTGGACTTCATCGGGATCATCATCATCATCACCACCATCATCACCATCAGCACCCTCATCACCATCTCCATATTGCTGTAACAATTGAGTTGAATCTTGCATTAGTTCATAGGGGAAACTTCCCCGGTGTTGATTACTCCTTGTAGTTGATGCTATTGAGTGAACCGTTGAATTATTGTTTATGTTCAGATTGTTATACATCATTATTCCATCTCTTATCATGATCCATATGATGTCTTGTGAGTAGTTCGTTTTGTTCTTGAGGACATGGGAGAAGTCATGTTGTTAGTAGTGGAGTTGTGTTGAGAAAGATTCAATAGATTGTTATTTAAGTTGTGGTGTACTTCTTCTAGTGGTGTCATGTGAACGTCGACTACATGACACTTCACCTATATGGGCCTAGGGGAATGCATTGTGTATTTGTCTACTAATCGTAGGGGTTGCCGGAGTGACAGAAACCTGAACCCCCGTTAGGAAACCATTGCAAAAGGGACGTAAGGGTCTTAGAGTTTAAAGGACGTAAGGGTCTTAGAGTTTAAAGTTGTGGTTAGGTTTCTACCTTAATTACTTTCTTGTACTTATGGATGTTTGCAAGGGGTATAATCACAAGTATGTATTAGTCTTGGATGGGGCGGTACATTAGCACAGGTTCACCCACACAACACTTAGCAAGCTAAAGAAGATTAATCAACTATATGAAGCGAAAGCACTTGACAGTCTTCCCATGTGTCCTCGAGAACGTTTGGTCATCTTAAGTAATACAACCGGCTTGTCCTTTGCTGCATAAAGGATTGGGCCACTTGCTGCATTTATTCCTACTGTCTTTTATTTACTCGTACTTTGTTTACTTGCTTTATCAAAAAACCCTAAAAATCCGTTTGCTAAGTATTTGCAGAGAATTCCTGATCCATACCACTAGCCAGCACCTTCTGCTCCTCGTTGGGTTCAACACTCTTATCGAAAATACTGCGATACACCCCCTATATTTGTGGGTCATCAAGACTATTTTCTGGCGCCGTTGCCGGGGAGTGAAGCGCTATTGCAGAGTGGAACTGGTAAAGGAAACTTCTACTGTGAGTATTGTTTACTTCTGTTAGTTGCTTTATTTTTGTTATGGATAATTCGTTGAGTTTCTTATTTGGTAATGCTACTACCACTGCTAAGGTAGTAGATAAGCCACCACCTGCTGAGAATGATGTTTTCAAAATACCTACAAGAATTATTGATCGTGTTATGGATAACTACTATGTTGGGGATGGAACTGTCCATCCCGATGATCATTTACTCTTTATACACGAATTATGCGGGTTGTTCAAGTGTGCAGGTATTACTACAGATCAAGTCAATAAGAAGTTATTCTCATTATCGCTGAAAGGAAGAGCTGAGGAATGGTATAAGCTGCTGAAGAATGGTCAAGCTCTGGAATGGGAGGAAATAGTGCCTCTCTTTTATTCAAAGTTTTATCCTCCTAGTGAGATTCATAAAGATCGGAATCAAATATACAACTTTTGGCCTCTTGATGGAGAGAGTACATCTCAAGCTTGGGGGAGATTGAAGTTACTAATGCTCAAATGTCCCATTCATGAGCTCCCCAACAATATTATTATCAATAACTTCTATGCATGGCTTCCTCTACATGATAAGGATTTATTGGATGCTTCTTGTGCTGGACCATTCACTCGCATGAAAGAAGAAGCTAAATGGGATCTTCTGGACCGTATTCAAGACAATGTTGAAGCTTGGCAGAATGACAAAGGTAGAAAGTCAGGTATAAATTATGATTATGAATGCATTGAATCTTTTATGGGAAGTGATGACTTTCAAAATATTAAAAATGCTTATGGTCTAGACTCTCAAGCTATTGCTTCTTATTTTAAGGCTTTTGCTTCCTACATTGAAGTGCCTAAAAAGAAGTGGAATAAGTATCATGAACCTTATAAAGATATTGCTAAGAGTGTTCCTGCAAGAAATACTGAAGTTTATACTGCTAATCATGTTTTACCTGAACCTTATATTGAGAAAATGCCTTTTCCAGTTAAGGTAAAGGAACATTCTATGATAGCTAGTATGGTTAATGAAAGTACAAATAAAGCTATTGAACCTGATAAACAAATGGTTGATGAACCTATAGTAGCAAGTGTGAAAGAGTTTGTCACTAAATATGAAAAGGAGGGACACACTATCCTTTGTGAGGATACCTCTAATAGTGTTTCACATAGTAGTGTTACGAGAGCTAGTATTCCTGTGTTTTCTGTTAGAATAAGTGATCATTGCTATGATGGTCCTTGTGATAGATATATTGTTAAGTTTATGCATGATACTGAAAGTTACTATGAGAAAGGGAAAAGTGTTCTTATGCATCTCAATAATATCAAGTTTCCTCGTTTTATGCTGAAAGTTTTTATGTTGCACTTCTTTTGCCTTCTTATGCAAGTTGCCTCTGGTTTCAACAACTTGTTTGTTTACAAAATCCCCTTGCATAGGAAGTGGATTAGACTTAAATGTGTGTGTGTTTTTTGCTTCTTAATGCTCTCTTTCACTTCAATTCATATCCCTATGAGAGCTCCTTCAAAATTATCATGCCCATCTTAATGGCAATAAAGAAAGAGCTTTATGGGAAACAACCCAAATTGTTTTTGCTTTCAGTTTGTTTTTGTTTCTTTGAGTATTGGAAGTTATTACTTCGGTAATAACCTCTCCTTATCCGTTTTGTTTGTTTTTTTTTGTCAAGATCAACCTCTAATGAGAGAGAAGTAATATTTGGGGAAGTTGCTATCCCGAAACAGATTTTTGTGCTTCACCGTAAAAATTCGTGAGAGATCTTTGTCTGTCAGATTGAGTTGTAATTTTTTGTAGTTCTGCCCCAGGTTGTTATTTAACTTTAGTTAGTTTTGCACTTTTTGATTTGAGCAACAGAAGATTTTCGAAAAAATTGATCTTTACCTGCTGGTCTGTTTTGACAGATTTAGCCAATCTTGCATTTGCTTCTTTATTCGATTTCCTTTTTGAATTCTTTTTGGGTTTTCGGAAGGAGTTGCTACAGTAGCTTATGTTTTGTTGGTTTTCAGTTGAAATTGAGCTCAAAAGGTTTTATCACTTCACTTATACTAATGTTGCTAATGAGAACCGTGTAAAGTTTTGTGTGAAAGAAATTTCCAGGTAGTGGAGATAATGGTGTAATAAGGAAGAGAAGGGTTTTATGACTCAAGTAATAAGTGTATGAAGATGAAGATATTAATGATATTCAAGTGGTGACTCTGGAGAAATTCATCGAGGACCAAATTCAGAGACCTGCAGAGTCTGTTTTCAAATAGATAACAGTTCTGGTAAGAAAAGTTCCGCGAAAATACAATCCAACTATATTTTTGCAGTTTTCAGTCGATGAGGAAAGTTACGAAGCGAAAAAGGGACGGAACCAGAGCCAGGGTGGCTCACACCACCCTGTGGCACAGGCCCACCCCTGGCCGCGCCACCAGGTGGTGAGTCCACTCCAGACTCCGCCTCTGACTCGTTTTCTCCTAGTACCTTCCTTTTGATATGAAACTTCGTAATATATAACCCCCCGGATCCCCCGAGGTTCGTATATCGTGTTTTCGTCATGTTTTTGTTTCGATCTGTTTCTGTCAGGACATACTCTTTGAAGGCTTTGAAGCACAATGGTGTCCGCCAAGGATAAAGGGAAGGAACCTATGGAGGAAGACCTCCGAGACCCCAAGCAAGGGCTGGTACCTTCAGTCACTTGCCCTGCATCAATGGAAGCCCTACGAGTCACTAAAGAATTCGGCGATAAGTACCGAGACTTGAAGAGGAAGGTGGACATGGTTCAATGGGAGAATGATAGGCTTCGTAAGATGCTGGAAGATTTCCTCACATCAACTAAGAGCATAATACCACCACCACCAAAGGAGTAATTCGTCATCAGGTTTGGCATCCCCTTGGTTTGTTCCAAGCTTGGGGGAGTGTCGCGGTATCACATCACTATATTCTATCTTTTTACCTTATTAGTAGAGTCATATCATGAATAGAGGAGTTATTTTGTAGGATGGTTTGCATTATGGAAGTGTCCCCTCTCTCGTTAGATATGTATCCCTTGGTGTGAGTTGCCGATATGGAATATTAATGAGAAGTTCTATCATTTACTCTTTTGCATAGCTTATATTAGTTTTCAATTCGTGGTTATATGATTGATCTTGTTGTTAGTATTGGTATCACTTTGGGATCATTGAGTTAATTTAGTTGGTTTTGGCAAACCTGGCTCGGTTAGTAGCAACACTATTTTTGAGAGTTGAAAGAAAAGACAAAAGTACCTTTAAAGAAATATAATTTCATCATCTTTCTTTCTTGATTTGCTCATAAGTTTAGTGTTCTCTAGTTAAGATCTTTTGTGCTTCCAAGGAAGATTGCATGTTTGTCTTTATCACTTGTATGTTTGTTTGTTTCCTTCAACTCTTATACTTGCTACCCAGCCTTACTAGCCAAAAACCTGTACTGAGAGGGTACTCTTCTCGTGCATCCACCTCCTTTAAACCAAAACCTTTGCCATTTGTGTCCACCATACCTACCTATTAGCATTATTGCTATTCCAAGTAAATTCTTGTTTTATCTACCTCCCAAATTAAACTTGTTATGTGAAAATTAGTGATTAAAGCTCTCACGAACTTGATGGCACACTTTACTTTCTTGCACTTAATAAACTTGAACCATTGTGCTCACCTATGTTGCGTATATGCTTGCGCTTTGTAAGTTGTGAATTAGCAGAACCATGGGGAATGCTTTCAACATTGCAATGGTACTTTGTACCTAGTTGATATCATGTTCTTTTGTCTATGGGTGTCGTCGGTGTGAAATGAAAGGGGAGCTTGTAAGTCCATGGAGTTATGCATATGTGTTAGAGAAACGCCTGGGCCGCTGGTCTAATCCATGCTGACATGGTGGAAACCTGCAGCGTAACCATAACGAGTATCTATGAAGCATTCTTCTTATAAAAAAAGAGATAGAGATTGAGAAAAAGAGAAAAGAAAAAAAAAGATTATGAAAAGAGGAAAGAGAGAAAAAACACCATATTCCCATGGTAAATAAGAAGATTGTTGAGATACTTGTTGTTTGCTTGCCTTGTCATTTTGATATGGGGATTCTTCTGTATCATCGGGCAAGGGGTACCCCATTGGCGGTTCTCTATGATACACATATGCTTACGATGACAAGAACTTACCGGTGACTAAACTTGAGTAGCATGAGGAGCGGCCCTCATATTCAAGGGACATGAGATTCTATATTTACAACTTGTCAATGCATATCCTCATATTTGATCACTTTAACCTTAATCACCTAAAGATGCCTATGATAGGGGCAATGAGAGCTGAAAGCTAGTAAGTATCATAATTTTTGGGAGCTCTTTATGAGACTTGTAATCCCTGCTTCCCTCTTTGAAGGGCCTTTCTTTTACTTTGTAGTTGAGTTAGTAAACCTATTCCCTTCTATCTCAGCAAGTATTTTGAGTTGTTGTGTTTCATTCATTCATATGATGATTTATTCAAATCATGTTTCTTATGTTCCTTGTTTTGCACATTGCTCTTATCTTTATGTTTACTAATTTGAAAGCTATCATTGAAAAACCAGCTATTTGTGAACTCCAGCAAATTATCAACTATTCTTCGACCAAGAGCTAAGTTGGCCATTACCAATTATGATTCACTTTATGTATCTTTATTGTGTTTCCTTTACTCATTACAAGTTGAGTTATATAATAGTGAGTTGTCTTCTATTATGATCTATGTATTTGATGGATGTGATGCTTCTTGTCCGTATTCTTTTATCGACTCTTCACTCCATAAACCTGAGGCCATGTTTATTGAGCTCAGTTTCGCTTGGGGACAAGCGAAGTCTAAGCTTGGGGGGAGTTGATACGTCCATTTTGCATCACTATTATATGTCTTAATTCACTATTATTCATTGATATATTTCATATTGAGAGGTGATACTTATGTTATTTCATCTGTTTTTGCATGGTTGATGACTTTTGGAGCATGGACCGCTGCAGTCAGGATTCTGATGGAAAAGGTGTTGTTTGGAGGGAAAATTCGCGAAGATCAGAAAATCCGGGAAAATATACGGAAAATCCTATTTTTCTAGAAGACTAAGGATGCCAGAAGACGGAGTGCAGATGGGCCACAAGGGGCCCACACCACCCCCTGGCGCGGGCAACCCTAGGCCGCGCCTAGAGGTGGTGTGGCCACCCTGGACCACTCCAGCCTCTCCCCTCTAGCGTATATCATCCTCCCGAAACCCTAAAACTCGGGGAGCGACCACAGAAAGATTCCGCCACCTCTGCGGGGCAGAAAACACCGAGAGAGAAAGATCTCTCCGGCAGACAGATTTCTGCCGGGGAATTCCTTCCCAGAGAGGGGAGATCGTCACCATCAACACCACCATCAAGCTAGACTTCATCAGGATCATCATCATCATCACCACCATCATCACCATCAGCACCGGCATCACCATCTCCATATTGCTGTAACAATTGAGTTGAATCTTGCATTAGTTCATAGGGGAAACTTTCCCGGTGTTGATTACTCCTTGTAGTTGATGCTATTGAGTGAACCGTTGAATTATTGTTTATGTTCAAATTGTTATACATCATTATTCCATCTCTTATCATGATCCATATGATGTCTTGTGAGTAGTTCGTTTTGTTCTTGAGGACATGGGAGTAGTCATGTTGTTAGTAGTGGAGTTGTGTTGAGAAAGATTCAATAGATTGTTATTTAAGTTGTGGTGTACTTCTTCTAGTGGTGTCATGTGAATGTCGACTACATGACACTTCACCTATATGGGCCTAGGGGAATGCATTGTGTATTTGGCTACTAATCGTAGGGGTTGCCGGAGTGACAGAAACCTGAACCCCCGTTAGGAAACCATTGCACAAGGGACGTAAGGGTCTTAGAGTTTAAAGTTGTGGTTAGATTTCTACCTTAATTAATTTCTTGTAATTACGAATGTTTGCAAGGGGTATAATCACAAGTATGTATTAGTCTTGGATGGGGTGATACATTAGCACAGGTTCACCCACACAACACTTAGCAAGCTAAAGAAGATTAATCAACTATATGAAGCGAAAGCACTTGACAGTCTTCCCATGTGTCCTCAAGAACATTTGGTCATCTTAAGTAATACAACCGGCCTGTCCTTTGCTGCATAAAGGACTGGACCACTTGCTGCATTTATTCCTACTGTCTTTTATTTACTCGTACTTTGTTTACTTGCTTTATCAAAAACCCCTAAAAATCTGTTTGCTAAGTATTTGCAGAGAATTCCTAATCCATACCACTAGCCAGCACCTTCTGCTCCTCGTTGGGTTCGACACTCTTACTTATCGAAAATACTGCGATACACCCCCTATACTTGTGGGGCATCAATGGGAAACGACTGTTTACAATTCAAACGACATTATCATCATGGAATGCACAGTGGTTATTATGGGCATCCCAGTCCCGCTATTGATCATTGATGGAAATCATGTCTATGCCATTCCCGAGCCATGGGGAAATACACTTAAGGGTACGATGAGATAGAGATCCTCTGTAAGTTGGAATCACCATATGAAAGAGAAAAGGAAACCGGAAAAGTTCGATGAGAGAATCGAAATCATTCCGGGAAAGTTTTGAAGTCATTCGGAGGAAATCAAAAGGGAACCGGAAGGTGTTTTGGGTCAAATCGGATTTTGTAATATGTATTTAAATATTAATTAATGTAATTAATATTAAATATAATATTAAAATCTAATTTGAAGGGGTGTTCCACTAATGGGCCAAACTTCCTAGGGAAAAAGGGCCCATGAGGGAAAACCGGAGGAGGGAAGGGCCAAGGGCCAAAGGGCAAAGGCCTAGGCACCTCAAGGGGCCCACCCGGATAGCCTAGGGTTGTGCGTAGGGTGGGGACCACCCCTGGCCGGCTAGCCCATGAGGCCCAAGGCGCCTCCCCCTCTCCCTTGATTAGTCCCACATGGGAAACCCAAAGGGGAGGGCACACCTCCCTCCCCTATATAAAGGGGTGCCCATGGGTGGGATTAAACACACAATTTGAGATGTTCTCTAAGGCATTTTCCTTAGAGAATTCCTCCCTCTCTCTCTACATAGTTGTCTCCACGCGTTGGCACGGTCCCAAGAAAGGACTGTTCACACAAGAGACGACGCACCTGCAGCACGCTGTTGCGCTGCAGGGATTCCAAGCCAGAGATCTACTTCCGCACTCTCAGCAGGGATCAAGGAGTCGGAGGTCATCGTCATACACCATATGTGTACGAAACCACGAGGGGCCTCACTTGAGGCACCTTGGATGTCGTGAACCAGAGTTGTTGCACGATGAAGAAGGAGCAAGGGGTGACCTGCGAGGAGCTTCGCGACCTTGAGGTCGGCTATGAGTTCGACTACTTCAACCACGTTCCCCTCGGAACGTTAACCGCGTACGTCGACAAGGGTATGTATTCTATACGCTCGGCCATTACCGCATTACTACATAGATAGATCTTGGGCATATTAGAGTTCCAACGTAGGATTTTTTTTGTTTTTTGTTGCGGAACCATTCAGTGGTATCAGAGTCGATCTATGCGTAGGAGTGTTGTACGGCCATACGCGCAAGTTTTGTGTGGGCATTGATCCCTTATTTGTTACCCTCTAACGTGTACTTGTTTATATCGCCATATTATTCGATGAAGCGGCCCGGACCGACCTTATGCGTATTCATACGCGAGACTGGTTCCACGCTTGACATACGGCTTGCTCCGTATAAGTGGATAGCGGGTGTCTATCTCTCATTCAATAGTTGATATAGCATTTACAACGGAGGGCCCCGAAAGGGGGTTGCTGGCTCGTGGTTGATGTCCAGCTCGTTGGGGAACCCCAAGAGGAAGGTATGATGAGCACAGCAATAAGTTCCCCTCAATTATGAAACCAAGGTTATCAATCCAGTAGGAGCAAGGAAACACCCCAAAGGTGTAGCTAGCTGAACGTTGGCAGGGCGCACTATCGGTGCTAGTAGCAACGTGGAGACCTGCACAACACAACCACAGAACTCTATCCCCAACTTGCGATGAGGTTGTCAATCTCACCGGTTTTGCTGAAAACAAAGGATTAAACGTATCGAATGGAAGGAAGTAATAGTTTGCAGAAAGTAAACACAAAGCAGTAAATAGTTTGTAGATTGTATGTAAAAGAAAGGATCGGGGTCCATAGTTCACTAGAGGTGGCTCTCCTTAAGATAGATAACATGTTGGGTGAACAAATTACAACGGGGCAATTGACAAACATCGAGAAAGCATAGCATATACTAATCATCTTGACTCCTTTGAGACTTGATTGGGCATTACAACATTATACATAGACCACCATCCAACTGCATCTATGACTAATAATCCACCTTCAGGTTATCATCCGAACCCCCTCCAATATTAAGTTGCAAGCAACAGATTAGTCCTTTACGAACTGCGTATAAAGTAAACAATACGATTGTTCTATGAACAAAGGATTGTTGTTTTCTCCCTAATAGCAACAGCACATCTAATACCTTAGAGATTTATGTCACTTCCCCAGATTACCAGAGGCATGAACCCACTATCGAGCATAAATACTAACTCTTGGAGTTGCTAGCATCTACTTGGCCAAGATAGCTACTAACAACGGAAAGCATGCAAGATCACAAATAACAAAGACATGATATAATCAATAATCAATCTAAAATAGCATCTCAATATCCATCGGATCCCCGCAAACACAACATGTATGGATTACAAATAGATGATATTGATCATGAACAGAGCTCACAAGATCTAAACATGAAAGCACAAAGGAGGAGAACCAGCCATCTAGCTACTACATGGACCCGTAGTCCAGAGATGAACTACTCACGCATCACACCGGAGGCTTGCATGATGATGAAGAAGACCTCCAGGGTGAATTCCCCTCTCCGGCAGGGTGCCGGGAAGAGCTTCAGATCCCTCCCGGTCTAGGGATGGAGATGACGGCGGCTACAGACTCTTTCGTGGATTTTTGATCGGGTCCTTAGGGTTTTGGTATCGGAGGCAATATATAGGCGGAAGGAGAGGCCGAGGGGGTGCTGGGGTCGGCCAGATGGTGTGGCCGGGCCTCAGCCCTTCTCCGTCTCGTATTATGGCTCCAGATGTATTCCGGTAAAATAGCAACTTTGGCTTTTGTCCCGTCCAATTCCGAGAATATTCATTTTCTGACTTCCTGGAACCAAAAATAGCAGAAAACAGGCAGCTGGCACTGTGGCTCTTGTTAATAGGTTAGTCCAAGAAATCGTATGAAAAGTACTCCAAAGTTGGAACAAAACATAAGAAAATAGATAAAACCAATCATGGAACATCAAAAATTATAGATACATTTGCAATGTATCAACATCCCCAAGCTTATGCTTGTCCTCGAGTAGGTAAGTGATAAAAAGAAAGAATAATTTTTGAGGTGACATGCACCATCATAAACTTGATCAAAGTATTTGTAAAACATTCGAAGCTGGGATCATAGTACTTCAATCATAACATGAAAGACAAAGTTCTAGCAATAAGACAAAGAAACTATGATGCAACATGAAAAGGCACAAACAAAAGATTTATGAATAACAATGCTTTGCAAGACGTTTGTTTGTTTCACATAAAGAAAACATAGCATAATAGTATTCAGCTTGTCCCTCATAGAGTAGCAAATAAAAATGCATAGGACACCTTCAAAGTTCATAAGAGTGACTAGATACAAATAGTTTAAAACAAGCAATATCAAGGTATGCATCAATCAACTAGTCTTGGGACAATGCACATAGAACTAAGAATGACCACTATGCTCTCAAAGTAGGTGCATAAAGGTAGAAGGTGGAGACTCAACATAAAAGTAAAAGAAAGGCCTTCATAGAAGGAAGTAGGGATTCAAGTTTCATAAAGAGCTTCCAAAAATTATGGTACTTATTAGCTTTCAGCTCTCATTGCCCCTATCATAAGCATCTTGAAGTGATTAAGGTTAAAGTGAACAAACTATGGAGTATATGCTTGACAAAGTATAAGTTGGAAATCCCATGTCCCTTGAATACGAGGGCCGCTCCTCATGCTACTCAAGTTTAGTTACCGGTAAGTTCTTATCATAGTAAGTACATGTGTATCATAGAGAACCGCCAACAGGGTACCCCTTGCCCGATGATACGGAAGAATCCCCGTATCAAAATGACAAGGCAAGCAGACAACGAGCATCTTAGCAATCTTCTTATTTACCATGGGAAAATGGTGTTTTTTCTCTCTTTCCTCTTTTCTCATATCTCTTTTTTTTTCTCTTTTTCTC
This sequence comes from Avena sativa, assembly GCA_916181665.1. Lineage (NCBI taxonomy): Eukaryota > Viridiplantae > Streptophyta > Magnoliopsida > Poales > Poaceae > Avena > Avena sativa. Next base: position 623,464,687 of record OV702288.1, on the reverse strand, counting down.
AATATCTAACTCTTTTTTTATAAGAAGAATGCTTCATAGACAGCTCATTATGGTTACGCTGCAGGTTTGCACCATGATTAGGCATGGATTAGACCGGTGGCCCAGGCGTTTCTCTAACACATGTACATAACTCCATGGACTTACAAGCTCCCCTTTCATCTCACACCGATGACATCCATAGACAAAAGAGCATGATATCAACTAGGTACAAAGTACAAGTGCAATGTTGAAAGCATTCCCCATGACAACATGGTTCTGCTAATCCCCAACATATAAGTGCAAGCATATACAGCATAGACGACACAATGGTTCAACTTTATTAAGGGCAAGAAAAGTAAAGTGTGCCATCAAGTTCATGAGAGCTTTAATCACTAGTTTTCTCATAACAAGTTTAATTCGGAAGGTAGATAAAAACATGAATATACTTGGAATAGAAAATGCTAATAGGTAGGTATGGTGGACTCTTTGGAATAACTTGGTTTTATTTGGAGTTGGATGCATGAGTGGAACTCATACTTGGTTATGGAGACTAGCAAAAGACTAGGAGCGACCGATTAAGAGAGCAATAATGGCCATAATCATGCAAAGCGACAAAACATCATTAATTAAAGCATAAAGTGATATTACAAGTTGAAAAATAAAGGATCATAAAGGATATGGTGACTTGGGATAGTTATAACATGGTGTGAGCATGCGCCAAGTCAACCCAAATAAAACATCAAAGAAGAATACCACAATACTATGCTTTAATATGCTAAAACAACACATGATTCTTCAAAGGCACATTAAGCAATCTCAATTGTTTATAACATGTCATGCTACAGCAAAGATCACTAAGCATAAAGCCAAAAAAATATCAAGCATGGCATGACAAAGCATAGGCCACAATCAAAAACAAACTCCTTTTACCACTTGAGCATGAACTTTCCTACTCTTTTTTCCAAACCAAACCAAACTATTTGAAAACCAATGTATGAAAGAGGGGGTCCAAACAATTTATTCAAGCAAACTAAGAAAACCAAACAAACGAAAACAAAAACAAAGACGCTCCAAGAACAACATAATTGTGCATGAAACAATAAAAATGAAGTGTTTGGAAGAAACCTGAGATTTTTATTGATGAAGAAGGGGATGCCTTGGGCATCCCCAAGCTTTGACGCTTGTACTTCTTGGATATTTCTTGGGGTGACATGCGTGGCATCCCCAAGCTTGAGTTTTAGTCCATTCTTCATCTCATTACATCATTCTCTCCATACACCTAAATTTTTTCCTTCATACAAAACTTCACACAATCTTTATTAGCAACATTAGTGCGCTCAAGATAATAAGTCTTTGGGTTCAGTTTCAACACCAATAAAACTTCCATTAAAACACTAGCTACTGTAGCACTTCCCTTGAAAAGCTCAATTCCCCAAAAAGAACCCAAAAAGGAACCAACAAGAAGCAAATGCAAATAATGGCAGAAATCTGTCAAAACAGACCAGCAGTAAAAACCAATTTTTTCGAAGACCTTCTGTTGCTCAAATTGAAAAGTGTTAATCTAACAAAAGTTAGATAAAAACCTGGGTCAGAAGCACAAAAATTCACGCCTCAAACCGACATACAGAGATTTTATACGAATATTTACGGTGAAGCACAAAAATCTGTTTCGGGACAGCAACTTTCCCAATCATTACTTCTCTCTCATTAGAGGTTACTCTTGGCACAAAAAGCAAATAAAAAGGATAAGGAGCAGTTATTACAGTGGTAATAACTTCCAAGACTCATCTAAAACTTTTGGGTTATCTCCCAATAAGTACTTTTCTTTACCGCCTTTAAGTTAGGCATGACAGTTTGAGAAGATGCTCACATAAGAAATATGAATTGAAGTAAAAGAGAGCATCAAGAAGCAAATTCAAAGCACATTTAAGTCTACCCCACTTCCTATGCAAAGGAATCTTGTAAAGAAATAAGTCATGAAAGCATAAAGCAACAATCATAGTAAAGAAAAACAAGTGCAACTTCAAGACTTTCAACACAAAGAGGGGAAACTTAATATCGTTGAGACACATAAAACCATGTTTCCCTCTCTCGTAATAACTTTCAGTAGCATCATGAATAAAATTAACAATATACAATCACATGAAACGTTCTTATCATGAGCCACATGCATAAAATGATTATTACTCTCCACATAAGCATAGTCATTCTTATTAATTGTAGTGGGAGCAAATTCAACAAAATAGCTATCATTATTATTCTCATCACCATAATCATCAAATATAGGAGGCATATTGTAATCATAATTGATTTTCTCCTCAATAGTAGGTGTACTTAAAATATCATATTCATCATTGTAATCATCATATATTGGAGGTTTGGTATCATCATAAGCAATAGAATAGCTATCTTCCAAAGCTGGGGAACTAAAAAGATCATTTTCATAAAAACTAGCTTCCCCAAGCTTAGACTTTTCCATAGCATTAGCAATAATGGTGTCCAAAGAATTCATACTAACAACATTTTTATTAGCATGCAAATAAAGTTCCATAGGTTTTTTAATTTAAATACTATAAAGCTCTCTAATTTTGTTGTTGTTTTCCATTAATCCTAACTAGTGAAAATAAAAACAAGAAACAAAAAGACAAAATTGCAGAATTTAAAGGAAATAACTTCGAGCACTCACACCGGAGGCTGTGAGTACCTTTTACCTTACCTCCCCGGCAACGGCGCCAGCAAATAGCTCGATGTCTATGCACTTCTATTCTTGTAGACAGTTGTTGGGCCTCCAAGTGCAGAGGTTTGTAGAACAGCAGCAAGTTTTCCCTTAAGTGGATTACCCAAGGTTTATCGAACTCAGGGAGCAAGTGGTCAAAGGTATCCCCTCTCAAGCAACCGTGCAATCAAGATACAAGAAGTCTCTTGTGTCCCCAAGACACCCAATACACTTGTCAGGTGTATAGGTGTACTAATTCGGCGAAGAGATAGTGAAATACAAGTGGTATGGATATAAGATAACGGTGCCAGAAAATACTTTGATGGCGTGGAAGAGACTAAAGGCAAACTGAAATAAAGATGGAAGCAAGCAAACATGTAATAGATCTAGTTGTAAACGATGTTTCAATGCTTAGAAACAAGGCCTAGGGATCATACTTTCGCTAGTGAACACTCTCATATAAATATATTCTCTTTATGATACTACTCTTAACTACTCTCCGGTTGGACACTCTAATCCATGGTAGGGCTATAATAGCACTACTCAAAGTTCGATTTCCCCATCTAGATAACCCCATAGTGTCACCTTGAGCACTAGATGGTTCCAACAAACACCACAATTTCATAGAGACATCCAACTCCAAATATAACTCATAACAAGTATTTGTAATCTCTAGCCTAAGTGCCACACGGTGTGCACACTGTCAACTTCACACACGTGGGGAGAGCAGAGATCTATTAAAGCACTTGAGTAGCAAAGTAGATCTAATTGATTACAAAGCTCATGATACCAATATGATCATGCATAGAGAGAGATGAACACATAGCTACCGGTAGAGCCCTTAGCCTTGAGGAAGAACTACTCCCTCCTCATCATGGGAATCAGCAACGACGATGGAGATGGTGGTGGAGATCGATGGAGATGGATCCGGGTACTTCCCCGTCTCGGCAGGGTGCCGAAACAGAGACTTTTTGTCCCTTGAATCTCCCCTTCGGTGGCGGCGGCGTTGCGGAACTTTTCATGGCTGGAGGCTTGTCGATCTAGGGTTTTTGCATTGGGAGGATTTTATAGGCGAAGGGGCAAGGTCGGTGGCCGGCCAGGGGGCCCACACCATGCCCTGGCGTGGCCAGGGGGACCTGTGCCAAGGGGTGGTGTGGCCACCCTGTGGCCCCCCTTCATCTCTCCTTCTGGCTCCATGAGTCTTCTGGGAAAATAACGACTTTGGCTTTTGTCCAGTCCAATTCCGAGAATATCCATTTTCTAACTTTTCTGGAACCAAAAACAGAAGAAAACAGACAACTGGCACTGTGGCATCTTGTTAATAGGTTAGTCCTATAAAGTGTATAGAAATACTCCAAAGTGTGGACAAAACATAAGAAAGTAGATATAAACCAAGCATGGAACATCAAAAATTATAGATACGTTTGCAACGTATCAAGGATCTATGTTGTGGTTGGAAGTTCGTAGATTAGAAACGGTTCTATTGCGAAAGCCCTAACAACCACGTAAAACTTGCAGAGATAAAGTAGAGAGGCGTCTAGTCTTGCAGGAGGGCTTATGTTATGATAAGGTATTGGTCGTTACGAAGGTAAAATAGTTTACTTTTATGTTACTAAGTAGTATAGTAATAGCCATCGTTCCGATGGACGACCTGCTGGTGGCGTCGTGGACTTGGCGTCAAACTAGGGGCAAGATGGAGATCTTGTCGGAGCGCTCGATGGAGATCAAGGCACAAGAATAAGGACCATATCATATCACAATACACATGTGATGTTGATACCTTCTTTATATCTTATTATATGCTAGTATTAGATACTCAACGGCAGCAAATAAGATAATCCCTAAATAATTCTAATGATAGTGTTCCCCTCGTGTGTGCACCACCAAGAAAGTTTGCCGTTATGAAGCCGGTCGTGACGATCGGGGGCTAGACATATCTACATTCGCATACAGTGGGTGTAAGCCATGTTGCACATCAAATACACACAAATTAGATTTGGCGATCCTGGCATGTGTAGACATGGCCTCAGAACACAAGAGACCGAAAGGTCGAGCATGAGTCACATGGTTGATGTGATTGACATTAGAGAATGTCTACCTTTGATTTTGCACTGATGGTCGTGACGATCGGGGAAGGTGAAGAGGATTGGGATCATGTGATCACTAAAATCGTCCAAGGGATGACAATTTTAGTGGGAGCTCAATTAGGATTAAACTCACATTATGAACTTAGTCTAGATGTCTATTTGCAAATATCTTAGTAGATCATGGCCTATCCCATTGAGGTCCTTTGCAACCATGGGAAATTTATTGCTTGATATGGAACTTAGCAAAAGGGTCCAACTTTATAGATTAATACCCATGCCTGAGGGATATCCTCGTAAAAGGCGATCTTCTGTTCTTGATACAATGAACATTAGGAGATAATCCAATGACTCTGCAATGTTTGTGTGTTCTTCGTAATCATCCAACAAGCCATTCTCCATTCGATGGAGAGTTGGATCACGATCTTGTATTCTGCAAGATCAGGCACATAAAGTATGAGCCGTGGGATGAGTTTTATTCCATGATGGATGAAAAGGAGAATATTTGGAGAAACACTTAGCAATCTTGCATTAGAGTTATGAACTCTCAAAAGGGCTTGATTGCAATGGAGGTCATGAATGAAAAAGGGTATATGTTAGATATACAAAGTTATAAATGTAATTCTTGCAAAACTCATTGCAGTTTATATAAGTATTGGATACTTGTCCCATTTTGTCAAAAACAGAATGGTCTGCTTGAGAATTGCTGGAATCGAGGCAATGTGGCATGATTATGGCAAGCAAAACAGTTTATGGTCAATATCACCCCTTTCCTCAAAGATTATCATTTGGATTAGTGGACTTGAATATAATTTTGTAATCCTTGTTTGTGTGTCTTGCTTTTAGCAAGACGATTGTTCATATGAATAAGTTACAAGCCAGTTGTATTGTTCTTATGAATAATACCTTTATGGTCACATTATGATTATAAATGAGTTATTCTCATCACTATGTTAATGATAATAGTTTAAGCATTTATAAAGTATTAGAATGCTAAAAGATATCCAAAGTTTAATTATGATATGGCACTATAGTTTAAGTCATTTTGGTTATTGCATGTTCTTCATTACAAATGAAGATCAGGGTCTTAGATTCTTAATATAGAGACTTTGCAAAACCATGCCTCGTTGGGCAGATTGACTAAAACTCCGCATTCTGGTAAAATGGTGATATGCGAAGAAATGTTGAACTTTATACATAATGATGTATCATATTTTCAACAAGATAGTGGAATCATTATTTATACTTAATGTTGAATCTTATACATAGTGATGTATCGTATTTTCAACAACTAGTGGAAATCATTATTTCATACTTCATTGTGGATTTAAGTGAATATGAATATTTACTTAATGAAACATAAGTTTGAAACTATTTTGAATTGTTCAAAATATTTCAAAGTGAAGGAGGATATTGAATTCACAAGAATACAAAAGTCCCTTCGATTTGATCGACATGACTAAAGTATTTATTTTAATTTTAGCATAAAAGGACTCGTGAAAGATGTTTCACAAACTATAATAATTGGACAATTTCAAAGTATTGAAATGTCTTAATATCATAATCATTATGTATTAGATACATATGGTATAATATTATCTCTTATCGGGGTTATAGTTATCGTTTAGAGTTAGAGATCAAAATGATCAAACACTCAGTTGAAATACAAAGGAACATCTAAAGATTCGTGGAAACAACACCATAAGAGTTATGGCATGTTCGAGTTTCTAGAGGTTTCGATAATTCGAAATCGTGGCGAATGAACAAGTATTTGTAGCATATTCTTAGGCAACTATGAATACATGTTCCACAAGGGGCATACCTGTTGTTGTCCAAAGTTGATGTGTCTTGATGAAGATAAAGGTGGAAGAAAGTAAAAGTTCAAAACAAGGTATTTGACCTTACCTCCTGATTGTTGAGTGGCGCAGCGGAATTTGTTTCGTGAAACCGAACTCTTAAAATAGAGGAGAAACTATTGATAACAATCATAAAGTTTCAATGAATACTTTTACTAAGAAAATAGGATTCAATGATATATTCTTCAAGTTTGCGGAATTGTATTATTGATTCACTTGTCATGTTATTTGAACAAGACATACCTACGAACTACAAAGAAGCGTGATGGACCTAAGTACGAGAAATGACTAGGAGTCATAAAATCCTATATTAAGTTACATTTAAGATTGCAAAGTAATATGTTACTTGATCTTATTAAGTAGAGAAGTTTACTTGATATTTTTGAATGACTTCAAAGTCATAAGATGGAAATGAAACTTAATGGAGACGTAAAGCTCGATTTGTCACAAAGTATGGACAAATTCAAGGAGTTGACTACAATGTAGTGATGCTTGAGTCTATTAGATTTACACCAGCAATATATGGATATTGGAATCTCGTAGCTGGAATTCTCAATTTGATGATGATCAAAGGATTTTGGAATGTCCAAGATTACCGAGAGGACCTGCATTTGAGTGGGAGCTAATTAGCTTGCCCAAATATTAATATGTAAGAGACATATTTTGAGTGGGAGCTAAGTAGCTTGGCAAAATCTTAATATGTAGTAGACATATTTTGAGTGGGAGCTAAGTGAAATCCCTGGATCTCAAATATGGATGCCATATTTGAGTGGGAGCGTGAAATCATTCTAGGATATGTGGACGACATATGTGAATGATGTGATTGGTGTTAATAACATTTAAGTAGATACATTGGGATTAAGTTGAAGTTATTAAACAATGAGATCTATCAAGATAGATTGGTGAGTTTAATAAACATTGAATGTCGAATGCTTCTTGGACTTGATTCTGAAGATGTTCAGAATGTCCTAAGCAAGATTCTAAAGCAGTTCAGAATGGAACAAGGTGAGAAAGAGGTTCTTACTATATGAAGCATTGTCTTATTATTACAACGATGGTTAAAAAGGAAGAAAGAGATGTGTTGTATCTCCTATGCCTCAGTCATAGGTTCTTCCATATAACCATATTGTATACTCGACATAATGTGACCCAAAATTCTGGTTGGAAGGACAAGCTCTTAACTGTAATAACATGTCTTGAAGTGATTCTTGAGTTAATCACTAAACCCAAAAAAAGTTTGTACTTAAATGGCAAGAAGCAAAGTAAGTGGCATAGTTGCATTTCATGCACTAGGATCTACATAGATATAGAAGTATAAAGGCTCCATCTGATGTGATGTATATTGTTATGGCGGGACTAGTTCATCTTTAACGTAGAATGATGTGACCCAGGGCACGGTGCCCATGAAAAAGCCCTCGAGGTTTGATACGTCCATTCTGCATCACTATTCTATGTCTTAATTCACTATTATTCATTGATATATTTCGTATTGAGAGGTGATACTTATGTTATTTCATATATTTTTGCATGATTGATGACTTTTGGAGCATGGACCGCTGCAGTCAGGATTCTGGTGGAAAAGGTGCTGTTTGGAGGCAAAATTCACGAAGATCAGAAAATCCGGGAAAATATACGGAAAATCCTATTTTTCCAGAAGACTAAGGATGCCAGAAGATGGAGTGGAGGTGGGCCACACGGGGACCACACCACCCCATGGCGCGGGCAGGCCTAGGCCGTGCCTGGAGGTGGTGTGGCCTCCCTGGCCCACTCCAGCCTCTCCCCTCTAGCGTATATAAACCTCCCGAAACCCTAAGACTCGGGGAGCGACCACAGAAATATTCCGCCGCCTCTGTGGGGCGGAAAACACCGAGAGAGAAAGATCTCTCTGGCAGACATATTTCTACCGGGGGAATTCCTTCCCGGAGAGGGGAGATCGTCGCCATCAACACCACCATCAAGCTGGACTTCATCGGGATCATCATCATCATCATCACCACCATCATCACCATCAGCACCCTCATCACCATCTCCATATTGCTGTAACAATTGAGTTGAATCTTACATAGTTCATAGGGGAAACTTTCCCGGTGTTGATTACTCTTTGTAGTTGATGCTATTGAGTGAACCATTGAATTATTATTTATGTTCAGATTGTTATACATCATTATTCCATCTCTGATCATGATCCATATGATGTATTGTGATTAGTTCGTTTTGTTCTTGAGGACATGGGAGAAGTCTTGTTGTTAGTAGTGGAGTTGTGTTGAGAAAGATTCAATAGATTGTTATTTAAGTTGTGGTGTACTTCTTCTAGTGGTGTCATGTGAACATCGACTACATGACACTTCACAACACAAAGGTGTTACTAGCTGAGCTTTGGCAGCACGCACTACCGGTGCTAGTAGCAACGTGGAGACCTGCATAACACAACCACATAACTTTGTCCCCAACTTGCGATGAGGTTGTCAATCTCACCGTGTTTTGCGGAAAACAAAGGATTAATAGTATCGAATGGAAAGAAGTAAAAGTTTGCAGAAAGTAAACACAAAGCGGTAATAGTTTATAGATTGTACGTAAAAGACAAGGACCGGGATCCACAGTTCACTAGAGGTGGCTCTCCTTAGATAGATAACATGCTGGGTGAACAAATTACAGCGGGGCAATTGACAAACACCGAGAAAGCAATACATGCATATACTAATCATCTTGACTCCTTTGAGACTTGATTGGGCAATACAACATAATACATAGACCGCCATCCAACTGCATCTATGACTAATAATCCACCTTCAGGTTATCATCCGAACCCCCTCCAGTATTAAGTTGGAAGCAACAGATTATTGCTTTACGAACTGTGTGTAAGGTAAACAATACAATTGTTCTATGAACAAAGGATCGTTGTTTTCACCCTAGTAGCAACAACACATCTAGTACCTTAGAGATTTCTGTCACTTTCCCAGATTACCAGAGCCATGAACCCACTATCGAGCATAAATACTAACTCTTGGAGTTGCTAGCATCTACTTGGCCAAGATAGCTACTAACAAGGGAAAGCATGCAAGATCTCAAATAACAAAGACATGATAGAATCAATAATCAATCTGAAATAGCATCTCAATATCCATCGGATCCCCGCAAACACAACATGTATGAATTACAAATAGATGATCTTGATCATGAACGGAGCTCACAAGATCTAAACATGAAAGCACAAAAGGAGAAGAACCAGCCATCTAGCTACTACATGGATCCGTAGTCCAAGGATGAACAACTCACGCATCACACCGGAGGCTCGCATGGTGATGAAGAAGGCCTCCAGGGTGAATTCCCCTCTCCGGCAGGGTGCCGGGAAGAGTTTCAGATCCCTCCCGATCTAGGGATGGAGATGATGGCGGCTACAGACTCTTCGTGGATTTTTGATCAGGTACTTAGGGTTTTCATCTCGAGGGCAACTTATAGGCGGAAGGAGAGGTCGAGGGGGTGCTGGGGTCGGCCAGACCACCCCCTGGCGTGGGCCAAGCCTGGCCGCGCGGCCAGGTGGTGTGGCCGGCCCCTGGCCCCTCTCCGTCTCGTATTCTGGCACTTGATCCCTTCCGGAAAAATAGGCACTTTGGCTTTTGTCCCGTCCAATTCCGAGAATATTCATTTTCTGACTTTCCTGGAACCAAAAACAGCAGAAAACAGGCAGCTGGCACTGTGGCTCTTGTTAATAGGTTAGTCCAAGAAATCATATGAAAAGTACTCCAAAGTTGGAACAAAACACAAGAAAGTGGATAAAACCAAGCATGGAACATCAAAAATTATAGATACATTTGCAATGTATCAACATCCCCAAGCTTAACTCTTGCTCGTCCTCGAGTAGGTAAGTGATAAAAAGAAATAATTTTTGAGGTGACATGCACCATCAAAGACTTGATCAAAGTATTTGCAAAACATCAAAGCTGGGATCAAAGTACTTCAATCATAACATGAATGGCAAAGTTCTAGCAATAAGCAAAGAAACTATGATGCAACATGAAAAGGCACAAACAAAAGATTCATGAATAACACGCTTTGCAACACGTTTGTTTGTTTCACATAAAGAAAACATAGCATAATAGTATTCAGCTTGTCCCTCAATAAAGTAGCAAATATAAATGTATAGGACACCTTCAAAGTTCATAAGAGTGACTAGATACAATAGTTTCAAACAAGCAATAACAAGTTATGCATCAATCAACTAGTCTTGGGACAATGCACATAGAACTAAGAATGGCCACTATGCTCTCAAAGTAGGTGCATAAAGATAGAAGGTGGAGAATCAATATAATGGTGGAAGAAAGGCCTTTGTAAAAGGAAGTAGGGATTCAAGTCTCATAAAGAGCTTACAAAAATTATGGTACTTATAGCTTTCAGCTCTCATTGCTGTTGGGTCCACAACATAGAAAACAAAAAAATTCCTACGAGTGTGAACTACACGCCAAGATCTATCTACTAACGAGAACTTACCCTCGTAGACAACGAGCTTTGTTAACGAGTAGGAACTCGTGGTTGATGTAGTCGTACACTTGCCGATCTCAAGATCGTGAGGAAGTTCGAGCGCCGCAACTCAGCAGCGCATCCGCACTCGCACACACGTTCAAGCCACCAGACAACCTCCATCATGCAGCTAAAGAACTTTTCTGTAGCATTATAACTCTCTACGGCAACATGGGTATCGAAAATCATTTTCAATTCTCCCATGGTATCAAAGGCATTGCCATTTTCGAAACGCTTTCGAAGTTCTAGCTCTAGCCCATAGAGTATGCCGTAATGAACTAAGTTGTGGTCCTCCTGACGAGTCACATAGACATTCTTTTCCTCGTCAGGGGCATCAGGAGCTGGTGAGGGGCCTAGCGGCGCATCTAGCACATATTGCTTTTGTGCAGCAGTGAGGAGAATCCTCAAATTCATAGCCCAGTTGGTGAAGTTGCTACCATTCGCAACAAGTTTCTCTTTCTCCATGAACACATTGAAATTAAAAGCAGGTGGTGCCATCTACAATAGAATTTGTAAAGTTTATTTAGACTAAGTTTATGATAGATTGAGTTCAACTAATCCAAATTACTAATGAACTCCCACTCAAAAACGACATCCCTCGTGTCCTTTTGGTGATTACATGAACCAAATCCACTACACCAAGTCCGATCATCACGTGAGTTGATATAGCTTCAAAGGCGAGCATCTATATGGGCATCATATCAACCATATGACTCATGCTTAACCTTTCGGTCCGTGTTCCGAGGCCATGTCTGTACATGCTAGGCTCGCCAAGTAAGAACCTTAGTATTCGCGTGTGTAAAATTGTCTTACACCCGTTCCTATGAAAGCGTAGATTCGAGTACACCCGATCATCACGTGATGTCTCGAAACACGATCCATAGAACGGTGCATACTCAAGGAAGAACACATTTTTATCTTGATATCTAAATGAGGGATCATCTTATAATGCTATCAAACGCGCCAAACTAGCAGTATAAGATGCTAACATATAATGTGTAAAGTGAGATGATATGGTCCATGCATTTGATCTCTATCATTTGCATCGTGGTATGATCTCTATCATTCCTTTATGTGTAAGGCCAAGGTCAATGGAACTTACACGTTGACTGTGTTGTAAGAGTATCTACCATACATCTACTTATAACAATACCATATCAATACACTAGTCCAGCAACGATCTAAACTAGATGCCTCTAATTTATCAATTGCAAGTTTTACGTGGCTTAGGGCTTTCGGAGATAGAACCATTCTCACCTACGAACATGAACCACAACGAGGATAACTAAGTTATTAGCAACTCGTTGTAAATCAGATATTGACTATAGTAGGAGAGACAGACACCCGCCAGCCACTTATGCAAAACAAGTTGCATGTCAGTCGTGGAACCGGTCTCATGTACGATGACATGTAAGGTTGGTCCGGGCCGCCTCATCCCACTATGCCACCAATATCCAAAATACATAGAAGATGCAATAACATGATCATCATCGCCCACATATCAACATATGTGTACTACCCGTGCTAAGAACCTACTCATAGATCAGGCTCTGATACCACTGTTGGGTCCGCAACATAGAAAACAAAAAATTTCCTACGGTGTGAGCTACACGCCAAGTTCTATCTACTAGGTACAAAGCAACGGGTGGACATACATCAAACGAGATCTTACCCTTGTAGACAACAAGCTTTGTTAACGAGTAGGAACTCGTGGTTGATGTAGTCATACACTTGCCGATCTCAAGATCGTGAGGAAGTCCGAGCGTCGCAACTCAGTAGCGCATCCGCACTCGCACACAGGTTCAAGCCACCGGACAACCTCCACCTCCTCGCTCCAGCGATCTAGCGGAAGCAGCAACTCCTTCCAAACGAAATGCCAACGGGAACATGTATCTCGCTAATCCGAGACCATGGGGGAATAATTCTAGAGGGGGAGAGAGATCCTTCACAGGGAGGTGTAAGGATGAAGGAGGGAATGGGTGGACTTTTATAGGAGGAGGGGGTGCCCCCTCTCTCCATGGCTGGCGCATGGGGGGTGACCCCTCACCTCCCCCATTCATGTGGTGGTAACCCCTCCACATTAAAATACCTCTTCACATTCCCTTTTAAAGTCTCCACTTTAAATGCATTAAATTTCTCCAAATTTAATGCTCTCTCATTTAATAAAACTCTTTTTATTAAATTTATTCAGAATTTTGTTAATTACTTTAATTAACAAACATTCACATATAGCTCCTTGCAATATTTCAATATCACATGCAGAACCACCTTCTGCAATTTCACCCGAAACAATTTCCGGTTTCTATTGAAACAATTCCTGCGCTTTGCAATTCTTTCGTCTAAAACATATGTGCTCCAAAATGGTGTCCGGTAACTCTTAAGTGTGCCACCCTACGGTTCGCGAATAATGCAGACATGATCGAGACCCTTCTCCGATCAATAATCAGCAGCGGGACCTGGAGATCCGTACTGACTCCTACACATTCAACGATGACTTCTGTGATCATGAGAACCTTTAACGCTTGTAACTAAATCCCTTTGTCTCTCGATATATTACATGTCCGAGATTCGATCATCGGTATCTCCATACCTAGTTTGATCTCGTTACCGACATGCACTCTTTTCTTGTTCCCGTGATATAACATTCTAGTGATCACATCACTTGCTTGCAAGCTATCCTAATGTGATATCACCGAGAGGGCCCAGAGTATATCTATCCGTCATATGGATTGACAAATTCCACTCTTGATCCATGAGCCTCAACATAACACCTTCGTAGTACTGAACCCATCTTTATAGTCACCCTGTTACGGTGTGACGTTTGATGTTATCAAGATATTCTTTTGGTGTCAGCAATTAACATGATCTCATGGTCTAAGGATAAAGATTACTTCGTATGATGTTATAGCAATATAAACATAATGACTTGATCGTAATGCTATACTTCGGATGAATGTTCATCACATCATTCCACCAATGGTGTGACCTTGTTATTAACAACATCCAATGTCCATGATCAGGAAACCTTGATCATCTTGTTAATCAACAAGCTAGTCTATAAGAGAGGAATGACTAGGAACCCTTTTGTTTATTAAACACACATGTATTGATGTTTCTGAATAAATACAATTCTAGCATGTAAAATAAACATCTATCATGTATAAGGAATATATAATAACAACTTTATTATTGCCTCTCAGGGCATATTTCCTTCAGCCTCCCACTTGCACTAGAGACAATAATCTAGTTCACATAGTGATAAATCTAACACCCATGGAGTTCTAGTGTTGGTCATGTTTTGCCCTAGCGAGAACTTTAGTCAACGGATCTGCTACATTTAGGTCCGTGTGTACTTTACAAATCTTTATATCTCCATCCTTGACATGCTCGCGGATGGAGTGAAACCGGCGCTTAATATGTTTGGAATTCTTGTGAGACCTCGGTTCCTTTGCGTTGGCTATGTCTCCATTGTTGTCACAATAGATCACCATCGGGTCCAACACAGTGGGAACCACACCCAGTTCCGTAATGAACTCTTTCATCCAAACTGCTTCCTGCGCCGCTTCTGAAGCAGCAACATATTCCGCCTCCGCCGTTGATCCAGCCACCACAGGTTGTTTGGAACTCCTCCAACTAACTGCTGCTCCGTTCAAGAGAAATACGTATCCGGATTGAGACTTAGAGTCATCCAGATCGGTGTCAAAGCTAGCATCGACATAACACTTAGCGACTAGCTCTTCTTCACCTCCGTTTATAAGAAACATATCCTTAGTTCTTCTCAAGTACTTGAGGATGTTCTTTACCGCTATCCAGTGTTCCGAACCTGGATCAGATTGGTACCTACTAGTCAAACTAATAGCATGTTCCACATCCGGTCTTGTACATAGCATGGCATACATAATAGATCCTATGGCCGAGGCATAGAGGATCTTATCCATCATCTCTCTTTCTTCCGCCGTAGCCGGACTTTGAGTCTTACTCAATGTCTTGCCTTGCAACATAGGTAAGAACCCCTTCTTAATTTCGTCCATATTAAACTTCTTTAATATCTTATCAAGGTATGTGCTCTGCGATAGCCCAATTAGGCGCCTTGATCTATCTCTATAGATTTTAATGCCTAATATATATGACGCTTCACCAAGGTCTTTCATTGAAAATTTGCTGTTTAGATAACTTTTAACACTGTTTAAAAGATCTATATCATTTCCAATCAATAATATGTCATCCACATATAATATTAGAAATGCCACATTGCTCCCACTCACTTTCTTGTAAATACAAGCCTCTCCATAAGTTTGGACAAATCCAAACTCTTTGATCACCTCATCAAAGCGGAGATTCCAACTCCGTGATGCTTGCTTCAGTCCATAGATGGATCGCTGAAGTTTGCATACCTTATTAGCATCCTTAGGATCGACAAAACCCTTAGGTTGTATCATATACAACTCGTCTTCAATCTTACCATTGAGGAATGCAGTTTTGACATCCATCTGCCATATTTCATAATCGAAATATGCAGCAATTGCTAACATAATCATAACCGACTTAAGCATCGCTACGAGAGAGAATGTCTCATCGTAGTCAACTCCTTGAATTTGTCGAAACCCCTTTGCGACAAGTCGAGCCTTATAGATGGTCACATTACCATCAGCATCAGTTTTTCTTTTGAAAATCCATTTATTCTCAACGGCCTTTCGGTCGTGAGGTAAGTCCACCAAGTTTTAAACTTGGTTCTCGTACATGGATTCCATCTCGGATTTCATGGCTTCTAGCCATTTGTTGGAATCCGGGCTCATCATCGCTTCTTCATATGTCGCAGGGTCATCCATTTCATCAACCATGAAATTCACAACAGGATTGCCGTACAGTTCAGGAGATGCACGTGTCCTGCTTGACCTGCGAGGTTCGGTACTGTCCTCTTTCGGAGTTTCATGATCATTATCATTAGCTCTCTCTTCATCAGGTGAAGTCAACTCCCAAATAACTTCCGGTGCTGTGCCACTCGCCATTCCATGAAGAGAAGGTTCAATAACCTATTCGAGTTCTACCTTCTGACTACTCACACCTTTTGCGAGAAACTCCTTCTCAAGAAAGGATCCATTCTTGGCAACAAAAACCTTGCCCTCGGATCTGTGATAGAAGGTATACCCAATTGTTTCCTTAGGGTATCCTATGAAGACGCATTTTTCCGCTTTGGGTTCGAGTTTATCCGGTTGAAGTTTCTTCACACAAACATCGCATCCCCAAACCTTAAGAAATGACAGCTTAGGTTTGTTTCCAAACCATAATTCATACGGTGTCGTTTCAACGGATTTAGATGGTGCCCGATTTAAAGTGAATGCAACTGTTTCCAGTGCATAACCCCAAAATGACAGAGGTAAGTCAGTCAGAGACATCATAGATCGAACCATATCTAATAAGGTACGATTACGATGTTCTGACACACCATTACGTTGTGGTGTTCCGGCAGGCAGGAGTTGTGATTCCACACTCTTTCATGTGTGTGCTAAACTCGTAACTTAGATACTCTCCTCCACGGTCAGACCATAGAAATTTGATCTTTCTATTACGATGATTTTCCACTTCATTATGAAATTCCTTGAACTTTTCAAAAGTTTCAGACTTGTGTTTCATCAAATAGATATACCCGTATCTACTCAAATCATCCGTGAAAGTAACAAAATAACGATATCCACCTCGCACCGACACACTCATTGGTCCACACACATCAGTATGTGTGATTTCCAATAGATCTCTCGCCCGTTCCATTGAACCGGAAAACGGCGTTCTAGTCATCTTGCCCATAAGGCATGGCTCACATGTATCAAATGATTCAAAATCAAGTGATTCCAAAAGTCCATCAGAATGGAGTTTCTTCATGCGTTTAACGCCAATATGATCTAGACGGCAGTGCCACATATATGTAGACATATCATCATCAAGTTTAATCTTTTTAGCATTAACATTATGAATGTGTGTAATATTACTATCGAGATCCAATAGAAATAAACCATTCAACATAGGTGCATGACCATAAAAATATCATTCTTATAAATCGAACAACCATTATTTTCAGATTTAAAGGAATGACCACTTTGCATCAAACACGATCCAGATACAATGTTCATGCTCAGTGCAGGCACCAAATAACAATTATTTAGGTTTATAACTAATCCCGATGGCAAATGGAGAGGTAGCGTCCCGACGGCGATCACATCAACTCTTGATCCATTGCCGACCCGCATCCTTACCTCATCCCTTGCTAGTTGTCGCTTGTTCCGTAGCCCCTGAACCGAGTTACATATATTAGCAACCGATCCGGTATCAAATACCCAGGTGCTACTGCGAGTACTAGTCAAGTACACATCAATAACATGTATATCACATATACCATTGTTTGCCTTGCTGGACTTCTTGTCCGCCAAATACTTGGGGCAGTTGCGCTTCCAATGGCCATTCCCCTTGCAATAGTAGCACTCGGTGTCAGACTTAGGGCCAGCCCAGGGTTTCTTTTCAGGCGTGGCAACAGACTTGCCACCCTTCTTTCCCTTGTGCTTGCCTTTCTTGTCCTTCTTGAAACCGGTGGTCCTATTGATCATCCACACTTGATGTTCTTTCCTAATCTCCACTTCTGCAGTCTTAAGCATTGACAGAAGCTCGGGAAGAGACTTCTTCATGCCCTGCATATTATAGTTCATCACGAAGCTCTTGTAGCTAGGTGGCAGAGATTGGAGAACACGATGTATGCCTAAGTCAATGGGAATCGTTATTCCCAAGGACACAAGCTTATCGGCGTACCCAGACATTTTGAGTACGTGCTCACTAACGGAGCTGTTTTCCTCCATCATGCAGCTAAAGAACTTTTCTGTAGCATTATAACTCTCTATGGCAGCATGGGTATCGAAAATCATTTTCAATTCTCCCATGGTATCAAAGGCATTGCCATTTTCGAAACGCTTTCGAAGTTCTGGCTCTAGCCCATACAGTATGCCGACAATGAACTAAGTTGTGGTCCTCCTAACGAGTCACATAGACATTCTTTTCCTCGTCAGGGGCATCAGGAGCTGGTGGGGGGCCTAGCGGCACATCTATCACATATTGCTTTTGTGCAGCAGTGAGGAGAATCCTCAAATTCATAGCCCAGTTGGTGAAGTTGCTACCATTCGTAGCAAGTTTCTCTTTCTCCATGAACACATTGAAATTAAAAGCAGGTGGTGCCATCTACAACAGAATTTGTAAAGTTTATTTAGACTAAGTTTATGATAGATTGAGTTCAACTAATCCAAATTACTAATGAACTCCCACTCAAAAACGACATCCCTCGTGTCCTTTTGGTGATTACATGAACCAAATCCACTACACCAAGTCCGATCATCATGTAGCTTCAAAGGCGAGCATCTATATGGGCATCATATCAACCATATGACTCATGCTTAACCTTTCGGTCCGTGTTCCGAGGCCATGTCTATACATGCTAGGCTCGCCAAGTAAGAACCTTAGTATTCGCGTGTGTAAAACTGTCTTACACCCATTCCTATGAAAGCGTAGATTCGAGTACACCCGATCATCACGTGATGTCTCGAAACACGATCCATAGAACGGTGCATACTCAAGGAAGAACACATTTTTATCTTGATATCTAAATGAGGGATCATCTTATAATGCTACCAAACGCGCCAAACTAGCAGTATAAGATGCTAACATATAATGTGTAAAGTGAGATGATATGGTCCATGCATTTGATCTCTATCACTTGCATCGTGGTATGATCTCTATCATTCCTTTGTGTGTAAGGCCAAGGTCTATGGAACTTACACGTTGATTGTGTTGTAAGAGTATCTACCATACATCTACTTACAACAATACCATACAAATACACTAGCCCAACAATGATCTAAACTAGACGCCTCTAATTTATCAATTGCAAGTTTTACGTGGCTTAGGGATTTCGGAGATAGAACCGTTCTCACCTACGAACATGAACCACAACAAGGATAACTAAGTTATTAGCAACTCGTTGTAAATTAGATATTGACTATAGTAGGAGAGACAGACACCCGCTAGCCACTTATGCAAAACAAGTTGCATGTCAGTCGTGGAACCGGTCTCATGTACGATGACATGTAAAGTTGGTCCGGGCCGCTTCATCCCACTATGCCACCAATATCCAAAATACAAAGAAGATGCAATAACATGATCATCATCGCCCACATATCAACATATGTGTACTACCCGTGCTAAGCACCTACTCATAGATCAGGCTCTGATACCATTGTTGGGTCCGCAGGAAAACAAAAAATTTCCTACAGTGTGAACTATACGCCAAGATCTATCTACTAGGTACAAAGCAACGGGTGGACATACATCCAACGAGATCTTACCCTCGTAGACAACGAGCTTTGTTAACGAGTAGGAACTCGTGGTTGATGTAGTCGTACACTTGCCGATCTCAAGATCGTGAGGAAGTCCGAGCGCCGCAACTCAGCAGCGCATCCGCACTCGCAAACACGTTCAAGCCATCGGACAACCTCCACCTCCTCGCTCCAGCGATCCAGCGGAAGCAGCAACTCCTTCCAACCGAAATGCCACTGGGAACATGTATCTCGCTAATCCGAGACCATGGGGGAATAATTCTAAAGGGGGAGAGAGATCCTTCACAAGGAGGTGTAAGGATGAAGGAGGGAATGGGTGGCCTTTTATAGGAGGAGGGGGGTGCACCCTCTCTCCATGGCCGGCCCATGGGGGGGGTGACCCCTCACCTCCCCCATTCATGTGGTGGTAACCCCTCCACATTAAAATGCCTCTTCACATTCCCTTTTAAAGTCTCCACTTTAAATGCATTAAATTTCTCCAATTTTAATGCTCTCTCATTTAATAAAACTATTTTTATTAAATTTATTAAGAATTTTGTTAATTACTTTAATTAACAAACATTCACATATATCCCCTTGCAATATTTCAATATCACATGCAGAACCACCTTCTGCAATTTCACCCGAAACAATTTCCGGTTTCTATTGAAACAATTCCTGCGCTTTGCAATTCTTTCGTCTGAAACATATGTGCTCCAAAATGGTGTCCGGTAACTCTTAAGTGTGCCACCTTACGGTTCGCGAATAATGTAGACATGATCGAGACCCTTCTCCGATCAATAATCAGCAGTGGGACCTGGAGATCCGTACTGACTCCTACACATTCAACGATGACTTCTGTGATCGTGAGAACCTTTAACGCTTGTAACTAAATCCCTTTGTCTCTTGATATATTACATGTCCGAGATTCGATCATTGGTATCTCCATACCTAGTTTGATCTCGTTACCGACATGCACTATGTTCTCGTTCCCGTGATATAACATTCTAGTGATCACATCACTTGCTTGCAAGCTATCCTAATGTGATATCACCGAGAGGGCCCAGAGTATATCTATCCGTCATCTGGATTGACAAATTCCACTCTTGATCCATGAGCCTCAACATAACACCTTCGTAGTACTGAACCCATCTTTATAGTCACCCTGTTACGGTGTGACGTTTGATGTTATCAAGATACTCTTCCGGTGTCAGCAATTAACATGATCTCATGGTCTAAGGATAAAGATTACTTCGTATGATGTTATAGCAATATAAACATAATGACTTGATCGTAATGCTATACTTCGGATGAATGTTCATCACATCATTCCACAAATGGTGTGACCTTGTTATTAACAACATCCAATGTCCATGATCAGGAAACCTTGATCATCTTGTTAATCAACAAGCTAGTCTATAAGAGAGGCATGACTAGGAACCCTTTTTATTTATTAAACACACATGTATTGATGTTTCCGAATCAATACAATTCTAGCATGTAAAATAAACATCTATCATGTATAAGGAATATATAATAACAACTTTATTATTGCCTCTCAAGGCATATTTCCTTCAATTGCCCCTATCATAAGCATCTTGAAGGTGATTAAGGTTAAAGTGAAACAACTAAGAGGATATGCTTGACAAGTTATAAACCGAAATATCATGCCCCTTACTTACGAAGACCGATCCTCATGCTACTCAACTTTAGTCACGAGTAAGCTCTTGTCATTGTAAGTATATGTGTATCATTAAGAACAGCCAATGGGGTACCCCTTGCACATGATACGGGAGATTTCCCATAATCAAAATGACAAGGCAAGCAGACAATGAGCATCTCAGCGATCTTTTTATTTGCTATTTGCAGAGGTTTTTATTGAGGATGCTTCATAGAGTTCTCATTATGGTGATGCTGCAAGTTTCCACCATGATTAGGCATGGCTTAGGCTAGCGGCCCAGGCGTTTCTCTAACACACATACAAACTCCATGATCTTACAAGTTCCACTTTTATTTCACACCGCCGGGATCCGTAAGCAAAAGAACATAACATCAACGGGGTACAAAGTACAAGTGCAATATTGAAAGCGTTCCCCATGAAACATGGTTCTGCTAACTTCAACTTATAAAGCGCAAGCATATACGCAACAAAGAAGGACCCAATGGTTCAAGTTTATTAGATGCAATAAAGTAAAGTGTGCCATCAAGTTCGTGAGAGCTTTAATCACTAATTTTCTCATAACAAGTGAAAGGTAGACAAAAGCATGAATATACTTGGAATAACATAAGTTAGTAGGTAGGTATGGTGGAATTTTTGGAAAAACTTGGTTTAGGGAGTTGGATGCATGAGTGGAACTCATACTTGGTTGTGGAGGCTAGCAAAAGACTGGGAGCGACAAACTAAGAGAGCAATAATGGCCATAATCATGCAGAGCGACAAAACATCAATGATCGAAGCATAAAGTGATACTACAAGTTTAAAACTAAAGGATCATAAAGGCTATGGTGACTTGAGATAGTCATAACATGGTGTGAGCATGCGCCAAGTCAACCCAAATAAAGCATCAAAGGAGAATACCACTATACTATGCTTTAATATGCTAAAACAACGCATGATTCATCCAAGGCACATTAAGCAATCTCAATTGTTTATAAAAAGTCATGCTACATCAAAGAATACTAAGCATAAAGCCAAAACAATATCAAGCATGGCATGACAAAGCATAGCCATAGTCAAAAACGAGCTCTTTTTACCACATAAGCATGAACTTTCCTACTCTTTTCCAAACCAAACCCAACTATTTGCAAACCAAAGTGTGAAAGAGGGGGTCCAACCAACTTATTCAGAAAACTAAGCAAACCAAGCAAACTAAAAACCAAAACAAAAATGAAAAGGAAGACGCTCCAAGAAAAACACAACTGTGCATGAAACATTAAAAATGAAGCGTTTGGAAGAAACCTGGAATTTTTATTGATGAAGAAGGGGATGCCTTGGGCATCCCCAAGCTTTGACGCTTGTACTTCTTGGATATTTCTTGGGGTGACACGCTTGGCATCCCCAAGCTTGAGCTTTAGTCCATCTTTCATCTCATTACTCATTCCTTCCATACACCTGAAAATTTTCCTTCATACAAAACTTCACACAATCTCATTAGCAACATTAGTGCACTTAAGATAAATAAGTCTCAAGGTTCAGTTCTAACACCAAATAAACTTCCATTAGAACACTAGCTACTGTAGTAATTCCCTCAAAAAGCTCAATTCCCCAAAGGAATTCAAGAAGGAACTAACAAGAAGCAAATGCAGAAAATGGAAGAAATCTGTCAAAACAGACCAGCAGGTAAAGACGAATTTTTTCGAAGAACTTATGTTGCTCAAATCAAAAAGTGTTGAACTAACTAAAGTTATATAACAACCTGGGGCATAAGCACAAAAAATTACAGCTCAAACCGACGTACAGAGCTCTCTAATAAATTTTTACGGTGAAGCACAGAAATCTGTTTCGGGACAGCAACTTTCCCAATCATTACTTCACTCTCATTAGAGGTTACTCTTGGCACAAAAAGCAAATAAAAAGGATAAGGAGAGGTTATTACAGAAGTAATAACTTCCAAGACTCATCTAAAACTCTTGGGTTATCTCCCAACAAGTACTTTTCTTTAACGCCTTTAAGTTAGGCATAAGAACCAAAGAAAGAATCAAGTGTTCTCAAATGAAGAAACATTAAGATCAATACCAGAAATATTTTCAACAAGGCATGGTATATCATCCAAATAAGTTCTAGAGGATTCTCTCTCAATACTCTTGGGTTCACTATTCTCATCAAAAGGGTTTGCAGGAACAATCCAATCAAGATTCTTTTCTATGACATCATGTATTGCTACTATTTTAAAGGGTATTGGTATCTTAGGTTCCTCCCCATTAGGTTCGGTTTTTTTCATCTTTTCTCGCGTACCAACAATATCTACACATGAGCCTAGCATATTGAAACATTCAAAGACTTTCCTAGCTTCCTTGGCAACATCATAGAACTCCTTAAACAAAGTTTCTAGAATAAAATCCCTCTTTTCAGGATCCTCAATTTCTTTAAGCTTAAGAAACATTACTTGCATTAAGGGGTTGAGGTTAACAAACCTAGATTCTAACATGTGAACTAAAGAAGCTGCAGCAATCTCATAATTTGGAGCAAGTTCTACAAGGGATCTATCCTTAGTATCTTCATGTTTGCTAACATGATTAAAGAATTCTTCAATATTGTCTTTCCCAATTATAGAACCACTACCAACTGGAAGGTCTTTCAGGGTGAATGTAGGGATCAACATGGTGAGCTAAGGGAGAGGTGACAACTAAGGGAGACTTAATTTTTGTGTGTTTTCAAATAAGAAAGCAAACAAGTAAAACTATTTTTTTTGGATTTTTGAAGAACCAAACAAGCAAACAAAACAAAAAGGAAACTAAGCAAAACAAAAACAACAAAGTAAAAAGGAACCCACAAGAAGCAAATGCAGAAAATGGCAGAAATCTGTCAAAACAGACCAGCAGGTAAAGACGAATTTCTTCGAAGACCTTCTGTTGCTCAAATCAAAAAGTGTTAAACTAACAAAAGTTAGATAACAACCTAGGGCAGAAGCACAAACAATTACAGCTAAATCCGACGTACAGAGATCTCTCAGGAATTTTGCGGTGAAGCACAGAAATCTATTTCGGGACAGCAACTTTCCCAATCATTACTTCACTCTCATTAGAGGTTACTCTTGGCACAAAAAGCAAATAAAAAGGATAAGAAGAGGTTATTACAGAGGTAATAACTTCCAAGACTCATCTAAAACTCTTGGGTTATCTCCCAACAAGTACTTTTCTTTAACGCCTTTAAGTTAGGCATAAGAAGCAAAGAAAGAATCAAGTGTTCTCAAATGAAGAAGCATTAAGACCAATTTTTGTTTTCATAGAAGAAGCAAAAGAAATCTTTTCTCTCTTTTTAGGGAAGTGTTCTATACCTTTCTTGAGTGGGAGTTGATATTTAATGGTGCCTTCTTTCATATCAATGATGGCACCAACAGTTCTAAGAAAAGGTCTTCCCAAAGTAATAGGACAAGAAGCATTGTATTCAACATCCAAAACATAGAAATCAACGGGGACATAGGAATCATTAACCATAGTAAGAACATCATTAAGACTCCCCATGAGTTTCTTTTTAGCATTATCATCAAGTGGGACATTCAAATAACAATCTTCAAGAGGAGGCAAATCAAGCATATCATAAATCCTTCTAGGCGTAATAGAAACACTACTATCAAGATCACACAAAGCTTTGAAATCAAAGTCATTCACTTTCATATTAATGATGGGTTCCCAACCATCTTCTTGCTTTATAGGAATAGAAGCTTTATGTTTCATCTTTTCTTCTTTCATCTTTATGAGAGCATCAGTAATGTGTTTTGTAAAAGCCATGTTCATAGCACTAGCATTAAGACTTTTAGCAAGCTTTTGTAGGAACTTAATAACTTCAGAGATGTTGCAACCATCAAGATCAAAATCAAATTTATCATCTAAAGTAGTAGCACTATTACTACCCTCAACACTAGTGGTGGTGATAGTAGAAACACTAATGTTTCTAGCAATTTCATCTTCTCTTTCCCACTTAGCATGTAATTCAGCTAATAGTCTAACATTTTCATCAATTCTTACTTGTATGGCATTAGTAGATGCAAAGGTATTGTCATTAGTTTCAGGTTTAGCAGCCATTTTATTCAAAGAATATTGAGCTTTATCCAAAGATGCTATATTTCTTTCAGCATTAGAGAGTTTTTCCTCAATAGTTTTATTGAAAGCAGTTTGTTTACTAATAAACTCTTTAAGCATAACTTCAAGTTCAGAGGGAGCACTCTTATTATTGTTGTAAGAATTTCCATAAGCATTACCATTGTTGGGAGGATATGGCTTATAATTGTTGTTACCAAAATTGTTCCTATAAGCATTGTTACCATAAGAATTGTTGCCAAAATTGTTATTTCTTATGAAGTTCACATCAACTTGCTCTTCTTGAGCAACCAAAGAGGCTAAAGGAACATTATTTGGATCAATATGGGCTTTCCCATTAACAAGCATAGACATAATAATATCAATCTTATCACTCAAGGAGGAGGTTTCTTCAATAGAATTTACCTTCTTACCTTGTGGAGCTCTCTCAGTATGCCATTCAGAATAATTAACCATCATATTATCCAATAGTTTTGTTGCAGCACCCAAAGTGATGGTCATAAAGGTACCTCCAGCAGCTGAATCCAATAGGTTCCTTGAAGAATAGTTCAATCCTGCATAAAAAGTTTGGATGATCATCCAAGCAGTCAGTCCATGAGTGGGACAATTCTTTACCAAAGATTTCATTCTTTCCCAAGCTTGAGCAACATGCTCATTATCAAGTTATTTAAACTTCATTATTTCACTTCTCATGGATATAATCTTAGCAGGAGGATAGTATTTTCCAATAAAAGCGTCTTTGCACTTAGTCCAAGAATCAATACTATTCCTAGTTAAGGAATTCAACCATTCTTTAGCTTTTCCTCTCAAAGAGAAAGGAAACAATTTCAGTTTAATAATATCACCATCTATATCCCTATGCTTTTGCATCTCACAAAGTTCAACAAAGTTATTTAGATGGGAAGCAACATCTTCATTACCAATACCAGAAAATTGTTCTCTCATAACAAGATTGAGCAAGGCAGGTTTTATCTCAAAGAAAGTATTTTCAGCCATAGGTGGAGCAATAGGTGTGCTCATAAAATCATTGTTGTTGGTGCTAGTGAAGTCACACAACTTAGTGTTTTCAAGAGTAGTCATTTTTTTGGGTTTTCAAATAAGAAAGCAAACAAGTAAAACTATTTTTTTTGTGTTTTTGAAGAACAAAACAAGCAAACAAAGCAAAAAGAAAACTAAGCAAAACAAAAACAACAAAGAAAAGAGATTGGCTATGAGGGACTCCCCTTGTGAAGATGTCCTTGACTCCCCGGCAACGGCGCCAGAAAAATCTTTAATGGCGTGTAGTTGACATGGGAGTTTCTTCTTCTTCGTTCCCCGGCAACGGCGCCAGAAAAATGCTTGATGGCTCGTGGTTGATGTAGAGCTCATTGGGAACCCCAAGAGGAAGGTATGATGAGCACAGCAGCAAGTTTCCCTCAGTATGAAACCAAGGTCTAATCGAACCAGTAGGAGCAAGGAAACACCCCAAAGGTGTTACTAGCTGAGCTTTGGCAGGGCGCACTACTGGTGCTAGTAGCAACATGGAGACCTGCACAACACAACCACAGAACTTTGTCCCCAACTTGCGATGAGGTTGTCAATCTCACCGTGTTTTGCGGAAAACAAAGGATTAAACGTATCGAATGGAAAGAAGTAAAAGTTTGCGGAAAGTAAACACAAAGCGATAACAGTTTATAGATTGTATGTAAAAGACAAGGACTGGGATCCATAGTTCACTAAAGGTGGCTCTCCTTAGATAGATAACATGCTGGGTGAACAAATTACAGTGGGGCAATTGACAAACACCGAGAAAGCAATACATGCATATACTAATCATCTTGACTCCTTTGAGACTTGATTGGGCAATACAACATAATACATAGACCGCCATCCAACTGAATCTATGACTAATAATCCACCTTCAGGTTATCATCCGAACCCCCTCCAGTATTAAGTTGCAAGGAACAGATTATTGCTTTACGAACTGTGTGTAAGGTAAACAATACAATTGTTCTATGAACAAAGGATCGTTGTTTTCTCCCTAGTAGCAACAACACATCTAGTACCTTAGAGATTTCTATCACTTCCCCAGATTACCAGAGGCATGAACCCACTATCGAGCATAAATACTAACTCTTGGAGTTGCTAGCATCTACTTGGCCAAGATAGCTACTAACAACGGAAAGCATGCAAGATCTCAAATAACAAAGACATGATAGAATCAATAATCAATCTGAAATAGCATCTCAATATCCATCGGATCCCCGCAAACACAACATGTATGAATTACAAATAGATGATCTTGATCATGAACGAAGCTCACAAGATCTAAACATGAAAGCACAAAGGAGGAGAACCAGCCATCTAGCTACTACATGGATCCGTAGTCCAAGGATGAACTACTCACGCATCACACCGGAGGCTCACATGGTGATGAAGAAGGCCTCCAGGGTGAATTCCCCTCTCCGGCAGGGTGCTGGGAAGAGCTTCAGGTCCCTCCTGATCTAGGGATGGTGATGACGGTGGCTACAGACTCTTTCGTGGATTTTTGATCGGGTACTTAGGGTTTTCGTCCTGAGGGCAACTTATAGGCGGAAGGAGAGGCCGAGGGGGTGCTGGGGTCGCCCAGACCACCCCCTGGCGCGGGCCAAGCCTGGCCGCGTGGCCAGGTGGTGCGGCCGGCCCCTGGCCCCTCTCCGTCTCGTAATATGGCACTTGATCCCTTCCGGAAAAATAGGCACTTTGGCTTTTGTCCCGTCCAATTCCGAGAATATTCATTTTCTGACTTCCTGGAACCAAAAACAGCAGAAAACAGGCAGCTGGCACTATGGCTCTTGTTAATAGGTTAGTCCAAGAAATCATGTGAAAAGTACTCCAAAGTTGGAACAAAACACAATAAAGTGGATAAAACCAAGCATGGAACATCAAAAATTATAGATACATTTGCAATGTATCAACCCCCTATACTTGTGGGTCATCAAGGTTGATCTAAAGTCACTGTAGGCTCCTGGAAACCGGCCTCGTTCTGCTGCCATAACTGCCGTATATACACAAAGGATTGCAAAGTGTGTTTCAAAGTTTAGATGAAAATAGTGAAAACGACCGTCATTATAAACACTAGAAACAAAATCTCACTTTGCTGCCAAACGAATACTTCAACCCATTATGAGATAATGGTATGAATGCCAAAGTTAGGAAGACATTAATGATTTGCAAAGACATAATGATCTGTTAAAACATAACATGGACAAGACGTTTTCCATAAGCATGCATGATCAATAAATGCATATGTGATATGGTTTATGATGAGTAAAATGCGAGCTAGATTATTTGTACTCTAATGCAAGTGGGAGACTAAAGGAGATATGCCCTAGAGGCAAATAATAAATAGGGTTTTATTGTCATATATCAATTAGTTCGTAATAGTTTCATACTGTGCTATAACTGTATTAATATGAAACGTTAATACACGTGTGGTATGTAAACAAACCAAGTCTCTAGTTACCTCTAGCGAACTAGTTCATTGGTCATGAGGATGATCTAGGGTTTCGAGATCATGGGCATTTATGCCAATTGACAATGAGGTGACGTCATTAGTTGAATGATGTCATAGAGAAACAACCTAACCAGTTGTATCTTAATGAGATCTAGTTACAAAGTTCACCATTAATGATAAACTAAGGAAACCTCGCAACCTGATCCTTAGACTATGAGATAATGCAAATCATCGTTCTGGAGGGAGCTTAGATGGTTATCAAGTATCACACCATGACTGGGTGATCAAAAAGGTGCTACTCGGGTTCCCAAAGGGGCGCGTAGAGGAGTACATATCAAGACCAGGATTTGCCAATCCATGTAATGGATATATACATATGTGGCCATCTCGGTGATATTGCATTAACGAAGCTTGCAAGCGTGTGACTGGGTCACGGAATGCAACGACATGGAAACGAGAAAACAAGTTCATCGGTAATGAGATCGAACGAAGGTATGGAGATATCATAGATCAAATCTCAGGTGAAGTAGGTATCAAGTGGCAAAGGGAATGGGAAACGATTGTTTACGATTCAAACAATATTATCATCGTGGAATGCATAGGGGTCATTATGGGCATCCCGGTCCCGCTATTGATCATTAATGGAGATCATGTTTGTGCCATTCCCGAGCCATGGGAAAATACACTTAAGGGTACGATGAGCTAGAGATCCTCTGTAAGTTGGAATCACCGTATGAAAGAGAAAAGGAAACCGGAAAAGTTCCGTGAGAGAACCGGAATCATTCCGGGAAAGTTCCAAAGTCGTTCGGAGGAAATCAAAAGGGAACCAAAAGGTGTTTCGGGTCAAATCAGATTTTGTAATATGTATTTCAATATTAATTAATGTAATTAATATTAAATATAATATTACATTCTAATTTGAAGGGGTATTCCAATAATGGGCCAAACTTCCTAGGGAAAAAGGGCCCATGAGGGGAAACCGGAGGAGGGAAGGGCCAAGGCCTAGGCGCCTCAAAGGGGCCCACCCGGCTAGCCTAGGGCTATGCGCAGGGTAGGGCCCACGCCTGGCCGGCTGGCCCATGAGGCCCAAGGCGCCTCCCCCTCTCTCTTGATTAGTCCCACATGGGAAACCCAAAGGAGAGGGCACACCTCCCTCCCCTATATAAAGGGGTGCCCATGGGTGGGATTAAACACACAATTTGAGATGTTCTCTAAGGCATTTTCCTTAGAGAATTCCTCCCTCTCTCTCTACATAGTTGTCTCCACGCGTTGGCATGGTCCCAAGAAAGGATTGTTTGCGCAAGAGACGATGCACCTGCAGCACGCCGTTGCGCTGCAGGGATTCCCAGCCGGAGATCTACTTCCACACTCCCGGCAGGGATCAAGGAGTCAGAGGTCATCTTCGTACACCGTATGTGTACGAAACCACGAGGGGCCTCACTTGAGGCACCTTGGATGTCGTGAGCCAGAGCTGCTGCACGATGAAGAAGGAGCAAGGGGTGACCTGCAAGGAGCTTCGTGACTTGAGGTCGGCTACGAGTTCAACTACTTCAACCACGTTCCCCTCGGAACGTTAACCGCGTACGGTTTACAAGGGTATGTATTCTATACGCTCGGTCTTTACAGCATTACTACATAGATAGATCTTGGGCGTATTAGAGTTCCAACGTAGGAATTTTTTGATTTCTGCCGCGGAACCCTTCAAGGCTAAGGTATTCTTGATAGGTTTTCCCTTTTGCTGGTCTCGTGTTGGTAGTTGTCGTGGTGGTGTCACGGCAAATGCCATGGATAGGCTAAAGGTGGGGACTAATACACACTAGGGGAATCCAGGAAGGGATAGTGGAGTGATTCTCCACATAGAAGTTTGTATTGCTATATCTCCAAGATTACAAGTGCTCCTTGAGCTGTATTGGCGAGAGGAGGAAGAAGGAGCTCTCTTACTCTTGCCTACTATCCTTCCCTAGAACTCTAGATCAACTCGTGCTTAACCAACTAGAGCTCAACCAACTAGAGCTCAACCAACCCCCTCTACCAGAACCCTAGCCCCCCTTATATAGAGGAAGTTCGGTCCTGGCCTAGGGCATACGTGGAGGCATATTCCTAAGAATATGCCCCCTCCCAAAGTGGCAACCCGACCGGGGTGCTTTTCCCCCGCGTCATACATGCTTTAGCGACGTAAGTCTCTGCGGCGCCCGCGTCAGACGACATGAGCGTCGTCACCCTTGTCGGCCACGATCCGGTGGTCCTGCCCTTGCTTTCTCCGCTCATGCAGTACATACCGGACCTTCTTTTTGATCAGAGAGATTCCTTCCTTCTCCCAGAAGCTAAGCGAGGACCCGGATCATAGTTGATCCGGCCACACCTATTCCTGCATATAAGTTAGACAAGCACTTCCGACTTACTCCTTAAGTCATACGAGACAATGCTAGGCGTCCCCCTGGTCCGGATTACTCTGTGATTCGGACTGCCTTGAGGTGACCCGGTCAGCATCCGCTTTGCCCTTCCCGGACCTCGGCTAACTCGGTCGTTATACCCCGGAGTGACCCTACCCGGGGGTATCCCCCCAACATTAGTCCCCGAAGCTGGTGCGGTCTTAGCTGCCTCGGCCACTAAGGCCACATCAGGTTCATTTATGTTTGAGCCTCGGACGTTTAATTCCGAGTTAGCTCCTTATCTCGGACTATATGGATTTACGCTCCCTTTGCACGTTCCAAGTTTTCACTTGCGGCCGGGTCACCACTTCGGCTCGGATCCCATGGTTGTCATGGTTTGATCCGGGCCTCGTTTCCTTCTCTCATATGCCAACCCACGTGGAGGCTAATCATTACCTCGTCTTATTTTAAGGGCCTGCACAGTAACCGCCATAGTAATTGTCAGTTATCACTGTGCGCGGGTCACGTCATGCCTGCCTCCTCGTTTACCGCAACAGCGCGTCGCGTCATGGGATTGCTTCTACTCTGTGGCCCCCTGTGTGGCTTTTCTCTGATTGGCTGATGCCGGTGATACACGGCCACACTGTGTGGCTCGTCGGCGCAATGCGATCCCACTCATCGATCTCTAGGGGTGGTTAAATAGGGGAGCGGCGCATCCCTTAGCATTTTTCCACCTCTGCGCCCCTCTGCCCGTTGCGTTTTCTCCTTCGTCTTCCCTGCGACCACGCCGCCGCCGGTGCTTCCAGCAGCAGCGCCGCCGCCGCACTCTCCCCGTGCTTCTTCTTCGCAGCCACCGCTGTGCAACTGCTCAGCCACGGGTCCTCGCCAATCTAGGCCTCAGATCCCCGCCGCCGCTAGCTTCAGCGAGGATAGCAGATACGAGATGATGGAGGAGGACACCGGCACGGCGGACCGCGGCGCGTGGGCCGGGTCATGGGTCTATCAAGATGACCTTGACTGGCTCTACCGGACCAGGCGCATTCCCGCTGGCGTCACCGCTCGTCTCCCCTCCTCGGAACTGGCCCCCTCACCCAATCCGGGTGAGTTTGTTGTATTCCTGTCCCACTTCCAACGGGGATTTGGTCTCCCGGTGAGCGATTTCTTCCGGGATTGGGTTAGGACATACCACCTGCAGCCGCACCATCTCCCAGCAAACGCTATCACCTCTCTTTCCGCCTTTGCCTCTACGATCGAGGGTTACACCGGACTATGGCCCACGAAGGAGCTATGGATTCGGTTCTTTGGCCTTCGTCGCAACATTGTCCCCAATATCCACGTTGAGTCGAAGGACAAGCAGCTCACCCAGTTCGGAGCTGCCTCCATCTCGCCCCGGAGGTTTTCGGTCTTTCCCCGGGTTACCGGGCTTGACTCCTGCAAAGGATGGGCCCGGACCTTCTTCTACGTCCGGAACGAGGGTACCGAAGACTTGATTCGGTTGCTGCCCTACGCTCCGGGTCTACCTGACACGGATTTCTGGGAGGAGGTCCCCAAGAAGCCTACCGCTCTGGCCAACCAAGTTAACAAGAGGTTCGCGGAGCTGAAGAAGCTCGGATTGCGCAATGAGGATGCTATGATCACATTCGTGTGCAACCGAATCTCTCCCCTCTAGAAGCGCACCCACAAGTTGTGCCATATGAGTTTCGGCCGCGACCCCAACTGAACCTCCTCCTTTGAATTGAGCAACACAGAGATCTTTCACCGGGTCAAGGCTCTTTTCACCACCCACGAGGATTTCTCCGCCGAATGGACGTGGGGAATCGAGCACTACTGTCGTGACAGGCTCCCTCCCGCGGTAAGCTCCGCGGGGCAAACTTAATTCGGATGAAGTATGTGTCGGTTTTTGTTATATTTCTGACTCTGTTCTTGATGCTTTTTCTCAGTTGTTCCTTCAGCAAACTCTCGAGGATGGTACGAATCCGACCCTTAAGTGGGCGCCGGACCGAGAAATCCCGGATGAGGAGGAGCTGGACCAGGAGATGTTCCTCCCTATGACCGACACCACCAAACGACCCAGCGGTAAATTCTCTTCTCTTAGAGATTGGCCCGATGATGAGGATGACTCGGATATCGACATGATTGAACCCGTTGAGGCTGTCCCTCTTTATTTTGCCTTTTCGGCATCAGCTAACCCCGGTGGGCATATCCACGAGGATCCTCCACTTGCTACGGGTGAGCCGGTTCCGGTGGCGTCGAAGAAGAAGCGCGGAGCCGCATCAAGTTCTTCCTCCGAACCTTCTCAGCCCACAAAAAGGCAAAAGAAGGCCGGAGACAAGACTGCCTCCAAGCGGGCAGGCAAAGCCCCGGCACGGAGGGCCCGGAAACCCAAGGAGGCCGAAACCTCGGATGCGTAAGTCATTTCTCATTGCGTAACTCACTTTTCCTTGCATCGCGTAATTTCACTCCTGACATTATTCTCTTTTTCAGGCCTCCTGTGGAGGTCCTCAGAGCGGATCAAGCATCTCTTCTCCCCTTCGGTCCGGCCCTTCTCCTCCTCGTGACGACGAGTCACGCCCGCTGAGCCCTATTCCGGAGGGCTCTGTGGCTGCTCCGGGTTCCGCAGTACCTCATCAAGAGGAACGCGACCTCGGAGCAGGAGGGGTCGGTTCGGCCGAGGCGACGACATCCACCACTTCGGCATTGCCGCAACCAGCAACCACCGAGTCTATCACAACACCAGCACCAGCAGCAGCTCCAGTACCAGTAACCGAGCCAGCACCTGCCCTGGCACCAAGGAAACCAACAACAGCTCCAGTGCCAAGTTCCTCTGCCTCTTCCGAGTCATCTCAGCCTCGGCGAGGAACCATTCCAGCAGCTTCCAAAGGGAAATCCACCATGGTTACTTCTTCCCAACAAGCTAAGGGCAAAAAGGCTCCAGATACTGCCAAGTCTACATCCGTCGAGGCCGGGCAGCGAACCCTGTCGTCGATGCTTCCGAAGAAATCACCAGCAACGACAGATGTTCCTGCCGAGCCAACATATGCACAGCAGATGGTTCTGCACACCAACCCAGCTCTTTCCCTAGTTGAGAGGAAGGAAGCTCATGCGAAGGGCTTGGTGGCACCCCACATGCCCACTGGAGAACGGTACCCTCCGAGCCTTATCGACTTCGTTATGAACTGGAACAAGGCGGAGTTCGTCCACAACGACGATCTCCCGGAAAAGTTCGGCCCCGCAGAATTTTCTGCTCAGATGAATACTGCCGCCAAGGCAATTAACCTCGCGGGGCGAATGATGGAGGTATGTAAACTTCAAAACCAACGTAGATAATAGCCGGGTTCGGGAAAAGTCCTTTACATGATGTAGATAATAACCATTAGTCCCCGAGCCTCCGGGGGAGTAGCTTGTTACTCAGCCGGATGCTCATTAAAAAACCAACATAGCTGCATGTAAACTTCAAATATGCACACATCTAGAGCCGGGTTAAGTTCCACTTGGCCCGGATCTTGTACATTTCGAATATGCACACACCTAGAGCCGGGTTAAGTTCCACTTGGCCCGGATCTTGTACACTTCGAATATGCACACACCTAGAGCCGGGTTAAGTTCCACTTGGCCCGGATCTTGTATACTTCGAATATGCACACACCTAGAGCCGTGTTAAGTTCCACTTGGCCCGGATCTTGTACACTTCGAATATGCACACACCTAGAGTCGGGTTAAGTTCCACTTGGCCCGGATCTTGTACACTTCGAATATGCACCAAGCTAATTCTACACTTATGTACTTCTTTCAGGTGACCACCAATCGCCGGAGCGCCGGATTCCAACGCCTGCTTGATACCCACAAGATCCTATGCGCAAAACATGTTGCACTTGGTGCAGAACATGAAAAGAGGGGTAATTTTCTCCCTCGGCACCTCTCCGTTTTTCTTCACTTTCTTCCGCCGAACTAATCTCCTCATTCGGTTTCTGCAGCTGGGGTGGAGGCTGAGAACAAAATCATGCGGAAGAACTTGGAGGAAATCCGAGGTATGTTCTCTTTTGTTCGACCTCTCAGTGTTTGCTGTTTCTTCTTCTCCTTGGCTCGGCAAACATTCACTCCTCGGCTCTGCCGGGTCAACATACTATTTCAGCATCGCTTGAGGATAGTGTGCCCGTGCCTGATATGATGCTGCATTTTCTCGAACAAGCAGGGCAGCATCAAGCTGAGCTGAAGAAGAAGAATGATGAGCTTTCCCTCCTCCGGACTAAGGACGACGAGATAGCCAAGCTCAAGGCTGAGATGGAGAAGATGAAGGCCCAACACAAAACCGAGCTCCAAAAAGTTGGCCAGAACTTCACCGAAGAGCGTGAGCGCCTTACTCTCCAGATCTCCAAGGACCAGGACCTACTCAGAGAATCCGACCTCCAGCTTGGGTCGGCAAACGCTGAGCTTGAGCAACTTCACAAAAGACGCGATGCCTGCATCAAGGAGTTGACCCGGATCCATAGCCATATTTCTCGTAAGTTCCTTTCCCTTGTCCGACATAATTCTCCGGGTTACCTCATATGTCTTTTCTTTACCTTCTTCCTTTGCCTTGTTTCTAGACCACTTTCCAGAGGGTACTGCAATTGCGAGCGCTGCTGTTGCCAAATTTTGCCGAGAGAGGGGTACTCCCATTGCTCTTGATGGTGAGAACATTCCCTTGGACATGGAGGACCTACTGGTCAGCTTGTCCTCTCGCGTGGAGACCATCAAGAATTATGGCAAGGATATCCTCGACGTTGTAGTTCGGATTTTCAACATGTTCTGGCCCGGAGAGAGTAGCCCGGAGACCATTGCGACTCTCGTTGAGAAGTTAATGGAAGTTGAGACCCAGCTTGACCTTTGGAGAGAGTCCGCTGGTCGTGCCGCAGCTGACACCATCCTTCACCATATTCTCACATGGTACGAGAAAATCGACCTCAGCCTCCTTACACGTCGGTGCACCGGATCCAGATAGACCGATGATCCAGAGTGGGTAGCTCGGCGCCAGGCTTGCGCCTACAGCCTCGTCGAATATTCTCCTATTCATGACTGGATTGAAGGGCCGAGCTTCCTGGAATCCACTAGAGACGAGCAAAATGAGAATGTTGAAGATGGGTCGGATGAGGGCGGAGAAGATGATGCTTCAGATATTGAAGACATCGACAACGACGCCGAACCTGCTCCTCCTGTTGCTCCTTAGTTCTAAAAAACTTAAAAATTTATCACATCCCCGGTATGCCGGGTGCAATTGTATGCTGGACATGTAATATTTTGCTACTAAATTTCTATGCCGGATTAACTTGGGCGTAGTCCCCGAGTTTCATTTTCTTGTTCGTCCAATTCTCTGGCTCGGTCCGTGTCTACCTTGATTCGGTTTTACGACTTACGAATCCGAGCTTCAAAAATTGTTTTAACAATACTTAGAAACCTTTAGGCTTAGCTCAAAATAATTCAGCATAATAACTTAAAAATAAATACAGGGTTAGTCCGAAAAAACAAACGTTAGCTCGAATAAATTCGTTTCCTTAGTCGTTTTTCATGTGCTAAGAAATTCCAAACTTGTTCCCTTGCTTGCCATGAAGCCAATTCTTGTTGGACAGCAGCAAGTCGAAGGGTTGGGTTTTTGGTGCTCACACATTACTAATCCGGGTTAAGTAGAACGACTTATTCCAGCTACCGCATAAGAAATTACTACAAACATTATTAAGGTAGTCCCCGGGTTACTGCTCGAGGCACTGCTATTTTATTGATAAGCTCATTGCCGACATACATACCGACATATGAGACGACTCGGATACATACACTTCTTAGCTAAGTGTAGAAGGGACGAAGTAGTGCTACATTCCACGGTCGCTTGGATTCCTCTCCGGACCTGTCCGCCTTGTTCTTTTCCTGTGGCTTTGCATCTATTAGATAGTAAGAATCATTGTGCAATGCTTTGCTCATAATGAATGGCCCTTCCCATGGGGGGGATAATTTATGCATGCCAGTAGTACGTTGTACCAACCGGAGCACCAGATCGCCTTCCCGAAAGACTCGGGGGCACACTTTCCGGCTATGATAGCGTCGGAGATTTTGCTGATATATGGCGGATCTGGACAGTGCCAGTTCTCTCGCTTCTTCCAGCAGATCAACATCATTTTGCCGGGCTTCTTGCACTTCGGCTTCTGTGTATTGGGTGACCCTAGGAGAATCATGCTCTATGTCGGCTGGTAATACAGCTTCTGCCCCATATACCAGAAAAAAGGGCGTATAGCCTGTTGATCGATTCGGAGTTGTTCTTAAGCTCCACAGTACCGCTGGTAGTTCTTCTATCCAGCATCCCGCTGATCTTTGCAGCGGCTCAATGAGCCGGGGTTTTATCCCGGATAATACTAATTCATTGGATCTTTCCACTTGTCCGTTTGATGCGGGTGGGCTACCGAGGCGACATCGAGTCGGATCTTCTTATCTCGGCAGAAGCGCGCAAATGCTCCTTCCGCAAAATTTGTTTCATTGTCAGTTATAATACTGTGTGGATAACCGTATCTCAAGATGATGTCTTTGAGAAATGTCACGGCCGTAGCTCCATCACATTTTCGTATAGGTTTCACTTCGATCCATTTTGTAAACTTGTCCACCATGACCAAAATGTGTGTCATGTTTCCTCTCGCCGGTTTGAACGGGCCAACCATATCCAAGCACCATACAGCGAATGGCCACGTAATTGGTATGGTCTTGAGTTCCGACATAGGCATATGTGTCTTGGTGGCGTACCTCTGACAACCATTGCATTTTCTCACCAGATCTTCTGCTTGTTCCAAGGCACTTGGCCAGTAGAACCCATGCCGGAACGCCTTTGCCACCAAGGCTCGGGATGAGGCATGATGCCCACATTCTCCTTGGTGTATATCTCGCAGGATGTCAAGCCCTTCTTCCGGGTCAACGCATCTTTGGAGGACATTGGTTACACTCCGTTTGTACAACTCGGAATTGATGATTGTGTATGCTTTTGCTCTCCTCTGAGTTTGCCTGGCTAACACCTCCTCAGCGGGTAACGTTCCATCTTTCAGGAATTAGAATATAGGCAGTGCCCAAGCTGGTATGGCTCGTGGAGGGAATATATCCTCATCAATTTCCATCTGATCCACCGGCATAACTTCAGCCGGATCACGCTGTGCAGTCCCCGGGTTTGCCGAGGCAGTCCCCGGGTCTCGCGTACCACCTCCCATGTCAATGTCCATGGGCTCAGCTCCGGATTCCGTATTTTCCGGGACATAGATCGAGTCGGTTCCTGGGGACGGCCTGATAGATGGTTTTCTGAGGTGTTCCAATGCTACACCCGGTGGAATTGCCTGTCTGGTCGATCCAAGCTTTGACAACATGTCGGCAGCCTCGTTTTCCACTCGGGGTACATGGTGAAATTCACACCCCTCGAAGTAACCAGATATCTTCTGCACGTGAAATTTGTATAGTGCCATGTTTGGATCCAGGGCGTCCCACACTCCGGACACCTGCTGCACCACCAGATCCGAGTCGCCAAAGCATATTATCCGACGTATGCCAATCTCTTTTGCCACTTTGAGCCCATGCACAAGAGCCTCATACTCGGCGACATTGTTCGATGCTGCGAAATGGATCTGCAATACGTACTTTAGCTGGTCCTTCTTTGGCGAGGTAAGCACAACCCCGGCGCCTAGTCCGGTTTTGGTTTTCGACCCGTCAAAGTGCATCCTCTAGTAATTCGGATCCGGTGGTGGTGGTTCGTATTGTACCTCGGCCCAATCCACAAAAAAGTCCGCCATAGCCTGAGATTTGATCGCTTCTCTTCTGTCGTATTGGGGCATATAAGGGGCTAGCTCAATTGCCCATTTTGCGATTCTGCCACTCGCATCCTTGTTACCTATTATCTCGGATATGGGAGCTTCACATATTACTTTGATGGGGTGCTCCTCAAAGTAATGCTTTAACTTCTTTGCCGCCATATAGACGCCATATGCCACCTTTTGAAAGTGCGGGTAGTTCTGTTTTGAGGCAGACAATACCTCGCTCAGGTAATATACTAGCCTCTGCACCGACTTACCCTCTTCATTGCGCTCCACTATGATTACTGCACTTACAACTCGGTTGGTTGTGGCTACGTAGAGCAACATTGGCTCCTTTGATAGTGGAGAGGCTGACACTGGCGCGGTGGCCAACATCTTCTTTAAGTGGGCAAAGGCTTCATCGGCCTGTGGCGTCCAAACGAATTTACCGACTTGTTGATGAGTTGGTAGAGAGGCAGTGCCTTTTCTCCCAACCGACATACAAACCGACTCAACGATGCTAGGCATCCAGTGAACTTCTGGACATCATTGAGACACTTCGGCAACTGCATTCATTCGATGGCTTGGATCTTAGTTGGATTAACTTCGATACCTCGGCTGGAGACGAGAAAGCCGAGTAATTTTCCAGCCGGGACACCGAAGGTACATTTTTCCGGGTTAAGCTTTATCCGGAACCTTCTCAAGTTCGCGAATGTTTGCCTTATATCGTCAAGGAGCGTTGTACTTTCCTTGGTCTTGATAACCACATCATCCACGTATACTTGTACGTTTTGACCTATTTGGTCGTGCAAACATTTTTGCATACATCTTTGGTACGTTGCACCTGCATTACGTAAACCAAACAGCATAGTGCGATAGCAGTAAGCCCCGTATGGGGTAATAAACGCAGTCTTTATTTGATCATCCGGGTTTAGAGGTATCTGGTGGAAGCCAAAATATGCGTCAATGAATGACAACAGTTCGCATCCCGCGGTCGAGTCTATGACCTGATCTATCCTTGGCAGTGGAAATGGATCTTTTGGACACGCCTTGTTCAGGTTCGTGTAATCAATACACATACGCCAAACCACTGCCATGTTCGGATCATCCTTCTTTTTTTCTACCAGCACCAGATTAGAGAGCCAATCCGGATATAGTACCTCCATGATAAATCATGCTGCCAGTAACCGAGCTATCTCGTCTCCAATGACTTTTCTCCTATCCTCGGCGAAGCGGCGGAGAGGTTGCTTCACCGGCCTTGCTCCGGGTCTTACGTTCAAAGAGTGCTCGGCCAACTCCCTCGGAACACCTTGCAAGTCCTGTGTAGACCAAGCAAAAATATCCCGATTCTCACGGAGGAAGTTGACGAGCTCGCTTTCCTATTTGTCAGTTAACCCGACACCAATTGTGACGGTGCGCTCCGGGAACATGCTATCAACTGGAATCTTCTTGGTGTCCTTTGCGGCTTGAAATGAAACGTTGCCATGCGAGTTACTTAACGCCGGCATATATTGCTGCGCGGACTGAGCTAGTGCCGCCACCTCTTGGATTTTTCTTTTCTCTTGCGCAATCACAAGTGACTCGGCTAGGTTAGACCCGGCTGAAGCACACTCCATGGAACGTCGGAAATCTCCAGTAATGGTAATCACTCCATTTGGCCCGGGCAACTTCATCTTCAGATAACTGATGTGACAACTTGCCATAATTTTGTTCAATGCTGGTCTTCCGTGTAACGCATGATATGCACTTTCCAAGTTCACCACTTCAAACTCCAGATTTTCAGTTCGGCAGTTATCCCTTGTGCCTAATAGCACGTCGACCCGGATTTTGCCTATGGGCTCACAAGAAATGCCTGGTACTATGCCATGGAAAGTTGTTCTCGTAGCCTGGAGCATGTTCTCCGAGATGCCCAATTTGCGCATCGTATCCGCATACATGATGTTAATGCTACTCCCATTATCAATCAAAACCTTGGAGAACCTCACGTTGATGTTCGGTCCAATTAATGTCGGATCTAGTACTAGCACATACGAACCTGGACTCGGCATAAGTTTAGGGTGATCTTTGATGTTCCAGGTGATTTCCTGGTCCGACCAAGGCATGTACCTCGTCACCGCTGGCATGACCGCATTGACCTTCATATGTCAGCGCTGCAAGCTCTTTCTATCTGTTTCCTCAGTCGTGAACACACAATAACTCTGGTGATGTTCCCTGTACTCATTCCTTCCATCGTTTCCGGGGTACCTCTGATCCGGTTGTTGCGGATTTTCCACCTGATGCACTGTATCCCTTCTCTCATTGTTGTCATACCTCGGCAGAGGGGGAGGCAACATTAGCTGCCGCGTGTTCGCTCCGGAGAGCAATTGCTGCCGGGGTAACTCCTGCCGAGGTTGATCATTCCGGGGTGCCTGAGCATTCCCCGAACCACCTTGCTCTATCTTTCGCATCCACTCACATTGCCTCGTCGTGTGACCCGCCGGGCTATTCGGATTTGGCGTGTGAAACTTACACGGCTGGTCCAATATCGACTCATAGGTATACCTCGGACGGTCCTTCTTTTCCTGCCACTGTTTCTTTTGCTCTGGAGTCCATGTATTCTTGCCATCATTTCTTGGAGTCCATTGCCCTCCAGTTCTCTGGCGTTGGTTGCTCCCTGTTCCGGGTTGATCTTGATTCACAGCTGCAACTTGTTGTGAACCGTAGCGATGGTCTGGTCTGTCATCTCTCCTTTTTCCTCTGTAATCATTCCTCCGGGATGACCTAGCTCCATCCCTCTGATAGTATTCCTTGTTTGACTCGTTTGAGGCGAGCCTAGGTTGAGTCGGATCGCCCAAAGCATACGAACCAGCGATCCAGATCATCTCTGCCAGTGTAACTGGCATTTTCCTTTGCAGCTTCATCCACAGCTCGCTGCCGTATCTGCACCCTTGCGCAAACCACGCTATGGCCTGCGACTCTATGACGCCCTCACACGAGTTCCTCACGGTACACCACCGGGTCAAGAATTCACGATCTGTCTCGTTAGGTCTTTGCTTGCATATTGCTAGGGTCTATGGTCTGTTCGGCCTCTGATACGTACTTGAGAAGTTGTTGATAAACATTTCTTCAAAATCTATCCAGAAGTTGATGCTTCCAGGTGGTAAATTGTTCAGCCATACTCTGGCCGGGCCTTCCAACATCTGGGGCACGTAACGTACAGCCCATCTCAAGTTGCCAGTTGCAATTTTCACCGCCGTAGCATAGTTTATCAGCCAATCCTCTGGCTTGGTGATGCCGTCATACGTCTTCGTGCCCCTGGGTAACTGGAAGTTTGGTACCGGTGGTTCCTTCATGATCCGGGGTCCAAAGCACGCTGGGCCCGGAGGACCTTGACATTCAATCTGTTCTGA
Organism: Avena sativa; assembly: GCA_916181665.1. Taxonomy (NCBI): domain Eukaryota; kingdom Viridiplantae; phylum Streptophyta; class Magnoliopsida; order Poales; family Poaceae; genus Avena; species Avena sativa. The sequence goes on along the minus strand of OV702288.1, from coordinate 623,422,397 downwards.
CCTATACAGGCGATCCAGTTTTAACCTGGCGTCATCCGGCATCAAATCCCTCCTTCCCAATCTAGACCCTATCACGTGATAGTCCGGTCTGGGGTATCCTGCGTTCACCATTTCCGAATCACCATCGTTGTATCGGCTTTGCTCTCCTTGCGCACCTTTCTGCTGCATACCTCGGCCGGCGCTTTGCTCTTGCCTTGGTATATTCCGCGGTTGCGTTGTCCTGCTCCTGCAGAGTTGTGCTGTCCGGCATTACCGTAGTGTTCCCTTGACCGGCATTGCCTTGGTCGTGATTACCTCGGCCAGCTTCACCTCGGCTCACACTCCGTCGATCATCATTCTTCCGCATCTCTTTTTCTTTTCCCGCACGCGTTGGGTCGTACGGGACGATCTGTTTGTTCTGTCTGGCCGAGGTTACTACCTCTTCTCTCCTTGGACCGCCATGAGGCGATGATGCAGCTCCAGCGGATTTCTCCGGGTTACCCATCACCGAATGGACGATCTTGGAGGCCCCAGCTTTCTCCGGGTTAGCTGTCAGCAGCTCTTCGTTCTACCTGTTCGCGATCCGAACCAGCTCGTTAACCCTATCTTGCTGTCTTTGACGGGCCTCACCCGTCAGACCCTCTATCTCGGACGCAGCCGCATCTGCTGCTCTGAGGTTCTTCGCCGGGGTGCTATACCTCGGCAACCCCACAGACAGATAGTTTTCCGACCCTTCTGCTCCATCATCACCTTCTCTGTTCATCTCGCTTATGAGATTTCTTCCCTTTACTTTCACCGCATCAACTTTGTTTGCCTTTGCGTACTCACGCAGCGTCATGTTCAGCGATTGCTGAGCCGCCGCTATTTTCTTTGCGCCCTCCAATATCTTTTGCCGAGTTTCCTCTAGCTCGTCCTGTGCCTGAGCCGGATCTACCACTGCTGCTACCGGGTTAGCCAAGCTATCCATAGCTTCTCTCAGTACGTTCTCAGGCCTCTCTAGGGGAGGTCCTCTACCTTTCCTCGGTGCCTTGGGTGTTACCTCCGGGTCTGGTGCCGGATCCTTGCTTGCGCCTGCACCTGGCACAGTCATCATCACCTCCGCATGGTCCGGGGAGTGAGCGATACGCGCCCCGCGAGCCACAGTGAGGGGTGGTTCCCCCGCATCAACGACGCGGCGCGGATGAATGCATGATATGTCCACAGCGACGTAGACCTTGTGCGCACCGAGCTTGACGAAGAGGCCGTTGCGTGGAAGTGGGCGCGTGCCGAAGCAGCCAGCGTTGTCGCTGACGAAATCCAGCGCTCCAAATCGCTGAACGAGCCCTGAGACGATGTGTTCGCCAGTGCTGATGAGGTTTCTCGTCCGGATCTTCACCCCTGCTAGCGCCGCTAGCCCCACGGTGGGCGCCAACTGTCGTGGTGGTGTCACGGCAGATGCCATGGATAGGCTAAAGGTGGGGACTAATACACACTAGGGGAATCCAGGGAGGGATAGTGGAGTGATTCTCCACACAGAAGTTTGTATTGCTATATCTCCAAGATTACAAGTGCTCCTTGAGTTGTATTGGCGAGAGGAGGAAGAAGGAGCTCTCTTACTCTTGCCTACTATCCTTCCCTAGAACTCTAGATCAACTCGTGCTTAACCAACTAGAGCTCAACCAACCCCCTCTACCAGAACCCTAGCCCCCCTTATATAGAGGAAGTTCGGTCCTAGCCTAGGGCATACGTGGAGGCATATTCCTAAGAATATGCCCCCTCCCAAAGTGGCAACCCGATAGGGGTGCTTTTCCCCTGCGTCATACATGCTTTAGCGACGTAAGCCTCTGCGGCGCCCGCGTCAGACGACATGAGCGTCGTCACCCTTGTCGGCCATGATCCGGTGGTCCTGCCCTTGCTTTCTCCACTCATGCAGTACGTACCGGACCTTCTTTTTGATCAGAGAGATTCCTTCCTTCTCCCAGAAGCTAAGCAAGGACCCGGATCATAGTTGATCCGGCCACACCTGTTCCTGCATATAAGTTAGACAAGCACTTCTGACTTACTCCTTAAGTCGGACGAGACAATGCTAGGCGTCCCCCCCGGTCTGGGTTACTCCGTGATTCGGACTGCCTTGAGGTGACCCGGTCAGCATCCGCTTTGCCCTTCCCGGACCTCAGCTAACTCGGCCGTTATACCCCGGAGTGACCCTACCCGGGGGTATCCCCCCCAACAGTAGTTGAGAGACCGGGTTTAGGATAGATAGCCATACTATCAAGAGGGGTTCTCGATTGAATAACTCGATCGTATCGTTCAGAGAGAACTCAAACCTTTGCATTCTTAGCATCATCATTCTTGGTTGTTGGTTGGATCTTATCCATGTTTGGCTCTAGAGCTTGTGATCAATACAAGCATTAGTTCATCAAAATCGGATCTCCCTTTTATATCTTGTTGCGATTTTGATCTTTGAGGTTTTCTAGATGCTCACTAAGTGAGGTATCTCACATTATAATACTTGATACTTTCTCACTTGGTGATATCCAATACTTTCTCACTTTTAGTTGGGAAGCTCTTGTTATCCTCTTTCCAATGCAATTGGATTCAGGATAATCGGACTTACCAAACAAAAGTTATCGCAGTTTGATTCTTGCCTTTTATTTAGTCAGAAAAAGAAAGAAAAAACCTCTTGTGTGTGGGCCAAGCAGTAGTACCGCTGGGTACTACCGGACGCCTCTTCGAGCTACCCTTGTTTCTGTCCCGCACGGTAGCCACGCCACGCTAGCCCACCCTGCTCAGCATTGCGGCTTCTCTCGCCGTGCTGGCCGCCGTTGCTCGCCTCACGTGCTCCCGCTTTCGCCCCGCTCGCTCGTCCTGGCTCCCGCTCCGCTTGGGCCGGCCCAGCAGTGCTACCGCTTGCCCGACTCGCTTCTCCGGCCCAGCACAGCCGCCGCTCTCCGCGCTCTCTGCTTGCTCGCAGGCCGCATCGCGCGCATGCTCGCTGCCCCACCTCGATCCCCTGTGCGTGCCCTCGCTCTCTCGCTAGCTGCACGCATCGCTAGATCGCTCGTTGCACGCCCGCCCGTGTTGACTTCCTCGATCGATCGCTGCTCGCTCGCGGTGCGCTGCTGGGCTGGGTGGCTAGGTCCGGTAGTACGGGGCCTCAGCAGTACTACCGGCCCAGGCAAGAGCTTTGCCCCAACAGGCAGAAAACAGGTCCCCCTTTATATTGCCTTTCTCTCTCATTTTATTTGGTTGGTTCTCCTTCCTCTTTGCTCTAGCTTTGCCCCATTATTTGCCCCACTCTTTGAAGCTTGATTTCTCTCCCTCCCTCCAATGGTTCTTGCTCATATTTGAGAGGTAGAGAGAGGAGATCTAGATCTACAATTTGACCAAACCAAATCACCTCTTTGTGAGTGAATCTTTGGGATCAAGATCTTTAGGGCTTTTTGTGTTCCCCTTTTGTGTTCTTCCTCTCTTGTTCCCCCAATTGCTTTAGTAACCTTTTTGGAACTTGAGAGTGAGGATTTGGGGCATCTTTTTGGTGTTCTTGCCATTTGCACTAGGTGCATCAGTTTGTGTTCTCCCCAGAGGATTTGTTCGGTGATATTCATTGAAGCTTGTCCCTCTTGGGTTCTTGGAACCCTAGACGGTTGTGTGGCCTTTGTGGTGTGTTCTTGGGGTCGTCAATTAAGTTGTGAAGCTCCCCCAAGATTGTGGCCTTGGTGGCGTTTATTGGGAGCCTCTAATTAAGTCGTGGAGATAGCCCCAATCTTGTACGGGTTTGGTGACCACCCTCAAGTGTCCCTTAGTGGAACAGGTGCTTGCCGCGTGGTGGGTGTGATGTCTACGCACGCTTCTATTCTTGTAGACAGTGTTGGGCCTCCAAGTGCGGAGGTTTGTAGATCAGCAACAAGTTTCCCTTAAGTGGATCACCCAAGGTTTATCGAACTCAGGGAGGAAGTGGTCAAAGGTATCCCTCTCAAGCAACCCTGCAATCAAGATACAAGAAGTCTCTTGTGTCCCCAACACACCCAATACACTTGTCAGGTGTATAGGTGCACTAGTTCGGCGAAGAGATAGTAAAATACAAGTAATATGGATGATTATAAGTGGTAACTGCAATCTGAAATAAGAGTGGCAGCAAGCAAACATGTAACAGAACTAATTGTAAATGGTGTTTCAATGCTTAGAAACAAGGCCCAAGGATCATTCTTTCACTAGTGGACACTTTCATATAAAATATCTTCTCTTCATGATGCTACCTTGAGATACTCTCCAGTTGGACGATGTAGGGCTATAACAACACACCTTAAAGTTCGCATTCGCCATCTAGATAACCCCTCACTATCACCTTGAGCGCTAGATGGTTCCAACAAACACCACAATCTCATAGAGACATCCAACTCAAATTATACTCATGATAAGTATTTATGTAACCTTAGCCGAAGTGCCACACGGTGTGCACACTGTCAACTTCACACACGTGGGGATAAGCAGAGATTAATTAAAGCAGTTGAGTAGAAGAATAGATCTATAGATTACAAAGCTCATGATCTCGATAAGATCACGCATAGAGAGAGAGATGAACACATAGCTACTTGTAGAGCCCTTAGCCTCGAGAGAGAACTACTCCCTCCTCATCATGGGAGTCAGCAACGGCGATGGAGATGGCGGTGGAGTCGATGGAGATAGATCCGGGAGCACTTCCTCGTCCCAGCAGGGTGCCGGAATAGAGACTTCTGTCCCCCGAATCTCCTCTTCGGTGGCGGCGGCGCTGCGGAACTTTTTATGGAAATCTGATCTCGTACTTAGGGTTTTCGTCCTGGGAGGCTCTTATAGGCAAAGAGGCAAGGCCGGTGGGCGCCTGAGGGGCCCACACCACCCCCTGGCGCGACCTAGGCTAGCCCGCGCCACCAGGTGGTGTGGCCACCTCGTAAAACATTGATCAAGGTATTTGTAAAACATTGATAGCTGGGATCATAGTACTTTAACATAGCATGAAAGATATAGTTCTAACAATAAGACAAAGCAACTATGTTGTAACATGAAAAGGTACAAATAAAAGATTCATGAATAACAATGCTTTGAAAGACGTTTGTTTGTTTCTCATATAGAAAACATAATGAGAATGGTATTCAGCTTGTCCCTCATGGTGTAGCAAAACATAAATGCATAGGACACCTTCAAAGTTCATAAGGGTGACTAGATACAAATAGTTTAAGAACAAGCAATATCAAAGTTATGAATCAATCAACAAGTTTTGGGACAATGCACATTAAACTAAGAATGACCACTATGATCTCTTAATAGGTGCATAAAGATAGAAGATGGAGACTGATACATTGCAAATGTATCTATAATTTTTGATGTTCCATGCTTGGTTTTATCCACTTTCTTGTGTTTTGTTCCAACTTTGTAGTACTTTTCATATGATTTCTTGGACTAACCTATAAACAAGAGCCACAGTGCCAGCTGCCTGTTTTCTGCTGTTTTTGGTTCTAGGAAAGTCAGAAAATGAATATTCTCGGAATTGGACGGGACAAAAGCCAAAGTGCCTATTTTTCCGGAAGTCATCAGATGCCAGAATACGAGACGGAGAAGGGTTGGGGGCCGGCCACACCACCTGGACCATGCCAGGGGGTGGTATGGCCGACCCCGACACCCCCTCGGTCTCTCCTTCCGCCTATAAGATGCCCTCGGGACGAAAACCCTAAGTACCCGATCAAAATTCCACAAAAGAGTCTGTAGCCGCCGTCATCTCCATCCCTAGATCGGGAGGGATCTGAATCTCTTCCCGGCACCCTACCGGAGAGGGGAATTTACCTTGGAGGCCTTCTTCATCATCATGCAAGCCTCCGGTGTGATGCGTGAGTAGTTCATCTCTGGACTACGGGTCCATGTAGTAGCTAGATGGCTGGTTCTCCTCCTTTGTGCTTTCATGTCTAGATCTTGTGAGCTCCGTTCATGATGAAGATTATCTATTTGTAATTTTGCATGTTGTGTTTGCGGGGATCCAATGGATATTGAGATGCTATTTCAGATTGATTATTGATTCTATCATGTCTTTGTTATTTGTGATCTTGCATGCTTTCTGTTGTTAGTAGCTATCTTGGCCAAGTAGATGCTAGCAACTCCAAGAGTTAGTATTTATGCTCGATAGTGGGTTCATGCCTCTGGTAATCTGGGGAAGTGACAGAAATCTCTAAGGTACTAGATGTGTTGTTGCTACTAGGGAGAAAACAACAATCCTTTGTTCATAGAACAATCGTATTGTTTACATTACACGCAATTCGTAAAGCAATAATTTGTTGCTTGCAACTTAATACTGGAGGGGGTTCGGATGATAACCTAAAGGTGGATTATTAGTCATAGATGCAGTTGGATGGTGGTCTATGTATAATGTTGTAATGCCCAATCAAGTTCCAAAGGAGTCAAGATGATTAGTATATGCATGTATTGCTTTCTCGGTGTTTGTCAATTGCCCCGCTGTAATTTGTTCACCCAGCATGTAATCTATCTTAAGGAGAGCCACCTCTAGTTAACTATGGACCCCGGTCCTTTTCTTTTACATACAATCTACAAACTGTTTACTACTTTGTGTTTACTTTCTACAAACTATTACTTCCTTCCATTTGATACGTTTAGTCCTTTGTTTTCAGCAAAACCGTGAGATTGACAACCTCATCGCAAGTTGGGGACAGAGTTTTGTGGTTGTGTTGTGTAGGTCTCCATGTTGTTGCTGGCACCGGTAGTGCGCCCTGCCAACGTTCAGCTCGCTACACCTTTGGGGTGTTTCCTTGCTCCTACTGGATTGATAACCTTGGTTTCATATTGAGGGAAAACTTGCTGCTGTGCTCATCATACCTTCCTCTTGGGGTTCCCCAACGAGCTCGATATATTTTGGGCCATCATAGACTCAACATAAAAATAAAAGAAAGGCCCTTCATAGAAGGAAGCAGGGATTCAAGTTTCATAAAGAGCTTCCAAAAATTATGGTACTTATTAGCTTTCAGCTCTCATTACCCCTATCATAAGCATATTTAGGTGGTTAAGGTTAAAGTGAACAAATATGAGGATATGCTTGACAAGTTATAAGTTGAAAATCTCATGCCCCTTGCGTACGAGTACCGAACCTCATGCTACTCAACTTTAGTGACTAGTAAGTTCTGAAGAAATATGCCCTAAGAGGCAATAATAAAGTTGTTATTATATATTCCTTATACATGATAGCTGTTTATTTTACATGCTAGAATTGTATTGATTCGGAAACATCAATACATGTGTGTTTAATAAACAAAAAGGGTTCCTAGTCATGCCTCTCTTATAGACTAGCTTGTTGATTAACAAAGATGATCAAGGTTTCCTGATCATGGACATTGGATGTTGTTAATAACAAGGTCACACCATTGGTGGAATGATGTGATGAACATTCATCCGAAGTATAGCATTACGATCAAGTCATTATGTTTATATTGCTATAACATCATACGAAGTAATCTTTATCCTTAGACCATGAGATCATGTTAATTGCTGACACCGGAAGAGTATCTTGATAACATCAAACGTCACACCGTAACAGGGTGACTATAAAGATGGGTTCAGTACTACGAAGGTGTTATGTTGAGGCTCATGGATCAAGAGTGGAATTTGTCAATCCAGATGACGGATAGATATACTCTGGGCCCTCTCGGTGATATCACATTAGGATAGCTTGCAAGCAAGTGATGTGATCACTAGAATGTTATATCACGGGAACGAGAACAGAGTGCATGTCGGTAACGAGATCAAACTAGGTATGGAGATACCAATGATCGAATCTCGGACATGTAATATATCAAGAGACAAAGGGATTTAGTTACAAGCGTTAAAGGTTCTCACGATCACAGAAGTCATCGTTGAATGTGTAGGAGTCAGTACGGATCTCCAGGTCCCACTGCTAATTATTGATCGGAGAAGGGTCTCGATCATGTCTGCATTATTCGCGAACCGTAGGGTGGCACACTTAAGAGTTACCGGACACCATTTTGGAGCACATATGTTTCAGACGAAAGAATTGCAAAGCGCAGGAATTGTTTCAATAGAAACCGGAAATTGTTTCGGCTGAAATTGCAGAAGGTGGTTCTGCATATGATATTGAAATATTGCAAGGGGATATATGTGAATGTTTGTTAATTAAAGTAATTAACAAAATTCTGAATAAATTTAATAAAAATAGTTTTATTAAATGAGAGAGCATTAAATTTGGAGAAATTTAATGCATTTAAAGTGGAGACTTTAAAAGGGAATGTGAAGAGGCATTTTAATGTGGAGGGGTTACCACCACATGAATGGGGGAGGTGAGGGGTCACCCCCCCATGCACCGGCCATGGAGAGAGGGGGCACCCCCCTCCTCCTATAAAAGGCCACCCATTCCCTCCTTCATCCACACATCTCCTTGTGAAGGATCTCTCTCCCCCTCTAGAATTATTCCCACATGGTCTCGGATTAGCGAGATACATGTTCCCGGTGGCATTTCGTCTGGAAGGAGTTACTGCTTCTGCTGGATCGCTGGAGCGAGGAGGTGGAGGTTGTCTGGTGGCTTGAACGTGTGTGTGAGTGCGGATGCGCTGCTGAGTTGCGGCGCTCGGACTTCCTCACGATCTTGAGATCGGCAAGTGTACGACTATATCAACCACGAGTTCCTACTCATTAACAAAGCTCGTTGTCTACGAGGGTAAGTTCTTGTTGGATGTATGTCCACCCGTTGCTTTGTACCTAGTAGATAGATCTTGGCGTGTAGTTCACACCGTAGGAAATTTTTTGTTTTCTATGCTGCGGTCCCAACAAGTTCTTGTCATTGTAAGTGCATGTGTATCATAGAGAACCGCCAACGGGGTACCCCTTGCCCCATGATACAGAAGCTATCCCATATCAAAATGACAAGGGAACAGACATTGAGCATCTCAGCGATCTTTTTATTTGCTATTTGCATAGGTTTTTATTGAGGATGCTTCACAGATTGCTCACTATGGTTATGTTGCAAGTTTCCACCATGATTAGGCATGGCTTAGGCTAGCCGCCCAGACGTTTATCTAACACATATACAAACTCCATGAGATTACAAGCTCCCCTTTTATTTCATACCGCCAGGATCCATAAGCAAAAGAACATGATATCAACTAAATAAAGTGCAATGTTGAAAGCATTCCCCATGATAACATGATTATGCTAATCCACAACTTACAAAATGCAAGCATATACGCAACATAGATGGGCACAATGGTTCAAGTTTATTAAGTGCAAGAACAGTAAAGTGTGCCATCAAGTTTGTGAGAGATTTAATCACTAATTTTCACATAACAAGTTTAATTCGAAAGGTAGATAAAAACATGAATATACTTGGAATAGCAATAATTCTAGTAGGTAGGTATGGTAGACTCTTTGGAATAACTTGGTTTTATTTGGAGTTGGATGCATGAGTGGAACTCATACTTGGTACATGTGGAGGCTAGCAAAAGACTGGGAGCGACCAACTAAGAGAGCAATAATGGCCATAATCATGCAAAGCGACAAAACATTATTAATTAAAGCATAAAGTGATATTACAAGTCGAAAACTAAATGATCATAGAGGCTATGGTGACTTGGTATAGTCTTAACATGGTGTGAGCATGCGCCAAGTCAACCCAAATAAAGCATCAAAGGAGAATACCACAATATTATGCTTTTATATGCTTAAACAACGCACGATTCTTTCAAGGCACATTAAGCAATCTCAATTGTTTGTAACAAGTCATGCTACAACAATAATCACTAAGCATAAAGTCATAGCAATATCAAATATGACATGATAAAGTCTAAGTCACAGTCAAAACAAGCCTCCTTTTGTACCACTATAAGTATGAAATTTCCTACTCTTTTCCAACACCAATTGAAAACTAAATCTAAACGCAGTGCTAGCAAAGGAGAACACTCGTAGAACAATAAGAGTGAAAACTAGAGTGTTCTAGGCAATTAATAACGGGGTGTGTCTCTCTCCAAAAGAAGTGTGTTGGGATCGAACCAACTTATTTAAGCAAACCAAACAAAATAAAACTAAAAACAAATATGAAGACGCTCCAAGAACAACACAATTGTGCATGAAACAATAAAAATGAAGTGTTTGGAAGAAAACCTGAGATTTTTATTGATGAAGAAGGGGATGCCTTGGGCATCCCCAAGCTTTGACGCTTGTACTTCTTGAATATTTCTTGGGGTGACACAGGTGACATCCCCAAGCTTGAGCTTTTGTCCATACTTCATCTCATCACATTATTCTTCCCTACACTTGAAAGTTTCCTTCATACAAAACTTCACACAATCTTCATTAGCAACATTAGTGTACTCAAGATAATAAGTCTTTGGGTTCAGTTTCAACACAAGTAAAACTTCCATTAAAACACAATTTACTGTAGCAATTCCTTTTAAAAGTTCAAGTGATCAAAGAGAACTCAAAGAGAAAGATATTAAGAAGCAAATGCAAATAATGGCAGAAATCTGTCAAAACAGACCAGTAGGTAAAAACCGATTTTTTCGAAGACCTTCTGTTGCTCAAATCGAAAAGTGTTAAACTAACGAAAGTTGGATAACAACCTGGGGCATAAGCACAGAAAATTACATCTCAATCCGACATACTGACATTTTTCACGATTTTTTACAGTGACGTATAGAAATCTGTTTCGGGACAGCAACTTTTCCAAGTCTTACTTCCCTCTCATTAGAGGTTATTCTTGGCACAAAAACCACACAAAAAGGATAAAGAGAGGTTATTAAGGAGGCAATAACTTCCAAGACTCAACAAAATAAAAATAAACTGAAAGCAAAATATATTGGGTTGTCTCCCAAAAAGCTCTTTCTTTATAGCCATTAAGATAGGCATGATAAATTTTAATGATGCTCACATAAGGATATGAATTGAGGTAAAAGAGAGCATCAAGAACCAAATATAGAACAAATTTAAGTCTAACCCACTTCTTATGAAAAATAATCTTGTAAAGAAACAAGTCATGAAAGCACAAAGCAACAAGCATAGGAAAGCAAAACAAGTGCAACTTCAAAAAAATTAACATAAAGAGGGGAAACTTAATATTGTTGAGACACATAAAACCATGTTTCCCTCTCTCATAATAACTTTCAGTAGCATCATGAATAAAATTAACAATATAACTATCACATAAAACATTCTTATCATGAGCCACATGCATAAAAGAATTAATTCTCCCCATATAAACATAGTCATTCTTATTAATTACAGTGGGAGCAAAATCAACAAAATAACTATCATTATTATTCTCATCACCATAATCATCAAATATAGGAGGCATGTTGTAATCATAATTAATTTTCTCCTCAATAGTAGGTGGACTAAAAATATTGTATTCATCATTGTAATCATCATATATTGGAGGCATAGTATCATCAAAGTAAATTTTCTCCTCCGTGCTTGGGGGACTAAAAAGATCATTTTCATAAAGACTAACTTCCCCAAGCTTAGACGTTTCCGTACCATTAGTAACAAAGGTGTTCAAAAAATTTATACTAATAACATTGCTATTAGCATGCAAAGAAAGTTCCGTGGGTTTTTTAATTTTCTTTTCAAACTATTCATGTTCTACCTTAGGAAAAATACTAAAAAGATCTCTATTTTTTGTTGTTTTCCATTAATCCTAACTAGTGAAAATAAAAAACAAGAAACAAAAAGATATAATTGCAGAATCGAAAGGAAATAACTTCGAGCACTCACACACCTGTAACAGTACTAGAAGATAGCTTAGTAGCCAGAAGATGTGAGTACCTTTTACCTTACCTCCCCGGCAACGGCGCCAGAAAATAGCTTGATGTCTACGCACGCTTCTATTCTTGTAGACAATGTTGGGCCTCCGAGTGTAGAGGTTTGTAGATCAGCAGCAAGTTTCTCTTAAGTGGATCACCCAAGGTTTATCGAACTCAGGGAGGAAGTGGTCAAAGGTATCCCTCTCAAGCAACCCTGCAATCAAGATACAAGAAGTCTCTTGTGTCCCCAAGACACTCAATACACTTGTCAGGTGTATAGGTGCACTAGTTCAGCAAAGATATAGTAAAATAAAAGTAATATGGATGATTATAAGTGGTAATTGCAATCTGAAATAAGAGTGGCAGCAAGCAAACATGTAACAGAACTAATTGTAAACGATGTTTCAATACTTAGAAACAAGGCCTAGGGATCATACTTTCACTAGTGGACACTCTCATATAAAATATCTTCTCTTCATGATGCTACCCTGAACTACTCTCCGGTTGGACGATGTAGGGCTATAACAGCACACCTTAAAGTTTGCATTCCCCTTCTAGATAACCCCTCACTATCACCTTGAGCGCTAGATGGTTCCAACAAACACCACAATCTCATAGAGACATCCAACTCAAATTATACTCATGATAAGTATTTATGTAACCTTAGCCAAAGTGCCACATGGTGTGCACACTCTCAACTTCACACACATGGGGATAAGCAGAGATTAATTAAAGCACTTGAGTAGCAGAATAGATCTATAGATTACAAAGCTCATGATCTCGATAAGATCACGCATAGAGAGAGAGATGAACACATAGCTACTTGTAGAGCCCTTAACCTCGAGAGAGAACTGCTCCCTCCTCATCATGGGAGTCAGCAACGGCGATGGAGATGGCGGTGGAGTCAATGGAGATAGATCCGGGGGCACTTCCCCGTCCCGGCAGGGTGCCGGAACAGAGACTTCTGTCCCCCGAATCTCCTCTTTGGTGGCGGCGGCGCTGCAGAACTTTTTGTGGAAATATGATCTCGTACTTAGGGTTTTCATCCTGGGAGGCTCTTATAGGCGAAGAGGCAAGGTCGGTGGGCGCCTGAGGGGCCCACACCATCCCCTGGCGCGGCCTGGGCTGGCTCGTGCCACCAGGTGGTGTGGCCACCTCGTGGCCCCTCTTCGTCTCGTCTTCTGGCTCCGTGAGTCTTCTGGTAAAATATTGACTTTGGCTTTTGTCCGGTCCAATTCCGAGAATATTTCTTTTCCAGCATTTATGAAGCCAAAAATAGCAAAAAATAGGCAACTGACACTGTGGTATCTTGTTAATAGGTTAGTTATAGAAAATGTATAAAAATACCTCAAACTGTGAACAAAACATAAGAAAGTAGATACTAAACAAGCATGGAACATCAAAAATTATAGATACGTTTACAACGTATCAGGATGCTCGGGAGAATAGGGTGAGGCCTTTGTGGTGTTGGTGGTCTTAGTACCGCCCACCCCTCCAACGAGACGTACTCCCTTGTTGGGAGGAACTCGGTAAAATATCGTCGTCCCCGCATGCCTCGGTTATCTCTATACTATCTCTATACCCGAGCTCTTTACTTATACACTTTACATTGTGATAGGCATCGTGCTTGAAGTAATCTATATTGCTATCGCATTGTTACTTGTCTTGCTTAGCATAAGTTGTTGGTGCACATAGGTGAACCTTAGTATATCTAGATTTTGTGCTTAACAAAAGAAAACGTTAGTTTTATTCCGACATTGTTAAGCCCATCTCGTAGAAGTTTTTAACCGCCTATTCCCCCCTCTAGGCGGCATCCGTGATCTTTCGATTGGTTTTATTGGATACCGTTCTTTCAGTACTAAATGGCTCCAGCGTATGCAGTATTTTCTCTATGAAGTCATACATGTTCAGTTGTGTGGTATTGCTTAAGGAGATCATTGGATTTTCTCTATATGAAGTCGGAAGTGTTCAAATGGCTTCTCAAAATTAAGATTGAGATGTTGGATTTATCTAAACCAAAGTTAGTCATATCTTGGCTTTAGTTTCAGCCGTGGTATAGGTTTCAGCTGGTGATGGCTAAGTTGTTCAAGCATATTTTTCAGCGATTTGTTTCTATTTGTATTTTTTAGAGAAAGGACATGTAAAAACATTTACACATCTTTTCATTAAGAGGGAAATCAAAAATAGATACATGATTACAGGCCAAAGCGCCATAGTTCACTCATCTCAGAAACCTTGTTCGCCTTCCTTTATTATTAATTTTTAATATAGGATATACTAGATGGACTCGACGCATTCTGCTACGCTGTCCTCTGCTAATAGCGTTTAAATTTTATAGCAATAATGTTTGTTCGATGGTAGATTTATGGATTGTTTTGTCGCAACACATCAGCAACAAACCTAGCAGAACCATGAGCAATAAAAACACAAGCACACACAGGACGACCCGCATCCGACGTGCCTAATGGCGCAACATTGAATATCACGGATACCACGGAACCCAACGCACAAGCATTAATATAACAACAAACAAGATATACGGAGAAATAAAATAACAAAGCCAAGCAAAATTAAAAGAGTGGAAATAATCAATCCAAGTAGTCGTCGTCCCATACAGCCCAACGACACATGCGCTTCCCAAAACAGTAGCAACAAACCAATCACCATAGCAATCGAATAAAATTGCCCAGGGGATACACCCCACCCCCACCCCAAATCACATGCGCAGGATTTTGAACCCACGTATAGCAAAAGCCTAAATTGCTGCCAATAATTAACTTGCTTTTACTATGTTCATGCCAATTCGAAGTATCTCAAACTATTGTAACAAGTGACCCGATGTACCAGCGGTTTACTCACCGGTCTAGCCTTCAAAAGTATATATATGGATGAGTGGGTCAACATATGTGTGTGATGTCACCATTTGGTCGGAGGATCTTAGAAGCAAGGAGAGGCCACTAATTCTAGGGATTTTAGTACTTGTAAGGATACATAATTGTAGGTGAGGCGCATACAGTTCACTCATCACAACATTCTTGAGAGCGTCAGAGAGGGTGTGGTCAAGCTCTATTATGTTGGTATAAATAATTCACTTGTGTCACAGAGCACCTGGTATTAGAATAGAAAAGGTTACATCGAAGCATTTGAAATTACACGAGGTAGATAACGGATAGAATATCAAGTCTTCACCAAATTAAATAAGAGAAAGCATTAGCTATGCTAACTTCTAATTGCTTAATATTTTATTTAAAATTGCATGAAAAAGACTTACAACTTTAAAACTTCAGTGTTGCTCCAAATGCTATGACCACACCTCTATTTTCAGCATAGAAGGCACATATGACCGCTATTAGCAATTTACGGGAGATGGAAGAAAGCAGTGTTGTGCCGAGACGTACTAAAAGTTTATATAATGATTCTTATTTTTCTTCTTCAAATCATTTACCTTATTTTAGCATGTCAGAATTAATATATTAGAATCACGAGCGTACATATAACTAGGATAATGTATTGTTCATCGAGAACATGTTCACTTGACTTTTGGATTTTTAACGTCCTTGTCATTAAGAACATACCTACGCACGTCACTTCGCTGCTTGGTTACAATTCTAGGTGTTAGCTCGTGATATGTAGTATAATAAGAGTGAAAGAGTATGTGGGCCCTCATGTGTGCTTTTGGTAACTGATGATAATCTATATGGACTAATGCTTGTATCAAGTTGCACTTGCAAGAATTGTCCATTGGCATCACTTGAAGCATGTGTTGGTTTCAAGGTAGAAGAAATGAAGAAGAAAAATAAAAAAAGAAGATCAAGGGTGTCTTGAAGAAGAAGATAGAGTTCCTCATGTGTATCTTCAAGACATCATTCAAATTGAGTTAGAAGAAATGATGTGCAAGCTAAAAATGCGTCATATCTAGAAAATCTCATGCTTGAAGCTTGTCATCCTCGGCGATCATGGATCGATGAAGACAAGGTCAAAGAAGAGGTTTCCCCATGGTGTATGGGGGAGCAAGTTGCAAGTCTTTATCAAGCGAGTGTGTGGAAGAGCAATCAAGAAAGGTGTTCCATCTTGAGGGGTAGAAGACCGTCATCATCAAGATCAAGTGGAATATGCGCGAGGCAAAGGTATGATCTTGATAGGGTTTCTTTTTTACAGATCTCATGGTGTTTGTTGGGGAGACCAGTTTATAGGATAGATAACCGTACTATCAAGAGGGGCTCTCGAATGAGTAACTCGATCATATATTTCAGAGAGAGCTCAAACCTTTGCATTCTTAGCATCATCTTTTTTGGTTTTATTTGGATCTTATCCATATGAGGTTCTAGAGCTTGTGGTAATATTCATAACAAGCTCTAGTTCTTCGAAAATGGATTTCATATGCATTCTCTATTGCGTTTTCGATATTGGAGGTTTTACCGGTTTGTCTTTTAGAGATAGGTAAAACCTTCTATAATTTGGTTCTTACTCATGTGAGGATTTGGAGCTTTTGTTAATCTCCATGACAAGCTCAAGTTTGTCGAAAACAAATTTCATATGTATTCTCTATTGCGTTTTCGATGTTGGAGATTTTACCGGTTCGTCTTTTTGAGAGAGGTCAAACCTTTAGTCATTTGGTTCTATCCTCCCTTGATGTACTATGATGTTTTTCTATATGATCTTTTAGATCTTATTTTCCTCTTTAAAATGAGCCCAAGATAATCAAAATCGGAGTCCGGATGCAAAAATTATGGTTGTTTTCGTATTGGTCTTTCTGCCAGGTTTTGTTAGATCAGAGACTCTGGACTAAATCTTCGGTCTATCTGTGGACCGTGTACTGACTGGCATCCAGTTTGTCCCCATTTGGCCTGGGTACACCAGAGACTCTAGTCCCAGTCCGGAGACTCCGGACCGGGCGATTCCTAGGCCTAACGGTTGGATTTTTAGGGACCTATTTAAGGGGTCCTTCTTCCCCATTCGTTCTTTAGATCTCTTGCAAGTTACCTCCCACCATTGTTGACCTCTTGAAGCTTGCTACCCCTCAGTCCCTCCTATGATTCTTGCATATTCTTAAGGGATTTGAAAGAGGAGATCTAGATCTACACCGTCTATGCTCCGACAGTTTGCACTCAGCACACTCATTGCGACTGGCGGTGTCAACACCCGGATTTTTAATCCCAGATGCCTGTTATGTCATACATCGCAATCTCAGGATTACCATTTTTGCGAGACATAACAGATTGGATATCACAGTACATCATCCATTACAAACCATAAATAAGTTCTTACACAAATAAGGATCTCATGATCCAGTCTTAATATAACAAACAACGGAATAAAATAGTAAGCGTAGCGGTGGGGTCCATCTTCAGGGGCACAGGCAATGCTGACGTAGGCAGATAGTCCTAGTTATCATAGCCATCCTGCTGGCCATCATCTTGGTAGTCTCCTTCATAGTCTGGCCATGAGAATAGCCAGGGACAAAAGCCATGAGTACTCTTTAAGTACTCGCAAACTACCACTAACAAGTAAGACAGTCCTAGTGTAATGTGCTATCTAAGTTTAACTATAAAGTTAAGTTTAAAACCTAAGCTGAGTTCAGAAACAAAGAAAGATAAAATAAAGTTCTATAATCACTTAATTTGGGAGGCTAGTGTCACAGTCACAACCCTGTTGTGGTCAAGTCAAGGTTCATCATTCATTTCTTAAGTCATTTTGAAAACATCTGACAACGAAACAGTATGGCCACTCCAACTGTCCATAACCGCGGACGCGGCTATTCGAATAGTTTGACACTCTGCAGAGGTGGTACACTTTCACCACAAGATTCGATACATCTATCGGGGATAGCCCTAAATCATCATACTTAGTATGCAGATAATCAAACATAACCTTTCCTTTACACACCCTAGTATAAGCACCTCTCCTATGAGCATGGCCTCCCAACCATGACCATCTGTCATCTTGGGCACTGCATAGGTGGACAACATTGAGAGGTAGCCTCAGCTCAAACCTCTCCCGCGAGGAAACTAATACTAATGCATATAAACTTCCGGCTAAGCCTTACCCAATTTAGGTATTGTGGTTGTATGGTAATTTTGGAATGGTATCGCATCCGAATCCAACCATCAGTTTTGGTAAAAGGGCTAAGGCTCATGCCTCAACATTTTCATCATCATAAACCATTTGTGTTTCTCAACACATGTCAAAATATCTCAATAGAATGACTCATCATTCTAAGGTTTTCACAATTCATTTTCACTAAGTGTTCCCATCTAAAGTGACTCAAGTTTTTATCTACTCTAAACTATTAAGTTAAGAGTGTTCACTAAGGTGGAAAGATGGGATCAATCTCATGCCATAGAATGACATCCAAAGTTATCTAGATAGGTCAAGTTTTATACTCTTTATGCTACCCTCAAGACAAGTAAAGGACTTTGGTAATTTAAAGGAAGTAAAGCTTGGAAATAAGACTTGGGGTAAGTAATAGTCAAAGTGGTATAACCAAAGCATGCCTAAAGCATCTTTGCTCAAATCATCTAGCTTAATTCCAGCTTGCTAAGCATTATACTTGCAAGTGTTAGCTTGCATTGTTAATGATGGCTTGCCTTGGTTGGTGCACTGGTTGAAGTTTTCTTCCTCCTCTTGATAACACTCCTCCTCGAAAGCTTGGTTGGTACTATCGTCTATAAATACATATGGAGTATACAATCACCAAACAATACTTAACTAGGCTACTTAGCATTCTAAGGCACACATTGGATGATCTATTATCATCATAAGCATCACAAGGTTTTATTAACTAGTTTCATTCTTTTTATTTAAGAAAAGTAATTTCTACTCATTGAAAATAACTAAGATTTAATATTCTCCTTTTAAAATATGGGATCATGTGGACACATGTCATCACCACATATTCTAACATATGGGAATGTGATTTAAGGGTTGAATCACATTTACTTTGGTTTAAGTTTAATATTTAATGATTTAAAGTGACTAGAAATGCCTATATAGCATCATTTTGGTACTAGTATAAAGTCACTGCATGTAAACCTTAATATTATTACATATTCAGATAGGTATGGTTAAATGTGATTTTTGAGAGTTGGAATCAACTAAAAAGCTATCATGGTTGATTTTATAAAAATGTTTGAATGTGCAAATGCTTTTGTCTTGTTATTTTTACTAGGAGAGATATCTAACTCTAAATGAATTAAATCCAACGGGCTTGGGTAGATCTTTTCAGAAGCTTTCCAACACAATTGGAATCACTTCATTTGGATTTGTAAATCTCTCTTAAATGATTTTCAAACTAGGGGACAGAACTAAGTCCAAACTAAATTAGAAAAATCTAACTTTGAAATGCTGGGCTAGCGCGGGAAGGAAAACGGGCCGGCCCAGTGGTGTTCCACGGCGCAGAGAACAGCTGACAGGGGGTCCACATGTCATTGGCTCTTTACACGCGAAGCGGTACGGGGTGATGTGGGCCGTTAGATTAGAAGTGAGATCTACGGCTGTGACTTGTCGTCGACGACGGACAGGTCGCCAGCGAGGTGGAACCCTTGCGGCTCGGTGGGGGTCTGTGGCGGCTTACCGGGGCTCCGACGAGGGTCGGCGAGGCGGGCAAACGAACAAGTCGAGGACGGCGGTTCTCCTGGTACCGGCGGCGTCCTGAGAGGTGGCCTTGATCAACGACGCCCTTCTCCTTCCTCCGCGGCAGACTCCGGCGAAATTCCGGCGCTGCGGACAGCGGCTTGCTCCGGTTGTGCTCTGGGAGTGTTGTGAGATGGTGGGGATGAGAGTGGTGTGAGGAAACGGTGCTGGGGTGGCCTCTATTTATAGGCTCGGCGAAGCGGCAAAGGAGTATGGGTGGTGCTCGTCGGTGACGACGGCACAGCGAGCTAGAGGCGTGGGCTGTGGGTTAGGATGGTGGGTAGTGCCCTGACGAGTGTCACGTCGGTGAGTGTGCAGTGGTTTGCGGTCGGGGGAAGTGAATGGCACGGCGCGCACTAAGTCTCTGCCGACGGTGAGTTTCACGGCGGCCGGCGACTACGACGCATGGTCAGGGGAATGGGCATGTCCGTTAGCTTCCTAGGCCGGTGGGGATCGTGCAGGCGGGCGACTGGAGCGAGGCGAGGTCTGGTCGAGTCGGGACCGTGCGCGCTCTGCGGGCGGCGTCGGCATGGCCGATAGTCTCCGGGCACGGCGGTTCCTGGCTGCTCTGGTCGCTGTCCTCAGGCTGGGGCTGGTTGGGCGGTGGAGGTGGACCACAAGCAACCTCCTGGACATGGTGGACAACGCTGGCGGCGGCTGTAGCGTGCTTTCGCCGGTGGGGGTGCCCAAATGGTGCTCGGCCTTAATGGCCATGACCATTTGGTCGTGGCACAGTGGGTGGCTAGGCTAGAGAGGGGTAGGGGAATGCACTGGGTGGCTGTGGTTTCAAAATGGGAGACCAATTTGGTTCAAACACTGCTCCAAATAGTGTTTTATGTTTTGTTTGAATTCTTCCCACAATGTGTTTGTAAAAATGGCCGTAAGAACTGAAGTTTTGAATTTTTGGATGATTTTTGGTGGAGTTGCTAGACACGTGCTTAAGTCTCTGGGGTTGCTTAGGATTTGAAAATAGAGCTCATTTGAGTGGTTTTTGAATAAGTGGGATCTTCTCATATGAACAACATTCAATTTTCAAATGCTATTTAAAATTAGTGTTTGAAAGTTTTTGGCAGATCACAAAGTGGGCCTTGGTACACTACTACATGTACTAGCAAGGGGTGCAAAGATCCTTATTTGTTTCTGTTAAGAAATGAGTTCTAGGAATAGCTAAAGTAGGCATGGTAGTTAAAATGGCACAAATGACCATTTCTTTCTTTTATTCATTTTGATTTGTTTTTCTTTGGGATTTGTTTGGGAATGATCTAGATGATGTTTATTTCACCTAAGAATCATTTTACAAGCAATGTATCACTTAATCAAAGCAATTCAAAACAACTCCTATTTAAATGCACACACATATAAATGCTTTAATATTTTTAAATGGAAAAGTTTTTGTTAACTCTAAATTTGATGATTTTGATCTTGATCACTTGGATTAAAGTTTTGGGATGTTACAAACCTCCCCCCTTAAACAAAATCTCGTCCCGAGATTTACGAAGGAAAACTAGGATCTAAAGAGATCTGGGAACTCTGTCCTAATGTAATCTTCTCGCTCCCAAGTGGCTTCCTCTTCGGTATGGTTGCTCCATTGAATCCTGAGAAATTTGATGCTTCTGGTCCTGGTGGTTCTGTAAGCTTCCTCCAAGATACGGATGGGCACTTCACGATATGTCAGGTCATTGTTGATGTCCACAGCTCAGTGATCGATGTTCTTGAAAACTCCAGTCTTCTCCGGCAATTCTAGGCATTTGCGAAGTAACGAGATATGGAACACATTGTGGATGGCTAACATCTCCTCTGGCAGTTCCAGTTGATAAGATACTTCTCCTCAACAGTTCAGAATCTTGAAGGGCCCGATATACCTGGGGGCTAACTTTCCTTTCAGACTAAAGAGTTGCATTCCCTTCAATGGCGAAACCTTGAGATATACAAAATCTCCGACATTGAAAGTCAGGTCTCTTCTTCTCTTGTCAGCATAACTCTTCTATCTGATTGGGCGGTCTTGAGGTGCTCACAGAGTTTGTGAACCTTCTCTTCGGCTTCTCGAAGAATGTCGGGTCCAAAAATCTGACTCTCTCCTACTTGTGACCAATTCAAAGGGGTGCAACACTTTCTTCCGTATAGGAACTCAAATTGTGCCATCTGTAAACTAGCTTGATAACTGTTCTTATTTGAGAATTCTGCGAAAGGCAGGTAGTCTTCCCATTTTGATCCGTATTCTAACACACAAGCTCTAAGCATATCCTCTAAGATCTGGTTGACTCTCTCAGTCTGTCCATCAGTTTGCGGGTGATACGCGGTACTGAAGTTCAACTTGGTTCCTAATCCTTCCTGGACTTTCTGCCAAAATCTCGAGGTAAACTGGGTTCCTCGATCAGATACTATGGTCTTGGGGGTTCCATGCAGACTAACAATCCTAGCAATATACAATTCTGCTAGCTTCGAACTCTGGTAGGTGGTCTTGACAGGTATAAAGTGAGCTACCGTGGACAGTCTATCAACGATGACCCAGATTGAGTCATTTCCCCTACTAGAAGTAGGCAAACAGGTGATAAAGTCCATTTCGACGGAATCCCATTTCCATTCTGGAATCTGCAAAGGTTGCAACAGTCATGCGGGTCTCTGATGCTCTGCTTTTGACTCTTTAGCAGATGTCACACTTGGCGATGTAGCTTCCGATTTCTCTCTTCATCTTGTGCCACCAAAATTTCTCTTTCAAATCTTGATACATCTTTGTTCCTCCAGGGTGGATAGAATAAAGAGTATCATGAGCTTCCTGCATGATAACTTGCTTCAGTTCCGAATCTGCTGGCACATAGATACGTCCTTTGTACCACATAACTCCTTCGTCTTCAGTGAATCCAGGTACCTTTCCTGTACCAATACGACGTTTGATTCCGTCGATACTTTCATTTCCCTTCTGGGCTTCCTTGATTTGGCTGATTAATGTGGGTTGAAGTTCAATGCTAGCTAAGAATCCTTCGCTAACCAGCTCAGTTCTAAACTGCTCCAACTCCTCATACAAACTTGGCTGCTTCTCCTTGATCATGGTGTTTAGCCTACACGGCAATCTGCTAAGAGAATCCGTACCACATTGGCCTTGCCGGGGTGATAGTGAATGTCAAGGTCATAATCCTTGATTAACTCTATCCATCTCCTTTGCCTCATATTCAACTCCTTCCGAGTGAAAATATACTTCAAGCTTTTGTGATCTGAGTAAATCTCACAGCGATTACCCATCAAATAGTGACGCCATGTCTTCAGTGCCAAAACTACGGCTGCTAATTCAAGATCATGGGTCGGATAGTTCTGCTCATGCTGCTTCAGTTGTCGAGACAAATAGGCGATGTCTTTGCCTTCTTGCATCAGTACGCATCCGAGACCAATCTTGGATGCATCACAATATACATCAAACGGCTTCGTGATATCTGGCATGATCAATATTGGGGCTAATATCAATCTCTTCTTCAGTTCCTGGAAACTGGCTTCACATTTGTCAGTCCATTCAAACTTCTTGTCCTTCTTTAGCAATTGGGTCATGGGTCTGGCGATGCTCGAGAATCCTTCTACGAACTTGCGGTAATATCCCGCTAATCCAAGAAATGCACGGACTTGGGTTTGAGTGGTTGGGGCTTCCCATTCTTCGACATCTTTGATCTTGGCGGGATCAACAGAGACTCCTCCGGCAGACACAATATGTCCTAGGAATCCTACTTCCTTCAGCCAAAACTCACACTTGCTGAATTTGGCATATAACCGATGCTCTCTCAGGGTTTCTAGGATGATCCTCAGATGTTGCTCATGCTCTTCTTTTGACTTAGAGTAGATAAGGATATCGTCGATGAACACAACTACAAACTTATCTAGGAAATTCATAAAGATCTTATTCATGAGATTCATGAAATAAGCAGGGGCATTGGTTAATCCAAAAGACATAACCGTATACTCGTATAAACCATAGCGAGTAGTAAAGGCGGTCTTCGGAATATCCGCTGCACGAATCTTAAGTTGGTGATAACCAGTCCTAAGATCAATCTTTGAGAATACCTGGGCTCCAGTCAACTGATCAAATAGATCCTCTATCTTTGGCAAAGGGTACTTGTTTTTATGGTGACATCATTCAACTTCCTGTAATCGGTGCACAAACGATTGCCTCCATCCTTCTTGTCGATGAATAACACTGGTGATCTCCATGGCGAAGCGCTTGGTTGAATCAAGCATGTTGCCAACATAGCATCCAACTGCTTCTTCAATTCTACTAACTCTGAGGGGTTCATGCTATAGGGTCTCTGGGCTATGGGTCCGGTTCCGGGGATTAGTTCGATAATGAACTCAATATCCCTATCCGGGGGCATACCTGGCAATTCATCTGGGAATATGTCAGGGTATTCACAGACTACTCTGACTTGGTCAATGGTGAGTAGGGCTAGACTCTTGTTGCACTTGAATTGACAGGGTAAGGTTTCAGATATATGCTCTACTGTGACTCCAGAGCTACTGGTCATGGTGATGGCTTTCTTAGCACAGTCTATCAGTCCTTTATGCCTTGACATCTAGTCCATACCTAGTACTACTTCCAATCCTTTGGTTCCAAGTACTATTAGGTTGGCATAAAAATCTATCCCATGTATTCTGATAGGCACAGCTTTGCAAATTTTTCTAGCTTTTGTAGTTGAACCGAGGATTTGAACTATCATGAGATGCTTCAAGTTGGTTGGGTGGATCTTACTAGTGCATGCAAATTCTTCAGTGACAAATGAATGCGATGCTCCCGAATAAAATAATACTCTTGCTAAAACTGAGTTGACAGAAAACATACCTAGCACTACGTCTGGCGCTTCTTGGGCTTCTTCAGCGTTCATGTGGAAGAGACAGCCGTTGCGGTTGTGAGGGTTCCCTGGGGCAAATCTTCTCCCTGGTTGAACACGACGCTGCTGTTGAGCCGGGGCATTCACATTGGCAGTGGCTGCAATCTTCTTGGGACACTCATTGGAATAGTGGCCCTTAACTCCACACTCGAAACAAGTTATCTGAGACTTGTCTTTTGCTGCAACAGGCACAACATTGCTGCCAGTTCTGGGTGCAGTGTTGTTGTTGTTGCTCTTGGGAGGGGCATGGTTGAAATTGTTGGTGTTGTCGGAGTGGTTGTTGTTTCCTCCGGACTTCACATTGCCTCCGCTACGGTTGGGGTAGCTTGGGCGAGACATTGGGGGTCGATTGTTCCTTGGTGCATATCCTGGTGAGGGGTTGGGACGGTACTTCTGGTGACTGCTGGATCCAGTTTGCTACATCATACGACGTTTGCGGTTGTCGTTTGCCTGGTTAATCTTCCCTTCCATCTGAATTGCGGAGTCGGCTAGCTCTTCGAGATCCTCGAAGCGGATGTTAATGAGGACAGTCTGCATCTCATCATGCAGTCCGTTCAGGAATCTCTCCTTCTTCTTAGCCTCTGTGTTAATCTCATCAGGTGCATATCTGGCAAGTGACAGGAATCTGTCACGGTACTCCACCATAGTCATTCTGCCTTGCTTCAACTCTCTGAATTCATCCCTCATTCTGGTGACTAAGCCCTGTGGCACGTGGGTGCGGCTGAACTTGATTTTGAAGGCTTCCCATGTCATCACTTGACCATGGTTCATCAGGCGGATGCTGTTCCACCATGCTCTTCAATCTCCTGCCAAGTAGTGGGTGGCAAAGAGAACTTTCTCGTTGTCATCAACTCTAGCTACTTCTAAATTGTTCTCCATTGTCTGCAACCAGTCATCTGCAACTAAGGGGTTATCTGAAGTGCTAAATATTGGGGGATTGGTATTCTGGAAGTTCTTCAGCTTGGATCCTTGATGATCCTGATTTCCATGCCCTTGGTTATTGAGAGCCATCTGGGCGATCTATTGTAGTGTGGCTAGATTAGCTTGGCGCTCTACCCTGCTTGCTTCTCTGTCTGCGATGAGATTCTGCAGGATCTGCAACATTGGGTCTTGTGACGAGATGCTCCCTCCTTGGTTTCCACGAGTCATCTGAAGATTGAGGTAGATAAAGGGGCAAGAGGGAAAGTTCTAAGGTTCATGGTTTTGGTTTTAAGACTAAAATTTTGAGTTTGACTCAGGTTTTGTAACTAACTTCATTTCATTCATTCAAACAAGCACACGATACAAACACACACACACCACAACAAGGAAAACAGATGGTTTTAAGAACCATTCTGCAAGCTACGATACAGTGGGACCGATACATCTCATGCTACGACAGTGCTCTAGTGCATCTACTCATCGTCGATGAAGTCGGAGTCCTCATTGTCAGTGTAGAAGTCCACGACATCCTCCTCCAGAAAGTCATCATCATTGCTGAGGTAAGAATCCATAATCTCCCTGGATGTCTTCACCCTCCTCTTCTTCCTCCTTTGCTGCAAGCTGAGCTTCTTGCTCCTTGACGGTCTTCTCGAGGTCGGCCACCTTCTTGCGAAGACGGGCGATGGTGCGATCCTTCTTCTCGCGTTGGAGGCGAAGAGTCTGGCGGTCCTTGACAAGCAGTGAGAAAGTCTGGGCCTTCTGGGCAGCAATGGCACGGGTGTGGTTGGCGAACTCCCTAGCATTGTCCAATTCCTTCTAGCGATTTTACAGCATGAAGTCAAGGTTCTCCACTTGACGCTTCAGCTCCGGGTGACCCGGCATCTCCATCGGCATTCCCATGAAGTCACGCCTCGCATAGTGAGCAAAACGGGTTCCTTGGATTTGGTTGACACTAAGGGCACATAGACGTGCGAGAGCTTCATGCATTGCCATGGCTAATCCATCTAGCCAGTTGTTCTCTCTCACGGAGAACTGGATTCTCCCGGACGTTGGTGCTTCTATGCTTCCTCGAAGATCAGCGGTGACTAGCCACTGTAAATCTCCTCCTGGGGGTCCTGGAAGTTGAGCTCCAAGAAACTCCAGATGCGAGCGTCCCAATAACTCAGATAGTGAATCTAGATCCCTCTCGAAGATCAGTTGGCCTTGATTGCCCAATTGGTAGAACTTGCTGAACCGAGTCTCCATCTACAAGAATTAAGGATGAGGAAATTAGTGAAGTGATCAAGTGTGTCAAATTTTATGTAGTAATGTAAGAATTGGAGGAACATGAATTTTTGAGAAAGAATGAATTCCCAAGGGTAAGAGGGGAAATAGTTTTTCATAAATACTCACTTTGGTTTTGAAATTAAGTTTTTGTTCGGACGTCCATTCTAACTAGGGTCTCCTATGGTCAGGATGGCTCTGATACCAGCTTGTCAACACCCGGATTTTAATCCCAGATGCCTGTTATGTCATACATCGCAATCCTAGGATTACCATTTTTGTGAGACATAACAGATTGGATATCACAGTACATCATCCATTACAAACCATAAATAAGTTCTTATACAAATAAGGATCTCATGATCCAGTCTTAATACAACAAGCAGCGGAATAAAATAGTAAGCGTAGCGGTGGGGTCCATCTTCAGGGGCACATGCAATGCTGACGAAGGCAGATAGTCCTAGTTATCATAGTCGTCCTGTTGGCCATCATCTTGGTAGTCTCCTTTATAGTCTGTCCATGAGAATAGCCAGGGACAAAAGCCATGAGTACTCTTTAAGTACTCGCAAACTACCACTAACAAGTAAGATAGTCCTAGTGTAATGTGCTAACTCTAAGTTTAACTATATAAAGTTAAGTTTGAAACCTAAGCTGAGTTCAGAAACAAAGAAAGATAAAATAAAGTTCTATAATCACTTAATTTGGGAGGCTAGTGTCACAGTCACAACCCTGTTGTGGTCAAGTCAAGATTCATCATTCATTTCCTAAGTCATTTTGAAAACATCTGACAACGAAACAATATGGCCACTCCAACTGTCCATAACCGCGGACGCGGCTATTCGAATAGTTTGACACTCTGCAGAGGTGGTACACTTTCACCACAAGATTCGATACATCTATCAGGGATAGCCCTAAATCATCATACTTAGTATGCAGATAATCAAACATAACCTTTCCTTTACACACCCTAGTATAAGCACCTCTCCTATGAGCATGGCCTCCCAACCATGACCATCTGTCATCTTGGGCACTGCATAGGTGGACAACATTGAGAGGTAGCCTTAGCTCAAACCTCTCCCGCGAGGGAACTAATACTAATGCATATAAACTTCCGGCTAAGCCTTACCCAATTCAGGTATTGTGGTTGTACGGTAATTTTGGAATGGTATCGCATCCGAATCCAACCATCAGTTTTTGTAAAAGGGCTAAGGCTCATGCCTCAACATTTTCATCATCATAAACCATTTGTGTTTCTCAACAAATGTCAAAACATCTCAATAGAATGACTCATCATTCCAAGGTTTTCACAATTCATTTTCACTAAGTGTTCCCATCTAAAGTGACTCAAGTTTTTATCTACTCTAAACTACTAAGTTAAGAGTGTTCACTAAGGTGGAAAGATGGGATCAATCTCATGCCATAGAATGACATCTAAAGTTATCTAGATAGGTCAAGTTTTATACTCTTTATGCTACCCTCAAGACAAGTAAAGGACTTTGGTAATTTAAAGGAAGTAAAGCTTGGAAATAAGACTTGGGGTAAGTAATAGTCAAAGTGGTATAACCAAAGCATGCCTAAAGCATCTTTGCTCAAATCATCTAGCTTAATTCCAGCTTGCTAAGCATTATACTTGCAAGTGTTAGCTTGCATTGTTAATGATGGCTTGCCTTGGTTGGTGCACTGGTTGAAGTTTTCTTCCTCCTCTTGATAACACTCCTCCTCCTCGAAAGCTTGGTTGGTACTATCGTCTATAAATACATATGGAGTATACAATCACCAAACAATACTTAACTAGGCTACTTTGCATTCTAAGGCACACATTGGATGATCTATTATCATCATAAGCATCACAAGGTTTTATTAACTAGTTTCATTCTTTTTATTTAAGAAAAGTAATTTCTACTCATTGAAAATAACTAAGATTTAATATTCTCCATTTAAAATATGGGATCATGTGGACACATGTCATCACCACATATTCTAACATCTGGGAATGTGATTTAAGGGTTGTATCACATTTACTTTGCTTTAAGTTTAATATTTAATGATTTAAAGTGACTAGAAATGCCTATATAGCATTATTTTGGTACTAGTCCAAAGTCACTGCATGTAAACCTTAATATTATTACATATTCAGATAGGTATGGTTAAATGTGATTTTTGAGAGTTGGAATCAACTCAAAAGCTATCATGGTTGATTTTATAAAAATGTTTGAATGTGCAAATGCTTCTGTCTTGTTATTTTTACTAGGAGAGATCTCTAACTCTAAATGAATTAAATCCAACGGGCTTGGGTAGATCTTTTCAGAAGCTTTCCAACACAATTGGAATCACTTCATTTGGATTTGTAAATCTCTCTGAAATGATTTTCAAACTAGGGGACAAAACTAAGTTCAAACTAAATTAGAAAAATCTAAGTTTGAAATGCTGGGCTAGCGCAGGAAGGAAAACGGGCCGACCCAGTGGCGTTCCACGGCGCAGAGAACAGCTGACAGGGGGGTCCACATGTCATTGGCTCTTTACACGTGAAGCGGTACGGGGCGATGTGGGCCGTTAGATTAGAAGTGAGATCTACGACTATGACTTGTCATCGACGACGGACAGGTCGCCGACGAGGTGGAACCCTAGCGGCTCGGTGGGGGTTTGTGGCGGCTTACCGGGGCTCCGGCGAGGGTCGGCGAGGCGGGCAAATGAACAAGTCGAGGACGACGGTTCTCCTGGTATCGGTGGCATCCTGAGAGGTGGCCTTGATCAACGACGCCCTTCTCCTTCCTCCGCGGCAGACTCCGGCGAAATTCCGGCGCTGCGGACAGCGGCTTGCTCCGGTGGTGCTCTGGGAGTGTTGTGAGAGGGTGGGGATGAGAGTGGTGTGAGGAAACGGTGCTGGGGTGACCTCTATTTATAGGCTCGGCGAAGTGGCAGAGGAGTATGGGCGGTGCTCGCCGGTGACGACGGCACAACGAGCTAGAGGCGTGGGCTGTGGGTTAGGACGGTGGGCGGTGCCCTGGCGAGTGTCACGGTGGTGAGTGTGCAGTGGTTTGCGGTCAGGGGAAGTGAATGGCACGGCGCGCACTAAGTCTCTGCCGACGGCGAGTTTCACGGCGGCCGGCGACTACGGGGCATGGTCAGGGGAATGGGCGTGTCCGTTATCTTCCTAGGCCGGTGAGGGTCGTGCAAGCGGGCGGCTGGAGCGAGCGAGGTCTGGTCGAGTGGGGACCATGCGCGCTTTGCGGGCGGTGTCGGCATGGCCGACAGTCTCCGGGCATGGTGGTTCCTGGCTGCTCCGGTCGCTGTCCTCGGGCTGGGGCTGGTTGGGCGGTGGAGGTGGACCACAATCAACCTCCTAGACATGGTGGACGACGTTGGCGGCGGCTGTGGCGTGCTGTCGCCGGTGGAGGTGCCCAAGTGGTGCTCGGCCTTAATGGCCATGACCATTTGGTCGTGGCACAGTGGGTGGCTGGGCTAGAGAGGGGTAGGGGAATGCACTGGGTGGCTGTGGTTTCAAAATGGGAGACCAATTTGGTTCAAACACTGCTCCAAATAGTGTTTTATGTTTTGTTTGAATTCTGCCCATAGTGTGTTTGTAAAAATGGCCGCAAGAACTCAAGTTTTGAATTTTTGCATGATTTTTGGTGGAGTTGCTAGACACATGCTTAAGCCTCTGGGGTTGCTTGGGATTTGAAAATGGAGCTCATTTGAGTGGTTTTTGAATAAGTGGGATCTTCTCATATGAACTACATTCAATTTTCAAATGCCATTTAAAATTAGTGTTTGAAAGTTTTTGGCAGATCACAAAGTGGGCCTTGGTACACTACTACATGTACTAGCAAGGGGTGCAAAGATCCATATTTATTTCTGTTAAGAATTAAGTTTTAGGAATAGCCAAAGTAGGCATGATAGTTAAAATGACACAAATGACCATTTCTTTCTTTTATTCATTTTGACTTGTTTTTTTTGGGATTTGTTTAGAAATGATCTAGATGATGTTTATTTCACCTAAGAATCATTTTACAAGCAATGAATCACTTAATCAAAGCAATTCAAAACAACTCCTATTTAAATGCACACACATATGAATGCTTTAATATTTTTAAATAGAAAAGTTTTTGTTAACTCTAAATTTGATGATTTTGATCTTGATCACTTGGATTAAAGTTTTGGATGTTACAGGCGGCCATCCACACCGGAGGTCGCCGAACCAGTCACGGTAATACTCTTCTTGGGTGTAGACGCCTTCTTCGGACGCTTCTGTTCCCTGGCTAAAGGGGGCGGAGGAGGAGTGCCCTCACACACCTCATATCTCTTTTCGGTCTTCCCCTGATCAAAATCAAGCTGCTTCCTTGCCCTTGCTCTTCTGCAGATACTATAACACCGACAGCTTCCATTGTAGCTGCAGCGGTACACAAGCAGTGTTTTTCCCCTCCTTAGCTGGACTGCCTTCAGTTATCCTCACATTAGCCGATGAGCGCTTACAATTCTCGCACAACATCAGTTGACCATCTCCCCCGTGCTCCTCCACGCAGAACCCAGCTAGCACCACCCCGCCCGTTCGGCCAGAGTCTCGACCAACTGGTTTCTCCGTCCAAGCTGCCTGCTCTCGTCCCACCGGACGACTAGCTGACCCTCCATGCATTTTCGCTCTGTTCCAGGGGGTATCGACCAAAAGCCATTTATCGAACCCTACCTTCCCAGGTGAATGTTCCCCGGTTCCACACTCCTCCTGGCCATGTCCGAGGAGGCCACAGACTGTGCAGTACAAAGGAATTTTCTCATACTTCGCGCGCATAATCACTTGGTCAGCTTCTTCCGTCTTGAAAGATCAAACCGTGTTAGGCTTATATGAACATCCAACCACACTACGACCCTCACAAAATCGCCTCCATCCAGCCCCATGTTGTTCATATCCACCGCTATGACCTCTCCCACGCTAGCTGCCAGTCCCTCCATCAACATCCTCTTGCGGTACAATTCAGGGATGTCGTGTATCTGAATCCACGCATGGATGCGGTGCAGATCAACCGCAGATGCTCTACAACTTCCATCGTACTTTTCAATCAACAGACCATGATCATGAAATAACCACGGCCCTTGCTCTGTAATCTTCTTCCAGTCACCCAAGCAGCTTGCCTGAACCAAGAATCTGTTGTCTTCAAGGTCCCGGAAAGACACATCCTATGCCGGTGCCCAAGCAAACCTCATGGTTTTCTTCAGAGACGTCACACTGAATGGCCGCGGCGTCAGCAACTTCATCACTACCATCCACCTCGATCCTTCCTTCAATGCCTCTACCCCACTTTTTGCTACAAACAAGCCTTCAATGTCCTTCCCCTTCAGGTTCATACTTCGCAGTAGTTCCTCCAAGGACGACTCAGACCCCTCCTTCTCCGCCTTGCCACTCACCCCCTTTCTCCTTTGCCACCGCCATGCCGATCTGATCTCAAACCCTAACCGAAACAGCACCCACCAAGGCTGGGCGGCCGAACCAGGTCGGCCCCTTGATCAGCCCGAGTAGCGCGATCGACTAGAGGGAGAGAGATGGGTCCGATCGCGGGGAGAAACATCCCTATCGCTGGAGACCACAGGATTGCCGGAGGTAGACAAACCCTAGCCGCATCGATCAAATCACCTAGTGGAGAGCGAGTGCGCTTGGAAAGCATGAATAAAACCTTTGGCGGAATCGTTGGGCTTGGCCCTTTGGACCCGTGCAGGGCGAGTGTAGAAGAGCGCGACGAAAGGCAATAACGTATTGCGACGTTGGCAGAAAACAGAACATACATTTTCTTTTTAGATACTCCCTTGGTTCGTATAAGTGTACTTCTAGCTTTTTCCTAAATCAAACTTTATTAAATTTGACAAAAAATTTCTGTGAAACGTAGCAATATTTATAGCACTAAATCTGTTTTCAAATTTAATTTATGTATAGCTACATTTATCTTTAAAGTTGATCAAATTTAATAAAGTTTGATTTAAAAAAAAGTTAGAAGTACACTTATTTGGGGAGGGAGCAGTAGAGATTTGTTGGGCGGTAGTTTGATATGTTGTTTGGTTGAAGTCACGTGCCACCGTGAAAGACGGAACTCGCAAAGCCGTTTTGTAAATGAATAAAATGTGCTGCCATATCACAAGATCGTCACACTATCTGTTCGATATTACCGGAAAAAGATACGGAGTAGTAGTAGGGGCGAAGAAAATTAGGAAGAGAACCACGGCCACCCTAGTCACATCGCGCGGACAACGAGATCTCGGCGGCTGGGTCATCGACGGCGGCATCGAGGAGTACGCGGAACTCCTCGAGATCCGGTCGTCACCGTCCACGCCCGGGAGCTCCAAGCCCTTCCTCACCGCTGGTTGGGGTTGCGGGCCGGTTCCACGGGCGGCGCCGCCAAATCGATTACAACGCGCGTGGCGGCCTGATTCCGACGGGCTCACGGGAGCGAGTAGGAGGCCGCGGAATCCACTGGCCGCTGGTTCCGGGGGGAGGAGCCTAGGACGGCGGTGCGGCGTGCGTCTATCGAAACAAAGATGCGGTGATTACCGGAGAAAGACGGCGGCGCCTGGTGCCGAGGCGTCCGATTTCGTGAGCCTGGGCCTGGAGCGGATTGCCTTGCCACCGCGTGCCTACAGCCGCCTTGCCGCTGCCATCGCAGGTCCCGCTCTTCCTCATCGCGTCCCTGTTGTCTCCATCGGTACGCAATCTCTTGCCATTGCGTTTTTAGGTATGAGCTTGTTTGCATCCGGTTATTAGTTAAACCCCACTGACCTCCATAATATCTATTATTGCTATTTCACAGGGAAGGAAGCTGATTGCATCGAAATTTATGTTTCATAGAATTTATATTGGCGATCACACATCCTGAGATGCTTGTAACCCCATAAATTTCTGTTCAGCACTATACCTGTCTTGACTGTGATTGGGCAAATTCTGTGTTGCGTTTTAGCTGATCAAACTGGACAACACAAGTGGCTGCTAATTATGGAGTACCTCCCGGTCGAAGTGATTGGAAACATTCTTGCGCAACTTAGTGCTGCACGTGATGTCATGGTTGCCTCTGGGGTCTGTCGGAAGTGGCGGGAGGCCTGCAGGAAGCATCTCCATTCACTGTCCTTCAATTCTGATGATTTTCCTCGGGACATGACTACACGTCAACTCGAGATCGTCATCACACAGACTATATTTCAGACGATGGGGCTGCAATGCCTTTCTATTCATATCGATAACACACATGAGTTCTCCGCAGCACCTGTGATTGCATGGCTCATGTATACCAGGGAGACGCTTCGGTGCCTGTATTACAACATCCAAACCAACCCTAATGTGAACATCTTGGAGAAGTGTGGGAGACAGAAGCTGGAGGTGTTGGATTTGGACCATAACACAATCACTGGTGTTGAACCTAGCTACCAGAGGTTCACTTGTCTTAAATCCCTTTATTTGAGGCATGTGAGCATCTCTGCCCTGGATTTGAGCCTTCTAGTTGCTGCTTGCCCGAAGATTGAGTCACTGGCACTTGATGTTCTTGAGATTGTCACGTCTGATTCGCAGTCTACAATGGAATTGACAAGCCATACCTTGAAAAGCCTCTTTGTGAAAACAGTTGGTGTGGACAAGATCATACTTGATGCAGATAATCTGGAGGTTCTGCACCTGAATGCTTTGAACCTTGATTTGTTTGAGCTCTCTGGGAAGGGTACACTAAAGCATCTCAAGATTGATGACGTGAGTGTTACACATTTGGATATTGGGGACAGTACAGATCATCTGGAGGTTGTGGACGTGAGTAATTTTATGATAGTTTGGCCAAAGTTCTATAGTATGATATCTAGAGCATGCAACTTGCAGACACTACGTTTCTGGGGTGTTGTGTTTGATGATGAAGATGAGATTGTGGACTTGGAGACTATTGCTGTTTCATTTCCTCTTCTAAGGCATCTTTCACTAAGTTATGAACTACGAGATGGGATTCTTCATTATAGCCTACAAGGATTGTCACCACTGGAGAATGTTTTGGTTCTGGAACTTGGTTGGACAGTAATAAGTGAGCACTTTGGACCCTGGGTGTTTGGAATGATTGAAAGGTGTCCAAATCTCAAGAAACTAGTCATTCATGGTGTTCTTTCTGAGGCAAAAACACGCGAAGAGCGCAAGATGTTAGCAAGCTTCACCTCTTTTATAGTCTGTCTCATGAGAAAGTATGTGCATGTTGATGTGCAATTTGAGTATGAATGATCATCCACTTGGTCGAGTGGGCACCCTTATCCTAGTTCAGTTCAAGTCGTGACATCAGGTAATCTTTTGGGAGTTTTGGACTTCGACCAGCATAGCTTCATTGCAATTCCTTTTCTTTTTAAACGTCTTTGGAAATGATGCATCTCTGGATATCTTCCTGTAAAACGTCTTTGGAATTGATTGGTGTTATTATATGTTGCATGTTTTGTTGCTGCAGTATCAATTTTTTCATCTACTAGACTACTCTGTGAAGTGTTGGTTGCTCACCTGTGAGTCTATTACATGCGCCAAAGAAAGCTTTGGAACCTTCAGAATCATGTTGTGCTGAAGCAAAATTAATGTACATTACAAATAGTTACACCATAACCCTTACGAAGGGCTTCTTCAGCTCCTGCGTGAGTGATATGATTGTAGCTGTTGGCACAGATTGTTATTAAACTCTGCTATCCATGTAGATGACCAATGCTTACTTGAATGCCCATATAATTGAGAGGCTGCCTTTTCATATTTCCGTTTCTGTGCATATCTGCCTCGGCACAAGGAATTACTTTGCAGTATAATCTGGCCACCTCTAGGATTCCATTGAAATTTCAATATACATGCTTCCAGAGAATAGATGATTCCCTTATCCATTTAGGACATCACAACTGGGCAGTCTAGGAGCTATCTCATGCCTCCACCCTACTAAGCCGTCAGATATTGCGTTTGGGCCATCCCTGGCTGTCAGATCTCAGTTGCAGCGTCACAATCTCTGCTAACTGGACCTTATGTCCTAAGGCCGTTATTCCGGTAGCGGAATTTGAGTATGGTGGTTAACTGCTGTTGACTGACTTGGCCATTCATGTGGTTAGCCTAACTTGGCATAGCTAATTGGTTGCTGTAGTACATGGTGGATGATTTGTTTCGCTACCTTTTTGAAGATAAAAGAAAGTTTATCACCTTCCTGTTAAGTTTATATATAATAAAGTATAACCCTTTGAAGAAATGAGGAAGTATTCAAGGTCTTGGAAATTTGATGTAAAGCTGTGGCTTTGAATAGATGTTAGTGAGTGTAATCAGCGAATACTAATTTTGTTCACAGAAGAGCCCCAGTGTAGCTACACCACACAATCAGATTG
Organism: Avena sativa; assembly: GCA_916181665.1. Lineage (NCBI taxonomy): Eukaryota > Viridiplantae > Streptophyta > Magnoliopsida > Poales > Poaceae > Avena > Avena sativa. The sequence goes on along the minus strand of OV702288.1, from coordinate 623,386,624 downwards.
GAACTTCAATAGTAGTACCATAGGCTAAGATGTTTTTAACTTTTCCATGTCTCGCACTCTTGTTACCTTCTGGTTTCTCACTCAAGCTTTCATGGGAAAACAGCAATCTGATCAGTTTTCTATCACATCAGTGTGAGATGCAGATTGACATAAAACTAGGAAATACAGACATGAAAAACTTGGTCCAGAAAATTGAGGATATTGACACATATACTCTGCTTTAAACTGAACTTGGGAATTATTGTATTTGTCTGTGTGATGCTACAGTATCTTGCTTAACAGCCAGCATGACTTTTTTGCATACTACGGAGTAATAATATGTACCATGAACAAAACCAAATCATCTAGGAACCACAGATTAATGGGCCCATACTTTTGCTTAAGCTGAGTAATATTGGACCTACGATACCCTGATAAGTTCCAATGCTTTGCATGACCCAGGATCAACTGCTGGAGCTTCTTTCTGGCTGGGTCTAACCTGTGAACTCACTTGTTGGCTAACTTTTATGTCTCTTAGATTTTGTTTTTCGTGCAATCGTACTGCTGCAGTTCAAATGCGCACATCGAGTAAGTTCGTTTAACACTAGGCAAACTGTTGCTATTCTTGAGAAGCACTGGTCTGCTGTTATAGCCAGTCGCCAGGTAGCATGTAGTCCATGTGAGAACATTTTTTCTAGTATCATGTTAGATCTATTTGAACTAGTTATTTGAACATGATGCCATGGTGTAAACAGTTAAGGAGTGCTATTTGGATGTGGTTAAGCATGCGATTATTGTACCAGCATAGTCGCGTGCGTAACTCTGTAGCTTGTTCCGTTAAAGCATGCTCAAGGATAAATGCGTAGCATCGCTTTTTCATAAGTTGTAGATTCTTCTGGTTGAAAATAATTTTATATTGATTATTGGGATTTAGATTGTAGTGTTATTGTTTATTGGGATTGCTTTTTTTTTCCACGAATGACACTGGGAAATTAAATATTAGTGAAATTAATAGTTTAGTGAAATATTGTGTGCCTACTTTTGTGAGCAATCACTATTCAGTGGCGGCGCCAGGGGTATTCACCGGTATTCAAACGAATACCCAAGATTAAGCACAACAAAAGAATTACCCATACATGTTACAGCCCACTAGCCCGGTAACCCACAACGTTTCTGCTCCCGTCCAGTCTGGACCTTCTCCGTCTTGTTCACACAGCGGCACGACCGCACAACAGGTCCAGGATCGCAGGGCACTGCGGCAAACGGCAGCCCTAGGCTAGGCAGCTAGAAACGGCGAGGTGGCGACCGGCGGGCAGGGGAGCAGGCGATTCTCGCCGGCAGCAGTCTGTGCAGCAGCTAGGTATTCTTCTAGTCTTCTTCTTTGAACAGCGGCATGTGCATAGCAGATTAGTCTAGTGGGAATTAGCCGAGTAGCAGATTCAATTGTAGAAATTAGGGGAGAGATCTGAACAACCACATATCAGATCAGTGGAGTAGCATCTACTATCATATTACTCTATCTGTTCATAAAACTTTGACTTAGATTTGTATGTACATACTAATAAAACAAGTCTAGATATATACGAATTTATACAAATATAAATCAAACATAGATGAAATGGGATTACCTTCTAATTTCTGAATTAGATATTGGAAGGAAAGTGCTACTGGTAGTTGCATATTTACATTTTAGATGAAGAAGAAAGAGCAGTGTATTTACATGGTGGGAAAATTGTCACTGTAGTTTTAAGATGAAGTCATGAGGAATTCTTCAATCACGAGGCAGTCTCAATTATAGTTTGGTAATTATTATGGAATTACGGTATTATTACCTCTTATGAATTGTTACTTGATTGAAAAAATTGCGATATCCTTTTTAAAACGTGGGGAGTAGTTTATATAGTGCATTAAGATTTTTTTACAATGAATACCTATCATCTAGAACCTGGCGCCGCCACTGTCACTATTCCAGTTAAGTTAAATAGATGTAGTGACGAAGCTATTTGGTTTCAGTAAAATAAAACCAATTAGCTTATTCTGGATTCTAGCCCTCTTTCGTGGTAACATGTTCCGGGGCACTGATTCTGCAAGACAACGGTGGCAGACAAACTTTTTCTTCTTGTTACCCGCCCTTTTCTAGGGGCTAGCTTGCAGGTCCTATTACTGAGTGCTGTCAACTGTGCCCGTGCTGTTTCACAGTCTAATCATGTACCTGGAATCTAGCAGCTCCTAGATGAGTTCACAATTTAACAACGTACCTGGAATCTAGCAGCTTATAGATGAACTATTCTGTGCCAGTTCTAGGCTTCTATTGCTGCTTCAGTACTTCCTCTGGTAATTCTTTGTTGGGTTATTTTTTATCGCAAGATCGCTTTACTGGGCTCGACTCATATACAACACTACAAACTGATGGAGTTGAACCTGCAAAGTTTCTGATCTCGCAGTGCAACTTAAATCTGGTTGTTACCTTTTGATTTTACCCCATGCCTAATGTTTTTTCATGCATCTTGCAGATCGCTTCCGACCCTACTTCATGGAAATCATATGGTTCATAATTTGCAGCTGGACGTACCATTGCACATGGTTAAAGACAGTCGGGATGACCTATTCGCGAAATCGAAAATTCCTGCGTTTATTTTCTACAAATCCTCTTTCATTTATTCTGCTTCATTTGTTCAACTGAAGTGAAATGATTCATTTGAGATTTAAATGCACATCATGTCAACATCTTTTGGATATTCACGAGACAGGATTTGGTTCGAAATTCTCTTGATATGCTCTGAAAGTGGAACTTTTCTAAATTATACCATTTAAAGCCTACAGTTACACCCTTGAGAGCAAGGGCAATAGCAGAGCCAGCTGTTGGCTATAAGCCATGTTCATGTCATCTAGAGTCAATCTAATAGCCAACATGTACAATAGTTAGATGTCAAAATATACTACTTTATTGATGTATGACCCACTTTTCACTCTCACATAGTGCCTAGGAGCACGTGCTGCAATTGGCTCTTAACTAAGCACCCACTCCTTTTCTCTCTCATCCAACTAAGCATAAATATACTATTTTAAGTCCTATAGTCTGCTGACTGGACCTTATTGTACTTGCTCTGAGGGGTACTCTTGGGAAACTGGTATCCACCAGTATCCACTGTGCCACTTTATACCTTGACATTCGTCACCCAGGGTGATTTTCATTACATGGCAGCATCACTGCCTAATCGTGATCATCCGAGCTGAGTGCCACAAAATTTGAGGGGTAGCATCTGTTTTATGATTCCATCTGGGTTTGCATTTTACATATCTTTATAATTTACATATCTTTATAAAAGAACATATTCCACACAGATCATATCTAATTAGGGGTCTGGGTTGGCTTGCTGAATTGACATTCCTTTCCTCTAAATACACCTCCACTCGCCGTACGGACTTTCCTTTTCTTATTACGCCCTGCAATGTCAAGATGAAGGATGATTCTGTTTATTGGTTTAGTTAAGCAAATCAACCAAGCTTTAAGAACTCAACACAACACTTTGCTCCGATTCTGTTATTTCTTTTGGCAGCATCATATACTGATCTTGCCCTTTGGGAGCTGCTTAAACTCCCTTAATATCTTGGTTAGTGCTAAGCTAATCTCTGGGTTGTTGTGTTGAGGATCTCATGGTAACCAACGAATTTGAATATGGTGGATTTGTCAGCTGAAGCATGAATGAAATTAAACAAAGTAACAAAAGGTGCGACCTGTTCCGTGAAATGCGCAGCCGTGGACAGACTGATACAAAAGTTCTTATCATTGACCTTTCTATTGCTGCTGCCTCTGCTGCTTCCTTTACAAGTTTTGGAGGCGAGACTAAATGTCTATACTATAGTACTCCGTATATCTTTTCGTTTTCAAGTGGATAAAAATTATGAAACCGTGGAACCAAAGCATCTGCATTAGGAGCATCTCTAGCAGCAAGGTGGCCCATTTGGGTCGGGCCTAGACAGGAAATGGGTCGTGGCCCGGTGCGCCCAGCAGGGCAACCCATTTGGTCCGCGATGGGAGCAGTTATTTTGGCATACATATTTTAACAACATATTACAATAAAATAAGAGCAATAATAAATAAAATAAAAGTAGTACATAAATATAAATAGTGCACAACCACATAGTTTCCCACAAATAATCAAATATAATTCACAAATGACATTAAACAAACCGGAGGATTATGACTAATTGGTTTTCCCCGTGACCCCACATATGCTCAACCAAATCCGCTTGAAACCGGTCATGAAGGCTCCGATCACGGATCATATGATGCACATACAAGAACTGTTTCTAGCACACTGTCCCGGATTGTGGATCAACCAATGTACCCTCAAATTCTCTGTCTTGATCATAGATGTTGTCATCATGTTCGTTCTCAACGATTATATTGTGCATGATCACACAAATCAACAGCACCTCCCACATCCTCTCGGTGCTCTAGGTTCTATCAGAGTGACGAACAATAGCCCATTAAGATTGGAGCACACTAAATGCTCGTTCCACATTCTTCCTACAAGCTTTTTTTCTTTCGTGAACCTCTTATGTTTATGTTCTTTAGGGTTGACTCTTGTCTTGACAAATGTCGACCATAAATGATAGATGCCATCGACTGGATACTACCCCTTGTCGTAAGGATTGCCATTGATGACATAGTTAACCTCATGAGCATTTTCTTCTGCAAGCCTAACAAATATAGGTGAGAGCTAAAGCATATTTATATCATTATTAGATCATGTCATGCTGAAAAAGGAGTGCCAAATTCATAGATCTTGTGATGCAACATCCTCCACAATGACCGTGCACCCGTCTACATGTCCTTTGAACTGTCCTTGCCAACCAGAAGGACATGTCTTCCACTCCTAATGCATGCAGTCTATGCTGCTTCTCGTTGATGGACAAAAGGCGGTCAGTGTTTGGCTCTCTCGGGTAAACTTTGCCAAACACTGCAACAACTGATGTGCAAAACATGTACATGGATTCAAGACATGTGGACTCGCTCATGCGCAAGTACTCATCAACGAGATCACATGCTACTCCATATGCAAGCATACAAATGGCCATAGAACATTTTTGGTATGATGAGAAGCCAACCTCACTGGCAGCATCGAGCTTGGCCTCGAAGTAGTCATCATAATCCCTCACGCCATCGAGAATCTCTAGGAACAACCTTTGGGACATCTGATAGCGATGACGGAAAGTCTTCTCATCATGCACCAGATTAGTGTGGTGGAAGTAGTCCTTGTAAAGGCACTCGTGGCGACCATTTGGATCACAATCCATGTTGGGATTGCACTTTTTCGATGAGCCTCCCCTATGCATCGACATCAGGTAGTGGTTGTGCATCATGCTTGCAACAACCAACAAAATGTTGGTGTCGTCGTCCGACTCATCCGACGATGATTTGATGACATTCTTGTATAAAAACTCGATTACCCTACTGTCCATCTGCACACAGAAGTCGGTGGTTCATGGATGCAATGTCAATGTCCATGCCTGATGGAGGCGATGCCAATGCAAATGATGTCGATGATGATGACCTTGGTAGGAGGATGGATATCAAGGCTCTGATGATGACGATGAAGGACAAGAGAAGGATGCGAAAGAGATCACCAACAAGCTAGCAGCGAAGATTGCGATTGCACTCCAATGAGCTATGCCTGTGCCTAAGGTTAACCCTTTTGATGATTGATGTGCAAGAAAAATGGGTGACGAAGTACCTCAAATGTGGTTGGACAATTGGACGAGCAGGTCGTGGGCGTTCGGGCTAGTGACAGGCCTGAGTGTGTAGCCTATGAAATATAGGCGATGTGCCCGAGTATAGGGATGGATCCATAGAACCTAGTCAGCTCCGACAACACGCGTAGGCTATGTCGGTGCTAGCAGTGGGGGTAAACACAAGCGACGCCAGCTAGTGACGATAACATCCAGCGAGCTCTATGAACACCGGCTAGCTGGTACTCGATGGTGGCAAGAGACAGTGGCTTCTAGTCAGCAGGGTGCGCTCGAAAGTAGCGAGGGAAACAAAGGGACACAACGCAAACAGCGGTGCGTCCTGGGGTGGTGGTGGGATGGCGGGTGAGGGTTTGAGAGAGAGAGGTTCGTGTGTGCGCCACTGGTGGGAGGTTCCACAGTGGCTAGGCGGGAGAACATAGGAGGACGTGCATGTTGTCCGGGCTGACACATCTGTGGCCCAAATTTGGTGACCGGATGGTTCGGGCTGCGCGAGTCGGTCCGTTTCGGTCACACCGGTAGGTCATGGTTCCAATATTTCCCTGTCCATGCGGACGGGTTCAGGCCAGTTTGGACCATTTCGATCGTGCCGTTGGAGATGTCCAAAGTGCACCAACTTATGGATCTCAAAGCAAGTTAAATAAAGGAATTTCTATTTTTCACGCCCTTGGGTCCTTAGCTCTACTCACTTTTTCCCAGCCTCTAAACTTTTACGCGCTTTTTTCCAAGCTCCTGTCTCAAACTGTCACAAAAAGGTCAAATAGGTGTTGTCATCGGGTCAATGCCATTGATCGTCATGCTGATGTGTGGGGCCATGCTATGTGGGGCCAAGACCACGTTCGGCCGTTACGTGCAGATGGGTAGGGTCTATCTCTCTTGCTGACCTCACTACCCCTAGACCAAATTGGAAAAAAACCAGAGCACCTTTTCTCTCTCTGTAACCTCGTGTCTCTCTTTCTGGAAACAAATCAAAGCACCACTTTTGTCTCTCTCTCACCACATTCATTCCTTTTGTCCAATTTGGTAGCAAATTTAGAGCAGCTTCTCTTTCTCTCTTCCTTACCCATTTCACCTTTCCTCAAACAGGATATCACACCACCAACATATATCAACCATCTAGAAGAAAATGTAGATATAAGGTACCCTAGCATATAGACGCAAATTTAGAGAAGTCTATCTCTCGCTCACCTTATTAACTAAATGTTCACCACATAAGCTGCTCACAACAGGCAACACGCGCATAGTTCAACAAAGGTTCACCACATAAGCTCCTTATAGAAGCCAACACATACATAGTTCAACAAAAGAAGCTGCTAACGAAGCAATAACACTGACAAACAAAGTTCATATACTTAGGTAGTTCAGCAGGCAACAATACGAAGTTCTTCAACCCTTCCTCATCGCTTCATCCCTCTACCGCTTCCTCTCCTTCTTGTTACGCAGATCCTTAATCTTTGGCGGCTTGGTCTTGGGAGGCGTTACAACACCCTGCTTGATGGCCAAGTTGTGCAAGTTCCACAGGTGAATCCTGAATGCCTTGTGATTAGCCATGAAGGCATACATGCTCACGACCTCTCCCACATTAGGGAGGAGGAGCCAATGGTTTTAGCATGCCTCATGACATTGTTGAAGTCGGTGCCGACGTGCCTCTTGTAGAAGTGTCACTTGTACATGTCTCCAACCTAGTAGCCATCGAATTGGCCCGACCATAGCCTCCTCAAGACGTGACGAGCCTTCCTATGGAAGGACTCACCATCGCTGCAAACATCGTCGCTCTTTAATGTTACATAGCAACATATAAATATGAGTGAATTGCAATGTGATGGACCGAGTGAACCAAACATGATCCTAATATGAACATGATAAAAAGAAGGCCTCAGTTTAACATCGGATACACTTATCTTTAGGGATGGAGTTAGTGAACCAAAGATCATGCGCAACGAATTTGTACGCACCAATGGTTCACTAACCCCACTCTAAACATATGAAACATTTGAGTACTCAACAATTCATCATCGGCAAAAAATCATCAAAGGCACCATCACAAATCTCCTTATTAATTTTCATGTCTAACTTGCATACATTAATTGAGTGAGTTTATTTCCCCAATCGCCAAATCTTTTTAAAAAATAAGCTATTGATCCAAATTACAGATGCACGCTAGCAATACCTAGGTTTAACTCTAAATATTAAACGAAGCACGAATAACAGAGGATTCAAATGAACACGGACAGATTTAAACACAAATGAACACTTTCAAACCCTAGGTACGAGATAAGAACAAAGTCCGGCCAAAATCCAACACAAAGTGCACACGACAAAACCTTAGGTACTAGATGTGAGTACGTCCAGCTAGAATCTGACACAAAATAAACAAAACCAAACGCTAGTTACCTTCGACAGGTGATGACTGTGAAAATAGCCATCTTTATTCGTGTTTAAATCTTATATTAAGTCAAGCAATTGATAAAATGTCTCCCTAGCCTTGCCACTAATGACTAGTTATTGCAAATATGTGCAAATCCTTCTTTTAAATTGTGATGCGCAAAAAATCACTCTTTTATGAAAAAATCTGGAGTAATTAAGGGAGAACCACATGTCGTCAACTCAACCAAGTCAACTGGATTCAAAAGCCAATGTTCTAGAGTGTTAACGAGCACTGGTACGGGCAGAGCTTTTCCTACCATGGACCTGTACCACACGGTGGCGGCTTACATAGGTCAAACCGAGCAACTTTCATGAGGGGTCCTATATATTTCGAGACTCTTAGCCGCAACAAAGAGAGTCGTCATTCTCAGATTGGATCTGAAACAGAGGAAGATCTACCACTTCACCACCACCATTGTTCATCATCTCCATCTCTATCTCATAGCCATATCCATAATTTGTATTCAAGATCTTCTCGCGGTTGCAGACTTTGTAAGGATATTTGATATTGATCTAAGTAATTCTATAATGTTTTCTATCCTTGATCTTATTATGAGTGAGTATTACTCATAGGCTGCGGGGTTGGGGAATAGCCTTGTGGCAATTATGTGCATCTAATTACATGGGAATATTGTGCGGTGATTGCATAACAGATTTTTATTTGTATCATTATCTCTTACTTCAATCCTAAGACTTGTAAAGTACCCAAGACTCCAAGGATTGATCAAGGTTTCATGTGAGATGTGTGGTAAATGGTGCCTATGCGTGAAACCCAATGACAACAAGGGGAGTACAATAGTCATTTAGTGATCCATTTGGGAACAAAAACACTATCATAAATCTTAATGCTTTGGTCTGTATTTTACTTAATAGTTGTTCATAGCTCGATGCTTCATGGTATAACGGTTGGACCAAGAAACTTTGTGATATACCTATGGTTCGCAGGGGCTTTAGTATTTATAGATGTGCTACCCACAAATCCTATATATTAGATCATTTATAGATTAATGTGCTTATTATTACCTTTTTCTAATATGTATGCATAGTTGCAGGTGAAACCTCAACCCTGGCCTATCTCCACCCATTGATACATCCCCGATAACAAAAGCAAACTGGAAAGGTCTGGTAAAGGAAGATTGAAGCAAACTAAAAAGTCTTGTAGATGCTCCTAAACCTACCGCAATTCTCTCCCAAGGTTTGATAAACCTAGGTCTTCTGAGGAAAAAACTACTATACTTCATCCGTAATCCGGATCGAAGGTATCAACTTTTTTCTAGCGCCATTGTCGAGGAAGCAATTCACTATCCTGGTGAGGTTGCTAGAGATCTTGTTGGTTAGTTTTAATTTTGTTTTAGTTTATTTATTGTTACTTTTTAAATTTCTGTCATCAATTGAAAATCTATAAAAAAATAGTTACTTGTTATATTTTTTTATCTTATTCTAAAGAACATTAAAAATTAGCACTATGGCACAAAGAATCTTGGGGAATATTTTACCCCTAATGATGATTTTATGAGTGCACCAATCACTTAGCCCGCTATCACGGTGGAGAATTATAAAATAAAGCCTAATTTTTTATGTTTGGTTAACAGAAGTAATTTGGAGGCTCAGCTTTTGATGATCCAAGTTTGCACTTAAACACATTTACTGAGATATGTGATATGATGTGCATAAAAGATGTTGACCATAATACGGTCAAGCTATGTTTATTTCCTTTCTCACTAAGAGGAAAGGCAAAAGATTAATTACTAGCTTTGCCTAAGGGCACTATTACTTCTTGGAAGGATTGCACTAATATTTTCATGACTAAGTTTTTCCCTCCAAATAAGTGACATATGTACTAATATTTTCATGACTAAGTTTTTCCCTCTAGATAAGTGACATAGGTATGACTTATCGAGTTCCCATGATTGGTACACCTGGTACACACCTAGACCACGACCCATAAAGCCCACAAAGAACAAAGATCCCCGGAGGCATCCAAAGTCCAGGAACCAGACATGATGATCGAGGCAGAAGCTTAAACCAACATACTCATAGAGTTGTACTTACATCTTGTAACCAATACGTATTGGACTCTGAGACCCAACCTATCATATAAAGGCTAGGAGGATCCAACGGAGAGGGCACCATAGATTTGAGTAAACCATAACCCGCCATGAGTTCTATTGCATCTAGCGAATTGGTGACTCCGTAATCATCTTCTTCAATAATCAAACATGACTTCAAGTCCCTTGTTTGTCTGATAGGCCGACGAAATCATCGACGCTCTCTCTTCCTTGAAACACCCAAGTCCATAACAACAGGCATTGCCAAGGTCACCCTCCACAATTGGCACTGTCTGTGGGAACTCTAAGCGCTGGAGTCATGAATTCGGTGGCTCCCTCTTCACCAAGCAATGACTCGACGGTCGGGGGCGGTCAGATCCATTATGGGTCCATCTATCTCCTTCCACACCCACCCACCCTTCTTCTGGCCTTCGATAACCTCGGCCAGGAGACGAACCTGATGATCGTGAAGAGATTCCGTGGTAGAAAACAAAAAAAATCCTACTACGAGAATGCATCAACCCAAGATTTATCTATGGATAAGTACAATAACGAGTGGGATATGGTATTCATACCTTTGAAGACCGTACACGGGGTTACATTCCCACACAAAAATTGCTGATGAAGCCGAGTGGAGCAGACCTCAAGGTCTAGAAGGCTTCAAGCGTCCAACAACACTAATGACAGTGCCTCCAAAGTTTTACACACGTCTGGTTGAAAAGATGTCTCCCGTGCTCTGGCCTAGCAAGGCAGCGGAAAAATAAGATCCGGACCGACTCCAAGTGCACGACGACATGCGTTTGGTGGAGAATTCTCTACCTCGTGGAGCACATTCCAAAATTTGGAACTCGCATGAGAGGGAGAGAGGAGGGAGAGAGAATGGCGAATGGCCAAATGTTGGATGAGATTTGGAGGAGGCATGGCCCCCTTTATATAGGAAAAAATGGGGCACTCCCACCCTCCAAGTCCTGGGGTGGGACTAAACTTGGGAGAGGTAGGATGAGGTGGTGGCCAACGGCCAGTGGAGTGGGCCCCACCCACGTGCCTATTCCACCTAGGGGCCGGCGGCGGTGAAAGCCCCTACCTGGGCCGCCCTAGGCCACCAAGGGGCGGCGACCTCCCTCTTGGGCTCTCTCGCCTCCGAGGAGGGCTCATGTAGGAGCATTTTCCCATTTTATTTATTTAAATAAATATATTTAATAATTAATTCCATTAGTTAAATATTAAATACCTTTTATTTAATTCCCTTTATTCAAAAATTCTTTTGAATAACTTTTGAACACTTCGATATCTCTCCGAAACATTTCCGATTCTCTCTCTTCCTGTTTCTCTTTTGGTGGCGGATCAACCCGTAGTTTCTCTACCCTTAAGCGTGACACCCTTACGGTTCGGGAATGTACATACATGATCGATACATCTCTCCGATTAGTGACCAACAACGGTATCTAGAAACACATGATGGTACCTTCACATTCCACAAATTGTATGATTCTTGTACCTTTTAAACACTGAGCCCTACTCCTTTTGCAAAATGATATCTGGTTCGTCCAAGACGTGATCTTCGGTATCTTAATACCAGTTCGATCTTGTTACTGACAAACACGTTTACTCGTTCCCATGACATTACATCCTCGTGACCTAGTCACATGCTTGCAAGCTCATTGATGTAATATCCTAGAGTATATATCCGTCACTCAGATAGACAAATCCCGATCCTCATACATACGCCTCAAATATTCCTCTGGAATACCCAATACACACTTTTATGGTCAACCAGTTATGGTCATGACGGTTGATGTGATCAAATCAGCCGTAGGAGATAGTGATTAAATATGATCTCACGGTTGAAGGATTAAGTCACTACACTCTGCTAGATATTGCAACATTAAACATTGTGACTAGATCACATTGCAATTCTACGGTCGGGTGTGTACATCACTTCATGAAGTGACCTCATTGTCACTTGACGTTAATAAGTCCATGATCGAGAAACCTCGTTCATCAACTGCCCAACGAACTAGTACTAGAGGATACTAAGGACCTGATTGTTTATATACCACACATGTATTAACATATCCACTTAACATAGTTATATCATGATACAAAATTATTATGAACATTAGAGTTATATCAATAAAACAACTTTATTATTGTCCTCTAGGGCATATCTCCTTTAGTCTCCCACTAGCATTAGAGTATAGTTACACTAGTCTACATCAGGCAGTGATCTAACACATATAGCATCCCGATGTTGATCATGCTTTGCTTGTGGAAGAGGCTTTGTGAATGGATGAACTACATTCACATATGTATGTACTTTGAAAACTCTATTATTACCCTTAGCTATTTAATCTCTTATTAAATGGTAACGTCAGAGTATGTGCTTGGCCGTGGAGTGGAACCTTTGGTCCTTCGCATTCACAGTGGCCCCCATGTTGTCACATCAGATGCACACAGGGTCTTGTGCGGTTGGGAACACTCCAAGTTCAATAATTAAATTCCTCATCCAAATGGATTCATTTGCTGCTTCACCAACATCCATGTACTCCGAATCCATTGTAGATTGAGCCACTGAGCTTTGCTTCCCGCTCCTCCACCTCACCGCGCCACCATTTACCATGAAAACGTACCCTGTTTGAGACTTTGAGTCATCTGGATCAGTGCAGAGCTTCCATCCACATAACTTATTACGACAGGTTCTTCTTCACATCCTCCATAGACTCAAAGCATATCCTTCATTCTTTTCATATACTTGAGGATATTCTTAACTACATTCCAATGCACTGACCTAGGGTTGCTTTGGAAATGACTCGTCAAGCTAAGGTCCAAAGCTACATATGGTCTAGTGCTCATCATGGCATACATGATGGAGCTAATGGACGAGGCATAAGGAATGCCTCTCATTGCTTCCTTATCACGATCCTTTCTAGGCATTGAGTCATACTCAACTTGTTACCTTTTATGATTGGCAATGAATATTTCTTTGCCTGATCCATTTTGAAACACTTCAGAATCTTCTCTAGGTAAGTGCTTTGATAAAGTGCCAGTAGACTCTTTGATATATATCTATAGATCTTAATGCCTAATATGTAGGCAGCTTCACCCATGTCTTTCATAGAGAATTTACTTTTTAAATAATCTTTCATGCTATTCAGAAGATTCACCTCATTTCCTATTAACAATATATCGTCCACATATAGTACTAGGAATGCCACGAGCTCTCATTCACTTTCTTATAGATGCATTCCTCTTCTTCGTTTTGGACAAATCCAAAACCTTTGATAACTTCATCAAATAAAAGACTCTACCTCCGAGATGCTTGTTTTAGTCCATAAATGGACCTCTGAAGCTTGCATACTTTACTAGCATCCCCTGGATTAACAAACCCCTTTGGTTGCATCATATACAACTCTTTATCAATGTTGTCATTCAGGAAGACATTTTTTACAGCCATCTACTATATTTGTTAATCGAAATGTGCAACAACTGCTAGTGGAATCCGAATAGACTTTAGCTTTGCTACATGAGAGAATTATCTTCATAGTCAATTCCTTGAATTTTTTAGAAACCTTTTGCAACAATTTGAACTTTATAGATAGTGACGTTCCCATCAGTGTCCGTCTTATTCTTGAAGATCCATTTATTCTCTACAGCCTTTAGGCTGTCGAGAATATCTACCAAGGTCCATACCTTGTTGTCATACATGGATTTCATCAGATTCCATGGATTCTCGCCATTTCTCGGGTTCGTGGCCTTCCATTCCTTCTGTGTAGGTTGGAGGTTTATCATGTTAAACCAACATGACCATGTTCACAAGATAACTGTACCAACCAAGAGTCGTACGTTTTCTTGTTGACCTGCGGGGTTAGATAGCTATCTCTTCATGAGGTCCATGATCATCATCATTTTATCCTACTTAAATTAATGAGGGTGGCTCTAAAATAGCTTCCATGGCGACATGCGATATTTGAAGACCAGGGTCGATGACCTCATAGAGTGATATCTTCCTTCCACTTACACCTTTTGTGAGGAACTCTTTCACAAGGAAGGTACCATTCTTTGTGCCAAACATTTTGCCCTCACCTTGGTTGTAGAACATATATCCAATAGTATCCTTTAGATATCCTCCGAAGATGCATTTTCCACTTTCGTTCGAGATTGTCAGGCTGTAGTTTCTTAACATAAGCCTGTAAAATCCCAAGTTTTAAAATTGGGACTAGAAAAATTGCACTTGCTTTTCATTCATGTGCATTGCATCTTTGCAAAGTTTCAAAAGACTAAATTCAAAACCCTTAGTTTCAAAGTGCTTTCTAGATTTGCGAAATGTTCCTATATGGAATTATACAAGGATTTATGACTCCACTCTCTCTAAATTGCCAGGGTATTGCTAATATTCATCCTAAGATGATCTACTGAATATTAGAAAAATTTAGAGACAAAATACAATTCTTTTAGAGTTAGTATTAAAAAGGTACAAAAGAAATAGTGAAAAGAATAAAAGAAAAAATAATAAAGAAAAAATAGAAAGCTGCCGCCCAGCATCCACCAGCCCGAGCTGCCCCTCCTCTCTCCCATACTTACCACGTGCACGCCACAGCAAGCAGGCTAGCCCATAGCAAGCACTGCCGCAGCGGCCGCCAAATTGCCCAGCCCGCATCCCTCCTCGGTGCCACTGTCACGTGGGGCCCACCCCACCATATCCTTCCTCTCGCGGCTGGAGACCAAGCCAAGAACAATGTTGATCCCAATCAATCCCCCCATCGATTCTGCCCGTCTTGTTCGATTCGGTTGCTCCTCTACACACACACTTCACAAATAGATATCCATGTATCTCCTAGCGTACTTTTTTGCAAACGGTTCTGTCGTGGTGATTGCACGGCACATGCCATGTATAGGCTAAAGATAGGGCCAATGAGCACTAGAGGTATACAGAGAGGGATAGTGTGGTGATTCCACACACATATGATATGTATTCAATGGAGGATTACAAGTGCTCCTTGAGCTGTTCGTGGGGAGGAGGAAGATGCCCTTCTCTACTACCCTCACCTCTCTCTCTAGGGTTTTCCCTTAGTAAAAATGGCCGACCCTCTCTATGGAGGTCCTGGTGCTTCTTATATAGGGGAACCCAGGCTACAAGTTAGGGCATACGTGGAAGACATATTCTTTGAGTATGCTTCTCCCAAAATAGCAAAGCTGCGCTCCTTTTTCCCTTCATAAGCTGGTCCGGACTCATGGCGTAAGCCTCTCTGAGTCCCTCTGTGGTGCGGCATCACCTGACAAAGGGAACGTCACCTTTGTCGGCCCGTACTCGTGTTGGAAATATGCCCTAGAATTAAATAGTAGTAAGGACTATTATTATAATTTCATATAGTTTATGATTAAGTTTTATATCATGCTATAACTGTATTGAGTGGAAACATCAATACACGTGTGATATACAAACAAACCACAGGTTCCCATTGAAACTCTAGTCACTGGTTCATTGGTCAACAGATGATCATGTTTCCTGATCATGTGGCATTTATGTCAGTTGGAAATGGAGTCATCTCATTCCGAGAATGAGATGATGAACCAATACCCAAGCTAAACATCATGACCAGATCATGTCACGAAGTTCAAGTTACGATGATTAGAAAAGGATCCTCGTAGACTATTCCTTAGACCGTGAGGCTATATCAATCACTGTCTCCCGAGAGTGCTTTGATAACATCAAACACCATCTGGTAAAATGGTGGTTATAAAGGTGTGTTCAGGTATTCGGAGGAAACAGTAGAGGCAATATATTTCAAGAGCGGGATTTGTCCGTCCATGTGACGGGAAGATACTCAAGGGCCCACTCGGAGAGGTTATATCTAATAGTTGCGCAGCGTGTGATTTGATCACGGGGATATCACTTGTCGGAACGAGTCAAGTAGCATTGTTCAGTAACGAGATTGAACACGACATGGTGATGTCATTGATCAGATCTCGGGCAATACAAGTATCGAGAGAAAAAGGGAATAAGACACGACTGTCCTGGTTCAAACGGCGAAAGATCTTCGTGGAACGCACAAGGGTCACATGGCCATCCAAGTCCCTCTGTCGATCATTGGTGCGGGAGTGTCCCGACCATGTCTGGAGTGTTCCCGAACTGTGGGGTATCACGCTTAAGGGCTTGATGATGCTTAGAGAGTGTTTATAGGATTGGTAGAATCATCGAAGAAAAGAAGGGAGAAAACCGGAAGGGTTTCGGTAAGTCCGGAGGATGTCCGGAGTGGATGTGGAAGGTGTTCCATGGCCACGAAGGTTGAATAATATGTGAATGAATGTTAAATATTGATTTACTCATTTATTCGTAATTATTTAATAAAGAGAAAATCAATTAAAGGTCAAAAAGGCTTAATGGGCCAATTTCCGGAGGGAGAGGGCCCATTAGGGAAAGGAGAGAGGGAGAGGGGCCAAGGGGGCTAGCCAGCTAGGCCTAGCCCCCCCGTGGGGCCCACTAGGGGCTGGTCGGCAGCCACCCCACCCCCTCCTCTCCTTTAGTCCCACCCCGGGACTTTGAGGGAGGGTGTACCCCCTCCTCCCCCTATATATAGTGGGGTATTTGGCCTAGAAAAATACACCAATAATCAATAAAGGTCTCCCCACTTTTGGGAGGACCTCTAATTGATATTTTCTCTCTCCCCCACTCTCTCTCGTGACCGTGGTCCCAAGTCTGGACTGCGCGAGCGAGAGACATCTTCACCGCGGAGCGCCATCGCGCCGTGGGATTCGGATCCGGGAGCTCTACTTCCGCAACTGCTGCTGGATCGGGGAAGCGGGAGTCATCGTCAGGCACCGGACGTGTGTAACTCCCTGCGAGGTGTCGCACTTGAGGCACTCAAGTCGGTGGAGCCAGAAGGAGCGCAAGGACTTCATCACGACCTTGAGGTCGGCTTCGGCTCGTCTACATCAACCACGCTCTCCTAAGCGTTGACAACGCTTTTCGGTCTTCAAGGGTAAGTTTGCGAAAAGCCCCTCCCATTACTGTATTACTAATAGATAGGTCCTGGCAGCTTCAGGGGTTCAGGAGCGTAGGGTAAAATTTTATTGTTTTCATGCGCGGAACCCCTATAGTGGTATCAGAGCTAGATCTATGCGTAGTAATGCTAGTACGGGTAGAACACACGAGATGTAGCGTGTGGGCGTTGATCTTTTAGTGGTTACCCTCCCACGTGTACTTGTGTATACCGCAGTAATGCTTGATGAAGCGGCCCCCAACCGACTTTACGCGTTCATTCACGAGACTGGTCCACGCTTGACATACGGCTTGTACCGTATAAAGTGGCTTAGGGGGGTGTCTGTCTCTCTCGCATTAGTTGGTATACCATTTGCAACGGAGGGCCCCAAAAGGGGTGTAGTAGAGACAACTACTTGATGAGCGTTGTGCTGAAAGTTCGTAGGTAAGAATGGTTCTTATGCGAAAGCCCATTCAGCCATGTAAAACATGCAAAGATAAAGTAGAGGCGTCTAACTTTGTTTTGCAGGGGGGTGTTGCTTTGTGATATGGTTGTGGTAAAGTAATTACCTTTTGTTATGTAGTAGTAGATAGTCACGAAGGTGACGAACTACCACGCCGGAATGACACCGGTACCCTGGTGTCTACGGCGCCGAAACCCTGGCGCCGAAACCCGGTGACGACGGATGGAGATCACGACGTGAAGGACCATATCACATAGCATTTACATTCAATGTTATTGTTTGTATGTCTTATTGTGTGCTAGTATTAGATACTCGACGGTAGCCTAATAAGATGATCCCTATTAAAATTACCAACGATTGTGTTCCCCCTTAGTGTGCACCACCAAGAAAGTTCTTCGGTATGAGGCGATCCAGGGTTACAGGACTGGGTGTCAGACATATCTACGTTTGCATATAGTGGGTGTAAGCCATGTTGCACAACGAATACACTAAGGTTGAGTTGGCGAGCCTAGCACGCTAGAGAAGTGTGGCCTTGGAACACGGATGGTCGAAAGATCGAGCACGAGTCGCATGAATGATGTGACCGACGTTTATCGTCCACCCTTGAACCCACATTGATGGCCGTGATGATCGGGGGAGATGTGGCTGATAGGGGTCGTGTTATCACTAGGAACCCTTTTGGGGATAGGTGTTTCTAAGTGGAGTTATTATTAACTCATTTAATTATAAACTTAGTCTAAATTCCTTTTGCAATTATAAATGTAGATGGGACCTTTCGTGTTGACAATTGAATGGTTAGAAGGAGAGAAGCTCAAATTAGATGGATCGAACTTCTCCATTTGGGTTGCCAGTCTCCATGTTCTCCTTAGCGAGAACGACGTGGTCAACTACATACTTGACAGGATGGATTTGGATCAGCCCATGGACCTTGAGACCCCAGAGGAGCGGAAATACCGCTATCTCCGTCGTGAGATGGCCTCCTATATTTCAGTTGTGATGCATTTCGGAATGGTGGACGAGCTGTGGCCTTTCGTGGGTGATGTCAACCCTTGTTCGGTGATGCTACAGCTTAGGACACATTTCGTGGAGCAGAGACGCATTTGGGAGCATGAGCTGATGGGAGACTTCCTCTTCATTAAGATGGAGGAGAACTCATCACTGGATGACCACTTGGAGCACATACATGATGTGTACATGAGGCCTACATACTTCCTGGACGTCTGGATTACGGGCTCTTTTGCAAACGCTGCTGTGCTACGGTCGCTGCCACCAAGCTACCAAGCACAAGTCAGGACTTGCATAATGAGGGGCGACGCGGAAACAATGGAGTTCCACCGGTTCATGACACATCTCAGGAATGTGTTGGTTGAACTAGACGTCGCTCAGGTCATCAATGACAAAGGTATATATTTGATATACAGTTTTATAAATGTTATAATCTTGCAAACACATTGCAGTGTTAAGTATATCTGATACTTGTTCTGTTTTGCTGAAAACAGGTCCTTCTGCATAGAGGTGCTTGCTGGAGAGGAGGTGACGTTGCGTGTTAATGGCGAGCATGATGATGGCCGACGACACTCTCCCTCGACATTTATCATTTAGTTCATGTTTTAGGATGATTATTGTAATCAAGAGATTGTGAACTTCTTTAGTGTGTCTCACACTTCGTGAGACAGTTATTCATATGAGTTTGTAACAAACAGTTGTTCCACTTTTATGAATGATTTCTATTCATGTTCATATCTTGTTTGATTACGTGTGAATTATCCATGTTGTTTGAAACTAATTGATAATGCATGAACATTTGTAAAACATTAAAATGCCTTGTTTAAAAATACCCAACTTAATGATATGTTCATTAATGAATGAAACCATTGTTTAAATTCAAAGTTATGCGATAATATGTGAAAGTCATTCGATTTCTTATCACATATAAATCATGCCTAAGATCGGCAAAATAACTTGAACACCGTGTATTACCTGAATACAAAGTGTTTGAAGAATTATTAAAAGCAAATACATATTCGATGTATTATGTTTTAACGAAAATGGTAATTATCATTAATTGATTGTTTAAATGTGTAAAGTAGTTTACCAAAGGAAACATGAATATGAAACTATTTGATTTGATCAAAGTGTTTCATTGCCAAAGGGTATAAATATAAAAGAGAATCCAATTACTATGATTTGATCAATAGTAATGAAATTCAACTTTATAAGAATGGCATAAAAGTAATTGTGGAATGCAAAGTGTTTTGAAACGTCAAAATACAAAGCATCACAATGTGATATTAGATATCAAAAGGGGTTGAATAGAAGGCACCAAATAAATTGTTGTAGTGTAGATGTAGAGACCATTGGCTTAGAAATAGTTAGCACTCAATTAGAATGCAGTGAACCATTTGAATTCGTGAAAGTTTTGGGGTTATTCGATATAACCAAAACAATAGCGAATAAGTCCTTGTAGAGTATTCATTGGTAACTTTGAATATGAAACCCATAGCTGAAACCAAAAGGAAAGCAAAACTTGTATTGCTTGGATTTTGGTGCATTCTTGAGAAAGCTCACTTCTAGTGATGTTTCTCAATTATGAAGCAAATGGAAAATAGTGTAAAACACGATGAGGATTCAAAACCCTGCATCAGAGTGTTGAGAAGCGCAACGAACAACGTTCCTGAACGATTCTGTTCACAGAAGGAAAGAATCAATGATTTTGATCATTGAGTTTTCCCCACTAGCGTTTTCACTATATGAAGTAGGATTCAAAATGTAATCCATATCTTGTATGGAGACATTTGTGAATCACTTGTCATGATTTTTGGAATATGACATACCTACGAACTACTAAGGGAATAATGGTAAACTAGAATTATGAGAAATTCTAGAAACAAAATTCCCTTGAGATTAGAAAGCAATTCATTGCTAAATCTCACAAGTAAAAGGAGTTGCTTGAATTTTCCCAAATGACTGCAAAGCCATAGTGGAAAAAGGGGGTTAATGACAAAAGCACATTTTGTCAAGTATTGGATGAATTCAAATGAATTTGATTCATGTGTGCTAAATGTCTAGTGGATTTAAAACTGGTAAAGTACTAGTATCTCATAGTAAATCTCCAACTTTGATACTTGATTAAAGGATTTTGAAATTGTTCAAAATAGTGGGAGGATATGCAATTTGCATAAAATTGAGTGGGAGCTATAAAAGTCTTCCTGAAACAATATGTGATTGACATATTTTTAAGTGGGAGCAATATAAGTCTCAAATTCAAATATGTAGGAACATATTTTGAGTGGGAGCTTATAGGAGTAATTCTTAAGTATGTTAAGAATGAAAGCGCAAACACTTATAAATAATGATTTATAAGATGTAGAAGTTGATAATAGGTGTATTATGATATTATGTAGTATTCCTTAAGGGATTCTGAAAGAGGTTTCAGAATAGAAGTTAATTAAGGAATTGATCCTTAATAACTCAAATTAGGAATAGTATTAAGTTTAACATCAATGGTTGGAAGAAAGGAAAAGTATGATCGTCATCCACTATGTTGAGACATAGGTTCTACCTTAGTAAACCATGATGATAACTTAGCATAATATGTAATCCAAATAAGGAACGTTTAAAAGTGATTAAGTTCGAATCACAGAATGTTGAGCTAAGTTTGTCCATAGTGTCTAATAGAGAACTGCAGACATGTTTTCCAAATCCATAAAGGATGACATATCTTAAAGCATAAAGAGTTATGTTATAAGGGAATATGTTGGAAACTCCCGTAGATACCAATTAAAGTCAAGTAGGAAGCAAGATGAACAAAACATCGAAAGTTGCATAGAGTGCACTAGTGTTTCGATGAATACATTTATAATAATAGATAAGGGTACCATCTAAAGTGTTGTATAAAGTTATGGCGAGGCTAGTTCGCTTTTAACGTAGAATGATGTGTCCCAGGGCACAGTGCCCATGAGAAAGCCCTCGAGGTTGATCTAACGTCACTGTAGGCTCCTGGAATCAGGCCCCGTTCTGCTGCCATAGCAATGATGCATTCACACAGATGCTATCATGTGATGATAAAGTATTAATGTCGATCAAAGTGACATTAGTAAGTTGCAAAGGATTTGGGACTGTAAAGTACAGACCCAATAAAGGTCTCCCCACTTTTGGGAGGACCTCTAATTGATATTTTCTCTCTCTCCCCCACTCTCTCTCGTGACTATGGTCCCAAGTCTGGACTGTGTGAGCGAGAGACATCTTCACCACGGAGCGCCGTCGCGCTGCGGGATTCGGATCCGGGAGCTCTACTTCTGCAACTGCTGCTGGATCGGGGAAGCGGGAGTCATCGTCAGGCACCGAACGTGTGTAACTCCCCGCAAGGTGTTGCACTTGAGGCACTCAAGTCGTTGGAGCCAGAAGGAGCGCAAGGACTTCATCACGACCTTGAGGTCGGCTTCGGTTCGTCTACATCAACCATGCTCTCCTGAGCGTTGACAACGCTTTTCGGTCTTCAAGGGTAAGTTCGCGAAAATCCCCTCCCGTTACTGTATTACTAATAGATAGGTCCTGGCAGCTTTAGGAGTTCAGGGGCGTAGGGTAAAATTTTACTGTTTTCATGCGCGGAACCCCTACAACTCGCTGGTCCTCTCCTCTTTCCTCTGTGCTCATGCTACAGTGGAGAGAGAAAACCTTTGACCAAGGAGATTCCTTCTTTCTCTTCTAAGCCAAGTGGTAACCCGGCTCAGGCCTCGTTAACTCGGCTCTGTGGGTACTTGCAAACAAGATACAAAGAAGCTACCGACATATGTTTTATGTCGGCCGAGGTAACGTTGGATGAACTCCATCCGGGCTGGGTCTACCGTAAGTTGGCCTGCCTTGAGGTAACTCGGCCAGCTTATGCTTTGACCTTACCGTACCTCGGCGGCTATGGCCTTTATACCCCAGCTTGACCCTACTCGGGGTTATCCCCCCAACAGTAGTCCCCGAAGCTGGTGCGGTCTTAGAAACTTTAGCTGATAAGGCCACAATAGGTTCAACCCACCAAGTTCTTTGTTCTTCTTGCCGAGTTACTTAGTGACTCGGCTTGTTCACTATAGACTCTGCTTTCCTTGACTTCCCTTGGCTTATTCCGAGTTATTCCTTGTTAGCCAGGTTATTCCTTCGTAGCAGGGTTACCCCTTAGGTTTCTTCCTTCTCGTGTATGCTTCCCCACGTCCTACGTGGAGGGTAATCATTACTTTGCCTCATTTTAAGGGCCTGCGCTAGTTACTGTGCACATTGTCAGGAATAACTGCTGCGAACGTCATGTCTTGGTGCCCCTTTGATAGCCGTAGCACCACGTCACGTCGTGGGATCCGCTGCACCATGTAACCCTTCTTGTGGCTTGTCATTGATTGGTTGTCCCGTCGAAATACACATCCACACCGTGTGGCTCGCTGCACAACACAATCCCACTACCCCACCTAGGGGCATGGTTAAATATGGGGTGAGGGAAGCCCCTTGGTCATTTCCCCCGTTTGCACGTGTGTTTGCCTCTTCTCCTTCTTCTTCCTCTGCAGCACCGTCGCTGCCGCTACGTCTTCTCAAGCACAGCACCACCGCTATCGTGCTTCGCTTCTGCTTACTCTGCCATTGCTCCGCCGCTCGTAGCTCTCCATGGGTCCTTGCCAATCCAAGCCTCTGCCCTCTGCTTCAGATTGGATCCGTGAAGGTGAAGATCTAGAGATTCTGGAGGAAATCACTATCATTGAGGAGCACGAAGAGGGCGGTGAGGCCCACGAGTGAGGAGCTTGGGCCGGTTCCTAGGTCTGCCAGGACGACATTGACTGGTTGTACCAGACCCGCTGCATCCCCGCCAGGGTTACATGTCGCCTCCCCTACGAGGAGATCGCTCCGTATCCCAATCCAGGTGAGTTTGTTGTTTTCCTTTCGCACTTCCAATGCGGGTTTGGCCTTCCCGTCAGTGATTTCTTCCATGAGTTCATCACCACCTTTTCTCTCCAACCAACCATCTTCTGGCTAACACCATCACTTCCCTTTCCACTTTCACGTCCGGGGTAGAGGGGTAACTTAGCCTTTGGCCCACCATTCACATTTACGGTAGGTTCCAGGTAGGGTCAAGCCGGGGTATAAAGGCCATAGCAGCCGAGGTACGGCAAGGTCAAAGCGTAAGCTGGCCGAGTTACCTCAAGGCAGGCCGACTTACGGTAGACCCGACCCAGATGGAGTTCATCCAACGTTACCTCATCCAACATAAAACATATGTCGGTAGCTTCTTTGTATCTTGTTTGCAGGTACCCACAGGGCCGAGTTAACTAGGCCTGAGCCGGGTTACCACTTGGCTTACAAGAGAAGGAAGGAATCTCCTTGGTCCAAGGTTTTCTCTCTCCACGGTAGCGTGAGCGTAGAGGAAAGAGGGGAGGACCAGTGAGTACGGGCCGCCAAAGGTGATGTTCCCTTTGTTGGGTGACACCGTGCCATAGAGGGACTCATAGAGGCTTACGCCATGAGTCCGTACCAGCTTACAAAGGGAAAAAGGAGCGCACCACTTTGCTATTTTGGGGGAAGCATATTCGGAGAATATGCCTTCCACGTATGCCCTAACTTGTAACCTGGGTTCCCCTATATAAGGAGCACCACGACCTCCATAGAGAGGGTCGATGATAGCTGTGAGATTCGACATATTTTTGATGGTTTTTATTGATAGTTTTCTTCTAGATTTGATCATTTTATAGCTATACCTAATGCTAATACTTCGGTAGCAAAGAAAACTTGGTTTTTAATGTGTGTTTCAGGTTCTGAACATCAACAAAATGTTTTAACAAGGGAAACACAATATTCAGGCGAAAACAAGCAAGTTTCTTTTTGGAAGCAATTAAAGAAGGCAAACAGACGCTTTAACAAGCAACCATATGACGGGAACATTTCTCCAGCCGTATAGCTGCCGTCACCTCCGTCTTGTCAAAATGGATAACTTGCATGAAGAGGCCAGACGCGAAATCATAACACAGTAGCCGCCATCCCATCCAGAAAGGAGAAAGAAGAGATCAGGAGAAGAAGGGGAAGATGTCCTTCATCTTGCTCCACGATCTTCGACCTCCTAGCCATCACACCCTCATAGCCATTACTTGTACTTGAGAGAGAGAGAGAGAGATCTTCACCTTGCAAGATTAGGGTTTGAGATTGTTTCTTTCTATCTTGAATTGTGTTGGATTACTTTTCTATTCCTATTGTGGATCTCCACAGTAACATCGAGAATAACTCCCTTTATTTAATTATATTGATGATGCTTTATTCTCTCATGTGTGAGTAAGTTCCTTGGGTGTGGGAGATGTAAGGGATTGATGAGATGTGATGTGCCTCCATATATTTTGCATTAGTTTGTGATTGATTTTAATTACTATATTATGTGTGCTTGACTATCTGTGGGATGCCTGATGCTTGTTGTCCAATTAAGGGCCCAGACAACATGATGCTTTGTTCTACATAGATAGGATCTTGTTCGCTAGTAGACCGGCGACCCCCCGAGTGACATGGGGATATCAATGGAAAACTACTAGACTCGAGGATAACGAGGAACCACTGTGCTTATTGCATTAGTCTGATCCAAGGAGCTTAATTGCTAAGCAACCTAAAGGGTCTTAATCGTCTAGCGTCTGACCATGGTTTTGGTAATAGACTAGTAGGATTATTAAAGTTGGGATGAAATATACCAAGAGGAGTTCCGACTAATTATGGGTTACTCGCCTACACATATACTTATAATATTACAATTGTTACACTTACCACTCGTCCACTTGGCATAGTCACTATCACCATGAACTGTATCTCCCTGCGCCTTCTTTGTCATCTGCAGAAAAAAAACAATCAAATCGTTCTTTACTTTTATGATTTTTATTTCTAAAGTTTACATTTTTTAGTTTTATTTAAATACATCCAGTTTAATCCAAATTCCATTCTCATTTTCACACTTGCAGTCAATTCACTCGAAGACCTGTGACAACTTTGGGTGTGACAAAGACTTCATTCATAAACACTTACCTTTGGGCTCCCTATCGGATCGATATCTATACTTCGAAACTAGCTACAAACGATATGTGCACTTGCAGACATCAAGCTATTTTCTAGCGCTGTTGCCGGGGAGCTAAGCGCTAAGTGTTTGTCTCTTGACATTTCAGGTGTTACTACTACAAAATGGTCTCCCTAGGAGACAAAGGGTCTACACGCTCTGGTAGGACCTATTTACCAGATTATTTTGAGCGCGTGCCTATTCAGAGGCACGAAGAAATTATTGAAAAACTTTTAAGATCAGACAAAGTTGAAGTTAAAAACCTGAGTGATTTTATGGAAATCATGTCCATTTACAGGACAACTCCCAAGAAACCTGAGAAAACTCTCAGGGAATACAGTGCTCCAAACGTTGCTTTCCTTAAACAACCAATAGATTTTCCTTACCCTGGATTTAGAGAATATCGATTTGATGGTGGAATTATTAAAATTTTGTAGGAAAAAGCTTTCAGTGGAAGGGAAGATGAAGACCTAGGAAGACATATTAGAGAGTTTGACGATTTGATGACAACACTTGGACCAAAAGGTTTGCCAAGAGATTTCTCTCGTCTATTTTTTTTGTTGGTCTCTTAAAGGTAAAGCTCTAGACTAGTTATATTCTCTCCCTCGTCATTAGACTAAATGTTGGGAAAACTGTATTGTCAAATTCATAAACAGGTTTAATCCTTTTTAAAAGGAACTGAAACTAGAAAGAATATAGGCAACTTTAGTCAGAACGTGGGAGAAAACTACCCACAAGCCTAGGATATATTCTTTGGAATGATCAATAGAATTCCTAATCATGGCTATTCTAAACCAACTATTTGCCATTTATTTTACCATGGTCTTAATACTCAAAGCAGAGAGTTGCTCGCTTATCAGTAGGATGATCGATTAATACTTTAACTGTTAAAGCATGTTTGGAATTAATGTCTACTAGGGCTAAGAATGATTCTATATACAATCCTGATTTCGACACTAAGCTGGAAAAAGGGATGCTTCATATAACTCCTGATTTTATGCCTAAAGTACACAACACAATGAAAGAACAAGGTATACCTTCTGAACTTGTTAAGGAAAACAAAGTAGACTTGTTACAAGTTTTTACTGAATAAGATGAAACTAGAAAAGTTTTTCAAGAATTAAAACATCGACAAGCAAAATCTCATAATAACCTGCATAAGCATTTTCAAAAACATAAAAAGATTTTGGCGGTCATGGAAAATTATGATGGTATTAGCTAAGAAATAAAATTATTTCACAAGTATTGTAGTATGATTGAAACCCAATGTGAACAAATAGCATCTGGTTATCAAATTTTTCTTCGAGATGATATAGATATTCCCGTTTCTACTAATGTTGTTACAAGAAGAGGTGCAGTTGTTACAGGACCATCAGGACCACCAGAATATGAAGATGAAAAAGAGCGAAAGGAGAAAGCCTTGCTCAAAGCAAGCCAAGAATATGATACACTGGTGGATCCTCAAGATGAAATTGCTCAAGAAACACAAGATCAAACCAAGGAGGACCAAAATGGTGCACAGAATGACTGTTATGACTCTGATGCAGAGACGGTTGATCCAAGAGAAGAAAGAGAGACAAGCAATGAAGATGAAGTTGTTGTAGTATAAAAGAAGAAAAGCGATAAGCAACAACAATAGAAAGCAACAAAAGAGCCTAACCCCCCACAAAAGGTAAAAGACAAGAATGAGAAAGGTGAGCAAAAGCTTCCTTATCCAGATCGAAAAAAGAAAGCACCGGATCAGGTAATCTATGATTCTTTCAAAAAGGCACTTGGTGATCTTTGTCTAGAAATTCCATTTGCGGATGTAATAAAAGTTCACACCTATTCTAAATTCCTCTGTGATATTCTTAGTAGTAAGAAAGAAATAACTGAAACCGTGGCCATGGTGACTAGTTATCCTGCTAATGGGAAGCTATTGTCCAAATCGGGAGATCCCGGAATACCAACTATTTCATGCTCAATTGGCAAAACCGATATTCACAATGCCTTATGTGATTTAGGTGCATGAGTTAGTGTAATGCCATATTCCCTCTATAAAAAGTTAGTATTAGGGGAGTATTCCCCTACTACTATCACTTTACAGATGGCTGACAAGTCCACTAAACAACCCATTGGTATGACTGAGGATGTTCTACTTAGAATAGATGAGCATGTTATTCCCACTGATTTTATTATTCTTGAGATGCCAGAGGATGAAAAATTATCCATAATACTTGTAAGACCTTTACTTAGTACCGCGGGAGCATCAGTTGATTGTGCTGAGGGAAAATAATCTTTAGTGTCTATGATGCTTAAATCATCTGGTATTTTCCAAAGAAGCTAGAAGCGGGAGAAAGATATATTCCACCGGCAAAACGAGTTCATGTGGTAAGTGCCTTTGATAAGGGGCAACCCAAGGTAAGAATCCAAGAACAGAGAAGCGGTTGAGTTATTCAACCATTCTTAATAAAATGTTTAATGGGAGTCAACCCATCACATCAATAAAATAAACTAAAGAATAAAATGTTCATCACATTCCTACAACTTTTTCACAGACATTCTTGCGGAAGCATGTCCGTGAAGATGCAGCTGTCAAAAAGTAGTAGAAACATTGATCAAACAAGTGTAGAATAAATATAAAAATAAAATTTTGAGTTTTATCTACAAAAACTAGCTTAATCATTTAGTTCAGATTAAAAAGTAAATCTTTAGTTAAGGAGAAGAATTTAGGTAGTACTAGAAATCGTGCTCTATACATGATGTTATTGGTCGACAATTTTTACTGTCATTTTTCTATCAAAAACAAGGTGTTTCGCTAAGTTTCAAGATAAGAAGGTATTCTCTAAGGAATAGAATTTTTTGATGGATACTGAAGGTTTAACGACCAACTATATGGCTGGAATAAAAATTCCGACCATATAGTTTGGCCGTATAGATATCTTTGCTATCAACAAATTTTCTTTTGAAGGTATAGAGGATTTAACGACCAACTATACAGCGGGAATAAAAATTTCGGCCGTATAGTTCCGGCCATATAGATATTGATGCCTTCGTAGAATTTCTTCTCAAAGGTACTGATGGTTTAACGACCAACTATACGGCAAGAATAAAAATTCCGGCCATATAGTTCCGGTCGTATAGATATCGATGCCTGTTTTAGAAAATTTATCTCGAGGATATAGAAGGTTTGACGACCAACTATACGGCGGGATCATTATGATCTGGCCATATTGTTGCATCCGTATAGCTGTGTTCTAGCATAAAGAAACCCTAGTTGATGGCGCTGCCACAACTATATGGCGGGAACTACATATCCCACCCGTATAGTTACAGCCGTATAGTTAGGCGCGACCTCATAATCACGGCGGGGCGTCTAGGTTTATTCTCCCTCCTCACTTTTTCTCTCATATTCTCTCTCCAAATCTCTCAAAACACACCTAGAACTCTTGATTCTTCGTGGATTTAGTTTTTTTGAGTGGGGGAATCGACAGATCGGTATGTTTCTCTCCCTATCCATGTTTTATTTTCAGAATTCGATGGTTGAAACTCTCACATTGATCTAGTGGATGAACTCAAGCTTGTTTTGTTTTTCCTATTAATTTCTCACGTTAGGATTGAATTTTTCCGCGTAGAATCGTTCGTATATCATGTAAAAATTATTTGCCTAAGGTTTTATGGTGAAATTTTTCAGTGCATCAAGATGAACAAAATTGGTAACATTTTTTGCAAAAGCAAGCGTCAACATGGCGAGAGTTCAGGGCACTAGGCCGAGCTCAACCCCAAGTTGGCCATAGTTTCATCAAGGAGGATGTTGCCCACACGTTGGGCTGATGATAGCTTTCTCACTGCGACAAGGTTGAGGGCGGACTTCGACCTCATGTGTGCAAATTCAAGGCTAGCACTACTCACCTATGCAAGCCACAATACCTACACCGAGCTCACCTATGAGTTCCTTGCCTCCTTCTATGATGACCATAGGGAGAAAGGTAATGCGTGCATGGTAAGCTTCACGATGAACCAACAACATTATGAAATAACTTTCCAACAATTTTGTGATGCTTTTGGTTTTCCTCACGATGGGGAGCCAACTGTTACAAACTTGTATAGCGTCTCAAGTGGAGAAACTTGGGAGGTTATTTCTGTTAACGGTGGCAGGGAATTCTACCAGAAGAAGAAGTCCACCATTCAGAACCCACCAATTCGCTACTACGCCTTGTTCCTCGCCAATACACTGCTAGGAAGAGGAGATACCAGCTCCATGGCTAATGCGGACATGGCCATGGTCACCAAGGCACTCTTCCCCAATGCATCGCAAAGCCCCAATCCTGCAACTCTACTCATCTAGCACTTTCGTCACCAGAGCAACAAGACGAAAGGTGACATTCGCATTGGTGGATTGGTAACCCACCTTGCCCATGCATTAAATATTACATTACCTGTTATGCAACCTGTTGATGGCTCCAAACTTATGGATGTCAAGTATTTAACTGCTTGTGGCTTCCTTGGTGTTTACCAAGCTAACAAGAGGCTCCGAGCATATCAGTTTGGTTATCTTGGTGATGCACAGGGTGAGCAGGTTCCGCTGCCCTATCCACAAGCCTTCTCGATTGTGGAGGACACTTGGATCCTCACCAAGGATCAAGTGATGGAGATCATGGCTGAACTCCACCCCGATCAAGAGGAAGATGAAGAAGGAGAGAAGTGGCGAGTGCATATTTTCATCATGTTTTACATTATTATTTTGCATTGTAGATGTAGGATCTTGGTATTTTATTGCGTTCGCACGCACATTTTATGTCTGTTTTCACCAGGATCAGGACAGATGATGGATCCAATGGATACAATTCTTGGAGCAGTTGTATGATACGTCCAAAACGTATCTACTTTCTCAAACACTTTTGCTATTGTTTTTCCTCTAAACTTGTGTGATTTGGATACAACTAACACAGACTCATGCTGTTTTCAGTAGAATTACCTTGGTGTCTAGTTTTTGTGCAGAAAATCAACTATCAGGAAAAATCCCGGAAAATATGCCAAAAATCCTTTTTCACCAGAAGACTCAAGGAGCCAGAATACGAGACGGAGAGGGGCTGGGGCCTGGCCACACCACCTGGCCGCGCGGGCTAGGCCTGGCCGCGCCAGGGGGTGGTCTGGCCGCCCTAGCACCCCCTAGGTCTCCCTCTTTGCCTCTAAGTTGCCTCCTAACCTAGAAACCCAGGGGGGTTCGACGTTTTTCCAAAAAGAGTTCTGCTGTGCCGCCACCACCAGATTCCGCGATTCGGAACCAGAAACTCCGTTCTGGCACCCTGTCAGGACGGGGAATTGGAGGAGATCATCACCATCATCATCACCATCGCTTCTCCATCGACCATCCATGTTTCCCCCATCTATGAGTGAGTAATCCCCCACTGTAGGCTATGGGGATGGTAGGGATTGGATGAGATCGTTCATGTAATGGCATCGGATTGTTAGGGCATGGTGCCTAGTATCTTTTATTAGTGCTTTTTGACTTTGTTGCAACTTGTTATGCTTAATGCTTGTCACTAGGGCCCGAGTGCCATGATTTCAGATCTGAACATTTTATTGATTCATTATGATAGTATTGTTTATGATCTTACCTGCAAGTTGTATACACACATTGTTGTCCGGAACCAAAGGCCCCGAAGTGACATCAATCGGGATAACCGAAGGGAATGGCTTTGATGTGAGGATCACATGTGTTCACGGAGTGTTAATGCTTTGCTCCGGTGCTCTATTAAAAGGAGAACCTTAATTGCCAGTAGTTCCCTTGAGGCCCTGTTGCAAACAGGCTGGCAAGACAAAAGATGTTGTGCAAGTTCTCATTGCGAGCACGTATGACTATATATGGAACACATGCCTATGATTATTTAGTACTTGGATGCTTTATCTGCAAATGCCCTACGTCTTGATTACCATATGAATTGTCTTGTCCATGCAACGCCCGTCCATCCATCCCTATGCCTACCGCGCTTTAATCCTACCGTTTACTGCAATTGTTACTACTGTCTTTACTTTTACTACTGCTATTACTTTACTATTCTTACTACAAAATTGTTGCTACTTATAAACTACTGTGAGCAAGATTGTTTCCAGGTGCAGTTGAATTGATAACTCAGTTGTTAAGGCTTATAAATATTCTTTGGCTCCCCTTGTGTCGAATCAATAAATTGGGTTTCACTTCTCTCGAAAATACTGCGATACACCCCCTATACTTGTGGGTCATCATTGTACTATGGAGAAAAGGAGTCAAAAACAACGTAAATATCTTATTTGGGAAATATTAATAATACTAGAAGTAAACTAGAAGCGAACAAGGGAGGCAGAGAGCTCAACGACCAACTATACGGGCGGAGCAATTTTCCGGCCATATAGCTCCGACCGTATAGTTGGCGCCGCCTCCGCCTCGTCAAATAGTTTCACCCCGTGCAATTGGTTCGAGGAGATGACATATAGAACACCTAGAAATCGCAGAAACCGCACATCCGGAAGGCATCTGGAGGGGGAACTCATCCACCGGGGATCCATCTTTGACCGGCACAGATTCGGGAGGCTAAGGCATCGATCTTCATCATCCACCACTGCATCACCACCATCTCCATCCATCCCATCTACATCTTGTCTAGATCTTGTTGTAATTCCTATACTCGTTGTGGATTTATACAAGTACTATTCATCTATGATTGTTTCCATTACCATTGACATGATGTTGATTGACTCCATGTCTGAGTAGATCATTAGTTCTTGGGGAGATGGAGAAATCCTAGTATGAGATTGAAATAAGATAAAGTCTATTATGATATTCATCGCTATGACCATGTGTTAGATTTTCTACATCTTGATGTTGAGAGAAGTCGACCTCTCAATATTTGCCTCTTGTGGGGACTTGATGGAGGAAACTACTTGTTGGTAGATGAAGGCGTGTTAGCACTTACAATGACTATAAAGCTATTGGCACCCCTTACGTATCAACTTGGGAAACCGAGGAAACTCACGGAACACTATCCATGCCATGGGATACGTCCTACGGGATTATGTCCCTTAATAGCGCAGTAATTCGATTGATGTCGATTGCTGACTGCTGTGGTTATGAGGATGATGTGAGCAGCGGTTGTTGCCTATTCGTCCAAATACGGAGTTCCTCCCACACATACATAGTTGAGAATGTTCATGATGATAATCTTTATCTTAGATCTTCACAATACTAGTGGTGTATCCGCTACTCCCCGAGAACGCCTTTTCCCTATTGCAGTTCCAATCTCTCTTACATACGAGATACTTATTTTCTATACTCAGTTGTTTTACTTTACTTTATTGCTCTTATACCCAAAACCCCAAAACACCTTTTTACACGATACTCGCATTTTATCTTGTCACTTAGAACTTTATCTATCATTTCTATCATAATATTTATTTCAAGAGTTATTAGACTTCAGACTCCTGCTCCCTATGGGATCGATATCTTTATTTTGAAACTAGCTACAAACGATCTGTGCACTTGCATTCATCAAACTATTTTCTGGCGCCGTTGTTGGGGAGCTAAGCGTTGTAGGTCTTTTAGTTTTTGCTTATTTATTTTTGTCTTGCTAAATTATGTTTTGAGTTACAGGTATATATCCACCAACATGATGGAGTTTGAGCATATGACTAGTGCTAACCCACTCAACCACTTTGGGAAGCCCTATGATATTTATAAAATAGTAAACTCCAATGAGAAGACAAGGGGGTTTGAAATAAATCCTCTACTACTTAGTATTCTACATAAGAAGCAATTTATTGGAGATGAAGAAGATCCTGATCCATATGAGCATATTGCATGTTTTAAAGATATATGTGGCACTTCTCTATTGACGGGATATACCGCCGACGAGGTAAGGGTTAAACTTTTTAGTCAAACTTTGACAAGTACAACTCTCTCATGGTATAGATCTCTACCCCTGAAGCCACTACTACTTGGGATAATCTAGCTTGTGAATTTCTATCAAAATATTATCCATTATCAAAATCTTTTGGAATCAGGCGTCTTATAATGACTTGGAAGAATCGTTCTAATGAAGGACTAGTAAGGTATTACATTAGATTTAAATATTTACTACGACTATGTCCTCATCATGATTTTCCTAAATGGTATTTACTACATATCTTTTATGGCGGTTTAATTGAACCTAATAAAATTGAACTAGACTCTTTCACGGAAGGAGCCTTTATGAATCTTCCTATACCTAAAGCTTGGGCCTTACTTAATAGAATTCGTGATCATACAGTTTCATGGAATTTTGGTCTAGGAAGTGAAGGAGGCGTAGAAATAGAGCATGATTGTATTCATGACTATAATAAAAAAGGCCATGTTAAAGAATTATCTAAAGAACTTTATTTGGATTCAGATCTTGTGTTGCAAGTTGTTAAAGATTTTATAGAACATATTAAAGCTCCAAAGGAGGGACCAGTCAAGTATGATCCACCACCCGAACCAGAAAAGAAAGGAGAAGATAAAGCAACACTGGCCTCCATAGAACCAATATATGAAGTGCCTTTCCCTAACACTGCACAAAAGCATATTTTTGAATATGAACAGGTCAAAGCAGTACAGGAAAAGAGGGAAGAAGAAAGCATGCCAGGAGTCACGGAACACCTGGAAGAAACCAAAGATGAAGAGCTAACCAAGGAAGCAATTATGGCTATGTAGTCACACTATAACATTGTTGAACTTGATGAAGAGACTTCCATATTGGTTGAAGGTAAAACAATGGTAAAGGATGTGGGTAAACCTATTCTCCCCTGCATATTTAAAGAAACCTCTCATTATAGTTTATGTGATCTTGGCACCAAAGTTAATGTTATATCTTATGATTTCTACTTAGAAATAAAAGAATGAATAGAACCAGCTACAATTGAAAATACTGATATAAAAATTATGTTAGCCAATAAAAACCTTAGAATTCCAATCAGAGTAGTTGATAATGCAACTATCACAATTGGCAACAAAGACTTTCCTGTTGATTTTGTAGTTGTTGATATGCCAGATGACACTCTTTGCCCAATTATATTTGGAAGGAACTTTTTGGGTGATATAGGTGCCTATGTTAACTTCAAGAAGGAGGTTGTGTCTCTTAAGCTTGGGGGAACGGAAAACAAATTCCATTTCTCCAAATTTAAAGACAGACCTCCACAAATACAAGAAGAAGAGAGAACTATTGAGGAAATGCCGGTTCTTTTCTTTAGTAATCAATAAGAAGAAATAGATGAAGACCAAAATTATGAAGAAATAGTTATGGAGGACAAGTCCGTGGGAGAACTAGAAAATGAATTCGATTCACTTCCCATTTTGGGACCTCCAACTGATGAGGCTTTTGAAGAGCCAGAAAAGAGAGGGGATGAGGAATTACCACCCCAGAGCTGAAGACTCTACCAGAAAATCTTAAATACAGGTTTTAGATGATACTAATAAATTCCATGTTATTATTAGTGCTAAACTTTTAGGAGAAGAAGGAGAAGAACTCATGAGGATACTTAAGGAGCATCCCCAGGCCTTTGGGTACTCAATGGATGACTTGAAGGACATTAGTCCCATGATAGCCGTC
This sequence comes from Avena sativa, assembly GCA_916181665.1. NCBI lineage: Eukaryota > Viridiplantae > Streptophyta > Magnoliopsida > Poales > Poaceae > Avena > Avena sativa. The sequence goes on along the minus strand of OV702288.1, from coordinate 623,351,336 downwards.
CATCGAATATTCATGGAAGAAGGTGCTAAACCAGTTGTCAAATTCAATAGAAGACTGAAACCTAAAATGAAAGAAGTGGTAAGAAAATAAATTGTATGCCTATTGGACACAGGTATAATCTATCATGTTAAAGAAAGTGAATGGGTAAGTCCTATTCGCTGTGTTCCTAAGAAGGGTGGTTTTACTGTTGTTCCTAATGAAAACAATGAATTGATACCTACTAGAACTATTGTTGGGCATAGGATGTGCATAGACATCAGGAAATTAAACAAAGAAACTAAGAAAGATCACTATCCATTACCGTTCATAGATCAAACTTTAGAAATGCTAGCAAACCATACTCATTTTTGCTACTTGGACGGATACTCTGGTTTCTCTCAAATAGCTGTTCATCTGGATGACCAACTTAAAACAACCTTCATAAGTCCTTACAGTTTACATGCTTACCGACGTATGCCTTTTGGTTTATGTAATGCACCAGCTACTTTTCAATGATGCATGACTGCTATTTTTGCTGATTTTATAGAACTTATAATGGAAGTATTCATGGATGACTTTTCTATCTATGGAACTTCGTTTACTAGTTGTTTGGATAATCTCAAATGAGTTTTACAACGTTGTGAAGAAACTAATCTTGTTCTAAACTAGGAGAAGTGCCATTTTATGGTCAAAGAAGGTATAGTCCTTGGACACCAGGTAACAGGTAAGGGAATTGAAGTTGATAGAGCTAAGGTTGAAGCAATAGAGAGAATGCCACCACCTAGGGATATTAAAGGTATAAGAAGTTTTCTTGGTCATGTGGGTTTTTATAGAAGGTTCATTATAAAAATTCTCTAGAATATCTAAACCTTTGACAAACCTCTTATAAAAGGGAATGAGATTTAATTTTGATGATAAGTGTCTTGAAGCCTTTGATAAACTCAAAAATTCTTTATATCGTGATCCTACTATTAAACCACCTATCTGGGATACAACCTTTGATTTAATATGCGAAGCTAGTGATGATATTGTAGGAGTAACTCTAGGAAAACATATTGGTCGTAGATTTAATATTATACATCATGCTAGTAGAACTCTCAATGGTGCTCAAAAGAACTACCCTAAGGAAGAAAGGGAACTTTTTGCTGTATTTTTCTCTTGTGATAAATTTCGTTCCTATATAGTTGATGCAAAGGTAAGAGTTCACACGGATTGTGATGGCTTAAAAGAACTCCTTGAAAGGAAAGACCATAAGCCAAGGCTGATCCGTTGGATTCTTTCACTTCAAGAATTTGAATTGCAGATTATGCAGAGACAAGAAATAAAGATGTTAGATGCAGTGTCCATGTTTTCCCTGCAAGACACCAATCTCATTGAGAGGAAGTTTAGTCCTGGTGATTTTCGTTTACGGGAATTACTCAATGAACTAAAGTCAATTCCTCCAAAAGAGAAGAAGTCTTTGTTATAGGAGGAACTTTTCATCCCCGAATAAACAATGGTAAGTACAAGGTAAGTGTTCTTACCCAATTAAGCATTTAGTTTTCACAATTCTTAGTTTAAAAAATTCCGCCTTTCAATTCCTTGTATTTTTCTGAAGTTTTAGAGGGGTTTTACCAACTATACGGGCGGAGCTATACCACCGGAGAAGGGAGCTCCCTGATGACCCACAATTATAGGGGTGTATCGCAGTATTTTCGATAAGTAAGAGTGTCGAACCCAACGAGGAGCAGAAGGTGTTGACAAGTGGCTTGGTTCCACTCAATAGCATCAACTACAACAAGTAATCAACACCGGGAAAGTTGCCCCTAAGAACTATGCAAGATTCAACCCAATTGTTACATCGGTATGGAGTGGCGATGATGGTGTGATGGCCCAAAATATATCGAGCTCGTTGGGGAACCCCAAGAGGAAGATATGATGAGCACAACAACAAGTTTTCCCTTAGTTATGAAACCAAGGTTATCGAACCAGTAGGAGCAAGGAAACACCTCCAAGGTGTTGTTCCCAACTTGGAATCGTGCACAACACAACCACAGAACTTTGCCCCCAACTTAAGTGAGGTTGTCAATCTCACTGGTTTTGCTAAAAACAAAGGATTAAATGTATTGTGTGGAAGATAGTAATAGCTTGCAGAAAGTAAACAGAAAACAGTAAATAGTTGTAGATTGATGGTAAAAGAAAGGACCGGGGTCCATAGTTCACTAGTGGTGATTCTCCTTAAGATAGATGACATGTTGGGTGAACAAATTACAGCGGGGCAATTGAAAAACATCGAGAAAGCATACATGCATATACTAATCATCTTGACTTATATGAGATTTGATTGGGCATTACAACATTATACATAGACCGTAATCCAACTGCATCTATCACTAATAATCCACCTTCAGGTTATGATCCGAACCCCCTCCAGTATTAAGTTGCAAGAAACAGATAATTGCATTAAGCATTGTGTGTAAAGTAAACAATACGATTGTTCTATGAACAAAGGATTGATCTTTTCTCCCTAGTAGCAACAACACATCTAGTACCTTAGAGATTTCTGTCACTTCCCCAGATTACTAGAGGCATGAACCCACTATCGAGCGTAAATACTCCCTCTTGGAGTTGCTAGCATCTACTCGGCCAAGATAGCTACTAACAACGGAGAGCATGCAAGATCACAAATAACAAAGACATGATAGAATCAATAATCAATCTGAAATATCATCTCAATATCCATCGGATTCCTGCAAACACAACATGTATGATTACAAATAGATGATCTTGATCATGAACGGAGCTCACAAGATCTAGACATGGTAGCACAAAGGAGAAGAACCAACCATCTAGCTACTACATGGACTCGTAGTCCAGGGATGAACTACTCACGCATCACACCGGAGGCAGGCATGGTGATGAAGAAGGCCTCTAGGGTGAATTCTCCCCTCCGGCAGGGTGCCAGGAAGAGCTTCAGATCCCTCCCAATCTAGGGATGGAGATGACGGCGGCTACAGACTCTTTTGTGGAATTTTGATCGAGTACTTAGGGTTTCTGTATCGAAGGTGATATATAGGAGAAAGGGGAGGCCGAAGGGGTGGCGTAGGCGTCCACACCACCCCCTGACACGGGCCAGGCCTGGCCGCGTGCCCAGGTGGTGTGGCCGGCCTCTGGACCCACTCTGTCTCATCTTCAATCTCCGTGCCCCCCTCGGTGAAATATTGGCTTTGGCTTTTGTCCCATCCAGTTCCGAGAATATTCATTTTCTGACTTTCCTGGAACCAAAAACAGCAGAACACAGGCAGCTCGCACTGTGGCATCTTGTTAATAGGTTAGTCCAAGAAAGTGTATAAAAATACTCCAAAGTGTGCACAAAACATAAGAAAGTAGATATAAAACAAGCATGGAACATAAAAAATTATAGATACGTTAGCAACGTATCAACATCCCCAAGCTTAACTCCTGCTCGTCCTCGAGTAGGTAAGTGATAAAAAGAAAGAATAATTTTTGAGGTGACATGCATCATCATAAACTTGATCAAAGTATTTGTAGAACATTGATAGCTGGGATCATAGTACTTTAACATAGGATGAAAGATATAGTTCTAACAATAAGACATAGCAACTATGTTGTAACATGAAAAGGCACAAACAAAAGATTCAGGAATAACAATGCTTTGCAAGACGTTTGTTTGTTTCACATATAGAAAGCATAATGAGAATGGTATTAAACTTGTCCCTCATAGAGTAGCAAAACATAAATGCATAGGACACCTTCAAAGTTCATAAGGGTGACTAGATACAAATAGTTTAAGAACAAGCAATATCAAAGTTATGCATCAATCAACAAGTATTGGGACAATGCACATTAAACTAAGAATGGCCACTATGCTCTCTCAATAGGTGCATAAAGATAGAAGATGGAGACTCAACATGAAAGTAAAAGAAAGGCATTCATAGAAGGAAGCAGGGATTCAAGTCTCATAAAGAGCTTACAAAAATTATGGTACTTATTAGCTTTCAGCTCTCATTGCCCCTATCATAAGAATCTTGAAGTGATTAAGGTTAAAGTGAACAAAATATGGAGTATATGCTTGACAAAGTATAAGTTGGCAATCTCATGTCCCTTGAATACGAGGGCCGCTCCTCATGCTACTCAAGTTTAGTTACCGGTAAGTTCTTGTCATAGTAAGTACATGTGTATCATAGAGAACCGCCAACGTGGTACCCCTTGCCCGATGATACGGAAGAATCCCCATATCAAAATGACAAGGCAAGCAAACAATAAGCATCTCAGCAATCTTCTTATTTACCATGGGAAAATGGTGCTTTTTTCTCTCTTTCCTCTTTTCTCATCTTTTTTCTTCTCTTTTTCTCTTTTTCTCAATCTCTATCTCTTTTTTTATAAGAAGAATGGTTCATAGATTACTCATTATGGTTACGCTGCAGGTTTCCACCATGATTAGGCATGGATTAGACCAGCGGCCCAGGCGTTTCTCTAACACACATACATAACTCCATGGACTTACAAGCTCCCCTTTCATTTCACACCGACGACATCCATAGACAAAAGAGGATGATATCAACTGGGTACAATGTACAAGTGCAATGTTGAAAGCGTTCCCCATGACAACATGGTTCTGCTAATCCCCAACATATAAGTGCAAGTATATACAGCATAGACGACACAATGGTTCAAATTTATTAAGGGCAAGAAAAGTAAAGTGTGCCATCAAGTTCGTGAGAGCTTTAATCACTAGTTTTCTCATAACAAGTTTAATTCAGAAGGTAGATAAAAACATGAATATACTTGGAATAGAAAATGCTAATAGGTAGGTATGGTGGACTCTTTGGAATAACTTGGTTTTATTTGGAGTTGGATGCATGAGTGGAACTCATACTTGGTTATGGAGGCTAGCAAAAGACTGGGAGCGACCGATTAAGAGAGCAATGATGGCCATAATCATGCAAAGCGACAAAACATCATTAATTAAAGCATAAAGTGATATTACAAGTTGAAAACTAAAGGATCATAAAGGCTATGGTGACTTGGGATAGTTATAACATGGTGTGAGCATGCGCCAAGTCAACCCAAATAAAACATCAAACGAGAATACCACAATACTATGCTTTAATATGCTAAAACAACGCATGATTCTTTCAAGGCACATTAAGCAATCTCAATTGTTTATAACATGTCATGCTACAGCAAAAATCACTAAGCATAAATCCAAAACAATATCAAGCATGACATGGTAAAGCATAGGCCACAGTAAAAAACAAGCTCTTTTTTTACCACTTAAGCATGAACTTTTCCTACTCTTTTCCAATCCAAACCAATCTTATTTGAAAACTAATGCATGAATGAGGGGTTACAACCAATTTATTTAAGAAAACTAAGCAAACCAAGAAAACAAAAACCAAAAATGAAAACAAAGACGCTCCAAGAACAACACAACTGTGCATGAAACAATAAAAATGAAGTGTTTGGAAGAAACCTGAGATTTTTATTGATGAAGAAGGGGATGACTTGGGAATCCCCAAGCTTTGACGCTTGTAATTCTTGGATATTTCTTGGTGTGACATGGGTGGCATCCCCAATCTTGAGCTTTAGTCCATTCTTCATCTCATTACATCATTCCTTCCATACACCTGAAATTTTTCCTTCATACAAAACTTCACACAATCTTTATTAGCAACATTAGTGCACTTAAGATAATAAGTCTTTAGGTTCAGTTATAACACCAATAAAACTTCCATTAAAACACAAGCTACTGTAGCACTTCCCTCAAAAAGCTCAATTCCCCCAAAGAACTCAAAAAGGCAGAAAATGGCAGAAATCTGTCAAAACAGACCAGCAGGTAAAAACTAATTTTTTCGAAGACCTTCTGTTGCTCAAATCGAAAAGTGTTGAACTAACGAAAGTTGGATAACAACCTGGGTCAGAAGCACAACAAATCATAGCTCAAACCTACTTACAGAGATTTTACACGAATTTTTACAGCGAAGCACAAAAATCTGTATCGGGACAACAACTTTCCCAAGCATTACTTCTCTCTCATTAGAGGTTACTCTTGGCACAAAAAGCAAATAAAAAGGATAAGGAGAGGTTATTACTGAAGCAATAACTTCCAAGACTCAAATAAAACTTTTGGGTTATCTCCCAATAAGTACTTTTCTTTAACGCCTTTAAGTTAGACATAAAAAGCATGAAAAGCATCAAGTATTCTCAAATGAAGAAGCATTAAGACTAATACCAGAAATATATTCAACAATGCATGGTATCTCATCCAAATAAGTTATATAGGGTCCTCTCTCAATGCTCTTGGGTTCACTATTTTCATCAAACGGATTTTCAGGAACAATCCAATCAAAATTCTTTTGTAAGGCTTCATGCATTCCTACAAGTTTAAAAGGTATTGGTATCTTAATTTTGTCCCCATTAGGTTTGGTTTTGTTCATCTTTTCTCGTGTACCAATAACATCTACACATGAGCCTAGCATATTAAAATGATCAAAGACTTTTCTAGCTTCCTTAGCAACATCATATAATTCTTTAAGCAAGGTTTCCAGAATAAAATCTCTCTTTTCGTGGTCCTCAATTTCTTTAAGTTTAAGAAACATTACTTGCATTATGGGGTTAAGATTAACAAACCTAGCTTCCAACATGTGAACTAAAGAAGATGCAGCAATTTCATAATTTGGAGGAAGTTCTGCAAGGGATCTATCCTCAATATCGTCATGCTTGCTAATATGGTTAAAGAATTCTTCAATATTATCTTTCCCAATTATAGAGTCACTACCTATTGAAAGGTCTTTCGGGGTGAACTTAGGGATCAACATGGTGAGCAAAGAAAGAAGTGACAACTACAGAAAAGGACTAAATTTTTTATGTTTTTAATAAAGAAAGCAAACTAGTACAACTATTTATTTGTGTTTTTGATAAAGAAACAAGCAAACAAAGCAAAAATAAACTAAGCAAAACAAAAATAACAAAGTAAAGAGATTGGTTATGAGGGACTCCCCTTGTGAAGATGTCCTTGACTCCCCAGCAACGGCGCCAGAAAAATAGCTTGATGGCCCAAAATATATCGAAATCGTTGGGAAACCCCAAGAGCAAGGTATGATGAGCACAGTAGCAAGTTTTCCCTCAGTTATAAAACCAAGGTTATCGAACCAGTAGGAGCAAGGAAACACCTCCAAGGTGTTGTTCCGAACATGGAATCCTGCACAACACAACCATAGAACTTTTCCCCCAACTTACAGTGAGGTTGTCAATCTCACCGGTTTTGCTAAAAACAAAGGATTAAACATATTGTGTGGAAGATAGTAATAGCTTGCAGAAAGTAAACAGAAAATAGTAAATAGTTGTAGATTGATGGTAAAAGAAAGGATCGGGGTCCATAGTTCACTAGTGGTGATTCTCCTTAAGATAGATGACATGTTGGGTGAACAAATTACAGCGGGGCAATTGACAAACATCGAGAAAGCATACATGCATATACTAATCATCTTGACTTCTATGATATTTGATTGGTCATTAAAACATTATACATAGACCGTAATCCAACTACATCTATGACTAATAATCCACCTTCAGGTTATCATCCGAACCCCCTCCAGTATTAAGTTGCAAGCAACAGATAATTGCATTAAGCATTATGTGTAAAGTAAAGATTACGATTGTTCTATGAACAAAGGATTGTTGTTTTCTCCCTAGTAGCAACAACACATCTAGTACCTTAGAGATTTCTGTCACTTCCCCAGATTACTAGAGGCATGAACCCACTATCGAGCATAAATACTCCCTCTTGGATTTGCTAGCATCTACTCGGCCAAGATAGCTACTAACAACAGAGAGCATGCAAGATCACAAATGACAAAGACATGATAGAATCAATAATCAATCTGAAATAGCATATCAATATCCATCGGATCCCCACAAACACAACATGTATGATTACAAATAGATGATATTGATCATGAACGGAGCTCACAAGATCTAGACATGGTAGCACAAAGGAGAAGAACCAACCATCTAGCTACTACATGGACTTGTAGTCCAGGGATGAACTACTCACGCATCACACCGGAGGAAGGAATGGTGATGAAGAAGGCCTCCAGGGTGAATTCTCCCCTCCGGCAGGGTGCCGGGAAGAGCTTAAGATCCCTCCCGATCTAGGGATGGAGATGACGGCGACTACAGACTCTTTCATGGAATTTTGATTGGGTACTTAGGGTTTATATATCGGAGGTGATATATAGGAAAAAGGGGAGGCTGAGGGGGTGCCCTAGGCGGCCACACAACCCCCTGGCACGGGCCAGGCCTGGCCGCGTGGCCAGGTGGTTTGGCCGGCCTATGTCCCCACTCCGTCTCGTCTTCTAGCTCCGTGTCCCCCTCGGTGAAATATTGACTTTGGCTTTTGACCCGTCCAATTCCGAGAATATTCATTTTCTGACTTTCCTAGAACCAAAAACAGCAGAAAATAGGCAGCTCGCACTGTGGCATCTTGTTAATAGGTTAGTGCAAGAAAGTGTATAAAAATACTCCAAAGTGTGGACAAAACATAAGAAAGTAGATATAAAACAAGCATGGATCATCAAAACTTATAGATACGTTAGCAACGTATCATGGTGCTGGTGGAGATGATGGTGGAGATGATGGTGAAGATGATGATGATCCCGATGAAGTCCATCTTGATGATGGTATTGATGGCAACGATATCCCCTCTCTGGGAAGGAATTTCCTCGGTAGATTTCTGCGTGCCGGAGAGCTCTATCTCTCTCTGCAGTTTTCTGCCCCGTAGAGGCGGCGGAATCTTTCTGTGGTTGCTCCCTGAGTCTTAGGGTTTCAAGGGGATTATATACGCTAGAGGGTGATGCTGGAGTGGGCCAGGGTGGCCACACCACCTGGTGGCGCGGCCAAGGGGGACCCACGCCACCAGGGGTGTGGGGCCCCTGTGGCCCATCTCCGCTCCTCCTTCTGGCTTCCTTTGTCTTCTGGAAAAATAGGATTTTACGTATATTTTCCGGGATTTTCTGATCTTCACGAATTTTGCATCCAAATGGTGCTTTTTTCCATCAGAATCGTGACTCCGGTGGTTCATCCTCCAAAAATCATTAATCATGCAAAAATAGATGAAATAACATAAGTACCTCTTAATATGAAATATATCAATAAATAATAGTGAATTATGATATAGAATAGTGATGCAAAATGGACGTATCAACTCCCCCAAGCTTAGACTTCGCTTGTCCCCAAGCGGAAAGTGAGCTCAATAAACATGTCCACATGTTTATGAAGTGAAGTGTCGATAAAGAGAATACAGACAAGAAGCATCACATTCATCAATACACAAATCATAATAGAAAACAACTCACTATTATATAACTTAACTTGGAATAAAGATGCATAAAGTAAATCATAATTGGTAATGGCAAACTTTGTTCTTGGTCATAGAACAGTTAACAAATAGCAGGAATCAAACATAATGGATTTTTCAATAATAGCTTTCAAAGTAATATTCACTAAGATAAGAGCAGCGTGCAAAACAAGGAACATAAGAAATATGATTAAATATATCATAGGAGAAAACGGGTCGTAGACTGGCTCCGGGGTGGCCACACCCCTTGGTGGCGTGGCCAGGTGGGCCCGTGCCAAGGGGTGGTGTGAGCCACTCGGGCTCCATTTCTGTCCCTCTTTCGACTCATTATTTTCCATGTTAGATAAAAACTGCAAAAATATAAATTGAAATTTTTTCACGGACCTTTTCTTACCAGAACTATTACCTATTCGAAAATGGACTCTACATGTCTCTGGACTTGGCCTTTAATAAATTCTTCCAGAGTCACCGCTTGAATTATATCAATATCTTCATTGTAAGAATCTTCAAAACTTTAGTGCTTGAGTCTTTTGACCATTCTTCATCTCATTACATCATTTTCCCCTACCACTTGAAAATTTCTTCAATACAAAACTTTACACAATCTTCATTAGCAACATTAGTGTATGCAAGACAATAAACCTTTAGGTTCAATTTCAACTGAAATCCATCAAAACATAAGCTACTAAAGAAACTCCTTTCGAAATCCCAAAAAGAATTCAAAAAGGAAATCGATTTAAGAGACGAATGCAAAAATGGCAGAAATCTGTCAAAACAGACCAGCAGGTAAAGATCAATTTTTTCGAAAATCTTCTGTTGCTCAAATCAAAAAGTGAAAAACTAACGAAAATTAAATAATAATCTGGGGCATGCATGCAAAAAATTACAGATCAGTACGATGTTCTAGGATTTTTCACGATTTTTTACGGTGAAGCACAAAAATCTGTTTTGGGACAGCAACTTCCCCAAATCTTACTTCTCTCTCATTAGAGGCCGATCTTGACACAAAAACCAAACAAAAAGGATAAGGAGAGGTTATTACAAAAGCAATAACTTCTAGGACTCAAATAAACAAAAATAAACTGAAAGAAAAAATATATTGGGTTGTCTCCCAAAAAGCTCTTTCTTTATAGCCATTAAGATATGCATGATAAATTTCAATGATGCTCACATAAGAGTATGAATTGAAGTAAAAGAGTGCATCAAGAAGAAAATATACACATATTTAAGTCTAACCCACTTCCTATGCAAGGGAATTTTGTAAGAAAATAAATTTTTGAAACCGGTGGCTACTAGCATAGGAAGGCAAAACAAGTGCAACATAAAGACTTTCAGCATAAAGCGAGGAAACTTAATATTATTGAGATGCATAAGAACAATTTTCCGTCTCTCATAATAACTTTCAGTATCATGCATAAATTTAACGATATAACTATCACATGAACCATTGTAGCAATGATCACTTATTCTGACAGAAAACACAGGGACACTAGCTTTCCTAGTTCCATTAGGATGTGAAACAATATTAGAAATATCCTTACAAAGGATAATGTGCCCATCTTCTACATTTTTAGCGACAACGTCTTTCATATTTGCTACTGCAGGTTCATCATCTATTTGTTCATTAGGTTCTACAACTTTCTTTGTACTTTCGTTGACCATACTAGCTGTCATAAAATGTTCCTTTACCTTAACCGGAAAGGTATTTTCTTGATTTAAGGTTCAGGTAAAATATGATCAATAGTATAAACTTCAGTATTTTTAGCAGGAACACAATTAAAACTATCTTTATATGGCTCGTGATACTTGTTCCAGTTATTTTTAGGAATTTGAATATAAGAAGCAAAAGCCTTAAAATAATTTGCAATACTTTGAGAATCAAGACCATAAGCATTACTAATATTATGAAAGTCATCAGTTCCCATAAAAGATTTAATGCATTCATAATCATAATTTATACCTAAGTTTCTTCCTTTATCATTCTCCCATGCTTCAGCATTGTCTTGAATACGGTCTAGAAGATCCCATTTAGCTTCTTCTTCCATACGTGTAAATGATCTAGAGCAAGAAGCATCCAATAGATCCTTATCATGAAGAGAAAGCCTTGCATAAAAGTTGTCGATAATAATGTTATTAGGGAGCTCATGAGTAGGACATTTGAGCATTAGTGACTTCAATCTCCCCCAAGATTGAGCTGTACTCTCTCCGTCACGAGGCCAAAAGTTGTATATTTGATTCCGATCTTTATGAATCTCACTAGGAGGATAAAATTTGGAATAAAAGAGAGGTACAATTTCCTCCCATTCAAGAGATTGGCCATTCTTTAGCAGCTTATATCATTCCTCAGCTCTTCCTTTTAGTGATACAGAGAATAATGTTTTCTTAACTTGATCTGTTGTAATACCTGCACACTTGAACAACCCACATAGTTCGTGTATAAAAATCAAATGATCACCGGGATGGACAGTTCCATCTCTAAAATAATAATTATCCATAACACGATCAACAATTTTTGTAAGTATTTTAAAAGGATCAATTTTAGCAGGTGGTGGTTCATCTACTACCTTAGCAATGGTAGTAGCATTACGAAATAAGAAACTAAGTGAATTATCCATATTGAAAATAAAGTAACAAGCAGAAATAAACAATACTCATAGTAGAAGTTTCCTTTACCAGTTCCACTCTTCAATAGCACTTCACTCCATGGCAACGGTGCTAGAAAATAGTCTTGATGACCCACAAGCATAGGGGGTGTATCGCAGTATTTTCGATAAGTTAGAGTGTCGAACCCAACGAGGAGCAGAAGGTGTTGACAAGTGGCTTGGATCAGGAATTCTCTGTAAATACTTAGCAAACAGATTTTAAGGGGTTTTTGGTAACGCAGATAAATAAAGTGCGAGTAAATAAAAGACAATGATAATAATTGCAGCAAGTGGCCCAATCCTTTCTTTAGCAAAGGACAAGCCGGTTGTATTACTTAAGATAACCAAACATTCTCGAGGACACATGGGAATACTGTCAAGTGCTTTCGCTTCATATAGTTGATTAATCTTCTCTGGTTGGATAAGTGTTGTGTGGGTGAACCTGTGCTAATGTACTGACCTTCCTAGGACTAATACATACTTGTGATTATACCCCTTGCAAGCATCCGCAACTATAAGAAAGTAATTAAGATAAAAACCTAACCACAACCTTAAACTCAGAGATCCTATACTCCCTTGTGCAAAGGTTTCCTAATGGGGGTTTAGGTTTTTGTCACTCTGGCAACCCCTACGATTAGTAGCCAATAACACAATGCATTCCCCTAGGCCCATAAAGGTGAAGTATCATGTAGTCGACGTTCACATGACACCACTAGAAGAATAACACCACAACTTAATTATCAAACCATTGAATCTTTCTCAACACAATTCCACTACTAACAACATGACTTCTCCTATGTCCTCAAGAACTAAATGAACTACTCACGAGACATCATATGGATCAAGATCAGAGATGAAATAATGATAAGTCACAATCTGAACATAACAATAATTCAATGGTTCCACTCAATAGCATCAACTACAACAAGTAATCAACACCGGGAAAGTTTCCCCTAAGAACTATGAAAGATTCAACCCAATTGTTACAACGGTATGGAGTGGTGATTGTAGGCTTCCGTAGCAGAAAACAAAAAAATTCTATCTACTCGAACACTAATACCACGATCTGTACTATGCAGACATAAGTAACGGAGAAGGGATACTGTATTCATACCTTTGAAGACCGAGGCACGCCTTACGTAGGAAGACGTATTTTGATGAAGACGAGCAACACCCCAAGTGTGGTGCCTCCGAAGTTCGTCACACGTCCGGTGTAGGATACGTCAACCGGACTCCGATCTAGCCAAGCAGCGGAAGAAGTAGATGCCGGATCGCAGATCACACGACGATGGTGTTAAGGTGGAGAACTCACCCACGAGCCCCCCCCCCAATATTACGGAGAAGTCCTCAATGTATGAGAGAGAGAGAATGGGATGATTCCAAAGGGGGAGGGGAGACCCCTATATATAGTAGGAGGGGGGCGCACCACCCTAGGGCCAGGCAGTGTGGGACTAACCCCCACACCCGCCGGCCACCTAGGGGCAGCCGTCGACCCTAGGTGGGCCCCATTGGGGTGGCCCACCAAGCCTAGGCCGGCTGGCCCCCTCTCCCTAGGCGCCCTGCCCTATTGGGCCTCCCTTCGGGTGAGGCCCATTAGCATTATGATGTCTTTAATAATAAAATAAAATATATATTTAATATTAATTCTCCAATTAATATTCAAATACACATATTGTATTATTCCTTCACTCTGGAACACCTTCCGGACCCCTTCTGATCTCCATCGGATGTTACCCAGAACTATTCCGGTTTCTCTTTCTCTATTTCTCCTACGATACCTCATCTACCCTAAGCGTCCCTACCCTTAAGCGTGACATCCTTCGGTTCGAAAACACTCCGGACATGATTGAGACTAATCTCACATCAATGATCAATAGAGGGACCTGGATGGCCATGTGACCCCCGTGCATTTCATGAATACAATCGCTCGAACCGTGAGATAGTCGTTTCCCATTCCCTTTGTCATATGACACCTAATTCATTCGAGACTTGATCTTCAGTATCCCCATACCTTAGTTTGGTCTCATTACCAATGAACTTGTTTACTTGTTCTCATGTCGTTGCATTCTGTGACAAATTCACATGCTTGCAAGCTTCATTAATGCAATGTCACCGAGATGGCCACATGTATCTGTCCGTTACATAGACTAGACAAATCCTGGTCTTGATATGTACTCCTCAACGCATCCCTTCGGAAAACCTGAGTGGCACCTTTTTGATCACCCTTTTACGAGATGATTCTTGATAACCATCAAATATTCTTCCGGAATGGTGATTTGCATTACCTCACAGTCAAAGGATCAGGTTGCAAGGTTCTCTATGTTTTATCATCAATGGTGAACTTTGTAACTAGATCTCATTCAAGATATAATGGTCGGATGTTTTTCTATCACGTTATTCAACTAATAATATGACCCCATTGTCACTTGGCATAAATGCCCATGATCTTGAAACCCAGACCATCCTCGTGACCAATGAACTAGTTTGCTAGAGGTAACTAGAGACACAGTTTGTTTACATACCACACGTGTATTACCGTTTCATATTAACACAGTTATAGCACAGTATGAAACATATTATGAACATATAGGAGTCATTTCAAATAATACACTTTATTATTTGCCTCTAGGGCATAACTCCTTCAGTCTCCCACTTGCACTAGAGTACAAACAAAACTAGTTTACAATAGGCAGGAATGTAACACCAATAGAATCTCGGTGTTGTTCGTGCTTTTCCTGATGGAGAGCTTTAGTCAAAGGATCTGCCATATTCAGTTCTGTATCTACTTTGCAAATCTTGACTTCACCTTCGTCAACGTTCTGTCGGATGACGTGAAATCTAAGCTTGATGTGTTTGGCTATGGAATGAGTCCTTGGTTCCTTTGCGTTTGCAATAGCTCCCGTGTTATCACAATAGATCGTCACGTGGTCTTGCGCATTTGGAAAAACTCCTAGTTCGATGACGAAATTCCTTAGCCAAACAGCTTCATTTGCTGCATCGGCCGCAGCAATGTATTCAGACTCCATTGAAGATTGCGCCACCACCGGCTGCTTCTTACTCTTCTAGCTTACCGCCCCACCATTCACTAGGAACACAAATCCTGTTTGAGACTTCGAGTCATCATGATCTAAGTTCCAGCTCGCATCCACGTAACCCGTTACGTTTAGAGCTTCATCACTTCCTCCATAGATTAGGAACACATCCTTTGTTCTTTTCAGATACTTTAGGATATTCTTTACAGCTGTCCAGTGATCCGGTCCCGGATTACTTTGGTATTGGCTCGTCAAACTTAGAGCCAATGCCACATCAGGTCACGTACTTAACATTGCATACATGATAGATCCTATGGCTGAGGCATAGGGGGGGAAGACATCTTCTCTCTATCATCATCCGTTACAGGACATTGAGTCATACTCATTTTGCAATTCTTCATCATTGGTACAAAACCCCTTTTGGTGTTTTCCATTTTGAACCTCTTCAAAATCTTTTCGATGTAAGTACTTTGACTTAACGCTATTAGGTGCCTTGATCTATCTCTATAGATCTTGATTCCTAATATGTATGCAGCTTCACCTAAATCCTTCATGGAAAATTGGTTACTCAAATATGCTTTCATGCTTTTCATAAGATCCACATCGTTTCCCATGAGTAATATGTCATCCACATATACTACTAAGAAAACAACTGAGCCCCCACTCTCTTTCTTGTAAACACAGAACTCTTGTTGATTTTGGACAAATCCAAAACTCTTGATCACTTGATCAAAATGTTGGTTCCAGCTCAGAGATGCTTGCTTTAATCCATAAATGGACCGTTGAAGCTTGCATACCTTTCCAGCATCCTTAGGATCAATAAAACCTTCTAGTTGCATCATATACAACTCTTCATAAATGTGACCATTGAGGAATGCGGTCTTGACATCCATCTACCAAATTTCATAGTCGAAATGTGCAGCAATTGCTATTAAAATCCGGATAGCCTTAAGCATCACTACGGGAGAGTAAGTCTCGTCGTAATCAACTCCTTGAATTTGTCGAAACCCCTTTGCGACAAGTCGAGCTTTGTGAACGGTCACATTACCATTTGCATCTATCTTTTTCTTAAAGATCCATTTATTTTCCACGGTCTTGCGTCCTTATGGAAGATCTACCAAGGTCCAAACTTGGTTCTCATGCATGGATCCTATTTCGGATTTCATGGGTTCTAGCCATTTTTCGGAGTCAACACTATCCATAGCTTCTTTGTAGTTTGCAGGTTCCTCCTGTTCATCTAGGATGATAGACATTACAAGGTTGTTGTACCAATCAGGAGTGGCACAAATTCTTGTAGACCTGCGAACCTCAGGAGTCTCGACGTCGTTGTTTTAATCATCATCATTTGGCTCTTCCTCCATGTTGGAGAACGGTCTTGGAACAACTTCCGTTGCGCTACTCGGAATTTGGAGAGAAGGGTCAACAACTTCATCCAACTCAATTTTCCTTCCACTAACTCCTTTAGCAAGAAACTCTTTCTCGAGAAAGGTGCCGGTTTTTGCGACAAACATTTTGCCTTCGGCTTGGTTGAAGAAAGTATACCCAATGGTTTCCCTTGGATATCCTACATACATTTTTTTGATTTGGGTTCGAGTTTGTCAGGCTGTAGTTTCTTGACGTAAGCCTCACATCCCCAAACTTTCAGAAATGACAACATTGGCTTCTTGCCATGCCATATTTCATATGGGGTTGTCTCCATGGATGGTGCTTGATTCAAAATAAAAGCGGCGGTTTCTAACGCGTATCCCCAAAAAGACACAGATAAATCAGTTAAAGACATCATGGACCGCACACTATCTAATAGGGTTTGGTTACGACATTCCGACACACCATTATGCTGTGGTGTTCCGGTTGGCGTAAGTTGTGGGATAATCCAACAGTCATGCAAGTGCATGTTAAATTCATAACTCAAATACTCGCCTCCTCGATCCGATCGAAGATGCTTGATTCTCTTGTTAAGTTGATTATCTACTTCTTTCTGAAATTCCTTGAACTTTTCAATGGTTTCAGACTTGTGCTTCATTAAGTAGATATATCCATATCTGCTTAAGTCGTCAGCAAAGGTAACAAATTAACGATAACCATTGCGCGTTGAGATGCTCATTAGTCCACATACATCTGTATGTATGATTCCCAGTAGGTATACAGCTCTCTCCACTGTCCTGGAGAAAGGTGTCCTAGTCATCTTGCCCATGAGGCATGGCTCACATGTATCAAGGGATTCGAAATCCAATGATCCAGTTTCCTAAAATAAAAACAAACAGATTAGACGATTTAAGGCTGTTATGCCCCGAGCTATTTATGATCATCGTCAGGAGTTTGTTCTGGGGGGGCTCTACTCCTACCCCATATATTGGGTATCTTCGTAGTGACACAGGCACAATTTGGGTGATATCTAAGGAGACACTCGTATTTAGGCGATATTTTGTGTACTTTAATCTGAAGGTTCAGTTGTCAAATTGTATTTGCAATGGAATCCATGCTAGGTGATTGTACCAACTGGAAACAAACTCTGCAGAATATTCATGCAAAACTGATGCTGCTGGATAAGTGGTCGGAATCAGTAGTGGTGAATATCAAGGAAGAAGAAGAGACGGAAATGGGAGATGACCAGAACTGGGTGGGTGGCAACGGCGAGTGGCTGGTCCTTTTATCCCAGGATGGGAGTACTTGGACTCTAAAAAATGGCTACAGATTGTTGAGATTTACATTGCCATCTTTGGAGGGTGTCGGCATTACTGCATTCAATAATGGGTGGCCGACGCCCATTTCCGAATTCGCTTACAGGTTCAACATGGCAGAACTTGAGCTCCTGAAGGTACAACTCCCACATAGACCGCGGGAGGTGTGGAAGACCTGGGAGTACGACCTCTTAGCGGTGTTTGACAAGGCAATCGATTCATTAGATGCCCAGAAGACAAGGAATGGGCAGTCTTGCGCGATGACTTCCTGCGGTCGGAGAAGTATGTCGACGCCGTCTTCACCTCCAGCTACCATTCGAACAAACCGCAATGCATATATGCGGTCACTGAACCTAGCGGCGACGTGCATGTTTGGGAGCCGTCCATTTGGGGTGAGTCATGGTGTCATATAGCATGTAAAATCCCATTCAAAATTCTGCTTACTAACTATAAGTAACACGTAGGTACCCACGCAACCCCGCGCATCATTCCAGCTTCGGTGATCGAAGATGCAGTAGCAGATGCTAAACTTGGGACACGGCGCTGGTTCCTGGCACCTCTCGGAGGCGATACGAAACAAGATGTTGAACTCATGTGGATTCATATTAGGGGAGCACTAAACATTGTTGGTGATACAATAGAACATATGGGGACATAACTTTCTTCATACCCATTGCTGCGGTGTCACATTTTCTCGAGGTCCACATGCCCATCCAAATACCCAGTAGAGCAAGTCTGGAGCAGAGTCGACAATCTGAAGGGACAATCTGTGTTTCTTGGGATCAACTACCCTTTCTTTTTCGGAGCCCCTAGAGCTGTTGAACCTATAATTGTTCAGGCAGCCCTGGCTCCTGATGCTATTGCTGGTGGTGGTGGTTGTGGTGGTGGAGCTGACGAAGAACTAGCTGTTGTTCCTCCTGGTGAAGCTGACGAAATACTTGGTGATGCTGCTGCTGGTGAAGCTGACAAAATACTTGCTAATTCTGCTGCTGGTGAAGCTGACGAAATACCTGCTGAGGCTGGACGAAATACCTGCTGAGGCTGCTGCCGGAGTCTAGGAAGAAAACGCTGGTGTTGTTGCTGAGGTGCCAGCACTTCCAGTGTTCATAGCAGACTGTGTGTTTGCTGCACACTCACGCGCCTATCATGTTGACACTCCAAATCCGACCTGGAGCCGAATCCACATCGAGGGAGGGGGCCTACAATTGGCTCATCAGTAGGGTCATACGATTTGATGGAGAATGACAGACGGCCAAACGCAGCATTCTGGTTTGTTTCGACGATACCACCAGCTCCAAGGATCTAGTGCTCATACTGGCAGATCCGATGAACCATTTGTCTTTATCTTTATCTTTAGTTATGCTTATTTGTGTAAAGACTAAGCTGTGCTTATTTGTGTAAGACTAAGTTAGGCCTAACTGCGTAATATTCAGTGAAGCCCAGCTTTTCTTTCCACGCCCATAATAGCAGAATTGCAGCATAGAACAGACAAAGGTAATGTGCATACTAGGAATTTTTGCTCAGGATAACAAGCACTTCAAGTAAATGATACATGGTGTACGCATTTGAACGGATCACTACAATGTGCCACCTATTGATGATTGATGACATGGATCTAGCTTTTCTGCGTGTATTTGCATTGAATCGCTCATTTCTTTGTTCACATATTTTTTAGCAATGGATGATGAACTCCACTCTCTTGGTAACATGCTTCGTCAGCGAGCACTTGTTGATGCAATGCAAAGTACAAAACATGGTCGTCATCGTCATTCCATTTAGGTTCTCTATGTTTCTGAAGGGTTTCGCAGCATAGTAAATCAAAATTTTCTACGGAAGCGAACAGAGGGAAAGCCAAGATCTAATCTAGGAGATGCAAACAACGAGAGAGATTGGATTAGATCTTCATATCCTTGAAGATTCGCACAGCGGAACGTTCGTCGGAACGTGGGTGATGTAGTCGTACTCGCTTCTCCTCCTTGCGATCCGATCCGATCTAGCACCACAAGTGGCGGTGCCTCCGTGAGATGCACACGTGCAGCACCTCGACGTCTCCTCCTTCCTTGGACCAGCAAGTAGGGTGGAGAGATAGATTGGATCTACAACACGACGGTGTGGTGTATATGGTGGAGAATTTCTGCAGCAAGGCTTCGCCTACAAACAGTCGGGAGGGAGAGAGGAAGGCAGCAGGGCTACTAGGGCTTGGAGGGAGGTGTGTATGTGTGTGGGGGGGGGAAGGGGCGCACCATCCCTCTATATATAGAGGGGGGGGTGCGGCCAGCCCTTGCCCATCCTCCAAGCCTATCTCTAGTTTAAACGATTTAAACTCTCCCTTCTAGAAACCCTATCTTATCTCTAGTTTAAACGATTTAAACTTATCTAGGATCGGCTGGGCCCTATGGGGCCTTGTGCCCCTGGCCCAATGCCGCCAGGACACTCCCTCATAGTCCCATGCCCCCTCCCGGAAGGTGGGGCCACGTTGGTCCCCTTCCGGAAGGTTCTAGAAGCTTCCGGTACAATACCGATTAACCCGGAACTATTCCGAACTCCAAAAACTGCACTGCCTTATATGAATCTTATTCTCCGGACCATTCCGGAACCTCTCGTGATATCCCGGATCCCATCCGAGACTCCGAACAAAAATTCATAAACCAATTATCCAATCTATCCTAGCGTCGAGACACGTTAAGTGTGTGACCCTGCGGGTTCGAGAATATGCAGACATGATCTTCTATCAATAATCAACAGCGGGGTCTGGGCACCCATATTGACTCCCACACATTCATCGATGATCATATCGGATGAACCACGATGCCAGGATTCAATCAATCCCATATATATATTCCCTTCGTCTCGCGATATTTTACTTGCCCGAGATTCGATCATCGGTATCATCATACCTAGTTCAATCCCGTTCACAGTAAGTACTTTACTCGTTCCGTAATCCGATATCACTTTGTGATTAACTCCTTAACCACATGCTTGCAAGCGGTGTTGATATCGATTACCAAGTGGGCCCGAAGCATATCTCTCCGACTTGGGAGGGACAAATCCCATCTCGATACATACAACCCAACAGATACTTTCCGATCACCTGAGAGACACCTTTATGATCACCCTCTCATAGGATGACGTTTGATGACCTCAAAGCTTTCTTCCGATACCAGGGAGTTGTATTATCTCATGGTCTAAGGAATACAATATTTGACATGAGAAAAGCTTCGCAAAGACGAACACGATGAAACGATCTAATAGCTTTGCTTAGTTTGGGTCTGTCCACCATATCATTCTCCCAATGATATGATCTCATTATCAATTGACAACTCATGTCTATGGTTAGGAAACCTTAACCATCATTGATCAATGATCTAGTCCATAGAGGCGTACTAGGGACACGGTGTTGTTCACAAACCACACAAGTATTAAAGTTTCCGCTTAATACAATTCTAGCATGGAATATAAACTTTATCATGAACAAGAATTATAATAATCACATCTTTATTATTGCCTCTAGGGCATAATTCCAACAGTCTCCCACTTGCACTAGAGTCAATAATCTAGTTTACATTTGGCAACAATCTCACACCCATGGCACTGAGGTGATGATCATGTTTTACACGTGGAAGATGTTTAGTCAATGGATCTGCGACATTCAGATCTGTATGTACTTTGCTGATCTTCAGATCTCCATCTGCTATATAATCTCGGATTATATGAAACTTGCGGTTGATATGCTTGGTCTTTGGATGATATCTTGGTTCCTTAGCGAGTGCTATGGTGCCAGTGTTGTCACACAATATCTCCAGTGGGTCCAATGCACTTGGAACCACGCCAAGCTCAGTGATGAAGTTCCTGATCCAAACTCCTTCACTTGACGCTTCTGCAGCAGCCATGTATTCCGCTTCTACTGTAGATCCCGCGAACCTGGGTACTTCCTGCGTCCAGCTACGCTCGCTTGTATCCAATCCCGCCTGCGGACGCCATCGATAGCTTCCCTGCTAGTCCCCACACCTCTATCTAACCTCTTCAGGTACTGCCGTTCCCAATACAACGACAGTTGGCGCCCACCGTGGGGCAAGATGTCTTTGACCGGAGTCACGTTCCGCACGAGACCCCGCACTTCAGCCGGTGAGCGCATGGCCTCCGGCCTGGTGCTCACGCTCGGCAGGTTCGACTGCGTCATCGACAATGTTTCCTGCTTCGCCGGAACCTCCTTCCCGGCGAATGGTACCGTCCTGCTATTCGGCGACCTCCCTGTCTACGTTGCCACTGTTCCAGAGCGTTTCCCAGGGAAATCATCTCTGTC
Organism: Avena sativa; assembly: GCA_916181665.1. Taxonomy (NCBI): domain Eukaryota; kingdom Viridiplantae; phylum Streptophyta; class Magnoliopsida; order Poales; family Poaceae; genus Avena; species Avena sativa. The sequence continues at coordinate 623,329,338 of OV702288.1, read as the reverse complement.
GCGGAGCTGCCGCATCCAGGCGTTAGCACCTCCGTCGCGTCCCGCGGCATGGAGGTCATGATGGCCGGTTCCGGCTCTCATCCCCGCCAGCCACGGGAGCGAGGCATGGACGAGGTCGGAACTTCCGCTTCCCCGTAGCCTCGGAACCCGGTGGAGGATGCCATTGATCGGCTCCTGATGCCGGTTAACCTCGGGGATAACCCGGAGGAAGCAGAGGCCAACTTCACCATGGAAAGACAGATCCTCCTCCAGGAGGCCATGGAGCTGGCGGCAGCCCGCAAGCAACTCGAGATCACCCGGCGCGAGTATGACCGCGCGCACGGCCTCACTCCGGCTACCACAGAGCCAAGCCGGCGTGGCCAGGTACGGCGTCGGGGCGGCGAGCTGGGCGGTAGGATGGAAAAGGATGGGGAACCGGATCCCGCGCCCACCCTCACACGGCCCACCTACAGCACGCCCATCAAGAACCTGCGCGCGGCACGAGCCGCGGCAGAGGAACTACCCAGCCTGGAGGGCGAGGAGCGAACCCGCCAGCACGCTCGCGTGCAGGAGCTCCTCCGCATCGCGGACGAGCAAGTCGGTGCCAACTGGCAGATGCAGGAAGACCTCAGCTACTCCAGGGGGAGCAAGCTACCTGCCAACAGCAGGGGCATGCCGCGCGACACCCAGCAGGCGTCCTCCCCTCAGCCGGCTAGGGCCTGCAGCAGGCGCCGTAGCTCTGGCAACAGGGGCCAGCCGCGCCAGGAACAGACTGTGAACAACAACCCGCCGCCTCCCCCTCCACCAACCGGGGCACCCACACCAGCCGGTTCCCGTCTCTCGGGCCGGGTGGGAGCGGCCAACCCAGACTGTCCGGATGCCCGCGATCGCATCGAGCTCCTCGCTCAAGCGCGCGTCACGGAGGAGGAAGATTCTACCGGTCCGGTTTGTTTCGGACCCCGCATCCGGAATGAACCATTTCCGGATAAATTCTCCCTGTCCAGGGACACCCCCAAGTACGACAGCAGCATGAAGCCGGAAGATTGGCTGACCGACTACGCTACGGCAGTCGGCATCGCCCATGGGAACAAGCACACAGCCGTGCGCTACGTCCCCCTCATGCTAACCGGATCCGCAAGTACATGGCTCAACAGCCTTGCGCCCAACAGCATCAACGCCTGGCCTGACTTCGAGAAGGTGTTCGTCCGCAACTTCAACGGCACGTACAAATGTCCAGGGCGCCCGCGCGACCTGGCCTTGTGCGTCCAGGGTGACCGCAAGACCGACCGCGAGTACCTCGCCAAGTGGACGGAGCTACGCAACACCCGTGAGGACATCCTGGAGAGCCAAGCCATCAGTTTCTTCATCGAGGGTTGCCGAGAGGGCACCATGCTTCGCCACCGGCTACTGTGTGACGAGCCGAAAACCATGGCGGAGCTCATGACGGTTGCGGACCAGTACGCCATGGCGGATACCGTCCAGGGTGACCGCAAGACCGACCGCGAGTACCTCGCCAAGTTCCAGTTGCGCGGAAGGGGGCGCGTGCCGAAGCAGCCAACGTTGTCGCTGACGTAGTCTAGCGCACCGAAGCGCTGAACGAGCTCGGAGACGATGCGTTCACCGGTGCTGATGAAATTTCCCGTCCGGATCTTCACCCCTGCTAGCGCCGCTAGCCCCAACGTGGGCGCCAACTGTCGTGGTGGTGTCACGGCAGATGCCATGGATAGGCTAAAGGTGGGACTAATATGCGCTAGGGGAATCCAGGGAGGGATAGTAGAGTGATTCTCTACACGGAAGCTTCGTATTGATGTTCAGTCTCCAAGATTACAAGTGCTCCTCGAGCTGTATTGACAAGAGGAGGAAGAAGAAACTCTCTTACTCTTGCCTATTAACTAGCCCAAGAACCCTAGACCCACAAGTGTTTTCCTTGCTATGTACGTGAAAAAACCCTCCTCCCTTACCAGAACCCCAACCCCCCCCCCTTATATAGGGGTGGTTCGGTCCTGGCCTAGGGCATACGTGGAGGCATATTCCTAAGAATATGCCTCCTCCAAAAGTAGTAACCCGACAGAGGTGCTTTTCCCCCACGTCACTCTTGCTTTAGCGACGTTGTCTCTACGGCGCCTGCGTCAGCCGACGTGAGCGTCATCACCCTTGTCGGCCACGATCCGGTGGTCCTGCCCTTCCTTTATTCGCTCATCCAGTATGCACCGGGCCTTCTTTTTGACCAGAGATATTCCTTCCTTCTCCTAGAAGCCAAACGAGGATCCGGATCATAGTTGATCCGGCCACACCTGTTCCTGCATACAAGCCAGACAAGTGTCTCCGACTTACTCCTTGAGTCGGACGAGACAATGTTAGGCGAGCCCCCTGGTCCGGGTTAGTCCGTGATCCGGCCTGCCTTGAGGTGACTCGGCCAGCATCCGCTTTGACCTTGCCGACCCTCGGCTAACTCGGCCCTTATACCCCGGAGTGACCCTACCCGGGGTTATCCCCCCAACACGGTGGCAACAAGAACAACGGCTACCCACAGCCGCACGCCGCCTACCACATCTTCGAGACGGAGTAGGACGACAAGCATAGCCACAGGCGACGCTCCAAGGAGGTCAATGCCATCGTCTCTCTGGTCCCCCAGTACCTGAACTGGTCGGAAACCCCCATCACCTGGAGCCACGCAGATTAGCCGGAGCAGCTATCAACTCCCGGGGGCTACGCCATGGTGCTCGACCCCCTCATCATCTCCAACGCGTGCACCTGCCGATTCTCGCGCGTCCTCATCGACGGAGGTAGTAGCCTCAACCTCCTCTACCAGTCCTCGCTGGAGAAGCTGGGCATTCGCAAAAGCGACCTGCGCCTGACTACCACGACATTCCATGGCGTATTGTCGGGGCCAGCCTGCGCCCCGCTGGGGAAAATCTAGCTGGACGTCATCTTCGGGACCAAGGAGAACTTCCACCGCGAACCAATCTGGTTCGAGGTGGTAAATCTGACGAGCTCCTACCATGCTCTCCTCGGGCGCCCCGTCCTTGCCAAGTTCATGGCCGTCCCCCACTACGCGTACCTCAAGACGAAGATGCCAGAACCCCACGGCGTGATCACCGTCGCTGGCTGCTTCAGGCGGTCGATGGAGTGTGCCTCGGCCGGTTCCAAACTGGCAGAGGCCCTCATCATAGCCGAAGAAAAGCGCGTGATCATGCGCAATGTGGCCATGGCCCAGCAGGACATTCCGGCTAGCAGCAAACCGGCTGGAGAAGGAGCTTTCCAGCCGGCAAAGGAGACAAAGAGGATCCTGCTCGACCCCTCCGATCTGACTAAGTTCATCACCATTGGTGCCGGCTTGGATAGCAAATAGGAAGGCGCGCTCGTCGACTTCCTCCATGAGAATCGGGACATCTTCGCATGGTCCCGCAAGGACATGCCGGGTGTGCCGAGGGAGTTCGCCGAGCACTCACTTCATGTGCGTCCGGATGCTAAGCCAGTCAAGAAACCTCTACGCTGGTTCGCAGAGGAGAATAGGAAGATAATCGGTGACAAGATCACCCGGCTCCTCGCAGCCGAGTTCATCATGGAAGTGTACCACCCGGACTGGTTGGCGAACCCAGTCCTGGTGCTGAAGAAGAACAAGACCTGGCGCATGTGTATCGACTACACCAGCCTGAACAAGGCGTGCCCGAAAGACCCCTTCGCCTTGCCCCGTATCGATCAAGTCATCGATTCCACGGCCGGCTGTGATTTGTTGTATTTTCTAGATTGCTATTCCGGGTACAATCAGATCTGGCTAAACCCGGCTGATCAGATTAAGACATCATTTATCATCCCCTACGAGGCTTTCTGCTATGTAACCATGCCTTTCGGCCTAAAGAATGCAGGCGCCACTTATCAGCGATGTATGCAGAAATGCTTGCACTCGCAGATAGGCCAAAATGTACACACTTACGTGGACGATGTGGTCATCAAGACCAAGGAGAAGCGCACCCTCCTCGAGGATCTGGGAGAAACATTTGGCAACCTCCGCCAGTACCGGATGATGCTGAACCCGGAGAAGTGCGTCTTTGGGGTGCCGTCCGGCCAGCTCCTCGGTTTCCTCGTTTCTCAACGAGTTATCGAGGAGAATCCGGAGAAGATCGCGGCCATCGAGAGGATGCAGCCGCCCAGGAATCTGCTTGGGGTCCAAAAGTTCACCGGATGCATGGCTTCCCTCAGTCGCTTCGTCAGCCGGCTAGGGGAGAAGGCACTCCCGTTGTACCAACTGATGAAGAAGACAGACAAGTTCTCCTGGACTGCGCAAGCCGACACCACGTTTCATGACCTCAAGCGCATGCTATCCATAGCACCGGTTCTAGCCACGCCGGCTAGCAAGGAGCCAATGTTGCTCTATATAGCAGCCATCAGCCGGGTTGTCAACGTCGTCCTGGTGATGGAGCGCCCCGAGGAAGGTAAGGCTCAGCCGGTTCAGAGGCCCGTCTACTACCTCAGTGAGGTTCTCTCCCTCTCCAAGCAGAACTACCCCCACTACCATAAGATGTGCTATGACGTGTACCTAGCATGCAAGAAGCTCAAGCACTACTTCCAGGAGCATCCGATTAAGGTCGTGTGCACCGCACCCCTTTCGTAAATCTTCGGCAACAAGGAAACCACTGGTCGAGTCGCCAAATGGGCCATCGAACTCGCCGCCTACTCCATCCAGTACGAACCCCGGCTTACGATCAAGTCGCATGCATTGGCGGACTTCCTAGTCGATTGGGCGGAGACCCAGTATCTCCCACCGGTTCCGGATTCGGACCACTGGAAGATGCACTTCGACGGGTCGAAGATGCTCGGGGGCTTGGGAGCCGGCATCATGCTCACCTCGCCCAAGGGGGACCGGCTAGAGTACGTGCTGCAGGTCCACTTCAAGGCCTCCAACAACGTAGCCGAATATGAGGCATTGGCGCACGGGCTCCGGCTGGCCAAGGAGATCGGCGTCAACCATATCCTGTGCTTCGGTGATTCAGATCTAGTGGTGCAGCAAGTGTCCGGAGAGTGGGACGCCAGAGACGCAAACATGGCCCTCTACCGGTTCCACATCCAGAAGCTCAGCGCCTCCTTCGACGAGTGCGAATTTCACCACGTCCCTCGCGTCAACGAGGCAGCCGATTCGCTCTCCAAGATCGGATCCACCAGGCAGGCGATCCCACCAGGGGTCTCCTTGGAGCACCTGCGCAAGCCGTCCATCAACCCGTCATCAGAATCGGACTCCATCGTCTGGGCAGGGAGCGTTTTGGCTGGCGGAACGGCAGAAGCGGAACCGGCAGAACCACCAAAGTAGAAGACCCGCACCAATTCCGGCAAGGCAGTGCCCTCCGGCTCGCAAGACCCGGGGGCTGCCTGTGCATCAAGCAGCTCGGGGGCTGCCGTCCCGGGTACGCCACCCGGACGGCCCCCCAACATCCATCAACCGGAGGATAGGAGCGTCCTCGTCATTCGAGAAGTGCCATCCTGGGCACAGCCCTCCATGAACTACATCGCCAATGGAGAACTTCCGGAAGACGAGGTGGAAGCCAGGCAAATCCGCCGCCACGCGCACACGTACACCATCATAAACGGCGAGCTATACAAGCGCAGCGTATCCAGTATTTTTCAAAGATGTGTGATGTGGACACGGGCTACCGGCTACTCAGGGACATCCACCAGGGCGAGTGCGGGCATCACGCTTCGTCAAGGGCGATAGTCGCCAAGGCGTTTCGCCATGGTTTCTATTGGCCCACCGCCCTCGAGGACGCTGAGCAGCTAGTGTGCGCGTGCAATGGATGCCAGCGCTTTAGGCAGCTCAGGCACATGCCAGCTTTGGTGCTCAATACCATACCAATCACCTGGCCCTTTGCAGTTTGGGGCCTCGACATGGTCGGCCCCTTCAAGCGAGCACGGGCGGGCATGACCCACCTGCTGGTAGCGGTGGACAAGTTCACAAAGTGGTTCGAGGCCAAGCCTATCCGAAAGCTGGATGGGGCGACAGTCGTTACCTTCTTCACCGACATCATCAACCACTTTGGCTACCCCAACAGCATCATCACCGACAACGGCACGAACTTCACCAAGGGGGCTTTCGCCCGGTTCTGCAGCAACAAGGGCATCCGGCTGGACCTTGCCTCCATCGTGCACCCACAATCCAACGGGCAAGTCGACAGAGCAAACGGCTTGGTGCTAGTCGGCATCAAGCCACGCCTCATCGAGCCGTTAGAGCGGTCACCCGGATGTTGGATCGAAGAACTTCTGGCTGTGCTGTGGAGCCTCCGCACCATGCTGAATAGGTCAACCGGCTACACACCGTTCTTCTTGGTCTATGGATTAGAAGCCATCCTCTCCGCCGACATCGAGTTCGACTCCCCACGCAAGCTCCTGTATGATGAAAAAGCCAACCAGGAGGCACGGGAGGACGGAGTGGACCTCCTGGAGGAAGCCCGCGAGTTGGCCCTGTCCAGATCAGCCCTGTACCAGCAGCGACTACGTCGCTACCATTCAAGCCGGATCCGCCCAGTCGCATTCCGTGAGGGCGACCTGGTTCTCCGGCTAGTGCAAGACACGAAGGGCATGCACAAGCTTTCGCCACCCTAGGAGGGCCCCTTCATCATCAGCCGGGCGCTGCCCAACGACTCCTACTACCTCATCGACGCGCAGCAGCCGCGCAAGAACAAGATGGACAAATTAGACGAGGAGACCGAGCGTCCCTGGAACATGCCCCTGCTGCGCCCGTTTTACACGTAGTCGCCAGGCAGTGTATGTATCCCGAACACCCCATGAATGAAAATGCGGACCCCTACGAGAATCTCGAGGGCTCCTTGCTAGAAATGTGTGTGCATCCGTTTTCCGGTTCAAATTTTCCGGCTCCGGCAACCCCTACTCGGGGGCTCGCTGGTTGGCCCGACCTGCTAAGTCACCAAACCGGCTAAGTAGTGTGTGATGATGTCAGAGGCCCACTCTTCGTCTCAGCTACAGACCGCAACCCGGCTGTCCGGCTAGCAAGAGCAAAAGTCCGAGGCATCCCACACAAAAAAAGGGGAGGAGACGCGACAAACCGGGCGTTCCGGCCTTGCAACTAGCTCAAACCAATCTGGCTACTAAGCCGTTAGTATCGTGCGCAATGTACTGTCAGCTCCCTTCGATTCCGGCTGCAGACCGCACCCTGGCTGCCCGGCAAGGACGTAGCGAAAACAGCAGAGCACACGGGAAAGCAACTAAGTATCTAGAAAGGGACATGCCAGTTTTCAAAAAAACAAGCCATTTTCCGGCTACAATTTGACAGACTAACCTATTAACCTGTGAAGATGTATGTGTATGCATATGTGCATTCTTGTCCGACTACCTTGAGTCAGAATTTAGGAAAAGGGAAGAAGATTCGAAGTCCTTGCCTTCATCAAGCACTCCGAATCTCGGGGGCTACACCCACTGGGTGTGCTCGCGCGCCCCCAGTGGAACCTTGTAGTTCCTGACCGGCTAAAGGAGTTTAGCCGGCCGATTCGGAGCCCAGTTGAGGGCAAGGGCAGGAGCAAGAGAAGACAAGAAAGATTCGAAGCACCTGGCTACCCCATCTACTCCGAGTCTCGGGGGCTACACCCAGTGGGTGCGCTCGCGTGCCCCCACTGGAATGTTAGTTTCCCCGGCTGAAGGCATTCAACCGATGAAAGCAGCCGACTGGGACGAGGCCAGTCGGATAAAGTTAAAAGACTTGGGAAAAACAAGGAAGATTCGAAGCACCTGGCTACACCAGCTACTCCGAATCTCGGGGGCTACACCCAGTGGGTGCGCTGGCGCGCCCCCACTGGAGGTGTAGTTCATCCGGCTAAAGGTGTGTAGCCGGACGAGGCTAGCCGGGCGAAGTGAGCCGGCAAAATATCAAAAGAAAATTCAAGACACAAGTTAAGGAAGACTCAAGAATTCAACATTAACAAGCAAAAGGGAGACAAAGCTCCCATAAGTTACCCGGCATCAAAGATAGCCGGTATAGACAGACAAGTTTCATGAATATCTAAGACAAGACAAATACACCCGGCATCCCGGGGCAATGACTAGGCGGCAGGACCCTTGCCGTGAGGTGGATCTTGGCCGACAGAAGCTCCGGGCGGAGGAGGAGGCACGAAGCTTGATCTGGTTCCGGCGCCTGCGGGCGGCGGCATCGGGCCTTCCACATCAGGAGTACCGACGGACTCCGAGTCGGTGAGCACCTCGTCAGGATCCACGTAGTCGACAATCTTGATGGCGGATCCGCGGAGCTCCGGATGGGCTTGGCGGATGGCGGCAAGATCGGCTCCGGCACGGAAGCCACTATCGATCTTCTCGACACGGGCATCCTTATACCACGAGAGCATGAGGGCCAGAGCCAACTCCGCTCCGGCCCGCGCCGCCAAGTCCTGCAGCCGGTCCATTGCAGCCAGCACCTCTCCCACCTTCGCAGCCAACTGCGCCATCGTCTCCAGAACCGGAGCCTTCGGCCACATGAAGGAGAAGACGTCCCGCGCCGCTTGACGAAGCTTGGCAGCTTCTTCGCCAAGAAGGACGACGAGCTCCTGGGCCGTCGGCTGCGCTCCCGGCCAGTTCTCCTGCAGCCTATTGTAGGCCAGCAGGTCTATGCCGGGGTAAAAGGCTATCAGAAAAAAGGGTCAGATCCGGCTACCGGATCCGGAAAGAAAAGAAGACGAAAAAAGGAACTCACCCTTAGCAGTGTGGCCGACCTGCATCAGCTCCTCCACCAGAGCCTTCTCCTTGGTCGCCAGCCAGTTGATCTCCTTCTCTTGGTCCTTGTTCTGGGCCTCAAGAAGGGTGAAGGCTTCGGTCCGGCTAGCGAGCGAGGCATCGCGCTCCTTGATGGTGGCCTCCAGACCGTCTACCCTCGCGTGCCAATCCTTATTCTGCAGCCGCAGAGTGGAATTGGACTTGCTCAGCCGGTCGTTCGCTCTCTTCAAGCGATCGATCTCGCGCTGAGCGCACACGAGGATGGCTGCGGCAATTCCGGCTATCAGCAAAAAAAATCAAGCCAAGGGAAGCGAACTTACTCTAGGAAGTCCCGTTGGCGGTAGCAAGCTTCTGCTCCAACGTCCGGTTCCCGCCGGCTGTGGCCTCCAGCAGTCGGATCTCCTTCACCGCCAGCTCGAGCGTGGCGGCAAGGTCCGACAGCGAGGCGGCGGAGGAAGCGTCGTCGTCCACGGTGTTGACAACCAAGGACTCCTTTGCTGCGGCCACCACCGTCCGCCATTCCTCCCCAGGCTCCTCGTCGGAGTTGTCATCACCAACAACGACGAGCTCCTTGCCGGCAGCCCCCCGCGCGCCCGCGGAGGAGCCTTCCGGGGTGGAGGACTCCACTTCCGGCTGGGCGGAGGCAGCCGGCTCAGCTCGAGGGGGAGGCGGAGGCTGCGCCTCAGAAGAAGGAGAGGCGCCGGTTGGCGCAGTCGGGGCACGGGGCGGCGACCCGGTCGGCACCCGTGCTAGGCTCGCGGCTCCGAAAGAGACCAACGTGCTAAAGAGAAGGAGGAGAAGGCAAAGGCAAGATAAGCCAAAGTCAGAAAAAGAAGAAAAAAGGCAAGCAGACAGAAAACGCCGAAAGAAAAAGGGGGGAGAAGGAACGTACCCCGGCACAACTAGGGGCGACCCCTTCTTCCAGCCAAGATGGCTTGGCGGCAGGGCGCTGGACTGGCTCCTCTTGGGAGTCGGCTCCTCCGTCACAGGCCGGCGGGAGCCGGAACGGCTGGAGCAACTCCCGCCTGCCTCGCCGTCCTTCGCGGAGCGCGTCGCCGGATCCACGGTTGGCGCGGCCTCCTCTTCCTCGTGCACCTCCGCGTGCGGGTCGGCAGTCGGCTCGTCATTCCGGCTGGGAAAGGCATCGTCGTCCCCGTCCGACTCCTCGCCGGACCGTCGCGCGCGCGGCTCGGGCAAGTCGGGCGTGAACTCCTCAAGGGGAGCCTGACCCTCCTCGCGAAGGATGCAAGTGAACATCTACCGAATACAAGAAGTCAGACGGTCAGAACAAGAAAAATACAAGAAGAACAAGACGAAGTTTCCGGCTATAAGAACTTACCCGGGGCGCGCGGTTCTCCCAGCTGTAGGGCGCCAGACTGAACTTCCAGTTCTCCGGCAACCGCTCCTTGGTGATCGTCCACACCCACTCCTTCAAGTTGTGGTAGCAGGGATCGCGGCGCGACAGCCGGGTCGGGTCTAGCCGGCCAGAGTAATAGCACATCTTGTGCGCCTGCTGCTGCATCGGCACCATCAGCCGGGACATCCAGCTGAGGGTGATGTCCAGGCCGGTTAGCCGGCAGGTGACGAGGGAGCGCATGCGCAGCAGCATCGCGTCCGTCTCCGCCTTGTCACCATGGATCTTTAGCTCCCAGTTCTACCGGCTAGACTCAACATCCTGGAAAGCCATAAGATTTATCCGGTCGACGTTGGTGATGTTCTTGACGTAGAAGTACGACTGCTACCACAGCCATACCGTGTCCTGAAGCAAGAACTTGGGGTACCCGGATTGGGAGCGGGAGTAGATGGAGGCGCCGCCACAGACGACTAGCAGCCCCTTCGTGTACTGCACTTGCGGCCAGACTCGGAAGAGCCGGCAGAAGAGCCCGAGAACCGGCTGGATCCCGAGGTAGCTCTCGCAGAACGCCATAAAGTGCGCTAGCGTCCCGATGGCATTGGCACCGAGGTGGTGAAGACGGAGGTCGAAGAAGGCGAGGAAGGTCAAGAAGAACGGGTGCACCGGAAGGGAAAACCCGCACGCCAGATGGGAGAGGAAGATGACGCGCTCCCCCTCCGCCGGGTGCGGCGACACCTCCCCCGCCGGCGCCAACCGCACCGCCACCTCCTCTGGCGGCGGAAGAACGCGGGTGGCGCGGTACTTCGCGATGTGGTCGTCGGTGACGGAGGAGCCGCACCAAGCCCCGCGGTCGGCGGCCATCTCCGGCTGACTGGGGGGAGCAGCGACGGAAGGTTGGCGGTGGCCCGTAGCGACGACGACGAGCGGGCGGCGCAGCGGGCTACGGCGCAGAAGGCAAGGGCATGGAGGCAGAAGCGCGCGAGGGAGGAAGAGACTGCAGCGGGGGAGCGAAGGAAAGGAACTGCCTCCCCCGCGGCGCCCCTTTAAAGGGCCGGAAGGGCAACAGTCAATGAGGCCACGTGGAGCGCATCCGGATAGCCCTCACCCCAACCGCCGCCCAGATCCAGTGTGCTGAAGCGGGATGCGCAGAAGATCCCGGAGCAGGAACCGAAGCGCCGAACAGCGGTTTCCCGAGGCGACGTGCGACGGGACGTTACGCTGCCTGCCGCAGAGCAATGATGGCGCGTGCGTGCGTGGACGGCGTCAGCACTGACGTCACGAGTAGCGCAACTGCCAAGCTCAGCCGGACACAAATTCAAAAACAGGAGGGAGCGCGCGCACATTTCACCTAAGGGCGGAATCCACACGCGCCCGGGGGCAAGTGTCAGGGGGATGACCGCCAGATACCCCAACCGGACAAGAACCGGGTAGTCGGATCGCGTCCGGCTGACCAAGCACAGCCAGACAGGGCAGGACAGGCCGGCTACCGTTCGGTAGCCGGGTCAGCAAGAAGTAGCCGGCTACGGCGACGTAGCCGGACCCAATCAGTGAGACAGGACGACGTGCGTATCAGTGCACGGTGCGCCCTGTACGATGACAAGACTGGCAACCACCCGGCCATACCGAAGACTTTGCGGGGGTGACGCAGGAACAGTGGCCCGATGCTGACGACAGGCTTGCACGGCGTCCACTGTGCCTATGATAGCCATACCGCTCGTACTCCGATAAGACATACCATACCGGACACTGTAGATGACCAGTCGGCTAGGACCCACATGTGGGGCCCGCCAGTCGGATTGGCCAGGGAGACTGTTGCCTCTCTTCCTATATAAGGAGAGGCAAGGCCTCAGTAGAAAGGGTTGGTCTCACAGCATTTAAGGCAGTAGCTAGCGAATACAGCTCAAGGAGCACTTGTAGTTCATTTATCCCACATAGTGAGATCCGGCAGGAGTAGGGACTTTGCCTCCTCACGAGGGCCCCGAACCTGGGTACTTCCTGCGTCCAGCTACGCTTGCTTGTATCCAATCCCGCCTGTGGACGCCGTCGATAGCTTCTCTGCTAGTCCCCACACGTCTATCTAACCTCTTCAGGTACTGTCGTTCCCAATACAACGACAATTAGACTTAATATCTTTCCATCCAATGAATTGTGAGTACACTTTATCCCTTGACCAATGGAGCTAATGCTGTGGGTTCATCAACAACAACATTGTCATCCATACTTCTATTTTTATGGTTGATCCTACCCCTTTTAGTTATTTCAACAAGATTAGAGTCTTTGATCCTGTTCCTCGAGATAATCAAATTGAATGTCCTCTAGTATGCTATTTGTATTATGTTATTGCTAACACCCTGTAGGCCTGTGGTGAATTTACAAGAGTTAATCAGGAGGTGATGTAGCCCGACCTACGGTCGTTACCACATCATGGTCTCCAACTTATACCAAGTCGTCATGGACTTCAAAGGTGAATTGTATCCTCTATGCGAGTCCATTTTCTACCATATTGAATGGTATACTACTTCATACTTCAGCCCATGATCATGATAGGTTCACACCTACAAGTATGGAGGCAAGGGAAGAAGCCCGGAGCACCAATCCCGACAATATGGAGGCTTGGAAGAGGAGGAGGAAGAAGACAGACCTGACCTATACTACTGCCCCTATAGCGGTACTACCGGCTCTACTGCATCGAGCCAGTGCTACGTCGCAATCGGTACCATCGATCCCTGATGACCGGTACTACCGGTCCCTACTAAAGCCCGCACCATCGCCTCTGGATGCCTCGGTACCGGCTTGCGGTACTACCGCCCCCGAGCGGTACTACCGGTTGTCAAGTCTAGTACTATCGGTCCTAACTGGGCCTGTGCGCCTCAACAGCTGGGCCACAACCCGCGTATCTCCTTATTATGTTCCAACCCTAGTTCTATCCCCAAACTACCCCTATGTAAGTGGATGGCCTATAAATAGAGCCCCTACCCCTCATGTATCCTTTAGGCATAGATGATATACTAAAGACACCCCCTTTGTGGAATCTCTAGTTTTGTCTCATCCCCTTTACCAAGGGGACCGACTATTGTCACCAACCTCGTTGGAGTTTGCATTGCGCATCCATCGTTGTACAATGCCTACGTTTGCGAGTGTGTGAGCATAGTTGTCAAGATCCTCTCCAAGGTGTCATTCCGTCTTCGCTTGGGATTGATGGGAGCACTTTGACCGATCTTTCCTTGCGAGGATTCTGTTGGACCGGTGGCCACCGACATGAGCAATTGGCCATGTATCGTGTCGTGTTTGCGTGTGTTCATCGTGTTCTTCACGAGGTGTGTGTTTGCTTCCGCAACCTTCTCCCTTTCCCCTCGCTTTCCCATCGAATTGACCATGAGATACGTGAAGATCGGGCCACCCTTTGAGGTTCACCCCTTATCATCTGGTATCAACAGCTTTTGGTTGCCATGCATTTCTCATCGATTTGGTCTTTCCCCATAAATTTGAAAATTCCACCAAAAATAGCCCAATTTCGTATTTTAGATCAATATCAGATTTGAGTGTGTTTTGGTAGGATTTGATCCATGGATTACTTGCTAAACTTGTTGATGTACCTTCCCCTACGTTTCCATGGCCTAATTCCATCATTTACCCCTTCGATTTGGTGTTTTTCTTGAAGATTTCCTGCCCAAATCGTCCCAAAATCGCGAAAACGCATCAAATCTAGGCATCCTAGGAATAACCGGTACTACCAGACCCAAAAAAAGGTACTATCAGACCTCCCCGGTACCTAAATGGTACTATAGGGCCTCTAGATATCCGGTACTACTGCTCAAAAATCCGGTACTACCGCCCGTATCTGACCAGAATCGGCACAATCCCAGATTTCAACTTTCTCACCGTTTTGAGCATAAATTTTGCATTCGAACTCGGATTTTGGTGTTATTTAGCTCGTTTCTAAGAGGAGAGGGAGCTCTACATCATCATACAAGTGGTTCATGCTTTTTACTCCATCCAAATTCTGTGAGCAAGGCGGAATCCAACAATAAAGGGTGAAGATCGGCGATGAAAGGTATAAACATTTTGCAACTTCTCCCCACTTGCATTCCTTTGTGAACTACACTATATTTGTGACCAACAAACACCTACTGAGACTAGTTCCTCCTATGATTGCTTGGGCTATGCACATTTGATACCGTGTACAATTCCGAGCAAAAGTTGTGAGTGCGCTATCTCCTATTGTTATCTTATATAGTTGTTGGCACAAGGAAGATGCAAGTGAAAAATAAAATAAAAATAGTGATACAAAAATAAAAAGTAGAAAAAAGGAAAATAAAAATGAAGAAACAAGTGCCTCATATAATAGGAAGCGCAAGCTCGATGAACATCATATATATGGTACTTATTGTGCATATCTTGTAGCCCACCAATTTATTGCAATCGGACTAGCGTCTCTCCTTGTACTTGTGCGACACGATCTTATAGTCTTTGTTGGGTAATCATTTGGTTCTTAGCTCACTTTATCCATCGCACAAGTCCCATTTATCCCACCGTGTGAGTTTCCTTATACATAATTCCAATCTTGTGGATTGACTTGTTTTGCTTTGTGATCATTGTGGTTCTTTACTTGCCATTACGACATCTTGATTTTGGATTGTTATTTGACATGCCACTTTCCATACCTATCCACCGTAAGATTTGTGTGTGTTTTTTAGTTGTTAGTTGGGTTTAGGTTGATTTGTCACTTCACTTTGCTTGGTTTTTATTGCTCTCAAGTGTGACCACTTGCACGATACTATCTTCTAAGGTAAAGTAAGGTTTGAAGTTGCATCCCTAACACCCACTACCACTTCCATATACACCACTTGGTCTTGTGAATCATGTCTAGGGACTTTGGAACTGAGGAGGAAATCTATGAAGAATCCATGATGAGCCACCATGACTATGACTCCACAAGTATAGAGGACATGATGGAGAACTACACCAACAATGGCTCTACATGCTTTGAGGACCCGGAGCACTACACCTACGACGACCCCACATGCATGGAAGACCATGAGTACGTCAGCAACTATGGCCCCTCAAGCATGGAAGATCGAGATCTCTACATCGACAATGGCTCCTCATGCATGGAGTACATGGAGCACTACACCGGCAATGGCTCCACATGCTTGGGTGATATGGATTACTACAACAAAAATAACTCCCCAATCATGGATGACTTCGAGTGCGACATCGATGATGCCTCTCCAAGCATGGAGGACATGGAGAACTTCATCGGCTTTGATAACTATTCCATGAGCCATGAAGAATTCCTCCATCGCTTGGAGATACTACGGCATGACTTGACATCCTAGATGACACATGCAACTTCATGGATGCGGAGGACAAAGACCTCTACTTCACCAAGTTGGATGAGTACGTCAAGCATACTACACAAGCCAAGGTGGTCACGGCGAAGGATGACCAAGCTCAAAGCCAAGAGTCGACACTTCAAGATGGCGGAAGACAAGGCCACATATGTGATGAAGTCGACCCGAGCACCGCTCTTGACAACAACATGAGCCTACTTCCACCACTACTATAAGATGTTGACATGACGGTCGAGCATGGGATTTTCCCTTCGGCCATGGAGGCGAGTGATGCCCATCTTATGGCATCCAACCTTGAAGGCGATAGAGTTGAGAATGGTGAGAATGAGATTTTCCCTTCACCAAAGGAGGCGCATGGAGTTGAGAGATCTGAGCCTATCACTATATGCTTGAGTGATGATGTGGTACCAATCCCATGTAAGTATGAGATCCACTTATCCCACTTGAGTGAGAGCAAGAGTGAGATGAGTGACTACACCATACGTGAGATTGAGTGCTTCCACTTGAAGGGTACAGGTGATTGATATGTCCAAAACGTATCTACTTTCCCGAACACTTTTGCTATTGTTTCTCCTCTAAACTTGTGTGATTTGGATACAACTAACACAGACTGGCGTTGTTTTCAGTAGAATTACCTTGGTGTCTAGTTTTTGTGTGGAAAATCAACTATTAGGAAAAATCTCAGAAAATATGCCAAAAATCCTATTTCACCAGAAGATTCATGGAGCCAGAAAACGAGACGGAGGAGGGCCACGAGGGGCCCACACCACCTGGCCGCGCAGGCCAGGCCAGGCCACGCCTCGGGGTGGTGTGGCCGCCTCGGTCACCCCCTCAGCCTCCCTCTACGCCTATAAGTTGCCTCTTGACCTAAAAATCAAGGCGGTTCGACGTTTTTCCAGAAAGAGTTCCACTGTGCCGCCACCACCAGATTCCATGATTCAGAACCAGAAACTCCGTTCTAGCACCCTGCTGGGACGGGGAATTGGAGGATATCATCGCCATCATCATCACCATCGCTTCTCCATCTACCATCCATGATTCCCCCATCCACGAGTGAGTAATCCCTCGATGTAGGCTATGGGGATGGTAGGGATTGGATGAGATCATTCATGTAATTGCATCAGATTGTTAAGGCATGGTGCCTAGTATCTTTTATTAGTGATTTTTGACTTTGTTGCAACTTGTTATGCTTAATGCTTGTCACTAGGGCCCGAGTGCCATGATTTCAGATCTGAACATGTTATTGATTCATGATGATAGTATTGTTTATGATCTTACCTGCAAGTTGTATACAAATATTGTTGTCCGGAACCAAAGGCCCCGAAGTGACAATAATAGGGATAACCGGAGGGGGTGGCTTTGATGTGAGGATCACATGTGTTCATAGAGTGTTAATGCTTTGCTCCGATGCTCTATTAAATGGAGCACCTTAATTGCCAGTAGTTCCCTTGAGGCCCCGCTGCAAACGGGCTGGCAGGACAAAAGATGTTGTGCAAGTTCTCATTGCGAGCATGTATGACTATATATGGAACACATGCCTATGCTTATTTAGTACTTAGATGCTTTATCTTATTTATCTACAAAGGCCCTATGTCTTGATTGCCATATGAATTGTCTTTTCCATGAACACCCGTCCATCCATCCCTATGCCTACCGCACTTTAATCCTACTGTTTACTACAATTATTACTACTATCTTTACTTTACTACTGCTATTACTTTGCTACTGCTATTACAAAATTGTTGCTACTGATAAACTGTTGTGAGCAAGATTGTTTCCAGGTGCAGCTGAATTGGAAACTCAGTTGTTAAGGCTTATAAATATTCTTTGGCTCCCCTTGTGTCAAATCAATAAATTGGGTTTCACTTCCCTCGAAAATACTGCGATACACCCCCTATACTTGTGGGTCATCAAGACTATTTCCTGGCACCGTTACCAGGGAGCATAGCTCTATTTATCAAGCTCACTTGGAATCACTATTGTTTTTTGCCGTCCATCCATCATGGGTAAGTCTCGTGATGGCAAAGTTCTTATATTACCATCCACTACAAGGAGAGGTACGGTTCTGAACACCTCTGTTGCTCTTGATTCACCATCTGTGATGAGTAAGCTCCTTACACCACCACATACACATGTTACACATACTGCTACTACTGCTGAATCTGAAACTTCTGATACTCATGATGCTGCTTCTACTGTGCTTGATAAGAGTGGTTCATTAGGTCCTTTCCTAGATGCTACGATTGCTAGATTTATAGCTGGAAATACCGAAACTCCTAATGAAGATACTACTACACCTGTCAGTTCACCTGAGTCTAGAGAGAGCTATGATATTGAAAACGGATATATAGAAATGACTGATGAATTTATTAAAGAATGCCAAAACATTCACGGTAGGAGTGCTATTAAGAGTCTCCTTGAGAGGCGTACCATAAAACCCAAATTATCTCCTAATAATAAGTTTTCTACATCTCCCATCAACATTAAAGATAAGGATTATGATTTCTCTCTTGATTTATCTTACATAACCATTGTTGAGAAAGAACATTTTTGTGGGACTAAGAATGAAAGTGTTGTAGCACATATGACTGAGCTTTCTACCATGAGTGGTCTATTTTCTGATGATATTAAGATGCGCACCTACTTTGTTGCTAAATTTTTCCCCTTTTCACTGAAAGGAGAAGCAAAAACTTGGTTTAATAATTTACCTCCTGGATCTATTGATAGCCCTGATTGCTTGATTAGTACTTTTCTTCAGAAATATTTCCCTCCTAGTGCTAGACATGCCATTTTGCAGGAACTTTTTGATTTTAAACAGGGAGAAAAAGAGATACTGCCTGAATCATGGGCAAGGTTTTGCACTTTGATTCATGCACAGGTTGGATGTCCATTAACTAAAAATGAGCTTCTTGATATATATTATAATGGACTAACTAAAGAATCTAGGACATACCTGGATAGTTGTGATGATTGTGTTTTCAGGAAGAGAACTCCCAAAGAAGTTGAGGAATTAATGGCTAAAATAAGCAAGAATTATGAAGACTAGACTTCACTTGAGCCAACTACACCTGAGACAACTACACCTGAGTTAACTATGCCTGCACATACACCAACATCAAAGAAGAGGGGAGTTATTGAACTAAATGATGAAGTGATGAAGGAAGCTAAGAAATGTCTTAAGGAGAAGGGAATTAAAGCTGCAGATGTGAAGAATTCACCTCCTATAGAAGAACTATGTAAGCCAATCCCCCACTCATCCACTATTGAGGTACACTCTCTCCAACATTTTGACGAAGGTGATATTCCTTACTCTAAACCTCCTAATCAATGCTTGGAAGAATTTGATGATTTTATTGTTAAGCAAGATAATTTTAATAAAAGGGTGCAAAACCATCTAATGGAAAACTCTGGAGCTATTATTTAGTTGAAGGATATTGTGGAAAGAACCTCTAATGATGTTAAAATGCTTATTAAACATTTCCAAATGGTTCAAACTCAAATTGACCAGCTTATTAAAGTACAAAAAGATTTTCTAGTTAATGCTTCTAAAGAAAAACATGCTTATGAAATTAGAACTAGAAGTGGTTCTGCCACCCAGGATCCTCTATATCCTGAGGGCCTAAAAGAATTGAGCAAGATTCTCAACAAATTGAAAATAGTGGTACTTCTCCTAAGAAAAGGAAAAAGAACCATAAAACTATTGTAGAGTCTTCTGAACCTGCTAAAGATCCTAATAGTATATCTGTCTCTGATGCTAAAACTGAAAGTGGTAATGAGGAAAATGATGCTCTTGATAAAGACAAAGTTGAAGAAGAACCTGAAAGGCACACTAAAAATACTAAATACACTAAAGAAGATGGTAGTGAAAGAGAGCCTTGGGTCCAAAAACCTATGTCATTCCCTGATAAGAAACACAAGTCAAAGGAAGATGAACACTATAACAAGTTTTGTGAATGGATGAAACCTTTATTTTTGCAAATTCCTTTAACTGATGCAATTAAACTGCCTCCTTATTCAAAGTATATGAAGGATATTATCTCTAATAAAAGGAAGATCCCTAATGAAGAAATTTCTACTTTGCTTGCTAATTATTCCTTTAATGGTAAGGTTCCAAAGAAACTTGGAGTCCCAGGGATTCCAACTATTCCATGCTCTATTAAAAATAGTTATGTTAGAACTGCTTTGTGTGATTTGGGAGCAGGAGTTAGTGTTATGCCTTTTTCTCTCTACAAGAGACTTCAATTGGAGAAACTAATACCAACTGATATATCTTTGCAAATGGCTGATAAATCTACTACTATTCCTGTTGGTATATGTGAGGATGTACCTATTCAAGTGTCTCATAATTGCTTGATATTACCTGACTTTGTTGTGCTTGAAATGCCTGAAGATGATAATATGTCTATTATTCTTGGGAGACCTTTTATTAATACTGCAGGAGCTGTTATTAATTGTAATCAAGGGAAGGTGACTTTTAATGTTAATGACAAGGAGCATACTGTCTATTTCCCCAAGAAGATTGATAGGATTTATGGTTTAAATTCAATTGAACATGTTGAGGGCATCCAAGTTGGAGAAATATATTGTCCCATACCACGAGAAAAATATCAATACCATTATGATTGGGACAATTGCTATCAAGGTTGAGGTAACATAATCATTTAGTGGAATACAAAGTTTTGCTTCATATAAAATTGTTTTGGTAACAAGACCTGATCAACCTTGTTAACAAAGGGATTTAAAATGAACAAAACAATGTTTTCACCATGATTATCTTCGCTTACTTTTATCTTATCCATTTTAGTTTTTGCTTTCACTTAGTTTACTTTTCGTTTGCTAGTTGCTTGCATATTAGAGTGTCTTAGAACTTCTGAAGTTTTAGATTTGTTTTGTTTTTGCATCATTCCAAAGTCATCTTTCTGTCAGAAAATCATTCATCAATACCTGAAAGTGTCTCGAAAAATTCCAGAAAATTCATATTAAATTTTTACGTGAAAAAAGGGGTAGAGAATTGCCTGGAGTAACCTAGGGGGCCCACCAGGGAGGCACACCACCTGGTGGCGCGGCCACCCCAAGGGCACGCCTGGCCAAGGTGTGGGCCAACCCTGGCCCTCCACTCACTCTCTCACTTGCCACTGCCTTCTCTCTCCTGAGAAAACATCAGTTCATTGCTCGAAATCGCGTTCTTGCTGTTCTTGTCCATGATTTTTCGATCTCCTTGCTCAGCCCACCTTTGCTGCTGAAATTTGGAGAATTTGTTCTCCGGTATGTGACTCCTTCGCTTGTCCAAGTAGATTTGTGATTAGTGGTTTATATCTTGAGTATTTTGTTGTTGTAGGTGACAGGTTTTGAGAGCTTGTAAGCTTGTTCAATGCTTAGAAAAATTGTTTTGATGCATGTTTAGGCCTCTTACAAGTCCCTATGAGTAGTTTCCTTCATTATGTATTCACTTTGCAATCACTTGTATAATGGATGTTTAAATTTCAGAATAGAAGATGAATGAACACCAACTCAACCAACATGAGTTGAGGGTGCCTGCAATTATGAAGGTTCATCGTGAGGAGGAAGTCTTTCCCTCTGCATATCCATGCCCCGAATTCATGAGGGCTGCAGGGATTTCTCAAGATTTCCACACTTTGATTACTAATGCAGGATTGGAGCATTTTGTGGGAGATGAACCTACCCAATATGTGAAACTAACTATGTCTGTGGTGCAGGATTTCCGGTTTAGTTAGTCTTTTCTTAACCCCATGGTCCACTACAAAATTTACAATGTAGCTGTTGATCTCCCTTTTGATGACTTTTGTGCAGCTATTAAAGTATCACAGTGGGGTTCGTGTGGAAGAATTCGAGAGCGACCTACACCACTCATGTACTTGTACACGGAAATTTGCCAAGGGAGCAGCTTCTCAAAGGAGAGTGGTAAAATTCGTAATGTTCATCTCCCGTCTATTCGATACTTTGCCTACTTTATTGCCAAGGGTGTTCTCGCTAGGAAAACTGCTAAAATAATTATCCTCATATGATCTAGCCTTCATCTTAGCTGCCTTAAAATGAGATAGGACATACAATTTGGGTGCCTTGATAGCTTTCCGTCTTGCTGCTAACCGCGAGAAAGGTGGAATTTGTGGAGGCCTCATCGCCTCTCATTTATTAGCTTTGCATGGTGCAGTGCCTCATGATTTAGACCTATAGTTTCCCATAGAGAGGCTTGACCTTAATTCCATGATACAACATAAATTTGTTTCTTCTTGGGATAATTTGAGTGATTTGTCTTATGAAATAACATTTCTCAAGGCTAGTTGGAGAAGGAGTAAGTCCGAGCATGTTGTTCTTTTGCATGCACCTGTTTTGTTTAACCTTGATACCAGGGAAGGATGGTCACTCACCGAGGAAGAGCTCGATGCATATCTGGGGGAGCTCTCCCAGCAAGAGTAGGATACTGGAAGGGAGATTACAGATGATTCAGTCTAGCCCTTGAATGAGGGGGAGTCTTCATATCAGCAGCCTACCTATGATTGGGGAGCTTCTTCTTCTACACAAGGGCCTAACTACGATCATTCCTATGATGACCCGCCAGCCTGGAGTTCCTACCCGTGTTGGGGTTGATACCCACTTAGGCCAAAAGCCTAAGCTTGGGGGAGGTACACCGACATCACACTTATCTACATATTATGTTTAGTCGGTACTTTGTATATCCATGTTTCGTTCTCTTTTTAGTTTTCGTTCTTTCTTTACTTTTGCTTTCCAACAGACAAAAAGAACAAAAATATTTCCGTTGTTTCTCTTTGTTTGCTTCTTTGTCTTTTAGCCTTGGATTGCTTCTTCATTTTTGCTTTGTTTGGACCATTCGAAAAACCCAAAAAGATTTTGCTTTGCTTGTTCCTACTTTTTGCTCTTGCCTTTAAAAATCAAAAACACCAAAAATATATTATGTTCTTCTTTGGTTTTGTGAAGTTCGTTGCAGGGTTCAGCAGTCCTCAGTGGAGTTGGGTTTCATGTTATTATTCAAGCCACACAAGTGAAGGGAAATAATGAAGATTAATGACAACTTGAGATGTGGTAAGAGGCTGGTAACGGACTCTACTTGTTTTCATTTTTGTACATATACTCATAATTGTAGGCATGCTTAGTCTGTTCATGTAAGGTGTATGTTATTTATGGATGCTTAGTAGTTCTTGCTTTCCTATGATTAGCTCCAGCTTGCTAATGGTTTGTAGCATGTCATATGAATGTTTGCTTGCATTGCTCTATTCATAACTTGGCATGACACTGTGATATCTTCCTTTGAATGTTTCACTTGAATTGACTTGGCACATGCTCATGCATGCATATGACTGAAACAATAGTTAGTTAAGCCTCGATGAATTATTTTGCCTCAGGGGTCTTGAATCACTTTCATGCCATAATTAGTCATGTTTTGTTGCAAGCATGATTATGACAGTTATTGCTCTCTCGTTTGTCGCTCCCTTACTATTGCTAGCCTTCACTTGCACTGGGTATGAGCTCTACTCGTGTTTCCAACTCCCCAAAACCAATATTGCCAAAAGTGTCCACCATACCTACCTATTAGCATCATTTGCTAGTCCGTGCATATTCAGTATGCCTTGTTTTCTTTTGAATAAAATGTTTGCTTGTTATGAGAAAGTTAGTCAGTAAAGCTCTCACAAACTTGATGGCACACTTTACTTTCTTGCACTTAATAATCTTGAACCATTGTGTCCGACTTTGTTGCGCATATGCTTGCACTTTATAAGTTGAAGTTAGCAGAACCATGTATCATGGGGAACGCTTTCAACATTGCACTTTTTATTCCGTTGATATCATGATTCTTTTGCTTATGGATCCCGACGGTGTGAAATAAAAGGGGAACTTGTAAGATCATGGAGTTTGTATTGTTAGAGAAACGCCTGGGCCGCTAGCCTAAGCCATGCCTAATCATGGTGGAAACTTGCAGCATAACCATAATGAGCACTCTATGAAGCATCCTCAATAAAAACCTATGCAAATAGCAAATAAAAAGATCGCTGAGATGCACATTGTCTGCTTGCCTTGTCATTTTGATTATGGGATAGCTCCTGTATCATGTGAAAGGGGTACCCCGTTGGCGGTTCTCTATGATACATATATACTTACAATGACAAGAGCTTACTTGTGACTGAAGTTGAGTAGCATGAGGTTCGGTACTCGTAAGCAAGGGGCATGAGATTTCAACTTATAACTTGTCAAGCATATCCTGTTAGTTGTGTCACTTTAACCTTAACCATTTAAAGATACTTATGATAGGGGCAATGAGAGCTCAAAGCTAATGAGTACCATACTTTCATCATTTGGACGCCTTTCAAACATCTCAAAACCTTTTCATTTCCTTGTTGAGTATCCACATATTCTATGAGCATTTCCTTGAGAGCATAGTTGTCATTCTTAGTGTAATGTGCTTGTCTCAAAACTTGGTTAATTGTGTCATGACCTTGATACGTGTATCTCTAATATATTTACTTCTAGTCTTCACTTGAACTTCAGAGGTGTCTCGGCATTTATGTTTGCTCTACAATCAAAGGCAAGCGAGATACCACTCTAGCATACCTTTTTATGAGCATTGCAATGTTGCTTATGTTTATGTTTCATGCTACTTACTATTTTTGAGTTGGAATCTCTTCATAGCTTGCAATAACTATTGAGTAACCTTATTTGCATGGTCCTTATTATGAATTGACCAAGTACTTGATCATATGCTGAGAATATATACATCTTATGAAGCAAATGTGTTCGTGAAAGTTTCTTTTATCGCACTTAGTTTTCAACTGAATTGCTTGAGGACAAGCAATAAGCTAAGATTGGGGGGAGTTGATACGTCCAAAATGTATCGACTTCCCCGAACACTTTTGCTATTGTTTCTCCTCTAAACTTGTGTGATTTGGATACAACTAACACGGACTGGCGCTGTTTTCAGCAGAATTACCTTGGTGTCTAGTTTTTGTGCAGAAAATCAACTATCACGAAAAATCCCGAAAAATATGCCAAAAATCTTATTTCACCAGAAGATTCACGAAGCTAGAAGACGAGACGGAGGAGGGCCACGAGGGGCCCACACCACCTGGCCGCGCCTGGGGGTGGTGTGGCCGCCTCGGTCACCCCCTCGGCCTCCCTCTTCGCATATAAGTTGCCTCTTGACCTAAAAACCAAGGGGGGTTTGACGTTTTTCCAGAAAGAGTTCCGCTACGCTGCCACCACCAGATTCCATGATTAAGAACCAGAAACTTCGTTCTGGCACCCTGCCGGGACGGGGAATTGGAGGAGATCATCGCCATCATCACCATCGCTTCTCCATCAACCATCCATGATTCCCCCATCCACGACTGAGTAATCCCCCGTTGTAGGCTATGATGATGGTAGGGATTGGATGCGATCGTTCATGTAATGGCATCATATTGTTAGGGAATGGTGCCTAGTATCTATTATTAGTGCTTTTTGACTTTGTTACAACTTGTTATGCTTAATGCTTGTCACTAGGGCCCGGGTGCCAAGATTTCAGATCTGAACATGTTATTGATTCATGATGATAGTATTGTTTGTGATCTTACCTGCAAGTTGTATACACATATTGTTGTCCGGAACCAAAGGCCCCGAAGTGACAATAATCGGGATAACCGGAGGGGATGGCTTTGATGTGAGGATCACATGTGTTCACGGAGTGTTAATGCTTTGCTCTAGTGCTCTATTAAAAGGAGCACCTTAATTGCCAGTAGTTCCCTTGAGTCCCCGCTGCAAACGGACTGGTAGGACAAAAGATGTTGTGCAAGTTCTCATTGCGAGCACGTATGACTATATATAGAACACATGCCTATGATTATTTAGTACTTGGATGCTTTATCTTATTTATCTACAAAGGCCTTATGTCTTGATTGCCATATAAATTGTCTTATCCATGCAACGCCCGTCCATCCATCCATATGCCTACCGCGCTTTAATCCTACTGTTTACTGCATATTGTTACTACTGTCTTTACTTTACTACTGCTATTACTTTGCTACTGCTATTACAAAACTGTTGCTATTGATAAACTGTTGTGAGCAAGATTGTTTCCAGGTGCAGCTGAATTGACAACTCAGTTGTTAAGGCTTATAAATATTCTTTGGCTCCCCTTGTGTCGAATCAATAAATTGGGTTTCACTTCCCTCGAAAACACTGTGATACACCCCTATACTTCTGGGTCATCAGTGATACACCGAGTGAGTTGAGATTGGTAGTTGATAGGTCATATGAGGCCATTTTGATTTCTAGTGACTTACCCTCTACCTCTAATGTGTTTTCTCATGATGTGCTAGGTTTCATGGATCAAGAAGCGACAAGATTGGAGATGATGATGTCGTCCATCGAGAAGATGTACATGGTAGACGAAGATGACGCCATCCCCATATTTGATGAAGAAGTCGTCGACATGGAGGTAACTACTACCGTAACACCCACTTCATATGAAAGGTATGAACAAGGTAAAAATAAGGGTGTTGATGATGCCATGTGTTGGAAATATGCCCTAGAGACAAATAGTAATAACGACTATTATCATATTTCATAAAGTTTATGATTAAGTTTTATATCATGCTATAACTGTATTGAGTGGAAACATCAATACACGTGTGATATATAAACAACCAGGGGTTCCAAGTGAAACTCTAGTCACTGGTTCATTGGTCAACAGATGATCATGTTTCCTGATCATGTGGCATTTATGCCAGTTGGAAATGGAGTCAACTCATTCTGAGAATGAGATGATGAACCAATACCCAACCTAAATATCGTGACCCGATCATGTCATGAAGTTCAAGTTACGATGATTAGAAATGGATCCTCGTAGACTATTCCTTAGACCATGAGGCTATATCAATCACTGTCTCCCGAGAGTGCTTAGATAGCATCAAGTGCCACTTGGTAATACAGTGGTTATAAAGGTGTGTTTAGGTACTCGGGGGAAACCGTAGAGGCAATATATGTCAAGAGCGGGATTTGTCCGTACACGTGACAGAAAGATACTCAAGGGCCCACTCGAAGAAGTTATATCCAATAGCTGTGCAACATGTGATTTGATCACAGGGATATCACTTGTCGGAACGAGTCAAGTAGCATTGTTTGGTAACGAGATTGAACACGACATGGTGATGTCATTGATCAGATCTCGGGCAATGCAAGTATCGAGAGCCAAAGGGAATAAGACACGACAGTCCCGTTTCAAACAACAAAAGATCTTCGTGGAACACACAGGGGTCACATGGCCATCCAGGTCCCTCTGTCGATCATTGGTCTAGGACTGTCCCGACCATGTCTGGAGTGTTCCCGAACCGTAGGGTATCACGCTTAAGGGTTTTGAAGGGAATATGCCCGAGAGGCAATAATAAAGTGGTTATTATCTTATTCCATGTTTATGATAAATGTTTATTTTGCATGCTATAATTGTATTGATTGGAAACATTAATACATGTGTGTTTAATAAACAAATAAAAGGTTCCTAGTTATGCCACTCTTATAGACTAGCTCGTTGATTAACAAGATGATCAAGGTTTCCTGATCATGGACATTGGATGTTGTTAATAACAAGGTCACAACATTGGTGGAATGATGTGATGAACATTCATCCGAAGTATAGCATTACGATCAGAGTCATTATGTTTATATTGCTATAACATCATACAAAGTAATCTTAGTCCTTAGACCATGAGATCATGTTAATTGCTAACACCGGAAGAGTATCTTGATAACATCAAACGTCACACCATAACAGGGTGACTATAAAGGTGGGTTCAGTGCTACGAAGGTGTTATGTTGAGGCTCATGGATCAAGAGTGGGATTTGTCCATCCCGATGACGGATAGATATACTCTAGGCCCTCTCGGTGATATCACATTGGTTAGCTTGCAAGCAAGTGATATGATCACTAGAATGTTATATCATGGGAACGACAAAAGAGTACATGTCGGTAACGAGATCAAACTAGGTATGGAGATACCAATGATCGAATCTCGGACATGTAATATATCGCGATACAAAGGGATTTAGTTACTTGCGTTAAAGGTTCACACGATCACAAGAGTCATCGTTGAATATGTGGGAGTCAGTACGGATCTCCAGGTCCCGCTGCTGATTATTGATCGGAGAGGGGTCTCGATCATGTCTGCATTATTCGGAACCGTAGGGTGACACACTTAAGGGATACCGACACCATTTGGAGCAAATATGTTTCAGATAAAGACTTAAGAAAGCGCTGGAATTATTTCAATAGACACCGAAATTGTTTCGGGTGAAATTGCTGAAATTGGTTCTGCATGTAATATTGAAATGTTGCAGGGGGTTTTATGTGAATGTTTGTTAATTAAAGTAATTAATAAAATTCTGAATAAAATTAATAAAAGAGTTTTATTAAATGAGAGAGCATTAAATTTGGAGAAATTTAATGCATTTAAAGTGGAGACTTTAAAAGAGAATGTGAAGGGGGAAATTTATGTGGAGGGAGTTACCACCACATGAATGAGGAGGTGAAGGGTCACCCCTTGAGGCGCCGGCCATGGGGAGGGGTACCCTCCCCTCCTCCTATAAAAGGCCCCCCTCACACCCCTTCTTCCTCACACCTCCTCGTGAAGGATCTCTCTCCCCCTCTAGTATTATTCCCCCATGGTCTCGGATTAGCGAGATACATGTTCCCGGTGGCTTTATCTGGAAAGGAGTTGCTGCTTCCGCTGCTTTGCTGGAGCGAGGGACGGAGGTTGTCGGGGTACCGGACGTGTGTGCGATCACGGATGCACCGCTGCTTTGCGGTGCTGGACTTGGTGGTGCTGGACTTGCTGGAGCTGGATCTGAAGGACGTGCTGGAGCCGGACCTGCTCGGACTTCCACACGATCTTGAGATCAGCAAGTGTACGACTACATCAACCACGAGTTCCTACTCGTTAACAAAACTCTTTGTCTTTGAGGGTAAGTTCTCGATGGATGTATGTCCACCCATTGCTCTGTACCTAGTAGATAGATCTTGGCGTATAGTTCTCATCGTAGGAAAAATTTTGTTGTCTATGCTGCGGACCCAACAGTGGTATCAGAGCCTGATCTATGCGTAGGTGCTTTGCACGGGTAGTACACATATGTTTATATGTGGGCGATGATGATCATGTTATTGCATCTTCTATGTATTTTGGATATTGGTGGCATAGTGGGATGAAGCGGCCCGGACCAACCTTACACGTCATCGTACATGAGACCGGTTCCACGACTGACATGCAACTTGTTTTGCATAAGTGGCTGGCGGGTGTCTGTCTCTCCTACTATAGTAAATATCTGATTTACAACGAGCTGCTAATAACTTGGTTATCCTCGTTGTGGTTCATGTTCGTAGGTAAGAACGGTTCTATCTCCGAAATCCCTAAGCCACGTAAAACTTGCAATTGATAAATTAGAGGCGTCTAGTTTAGATCGTTGATGGGCTAGTGTCTTGATATGGTATTGTTGTAAGTAGATGTATGATAGATACTCTTACAACACACTCAACGTGTAAGTTCCATAGACCTTGGCCTTACACACAAAGGAATGATAGAGATCATACCACGATGTGAATGATAGATATCAAATGCATGGACCATATCATCTCACTTTACACATTAGATGTTAGCATCTTATACTGCTAGTTTTGCGCTTTTGGTAGCATTGTAAGATGATCCCTCATTTAGATATCAAGATAAAAGGTGTTCTTCCTTAAGTATGCACCATTCTATGGATCGTGTTTCGAGACATCACGTGATGATCGGGTGTACTCGACTCTACGCTTTCATACAACGGGTGTAAGACAGTTTTACACACGCGAGTACTAAGGTTCTTACTTGGTGAGCCTAGCATGTACAGACATGGCCTCGGAACACGGACCGAAAGGTTAAGCATGAGTCATATAGTTGATATGATGCCCATATTGATGCTTGCCTTTGAAGCTACACCGACTCACGTGATCATCGGACTTGGTGTAGTGGATTTGGTTCATGTAATCACCAAAAAGACACGAGGGATGTCGTTTTTGAGTGGGAGTTCATTAGTAATTTGGATTAGTAGAACTCAATTTGTCATAAACCAAATCAAAGTGAATTTGCATAATTTGTTGTAGTCATTGGCGTTTGTTCACTACCTTATGCTTAGTTTTAATTGAGATAATAGAACTATAGAATTCTGGATTTTTACTTTATGAACTGGTATCGTATTGTTTTGAATGTCAATTTAAAGTTTATAAGTCCTATTGCAAACTTTCAGCAAACTCTATTTACTCCATGAAGTTTAATAAGTAGTATTAAATCAAGAGTAAGAATTCTAATGTTAGTATCTAAAGTATCATGTTTGCCTCCATGATTATTGATATTCAAAAGTTGTTTTAATATCAAGATTATATTGGAGCTGAAAGAATTGTTTCAGAAACCATCATGTGTGAAAGATATTTTGATATCTGAAACAATGTTTTTGGTTGCATTATGATAGAGTATAATTTAGCAAAATACATGTTCTCATACTGTATGAGAATTTGTAAAGGATGGAGATGCTAAGCATCCGGATCTCCCAAAAGGTTTTGGGAACTAAAATTATACTCGACATTCTTCCTTATAAGCTATAGTAGCTTAATCATGAAAGTTGTCATGATAAGGATGAATAGAAGATGTAAGTAAAATGTTTACTACACTAAGAGATTAGTAAAGAATGGATTTTTAAAAGAATGCCAAACATTTGATGATGGTGATCCACTTCAAAGTGCAAGTCCAAAGGTATTAGTATTTGACTATATACAAGCTTTGTACTATGTGTCATGTGAATGACACCACTATTGATGTTGATAGATTCTTTTAAAAGGAAAAGGAATTGCTGAAAGAGAATCTATAAAATATTTGGCAGAAAAGAAAAAGTTGGAAATGTCCAACTAGGTATATAGAAGATATACATGTTATGGCTGTATTCCTTGCTTATTAAACAATGTGGTTCTGAGATATTGAATACCGGTATTGGATACCGAATTAGTTGGTATGAAGTGTCATACAGGACAACGCAATTCATGAACTGCAATGGCCTAAGTAACTAGCAAGAGAATAAGTGATAATGTTCATCGAAAACAAATAAAGTGTTATTATGTTTTTCGTTGTCATCAAACCTAGCCTTCAAGATTTGTTTTAATAATTGTTATTTTGTTCCGGTATTACGAGAACAATGGTTGTTCAAATAATTACCGTATTCCATAAAAGATGGATGAACTTTTACAAGTCTAATGGGAGAAATCACATCCATAAACACTATTGCTAAAATGTCGCAAGACAAATGATTGAAAGATCACTTATGAAGTGACATCGTTGTTTTAAATTATATTGGAAAGAAAACATGAAGAAACTCCATGTTGATGGATTTTTGGAGTCTTTGATTTTGATCAATTGACGCTTGTGAAACTTTCCTCGAGATAATTGAAACTCCGTTCACAAGCCAAAGAGGAACGGATGACTAGCTTATTGGAAATTGTGCATGCTGATGTGCATAGTCCATTATATGTAGCCATATGCGATGGATCTGTTTGCTTTATATGCTTTCTCCAGAAATTTGAGTGAATATATCTATATATTTACTTAATAAGGAAGAAGTATGAAACATTTGAAAATTGTTCAAAGACTTTCAAGATGAAGTGGAAAATCATTGTAAAAAGAAAATAAAGAGTTTATGATTCGATCATAAAGGAAGATATTTGAGTTACATGTTTAGCAAAAACACCTAAGACTTGAGGAATTGTTCCATGATTTGTGTTTCCCGATAAACCATAGGAGTATGGCATATTCAAGAGATGAAATCAAACCATGTTTGACAAGGTAAGATCAAAGGTGTCATTTATAAAACTACCATTATGTTTTAAGGATTGAAGCTTTAGAGACTACCGCTTTTACACTGAAAAGAGCACCATCGTGATCCGTTGAAATGACACCATATAAGTTATGGTTTGGGATAAAACCCGAATTGTCTTTTCTTAAATTTTGGTATGCTATGCATCAGTAAAATGTTTACAACCAAAGTCGGATAAGCACGTCTTTGTAGGTTATCCCAAAGAATTTGTTGGGAATTTCTCCATAACACCGAGGACAAAAGAGTTTGTTACTTGGAACGTCAAGTTTCTTGAGAAGGAATTTCTCGTGAAAAGTTAAGTGGGAGGACAATAGAACTTTGATAAGGTTGTTGAACCTTAGCTATATGTGCTAAGTAGCACAGCGCCGGAAAGTGTCCCGGTGGCAGCCACAATGCTCATGGGTCCCGTGATTACAAAGGGTGTGAGCTCGGAGATTAGAGTTCCTATTGAACCGTGTGGGTCGGTAAGAATCAAATAGTGTTATTTGATAAGCAAGTCGTTATTGTTTTGACAATGATGAACCGACTACATGCAAAGAAGCGATGATGAGCCCTGACTCCATAAAATGACTAGAATTCAAAGAATCCGTGATAGTATCCATACACGAGAAATCAAGTTTCTGAACTTGGAAGACCCTCTAGAGAGGCGTGAAGCCTGTCGGTCATGTTTGGATCTATAAAGAAATAGACATGGATGTTTAACATCTATGAAATAGTCGACATGTTGGAAAGAAGTTTACGGCAATATTCAAGGAGTTGACTATGACAAGATTTGATCTTTCATAGCGATATTTAGTCTTGACGGATTAATGTAGCAACCACTACATATAATTTGGTATATGGTAGTTGAATAAACAAAACAAGGTTCTTCTAATAGAATGGTTACCTAGGACGTGTACATGACACGGTCTGAAGGGTTTTGTTAATTCAAAGGATGCTAAAAGGGCATGCAAACTTCAATAGTTGAAGTAAGCATAGCGGAGTTGGAATCTTCACCATGATGAAATTGTTAAAAGAGTTTAAATTCATCAGAGATGATGAAGATGCTTGCATTTGCAAGAAATTAAGTGGGAGCGCTGAGACATATTTCTAATACATTATGTAGAGGACATATTGTTGATTGGAAAGGATGTATCTTGTATTTACACAAGTTAAGAATTTCATTAAAAAAAAGATTTCGATGAAAGATTTGGGCAAAACCGGAATATTAGGCATCAATATCTATATGGATAGATTGAGGCGCTAATATGGTTGTGCCAGACATACATATATGAGATATTGGAAGGGTTCAATATTGAAACAACAAGAAAGGTTCTTGCTGCATGGAAAGGATTGTATCAAGATTCAAGTGTTCCAACACTTGGTGAGTAAAATCGCATGAAGATTTTGATCGATTATACCGTGATATGTATATATCCAGAATGTCCTATGCTCTAAATGTTATGAGCACATACCAGAATGATCCATAAGATGATCATTGGACAATAGTAAAGATATTCTTATGAGCTTTGGAAGAACTAAGAATATATCATGTATAAGTGACAAATAGTTAAAGGTAGTTCATTGTAAAGTGTTACATTGATACTAGTTTTGTCAAAAGATACAAATTAAATTTATCTCAATTTAGACTATGGGTGGCACAATGTAATGGAAAGGATGTTCCATGATGGATTTGGATGAGTTCCAAAGTTGAGACATTGTGACGGATACTACAACAAAAGGCTAAGTATATAACTGCTATAGTAGCAGCAAAGGAGGGCATTTATGTTAAGTAGTTTGTTATCAAACTAGGTGCGGTTCAAAGTAGGCTAATACTATGAAGATATATTGTGTGACAATAATATCAACATATTTTAACCCGAACAAACTAAAGGTCTCACCAAAGGACCAAATTTATACAATGCCATCTCATTTGAGAATGAGTGATGCGTAGAGACGCAAAGACATGCAAATACACACGGACCTGAAACTGATCCGGAGATTATGTTAACCACTAGCAATCGCTTATATGCAACACCAGAAAGCCATAGGTGTTCAATACGCAAAATTTTCAAACTAGATTATTGACTCTAGTGCAAGTGGGAGACTGAAGGGAATATGCCCGAGAGGCAATAATAAAGTGGTTATTATCTTATTCCATGTTTATGATAAACGTTTATTTTGCATGCTATAATTGTATTGATTGGAAACGCCAATACATGTGTGTTTAATAAACAAATAAAAGGTTCCTAGTTACGCCTCTCTTATAGACTAGCTCGTTGATTAACAAGATGATCAAGGTTTCCTGATCATGGACATTGGATGTTGTTAATAACGAGGTCACAACATGGGTGGAATGATGTGATGAACATTCATCCGAAGTATAGCATGACGATCAGAGTCATTATGTTTATATTGCTATAACATCATACAAAGTAATATTAGTCCTTAGACCATGAGATCATGTTAATTGCTAACACCGGAAGAGTATCTTGATAACATCAAACGTCACACCGTAACAGGGTGACTATAAAGGTGGGTTCAGTGCTACGAAGGTGTTATGTTGAGGCTCATGGATCAAGAGTGGGATTTGTCCATCCCGATGACGGATAGATATACTCTAGGCCCTCTCGGTGATATCACATTGGCTAGCTTGCAAGCAAGTGATATGATCACTAGAATGTTATATCATGGGAACGAGAAAAGAGTACATGTCGGTAACGAGATCAAACTAGGTATGGAGATACCAATGATCGAATCTTGGACATGTAATATATCGCGAGACAAAGGGATTTAGTTACTTGCGTTAAAGGTTCACACGATCACAAGAGTCATCGTTGAATATGTGGGAGTCAGTACGGATCTCCAGGTCCTGCTGCTGATTATTGATCGGAGAGGGGTCTCGATCATGTCTGCATTATTCACGAATCGTAGGGTGACACACTTAAGGGATACCGACACCATTTGGATCAAATATGTTTTAGATAAAGACTTAAGAAAGCGCTGGAATTATTTCAATAGACAGCGAAACTGTTTCGGGTGAAATTGCTGAAATTGGTTCTGCATGTAATATTGAAATGTTGTAGGGGGTTTTATGTGAATGTTTGTTAATTAAAGTAATTAACAAAATTCTAAATAAAATTAATAAAAGAGTTTTATTAAATGAGAGAGCATTAAATTTGGAGAAATTTAATGCATTTAAAGTGGAGACTTCAAAAGAGAATGTGAAGGGGCAAATTTATGTGGAGGGAGTTACCACCACATGAATGAGGAGGTGAAGGGTCACCCCTTGAGGCGCCGGCCATGGGGAGGGGTACCCTCCCCTCCTCCTATAAAAGGCCCCCCTCACACCCCTTCTTCCTCACACCTCCTCATGAAGGATCTCTCTCCCCTTCTAGTATTATTCCCCCATGGTCTCGGATTAGCGAGATACATGTTCTCGGTGGCTTTATCTGGAAAGGAGTTGCTGCTTCTGCTGCTTTGCTGGAGCGAGGGACGGAGGTTGTCGGGGTACCGAACGTGTGTGCGATCACGGATGCACCGCTGCTTTGCGGTGCTAGACTTGGTGGTGCTAGACTTGCTGGAGCTGGATCTGAAGGACGTGCTAGAGCCGGACCTGCTCGGACTTCCACACGATCTTGAGATCGGCAAGTGTATGACTACATCAACCACGAGTTCCTACTCATTAACAAAACTCGTTGTCTTCAAGGGTAAGTTCTCGATGGATGTATGTCCACCCGTTGCTCTGTACCTAGTAGATAGATCTTGGCGTATAGTTCTCATCGTAGGAAACTTTTTGTTTTCTATGTTGCGGACCCAACAGGTTTGATGATGCTTAGAGAGTGTTTATAGGATCGAAAGAATCACCGAAGAATAGTAGAGAGAAAACCAGAAGGGTTTTGGTAAGTACGAAGGATGTTCGGAGTGGAGATGGAAGGTGTTCCATAGCCACGGAGATTGAATAATATATGAATGAATGTTAAATATTGATTTAATCATTTATTCATAATTATTTAATAAAGAAAAAAACAATTTAAAAGGTCAAAAGGCTTAATGGTCCGATTCCGGAGGGAAGAGGGCCCATTAGGGAAAGGCAAGAGGGGAGAAGGGGCAAGGGGGTGTTCGGCTGGGCCAAGCCCCCCCCCCCGCTCGGGGCCCACTAGGGCCGGCCGGTGGCTGCCCCCCTCTCCCTCTCCTTTAGTCCCACCCCGGGACTTTGAGGGAGGTAGTACCTCCCCTCCCCCTATATATAGTGGGGGTATTGGGCCAGATAAATACACACAATATTCAATAAAGGTCTTCTCACTTTTGGGAAGGCCTCCAATTGATATTCTCTCTCTCTCGTGACCGTGGTCCCAAGTTCGGACTGCGCGAACGAGAGACATCTTCACCATGGAGCACCGTCGCGCCGCGGGATTCGGATCCAAGAGCTCTACTTCCGCAACTACTGCTGGATCAGGGAAGAGGGAGTCATCGTCAGGCACCGGACATGTGTAACTCCCCGCGAGGTGTCACACTTGAGGTAATCAAGTCGTTGGAGCCACAGGAGCGCAAGGACTTCATCACGACCTTGAGGTCGGCTTCGGCTCATCTACATCAACCTCGCTCTCCTGAGCGTTGACAACGCTTTTTGGTCTTCAAGGGTAAGTTCACGAAAAGCCCCTCCCGTTACTGTATTACTAATAGATAGATCCTAGCAGCATCAAGGGTTCAGGGGCATAGGGTAAAAATTATTGTTTTCATACGCGGAACCCCTATAGTGGTATCAGAGCTAGATCTATGTGTAGTAATGCTAGTATGGGTAGAACACACGAGATGTAGCGTGTGGGCGTTGATCTTTTAGTTGTTACCCTCCCACGTGTACTTATGTATACCGCAGTAATGCTTGATGAAGCAGCCCCCAACCGACTTTACGCGTTCATTCGCGAGACTGGTCCACGCTTGACATACGGCTTGTACCATATAAAGTGGGTTAGGGGGGTGTCTGTCTCTCTCGCATTAGTTGGTATGCCATTTGCAATGGAGGGCCCCAAAAGGGGTGTAGTAGAGACAACTACTTGATCAGCGTTGTGCTGAAAGTTCATAGGTAAGAACGGTTCTTGTGCGAAAGCCCATGCTTCCACGTAAAACATGCAAAGATAAAGTAGAGGCGTCTAACTTTGTTTTGCAGGGGCGTTGCTTTGTGATATGGTTGTGGCAAAGGTAAAGTGATTACCTTATGTTACGTAGTAGTAGATAGTCATGGAGGTGACAGACTACCACGCCGGAATGACACCTGTACCCTGGTGTCTATGGCGCCGGAACCTTGGCGCCGGAATCCAGTGACGACGGATGGAGATCACGACGTGAAGGACCATATCACATCGCATTTACATTCAATGTTATTGTTTGTATATCTTATTGTGTGCTAGTATTAGATACTCGACGGTAGCCTAATAAGATGATCCCTGTTAAAATTACCAATGATTGTGTTCCCCCTTAGTGTGCACCACCAAGAAAGTTCTTTGGTATGAGGAATGCCGTGATGATCGGGTGTCAGACATATCTACGTTCACATACAATGGGTGTAAGCCATGTTGCACAGCGAATACACTAAGGTTGAGTTGGCGAGCCTAACATGTACAGACATGGCCTCGGAACATGGATGGTCGAAAGATCGAGCACGAGTTGCATGAATGATGTGACCAACGTTTAGCGTCCACCCTTGAACCCACATTGATGGCCGTGATGATCGGGGGAGATGTGGCTGAAAGGGGTCGTGTTATCACTAGAAACCCTTCTGGGGATAGGTGTTTCTGAGTGGAGTTATTATTAACTCATTTAATTATAAACTTAGTCTAAATTCCTTTTGCAATTATAAATGTAGAAAAGGTTCTCCCCGATGCCACCTTTCCTATTGACAATTGATTGGTTAGAAGGAGAGAAGCTCAGACTAGATGGATCAAACTTCTCTATGTGGGTTGTGCGTCTCCATGTTCTCCTTAGCGAGAATAACGTGGTCGACTACATACTCGACGAGATGGATTTGGATCAGCCCATTAACCTAGAGACCCTAGAGCAGCGGGAAGACCGCTATCACCATCGGGAGATGGCCTCCTTCATTTCAGTTACAATGCGTTTCGGAATGGTGGACGAGCTATGGCATGTCGTGGGTAATGTCAACCCTCGCACGGTAATGCTACAGCTTAGGACACATTTCGTGGAATAAGCACGCATATGGGAGCATGAGTTGATGGGAGACTTCCTCTCCATTAAGATGGAGGAGAACTCGTCACTTGACGACCACTTGGAGCGCATGCATGATGTGTACATGAGGCCTGCATACTTCCTGGATAGCTGGATGACGGGCTCTTTTGCAAATGGCATTGTGCTACGGTCGCTGCCACCAAGCTACCAAGCACAAGTGAGGACTTGCATTATGAGAGGCGATGCAGAATCAATGGAATTCCACAGGTTCGTATCACATCTCAGGAATGTGATGGTTGAACCTGTTGTCGTTGAGGTCATCAATGACAAAGGTATATATTTGATATACAATTTTATAAATGTTATAATCTTGGAAACACATTTGCAGTGTTAAGTATATTTGATACTTGTTCTGTTTTACTGAAAACAGGTCCTTCTGCATAGAGGTGCTTGCTGGAGAGGAGGTGACGTTGCGTTTTGATGGCAAGCATGATATTGATGGCCAACACACTCTTCCTCAACATTTATCACTTAGTTTATGTTTTAGGATGATTATTGTAATCAAAAGATTGTGAACTTCTTTAGTGTGTCTCACACTTTGTGAGACGATTATTCATATCAGTTTGTAACAAACAGTTGTTCCACTTTTATGAATGATTTCTATTCGTGTTCATATCTTGTTCGATTATATGTAAATTATCCTGGTTGTTTTGAAACTAACTAATAATGCATGAACATTTGTAAAATATTGAAATGCCTTGTTAAAATACCCAACTTAATGATAGGTTCATTAATGAATGAAACCATTGTTTAAATTCAAAGGTATGTGATAATATGTGAAATTCATTCGATTTCTTGTCACATATAAATCATGCCCAAATTCGGCAAAATAACTTGAACACCGTGTATTACTTGAATACAAAGTGTTTAATGAATTATTAAAAGTAAATACATATTCGATGTATTGTGTTTTAACAAAATGGTAATTATCATTATATGATTGTTTAAATGTGTAAAGAAGTTTACCAAAGGAAACATAAGTATGAAACTATTTGATATGATCAAAGTGTTTCATCAACAAAGGGTATAAATATAAAAGAGAATCTAATTACTATGATTTGATCAATAGTAATGAAATTCGACTTTATAAGAATGGCATAAAAGAAATTGTGAAATGCAAAGTGTTTTGAAATGTCAAAATGCAAAGCATCACAATATGATATTAGATATCAAGATGGGTGAATAGATGGTGCCAAATAAATCGTTGTAGTGTAGATGTAGATACCATTAGTTAGAAATAGTTAGCACTCAATTAGAATATATAGTGAACCATTTAAATTCGTGAAAGCGGCTCCATATCTGGTATGGATCACCGTGGAAGTTTTGGGGTTATTCGATATAACCAAAACAATAGAAAATAAGCCCTTGTAGAGTATTCATTGGAAACTTTGAATACGAAATCCATAGCTGAAACCAAAAGAGAAGCAAAACTTGTATTGCTTGGATTTTGGTGCATTCTTGAGAAAGCTCACTTTTAGTGATATTTCTCGATTATGAAGCAAATGGAAGATAGTAAAAAACACGATGAGGATTCATATCCCTGCATCAGAGTGTTGAGAAGCGCAACAGACAATGTTCCTGAACGATTCTCTTCACAAAGCAAAGAATCAATGATAATGATCATTGTGTTTTCCCCACTGTATTTTCACTACATGAAGTAGGATTCAAAATAATCCATATCTTGTATGGAGACATTTGTGAATCATTTGTCATGATTCTTGGAATATGACATACCTAAGAACTACTAAGGAAATAATGGTAAACTAAAATTATGAGAAATCCTAAAAGCAAAATTCACTTGAGATTAGAAAGCAGTTCGCTGCTGAATCTGATAAGTAAAAGGGGTCACTTGAATTTTCCCAAATGACTGCAAAGCCATAGTGGAAAAGGGGGTGAATGACAAAAGCATAATTTATCAAGTATTAGACGAATTCAAATGAATTTGATTCAAGTGTGCTAAATGTCTAGTGGATTTAAAACTAGTAAAAGTACTAGTATCTCAAAATAAATATCCAAGTTTGATATTTGATCAAAGGATTTTTAAATCGTTCAAAATAGTGAGCGGATATGCAATTTGCATGAAATTGAGTGGGATCTATGAAAGTCTTCCTAAAACAATATGCGAATGACATATTTTTGAGTGGGAGCAATATAAGTCTCAAATTCAAATATGTAGGAACATAGTTTGAGTAAGAGTAGTGACTCATACCCAAATATGTTAGGAACATGTTTTGAGTGGGAGCTTAAAGGAGTGATTCTTAAGTGTGTTAAGAATAAAAGCGCAAGTATCGATAAATAATGATTTATAAGGTGTAGAAGTTGACAATAAGTGTATTATGATATTATGTAGTATTCCTTAAGGGATTCTGAAAAGGGTTTCGGAATAGAAGTTAATTAAGGAACTGGTCCTTAATAACTCAAATTAGGAATAGTATTAAGTTTAACATCAATGGTTGAAAGAAAGAAAAGGATGATCATCATCCACTATGTTGAGACATAGGTTCTATCTTAGAAAACCATGATGATAACTTAACATAATATATGATCCAATAAGGAACGTTTAAAAGTGATTAAGTTTGAATCATAGAATGTTGAGCTAAGTTTGTCCGCAATGTCTAATAGAGAACTGCAGACATGTTTTCCAAATCCATAAAGGATGACATTTCTTAAAGCATAAAGGGTTATGTTATAAGGGAATATGTTGGAAACTCCTATAAATACCGATTAAAGTCAAATAGGAAGCGAGGTGACCAAAAACATTGAAAGTTGTACAGGGTGCACTTGTGTTTCGGTGATTACATTTATAATAATAGATAAGGGTACCATCTAAAGTGTTGTATAATGTTATGGCGGGTCTAGTTCGCTTTTAGCGTAGAATGATGTGTCCCAGGGCATAGTTCCCATGAGAAAGCCCTCGAGGTTAATCTAAAGGCACTGTAGGCTCCTGGAATCAGGCCTCGTTCTGCTGCCATAGCGACGATACATACACACATATGTTATCATGTGATGATAAAGTATTAATGTCAATCAAGGTGACATTAGTAAGTTGCAAAGGATTTGGGACTGCAAAGTACAGACCCAGGACTCAACCTCTTCCATGAGCAAGCATGTTCAGGGTACTAGAAATGGTGCCAATGATTAAGAACAAATGTAGCTAGTGTATTTGTACTCTAGTGCAAGTGGGAGACTGTTGGAAATATGCCCTAGAGACAAATAGTAATCAGGACTATTATCATATTTCATAAAGTTTATGATTAAGTTTTATATCATGTTATAACTGTATTGAGTGGAAACATCAATACACGTGTGATATATAAACAACCAGGGGTTCCCAATGAAACTCTAGTCACTGGTTCATTGGTCAACAGATGATCATGTTTCCTGATCATGTGGCATTTATGCCAGTTGGAAATGGAGTCAACTCATTGTGAGAATGAGATGATGAACCAATACCCAACCTAAACATCGTGACCCGATCATGTCACGAAGTTCAAGTTATGATGATTAGAAATGGATCCTCGTAGACTATTCCTTAGACCGTGAGGCTATATCAATCACTGTCTCCCGAGAGTGCTTAGATAGCATCAAGCATCACTTGGTAATACAGTGGTTATAAAGGTGTGTTCAGGTACTCGGAGGAAACTGTAGAGGCAATATATGTCAAGAGCGGGATTTGTCCGTCCATGTGACGGAAAGATACTCAAGGTCCCACTCGGAGAAGTTATATCCAATAGCTGCGCAACGTGTGATTTGATCACAGGGATATCACTTGTCGGAACGAGTCAAGCAGCATTGTTCAGTAAAGAGATTGAACACGACATGGTGATGTCATTGATCAGATCTTGGGCAATACAAGTATCAAGAGACAAAGGGAATAAGACACGACCGTCCCGGTTCAAACGATGAAAGATCTTCATGGAACGCACAGGGGTCACATGGCCATCCAGGTCCCTCTATCGATCATTGATCCGAGAGTGTCCCGACCATGTCTGGAGTGTTCCTGAACCATAGGGTATCATGCTTAAGGGTTTGATGATGCTTCGAGAGTGTTTATAGGATCGGAAGAATCGCCGAATAATAGTAGAGAGAAAACTAGAAGGGTTTCGATAAGTACGAAGGATGTCCGGAATGCAGATGGAAGGTGTTTCATAGCCACGGAGATTGAATAATATATGAATGAATGTTAAATATTGATTTAATCATTTATTCATAATTATTTAATAAAGAGAAAATTAATTTAAAAGGTCAAAAGGCTTAATGGGCCGATTCCGGAGGGAAGAGGGCCCATTAGGGAAAGACAAGAGGGGAGAAGGGGCAAGGGGTGGCTGGCTGGGCCAAGCCCCCCCCCCCCCCCGCGCGGGGCCCACTAGGGCTGGCCGGCGGCTGCCTCCTCTCCCTCTCCTTTAGTCCCACTCCGGGACTTTGAGGGAGGTAGTACCTCCCCTTCCCCTACATATAGAGGGGGTATTTGGCCAGATAAATACACACAATATTCAATAAAGGTATTCTCACTTTTGGGAAGACCTCCAATTGATATTCTCTCTCTCTCTCTCATCCGTGGTCCCAAGTTCGGACTGCGCGAACGAGAGACATCTTCACTGCGGAGCATCATCGCGCTGCGGGATTCAGATCCAGGAGCTCTACTTCCGCAACTGCTGCTGGATCGGGGAAGCGGGAATCATCGTCAGGCACCAGACATGTGTAACTCCCCGCGAGGTGTCACACTTGAGGCACTCAAGTCATTGGAGCCACAAGAGCGCAAGAACTTCATCACGACCTTGAGGTCGGCTTCGGCTCGTCTACATCAACCTCGCTCTCCTGAGCGTTGACAACGCTTTTCGGTCTTCAAGGGTAAGTTCACGAAAAGCCCCTCCCGTTACTGTATTACTAATAGATAGGTCCTGACAGCGTCAGGGGTTCAGGGGCATAGGGCAAAAAAATATTGTTTTCATACGCGGAACCCCTACACCATGATCCCACTAGTGGACATGATGACTTGTGATGATTCGCATGCTATGGATGATATTTCTGACATTGCATATGATTCATTCATATTTCTATGTGATACTTTGCCTTTAAATAATGTTGAGCATGTGAAATTATTTGATTGTGATGATGTTGCCATAGACATGTCATGCTACAAACATTTCATATTCCCCATTGTTGCTTGCAATATA
The DNA here is from genome assembly GCA_916181665.1 of Avena sativa. Taxonomy (NCBI): domain Eukaryota; kingdom Viridiplantae; phylum Streptophyta; class Magnoliopsida; order Poales; family Poaceae; genus Avena; species Avena sativa. The sequence goes on along the minus strand of OV702288.1, from coordinate 623,286,646 downwards.
TTGAATAATTGCTCTTTAATCAAATTGAATGTCATGTAGTATGATATTTGTATTATGTTATTGCTAACACCCTGCAGGCCTATGGTGAATTTACAAGAGTTAATGAGGAGGACATGATTATCCTTGCAAGAGTTTCCATCCTTGGATGCAACTTGACACCAAACTTGGGCGCTCTTCTCATATTCTATTTGGAGTATCAGTCTCATGAAACCTATGGTCCCTTTTGTTGCAGAGGAGTGATCACCGTCCTCTCCCGAGCACTCCATATCAACATAGGTAACTTACAACCATTATTAGATGTACGTTGTCTCGGTTTCGCTACTCTTAATGCTTGTGGCATGGTTAGGAAGAGACAAGGTAGATATTTTGTTCATATACCTAGAGTTGATCACTTGATCCCCACTCCTTTGCCTCATGGTCTCTTGTCTACCGAGGAGGGATGCTTGTGTTATGATGTGTAGGTTGAAGCAAATGTACCCCATGAGGAGGTACCCAAAGTAGAAGACAATGAAGAATAAGAACAACGAGAAGGACCCGATCAAGAGTAGCAGCCACAAAACCCCTACAACACGTATGAAGACCTATACGTGCTCGAAGGAAAAATTGAGAACATGAGCAACCTCACAATCAACCTTCGAGACAATAACGTGCACCTCTTATCCTAGTTTAACAGAGTGAGCAATGGAACATGGGGGCTTTCCTCCACCACCACAAAGTGTATCAAGAGGGCTTGCAAAATCCTAAGTTTGGGGATGTGTTCCCTAGGTAATTTATTTATGTAATGATCAGGTTGTACTTAAGCTCCACGCGAGCTTTGAAACAATCGTGTTGGGATCATACCAACACTTTGTATTTGTATTTGTTTTCATTTTTAATACCTTGATTTTTCATCAATCCTTCTTTTCTTTAAACCCAGTCTTCAAATACAATATTTCTTCTTTTATATTTATTCATGAAAAGTGGATTTCCATTTGCTTATTTTCTTCAATTTTATTAATGAGAGTGATCTACTCTGATTTTTGAAGGAACACGTCATATGGAAGAGTATTGTGAAGTCACTCATGAGAGTTAGGGCTTATGTCTCCCACTTTTGAAGTTTAAATGCTTATGCTAGTTTGTAGTATTGTTGAGATGTTATGCTAGTGGGAGTAAATATTGAGAGTTAGAGTAAAGCTTTTATTTGAATCATTAGTTGGTTGTGCTTTCTCTTGCTCGATTTCTTGTAGTTAACCGAGTCTTGCCTTGGAAATAATATTGCTAAACAAATAGAATAAGAGAAGTATCAAATTATGACTTGTGTGATGTTTAATTATCTTAAGAGTCTAGCCTTGAAGATACTCAACTCCATAGATATAATGATAGCCTTGATGGTACACTTAAAGGGATTTTGTTCGATGGAACTAATGCTTAGTGGTGATTGAGAAGCATGCCAAAACTTGACATGTTGATCAAAGTATGATATTGCTTTATGAGTGTCTGCACCACTATCGGACTCATGGTATGCCACAACTCCGCTAGCATATGAATGATCTTTATATAGGAAACTCTTGGATTTTGGCTATGAGTTGAATGAACATTCGTAGCAGGCAACTTATATAATGGTTAAAAGTATGACACTCTCATGGTCTATATTGCAAGCAAAAGAATTAACAACCCTTTTGATCGGAATGGTTACAAAAGTCTATCCTAGCCTGTATGGTTAAACTTACTAAGTTTTGACATGGTCTCGTTACTACTAAGTTGAAAGTTCTTGAAATAGCAAAGAATATAAAATAAGTATTTGATAGTCTTGATTTATTTATGTGGGTGTTAATGAGACACCCCAATGTTATGCTTATTTTGACATAATCTCTCACTCTTAATATGCTAATATGAAATCTTAAAGTGTTCCTTGGCAAGTTGAGAGTTAACTAGAGGAATTTAATAATTCTTTCACATCTAGTTATTCATGCTTATAAAACATTTATTGTTATTGTTTTGATTTAACAAAGCTTGTATATTAATCTTGCCACTACTCTTTCTATGCTAAGTTTTCAGATGAAAATAAGTGATGGGGGCATTAGACTACCAATTGTAATAAGTAAACTTGCTTTCTCATTATTTTAGTTTAAAACCTAAGTTCCTTATATTAAGTCAAGCAATTGATAAAAATGTCTCTCTAGCCTTACCACTAATGACTAATTATTAAAAATATGTGAAAATCCTTGTTTTAAATTGTGATGTGCATAAAATCACTCTTTTATGGTGAAATCTAGAGCAATTAACGGAGAATCTCGCATTGCCAACTCAACCAAGTCAACTGGAGTCGAAAGCCAATGTTGTAGTGTTAACGAGTACTGTTATGGGCGGAGTTTGCTCGTATTGTGTGCCCGTACCACACAGTGGCGGCTTCCACATATCAAACCGAGCAACTTTCGTGAAGAGTCCTATATATTTAGAGACTCCTAGCTGCTGCAAAGAGAGTCGTCATTCTTAGGTTGCATCTGAAACACATCGAGGAAGATCCACCACTTCACCACCACCATAGTTCATCATCTCTATCTCATAGCCATAGCTATAGCTTGTATTGAAGATCTTCTTGCGGTTGGTGACTTTGTAAGGATATTTGGTATTGATGTAAGTAATTCTACAATGTTTTCTATCCTTGATCATATTATGAGTGAGTAGTCATCACGAAATGCGGGTTGGGGAATAGCCTCACAACGGTTATGTGCATCTAATTACATGGGAATACTGTATGGTGATTGCATAGCATATTTGTATTTGTATCATTGTCTCTTACCTCAATCCTAGGACTTATCAGGTACCCAAGACCTCGAGGATTGATCAAGGTTTGAGGTGAGATGTGTGGTAAACAGCGCCTACGCATGAAACCCAGTGACAACAAAGGGAGTACAATAGACGTTTAGTGATCTATTTGGGAACAACGGCAACATCATAAATCTTTATGGTTTGGTCTGTATTTTACTTAATAATAGCTCATAACCCGGTGCTTTGTGGTATAAGGTTGGGGGTTTCATATTTATGAATATACTTCCATAAATCATATCTATATTAGATCATTTATACATGAACGTGCTTATTATTATCTTTATCCCATATGTATGCATAGCTACAGGTGAAACCTCAACCCTGACCTATCTCCATCCATTGATACAACCCTGATATCAAAAACAAACTGAAAAGGTCTGGTAAATGAAGATTGAAGCAAACTAACACATCTTGTAGATGCTCCTCAACCTACCACAATTGTTTTCCCATGGTTCAATTAAACCTAGGTCATCTAGCGAAAAAACTACTATATTGCATCTGTAATAAGAATCGAAGGTATCAACAGGTCGTCGACGATGTTCATGTTGTACGGGTGGCAACGCGACATAGGGATCCTCCTCGTATAGGTTGAAATCCAGCGGCAGCTTCCCGCGGCCACCTTCTTCATCACCGATGCGTGCCTTTGATTCGTCGGCATGAGTAGTAGCACGTACGAGGGTCTGGTCTCCAGCGGCTGCGATGATGGGGGCCTCCGATTTGCGCACTCCATGAGCTGTAACAATAGCTTTGGAGTCGGTGATGTCCACCGCATTCTCCATCACCGACGGTGGGGAGCAGTAGCATGATCGACTGAGAGTGAAGGAGGGTTTTTCCTTAGCATATTGGGGACCGGTCGTGTGAGTGAATGAGAGTGAGTGGGGATGAGGAGAGAGAGATGCTCTATATATTTCTGCCGATGTTTCATGCTCCCGCGGATGTGTACGCTATTGCATAGTGCACCACGGAGACGTGTACGATATTACACCGTTTGAATGCATGCGATACTGCACCGTTAACACACGCATGGTACTACATAGTGTACCACAGAGACACTTGTATTACTCTGATTAATTAGCTATACTCGGTTTTAACCTCGTGGGTGGTCAACATGGGGTCAACAAATGGGATTTATCTAGGTAAGGGCTTAAAACATAGCAAACCTTATCGAAATGAGCCAAAATTTGACATACTCGTCTATCTTTGAATTGCAAATAATTTAATGTGGGCCTAGATAGATGATTTTGCAGGTACAATATTTTTTCATTTTCCAAGTGACGAAACTCATTTTTTTGAAGGAGCAATCAAAACCCCACCCGAAAAGCAGAACACCCCTAGGTACAAAAATACTAGATCACTTCCTAGGTACATATCACCATAGGATTGAAGATAAAAACATTCCTAGGTATTCCAAGTATTTTATAGAAGTTCTATCGATTTTGTTGGGTTTAGGGTTAGTGTGGAGTTATTTTCGACACACCTAATTCAAAAAAAATCAAAACATAGTGGCACCTTCGCATGAAGGCTTGTTATATGACATGCGACCTAGGAAAAAATAAGAAACATAGAGTAATGAAGTTTTTTCCAAAACCACTTCTCAAAATGAGCTACTGGCTATGAAGATGCATGGTTTTTGACTCCCCTTCCCAAAACATCCTTCCCAAGACATAGTTTGTCTGAATGAGGCCATATTTGGCACACTTATGTATCTTTAAATTACAAACAATCTCATGTAAGCTAAGATGGATTTTTTTCATACAAAACACACATTTTCCATTTTTAAGTGCCAAAAAATTGAATTCCTTTAGTCTGTTTTCTATTTTCGTGTCCTTGGTTCCTTAGTTGTACTCTGTTTTCTCCTAATGTAAACTTGTGCTCAGTTTTTCCCTCTCTTACCTCAAACTCTCACAAAATCTCAAACTTGTGCTCACTTTGGCTACTACGCCCTGATTAGTTGAGACCGTTGTCACGCGGATTAGGGCCACCCACCGTTGATCCTCTTTGATCTAACATGCAGGATAACCCCTCGCTCACTGCCACTCCACCCCCTCTCTCTCCATCGGCAGATCGTGGCTAGTGGTCCACCCCTCTCTCTTATCTGTTTGTGGCCACCTCTTGTATGAGAAATAATGAGTTTGCCACTGATATAGTAACTCGGTAAACAAAAATATAGGAACACAAATTCAAGCCATGTAGCACTCTAAATATTTTTTTTAAATTAAATAATTTGAATGCACAATTACTCAAGAAAAATATAGGATGGTGGAAAAACTCTTGCAACAAAAATACAGAATGTGTTGTCTAATAAAGTAACTGTTGTTCAGTTAACTATTCGATGGAGTTGAGTGTGGAATATATAAGATCAAGATCTTAGGACAACATTAACATGTACTAAGTGTAATTTGGAAGTGTTGAAGCGTTGTATAAGTTTGGTATATACATGATACATAAATATTTGTACTGCCTCAACTTATACTTTTTTGGTTTCAATGAAAGACTTGAGTCTTGTGAATACTTCTATTAGTCAACTAGAGATATGGTTAACATTAATGTCATGATTTGGTGAAGGTTTATACAGTAGGATAACTTGGATTTCCTTCTCTTGAGTTGATCTTCAGGCTAAGTGTCTTGTAGGTAATTCCTTTCCTAGATATACTAAACCTCTACATTTTCTACTTTTCCCACTCGCGTCTTACTCACCCCTTATTAATCATATTCTTATAGTTCCATCTATAAATCTTAGACCCTAAATCTTAAAGTTCAACTTTCACCTCTTAGATAAGGCTTAAAGTTCAACTTTCACCTCTTAGATTCACTTGATTATAGCAACTTATTAGAGTAGCGGCTTCTAACTCACTAGATTACCTTCTTCAAGACTATGATCAAGAACCCCTCCAATATCTCTGATATACATCTAATGAATCCAATATCTCTCATATATCTTTACTACTTTTTATTTCTATTCTCTCATATATCTTTACTATGTTTTATTTATATTCTCTAGTATACATCTAGTGAATCCAATATCTCTCGTATATATCTGGTTTGAGTAAAATGAGATCAAATGCCAACATCATCAAATGACAACTCACTTTGCTTTCCTTGGACCAATGTTGTAAAAATGCTAAGTGAACAACATGATCAAATGCCAACTTACTACTTTGCATGATATTTTATGTAGTTTTGGGGAGGAGACTAACATACACTTCATTTTCTTGTGAAAATTAGGCATGCATACTTATTTATTTCATGTTGGCGTTTTCAAACTAGATGTGGTGAATTTTGGCCGTGCACAATGAGTTGTGTCGTGCATGATCGGTGCCAAGATCTAGCTACGGGCTCAGGTTGGTCGTGCAAAATGAGTTTTATCATGCATGATTGATGCATTGGCACCCCTCCCCTCATTGTACCCTCTCTATGGCGATGCAATCCACCACTTTCACGCGTGGGCACGACCACGCCAGCCACTCCACGCCCTCTCCATGTGTCCAACGACACCACGAGATGGCCGAGCCATGTACCACCAACTCGCCGTGGTCCAAAACGCGTAGACGCACAACGGTGAGATGGTCTCGCCCAACATCTAGCTAGCCGACGCCCTCATAGAGGACCGTGGATAGGCCCCGATTAGAACAAAGAGAGACTAGTTTTCTCTCCATTGCGCATTCGTCTCCGACACCCTCACATAAGAGTGGAGGTTGTCGTCAATGTCCACCATTGTTTCTCCTCTTCTTGGTACCATCGAACACGACCCTTTGCTATCTATGTAACTCACCCGGTCTCGCTTACTAGGGTGCTTTGTGGTAGTCGCTTGCATCTCGGCACCGTCACTGGCCACTCGACATGAAATCACCCTGGAACTCTCTCTCAAGATCCCCTCGTAACCATGCACCGGCCCCACCTGTCATTGGCTACAACGGTGTAACCGTCCCTTTATAAAGAGGCCCACTAGTCAGCGGGTAACTATCAAATGCTTTGGGTGAGAGAGATTCCGGGTCAAAAGTGTCATTACGGGACCTAGCCCAACGTGGCCCCACTCGCCAGGATGTTACAGTGACGGTTAATGCCATTGACCTGGCGACAACACACATTTTGAGAGTTTGTGAGGGTTTGAGACAAGAGTTTAGACAAAAGTGAGCAACATTTTAAAGACTGGGAAAAACTTAGTACAGCTACAAAGGAGGACACGAAAATAGAAATCCCTTAATTAAAAGTGTGTTTTAGTTTTTTTTTTTAAATGGGAGAAGATTACCCTGATCTCTGCATCCAAGAGATGCACACAACCCTTTTTATTACATTATTCACGACGCCTTGCAAGAGGAATTACAAAGATCTGATCGAAGCCACCAAACTATTGACAACTCGATATTCATAGGATGCTGATGAAAAGGATGCCCATGAATAGGACTAACACCCTGTCATCACATCAACGCGTATCATCTAAAAACCGAAGGTCTCGACAAGTCATCCAACGACGAGCAAGTGGCACAACCGGTCCGGCAGACCGTTGGGTCGTACCAGCATACAAATAAGTGTGGTTTAGTTTAGGCAATGCAGGCCTATGTGGCATGGCTGAATACCGTGTACTCCCTACATGTGAAACAGATGTCAACCCTCCATTATATTACTAAAAAGGACTAATCTCATGTTGGCGCATTATGCCAAAACAAAACGCTAGCAGAAAAATGCGCACAGAAGAAGATCTCAAGGTAGTAAAAGAGAGAGGCAGCAGTACAATCTAGACAAAGCTTTCCGTGACGTCTCGCTTTCACCTCGGTAATTTACGACAACTGCACGGCAGGAGAACCGTTCGCCAGAACCGACCCATTTCGTCCCACCGCGTGCACTTCGCTTCGTTGATCTGCCTATATATTCCCCCCCCCCCCCCCCCCCCCCCTGCCCTTCTCTCTCTCTTCGTTGAAAATGTTCCCCTCTCTCTCTCTTAAAAAAACATTGAAGAATAGACACTTACTACATGCCCATTCTTCGCAAGAGATCCATCAAATCTCTAAAAAATTGGGCTGCTGACCTTGGCTAGTAGTACTAGTACTGGAATACATATTCTTTTTCCTACGCCTGTACTGCTCCGTAATCCGCTGCACAGTAGACGTACTGGAGCAGTGTGCAGGCAGGCTCCCCCGCACATGAGCACGACTCTTTCTAAGCTTTCACCTTTGACCAAACTCACGCAGAGAGCAGGACTACACGCACGCACACACACAAGAGAGAGTGAAAAAGGTTTCAGCATGCAGTTCGTGGCCAGCGAGTACAAATGCATCTCCTCTCACTCGCCGATGCGCCACGCACATCTCCAACACTTGTTCTCCAGCTCCAGTAGTTTATATTCTCCAAGGCCCTACTTAGGAAAAAGGATTAAGCACTACTAATAGCTAGTGAGCAACTTGGTCTCGAATCAGCTCGCAACAAGTGTGCAGCTCCCTGCCTAGCTATAGCCAGAGCCATATCCGTAATAACATCTCAGCCAGGCCAAGGCCAAGAGAGAGGAGCTCTTCTCAAGAACAAACACTTTTTTCCTCATGGAGCCAAGAATCTTTCTAGTATTTGGTGCATGACAAGGCGGTGATGTGGACCTCCGAATTGAAAGAATCGGAACACACGCAGAGACATTCCCAACCCAGCCCGTTTCCACGGAAATTCCATTGTTTTTTCGGTGCAAGTGGGAGTTTTCACCACATACAAATGGATCGGTGGTGCATCATATCTGATATCTGGTCCGGTGGTGCTTCGGTTAGGAATGGCCATACGAGTAAACTACTAGGATTTGTTTGTGATATGTATTACTATTATGGAGTGAAGAGAGAATATACTACTAGTTGACAAATCAACTCCTCTCTTTCTGCTTTCAGCAACAGAAGGGATAGGAAGGAGGAGATCGATGGACGTGTAGAACAACTTCTCAAGCCTCCCCTTTATATAAATAAAAAAGCTTGTGTGCCTTTCTTCCTGTGTTATTCTTTTCGGAAACGATTTTTTCCCTCTGTCTATTCAATTCAATGCTCCTTTAGGTTGAGAGAAGAGTACTTGCCGTCTCAGAGGCGAGAGCCAGAGTTGGACCAATGGGAGACGAAAGGTGGTTACAAGGAGTGGAGCAGGAGGCAGAAACCCTGACAGCAAAGGCCTACCGCATCCACCCCTCTCTCCTCCTCCTCTATACCCCTCCTCTCCTTCATCACTAGCTAGCCTGTGAAGAAGGAAGAGGGAAAAAGAAAGACAGGGTCGTAGGACGTGCTGAAGAGGACAAGATCTTCTTTGCAGTACAGTGGACGAAACTCCAAGGCGGATTCAATTTGCCAGTGTGCGCGAACCGAGAAGCACCACGGCAGCGGCAGCGGCAGCAGGGGAGCGCCAATCCCATCATTCATCCCCCCCTCTGCCTCCCCTCGCATGCTTGCTCCAGGATGGTATGTACACATGTTCTCCCCGTCCCTTCCTATTTCTCTCTCTCTCTGGTCCTCCATCTCTTTTCTCCTCCATCTCTCTCTCGCAGAGCTTGCATGTACCACTCACTCCCCTCTGGTCTCTCGTTAGCAGCAGCAGCAGCAGAGCTGGTGATCATGGTGCAAGGTGAGGAGGAGAGCTCCTGGAGGACGATGGCCAGCGTCCATGACCACGACATGCAGCACCTCAACCAGGCGACGCTCGCAACATACCATGGAGGAGGACTCCACCACCATCATCACGCCGCCGCTGCGCCGCCTGCCAGCTTCCTGTACTACTACTCGCTGCTCGATCTCTGCTAGTAGCTAATTCATTTTCCTTGCAAAATTTTGGTTTCTCCTTTCGAGCCACCTATCGTCTATTCGTCTCTACCTAGCTCAGCTCGTCCTCATGCAGCGAGCAGGAGCTAAGCTAGCAAAGATCAGGCCGACTTTTTTCCTGCAACTAGTTTCCAAATCCTCTCAGTGGGCTACCTACTTGTTTAATTTTTTTCTTTCTTTCTTCTCTCCTGCAGTGTGTGTGCCTCCTCCTTTTATCCGTCTTTTTAACAAACTTATTCCACGCACACACACACAAATACATATATGCTTATGCTCCTCCCATTGGATTACACCTCCCGCGCACGCACCGATTTCTTAATGCCTAAGATGAATCCTACTACGAGGTGATTTGGGCACCATGCTAGCTTTTCCTCACCCTTATCTGCCCAGCAGTTCCATCCTGCTAATAACCGTCCTCTAGCTTTAGCAGCCTACGCCTTTCTATTCTCGAAAAGCTTCTTATCCTGTTGGATTGATTTTTCCTTCCTATAGCTACAGCATTAGTATAAGCTAGCACTGGTGGTGATGACAAGCTCTGCTGTGCGTGCGCTACTTGTTGTTTGGGCAGGGACTTCCAGCCCGCCGCCGCGGCCGCCGCCTACTTCGGGGAGCTGGAGGAGGCGCTCATCAATGGCGCCAGCGCTGCGGGTCTCGACCCCGGCATGATCACGAGCGACGACGTGCAGACAAAGTGTAAGCTTCCGATCCTTTCTTCCTCCTCCTCAGCCACACACCGAAATGGATTGTTTCCTGTTGCTCGCAACGCATGGCGAGGGGAGGGGAGGGGAGACATGCCTCGCCTTTTGCATTCCCACACAGTGCCCACTGCCCCGCACCACATGCAGTGCAGGCAGCTGTGTGCGGCAGCATAAATGGTGAGACAAAGACATGAAGCGTGTCGTCCTCCTCGGCTCGGCTCGGTTGACCCTCCTCCCTCCCCCGCTCGCCCAACACAACAGCAGCAACAGTGTAGCAGCAGCTTCTTCTCGAGCTGGTCTACCATGTTCCTCTACAGCGCCTTCTCGAGCTTGTTTCTCCCTCTCTCTACCACGTTTGCTGTACAGCTTCTTCTCGGAGGGGAGCAAGAGAGAGACGATGAACAGGGAAACCTGATAAGGCCCGTGTTAGTAATTGAGTTCTCTTTGCTTTGTATGTATGTATGCATGCAGTGGGAGCGGCAGGATACCTCGCGGGCGCGGGCAGGCCCCCCACGCTGGAGATCTTCCCTTCGTGGCCAATGCGACACCAACAGCAGCTGCACAGTGTAAGGACCCGCTTCCCATGATCATTCACTCCATTTACTCGTCCCTGCTCTGCTCCTCGTCGCTGAACCCGAGGAAAAAGACGCTCTTGTTCCTCCTCCTCCTCTGGCTCGGCTCCGTCTGTCCGTACCGCCACGAGTAAAGAAACCTGCTCGATCTGCAGGAGAGAGAGAGGGAGAGGGCGAAACACATTGATTGATAGATAAAGAGTTTTTTTTAATCTGCGTGTGTGTGTGGCGACCACTGATCACTGTATGCTGCGTTTATGGCTGAACAGGGGAATTCGCAGTCAGTCGGGAGCACCACTGACTCGAGCTCAGCTCGGAACACAATGGCGCAGATGGAGCCAGCAGCCAGCAGCGTCAGGCCCTCACCGCCCTCCTCCTCCGAGCACCAGCAGCTCATGATGGTGACCACTGACGATTACAGCTACAAGCCAGGCGGCCTCGCTGCCGCCCCTCCCGCTCCACCACCTGCCGTCGCTGCCCCGCCAAGCTTTCAGCAGCCGCAGCTGCAGCTGCACGGAGGAGGAGACCATGACAAGGTACTACCGCCTCCCCCCCATCTCTCTTGACCTTTTCCTATCATCGCGCACGTACTGTACCACCCGGCTAGCTCGCTTACGCTTAGCTTAGGTAGGAGCTACTCGTACCACCACTACTAGTACCCGCCCCATCCCCAAGAGAGCTAGCTAGCTAGCACAGGACACATCGCCTCGCCAGTCATTCACCCCCGTCCTTGTTACTCCCCAGCAGAATAATCTTGTCAAATCGACACAGAAGAAAAAACTTGCCTTGGCCACGAAACTGTTTACGGGAATTGTTTCCTTGCGGGGCATTGCTCTGTCGTGTCGCCACCGTCCCCGAACCGGTTGCACGGCCCAAGTGGCAGTAACTTTGTCTCGTGCTACTACTAGCAGCCACCAACACGGGCAAGCATGCACGAGCATAGCTACACATCTATCTGGCGACATTATATATGTCTCTATGATATGGTAGCGTCTTAAGGTACCAGCGGTACCAGTTAGTGAACACAAGGCATGTGCCCTTCGCACCGAGGAGATCGAAAAGGCCACGCTTGTTTGGGAGGAAATATGTAGGCACTCAGCTCGCTCGCTGTCCTCCTCCTGGGTGACTGATTGGACTAATGACATGTGGTCAATGCTGCTGTACCTGGTTTAGAGGACACAATCACACACACACCATGCAAATAAATGATGGATGGATGGAACGGGTCACCTTAAACCCGCCTTTTGTCGCTCCCATGGTCGGCGGATAAAAGCAGGATCATGCCATGATAACCCCCCCATCCCATCTTATCTACCCTGCGCCTTTGCAAAGCGGCAGCGATGGTTATTGATGTAATAGCCAGCGGCATAGCTCGCTGTCTCCGAGCCCTCGAGCCATCGGTGTCTCCAGGGACAGCTACGGCCAAAAAAAGTTATTGATGGATAGATACAGGATGGTTTCTGTACTACTAGCTTGCTGGATCAAAACAACGGACACGAACTTTGGCTCCAATGCACTATCCTGTTCCCTGCAGCTCCACCTGCTTTCCTTGATGTTGAGATGTGGCACTGTGCTGTATAGGAGAGGAAGGAACGACGCTACTATGCACCACCACCTTGTTGCTCTAATTCCCTGCCTTATTTTATTTTTTTGGTACAGAGGAGACATGGATCCACGAGAAAAGATGGCAAGTTGGTAGATTCCAAGGTGGGATGGCTACTGTTTACCCAACCCACTCGTTGTTTTGCTTGCTGCCTCCTGGAACTGTATCAACTCGTCCTACATGGTTAAACTGAACCGCTATGATTTTCCGCAGACGGAACGCCGGTTAGCGCAGAACAGGGAGGCTGCTAAGAAGAGCAGGCTGAGGAAAAAGGTACTACCGAGAAGATCCAAACATAAACTTGAATGAACTGTGCTAATCTCCATCACTGCTTGGTAAGTAAGACTGCCTTTGAGTGTCCTTTTTTCTTCGCAGGCTTACGTGCAGAACCTAGAAACCAGCAGGGTCAGGCTCCAGCAGATGGAGCAAGAGCTCCAGAGAGCACGGTCTCAGGTTCTTGTTCCACGCCCATTTCTCTTGTCCATTTCGTTGCCTCAGATAATAATTATTATTATTTCTTCTCATTTTTCTCTGCGGAAAATTGCTTGTTCCAGGGGATGATTCTCGGCGGGTGCAGCGCAGCGGGTGACCTGAGCCCTGGTAATCAGCGCCGCCTGCCCGTTTACCTTTTTTCACTCTTCATTATTACTGCAAAGCCTGAAGCATACTTTTCTTTTTTTACTTTTACCTTTTAACCTTATCATTAGTAACTTGTTGCTCCGTCGTATGAGCAGGGGCAGCCATGTTCGACATGGAATACGCTCGGTGGCTGGACGACGACAGCAAGCGGCTGACGGAGCTCCGCGGCGGGCTGCAGGCGCACCTGCAGGACAGCAACCTGGGGCTCGTCGTGGAGGAATTCATGCAGCACTACGACGAGCTGTTCCAGCTCAAGGCGGAGCTCGCGCACTTGGACGTCTTCCACCTCCTCACCGGCGCCTGGGCCACCCCCGCCGAGCGCTGCTTCTTCTGGATGGGCGGCTTCCGGCCGTCCGAGCTCCTCAAGGTCAATTACTGATAGATATATTCTCGCTCCTCCCCTTCCTTCTTCCCGTGCATGCATTCAAGAATGATCCGTGCACGTACGGCTCTTGAGGCAGCGTCCCGTACTGAGGCTAGCAGCTGCCTTGTTATCATGCATGGGCAGATACTGAGCCAGCAGCTGGATCCACTGACGGAGCAGCAGATGGTGGGGATCTACAGCCTGCAGCAGTCGTCGGAGCAGGCGGAGGAGGCGCTCGGGCAGGGGCTGCAGCAGCTGCACCAGGCGCTGGCCGACACCGTGGCCGCCGGCACGCTCAACGACGGCAACAACGCCTCCCCCAACTACATGGAACTCATGGCGATCGCGCTGGAGAAGCTCTCAAGCCTCGAAAGCTTCTACCAGCAGGTCAGCATATCCTCTTCTTCCACTGCATCATCATCAACACCAAGCTGCTCTTAGTTCATATAAAAAAAATCACAATGCATACGAGTAATCTCTTACAGTTTAATGGAGCAATACGTGAACGAAATTATTACCAGATTAGTAAAATTTAGTAAACTAGAGTAGTATAGTGCAGTGGTCCTCCTCTGTCAGAAACGCTAGCTGCTGGACCTACGGAGCCCTGACCTACTTTCTCCATGACAGGCCAACTTTCTTGTCAGAAACCAGCAGATTAAACTTGCGGATAAGCATCATTAACACTTTTCAGCATGCATAATCAGCTTGCTATTATAAAAACCGGAACGAGCTAGTAATGCTTCCGGTACAGCCACTTATTTTTAGTGCTTTCTAGAGGGGTCGGTGGGGGCCAAAGAATTTTTCCTAATCACACATGTGTGCGTGCACCTGCATATCTAGTAGTACTACTACTATATACATGTAGACAGACAGACACATGTCCCTTTCTACATAAAGTCAATAGACGAATACATACGGTTGCTACTGTGCATAAACTATGTTCTTTGTGCCTCTACCCCCTTTCTTGTGCCGGCCACATCTCCTCTCTTGTTTTTATTCTCTCTTCTGTTTTGCTGGTACCACAGCCGAGGCCCCACACGCGTAGCAAGAAAAATCATTTGATGTCTCATTTATGATGTTCCCATGCCTTGCAAAAGTTGCTAGGCTTCCAATCCATGAATAGTGCCCTTACAGAAAAACCACCAATAGTGGTGAGGAAAAGGACACAGCCACCTAAACTTCAGCTCCATGGACAGGATACCGTGTGATGTTCCATCACAGATTGTAGAAAAAACAATGGTCTTGACTTTTTATGGGTTATCTTCTCTCACAAGGTCTCAACTCTCAAGGGATAAAAGAAGATTGAGACCCCCGTTTTGTTTTCTCTACCTTTCCGGACCCTGATTCCGTTTGAGATATGCTGATTGTGGTTTGTGGATGTAAATATATGGTGAAAGGTATACAGCTAACTAATAATTCTAGGATGATTGGAGCAATCATTCTGCGTAAAGGTCTCCTATGAAAAGATGGTGAATGTATATCCATAAACCAGACCAATAATCACTTTTTTAGTGGTACTACTGCCAAACAGAAAAATGACACAAACTAAATATGGCCACATAAGATACTTCTTGTTTTTCAAAAAGGGTGATTGCTGAACCTAGATATTTCTTTTCGTTTTCATTCTTTTCAAGTGTGATAAGGCAGGAAAAACAAATGGCAAGAACAAGACAAAGTTGGTTGAGAGTCCAGATGTCAAAATCATTTTCCATCTGTTACACCATGAAAAGCCCTATCTTAAGCTATCAGAAAAGAACGTCACATTAGAATAAGCCCTTGCAAGAAGCTCTGAAGCAGCATCCAAAGTAGAATATAGCAATGAAAACAACCTAGCATTAGAGTATGCACTCGCATGATCTTCAAACTGCCCTATCACTAAGTATACATAATGTCAGCATTATAAGCGTGTCAAATTCCTAGCCAAGCAAAGATACAGAACTGTATAATATCACATCTCACTGTCTTGGGTGACTTACTTGCAAATGTGCAGGCTGACAATCTAAGGCAGCAAACGTTGCACCAGATGCGCCGGATTCTAACAACCCGGCAGGCGGCTCGATGTTTCCTCTCCATTGGGGAGTATTACCGCCGGCTCCGAGCTCTCAGCAGTCTCTGGGCTTCCCGTCCTCGCGAGTAAGATTCTGAATTGCTCGGCTGCAAAAATTGTCACTATATTCTCAACTTTGTCCTAAGTTTCAGAAGAAAAAAACATATGCTAAACCCCTCCAGTGAGTCACTTAGTACTTATTCGTTAGAGATATTTGATACACGTGTCATAAAAAGGATATTTTTATTTAAGACATACAGTAGTGTTTCTAGAGATGTGGATAAATGAAATGAACATGGCTGACAATGACTTGCACCTTCTATTTCTCCTGCAACAGGAACTTCATCGGGACCGAGAGTCTTAGCCCCACAGGAACCGAGCTACAAGGTATGCACCACCAGCTGCAACAGAATCAGTTCTCAGGATTTTGAGGCATCTCCTGGAAGGTGTAAACTTAGGCATCGGTGATCTTAGAAGAGAGGAGAGAAAGAGGGATTGTAATGTTCTATCATTGATTAAAGTATTTGAGAAAGCAGCATCACTAGGAGTGGAAAGCGGGAAATTGTTGGGGCGGTGCAATGTTTAGTGCCTCTCACCTGTTCCAATGGCTCTTGACCTGATTGAAGAGTTAGCACAGCAAATTTTGGCACAGAAAAGCAAAAGGAGGAGATACATGGCTGCTCAAGGAACCGAGCAGACAAATTCCACTTAGGGAGACACACAAGAAAAAATCAAATAATCTTGCTAAACAATCCTGTATTTTAGATACTAGGTTTTCAAGTTTATTTTGACAAAAGGAGACCTTTAGAGATAACACAACAAACATGGCTGGAAGATGAATTTTGGATCCACTCAAATCATTAAAAAAAGACCAAACCAGCTAATCAACAAAAGCTAAGGACAACAACTGCAGGTTACTGATTAATACTGATAGCACAGATAGAAACGAGATATTATTACATCAAAAACATAAATATCTAAAACCGCCAATGAAATGTTTTATAATTTTTTAACGCAAGTGCTAGCAAAGGTCAGCAGTAATGTAAAGTAATCAGTGGATAACTGAGCAAAGGAAGCCATGAAAGAACAGTAACATGATGAGCAATGTAACCAGTACATGTCAAACCACTGTAAGGAATCTTACATTAATCTAAAAAACAAATCAAAAGAAGCAAGTTCAAAGATAATGATTGACAAATAAATGAAACAAAATCAGCTCTGTGGTTGTGGACGCTCCATTGATATCAGATCTCAAGGGACTAAAGAACTCAAAATCAGCTCTGTCATAGCATCTAGCAGGAATTCGTTGTCAGGCGTGAGATTTTCCATCAGATGCAGATTATTCCAATCATGCAGCTCAGAATTTGATCTCTTAACTTGAAAGCTGCTCGTTAACAATGACAGAGAGATGGTAAAAAACGGTGAAGTGTCAACATAGGTACACTTCAGGATAACCTCAATCAAAATAGGCAAATCAGGAGACATCAAAACAAGAAAATTTTGGAGGCTGGAATGATGCATGAACTGTATATAAGACATGCTGATACAGCTCAAGAACGCTATGAATAGCTGAGCATTTACTTTTGAACCAAAAGAGGAGTATCTAGCAGAGATATTGAATGCAAATGTAACGTACTGAAAACAAGAAGCATACTACACTCCGTTATAAATGTGAATCTAGCAGGCTAGCAGAGACCCCACAATTTTCAGAAAGAAAATCCCCCAAAACCATTTGCCTGCCAAGCATTCAATGACAAGAAGGATTCAATGAACAGTATGCACAAAAGGACCAGCATTGTAAGCCACAGTAATAGAATATCCATGTATCCATACAACATACTCAGATAACAGTAAACATAGACAATGAAATGCGTTCGAATTTTACTAGGACAACAGTAGATAGTACCAAAGCATGAAGTCATCACAATTATCACAATCACTGAACAAGTTCATTTCCTGCGATTTCATTGCTTTCTTCGGGTGTAATCCGAAAGAATCACAGAACTCACATCAGATTCGCCACTTCTTGAGGGAGAAAGCAAGTGTTTTGACCATTCCTCTAAGCTTTTGCGATGAAGAGTGTTCATGCTAATAGAAGGTCGCTTCTCACGTATCATTTGCTCAGCAACTTTCCAGTCGTCAGCTAATCCCAGTGCGACAAGAAGTGCACACATCAGGCATACGCTTCTGCCATGGCCTGTTAACAATTCAGCAAACCACTTACAGGATGACCCGCAATAGATTATTGTACCAGAAAAGGAAAACTTGCTCCGTGTAATGGTTACATTGTAGAATTTGGGATGTAAAATAAAAATATTAAGATAGAAGCTAACTTAAACTTGAATATTGCACAGCTGCAAACAGACTATGACTATTTGGGCTGATCTAGTCTTATTCAAATGGAGATGATGTTAAAGCTACAAACTCAATACACACAATGTTGTACGCATAAGCTAGGCTTATTCAAATGACATGTTGTTAAAGCTATAAGCTCAATCCACGGAATACTGTAAGCATAAGCTAATCTTACAAACCATTGTAAACTTATAACCAAGCCTAAACTAAATGGGCATGCAGCATCTGCTTAAGTTCAATTATTTAGTCCTAAGCCTAAACCAGGTCAAACATGGTCTTGAGATAATGTATGACATTAAGATAACATTTATAATATTCATCATGTATGCATAAACCTTGTAATCATGGGTATGCCATGACCAATATAAGACGACAATATGCCGAAGATTGTTATATATGACAGCATAGAAGGCTAAAATACCGACAGCATTGAAATGAACATCAGCGCCACTTACAATATACAACTCAACAGTTTATCCACCTTAAGGCAGTCCGTGTGTTTATCAACAATATATCAAATATACTAGTTGTTGATTCAAAAAAAAATCAGCAGAGATAGTTAAAGGCATGGGGATTAAGCTGCAGAAATGAATAGAGGAGGTTGCACACAACCACTACTATTTTCAAACACATAGAGAACACAAGGCTATTCCTAATCTAGAAGTAATAACAAAATCAAGATAGCAAACTTACCATAAGCACAGTGAACATAGATAGGTTTGTTCTGTGACTGCTTCCTCACGGCCCATCGCACAGCTGACTCGATCTGTGATGGTTGAGGCGCCCTTGTATCCCATGTAGCGACACACAAATATGAAGTCTCAGATATAGTTGAGCTCCTCGGCAGCTCGCACGTGCAATCAATGACTGCAGGTTCACCAGGCGGCAGACGTTCAACTGAAGAAGGCCATCCTCCAACATACACTCCATCAGCAATCTCAGTGTAGAGGGGTTCATTTTTCACAAATCTCCGGAACAGCACAAAGAGATGGATGAAAAGAAGAAACGGCGAGAACACGATCCACGACCACAGGGGGAAACTTCCATTGGACGCCTTGCCGAGGAGCAACGGGAGGTCGACTGATGGGTGGGAAGCAATGGAAATAAGCAGTGCAATAATGCAGGCGTATATGAGGGGCAAAGAGAGCAGTTTCATGCCCAGTCCATGAACGAAATACGCCGCGGAGAGCAAGACTAGAGCCTTCAGTCCAATCAACCGGGATATGCCCCAACCCATCTTCACAGGCTTTCAACCGAATCCTGGCATCAGGGAGGTATGTGTCAGTACAAGTTCAACTAAAAGCTTGAATAGGCAGGAATCCTAGTTGGTTCCAGCCAAGAGAAAGCTACGCCTTCTACAGGAAACTCAGAATACGCTTGCTCAGCAGAATCAATGAACACGTCGTAAAACAAATAAATTAACATGAATTTCTGTGTACGAAAACGATAGTGTACTAGCAACTAGCAATTGAGACTACCTTGCAATTGATTCACACCTACACCGAGCAGGGAGCAGCGTAACAGTTAGATATGCTACTGCTCACCGGGGCTTGCGCATCGGGAAACCTCCAATCGATCCACATGAATCAACAACGACATACGCGTAAATCCTATGTAGCGATCTGGACAGGGAGCAGTATACCTCCGAGGGGAAAGGGCCGGAGAACGGGTGGGGGCGAGTGGTCTCCGATCGTCTCCGCGGCGGTTGTAGGTGTGACGACGGCGGACGGGGGCCGGTGGTTCTCGCCTCTGCCGACGGGAAGGATGGCGGAGCAGTGATGACCTGGGTGGTTTGGGTTTGGGGATTTTCCCAGGAAGGACAAGGAGAGTCGAGCAAGCAGAACCGGGGCGCAGGGGCGTCTGCGGACCGGCGTTCCGGCCCGGGCTGGAAACTGAAAGGTAAACCACAATTTTGGGCCTGGGCTGCCCTTGGGTCAGCCTCCTAAGTTTCGTAGCATCGTCGTTCACATAGATTCTCTACTTCCGTTTTCTGCCGATTCGCACTATGTCATCACCTTTATCGACACACACAGACGTTCCGTTATCGCATAACCCATCCATCCTCCACCCCCTCTCTCTATCCTCCCAGCGCCTCTTCTTCCTCCCAACCCCGTGATGCGCTGCGGCTTGCGCCTGCTGCCTCCGTGGCCTCGGGCAACTCTGGTTGTCTCCTCCACGTTGACCGCTCCTCCAGTTGACCGGATCGGCTCTCCTTGGCCGGCCATCAGTGGACCTTTTCTTGTCACTCTCGCCCACGATCCCTTCCTCTTCCCATACACATCTCGACCAACCGCATCGACCTCCGTCAATCTTTGTCTTCTCTCCATGTCTGGCAACGATCTCTCCCCAGGCACCGCGACGGAGCCAGATACTCCCCCCCCCCCCCCCCCCCCGTCGTGCCCTAAACATCTTAGGCGGGGACACTGGCCGCCGATCTGGAAGCGGCACTCGAGGCTCCGCGATGAGACCTAAGCCAGGGTCATGGCCGACCGCGATGATGCGTCCGCCGCCTACTCCCCCTACAACAGGTTTGTCCCCTACTTGCTTCTCATCTTGCTGCCTACTTGACTACTTGTATCTTAGTACGGTTCTCAGTGCTGTGACCCATTCTCGTCAGACATGGATGGACAACTCAAGGGTATGGTGATGCTCACGAATCTGAACGTACTGATGCAAGCGAGTCTAAACCTGCACATGAGAGGTTGTCCCAGTAAACGGGAGGTACAACCTCCGATTAGGAGTAGCAGGATACATGAATATTTTTTTATTTCCTTGTACAGAACATTTAGGATAATAATGCTCATGTTATTTATGCAACAATTTTGGTGTAGAATATGTTTTTGTATGGGAGTCGCTTAAGATCTTAGTATCATTTTTAGCTAACCAAGTTTGCAGATAATTTTGGAATCTCACATCTAAAATCATTATCGGTTAGCTTATGAAATTGAGTATTTACTGGAGTTGTAAAGTATCTGATTATATTGTACTAGCACTAGCACATAGAAAGGCAAATCTGACAAAGCTTGTGTGTAGGGATCATGTTTTCTCTATCTATAGAAGCTCCTGGGGCTAGGGATTTTGGGTTGTGAGCCTTAATTGATTGAACTATTTTGCTTCAACTGATTGCAGGCCCTGCCCTAGGACGGGATATAAATGGGTGGCAGGCACTAGGATGCTCGTGCCCTATTGTGTCATGTGGGAGGTGATCAAGGTGCTCTAGTGTTTTGGACAATATTCTTACTTGTCCGTGTATTATCATAGCTTCGGAATGGATTGCAATGAACAACAAAAATTTATCTGCTAATTTATATTTAGCTAGCAAAACAACTGGTTGCAAAAAAGGTAATTATTGTATTTTGTATATACCATGTGCAAGCCTTCTACTTCATTTTTGATATCTCTACTATCTAAAAAGGAGGAGGCTGTTCCGTTTTCTGTCGATTCGCACTACGTCGTCACCTTTGTCGACACACACAGACGTTCCGTTATCGCATAACCCGTCCATCCTCCACCCCCTCTCTCTATCCTCCCGGCGCCTCTTCTTCCTCCCAACCCCGTGATGCGTCGTGGCTTGCGCCTGCTGCCTCCGTGGCCTCGGGCAACTCCGGTTGTCTCCTCCACGTTGACTGCTCCTCCAGTTGACCGGATCGGCTCTCCTTGGCCGGCCATCAGTGGACCTTTTCTTGTCGCTCTCGCCCACGATCCCTTCCTCTTCCCGTACACATCTCGACCAACCGCATCGACCTCCGTCAATCTTTGTCTTCTCTCCATGTCTGGCAACGATCTCTCCCCAGGCACCGCGACGGAGCCAGATACTCCCCCCTCCCCCCGTCGTGCCCTAAACATCTTAGGCGGGGACACTGGCCGCCGATCTGGAAGCGGCACTCGAGGCTCCGCGATGAGACCTAAGCCAGGGTTATGGCCGACCGCGATGATGCGTCCGCCGCCTACTCCCCCTACAACAGGTTTGTCCCCTACTTGCTTCTCATCTTGCTGCCTACTTGACTACTTGTATCTTAGTACGGTTCTCAGTGTTGTGACCCATTCTTGTCAGACATGGATGGACAACTCAAGGGTATGGTGATGCTCACGAATCTGAACGTACTGATGCAAGCGAGTCTGAAACTGCACATGAGAGGTTGTCCCAGTAAACGGGAGGTACAGCCTCCGATTAGGAGTAGCAGGATACATGAATATTTTTTTCTTTCCTTGTACATAACATTTAGGATAATAATGCCCATGTTTATTTATGCAACAATTTTGGTGTAGAATATGTTTTTGTCACTGATTATGGGATTCGCTTAAGATCTTAGTATCATTTTTAGCTAACCAAGTTTGCAGATAATTTTGGAATCTCACATCTAAAATCATTACCAGTTAGCTTATGAAATTGAGTATTTACTGGAGTTGTAAAGTATCTGATTGTATTGTACTAGCACTAGCACATAGAAAGGCAAATCTGACAAAGCTTGTGTGTAGGGATCATGTTTTCTCTACCTATAGAAGCTCCTGGGGCTAGGGATTTTGGGTTGTGAGGCTTAATTGATTGAACTATTTTGCTTCAACTGATTGCAGGCCCTGCCCCAAGACGGGATATAAATGGGTGGCAGGCACTAGGATGCTCCTGCCCTATTGTGTCATGTGGGAGGTGAGCAAGGTGCTCTAGCGTTTTGAACAATATTCTTACTTGTTCGTGTATTATCATAGCTTCGGAATGGATTGCAATGAACAACAAAAACATATCTGCTGATTTATATTTAGCTAGCAAAACAACTGATTGCAAAAAACGTAATTATTGTATTTTGTATATACCATGTGCAAGCCTTCTACTTCATTTTTGATATTGAAAGAACCTAGGTATCTGCTGGAGAGCTATTTGTGAACAGAAAAAATCATATAGGGAGTACATCAGCTAGCAATTAGCAATTATCAGGTTCTTCTAGCGATCTCACCAATATTCGTGCTTTATACTAGATGCATCGAACCAGGTTAATCGGAACGATTGTCATGCATTCTTACTTGTGATATCTTTTGGTTGATGGAGGATTGAAGGTAGATGACAGGGTTTGTTTGCAGCTCTGCACTTCTTTGATTCAGTTACCAAGGTGACACTACTTACTATAAGTAAATTCAGTTTAGTTTTCGAAATAATCCGAGGCCTGACATGTAAAATCTCATTGCATCTAATGACATTAATCAAAGTATTTTCTCTTGCATATTTTCTCTTTGTCTATATTTTCTCTTGCATATTTCCAACCAGTATACTTTGTATTCCTCTAATATATGATTCCTCCAATTGTTTCTTTTGGTCTTATATTCTTGTTCCCACTTAAGTTCATTTACTAACTGTATCGATGAGGCTAAATGCAATCCCTGGAGATACTAAATCTCTGGTAAGAATAGTATAGTTGTAAAGATTAGGGTCTGAAATAGAGGAATGATTTTAAATTATCAATTTATCTTGGTGTTACTATGCTTAACTAAATCATTTTGCAAGGTTGTGATATTGGTCCTTCTATAAGACCATTTTGCGAGGTCAACCAAATGGTCATTTGAATTTCCTAAATGTTTCATATATAACATTATTTAAAAAATAATTAAAAACCAGAGCCTAACAAAGGTCATGCTGTGTATTTGCTATAAATATAACTTGGTAATGGGTTTTGGTTCAACTACGTAGACTAGAAGATATACTCATGTGCAGGTACTTCCCTGAAATCAGAAGTGCCTGACGTACGGCACTTCTTTGTCTGATAGATGTACGATTATCTGCAAACTTGGTTAGCTAAAAACATATTCAGTAGCAATGCAAGATGAGAGGCAACTAGGGGACAAACCTGTTATAGGGGTAGTAGGCGGCGATGCGACGCGGCTAATGCGTTTCTCCCAATTCATCTTTTGAGTTGGATAACCAAGGGAAGTCTGGGTAGCAATGCATATGTGACTGACGTCGAACAAGAATCATACAAAAAAGTGTCATATGTAATAAGTTTGTCACCAAGCAATATTGTAGGACTTTTTTTTTCCTAAAAACAACAATCATGTGGTCTAATTTCAGATCCTAACATGTAGACATCTATCTCATATATCTCATAAAGGTTCATACAGATGCACTATTAAATCCATGCCATGACTCAATTTTATCTCTTATACAAAAAAGTAAGAAACAAGACTTCAGAGTAAGAACATATAGATCTGAGTTGTCAGTTGCACACTGCAGTTTCTATGTTTATAGATGTGCCTCTGTTGTGATTCTCTATGACAAGAAGTCTTGATCAAGCTTCCACTGTTTTTAGCCTAATTCTGATCCAGTGACGGCTCTGAATTTTGTGGGTCCCTTATGCGACATTGATAACAGCTCCTAGGCTAATATATGTACACATATAGCTGCCTAACATCTTGGTACCACATTTTTGCGGTTCGTATTGCATCTAAATTTGCACAAATGTCTAACTCATGAGAATGCTAGAGATCGGGCAGGTGGCGGCGACAGGTGGAGCTAGGCGTGGATGTGTTAAAGGCCGAGAGAGAGCGAGAAAAGGTGCCCAACATCACGATTTGCTCAACAGGAAGACAGTGTAAGAAATTGAGCAAGCCAGAACGAGGCGCGGCTATTTCCTTTGTATCTTCTTTCATGTACGAGTCTTATTTTTGTTCTGCCTACAAAGTGTTGGGAACTCCATGCTTTGGACTGTAAGGTCTGTTCTATTATCGGTTGTCTACTTATGTTTGCTAATATTTTCATTCACGCCTTTGATCTAGATTTGTCTATTAAAAATGCACACAAGACTAGGAGTTTATTGATTATGTGTCATAGTTGTATGATTAAATCTGATTGTCCCAGTTGTGTGGAAGAAATGGATTATTTGCATTAGATCTGAATGGTTTGGACAACTCACATTCCTAAAAGAATTTAACACCATCTGTTGCCCCAATCTGATATGTTATCCAGTCTACTTTTGTACACTATCGTGAACGCAATCTTGGGTCTTCAGTTTCAAAAACTGACATGGATGATTTTGAGCATGTTGGCTGTTGCAGGGTTTAACTACTAAACGTACTGCATATTCTATAATGAACCCTTTTTGCGTGTGCATATTCTACTAAATGTACTGCATATTCTATAATGAACTTAACATTGTTGGACATGTTATGCTTTAATTTAAGTAGATATGGATAGTTGAAGGGGAAAACAGCTTGTGCATGTGGGTATATTTTGACAAATTGTCTCAGGTTGTGCTTTAAATGAAGTTCTATAAAAATAATATTTTTCTACTCAGCTTTTGCATATGATTAAATTATCATGGTTACATGGCTTGCAAATTCCGTGATCCAAGTATGTATGACTCGAGGCAATTTATAGAGGTTTTTGTTGTCTTCCACACCTCAACAGTTTTTGACCTGCTCCTATCTTTCGGTATTGTTGTTTTGCCGGTATGCTTGTTTGCTTGGAAGAATCATGCTAGCTACTCCATGTTTGAAACTGAATTGGAGGTAAGGCTGGGAATTACTTAGAAGTTGTGACACGTGTGTAGTTTGTTCATGTAGGTTCTTGTAGCTTTCTCAAAAGAATTTCCGTCTTATTGCTCAACTAAATGTGTCTCTCACTGTACTACAACTCTCGAGAATTTCTTATATTGCACAACGTCTTCAATGTGTCGAGTTCGGAGTAAGGATATAATTACTGATACCGAATGTACCGGTGTCAATGCTCCAAGAATGTTGCATCTCAATGAATTTGATTTGATGACATTTAGCCTAGCAGAAGTTCTCTAAAATTTCTGTATACTTATTATATATTTTTCATTTGTATAATTATGCAATCATCTTTTGGAGATTAGTCTAATTACTAAGTATGACGTTTTAGGTGAACATTAGAAAATCTACATGTTTGTTGCACCAAGGTACGGACCTGACAAAAAAATGGCATGGCAATGTGGACAGGGAGGAGAGAGGGCTGAGATAGATACCTACAGGTAGGGGTTCTTGGAGATACTAATTTATTTTTTTAATTTAAATACTTATAACAGGTAGAAAGAACACATCTTCTAACCTAAGATAGCTGCACATGTCAGTTGGATTAGATTTTCAGAGATATCATGTTTCCTATGAATTTATAGAGTTTAGTATACGTGAAAGTTGCTACATCATTAAATGCATAGATATAGATTAATTTGAATTGTTAGTTTTATTTAAAGATAAAATTCGGTTGCAGACTAATAGAAAAATATATTGTTCTTCTTTATTTCTTTTTGTTATGTTTCTACCCTACCATTATTTTTGCAGGTCATTCAGTGGCGGCAAAGAACATAAAGTCATTCCCTCTTCCTGATATCCAATGAGGAATTTAATAGCGCCACTGGTGTGCCAAGGGAGATCTTTGAGGAGTCCACCATCGAGCTCAATGGCGAGGACAAAAATCTATCAGACTCAATTAATACAGATCAGAGAGACGCATATGATGAAATTATGTCTTCTATTGATGGTGATGAGGGTGGTCTGTTCTTCGTGGATGGTCCTAGAGGCACCAGAAAGACTTTGCTCGGAAACTTATGCGAGCAGGAAGATATGTTTGTAGCAACAGCTATATCCATTGTTGCATCTTCCGTAATGCTTGGAGGAAGACCAACTCATTCACAGTTCAAGATATTGCTAAGCATTGATGATGGTGGATTTTATAGCTTCACTAAACAGAGTGGTATTGCCAAGCACCTATCGGCCAATTTCTCTTATTATTTGGGATGAGGCTTCCATGACAAAGAGACAGACAATGGAGGCATTAGACAATAGTATGAGTGATATAATGAGCCTACCACTACTGCCATTTTGTGGAAAGACGATAATTCAGGAAGGCCCTTCCTGTTGTCTGTAAGGGGTTTAGGGCTTAGATAATTGATTTGTCGCTACGTAGTTCTTGCCTCTGGGATTTCATGCGTCATCTAAAGCTACTCCAAGGATCTATTTCATGCACTACCAAATGGAGAAATAAGTACAAATTTTTATCTAGACAGAAAAGTTCATGACAGAGATGCTACGTAGTTCTTACCTGTAGTTCTTACCTCTGTTTTGATTTATCAGGTTCTTGCTTGCTCTTCCGGTCGTTAAGAATTTATTTTCAACTTATTGTCATGATCCTTATAGAAAGAAATTACATCTGACTCTTGATTCCCGTTGAGCTACGGTGCTTGGGTACTATCTAGGTTGGGTATATGGTAATATGATGACCATTCCTTGTGGGGATTAACATGCTATATATATTAGATCTTCACTACTGATCTTGTGGTGAGTTCTTTTTATAGATGCCTCTTTTTTGTCCAGATAACTAGAATGCTTCTATTTTTACTCTAGGTTTAGAATTATATCTCCATTTGATCTTTCTATCGATGTTAAGTTGTTCTGACCTCTGGGTTTAGAATATATCAACTAACTTTGCTACTCCCTCTGTCTATAATTAACTGACTTTAATTAACTTACTTGGATTTGTCTAGATTCAAATATACCTAGACACATTTTAGTGTATAGATACATTCGAATCTAGACAAATCTAAGTAAGTTATTTCTAGACAGAGGGAGTATTTATTGCTGGGGAGATCACTGTAGAAGTTTTTATGTGGTGACATTTTTCTTAGCATCTAACCATGGCACCATATATATGGCACATTACATATTCAAGTTGAAGAGAAATTATATGTTGCTTTAATCTTACAAGGTTCTCAGGTATGTTGGAAAATACACACAGGAGTTGCTGATTTACCGAAAGTAGTCATGGTTGCTCCGGAGCAACGCACGGGCACTTAACTAGCTTCAGATAAAAAATGCTAGAGTCAAATGCACTAAGGGCATGGCCAACCGGTAGCCCTGAACCTGCTGCCCTGCATGCCACCTAGCTTGTAAGGCAGCTGCTTCATAGCAAAAGGCAATAGAAAAAGAGGAGGGAAAGAAAAAGATGGGAAAAAAAGTCACATACATCATCATATGAGGTTGGGCAAATCAAACCTACGGCCCCATTTTTCAAGCCTACGTGAAAGTAGTGAGGCTGGTGCCCTAACATGCCCTATACTTGTCAGCCTGACTCGATTTAGTCTTCGTAACTTGAATTTGCTGAATTTTGTCCGTGTACTTGTGAATTATGTTCCATTCAGATCAATTCGATGTTTGCCATCGAATTTGAACTCACACCGACACATGGACTGAAATCTTACAAGAACACCCTCTCGCATCTGAGAAAATTGCAAAAATCGACCACAAATGTTGCAAAATACAACATTAGTCTCTGTACTTGTCCGGATGGCTCGATTTAGTACTAATACTTTTCGGTTGGATCGATTTAGTCCAAATGCATGTTTGCTGTCGAATTTGAACTGATGCGGACGACATGTGGACGTAGATCCCACTTACAGTAAACTAGGCTGGTCTAAAATTTGTAAGACTCCCTCACGCATTAGAACATACATTTTCGTTTCCAGATATTTGCATATGCCCACTCTCCATCCAGTCCATAAACCAGCACTTTACATGGTTACAGTACCCTACTAGCACCATTAAGCGCCACACATGTACACTAGCGCACTTCTCAAGAAAGAAATAGCTTAAGAGCATCTCTACTCGTTGGTGACCCCAGGCCATTTTCTAGCGCTATTTAGCGCCGGATGGAGGAAACTTTTGGTCCATGGGTCGGTTGAGTCCCATCCATGATCTCGGCAGGCCACCCCCGAACCGGCGGTTTGGAAAAAAATCGTCTCTTTTGGCGGGATTTTGACACAAATTTCGCACAAATAATTCTAAAATCCATAGTTCGGTCATTGATCGTCGAGTTTCGGCATAATTTTGACATAATCTTAATATATAGTCTGGACATGGTTCGGCGAGTTTCAGCATAATTCCAACACAAATAATTCAACAAAGCAAAAAAATAGTTCAACAAAGCAAACTCAAACTAGGTGTTGCTTTTGAGTCTCCACAGGTGATCCACCGGATTATCTGACAGTTGTTGATGCACTTGCGGTTCTCGGATCTCCTGACGCATCGCGACAAAGACAGCCCACGATGCGACACCTGGTGACCAGGCTCTGTAAGAGCACCTTGTCTGCAATATGGTTGGTCCTACTCGCTCTCAAGCACTAGATCCCACCCACTCGCTCGCAATGATCATGTTGTGCAAGATCACATATGCATTCATCACCTCCCACATATATTCTTGCGACTAGGTCAGAACGGGGAACCAGACAACTGCAAATCGAGCTTGGAGCATACCAAATATCCACTCGACATCCCTCCTGCAAGTTTCTTGTTCCTTGGCAAAGTTGGAATATTTGCCGAGAAGAGAGATTAAGATAGTCTTCACAAATGTTGATCTTGGATAGAAGCCTTATGCCAGGTAGTATCTCTTGTTGTAGTGGTGGTCATTGATCATATAGTCCACCGAGAGAGCATGACTCTCAACAATCTTGGAGAAGACAGGCGAGCACTACATGACATTGATGTCGTTGTTGGATCCTATCATACGAAAGAAGAAGTTCTAGATCTAGAGATCATGTGTAGCCACTGGCTCAAGTACAACACTTTAACCTCCTTTGTGTCCTTTGTACATTCTCTGCCAAGCAAACGGGAAGTTATTCTATTGCCAATGCATGCAGTCGATACTTCCAAACATCCTAGAAAATCCTCTTGCTTCATTGATTGCTAGGATTCGAGTAGTGTCTCATCCGTTGGTGATCTCAAGTATAATGGTCCTGAAACGATGCTAAAATTTCGCCTCACCGTGCAATGGATCATCAGCGAAGTAGTCGACGTACAACATGCAGTAGTCCTCCATCCGCTGCCTCGGTTTGCCTTCCCGGTGCCCTCGCGCTGAGCCACCACGTCGTGGTTGTGCATCCCGTGCGTATAGGCGGCCAGGTAGGCGAGGGTCATCATGAGCTCTTAATCATCGGCGGCTGTGGTCTTTTCTTCCTCCATCACCACGGTGAACATCTGCTCATCATCGTCGAAGTTCATGGCCGAGTAGGCCAAACGACGAGCACCTAGTGAGCATGTTGGATGTGCAACTACCCACGGAATTGCCGGCGATGCCGAACCACGGCTCGAAAATGCGGTGTGGAGGGGAAATGGAGGGTTGTTCGGTTCTCTGGAGGCATGGTGCAGCGGAGCGGAGAGGGTTGGTGCCAGCGGCGAAGGGGCGACGAGGGGCTGGGCGAGCGAGAGGGCGAATCTTTGCTTTGGTCACCAACATTGCTAGCCCACTTGTCTATTCACTTCATCCGGCGTCCCCAGGCAAACACCGGCGCGTTGAATTTGGCATGTGTTCACCGGATGGATTTTTGGCCCAATCCAGCGAAAAACAGCTCCTGGGGCGTGAGTTGGAGAATTCCATCCATCCGGTGGCCAAAAAGGGCTCATGGGGTTCCTGGGGGTCCGAGTGGAGATGCTCTAACCACACGCTGCTCTGAATCACCATGAATCGGCGCGACGTCGCTATGCAGTTTAACCCGTGTGCTTTTTGAGAAGATAGGGAGACACGTTTGGTAGCCAGCAGCTCCTCGAGCCAGGCCGGCGGGGACCAAAATCTCTTCGGTTGGTTACCTACATGCTCTTTTAGCCCGCATGGGCACATGTCTTAAAGAACCCAGAGGCAGGACTAAGGATAACGCTCGAATGGAATGTTTCTAGCGGGCTTGACTCGGACGAGAGCACTGTTGCACAGGCTCGTGCAAGAGGCTGCTTCTTTGTGCCTTCTCTCTCTCCTATCTCAAAGGTGCTCATCCCAATCATTTGAGATTAGCACATATAAGCTTCAAATCGAGTCGAGTTTTACATGAAGAAGATGCACATTAACGACGGGGTTTCATTCTGACCATCAGTTTCGATGTTCATGACCTATGTCTTCTCATATTCGTGGTCAAAGTTGGAGCTTTTTTTTGTGTTTTTCTTCAAATTTATCGCACACAATCAACCATTCGGAATTGTCTTTGATGAGTAGCTTGATCTTGTTGTTTCCCACAACTCTCGTGTTGCAAGTTTTGCGCTTTGATGCAGGTAGAAGAATCGATATGTGGGTTGAAGATGAAATGTAGGTGATGAACTCCTCTCTCCTCTCCCATAGAGTGCTTCTTCATCTTCAAATCAACACAAAAACATGCTTCATTCGAAAAAAAGCTCTACACGAAAAAGAAGGACATGGAAGATAGAGTTCCATTCTGACCATCGGCACCGAGTATTCTCAGATTCTTACACCTCCAAATGGACTGCTTATATGTGTGTTCATAATACTCATAGCAGCTGCAGAGAACCGAACGATTTGCTCCCACTTTCGTCCTCGTGTAAAAAAGAGAACTGCAGTCTATCAAACAGGTTGCGAAAACGGTCCGGATTTCGTATGAGTGTGTCACTGCTAGCCTAGGGAGATGGGAAGGAGCTGTAGAGTCAAAAACCAGGACATCGGAATCAAAGTCTTGAACACAGTTGTCATCGCATGATCACGTATACTAAATCGCATTGCTATTGTCCCATTCCTTACGTTGTTGAGCTCCTATGCTTTCCGTCTGTTTTTTTGGCACGCTTTCCAAAGCAGTCGGACGGCTGAGATTAAGGGTGCTAATCACACCTGGTTTGGGTTTGGATCATGCGGGTCAGGATCTGATGTCAGTTCCCTTAATCTCAGCCGTTAGGCTGCTTTGGAAAGCGTGCCAAAAAACAGACGGAAAACACAGTAGCACTCCACATTCATATAAACCCATCACTACCTGTAAACAGTAACAGTACTAACAGTATAGCAGCGACATAAGTTCACCTGCTCGCCCCGGTCAAACACTGGCATGTTTATAACATGTTCTTACTGCGATACTCCAATCGCCGCTCAAAAGGAAGAAACTTATACTAGTACTACTACTGTCCTCGCCACAATTATCGGCTACATTACTAGCTATGTCGCGGAACAAAGGAAGATATGATGGCAGAATGCGTAAGTCTTCCTCCTCCTGGTGGTACGGTCTGTCTCCAGTTCACCAGGTGCAGCTGCCGGAGCGGCGCGGCCGGTCGCCGCCCTTCTTGGCCTTCACGTTCTCCTTGGACTGCTCCATCATCTTCTCAACCAGCTGACAAAATCACAGAGACCATCAGCACACGTACATTGACTTTGACAGTTTACAGGATTTTGCATGCTGCAAGCAATTGGCAAACGATGGAGAGAGGGACAGTACGTACCATCTGTTTCTTGGCCAACAGAATCGTCGTCTGCAGCACAGCATCATAGAAACAGTTTAGGAACGGCTAAGAAAAAAAATAAAACTGAATTTTGTCTTGGTTCTCACTGGTCAGTAACAATCATCAGTACCTCCTCAGCTTTCAGACGGGCGTTCTCCTCCTTGAGCTGGTTCAGTTCAGCTTCAAGCTCCACGGTGTATGCCTACAGGATTCGTAAAATACAGAGCCGTGTTACCAACCCGATCAAGATCAACAGAATGACAGAACTGGCATTGCGCGGAAAAACGAACAACAATTTGGCACAACATGACAATAGATACCTGCTTCCTGGCACGGGATCGCGCAGCCGACTCGCGGTTCTTGATCATGCGGCGGTGGCGGCGCTCCACGCTCTTCTCGCCGGGCCTGTCCTCCGGGGCGCTGCGTTTCCGGGCGCCGTTCTCCATCACCATCGCCCCGCTGCCCATGCAGTTCATCGCGTCAGCCTGCGTCATGGCGCTCCTCCCGTCCGACGACCCGGGGCTCACGATGCCCGGCCCGCCCTGCGACGGAGCCGGCGGCGGCACCACCGCCATCCCGGCGTACCCGTTCGGGACGAACCCCATGCCGTCACCCATCCCCGGGTACACGGCGTTAACCGGCGCCACCTGGTACATCATCGGACCAGGCTGCTGCCCCTGCTGCATAGGATGCATCGGCCCGTGGACCATGCCGACCGGCATGGGTGGCGCCTGGCCGCCGCCGACGGAGCCTCGGACCACGCCGGCCTTGACAAGGAACTGCTCCAGCGTCATATCGCCTAGCGTCCCCTGCCGGTCATTGCCCGCGACCCCACCACCGTTTCCCGCCGGTGGCTGGACAGGAGGCTGCGGCAAGGCTTGCGCGGCCTGAGCATGGGCGGCGTGTGCCGGTGCCTCCTTGTTGATTTCGGCCCACACCTCCTCCACCGTCTTCCGGCACAGGGGCTGCGGCAAGGCGAACGACCCCTGCCGGCATAGGCCGCTTCCTCCGACGTCTCCTGCGCCTACTATTCCACCGGCACCCACGGCGGCCACCTCCATCTGCGGTGCCGCCGCGCAGGCGCCCGTCGCAGCCTGGAACTCCTCGGCATTCCATATGTTGCTCATGAACTCGTCCATGTTCATGGACCCGAAGTTGCGCCCTGGCTCGCACAGGGAGTTCTGCAGCTCGTCCAGCGTCAGCGCGAGGATCGACGATTGCCGCGCCAGCGACTCCGTCTGCTCCTCGCCTTCGGCACCACCGGTGCTCTGGTCACGCTGGTGCGATGTTACCTCTTCGTCGGACACCTTCACGCCGTTCTTGCTCATCTCCGACGCCATCGTATCTCACAGTTGAGATCTCGCTCAATTTGCAATGTACTTACTTTTTCTTGTTTGTGGTGTGTGCTTCAGTTCTGTTCACCACCCCCTATATATAGCCTGTCATGTGCAAGAAAATAAGAAGCAATTAAGACCGAATAAGAAGCAATTAAGATCGGGTTAATGTTGTTGCTTATCTTCGTCAGAGCAATTAAACTCAGGTGGGTGGTGTTTGTCGCATGCGGTTGATTAAAGGGTGTGCAATTGATGTGCTTAGCTCGGGTTTTCATGGCCGGTTACATGCATGTAGATGGATGGAGGGTGGATGTTGCAAATTTGGAAGTTTGTTTTGTGCCATATTTTCTTGCCAATTTCATGGATCTCCCCCGCGGTACGGATTGTTGAAGAACAAGGTTTCCACTATATATACATCTTTTAAGCCCTGGCTCGGATAAGTTGTACTCTCTTTATTTTAAAATATAAGATATTTTAGCTTTGTGAAAAGAATGTATCTAGATTCTTTTAGTGTGTAGGTTCATTCAAAAACTACATTGGTCTAGATAAAACATCTTATACTTTGAAACGGACGAAGTATCTGTAAAATTCCGGCGTTGTGTAAACACTCCCTATAAGTTCACTCTAAAATATAAGAAGTTTCGCTAGCTGGCGTCCGTAAATTTTTCCTCTCTTATTGGACATGTTTTCCCACGTTAAATTTGTGTCCCCTTACTGCGATTTCTTTTCCGTTTTTCCGTTATTTGCTTGTCGCGATTATAACAAAATCAATACTCATACCAACACCAGTAAAGTGATAAAACAGATAAATATCAGACACACATTGATGAAATGCACACAAATAAGTTCAATGTTTACCATTATTCCTATTCGGAGCATTCTTTTTGAAACAAACCCAAATATGTCTGATAAAAATTTATAGTGTTGATGAATGCATTATTACATTAAACTTTAGATATCATCAGTAAGTGGGCGGATACTAAATATTGCTAGAAATATATCATACTCCCTCCGTTCCAGAGAAGAAGGCGTAAAAAATATTTCAACTTTTCATCAGAGCTTAAGGCGCGGGCGGCACCAGGTGGGAAGAAGTCATTGAACTACCAAAACTGCCCCTCCACCAGACCATGTTCCCCTCTTTTCTCCCCAACATCCTGAAACAAATCCAGATTTCTAGCCTCCATCGCCAGCTTCCCAAGCGCCACCTCCCCCACCAGTACTCCCCCCGCCGTCGTCCTCGCTCCTGGTCATCGCCTGAACAGTTGGAAAAAGGGGATCCAGTAACAGATGTTCTCCGGCGAGTGGTGGAGGGCGGAGTTGGGCACAGAGCGACAGAGGTCATCGGCCGCCATGGAAGGAAGGGATGGCGAGCACTGTGTCGAGTTCCTCCTCGCCGTCTGACCCGCTGGAGAGATCTTTTCCGACGGAAGCTGCTCCCGCTTCCAGTTGTTATCCCCGCTTCTCCGCACCTGAACACCCACATCCGTGCAGTGCAGAAATGGGCACAGCAGGGATCACATTGGCGTCGCGATGGGGCGCACCTCACGTCGGTGGTGGTGGGCGCAGGACAGCGTCGCCGCGGCTAGGGAGTGCGCCGGCCGGCCGGCCGGCCCCGTCTACAGGTCCTGCTGGTGCGGGACATGCAAAACTAGTACTCCTAGTACTACTCGATCGGACGAGAGATGCGATTAATTAGGGGCATCTTTGGAAACTTTAAGCGGGTTGGACTCTCCTTAATAACCGTGCGTAGAAATTTACGCCTTCTTCTCTGAAACGGAGGGAGTATATGCCCTCCCCCCCTCCACACACACACAATTTTGTAACCCAAGAATTCTCTGGATATCTACGACCTAGACTGAATTAAAGATTTATTTCCTTCTCTGGATATCTAACACATCATTAGTAAGATAGTAGAACACACATGCACCACGAAATTTAATGCATAAATCATGTAAATCCCTGCTAGTTGAACCGCTTCCTATTAAGCATTCACATGGTTGTATCGATTATGATCTGGACATGGAACTTAACATCAATGCAATGGATCAGATATGCACACCAAACTCTATATGTCAAAAATATATCTTCAAAATCATATCTCTAGATGATGCACAACACAATTATAGATAGATCAAGTATACATCATGCATTTTCGCATCAATTTGCATAATTATTACGATACTGAATCCTTATGTCTTGAGGCTTGAAGAATACGTCTATGTGATCAATAATGCCACACATATATTAGACATGCATCGAATATTTGTAATGCACGAAGCATCCAATCACTTATTAAACATATCCACGTCATTGGATATAACCTTTACTTCCCGAGTGAGTCATATGTCTATATGAGCAATTTCTAAAGAGCAGTCTAACGCATTGATAGTAAGATATGCACTATGAAAATTAATGCATGAATTATGTAAACTCTTACTAATTGGACCGCTTCCTATTGCGTACTTACATAGTTGTATCGGTCATGATCTCGACATGGTTTCGACATGGGAAACTAAATATCAATGCTATAAATAGATCGGATATGCACCATAGTTTCTTAAAGCATGGAAGTCATAAGATATATCAAATATGCGTTGTACATTTTTTTTGCATCAATTTGCATAATTCTTACAATGTTGAATTCTTACGTTATGTGACTTAGGAAATACCATGGATATATTGGATATCCATCTATGTCCGAAGCATTCAATGTCTTATTAAACATATGCATGGCATAGGATAGGCATTGTGCATTATTAAGCATTGAATCTGCTTATTAATTTCTACCCCCTCGGTTTCATAATAGTTGTTGCTAATAGTATAAATTTATACTAAATCAACCACAACAATGCCATAGATACATTGGATATGCGTATCGAATTCATAAGACATGAGTCATTGAACTACTTGCTAAACAACTCTATGACACATCAATGACACAAACATATGTATATTGATCATTAGCGTGTAGCGCATGCACTCAATTGCTTCTTAAATGCTTACGCTTTAAGTGAGTCATATATCTATCATACACGATGAGGAGACATGTCGTATAGTAACCATGCATTGATAATGTATGAAATTGTTGAAGTCTCTTGACAATTCAATTGTTACACACATCAATGTTGGAGATAGATAAGAAACACATCAATTGTTACACACATCAATGTTGGAGATAGATAAGAAACACATCAGTTCCGGGATTACTACTCTAGCTATATGATCAAAAAATGGGTGGTTACACTATATTGTCGTAAATATTTCATATCTTCTCCCAGCATGTTTTGTAATGCATAAGTTATGCAAAATTTCTACTAGACTGAATCAATCCAGTGTTACATTTTTAGTTCCCGCGTGAGACACATGTCTAATGATCAATTCAAAAAAAAGTGCTCTACAGGCATCAATGGTAAGATAGATGAGATATGCATCATTAATATACCACATGTGTTATGTAAACTCCATCTTATTAAACCAAGTCCTATCACAAATTTTGTATCTTCGAATGGATCATGATCCCAATGTAGCTTCGAAATAGAAAACTATACATAAAACCTAATGTATATATGACACACATCAGTATTAGAGATAGATCAAGTATGTTTCATGTATTTTTTGTATCAATTTTCAAAATTACTATGATATTAAATTCTGATATGTTGAAGTTCGATGATTATGTCTCTGTAACTCAGCAATGCCACATATATGTTAGATATGGATTGTGCATTTGTAATGTATGAAGCATATAACCGATTATTTAATACATTCCACAACATAAGATGGGCATTGTGCATTTGTAAGGCATGAAGCATTGAATCCACTTATTAATTTCTATGTCACGATTGTGTCGTTAATTCATATCACATGAAGCATTAAACTGCTTGTTAAACATCTTTACGACACATCAATGCTATCGACATCCCGATATGGATCATGATCTTGTTAAATGCTTAAAGAGTGAGTTATATCCTATCATACATTACAAGGAGACGTGCTGGATAAGCATCATGCATTGATATCATATAAATTTACCTAAGTCTCACGGCAACTGAATTACATCACACATCAATGTTGGAGATAGATAAGAGACATATCTGTTTTGTGAAAATCTCGCTTTTGGAGTAGTACCTTCATATCATCATCTAATGGTCAATTACCACAATATTCCCGTAAATATATCATTTATTTGCTTCATGCATGTTTGCAATTCATGAGTTCTCTGAATCAACCGGTATATTTAATTTTTGGGTGATTGAACCACGTCCTATCAAATATTTTACATCTTCAAATGCATCATGACACCAACATGGTTTATAAATGGAAAACTAAACATCAAATCTAATATGGACCATGTATTTCTAAAAGCATGAAAGTTGCTTGATGGTCAAACTGTTATCTGTCATTTTTTTTATTGAAAAGTGTCATGTACACATCAATGTTAGGTACATAAAATATGTAGACCACATTTATCTGCATGAATTTGAGTAACTCCTAAGATATTGAATTTTACGATTATATCTCTATAAGATGCCACTGCCAGATATATATTGCATATGCATCATGCATATCCACATCAAGCTTTAAATAGCTTGCTAAACGTTGACACTCCGAGTGAACCATATCTCTACACGGAAAATATATGTTGGATATGCATCAATGAATGTGAAGAAGCACCGAGATAATTGCGGATGACACACAACAATGATGGATATAGATAAGTCACACATTAGCCTTGCCGAATTATTTTGCTTAATTCCTCACCATTGAATTTTTATGTTCCGGGTGATTTAAATTCCCCAAAACATTTTTTCAGGCTAGAGTTGTAGAGATTCGGTGATCCATATATAGTGAATACTCCGCCCCCCCTCTAAGCATTAAACAACTCGTTAAACATTTACACTCGGAGTGGATCATATCTTGTTAAACATTTACACTCAGAGTGGATCATATCTTGTTAAACATTTACACTCGGAGTGGATCATATCTTGTTAAACATTTACACTTGGAGTGGATCATATCTTGTTAAACATTTACACTCGGAGTGGATCATATTGATACACAATCTAGAAATATGGTGGATATGCATATCTTGTTAAACATTTACACTCGGAGTGGATCATATCTTGTTAAACATTTACACTTTGAGTGGATCATATCGATACACAATCTATAAATATGGTGGATATGCATCATTGAATGTGGGGAAGTATTGACATAGTTTAATATGACACACATCAATGCAAGAGATAGATAAGGCACACATCAGCCTTGCGGAATTTCTACGATACTTAATTTATTAGTGTTAAACTTTTATGTTCGAGAGCGAAAAATAGAAACCGAAGCACTCCATGTCGCTCCTCGAGTGGGTGACCAGAGCGCGCTCCCTCGTCCACCTCCCCAGGCTCTTCCTTGTCCTCTCCCTCCCTGCTATCGCTGCCGGACGATGTTGTCACCTCCGATTCTTGCGATGGTGTCCTACTCCTCTAGACCGTGTGATGGTGATCACAGGGAGATGGCAAGGGTGGCATCTCGATCGTGGTGGCACATGTTGGTGGACGGCAAGTGTGGTGGAGCGTTTAGAGTGTCTGGGGTAGTGGTTTTTGGGGTATCGGGAGAAATCCATGTTGGCTCATC
Source organism: Avena sativa (assembly GCA_916181665.1). Taxonomy (NCBI): domain Eukaryota; kingdom Viridiplantae; phylum Streptophyta; class Magnoliopsida; order Poales; family Poaceae; genus Avena; species Avena sativa. The sequence goes on along the minus strand of OV702288.1, from coordinate 623,247,611 downwards.
CGGCACCGACGCGGTGATGCCTGCAGGTGCCGTCGTTCCTTCCTGGAGGGCGTCGGGTGTACCCCTTCTCCACTCCCCTCTCGGTACCGGGGGAAACCCCTAGGACTAGTCCACGCAACAGCGTGGTCGTCGTCGTGTCCCTTCTTGAAGGTGTTGCTTGGTACGCGGTGTTTCGGAATGCTAAGAGTGTGGTGGTACTACTTCGGATGGCACAATGATTGTGGGTCACCATTGTTTACTCGATCTGTCATTGTTGGCTTTCATTTCTTTTTTCTTTCTCTTTTTTCTCTTAGGCTTGATTGTGCTGCTACCCAGCAGTTGTATCATGTGGTTGCTATATTAATATAGCGGGGAAAAAGTCTATTTCGAGAGAAACTTTTATGTTCCACTGTTGGGAATATGCCCTAGAGGCAATTATGTATGATATTATTTCCAATGTATTCATAAAGTTATTGACTGATATGTATCATTGAATATGTGATTCGATTGTGGAACTATATATTCATGTTGTTCCTATACAAATTGTCCTTGGTCGTTCAGGTTATGCTAGATACACAACTTAAACTAATATGAAAGTCGACTGATGACTCGGTTCCACTTGTCATGGGCATGGAGATGCTATTCTGACTTACACGGATTCGGCTAAAGATTTTAGTGAGTCGGACTGACCCATATTGAGATGCAACGAACAAGTCAGCATTTGCATGTCTCAATCAATGTAATCCTTAAACCTGAGGTTATTGCATAATCCGAGTCAAGGATCATCGACTTAGGTTCTGTCAAACGTTGTTCCGTCATTAGGCAGTTATAAAGACAGAGTTCGGGTCGACTAGGAATCAAGCTGCGTGATGTGGATGACCAAGATGGGATTTTTCCCTCCGACTGCAGAGATATTCTCTGGGCCCTCTCGGAAGATACGATTTGTAAAGCATGGCCATGCACTACTCGGTTAAGTGTTAACCGAGGTGATCGACTAAGAGTTAGTCGGATAAATCATTTATCTCGGATCGAGAAAGAGAGTCAAACTATTTAAGGAATGACGGTTATTCGCTTATAGTTCAACAAGGCATATCGTGAGACAAAAGGGGCTCAGACGAAAGTCGCATTGGTAGGTATGTCGTCATGACTCTTTGGTACTTGGGATTCGGTAAGTTCTGCTAGGAGCCTCTACTGACTGATCGGTCACGAGTGAGACTCGGATCATGTCCGAGTCACCATGAGCCTATCGGGTCACACACTTAAGAGCGGGATCAAGTTTGGGTTGGACCCAAATCGAATATGGACTGAGTCAGTGAGTTGGACTCGCAGTGACTAATATAGACCTTTTAGTGAATGGGCCACAAGTGAGTGGATCCCACTTTCACTCCCTATATAAGCTAGGGCATAGGTGCTTAGTGCACACAGTTAGGTCGTTCCATGCGTTGGAAACCCTAGCTCTAGTTCAGTCTAGCCGCCGTAGCGGACCTAGCAGTCCACCGTCGACGCTCTTCCTCATACCTGTGGATACTGGCGGAGGTGATGTACATTCAACACTTCGACGATCGTGAATCGGAACGGATCGTGAGGACTGCACTGCATCAAGCGACATGCTTCATCGATTCGACAACTGCGCGTCTAGTGTAATTCTCATGGCCTACTACCTCAGCTAGATCTTGGGATCACCGCGTAGTAAAAAAGTTTTTATTTATCTCTACGTGGCCCAACATCCACATGGTATGCCCAAAAGCAGTTTCTTTTCTAGGGTTAAGAGTTGTAGTTTTGGTGATCCATATATAATACACCTCGAATACTTCCCCCTCTTTCTCCAAGACATACCATAGTTCTCATTGACACTATAATATTTATCTTTAAAGATATGAGTGCATAGCGACTTCAATTGTATTTTCTATCCCTCCTTGATTTGCCTTTCTCAAATAGTAAATTTAGAGTGGCATGTCCTCTCGATTCTATAGGTCTAGAAAACTACTGTACATGAATTTGGATGACAAGTGTTTGACACCATAGGGAACACAAATAAATTGTAGCAACAGTTTCTAGTGGATTGATATCCATCGAAATAGACATCAAATGATTCCCTAGAAAATGTTCATACAGATTTAGATCTTGAGTACCAAAAGACATTCCTTGGGAAATTTCTAAAGATCCAAATACACTACAAACCCCCAAGAAACTATTTGAATCGAAGATGTTAGATCCGTCCACACTTCCTATGTTCCAACAATCTCAACACCAAACCCATCATCTCAACATCCTAGATCACCATGCAAGACTTACAATCGATTTCATATCAAACGCACTTTGTTTTAATTTGGCGACGAGGAAGGAATCATAAACACTTCTCATGAAAAAACAAGGTCGTGCCATAAATTCTTGGTTGCATGGGAGAAATTTTAGTTGAGCCAAGCCGAGCAAAGATTACAAGGCGTCTAGACTAGATACAAGTGTTGTCTAGCAGTGGTCTCGTGTTTGTACCGTGTGGTGGCTATATTAATACAGCGGGGCGAAAACCTATTTCGAGAGAGATATGCAAGTGTTGTGCCCATGTTGGTTGGGAGGGCATTTCTCATCAGGATATAGGAACTGTCGGAGATGTAAGTGTTTTACACATTTCTTCTTGCAATATATCTACTAGACCCTCCATTTTCCAAAATAAGTGACACAATTTTTTCTAGATACATGTGTATCTAAACAGTAGAACTAGTCTATACATACAGACACACTAGTAGAAAACAGATCTTTGGTCCAGGGATATTAGCCCGGTTTTGCTACAAACCAGGACTAATGCCCGGTCCCAATGGCTAGATCTGGCCCCAGGGGTGGCATGCACTAGCCCCGGTTCGAACGGGACCTTTAGTCCTGGATCGTGTAACAAACCGGGACTAAAGAGTTTCAGGCCATGGGTCGGGCGCCAGACCCTTTAGTTCCGGTTTGTTATACGACCCGGGGCTAAAGGTGGACCTTTAGTTCCGGTTCTAGACATGAACCGGGACTAAAGGTCTGGCTATATCTTCTTCCCCCACCTGCTCGAGCCACCATTTTAAGCTGGTGACTCCTCTCTCTTTCTTGCTTCAAGCTCGAGTTTATGCCCAATTTTTTCTCAAGATTTATCTATATGTTGTGGTGCTCAATCTATCCAAAGGTTTTAAAAGATGAGCAACTTTATCCTTTGAACTGTCATTGCTATATTAGCTTATTTCATGCTCTATCTTGTAGATGGATTTGTGGATTTAGTTTGGTAATAATTTTTGCAATGATAACATGAGATCGATGTTTAGATTTTATCTATCTTATATTAATGTAAGGAGCTCTAAGGTAAATATCACAATATGTGGATTCTATCTATATATATCTTGTTTTGGCACATAGTCTCAAAATTTGATTTTAGAAGCACACACATGCGTGAGTTCATCATTCTAACTAGCTGGGCAAAATATCCTTCTTCGTCTACCTGCGTTCAACAAACTGAAAAAATTATAATAAAGATAGGATTAATTCATAAAAGCTTGATAAGAAGATATCACAATATATCTTCGAGAAGCTCCTCTATGGCGAGCTCCTCGAAGATGTCTGAGAATAGGATCCTAAGACATCTTCGAGAGAAGCTCCGCCGTAGTGGTGTCCCTCTCACACCATCTTAGAATTAATAACTTTTTTAGCTATAGATTAATACACCGGATAACTAAAACAATTTACATATTAGGAAGTGCATCTATGGCGAGCTCCTCGAAGATGTATGAGGACGGGATTCTAAGACATCTTCGAGAAGCTCTACTGTACTGGTGTCCCTGCTCTCGCACACCATCTTTCAGTTTATATCTTCTCTAGCTAGATCAGTATGCTGGTGGAGCTAACTAATTTCACATATTAGAAAGTGCCTCTACGGCGAGCTCCTCGAAGATGTCTGAGGACGAGGTCCTAAGACATCTTTGAGAAGCTCCGCCGTAGTGGTGTCTCTAGTCTCGCACACCATTTTGCAGTTCTTCACAAGAATGCATACCTATTTATAGATTAAACAGCACAACATAGTGTCAGACACTGATGACATAATATCGACACACTCACCCCTGACATAGTGCTGCCACCTATCCAAAATAGTATCGTCATTTAATTTACTGGCTTAGTGCTGCCCACTAAAGACATAGTGTCGACATGTTGTCTCCATATCCATATTTAGTCATGAACTCACTAAACAAAGACATTGAAAACTACCACGGCATTATCGATATGCTCCGAAGGTAATTTCAACCATTATCGCACTATATCGGTTTCTTTTGTTCATTTTCTAGGATATCAAGTAGTTATTAACTCATACATTCATTTTTTTTGTCGGGTAGCGTTTGGACACGGTTCAAGAACAAGATCCGCGGTCAATGGCGTGAGGAGCTATTTTTTAAATCGGTCTCGATAATTAGTACGAGCTAAGTCCGCGTATCTATTTAATTTTAGTTTATGTGCATTTATCATGCTAGAGTTATTATTTGATTGAATTATATTCTTTTAAAATGCGTGAGACAGCCACGGAGGACTAATCTATATGGATTCTACGTGTGCGAGTTCATTCGCATCACTATTGAGAAGCCCTTGAAAAATGTTCGAGTAAGTAAATAATATATTCACCATTTATTTTTATTATAAAAAGTTATGTTGAGTCTAATTCATACGATCTCCTTCTTTATAGTTAGACACTATGCGGGACAAGCTCCTATCAGAGAACCGTCTAATAGTAATCCAAGAAGAATTTGCTGGATTTTTTATCGACGAGGTCATAGACCCACGCGAAGAATTCTCTCTAGATAGATCCTAAAGCATCCATGTAATAAAATAGACAGGCTCTGGACCCGGTTAAGACTCCATGTAAATTATATTATATATTGCATCAATATGTACGTACTGTGTAGTAGTGTTCTGTATGTATATGAAAACTTTTTTCTAATAAAAACACAGAATGAAAAATAATTGAACACAAAATACAAAATGAAAAAAAAAACACAAACTCCTAAAAATCCATCTCCGGCCGCGGCAGCCAAGGCCCAAACGCTGCCGCGGCAGAGAACTTTTAGTCCCGATTCGTGTTACGAACCAAGGCTAAATGTCCTCCAGCCTAGCGCGTCTCGCTGGCCACGTGGGACCTCTAGTCCCGATTCGTAACAGAACTGAGACTAATACTTGGACCTTTAGTCCGCTTTTGCAGTTCCAGATCGCATTCCGGGACTAAAGGTTCTTACGAACCGAACCGGGACTAATAGCCTGATTTCTACTATTGCCGTATGAGTATGTGATATATAGTACGTACGCAAAGTACTCCGTACTAGCTAAAGGGTAATGCTACATCTCCGGATGATTTTTTAGGAAAATCTCAAACGGACTCACGCGAAGTTGTTTCCGATTCTTAAGCAAGAAATCCAGTTTGAACCAAGCAAGAAATCTAGTTTGAACCAACTGATTCACTCCACGTCAGCCAAGTTTCCGTAGCCAAATACTATGCACTGGCAGGCACTTGTCACAAAATACGCGTACGGATCCAGTTGTCCTCCAGGTTTTGGAGTATAGTATGTACTCCCTCCGTTTTAAATAAAATATAAACGTTTTAGCTTTGTGAGGAGTGTATTTAGACTTTTTTAGTACGTAGGTTCACTACAAATCTAGATGAGCTTACAACGTTAGAGGAGTTCAGATACACTTGTTTCACAAAGCTAAAACATATTACTCCCTCGGTCCAAAAATAACTGACTTAGGTCTAATATATTTATTTTGAAACGGCGGGAGTCCGTGCTTAAGAGATACAGTACGTGCCCGCGGCAGAGAAGAGCCAAGCCGGTGACGCGCTCGCAGCAGTGCGGTCGCGGCAGCCGCGGATCGATAGACCGCCAGGAAGGAGTGGTGCCAATTTTCCTCTACGCGGCTGGATGGTGCAGCAGCGGGATATAGCTAGCTACACTAGATAGATAGGATATCGCCAAACCCCGGCGTGAGCTAGGCCTGCAGATACGTGACGAGCTCGTGTGTTGACTCTCGGTGCGCGTGGTTCGTTCAGACCTCGGTAGTCGACAGTGGCCGCCGCCAGGACACCTCACTCTGCCGCCGACTCACGTTAGCGTGAGAAGCAGGGATACATACATGGACCGTGTGTGGCCGGCCGTGTCCTACAGCTATCCAGACCACCGTGTTTGCAGATTCGTGGGGTTGCATTACGGCACAACGCTCTTGAATTCAGACAGTAGGTGACAAAACAATGATGTTTTTTTCCCCATTATTTCGAGAGTTCTTTTTTTGAGGTCAGAGGATTTTTTTTTTCTTTTTTTGAGAGGACAGAGGATTTTGTTTGTTTCAACAAACCAGTTGAAGCGAAAATGGTCAGTCGCGCACGTGAAGGCTGCCGATGGAATTGCGTGCGTGCGCCTTTTCATTTTGTTTTAGGGGCTGGACCATCCAGAAGGAATCTAGGCCCGGAATGTCACACGCTGGTGGGCCCAGACGAGGCCCACACACCAGTGGGCCAGCTAATGACAGGTGCTAATCAAACAGAATCGACCTCCCTCCCCTGCTCCTGCTCCTGCCCGAGATAAAATCAGACAGAGCGCGACGTTGCGTAGACACTGACTTTGTTGTCAGCGATCAAATCCGACGGGTCAAATCAAGGGCACTAGTCTAGGATGGTACTGTACATATCAGTAGCGGAGCAAAGGTCAGGTGTCGTGAGTCATGGCCGGACGGGTACCGGGCTGAAGCGAAAGGGATTTTGCAGACGACGACGACGACGACGACGACGACAACAACAACAACAACAACAACGACGACGACGACAACGAAGAGCGCAACCCGTATGCTGGCAAGCACGGAAGATCAGACACTTTCGAAGAACCCAGACGATCCGAGGATGAGATGGTGGTAGCCTACCGGATCACTGGCCGCAAGCAGCACGCAGACGATTTAACATTACCGCTAGACGGTAAGCACTGCGGTAACGTGATAATCACCATGAATATATATAATCCCCTCTCCGCTCCGACCCCAAAAATGGAACGGCAATGAAAGAACAGTGCTTGGCATGGCAAAACGATCGAGAGCAAAGATAGATATGCAGTGTCCGAATCAGACGAGAGCGAAGAGTGGGCGCGTGGTACGTACCTCCAGGCTCCAGCTCCAGAGCCGACCGGAACGGACGTCCGCGCGCCGGACGCGGGCGGTGCGGGCACCGCCGCGCACGCAGGTCAGGTAGAGAGAGTGAGACTGCACACCACGGCCGACGAGCTTCTGAAGCCGAAGCTATACTTGCGCGCGCGTGCGGGGGAGTGAGCTGTGGCGGAACGGGAGGCAGCAGCGGCGCTACTCCTTACTAGCTGGAGGCGCATGTGCGCGCGCGTGTTGTTATTAATAAACCACCCGTGTAGTGTTGTAGGTGTAGGGAGGGTGGCAGCTGCATGCCGCTGGGGTTGGCGTGGCTGGGCATGCCTCCTGGCGTTGGATGTGTCGGGCGCGTCGGCACGTTGGCTTTTCCAGACCCATCGCTATCCTTCCATCCCAGAAGCCCATGGATGGATGGATGGGCTCCGAGTTCCGAGGCCACAGGGGTAGCTGTGCCCCCTTGCATGCTGCTTACTTCCGCCCCGGGTTTCGTCAGTTCTGCCCACGCAGCTGCAAAGCTAGCCTCCCCTCCCAAGACGCGTTCGTTAGAGGATCTCCACTCGGAGTTCTCGAAGGCCCCTCCAAATGCCTACGAAGGTCACTGGCGCCAGAAAACATGCTCAGTCATGGTCTTCATTTTAGAATTTTCGTCTGCGCGGTCCAATTATTAACCCGGTGGTTCAGGCGAAACCCTATCTACAGGAAGGCAAGCGGAGCCGCCGGAGGGGAATACAATATTGCCCTGTCAAGCCACGCGTCCTTCTCGCAAGTTCCACCACTTTCCGCCAGTTTCTTCCCGCTTCCCGCCTCAACTTCCCGCCATTTCCGGTTATATAGGCCACGATCGTCATTGCCATAGCTCAGAGCTACACGCAATGGCATCCTCCAACCTCCCCACACTACCATACGCCGAGGCGGAGGCACTGTGCGCCTCCCACTACCCCTGCCCGCCGGGTACGGGTGTCCTCCGGGTTGGAGGTTGAGCGCCGGTGGCGTGCCGGTCCCGCCCGTCCCTCAAGGTGATGCCCGCCGGTTACACATCACCAACCACTACTACGGCGAGCTCACGCCGGAGCAGCGGTTGGACACTAACTGGGACCCCGACAACGCCGCCACCTGGAACGCCTTCTTCGCGAACCGTCGTGAGCGGCAGCTCGCCATGTACGATGGGGACGGTCTGCCGCCCGTCAACAACAACGAAGAGGGACACAGGCTGTGGTGGGGCGCCCGAACTCTTGCCGGCGTGATGGACCACATAATGGTGGGCGACTATCCCCGCCTCCGGTACCCGCACTTCCAGCGGAAAAAGGGCGGAGGTCGCGTGGTGTTCTGGGATCCTCTTGCCCCGCGCGCGATGCTACGCCTCGATCGGATGTGGAGGCTCGGCCGGAGTGGGTGGTCCCTCTGGAATATGTCATGGCGGCGCGCCAGCAGAGGCGTCCTGGTGACCCGGAAAAAATTCCGGGCCAGTGTGTGGCCATTCGTGCGTCGCTCGAACCGACGCCGCCAGGGGACACCTGGTGGCGGAAGAAGGAGGAGGCCTATCGTACGCGCGACGAAGGCGACCGCGAAGGCTACAGCCATTGCGGGCACCGGTCCCCAAAGGGCGATCGTTTGATGTGGCACGATCGTGGCCGGCCAACGCCGGAGCGCGCGCCAACCGACGACGAAGACGACGGCTCCTACGACGACCATGAGGACGAGTACTACAAGGCTAGACACGATTATGACTAGTTTTCTATTTTTATTATGTAATAAAATTAGGTTTTTTCTTTTAAATATTATTTTATTAAAATATGTGTTTTTTTGGGCACGGCTGGAAAGGCGACGCCCCCGTTTCTGAAGCCGGCGGCCTCTGTACAGACCAAAACCGGGCCGCGTCGGAGCCCCGATTACTAGTGGAAATGCTCATATCTTCTCCTTTTGTAGCCTTTTGTCCTTTTGGTTACGCGCTTGCTGCGCGCCCCCAGCGCTGGTGTACATGCACCGGCACAGTTGGAGTAGTATTAAACACGCCTGCAGTCTTGCCTGACGGCTTTGCCTGAACAGTCGTGTAGATTGGCCTCAAGCTCGTGGATATTTTTTGCAGAGACGGTGAGACACTGCGTGGCTAGAGATTACCAAAAGCTATATGTAACTTGTGTGATTCGTTTCTTTAGCGGTGTACGTACTGGCGTGGCCTGTTCTTGCTCCACACGATCGCACAGCTAAGTGACATGTCTGCTGATCTCCACAGGAAAGACATGTCATGCAGGCATGTCAGCACGACTCGTCGTAGCGCAAACGAGATAGGACCGGGCGTTCAGGCGACAAGAAGTCGACACGTGCAGGATACGTGCCTTCAGAAGAAACATCCCCTCCTTACCTGCCTGCGGTTGCCAGTTCTCTGCGCCTGTTCAACAGTGTAATAAAGGGCTCTTGGGCGGGTCGCAGCCGCATCCGGCTGAATCAGGATGCATTTTCACGCTACGCAAAGGACCTAGGCAAAGACCCTCATTGGCATATAGCATAAAATACTCCAAGAATTTCAAGGACTGCAATTTCTAACATTTTGGTAATTCCCATCCTTGCTTTACTTTGCTCAGTGATCATATCTACTAACTTGTTTACTTGTATGCTTTATTGCTAGAGTTATCTGTTTAGTTTTTATCATATACGATTGTAGGACCTAGTTGCATTTAAATACGAGTAATCTTTATAGTCAAGATTTTTTCTTGAAAAATAATACCCTCTTTTCCGGGGATAACACATTCTCATCGTCGGGGTAAGGAAGTTGTGGGCGTGCCTATGTGGACCCATTTATGCGGTCCAATCTTCTTTCCTGCTATTATTTCTTTGGGCGTGTTTGGTTGCTCATGAATTTTAGTCACGCCTGGAGATCATGGTTTCACGGAAGCCGCGCACGATAATGCAACCTGTCGTACCAAAATGGCCATTCGTTTGGTTCCATGTATTGTCATTTTCCTAGGGGTTTGAAAGCCAAGACCCAGTTGTTTGGTTCCATGTATTATTTGTTTTCACCAAATTGCTACTTGTTTGGCTACTAGCATTGTGCCTGATAGCCTTACCTCCTCACTGCTCAGGTGAGCTTACCCAACAGCAGCAAGGCAGATAACAAAATCTAGACAATTGTAATTCAGAGAACTACTAGATTATATTAAGACTGCTTGACATAATCAGTTATGGCGTGTGAGCTGTAGCACGAGTTCACGAACAACTTCCCGTGATGCAGCACACGTTCATCACAAATGGAGGGGTTATAAATAAATACCACCTCTCAAAATATACAGACCAAAGTTCAGGGGTTACCGCAACCAAAGTTCATCAGCCTAGCTACTACAAAATACACACCACAGTCATCAGCATCAACACCGCAACCAGCACCTCCTCGAACATCTCAGTATGCTGCTTAGATGTAGTGCTTGTTCAGGAAGGCCATGAACCAGTTCATCCTGCGCTCAGGGGTCATGGCAAGGTACCTGGTCGCCTTTCCACTGTGCTCCATCAGGTGTCTAAGAGCACAGTGTATCGCGGTCACAGAGACAGGCGCAACAAGAATGCGAGGACCGTAGATGATCTTCATCTGAGCATAGTTTTCAATTGACTTGTTGATCAACTCGGTGTTCGATGGCTGAGCCTACATGAAAATCACAGTTAGTTCAAGACATGTAGTTCATATGTGAGCTTTACAACTACTGATGTAGGTGCAAATATATCAAACCTTGATGTGCACATAGTAGTCAGCATCGTCCATGATGATAGAAGAGGTCTCCTCTACCCAACAAACGGTCTCTAGCCTCTTGATCCTCAGCATCCGAATCCACCTAACTCTCCAGTATTGCATGTGGTTATACACCTAGTTCGCAGAGACTGACCGGCTACATAACTTTAAGACATCCTCTGCAATCAAGCGCAAGTCCGCCTGTCTGAACCCCTGAACTATTGAACCACCTTTCTCGATCACTTGGATGACCCGATTCAGGACGAAGGTGGATAGAGACAGAGGACATGCCATGTGCAACTTCTTCCTGTTCACCGCATCAGGCATCGACACATAACGCATATGCCTCACTGCGGTTGCTGACAGATCAGGCGCCACTTACCTACCTGTGGGTGAAGAAGAGGATTTGGAGGGAGAGCTCAAAATTGGGGAGATGGTGGCAGGGATTTTGGAGGCGGAGGAGCGGCGGTGTTTATAGCCGCCACGAATCGGTGGACGGTAACCAAATTTGTCCCGCCGGATTTTCCCAGCTCCTGCCATCCATCCATTGCGCGCGCGTGCATCTTCTTCCCCTGCGAGCGAGAGAAGAGCTTGGCTCTGTGGAAACGTCTGATTTGGGCGTTTCTGCAGGGCCAGACTGAGGGGCGCTTTAAAACTCATGCAGTGAAAGATTCCTCCTAGCGCGCGGAACCAAACATCCTTATTTTTTTCTGCGCCATGTGAGAAACTAGGATCGGGGCAACCAACATGTCCTTTGTGATACCGCATCCTGCTCCACCCGTCCCCAACAGTAACACTCCTCTGCCCCGCTATCAGCCGCCGACTGAAGCGCCTCTCGCCGCCGCATGGTCGGAGCACCCCTCGCTCATATCTGCTGCCTCTCCCGCATGGTGGCTTGTCCCGGGGCACCGACGAGCTTCTCCTTCCCTGATACCTGCAAGCTCCTCTTCGGTGTGCCATGGGACGCGTCGCCGCGACCTCGTCGGATCTCCGCACGGTCGTGACCACACGCCCCTGTCCTGCTTCTCCTCCGACGGACCTCTTCCTCAAATGGATGTCGCCACGTTGCCCATCTATCCTGAAGGATGGCGTCATAGCTGGTGCTCCGTTGCAGCCTCCTCACTACTACAGATTTGCCTATTAGTGGCGCACCGTTTTTGCTATCCGTGGCGCATGGGCCGTGCGCCACTATCATCACACCACTGATATTTTTTATCTGTGGCGCATGGTGAAATGGATGGTATGGGCACCTAGAGGGGAGGGTGAATAGGTGCTACTTCAAATTTTAATGCTTTTTCAATTTTAGGCTTAACACAAAAGGTAAATTCTCTAGATAACTATTTAGAAGAATTTTCCTATATGCAAACCTATCTACTAGCGAGTAAGAGGCGAGTGGAAAGAGGAACGAGTGAACCGTATTGAAGCACGCGGAGACACATGATTTGTTTTACCGCAGTTCTTTCCTTGTTAAGGGAAGTACATCTACATTGGAGGGGTGGGCGGTACTAAGACCACCACGCCACAATAGGCCTCACCCTGTTCTCCGATGGATCCCGCCACCAAAGGCCTGATCCACCTTTCCACTATAGGAACCCTTCGAGGCAGGTACCGGTGCCTTTACACAACTAGCGGAGCACAACTCTACAACCAAATGGAGGCTCCCGTAATGACAACAAGCTACCACAAGAATAAGTTATCAATAACAAAATACAAGATCTAGATATTAGTAAGAATACTAGATTGGGGATTTCTCCAAATGAATGGAGAGGAGTGATACGTCCATTTTGCATCACTATTCTATGTCTTAATTCATATTCATTAATATATTTCGTATTGAGAGGTGATACTTATGTTATTTCATCTGTTTTTGCATGGTTGATGACTTTTGGAGCATGGACCGCTGCAGTCAGGATTCTGATGGAAAAGGTGATGTTTGGAGGCAAAATTCGCGAAGATCAGAAAATCCGGGAAAATATACGGAAAATCCTATTTTTCCAGAAGACTAAGGATGCCAGAAGACGGAGTGGAGATGGGCCATAGGGGGCCCACACCACCCCTGGCGCGGGCAGCCCTAGGCCGCGCCAGCAGGTGGTGTGGCCACCCTGGCCCACTCCAGCCTCTCCCCTCTAGCGTATATCATCCTCCCAAAACCCTAAGACTCGGGGAGCGACCACAGAAAGATTCCGCCGCCTCTGCGAGGCGGAAAACACCGAGAGAGAAAGATCTCTCCGGCAGACAGATTTCTGCCGGGGGAATTCCTTCCCGGAGAGGGGAGATCGTCGCCATCAACACCACCATCAAGCTGGACTTCATCGGGATCATCATCATCATCACCACCACCATCATTACCATCAGCACCCTCATCACCATCTCCATATTGCTGTAACAATTGTGTTGAATCTTGCATAGTTCATAGGGGAAACTTTCCCGGTGTTGATTACTCTTTGTAGTTGATGCTATTGAGTTAACCATTGAATTATTGTTTATGTTCAGATTGTTATACATCATTATCCCATCTCTGATCATGATCCATATGATGTCTTGTGAGTAGTTCGTTTTGTTCTTGAGGACATGGGAGAAGTCATGTTGTTAGTAGTGGAGTTGTGTTGAGAAAGATTCAATAGATTGTTATTTAAGTTGTGGTGTACTTCTTCTAGTGGTGTCATGTGAACGTCGACTACATGACACTTCACCTATATGGGCCTAGGGGAATGCATTGTGTATTTGGCTACTAATCGTAGGGGTTGCCGGAGTGACAGAAACCTGAACCCCCGTTAGGAAACCATTGCACAAGGGATGTAAGGGTCTTAGAGTTTAAAGCTATGGTTAGGTTTCTACCTTAATTACTTTCTTATACTTACGGATGTTTGCAAGGGGTATAATCACAAGTATGTATTAGTCCTAGGAAGGTCGGTACATTAGCACAGGTTCACCCACACAACACTTAGCAAGCTAGAGAAGATTAATGACCTATATGAAGCGAAAGCACTTGACAGTCTTCCCATGTGTCCTCGAGAATGTTTGGTCATCTTAAGTAATACAACCGACTTGTCCTTTGCTGCATAAAGGATTGGGCCACTTGCTGCATTTAGTCCTACTATCTTTTATTTACTCGTACTTTGTTTACTTACTTTATCGAAAACCCCTAAAAATCTGTTTGCTAAGTATTTGCAGAGAATTCCTGATCCATACCACTAGCCAACACCTTCTGCTCCTCGTTGGGTTCGACACTCTTACTTATCGAAAATACTGTGATACACCCCCTATACTTGTGGGTCATCAAGACTATTTTCTGGCGCCGTTGCCGGGGAGTGAAGCGCTATTGGAAAGTGGAACTGGTAAAGGAAACTTCTACTGTGAGTATTGTTTACTTCTGCTAGTTGCTTTAATTTCATTATGGATAATTCGCTGAGTTTCTTATTTGGTAATGCTACTACCACTACTAAGGTAGTAGATAAGCCACCACCTGCTGAGAATGATGTTTTTAAAATACCTACAAGGATTATTGATCGTGTTATGGATAACTACTATGTTGGGGATGGAACTGTCCATCCCGGTAATCATTTGCTTTTTATACACAAATTATGCGGGTTGTTCAAGTGTGCAGGTATTACTACAGATCAAGTTAAGAAGAAGTTATTCTCATTATCACTGAAAGGGGGAGCTGAGGAATGGTATAAGCTGCTGAAGAATGGTCAAGCTCTAGAATGGGAGGAAATAGTGCCTCTCTTTTATTCAAAGTTTTATCCTCCTAGTGAGATTCATAAAGATCGGAATCAAATATACAACTTTTGGCCTCTTGATGGAGAGAGTACAACCCAAGCTTGGGGGAGATTGAAGTTATTAATGCTCAAATGTCCCATTCATGAGCTCCCCAACAATATTATTATCAATAACTTTTATGCAAGGCTCTCTCTACATGACAAGGATTTATTGGATGCTTCTTGTCCTGGATCATTCACTCGCATGGAAGAAGAAGCTAAATGGGATCTTCTGGACCGTATTCAAGACAATGCTGAAGCTTGGGAGAATGACAAAGGTAGAAAGTCAGGTATAAATTATGATTATGAATGCATTGAATCTTTTATGGGAACTGATGACTTTCAAAATATTAAAAATGCTTATGGTCTAGACTCTCAAGCTATTGCTTCTTATTTTAAGGCTTTTGCTTCCTATATTGAAGTGCCTAAAAAGAAGTGGAATAAGTATCATGAGCCTTATAAAGATGTTGCTAAGAGTGTTCCTGCAAGAAATACTAAAGTTTATACTGCTAATCATGTCTTACCTGAACCTTATATTGAGAAAATACCTTTCCCAGTTAAGATTAAGGAACATTCTATGATAGCTAGTATGGTTAATGAAAGTATGAATAAGGCTGTTGAACCTGATGAACAACAGGTTGATGAACCTATTATAGCAAATGTGAAAGACTTTGTTACTAAGTATGAAAAAGAGGGACACACTATCCTTTGTATGGATACCTCTAATATTGTTTCACATAGTAGTGTTATGAGAGCTAGTATTCATGTGTTTTCTGTTAGAATAAGTGATCAGTGCTATGATGGTCCTTGTGATAGCTATAATGTTAATTTTATGCATGATACTAAAAGTTACTACGAGAGAGGGAAAAGTGTTCTTATGCATCTCAATAATATCAAGTTTCCTCGTTTTATGCTGAAAGTGTTTATGTTGCACTTCTTTTGCCTTCTTATGCAAGTAGCCTCTGGTTTCAACAATTTGTTTGTTTACAAAATTCCCTTGCATAGGAAGTGGGTTAGACTTAAATGTGTGTGTGTGTGTTTTGCTTCTTATGCTCTCTTTCACTTCAATTCATATTCCTATGAGAGCTTCATCAAAATTATCATGCCCATCTTAATGGCTATAAAGAAAGAGCTTTTTGGGAGACAACCCAATTTGTTTTTGCTTTCAGTTTGTTTTTATTTCTTTGAGTCTTGGAAGTTATTACTTCAGTAATAACCGCTCCTTATCCGTTTTGTTTGGTTTTTGTGTCAAGATCAACCTCTAATGAGAGAGAAGTAAGATTTGGGGAAGTTGCTGTCCTGAAACAGATTTTTTGTGCTTCACCGTAAAAATTCGTGAGAGATCTCTGTATGTCGGATTGAGCTGTAATTTTTGTGCTTCTGCCCCAGGTTGTTATTTAACTTTCGTTAGTTTTGCACTTTTTGATTTGAGCAACAGAAGATTTTCGGAAAAAATTGTTCTTTACCTGCTGGTCTGTTTTGACAGATTTTGCCACTCTTGCATTTGCTTCTTTATTCGATTTCCTTTTTGAATTATTTTTGGGTTTTCGAAAGGAGTTGCTACAGTAGCTTTTGTTTTGATGGTTTTCAGTTGAAGTTGGACTCAAAAGGTTTTATCACTTCACTTATACTAATGTTGCTAATGAGAACTGTGTGAAGTTTTGTGTGAAAGAAATTTCCAGGAAGTGGAGATAATGGTGTAATAAGGAAGAGAAAGGTTTTATGACTCAAGTAATAAGTGTACAAAGATGAAGATACTGATGATTATTCAAGTGGAGACTCTGGAAGAATCCACTAAATACCAAATTCAGAGACCTGCAGAGTCCGTGTTCAAATAGGTAATGGTTCTGATAAGAAAAGTTCCGCGAAAATACAATCCAATTATGTTTTTGCAGTTTTTAGTCAATAAGGGAAGCTACGAAGAGAAAAAGGGACAGAAATGGAGCCAGGGTGGCTCACACACCCTGTGGCACGGGCCCTCCCCTGGCCGCGCCACCAGGTGGTGAGTCCACCCCGGACTCTGCCTCCGACTCGTTTTCTCCCAGTACCTTCCTTTTGATGTGAAACTTCGTAATATATAACCCCCCGGATCCCCCGAGGTTCGTATATCGTGTTTTCGTCGTGTTTTTGTTTCGATCTATTTTTGCCAGGACATACTCTTTGAAGATTTAGAAGCACAATGGTGTCCGCCAAGGATAAAGGGAAGGAGCCTATGGAGGAAGACCTCCAAGACCCCGGGCAGGAGAAGGAGATCAAGAGTGAATGTGAAGAGGAGTGAGGCCAACATCCGCACACCGACACTACCATTGCAAGCATTGGAGTGGTGACGAAACTGTAGGGGTTCGTAGCATGGAAAACAAAAAAATTCTACCGCATGAACACACAATCAAGATCTAATCTATGATCAAGCCAAGATCTATCTACTAGATTGTAACAACGAGTCGATAGAGGAACTCACCCTCGAAGATTCCAAAGCGGTTAACGAGAGCAGATTCTCGTGAGTGATGTAGTCGTACACTTGCCGATCTCAAGATCGCGTAGACGATCCTTCCGGCGCTGCGTTCCGGCAGCGCTTTCGCAGTCGGTCACACGTTCGGTACTCGATGAAGACCTTCCTCTCCCTTGTTCCAGCAGGCAGCGGAGGTTGTAGTACTCTCCTCGCGATTCCGGTAGCACAACGGCGTGGTACCGGAAGTAGAGGGGAGATCTCGCAGGGCTTCGCCTTAAGCCGGAGCGAGTATGGTGGAGTATGAGAGAGCTTTGGTGATCTAGGGTTTAGACACACCAATTAGAAGGCTCTAAACCGGAGGCTAGGGCAATTAGAAGCTCTAACTTGACGGCTTGGGAGAAATCCCTAGGCTGTGGCTAGGGTTTAGGTTTTAGAGGAGAGGGACTTGTGTGTGCTAGGAGGGAGCCCTGCCCCTCCTTATATAGGTGGAGGGGCCGGCGGCCAAGGGGAGGGAGTGGAGTCCCTCCCCAACTCGGCTTGGGTGGTGCGCCGGCTTGGGGAGGAGGACTCCCTCCCCAACTCGGTTTCACCTCTTTCTCCTCTTTCCAAAAAATGCCGTTTGACTTTTCAAACTAGCCGTTTGACTTTTCAAACTAGGATTTGAATAAACCCTTTATTTTGGACAGCGATGACACTTAGTACATGATGCAATCATTCCAACTTGTAATGACACATTCATGTACCCTTCCCCCCTTTCGGAGTGCCAGACATTCCGGAACATTCTAGAACATTCCCGATGAAAACACCGGAACCATTACCCAACTCCGAAACGGGACTTTCCTTATATGAATCTTATTCTCCGGACCATTTCGGATCTCCTCGTGATATCCCGGATCCCATCCGAGACTCCGAACAACATTCGGTCTCTTACTCATCATTCCATAACTACTCAACAATGTCGAATCCTTAAGTGTGTCTCCCTACGGTTCGTGAATTATGCGGACATGATCGAGACACTTCTCCGATCAATAACCAATAGAGGAATCTGGAAATTCATATGGCTCCCACATATTTCTACAATTACTTTGCAATCGAATGAACCACTTACATACGATACCAATTTCCCTTTGTCTCACGATATTTTACTTATCTGAGGTTATGATCGTCGGTATCTTTGCATACCTAGTTCAACCTCGTTACTGATAAGTACTCTTTTCTCGTTCCCGTGGTATGTGATCCCTTGTGAGCCAGTCACATGCTTGCAAGCTAATTGGATGACATTCCACCGAGAGGGCCCAGAGTATATCTATCCGTCATATGGATGGACAAATCCCACTCTTGATCCATGTGTCTCAACCAATACTTTCCGAACACTCAATGCCACCTTTATAGCCACCCTGTTACGGTGTGGTGTTTGATGTCATCAAAGCATTCTTCCGGTAAAGGTGATATGCATGATCTCATGGTCGAAGGAATCAGGTTACTATGTATCAGAAAGCTTATAGCAAATGAACTATATTAAATGACTTGATCTTTATGCTACGCTTAACTATAGGAGTATGTCCATCACATCATTCTCCTAATGATATGACCCTGTTGTTAATAACATCTCTATGTTCACGATCAGGAAACCATGATCATATATTAACCAACAAGCTAGTTTAACAAGAGGCTTTACTAGGGATTCTTTTTATGTCTACAAATCACACAAGTATTAATGTTTCCGTTTAATACAATTATAGCATGGTATGTAAACATTTATCATAAGTATGAATATATGATAATAACCACTTTATTATTGCCTCTTGGGCATATCTCCAACAGTCTCCCACTTGCACTAGAGTCAATAATCTAGTTTCAAACCTTTGTGTATTCAACACCTATGGCTTTCTGGTGTTGTATGTACACGATTGCTAGTGGTCAACTGATCTCCGGATCTGACACTTCCAGGTCCGTGTGTAATTGCATGTCTTTGCGTCTCTACGCATCACTCATTCTCTAATGAGATGGCTTTGCATAATTTTGGTCCTTCGGTGAGACCTTTAGTTCTTTGGGGTTAAAACATGTTGATAATATTGTCGTACAATATATCTTCATAGTATTATCCTGCTGTGAACTACACCTAGTTTGACAACAAACTACTTGACACAAATGCCCTCTTTAGCTGCTATTATAGCAGTCATATACTTAGCCTTTTGTTGTAGTATCTGTCACAATGTCTTAACTTTGGAACTCATCCAAATCCATTATGGAACTTACTTTCCATTATATTGTGCCACCCTTAGTTTAGATTGATATAAACTTAATTTGTACTCTGTGACAAAACTAGTATCAATGTAGTACTTTTACAATGAACTAACCATCTATTTGTCACTTCTACAAATAATATACTCTTAGTTCTTCCAAAAGATCATAAGAATATCCTTACTATCGTCCAATGATCATCTTATGAATCATTCTGGTATATGCTCATAACATTTAGAGCATAGGACATATCTGGATTTGTACATATCACAGTATGATTGATATAAATACTCTTTGTGATTTCATACATCAAGTATCAATTTATACTTGAATCTTTGTTTCACTTACCAAATGCCAATACACTTGAATATATCATCAATATTGAACTCATTCAATCCTTTCTGCGTGACAAGAACCTTTCTTGCAGTTTCTATATTGAACTCATTCAATACATCATTTATGTACTTTCGGCACAACCATATTAGCGTCTATTGATGCCAAATATTTGGGTTTTGGCTAAGTCTTTCATCAGGATGAAATTCTTAATATGTGTTAATAAAAGATACATCATTTCTAATCAACAATATGTCCTCCACATAATGTATTAGGAATATGTCTTAGCGCTCCCACTTAATTTCTTGCAAATGCAAGCATCTTCATTGTCTCCGATGAAATTAAACTCTTTTAACAGTTTCATCATAGTGAAGATTCCAACTCCGCTATGCTTACTTCAACCATTGAAGTTTGCATATGCATTTAGCATCTTTTGATTTAACAAAACCCTTTGGACCGTGTCATGCACACGTCCTAGGTAACCCTTCTATTAGAAGAACTTGTTTTGTTTATTCAACTACCACATAACAAAAATATATGTAGTGGTTGCTACATTAATCCGTCTAGACTAAATATCGCTATGAAAGATCAAAATCTTGTCATAGTCAACCTTTGAACATTTTTGTGAACTCTTTCCCAACATGTCGACTATTTCATAGATGTGAAACATCCATGTCTACTTCTTTATAGATCCAAACACAACTGTAAGGTCTTACACCTTTCTCGAGGGTCCTTCAAGTTCAAAACTTGATTTCTCGTGTATGGAACTATCACGGATTTTATGGCTTCAAGCCATTTGACGGAGTCAGGGCCCATCATCACTTCTTTGCATGTAGTCCGTTCATTATTCTCAAATAATGATTCAACCCTCAAATCTTGGTATTTGATTGTTTACTCGACCTACTTGGTTCAATAGAAACTTTAGACCTCCGTGACCGCAACCTTTGAGGCACGTGAGCCATGAGCATTGTTGCTGCCTCCGGAACACTTTTCGGCGCTGCGCAACTTTGCACATATAGCTAAGGTTCCTTTAACCTTATCAAAGTTCTATTGTCCTCCCACTTATCTTTTCACGAAAAATTCCTTCTCAAAGAAACTTGACGTTCTAAGCGACAAACACTTTTGTCTCCGATGTTTATGGAGGAATACTTAACAGTAATACAAAGACAGGTTTATCCGACTTTGGTTGCAAACATCTTTCTCATGCATAGCATACCAATGTTTAAGAAAGGACTACTTGGGTTTTATCCCAAACCATAACTTTATATGGTGTCATTTCAGCGAATTATGATGGAGCTCTTTTCAGTGGAAAACGGTAGTCTCTAAAGCTTTTAATCTTTAAAATATAATGGCAGTTCTATGAATTACACCTTCGATCTTACCATGTCAAACAAGGTTTTAATTACATATCTCGAACGCTCCATACTCTTATGGTGTTTCGGGAAATGCAAATCCACGGAACGATTCCTTAAATCTTAAGGTATTATGCTAAACTTGTAACTCAAATATCTTCCTTTATGATCTTTATCATAAACTGTTTATATTGTTGTTACAATGATCTTTCACTTCATCTTGAAAGTCTTTGAACTTTTCAAATGTTTCATACTTCATCCTTATTAAGTAAATATTCATATATTCACTCAAATTTTCGGAGAAAGCAAATGAAGTTGAAATCCATCGCTCTTAACTACACATAATGGACTTCGTACAACAATATGTACAAGTTCCAATAAGCTAGTCATTCGTTTCCTTTTGGCCTATGAACGAAGTTTTAATTATCTCTAGAAAAGTTTTCACAAACGTCATTTGATCAAAATCAAAAGACTCCAAAATTCCATCCATATGGAGTTTCTTCATGTTTTCTTTTCAATATAATTTAAACGGCGATGTCACTTCCTAAGTGATCATTTAATCAATTTGTCTTTCGACATCTTTAGCACTAGTTTTATAGATGTGATTTCTCCAACGAGATTTGTGAATCATCCATCTTTTATGGATTACGGCAATTATTTGAACAACCCTTTTGTTCTCATAATACCTGATAAAACAAATCTTGAAGGCAAGCTTTGATGTTTAACGAGTAACACAATAACCCTTTTATTTGTTCTCGATGAACATCATCACATATTCTTTTGCTAGTTACTTAGGCCATTGTAATTCATGAATTCTGTTGTTTCGTATGACAATTCACACCAACAAATTCAGTATCAAATACTTAAGAACCACATTGTTTAATAAGCAAAGAATACAGCCATAACATGTATATCATCTATATACTTAAACTGAACAATTCTAGTCTTTTCTTTTCTGCCATATATTTAAGAGATTCTCTTTCAGTATTTCCTTTTCTTTTTGAAAGAATCTATCAACATCAATAGTGGAGTCATACATATGACACATAGTCCAAAGGGTGTATAGTTAAATACCAATGTCTTTGGACTTTCACTTTGAAGTAGATCACCATCATCAAATGTTTGGTGTTCTTTCAAATTCCTTTCTTTAGTAATCTCTTGGTGTAGTAAACATTTTACCTACATCAAATATTCACCTTTATCATGGAATCGTCCATGATCAAGCTACTTTTAGCTTATAACGATGAATTACGAGTATAATGTTGCTATCCAAAACCTTTTGGAGGATTAGGACAACAAGTGTCTCCAACCCTTTGCAAAATCTCATCAAAATATGAGAAACATGAACTTTGCCATATTATACTCTATCATGTTGCAACCAAAACTTCGTTTCAGATATCACAATATCTTCCACACATCATGGTTTCTGAAACAACTCTTTCAGATCCTAGATAACCTTGATATTAAGACAATCCTTTGAATATCAAGAATCATGGAGACAAACACGATACTCATACACTAACACTTGGAATTGTCACTCTTGATTTAATACCAATTATTAAACTTCATGGAGTAACCGGAACTTACTAAAAGTTTGCAATAGGACTTTTAAACTTTAGATTAACACTTCAAAACAATACGATACCAGTTCGTAAAGTAACTAACCAGAATTCTATAGTTCTATCATCTCAATTATAACTAAGCGCAAGGTGGTAAACGGATGCCAATGACTACAACAACTATGCAAATTCACTTTGATTTAATTTATGATAAATTGAGTTCTAATTAATAATTAAATTAATCTAGGTGAACTCCCACTCAAAACAACATCCCTCACATTGTTTTAGTGATCACACGAACCAAATCCACCATATCAAAACCGATCATCACGAGAGTTGATATAGTTTCAATGGCGAACAATCGACATGTTCATCATATCTACTATATGATTCATGCTTTACCTTTTGGTGATCCGTGTTCCTGAGACCATGTCTGTACATGCTAGGCTCGTCAAGATCAAACCTTAGCTTCCGCATAAGAAAATCTGGCTTGCTTACGTTGTATACACTTGCAGAATCTAACACACCCGATCATCACGTGGTGCTTCAAAACAACAAGCTTTAGCAACGGTGCATACTAAGGGTGAACACTTTAGAACTTGAAATTTATGTGCATGAGGGATCATCTTATAATGCTACCGTCGTCTACTAAGCAATACAAGATGCATAAAGGATTAACATCACATGCAATTCATAATATGTGATATGATATGGCCTTTCTTCTTTGTGCTTCCGATCTCCATCTTCAAGCACGAACATGATCTCCATCATCACTGGCAAAGCATCAAGGTCAATGATGCTTCTTCATGGTTGTCGTCCACCAGCTTCAACTATTACAACTACTTTGAATAGACATGCGGGTCTTAACAGAAATTAAAGACAACCATATGGCTCCTGCCGGTTGCCGACTTACAATAAGGAACATTGCATACATCATATATAATCACAATCATGGCCATATCACATCACTGCACACCCCTGCAAAACAAAGTTAGACGCCTCTACTTTCTTTGCATATTTTACGTGGTTTGGGGCTATTAATAAGTGTCGTTCTAACTTACGAACATGAACCACAACATTGATAGGTAATGGTGTAATAAGGAAGAGAAAGGTTTTACCTCTTTCTCCTCTTTCCAAGAAATTTCCAGGAAGTGGAGATAATGGTGTAATAAGGAAGAGAAAGGTTTTATGACTCAAGTAATAAGTGTACAAAGATGAAGATACTGATGATTATTCAAGTGGAGACTCTGGAAGAATCCACTAAATACCAAATTCAGAGACCTGCAGAGTCCGTGTTCAAATAGGTAATGGTTCTGATAAGAAAAGTTCCGCGAAAATACAATCCAATTATGTTTTTGCAGTTTTTAGTCAATAAGGGAAGCTACGAAGAGAAAAAGGGACAGAAATGGAGCCAGGGTGGCTCACACACCCTGTGGCACGGGCCCTCCCCTGGCCGCGCCACCAGGTGGTGAGTCCACCCCGGACTCCGCCTCCGACTCGTTTTCTCCCAGTACCTTCCTTTTGATGTGAAACTTCGTAATATATAACCCCCCGGATCCCCCGAGGTTCGTATATCGTGTTTTCGTCGTGTTTTTGTTTCGATCTATTTTTGCCAGGACATACTCTTTGAAGATTTAGAAGCACAATGGTGTCCGCCAAGGATAAAGGGAAGGAGCCTATGGAGGAAGACCTCCAAGACCCCGGGCAGGAGAAGGAGATCAAGAGTGAATGTGAAGAGGAGTGAGGCCAACATCCGCACACCGACACTACCATTGCAAGCATTGGAGTGGTGACGAAACTGTAGGGGTTCGTAGCATGGAAAACAAAAAAATTCTACCGCATGAACACACAATCAAGATCTAATCTATGATCAAGCCAAGATCTATCTACTAGATTGTAACAACGAGTCGATAGAGGAACTCACCCTCGAAGATTCCAAAGCGGTTAACGAGAGCAGATTCTCGTGGGTGATGTAGTCGTACACTTGCCGATCTCAAGATCGCGTAGACGATCCTTCCGGCGCTGCGTTCCGGCAGCGCTTTCGCAGTCGGTCACACGTTCGGTACTCGATGAAGACCTTACTCTCCCTTGTTCCAGCAGGCAGCGGAGGTTGTAGTACTCTCCTCGCGATTCCGGTAGCACAACGGCGTGGTACCGGAAGTAGAGGGGAGATCTCGCAGGGCTTCGCCTTAAGCCGGAGCGAGTATGGTGGAGTATGAGAGAGCTTTGGTGATCTAGGGTTTAGACACACCAATTAGAAGGCTCTAAACCGGAGGCTAGGGCAATTAGAAGCTCTAACTTGACGGCTTGGGAGAAATCCCTAGGCTGTGGCTAGGGTTTAGGTTTTAGAGGAGAGGGACTTGTGTGTGCTAGGAGGGAGCCCTGCCCCTCCTTATATAGGTGGAGGGGCCGGCGGCCAAGGGGAGGGAGTGGAGTCCCTCCCCAACTCGGCTTGGGTGGTGCGCCGGCTTGGGGAGGAGGACTCCCTCCCCAACTCGGTTTCACCTCTTTCTCCTCTTTCCAAAAAATGCCGTTTGACTTTTCAAACTAGCCGTTTGACTTTTCAAACTAGCCGTTTGACTTTTCAAACTAGGATTTGAATAAACCCTTTATTTTGGACAGCGATGACACTTAGTACATGATGCAATCATTCCAACTTGTAATGACACATTCATGTACCCTTCCCCCCTTTCGGAGTGCCAGACATTCCGGAACATTCTAGAACATTCCCGATGAAAACACCGGAACCATTACCCAACTCCGAAACGGGACTTTCCTTATATGAATCTTATTCTCCGGACCATTTCGGATCTCCTCGTGATATCCCGGATCCCATCCGAGACTCCGAACAACATTCAGTCTCTTACTCATCATTCCATAACTACTCAACAACATCGAATCCTTAAGTGTGTCTCCCTACGGTTCGTGAATTATGCGGACATGATCGAGACACTTCTCCGATCAATAACCAATAGAGGAATCTGGAAATTCATATGGCTCCCACATATTTCTACAATTACTTTGCAATCGAATGAACCACTTACATACGATACCAATTTCCCTTTGTCTCACGATATTTTACTTATCTGAGGTTATGATCGTCGGTATCTCTGCATACCTAGTTCAACCTCGTTACTGATAAGTACTCTTTTCTCGTTCCCGTGGTATGTGATCCCTTGTGAGCCAGTCACATGCTTGCAAGCTAATTGGATGACATTCCACCGAGAGGGCCCAGAGTATATCTATCCGTCATATGGATGGACAAATCCCACTCTTGATCCATGTGTCTCAACCAATACTTTCCGAACACTCAATGCCACCTTTATAGCCACCCTGTTACGGTGTGGTGTTTGATGTCATCAAAGCATTCTTCCGGTAAAGGTGATATGCATGATCTCATGGTCGAAGGAATCAGGTTACTATGTATCAGAAAGCTTATAGCAAATGAACTATATTAAATGACTTGATCTTTATGCTACGCTTAACTATAGGAGTATGTCCATCACATCATTCTCCTAATGATATGACCCTGTTGTTAATAACATCTCTATGTTCACGATCAGGAAACCATGATCATATATTAACCAACAAGCTAGTTTAACAAGAGGCTTTACTAGGGATTCTTTTTATGTCTACAAATCACACAAGTATTAATGTTTCCGTTTAATACAATTATAGCATGGTATGTAAACATTTATCATAAGTATGAAGATATGATAATAACCACTTTATTATTGCCTCTTGGGCATATCTCCAACAGAAACCTGCCAGGGTTAGAAGGACTGCACGGATGCAGACTGGGGGAAAAGCTCCTCGTCATAGTTTGGCTCCACGGTCACTTCCTCCACGCACCAAGAATCCCTTCCATACCTTTATACATAACCATGCAGGAAAAGAAGACTCCAAGAGGGAAGAATGGAAAAGGAACCACAAGAGCTGGGATCCACAAACTGAAATGATTATGAGCCGTATTGAGCACAACTCGGAGTTGATTCGTACTCTCACCTTCGAGATTGAGGACTTGGGGAAACTGATCAAAGAGCTCATCGAGAGGATACCACCACCACCAAAGGAGTAATTTGTCATCAGGTTTGGCATCCCCTTGGTTTGTTTCAAGCTTGGGGGAGTGCCGCGGTATCACATCACTATCTTCTATCTTTTTACCTTATTAATAGAGTCATATCATGAATAGAGGAGTTATTATGTAGGATGGTTTGCATTATGGAAGTGTCCCCTCTCTCGTTAGATATGTATCCCTTGGTGTGAGTTTCCATTATGGAATATTAATGAGAAGTTCTATCATTCACTCTTTTGCATAGCTTATATTAGTTTTCAATTCGTGGTTATATGATTGATCTTGTTGTTAGTATTGGTATCACTTTGGGATCATTGAGTTAATTTAGTTGGTTTTGGCAAACCTGGCTCGGTCAATAGCAACACTATTTTTGAGAGTTGAATGAAAAAGATAGAAGTACTCTAGAGAAAAATAATTTCATCAATCTTTCTTTCTTGATTTGCTCATGAGTCTAGTATTCTCTAGTTAAGATCTTTTGTGCTTCCGAGGAAGATTGCATGTTTGTCTTTATCACTTGTATGTTTGGTTGTTTCCTTCAACTCTTGTACTTGCTACCTAGCCTTGCTAGCCAAAAACCTGTACTAAGAGGGTATTCTTCTCGTGCATCCACCTCCTTTAAACCAAAACCTTTGCCATTTGTGTCCACCATACCTACCTAGTAGCATTATTGTTATTCTAAGTAAATTCTTGTTTTGTCTACCTCCCAAATTAAACTTGTTATGTCAAAAATAGTGATTAAAGCTCTCACGAACTTGATGGCACACTTTACTTTCTTGCAATTAATAAACTTGAACCATTGTGCTCACCTATGTTGCGTATATGCTTGCGCTTTGTAAGTTGTGAATTAGCAGAACCATGCTGTCATGGGGAACGCTTTCAACATTGCACTGGTACTTTGTACCAAGTTGATATCATGTTCTTTTGTCTATGGATGTCGTCGGTGTGAAATGAAAGGGGAGCTTGTAAGTCCATGGACTTATGCATATGTGTTAGAGAAACGCCTGGGCCGCTGGTCTAATCCATGCTGACATGGTGGAAACCTGCAGCGTAACCATAACGAGTATCTATGAAGCATTCTTCTTATAAAAAAAAGAGATAGAGATTGAGAAAAATAGAAAAGAAAAAAAGAAATATTATGAAAAGAGGAAAGAGAGAAAAAAGCACCATATTCCCATGGTAAATAAGAAGATTGCTGAGATACTTGTTGTCTGCTTGCCTTGTCATTTTGATATGGGGATTCTTCCGTATCATTGGGCAAGGGGTACCCCGTTGGCGGTTCTCAATGATACACATATGCTTACGATGACAAGAACTTACCGGTGACTAAACTTGAGTAGCATGAGGAGCGGCCCTCGTATTCAAGGGACATGAGATTCTCAATTTACAACTTGTCAATGCATATCCTCATATTTGATCACTTTAACCTTAATCACCTAAAGATGCCTATGATAGGGGCAATGAGAGCTGAAAGCTAGTAAGTATCATAATTTTTGGGAGCTCTTTATGAGACTTGCAATCCTTGCTTCCCTCTTTGAAGGGCCTTTTCTTTTACTTTGTAGTTGAGTCAGTAAACCTATTCCCTTCTATCTCAACAAGTATTTTGAGTTGCTGTGTTTTATTTATTCATATGATGATTTATTCATTCATGTTTCTTATGTTCCTTGTTTTGCACATTGCTCTTATCTTGATGTTTACTACTTTGAAAGCTATCATTGAAAACCAGCTATTTGTGAACTCCAGCAAATTATCAACTATTCTTCGACCAAGAGCTAAGTTTGCCATTACCAATTATGATTCACTTTATGTATCTTTATTGTGTTTCCTTTACTCATTGCAAGTTAAGTTATATAATAGTGAGTTGTCTTCTATTATGATCTATGTATTGATGAATGTGATGCTTCTTGTCCGTATTCTTTTATCGACTCTTCACTCCATAAACCTGAGGCCATGTTTATTAAGCTCAGTTTCGCTTGGGGACAAGCGAAGTCTAAGCTTGGGGGAGTTGATACGTCCATTTTGCATCACTATTCTATGTCTTAATTCACTATTATTCATTGATATATTTCGTATTGAGAGGTGATACTTATGTTATTTCATCTGTTTTTGCATGGTTGATGACTTTTGGAGCATGGACCGCTGCAGTCAGGATTCTGATGGAAAAGGTGCTGTTTGGAGGCAAAATTCACGAAGATCAGAAAATCCAGGAAAATATACGGAAAATCCTATTTTTCCAAAAGACTAAGGATGCCAGATGACAGAGTGGAGATGGGCCACAGGGGGCCCACACCACCCCTGGCGCGGGCAGCCCTAGGCCGCGCCAGTAGGTGGTGTGGCCACCCTGGCCCACTCCAGCCTCTCCTCTCTGGCGTATATCATCCTCCCGAAACTCTAAGACTCGGGGAGCGACCACAGAAAGATTCCGCCGCCTCTGCGAGGCGGAAAACACCGAGAGAGAAAGATCTCTCCAGCAGATAGATTTCTGCTGGGGGAATTCCTTCCCGGAGAGGGGAGATCGTTGCCATCAACACCACCATCAAGCTGGACTTCATCGGGATCATCATCATCATCATCACCACCATCATCACCATCATCACCCTCATCACCATCTCCATATTGCTGTAACAATTGTGTTGAATCTTGCATAGTTCATAGGGGAAACTTTCCCGGTGTTGATTACTCTTTGTAGTTGATGCTATTGAGTTAACCATTGAATTATTGTTTATGTTCAGATTGTTATACATCATTATCCCATCTCTGATCATGATCCATATGATGTCTTGTGAGTAGTTCGTTTTGTTCTTGAGGACATGGGAGAAGTCATGTTGTTAGTAGTGGAGTTGTGTTGAGAAAGATTCAATAGATTGTTATTTAAGTTGTGGTGTACTTCTTCTAGTGGTGTCATGTGAACGTCGACTACATGACACTTCACCTATATGGGCCTAGGGGAATGCATTGTGTATTTGGCTACTAATCGTAGGGGTTGCCGGAGTGACAGAAACCTGAACCCCCGTTAGGAAACCATTGCACAAGAGACGTAAGGGTCTTAGAGTTTAAAGCTATGGTTAGGTTTCTACCTTAATTACTTTCTTGTACTTACGGATGTTTGCAAGGGGTATAATCATGAGTATGTATTAGTCCTAGGAAGGTCGGTACATTAGCACAGGTTCACCCACACAACACTTAGCAAGCTAGAGAAGATTAATCAACTATATGAAGCGAAAGCACTTGACAGTCTTCCCATGTGTCCTCGAGAACGTTTGGTCATCTTAAGTAATACAATCGGCTTGTCCTTTGCTGCATAAAGGATTGGGCCACTTGCTGCATTTAGTCCTACTGTCTTTTATTTACTCGTACTTTGTTTACTTGCTTTATCGAAAACCCCTAAAAATCTGTTTGCTAAGTATTTGCGGAGAATTCCTGATCCATACCACTAGCTAGCACCTTCTGCTCCTCGTTGGGTTCGACACTCTTACTTATCGAAAATACTGCGATAGACCCCCTATACGTGTGGGTCATCAAGGAGTTGATGCGCTTGATTCGTGATGGCGATGAAGATAGTCTCCTCTTTCAATTCCCCCAAAGATTGAAGCCTTCGGGTGGTTGAAGTGAGAGATCTAGAGAGAGAGCTCTTGCAAAGGGTCTGACAATTTTCGAATGAATCAAGAGTTTTGCCTGAAGGGGAAGAAGGGGTTTTTATACCCCCTTCCCCAACTGAGCTATTGGAGCCTTTGGGGGCCGGATTATCCGGACCAAGTGAGGGCCGGATTATCCGGTCGGGGGAAAAACTCTGCCCCAAACTCGGATTATTCGTTCGGGGGAAAAACTCCGCCCCAAACTCAGATTATCCGGCAGATAAACCACCCCCACTCAGAGCGACGCGCCGAGCCTGCCCTTGATCGCCTCCTAGGGCCGGATTATCCGGCCCCATGCGAAGGCCGGATTATATGCCTAAGGGAGGAAAAACCGCCCATGTTCAGATTTTCTGGGAGAAAATCCGACCGCACTCCGAGCGTCATGCCTTGGCTGCCTTTGATCGATTTCTGGGGGGCGGATTATCCGGCCCCATGCGAAGGCCGGATTATCCGGCCTGGGGAGGAAAAACCGCCCCAGTTCGGATTTTCTGGGAGAAAATCTGAACCCACTCCGAGCATTGCACCTTAGCTGCCTTTGATCGATGAGTTAGGCCAGATTATCCGGCCCTTGGTGGGGCGGATAATCTGGCCCCCCAAAACACCAGCACAATCCCTACACACTTAGCGCACATGAGAAAACTCCACGGTATTGTTATATAACACTCAAAACACAGGGAACCATGAAATGTTCTTTTAATCTCCCCCTTTTTTGTGTTAGATGATGATACTAGGATGTGCAGGAAAGTTCTCAAGGCAACAAGATTTAATGAAAGACAAAGACTCCCCCTCAATGTGTGCATACAAACAATTGTAGTTGATTACTGATACATTGCAAATGTATCTATAATTTTTGATGTTCCATGCTTGGTTTTATCCACTTTCTTGTGTTTTATTCCAACTTTGGAGTACTTTTCATATGATTTCTTGGACTAACCTTTTAACAAGAGCCACAGTGCCAGCTGCGTGCTTTCTGCTGTTTTTGGTTCCAGGAAAGTCAGAAAATGAATATTCTCGGAATTGGACAGGACAAAAGCCAAAGTGCCTATTTTTCCGGAAGTCATCAGATGCCAGAATACGAGACGGAGAGGGGCCAGAGGGCGGCCACACCACCTGGCCGTGCGGCCAGGCTTGGCCCGCGCCAGGGGGTGGTGTGGTGGCCCTAGGCACCCCCTCGGACTCCCCTTCCGCCTATAAGATGCCCTCGGGACGAAAACCCTAAGTACCCGATCAAAAATCCACGAAAGAGTATGTAGCCACCGTCATCTCGATCCCTAGATCGGGAGGAATCTGAAGCTCTTTCCAGCACCCTGCCGGAGAGGGGAATTCACCCTAGAGGCCTTCTTCATCACCATGCAAGCCTCCGGTGTGATGCGTGAGTAGTTCATCCTTGGACTACGGATCCATGTAGTAGCTAGATGGCTGGTTTCTCCTCCTTTGTGCTTTCATGTTTAGATCTTGTGAGCTCCATTCATGATCAAGATAATCTATTTGTAAATCATACGTGTTGTGTTTACGGGGATCCGATGGATATTGAGATGCTATTTCAGATTGATTATTGATTCTATCATGTCTTTGTTATTTGAGATCTTGCATGCTTTCCGTTGTTAGTAGCTATCTTGGCCAAGTAGATGCTAGCAACTCCAAGAGCTAGTATTTATGCTCGATAGTGGGTTCATGCCTCTGGTAATCTGGGGAAGTGACAGAAATCTCTAAGGTACTAGATGTGTTGTTGCTACTAGGGAGAAAAAAACAATCCTTTGTTCATAGAACAATCGTATTGTTTACTTTACACGCAGTTCATAAAGCAATAATCTGTTGCTTGCAACTTAATACTGGAGGGGGTTCGGATGATAACCTGAAGGTGGATTATTAGTCATAGATGTAGTTGGATGGCGGTCTATGTATTATGTTGTAATGCCCAATCAAGTCTCAAAGGAGTCAAGATGATTAGTATATGCATGTATTGCTTTCTCGGTGTTTGTCAATTGCCCCGCTGTAATTTGTTCACCCAACATGTTATCTATCTTAAGGAGAGCCACCTCTAGTGAACTATGGATCCCGGTCCTTTTTCTTTACATACAATCTACAATCTTTTACTGCTTTGTGTTTACTTTTTGCAAACTTTTACTTCTTTCCATTCGATACGTTTAATCCTTTGTTTTCCGCAAAACACGGTGAGATTGACAACCTCATCGCAAGTTGGGGACAAAGTTCTGTGGTTGTGTTGTGCAGGTCTCCACGTTGCTACTAGCACCGGTAGTGCGCCCTGTCAAAGCTCAGCTAGTAACACCTTTGGGGTGTTTCCTTGCTCCTACTGGTTCGATTAAACCTTGGTTTCATAACTGAGGGAAAACTTACTACTGTGCTCATCGTACCTTCCTCTTGGGGTTCCCAACGAGCTCTACATTGAAAGTCGAGTGCATCAAGATTTTCTGGCGCCGTTGCCGGGGAGTCAAGGACATCTTCACAAGGGGAGTCCCTCATAACCAATCTCTTTACTTTGTTGTTTTTGTTTTGCTAAGTTTCTTTTTGCTTTGTTTGCTTGTTTTGTTCTTCAAAAAACACAAAAAAAATAGTTTTACTTGTTTGCTTTCTTATTTGAAAACCCAAAAGAAATGACTACTCTTGAAAACACTAAGTTGTGTGACTTCACTAGACCAACAACAATGACTTTATGAGCACACCTATTGCTCCACCTGTGGCTGAAAATACTTTCTTTGAGATAAAACCTGCTTTGCTCAATCTTGTTATGAGAGAACAATTTTCTAGTATTCGTAATGAAGATGATGCTTCCCATCTAAATAACTTTGTTGAACTTTGTGAGATGCAAAAGCATAGGGATATAGATGGTGATATTATTAAGCTGAAATTGTTTCCTTTCTCTTTGAGAGGAAAAACTAAAGAATGGTTGAATTCCTTAACTAGGAATAGTATTGATTCTTGGACTAAGTGCAAAGATGCTTTTATTGGAAAATACTATCCTCCTGCTAAGATTATATCCATGAGAAGTGAAATAATGAAGTTTAAACAACTTGATAATGAGCATGTTGCTCAAGCTTGGGAAAGAATGAAATCTTTGGTAAAGAATTGTCCTACTCATGGACTGACTGCTTGGATGATCATCCAAACTTCTTATGCAGGATTGAACTATTCTTCAAGGAACCTATTGGATTCTGCTGCTGGAGGTACCTTTATGACCATCACTTTGGGTGCTGCAACAAAACTTCTGGACAATATGATGGTTAATTATTCTGAATGGCATACTGAGAGAGCTCCACAAGGTAAGAAGGTAAATTCTGTTGAGGAAACTTCCTCCTTGAGTGATAAGATTGATATTATTATGTCTATGCTTGTTAATGGGAAAGCCCATATTGATCCAAATAATGTTCCTCTAGCTTCTTTGGTTGCTCAAGAAGAGCAAGTTGATGTGAACTTCATAAGAAATAGCAACTTTGGCAACAATGCTTATGGTAATAATACTTATAGGAACAATTTTGGTAACAACAATTATAAGCATATCCTCCCAACAATGGTAATGCTTATGGAAATTCTTACAACAATAATAAGAGTGCTCCCTCTGAACTTGAAGTTATGATTAAAGAGTTTATTAGTAAACAAACTGCTTTCAATAAAACTATTGAGGAAAAACTCTCGAATGCTGAAAGAAATATAGCATCTTTAGCTGAAGCTCAAACTACTTTGAATAAAATGGCTGCTAAACCTGAAACTAATGAGAATCCCTTTGCAGCTACTAATGCTATACAAGTAAGAATTGATGAAAATGTTAGACCATTAGCTGAATTACATGCTAAGTGGGAAAGATAAGATGAAATTGCTAGAAACATTACTGTTTCTACTATTACCACCACTAGTGTTGAGGATAGTAATAGCTCTACTACTTTAGATAATAAAGTTGATTTTGATCTTGATGGTTGCAATATCTTTGAAGTTATTAAGTTCCTACAAAAGCTTGCTAAAAGTCCTAATGCTAGTGCTATGAACATGGCTTTTACAAAACACATTACCGATGCTCTCATAAAGATTAAAGAAGAAAAGATGAAACATAAAGATTCTATTCCTATAAAGCAAGAAGATGGTTGGGAACCCATCATTAATATGAAAGTGAGTGCCTTTGATTTCAAAGCTTTGTGTGATCTTGATAGTAGTGTTTCTATTATGCCTAGAAGGATTTATGATATGCTTGATTTGCCTCCTCTTGAAGATTTCTATTTGAATGTCCCACTTGATGATAATGTTAAAAAGAAACTCATGGGGAGTCTTAATGATGTTCTTATTATGGTTAAAGATTCTTATGTCCCTATTGATTTCTATGTTTTGGATGTTGAAAACAATGCTTCTTGTCCTATTACTTTGGGAAGACCTTTTCTTAGAACTGTTGGTGCCATCATTGATATGAAAGAAGGCACCATTAAATATCAACTCCCACTCAAGAAAGGTATAGAACACTTCCCTAAAAATAGAAAAAAGATTTCTTTTGCTTCTCCTATGAAAACAAAATTTGGTCTTAATGCTTCTTCATTTGAGAACACTTGATTCTTTCTTTGCTTCTTGTGCCTAACTTAAAGGCGTTAAAGAAAAGTACTTGTTGGGAGATAACCCAAGAGTTTTATTTGAGTCTTGGAAGTTATTACCTCTGTAATAACCTCTCCTTATCCTTTTTATTTGCTTTTTGTGCCAAGAGTAACCTCTAATGAGAGTGAAGAAATGATTGGGAAAGTTGTTGTCCCGAAACAGATTTTTGTGCTTCACCGAAAAATTCCTGAGAGAGATCTGTACGTCGGATTGAGCTGTAATTTTTTGTTCTTCTGCCCCAGGTTGTTATCTAACTTTCGTTAGTTTAACACTTTTTGATTTGAGCAACAGAAGGTCTTCGAAAAAAATCGTCTTTACCTGCTGGTCTGTTTTGACAGATTTCTGCCATTTTCTGCATTTGCTTCTTGTTAGTTCCTTCTTGAGTTCCTTTGGGGAATTGAGCTTTTTGAGGAAGTGCTACAGTAGTTAGTGTTCTAATGGAAGTTTATTTGGTGTTAGAACTGAACCTTGAGACTTATTTATCTTAAGTGCACTAATGTTGCTAATGAGATTGTGTGAAGTTTTGTATGAAGGAAAAATTTCAGGTGTATGGAAGGAATGAGTAATGAGATGAAGGATGGACTAAAGCTCAAGCTTGGGGATGCCACACGTGTCACCCCAAGAAATATCCAAGAAGTACAAGAGTCAAAGCTTGGGGATGCCCAAGGCATCCCCTTCTTCATCAATAAAAATTCCAGGTTTCTTCCAAACGCTTCATTTTTATCGTTTCATGCACAGTTGTGTTTTTCTTGGAGCGTCTTACTTTTTGTTTTTGTTTTGGTTTTTAGTTTGCTTGGTTTGCTTAGTTTTCTGAATAAGTTTGTTGGACCCCCTCTTTCATACATTGGTTTGCAATTAGTTTGGTTTGGTTTGGAAAAGAGTAGGAAAGCTCATGCTTATGTGGTAAAAAGAGCTCGTTTTTTACTGTGGCTATGCTTTGTCATGCCGTGCTTGATATTGTTTTGGCTTTATGCTTAAGTATTCTTTGCTGTAGCATGACTTGTTATAAACAATTGAGATTGCTTAATGTGCCTTGGATGAATCATGCGTTGTTTTAGCATATTAAAGCATAGTATAGTGGTATTCTCCTTTGATGCTTTATTTGGGTTGACTTGGCACATGCTCACACCATCTTATGACTGTCACAAGTCACCATAGCCTTTATGATCCTTTAGTTTTCAACTTGTAGTATCACTTTATGCTTTGATCAATGATGTTTTGTCGCTCTGCATGATTATGGCCATTTTTGCTCTCTTAGTTTGTCGCTCCCAGTCTTTTGCTAGCCTCCACAACCAAGTATGAGTTCCACTCATGCATCCAAATCCCTAAACCAAGTTATTCCAAAGAGTCCACCATACCTACCTACTAGCTTATGCTATTCCAAGTATATTCATGCTTTTGTTTACCTTCCACTTGATATGAGAAAACTAGTGATTAAAGCTCTCACGAACTTGATGGCACACTTTACTTTATTGCCTCTAATAAACTTGAACCATTGGGTCCTTCTTTGTTGCGTATATGCTTGCACTTTATAAGTTGAAATTAGCAGAACCATGTTTCATGGGGAACGATTTCAACATTGCACTTGTACTTTGTACCCCGTTGATATCATGTTCTTTTGCTTACGGATCCCGACGGTGTGAAATAAAAGTGGAACTTGTAAGATCATGGAGTTTGTATGTGTGTTAGAGAAACGCCTGGGCCGCTAGCCTAAGCCATGCCTAATCATGGTGGAAACTTGCATCATCACCATAATGAGCACTCTATGAAGCATCCTCAATAAAAACCTATGCAAATAGCAAATAAAAAGATCGCTGAGATGCGCATTGTCTGCTTGCCTTGTCATTTTGATTATGGGAAAGCTCTCGTATCATGTGCAAGGGGTACCCCGTTGGCGGTTCTTAATGATACACATATACTTACAATGATAAGAGCTTACTCGTGACTGAAGTTGAGTAGCATGAGGATCAGTCTTCGTAAGTAAGGGGCATGAGATTTCAGTTTATAACTTGTCAAGCATATCCTATTAGTTGTGTCACTTTAACCTTAATCACCTTAAAGATGTTTATGGTAGGGGCAATGAGAGCTGAAAGCTATAAGTACCATAATTTTTGGAAGCTCTTTATGAGACTTGAATCCCTACTTCCTTTTACAAAAGGCCTTTCTTCCACCATTATATTGAATCTCCACCTTCTATCTTTATGCACTTACTTTGAGAGCATAGTGGCCATTCTTAGTTCTATGTGCATTGTCCCAAGACTAGTTGATTGATGCATAACTTGTTATTGCTTGTTTGAAACTATTGTATCTAGTCACTCTTATGAACTTTGAAGGTGTCCTATGCATTTATATTTGCTACTCTATTGAGGGACAAGCTGAATACTATTATGCTATGTTTTCTTTATGTGAAACAAACAAACGTCTTGCAAAGCATTGTTATTCATGAATCTTTTGTTTGTGCTATTTCATGTTGCATCATAGTTTCTTTGCTTATTGCTAGAACTTTGTCTTTCATGTTATGATTGAAGTACTATGATCCCAGTTTTGACTATTTTGCAAATACTTTGATCAAGTCTTTGGTGGTGCATGTCACCTCAAAAATTATTTCTTTTTATCACTTACCTACTCGAGGACGAGCAGGAGTTAAGCTTGGGGATGTTGATACATTGCAAATGTATCTATAATTTTTGATGTTCCATGCTTGGTTTTATCCACTTTCTTGTGTTTTGTTCCAACTTTGGAGTACTTTTCATATGATTTCTTGTACTAACGTATTAACAAGAGCCACAGTGCTAGCTGCCTGTTTTCTGCTGTTTTTGGTTCTAGGAAAGTCAGAAAATGAATATTCTCGGAATTGGACAGGACAAAAGCCAAAGTGCCTATTTTTCCGGAAGGGATCAAGTGCTAGAATACGAGATGGAGAAGGGCCAGGGGCCGGCCACACCACCTGGCCGCGCGGCCAGGCTAGGCCCGCGCCAGGGGGTGGTGTGGTGGCTCCCGGCACCCCCTCGGCCTCTCCTTCCGCCTATATATTTCCCTCGGGACGAAAACCCTAAGTACCCAATGAAAAATCCCCCAAAGAGTCTATAGCCACCGTCATCTCCATCCCTAGATCGGGAGGGATCTGAAGCTCTTCCCGACACCCTGCCGGAGAGGGGAATTCACCCTGGAGGCCTTGTTCATCACCATGAAGCCTCCGGCGTGATGCGTGAGTAGTTCATCCTTGGACTACGGATCCATGTAGTAGCTAGATGGCTGGTTTCTCCTCCTTTGTTCTTTCATGTT
The DNA here is from genome assembly GCA_916181665.1 of Avena sativa. Taxonomy (NCBI): domain Eukaryota; kingdom Viridiplantae; phylum Streptophyta; class Magnoliopsida; order Poales; family Poaceae; genus Avena; species Avena sativa. The sequence goes on along the minus strand of OV702288.1, from coordinate 623,209,482 downwards.
TAGATCTTGTGAGCTCCGTTCATGATCAAGATCATCTATTTGTAAATCATACGTGTTGTGTTTGCGGGGATCCGATGGATATTGAGATGCTATTTCAAATTGATTATTGATTCTATCATGTCTTTGTTATTTGAGATCTTGCATGCTTTCCGTTGTTAGTAGATATCTTGGCCAAGTAGATGCTAGCAACTCCAAGAGTTAGTATTTATGCTCGATAGTGGTTTCATGCCTCTGGTAATCTGGGGAAGTGACAGAAATCTCTAAGGTACTAGATGTGCTGTTGCTACTAGGGATAAAACAACAATCCTTTGTTTATAGAACAATCGTATTGTTTACTTTACACGCAGTTCGTAAAGCAATAATCTGTTGCTTGCAACTTAATACTGGAGGGGGTTCGGATGATAACCTAAAGGTGGATTATTAGTCATAGATTTAGTTGGATGGCGGTCTATGTATTATGTTGTAATTCCCAATCAAGTCTCAAAGGAGTCAAGATGATTAGTATATGCATGTATTGCTTTCTCGGTGTTTGTCAATTGCCCCGCTGTAATGTGTTCACCCAGCATGTTATCTATCTTAAGGAGAGCCACCTCCAGTGAACTATGGATCCCGGTCCTTTTTCTTTACATACAATCTACAATCTTTTACTGCTTTGTGTTTACTTTCTGCAAACTTTTACTTCTTTCCATTCGATATGTTTAATCCTTTGTTTTCCGCAAAACACGGTGAGATTGACAACCTCATCGCAAGTTGGGGACAAAGTTCTGTGGTTGTGTTGTGCAGGTCTCCACGTTGCTACTAGCACCGGTAGTGCGCCCTGCCAAAGCTCAGCTAGTAACACCTTTGGGGGTTTCCTTGCTCCTACTGGTTCGATTAAACCTTGGTTTCATAACTGAGGGAAAACTTACTACTGTGCTCATCGTACCTTCCTCTTGGGGTTCCCAACGAGCTCTACATTGAAAGTCGAGCGCATCAATTAAAAATACACACAAGAGGGTAAAGTCTAAATCATTGTAACAAATGTGAAAAGCTCATACCACCGGTAGGGAGATAGAAGCGTCCTCAATACATTATAAGAATATCCAATGATAGCCATAGAGCGTGCCTCCCTCGATATAGATATCCAATAGCCATAAGAATATCCAATAAGATAGATGACTCCATATGAATTATCCATAAAACCACAGACATAAAGTTTCATACAAACCACAAGTTAAAGTTCAACGCTAAATGGGCACAAGCGAGAAATCGACGAATAGGAAAAGTGCAAATTCTTGTGCCCGACCCATGCAACTACTTCTCCCCCTTTGGCATCGAGATGCCAAAAAGGAAGAAGAGCGATGCTAGCGCCCCAAGGTATCACTCATAGTCCTCGTCCTCGTTCCCATCCTCATCGTCATCCTCAAGCTCCTCGGGTGTCATCGTCCTCATCATCAGCAGTGGCCGCGGAAGGAAACAAGTGACGTTCCAGCTCTCCATAGTTAAGCCCAGAAGAGGAGTTCCACCGAGCATATGGTGTGGGAGGAGTAGGAGCAGGGGGATCGCGAGAAGCACCAGACACATGGTGAAGGATGAGCTGCTGAGAGTGAGCCAACTCATGGCGCTGCTTGTAAGCCTCATACTGACCCTTGCGTGTGTCCACGCCCATGCAAAGAATGTTCCTCTAGAACCAGTATAACTACATAGAGAGAAATTGGAGCCCTTGGGATACCATAGACCAAAGTTAGGTGAATGAACCAAATATCGGAAGATCCTATTGACCGCCACTAGGTGGCTTTCTTTAGGAGCTGCTTGATACCTTGCACACACACCCACACTCAACACAATATCGGGCCTAGATGCACATAGGTAAAGAAGAGAGCCGATCATGGACCGGTATACCTTTTGGTCCACATCTTTACCGTGGGGGTTAAGTTCAAGGTGACATTCTGTTTGCATCGGAGTGGCGACGCCATTAAGATCCGTCATCTTGAATCTCTTGAGCATGTCTTGGATGTATTTAGCTTGATTGGTGAAGGTTCCTTCTCTAAGTTGCTTGATCTCGAATCCAAGAAAGAACCGTAACTCTCCGATCATAGACATCTCAAACCTGTCAGTCATAAGCTTTGAAAAATCATCATTAAAAGCTTTATTAGTAGAACCAAAGATGATGTCATCTACATATAGTTGGCATACGAAGAGCTCTCCCTTAACCTTCTTAGTAAAAAGAGTGGGATCGATTTTCCCAACTTCGAAGCCACGGTCTAACAAAATCTCTTTAAGGTGCTCATACCACGCTCGTGGGGCTTGTTTAAGGCCATAGAGTGCCTTATCGACTTTGTAGACATGGTTCGAGAAGTTAGTTCCTCAAATCCCGGGGGTTGCTTTACATATACCAGCTCATGTAGAGGACCATTAAGAAAAGCACTCTTAACGTCCATTTGCTGCAATTTAAAATTATTATGGGCAACATAAGCAAGAAGGATATGGATGGACTCAAGACGAGCCACAGGAGCATAGGTCTCGCCGAAATCAATTCCCTCAACTTGGGAATAGCCTTGTGCCACTAGTCTCGCCTTGTTCCTTACAACAATACCATTCTCATCTTGCTTGTTTTTAAATATCCATTTAGTGCCGATAACATTGCGGCAATCCTTGGGCTTCTCCACTAGTTTCCAGACCTTGTTGCGCTCAAAGTTATTCAACTCTTCATGCATAGAAATAACCCAGTCCAGATCTTCAAGAGATTCAAACACCTTCTTAGGTTCCACCATAGAGATATCAGCTTGATGCTCACCAAAACTTGCCAATTTCCTTCTTGTGGAAACCCTTCATCGAAGATCACCTACAACTTTGTCAATAGTATGACCCCTTAACTCAAGGTTCCGATCAGCACGAGCCTTGCGACGAAGTTCAATAAGCTTGTTGTCTCTTGGTGGAATAGTTTCATCACTTGAGTCTTCATTGGAATCATTTGCTTGACCTTGATTAGAAGTCTGATTATCAGTAGTAGGAGATGACGAAGTATGCCCTTGAGGTGGGTCAGCAGCCGTAACAGGAGGCTGCTGATCATTAGGAGTTTCAGGGCTGGATAATCCGGCCGAGTGAGAGGCCGGATAATCCGGCCTGGGAGAACTTGATGCAATTTCATCGGGTTGCCTAGAACTTGCTTGAATTGGCGAAGGGCCGGATAATCCGGGGTCAGCCGGAAAATCCGTCCGGGAGCTTGCAGCAGTTTCTTCGATAGGATGCACAGTTTGGTCGTTAGGGGAGTGGTGGCCGGATAATCTGGTGTCGAACGGATAATCCGGCCTAGGACATCCAGGAGCATGTTGACCTTCATCAATTGGTGGAGTTGGTGTAGAAGTTACTCCCGTGGTTGGAGCATGTTGAGTATGTGTAGATGAGGGCTCTTCATGAGTAGAGCATTGTCCTTCCCGATCCGCCACAAGGGGTTCCTCAATGGGGCAGAAAAATCCCACGCCCATTCTTCTTATGGCATCTTGGGGTATTTCAACATATGCATCACAAACATTAACTTGCCCCGCACGGGAGCCGTCATTTTCCTCGAACACCACACTAGAAGATTCTACAACAATTCCGGGGAGCTTATTGTAGACTCTATAAGTGTGGGATTCGGCACCATAACCAACAAACATACCTTCTAAAGCCTTAGACTCAAATTTAGATAAACGAACTCCCTTTATGAGAAAGAAACACTTACACCCAAATACCCGAAAGTATGAGATGTTTGGCTTGTTACTAGTAAGTGTTTCATATGGAGTCTTGTCCAAGATTTTACGAAGGTATAACCGGTTGGATGAATGACAAGCGGTAGAGATTGCTTCAGCCTAGAAGTTATATGGAGACTTGAATTCGGCTAGCATAGACCTTGTCATATCCATTAGAGTCTGGTTCTTCTTCTCGGCAACACCATTTTGTTGAGGGGTGTACGGAGTGGAATATTGATGTCTTATCCCCTCTTCACTTATGAACTCATTTAAGGTGTAGTTCTTGAACTCGGAGCCGTTATCACTTCTTATTGCCAGAATAGGGACGTTGTGTTGAAGTTGAACCTCGTTGGCAAAGTCGATGACCTTTTGTTGAGTCTCGCTCTTCAACTTGAAGAAATAGACCCAAGTGTATCTTGAGTAATCATCAACGATCACAAGACAATACTTCTTCGCACCGAGGCTTGCATGAGATGGAGGTCCAAAGAGGTCCACATGAAGGATCTCTAAGATCCTTTTTGATGAAATAATAGTCTTCCTTCGATGAGGAGAGTCATGCATTTTCCCTTCAACACAAGCCCTGCAAACACGATCTTTGGCAAAGGAGACATTTTCTTTTAGTCCAAGGATGTGGACACCCTTGTGGAGACTTTGCAAAGTTCTCATATTGACGTGGGCTAGTCGGAGATGCCATAACCAACCCGCGTCAGCCTTTCCAAAAAGACATATCGGGCCTGTAGTGGTTTTCCCCGAAAAGTCCACCACGTACAGGTCATTTTCGACATATCCCACGAAAGCAACTTTTAGAGACTTTCTCCACAAGAGTACCACCAAATCAGCATCAATAAAAACTGCAAAGCCCATCTTACCAAGGGCGCGGACTGAACGTAAATTGTAACCGAGGGTCTCAACAAGCATGACGTCCACGAAAGAGATATCGTGAGCCACCGCAACTTTGCCAAGACCCAATACCTCAGATTTAGACTTGTCACCATAGGAGACGGTTATATGATCATGATTTGGCCGCATCTCCGTGATGATCTCCTTGCTTCCGATCATGTGACTCGTGCATCCGCTATCGAGTACCCATTCATACCCACCGGAAGCATAACCCTGCAAGAAAATTACTTCTTGGTTTTAGGTACCCATTTTTCAATGGGTCCTCTCATGTTAGTGACAAGGGTCTTGGGGACCCAAATAGACCAAGGAATGTAACAATCATAAGGACCTACATAACTAGCATAAACATCACCATAATGATCGCAATATAACTCAAAGTTAGGATTGTTAGCCCCAGAAAAACCAGCATAATTAGACCTGTCATTGGTCGTGGTGCTAGTCTTTGGTTGAGCAGTCTTGCTCTTCTTCTTCTTCTTCTTCTTCTTGTTCTTCTTGTTCTTTGTCTTGGGAATATAACCAAGACCCCCTCTTTTCCATTGTTTGTTCTTTGCTTGCTAAGTATCTCATCTAGAACTTCTTTACCTTTATGTTGAGATCCTTTTGCAAGTTCTTCTTTTTCATAAGATGATGTGGAGGTGTTGGGCACATCATACTTCCTCAATTGAGTTTGGAGCTGGTCATGAGACTCATTTAGAGTAGAGTGTTCACTCTCCAATGCCTTGTGAGCAATGTCAAGTTTCTCAAACTTCTCCGAGAGTCTGGCATGAGCAGCCCCAAATTCAATCTTTTCCTTCTTTAGTTTCTTTACCTTGGCAAGAGCGTTGTCATGTTCTTTGATGAGCTGAGCCACAACTTCTTCATGTGACTCCTCAATGGATTCGAGTCTCTCTTCCAAAGATACTCGAGCTTCCTCTTCTTCTTCCAAGGCATTCTTCAAAGAAGCTATCTCCAAGGCGTCTTCTCTTTCAATTTTGCCCTTTTATTCAAGGAGATCTTCGGCTTGGGCAAGTTGACTCATAAGACCATCAAAATGAAGTTTGTGCTCACCTTGCAAGTTAGTAAAAAAGTTGTCCAAAGCAATAACTTCTTCTTTCATTTTAAGACTAGTATGATCATCCATATCCATATTTATGTTAGTCTTAGGGAATGAAGAACTAGAAGTTGATACCTCAGACCCTCTTGACATAAGACAAGTGACGTTGTTGTTGATGACGTTTTCATTTGGCGAGTCGAAGAGAGATGATGGATTTGATGTGGTAGCTATAGCAACCACCTCGCGAGAATGATGGCTCAATGCACGGCGCCCAGAAAAAGGCTTGTTGGCGGTGTTGATGTAGAGCTCGTTGGGAACCCCAAGAGGAAGGTAGAGCACATCAGCAAGTTTCCCTCAGTTATGAAACCAAGGTTTAATCGAACCAGTAGGAGCAAGGAAACACCCCGAAGGTGTTACTAGCTGAGCTTTGGCAGGACGCACTACCGGTGCTAGTAGCAATGTGGAGACCTGCACAACACAACCACATAACTTTGTCCCCAACTTGCGATGAGGTTGTCAATCTCACCGTGTTTTGCGGAAAACAAAGGATTAAACGTATCGAATGGAAAGTAGTAATAGTTTGCAGAAAGTAAACACAAAGAAGTAAAAGATTGTAGATTGAATGTAAAAAGACAAGGACCGGGATCCATAGTTCACTAGAGGTGGCTCTCCTTAAGATAGATAACATGCTGGGTGAACAAATTACAGCGGGGCAATTGACAAACATCGAGAAAGCAATACATGCATATACTAATCATCTTGACTCCTTTGAGACTTGATTGGGCATTACAACATTATACATAGACCGCCATCCAACTACATCTATGACTAATAATCCACCTTCAGGTTATCATCCGAACCCCCTCCAGTATTAAGTTGCAAGCAACAAATTATTGCTTTACGAACTGCATGTAAAGTAAACAATACGATTGTTCTATGAACAAAGGATTGTTGTTTTCTCCCTAGTAGCAACATCATATCTAGTACCTTAGAGATTTCTGTCACTTCCCCAGATTACCAGAGGCATGAACCCACTATCGAGCATAAATACTAACTCTTGGAGTTGCTAGCATCTACTTGGCCAAGATAGCTACTAACAACGGAAAGCATGCAAGATCACAAATAACAAAGACATGATAGAATCAATAATCAATCTGAAATAGCATCTCAATATCCATCGGATCCCTGCAAACACAACATGCAGAATTACAAATAGATGATCTTGATCATGAATGGAGCTCACAAGATCTAGACATGAAAGCACAAAGCAGGAGAACCAGACATCTAGCTACTACATGGATTCATAGTCCAAGGATGAACTACTCACGCATTACACCGGAGGCTTGCATGGTGATGAAGAAGGCCTCTAATGTGAATTCCCCTCTCCGGCAGGGTGCCAGGAAGAGCTTCAGATCCCTCCAAATCTAGGGATGGAGATGACGGCGGCTATAGACTCTTTCGTGGATTTTTGATTGGGTACTTAGGGTTTTCGTCCCGAGGGCAATATATAGGCGGAAGGAGAGGCCGAGGGGGTGCCGGGAGCGGCCACACCACCCCCTGGCGCGTGGCCCCTGGCCCCTCTCCGTCTCGTATTCTGGCATCTGATGACTTCCGGAAAAATAGGCACTTTGGCTTTTGTCCCGTCCAATTCCGAGAATATTCATTTTCTGACTTTCCTGGAACCAAAAACAGCAGAAAACAGGCAGTTGGCACTGTGGCTCTTGTTAATAGGTTAGTCCAAGAAATCATATGAAAAGTACTCCAAAGTGTGGACAAAACACAAGAAAGTGGATAAAACCAAGCATGGAACATCAAAAATTATAGATACATTTGTAATGTATCAACATCCCCAAGCTTAAATCCTGCTCGTCCTCGAGTAGGTAAGTGATAAAAAGAAAGAATAAGTTTTGAGGTGACATGCACCATCAAAGACTTGATCAAGGTATTTGCAAAACATTCAAAGCTGGGATCATAGTACTTCAATCATAACATGAAAGATAAAGTTCTAGCAATAAGCAAAGAAACTATGATGCAACATGAAAAGGCACAAACAAAAGATTCATGAATAACAATGCTTTGCAAGACGTTTGTTTGTTTCACATAAAGAAAACATAGCATAATAGTATTCTGATGGGTTCGTAGCATGGAAAACAAAAAAATTCTACCGCAAGAACAAACAAAACCTAGATCTAATCTAGATAAAAGCCAACATCTAATCTATTAGACATGAGCAACGAGATAGATCTTGTACTAACCCTCGTAGAACCGAAAGCGTTACGAGATTAGATCTCGGGGTTGATGTAGTCGATCACTTGCCGATCTCAAGGTCGTGTGGACGATACTTCCGGCGCCGTGTTCCGGCAGCGCTTCCGCAGTTGGTCACACGTGCGGAGTCGAAGCAGACCTTCATCTCCCTGTTCCAGCGAGCAGCGGAGGTAGTAGATCTTCTCCATGGAATCCCAGTAGCATGACAGTGTGGTGGTGGTGGAGGAGAGAATTCTGCAGGGCTTCGCCTAAGCCGGAGCAGAGCAAAGGTAGAGGAGAGAGGCGGCGGCTAGAGCTTGTTATGAGAGAGGGCTAGGAGGGGGCGCCCCCTCCCTTCTATTTAAAGGAGGGAGGCGCACCTAGGGAGGGGGAGTCCTAGTAGGACTCCCCTACTATGGCCGGCGGGTTGGGAAGGGGGGAGGAGTCCTCCTCCCCCACGAATCCGTGTCTCGCCCCACAAGGTTTCCTTTGACCCTTTCTTGGTTTTCAAGCAAACACCAAGAACTCTTCTAGAACCTTCCAGAACATTCTGAAACCTTCTAGAATCTCCATACAAACACTCCGGAACATTTCCTAACTTAGAAAATGATCCCCAATATATGAATCTTATTCTCTGGACCATTCCGGATCTCCTCGTGATGTCCCGGATCCAATCCGAGACCCCAAACAACATTCGGTCTCCAACGCATATTCCATATCTACTTAAAACAACTTCGAACCTTAAGTGTGTCACCCTACGGTTCGTGAATATACAGACATGATGAAGACACCTCTCCGATCAATAACCATCAGCGGGATCTGGAGATCCATAATGGCTCCCACATATTCAACGATGACTTCGTGATCGATAGAACCATTTACATACGAAACCAATTCCCTTTGTCACGCGATATTCTACTTATCCGAGGTTTGATCGTCGGTATCTTCATACCTAGTTCTACCTCGTTACTGATAAGTACTCTTTACTCGTTCCATGTTATGTCATCCCTTGTGACCCAGTCACATGCTTGCAAGCTAACTAGATGACATTCCACCGAGAGGGCCCAGAGCATATCTATCCGTCATATGGATGGACAAATCCCAATCTTGGTTCATGTGCTTCAACACATACTTTCAGAATACCCAATGACACCTTTATAACCACCCAGTTACGAAGCGGTGTTTGATGTCATCAAAGTACCCATCCGGTGATGGTGATTAACATAACCTCATGGTCGAAGGATTAGGTTACTATGCATTTGAAAGCTTACAGCAATACAAACTTAATGACTTGATCTTATGCTACGCTTACTATGGGTGTGTGTCCATCACATCATTCTCCTAATGATATAACCTTGTTATTAATGACATCCAATGTCCATGATCAGGAAACCATGATCATCATTTAATCAACAAGCTAGTTCCACAAGAGGCTTACTAGGGACTCTTTTATGTTTACAAAACACACATGTATCAGTGTTTCCTTATAATACAATTATAGCATGGGATGTAAACATTCATCATAAACACAAAGATATAATAATAACCACTCTTATTATTGCCTCTTGGGCATATCTCCAACATATTCAGCTTGTCCCTCAATAGAGTAGCAAATATAAATGCATATGACACCTTCAAAGTTCATAAGAGTGACTAGATACAATAGTTTAAAACAAGAAATATCAAGTTATGCATCAATCAACTAGTCTTGGGACAATGCACATAGAACTAAGAATGGCCACTATGCCCTCAAAGTATGTGCATAAAGGTAGAAGATGGAGATTCAATATAATGGTGGAAGAAGGGCCTTTTTATAAAAGGAAGTAGGGATTCAAGTCTCATAAAGAGCTTCCAAAAATTATGGTACTTATAGCTTTCATCTCTCATTGCCCCTATCATAAGCATCTTTAAGGTGATTAAGGTTAAAGTGACACAACTAAGAGGATATGCTTGACAAGTTATAAACCGAAATCTCATGCCCCTTACTTACGAAGACCGATCCTCATGCTACTCAACTTTAGTCACGAGCAAGCTCTTGTCATTGTAAGTATATGTGTATCATTAAGAACCGCCAACGGGGTACCCCTTGCACATAATACAGGAGCTTTCCCATAATCAAAATGAAAAGGCAAGCAGACAATGAGCATCTCAGCGATCTTTTTATTTGCTGTTTGCATAGGTTTTTATTGCGGATGCTTCATAGAGTGCTCATTATGGTGATGCTGCAAGTTTCCACCATGATTAGGCATGGCTTAGGCTAGCGGCCCAGGCGTTTCTCTAACACACATACAAACTCCATGATCTTACAAGTTCCACTTTTATTTCACACCGTCGGGATCTGTAAGCAAAAGAACATGATATCAACGGGGTACAAAGTACAAGTGCAATGTTGAAAGCGTTCCCCATGAAACATGGTTATGCTAATTTCAACTTATAAAGCGCAAGCATATACACAACAAAGAAGGACCCAATGGTTCAAGTTTATTAGATGCAAAAAAAAGTAAAGTGTGCCATCAAGTTCGTGAGAGCATTAATCACTAGTTTTCTCATAAAAAGTTTAATTTGGAAGGTAAACAAAAGCATGAATATACTTGGAATAGCATAAGCTAGTAGGTAGGTATGGTGGACTCTTTGGAATAACTTGGTTTAGGGAGTTGGATGCATGAGTGGAACTCATACTTGGTTGTGGAGGCTAGCAAAAGACCGGGAGCGACAAACTAAGAGAGCAATAATGGTCATAATCATGCAGAGCGACAAAACATCATTGATCAAAGCATAAAGTGATACTAAAAGTTGAAAACTAAAGGATCATAAAGGCTATGGTGACTTGAGATAGTCAAAACATGGTGTGAGCATGCGCCAAGTCAACCCAAATAAAGCATCAAAAGAGAATTTTTTCGAAGACCTTATGTTGCTCAAATCAAAAAGTGTTAAACTAACGAAAGTTAGATAACAACCTGGGGCAGAAGCACAAAAATTCACCCTTCAAAATAACGTTCATAGATTTTACACGAATTTTTACGGTAAAGCACATAAATCTGTTTCGAGACAACAACTTTCCCAATCATTACTTCTCTCTCATTAGAGGTACTTCTTGGCACAAAATGCAAAAAAAGGATAATGAGAGGTTATTACAGAGGTAATAACTTCCAAGACTCATCTAAAACTTTCGGGTTATCTCCCAATAAGTACTTTTCTTTAACGCCTTTAAGTTAGGCATAAGAAGCAAAGAAAGAATCAACTGTTCTCAAATGAAGAAGCATTAAGACAAAATTTTGTTTTCATAGGAGAAGAAGAAGAAATATTTTCTCTCTTTTTAGGGAAGTGTTCAATACCTTTCTTGAGTGGGATTTGATATTTAATGGTGCCTTTTTCATATCAATAATGGCACCAACAGTTCTAAGAAAAGGTCTTCCCAAAGTAATAGGACAAGAAGCATTGCATTCAACATCCAAAACATAGAAATCAACAGGGACATAGGCATTGTTAACCATAATAAGAACATCATTAAGACTCTCCATGAGTTTAGTTTTAGCATTATCATGAAGTGGGACATTCAAATAACAATCTTCAAGTGGAGGCAAATCAAGCATATCATAAATCCTTCTAGGCATAATAGAAACACTACTATCAAGATCACATAAAGCTTTGAAATCGAAGTCATTCACTTTCATATTAATGATGGGTTCCTAACCATCTTCTTGTTTTATAGGAATATAAGCTTTATGTTTCATATTTTCTTCTTTAATCTTTATGAGAGCATCAGTAATGTGTTTTGTAAAGGCCATGTTCATAGCACTAGCATTAGGACTTTTAGCAAGCTTTTGTAGGAACTTAATAACTTCAGAGATATTGCAACCATCAAGATCAAAATCAAATTTATTATCTAAAGTAGTAGAACTATTACTAGCCTCAACACTAGAGGTGGTAATAGTAGAAACACTAATGTTTCTAGCAATTTCATCTTCTCTTTCCCACTTAGCATGTAATTCAGCTAATAGTCTAACATTTTCATCAATTCTTACTTGTATAGCATTGGTAGCTGCAAAGGGATTATCATTATTTTCAGGTTTAGCAGCCATTTTATTCAAAGTAGATTGAGCTTCAGCCAAAGATGCTATATTTCTTTCAGCATTAGAGAGTTTTTCCTCAATAGTTTTATTGAAAGCAGTTTGCTTACTAATAAAGTATTTAAGCATAACTTCAAGTTCAGAGGGAGCACTCCTATTATTGTTGTAAGAATTTCCATAAGTATTACCATTGTTGGGAGGATATGTCTTATAATTATTGTTACCAAAACTGTTCCTATAAGCATTAGTACCATAAGCATTGTTGCCAAGATTATTATTTCTTATGAAGTTCACATCAACTTGCTCTTCTTGAGCAACTAAAGAAGCCAAAGGAACATTATTTGGATCAATATGGGCTTTCCCATTAACAAGCATAGACATAATAATATCAATCTTATCACTCAAGGAGGAGGTTTCTGTAGGGTTTCGTAGCATGGAAAACAAAAAATTTCTATCGCATACAAACAAACAAGCCAAGATCTATCTACTAGATTGTAGCAACGAGTCGATGGAATAACTCACCCTCGAAGATTCCAAAGTGTTTAACGAGAGCGGATTCTCGTGGGTGATGTAGTCGTACTCTTTCCGATCTCAAGATCGCGTAGACGATCGGCGCTGCGTTCCGGCAGCGCTCCCGTAGTCGGTCACACGTTCAGTACTCGACGAAGACCTTCCTCTCCCTTGTTCCAGCAGGCAGCGGAGGTTGTAGCACTCTCCTCGCGATTCCGGCAGCACAACGGCGTGGTACCGGAAGTAGAGGGGAGATCTCGCAGGGCTTCGCCTTAAGCCGGAGCGAGTATGGTGGAGTATGAGAGAGCTTTGGTGATCTAGGGTTTAGACACACCAATTAGAAGGCTCTAAACCGGAGGCTAGGGCAATTAGAAGCTCTAACTTGACGGCTTGGGAGAAATCCCTAGGCTGTGGCTAGGGTTTAGGTTTAGAGGAGAGGGACTTGTGTGTGCTAGGAGGGAGCCCTGCCCCTTCTTATATAGGTGGAGGGGCCGGCGGCCAAGGGGAGGGAGTGGAGTCCCTCCCCAACTCGGCTTGGGTGGTGCGCCGGCTTGGGGAGGAGGACTCCCTCCCCAACTCGGTTTCACCTCCTCCTCCTCTTTTCCACTTTCCAAAAACTGCCGTTTGACTTTTCAAACTAGCCGTTTGACTTTTCAGACTAGGATTTGAATAAACCCTTTATTTTGGACAGCAATGACACTTAGTACATGATGCAATCATTCTAACTTGTAATGACACATTCATGTACCCTCCCCCCTGGAGTGCCGGACATTCCGAAACCTTCTAGAATGTTCCCGATGAAAACACCGGAATCATTCCCCAACTCCGAAACGGGACTTTCCTTATATGAATCTTATTCTCCAGACCATTCCGGATCTCCTCGTGATATCCCGGATCCCATCCGAGACTCCGAACAACATTCGGTCTCTTTCTCATCATTCCATAACTACTCAAACAACGTCGAATCCTTAAGTGTGTCTCCCTACGGTTCGTGAATTATGCGGACATGATCGAGACACTTCTCCGATCAATAACCAATAGAGGAATCTGGAAATTCATATGGCTCCCACATATTTCTACGATTACTTTGCGATCGAATGAACCACTTACATACGATACCAATTTCCCTTTGTCTCACGATAGTTTACTTATCCGAGGTTATGATCGTCGGTATCTCTGCATACCTAGTTCAACCTCGTTACTGATAAGTACTCTTTTCTCGTTCCCGTGATATGTGATCCCTTGTGAGCCAGTCACATGCTTGCAAGCTAATTGGATGACATTTCACCGAGAGGGCCCAGAGTATATCTATCCATCATATGGATGGACAAATCCCACTCTTGATCCATGTGTCTCAACCAATACTTTCCGAACACTCAATGCCACCTTTATAGCCACCATGTTACGGTGTGGTGTTTGATGACATCAAAGCATCCATCCGGTAAAGGTGATATGCATGATCTCATGGTCGAAGGAATTAGGTTACTATGTATCAGAAAGCATATAGCAATTGAACTATTGAAATGACTTGATCTTTATGCTACGCTTATCTATAGGAGTATGTCCACCATATCATTCTCCTAACGATATGATCTTGTAGTTAATAACATCTCAATGTTCATGATAGGGAAACCATAATCATCTATTAACCAACAAGCTAGTATTATATAGAGGCTTTACTAGGGACTTCAAAATAAGTTTACAAATCACACAAGTATTAATGTTTCCTTGTTAATACTATTATAGCATGAATGCAAACATTTATCATAAACACAAAGATATAATAATAACTACATTTATTATTGTCTCTAGGGCATATCTCCAACAGTCTCCCACTTGCACTAGAGTCATCTAATCTAGATTACATGGTAATATACCGAACACCCATGGCAGTTTGGTGTTGGTCATGTTTTGCCCTCGGGAGAGGTTTAGTCAACAGATCCGCCACATTCAGATCTGTGTGTACTTTGCAAATTTTTATATCCCCATCTTGGATATGTTCTCGAATAGCGTGAAAACGTAGCTTGATATGCTTTAGCTTCTTGTGTGACCTTGGTTCTTGCGCATTGGCTATGGCGCCCATGTTATCACAGTAGATAGACATTGGGTCCAGCGCACTAGGAACCACACCCAGCTCTGTAATGAACTCTTTCATCCATATCGCTTCTTGTGAAGCCTCCGAAGCAGCCATGTATTCCGATTCAGTTGAAGATCTCGCCACAACGCTTTGCTTTGCACTCCTCCAGCTAACTGCTGCACCATTCAAAATAAATACGTATCCAGATTGTGATTTAGAATCATCCGGATCGGTGTTCCAACTAGCATCGGTGTAACCATTAACAACGAGCTGTTCATAACCTCCATAAGAAAGAACCATATCCTTAGTTCTTCTCAAGTACTTAAGGATGTTTTTGACCGCTGTCCAATGATCCACTCCTGGATCACTTTGATATCTTCTAGTTAAACTAACAGCATATGCAATGTCGGGTCTAGTACATAGCATAGCATACATTAGAGATCCTATGGCTGAGGCATAGGGAGTCTTATTCATCCTTTCTCTATCTTCTGCTGATGTCGGACTTTGAGTTTTACTCAAGGTCGTATTGGGCAACATGGGCAAGAACCCTTTCTTGCTATCTTCCATTCCAAACCTCTTTAGAACTTTGTCCAAATATGTACTTTGTGACAATGATATTTGGCGTTTTGATCTATCTCTATAAATCTTTATGCCTAATATGTAAGCTGCTTCGCCAAGATCCTTCATTGAAAAACTATTATTCAAATATTCTTTGACACTATTAAGAAGGTCTACGTCATTCCCAATCAATAATATGTCATCCACATATAGTATTAAGAATGCTACAGAGCTCCCACTCACTTTCTTGTAAATACAAGCTTCTCCATAAGTTTGTATAAAACCAAAACTTTTGATCACCTTATCAAAACGTTGATTCCAACTTCGGGATGCTTGCTTCAATCCATAGATGGACCGTTGAAGTTTGCATACCTTGTTAGCATCTTTAGGATCGACAAAACCTTTGGGTTGCATCATATACAACTCTTCATCAATGTCTCCATTGAGGAATGCTGTTTTGACATCCATCTGCCATATTTCATAATCGTAATATGCAGCGATTGCTAACATAATCCTCACAGACTTTAGCTTCGCTACTGGTGAGAAAGTCTCATCGTAGTCAACTCCTTGAATTTGTCGAAACCCTTTTGCGACAAGTCGAGCTTTATAGACAGTAACATTACCATCAGCATCTGTTTTCTTTTTGAAAATCCATTTGTTCTCGACAGCCTTCCGGCCATCCGGTAAGTCCACCAAAGTCCACACTTGGTTTTCGTACATGGATCCAATCTCGGATTTCATGGATTCTTGCCATTTATTGGAATCTGGGCTCATCATCGCTTCCTCATATGTCTCAGGGTCATCGGTGTTATCCACCAACATGACACTCATAACGGGATCATACCAATCTGGAGTGGTACGAGTTCTCGTTGACCTGCGAGGCTCTGTAGCAACTTCAACCGAAGTTTCATGATCATCATCATTAGCTTCCTCTCTAACTGGTGCAGGCGCCACATGAACTTCTTCCGGTGCTGCGCTACTCGCAATTTCGAGAGAAGGTTCGACAACCTCGTCGAGTTCTACTTTCCTTCCAGTCACTTCTTTCGAGAGAAATTCCTTCTCTAGAAAGGACCCATTCTTGGCAACGAAGATTTTGCCTTCGGATCTATGATAGAAGGTATACCCAATAGTTTCCTTTGGATATCCTATGAAGACGCATTTTTCCGCTTTGGGTTCAAGCTTGTCCGGCTGTAACTTCTTTACATAAGCTTCGCAACCCCAAACTTTAAGGAACGACAATTTAGGTTTCTTCCCAAACCATAATTCATACGGTGTCGTTTCAACGGATTTAGACGGTGCCCTATTTAAAGTGAATGCGGCTGTTTCTAATGCATAACCCCAAAATGATAGCGGTAAATCTGTAAGTGACATCATAGAACGAACCATATCTAAGAGAGTTCGATTACGACGTTCGGACACACCATTACGCTGTGGTGTTCCCGGCGGTGTCAATTGTGAAAGTATTCCGCACTTCTTCAAATGCTCGCCAAACTTGTAACTTAGATATTCACCTCCACGATCAGAACGTAGAAATTTAATCTTCTTGTTACGTTGATTCTCAACCTCACTTTGAAATTCCTTAAACTTCTCGAAAGTTTAGGACTTATGTTTCATGAAATAGATATACCCATATCTACTCAAGTCATCCGTGAAGGTAAGAACATAACGATAACCACCGCGCGATGCTACACTCATTGGACCACACACATCGGTATGTATGATTTCCAATAAGTCCGTAGCTCGCTCCATCATACCAGAAAATGGAGTCTTAGTCATTTTACCCATCAGACATGCTTCACATCTTTCAAGTGATTTGAAATCAAGTGATTCAAGAAGTCCGTCGGAATGGAGTTTCTTCATACGCTTCACTCCAATGTGGCCAAGATGACAGTGCCACATATAGGTCGAGTTATCGCTCAATTTCAAACTTTTAGCCTCAATGTTATTAATATGTGTATTTCCACTATCGAGATTCAATAAGAATAGACCATCTATCAAAGGTGCATGTGCATAAAACATATTACTCATATAAATCAAACAACCATTATTCTCGGATTTAAACAAGTAACCGTCTCGCAATGAACAAGATCCCGATATAATGTTCATGCTCAACGCAGGCACCAAATAACAATTATTTAAGTATAAAACTAATCCCGATGGTAGATGAAGAGGTAGCGTGCCGACCGCGATCACATCAACCTTTGATCCGTTTCCCACGCGCATCGTCACCTCGTTCTTCGCTAGCTTCCGTTTATTCTGCAGCTCCTGATTCGAGTTACAAATATGAGCAACCAAACCAGTATCAAATACCCAGGCACTACTACGAATACTAGTGAGATACACATCAATAACATGTATATCAGATATACCTTTCTTCTTGATGTTGCCGTTCTTCAAATCCGCCAAGTACTTTGGGCAATTCCGCTTCCAGTGACCTTCTCCTTTGCAATAAAAGCACTCAGTATCAGGCTTGGGTCCAGCCTTGGTCTTCTTCGTCGGTGTGGCAACTTTCTTGCCACCCTTCTTGAAGTGTCCCTTCTTCTTAGACTTGCCTTTCTTGAATTTGGTGGTCTTATTGACCAACAACACTTGGTGCTCTTTCTTGATCTCCACTTCTGCAGATTTTAACATAGCAAACAGTTCTGGCAACTGCTTGTTCATGTTCTGCATGTTGTAGTTCATCACAAAGTTCTTGTAACTTGGTGGTAGTGATTGGAGGACACGGTAAATCCCCAAAGCATTAGGAATCACTATACCCAAGCTTTGAAGTTTGTTTGCGTGCCCAGACATCTTAAGCACATGCTCACTGACGGAGCTGCCCTCTTCCATCTTGCAGTTAAAGAACTTTTCAGAAGCCTCATAGCTCTCAATTGCCGCATGAGTCTCAAAGATCAATTTGAGGTCACGGACAATATCATGTGGGTCTGAATTCTCAAACCTTTTCTGAAGCTCCGATTCTAAACCATACAAGATAGCACATTGAACTATGGAGTACTGATTCTTCCGAGCAAGGTAAACATTCTTTACTTCATCGGTAGCATCAGCTGCAGGTGGGTCACCCAGCGGTGCATCCAGCACATAGGTCAAATTACCAGCTGTGAGGACAATCCTCAAATTGCGGAACCAAACCGCGAAGTTACTTCCATTGTTTTTCAACTTTTCTTTCTCTAGGAACGTATTAAAATTGATGGTAGGGGCTGCCATTGATCTACAACATATTTGCAATAGTTTAGACTAAGTTTATGACAAATTGAGTTCTAATTAATAGTAAAGTTTAATCTAGGTGAACTCCCACTCAAAACAACATCCCTCACATTGTTTTAGTGATCACACGAACAAAATCCACCATATCAAAACCGATCATCACGAGAGTTGATATAGTTTCAATGGCGAACAATCGACATGTTCATCATATCTACTATATGACTCATGCTTTACCTTTCGGTGATCCGTGTTCCTGAGACCATGTCTGTACATGCTAGGCTCGTCAAGATCAAACCTTAGCTTCCGCATAAGCAAATCTGGCTTGCTTACGTTGTATACACTTGCGGAATCTAACACACCCGATCATCACGTGGTGCTTCGAAACAACAAGCTTTAGCAACGGTGCATACTAAGGGTGAACACTTTAGAACTTGAAATTTATGTGCATGAGGGATCATCTTATAATGCTACCGTCGTCTACTAAGCAATACAAGATGCATAAAGGATTAACATCACATGCAATTCATAATATGTGATATGATATGGCCTTTCTTCTTTGTGCTTCCGATCTCCATCTTCAAGCACGAACATGATCTCCATCATCACCGGCATAGCATCAAGGTCAATGACGCTTCTTCATGGTTGTCGTCCACTAGCTTCAACTATTACAACTACTTTGAATAGACACGCGGGTCTTAACAGAAATTAAAGACAACCATATGGCTCCTGCCGGTTGCCAACTTACAATAAGGAACATTGCATACATCATATATAATCACAATCATGGCCATATCACATCACTGCACACCCCTGCAAAACAAAGTTAGACGCCTCTACTTTCTTTGCATATTTTACGTGGTTTGGGGCTGTTAATAAGTGTCGTTCTATCTTACGAACATGAACCACAACATTGATACTAGTATTGTTAATCACCCGTTGTAAATTGGATCTTAACTATGCTAGGAGAAACAGGCACCCGCAAAGCCACTTATGCAATACAAGTTGCATGTCAAGCGTGGAGCAAGTCTCATGAATGATGTCATGTAAGGTTAGCCCGGGCCGCTTCATCCCAACATACCGCAAGATGAAAAGTACACAAGAAGCAATCGACAATAAAAGCATCAACGCCCACAATGACCATTGTGTTCTACTCGTGCAACAGATCTACATATAGACACGGCTCTGATACCACTGTAGGGTTTCGTAGCATGGAAACAAAAATTTTCTATCGCATACAAACAAACAAGCCAAGATCTATCTACTAGATTGTAGCAACGAGTCGATGGAATAACTCACCCTCGAAGATTCCAAAGTGTTTAACGAGAGCGGATTCTCGTGGGTGATGTAGTCGTACTCTTTCCGATCTCAAGATCGCGTAGACGATCCTTACGGCGCTGCGTTCCGGCAGCGCTCCCGTAGTCGGTCACACGTTCGGTACTCGACGAAGACCTTCCTCTCCCTTGTTCCAGCAGGCAGCGGAGGTTGTAGCACTCTCCTCGCGATTCCGGCAGCACAACGGCGTGGTACCGGAAGTAGAGGGGAGATCTCGCAGGGCTTCGCCTTAAGCCGGAGCGAGTATGGTGGAGTATGAGAGAGCTTTGGTGATCTAGGGTTTAGACACACCAATTAGAAGGCTCTAAACCGGAGGCTAGGGCAATTAGAAGCTCTAACTTGACGGCTTGGGAGAAATCCCTAGGCTGTGGCTAGGGTTTAGGTTTAGAGGAGAGGGACTTGTGTGTGCTAGGAGGGAGCCCTGCCCCTCCTTATATAGGTGGAGGGGCCGGCGGCCAAGGGGAGGGAGTGGAGTCCCTCCCCAACTCGGCTTGGGTGGTGCGCCGGCTTGGGGAGGAGGACTCCCTCCCCAACTCGGTTTCACCTCCTCCTCCTCTTTTCCACTTTCCAAAAACTGCCGCTTGACTTTTCAAACTAGCCGTTTGACTTTTCAAACTAGGATTTGAATAAACCCTTTATTTTGGACAGCAATGACACTTAGTACATGATGCAATCATTCCAACTTGTAATGACACATTCATGTACCCTCCCCCCCCCCGGAGTGCCGGACATTCCGGAACCTTCTAGAATTTACAAACAAAAACCATGCTAACACAATCACACACAAAAAATACAACAAATAAGAAAGAGAAAACAGCTTGCAAGCGATTCGTCGGACACCTTCCAGCTGGAATAGTTGGCAGTGACCATTGGGACCACCAAAGGGGCTCTCACGAGTGTGTGGAGAAGAAGGCCCACGTCTACGTCCACCTCAAAAACTTGGAGGAGAAGGTGGAGCAACATGGCCATGGTCGACGAGGTGGCAATGAAGCTTGTTAACTATGGTATCCACCTTGGCTTGGAGCTCGCAAGCAATGGTCACGGGCACGATGGATGACTCAAGAGGGCGGTGGCTCTAGAGCTCGTAAATGGTGGCGGGCAGCAGCAATGGCATGATGATACCTTTAATCCAGATCATAGATGCAATATATTAGATTTTTCCCTAGAAAATACCTAGGTTTATGGAACCTTGGGAATCAATTGCTAAAAGGAATTGTTGAACTTCTACAAGACTTGATGATTAGACAATGTTATTATAGCACAAATTAAATAGGTGAGCAACAAGTGAGCAAACCAAAAAAACCAAGACAATGTTGTTGGAGCATAAATTAAATTTTAGAGCTAAACCAAACTTCTTCCCGTCTTCAATCAGACACTAGACATACGAAATCCTCAAGAAGCAGACACACTGACGATTTTTCAACATATTGGAGACCATCCACGACCCCTGCAGAAGATGTCCATGGCGATCTTCTTCAGTGTATCAACCCCGTCCAGCAGCACCTTTTGTGTTCTTGGTTTCTGCAATTCGCTCCAATTAGTCATCCAGTGACATACCATAAAGACTTTATCACGGGGATCACAAGGCATGATATTGTCAAAACAGGCTCGATTTATAGTTTTCTAGATCAACCAAAACATAGCAGCCAACCATATTTTTTTCGGCTACTCTATCTTTTCCCTGAAATTTATCAACCCAAGCCCCAACCTCCAACATTTTCCTAGGTTGATTAGGTATGTCAAATACATACAAAAACATATTCCAAACAAATCTGGCAATAGGACACACAAAGAACAAGTTCTCAATGCTCTCATTAGCAGCACAGAACATGCAACGTGCACTCCCATCCCACCCTCTCTTCATCAAATTATCTCTGGTCAAAGTCCTTCCCCACATCAAACACCATAAAAAAGTCTTGACCCTAACAGGTATCTTAAGGCGCCATAGTTTTTGGAAAACTTTAACAAGAGTTTTTGTCTGCAAAGCATTGCATAAGCTTTTAATAGTAAAACCTTTTTTTATCAAGTTTCCATGTCACCCTATCAGCACCACTTGTCAGCTCCATCTCATGTATGATGTCTAGAAGTTTAGACCATTCACCTGCAAGCTCACCCCATAAATATCTTCCGAAGGCCAAACATCCACCAAAAGAATTGATCACCCTTTCAACAATTATATTTCTGTTGAAAGATAAATCAACACAATCTAGGAAACATTTCAGCCATAGTTTTCCTGTTTTTATACCACACATCCTCCCAAAATCTAGTTTTATCCCCGGAAAGTAGAACCCTATCACAGAACTTGTAGATAATAATGTAATTAACCTTCATCAACCCAACCCAAAACTGTGAGACCCCAGGTTCAGGACCTGTTTGTGTCAAAGTTTCTTTCTAAAGATACTTTTCTTCACTAGGTCTTGCGAGACCCCTTTCTCATTCTCTAATTTCCATAACCACTTGCACAAGAAGCCAATGTTCACTAGCTCAATATTAAGCACCCCCAAGCCACGTCTTTAGGAGAACAAACAGTAACATATTCCTATAAATGTCCCATTTCTTTCTAACACATATAGACACTATATAGAAAGAGAGCATGGACATAGGTATTTAGCAGGATTACCTTGGAACCCATGTCCAAGAGTTTCCCTTGATAGCAACCCAACCTCTTCTCCATCTTTTCATCTTCTCCAATGAACATTAAGCAGTTTTTTCTTGTCGTCAATAGGGACCCCAAGTATTTCACCCGAAAAGTTTTTTGAGTGCGAAGCGACAAGGCTCTGTACTGACAAGCATTAATAATCTTTTCAAGCTTGACTGACTGAGGCTCTGTCTAGCAGGGGAAAGGGGCCTTGGGTCTCTTTCTCTTCCTGGATGTGACAACGGGTCAACGGCTGCGCAAGGCGCTTCAGTTTTCCGGTTTTCTCCCGTGTGTGGCCATTTCTTAGTTCCTCTCTAGGCTTCGGTCAGCTTTCTGGACAGTCAGAGCCCACTGAGGCCCAGTGGCGAATGGTCTGCGACGTCGGTGGCGGGCCGAATCACTGACAAACCGGGCGCCGCGCGAAGTCCAGCTCCTGTCCAGCGCTCCGTACAGTATGGCCTGGCTTCGAGGTTCGGTCACCTACAGCTTCATGGCCCAGTGCGCTACAGCTCAAGCCTTCGCGCCGGCGCGCGAATCACAATTCACAAACAAAAAAAAACTCTGTCCTCTCCGTGACTCCATCCACGCGGCGCGAGCGACCGAGTCCAACACGCACTCTGCTTTTTGAATCCCCTCGCCAGTCGGTCCGGGTTAATGATGGCCCCGTGCCAAGTATGCGGCGCCACCGAATCAAAAGGCCACGCATGGACCAAGAATATACCGACCGAGAGGAGACAGTGTCCATGCGAGACACCCATGCATCGCATACGCGCGGCGCGTACCTCGCGCGCGCCTAAACTTCCCTTTTGTTCTTGACACGCACGGCCACGGCGCCTCTCAACACGATGGCGCGCGCGGCGTGTACGTCGGTACGTGGTGTTGTAACAAACATTTTCTCCAGGGGCCGGCCAGCGGTCCGGTCGTGCTCGCTGCCTTTTTGACGGAGTCCGCCCTGCCCACCTGACGGGCACCATGCATGCTGGCATTTCTTGTTCTACTCGAGTACGGTAAAGGTGCACTCTCCCTATGTCGGCGTAAGTGGTTTCTCCGAGTTTCGGCCGATCTTGCTGGTCACGAGGGTGGGCAGATGATTAGAGGGAGCGAGAACGAGTCTTCGTAGAAAGTGGCTCAGATCGGACGCGTGGATCTTTGGTGATCTGGACTGATCGATCCTGCTCCCTGGGGATCGGGAGAAAAGATCACTACGGTCAGGCTGTTTTTCAGCAGAAGTCATGAACGACCTTTTCTTGCGAGGGATAACACCAAATTTGTGTACTCCCTCCTTTCAAAATATAAGATGTTTTAGCTTTATGAAAAAATATATCTAGATCCTTTTTAGTGTGTAGGTTTATTCTAAACCTAAATAAATCTACACACTAAAAATATCATACAATCTTTTCACAAAGCTAAAACATCTTATATTTTGAATCCGAGGGAGTATACCGTAAGTTTTTCTACAGGCGTACGTATATATCCTATCAAGGTCAGCAGTACTTCTTTAATCTTCTTCCCCCGGTAAATTTTCCAGCTCTTGCCAAGAGCAAGTGTAATAAGGCCCTAGTCAGCTTACTATAATGATTAAAATATTACTATTATTTTGTTTAGTTGGATGAGTACAAAAATTAGAGAGAAGAGACGCGGGCTCTAAACTGTAAGAGCCAGCTGTAGCTCGTGCTCCTAGACACCTTGTGATTTTGTGAGATGGACCATATATTAATCAAATACTACTTTTTTATATCTACCTATTGTATGTGTGGCTATTAAATTGGCTCTAAGTGACGTGACAACGGCTTGTAGCCCGCAGCAGGCTTTATTATTAAACTTGCTCTAACCAAAAGCAACACAGGGTGCTCAAGATCCCATGTGCAGTAACGGAGCCTGAGCATGATAAAGAGAGAATTACTTGAAAAAGAGTAGATTGTATGTAAATTAAAGACAAGACTATACTCCAAACCGAGAATGTGCTAAAACCTAAAATACGGTATGTGGAGCGGATTTTCAGAACCAAGCAGTGGATGATCACAAAACCTCAGTCATGTGCCGTGTGCCATTTCGTAATTCGGCCGGGAGTCTTGTGACATACACCAAACCAATGTCAAAACTGACGTCACCATCACCAAGTTTCGAAACTTATCACAAAAATACTCGATATCTAAACGAGTAAATGTAGAGATGGGTACATAGGGTAATGGCCGTATTATTTCATGAAAATTTACATGGGCACGTTTGAACTCGATATCTATGCCCTCGTGTTTTCAAAAATTTACAGAACTTAGTTTTATTTTTGCCAAGATCTATGAAGTGTGTACAACCGAGAACCATGGAAATGGATCTTGTGCACTAGAGTTCACGTGACTTCATAATTTGGGCAAATTATATTGTGTTTGGATCCTAAAATCATATCAAAAAAACTCATGTAAAATCAGAATTACTTTCATGGTATTTTCAAATTTTAGTGGAAGGATGCATTAATTTGCAATCTACACTCTAAAGGACAAGATGATGGATGGCACGTCATTTTTTTGTATCGCTAAATTAAATTGGCCTCGAAGGCCGAAACTTGCATGAACATATTAGACACAAATATGCAAGTTGCTCAAATGTAAGGACGTCTTCAACATCTTGAACGATTATATTGTTCACCATATGACTCCTAGGGGCCAAATTAGACCACCTCTCTTATATGCTATATTCATATTATCTAAGAAAATGTAAATTTAAAAGAAACTTAATTAATGGTTAAGCATACCACAATATGGTAGCGACTATTTCTTGGTTGACTAAGAATTAATTAGTCGGATGATGTCATCTTATCTTAGTGCAACCCATGTATAATTTCCCAGGCCAGCATGAATCCCGATGTAATCCGCCGGTCCGGGACATTTTTCCCAGTTGAACCCATTTGAAACAAGAAAAATCCTAGCTGGGATCCATGTGCAGTAGAGAAACCTCGGTTGCAATTCACATGCAACTCACGAACTAGCATGACTCACGATGTGATCCGTGTTCCAGGAGTCGACTCAGAATTAAGCTAACACTGATAATTAGTAAAAACGATAGAATATTGGTTTTGCTAATTCTCACTCAATAGAGAAATTAAGTTGGAGATGATATCGCTCTACTAAGAAGAATTAGCCACACCCATATGATATACTTTATCGTCTACATTATGGCCTCTTTTTTGGAGGCTCCAACGATAAATACTCCCTCGGTCCAAAATAAGTGAGGTGGATTTATCAAGGTTTATGTAACATCCAAACATTAGAGCTTAGAAATAAGCTGAGATGAGGTGTGTGCATTGCATTCATGCATAGAAAATCTGGATGATTTTCGCGCTTTTAAATTAAAACTGCTCAAAGTGATTGAAACTTCTCTTAACTTGGCGGAACTGAAGTAGATCATCAAGTTGACTGCGATAAGTTTCAATATGACCCTTGCTAAGACCTTATCTTTGGATAATATAATTTGATCTAAGGGTAGATAAAATGTAATAAAACTAAGTCACAACACACTACTTAATAAGGAGTGCTAGATCTTCTAGAGATCATTACTGGGTATTCCATACAACAACTCAAGGATGAATACTTAATCTTCTAAAGATTATATCAAGGATTATCTACAACAAACCCTGAATACCTAGTCAAGTATATAACTTAAGTAAAAGAAACTCATAACTAAATCTTGAAACACTTACTTGCCATAGTTATTCCTACCATGAGCATCATGGTAGTTCTTAAACATTAACTCTTATCAAATAGAGAGAAAATAGAAGTCAAACCAAGACAATTCATCTCATATCTTTGTTACCATATTAGTAGGTAACATTTCTACTTAACCAAGTCCTAGTGTCTATTGATCTTCAATGTAGAGGGATCAATTCCTAACCTAGAACTTATTGACTCTTAGCTTTGATCTATTATAATAACCTTCCAAAGACCTTAGGTAAATTGATAAGAAGGGGGAACCAGTTATGGTAGAATATGCCATCATCAATGGAATATGATCCTTGGTGGAGATCAAACCATCTGATGTTGGAGGAGATAACTCACTCACGAGTTTATTAGAAGAAGTATTTAAACCCAAGAAGTAACTAGTAATTATGAAGTTATGAGAAAGCTAGTAGTAGTAGTAGTAGTAGTAGAGAATTCAATGATAATTTGGTTAAGCCAAGTAGGTATAGATATAAAGTAAGTTTCCTTAACAAGGTAAATCCTACAGAGAGACTAATACAAGTCTATTACTTCATTGGATATAGATCTTGCAAGTCCTAGAAGTAGATGAAAGGTGAACATAGAGGAATTTATGGATGGAGTTAGAAACAACTACATTGATGGATTCATCAAGGGTAGTTAAGAAGTGCAAGTTAGACAGTAAAGGACGAATGCTAGGGTAATGGAATAATGAAGTTATAACTAACTAGATGAATGACTTACTCAAGGGTAGTTTATAAATGGAAGATGTATATATACACTAGGAACCGAATGAAGGAATGTTGTAAAAGTGACATGACCATGACATCATATGATGATGGATATGGTGGAACCAGATGACTAGATCAGTTAGACAAAAGAGATCTTAGTGAAGCAGATAAGAGATTTAAATAGAGTATATTTAGGAAATGAATTACTTAACTAGAACCCAAACTTAGTGAAGTGTTGAGGATAGGAATTTTGGAGAAATCTTTAATCAATATCACAGTATGAGGCTATATCAATATTTCACTCTGAATTAAGACATCAACTATAATTACCTAGTTAGAAATAAACCTTAACCTTTGCTCCCTATAGATTATAATGTTCTCGGGTGAATAACTTGATTTCATATTTTTTTGGAACATTTGAATAAGGTTATAAAATTATAGGTAATTAATATTTATTTGATTTCCAAAGAGAATTAGTTATTATTATTGTTTTAATAAATCACATTTAGAAGACAATAAAGGAAATTGATAACAATAGAAGAGTACAATACTTCTTAATTCTTTCCTTTATCCCGCAAGTATTAAATAAATACAAATCTATTTGAAGTAAAAATATTATAGAGACATTCTCAAAGAAATAAAAGCTTTATTAAATAATGAATATATATTACATTGATCTGTACAAAGAGAAGAAATAACATATTACAAAAGGAAATAACAGAAAGCCCTAAACTAACCATAAACTATTTCTCCTTATCACTTGGTATTGTACCTACAAATAAGACAGAAGAAGAAATAAACAAAGAGAGGGTTAGAGTTAGTTTTTCTCTCAGTTTCTAACAGTGCACTGTTTTCCAAACATCACTAAGCCAAATCTTTTAAAAAGGGGACAAAACTCATGAAGTGTATAGTCCATTCTTTTCAAAGTTTAAGCCTCAGTAAAACATCATTGGCCTGGGGCAAGCTTCACCATTTTAGTAGAGAGAAAAATAACAGTTTGAGGATAATACCAACTGGGATTTGAACCAATCCATATACAAATATCTGAACCATTGAAACTTGAGTCCAGTGGAGCCCACGGGTAAGCAGCTTGGTCACTGCATGCATGCTATGTGTTGTCAACACAGTAGCAGCGACCCAACAAACATAAAAGAGGTCACACAGCCGCAGCACAGCTGATAGCTTTTACCTTAGTCTCACCTCATCACAAGCTAACAAGAACACAACCAACATCACCTCAGATCTTGTCAGATTCTCAAGAGATAAACCAACCATTCACCACTGACAAATCAATCAGTTCATCAACAAGATGGTTACCTAAATGGGGGTAGGAAGTGCAGAGCAAGGACAAGGAGTAGCAAATCTAAAAGATGATCTACAAGCTCATCACAAGGCAAGAACAAGGCAACAACCACATCTCTTCACCAATTATTAACAGGTTGGTGATTCATAAATCACACATGCTTTGTATCTGTGATTATTCATTCATAAAGTAAAGATCTGTTGTATAAGAGGAATCCTCAGAGATACACCCAAGTGGGGTGTATACTTCATCATGGAATATAATTAATAGCCACTATAAAACATGTGTTCTTACATAGAGGGTTTCATACCAGCATCATCAACCCTATCATCTAGTTTTAACTAGATTTATATGAGCCACAACTACTAGGCTACAGGGCACATTCCCAGAGGGTAGCACCTCTGTACCTAGCAGATTTAATGTTGCTTGAGTACAAGCTCAAGTTCACTTTCTTAAACCCACATAATCATTTTCCTAAAGGCTTTAGGAATCATTTACATAACTAACACATGGAACACATGGGAAGGGAGGCAGCAGGTAAAAAACATCTGTTTTTGACTAGAGGTGCCTCAAACCAGTATCATAGGCCAATTTATTAAACAAGTAAAACACTGTATCTAATAGAAGTTTTTCAATGCTTATAATATAATCCAATACAGAGCACAGTTTAGGAAAACACTTAGAACTAGACAGGGTTTGTGTACCATTCAAGGGAAGGTGTCACAAAGACCCATGCTCACTAAGTAATCCAGATACATAGGCTCCATAACCAAATCTTCTCAAATAAATGTTTAATCATTTCCCCAAGACAAAATTTAGGAATCATTTCTGTCATTTACAAAGACATCAGATAACATTTACAATAGATATCCAACTTTGATGCTCTCATTCCAAAGCATAGCAATTAAAACTAATGGATCAATCTTAAGCTAGATGCTAACCATAGCCTTACTAAGCATGTATAGGACAGTAGGTAAAGGTTCAGACAATAGTTCACTGACAGAGACCACTGACATCGTTCACAACCTCAGTATAGCAAGGAGTGCTACACAACCTAGATTCAGTAGGTAATCACCTAAAGCAGCTTCATCATCCAGAATAATTACTATACCAAGGGAAGAACCCTCACACCTAGGGATGAACCCTAATTAGGGTTCGCAATAAACAATCACATGGAGGATAGCAAGGTGAGATAGAGAGCAGAGAGGGTCAAGAAAGGGAAACTCACCATTGGCCTCGCAGGTTCTAGAAGAGGAAGCAGTGTAGCCGACGGTGGTGTTGGCGGCGGCACGGGGATCACCCGAAGGCGCTGCGACCCGCGCCAGGCCAAAAAAACGGCAGCCACATGATCACGAAGGTGCTGGCAACACCACATAGCCACTAGGGGACTAGAGCAGCACCATGGAAGCGGCGGAGTTCCAGATCACCGGTAACACCCGAACCCTAGGTGTTGAGGTGTAGGCGACGTGGTCAGGGGATCGCTCGGGTGCCAAATGGCGCTGGACCAGTCGACGGAGCATCGCTGACTGACCCATCTCACATCACGCCGGCGGCCAGGAGGTCCAGAAACGGCCAGAATCGCACGGCGATGGCGGCAATACCACATCGCCACGGAGGGGAATGACCAAGGGGAGGACACGAGTGCGCGAAGAAGAGAGAGGGGTACTGGGCCGGTCTGGGCTAGTAGCGGGTGAGCCAAGGAGGTTGACCCATCCTAGATGGGTCGGTTCGGGCCAGTCTAGCCCAGTCGGCCAGGCCCGTGATTTATGTAAAATACATAATTACAAATATACCCCTAGAACTAGATGATCTCTGGAAAAAATAAATAAAAATCCTAAATATATATATAATATCTATGAAATCACAAAAATATCCTCTACCCAATAAAAATAATAAATAATAATTGTAAGTAATTAAATTAAGATATAGTATAGAAATTATGTATATGCCTACATAAAAATTTATAAAAATAAATAAATCACTTAAAATTAAATAAAATTCACTTTTAATATCCAAGATGGATATACTAAGTTATAAAAATACTAAGTTGTATTTTAGTTCAGTAAAGTAAGTTTACATAAAATAAAATCGTATTTCCTTCATAGAATTTTAAGAAAATATTAAGAAGGGCTAAAATTATCTATTGAACTCCTAAAATATTATTTGTTATCACAAAAATACTAAATATAATAATTGTATGATTCTAAGAAGTCTTTAAATACCATTCCCCGTTTGAGTGCTTTAATATTGTATGTTACCTATTGTATATACATATTGTTTCACACACTCTCACAAGCATTAATAAGAAGCACAAATGTGAAGCTGATATAAAACTGAAACACATTCTAAAGAAGCCATTTCTAGTTTCCAAATCTTAGATCAGATACGATTATTCCGGAAATTCGCGTTTATCCATCTGCATTACATTACTTATGCATAATTGCATCTTGCGTCTTTAAACATTAGTCCTTATCGGACCAATGATGTTGTTTACAGAATTTGGATCTTCTAGTATCTTGAAGACTGTAAGTGCATAATCTTGCAATCACAAAAGACAAGTTCATCACTTGCTTATGTCCTTTGAAGAGTCTTTATGAAAGTATTTGAAAATTGTGTGTTGTCACCTATGTTCTAAAAGAGACAGAAAATTAATATTTTCCAAACAAATGAATGCTATTATCATCCTAAGTGATGATAAATACTAAGAATGACAATGGAATCTAGGATTCTAGTTGTCGAACAACTAGGACTTAATAACCCATGACATCAGTGATTCTAGCACCGTATATTACGTGTTAACCATGAGATTTGGAATGGGACGAGAAGTCAGTTGTATCTTCCTATCGCATGTATCCGGATGCGCAGGTCGTGGCTGTTATCCTCGTAACGTGCATTAATTGGTAATTCGTAGAGGATATGCAACATGTGGGTGGGAACCCTCAACGTCCCACAATAGTTCTGGCATCTGAACGGTCTGTACCAACCATTGCCGTAATGCAAGATGTGGGCATGGCGTACACCAAGGGGACATGCGGGGTCACGAAGGGGTTAGTGATTGGCTTGGATCATCTACTGGGCCTCACATCAAGGAATTGTGGACGGGAAAGATCATCCGGTTATGCAACAAGGATTTGGTCTCTCATGGGTAAAGCAACGCATCTCTGTAGAGTGTAAGAACTGTAACATATTACTCTCTATTCCAGAAAGGAGCTACGGACGCGGCAGGAAAGAAACTCCATGAAAGTTCCGGTCAACCTGTGAAGGCTGTCGGACATAGTTTTTAGAATAAAAACAATCTTTGAAGAAATATTTACGGAAACCTGCATTGCCAACGACCTTTGGTCTGTGGCTGTAGAGATAGTACATCATACACTCCTTTTTAGTGAACTTGCTGAGTACGCTCGTACTCAACCGTACCTTTTTAACCCTTGCTAGATTCTAAGCCGTTGAAGACAATATCAATATTAATTTCTGCTCAAAAAACCATCATCGGCAGCTCAAGTCTTTCAATAAAGTCAATAAAGTCAACATATACATCAACCGAAGCAAAGACGAAGATCTTGATTAGATAGGAGTAGATACTCTAGCCATAAAACCTACTTCTATAGAACATTGCATTAGTAGCAAATTGCAAGCTTTATAATTTAGATGCTAGTCTTTTTAGTCAGATAGTTCTGAATTATTATTACTGGTTCTTCTTTGTAAGAAATTTCTTTCTCTCTCTTTAACCTAGAGTGTTTTCTGGATCTTTTGTAAAGAGTCGAGTTGTAATCTATAATCATGTCTTGACGTGTTGTGTTTCTGTTGTACCACTCTGAGGGATGTAATACTAGTGAATGGTGTTTTATTGGTGTTATGTCAACGACTACAGTGTACTACATCATGCAGTGGTATGCTGGATCACCGCAGTTCACTTGTACCTAGACGCGTTTTAGTGCTCCTGTGCTTTTCGTCTCCTTTTTTGGCACGCTTTCTAAAGCAGCCTGACGGCTGAGATTAAGGGAACTGACATCAGATCCCGACCCACATGATCTAAACCCAAACCAGGTGTGATTAGCATCCTTAATCTCAGCCGTCAGGCTGCTTTGGAAAGCGTGTCAAAAAAAAGACGAAAAGCACATGGGCACTCCTCATATATTTGAGGATTTTGGGCCGGAGGGAGTAGTTTTTTCAAGACCACTACCATGTAGTACTATTTGTTACTATGAATATATTGTAAAAAAAAAGTCCCGAACTAACAAAAACAGGAGCCAAGGTCGCTGTACATTTACGTGAGAACACGGACCATCCCATGCCATCCTGTCCTATGTTTCCCTTCCCAGTGTAGTGGTACTGCACTTGACCCCAGCCAGCACGATCACCGGTCATCCACGACTCGCAGCACCCCGCCGCGCGGACCGCTACCACTGTGCAACTCGCGGCGGCAGGGACCATCCATCCAAAGGCTCCAGACTCAACCGATGCCGAGCCGCACCCCGCACTCCACTGTAAACCGGCCACAGCAGCAGCCCACGCACGCACATTCACACGCCCTATCCATCATATAGCTAGATCGATCGTGTATGAAAGCCCGCGAGGGTTTCAAGACCCAGCGGTACGGTGCAGCACACACAAACATAAAGGCAGCAGGCGGCGTCACAGAGACAAGGCAGCATTAGACTTACTATATAAACGGCCCCAGGTAGCCAAGATCGATCGTGACGCATGCGCACCTTGACATTTAGGCTGCCATTCTCCTCATTCTTCCCAGCTCACCTGTTCCCATCTTCCACTCCACGACCCACCAAACCCCAGCCGAGATAGATCGGGAGCTATATATTCGCTGCATCTTCCCTCCCAAAACGAGAGCTCTACTAGTATTTATATACCGCTAGCCGCTAGGAGGATATCCAGAGATGGGGCTGCGGACCTGCTGCAGCGCCATGGAAGGCGAGCTCGCGGTCGCCTCGCCCTTCGTGCAGTGGCTCAAGCCGCCGCCGCCGCCGCCGCCAGCGTCGTCGTCTTCCTCGTCCTCGACCTTCTCGTCGACGTCCTCGAGGGATCTACAAGAAGCACCTGAGGAAGATGGAAGCAGCATGACATGTCTTCCCCTGCTCCGCATGCTCGAGGAAGGTAATCGGGCTGGTGCTGGCGATCATGAGCACCCTACTGCGGTGAAGGAAGAGATCACGAGCAATACTACTGCGACCGGGGCGCTGGGCCCCGGCGTGGATCTGAACATCGGATTGCCGGTTGGTGGATCTTGCGATGATGACGCCATGCTGGAAGACGAGGAAGACGACGACGACGTCGAAGAGGAGGAGGAAGAAGAGATTGGTGAGTCGATTCCTGCCCAGCATGGCGGTTGCAAGGTGGAGGGAGAGGAGCACGGCGAAGCGGTGGTCTCGGTTGAAGGGTCAAACAGCGTCGTCGACATGGGCGACTTTGGAGGAGTGGCCGGGGCAGAGAGCGGCGTGGCGGTGAGCTGCCAGTACTGGATCCCGACGCCGGCGCAGATCCTCGTCGGCCCGGTGCAGTTTGTCTGCCATGTCTGCAACAAGAACTTCAACAGATACAACAACATGCAGGTAAATTATAATGATGTTTATTTCGTACCATGGTCTTATGTACAGTATTTCTCCATCCTTTTATGCCACGATTTGATTTTTTTTTATCGTTGATCTTGCACAAGCAAAAGAAAGAGATATGTGATATATAGTTGTTGTTTCATTAGTTTTTACACCATTAAGTGTACAGAACCAAAATCATCTAAGCGCGCTAACTCAATAATTCCTCAAGAATCGCGCGCCATAATCCTCCCAGATCTTAACCAATAATTCTTCAGACACTTTTGTTTCAAAGATGCATGAACGAAAGATCAACCAACTGAAGCCTGACCCTCCCCTCATCGTCCTGCAAATTCACACCAACACCATCACGAAGCTCGAGGTTTCTCCGGTAACTAGGTCAAAACCCTCCGCTAGATAACTAGGGACCTACCATACCACAGTACCATAGCGCTGCCGTGCTAGACACACAGCAGCAGCGAAGATCGATCTGCTACCAGCGGAGTTGAGCCTTGATCTATCCAACACCGGCCACTTTCCCAAAGGCGTTTATATTGGAGGTGTTTGGCGGACTGGGACCCGAAGCTAGCTCCGAACTCGTGTAGAACCTCTCCAACATGTTATGTGTGTCAATTTGTTCCGAAAAGAACGCAAATATATGGACGACATGATCGCGATCACCTGCCCTTTACGCCGTCCAGGTAGTATCTTTTCATAAAGAACAACTCTGATCTGAAACCCAAACTTGTGTATATACGGCCGTGTGGAGCCACGAAATAATAGCTTGACATTCAGGATCTTCTCGAGTGCATTTCATGCAAACAATCATTACAACAAGGAAAGACGATTAACACACTAGTGATCATGAAAACGCAAACCAAGTGGGGCTAATATTCCTAAATTTTCTAATCTCATACTAGCACGACGTACTTACTACTTTGCAAACTACTGATAATCCGATTTTGTGCATGCATTGCGTGCGCCATGCCTTGATGATGATGGATGCGCAGATGCACATGTGGGGCCACGGGCGGGAGTACCGCAAGGGCCCGGAGTCGCTGAGGGGCACGCAGACGCTGGCGCTGCTGAAGCTGCCGTGCTACTGCTGCGCCGCCGGGTGCCGGAACAACGTGGCCCACCCGCGCGCGAGGCCGCTCAAGGACTTCCGCACCCTGCAGACGCACTACAAGCGCAAGCACGGCGCCAGGCCCTTCCGCTGCCGCCGCTGCGCCAAGCCCTTCGCCGTCAAGGGCGACTGGCGCACGCACGAGAAGAACTGCGGCAAGCGCTGGTTCTGCGCATGCGGCTCCGACTTCAAGCACAAGCGATCCCTCAACGACCACGTCCGATCCTTCGGCGGCCACCACTTCCCCGTCGTCGCCGACGGCGGCGGCGCCGCCGACGCCCAGGACCGCGTCATAAGCTTCCAACGGTGAGGTCG
Source organism: Avena sativa (assembly GCA_916181665.1). Classification (NCBI taxonomy): domain Eukaryota; kingdom Viridiplantae; phylum Streptophyta; class Magnoliopsida; order Poales; family Poaceae; genus Avena; species Avena sativa. The sequence continues at coordinate 623,174,496 of OV702288.1, read as the reverse complement.
CGCGATCGATCATTGGGCTTGCTAGCTAGCTGATGATAGATATACAGATCGATCATATGTATGCAGGCTGGCGCCTGCATGCACTGCATGCGTGCATGAAGAAGATCCAAGAAGATTCAAAATCGAGCAAAGTAATTAATAGCGGAATAAGGTTGAAGGCCCCTCGATCGGTTGCTAAGAGCTGTGAAGTAGCTGAATTTTCTTCCCTTCCACCGGAGTAGTGTGGGAGCTGCAGGCAGTACCATTAGTCTGTCAATGCAGCTTTGTAATGGAGAAAATTTATCAGCTTCACAGGCTAACTAAACCAGTAATATGGGACCTATATTATTTTTATATCTAGATATATATGAGACAGATCAATTACTGAAGGGCGGATTAATTAACTGCTGCATTATCTAGAAATATATATATGTTTTGATTGGCTTCTTTTATGCCATAAAATCTAGTAGATAAGTTTTGATTTTTTTTTTGAGAATATAAGTTCTTGATTTTGATCATGTCTATTATAGCTGATCATACCAGTAAAACTATTGTATAAGTAATCCTTTCATTCAGATATACTCCCCCCTTCAGAATATAAGACATTTTAACTTTGTGAACCGAATGTATCTAGACGTCTTTTAGTGTATAAGTTCGTAGATGTTCAGAGTGAACCTATACACTAAAAAGCGACTAGATACATTCATTTCACAAAGCTAAAATGTCTTATGTTTACAAACGGAGGGAGTATAATTTGTAATTGTATTGTCCAAGTTCAACCTTTGGCCATTTATTCATTTTGCTTGTTAATACTTACAAAATAGTAACTCTAATGAGGGCTGTTTTTGAATATGAATCCAATCATATCAATTTTATTGTTACATAATACACACATATCGGACGATTAACTGGTTATCAAATCTTGAACTTAGCCGGTCAAACTATACCTTCCATTTTTTTTAAGAGTATGCTTCAATAGAAATGATGTAGTTTTGTATAATTTCATAGATTTCAATAACAAATGACATGGGAAATTCATGAAAATTTTAACATTGGGCGGTTCAATTAATTCATGCATTTTAACCAAATACAGATTCCATAATCCACCATGCCGATTTTTATATCTTTGCTGATAGAAAAGGTAAATGTGGCCTCTACTTTAGCAAATTTATGGTTTTTTATGGGTTGCAATTTCCTTAATCGCACTTAGTCCATCTCCATTGGAAAAGGTCAGCTTTATATATTTGGGTGAATTCCACTTATATCACTCAGTTGTGCATTTATGACACATATTACTCCATCTAGTGAAATTGTTAACGGAATATCCCATATAGAAGACTTTCAACGCAATTTTACGCATTTTGCTTGTTTTGTTAGATAGGACCGCCATGTTTTGTCGATGTGACGCAACAAAATCTGTAAAGATCGGAGGACGTCATTAATGATCATTTCAGACTTCTCTTATCGATCTGCAAATTCTTCGTTGTCGTCCAGATTTTTTAACCCCAGTTATCAACTCACACCTAGATGATGGACACACGTCAATAAAAGAGCATGCAAAGCTTCTAAAAGGGTGTAATTTAGATGTTTTTCACTCGGTGGGTAATTAGTGTTACAAATTCATAACACTAGGGGTAAAAAGTGGGATTCACTCTATTATTTGATCTCTAGTATTTATTCCTTGCATGAGTGTTGAATTTTGTGATGTTTTAAATTAGACTAGTGAGCATATGACAAAGAGATGAGATGTATTATAATAGAGAAGAAAGAATGTCCCTTAACCAAGACATCATTCTCTCTTCTTTCACACTTCCAAGGGCTCAAAGTAAATGTGTGGTGGTAGAAAAAGTAAATGTGGCCTCTAATTTAGCGAATTTAGTTTTATTTTCTGGGTTGCAAAGGGCATCTCCATTGGAAAAAATCAGCTTTATACAATTGAGTGAATTTCACTTATACCACGTTGTTGTGCATTTATGACAAATATTACCCCATTATGCATTTTGAACACATTTTTCTTGCTTTGTTAGATAGGGCCATCACGTTCGGTCGATGTGACGTAACAAAATCTGTAAAGATCGGAGGACGTCATTGATGATGATTTCAGACTTCCCTTATCCATTTGTCAATTCTTCGTTGTCGTCCGGATATTTTAACCCCAGTTATCACCTCACACCTAGCCAATGGACACACATCAATAAATTAAAAGAGGATGCAAAGCTTCTAAAAGGAGCAATTTAGACCTTTTTTTCACATGGCGGGGTAATTATTGTTACAAATTCATAACTAGGGGGTAAAAAGTAAAATTCACTCTTCTTTATATAATCTCTAGTACTTTTATTCCTTGCATGGGTGCACAATTGTGATTAATTAAATCAAAATAGTTAGCATATGACAAAGAGATGAGATGTATTATAACAGAGAAGAAAGAATATCCCTTAACTAAAGGAAGACACCATTCTCTCTTCTTTCACACTTCCAAGGCCTAAAAGATCCTAAGTGTGGAGCAATATTTGGTTTTACGCCATTGTTGGTGCCCTTATAAATGAGTTCTATGTGCTACTTACTCCTCTGCTGATAAATTGCTACTACATGCAACATATGTATGGAGGCATGCAGTTCAACAGAAAATGTAGAAACTTCTTGTCTACCGGTATGGTCAAGCTTCTTTTTGACAGCAGTAGAGTGGTCAACCTAGTTAGCTCGGAATACATGCATCTACTCCAGTTTAAAAAGAAAATGGGGAGAATTCTTGTTTGAGATGAAGGTAGAGACGTGTTGGCTACCAGTGTCCACTGGTAAGTTGAGTACTTGTATAGCTAGAGGTCAAGGTTGTTAGCTAGGAATACGTGCATCTATATACGTGGAGCATCGAGAGCACGCAGTGCAAAATGGTCCTTCTCCGATCTCCTTAAGTGCATGCACGCCTTCCATGGCAGCAGCGACCAAAAATTTCAACATTCTCCCCGGAGACAGACTACTCAGGGCGATCAAAGTCAAACCGGCGAAAACGACGGACGACGACGACGCACGCGCAGCAACCGATCGACGTCACCAGACACGATCACACGAACAGAAACAGAAAGCTTAGGTAGCCTCGACAATGGTCGCGACCTAAGGTAGATTAGCTAGATGATCGACGATGTGTACGCTGCACGCACCACCTGGAGACAATTATGGCGCAAACTGGCTTTATCAGGTCTCGTATATGCTTTCCTTGCCCACATTTCCAAAGCACTCTGGCGTGGGGCGATCGACGCATGGACCTTTTTTCGACCAAGTCCAACTTTGTGGCGCCCCTGGACCGCAACCCAGGCCACACTACTACTGGCTACTGCCTTATATAACTCGTCGTCTCCAGCCTTCACTTGGTGTGTGAGGTGAGTGCTCTGGTAAGCGGCAGGGAAAAGTGACGTTGATCGCGCAAGCAGCAAAGGTTTTCAGGTGTAAAACTATGTTAGTGCGCTGGCTTGACCAGGAGAAAATGTGCGCGCGCTAGCTAACTAGTCCGTGTGCGTGTTTTTACTCGATCCATCAGATCGTGGTACCTTGTCATGTATACTTCCAGAGTGGAAGAAAGCTTTGCCTTTTTCATCGATTAAAAGATGTAAAAGAAAAACCGGCCAAGAGATGCGAGAACAACGAAACATGGTGACAACGAAAGGCTTCGCTCACGTCGAAGGAACTCAAGTTATTTGCGCCCGCTCCAAACGGACACTTCTTACTTGATTCGAACAACAATGATCATTGGAAGGGTCGATGCATATATGACGGAGAAGCATTACATTGCGCTCCTTCCAAATCTCCCATTAATAAATCATCATGGTTAAACATGCAAGTGCCTTGCATGAGTGCCATTGTACTCCATGAATCCTTGATCAAGGTAGAGTTACAATAAGTGTCGACATAGGGATTGTCGAAGCCAAGACAAGCTTTAGTTTTTTTTTCAAAAGGGGGCAACCCGGCCTCTGCATCGATTGATGCATGCATACGACCTCTTATTGCAAGACAAAGATTTTGTTGTCATCAAAATTCTAATAGTGGAGCGAGAAAAGAAGGTGTTTTTCACAGTTTGGAATAGTCTAGCCAAACCTGCATATATGCTTGCAAAACTAACAAAGGTCACACTTTTTCAAACTGTGACGCTCAAGACAATCAATTGTCCAAACCATATTACGAGAAACCAATCATGTGTCTCTAGGCCTCTATGGGCAGAGGCAGGATCTCAATACAAGAGGGGCCAGCGACGATAATATCCGCATAAGGGGCTCGGCTAGGCTAATTGGATATTATTAGGCACATAATAACTCTAAAGCATGGCTAAACCATGGATTTTTTTCTTGCTGCACCCATGCTCCACTTGTCAAGGATTAGTTTAAAGCCCATTTTACGATAGTGATGAGGTTCGTGAAGACAATACATATAAGGGTAGGAGCTCAAGGGATCTTGCCGAGACATTAGCGAGGCGGTAGTTTGCCTAGGTCCAAAAAGGGTCTACTAAGCACTAAATCGATCTACATTAATACTAGATCTTGAGAATGGCAATTTGGCTAAGGCTCTAGTGGCACCAAACTACGTGCACATTTATTCGTTGGTACTCCATGCACATAGTGATATAGCAAGAGTGTTTTTTCCACAAGGATGACTCGGGGGGTTTATATCGAACTCTTAGAAAAACAGTACAATCGCACTCTTCCCTCCGCTTCAAGCAACCTACAAAACAAAGAATTGTTGCCTTGTGTCCCAACTCCACCAAGTTGTTGTCAAACACAAGGTTTCATATTAGAATTGAAAAGAAATATATAAATATGATAAATAAAGTGAATATGTAGCAAGTAATGTAAGCTAAATACAATATGAAAGATAAACTAAATGCAATGTAAGATTATAGTGTAATGGTGTTGGTAGTGGTGTAAACTATATGAAAGAACTTAATGCAAGCGTTATATGCATTTTTGTATTTTAAGATTAAATGGGTGTTGAAAATAAAAAAAGTGTGTTGATGCAAGTAAAAGTTATTTATTATGATTAAAAACGGACCGAGAATTATAGTTTCACTTGTCTACTCTCTCAATGGAATCAAAACAACTTCAAAGAAGACATAATTTTGATATAACTTCATAATGTGTTTGATAAGTAATCATATGGGAATCACGTGTTGGGTCCGCAGCAGAGAAAATAAAAAATTTCCTACGGTGTGAACTACACGTCAAGATCTATCTACTAGGTACAAAGCAACGGGTGGACATACATCCAACGAGAACTTACCCTTGTAGACAACGAGCTTTGTTAACGAGTAGGAACTCGTGGTTGATATAGTCGTACACTTGTCGATCTCAAGATCATGATGAAGTCCAGCAGGTCCGGCTCCAGCACGTCCATTAGATCCAGCTCCAGCACCACCAAGTCCAGCACCGCAAAGCAGCGGTGCATCCGTGATCGCACACACGTCCGGTACCCCGACAACCTCCGTCCCTTGCTCCAGCAAAGCAGCGGAAGCAGCAACTCCTTTCTAGATAAAGCCACCGAGAACATGTATCTCGCTAATCCGAGACCATGGGAGAATAATACTAGAGGGGGAGAGAGATCCTTCACAAGGAGGTGTGAGTGAGAAGTGAGGAGGGGGTGGCCTTTTATAGGAGGAGGGGGGTGCCCCTCCTTCATGGCCGGCGCATGGAGGGGGTGACCCTTCACCCCCTCCATTCATGTGGTGGTAACCCCTCCACATTAAAATGCCCCTTCACATTCTCTTTTAAAGTCTCCACTTTAAATGCATTAAATTTCTCCAAATTTAATGCTCTCTCATTTAATAAAACTCTTTTGTTATTTTTTATTCAGAATTTTCTTAATTACTTTAATTAACAAACATTCACATAAAACCCCCTGCAACATTTCAATATTACATGCAGAACCAATTTCAGCAATTTTACCCAAAACAGTTTCGGTGTCTATTGAAATAATTCCAGCGCTTTCTTAAATCTTTATCTAAAACATATTTGCACCAAATGGTGTCGGTATCCCTTAAGTGTGTCACCCTGCGGTTCACGAATAATGCAGACATGATCGAGACCCCTCTCCGATCAATAATCAGCAGCGGGACCTGGAGATCCATACTGACTCCTACACATTCAACGATGACTTCTGTGATCGTGAGAACCTTTAACGCTAGTAACTAAATCCCTTTGTCCCGCGATATATTACATGTCCGAGATTCGATCATCAGTATCTCCATACCTAGTTTGATCTCGTTACCTATATGCACTCTTTTCTCGTTCCCGTGATATAACATTCTAGTGATCACATCACTTGCTTGCAAGCTATTTCAATGTGATATCACCGAGAGGGCCCAGAGTATATCTATCCGTCATCGGGATGGAAAAGTCCCACTCTTGATCCATGAGCCTCAACATAACACCTTCGTAGCACTGAACCCACCTTTATAGTCACCGTGTTACGGTGTGACGTTTGATGTTATCAAGATACTCTTCCGGTGTTAGCAATTAACATGATCTCATGGTATAAGGATAAAGATTACTTTGTATGATGTTATAGCAATATAAACATAATGACTTTGATCGTAATGCTATACTTCGGATGAATATTCATCACATCATTCCACCAATGGTGTGACCTTGTTATTAACAACATCCAATGTCCATGATCAGGAAACCTTGATCATCTTGTTAATCAACAAGCTAGTCTATAAGAGAGGCATAACTAGGAACCCTTTTTGTTTATTAAACACACATGTATTGATGTTTCCGATCAATACAATTCTAGCATGTAAAATAAACATTTATCATAAACATGGAATAAGATAATAACCACTTTATTATTGCCTCTCGGGCATATTTCCTTCAGTCTCCCACTTGCACTAGAGTCAATAATCTAGTTTGAAAAACTTTGCGTATTGAACACCTATGGCTTTCTAGTGTTGCATATACGCTATTGCTAGTGGTTAACATAATCTCTGGATCTGACAGTTTCAGGTCCGTGTGTATTTGCATGTCTCTGCGTCTCTACGCATCACTCATTCTCAAATGAGATGGCATTGTATAGATTTGGTCCTTTGGTGAGACCTTTAGTTCGTTCGGCTCAAAATATGTTGATATTATTGTCACACTATATATCTTCATAGTATTATCCCACTTTGAACCACACCTAGTTTGATAACAAACTAGTTAACACAAATGCCCTCCTTTGCTGCTACTATAGTAGTCATATACTTAGCCTTTTGTTGTAGTATCCGTCACAATGTCTCAACTTTGGAACGCATCCAAATCTATCATGGAACATCCTTTCCATTACATTGTGCCACCCATAGTCTAAATTGAGATAAATTTAATTTGTATCTTGTGACAAAACTAGTATCAATGTAACACTTTACAATGAACTACCTTTAACTATTTGTCACTTATACATTATATATTATTAGTTCTTCCAAAGCTCATAAGAATATTTTTACTATTGTCCAATGATCATCTTATGAATCATTCTGGTATATGCTCATAACTTTAGAGCATAGGACAGTCTGGATATATACATATCATGGTATAATCGATCAAAATCTTCATGTGATTTTACTCACCAAGTGTTGAAACACTTGAATTTTGATACAATCCTTTCCATGCACCAAGAACCTTTCTTATTGTTTCCATATTGAACCCTTTCAATATCTTATATATGTATGTCTGGCACAACCATATTAGAGCCTTAATCTATCCATATAGATATTGATTGCCTAATATTCCGGGTTTGCCCAAGTCTTTCATCGAAATCTTATTTTAATGAAAGTCTTAACTCGTGTCAATACAAGATACATCATTTCCAATCAACAATATGTCCTCTACATAATGTATTAGAAATATGTCTCAGCGCTCCCACTTAATTTGTTGCAAATGCAAGCATCTTCATCATCTCCGATGAATTTAAACTCTTTTAACAGTTTCATCATGGTGAAGATTCCAACTCCGCTATGCTTACTTCAACTATTGAAGTTTACATGCCCTTTTAGCACCCTTGGAATTAACAAAACCCTTCGGACCATGTCATGTACATGTCCTAGGTTACCGTTATATTAGAAGAACCTTGTTTTGTTTATTCAACTACCATATACCAAATTATATGTAGTGGTTGCTACATTAATCCGTCAAGACTATATATCGCTATGAAAGATCAAATCTTGTCATAGTCAACTCCTTGAACATTGTCGTAAACTTCTTTCCGACATGTCGACTATTTCATAGATGTTAAACATCCATGTCTTATTTCTTTATAGATCCAAACACGACCGATAGGCTTCACGCCTTTCCGGAGGGTCTTCCAAGTTCAGAAACTTGTTTTCTCGTGTATGGATACTATCACGGATTCTATGACTTCTAGTCATTTTATGGAGTCAGGGCCCATCATCGCTTCTTTGCATGTAGTCGGTTCATCATTGTCAAAACAATAACGACTTGCTTATCAAATCTTACTATTTGATTCTTACCGACCCACACGGTTCTATAGGAACTCTAATCTCCGAGATCACACCTTTTGTAAGCACGAGAGCCATGAGCATTGTGGCCGCCATCGGGACACTTTCCGGCGCTGCGCTACTTAGCACATATAACTAGGGTTCAACGACCTTATCAAAGTTCTATTGTCCTCCCACTTAACTTTTCACGAAAAATTCCTTCTCAAGAAACTTGACGTTCCAAGTAACAAACTCTTTTGTCCTCGGTGTTATGGAGAAATTCCCAACAAATTCTTTGGGATAACCTACAAAGACGTGCTTATCCGACTTTGGTTGTAAACATTTTACTTATGCATAGCATACCAAAATTTAAGAAAGACAACTCGGGTTTTATCCCAAACCATAACTCATATGGTGTCATTTCAATGGATCACGATGGTGCTCTTTTCAGTGTAGAAGCGGTAGTCTCTAAAGTTTCAATCCTTAAAACATAATGGCAGTTTTATAAATGACACCCTTGATCTTACCATGTCAAACATGGTTTGATTTTATCTCTCGAATATGCCATACTCCTATGGTTTATCGGGAAACACAAATCATGGAACAATTCCTCAAGTCTTAGGTGTTTTTGCTAAACATGTAACTCAAATATCTTCCTTTATGATAGAATCATAAACTCTTTATTTTCTTGTTACAATGATTTTCCACTTCATCTTGAAAGTCTTTAAACAATTTTCAAATGTTTCATACTTCTTCCTTATTAAGTAAATATACAGATATATTCACTCAAATTTTCGGAGAAAGCATATGAAGCAAAAAGATCCATCGCATATGGCTACACATAATGGACTATGCACATAAGCATGCACAATTTCCAATAAGCTAGTCATCCGTTCCTCTCTGGCCTATGGACGGAGTTTCAATTATCTCGAGGAAAGTCTCACATGCGTCAACTGATCAAAATCAAAGACTCCAAAAATCCATCAACATGGAGTTCTTCATGATTTCTTTCAAATATAATTTAAACAGAGATGTCACTTCATAAGTGATCTTTCAATCATTTGTCTTGCGACATTTTAGCAATAGTGTTTATGGATGTGATTTCTCCAACTAGACTTGTAAAAGTTCATCCATCCTTTATGAAATATGGTAATTATTTGAACAGCCATTGTTCTCATGATACCGGAACAAAATAACAATTATTTAAACAAATCTTGAAGGCTTGGTTTGATGACAACGAAAAACACAATAACACTTTATTTGTTTTCGATGAACATCATCACTCATTCTCTTGCTGGTTACTTAGGCCATTGTAGTTCATGAATTGTGATGTCCTGTATGACACTTCATACCAACCAATTCGGTATCCAATACCTAAGAACCACATTGTTTAACAAGCAAGGAATATAGCCATAACATGTATATCTTCTATATACCTAAGTTGGACATCTCCAACCTTTTATTTTCTGCCAAATATTTTATAGATTCTCTTTCAGCAATTCCTTTTCTTTTAAAAGAATCTATCAACATCAATAGTGGTGTCATCAACATGACACATGGTACAAAGCGTATATAGTCAAATACTAATACCTTTGGACTTGCACTTTGAAGTGGATCACCATCATCAAATTTTTGGTGTTCTTTCAAAAATCCATTCTTTAGTAATCTATTAGTGTAGTAAACATTTTACTTACATCTTCTATTCATCCTTATCATGACAACTTTCATGATCAAGCTACGATAGCCTATAAGGAAGAATCGCGAGTATAATATCAGTTCCCAAAATCTTTTTGGTAGATTCGGATGCCTAGCATCTCCATCCTTCACAAATTCTCATACAATATGAGAACATGTATTTTGCTAAATTATACTCTATCATAATGCAACTAAAAAACATTGTTTCAGATATCCAATATCTTTCACACATGATGGTTTCTGAAACAATTTTCAGCTCCAATATAATCTTGATATTAAAACAACTTTTTGAATATCAATAATCATGGAGGCAAACATGATACTTTAGATACTAACATTGGAATTCTTACTCTTGATTTAATACTACTTATTAAACTTCATGGAGTAAATAGAGTTTGCTGAAAGTTTGCAATAGGACTTATAAACTTTAAATTGACATTCGAAACAATACGATACCAGTTCGTAAAGTAAATATCCAGAATTCTATAGTTCTATTATCTCAAATAAAAACTAAGCATAAGGTAGAAAAAGAATGCCAATGACTACAACAAACTATGCAAATTCACTTTGATTTAATTTATGACAAATTTGGTTCGACTAATCCAAATTAGAAATAAACTCCCACTCAAAAACGACATCCCTCGTGCCCTTTTGGTGATTACATGAACCAAATCCACTACACCAAGTCCGATCATCACACGAGTTGATGTAGCTTCAAAGGCGATCATCTATATGGGCATCATATCAACTATATGACTCATGATTAACCTTTCGATCCGTGTTCTGGGGCCATGTCTGTACATGCTAGGCTCGCCAAGTAAGAACCTTAGTACTCGCATGTGTAAAACTGTCTTACACCTGTTTGTATGAAAGCGTAGAGTCGAGTACACCCGATCATCACGTGATGTCTCGAAATACGATCCACAAAACGATGCATACTTAAGGAAGAACACATTTTTATCTTGATATCTAAAAGAGGGATCATCCTACACATTCAACGATGACTTCTGTGATCGTGAGAACCTTTAACGCTAGTAACTAAATCCCTTTGTCCCGCGATATATTACATGTCCGAGATTCAATCATCGGTATCTCCATACCTAGTTTGATCTCGTTACCGACATGCACTCTTTTCTCGTTCCCGTGATATAACATTCTAGTGATCACATCACTTGCTTGCAAGCTATTTCAATGTGATATCACCGAGAGGGCCCAGAGTATATCTATCCGTCATCGGGATGGAAAAATCCCACTCTTGATTCATGAGCCTCAACATAACACCTTCGTAGCACTGAACCCACCTTTATAGTCACCCTGTTACGGTGTGACGTTTGATGTTATCAAGATACTCTTCCGGTGTTAGCAATTAACATGATCTCATGGTCTAAGGATAAAGATTACTTTGTATGATGTTATAGCAATATAAACATAATGACTTTGATCGTAATGCTATACTTCGGATGAATATTCATCACATCATTCCACCAATGGTGTGACCTTGTTATTAACAACATCCAATGTCCATGATCAGGAAACCTTGATCATCTTGTTAATCAACAAGCTAGTCTATAAGAGAGGCATAACTAGGAACCCTTTTTATTTATTAAACACACATGTATTGATGTTTCCGATCAATACAATTCTAGCATCTAAAATAAACATTTATCATAAACATGGAATAAGATAATAACCACTTTATTATTGCCTCTCGGGCATATTTCCTTCAGTCTCCCACTTGCACTAGAGTCAATAATCTAGTTTCAAAAACTTTGCGTATTGAACACCTATGGCTTTCTAGTGTTGCATATACGCTATTGCTAGTGGTTAACATAATCTCTGGATCTGACAGTTTCAGGTCCGTGTGTATTTGCATGTCTCTGCGTCTCTACGCATCACTCATTCTCAAATGAGATGGCATTGTATAGATTTGGTCCTTTGGTGAGACCTTTAGTTCGTTCGGCTCAAAATATGTTGATATTATTGTCACACTATATATCTTCATAGTATTATCCCACTTTGAACCACACCTAGTTTGATAACAAACTAGTTAACACAAATGCCCTCCTTTGCTGCTACTATAGTAGTCATATACTTAGCCTTTTGTTGTAGTATCCGTCACAATGTCTCAACTTTGGAACTCATCCAAATCTATCATGGAACATCCTTTCCATTACATTGTGCCACCCATAGTCTAAATTGAGATAAATTTAATTTGTATCTTGTGACAAAACTAGTATCAATGTAACACTTTACAATGAACTACCTTTAACTATTTGTCACTTATACATTATATATTATTAGTTCTTCCAAAGCTCATAAGAATATTTTTACTATTGTCCAATGATCATCTTATGAATCATTCTGGTATATGCTCATAACTTTAGAGCATAGGACAGTCTGGATATATACATATTATGGTATAATCGATCAAAATCTTCATGTGATTTTACTCACCAAGTGTTGAAACACTTGAATTTTGATACAATCCTTTCCATGCACCAAGAACCTTTCTTATTGTTTCCATATTGAACCCTTTCAATATCTTATATATGTATGTCTGGCACAACCATATTAGAGCCTTAATCTATCCATATAGATATTGATTGCCTAATATTCCGGGTTTGCCCAAGTCTTTCATCGAAATCTTATTTTAATGAAAGTCTTAACTCGTGTCAATACAAGATACATCATTTCCAATCAACAATATGTCCTCTACATAATGTATTAGAAATATGTCTCAGCGCTCCCACTTAATTTGTTGCAAATGCAAGCATCTTCATCATCTCCGATGAATTTAAACTCTTTTAACAGTTTCATCATGGTGAAGATTCCAACTCCGCTATGCTTACTTCAACTATTGAAGTTTACATGCCCTTTTAGCACCCTTGGAATTAACAAAACCCTTCGGACCATGTCATGTACATGTCCTAGGTTACCGTTATATTAGAAGAACCTTGTTTTGTTTATTCAACTACCATATACCAAATTATATGTAGTGGTTGCTACATTAATCCGTCAAGACTATATATCGCTATGAAAGATCAAATCTTGTCATAGTCAACTCCTTGAACATTGTCGTAAACTTCTTTCCGACATGTCGACTATTTCATAGATGTTAAACATCCATGTCTTATTTCTTTATAGATCCAAACACGACCGATAGGCTTCACGCCTTTCCGGAGGGTCTTCCAAGTTCAGAAACTTGTTTTCTCGTGTATGGATACTATCACGGATTCTATGACTTCTAGTCATTTTATGGAGTCAGGGCCCATCATCGCTTCTTTGCATGTAGTTGGTTCATCATTGTCAAAACAATAACGACTTGCTTATCAAATCTTACTATTTGATTCTTACCGACCCACACGGTTCTATAGGAACTCTAATCTCCGAGATCACACCTTTTGTAAGCACGAGAGCCATGAGCATTGTGGCCGCCATCGGGACACTTTCCGGCGCTGCGCTACTTAGCACATATAACTAGGGTTCAACGACCTTATCAAAGTTCTATTGTCCTCCCACTTAACTTTTCACGAAAAATTCCTTCTCAAGAAACTTGACGTTCCAAGTAACAAACTCTTTTGTCCTCGGTGTTATGGAGAAATTCCCAACAAATTCTTTGGGATAACCTACAAATACATGCTTATCCGACTTTGGTTGTAAACATTTTACTTATGCATAGCATACCAAAATTTAAGAAAAGACAATTCGGGTTTTATCCCAAACCATAACTCATATGGTGTCATTTCAATGGATCACGATGGTGCTCTTTTCAGTGTAGAAGCGGTAGTCTCTAAAGTTTCAATCCTTAAAACATAATGGCAGTTTTATAAATGACACCCTTGATCTTACCATGTCAAACATGGTTTGATTTTATCTCTCGAATATGCCATACTCCTATGGTTTATCGGGAAACACAAATCATGGAACAATTCCTCAAGCCTTAGGTGTTTTTGCTAAACATGTAACTCAAATATCTTCCTTTATGATAGAATCATAAACTCTTTATTTTCTTGTTACAATGATTTTCCACTTCATCTTGAAAGTCTTTGAACAATTTTCAAATGTTTCATACTTCTTCCTTATTAAGTAAATATACAGATATATTCACTCAAATTTTCGGAGAAAGCATATGAAGCAAAAAGATCCATCGCATATGGCTACACATAATGGACTATGCACAGCAGCATGCACAATTTCCAACAAGCTAGTCATTCGTTCCTCTCTGGCCTATGGACGGAGTTTCAATTATCTCGAGGAAAGTCTCACATGCGTCAACTGATCAAAATCAAAGACTCCAAAAATCCATCAACATGGAGTTCTTCATGATTTCTTTCAAATATAATTTAAACAGCGATGTCACTTCATAAGTGATCTTTCAATCATTTGTCTTGCGACATTTTAACAATAGTGTTTATGGATGTGATTTCTCCAACTAGACTTGTAAAAGTTCATCCATCCTTTATGGAACATGGTAATTATTTGAACAGCCATTGTTCTCATGATACCGGAACAAAATAACAATTATTTAAACAAATCTTGAAGGCTTGGTTTGATGACAACGAAAAACACAATAACACTTTATTTGTTTTCGATGAACATCATCACTCATTCTCTTGCTGGTTACTTAGGCCATTGTAGTTCATGAATTGTGATGTCCTGTATGACACTTCATACCAACCAATTCGGTATCCAATACCTAAGAACCACATTGTTTAACAAGCAAGGAATATAGCCATAACATGTATATCTTCTATATACCTAAGTTGGACATCTCCAACCTTTTATTTTCTGCCAAATATTTTATAGATTCTCTTTCAGCAATTCCTTTTCTTTTAAAAGAATCTATCAACATCAATAGTGGTGTCATCAACATGACACATGGTACAAAGCGTATATAGTCAAATACTAATACCTTTGGACTTGCACTTTGAAGTGGATCACCATCATCAAATTTTTGGTGTTCTTTCAAAAATCCATTCTTTAGTAATCTATTAGTGTAGTAAACATTTTACTTACATCTTCTATTCATCCTTATCATGACAACTTTCATGATCAAGCTACGATAGCCTATAAGGAAGAATCGCGAGTATAATATCAGTTCCCAAAATCTTTTTGGTAGATTCGGATGCCTAGCATCTCCATCCTTCACAAATTCTCATACAATATGAGAACATGTATTTTGCTAAATTATACTCTATCATAATGCAACTAAAAAACATTGTTTCAGATATCCAATATCTTTCACACATGATGGTTTCTGAAACAATTTTCAGCTCCAATATAATCTTGATATTAAAACAACTTTTTGAATATCAATAATCATGGAGGCAAACATGATACTTTAGATACTAACATTGGAATTCTTACTCTTGATTTAATACTACTTATTAAACTTCATGGAGTAAATAGAGTTTGCTGAAAGTTTGCAATAGGACTTATAAACTTTAAATTGACATTCGAAACAATACGATACCAGTTCGTAAAGTAAATATCCAGAATTCTATAGTTCTATTATCTCAAATAAAAACTAAGCATAAGGTAGAAAAAGAATGCCAATGACTACAACAAACTATGCAAATTCACTTTGATTTAATTTATGACAAATTTGGTTCGACTAATCCAAATTAGAAATAAACTCCCACTCAAAAACGACATCCCTCGTGCCCTTTTGGTGATTACATGAACCAAATCCACTACACCAAGTCCGATCATCACACGAGTTGATGTAGCTTCAAAGGCGATCATCTATATGGGCATCATATCAACTATATGACTCATGATTAACCTTTCGATCCGTGTTCTGGGGCCATGTCTGTACATGCTAGGCTCGCCAAGTAAGAACCTTAGTACTCGCATGTGTAAAACTGTCTTACACCTGTTTGTATGAAAGCGTAGAGTCGAGTACACCCGATCATCACGTGATGTCTTGAAATACGATCCACAAAACGATGCATACTTAAGGAAGAACACATTTTTATCTTGATATCTAAAAGAGGGATCATCTTACAATGCTATAGAAAGCGCCAAACTAGCAGTATAAGATGCTAACATCTAATGCGTAGAGTGAGATGATATGGTCCATGCATTTGATCTCTATCACTTGCATCATGGTATGATCTCTATCATTCCTTTGTGTGTAAGGCCAAGGTCTATGGAACTTACACGTTGAGTGTGTTGTAAGAGTATCTATCATACATCTACTTACAACAATACCATATCAATACACTAGCCCAGCAACGATCTAAACTAGACGCCTCTAATTTATCAATTGTAAGTTTTACGTGGCTTAGGGCTTTCGGAGATAGAACCGTTCTTGCCTACGAACATGAACCACAACGAGGATAACTAAGTTATTAGCAACTCATTGTAAATCAGATATTGTCTATAGTAGGAGAGACAGACACCCGCCAGCAACTTATGCAAAACAAGTTGCATGTCAGTCGTGGAACCGGTCTCATGTACGATGACATTTAAGGTTGGTCTGGGCCGCTTCATCCCACTATGCCATCAATATCCAAAATACATAGAAGATGCAATAACACGATCATAATCGCCCACATATCAACATATGTGTACTACCCGTGCTAAGCACCTACGCATAGATAAGGATCTGATACCACTGTTGGGTCCACAGCATAGAAAACAAAAAAATTCCAACGGTGTGAACTATACGCCAAGATCTATCTACTAGGTACAAAGCAACGGGTGGACATACATCCAACGAGAACTTACCCTCGTAGACAACGAGCTTTGTTAACGAGTAGGAACTCGTGGTTGATGTAGTCGTACACTTGCCGATCTCAAGATCGTGATGAAGTCCAGCAGGTCCGGCTCCAGCACGTTCATCAGATCCAGCTCCAGCACCACCAAGTCCAGCACCGCAACGCAGCGGTGCATCCGTGATCGCACACACGTCCGGTACCCCGACAACCTCCGTCCCTTGCTCCAGCAAAGCAGCGGAAGCAGCAACTCCTTTCCAGATAAAGCCACCGGGAACATGTATCTCGCTAATCCGAGACCATGGGGGAATAATACTAGAGGGGGAGAGAGATCCTTCACAAGGAGGTGTGAGTGATAAGTGAGGAGGGGTGGCCTTTTATAGGAGGAGGGGGTGCCCCTCCTTCATGGCCGGCGCATGGAGGGGGTGACCCTTCACCTCCTCCATTCATCTGGTGGTAACCCCTCCACATTAAAATGCCCCTTCACATTCTCTTTTAAAGTCTCCACTTTAAATGCATTAAATTTCTCCAAATTTAATGCTCTCTCATTTAATAAAACTCTTTTATTATTTTTTATTCAGAATTTTGTTAATTACTTTAATTAACAAACATTCACATAAAACCCCCTGCAACATTTCAATATTACATGCAGAACCAATTTCAGCAATTTCACCCGAAACAGTTTTGGTGTCTATTAAAATAATTCTAGCGCTTTCTTAAATCTTTATCTGAAACATATTTACTCCAAATGGTGTCGGTATCCCTTAAGTGTGTCAACCTACGGTTCGCGAATAATGCAGACATGATCGAGACCCCTCTCCGATCAATAATCAGCAGCGGGACCTGGAGATCCATACTGACTCCTACACATTCAACGATGACTTCTATGATCGTGAGAACCTTTAACGCTAGTAACTAAATCCCTTTGTCCCGCGATATATTATATGTCCGAGATTCGATCATCGGTATCTCCATACCTAGTTTGATCTCGTTACCTACATGCACTCTTTTCTCGTTCCCGTGATATAACATTCTAGTGATCACATCACTTGCTTGCAAGCTATTTCAATGTGATATCACCGAGAGGGACCAGAGTATATCTATCTGTCATCCGGATGGACAAATCCCACTCTTGATCCATGAGCCTCAACATAACACCTTCGTAGCACTGAACCCACCTTTATAGTCACACTGTTACGGTGTGACGTTTGATGTTATCAAGATACTCTTCCGGTGTTAGCAATTAACATGATCTCATGGTCTAAGGATAAAGATTACTTCATATGATGTTATAGCAATATAAACATAATGACTTTGATCGTAATGCTATACTTCGAATGAATGTTCATCACATCATTCCACCAATGGTGTAACCTTGTTATTAACAACATCCAATGTCCATGATCAGGAAACCTTGATCATCTTGTTAATCAACAAGCTAGTCTATAAGAGAGGCATAACTAGGAACCCTTTTTGTTTATTAAACACACATGTATTGATGTTTCCGATCAATACAATTCTAGCATGTAAAATAAACATTTATCATAAACATGGAATAAGATAATAACCACTTTATTATTGCCTCTCGGGCATATTCCCTTCAGTCTCCCACTTGCACTAGAGTCAATAATCTAGTTTGAAAAACTTTGCGTATTGAACACCTATGGCTTTCTGGTGTTGCATATACGCTATGCTAGTGGTTAACATAATCTCTGGATCTGACAGTTTCAGGTCCGTGTGTATTTGCATGTCTTTGCATCTCTACGCATCACTCATTCTCAAATGAGATGTCATTGTATAGATTTGGTCCTTTGGTGAGACCTTTAGTTCGTTCGGCTCAAAATATGTTGATATTATTGTCACACAATATATCTTCATAGTATTAGCCCACTTTGAACCACACCTAGTTTGATAACAAACTACTTAACACAAATGCCCTCCTTTGCTGCTACTATAGTAGTCATATACTATAACAATGATAACTATGTTGATGTAGAAATTAAAATGCTGCTAGCTTGATCTTGTTTACTAAGTTGGACTTTACTAAAAAGGAATTTAAGTTACAGCTTTCACTGGACCATAATTAAATATTTGCAGAATCCATTAAGACTTAGAAGATTTTCAATCAATCGAGGGCGCGTTTGATTCGTAGGATAGGAAAAACATAGGAATAGAAAAAATGTAGGATTGCAATGTCATGTCCACTCCAATCCTACAGGGATTCCTATGAACCAAAGTTTGTTTGACTTCTCCATAGAAAAAATAAAGGATTCTGAAAAAGAGACGGGAGTGGATGTGAGATCGAAGCACATGGCTTATTAGGATTGATAGGATACTCATACCAGCAAGTTGCAACTTCTTTTTCGGAAGTTCATCTGAAAACAACTCTTAGATTAAGTGTGCTTGGCCTAGAGCAATTCTAGAATGGGTGACCGACCGGGAAGTGGGTGCCGGGTGCGCACGAGTGAGGACAAAGTGCGCAGAAAAGACTAGTGTTGGTATGTGGGGCCAGTCTAGATATCCTATTAAGCTGTCAGGAGTGACACTCCCGGGGCTGAATGGACGGGGTGTTATAGTGGATGTTTGATTTCCTATGAAATCTAGTGGAAAGGAATCCTTAGAAAAATTCCTATGGAAATCAATCTTACAAATCAAACAACCATCATAGAAAAAATTCTTTAGAATTTAACCCTACAAACTTTCTATACAAATCCTTTGAATCAAACATGCCCTGAGACTTACCATATGCGTTCCATGTGATATTGTCACACCCTGCCCCCTTGCCGGTATGATCGCCGGCGTGAGGCTCGGTCGATCGCCTGAATCAGGAACAGAGAGAGAACAACAGAGAGAGTGTAGCGAGCAAAGTTTGTTCTATTCCTTTCCGCAGAATAGTTCGATGCCCCCTCCTATTGCGGCTTCCCCTTTTGTTGACATAAGCCGATACCGCCAGCCCATGACCACCAGCCTATGGCCCGTGACACCTAGGCCCACATCTCCCAAGGTACCGGGCATATGGGCTTCTTGTGGCTGACCCGCACATGCATATCTGGAGGCCATGGTTGCTGACTCGTGTATTAACGAGCTCCTTGGGGAACCCCAAGAGGAAGGTATGATGAGTACAACAGTAAGTTTTCTCTCAGTTATGAAACCAAGGTTATCAATCCAGTAGGAGCAAGGAAACACCTCCAAGGTGTTGCTAGTTGGACTTTGGCAGGGCACACAACCGATGCCAGTAGCAACATGGAAACCTTCACAACACAACCACAAAACTTTGCCCCCAACTTACAGTGAGGTTGTCAATCTCACCGGTTTTGCTGAAAACAAAGGATTAAACATATTGTGTGGAAGAAAGTAATAGTTTGTAGAAAGTAAACAGAAAGTAGTAAACAGTTGTAGATTGATGGTAAAAGAAAGGACCGGGGTCCATAGTTCACTAGTGGTGGCTCTCCTTAAGATAGATGACATGTTGGGTGAACAAATTACAGCGGGGCAATTGACAAACATCGAGAAAGCAATACATGCATATACTAAACATCTTGACTCCTTTGAGATTCGATTGGGCATTACAATATTATACATAGACCGTAATCCAACTGCATTTATGACTAATAATCCACCTTTAGGTTACCATCCGAACCCCCTCCAGTATTAAGTTGCAAGCAGCAGATAATTGCATTACGCATTGCGTGTAAAGTAAACAATACGATTGTTCTATGAACAAAGGATTATTGTTTTCTCCCTAGTAGCAACATCACATCTAGTACCTTAGAGATTTTTGTCACTTCCCCAGATTACTAGAGGCATGAACCCACTATCGAGCATAAATACTAGCTCTTGGAGTTGCTAGCATCTACTTGGCCAACATAGCTACGAACAACGGAAAGCATTAAAGATCACAAATAATAAAGACATGATAGAATCAATAATCAATCTGAAATAGCATCTCAATATCCATCGGATCCCCGCAAACACAATATGTCGGAATTACAAATAGATGATCTTGATCATGAACGGAGCTCACAAGATCTAAATATGATAGCACAAAGGAGAAGAACCAGCCATCTAGCTACTACATGGACCCGTAGTCCAGGGATGAACTACTCACGCATCACACCGGAGGCTTGCATGGTGATGAAGAAGGCCTCCAGGCTGAATTCTCCCCTCCGGCAAGGTGCCGAGAAGAGCTTCAGATCCCTCCCGATCTAGGGATGGAGATGACGGCGGCTACAGATTCTTTCGTGGAATTTTGATCGGGTGCTTAGGATTTCTGTATCGGAGGCATCTTATAGGCGAAAGGGGAGGCCAAGGGGGTGCCCTAGGTGGCCGCACCACCCCCTGGCATGGGCTAGGCCTGGCCGCGCGGCCAGGTGGTGTGGGTGGCCCCTGGCCCCTCTCCGTCTTGTATTCTGGCTCCGTGTCCCCCTCGGTGAAAAACTGACTTTGGCTTTTGTCCCGTCCAATTCCGAGAATAATCATTTTCTGACTTTTCTGGAACCAAAAACAGCAGAAAACAGGCAGCTGGCACTGTGGCTCTTGTTAATAGGTTAGTCCAAGAAAGTGTATAGAAAGTACTCCAAAGTATAGACAAAACATAAGAAAGTAGATAAAACCAAGCATGGAACATCAAAAATTATGGATACTTCGCAACGTATCAACATCCCCAAGCTTAACTCCTGCTCGTCCTCGAGTAGGTAAGTGATAAAAAGAAAGAATATTTTTTTAGGTGACATGCACCATCATAAACTTGATCAAAATATTTGTAAAACAATGATAGCTGGGATCATAGTACTTCAACATAGCATGAAAGAGAAAGTTCTAGCAATAAGACAAAGCAACTATGTTGCAACATGAAAAGGCACAAACAAAAGATTCATGAATAACAATGCTTTGGAAGACGTTTGTTTGTTTCACATAAAGAAAACATAACATAGTGGCATTCAGCTTGTCCCTCATAGAGTAGCAAACATAAATGCATAGGACACCTTCAATATTCATAAGAGTGACTAGATACAAATAGTTTAAAACAAGCATTATCAAAGTTATGCATCAATCAACAAGTCTTGGGACAATGCACATAGAACTAAGAATGGCCACTATGCTCTCAAAGTAGGTGCATAAAGATAGAAGGTGGAGACTCAACATAAAAGTAAAAGAAAGGCCTTCATAAAAGGAAGTAGGGATTCAAGTCTCATAAAGAGCTTCCAAAAATTATGGTACTTATTAGCTTTCAGCTCTCATTGCCCCTATCATAAGCATCTTGAAAGTGATTAAGGTTAAAGTGAACAAACTATGGAGTATATGCGTGACGAAGTATAAGTTGGAAATCTCATGTCCCTTGAATACGAGGGCCGCTCCTCATGCTACTCAAGTTTAGTTACTGGTAAGTTCTTGTCATAGTAAGTACATGTGTATCATAGAGAACCGCCAACGGGGTACCCCTTGCCCGATGATACGGAAGAATCCCCATATCAAAATGACAAGGCAAGTAGACAACGAGCATCTCAGCAATCTTCTTATTTACCATGGGAAAATGGTGCTTTTTTCTCTCTTTCCTCTTTTCTCATATCTCTTTTTTTCTTTTTCTCGACTCTTTTTTTATAAGAAAAATGCTTCATAGACAGCTCATTATGGTTACGCTGCAGGTTTCACCATGTCAGCATGGATTAGACCAGTGGTCCAGGCATTTCTCTAACACATATACATAACTCTATGGACTTACAAGCTCCCCTTTCATTTCACATCGACGACATCCATAGACAAATGAGCATGATATCAACTACGTACAAAGTACAAGTGCAATGTTGAAAGTGTTCCCCATGACAGCATGGTTCTGCTAATCCCCAACATATAAGTGCAAGCATATACAACATAGACGATATAATGGTTCAAGTTTATTAAGGGCAAAAAAGTAAAGTGTGCCATCAAGTTCGTGAATTCTTTAATCACTAGTTTTCTCATAACAAGTTTAATTCGGAAGGTAGATAAAAACATGAATATACTTGGAATAGCAAATGCTAATAGGTAGGTATGATGGACTCTTTGGAATAACTTGGTTTTAGGAGTTGGATGCATGAGTGGAACTCATACTTTTTTATGTAGGCTAGCAAAAGACTCGGAGCGACCAACTAAGAGAGCAATAATGGCCATAATCATGAAGAGCGACAAAACATTATTAATCAAAGCATAAAGTGATACTACAAGTTGAAAACTAAAGGATCATAAAAGCTTATGGTGACTTAGGATAGTCATAATATGGTGTGAGCATGCGCCAAGTCAACCCAAATAAAGCATCAAAGGAGAATACCACAATACTATGCTTTAATATGCTAAAACAACACATGATTCTTCAAAGGCACATTAAGCAATCTCAATTGTTTATAACATGTTATGCTATAGCAAAGATCACTAAGCATAAAGCCTAAACAATATCAAGCATGGCATGACAAAGAATAGGCCACAGTAAAAAACGAGCTCCTTTTACCACTTAAGCATGAACTTTTCCTACTCTTTTCTAATCCAAACCAAACTATTTGAAAACCAATGTATGAAAGAGGGGGTCCAACCAATTTATTCAGCAAACTAAAAAAACCAAGAAAACGAAAAACCAAAAAAGAAAAAAGAAAAACAAGACACTCCAAAAACAACACAACTGTGCATGAAACAATAAAAATGAAGTGTTTGGAAGAAACCTGGGATTTTTATTGATGAAGAAGGGGATGCCTATCCCCAAGCTTTGACACTTATACCTTTTGAATATTTCTTGGGGTGACACAGGGTGGCATCCCCAAGCTTGAGATTTAGTCCATTCTTCATCTCATTACATCATTCTGTCCATACACCTGAAAATTTTACTTCATACAAAACTTCACACAATCTTTATTAGCAACATTAGTGCACTCAAGATAATAAGTCTTAAGGTTCAGTTTCAACACGAATAAAACTTCCATTAGAATACAAGCTACTGTAGCACTTCCCTCAAAAAGCTCAATTCCCCAAAACACTCAAAAAGGAACCAACAAGAAGCAAATGCAAATAATGGCAGAAATCTGTCAAAACAGACCAGCAGATAAAAACTAATTTTTTTGAAGACCTTCTGTTGCTCAAATCAAAAAGTGTTGAACTAACGATAGTTAGATAACAACCTGGGTCAGAAGCACAAAAATCCACGCCTCAAAATGACATACAAAAATTTTACACGAATTTTTATGGTGAAGCATAGAAATCTGTTTCAGGACAGCAACTTTCCCAATCATTACTTCTCTCTCATTAGAGGTTACTCTTGGCACAAAAGGCAAATAAAAAGGATAAGGAGTAACTTCCAAGACTTATCTAAAACTTTTGGGTTATCTCCCAATAAGTACTTTTCTTTAAGTTAGACATAAGAAGCAAGAAAAAGAATCAAGTGTTCTCAAATGAAGAAGCATTAAGGGCAAATTTTGTTTTCATAGGAGAGGCAAAAGAAATCTTCTCTCTCTTCTTAGGGAAGTGTTCTATACCTTTTTTGAGTGGAAGTTGATATTTAATGGTGCCTTCTTTCATATCAATAATGGTACCAACCGTTCTAAGAAAAGGTCTTCCCAAAGTAATAGGACATGAAGCATTGCATTCAACATCCAAAACATCGAAATCAACGGGGACATAAGCATTATTAACCATAATAAGCACATCATTAATACTCCCCATGAGTTTATTTTTAGGATTATCATCAAGTGGGACTTCAAATAACAATCTTTCAAAGGTGGCAAATCAAGCATATCATAAATCTTTCTAGGCATAATAAAAACACTACTATCAAGATGACATAAAGCTTTAAAATCAAAATCATTCACTTTCATATTAATGATGGGTTCCCAACCATCTTCTTGTTTTATAGGAATAGAAGCTTTATGTTTCATATTTTCTTCTTTAATTTTTATGAGAGCATCGGTAATGTGTTTTGTAAAGGCCATATTCATAGCACTAGCATTAGGACTTTTAACAAGCTTTTGCAGGAACTTAATAACTTCAGAGAAATTGCAACCATCAAGATCAAAATCATAATTATCATCTAAAGTAGTAGATCTATTACTAGCCTCAACACTAGTGGTAGTGATAGTAGAAACACTAATGTTTCTAGCAATTTCATCTTCTCTCTCCCACTTAGCATGCAATTTAGCAAATAGTCTAACATTTTCATCAATTCTAACTTGTATGGCATTGGTAGCAGCAAAGGGATTCTCATTAGTTTCAGGTTTAGCAGCCATTTTATTCAAAGAAGATTGAGCTTCAGCTAATGATGCTATATTTTTTTTACCATTAGAGAGTTTCTCCTCAATAGTTTTATTGAAAGCAGTTTGTTTACTAATAAAGTCTTTAAGCATAACTTCAAGTTCAGAGGGAGCACTCCTATTATTGTTGTAGAAACTTCCATAAGCATTACCATTGTTGGGAGGATATGACCTATAATTGTTGTTACCAAAATTATTCCTGTAGGCATTATTGCTAAAATTGTTATTTCTTATAAAGTTCACATCAACTTTCTCTTCTTGAGCAACCAAAGAGGCTAAGTGAACATGATTTGGATCAATATGAGCCTTCCCATTAACAAGCGTAGACATAATAACATCAATTTTATCACTCAAAGAGGAGGTTTCTTCGACAGAATTTACCTTCTTACCTTGTGGAGCTCTTTCAGTGTGCCATTTAGAATAGTTAACCATCATATTATCCAGAAGCTTTGTTGCAGCACCCAAAGTAATGGTCATAAAGGTAGCTCTAGCAGCAGAATCCAGTAGATTTCTTGAAAAATAGTTCAATCCTACATAAAAGGTTTGAATAATCATCCAAGCAGTCAGTCTATGAGTGGGACAATTCTTTACCAAAGATTTCATTCTTTCCCAAGCTTGAGCAACATGTTCATTATCAGATTGTTTAAACTTTATTATTTCACTTCTTATAGATATGATCTTAGCAGGAGGATAGTATTTTCCAATAAAAGCATCTTTGCATTTAGTCCAAAAATCAATACTATTCCTAGTTAAAGAATTCAACCATTCTTTAGCTTTTCCTCTCAAAGAGAAAGGAAACAATTTAAGCTTAATAATTTATCCATCTACATCCCTATGCTTTTGCATCTCACAAAGTTCAACAAAGTTATTTAGATGAGCAGCAGCATCTTCATTACCAATACCAGAAAATTGTTCTCTCATAGCAAGATTGAGTAAAGCAGGTTTTATTTCAAAGAAAGTAGCTTCAGGAACAGGTGGAGCAATAGGTGTGCTCATGAAGTCATTGTTGTTGGTGCTAGTGAAGTCACACAACTTAGTGTTTTTAAGAGTAGTCATTTTTTTGTGTTTTTTTAAGAAAAGAAAGCAAACTAGTAAAACTATTTTTTTGTTTTGATAAAGAAACAAGCAAACAAAGCAGAAATAAACTAAGCAAAACAAAAACAACAAAGTAAAGAGATTGGTTATGAGGGACTCCCTTTGTGAAGATGTCCTTGACTCCCCGGCAACGACGCCAGAAAATATACTTGCTGACTCGTGTATTAACGAGCTTGTTGGGGAACCCTAAGAGGAAGGTATGATGAGTACAGTAGTAAGTTTTCCCTCAGTTATGAAATCAAGGTTATCAATCCAGTAGGAGCAAGGAAACACCTCCAAGGTGTTGCTAGCTGGACTTCGGCAGGGTGCACTACGGGTGCCAGCAGCAACGTGGAAACCTGCACAACATAACCACAGAACTTTGCCCCCAACTTATAGTGAGGTTGTCAATCTCACCGGTTTTGCTGAAAACAAAGGATTAAACGTATTGTATGGAAGAAAGTAATATTTTGCAGAAAGTAAACAGAAAGCGGTAAACAATTGTAGATTGATGGTAAAAGAAAGCACTGGGTCCATAGTTCACTAGTGGTGGCTCTCCTTAAGATAGATAACATGTTGGATGAACAAATTACAGCGGGGAAATTGACAAACATCGAGAAAGCAATACATGCATATACTAAACATCTTGACTCCTTTGAGATTCGATTGGGCATTACAACATTATACATAGACCGTAATCCAACTACATCTATGACTAATAATACACCTCCAGGTTATCATCCGAACCCCCTCCAGTATTAAGTTGCAAGCAACAGATAATTGCATTACGCATTGCATGTAAAGTAAACAATATGATTGTTCTATGAATAAAGGATTGTTGTTTTCTCCCTAGTAGGAACAACACATCTAGTACCTTAGAGATTTCTGTCACTTTCCCAGATTACTAGAGGCATGAACCACTATCAAGCATAAATACTAACTCTTGGAGTTGCTAGCATCTACTTGGCCAAGATAGCTACTAACAACGGAAAATATGCAAGATCACAAATAACAAAGACATGATATAATCAATAATCAATCTAAAATAGCATCTCAATATCCATCGGATCCCCGTAAACACAACATGTAGGAATTACAAATAGATGATCTTGATCATGAACAAAGCTCACAAGATCTAAACATGATAGCACAAAGGAGAAGAACCAGCCATCTAGCTACTACATGGACCCGTAGTCCAGGGATGAACTACTCACGCATCACACCGGAGGCTTGCATGGTGATGAAGAAGGCCTCCAGGGTGAATTCTCCCCTGTGATAGGGTGTCGGGAAGAGCTTCAGATCCCTCCCGGTCTAGGAATGGATATGGCGGCGGCTACAGACTCTTTCATGGAATTTTAGTCGGGTGCTTAGGGTTTCTGTATCGGAGACATCTTATAGGCGAAAGGGGAGGCCGAGGGGGTGACCTAGGTGGCCGCACCACCCCCTGGCGCGGATCAGGCCTGGCCGCGTGGCCAGGTGGTGTGGGCGGCCCCTGGCCCCTCTCCGTCTCGTATTCTGGCTCCGTGTCCTCCTCGGTGAAAAACTGACTTTGGCTTTTGCCCTGTCCAATTCTGAGAATATTCATTTTCTGACTTTCCTGGAACCAAAAACAGTAGAAAACAGACAACTGGCACTGTGGCTCTTATTAATAGGTTAGTCCAAGAAAGTGTATAGAAAGTACTCCAAAGTATGGTCAAAACATAAGAAAGTAGGTAAAACCAAGCATGGAACATCAAAAATTATGGATACGTTAGCAACGTATCAATGGTTTCCACTCGACATCATCGTGTTGCAGCACTTCCTTGAACCACATGTCTACAGCAACATCATTGGTGTCGTCAGACTAGAACCACCACTTACAACATGGTGGGACTCGAGTGGGTGAAGACGCACAACATGTTGGTTGTCCGAGACACACCCTGAGAAACCATAGAAATCGCCCTGCCAGCATCATCATCTATGCAGTTTGTCGAGCACATGGTGAGTGTTGGCTTCTCAGGATCAAGGACAGTGGATGACTGCAGTGGACAGATAGGTAAGGTCTCCGAAGGATCAATGCCGTCCAAACAGAGATAAGCCCAATGCTAAGGGCCATGGCAGCATGGTCGATGCCACCAATGGTTTGGCGATAACCCAACATCGGGTTGAACTTGATGTCGATGCATGACTGCATCGGCTTGTCCAGTGAGAGCTCCGGTGGTCTGAGGACCGCTGCTTCTGTGCTACCCAAGGACGAGACCGTGACTGTAGAATGGTCGCGACCGTCGTTGACGTCCAAACCCGATGTCAAACACCTTGTGGGCATGGCAGAAGCGAGGATGGCATCCGTGTGTGGAACACCAGCAGCCACGAACCGATGCGTGGAGATGAAGGAGGGCGAAGAAGGCTTGGTATCCGGCTGCTCAAGTGCTATATCCGGCGCGAACAATGACCCAGTCATGATGGCAACTGAACCCTTGGAGGCCTCCTGCCCTTCCCGCTCCTTGACGCCAAATTGCCGCGCACAAGAAGCCAGGAACACGCGCGCCTCATTGAGGCTCGCCGTGATGGCCGCGAGTTTTGCCTCCATCTTTGTATGCGGATTCCCCGTCGCCTCCATCCTTGTATGCGGCTCAACACCAAATCGAAATTGGGGGGTGGGGAATTTAGTGGAATTTTTGGAGGAATCGTTGGTTCTGATACCAAATTGTCACACCCCGCCCCCTTGCCGGTATGATCGCCGGCGTGAGGCTCGATCAATCGCATGAATCAGGAACAGAGAGAGAACAACATAGAGAGAGAGAGAGAGAGTAGCGAGCACAGTTTGTTCTATTCCTTTCCTCAGACTAGTTCGATGACCCCTCCTCTTGCGGCTTTCCCTTTTGTTGCCAGAAACCGATACCGCCAACCCATGACCACCAGCCTATGGCCCATGACACCTAGGGCCACATCTACCGAGGTACCGGGCATGACGGATATGCATGCACTAGGCGCGGCTCTGAACACATGTCACGTGCTAACACGTGGTGGGAGGTTTTTCGTTGTTCGTTTAGCCTTCTTTTTAGTGTCTTCTTTGGGATGGAGGCGACGGCTTACCTCCTGGAGTCAGAATAAGGTTCTTCCCGCTCTATCCTCGCTCCGATGGTGCATCTAGCGCCAACGGAGAGCCAGTCCGTCTTCGTGTTCGTTGGTGTGATTCAAGGTCAGTCTCTTTCGATCTACGGTTGTCATCTTTGGCAATGGTTGCTGCTCTGGTGTGCTGGTCCTTTGTGGCCTTAGCACGATGACTTCCCGTCTGTCTACTACAACAAGCTCTACTACGACAAGCTTTGCCCGGCTCCGGTGATGGAGGGGCGAGGATGACGGCGTGCCTTCGGCTCGCGCTAGTGGTTGTAGTCATCGCTAGGTGGTCCAATGAGCTATTTGTAATTTTAATTATTTTTGCCTCTTGTTAAAAAAAGGACGCTAATTAGTGCCGCGGCAAGTTATGGAGCGACCCGACAGTAAGTTGCAACGTGGCAATGGGATTTGATGGCACTTGTCATGCCCCGTCGCTTTGACAATCCAACAGCTGGCAACTAGTTCGCTGCACGATTCTATAGAACAAATTTACGCTTTTTATAATTTGCCCAAAAAAAACGCAAACGACCCTCTGCATCTACCATTCACATGTATGATACGTACATGTGCCATATTAACACCGCAACATCCCGCAAAAAAAAAAAACACGGCAACATCGGTTTTAGAACGTGCGGCTTTGAGTTATTAATCAAGCCTTCATAACTTGTAAGTCACCGATCCAGCAAAGATATTGCAGTCAGGAGATTCACCGACCAGAAGCAAACAAGGGTACGTTCTCCCTTTGCAACACAATATTTCCAACATGAAACATTATCTTGACTAAAAAGTATGATTCGCGACATAGACGTATGTGAATTGCGGTAGCTGCAAGGAAAGGTCTATGAACAAAGTAAACATGGAGTGTAACACTAGATTATGAGCAACAGTCACGTCACGCAGATCTCCGAATTATTAGTGAGCTGGACGCTCAGATTTAAAAAAAAAATTAGTGTGGGCTGATGGACAGAAAGACAATAAAGAGGCCGTTGCATTATCCAAAATCTTGAGACAAAGGGTATGAAGCCGCCCGTGTGTCAGCGGCGACCGCTAATTTGGCTGTGAGCATGTAACCGAGAAGAGAGAAAAAAAATGATGCAGTACGTATAGTCTGTACTGTTTTCTATTCTCAAAAGTCCAGATTTTCGCCGCATTTCAGGTTCAGATGCATGAAATGATCGGTTGTGCATTTTTAGCATCTATTCACCCTGACGCAAGCAGGGCATGAATTGGTCAGTTATGCAGAACGTACGTTTGTCGTTTCAGCCTTTGAAGGTCTGTTGATCAGGTAGAAGTCTGGACTGTAGATTTTCCGCTATACTAGTTACGTCGGCGTCACATTTCATTGAATATGAACGTCGGAAATGACAGCACTCTCAGTCTCAGCCAGCAGCGTCCGAAACAGACAAGAAGGTTCTACACTTGGCAAAAGTGGTTCTCGTTCTATCGTGGATGACTCGGAGCCTCTCGGTCCTCATAGGGTGCATTGCGATAGTCAAATTCTTTTCATGGAATTCATCGACAAATAAGGTGCGGTGAGATGAGACATACATTCAGTGGAAAAGTCGGTGCTATATTTTTTTGTTTTTTGACTTCCAAGCCAGCCTGTAAATTGGTAGGAGTACCTCCCTAAGAACCGTAAAAAGTGTGTTAAAGTCAAAGCTATAGCCAATTCTTGATTTTTTTTTTTTGAGGTAAGCCAATTATTGATTCTACAATAAGCCCAGC
This sequence comes from Avena sativa, assembly GCA_916181665.1. Classification (NCBI taxonomy): domain Eukaryota; kingdom Viridiplantae; phylum Streptophyta; class Magnoliopsida; order Poales; family Poaceae; genus Avena; species Avena sativa. Next base: position 623,143,483 of record OV702288.1, on the reverse strand, counting down.
TTTCTATTTTGAGGGGGTTGGAATAAGCCCAGCTAATATCGCACGATCAGTAATGGTGGTGGGCCTTTAATGGCGATCTAGGCTGATGTTGATGGCTGCAACACTCTTCTCAGGCTTCTTATGGGCTTTGTGACCTGTCGACCAGACCTCCTTTCAACGGATTGCATGCATCTTCACCAGGCTCTCTTTGTCGCTTCAAACGCATCATCATCGAGGAACCGGCATAACACTAGTTCGGCGTTCCTAGCCCAATTCCGGCGTTACGTCTGGTCTGGGAACCGCAGTTTTGTTTTCCACTCATGTTCACAGCCCGAGTTCCCGGTCTTTGACCAAAATTTAAACAAATACGGCGATTCATTAAAATGCATGTGAGTTCTTACATATTAATGTCAAATTTGAACATATAGCTGGATTTTGCCTTAAGTAGGCTAAAAAAACTATAAACAAATCAAAATAACTAATAAACGATGTCAATGCCGATGCTGACCAGTGCGCCGTTCTCATGCCGAAGTGGCACTAGAATGACGTGTAGTCGACGTCCTGGGTCCTGTTGTCGATGGCGTTGTCGCTCGGCGGCTACGGTGGCCGGAAGCTGCCTTGGCTGGCGTCCCCGCAGCGCCACGGTTGCGATGAGGGTTCGGCCTGGTCTTCGTCTTCGAGGACGATGAGCTACGCATCTTGGTAGGCGCGCTGCCGGCGAGCACCGCGCGTGGCCTAGCGCTCGGCCTGCCCATGCAGACGTCGGGTGCGTTCGGCCTCCTCGCGGCTTCTAGTCCGCCCTGGACCCGGCGAATGCATCCTCATCGACGGGAACGGCCCAGTCCGCCAGCTCGGGCTCCAGCATGCGAAGCTTCGGCGCGTGGCGCTCGTTGATGACGATATCGCACGAACGCGTCTGGGCGGCAAGCGCGCCGGTGACTCCATCTCCCGCTTCATCGAAGAGCGCTGGTGCCGAGCCCAATGAACGTGAGGCCGACGCCAAGGACGAGGACGATCCGCCGCCCATCCTTATCGGCACCCAGCTGGGCGCCGTCGCCGCATGGCGTCGGGCACCCGATGGCGGCGAGCGCGGAGGATAGCACAACCACGGGCTATTCCCGGCGCTGATATGCTCGAGGGCGGTGGCAAGTGTGCGGCCGGGCGCACTCCACCACCATCGCCTCCCGCGGCGTTGTTGCGCGTCGGCGGCAGGCCTACACCTTCGTAGGCAGCCAGCTGCTGGTTCCGCCGTTCGGCAAAGAAATGCTCCCAGTGCGCGAGGTTGCCTGGGTCCTCGGCGAGCTCCGGGTCTTCCATGGCGGCGATGGCCGTCTGGATCTCCTCCACCATCTCGTCGCCCTCCGGCACCGGCGACACGGGCATGCCGCTCGCGCTGAGCTTCCAGGTCGGCGGGCAGGGGAAGTCTGGCAGCGCCGGGTATCCGACGTCGTGGAGCAGCCATGCCTCCCATGGCTGCAGCGAGCGCCTACCGAAGCCGTTGGCCGACGCGGGATCGCCGGGATATCACTCAGCCATCGGTTCTTCTTCTCGTCGCCGAGGAGGTTTGGTGGTTTGGGGGAATGGGGGTGAGAGAGGGTGTGTGCTCTGGAAGACGGCGAGAACACCGACATTTATAGCCGAAAGAGGAAAGGGCGGTGAAGGCGGAAAGGGTGTAGCGGCGTGGGCGGGAAAGTGGAAACAGCGGGAAGGTGGTCCGACGGTGGCGTGCCATTACGGCCACGCGTGGCCGACGAGACACAAGGTCGTTGCCTGGCGGTCCTTTGCGGGAGCCGAGGCGACGGGATGAGGATGACTCAGCTTTCACACAATGACAGAGCAAGGCCATCGACACGGGTTTATTTTTTGCCGATTTCACTTCATTTGCGCGGTTCCCGGCACCCCAGGTTCGGTCTGGGAACCCTGGATGCAATTTGGGCGAATCCTATGAAAACTGGGCGTGTGGGAGGACGACAGGGCGAGTTTTCGCCTTCCAGATTAAACAACGATCTGGGAGCATGCAGACCATGCGTGTAAAAATGAAAAGAACTTACTTCGGACGAAGAGAAACTGAAGGTGAAAATAAACCACCGCCAGTAGGAGCATGAGAAGGAATGCGCAACAAGGCCGGCAAGATCTGGTGGAAGCATCGATTAGTCCTAAACATGAGTATAGACTGTCAAATCGCTTGATTAACACAAGATTACCTTTTAATCAGTGGCTGAGGCTGCAAAGGTCCCTCGACAGGCAACTAGGGCACTAGGCAAGTGACAAGCAACTTTCTTGTTGAATGATTGGGCAACTTATGTATGCTGGACTGCAAGTAGCATCAGCCCTACGTCGCTGCTTACCGATGATAATCAGACGACATAAAAACTTCTGCACATAATAATCAGTTCAGTACTTACTCCAAAACCAGCGCTGGTTCAGAAGGCAAAGGGTAAACTGACAATCAAAACATGTCCAGAGACATAGTCGCCCTCGAATTTGGATTGCTTCATGCTGCCAAACAAGATCAGCTGTTGTCTTCATTGCTGCAAATCAGGAAAGGTTAGACAAGGATGGGGCAACTTCATCAACACAATACAATGATATATCAGAGACGAAGAAAACATACTAACAAGTGACAGCAGCTCCTCGGGCCACAGAAACTTTGCTTTCAAAAGAGAACACGCAAGAAACTCATATCAGATAAGAACTCCAAGCGAAGAGACAAATCGTAAACCACGATGTCTGCGGAAATTCAATCAGGAAATCAAAACTTGATAACTATCAGGTGTGTATTTTTCTGTGCTTCCAGTGATCAAATGAAGAACTTGGCTGAAAATGCAGGCCACTGAACTCCTGTCTCCTTCAGATTCCATGATTACCAATAATGCTTAGTAAAGATGAAAAAAGAACAGATTTAATTTGAACGGCCACAAGAGTCCTAGTATCAACATCACACACTAGTAGGGAGGACAGTGATCAGATTTCCGTTTTGCAAAAAGATGGTCATCGGAAGACAAAGGGAAATGCCAAAAGCTACCCAAAGCTGCCAACTAGTTTACTTGTTTAAGATAAGATCCAGTACACTCAATAACATGTAGGGGCGTCCTTTAGCCCTAGTAATAAACAAGATGCAGTACAAAAGGTAGTACCCCACTCACTAAGTATGCAGGTGCATCGAATCATCAAATGCATCTTTGCACACAAGGATACACCGATTAAACAACAGCCCGCTGTCCTGAAACTTCGCCAAGACGAGTAATTTCAGACCAAGGAGCTGGAAGGAGAGTGCTCAGCCACTGAACATGCTGGATTCATTTCAAGTAAACACAAGATAATATTGTATGGCCAGCTGTGAGGCCATCTGCTATCAGGGAAAAACACGCCGAGAGCACAAAACCGTTTGAAACATCAGGTGGACTTGCTGTTAGTGGCGGAACAAGCAACAGAGAATTGGCGTAGTAATAATAGAGTAAGAATATGCTCCAGTTCAATGTGTATCCGCAAACAAATTAGAGAAATTATAAGCAGGAGTTCCAGTTCAATGTGTTTATCAGCAAACAACTTACAGAAAGTAAGCAGACGTTAGAAACAATGCGTTGCAAGTGGCAAACATAAATTGTAGGGCAATTATTCAACAATGTAATCTGCAGTAGTGGCACCAGCATTTACGAACTGGGCGATACATCCAGCAATTGTGAATTTCTAATGCAAAGTATCCAGTTCTCCTTTTGAATCAGAGAGCAAAGTATGGTGGTTGAGGAAAACGCATTAGTATATGTATGCACGTCAGTTAGTTTGTCTGTTAGCTGATGTTGCAAGTGGCATTAGAAACAATGAGTTGCAAGTGGCAAACACAAATTGGTTGGCAATTCAACAAGGTAATCTGCAATGCTCACAGCCGCTTTTGTGAACTTGCAAAACATCCAGCAACTGCAACTGTGAGTTTGTAACGGTTTTGTGCTGTGAGTTCTCCTTTAGAATCATAGTGCAAACTATGGTGGTTCAGGAAACCGCATTAGCAGAAGTTTGTTAGTTTGTTAGCTGATGTATGAGACATCAATTCATGATGATATAGAACCAGCATAGTACATGTCAAGAAGAAAATGACATGAAGCATCAAAGTAGCATCAGCCTAAAATTACACTTCCAGCCCAAGCTAAGTGGCGCTGCTACAAGGCAGCCAAAAAACACAATGAACCTCTCCTATACCTATGGAGGATCCTAACTCTTACTAATGTACAATTGCAACTCCAATTCTATCTGAATTCTCCTATCATCTAATCACAATAAATAACTGACCTCAAGCATTTTACACTGGGCAAATAAGCAGGTCCAAAAAAAGATATAGTAATATCCACGCGTTGCACATAATGTCGAGCACATTGCTGGCGCCCTAGGAGGCTGGCTCCGGCCTAATGGTAGAACACGACCTGCGGGACGGCGAAGCCGGTGGTGTCCTTGAGGAAGGGGACTACCTGCGGGCGCTGGGCGAGGTCACGGTAGAAGGCGTACTCCGCCTCGTAGTCGTGGAGGTCAAGCTCGGTCTTCTGGTTGCTGTGGTAGTGGTGCTTGGCGTCTGTGGCCTTCCCGAACCCGAACACGCTCACCCTTTCGCAGACTCCCACCGCGACCATGATGGCCTGCATCCCGGAGGAGTAGTGGAAGAGGGCGGCGTCGTGCGCGGTGTTCCAGTCCTCGACGGCGCGGCCCGTCTCGGTGACGAAGCGGCGGAGCGAGTAGTACTTGACGATGCGCGCGCAGAGGACGTCGAGGCGGGGGTCGGTGACGGAGATCGGGGCGGCGTGGGTGGCGGGGGAGGAGGCGTTGCAGGCGGCGACGTCGAGGAAGTGGGAGGCCTGGCAGATGTAGAGGAGGATGGGGACTCCGTCGCCGTAGGGGTGGCAGAAGCAGCCGGGGCGGCGCGCGCAGAGGTGGAGTATGTTGCTGTTGATGAAGGAGAGGTTGGTCCTGGCGCCGACGTGCGCGGAGTAGCCCGCGATGCGCGCGTTGTTGAGGCGGAACACGGCGTCGTGGGAGTCGATGAGGGCGCCGTTGGTGTGGCGGAGGAGGATGCCGCTGTTCCCGACGACGGCGCAGGAGGGGATGCGGCCGGGGAGGGAGAGCGTGGATGGGAGGTCGCGGAGGACCGCGGTGTCGTAGCGGCGGAGGCGGTGCCAGGCACGGAGCGCGCGGCGGAGGGAGGGGTCGAGGAGGAGCTCCTCGCGCGGGAGCGGGTGGAGGAGGGAGTCGTGGTGGTCGCGGCCCGCGTGTTGTTGGCCGCGGCGGTGCACGGGGAACTGGTGGTGGCGGAGGTGGAGCCTGTCGCGGCGCCAGGCGCGCGCGCGGGCGCGGGAGGAGACTGGGAGGCGGCCCTCGAGGAGATCGTCGACGTCCCGGCGCAGCGATGGCTCGGAGCCGTCGACTGTGGCGAGGCGGAGGAGCGTGGCGTTGAGGCGCGCGGGATCGAGCAGCAGCGGCTGCGGGGCGAGCACGGGCGCGGGGGCCAGCGCGCGGCGGAGCGCGGAGGGGAAGGAGGCCACCCCGCAGAGCACGACGAAGAGGAGCGCCGCGAAGGGTCCCCGCAGCGGCCGCTTCATGGCCGCCGCCGCCGCGGGCTAGGTGGGCTGGGGCCGCATCGGGGGAGGCGCATCTGGGGTGTGAGACGAGGTCCGGGTGGCCGGGAGGGAGTGGGGACGGCGACTTTGTTTTTTCTTTATATCGGACGCGGAACGCGATGGATTCGAGCGTGGCGAGGTGGGATTATATACTGTAGGTCGGAGCGTGATTTATTTGTGGTTGGTTGGACTTTGGGTTCGGCAAACGGGGGATCCAATGTGCGGTTCGAGCGTCGGGGGAGCAATGATTCTGTGTTGGGAGGGAGGCAACGTGAGTGCACGCCATGCCTCCTGCAGGAGATGATGGGCTTTGTGACTTTTCTTCTGTAGAGGCATGGCATGGCAACGGTCTGTACTCTCTCTGTCTATGTAGTCGTGCCACGCGATCGAAGCAAAAGTAGAATACTCCCTCTGTCCTGAAATACCCTGCATTCTGGGTTTAGTCAAAGTCAAACTTTATAAAGTTTGGTAGAATATATAGAAAAAACTATAAACATCTATAGCACCGAATGTGTATATTATGAAAATATATCTTATGACGATTCTAATGGTGCTTATGTTGTATTATAGGTGTTCATAATTTTTTCAATATCTTTGGTCAAACTTTACAAAGTTTGACCTTAACTAAATCCAGAATGCAGGATATTTCAGGACAGAGGGAGTAGTGTAGACCACATGCCATTTTGATGATCTGGCTGAGAGAAGTGCATAGAATACTTTTATTTTTTATTCGTGCATGCAAATTTCTTCAAACGACATAGGCAAGGTCCTCCGTTAAAAAAGTCATAGGCAAGGTCCCGTGCTTTTTAGGCACACTTGTAGCTTTTTTTTAAAGGTAAAAGGTCTCGAAGGACTAGGAGAAGGACATAGAGATTGCATTAGAATGAAAAGAAATTTAAATTAAGTCCATTTCTTTTACAAACAGAACCCCACAGAAACCCATAGAAACGCGATCAAGTCCAATGTCGCCGATGAAAGTTAACCTCCAAGCATGCGGTCGCCCTTGCCTCCACCGGAGACAAAACCACTTCGTCCCCCAAAGGGTCAAAACGCCACTCACCATAGAATTCATAGTTCGCACGGCCACTCGCCGGACAAGTTCATAGTTCACGGCCCAAACGCCAAAAGTCCAGCGGCGGAGTACAAACCAAGCAATCAAACGGTGTCGACGTCGTCCTACGTCGTCGCCGGAGTTGGTTGCGCGGACAATGGAGGAGCAAGAGTCGGCCCGGCTGGTTTTAAGTCCAAGATTTAATATTATACTACTACTCCGTATTTCGAGGAAAGAGAGAAAAAAGCACCATTATCATGGTTATGCTCTGGATATAACAAAACGATGCTATGATAAATCATGGCCAAAAAAGACATCATTGAAGCTGTTCATGGGTTTTCCTGTGACGCAAATTTTCATGCACTTGCATGAATTCTTCCCAAGACGCTACACCTGGCTCTGGCTCAACCAATTGATCCTGAAAATCCCAGCATTAGTCCAAGATGTCGTCATCACGCTCGTCCTCGACGATCATGTTGTGCATGATCACACAAGCAGTCATCATATCCCACATCCTCTGTGTGCTTGAGGTTCTGGCAGGATATCAAACAATGGCCCACCTTGACTGAAGCACACCAAATGCTCGCTCCACATCCTTCCTAGCGCCCCCTTGCTCTTTCGCAAACCTCTTGCATTTCTCATCTCTAGGGTTGCAGATTGTCTTCACGAAGGTGGCCCGGGATGGATAGATACCGTCAGCTAGATAGAGTAAATCAAAGTTCAATAAACACATTATATATTACACATGCAATTATACTAGGCAATGTTACCTCTTTAGCAAATTAGTCTAACATGGATTTGCACTACGATTTCTAGAACATTGTTAGCAAGTTGCAATCTTCAGAACAAATAGCATTGCACTACAAGTAACGGTGCAAGGTAATTGCAATGACACAATAATTCTAAGGACCAACCCATGATCAACAAGTGAAATAATTACAAGAAGGGAAATAATATCATTCAGCTATGAACTATCAATGAAGAAAAAACCCTATGATTTAGCGCAGCAAAGCAAGCATCATAACAAATGTTGCCAAGAGAACATGTAAGATGCTGACTCAAGCAAACATGCACAATATTAATTAATGATAGCGCCACAAAATATGAATGATAATAGTCACTTCTTTGCAGAATATTTTTATGTCTAAATTCTACATATACAATTTATGGCAGATGCAATTATAGATAAATAATTAACTATAGCTTCACTTATAAACAACAAAATTCTTATTCGTTTTCATTGTACTGGCCAAGCAATAGCAGGATATGATCTAATCATAAATCATCATGATGCTAGATAAATGTAAGTTTCCAGAACTCTGATATTATGTATAGATCAAACAGTTGAAAGTCGTTTTAATAGCCCCTGTCTTTAAGATGGTATTTCATTGGATTCAAGCAACATTTACACTTCACTTACCACCAACAAATGACATTGCAGGTTGTGCATGGGTTCATTTAACAGATGAAACAGTGAAAGATTAAAACGGGCATCTTAACAAGCAAATTTCTTGTACTCTAGCTACCACTGTGCATGCCTTTTTTGCTTCATACGTTGTGGCTAATCAAGCGCCCAGGATATCCGGGATAGAGCCCCACACTGCCTCCCGTGGGAAAATTACAATCGCAAGCGCCATCGCTTAAAATTGCGTTGACGCTTCACAAAATCTCGGGATGAAGCCGAGATCAACTGATATTGCCAGGATAAATCGGCTAGCGTCTACTCTTAATGCCCCCATTATACATGCCCTCAAGTGTTAAACCGCGTTGTACAGTGGCTAAGGAGTGGACGAGAACTCGAATCTAGCAGCAGATGCAGAACCCCCAAACGAAAATGAAATCTACCTGAATAGAATCACTGCGTATCTTACCATATAAACCCTAAGAGTAGAAGGCACCTACCTCGGCCACGGGAAGAGGCGGCGGGTTCACCAACATCCGCTCAGCGTCGACTTGCTCAGGCGCTGCATCCAGATCTAGCAGAGGAAGCTCCTCCTGATCCGCCGCCACCGCGACGAACCCTCCCGACGCGGCCGCCACACGAGCAGCACCACGCGCCGTAGCACGAGCCGCACCTCGAACCGCTCCACCATCAGCCTCCAGCGCATCTGGGGCGGTGACGCCGCCCCGGCCACAGAGCTGCTCCCGCCCTCCATCCAGTGCGGAATTGACGAACGGAAAGCTCGCTGTAGCGGAAGAAACCGATGGGAAGGCGGTGCAGCGGTGGAGACGAGGGTTTTCTACTTCCAAATCTGGTGAGACAGGGGGAAGTGGGTGGGGGAAGAAGGCGACGTGGCCGAGGGGTTCCTTTTATACGGCGGGACGATTCAGTACTAGTCCGACGACGTCACTCCGTATAATTCGTACACCGTACAAAATACTGTACTCGTATGTCCACGCGTGTACACCCACACCATACACCGCACCGTACAGACGCGCTTTAGCGGGTTTCGCTGAACAATCCGAAACCTGGGACCCTTTAACCCGTGTTCATCTGAATCGTCCGAATCTTCATCGCGGCCGTCCGTTCTGAGCCAGCGTCCAAACGTTCCCCCAGGGAGGACACCGGAGCAAAAGTGTATTTTTAAATGTCTTGTTGGAGATGATGAAGGGATATCATTAAAATATGATTTCTATTGTGTTTGACAAGAAACATATATGGATTAAAATGAGCATAACATCAATCTTGAACGAAGATGAACCAGGCGTATGAAGCACTATCTAGAAACTTTATCACCGGGGTAGCCGTTGTAGGTCCCCGATCGTTGGGAAAAGTCTGAAGACTACTGGTTACCTCGCCCCCTAGATGACGAGGAGAGGAGCGGCGAGATCCGATGGCGGCAATTTAGGTGCAAATCAAGCAACACCACAAGTTTAATAATGAATTGTTCAAGTCCAAAGTCACCAAATCACACGTAGGTAAACGTGAGCAAGCATACACACGTGTGTGGTACACATGCAGCATATTTCATGCTTGCATTCTACCCACTTGAAGCAACCCCTGATAAGGTGGTTTTGCTCTGTTGTTATCGTGGGACTAAACTTGCCACATTGTAGTTAAGATTTGCACACACTACTTTGACGAGTACTACTTTGTTTAGGTTTGTAAGTCCTACATATTCAAATTCTGAGCCAAGCTTTGATCATGATTTTGAGCAACAAAATACGTGTTATACATCACAAACGTTATGCCATTGAAAACTCCTTTTGAATACGAATCCAGTGTTTTATTTTCTGTGTCATATAAATTACACTCGCTTAGTTAAATTTAAGGTAAAAGTTACACTACAAATCGACTGAGATTATAAAACCAAACACACAGAGAGAGAGAGGGTAGTTCATTTTTTTTTTGGGGAGGGGGGTCCCATTTCGTCGAACGTGTTTTACGTGAGGATCTCAGCTCACCGGAACTGGGCAGATTCGTTGCGCGTCCAAGTCTAGGAGCTTGCCGTCGATCGTTGGTGGAACCGGGTCAGCTTTGGCCGGACCGATCGACCTTCCCCAAGCGTCCCGCTCCTGTTATGTCCACTAACCACTAGGATCATTCTGGTCTACGTCGCTCTCAATCCTCGGACCCTTCTTCTGGGTTTCGGCACTTCGGTACCGTTTCATTGGCAGCCTGGATGAGTCCATGTGGAGTCCTAAGCAATCACCACCGAATTTGGTTAAGCCACAAAACCAGCGACGGATCGACCTCTGCCTCGTGTATTTTCCATCATCTTCCTCGACGCCTATGATGAGGCAAGACAAACAATATCCTTGACCCGCCCACGATTAGCCGGATTCCACGACGGCGAGCACCGAGAATCTTTTCGGGGCGTGTCAGCAACAGTTCAGAACAGGTAGGATCTATAGGTGCACCAACCTTTTATTACAGCTTTGTCTGCAGCTGCACGGAAGGTTCTGATCTCGAAACCACTAGTACTACAAGGTGGGCGTCTCAAAGTGCTAAACTGAATTTTGACAGGAAAATTCAGCTGGACTAGTAGATTCTTTTTCGGGGAGATGAGTTCCAAGTTAGTTCAAATGGACAAGGCTCCAACCAAACTGACTTTTGACAGGAAAATATTAACTTGTCGGTCCAAGTGACACCGGGGAGAACCTAGTCCAAGCGCTCCAAATGGAAACCTAGTCCAATATTTTGGTGGAGAGCCTGACAAATCTGGAATGCGACCTGAGACAGTCTATGTCTATCCCGCGAAAAGGACAGAGGGAAGAATGCAAGAGCCAACTTCTGCCGCACAACTCACCATCGTGCGAACAAACAAGGGATGTTGATGGTAGACACGACTCGATAGGGGCAGGGGCAGATCCTTCCAGCAGAGAGCTCCACTTGGTGTCCGTAGGCTCGAGTTCCAACGACCAACCAAACTCGTTATCAGTGGAACTGGAACGTCACGGCAAGTGGTGGAAAGAAACGAAGACGGCGGCGACGACTACGAGTAAACGGAAAGGGAGCCGGGAGAGGCGGCCTGGGGAAGCCCATCTCCGGTGCAAGTTGCAACTCCACAACGAGCATTTTGATGACGTGGAAGTCATCCTCTCCAACTGGCAAGACCGCCATGAGGGATGACATCGTGACCATATATACAATGTCATCTAGAACTGCAACCGACCATACACTTTAGGACGGTAGAAAATACGAAATACAATGTCATCATGTAGGGCGAGCATTCCTGAATCAGGCACTGCAGTCTGCAGCAGCAGCAGATGAACTGATCACTTGGGAGCACTGAAAAGGAAAACTATCAGTGACCAGGTTTCCATCACATTGGTCGTAACAGGAGGCAGCATGGATCATTCCATCTACTAGGTGTTTGCTACACCGACTACATATGCGTTCCATGCGTCTCCCTGGTTAAATTGCTTCAGCTCTTCATACTTGACGTCGCGGTCCGCGGTATACTCCTTGGCGTTTCCGCTTGATCGGGTGTCTGGCATATCCCTGATCCAGACGTGGATGGATTTGAATCCAGCTTCCTCCAGGCAGTCCTTGATTTCTGGTATCGACCACCTGCAAAACAGCGACACAAATTACAATCTTGATTGAAGATAATCTCCCCTGATCTGTACAAAAGAACAGAAATGTACTGTCTTGCTATTTGCTGCATATTGTTCAGAGAGCAAGATAACATGGCGAGGGAGCTTTGATGGTATTGCACAAGTGTACCACTGACCATAACTCACTTCCCAATGTTACAAGCATGACTATCACAGTTATAACAGCATCAACACTCCCTCAGATCAATAGCATCAAAGCTGCACAAGCTATTCAAATTGGTTTCCCTGCACTGCAGTCCACGTATACTGTTATCTAATTCCCACTGAACCAGGACATTGTTTTGTGAGTACTTGCATGATAACAACTGCAGATGCTGAGTCATAGTAGAATGCAAGTATGATGGGAAAACGTTGAAACCTACCACAGGAGGCCCAGGACCAAGCCCATGAGGTTCCAGCAGGACCAGGAGGCGCAGCAGCGGGCAAAGCTTACAGATAAGTTTCTACTCCCTCCGACCCATATTAGTTGACTTGGATTTGTCTAGATTTGGATGTATGTAGCACTGAAACATGTCTAGATACATCCGAATCTAGACAAATCTAAATCAACTAATATGGGTCGGAGGGAGTACCTTAAATTACAGGATCTGGTAAGTTTCCTATAGATTTGGTTTGATTCCCATCAGATAAGATTACCTTACAGTTTATGTTCCAATTGTTAAGGTCTTGTATATACAATGGCACCAGGTATGAGATTTAAACTTCAGAAAACTGCCTCCCTATCTTCACCGCGTATAAGCACCTTTCCTCTCTACAAGTGTGCCACTGACCATAACTGTAACTGAAGAATGTCCCCAAGTTAAAAACATATGGCATAGGTAAGTGCGAGTGTGCTCCTCCTATCACCGAAATAACAACAGCAACTCGCTCGGATAAGTAGTATCAAGCTGCTCAAGCTAATGTAATGGCATTGCCTTTGGTCTCCCTACACCTACACCGCATACAATGCTATCCTAATTTCCCACTGAAGCATGACAGTATTTTGTGAGTATGGGCATGATAACAACCACACATGGCTACACATAGTAAGGATGACGGAAAAATGTTGAAACCCACTGCAGGAGGCCCAGGAAGCCCATACGGCTCCAGCAGGATCTGGAGGCGTGGAAAGCAGGCAGAATTTAGAGATAAGTGTCTACCTTAAGTTACAGGATCTGGTTTGTTCCCCTTTAGATAAGATGCTTTTAACTTACAGTTTATGTTCCAATGGTTAAGGTCACGTCCATATAATGGCGACAGGCATATGAGATTTATTCAGCAGAAAATTGCCCCAACTCACTCTCTTTCTCTCTACTACACTGTCAGGCTCCTGATGAGAGCGGGCAAACAATCAGTTAACCAACGGCCAGGATGAGAGCGGACCCAGTCGACAAGGATCAATGATCCACAACGCTCGATGGCTTATTACAGCACCCAGTTAAACGCTGGCGTCATTATTATATTTACCGTTTTATTTCCACCCTCTGTAATAAATGAACCATATATATGCCGGCTATGCCGTGGTGAATGGGTAAGAAAGATGAACTAAATTAGAATCGCCTAGTTAGCGTTAGCCTCTTTCTTCAACTCCTCTGCTCGTCGATCTCCGATCCCGAACCCTATCTCACAAAAACAACTACCAAACTCGCATACGAGTCACTCAGGTCGATCGCAGACCTTACAGTGGTATCAGAGCTGTACGATCCTCGGCGGAATTTTTTTTCGGAGGGAGGCGTTCCGAGATCAAGCTTGGTTCCGATCTGTGGCGGCGAATCGAATTGGGAAGAGAGGGTGGTTGGGATCTCTCGTAAAATCCCACCCTCCTCACCCTGTTCGCGGCAGCGGGGGTTGGTCGACAGAGGTGCTGGAGGCGGTGACGTCCATCTCGACGGGTCGACAGCAGCGGCACCATTCGGACTCAGATCGAGGGTCTAGTCACGGTTGCTGGAGAATACTTCTCTGGTGGTAAAATTTGGTGACAGCCTTGGTTTGTGAGTTTCTGGTGGCGGTAGACGGAACGGAGATGGCACCAACAAGAGCACAGACGGCCGCAGCAGGAACGTTCGACGCTCAATCTGCAGTTGAGCGGCTGGAAGCCGAGATGACAGAAATTCGGGGAGAATTGACGGAGCTTAAGTTGGCATCAGCGGGAATTGCAGACATCAAAGCTAACATGCTGACAGCGGCCAATCTGGAGGCGTTGATGCAGAGATTTGGCCCCCCTCCTACAGCTCCGACTATGGTTAATCATTCAGACTCCTCAGGTATAGCCCAGCTTCATACTCCACCCAAACCCACCCAGTCGAGTGCAATACCCATCACAGCACCATATGTTTCATCAGTAAACTCAGTGGGCATGTCTCGGGTTCTGTTATTGGAATACAACCTACAGGAGTCATTCCTATGGGAAATAAGATGGTGACTACAGATAGTGTACAATGTGCAACAATGAGACAAAATATGGGTCTGAATGTCTCCAACCAAACTCACCCAAATGGCCTACGCATTCCACACCACTTTATAATTCCACCCATTACCCAACCATCCCACCATTCCAACGTTAGGCTCCCAATGAGAGCGGGCAAACATTCAGTTAACCAACGGCCAGGATGAGAGCGGACCCAGTCGACAAGGATCAACGATCCACAACGCTCGATGGCTTATTACAGCACCCAGTTAAACGTTGGCGTCATTATTATATTTACCGTTTTATTTCCACCCTCTGTAATAAACGAACCATATATATGCCGGCTATGCCGTGGTGAATGGGTAAGAAAGATGAACTAAATTAGAATCGCCTAGTTAGCGTTAGCCTCTTTCTTCAACTCCTCTGCTGGTGGATCTCCAATCCCGAACCCTATCTCACAAAAACAACTACCAAACTCGCATACGAATCACTCAGGTCGATCGCAGACCTTACACACACTACTCTATCTTTACTGTTTATAGGCACTAACTTACTGCAGTAGATCCATTCCACCCGACAGATTTCCGAAGAGTGTGACATTACCAGAAGTTTCTCTGTGAACTATTGCTCATGGAAGACTACCGTGCACGCTTTCTGTAACAGTCGGCTCAGTGAATGGGAAAATACGCAACTGATATGAACTTAAATGTTGCCTTGCCAAGTAAATGTATAAGCAACTTACAGGCGCCAATGGTATGAGAAAGCATGCCGCAACATTTGCTTCTTTCCGACTTGAAAGTGGAGGCTGATCCTTGTTTCGCGAGTTATGATATCAAACTCTTCTTGCTCCCAGAAATACTGTATGCATAGTTATATAGAAGAAGAATTCGAGATTTAATATTACACCAAAGATTATGAGCTCTTGCTAATAGAGATACTGCAGACTGCAGTTTGTATTGCCTTGCAGAGACTCTACAAGGGTGGAAATTATACGGTTGATATGCGTAAAAGAGGTTATGTCAACAAAATGCAACGGAGATACTGCAATCTTTGTGTACTAAATCATCATATCCAAGTTAATTTCAGGAAACCCCGAAAGAGTGTTATTCAGGAAAGAAACTTAGCATAATACATACATTTGCCATGCAACCCATACAAAATATACCTTACTGAATTGCTAAGTTCAGGCTGTCTTAACTTAGTCTCACTACATGATGATTCAAGGAGGTCAAATAAAATATGTAGCTAAAATATATTGGCATGTGAACACAAAATGCATTGCTCAGGTAGTAAGATACTAAAGTTTAACGCCTATTATGTCGCATATTACAACCACCACATGTATGTAATTATATATAAACTATTAGAGTTGTTAGCGTCTTGTAAATTTTTATAAATACTGCATTTTTTATGAGAAAGAGTGCAACCTCGCCCAAAAATTGTTATGGCACTGTGTCAAGCATCAAGACAGGCCTCGATTTACTGTAACTACTACACAATGTTCTAATTCTACTCACCGTGAAGTTCGGGAATCTCCTCTGGAGACGAAGCTTGCATTCCGATGATGTGCCACCATAAACATCCATCACAAATATACCACCTCTTTTGGAAAGTGCATTCAAAGCATGCCTGAAATACAAAACCAAGTCCTTTCGCTTGTGAAGGCAACAGCAACTGTAGTTGAATGCACAAATTATGTCTCTTCCAGGTAAAACTGCATCTGACATGGTCGAATTGGCTAAACATTTTGCAGCTGCAGAATCTGACTGCTCGCAGCCATTCGTTTCTGTAGAACCATTATCATTGGTAACATTTAGACCTTGCATAAGATCAGTGATCTTTTGCTTGACAAGACGAGATTCATTAGGCTGCAGAACATTTCCATCAAAAAGCAACAATCTCGAATAACCATCAGCTCCAGTCTTGTCCATATTGTTTTCGAGACACCACTCAAGCGAATCACGGTCGAAATCTAAGCCGACCGCTGTTCGTCTTGCATCAGTGCGAAGCCACTCAGTACTGACAACAGGAAAATAATAGATCATGAGAAATGTATGCATTGATGATAAATCTGAAAGCTAAATAATAATCTCTTTGCTGTTGAACTCTACTGAATACTTGTAACCATTTTAACATGACTATTCTAAATACTCGGGCGTCATCTGTAATGTCGGAGACATCATTTCATACTAAAGGGATTCCTGAGATCCTCCGCAATAGATAGAGTATACACTATTTGTGAAAATGACAGCAGGAGGTATGTGCAAAGGCTATCTATGCTTAGAGCTTTACCTGAGGAGGGCCGTGCCACAGAAATCCTCCTGCAGGTGGAGAGGGACGCGTCCACCAACGTACATCAGAAAGAACTTCTGCAGGTAGCTGATGTCCCCTTTCGGCGACTGGCACAGAAACACAACACCATTGGCATTTCATCGAGCAGGTTGTGAGCACGGAGACTTTCACAGATCTAGGTTACAATCGAAGCTAGCGATGTTACCTGCACGGAAAGCTGGTACAGGTGGAACTTGGACGGCATAGAGCCGACTTGCCACTGGCCCTGGTGGTCGCCTGCTCCTGCGTCTCCTTCGTGTTCGTCCTCCGCTGCTCCTTCGTTGGAGTCGTCGCCATCGGAGTCCTCGTCGCGGCGCGGTGGCGCGTCATAGGCAGATGAAGGCAAGTCGTCGTCGCCGAACTGCGAGGGGCGGCGGCCGCGGCCTTGCCGGTGCGACTCCTTCGTCTTCTTTCCGCTCTTACCCATGGGTGCGTCCGTGCGTGTGCAGCGGCGGCGAGGGGTTTAGCGGTTTTGGAAGAGAGGAGTTTTTGCACGCGGGTCCTTAAGACTTTATGTATTTGCCCGTTCTTTTCTATAATTACGCTTCACTTCTCGCCGTAACAGGGCAATTCGTCGAACACCTGTCACCATGGACGCGCCTCCGCCCGCGCAGCCGGAGGCGTCGGCGCCGCCCCCCTCGACGGCAGCTTCGGATCCCCCTCCCGCGCCGCCACCTAATCCCGCGCCTTCCGTTTCTACTGCCGCACCACCCACCTCCGACTCCAGCCCTGCTCCTGCTCCCACTCCCACTCCCACCCCAGCCCCAGCTCAAACCCTAGAGCCCCCAACTCCAATCCCCGCCAGCACGCGGCCGCCGCCGGCTCGCATGAGGCCCCCTTACACCCACCTAGCCTCGCCCATCACGATGACCTCCTCCGCCTCTCCAGCCACTGCCGGGGCCTCCTCCGTGGCTTCTGCAATGCCAAGGGGAGGCGTCGCCCTTGGGTTGCCTGCTCACCCTCGTGGGGCGCAGACGCCCATGGGCTACACAGGTTTTGTGCCTCCGCCGCCGCTCGCTCACCAGTTCAACTCTATGCATCGCGGCCCCGACCAGCCCCCACCACCCGCTCCCCAGGTCCGCCTCTCATTCGTGAACTCGATTTCGTGTAAATTCTAAGCTAATGAAGCTAAGAAATTGAATTCCTTCTGGTGAGGCCGAAATTGAGCTCATGTAACATGTGGGTTCTCTCAAGAAAACAATGACTTGCGATTAGCTACTTGGCTATGTGCATAATATTCGAACGTCAGTTCACGATTTTAGTTCTCATGTCAGACCTGCGTGTTTTTGCTGCTTAATTCTTGCCACCTACAATGTTAACTCATATACTTCAGGCTCTGAAACTGACAAGGGTACTCACTGTATTTTTGGAGACATCACCTACCCGCACTACAGAGTCTTCCGTGTTCGATAAAATTTCCTAGGTAAGTAGTGGACATGCATGATGGTGTGCCTGTGTTGTTTGGGTGGTCTGTATTTCTGAGTTGCTGAATAGTCGCTGTATAGTCACGAGTCGCCATGACTATACAGCGACTTATGGTGACTTTCGTCGACTATTCACTGAGTTCTAGGCTTGGTTACTCATTTTTGAGTCGCGACTCAACAACCTTGGTCTGTATCCACCTTGTTCTTCTCAAGAAACGAAGAACTGTAAATACTTCAGTCTTTCACTCACTTCGTCCCTATTAAACTTTAGATGGAGCTTCTTGAGCTTTAATAGTTATTTTCTTTTGTGACTTCACTTACATATTAGTACACCGAGCTGTGATAAGTTACTAGGGGTGCAAGTGACAACCCACAAAATCCTGTGTTGTGCTTTGCAGCAGCCACATCAAGCATCAGGGAGTTTGATGCTATTAGTATTTTTTTGCACTGTTATTTGTTGGGATAAAAAGTTTGTTGTTGTTATTAGTATTTTTTTGCCACATCAAACATCAAGCATCCTGTTTCATATCTAGCCCACCCCAACTTGCTTGGGATAAAAAGTTTTGTTGTTGTTATTAGTTGTTCCATCCGGTTTTGTGTGCTTAATGAGTTAATGGGTGCGCTGCTTAATGGATGGAGGGAGTATTATAATCTGGTCTGTTTCTCATATCGTGTAACATGGCACGAAGGTGCATGGTACCAAGAACAAAGTAGATAAATGCAGTAGGGGTAGCCAAAATAATGGTGAAGAACAATCATAACATGGGGGAAAATATTTGACAAAGCTGACCATAAATTCATCAAACACAACCCAGTTGCACTCCCTCCATCTGGAAATAAGTGACTTGGATTTGTCTATATACGCATGTATCTTGACGCATTTTAGTGTATAGATACATGCGAATCTAGACAAATTGAAGTCACTTATTTCCAGACGTTATAAGTATTAGGGATTGTCGCTCTCTCAACCATCTCAAACGTTATAGGGCCCTCTGTTTCTTTCCCTATACACAAACCTTGTGCTAATTATTACCATATATTTTAATCTTCTCATGCACTCCCAATTGGTTCTGCCTTGCTTTGAATGAAGATCTTGGATTTCTTGGGTTTCTATGACCACACCTAGTGAAGAAGGAATCCTAATCCAGGTGTAGGTTGCAGACCATCTAGTCCTAATAGGATTGGCATACAAGCAACCTTCTTCAACAGTAACTGTTACTGAATTGAGTATAAATTGCCTTGCATTTGCTCTGTTGAGTTCTGGAAGATTCCTAATAATGATTATGGCTTTCAGCTTAGGCAGCCTGCCCCAGGGATCCAGAATATTGGCATGATTGGTTCCCTCAGCACTTCTCAGATGAGACCAGGAACAGTCTCTGGTCCGCAACAACCAAGGCCAGGTCTTCCATCATCATCAACTCCATCTGGTAGCCAAATGCCAGATTCACAAGTAAGAAGCCTCTTACTTGTACATGAAGTCTAGGTTTATCTGTAGGCAAGTCAATATTATGTTTTGGACTTTCAGGTATATGTAAAATACTCCCTCTGTTCCAAAATATAAGATGTTTTAGCCTCTTTCTAGGACACATGTATCTAGACACCTTTTAGTGTGTAGGCTAGGTGTAGGCTCGAGCCTACACCTAGCCTACACACTAAAAGGTGTCTAGATACATGTGTCCTAGAAAGAGGCTAAAACATCTTATATTTTGGAACGGGGGGAGTACTTGATTATGTACATTAGATTTGTTCATATTAAAGTTCTGCAACAGCCAAGGTCAGGAGCAATCTCTGGTCCGCAACAGCCAAGGCCAGGAGCAATCTCTGGTCCGCAACAGCCAAGGCCAGGAGCAATCTCTGGTCCGCAACAGCCAATGCGAGGAGCAATCTCTGGTCCGCAACAGCCAAGACCAGGAGCGCTCTCTGGTCCGCAACAGCCAAGACCAGGCCTTCTGTCATCAGCTACACCATCTTCATCTGGTAGCCAAATGCCAGGTTCTCAAGTAAGAAGCCCTTTACTTGTACACGAAGTATGACTTTGTCTGTAGGCAATTCATTGTTGTTGCAGTTATATGCAAAATGAATGATTATTTAAATGAGATTTGTTCATATAAATGTTGGCATAGACATGAAAGGATATTTGCAGACCTTTCAAATGTCGGTTAATCATTTATTATTCACGAGTATAGGCTTAATCGGGTTTGTCGCCCTTTATTAATTTTTTTATGTTGCACCGTCCAATTAGGGTGGAATACAACATTTATTTATTGCAATTTGTGTCACACTGTACTTGATAAAGTTATTTTCCAACAGAAAGCCCCCATGCAGTCTTTAACGAGACCACTGTCCATGGGTTCTCCTTCGATGGCTTTACAGCAAACTCCGCCAAATGCATCGTCACAATTTAGGCCCCAACAAAGGCCACAAGTTCCACAACCAAGGCCCTACAATGTTGCGCAGTCTGCACCTATGGCTTCACATCAACAGAATGTACTCTCAGGACAGCAGCAGCAGCTACCTCAGCAACAACTTTTGCAGCAACAGCTACCTCAGCAACAACTTATGCAGCAGCAGCAGCAGCAGCAGCAGCGACAGGTACCTCAGCCACAACTTCAGCAGCAGCAACAGCAGCAAAGTCAGCCACAAAGTTCCTTGCAGCAAAATCAGCAAAATATAGCACTAAAAAGCCAGCAGCAAGCTGCTCGGACTCCTGTCTCATTGACTCAGAAGCCTGATACTCCTGCTGCGCCACAAGCTACTAATATGCAGCTTCTGGACATGGCGTCCGCCGATGCAGCTGCTGGTGAATCTAGTAATCGGCTACTCTCCAAGAGGAGTATACATGATTTACTAGCACAGGTATGCTGCACTTCCTGAGCCGCAGTGTGAAATAAGGTGCAAGATTACACAATTCCAGATTTCTATATATCCTATATTTTCAATTTTTTTCATGCATCTTATTCTTAATTGATCTGATTAAGGCATGTGTTAGTGTGTTATACTAGTTCCAAAATATTTCCTTTTGCATATCTATCTAAAAAGCATTTTTTTTCTGCCTAGGTTTTTAATCAACCAACATAATTTGTTACATCTGTTATGTTTGCATCATGAAAAACATGATGAAGTACACTTTGAAAGGTCAGTTACCCTTTGTATATGATCCAAAAGTAACATGTGGATATTGTAATAAGTCCATGGTTGAAAACAAAGGGTGCTATATCTTGACAAATACTTTTATGTAGTCTGCACAGTGCAAGGACCAAGCAAGTACCCACATGTCACTGATATGGGGTGTGGTATTTTGTCAAATGATATGTGGCATTTTATCAAATCCCTCCTCTCAAAATTGTGCTATTTGTTTGGCTGCTTCTGTTGGCCTTCTCTAAATCTTTGGTCCAGTGATACTTGAACAGATATAAGTAGAATTCTAGTAGGATAGTTGTTACTCTTGTAAATACTTGCACAAAATATTCTTTGTTGAATTTATAATCTCTGTAGCATCATAAACATCACTGGTGCTGACGGGTTTGTCGATTTAATTGACTCTCTTACTAGTTTTATGTACTTGTCTGTTTCACGTTAGAAGTGCCAAGTAATTTTCTAATTTGTTTACACAGATCGACCCTTCAGAAAGGCTGGACCCTGAGGTTGAAGATGTTCTTATTGACATTGCAGAAGATTTTATTGAATCTGTATGTTTCTTTGTCCTCTCTACATCTTTCGTTTGGTGTTTTTTTTGTCCAAGGATGCTTGCTGCTGCGAATATGCTTTCTTCAAGAAAATACGCATTGTTTCCCTAGTTTTTTGTGTTGTCTTTTTCAACCCAGTGACTTGTATGTTCAATGGTCCAGTTCTTTGTTGGTATGCATTTGTATTTCTTCAAGACCCTTTTCCTGTCATATACCATATACTTTTACTCAATGGCTGTTTTAGTTGTTAGTATTTTTTGTCTGCAAATAACCGGAAATTAATTTTTTTACTCCCTCTGACCCATATTAGTTGACTCGAATTTGTCTAGATTCGGACGTATCTAGACATGTTTTAGTGCTAGATACATCCGAATCTAGATAAATCCAAATCAACTAATATGGGTCGGAGGGAGTACCAAAATTGTTGTTTTCGCAAACCTGCATTATTGTGAAGTGAAAAACAAATTGCCAACCTTAATTATTATACGATATCTGAAATTCCATAAATTTTCACCTGACATATCCTGGATGTTTTCTTATTAGCTATTTTGTTTGTCGATAACTATTTTTGAGCAGGTTGGAACGTTCGCCTGTTCTTTAGCAAAGCATAGAAAGTCAACTACTTTGGAAGCAAAAGATGTACTCCTTCATGCAGGTATCTGATTATTGTAGCTCTTCAAGAATATTTGTCTCATGCTCTTCTGCAATAGCAGTTCAGTTACAGTTGTGTCATGGATTAATATCACCATGCAGAGAGAAGCTGGAATATCACCTTGCCAGGCTTCACCGGGGATGAAATAAAACTATACAAGAAGCTGGTAATTCAGAACTTCGCATAATTATTTCTTCCTTCTTGTTTGCTTCATTCCAACAAATCTAATTATTTCTGTTATAACCTATATTGACATTTCCGTGCGTCTTATTCTTCATGATCTGCAGCATGTCAATGATATTCACAGGGAGAGACTTACGCTGGTACTTATTTTTACCATCCTCGCTGTATCAAGTATCCACCTTATTTCGCGCATGATTACTTTTTTTTTACCATCCTCACTGTATCAAGTATCCACCTTATTTCGCGCATGATTACTTTTTTTTACCATCCTCACCATATCAAGTATCCACTTATTTCACGCATGATTACTTCTTGAACTACGGATACATTTCTAATCTTATGCTATGGGTTGGAAACATGATATTTAGAAACATATTATTCTGATGATGACTCTACCCAGTTATAACTTTTAGAGAGCCAAAGCCAATGATCCCAATCCACATTAAGTCATATTTTAGTAATGAGCCAGCAATGTCCATTACACATCATATAGCACATCTGTGTGTGCCTGAAATCTGATCTGATCTGTATGTCTTATGTTGGATACTTCCGTTGCATGTTGAGTTGATATGTTACTTTTTTATCTGAATCTGTCCAGATCAAGAAGTCAATGGCGAGTGAAGGTAACACAAAGAGCTCTGCTGCCCAAGCTGCAGCCAACCAGAAAAACCAGGCTCCAAAGCCATCTACCACGGGTTCCCCGTGAAAGAGAACTACTAGCCCTTGTTGTAGAGTGTGTAGAATCAGACAGGGCGGAAGTTGTTTGGCAGACTTTGTTCAAAAATAGCTGAAGCGGAAGAAGCCTTGTTGTCTCGGCCACTATGTCAATGCCTAAATCTCTGTATATATATGCTCGTAGACGCTGTTCCCAGATGCAGTATTGTCTTACTATTTATCCAAATGCAAGTTTTATTGGCATGGAGACGTCAATTCCTTGCATTTGCTGCTGAATTCGTTTCTTGTGTGGGCAGCAGTCTGAATTTTGTTCTGTCCAGGTATCTCAGAGAGTATTTGGACCTTGATCGCAGGCTCTTTTTTTTTAAAATAATACACCTTCTTTAATCAATTTCACGAATATTACGCGTAGTCTTGTTTTCTCAAACGACGACGCGACCATGTCGTTTTTTGAGGAGACGACCAGCTCAGGTCGTCTTTTGAGGCGCCGAAAGGAGCGCGGCGGGCCCCACCCAGCCGGGTTGCAGGCGGACAGCGCTCGACGTCGTTACTTGAAAAAGCGACCGGCTCGCGTCGTCTTTTGGAAAGCCGGCCGGCGTGTGTCGTCTTTTGAAAAGCCGGCCGGCGTGTGTCGTCTTTTGAGGCGCAGACGAGCTGCCTCCATATCCCCGCGCCCAGCCTAGCCCCGCCTCGACGGTGCATTAGTTTCTTCCTCCTTCGCTCTCTCTCGTGTTCTTCTGGCTAGTTCTTCTTCTTACGCGAGCTGCACCGATTTGGAGATCAGTTTTGCACTGTTTTCCACCAATAGTTGCTGCTAAAACACATTAGACAGTTAGTAGAGTCTCGATCTACTAATGGGATAGTCTGGTGAGGTGATTTGAGGCATTTTTTAGAGGTATTTGGTGGAGTTCTTGAGGGGCATTGGCTATGGTGGAGGCTGGGGATGCAGCTTGAGTGGAGGCAGCTGGTCTTGAGTGGGTGTTGCCGATCCGGGTTTTTTTTGTTTGAAGTTTGTTGCCGATCCGTTGAGTGGAGGCAGCTGCACGGCAGGATTTCTCACGCTTTAAGGGTAAACCCTAATTTCTTGCTAACTGTAGTCATTTGTGTATTTTTATTTTATCTGTAGTTCTGGATGTGGTAGGTTAGCTGCCAGATTATTCGACTATAGGATTATAAGTATATTTGTGGGCTATGCAAGATTATTCGGCTATAGGATTATTAGTATATTTTTGGGCTAAAATCTTCCATTGTACGGGCATTTGACAAATTGTGGTATTTTTTAGGTCGGAAGTTATGTCCAATAATGTAGTATTTAGGTTCTACTATGGTGACGATGTCGTCAAAAAAACTAGTATGGAGTTGATTTGAGCGATTTTTATTGTATTGATGAAGTGCTCCAGGATCCTGAAACAATATCCATTATTGAGTTAAAGGATTGATTATCTGCTCGTTTAGGGCCCCCTCCAACCCATACTATCGGTGTGCATGTATTATGGACTAAGTCAAGGATTAATCCTAATTTTTTTTTGAGACCGATAAAAGAGCAAGCTAAATGGGTCAAATGGGTGAAAGCCTGTCTGCATAGGGTAGTTAATCCCACTGTCTTAGTGCTTCCTGTGGCGAAAGAGCCTATTTATGATCAGGGCCAGAGTAGTCAGACACACCATGCTGGTGGTGGTTATGATCCTGAGCAGAGCAGTCAAGCCGAAGACGGAGGTGGTGGTGGCTACTATCATGATCAGAGCAGTCAAGGCCAAGATGGCGGTGGTGGTGATGAACCTGGTCAGAGTAGTTATGCACACACCGATGGTGGTGGTTATGAACCTGGTCAGAGTAGTTTTGCACACACCGAACATGGTGGACATGAATCAGCTGAAGGTAGTCAAGGGACAGGAAAAGATATTTTCAGTGGTGAGGTCGATGAGGACGAGATACACGACGGTTGGTTGCAAGATCAGATGGAAGCTGAAGATTCAGAAGGGTACAGTGATCGCTCTTATGATTCCGCTGAGTCTGATCAAGAGGACCAACCAATTCCGGCATCATGGAATGAAGACCACACAGTAGCAATGAATGTGAACGATGGACATGATTCCTCGTGGCACTATCACGCCAACAACATCTCCATTGGTGCATTATATCCTAGCAAGAGGCATCTACAGGAAGCAATCGTTGAGTGGGCATTATCCAAGCAACGGGTTTTCAAAACGAAGGTGTCATCCCAACAATATTTGACTTTGGTTTGCGAGGTAGCCGGATGTCCGACCAGGGTCCATGCCCATCGTCCTCGGTATGACACCAACTGGAAGGTTAGCGATGTTGTGCAGCATGATACGTCCATTTTGCATCACTATTCAATGTCATAATTCACTATTATTCATTGATATATTTCGTATTAAGAGGTGATACTTATGTTATTTCATTTGTTTTTGCATGGTTGATGAATTTTGGAGCATGGACCGCTGCAGTCAGGATTCTGATGGAAAATGTGCTGTTTGGAGGCAAAATTCGCGAAGATCAGAAAATCCGGAAAAATATACGGAAAATCCTATTTTTCAGAAGACGAAGGAAGCCAGAAGGGGGGGGCTGGAGATGGGCCACAAGGGGCCCAAACCACCCTCTGCCGCGGGCAACCCTAGGCCGCGCCAGCAGGTGGTGTGGCCGCCCTGGCCCACTTCAGGCTCTCCCCTCTGGCTTATATTATCCTCCTGAATCCCTAAGACTCGGAGAGCGACCACAGAAAGATTCCGCCGCCTCTGCGGGGCGGAAAACACCAAGAGAGAAAGATCTCTCCAGCAGACAGATTTCTGCCGGGGGAATTCCTTCCAGAGAGGGAAGATCGTCGCCATCAACATCACCATCAAGCTAGACTTCATCGGGATCATCATCATCATCACCATCAGCACCCTCATCACCATCTCCATATTGCTGTAACAATTGGGTTGAATCTTGCATAGTTCATAAGAGAAACTTTCCCGGTGTTGATTACTATTTGTAGTTGATGCTATTGAGTGAACCGTTGAATTATTGTTTATGTTCAGATTGTTATACATCATTATTCCATCTCTGATCATGATCCATATGATGTCTTGTGAGTAGTTCGTTTTGTTCTTGAGGACATGGGAGAAGTCATGTTGTTAGTAGTGGAGTTGCGTTGAAAAAGATTCAATAGTTTGATATTTAAGTTGTGGTGTACTTCTTCTAGTGGTGTCATGTGAACGTCGACTACATGACACTTCACCTATATGGGCCTAGGGGAATGCATTATGTATTTGGCTACTAATCGTAGGGGTTGCCGGAGTGACAGAAACCTGAACCCCCGTTAGGAAACCATTGCACAAGGGACGTAAGGGTCTTAGAGTTTAAAGCTGTGGTTAGGTTTCTACCTTAATTACATTCTTGTACTTACGAATGTTTGCAAGGGGTATAATCACAAGTATGTATTAGTCCTAGGAAGATCGGTACATTAGCACAGGTTCACCCACACAACACTTAGCAAGCTAAAGAAGATTAATTAACTATATGAAGCGAAAGCACTTGATAGTCTTTCCATGTGTCCTCGAGAACGTTTGGTCATCTTAAGTAATACAATTGGCTTGTCCTTTGCTGCATAAAGGATTGGGCCACTTGCTGCATTTATTCCTACTGTCTTTTATTTACTCGTACTTTATTTACTTGCTTTATCAAAAAACCCTAAAAATCTGTTTGCTAAGTATTTGCAGAGAATTCCTGATCCATACCACTAGCCAGCACC
Source organism: Avena sativa (assembly GCA_916181665.1). Classification (NCBI taxonomy): domain Eukaryota; kingdom Viridiplantae; phylum Streptophyta; class Magnoliopsida; order Poales; family Poaceae; genus Avena; species Avena sativa. Next base: position 623,116,698 of record OV702288.1, on the reverse strand, counting down.
TTCTGCTCCTCGTTGGGTTCGACACTCTTACTTATCGAAAATACTGCGATACACCCCCTATACTTGTGGGTTATCAAGACTATTTTCTGGCGTCGTTGCCGGGGAGTGAAGCGCTATTGGAAAGTGGAACTAGTAAAGGAAACTTCTACTGTGAATATTGTTTACTTCTATTAGTTGCTTTATTTTCGTTATGGATAATTCGCTGAGTTTCTTATTTGGTAATGCTACTACCACTGCTAAGGTAGTAGATAAGCCACCACCTGCTGAGAATGATGTTTTAAAGATACCTACAAGAATTATTGATCGTGTTATGGATAACTATTATGTTGGGGATGGAACTGTCCATCCCGGGTTGTTCAAGTGTGCAGGTATTACTACTGATCAAGTTAAGAAGAAGTTATTTTCATTATCACTGAAAGGGAGAGATGAGAACTGGTATAAGCTGCTGAAGAATGGTCAAGCTCTGGAATGGGAGGAAATAGTGCCTCTCTTTTATTCAAAGTTTTATCCTCCTAGTGAGATTCATAAAGATCGGAATCAAATATACAACTTTTGGCCTCTTGATGGAGAGAGTATAGCTCAAGCTTGGGGGAGATTGAAGTTATTAATGCTCTAATGTCCCATTCATGAGCTCCCCAACAATATTATTATCAATAACTTTTATGCAAGGCTTTCTCTTCATGACAAGGATTTATTGGATGCTTCTTGTGCTGGATCATTCACTCGCATGGAAGAAGAAGCTAAATGGGATCTTCTAGACCGTATTCAAGACAATGCTGAAGCTTGGGAGAATGACAAAGGTAGAAAGTCAGGTATAAATTATGATTATGAATGCATTGAATCTTTTATGGGAACTGATGACTTTCAAAATATTAGTAATGCTTATGGTCTTGATTTGCAAGTTATTACGAATTGCTTTAGAGCTTTTGCTTCTTATATTGAAATCCCCAAAAGGGGATGGAATAAATACCATGCACCTTATAAAGATATTGTTGACTGTGTTCCTGTTGGGAGCACTGAGTGTTGCATTATTGATCACATCTTACCTGAGCATTATATCTAGAAGATTCCCTTCCTAGAGAAGGTAAAGGATCATCCTATGATAACTAATGTAATCACTAAAAGTGAAAAGAGAACTGTAAAACCTGATGAACAAATAAACGTTGAACCTGTGGTAGCAATTGTGAAAGACCTTGTCACTAAAAGCATAGAATATGGACACATAGTCTTTTGTGAGGATGCTTCTAATATTATTTCACATCCTAATAGAACTAAAAAAGCTAGTGTTCATGTGCTTTCTGTTAGAATTGGTGATCATTGCTATTATGGTTTATGTGATATTGGTGCAAGTTCCAGTGCTATTCCTTATGAGCTTTACAGAGAAATTATGCATGAAATTAGTCCCTGCGAATTAGAAGAGATTGATGTGGTTATTCACCTTGCTAATAGAGAGACCATCTCTCCAATTGGCATTGTACGAGACGTGGAAGTTCTTTGTGGTAAAATTAAGTACCCTGCTGATTTTCTAGTACTTGGTTCAGCTGCTAGTAAAACTTATCCTATCATTTTTGGTAGACCTTTCTTGAGTACGTGTGGAGCTATTATTGATTGCAAGAGGGAGAAAATCTTGACTAAGTTTGATGGGGAATCTTATGAGTTTAATTTTTCAAAATTTACTAAAGAACCTTGCGAAGAGGAAACCCATAATGGAGATTTTAGAGTTGAACAACTTGCTTCTATCTCTCTTGCTCCTAACAATGCTTTGCAGCAATTTATGGAAGATCACGAAAGTGAGATCTTCATGGAAGAAAGGAATGAGATTGACGAGATCCTCCGTCGTCAACCCAAGATGCTAAAGCATGACTTGCTTGTAGAAGACTTGGGTACCACATTGCCACCTAAAAAGGATCCGGTCTTCGATCTAAAACCTCTCCCTGATGATCTTAAATATGCTTATATTGATGATAAAAAGATATATCCTATTAATATTAACTCTAAACTTTCAGGAAAGGAAGAAGAAAGGTTGTTGGAAGTTTTGAGGAAACACCGAGGAGCTATGGGCTATACTCTAGATGATTTAAAAGGGATTTCACCTACTATATGTCAGCATTCTATCAACATAGAACCAGATGCAAAGCCGGTAGTAGAGCACCAACGACGTTTAAATCCTAGGATGAAGGAAGTGGTAAGGAATGAGGTATTGAAACTCCTTGATGCTGGTATTATTTACCCTATTGCTGATAGTGAATGGGTTAGTCATGTTCATTGTGTTCCTAAAAAGGGAGGTATTACTGTTGTTCCTAATGATAATGATGAGCTTATTCCTCAAAGAATAGTAGTAGGCTATAGGATGTGCATCGATTTTAGAAAAGTCAATAAAGTTACTAAGAAAGATCACTACCCGCTTCCTTTTATTGATCAAATGTTGGAAAGGTTGTCTAAAAAGACCCATTTTTGTTTTCTTGATGGTTATTCTGGTTTCTCTCAAATTGTTGTTAAACAACAAGATCAAGAAAAAATTACTTTTACTTGCCCTTATGGAACTTATGCTTATAGACGTATGCCTTTTGGTTTATGTAATGCTCCTGCTACTTTTCAAAGGTGCATGTTTGCTATCTTTTATGGTTTTTGTGAGGAAATTGTAGAAGTGTTCATGGATGACTTTTCTGTCTATGGAACTTCTTTTGATAATTGTCTGCACAACCTTGATAAAGTTTTGCAGAGATGTGAAGAAACTAATCTTGTTCTTAATTGGGAGAAATGCCACTTCATGGTTAATGAAGGGATTGTCCTCGGGCATAAAGTTTCTGAAAGAGGCATAGAAGTTGATAGAGCTAAGGTTGAGGCAATTGAGAAGATGCCATGTCCAAGAGACATCAAAGGTATTCGTAGTATCCTTGGTCATGTTGGTTTCTATAGAAGGTTTATTAAAGACTTTTCTAGGATATCAAAACCCTCACTAATCTTCTTCAAAAAGATGTACCCTTTGTTTTTGATGATGATTGTAAGGAAGCTTTTGAAACTCTTAAGAAGGCTTTAACTACAACCCCTATTGTTCAACCACCTGATTGGAGTTTACCCTTTGAAATAATCTGTGATGCTAGTGATTTTTCTGTAGGTGCTGTCCTTGGGCAACGAATTGATAAAAAGTTAAACGTTACCCATTATGCTAGTAAGACTCTAGATGCTACTCAAAGGAATTATGCTACTACTGAAAAGGAATTTCTAGTTGTCGTTTTTGCTTGTGATAAGTTTAGGCCCTATATTGTAGACTCAAAAGTCACCATTCATACTGATCATGCTGCTATTAAATACCTTATGACGAAGAAGGACGCTAAGCCTAGGCTTATTAGATGGGTGCTGCTTTTACAAGAGTTTGATCTACATATAGTAGATAGGAAGGGTGCTGAAAACCCTGTAGCTGATAATTTATCTCGATTGGAAAACATCTCTTTTGATCCTATGCCTGTTAATGATAGTTTCCCAAATGAATAGTTAGCTGCAGTAGGGGTAAGCTCGCGAGGGAGCCCTTGGTACGCTGATTATGCTAACTTTATTATCTCCAAGTATTTGCCTCCAACTTTTACAGCTCAGCAAAGGAGGAAGTTCTTCTACGATTTGAGGCATTATTTTTGGGATGACCCACACTTATACAAAGAGGGAGTGGATGGTATTATGCGAAGATGTGTTCCAGAATATAAACAAAAGGAGATATTGCGTAAATGTCATGGTAGTGCTTATGGAGGACATCATGCAGGAAATAGAACTGCACAAAAGGTGCTACAATCAGGTTTCTACTGGCCTACCCTTTTTAAAGATGCAAGAAAATTTGTTTTTGTTGGGTCCGCAGCATAGAAAACAAAAAAATTCCTACGGTGTGAACTACATGCCAAGATCTATCTACTAGGTACAAAGCAACGGGTGGACATACATCCAACGAGAACTTATCCTCGTAGACAACGAGCTTTGTTAACGAGTAGGAACTCGTGGTTGATGTAGTCGTACACTTACCGATCTCAAGATCGTGAGGAAGTCCGAGCGCCGCAACTCAGCAGCACATCCGCACTCACACACACATTCAAGCCACCGGACAACCTCCACCTCCTCGCTCCAGCGATCCAGCGGAAGAAGCAACTCCTTCCAGACGAAATGCCACCGGGAACATGTATCTCGCTAATCCGAGACCATGGGGGAATAATTCTAGAGGGGGAGAGAGATCCTTCACAAGGAGGTGTGAGGATGAAGGAGGGAATGGGTGGCCTTTTATAGGAGGAGGGGGGTGCCCCCTCTCTCCATGGCCGGCGCATGGGGGGGGGTGACCCCTCACCTCCCCCATTCATGTGGTGGTAACCCCTCCACATTAAAATGCCTCTTCACATTCCCTTTTAAAGTCTCCACTTTAAATGCATTAAATTTCTCCAAATTTAATGCTCTCTCATTTAATAAAACTCTTTTTATTAAATTTATTCAGAATTTTGTTAATTACTTTAATTAACAAACATTCACATATAGCCCCTTGCAATATTTCAATATCACATGCAGAACCACCTTCTGCAATTTCACCCGAAATAATTTCCGGTTTCTATTGAAACAATTCATGCGCTTTGCAATTCTTTCGTATGAAACATATGTGCTCCAAAATGGTGTCCGGTAACTCTTAAGTGTGCCACCCTATGGTTCGCGAATAATGCAGACATGATCGAGACCCTTCTCCGATCAATAATCAGCAGCGGGACCTGGAGATCCGTACTGACTCCTACATATTCAACAATGACTCCTGTGATCGTGAGAACCTTTAACGCTTGTAACTAAATCCCTTTGTCTCTCGATATATTACATGTCCGAGATTCGATCATCGGTATCTCCATACCTAGTTTGATCTCGTTACCGACATGCACTCTTTTCTCGTTCCCGTGATATAACATTCTAGTGATCACATCACTTGCTTGCAAGCTATCCTAATGTGATATCACCGAGAGGGCCCAGAGTATATCTATCCGTCATCTGGATTGACAAATTCCACTCTTGATCCATGAGCCTCAACATAACACCTTCGTAGTACTGAACTCATCTTTATAGTCACCCTGTTACGGTGTGATGTTTGATGTTATCAAGATACTCTTCCGGTGTTAGCAATTAACATGATCTCATGGTCTAAGGATAAAGATTATTTCGTATGATGTTATAGCAATATAAACATAATGACTTGATCGTAATGCTATACTTCGGATGAATGTTCATCACATCATTCCACCAATGGTGTGAACTTGTTATTAACAACATCCAATGTCCATGATCAGGAAACCTTGATCATCCTGTTAATCAACAAGCTAGTCTATAAGAGAGGCATGACAAGGAACCCTTTTTGTTTATTAAACACACATGTATTGATGTTTCCGAATCAATACATTTCTAGCATGTAAAATAAACATCTATCATATATAAGGAATATATAATAACAACTTTATTATTGCCTCTCAGGGCATATTTCCTTCAGTCTCCCACTTGCACTAGAGACAATAATCTAGTTCACATAGTGATAAATCTAACACCCATGGAGTTCTGGTGTTGATCATGTTTTGCCCTAGGGAGAACTTTAGTCAACGGATCTACTACATTTAGGTCCGTGTGTACTTTACAAATCTTTATATCTCCATCCTTGACATGCTCGCGGATGGAGTGAAACCGGCGCTTAATATGTTTGGAATTCTTGTGATACCTTGGTTCCTTTGCGTTGGCTATGGCTCCATTGTTGTCACAATAGATCACCATCGGGTCCAACGCACTGGGAACCACACCCAGTTCTGTAATGAACTCTTTCATCCAAACTGCCTCCTGCGCCGCTTCTGAAGCAGCAACATATTCCGCCTCCGTTGTTGATCCAGCCACCACAGGTTGTTTGGAACTCCTCCAACTAACTGCTGCTCCGTTCAAGAGAAATACGTATCCGGATTGAGACTTAGAGTCATCCGGATCGGTGTCAAAGCTATCATCGACATAACACTTAGCGACTAGCTCTTCTTCACCTCCGTATATGAGAATCATATCCTTAGTTCTTCTCAAGTACTTGAGGATGTTCTTTACCGCTATCCAGTGTTCCGAACCTGGATCAGATTGGTACCTACTAGTCAAACTAATAGCATGTGCCACATCCGGTCTTGTACATAGCATGTCATACATAATAGAGCCTATGGCCGAGGCATATGGGATCTTATCCATCATCTCTCTTTCTTCCGCCGTAGCCGGACTTTGAGTCTTACTCAATGTCTTGCCTTACAACATAGGTAAGAACCCCTTCTTACTTTCGTTCATATTAAACTTATTTAATATCTTATCAAGGTATGTACTCTGCGATAGCCCAATTAGGCGCCTTGATCTATCTCTTTAGATTTTAATGCCTAATATATATGACGCTTCACCAAGGTCTTTCTAAAGGGTTTCGCGGCATAGTAAATCAAAATTTTCTACGGATGCAAACAGAGGGAAAGCCAAGATCTAATCTAGGAGATGCAAACAACGAGAGAGATTGGATTAGATCTTCATACCCTTGAAGATTCGCACAGCGGAACGTTCGTCGGAACGTGGGTGATGTAGTCGTACTCGCTTCTCCTCCTCGCGATCCGATCCGATCTAGCACCACAAGTGGCGGTGCCTCCGTGAGATGCACACGTGCAGCACCTCGACGTCTCCTCCTTTCTTGGTCCAGCAAGTATGGTGGAGAGATGGGTTGGATCTACAACGCGACGGCGCGGTGCAATTGGTGGAGAATTTCTGCAGCAGGGCTTCGCCTACAAGCAGTCGGGAGGGAGAGAGGAGGGCAGCATGGCGGCTAGGGTTGGAGGGGAAGGTGTAGGGGGTTGGTGAGCCCCCACCCCTATTTATATAGAGGGGGGGCGCAGCCCTAGCCCCTCCCCCAAGCCCAAACCGGTGGCCCCAAGGAGGAAGAGTGGGGGGCAAGGAAACCCCCCCTTCTAGAAGGTCTATCTAGAGTTTAAACTCTCTTTGGCCGGCTGGGCCCTATGGGGCCTTGTGCCCCTGGCCCAATGCGGCCAGGGCACTCCCTCATAGGCCCATGCCCCCTCCCGGAAGGTGTGGCCACGTTGGTCCCCTTCCGGAAGGTTCTAGAAGCTTCCGGTACAATACCGATTAACCCGGAACAATTCCGAACTCCAAAAACTGCACTGCCTTATATGAATCTTATTCTCCGGACCACTCCAGAACCTCTCGTGATGTCCCGGATCCCATCCGAGACTCCGAACAAAAACTCATAAACCAATTATCCAATCTATCCTAGCGTCGAGACACGTTAAGTGTGTGACCCTGCGGGTTCGAGAATATGCAGACATGATCTTCTATCAATAATCAACAGCGGGGTCTGGAAACCCATATTGACTCCCACACATTCATCTATGATCATATCGGATGAACCACGATGCCAGGATTCAATCAATCCCATATATATATTCCCTTCGTCTCGCGATATTTTACTTGCCCGAGATTCGATCGTCGGTACCGTCATACCTAGTTCAATCTCGTTCACAGCAAGTACTTTACTTGTTCCGTAATCCGATATCACTTTGTGATTAACTCCTTAACCACATGCTTGCAAGCGGTGTTGATATCGATTACCGAGTGGGCCCGAAGTATATCTCTCCGACTTGGGAGGGACAAATCCCATCTCGATACATACAACCCAACAGATACTTTCCGATCACCTGAGAGACACCTTTATGATCACCCTCTCATAGGATGACGTTTGATGACCTCAAAGCTTTCTTTCGATACCAGGGAGTTGTATTATCTCATGGTCTAAGGAATACAATATTTGACATAAGAAAAGCTTCGCAAAGACGAACACGATGACACGATCTAATTGCTTCGCTTAGTTTGGGTCTGTCCACCATATCATTCTCCCAATGATATGATCTCATTATTAATTGACAACTCATGTCCATGGTTAGGAAACCTTAACCATCATTAATCAATGAGCTAGTCCATAGAGGCATACTAGGGACACGGTGTTGTTCACAAACCACACAAGTATTAAAGTTTCCGCTTAATACAATTCTAGCATGGAATATAAACATTATCATGAACAAGAATTATAATAATAACATCTTTATTATTGCCTCTAATGCATAATTCCAACACTTTCATCGAAAATTTGCTGTTTAGATAACTTTTAACACTGTTTAAAAGATCTATATCATTTCCAATCGATAATATGTCATCCACATATAATATCAGAAATGCCACATTGCTCCCGCTCACTTTCTTGTAAATACAAGCCTCTCCATAAGTTTGGAAAAATCCAAACTCTTTGATCACCTCATCAAAGCGGAGATTCCAACTTCGTGATGCTTGCTTCAGTCCATAGATGGATCGCTGAAGTTTGCACACCTTATTAGCATCCTTAGGATCGACAAAACCCTTAGGTTGTATCATATACAACTCTTCTTCAATCTTACCATTGAGGAATGCAGTTTTGACATCCATCTGCCATATTTCATAATCGAAATATGCAGCAATTGCTAACATAATCCTAACCGATTTAAGCATCGCTACGGGAGAGAATGTCTCATCGTAGTCAACTCCTTGAATTTGTCGAAACCCCTTTGCGACAAGTCGAGCCTTATAGATGGTCACATTACCATCAGCATCAGTTTTCCTTTTGAAAATTCATTTATTCTCAATGGCCTTTCGGTCGTGAGGTAAGTCCACCAAGTTCCAAACTTGGTTCTCGTACATGGATTCCATCTCGGATTTCATGGCTTCTAGCCATTTGTTGGAATCCGGGCTCATCATCGCTTCCTCATACGTCGCAGGGTCATCCATTTCATCAACCATGAAATTCACAACAGGATTGCCGTACAGTTCAGGACCTGCACGTGTCTTGCTTGACCTGCGAGGTTCGGTAGTGTCCTCTTTCGGAGTTTCATGATCATTATCATTAGCTCTCTCTTCATCAGGTGAAGTCAACTCCGAAACAAATTCCGATGCTACGCCACTCGCCATTCCATGAAGAGAAGGTTTAATAACCTCTTCGATTTCTACCTTCCGACTACTCACACCTTTCGCGAGAAACTCCTTCTCAAGAAAGGATCCATTCTTGGCAACAAAAACCTTGCCCTCGGATCTGTGATAGAAGGTATACCCAATTGTTTCCTTAGGGTATCCTATGAAGATGCATTTTTCCGCTTTGGGTTCGAGTTTATCCGGTTGAAGTTTCTTCACATAAACATCGCATCCCCAAACCTTAAGAAATGATAGCTTAGGTTTGTTTCTAAACCATAATTCATACGGTGTCGTTTCAACGGATTTAGATGGTGCCCGATTTAAAGTGAATGCAGTTGTTTCCAGTGCATAACCCAAAAATGACAGAGGTAAGTCAGTCAGAGACATCATAGGTCGAACCATATCCAATAAGGTACGATTACGACGTTCCGACACACCATTACGTTGTGGTGTTCTGGCAGGCGTGAGTTGTGAAACTATTCCACACTCTTTCATGTGTGTGCTAAACTCGTAACTTAGATACTCTCCTCCACGGTCAGACCGTAGAAACTTGATCTTTTTATTACGATGATTTTCCACTTCATTCTAAAATTCCTTGAACTTTTCAAAAGTTTCATACTTGTGTTTCATCAAATAGATATACCCATATCTACTCAAATCATCTGTGAAAGTAACAAAATAACGATATCCACCTCATGCCGACACACTCATTGGTCCACACACATCAGTATGTATGATTTCCAATAGAACTGTCGCCCGTTCCATTGAACCGGAAAACGACGTTCTAGTCGTCTTGCCCATAAGGCATGGCTCACATGTATCAAATGATTCAAAATCAAGTGATTCCAAAAGTCCATCAGAATGGAGTTTCTTCATGTGTTTAACGCCAATATGACCTAGACGACAGTGCCACATATATGTAGACATATCATCATCAAGTTTAATCTTTTTAGCATTAACATTATGAATGTGCGTAATATTACTATCGAGATCCAATAGAAATAAACCATTCAACATAGGTGCATGCCCATAAAAGATATCATTCTTATAAATCGAACAACCATTGTTCTCAGATTTAAAGGAATGACCACTTTGCATCAAACACGATCTAGATATAATGTTCATGCTCAGTGCAAGCACCAAATAACAATTATTTAGGTTTATAACTAATCCCGATGGCAAATGGAGAGGTAGCGCCCCGGCGACGATCACATCAACTCTTGATCCATTGCCGACCCACATCCTGACCTCATCCCTTGCTAGTTGTCGCTTGTTCCGTAGCCCCTGAACCGAGTTACATATATTAGCAACCGATCCGGTATCAAATACCCAGGTGCTACTGCGAGTACTAGTCAAGTACACATCAATAACATGTATATCACATATACCTTTGTTTGCCTTGCTGGACTTCTTGTCCGCCAAATACTTGGGGAAGTTGTGCTTCCAATGGCCAGTCCCCTTGCAATAGTAGCACTCGGTGTTAGACTTAGGGCCAGGCCGGGGTTTCTTTTCAGGCGTGGCAACAGACTTGCCACCCTTCTTTCCCTTGTGCTTGCCTTTCTTGTCCTTCTTGAAACTGGTGGTCCTATTGATCATCAACACTTGATGTTCTTTCCTAATCTCCACTTCTGCAGTCTTAAGCATTGACAGAAGCTCGGGAAGAGACTTCTTCATGCCCTGCATATTATAGTTCATCACGAAGCTCTTGTAGCTAGGTGGCAGAGATTGGAGAACACGATGTATGCCTAAGTCAATGGGAATCGTTATTCCCAAGGACACAAGCTTATCGGCGTACCCAGACATTTTGAGTACGTGCTCACTAACGGAGCTGTTTTCCTCCATCATGCAGCTAAAGAACTCTTCTGTAGCATTATAACTCTCTACGGCAGCATGGGTATCGAAAATCATTTTCAATTCTCCCATGGTATCAAAGGCATTGCCATTTTCGAAACGCTTTCGAAATTCTGGCTCTAGCCCATACAGTATGTCGCAATGAACTAAGTTGTGGTCCTCCTGACGAGTCACATAGACATTCTTTTCCTCGTCAGGGGCATCAGGAGCTGGTGGGGGGCCTAGCGGCGCATCTAGCACATATTGCTTTTGTGCAGCAGTGAGGAGAATCCTCAAATTCATAGCCCAGTTGGTGAAGTTGCTACCATTCGCAGCAAGTTTCTCTTTCTCCATGAACACATTGAAATTTAAAGGAGGTGGTGCCATCTACAACAGAATTTGTAAAGTTTATTTAGACTAAGTTTATGATAGATTGAGTTCAACTAATCCAAATTACTAATGAACTCCCACTCAAAAACGACATCCCTCGTGTCCTTTTGGTGACTACATGAACCAAATCCACTATACCAAGTCTGATCATCACGTGAGTCGGTGTAGCTTCAAAGGCGAGCATCTATATGGGCATCATATCAACTATATGACTCATGCTTAACCTTTCGGTCCGTATTCCGAGGCCATGTCTGTACATGCTAGGCTCTCCAAGTAAGAACCTTAGTACTCGCGTGTGTAAAACTGTCTTACACGCGTTGTATGAAAGCGTAGAGTCGAGTACACCCGATCATCACGTGATGTCTCGAAACACGATCCATAGAACGTGCATACTCAAGGAAGAACACATTTTATCTTGATATCTAAATGAGGGATCATCTTACAATGCTACCAAAAGCGCCAAACTAGCAGTAAAAGATGCTAACATCTAATGTGTAAAGTGAGATGATATGGTTCATGCATTTGATCTCTATCACTTGCATCGTGGTATGATATCTATCATTCCTTCGTGTGTAAGGCCAAGGTCTATGGAACTTACATGTTGAGTGTGTTGTAAGAGTATCCACCATACATCTACTTACAACAATACCATATCAACACACTAGCCCAACAACGATCTAAACTAGACGCCTCTAATTTATCAATTGCAAGTTTTACGTGGCTTAGGGCTTTTGGAGATAGAACCGTTCTTACCTACGAACATGAACCACAACGAGAATAACTAAGTTATTAGCAACTTGTTGTAAATCATATATTGACTATAGTAGGAGAGACAGACACCCGCCAGCCACTTATGCAAAACAAGTTGCATGTCAGTCGTGGAACCAGTCTCATGTACGATGACATGTAAGGTTGGTCCGGGCCGCTTCATCCCACTCTTCCACCAATATCAAAAATACATAGAAGATGCAATAACAGGATCATCATCGCCCACATATCAACCATATGTGTACTACCCGTGCTAAGCACCTACGCATAGATCAGGCTCTGATACCACTGTTGGGTCCGCAGCATAGAAAACAAAAAATTTCCTACGGTGTGAACTGCACGCCAAGATCTATCTACTACTCCCTCCGTTTCAAAATATAAGATGTTTTAGGTTTGTAAAGAAAATGAATCTGGACTTCTTTTAGTATATAGATTCATCCCAAACTTGAGTGAACCTATACACTAAAACAAGTCTAGATTCATTTTTTTCACAAACCTAAAACATCTTATATTTTGAAACAGAGGGAGTAGGTACAAAGCAACGGGTGGACATACATCCAACGAGAACTTACCCTCGTAGACAACGAGCTTTGTTAACGAGTAGGAACTCGTGGTTGATGTAGTCGTACACTTGCCGATCTCAAGATCGTGAGGAAGTCCGAGCGCCGCAACTCAGCAGCGCATCCGCACTCGCACACACGTTCAAGCCACCGGACAACCTCCACTTCCTCGCTCCAGCGATCCAGCGGAAGCAGCAACTCCTTCCAGACGAAATGCCACCGAGAACATGTATCTCGCTAATCCGAGACCATGGGGGAATAATTCTAGAGGGGGAGAGAGATCCTTCACAAGGAGGTGTGAGGATGAAAGAGGGAATGGGTGGCCTTTTATAGGAGGAGGGGGGTGCCCCCTCTCTCCATGGCCGGCGCATGGGGGGTGACCCCTCACCTCCCCCATTCATGTGGTGGTAACCCCTCCACATTAAAATGCCTCTTCACATTCCCTTTTAAAGTCTCCACTTTAAATGCATTAAATTTCTCCAAATTTAATGCTCTCTCATTTAATAAAACTCTTTTTATTAAATTTATTCAGAATTTTGTTAATTACTTTAATTAACAAACATTCACATATAGCCCCTTGCAATATTTCAATATCACATGCAGAACCACCTTCTGCAATTTCACCCGAAACAATTTCCGGTTTCTATTGAAACAATTCCTGCGCTTTGCAATTCTTTCGTCTGAAACATATGTGCTCCAAAATGGTGTCCGGTAACTCTTAAGTGTGCCACCCTATGGTTCGCGAATAATGCAGACATGATCGAGACCCTTCTCCGATCAATAATCAGCAGCGGGACCTGGAGATCCGTACTGACTCCTACACATTCAACGATGACTCCTGTGATCGTGAGAACCTTTAACGCTTGTAACTAAATCCCTTTGTCTCTCGATATATTACATGTTTGAGATTCGATCATCGGTATCTCCATACCTAGTTTGATCTCGTTACCGACATGCACTCTTTTCTCGTTCCCGTGATATAACATTCTAGTGATCACATCACTTGCTTGCAAGCTATCCTAATGTGATATCACCAAGAGGGCCTAGAGTATATCTATCCGTCATCTGGATTGACAAATTCCACTCTTGATCCATGAGCCTCAACATAACACCTTCGTAGTACTGAACCCATCTTTATAGTCACTCTGTTACGGTGTGACGTTTGATGTTATCAAGATACTCTTCCGGTGTTAGCAATTAACATGATCTCATGGTCTAAGGATAAAGATTACTTCGTATGATGTTATAGCAATATAAACATAATGACTTGATCGTAATGCTATACTTCGGATGAATGTTCATCACATCATTCCACCAATGGTGTGACCTTGTTATTAACAACATCCAATGTCCATGGTCAGGAAACCTTGATCATCCTGTTAATCAACAAGCTAGTCTATAAGAGAGGCATGACTAGGAACCCTTTTTGTTTATTAAACACACATGTATTGATGTTTCTGAATCAATACATTTCTAGCATGTAAAATAAACATCTATCATATATAAGTAATATATAATAACAACTTTATTATTGCCTCTCAGGGCATATTTCCTTCAGTTTTATCTTGTGATGAATGTCAGTGTGTTGGTAATATTTCTAGACGCAATGAAATGCCTATAAATTATTCTCTAGTTATTGAACCCTTTGATTCCTGGGGATTTGACTTTATGGGTCCTTTCCCTCCCTCGAAAGGTTACACTCATATTCTTGTTGCCGTTGATTATGTTACTAAGTGGGTAGAGGCCATTCCTACGAAGAGTGCTGATGGGGAAACTTCTCTAAAAATGCTTAAGGATGTTATCTTTCCTAGGTTTGGAGTGCCTAGGTATCTCATGACTGATGGGGGTTCTCATTTCATTCATGGTGGTTTTAGAAAGACCCTTGCTAAATATGATGTTAATCATAGAATTGCTTCAGTCTATCACCCCCAAACTAGCGGACAAGTAGAGTTATCAAATAGAGAAATTAAATCCATCTTGCAAAAGATTGTTAATAGATCTAGAAAAAACTGGGCTAAAAAGTTGAATGATGCTTTATGGGCTTACAGAACTGCCTACAAAAATCCTATGGGGATGTCTCCTTATAAAATGGTTTATGGGAAAGCTTGTCACCTACCTTTAGAATTAAAACATAAAGCCTACTGGGCAGTTAAAGAACTAAATAGAGATTGTAAGCTCGCTGGTGAGAAAAGATTATTTGACTTAAGTTCTTTAGATGAATGGAGGAGTGAAGCCTATGAAAATGCTAGGCTCTTTAAGGAAAAAGTTAAAAGATGGCATGACAAGCGAATACTTAAGAGAGAATTTCATGTTGGTGAGAAGGTTCTATTGTATAGGTCTCGTCTCAGATTTTTTGCAGGAAAACTGCTGTCAAAATGGGAAGGACCTTTCGTTATTGAAGAAGTATACCGTTCAGGAGCAATAAAAATTTCTTCTTTAAAAGACAATACTACACACGTAGTGAATGGGCAGCGACTCAAACACTATATTGCTGGAGATTCTTATAATGAAGATGTTGATGCCTTTCCAGTTATAACTCCGAAAAGATTTATTAAGGACCAAATTCAGAGACCTGCAGACTCCGCTTTCAAATAGGTAACAGTTCTGGTAAGAGAAGTTCCGCGAAAATACTATCCAATTATATTTTTGCAGTTTTCAGTCTATAAGGAAAGTTACGAAGCGAAAAAGGGACGGAAATGGAGCCAGGGTGGCCCACACCACCCTATGGCGCGGGCCCACCCCTGGCCGCGCCACCAGGTGGTGAGTCCACCCCGGACTCCGCCTCCGACTCGTTTTCACCCAGTACCTTCCTTTTGATATGAAACTTCGTAATATATAACCCCCCGGAACCCCCGAGGTTCGCATATCGTGTTCTCGTCGTGTTTTTGTTTCGATCTGTTTCTGCCATGGCATACTCTTTGAAGGTTTAGAAGCACAATGGTGTCCGCCAAGGATAAAGGGAAGGAGCCTATGGAGGAAGACCTCCAAGACCCCGGGAAGGAGAAGGAGATCAAAAGTGAAGATGAAAAAGAGCAAGGCCAACATCCGCACACCGGCACTACCATTGCAAGCATTGGAGTGGTGACAAAACCTGTCAGGGTTAGAAGGACTGCACGGATGCAGACTGGGGGAAAGCTCCTCGTCACTGCTTGGCTCCACGGTCACCTTATCCAAGTACCAAGAGTCCCTTCCATACCTTTATCCATAACCATGCAGGAAAAGAAGACCGCAAGGAAGGAGAGCGGAAAAAGAATCACAAGAGCTAGGATCCACAATCCGACATGATCATGCACCACATTGAGCACAACTCGGAGTTGATTCGTACTCTCACCTTCGAGATTGAGGACTTGGGGAAATTGGTCAAGAAGCTCATCGAGAGGATACCACCACCACCAAAGGAGTAATTCGTCATCAGGTTTGGCATCCCCTTGGTTTGTTCCAAGCTTGGGGGAGTGCCGCGGTATCACATCACTATCTTCTATCTTTTTACCTTATTAGTAGAGTCATATCATGAATAGAGGAGTTATTATGTAGGATGGTTTGCATTATGGAAGTGTCCCCTCTCTCGTTAGATATGTATCCCTTGGTGTGAGTTGCCATTATGGAATATTAATGAGAAGTTCTATCATTCACTCTTTTGCATAGCTTATATTAGTTTTCAATTTGTGGTTATATGATTGATCTTGTTCTTAGTATTGGTATCACTTTGGGATCATTGAGTTAATTTAGTTGGTTTTGGCAAACCTGGCTCGTTCAGTAGCAACACTATTTTTGAGAGTTGAATGAAAATATAAAAGTACTCTAAAGAAAAAATAATTTCATCATCTTTCTTCTTGATTTGCTCATAAGTTTAGTATTCTCTAGTTAAGATCTTTTGTGCTTCCAAGGAAGGCTGCATGTTTGTTTTTATCAGTTGTATGTTTGTTTGGTTCCTTCAACTCTTATACTTGCTACCCAGCCTTGCTAGCCAAAAACCTGTACTGAGAGAGAATTCTTCTCGTGCATCCACTCCTTTAAACCAAAAACCTATGCCATTTGTGTCCACCATACATACCTATTAGCATTATTGCTATTCCAAGTAAATTCTTGTTTTATCTACCTCCCAAATTAAACTTGTTATGTGAAAATTAGTGATTAAAGCTCTCACGAACTTGATGACACACTTTAATTTCTTGCATTTAATAAACTTGCACCATTGGGTCCTTCTTTGTTGCGTATATGCTTGCGCTTTATGAGTTGAAGTTAGCAGAACCATGTATCATGGGGACCGCTTTCAAAACTTCATTGGTACTTTGTACCTAGTTGATATCATGTTCTTTTGCTTATGGATCCCGGCAGTGTGAAATAAAAGTGGAACTTGTAAGATCATGGAGTTTATATGTGTGTTAGAGAAACGCCTGGGCCGCTAGCCTAAGCCATGCCTAATCATGGTGGAAACTTGCAGCATAACTATAGTGAGCATTCTATGAAGCATCCTCAATAAAAACCTATGAAAATAGCAAATCAAAAGATCACTGAGATGCTCACTATCTGCTTGCCTTGTCATTTTGATTATGGGATCGCTCCTGTGTCATGTGCAAGGGGTACCCCGTTGGCGGTTCTCAATGATACACATGTATTTACAATGACAAGAGCTTACTCGTGACTAAAGGAGTAGCATGAGGTTCGGTACTCATAAGTAAGGGGCATGGGACTTCAATTTATAACTTGTCAAGCATATCCTCTTAGTTGTGTCACTTTAACCTTAATCACCTAAAGATGCCTATGATAGGGGCAATGAGAGCTAAAAGCTAGTAAGTATCATAATTTTTGGGAGCTCTTCATGAGACTTGCAATCCCTGCTTCCCTCTGCGAAGGGCCTATCTTTTACTTTGTAGTTGAGTCAGTAAACCTATTCCCTTCTATCTCAGCAAGTATTTTGAGTTGTTGTGTTTCATTCATTCATATGATGATTTATTCACTCATGTTTCTTATGTTCCTTGTTTTGCACATTGCTCTTATCTTGATGTTTACTACTTTGAAAGCTATCATTGAAAACCAACTGTTTGTGAACTCCAGCAAATTATCAACTATTCTTCGACCAAGAGCTAAGTTTACCATTACCAATTATGATTCACTTTATGTATCTTTATGGTGTTTCCTTTACCTATTACAAGTTGAGTTATATAATAGTGAGTTGTC
This sequence comes from Avena sativa, assembly GCA_916181665.1. Taxonomy (NCBI): domain Eukaryota; kingdom Viridiplantae; phylum Streptophyta; class Magnoliopsida; order Poales; family Poaceae; genus Avena; species Avena sativa. The sequence continues at coordinate 623,098,954 of OV702288.1, read as the reverse complement.
TTCTATTATGATCTATGTATTCGATGAATGTGATGCTTCTTGTCTGTATTCTTTTATCGACTCTTCACTCCATAAACTTGAGGCCATGTTTATTGAGCTCAGTTTCGCTTGGGGACAAGCAAAGTCTAAGCTTGGGGGGAGTTGATACGTCCATTTTGCATCACTATTCTATGTCATAATTCACAGTTATTCATTGATATATTTCGTATTGAGAGGTGATACTTATGTTATTTCATCTGTTTTTGCATGGTTGATGACTTTTGGAGCATGGACCGCTGCAGTCATGATTCTGATGGAAAAGGTGCTGTTTGGAGGCAAAATTCACGAAGATCAGAAAATCTGGGAAAATATACGGAAAATCCTATTTTTACAGAAGACGAAGGAAGCCAAAAGGGGGGTGGAGATGGGCCATAGGGGGGCCACACCACCCCCTAGCGCGGGTAGCCCTAGGCCACGCCAGCAGGTGGTGTGGCCGCCCTAGACCACTCCAGGCTCTCCCCTCTGGCGTATATTATCCTCCCGAAACCCTAAGACTCGGAGAGCAACCACAGAAAGATTCTGCCGCCTCTGCGGGGCAGAAAACACCGAGAGAGAAAGATCTCTCCGGCAGACAGATTTCTGCTGGGGGAATTCCTTCCCGGAGAGGGAAGATCGTCGCCATCAACACCACCATCAAGCTAGACTTCATCAGGATCATCATCATCATCATCACCACCATCATCACCATCAGCACCCTCATCACCATCTCCATATTGCTGTAACAATTGGGTTAAATCTTGCATAGTTCATAGGGGAAACTTTCCCGGTGTTGATTACTATTTGTAGTTGATGCTATTGAGTGAACCGTTGAATTATTGTTTACGTTCAGATTGTTATACATCATTATTCCATCTCTGATCATGATCCATATGATGTCTTGTGAGTAGTTCGTTTTGTTCTTGAGGACATGGGAGAAGTCATGTTTTTAGTAGTGGAGTTGTGTTGAGAAAGATTCAATAGTTTGATATTTAAGTTGTGGTGTACTTCTTCTAGTGGTGTCATTTGAACGTCGACTACATGACACTTCACCTATATGGGCCTAGGGGAATGCATTGTGTATTTGGCTACTAATCGTAGGGGTTGCCGGAGTGACAGAAACCTGAACCCCCGTTAGGAAACCATTGCACAAGGGACGTAAGGGTCTTAGAGTTTAAAGTTGTGGTTAGGTTTATACCTTAATTACTTTCTTGTACTTACGGATGTTTGCAAGGGGTATAATCACAAGTATGTATTAGTCCTAGGAAGGTCGGTACATTAGCACAGGTTCACCCACACAACACTTAGCAAGTTAAAGAAGATTAATCAACTATATGAAGCGAAAGCACTTGACAGTCTTCCCATGTGTCCTCGAGAACGTTTGGTCATCTTAAGTAATACAACCGGCTTGTCCTTTGCTGCATAAAGGATTGGGCCACTTGCTGCATTTATTCCTACTGTCTTTTATTTACTCGTACTTTATTTACTTGCTTTATTAAAAACCCCTAAAATTCCGTTTGCTAAGTATTTGCAGAGAATTCCTGATCCATACCACTAGCTAGAACCTTCTGCTCCTCGTTGAGTTCGACACTCTTACTTATCGAAAATACTGCGATACACCCCTATACTTGTGGGTCATCACAGCACACATGTCAACTTGACAATGTCCTTCAAGACCATCATAATCTCATATCAACCCTCCTGGCTAGACTGCTATACACTGAGATAGTGGAGACCAAAGCCATGGTGGTGAAAGCTATCATCAACAAAGTTGCTACCAGACTTCGCTACAATATTTCTTACGAAAAGGCTTGGAGGACTAAGCAGAGGGCATTGGAGACAAGATTTGGTTCGTTTCGAGATGGATACGACTGTGTTGTTCGGATGCTGCAGACACTGCAGGCTAGGAATCCAGGCACATACCTCGACATCCAACACTTTACATTGTATCAAGAACCCAATTTGAGGGTGCTGCATTGAGTGTTCTTCTCATTTGCTATATGCATAGAAGCTTTCACTCACTGTCGACCCGTCATTTGTGTGGATGGTACATTTCTCACTGGCAAGTACAGGGACCAGATCTTGACTTCCATAGGTCAAGGCGGGAACAATCAAGTTGTTCCACTTGCATTTGCTTTCGTGGAGAGCGAGAACACCGAGAGTTGGGTATGGTTTTTCAGGCAGCTGAAGATAGCAGTTGTGAGGGATGTACCGAATGTATGCGTCCTTCATGATAGGCATCCGGATATACTCAGCGCGATAAGGAAGCTGACTCAGCCTGCTCCTGATGAACCAACTCCATGGCTAGACATGCAGAGTCGTTGGTGCATGCGGCATCTAGGGGCTAACTTTTTCTCACAGTTCAGGAACAAGGCCCTGATGAACCTATTCAAGAAGCTTTGCAAGCAGAACCAGGAGTGGAAGTATATCTAGTGTCGTACCTATCTAGATGAGTTCACAAAAAAACATGTTAGGCAGAGGAAAGCAGCTAGAGCAACAGCTGTGGCGGCTCATGCAGCCGCGGTAGCTGCACAGACAGTAGCTGGAGCAGCACCACCCGAGGAAGAACCAATTGCTCTTTGTGATTTGCCAGGATTTGACCAACCCGGTACTAGGAGGAGGCCTGGCAGAAGGATTAAGAATTTTCAGGAATGGATAGAGCACGAGCCTGTGGAGAGGTGGTCTCTATTGCACGACACTCATTTTGCTAGGTTTGGCGTCATGACTACAAATCTTGCCAAAACTTACAACTTCGTCTTGAGAGGAAGCAGGGCTCTGCCATTAACAGCTATTGTGTTGTGTATTTTCACTGGAACGTTGAAGTACTTTAGAGACAGACTCCAGCTTGCTTAGATGCATATCATCAACAACCCAAACACGAGGTACTATTCAAAGATAATGGATTACATGAATGACAAAATGGAAAAGGCTCGGTCTATGCATGTCGTCGCCATCGGTAATCAAGAACGAAGATTTGAGGTGCGCCTTCCTTCCAACAGGATCAGATCTGGAGAAAAGGTAAAGACACAAGAGGTGAGGATAGGCAATGAGGCTTGGCCGACGTGTGAGTGTACCTGCAACAAACCCAAGCTGCTGCATTTGCCTTGCTCTCATGTACTTGCTGCGTACGGGCGGTTAGGTATGGATGCGAGATCGTTTGTGTCTCCTTATTTTCTTAAGGAGTCAGTGATCAATACATGGACTGGCGAGATGATGGGATATAGAGCATGGGGCAATTTCAACAAAGTAAACCCTGGTGAAAGGATTTACATCCCATATCCTGGACTAATGCGGACAGGCAGAGGAAGGCGACAATGTGTCTACATCCGTAATGATATGGATGAATCCGAAGCCGGAGGCCCTACTAGACAATGTTTTCTATGTAATCACTTTGGTCATAGAGACACCAATTGTCATATCTTCGGGACTGGAGGAGCGGCTCCTCGTGGACGTGGCAGGCGAGGAACAAGAGGCAGAGGAAGAAACTAGAATTTGTAATTCGTATGGAACCATGTTTTAAATTTGTAATTCGTATGGAACTATGTTTTAAATTTGTAATTCGTGTGGAACCATGTTTTAAATTTGTAATTCGTATGGAACTATGTTTTAAATTTGTAATTCGTGTGGAACCATGTTTTAAATTTGTAATTCGTATGGAACCATGTTTTAAATTTGTAATTCGTATGGAACTATGTTTTAAATTTGTAATTCGTGTGGAACCATGTTTTAAATTTGTAATTCATATGGAACTATATTTAAATTTGTAATTCGTATGGAACTATATTTTAAATTTGTAATTCGTGTGGAACCATGTTTTAAATTATGCAGATGGCGGGATCTTTGCTTAACACTGATATAGATAGAAAGCACCGGTCAACTTTATTGGATGCACAACCAGGGAGCTTGAAGCACCTTATCACTCGCACTCCCATGTCTAACTAGATGATACATCCTAATTGGCTGCAGAGGTATGAGACATTTATTTCTAGTTGGGGTTCAAATTTTTAGGGCCAAAGTAAACAAATTGTAATTCTATCTCGGTATGCAGGTTGAAGTGGGCCGGGCTATTACCATTTGTGCGTCTGGTTGAGGCCACTCATACGCAGGAGATAGAAGGACGACACCATGGCTTCCAGACCACGCGCATGGCCTACGACGGGTCGTTTCTCACCTTCTTAGTGGATCGATGGCGGCCCGAGACTCACACTTTCCACTTTCGCTGGGAAGAGATGGCTCCTACACTGCAGGATGTCTCATTCTTGCTGGGCCTGTCGTTGGCTGGAGTGGCAATGGGCCCGGTGGATGCATCGGTGAATTGGGTCCAAGAAATGGCCCAATGATTCTATGGCATTCGTGATGGAGTTCCGGACTTCACGTATAAAAATCATGCACCCAAATTTGATTGGTTGCAGAACTATCAGGTTTGTTTGCTACTCGGTATCTTCGTATTTGACACACCTATATTCATATCACACGATGCTAAAACTTGTTCTATTAAGCAATGTAGATACATAGTTTCAGGTACCCAGCCGTTCCGATGACTGAGCCACAAGTTACATGCATCCTGGAGGCGTACTTAATGTGGCTACTTGGGAAGGTGATGTTCACCGAGAACCACGTCTCAACCATCAGTGTGCGCTACATTCGCTATGCTAGAGAGATCGCGGAGGCGATGTGCCAGAACGACATCACACTGTGGAGTTGGGGTTCTACTGTCTTAGTAGCAACGTACCGAGGTATGTGCACGGGCTGTACGCTAACCAAAGAAAGATCTGCCTTGCTAGGATGCCCACTATTGCTACAGTTGTGGTCATGGGAGAGGTTCCCTATCGGTCGCCCGGAGGTAGCAAAGAATCAAGCGATAATCATCCTGGGACAGGCCCCTGTTGTCTATGAGTCTGATATGCTGTTTGACCACGAGAGAATTGACATGCCTACATTCGGTACACATTGGACACGTCGCAAGGTAAGTTAAAAGGTTCAGTTAATTGCATTGTCCATATTGCACTTTGAAGGAAACTAACAACTATTTAATCCAACAGTGTCGTTCCGCGGGAGAACAAGTAACTCGCTGCTACCCGGTGTTCAGCGAGCAATTCGACATGTTGAAGGAGGAATCGGTCATTTGGGAGCCGTACACCACAGCTGAGTCAGTCGCAAGATATTCTGGCGGGTTATCTATTATGTGCACTAGAGATGAGGACTACTGGCTGACTAAATCGAAGATCATCTTCGATTGTCAGGTGAAGGAGATGTCTCAACAGAGGGTCATGAGACAATTCGGTCTTTGCCAGATGGTAGATCCTCCACGTCCGGAGGAGCCCCTTTCATCAGACGTGCATATGTAAGTTAATATATTATGTATCTATAATTCTACAACGATTATATACTTACAAAATCTAATTGCATGTACTCTCGGAAGGGTACTAACAGCAAATCAGTGGCATCAATGGGTTAATATTTATATCAATGGTTAGCAGAATGCAACAGCTGACGTGTGGACTGCTCCTGCATTTGATATGGAGCTATTTCGTGCATACTTACACAGGTACATGAGCATGACACGGTTGCGTCCCGTCCACCACGCACATGATGATGAAAGATACCCTAGCCAGTCGACTATGGAGCCCAGACAATTAGCGGTAAATATACTTTTCTTCGTTACTGCACCTGGTAGTCTATATTATGTGTACTTATGCACTATACAAATGCAGGCCGATATGATATGGGAGCTACAGACTGAAGTGAATCAGTGGGAACGTTCGCTCTCGTCCGCTGCTCTTCTACTACCATGTCAGCAAGCTCAGTCCTTTGTCAGGCGTGTCGAGAAAAGATTAAAGAGTATCTATGCGACCATCACGTGCACGAACATTTCAGACGTCGTGCAGCACCGAGCAGCACAACGTCAACCGCGTCACTCCGTGGGGGAGAGCCCATCACGTCACTCCATGAAGGCTCGCCCGCCACGTCACTCCACACAGGAGCGCACCCCGCGTGCAGACCAGACACTACTCCGAGGCTCAGGGCGGCCGCAGCAGGAGACACCGACTGCACCTATTCGCCATGGGCCTCGTCCACGGATCTCACAGCAGGAGACACCAAGAGCACCACCTCCAGACCAGGCTGGAGGCTCAGCGTGGCAGCAACAGCAGGAGACACCGAGAGCACCCCCCAGACCAGGCTGGAGGCTCAGCGTGGCAGCAGTTTAATTTCGACTAGTGGCAGCAGCAGTAGCCGCAGTTTACTTTCGACCAATGGCACCAGCAGCAGCCGCAAGTCTCATTCATGGGCTATCGTCCTGAGGGTACGTATTTTCTTATCTATTTTGCTTACATGTAGTGTATAATCATTGAGTACTTAATATTTTTACATGGCAGGAGGATATGGAGACCCAAACATGTCCTCAATGGGTTCGTGGGCGACTAATGAGGAGGATCAGCAGACTCAGCAGAATCAGGTTGACTGGTTTGGACTGTATCAGACGCAGCAAACTCCGCCACCTTTCCCCACACAGGATACACAGACGCAGGGTGATGGGTCAACTCTACCTCCCCGTAATGTGGGGCCTCCTAGAAGGTATGGATGGAGTTCACCGACGCCAGGGCAACCTCGTGACCGGAGATAGTGATATCTATCTATGTATGAGACTAGTATCTTGTATCTGTCTACGTATCTGTCTATGTATGAGACTTGTATCTTGTATCTTGTATCTGTCTACATATGAGACACATTTATTATTCGGCAAACACTTCAACATAGCTTGCAACACAGTTCAACATAACTCGCGGTACATAAATAAGAGCGATCTCTATCCCTACGACTATGCCCTTACCCTTCGACGATGCCTTCTTCATGGCCTGCTCTTCTTGCCTTACCCTTCGACGATGCCTCGACCGATGATGCCTTTTCCTTACCCTTCGACTATGCCTCGCCCTTACCCTTCGACAATGCCTTCTTCTTGGCCAACCTTTCGTCCCACTCAGCTCTCCACTTAGTCCCAACGGCGGGCGTCATGAATATATCATCTTCATCTTCACTCTCTTCTAGCTTGTCATTGCTCTTCTTGGCATGTGCCTTGTTCAAGGTCTCGGCCTTGTCACGCTTTGCTCTATCCCTGGTACCACCGACCGGCGGCATGAAGAGATCGTCGGAGTCTTCACTCTCTTCTATCCAAATCCAAGGGAGTGTGATGTTCTGATGCCTTGCCCCTTCATTAGAGAATTTTTCTTGCTCCACCTAGCATTGATCCGAAGTAGCTCTTGCCGTATCTCCTCTGGAGTCCTCTTCGGCCAGCCTTTTCTACGCAATCCCTCACCCAGCTCAGTGAGGAGATAATCACTACCAATTAGTTCCTCCAATAGGGTTGGATTATTGTCTATCCTAAAGTTCCTATCCAAATAAAAAAGATCGACGGACATATCTGTCACGAAACTGCGATCATAGGGAAAACCGGGAAACATACTGGCTAAAAGGGTTTGTTGCTTAAACAACTGCGTGAGGAGGGGGTTTTATAGGGTAAACGAACAAAAAATGGCGGGAAACATTTTGGCGGGAGATGTTTTGGCGGGAAACATATTTTGGCGGGAGATATTTTGGCGGGAGATATTTTGGCGAGAGATATTTTGGCTACATTGTCTCTAAAATTAAATGACATGTTGAATTTAAGATACATCACAATACTATAACCGAAATGAAGTTACATCAAGACACTACAACTGAAATTAAGATACATCACTACAACTGAAATTAAGATACATCGGGACATTACAACTGAAATGAAGTTACATCACGATACTACAACTGAAATTAAGATACATCGGAAAACTACAACTGAAATAAAGGTACATCACGACACTACAACCAAAATTAAGATACATCGGTATTGAGACATACGTCTACCTTCCCTGAGTCCAACGCGGGTACTTCCCGGTCTTGTCCCCACGTTCCTCTGCCGCCCGCGCCTCGGTAGCTCTTTCTCTTAATCTCTTCCTTTTCGCCTCACGGGCCTCCTTGCGCACCTGTTCCTGCCGCTCCTCTTCCTTCCTTCTCTTCCTATTCAGCTCGCGGTTTCGAGCTTGCTCTGCTCGGAATTCTTTCATTTCCCTCTCCCATTCCTTCTTCCCGTTCGCGGCCTTCCTTTCAGCATGTTCCTCATCAAGAAAGATCTCCCTTGCACGTCGGCTTCTGTCCGTAATCTCCTGCACGGCCCAGGCTGGCTGCTCCGTGTCAATCCAATGGTACCACTTGCAAAGTGGAGAAGGAGACTGCAAGCAAATCAATGGAATGAATAAAAGAACACATGATAACATGAATGGTCCATATTAACCATGCTCTGGAACATACCGAAGGCCTCTCGTACGACGAACTTGCTTGCCGGGGCGGGCTTGCGTCGTAGTTGGGACACATAAAAAACTTCATGCCCATGCAGGTGGAGAAATCGATCGACTCCTTGACCTTCGCGAGATGGCCGCACCAACAACGCTCGTGTGTCACCCCTTGCGGCAACCTGGCATCTTTCGTCTTCGTAGGCCTATACTCGGGGTCCGAACATGGCACACTCATGATGGAGAGGGGAAGGAAATGAGAGAAATAGAGGAATAACAGGATGGAGAGATACCATCTCGGTGCCAGTATTTATAGGGGCAACTAGTAGGAATTGGCGGGAGAAAACAATGGAAAGAAGTGGCGGGAGATAAACGGCACGAAAGAGTGGCGGGAGAAAACAGCGGGAAGAAGTGGCGAGAGATAAATGGCACGAAAGAGTGGCGGGAAAAATACTAGCGGGAAAAAGAACCGCGCGAAATAGTGGCGAGATTCAACCGGCGGGTGATAAACTCTGAACAACTGGATTAGCCCAAGTGTGTGCATGATCCATGCAGGCGTCGGCGTTTGAATAAATGACGCTACCCTTCGGTTTTGAAAAAACGATAGGCGCACGTCGGTTTTTGTAAAAGCGATAGGCTGCGTCGATTTTTGAAAAAAGATAGCCTGCCTGACAGCACTCTGCCCCGTCCGTCGGCTTTTCAAAAAACGATAGGGTCCGGTCGTCTTTTGAAAAAACGACACCACGCTAGATTGGTAATTTCTCTTTTTCGCGTAATATTCGTGAAATTGATTGAAAAAAGTGTATTATTTAAAAAAAATAGCTGATCGCAGAATCTGTTTGTGAAATTTCAGAGAAAAATACCAGTTATTAAGTTTTTTTCCCTCTAGGTTACCAGAAAAGAGGAAATTCTACTCCCCGTGTCACTTCCTATAGATACGTTTGTAACAAGCTAATGTCTTCCTTGATCATATCTCCTCGCGGCGGCCTGCAGGCATAAACATGAGCGCCATCTCTGCGCATGTCCTTCACTCTCTACCTAGTGTTCACAACTTCAGATCAAGCTTGCTGACAGGCCTCTATATATATGAACTTCGCTGCTTTCTCGACGTTACCATCATTATGGACAGGTACAAAAAGTACCAAATCCTCATTTGGTGCTGTGCATTGCTCTCCGGCGATCCTGGTCATGGCTGACCGCCCAATCATTTTGTGTGGAGGAGAAAGAGATGCGCGGCCTCGGCAACCAACCACCGCGCTCTAACGCGAACAAATGGACTGATGCTTCCGCTGAACCTCCGCGTTCGTTCGACGACGGACGGCCACTGCTTAAAATCGTACTGCCGCCGGCCGTGCACCATTCGCGCGCGCGGCAGGGTACATCGCCCGGACCGTCACGGTGCTTTTACGGCCACGAAGAGGTACTGAATACTGAACTGTTCGCCAAAAGGTAAACGGGCGCGTAGACCGACGTGGCTCGATCAGCGGCGCGCCGTGCCGGTGCCACAGCCATTCACCAAACACTGGCCGCTGAGGCACTGACACCGTGACTGCGCTGAGGCTCCTGTCGCTGCAGGCAGCCAACTGCTATCTTATATTGTTTGAAATTATAAGAGCTACTATCTTGTTTATTAGCTCTCGTTTAATGTATGTTCTCCTTTTTCTCTCATTTATCTTATACATGTAAAATTATTGATGCATGTAAAGATTAATGAAAGAGAGTTATGGGCTATCTTAGTCTTAACAACTTGATGCTTAGGACTAATAATTCCAGATAGTACCAGCTACATTACGCGCCGGGTGGCATGGACCGTTTGAGTGATAGTCCATTGGAGGTGGTGGTTGGAGTCTTTGGATGAAAGTCTAGCCCGACACCCCTCCGCCCATCATTTCAGGGTGAAAACCCAAATCTAGCTTGTCGGATTGGATGACGGCGGCGTCTTGTGGACATCGTTACCTCCTTGGAGGCGTCATTTTTTGGAGTATGTGAAGCCATGCTTGGGATGGTAGTGATGTCGGTGGAGTCAACGTCTTCGGGCTCTGTCGGCGTGTGAGTGCCGCTGGTGTGTTTGTTGCGGCCTGCCTCTCGGCATGAAGCCTGAGAGGCCTAGCCGTTTCTTCCAACTCTCACTTCCTCTCCGGGGACATGGACCAGGCTTTTCGTCGTGCCGGATGTTGTCGTTGGGCTGGTGTCGTTCGATAGTGCTCTAGACCTAGTCGAGCTAGTTAGTCTGGCCTCGTGGGTTTTGCCAGTTTTTCCTAAAAACTGTGCCGATTGGTTTTTTTTTTGGTCTGATTTCCCTTTTAACCGGACCCATGTATATATACGCTTGTTCCAGGTTTTGGCCGATTTCTCATCCAAACCGGTCCATTCTCTTTTTCTAATAGAAAAGACAGAGCTTCTGCTGGTTGCTCAAAAAAATTCCAAGATTCTGACGAGGAGGTCGCGCGTGCTAGCTAAGAGGACTTGGGTTTCTACGCCCTTGCAGGGTCAAAATCCCCTTGTTTTCTCGAGTTTTTTTAAAGAGTATATATTAGTACCGGGGAGATACCAATTACACCCGGCATCTGCAACAACGCATGCCCTAGCGGCCTTACAGATGAAAAAAGGAAGAAAAAATACAAAAAAGAAAAGTCCCGTTACAGAAAACGATTCCTCAAAGCAACGACATAAACATCACCAGAACGATACCAGCAGTCCAACACTCCAATAGCAACACCTTCAAGAAGAAAACAGTACACAAGCGCCGTCGTCGTCCGATCGAACATCATAGGTTTTTATCCTGGAGAAAGTCCTCACTCACAAAACAATGCCTTCAACAAGGTCATTGTCAGACACGACAAATTAAGCTCAGACCTTGGATTTTCACCCTCCAAGGTAAGACTGAGAACTCCTCCTATGTTGTTGTCCCCACAAACAATCGCTGCTACGAGTCACAGATCACGCAGCTAGTTACTCATCGCCACAAAGACTCAAATCATCATCGCTGCCCTCATGTTCTTGTTTTCCTAGTATTTTCCGAATCTGACTTCACCATCGATCGTCGAAGACATAAACAGTGGAGCTTCGCAACGCTCCCGCTGAAACCAAACGGCCAGAAAAATATGGGTACGCACGATCAAATACCTTCCGATCCAGCAATCACCAGGCATGATGCGCTCCTGGAAGTTCGTCGGCGGAGTCTTCCGGAACTCGCCTCTCCAGGCCAGATCAATGAGGGCATGAAAGAAGTAGATATTCGTCTTTGCGCTGAAGGAACCCTAGAAACCGCCTGCCTTTATTGGACAGAACAACAGGCCCACACGTCACCATCTGCCGCTCGCCTCCTCCGGCTGAAGAGGAGACAAGCCTGCAAGAACCACGCACCCCCGCTGTTTTGCCGGCTCGAGCAAGAAGCATCGCGCCCCCACGCACCTCCGGGCAACCAAAAGGCCGCACTGATGGCGAATCTAGGTGGTAGCCTAGACCTACGATCACAGCCGCACACCATGCGCCAATGCCCTAGGAGGAAGTCTTCGCAAGAAGACGACCTCCACCCCCGGATCTCACGCCCAGGGGCAACCACCGCTGCCACACAACCTAGGGCACTGCCATGGACGCCGCGCGCAGCCGAACCACCAGCGAACTGCCGCCACGATATGCTCTCCTCAGCCCCTTCGCCGTCGGGCCCACCACCACCACGGCGGCCAGCGCCAGCAGCAACGACGGATGGGAGGTAGATCGGGGAGGGAAGAGGGGTTGACGACGGACTGCGGCGGCGGCCTGAGATACGCCACGGGAGGGGCGTTTTTTTACGGGAGGGATTATCTTCAGACTGCTTATCTTTTTTATGTGCGTGTTTAGCTAAGTAGGATAGTACGTGTTGTCGACACGTACCGCGTCCTTCACCACTGGTCGACACTGCTCCCCGTTCAAGATCGCGTAGTACGCTGCTGCAGCGTCTTCGTACTCCCAGTCAGACGCATACAATACAAACACGTTCACGTGCAGTACGGGAACAGTGTCTCGGCAAGCGGCGCCACACTTGTCGCTGTCGTTTCCTTATCTGGCCTCGGCGCCAGACGTCGCGCAGGGCACCTAAAACGGCTAGACACATCTTTGGGTGATGAAAGATAGCGGGGTCGACATGGGAACAGTGGCGGAGCGATCCACTCCTACTGAAGATCGGTGTCGCATCTCCGGGAGTCGACGAAGGACCCTTGCCCTACCATGTTTACGTGTTGGCGGATGTGTATACGCAGATATAGCGATGCAGCAACTTGATTGGTTGCGTAGGAGCCTGCCGGCGGCAGCCTCGTGTCAGGATGAACTCGGCGTGTCTGCATGTGCCTTGGCTTCTTCAGTTCAGGTAATCAGTTCAGAAAAGGCCAAAGGCCCAGCTATATACACAGTATATAGAAGCCCAAGGTTCAGTGGGGATACCAGTTTACAAAGGAGCTAGAGAAAAAACAAAACAAAAAGGTTCAGTTTCTTTTTTGAACTGGACAAAAAGGTTCAGGTAGCAACTAGTTTCCAAATTACAAATTCAGAACAGAGCTCGCGCAGGAGCTGACAAAAAAAGGTACTCAGCAGGTTTCGGCGATGGACGGAGAGAGAGGTATCTTATTACACAGCACGGTCCGATTCGTCTGAATTATGTATATCTAGGGCACGGTCAGCATCATGAGAGGCACTTGTCCAGCATACAATACGTACGACTGCACGAGGTGTCGAGCCCGATTAGGCCTAGAGGATTCCGGCCTTGACAGGTCGCCGTCCCGAGCTGACAGAGTAGGTTCCCTTTCGCTTTCGCTCGACGCGCGCCGCGACGCTTCTGTCCTCTTCTCTGTCGTGCACTCGTGCTTGCTTGCCTTGCAGCCTGGTGATCGATTAAACTAGGACGTGTGCAGGTGGTATGGGTTCTTGTTGATGCAAACTGATGGTACATCATCGTTAAAAAAAGGAAAAAAGAAAACTTAATTTGTGGTTGGCACGCTAGATTAGCACCGTGCCGTGTCGTGTCATAGGTGCAGCAAAGTTTTCAACTCGTTGTCTCTTTTGCACAGCCGTTACCTGCGATCCACCGATAAAACCGCAGGAAACGACCACCGTCTGCGACTTTTGTGGAGTTGCAGTACTATCATACTGAAAACAGAGTTAAAAAATGGTAACATGCAGGTGACAAACTTTTCCTAAACTACATGTGGGCTATATATAGAGGCGAGTGTGTCCACCAATCAAATCTCAGGGAAATAAGCAATAATGGAATAAACAATGATCTAGCTAGAGTAGAAAGTTGCGCAAGGAAGATTTTCTTGGATGTTGTTACTACTCTATCCGCCGGCCCCTAACCTAAAGCTTGGCTTGTTGTGATTAGCTCCCACTGAAACAGTCCCTCTACTAGTATGCTAGCACTATAAGTTACGCTATGCTTCTAACTTCTAAGTGGGTCTAACTGAAGAAAAACATGTAGGGACATGAAGGAAAGTTATTTTAAGACCGAGAAAAAGGAAGGAAATTATGAGTGTTCCATTTAACATGCACTAATGGGCCCTGCAGATCTTAGGCGAGGATCTTTGTCTTTTGTACTATAAAAGATCAGCAAAATGTACACTAAGAGCACATTTTCCATATAAGGGTAAGAGGGTCAATAACCGCTTTTTCAGATAAAAGGTGGGAAAAAAACATCTCCAACGGCTTACCCAAAAATGATTCCCCACAAATAATTTTGGATGGTCAACCGTACTTTAGCACCTACTTCCTCTGTTTCAGTTTACCCTGGGCCTAAGCAAAAGCTCAAATACCAACAAGGAAGGGTCCGGTGGTGCTCCTTTTCACAGCAGCTAGACCTTTTTGCCCCTAAAAAGTGACGGTGGTACAGATCTTCTCTCTCGATTCTTACCCCAAAAAATTATGTTTCACACTTGTTGCTTGACTTGAACTCGCCGGCATGGATTGTTTGATTGACAGATGAAGAAGATGTGGAGCATGAGCGTAAGAACGTCGTCTTTGCTGGCGGATGTACGAGGCGCTGGCCCCGGCCGTAGCGTCACTGGTCGTGGCATTCATGCACTTGGAAGCAACGTTGGTGGATGTGGGGTTGCTAGACGTGACATCGTTGGTGAACGCGGCCGAGGGATTTGAGATTTTTGGAGGCGAGGAAGGGGGGCGGCTAGATTGGATTGAGAAAGAAGACGAGAAGAGATTGACTAGTTCTCGCACACGAGGATAACCGAGGAGGCGAAACGACAGACATAAGCAGGGGCATTTTTGGAAACGGTCGAATATCAGCAAAAAAGTTAGGCACGGACTAAATTGGAACAGAGGGAGTACTATCCATATATGGGTAAGATCAGACAATTTTTGTGTAGGAGGGAAATTGATGCGCGAGCACCCAACTACCCATGCGTATAGTTCAGGCACGAGAATCCAACCCGACCTCCGCCGTCTATGGCCGCCATCGATGCCCCAAGGCCAACGACCCACTCCTCCGCAGCCCCTACGGACCCTCTTGTTTCCGCCACGGACGGCCGCTGCACCTCGCCTCGTCCAAACCTATCGGCACCCATGATAGTAGAACGATCAAGGGAGGGCCATGACGGAGCTCGTCACCTTCTTCACGCGAGAGCACGGCCTTCTCGCTGAGGAGGGCCATGGCGGAACTAGAAGGCGAGGGGCATGAATCGGGATCGCTAGGGGTTGGACTGGGGCTGGAGAAGAAGGAAGGAAGAGAGAGGAAAATCGGTATACCCAGTGACATGTGGGCCCTGCATACAAATTCTTCTCTGGGTAATTTTTGGGTAACCAGTTTCGGATAAGCTAGAAAACAAAAGCCTTTTTAGCTACCCATATATTCTCTCTCTTTTACCTATATCCACTTTTCTTAAGCCGTTGGACATGCTCTAAACCCGGTTAGTGGCACATACAGTAGCGGTTAGTGGCATTTTTGGAAACGATCGCTATCGCGCAGGGTAATATGGAAAATCCGCAAAAAAGTTAGGTGCAGACTAAATTGGAACAAAGGGAGTAGTATCCATATATGGGTAAGATCAGACAATTTTTGGGTAGGAGGAAAATTAAAGCGCGAGCACCCAACCGCCCATGCGGAGAGTTCAGGCACGAGAATCCGACCCGACCTTCGCTCTGCCCGTCGTCGATGCCCCAAGGCCGGCGGCCCACTCCACCGCAGCCCCTACGGACCCTCTCCCCTAACCCGTGTCTCCCCGCTTGTCTCGAATCGAGCCGCCGGACGTTGCCCCGCTCGCCCCTTAGGCACCATATTACTCCACCGCCTTCCGCCTCGTCGACGACCACCATCACCCACGTAAGCGAACCGTCGGACTTGTTTCCGCCACAGACGGCCGCTGCACCTCGCCTCATCCGAACCTGTCGGCACCAATGATAGTAGAACGATCAAGGGACGGCCATGACGGAGCTCGTCACCTTCTCCACGTGAGAGCTTGGCCTTCTCGCCGAGGAGGGCCATGGCGGAACTAGAAGGGGAGGGGCATGAATCGGGATCGCTAGGGGTCGGGCTGGGGCTAGAGAAGAAGGGAGGAAGAGAGAGGAAAAGCGGTATACCCAGTGACATGTGGGCCCTGCATACAAATTCTTCTCTGGGTAATTTTTGGGTAACCAGTTTCGGGTAAGCTAGAAAACCAAAGCTTTTTGGCTACCCATATCTTCTCTCTCTTTTACTTATACCACCTTTCTTAAGCCGTTGGACATGCTCTAAACCCGGTTAGTGGCACATACAGTAACGGTGTAGGCCCCCGAAGAGACCACGGGGCGGCCAGAATCATTTGGGTCGCCGGAACATCTTGAGTGCAAGAAAACACGCGAGCAGATAGGGACACACATTTTGGCATGTTTCTAGGCGCCAGGAAGAATACGGCGGGAAAAGAGGATAATTAAGCGTTAGAGAAAGAAAGCGGGCAAGAGACAGTGACGGCCGGGGAGGTCGATCGATCGACGAGGCTAGATTCTATACACGCGTGGAGACAAAATCATAGCCCCAGTAGAATTTCCGTGGAGACGTGTTATTCCGTGTTGACAAATCGCGCCTGCATGCGCTTCTGGAATTGCAGCCTTTGGCATCTCCTATTTTGCCTTCTGGAACCGGCCGCGCCGCCTATGGCCTATGGGCGGCGAGCCGGGCGACCAAAGTGAGCTAGCAAGGCCGCTCGACCCGATCGACCAGGACGCGCGCGCCCGGCCATCCAGTGAACACCTGCAGGTACGTCGCGCGAACGATCGGCCTTGCCCGCGAGCGCGCCGGTGACAAAGTTGGCGTTGGTTGACGCGCAGATCTTTTTCAGGGGACGAAAGGAATGCGGGCCCGCGGGAATTGGCAGCGCATATACATGCAATCATGCAACAGCGACGCGCCGGCCGGAACCATGGCGTGTCCCCGTGCCTTGAAAGTAAGGCGGCCGTGTGTAAATGTGGCGGGACCTCGCTCTGGCCAGACCTGAGAACGTAGAGGAGCTGTCGTCTGCAGCCACGTGATGATCCGGATAGGATCGTGTCGACCGATTACTTCCTTACCGGCCGTACCTACGTGGTTTTTTGTTTGAAAACAGGCCAGACATGCATATATCAGATCAGGATAAGATCAGTCGATCCCTGGATAGGAAGTTGGACTTATTAGAGGCTGATCGATCGATATCGTCCCTTGCTGTTGTGTGCCTGGGTCCTAGGGGCATGTCTGGATCGATCGATACACATGAGAACGTGATTGGTCACAAATCCTATTTGTCAGTTCATGAATGTAGTAGTAACATCTTTGAGCTCAGACAGCCATGTAATTTCTTAACGTCCATGTTCCCAGCTGACCAGCAAAATTGCATGTGTTCTGTACGTATACAAGATAAAATGGATCGGCCTGTCGGTCAACCGGAGGAAAAAACAAAGCGTTTCTAATTTACTGCATGTACACAAGCAAAGATAGCTATGTCTGTTATTCAATGTACTTATACATAAATGAAACAATAAATACAGCCAAGTCCAGTAGCAAAGTTAACAAGTGTGTTTTGTATACGTAATCCAAGTTATTCCCTACTCTTTTACCTCTCTCATGTCCCACGTGATACGGGAAAAGACGAAGAAGTCTTGCCAGACGCACCTTTAGCCAAGAGGCAGTGCTCTTCCAGATAAATGGTCTTCGACACCTGGATAAAAATACGACGAACATGAATCTTTGCGTCACATGGTTACCGTGACAACGACCTAATATACTACATGTGATCTATATACATCTTTCTAGACAACACTACCGTATAATCAATGAATGGCGACAAGCACAAGTAGTATAAAAATATCACATAGCATGTTGGAACCTGGCATAATTTTCCTTAAGCATGCGTACGCTACAAGGGAATCATTAATTAGTGCGAACAGCCTCTATTAGAGCAAAGATAATAATATAGCTAGTTGCTGGCTATAAGCCAAGTGCCATGTCATCTATAGCCAACTTAGAGCTAGCGTGTACAATAATGAGCTACAAAAATATACTATTTTAGCACTATATGACCCACCTTTCACTCTCTCAAAGTGCCTAGGAACACATGCTAGAGCTGGCTCTTGCATGAGAGTCTACTCTTCTTCTCTCTCCTATTCTCTCTCTCCTATTCTCTCTCTTTCAGCTAGACAAGGAAATAATATTTTAATCCTTATAGCCAGCTGACTAGGACTTATTGTACTTGCTCTTATTAGCATGTCATCACCATACAAGCTCATAATTATTAGTTTGAAACTCCTACATACTGATGAATATTAAGTTCGTCAATGCAACTTTAGATACGCGCATACTGCACCGCAGAATAAATTTTGAAAATGTGCGTGTCGACACAAGATTGCTCTGGTCCGTCTAAGCAGGTCCAAGGGATAATTTTATATAAAATTAAACCCTAGAATTTCTAGAAACATTCAAAATGGATGCCTAAACCAGGTTTGGAAAAAGTATTTGTATTTTGAAGTATTCCTCAAAATTTATGTATGTAGGTAATAAAATGATGACATGATAACCCAGAAAAATCATTAAAAATGTGATGTCATGTGCAAAAAATGACAAGAGAAATCCATTTACCATTTGTGGAGTAGATGATAATATTGGTTCTAGTTCTTTCTTTATAACACATTGATTATCCATACCATCCCCTGCCATCATATTTGAATCATACTTCAACAAACTCCACGTTGAGAAATTCCTTTTTGGAGCATCAGCACCAACATCTCCCCGAACAACAAACAAAATAGTTTCGACGCCAATAGCAACTTAGGCTAATCATTTAAACCAACTAAGTTCGAGAAAATCTCAAACTTAGCAACATGAACATGTTTAGTCATCATACCAACACAACATAGAAAACAGAAAAATTCTACGATATGAATAACTAAGCACCAAGATCTATCTATTATATGCAAGCAATAGGTGGATATATATCCATAGAGAACTTACCCTCGAAGAATGAAAAGCTTTACGAGGATTAATCTCGTGGATGAAGTAAACAAACTTTTGCCAATCTCAAGATCGAGTTGAAGAGCGCCGCAAACCAGCAGCGCATCTATTCTCGGGCACACGTCAGGCTTCCCGACAACCTCCACGCCCTCACTCCAGTAAAACAATAGATCCTTCCAGATAAACTAACAGAACATGTACTTTGCTATTCCGATGCCATGGATAATTGATAGAGGGAGAGAGATCGTTCACGAGGAGGTGTGTGATGAGAGAAGGTCACCACTGATACCTTCGATCTAGATTATGGATGTAGAATATCTCTTTTTCCCTAGTAGACCTAGGTTATCGAATCCTCGGGAAGCAGATGCGTAGTGAAGTTACTTTAACGGATCTTCAGAAGTTTTAGAATTCCTTTTGTGTTTTTACCGGACCAAGATTTTGCATATATTTGTTGTTGTCGATGATGGAGGGAGAGGGCCTAGGGCGTTGATACATTCGATCCGAATTACGGATGTAGTATAGCTTCTTTTTCCCTAGTAGACCTAGGTTATCAATCCTCGGGAAGCGAATGCGTAGTGAAGTTACTTTAACGGACCTTCGGGAGTTTTAGAATTCTTTTTGTATTTTTACCAGACCAATAGCTTGCGTATTTTTGTTGTCGTCGATGATGGAGAGAGAGGGCTTAGAGCGTTCGGTTTTACCTGTAGCTGTGCAAAACATTTGATGGGAATAAAAGATAGAAATTAAGTATGCATGTACTTGTTAGAGCAAGATAAATTATATGTAGGCAGTGCATCCATAATTGCTATTGTCTCTGTAACCGCTTATATTAATAACCTACTAGTCTCATCCATAGAAGAAAGAGAACTAATGATATGCATAGTGATGTCACCGTTAATCCCAAGCAGATCCCTCATATACAGCCGTACTATCCCTTCTGTCACTGGATTCCCAACCTGCAGATCAGTCATCACTCATACTCCCTATACCTGGCTCAACCCTCGGGGTCTTGGGTACCTGACAAGTCCTTGGATTGAGGCAAGAGAGGATACAATAATCATCATGTCATACAAACTAATACATGATCCTATCTATGATAAATAACATGCACAATTGCTATATGGCTAGGCCGAAACCCTTAGCCCAAAAAGAATTACTCACACATAGAGATAAGATCAACAATCACAAACACTGTAATTAAAACCATAAGATTGATAGCAATAGTCTTACAATGTCGCCAATCGGAAAAGAGATCTAATATTACAAGTGGTGGAATATGGCTATGGAGATGGAGAAGGGTTTGGAGATCTGGAGGCGGCTGGTGATCTGTGGCAGAGACTTTTTGTCGAGGTCTGGCTTGTTTTCTCGTCGCCCGAGGCTTCTTTATATAGGGGTCCCTTCACGA
Organism: Avena sativa; assembly: GCA_916181665.1. Classification (NCBI taxonomy): domain Eukaryota; kingdom Viridiplantae; phylum Streptophyta; class Magnoliopsida; order Poales; family Poaceae; genus Avena; species Avena sativa. The sequence goes on along the minus strand of OV702288.1, from coordinate 623,078,772 downwards.
AAGTTGTTCTGTTTGATCTAACGGTGGCGGCGCCAACTATACGACCGGCGCTATACAAACGGAATTTTTGCTCCGGTCATAAACTTGGTCGTTAAAGTAGCTGCCTCCTCTTTACGGCTTTTGGTTTCTTCTGGTTGTTGGAAATCTCGTGTCTTTGACTTTAGTGTAGTGATCCCCTCCTTTAAACGATATTATCTGCGCAGGAAAATATAAAAGAAAGGATTGCATACCCCTCTGAATATTAGCATTAGTGACAGGGTTTAGAGAGATATTTCATCAAGAATATGAATAATATCCAGTTTAAATGTGGAAGTAGATGGGTATATTTCAGAGCCATCAACTTCCCTAAGCTTAAACTTGATCGTCCCCGAGCAATAAAACCAAAATCAAAAAGGAACTCAACATTTAAACTGAAATAATGAGATGGTGATCTTACTCATGATTAGTAGTCTCATGTTTTCTCCACTTCATAAATCTGAAAAACTTCAGCATAGATAGAGCAATGGCAAGAATATCATACGGGTTTCCTGCATCCTTATAGTGCAGCAAATTTATTGTAAATATGGATGATTCAAATAAGTAAACTTTATTCAATGTCAAGTAATCAACTCATAGGCTTATCTTTGAACAGTAAAGTATAGTCATGTAAAGCATACACACTAAAGTATCTCAATTCTCCCACATCAATGAATCAAGACTTTTCAAGCACTACTTTTTTATTCATTGTCCTTCAAGAATTTCAGTTTTTAAGTAATTGAGAGCATGCCAAAAAAAATTATTAGTTTATCGGGCTGTGGTGGACACTCGTGGCATTACTAAGATTTTGTTCCTTTTACATAATGATTTCTCATAACAGCCATAGGAGTGATTTCATCATAATTACATCTATCCGGTAGTGCCAAGAATCTTACCCACTATAGCATTGCTGCTACAAGTGTTTAATCAACTCATATCCGGGACCTCACTCTGGCGGTCTGGTCAGACCTGAGGACATAGAGGAGCTGTCGTCTGCAGCCACGTGATGATCCGGATAGGATCGTGTCGACCGATTATTACTTCCTTCCCGGCCGTATCTACGTTTTTTTTTGTCATCAAAAAACAAGCCGGACATGCATATATCAGATCAAGATAAGGTCAGTCGATCCCTGGATAGGAAGTTGGACTTATTAGAGGCTGATCGATCGATATCGTCAATCCATCCTTGCTGCGTGCCTAGGGACATGTCTGGATCGATCGATGCACATGAGAACGTGATTGGTCAGAAATCCTATTTTGTCAGTTCATGAATGTAGTAGTAACATCTTTGAGCTCAGACAACCATGTAATTTCTTAACGTCCATGTTCCCAGCTGACCACCAAAATTGCATGTGTTCTGTACGTATAAATATAAAATGGATCGGCCTGTCGGTCAACCGGAGGAAAAACAAAGCATTTCTAATTTACTGCATGTACACAAAGATAGCTATGTCTTATACATAAACGAAACAATAAATACAGCCAAGTCCATAGCAAAGGTAACAAGTGTGTTTTGTATACGTAATCGAAGTTATTCCATACTATTTTACCTCTCCAATGTCCCACGTGATACGGTGAAAAGACGAGGAAGTCTTGCCAGCCGTATCTTTAGCCAAGAGCCAGTGTTCTTCTAGATAAATGGTGGATCGTCGCCAGCAAAAGAAAATTTAAAAGATGACGAAGAGGAATCTTTGCGTCACATGGTTACCGTGACAACGACCTAATATACATGTGATCTATATAGTACATCTTTCTAGACAACACTACTGTATAATCATTGAATGGCGACAAGGACAAGTAGTATAAAAATATCACATAGCATGATGGAACCTAGCATAATTTTCCTTAAGCATGCGTACGCCGCAAGGGAATCATTAATCAGTGTGAATAACCTCTATTATTAGCATGTCATCACCATACAAGCTCAAAATTATTAGTTTACTGATGAATACTACATAGTAAGTTCGCCAATGCAACTTCAGATCGATATGCGCATACTACACCGCGCGCAGAATAAAATTTGAAGAAGTGCATGTCGGCACAAGATTGCTCTGGTCCATCTAAGCAGGTCCAAGGGATAATTTTATAGTATAAAATTAAACCCTAGAATTTCTAGAAACATTCAAAATGGATGCCTAAACCAGGTTTGGAAAAAGTATTTGTATTTTGAAGTATTCCTCAAAATTTATGTATGTAGGTAATAAAATGATGACATGACAACCCAGAAATATCAATAAAAAATATGATGTCATGTGCAAAAAATGACAAGAGAAATCCATTTACCATTTATGGTTTCTATTTGTGGAGTAGATGATAATATTGGTTCTAGTTTTTTCTTTATAACATTAATTATCTATACCATCCCCTGCCATCATATTTGAATCATATTTCACAAACTCCATGTTGAGAAATTCCTTATTGAGCATCAACACTAACATCTCCCCGAACAACAAACAAAATATTTTCGGCGGCAATAACCACTTGGGCTAATCAGATAAACTAACTAAACAAGAACATGTTTTGTCATCATATCACCATAGCATAGAAAACAAAAAGTTTACAATGATATGAACAACTAAACACCAATATCTATCTATTAAATGCAAGTAACGGGTGGATATACATCCATAGAGAACTTACCCTCGAAAACTGAAAAGATTTACGAGGATTAATGTCGTGGATGAAGTAGACAAACTCTTGTGGATCACAAGATCAAGTTGAAGAGCGCCGCAAACCAGCAGCGCATCCATGCTTGGGCACACGTCAGACTTCCCAACAACCTCCACGCCCTCACTCCAGCAGAGCAACGAAAGCAACATATCCTTCCGGAGAAACTAACAGAACATGCACTTTGCTATTCCGAAGCCATGGAGAATTGATAAACGGAGAGAGAAAACTTTCACGAGGAGGTGTATAATGAGAGAAGGTCACCACCTCCTTTTATAGGGGAGAGGGCAGCCCCAAGGGCCATGATCGCGGTCCATGCATGGTGGGTGCCTCCACCTCTCCCTCATTCATGTGGGTGGAGCTTCCACTAAGCCCACTTACATAAATCCAAACTCCACTCATCTTGCATTAATTTTACACCAAGCTATCGCTAAATAAAAAAAATTATTTATTTTATTTAGTATTTGTTAATTACTCTAATTAACAAACATTTGCATAAATCCCCTGCCTTATTTCGATATTACATCTGAGACCAATTTCAGTGATTTGACCTGAAACAATTTCGGTGCTCATCAAAATAACTCCAGCGCTTTCAAATCCTTTCTCTGATATAATATATCTACCAATTTAGTGTCGGTGTACCTTAAGTGTGTTATCCTACGATTCGCGAATAATACAGACATGATCAAGACACCTCTTTGATCAATAATATCAGTAGTGTGACCTCGAGACCTGAACTAACTCCCACATATTCAATGATGAGTCTTGTGATCATGAGAACCACTGACGTCGTAACTAAATCCCTTTGTATCGTGATATATTACTTGTCCGAGATTCGATCATCGGTATCCCCATACTTAGTTTGATCTTGTTACCAACAAGTACTCTTTTCTCGTTCCCGTGATATAACATTCTTTCTGACCTAGTTGCGTTCTTGCAAGTTGTGTCAATATGATATCACCGAGAGGGACCCGAGTATATCTCTCCTTCATATAGATGGACAAATTCTACTCTTGATCCATGAGCCTCACATAACATTTTGGAGTACCCGAACCCACCTTTATATTCATCCTGTTACGATATGACGTTTGATGTTATCAAAGCAGTCTTCTTGTGTTAGTGATTAACATGATTTCATGGTCTAAGGATTAGATGTTATAACAATGTAAACATAATGACTTTGATCATACTGTTATACTTTGGATATATGTTTATCACATCATTTCTCTAATGTTGTGATCCCGTTATTAACAACATCCAATGTTCATGATCAAAAAACCTTAATCATCAGTTAATCAACAAGCTAGTTAAATGAGAAGCATAATTAGGAACTCTTATTTATTTATTAAACACACATGTCTTAACATTTTCAATTAACACAACTATAGCATGAATGATAAATATCTATCATAAACATAGAATAAGATAATTACCATTTTATTATTGCCTTTCGGTCATATTCCTTTCACCCGACGCATACGTACAAACACCTTCATGTGCAGTACGGGAACAATGTCTTAGGATCCTGCCAGCGGAGATGAGATAGACTAGGAGGCTACCATCGAGCAATGTCCTGCCTATTGGTGTTATCACTATTCGTTTTCTATGGTGGTCACACGAGTAAAGCCTCAATCTACTCATATGACCACTAACCCGTAGTATGGTAGAAACCAGATCACAACTAAGCTTAATCATCGGTCCATATCCCCTTTTATCCAACTGAGACGTACGGAGCAGAGAAAATGGAAATTTGTTACCACAATAGCTTAGGGTTTCGGAAAAACTATTTCAAAATACTACCAGTTCCTGCTCTAATTCTCGCAGGAAGCTCTCATCGCTCAACTTAGTCCGTTTGACGTTGTTTCTGACTAGAGGGGTCCACGGTAACGGTGATGTGGCATGTGCGTTTTGCAAAATATGGCCTTCTTACATTATAAATTCTAGAGGCTACTCATTTTTACTTTATTCATTTGTATCCCTTTCTTTCTTATTATTTTCGCAAACTACTACCGGTTACTTTTTTCTAGGTATTAACAATGTGGTGCTTGTAAGTATTAGAGGCATCTTTCAATTTTTTGCAAAATACTACTGGCTGCTTTTTTCTACTTAATAATAATGTGGTGCTTGTATGTATTACAAGTATCTTTTAGAAAAATCTGGAGTAGGGGGGCCATGGCCCCTTTGGATCTACATCCACCTTCCAAGTAGGGAGAATGTCCTAGCCACATACTGCACCTATTTGTACTTGCCCCTCAGCGTCGGCGCCCTATTCTCTATAGCGGTAGGCCCGTATGTGAAGCATGTACAGAGTGATCGATCACACAGGGCCTCCAAATTAGGAGGGCCTCCAATTAACGCGGACTTTTGGCTCTCGGGTGCCACACATCCCATAACTGGAATTTTTTTTTTTAATACCTGGTCATCTTTGATTTAAAAAAAATTAGATTTTTTTTAACATTTTTTTAATTATTTTTAATTATTGTAGTTATGGGGACATGTGGCACCTGGGAGCCACACTGTAATTCTCGGCCTCTAATTTGTTATGTTAAATTATTACTTAGTGTACTACAGCTAATGACTGGTTTAGATTCCATGGGATTTGACTCGTGCATGCAAAACCATCGCCCTAGCAAAGCTGGCTATGCAGGGACTAATCATCGCGTCCAGCTATACTGCTGCCTAGGAAATATGCCACGGAATTAACTCATGCACGCATCTCCCTTTATCTCTTTAACTTTCAGCCCGAGTGCCCTTCTATTCGTCTCCCAATTGTTGCTCCTACACCGGGCTGAAACTCCAATCTATCATCTATTTCTATGGTGTTTTCTTTTCTATTTCACATCTTTTTGCTCTGTTCTGTTTCTTCCGATCCTCTTGCTTCTTGCTACCGCCCCTACCATCTGGGTGCACTGGTTAGAGATGGAGGCCTGGCCAAGATTGCTTGGTCGCACGCAGTCATCAATAGAAGAAGCAAATCAGAATGCCACACGCGCTGCCGTCTAATGGTCTGCTTCCAAGTTCAATCAAAGGTTCTCATTTGTTTGCATGTTCGATTTTTGATATATGACATTTTGGAGAAGGTTTCTTATGAAAATTAATTGAAAATTTTGCCTCAATGAATCGCTAGAAGGATGGCATGTTTGGGCCAAAGTATGTACTCCCTCCGATAATAAGTGTGCTAATTTAGTGTAACTTTGTACTAAACCAATGACACCTATTATGGATAGGAGGAAGTACTACTCATAACCGCTTTGTTAATACGTAATTTCTTCCAAAAAATTGTGCCACCAATATGATATATTACAAAACTGTATTTTTGTTATATATTGTCAATGGTTACATCGAGGGCCTAATTTTTGGTTAGGCACAGGGCCTCCATTTTCTCGGGTACGGTCCTGTATAGCGGTGCTCAGGTATGTCAGGTTCATGGCAGCATTCGTCGCCTCCGCCATCATCATAGCCAACAACAAGAAACTGCCTCATTGTCGGTGCGTCAAAGTTCTTCCATTGGGAACAACAAGGGAACTCTCCATTTCCAGCGGCGGGAACAACTTCGTCGGTGTGGATCACGTCCATCGTCGTCTTGTGGACGATGTGCTTTGGAAACGAAGGCCCCCACAGTCAAGCATGCCATCCTCCTTCACATGGATCGTCGCGTCCACATAGTGGCATATGTGCTATCAGGCTTGAGGCATGCTCCCTTAATCCTCTTGGTGCTATCAACGTGTCCTCTATTATTGTCATCTCTATAAATTAAGGGCAATTAATTAAATATTATTAGGAAATTATGTTAATAAGGAAAGGAATATGTTATGATAGAGGTAATAGTATTCTCTTATTTTCTATGAAATCATCCCTTATTTAAGAGAAGTTAGCATTCAAAGGGCCTGAGGCCGAACTTCATTATTCATTAAGATAGCAAAAAAAGGAGAGGTACAATGTTCCTGATACGAAATCGGCCGAGGTAGCCGAAAAGGGAGAAAACAAAACAAAACAAAAAGACTACCGGCACTGTAAAACCCCAAGGAGGGGTTTAGTACAGACTCAGGCACCCCTTATGTGCCGTGTGTTGCATTGTGACTTTACACGACAAAGAGGTATTTGTCGTGCAAGGGTCCACGGCAAAGGGAAGATGCACGGCCGCGACAAATTTTTCGGTAGTGGTAGCTTTGACGGTACAATCAGATCCACAATATGAATAAGCTGTCACATCGTCCCTACCACCGAGCAAGCTCGACAACTAGGCTTATCAACCAGCAAGCATGTACTTTTGCTACCGTAAAAGCAAAACGACTTGCACCGCTGGGCTGATATCTGTCCAGCTGCCTTCTCTGCATAGCATTTTTTTTTTGTTTTTTTGAAAGGAGCATATATTAATATCGGAAGATACCATTACACCCAGCCTCTGCAACAACATATTATCCTATTGGCATTACGGATGCACACAGCCAAAAAAAAAGAAGAATTACAAAAAAGAAAAGTCCCGCTAAAGCGATCAGATCCTTAGCAGCAGCGACACTAACACCACCAAAACAACACCAGAGTCCAATCCCTCCAAAAACGACGCCTCCAAGAAGGAAACAGTGCTCAAGCGCTGTCGTCGCCCGATCGAAGATCCTAGGTTTTCACCCTGGAGGAAGTCTTCGCTCGCAAAACAATGCCTTCTGCAAGGCCATTGCCAGGCACAACCAATAAAGACCAGACCTTGGGTTTTCACCCTGCAAGATAAGACTGTGAACATCTCCTGTGTTGTCGCCCCCTCTAACAGACGCTGTTGCCAGTCACAGATCACCAAGCCAGATCCTCAACAGCCCAAAGATTCAATCCACTATAGCTAGCCCTTGAGTTCCTGTCTTCACGAAATTCTCCACATCTGACTTCACTATGGATCGTCAAAGACATGACATATGATGGTAACAGGTAGCAGAGCTTCGCCACACTCCATCTGAAACCAAACGGCTAGCAAAAAACACAGGTGCGACTAAGTTATTGGTTGATGATCTGTGGTTCTTTACATTGGTGTCGACTGCACGTCACCGGTACGCGCTACGGAACAATTCCGAAACGGTCGAGCGGCTGATTCACGGACGTTTGGCTGATGCTCAGCCCATCCGCGCCTAGCCACGGCCCCGCAGTCTGCCGGCGAGTCTCTGGTCCGCCGTCTGCCACGCCCCGGTCGGCTAGTGAGGCGTCGCCGTTTAGCACGTGCGGTGAGCGCGCGTTTTTCATGTCGGGGATGATGGTGAGGACGATGCTCCTCAGCGTGGTCCGCCATGTGACGCGATCGGTCGATGGTCCTCCTTAGGCCTTATCACGGCTCGCTATGCAGCCTTCGACTGACGGTTAGCTGCAGAGTCAGCATCCCTCAAAAAATGAAGAGAGAAAAAGTCAGCATCGGCCGTCGTCGTTGTTGAGCTGTAGCCATCCCGTGTCGGAAGTCGGCGTCCGTCGCTCGTCCCAACGGAGATGAGAATGAAATAGACGCCCATAGCCTGCATGGCCCGGGCTTAGCAAAATAATTTTCTTCCACCTGTCAGATTGCAGCTGGTGTGATCCGTCTATCTTGAAACAGTCATGCGTCCCGTTTTATAAATAAAACAGCATCTAGATACAAACGAGAATCCACGTACAACAACACCAGCTAAAACCAACAAAGAGAGAACGCACGCTAAATTCCATCAAAGCCCAAAGAAAAAGAAAAGATGGGGCGATAGCAGCACTGGGTGAGGTGATCACACGAGTAAAGCCTGGATCCCTCCTCCCATCACGGATCACGATTGCACACATAATCCTCCGTCCATAGATCTAGCAAGAAACCATGCAGACCAGTCCAGATCGATTTTTGTCGATTGAGCCCGATCATATACTCAATGAATTTGCACGGAGCTGGCGTATATAGGACACAAATATCCGGATCGACTTCGGTCCGCTCGTACATAGTATAACAGTAGCATACATGTTCGTCCAGTAGGTGTATCCGACTCTATGAAGACAGCCAAGCTGAGAGGCTCTCGCGGTGTGTTTATCTTCTGTGTGTGCAGTACTAGATCAACCAGCTGCTTAGTTTTATGTGCAGTACTAGCTCTGTCTGCCTGGCGGCTGCATGCGTTCCTCCCTGATCACCGCGCGCTGCTGTAGATTCAGAGAGTGTCTTGCATTCAGATGGATGGATCGATTGGACGCACGTACTGGCCTGTATAGACAGCCTTGATTACACATTATTAAGCGGGGTATCACTTGTAATAATACGACTATGCAACAAAACACGGACTGTGCCTCTGAGTATGCACGCATTTATAAGGCTTTAACCGTCCACCGATGAGTATGCACACATTTATAAGGCCGGCCGAGTAGAGATGTAAACGAATCGGATCGGATATTTCTATTTCCATATCCTTTACCATATTTTTTTGGCGGATTCGAATCGGAGCGGATATAGCCGGATGCGGATTTAAATACGGATTATATCGGATTGCGGATATGGAACGGATTCGGAGCGGAGTAGAATCAGAAGAGGATAATCGAAGAAATACACATAGAAAAACAAAAATTTATTTAGTTTATGCAGAAAAATGACAAGAATGCGTGCAAATCTAGATAGCAGTAGTATAAATGTGTTGGTAATAGCATAATATAACACGCATACGTAGCATGCATCGCTGGCCGATAGACTATCTAGGTTGTCTAGATATTTGGGTGCGCTAAATTTATCAGATTATCCTATTTGAGTACCTCGGATAATCCGCATAGAATGTCGGATTATCCTTATCCGTCGGATATCATCAATACCTTATCGCTACCATGTCCGTCGGATATCCGCTTGACAAATATCTGCATCCGCGTCTATATCCGTCGGATATCTAAAAATACATACCATATCCTCAAAAACGGATGCCGATGCGGATTAGGAGTAGAAATTATCCGTACCATTTACATCCCTTTCGGCCGAGCCACTGCTGTCGGCGGCATGCGGCCCATGGGACCCAATTTTTCTTTTTATAGAAAGCATATATTAATATCGTAAGGATATCAATTACATTCGGACTATGCAACAACGTATTGAACTAGTGGCCTTACGGATGCACACGGCTCAATAGAAGAACTACGCCAAAAAAAAAGTTCCACTACGTTGATTCATTCCTTATAGCAGCACTACTTCTCCAAAACCGACTCCTTTAGAAAGGCAACAGTGCACTCTGGAGGAAGTCCTCGCTTATAAAACAATGCTTCACAAGGTCATTGTAAGTCACAATCAATTAATGCTAGACCTATTTTCACCCTAAAAGATAAGACTTTAAACTCTTCTTGTATTGTCGTCCCCACTTACGATGTCGCTACTCCAAGTCACGAATCACCAAGCCAATACCTTTTTGCCACAAAGACTCGAATTACCATTGCTAGTCGTCAGATCTCGGCTTCCATGACATTCTTCGCTAGCTGACTCCACAATGGAACGAGAAAGCGTGCCCGGTGATGGTATCAACCGGTAGAACTTCACATCACTCCCTTTGAAACCAAACGGCCAGAGAAAAATATGGGTGTGCACGACCGAATCCCACCCGATTCAGCAATCTCTAAGCATGAATCCCCAAGTGGAGTTCGCTGATGAAGCCTCCCGAAACACGGCACCCAGCCAGATCGATAGGGACAAGCATTTGACGGATCATCATCTTGGGGCAAGTTGGAACCCTAAGACCACCACCTTTATTCAAGCCAGGATAGTAGCCCCCACGCCACCCGTGGGCACCCTGTTGGATTCGTCGCTCCGAATATCACTGGCCAGGCCAGCATCGTGGAAGAAGATGGAAGAACAAGGGCGATCTTCTGCTAGATCCGGCCCAGCTGCATGGCGAGGAGGAGCCCCCACTGCTGGTCAACGCGTCATCGTGGAAGACCTCCGCCACCACCTGCGTTCCACATGTGTCGCCCCGGTGACAGGCTGCCTCGCAGGTATGAGACCGTCGGAGCTCGCCCGCTCTTACCCCGTATCTCTGACAGGCTAGATGTGGCCACCACCGCCGACGAAGACGGTGGCAGCGGCCGTGGAGAGTAGATCAAACGGCGGGTTGCTATGGTGGGAGAGGGGCCTCCAGAGTTGCCCCTCACGAGGCAACCCGGGAGGGAGAGGATGGGAGGGGAGGAGGGTAGCGAGCGACAATGGGTTGGTGGCGGCGGCGCTGGTCGCGTAGGTGTTGCGATCAGATCGCCTGGGACACGCCCCCCGGGAAGCATGAACTGCCCAAGGTCCTAAAATTTTAGCCTAATTCTCAAATATAAATAGAAACCTATATTCGTCACGTGAGGATTTAAACCAACTATTAAGTTTCTACATTCACTCTCTCAACCAGTTGAGATATATTCCTGATCCGTGTCTATCCCTGAATCGTTATCGAGCTGGCCCTTGCATCTCATGTCTCGGCCTTGGAGATGAGAGAGAAGAAGAGATCCGGGGGCAGAGTTTATGCGAAAATGCTAGACTTACGGACGATTTCCTATGGAAACGACTTACGAGATTAGGTGGATGTCTTTGGTTGGTTTAAATCCTCGTGCATCCCGTGATTTCCGGATCCTAACCCACTGATTGTTCCCCACGTCATCCCGTAAAAAAATTCTGTAACTTGTAGCCCGCAGGAGTAGCATTACTGGAGTTTATGTGCCAAATATCTGGTACGGACCAATTTTCTATCCAAGATTCTCGTGAGGAGGAGCTATCCGACGGTTAGTGTCGGACAAAACCGGCTGGCGCGCTGGTGATGTCGACTCGATCGTCGTACCGCGTCCTTGACCATCGGTCGACACTGCTCCCCGTTCAAAAATCGCTGTACACCGCTAGCTGCAGCGTCTTCATACTCCCCGTACCTCGCATGCGTATACTGCACGTTCATGTGCAGTAAGGGAGTACGGGAAACAGTAGTGTCTCGGGCAAACGGCGCCACACTTTTCTCGCCAGGTGGCTCAGTCGGTTCTCGCGCTGGCATTTCCTTATCAGGCTCGGCGCCAGACGTCGTGCAGGGCACCTAAAACGGCTAGACACATCTTTCAGCGATGAAAGATATAGAGGCACACGGAAACAACACGACTACACGAGGTGTGTGTCTGAGCGCGATTGGACGGAGAGGATTCCAGGCCCTGACAGGTCGCCGTCACGAGCTGACAGAGTAGGTTGTCTAGAACGTGCCCCATCGCCGGCGATTGTTTCTTTCGCTTTCGGTCCACGCGCGCCGCGACGCTTCTGTCCTCTTCTATGTCGTGCCTGCCCCTGCCTTGCAGCGCGGTGATCGATTAAACTAAGACGTTGTTCGGGTTCGTTCTTGTTTATGCAAACTAATTAATGGTACAGCATCCTTACAGAAAACTCTGTGGTCGGCACGCTAGATTATTAGCACCGTGTCCGTGTCGTAGGTGCCGCGAAGTCTTCAACTCCTTGTCTTTTGCACAGCCGTCCACGGATAAAACCGCAGGAAACGACCACCGTTTGCGACTTTTGTGTAGTTGGAGCGAGTACGGTCACAGTGAAAACAGAGTTAAAAATGCATGGTAACATCTAGTACAAGGCGGTGATAAGTTTTCCTAAACTACATGTGGGCTATATATATAGCTAGAGAAGCGAGGGCGGTCACCAATAAAATCTGGGGGAAATTGGCAATAATGGAATAAACAATGTTTTAGCTAGAGTAGAAAGTTGCTCAAGGAAGATTTTCTTCGGTGTTGTCGTTACTACTCTATACGTATCTGCCGTCCCGAACCTAAGCTTGTCTTGTAGTGACTACTAGCTCCCACTGTGAAACAGTCCCTCTAAAATGCTACTAGCACTATAAGTTACGCTAATAAGTGGTGCTAATTAACTGAAGCAAGACATGTAGGGACATGAAGGAAAGTTATTTAAAGACCTGGGAAAAGGAAGGAAATTATGAGTAACGTGCACTAATGGGTCCTTCCTGCGGATCTTTCACGTCGTTTTATGACAAAATCAGCAAACCTATAGTAACACCCGGTTGTTGGCACATGTAGTAACGCTGTATCGGCCTAACCCCCGAAGAGGCCAGGAGCCGCCGGAATCATTTGGGTCGCCGGAACATCTTGGATGCAAGAAAACACACGAGCAGATAGGGACACACGTTTTGACATGTTTCTGGACGCCATGAAGAATACGGCCGGCGGGAAATTAAAAGAGGATAAGCGTTAGAGAAAGAAAGCGGGCGACGAGACAAAGACGGTCGGGGAGGTCGAGGCTAGATTCTAGATGGGTGGAGACCAAATCATAGCCCCGGTAGAATTCCCGTTGCGACCGGCGTGTTTTTCCTGCTGGGTCACCGTGTTGACAAATCGCGCCTGCATGCGCTTCTGGAATCGCAGCTTTGTCATCTCCCATTTCGCCTCCTGGAACCGGCCGCGCCGCACGCGTCAGCCTCTCGTTTCCCCGCGTTGCGAGGCGGCGGGGTATCTTGATCGGGCGTGCCCGGCGAGCCGGTGACCAAAGTGAGCTAGCACGGCCGCCCGACCCGATCAACCAGGACGCGCGCGCCCGGCCAGCCAGTGAACACATGCACGTACGTCCCCGCTAGCGCGCTAGCTAGGGTTGGCGGAGGTTGACGACGCGCAGATCTTTTTCAGAGACGGAAGGAACGCCGGCCCCGCGGGTGCAATCATGCAACAGCGACGCGCCGGAATCATGGCGTGCCCCCGTGCCTTGAAAGGAAGGCGGCCGTGTGTACATGTGGCGGGACCCAGCTCCGGCTGCCGTGTCTGGCCAGAGCTGAGGAGCGAGGACGCAGAGCTGTCGTCTGCAGCCACGTGAATGTCCGGATCGGATAGGATCGTCGATCGATTAGGGCATCTCGGGCGGACCCAAACACGTGACTCGTAGTTTGGATCGTCTCACGGTCACTTTGGCCCGCGGTCCGGCTGTCCGGACGATCGCGTCCAGCTCCAGCGAACGCGATCCAAATATCCGTCTGGCCACGTTGGTTTTTTAAAATTCAAACCGACATGATTCGCGTGTAAAATAAATTGGCAAAGTTTATTCATTATTAAATAAAATATATTATATTCAAAACGATAAAAAAGTACTCCCTCCGACCCATATTAGTTGACTTGAATTTGTCTAGATTCGGATGTATCTAGACATGTTTTAGTACTAGATACGTCCGAATCTAGAAAAATCCAAATCAACTAATACGGGTCGGAGGGAGTAGAAAAAACTGACCCCGGCCCTAGTCCTAGCTACCGACGATCTTCTCCCGGCCGCCGCCGTGTCCATCTATGGATCGAGGACGATATACTCCGGCGGCGTCCAAAGGTGTGGCGGCGGCAGACCTGGAGTCGGCGACGGCGCCGGCGCGGGAGGTGCCGGGTGGTCGATCACCTGGCCTGGCCATGCCGGCCACGCGTCCGTTTCTGCCAGCGCAGGCAAAACGTACCACCCAGGTGCGGGTGCGGCAGACCACTGCGATGCCGGCGGATCAGCCCACGCCTGCAGCTGCTGCGGTGATGGCGGTGGCAGCGGTAGCGGCTGCCCGGTGTTGACGCGCGCCACCAGGGCGGTGAGCTGCACGGCCTCCTCATCCCTCGCGCTGGCCGCGATGGCCTGCTCGAGGATGGCGTCCTCGTTGTAGCCCCGCTCCAGGACCACCTGGTACTCCGGGGGCAGGTGCGCGGCGGCGGGTGTGGAGGATGACCCCTCCGCCTCGTCCTCCTCCTCCTTGACGACGATGTCGTCGTCATCATTGTCGCCGCCGAGATCAGCTTCGGAGTGGTTGACAACACCGTCGGAGATGGCATCGATGGCGGGAAGGTCGCGGGGGCCCAGAGGGTCAAACTCGCCGCGGTAGGTGCTGAGGCGCCCCGTGTGCTCCCAGTCGAGGAACTTCCTCCAGAAAACCGGGTTGTGGCACGCGGGGTCATACCGGAAGGCCGGCAGGAGCTTGTGGATGCGGCGGGCCATCTCCGCCTCTAGCGCATCGTCGTCCTTCGGGACGGGCGGCCCCGGCACCCGCTCCTGTTGAGGTCCAGCCCGTGGGGAGGGAGACATCATGGTGGGCGATGCCTCTCCCCTTCCTCCTCCGCCGCTCGCACCCCGCAATGCGAAAGTGCCGGCGGTCGCGGGCTGCTTGCTCCGCATCCTCCTGGCACGGGGTTTAGACGCCGAGGAAGTCCTACGCCCGGGGCGGCGGTGGCAGCACCCCCGACCGAACGATGGCTTGTTGTTCTAGCGACGCCGGCCGCTCGAGCTGGATCCGCCGGCTTCGTGGTCGTTCTTTGACTTCCTGAACCACCCCGGCTTCTCCATCGCGGCGGTGGCGGTGGTGGTTGCTGTGGTGGATTGCTCAGAGGCTACGGCGATGACGGTGGCGATGGCGAGAGGAGGGGAGGTGTGCGACACCGACGGCCGCAGGGGGCGGCTTAAGTAGCCCCTGTCGGTGGGAGCGCGCGCAGGTTCTCGTGCCTTTGCCATCAATGCCGACGCGGGAACTCAGGCGACGCCTCGTCCCGTCGTCATTGATGACGAAGACTGCCGCGGTTGCGTCTGAGTCGGTGCCGCCGTTCAGTCTGCCGCCCAAATCGTTGTCGCTGCCTTTGCGTATGAATCGGTGCCGCGGTTGTGTCTAAATCGGCGACGCGGTTGCGCCTGTCGCTGGCCGGTGGGCCACTAGCGCGCGGGGGAGGACACGCTCACGACCCGCCCGTGTCCGGGCCGATCCAGTGGTCAGGCAAATTAGGTGCACGAATGAATCGAGTCGGACGCATTGGGACGGATGGGTCACGCCGCTGCGACGCCACACACGCGCCGCTGCGACGCCACACACGACGTGTGTGTTCGCACGGACAGATTCGGACATGTCGGGACGGGTTGGGTCGATCCGGTGGAGATACCTTAGTTCCTTTCCGGCCATGTCTACACGTGGTTTTTTGTTTCCTTTCCGGCCATGTCTACACGTGGTTTTTTGTTTGAAAACAGGCCAGACATGCATGTATCAGATCAGGATAAGATCAGTCGATCCCTGGACAGGAAGTTGGACTTAGAGGCTGATCGATCGATATCGTCGATCCAGCAGGCAGTGCACGTACGACGTACCTTTGGGGCTTCGACCTGTACGTGTGAAGTAACAAAGCAAGTGTCTGTACTGTCGCCCCTCGCAAGCAGCAGCAAACTTTCATCGACCACAATGTACTACAGCGATCGGTAGTACCGGTGGCTTCTTCAGATGCAGAACAATTAATGCCATGCTTAACTTAAAAAAAACTTGCTTCTTTCGCAAAGCTTGGTCTCGATCGATCGACTGGCATGTTACGACTAGAATCGGCCCATCCTTGGTATGTGCTCAGGGATATGTCTGGATCGATCGATGCGCATAATTAAGAACCACTACACGAAATGTCCAAGGCACAGATGGCCAAATGTCGGGGTTGTCGGGATAGAGACACGAGCCGGGCGGGCCAGCAAACGGACCGTCGGCCCAGAACAGCCGGTGACGTAGGCTGAGTTGGGCCGTCGGCGCAAGCGGGCCATCGGCATAGCCTGAGGTGGGCGACAACCCCCGTCGGCGTACAGTAGCCGTCGGCATAAAGGGGCCTCGCGTGGGCCTAGCTATCCGGTCCGTGACGGCGCGCCAACGACGTCTGGGCTATGTCGTCGGCCCAACTTGTAAGCTTACGCCAACGGCTCGGCCGTCGGCATAGGTATTTTCCATTTTTTCCAGAATAAACTTAGAAAAATCATAACTAAATCATTATAAGTCGGAAGAATACATATAATATATCAATTTCCAGAAAAAAGATCTATCTATCTAAATAAAAATATTACATATTTTTGTTGAATAAAATAAACTTGTAGAGAAAGCTAGGGGGCTAGACCAGCGGTGCCCTCAGATTAGGGTTTCGCCGGAGAAGGACCGTCTGACGTTCGGAATGACATGAGAACACGTGTGTGGCCCTAGCATACATGCACAAGTGTGGTGGAATGCTCATAGATGGAAAACCTAGCTCCCAGGTGTGACCGTCTATGGTGCATGCGATAACACTTAGAGAAGTGTGCTGGACCTGTAGGAGGAAACTCCCGCGATGGGTGAAACGGAGGAAAATCGATGGAACCATGGTCCCAACCTTGGTTTTCCATGTAGGTATGGCCTAGACAGCACTAGACCAACACTAAAGTACATTGGTCAACCCGCGTACGGAGAAAGCTAGGGGGCTAGACCAGCGGTGCACATCACGCGGAATTTATGGTGGCCATTCAGGAGTGGCAACAGAGGAATGATGCATACGAGGTGTACCAAGAAACCATGAATGTGGTAAGTCCCACTCCCCCTAGATAGCTAGTTTGGACCTTTATTTCTGCAACGCCTGACATCTAAACCATCTTGCAGTCATTCAGTCGGTTTATGGCCATTGGAGAGCGGGATTCTGCACCGTTACCAAAACGAGTATCTAGGCTGGCCGCTCCTAGAGATGCCATCGATGGAAGAATTCGCTTGCACCTACTACGCAGGGACCTAGTAAGATCTTTTTCCTAACCACTTGTTACCTACTACTCTCAAGGCCAACGTGTCTCGCAGGTTGCTAACTCTTCCTCAAACATGTAGAGTACGGGATGTTCCAGGAACCAACACTTTGGTCATGCTTCTCCAACGCCGGGTTCATCACACGAGATCACACCGATATATACCGGTGACCATTCTCATGGTGCTTCTCCCGGTGCTTCTCCTCGTGCCACGCCTAGCCCTCCTTCCGTTGGTGATCATCAGTGACCTAGACGTAGGACGCCTGACTGCATGCGGGGAGATCTCGGGTTATCGAGCTCTTCACAATCGTTAGAGATGGGTGTTGGGTTTCATGTTGGGCACTCTATATGTATGATGATGATACTATATGTGTATTGTGTATGCACTTGATGTCGAACACTTTTGGATGATATATATGTATTGTGTATGCACTTGATGACCTACTTTTGGATGATATATATGTACAGTGTATGCAGCTGTGTTTTTACTGCACATTATGCAGCAAAAGCTAGGAAACAGAAAAAACCTGATGGTAGCTATGCCGACTGCATAGCCATCAGCGTAGGCTTGACCATTTAGTCCTCTACGGTTACTATGCGACGGCTGACCATCGGCGTAGCTTGCCATCTGGGCCAATGGCATAGCCGTCGGCGTACTACCAGGCAAAGCCAAAGGTGCAGCACACGGACCCGCCACGTAGTCCGCTAGGCCGATGGCATGGCCCTCAGTGTACCTCCCTCCTAGTTCCGCCCTAGGTAGGCCACATGGCCAGCTAGATCGACGACCCTGGCCGTCGGCGTACCCTCCTCCACAACTAACGACCATTATCAGGCCACATGGGCCCTACCTAGTCTAGGCTGACGACGAGATAACGCCGATGACGCTATCTAGCCGTCAACACAGACTATGACGACGGCTAGGGCATCCACGCTGATGCCATGAAACATCGACGGTACTACACCGATGGCAGCTGTCGGCTTAGCCCTACGCTGACGACCAAAAGTCGTCGGCGTAGTGACCGTTTCCTGTAGTGAACGTAATTTGGTCACAAATCCTATTTCTCGGTTCATGAATGTAGTAACATCTCTGAGTTTAGACAGCAAAGGACTTACGGTATCTCCACCGGGCCGACCCATTGACCATTCATTGTCCGAATGTGTTAATGAGTGCAGATTTGCATCATGTTTTACATTATTATTTTACATTATAGATGTATGATCTTGGTATTTTACGGGGTTCGTACACACATTTTATGTCTGTTTTCACCAGGATCAGGACAGATGATGGATCCAATGGATACAATTCTTGGAGCAGTTGTACTCTGGAGAAAAGGAGTCAAAAACAACATAAATCATTTATTTGGGAAATATTAATAATACCAGAAGAAAACCAGAAGTGAACAAGGGAGGAAGAGAGCTCAACGAACAACTATACGGGTGGAGCAATTTTTCTGGCCGTATAGTTGGCACCGCCTCCGCCTCGTCAAATAGTTTCATCCCGTGCAATTGGTTCAGAGAGACGACATACAGAACAATCAGAAACCGCAGAAACCTCACCCCCAGAAAGCATCTGGAGGGGGAAATCATCCACAAGGGATCCATCTTCGCCCTACGCAGATCCGGGAGGCTAAGGCATCGATCTTCACCATCCACCGCTGCATCACCACCATCTCCATCCATCCCATCTACATCTTGTCTAGATCTTATTGTAATTCCTATACTCATTGTGGATGTATACAAGTACTATTCATCTATGATTGTTTCCATTACCATTTCCATGATGTTGATTGCCTCCATGTCTGGGTAGATTATTAGTTCTTGGGGATATGGAGAAACCCTAGTATGAGATTGAAATAAGATAAAGTCTATTATGATATTCATTGTTGTGACCATGTGTTAGATTTTCTATATCTTAATATTAAGAAAAGTTGACCTCTCAATATTTGCCTCTTGTGGGGACTTGATGGAGGAAACTACTTATTGGTAGACGGAGGCGTGCTAGCACTTAAAGTGACTATAAAGCTGTTGGCACCCCTTACGTATCAACTTGGGAAACCGAGGAAACTCACGGAACACTATCCATGCCATGGGATACATCCTACGGGATTACGTCCCTTAATAGCGCAATAATTCGATTGCTGACTGCTGTGGTTATGAGGATGATGTGAGCAGCTGTTGTTGCCTATTCGTCCAAATACGGAGTTCCTCCCACACATACATAGTTAAGAATGTTCATGATGATAATCTTTATCTTAGATCTTTACAATACTAGTGGTGTATCCGCTACTCCCTGAGAACGCCTTTTCCCTACTATAGTTCCAATCTCTCTTACATACGCGATACTTACTTTTTGTACTCAGTTGTTTTACTTTACTTTATTGCTCTTATACTCAAAACCCCAAAACACCTTTTTACACAATACTCGCATTTTATCTTGTCACTTAGAACTTTATCTAGCATTTCTATCGTAATATTTATTTCAAGAGTTATTAGACTTCAGACTCCTGCTCCCTATAGGATCGATATCTTTATTTCAAAAGTAGCAACAAACGATCTATGCACTTGCAGTCATCAAGCTATTTTCTAGCGCTGTTGCTGGGGAGCTAAGCGTTGTAGGTCTTTTAGTTTTTGCTGATTTATTTTTGTCTTGCTAAATTTTGTTTTGAGTTACACGTATCCACCAACATGATGTAGTTTGAGCATATGACTAGTGCTAACCGACTCAACCACTTTGGGAAGCCCTATGATATTTATAAAAGAGACAACTCCAATGAGAAGACAAGGGGGTTTGAAATAAATCCTTTACTACTTAGTATTCTACATAAGAAGCAATTTACTGGAGATGAAGAAGATCCTGATCCATATGAGCATATTGCATGTTTTAAGGATATATGTGGCACTTTTCTATTGACGGGATATACCACCGATGAGGTAAGGGTTAAACTTTTTAGTCAAACTTTGACAAGTACAACTCTCTCATGGTATAGATCTCTACCCCCTGAAGCCACTACTACTTGGGATAATCTAGCTTGTGAATTTCTATAAAAATATTATCCATTATCAAAATCCTTTAGAATCAGGCGTCTTATAATGACTTGGAAGAATCGTTCTAATGAAGGACTAGTAAGAGCTTATATTAGATTTAAAGATTTACTACGACTATGTCCTCATCATGATTTTCCTGAATGATATTTACTACATATCTTTTATGGCATTTTAATTGAACCTAATAAAATTGAGCCTTTATGAATCTTCCTATACCTAAAGCTTGGGCTTTACTTAATAGAATTCGTGATCATAGAGTTTCATGGAATTTTGGTCTAGGAAGTGAAGGAGGCGTAGAAATAGAGCATGATTGTATTCATGACTATAATAAAAAAAATCCATGTTAAAGAATTATCTAAAGAACTTTATTTGGATTCAGATCTTGTGTTGCAAGTTGTTAAAGCTTTTACATAACATATTAAAGCTCAAAAGGAGGGACTAGTCAAGTATGATCCACCACCTGAACCAGAAAAGAAAGGAGAAGATAAAGCAACACTGGCCTCCGTAGAACCAATATATGAAGTGCCTTTCCCTAACACTGCGCAAAAGCATATTTTTGAATATGAGCAGGTCAAAGGAGTACATGAAAAGAGGGAAGAGGAAAGCATGCCAGAAGTTGTGGAACATCTGGAAGAAACCAAAGATGAAGAGGTAACCAAGGAAGCAATTATGGCTATGTACTCACACTTTAACATAGTTGAACTTGATGAAGAGACTTCCGTATTGGTTGAAGGTAAAACAAAGGTAGAAGATGTGGGTAAGCCTATTCTTCCTTGCATATTCAAAGAAACCTCTCATTACGGTTTATGTGATCTTGGTACCGAAGTTAATGTTATATCTTATGATTTCTACTTAGAAATAAAAGAAGAAATAGAACCGGCTACAATTGAAAATACTGATATAATAATTATGTTAGCCAATAAAACCTTAGAATTCCAATGGGAGTAGTTGACAATGCAACTGTCACAATTGGCAACAAAGACTTTCCTATTGATTTTGTAGTTGTTGATATGCCAGCTGACACTCTTTGCCCAATTATATTTGGAAGGAACTTTTTGGGTGAGATAGGTGCCTATGTTAACTTCAAGAAGGAGATTGTGTCTCTTAAGCTTGGGGGAACGGAAAACAAATTCCATTTCTCCAAATTTAAAGACAGACCTCCACAAATACAAGAAGAAGATTGAACTATTGAGGAAATGGCGGCTCTTTTTTTTAGTAATCAAGAAGAAGAAATAGATGAAGATCCAAATTATGAAGAAGTAGTTATGGAGGACAAGTCCCTAGGAGAACTAGAAAATGCATTCGATTCACTTCCCGTTTTGGGACCTCCAACTGATGAGGCTTTTGAAGAGCCAGAAAAGAGAGGGGACCAGGAATTACCACCCCCAGAGTTGAAGACTCTTCCAGAAAATCTTGAATACGGGTTTTTAGATGATACCCATAAATTCCCTATTATTATTAGTTCTAAACTTTCAGGAGAAGAAGAAGAACTCATGAGGATACTTAAGGAGCATCGCCAGGCCTTTGGGTACTCAATGGATGACTTGAAGAGCATTAGTCCCATGATAGTCGTCCATCGAATATTCATGGAAGAAGGTGCTAAACTAGTTGTAGAATTCAATAGAAGACTGAAGCCTGAAATGAAAGAAGTGGTAAGAAAAGAAATTGCACGCCTATTGGACGTAGGTATAATCTATCATGTTAAGAAGTTGAATGGGTAAGTCATGTTCACTATGTTTCTAAGAAGGGCGGTTTTACTATTGTTCCTAATGAAAACAATAAATTGATACCTACTAGAACTGTTGTTGGGCATAGGATGTGCATAGACATGAGGAAAATAAACAAAGAAACTAGGAAAGATCACTATCCATTACCGTTCATAGATCAAACTTGAGAAAGGTTAGCAAACCATACTCATTTTTGTTACTTGGACGGATACTCTGGTTTCTCTCAAATAGTTGTTCATCCGAATGACCAACTTAAAACAACTTTCATAAGTCCTTACGGTTTACATGCTTACCGACGTATGCCCTTTGGTTTATGTAATGCTCCAGCTACTTTTCAAAGATGCATGGTTGCCCTTTTTGCTGATTTTATAGAACTTATAATGGAAGTATTTATGGACGACTTTTCTGTCTATGGAACTTCGTTTACTAGTTGTTTAGATAATCTCAAAAGAGTTTTGCAACATTGTAAAGAAACTAATCTCGTTCTAAACTAGGAGAAGTGCTATTTTATGGTCAAAGAAGGTATAGTCCTTGGACACCAGGTATCAGGTAAGTGAGTTGAAGTTGATAGAGCTAAGATTGAAGCAATAGAGAGAATGCCACCACCTAGGGATATTAAAGATATAAGAAGTTTTCTTGGTCATGTGGGTATTTATAGAAGGTTCATTAGAAATTTCTCTGGAATATCTAAACCATTGACAAACCTTTTGCAAAAGGGAATGAGGTTTAATTTGGATGATAAGTGTCTTGAAGCCTTTGATAAACTCAAAAATGCTTTATCTCGTGCTCCTATTATTAAACCACCTATCTGGGATACAACCTTTGATTTAATATGCGAAGCTAGTGATGATGTTGTAGGAGTAACTCTAGGACAACATATTGGTCGTAGATTTAATATTATACATCATGCTAGTAGAACTCTCAATGGTGCCCAAAATAACTACCCTAAGGAAGAAAAGAAACTTTTTGCTATATTTTTCTCTTGTGATAAATTTAATTCTTATATAGTTGATGCAAAGGTAAGAGTTCACACGGATCATGATGGCTTGAAAGAACTCCTTGAAAGGAAAGACCATAAGCCAAGATTGATCCGTTGGACTCTTTCACTTCAAGAATTTGAGTTGCAGATTATGCAGAGGCAAGAAATAAAAATGTTGGATACAGTGTCCATGATTACCCCGCAAGACACCAATCTTATTGAGAGGAACTTTAGTCCTGGTGATTTTTATTTACAGGAATTATTCAATGAACTAAGGTCAATTCCTCCAAGAGAGAAGAAGTCTTTGTTATGGGAGTAACTTTTCATCCCCGGATAAACAATGGTAAGTGCAAGGTAAGTGTTCTTACCCAAATGAGTGATTTGTTTTCACAATTTTTACTTTTAAAAATCTGTCTTTGAATTCCTTGTGTTTTTCTGAAGTTTTAGAGGGTTTTTTCCAACTATACGGTCGGAGCTATATGACCGGAGAGGGAGCTCCCGTCATTTAGTTGGTCGTTAAACTCTCTGTATCATCTTCGTAAAATTGTTTTCGCTATCTGAGCCTATACGGTCACAACTATACGACCGGAGCAAAAATTCTGGCCGTATAGTTGGTCTTTAAACTCTCAGATGGTTTTGCTTTTGATGTATGTATCTATACGGTCGCAACTATATGACCGGAACCAAAAATTCCGGTCGTATAGTTGGTCGTTAAACTCTCAGACACTTTTGGTTTTGATGTCTGTATCTATACGGTTGCAACTATATGACCAGAACCAAAACTTCTGGCCGTATAGTTGGTCGTTAAACTCTCAGACACTTTCTCGTTCAATCTTTTGCTTATTATTCATCTAAAAATGTTATTGTAGGTTCCGAGTCATGATTTAATCGACCTGGACTCGAGATATTTGGAAATATCTACTCGGAACCAACTATACGGCCGGAGCTATATGAGCCACGCCCGTATAGTTGGTCGTTACGCGGCAAGACACTTCCAAATCTGTGATTTCTTTTCCTGTTTTGTTCAGATTCTTTTCTTGGGCGACAATTTAGTGTTTCTCGCGAGTTTTACCGACCTCTGACCCCCTTATATACTGCCATTGTCTCCCTCTATAATCATAATCTCCAGGAACCAATCTAGCAATACGCTATCACATCCTAGGCCGTGGAAAACCCATGGGGCTCATTGCTCCGTCCAGGGACCGCTCAAGTAGCCCGTCCATGGAGGACGATGATGAGGAGGTGGAGAGGTTTAGCCCAAAGTACAAGAAGTATGTCGAGCCAAGCTACTTCAATAACGATTCTGACAATGATGTGGTTAACATCTATATCCACCGTGACGTCTTTGATCCATCGGAGATTAATTGAGCGGTGATGAAGAAAGCTCAACAAGAGAGAGAAGATCGCAAACCACATGGAAAAGGGCGTGTGGAGACGGTTGATATGTTGCTAAAGTATCTATAATTTTTGATGTTCCATGCTTGTTTTATATCTACTTTCTTATGTTTTGTCTATACTTTGGGTTATTTTTATACACTTTCTTGGACTAACCTATTAACAATATGCCATAGTGCCAGCTGCCTATTTTCGGCTGTTTTTGGTTCCAGGAAAGTCAGAAAATGAATATTCTCAGATTTGGACGGGACAAAAGGCAAAGTCAATATTTCACCGAGGGCGACACGGAGCCAGAATACGAGACGGAGAGGGGCTAGGGGCCGGCCACACCACCTGGCCGCACGGCTAGGCCTGGCCCGCGCCAGGGGGTGGTGTGGCCGCCTAGGGCACCCCCTCGGCCTCCCCTTTCGCCTATAAGACACCTCCGATACAGAAACCCTAAGAACCCGATCAAAATTCCACCAAAGAGTTGGTAGCCGCCGTCATCTCCATACCTAGATCAGGAGGGATCTGAAGCTCTTCCCGGCACCCTGCCGGCGGGGAGAATTCACCCTGGAGGCCTTCTTCATCACCATGCAAGCCTCCGGTGTGATGCGTGAGTAGTTCATCCTTGGACTACGGGTCCATGTAGTAGCTAGATGGTTGGTTCTTCTTCTTTGTGATACCATGTCTAGATCTTGTGAGCTCCGTTCATGATCAAGATCATCTATTTTGTAATCATATATGTTGTGTTTGCGGGGATCCGATGGATATTGAGATGCTATTTCAGATTGATTATTGATTCTATCATGTCTTTGTTATTTGTGATCTTGCATGCTCTCCGTTGTTAGTGTTGGAGATATGCCCAAGAGGCAATAATAAAAGTGGTTATTATTATATCTTTGTGTTTATGATGAATGTTTACATCCCATGCTATAATTGTATTATAAGAAAACACTAATACATGTGTGTTTTGTAAACGTAAAAGAGTCCCTAGTAAGCCTCTTGTTGAACTAGCTTGTTGATTAATAGATGATCATGGTTTCCTGATCATGGACATTGGATGTTATTGATAACAAGGTTATATCATTAGGAGAATGATGTGATGGACACACACCCGTAGTAAGTGTAGCATAAGATCAAGTCATTAAGTTCATATTGCTACAAGCTTTCAAATGCATAGTAACCTAATCCTTCGACCATGAGGTTATGTTAATCACCATCACCGGAAGGGTACTTAGATGACATCAAACACCGCTTCGTAACTGGGTGGTCATAAAGGTGTCATTGGGTATTCTGAAAGTATGTGTTGAAGCGCATGGACCAAGATTGGTTTCGTATGACTTCATGGACCAAGATGACTAGGTATGGAGATACCGACGATCAAACCTCGGACAAGTAAAGTATCGCGTGACAAAGGGAATTGGTTTTGTATGTTAATGGTTCTATCGATCATGAAGTCATCGTTGAGTATGTGGGAGCCGTTTTGGATCTCCAGATCCCGCTGATGGTTATTGATCGGAGAGATGTCTCCATCATGTCTACATATTCACGAACCGTAGGGTGACACACTTAAGGTTCGATGCTGTTTAGATAGATATGGAATATGCGTTGGAGACCGAATGTTGTTCGGAGTCTCGGATTGGATCTGAGACATCACGAGGAGATCCGGAATTGTCCGTAGAATAAGATTCATATAATGGAGATCATTTTCTAGGTTCGGAAATGTCCCGGAGTGTTTATATGGGGGTTCTAGAAGGTTTCGGAATGTTCCGGAAGGTTCTAGAAATTTCTATGGAGTTTACTTGAAAACCAAGAAAGAAAAAGGGGAAACTTGGGGGGGAAGGAAACTCCCCCAAGCCCCCCTTGTGCGCCGGCCCTAGGAGGTGGGCCTAGGGGTGGGAACCCTAGGCCGCACCCCTCCCTCTATATATAGAGGGGTGGAGGCGCCACCCCCCTTTGCCCCTCCACTCTTGCCCTAGCCGCCTCTCTTCTCCTCCTTCCTTCTGCTCAGGCTTAGGCGAAGCCCTGCAGAATTCTCTACTCCACCACCACCACGCCGTCGTGCTGCTGGGATTCCGTGGAGAGATCTACTACCTCCGCTGCTCGCTGGAACAGGAAGAGGAAGGTCTGCATCGACTCCGCACGTGTGACCGACTGTGGAAGCGCTGCCGGAACGCGGCGCCGGAAGGATCGTCTACTCGATCTTGAGATCGGCAAGTGATCGTCTACATCAACCATGAGATCCGATCTCGCACAAGGCTTTCGGATCTACAAGGGTTAGTACAGATCTATCTTGTTGCACATGTCTAATAGATTAGATCTTGGCTTTTATCTAGATTAGATCTGGGTTTTGTTCGTTCTTGCGGTAGAATTTTTTTGTTTTCCATGCTGCGAACCCATCAGTGGTATCAGAGCCGTGTCTATGCGTAGATCTGTTGCACGAGTAGAACACAATGGTTTTGTGGGTGTTGGTGCTCGTGCCGTCTTTTGCTTTGTGTACTTTGCATCTTGCGGTATGGTGGGATGAAGCGGCTCGGGCTAACCTTACATGTCATCGCACATGAGACTTGCTCCACGCTTGACGTGTAACTTGCTTTGCACAAGTGGCTTTGCGGGTGTCTGTCTCTCCCACCATAGTATAGATCCAATTTACACTTTGTACTTGAAAGCACTTGTATCAACATTGTGGTTCAGTTTCGTAGGTAAGATCCGTTCTTATTCGAAAGCCCCAAACCACGTAAAACATGCAAAGAAAATTAGAGGCGTCTAACTTGTTTTTGCAGGGGTTTTGTGATGTGATATGGCCATCATGTGATTGTGATTATATTTGATGTATGCAATGATCCTTGTTGTAATATGGCAACCGACAGGAGCCTAATGGTTGTCTTTAATTCTGTTAAGACCTGCGTGTCTATTCATCTTGTAATAGCTTTATTCCAAGTAGTTGTAATAGTTGCTAGTGATGATGGACAACCATGAAGCGGCGCCACTGACCTTGACGCAATGCTGGTGATGATGGAGATCATGTCCGTGCTTTGGAGATGGAGATCAAAGGCATAAGAAGAAAGGGCCATATCATATCACACTAATTATGAATTTCATGTGATGTTAATCCTTTATGCATCTTGTATTGCTTAGATCGCGACGGTAGCATTATAAGATGATCCCTCTCACTAAATATCAAGTAATAAAGTGTTCGTCCTTAGTTGGCACCGTTGCTAAGACTCGTCGTTTCGAAGCATCTCGTGATGATCATATGTGATAGATTCTACGTGTGCATACAACGGGTGCAAGCCAGATTTGCACATGCGGAAACTAAGGTTAATCTTGATGAGCCTAGCATGTACAGACATGGTCTCGGAACACGGAATACCGAAAGGTAGAGCATGAGTCATATAAATGATATGATGAACATGAAGATTGTTCGCTGATGAAACTACATCTTCTCTCATGAAGATCGGACTTGATGTAGTGGACTTGGTTCGTGTAATCACTAAGACAATGTGAGGGATGTTGTTTTGAGTGGGAGTTCACCTAGTTAATTTAAGAATTAAAATTGAACTCAATTTATCATAAACTTAGTCTAAACTACTTGCAAATTTGTTGTAGATTATGGCGAACCTCTCCATCAATTTCAATGCGTTCCTAGAGAAAGAAAAGCTTAAGAACAATGGAAGCAACTTCACGGACTGGCTCCGTGGACTGAAGATTTTCCTCAGGGCTGGTCAGTTGACCTATGTGCTCGAAGCACCGCTAGGTGACCCACCTGCAGAAGATGCCACCGATGACGTAAAGAATGTTTACGCCACTCGGAAAAATCATTACTCCACAGTTCAGTGTGCCATCCTGTACGGTTTAGAAATGGAGCTTTAGAAGCGCTTTGAGCACCACGACCCGTTCGAGATCATTAGGGATCTCAAGCTCATTTTTTAGACTCACACGGCCGTGGAGAGCTATGAGGCCTCCGAAAAGTTCTTTAACTGTAAGATGGAAGAGGGTAGCTCCGTTAGCGAGCACGTGCTCACCATGTCTGGGCACGCAAACAAGCTCCAAGAGTTGGGGATAACGATTCCTAATGAGTTAGGGATTCACCGTGTCCTCCAATCACTGCCACCGAGTTATAAGAACTTTGTGATGAACTACAATATGAACTGCATGAACAAGACGTTGCCTGAACTATCGTCCATGCTGAAAACTGCTGAAGTGGAGATCAAAAAGGAGCACCAAGTGTTGATGGTCAATAAGACCACCAATTTCAAGAAACAGGGCAAGCCTAAGAACAAGGGCAACTTCAAGAAGGACGGCAAGAAAGTTGCCGCACCTGCTAAGAAGCCCAAGGCTGGTACTAAGCCTGAAACTGAATGCGTCTACTGCAAGGGTGCCGGTCACTAGAAGCATAACTGCCCCAAGTACCTGGCGGATCTGAAAAACGGCAACATCAAGAAGAAAGGTATATTCGATATACATGTTATTGATGTGTATCTTACTAGTAATCATAGTAGTGCCTGGGTATTTGATACTGGTTCGGTTGCTCATATTTGTAACTCGAAACAGGAGCTACGGAATAACCGAAGACTGGCAAGAGACGAGGTGACGATGCACGTTGGAAATGGCTCCAAGGTTGATGTGATCGCCGTCGGCATGCTCCCTCTACATCTACCTTCGGGATTAGTTTTAAATTTGAATAATTGTTATTTGGTGCCTGCGTTAAGCATGAACATTATATCTGGATCTTGTTTATTGCGAGACGGTTACTCTTTTAAGTCCGAGAATAAAGGTTGTTCGATTCATATGAGTAATATCTTTTATGGTAATGCACCTGAGATGACTGGTTTATTCTTACTAAATCTCGATAGTAGTGATACACATGTTCACAAAATAGATGCTAAACGAACAAAATTGAATGATAATTCTACATACATGTGGCACTGTCCTCTTGGTCACATTGGAGTGAAGCGTATGAAGAAACTCCATTCTGATGGACTTCTTGAATCACTTGATTTTGAATCACTTGAAAGATGCGAAGCATGTCTAATGGGAAAAATGACTAAGACTCCATTCTCTGGAATAATGGAGCGAGCTACAGACTTATTGGAAATAATACATACCGATGTGTGCGGTCTAATGAGTGTAGCATCGTGTGGTGGATATCGTTATGTTCTCACTTTCACGGATGACTTAAGTAGATATGGGTATGTCTACTTTATGAAACATAAGTCTGAAACTTTCAAGAAGTTTAAGGAATTTCAAAGTGAAGTGGAAAATGATCGTAACAAGAAGATTAAGTTTCTGCGTTCTGACCGCAGAGGTGAATATCTAAGTTATGAGTTTGGCATGCATTTAAAGAAATGTGGAATACTTTCACAATTGACACCGCCAGGAACACCACAGCGTAATGGTGTGTCCGAACGTCGTAATCGAACTCTCTTAGATATGGTTTGGTCTATGATGTCTCTTACAGATTTACCACTATCGTTTTAGGGCTATGCAATAGATACAGCCGCATTCACTTTAAATAGGGCACCATCTAAATCTGTTGAAACGACACCGTATGAATTGTGGTTTGGAAAGAAACCTAAGTTGTCGTTCCTTAAAGTTTGGGGTTGCGAAGAGTATGTAAAGAAGTTACAACGTGATAAGCTTGAACCCAAAGCGGAGAAATGCGTCTTCATAGGATACCCTAAAGAAACAATTGGGTATACCTTCTATCATAGATCCGAAGGCAAAGATTTTGTACCAAGAATGGATCCTTTCTTGAGAAGGAGTTTCTCTCGAAGGAAGTGACTGGAAGGAAAGTAGATCTCGACGAGGTTATTGAACCTTCTCTCAGAGTTGAGAGTAGCGCAGCACCGGAAGATGTTTTTGTGCCGCCTGCACCAATTGGAGAGGAAGCTAATGATGGTGATCATGAAACTTCGAACGAAGTTGCTTCTGAACCTCGCAGGTCAACGAGGGTTCGTACCACTCCTGATTGGTATGACCCTGCCTTGAACGTCATGTTGGTGGACAACACTGATGACCCTGCGACATATGAAGAAGCTATGGTGAGCCCAGATTCCGACAAATGGCTAGAAGCCATGAAATCCGAAATGGGATCCATGTACGAAAACCAAGTGTGGACTTTGGTGGACTTACCGGATGGCCGTAAGGCTGTCGAGAACAAATGGATTTTCAAGAGAAAAACAGATGCTGATGGTAATGTTACCGTCTATAAAGCTCGACTTGTCGCAAAAGGGTTCCGGCAAATTCAAGGAGTTGACTACGATGAGACATTCTCACCAGTAGCGAAGCTAAAGTCTGTGAGGATTTTGTTAGCAATTGTTGCATATTTCGATTATGAGATTTGGCAGATGGATGTCAAAACGGCGTTCCTTAATGGAGACATTGAGGAAGAGTTGTATATGGTACAACCCAAGGGTTTTGTCGATCCTAAAGATGCTGACAAGGTATGCAAACTTTAGCGCTCCATTTATGGACTGAAGCAAGCATCCCGGAGTTGGAATCAACATTTTTATAAAGTAATCAAAAACTTTGGATTTATACAAACTTATGGAGAAGCTTGTATTTACAAGAAAGTGAGTGGGAGCTCTATAGCATTCCTAGTACTATATGTAGATGACATATTGTTGTTGGGAATGATATAGAACTTCTTAATAGTGTCAAAGCCTATTTGAATAATAGTTTTTTCAATGAAGGATCTTGGCGAAGTGGCATATATTCTAAGCATAAAGATTTATAGAGATAGATCGAGACGCCTAATAGCGCTTTCACAAAGTACATACTTGGACAAAGTTCTAAAGAAGTTTAGAATGGAAGAGAGCAAGAAAGGGTTCGTGCCCATGTTGTCAGGTAAGACCTTGAGTAAGACTCAAAGTCCAGCTACGGCAGAATATAGAGAGAAAATGAATAATATTCCCTATGCCTCGGCCATAGGTTCTATCATGTATGCCATGCTGTGTACAAGACCGGATATAGCACATGCTGTTAGTTTGACTAGCAGATATCAAAGTGATCCTAGAATGGAGCACTAGATAGCGGTCAAGAATATCCTAAAGTATCTAAATAGGACTAAGGATATGGTTCTTTCTTATGGAGGTGATGAATATCTTGTTGTAAACAGTTACACTGATGCTAGTTGGAACACCGATCCAGATGACTCGAAGTCACAGTCTGGATACGTATTTATTTTGAAAGGTGCTGCAGTGAGCTGGAGGAGTGCCAAGCAAAGCGTTGTGGCAAATTCTTAAACTGAATCGGAATACATAGCTGCTTCGGAGGCTGCACAAGAAGCCATATGGATGAAGGAGTTCATTACTGAACTTGGCGTGGTTCCTAGTGCGTTGGACATGATGGCCATCTATTGTGACAACACGGGTGCCATAGCTAATGCACAGGAGCCAAGGTCACATAGCAAGCTGAAGGACATCAAGCTACGTTTCCATGCTATTCGCGAGTATGTCCGAGATGGTGACATAAAGATTTGCAAAGTACACACTGATCTGAATGTGGCAGATCCGTTGAATAAACCTTTCCCTAGGGCAAAGCATGGCCAACACCAGAACGCCATGGGTGTTAGGTATATTACCATGTAATCTAGATTACTGACTCTAGTGCAAGTGGGAGACTGTTGGAGATATGCCCAAGAGGCAATAATAAAAGTGGTTATTATTATATCTTTGTGTTTATGATGAATGTTTACATCCCATGCTATAATTGTATTATAAGGAAACACTAATACATATGTGTTTTGTAAACATCAAAGAGTCCCTATTAAGCCTCTTGTTGAACTAGCTTGTTGATTAATAGATGATCATGGTTTCCTGATCATGGACATTGGATGTTATTGATAACAAGGTTATATCATTAGGAGAATGATGTGATGGACACACACCCGTAGTAAGTGTAGCATAAGATCAAGTCATTAAGTTCATATTGCTACAAGCTTTCAAATGCATAGTAACCTAATCCTTTGACCATGAGGTTATGTTAATCACCATCACCGGATGGGTACTTTGATGACATCAAACACCGCTTCGTAACTGGGTGGTCATAAATGTGTCATTGGGTATTCTGAAAGTATGTGTTGAAGCGCATGGACCAAGATTGGGATTTGTCCATCCATATGACGGATAGATATGCTCTGGGCCCTCTCGGTGGAATGTCATCTAGTTAGCTTGCAAGCATGTGACTAGGTCACAAGGGATGACATATCACGGAACGAGTAAAGAGTACTTATCAGTAACGAGGTAGAACTAGGTATGGAGATACCGACGATCAAACCTCGGACAAGTAAAGTATCGCGTGACAAAGGGAATTGGTTTCGTATGTTAATGGTTCTATCGATCACGAAGTCATCGTTGAGTATGTGGGAGCCGTTATGGATCTCCAGATCCCGCTGATGGTTATTGATCAGAGAGATGTCTCCATCATGTCTGCATATTGACGAACCGTAGGGTGACACACTTAAGGTTCGATGCTGTTTAGGTAGATATGGAATATGCGTTGGAGACCGAATGTTGTTCGGAGTCTCGGATTGGATCTGAGACATCACGAGGAGATCCGGAATTGTCCGGAGAATAAGATTCATATAATGGAGATCATTTTCTAGGTTCGGAAATGTCCCGGAGTGTTTATATGGGGGTTCTAGAAGGTTTCGGAATGTTTCGGAAGGTTCTAGAAATTTCTATGGAGTTTACTTGAAAACCAAGAAAGAAAAAGGGGAAACTTGGGGGGAAGGAAACTCCCCCAAGCCCCCTTGTGCGCCGGCCCTAGGAGGTGGGCCTAGGGGTGGGAACCCTAGGCCACACCCCTCCCTCTATATATAGAGGGGTGGAGGCGCCACCCCCCTTTGCCCCTCCACTCTTGCCCTAGCCGCCTCTCTTCTCCTCCTTCCTTCTGCTCAGGCTTAGGCGAAGCCCTGCAGAATTCTCTACTCTACCACCACCACCACGCCGTCATGCTGCTGGGATTCCGTGGAGAGATCTACTACCTCCGCTGCTCGCTGGAACGGGGAGAGGAAGGTCTGCATCGACTCCGCACGTGTGACCTACTACGGAAGCGGTGCCAGAACGTGGCGCCGGAAGGATCGTCTGCTCGATCTTGAGATCGGCGATCTTGAGATCGGCAAGTGATCGTCTACATCAACCACGAGATCCGATCTCGCACAAGGCTTTCGGATCTACAAGGGTTAGTACAGATCTATCTCGTTGCACATGTCTAATAGATTAGATCTTGGGTTTTATCTATATTAGATCTGGGTTTTGTTCGTTCTTGCGGTAGAATTTTTTTGTTTTCCATGCTGCGAACCCATCAGTTAGTAGCTATCTCGGCCGAATAGATGCTAGAAACTCCAAGACCGAGTATTTATGCTTGATAGTGGGTTCATGCCTCTAGGAATTTGGGGAAGTGACAGAAATCGCTAAGGTACTAGATGTGTTGTTGCTACTAGGGAGAAAACAACAATCCTTTGTTCATAGAACAATCGTATTGTTTACTTTACACACAATGCTTAATGCAATTATCTGTTGCTTGCAACTTAATAATGGAGGGAGTTCGGATGATAACCTGAAGGTGGATTATTAGTCATAGATGCAGTTGGATTACGGTCTATGTATAATGTTGCAATGCCCAATCAAATCTCATAAGAGTCAAGATGATTAGTATATGCATGTATGCTTTCTCGATGTTTTTCAATTGCCCCGCTGTAATTTGTTCACCCAACATGTCATCTATCTTAAGGAGAATCACCACTAGTGAACTATGGACCCCGGTCCTTTCTTTTACTATCAATCTACAAGCTATTTACTATTTTCTGTTTACTTTCTGCAAGCTATTACTATCTTCCACACAACACGTTTAATCCTTTGTTTTCAGCAAAACCGGTGAGATCGACAACCTCACTGTAAGTTGGGGGCAAAGTTCTGTGGTTGTGTTGTGTAGGATTCCAAGTTGGAAACAACACCTTGGAGGTGTTTCCTTTCTCCTAATGGTTTGATAACCTTGGTTTCATAACTGAGGGAAAACTTGTTGCTGTGCTCATCATACCTTCCTCTTGGGGTTCCACAACGAGCTCGATATATTTTGGGCCATCAAGCTATTTTTCTGGCACCGTTGCTGGGGAGTCAAGGACATCTTCACAAGGGGAGTCCCTCATAACCAATCTCTCTACTTTGTTATTTTTGTTTTGCTTAGTTTATTTTTGCTTTGTTTGCTTGTTCCTTTATCAAAAACACACACAAAATTAGTTGTACTAGTATTCTTTCTTTATTAAAAACACAATTTTTTTAGTCCTTTTCTGTAGTTGTCACTTTGTTCTTTGCTCACCATGTTGATCCCTAAGTTCACCCTGAAAGACCTTTCAATAGGTAGTGGCTCTATAACTAGGAAATATAATATTGAAGAATTCTTTAACCATGTTAGCAAGCATGAGGATATTGAGGATAGATCCCTTGCAGAACTTGCTCCAAATTATGAAATTGCTACAGCTTCTTTAGCTCACATCTTGGAAGCTAGTTTTGTTAATCTTAACCCCATAATGCAAGTAATGTTTCTTAAACTTAAAGAAATTGAGGACCCCGAAAAGAGAGATTTTATTCTGGAAACCTTGCTTAAAGAATTCTATGATGTTGCTAAGCAAGCTAGAAAAGTCTTTGATCGTTTTAATATGCTAGGCTCATGTGTAGATGTTATTGGTACACGAGAAAAGATGAACAAAACCGAACCTAATGGGGAGGAATTTAAGATACCAATACCTTTTAAACTTGTAGGAATGCATGAAGCCTTATAAAAGAATTTTGATTGGATTGTTCCTGAAAACCTGTTTGATGAAAATACTGAACCTAAGAGCATTGAGAGAGGACCCTCTAGAACTTATTTGGATGAGATACCTTGCCTTATTGAAGATATTTCTGGTATTAATCTTAATGCTTCTTCATTTGAGAATACTTGATGCCTTTCTTGCTTCTTATGCCTAACTTAAAGGCGTTAAAGAAAAGTACTTATTGGGAGATAACCCAAAAGTTTTAGATGAGTCTTGGAAGTTATTACCTCTGTAATAACCTCTCCTTATCTTTTTTATTTGCTTTTTGTGCCAAGAGTAACCTCTAATGAGAGAGAAGTAATGCTTGGGAAAGTTGCTGCCACGAAACAGATTTTTGTGCGTCGCTGTAAAAATTCGTGTAAAATCTCTGTAAATCGGTTGGATCTATGATTGTTTGTGCTTCTGCCCCAGGTTATTATCCAACTTTCGTTAGTTCGACACTTTTCGATTTGAGCAACATAAGGTCTTCGAAAAAATTGGTTTTTACCTGCTGGTCTGTTTTGATAGATTTCTGCCATTATTTGCATTTGCTTCTTGTTGATTCCTTTTTGGGTTCTCTTTGGGGAATTGAGCTTTTTGAGGGAAGTGCTACAGTAGCTTGTGTTTTAATGGAAGTTTTATTGGTGTTGAAACTGAACCCAAAGGCTTATTATCTTGAGTACACTAATGTTGCTAATAAAGATTGTGTGAAGTTTTGTATGAAGAAAAATTTCAGGTGTAAGGAAAGAATGATGTAATGAGATGAAGAACGGACTAAAAGCTCAAGCTTGGTGATTCCACCTGTGTCACCCCAAGAACCATCCAAGAAGTACAAGCATCAAAGCTTGGGAATGCCCAAGGCATCCCCTTCTTCATCAATAAAAATCTCAGGTTTCTTCCAAACACTTCATTTTTATTGTTTCATGCACAGTTGTGTTGTTCTTGGAGCGTCTTCGTTTTTGTTTTTAGTTTTTGTTTTCTTGGTTTGTTTAGTTTGCTTGAATAAATTGGTTGGACCCCTTCTTTCATACATTAGTTTTCAAATAGATTGGTTTGGATTGGAAAAGAGTAGGAAAAGTTCATGCTTAAGTGGTAAAAGGAGCTTGTTTTGACTGTGGTCTATGCTTTGTCATGTCATGCTTGGTATTGTTTTGGCTTTATGCTTAGTGATTTTTGCTGTAGCATGACATGTTATAAAAAATTGAGATTGCTTAATGTGCCTTTAAAGAATCATGCGTTGTGGTAGCATAATTAAAGCATAGTATTGTGGTATTCTTCTTTGATGCTTTATTTGGGTTGACTTGGCGCATGCTCACACCATGTTATGGCTATCCCAAGTCACCATAGCCTTTATGATCTTTTAGTTTTCGACTTGTAATATCACTTTATGCTTTAATTAGTGATGTTTTGTCACTTTGCATGATTATGGCCATTATTGCTCTCTTAGTTGGTCGCTCCCAGTCTTTTGCTAGCCTCCATAACCAAGTATGAGTTCCACTCATGCATCCAACTCCAAATAAAACCAAGTTATCCCAAATAGTTCATCATACCTTCCTATTAGCATTTGCTATTCCAAGTATATTCATGCTTTTATCTACCTTCCAAATTAAACTTGTTATGTGAAAACCAGTGATTAAAGCTCTCACGAACTTGATGGCACACTTTACTTTCTTGCACTAAATAAACTTGAACCATTGTGTCCATCTTTGTTGCTTATATCCTTGCGCTTTATGAGTTGAAGTTAGCAGAACCATGTATCATGGGGAACACTTTCAACATTGCACTTATTATTCCGTTGATATCATGATTCTTTTGCTTATGGATCCCGACGGTGTGAAATAAAAGGGGAACTTGTAAGATCATGGAGTTTGTATGTGTGTTAGAAAAATGCCTGGGCCTCTAGCCTAAGCCATGCCTAATCATGGTGGAAACTTGCAGCATAACCATAATGAGCACTCTATGAAGCATCCTTAATAAAAACCTAGGCAAATAGAAAATAAAAAGATCACTGAGATGCTCATTGTCTGCTTGCCTTGTCATTTTGATTATGGGATAGCTCATGTGTCATGTGCAAGGGGTACCCCGTTGGCGGTTCTCTATGATACATATGTACTCTATGAGGGACAAGTTGAATACCATTCTCATTATGCTTTCTTTATGTGAAACAAACAAACGTCTTGCAAAGCATTGTTATTCATGAATCTTTTGTTTGTGCCTTTTCATGTTACAACATAGTTGCTATGTCTTATTGTTAGAACTATATCTTTCATGCTATGTTAAAGTACTATGATCCCAGCTATCAATGTTTTACAAATACTTTGATCAAGTTTATGATGGTGCATGTCACCTCAAAAATTATTCTTTCTTTTTATCACTTACCTACTCGAGGACGAGCAAGAGTTAAGCTTGGGGATGTTGATACGTTGCTAATGTATCTATAATTTTTGATGTTGCATGCTTGTTTTATATCTACTTTCTTATGTTTTGTCCACACTTTGGAGTATTTTTATACACTTTCTTGGACTAACCTATTAACAAGATGCCATAGTGCTAGCTGCCTATTTTCTGCTGTTTTTGGTTCCAAGAAAGTCAAAAAATGAATATTCTCGGAATTGGACGGGACAAAAGCCAAAGTCAATATTTCACCGAGGGGGACACGGAGCCAGAATACGAGACGGAGAGGGGCCAGGGGCCAGCCACACCACCTGGCCGTGCGGCCAGGCCTGGCCCGTGCCAGGGGGTGGTGTGGCCACCTAGGGCACCCTCTCGGCCTCCCCTTTCTCCTATAAGACGCCTCCGATACAGAAACCCTAAGGACCCGATCAAATTTCCACGAAAGAGTTGGTATCCACCGTCATCTCCATCCCTAGATCGGGAGGAATCTGAAGCTCTTCCCGGCACCCTGCCGGAGGGGAAAATTCACCCTAGAGGCCTTCTTCATCACCATGGAAGCCTCCGGTGTGATGCGTGAGTAGTTCATCCTTGGACTACGGGTCCATGTAGTAGCTAGATGGTTGGTTCTTCTCCTTTGTGCTACCATGTCTAGATCTTGTGAGCTCCATTCATGATCAGGATCATCTATTTGTAATCATACATGTTGTGTTTGCGGGGATCCGATGGATATTGAGATGCTATTTCAGATTGATTATTGATTCTATCATGTCTTTGTTATTTGTGATCTTGCATGCTCTCCGTTGTTAGTAGCTATCTTGGCCGAATAGATGCTAGCAACTCCAAGACGAAGTATTTATGCTCGATAGTGGGCTCATGCCTCTAGGAATCTAGGGAAGTGACATAAATCTCTAAGGTACTAGATGTGCTGTAGCTACTACGGAGAAAACAACAATCCTTTGTTTATAGAACAATCATATTGTTTACTTTACACACAATGCTTAATGCAATTATCTGTTGCTTGCAACTTAATGCTGGAGCGGGTTCGGATGATAACCTGGAGGTGGATTATTAGTCATAGATGTAGTTGGACTACGGTATATGTATACTGTTGTAATGACCAATCAAATCTCATAGGAGTCAAGATGATTAGTATATGCATGTATGCTTTCTCGATGTTTGTTAATTGCCCCGCTTTAATTTGTTCACCCAACATGTCATCTATCTTAAGGAGAATCACCACTAGTGAACTATGGATCCCGGTCCTTTCTTTTACTATCAATCTACAAGATATTTACTGTTTTCTGTTTACTTTCTGCAAGCTATTACTATCTTCCACACAATACATTTAATCCTTTGTTTTCAGCAAAACCGGTGAGATTGACAACCTCACTATAAGTTGGGGGCAAAGTTCTGTGGTTGTGTTGTGCAGGATTCCAAGTTGGAAACAAACACCTTGGAGGTGTTTCCTTGCTCCTACTAGTTTGATAACCTTGGTTTCATAACTGAGGGAAAACTTGCTGATGTGCTCATCATACCTTCCTCTTGGGGTTCCCCAATGAGCTCGATATATTTTAGGCCATCAACGTTCAAGTTCATCACTATGGATCATAGGCCGCACAAGCGTAAGGAATTATATAATATTGGTGCAGGTGCTAGCAAGGGAGCTGAGGTACCACTTTTGAAGCCAACGATTGGTGCTCGTATGAAGGTCAAGCCTCAAGAATAGTGGAGGTACGGTTTCCACTTCCCCAATATATCAATTATGGACAATGAAGAAGAAGCTGTCCCCAGGACCAAGGATCGCATGCGGGCATTGGAGATAAATCAGAAGCAGGAGCTACTCCATCACATTGAAGTCCGTCACCATATCAATGAGATGGAGAAGAAGGAAGACCTCCTTACATTGGTGACTAAGCTCGCTGATAGAGTGGACACTCTGCAGTCTGATTTGCGGAGGTGCTACAACCGCATAACTGCTTTGGAGGAGACCAACAAGAAGCTACACACCATGGTGTTACATGCCATGGCGCCACAGTGATTGATACGTCCAAAACGTATCTACTTTCCCGAACACTTTTGCTATTGTTTCTTCTCTATACTTGTGTGATTTGGATAGAACTAATGCATACTGACGCTGTTTTCAGCAGAATTGCCTTGGTGTCTACTTTTTGTGCAGAAAATCAACTATCAGGAAAAATCCTGGAAAATATGCCAAAAATCCTATTTCACCCGAAGACTCCAGGAGCCAGAATACGAGACGGAGAAGAGCTAGGGGTGGCCACACCACCTGGTGGCGCGGGCCAGGCCAGGCCACGCCAGAGGGTGGTGTGGGCCCCCGGGCACCCCCTCAGCCTCTCTCTTCGCCTATAAGGAGCCTTCTAACCTAAAAACTTCGGGGGGGGTCGACGTTTTTCCAGAAGGAGTTCCGCTCCGCCGCCACCACCAGATTCCACGAAACAGCACCAGAAACTCTGTTCTGGCACCCTGCCAAGACGGGGAATTGGAGGAGATCATTGCCATCATCATCACCATGACTTCTCCATCGACCATCCATGTTTTCCCCATCTATGAGTGAGTAATCCCCCGTTGTAGGCTATGGGGATGGTAGGGATTGGATGAGATCGTTCATGTAATGGCATTAGATTGTTAGGGTATTGTGCCTAGTATCTTCTATTAGTGCTTTATGACTTTGTTGAGACTTGTTATGCTTAATGCTTGTCACTAGGGCCCGAGTGCCATGATTTCAGATCTGAACATGTTATTGATTCATTATGATAGTATTGATTATGGTCTTACCTGCAAGTTGTATACACACATTGTTGTTCAGAACCAATGGCCCCAAAGTGACAGAAATCGGGATAACCGGAGGGAATGGCTTTGATGTGAGGATCACATGTGTTCACGGAGTGTTAATGCTTTGCTCCGGTGCTCTATTAAAAGGAGCACCTTAATTTCCAGTAGTTCCTTTGAGGCCCCGCTGCAAACAGGCTGGCAGGACAAAAGATGTTGTGCAAGTTCTCATTGCAAGCATGTATGACTATATATGGAACACATGCCTAGGATTATCTAGTACTTGGATGCTTTATCTTATTTATCTGCAAATGCCCTATGTTCTGATTGCTATGTGAATTGTCTTGTCCATGCAACGCCCGTCCATCCATCCCTATGCCTACCGCACTCGAATCCCACTGTTTACTGCTATTGTTACTACTATCTTTACTTTGCTACTGCTATTACTTTACTATTCCTACTACAAAACTGTTGCTACTGATAAACTGATGTGAGCAAGATTGTTTCCAGGTGCAGCTGAGTTGACAACTCAGTTGTTAAGGCTTATAAATATTCTTTGGCTCCCCTTGTGTCGAATCAATAAATTGGGTTTCACTTCCCTCAAAAATACTGCGATACACCCCCTATACTTGTGGGTCATCAAGACTATTTTCTGGCGCCGTTGCCGGGGAGCATAG
The DNA here is from genome assembly GCA_916181665.1 of Avena sativa. Lineage (NCBI taxonomy): Eukaryota > Viridiplantae > Streptophyta > Magnoliopsida > Poales > Poaceae > Avena > Avena sativa. Next base: position 623,037,803 of record OV702288.1, on the reverse strand, counting down.
CTTTATTTATCAAGTTCACTTGGATTCTCTATTGTTCGCTGTTATCCATCCATAATGGGTAAGTCTCGTGATGGCAAGGTTCCTATTTTACCATCCACTACAAGAAGAGGTACGGTTCTAAACACCTTTGCTGCTCTTGATTCACCGTCTGTTATGAGGAAGTTCCTTACACCACCACATACACATGCTACACACACTGCTACTACTGCTGAATCTAAAACTTCTGATGCTTATGATGCTGCTTCTACTTTGCTTGATAAGAGTGGTTCATTAGGTCCTTTCCTAGATGCTACGATTGCTAGAACTATAGCTGGAAATACCGAAACTCCTAATGAATACACTACCACACCTGTTAGTTCACCTGAGTCTAGTGAAAGTTATGATATTGAAGATAGTTATGTTGAGATGACCGATGAATTTATTAAAGAATGTAAGAACACCCATGATAGGAGCGCTGCTAAGAGTATCCTTGAGAGGCGTACTATTAGACCCAAATTGTCTCCTATTTCTAAGTTTGCTGCTTCTCCCATAAAAATTATAGATGAAGATTATGATTTCTCTCTCGATCTATCTTACATAGCTATTGTCGAGAAAGAACCTTTTTGTGGGACTAAAAATGAAAGTGCGGTAGCACATATGAATGGACTTTCTACCATGAGTGGCTTGTTTTCTGATGATATTAAGATGCGAACTTACTTTGTTGCTAAGATTTTCCCCTTTTCACTGAAAGGAGAAGCTAAAACTTGGTTTAGTAATTTACCTCCTGGATCTATTGATAGCCCTGAGTGCTTGATTAGTACTTTCCTGTAGAAATATTTTCCTCCAAGTGCTAGACATGCTATTTTGCAGGAACTTTTTGATTTTAAACAGGGGGAAAAGAGGTATTGCCTGAATCTTGGGCAAGGTTTTGTGCTTTGATTCATGCACAAGCTGGAAGTCCATTACCTAAGAATGAGCTTCTTGATATATTTTATAATGGACTAAGAGAGGAATCTAGGACATACCTAGATAGTTGTGCTGATTGTGTTTTCAGGAATAGGACTCCTAAGGAAGTTGAGGAATTAATGGCTAAAATAAGCAAGAACTATGAAGATTGGACTCCTCCTAAACAGGCTATACCTGAAGTAATTGTACCTAAACCAACTATTCCGGTGCCTATTCCAACATCAAAGAAGAGGGGAGTTATTGAATTAAATGATGAAGTGATGAAGGAAGCTAAGAAATGTCTTAAGGAGAGGGAATTAAAGCTGCAGATGTCAAGAATTTACCTCCTATAGAAGAATTATGTAAGCATATTCCCTACTCATCCACTATTGAGGTACACTCTCTCCAACACTTTGATGAAGGTGATATCCCTTACTCTAAACCTCCTGATCAATGCTTAGAAGATATCTTTATTGTTAAGCAAGATAACTTTAATAAAAGGGTGCAAAATCATCTAATGGAAAACACTAGAGCTATTGTTGAGTTGAAAGATATTGTGGAAAGAACCTCTAATGATGTTAAAATGATTGTTAAACACTTTCAAATGGTTCAAACTCAAATAGATCAACTCGTTAAAGTGCAAAACGACTTGCTAGTTAATGCTGCTAAAGAAAAACATGCTTATGAAATTAGAACTATAAGTGGTGCTACTACCCAGGATCCTCTATATCTTGAGGGGCATCCCAAAAGAATTGAGCAGGATTCTCAACAAGCTGAAAATAGTGGTTCTACTCGTAAGAAAAGGAAAAAAGAAACATAAAACTGTTGTAGAACCCTCTGAACCTGCTATAGATCCTAATAATATATCTATATCTGATGCTGAAACTGAAAGTGGTAATGAAGAAAATGAAGTTCCCAATGAAGAAAAAGTTGAAGAAGAACCTGAAAGCCACACTAAGAATACAAAATACACCAAAGAAGATTTTATTGCTAATAAACATGGTAGTGAAAGAGAACCTTGGGTCCAAAAACCTATGCCTTTCCCTGATAAGAAACACAAGTCAAAGGAAGAATGAACATTATAATAAGTTTTGTGAGTGGATGAAGCCTTTATTCTTGCAAATTCCTTTGACTGATGCTATTAAATTGCCTCCTTACTCGAAGTATATGAAGGACATTGTCTCGAATAAAAGGAAGATCCCTAATGAAGAAATTTCTACTTTGCTTGCTAATTATTCCTTCAATGGCAAGGTTCCTAAGAAACTTGGAGACCTAGGGATTCCAACTATCCCTTTCTCTATTAAGAATAGTTATGTTAGAACTTCTTTGTGTGATTTGGGAGCTGGAGTTAGTGTTATGCCTTTCTCTCTCCATAAGAGGCTTCAGCTTGAAAAATTGATACCAACTAATATATCTTTGCAAATGGCTGATAAATCTACCACTATTCCTGTGGGTATATGTGAGGATGTACCCATTCAAGTGGCTCATAATTGCTTGATATTAACTGATTTTGTTGTGCTTGAAATGCCTGAAGATGATAATATGTCTATTATTCTTGGGAGACCTTTTCTTAATACTGCAGGAGCTGTTATTAATTGTAATCAAGGAAAGGTGACTTTCAATGTTAATGACAAGGAACATACTGTCTATTTCCCCAAGAAGATTGAAAGGACTTATGGTTTGAATTCAATTAAACATGTTGAGGGCATTCAAGTTGAAGAAATATATTGTCCCATACCAAGAGAAAAATTTGAAACTATTATGATTGGGACCATTGCTATCAAGGTTGAGGTAACATAATCATTAGTGGAATACAAAGTTTTGTCTCATATGCAATTGTTTTGGTAGCAAGACTTGATCAACCTTGTTAACAAAAGGATTCCATTGAACAAAACAATGTTTTCATTATGATTATCTCCGTTTATTTCTATCCTTTGCATTTTAGTTTTTGCTTTCGTTTAGTTTTCTTTTTGTTGTTAGTTGCTTGCATGTTAGAGTGTCTTAGAACTTCTGTAGTTCTAGCTTTGTTGTGTCCTTGCATCATGTTTCCAAAAAAAATCTGTCTGTCAGAAAAATGATTCTTCTATGCCTGAAAATGCCCAAAAATAAAGTGTCTCGAAAAATTCCAGAAAATTCATATTAAATTTTTACGTGAAAAAAGGGGCAGAGGAGTACCTGAGAGGTACCAGGGGGACCACCAGGCAGGCACACCACATGGTGGCGCGACCTGCCCTGGGTGGCGCCATGCCCTGGTGTGGGCCACCCCTGGCCTCCCACTAACTCTCTCACCTGCCACTTTCTTCTCTCTCCCGAGTAAGCTCTAGTTCATTGCTCAAAATCGCGTTCTTGGTATGCTTGCTCTCATTTTTTTCGATCTCCTTGCTCAGCCCATCTTTCTTGCTGAAATTTGGAGCATTTGTTCCCTGGTATGTGACTCCTCCCCTTGTCCAAGTAGATTTGTGTTTAGTGGATTACATCTTGAGTATTTTGCTGCTGTAGGTGACTGGTTATGAGATCTTGTAAGATTGTTAGATGCTTAGAGATATAGTTTTGATGCATGTTTAGGCCTCTTACAAGTCCCTATGAGTAGAATCCTTCATTATATTTACTTTGCAATCACTTGTTTAAATAGGTGTTTAAATTTCAGAATAGAAGATGAGTGAACACCACCTAAACCAACATGAGCATTGGGTACCTGAGGTCATGAAGGTCCACCAGGAGGAGGAAGTTTTTCCCTCCATTTATCCATGCTCTGAGTTCATGAGAGCTGCAGGAATTCTACAAGATTTCCACACTTTGGTTTCTAATGCAGGGTTAGAGCACTTTTTGGAAGATGAACTTTATCAATTTGTGAAGCTAACCATGTCTGTGGTGCAGGATTTCCAATTTAGTCACTCTTTGCCTAACCCCATGGTCCATTACAAAATTTTCAATATTGTTGTTAACCTTTCTCTTTATGATTTTTGTGCAGCTATTAAGGTACCTCAAGGGGATCATGTAGGAAGATTAAGGAGAGACATGAACCACTCATGGATTTATATGCAGAAATTTGCCAAGGGAGTAGCTTCTCGAAGGAGAGTGGAAAAATCCGTAACATTCATCTTCCCTCCATTCGCTACTTTGCCTACTTTATTGCCAAGTGTGTTCTTGCTAGGAAAACTACCAATAAGTTATCTTCGTTTGATCTAGCATTTATCTCTGCTGCTCTTAGACGAGATAGGTCTTACAACTTGGGTGCTTTGATAGCTTTCCGTCTTGCTGCTAACCGTGAGAAAGGTGGAATTTGTGGAGGCCTCATTGCTTCTCGTTTACTAGCATTGCATGGTTTAGTGCCTCATCATCTAGACCTACAGTTTCCCATAGAAAGGCTTGATCTTAATTCCATGATACAACATAAATTTGTTTCCTCGTGGGCTAGTATGAGTGAGTTATCTTATGAAATAACCTTTCTCAAAGATGGTTGGAAAAGAGCAAGTTCGAGCATGTTGTTCTTTTGCCTGCACCTGTTTTATTTAACCTTGATAACAGGGAAGGATGGTCCCTCACTGAGGAGGAGCTTGACACGTACTTGGGAGAGCTCTCCCAACAGGAGCAGGACACTAGAAGGAAGGTCACGGATGATTTGGTCCAGCCCTCAAATGAGGGAGAATCTTCATATCAGCAGCCCGCTTATGATTGGGGAGCTTCTTCTTCTCATGGGCCTAGCTACGACCATTCTTACCAAGATCCGCCCGCTTGGAATCCCTATTCGTACATGGATTGATACCCACTTAGGCCAAAAGCCTAAGCTTGGGGGGAGGTACGCCGACACCGCACTCATCTTCATATCATGTTGCGTCGGTACTTTGTATATTCATGTTTTCGTTCTCTTTTTAGTTTTCGTTCTTCTTTTGCTTTTGCTTTATAAAAACACAAAAGGACCAAAAATATTTTTGTTGTTTCTCTTTGGTTTGTTTCTTCTTTTTGCCTTGGTTTGTTTTTCCCTTTTTGCTTTGTTTGAACTATTCGAAAAACCCAAAAAGATTTTGCTTTGCTTGTTTTTCCCTTTTGGTTCTTGTTTAAAAATCTAAAACACCAAAAATATTTGTCGTTCTTCTTCGGTTTTGTGAGTTTGCTACAGGGTTCAGCAGTCCTCAGTGGAATATTGGTTTCATATTATTATTCAAGCCACACAAGTGAAGAGCAATAATGAGGATTAATGACAACTTGAGGCATGGTAAGAGGCTGGTAACGAACTCTATTTGTTTTCATTTTTGTACATATACTCATCACTGTGGGCATGCTTAGTCTGTTCATGTAAGGTGTATGTTATCTTTGGATGCTTAGTAGTTCTTGCTTTCGTATGATTAGCTCCAGCTCGCTAATAGTTTGTAGCATGTCTTATGAATGTTTGCTTGCATTGCTCTATTCATAAATTGGTATGACATCACGGTATCCTCCTCTGAATGTTTCATTTGATTGAATTGGCACATGCGCATGCATGTACATGACTGTAATAATCAGTTAAGCCTCGATGAATTATTTTTCCTTGAGGATCTTGAGTCACTTTCATGCCATAAGTAGTCCTGTTTTGTTGCAAGCATGATAATGACAGCTATTGCTCTCTCGTTTGTCGCTCCCTTACTATTGCTAGCCTCCACTCCCACTGAGTGTTTTACTCATGTTTCCAACTCCCTTAAACCAAATATTGCCAAAGTGTCCACCATACCTACTTATTAGCATCATTTGCTACTTCTGTGCATATTCAATATGCCTTGTTTTCTTCCGAATAAAATGTTTGCTTGTTATGAGAAAATTAGTTAGTAAAGCTCTCACGAACTTGATGGCACACTTTATTTCCTGCACTTAATAAACCTGAACCATTGTGAACTCTCCATGAAAGTTATATGCTTGCAAATTATAGGCTGGGGATTAGCAGAATGGTGTTGTCACGGGGAACGCTTTCAACACTTGTAAATATATACCCACTTGATACCTTGCTCTTTTGTTTGCGGATGTCATCGGTGTGAAATAAAAGGGGAGCTTGTAAGTCCATGGAGTTATGTATGTGTGTTAGAGAAACGCCTGGGCCGCTGGTCTAATCCATGCTGACATGGTGGAAACCTGCAGTGTAACCATAATGATATCTATGAAGCATTCTTCTTATAAAAAGATAGAGAGAGAGATAGCTATTGAGAAAAAGAAAAAAAAGAGATTTATGAAAAGAGGAAAGAGAGAAAAAAGCACCATTTTTCCCATGGTAAATAAGAAGATTGCTGAGATACTCATTGTCTGCTTGCCTTCATTTTGATATGGGGATTCTTCCGTATCATCGGGCAAGAGGTACCCTGTTGGCGGTTCTCAATGATACACACATACTTACGATGACAAGAACTTACTGGTAACTAAAGTTGAGTAGCATGAGGAGCGGCCCTCGTACTCAAGGGTCTTAGGATTTTCAGTTTATAGTCTATCAAGAATATAACTTAGATTGGACCTCACTTTCACCTTAACCACATTAAAGATGCTTATGACAGGGGCAATGAGAGCTCAAAGCTAATGAGTACCATACTTTCAGCATTTGGAAGCCTTTCAAATTATTCAAAACCTTTTATTTTACTTGTTGAGTCTCCACATATTCTCTGAGCACCTTTTCGAGAGCATAGTTTTCATTCTTTGTGTTTGTCCCATTGCTTGATTATTTGTGTTATGACTTTGATGCTTGTATCCTTGATATCTTTACTTCTAGTCATTACTTGAACTTCAGAGGTGCCTTGACATTCATAATCAAAGGCAAGAGAGATACCACTTTATCATACCATTTTATGAGCATTGTAATGTTGCTTACGTTTATACTTCATGCTACTTATTATTTTTGAGTTGGAATCTCTTCATAGCTTGCAATGACTATTAAGTAGACTCAGTTGCATACTCTTTATTATGAACTGTCTAAGTAGTTGATCACATTGCTGAAAATATTTACATCTTATGAAGCAAATGTGTTCGTGAAAGTTCTTTTATCGCACTCAGTTTTCAACTGAATTGCTTGAGGACAAGTAATAAGCTAATCTTGGGGGGAGTTGATACGTCCAAAACGTATCTACTTTCCCGAACACTTTTGCTATTGTTTCTTCTCTATACTTGTGTGATTTGGATACAACTAATGCGGAATGACGCTGTTTTCAGCAAAATTGCCTTGGTGTCTACTTTTTGTGCAGAAAATCAACTATCAGGAAAAATCCCGGAAAATATGCCAAAAATCCTATTTCACCCGAAGACTCCAGGAGCCAGAATACGAGACGGAGAAGAGCCAGGGGTGGCCACACCACCTGGTGGCACGGGCCAGGCCAAGCCACGCCAGGGGGTGGTGTGGGCCCCCCAGGCACCCCCTCGGCCTCTCTCTTCGCCTATAAGGAGCCTTCTGACCTAAAAACTTCGGGGGGGGTTGACGTTTTTCCAGAAGGAGTTCCGCTCTGCCGCCGCCACCAGATTCCACGAAACATCACCAGAAACTCCGTTCTGGCACCTGCTAGGATGGGGAATTGGAGGAGATCATCGCCATCATCATCACCATCGCTTCTCCATCGACCATTCATGTTTCCCCCATCTATGAGTGAATAATCCCCCGCTGTAGGCTATGGGGATGGTAGGGATTGGATGAGATCGTTCATGTAATGGCATCAGATTGTTAGGGCATGGTGCCTAGTATCTTCTATTAGTGCTTTATGACTTTGTTGCGACTTGTTATGCTTAATGCTTGTCACTAGGGCCCGAGTGCCATGATTTCAGATCTGAACATGTTATTGATTCATTATGATAGTATTGTTTATGGTCTTACCTGCAAGTTGTATATACACATTTTTGTCCGGAACCAATGGCCCCGAAGTGACAGAAATCAGGATAACCAGAGGGAATGGCTTTGATGTGAGGATCACATGTGTTCAGGGAGTGTTAATTCTTTGCTCCGGTGCTCTATTAAAAGGAGCACCTTAATTGCTAGTAGTTCCCTTGAGGCCTCGCTGCAAACGGGCTGGCAGGACAAAAGATGTTGTGCAAGTTCTCATTGCGAGCACGTATGACTATATATAGAACACATGCCTAGGATTCTCTAGTACTTGGATGCTTTATATTATTTATCTGCATTTGCCCTATGTTCTGATTGCTATGTGAATTATCTTGTCCATGCAACGCCCGTCCATCCATCCCTATGCGTACCGCACTCGAATCCCACTGTTTACTGCTATTGTTACTACTGTCTTTACTTTGCTACTGTTGTTACTTTGCTATTCCTACTACAAAACTATTGCTACTGATAAACTGCTGTGAGCAAGATTGTTTCCAGGTGCAGCTGAATTGACAACTCAGTTGTTAAGGCTTATAAATATTCTTTGGCTCCCCTTGTGTCGAATCAATAAATTGGGTTTCACTTCCCTCGAAAATACTGCGATACACCCCCTATACTTGTGGGTCATCAGTGATCTACAACAATCACAGTATCAAATAATCGCAAGGGATTATTTGATCCCGTCTGGCTTGATTCCAAGCTTGGGGAGATCTTTAAGACCTTGTAATCTATCTTATAAGTTTTTATTACTATTTTCGCATTAGTTCAAACTATAAATAAAGTTTGCATCATTAGAATTCCCTTCAGGAATAGTCGATCCCTTTTTATGAAATTCCGAGTTTATTATTATATACGGAGCAATATTGAGTTTATTTTTGCTTTATTTGATATATGAATGGCTTGAGTATAATTTTACCTGCACTTTATGATAGCAATAGGAGTCTTCCACACCATTGGTATTAATAGAACACCTAAAGATAATTTAGTCAATATGTTGTAAGTCTACGGTTTGATTTATAAAGAAAAATTATCTATACATTTAAGTTTAAAAAGAAACCTTGAACAAAGTAATATGAAAGTGCTATCAAAATAGAGTGAGAGCAAGACGAGGTAGAATCTTCAAGTCATAAGAATGCTTCATATACACTTGTAATTTGATAATCGAGATCGTTAAACTTTGGATTCCTACATAAAGTGGAATATATGGCTACTCCTTTGCACAACACTTAAACAAAAGTATGAGCATATATATACAAAAGAAAAGAAAAAGGAGAATAAAAATAGCGAGTGTGCAAAGAGCAAGTAGGCATATACCACTGAGTTGTAGTATGACAAAGAGATACTTTTGAGATTCTAAATCCCAAGTGAATACGTTGATCCTAAAACACTTGGGGCTACCTCGTTAACTCATTCAATTGAACCGGATTCTTTTACATTATGTTGACATTCATCTTTTATGAACTATTGATCACTAAGGTGTGGAAGCCTTCTAATACTATTCAGATGGTTCGAGTAAGGTACTATTCATGAACTTATTCCTATGTATCGTACATGATAAACACATGCTGCAATTGCCTCATTTATTTTATCGACTCAGCTTCATGAATATGAGGACCACATCCATTAAGCTAGAACTTGCTTGAGACGAGCAAGAGTCTAAGCTTGGGGAAGTTGATGAGTGCATATTTGCATCATGTTTTACATTATTATTTTGCATTGTAGATGCAGGATCTTGGTATTTTACGGCGTTCACGCGCATATTTTATGTCTGTTTTCACCAGGATCAGGACAAATGATGGATCCAATGGATACAATTCTTGGAGCAGTCGTACTATGGAGAAAAGGAGTAAAAAACAACGTAAATCGCTTATTTAGGAAATATTAATAATACCAGAAGAAAACCAGAAGCGAACAAGGGAGGCCGAGAGCTCAACGACCAACTATATGGGCGGAGCAATTTTTCCGGCCGTATAGCTCTGACCGTATAGTTGGCGCCACCTCCGCCTCGTCAAATAGTTTCACCCCGTGCAATTGGTTCGGAGAGACGACATACAGAACAACCAGAAATCGCAGAAACCTCACCTCCGGAAGGCATCTGGAGGGGGAACTCATCCACAAGGGATCCATCTTCGCCCTCTGCAGATTCGGGAGGCTAAGACATCGATCTTCATCATCCACCGCTGCATCACCACCATCTCCATCCATCCCATCTATATCTTGTCTAGATCTTGTTGTAATTCCTATACTCGTTGTGGATTTATACAAGTACTATTGATCTATGATTGTTTCGATTACCATTGCCATGATGTTGATTGCCTCCATGTCTGAGTAGATCATTAGTTCATGGGGAGATGGAGAAACCTAGTATGAGATTAAAATAAGATAAAGTCTATTATGATATTCATCGCTGTGACCATGTGTTAGACTTTTTACATCTTGATGTTGAGAGAAGTCGACCTCTCAATATTTGCCTCTTGTGGGGACTTGATGGAGGAAACTACTTATTGGTAGACGGAGGCGTGCTAGCACTTATAGTGACTATAAAGCTATTGGCACCCCTTACGTATCAACTTGGGAAACCGAGGAAACTCACGGAACACTATCCATGCCATGGGATACGTCCTACGGGATTACGTCCCTTAATAGCGCAGTAATTCGATTAATGTTGATTGTTGACTGTTGTGGTTATGAGGATAATGTGAGCAGCGGTTGTTGCCTATTCGTCCAAATACGGAGTTCCTTCCACACATACATAGTTAAGAATGTTCATGGTGATAATCTTTATCTTAGATCTTTACAATACTAGTGGTATGCTACCCCCTGAGAACACATTTTTCCTACTGCAGTTCCAATAGCTCTTATATACGCGATATTTACTTTCTGTACTTAGTTGTTTTACTTTACTTTATTGCTCTTATATCCAAAACCTAAAAACACCTTTTTACACAATACCTGCATTTTATCTTGTCACTTAGAACTTTATCTAGCATTTCTATCGTAATATTTATTTCAAGAGTTATTAGACTTTAGACTCCAGCTCCCTGTGGGATCGATATCTTTATTTTGAAACTAGCTAAAAATGATTTGTGCACTTGCAGTCATCATGTGTTCACGCGGATAGGGGGTCGGCTCAGCGGGGCAACCCATTCGACCAACATGGCGCAAACCGGTCCGTGACGACCCATTTCCAGCTCAAATTTGCGTTGGTTTTGCATCGGTCCAGACAATACGCTCATCCGCGCGCGTCGTCTCGTTATCCTCCTAGCCCGCCAGCCAGTGGGTGAATACCCCCCACACCCCCAATCGACCCCCACCTAGCTCACGCCACTACTCCGCCACAACACTCCAGCTGGCCACCGCCGTTGTCTTGTCGTCCACCTAGCACCTGTTGAGCTTGTCGTAGTTTTCCACCTCCACAGAAAGCCTCGTGCTCGGCGTTGGTACGTGTTGGCATCACCGGAGTAACTTGACATCCCCGACCTCTAGCCGAGTTTCTGGCGCGCCAGAGACCAAGGTGTCGCCGGTTTATTGTGCTGCACCGGCTTCCTACCCATGAGCCATCCATGTCATCCCCATTTCGCCTGCCCTTGGCTCTAAACTGTACTCGGCCTACACTGCCCACGACCTGTTCGACCATTTGCACAGCCGAAGCGATCGCAACAACCTTCAAATCAATCAAGTTCTTTTACGATAATTTCGTGGACACGTTGCCCGATGACGACTCCAGCGACGAGACCGACTTCATGATGGTGGCAACGACCCTCATTGCCAACCACGTCGAGAAAATGCAATCCATCCACGGGGTCTAGGTAAAGGGACGCGCGGCTAACTTGTCGCATGATCGAGAAGGTAGGTATGACCGGTTGTTCAAGGACTACTTCTATCAGACAAACCTGCTCTTCCTAGAGCACATATTTCGGCGCTGGTTTCGCGTGTCGAGAAATTTGTTTGAGACAATTGTTGATGGCGCTAGGGACTATGATAGTTAATTAGAATGTAAGAACGTTTGCACTAGTAAGGTTGGCTTTAGTTCTTACCGAGTTAGCTCTGCTATTCGAATGATTTCATATGGAATGGCCGGTGATCTTGTCGATGTGTACATGCGCATGAGCGAGAGAACATGCCTTGAGGCGATGTACAGGTTCTGGAAAGCGGTGATTGCGGGTTTTAGTGATGTTACCTAAGAGAGCCAAATCTCGAAAACATTGCCCGTCTATTGTCCATCAATGAGAAGAGGGGATTTTCAGGGATCCTGGGCAACATAGATTGCAAGCATTAGGAGTGGAAGAACATACCTTTTGCTTGGCAAGGGCAGTATAGTGAGCATGTGATTGGCTACAGAGTGATTCTTGAGGCAGTTGTATCTCAAGATCTATGGATATGACACTCTTTCTTTCGCATGGTAGGTTCTAACAATGACATCAATGTGCTCCAGCGCTGCCATGTATTCCCTAGGATGGTGGAAGGTAATACTCCAAAGATTCACTACAAGATCGAGGTTCATACATATGACAAAGGATATTACCTTGCTGATGGCATCTACCCAGATGGGGCAACACTTGTGAATACCATTCGTGAGCCGGATGATGAGAAATGTGCAAGGTTTGTCAAGGAGGAAGAGGTTGCTATGAAGGATGTGGAGCTGGCCTTTGGGGTGCTCCGGTCTAGGTGGTCTATTGCTCGGCACCCTGCTTCAACTTGGAACACTGAGAATATGTGGGAGATGATGACCGTCTGCTTCAACTTGGAACACTGAGACTATGTGGGGGATGATCCCCGCTCATCCTACGGGATGATGGACTCCATGACCAAAGATGGGATTTTTAGGGTGACCTAGTCGAGATGACGCCAGGGTCAGCAACCTTCGATGAGTTCTTCCATTTGCACCATGAGATACGTGATCGCGTTACGCACAACCGACTACAAGATTATTTGATCGAGCGTATGTGGACACAAATCGGCAATCGGTAGGCATGTCCTCATATTTCCACTTGTTGTTTGGTATGTTTGATCGTGAAGTATATTCGCTTTGGAACTTTGTTATGTATTTCGTTGTGAACTATTTAAATTCTTGTAACTGTTATTGCAATTGTTGAAATCTGTGAAAAACTGGCTAGTCCATGCCGTGTCTGGCCAGAATGGGTCGAGCCCGCTGGGGGCACCCTGACTCAACCGGACAGAGACCAAAATGGAATGTTTTCATGTCCGCGGACCGACCAAACGGACCGATTCAGACACCTCTGATCCCGTGTAGGAAATGAGTCTTTCCGTTGGAAATGCCCTTGCGGCCATGTTCCCAGCTGACCAGCAAACTTGCATGTATTTGTGATCAAATGGATCGGCCTGTCGGTCAACCGCGGAAAAAAAAATCGTTTCTAATTTACGTGTACACAAAGATAGCACGAGATCTGTCATTTCATTTACTAATACATAAACGAAACAATAAAGACAGCTAAGTCCATAGTAGAGATAGCTCGAGATCTGTTATTTTGTATACGTGTAAGTGTAACCGAAGTTGTCCCTATTTATTCTCTCATGTCCCATGTGAAACGGTAAGAATAACATGTTCTCAAACTCGGAGAACTAACAAATCCATGAGAAAATGGACTAATGGAGAAGTCCTGCCAGGCGTATCTTTAGCCAAGAACCACTAGATAAATGGTCTTGACACCTCGTTACCTGATCATCGCTAGCAAACGACAATTAAAAAGATGACGAATAGGAATCTTTGCCACACATGGTTACAGTGACGACGACCTAATATACATGTGATCCATATACATCTTTCTAGACAACAGTACTGTATAATCATTGAAATGTCGACACGGACAAGTAGTATAAAAATATCACATAGCATGCATAATTTTCCTTAAGCATGCGTACGCCACAAGGGGAATCATTAATTAGTGTGAACAACCTCTATTATTAGCATGCCATCACCATACAAGCTCATAGTTATTAGTTTGAAACTCCTACATACTGATGAATATAGTAAGTTCTCCAATGCAACTCCAGATATGGGCATACCACAAAATAAATTTTGAAGAAGTACGTGTCAGCACAGGATTGCTCCGATCGGTCTCGGTAATTCCAAGGGCGCATTTTATAGAAAATTAAACCTGTTTCTAGAAACATTCAAAATGGTGCGTAAACCAGGTTTTGGAAGAAGGATTTGTATTTTGAGGTATTCCTCAAAATTTATGTAAGTAGGGAATAAAAGATGAAATGATAATCCACAAAAAATCATCAAAGAACATGATGTCGTGTGCAAAAAATGACAGAAAAATGCATTTAACATATGTGGTTTTCAGGTGAAATATAGATGATCATATTGGTTCTAGTTCTTTCTTTATAATATTAACTATCCATACCGATGAATGGAATTGTTCCAAAATGTAAGAAGCTTGGAACATGAAACCACTATGGACAGTAATTCGGTTATTTAAGGTTGTTTCACAACTTCAAAGTTCAACAAAAGTTGCAAAGGCCAGAAACATGGCTTATTTTTTAAAATAATACGTTTTTATTTAGAATTTTAATATGGTAATTCTGAAATTTGCAAAAATAGCATATTGTCGGTGTGGCCGAAACCGAGTGAGCCAATCGGTGTGGCCGAAACCGAGTGAGCCAGTAAGTGTGGCTGAAACCGAGTGGGCCAAACCAGCTGGACAATCGCATGCAGGAAGCGGCCAGTTAGCCTGGCCATTAGGTGGCCAGTTAGCCTGGCCATTAGGTGTGGCCGGCACTGACTGGTCCATTGCGTTTCGGCCACACCGACCGGCCCACTCGGTTTCGGCCACACCGACAATACAACATTCTTGCAAATTCCAAAATTCACATATTAAAAATCAAAATAAAAAATATATTATTTTTAAAAAATAACATCAACATGGGGATGTTATGTATAGACCAGAAACGAACAAATAAACATCCAAAAATACAAATTTCATCTTTTATCTCAACACAAAATGATATATTTGTCCCTTATTAGTATTGCATGTGACACAAATAATCATAATTTTTGTTAATAAATGCATTTACAAACTTATAAAGTTCCACATATCTAAGATTTATTTAAAATTTACAAGCACCTAAATATGAGATCACTAGAAAATTGAGCAAGGGTTAAATTAAACAGTTTCAAGGAAAATCTCAAGATTTAATATGGACCTTTTTATAGTTATGGACTTAAATGGAATTCTTAGTTGTGTATGCATGGGATGGGGGGTCATGAGAGGCATAACAAGGTCCTTTTTTAACTTATGATCATAGTTTGACTTTGTGCTAACCGTGCTCACTATGTTTTTTCGATGAATCAACACTCGAGTGTACAAACTATAAGTTTATGTTCCTCTATCTTGCATACTTTGTTCCTACCATAGTAATCTGTGTCTCATATTCATTGTTTAATAAACCAGGGGCCCAAAGCTTTGGATAAAACCTCATTTCAGATAGAAGTGGAGATTCACTAGCATTAGTTGTTACATATGAATGAAATTAACATGCTCGATTTCACACTAACCACCACATGGTTCATGACATGAAACCTATGTCCTAAAGTTTTCCTACATTCGATCTTTTAATGTCTACAATTCTAATAATATTAGTACATAATCATATTATGAAGTACATTTACATGTTATGTTTACTTTGTCTCTTAGATGTTGATATTTCTTCTATAAACTCGGGGAAAAATCTATAAGCCTTGGATGTTGAAACGAAGGGTACTATTATATAAATCACTTCCTATTTATCACAAATGTAAGACATTTTTAGAATGTTAAATTTTGGCCCACTTATCACCACTTTATATACTCCCTCTGTCATGAAAAAAAGGTTGTAAATTTGTCTAAATTTGGATGAATATGTATACTAAATAGTGTCTAGATATATTTGAATTTATACAAATATTTGACATCCTTTTCAGGATAAAGGGGGTAGAAAATTCCACATACATTAACAACATGAAGTTCGCATTACTAGATTCATTACCGATTACATTTTCATGATGTACATATTTTTATTTGAAGGGGTGCATATATTTTAGAAAAAACTGATTGGCAATCATTTCACCTTGCATATTGTCAATTGTTTCACCTTATGGAGGAAGTAGATGCTTGAGAATATGATACACAATTTTTTTCCAATACTTCTATATACTCCAAAATGAGTTGTAGAAGCTAGGTTTTGGAGTTGATGTACAAAACCACAATGTCGTCTAATAGAACCTCAAGTTTTTTTTATAAAGGGAGCTTTATTAACTCAAGTGTCGCATCAAAGTGATACAATTCTAAAGAGGTTACAACCGGACTCACCATAATATAAATGAACACAACCCCCCAAAATTTCCAATGTTAAAAATAGAAATAAAACAACAAAGTTCAACAATAATAAGGTAGCCTAAGGTGCGAGAAAGTATGATGTAATGACTAAATCACAATCCATGTTGTTTAAATACCTCCTTCATTGCTCGCTGCAACCAGATACATGTCATTGTAAAGAGATCCTTGTGTTCCAGAGCAATGAATCCAACCCACATATAGAGTGAATCCATGTAAGATATAACCTGCAGTGGATAAGAGGCCTACTTTTTTATAAACACTATGTGATTCCTGCAAAACTAGGATGTAAAAAAAAGTTAACTTTCTATGAATTCCTCGCGACCACTTCCTTTGCACACTATAGGGTGGGTACATATTAGAGGCCACCTGAACAATGGACCACACTTTTCGAGAAAATTTTCACTGAAAAAAGAGCAGATTGATCAACTCATAAAGATGTCAAAAGTCACATTTTTACTCCCTTGTCAATTACATGTTTGTCTATTTTTTTGCGAAAGATGTGTGTCTATTGATAAGACCACTCCTCCCAAAAGAAAGATCTTCAATTTTAGGGAAACTTCTAGCTTCCATAATTCCTGACTATTCTTGGGAGCGTTGTTATTAAAAGGCATGGTATAGTATATTTGCAACGAATTTCATGTTTTTGTGACGATTCTATCTAAACTCGAGGGAAATCAACAGTTCTTTGCGTACTATCGTAATGATGTACACTTCATGGTCTCACAAAAGAAGCATCAACGAATGAATCTAGTTTATGGCATGCATCATATTGTAAAGCAAGTCTATGTAGACCTGATGAGCTTTGAACACTTGTAAATTCATGCAAACTCTACATGGTGGTTACAAAAATAGCTGAAGCTTTGTATGATGCAACTGCAAGTTCTTCAATACTTGAAGGGTGACACTAAAAGTAGGATAAATTATGTTTGCCTAAGCAAAGATGTCCAGACACTACAGGAATGGTGCGATGCACCGACGGCCGGTCACTACACGGACAGCCAAAGTTCGGGGCCGTCGGCTGATGTCTAAGCACTTCTATTCTTGTAGACAGTTGTTGGGCCTCCAAGTGCAGAGGTTTGTAGAACAACAACGAGTTTTCCCTTAAGTGGATTACCCAAGGTTTATCGAACTCAGGGAGGAAGTGGTCAAAGGTATCCCCTCTCAAGCAACCCTGCAATCAAGATACAAGAAGTCTCTTGTGTCCCCAACACACCCAATACACTTGTCCGGTGTATAGGTGCACTAGTTCGGCGAAGAGATAGTGAAATACAAGTGGTATGGATAATTATAAGTGGTAACGGTGCCAGAAAATAGCTTGATGGTGTGGAAGAGACTAAAGGCAAACTGAAATAATGATGGAAGCAAGCAAACATGCAATAGATCTAGTTGCAAATGGTGTTTCAATGCTTAGAAACAAGACCTAGGGATCATACTTTCACTAGTGAGCACTCTCATAGGGATGATACTACTCTGAACTACTCTCCGGTTGGACACTCTAATTCATGGTAGGGCTATAACAACACTCCTCAAAGTTCGCTTTTCCCATCTAGATAACCCCACACTGTCACCTTGAGCACTAGATGGTTCCAACAAACACCACAATTTCATAGAGACATCCAACTCCAAATATAACTCATAACAAGTATTTGTAATCTCTAGCCTAAGTGCCACCATGGTGTGCATGTTATCACTTTCACACACGTGGGGAGAGCAGAGATATATTAAAGCACTTGAGTAGCAAGGGAGATCTACTTGATTACAAAGCTCATGATCACATATGATCATGCATAGAGAGAGATATGAACACATAGCTACCGGTAGAACCCTTAGCCTCGAGGAAGAACTATTCCCTCATCATCATGGGAATCAGCAACGGCGATGGAGATGGTGGTGGAGATCGATGGAGATGGCTCTGGGGGCACTTTCCCATCTCGGTAGGGTGCCAGAACAGAGACTTTCTGTCCCCCGAATCTCCCCTTCGATGGAAGCGGCGCTGCGGAACTTTTCGTGGCTAGAGGCTTAACGATTTAGGGTTTTTACATCGGGAGGCATCTTATAGGCGAAGAGGCAAGGTCGGTGGGCGGCCAGGGGGCCCACACCACCTGGTGGCGCGGCCAGGGCTAGCCCACGCCACCATATGGTGTGCCCACCCTGGTGCCCTACTTCGTCTCTGCTTCGTGTTTCCGTGTTGCTCCGGGAAAAATAGGTGATGTCTACGCACTTCTATTCTTGTAGACAGTTGTTGGGCCTCCAAGTGCAGAGGTTTGTAGAACAGCAGCAAGTTTTCCCTTAAGTAGAGCACCCAAGGTTTATCGAACTCAGGGAGGAAGTGGTCAAAGGTATCCCCTCTCAAGCAACCCTGCAATCAAGATACAAGAAGTCTCTTGTGTCCCCAACACACCCAATACACTTGTCAGGTGTATAGGTGCACTAGTTCGGCGAAGAGATAGTGAAAATACTAAAGGCAAACTGAAGAGATAGTGAAAAGACTAAAGGCAAACTGAAATAGGAAATAGCTTGATGGCGTGGAAAAGACTAAAGGCAAACTGAAATAAAGATGAAAGCAAGCAAACATGTAGCAGATGTAGTAGCAAACAGTGTTTCAATGCTTAGAAACAAGGCCTAGGGATCATACTTTCACTAGTGAACACTCTCGTATAAATATATTCTTCTTTATGATACTACTCTTAACTACTCTCCGGCTGGACACTCTACTCCATGGTAGGGCTATAACAACACTCCTCAAAGTTGGCTTTCCCCATCTAGATAACCCCACACTGTCACCTTGAGCACTAGATGGTTCAAACAAACACCACAATTTCATAAAGACATCCAACTCCAAATATAACTCATAACAAGTATTTGTAATCTCTAGCCTAAGTGCCACCATGGTGTGCACACTGTCAACTTCACACACATGGGGAGAGCAGAGATCTATTAAAGCACTTGAGTAGCAAGGTAGATCTATAGATTACAAGCTCATTATCTCAATAAGGTCATGCATAGAGAGAGAGATGAACACATAGCTACCGGTAGAACCCTTAGCCTCGAGAGAGAACTACTCCCTCCTCATCATGGGAATCAGCAACAGCGATGGAAATGGTGGTGGAGATCGATGGAGATAGCTCCGGGGGCACTTCCCCGTCCCGGCAGGGTGCCGGAACACAGACTTTCTGTCCCCCGAATATCCCCTTCGGTGGCGGCGGCGTTGCGGAACTTTTCATGGCTAGAGGCTGGATGATTTAGGGTTTTTGCATCGGGAGGCATCTTATAGGCGAAGAGGCAAGGTCGGTGGGCGGCCAGGGGGCCCACACCACCTGGTGGCGCGGCCAGGGCTAGCCCGTGCCACCATATGATGTAGCCACCCCGTGGCCCCTCTCCGTCTCGTCTTCTGGCTCCGTGAGTCTTCCGGTAAAATATTGACTCTGGCTTTTGTCCTGTCCAATTCCGAGAATATTGATTTTCTGCCTTTTCTAGAACCTAAAACAGAAGAAAACAGACAACTGACACTATGGCACTTGTTAATAGGTTAGTCCAAGAAAGTGTATAGGAAGTACTCCAAAGTTGGAACAAAACACAAGAAAGTAGATAAAACAAAGCATGGAACATCAAAAATTATGGATACGTTAGCAACGTATCAACATCCCTAAGATTAACTCCTGCTCGTCCTCGAGTAGGTAAGTGTTAAAAAGAAAGAATAATTTTTGAGGTGACATGCACTATCATAAACTTGATCAAAGTATTTGTAAAACATTGATAGCTGGGATCATAGTACTTCAATCATAACATGAAAGATAAAGTTCTAGCAATAAGACAAAGCAACTATTGCTGCAACATGAAAAGGCACAAACAAAAGATTCATGAATAACAATGCTTTGCAAGACGTTTGGTTGTTTCACATAAAGAAAACATAGCATAGTGGCATTCAGCTTGTCCCTCGTAGAGTAGCAAACATAAATGCCTAGGACAGCTTCAAAGTTCATAAGAGTGACTAGATACAAATAGTTTAAAACAAGCAATATCAAAGTTATGCATCAATCAACAAGTCTTGGGATAATGCACATAGAACTAAGAATGGCCACTATGCCCTCAAAGTAGGTGCATAAAGATAGAAGGTGGAGACTCAACATAAAAGTAAAAGAAAGGCCTTCATAGAAGGAAGTAGGGATTCAAGTCTCATAAAGAGCTTCCAAAAATTATGGTACTTGTTAGCTTTCAGCTCTCATTGCCCCTATCATAAGCATCTTGAAGTGATTAAGGTTAAAGTGAACAAAATATGGTGTATATGCTTGACGAAGTATAAGTTGGAAATCTCATGTCCCTTGAATACGAGGGCCGCTCCTCATGCTACTCAAGTTTAGTTACCGGTAAGTTCTTGTCATCGTAAGTACATGTGTATCATAGAGAACCGCCAACGGGGTACCCCTTGCCCGATGATACGGAAGAATCCCCAAATCAAAATGACAAGGCAAGAAGACAACGAGCATCTCAGCAATCTTCTTATTTACCATGGGAAAATGGTGCTTTTTCTCTCTTTCCTCTTTTCTCATATCTCTTTTTTTTCTCTTTTTTTCTCAATATCTGACTCTTTTTTTATAAGAAGAATGCTTCATAGGCAGCTCATTATGGTTACACTGCAGGTTTCCACCATGACGGCATGGATTAGACCGGTGGCCCAGGCGTTTCTCTAACACACATACATAACTCCATGGACTTACAAGCTCCTCTTTCATTTCACATTGACGACATCCATAGACAAAAGAGCATGATATCAACTAGGTACAAAGTACAAGTGCAATGTTGAAAGCGTTCCCCATGACAACATGGTTCTGCTAATCCCCAACATATAAGTGCAAGCATATACAACATAGATGACATAATGGTTCAAGTTTATTAAGGGAAAGAAAAGTAAAGTTTGCCATCAAGTTCGTGAGAGCTTTAATCACTAGTTTCCTCATAACAAGTTTAATTCGGAAGGTAGATAAAAACATGAATATACTTGGAATAGCAAATGCTAATAGGTAGGTATGGTGAACTCTTTGGAATAACTTGTTTTTAGGAGTTGGATGCATGAGTGGAACACATACTTGGTTATGAAGGCTAGCAAAAGACTTGGAGCGACCGACTAAGAGAGCAATAATGGCCATAATCATACAGAGCGAATAAACATCATTAATCAAAGCATAAAGTGATATTACAAGTGGAAAATTAAAGGATCATAAAGGCTATGGTGACTTGGGATAGTCATAACATGGTGTGAGCATACGCCAAGTTAACCCAAATAAAGCATCAAAGGAGAATACGACAGTATTATGCTTTAATATGCTAAAACAATGAATGATTCTTCCAAGGAACATTAAGCAATCTCAATTGTTTATAACATGTCATGCTACAGAAAAGATCACTAAGCATAAAGCCAAAACAATATCAAGCATGGCATGACAAAGCATGGGACACAGTCAAAAACAAGCTCTCCCACTTAAGTATGAACTTTCCTACTCTTTTTCTAAACCAAACCAAACTATTTGAAAACCAATGTATGAAAGAGGGGGTACAACCAATTTATTCAAGCAAACCAAGCAAACGAAAACCAAAAACAAAAACAAAGACGCTCCAAGAACAACACAACTGTGCATGAAACAATAAAAATGAAGTGTTTGGAAGAAACCTGAGATTTTTATTGATGAAGAAGGGGATGCCTTGGGCATCCCCAAGCTTTGACGCTTGTACTTCTTGGATATTTCTTGCAGTGACACGCGTGGCATCCCCAAGCTTGAGCTTTAGTCCATTCTTCATCTCATACATCATTCTCTCCATATACCTGAAATTTTTCCTTCATACAAAACTTCACACAATCTTTATTAGCAACATTAGTGCACTCAAGATAATAAGTCTTTGGGTTCATTTTCAACACCAACAAAACTTCCACTAAAACACAAGCTACTGTAGCACTTCACTCAACAAGCTCAATTCCCCAAAGAGAACTCAAAAAGGAATCAACAAGAAGCAAATGCAAATAATGGCAAAAATCTGTTAAAACAGACCAGCAGGTAAAAACCAATTTTTTCGAAGACCTTCTGTTGCTCAAATCGAAAAGTGTTGAACAAACGAAAGTGAGGTAACAAACTGGGGCAGAAGCACAAAAATTCACGCCTTAAAAAGACATACAGAGATTTTACACGAATTTTTACAGGAAAGCACAAAAATCTATTTCGGGACAGCAACTTTCCCAAGCATTACTTCTCTCTCATTAGAGGTTACTCTTGGCACAAAAAATCAAATAAAAGGATAAGGAGTGGTTATTACAGAGGTAATAACTTCCAAGACTCATCTAAAACTTTTGGGTTATCTCTCAATAAGTACTTTTCTTTAATGCCCTTAAGTTAGACATGATAGTTTGAGAAGATGCTCGCATAAAAAATATGAATTGAAGTAAAAGAGAGCATCAAGAAGCAAATTCAAAGCACATTTAAGTCTAACCCACTTCCTATGCATAGGAATCTCGTAAAGAAACAGGTCATGAAAGCACAAAGCAACAAGCATAGTAAAGCAAAACAAGTGCAAATTTAAGACTTTCAACATAAAGAGGGGAAACTTAATATTATTGAGATGCATAAAACCATGTTTCCCTCTCTCATAATAACTTTCAGTAGCATCATAAATAAAATTAAAAATATAACTATCACATGAAACATTCTTATCATGAGCCACATGCATAAAAGAATTAATACTCTCCACATAAACATAGTCATTCTTATTAATTGTAGTGGGAGCAAATTCAACAAAATAGCTATCATTATTATTCTCATCACCATAATCATCAAATATAGGAGGCATATTGTAATCATAATTAATTTTCTCCTCAATAGTAGGTGGACTAAAAATATCATATTCATCATTGTAATTATCATATATTGGAGGTTTGGTATCATCATAAGCAATAAAATAGCTATCTTCCAAAGCTGGGGAACTAAAAAGATCATTTTCATAAAAACTAGCTTCCCCAAGCTTAGACTTTTCCATAGCATTAGTAATAATGGTGTCCAAAGAATTCATACTAACAACATTGCTATTAGCATGCAAATAAAGTTCCATAGGTTTTTTAATTTTCTCTTCAAACACTTCATGTCCTAACTCAAGATAAATAATATAAAGCTCTCTTATTTTGTTGTTGTTTTCCATTAAGCCTAACTAGTGAAAATAAAAACAAGAAACAAAAAGATAGGATTGCAGAATCTAAAGGAAATAAATTCGAGCACTCACACCGGAGGATGTGAGTACCTTTTACCTTACCTCGCCGGCAACGGCGCCAGAAAATAGCTTGATGTCTAAGCACTTCTATTCTTGTAGACAGTTGTTAGGCCTCCAAGTGCAGAGGTTTGTAGAACAGCAGCAAGTTTTCCCTTAAGTAGATTACCCAAGGTTTATCGAACTCAGGGAGGTAGTGGTCAAAGGTATCCCCTCTCAAGCAACCCTGCAATCAAGATACAAGAAGTCTCTTGTGTCTCCAACACACCCAATACACTTGTTAGGTGTATAGGTGCACTAGTTCGGCGAAGAGATAGTGAAATACAAGTGGTATGGATAATTATAAGTGGTAACGGTGCCAGAAAATAGCTTGATGGCGTGGAAGAGACTAAAGGCAAACTGAAATAAAGATGGAAGCAAGCAAACATGTAATAGATCTAGTTGCAAACGGTGTTTCAATGCTTATAAATAAGGACTAGGGATCATACTTTCACTAGTGAACACTCTCATATAAATATCTTCTCTTTATGATACTACTCTGAACTACTCTCCGGTTGGACACTCTAATTCATGGTAGGGCTATAACAGCACTCCTCAAAGTTCGTTTTTCCCATCTAGATAACCCCACACTGTCACCTTGAGCACTAGATGGTTCCAACAAACACCACAATTTCATAGAGACATCCAACTCCAAATATAACTCATAACAAGTATTTGTAATCTCTAGCCTAAGTGCCACCATGGTGTGCACGCTATCACTTTCACACAGGTGGGGAGGGCAGAGATATATTAAAGCACTTGAGTAGCAAGGTAGATCTACTTGATTACAAAGCTCATGATCACAATATGATCATGCATAGAGAGAGATGAACACATAGCTACCGGTAGAACCCTTAGCCTCGAGAAAGAACTATTCCCTCCTCATCATGGGAATCAGCAACTGCGATGGAGATGGTGGTGGAGATCGATGGAGATGGCTCTAGGGGCACTTTCTCATCCCGGCAGGGTGCCGGAACAGAGACTTTCTATGCCCCGAATCTCCCCTTTGATGGCGGCGGCGCTACGGAACTTTTCGTGGCTAGAGGCGACGATTTAGGGTTTTTGTATCGGAAGGCATCTTATAGGCAAAGAGGCAAGGTCGATGGGTGGCCAGGGGGCCCACACCACCTGGTGGCGCGGCCAGGGCTAGCCCGCGCCACCATATGGTGTGCCCACCCTGGTGCCCTACTTCGTCTCTGCTTCGTGTTTCCATGTTGCTCCGGGAAAAATAGGCATATTGGCTTTTGTCCCGTCCAATTCCGAGAATATTGATTTTCTGCCTTTTCTGGAACCTAAAACAGAAGAAAACAGGCAACTGGCACTATGGCATCTTATTAATAGGTTAGTCTCAGAAAACATATAAAAATACCTCAAAGTGTTGAGAAAGCAAAGCAAAGTAGATACTAAACAAGCATGGAACATCAAAAATTATAGATACGTTTGCAACGTATCATCGGCGTAGGCCACGAGCTGGACACCCCATGATGTTGTCCGTCAGAATAGAATTGCCCTCGGTGTAGGATAACCTACGCCGACGGCTACCCTCGGCATAGTTATTTTTCCCTTTTACCTCATTAATCTTTGAAAAAATCATAACTAAATCATTCTAATTTAGAAAAATACAAATAATATATCAAAATTTATAGAAGAAAAAGATATATCTATCTACACTCAAATATTAGATATTTATGTTGAATAAGAATCTTCATGCTCACGTTTTGACCATAGTTTAAAACGAGCATAAAGAATTCAAAAACGATTGATGCAATGTGAAACCTTCGCGTGGTGTCATATTATGTGACATGGTTGAAAGAAAAAATATCAAACTTGGTATATTGATTATGGCTCAAAAAAACCTTCATAAAATGACCTATCTAATTTGAGGTTTCCTGGCTTTCGGGTCAAATGACCACCGTTATGGCTAGAATCAAGGCAAAGTTTGTGATAATGTGCCCATATTATGCATGCATGTGCATGATGGGATGGCAAACAATTTTGTAGGAGGAATTTTTCATTTTGATCGCACTAAAAAGCCACTTTCCATTTTCCGAGCGCAAAAAACGAGGGGTTTTGTGAAGCAACCACCAAATGGATAATTCGAAATGCTACCACCCTATTTTTAAAAAAAATACTATAACACCTTATATGGATAATATCCCAACAAGGGGTCTCAAACCTTTCCGTCCACCCCTGGTGAAAAAGACAAATTCCTGCCGAATCGGTAGGAAGTGGGTCAGATATGAATTACAGGTATATAATCTGATGCACATGATTTTTACAAAAACATTTTTAGGTTCACAATATGCTGTTTCATCAGAGATCCAATGCAAGTTTAGCGAGGCTCAACCCCGAGCTAAGAATTTTTATGCCCGTCGTTCGACAAAGTTTGACGATAGTTTTAAACGGACATAATAAATTCAAAAACGATCGAAACAATATGAAACCTTCACATGGTGTCATATTATGTGACATAGTTGGAAGGAAAAATATAAAACTTGGTATATTTATTATGTCTAAAAAACCTTCACAAAATTACCTATCTCATTCGAGATTTCCTGGCTTTAGGTCAAATAACAAATGTTATGGCTAGAATCAAGACATAGTTTGTGAAAATATGCCCATATTGTGCATACATGTGTATGATGGGATGGTGAACAATGTTGCAGGAGGAAGTCTTCCTTTTCATCGCACCAAAAAACTCTTTTTCATTTTCCGAGCGCAAAAAACAGGGGGTTTTATGAAGCAACCACCAAATGGCTAAATCAAAATGCTACCACCCCATTTTTCAAAAATACTAGACCACCTTATATGGACAATGTTCCAACAGGGTGATCTCAAACCTTTTCCTCCACCCCTAGTGAAAAACACAAATTCCTGCCGAATCGGTTGTACGTGGGTTAGATATAAACTACAGGTACATGATCTGATGCTCATGATTTTTACAAAAAATATTTTTAGGTTCACAATATGCTATTTCATTCGAGATCCAATGCAAGTTTAGCGAGGCTCAGCCCCGAGCTAAGAATCTGCATGCCCGCCATTCGACAAAGTTTGACAATAATTTAAAACGGGCATAAGAAATTCAAAAACGATCAAAACAATTTGAAACCTTCGTGTAGTGTCATATTATGTGATATAATTGGAAGGAAAAATATCAAACTTGGTATACTGACTATGTCTTAAAAAAAACTTCGCAAAATGACATATCTCATTCGGGGTTTCCTGACTTTCGGGTCAAATGACCAATGTTATGGCTAGAATCAAGACATAATTTGTGATAATGTGCCCATATTGTGCATGTATGTGTATGATGGGAAGGTAAACAATATTGCAAGAGGAAGTTTTCCTTTTCGTCGCACCAAAAAGCCATTTTCTATTTTCTGAGCACAAAAACCAAGGAGGGGTTTGTGAAGCAACCACCAAATGGCTAATTCAAAATGCTATCACCCAATTTTTCAAAAATACTAGACCATCTTATATGGACAATGTCCCAATAGGGGGATCTCAAATATTTCCATTCACACCTAGGAAAAAGATAAATTCATGCCAAATCAGTAGGAAGTTGGTCGGATATGAACTACAGGTACATGATTTGATGCTCATGATTTTTTAGAAAATCATTTTTAGATTCACAATATGCTATTTCATCAGAGATCCAATGCAAGTTTAGCGAGACTTAGTCCCGAGCTAAGAATCTTCATGCCCGTTGTTCGACAAAGTTTGACAATAGTTTAAAATGGGCATAACAAATTTTAAAACGATTGAAACAATGCGAAATCTTCGCGTGTTGTCATATTATGTGATATAGTTGGACGGAAAAATATCAAACTTGGTATATTAATTATGTCTCAAAAAAAACCTTGACAAAATGACTCATATTATGCATGCATGTGCATCATGAGATGGCAAACAATGGATAGAATCACGTCATAATTTGTGATAAGTTGATATGGATATCATATTTGAATTCCTCTCATTTTTCTGATTAATTTAGACATATTATTTGTAGAATTCCAATTAACGGATTTAAAGATATTAATTATTCCATATTAAATAGAAAAATACAAAAAAGTAAAATCATTATATTTTTATTTGAATTCAATAATACTTTTATTTATTCATTTTTGTTTACTTAAATAATTGTTTGTAATTTCAAAAAATAAAAACATGTTACATAATGATATAAGAGTTAATAGGAGTGATATCATAGTATTGACAACTAGGTATAAATTGCAATTTGATCAAAGATTAAGTTTAATTAGTGTTAAAAATGTTTCAAGCGAGAGATTAACGATTTAAACAATTTAAAGATTTAAAAAGTTGAGAAAAAAATTAAAAAATGATTTTTTTGAATTGTTTTTTACAACCTGCTGGTAGGCTATTCCGACGGGGCTATGCCAAGGGCAAAGCCGTTGGCATAGGCCCTATGCCGACTTTTCTATGCGCCGACGGTCTCCTAGGCTGCATCAAGAGAGGTCTTTGCTGAGGAGTCTATGCCGAGGGCAGCCTTCGGCGTAGTCTACGCCGATGGATTTTGGCCCTCGTCCTAGCACGTTATTCCTGTAGTGAGATCCAACATAGTGACCAGTGACACGAAGCCATGATAGAAGCAATGACGTTAAGTCGACAAGCATTAGTGGAGAACTACTGGTGTTGTTCTGATGGTGTCAGTGTCGTTGCTTTGAGGAATAGTTCTCTGTAGCGGGACTTTTCTTTTTTATAATTCTTCTTTTCTTCTTTGTAGGCTATGTACATCCGTAAGGCCGCTAGGACATGCGTTGTTGCAGAGGCTGGGTATAATTGGTATCCCCGTGATATTAATATATACTCTTTTCAAAAAAAAGCACGACATGATCAAATTTATTTGGAACTAGCGGTAGTAAAATGTGGCAAAAAAGCGAACATATGTCCGCCTAGTCACTCTTAGAATTAGATGTTGCTGATTTGTCTAAATCTGCATGTATCTACACAGCAAAATGGGTCTAGACATGCGAATTTGGAAAATCCGCATAAGGGAGGGAGTAATTTCTACTTAGCCACGTCTATGTTTTCAATATCGACCATTCGGCTAATCCTATTCTAGAATGTGTTCCAAAAGAAAAAAAATACCGATTCTCACGCATCCAAGTATTTGTAAGTCCTAAGATACTAAAAGAGTATTAAATTGAAATTTTCCATGTAAATTTTTGTAAATAAGGTGAACATATGCTAAATTTAATGAAAACGAAAGAGCTACAAATCTTAAAACTTTTTTGTAGATAAAAGACACTGAAGTGCCTGACTTTAAATTAATAAAACCCCATACGGCAAGTTTGGTACAAAGGTGCTCAAGAACAACTTACAAACATAGACATTACAAGCCGAGAACAAAAAGAAAATGAAGCACTTCTTGGAGATGTCTATGTCCTTCTCATGAAGCTACCAGAGCCACGGGAGTGCAAGCTCGAAGAATCCGGTTGCTGCCTTGAGGAAGAACCACATGTCCGCATCCCAGGGGTAAGGCAACAACACCTTCCTTCTCCAACACCGAAGAGGGATCCCTAGATTTTTGTCCTAGCTCGAAGGACTCCGCACCGTCGGACGCAGGAATTGCTCACACTGAGCTAGCAAGGACAAGTGTTGACCAGACAACCGGGTAGAAACCAGGGCTACCCCGCCACAATCAGGCAAGCACAACAACTGAGCTACCAAGGACGGAGATGACAGGAACGTAAGACGCAAGATGTAGCCACGATCGTTGATGAAGGAGTAGCCACCGAGCTATAGGGACAAAGAAGAAAACAAGGGAGTACGGACTGCTGGCACCAGGTGTTAGCCTAGACACTCCACCACTCGGGGAGAGGAAGCCCTTCCCCCTCTCGCCCAGGCTCGAGGGCGTCGACCCGCCGGCAAACAGCCGCACAAAGAAGGGAAGAGAGCATACACAAAAGATATGGCGGCGCCGCCACCTTGCCATCGATAACACCACCTCGACCGCACCACCACCAGCCGCCCTCCAAAAATTACAACACTCAACCAAGTCCATTTGTTCCTCCAGCGGCACCTCCAAGAAGGGAGTGATGCCCATGGCGCCACCGCCGTCCAATCCGAAGGATTTCAGGTTTTCACCCAGGAACAAGGGTTGGGTGGGGAGAGAGTGACTTCGACAACACCTCGAGGGGGAAATGTGGTGCCCGGAGGCATCACCACTGTCATGGTCAGGTCGGCTGACCAAGGATTTCTCCTGGTCCTGCAACTCACACCACCAACACCCCAAGCATCTTTGAAACTGCCACCCATGGGACACTGGCGACCACATCCGATGGGGGAGAGAGCCAATAAGAAAGGAGGGTTTTGGCCTTCAGATCTGACGCGGGAGGTCGTCGGAGCATCCACCACGCCACGGTCATCACTCATCATCGACATGCCACGCACATAGGAGAGGACCCGCGGCTGCAACTAGTCGTTGTAGTCTATGCCGCCTCACCACCCGAGGCCGCCGCCCTGGCGCCAGAAGACCCCCTGTCACCACAACAGAGCAGCGGAGCCCCACCACAACCTTCACCGGAGCAAAAAAAGACCTAAGCACTCTACACCCAAACTGAGTTGTGTCCACGGGCTAACCCAAACGGGCGATTAGGACACATTTTGTGTCCGAAATGTGTCGGCCCAATGAAGATGTCCTAAGATCTTCTTACCTTGCTGCATGTGTTCCTCACTGATCACTGATTTAGCACGGTGGAGAGCATCGTGCATTCAGATTGAAGAAAGGGAAGCATTGATTGGCATGTACAGACTGCCTTCATTTCACATTATTAAGCGGGTAGTACTACTTTTTTAGAAACACGGTACAATCATAGACACTCACAACACATACGTGCACCCACCCCTATGAACGCACACACGCACACCCTACCCCTACGAGCACCTTCGAGAGACTGAGCCGGCGAATCTCGGGCTGTGCCGCTGAGTACTGACCCATCCAATGATGGGGCTACAGGATCGGCCGTCCATTGTGCCGCCCCTTCAACAAAAGAAAACAAAACAAAATCCCTCTCCTCATCCCTCTTCTACTTCCTGCAAAGGTGGCTAGGGTTTCATCGCCTCCTGACTATGCCACCGCCAATCTGCCTTGCTTTTATGGCCTTCGAGCCATGGAGGCAGGTGGATCTATGCCCCCGCCAGCGGGAGGGATCATTTTCACGTTTTTAGGGCATCTAAAGCGAGCCGATCCATTCGACCACAAGCGGTCCGAATCGATCCACACGGATGCCTGGAAGACAAAAAACCGCCCTAGTGGCCCGACCCAAACGGTGACGCTTGTCCGGGTCAAACCATTCCTTGTCCATAAATACAATGGGAATGTGTCGCCGCGGACACATCACGGATGTCTTCTCATGTCCTCCAAGGGCCCGCCTAGCAGCGACCCGACAGCCATTGGTCTCCAACCCAAACGCCATCAATGGAGCAAGCTGACTCCTAGGCTGTCCATGCGGCTGACTCGTGCGCTGGCCGTGCCGCCTGGCGCCTGCGCTACACGCACCACCCAACACCTGGGCTGGCCGCTCGACATCAATGCCGGTGTATCGACATTCATGTTGGCATCCAATTCCCTCGCCTTTTTAAACACAACATGACGCCATCTTCTCCTTACAGCACCACCTTCCATTGCCCACCCAAAGGCAAACACAGCAGCCATGGCAGGCAGCATAGGATCGAGGGGAGGACTGGTGGGATGACCACTGGGACCTGGGTGTGGTCCAGGTTAGAGTGTACAACGTGGGGGCGAGGCCAGAATGTTCCGCCAGCGCCTTCCCCATAGCCATCGGCGTCACCATCTCCTTCACCTTGGCCACCACATGCGGCCATCAACAACCTCTCCTATTTCGAGTTCTGTGTCACCATCCACCTGGGCATGAACGGGTATAGGCTCCGTGTCCCCAAGAAGTCCGCGTCCCTCGTCGATGGGTAGGAGCCCTACTATGTCATGTTGCTGGTACCCGGTGGCTTGACCAACCTCTGGTCCATGGAGGTGTTGTTCCACCGCCTCGGCTAGATGTACCTCTATAACAGGTAGAGGAAGTTAGCCCGTGCGCACGGTATTGAGGTCGGGCACTTCCTCGTCTTCACATACAAAAGCGAATCCAATGTCACCGTCCGCATCTTCTACGAGACCATGTGCCACCGACACTACCACACCGACTACGAGTTCGATGAGTAGGCAAAGACGAGACGGGAGACTTTTAGATTAAATTACTACATTTTTTACCTTTTCTCTATGCTCTTGCAGCGAGCAAATTGCTCATGCATATGCCAAGATGGAGTCTTTTAGGTTAAATCAACTATGTAAACAAAAATATGTATGTAATGCAAGGCAATTGTAAGCAAAATATATGAAACTATGTATGCAATGCAATTCCAATTTAGACATGAAATTGAAAAAACAATGGGTCGGCGCTGCTGGGGCACCCCCGACCCAAACGGACCGAGACCAAAATGGCATGTTTTTGTGTCTGTTAGCAATCCAAACGGGCCGATCTGAACATATCTCGTCTCCAAAATGGGTCAGTCCACTAGAGATGCCCTTAGGCCTTAGGGTTCAATTTTGGTGGGACGACGCTCAAGTGATGGCGGCATTTCTTTCAATAAGATCTCTCCTGTTTTAGCCCATCTTTATGGCATCGTCGAGGAGTTTGTGGGAGCTGTGTGGCACTTGAGGACTTCTTCTCGCCGTGGGGATTTTCGAATCGTCAAGTAGCTTCATCGGCAGTTCATCCTTCTTCTTCGTCTCTAGGACAAATGTGGTATTTTTGACCCATTCGATGACTTACCGTCCACAACCAACCACGTCAGGCCGGCTCGGCAGGGAGTAGCGGCAGCGACAGCGCGCCGTCGACACGGTTTGGAGGTTGAAGGGAATGTCTTCTCAAGGATTTCGATGTAATTTTTATTTTTGTTGAGCTACTTAGTATTGTTTGATGTTTCTCAAGAATTTGGATGTAATTTTCATTTTTGTTGAGCTGCTTTGTACCCCCTCCTTTCCATAATAAGTGACTTGACTTTGTCTAGATTCGACTTGGCTTTGTCAAGATTCGCATGAATCTAGATAAAGGCAAGTCACTAATTTGGGACAAAAGAAGTACTATTTGTTTGATATTTCTTTTAATGCCTGTTCGCAAAAAAAAGATGTTACAGATTGTTTAGATTTAAATGTATCTAGACACAATTTAATATATAGTTACAACTGAATTTAGAAAACTTTTTAGGATGGAGTATTTCTAATCCCTATCCATACCCGAATCATTATCGAGCTGGCCGTTGCATCTCATGTCGCGGAGGAGGCGAAAGTTTATGGAAAATGATCTCCCGTCCGGGTCGACCGCGCATGCACCAGTGCACCACTTGTTTCTAGCTGTCGCTCTCACCGTTGGTCCCACTTTATCTCTTCCAATCTCATCCTCTTTCTTTTTCCCCATGAATAAGGCCATGAAAGTCAACCTGGGAGCTGATCCAGTCACTCGCCAACTCGTCGCCGCTGCCTTCCCCCCGGCCGTCGCCTTGCGCCACCGCCTTCCTCCCACCGTCGTGCCCGGTCCTTGCACCCCCTCGCCACGCCCAACCTCTGCATGCTGCTGGAGCACGCCATGCTCCCTCCTTGCCCCGCGAGGCCCACCTCTCCGTTCATGGCGTTGTGCATGTAGCCCGTCCCGGCCGCTCCCTTCTTTCCCCGCGAACTCCACCTCAATCATGGCCGCCGTCCGTCTCGGCACCTGGCCTCTCCGACACAGGGCTGCCATGACGATGCTGTGTATGAGGAGGACCAGGGGTGGTTGATGGTCATGGAGGTCAGGTGGTTTGAGGTCGCCACGACTACAAGTTCGACACGCCCTAGCGCCCTACCCTGTCCTTGTTGGAGATGCCGGCCTCCCGGTAGTCGTGGTTTCTACCGACGGCCTATGTCGCTGCTGCAAGGGGTACGGGGGGGCTGCTAGCAACGGCAGATGTTGTTGCTACCTGTACGGTGACGGATTTTTGCTACCGACGGTCGGTGTCGTCGCTAACGACAGCCAATGGATTTTCTACGGTAGTACAAATATTTCGCTATAATTGTTCTCCTATTTTTTGCTACGATATCCTCATGAGGTCTCCGACGAGTTGTCCAGAAAAATCTCCGGCTGCTACCACCGTTTATTAGGTTGCTACAATAGGTAATTTTTTTTGCCACGTAGTCTCCAGCGAGGTTTTCCCGGCGAGTTTTCTGTTCTGAACTGTATTTTTGCTACTGCAGTAAAAACGAGTTTTTTTTGCTACTGCAAAAAACGGGATTGGAGGTAGTTTTTCCATTTTCTTGGACTGAACCGTGTTTTGCTACTGCAGCAAAAAAGGCTTTTTTTTGCTACTGCAGTAAAAAGAGATTTGGTGCAATTTTGGAAAACATCATGGCGCGCGGGAAATCAGGACTATGGGAGGCTCACGTCGTCCGGGGGACGCCTAGCTCGCCAAAGTTTATGTGCCAAACATCTGGCACGGACACAGAAAAAGTTTCGAAGATTGCTGATGAGGCGGCGCTATCCGACAGTTACTGTCGGACAAAACCGGTTGGTCTGCTTGGGCTAGCTGACAGGACTTGGTTTTCTACGCCTTGCCTCCTTCACCATCGGTCGACACTGCTCCCCGTTCAAGATCACGTATGCCGCTGCAGCGTCTTCGTACTCCCCGACGCATACACTCCACAACAGTGTCTCGGCAAGCGGCGCCACAATTCTCTGATTCTCTCGCCGGTTCTCGCTGGTGTTTCCTTATCAGGCCTCGCCGCCAGACGTCGCGCCGGGCACCTAAACGGTTAGACACACCTTTCAGCGACGAAAGATAGAGTTGAAGATCAGTCTCGCTTATCTGGGAGTCGACGGAGGACCCTGCCCTACCATGTGTACGTGTTGGCGGATGCATATACGCCGATTTGGGGACGCAGCAACTTGATTGATTGCGTAGGACACTGCCGGCGGTGGCGTCGTGTTAATTTGACTGGTCAGGTCAGCTCGGCGTGTCTGCGTGTACCTTGGCTTCTTCAGTTCTGGTATTTCACTTATGATCTGGCCTGGTTGACCCAATCATGAAATTGAAGGATGGGACCTTTTATCGAAAAACTCCGGATCCCGATAAGTTTTGAAGATGGTGCTCCTGTTACGTTACTTTGAATAACTAGCAGGTTTCGGCTCAACTTCACGGGGATGGACGGATAGACCGAGCCAGCGAGCGAGAAGGCATCTTAGGGCAACTCTAACGGTCCGCGCAAACCGGACGGTCCTCGCAAACCGGACGGTCCTTTTGACCGTTTCGATCCGTTTGCAGGGCGGCAAGGACAAGAGCCCAGTTCAGATCCGCGCTGGCCGTATAGCTGCTACCAAAGGTGACTCGCATCGGTCTGGCATTTGGCCATTTTTCTTATTCTAACAGGTTTAAAAATAACAGGACGCAAATGCCCACTCGAATAAGGACCACATGTCCAGTCTTTGTCCATTGTCCCGCAAACCCAAAAGGATGACATACACAGTTCATACGCAGACGAAAATAAAGATAGAAGATCGAAAATCATGCATCTTGATCAATGATGAACTTCTTCTTCCTTTCGAGCCAAGCTCGTCGTGTTGGATCCATGGTTTCGACGTCGGCGATCATGATCCTACTTTCCTCGGTAAGTATGGAGAGCTCCACTTTCTTTTGCTTGAGATCCAATTTTCTAGCTTTTGAGTGGACATTTATCTCTTCTAGCTCTAGCTTTTTTGGACTAAATCTCATAGTAGCTCTTGGCGGCATCCTCCATGTCTTTGTGCTTCCTTCTTTCCCTCTTCTCTAAAGACACATCATTCTCAGTCATCATCTCCTTCAACGTCTCTTGGATAGCATCTGACCCGTAGTACTCAGCCCCAGTCCTCGCCTAGTCATCGTCATTGATGTGGTAGTGGCGTCGGCACATGGTCTCGTCGAATACTTTGACGACGAGCACGTCGTTGCTATCGTACTTGAAGACGAGGAAGTGTCGGGCTTCAATGTCATGCGCGCGGGCAAACTCTCTCCTACCTATGTGGAGGTACATTTGCCCGATGCAGTCGAACAACACGTCCACGGACCACAGGCCGGTGGAGCCACCGGGCACCCGCAACACGAGCTTGTGGGGGCTCTTGCCCATCGAACACGAACGCAGACTTCTTGGGGAGCCGCAGTCTATCCCTGGGCATGCCCAACTGGACGGTGATGCCAAACTCGAACCCGGAGAGGTCGATGGTGGCAGACTCGGGCGACGATGGTCGCGATGGGGACGATGGTGGCGATGGGGACATTGTTGCGAAAGTTTTTGGCCTTGCCCACCCCTTCCTCGCCGGCCTTGGCGTCCCGGCCACAAGGTTGTTCTAGACGCCCCTCCCCCCCCCCCCCTCTCGGTCCTATGCTGTCGGCCATGGCTGTGGTGGTGGGAACGACTATGGTGGCGGATGGTGAGAATTTGGGAAATGCCTGCGGGGGCCTGTTTAAGAAGGCCAAGACATTGGATACCCACATTGATGAAGAGCAGCGCAGGCGGCGTGTGGCATGTAGGGGTCAGGCGACGCGGCCAGCTGACCCAGCGAGGAAGGAGATAGACAGGCGCAGGCGGTTCAGCAGCGCGCTGCCTTAATTGGCAGTGCAGGAGACCGTCGTGGGTCGCTGCCATGTGGGCCAGGACAGACGGAGAGAGGGCGCATGTGTTGTCCATGCGGACACACACGAGCGCAAACACGTCCTAGAATTGGAACGCGATGCGCCGCTCTGGGGTATGCCGACCGGATGCATCCCTGTTGGGAATTTGTTTTTAGACCGCAGACAACAAAGCGGGATATGAACAGTACATATACACCCCGATGCAGAGTCTAATTCATCCGAACTAAGTACTCCCTCCGTCTAGAAATATAAGACATTTTAGCATTATAAAATAAATATATCTATATGACTTTTGTGTATAGATATACGCTAAAATACATCTAGGTACATTCGTTCCTATATTTCTGGGGGAGGTAGTATATCTAGGGCACGGTCAGTACTCCGTATCATGAAAGACGCATACCCAGTACTAGGAACACTAGGAAACAATACACGACTGACGAGACGACTGACGAGGTGTCGAGCGCGATTGGACGGACAGGATTCCAGCCCTGACAGGTCGCCGTCACTAGCTGACAGAGTAGGTGTCCGTCCGCTATCTAAAACATGGCCATCGCCGGGGACTGTTTCTTTCTCTTTCGGTAGACGCGCGCCGCGACGCTTCTGTCCTGTTCTCTGTCGTGCTTGTCTTGCAGCATGGTGATCGATTAAACTAGGACGTGGCTCTGGTTCTTGTCTTGTACAGCATCATTACCCAAAAAAAAAAGGAAAACGGAAAACTCTGTGGTCGGCAGGCTAGATTTGCACCCGTGTCCTGTCGTGTCGTAGGTGCCGCAAGTTTTCAACTCCTTGTCCTTTGCACAGCCGTTACCTGCCGTCCACGGATAAAACCGCAGGAAACAACCACCGTTTGCGACTTTTGTGTAGTTGGAGTACTATCATAGTGAAAACAGATCGTGTTAAAAAAAATGGTAACATGTGGGCTATAGCTAGAGAGGTGAGTGTGGTCACCAAACAAATCTTTAGGAAATTTGCAATAATGGAATAAACAATGATCTAGCTAGAGTAGAAAGTTGCTCATCAAGGAAGATTTTCATGGGTGTTGTTACTAGTCTATCTGCTGCCCCTAACCTAAGCGTGTCTTGTCGTGATTAGCTCCCGCTCCCTATAAAATGCTATCACTATAAGTTACGCTATGCTTCTAAGTCGTGCTAACTAAAGCAAAATACGTAGGGACATGAAGGGAAGTTATTTTAAGACCTGGGAAAAGAAAGGAAGTGAATGTTCCATTTAACCTGCACTAATGGGTGCTGCCAATCTTAGGCGTGGATCATTTTATGACAAAATCAGCGAACCTAGTAAGGGTGCGTTTGGGATAGCTCCACTCCACCAATCCACGAGTGGAGCAGCTGAAGCTGCCCAAAACATACAAACTCGACGTATTATCCGGAGTGAAGCTGACATGGGTTCTAGTTCATTTTACAGGAGTAGAGAAAGAGGTGTTTCACCTGCTCCGCTTCACGTCTCAGCATCCATAATTACCCACCAATGCCATTGCCAAGACTGAATCGTTTTTTATTTTCTAGGTTTCCTTCCCGATGGTGACAAGACGGACTACCGCCACCACCAGTCTCCGGCGAGAAATTCCCCGAAATTCTTCCCCTTCCCCTCTAGTTTGACACTATAGGCGACTTGAGTTCGTCGCCAAGAACAGCTCCAGCGAGCCCGCTCGTCTCTTACTTGGCGTCGCCGAATCCCTAGCAGGAGGGCACGCTGCCGCCCATCAGCACCTCCTCACCCCGTCAAATATTATCCGCCCGGACGCCCCATCTCATACTCGTACTCAACCCTGTTGGTCCCGTTCTTAGTTGTGGCAGCGATTTGGATTTGTTTTGTGCCTAGATCTGCCACTCTCCTAAACGTGTGTATCCAGCTCCTATCTAAACATCAGTTCGGACTTTTGTATAGGCCTAACCCCCGAAGAGACCACGAGTGGTTGGATATTGAATTGATGCAATAGCCAACTATTCCAAAAGTCCGAACTGATGAAAAGGTCAGGCTATATATTTTAACACTCCCCCTTACGTCTAGGATGGACAAACGGGAAGACACTAGACGTGGGTAATCGGGGATCGCAACTATTTCGAATAGATTAAATAATGCATTAGCCGAGATTTAAACTTGAGACCTCCTAGCTCTGCTACCATATTGAATTGATGCACTAGCCAACTATTCTAAAAGTCCGAACTGATGAAAAGGGTCAGGCTATATATTTTAGAGGTAATAGCACCGATGGCACACAAAGTTGCGCCCTGCGTGCAAACTCATACAACAACTTGAAAAATGGGGCGAAGTAGTACATAAACTTGCATCGCTGTGCAAAACTAGTCCAAATGATCAAGGTGCTGACATGTGGCAGCGTATTTTTTGCTGAAACACCCTTACATATTTTTATCTAGCGCATATAACCTTAGTCCTAGCTTATATATGGGTCTCACATGTCAGTGATGAAAAGTGAATTAAAATTATATAGGCGTTTGTGGGATTCGAACCCAAAATATCAACCT
The DNA here is from genome assembly GCA_916181665.1 of Avena sativa. Lineage (NCBI taxonomy): Eukaryota > Viridiplantae > Streptophyta > Magnoliopsida > Poales > Poaceae > Avena > Avena sativa. Next base: position 622,999,245 of record OV702288.1, on the reverse strand, counting down.
ACTACTAATATGCACTTGCCACAACAACCAAGACCTCAAAGTGAAAATGTACAGCGTCAACTTCTTATATTGTTAGAAGTCATTTTATTATATACACGATTGACACACACAAGAACATAGCATGGCAATACTCTCCGTGACAAGCCAGTTTTTGGATGTTGTATCTCCCCATCGACACTTCCAGCGTTACCGTCATCTCCATGTCACAACGCACGGCCGAGTCAAACGCTCTTATGTCGTGTGCCTCTCGACCACAGCCATGGCCGATCGCTTATACTTGTCCATGAACTCAGCGCCCGGCGCGTCCGCCTCCATCACGCCGATACGTATGCATATGCACATGGATGTGACACTTTGATGTTGTCCAATATCCACAACCTACGTGTGGCTTTGAGGTGATCGACATGGCCAAATTTGTGATCGAGGACACCTATGCCGACATCATCACATTTGTTGCCGGCGAGTCTTCCTGCCTCTTGATCGGCGACCGATGTTCCCATGCCTCAGATACAGCCCCATCCCCGCCTTCACTGCCTACAATCCTCATTGACTTCACTGACAACTTTGGCGCAAAGCGGCTCGAGACGTGGAGGACATGGCGGTGCTCTCTGGCACACACTCCGACGCGCCCGCTGGTCGTCTTTCACAGCAGACCGCCTCGCCATCAACATATCAGTGAATAAATTGAAAAAAGAGACCAGACGAGCTGTACAGCTAGTACAATCGCAACCTGTTGAAGCACACTACTTGCCTCCTACGTCGCACTACTCGAGACTATGGAGACGCCATGGATGATGCGGGGGAGCGCATGCGCCCGTTGGAAATAGGCAAACCGGTTCGAAAGACTAAAGTAAAAATAACAAGCACTAGCATGACCAGAACGAACTGCACCTATGTAGTCAACTGCTGGGCAGGAGCTCCACCAAGCATACCCGAGAGGTGCAGCAAGTGCATTAGGATGGTATCTGCGCGTTTGCAATAGCACGAGTTTTTGTGTTCGAATCCCACCTAAGCCCACTTTATTTTAATTTTATTTTCTATCGCTCATTGGTTGGACCCGCATGTAAGCTAGCACTGAGGTCTCACACGTGCTAGACAAAACTTGTGGAGGCATTTGTGCAAAAATAACACCACCACATGTCCGCACGAGGATTATTTGGACTAGTTTTGCATAGTAGTGCAAGTTTATGTACCATCGGTGCTATGTACACCACATTTTTCAAGTTGTTGTATGAGTTTGCACCCATGACGCAAGTTTGTGTACCATCGGTGCTATTACCTCTATATTTTAACACCGGAATCATTTGGATCGCCGTAACATGTTGGGTGCAAGAAAACACACGAGCAGATACGGACACACATTCTGGCATGTTCTGGACACGCCATGAAGAATACGGCGGGGAAAGAGGATAAGAGCATCTCCACTCGGGGTCCTCAAAGCCCCCCAAAGGCCTATGAGAGCCGCCGGCGCCAAAAAACGCGCCCAGCCGCGGCCCTTATTTTAGAATTTCCGCCGGCGTGGCCCAATTATTTAGCCGGTGGTCCTAGGCAAAACCCAATGTATAGGGAGGCAAGCGGGGGCGCCGGCGCGTCGAGGAAATGGTGCGGGCCAGCCTTGTCGGTGTCAAATGATCAGAAAACCTGTCCTATACCCTTTCGAACCCCCCGACCCCCTGGCGGCCGCCGCGACCACCCCTACCCCGCCGTCGGGAACCCGCCTCCGGTAGCACTCCCCACCGCCAAATAAACCCACGCCGCCTCTTCCTCCGCCGTCCTTGCGTCCAACCGTCGGTCGGCGAACCTCTGCTCCCACTCGACTTCCTCCCCGCACACAAGGTGTTCGATCATTTGCCAAGGCGATGGACTCGGACGACGAGGAGGTCATGGACACTATGATGGATGAGGAGGTCGCTGCAATGAATGCAGCGGTGGCCGGGGACGACAAGCACCTGTCTATCCTCCTCGCCCTCATGTCCATGATCATCGAGGAGGACAAGCCGGTCCGCGGCGGCTCGGCGCCTGGACGCCGCAAGAGCAAGCCGAGGCAGAGGATGGAACGGTACTACATATTGTATGCAGACTACTTTGTCGATGATCCAGTGCACGGCGATGTCACATTCCGCCGCCGTTTCAGGATGAGCAGGAAGCTCTTCTTCAAGATTGTCGAGAAGATGAGGGAGTTTGATGACTTCTTCAAGCTAAAGAGGGACGTCGTCGGTACGCTTGGCTTCTCCACTATCCAGAAATGCACAGTTGCCTTTCGGATGCTAGCATATGGAATGCCTGGAGACACACAGGACGACTACATGCGCATGGGCGAGTCCACGACCATTGATTGCATGTATAGGTTTTGCAGGGCAATTGTGGCGGTGTTTGGCGACACATATCTGCGCACACCCAATGAAGGCAACACTGCTCGTCTGTTGGCACAGAATGCAGACAGAGGATTTCCTGGGATGCTTGGAAGCATCGACTGTATGCACTGGGTATGGAAGAACTGTCTGTTTGTAAACCAGTGCATGTACAAGGGCCACGATGGAGCATGCGGTGTGGTTCTTGAGGCAGTGGCTGATAAGGATCTCTAGATTTGGCATGCTTTCTTCGGGATGGCAGGATCTCACAATGACATCAACGTGCTCCAGTGCTCGGATGTGTTTGCCAAGTTTGTTTTAGGCAATTCTCCTTCTGTGGCTTATGAGATCAATGGCCACCAATATGACAAGGGCTACTATCTGGCTGATGGCATCTATCCAAAGTGGTCAACATTTGTCAAGACCATTTCAAATGCAGTGCCTGGAGGGAAAAAAGCTTGGTTTGCTCAGTGCCATGAGGCTTGCAGGAAAGATGTGGAGAGGACATTTGGTGTGCTGCAAGCTCGATTTGCCATTGTTCAGTACCCTGCGCTTACATGGTCCAAGGATCAGATGTGGGAGGTCATGACTGCCTGTATCATCTTGCATAACATGATCATCGAGAGCGAGTGGGAGAACCTAGTGTTCGACACTCAAGTATACTATCGCGAGGGTCCTCTTGCAGATGTTGATCATCAGGTGCCTACTGCCTTTGCCTCTTTTCTGGCCAAGCGTCAAGAACTTCGAGACTCCAACACTCATCACCAACTGCAAAATGATTTGATCGACCATTTGTGAAACATAAAAGCAGCTCTCTAGTTTGTTGGTCATTGTGATTCAAACTTGTTTAATTTGTGTGGTGTGTTAAACATAATTTATTTGTGTACTATGTTGAACTGGTTGAATAATTGTGTTGAATTTGTGTTCCAATTTAATTGATTGCTTGTGTTGAAATAATTTAGAAAATTAAAAAAAATGGCCGGTTTAGGGTGCAAGGCTGGACGCCGGCCGGCTCCCATTTCTGATTTCGCGCCAACATTCCCCATACAACCAAAAAAATAGCCGCGCCGGACCCGTATGGAGATCCCGAGTGGAGATGCTCTAAGTGTTAGAGAAAGAAAGTGGGCAAGAGAGACAGAGACGGCCGGGGAGGTCGATCGATGGACGAGGCTAGATTCTAGATGGGTGGAGACAAAATCGTAGCCTCCGTAGAATTCCCGTGGCGATCGACGTGTTTTCCCTGCTGGGTCGCCGTGTTGACAAATCGCGCCTCCCTTGCGCTTCTGGAAGCACAGCTTCGGCATCTCCTATTTCGCCTTGTGGATCGACTGCGCACCCTATGCGGGGCATCTCGATATCGGGCGTGCGCGGCGAGCCGGTGACCAAAGTGAGCTAGCTAGCACGGCCGCTCGACCAGCCGATCGACCAGGACGCGCGCGCGCGCGCCCGGCCAGCCAGCGAACTATCGGCCTTGCCCGCGAGCGTGCCGATGACCAAAGTTGGAGGCGGTCGTTGACGCGCAGAGACGGAAGGAATGCCGGCCCCCCCGTGGGAATTGGCAGCGCATGCATGCAATCATGCAACACCGACGCGCCGGAATCATGGCGTGTCCCCGCCGACTCCCCGTGCGTCGAAAGTAAGGCGGGCGTGTGTACATGTGGCGCGCGGGACCTCGCTCCGGCTGCCGTGTCTGGCCAGACCAGAGGACGCGATGGTCCGGATAGGATTGTCGATCGATAAGTTCCTTTCCGGCCGTATACCTACGTGGTTTTTTGTTTGAAAACAGGCCAGACATGCATATATATCAGATCAGGATAAGATCAGTCCCTGGATAGGAAGTTGGACTTTGAGAGGCTGATCGATCCATATCGTCGATCCAGCGAGTACCTACGGACTTACGGTGCTTCCACCTATATGTGCGGTAACACGTAAGTGTGTACCGTCGCCACTCGCAAGGAGCATGTTAGCAGCCACTTAGACTAGCCCAGCACTTGCCCACGTTCTGGATGTCCATGCGTACACGGCCAAACGTTTAGCAAAGAGCTAACTCCACCTCAAAAGCTTAGATCGGTGAGAGAAGAATCTCTCCATTATAAACGTGGCATTCTCCCGAAGACGAGGTGGGAGTAAACCCAAGTAGCCTCCACCGATCAGTAGTGCCGGTGGCTTCTTGAAATGCCATGCATGGAACTACACAAGACTTCTTTCGCGATGCTTGGTCACGATCGATGACTGCGATGCTACGCCGGTGTGTGCTTACGGACATGTCTGGCAGGGTGCTAAGTGGGATCTCACCAAAGTTTCATCATCTAGTTATTTTGCACTAGAAGTATTAAAATGAACTGGGTGAGATTTTGGTGGGATCCCACTTGACACCTTAATGTCTGAACTGATCGATGCACATGAGAAAGTGATTGGTCACAAATCCTATTTGTCAGTTTTGAGTTTAGACAGCCAAGGAATTTATTAACGTCCATGTTTCCAGCTTGACCAGCAAATTTGCATGTATTTGCACGTACAAGATCAAATGAATCGGGCTATCGGTCAACCGGAGAAAAAACAAATCGTTTCTACTTTTCTGCGTGTACACAAAGCTAGTGACATTTGTTATTTCATGTACTCATACATAAACGAAACAATAAAGACAGCTAGCTAAGTCCATAGCAGAGATAGTACTGTACTACTTCTGGACGGAGTAGTATATTTTATATACGTAACCGGAGTTATTCCCTATTTTATCTCTCATGTCCCACGTGACGATACGGTAAGAAAAAGAAAAAGTCCAAAATAAACCTTGAATTCGTAGGCGCTAGCTAAATCAAACCTCGAATTCGGAATCCCTAAAATTGATACACCAAACTTATCAATCCCGGTCTATTTTAGACCTTGAACACGTTTCATGGACTGAAAAAAAATATCACAATTAAAACAAATTACTGCTCTCACTGACCAAGCTGGCCCACATGTCATCTCCATCTTCTATCTCCAAATCTTTCTGTTACGTGAACGTCTGATTCTCGTCGGTGAGCATGACAGCAAAATCGGGAACGGAGATCACGAACTGGAGCTCGGCTCTGTGCAGGTGAGTAGGTGACCTCCGCGTTGCGCTGCACCCACTGGCCACCCGTCAACGCGACGAGGAGCAGCCATGGCCATCTATCAGCACCAACTGTCCACGACTACGTAACACCGAGCTAGGGGCATAGTTCAGCCACGCTGCGCACACCTTGCTACCGCCCTACTCGCCCGAATTTCACAAGCTCAGCACGAGCCGCCCCACATCAGCAGGTCGAGCTGTGCCTCTCCCCCATCGACCAGCTCCGGTGATAGGAGCACGCAGAAATCGAAGGCACCGGCGTGACTGCTAAGCCCCAGCATCAGCAGGCCGTGCGTGCCCAAGCTCGCAGATGCGCCCCACCTTCCCAAGATCTTGAAGTCGCATTGCCTACAAAAGCCCGCGCGCCGCATTCTCGCTCAGATCGACCACTAGCGACGCAAGTAGCTCCTCCGACGAGCACGATAGGGGTGTGAGCCTGACGGGATGTGCGTGAAGGGGGCGTGCGCCTCCGCTGTATGGGGGCACCGCGACCACTACTCGGAACGAGGACACGTCGCTGCTGCTCGGGACAGAGTAGGAGATGAACAGGATAAATATGACATGTGGGCCATGTTTGTAAGTGAGACAGAGTTGGGATCGATCTGGGTGTAGCATGCGATCCCGGTTGGGATTGTTGTTTCCTGGTGCGCCAAACAACCCTAGGGTCTAAAATAGACCGGGATTGACAAATTCAGAATACCAATTTCAGAAATTCAGAGTTCAGGGTCGCCTACGAAATTAAGGTTTATTTTGGACTTCTCCCATAAGAAAATGGAGAAGTCTTGCCTGGCGTATCATTAGCTAAGAACCGGTGCTCTTCCAGAGAAATGGTCTTCGACACCTGGTTACCTCATCGTCGCTAGCAAACGACAATTTAAAAGATGACGAACAGGAATCTTTGCCTCACATGGTTACAAGTGACAACGACCTAATATACATGTGATCTATATACATCTTTCTAGACAACACTACTACATAATCATTGAATGGCGACAAGGACAAGCAGTATAAAAATATCACATATCGTGGAACCTGTCATAATTTTCCTTAAGCATGCGTACGCTTCTAGGGAATCATTATTTAGTGCGAACAACCTCTATTATTAGCATGCCCATTACCATACAAGCTCATAATTATTAGTTTGAAACTCCCACAAACCGATGAATATAGTAAGTTCGCCAATGCAACTTCAGACATGCGCATACCGCGGAATAAATTCTGAAGAAGTACGTGTCGGCACAAGATTGCTCTGATCCGTCTCAGCATGTCCAAGGACAAATTTTATATAAAAATTAACCCTAGAATTTCTAGAAACATTCAAAATGGATGCCTAAACCAGTTTTTGGAAAAAGGATTTGTATTTTGAGGTATTCCTCAAAATTTATGTATGTAGGGAATAAAATGATGAAATGATAACCCACAAAAAATCATCAAAAAATATGATGTCGTGTGCAAATGACAAAAAATGCATTTAACATATGTGGTTTCCATGTGAAATATAGATGATCATATTGGTTCTAGTTCTTTCCTTATAACATTAATTATCCACACCCATGAATTGAATTGTTCCAAAATTTAAGAAGCTTGGAACATGAAACCAGTCTATGGACCGTAATTAGGTTATTTAAGGTTGTTTTACATCTTCAAAGTTCAACAAAGGTTGCAAAAACCATAAATATGGTTTTTTTAAATAATAAGTTTTTTATTTTGAATTTTAACACGCAAATTTTGGAATTTGCAAAAATAGCATATTGTCGGTATGGCCGAAACCGAGTGGGCCAGTCAGTGTGGCTGAAACCTAGTGGACCAAACCAACGGGACCATCTCATGCAGGAATCAGCTAGTTAGCCTGGCCATTAAGTGTGGCCGAGACTGACTGGTCCATTCGGTTTCGGCCACACCGACCGGCCCACTCGGTTACGGCCACACCGACAATACGCTATTTTTGCAAATTTCAAAATTTGTATATGAACATTCAAAATAAAAATGTATTATTTAAAAAAGCATAAACATGGGATGTTACGTATAGACCAGACACGAACAAATAAATCTCCAAAAATACAAAATTCATCTTTTATAAAAACACAAAATGATATATGTGTCCCTTATTAGTATTGCATGTGACACAAATGATCATATTTTTTGTTAATAAATGCATTTACAAACTTGTAAAGTTCCCCATATCTATGATTTATTTAAAAATTACAAGCACCTAAATATGAGATCACTAGAAAATTGAGCAAGGGTTAAATTAAATAGTATCAAGAAAAAGCTCAACATTTAATATGGACCTTTTTATAGTTAAGGACTTAAATGAAATTCTTAGTTGTCTATGCATTTTGAGCCAATAGCATACCACACAGAATTTTTCCTTTGGTATACATTTTAAGGGAGAATTGCGGGAATTCAACCTCATGCAAAAAAATGCACACGAGGAATGGGATGGGGGTCATGAGAGGCATAACAAGGTCTTTTTTTACTTATGATTGTAGTTTGACTTTGTGCTAACCGTGCTCACTATGTTTTTTCGATGAATTAACACTTGAGTGTACAAACTATAAGTTTATGTACCTCTATCTTGCATATTTTGTTCCTACCATAGTAATATGTGTCTCATATTCATTGTTTAATAAACTAGGGGCCCAAAGCTTTGGATAAAACCTCATTTCAGATAGAAGTGGAGATTCACTAACATTAGTTATTACATATGAATGAAACTAACATGCTCAATTTCACACTAACCACCACATGGTTCATGACATGAAACCTACGTACTAAAATTTGACTACGTCCCATCTTTTAATGTCTATAATACTAATATTATTAGTACATAATCATATTATGAAGTACATTTACATGTTATGTTTACTTTGTCTCTTAGATGTTGATATTTCTTCAGTAAACTCAGGGAAAATCTATAAGCCTTAGAAGTTGAAAGAAGGGTACAATTTATATAAATCACTTCCTATTTATAACAAATGTAAGACATTTTAAAAAGGTTACGTTTTGTCCCACTTCTCACCACTTAATATACTCCCACTGTTGTGAAAAAATGTTGCAAATTTGTCTAAATTCAGATGAATATGTATACTAAATAGTGTCTAGATACATTCAAATTTATACAAATCTTTGACATCCTTTTCAGGACAAAGGGGGTAGAAAATTTCACATACATTAACAACATGAAGTTCGTATTACTAGATTCATTATCGATTACATTTTCGTGATGTACACTATTTTTATTGAAGGGGTGCATATATTTAAAAAAATTGATTGACAATCATTTCACCTTGAATATTGTCAATTGTTTCACCTTATGGAGGAAGTAGATGCTTGAGAATCCGACACACAAAATCATTCCAATAATTCTGTATAGTCCAAAATGAGTTGTAAAAGTTAGGTTTTGGAGATCTTGTTGATGTCCACAGCGTCTAATAGAAACTTGAGGTTATTTTTTATAAAGGGAGCTTTATTAACTCAAGTGTCGCATGAAAGTGATACAATTCTAAAGAGGTTACACCCGTACTCTCCATAATATAGATGAACACAACCCCAAAAAGTTCCAATGTTGAAAATAGAAATAAAACGACAAAGTTCAACAAAAAGAAGGTAGCCTAAGGTGCGAGAAAGTATGATGTAATGACTAAGTCACAATCCATGTTGTGTAAATACCTCCTTCATTGCTTGCCGCAACTGGATACATGTCATTGTGTTCCAGAGCGATGAAGCCAACACCACATACAGAGTGAATCCATGAGAGGATATAACCTGCAGTGGATGAGAGGCCTACTTTTTTATAAACACTATGTGATTCCTGCAAAGCCAGGATGTGAAAAATTAACTATCCAAGAATACCCCGCGGCCACTTCCTTTGCACACTACAGGGTGGCACATATTAGAGGCCACTGGAACAATAGACCACACTTGTCAAGAAAATTTTCACTGAAAAAAGAGCAGATTGATCGACTCATAATGATGTCAAAAGACACATCTTTACTCCCTTGTCAATTACGTGTTTGTCTATCGCCAAGACAACTCCTCTCGAAAGGAAGATCTTCGATTTTAGGGAAACTTCTAGCTTCCGTAATTCCTTACTATTCTTGAGAGTGTTGTTATTAAAAGGCATGGGTATAGTATATTCACTACGAATTTCACGTTTTGGTGAAGATTCTATCTAAACTCAAGGGAAATCAACAGTTACTTGCATACTATCATAATGATGTACACTTTATGGTCTCACAAAAGAAGCATCAACAACTGATGCTAATACTGATGCTAATTTGTGACATGCATCATATTGTCAAGCAAGTCTATGTAGACCTATGAGCTTTGAACAATTGTAAATTCATGCAAACTCAGCATGGTGGTTACAAAAATAACTGCAAGTTTTGTAACTGACTGGACGGAGGGAGTATGATGCAGCTGCAAGTTTATCAATATTCGAAGTGACACTAAAAATAGGATAAAATTCTGTTTGCGTAAACAAAGATGTCCAGATCCAATAGAGTGAGTAGTGACACGAAGACGTGACCAAAGCAATGACGAATACGTTCGCGCCGTTTCTTTGTAATTAAACGAGAATGATTGAGAAGTATGCATGATCTCACATGGGTCTCGCTGTACGTGGCAGCATTACAACCTCGCTCTGAGAATCTCATGTCCTTGGATAGGATAAACAACTGCAGCGATCCAACTACATATTTGCCTGCAACATACTTTGGTCGGCTATGATTGAAGTACGTAAAGCAGCAAGTCAAGATATCGTTTCTGCACTAGATTCGGTGGGTCTGCTGATGTATTTTTCATAGCTTATCAGTTATCAGGTAATGACTCAGACCACCTGTTCACAGTTCACTTAATTTAAGATGCTTGTCGACTTCACGCGTGCAAACAGTAAGTTTATATTGGCCGACCCGGCGACCCACCATTCCAATTTAGTAATCTCCATTATTTGTATGCATGCTGAGTTGCTGACTAATACAGGCATGATTGATCTGTTGTGGGAACGACTGGCGGGAGCGCGCTCGCGTTTCGGCCACATCACGCACATTTCCGACCGTACGGCAGCTCGACACGTGGCGTGTGGAAGCTTACTCGTGCGTATTTCCGGTCGCTCGGCAGCGCGTGTATTTCCGGCCACACGTCAGCCCAACACGTGGCTAGCTGCTCATGCAGTGCACGTGACGAAAGGCAGTTCCACGCAGTGCAATAAGACAGTGCACGAGCGGTGCAACTCGTTTACTGTCGACCGAAAGCAGTGCAACGCAGTACACCGTGCACTCCAAGAACATCGCGCGGTGCATTGCGACCTTAGATAGTATAACGTAGTACAACAAGATAGTGCTTGGACGGTGCACTGCCTGAACACCGTGCAGTGCACTACGACCGAAGGCAGTGCAAAGCAATACAATGAGACAGTACACTGCCAGGATACCGCGCAGTGCACTGCGAACTAAGACAGTGCAACACAGAACAACAAGGCAGTGCATGGACAGTGTACTGCCTGGACAGTGCGTAGTACACTGCCTAGACACCGCGCAGTGCACTGCATGAACAGTGCGTAGTACACTGCCTAGACACCACGCAGTGCACTGCGAACTAAGGCAGTGCAACACAGAACAACAAGGCAGTGCATGAACGGTGCACTGCCTGGACAGTGCGTAGTACACTGGCTGGACACCGCGCAGTGCACTGCGAATTAAGGCAGTGCAACACAGAACAACAAGGCAGTGCATGAACTTGCATTGCCTGGACAGTGCGTAGTACACTGCCTGAACACCGTGCAGTGCACTGCGAACAAAGACAGGGCAACACAACCAAAGGCAGTGCAATGCAGGGTCAAAGGGCAGTGCAAAACAAAACATTCTTCAAAAACATATCACATGGGATCTAGTTTTGTAGATCTCGACGCGACTAGCGCAATTGTGAAAACGGATCTCAATTTGGATGATTCGTTTAAAAGATATCGCATTTTTCGTGTTTGAATCAAAAAAGAAATGGAAAAAGGACCGTCATCCCTCTCTTGCACCACGTGTCGCGCGGGAAAGGCTAGGGAAAACACACGAAGGACACTCCGGATGCCACGTGCAGCAACATCAGCGATTGCAGAGCGCGCTCGGGAACACGCGCGCTTTTTCTAGCCTTTTCGATCTGTTGTCAAATAAAGCACGACATGATCAAATTTATTTGGAACTAGCAGTAGTAAGATGTGGGGGGGAAAGCAAACATATGCCCGCCTAGCACAAACTACTACTTCCTCGCTCTTAGAGCAACTGCAACAACCGCGCTAAAACCCGGCGTTGTAAAAATAATCACCGATAGAGCGCGCGTGCACTTTTCGCTCCTCCAGCAGGCACGCGATAATAGTGCGTGAATTTGCCCACCCACACGTCCTAAATTTGGTGCCCCGCCGCCAGCGCGCGCTGTCTCTTCCGCTCGCGCGCGAAGATCCAACCGCCGCTGAAACTTCCCCCATGCGCCCGATTTCTTCCTCACCTGCGCGCACGCCGACGACTTTCCGGCGATAGATTCGTCCAGCTCACCGCAGTACATGGTCCCTGGTGGCGGTGGCGGCAAACCCTAACCCTACCGTAGGCGCCGTCGTCGGCGCCGCCTCGAGCTCCAGCGCTCGCCAACTCTTCAACTTCGTGCCGCCACGGCGACCACGACTACCGCCACCAGCGTCTCTGCGCCTCCACCGCCGAAGGGCCAACACGGGCAAGCGCCTGGCCGTGGCCGCGGCAGCCGGCGCAAGCAAGCCGGCCAGACGGGTTACCTCACGCCGCTCTCCCGCAGCCGCGCGCGCACAAGAGTCTGCGCCAGCTCCCCGCCAGCCGCCACCGCCACCACAGCCGCCGGCATCGGCTCCGCAAATGAGCGCGCACCAACTGCTCGACACATTGACAACAAGGTAAAAACTCGTCTTTTTGGTGTGGTAGATACATGTGCCATGGATTCTAGCATTGCAGTATTCATATGTGGTCATTTTACATTGTAGTGGTGACGATGAGACATTCATGGCACACATAGGTGTTGGCTCATCTTTCACCGCCGAGCATGGAAATGGTGAAGAAGAAGAAGAAGAAGAGTATGTGGTGGATGAGCATGGTGAAGGTTTGATTGAGCCGCCGGTTGGTAGGACGGTCAACTACACCGCTGAGGAGGATAGGTTGCTATGCCGAGCATGGTTGGCGGTTTCCATGGACCCGGTGGTTGGCACCGATCAATCAAGAGGCACCTATTGGGCGAGGATGAAGGATTTCTTCGATGTACGCAACACAAGTGGCAATGAGCACACTGATCATTCTCTTCGGTCTCGGTGGTCGATCATAAACACCGATTGTCAAAAATGGGCCAATGCTTTGGTGGGTGTCGACATAATCAATCCAAGTGGTACGACTTTGGATGATAGGGTAAGTTGTTCATTGGGTGATCCTATCTCATGTTTATGCGTATATGTTTGTTCATATCTTTGACTCATTCTTGTCTTATGTTCACCATGTAGAACACCATTGCCTAAAATTTGTTCAACGATCAAGGGAGGAAAGACAAGAGGGGGAAGAAGATTATTGGCAAGTCATTTGTGCTCCACCATTGCTATGACGAGCTGTCGAACAAGGAGAAGTGGAAAAGCCGTGATGGGTTGGATGTGCACAACTTAGGAACAAATGCCACCAAAGAAAAAGCTATCACAATCATAGATGATGATGCGTCAAGTGATGAAAACAAGAAGAGAAGCTCCACTCCTCACTCGGTTGCATTCACGAAGAGGCCCGTGCTTGGAAGGAAGGTCGCCAAGGAGTTGATGAGGGGGAAGAAGGCCGGTGATGATGACATAGCAAAAGCTATGGATAGGATGGCCAATGCAAGGTTGGAGTACAACGAAGATAAAAAGTTGGCGAGGACTATGGAGGCCGAGGCCGAGGCACGTAGGGTGGCTTTGGAGGAGAGGATTGCGGCCGCCAAAGAGAGAAAGTTGGCTTTGGAGGAGAAGAAGGTGGCTGCCGCCGAGCAAGCACACTTATTGGAGGAAGAGAGGAAGCTCTTTACCATTGACATGTCCAACATGGACGAAAGGCAAAAGGTGTACATAAACCTTGCTCATGATGAAGTGTTGGCTAAGAAAAGAATGATGGCAAACCACTTGAAGGCCCAAAGTGAAGGAATGAATGCATTTGGAGGTATGGGTGGCTTTGGAGGCTTTGGAGGCATGGGAGCATCACCGGGGGCTTTCGGAGGGTATGGTGGAATGGGTGGCATGGGGCTAGGAAGCATGAGAGGCTTCGGTGGCATGGGAATTGGAGGCATGGGAGCAACACCGGGGGATTCATGGCCTCCATGATGAATCCATCACCTAGGATCAATGTTGATGGCTATGGTATGGCCTCCATAGTGAATCCATCACCTTCTATCAATATTGATGGCTATGGAGATTCATCATATGCCAACACCATCGTCCAAGACTCCCAAGAAGAAGAAGCACAAGATGGAAGTGGCAATGGCAATGGCAATGGCTATGATGATGTTGACAAATGATGTGTCAACATGTTAAATTAGTGTTGAACTTGGTTGTGTGAAATTATCATTTTCATTTCAACTATGTCCTAAATTTGTGTTGACTTGGTTGTGTGAGTCTGTGAGACAAGTATTTGGTGATTGTTGTTGTTCTATTTATTTTGTTTTGTTTGATCTTGTTGATGCATTGTGAGCTTGAGAAAGTTGTTTGCGCCGGCGCTCGCTGCATTTTCGCGCGTCGGGTGGGGGCATATTTCGCTCTATTTTAGCGCACCAGGTTTAGCGTCTCCGTCGGAGGACAAACATGCGTCGCGCTAAAGACGAATCGCGCGCTGGAAAGCGATTATAGTGCGCCGGGTTTTAGCGCGGCTGTTGAAGTTGCTCTTAGAATTAGATATTTCTGATTTGTTCAAATCTGCATGTGTCTATAGAGTAAAACCCATCTAGACATGTGAATTTAGAAAAATCTGGAACATCTTCAGAACAGAGGGAGTAATTTGTACTTAGCCACGTCTCTGTTTTCAATATCTGGACCATTCGTCTAAGCATGTTCTAGATTCTATTCAAAATGAAATAAAAAATACCGATTCTCGTGCAAGTATTTGTAAGTCTTAAGATACTAAAAGAGTATTAAGTTGAAATTTACCATGTAAATTTTCATAAATAAGGTGAACATATGCTAAATTTAATGAAAACGAAAAGGCTACATTTCTTAAAACTTTTTTTTAGATAAAAGACTCTCAAGTGTCTAATTTTAAATTAATAAAACCCCGGTAAGTTTGGTACAAGGGTGCGGAAGAACAGCTTACAAACATAGACATTACAAGACGAGAACAAAAAGGAAACGAAGCACCGCTTGGAGATGTCGATGTCCTTCTCATGAAGCTACCAGAGCCGCGGGAGTGCAAGCTCGAAGAATCCGCTTGTCGCCTTGAGGAAGAACCACATGTCTGCATCCTAGGGCTAAGGCAACAACACATTCCTTCTCCAACACCGAAGAGGGATCCCTACACTCTCGTCCTGGCTCGAAGGACGCCGCACTGTCGGACGCCGGAATTACTCACACTGAGCTAGCTAGGACAAGTGCTGGCTAGACAGCAGGGGCAGAAACCAGGGTTGTCTCGCCGCAACCAGCCAATCACCGCAGCTGAACTGCCAAGGACGGAGATGAAATGAACATAAGACACAAGATGTAGCCACGATCGTTGATGAAGAAGGAGTAGCCACCGAGCTATAGGGACGAAGAAGACCACAAGGGACTGCCGACACCAGGTGTTAGCCCAGGCAGTCCACCACTTTGGTACATCGTTGTAATAGGGGAGAGGAAGCCCTTTCCCCTCCTTCCCAGGCTCGAGGGCGTCGACCTGCCAGTGAACAACTACACAAAGAAGGGTAGAGAGAACACACACAAAAGAGATGGCCGCGCCACCACCTTGCCATCGACAACACCACCCCAACCACACCACCACCAGCTACCCTCCAACAATGACAACACTCAACCAAGACCATTTGTTCCTCCAGCGGCACCTCCAAGAAGGGAGCGATGCCCATGGCGCCACCGCCACCTAGTCTGAAGGATTTCATGTTTTCACCCAGGAACAAGGGCTGGGGTGGGAAGAGAGAGAGACCTCGACAGCACCTCGAGGGTGAAATGCGGCGCCTGGAGGCGTCGCCACTATCGTGGTTAGATCGGCTGGCCAAGGATTTCTCCTGGTCCCACAACTCACACCACCGACACTCCAACCTTCTCTGAAACTCGACCAGATCCGGCGGGGGAGAGAGCCAATAAGAAAGGAGGGAGTTGGCCTTCAGATCTGACACACGCGGTCGTCGGAGCAGCACCATGCCATGGTCGTTGCTCATTGTCTCCACGCCACGCATGCGGCCGAGAACAACGGAGAACACCCGTGGCTGCAACTAGTCGTTGTAGTCGACGCCGCCTCACCACCAGAAGCCGCCATACTGGCGCCAGAAGACCCCTGCGAGCGCAGCTGAGCAACGGAGCCCCGCGGCCACCTTCACTGGAGGCCGGCACGGACTTGCCCAACGTCCTCCTGGGCAGCGATGGGAAGGAGAGGAAGGTAGGGAGGGGTGGCGGCGGTGGAACCCTAGATCGCCCTCGTGAGGATGACACGAGGGCCGGGCAGTCCATATTTCTTAAAACATGCACCGTAGCCATCTTATTGTGTACTTCCTCGATCGTAGATTTATCTAGATTTGCATGTATCTATACGTGTTATATGGTTACATCATACATGCTAATCGAGGAAAAAATCTAAAACGTTCTTTTTAGGATGGAGGGAGTAGTTTTGTGCTAGGTTTAAGAAAGTTGGGTTCCGATGTACCTATAGGCTCTAGTTTTTTTTTTCGCATGCAGATTCTAGGAATTTCCTCGCCCATCGCGAACTATAGCTAAGTAGCCGGGATATTTTTTCCGATAATGACTGGGGAATTAACCCCCACCATATCCATAAGTGGCTGAGATTTCGAGAACATAAGCGGCATATTCAGGCTGGTTGTGCTGATGTTTTTCAGTCTTCAGAAAGCGTGGCAGCACTACTAATTTGTTCAAACCCGAAATAATGATCATGTGGCACTACAATCTGCTTTTGTTTACCTAGCATGCATTGACAGTGCAATCAGTCAGACCCACGATATATGTGCATGATTAAGCTGCCACGTCGGTTCTTACGAGGCAAAACAACTTACCTATCACCCTATCATCAGTGAGCACCACCGCATCTCATCACAATAAAAGATCTTGCCGCGCGCTGGGCTGATATCCAAATCAACCCGCACTGTCGCCGATGGATACTGCAACACAGCAACCTGCTGACCCCTGAGAGCGAGACCCATCTCATTACTACACGTAGGCAGGCACACGCAGGCAACTTGCGTGCCCGGCCAGTGGCCACCACCGGAGCTGCTGCTGCCGCAACGACGTCACTGTACTTGCGGCGTATATATAGGAGATCGATCGGTGAGCCATCTTTCTCGAGCGTCGACCGGTTACTGCACTGGCTGTACGTCGTCGTCTGGCTAGAGAGGTGCCGGTGACCCGGCGCTGCTGTAGCTAGATAGGCTGGCTAGTGGGCGCATGTGCACCGGAAGGAGCACGTGCAAAACGCCAGGCCGTACGGCAGTAAATATCTCTGCATCTACGACCAGTAGTCGCGCGTGGATCCGATCGCACTTCAGTGCAGTGCAATTAATAACTGCCCCGAGTAGGGGAGGCTGGGGCTTTCCTGTTTCTCCCACTGGCTTCATGTACGCCCGGGCAAAATTAAGGGAAATTTGCGTCACGGTCGGGTAAAACGTACAGAGCATTAAGCTGGAGGTAGGTGATGATGCGTGACCCGATCGCGCGACAGGGATCGAGAGGATAACGTGCCGATCATTAAGCTATACGTTGCTCCTATAGCCTATATCAGTTATGCACACGAGGCTCTCTCGATTTTGTAGGACGCGTTTGTTAGCCTGGACCGATTTTGGGGCCATTTCGGCAGTGTCAAGGTTAGCAGAGTCTTACTCACAAGAGTGGAAGAGTTGATTGATCCAATCTCTGGGCAGTGGGATGAAGCTTTAATCCGAGATAATTTTATGTCTATGGATGTGAACCGTATTTTACGGATACCATTTCCAAATTTTGGGCAATCTGACTTTATTGCCTGGCATAGGAATAAAAATGGTTGTTTTTCTGTCAAGTCGGCTTATCACCTTGAGTGGAGGGTGGAGTACATGAGAAGGGCGTAGCGCCCTGATGCCACGGACAGATCGGCTCCTCATGTAGTTTGGAAGAGAATTTGGAGTGCTAAAGTTGCTAGGAAGATACAAATTTTCAACTGGCGCGCTCTACATGGAATTGTTCCATGCTTGTGTACACTGGTGGACCGTCATGTTGCCACATCTGTTAATGTCCAGTGTGTACAACAAATGCTGAGGACCTCCGACATATGCTCTTTCAATGTCCTAGAGCTCTGGAGGTTTGGGATGGCCTGCAATTGGGGGAAATCATTAGATCGGTTGTTGCTATTGACCGGTCAGGATCTATGGTTCTGGAAGAGCTATTGTGTTCACCAACCCCGGGTGGGATTACATGCAATATGGAACATCAGATGGAAATAGTTATGATCACATGTTGGTATCTATTGTGGTCTCGGAGGCAGATCAAGAATAAAGAGGCAGTGCCTACACCGGGGAGGTCCATTATTAACATTCTGGGAATCCTGGCTAATAGTATTAAACTACAAGGAAGCGCCAAGCAATCCGTCATGGAGGTTGGTCGAAACCAGCTTCTGGAGTATATAAACTGAACGTCGACGCGGGTTACGATGAGGACTCTGGCATTGGAGCAACTAGGGCTATAATTAGAGATTCTGGTGAGAATTTCATTGTAGCTTGCTGTGAGTTCAATGATGATGCAATTGATGAAGCAGCTACGGAGGCCTGCGCTTTGCTTAACGGTCTTCGCCTAGCACAACAGTTCGGTGCCACGTCTCTAGTGGTGGAATCTGATTCTCTAGAGGTTGTACAAGCTGTCACTGATCCTTCGGCGTACAGAGGAGTTAGCGTGGTGGTTATCGATGATTGTCATCATCTACTTATGGTGCTTGGCATGGCAACAATCCATCACTATCCACGAGACACTACTGGTGCCGCCCATGAGCTTGCTCGCTTTAGTTCGACACATGGTGCTAGGGAGTTTTGGTTTATGGATCCTCCTTTTATTCTCCCTTTACTTGTACAAGACCGTGTTATGATTCAGTAATAAAGTTGCCGAAGTTCAAAAAAAAAGGTTAGCAGAGTCAGCTCAAAACAGCCTCTAGATCGTGTTGTGCAGTTCGTTTGGTAACCTGCTTGCAAGCATAGAGCACAAATATGACGCATGTGTGTTTCATTGCCTCTTGCGTAGGTTTGTGCTCACCTCTTCGACCTTGGTACTCACCATCCGAGACAGTTCATCATCGCAACCTTAGCTAAAACGACTGGTAGTTCATCAGTTCACCTTAACTACTATGAATAAACGAGAAGTTCCACATCTTTACTACCCCTAGGATCATGAATCTTCTTTCTTCTCAGTTCATGGGACCTCTCTCATTCCACATTGCCGTTGCCCACTCCATCCTCTTGTTCTTCCAAACTTCATTATCAGATGGCTCGACACCATGCATGTTGTCATTGTCATCAGTAATTACACTTGCCTCATCCGGAAAAAAAATCAACAAGACCGTACCTCAAGATTCAGTAGTGGAGAATGCAACATGCCAGCACTAGCTTTACCTGGGTGGGGAAATGATGCAATGGCTTCTGATCAAGGATGTTCAACTTGTTCTTCAAATCAGCAAATGCCCTCTCAATGGTGACCCTAAGGCTAGAGTACCTGAGATTGAATAACTCCTTAGCATGGGGCTTGTTCCATCCAGTGAACTCGTTCAGATGATACCTGGTTGACCTAAACGGTGGAAGAATCTTAGGGCGACAACCATAGCCAGCATCTCTGTAACATCCCAGCATTAGAGCTTAGAAATAAGCTGAACACAGGTGTGTGCATTGCATTCATGCATAGAAAATCCAAATAACTTTCGCGCTTTTAAATAAAATTTGTCAAAGTGAGTGAAGCTTCTCTTAACTTGGTGGAACTGGAGTAGATCATCAAGCTAGCTGCCATAAATTTCAATATGACCTTTGCCAAAACCTTATCTTTGGGTAATATAATTTGATCTAAGGGTAGATCAAATATAATAAAACTAAGTCACAACACGCTATTTAATAAGGAGTACTTGATCTTCCAAAGATCATTACATGGTTTTCCATACCACAACTCAAGGAAGAATTCTTAATGTTCCAAAGATGATATCAAGGTATTATCTACAACAAACCCTGAATACAAAGTTAAGTATATAACTTAAGTAAAGAAAACTCTATAACTAAACCTTGAAACACTTGTTTGCCATAGTTACTCTTACCATGGGTATCATGGTAGTTCTTAAACCTTAACTCTTATTACAAATAGAGTTGAAAGGGAAGTCAAACCAAGACCATCAAGCACATATTCTTAATATGATATTAAGAGGTGCCATATCTATTTAACCAAGTCTTAGTATCAATTGATCATCAATATTGGGTGATCAATTCCTGATCTAGCACTTATTGACTCATAGCCTTTGACCTATTGTGTTGACCTTCCAAATACCTTAAGTAAATTATTCTGAAGGAAGAACTAGATATGGTTGACTGTACCATCATCAATGGAATGTGATCCTTAGTGGAGATCAAACCATTTGATGTTGGAGGATTTAACTCACTCATGAGTTAACTAGAAGCAATATCTAAACTCAAGAGTTAAGCTAATAGTGGAGAAGCTATGAGAAAGCTAGTAGTATTAGTACATTAGATAACAATCTTGTTAGGACAAGTGGATATAGACTTAGAATAAGCTTGTTTAACAAGATAAGTCTATAGAGAGACTAATACAAGTTTACTACTTAGTTGAGTATAGGTCTTGATCAAACAATTAGAAGCCTAAGCTTTGTATAATCAAATGATGGTTGTCATTATTCTCAAGTCACTTGAGAATAGATGATTAGGTATTGAAGAAAGGTTATGAATATACTAAGTTAGGTAGGTCCTAGGAAGCTGAATCATCTAGCTTGATCATTAGAAGTCAAGCTAGAGTATGATGAAGTGTTTGATGAGTTGTATGGAGTAGTTGGAGGCATAGTAGCTTAACCAAGTTAATATAAGGACAAATGGTATTATGGGAGTAGTACTATACCTATTTCAAAGGATTGATATCCTTTGTATGTATAGTAAGGATTGTAGTCTTGCAAACCTTGGAACTAGTAGCAAGATGAAGTTAAGGAAGTTAATAGATGGAGATAGCAGTAGCTACATTGATAGGTGCATAAATGGTAGTTAATAAAGAGGAGTTATATACTAGGAGTAAGAATGGAGTAATGTTGAAGTGGCATGACCATGTCATCATATGACGATGGATATGGTGGAGTCAGATGATTGTCTTATTCAGGAAGATGTGATCTTTGTGAATAAGATAAGAAAGATATATGGAGTATATTTAGTAAAGGAATTCCTTATCTAAAGATAACCTTTGTGAGGTAGTAAGGTAAAGATTCTTTAGAAGCCTTAACCAAGAATATATCAAGCCATGACAAGACCCATGTCTACTGTAATATTTAAGACCCTAGAATCAAATGGATAGTATCTCTTAGTCAAATGAAATGTCTAAAAGATAAGTAGAATGCCAAGTGAGTGTTTGAGAAGCCATGACCAGCTAATTGTCTTAAACTCTAATAGGAACCTAGAATGATAAAATTATCATGATCACGTTACTAAGTAATTCCAATATCTCACTCTATGTGGAGATATCAAACCCACTCATAGATTTAGAAGTAGTATCCCTAAACCTTGATCCTTGTCCCTATCTATAATTGAATATGGGTTATTAAATCCTCTCAAAACCTTTGTACCTATATTTGAATAAACCTTAGTATTTCTCTACCAATGATTAATGTTGGTTCATTACTACCTAACCAAAAGTGTTCTGTGGTAATTCTAAATTTTTAAAAAACCAAGTAGAATTGGATTTGGCAAATCCCCAGATATGGAGAACCATGAAACTTATATCATCCCATTAAAAACCACAAAGATTAATTCCTTATAATGTATTTAGATAAATCTTTTATGAAGATAAGTAGGAACAAGATTCTATATACATGAATACACATCTCAAACTAGTACCATTAAGATTGTCAAGTGAAATCAGAATCATCTTTGTGAAATCTTATTATAAGAAACAAACCCTAAAATCCTAAATTATATTTACTTTATTAAATAAAAGAATCCTTCATATAGTAAGGAATATCTTTATACACAATAACAAATACAGAGGAAAGAGTTAGAATCCCTTTATAGAGTAATGTTTCTAACTTACCAAATTTCTGGATATTTAAATCCTTAAAGAAATTCCAATTTGAAAAGAATTTATTAAAGAAAATAGAAAACAGAAAATCGAAATGGAAAAGTAAAAGGCAGCACATTAGAACCGGCCCATGGCCCATTCCCTACTTCCAGCTCATGAGCAGTAGCAGTAATTTTCCGCTCACTATGCAAAAGCCCAGTACCAGCCCAGCTAGCTCTCACTCTCTGACTGACCGGTGGGACCGAAGAAGGACTGCGGGTTGAGCCAGAGTTTTGGCCAGGGGGTTTCATGCAAAATAGCCATCGTCGTCACCGATACGCGCACAGGTTGCTCGCTGGCCGGAGCTCCGCCGTCCGCCGCCGCGTCATGACGTAGGCCTCATCTAGATTCATGCCACCGACGCCTAGAGGGGATAAGAAGGCCACCGTGATGCTCAGTCCATCCTCATCCTCAATTCATCTCTTCCATTTCCTCTTTGTGTCGCGAGGAGCAGAAACTTACCTAGCCGGAGCTCGTTGTCCTCGCCGTCTCCGACCACCATAGCTCCAACGGAGGGCACCCTGTGCTCGTCGTACCCTTCTCGTTCTTCCTAGCTAGGCCACAGTCGCTAGAGGGCCCCCAATCAAGCCAATCGACACCTCTGTCCGCCGCTCGCCGTCAACTATGGCGACACAGTCCGAGCTCGCCTCTCCTTGCCGTCGCCTCTACAAGCTTCCAGGTGAGCTTTTGATTCTGATGAACCTCTCCGATTTGACCCTAGCCCGCCGTAGCACCGCCTTCCCGAGCACCCGACACCGCCGCCACTGGCCATTGTCGTGTCGCCGTCTCCGGTGATCATTCCCGGACGGCGCAACCACTATGTGGTTCGTCTTGTTGCGCTGAATCGAATAGAGCCAACCCCGCTTGCTCGCGTGCCTCTGATCGAGAGATCGATCGATGATCTGAGGATCATCTTCGGCTGACATCACCGTGACATCATGACAGCGTCATCCCTGCCACCTCAACACAGTTTGACCTGGTCTTTGCCCATGTGGCAAGTGACGTGGCCTATGGCCCATCTGTCTGTGACTGCGGCTAGGGTTAGTGCTAGTATAAAAAGTATTCTCTGTTTAGTAAATAAATAAAACCAAATCAGTTTAATATAAATATAATTCCAGAAATTTAATAAAAAGGATTAAATCTTGTTAATTATATATCTTTTGTTTTATAATTCATAAAAATACATGTTATATATCAAAATGTTAAGAAAAATAAAATCTATAATTTAACTTTATTAACAAATGTTATTGTGTTAACTATTTAAATAATAATTATTTAATAAAGATTTTATAAGTAATAATACTTTGAAAATTCATATTTTAATATTGGTAAATGAGAAAAGTATAAATAATATACCAAAATTCTTATAAAAACAAAATATACATTTACAAACTTGTTTCAATTATTTTTGTAACATTTAACTAATATTTATTATTTATTTAGTTTTTTAAAGTGATTAAACTTATATAAATCATATCATATTATTTAAAAATCACAAAAATACTTATGATATACCAAAATGATCACAAAAATAAATTATAGACATTAAAAATGTCAACTATCACTTTTGAAGTGAAATAAAAGGTAAAGGTCTAATAAATCCTATTTGAACCCTTTTCTTTTATTTTAATTCATTAAAAATATATAAACCTTTACTATTCTCTTTAGCATTATTTGTTTGAAGTCTAAAAATGTAATAACAAGTCAATCAATGTTTAAGTGAAGTTAAAATAGGTAAGACCATTTTAAAATGTAACTACTAAAACTATCATCTCAAATTAAGGGTATTTTAATTTTCCTAAAATATTTTTACTAGTTATAAAATCAACTAAAATGGTATATTGTTTATCACAAGAATCCTATGCACTTATAACATCACCAAACTTTTATTTACTAGTTCCTTCAATAGTTTGAGAAAACCACTTAAAGATTTAAACCAAATTCCAAAGTAATTGAAGTAATACCCATTATTTACTTATTAAGTATAACCATTGGTTTATAAGATAGAAAGGTAAATGCATCCACTAATACCATGATTGTTTAATGTAGTAATGTTTTCCTCTTTAAATAATATTAGCTAATAAGAAACCTTAAGTTTAAATGCTTTTTACTTTGTAAAGTAATATTTTTTTCAAAAGTTATTCTTTTAAGAAACATTAAAAATAATCCTTAAACACTTCTTTAAAAGGTCTAATTGATTCATAATCTTATTTAAAGCAATATTTTAGATACCATAACCATTTGAGTGCTTTAGTATTGCATATTACTTGTTGTATTAACTTCTTATTTCACACACACTCTCACAAGCCTTAATAAGAAGCACAAGTGTAAAGCTGGCATAAAAGTGAAACACATTCTAAAGAACCATTCCTAGTTTCCAAACCCTAGATCAGATACAACTATTCCGGGGTTTTGCATTTATCAAATTGCATTACATTACTTCTGCATTGTTGCATCTTGCTTCTTTAAACATTAGTCCTTACCGGACCAATGATGCTAATTTTAGAATTTGGATCTTTTATTATCTCAAAGACCGTGAGTGCATAATTTTGCAATCACAAAAGGCAAGTTCACAACTTGCTCATGTCCTTTGATTATTTTCTATGCTTGTAACTCAACTGTGTCATCAGCTGCATTTCAAAAAGGTCGAAAACACTATTTGCACAATTAACTAGAAATATTGGTTACTGATCCAGGGTGATCAGCTAATCTATAATAACTGGCAATGGAAACGCCATTTTACAGCAATGTATCATCTAGGACTTAACAACCAATGTCGCCAGTGCTTCTAGCGCCGTATATTACACGTCAACCATGAGATTTGGAATGGGACAGAGAAGTCAGTTGTATCTTCTTCCTTTCATATGGAGGCAAGATGACCTTATCATGACGTTGGGATTCCTGGTATGGATCCAACATATAGGTGGGCACCCTTAGGCCCCACGATTTTGGTGTCTAGATTATTTATGAGTGGCTGCTGGAGGTATAGACGAACCTCCAGGGCATCACCAGCTCATAGAGTCTTCGGGAACTCACCATGGTTGTAGCCTACCCTAGTTGGGGGATTAACGGAGGTGGAGTCAGCCCCGGAGGATCTTGCAGACATATGGCGTCACGGAGAGGGCAATGATTGGTTTGGATCTTAGACTGGGCTCCACATCAAGGAATTGTGGACGGGAATTTACACAATCGTTGTGCAACAAAGCTAAGGTCTCTTGTGGGAAAAGTGACGCACCTCTACAGAGTGTAAGAATTGTGACATGTTACTCCCTGTTCTGGGAAGGAGCTATGAACGCGGCAGGAAAGGAACTCCATGAAGTTCTGGTCAACATGTGAAGGCTGTCGGACATAGTTTTCAGAATAAAAGCAACCTTTGAAGAAATATTTACGAAAACCTGCATTGCCTACGACCTATGCTTTGTGGCTGTAGAGATGGTGCATCATACACTCCTTTTTAGTAAACTTGTTGAGTATGCTCGTACCCAACCGTACCTTCTTAACCCTTGCTAGGTTTTAAGTCGTTGAAGACGACGTCAACATCAATTTCTTCTCAAGAAACCATCATCGACAACTCAAGTTCTTCAACAGAGTCAATGAAGTCCACATAGATGTCAACCGAAGCAAAGACTAAGTTCTTAAGTAGATAGAAGTAGATTCTCTAGCCATGAAACCTACTTCTGAAGAGCATTGCATTAGTAGCAATTGCAAGCCTTGTGGTTTAGATATTAGTCTTTTTAGCCAGATAGTTCGGAGTTATTATTTCTGGTTATTCTTTGTAAGAAGTTCTTTCTCTCTCTTTCACCTAGAGTGTTCTCTGGATCTTATGTAAAGAGTCGAGTTGTAATCTATAGTCATGTCTTGGACCTGCTGTGTTTATGTTGTACCACTCTGAGGGATGTAATACTAGTGAATGGTGTTTTATTGGTGTTATGTCAACGACTATAGTGTACTACATCATGCAGTGGTATGCTGGGTCACCGCAATCTCCTAGGTAGAATATACCATCAAGGATATTGATCCCATCATGTCTGAACAGGCTATCAGCAAGGATGGTTGTATCATGAGCTGATCCTTCCCAATCAGCTAGCACATATGTGAACCTCATCTCGAAATCACAGGCAAGAAGAACATTCTGGCTTGGAATGTACTTCCTTCTCCTGTAAGCTACATCTTGTGATGTCGGAACTCTAGCACTGACATGGGTACCATCGATTGAACCAATACAACCATGTTACAGGAGTATAATAGAATCATGTTTCCAGCCAATAGAGACGTGCAATACAAAGAAAGTATAGTGCAAGTTATCATCTTGAAATATGGCCACCACCTTGTGATATTGCGTATCTTGGGAGGTGTTCGACCAGTTGGCGACTTGATCATCTCTATGTTGGAAATATGCCCTAGAGCCAAATTATAAATGATGTTTATTATCATATTTCATTAGTTCATAATAGATTTATACCATGATATAACAATATTGGTACATGTGTGGTACGTAAACAAATCAAGTCCCTAGTAGCTTCTATTCAACTAGTTCATTGGTCCACTGATGATCAAGGTTTCTTGATCACGGGCATTTATTTCAATTGACAATGAGGTCATATCATCAGTGAATGATGTGATGGACATTATACCCAACATAAATATTGCAACACAATCAAGTCACAAAATTCATCGTTGCAATAATTAGGAAATGAAGTATCCTACTCCTTAGACCGTGAGATCATATCTAATCATTATCATCTGAGGCCAACTTGACTACATTAACCATCACACCGTAACATGGTGATTATAAATGTGTCTATCAGGTATTCAAGTGGGATATGTTGAGGCATATGCATCTAGATCAAGATTTGTTCTCCTACATTACGGAAAGATACACCAGACCCACTCGGTGAGATTTCATCCATAAGCTACGCAGTGTATGACTAGGTCATGAGAATGGAATATCATGGGAACGAGTTAAGAAGCACTTTTTAGTAAAGAGATTGAAAAAGGTATGGTGATACCGATGATCAGATCTCGGACAAGTCGGGTATCAAAGTAACAAAGAGAACTGGACTCAAGGTTTATGGTTCAAACGACATTGATACCGTGGAATGCACAGGGGTCATTATGGGTATCCTGATCCCGTTGATGATCATTGATCCGAGAAGCGTCTCGTTCATGTCTGTGATGTTTCCTGACCAATAGGGTAACACACTTAAGGGTTCTACGATGCTCGGAGATTATTTTAGAATCATTGGGATCACAAGAAGGAAGAGAAAGCCGAAGTGTTCCGTGAGAGAACCGAAATTGTTTTAGGAGAATTCGAAGGTAGTTCAGAATGATAGAATAGGAGTTTTTGATCATGAGGAAGTATTGAATATGTTTTTAATATTAATTATTATTGGATGTGAAAATAGCCATATTTCTCCATGTTTAAATCACATTTTTTAGTCAAATAATTGACCAAGAATCTCTCTAGCCTTGCTACTAATGACTAGTTATTGCAAAGATGTGCAATCCTTTGTCTTGAATTGTGTTAAGCAGGAAATCACACTTTCAAGGCAAAATCAGGAGCATTTATTGAAGATTATGACGTTGCCTACTCAGCCAAGCTAACTAGGGTCGAAAAGAAGCATCTTGCAAGCTTAACGACCCATGGTACGGGCTAGGCCCACCTATACGGTCCGCCTGTACCATGTGGCAGCGGCTCTGTTAGGTAAAACGCAACAACTTTCGTGAAGGAGCCTATATATTTCGAGACTCCGAGCGCCGTGATGTCTACGCACTTCTATTCTTGTAGACAGTTGTTGGGCCTCTAAGTGCAGAGGTTTGTAGAACAGCAGCAAGTTTTCCCTTAAGTGGATCACCCAAGGTTTATCGAACTCAGGGAGGAAGTCGTCAAAGGTATCCCTCTCAAGCAACCCTGCAATCAAGATACAAGAAGTCTCTTGTGTCCCCAACACACCCAATACACTTGTCAGGTGTATAGGTGCACTAGTTCGGCGAAGAGATAGTGAAATACAAGTGGTATAGATAATTATAAGTGGTAACGGTGATAGAAGATAGCTTGATGGCGTGGAAAAGACTAAAGGCAAACTGAAATAAAGATGGAAGCAAGCAGGCATGTAATAGATCTAGTAGCAAACGGTGTTTCAATGCTTAGAAACAAGGCCTAGGGATCATACTTTCACTAGTGAACACTCTCTCATAAATATATTATATTCATGATACTACTCTTAACTACTCTCCGGTTGAACACTCTCATCGATGGTAGGGCTATAACAGCACACCTCAAAGTTAGTCTTTCTCATCTAGAAAACCCCACACTGTCACCTTGAGTACTAGATGAGTCCAACAAACACCACAATTTCATAGAAACATCCAACTCCAAATATAACTCATAACAAGTATTTGTAATCTCTAGCCTAAGTGCCACCATGGTGTGCACGCTGTCACTTTCACACACATGGGGAGAGCAGAGATCTATTAAAGCACTTGAGTAGCAAGGTAGATCTATAGATTACAAGCTCATGATCTCAATAAGATCATGCATAGAGAGAGAGATGAACACATAGCTACCGGTAGAACCCTTAGCCTCGAGAGAGAACTACTCCCTCCTCATCATGGGAATCAGCAATGGTGATGGAGATGGTGGTGGAGATCGATGGAGATGGCTCCGGGGGCGCACTTCCCCGTCCCGGCAGGGTGCCGGAACAGAGACTTGCTGTCCCCCGAATCTCCCCTTCGGTGGCGGCGGCGCTGCAGAACTTTTCGTGGCTGGAGGCTTGATTATTTAGGGTTTTGGCTTCGGGAAGCTTCTTATAGGCCAGAGGGCAAGGTCGGTGGGCGGCCAGGGGGCCCACACCATGCCCTGGCGTGGCCTAGGTGGACCCGCGCCTAGGGGTGGTGTGGCCACCCTATGGCCCCTCTCCGACTCTCGATTTGGCTCCGTGAGTCTTCTGGGAAAATAGTAACTTTGGCTTTTGTCCCGTCCAATTCCGAGAGTATTCATTTTCTGACTTCCTCGAACCAAAAACAGCAGAAAACAGGCAACTGGCACTATGGCATCTTGTTAATAGGTTAGTCCAAGAAATCATATGAAAAGTACTCCAAAGTGTGGACAAAACATAAGAAAGTAGATAAAACCAAGCATGGAACATCAAAAATTATAGATACATTTGCAATGTATCAACATCCCCAAGCTTAACTCCTGCTCGTCCTCGAGTAGGTAAGTGATAAAAAGAAAGAATTTTTTTTGAGGTGACATGCACTATCAAAGACTTGATCAAAGTATTTGTAAAACATTCAAAGCTGGGATCATAGTACTTCAATCATAGCATGAGAGACAAAGTTCTAGCAATAAGCAAAGAAACTATGATGCAACATGAAAAGGCACAAACAAAAGATTCATGAATAACAATGCTTTGCAAGATGTTTGTTTGTTTCACATAAAGAAAACATAGCATAATAGTATTCAGCTTGTCCCTCAATAGAGTAGCAAATATAAATGCATAGGACACCTTCAAAGTTCATAAGAGTGACTAGATACAATAGTTTAAAACAAGCAATATCAAAGTTTGCATCAATCAACTAGTCTTGGGACAATGCACATAGAACTAGGAATGGCCACTATGCTCTCAAAGTAGGTGCATAAAGATAGAAGGTGGAGACTCAATATAATGGTGGAAGAAAGGCCTTTGTAAAAGGAAGTAGGGATTCAAGTCTCATAAAGAGCTTCCAAAAATTATGGTACTTGTAGCTTTCAGCTCTCATTGCCCCTATCATAAGCATCTTGAAGTGATTAAGGTTAAAGTGAACAAACTATGGTGTACATGCTTGACGAAGTATAAGTCAGAAATCTCATGTCCCTTGTATATGAGGGTCGCTCCTCATGCTACTCAAGTTTAGTCACCGGTAAGTTCTTGTCATCGTAAGTACATGTGTATCATAGAGAACCGCCAACGGGGTACCCCTTGCCCGATGATACAGAAGAATCCCCATATCAAAATGACAAGGCAAGCAGACAACGAGCATCTCAGCAATCTTCTTATTTACCATGGGAATATGGTGCTTTTTTCTCTCTTTCCTCTTTTCATAATATATCTTTTTTCTTTTTCTCTTTTTTCTCAATATAGGACTCTTTTTTTATAAGAAGAATGCTTCATAGACAGCTCATTATGGTTACGCTGCAGGTTTCCACCATGTCAGCGTGGATTAGACCAGTGGCCCAGGCGTTTCTCTAACACATATACATAACTCCATGGACTTACAAGCTCCCCTTTCATTTCACATCGACAACATCCATATACAAAAGAGCATGATATCAACTAGGTACAAGTACCAAGTGCAATGTTGAAAGCGTTCCCCACGAAAGCATGGTTCTGCTAATTCCCGACAAATAAGTGCAAGCATATACAACACCGACGACACAATGGTTCAAGTTTATTAAGGGCAAGAAAAGTAAAGTGTGCCATCAAGTTCGTGAGAGCTTTAATCACTAGTTTTCTCATAACAAGTTTAATTTGGAAGGTAAACAAAAGCATGAATATACTTGGAATAGCATAAGCTAGTAGGTAGGTATGGTGGACTATTTGGAATAACTTGGTTTAGGGAGTTGGATGCATGAGTGGAACTCATACTTGGTTGTGGAGGCTAGCAAAAGACTGGGAGCGACAAACTAAGAGAGCAATAATGGCCATAATCATGCAGAGCGACAAAACATCATTGATCAAAGCATAAAGTGGTACTACAAGTTGAAAACTAAAGGATCATAAAGGCTATGGTGACTTCACATAGTCATAACATGGTGTGAGCATGCGCCAAGTCAACCCAAATAAAGCATCAAAGGAGAATACCACTATACTATGCTTTAATATGCTAAAACAACGCATGATTCATCCAAGGCACATTAAGCAATCTCAATTTTTTATAAAAAGTCATGCTACGGCAAAGAATATTAATCATAAAGCCAAAACAATATCAAGCATGACATGACAAAGCATAGGCCACAGTCAAAAACGAGCTCTTTTTACCACAAAAGTAAGAACTTTCCTACTCTTTTTCAAACCAAACCAAACCACTTGCAAACCAATGTATGAAAGAGGGGGTCCAAACAATTTATTCATCAAACTAAGAAAACAAAAGCAAACGAAAAACCAAAACGAAAACGAAAAATAAGACGCTCCAAGAACAACACAACTATGCATGAAACAATAAAAATGAAGCGTTTGGAAGAAACCTGGATTTTTTATTGATGAAGAAGGGGGATGCCTTGGGCATCCCCAAGCTTTGACGCTTGTACTTCTTGGATATTTCTTGGGGTGACACACATGGCATCCCCAAGCTTTAGCTTTAGTCCATCCTTCATCTCATTACTCATTCCTTCCATACACCTAAAATTTTTCCTTCATACAAAACTTCACACAATCTTTATTAGCAACATTAGTGCACTCAAGATAAAAGGTCTTAAGGTTCAGTTATAACACCAAAAAAACTTCCATTAGAACATTAGCTACTGTAGCACTTCCCTCAAAAAGCTCAGTTCCCCAAAAGAACTCAAAAAGGAACCAACAAGAAGCAAATACAGAAAATGGCAGAAATCTGTCAAAACAGACCAGCAGGTAAAGACAAAAAATTTAGAAGACCTTATGTTGCTCAAATCAAAAAGTGTTGAACTAACGAAAGTTAGATAACAACCTGGGGCAGAATCTCAATCCGACATACAGATATCTCTCACAAATTTTTACGGTGAAGCACAAAAATCTGTTTCGGGACAGCAACTTTCCCAATCATTACTTCAGTCTCATTAGAGGTTACTCTTGGCACAAAAAGCAAATAAAAAGGATAAGGAGCGGTTATTACTGAAGTAATAACTTCCAAGACTCATCTAAAACTTTTGGTTTATCTCCCAATAAGTACTTTTCTTTAACGCCTTTAAGTTAGGCATGATAGTTTGAGAAGATGCTCACATAAGAAATATGAATTGAAGTAAAGAGAGCATCAAGAAGGAAATTCAAAGCACATTTAAGTCTAACCCACTTCCTATTCATAGGAATCTTGTAAAGAAAGAAGTCATGAAAGCACAAAGCAACAAGCATAGTAAAGCAAAACAAGTGCAACCTCAAGACGACTTTCAACATAAAGAGGGGAACTTAATATTATTGAGGTGTATAAAACCATGTTTCCCTCTCTCATAATAACTTTCAGTAGCATCATGAATAAAATTAACAATATAACTATCACATGAAACATTCTTATCATGAGCCACATGCATAAAAGAATTAATACTCTCCACATAAACATAGTCATTCTTATTGATTGTAGTGGAAGCAAATTCAACAAAATAGCTATCATTATTATTATCATCACCATAATCATCAAATATAGGAGGCATATTGTAATCATTAATTTTCTCCTCAATAGTAGGTGGACTGAAAATATCATATTCATCATTGTAATCATCATATATTGGAGGTTTGGTATCATCAAAGTAAATTTTCTCCTCCATGCTTGGGGGACTAAAAATATCATGCTCATCAAAACCAGCTTCCCCAAGCTTAGACTTTTCCAATGCATTAGCAATAATGGTGTCCAAAGAATTCATACTAACAACATTGCTATTAGCATGCAAATAAAGTTCCATAGGTTTTTTAATTTTCTCTTCAAAAACTTCATGTCCTAACTCAAGATAAATACTATAAAGCTCTCTAATTTTTTTGTTGTTTTCCATTAAGCCTAACTAGTGAAATCAAGAAACAAAAATACAAAATTGCAGAATCTAAAGGAAATAACTTCGAGCACTCACACCAGAGGATGTGAGTACCTTTTACCTTACCTCCCCGGCAACGACGCCAGAAAATAGGCGTTTGCCATGGGAGGTTATTCTTCTTTAATCCTCTGGTGTGAATACCTTTTACCTTACCTCCCCGGCAACGGCGCCAGAAAAAAGCTTGATGTCTACGCACTTCTATTCTTGTAGACAGTTGTTGGGCCTCCAAGTGCAGAGGTTTGTAGAACAGCAGCAAGTTTTCCCTTAAGTGGATCACCCAAGGTTTATCGAACTCAGGGAGGAAGTGGTCAAAGGTATCCCTCTCAAGCAACCCTGCAATCAAGATACAAGAAGTCTGTTGTGTCCCCAACACACCCAATACACTTGTCAGGTGTATAGGTGCACTAGTTCGGCGAAGAGATAGTGAAATACAAGTGGTATAGATAATTATAAGTGGTAACGGTGATAGAAGATAGCTTGATGGCGTGGAAAAGACTAAAGGCAAACTGAAATAAAGATGGAAGCAAGCAGGCATGTAATAGATCTAGTAGCAAACGGTGTTTCAATGCTTAGAAACAAGGCCTAGGGATCATACTTTCACTAGTGAACACTCTCTCATAAATATATTATCTTCATGATACTACTCTTAACTACTCTCCGGTTGAACACTCTAATCGATGGTAGGGCTATAACAACAAACCTCAAAGTTAGTCTTTCTCATCTAGAAAACCCCACACTGTCACCTTGAGTACTAGATGACTCCAACAAACACCACAATTTCATAGAAACATCCAACTCTAAATATAACTCATAACAAGTATTTGTAATCTATAGCCTAAGGTGTGCACGCTGTCACTTTCACACACATGGGGAGAGCAGAGATCTATTAAAGCACTTGAGTAGCAAGGTAGATCTATAGATTACAAGTTCATGATCTTAATAAGATCATGCATAGAGAGAGAGATGAACACATAGCTACCGGTAGAACCCTTAGCCTCGAGAGAGAACTACTCCCTCCTCATCATGGGAATCAGCAATGGTGATGGAGATGGTGGTGGAGATCGATGGAGATGGCTCCGGGGGCACTTCCCCGTCCCGGCAGGGTGTCGGAACAGAGACTTTCTGTCCCCCGAATCTCCCCTTCGGTGGCGGCGGTGTTGCGGAACTTTTCGTGGCTGGAGGCTTGATTATTTAGGGTTTTGGCTTCGAGAGGCTTCTTATAGGCCAGAGGGCAAGGTCGGTGGGCGGCCAGGGGGCCCACACCATGCCCTGGCGCGGCCTAGGTGGACCCGCGCCTAGGGGTGGTGTGGCCACCCTATGCCCCCTCTCCGACTCTCCTTCTGGCTTCGTGAGTCTTCCAGGAAAATAGTAACTTTGGCTTTTGTCCCGTCCAATTCCGAGAATATTCATTTTCTGACTTCCTGGAACCAAAAACAGCAGAAAATGGGCAACTGGCACTGTGGCATCTTCTTAATAGGTTAGTACAAGAAATCATATGAAAAGTACTCCAAAGTGTGGACAAAACATAAGAAAGTAGATAAAACCAAGCATGGAACATCAAAAATTATAGATACATTTGCAATGTATCACGCCGCACAGAGTACTGCCATTCTCAGATTGCATCACAACACCACGAAGGAGATCCACCACCATAGTTCATCCTCTCCATATTCCATCCACTCCATAGCCATAGCCATCATCTTGTACTTGAGATCTCCTTGTGAATTGGTGGCCACTGTAAGAATATTTCATTTCAATCTAACTATTTTGCACTATGTTTTCTATCCTTGATCTTATTGTTATGAGTGATAGTCCTCATGGGCTATGGGTTGGGGTGAAAACAATATCAAGCATGGCATGACAAAGCATAGGCCACAGTCAAAAACGAGCTCTTTTTACCACAAAAGTAAGAACTTTCCTACTCTTTTTCAAACCAAACCAAACCACTTGCAAACCAATGTATGAAAGAGGGGGTCCAAACAATTTATTCATCAAACTAAGCAAACGAAAGCAAACAAAAAACCAAAACGAAAACGAAAAAGAAGACGCTCCAAGAACAACACAACTGTGCATGAAACATAAAAAATGAAGTGTTTGGAAGAAACCTGGATTTTTTATTGATGAAGAAGGGGGATGCCTTGGGCATCCCCAAGCTTTGACGCTTGTACTTCTTGGATATTTCTTGGGGTGAAACACATGGCATCCCCAAGCTTGAGCTTTAGTCCATCCTTCATCTCATTACTCATTCCTTCCATACACCTGAAATTTTTCCTTCATACAAAACTTCACACAATCTTTATTAGCAACATTAGTGCACTCAAGATAAAAGGTCTTAAGGTTCAGTTCTAACACCAAAAAAAACTTCCATTAGAACATTATCTACTGTAGCACTTCCCTCAAAAATCTCAGTTCCCCAAAAGAACTCAAAAAGGAACCAACAAGAAGCAAATGCAGAAAATGGCAGAAATCTGTCAAAACAGAACAGCAGGTAAAGACAAAACATTTCGAAGACCTTCTGTTGCTCAAATCAAAAAGTGTTGAACTAACGAAAGTTAGATAACAACCTGGGGCATAATCACAAAAAATTACAGCTCAATCCAACATACATATATCTCTCACAAATTTTTACGGTGAAGCACAAAAATCTGTTTCGGGACAGCAACTTTCCCAACCATTACTTCAGTCTCATTAGAGGATACTCTTGGCACAAAACGCAAATAAAAAGGATAATGAGCGGTTATTACTGAAGTAATAACTTCCAAGACTCATCTAAAACTTTTGGTTTATCTCCCAATAAGTACTTTTCTTTAACGCCTTTAAGTTAGGCATGATAGTTTGAGAAGATGCTCACATAAGAAATATGAATTGAAGTAAAGAGAGCATCAAGAAGGAAATTCAAAGCACATTTAAGTCTAACCCACTTCCTATTCATAGGAATCTTGTAAAGAAAGAAGTCATGAAAGCACAAAGCAACAAGCATAATAAAGCAAAACAAGTGCAACCTCAAGATGACTTTCAACATAAAGAGGGGAAACTTAATATTATTGAGGTGTATAAAACCATGTTTCCCTCTCTCATAATAACTTTCAGTAGCATCATGAATAAAATTAACAATATAACTATCACATGAAACATTCTTATCATGAGCCACATGCATAAAAGAATTAATACTCTCCACATAAACATAGTCATTCTTATTGATTGTAGTGGAAGCAAATTCAACAAAATAGCTATCATTATTATTATCATCACCATAATCATCAAATATAGGAGGCATATTGTAATCATTAATTTTCTCCTCAATAGTAGGTGGACTGAAAATATCATATTCATCATTGTAATCATCATATATTGGAGGTTTGGTATCATCAAAGTAAATTTTCTCCTCCATGCTTGGGGGACTAAAAATATCATGCTCATCAAAACCAGCTTCCCCAAGCTTAGACTTTTCCAAAGCATTAGCAATAATGGTGTCCAAAGAATTCATACTAAAAACATTGCTATTAGCATGCAAATAAAGTTCCATA
Organism: Avena sativa; assembly: GCA_916181665.1. Lineage (NCBI taxonomy): Eukaryota > Viridiplantae > Streptophyta > Magnoliopsida > Poales > Poaceae > Avena > Avena sativa. The sequence goes on along the minus strand of OV702288.1, from coordinate 622,963,022 downwards.
GGTTTTTTAATTTTCTCTTCAAAAACTTCATGTCCTAACTCAAGATAAATACTATAAAGCTCTCTAATTTTTTTGTTGTTTTCCATTAAGCCTAACTAGTGAAATCAAGAAACAAAAAGACAACATTGCAGAATCTAAAGGAAATAACTTCGAGCACTCACACCAGAGGATGTGAGTACCTTTTACCTTACCTCCCCGGCAACGGCGCTAGAAAATAGGCGTTTGTCGTGGGAGGTTATTCTTCTTTAATCCTCTGGTGTGAATACCTTTTACCTTACCTCCCCGGCAACGGCGCCAGAAAAAAGCTTGATGTCTACGCACTTCTATTCTTATAGACAGTTGTTGGGCCTCCAAGTGCAGAGGTTTGTAGAACAGCAGCAAGTTTTCCCTTAAGTGGATCACCCAAGGTTTATCGAACTCAGGGAGGAAGTGGTCAAAGGTATCCCTCTCAAGCAACCCTGCAATCAAGATACAAGAAGTCTGTTGTGTCCCCAACACACCCAATACACTTGTCAGGTGTATAGGTGCACTAGTTCGGCGAAGAGATAGTGAAATACAAGTGGTATAGATAATTATAAGTGGTAACTCGATAGAAGATAGCTTGATGGCGTGGAAAAGACTAAAGGCAAACTGAAATAAAGATGGAAGCAAGCAGGCATGTAATAGATCTAGTAGAAAACGGTGTTTCAATGCTTAGAAACAAGGCCTAGGGATCATACTTTCACTAGTGAACACTCTCTCATAAATATATTATCTTCATGATACTACTCTTAACTACTCTCCGGTTGAACACTCTAATCGATGGTAGGGCTATAACAGCACACCTCAAAGTTAGTATTTCTCATCTAGAAAACCCCACACTGTCACCTTGAGTACTAGATGAGTCCAACAAACACCACAATTTCATAGAAACATCCAACTCCAAATATAAATCATAACAAGTATTTGTAATCTCTAGCCTAAGTGCCACCATGGTGTGCACGCTGTCACTTTCACACACATGGGGAGAGCAGAGATCTATTAAAGCACTTGAGTAGCAAGGTAGATCTATAGATTACAAGCTCATGATCTCAATAAGATCATGCATAGAGAGAGAGAGATGAACACATAGCTACCGGTAGAACCCTTAGCCTCGAGAGAGAACTACTCCCTCCTCATCATGGGAATCAGCAATGGTGATGGAGATGGTGGTGGAGATCGATGGAGATGGCTCCGGGGGTGCACTTCCCCGTCCCGGCAGGGTGCCGGAACAGAGACTTGCTGTCCCCCGAATCTCCCCTTCGGTGGCGGCGGCGCTGCGGAACTTTTCGTGGCTGGAGGCTTGATTATTTAGGGTTTTGGCTTCGGGAGGCTTCTTATAGGCCAGAGGGCAAGGTCGGTGGGCGGCCAGGGGGCCCACACCATGCCCTGGCGCGGCCTAGGTGGACCCACGCCTAGGGGTGGTGTGGCCACCCTATGCCCCCTCTCCGACTCTCCTTCTGGCTCCGTGAGTCTTCCAAGAAAATAGTAACTTTGGCTTTTGTCCCGTCCAATTCCGAGAATATTCATTTTCTGACTTCCTGGAACCAAAAACAGCAGAAAACAGGCAACTGGCACTGTGGCATCTTGTTAATAGGTTAGTCCAAGAAATCATATGAAAAGTACTCCAAAGTGTGGACAAAACATAAGAAAGTAGATAAAACCAAGCATGGAACATCAAAAATTATAGATACATTTGCAATGTATCACGCCGCACAGAGTACTGCCATTCTCAGATTGCATCACAACACCACGAAGGAGATCCACCACCATAGTTCATCCTCTCCATATTCCATCCACTCCATAGCCATAGCCATCATCTTGTACTTGAGATTTCCTTGTGAATTGGGGGCCACTGTAAGAATATTTCATTTCAATCTAACTATTTTGCACTATGTTTTCTATCCTTGATCTTATTGTTATGAGTGATAGTCCTCATGGGCTATGGGTTGGGGTGAAACCTCACAGCGATTATGTGCATATAATACATGGGAGTATTGTGTGGTGATTGAATAGAAATTTGTATCTTTGTCTCTTGTCTCAATCCATGGACTTTTAGGTACCCAAGATCCCAAGGATTGGTAAAGACTCGAGGTGAGATGAGTGGTGAATAGCGACTTCACGTGAAACCTAGTGACAACAAGGGGAGTACGGTCTTCATTTAGGGATCCACTTGGAAGTAACAACAACATCACTTCTTAAGAATTTGATATGTATTTTACTTAATTAATAATTGTTATAGCCTGGTGCTTCGTGGTATAATAGTTGGATCAAAAGACTATTGTTTATGCCTGTGGCTCGCAGAGACTTTAGTATATTTTGATGCGCTTTCCACAACCTTATCTTTGTTAAATCATCTCACATGAATGTGCATATTATTATCTTTATCACATATGATGTGCAGCTTCAGGTGAATCTTTAGCCATGGCCTATTTCCATCCATTGCAACAACCAACGATTCAAAGTAAACTAGAAAGGGCCAATAAAGTAAGGTAAAACGAGTAAACAAGTCTTGTAGACGTGCCTCATTTATTTCTATTTAGCATTGATTTCCAAGGTTCGATTAGACCTAGATCTACTAGGGAAAAAGCTACTATATTGCATCCGTAAAACCGGATTGAAGGTATCAACCCTTTTTTGGGGTCGTTGCTAGGGAAGCAATTTGATATCCTAGTGAGGTCACTAGAGACCTTGTTTTAGTTTTATTTTTGTTTTAGTTTGTTTGTTGTTATTAGTTTACTTTTTTTATCTATTGAAAACCAAAAAAGTAGTTACTTAATTATTTGTTTGTCTTATTCCAAATATACCACAAAGAAAAGAGCCATGGCTCAGAAGAAACTTGGGGAGTATGCTACTCCCAATGATGATTTTATTCATGCACCTATTACTCAGACCACTGTTGATGCAATAACTTATGAAATTAATCCTAACCTTTTGAGTTTGGTTCAACAGAATCAATTTGGAGGCTCATCTGCTGAGGTCTCAGGTTTGCACATAAACACATTTACTAAAAACTTCGGCATGGTGCGCATTAAAGATGTTGACCCTAATGCGGTGAAATTACGTTTATTCCCTTTCTCTTTAAGAGGAAAGGCTAAGTTTTGGTTGCTAGCTTTGCCTAAAGGCACTATTACATCTTGGGAGTAATGCACTAATCTTTTTAAGTCTAAATTTTTTTCTCTAGCTAAAACTATGCAGCTAAGATCCAACATAACAAATTTTAGACAAGAAGACCGCGAGCCACAAGCACTTTCTTGGGAGAGAATGAAAGAAGCCATAATGAACATTCCTAGTCATGGGATGGAAGAATGGCTTATATTACATTTATTTTATAATGCTCTTAACCCTATGTCTAAGTCTGATAGATACCGTAGTAGGAGGAACCTTCATGGGGAAGCAAGTGAATGTTGCAAAACAACTACTTTATGATATGCAAAGTAACCATGCCCAATGGCATGTACAGACAACCTCCTCGAAAAGGGTGAATTCAATCACCAAAGAACATAATGAAGAGATTATTACAAAGGTAGATGAGTTACTTAATATTGTGAAGGGTAAGGAAAATACCCAAATTAATGATATCACTACTGATGCTAATGAAGTAAAATTTATAGATCGTAATCCATATAACCCTGCATGGAAGAGTCACAACTTTGGCTCAAATTTTCAAAAACAATATTAAATCCTATAGGTGCTCCACATAATAATAATTATGATAATCATAGGGGAGCGAATCATGGGAATCTCCCTGTTGAAAATGTTGTTAGAACTTTTATGCAAGCTCAAACTGATCAAAATAATATGCTTATTAAAATCACAGAGAATCATGATAATAGTATTAGTAAGTTATCTAACCAGGTCATTGTAATTGGAAATGATGTGCAGGATCTACAGGAAAGAACCAAGACCATGGAGGCACAATTGGGTAAGATAGCTGATGACTGCAAGTGCATAGACCAATTGTAGCTAGTTTCGAAGTAAAGATATCGAACCCACAGAAAGCTATTGGTAAAGGTCTTTATGCCCCTCGTTACTCTCTACCAAATAATACTTATAAGTTATCTTTGATCTCAAGTAAAGGGTGTTTGAATGGTTTATGGTTGTTTGTAGAAAAGTAATTAAAACAAGTAAAAGAAAATAAGTAACAAGATTGTATGAAAGCGTGGTTGAACTCAATAGGGCTAAAACGTTCTCGTGGATGTAGGATACACCACTACGTAATCAAGATAACATACTTCTTGTGTCATGATATGTGCGGAGAGAGCCCTATAATAAGATGTTCACGACAAGGCTCGTAGGAAGCCACTTTGTTGATCCAAGTGTGAGGTCACCTCTAAATAATCACTGTGATGTCTGAGAGAAATCACCTATACAAACCACCGCAATTAAGGGTTTCCCGTGGATATCGTAATTATCTTAGGGAGTCCCTCTTTAATCCCCATTTGACCGTGTAGGTTACAAGCTGACACCAATCTGTCATGCAGCATTCCGGGTACGCTTCCAAGACACGTTCAAAAGGTTTCTTCCTCCCTTTAGTCCCGTAGGCAAATGCTATGTGGTCGAATTCACATATCATCTAAAGAGAGAAATCAAACACAAATCATAATTATATCGTAGACAAGCAAGTCATATGGACACAAGAATATATCATCTTTATTACAAGTTCATAATGGTTCTAGGGTTTCTCCATCTCCCCAAGAACAAAGGAACTGCTCACTCATGGAAGCAATCAACAACATCATCATAATCAAATGAATGGATTAAAGTATGGGGTAGATCTAATGCAAACCATAATTGGATCTGGAATTACAAAGAGATCTAATAGATGAAAGATGGAGTAATGGTGGTGATGAAGATGCAGCGGTTGATGATGAAGGGGATGATGCGTTGTCCTCCGATGATCGAAGTCCCTTCTCCTCTTGAGCAATGGTGATGGTGCAAATCTTTTGGAGGTGGCGGTTATGGATTTTCCAAGGCGACAGGGCTCTGCCGTGGAGGTATATGGAGAGGTTGTCTTCTCCCTTGGCTCCTTGCCTCTTTATATAGGCCTAGGGGTTTCCCCAATAGCCCCCAATACATTCCTTCTGACCTAAGAAAGGTCTAGGAACAAACTGGGACAGATTCTATGAAGAAACACGTCCAGAACAGCTGTTTCTGTGTGTCTAGGCCCGTGGTACGGGCGGACGGTACGGGCGTGCTCCACCCGTACCACTAGTCGTTATCGGTGCGGTATGCTTTCGTATTTTGGCCGCCATTTCTTCATACGAACTCCGATTTGGGTGTTCTTTGGCTCGTTGGAATCGTATGGACAAGGGATACAGCACCATGGCCTTGGATATTCATTTGGAGTTGATGGAAAAGTTCACTTTTTCCTCCCCTCAAATGGCTAAGTCTGGTGCCTACAACTCTTCCATATTGAATCCTCTTTGCTCCTTTTATCCATGATTCTCCATAGCACCAACACACAAATCAAAGACAAGAAAAATGTGATAAAATCCTAATAAAACTAATATTGTGCAAAGCCCATGTGGAAATGAATGAAAAGTAATAATCATACACAATACGCATAGTTATAAATAGATGTAACATGTAATGAGTGAAAATATAAATAATTTATATACTTATATATGCATAAATTTTGGACTCGTCAATTTCCCCAAGCTAGAATCTTGCTCATCCCCATCAGTAAAGTGGCTTATGGACAAGGTCATCATGTTCATGAGGCACGAGTCGATAACATAAATGAGGCAAAAATTGAAAGAAAAGTATAATACCAGATGTAGAAGATCAATGTCTTATATCCTTATTTTCTATGCAAGCTCAAAGTAGGAAAGATCATATTCATACAAGGCAACACAAGCCTAGTTATGTCAATCCATAAAAGATCAATTAAAACTTCAATGCTACATGTCAAAAAAGTGAATCTAGCTTGAAAGCAAACTTGTGATCCTTTTATTGAGCCTTTTAATAAGTTTTGTATCTCCTTAACTTTCGTAAAGTAAGGGCTTCAACAAGAATATGAATTTACTTAAGGTTGGCAGTCATATGCGGTCAGCACTTCATCCATTTGTAAAGCTCATCAAAGTTAGAGAGATGTCAAGAATACTATACAAGCTTAGGTAAATCAGGACAATCAAAGTAGAGTTTAATATAAGTATAAATCACTAAAATGCAACAATCAATCGAATTCTTCTAGTTAACTCTCAGCTTGCCAAGGAACACTAGAATGTTTTAATAGCAAAATTGAGTAAGAGAGTTTCATGTCCCAAGTAGTATAACAATGAAGTGTCTTATTTACACCTACATCAATAAATTAAAATTAAGTCTATCAAAAACACTTCTAGTCCAATCATTGTCTTTGAAGAAAAAAATCATAAATTAGTAATGAGACCATGTCAAGGACTTGTTATGTGGATCCTCATAGATATCTTTTTTCTTTCTTTCATTTTTTTCAAGGATCGCTGAATGTTTCTTTTGCAAGTGTTTGCACAACCTTTGAGAGTACCAATACTTTTGCCCATATATTGACACGTATTCCACTCATGTCATCAACTCATAGCTGAAATTCGGGGTTATACCATAAATCCTTCAAAATCTAGTGGAGTTGTTGGCATCCCAAAGTGTGCATTAGAGACATAGAACAAAGTTGTCTCACTTTTTTTATTTTTTTTGAGCAAGTACTACGGTTTGATCCACAAGGTTAGCTTTGGCATGCATCACAATTACCACTAGATTTTATTTCAATCAAACAATTCCTTTCATGAGTGTCGTCAAGACTATCAAAATATCTATGGGGTTAAGTATCATCAAGGGTATACTCTCACGACAATCATTCATCAAACAAGTCGTAAATTTCAGACTTTTTCTTATTGTACTTTTTTGGCAATATTATTTCCAAGGCAAGACTCGGTTAGATAAAAGAACTAGAGCAAAAGCTTCCACAACTAATAATCATACCAATAAAAAGCTTTACTCTAACTATTTTTAATTACTCCCACTAGCATGGCATCTTCACAAATCAACTAACTAAGATAAACAATTCAAACATCAAAAGTGGGAGACAAAGGTTTTAAGTGTAGAAATCATGGCAATGTATTTTTAGAGGATCACAATGTTCTTCTTAAGCCGGATAAAGATATTAGCAACGTACATCAAGCTCTAACTCAAATCTTATGAATCCCAACAAAAGCAAGTGCATCCATTATATAAACACGAAACATAATTTACCCAAGCAAGCATTCAAAAATATTGGGATACATGATTGCACAAAATTTTCATCAAACAATGCAAGAACATTGCACAAGACAGTACACATGTAGAAGTAACTTCCCGAAGCTATAACTTTTGTAAGAACCAAACTTGAATAGATTACCAAAAATAAAAGATAAAATACAATTATCAAAAGAGAGTGTGAGAAGTGGTTACCTCCCCAAGCTTGAATAAAGCAAGATGACGCACTTTATAGTTGAGGTACGAATAACCTCACTTTTGATGGACATGGACCTTTGGTTCAACAAATACTTTCTTATTGAAGCGTTGAGTTGAAACAACCAAGTGGCTTGTGTAAGTATCTACATGGTTCGCACAAACCATGCACGTCATTGATACATTGCAAATGTATCTATAATTTTTGATGTTCCATGCTTGGTTTTATCCACTTTCTTGTGTTTTGTCCACACTTTGGAGTACTTTTCATATGATTTCTTGGACTAACCTATTAACAAGAGCCATAGTGCCAGCTGCTTGTTTTCTACTGTTTTTGGTTCTAGGAAAGTCAGAAAATGAATATTCTCGGAATTGGACGGGACAAAAGCCAAAGTGCCTATTTTCCGGAAGTCATCAAGCGCCAGAATACGTGACGAAGAGGGGCCAGCGGGCCACCACACCACCTGGCCGTGCGACCCAGCATGGCCCACGTCAGGGGGTGGTGAGGACAGCCCTGGCACCCCCTCGGCCTCCCCTTACGACTATAAGATGCCCTCAGGATTAAAACCCTAAGGGCCCGATCAAAAAAATCCATGAAAGAGTCTGTAGCCACCGTCATCTCCATCCCTAGATCGGGAGGGATCTGAAGCTCTTCCTGGCACCCTGTCGGAGAGGGGAATTCACCCTGGAGGCCTTCTTCATCACCATGCAAGCCTCCGGTGTGATGCGTGAGTAGTTCATCCTTGGACTACGGATCCATGTAGTAGCTAGATGGTTTGTTCTCCTCCTTTGTGCTTTCATGTCTAGATCTTGTGAGCTCCGTTCATGATCAAGATCATCTATTTGTAATTCTGCATGTTGTGTTTGCGGGAATCCGATGGATATTGAGATGCTATTTAAGATTGATTATTGATTCTATCATGTCTTTGTTATTTGTGATCTTGCATGCTTTCCGTTGTTAGTAGCTATCTTGGCCAAGTAGATGCTAGCAACTCCAAGAGTTAGTATTTATGCTCGATAGTGGGTTCATGCCTCTGGTAATCTGGGGAAGTGACAGAAATCTCTAAGGTACTAGATGTGCTATTGCTACTAGGGAGAAAACAACAATCCTTTGTTCATAGAACAATCATATTGTTTACTTTACACGCAGTTCTTAAAGCAATAATCTGTTGCTTGCAACTTAATACCGAAGGGGGAACGGATGATAACCTGAAGGTGGATTATTAGTCATAGATGCAGTTGGATGGCGGTCTATGTATAATGTTGTAATGCCTAATCAAGTCTCAAAGGAGTCAAGATGATTAGTATATGCATGTATTGCTTTCTCGGTGTTTGTCAATTGGCCCGCTGTAATTTGTTCACCCAGCATGTTATCTATCTTAAGGAGAGCCGCCTCTAGTGAACTATGGATCCCGGCCCTTGTCTTTTACATTCAATCTACAATCTTTTACTACTTTGTGTTTACTTTCTGCAAACTTTCACTTCTTTCCATTCGATACGTTTAATCCTTTATTTTTCGCAAAACACGGTGAGATTGACAACCTCATCGCAAGTTGGGGACAAAGTTCTATGGTTCTGTTGTGCAGGTCTCCATGTTGCTACTAGCACCGGTAGTGCGCCCTGCCAAAGCTCAGCTAGTAACACCTTTGCGGTGTTTCCTTGCTCCTACTGGTTCGATTAAACCTTGGTTTCATACTTAGGGAAACTTGCTGTTGTGCTCATCATACCTTCCTCTTGGGGTTCCCAACGAGCTCTACATCAACCATGCACCAGCACTTTTCTAGGCGCCGTGCATTGAGCCACCAAGCATTTTTCTGGCGCCGTTGCCGGGGAGTCAAGGACATCTTCACAAGGGGAGTCCCTCATAACCAATCTCTTTACTTTGTTATTTTTGTTTTGCTTAGTTTCTTTTTTCTTTGTTTGCTTGTTTTTTTATCAAAAACACAAAAAAATTAATTTTACTAGTTTTCTTTCTTATTTGAAAACCCAAAGAAAATGACTACTCTTGAAAACACTAAGTTGTGTGACTTCACTAGCACCAACAACAATGATTTTGTGAGCACACCTATTGCTCCACATGTGCCTAAAGATACTTTCTTTGAGATAAAACCTGCTTTGCTCAATCTTGTTATGAGAGAACAATTTTCTGGTATTGGTAATGAAGATGCTGCTTCTCATCTAAATAACTTTGTTAAACTTTGTGAGATGCAAAAGCATAGGGATATAGATGGTGATATTATTAAGCTAAATTGTTTCCTTTCTCTTTGAGAGGAAAGCTAAAGAATGGTTGAATTCCTTAACTCGGAATAGTATTGATTCTTAGACTAAATGCAAAGATGCTTTCATTGGAAAATACTATCCTCCTGCTAAGATTATATCTATGAGAAGTGAAATAATGAAGTTTAAACAACTTGATAATGAGCATGTTGCTCAAGCTTGGGAAAGAATGAAATCTTTGGTTAAGAATTGTCCCACTCATGGACTGACTGCTTGGATGATCATCCAAACTTTTTATGCAGGATTGAACTATTCTTCAAGGAACCTATTGGATTCTGCTGCTGGAGGTACCTTTATGACCATCACTTTGGGTGCTGCAACAAAACTTCTGGACAATATGATGATTAATTATTCTGAATGGCATACTGAGAGAGCTCCACAAGGTAAGAAGGTAAATTCTGTTGAGGAAACCTCCTCCTTGAGTGATAAAATTGATATTATTATGTCTATGCTAGTTAATGGGAAAGCCCATATTGATCCAAATAATGTTCCTTTGGCTTCTTTGGTTGCTCAAGAAGAGCAAGTTGATGTGAACTTCATAAGAAATAACAACTTTGGCAATAATGCTTATAGGAGTAATTTTGGTAACAACAATTATAAGCCATATACTCCCAACAATGGTAATGCTTATGGAAATTCCTACAACAATAATAGGAGTGCACCCTCTGAACTTGAAGTTATGCTCAAAGACTTTATTAGTAAACAAACTGCTTTCAATAAAACTATTGAGGAAAAACTCTCTAATGCTGAAAGAAATATAGCATCTTTGGCAGAAGCTCAATCTTCTTTGAATAAAATGGCTGCTAAACCTGAAACTAATGATAATCCCTTTGCAGCTACTAATGCCATACAAGTAAGAATTGATGAAAACATTAGACTATTAGCTGAATTACATGCTAGGTGGGAAAGAGAAGATGAAATTGCTAGAAACATTAGTGTTTCTATTATTAGCACCACTAGTGTTAAGGCTAGTAATAGTTCCACTACTTTAGATGATAAATTTTATTTTGATCTTGATGGTTGCAACATCTCTGAAGTTATTAAGTTCCTACAAAAGCTTGCTAAAAGTCCTAATGCTAGTGCTATGAACATGGCCTTTACAAAAAACATTACTGATGCTCTCATAAAGATTAAAGAAGAAAAGATGAAACATAAAGCTTCTATTCCTATAAAACAAGAAGATGGTTGGGAACCCATCATTAATATGAAAGTGAATGACTTTGATTTCAAAGCTTTATGTGATCTTGATAGTAGTGTTTCTATTATGACTAGAAGGATTTATGATATGCTTGATTTGCCTCCACTTGAAGATTGTTATTTGAATGCCCCACTTGATGATAATGCTAAAAAGAAACTCATGGGGAGTCTTAATGATGTTCTTATTATGGTTAACAATGCCTATGTCCCCGTTGATTTCTATGTTTTGGATGTTGAATACAATGCTTCTTGTCCTATTACTTTGGGAAGACCTTTTCTTAGAACTGTTGGTGCCATCATTGATATGAAAGAAGGCACCATTAAATATTAACTCCCACTCAAGAAAGGTATAAAACACTTCTCTAAAAAGAGAGAAAAGATTTCTTTTTCTTCTCCTATTAAAACAAAATTTGGTTTTAATGCTTCTTCATTTGAGAACACTTGATTCTTTCTTTGCTTCTTATGCCTAACTTAAAGGCGTTAAAGAAAAGTACTTATTGGGAGATAACCCAAAAGTTTTAGATGAGTCTTGGAAGTTATTCCCTCTTTAATAACCTCTCTTTATCCTTTTTATTTGCTTTTTGTGCCAAGAGTAACCTCTAATGAGAGAGAAGTAATGATTGGGAAAGTTGCTGTCCCGAAACAGATTTCTGTGCTTCACCGTAAAAATTCGTGTAAAATCTCTGAACATATTTTTGAGGCGTGAATTTTTGTGATTCTGCCCCAGGTTGTTATCTAACTTTCATTAGTTCACACTTTTTGATTTGAGCAACAGAAGGTCTTCGAAAAAATTCGTCTTTACCTGCTGGTCTGTTTTGATAGATTTCTGCCATTTTCTGCATTTGCTTCTTGTTGGTTCCTTTTTGAGTTCTTTTGGGGAATTGAGCTTTTTGAGGGAAGTGATACAGTAGCTAGTGTTCTAATGGAAGTTTATTTGGTGTTAGAACTGAACCTTAATACTTATTTATCTTGAGTGCACTAATGTTGCTAATAAAGATTGTGTGAAGTTTTGTATGAAGGAAAAAATCCAGGTGTATGGAAGGAATGAGTAATGAGATGAAGGATGGACTAAAGCTCAAGCTTGGGGATGCCACGCGTGTCACCCCAAGAAATATCCAAAAAGTACAAGCGTCAAAGCTTGGGGATGCCCAAGGCATCCCCTTCTTCATCAATAAAAATCCAGGTTTCTTCCAAACGCTTCATTTTTATTGTTTCATGCACAGTTGTGTTGTTCTTGGAGCGTCTTCTTTTTCGTTTTCGTTTTGGTTTTTCGTTTTCTTGGTTTACTTAGTTTTCTGAATAAATTGGTTGGACCCTCTCTTTCATACATTGGTTTGCAAATAGTTTGGTTTGGGTTGGAAAATAGTAGGAAAGTTCTTGCTTATGTGGTAAAATGACCTCGTTTTTTACTATGGCCTATGATTTTTCATGCCATGCTTGATATTGTTTTGGCTTTATGATTAGTATTCTTTGTTGTAGCATGACTTGTTATGAACAATTGAGAATTCTTAATGTGCCTTGGAGGAATCATGCGTTGTTTTAGCATATTAAAGCATAATATAGTGGTATTCTCCTTTGATGCTTTATTTGGGATGACTTGGCGCATGCTCACACCATGTTATGACTATCTCAAGTCACCATAGCCTTTATGATCCTTTAGTTTTCAACTTGTAGTATCACTTTATGCTTTGATCAATGATGTTTTGTCTCTCTGCATGATTATGGCCATTATTGCTCTCTTAGTTTGTCGCTCCCAGTCTTTTGCTAGCCTCCACAACCAAGTATGAGTTCCACTCATGCATCCAACTCCCTAAACCAAGTTATTCCAAAGAGTCCACCATACCTACCTACTAGCTTATGCTATTCCAAGTATATTCATGCTTTTGTTTACCTTCCAAATTAAACTTGTTATGAGAAAACTAGTGATTAAAACTCTCACGAACTTGATGGCACACTTTACCTTTTTGCATCTAATAAACTTGAACCATTGGGTCCTTATTTGTTGCGTATATGCTTGCGCTTTATAGGTCGAAATTAGCAGAACCATGTTTCATGGGGAACGCTTTCAACATTGCACTTGTACTTTGTACCCCGTTGATATCATGTTCTTTTGCTTACGGATCCCGGTGGTGTGAAATAAAAGTGGAACTTGTAAGATCATGGAGTCTGTATGTGTGTTAGAGAAACGCCTGGGCCGCTAGCCTAAGCCATTCCTAATCATGGTGGAAACTTGCAGCATCACCATAATGAGCACTCTATGAAGCATCCTCAATAAAAATCTATGCAAATAGCAAATAAAAAGATCGCTGAGATGCTCATTGTCTGCTTGCCTTGTCATTTTGATTATGGGAAAGTTCACGTATCATGTGCAAGGGGTACCCCGTTGGCGGTTCTTAATGATACACATGTACTTACAATGACAAGAGCTTACTCGTGACTGAAGTTGAGTAGCATGAGGATCGGTCTTCGTAAGTAAGGAGCATGAGATTTCGGTTTATAACTTGTCAAGCATATCCTCTTAGTTGTGTCATTTTAACCTTAATCACCTTAAAGATGCTTATGATAGGGGCAATGAGAGCTGAAAGCTATAAGTACCATAATTTTTGGAAGCTCTTTACGAGACTTGAATCCCTACTTCCTTTTATAAAAAGGCCTTTCTTCCACCATTATATTGAGTCTCCACTTTCTACCTTTATGCACCTACTTTGAGAGCATAGTGGCCATTCTTAGTTCTATGTGCATTGTCCCAAGACTAGTTGATTGATGCATAACTTGTTATTGCTTGTTTTAAACTATTGTATCTAGTCACTCTTTTGAACTGTGAAGGTGTCCTATGCATTTATATTTGCTACTCTATGAGGGACAAGCTGAATACTATTATGCTATGTTTTCTTTATGTGAAACAAACAAACGTCTTGCAAAGCATTGTTATTCATGAATCTTTTGTTTGTGCCTTTTCATGTTGCATCATAGTTTCTTTGCTTATTGCTAGAACTTTGTCTTTCATGTTATGATTGAAGTACTATGATCCCAGCTTTGAATGTTTTGCAAATACTTTGATCAAGTATTTGATGGTGCATGTCACCTCAAAAATTATTCTTACTTTTTATCACTTACCTACTCGAGGACAAGCAGGAGTTAAGCTTGGGGATGTTGATACATTGCAAATGTATCTATAATTTTTGATGTTCCATGCTTGGTTTTATCCACTTTCTTGTGTTTTGTCCACACTTTGGAGTACTTTTCATATGATTTCTTGGACTAACCTATTAACAAGAGCCACAGTGCCAGCTGCCTATTTTCTGCTGTTTTTGGTTCCAGGAAAGTCAGAAAATGAATATTCTCGGAATTGGACGGGATAAAAGCCAAAGTGCCTATTTTTCTGGAAGTCATCAAGTGCCAGAATACGAGACGGAGAGGGGCCAGGGGGCCACCACACCACCTGGCCGCGCGGCCCAGCCTGGCCCGCGCCAGGGGGTGGTGAGGCCAGCCCTGGCACCCCCTCGGCCTCCCCTTCCGACTATAAGATGCCCTCGAGACGAAAACGCTAAGGGCCCGATCAAAAAAATCCATGAAAGAGTCTGTAGCCACCGTCATCTCCATCCCTAGATCGGGAGGGATCTGAAGCTCTTCCTGGCACCCTGTCGGAGAGGGGAATTCACCCTGGAGGCCTTCTTCATCACCATGCAAGCCTCCGGTGTGATGCGTGAGTAGTTCATCCTTGGACTACGGATCCATGTAGTAGCTAGATGGTTTGTTCTCCTCCTTTGTGCTTTCATGTCTAGATCTTGTGAGCTCCGTTCATGATCAAGATCATCTATTTGTAATTCTGCATGTTGTGTTTGCGGGAATCCGATGGATATTGAGATGCTATTTAAGATTGATTATTGATTCTATCATGTCTTTGTTATTTGTGATCTTGCATGCTTTCCGTTGTTAGTAGCTATCTTGGCCAAGTAGATGCTAGCAACTCCAAGAGTTAGTATTTATGCTCGATAGTGGGTTCATGCCTCTAGTAATCTGGGGAAGTGACAGAAATCTCTAAGGTACTAGATGTGCTGTTGCTACTAGGGATAAAACAACAATCCTTTGTTCATAGAACAATCATATTGTTTACTTTACATGCAGTTCATAAAGCAATAATCTGTTGCTTGCAACTTAATACTGGAGGGGGTTCGGATGATAACCTGAAGGTGGATTATTAGTCATAGATGCAGTTGGATGGTGGTCTATGTATAATGTTGTAATGCCCAATCAGGTCTCAAAGGAGTGAAGATGTTAGTATATGCATGTATTGCTTTCGCGGTGTTTGTCAATTGGCCCGCTGTAATTTGTTCACCCAGCATGTTATCTATCTTAAGGAGAGCCACCTCTAGTGAACTATGGATCCCGGTCCTTGTCTTTTACATTCAATCTACAATCTTTTACTACTTTGTGTTTACTTTCTGCAAACTTTCACTTATTTCCATTCGATACGTTTAATCCTTTGTTTTCCGCAAAACACGGTGAGATTGACAACCTCATCGCAAGTTGGGGGAAAAGTTTTGTGGTTGTGTTGTGCAGGTCTCCATGTTGCTACTAGCACCGGTAGTGCGCCCTGCCAAAGCTCAGCTAGTAACACCTTTGGGGTGTTTCCTTGCTCCTACTAGTTCGATTAAACCTTGGTTTCATACTGAGGGAAACTTGCTGCTGTGCTCATCATACCTTCCTCTTGGGGTTCCCAACGAGCTCTACATCAACCACGCACCCGCACTTTTCTGGGCGCCGTGCATTAAGCCATCAGTCATCACACAAGGTTCAAGTCCCTGCGAAAATAACAAACAAAGTAAAAGCATACGATTAGGTGTACGAACGGAGTTTGTTCACCCAACCGTGAGAAGAAAATAAAAGAAACACGAAACACTACAGAGAATTATAGGCTAGGGAGTTTCGAAGGTAGTTAAAATAAAATGAAGTATAAAGGAACATGTAGAAGGTAACCCATTGACTTGAGATTGTCAAATAAAAAGATTGGAGGGGTTATAACGTTTTTGTACTTGTCCCTGCCCTTACTGTGCGATGATGCTCCTTGGTACGTGATGGCTCTGAAATATAGCCATCTACGTCCACATTTAAACTGGATATTAATCATATTTTTGATAAAATATCTCTCTAAACCCTGCCACTAATGTTAATATTTAGAGAGGTATGCAATCCTTTGTTCTTGTATTTTCCTACGCAGATAATGTCGTTTAAAGGAGGGAATCACTATATTAAAGTCAAAGATACGAGATTTCCTTCAACTAGAAGAAACCAGAAGCCGTCCGACAAAGGCAAACGCCATAACGACCAACTATACGGCCGGAGCAAAAATTCCGACCGTATAGCTCCGGTTGTATAGTTGGCGCCGCCACCGTTAGGTCAAACAGAACAACTTTCATTAAGGGGCCCCAATATAAAGAAGCCTCAAGCGACGGGAAAACGAGGCTCACCTCACCCCGAAGAAGCCAGACTCCACCAAAAAGCCGCCTCAGATCTCCAAACCCTTCTCCATCTCCATAGCCATCTTCCGCCAGTTGTAATAGTAGATCTCTTCCCCTATTGGTGACATTGTAAGACTATTGCTATCAATCTTATGATTTTCATTACAATTTTGTGATTGTTGATCGTATCTCTATATGTGAGTAATTCTCCTTGGGCTAAGGGCTTCGGCCTAGCCATGTAGCAATTGTGCATGTGATTTATCATAGATGGGATCGTGTATTAGTTTGTATGACATGATGATTATTGTATCCTCTCTTGCCTCAATCCAAGGACTTGGCATGTACCCAAGACCCTGAGGGTTGATCCAGGTATAGGGAGTATGAGTGATGACTGATCTGTAGGTTGGGAACCCCAGTGATAGAAGGGGTAGTACGGCTGTATGTGAGGGATTTGCTTGGGATAAACGGTGACATCACTATGCATATCATTAGTTCTCTTTCTTATATGGATGAGACTAGTAGGTTATTGCTATAAGCGGCTGCGGAGGCAATAGCAATTATGGATGCACTGCCCACATATAATCTATCTTTCTCTAACAAGTACACGCATAATTTATTTCTATCTTTTATTCCCATCAGATGTTTTTGCACACCTACAGGTGAAACCGAACGCCCTAGGCCTCTCTCTCCATCATCGACAACAACAAAAGACACAAGCTACTGGTCCGGTAAAAACACAAAAGGAATTCTAAAACTCCTGAAGGTCCGTTAAAGTAACTTCACTATGTATTTGCTTCCTGTGGATTCGATAACCTAGGTATACTAGGGAAAAAGAGCTATACTACATCCGTAATCCGGATCGAAGGTATCAACCCTTTTTCTGGTGCCGTTGCCGGGCAAGCAATAGCTACCCTAGTGAGGTTATTAGGAATCTTGCTAGTTTTAATTCTTGTTTTTAATTTTGTTAGTTTGCTTTCAGTCTTTATTTGATAAACCAAAAAAATTAGTTATTCTTTAAATTCTTGTTTTTACTGTTATAATTTTTAATGTAAGAAAACCCAAAAATATAGGAAGTATGGCTGAAAAGAAGCTTGGGGAGTTTGCTACTCCCAATAATGATTACTTGCATACTCCTATTACTCAGCCAGCAATAGCTCCCAATGACTATGAAATTAAGCCCCATTACTTAAGTTTGGTTCAACAGAATCAATTTGGAGGCTCTGCTGTTGAAGATGCAGGTATGCACTTAAATACTTTCACTGAAATATGTGATATGATGCGTATAAAAGACGTTGACCCCGATGCGGTCAAATTACGTCTATTTCCTTTCTCTCTAAGAGGGAGAGCTAAAGAATGGTTGCTATCTTTGCCTAAAAATACTATTACATCATGGGTGGGATGTACTTCTTTATTTATGACTAAATTTTTCCCACCTGCAAAGACTATGCAACTCTTATCTAATATTACTTGTTTTAGACAGGAAGAGTGTGAGCCACTAGCGCTTAAATGGGAGAGGATGAAAGAATGCCTAAGAAAATGTCCTAGTCATGGGATGGAAGATTGGTTAATCCTCCATTTATTTTATAATGCTCTTAATCCTGTGTCTAAGTCTATGCTTGATACTGCAGCTGGAGGAACATTCATGGGTAAACATATTACCGAAGCAAAGCAGCTGCTAGACAATATGCAAGACAACCATGCCCAATGGCATGTGGAAAGATCAAACACGAAGAATGTGAACTTTGTCTCTCCACAAGAGAACGAAGATCTTAATGCTAAGTTGGATGAGCTCATACTAGCCGTAAAAGGTAAGGAAACTCAAGTAAGAGCCACCCCCAAAACAAACATAGAAGAAATAGACTTTGTAGCTCGTAATGATTACAATCCTGCTTGGAAGAAGAGTTACAATCCTAACTTTCGGAAACATTATGCTAGTCCTACAAATAACTCTAATAATAATATGGGAACTAGTAATGGTAGTCTCCAAGAAACGCTTAAGTCTTTCATAGACTCATAAAATGAACAAAATAATATTCTAGTGAAATTTACGGAGAACCGTGATGCTATGCTTGGTAAATTATCTAACCAAGTTGTTAGTTTGAGAAATGATTTGCAGGACCTTCAAGAAAGAATAAGGATCGTTGAGGCACAGCTAGGTAAGATATCTGAGAGTCAAATTCTCATTTTAGCTAAATTTGCAGGTAAAGCTGAGCCCAATCCTATTGAAGAACTCAAAATTATGAGGATCCAAAGGGAGGAGCGTGAAGAACTTGATTATAGTAATGCCCCTTCACCAAGCTACACCATCAAAGATCTCGTAAAAAGGATCAACGTCAAAATTCCGGTAAGTGAAGGTAATGATGAAGCCATGTATCAACACTTTGTTGATCAAGTAGCAATTAAGGTACGCGAGATTGAAGAGGAATACAAGAAAATCACTAAAAAGTTACCTATTAAACTAGATGACATATTTGAGCCTACTATTAAGATAAAGATTGGAACCAATGAGATAGCTGCACTTTGTGATCTAGGTGCAAGCGTCTCAACAATTCCAAAGAGTCTTTTTAACAAGTTAAATCTTGTCTCCTTTGAAATTACAGAATTAAAACTGCATCTAGCAGATTCTACCTACAAACAAGTTGTAGGGATTAAGGAGAACACTTTAGTTTATATCAAGGGTTGTCTTGCTCTCATTGATTTCGTTATTGTTGACATGCCTGAAGATACTGTTGCTCCTATAATACTAGGCCGTCCTTTCTTGAGAACTATAAAGGCTTTAATTAACCTTCATGAAGGGAACGTGAAGTTGCAATTGCCTTCGCGACATCCTTTTGTTATTCATTTCCCCAGGAAGAAGAAAGCCAAACACAACGAGAAGGAGGCCATCACTTTTAAGGCCAATTACTTTGGAGTGGGTGTTCCACTCATCTGGCCCAAGTGAGTATCATCAAGGTCAAGCTATTGACCATAAAAGAGCGCTCCATGGGAGGCAAACCATGTTAAATTAAGGTTTGAGTTAAGTTTTTAGTTTTAGTTTAAGTTTTTGTTTAATAAAGAGTGCTAGAAAACTCCATTTGAGGAGAAGAAATTCCGTAGTACTTGAAATTCTGCATTATTCATGCTATTGCTGGTCGACAATTTTTACTGTCAATTTTCTATCAAAAACAATGTATATCGCTAAGTTACAGGAAAAGAAATAGTTTACGAAGAAACAAAAAAATTCTGATGCACACAAACGGTTTAACGACCAACTATACGGCGGGAATAAACATTCCGGCCGTATAGTTCCGGCCGTATAGTTCCGGTCGTATAGTTATCTTTACCATCGTAATTTTTTTTGCAATATGTACTGAGAGTTTAACAACCAACTATACGGTGTGAATAAAAATTACGACCATATAGTTCCGGTCGTATAGATATCAATGCCTCCGTACAATTCCTTTTCTTATATGCTGAGAGTTTAACGACCAACTATACGACGGGAATAAAAAAATCCAGCCGTATAGTTTCGGTCGTATAGATATCTATGCCTTTACAAATTTTCTTTCGCAGGGACAGACAGTTTAACGACCAACTATACAGACGGAACATTTTGTTCTGCCCGTATAGTTGCGCCCGTATAGCTGCGCCGCAGGAGGAAGACCTAATATTTTGACAGAACGCCAACTATACGGCCGAAAGGCATGTTCCGCCCGTATAGTTGCGTCTGACCACAAAATCACACGAGAAGGTACTCCCAACTCCAAAACTTCAATCCTTTTTTCTTTCTTCTACCTCCAAACTCTCTCAAAACCTCAAGGGATCTTCATCTCTACTCAATTTTGTTCGATTTTCTCACACACAAGTGATCTACGGTATGTTTCTCCTCCGATCCTCCAATTACTTTTTGCAAATTCATCTTCGATCTATCGTCATTAACAATCTAGGGTGAGACCTACTATGAACCAATTGCCATGATTTTCTTGCCTAGATTATTATCTTGAGGAGATTCTTTAGTATGTTTAGATGAGGAATATATTATACTTACTGTTGTTGGATCAAAAGGTTTTATTTTTTCCTTTCTTCAATGATTTGGAAGATGAACACAAGGAGCCAAACTCGTGCTCGTGCCACCGCTAGTGCTTCTCGGGCAATCACCCAGGAACGCATGGGGATACGGTTCAGGGATGAGGCTCATCGTGAACACTTCAACAAGATCAAGAACCATGAAGTGAAGGCCACCAAGTGGGCTTGCCCCATTATATTGAACCAACTCGGTATTTTTGATGACTTTAATTTACTTTGCAATAGAGCTGGCCTGCCAAACTTTGTGTACAATGATGCACCTACTTATCGCCGCTTAACCATTGAATTCCTAAGTTCATTGCAAAACACCGTTAAACTATGGCAAGGAGAGGATACTATTTCTTTCCGTCTGATGAACAACAACTACACTTTAACATTAGATGAATGGTGTGCATGCTTTAATTTGCCAAACAATGATGCTCATGCTTTACGCGCATCCTTTACTGGCTTAATTCCTTCCCCTGATCAATACTATAATGGAATGAGCTAAACTAGTAGAGTGAACAAGGGGAATGATGGCTCAAAAAGTGATGAGCTCGTTGGGAACCCCAAGAGGAAGGTATGATGAGCACAGTAGCAAATTTCCCTCAGTGATGAAACCAAGGTTATCAAACCAGTAGGAGCAAGGAAACAACCCCAAGGTGTTGTCTTCCAACTTGGAATCCTACACAACACAACCACAGAACTTTTCCCCAACTTACAGTGAGGTTGTCAATCTCACTGGTTTTGCTAAAAACAAAGGATTAAATGTATTGTGTGGAAGATAGTAATTGCTTGCAAAAAGTAAACAGAAAACAGTAAATAGATTGTAGATTGATGGTAAAGAATGGATTAGGGTCCATAGTTCACTAGAGGTGATTCTCCTTAAGATAGTTGACATGTTGGGTGAACAAATTATAGCGAGGCAATTGACAGACACTGAGAAAGCATACATGCATATACTAATCATCTTGACTCCTATGAGATTTGATTGGGCATTACAACATTATACATAGACCGTAATCTAACTGCATCTATGACTAATAATCCACCTTCAGGTTATCATCTGAACCCCCTCTAGTATTAAGTTGCAAGCAACCGATAATTGCATTAAGAAAAGTGTGTAAAGTAAACAATATGATTGTTCTATGAACAAAGGATTGATGTTTTCTCCCTAGTAGCAACAGCACATCTAGTACCTTAGAGATTTCTGTCACTTCCCCAGATTCCTAGAGGCATGAACCCACTATCGAGCATAAATAGTCCCTCTTGGAGTTGCTAGCATCTACTCAGCCAAGATAGCTACTAACAACGGAAATCATGCAAGATCACAAATAACATAGACATGATAGAATCAATAATTAATCTGAAATAGCATCTCAATATCCATCGGATCCCGACAAACACAACATGTGAGATTACAAATAGATGATCTTGATCATGAACGGAGCTCACAAGATCTAAATGGTAGCACAAAGGAGGAGAACCAACCATCTAGCTACTACATGGACCCGTAGTCTAGGGATGAACTACTCACGCATCACACCGGAGGCAAGCATGGTGATGAAGAAGGCCTCTAGGGTGATCTCTCCCCTCCGGCAGGGTGCCGGGAAGAGCTTTAGATCCCTCCCTATCTAGGGATGGAGATGGCGGTGGCTACAGACTCTGTTCTGGAATTTTGATCGGGTACTTAGGGTTTTCGTCCAGAGGCAATATATAGGCGAAGGGGCAAGGTCGATGGAGTACCAGGGGGCCCACACCCCCTGGTGGCGTGCCCCCTAGATCGCGCCGCCACCAGGTGTGGCCGTCCTTGTGCGCCACTTCATCTCCCCTCCGGACTCAGTATTCCTTCTGGTGAAATATTGACTTGGGCTTTTGTCCGGTTCAATTCCGAGAATATTTCCTTACTAGCTTTTCTGAAACCAAAAACAGCAGAAAACAGGCAACTAGCACTGTGGTATCTTGTTAATAGGTTAGTTCTAGAAAATGTGTAAAAATACTCCAAAGTGTGGACAAAACATAAGAAAGTAAATATAAAACAAGCACGGAACATCAAAAATTATAGATACATTTACAACGTATCAACATCCCCAAGCTTAACTCCTGCTCGTCCTCGAGTAGGTAAGTGATAAAAAAGAATAATTTTTGAGGTGACATGCACCATCATAATCTTGATCAAGGTATTTATAACATTGATAGCTAGGATCATGGTACTTTAACATAGCATGAAAGATATAGTTCTAACAATAAGACATAGCAACTATGTTGTAACATGAAAAGGTACAAACAAAAGATTCATGAATAACAATGTTTTGAAAGACGTTTGTTTGTTTCTCATATAGAAAACATAATGAGAATGGCATTCAGCTTGTCCCTCATAGTGTTAAATGCATAGGACACCTTCAAAGTTCATAACAGTGACTGGATACAAGTAGTTTAAGAACAAGCAATATAAAAGTTCTGAATCAATCAACAAGTCTTGGGGCAATGCACATTAAACTAATAATAGCCACTATGCTCTCTCAATAGGTGCATAAAGATAAAATATGGAGACTCAACATAAAAAGTAAAAGAAAGGCCCTTCATAGAAGGAAGCAGGGATTCAAGTCTCATAAAGAGCTTCCAAAAATTATGGTACTTATTAGCTTTCAGCTCTCATTGCCCCTATCATAAGCATCTTTAGGTGGTTAAGGTTAAAGTTAACAAATATGAGGATATGCTTGACAAGTTATAAGCTGAAAATCTCATGCACCTTACTTACGAGTACCGTTCCTCATGCTACTCAAGTTTAGTCATAAGTAAGTTCTTGTCATTGTAAGTACATGTGTATCATAGAGAACCGCCAACGGGGTACCCCTTGCCCGATGATACGGAAGAATCCCCATATCAAAATGACAAGGCAAGCAGACAATGAGCATCTCAGCATCCTTTTATTTCCTATTTGCATAGGCCTCTCTTTTTTCTTTTTTATTCTTTTTTCTCTCCCTTTTTCTTTCCTATTTGCATAGGTTTTTTTATAGAGGATGCTTCATAGATTTCTCACTATGGTTACGCTGCAGGTTTCCACCATGATTAGGCATGGATTAGACCAGCTGCCCAGGCGTTTCTCTAACACATATACGAACTCCATGAGCCTTACAAGCTCCCCTTTCATTTCACACCGCCGGGATCCATAAGCAAAAGAACATGATATCAACTAAATAAAGTGTAATGTTGAAAGTGTTCCCCATGATAGCATGGTTCTGATAATTCACAACTTACAAAGTGCAAGCATATACGCAACATAGATGGGCACAATGGTTCAAGTTTATTAAGTGCAAGAAAAGTAAAGTGTGCCATCAATTTCGTGAGAGCTTTAATCACTAATTTTCACATAACAAGTTTAATTCGGAAGGTAGATAAAAACATGAATATACTTGGAATAGCAAATGCTAATAGGTAGGTATGGTGGACTCTTTGGAATAACTTGGTTTTATTTGGAGTTGGATCCATGAGTGGAACTCATACTTGGTATGGAGGCTAGCAAAAGACTGGGAGCGACCAACTAAGAGAGCAATGATGGCCATAATCATGCAAAGCGACAAAACATCATTAGTTAAAGCATAAAGTGATATTATAAGTCGAAAACTAAATGATCATAGAGGCTATGGTGACTTGGTATAGTCTTAACATGGTGTGAGCATGCGCCAAGTCAACCCAAATAAAGTATTAAAGGAGAATACCACAATATTATGGCTTTATATGCTAAAAAACGCATGATTCTTTCAAGGCACATTAAGCAATCTCAATTGTTTATAACATGTCATGCTACAACAATAATCACTAAGCATAAAGCCAAATCAATATCAAGCATGACATGATAAAGCCTAAGTCACAGTCAAAAACAAGCTCATTTTATACCACTTAAGCATGAACTTTCCTACTCTTTTCCAATCCAAATCAACTTATTTGAAAACTAATGTATGAATGCGGGGGTCCAACCAACTTATTCAAGCAAACTAAGCAAACGAAAACTAAAAAAGAAAACAAAGACGCTCCAAGAACAACACAATTGTGCATGAAACAATAAAAATGAAGTGTTTGGAAGAAACCTTAGATTTTTATTGATGAAGAAGGGGATGCCTTGGGCATCCCCAAGCTTTGACGCTTGTACTTCTTGAATATTTCTTGGGGTGACACGGGTGGCATCCCCAAGCTTGAGATTTTGTACATACTTCATCTTATCACATTACTCTTCCCTACACTTTAAAAGTTCCTTCATACAAAACTTCACACAATCTTCATTAGCAACATTAGTGTGCTCAAGATAATAAGTCTTTTGGTTTAGTTTCAACACATAAAACTTTCATTAAAACAAAAGCTACTGTAGTACTTCCTTTTAAAAGTTCAATAATTTTGGCAAGAACTCAAAGAGAAAGAGATAAGAGGCAAATGTAAATAATGGCAGAAATCTGACAAAACAGACCAGCAGGTAAAAACCATTTTTTTCGAAAACCTTATGTTGCTCGAATTGAATAGTTTTGAACTAACGAAAGTTGGATAACAACCTGGGGCAGAAGCACAAAACATTACAGCTCAAACCGACGTACAGAGATTTTTCACGAATTTTACGCGAAGCACAAAAATCTGTTTCAGGACAACAACTTTCCCAAATCTTTCTTCTCTCTCATTAGGTTACTCTTGGCACAAAAACCACACAAAAATAATAAGGAGCGTTTATTACAGAAGCAATAACTTCCAAGACTCAACAAAAGATTCCTAACGAAATTTGGGTCATCTTCTAATAAGTGCTTTTCTTTAACACCTTTGAGCTAGGCATAAGAAGCAAGAAAAGAATCAAGTATTCTCAAATGAAGAAGCATTAAGAGCAAATTTTGTTTTAATAGGAGAGGCAAAAGGAATATTATCTCTCTTCTTGGGGAAGTGTTCCATACCTTTCTTGAGTGGGAATTGATATTTAATGGTGCCTTCTTTCATATCAATAATGGCACCAACAGTTCTAAGAAAAGGTCTTCCCAAAATAATAGGACAAGAAGCATAGCATTAAACATCCAAAACATAGAAATCAATGGGGACATAGGAATTTTTAACCATAATAAGAACATCATTAATACTCCCCATGAGTTTTGTTTTTATCATTATCATCAAGTTGGACATTTAAATAACAATCTTCCAATGGTGGCAAATCAAGCATTTCATAAATCTTTCTAGGCAGAATAGAAACACTACTATCAAGATCACATAAAGCTTTGAGATCAAAATCATTCACTTTCATATTAATGATGGGTTCCCAACCATCTTCTAATTTCATAGGAATAGAAGCTTTATGTTTCGTCTTTTCTTCTTTAATTTTTATGAGAGCATCAGTAATGTGTTTTGTAAAGGCCATATTCATAGCACTAGCATTAGGACTTTTAGCAAGCTTTTGTAGGAACATAATTACTTCAGAGATATTGCAACCATCAAGATCAAAATCATAATTATCATCTAAAGTAGTAGAGCTATTGTATCCCATATTTCGAAGAATTTTAGCGTTTTTATTAGAAAAGGTTCCATTGGGTTTACTAGCTTCGACATTAGTGGTGGTGATAGTAGAAATACTACTATTTCTAGCAATGTCATCTTCTCTTTCCCACTTAGCATGCAATTCAGCTAACAGTCTAACATTTTCATCAATTCTAACTTGTATGGCATTAGTAGCAGCAAAGGGATTTTCAATAGTTTTAGGTTTAGCAGCTATTTTATTCAAAGAAGATTGTGCTTCAAACAATGATGCTATATTTATTTTAACATTAGAGAGTTTTTCCTCAATAGTTTTATTGAAGGCAGTTTGTTTACTAATAAAATCTTTAAGAATGACTTCAAGTTCAGAGAGTGCACTTCTATTATTGTTGTAGGAATTTCCATAAGCATTACCATTATTGGGAGGATATGGCCTATAATTATTATTACCAAAATTATTCATGTAGGCATTGTTGCTAAAGTTATTATTTCTAATAAAGTTCACATCAACTTGCTCTTCTTGAGCAACCAAAGAAGCTAAGGGAACATGATTTGGATCAATATGAGCTTTCCCATTAACAAGCATAGACATAATACCATCAATTTTATCACTCAGGGAGGAGGTTTCTTCAACATAATTTACCTTCTTACCTTGTGGAGCTCTCTTAGTATGCCATTCAGAATAGTTAACCATCATATTATCCAGAAGCTTTGTTGCAGCACCCAAAGTAATGGTCATAAAGGTACCTCCAGCAGCAGAATCCAGCAGATTTCTTGAAGAATAATTCAGTCCTACGTAAAAGGTTTGGATAATCATCCAAGCAGTCAGTCCATGAGTGGGACAATTCTTTACCAAAGATTTCATTATTTCCCAAGCTTGAGCAACATGTTCATTATCAGATTGCTTAAATTTCATTATTTCACTTCTCATAGATATAACCTTAGCAGGAGGATACTATTTTCCAATGAAAGCATCTTTGCATTTAGTCCAAGAATCAATACTACTTATAGTTAGGGATAGCAACCATTCTTTAGCTTTTCCTATCAAAGAGAAAGGAAACAATTTAAGCTTAATAATATCTCCATCTATATCCCTATGTTTTTGCATCTCACAAAGTTCAACAAAGTTATTAAGGTGAGCAGCAACATCTTCAATACCCATACCAGAAAATTGTTCTTTCATAACAAGATTGAGCAAAGCAGGTTTAATTTCAAAGAAAGTAGCTTCAAGAACATGTGGAGCAATAGGTGTGCACATGAAATCATTGTTGTTGGTGCTAGTGAAGTCACACAACTTAGTGTTTTCAAGAGTAGTCATTTTTTTGTGATTTTAATATAAAGAGCAAACTAGTACAACTAATTTTTTTGTGTGTTTTTGATAAAGAAACAAGCAAACAAAGCAGAAATAAACTAAGCAAAACAAAAAACAAAGTAAAGAGATTGGTTATGAAGGACTCCCCTTGTAAAGCTATCCTTGACTCCCCGGCAATGGCGCCAGAAAATAGAATTGATGGCTCAAAAAGTGATGAGCTCATTGGGAACCCCAAGAGGAAGGTATGATGAGCACATCAGCAAATATTCCCTCAGTGATGAAACCATGGTTATCGAACCAGTAGGAGCAAGGAAACAACCCCAAGGTGTTGTCTTCCAACTTGGAATCCTGCACAACACAACCACATAACTTTGCCCCAACTTACAGTGAGGTTGTCAATCTCACCGGTTTTGCTGAAAACAAAGGATTAAACGTATTGTGTGGAAGATAGTAATTGCTTGCAGAAAGTAAACAAAAAAAGTAAATAGATTGTAGATTGATGGTAAAGAATGGACCGGGGTCCATAGTTCACTAGAGTTGATTCTCCTTAAGATAGTTTACATGTTGGGTGAATAAATTACAGCGGGGCAATTGACACACACCGAGAAAGCATACATGCATATACTAATCATCTTGACTCCTATGAGATTTGATTGGGCATTATAACATTATACATAGACCGTAATCCAACTGCATCTATGACTAATAATCCACCTTCAGGTTATCATCCGAACCCCCTCCAGTATTAAGTTGCAAGCAACAGATAATTGTATTAAGCAAAGTGTGTAAAGAAACAATACGATCGTTCTATGAACAAAGGATTGTTGTTTTCTCCCTAGTAACAACAGCATATCTAGTACCTTAGAGATTTAGTCACTTTCCCAGATTCCTAGAGGCATGAACCCACTATCCAGCATATATACTCCATCTTGGAGTTGCTAGCATCTACTCGGCCAAGATAGCTACTAAAAACGGAAAGTATGCAAGATCACAAATAACATAGACATGATAGAATCAATAATGAATCTGAAATAGCATCTCAATATCCATCAGATCCCCGTAAACACAACATGTGAGATTACAAATATATGATCTTAATCATGAACGGAGCTCACAAGATCTAAACATGGTAGCACAAAGGAGGAGAACTAACCATCTAGCTACTACATGGACCCGTAGTCCAGGGATGAACTACTCACGGATCACACCGGAGGCAGGCATGGTGATGAAGAAGGCCTCCAGGGTGATCTCTCCCCTCCGGCAGGGTGCCGGGAAGAGCTTCAGATCCCTCCCTATCTAGGGATGGAGATGGCGGTGGCTACAAACTCTTTCGTGGAATTTTGATAGGGTACTTAGGGTTTTCATCCCGGAGGCAATATATAGGCGAAGGGGCAAGGTCGGTGGAGTACCAGGGGGCCCACACCCCCCCGTGGGGCCCCCAGGCCGCACCACCACTAGGTGTAGCCGCCCTGGTGCGCCACTTTGTCTCCCCTTCGGACTTTGTATTCCTTCTGGTGAAATATTGACTTGGGCTTTTGTCCGGTCCAATTCCGAGAATATTTCCTTACTAGCTTTTCTGAAACCAAAAACAGCAGAAAACAGGTAACTGGCACTTTGGCATCTTGTTAATAGGTTAGTTCTAGAAAATGTGTAAAATACTCCAAAGTGTGGACAAAACATAAGAAAGTAAATATAAAACAAGCATGGAACATCAAAAATTGTAGATACATTTACAACGTATCAGGGAAGAATATTCAACATCCTGCAATTCGCTATTTGTTCTATGTTATTGCTAACACCTTGCAGGCACATAATGAGTTCACGAGACTCAACGTGGAGGACATCCTAGTCCTTGCAAAGGCTACTTACATCAACTGCAACCTGTCACTCAACTTGGGCACCATCCTTGTGCGCTACCTGGAGAACGAAGCCTCCCCAAGCCAAGGGCCAATCACAGGAGGAGGCGTCATCACCGAGCTTGCCACTGCCCTATACATCGATCTAGGTGAGTTGCAACCCGTACTAGGTGAGACACGTCTTGGTTTCTCCACCTTGAGGGCCTATGGGATGCTCACTAGGAGAGGTGGTGTTTATTACCTGCATATTGCTGGAGCTGGGCGTATCTACCCCGCTCCTTTGCCTAATGGTCTTTTCTCTATCGAGCAAGGACGTTTTCTATATGATGTGCAGGTTGAGCAGCACCAACCCGAAGAGGAAATTCCTAAAGAGGATGAGGACCAAGAGGAGGAGAAAGAAGTTCCTCACGAAGAGGAGCAACCACAAACCCGATTCGCCACATACCAAGATTTCCAAGGACTTGGAGGGACTGTGGAGAGGATGCACAGCCTCTCTTTGAACCTCCGAGAATCAACAAGTAACCTCTCAACTCAATTTGCGAACTGGAGTAATGACTTTTTCCCGCCACGACAATGATTTGAAGGGCTTGCAAAAGCCTAAGCTTGAGGAAGTTTCCTCATGTATCTTGGCGTTCATTTGATTTTATTTATTTCGAGGTTATGTTTTTATTTGAGTTTATAAGCACTCATGTTGGTTTCCCCAACACTTTATCTTTAGTTCTTTCTATTTGCTTTCGAAATTTTCTAGCCGAGCTTTGCTGCCAATTTTCTATTCTTTAAATTCCCTCTCTTAAAAAATCACAAAAAGATTTCTCCATTTTTCCTTATTTTCCCTCTTTCTTTTCTTTCTGCCTCGAGGTCTTCGTATATTTGCAGGAGAGTGATCAACTTCAAGTTTCCAAGAAACAAATAAAAAAGGAAGAGAGAAGCGGAACCAAACATGAGAGGTATGCCTTATGACTCCCCACTTTTGAAGTTTGAGAAACTCATGCTAGTTAGTAGTGAATGTTGAGATATTATATTGGTGGAGTGAGTCTTTGTATCATAGTAAGATTGTAGTTTGCATGGGTATTTAATTGGGCTCGTTTTGTTCCAGCTCTCGTAGTTAACCAAGTCTTGCCTAAACAATTGTAATAAGAAAAAGTCTCACAATTGAAGGCTTGGGTGTTGTAGTGCTTACTCTTGAAGGTTTATTTCTAGAGACACTTAACACCACTAGAAATGTTGATTGACTTGATAGCTCTCTTTGAAAGGATTTGTTCGATTGAATTAATGTTTAGCGGTTTTTGTGAGCATGCCAAAGTTTGACTTGTTAATCATAAGAATGATATAGCTTTACGCGTGTCAAACTTCATGGGATGCCAACAACTCCACTGGCCTAAGAATGATCTTCATGGAGGAAACTCCTAGATTTTGGCTATAAGTTGATTAAACACTTGTAGCAGCAATGCTATAGTGGGTAAGATTCTTGGCACTCCCTGGTAGCTGTAATCATGATGGAATCACTCCTCTGGCTATTATGAGTAATCATTATGCAAAAGGAACAAAAACCTTAGTGATGCCTGATGGCTCAATGCACGACGCCCAAAAAAGTGCTTGGTGCGTGGTTGATGTAGAGCTCGTTGGGAACCCCAAGAGGAAGGCATGATGAGCATAGCAGCAAGTTTCCCTCAGTTATGAAACCAAGGTTTAATCGAACCAGTAGGAGCAAGGAAACACCCCAAAGGTGTTACTAGCTAAGCTTTGGCAGGGCGCACTACCGGTGCTAGTAGCAACGTGGAGACCTACACAACACAAGCATAGAACTTTGTCCCCAACTTGCGATGAGGTTGTCAATCTCACCGTGTTTTGCAGAAAACAAAGCATTAAACGTATCGAATGGAAAGAAGTAAAAGTTTGCAGAAAGTAAACACAAAACAGTAAATAGTTTATAGATTGTATGTAAAGAAAAGGATCGGGATCCATAGTTCACTAGAGGTGGCTCTCCTTAGATAGATAACATGCTGGGTGAACAAATTACAGCGGGGCAATTGACAAACACCGAGAAAGAAATACATGCATATACTAATCATCTTGACTCCTTTGAGACTTGATTGGGCATTACAACATAATACATAGACCGCCATCCAACTGCATCTATGACTAATAATCCACCTTCAGGTTATCATCCGAACCCCCTCTAGTATTAAGTTGCAAGCAACAGATTATTGCTTTACGAACTGCGTGTAAAGTAAACAATACGATTGTTCTATGAACAAAGGATTGTTGTGTTCTCCCTAGTAGCAACAGCACATCTAGTACCTTAGAGATTTCTGTCACTTCCCCAGATTACCAGAGGCATGAACCCACTATCAAGCATAAATACTAACTCTTGGAGTTGCTAGCATCTACTTGGCCAAGATATCTACTAACAACGGAAAGCATGCAAGATCACAAATAACAAAGACATGATAGAATCAATAATCAATCTGAAATAGCATCTCAATATCCATCGGATCCCCGCAAACACAACATGTATGAATTACAAATAGATGATCTTCATCATGAACGGAGCTCACAAGATCTAGACATGAAAGCACAAAGGAGGTGAACCAGCCATCTAGCTACTACATGGATCCGTAATCCAAGGATGAACTACTCACGCATCACACCGGAGGCTTGCATGGTGATGAAGAAGGCCTCCAGGGTGAATTCCCCTCTCCGGCAGGGTGCCGGGAAGAGCTTCAGATCCCTCCCGATCTAGGGATGGAGATGACGGCGGCTACAGACTCTTTCGTGGATTTTTGATCGGGTACTTAGGGTTTACGCCCCGAGGGCATCTTATAGTCGGAAGGGGAGGCCGAGGGGGTGCCAAGGGCCACCACACCACCCCTGGTGCGGGCCCAGCCTGGCTGCGCGGCCAGGTGGTGTGGCCGGCCTCTGGCCCTTCTCTGTCTCGTATTCTGGCACTTGATCCCTTCTGGAAAAATAGGCACTTTGGCTTTTATCCCGTCCAATTCCGAGAATATTCATTTTCTGACTTTCCTGGAACCAAAAACAGCAGAAAACAGTCAGCTGGCACTGTGGCTCTTGTTAATAGGTTAGTCCAAGAAATCACATGAAAAGTACTCCAAAGTTGGAACAAAACACAAGAAAGTGGATAAAACCAAGCATGGAACATCAAAAATTATAGATACATTTGCAATGTAGCAACATCCCCAAGCTTAACTCCTGCTCGTCCACGAGTAGGTAAGTTATAAAAAGAAAGAATAATTTTTGAGGTGACATGCACCATCAAAGACTTGATCAAGGTATTTGCAAAACATTCAAAGCTGGGATCACAATACTTAAATCATAACATGAAAGACAAAGTTCTAGCAATAAGCAAAGAAACTATCATGCAACATGAAAAAGCACAAACAAAAGATTCATGAATAACAATGCTTTGCAAGACGTTTGTTTGTTTCACATAAAGAAAACATGGCATAATAGTATTCAGCTTGTCCCTCAAAGAGTAGCAAATATAAATGCATAGGACACCTTCAAAGTTCATAAGAGTGACTAGATACAATTAGTTTAAAACAAGCAATAACAAGTTATGCATCAATCAACTAGTCTTGGGACAATGCACATAGAACTAAGAATGGCCACTATGCTCTCAAAGTAGGTGCATAAAGATAGAAGATGGAGACTCAATATAATGGTGGAAGAAAGGCCTTTTGTATAAAAGGAAGTAGGGATTCAAGTCTTATAAAGAGCTTCCAAAAATTATGGTACTTATAGCTTTCAGCTCTCATTGCCCCTATCATAAGCATCTTGATGTGATTAAGGTTAAAGTGAACAAACTATGGTGTACATGCTTAACGAAGTATAAGTCAGAAATCTCATGTCCCTTGTATACGAGGGTCGCTCCTCATGCTACTCAAGTTTAGTCACCGGTAAGTTCTTGTCATCGTAAGTACATGTGTATCATAGAGAACCGCCAACGGGGTACCCCTTGCCCGATGATACAGAAGAATCCCCATATCAAAATGACAAGGCAAGCAGACAACAAGCATCTCAGCATTCTTCTTATTTACCATGGGAATATGGTGCTTTTTCCTCTCTTTCCTCTTTTCATAGTATCTTTTTTTTATTTTCTCAATATAGGACTCCTTTTTTTATAAGAAGAATGCTTCATAGACAGCTCATTATGGTTACGCTGCAGGTTTCCACCATGTCAGCATGGATTAGACCAGCGGCCCAAGCGTTTCTCTAACACATATACATAACTCCATGGACTTACAAGCTCCCCTTTCATTTCACACCGACGACATCCATATACAAAAGAGCATGATATCAACTAGGTACAAGTACCAAGTGCAATGTTGAAAGCGTTCCCCATGAAAGCATGGTTCTGCTAATTCCCAACAAATAAGTGCAAGCATATACAACATAGACGACACAATGGTTCAAGTTTATTAAGGGCAAGTAAAGTAAAGTGTTCCATCAAGTTCGTGAGAGCTTTAATCACTAGTTTTCTCATAACAAGTGGAAGGTAAACAAAAGCATGAATATACTTGGAATAGCATCAGCTAGTAGGTAGGTATGGTGGACTCTTTGGAATAACTTGGTTTAGGGAGTTGTATGCATGAGTGGAACTCATACTTTGTTGTGGAGGCTAGCAAAAGACTGGGAGCGACAAACTAAGAGAGCAATAATGGCCATAATCATGCAGAGCGACAAAACATCATTGATCAAAGCATAAAGTGATACTACAAGTTGAAAACTAAAGGATCATAAAGGTTATGGTGACTTGAGATAGTCATAACATGGTGTGAGCATGTGCCAAATCAACCCAAATAAAACATCAAAGGAGAATACCGCTATACTATGCTTTAAGATGCTAAAACAACGCATGATTCATCCAAGGCACATTAAGCAATCTCAATTGTTTATAACAAGTCATGCTACAACAAATAATACTAAGCATAAAGCCAAAACAATATCAAGCATGGCATGACAAAGCATAGGCCACAGTCAAAAACGAGCTCTTTTTACCACATAAGTATGAACTTTCCTACTCTTTTCCAAACCAAACCAAACTATTTGCAAACCAATGTATGAAAGAGGGGGTCCAACCAATTTATTCAGAAAACTAAGCAAACCAAGCAAACTAAAAACCAAAACGAAAATGAAAAAGAAGACGCTCCAAGAAAAAACACAATTGTGCATGAAACAATAAAAATGAAGCGTTTGGAAGAAACCTGGGATTTTTATTGATGAAGGAGGGGATGCCTTGGGCATCCCCAAGCTTTGACGCTTGTACTTCTTGGATATTTATTGGGGTGACACGCGTGGCATCCCCAAGCTTGAGCTTTAGTCCATCCTTCATCTCATTACTCATTCCTTCCATACACCTAAAAAATTTCCTTCATACAAAACTTCACACAATCTCATTAGCAACATTAGTGCACTTAAGAAAAATAAGTCTCAAGGTTCAGTTCTAAAACCAAATAAACTTCCATTAGAACACTAGCTACTGTAGCACTTCCCTCAAAAAGCTCAATTCCCCAAAAGAACTCAAGAAGGAACCAACAAGAAGCAAATGCAGAAAATGGCAGAAATCTGTCAAAACAGACCAGCAGGTAAAGACAAATTTGTTCGAAGACCTTCTGTTGCTCAAATTAAAAAGTGTTGAACAAACGAAAGTTAGATAACAACCTGTGGCAGAAGCACAAAAAATTACAGCTCAATCCGACATACAGAGTTCTCTCAGAAATTTTTACGGTGAAGCACAAGAATCTGTTTCGGGACAGCAACTTTCCCAATCATTACTTCACTCTCATTAGAGGTTACTCTTGGCACAAAAAGCAAATAAAAAAGGATAAGGAGAGGTTATTACTGAGGTAATAACTTCCAAGACTCATATAAAACTTTTGGGTTATCTCCCAATAAGTACTTTTCTTTAACGCCTTTAAGTTAGGCATAAGAAACAAAGAAAGAATCAAGTGTTCTCAAATGAAGAAGCATTAAGACCAAATTTTGTTTTCATAGGAGAAGCAAAAGAAATCTTTTCTCTCTTTTTAGGGAAGTGTTCTATACCTTTCTTGAGTGGGAGTTGATATTTAATGGTGCCTTCTTTCATATCAATGATGGCACCAACAGTTCTAAGAAAAGGTCTTCCCAAAGTAATAGGACAAGAAGCATTGTATTCAACATCCAAAACATAGAAATCAACGGGGACATAAGAATCGTTAACCATAATAAGAACATCATTAAGACTCCCCATGAGTTTGTTTTTAGCATTATTATCAAGTGGGACATTCAAATAACAATCTTCAAGAGGAGGCAAATCAAGCATATCATAAATCCTTCTAGGCATAATAGAAACACTACTATCAAGATCACACAAAGCTTTGAAATCAAAGTCATTCACTTTCATATTAATGATGGGTTCCCAACCATCCTCTTGTTTTATAGGAATAGAAGCTTTATGTTTCATCTTTTCTTCCTTAATCTTTATGAGAGCATCGGTAATGTGTTTTGTAAAGGCCATGTTCATAGCACTAGCATTAGGACTTTTAGCAAGCGTTTGTAGGAACTTAATAACTTTAGAGATGTTGCAACCATCAAGATCAAAATCAACTTTATCATCTAAAGTAGTAGAACTATTACTAGCCTCAACACTAGTGGTGGTGATAGTAGAAACACTAATGTTTCTAGCAATTTCATCTTATCTTTCCCACTTAGCATGTAATTCAGCTAATAGTCTAACATTTTCATCAATTCTTACTTGTATGGCATTAGTAGCTGCAAAGGGATTATCATTAGTTTCAGGTTTAGCAGCCATTTTATTCAAAGAATATTGAGCTTCAGCCAAAGATGCTATATTTCTTTCAGCATTAGAGAGTTTTTCCTCAATAGTTTTATTGAAAGCAGTTTGTTTACTAATAAACTCTTTAAGCATAAGTTCAAGTTCAGAGGGAGCACTCTTATTATTGTTGTAAGAATTCCCATAAGCATTACCATTGTTGGGAGGATATGGCTTATAATTGTTGTTACCAAAATTGTTCCTATAAGCATTATTACCATAAGCATTGTTGCCAAAATTGCTATTTCTTATGAAGTTCACATCAACTTGCTCTTCTTGAGCAACCAAAGAGGCTAAAGGAACATTATTTGGATCAATATGCGCTTTTCCATTAACAAGCATAGACATAATAATATCAATCTTATCACTCAAGGAGGAAGTTTTCTCAATAGAATTTACCCTGCTACCTTGTGGAGCTCTCTCAGTATGCCATTTAGAATAATTAACCATCATATTGTCTAGAAGTTTTGTTGCAGCACCCAAAGTGATGGTCATAAAGGTACCTCCAGCAGCTGAATCCAATAGGTTCCTTGAAGAATAGTTCAATCCTGCATAAAAAGTTTGGATGATCATCCAAGCAGTCAATCCATGAGTGGGACAATTCTTTACCAAAGATTTCATTCTTTCCCAAGCTTGAGCAACATGCTCATTATCAAGTTGTTTAAACTTCATTATTTCACTTCTCATGGATATAATCTTAGCAGGAGGATAGTATTTTCCAATAAAAGCATCTTTGCACTTAGTCCATGAATCAATACTATTCCTAGTTAAGGAATTCAACCATTCTTTAGCTTTTCCTCTCAAAGAGAAAGGAAACAATTTCATCTTAATAATATCACCATCTATATCCCTATGCTTTTGCATCTCACAAAGTTCAACAAAGTTATTTAGATGGGAAGCAACATCTTCATTTCCAATACCAGAAAATTGCTCTCTCATAACAAGATTGAGTAAAGCAGGTTTTATCTCAAAGAAAGTATTTTCAGCCATAGGTGGAGCAATAGGTGTGCTCATAAAATCATAGTTGTTGGTGCTAGTGAAGTCACACAACTTAGTGTTTTCAAGAGTAGTCATTTTTTTGGGTTTTCAAATAAGAAAGCAAACTAGCAAAACTAATTTTTTTGTGTTTTTTGAAGAACAAAACAAGCAAACAAAGCAAAAATAAACTAAGCAAAACAAAAACAAAAAAGTAAAGAGATCGGTTATGAGGGACTCCCCTTGTGAAGATGTCCATGACTCCCCGGCAACAGCGCCAGAAAATCGCTTGCTGGCTCAATGCACGGCGCCCAGAAAAGTGCTTGGTGCGTGGTTGATGTAGAGCTCGTTGGGAACCCCAAGAGGAAGGTATGATGAGCACAGCAGCAAGTTTCCCTAAGTTATGAAACCAAGGTTTAATCGAACCAGTAGGAGCAAGGAAACACCCCAAAGGTGTTACTAGCTGAGCTTTAGCAGGGCGCACTACCGGTGCTAGTAGCAACGTGGAGACCTGCACAACACAACCACAGAACTTTGTCCCCAACTTGCGATGAGGTTGTCAATCTCACCGTGTTTTGCGGAAAACAAAGGATTAAACGTATCGAATGGAAAGAAGTAAAAGTTTGCAGAAAGTAAACACAAAACAGTAAACAATTTATAGATTGTATGTAAAGAAAAGGACCGGGATCCATAGTTCACTAGAGGTGGCTCTCCTTAGATAGATAACATGTTGGGTGAACAAATTACAGCGGGGCAATTGACAAACACCGAGAAAGCAATACATGCATATACTAATCATCTTGACTCCTTTGAGACTTGATTGGGCATTACAACATAATACATAGACCGCCATCCAACTGCATCTATGACTAATAATCCACCTTCAGATTATCATCCGAACCCCCTCTAGTATTAAGTTGCAAGCAACAGATTATTGCTTTACAAACTGCGTGTAAAGTAAACAATACGATTGTTCTATGAACAAAGGATTGTTGTTTTCTCCCTAGTAGCAACAACACATCTAGTACCTTAGAGATTTCTATCACTTCCCCAGATTACCAGAGGCATGAACCCACTATCGAGCATGAATACTAACTCTTGGAGTTGCTAGCATCTACTTGGCCAAGATAACTACTAACAACGGAAAGCATGCAAGATCACAAATAACGAAGACATGATAGAATCAATAATCAATCTGAAATAGCTTGTCAATATCCATCGGATCCCTGCAAACACAACATGTATGAATTACAAATAGATGATCTTGATCATGAACGGAGCTCACAAGATCTAGACATGAAAACACAAAGGAGGAGAACCAGCCATCTAGCTACTACATGGATCTGTAGTCCAAGGATGAACTACTCACGCATCACACCGGAGGCTTGCATGGTGATGAAGAAGGCCTCCATGGTGAATTCCCCTCACCGGCAGGGTGCCGGGAAGAGCTTTAGATCCCTCCCGATCTAGGGATGGAGATGACGGCGGCTACAGACTATTTTGTGGATTTTTGATCGTGTACTTAGGGTTTACGTCCCGAGGGCATCTTATAGTCTGAAGGCGAGGCCGAGGGGGTGCCAGGGGCCACCACAGCACCCCTTGGCGTGGGCCCATCCTGGCCGCGTGGCCAGGTGGTGTGGCCGGCCTCTGGCCCTTCTCCGTCTCGTATTCTGGTACTTGATCCCTTCCGAAAAAATAGGCACTTTGGCTTTTGTCCTGTCCAATTCCAAGAATATTCATTTTCTGACTTTCCTGGAACCAAAAACAGCAGAAAACAGGTAGCTGGCACTGTGGCTCTTGTGAATAGGTTAGTCCAAGAAATCATATGAAAAGTACTCCAAAGTTGGAACAAAACACAAGAAAGTGGATAAAACCAAGCATGGAACATCAAAAATTGTAGATACATTTGCAATGTATCAATGCCACGAGTGTCCATCACAGCCCGATAAACTAATAAAAATCTTTGGCATGCTCTCAATTACTTAAAAACTGAAATTCTTGAAGGACAATGAATAGAAAAGTAGTGCTTGCAAAGTCTTGATTCATTGATGTGGGAGAATTGAGATACTCTAGTATAAATGCTTTTCATGACAACTCCCATACTCTTAATCTACATGATTATACTTTACTGTTGAACGGCAAGCCTATGAGTTGATTAGTTAACATGGAATAAAGTTTACTCATTTGAATCATCCATGTTTACAATATATTTGCTGTGCTGTAAGGATGCATGAAACCCGTATGATATGCTTGCCATTACTCTATATATGCTGAAGTTTTTCAGATTTATGAAGTGGAGGAAGCATGAGACTATTAATCATGAGTAAGATCACCATCTCATTATTTCAGTTTAAATGCTGAGTTCCTTTTTGATTTTGGTTTTCTTGCTCGGTACAATCAAGTTTAAGCTTGGGGAGGTTGATGGATCTAAAATATAGCCATCTACGTCCACATTTAAACTGGATATTAATCATACTTTTGATGAAATATCTCTCTAAACCCTGCCACTAATGTTAATATTTAGAGGCGTATGCAATCCTTTGTTCTTGTATTTTTCCTGCGTAGATAATGTCGTTTAAAGGAGGGAGTCACTACATTAAAGTCAATGATACAAGATTTCCTTCAACTAGAAGAAACCAGGAGCCGTCCGATGAAGGCAGACGCCGTAACGACCAACTATACGGCCGGAGCAAAAATTCCGACCGTATAGCTGTGGTGTATAGTTGGCTCCACCACCGTTAGGTCAAACAGAACAACTTTCATGAAGAGACCCCTATATAAAAAGCCTCAGGCAACGAGAAAACAAGGCTCACCTCGCCCAGACTCCACCAAAAAGTCGCATCAGATCTCCAAACCCTTCTCCATCTCCATAGCCATCTTCCACCACTTGTAATAGTAGATCTCTTCTCTGATTGGTGACATTGTAAGACTATTGCTATCAATCTTATGATTTTCATTACAATGTTTGTGATTGTTGATCTCATCTCTATGTGTGAGTAATTATCCTTGGGCTAAGGGCTTCAACCTAGCCATGTAGCAATTGTGCATGTGATTTATCATAGATGGGATCGTGTATTAGTTTGTATGACATGATGATTATTGTATCCTCTCTTGCCTCAATCCAAGGACTTGTGAGGTACTCAATACCCCCGAGGATTGAGCCAGGTATAGGGAGTATGAGTGATGATTGATCTGCAGGTTGGGAACCCCAGTAACAAAAGGGGTAGTACGGCTGTATGTGAGGGATTTGCTTGGGATTAACGGTGACATCACTATGCATATAGTTCTCTTTCTTCTATGGATGAGACTAGTAGGTTATTGCTATAAGCGGTTGCGGAGGCAATACCAATTATGGAGGCACTGCCCACATATAAACTATCTTGCTCTAACAAGTACACGCATACTTTATTTCTATCTTTTATTCCCATCACATGTTTTTGCACAGCTATAGGTGAAACCAAACGCCCTAGGCCCTCTCTCTCCATCATCGACAACAACAAAAAGACGCAAGCTACTGGTCCAGGAAAAACACAAAAGGAATTCTATAACTCCCGAAGGTATGTTAAAGTAACTTCACTATGCATTCGCTTCCCGTGGATTCGATAACCTAGGTCTACTAGGGAAAGAGAGCTATACTACATCCGTAATCTGGACCGAAGGTATCAGTACGGGCGCGTGGTATGGACGGGCTCCGCCCGTACTGCACCTTGTCTTCTTTCTCCTTTTTTTGAAGGATCCCGACAAAGTAGGTACGACCGGGTGGTACGGGCGAGGTGTGCCTATACGGGTGGTCGTTAAAACTTCAGTGTCCTCTTCTTGTTTTCTTTGCCTGATAATGAGGTTAGTACGGGTAGAGGGTACGGCGTCCGACCGTACCAATGCTCGTTAAGTGTGTTGTCAACTTCCTGAAGAATTTTCTACATCTTCCGAGTTGTCACATGAGCGGTACGGGCGCGCGGTACGGACAGGTCTGCCTGTACTGCTGGTCGTTAAACTCACTGTGAGCTCCGGAACAAGTTGATTTTCTCTGAAAATTATACTAAGGACCCGAAACATCAGTCTAGCATCCAAACAAAGCAAACATATATTTTTGGTTAACAAGATTTAAGCAAGATATGCAACACATGATTAGAGCAACAATAATTCTACTTGTCGAAAATAGTCCGAAGCTAACTCTAATAGTAAATCATGCATATATACAAGTGCTAATGCAACATGAATGCAACTAAACTCAAGACACAAAATTAAGAAAGATACCTAAAAAATTCCGGGTTGCCTCCCGGGAAGCGCTTTCTTTAAAGCCATATCAAGGTTTCGAAGCTCCATTATTACTTCAATAGATATCAACTAGAGAATTTTTTATTCTTACCTCACGTAGAAGTTTGGAGCACTTACTATCATAGTTCTGTGAAAGTCACACCCGCTTACAGTGCATAGGAGTTTGGTAAATAAATAAATTGTTTCTTCCAAATGATGATGGATATGCCATATATGATGAACATGCCTCCATAGATAGATTTATCAAAAGTATTAGATACTTACATATGAATTCAAATGTTTTACCTTGATTGGCATCATAAGGATATAATTCATAATACTCCTCCTTGATTGCACTATCATGGGGCAACACTTCGTATCACCTTTCTTTTGTAACAGGGAAAAATTCAAAGGTGTGTTTCTCCTCTAGTTCATCACACTTGCTAGCAAGTTCATAATTTCTAGAGATATCAAGCCAATCACAAAAGGAAGCATCATAAACAAATATTTCATTCGCAATGTGCCCTTCTTGTCCCTGCACATTAGTACTACAAGATTCTATCTCCAATTCATCATTATTTATGTCCTCCAAATGAGTATCTAGGCACAAGGCCTCCGCAGATAAATTATCTTCAGTGTCAACATAATAAGAAACATTACTAGATATATAGGCATCATAAATAGTTATGTCATTTTTAATATGCTCATGAGTATCAAATATGTATATAGGATTTGGAGTAGAGGGTGTAGGTGAGTGATCACTTAGCTCATCCTCCTCTTCTTGTTCCTTGCCTTTAGGTGTGGCGTCGAGGATATTATCTAGATCTTCCTTCGCAAAATCATTTGGGAGTGAGTCATTATTTGTCAGGCTTCTGCCCAATTCAGTTTGTGGGGTGCCAAAATAATTTGCTGCCAATTCTTCAATGGTTTTTTCTTTCTTGATCTCAATCTTCTTTTCATATGGCAAATTTTTGAATTGGTTGCAATTTACCTTGAGATCTTGTTCTTCAAACTATAAAGACATAACTTGTTTCTTGGGATCAGTCTTAGGGGGTTTAACATTACAGGGTTGTGTGTAATGTTCCCACTCCTTTGGAATTTGCAAATGCTCAACGTAGGTTTTGACAATTCTAATAATTATACAAGGGTCAAGATTAAAATCTCCAAGTAGTTTCTCTACTTTACCAGATGCTAGAAATTTTCTTAAGCAATCATATTCTATAGGATCCTTTTTATTAAGTTCAATTCAAAAATGGTCTTTTCCCATGATTTTATCCCGTAACTACATCATCTTATCATCGGTAATATATTCTTCATTCTCCTCTATTGAGGATTCATGTTGCAAAGCTGCATCACAATATTCATAGAAAGGTTCCTTCTCTATTTCCTCACAA
Organism: Avena sativa; assembly: GCA_916181665.1. Lineage (NCBI taxonomy): Eukaryota > Viridiplantae > Streptophyta > Magnoliopsida > Poales > Poaceae > Avena > Avena sativa. Next base: position 622,920,471 of record OV702288.1, on the reverse strand, counting down.
AACTCAGTCCAATCATCATCAGAATCATTACTAGATAATGAGATACCATTTGCATGCATATTATTTGTGTGTGGAAAGTTATTTTCAGAAGTAGGAGATTCAAGTATTTGATCAAGTTGCTCCTCTTCATTCTTACTAAGATAACTCGCAAGTAGCTCAGCGATAATCTTACCTTTGGGCTTACCTTCCACCAGTTGAGAGGGTGCAACATCAAGTGCCACCTCTTTATTAACAATATGTTCTGGTGGTTTAGGTGGAGGTTCTTTGAGTGGAGTTTCCTCCACATTATCCTTTGGAGCACCCTGCAAAAGGTTATATTCTTCCATGGCGGCTTTAATCCGCTCATCAATAAATTCATTATTAAGGAGGTTGTCTTGGTAATAGCAGAATATAGGGTGAACTTCTTTATTAAACTCAGCCTCGAAATAAGCTTTCTCTATCCTATTCACAGTTTCTAGCAAATTCCATGTTGTTTCAACACTGAATTCAGTGAAAGACCCATTGGTAAGGGAGCCGAGTTCATTTCTGTTATCATCGTTCAAACCTTCTTAGAAGGTGTGTATCACCTACCAAGGCGGGAAATTATGATGGGTACAGCGATCAAGCAATCCCCGAAACCTTGTATATCCTTTGTGCAAGCTGTCTTCGGGTTTTCCTTTAAAATTTGTGATCATGCGTCTCACGCTGAGAGTTTTTGTCCTAGGAAAGAAATCAACTAAAAATAGAGAGGCTAGGCTCTCCCAGGAATTAGTAATCTTTGCAGAACTTTGAATATACCAAGAATGAGCCTCATCAATGAGGGTTTGAGCAAAGAGAGCAAATTTAACCTCATCCTCAGTTCGTAAATGAAGATGGAAAGTCCCACAAATATCTTCAAAGAACCCTACATGCTCATACAGATCCTCCATACCATCTCCTGCAAATTTCTTTGCATGCAAAAGATCTAAAAGCATGGGGTTAATATCATACCCTCTTGGGTTATTGGATTTTAAATAGAAGTCCATGGGCGGACCGGAATTCATCACAGTCTCAAGCTGGATTATATGTTGGTACTCGCCCATAATGTATCACCTGAAACTAATAAACAACTTTAGTAAAACAATGAGTAAAGTAAGTAACTAGGAACAAAGACTAAAAGCGCTTAGCTCCCCGGCAACGGCGCCAAAAAATAGCTTGATGACTGCAAGTGCACAGACCAATTGTAGCTAGTTTAGAAGTAAAGATATCGAACCCACAGAGATATATTGGTAAAGGTCTTTATGCCCCTCGTTACTCTCTACCAAAGAATACTTATAAGTTGTCTTTGATCTCAAGTAAAGGGTGTTTGAATGGTTTATGGTTGTTTATAGAAAAGTAATTAAAACAAGTAAAAGAAAATAAGTAACAAGATTGTATGAAAGCGTGGTTAAACTTAATAGGGCTAAAACATTCTCAGGGATGTAGGATACACCACTAGCATAGCGTTATTGTTATATGTAATCAAGATAACATACTTCTTGTGTCATGATATGTGTGGAGAGAGACCCATAATAAGATGTTCACGACAAGGCTTGTAGGAAGCCACTTTGTTGATCCAAGTGTAAGGTCACCTCTAAATAACCATTGTAATGTATGAGAGTAATCACCCATACAAACCACCACAATTAAGGGTTTCCCCATGGATATCGTAATTAGTTTAGGGAGTCCCTCTTTAATCCCCTTAGACCGTGTAGGTTACGAGTCGGTGCCAATCTATCACGGGCATTCCGGGTATGCTTCCAAGACACGTCCAAAGGGTTTCTTCCTCCCTTTAGTCCCAAAGGCAAATGATATGTGGTCGACTTCACATATCATCTAAAGAGATAAATCAAACACAAATCATAATCATATCATAGATAAGCAAGTCATATGGACACAAGAATAGATAATCTTTATTATAAGTTCATAATGGTGCTAGGGTTTCTCCATCTCCCCAAGACCAAAGGAACTACTCACTCATGGAAGCAATCAACAACATCATAATAATCAAATGAATGGATTAAAGTACGGGGGTATATCTAATGCAAACCACAATTGGATCTGGAATTACAAAGAGATCTAATAGATGAAAGATGGAGTAATGGTGGTGATGAAGATGATGCGGTTGATAATGAAGGGGATGATGCGTTGTCCTCCGATGATCCAACTCCCTTCTCCTTTTGAGCAATGGTGATGGTGGAGATCTTTTGGGGGCGGCGGCTATGCAGTTTCCAAGGCGGCAGGGCTCCGCCATGGAGGTATATGGAGAGATTTTCTTCTCCCTTGGCTCCTTTCCTCTTTATATAGGCCTAGGGGTGCCCCCAATATGTTCCTTATGACCTAAGGAAGGTCTAGGAACAAACAGGGACGGATTGTGTGAAGAAACGGGGCCAGAACAGTTGTTTCTGTGCGTCCAACCCTGTGGTACAGGCGGACGGTACGGGCGGGCTCTGCCCGTACCACTGGTCGTTATTGGTGCGGTATGCTTTCTTATTTTGGCCGCCTTTTCTTCATATGAACTCCGATTTGGGTGTTCTTTGGCTCATTGGAATCATATGGACGAGGGCTACAACTCCATGGCCTTAGATATTCATTTGGAGTTGATGAAAAAGTTCACTTTTTCCTCCCCTCAAATGGCTAAGTCTGGTGCCTACAACTCCTCCATATTGAATCCTCTTCGCTCCTTTTATCCATGATTCTCCATAGCACATACACACAAATCGAAGACAAGAAAATTGTGATAAAATCCTGATAAAACTAATATTGTGCAAAGCCCATGTGGAAATGAATGAAAACTAATAATCATACACAATAAGCATAGTTATAGATAGATGTAACATTCAATGAGTGAAAATATAAATAATTTATATACTTATATATGCATCAATTTTGGACTCATCAATAGCCAAGAGTCAAACTCTCATACTTGCAATATTCACTGTAAAGCCCGAGCCAAACTCAGTGGAAGACCTCAATACGATGAGGGCATAATGAAAGATGAGAAGCCCTAAGAGTTAGACTATAACAATGCGCCATCACTAGATTATACCGTGGAAGATCTTTTAAACATAATCACAGTGAAAAATCCCGGTATTGAACAAGTAACGATGCCACATACCAACAATTTATAAAAGAAGTAGCATCTAAAGTACGTGAGCTAGATATGGAATATAAGAAGCTAGCTGATAAAATTCTAGCTAAGCTAGATGATATTTTTGAGCCCACTATCAATATTAAAATAGGAGTTAATAAGATAGTTGCACTTTGTGATCTTAGTGCAAGCGTTTCAACAATTTCTCAAAGTTTATTTAATAAACTAAATCTTGGGTACATACCTCTAGCCTACTTATCTATGGGTTAATCTTCAGCTAGATGATCCTAAGGATCTCACAGTGGTATTAGAGCCATCTAGCTTCAAGATTGAACCCTGATTTTGCTCAGTTCATGTGTTTGTGCTATGCATGTGCTCTTGTGAGCTATTAAGAGCAAGTTTTGTCGCTGTTTTTTGTTTTTGATCAAATTCTTGCTCAAAACATGATAAGGTTAATGTTTTAGCCTCAGTTTTCACTAAGTTTAAAAGCCCTAAGTAATCAAGAATGGGAGCTAGGGTTTTCTTTTATGCAATTCTTATGTGGGGATTTAGTTTCTAGTGCAAACCCTAACCCTAAATCCCCAATTCACTGACGAACCCTAACCCTAGTTCATCAAATCTAAGAACCCTAATTCCCCAATTACTTATGAACCCTAATCCTAATTCCCAAATCTGATGAACCCTAACCCTAATTCCTAAACTTAGGAACCCTAACCCTAATCTAATGACTAAGTGGTGGTGGAAGTGTACCTTATGGGCCTCGTCGCCATCACTGGCCATGGCGGCGCTGGAGCCACCCTCCTAAACTAGCTGAGACGCTCGGGTTTGTGCATGTGCGGCCTTGCCATCCACCACACTAGACTGTGGCGGTACTTCCTCTAGCACTTATCATCGTCGAGGCTCATCGCGGTGTGTTGCTGGCACGTGGTTGACGTGGGAGCTTCTTCTTCTTCAGTCCTCAGCAACAGCGCCAGAAAAATAGCTTGATGGCCCAAATATATCGAGATCGTTGGGGAACCCCAAGAGGAAGGTATGATGAGCACAACAGCAAGTTTTCCCTTGGTATGAAACCAAGGTTATCAATCCAGTAGGAGCAAGGAAACACCCCAAAGGTGTAGCTAGCTGAACGTTGGCAGGGCGCACTACCGGTGTCAGCAGCAACATGGAGACCTGCACAACACAACCACAGAACTTTGCCCCCAACTTGCGTTGAGGTTCTCAATCTCACCGGTTTTGCTGAAAACAAAGGATTAAACGTATCGAATGGAAAGAAGTAATAGTTTGCAGAAAGTAAACACAAAGTACTAAACAGTTTGTAGATTGAATGTAAAAGAAAGGACCGAGGTCCATAGTTCACTAGAGGTGGCTCTCCTTAAGATAGATAACATGCTGGGTGAACAAATTATAGCGGGGCAATTGACAAACATCGAGAAAGCATACAAGCATATACTAATCATCTTGACTCCTTTGAGATTCGATTAGGCATTACAACATTATACATAGACCGCCATCCAACTGCATCTATGACTAATAATCCACCTTCAGGTTATCATTCGAACCCCCTCCAGTATTAAGTTGCAAGCAACAGATTATTTCTTTACGAATTGCGTGTAAAGTAAATAATATGATTGTTCTATGAACAAAGGATTGTTGTTTTCTCCCTAGTAGCAACAGCACATCTAGTACCTTAGAGATTGCTGTCACTTCCCCAGATTACCAGAGGCATGAACCCACTATCGAGCATAAATACTAACTCTTGGAGTTGCTAGCATCTACTTGGCCAAGATAGCTACTAACAACGGAAAGCATGCAAGATCACAAATAACAAAGACATGATAGAATCAATAATCAATCTGAAATAGCATCTCAATAACCATCGGATCCCCGCAAACACAACATGTAGAATTACAAATAGATGATCCTGATCATGAATGGAGCTCACAAGATCTAAACATGAAAGCACAAAGGAGGAGAACCAGCCATCTAGCTACTACATGGACCCGTAGTCCAGAGATGAACTACTCATGCATCACACTGGAGGCTTGCATGATGATGAAGAAGGCCTCCAGGGTGAATTCCCCTCTTCGGCAGGGTGCCGGGAAGAGCTTCAGATCCCTCCCGATATAGGGATGGAGATGACGATGGCTACAGACTCTTGCGTGGAATTTTGATCGGGTACTTAGGGTTTTGGTATCGGAGGCAATATATAGGCGGAAGGAGAGGCCGAGGGGGTGCTGGGGTCGGCCAGACCACCCCCTGGCACGGGTCAGGCCTGGCCACGCTGCCAGGTTGTGTGGCTAGGCCCCAGACCTTCTTCGTCTCGTATTCTGGCTCCAGATGTCTTCCAGTAAAATAGCGACTTTGGCTTTTGTCCCGTCCAATTCCGAGAATATTCATTTTCTGACTTTCCTGGAACCAAAAACAGCAGAAAACAGGCAGCTGGCACTGTGGCTCTTGTTAATAGATTAGTCCAAGAAATCATATGAAAAGTACTCCAAAGTGTGGACAAAACACAAGAAAGTAGATAAAACCAAGCATGGAACATCAAAAAATACAGATACATTTGCAATGTATCACGGTGCCGGACCTGGCGTGGTGCCGTCGACAGTGGTGCAGGGATGCCTTCTCACCGCCGTCATCTCCGTGCAGAGGGTGAAATCCAGAGCCACTCAACGGAAGTGCGTGCTAGCCAAAGCCGCACACAGCTCCGATGAGGGGGCCTGGCCGACATCGCTGTTGCGCCCTCTCCTCCATGGCACTGGTGCTTGTCGCTGTCGCTTGTATCATTCTCACTCGTCGCTTGTCACTGCAGTGGGGAAGGCAGAAGAAGGAGGGGGAAATGGGAGCTAGGGTTTAGGTGGGCATCGTCACGTGTCGGTTTTGTTTAGACCTGACGCACCCTGCACCATTGGATCGTATCCAACGATCTGCAACGCAGGCTGCTTAACGGGCTAGGTGGGCCACAGAAGGGGGTGAAGGGGAGACATGCTAGGCTAGTTTTGGTCCAGTCTGGAAGTTTTTCTTTTAAAATTTAAATAGAAAGGTTTTTTTAGGGTTTTTGGGCCCAAATAATGAATAAATTTTAAGGATTAATGTTTATAAGTTAGGGCTTATATAAATAAGTTGTGGGGCTAAATGTTGGGCATATTTTACTATGCTAATTATGTAATATGGTTGTATGACATCTTTTATTCTTTTGTCATGCAATTATGTGTTATGCTTAAGTATTTTTAATGTGTTTATGATGCTTAGTTGGTTCTTTTGTGTTGTTTTTCAAATAAATCATGCTGGTATTGTTTTGCTACAAATAAAGTTTGTAAATCCTCAAATTAAGCATGGCTTATGTCTATCATTCTAGCTAAAGCTGATTGATGGACATTTTGACCATGAAATTTTATTGGTCTGCTTCACTTCTGGCCAAAGCTGGTTTGTTCTAGATTGATGAAAGAATTCCTTATATGAGAGGATTTAATTAAGTATGGCTTATATTTTTCATTCTGGCCAAATATGAATGGCAGATGGTTTGATCACAAAATTTTATTGATCATGTCAATTTCTGGCCAAAGATGATGTGTACTAGATTAATAAAATAAAGTCAAAGATGGCGATGCTTACTAAAAGCATTTTTCTTTTGCAGCATATAATGCCTCTCAAATTTTTGGAATCATTAATGGCATAGAACAATTGACTAGTAGCAATTTTGGTACTTAGAAGGAGAAGCTTGAGATCACTTTAGCTTTGTTGAATATTGATTATGCCCTCCTTAAGGATCCTCCTATAGCACCTGTTGAAGGTGATGAGAATTATGATGCCCTGAAAAGGGTTTATGATGATGAGAAAACTAAGTGGGAGGACTCAAATCGTAAGTGCCTCATGATTATTAAGGGTATGAGGGGAGTTGTTCTAGACTCTTAGACTGACAAGGGTTACCTTGGAAAGATTGAGGACTAGTTTAAGGGATCATCCAAAATTTCTGCAACAAGTCTCATTAGAACGCTTATTGATGAAAGGTATGTTCCAACTAGGAATCTGAGAGAGCATATCATGAGGAAAATTAACATGGCCACCAAACCAAAGACAATGGAAATCTCTGAAGGTTTCCTTGTCCATTTTATTATGTCATCCTTGCGCATGGAGTTTTCTCTGTTTACCATCAATTACAATGCGATGGATTCTAAATGGGGCATGGATGAAATGATGGCTAGATGTGTACAAGAGGAGGAAAGTCTTAAAGCTGGACGAGTTGACCATGTCAACCAATTCAAGCATTCTCAGAAGAAGAAAAATCAATATTTTATGAAGCCTAAGCTTGCTCAGTTTAAAGATAAAGGGCAATCTTCTAAGTTCTTTCAACAAAAGAATCCTAATAGAGCTCGTAATGTAGATGCACTCCCTAATGCATGTTGATGGTAAAGATCCTAATGGATGTCGCTTTTGTGGAAAAAGCGGACACGTTCAGAGGGATTGTATTGAGTTCACGGAATGTCTCAATAAGAAAGGTACTAATGTTATAACTTTTATTGATGAATCCCTTTACGTTAATTATGCCACCAATACATGGTGGGTTCACTCGGGTGCAACAATTCATGTTGCAAATTCCCTACAGGGATTCGATACGAAGAGAACCCTAAGAAGAGGGGAAATAACCATTAGAGTTGCTAATGGTGTTCAGGTTGAGGCTAAGGCTATTGAGAGTTCTCACTTATGCTCCATAGTAGATTTATGCTTCATTTACGTAATGTACTTTATTTACCCTTTGTGAGACGGAACCTTATGTCCGTCTCATGCTTAGATGATGATGGTTTTCACTGTGACTTTGGGAACAAGAGATGTATAATTATGTTTGACAATAATAATGTTGGTCTTGCCTTGCAACAATACAAACTTTATCTTGTTTCCGTAAGTGATTCCATAAATGAAATTGATGACTCTTCTAATGTGAATGTTAGTACCAAGCGTAAGCGCGATGATGATGAGACTTCTTTGAAACTATAGCACTATCGTCTGGGCCATATTTTGAGGGGGAGAATCGAGTGTCTCATTAAGGAGCAAGTTATTTATCCTTTGGATTTATCAGATGCGGATCTAGATCATTGTATTAACTACATCAAAGGGAATCAAGAGGTCCAAATTGAAGTATATGAGTTTTAGATATTGTTCACACATATATATGTGGTCCATTTAATGTGAAATCAGTGGATGGTTTTGATTCCTTAACATTCACTAATGACTTCTCCCGCTTTGGGTACATCTATCCTATCAAAGAGATCTTAGCCATTAGAAAAGTTCAAGATATTTACAGATGAAGTTGAGAATCAAGTTGGTCAAAAGATCAAAGTTGTAAGATCTGATCGTGGTGGTGAGTACTACGTTAGACACACTTCTGATGGCCAAATTCCTAGACCTTTTGCTAAGTTCCTAGAGGAAAATGGTATTGTAGCCCACTATTCAACATCGGGTGAGCCTCAACAAAATGGAGTCGTTGAAAGGCGGAATCGTACTCTTATGGACATGGTATGAAGTATGTTAAGTCACTCCACTTTGCCGCTTGGTTTATGGAAATAAGCTCTAAAGACAGTTGCACATATTCTTAATAAGGTCCCAGTAAATCGGTGCTAGAAATGCCGTATGAATTATGGACTGGGATAAAACCTACCTTGAATTATTTGCATGTGTGGGGCTGCCCTGCTGGCGCAAGAGTTTTCAGTCCAATTATGGGAAGTTAGACCCCAAGACAGTCAACTGCCATTTTATTGGTTATCCTGATAAATCTAAGGCATATCATTTCTATTATCCAAAGCAATTCAGTAAGTTTGTTGAAACAAGACACGTTGTGTTCTTGGAAAGTGATGTGATGAGGGGGATCATGACTCCCAGGGAAATAACCTTGGAGAAGAAAAGGGGATATGTCCCGATACCTGTGGTCCAAGAGCCAGTGTTTCCTATTCATGTTGAGGTTACACCTCCAGTTGAGAGGACTGCTAATGCTACACCCGCTGAGATGCCTATGACTCCTTCGGAGTCCATACCTAATGATACTTCTACAGAAGATGCTCAGCAACCTGAAGTTGTGGTTGATGTACCAAATATTGAACCTCTCAGAAGATCAAAGCGGGCTAGAAAGTCCACTATTCCTAATGATTATGTCACTTATATGAGTGAGGATATGAATGAGTCGATGTTCGATGATGATCCTGCATCATTTAATGAAGCCATACAAAGTGATCATTCATCAAAATGTGTTGATGCTATGAAAGATCAAATGAAGTCCATTAGCATTAATGATGTATGGGACTTAGTACAAATTCCTGAAGGAGCCAAAATTGTGGGCAGTAGATGGGTCTATAAGACAAAATGTGACTCCAAAGGTGATATCAAAAGGTTCAAAGCAAGGCTCGTGGCTAAGGGCTTCACTCAAAGAGAATGTATTTATTATAATGAGACTTTTTCACCCTTCTCTTCTAATGACTCGTTCAGAATTATTATGGCACGCGTGGCTCATTATGATCTATAGTTGCATTAGATGGATGTCGAAACGGCATTTATGAAGGGTGACTTACATGAGGATGTTTACATGGCTCAACCGAAAGGTTTTGTTATGGAAGGGAAGGAACATTTAGGATGTCGTATTAAGAAATCCATTTATGGATTAAAACAAGCCTCTAGGCAGTGGTACTTCAAGTTTGATCAAGTCATAAAGAATTTTCGTTTCAAAGATAATGAAGTGGACAATTGCATTTATGTGAAGTTCGGGAGGAGCAATTTTGTCTTCCTGATACTGTATGTTGATGACATACTCTTAGCTAGTAGCGATAAAAATAAGCTGCTAGAAACTAAAAGGTTTCTCTCTTCAAAGTTTGATATGGAAGATATCGGTGAAGCCACTTATGTCTTAGGCATTCAAATTCACCGAGATAGATCTAGAGAAATCTTGGGGATATCACAAAGAGCGTATATTGAGAAGGTACTCAAGAAGTACAAAATGCATAAGTGCTTAGCCTTGCCTTCTCCTATTGTCAAGGGCGATAAGTTTAGGACTTTCCAGTGCCTAAATAATGATTATGTATGCTCCAATTATTGGAAGTATGATGTATGCACAAGTGTGCACTTGCCCTGATTTAGCATTCATAACCGGGATGCTTGGCAGATTTCAGTCTAATCCAGGGTTGGATCACTGAAGGCTGCTAAGAACGCTTTGTCTTATTGATGAGCCACAAGTATAGGGGGTGTATCGCACTATTTCCGAGGGAAGTGAAACCCAATTTATTGATTCGACACAAGGGGAGCCAAAGAATATGTATAAGCCTTAACAACTGAGTTGTCAATTCAGCTGCACCTGGAAACAATCTTGCTCACAGTAGTTTATCAGTAGCAACAGTTTTGTAGTAGGAATTGTAAAGTAACAGCAGTAGCAAAGCAAAGACAGTAGTAACAAAAGCAGTAAACAGTGGGATTCGAGTGCGGTAGGCATAGGGATGGATGGACGGGCGTTGCATGGACAAGACAATTCACATAGCAATCAGAACATAGGGCAATTACAGATAAATAAGATAAAGCATCCAAGTACTAGACAATCCTAGGCATGTGTTCCATATATAGTCATACGTGCTCGCAATGAGAACTTGCACAACATCTTTTGTCCTGCCAGCCCGTTTACAGCGGGGCCTCTAGGGAACTACTGGCAATTAAGGTGCTCCTTTTAATAGAGCACCGGAGCAAAGCATTAACACTCCATGAACACATGTGATCCTCACATCAAAGCCTTTCCCTTCCGGTTATCCCGATTTCTATCACTTCGGGGCCATAGGTTCCGGACAACAACGTGTGTATACAACTTGTAGATAAGACCTAGAACAATACTATCATAATGAATCAATAACATGTTCAGATCTGAAATCATGGCACTCAGGCCCTAGTGACAAGCATTAAGCACAACAAGTCGCAACAAAGTCATAAAGCACTAATAAAAGATACTAGGCACCATGCCCTAACAATCTGATGCCATTACATGAACAATCTCATCTAATCCCTACCATCCCCATAGCCTACAGCGGGGGATTACTCACTCATAGATGGGGGGAACATGGATGGTCGATGGAGATGATGGTGAAGATCGATGGAGATGGCTCCGGGGGCACTTCCCCGTCCTGGCAGGGTACCAGAACAGATACTTTCTGTCCCCCGAATCTCTCCTTCGGTGGCGGCGGCGCAGCGGAACTTTTCGTGGAAAAACGTTGACCCCCCCGAAGTTTTTAGGTCATAAGGCTTCTTATAGGCGAAGAGGGAGACCGAGGGGGTGCCTGGGGCCACCACACCATGCCCTGGCGCGGCCAGGCCCAGCCCGCGCCTGGGGGTGGTGTGGCCATCCCCTGGCCCTCCTCCATCTCATATTCTGGCTCTTGGAGTCTTCTTGGAAAATAGGCACTTTGGCTTTTGTCCCGTCCAATTCCGAGAATATTCATTTTCTGACTTTCCTGGAACCAAAAACAGCAGAAAACAGGCAGCTGGCACTGTGGCTCTTGTTAATAGGTTAGTCCAAGAAATCATATGAAAAGTACTCCAAAGTGTGGACAAAACACAAGAAAGTGGATAAAACCAAGCATGGAGCATAAAAAATTATAGATACATTTGCAATGTATCAACATCTGCAAGCTTAACTCCTGCTCGTCCTCGAGTAGGTAAGTGATAAAAAAGAAATAATAATTTTTGAGGTGACATGCACCATCAAAGGCTTGACCAAAGTATTTGTAAACATTCAAAGCTGGGATCATAGCACTTCAATCATAACATGAAAGACAAAGTTCTAGCAATAAGACAAAGAAACTATGATGCAACATGAAAAGGCACAAACAAAAGATTCATGAATAACAATGCTTTGCAAGACGTTTGATTGTTTCACATAAAGAAAACATAGCAAAGTGGCATTCAGCTTGTCCCTCAAAGAGTAGCAAACATAAATGCATAGGACACCTTCAAAGTTTACAAGAGTGACTAGATACAAATAGTTTAAAACAAGCAATATCAAGGTATGCATCAATCAACAAGTCTTGGGACAATGCACATAGAACTAAGAATGGCCACTATGCTCTCAAGAAAGTGCTCAAAGAATAAGTGGAGACTCAACAAGTAAAAGAAAAGGTTTTGCATAGTTTGAAAGGCTTCCAAATGCTGAAAGTATGGTACTCATTAGCTTTGAGCTCTCATTGCCCATATCATAAGCATCTTTAATGTGGTTAAGGTGAAAGTGAGGTCCAATCTGAGTTATATGCTTGACAGACTATAAACTGAAAATCCCAAGTCCCTTGAGTACGAGGGCCGCTCCTCATGCTACTCGGTAAGTTCTTGTCATCGTAAGTATGTGCGTATCATTGAGAACCGCCAACGGGGTACCCCTTGCCCGATGATACGGAAGAATCCCCATATCAAAATGACAAGGCAAGCAGACAATGAGTATCTCAGCAATCTTCTTATTTACCATGGGAAAGTGGTGTTTTTTCTCTCTTTCCTCTTTTCATAAAACTCTTTTTTTTTATTTTTCTCAATAGCTATCTCTCTCTCTTTTCTTATAAGAAGAATGCTTCATAGATATAATTATGGTTACGCTGCAGGTTTCCACCATGTCAGCATGGATTAGACCAGCGGCCCAGGCGTTTCTCTAACACACATACATAACTCCATGGACTTACAAGCTCCCCTTTTATTTCACAACGACGACATCCGCAAACAAAAGAGCAAGGTATCAACTGGGTATATATTTACAAGTGTTGAAAGCGTTCCCCGTGATAGCACGGTTCTGCTAATCCCCAGCCTATAATTAGCAAGCATATAACTTTCATGGAGAGTTAACAATGGTTAGGTTTATTAAGTGCAGGAAATAAAGTGTGCCATCAAGTTCGTGAGAGCTTTACTAACTAACTTTCTCATAACAAGCAAACATTTTATTCGGAAGAAAACAAGGCATATTGAATATGCATGGAAGTAGCAAATGATGCTAATAGGTAGGTATGGTGGACACTTTGGCAATATTTGGTTTTAGGGAGTTGGAAACATGAGTAAAACATACTCAGTGTGAGTGAAGGCTAGCAATAGTAAGGGAGCGACAAACAAGAGAGCAATAATGGCCAAAATCATGTAGAGCGACAAAACATCATTAATCAAAGCATAAAGTGATACTAAAAGTTGAAAACTAAAGGATCATAAAGGCTTATGGTGACTTGGAATAGTCATAACATGGTGTGAGCATGTGCCAAGTCAACCCAAATAAAGCATCAAAGGAGAATACCACTATACTATGCTTTAATATGCTAAAACAACGCATGATTCATCCAAGGCACATTAAGCAATCTCAATTGTTTATAACAAGTCATGCTACAACAAAGAATGCTAAGCATAAAGCCAAAACAATATCAAGCATGGCATGACAAAGCATAGGCCACAGTCAAAAACAAGCTCTCTTTACCACTTAAGCATGAACTTTCCTACTCTTTTCCAAGCCAAACCAAACCAAACTATTTGAACACCAAGGTATGAAAGAGGAGTTCCAACCAATTTATTCAGCAAACTAAGCAAACAAAAGCAAACGAAAACGAAAACGAAAACGAAAAAGAAGACGCTCCAAGAACAACACAACTGTGCATGAAACAATAAAAATGAAGTGTTTGGAAGAAACCTGGGATTTTTATTGATGAAGAAGGGGATGCCTTGGGCATCCCCAAGCTTTGACGCTTGTAATTCTTGGATATTTCTTGGGGTGACACGCGTGGCATCCCCAAGCTTGAGCTTTAGTCCATCCTTCATCTCATTACTCATTCCTCCCGTACACCTGAATTTTTTCCTTCATACAAAACTTCGCACAATCTTTATTAGCAACATTAGTGCACTCAAGATAAATAAGTCTTAAGGTTCAGTTCTAACACCAAATAAACTTCCATTAGAACACTAGCTACTGTAGCACTTCCCACAAAATGCTCAATTCCCCAAAAGAACTCAAGGAGGAACCAACAAGAAGCAAATGCAGAAAATGGCAGAAATCTGTCAAAACAGACCAGCAGGTAAAGACGATTTTTTTCGAAGACCTTCTGTTGCTCAAATCAAAAAGTGTTGATCTAACTAAAGTTAGATAACAACCTGGGGCTTAAGCATAAACAATTACAGCTCAATCAGACATACAAAGCTCTTTCACGAATTTTTACGGTGAAACACAAAAATCTGTTTTGGGACAGCAACTTTCCCAATCATTACTTCTCTCTCATTAGAGATTACTCTTGGCACAAAAAGCAAATAAAAAGGATAAGGAGAGGTTATTACTGAGGTAATAACTTCCAAGACTCATCTAAAACTTTTGGGTTATCTCCCAATAAGTACTTTCCTTTAACGCCTTTAAGTTAGGCATGCAAAAACTAAAATGGATAGAATAAAAGTAAGCGGAGATAATCATGGTAAAAACATTGTTTTGTTCAATGAAATCCTTTTGTTAACAAGGTTGATCAGGTCTTGTTACCAAAACAATTTCATATGAGACAAAACTTTGTAGTCCACTAATGATTATGTTACCTCAACCTTGATAGCAATGGTCCCAATCATAATAGTTTCTAATTTTTCTCTTGGTATGGGACAATATATTTCTCCAACTTGAATGCCCTCAACATGTTCAATTGAATTCAAACCATAAGTCCTTTCAATCTTCTTGAGGAAATAGACAATGTGTTCATTGAAGGTCACCTTCCCTTGATTACAATTAATAACAGCTCCTGCAGTATTTAAGAAAAGGTCTCCCAAGAATAATAGACATATTATCATCTTCAGGCATAAAAGTTTGAGAGGATGCTCTCATAAGAAATATGAAGTGAAGTAAAAGAGAGCATCAAGAAGCAAATCCAAAACATATTTAAGTCTACCCCACTTCCTATGCATAGGAATCGTGTAAGAAAATAAATTCACAAAGAACAAAGTGACAGGCATAGGAAGATAAAACAAGAGTAACTTCAAAACTTTCAGCACATAGAGAGGTGTTTCAATACCATGAAAACTTTTACAACCATATTTTCCTCTCTCATAATAATTTTTAGTAGCCTCATGAATAAACTCAACAATATAACTATCACATAAAGCATGCTTTTCATGATCTACAAGCACTAGAGCTTTATCATAAACATTTTCAAAAGAATCCTCAGGAACATAACATTCATCCTCCTTTAGTAAGCATGAAGGACAATCAAATAATGTAAGGGATAAAGAGTTACTCTCATTAGAAGGTAGGAATGGGTAGCTAATCCATTCTTCCTCCTTTTGTTCATCACTCTCCTCCTCTTTTTCATCTAATGAGATTTCAGGTTCATCAATTTCTTCTTCCATAGGATCCTGCAAGGCATTAGTCTCTTCCATTTGTGGAGAGCATCTATTAAAATATTCAAGGATATAGCCATTTTCATCCTTGTAATTATCAAAGCAAAATTTAAGTATACCATAAACCTCATACTTATAAGGTGAATCATCAATATTTTCAAGCAAACTAGCGAGTTCAAAAGCACCCTTCCAAGCAATAAATTCTTCAATTTGTTCCGCATCATAAAAGTCATAAATTCCTTTAGCATAAGAAGATGTGGTATCATTATCATTATACTCACATTGAAAAGGGAGGTGTTTATACCTCTTTCTGCAACGAGATTCATCACAGCAATAAGTAACATTATAAGTAGAGCACACGTTTCTAGCAATGGTATACAATCTATCAATTTGTTCCCATAAGTGTTTCCCTTTTTGTGACAAGAGGTGTTCCTTATAATAATATTTTTGATCTTCCGTGAACCCACCTTGCCAATAAGCTTCAGTTTCAAAAAAACCAACCATTGACAACAAGCATGATAAGGCAAGACAATAACATGCCAACGAAAATAACCACCAGAGTAGGAACTAATTTTTTTGTATTTTTGATAAAGAAACAAGCAAACAAGGAGAAAATAAACTTAGCTTGAACAATAGTGAATCCAAGTGAACTTGATAAATAAAGCTATGCTCCCCGGCAACGGCGCCAGAAAATAGTCTTGATGACCCACAAGTATAGGGGGTGTATCGCAGTATTTTCGAGGGAAGTGAAACCCAATTTATTGATTCGACACAAGGGGAGCCAAAGAATATTTATAAGCCTTAACAACTGAGTTGTCAATTCAGCTGCACCTGGAAACAATCTTGCTCACAGCAGTTTATCAGTAGCAACAGTTTTGTAGTAGGAATAGTAAAGTAACAGCAGTAGCAAAGCAAAGACAGTAGTAACAAAAGCAGTAAACAGTGGGATTCGAGTGCGGTAGGCATAGGGATATATGGACGGGCGTTGCATGGACAATACAATTCACATAGCAATCAGAACATAGGGCAATTGCAGATAAATAAGATAAAGCATCCAAGTACTAGACAATCCTAGGCATGTGTTCCATATATAGTCATACGTGCTCGCAATGAGAACTTGCACAACATCTTTTGTCCTGCCAGCCCGTTTGCAGCGGGGCCTCTAGGGAACTACTGGCAATTAAGGTGCTCCTTTTAATAGAGCACCGGAGCAAAGCATTAACACTCTGTGAACACATGTGATCCTCACATCAAAGCCTTTCCCTTCCGGTTATCCCGATTTCTGTCACTTCAGGGCCATAGGTTCCGGACAACAATGTGTGTATACAACTTGTAGATAAGACCAAGAACAATACTATCATAATGAATCAATAACATGTTCAGATCTGAAATCATGGCACTCGGGCCCTAGTGACAAGCATTAAGTACAACAAGTCGCAACAAAGTCATAAAGCACTAATAAAAGATACTAGGCACCATGCCCTAACAATCTGATGCCATTACATGAACAATCTCATCCAATCCCTACCATCCCCATAGCCTATAGCGGGGGATTACTCACTCATAGATGGGGGAAACATGGATGGTCGATGGAGATGATGGTGAAGATCGATGGAGATGGTTCCGGGGGCACTTCCCCGTCCCGGCAGGGTGCCGGAACAGAGACTTTCTGTCCCCCGAATCTCCCCTTTGGTGGCGGCGGCGCAGCAGAACTTTTCGTGGAAAAACGTCAAACCCCCCGAAGTTTTTAGGTCAGAAGGCTTCTTATAGGCGAAGAGGGAGACCGAGGGGGTGCCTGGGGCCACCACACCATGCCCTGGCGCGGCCAGGCCCAGCCCGCGCCTGGGGGTGGTGTGGCCAGCCCCTGGCCCTCCTTCGTCTCGTATTCTGGCTCCTGGAGTCTTCTAGAGAAATAGGCACTTTGGCTTTTGTCCCGTCCAATTCCGAGAATATTCATTTTCTGACTTTCCTGGAACAAAAAACAGCAGAAAACAGGCAGCTGGCACTATGGCTCTTGTTAATAGGTTAGTCCAAGAAATCATATGAAAATTATTCCAAAGTGTGGACAAAACACAAGAAGGTGGATAAAACCAAGCATGGAGCATCAAAAATTATAGATACATTTGTAATGTATCAGTTATTTGCAAGGCACTAAAGGCATCATGCTCACATATAAGAGAACTGAGAACCTCGATGTGGTGGGTTATTCAGATGCTGATTTTGCGGGGTGTGTTGACACTAAGAAATCCACATCAGGATATATATTTACCCTAGCAGAAGGAGCTATTTCTTAGAAAAGCACCAAGCTAAGTGTTACTGCATCGTCAATACTGCAGGCAGAGTTTGTAACATGTTATGAGGCAACCGAGCAGGCAGTATGGGTGAAGAATTTCATTTCGGGTTTAGGGGTGATTGCCAGTATATCTGAGACACTCACTCTTTTCTGCAATAATCAACCCATAGTGATATATTCGAGTACCAACAAGTCAAGTGGTGTTGCCAAACACATTGACATCAAGTATCATGTTGTAGAAGATAGAATCCAGGATCAGACAATAAGTGTTAAGCATATAAGGACTGACGCAATGTTAGCAGATCCACTCATGAAAGGCTTGCCACCCAGTGTGTTTAAAGAGCATGTTGCTAGCATGGGATTGGCAAAAACCTTTTGATCTTGGAATTGGTACCGTTATGACACCATATCCCCATAAGTCTAAGTAGGGTTCTTCTTTTAGGTGAAATGATGTAATGTAGTCAATTAGTTCAATGGTACTTAACTAATTGTTGCAATTTATTGTCTCTGTATAAGTTTCAGCAAAGAGCTGAGCTCATAAGTTTGTAATAAGTATAAGTTTATGGATCTCCTAAGTTAAAGAAGTTCTGTTTTTGAAATGAAGTGGTGTATTGTAGAAACTAAGTTCTGCGGTATTCTATGACCGTTGTAATTTTGTTATCTCGTATGCCATTTTGTTGAGGAATAGGCTTATAAATTTATCCTCATGATCAAGGGGTAGAATGTTGGATATATTAGTGATCTGCAGGTTTCTATGATCAAATAAGTTAATGTCTTTTAGGGGTTGTTTAATTAATAGCCATTGGATGCCTTGATTAGGGGCATCCTGACCGTCCATTTTGGGGTGTTGGTTCCCCTAGTGCAAGTGCCTATATAAGGGGCACTAGGGTTTGAGGTGACACAGCGTGTGACACACACGGTTGTGCTCTCTCTTTCTCTATTCCCCTGCTCACTGATCAAGCAAGGACCTAAAGCACTAAGAAGATCCACACACATCTACATCAACTAGATTTAGGTGAAGTGAAGCTAAATGAGGCCATGGTTGGACCTCCAGATCAAGGTACATACCTTCTGGCCTACTTATTTGTGGCTTAATCTTCAGCTAGAGGATCCTAAGGATCTCACAAGTTCATCGTCACAAGAATTTCATCATTGCAATCGTAATTAAAACGAATAGCGGTTTATCAGTTCACCCCTAACTACTACAAATAAACAAGAAGTTCTACATCTTTATGGTTCGTAGGATCATGAATCTTCTTTATCCTCTTCTGCTTCTCAGTTCCTGGGACCTCTATCATTCCACATTGTTGTTGCCACTCAACCCTCTTGTTTTTTCAAGCTTCATTGCCATATGGCTCAGCACCATGCCTGTTGTCATTGTCGTTAGGAAATACACTTGCCTCATTCGGGAAAAAAATCATCAAGACCATACCCCAAGATCTAGTTATAGAGAATGCATCATCCCAGCACTAGCGTTGCCTGGGTAGGAAAATGATGCAATGGATTCCGATGAAAGATTTTAAACATGTTCTTCAAAGCAACGAATGCCCTCTCAATGGTGACCCTAAGGCTAGAGTGCCTGAGATTGAATTGCTCCTTGGCTTTCTGGGGCTTGTTCCTTCTAGTGAACTCATTTAGATGGTACCTGGTTGACCTAAACATTAGAAAAATCCCAGGGCGACAACCATAGCTAGAATCTACTAGGTAGAATTTCCCATTAGGGATATTGATCCCATCATGTTTAGACATGTCGTAATTAAGAATGGTGACAACCATAGCTAGAATCTACTAGGTAGAATTTCCCATTAGGGATATTGATCCCATCATGTTTAGACAAGTTGTAATTAATAATGGTTGCATCATGAGTTGATCCTTCCCAACCAGCTAGCACATATGTGAGCCTCATCGAGCATATTCTGGCTTCGAAAGTGCTTCCTTCACCTGTAAGCTACAACTTGTGATCTTGGAACACTGAGCACCAATACAATCAAATACAATCATGTTACAGGAGCATAATAGAATCATGTTTCTGCCCAATAGAGATGTGTGATACAACAGTAATATGGTACAAGTGATCACCATGAAATATGGTCACCACCTTGTGATGTTGCGTATATTAGGAGGTGTTTGACTAGTTGACGACTTGATCATATCTCCTCTCAGCTCCCCAATTGCAAACAACACCCACTTAAAATAGCTTGACAATGTCTCCATGTTTCTTTTGAATGTGTTGTGGATGACCTTGAACCTCTGGTTATGACCAACCACATAAAGGAACATACAAAGTTGCTCTTCGACAGAGGTGTGGATGTTTTGTTCCAACAAACCACTCCCCCTTAACCTTCTTACGCGTGTAAATAAGTGAAATATTTTCATCTGGAGCATTTGGAGAGCCTCTACATAGTTGAAGTTGTAGATGTAGTTCAGATTTTCCATCCTCTCCTGATCTCAGGTCATCATAGGACCGCACATCAGTTGAGGACAGGTTGCGGACCTAACATCTCTCTTGCGCAATAGCAAGATCTAGGAATGAATGGTAGCTATAAGTGCAGTTTCCTAATGGATAAGTACCTCCCAGTCGACCTAATGAGGCGGTTATACCTTGAGTTATTCCTAAATCGAGATTGCAGACCGAATCGAAATAGTAGGGGAGAGGGATTGATGGTGATTTACCTCCGCCATGGCAGATGAGGGAATGGAAAGCTGGGGAGAGAGAGGGAGATGCGTGACGATCGTTCTTGCCGTCGCTCAGCTGTCGGAGTCGGTGAAAGCGGTCGCTATAGTAGATCTGTGTTTCAGCCGCTAGTACCCCGTCGTCTCCGCCACAAGGATCGCAAGAGGAAGAAGGGGATTTGTTGGGGGGTGGGGGATGCATAGGGGTGAGCGACAATAGCAGGTGAGGCTACTCTTGATGCGAAACAGGGGAGCCAATCTCACGTTCCCAGCATGCACGGCCGCGGCCCGTGGATGTCGTGCGCGTGCCATCGCCTCTATTTTGCAGCTCCGAGCACCGCTCCACAGAAACAGCCGATCCAGACGTCATCATTTGACCCGCCTCCGGGATGCTTTACAAATGGTGTGAGCTGAGACACAAACCACTACAAGCAACTAAACGACCTAAGATCTTACGGACTCGGCCATGCCCGTTTGGAGGATAGGCAGCCTACCAAACGCCTCGGTACAGACCAAAGGCCATCGAAATCCGAAGGACGAACCACGCGACGGGCCGGATAGAACAGCCGGAGCATGGGAGATAACGAATGTGCTCGAGGGAGCGAGAGACCGTATATGACTGTGATTGGTCAAACTTACGGAGGAAAGTACAGCAGTCCTTGCGGATACTACACGCGCGCACGAGACGACAGCCCATCTCTCTCCCGCACATAGTACTACACTGACAGACTCCGCCATGGAATCCCCTTCTAAACACGAGTGACGAGAGAGTGCCGGCAGTATAAAATGGCCTCGTCCGCGGGCACGCAACGGCACACCTCCTCTCGCCTCGCCGCCCGCATATGAAAGCCCGCGCACACGAGCACGCGAAAAGCTAGCGCCCCGCTACGTACGTACGTCGTCATGGGCGCCGTCGTCGAGGCCGCCGCAGAGGCGCTCGCGTCCTCCTGCTCCCAGCTGCAGCCGCACGTGGCCGGCGCCTTCTTCGCGCTCGCGGCGTGCACCGTGGTGCTCGCCGCGCTCCTGGCCGTGGCGCGCACGCGCCCGCCGTGGTGGTGCGACTGCGCGGTGTGCGAGGCCTACCTGACGGCGTCGTGGGCGGGCGAGTTCGACAACCTCTGCGACTGGTACGCGCACCTGCTGCGCGCCTCGCCGTCGCAGACGGTCCACGTCCACGTCCTCCGCAACGTGCTCACCGCCAACCCGGTCACCGTCGACCACATGCTGCGCGCGCGGTTCGACAACTACCCCAAGGGCGCGCCCTTCTCGGCCATCCTCGCCGACTTCCTCGGCCGCGGGATCTTCAACGTCGACGGAGAGGCGTGGATGTTCCAGCGCAAACTCGCCGCGGCCGAGCTGGCCTCCCCGGCGCTGAGAGCGTACGCGGCGAGCGTCGTGGCCTCCGAGCTCCGGTCCCGCCTCGTTCCCCTGCTGCACTCTGCCGCCGCATCCTCCGATTCCGATGATGACGGCAAGGTGCTGGACCTGCAGGACGTGTTCCGCCGCTTCGCCTTCGACTGCATATGCAAGATCTCCTTCGGCCTCGACCCGGGCTGCCTCGAGCTGTCCATGCCGGTGTCGGCGTTCGTGGACGCGTTCGACGCGGCGTCCATGCTCTCCGCGAGGCGCGCCGTCGTGCCCATGCAGATCATATGGAGGCTCAAGCGGTTCCTCAACATCGGGGACGAGAGGAAGCTCCGCGAGTCGGTGCGCCTCGTCGACGCGTTCGCCACGGAGGTTATCCGGCAGCGGCACAAGCTCGGCGCCGGGTCCGGCAGCGACCTCCTGTCGCGGTTCATGGGCTCCATCAGCGACGACAAGTACCTCCGGGACATCGTCGTGAGCTTCATGCTCGCCGGCCGCGACACCGTGGCCTCGGCGCTCACCGCCTTCTTCCTGCTCCTCTCCGATCACCCGGAGGTCGCCGCTGCGATCCGCGACGAGGTCTCGCGCGTCGCCGGCGACGACGATGACGACGACAACGACCGAGCATCCTTCAGCAAGCTCAAGGACATGCACTACGTGCACGCGGCGCTGTACGAGAGCATGCGGCTGTTCCCGCCGGTGCAGTTCGACTCCAAGTTCGCGGCGGGCGACGACAAGCTCCCGGACGGCACGGGCGTGACGAAGGGCACGCGGGTCACCTACCACGCCTACGCCATGGGCCGGATGGAGTCCGTGTGGGGCCCCGACTGCGCGGAGTTCCGGCCGGACCGGTGGCTCCGCGAGGGCCAGTTCGTGCCCGTGAGCCCGTACCGGTACCCTGTGTTCCAGGCGGGCGTGCGCGTGTGCGTGGGCAAGGACCTCGCGCTGATGGAGATGAAGGCCGTGATCGTGGCCGTGGTCCGGAGCTTCGACGTGGAGACGATCGGGAGGAGCTCGCGCCGGCCCAAGTTCGCGCCCGGGCTGACGGCCACGTTCGCGGGCGGCCTGCCCGTCAGAGTCCGCCGGCGCGCACCCCAATCTAACACCATCACCACAGAATAAACAAGAACAACAACTTTTTCGTACGACGATCTGTTCTCGCCTGCCGTTTCTTTCAGATCGGAAGTAGTAGCACAATGTTATTTTTTAGATAATATAAAAATTGGCGCGCTAGATTTGTAAACAAGCCGCCGTCGATTATGAGCAATGAGTCCGTGGCCACCGGTGTCGCGGGAGTGCGGTGGCACTTGGCAGCTGATGCTGGAAAAGACGATTGATTGATTACGCAGTAAGTAGTGTCCACTTGAGACGACGATGCAGATAGATTCCTGGAACCGATCTTGAGAGAAACTATTCATCAGATCGGATCAGGTTACACGCACGATCTTAGTTGCAATTCATATGTAACTCACACATTGCACGAATCACAAGGTAAAATGAATGGTGAAAGAGACGACCGAAATCTAAGAACTAGTAAAACCGATAAAGATAACGCGAAGAAGACAGGAACCCGCCGGGTCAAGTTTTGCACGCTTGATCCGGCCACGCTCTGCTCTCTCATATACGGCACGGGTGCCACTGCCATTCCTGAAACGATCGAGATGAAAGAAACGTTGTGGGCGGGTAGATGGCGACTCCTCATCGCTGTTGGAGCGAGGTCGTTCT
Source organism: Avena sativa (assembly GCA_916181665.1). NCBI lineage: Eukaryota > Viridiplantae > Streptophyta > Magnoliopsida > Poales > Poaceae > Avena > Avena sativa. Next base: position 622,896,982 of record OV702288.1, on the reverse strand, counting down.
CAGCTTGGCCGCAAAAGGAGAGCAGACAATGCCCTTTCCGTGGAAACGGAAGAGAGAGACGCGACGTCTTGGGTACAGAATTTGGGGCGGTGTAGTAGTGGGCGTGCTTTCGCCTGGATCGCGCGGAGCATTCCTTCGGCAGAGCATTGCACGGATGCATCTAGGATTCTACTAGATGCGCTAGGACGACGCACGGGGGCACGGGGGCACGGGGGCACATAATAATCAGATGCTAATTCTCGGTGGTGGTCGGGGCGAGGCGGGAGGAACCAACCGCACATGTGCTCGTGGGGGCGGGGGAAGGCCAGCCTCGTCTCTGGCTCTGGCCTAGATCCTCCCTCCAACTCTCCGCCGCGCGACGCATGGTCCAACCAACGTGCGCCTGCGCTCCGGCCAACCATTAAACTGCCACTGCAGCGACACGGCGCGCACGTTTTCTTCTGTACGGCTGTATCCGATGGAATGAAAGCGAGCCGTAGAAAAAACAATCCCCACGTTATGTTCTCATGCGCCTGGACCTGGAATGGATTCACTACCCGGTCGCGACGAGGGCGCCGGCTGGCTACACGTTTCGCGGCACCATTGGTCACAGCTGGCTGTGGGATCTGCTACAGGAGCGGCAGGCCAAGTTCCATGCTGCTTCCCTGCGTTTCCCGATCGATCGGATGCTTTGCTTGCGGCGCCCATGCCCGGCCGGTTCGACGGCATGGGTGCCTATGGCCTGCTCATCGACTAAAATCTGCCGGCTGTGGAACTGACCCTTCTTTACCGGGAACACAACAAACCTAAACCTCGCTTTTAAAAAAGAAAAAAAACTAAACCGATACTACATACTCCCGGTTAGGATATGAATAGTTTTTCTTTTCCGTGTGGCATGCGCAGTTACAGTAACGTTAACTGACATTTGTTGCCACGCTATTCTCGTGGAAAGAGCTACAGTATTGAGTGTTCACAAGTGATAGGTGGCGATGGTGACTTCTTAAGCATCTCTAAACAGCGTCCCATAACGGGAGTCTCTTAGCGCGGCATCCTAGGCAAAATGTTTATGTGGCATGTCAATTAAGGAGGAAAGAGGGTGTTGTTGTATCTTAGCTAAGATACACCACTTGCACGTAATCATGGACAAAAAAGAGTGATAGCCCAATCAAATACATGGATAAGAGCAAAACATTAAATTAAGATACAACTTCTAAGATACAATGCATTGAAGAGGTTGTCTCTTAGTATTTATAACTCCTATGGTAATGTGCTAAGATACACCCCATTATGAAAGGCCTAAGGGCATCTCCATCCGGCCGACTCGACCACTGGCTGTCTGAATCGGTCCGTGCGGACGCCGAACGACGAAAACCCATTCTAGCGGTCCGACTTAAACGACCACGTGTGGCCGGACCGACCTATTCCTGGTCCAAATATGAGCGTGGAATACGTCACCGCGGATAGCGTGTGTGTTCTCCCTCGTGTCCTCGTGACCGAGCGCTTCGCCTGCTGCCACTCGTCAGCGTACCACTGATGGCCAAGGCCAACCAAAGGCTGACGGGCCGTGAGCGCTGCTGAACCGAAGCGATGGCTCCCTGACCACCATGTCGGCATTAATGGTCGAGGGGGAGCGGGCCTTTTTAGCACGAGGGTGGAGCGGGGTTTTTCTTAGGATGAGGGCGCGCATGGCGTGGCCTCTCCACACCCCTTGCCCCGTTGCCATTACAAAACAGTACAGTCCCCTCTCCGCTGACGCCATGCCCAACTGGTGGAAGAAGACGGTGAGAAACTATCATGAGACCAGTGGTTCCTCGTCGGGTCATCGCCGTCATCATGTGGCGCCTCATTCTGTTGGAGATATGCCCTAGAGGTAAATAATAAAGATGTTTTATTGTCATATCTCAAATGTTTATAATAAGTTTTATGCCATACTACAACTGTATTAAGCGGAAACATTAATACACATGTGGTATGTAAACAAACCAAGTCCCTAATACTACCCGGTTCTTTTGCTGGCTTCTCCAAGAAGTTGCCATACCCCTAGCTTCCTGGGGAAGCCGGTTCCAAAATTTTGTTATGCTCCCAAATTAGTTTATCCTTAAATGATTTGGAAGCCTCGCAAAATTTTGAAACTGTCTTCCCCAGGAAGCTGGGGGTAGGGTAGCTTCTTAGATAAGCCGCCAAAAGAACTGGGTCGCCTATGTTCAACTAGTCCATTGGTCAACTGATGATCAAGGTTTCCTGATCATGGACATTTGTGTTAATTGGAATGGGGTCATGTCATTAGATGAATGATATGATGGACACACATCCAACTTAAATATTGTAATGAGATCTAGTCACAAAGTTCAATATTGCAATAACTAGTAAAACGTAGTAACCCAATTCTTTGACCGTGAGATCATACCTAATCACTATCACTAGAGGGAGCTTTGACTGCATCAACCATCACACCGTAATAGGATGATCATAAAGGTGTATCTGAGGTATCTTGAAGGAATAGGTTGAAGCGTATGCATCACGAATAGATACTCTGATCCCACTCGGTGAGATTACATCTATAAAGTTCGTAAGCATGTGACTATGTCATGGGAATATAATATCACGGGACGAGCAAATGTATTTCTTGGTAACAAGGTCAAACTAGGTATAGAGATACCGAATATCATATCTTGGACAAACTAAGTATCATGTAGCAAAAGGGAATGGGACTCGATGTTTAAGATTCAAGTGATAAATATAATTCGTGTAATGTGTAGGGATCATCATGGTTTTCTAGATCCCATTTCTGGTCATTGATCGGAGAGATGTCTCGATCATGTCTACGCATGACCGAAACCGTAGGGAAACACGCTTAAGGGTATACGATGCTTAGAGATTGATTTAGGACCATTGGAGAAATAAGAGAAAACTCTTGAATTTTTCTAGTGAGATGTCGGAAAAGTTCTGGAGTCAATGAATTGTGCAAAGACTTGAATTATGTGTTTTAGTATTTAAATAAAAGAATTAAATATTCAAATATACTAAATATATATGTCTAACCCCTAATGGGCCACCTTTTGGTAGCCCACTAGGGGGCGCCCCACACCCCAAGGAGGCTGGCAGACCAAGGAAGGGGCAGCAAGGAGAAGGGGGCAACCGACGCCCTAGGTGGAGGCACTCTAGTTAGCACCCCTCCCATTGGCCTATATAAATGGGAGGAGACCCCTCCCCTCATTCATCCCCTTGGATTTTTCCTTCTCTCCCTCTCTCTCCATCACGTGTGGTTCTAGAATATTGTAACGTGCATACTGGGTTTGATATCTCCGTCATACGCACGTTGTCGTGCTGCTGGATCTTCGATCCAGATCTTTCTTCTTCCGCTGCTTCGCTAGACCGGAGCTCCGGGGACATCGTCTATACCAGATGCATGTAGAACTTCGGAGGTGATGTCAGTTGTAGCATTCGTCGCTTGTACATCTTCATTATCTTAAGATCGGTGTCTCCGTACGACTACATCATCAACGTTCGTTGAAACATAAAAGCTTTCGGTCTTAAAGGGTATGAACACTGAATCTCTCCGTTACCTTACATCCGCATAGTATAGATCTTGACTATATCGTTCTCGTTAGTAGGATTTTTTATTTTCTACTACAAAACCCTACAGTGGTATTAGAGTTGATCTATGTGTAGATGTGTTGTTGCAATTAGAACACATAGTGATATGTGGGCATTGATGTTTTAGTTGTTACCCTATCACATGTACTTGTTCATATCGTGACATTGTTTGATGAAGCGACCCAGACTGATCTTACTGTACTCTTAAGCGAGACTGTTTCAACACTTAACATGTGGCTTGTACCATATATGTGGCTTGCGGGTGTCTATATCTCTTACATTAGTAAATATGGAATTTGCAAAGCAGGGCCCTAAACAAGGGATTGAAAGCAATAACTAGTCAATCCGTATTGTGGTTGAAGTTCGTGGGTAAGAAACAGTTCTTTCATGAAAGCCTTAACAGCCATGTAAAACTTGTAAAAGATAAAGTAGACGTGTCTAACATTATTTTACATGACATGTGATGTGATATGGTTATAGTAAGTATTTATAAAATGTTCATCCACCGGCATGGAGGCGCCGTGGACCTAGTGTCGCCCGAAGCGTTCAGTGGATATCAAGGCACAAGGACCATATCATGTCACATATTTAATTACATATGATGTTAATTCTTCATGCATCTTAGTTTTTTGTATTAGACATACGACGGTATGTTCTAAGATAATCCCTCATTTTAATTCCAATAAATGTGTTCTCTCTTAGTGTGGACCACCAAGAAAGTTCTCCGTTATGAATCACGTTGTGAAGATCGGGTGTTATACATCTCGACGTTTGCATACAGTGGGTGTAAGCCATGTCGCACAACAAAACACTAAGGTTACATTGGCGAGCCAAGCATATGTACATACATGGCCTCAGAACACAAGTGATCGAAAGGTTAAGCATGTGTCGCATAGTTGATGTGATTGACATTTTGATGTCTACCTTTTGAGCCATGCCATAGGGCGTGATGGTCGGGGATGGTACAATGAATTAGAATCATGTAATCACTAAAAAATGATGAGGGGTGTTTGTTTAAGTGGAAGTTCTTGTAGTTAGTTTAATTAAACATGAATTCATTTTATGAACATAGTCTTGATATCTTTCCAAATACCATTGTACATGTCTTTCCCCACTTTCAACCTAGACCCATTCCTTGAGAAAAAAGAAACTTAAAACTAATAGGTCCACCTTCATGTCCTAGTACTGCACCCAGAGGATTCTCCTTGTTCCCTAAAATAGGACATATGTACTTTAGGCTACGCTAGGTGACAAGCCCGCTAAAACCGCCTCCTCAGGATGAGAAGAATATCTATAAAACCAAGGAGGATGATTCCTCCTTAGTATAGAGCGGCATGCTATATGCCATGGAGTCTGATCTGCATAAGCGCTCTGAGAAAATGAGTGCTTATGAGATAATCACTCATATCAAGGCTGTTTTTGCAACTCGAGCCAGAGCCGAGTGGTATGAAGTCTTAGAACTATTCTTCTCGACCAAGATGGAAGATCATAGCAGCGTGCATGAGCACGTTGTCAAGGTGTTTAGCTACATATAGCGCTTGAATGCTCTAGAATGCAAGATTCTGGATAAACTAGTGATTGATAGGATGTTGCAGTCATTGTCCCTAGCTACAAAGGATTCATCCTGAATTACAACATGCAAGGGATGACCAAGTCCCTATATGAGTTATTCGTGATGCTTAAGACCGCTGAGATGGAAATTAATAAGGAGCACAATGTGTTGATGGTCAATAAGACCATCGATTTCAAGAAGCCTATCAAGAAGGGACAGGGCAAGAAGGGTAAACCTAAGAAGGGTGGCAAGCATGTTGCCACTCCTCCCAAGGCTCTCAAGCTTGGCGTCACGTGCTCCTACTTCAAATGGGGAGGTCAGTGGAAACTCAACTGCACTAAGTACCTGGAGGATAATAGTTAGTAAGATTGTCGAGAAAGAAAAAAGTATATGTGATATACATGTTATAGATGTTTTCATCACAAGTCCTCGGAGCAACACCTAGGTATTTGATATTGATTCTGCTGCTCATATTTGTAAATCATGGCAGGAGTTGCGGAGTAAATGGCGCTTGGAGAAGGACGAGGTGAAGATGCGTGTTGGAAACAACTACAAAGTTGATGTGGTGGTTGTCGGCACTCTCCCTCTTTGTCTACCTTCAGGATTGATTTTAATTTTGAATAAATGTTACTTTGTGCTCGGATTGAGTATGAATATTGTAAGTGGGTCTTGCTTGTTGCGAGACCTTTATTTATTTAAGTAAGGGACAAATGGTTGTTCTAGTTATATGTGAATAATGTCTTCTATGCTCATGCACCGGAATGTAATGGTTCGTTCTTATTAAATATTGATAGTAGTGATTCTCACATCCATAGCATGGATGCCAAAAGGTGTAAACTTAGTGATGATAATACCATGTGCATGTGGTAGTGTCTTCTGGGTCATATTGGTGTTAAGCGCATGAAGATTATGCTTCATTCTAATGGAATTTTCGAGTCACTAGATTTTGAATCTCTTAATAGATGTGAACCATGTCTTATGGGTAAGATGGCCAAGAATCTATTTTCCAGTATGATGGAACGAGTGACAGACTTATTGGGAATCATACATATTGACTAGTGATTATATCAACACACAATGGATATTGTTATTTTGTAACCTTCACTGATAATTTAAGTAGATATGGATATATTTACTTAGTGAAACACAAGTCTGAAATATTTGAGAAGTTCAAAAAATCAGAATGAAGTCGAAAATCAACTTAACAAGAAAATCAAGCACCTTCGATTTGATCGAGGAGGCAAGTATTTCATTTATGAGTTTGGCATGCATCTTAAGACTTGTGGCATTATACCACAACTTACGCCACCTGGACACCACAACGTAATGGTGTGTCAGAATGACGTATTCACACTCTATTAGATAGTGTACGGTCTATAATGTCTCTTACTGACTTACCGTTATCATTTTAGGAATATACATTAGAAACAATTTTATTCATTTTTTAAATAGGGCGCCATCCAAATCCGTGGAGACAACACCATATGTGATATGGCATGGAAAGAAACTGAAGTTATCTTTCCTGAAAGTTTGGGGTTGTGAGGCTTATGTTAAAAGAGTATAGCCTGATAAACTCGAATCGAAAGAAGAGAAATGCATATTTGTAGGGTATCCAAAGGAAACTATTGGTTACACCTTCTACAACAAAACCGAGGGCAAAACATTTGTCACCGACAATGATACATTTCTCGATAAAGAGTTTCTCACCAAAGGTGTTAATGGGAAGAAAGTAGAGCTTGATGATATTGTTGACTGATACGTCGTAAACGTATCTATAATTTTTGATGCTCCATGCTTGTTTTATATCAACCTTCTTATGTTTTGTTCACACTTTGAGATATTTTTATACATTTTCTGGAACTAACCTATTGATAAGATGCCACAGTGCCAGTTGCCTGGTTTCTGTTGTTTTTGGTTTCAGAAAAGCTAGTAAAGTTTTCGGAATTGGACGGAACAAAAGCCAAAGTCAATATTTTACCCGGAGCAACACGGAGACCAAAAGGGAGACGATGTGGCGCACCAGGGTGGCCACACCTAGTGGCCGTGCAGCCTAGGGCCAGGCACGCCAGGCCCAGGTGTGACCCCCCTGGAGCTCGACCGACCTTGCCCCTTCGCCTATAACATTACACCGGGACAAAAATCTAGGTACCCGATCAAAAATCCACCAAAGAGTCTGTAGCCTCCGCCATCTCCATCCCTAGATCGGGAGGGATCCGAAGCTCTTCCCGGCACCCTGCCAGAGAGGAGAGATCACCCTGGGGGCCTTCTTCATCACCATGCCAGCCTCCGGAGTGATGCGTGAGTAGTTCACCCTTGGACTATGGGTCCATACAGTAGCTAGATGGTTTGTTCTCCTCCTTTGTGGTATCATGTTTAGATCTTGTGAGCTCTGTTCATGATCAAGATCATCCTTTTGTAATCCAACATGTTGTGTTTGCAGGGATCCGATGGATATTGAGATACTATGTCAGATTGATTATTGATTCTATCATGTCTATGTTATTTGTGATCTTGCATGCTCTCCGTTGTTAGTAGCTATCTTGGCCAAGTAGATGCTTGCAACTCCAAGAGGGAGTATTTATGCTCGATAGTGGGTTCATGCCTCTAGTAATCCGGGGAAGTGACAGAAATCTCTAAGGTTATAGATGTACTATTGCTACTAGGGAGAAAACAACAATCCTTTGTCCATGGAGCAATCATATTGTTTATTTTACACACTTTGCTTAATGCAATTATCTGTTGCTTGCAACTTAATACTGGAAGGGGTTCAGATGATAACCTGAAGGTGGATTATTAGTCATAGATGCAGTTGGATTACGGTCTATGTATTATGTTGTAATACCCAATCAAATATCATAGGAGTCAAGATGTCTATTATATGCATTGTTATGCTTTCTCAATCTGTCAATTGCCCCGCTATAATTTGTTCACTCAGCATGCTATTTATCTTAAGGAGAAACACCTCTAGTGAACTGTGGACCCCAGTCCATTCCTTTACCATTGATATACCATCTACTGTTTACCGTTTACTGTTTACTTTCTGCAAGAAATTACTATCTTCCACACTATACGTTTAATCCTTTGTTTTCAGCAAAACCAGTGAGATTGACAACCTCATTGTAAGTTGGGGCAAAGTTCTATGGTTGTGTTGTGCAGGATTCCAAGTTGCTAGCAACACCTTGGAGTTGTTTCCATACTCCTACTGGTTCGATAACCTTGGTTTTATAACTGAGGAAAAACTTGCTACTGTGCTCATCATACCTTCCTCTTGGGGTTCCCAACAAGCTCTACATATTTTGAGCCATCAAGCACTTGTTCTGGTGCCGTTGCCGGGGAGTTAAGGACAACTTCAATCTCTTCCTTCTCGTCAATCACTATTCAGGGAGAAAGAAGATTATTGCAAGGGGAGTCTCTCACAACCAATCTATTTACTTTGTTTTTGTTTTCCTTAGTTTATTTTGCTTTGTTTTGCTTGTTTCTTTTTATCAAAACACATACAAAAATAGTTCTTAAAAATATATTTTTTTACTTCAAGTTGCTTTTATGTCTAGCATTGCTCTAATCACTATGTCACCTAAGGAAATGAATTTTACTTTCAAACAAGGAATTGAAGAGAGTTCCAAAGAAGCTTGGTCTAGAATTTCTGAGTTACATGAAAAAACTGAACCTAAAATGACTCAAGGCTTGTTTCTTAGCAGTTTCTACTTTGGTATTGCCCTTTGCTATAGATATGCTTTGGATGCTGTAGTAGGAGGATATTTCCTCTAGTGCAATGAGGGTGAAGCTTTTAATGCCATAAAAAAGTTGGTTGCAACATATGACTTGCCTAGCAAATCCGATTCCTCATTTACAAACATTATTGCTAGATTAAACACTCTTGAGACCAACACAACTAGTTTAAAAGAATGTTATAACATGCTTAGAGAGCATCATGAATATGTTCCAATAAATTCTGAATTTTTAAAATGGCTTCCTATAGTAAAAGTTGTTATAAATAATGAAACTTTTTATGCTCGTTGTGATATCATGTCTGAATTCTGTCTTACGCCTAAAGATATCTATGAATCTTTGAATCTTTGGGGACTTTCTGAAGGAGGAGAAGAAATATCTCTTACCAATAATGCCACAATATTACCCATTGGAATAGCTGAAGGAGTGTTTACAAAGATCCTAGGGAAAGTGGTGTCTACTGATTATCTTGTTATTTAATGTGTAGGAAAAGGACAAATTATACTTGGAAGATCCCTGCTGAAACTCCTTGGAGCAATAATAGATGTGGGAAAAGGCATCATGCATTTTGCCTCTCCACCAAACAATCATAGGTTCCCTAAAGATAAGAATAAAGGTAAGAAAGGTAGGGGCAAGAAAATTAATCTTAATGCTTCTTCATTCAAAAATACTTGAATCTTGCTTCCTATGCCTAGCTGAAAGGCGTTAAAGAAAAGCACTATTGGGAGATAACCCAAATTATTATTTTTACTTTCAGTAAGTTTTTCTTTTGTTGAGTCTTGGAAGTTATTGCTTCAGTAATACCCCTCCTTATCCTTTTTGTGTGGTTTTTGTGCCAAGAATAACCTCTAATGAGAGAGAAGTAAGACTTAGGAAAGTTGATGTCCTGAAACAGATTTTTTGTGCTTCACTGTAAAAAATCGTGAAAAATCCCTGTACGTCGGATTGAGCTGTAATTTTCTTTGCTTATGCCCCAGGTTTTTATCTAACTTTCTTTAGTTTATCACTTTTTGATTTGAGCAACAGAAGGTCTTCTAAAAAATCGGATTTTACCTGCTGGTCTGTTTTGACAGATTTCTGCCATTATTTGCATTTGCCTCTTAATCTCTTTCTCTTTGATTTCTATTTGATCACGTGAGATTTTGGAAGGAATTGATACAGTAGCTTGTGTTTTAATGGAAGTTTTACTTGGTTTGAAACTAATCCCAAAGACTTATTATCTTGTATACACTAATGTTGCTAATGAAGATTGTGTGAAGTTTTGTATGAAGGAAATTTTTAAGTGTAGGGAAGAATAATGTGATGAGATGAAGTATGGACAAAAGCTCAATCTTGGGGATGCCACCTGTGTCACCCCAAGAAATATTCGATAAGTACAAGTGTCAAAGATTGGGGATGCCCAAGGCATCCCCTTCTTCATTAATAAGAATCTCAGGTTTTCTTCCAAAACACTTCACTTTTATTATTTCATGCACAATTGTGTTATTCTTGGAGCGTTTTTGTTTTTGTTTTTAGTTTTATTTTTTTGGTTTGCTTAAATAAACTAGTTGGACCCCCGCATTCATATGTGGTTTCGAATAAGTTGATTGGTGTTGGAAAAGAGTAGGAAGCTTCATGCTTATAAGTGGTACAAAAGGAGCTTGTTTTGACTGTGGCCTAGACTCTATCATTTCATGTTTGATATTGCTTTGACCTTATGCTTAGTGATTATTGATGTAGCATGACTTGTTCCAAACAATTAAGATTGCTTAATGTGCCTTGAAAGAATCGTGCGTTGTTTTAGCATACAAAAGCATAATATTGTGGTATTCTCCTTTGATGCTTTATTTGGGTTGACTTGGCACATGCGTACACCATGTTAAGACTATGAACCAGTCACCTTAGCATCTATGATCATTTAGTTTTTTACTTGTAATATCAATTTATGCTTTAATTAATAATGTTTTTGTCGCTTTGCATGATTATGGCCATTATTGCTCTCTTAATTGGTCGCTCCTAGTCTTTTGCTAGCCTCCACCTGTACCAAGTATGAGTTCCACTCATGCATCCAACCTCCAAGAAAACCAAGTTATTCCAAAGAGTCCACTATAAATTCCTATGCATGGTGTGTTGCACCATTCCAAGTATATTCATGTTTTTATCTACCTTCCAAATTAAACCTGTTATGTGAAAATTAGTGATTAAAGCTCTCACAAACTTGATGGAACACTTTATTTTCTTGCATTTAATAAACTTGAAGCATTGTGTCCATCTATGTTGCTTATATGCTTGCACTTTATAATTTGTGAATTAGCAGAACCATGATACCATGGGGAACGCTTTCAACATTGCACTTATTATTCAGTTGATATCATGTTGTTTTGTTTATGGATCCCGGTGGTGTGAAATAAAAGGGGAGCTTGTAAGCTCATGGAGTTTGTATGTGTGTTAGAGAAATGCCTGGGCGGCTAGCCTAATCCATGCCTAATCATGGTGGAAACTTGCAGCATAACCATAGTGAGCATTCTGTGAAGCATCCTCAATAAAAACCTATGCAAATAGCAAATAAAAATATCACTGAGATGCTCATTGTTTGTTGCCTTGTCATTTTTATATGGGAAAGATCCTGTGTCATGAGGCAAGGGGTACCCCATTGGCGGTTCTCCATGATACACATGTACTTACAATGACAAGAACTTACTTGTGACTAAAGTTGAGTAGCATGAGGTTCGGTACTCGCAAGCAAGGGGCATGAGATTTTCAACTTATAACTTGTCAAGAATATCCTCATATTTGTGTCACTTTAACCTTAATCACCTCAAGATGCTTAAGATAGGGGCAATGAGAGATGAAAGCTAATAAGTACCATAATTTTTGGAAGCTCTTTTATGAAACTTGAAATCCCTGCTTCCCTCTATGAAGGGCCTTTCTTTTTTTACTTTTATGTTGAGTCTCCATCTTCTATCTTTATGCACCAATTGAGAGATCATAGTGGTCATTCTTAGTTTAATGTGCATTGTCCCAAAACTTGTTGATTGATTCATAACTTTGATACTGCTTGTTCTTAAATTATTTGTATCTAGTCACCCTTATGAACTTTGAAGGTGTCATATGCATTTATGTTTTGCTATACCATGAGGGACAAGCTGAATACCACTCTTATTATGTTTTCTAAATGTGAAACAAACAAACGTCTTTCAATGCATTGTTATTCATGATCTTTTGTTTGTACATTTTCATGTTACAACATAGTTGTTATGTCTTATTGTTAGAACTCTATCTTTCATGCTTATGTTTAGAGTACTTTGATCCCAGCTATCAATGCTTCGCAAATATCTTGATCAAGATTGTGGTAGTGCATGTCACCTCAAAAATTATTCTTTTTATCACTTACCTACTTGAGGACGAGCAGGAGTTAAGCTTGGGATGCTTGATACGTCGTAAACGTATCTATAATTTTTGATGCTCCATGCTTGTTTTATATCAACCTTCTTATGTTTTGTTCACACTTTGAGATATTTTTATACATTTTCTGGAACTAACCTATTGACAAGATGTCACAGTGCCAGTTGCCTGTTTTCTGCTGTTTTTGGTTTCAGAAAAGCTAGTAAAGAAATATTCTCAGAATTGGACGGAACAAAAGCCAAAGTCAATAGTTTACCCGAAGCAACACGGAGACCGAAAGGGAGACGAAGTGGCGCACTAGGGTGGCCACACCTGGTGGCCGTGCGGCCTAGGGCCAGGCGTGCCAGGCCCAGGTGTGGGCCCCCTGGAGCTCCACCGACCTTGCCCCTTCGCCTATAAAAGTACCCCGAGACGAAAACCCTAGGTACCCGATCAAAAATCCACGAAAGAGTCTATAGCCACCGCCATCTCCATCCCTAGATCGGGGGGATCCGAAGCTCTTCCCGGCACCCTACCAGAGGGGAGATATCACCCTGGAGGCCTTCTTCATCACCATGCCAGCCTCCGGAGTGATGCGTGAGTAGTTCACCCTTGGACTATGGGTCCATACAATAGCTAGATGGTTGGTTCTCCTCCTTTGTGCTATCATGTTTAGATCTTGTGAGCTCCGTTCATGATCAAGATCATATATTTGTAATCCTACATGTTGTGTTTGCGGGGATCTAATGGATATTGAGATACTATGTCAGATTGATTATTGATTTTATCATGTCTATGTTATTTGTGATCTTTCATGCTCTCCGTTGTTAGTAGCTATCTTGGCCAAGTAGATGCTTGAACTCCAAGAGGGAGTATTTATGCTCGATAGTGGGTTCATGCCTCTAGTAATCTGAGGAAGTGACAGAAATCTCTAAGGTTGTAGATGTGTTGTTGCTACTAGGGAGAAAACAACAATCCTTTGTCCATGGGGAAATCGTATTGCTTACTTTACACACTTTGCTTAATGCAATTATCTGTTGCTTGCAACGTAATATTGGAAGGGGTTCGGATGATAACCTGAAGGTGGATTATTAGTCATATATGCAGTTGGATTACGGTCTATGTATTATGTTGTAATGCCCAACCAAATCTCATAGGAGTCAAGATGTCTAGTATATGCATTGTTATGCTTTCTCAATCTGTCAATTGCCCTGCTGTAATTTGTTCACCCAACATGCGATTTATCTTAAGGAGAAACACCTCTAGTGAACTGTGGACCCTAGTCCATTCCTTTAACATTGATATACCATCTACTGTTTACCGTTTACTGTTTACTTTTTGCAAGCAATTACTATCTTGCACACTATACGTTTAATCCTTTGTTTTCAGAAAAACCAGTGAGATTGACAACCTCATTGTAAGTTGGGGAAAAGTTTTGTGGTTGTGTTGTGCAGGATTCCAAGTTGCTAGCAACACCTTGGAGTTATTTCCTTACTCCTACTGGTTCGATAACCTTGGTTTCATAACTAAGGGAAAACTTGCTAATGTGCTCATCATACCTTCCTCTTGGGGTTCCCAACGAGTTCTACATATTTTGAGCCATCATTGACCCTTCCCTCCAAATACTGAGTGGCTCAACATAAGATGTTCTAAAACAATCCTCAAAGGTTGAAGAGGAAGAAAATGATGATGATCATAACATCCACATCGAGGCACCTACTGAACCATGCAGGTCTACAAGAATATGTACCGCTCTTGAGTGGTATGGAAATCTTGTTGATGACCCACAAGTATAGGGGGTGTATCGCAGTATTTTCGATAAGTAAGAGTGTCGAACCCAACGAGGAGCAGAAGGTGCTGACTAGTGGTATGGATCAGGAATTCTCTGCAAATACTTAGCAAACGGATTTTTAGGGGTTTTCAATAAAGCAAGTAAACAAAGTACGAGTTAATGAAAGATAGTAGGAATAAATGCAGCAAGTGGCCCAATCCTTTATGCAGCAAAGGACAAGCCGGTTGTATTTCTATAGATGACCAAACGTTCTCGAGGACACATGGGAAGACTGTCAAGTGCTTTCGCTTCATATAGCTGATTAATCTTCTCTAGCTTGCTAAGTGTTGTGTGGGTGAACCTGTGCTAATGTACCGCCCCATCCAAGACTAATACATACTTGTGATTATACCCCTTGCAAACATCCGTAAGTACAAGAAAGTAATTAAGGTAGAAACCTAACCACAGCTTTAAACTCTAAGACCCTTACGTCCCTTGTGCAATGGTTTCCTAACGGGGGTTCAGGTTTCTGTCACTCCGGCAACCCCTACGGTTAGTAGCCAAATACACAATGCATTCCCCTAGGCCCATATAGGTGAAGTGTCATGTAGTCGACGTTCACATGACACCACTAGAAGAAGTACACCACAACTTAAATAACAATCTATTGAATCTTTCTCAACACAACTCCACTACTAACAACAAGACTTCTCCCATGTTCTCAAGAACAAAACGAACTACTCACAAGACATCATATGGATCATGATCAGAGATGGAATAATGATGTATAACAATCTGAACATAAACAATAATTCAACGGTTCACTCAATAGCATCAACTACAAAGAGTAATCAACACCGGGAAAGTTTCCCCTACGAACTATGCAAGATTCAACTCAATTGTTACAGCAATATGGAGATGGTGATGAGGGTGCTAATGGTGATGATGGTGGTGATGATGATGATGATGATCCCGATGAAGTTCAGCTTGATGGTGGTGTTGATGGCAACAATCTCCCCTCTCCGAGAAAGAATTCCCCCGGCAGAAATCTGTCTGCCGGAGAGATCTTTCTCTCTCGGTGTTTTCCGCCCCGCAGAGGCGGCGGAATCTTTCTATGGTCGCTCCCCGAGTCTTAGGGTTTCGTGGGGATGATATACGCTAGAGGAGAGAGGCTGGAGTGGGCCAGGGCGGCCACACCACTCCCAGGCGCGGCCTAGGCCTGCCCGCGCCATGGGGTGGTGTGGGCCCCCTGTGGCCCACCTCCACTCCATCTTCTGGCATCCTGAGTCTTCTGGAAAAATAGGATTTTTCATATATTTTCCCGGATTTTCTGATCTTCACGAATTTTGCCTCCAAACAGCACCTTTTCCATCAGAATCCTGACTGCAGCGGTCCATGCTCCAAAAGTCATCAACCATGCAAAAATAGATGAAATAACATAAGTATCACCTCTCAATACGAAATATATCAATGAATAATAGTGAATTAAGACATAGAATAGTGATGCAAAATGGACATATCACTTGTTTATACAATCATGTTAGTTGAATAAGACAAACCTACTAACTACAAGGAAGCAACGGAGGGCCCTGAGTCCCAGAAATCACTTGAAGCCATGAAATCCGAGATAGGATCCATGTGTGATAACCAAGTATGGAATTTGGTGGATATTTTCGATGGCCGCATGGTTGTTGAGAATAAATGGATCTTTAAGACAAACACATATGTTGACGGTAATGTGACCGTCCATAAAGCTCGACTTGTCACAAAGGGTTTTGGACAAATTCAAGGAGTTGACTATGATGAGACATTCTCACCCATAGTGATGCTTAAGTCTATAAGAATTTTACTAGCAATTGTTGAGTATTTCAATTATGAGATATGGCAGATGGTTGTCAAAAATGTGTTCCTAAATGGCAACATTGAGAAAGATTTGTACATGGTACAACCAGAAGGTTTTGTTGATCCTAAGGATGCTGGAAAGGTATGCAAGGTTCAGCGTTCCATTTATGGACTGAAACAAGCATCTCGGGGCTGGACTCTTTGATGAAGTGATCAAAGGTTTTGGGTTTGTCCACAATGAAGAAGAAGCCTGCATTTACAAGAGAGTGAGTGGGGGCTCAGTAGCATTCCTAGTATTGTATGTGTATGGCATATTATTAATTGGGAATGATGTGAATCTTCTAAAGAGTGTAAAAGATTATTTAAATGGTAAATTTTCTATGAAGGACTTGGGTGAAGCTGCTTACATCTTAGGCATTAAAATCTATAGGTATAGATCAAAACACCTAATAGCATTGAGCCAGAGTACTTACCTGGATACGGTTCTGAAGAGGTTCAGAATGGATCGGGCGAAGAAAGCGTTCTTCCCTGTGTTGAAAGGTAAACCATTGAGTTTGACTCAGTATCCAACAATGGCTAATGATAAGAAAGTGATGCTAGCATCCCCTATGCTTTAAACATAGGATCTATCATCTATGCCTTGTTGAGTACTCAACTTGATGTGGCTCTTATCTTGATGAGCCAGTTCCAAAGTAATCCTGGAATGGATCATTGGACATCAGTTAAGAATAGAACATCCTGAAGTATCTTAGGAGACCGAAGGATATGTTTATAGTCTATGGAGGATGTGAAGAGAGCTTGCCGTGAAAGGTTATGTTGACGCAAGTTTTAACACTGATTCAGATGACTCGAAATCAAACGGGGTACGTGTTTGTGATGAATGGAGGTGTAGTGAGCTATAGGAGCGCCAATCAAGCCACAATAGTTCAATCTACAATGGAGTCAGAATATATATAGATGCTTCCAAAGCGGCGAATGAAGTTGTCTGTCTAAGGAGGTTTTTCATTGATCTAGGTGTGTTTCCAAGCATGCAAGACCCTTTGAGAATCTATTGTGACAACACGGGGGGAATTGCAAAAGTGAAGGACCCAAGGTCTAACTCTACTACCAATCATATACTCTGGGGTTATCATGTGATAAGGCAGTATGTCAAGGAAGGTGACATAAAGATATGCAAAGTACATCCAAATTTGAATGTTATAGACCTGTTGAAGAAATCTCTCTCACAAGTGAAGCATGATCAACACCAAGATGCGATATGTGTTAGATATTTTCCAAATGTAAACTAGTTATTAGTACTCTAGTGAAAGTAGGAGACTGTTGGAGATATGTCCAAGAGACAAATAATAAAGATGTTTTATTGTCCTATCGCAAATGTGCATAATAAGTTTTATGCCATGCTATAACTGTATTAAGCGGAAACATTAGTACACATGTGGTATGTAAACAAACCAAGTCCCTAGTATCCTCTATTGAACTAGCCCATTGGTCAACTCATGGTCAAGTTTCGTGATCATGGACATTCATGTCAATTGGAAATGGGGTCATGTCATTAGATGAATGATGCGATGGACACATACCCAAATTAAGTATTGTAACGAGATCTAGTTACAAAGTTCAATGTTGTGATAACCAGGAAACATAGTAACCAAATCCTTTGACCGAGAGATCATATCTAATCACTATCACCAGAGGGACCTTTGACTACATCAACTGCCACACCGTAATAGAGTGATCATAAACGTGTCTCTCAGGTATATCGAAGGAATAGGTTGAAGTGTATGCATCAATATAGGGATTTGTATATCCTCGTGATAGATAGATATTCTAGGACCACTTTGTGAGATTACATCTACGAAGCTTGCAAGCATGTGACTAGGTCACATGAATGTAATATCACAGAACAATTAAATGTGTTTGCCGGTAACAAGATCGAACTAGGTATAGAGACACCAAAGATCAGATCTTGGACAAACTAAGTATCATGTAGCAAAGGGAACGAGACTCAGTGTTTAAGGTTCAAGCGATAAAGATAATTTGTGAAATGCGTAGGGATCATCATGGGTTTCCTGATCCCGCTGTTGGTCATTGATCAGATAGATGTGTCTATCATGTATGTGCATTACCGCACCATAGGGTGGCACGCTTAAGGTTATACGACGCTTAGGGATTGATTCAGGACTGTTGGATAAATAAGAGTGAACTCCGGAATTATTCTAGAGAGATGTCAAAAAAGTTTTGGAGTCAATGAATTGTTCAAAGACTTGAATTATGTGTTTTAGTATTTAATTAAAATAATTAAATATGAAAATATATTAAATATATATGGCTAACCCCTAATGGGCCACGTTTTGGCAGCCCACTAGGGGGCGCCCACACCCCAAGGAGGTTGGCGACCCGAGGAAGGGGGCACACGGTAAGGAGAAGGGGGGCTGGAGGCGCCCTTGGGGGCTCCACCCTACGTGGAGGTGCCCTACTTGGCACCTCCCCCTCCCCCTCCCCCTTGGCCTATATAAAGGGGAGGATAGCCCTCCCCTCATTCATCCCATTGGCATTTTCCTTGTCTCCTCTCTTTCCCTCACAAGTGGTTCCAGAATATTGGAACGTGCATACAGGGTTTGACATCTCCACCATATGCACGGCGTCGTGCTACTTGATCCTCGGTCTAGATTTGTCTTCTTCCACTGCTTTGCTGGAACAAAACTTGGGGGACGTTGTCTACACCGGACGCGTGCAGAAATTCGGAGGTGCTCCTAGTTGCAGTACTCATCCCATGTACATCTGCACGACCTTGAGGTCGGCATTGCCATACGAATACATCATCAACGTTCATTGGTGTTGGGTTCGCAACATAGAAAACAAAAAGTTTCCTACGATGGGAACTACTAAGCACCAAGATCTATCTACTAGATACAAGCTACGGGTGGATATACATCCATAGATAACATACCCTTGTAGACCGACAAAGTTTAACGAGGTTGAACTCGTGGATGATGTATTCGAACGCTTGCCGATCTCAGGAAGGAGAAGAAGTATAACACTACAACTCAGCAGCGCATCTGTGATCGCACACACGTCTGGTCGATCGAAGAACCTCCACTCCTTTGCTCCAGCGATGCAGCAGAAGCAGCAACTCCTTCTAGACAAAATGCCACCGGGAACATGTATTTCGCTAATCCCAGACCATGGGGAATAATTCTAGAGGGGAGAGAGATCCTTCACGAGGAGGTGTGCTTTGAGAGGGAGAAGAGGGGGGCAGCCCCCTCCCATGGACGGCGCCAAGGGGAGGTGCCCCCACCTCTTCCTTCATTCATGTGGTGGATGCTCCACTCACATAAATTTGCCTCCACTCAAATTTCCACTCACATGCGTTAAATTTCCACCAAATTTAATGCAAATCTCATTTAATAAAATACTTTTATTTATTTTATTCAGAATTTTTTTAATTACTTTACTTAACAAACATTCACATAAAAACCCCTGCAATATTTCAATATCACATACAGAACCAATTTCAGCAATTTCACCCGAAACAATTCGGTGTCTATTGAAATAATTCCAGCACTTTGCAAATCTTTCATCTGGAACATATTTGCTCCAAATGGTGTTGGTATACCTTAAGTGTGTCACCCTACAATTCGCGAATAATGTAGACATGATCGAGGCCCTTCTCTAATCAATAATCAGTAGCGGGACCTAGAGATTGATGTCTACGCACTTCTGTTCAAAAAGACGTTCAGAGATTTTACACGAATGTTTACGCTGAAGCACAGAAATCTGTTTCGGGACAGCAACTTTCCCAATCATTACTTCTCTCTCATTAGAGGTTACTCTTGGCACAAAAAGCAAATAAAAAGGATAAGGAGCGGTTACTACTGAAGTAATAACTTCCAAGACTCAACTAAAACTTTTGGGTTATCTTCCAATAAGTACTTTTCTTTAACGCCTTTAAGTTAGGCATAATAGTTTGAGAAGATGCTCACATAAGAAATATGAATTGAAGTAAACGAGAGCATCAAGAAGCAAATTCAAAGCACATTTAAGTCTAACCCACTTCCTATGCATAGGAATCTTGTAAAGAAACAAGTCATGAAAGCACAAAGCAACAAGCATAGTAAAGCAAAACAACTGCAACTTCAAGACTTTTAACATAAAGAGGGGAAACTTAATATTATTGGGATGCATAAAACCATGTTTCCCTCTCTCATAATAACTTTCAGTAGCATCATGAATAAAAGTAACAATATAACTATCACAAGAAACATTCTTATCATGAGCCACATGCATAAAAGAATTAATACTCCCCACATAAACATTCTTATTGATTGTAGTGGGAGCAAATTCAACAAAATAGCTATCATTATTATTTTCATCACCATAATCATCAAATATAGGAGGCATATTATAATCATAATTATTTTTTTCCTCAATAGTAGGTGGACTGAAAATACCATATTCATCATTGTAATCATCATATATTGGAGGTTTGGTATCATCATAAGCAATAGAATAGCTATCTTCCAAAGCTGGGGAACTAAAAAGATCATTTTCATAGGAACTAGCTTCCCCAAGCTTAGACTTTTCCATAGCATTAGCAATAATGGTGTCCAAAGAATTCATACTAACAACATTGCTATTAGCATGCAAATAAAGTTCCATCGGTTTTTTAATTTTCTCTTCAAACACTTCATGTCCTAACTTAAGATAAATACTATAAAGCTCTCTAATTTTTTTGTTATTTTCCATTAAGCCTAACTAATGAAAACAAGAAACAAAAAGACAAAATTGCAGAATCTAAAGGAAATAACTTCGAGCACTCACACCGGAGGATGTGAGTACCTTTTACCTTACCTCCCCGGCAACGGCGCCAGAAAATAGCTTGATATCTATGCACTTCTATTCTTGTAGACAGTTGTTGGGCCTCCAAGTGAAGAGGTTTGTAGAACAGCAGCAAGTTTTCCCTTAAGTGGATCACCCAAGGTTTATCGAACTCAGGGAGGAAGTGGTCAAAAGTATTCCCTCTCAAGCAACCCCGCAATCAAGATACAAGAAGTCTCTTGTGTCCCCAACACACCCAATAAACTTGCCAGGTGTATAGGTTCACTAGTTCAGCGAAGAGATAGTAAAATACAAGTAGTATGGATATAAGACAATGGTTCCAGACAATAGCTTGATGGCGTGGAAGAGACTAAAGGCAAACTGAAATAAAGATGGAAGCAAGCAAACATGTAACAGATCTAGTTGCAAATGGTGTTTCAATGCTAAGAAACAAGGCCTAGGGTTCATACTTTCACTAGTGAACACTCTCATATAAATATCTTCTCTTTATGATACCACTCTTAACTACTCTCCAGTTGAACACTCTAATCGATGGTAGGGCTATAACAGCACACCTCAAAGTTCGCTTTCCACATCTAGATAAGCCCACACTGTCACCTTGAGCACTAGATGGTTCAAACAAACACCACAATTTCATAAAGACATCCAACTCCAAATATAACTCATAACAAGTATTTGTAATCTCTAGCCTAAGTGCCACCATGGTGTGCATACTGTCAACTTCACACACATGGGGAGAGCAGAGATCTATTAAAGCACTTGAGTAGCAAGGTAGATCTATAGATTACAAGCTCATGATCTCAATAAGATCATGCATGGAGAGAGAGATGAACACATAGCTACCGGTAGAACCCTTAGCCTCGAGAAAGAACTACTCCCTCCTCATCATGGGAATCAGCAACGGTGATGGAGATGGCGGTGGATATCGATGGAGATGGCTCCGGGGGCACTTCCCCGTCCCGGCAGGGTGCCGGAACAGAGACTTTCTGTCCCCCAAATCTCCTCTTCGGTGGCGGCGGCGCTGTGGAACTTTTCGTGGCTGGAGGCTTGACGACTTAGGGTTTATGCATCGGGAGGCTTCTTATAGGCGGAGAGGCAAGGTCAAAGGCGGCCAGGCGTGGCCAGGGCTAGCCCGCGCCACCACATGGTGTGGCCACCCTGTGGCCCCTCTCCGTCTCGTCTTCTGGCTCCGTGAGTCTTCCAGTAAAATATCGACTTTGGCTTTTGTCCGGTCCAATTCCGAGAATATTCATTTTCTGACTTTTCTGGAACCAAAAACAGAACAAAACAGGCAACTGGCACTGTGGCATCTTGTTAATAGGTTAGTCCAAGAAAGTGTATAAAAATACTCCGAAGTGTGGACAAAACATAAGAAAGTAGATATAAAACAAGCATGGAACATCAAAAATTATAGATATGTTAGCAACGTATCAACATCCCCAAGCTTAACTCCTGCTCGTCCTCGAGTAGGTAAGTGATAAAAAGAAAGAATAATTTTTGAGGTGACATGCACCATCATAAACTTGATCAAAGTATTTGTAAAACATTGATAGCTGGGATCATAGTACTTCAACATAGCATGAAAGATATAGTTCTAACAATAAGACATAGCAACTATGTTGTAACATGAAAAGGCACAAACAAAAGATTCATGAATAACAATGCTTTGCAAGACGTTTGTTTGTTTCACATAAAGAAAACATAACATAGTGGCATTCAGCTTGTCCCTCATAATGTAGCAAATCATAATTGCATAGGACACCTTCAAGGTTCATAAGAGTGACTAGATACAAATAGTTTAAAACAAGCAATATCAAAGCTATGCATCAATCAATAAGTCTTGGGACAGTGCACATAGAACTAAGAATGGCCACTATGCTCTCAAAATAGGTACATAAAGATAGAAGGTGGAGACTCAACATAAAAGTAAAAGAAAGGCCTTCATAGAAGGAAGCAGAGATTCAAGTTTCATAAAGAGCTTCCAAAAATTATGGTACTTGATGGCTCAATGTTGATGTAGAGCTCGTTGGGAACCCCAAGAGGAAGGTATGATGAGCACAGCAGCAAGTTTCCCTCAGTTATGAAACCAAGGTTTAATCGAACCAGTAGGAGCAAGGAAACACCCCAAAGGTGTTGCTAGTTGAGCCTTGGCAGGGCGCACTACCGGTGCTAGTAACAACGTGGAGACCTCCACAACACAACCACAGAACTTTGTCCCCAACTTGCGATGAGGTTGTCAATCTCACTGGTTTTGCTGAAAACAAAGGATTAAACGTATTGAATGGAAGGAAGTAATAGTTTGCAGAAAGTAAACACAAAGTAGTAAACAGTTTGTAGATTGTATGTAAAAGAAAGGACCGGGATCCATAGTTCACTAGAGGTGGCTCTCCTTAAGATACATAACATGCTGGGTGAACTGATTACAGCGGGGCAATTGACAAACATCGAGAAATCAATACATGCATATACTAATCATCTTGACTCCTTTGGAACTTGATTGGGAATTACAACATTATACATAGACCGCCATCCAACTGCATCTATGACTAATAATCCACCTTCAGGTTATCATCCGAACCCCCTCCAGTATTAAGTTGCAAGCAACAGATTATTGCTTTACGAATTGCGTCTAATGTAAACAATACGATTGTTCTATGAACAAAGGATTGTTGTTTTCTCCCTAGTAGCAACAACACATATAGTACCTTAGAGATTTCTATCACTTCCCTAGATTACCAGAGGCATGAACCCACTATCGAGCATAAATACTAACTCTTGGAGTTGCTAGCATCTACTTGGCCAAGATAGCTACTAAGAACGGAAAGCATGCAAGATCACAAATAACAAAGACATGATATAATCAATAATCAATCTGAAATATCATCTCAATATCCATCGGATCCCCGCAAACACAACATGCAGAATTACAAATAGATGATCTTGATCATGAACGGAGCTCACAAAATCTAAACATGAAAGCACAAAGGAGGAGAACCAGCCATCTAGCTACTACATGGATCCGTAGTCCAAGGATGAACTACTCACGCATCACACCGGAGGCTTGCATGATGATGAAGAAGGCCTCTAGGGTGAATTCCCCTCTCCGGCAGGGTGCCGGGAAGAGCTTCAGATCCCTCCCGGTCTAGGGATGGAGATGACGGCGCCTGCAGACTCTTTCGTGGATTTTTGATCGGGTACTTAGGGTTTTCGTCCCGAGGGCATCTTATAGGCGGAAGGAGAGGCCGAGGGGGTGCCTAGGCTGGCCACACCACCCCCTGGCGCGGGCCAAGCCTGGTCGTGTGGCTAGGTGGTGTGGCCGCCCTCTGGCCCTTCTCTGTCTCGTATTCTGGCATCTGATGACTTCGAGAAAAATAGGCACTTTGGCTTTTGTCCCGTCCAATTCCGAGAATATTCATTTTCTGACTTTCCTAGAACCAAAAATAGCAGAAAACAAGCAGCTGACACTGTGGCTCTTGTTAATAGGTTAGTCCAAGAAATCATATGAAAAGTACTCCAAAGTGTGGACAAAACACAAGAAAGTGGATAAAACCAAGCATGGAACATCAAAAATTATAGATACATTTGCAATGTATCAACATCCCCAAGCTTAACTCTTGCTTGTCCTCGAATAGGTAAGTGATAAAAAGAAAGAATAATTTTTGAGGTGACATGCACCATCAAAAGACTTGATCAAAGTATTTGCAAAACATTCAAAGCTGGGATCATAGTACTTCAATCATAACATGAAAGACAAAGTTCTAGCAATAAGACAAAGAAACAATGATGCAACATGAAAAGGCACAAACAAAATATTCATGAATAAAAATGCTTTGCAAGACGTTTGTTTGTTTCACATAAAGAAAACATAGCATAATAGTATTGAGCTTGTCCCTCATAGAGTAGCAAATATAAATGCATAGGACACCTTCAAAATTCATAAGAGTGACTAGATACAAATAGTTTAAAACAAGCCATATCAAGTTATGCATCAATCAACTAGTATTGGGACAATGCACATAGAACTAAGAATGGCCACTATGCTCTCAAAGTAGGTGCATAAAGGTAGAAGGTGGAGACTCAATATAATGGTGGAAGAAAGGCCTTCATAGAAGGAAGTAGGGATTCAAGTCTCATAAAGAGCTTCCAAAAATTATGGTACTTATAGCTTTCAGCTCTCATTGCCCCTATCATAAGCATCTTGAAGTGATTAAGGTTAAAGTGAACAAACTATGGTGTACATGCTTGATGAAGTATAAGTTAGAAATCTCATGTCCCTTGTATACGAGGGCCGCTCCTCATGCTACTCAAGTTTAGTCACCGGTAAGTTCTTGTAATCGTAAGTACATGTGTATCATAGAGAACCGCCAACGGGGTACCCCTTGCCCGATGATACGGAAGAATCCCCATATCAAAATGATAAGGCAAGCAGACAACAAGCATCTCAGCAATATTCTTATTTACCATGGGAATATGGTGATTTATTCTCTCTTTCCTCTTTTCATAATATCTCTTTTTTTCTTTTTCTCTTTTTTCTCAATATAGGACTCTTTTTTATAAGAAGAATGCTTCATAGACAGCTCATTATGGTTACGCTGCAGGTTTCCACCATGTCAGCATGGATTAGACCAGCGGCCCAGGTGTTTCTCTAACACATATACATAACTCCATGGACTTACAAGCTCCCCTTTCATTTCACACCAACGACATCCATATACAGAAGAGCATGATATCAACTAGGTACAAAGTACCAAGTGCAATGTTGAAAGCGTTCCCCATGACAGCATGGTTCTGCTAATTCCCAACAAATAAGTGCAAGCATATACAACATAGACGACACAATGGTTAAAGTTTATTAAGGGCAAGAAAAGTAAGGTGTGCCATCAAGTTCGTGAGAGCTTTAATCACTAGTTTTCTCATAACAAGTTTAATTCAGAAGGTAAACAAAAGCATGAATATACTTGGAATAGCATAAGCCAGTAGGTAGGTATGGTGGACTCTTTGGAATAACTTGGTTTAGGGAGTTGGATGCATGAGTGGAACTCATACTTGGTTGTGGAGGCTAGCAAAAGACTGGGAGCAACAAACTAAGAGAGCAATAATGGCAATAATCATGCAGAGCGACAAAACATCATTGATCAAATCATAAAGTGATACTACAAGTTGAAAACTAAAGGATCATAAAGGCTATGGTGACTTGAGATAGTCATAACATGGTGTGAGCATGCGCTAAGTCAACCCAAATAAAGCATCAAAGGAGAATACCACTATACTATGCTTTAATATGCTAAAACAACGCATGATTCATCCAAGGTACATTAAGCAATCTCAATTGTTTATAAAAAGTAATGCTACAGCAAATAATACTAAGCATAAAGCCAACACAATATCAAGCATGGCATGACAAAGCATAGGCCACAGTCAAAAACAAGCTCTTTTTACCACATAAGTATGAACTTTCCTACTCTTTTCCAAACCAAACCAAACTATTTGCCAACCAATGTATGAAAGAGGGGGTCCAACCATTTATTCAGAAAACTAAGAAAACCAAGCAAACAAAAAATCAAAATGAAAACGAAGAAGAAGACGCTCCAAGAACAACACAACTGTGCATGAAACAATAAAAATGAAGCGTTTGGAAGAAACCTGGTATTTTTATTGATGAAGAAGGGGATGCCTTGGGCATCCCCAAGCTTTGACGCTTCTACTTCTTGGATATTTTTTGGGGTGACACGCGTGGCATCCCCAAGCTTGAGCTTTAGTCCATCCTTCATCTCATTACTCATTCCTTCTATACACCTGAATTTTTTTTTCCTTCATACAAAACTTCACACAATCTTTATTAGCAACATTAGTGCACTCAAGATAAATAAGTCTTAAGGTTCAGTTCTAACACCAATAAACTTCCATTAGAACACTAGCTACTAAAGCACTTCCCTCAAAAATCTCAATTCCCCAAAAGAACTCAAAAAGGAACCAACAAGAAGCAAATGCAGAAAATGGCAGAAATCTATCAAAACAGACCAGCAGGTAAAGACGATTTTTTTCGAAGAGCTTCTATTGCTCAAATCAAAAAGTATTGAACTAACGAAAGTTAGATAACAAACTAGGGCATAAGCAAAAAAAATCACGCCTCAAAAAGACGTTCAGAGATTTTACACGAATTTTTACGGTGAAGCACAGAAATCTGTTTCGGGACAGCAACTTTCCCAATCATTACTTCTCTCTCATTAGAGGTTACTCTTGGCACAAAAAGCAAATAAAAAGGATAAGGAGAGGTTATTACTGAAGTAAAAACTTCCAAGACTCATCTAAAACTTTTGGGTTATCTCCCAATAAGTACTTTTCTTTAACGCCTTTAAGTTAGGCATAAGAAGCAAGAAAAAGAATCAAGTATTCTTAGATGAAGAAGCATTAAGACCAAATTTCTTGCCTTACCTCTCTTAATTTTATTCTTAACCTTGGGGAAAATATGATTGTTTGGTGGAGAAGAAAGGTGCATGGTCCCCTTTCCCACGTCTATTATTGCTCCAAGGAGTTCTAATAGGGACCTTCCAAGTGTAATTTGTCCTTTTCCTGCACATTCAATAACAAGATAATCAGTAGAAATCATTTTCCCAAGGATCTTTGTAAACACTCCTTCAGCTATTCCAATAGGTAATATGGTAGCATTATTAGCAAGAGATATTTCTCTTCCTCCTTCAGTAAGACCCCAAAGATTCAAAGATTCATAAATATCTTTGGGCATAAGGCAAAATTCATACATGATATCACAACGGGCTTGAAAAGTTTCAGTTTTTATCTCGATCTTTACTGTAGGGAGACACTTTGATGGTTCAGAATTTATTGGAGCATAATTACGATGCTCCCTAAGCGTATTATAGCAATCTTTTAAGCTAGTAGTGCTAGTCTCAAGAGTGCTCAATCTAGCAAATATTCTTGCGAAAGAAATATCAGTTTGGCTAGGCAAGTTGTAAGTAAGGATCAATTTCTTTATAGCATCATCCTCATTACATTGGAGGAAATCTCCTCCCACAACAGCATCTAAAGCATATCTATAGCAAAGAGCAATTCCAAGGTAAAAACTGCTAAGGAACAGGCTTTGAGTCATTTTAGGCTCAGTTTTTTCATGTAGATCAGAGATTCTAGACCAAGCTTCCTTAAAACTTACCTCAATTCCTTGTTTAAAAGTGAAAATCATTTCCTTGAGTGACTTAGTGATTGGAGTAAGGCTAGACATAGTGGCAACTTAAGAAAGGAACTAATTTTTTTGTGTTTTTGAAATAAGAAAGCAAACTAGTAAAACTAATTTTTGTGTGTTTTTGATAACAAAACAAGCAAACAAAGCAAAAAAAGAAAATAAGCAAAACAAAAATAACAAAGTAAAGAGATTGGTTATGAGGGACTCCCCTTGTGAAGATGTCCTTGACTCCCCGGCAACGGCGCCAGAAAAATGCTTGATGGCTCAGTGTTGATGTAGAGCTCGTCGGGAACCCCAAGAGGAAGGTATGATGAGCACAACAGCAAGTTTACCTAAGTTATGAAACCAAGGTTTAATCGAACCAGTAGGAGCAAGGAAACACCCCAAAGGTGTTGCTAGCTGAGCCTTGGCAGGGCATACTACTGGTGCTAGTAACAACGTGGAGACCTGCACAACACAACCACAAAACTTTGTCCCCAACTTGCGATGAGGTTGACAATCTCACCAGTTTTGTTGAAAACAAAGGATTAAACGTATCGAATGGAAGGAAGTAATAGTTTGCAGAAATTAAACACAAAGTAGTTTGTATATTATATGTAAAAGAAAGGACCGGGATCCATAGTTCACTAGAGGTGGCTCTCCTTAAGATAGATAACATGCTGGGTGAACAAATTACAGCGGGGCAATTGACAAACATCGAGAAAGCAATACATGCATATACTAATCATCTTGACTCCTTTGGAACTTGATTGGGCATTACAACATTATACATAGACCGCCATCCAACTGCATCTATGACTAATAATCCACCTTCAGGTTATCATCTGAACCCCCTCCAGTATTAAGTTGCAAGCACCAAATTATTGCTTTACGAATTGCGTGTAATGTAAACAATACGATTGTTCTATGAACAAAGGATTGTTGTTTTCTCCCTAGTAGCAATAGCACATCTAGTACCTTAGAGATTTCTGTCACTTCCCCAGATTACCAGAGGCATGAACCCACTATCGAGCATAAATACTAACTCTTGGAGTTGCTAGCATCTACTTGGCCAAGATAGCTACTAAGAACGGAAAGCATGCAAGATCACAAATAACAAAGACATGATAGAATCAATAATCAATCTGAAATAGCATCTCAATATCCATCGGATCCCCGCAAACACAACATGCAGAATTACAAATAGATGATCTTGATCATGAACGGAGCTCACAAGATCTAAACATGAAAGCACAAAGGAGGAGAACCAGCCATCTAGCTACTACATGGATCCGTAGTCCAAGGATGAACTACTCACACATCACACCGGAGGCTTGCATGATGATGAAGAAGGCCTCTAGGGTGAATTCCCCTCTCCGGCAGGGTGCCGTGAAGAGCTTCAGATCCCTCCCGATCTAGGGATGGAGATGACGGCGGCTGCAGACTCTTTCGTGGATTTTTGATCAGGTACTTAGGGTTTTCATCCCGAGGGCATCTTATAGGCGGAAGGAGAGGCCGAGGGGGTGCCTGGGCTGGCCACACCACCCCTTGGCATGGACCAAGCCTGGCCGCGCGGCCAGGTGGTGTGGCCGCCCTCTGGCCCTTCTCCGTCTCGTATTCTGGCATCTGATGACTTTTGGAAAAATAGGCACTTTGGCTTTTGTCCCGTCCAATTCCGAGAATATTCATTTTCTGACTTTCCTGGAACCAAAAACAACAGAAAACAGGCAGTTGGCACTGTGGCTCCTGTTAATAGGTTAGTCCAAGAAATCATATGAAAAGTACTCCAAAGTGTGGACAAAACACAAGAAAGTGGATAAAACCAAGCATGGAACATCAAAAATTATGGATACATTTGCAATGTATCAGTGCTTAATAGCTTTCAGCTCTCATTTCCCCTATCATCAGCATCTTGAAGTGATTAAGGTTAAAGTGAACAAACTATGTTGTATATGCTTGACGAAGTATAAGTTGGAAATCACATGTCCCTTGAATACGAGGTCCGCTTCTCATGCTACTCAAGTTTAGTCACCGGTAAGTTCTTGTCATCGTAAGTTCATGTGTATCATAGAGAACCGCCAATGGGGTACCCCTTGCCCGATGATACGGAAGAATCCCCATATCAAAATGACAAGGCAAGCAGACAACGAGCATCTCAACAATCTTCTTATTTACCATGGGAATATGGTGCCTTTTTTCTCTCTTTCCTATTTTCATATATCTCTTTTTTTCTCAATATCTGACTCTTTTTTATAAGAAGAATGCCTCATAGACAGCCCATTATGGTTACGCTGCAGGTTTCCACCATGTCAGCATGGATTAGACCAGCGGCCCAGGCGTTTCTCTAACACATATACATAACTCCATGGACTTACAAGCTCCCCTTTCATTTCACACCGATGACATCCATAGACAAAAGAGCATGATATCAACTAGGTACAAAGTACAAGTGCAATGTTGAAAGCGTTCCCCATGATGGCATGGTTCTGCTAATCCTCAACAAATAAGTGCAAGCATATACAACATAGACAACACAATGGTTCAAGTTTATTAAGGGCAAGAAAAGTAAAGTGTGCCATCAAGTTCATGAGAGCTTTAATCACTAGTTTTCTCATAAGAAGTTTAATTCGGAAGGTAGATAAAAACATGAATATACTTGGAATAGCATATGCTAGTAGGTAGGTATGGTGGAGTCTTTGGAATAACTTGGTTTTTGGAGTTGGATGCATGAGTGGAACTCATACTTGGTTGCGGAGGCTAGCAAAAGACTGGGAGCGACAAACTAAGAGAGCAATAATAGCCATAATCATGCAGAGCGACAAAAAATCATTGATCAAAGCATAAGTGATACTACAAGTTGAAAACTAAAGGATCATAAAGGCTATGGTGACTTGGGATAGTCATAACATGGTGTGAGCATGTGCCAAGTCAACCCAAATAAAGCATCAAAGGAGAATACCACAATACTATGCTTTAATATGCTAAAACAACGCATGATTCTTCAAAGGCACATTAAGCAATCTCAATTGTTTATAACAAGTCATGCTACAGCAAAGAATACTAAGCATAAAGCCAAAACAATATCAAGCATGGCATAACAAAGCATAGACCACAGTCAAAACAAGCTCCCTTTACCACTTAAGCATGAACTTTTCCTACTCTTTTCTAATCCAAACCAAACTATTTGAAAACCAATGCATGATAGAGGGGGTACAACCAATTTATTCAGCAAACTAAGAAAAAAAATAAACAGAAAAACCAAAACGAAAACGAAAAAGAAGACGCTCCAAGAACAACACAACTGTGCATGAAACAATAAAAATGAAGCGTTTGGAAAAAACCTGAGATTTTTATTGATGAAGAGGGGGATGCCTTGGGCATCCCCAAGATTTGATGCTTGTACTTCTTGGATATTTCTTGGGGTGACACGCATGGCATCGCCAAGCTTGAGCTTTAGTTCACCTTCATCTCATTACTCATTCCTTCCATACACCTGAATTTTTTCCTTCATACAAAACTTCACACAATCTTTATTAGCAACATTAGTGCACTCAAGATAATAGGTCTTTAGGTTCAGTTCTAACACCAATAAAACTTCCATTAAAACACAAGCTACTGTAGCACTTCCCTCAAAAATCTCAATTCCCCAAAAGAACTCAAAGAGGAACCAACAAGAAGCAAATACAAACAATGGCAGAAATCTGTCAAAACAGACCAGCAGGTAATGAGGAATTTTTTAGAAGACCTTATGTTGCTCAAATCGAGAAGTGTTGAACTAACGAAAGTTATATAACAACCTGGGGCAGAAGCACAAAATTTCACGCCTCAAAAGGACATATAGAGATTTTACACAAATTTTTATGGTGAAGCACAGAAATCTGTCTCGGGACAACAACTTTCCCAATCATTACTTCTCTCTCATTAGAGGTTACTCTTGGCACAAAAAGCAAATAAAAAAGATAAGGAGCGGTTATTACAAAGGTAATAACTTCCAAGACTTATCTAAAACTTTTGGGTTATCTCCCAATAAGTACTTTTCTTTAATGCCTTTAAGTTAGGCATGATAGTTTGAGAAGATGCTCACATAAGAAATATGAATTTCAGTAAAAGAGAGCATCAAGAAGCAAATTCAAAGCACATTTAAGTCTAACCCACTTACTATGCATAGGAATCTTGTAAAGAAACAAGTCATGAAAGCACAAAGCAACAAGCATAGGAAAGCAAAACAAGTACAACTTCAAAATTTTCAACATAAAGAGGGGAAACTTAATGTTGTTGAGATACATAAAACCATGTTTCCCTCTCTCATAATAACTTTAAGTAGCATCATGAATAAAATTAACAATATAACTATCACATGAAACATTCTTATCATGAGCCACATGCATAAAATAATTAATAGTCCCCACATAAACATAGTCATTCTTATTAATTGTAGTGGGAGCAAATTCAACAAAATAGCTATCATTATTATTCTCATCACCATAATCATCAAATATAGGAGGCATATTGTAATCATAATTAATTTTCTCCTCAATAGTAGGTGGACTGAAAATATCATATTCGTCATTGCAATCATCATATATTGGAGGTATAGTATCATCATAAGCAATAGAATAGTTATCTTCCAAAGTGTGTTCATTTGTAAACATGTCATCATTGGAAGGAACATGGATAACACTAATAGTACAACAATTATTAATATCATCATTTTCAGAATTGGTACCGAAGAGATTTTCAATATCAAAAGTAGTGTGCTTTTCCCAATCATGATCACTACTATAGGTAATAGGCATAGGAACATCATCGAGTTCAGACTCATCAAAAACTATAATAGGAGCAACATGCTTAGGGGAAAATACCGTTTCCTCTCTCCTTTTACTCCTCCTTTTCTTCTTTTTCTTCTTCTCTTTAGGAGGGAGAGGCTTGAAAGGAATCTTATCCATATACCCTGGTTCATTGTTAGAGACAATAGAAGAAACTTTGGAGGATTCCTCCTTTTCATTAATATAAGAACAAAACACATATTAGTCCTGTCATATTTTGGTAAAACCTCATCTTTTATAATATTTTGTATGTAAGTATTTGTGTGGCAATTATCAACACAATAAATATGACAACCATGCAGGACACTATTCATATCAAAAGCACCCATATCTACCAAAGAGGTTTTTCTTGATAACTCTTCACATCCCAAAAATAATGTAAGTTCATCATGCTTATTAGGAGTGATCATGTCATCACAATACAAACTTGCAGTACTCATTGGATTAGAAGGGCTATTATTATGGCCTGAGCATTGAAAATTGAAATGACCCACTTCAAAGCAAAGTTCACAAATAAAAGGATAGAGGACATAGACTTTTTACCAAGATCATTTAGAGCCCTATACCATGTTCTAGTTTTTTCATTCCTGTGGGTGATACAATATTCTTCTTCAATTTTATTATTCTCACAAGGTCTATGTATTCCACAAAAATTAACATGCTTATAAGAAGTAGTACTTTCAGAGGTTTGAGCATGTTTATTGCTATCATTAACAACAATTTCATTTTCCATGCAAGTGTCTTTAAAAAGGCTCATGATACATGTCCCATTTTTCTTTAGGAGCATTAGTATGAGAAGCAAAGGATCTAAAACAATCAATAAGAATTTTAGGATCAAGACCATATTTAGCACTAAGCTCTTGAAAATCAGTAGTTTTAGCGAAAGACTTAATGCAATCATACTCATAGTTTATACCTGGTTCTTTACCTTTGTTGTTATCCCAATTGTTCGGTATTGCTTTGAATTGTTTCAACAAGATCCCACTTAGATTTGACATCCTTACTTGTGAAGGATCCCTCTAAACAAGTATCTATATAGTCCTTGTAATGTCCTGAAAGCCTTGCATAGAAATTATTATAACAATATTACTGGAGAGCTCATGAATGGGATATTTGAGCATTAGTGACTTCAATCTCCCCCGTGCTTGGGCAATACTTTCTCCATCATGTGGATGAAAATTATAAATGTAATTCCTATCTTTATGAATTTCATGAGGATAAAATTTAGAGTAAAAGAGAGATTCAAGTTCCTTCCACTCCAAATGATGAGGATCATCTAGTAGCTCATACCACTCCCTTGCTTTGCTCTTGAGTGACAAAGGGAATAGCTTCCTCTTAACTTGGTTCATTGAAATACCTGCACACTTGAACAACTCGCATAATTCGTGTATAAAGAGTAAATAATCACCAGGATGGACAGTTCCATCTCCCAAATAATAGTTGTTCATAACACATTCAACAATTTTTATAGGTATTTTAAAAGAGATGCTTTCAGTATGTGGATTTAAAATATCACAAGTATCATTAGAATTACCACATATGGGAGATAAAGTATCATTAGAGAAAAATTTCTTCTTTAAAGCTAGGGAACTAAAAAGATCGTTTTCATAAAAACTAACTTCCCCAAGCTTAGACGTTTCCATAGCATTAGTAACAAAGGTGTTCAAAGGATTCATACTAATAACATTGCTATTAGCATGCAAAGAAAGTTTCATGGATTTTTAATTTTATTTTTAGACAATTCATGTTCTACATTAGGAAAAATACTAAAAAGCTCTCTAATTTTGTTGTTGTTTTCCATTAAGCCTAACTAGTGAAAACAAGAAACAAAAAGATAAAATTGCAGAATCTAAAGGAAATAACTTCGAGCACTCACACCGGAGGATGTGAGTACCTTTTACCTTACCTCCCCGGCAACAGCGCCAGAAAATAGCTTGATGTCTACGCACTTCTATTCTTGTAGACAGTTGTTGGGCCTCCAAGTGCAGAGGTTTGTAGAACAGTAGCAAGTTTTCCCTTAAGTGGATCACCCAAGGTTTATCAAACTCAGGGAGGAAGTGGTCAAAGGTATCCCCTCTCAAGCAACCCTGCAATCAAGATACAAGATGTCTCTTGTGTCCCCAACACACCCAATACACTTGTCAGGTGTATAGATGCACTAGTTTGGCGAAGAGATAGTAAAATACAAGTAGTATGGATATAAGACAACGGTGCCAGACAATAGCTTGATGGCGTGGAAGAGACTAAAGGCAAACTGAAATAAAGATGGAAGCAAGCAAACATGTAATAGATCTAGTTGCAAACAGTGTTTCAATGCTAAGAAACAAGGCCTAGGGATCATACTTTCACTAGTGAAAACTCTCATATAAATATCTTCTCTTTATGATACTACACTTAACTACTCTCCGGTTGAACACTCTAATCGATGGTAGGGCTATAACAGCACACCTCAAAGTTCACTTTCCACATCTAGATAACCCCACACTGTCACCTTGAGCACTAGATGGTTCAAACAAACACCACAATTTCATAAATACATCCAACTCTAAATATAACTCATAATAAGTATTTGTAATCTCTAGCCTAAGTGCCACCATGGTGTGCACACTGTCAACTTCACACACATGGGGAGAGCAGAGATCTATTAAAGCACTTGAGTAGCAAGGTATATCTATAGATTACAAGCTCATGATCTCAATAAGATCATGCATGGAGAGAGAGATGAACACATAGCTACCGGTAGAACCCTTAACCTCGAGAGAGAACTACTCCCTCCTCATCATGGGAATCAGCAACGGTGATGGAGATGGCGGTGGAGATCGATGGAGATGGCTCCGGGGGCACTTCCCTGTCCTGTCAGGGTGCCGGAACAGAGACTTTCTGTCCCCCGAATCTCCCCTTCGGTGGCGGCGGCGCTGCGGAACTTTTCGTGGCTGGAGGCTTGACGACTTAGGGTTTATGCATCGGGAGGCTTCTTATAGGCAGAGAGGCAAGGTCGGTGGGCAGCCAGGAGACCCACACCACCTGGTGGCACGGCCAGGGCTAGCCTGCACCACCACATGGTGTGGCCACCCTGTGGCCCCTCTCCGTGTCGTCTTCTGGCTCCATGAGTCTTCCGGTAAAATATCGACTTTGGCTTTTGTCCGGTCCAATTCTGAGAATATTCATTTTCTGACTTTTCTGGAACCAAAAACAGAAGAAAACAGGCAACTGTCACTGTGGCATCTTGTTAATAGGTTAGTCCAAGAAAGTGTATAAAAATACTCCAAAGTGTGGACAAAACATAAGAAAGTAGATATAAAACAAGCATGGAACATAAAAAATTATAGATACGTTAGCAACGTATCATACATCACATCATTCCACCAATGTTGTGACCTCGTTATTAACAACATCCAATTTCCATGATCTGGAAACCTTGATCATCTTGTGAATCAACGAGCTAGTTTAAAAGAGAGGTATAACTAGGAACTTTCTATTTGTTTATTAAGCACACATGTATTAACATTTCCAATCAATAAAATTATAGGATGCAAAATAAACATCTATCATATACTTGGAATACATATAATAATAACTTTATTATTGCCTCTCAAGGCATATTCCCTTCAGTCTCCACTTGCACTAGAGACAATAATGTATTTACATAGTGATAAATCGAACACCCATGGAGTTCTGGTGTTGATCATGTTTTTCCCTAGGGAGAACTTTAGTCAACGCATCTGCTACATCGAGATCCATGTGTACTTTACAAATCTTTATATCTCCATCCTTGACATGCTCACGGATGGAGTGAAACCGGTGCTTAATATGCTTGGAATTCTTGTGAGACATTGGTTCCTTGGCGTTGGCTATGGCTCCATTGTTGTCACAATAGATCACCATTGGGTCCAACGCACTAGGAACCACACCTAGTTCAGTTATGAACTACTTCATCCAAACTGCTACCTGTGCTACTTTCGAAGCAGTAATATATTCCGCCTCTGTTGTTGATCTTGTCACCACAGGTTGTTTGGAGCTCCTCCAATTAACTGTTGCTTCGTTTATGAGAAATACGTATCCAGATTGAGACTTAGAGTCATATGGATCGGTGTCAAAGCTAGCATCGACATAACAATTAGCGACCAGCTCTTCTTCACCTCCGTATACAAGAAACATTTCCTTAGTTCTTCTTAAGTACTTAAGGATATTCTTAACCTCTATCGAGTGTTCCGTACCTGGATCAGATTGGTACCTACTAGTCAAACTAATAACATGTGCCACATCCAGTCTTGTACATAGCATGGTGTATGTTATAGAGCCTATGGCTGAAGCATAGGGGATCTTATCCATTATCTCTCTTTCTTCCGTCGTAGCCGGACTTTGAGTCTTACTCAATGTCTTGCCTTGCAACATAGGTAAGAACCCCTTCTTACTTTCGTCCATATTAAACTTCTTTAAAATCTTATCAAGGTATGTACTTTGTGATAGCCCAATTAGGCGCCTTGATCTATCTCTATAGATCTTAATGCCTAATATATATGATGCTTCACCAAGGCCCTTCATCGAAAATTTGTTGTTTAGATAACTTTTAACACCGTTTAAAAGATCTATATCATTTCCAATTAGTAATATGTCATCCACATATAATATCAAAAATGCCACATTGATCCCACTCACTTTCTTGTAAATACAAGCCTCTCCATAAGTTTGAACAAATCCAAACTCTTTGATCAGCTCATCAAAGCGGAGATTCCAACTCTGGGATGCTTGCTTCAGTCCATAGATGGATTGCTAAAGTTTGCATACCTTGTCAACATCCTTAGGATCAACAAAACCCTTTGGTTGTATCATATACAACTTTTCTTCAATATTACCATTGAGGAACGCAGTTTTGACATCCATCTGCCATATCTCATAACCGAAATATGTAGCAATTGCTAACATAATCCTAACCGACTTTAGCATCTCTACACGAGAGAGAATGTCTCGTCGTAGTCAACTCCTTGAATTTGTAGAAACCCCTTTGCGACAAGTAGAGCTTTATAGATGGTCACATTACCATCAGCATTAGTTTTTCTTTTGAAAATCCACTTATTCTCAACATCCTTTCGGTCGTGAGGTAAGTCCACCAAGGTCCAAACCTGGTTTTCGTACATGGATTCCATCTCGTATTTCATGGCTTCTATCCATTTATTGGAATCCGGGCTCATCGTCACTTCTTCATACGTCACAGCGTCATCTATTTCATCAACCATGAAATTCATAACAGGATTTTCGTACAATTCAGGAGTTGCATGTGTCCTGCTTGACCTGCGAGGTTTGGTAGTGTCCTCTTTCGGAGTTTCATGATCATTATCATTAGTTCCTTCTTCATTCGATGAAGTCAACTTCGGAACAATTTCCGGCGCTGCTCCACTCGCTGTTTCATGAAGAGAAGGTTCAATAACCTCTTAGAGTTCTACCTTCCGGCTACACACACCTTTCACGAGAAACTCTTTCTCTAGAAAGGATCCATTCTTGGCAACGAAAACCTTTCCCTCGGATCTGTGATAGAAGGAATATCCAATTGTTTCTTTAGGTATCCTATGAAGACGCATTTTTCCGCTTTGGGTTCGAGTTTATCAGGCTGAAGTTTCTTCACATAAACATCGCATCCCCAAACTTTAAGAAATGACAGCTTAGGTTTGTTTCCAAACCATAATTCAGATGGTGTCTTTTCAACGGATTTAGATGGTGCCCGATTTAAAGTGAATGCAACATTTTTTAGTGCATAACCCCAAAATGACAGTGGAAAGTCAGTCAGAGACATCATAGAT
Organism: Avena sativa; assembly: GCA_916181665.1. Lineage (NCBI taxonomy): Eukaryota > Viridiplantae > Streptophyta > Magnoliopsida > Poales > Poaceae > Avena > Avena sativa. Next base: position 622,858,509 of record OV702288.1, on the reverse strand, counting down.
CGAACCATATCCAATAAAGTTCGGTTATGATGTTCCGACACACCATTACGCTGTGGTGTTCCGGAAGGTGTGAGTTGTGAAGCTATTCCACACTCTCTCATATGTGCACTAAACTCGTAACTTAGATACTCACCTCCATGGTCAGACCGCAGAAATTTGATATTTCTATTACGATGATTTTCCACTTCACTTTGAAATTCCTTGAACTTTTCAAAGGTTTCAAACTTGTGTTTCATCAAATAGATATACCCGTATCTACTCAAATCATCCGTGAAAGTAACAAAATAACGATATCCACCTCACACCGACACACTCATTGGACCACATACATCGGTATGTATGATTTCCAATAGATCTATCGCCCGCTCCATTGTACCGGAGAACGGGGTTCTAGTCATCTTGCCAGTAACGCATGGCTCACATGTATCAAATGATTCAAAATCAAGTGATTCCAAAAGTCCATCAGAATGGAGTTTCTTCATGCGTTTTACGCCAATATAACCAAGACGGCAGTGCCACATATCTGCAGATATAACATTATCAAGTTTAATGCTTTTAGCATCAACATTATGAATATGTGTATCACTACTATCGAGATTCAATAGAAATAAACCATTCATCGTAGGTGCATGACCATAAAAGATATTATCCATATAAATCAAACAACCATTGTTTTCAGATTTAAATGAATAACCACTTCACAATAAACACGATCCAGATACAATGTTCATGCTCAGTGTAGGCACCAAATAACAATTATTTAGATTTATCACTAATCCCGACGGCATATATGGAGAGGCTGTGTTCCGACGGCGATCACATCAACTCTTGATCCATTGCCAACACGCATCGTGACCTCATCCCTTGCTAGCTGTCGCTTGTTCCGCAGCCCCTGATTCGAGTTACATATATTAGCAACTGAACCAGTATCAAATAACCATGTGCTACTGTGAGTACTAGTCAAGTACACATCAATAACATGTATATCACATATACCTTTGTTTGCCTTGCCGGCCTTCTTGTCCGCCAAATACTTGGGGCAGTTGCGCTTCCAATGGTTAGTCCCCTTACAATAATAGCACGAGGTATCAGACTTAGGGCCAGCGGGATTTCTTTTTAGGATCAGCAACAGATTTGCCGCCCTTCTTTCCCTTCTTTTTACCCTTCTTGTCCTTCTTGAAACCAGTGGCCTTATTGATCATCAACACTTGATGTTCTTTCTTGATCTCCACTTCTGCAGTCTTAGGCATTGATAGAAGCTCAGGGATAGACTTCTTCATGCCATGCATGTTATATTTCATCACGAAGCTCTTGTAGCTAGGTGGTAGAGATTGGAGAACACGATGTATGCCTAAGTCAATAGGAATCGTTATTCCCAAGGACACAAGCTTATCGGGGTACCTAGACATTTTGAGTATGTGCTCACTAATGGAGCTATTCTCTTCCATCATGCAGAACTTTTCATAAGCATCATAACTCTCTATGGAAGCATGGGTATCGAAAATCATTTTCAATTTACCCATGGTATCAAAGGCATTGCCATTCTCGAAACGCTTTCGGAGTTCCGGATCTAGCCCATATAGTATGCCGCAATAAACTAAGTTGTGGTCCTCCTGAAGAGTCAAATAGACATTCTTTTCCTTGTCAGGGGCATCAGGAGCTGGTGGGGGGCCTAGCGGCGCTTCTAGCACATATTGCTTTTGTGCAGTAGTGAGGAGAATCCTCAAATTCATGGCCCAGTTGGTAAAGTTGCTACCATTCGTCGCAAGTTTCTCTTTCTCCATGAACACATTGAAATTAAAAGCAGGTGGTGCCATCTACAATAAAATTTGTAAAGATTAGACTAAGTTTATGATAGATCGAGTTCAACTAATCCAAATTATGAATGAACTCCCACTCAAAAACAACATCCCTCGTGTCTTTTTGGTGATTACATGACCAAATCCACTACAGCAAGTCTGATCATCACGTGAGTCAGTGTACCTTCAAAAACGAGCATCAATATGGGCATCATATCAACTATATGACTCATACTTAACCTTTCGGTCCATGTTCCGAGGCCATGTCTGTACATGCTAGGCTCGCCAAGTAAGAACCTTAGTACTTGTGTGTGTAAAACTTTCTTACACCCATTGTATGACACCTGATCATCATGTGATGTCTTGAAACAACGATCCATAAAATGGTGCATACTTAAGGAAGAACACATTTTATATTGATATCTAAATGCGGGATCATCTTATAATGCTACTAAAGCGCAAACAAGCAATATAAGATGCAAACATCATATGCATAAAGTGAAATGATATGGTTCTTGCACTTTGATCACTATCATGTGCATCATGGTATGATCTTTATCATTCCTTTGTGTGTAAGTCCAAGGTCTATGGAACTTACACGTTGGGTATGTTATAAGAGTATCAAGTATACTTCAACTTACAACATTACCATATCATGACACCAGCCCAGCAACAATTGAAACTAGACGCTTCTAATTTATCAATTGCATGTTTTTACGTGGCTTAGTGCTTTCAAAGATATAACCGGTCTTACCTACGAACATGGAACCACAACGATGATAACCAAATTATTAGCAACTCGTTGTAAATCAGATGTTGACTATAGTAGGAGAGACAGACACCTGCTAGCCACTTATGCAAAACTAATTGCATGTCAAGCGTGGAACTGGTCTCATGTGCGAGGACATCTAAAGTTAGTCTGGGCCGCTTCATCCCACTATGCCACCAATATCCAAAATACATATAAAAAGCAATAACATGATCATCATCGCCCACATACTCATATGTGTACTATCCGTGCAAAGCATCTACGCATAGATCAGGCTCTAATACCACTGTTTGGTTTGCAACATAGAAAATAAAAATTTTCCTACGATGGGAACTACTAAGCACCAATATCTATCTACTAGATACAAGCTACGGGTAGATATACATCCATAGAGAACATACTCTTGTAGACCGACAAAGTGTAACGAGGTTGAACTCGTGGATGATGTAGTCGAACGCTTGCCGATCTTAGGATCGAAAAGAAGTCCAGCATCGCAACTCAGCAGCGCATCCATGATCGAGCACATGTCTGGTCCATCGAACAACCTCCACCTCCTTGCTCTAGCAATGCAGCGGAAGCAGCAACTCCTTCCAGACGAAATGCCACCAAGAACATGTATCTCGCTAATCCGAGACCATGGGGGAATAATTCTAGAGGGGGAGAGAGATCCTTCATGAGGAGGTGTGCTTTGAGAGGGAGGAGATGGGGCCTTTTATAGGGAGAGGGGGTAGCCCCTCCCATGGTCGGCGCCAAGGGGAGGTGCCCCCACCTCTTCCTTCATTCATGTGGTGGATGCTCCATTCACATAAATTTGCCTCCACTCAAATTTCTACTCACATGCATTAAATTTCCACCAAATTTAATGCAACTCTCATTTAATAAAACACTTTTATTTATTTTATTCAGAAACCCCTTGCAATATTTCAATATCACATGCAGAACCAATTTCAACAATTTCACCCAAAACAATCCCGGTGTCCATTGAAATAATTCCAGCACTTTGCAAATCTTTCGTCTGGAACATATTTGCTCCAAATGGTGTTGGTATCCCTTAAGTATGTCACCCTACAGTTCACGAATAGTGCAGACAAGATCAAGACCCTTCGCTGATCAATAATCAACAGCGGGACCTGGAGATCCATACTGACTCCCACACATTCAATGATGACTTCTGTGATCATGAGAACCTTTAACGCTAGTAAATAAATCTCTTTGTCTCATGATATATTACATGTCCGAGATTCGATCATCGGCGTCCAAATACCTAGTTTGATCTTGTTGCCGACATGCACTCTTTTCTCATTCCCGTGATATAATATTCTAGTGATCACATCACTTGCTTGCAAGCTATCTCAATGTGATATCACCGAGAGGGCCCAGAGTATATCTATCCATCATCAGGATGGACAAATCCCACTCTTGATCCATGAGCCTCTACATAACACCTTCGTAGCAATGAACCCACCTTTATAGTCACCCTGTCATGGTGTGATGTTTGATATTATCAAGATACTCTTCCAGTCTTAGTGATTGACATGATCTCATGGTCTAAGGACTAGGATTACTTCGTATGATGTTATAGCAATATAAAGACAATGACTTTGATTGTAATGCTATACTTCGGATGAATGTTCATCACATCATTTCACCAATGTTGTGACCTTGTTATTAACAACATCCAATGTCCATGATCAGGAAACCTTGATCATCTTGTTAATCAACGAGATAGTTTATAAGAGAGGCATAACTAAGAACTTTCTATTTGTTTATTAAGCACACATGTATTAACTTTTTCAAGCAATCCAAAATAGCATGCAAAATAAATATCTATCATATACTTGGAATACGTATAATAACAACTTTATTATTGCCTCTCTAGGCATATTCCCTTCAATTGGAACATAAATGCTCTTCGGTCTTTAAGGGTATGAACACTGAATCCCTTCATTACCTTACATCCGCATAATATAGATCTTGGCTATATCATTCTCGTTGCTAGGAATTTTTTTCTTCTACGGTACCCTACACCTTTTGTTGGCGTACTATTTGTCGGGGCCATGGTCGCTGCCAGTGTTCATAGACCTCTCCAATGATCCCAATGACTAGGCGATGCCGCCTTCGCCTCCACCGTCGTGTTGGACAGCAGATTCCCTAGCCATAGCTAGGTTTATTTATAGTTATGCTTTTTTATTTTCTAGTTTGTAAATTAAGAATATTTATGTAATATATCTAAGTTTTCATTTTATTTTGGTTTTTTAGTGTTTTCTATTTTGTTGGAAGAAAATGGGTCGAGCCCGCTGGGGACACCCCCTACCCAAATGAACAGAGGGCAAAATGGCCTGTTTTTGTGTCCGCAAGCCAACCCAAAAGAACCAACCTAGACACATTCTGTGTTTGAAATCGGTCGGCTCGGTGAATTTGCCCTAAATTTTGTAGGGTTTCATTGGCAAATTTGCTTGGTTTGTGGGATCAGTGGACATGTGTGTCAGCCTTACGCACCCAACAACGTTCCCTAAAAATATTCAGCCCACATTTCATCTCAAGTTTGAATAAAATGAAACTTCAACTGCATAGACTTAATAAAAATTATACAAGTTCTGCAAACTGGATACATTCTAAACTTAAAATAAACTTACGATAAAGTAGAACCAAAAATCTTAAACTTGGATAAAATCGAACTAAATCTAGTCTAGTCGATGAAGATGATGTCGGTACAGGCACAGATTATTGTCGGCTTGGGTGCCGACAGACTATGAGTATGCAAAGGGATGACCATTGTGGCGGCGGACCTCCAGCAGATGCTTGTAGAGCTCCTCATCAGACTTCACGCAATCCTTGGAGTTTGGGGGATGACGAACTCCCGAAGTAACCGTAGTGGTGTCTCAGTGATAAAGAAATTGTGCCACCTTATCTCGTTCTCATGGTCGAAGACACGGTACCACTCTGACCTATTCCAGTAGTAGTGGGGTCGTCTAGCAATTCCGGCGATAAGAGGTTGCAGTTCCTGACGATGGCACATGTTGGCAACAGTGGCACGATGTAACTACCTCGGTGAATTACGCTCTTAGTTACATGTCTGGATGAGCGAAAATGGTTAAAATAGTACGGTGGGGCCAAGGGCCACTCATAGGTAGACCTTTTGGTCGTCCTAACCATTTTCAGAATATCGGGACAAGACCGAACGGCGTAATCGGCAGGCGAAGGGATCAACTACATACACAAATGAGTATGTATGCAAGCCACATACAACGGTCCTCAGAGCCATTCCATCTAAAACGAAATAGAAATATTGCAACGCCATACGGCAAGATCCAAACATCCTAGATAGAGATAATAATTTAGGATAGCTCCTCATACATCAAACATCAGAGTATCAGGCGGAAGCGGAAGACAAGATCCGAGTACGGATAAGAAGCAAATCGGCATAAGATGCCACATAAATAAACACATCCCGCCCACAGATCTCACGGATCCCCGTTCCCGGAATCTCTACACCGAGTGATCGTTGCCAACATCGTCCGTCTCCTCCACCCAGTATCCATCTTGCGAGTATACCTGTTCATCTGAATCAAACAATTTATCGTGTGAGACCCTAGGGGTACTCAGCAAGTCTTTATGCCTCTAAAGGGGACACAACCTGGGGTGACGCAATTGCAGCAAAAGATAATAACTAACAAGTCTATAGATACTCGCTAACCATCCGTCTAACCAATTATAGACGGATGTCCGTGAATTAAGAGCAACTGTTATAACAGTATAATCAATAGATCCATCCTCCTCCTTGCTTACCAACGAGGAAGCGGACGAACAACCCCCCATCCGTTGGCAGTTCTATTAACCATTCCATGAGTGTTGCACTATTTACTAGTCAGGTACTTAGTCAAATTAAAATCGGTACTTTAGTTATACTTGTCTATGATCGAGAAACTGTGCTCCAAGTCGTCCATAACCGCGGAATGGCTTTTAGAAAGATTTACCCTACAGGGGTGCACAAATAGCAACACACACTCGATCAACCTCGGAAAAACCAAATCAAAACCCAACAAGGCATTCACGACAAAGCGATCACAGGATTCAGAAATATTTTAGGGGGCCACCCCACTAAGCTACCCGCAACAAAGTTGGCCGGCTCCGGAACGGACCCAGGGTTTGTGTGGACGGCGGTAAACGACTGGGAACCCGAAAGTGTGACTGGGCTTGTCGATACAGTGAAAACGTGTCACGATCCAAAACAGTACAGGTGCTCCTCGCACAATCTTAAATAAAACAGTAAACATGGCATAAGTACAGGATAGTAATAAAGCCCCAAACTAATTGTGGCCCCAATAAATAAGAATGAATCAAGCTCTGGCTCAGGGGGGTCCACGACCTCTCGGATGTGGATAGTGCGAATAGTCAAGGAACAGGAATCAAGTACTCGGGGTCCTACGGGACACAAGTGAGCATGAAAAACCAAATAGAAGATATTGCTCACCAGTGCCTCTTTCATTAGTTATCCCATTACTACTCAGGTTAAGTTGTTTAGGTGCCTCGTTATCCATCAGACACTCACATACCCTACTCATGCTGTTCTACGACCCGCATGGCTTAAACAACTCATGTAGTAATGGCTCATGGGATGGAGGAACAAGCTTCGGTGGGGTTTAAAAGTAAAGGCTATGCAGTACTTGGGATTCAATTTTAATGCATTCGCGACTCAATGATGCAAGAATAAGATAGAGGCAATAGGTACTATATGTATGCAAGCATGTGGTAGTGCTTGCCTGGCAGCTCAGTTGAAGTGAGGGACGGATCTGGGTACTGCTCCTGGGACTCCTGATATATCCCCTGCTTAACGTCTATTCGAAGAAGAACCAAACAAACAAGGGCCAACATAAATAGAGTGCACAAGCATATGAATTAAAATGCGACAAGCAAACAATCATGCTATGATGAATGATGCACAATTTGCATGGCAATAAAGTAGCATGGCATGGGTGAGGTGTGGGGTACAAGATTAAAGCATTTTATTAAGTTTTTAGCCCGGTTTGCTCTGATATAAGTTGCTGTATACTTTATATTTATATGATGCATGCTGCAATTCAGAACATGGAATGCATAGATAGAACAGGCTCGTCGCACTGATCGATTTAGACATCTTATTTGTCAAATTTGGGGTTATAAAACTAAAGTTATTAATTAATTAAGAAAAGGGCAATTTCTTGTAATTTTAATCATCTCGAAAGTTAAGGTGCTCAAACATTATTTTGAATAGCATATTTGAAATCCTCACATTTTTCTGATTCAAAAACATATATCATTTGTATTATTTGGAGTTATAATTTAAAAGTTATTTAAAATCTGATTTGAATTTAAAACATTTTCTGGAAAATTTAAAACAAAACAGAAATCCAGAAAACTTTTGTCACCCATCCCAGTGCTAGCCAGAGCCACCGACAGGTGGGCCAGCTGCTGACTGGGCGACACAGCGCGCAGAGAGGTTTTTCATCGCGGAAGTACCCAGCCCGTGAGACTGACAGGTGGGACCCGCTGGCTCGCAGGCCCACTTGACAGAGAGAGGTGGAGGGCTGACCACGTGGCGCTGTGAGGGAGTGCGGGTTGAGGCTGGAAGAACTGGGGGGCTTTTCTGCAAGATCGCTAGGGTGGCCGACAGGTGGGGTCGCGAGTACCGCGGGTTGAGCGAGAGATAAAAAGGGGGGCTAATTGTAAAGTGACCACAGAGCCCACTATAGATCTCCTTTCTCTAAACCGCGGATAGATCGGTGCTCGACCGACACGGGGCGCGACGCGCGGGGTTCGAACTCGCGTCGCGGGCGCGCGCGCTGAGGTTGGTAGCCAGTGCGGCTGGTGTACGGATGGTGACAGCAGGGTGGACGGGGGCTAGGTAAGGTTCTGCGCGACGCAGGAGCGAGCCAACGCGGTGGCCGACGGCGCGTGCAGCGTGTTCGACGAAACGAACAGCGGGACTAGACGGCGACAACGAGCATGATGATGTCAGCGAGGAAGAGGAGCTCACCGAGGAGAGGTCGGTGTGGTCGGATCGGCCTAGGAGGCGTTGTAACAACGAGGACGCAGAGGCCGGGGGCCGGGGGCTAGGGTTCGGAGGCAAGGGCATTGGTGAATGGCGTCGTGGTGGCGTCGGCTCCTTCTTGTCCGAGCGCGCGGGGTCGTCGACGAGGCCTAGCTCCGCTTCCCCGACAACCAAAACTCCCGCCCGCCACCGTGGTAACACGAGGAGAAGAGGAGGCCGAGGGTGGCCGGTCGATGGAGAAAAAGGTGGAAGGGGAGGGAGAGGAAGATGGCGCAGCGCCCAGGGGTGGTTTGGTACGGCAGAGAAAGGAGGGAAGGAGATAAGGGCGAGACAAGAGGGAGGGCGTTACCGTGGGGATGTGGAGAAGGCAAAAAGGTGGCCTCGGCCACTTTTGCTTCTCCCTCACGTGCAGGGCGTGGGGGGGGGCTATGGCAGGCTCGGCTGGGACTGCAGGAGGGACCAGGCAGGGAGGAGAGGGGCCAGGCTCGGGTGGGGCCGAGCTACAGCGAGAGAGAAGGGAGAGAGAGAGGGGAAGCTCGGGTTGGAGCTAGGTTAGAGGAATGGGTGGCTCGGGTTAGGGCTTTAGGGTTGGGGTAGGCTTCGGCCTGGGAGGGTAGGGTGGCTAGGTGGGCCTTGCTGTCCGAGAGGGAGAGGGAAAACTTCGGCATGGAGAGAGGAGAGAGGTGAGGTGAGGACTAGGGTAAGGTTAGGGTTGAGAGAGAGAAAGAGAGAGAGACTAGGTGAGAGGGGGTTTTGGTATGCATGATCAAGTGAGAGAAAAAGATGGACAAGGGGATGATCTTACAAGCTCATGCAAGGCACTACACAAGTGAGGTTGATGAGGTAGAGATGAAGAGAGAAAAAGAGAAGATCTCACAAGAGGAAGGTTCCACTCAAAACAAAGAAAAACCAAAGAAAAGAAAAATGGTGTTGATGATGGTTGCATGGCCCATGCAAAACATTAAATGCCATGTGTTATTCTTGTGAAAACACAATAAATAATCATGGCATTTATTCATGTGCATTCCAATAATATGGAGAAGGCCAAGCTAAGAACTAAAAGAAGGTTCCATGTGGAGTGGATGGGGATGATCATCTTTGAATATATTTTGGACGTGCTAGTGTGTATATTCCACTATGTGCATATTATCCTCAAAATATTCCAACATGAACAACATTCCCATATCAAACCATATGGAAGCATGTAGAATAGAAAAGGATCCATTCCAACCAACATGAGCTAGAGATAAACTCAACTAAAATGCAATGCTCACCTATGGTGGAATGGTGGAATGGTGGGTGGTGACAAGAAAGGTGGTGGAGTTAATAAAAGATATGCCCACAACCCAACTTGGGCATCAAGCATTTATCAAGAACCAAAAACAATATATCAAGAGGCAAATACAATTAATAATGCATATGTGATAAGAACCAAAAGAGAAGGGTTTTATATGATGCTCAAATGCAAGGTGGCATGATGACATGAGCATGCTATAATTATGATGCAACAATTATATATAGGAAGTAGCCATTATATATAGACTAGGCTAGTAGCATTGCAACTGTTAGACAATTGGGATGCTACACACGAGAACCCTATTTGGGTTCAACTCCCACCCCTCTGACACATCACGTCGCATGACGTGAGGGTGTTCATCCTCGCCATCTGTGTTTCTTGCTCGTGGCTGATGGGGCAGCAGTACTGAACTACCGATAACATGAGTGCTTGCACTCACGCTCACATCGTGGGAGTTGGCTTGGCTGCAAGAGTCGCAGCCATTGTTGGAGTCGCTGATGCGGTTGCTATTTTTGTGGGAAGAAGATCTAACACACTTGTTGCCGTGGGAACAAGATATGTGGTTGTTGTTCCCGCAAGAAGAAGATCTATGACCGTCATTGCTGCATGAAGAAGATCTATGTCCATTGTTGCCACATGAAAAAGATCATCTGCTCTCATTGTTGCGGAAAGACATGTCGCGGTTGTCGTTGTCGCGGGAGGAGGAGAACCACCAATTCGGCACTAGCGGAGCTCGATCTACAGACTAGGATTTGTGGATGTGGATGTGTCTAAGTGGGAGCATGTCGTTTTTAATATTGACGTGGCATTGGTTCAGTTGCTGCTAGGTGGGCCATCCCCAAACACGCGTGGACTGGACACATGTGAGTGTTCGTTTACATTGAACCGGTCCTAACTTTGGGACCAACTTAGGAGAAGTGGTTTGTCCTACAGACACTTTCTGTATGAGGACAACATTGAGTGCTAGTTTTCAACCAAGAGTGTCCGCGCGGCTCGGTTCGGACACTTAGCATAGCTTTTGGTGCATCTGGTAGCCTACAGTCCTCTAGGATAGGCCAGGTTGGGCCAAAAATGGCCTGATTGATCGCCTGCAGGTCTTCTGCGTTGTGGCCCACGTGATCCTTAAAGCATCCTAGAGGCAGGCCCAGTGACAATGCCCGAATCAGCCGTTTTCCTGGAGCCTGGCTCGGGCGGGGGGGGGGGGAAATCCGAAGCCGCATGCGTGGGGAAACGATAGGGAGACGTCATGTCCCTTCTAGAACATGCGCCATAAATTATCTTACCACCCACCGCCCACTCCTCTCCCTCTCCACTCTTCTTCCGCTTGACGGTTCCACTGTCGGCGACGAATCGCTCGCTCACCATCGCCGCCGGTGATGAATCTCTTAGAAGGAGAGATCCAGGAGACCTCAACCTCCATTTATCCCCAGTCGTCCCTGCTGATTCGTGATGAAGAATATGATGTATTTCCGTGCTTCAACTGGTCAGCAGTGGCAGTAAGCTCTTCCTTCTTCTTATCCGAGCCATTTTTTCAGTAGATCTGTAGATAGGTAAGGTTCTCGCTTGCATGCATTGTAGATCTACACCGATAACCATGGTCTAGGGCAGTTTCAAATTGGGGTTTACTATTAATTCATTGTTTTGTTCTTGTGGATTTTGGTCGGACGTTTCTTTGATCTGTGCGGAGGAGTGGGGTTTTAGATTCATAGTCATCCTACGATTGAAGTGACGGTAGTTCTTGCATACATAGATGTCGATGATTAAAATGTGCATGTTAAACACTTTGAGGATGGGGTTATCGAACCAAGTGGTGTGTACAATGGTTGTGCATTCGACCAGGTTCGGTCACCCCGTCCCTAGAAAAGGTGTGTGTCCAATGCCACATGCAGAAAAATATGAAACTACATCACATGCACTACATGTGGTGATGTTTTTCCTTCTACATGAACTTCCACTGTTTAGGACAGGTCCGCATGAAGCAATGTTTCCACTTATATGAACAACCAATAATTTGTACCTAGTATTTTTTCCCAAAGAGGAAAAGTGTGTGCTGCTATCGTTGTTCCGTGTGTTATGCCAGTGATTAAAAAGTTACACAATCTAATTTTAGGGGAGGTTAATCAAACCTTGGTATGTGTACAAGCCATTATGCTTGTGCGTGCGATTTGGTTTGCTCACATCGTCCCTGAATATGATGTGTGCATATATGATGCAATGTAGCTAAACATTTCCAAGTGTTGGATGATCATGTTCTTCCTTTACCTTGATAAGCATGTTTTTTTCTATCTGTAGGCTTTGAAGATTGATGGCCTAGGTGGGGGTGAGGACAAGGGCTCTAATAAGAAGTTGAAGAAAACAGGAATGCCGGGCAATGTTGGCCACTGGGATGCGGGAGTGACCCCAACCCAGTTCTGCATGGTGCTGATAGCACCAGCTCTCAGAATGCTTCTCATCCCAGATGCTTTTAGGCTATATTTGGATAGAGCCCCCGACAATGTGTCACTGAAGACGATGATTGGCTGTCAATGGGACATCACGATCAAAGATGCTAAAGGAAAAACCTTCTTTGATCAAGGGTGGGCAACTTTTGCAATAGCTCGTGAGCTGAAGGTTAGATACCTGATCAACTTCAAGAAGATCTTCCCAGAGGTGTTCAATGTGGTGATCTACGACTACAGTCAGGCAGAGACTATCAAGAGGTACCTAGAGCACCCAGAAAAATTGAGGAGGATCGTCGCATAGCAGTGAGCCCTGTCTTTTGGCATGTGGGTTTTAGTAAGATATGCCTCTGTGATGAACATGTGTGTTGTCTACTATCGTGAACTCGCTAGTCGTTTATAATCTTGTTGGTAACATCACCCCTCCAAAAGAGGTTACCGTAGTAGCAATGGTGCAAGCAACCAAACATGCTGCTGCAATACAAAGCCTAGGCTTTAGACATGCATCCAGGCAACCAAACAACGTCGATTATGTGTGAGCTAGATATGGAAAAAAAAAAGATCTAGATGCTATCAAACGGGCCGCACAACAGAGCCCACGCTCTAAGCTTTGTTTTCACCTGTCCTGTCCACCGGCGATTGACAGGATGGACCGCGAATGTGGTGTAGGCTACCAAACGGCGCTCTTTGGGATCCATTGGAGATGCTCTTGCATGCTCACTTTTCATGAGCAAAAGCATTTTACTGCAGCAAGTGACTTTGCGCAAACTAACGCGACCTGTGTTATGCGTGATGTGCTTCTGCGTACGCACATTTTTTGCGATCTCGCCCGTGATGCGGCAGTGACCCGTGTGTACGCGTGTGAACACAAGTGGCGCCGATCTCTGCGTCGGACTCCCTCGTGCGCGCGCAAGCGAGGCCACCGTCCGTCCCAGTCAGTTGGTCCCAGTCCCAGCTAGCGCGGGTCCCGGTCGCTGCTCGGCCGTACGGGCGAGATCTCGAACCGATATCAGGCTTCACCGGCAGCCACGTACACAGAAGATACAGTATCAGGGGCCCACCGCCTGTCATGTACCCGCTGGCCCCCTACTACCCGCGGAAGAAAAGAAGCACGCACGATGATGACTCCCAGCAGCATAGCGGGCGTACGTGGGATCACGTGGGACGTGGAACCTAATTCGATCGGGAGTCGACTTGACGCGACCAGACCTTCCTGACGTGATGACGATAGATTCGCCATTTCAGAGGAACGTGCATGTGTGCGTGCGCCATTTAGTGCGTAGATTCTGAACTAACGTACTAAAACGGGTCTAGATACACTCATTTTACAAAGATAAAACATCTTATATTTTAAAACAGAAGGAGTAAGGGTGCGTTTAGTTGATGTCACGAAGTGAAATGTGTTATATGTTGATCCAAATTCTACAAAGTATAGGCCAACTTCTGACGAGTGGAGCGAGGCCCGTCGCCGGGAGGCTTGGGCCGAGTGTAACGAGTCTGAAGTTGGCCCACACCGTGCCCAACGGGGACGCCTGTGGGGGGTGCGGGGGGCGACAGCCCCCCGCGGTACGGTACGGATCGTCGAAGACCTAGGTTTCCACCGATATATAAACCCCTTGTAAGCCGCCGGTTGGGATAGTTGTATCTGTGAAATCCCCGGCGTTTGTAAACACTCCTCGATATAGTGAAGTTTCGCTGGCTGGCGCCCGTGGTTTTTTTCCTCTCTTTGTTGGAGAGGTTTTCCACGTTAAATCTGTGTCTCCTTGCTGTGTTTTTCGTTTTCGTTCTTCGTTATCTTCTTGTCGCGATTGTAACAAGTGGTATCAGAGCCCCAGGTTCTAATCTAGGGTTTGCGACATGTCGTCATTGAAGTTCGATCTACCACAGCTGGACTACACCACAAGATTCTCCTTGTGGCAGGTGAAGATGCGGGCGATTCTCGCCCAAACTTCTGATCTGGATGAAGCGCTGGATGGATTCGGTGAAAAGGATGCTAAGACCTGGTCCGCTGAAGAGAAGCGGAAGGACCGTAAGGCTTTGTCTTTGATTCAACTTCATCTGTCCAATAATATTTTGCAGGAAGTACTGGAGATGAAATCTGCTGCTGCCCTATGGGAAAAACTGGAAACGATCTGCATGTCAAAGGATCTAACCAGTAAGATGCATGTGAAGATGAAGTTGTTCTCGCATAGATTGCAGGAAGGTGGATCGGTAATGAATCACTTATCTCTTTTTAGAGAGATTATTTCTGATTTGCAATCTATGGAAGTAAAATATGATGATGAGGATCTAGCCCTATTACTCTTATGCTCGCTGCCTAGTTCTTATACACACTTTCGTGATACAATGTTGTTGAGCCGTGAGAAGATAACCCTTGATGAAGTGCAAGATGCCCTCAAACAGAGGGAAAAGATGAAATCTATGGTGCAGGCAGATGGGGCGTCCTCCAAGGCTGAAGCTCTGCAGGTTCGTGGTAGGACCGAGCAGAGATTTAACAACCATGGCAACCGAGATAAGAGCAAAGACGGCAGAGGTCGTTCGAAGTCCAAGGGAAAGGACAAGTTCTGCAGGTATTGTAAGAAATCTAATCATGTTATTGATGATTGCTGGAAGCTGCAGAATAAGGAGAAAAGGAACGGTACTTACCAACCGAAAGATAAGGATCAAGGCAATGGTAAGGCTGCTGTTGTTTCTGATAGTTCTGATGGTGAATGCTTAGCTGTTTTTGCTGCTTGTGCTTCTCGTGATGATGAATGGATACTTGATACTGCATGTTCGTTTCATATTTGCTGTAACAAAGATTGGTTCAGTTCATATGAGTCTGTGCAGACTGGAGATTTTGTGCGTGTGGGGAATGACAACCCATGCCATATCGTTGGTGTTGGATCTGTTAAGATTAGGACACATGATGGCGTGACACGCACGTTGAGTGAGGTGAAGCACATACCAAGCATGGCCAGAAATTTGATCTCCCTGAGTACCATGGACGTTGATGGATACAAGTATGCCGGTGGGCATCGAGTTCTGAAGGTATCAAAAGGTTCTCTTATTCACATGATAGGTGATATGAATTCTGCTAAATTATATGTTCTTAGAGGTAGCACTTTGCCTGGTATTGCTGCTGCTGTTACTTCTAATGATTCTGATGATTGTGGTAAAACACATCTATGGCATATGCGTCTTGGGCATATGAGCGAACAAGGCATGGCAGAGTTGGTCAAGAGAGAGCTGATTGATGGTTGCAACTTGAGTAAGTTTGAGTTCTGTGAGCACTGCATCTTTGGTAAGCATAAAAGAGTTAAATTCAATGCTTCCGTTCACACCACCAAAGGCATATTAGATTATGTGCATGCTGATGTATGGGGTCCGTCCCGTAAGACTTCTATTGGTGGTGCTAATTATATGCTTACTATTATTGATGATTACTCAAGAAAGGTGTGGCCTTATTTTCTAAAGCATAAATCTGATGTTTTTGATGCTTTTAAGAAGTGGAAAGTTATGGTTGAAAAACAGACTGAGAAGAAGGTAAAGGTACTACGTACTGACAATGGTATGGAATTCTGTTCTAATGAGTTTGAGGAGTTTTGCAGTAACGATGGCATGATCAGGCATCACACCATCCCATATACTCCTCAGCAGAATGGCGTGGCAGAACGCATGAACAGAACCATCATCTCGAGGGCTCGTTGTATGTTGTCTAATGCAGGTATGCATAGGCGTTTCTGGGCTGAAGCAGCCAACACAGCGTGTTACCTCATCAACAGGTCACCTTCTATTCCACTTGAGAAGAAAACTCCTATTGAGGTATGGTCAGGTTCACCTGCTGATTATTCACAGTTGAGAGTTTTTGGTTGCACTGCTTATGCTCATGTTGATAATGGAAAGTTAGAGCCTAGAGCTGTCAAGTGCATATTCCTTGGTTATGGTTCAGGAGTTAAGGCATATAAACTATGGAACCCTGAAACAAAAAAGATTTTGTTGAGTAGGAACGTTGTTTTCAATGAATCCGTTATGTATCATGACAGCTTGCCATCAGATCCCTCTCCTGTTGCTATTGGAGAGGAGGGAGTTCGTGTGCAGGTGGAGCACCTGCAGAAAACTGTTGATAATAATGCTGTTGTTGATGATACTCATGAGGAAAATATTGATGATGATGTTGTTCAGCACTCACCTACTGTTTTGCAGCAGCCACAGGAATCTATTGCTGCTGATAGACCGAGACGTAACATAGTTCCACCTCGTCGTTTAATTGAAGAGTGTAATCTTGTACATTATGCTTTGAGTTGTGCTGAACAGGTGGAGAACGATTCTGAACCTGCTACATATAATGAAGCCATTGCATCCGTTGACCGCGAGAAGTGGGTATCTGCTATGCAAGAAGAGATGCAATCGCTTGAGAAAAATGGCACATGGGATGTTGTGCGCTTGCCTAAACAAAAGAAGGCGGTCCGCTGCAAGTGGATCTTCAAGAAAAAGGAAGGTCTATCTCCCAAAGAGCCTTCAAGGTACAAGGCAAGGTTAGTAGCAAAAGGGTTCAGCCAGATTCCTGGTATTGATTACAATGATGTGTTCTCTCCAGTTGTGAAGCATAGTTCCATTCGTACTTTCTTTAGTATTGTGGCTATGCGTGATCTTGAGCTTGAGCAGTTAGATGTCAAGACTGCTTTTCTGCATGGAGAGCTTGATGAGGAAATATACATGGACCAACCAGAAGGGTTCATAGTGCCTGGTAAAGAGGATTTTGTGTGCAAATTAAAGAAGTCTCTTTATGGCTTAAAGCAATCTCCAAGACAGTGGTATAAAAGGTTTGATTCATTTATGATCTCACATGGTTTTGAGAGGTCTAAATATGATAGTTGTGTTTATATCAAGTTTGTTGATGGGTCACCTATATACTTGCTGCTATATGTTGATGATATGTTAATTGCTGCCAAGGGCATGAAAGAAATCACTACTTTGAAGGCACACCTAAGTAGTGAGTTTGAGATGAAGGATCTTGGTGCTGCTAAGAAGATCTTAGGTATGGAAATTACCCGAGATAGAAAATCTGGTTTGTTATTTCTTAGTCAGCAAAGTTACATTAAGAAAGTTCTTCATCGTTTTAATATGGATGGTGCCAACTCAGTTAGTACTCCTATTGCTCCTCACTTTAAATTGTCAGTTTCTCAATGTCCTACTACTGATGAAGAGTTTGAGTACATGTCAAAGGTGCCGTATTCTAGTGCTGTTGGTTCTTTGATGTATGCCATGGTTTGTTCTCGTCCTGATTTATCATATGCTATGAGTTTGATAAGTAGATACATGGCTAATCCTGGTAAAGAACATTGGAAGGCTGTTCAGTGGGTTTTCAGGTACCTTCTTGGCACTTCCAATGCTTGTTTGAAGTTTGGCAGGACCGGTGAGGGACTCGTTGGCTATGTGGATTCAGATTTTGCTGCCGATTTGGATAAGAGAAGATCCCTCACAGGTTATGTGTTTAATGTTGGAGGTTGTGCTGTTAGCTGGAAGGCTACATTGCAGGCTGTTGTTGCACAATCTACTACTGAAGCTGAATACATGGCTATTGCTGAAGCTTGCAAAGAATCTGTTTGGTTGAAAGGTTTGTTTGCTGAGCTTTGTGGAGATGATTCTTGCATTACTTTGTTTTGTGACAGTCAAAGTGCCATATACCTTACAAAAGATCAGATGTTTCATGAGAGAACTAAGCACATTGATGTCAAGTACCATTTTGTTAGAGACATTGTTGCTCAAGGTAAATTAAAGGTATGCAAGATCAGCACTCATGATAATCCTGCTGATATGATGACTAAACCTGTTCCTGTTGCTAAGTTTGAGCTTTGCTCGAACTTAGTTGGTTTAACTGATTAGCCCAAGTGGCTATTGGCGCCGAAAGTATTTGCTTTGTTTGTTCAGGGAGATGGTTGCTGTTGATGCTACAAGGAGGAATTTGTCTCAAGGTGGAGTTTGTTATATGTTGATCCAAATTCTACAAAGTATAGGCCAACTTCTGACGAGTGGAGCGAGGCCCGTCGCCGGGAGGCTTGGGCCGAGTGTAACGAGTCTGAAGTTGGCCCACACCGTGCCCAACGGGGACGCCTGTGGGGGGTGCGGGGGGCGACAGCCCCCCGCGGTACGGTACGGATCGTCGAAGACCTAGGTTTCCACCGATATATAAACCCCTTGTAAGCCGCCGGTTGGGATAGTTGTATCTGTGAAATCCCCGGCGTTTGTAAACACTCCTCGATATAGTGAAGTTTCGCTGGCTGGCGCCCGTGGTTTTTTTCCTCTCTTTGTTGGAGAGGTTTTCCACGTTAAATCTGTGTCTCCTTGCTGTGTTTTTCGTTTTCGTTCTTCGTTATCTTCTTGTCGCGATTGTAACAAAATGTAATGGAATGGTTTCACACCTAAGAGTTGTTCTAGTGTTCAGTTGAAAAATAGAATAAAATGAGATGGTTCATCAGAAGAGAATATTTTCTCTATATCCACAACACACCCGTTCCTCTAAATCAGTGGAATCTTCTCGTTCCTCTAGCTAAAGCTACACAATCCTTCTCACTCTCTCTATTCTCTTGCCATTCTTTTTGCTAAATGCACCCAAACATAAAATGAAGCCATTCCATTCCACTTTTTTTGGCACAACCGAACACAGAATGGAACCATTCCATTACACATTTTTGTCCTAACAAAACACAAGAATGGAGCTAACTCATTCCAATAGAATAGAACCATGACATTTTATTCCACTTTGTTCCCGAACTGAACACACCTTAAGTATCTATCCTCTATGGTTTTCGGTTCAAACTAAAAAAGACCAATTTCCGGATAAAGTGTCAACTCCGCTAGAGAGAAGTATGGTGGATTCGGGTAAAACTCTAGCAGCCCCAGGCCCCGAAAGCCGAGTGAGCCTTTTTTTGTGTTGGAAAATACTAAACAGACCAATTTCTGATACCAGCGGTAGTATATACTACTCCCACGTGTTCATATTAATGTTCTCAACTTTGTCTAGACTCGGACGAATCTAGTCGAGGGAGTAGTAATTTTTTTTGTCAGAAATTGGTACCAGCAACAGTATACGGTCAGAAATTTGATTTTTTTATAACCCAAAAGTGGAGGAGTCTTTTACCAAAATTTCACACGGGTATGCGCACCATGTATACAACTTTTTGAATTTTTTAAACTCAAAAGTACAACTTTCATATTTTTTAAATAAGGACACGAGTGAGCCGAGTGCTGCAAATCCGTTCCCCCCATTATTAGTAGACATGCTTTCATTTTCCGTCCATCTTTAAGCTTTGCAAGTTCGGCTTCCTGGGAGTACACCTTTCCAGTTCCCACAAACATACACTATACTAATTAAGTCAAGGCATTGCATGCTGCCAAGAAGAAGTCAAGGCATTACATTCACATCAATGAAATGGAACAAAAAACAATCAACAAATACCATTGAAAAAATTCAAGTTACATCAAAGGGCTCTAGTTCCTTACTCTACCAATCATTTGATACTCTCTCATGCCCTTGATACATAAGAACAAACCTACTCAAAGTTTGATTAACACTAGAGACGATGTTCCGAACGTCCTTCAAAAATAAAGCCACATGGCTCTATTGTTGTCCTAGTGCGGGATTCGTTGGTATCCAACATCGGAGAGTTGGTAGTGTTTTGGTCCCGGTGATTGGCGACTGTTGAGCATATGGATCTTTTGCCCGATACTTGGTATGCTTTTGCGGTTATGACGACGATGATAGTCTTGTGTGTTCTGGTTAGAGGTTCTTGTCGACCCATGAATGTGCTCCGAACTCGACATGGTACCTCCTAACTCGGACAAGTGGGCCTACACGGTGCAAGTCAAAGATAACGTAGAAGCCTCCTATCAGACCCCCTCAGAGAGGCAAGATATGGGTCAAAAGGAATGTCCCGAGGCAGAAATATGAGATCACAACAAATCTTCTTGTACGCGCACATGACTCTCATTCATGGCATAAGAGGACTCGGGCCTAGACGGAATGCGTCATCTGATGGGATTCGCAGAATAGAAAAAATCCAGCGAACAAGATCTAGATTTAAGCTAAAAAATTTAAAATAATACATTTTTTAATGAATTTCACGAATATTACGCAGACTGAGGAATTTACATATCTAGCGCACTGTCATTTTTTGAACAAACGACCAACGTTAGGTCGTTTTTTGAAAAAACGACAGCCCGTGTCGTTGGTTGAAAAAACGACCAGAGGCTGACAAGATTGGCTGGCAGCATGTCGTTTTTTGAAAAAACGACAATCTCAAATTATTTTTTGAAAAGACGATGCAGCTTGTCAGTTATTGAAAAGCAGACGGTTGCATGGATCATGCACACTACGTTAGCCTAATTCAGCCGTTTAAAGTTTATCGCCCGCAAACTAGAATCCCGCTATTATTTTGCGCCGTTCTTTTCCCCGCTAGTATTTCTCCTGCCACTTTTTTGCGCCGTTTATCTCCCGCCACCTCTTTCCGCCAGTATTTGTTCCGCCACTTTTTTCGCGCCGTTTCTCTCCCGCCACTTCTTCCCGCTGTTTTCTCCCGCCAATTTTTCGCGACGTTTCTCTCCCGCCAATTCTTTCCGCCGTTTCTCTCCCGCCACTTCTTCCCGCTATTTTCTCCCGCCAATTCTTCCCGCCGTTTCTCTCCCGCCACTTGTTCCCGCTGTTTTCTCCCGCCAATTTCTACTAGTTGCCTCTATAAATACTAGCACCGAGATGGTATCTCTCCATCCTGTTATTCCTCTATTTCCCTCATTTCCTTCCCCTCTCCATCATGAGTGTGCCATGTTCGGACCCCGAGTATAGGCCTACGAAGACGAAAGATGCCAGGTTGCCGCAAGGGGTGACACACGAGCGTTGTTGGTGCGGCCATCTCGCGAAGGTCAAGGAGTCGATCGATTTCTCCACCTGCATGGGCATGAAGTTTTTCATGTGTCCCAACTACAACGCAAGCCCGCCCCGGCAAGCAAGTTCGTCGTACGAGAGGCCTCCGGTATGTTCCCAGAGTATGGTTAATATGAACCATTCATGTTATCATGAGTTCTTTTATTCATTCTATTGATTTGCTTGCAGTCTCCTCCACCACTTTGCAAGTGGTACCATTGGATTGACACCGAGCAGCCAGCCTGGGCCAAGAAAGAGTGTCATGACAGGAACCGAGCTGCGTGGGCTGCCTTTCATGAAGAGGAACGCGCTGAAAGGATGGCCGAAGAGGCGAAGAAGGAACGGGAGAGAGAAATGAAAGAATTCCAAGCAGAGAAAGCTCAAAACCGCGAGCTGAACAGGAAGAGAAGGGAGGAAGAGAAGGCAATCCTCGAGCGCCAGGAAGAGGTGCGCAAGGAGGCCCGTGAGGCGGAAAGGAAGAGATTAAGAGAAAGAGCTGCCGAGGCGTGGGCGGCAGAGGAACGTGGGGACAAGACTGGGAAGTACCCGCGCTGGACTCAGGAAAGGTAGACGTATGTCTCAGTACCGATGTATCTTAATTCTTGTTGTAGTGTCCTGATGTAACTTCATTTCAGTTGTAGTGTCCCGATGTATCTTAATTCTTGTTGTAGTGTCTTGATGTAACTTTCTTTCAATTGTAGTGTCTTGATGTATCTTCATTTCAGTTATAGTGTTGTGATGTATCTTTAATTCAACATGTTAGACCAATGTTGCTTTCCATCAAAAAACATTCTCGCCAAAATGCTTCCCGCCAGAATGCTTCCCGCCAGAAATGTTTCCCGCCAGAATGTTTCCCGCCAGAATGCTTCCCGCTAAAATATCTCCCGCCAAAATCTTTCTCACCAAAATGCTTCCCGCCATAATGTTTCCCGCCAGATTTTTTCCTGCCAGAATGTTACCCTATAAAACCCCCTCCTCGCGCAGTTGTTTAAGCAGCAGCCACCCTGTTTTTAGCCAGTATGTTTCCCTATGATCGCAGTTTCGTGCCAGACATGTTCGTCGACCTTTTTCATTTGGCTAGGAACTTTACGATAGACAACAATCCAGCCCCATTGGAGAAACTAATTAGTAGTGATTGTCTCCTCACTGAGTTGCGTGAGGGATTGCGTAGGAAAGGGTGGCCGAAGAGGACTCCAGAGGAGATACGACAAGAGCTACTTCGGATCAATGCTAGGTGGAGCAAGCAAAGATTCTCTAATGAAGGGGCAAGGCAGCAGAACATCACACTCCCTTGGATTTGGATAGAAGAGAGTGAAGATGAAGGTGATATATTCATGACGCCTGCCGTTGGGACTAAGTGGGGAGCTGAGTGGGACGAAAGGCAGGCCAAGAAGAGGGGTAAAGACGAGGCATCATCAAAGGGTAAGGGCAAGCCATCATCGGTCGAGGCATCGTCGAAGGGTAAGGGCAAGAAGAGCAATGACAAGCTAGAAGAGAGTGAAGATGAAGATGATATATTCATGACGCCTGCCATTGGGACTAAGTGGAGAGCTGAGTGGGACGAAAGGCAGGCCAAGAAGAGGGGTAAAGATGAGGCATCGTCAAAGGGTAAGGGCAAGCCATCATCGGTCGAGGCATCGTCAAAGGGTAAGGGCAAGAAGAGAAATGACAAGCTAGAAGAGAGTGAAGATGAAGATGATATATTCATGACGCCTGCCGTTGGGACTAAGTGGAGAGCTGAGTGGGACGAAAGGCAGGCCAAGAAGAAGGGTAAAGACAAGGCATCGTCGAAGGGTAAGGGAAAGAAGAGCAGGCCATGAAGAAGACATCGTTGAAGTGTAAGGGCATAGTCGTAGGGATAGAGAGCGCTCTTATTTATTTACCGCAAGTTATGTTGAATTGTGTTGCAAGCTATGCTGTAGTGTTTGTCGAATAAAAAATGTGTCTCATACATAGACAGATAACTAGAGAGATACAAGATACAAGTCTCATACATAGACAGATAACTAGACCGATACAAGATACAAGTCTCATACATAGACAGATAACTAGACCGATACAAGATACATAGACAGATACGTAGACTCATACATAGACAGATATCACTGCCACCGGTCACGAGGTTGCCCTGGCGTCGGTGTAGTCCATCCGTACCTTCTAGGAGGCACCACACTGCGGGGAGGTAGAGTTGACCCGTCACCCTGCGTCTGTGTATCCTGTGTGGGATAGGTGGTGGAGTCTGATGCGTCTCCTGAGTCTGCTGCGTTTGATACAGTCCAAACCAGTCAACCTGATCCTGATGAGTCTGCTGATCCTCCTCATTAGTCGCCCATGAACCCATTGAGGACATGCTTGGGTCTCCATATGCCCTTGCCATGTAAAAATATTAAGTACTTAATGATTATACACTACATGTAACCAAAATAGATAGGAAAATGCGTACCCTCAGGACGGCTGCTGCTGGTGCCACTGGTCGAAACTAAATTGCGGCTGCTGCTGCCACTGGTCGAAAGTAAACTGCGGCTGATGCTGCCACGCCGATCCTCTAGCCTGGTCTAGGGGTGGTGCTCTCGGTGTCTCCTGCTGCTGCTGCTGCCATGCTGAGCCTCCAGCCTGGTCTGGGGGTGGTGCTCTCGGTGTCTCCTGCTGTAAGATCCGTGGACGAGGCCCGTGGCAGATAGGTGCAGTGGATGTCTCCTGCTGTGAGCCTCGGAGTATTGTCTGGTCTGCACGCGGGGTGCGCTCCTGCGTGGAGTGACGTGGCGGGTGAGCCTGCATGGAGCGACACGGCGGGCCCTCCCCCATGGAGTGACGAGGTGGACGCTGTGTTGCTCGGTGCTGAACGACGTCTGAAACGTTCGTGCAGGTGATGGTCGCATAGATACTATGTAGTCTATCCTATACACGCCTTACGAAGGACTGAACTCCTTGACGTGGTAGTAGAAGAGGAGCGGACGAGAGCGAACGTCCCCACTGATTCACTTCATTCTGTAGCTCCCATGTTATATCGGCCTGCAGTTGTATAGTGGATAAGTACACATTATATAGGCTACTAGGTGCAGTGACGAAGAAAAGTGTATTTACCTGTGATTGTCTGGCTCCATAGTCGACTGGCTAGGGTATCTTTCATCATCATGTGCATGGTGGATGGGACGCAACCGTGTCATGCTCACATTATATAGGCTACCAGGTGCAGTGACGAAGAAAAATGTATTTACCTCTGATTGTCTGGGCTCCATAGTCGACTGACTAGGGTATCTTTCATCATCATGTGCGTGGTGGATGGGACGCAACCGTGTCATGCTCATGTACCTCTATAAGTATGCACGAAATAGCTCCATATCAAACGCAGGAGCGGTCCACACATCAGCTGTTGCATTCTGCCAACCATTGATATAAGTATTAACCCGTTGAAGCCACTGATTTGCACTTCTTTTAGTACCCTTCCGAGAGTACCTGCAGTTAGATTTTGTAAGTACACAATCGGTGTAAAATTATAGATATATAATATATTAACTTACATATGCACGTCCGATGAAAGGGGCGCCTCCGGACATGGAGGATCTACCATCTGGCGAAGACCGAATTGCCTCATGACCCTTTGTTGAGACATCTCCTCCACCTGACAATCGAAGATGATCTTTGATTTAGTGAGCCAGTAGTCCTCATCACTACGACACATAATAGATAACCCGCCGGGATATCTTGCGGCTGCCTCGGCTGTGGTGTACGGCTCCCAAATCACCGACTCCTCCTTCAACGTGTCGAACTGCTCGATGAACGCCGGGTAGCAGCGGGTTACTTGTTCTTCCGCGAAATGACACTGTTGGATTAAATAGTTGTTAGTTTCCTTCGTAGTGCAATATGGACCAAGTAATTAACAGAACTTTTTAACTTACCTTGCGTCGTGTCCAATGTGTACCGAATGTAGGCATGTCAATTCTCTCGTGGTCAAACAGCATATCAGACTCATAGACAATGGGTTGCTCTCCCTAGACGATTACCGCTTGATTTTTTGCTACCTCCGGGCGGCCAATAGGGAACCTCTCCCATGACCACAGCTGCAACAACAATGGGCATCCTAGCAAGGCAGATTTTTCCTTGGTTAGCGTACAGCCCGTGCACATACCTCGGTTGCTGCTAAGACAGCAGACCCCCAACTCCATTGGGTGATGTCGTTCTGGCATGTCGCCTCCGCGATCTCTCTAGCATAGCGGATGTAGCGTGCACTGATTGTTGAGACGTGGTTCTCGGTGAACATCACCGTCCCAAGTAGCCACAATAAGTACGCCTCAAGGCTGCGCGTAATTTGTGGCTCGGTCATCAGAACGCCTGGGTACCCGAACCTCTGTATCTGCATTGGTAAATAGAACAAGTTTTAGCATCGTGTCATATGAAAATAGGTGTGTCAAATACGAAGATACTTAGTAGCAAACAAACCTAATAGTTCTGCAGCCAATCAAATTTGGGCCCATGATTTTTATACGTGAACTCCGGAACTCCTTCACGAATGCCATAGAATCGTTGGGCCATTTCCTGGGCCCAATTCGCCGGTGCATCCACCAGGCCTATTGGCACTCCAGCCAATGGTAGGCCCAGCAAATACGAGACATCCTGCAGTGTAGGAGCCATCTCCCCCACCGAAAGTGGAAAGTGTGAGTCTCGGGCCGCCATCGATCAACTAAGCAGGTGAGCAATGACCCGTCGTATCTCATGCGCGTGGTCTAGAATCCATGGTGTCGTCCTTCTATCTCCTGTGTATGAGTGGCCTCAACCAGACGCACAAATGGTAATAGCCCGGCCCACTTCAACCTGCATACCGAGATAGAATTACAATTTGTTTACTTTGGCCCTCAATTATTTGAACCCCAACTAGGAATAAATGTCTCATACCTTTGTAGCCAATAAGGGTGTATCATCCAGTTAGTGCGAGTGATAAGGTGCTTCGAGCTCCCTGGTTCCGCATCCAATAAAGTTGACCGGTGCTTTCTATCAATATCAGCATTAAGCAAAGATCCCGCCATCTGCATGATTCAGAACATGGTTCCATAAGAATTACAAATTCAGAACATGGTTCCATAAGAATTACAAATTTAGAACATGGTTTCTTAAGAATTACAAATTTAAAACATGGTTCCATACGAATTACAAATTTAAAACATAGTTCCATACAAATTACAAATTTAAAACATAGTTCCATACGAATTACAAATTTAAAACATAGTTCCATACGAATTACAAATTTAAAACATAGTTCCATATGAATTACAAATTTAAAACATAGTTACATACGAATTACAAATTTAAAACATAGTTCCATACGAATTACAAAATCTAGTTTCTTCCTCTGCCTCTTGTTCCTCGCCTGCCATGTCTGCCACGTCCACGAGGAGCCGCTCCTCCAGTCCCAAAGATATGACAATTGGTGTCTCTATGACCAAAATGATTACATAGAAAACATTGTCTAGTAGGATCTCCGGCTTCGGATTCATCCATATCATTACGGATGCGAACATATTGTCGCCTTCCTCTGCCTGTCCGCATTAGTCCAAGATCTAGGATGTAAATCCTTTCACCGGGGTTTACTTTGTTGAAATTGCCCCATGCTCTATATCACATCATCTCGCCAGTCCATGTATTGATCACCGACTCCTTAAGAAAATAAGGAGACACAAACGATCTCGCATCCATACCTAACCGCCCGCACGCAGCAAGTACATGAGAGCAAGGCAAATGCAGCAGCTTGGGTTTGTTGCAGGTACACTCACACGTCGGCCAAGCCTCATTGCCTATCCTCACCTCTTGTGTCTTTACCTCTTCTCTAGATCCGATCCTGTTGGAAGGGAGGCGAACCTCAAATCTTCGTTCTTGATTACCGATGGCGACGACTTGCATAGATCGAGCCTTTTCCATTTTGGCATCCATGTAATCCATTATCTTTGAACAGTACCTCATGTTTGGGTTGTTCATGATATGCATCTGAGCAAGATGGAGTCTATCTCTGAAGTACTTCAACGTTCCGGTGAAAATACACTCCACAATAGCTGTTAATGGCAGAGCCCTGCTTCCTCTCAAGACGAAGTTGTAAGTTTCGGCAAGATTTGTAGTCATGACGCCAAACCTAGCACCATGAGTGTTGTGCAACAGAGACCACCTCTCCACAGGCTCGTGCTCTATCCATTCCTGAAAATTCTTAATCCGTCTGCCAGGCCTCCTCCTAGTACTGGGTTGGTCAAATCCTGGCAAATCGCAAAGAGCAATTGGTTCTTCCTCGGGTGGTGCTGCTCCAGCAACTGTCTGTGCAGCTACCGTGGCCGCATGAGCCGCCATAGCTGCTGCTCTAGCTGCTCTCCTCTGCCTAACATGTTTTTTGTGAATTCATCTAGATAGGCCCGACACTTGATATACTTCGACTCCTGGTTCTGCTTGCAAAGCTTCTTGAATAGGTTCATAAGGGCCTTGTTCCTGAACTGTGAGAAAAAGTTAGCCCCTAGATGCCGCATGCACCAACGACTCTGCATGTCTAGCCATGGAGTTGGTTCATCTGGAGCAGGCTGAGTCAGCTTCCTTATCGCGCTGAGTATACCCGGATGCCTGTCATGTAGGACGCATACATTCGGTACATCCCTCACAACTGCTATCTTCAGCTGCCTGAAAAACCATACCCAACTCTCCGTGTTCTCGCTCTCCACAAAAGAAAATGCAAGTGGAACAACTTGATTGTTCCCGTCTTGACCTATGGCAGTCAAGATCTGGCCCCTGTACTTGCCAGTGAGAAATGTTCCATCTACACAAATGACTAGTCGACAGTGAGTGAAAGCTTCTATGCATATAGCAAATGAGAAGAACAATCGATGCAGCACCCTCAAATTGGGTTCTTGAGGCAATGTTAAGTGTTGGATGTCGAGGTATGTGCCTGGATTCCTAGCCTGCAGTGTCTGCAGCATCCGAACAACACAGTCGTATCCGTCTCGAAACGAACCAAATCTTGTCTCCAGTGCCCTCTGCTTAGTCCTCCAAGCCTTTCCGTAAGATATATTGTAGCGAAATCTGACAGCAACTTTGTTGATGATAGCTTTCACCACCATGGCTTTGGTCTCCACTATCTCAGTGTATAACAGTCTAGCCAGGAGGGTTGACGTGAGATTACGATGGTCTTGCAGGACATTGTCAAGTTGACATGTGTGCTGCACAACATCGCTAACCTTCCAGTTAGTGTCATATCGAGGAACATGGGCATGGACCCTGGCAGGACACCCAGCTACCTCGCAAACCAAAGTCAAATATTGTTGGGATGACACCTTTGTTTTGAAAACCCGTTGCATGGACAATGCCCACTCAACGATTGCTTCTTGTAGATGTCTCTTGCTAGGATATAATGCACCAATGGAGATGTTGTTGGCGTGATAGTGCCACAAGGAATCATGCCCATCGTTCACATTCATTGCTGCTGTGTGGTCTTGATTCCATGATGCCGGAATAGGTTGGTCCTCTTGATCAGACTCAGCGGAATCATAAGAGCTATCACTATACCCTTCTAAATCTTCGGCTTCCATCTAATCTTGCAACCAACCGTCGTGTATCTCGTCCTCATCGACCTCACCACTGAAAATATCTTCTCCTGTCCCTTGACTACCTTCAGCTGATTCATGTCCACAATCCTCGGTGTGTGCAAAACTACTCTGACCAGGTTCATAACTACCTCCATCGCTATGTGCATAACTACTCTGACCAGGTTCATAACCACCACCGCCATCTTGGCCTTGACTGCTCTGGTCATCATAGTAGCCACCACCACCTCCGTCTTCGGCTTGACTGCTCTGCTCATGATCATAACCACCACCAGCATGGTCTGTCTGACTACTCTGGCCCTGATCATAACCAGGCTCTTTCGCCACAGGAAGCACTAAGACACTGGGGTTAATTACCCTACGCAGACAGGCTTTCACCCATTTGACCCATTTAGCTTGCTCTTCTATCGGTCTCAAAAAAAATCTGGATTAATCCTTGACTTAGTCCATAATACATGCACACCGACACTATGGGTGGGAGGGAGCCCTAAACGAGCACATAACCAATCCTTCAACTCAATAATGGATATTGTTTCGGGATCCTTGAGCACTTCATCAATACAATAAAAATCGCTCAAATCAACTCTATTCTGGTTTGTTTTGACGACACCGTCACCATAGTAGAACCTAAACACTACATTATTGGACATAACTTCAGACCTAAAAAAATACCACATTTTATCAAATGCTCGCACAATGGAAGCTTTTAGCCCGCAAATATACTAATAATCCTATAGACAAATAATCTTGCATAGCCCACAGATATAATTATAATCCTATAGCCGAATAATCTGGCATAGCTCACAAATATACTTATAATCTAGCAGTTCATCGCGGAGCGCTAACATACAATATCCAGAACTACCGAGAAGATAAACAAACACAAATGACTGTAGTTAGCAAGAACTTAGGGTTTACCCTTGAAGCGTGCAAAATCCTGCCGTGCAGCTGCCTCCACTCAACCGTGCAGCTGCCTCAAGCCCCAGCCCGAGACTCCACCATGCAGCTGCCTCAAGCCCTCGTCCCAGACTCCACCATAGCCATTGCACCTCAAGAACTCCAAGAAAATCCTCCACGAAAATGCCTCAAATCGCTACACCAGACTATCCCCACAAGTAGATCGGGAATCTACTAGCTTTAGCAGCAAATTTAGTGTAAAACGGAGCAAAGTGTGGCAGCAAATGGGAGCAGCTCCATGGGAGAAGAAGAAGCAGGGGAGAAGAGCTAGCAGGGGTTGGGCGGCAGCAGAGGGAGAGGAAGAAGGAGGCGTGCGCAAGGCTGGGCGTGGGGCTGCGTGCGGCCCGCGTGTATTATTGGCGAGCTCGTCGTTCCACCGTTAAACGACGCGGCAGGTCGTCCAACCAAACAACGACGCGGGCTCGTCGTTCCACCAGACAACGACGCGCGGCTGGGTCGTCTTTTCACGCAACGGCCGGAGCGTCTATCGCGCTGCAGGCCGGCAGGGTGGGGCCCAGGCGCTACTTTCGGCGCCTCAAAAGATGGCGGCGCTGTGTCCTGTCCTCATAAGACGACGAGCCCGGGTCATTTTTCAAAAAAACGACAGTGCTAGACTTCCGTAAATTCCTTAATCTGCGTAATATTCGTGAAATTGATTAAAAACCGTATTATTTTAAAAAAATTAGCTAGATCTAATCTATGAGATGCACACAACTAGATACATTACATCTACATACCCTTCTAGAACACGCATGTTAACAATCGAGAGATCATTGAATGATATAGTCGTACTTTCATCGGATCGATCCGATCCAGCTCCGCACGAGCGACACCTCCGAGTTGCGCACACGTACAACTCGAGCACCACATGTACGACCTCAGATGGAATACAAACTCGATGATGATGGTCCACTTCACCAACCCCAATGACGCCACTTTGCTCTACGGTCGTGCCTACCACTGCGGTTGTGAGATGGTGGTGTTCACTCATGCCAACATGCACACAAATTACTAGGACCAGTTAGCCAATGTTGGTAGATCCATCCACCGCTTCATCTCGGAGCTACTGATGGAGGAGGTGGCGGTGGCTTCGGAGGACCAGCTGTAGATGGAGGAGGTGGAGGTGGCGGCGCTAGAGCGGGAGTAGGCGCGAGGAGGCCCCATACCAGCAATAGTGTAGAACTGATGGCAGTATTATCAGTTCTGCTAGTATCGAGTAGTTGTTAAATCATGATTATAATCTTCTGATCATAATGAAAACTTATATTTCAAGTTCTACACGACTAGTGTTCTTAGCATAATCATGATCGCATACTTCTATTTCAGTTTCTTTAGATAAGCACAAACTCTTTTTTATTTCAGTTCCGTCAGAAGCTCATAGTCAAACCCACCTAAACTTGGTCTCATTGTAATCATACACACCTCTACTTGGTCCCTAAGCATAAAATACCGACAAATTTGGTCTCTTAGCGTTAAACACCAACGAATTAACCCCAGGCATGGCAAGTTTCGAACCCGAGATTTAGCCAAAATTATATTTTCCTCTACCTCGTTAATCCCCTACCCTAATGCACTTTTGCAATAAGGAACACTAACACCTAATTTTCCTCCTATGTTTGAGTGATCCCCTATCAATTCCTCTGCCTTGCTGCAAAAAAACTAGCCTTTGAGCTTGCCATCAGCCGTATACCTCTCTCTTATTATTTATTATGAATTCGAATAATATCGTGGTGGTGTCACGGCAGATGCCATGGATAGGCTAAAGGTGGGGACTAATACACGCTAGGGCAATCCAGGGAGGGATAGTGGAGTGATTCTCCACACAGAAGTTTGTATTGATTTCCTTCAAAATTATAAGTGCTCCTTGAGCTGTATTGGCGAGAGGAGGAAGAAGGAGCTCTCTTACTCTTGCCTACTATTTTTCCCTATAACCCTAAATCAACTAGCACTATGGCCTCAAAGAACTCAACTAGTGACTATGGAATCACCAAACCAACTAGAGCTCAACCAACCCCTTCTACCAGAAACCTAGCCCCCCTTATATAGAGGAAGTTCAGTCCCTGCCTAGGGCATACGTGGAGGCATATTCCTAAGAATATGCCCCCTCCCAAAGTGGTAACCCGACCAGGGTGCTTTTCCCCCGCGTCATACATGCTTTAGCGACGTAAGCCTCTACGGCGCCCGCGTCAGCCGACATGGGCGTCGTCACCCTTTTCGGCCATGACCCGGTGGTCCTGCCCTTGCTTTCTACGCTCATGCAGTGCATACCGGACCTTCTTTTTGACCAGAGAGATTCCTTCCTTCTCCCAGAAGCTAAGCGAGGACCCGGATCATAGTAGATCCAGCCACACCTATTCCTGCATATAAGTTAGACAAGCACTTCCGACTTACTCCTTAAGTCGGATGAGACAATGTTAGGCGACACCCCCTGGTCTGGGTTACTTCGTGATCCGGCCTGCCTTGAGGTGACCCGGCCAGCATCCGCTTTGACCTTGCCGAACCTCGGCTAACTCGGCCCTTATACCCCGGAGTGACCCTACCCGGGGGTATCCCCCTAACATTAGTCCCCGAAGCTGGTGCGGTCTTAGCTGCCTTGGCCGCTAAGGCCACATCAGGTTCATTTATGTTCGAGCCTTGGACGTTTAATTCCGAGTTAGCTCTTTATCTCGGATTATATGGATTTACCTTCCCTTCGCACGTTCCAAGTTTTCGCTTGCCGACCGGGTTACCATTTTGGCTCGGATCCCATGGTTACCATGGTTTGATCCGGGCCCTGCTTCCTTCTCTCATACGCCAACCCACGCAGAGGCTAATCATCACGTTGTCTCATTTTAAGGGCCTGCACAGTAACCACCACAGTAATTGTCAGTTATCACTGTGCATGGGTCACGTCATGCCTGCCTCCTCGTTTACCGCATCAGCGCATCACGTCATGGAATTGCTTCTGCTCTGTGGCCTCCTGTGTGGCTTTTCTCCGATTGGCTGATGCAGGTGATACACGGCCACACCGTTTGGCTTGTTGGCGCAGCGCGATCCCACTCACCCATCTCAGGGGGCGGTTAAGTAGCGGAGGGGCGCACCCCTTAGCATTTTTCCACTTCTGCGCCCCTCTGCCCATTGCCTTTCTCCTTCGTCTTCCTAGCGACCGCGCCGCCGCCAGTGCTTCTAGCAGCGCCGCCGCCGCCGCACCTTCCCCGTGCCTCTGCATCGTAGCCACCGCTGCGCAGCTTCTTCGCCACGGGTCCACGCCAATCCAGGCCTCAGATCTCCGCCGCCGTTAGCTCCAGCGAGGATAGCGAATACGAGATGACGGAGGAGGAGCTCGTCGTTGCCGAGCAGGAGATGGAGGAGGACGCCGCCACGGCGGACCGTGGCGCGTGGGCCGGATCATGGGTCTGTCAAGATGACCTTGACTGGCTCTACCGGACCAGACGCATTCCTGCCGGCGTCGCCGCTCGTCTCCCCTCCGCCGAACTGGCCCCCTCACCCAATCCGGGTGAGTTCGTTGTGTTCCTATCCCACTTCCAACGGGGATTTGGTCTGCCGGTGAGCGATTTCTTTCGGGATCGGGTGAGGACCTACCACTTGCAGGCGCACCATCTCCCAGCCAACGCTATCACCTCTCTCTCCGCCTTTGCCTCTACGATCGAAGGCTACACCGGACTATGGCCCACGAAGGAGCTGTGGATCCGGGTTTTCGGCCTTCATCGCAACGTCATCCCCAACATCCAAGTAGAGTCGGAGGATAAGCAACTCACCCAATTCGGAGCTGCCTCCATCTCACCCCGGAGACTTTCCGTTTTCCCCTGGGTTACTGGGCTTGACTCCTGCAAAGGATGGGCCCGGACCTTCTTCTATGTCCGGAATGAGGGCACTGAAGATTTGATTCGGTTGCTGCCCTACGCTCTGGGTCCACCTGACACGGAATTCTGGGAGGAGGTCCCCAAGAAGCCTACAACTCTGGCCAACCAATTTAACAAGAGGTTCGCGGAGCTGAAGAAACTCGGATTGCGCAACGAGGATGCCATGATCACGTTCGTGCGCAACCAAATCTCTCCCCTCCAGAAGCGCACCCACAAGTTGTGCCACATGAGTTTCGGCCGCGACCCCAACCGGACCTCCTCCTTCGAGCTGAGCAACACGGAGATTTTTCGCCGGGTTAAGGCTCTTTTCGCCACCCACAAGGATTTCTCCGCCGAATGGACGTGGGGAATTGAGCACTATTGTCGTGACAGGCTCCCTCCCGCGGTAAGCTTCGCGAGGCAAACTTATTTCGGATCAAGTATGTGTCGGTTTTTGTTGTATTTTTGACTCTATTCTTCGTGCTTTTTCTCAGTTGTTCCTTCAGCAAACTCTCGAGGATGGTACGGACCCGACCCTTAAGTGGGCGTCGGACCGAGAAATCCCGGATGAGGAGGAGCCGGACCAGGAGATGTTCCTCCCTATGACCGACGCTACCAAACGACCCAGTGGTAAATTCTCTTCTCTTAGACATTGGCCCGATGATGAGGATGAATCGGATGTCGACGTGATTGAACCTGTTGAGGCTGTCCCTCTTTCTTTGGCCTTTCTGGCATCAGCTAACCCCGGTGGGCATATCCATGAGGATCCTCCACTTGCTACGGGCGAGCCGGTTCCGGTGGCGTCGAAGAAGAAGCGCGGAGCCGCATCAAGTTCTTTCTCCGAACCTTCTCAGCTCACAAAAAGGCAAAAGAAGGCCGGAGATAAGACTGCCTCCAAGCGGGTAGGCAAAGCCCCAGCACGGAGGGCTCGGAAACCTAAGGAGGCCGAAACTTCGGATGCGTAAGTCATTTTTCATTGCGTAACTCACTTTTCCTTGCATCGTGGTAATTTCTCTTCTGACATTATTCTCTTTTTCAGGCCTCCAGTGGAGGTCCCTCAGAGTGGATCAAGCATCTCTTCACCCCTTTGGTCTGGCCCTTCTACTCCTCGTGACGACGAGTCACGCCAGCTGAGCCCTATTCCGGAAGGTTCCGCGGCTGCTCCGGGTTCCGCAGTACCTCATCGAGAGGAACGCGACCTCGGAGCGGGAGGGGTCGGTCCAGCCGAGGCGACGGTGTCCACCACTTCGGCATCGCCGCAACCAGCAACCACCGAGTCTATCTCAACACCAGCACCAGCAGCAGTTCCAGTATCAGCGACCGAACCGGCTCCAACATCTGTTCCAGCACCAAGAAAACCAACTACAGCTCCAAGTCCAGCTACAAGAGCTCCAGTGCCAAGTTCTTCCGCCTCGTCCGAGTCATCTCAGCCTCGGCGAGGAACTATTCCAGCAGCCTCTAAGGGGAAATCCACCGCAGTTACTTCTTCCCAGCAAGCTAAGGGCAAAAAGGCTCCGGATGCCACCAAGTCTGCATCTGTCGAGGCCGGGCAGCAAACCCTATCGTCGATGCTTCCGAAGAAATCACCAGCAGCGAAGGATGTTCTTGCCGAGCCAACTGATGCGCAGCAGATGGTTCTGCATACCAGCCTAGCTCTTGCCCTAGTTGAGAGGAAAGAAGCTCACGCGAAGGGCTTGGGGGCACCCCATATGCCCACCGACGAGTGGTACCCTCCGAGCCTTATCGAGTTCGTCATGAACTGGAACAAGGCGGAGTTCGTCCACAACGACGATCTCCCGGAAAAGTTCGGTCCCGCAGAATTTTTCGCCCAGATGAATACCGCCGCTAAGGCAATTAACCTCGCGGGGCGAATGATGGAGGTATGTCGTTTCTCCTTTACATGCTGTAGATAATAACCATTAGTCCCCGAGCCTCCGGTGGAGTAGCTTGTTACTCGGCCGGATGCTCATTAGAAAACTAACGTAGCTGCATGTAAACTTCGAATATGCACACACCTAGAGCCGGGTTAAGTTCCACTTGGCCCGGATCTTGTACACTTCGAATATGCACACACCTAGAGCCGAGTTAAGTTCCACTTGGCCCGGATCTTGTACACTTCGAATATGCACACACCTAGAGCTGGGTTAAGTTCCACTTGGCCTGGATCTTGTACACTTCGAATATGCACACACCTAGAGCCGGGTTAAGTTCCACTTGGCCCGGATCTTGTACACTTCGAATATGCACACACCTAGAGCCGGGTTAAGTTCCACTTGGCCCGGATCTTGTACACTTCGAATATGCACACACCTAGAGCCGGGTTAAGTTCCACTTGGCCCGGATCTTGTACACTTCGGATATGCACACACCTAGAGCCGGGTTAAGTTCCACTTGGCCTGGATCTTGTACACTTCGAATATGTACCAAGCTAATTTTACACTTCTGTACTTTTTTTAGGTAACCACCAATCGCCGGAGCGCTGAATTCCAATGTCTGCTGGATACCCACAAGATGCTACGCGCAAAACATGTTGCACTTGGTGCAGAACATGAAAAGAGGGGTAATTTTCTCCCTCAGCACCTCTCCGTTTTTCTTCACTTTCTTCCGCCGAACTAATCTCCTCATTCGGTTTCTGCAGCTGGGGTGGAGGCTGAGAACAAGATCATGCGGAAGAACTTGGAGGAAATCCGGGGTATGTCCTCTTTTGTTCGACCTCGTAGTGTTTTCCATTCCTTCTTCTCCTTGGCTCGGCAAACATTCACTCCTCGGCTCTGCCGGGTCAACATACTATTTCAACATCGCTTGAGGATAGTGTGCCCGTGCCTGATATGATGCTGCATTTTCTCGAACAAGCAGGGCAGCATCAAGCCGAGCTGAAGAAAAAGGATGATGAGCTCGCTCTCCTCCGGACTAAGGACGACGAGATTGCCAAGCTCAAGGCTGAGATGGAGAAGATGAAGGCCCAACACCAAACCGAGCTCGAAAAGGTTGGCCAGAACTTCACAGAAGAGCGTGAGCGCCTTACTCTCCAGATCTCCAAGGACCAGGACCTACTTAGAGAATCTGACCTCCAGCTTGGGTCGGCAAACGCTGAGCTTGAGCAACTTCGCAAAAGACGCGATGACTGCATCAAGGAGTTAACCCGGATCCATAGCCATATTTCTCGTAAGTTCCTTTCCCTTATCCGACATAATTCTCTGGGTTACCTCATATGTCTTTTCTTTACCTTCTTCCTTTGCCTTGTTTCCAGACCACTTTCCAGAGGGTACTTCTATTGCAAGCGCTGCTGTTGCCAAATTTCGCCGAGAGAGGGGTACTCCCGTCATTCCTGACGGTGAGAGCATTCCCTTAGACATGGAGGACCTATTGGTCAGCCTGTCAGCTCGCGTGGAAACCATCAAGAATTATGGCAAGGATATCCTCGACGTTGCAGTTCGCATTTTCAATACGTTCTGGCCCAGAGAGAGTAGTCCGGAGACCATCGCGATTCTCGTCGAGAAGTTAATGGAGATTGAGACCTAGCTTGACCTCTGGAGAGAGTCCGCTGGGCGTGCCGCAGCCGATACCATCCTTCACCATATTCTCACATGGTACGAGAAGATCGACCTCAGCCTCCTTACACACCGGCGCACCGGATCTAGATGGACCGATGATCCGGAGTGGGTAGCTTGGCGCCAGGCTTGCACCTACAGCCTCGTCGAATATTCTCCTATTCATGACTGGGTTGAAGGACCGAGCTTCCTGGAATCCGCTAGGGACAAGCACAATGAGAACGTTGAAGATGGGTCGGATGAGGGCGGAGAAGATGATGCTTTAGATATTGAAGACAGCGACGACGACGCCGAACTTCCTCCTCCTGCTGCTCCTTAGTTCCAAAAAACTTGAAAATTTATCAGATCCCCGGTATGCCGGGTGCAATTGTATGTTGGATATGTGATATTTTGCTACTACATTTCTATGCCAGATTAACTTGGGCGCAGTCCCCGAGTTTCATTTTCTTGTTCGTCCAATTCTCTGGCTCGGTCCGTGTCTACCTTGATTCGGTTTTACGACTTACGAACCCGAGCTTCAAAAATTGTTTTAACAATACTTAGAAACTTTTAGGCTTAGCTCAAAATAATTCAGCATAATAACTTGAAAATAAATACAGGGTTAGTCCGAAAAACAAACGTTAGCTCGAATAAGCTCGTTTCCTTAGTCGTTTTTCATGTGCTACGCAATTCCAAACTTGTTCTCTTGCTTGCCATGAAGCCAATTCTTGTTGGACAACAGCAAGTCGAAGAGTTGGGTTTTTGGTGCTCACACATTACTAATCCGGGTTAAGTAGAACAACTTATTCCAGCTACCGCATAAGAAGTAACAACAAACATTATTAAGGCAGTCCCCAAGTTACTGCTCGAGGCGTTGCTATTTCATTGATAAGCTCATTTCCGACATACATACCGACATATGAGACGACTCGGATACATACACTTCTTAGCTAAGTGTAGAAGGGACGAAGTAGTGCTACATTCCACGGTCACTTAGATTCCTCTCCGGACCTGTCCGCCTTGTTCTTTTCCTGTGGCTTTGCATCTATAAGATAGTAAGAATCATTGTGCAATGCTTTGCTCACAATGAATGGCCCTTCCCATGGGGGGATAATTTATGCATGCCAGTAGTACGTTGTACCAACCGGAGACCAGATCGCCTTCCCGAAAGACTCGGGGGCACACTTTCCAGCTATGATAGCGTCGGAGATTTTGCTGATATATGGCGGATCTAGACAGTGCTAGTTCTCTCGCTTCTTCCAGCAGATCAACATCATTTTGCCGGGCTTCTTGCACTTCGGCTTCTGTGTATTGGGTGACCCTAGGCGAATCATGCTCTATGTCGGCTGGTAATACAGCTTCTGCCCCATATACCAGAAAAAAATGGCGTATAGCCTGTTGATCGATTCGGAGTTGTTCTTAAACTCCATAGTACCGCTGGTAGTTCTTCTATCTAGCACCCCGCTGATCTTTGCAGCGACTCAATGAGCCGAGGTTTTATCCCGGATAATACTAATCCGTTGGATCTTTCCACTTGTCCGTTCGATGCGGGGTGGGCTACCGAGGCGACATCGAGTCGGATCTTCTTATCTCGGCAGAAGCGCGCAAATGTTCCTTCCGCAAAATTTGTTCCATTATCAGTTATAATACTATGTGGATAACCGTATCTCAAGATGATGTCTTTGAGAAATGTCACGGCCATAGCTCCATCACATTTTCTTATAGGTTTCACTTCAATCCATTTTGTAAACTTGTCCACCATGACCAAAATGTGTGTCATGTTTCCTTTTGCTGGTTTGAACGGGCCAACCATATCCAAGCACCATACAGCAAATGGCCACGTAATTGGTATGGTCTTGAGTTCTGACATAGGCATATGTGTCTTGGTGGCGTACCTTTGACAACCATTGCATTTTCTCACCAGATCTTCTGCTTGTTCTAAGGCACTTGGCCAGTAGAATCCATGTCGGAACGCCTTTGCCACCAAGGCTCGGGATGAGGCATCATGCCCGCATTCTCCTTGGTGTATATCTCGGAGGATGTCAAGTCCTTCTTCCGGGTCAACACATCGCTGGAGGACGTTGGTTACACTCCGTTTGTACAGCTCGGAATTGATGATCGTGTATGCCTTTGCTCTCCTCTGAGTTTGCCTGGCTAACACCTCCTCAGCGGGTAACGTTCCGTCTTTCAGAAATTGGAATATAGGCAGTGCCCAAGCTGGTATCGCTCGTGGAGGGAATACGTCCTCATCAATTTCCATCTGATCCACCGGCATAACTTCAGCCGGATCACGCTGAGCAGTCCCCGGGTCTAGCGAGGTAGTCCCCGGGTTTGCCGAGGCAGTCCCCGGGTTTGCTGATGCAGTCCCCGGGTCTCGCGTACTACCTCCCGTGTCAATGTCCATGGGCTCAGCTCCGGATTCCGTATTTTCCAGGACATAGATCGAGTCGGTTCCTAGGGACGGCCTGATAGATGGTTTTCTGAGGTGTTCCAATGCTACACCCGGTGGAATCGCCTGTCTGGTCGATCCGAGCTTTGACAACATGTCGGCAACCTCGTTTTCCACTCGGGGTACATGGTGAAATTCACACCCCTCGAAGTAACCAGATATCTTCTGCACGTGAAATTTGTATAGTGCCATGTTTGGATCCAGGGCGTCCCACACTCCGGACACCTGCTGCACCACCAGATCCGAGTCGCCAAAGCATATTATCCGACGTATGCCAATCTCCTTTGCCACTTTGAGCCCATGCACAAGAGCCTCATACTCAGCGACATTGTTCGATGCCGCGAAATGGATCTGCAATACGTACTTTAGCTGGTCCTTCTTTGGCGAGGTAAGCACAACCCCGGCGCCTAATCCGGTTTTGGTTTTCGACCCGTCAAAGTGCATCCTCCAGTAATTCGGATCTGGTGGCGGTGGTTCGTATTGTACCTCGGCCCAATCCACAAAAAGTCCGCCACAACCTAGGACTTGCACCGACTTACCTTCTTCATTGCGCTCCACTACAATCACTGCACTTACAACTCGGTTGGTTGCGGCTATGTAGAGCAACATTGGCTCCTTTGATAGTGGAGAGGCTAACACTGGCGCAGTGGCCAACATCTTTTTTAAATGGGCAAAGGCTTCATCGGCCCGTGGCGTCCAAACGAATTTATCCGACTTTTTCATGAGTTGGTAGAGAGGAAGTGCCTTTTCTCCCAACCGACATACAAACCGACTCAACGATGCCAGGCATCCCGTGAACTTCTGGACATTGTTAAGACACTTCAGCAGCTCCATTCGTTCGATGGCTCGGATCTTAGTTGGATTAACTTTGATACCTCGGCTGGAGACGAGAAATCCGAGTAATTTTCCAGCCGGGACACCGAAGGTACATTTTTCCGGGTTAAGCTTCATCCGGAACCTTCTCAAGTTCGCGAATGTTTGCCTTATGTCGTCAAGGAGCGTTGTGCTTTCCTTGGTCTTGATAACCACATCATCCACGTATACTTGTACGTTTTG
Source organism: Avena sativa (assembly GCA_916181665.1). Taxonomy (NCBI): domain Eukaryota; kingdom Viridiplantae; phylum Streptophyta; class Magnoliopsida; order Poales; family Poaceae; genus Avena; species Avena sativa. The sequence continues at coordinate 622,817,868 of OV702288.1, read as the reverse complement.
ACCTATTTGGTCGTGCAAACATTTTTGCATACATCTTTGGTACGTTGCACCTGCATTACGTAAACCGAACGACATAGTGCGATAGCAGTAAGCCCCGTACGGGGTAATAAACGCAGTCTTTATTTGATCATCCGGGTTCAGAGGTATCTGGTGGAAGTCTGAATATGCATCAATAAATGATAACAGTTCACATCCCGCGGTCGAGTCTATGACCTGATCTATCCTCGGCAGTGGAAATGGATCTTTTGGACACGCCTTGTTTAGGTTCGTGTAATCGATACACATACGCCAAACCACGGCCACGTTCGGATCGTCCTTCTTCTTTTCTACCAGCACCGGATTAGAGAGCCAATCCGGATATAGTACCTCCATGATAAATCCTGCTGCCAGCAATCGAGCTATCTCGTCTCCAATGACTTTTCTCCTATCCTCGGCGAAGCGGCGGAGAGGTTGCTTCATCGGCCTTGCTCCGGGTCTTACGCTCAAAGAGTGCTCGGCCAACTCCCTCGGAACACCTTGCAAGTCCTGTGTAGACCAAGCAAAAATATCCTGATTCTCACGGAGGAAGTTGACAAGCTCGCTTTCCTATTTGTCAGTTAACCCGGCACCAATTGTTACGGTGCGCTCCGGGAACATGTCATCAACTGGAACCTTCTTGGTGTCCTTTGTGGCTTGAAATGAAACGCTGCCATGCGGGTTACTTAACACCGGCATATATTGCTGCACGGACTGAGCTAATGCCGCCACCTCTTGGATTTTTCTTTTCTCTTGCGCAATCACGAGTGACTCGGCTAGGTTAGACCTGGCTGAAGCACACTCAATGGAACGTCGGAAATCTCCAGCAATGGTAATCACTCCATTTGGCCCGGGCAACTTCATCTTCAGATAACTGATGTGGCAGTTTGCCATGAACTTGTTCAATGCTGGTCTTCCGAGTAACGCGTGATATGCACTTTCCAAGTTCACCACCTCAAACTCCAGATTTTCAGTTCGGGAGTTATCCCTTGTGCCGAATAGCACGTCGACCCGGACTTTGCCTATGGTCTCACAAGAAATGCCTGGTACAATGCCATGGAAAGTTGTTCTCGTAGCATGGAGCATGTTCTCCGAGATGCCCAACTTGCGCATCGTATCCGCATACATGATGTTAATGCTACTGCCATTATTAATCAAAACCTTGGAGAACCTCACATTGATGTTCGGTCCAATGAATGTCGGATCTAGCACTAGCGCATACGAACCTAGACTCGGCATAAGTTTAGGATGATCTTTGATGTTCCAGGTGATTTCCTGGTCCGACCAAGGCATGTACCTCGTCACTGCTGGCATGACCGCATTGACCTCCATATGTCGGCGCTGCAAGCTCTTTCTATCTGTTTCCTCAGTCGTGAACACACAATAACTCTGGTGATGTTCCCTGTACTCATTCCTTCCCTCGTTTCCGGGGTACCTCTGATCCGGTTGTTGCTGATTTTCCACCTGATGCACTGCATCCCTTCTCTCATTGTTGTCATACCTCGGCGGAGGGGAGGCAACATTAGCTGTTGCGTGTTTGCCCCGGAGAGCAATTGCTGCCGAGGTAACTCCTGCCGAGGTTGATCATTCCGGGGTGCCTGAGCATTCCCCGAACCACCTTGTTCTATCTTACGCATCCACTCACATTGCCTCGTTGTGTGACCCGCCGGGCTATTCGGATTTGGCGTGTGAAACTTACACGGCTGGTCCAACATCGACTCATAGGTATACCTCGGACGGTCTTTCTTTTCCTGCCACTGTTTCTTTTGCTCTGGATCCATGTTTTATTGCCATCATTTCTTGGAGTTCATTGCCCTCCCGTTCTCTGGCGTTGGTTGCTCCCTGCTCCGGGTTGATCTTGATTCACAACTGCAACTTGTTGTGAACTGTAGCGATGATCCGGTCTATCATCTCTCCTTTTTCCTCTGTAATCATTCCTCCGGGATGACCCAGCTCCATCCCTCTGATAGTATTCCTCGTTTGACTCATTTGACGCGAGCCTAGGTTGAGTCGGATCGCCCAAAGCATACGAATCAGCAATCCGGATCATCTCTGCCAACGTAATTGGCATTTTCCTTTGCAATTTCATCCACAGCTCGCTGCCATATCTACACCCTTGCGCAAACCACGCTATGGCCTGTGACTCTATGACACCCTCACACGAGTTTCTCACGGTACACCACCGGGTCAAGAATTCTCGATCCGTATCGTTAGGTCTTTGCTTGCACATTGCTAGGGTCTGCGGTCTATTCGGCCTCTGATATGTACTTGAGAAGTTGCTGATAAACATTTCTTCAAAATCTATCCAGCAGTTGATGCTTCCGGGTGGTAAATTATTCAGCCATACCCTGGCCGGACCTTCCAACATCTGGGGTACGTATTGTACAACCCATCTCAAGTTGCCTGTGGAAATTTTCACAGCCGTAGCATAGTTTATCAGCCAATCCTCTGGCTTGGTGCTGCCGTATTACGTCTTCGTGCCTCTGGGCAGCTGGAAGTTTGGTACCGGTGGCTCTTTCATGATCCGGGGTCCAAAGCACGCTGGACCCGGGGGAACCTTGACATTCGATCTGTTCCGACCTATACAGGCGATCTAGTTTTAACCTGGCGTCATCCAGCATTAAATCCCTGCTTCCCAATCTTGACCCTATCACATGATAGTCCGGTCTGGGGTACCCTGCGTTCACCATCTCTGAATCACCGTCGTTGTATCGGTTTTGCTCTCGTTGCGCACCTTTCTGTTGCATACCTCAGCCGGCGCTTTGCTCTTGCCTTGGTATATTCCGCTGCTGCGGTTGTCCTGCTCCTGCGGAGTTTCGCTGTCCGGCATTGCCGTTGGCAGCGTTTCCTTGACATGCATTGCCTTGGTCGTGATTACCTCGGCCAGCTTCACCTCGGCTCACACTCCGTCGATCATCATTTTTCCGTGTTTCTTTTTCTTTTCCCGCACGCGTCGGGTCTTACAGGACGTTCTGCTTGTTCCGTCTGGCCGAGGTGACTACCTCTTCTCTCCTTGGACCACCATGAGGTGATGATGCGGCTCCAGCGGATTTCTCCGGGTTACCCATCACCGAATGGACGATTTTGGAAGCTCCAGCTCTCTCCGGGTTAGCTCTCAGTAGCTCTTTATTCTGTCTATTCACGATTCGAACCAGCTCGTTAACCCTAACTTACTGTCTTTGACGGGCCTCACCCGTCAGACCCTCTAACTCGGACGCAGCCGCATCTGCTGCTCTGAGGTTCTTCGCCGGAGTACTATACTTCGGCAACCCCACAGACAGATAGTTTTCTGACCCTTCTGCTCCATCATCACCTTCTCTGTTCATCTCGCTTATGATATTTCTCCCTTTTACTTTTACCGTATCAACTTTGTTTGCCTTTGCATACTCACGCAGTGTCATGTTCAGCGACTGCTGAGCCGCGGCTATTTTCTTTGCGCCCTCTAGTATCTTTTGCCTAGTTTCCTCTAGCTCGGCCTGTGCCTGAGCCGGATCTACCACTACTGCTACCGGGTTAGCCAAGCTATCCATAGCTTCTCTCAGTACGTTCTCAGGCCTCTCTAGTGGAGGTCCTCTACCTTTCCTCGGTGCCTTAGGTGTTACCTCCGGGTCTGGTGCTGGGTCCTTGCTTGCGCCTACACCTGGCGCAGTCATCATCACCTCCGCATGGTCCGGGGAGCGAGCGATATACGCCCCGCGAGCCACAGTGAGGGGTGGTTCCCCCGCATCGACGACGCGGCGCGGATGAACGCATGATACGTCCACAGCAACGTAGACCTTGTGCGCACCGAGCTTGACGAAGAGGCCGTTGCACGGAAGTGGGCGCGTGCCGAAGTAGCCAGCGTTGTCGCCGACGAAATCCAGCGCTCCAAAGCGCTAAACGAGCCCGGAGACGATGCGTTCGCCGGTGCCGATGAGGTTTCCCGTCCGGATCTTCACCCTGCTAGCGCCACTAGCCCCACGGTAGGCGCCGACTGTCGTGGTGGTGTCACGGCCGATGCCATGGATAGGCTAAAGGTGGGGACTAATACACGCTAGGGGAATCTAGGGAGGGATAGTGGAGTGATTCTCCACACAGAAGTTTGTATTGATTTCCTTCAAGATTACAAGTGCTCCTTGAGCTGTATTGGCGAGAGGAGAAAGAAGGAGCTCTCTTACTCTTGCCTACTATTTTTCCCTATAACCCTAAATCAACTAGCACTATGGCCTCAAAGAACTCAACTAGTGACTATGGAATCACCAAACCAACTAGAGCTCAACCAACCCCTTCTACCAGAAACCTAGCCCCCCTTATATAGAGGAAGTTCGGTCCCTGCCTAGGGCATACGTGGAGACATATTCGTAAGAATATGCCCCCTCCCAAAGTGGTAACCCGACCGGGGTGCTTTTCCCCCGCGTCATACATGCTTTAGCGACGTAAGCCTCTGCGGCGCCCGCGTCAGCCGACATGGGCGTCGTCACCCTTGTCGGCCATGACCCGGTGGTCCTGCCCTTGCTTTCTACGCTCATGCAGTGCGTACCGGACCTTCTTTTTGACCAGAGAGATTCCTTCCTTCTCCCAGAAGCTAAGCGAGGACCCGGATCATAGTAGATCCGGCCACACCTGTTCCTGCATATAAGTTAGACAAGTACTTCCGACTTACTCCTTAAGTCGGATGAGACAATGTTAGGCGACCCCCCTGGTCCGGGTTACTCCGTGATCCGGCCTGCCTTGAGGTGACCCGGCCAGCATCCGCTTTGACCTTGCCGAACCTCGGCTAACTCGACCCTTATACCCCGGAGTGACCCTACCCGGGAGTATCCCCCCAACAAATAAAATGCTTGCCATCGGCACCCATACTTTCACATACACATCCACGATCTCTAGACCCACGCCATATACGAAATCAACCTAAGGATATGGAATCTATGCTCCGACGACTTTATTTAGAAGCAATGAAGACAGAGGCGTTGAACCAGATCCTTCGCAACTTTGGCGGTGAGGTGTTGTCCCAGGAAAGCCGGTTCTTCCAGGCTTGGCTTGGCTTAAGGACTAGGGCACCCTTCCGAAGCAGTATGAGATTGGCATCGTTTGCGACTTATCTGGATCGCCGATCGCCTTGAAACATCGGGCCACCATGCTTGTTGCCGACGACCTCTGTAGGCCACCATGCATGGCTAGCGGATATGGCCATGAGCCGTCAACCAGTAACAAAGAGAGACGTACAAAATATATAAATCAGTTAGGGTAGATTTTGAAGATGGACAAGCACAAAAATATCACAGACCATGCATATTGTGATCTAATCGTTGTATTTTCTTATCTAGGATGGTTGAATAAATTGAGAAATTTAAGATCCGTTCGATTAGTTTCCATATAATTCATCGTCAAACACCTAATATGTAGTATTCACATTGGATTCAAATTAGACTCGAAGTCTTTTCTTTCCATGGATCTAATGTTCCTATATCAATAGACACGTGCTGCCGAGTGGGTACAATCAATGGTATTGTGGTGCGGAGATGAGTAGAATATGATCAACATGTCTGTATAGTCGTTTGGCATGCTAGAGCGGCCACGTCGAAGCTTGGAAGGTCTCGGGTAGACTTTGTTTACTGTTATTTGCGACAGGTTATGCGCTTGGTCCCACATATCGGAAGGCATCGTATCTATTTGTTTTTATTATTGCTGACCGAGAAAAGGAGAGGTTTTACATGTAAATAAGAATCAAACAAATGGCAAGTATGCCCAACGTAACGACAACCGGTGTCAAGTCTTTCCGGTAGTAATCCATGTCGACCGGTGGCATTTCTGCAATTGTTCATTCGTAGTGGAACAGTTTCAATATCCGAGTGAACTGTGGACATAGTCCTAATAAATCTTTAAAAAAATCTTTAAACATTTTTAAAATGAAATACAAATAAACTACTTTAAAAAAAGATGGACAGGTTTTATTTCCAAAACGTACTGGTTGAGGCGTACATAAACTTGTTCTAAAGCATACTAGTCCTCGTGTACTGAAACTTATCTACAGGTTCGATCAAAGAAAACAAAAGAAACTTTTTTTATACTCCCTCTAACCCATATTATTCTCAACTTTGGGTAGATTTGGATGTACCTAGTTAAAGATTTAGACTAGATGCATTTGTATCTAGACAAAGTTGAGAATATTAATATGGATCGGAGCAAGTAGTACATATAGCGAACCAGTCTCTCAATTACGAAGATTGTTTGGGCCGGCCCATCCGGAATTTGCTTCTGACGGCACGTCCCTTCCCCGCCGCAAAGGGCGGTGTACAAGGGAGCTCACTGCACACCAGGGAAAAAACTAGAGCGGATCTTTCCTAAAATATAGTCCAGGATGATGGTATCATTCTGTTTTTCCTTTTTTTTTAAGAATACGCCGACCAGGTCGAGAGTTACCGGGCGCCACACACCCTGCAGAGAGTATGGGCCTAGCCCATTTAGGTGTCTCATTTTTTTCCTGTTTCCCTTTTCTTTTTTAATTCAAAAAAGGCTAAAATTTGAAAAAGCTTAGATTTGCAGGAAATGTTCAGACTCAAAATATGTTCAGATTTTGAAAAATGCTAAGATTCACAAAATGTTCATGTTTAAACATGCTCAAATTTTTAAAAGTTCAAACTAAAAAAAATTCCAATTAAAAATGGTTTACATTTTCTAAGAATATCCGAACACTTAAAAAAACAAAAAAGCCGACAAAAAACAAAGAAATAGACAGAAAACCGCTCTAGAAAACCACGTCGTGTTATATGGGCCTAGCCCAATAAGGCACGGAGGGTGTGCGACGGTCTGCATACACCGACCAGGCGGTGTATAGGAGGGGTGCTCCTATTTCCCGCGCGCGAGCGGGGCGCCGCCTGAGCGGTTTCTTCACGGGTTGCCCGAATACGGCTCGGTAACATGTACAATCTCCTTTTTACCCTTTTTATGTTTTTCTGTTTTCTATAAAAATAAAACAAACCCCCGGATTTTGAGAAAAAATTAAATTTAAAAAGTGTTCAAATCTAAATATTTTATTTAAAATATGTTTGAATATGAAAAATGTTCAAAGAAAACTGTAACCAGGTAAAACCCTGGAAGAAAACCGGAACCAAGGAAACCAAAACCAGAAAGAAAATCTGGAAAAATTGTTGAAATAAAACTAACTCATGTTAATGGGCCGACCCAATGCGCGGCGAATAGGATTTTTCGTTCTCTCGGGTGCTCCTATTCCCTGTATGTTGCGGGCGCAAGAGGGGCGCCGTCTGGACGGTTTCTTCGTGGGCTGTCTAAATGCGGCCCAGTAAGAGGTATAGTCTCCTTTTTCCTTTTTTCTTTTTATATGTTTTTGTTGTTTCTATAGGAATAAAACAAATCTCCATATTTTGAGAAAAGTTTAAATTTCAAAAATATTTAACTTTAAAAGGTGTTCAAATCTGAAAAATGTTTGAATTTAAAATATGTTCGAATATGAAATATGTTTGCATTTGAATTTTGTTCAAATTTGAAGAATGTTCAAATTTTAAAAATGTTCGAAATTTTAAAAAATGCTTTAGAAACCGGAACCAGGAAAAACCCCGGAAGAAAACCGAAACTAAAACGAAAACTAGGAAGAAAATCTGGAAATAAATGTTGAAATAAAACCATCTTGTGTTAGTGGGCCGGCCCAATGCGGGCACCCGCGTGGGCGGAGCGAGATAGCGCCCGCATTGGGCGGCGAATAGGATTAGCCGTGTACAGCACGCCCCGGAAAACTTACGGTAGTCGTTTCAGGCCCATCCAACACATAAACCTGCTAGCACAGGCAACAAGTCTATAATCGGGCCCATCTCGCCAGAAACCCTCTGTTCCCGCGGCTCTGAGCCCTAGATACCTCTTGCTGCTTCCTCGCCGGCGATGGCCGCGCCGCCGGAGACAATCCAGGCGCCGGTTCCGCGGAAAGGGGAGGAGGGAAATAACAGTGTCGAGGTCTGCCTGTTCGATGAATCGACGGAGGAGTTCTCCAACGCGGTACGCGCCATCTCGGAGCTCGCCGCCGGCGAGCCCGAGCCGAGTTTCCCCGACACTGAAGTAGACAGGCTCTCCTCCTCAATAACGTTCCTCAGGTGAAAAACCGCTCTCCTTGCTCCCGCTACGCCGCTGCCCAATCACCGAGACAGAATTGGTAATTTTCAGTTGTTGGGCGTGTGGTGGCCGTGTGTAACGGCGACAAAAAATTAATGGTTGCTTCATTGGTTGAGCTTTTACACGTGCTGCCGGACTTAATTACGTGGTTACATGTATTTCGGAGCTTTGAATCGGGAACCTCTATAGTTTGGTTGATTGTGTCGTTTGTGCTGCTAGAGTTGGTGAATTTGGAGTTCATGGCATCGTTACAAACAAAAATTCTAGCCGTCATGTTCTTGTTTTGGTAGCACTTCCTTCTTGCGGTTAGTGTTCAGTACATTTCATTTGGTACAGTCACTTTCGTTATCAGCACCTCCCTTAGCTTATAGTAGTTCTCAGGTGCTTTTTAGCTGATTAGAATGGTACCGTCATACCTGTTCTGTGATAACTAAAATTTAGTGGATGTGATAGCTTAGATCCACTAATAGATGATTGATAATATCGTTTAGTGTCAATATCTGGACACTGGGAGTTCTTGGCCTTTACTTGATCTACATTTCTAGTTATACTTCCATTTTGGCTTAAAGCAAAATGTAGTAGTAGTAATTTGTTCCCACAATTAAGAGTTGGCGGAACACCTTATTTCTGCATAATGCAGACCATTGGATAGTTAATACTGTGGATTTACAATTTACTGGTTTACTTGGATCTTTTGGTGTTAGGAATTTAGGATGATACATTTTACTCTGTCCTTTCCCATGTTCGTATTTTAATATATATTTTTGGATTACTCAGAATATATTCTGCCAGGATGGTACATTTTACTCTGTCCTTTCCCATGCTCATATTTTAATATTTTTTTTGGATTACTCAGAATATACTCTGGATTTGATCTCTTGTTATCTTCACAGAAAATGGAGAGATTTCACTTATGAGCCAAAAGATGTTAGTTTTAGTTATGGCACTGGATCAACTTCATCCAGAGATGACACACACGAGATAACCTTACCACAGTTCTCATCTGCATCTGTTCCTCAGGCTCAGGTTAGTAAAACTAAGCATTGATTGTCGGCGCTAATTTCTCAGTCTAAATTTCATGTTATAACATTGGAGGGCGTAGCTTCGCTGATTTCTTGGATCTTATATGTGCAAATCAATGCAGGTCACACACTTGGAAGATGGGAGGGATGATAATACAAACAGGTATTATTTCTAGAATCTAGACTTCTTTAACTATACAGAATCTATTTATTTTGTTACATGATTCTCCAAAGTAGTTACAGAAGGTAGTATTGTCGTGGAGAGATACATTATGATTTAAGTTCCTCAGTTCTGGTTATTTGGAGTATTGAAGTTATGACACAAAAATATCCCATAGCCCTGCTTATGTTATATTTTTGTTTATCTGTTTACCATTCAAAGGTCGCTGCACATGGACTGGTAAGTAGACAATAATTTCTTGTGTTGTTGGTGGTGAGGAATTTTCTACACAAGTACAATAATTTCTTGTTGTTTCACACGTAGCATGACCTCAAATAGACCTTTTATCAATACCTTTTCTAATTATATACTAGTAAAAATATTTGAAACAGTTAATGATATGAAAGTACTTCCATTGACCAATGTAGGAATACCATTTTGTGCTTTTGTGTATATTAGCGATTAATAAAATTTTAAGTTTTCTGACTGCACATGCTGTAAAAGTACGACGATTTAAGAATGAAATCAGTTTTGTCTTGGTCCAGGATTAATCGTGTATAGTGAGTTGGGTTTTGCTGCTTTTGGGTGATTTATTAGTATGAACAGTGAAGTTGCTTTATGAAAAGAGAGATGTTCGATATGCATTCTGTACCATTGCTTTTTTTTTCTAAATTTCGTTAACTGAAATGTCAGTAGTGCCATAAACTAATTTATGTGGATATACTGGTAAATTCGACTTTCGTATGTCTACCCTCTTTCACTTTTCTCTGTTACATTATCCATGTGACTGTAGAGAACCATCTTGGTTGAACTGTGATTAAATCTCTTAATTGTTGCAGCTCTGATTTCATTTTGTTCGCTGGGGGAAATGTTTGGTCGGTTGACTGGTGCCCGAGGTTGTGCGACAAGCCTTGTTCTCCTGTAAATTGTGAGGTTGTGATCAACTGACTGATGATCATGAACTAGTAGCTCTTTTGTCGTGAGTCGTAACTTAAATTTTTATCTGTCATCTTGTTATCCAATGTTTGCCTTGCAAGGCTATCTGGAGAAATGTGTTGTTCACTGCCCAAGTTTAGCAACGAGAAAAGGACATAATCTGTTTGCATGACACGTGGGTCCTAAGCCCACATGTCAATGACACATTGATTCGTTTTAATTGACTGTACTTTATGTTGGCATATAGATATATATCTGAAAAAACTCTAGACACACGTTGCAGTACTTTTCTAGTGCATCTTTGCATTCTGGCTCCTTGTATTGTTGTACTTATTTTTCAGCATCTATGAATAGTACTCCCTCCGATCCATAATAAGTGTCCCTCATTTTGTACTAAGCTAGTACAAACTCTGTACTAAGTGAACGACACTTATTATGGATCGGAGGGAGTACTTTTTCTTCTGATTTTTAATTGCAAGAATTTAGTAGATTTACAAAACGATTAGTAGAACATATGACTTACTTAGAGCTGATCATGACCATCTATCTGTTGCAGTATCTCGCTGTTGCTGCTCATCCTCCTGGTTCTTCTTACCATAAAATTGGTATGCCACTGATTGGCAGAGGCATGATTCAAGTTTGGTGTCTCGTAGCACCCTTTGAAGAGGCACATACTCATCAGTCAACGATTGAGTACAGTAAGGGCAATCATAGAGGAAGACCTAGAAAAATACCAAATGTGAACAATTCTATTGACAGTTCATCAGTTCCACAAAAACCTATAGGGAGACCAAGAAAGATAAAATTGACAACTACTGATGATCACGCAGAACCAAGTCCGAAAAGACCAAGAGGAAGACCAAGAAAATATCCTCTCTCCGTTGCCAAAGTATTAGATTCAACGGGAAATAGCGGAAGTCAAGATCCCAGTTTTATTGACCCTCTTATCACTTCAGGAGTTATTCCAGGTGATCTTGCATTGTCTTGTGCCATACCAACTGTGAAGCTTGCTGTATCAACCCCCAAAAAAGGTAGGGGTCGACCTAAGAAAATGCCCAAGTGTTCGCCTGTCGTTGAATTGAAAGAAGATATGTCTAGAGCTCTAGTATGTATAGAACCAAAGAAAAAAAGGGGGAGGCCCCGGAAATGTCCATCCCCAAGCAGCAGCAAGCCTGTTTTGGGCACTGATACTGAATTTGGAAGAGAAATTGCGTGCTTAGCTGTTTCAGTTTACAATTCGGGCCACAATGTTGCAGAACAAAACAATCAGACAATTCCCAAACCAAGTGACAATGTGGCCTCAGTTGAAAATTGTGAGAAAAAAATAATTGTCTACACCAGAAGGCATGTACGACGACCTATAGAGAAATCTGCTTCAAATGAGACTTGCTCACTGGTTCTTAGTGGTGAGATACAGAAGATGGAGAAATCATCCACGTCTATCATGCCTAATCATTTGTCTTCTGCCGAGAAGCCCAAGCTACTGGGTTCATCTATAAGTGAAGACATGGTCAATGGGGATGTTTTGGTTGGATCTAAGAATGCAGTTGTTAACTGTGAAGTCATGGAAATGAATGATGGCGAGGCTCCCAATCAAATTGTGCATGTTCCTTTTGAAAATAGTGCCCAGATCATTGATGAATTGGAAGATACAGAAGTAGCTCCATTCAAAGAATCAAGTAACAATAATAATATAATTACTTGTTCAGAAAAGTTGAACTTTTCTGCAATCCCAAAAGGCCTTCATCTACCAAGGGTCGTCTTGTGTTTAGCTCATAATGGCAAAGTTGCTTGGGACATCAAATGGAAGCCTCCTTTACCAAATCAGTCAGAACAGAAATCACGTTTGGGTTTTCTTGCAATACTGTTGGGAAATGGCTCACTCGAAGTGTGAGTACATCCTGTGCTAGTGATCATCATTTTGAATATTTTTTCCATCACTTTTTGAATATCACCACTTCTTACGTACTTATTAATTATTTTGCACAGATGGGAAGTTCCATCTCCAAGCATGATCCAGAAAATATTTTCTTCTTCTTTAGTGGAGGGAACCGACCCTCGCTTTCTAAAGCTGCGACCTGTATTTAGATGTGCTAAAGTGAAGTGCGGGAATAGACAGAGGTATTCCGACTTTTACTTTTCATTTTGCTATTATAACTAGGTGGAAAATAAAAAAATTCCGTTAAATTCGTCAGCATGAATTTTCATTTTGAAGCCATTGCATCTTTATAATGGTAAACAGCATTCCCTTGACAGTTGATTGGTCACCTTCTCCTCATGATATGATACTGGCAGGATGTCATGATGGAACGGTATCTTTTCTACCTGTATTAAATTATTTCCTTAGTTTAGATCAGATAACTTCACTGTTGGGTTATAATGTGCTATTCTGAAAGTTTCATGGTTGGATTTTGATGTTCCAGGTTGCTTTATGGAAGTTCTCTACAGACTTGTCATCACAAGGTATTTTAGGGTCTGTTACCCTCCTTTTCATAGGATCATATCACTTATGCCCTTCACCTGTTTAAAAAGCAATCTATTTGAATGCCTAAAATGCATATCTCCTATTTATTTCGTCTCGGTGTTATATTAACTGGCTGTTCTGGTTAATGTATAGATTCAAAACCTTTTATGTGTGTCACTGCAGAATCTGTTCCCATCAGAGCCCTCTCGTGGGCACCATATGTAAGGTACTAAGTTTTATTATACTTCTGTTTTATTCCAGAAGGTAAACACTGAGTTCTGACTTCATATCATTTTGGCAGTGAGGAAAACACAAATACCTTTGTCACTGCTGGAGAGGATGGACTAAGATTCTGGGATTTAAGGTAGCATAAACTCTACTAGGAACTGGAATCAGTAACTTAAATCTTTGTTGCGGACAAAACTACTCTTTGCCACACGATGTACGGTATTGCGTATATGGAGCTGTACTGAGGCTTATCTTGATAGTTGATACAGTTTCCTATTTTTTTGGTTAATATTTCACTCAAGAAGTCCACATAGAGTTATCTATTTTTTTCCAAACAAATTGACTGCACTTGCAGTTTGAGAACCATGCATATTTTTTGTGCTGTTTCGTAATGATAAAATTTGGGTCAATAAACAAAGGTGTTTTTAACTGCTGAATCTGTTATTCCCACATGAACAAATATGCCTGTCTTTCAACATCACTTTATAGTTGCCAAAGTCCACGGTTGTCATCAAGTTTTATGAAAAAATTGAGGTGAAAGTAAGCAACCGAGGTGTAGCAGCTACTCTTGAAAAGCACAAATTTCCTTGCACTAGCATAACCCTAGTTGAGTAGATATTGTCAGCACACAATAATATAATCTTGGATTTACAAGTTTTTGCTATGATTTTCTGAAAGGGTTGCAATATTTAAATACTGATTTGCATTCCATTTAATTCGTTTTTACAGAGAACCATACCGTCCTCTGTGGGAACTAACTACTGCCCCAAGGGCTGTTTTAAGTCTTCACTGGTTGAAGGATGCAAGGTAATATTTCGTTCCATTTCTAGCAACTAAATGTCATTTCGTTTTTAGTAACAAGTTCCATTCTCCCATAGTAAATTAATCCTGCAGACACTAATGTTACTCTGCTTCACTCTATGACATTTACTTAGCTTTCATCACTACCTATTGAGATAGCTAGCCTTTTTTACCCATTTAGGGACTTGGTTTTACCTTGTTTTTCACTTTTCCCTATATGTAAGAAACAGCGATTATTGCTAATGAATGGAATCTAATGTGCTTGAATTGAGGCCTCTTCATCCTGGAATTTTATTTAAATCAGAGGGCGGCTTGTATATCAGTTACCTTGGTGTTTATCCATTTTTAATCAAGCATCATAGATTGGTTACCATTGTTGAAATATATTGCCCGCCCTTCTCCATCAGTTCGGACTGATGGGTGAATTGGTTAGGTGCAAACAACTTGCAACCAGAGGTTCAGGGTTCAAAACCCAATTAACGCAATAAATAATTGAGACCTGCTTCAGCTTAACTGGGTTTTGAACCCTGAACCTCTAGTTGCATGTTGTATGCACATAACCAATTCTCCCATCAGTCTGAACTGTTGGAGAAGGGCGGGCAATGTATTTCAACACTCCCCCTCACGTCTAGACCCCACTAGGCCTACATGGGATCGATGAAGCCCGCAAATATTTTTTATTAGATACTGCATTGGCCAGGTTTTGAACTTGAGACCTTTTGGCTCTTACCATATTGACTTGGATGCACCTACCAGCTCACCCAAAAGTCCGAACTGATGAGAAAGGCTCGTAATATATTTCAACAACATTATGCCCTATAAACCATGTTTACCTTGGTCGAGCAAGTAAATTGGGGTCTAGTCCCGTTCATTTTGTCAAAACTGTTGGGTTTGAAGAGGTACGATGGTTGTTTCCACTTTCCACTTTCCAGGTATACTAGTAAATGAGTGCGTTGCATGTCCTCGTGATGCAACAAGTATCTTTTAAATTCCATTGAAGTAAATCGTTTAATATAAAGACTCATCGTCAAATCTTTCTGGCTACTAGGAAAATAGTCACCCGTGTGCAGATTAAAGTTTGCCTTCTTCCAAGTTTGATACCTAAAACAATTACATGGGGAATATTGATTTCCACCTATGTGTAGATTGAAGTTGACCACATTCGTTGTATCGCAATAATATGTGTGAAGATTAAAGATATAAGTTTCTTCTGCAAGTACTATACACTCTTGCGTAACCTAGGATTAAAGTTTTGTGGCCTGGCTCGTTCATTTTACTGGGGAAGAGACTCATTTCTGCTTTTATATAGAGTTTGCACTTGTAGTTTTTTATTCACCCATTCTTTCAGGTCAAAATTTCCTAGGGATCCCCTGTAAGTTATGTAACATATATTTTTATTGAATATATAGCAGTAGGAGTCTCTCCTGCTGTAAGTTCTCAAAAGAAAAAGAAATGCCCTTTAGCGAGGGAAAACTTCCATGTAAAAAATTGAACATATGGGACCTTAACTCTTTGTCTGAGTAACATGTCAGTGCAACTATGATGTTAATGTCTAGAAGTCCTACCAGCAACAACACGTGCAAGAAGGAAGTCCTAATACAGTTTTTTTTTTCCTTAAATGCAACCTGATTCTTGTACCCACAATATACAGTGCACGAATACATTCTCCACAAATATATGGATAAAACAAAATATCACTGTTTTTCAGAGCTCCATATATACAGATTAAACAAAAATCAAACATAGATGATACTTCATATGAAACAGGTGAAAGAGAAACATTCATATGAACTATAAAACTATCATCAAATGCCTAATGGTGTAGCATAAACAGTACAAATAAGATTCAGTGGTGGATCACACGGCTCCAGTCTGAGCTCTGACTGCATACAATGTGTCTGCAAGTACTTCAAGAGAAGGCGAAGTGCAGCTGTGCAGGTTAAGGAGTGTTAGATATCCGAATGCTTTTGGAGTACTTGGTAGAGTCAAATGGAAGAAAATCATAAGCTTTGCATTTAACCTACAAAGACAGATGCAAAATATCTTGAATTCCACCAATTGAGAAAGAGTCATAAGGAATGCATGCCCTTCAGTTTGTAAGGAGTTACCTGTGACCGCCCAGTGGGTTCTGGGGTAGTTTTGTCGGTCGGAGAATTTTGCACAGCTCCACTCTTCTGTTCCATAACTTCCTGTCAAAATATATTTATACATCAGGTCCAAACCTCTTAGTGAAGATAGTGATATATCCGCCTTCTATAAAATTAAGGTACGCCTTCGGCATACTCTCGAAAAAAAAGAAGATAGTGATATATTCAATGGAAATAGTAACAGCCAGATATGTACCATGCTCTACTGTTTCTCCGACAGAAAGAAAAAGAAGGAACGGGGAGGAGATGTACCAGCAGTAAGATGAATACTAATGTTCTGGTAAAATCAGAAGGAAGTGACTGGTCACTTATATAGCTTAATCCAGCAGATCACTAATCCAATTGCTTGCCCCTGGTTGGTATGAGGCTATGCACTGTACTCCAGGGAATATAGCAATCCAATGGTCCTAAATGAGCTACTACCGAGATGCTGGATTAAAATGAATATACAATGTTTGAAAAGTCCAATGGTGTAAACTGACCTCCCCACAAGCCTCCATGGCAGCAAACCATTCTCCGAAAATTTGTGCACTGCCTAATTCTTTCATAAAAGATAAGGAGACACTATCAATATACTACTAGTAAGCTTAGGCGCGGCGGCATGCCGTGCCCATGGTGATATCTCTTTTTTGATAATTGTTTCAAAATGCACTAAGTATTTAAATTGGACCATATGTTCTAAAGGTTGCAGACATTCGTGAAGTATTGTGCTAACCTTAAGGTTTGTACACCTGTTTGTCCTTATAAATCGTAAGTGGTGTTAATTAAATTTGAAAATGTCATAAGAATTATATGTGTGATTACATGCAGCACAAAAGTTTGTCAATGTAGTAAGCAAACTATATCTATAATTTCAATAAGAAATTAAAAGCTAGGCTTGAAAGGTCTAAACAGAGTACATTTATGATTTATGTGCATTTTTTTCAACCTTTGGTGCTGTAGAATTCAGTACCTATATTGGGTGGACTGCATGATAGTCCTGAACTATGGCAAGTTATGCTTGCAAATGCTCGTGAGAGTGTGACCGGGTGCGGAGCAATGGGCTTTTACCGTCTGCGGTGGTATGTGCCGGTTGATAGTGTGACAATCACAACATGCCGAGTAGACATATGACTGTCCACACGGAGGCATTGCAGAGATCCGACATTTAACTGGATTTGATCGGTCGACTCAGTCAGGGTTGGTCTAGGTTGTTGGTGGCATGGTGCTTTTGCGCAGTGGTGTTAGATCAAAATTTTGGTATCTTAAAATGATCTGGTAAAACCAGCTAAGAAAGAACTTGGAAAAAAAACAGGCCTCTGGTGGAAATAAGATAAGCCAATTATTTCTATTTTTGATGTGCCATAGTATTGTAATTGCAAAGAAAGTTACAAGTGCATAATATTGGAAGTTCAGTGTTGAAACCATAATTGTTTCTAGATATTGTGTTCAGAGGACTATATGTGGTGTCAAATTAATTGTGGTCGGCCGCTGCATAGTGCACGTATTCAAGCAGAGTAGCCTTGTCAGGGTTGGCTCTAATGGTAGGTAGAATGATTGATGGGCATTTTGTCCATGAGCACTTCTCATTGATGGAAACTAAAACGTAAACAGTAAGCCTACCTTGCGCTAGGGGAAGGGGCGGGTATGGCCTCGGGCAGCGGCGTCAGGGTGGAGACGACGGCGCAGAGCTGTTGAGGAGGAGGCGGCGGCAGCTGCCGGCGTCGACGCAAGTACACAGTGCACGATGTGGCGAGGGCGGCAGTGGATCGAGCTGGCGGCAGCGTTGTTGGTGTTGATGGTCGTGTGGCGAGGGGCGGCGAAGATGGCGCGCGGCGGTAACGGCAGGCGGTGGTTGCGGAGGCGTGGGTCGTCGAGCGTGGGGCGGCGGCGGTGGTGGGGGATGGCAGAGGCGAAGCCCTTTGTTTTCCTCTCGGTGTAGAGGATTAGGAGATGTTTGCGGGACTAGGGAACTGTTTGCTTGATGGTTTCGTCATACAACATTTGGTTGTGTTTAGTTGTTGGATTAAGAGGGACGGACGGTTCAGATCCTTCGGATCTGACAGTCTGTCTTTTTGTATTAGCGTAGATAAACCCCTTAGGGACATAGGCATGACATGGATCCAAGATTTATCACTTGGCTTCCCCTAAACAAAGTGAACATGCAAGCTTGCAATGTTTGGTGAGGATTATAACATTGAAGAATGACTAACTAAAACTTGCTTGTCCAATATGATATTTTATATTTGTCCATGATTATGTCTACTGTTTATATGTGCAGGTTATATTATTTCCTGTCCACTAGTTTAATAATGTTAAGCGTGGTCAGCAATCTTCTTTTCACATGATTCTATGTTAACTGTTACCACTTTTCATGTTCAGAGGTATTGTCATCTCATTGGAAGATGGCACATTGAAGTTTCTCAGCTTACCCAAAATTGCCAATGATGTTCCAGTCACTGGAAGGCCATTCGCTGGGACTAAAACTCAGGGCGTTTCTACTTACCAGTTGTCAGAACATTTGATATGGAATGTCCATGTTTCAGAAATTACTGGTACTTTCCAGAACCATGCCTAATCATAGTCAATATCCACCCTAAGCACTATGCGTTACAAGTTTTCTCATAAGAAGTCTTGGGTTGTACCTGTTTTTTAATTTTTAGAGAACTATTTGGAATCTGGAAGCACAATATTGGAGGCCCTCACACACTTTGTAAATAAATGAATATAAAGATTTATGCTATTTACCGTATACACTAATAATTGAGTAGTTTATTGCTTTTGTAATTTTCACCTCTGATGACGTCCTGTTTTGGACACTTGCTTATCTTTTTATTGCTATTTTATTACTCCCTCCGTCCCAAAATAAGTGACTTGAGTTTGTCTAGATTTGAATGTACCTATATACTAAAACGTGTCTAGATACATCCGAATCTAGACAAACCCACGTCACTTATTTTGGGACGGAGGGAGTATTTTAGTAATATTCTCCTACATCTTGGACACTTGATAGTGTTACTTAAATAAATCTGTATATAGAAGAGAGAATTATTAGCTTCTCTTAAAGATATCAAACTCAAGCACATAAAATCGCTATGATCCTTAAATTTGCAAATTTTTGCCTATTTACAGGTTATGCAGCTTATTGCGGGGCAGATGGTACCACTGTGCGCTTCCAGGTAGACTCACTAGCCTGTACTCAATAACCATGGTCACTGTCTATCGGTGCTTGTCATTCAGAATCTCTGTGCTGTGCTAAACAAATATTCCACACATGTAGCTTACTTCGAGATTCTGGGAGAAGGAACCTGGGAAGAACCGTGTACCTTATTTCCTTTGTGGTTCGTTAGCAGAAGAGGGATCCGTCATTAAGATTGGTGGTACGTTGCAACACTCTCCTCTACCAAATGTTCCTCTTGTTGCAAAGAAGGGTCCAAAAGCGCAAGATATACGAAAAGAGAAACTACAAACTATCACCAACTCAGGTAAAACTCTTTCCATTTTGCTGCAACGTGTATCATTGGCTTACTACCTCACACGCCCACTGAACCACCTGCAGAATTTGTAGATCCAGAACCCAGAGAGGGTCAACTAGATGGACCTGATGAAGGTCAAGAAAGTCATGCGTTAGTTTTAGCTGATCATCTAATGCAAGAAAATGGTGGCATATGCAAAAACACGGTTGATGAATACCCTAAAGACTTTGAGGTCTTCCCTCCCAAATCTGTAGCACTGCATCAATTGAGATGGAACTTGAACAAAGGTAGCGAGAAATGGTTATGCTACGGAGGCGCTGCAGGCATTATTCGATGCCAGAAGATCTAAAAGGCAATCACAAGTGGTGAATGTTCGCAACAAACCAGGAGAATCTGCATTATCCACCACCTACACAATAAGCTGTTGCGGCATCTGCTGTTACTTGCAGCAATATATTGATTCTTGTCTCCGACTTCTGAACTGTTGGTTGCTGGTGATGCCTGAACTACTCATCTTGTCTACTGACATGGCAGAGCTGTGTAACTTAGGAACTCCAACAGATCCTTGCAGTTTAGGAACTCAAGTTCAGGCAAAATCAGCTAGCTGGTCCATTATATCTTGGGCTCCAGCAAATTATAAAGAGCTGGTTCTGAAAATATTATCAGCTTAGCAACTCAATAAGGGGCATCAGTATGTAGTGTGTTGTGGGGCTTAGCCCCAACTTTTCCGAGCCTGGTGTGGTTGTAACTGACTGATTCTTTCCTTTTCTTTTCTCCAAGGCTGTAACATCTGTACATGTATTGTTGATGCGGTCAAACAAACTGAACACTGCCCCCACCAATTGTAATATCGATAAACAGAAAAACAATGTTGATTCAAATATGTGATAGAGAAATAATAGAAATCAGGAGCCATACACTGCCAGTTTGTGATGTGGTCTGTGTCCTCTATAATTCTGTTGCTTTTCAAATATAGAGAGGCGATTTTCTATGCATGGTGGTAGCTATGCACCCTTACATTTTATCTTGTATACATGATTTTCAAGTCATGTATTCCCATTCTATCTTGTTTCCTTAGTAGAACACATATTTTTGGTGTACAAAAGTGGTTTTAGAATTTTGGTTTACACGGAGTTATTTTCATTCAAATATAAATGATTTGGTATCAGGTTTGCTTGAATCTTTATGTGAGACTCATGATGTCAAAATTATGCATGTATACTAAGTTCATTATTGTTTGTAAACATGGAGTGATAATGATTTGCTCAAGGTCAAATGAGATACATTACTGCTTGTTTCTCATGGTGTGTGGCTGATTGAGGAGTTGAAAATGCGAATGAATTAGAGCTCCGCTGAATTTCAGATTTTTCAGAAATGATCCAGAGTTGCCATATTAAATGGGGAAATCTGCACAGGACAGAAACTAGCCATATTAACAATGAACTATCAAAGGAACTTGCGGTTCACTGATACACATCGATCAACGTAGTGGGAAATCCACAAAGTTCCTCTGAAGACTTGTGCACCTGTTAACAAACTATTCATTGTGCACTCTCTGATTTTCCTAACAATAGTAGAATTGGAACAATTCATTCACAATCTAGCAAAAGTAGAATTGTGATACACATCTTTCACCTGAACTATGTTAATGGCAGTACCTAAACATAGTGAAATGTCATTAAAAAAATCTAGCTACAGTACCTCTTAGGAATCATCAAGCACTCAAGCTGTTCATACAACATGTATCGCTGAAATTGACCTCACTCAGAGCCCACATCAACACCCTTCTTAGCCAAGTATTCCTTAGCCTCCACAATATCCTGCATATCAAGTCAACCTCAAACAAATTAGGAATGGAAATAAACCAAGGAGAGCTTCAACATAAGTTTGGCTGGGGTATCTTTGTGGTGAACAGTTGTACTATATACTGCAAGGAAGACTTTAAAGAGTTTTCAAAGTTTTCATTCATATTAGTGTGATTGAATAATCACACTCTCTCAAAAAATCCAAAAGAACAGGATAATACAAAATGCAAAAGCTTATCAGCAAAACAAGAAAGAACCAAGGCCCTGGCCACCAAAGTTTTGAGAATAACGACGTGATTGCATAGACCAAAAATTTAGGCTTCTGGGACTACATCAGTTACCTGCTTTAGTAGTACAGCTTCTTGAGCACATGTTGGGAAGAACACAAGCCCATATCCAACCATAAAAAGGCCATAGCATCCAAGCGCCACTATCAAAAGCCACAAGCAAACATCTTAATCTGAACAATGTCATCTTCAAGAAATTAGTATTTGAACAAATTGATGTCACGAACCAAGTATAGCTGCAAGGAACGGTTGTGGTTTCAAGGAGTGCGATCCAGACAGACGAGATCACCACCAACACCGCGGTGATCTTGTATATGTGCTTCATCTGCCATCAAAATAGTGAATCGAAGTTCAGAACTACAGCAGCTAGCTAGTTTTACTTGCTACTCCCTCTGTCCCATTTTAAGATATTCACCCATCTAGAATTTTAGATGAACTAATTCTATTCTGAAGAATATCGCCGTTTTCGAAGCCAATCCCCCACACGGTTTCTTTCCGTCTGAACCTAACCTAATCCCTAAGGCCTTGTTTACCTCTAGGGTATTTCCATCCCCTAGCGGTTTAGGGATGGGAAGGGATTTGGCGAATCCCTCCATTTCACCCGATCCCTACATTTCCCAATCCCCTCTGGTTACTTTGATTTTTGGGGATGGGAGGGGAAGTAAGAGGACTTAGATCAAGCAATAGAAGATAGAACTTTACACCTATGACATGATAATGGACATAGTCACTGGAGCAAAAATTCAATCTTTGTACTAAATAAATTATAAATATGATTGTCTACATAAAATTCAATCTTTGCACTAAATAAATTCAATCTCATGACATAGACTACAAGAACACATGATTAACCATATGATCCATAAACTAGAGCTTAAATATATCATCAACCTCTACTCAATGTAGCCTAAAGTATGGCCTGAAATATTACATCAGGTTACCCTCTCAAAAAGTGGGTATCAATTCTTAGGCTACTGCAAAATGCTAGTTCTAAAAAAAGTGAACAGCCGAGATGAGATCATTGTTTCCTCAAGCACCTGACAAATGATATCATTAACATCAACCTATTATACAAGGAAACATACATAAGTTACTTCATTTTGTAACCAAACCAGTCAAACACGTACTGTAGAAAACGCAATTCGATATTTCAGCATGTAAAGAAAACGACAAAGCCCAGAGCTACACAACTACCCTGAGTTATACCTTTCAAGAACTGTACAATGTACTAGTACTATAATAACTGCACAAATAATTTTGATCTAGAAAAGTAACGTAATCAGTGCACAAATAATGTAAACTAGAGGGAAAAAGCACTATTGTCCAACCATGGCCATTGCAGGCATGGAACCAGCTACCCCTTTAAAAACGACGCAAAAAGGGTCTTCCATTTTTTAGCATTCCTGATAAAAATGGAACAAGATTATCCTGGCAACCTGCAAGCCAAAAAAATAAAGTATTAATCACTTATGCAGCATGTCTAGTCATAACAGGCTACGAATGAACTAGGGAGCATGGCATGTTCAGCACAAAACTGACATTTAAAACATTTAGCACAAAACTGACATTTAGAACATTTAGCACAAAACTGGCATTTAGACTGCATGCCGAACAAGTTCAGGGAAGACTGCATGCATAAAACGAGCAATAATAGCTAAACAATCCTCTATGTGCGCACGTAGGAATAGCCAAGCAATAATATATATGTGTAAGCAATAATTGTTATCAGCAGATAACTACTGTGTTAAAATAATATCACTCACTCAACAAAGTTCAAAAAGGCTGCATGGTTACATTTAGAATGGGATTTTTAGTCATAGGAGCACCGAGGGTAGCAAGAGTGTAGACGTACAGTTCTAACTCGAGTTTAAAAGTTCAGAGTTTGCTTAAGCCTGACACAAGGTCAATCAGAGCATCAGGATGTACCAACAACATCCAATGGCTCAAGAATAACCGACCTTGACACATGAACAAGAAATGAACAAGTGTGATTCAGTTGATAAAAGCTCTGTAATTGAAGTATTGAACAGAGCAGTACTGTGGTGTCGTTAATGAGTTTAACTGATCCAAACGACATACATGAATCTCATGAACACATAAGCATACATGGACCTCATGAATCAACAAGAATTCAGCACATGAACAATCATTGGTCTGCTGGTGAATACGTGAATGAAAACGCAAATACACACATATCATTGACATGGTTATAACACACAGCAGAGCTCAAGACCTGAGCATCAAGGACAACCGACACTGCACCGCAACAGCTTACCACCGAGAGGAGGGCAACATCGGTTCCTCCTCAAACAAAAAATCATGTCACGTGTCAGCGACTTGTGATGAGCATTGGAATGGAACTAAAAATTGGCCTCAAGAAACGGAATTGATGCATGTTAAAGTCAGTACATTCAGAGAAATAGGAGTATTATAACTAAAAGGGCTAACAAGTAGTAGTTCAGAATAGAGACATATGCTCCTGTAACAAATCAAACAACTGGATGGCCTGGATGGCCACAAGTGGATAGCTAGATTTACTTTACCTCGAGACACAGATTGACACGAGGTGAATCAGATTAGATTGATAGATCAACATTACTATTTATTCAAATTGAAATAACAGTGATGTTCCAAGCAACACAATTCTTACAAAGACTAAAGTCATACACATCTAACCACAGGGTAGTATGTTAGAATTGTGAAACAAGCAAGAAACCATGAGAGCGGACACTCAGAGAACACGAGAAGAGCCAACGATGAGGTGAACTTGGTGACAGCCTCCAGTCTCGGAGAGACGGAGGACATTGGCGAGAACCAAGTCTGCAAGGTGACTCTAGTACCGGAACTCCGAGGCCGACGAGGATGACAACCAAGGAACCCTAGCAAATAGGGGAGAAGAGGGAACAAGGCGCTGGAACTAATCGGAGACAGGTGTCCTCGCTGTCCCCTCTAGTCCGCACCGTCGCCTCCTAATACATTGCAAATGTATCTATAATTTTTGATGCTCCATGTTTGGTTTTATCCACTTTCTTGTGTTTTCTCCACACTTTGGAGCACTTTTCATATGATTTCTTGGACTAACCTATTAACAAGAGCCACAGTGTCAGCTGCCTATTTTCTGCTGTTTTTGGTTCCAGGAAAGTCAGAAAATGAATATTCTCGAAATTAGACGGGACAAAAGCCAAAGTGCCTATTTTTCCAGAAGACTCACGGAGCCAGAATACGAGACGGAGGAGGGCCAGGGGCTGGCCACACCACCCCCAGGCGCGGGCTGGGCCTGGCCGCGCCAGAGCATGGTGTGGTGGCCCCAGGCACCCCCCTCGGTCTCCCTCTTCGCCTATAAGAAGCCTTCTGGCCTAAAAACTCCGGGGGGTTTGACGTTTTTCCAGAAAAAGTTCCGCAGCGCCGCCACCATCGAAGGGGAGATTCAGGGGACAGAAAGTCTCTGTTCCGGCACCCTGCCGGGACGGGGAAGTGCCCCCGGAGCCATCTCCATCGATCTCCACCATCATCTCCATCGACCATCCATGTTTCCCCCATCTATGAGTGAGTAATCCCCCACTGTAGGCTATGGGGATGGTAGGGATTGGATGAGATCGTTCATGTAATGGCATCAGATTGTTAGGGCATGGTGCCTAGTATCGTTTATTAGTGCTTTATGACTTTGTTGCGACTTGTTGTGCTTAATGCTTGTCACTAGGGCCTGAGTGCCATGATTTTAGATCTGAACATGTTATTGATTCAGTATGATAGTATTGTTTTTGGTCTGATCTGCAAGTTGTATACACACGTTGTTGTCCGGAACCTATGACCCCGAAGTGATAGAAATCGGGATAACCAGAAGGGAATGACTTTGATGTGAGGATCACATGTGTTCACGGAGTGTTAATGCTTTGCTCCGGTGCTCTATTAAAAGGAGCACCTTAATTGCCAGTAGTTCCCTAGAGGCCCCGCTGCAAACGGGCTGGTAAGACAAAAGATATTATGCAAGTTCTCATTGCAAGCACGTATGACTATATATGGAACACATGCCTAGGATTATCTAGTACTTGGATGCTTTATCTTATTTATCTACAATTGCCCTATGTTCTGATTGCTATTTGAATTGTCTTTTCCATGCAACGCCCGTCCATCCATCCTGTGCCTACCGCACTCGAATCCCACAGTTTACTGCTTTTGTTACTACTGTCTTTGCTTTACTACTGCTGTTACTTTACTATTCCTACTACAAAACTGTTGCTACTGATAAACTGCTGTGAGCAAGATTGTTTCCAGGTGCAGCTGAATTGACAACTCAGTTGTTAAGGCTTATAAATATTCTTTGGCTCCCCTTGTGTCGAATCAATAAATTAGGTTTCACTTCCCTCGAAAATACTGCGATACACCCCCTATATTTGTGGGTCATCAAGACTATTTTCTGGCGCCGTTGCCGGGGAGCATAGCTTTATTTATCAAGTCTACTTGGAATCACTATTGTTCAAGCTAAGTTTATTTTCGCCTTGTTTGCTTGTTTCTTTATCAAAAATACAAAAAAACTAGTTCCTACTCTAGTTGTTATTTTCATTGGTCTATTATTGTCTTGTTTTATCATGCTTGTTGTCAATGGTTGGTTTCTTTGAAACTGAATCTTATTGGCAAGGTGGGTTCACGGAAGATGAAAAATATTATTATAAGGAACACCGCTTGTCACAAAAAGGGAAACACTTATGGGAACAAATTGATAAATTATATACCATTGCTAGAAACGTGTGCTCTACTTATAATGTTACTTATTGCTTGGATAAATCTTGTTGTTGTAGGAGGTACAAACACCTCCCTTTTCAATGTGAGTATAATGAAAATGTTATCATATCTTCTTATGTTAAAGGAAATTATGACTTTTATGATGTGGAACAAATTGAAGAATTTATTGCTTGGAAGGGTGCTTTTGAACTTGCTAGTTTGCTTGAAAATATTGATGATTCACCTTACAAATATGAGGTTTATGGTATACTTAAATTTTGCTTTGATAATTATAAGGATGAAAATGGCTATATTCTTGAATATTTTAATAGATGCTTTCCACAAATGGAAGAGACTAATGCCTTGCAGGATCCTATGGAAGAAGAATTTGATGAACCTGAAATCTCATTAGATGAAAAAGAGGAGGAGAGTGATGAACAAAAGGAGGAAGAATGGATTAGCTACCCATGCCTACCTTCTAATGAGAGTAACTCTTTATCTCTTACATTATTTGATTGTCCTCCATGCTTACTAAAGGAGGATGAATGTTATGTTCCTGAGGATTCTTTTAAAAGTGTTTATAATAAAGCTCTAGTGCTTGTAGATCATGAAAATCATGCTTTATGTGATAGTTATATTGTTGAGTTTCTTCATGAGGCTACTGAAAATTATTATGAGAGAGGAAAATATGGTTGTAGAAGTTTTCATGGTATTGAAACACCTCTCTATGTGCTGAAAGTTTTGAAGTTACTCTTGTTTTATCTTCCTATGCCTGTCACTTTGTTCTTTGCGAATTTATTTGCATACACGATTCCTATGCATAGGAAGTGGGTTAGACTTAAATGTGTTTTGAATTTGCTTCTTGATGCTCTCTCTTACTTCAACTCATATTTCTTATGAGAGCATCCTCTCAAACTATTATGCCTGAAGATGATAATATGTCTATTATTCTTGGGAGACCTTTTCTTAAATACTGCAGGAGCTGTTATTTATTGTAATCAAGAGAAGGTGACCTTCAATGTTAATGACAAGGAACATACTGTCTATTTCCCCAAGAAGATTGAAAGGACTTATGGTTTGAATTCAATTGAACATGTTGAAGGCATTCAAGTTGGAGAAATATATTGTCCCATACCAAGAGAAAAATTTGAAACTATTATGATTGGGACCATTGCTATCAAGGTTGAGGTAACATAATCATTAGTGGAATACAAAGTTTTGTCTTATATAGAATTGTTTTGGTAGCAAGACCTGATCAACCTTGTTAACAAAAGGATTTCATTGAACAAAACAATGTTTTCACCATGATTATCTCCGCTTACTTCTATTCTATCCATTTTTGTTTTTTCTTATTACTAACTTAAAGGCGTTAAAGAAAAGTACTTATTGAGAGATAACCCAATAATTTTAGATGTGCCAAGAATAACCTCTAATGAGAGAGAAGTAATGATTGGAAAAGTTGCTGTCCCGAAACAGATTTCTGTGCTTCACCGTAAAAATTCGTGTAAAATCTCTAAATGTCTTTTTGAGACGTGAATTTTTTTGCTTCTGCCCCAGGTTGTTATCTAACTTTTGTTAGTTCAACACTTTTTGATTTGAGCAACAGAAGGTCTTCAAAAAAATTCGTCTTTACCTGCTGGTCTGTTTTGACAGATTTCTGCCATTTTCTGCATTTGCTTCTTGTTGGTTCCTTTTTGAGTTCTTTTGGGGAATTGAGATTTTTGAGGGAAGTGCTACAGTAGCTAGTGTTCTAATGGAAGTTTATTTGGTGTTAGAACTGAACCTTAAGACTTATTTATCTTGAGTGTACTAATGTTGCTAATAAAGATTGTGTGAAGTTTTGTATGAAGGAAAAAATCCAGGTGTATGGAAGGAATGAGTAATGAGATGAAGGATGGACTAAAGCTCAAGCTTGGGGATGCCATGCGTGTCATCCCAAGAAATCTCCAAGAAGTACAAGCGTCAAAGCTTGGGGATGCCCAAGGCATCCCCTTCTTCATCAATAAAAATCCCAGGTTTCTTCCAAACGCTTCACTTTTATTGTTTCATACATAGTTGTGTTGTTCTTGGAGCGTCTTCTTTTTTGTTTTCGTTTTGGTTTTTGTTTGCTTAGTTTGCTGAATAAATTGGTTGGACCTCCTCTTTCATACATTGGTGTTCAAATAGTTTGGTTTGGATTGGAAAAGAGTAGGAGGCTTAAGTGGTAAAGAGAGCTTGTTTTTTACTGTGGCTATGCTCTGTCATGCCATGCTTGATATTGTTTTGGCTTTATGCTTAGTATTCTTTGCTGTAGCATGACTTGTTATAAACAATTGAGATTGCTTAATGTGCCTTGGATGAATCATGCGTTGTTTTAGCATATTAAAGCATAGTATTATGGTATTCTCCTTTGATGCTTTATTTGGGTTGACTTGGCACATGCTCACACCATGTTATGACTATCCCAAGTCACCATAAGACTTTATGATCCTTTAGTTTTCAACTTGTAGTATCACTTTATGCTTTGATCAATGATGTTTTGTCGCTCTGCATGATTATGTCCATTATTGCTCTCTCGTTTGTCGCTCCCTTACTATTTGCTAGCCTTCACTTTCACTGAGTATGTTTTACTCATGTTTCCAACTCCCTTAAACCAAATATTGCCAAAGTGTCCACCATACCTACCTATTAGCATCATTTGCTACTTCCGTGCATATTCAATATGCCTTGTTTTCTTCCGAATAAAATGTTTGCTTGTTATGAGAAAGTTAGTTAGTAAAGCTCTCACGAACTTGATGGCACACTTTATTTTCTTGCATTTAATAAACCTGAACCATTGCGTCCTTTTTTGTTGCGTATATGCTTGAGCTTTATAAGTTGAAGTTGGCAGAACCATGTATCATGGGGAACGCTTTCAACATGCATTGGTACTTAGTACCTCGTTGATATCATGTTCTTTTGCTTATGGATTCCATCGGTGTGAAATAAAAGTGGAACTTGTAAGATCATGGAGTTTGTATGTATGTTAGAGAAACGTCTGGGCTGCTAGCCTAAGCCATGCCTAATCATGGTGGAAACTTGCAGCATAACCATAATGAGCATTCTATGAAGCATCCTCAATAAAAATCTATGCACATAGTAAATAAAAAGATCGCTGAGATGCTCATTGTCTGCTTGCCTTGTCGTTTTGATTATGAGATAGCTCCTGTATCATGTGCAAGGGGTACCCCGTTGACGGTTCTCTATGATACATATATACTTGCAATGACAAGAGCTTACTTGTGACTGAAGTTGAGTAGCATGAGGATCGGTCTTTGTAAGTAAGGGGCATGAGACTTCGATTTATAACTTGTCAAGCATATCCTCTTAGTTGTGTCACTTTAACCTTAACCATTTAAAGATGCTTATGACAGGGGCAATGAGAGCTCAAAGCTAATGAGTACCATACTTTCAGCATTTGGAAGCCTTTCAAACTTTTCAAAACCTGTTCATTTCCTTGTTGAGTCTCCACACATTCTATGAGCACTTTCTTGAGAGCATAGTGGCCATTCTTAGTTCTATGTGCATTGTCCCAAGACTTGTTGATTGATGCATACCTTGATATTGCTTGTTTTAAACTATTTGTATCTAGTCACTCTTATAAACTTTGAAGGTGTCCTATGCATTTATACTTGCTACTCTATGAGGGACAAGCTGAATGCCATTATGCTATGTTTTCTTTATGTGAAACAAACAAATGTCTTGCAAAGCATTGTTATTCATGAACCTTTTGTTTGTGCCTTTTCATGTTGCATCATAGTTTCTTTGTCCTATTGTTAGAACTTTGTCTTTCTTGATTATGATTGAAGTACTATGATCCCAGTTTTGAATGTTTTACGAATGCTTTGATCAAGTTTATGATGGTGCATGTCACATATTCTTTCTTTTTATCACTTACCTACTCGAGAACGAGCAGGATTTAAGCTTGGGGATGTTGATACATTGCAAATATATTTATAATTTTTGATGCTCCATGCTTGGTTTTATCCACTTTCTTGTGTTTTGTCCACACTTTGGAGCACTTTTCATATGATTTCTTGGACTAACCTATTAACAAGAGCCACAGTGCCAGCTGCCTATTTTCTGCTGTTTTTGGTTCCAGGAAAGTCAGAAAATGAATATTCTCGGAATTGGACGGGACAAAAGCCAAAGTGCCTATTTTTCCAGAAAAGTCACGGAGCCAGAATACAAGACGGAGGAGGGCCAGGGGCTGGCCACACCACCCCGAGGCGTGGGCTAGGCCTGGCCACGCCAGGGCATGGTGTGGTGGCCCCAGGAATCCCCTCGGTCTCCCTCTTCGCCTATAAGAAGCCTTCTGACCTAAAAACTCTGGGGGGTTCGACGTTTTTCCAGAAAAAGTTCCGCAGCGCCGCCACCACCGAAGGGGAGATTCGGGGGACAGAAAGTCTCTGTTCCGGCACCCTGCCGGGACGGGGAAGTACCCCCAGAGCCATCTCCATCTATCTCCACCATCATCTCCATCGACCATCCATGTTTCCCCCATCTATGAGTGAGTAATCCCCCGCTGTAGACTATGGGGATGGTAGGGATTGGATGAGATCGTTCATGTAATGGCATCAGATTGTTAGGGCATGGTGCCTAGTATCTTTTATTAGTGCTTTATGACTTTGTTGCGACTTGTTGTGCTTAATGCTTGTCACTAGGGCCCGAGTGCCATGATTTCAGATCTGAACATGTTATTGATTCATTATGATAGTATTATTTTTGGTCTTATCTGCCAGTTGTATACACACGTTGTTGTCTGGAATCTATGGCCCCGAAGTGATAGAAATTGTGATAACCAGAAGGGAATGGCTTTGATGTGAGGATCACATGTGTTCACGGAGTGTTAATGCTTTGCTCCGGTGCTCTATTAAAAGGAGCACCTTAATTGCCAGTAGTTTCCTAGAGGCTCCGTTGCAAACGGGCTGGCAGGACAAAAGATGTTGTGCAAGTTCTCATTGCGAGCACGTATGACTATATATGGAACACATGCCTAGGATTATCTAGTAGTTGGATGTTTTATCTTATTTATCTGTAATTGCCCTATGTTCTGATTGCTATTTGAACTGTCTTGTCCATGCAACGCCCGTCCATCCATCCCTATGCCTACCGCACTCGAATCCCACTGTTTACTGCTTTTGTTACTACTGTATTTGCTTTACTACTGCTGTTACTTTACTATTCCTACTATAAAACTGTTGCTACTGATAAACTGCTGTGAGCAAGATTCTTTCTAGGTGCAGCTGAATTGACAACTCAGTTGTTAAGGCTTATAAATATTCTTTGGCTCCCCTTGTGTCGAATCAATAAATTGGGTTTCACTTCTCTCAAAAATACTGTGATACACCCCCTATACTTGTGAGTCATCACCTCCATCCTTGATACGTAGGCTAACCTTCTCAGAAGAAAAAACCACAATTTTTGCAGATAATGCTAATTGCGGTTGATCACGAATCGACACCGTTTCTGACAAGTGTGGTCGATTTCTCATGGCTAAATCGATGACGCGGCCTGCTATGCTGAGGTGGATGTGGTCCCACCTGTCAGCCTCCCATCCGCCTTCTTCTTCCTCTCTCTACCACCGGCAAACTACCCGATGGCAAAGCCATTGGCCGCCTCCCCCACCCTGGGCCCACCATTCTGCTCGCTAGTGAGCACCATCAAGTCATCGTGCCCCTGACATAGCTCCGCGCCCTGCCCTCGAGCGCGCTTGTTGCCATGGTTGCGCACGTAGTTGGCACTACTGCGAGTATGAGAGATGATGTAGGAGCACGCATCGAGGAAACCAGAACCAAAAATTGCCATTGATTGCTAGCTCTACACGAGCGGAGGAGGACGAATGGTGGCGTTTCGATGCGGCGGAGCTCTACCGACTGTGAGGAAGATGAGCTCAATTCCGACGATGATGAGAGTTCCAACAATCATTCTTCAGCGGAGAGTAGAGAGCGACCAGGGGAGGAAGAAACCATCCTCGGTTTGCTCAGGAAATATGAAAGCATATTTTTTACTTTGGGCGTTACTGACATCATAGTTGTGATGCATATTTTCTTGAGTGTTAGAAGCCATATGTCTCAATAAGTCCGGATATTAGATGGCATATTGATTAATTTTTCTATATGTTTGATATACGTTGAGCTAGGAAACTTTGAACAATTTCGGCCCTTTATGGTGCAGAATTTAACAATACATTAAGATTATTGAATAACAGACCCAAAAAGCCCAATAAAAGATGATCCTTCATTTGCCATAGCAAATTTTGGTCCAAGACTAACGTGTAGAAATACATGAGCGGCGGATCTCTAGGCCTAGGGGGTCTGCCTTGTGCCCCAATGTATGTAGAAACAAGCCTCATGCATGGCCCATTTAACCCCATAAATCTGGCAAAGCTTGCGGAACCGTACTTGACTAATGGGACTCTCAAGAGGCATTATGATAAAACGTGTCTGCTTATATATTTACTAACATGTGGTGGCAACAATGATCAGTATGTAATATAATGAGACCCGCACTAACATGTGTCCCTCGTGTGCATGACTTGACTCTTGGTAGACACATGTAAGCGCATTTTCGCGAAAATGGTGGGCCTTGAACTAACATGTTGGACCCATGTATGGAAGAAGGTCCTCAGGCTGCCGCACGGGTACGGAGTGACTGCCGGTAGACACGTGGAAGCGTCTGCGCACAAAAATTAGGTCTTGTGTACTCCTAACATATAAAACCCAGGTTGGTCGTACAGACAATATGGGACCACTTCACCTTTTGGTGAGCAATCGGAATGGTGGCCCCATATAAAAAGTGTGCGTCGAGAACTGGCATGCGGGTTCGTGTGCACCATCACATGTGCATGTGCGCAAAAAACGGTTGTCTTTAACATAACATGTTGCCTACTAGTGATAGTCCTTGGACTCTTGTGCAGAAATGTGTGGGTCTTGGCCTAATACCAAGACGCCAGGCAAAAAATTACGTGAACGAGTATGCAAAACGGGTGGTTCCATGTTTGTCGGCTTGCTGGAAGCCCAGATCTTTGTGACGGATCCCTCTGGGAGGGAGTTGTTCGTCTTGCCCAAAACCGTTGATGGTAAGTCTTTGACAATCCTTAACGGTTAGAGGCCACCTGACATTCCTTTTCAGACTTGGACGGGCCTGAGATAGATCCATGACGGGAAATCATCAGCATATCTCCTCGTGGACCGTAGTAGAAACCTTCGATTGTTGGTCTACACCACTTGTTTTACTAGAATTTTCACATGCTAGAAATTGGCCAAAGCCGAATGAACAACAGGATCCACATGTGTACTTAGGGAGACCAATTATAGAAGTAGAAATGGATCAGCATGCAGAAGAATAGGGGAGCAACAACTGTAGGGGGAGTTATAGGTTATTGAGGATGATTTGCCTGAAGAGGGTCTAGCTGGCAATTGGAGTTGTTGGATTTTCCTATTACTTTAAGGAAGGGGCATGAGTATCTACATCGAACGAAATCGATAGATATGGCTTGGTACACAACATTAGTAACTATGTATCATATGAAGCATTATCTCCTTTATACAAGGCATTTGTAGCATCTGTCCAGTCAATTGCAATTCCAACATATTGGAGGGCAGCCAAGTGGGATCCAAAGTGGTTTGTAGCTATGGAATAAGAATTGAAGGCATTGAGGAGGAACAACACATGATAATTGATTACTCTTCCTAGAGGAAAGAATGATGTTAGTTGTACATGGGTTACTATAAAATAAAGCCCCGAAGGAAAGATAGAGAGGTACAAAGCGATATTGGTAGCTAGAGTATATAGTCAAACATATAGAATTGACTACGGTGAAAATTTTGCACCCATGGCAGAAATGAACACAATTAGGGTCCTGATCCCATGTGCAACAAATTTTGGATGGCCCTTACACTAGTTGGATGTTAAAAATGCATTCCTACATGGTGAGTTTGTGACTATAAGAAGAAGTTTACATGGAGTTCTGCTGACCTAGCTTAAACTTAAGGTAAAGTGTGCAGGCTAAAGAAGTCACTCGATGTATTAAAA
The DNA here is from genome assembly GCA_916181665.1 of Avena sativa. Lineage (NCBI taxonomy): Eukaryota > Viridiplantae > Streptophyta > Magnoliopsida > Poales > Poaceae > Avena > Avena sativa. The sequence goes on along the minus strand of OV702288.1, from coordinate 622,783,668 downwards.
CAATCTCCTAGAGCTTGGTTTGATCGATTTACAAGGGTTGTGTGCCAGATGGGATATGAATAGTGTAATGGAGACGACACTCTATTCTATAGACATTCAAATAAAAAATCACAATTTTAGCAGGATGACATTATAATCACAAGAGACGATGCAATAGAAATAATAAGGGTAAATAGTTGTTTAAGCAAGGATTTTGAAGTAAAAGATCTTGATCAACTTAGGTAATTTCTTGGAATATAGGTAGTAAGGCCAAAGAAGGGAATAGTTCTATCACAACGCAAGTATACCTTGGACCTTCTCAATTGTATGTGGATTATGGAATGTCGTGCAGCTTCGATACCCATGGATCAAAATCAGAAAGTAACATCTCAATCAGTGAACTCGTAGATAACAAGAGATATCAAATACTAGTGGAAAGATTTTTGTACCTGGGTCCCAAAAGAGTAGATATTGCATAAGCAATTGGCGTGGTGAGTAGATATATGCGTGAACCAAGAAATGGACATATGGATGTTGTTCATTGAATCCTAAGATATTTAAAAGGAACTCTAGGAAATGGGTTATGGTTTAAAGAAAACATACACTTGACTGAGCAAGTTGTTTAGATGATAGAAGATCAACTTCAGGTTATTGTCTATTTGTTGGGGGGACTTGGTAGCAGGTAGAAGCAGAAAAAACAAGTTGTATCAAGGCCAGCCACAAAAGCTGAGTATAAATCCATGTATCTAGGATTAAGTGAGATGTATGGGTAAAAAACCTTCTGAGTGAATTGAATGTCATAAACACACTACAATTGAACGTATGGTGTGATAATAAGTCAGCAATTTGCATATCAAATACTCCATTCCAACATGATAGGACAAAACACATTGAGATCGGCAGATTCTTCATTAAAGAGAAACTAGATGCTTGAATTCTCAAGATCAACTATGTGAGCACAGGGAAGCAGATTGCCCATTGACTGATAAAAATATTTGGATACCGAGGACTATGATCGAGCTTGTGAAAAGATGAAGAAGATAAATATCTATCACCCATCTTGAGAGGGAGTATTGGACAGTAGTTGGGTTGCAGTCTATCTACCAGAATGTCTACCTTCTTGTCCCATTAACCCAAGTGATATGGGATAGTATATAAGCTGACACTAGTGTGTAATAAACCCTAAGAAACACAACATCAATTGGATGTTGCCTCAAGGTTAGCCACCCCTCTCTTCTATAGAGCAACACTACTTTCCCACCCGAAGATAGTAACTTTTCCTTCCATCCATTAACTCTTTGGCACACTCGATCAACCAAGAATTGAATCAACACCCTCTATGGCAGGTAGGTCTAAATATCTATGTGTCAATGGTTTAGTCGTAATGTCAAAAATATTTGCATATCTCTTCCCTACCTTGTGCATTAGTGTTTGAGACGAAGAATATGCTTGATTTGGCTACATTGACCATCTGTCTAGAAGCTACGAAATAATCAACCAAAATGTGCTTGATACACCCTGCACTAGTCGCATCAACTTGCATCAGGGTAAGAGAATCATCTGTGAACACTAAGTTAGATATTTTTGGGGAGAGTGACTAGTGGGAGGCCTCCTGCACAGTGCGCGCGAGGGCGCTGGCCCCGTGCGCGGGCATGCCTGGTTGCCCTCCATGTGGGTGTATGCAGTGTTTCTAGATGCATCGTTCACATTGCTCCATTTGATTTGTGTTCACACTGCTCCATCCTATTCTCATCATGTAGTGCAAAGCGAGCAGCTATGCTTTGCTGGTCATGCTATGCAAGCTAGTAGCTCTTCGCGCATAAGCATAGGTACAAAAAATAGTGCAAAAAAAAGAATATTGGTGCACCTAAAAAAAGACACAATGCAACATAGTACATCAAGCCAGTGCATGGTCGTGCACTGCGAGGAAACCACACCATGCACTGAGACCGAAGTCAGTGAAACATAGAATAGACATGCAGTGTCCGATAGTTCACTGCCACTGCATCGTCCCATGCACTACAACTGAAGGTAGTTCAACCTCAAAATAAAAGGTAGTGCATGGACAGTGCACCGACCCAAGACAGTGCAACAAAGAGTCGGAAGGCAATGCATGACTGGTACAATGCCAGCGTACCATCCCATGCACTTCTACCCAAGGAAGTGCAACACTGATGAGGGAGCAGTGCTTGGTCAATGCACTGTTGGTGCACTGCCCCTTGCATTGCAGAAAATTAGGCAGTGCATCCTAGGAATCAAAAAGCAGTGTCAAAAAAAGTCTGTCAAAACCTAGCAACATGTGATCTAGTTTTGTAGATCTCGACGATACTAGTGCAACCGTGAAAACAGATCGTGATTTTTACACTTGATCTGAAAGATAATTATTTTTTCGTATTTGAATCCATAAAAGAAAAAGAGAAAAAGCAACCCGTGCGCTCTCCACCAGGGGACATTGCAGACTCGCAACGTGTCGCGCATGGACGGGGTCAGTGGAGCCGCGGAATGCATGAACGACCTCCACATGTAGGCATCAGAATGGGTCACGTGCGTGCTCCCAGGAGCACGCCCTTTTTCTAGTGATTTTGCTTTTTGGGGCATCAACACGAGCTCTTCATGTAATTCAGCTGAACAAATATAGGTATAGAGGATCCCCTTAATGAAGTCCCCTAGAAGGGATAAAAGTATCACCCTCGTATGGATTATTCCTCACTCGGTAATAAACCATGCTAATGCAAGTCATGATGAACTTCACGCGTTGTTGGTTGAATCCCATCTTTAGTATAATTTTCTAAAAAAAATCACACCACCTAGTCTGTTCATATCGAGTTTAACAACACAAAACCCTTTGTTTCCTTGCTTCCTCTTCTTGGTCGCATGGAAGCATTAATATGCACTGACACATTATCTATGATGAGGTGTCCTAGCAAAAAGGAACTTTGTTTCGGTCCTATGATCACATGCAGCAAAACCCTCAATCTCAATGCAAAGCCTCTTCGATATCACTTTGTAAACCACATTACAAATGTTAATAGGTGTGAGTTGTATTAATTTTTCCGGTGCCTTGACTTTAGGAATCATTACTACTGTCGTATCGTTCCATCCATCCAGAATTTTGTACGCATTAAAATTTTCACCTCATGAAGCAGATCATCTCCAAGAAGGTGCTAATTAATAAATTCAAGGTTGATTCTCAATGATAGACAAAGAGTAGGGGATCTATTCTTCTTTTTTCTGCAGTTAGCAAGATTTCTTATTGGTGGCCTACAAATTAAGATCCACCGTCATCCTCTCGCCTCCTCCTCTTTCCCCCCGAGGGAACGAGAGGGAGAAACCCTAGCCGCCAGCTGCTGGCCCTCCCTACCTCTCTTCTTCCTCCCTCGCCACCCCTTCCTCCCCCTACCCGGCAAGGGGTAACCTCGGCAATGTCCATGGTTATGGACTTAGTGTTTCATGGAAAAGAGAATGCTAGGGATTTCGTCTGCTGATCATACAAACAGGAGAGTCAAAGTTGTCTAATTGCTTAGAAACAAATCGATTACAGATCACTCAAGACTTTTTTCGGTACCTCTCCGCTGGCTCATCCTAGCCTATATATAATAGGATAGGTCCCAAGTCTGTATACGGATAGGTTAAATTTATGATCACAACACTAATACAACGTCGGTTCCTACTCTTTCCTTGTCTAGCAAGATATGTCTTCCGTCGGATGCTTCTTGCGACTTCCTTAGTTCCTTCTTGGGCCTTGCGGGCTATAAGCATAGGGTAACTAATTACAATAACCCGGCTAATCATACCTATGTTAGTAGCCCCCGAGACTCTATATGAATCATACATTCGGGTTGAGTCTCAAAGATAATTTTTACTGTAAGACGAAGTTTTTCTTTTGTTTTAATTATTGTAGGGATTTGGTATAACGGGTATGATGCATCCGACGAATCGGGAATCAGTTAATTGCTCCAGGGAAAAAACACCGTGAACCTACTTCAAATTCAAGTCCCCAGGCTTGAACTCGGAGTTTGCTGGCATAATTTAGTTCGGGTTGTTGTGGTCTTATCGAATACTGAAATCCAGTTCTATTATTTCGGATACCCAACGCGTCCGTCAGGATTTTTCATCATATCGTCGATACAAATAATTTACTGGTAGAGCGCATTCATGTGCGGTTACTAGGCCACACATGGTAAATCCTGGGGTCTTACCTTCATGTCGTGGACATGATATTTAGACTTATTACCGCGTTCGGCGCTGTTCGAGATTTTTTTGAAATTTTGTCGACTGCCTTGTTTGGCTGTTGGAATAGCTGAAATTATGAGCTTCTTATTTTCTCGGGTGGAGTATATAAACGCTCCTGATGAGAGGAACCGTTTGAGGATACAATGATGTAATATTTATAGATTCATACTTCGTAGACTCCTTCGGAGTTTTTTATTTTTATCGAGTGTGCTTTCAACAACTGAGGATAATATTTCTTCATGGCATGCTTGACCGCATCTGTAGATCGTTGTTTTTCTATCGGGTGCGCGACAGTGCTCCCGATGTGAGTAGTCCCCGAGGCTATGTTAGGATGCTTGCATCAGGACATAGGCTCGAATTTTTTAGTAGTAATACTTAGGGTCAATTTTTGATTACTCCACAACCTGTATTAAGAAATTTGTCGGGTGCGCGGCCAGCGCTCCTGATAGGAGGAGCCCCTGAGGCTATTTTTGAATGCTTGCATCGGAATATAGGCTCATAGTTTTTATTTTTAATAACCATATACTTTAAGATTACCCAAATATTTCTTCGATGCTAGCCACTCATGACGTCATTGCTGACGAGGATGGCACATCATGGCTTCCGAGAAACGAGACCCAATGGGACGTTACAATGGTGGGTCCATGCTTCAGTAATGATGACGCCTCAGCTGCGCATCAGCGGTGATTTTTGACCGCACGATGCCCTTTATGCGCGAGAATCGAGGCATCATGCAGATTTCCTCCATTTTCACTGTGGTAATAACTGCCCATGATTTTTATCCTTTTATCAGTTCATGCCACGCATCTTAATCCCATTCATCTTGACGTTCCGTTGCACTCATCTAACGGCTAAGCTTCATGCCCCTTTCCCTTATAAATGAGGGAGATATATTTTACTATTTTTACTATTCCCCCTTGCTGCATACTTCCTCTTCTTCCTCGCGCCACGCTTGTGCTCTCTATGTTATTGCATGTTCTTCCTACCTTGCACACTCTCTTCCTCTCGTCGATAGCCGCCATGGGAAAGTCCAAGGTAGGGACTTTAGCTGCCGCCGCCAAGGCGACGAAGAAGAGGGCCATCGGATAGGCCCCCATGAAGTGCACTCAGCGAGATCTGCGTGAAGCACGCAACAACTGTCTTGTTGAAGAAGGCTCCTACAAGATCCCAGGGGATGAAGCTACCCCAACACCTGAATCTGGATGGCGAGTAATTTTCCTCTCCTTCCTATACCGTGGCCTTTCTCTTCCTATCCACAAATTTCTCCATGGTCTCCTATTTGTCTATGGCGTGCAGCTTTATCAGCTCGCATCAAACTCTATTCTCCATGTCGCCTGCTTCATCACACTATGTGACTGCTTCATCGGGATCCATCCCCACTGGGCATGTGGAAATATTTCTTTTATGTTCGCCACAACGCCTCTGACACCCTTGTTCATGATGTTGGAGGTGCCATTATTTCTATTCATGCCGATGTCTATTATTTCGATTTCAAAATTTTGGAATCTCTCCAAGGCTAGAAATCCAAATGGTTCTATATCAAGGACCATAAGATTGAAGGCCAAAAGTTTGGGTTGGCCCCCTTTGACCCAAAGAAATGCTGCCGGAAGCTTGATTCATGGGACCAACATCCCGCTCCCAAAGAAATGAAGGAGATTGAGCCTTTGCTGAAGAGTCTCAAAAAAATGCATACCGAAGCTAGTCATGAACTCTTAGGTTTGCAGATTTTCACCTATTTCCTTCAAGTTCGCACCCAGCCTATCCAGGCTAAAATATATGGCATGTGGTCCTATACTGGGAAAAAGGACCTGCTACGGGTTTCACCGGATAACCTCCCACTCAATATTCTTTAGAAAAGGGTTCGCTCATTCATGACCTTGACGAGAAAAAACCTAGTTCCGTCAGATTGTCGGCTGGAGCCCTTCGGTAAGAATAAACTTGTTCCTGATGTAAGTTTTCTGTATACCCTTCTATTTTCATGTATGATGCAATTTTATCTCCCAATTCTGGTTCTTTTTATGGTGTAGGGTCATGACCATTTTTGTGCTTTTCCTCCGCTCCCTAAAAGTTGTGAGCTTCCCGCCAGTGCCACCGCATCTGAAGATTTGACCGAGGAAGGAGTCGCACCCGAAGAAGAAGAGGAGACATCCGCTGATGAGTCTTCTTTGGATACTCATTCTATTGCTTCGGCTTAGTCTGAGGATTTCTAAAGGGTGCCTGCTGATGAGAAATAGAAGAGCTCTGAGGCTGTCAAAACGGTCGAAGACTCCGACGATTCGATGGGTACAAAACCGATGCGGGTTGCTCCTGTCTCCTTGGCTCTTCCTCAGATGGATATTTTTTGTATGATGCAAAATGTTTCCTCATAAGTGTCCCTTTTCCCTTTTGATACTTGTTGATGGTAACTTTGTCTTTGCTGAAGTGAGAATTTTTTTCCTACTTCTGCAGTGATGATGAAGAAAAAGATCCTCCACTGTCTCCCCTTGGTGCTTATGTCTGATACGTCCATTTTGCATCACTATTCTATGTCTTAATTCACTATTATTCATTGATATATTTCGTATTGAGAGGTGATACTTATGTTATTTCATTTGTTTTTGCATGGTTGATGACTTTTGGAGCATGGACCGCTGCAGTCAGGATTCTGATGGAAAAGGTGATGTTTGGAGGCAAAATTCGCGAAGATCAGAAAATCCAGGAAAATATACGGAAAATCCTATTTTTCCAGAAGATGAAGGAAGCCAGAAGGGGGGCTAGAGATGGGCCATAGGGGGCCCACACCACCCCCTAGCGCGGGCAGCCCTAGGCCGCGCCAGCAGGTGGTGTGGCTGCCCTGGCCCACTCCAAGCTCTCCCCTCTGGCGTATATCATCCTCCCGAAACCCTAAGACTCGGAGAGGGACCATAGAAAGATTCCGCCGCCTCTGCGGGGTAGAAAACACCGAGAGAGAAAGATCTCTCCGGCAGACAGATTTTTGCCGAGGGAATTCCTTCCCGGAGAGGGGAGATCGTCGCCATCAACACCATCATCAAGCTGGACTTCATCGGTATCATCATCATCATCACCACCATCATCATCACCATCAGCCCTCATCACCATCTCCATATTGCTGTAACAATTGAGTTGAATCTTGCATTAGTTCATAGGGGAAACTTTCCCGGTGTTGATTACTCTTTGTAGTTGATGCTATTGAGTGAACCATTGAATTATTGTTTATGTTCAGATTGTTATACATCATTATTCCATCTCTGATCATGATCCATATGATGTCTTGTGAGTAGTTCGTTTTGTTCTGAAGGACATGGGGGAAGTCATGTTGGTAGTAGTGGAATTATGTTGAGAAAGATTCAATAGTTTGATATTTAAGTTGTGGTGTACTTCTTCTAGTGGTGTCATGTGAACGTCGACTACATGACACTTCACCTATATGGGCCTAGGGGAATGCATTGTGTATTTGGCTACTAATCGTAGGGGTTGCCGGAGTGACAGAAACCTGAACCCCCGTTAGGAAACCATTGCACAAGGGACGTAAGGGTCTTACAGTTTAAAGCTGCGGTTAGGTTTCTACCTTAATTACTTTCTTGTACTTACGGATGTTTGCAAGGGGTATAATCACAAGTATGTATTAGTCCTAGGAAGGTCGATACATTAGCACAGGTTCACCCACACAACACTTAGCAAGCTAAAGAAGATTAATCAACTATATGAAGCGAAAGCACTTGACAGTCTTCCCATGTGTCCTCGAGAACGTTTGGTCATCTTAAGTAATACAACCGGCTTGTCCTTTGCTGCATAAAGGATTGGGCCACTTGCTGCTTTTATTCCTACTGTCTCTTATTTACTCGTACTTTGTTTACTTGCTTTATCAAAAACCCCTAAAAATCCGTTTGCTAAGTATTTGTAGAGAATTCCTGATCCATACCACTATCCAGCACCTTCTGCTCCTCGTTGGATTCGACACTCTTACTTATCGAAAATACTACGATACACCCCCTATACTTGTGGGTCATCAAGACTATTTTCTGGCGCCGTTGCCGGGGAGTGAAGCACTATTGGAGAGTGGAACTGGTAAAGGAAACTTCTACTGTGAGTATTGTTTACTTCTGCTAGTTAATTTATTTTTGTTATGGATAATTCACTGAGTTTCTTATTTGGTAATGCTACTACCACTGCTAAGGTAGTAGATAAGCCACCACCTGCTGAGAATGATGTTTTCAAAATACCTACAAGAATTATTGATCGTGTTATGGATAACTACTATGTTGGGGATGGAACAGTCCATCCCGGTGATCATTTGCTCTTTATACACGAATTATGCGGGTTGGTCAAGTGTGTAGGTATTACTACAGATCAAGTTAAGAAGAAGTTATTCTCATTATCGCTGAAAGGAAGAGCTGAGGACTGGTATAAGCTGCTAAAGAATGGTCAAGCTCTAGAATGGGAGGAAATAGTACCTCTCTTTTATTTAAAGTTTTATCCTCCTAGTGAGATTCATAAAGATCGGAATCAAATATACAACTTTTGGCCCCTTGATGGAGAGAGTACAACTCAAGCTTGGGGGAGATTGAAGTTACCAATGCTCAAATGTCCCATTCATGAGCTCCCCAACAATATTATTATCAATAACCTTTATGCAAGGCTCCCTCTACATGACAAGGATTTATTGGATACTTCTTGTGCTGGATCATTTACTCGCATGGAAGAAGCCAAATGGGATCTTCTGGACCGTATTCAAGACAATGTTGAATCATGGGAGAATGACAAAGGTAGAAAGTCAGGTATAAATTATGATTATGAATGCATTGAATCTTTTATGGGAACTGATGACTTTCAAAATATTAAAAATGCTTATGGTCTAGACTCTCAAGCTATTGCTTCTTATTTTAAGGCTTTTGCTTCCTATATTGAAGTGCCTAAAAATAAGTGGAATAAGTATCATGAACCTTATAAAGACCTTGCTAAGAGTGTTCCTTCAAGAAATACTGAAGTCTATACTGCTAATCATGTCTTACCTGAACCTTATATTGAGAAAATGCCTTTCCCAGTTAAGATAAGGGAACATTCTATGATGGCTAGTATGGTTAATGAAAGTACGAATGAAGCTGTTGAACCTGATAAACAAATGGTTGATGAACCTATAATAGCAAATGTGAAAGACTTTGTTACTAATTATGAAGAAGAGGGACACACTATCCTTTGTAAGGATACCTCTAATATTGTTTCACATAGTAGTGTTATGAGAGCTAGTATTCCTGTGTTTTCTGTTAGGATAAGTGATCATTACTATGACGGTCCTTGTGATAGCTATATTGTTAAGTTTATGTATGATACTGAAAGTTACTATGAGAGAGGGAAAAGTGTTCTTATGCATCTCAAGAATATCAAGTTTCCTCGTTTTATGCTGAAAGTTTTTATGTTACACTTGTTTTGCCTTCTTATGCAAGTAGCCTATGGTTTCAACAACTTGTTTGTTTACAAAATTCCCTTGCATAGGAAGTGGTTTAGACTTAAATGCATGTATTTTTGCTTCTTAATGCTCTCTTTCACTTCAATTCATATTCCTAAGTGAGCATCATCTTCAAAATTATCATGCCCATCTTAATGGCTATAAATAAAGAGCTTTTTGGGAGACAACCCAATTTGTTTTTGCTTTCAGGTTGTTTGTGTTTATTTGAGTCTTGGAAGTTATTACTTCGGTAATAACCTCTCCTTATTTGTTTTGTTTGGGTTTTGTGTCAAGATCAACCTCTAATGAGAGAGAAGTAATATTTGGGGAAGTTGCTGTCCCGAAACAGATTTTTGTGTTTCACCGTAAAAATTCGTCAGAGATCTGTGTCTTTCAGATTGAGCTGTAATTTTTTGTGCTTCTGACCCATGTTGTTATTTAACTTTCATTAGTTTTGCACTTTTTGATTTGAGCAACAGAAGATTTTCGAAAAAATTGATATTTACCTGCTGGTCTGTTTTGACAGATTTTGCCAATCTTGCATTTGCTTCTTTATTCGATTTCCTTTTTGAATTCTTTTTGGGTTTTCAGAAGGATTTGTTACAGTAGCTTATGTTTTGATGGTTTTCAGTTGAAGTTGGACTCAAAAGGTTTTACCACTTCACTTATACTAATGTTGCTAATGAGAACTGTGTGAAGTTTTATGTGAAAGAAATTTCCAGGAAGTGGAGATGATGGTGTAATAAGGAAGAGAAGGGTTTTATGACTCAATTAATAAGTCTATGAAGATGAAGATATCGATGATATTCAAGTGATGACTCCGGAATAATCTACTAGATACCAAATTCAGAGACCTGCAGAGTCTGTTTTCAAATAGGTAACAGTTCTAGTAAGAAAAGTTCCGCGAAAATACTACCCAACTATATTTTTGCAGTTTTCAGTCAATAAGGGAAGCTACGAAGCGAAAAAGGGACAGAAACGGAGCCAGGATGGCTCACACCACCCTGTGGCACGGGCCCACCCCTGGTCGCGCCACCAGGTGGTGAGTCCACCCCAAACTCCGCCTCCGACTCGTTTTCTCCCAGAACTTTCCTTTTGATATGAAACTTCGTAATATATACCCCCCGGATCCCTCGAGGTTCGTATATCGTGTTTTCGTCGTGTTTTTGTTTCGATCTATTTCTGCCAGGAACTATTCTTGAAGCTTAGAAGCACAATGGTGTCCGCCAAGGATAAAGGGAAGGAGCCTATGGAGGAAGATCTCCAAGACCCCAAGCAGGGGTTGGTACCTTTAGTCTCTAGCCCTGCATCAACGGAAGCCCTGCAAGTCACTAAGGAGTTTTGCGACAAGTACCGAGACTTGAGGAGGAAGGTGGACATGCTTCAATGGGAGAATGATAGGCTTCGCAAGATGCTGGAAGATTTCCTCACGACAACTAAGAAGATATTACCACCACCACCAAAGGAGTAATTCGTCATCAGGTTTGGCATCCCCTTGGTTTGTTCCAAGCTTGGGGGAGTGCCGCGGTATCACATCACTATCTTCTATCTTTTTACCTTTTTAGTAGAGTCATATCATGAATAGAGAAGTTATTATGTAGTATGGTTTGCATTGTGGAAGTGTCCCCTCTCTCGTTAGATATGTATCCCTTGGTGTGAGTTGTCGTTATGGAATATTAATGAGAAGTTCTATCATTCACTCTTTTTCATAGCTTATATTAGTTTTCAATTCGTGGTTATATGATTGATCTTGTTGTTAGTATTGGTATCACTTTGGGATCATTGAGTTAATTTAGTTGGTTTTGGCAAACCTGGCTCGGTCAGTAGCACACTATTTTTGAGAGTTGAATGAAAAGATAGAAGTACTCTAAAGAAATATAATTCCATCATCTTTCTTTCTTGATTTGCTCATAAGTTTAGTATTCTTTAGTTAAGATCTTTTGTGCTTCCAAGGAAGATTGCATGTTTGTCTTTATCAACTTGTATGTTTGTTTGTTTCCTTCAACTCTTGTACTTGCTAGCCAAAAACCTGTACTGAGAGGGAATTATTCTCGTGCATCCACTCCTTTAAACCAAAACCTTTGCCATTTGTGTCCACCATACCTACCTAGTAGCATTATTGCTATTCCAAGTAAATTCTTGTTTTATCTACCTCCCAAATTAAACTTGTTATGTGAAAATTAGTGATTAAAGCTCTCACGAACTTGATGGCACACTTTACTTTCTTGCATTTAATAAACTTGAACCATTGGGTCCTTCTTTGTTGCGTATATTCTTGCGCTTTATGAGTTGAAGTTAGCAGAACCATGTATCATGGGGACCGCTTTCAACACTTCATTGGTACTTGTACCTAGTTGATATCATGTTCTTTTGCTTATGGATCCTGGCGGTGTGAAATAAAAGTGGAACTTGTAAGATCATGGAGTTTATATGTGTGTTAGAGAAATGCCTGGGTCGCTAGCCTAAGCCATGCCTAATCATGGTGGAAACTTGCAACAAACTATAGTGAGCATTCTATGAAGCATCCTCAATAAAAACCTATGCAAATAGCAAATAAAAAGATCACTGAGATGCTCACTGTCTGCTTGCCTTGTCATTTTTATTATGGGATAGCTCCTGTATCATGTGCAAGGGGTACCCCATTGGCGGTTCTCAATGATACGTATGTATTTACAATGACAAGAGCTTGCTTGTGACTGAAGTTGAGTAGCATGAGGTTCGGTACTCATAAATAAGGGGCATGGGACTTTAATTTATAACTTGTCAAGCATATCCTCTTAGTTGTGTCACTTTAACCTTAATCACCAAAAGATGCCTATGATAGGGGCATTGAGACCTGAAAGCTAGTAAGTATCATAATTTTTGGGAGCTCTTTATGAGACTTGCAATCCCTGCTTCCCTCTGCGAAGGGCCTTTCTTTTACTTTGTAGTTGAGTCAGTAAACCTACTCCCTTCTATCTCAGCAAGTATTTTGAGTTGTTATGTTTCATTCGTTCATATGATGATTTATTCAATCATGTTTCTTATGTTCCTTGTTTTGCACATTGCTCTTATCTTGATGTTTACTACTTTGAAAGCTATCATTGAAAACCAGTTATTTGTGAACTCCAGCAAATTATCAACTATTCTTCGACCAAGAGCTAAGTTTGCCATTACCAATTATGATTTACTTTATGTATCTTTATTGTGTTTCCTTTACCTATTGCAAGTTAAGTTATATAATAGTGAGTTGTCTTATATTATGATCTATGTATTTGATGAATGTGATGCTTCTTGTCCGTATTCTTTTATCGACTCTTCACTCCTTAAACTTGAGGCCATGTTTATTGAGCTCAGTTTCGCTTGGGGACAAGCGAAGTCTAAGCTTGGGGGGAGTTGATACGTCCATTTTGCATCACTATTCTATGTCTTAATTCACTATTATTCATTGATATATTTCGTATTGAGAGGTGATACTTATGTTATTTCATCTGTTTTTGCATGGTTGATGACTTTTGGAGCATGGACCGCTGTAGTCAGGATTCTGATGGAAAATGTGCTATTTGGAGGCAAAATTCGCGAAGATCAGAAAATCCGAGAAAATATACGGAAAATCCTATTTTTCCAGAAGACGAAGGAAGCCAGAAGGGGGGCTAGAGATCAGCCACAGGGGGCCCACACCACCCCCTGGCGCGGGCAGCCCTAGGCCACACCAGCAGGTGGTGTGGCTGCCCTGGCCCACTCCAGGCTCTCCCCTCTGGCGTATATCATCCTCCTGAAACCCTAAAACTCAGAGAGGGACCACAAAAAGATTCCTCCACCTCTACAGGGCGGAAAACACCGAGAGAGAAAGATCTCTCCGGCAGACAGATTTCTGCCAGGGGGATTCCTTCCCGGAGAGGGGAGATCGTCGCCATCAACACCATCATCAAGCTGGACTTCATCGGGATCATCATCATCATCACCATCAGTCCTCATCACCATCTCCATATTGCTGTAACAATTGAGTTGAATCTTGCATTAGTTCATAGGGGAAACTTTCCCGGTGTTGATTACTCTTTGTAGTTGATGCTATTGAGTGAACCATTGAATTATTGTTTATGTTCAGATTGTTATACATCATTATTCCATCTCTGATCATGATCCATATGATGTCTTGTGAGTAGTTCGTTTTGTTCTTGAGGACATGGGAGAAGTCATGTTGGTAGTAGTGGAATTGTGTTGAGAAAGATTCAATAGTTTGATATTTAAGTTGTGGTGTACTTCTTCTAGTGGTGTCATGTGAACGTCGACTACATGACACTTCACCTATATGGTCCTAGGGGAATGCATTGTGTATTTGGCTACTAATCGTAGTGGTTACCGGAGTGACAGAAACCTGAACGCCCATTAGGAAACCATTACACAAGGGACGTAAGGGTCTTACAGTTTAAAGCTGTGGTTAGGTTTCTACCTTAATTACTTTCTTGTACTTACGGATGTTTGCAAGGGGTATAATCACAAGTATGTATTAGTCCTAGGAAGGTCGATACATTAGCACAGGTTCACCCACACAACACTTAGCAAGCTAAAGAAGATTAATCAACTATATGAAGCGAAAGCACTTGACAGTCTTCCCATGTGTCCTCGAGAACGTTTGGTCATCTTAAGTAATACAACCGGCTTGTCCTTTGCTGCATAAAGGATTGGGCCACTTGCTGCATTTATTCCTACTGTCTCTTATTTACTCGTACTTTGTTTACTTGCTTTATCAAAAACCCCTAAAAATCCGTTTGCTAAGTATTTGTAGAGAATTCCTGATCCATACCACTAGCCAGCACCTTCTGCTCCTCGTTGGGTTCGACACTCTTACTTATTGAAAATACTACGATACACCCCCTATACTTTTGGGTCATCAATGTCGCACCTCCTCCTGCCAAATCTCCTATGCCATCGATGGATCCGGAGAAACCGTAGGAATCTCCTGCGGAAAAACCGATCCTGAAAGATGCTATTGTCTCACCCAAACCGTCGCTAGAGAAAAGAAGGATAATTGCGGGCAAGGGTGTGGCGATGATTGAAAACCCTATCAAAGTTGATATGCAGGATGTAAGTGCTATTTACCAGAGTTTGTTTTTGTGACTTGCCCTATTTATTCTTGTTATCATGATACTCTGCTCTTTTGTGCCACATCTACTGATGTGTGAGATGGTTGACATGGCCTCTCACTTTATCAAGATCCATGATGAAGCCGAGGAGTTTAAAGGTTTGTTCTATCACCCAAAAAAGTTGTTTTTTCTAATTTCTATTAACTTGGTGACTATTTTGAATATCTAGCCGCAGCCAAGGAATCTGGGGTGCCTCGGGACGAGGCCTTAAGGCGTGCTAAAGATTTGGAGCCCAAATTGTGGGTCATGGAGGAGGCGCTGGAGGAGGCCAGACAAAGAGCCAAAGTTGATGCCAAAGAAAAGGAGAAGCAAGCTACCACTCTTGCCGAACGAGATGAGAATCTCAGGAAGCGACTAGAGGTCCTCAACACTTCTCTAACTTGTAAGTTTCCCTTTGTCAATCTTCTTATTTTGTTTTTCATACTTTCCTTAAGTTCTTATTCTTTATTATAAATTTCCCTATCACAGAGCTTACCAACCAATCTCTAACGCTGGATGAGGACAAGAGGGTTGACCATTTTTCGGATGCTGTTGGTACTCTAGAATCGAACAATGTCCGTGGGCGTAATCTTCGGATTCGTTTGCACCGCTCTTTTAAGAGCCTTCATGCCAAAAATTTCCTAGCAAAGGATGTGCCAAGGGACCTGAACGACCTTATTGTTTTCTTTGGCACCGATCCAAACCCACTGACATGATACAGTATGGTTGAATCCAAGAGTAGTGCTGAAACCTCCATGGCCCTGGCAATGGCGCATGGTGAGAAGGTCGACTAGAAGAAGGTTATCTCCTCTGTTCTAGTCACCGATGATGCCAAAGTGATTGACTTGAAACCCAATATTAAGAGGGACAAGAAGTATTCGCAGCTTCTTCTAGGTATATGTGCGGGTACAGAGAAATTTGCCGCCCATCCTTTGTTTGGAGCTCCTTCTAGGAGTACTGCTCGAGTTTTCCATTCTTCGGGTGATGCTCCATTAGCTAGTGCTACTTTGTATGCCGAAAAATCAGCTTCATAATTGGCCCATCTCCGTAGGAACCTTCCTTTTGTTCTTGTATTTTGCTTGTAATGAACCTTGTCACATGTGCTGAACTATTCCTTGGGTGGAGGAACAACTTTTTGACTTGTATATATAATGTGTATGTTGCCGTGTATGCAAATTGTCTGGTTTAATGAAGTCCTTGTACTTTTCTTTTGTGCTACCATATATTCCTTGACTCAGCTATTCCCTGTAGGTTCATACCGGCTTTAGATGGGCATGCGTCTTCTTCCGGAGCAGGCGCATCTGAGACTGCTGTTGTTCATGTTGTGGATCCACCGTTATACGCAAAAAAGATTGAACATTTGAAATGGCTGGAAGGCGACCTTCGAACTGTGCAGCAAATGGTAGATGTGTTGTAGTCGAAAATGCGCAAAGCATTGGATCGCGAATCATATCTTTTATAAGAAATCTCTAGGGCAAGCGAAAAAAAATGCTTTGTAAGTTTTTCACAGAGCCCCTGAGCTTTGCTTGTTTAGGCGTGAAAGTTGACCTTCTTCTTTTTTCTTTAGGTATTCGATTGTGCGAGAGGGAAGAAACCAACGACTGAGGACCCAAATGAATGCTCTGATGGCATCCTCCCAAGGTACTAGTAGTGATTTCTGGACTGACCATCACCGTGCCTACTCGTTAGCCTTGCTCCAGGATCGTGTGTCTGAGGTGGAAGAATTTGTCGAGTCCTATTGCCGCTCCTTCGCCATTTTATATAATGCCATGTTTCCTCGGGATCCCCAACCTCAGAGTCTTGCCGATTTGATGGCGAAATTTCGGCAAGGCGAGAGGATTTATTGTTTTTTGAAGTTTCAACTCGTGGCAGGTGCCAAGCTCGCTCTTTCTTGGGTGCACATGCAATATCCTACGCTGAACTTGGATGTTGTGTCGTGGGGACTGCCTCCCTTCCTGGTGGTGGGATGGTCAACATGGAGCCCCATTATGCGGTTGCTCGTAAGCCTGCCATCAGAATTGTCCGTAGGTGCCCGGAGGAAGACGAAGATTTTTTCCTAAATTTCACCATCTGAATGAATATTTTCCTGCAAAACGAAACATGTAGATTATGTAGATTTCTATTTCAAAGTTGATAAATATATGATGTCTCCGTTTTTATGAAAATTTAGTAGTTGATATGAAAGTTTTTAATTACCCGAGACCCTTTCGTTTGCCTGATACCCTAGGGCCGAGTCATCTATTCAGGTCAAAGCGTGTTGTGTTGAAGCTGAAAACTTTGGTATGCTATATTTGGTGAAGCCCCCGAGTGTTGGGTTGATGAATAAAACGAATAAAAAGGGACTGATACTCAGTTTTGAGAATTTATCTTTATTTATCGTCGAATCATAGGAGGTACATGTGTTGGCATGCTCGCCTGGCCATTGGCCTTATTGAATATAAAATGCATAAAAGTAAAAAATCCTAAGCATCGATGCTTCCCAGCTTGAGCTGCTTCCTTGCTATCTTCATGTGCTTCCTTTAATTGTCAGCTTTATTACTGATCGTGTTGATTCAAGGGGGTTTTCTAGTCTCTCAACTAGAGGCACGGCTTCTGTGTTGTGGACCAGAGAGAAAGGCATGTGTCCTGCTTGGTTGCTTCGGGTGGCGAAGTCGATGCACATGCGTAGTCCTGTGCTTTTCTTCAGGGTGAGTGTCGGGTTGGCCACCCATGTTGCTTTTGTTACTTTTGTGATGTACCATGAGTTGGTGGAGCTTTTTTCCAATGGCCTTGGTTGTTGGTTGCGTGATCTGCCGGGTGGATCATACTTTGGCGGCTGGATGTGGTTTGAATAGGTGTTCGTCGGGTTCCTTGGAGACTTCCTGTATATTCGTTAATTCTGATGCGAAAATTTCCAAATTCTCACGGGGGGGACAACGAGCGCACTTTGCTATGCGGGGCCAATATTGGAGGCCGGATAAGTCTTCTTTGGGTTTGTGCAGTAGACCTGGTTTTCTCTTATACTATCTGGAGTTTGGTCGATCGAGACGTGTCCTTCGGGTAGTAGCTCTGTATCTGCAATTTTCAGCCAGGCAAATTATGTTTCCATCCCGAAAGATTCTGATATTTTGTTGAATTCCCAATCACAATTATCGAAGCAAGTAAAACTACTTCTCATGGTTATTATTCCATTGGGTGCTGGCATTTTTAATACCAGATACGCATAGTGAGGTACTGCCATAAATCTTGCAAAACCTGGGCATCCTAGGATCGCGTGGTATTGCGATGGCCAGTCCATGACTTCGAACTCAAGTTTTTCATGCCTGAAATTGTTCCTTGATCCGAATACTATGTCAAGATAGACTTTGCCTAGAGGAGTTTCGGCTTTGCCTGGGACTATTTCATGGAAGGTCATGTCCGTATGTGCTAGGTTTGCCAAGGACCAATTCATTGCTCGCAGGGTTTTGGCGTAGATTAGATTGATGTTGCTGCCTGCATCCAAGAAAATTTTGATCATGTCGAACCCGTCGATTTAGGCTTCCACAATTAGAGCCGAATGACCTGTTCATGGGACCCGAAGTGGGTGATCGGCCCTGCTAAACCTGATTTCTTGCTCTAACCAATGAAGGTATTCGGGTGTGGGTGGTGGCGCTATTTCCGCCATTTTAACTTGTCGTGTGATCATCCTTTGGATCCTATTGGATGGGGCGCCCTTTGTGGATCATAGACATTGCGCCTCTGGACCTTGGATACTTGTGTTCCTGGTTTCTGTTTATTGCAGGTTGCGGTTGCCCTGCTAGTGGCTATACTGGAGGTGGCAGCGGTGCACCAAGAGCTACGGTTCCAAGTGTGGTGGCGTATCCTTGGTTCGCTGCTTCGGCTGCCTTTGCATTGCATATCTTTTTCATTTCTATGAAAGTGAGGTAGTCCTTCATGAGATGGTTTGATCGCCTCCTTCTCGTGGAGTCGACGTAGAAATGCATATTGTAGGGTCCTTCCAACATTTGTAATGGAAACATTGGGGGCTCCCGAGCCCTTGGCTGGTACCATTGTGCGGGCTGGCTTCCACCAGCTTCTTCTCTCCTATTGCGGTATCCGCTGCTACGGTCATTGTTCCTTCGGTTGTTCCCCCTGAAAAGCTAGCCGCAAGATAGCTCGGCCCGCTGTATCCATCATTCCTGCGTCTTCTCCTATCATTATTGCGCCTATCCCGGTCTTCTTTGGGTGATCGCCCTCGCTTGTTGTTCACTGCATCCTCGCCATATGCCCAGTGATTTGCCATGTCCATTAATTATGAGATTGTTTTGGGCTTGACATGTCCCAGTGCCTCAATGAATTCTCTTCAGCGGAGTTCGTCGTTGAATGCATTGATTGCTCTCTCATTAGATATAGTTTCGGCTGAATTCTTGATGATGTTCCACCGCTTGATAAATGCTCGTATCGGCTCTCCAGGTTTATGTTTGCACGCCCATAGTTGATCCAAAGATGCGGGTTGCTTAAACGTGGATGTGAAGTTTCGTATGAACTTATCTTTGAGGCCGTTCTAGCTGCTGATGGATTCTTCAGGTAGCTGCCTGAGCCATGAGTGGGTAGCGCCGCTTAAGTGTAACTACAAGCTTTGCATTGCGGTAGCCTTGGAGCCACCTTGAAATTTAATGGTTGCTAGCTAATCTGCTAGCCAAGCCTCAGGTTCTTGGATACCGTCGTATTTTTGGCGATCGTGAGTAAGTTTGAAGTCCTTAGGTACTAGGGTCTTACGAACCCGCTGGGTAAAGCAGCTGGCTCCGCATAGTTCATACTCATCCTCGCTTTCTCCATTGTAATACCTTCGACTACCATGCTCTTCCCTTGACCTATTGACTCTGCGCCATGTAATGTCATTTCTTGCATCGTCCCATGGTTCGGAGTTTGGGAATTGCACCCGATGTGGCAACCGTGATCATGGGTGTGTCCCACGTGCCGAGGGATGTTGCGACAGCGTGGTGATTTATCGAGTTGCTTTGAAGTTCCTTGTTCGTCCTGTGCGAGGGATGCCCCCACCATGCTAAGGTTTAGGAGAGTGGAGCGATGGAGAGCTGCCCGGGGATCATCGAGTGCGGGTTGAGTTGTGAGTAGGCAAGTCTAAGCGACAAAAATTGCGGCTTGCGTTGTCTTTGCTTTGATGTCCCATGCCGGATCTACTGACATGAAGGACAGGTCCAGATCCCGAGTCATCTTGTTTCTTTTGGCTTCTGGGATATTTTCGAACCGCGAGATTCCTCTCCGTGGTATGCCTCCAATTACGCTCCAGATCTGCGGGTAGAGCTTAGATGTGCTCACTGTATGCTAGATTCATCGGCTAACCTTTTTCTTTCATCGAGTTGTCTCTACATCCTTCGCGGGTCCCTCTTTTTGTGGTGAAGCAGGTAGTGGTATGCCATCAAATCCTCGCGTGTGGCTTCCTCCGTCATAGGGACTACACCCGAGACTGCGTCCCTTGCTCTTTGCCATGTTTCTACCGATAATTGGAGGGTCAAACATTCGCCGTCACGCGCTCCTTATCTTCCTTGTTCAATGTGATTGTTGGATGCATCTCCTCCATTTCTATGGTGTTCTACATCATCACCTGAGAAAATATTATTAGGGTCAAGAAGTTGGTTATCGTTGGAGTCGCGCGGTGTTATTGGTTCGCCAATGATCACACACTTGGTGATACGTAGGTACGGGTTGCTCTATTTTTGTTGGATCCGCAAGAGACACTATCCATGAGATCTCGTGTTCTGCTCTGGATAGATTTTGGCCATCCTGATTCCAAAATTGATGTCTCCATCGCTTTCCTCGAGTTCAATGTTTGCTGTACTTGAGCCAAGTGGTGGCGTTAACTGGGTGTTTGACCTTAAGGAGAGACCATCGTATAGATCGGCCAGATCCCCTAGATCTGTGGAGTTCCCAGAGTTTTCTTTGCTATTTTCCGGTTGGGGCGCGGCTTCTTCACATGAGCCGACAGAAGATGCAGGTATCGCCATGGGCGTTGCTGTTGCGACCGACAGACCCGACGAAATCGGGACCGATAGGGAAGGTTCTTCGGGTTCCTCCATGCAAAAGTGAAAGCTCCCGATGATGAGATATGATCCTCCGTTGAAGTCGACATGAACCAAGACAGGGGTGGGTGGGCGTGGTTCCGCTGCTGTTGGATTGTTGCTTGATGGAGAGGGGGCACCGAATCCATGACTCCAATGTCCTGATTTCCCACAAATGGCACCAATTGACGAGGGGTAACCTCAGCAATGTCCATAGTTATGGACTTAGTGTTTCGTGGAAAAGAGAATGCTGGGGATTTCATCGGTTGATCAGACAAACAAGGGAGTTGAAGTTGTCTGATTGCTTAGAAACAAATCGATTACAGATCACTCAAGGCTTATTTGGTACCTCTCCACTGGCTCCTCCCAGCCTATATATAATAGGCTGGGTGATACCTTCGATCTAGATTCACGGATGTAGTATAATAGCTTTTTCCCT
This sequence comes from Avena sativa, assembly GCA_916181665.1. NCBI lineage: Eukaryota > Viridiplantae > Streptophyta > Magnoliopsida > Poales > Poaceae > Avena > Avena sativa. Next base: position 622,762,428 of record OV702288.1, on the reverse strand, counting down.
AGAAGACCTAGGTTTAATCGAACCTCGGAAAGCAATGCTAAATGGAAATAAAAAGGACACGTCTACAAGAATTTGTTTGTTCGTTTTACCTTAGTTTATCAGACCAATCTACTTTACTTTATAATGGGTTGAATCAATGGATGGAGATAGGCTAGGGTTGAAGATCCACCTACAGCTACACATCATATGGGATAAAATATAATAATAAGCATAGTAATGTATAATGTTTGAATGGAGATAATCTCTTGTGGGCAACACATCCTAATATTATAGAGCCCCTGTGATGCAGCGGGCATAGCAATAGACTTTTAATCCAACCGAGTGCACACCGAAGCCATGGGTTACGAATGATTATTAAGTGTAAAACACAGATCAAAGCTTTAAGTGGTGATGTTATTGTGATCCCGAATGGGGCGCTAAGCAAAGACTGTACTACCCTTTCTATCACTGAGGTTCCTATGAGATCGCCTCTAGCCAAGTATCTCACCACACGCCTTTATCAATCTATGGGATCTTGGGTACCTACAAGTCCATAGATCGAGACAAGAGACAAAGAAACAAAATATATAAATCTCAATTGCAAACAAAATACAATACTCCCATGATCTAGATGTGCATAATTGCTGCGAGGTTTCTCCCCAACCCGTAGCCCGTGAGGACTACACACTCGTAATAAATAGATCAGAGATAGAAAACATCATACAAATACTTAGATTGAAATCAAATATTCTTACAATGGTTGCCAAATCACAAGGAGATCTAAAGTGCAAAGCAATGACTATGGCTAGTGGATGCATGGATGGTGGAAGTGATGAACAATGGATGAGCAATGGTGTGGATCTCCTTTGGTGGTATTGTGATGTAATCTGAGAATGGCGGCTCTCTGGTCGGCGGCTGGAGCCTCAAAACATATAGGCGTCTTCACGGAAGTTGTAGTGTTTAATGAGACGAAGCCGTCGCCACTTGGTACTAGCGGGCGGTACGGGCGGACCCTGCCCGTACCAGTGGTCGTTAAGCTTGCTGATGCCCTGGAACTTCTTCCCAATTACTTGGCCGTGTGGACTTCCTCAAAAACCTTCATTATGACTCCTTATTTCGCATTAAAAACCATGATTGCCTGCACAACATAATTCAAAGAGAGGTTTTGCATATCTTTGCAATTATTAATCATTAGTGGCAAGGATTGAGAGTTTCTTGGCAATTTCTTGACCAAAAACAATGTTTAAATGAAGTGGAAGATGGCAAATATTGGATCCATCAACTTCCCTAAAGCTCAAACCTTGATCGCCCCCAGGCAAGGAGAACCAAAAGAACTATAAGGAATTCAGCATTTAAACTTGAAACAACAAGAATAAAAATTCACTTACAGCTAGTAGTCATATGCGCTCAGCACTTCATTCATTTGCAAGGCTTATCAAAGTTAGAGAGATGACAAAAATACTATACAAGCTCTAGTAAGTCAAGACAATCAAAGTAAAGTTTAATATAAGTATAAATAACTAGAAGTGTAGCAATCAATCCAATTCTTCTAATTAACTCTCAGCTTGCCAAGGAACACTAGGATGTTTAAATAGCATAATTGAGTAAGAGAGTTTCATGTCCCGAGTAGTATCACAATGAAGTGTCTTATTTACACCCACATCAATAAATCAAGTCTATCAAAAACACTTCTAATCCAATCATTGTTTTTCAAGAAAAACTTGTAAAGTAGTAATGAGACCATGCCAAGGACATGTTATGTGGATCTTCATAGTTTCTTTCATTTTTTCAAGGATCGCTGAATGTTTCTTTTGCAAGTGTTTGCACAACCTTTGAGAGTACCAATACTTTTGCCCATATATTGACACGTATGCCACTCATGTCATCAACTCATAGCCGAAATACGGGGTTATATCATAGATCGTTCAAAAGCTAGTGGAGTTGTTGGCATCCCAAAGGTGTGCATTACAGACATAAAAAAAAGTTGTCTCACTTCCTTCTTTCTCTTTTTTTTGAGCTAGTACCGCGGTTTGATCCACAAGGTTAGCTTTGGCATGCATCACAATTACCACTAGACTTTGTTTCAATCAAACAACTCATTTCATGAGTGTCATCAAGACTATCAAAACATCTATGGGGTTAAGTATCTTCAAGGGTATACTCTCAAGACAATCATTCATCAAACAAGTTGTAAATTTTGGACTTTTTCTTATTGTACTTGTTTGGCAATATTATTTCCAAGGCAAGACTCGGTTAACTAAAAGAACTAGAGCAAGAGCTTCAACAACTAATCATCATACTAATAAAAATCCTTACTCTAACCATATTAAATTACTTCCCACTAGCATGGCATCTTGGCAAATCAACCAACTAAGATAAATAACTCAAACTTCATAAGTGGGAGACATAGGACATACCTATCATAAGTGACTTCATGATCCTCTTCCTTATAGGGATGCGTTCCTTCAAAACTCACACACGATTACTCTCATAATGGTATTAAAGAAAAGAGGCAAAGTGCGAATCCACATTTACAAAAAAAGGAGAAACATAAAAATCTTTTTGTATTTTTGAGATAGGGATTAAAGAATAGAAAAGAACTCGCGACCAAGCAAGGGACTAAGAAAAAAAAACAAATTAAAAACGAAGCAAACTAAAAAGCAAAGTGTTGGAACAAGCCAACACGAGTGTTTCAAAGCTCCCAAGGAGCTGGAGTACAACCTTGTTATTACACAAATAAATTTGCCGGGAGAACACATCCCCAACCTCAGGCTTTTGCAAGCCCTTTTGTTGCTCATTATGGTGGCGGTGGATAGTCTCCCACATTCCATTGGCTGCTCCAATCATGGAACTAGGTGGCGAGGCTAGAAGTAGCATCTCAAAGGTTGATGGAGAGGTTGTTCATGTTTTGAATATTTCCTTCGAGTGCATAAATGTCTTCATAGGTGTAGTAGTAGTTTGGTGGCTACTCATCTTGTTCGGGTCCTCCTTGTTCTACTTCTTCATCTTCTCCTCCTCCCATGGGTATTTCTTTTTGGGGTAGATTAGCTTCAACCTGCGTGTCAAAACGCAAACGTCCATCCTCGATAGAGAATAAACCATTAGGCAAGGAGCTGGGATCAAGTGATCCGCTCCAGGTATATCGAAGAAATATCTACCATGATTTTTAGAAATCATACCACATGCTCTCAGAGTAGGGAGACCGAGGCGGTGACTTCCTGTCAACGGTTGGATGTTACCTAGGTTGATGCGAAGTGCGCGTGTAAGAACGATCACAACTCATCCTCCGCATATGGGTCCTCGAGATTGAAGAGCCTGATGCTTAAGGTAAAACACGAGAAGAGCGCCCAAATTTGGCATTAAGTTACAATTAATAATAGTAGCTTTTGCGAGGATCAACATGTCCTCCTCATTAATTCTAGTAAACTCACCACGTGTCTGCAAAGTGTTAGCAATCAGATAGAATAGATATAGAATAGCAAGATGATCAATTTGGTTCCCCTTGGGTGTGTTTCCATGAATTCTCATCAAATTAAAGTACTGTGAAGGGGAAGGATCTAAAACAAAAGTAGTTGTGCGTACATCGGTAGTGTTGTTGGCAAACCCAAAGCATTGAGCCATTGGCTGAGTGTTAAGGTGTACTCACAGTTTATAAGGCGAAACTTGATGGGATCAACTCCGGACATTTGTTCCTCGGTACAACCGTAAGGGTCCACTGTATGCGTCAAGGTGCTGAAGAACTCAAGCGTCAAGCGGCGATACGTGGAAACATCCTGAAAGACAAAATCATACAAACCAACATTGTTGCAAAGTAAATCGAAATCATCACGAATGCCAATTTGGTTCAGGATATAAGGACACGCCCACTTGGTGGACTTGATTTCTCGGAGCTTGAAACGATTGAAGCAGTTCAGCTGAAACTCCTCGGTGAACTCGATGCCAAGTGATTCGAGGGTCAACGTATCAACGGTGGTGCGGAGGATTCCGCAACCATCTCACGTGTACGGCTCCTTGTGTTCATCTAATAATAAAAATAATACAAAGTCAATAAACATTGCTAATAATTTTTTTGGTCCAATAGAAACATAGCATAAGTGATTCTCTACACTAACTATAAAAGAAACTCCTCTAAAAACAATACTAAGCATGCTCAATATTAAGATTGAATCAAGAATAATACCTAAGTCTAGATTGACAATGATGAATGATCGAGTGAATCTTTTGCACAAATAAGTTGAGGATCGGAGGAGAATCATACCTTAGATCAAATGAGTGCGAGGAATCAAAGAAAGATTAAGTAAATTTGAAGATCCAATGGAGGTGGTTTGGAGTTTGGAGGAAGAAGAAAGAGAAAGATTTGTTTTTGGAGATTTTAGGTTACCTCCTTGGGCTGATATGGTGGCCGTGTATGTGGTACGGGCGGGCAGTACGGCCGGAGCCCATCCGTACTAGGTGACATACCTTGGGGGCAACGGTTGTTCCTAGGTGGTGCACTCGGTACGGGCACGCGATACGATCGTGCGCGCCCATACTGCTGGTCATTATTGGTATTGTATCTTTTGCTTGAAAAATGATGTTTGCTCGAGGGTACGGTACGGGCGCGTCCAGCCGTACCAGTGGTTGTTAAGAGCACCGATCCCTACGGCAAAAATCAGAATTTTTATCTTCATTCGGCTTGATGTGGTACGGGAGCACGGTACGGTCTCTTTCGGCCGTGCCAGTGGTCGTTAAGAGAACTGTGAGCTGTAAAACTCAAGAATTTTGATTAGAAGCTCTGTGCGCCTTTGCAAATCTCATCAAATGATAAAATAACAGCAAATATATTTCATAAAAAAATCAGCAATACTTATTAGGCCATGTGTTAGTAAAATTAAAATATAGAGGATTACCTTATTTTTTCTCCTCTCTCCAAAGGTCTTCTTGAACACTCTTTATTAAAAACAAAACAAAACTAAACAAAACTAACACAAAAGTAAAAACTTTATTTCACATGGATTTCCTCCCATGAAGCGCTTCTAGTTAAGGTCAATTAGCTTAACCTTGATGGTAATCACTTAGGTTTAAGAAGTGGAAGCCCCACTCCAAAATAGTTGGCTTTTAAAGTAATTACACCATCATCATCATTAGGCTTGTCCTTCTTTTTCCTAGGGAAGTGGACTATAAAAGGATCTCTAGATAAATGGCCTGCCTAGAATTATAGGTGCTATGGCATCTTCAGGCATGTCCACAATAACAAGATCAATAAGAGTGAGACTACCTTTAATTTCAACAACAATATTTTCTTTGATCCCAACAGCTTGTTTATATGTTGAATCAGCTAGATGGAGTCTTAATTTAGTAGTAACAAATTGCCCCAAGTTTAATTTGTTGAATAAGCTTTTGGAAATTGTTGAGACGCTCGCACTAAGATCACAAAGTGCAGATATCTCATTGACTCCCAACTTAATTTTAATAGTGGGTGCAAATATATCATCTAGCTTAGCTGGAAGCTTATTAGCTAGTCTTTTATACTCCATCTATGAATCTCGGACTTTAGATGCTACTTGTTGTATAAATTGTTGGTACATAGCATCATTACCTTGTTCTATACCTGGATTCTTCATGGTGATCATATTTAGCAGATCTTCCACGGTATATTCCGGTGTTGGCGTGTTGCTATAATCCAGATCTTTAGGTTTCTCTTTATTAGTTACCACCCTCATCATCTTGAGGTCTTCTACCGGATTTGGCTCAGGTTTTCCAGCAAACTTTGCTAGTATGAGAGCTTGGCTCTCAGCTACTTTACCCAGCTAAGCCTCCATGGTCTTTGTCCTTTCCTATAGAGCCTGCACATCATTTCTAATTGCAACGCCCTGGTTAGATAATTTTCCTATACTACTTTCATGGTTCTCCATGATTTTAATAAGCATATTATTTTGCTCGGTTTGAGCTTGTATAAAGGTTCTAACAGTTTGCTCAAACAAGAGATTGTCATGATTTGCTCCATTAGTGTTATCGTAATTATTATAAGGAGCTCCTGCAGGATTAGAATGATATTTTTGAACATTAGAAGCATAATTGTTTTTCCATGCAGGATTAAAAGGAGTGTGGTCTATAAAATTAACATCATTAACATCGGTAGCAATAACATTAGCTTGGGTATCTTCTTTACCCTTTACTAAGCTAAGCAACTCATCTACCTTAGATGTAAGCTCTTCATTATTTACCTTGGTGATTGAACTTACTCTCTTTGAGGATCTTTCCACATGCCATTGGGCATGGTTGTTTTGCATATCATCAAGTAACTTCTTTGCAACACTCACTTGCTTTCCCATGATTGTTCCTCTTACTACAATATCTAGCATAGACTTAGACATTGGGTTAAGACCATTATAAAACAAATGTAATATAAGCCACTCTTCCATCCCATGACTAGGACCGTTCATTACGGCTTATTTCATCCTTTCCCACGCAAGCGCTACTGGCTCACGGTCTTCTTGTCTAAATCTTGTAATGTTGGATCTTAGTTGCATAGTTTTAGCTGGAGGAAATTTTTTAGTCATAAACAAATTAGTACATTCCTCCCAAGATTTAATAGAGCCCTTTGGTAGAGCTAGCAACCAATCCTTAGCCTTTACCCTAAGAGAGAAAGGAAACAATCTTAATTTAATAGCATTTGGATCTACATCCTTAATACGCATCATGTCGCAAATTTCAGTGAAAGTGTTTAAGTGCAAACCCGAATCTTCAGTGGATGAGCCCCCAAATTGGTTGTGTTGAACCAAACTTATAAGGTTATTCTTTATCTCCACATCAACTGCGGGCTGAGTGATGGGTGCATGAATAAAATCATGAGTGGGAGTAGCATACTCCCCTAATCTCTTTTGAGCCAAGGCTCTTATTTTTTTCGTATTTTTTAAGTAATGAAAATGAATAACAAGTAACTATTTTTTGGGGGTTTTCAAATAGATAACAAGAAAGTAAACTAATAACAAGAATTAAACTACCAACTAATAATAAAACTAAAAACAATGTCTCTAGTGACCTCACTAGGATGGCGAAATTGCTTTCCCGGCAACGGTGCTAGAAAAGGGTTGGTACCTTCAATCCGGATTCATAGATGTAGTATAATAGCTTTTCCATAGAAGACCTAGGTTTAATCGGATCTCGGAAAGCAATGCTAAAAGGAAATAAAAAGGACACGTCTACAAGACTTTGTTTGTTCGTTTTACCTTATTTTACCAAACCAATGTAGTTTATTTTATAATGGGTTTAATCAATGGATGGAGATAGGCCAGGGTTGAAGATCCATCTACAGCTGCACATCATATGTGACAAAAGATAATAATAAGCATAGTCATGTGTAATGTTTGAATCGAGATAATCTCTTGTGGGTAACACATCCTAGAGCCCCCATGATGCAGCGGACATAGAAATAGACTTCTAGTCCAATCGAGTGCACACCAAAGCCACGTGTTACAAATGATTATTAAGTGTAAAACACAAATCAAAGCTTTAAGTGGTGATGTTGTTGTGATCCCGAATGGGGCGCTAAGCGAAGACCGTACTACCCTTTCTGTCACTGAGGTTCCTATGAGATCGCCGCTAGCCAAGTATCTCACCTCAAACCTTTATCAATCTATGGGATCTTGGATACCTACAAGTCCACAGATCGAGACAAGAGACAAAGAAACAAAAGATACAAATCTCAATTGCAAACAAAATACAATACTCCCATGATCTAGATGCACATAATTGTTGCGAGGTTTCTCCCCAACCCACCGTCCGTGAGGACTACTCACTCATAAAATATAGATCAAAGATAGAAAACATCATACAAATACTTAGAATGAAATCAAATATTCTTACAATGGTCACCAAATCACAAGGATATCTAAAGTACAAAGCAATGGCTATGGCTACTGGATGGATGGATGGTGGAAGTGATGAATAATGTATGAACAATGGTGTGGATCTCCTTTGGTGGTGTTGTGATGTAATCTGAGAATGGCGGCTCTCTGGCCGGCGGTTGGAGCCTCAAAATATGTAGGCATCCTCACGAAAGATGTAGGGTTTGACGAGACGAATCCGCCGCCACCTGGTATGAGCGGACCCTACCCGTACCAGTGGTTGTTAAGCTTGCTGACGCCCTGGAATTGCTTCCCAATTACTTAGCTATGTGGACTTCCTCAAAAACCTTCATTATGACTCCTTATTTCGCATTAAAAACCATGATTTCCTGCACAACATAATTTAAAGAGATATTTTGCATATCTTTACAATTATTAGTCATTAGTGACAAGGGTTGAGAGTTTCTTGGCAATTGCTTGACCAAAAACAATGTCTAAACATAGTGGAAGATGGAAAATATTGGAGCCATCACTGGGTCCTAAGACCGTATATGGATATGTTACAAGTTATGATTACAACACTAATACAACATCGGTTCCTAATCTTTCCTTATCTAGCAAGATATGTGATACGTCCATTTTGCATCACTATTCTATATCATAATTTACTGTTATTCATTGATATATTTCATATTAAGAGATGATACTTATGTTATTTCATCTGTTTTTGCATGGTTGATGACTTTTGGAGCATGGACTGCTACAGTCAGGATTCTGATGTAAAAGGTGCTATTTGGAGGCAGAATTCGCGAAGATCAGAAAATCCAGGAAAATACATGGAAAATCCTATTTTTCCAGAAGACGAAGAAAGCCAGAAGGGGAAGCGGAGATGGGCCATAGGGGGCCCACACCACCCCCTGGTGTGGGCCACCCTAGGCCGCGCCACCAGGTGGTGTGGCTCTCCCTTCTAGCGTATATTATCCTCCCAAAACCCTAAGACTCAGGGAGCAACCACAGAAAGATTCTGCCGCCTCTACGGGGCGGAAAACACCAAGAGAGAAATATCTCTCCGGCAGACAGAATTTTGCCGGGGGAATTCCTTCCCGGAGAGGGGAGATCGTCGCTATCAACACCACCATCAAGCTGGACTTCATCGGGATCATCATCATCATCACCACCATCATCATCTCCACTAGCACCATCATCACCACCTCCATACCGCTGTAACAATTGGGTTGAATCTTGCATAGTTCTTAGGGGAAACTTTCCCAGTGTTGATTACTCTTTGTATTTGATGCTATTGAGTGAACCATTGAATTATTGTTTATGTTTAGATTGTTATACATCATTATTTTTGTTGGGTCCGCAGCATAGAAAACAAAAAATTCCTACGGTGTGAACTACACGCCAAGATCTATCTACTAGGTACAAAGCAAACGGGTGGACATACATCCATAGAGAACTTACCCTCAAAGACAACGAGCTTTGTTAACGAGTAGGAACTCGTGGTTGATGTAGTCGTACACTTGCCGATCTCAAGATCGTGAGGAAGTCCGAGCGCCGCAACTCAGCAGCGCATCCGCACTCGCACACACGTTCAAGCCACCGGACAACCTCCACCTCCTCGCTCCAGTGATCTAGCAGAAGCAACAACTCCTTCCAGACGAAATGCCACCGGGAACATGTATCTCGCTAATCCGAGACCATGGGGGAATAATTCTAGAGGGGGAGAGAGATCCTTCACAAGGAGGTGTGAGGATGAAGGAGGGAATGGGTGGCCTTTTATAGGAGGAGGGGGGTGCCCCCTCTCTCCATGGCCGGCGCATGGGGGTTGACCCCTCACCTCCCCCATTCATGTGGTGGTAACTCCTCCACATTAAAATGCCTCTTCACATTCCCTTTTAAAGTCTCCACTTTAAATGCATTAAGTTTCTCCAAATTTAATGCTCTCTCATTTAATAAAACTCTTTTATTAAATTTATTCAGAATTTTGTTAATTACTTTAATTAACAAACATTCACATATAGCCCCTTGCAATATTTCAATATCACATGCAGAACCACCTTCTGCAATTTCACCAGAAACAATTTCCGGTTTCTATTGAAACAATTCCTGCGCTTTGCAATTCTTTCGTCTGAAACATATGTGCTCCAAAATGGTGTCCGGTAACTCTTAAGTGTGCCACCCTACGGTTCACGAATAATGCAGACATGGTCGAGACCCTTCTCCGATCAATAATCAGCAGCGGGACCTAGAGATCTGTACTGACTCCTACACATTCAACGATGACTCCTGTGATCGTGAGAACCTTTAACGCTTGTAACTAAATCCCTTTGTCTCTCGATATATTACATGTCCGAGATTCGATCATCGGTATCTCCATACCTAGTTTGATCTCATTACCGACATGCACTCTTTTCTCGTTCCCGTGATATAACATTCTAGTGATCACATCACTTGCTTGCAAGCTATCCTAATGTGGTATCACCGAGAGGGCCTAGAGTATATCTATCCGTCATCTGGATTGACAAATTCCACTCTTGATCCATGAGCCTCAACATAACACCTTCGTAACACTGAACCCATCTTTATAGTCACCCTGTTACGTTGTGAAGTTTGATGTTATCAAGATACTCTTCCGGTGTTAGCAATTAACATGATCTCATGGTCTAAGGATAAAGATTACTTCGTATGATGTTATAGAAATATAAACACAATGACTTGATCGTAATGCTATACTTCGGATGAATGTTCATCACATCATTTCACCAATGGTGTGACCTTGTTATTAACAACATCCAATGTCCATGATCAGGAAACCTTGATCATCCTGTTAATCAACAAGCTAGTCTATAAGATAGGCATGACTAGGAACCCTTTTTGTTTATTAAACACACATGTATTGATGTTTCCTATCAATACAATTATAGCATGTAAAATAAACATCTATCATATACAAGGAATACATAATAACAACTTTATTATTGCCTCTCAGGGCATATTTCCTTCAATTTCATCTCTGATCATGATCCATATGATGTCTTGTGGGTAGTTCGTTTTGTTCTTGAGGACATGGGAGAAGTCATGTTGTTAGTAGTGGGATTGTGTTGAGAAAGATTCAATAGTTTGATATTTAAGTTGTGGTGTACTTCTTCTAGTGGTGTCATGTGAACGTCGCCTACATGACACTTCACCTATATGGGCCTAGGGGAATGCATTGTGTATTTGGCTACTAATCGTAGGGGTTGCCGGAGTGACATAAACCTGAACCCCCGTTAGGAAACCATTAAACAAGGGACGTCAGGGTCTTAGAGTTTAAAGCTGTGGTTAGGTTTCTACCTTAATTACTTTCTTGTACTTGCGGATGCTTGCAAGGGGTATAATCACAAGTATGTATTAGTCCTAGGAAGGTCGATACATTAGCACAGGTTCACCCACACAACACGTAGCAAACTAAAGAAGATTAATCAACTATATGAAGCGAAAGCGCTTGACGGAATTCCCATGTGTCCTCGAGAACGTTTGGTCATCTTAAATAATACAACCGGCTTGTCCCTTGCTAAAGAAAGGATTAGGCCACTTCCTGCATTTATTCTTATTATCTTTTATTTACTCGTACATTATTTACTTGCATTATCAAAAAAAACCTAAAAACCGTTTGGTAAGTATTTACAGAGAATTCCTGCTCCTAGCCATTCGCTAGCACCTTCTGCTTCTCGTTGGGTTCGACACTCTTACTTATCGAAAATACTGTGATACACCCCCCTATACTTGTGGGTCATCAATATTTCTTCCGTCAGATGCTTCTTGGGCCTTCCTTAGTTCCTGGGCCTTGCAGGCTGTAAGCCTAGGGTAACCAATCACAATAACCCGGGTAATCAAACCTCTGTCACTACCTCTCCCCTTCCTCCCCCGTTGCCCTCCCTACCTCTCACCTTCCTCCCCTGTCACCCCAGAGCGCATCCAGACAAAGCCTGGTCGTCACTAGCAGTGGGGGCCTCCTCGTATCCATCCATGAAGGATCAACAACGGTCGTCTTCTCCTAGTAAGGTTGTGGTGCGGCCAAGAACGTGAATCGGTGGCTCTTTGATACATGTATTTTGCATCATCATAATAGACATATATATGATTAGTTTAGAATATTATTTGCATGATTCTACCTTTGTTTATGCATTTTTAGATGATTTTCAAGACTTTCCTACAAAGTTCCCTTCTTTGGTATTTAATTTATGGGAGGCAAAAAACCTCCTTTCTCATATTTTTTTATTTCAGGGACCTTCTAGACATTAATAAATCAAAGGAAAAAAATACCTGGGCAGTTTTTCACTTAGAGAACGATAACTGGGCGAAAGAATCAAGCATGGAATGCCACAAAAGCCAAAAGAGACTAGGTGGCGCGCCCCCTACTAGGCCGCACCACCAGGGCCCGTTTGGCCCTCGAGCGTGATCTCGTACCCTCCTTTTTATAGATGTCTTTGTTTCGCAAAAAAAACTGCACCATATTTTCCCCACGATTTATAGAGGCGGTGGTGGAGGCGAAAGTCTTCTCCTACTTCGGGGAGGGAAGATCCTGCTACAACGGAGCCTCCAACAAGGGCGAAATCAACGCCATCATAATCACCACTACTCCTTGGCGTGGGGGGAGTCCTCTCCATCAACATATCCATCAGCACCAACATCATCACCATTTCTATCTCCAAGATCCACCTTGTTCCCCTCATAGTTTGTGACTGATTGAACCCTAGATATTGTTTAAGTGCTATTTGCATGATTGTGATTGGCAACTTGTCTTTATTTGGTGGAGAGGTCATATTTCAGATTGTGTTGTAATCCATATGCCACTGATCCATATCATGTTTGACATTTGTGAGTAGATCCCCATGTTCTTGAGGACATGGTGAATTGGCAATGATTCCTATATAATATGCAATGAGTATTTGGTCAAGTTTTTATCTTTTATGTTGTTCTATGATGGTGATGTGCGAACGTCGACTGCACATCACTTCACCTATATGGGATCATAGGGCTACACTTTATGCAATGATGAGGGTTGGAACAAACAAAATGATAGAAACCGCTTTCCAATGTTTAGAGTTGCATTAGAGGGGATATATATTGGAGACCCATGAACTTACTGCTATGGTGGGACATTTATGTCTTAATGATTCCTATGTTTGCACATGAAAATGGTTATAGGACCCATCATAAGGGATGTATTTTTCTCATATCTATGGCTGCACCTAAACTAGGCTCTGCCCTAAGAGAACTAAACTTGACAAGATATCCACCATATTGTGTAGAAATCTTTGTGCTAAGTAAATACATGCCTCCCTTGGGAACACTTGTCATATATAAGTACACACTTGAGCTTGTCCTCTTGCTGCATAGAGGATTGGGCTTTCTCTTATTAAGAGCATCTATTTACTGCAATTTACTTTCAGCAATTTACATTACTGCAAACTACAAACCCAAATCACACAAATCAATGCATCTTTTATTGTTTTACTTGTCAAACTTGCTAACCAATACCTTAAGATCCTCATGGGTTCGACAACCTTTTCTTAGTGAAAGGTACTACAATTGATCTCTTTCACTTTGGAGACATCACTCCACTGGCATGTCTGGAGGAGGTATGGCACGACGGATCAACATATTGGTCTGCACTATGGAGGGATGATAGCTTTGACCCTGATCTCTAGGCGACAAGGAGGTGGACGACGCGAGCTGCGGTATCACTGGTAGCTTTGACGGCGACGATGTATGTGGCTAGATCAAGATCCAATCAACTGGATATGGATTTGTGTAGCTGCTAGTGAAATCCAAGATTGATGATGATGACGCCTCTTGGCATCGCTTTCCTTGTTGAAGGCATCGTTTTTGTAGCCCCATTTACTTGCTCGGGTGCTCTAAGGGAAACCCTAGATCTAGGTCTCCGTGATTGGATGTTGGTGACACTATGGTGTCTTTATCCCTACCGGGGACATCATCTTTGCAAAACTAACTAACAGGAGTGGATAGGATATGGAGAGGTGTTGATCCTATGCATCAACGGCGATGAGTTTCAGCGGCATGGCGCAACAGGGTCTTCGCGTCAAAAGCATGATGGTGGACATGACTCACAAGGTCAATGTATTGATCCCTATTCTGAAGACAGCTCTTCAGAAGATGGCAGTGTTCACTTATGGAGTGTGTGTGCCGAGGGTCTAACGAACCGGTTTGTGCTCCCGGCTCGCCGCTGGGCTGTTGGGTGATGCCTCCGATTTTATGATGATGTACGTAGGTTCGAGGTCAGGTGTGAGACCCCTGGGATCAGGGTTATACAAAACCCAGACCTTAGTCTGACATAAGCATAACCTAAAACTCGAGAGTGAATAGTGAGAGAATTGATAACACAACAGTGACCCTACGACACAAAAATTATTACAGCAAGCTCATAGCTGAGCAGAGAATCAAAATATTACAAGCATAGGTCACTGACCACAAACATCAAACAACGGAAGGCAAATTATGCTATTAAGTATAGCAAACTTAACAAATTGCCTAAGAGGCCTGAAGCATAAAGGCGATGTCCCATTCCATAGACCCCAGACTTCCGCCTGGGAACCCCAAGCTGCTCACCGATGTCGATGCTGTAAAGAACTCTTCTTCTATGGTAACACTTACTCTGCAGCAAAAGTATCAACAAAGCAAGACTGAGTATAGGGTGTACTCGGCATGACTTCTGGCTGCTGGAGTTAATTTGCATAAAGCTATCTTTGTTTATAAAACAGGGAGGAGTATAAGCTCGACTAATCAGAATATTTAAAAGGGGGTAAGAGAGCGATATCTCTAGCTTTGATCATCCTTTGATATCCACTGAATCTTTATCAGCTGAACCTACCAACTAGGATCACCCCTCGATCCCTGAGGAAACATCCTTAAGCACACTTTACTTGCCAAGTTTTACGATTAAGTTCTAGTTCTCTATGATCATCACATCCGTTCCCAAGTCATCCATAACTGTGGACACAGATTTTTGAAAATACTAAAACCCTGCAGAGGTGTACAACTTTACCCACACGTACCAACCGACTCTTAGTGCCACAATTAATTTGCCCTCTTCCTTGGAAGGCCGTCAGATGGTGGTTGCCCATGACCTTTACCTTGCTTTTGCTAAGACCATGAGTCACGCCCTAAGGAGATGTTATCATAATGGGTCAAGTCCCAAAGTCGGTCCCTAGGGATGTGCACAGGGACCAAGGTTACGAAGGTCATGCCTTTCTTGTTCCCGACCATGTCCTACCTGTTATGAATGCACCTCTTTCGCTGCCTTCATCAGAATATCCAAAGTGCATATGCCAAAGGGAACACCCGAACTATGTGACTCATGAATCTACTAGGAAAGTTAGTTGGTCAAGGGGGTTTCCAGGCCCCCGTGTGGCTGCACTCTCGTCTTGGTTCAAGAGGCAAAATCTCAGGTCCTAGTAGTGGCAAGTATGGGATTGCAAAAACCATAACCCTATGTGGCCTCCCATACAAGCCTTAGCATGTTTCAAGTTACATCTCTGATCATACCACGTCATCCTGTCAAACTAGGTTCCCTTGTAGCTCTGATTCATCAACCATATGGACCAACAGTAACAACTAAGCATGGCTAAGCACAATAGATATAACAGCTATAGCAATGCTCATAAAGCCAAACCCTAGTTATGCTAGGAGAAGTGGATCATGGAATATAGGCTACAAAGGAAACATGCATTAGATAAGATACTCTATCTATCCATAGAAGACTTTGGAATCGTATGCACATGGCAAGAATTGAAATACTTTGAAATCATAGGATTATATCATGTGTGGGGCAATGCTTGCCATTGCCTATTGATAACCAATGAGCAGATATTCGTAAACCTTATACTTGAATTAATTACAGTTGGTCAAGTATTGATATCCGATCTTTGATGGTGTTGATCTCTGACTTCGATCTCGAACTCGGTCTCGTATTCTACCGAAAAGAACCAAACACCGGAAAGAAAGGAAACAATCAACACATGGCATCAATGCAATGCTCAAGCTAGTATGATGATATCACAAGTTAAAGGTTGTTGAAATATAACCCTAAACATGGTCATCAATTTAGTTGGGGTCGAAACGCCCTAAAGATGACATTTCTAGAAGAACCCGAAATGCACCTACGGGGTTGCTATTGTTATTCTAACAACTTCTTAGTTGAGGTTGTTTAACAATACATTATTACAGTTTTAAAAGGTAGATATCATTTTTTAAACATTTTGATATATTATTTATATTTTTCTGAATTACAGATCAAAAGTTGTGAATTTTACAATATTTAAGCATTTTCTGTTATTTATGAAAATATTTAAAACCTTTATTGCATCATCATGACACAGAGCTAACGTCATAAAGGGGGAGGGGATTGTACTGAGGCTGGGGCTAGCCTTAGTCACTGATGACTGGGCCCCTTTATCCACCTCAGCAGGCTGCCCTAGCGAACCATGCCAGTGCCATGCTGGCGACATGTGGGCACCACGTCGACGCCACATAGGCGCCACGCAGGACTCGCTAGAGAACACGTCGGGCGGCGGTGGCTAGTGGCGCTAGATGGCGAGCAGAGCTGCATCGCGTTTGAACGAGCAGAGCGCTCGGAGGCTAACGGTGGTCACGCCACCCCTTATTGGTCATCGGAGCCACGGTGAGCTCCGGCACAGGCGCGACAGAGAGCGAGAGGGAAAGGAAGAAGGGGTGGTTGAGCACCCTGAGCTCACCAGGAGTGCGTTGGGGTAGTCGGCATGGACATACGAGGTCTTAAGCGATGACAATGGCAGCGACGGCGCTTGGACAGAGGCGAATAAGGAGACATCGGTTCCGGAGATTTGTTGCTCCCCAGCAAGCACGGTTCGGCAAGAAGAACTTGGATGGCGAGTCGGAACCTCCAACAACCTCGGTTGGGTCTAGGGAGGCCTGGGACGGCGGGGCGCTAGCGAACTCTGAAGCTAGGGTTTCGGGTCAAATTGGGAACACGTGAGAGAGAGAGGTCGTCTGGGGGAGGAAGAAGATAGGGACGAGGTAGAGGCATGCACGGTGGTCTTATCCTCCTCTAGAGCGGTAGCAGGCATCTTGGTGCAGCTGACGGCGAGGTGCGACATCGAGCGGCGTCGAAGGCGACACCGAGCAGCTTCAGATCAAGGAGGAACACGACGAACCTGTAAGCTAGGTCGGGCTTCTGTTGGGCCGGCTAGTGGGCTACGAGAAAGGTTGAGGGAAGGAAAGAGAGAGAGTAGGCTGCAGCCCGTGAAGCTATTCATCTTATTTTTTCTCTGAAACTATTTTCTATTTATTTCTCCTTTTCGATTTTGTAAATTCACTTCCAAACTGATTTTGAACAATTCAAAATATCGAAGAGGTTGTGTGTCCATTTCTTGCATGCATTTTAGAGTAGATGATACTCATGATGCACAAGTCAAATCCTAATTACTATTTAATAAAACTAGGGTTGTTACACAGGGCAATGTGCCTAACATGGCCACCCCCTTTATCAAGGTTGTAGGTATTGCGACAACTCTCGTTAGTGAGGTGGCTTCGTATTGAGCTTTGTATTTTTTTTGTAAGCCTATAATGGTTAATAAATAAAGATGGTTATATGCATCATTTTGATGCAGAGGCCGGGCAATCACCTCTCTTTCGAAAAAAGACAAGATTGCCTATTTTACTATCTCCCACATTTTAGAACATTCTAAATCTCAATTAGCATCCAAATATGTATCTATAGCAGCATAAACGAGCTAATGATTATAAAATCACACTCATTACAAAGTATTTTTGATTACGAATATGCTAGTGTATATTTTGTGTAACGTAAGTTACATAGTACTATTTGGATTTATTTTAAAAAAAAATTAAACAGTCAATTTATAAATTTTATTTTGCAACGGATGTTGCAACATCTTTCTGAATGATGATTATTTTGTTCTGTACTTTCTGAAGTTAAAATTTAGAACTGCTAGTGCAAGACTGTTAACCGTATAATTCCTATCCCAAAGGATCCCAAAACAAACAAAAAATGCACATTCTGAAACTAAACATCTGGATGGATAGTTGCAAGTTGAACCATGAGAGAGGGCTGAGCATGGCCTGTCCTCACTCCTCACCCTTTTCGCACCAGATGCTCCGCGTCGCCGAGCTCCACCTCCCCCAGGCTTTCCCCCTCACCGTCCCCGAAGAGCAGCTCGATCTCTTCCAACGTCTTGCCCTTCGTCTCCGGCACAAACCTGTACACGAATACCACAGACAGCGCCGAGATGGCCGCGAACACGGAGAAAGCGCCCGCGACGGAGAGAGCGCGGCTCACGGACAGGAATGACATAGCCACGGTCCCGCTGGTCACCCGGTTCACCGCCGCGCCGAGCGCAGCCGCCTGTGATCGCAGCCGCAGCGGGAAGATCTCCGAGCTCGTCACCCAGCACACCGGCCCTATCCCCACCGAGAAGAAGGCGACGTCGCCGCAGACCGCCACGACGGCGACGGCGACGCCAAGTGCCTTGGGCACCGCCCCGTGCGCCAGCAGCCAGAGCGTCGCCGCCAGGAGAACTAGGCAGACGGTCATGCCAACCGTGCTGACATACAGCAGCGGCTTCCGGCCAACGCGGTCGATGAGCACGATGGCGAGCGCGATGAACACCGTCTTGAAGAACCCGACGGCGACCGTGGCGAGAAGGAGCTGGCTCTCGGTGGTGACGCCCGCGTCCCGGAAGATCGTCGGGCTGTAGTACACGAGCGCGTCGATGCCGGTGATCTGCTGGAAGCATTGGATGCCCAGCCCGGTAACAAGCATCCGCCGGATCGTCGGCGAGGGCCTCGTGAGCTCCCGCCACACCGTCTGCCCGGAACCCGTCGCGGCGGCCGCCGACGCCTCGATCTCCGCGAGCCTCTCGTCGGCCTCCTCCTCGCTGTCGGTCACCTTGAGAAGCACGGCGCGCGCCTCGCCGGCCCTGCCTTGCACGACCAGCCACCGCGGCGACTCCGGGATCACGAGGAGCGCGAAGACGATAGACACCGACGGGACGATGCCGACGGCGAGCATGACGCGCCAGTTGATATGGTCAGGCAGGCCCGAGAATACGTAGTTGGAGATGTACCCGAGGAGTATCCCGAGGTTGATGAAGATCTCCGGGAAGGAGGTGAACGAGCCCCGGGAGGCGGCGGGGGAGATCTCGGCGATGTAGACGGGCGCGATCATGACGCCGAAGCCGATGCCGACGCCGGCGAGCAGCCTGCCGGCCATGAGGACTCGGAAGGAGGGCGCGAGGGTCATGACGGCGGCCCCCGCCTGGAAGACGACGGCGGCGAGGCCGATGGTGCGCTTGCGGCCGACGGCATCGGAGGTGCGGCCCCCCGCGAGGCTGCCGAGGAGGGAGACGAAGCTGAGGCAGCCGACGAGAACCTCCTGCTGCACCTCCGTGATGTGGAGGTCCCTCTGGATGAACAAAATGCACCCACTCATTACTCCGACATCTGAGACGGAGAGATGAAATCAAGTCAACGATGCTATTAACCGGTAAACAAGTCAACGCGATTCATTGATCACTTGTTAGAACTAATTATCCATATGACCATATGCCCTGCACGATCGTCAAACTCACGCGGAAACCAAAATGAAATCTGCGTCACGAATTCTATCGACGGCGACGGCTAGCGCTGCCGGTGCCGGAGATGCGGCCGGAGGAGGGAGGACGTACCGTATCCCAGGAGCACAGAGTTGAGGGAGGCGAAGACGGAGCAGACGAAGACGTATCTCGTGCTGCTGCGGCTCCGGCCGACACGGACGGCCCCGCCGCCCTCGTGCTCCTCCGGCGGGGGCACGACGTCATCCATGCGTACATACTTGTTCTTCCGGCCGAAGAATCCCGGTAAGCTGGGCAAGTTGCTGCCGCCGTTGGGCGCCGCCGGCTCGGCGCCCAGGAGCCCCATGGTTCACCGTCCGTGCTCCGAGCGTCTTAGTCGCTCTCGGTCCTCCGGTAAGATCTGGGCAAGAAAGAAGAGACGGGGAAGGAGGAGGAGACGAGACAGCTTGCATTTTTAGACGTTCTTCGTGTACTTTTGGCGACCTGCAGGCACGCGATTTGGTCGTCGTTCAACTCCAAGGCGTCGCCGCGTCGGGACTCTGGAGCAGCAGCATTTTTCAAATGGACATCTTCCCTACGAGCCCTTTGACTCCTGTGCTAATCTCTAAACAGGACTATAGATTCCACAGGATTTGTCTACATCTCAGTTGATTGAGATTTTCTTAAGTATAAATCAACGGAGAAAAGTACAACCGTAACTAAGACTGCCAAAGAAGTGCAACTGAAACTAGTTGCACTTTTTTTTAACAGATCAGTCGCACTTTTTTTTAGGTACTGAGATTTAAAAAAATCTTAGTTGATTGAGAAATAGCAAAATCGAAAAGAAAATCACAATGCGCATGATACTTGGGTCTTTCTGCAACTTTTATTCGAACAAAGACACTGCAGCATGAAAATTGGAATGAAGATTGGAAAGGCAAACAAATTTGAACTCAGGCGCTGAATACATACTCCAACTTATGTTCAATACACGAACTATAGGTTTTGGGGATATTTTTTGTTGTTTCCCACCTTGCTCCTACTACTATCTTATTTTGGCCATTTTCACTTTTGCTTTCGTGCCTTGTTGTTGGGCCCCAAAATAATGCAGAATGACAAGTACAAGATGGATGCAAGTCTTGTAACGGGAGAGGGCTCGTGCGGCTGATCTCCATGGGCGTGAGGTACGGCTTCAGCGGGTCTTGGATCTCCCGCGGAGGAGCGGATGGAGGACGGATGCGGACGTACGCGGGTAGCGGTGGCCGTTGGCGGCACGGCGTTGTGCTGGCGGCAGAGGCGGGACATGCCATTCTGGACCCGATCTCGGTACTATGCGGTGTCTGCCGACCATGTGGCTTTCTGCCCCTGTTTTGGCATCTCAAGTTCGTCTTCTTCTCCGCTACCGGCCGGTGGCGTGGGGACTGCTGGCGCGGCTTTGAATAAAGGTGGTGGTCCTTTGATTTCTCTCTCGCCATGATGAAGAACTGCCTGTCGCCGGTCTTCATTGATCTTGGGTGGACTACCGAGTTCCGGAAGAATCCACCGGTGAATTCCAAATGGACGACATGACTGGAGTTTGCCGGTGCGGACGGTGTTTCGGTCATGCGCAACCATGTTTTTTGTTGGCTGTTTGATTTTAGAGGGGGTGTTGTGAAGCTCTGCAGTCTGTTGCCATCATGGTACATGCCTTCATTCCACATTGAAGTCAAATGCGGAGAATGGCAGGGAATCCGGGAACTGAAGACTGGCAATAATGGAAGTTTGAGTCCTGATGGTGTAGGGATTCTGGCTTGGTGTTTTGTGACTTGGAGCAGCAGAATTGGCAAGTGGGGGCGACATCACAGGAGGAATTCAGTGTCTAAACCTGCAGGGTGAAAATCCAAGGTCTGGCCTTAACTGGTTGTGCCTGGCAATGACCTTGTTGAAGGCATTGTTTTGTGAGTGCGGGGACTTTCTCCAGGGTGAAAACCTATGGTCTTTGATCAGGACGATGACGGCACTTGAGCACTGTTCCCTTCTTGGAGGCATTGCTTTTGAAGTTGTTGGATTTCTGGTGCTGTTTTGGTGGTGTTTGGTCCGCGATTTCAAGAAACTAATCACTATAGCGGGACTTTTCTTTTATGTATTTCTTCTTTCTTTTGGTTGCGTGCGTCTGTGCCAATAGGGTAATGCGTTGTTGCAGAGGCTGAGTGTAATTGGTATCTCCTGATATTAATATATGCTCATTTCCAAAAAAAAAGGTACCCGAGGAAAAAAAACTCCCTAGGAATAAGCCTTCTATCAAGGACTTTCAGTAACCCTCAAAAAAATCAAGGACTTTCAGTTGGATTTGGGGATCAGAAGGATCAGATTTTGAGGTTTCAATGGAACGGATGAGTGCCAACCAAAAACGACACACACGGAAAATAGACACATATATAAGAGTGGTCATTTTCTCTTTATTATTCATATGAGAAGTTCATGTATCATCTATGAGACGGACAGGCATATCACAACAAAACCTGCCAAATTGTATAAAAATTGTAAAAAATGGTACTCTCTCCGATCCATAATAACCTTCACCATTTTGTTGGGTTTCCTCCTCATGTGTGATGTGAGAAGATGGCCTTATGAAACCTTTCAGGTGGCCCAAAAAGGTCCAAGAGCCCACCAAACTTTAGGGTTATGACGAATGATCATTTTAGACATTGCATATGAGGGAAGGGGGAAGATAAGCCTCCCATCCAGCCACCACAAGGCTGAGTGACGAAAATCCAGGTTAGCCTCCATTGGAGAAGAAAACCAAGAGAGAAGGGAAAGGGAAGAAGCTGAATCAAGCACCAGGCTTTGCCCATAAGGCCATGACGTCCAGATCCACTACCTTGTCTCCTTCAAGTTGTGGTTCCACCATCTTTGGTGAGATTGCTCCGATCCCTAGCTCTTATGCCCCAAATCTTGATGTATGAGATTCTCTAGTGCTCTCTGGAGAAGAACAAGTTATATCCCCATTTGATAATAGTGGAAGAAGATTTGGGTGGCTTCGGCCGTGGTTTTTCCTCTCAAGTTGAGAGGTTTTCCACGTAAAAAGGATTGGTGTCCCTGTGTGTTGATTATCTTGTTATTGCTCCAATGTGCTGAGAGCATATAGGACTTGTCATGCCTACCAGCAGATTTCAGCCATTGTGTGTGAGAGCATACAGGACTTGTCCTTGGTTGGGATAGAATCTGTTTCCTCCATATATGTTTGATGCATATGTTTCCTTCCGTGATTGAGCAACGATCCATGGATTTAGTACATGAGTGGATCTGAAGTTTACATCTTATTTCGCTGCGTATTTTCATATCACGTTTGAGTATGCTAATTCCCCAACAGAGTGGTATCAGAGCACAAGGTTTGCTCTAAGGTTGCTGCTAGCTCGCAATGGCTTTGGAAGAAGGCGCCACCACAAGTGGCATCATAAAACTTGATTCTTACAATTTCTCATTATGGAAGCTCAAGATGGAAGACATCCTTTATTGCAAGGATTTGTATGAGCCAATTGTGAAAGAAAAAATACTGACATCCTGTGTCACGGAAGAAGAATGGAGAGTGATGAACAGAAAAGCAGTAGGTATGATTCATTTGTACATCAACCACAATATATTCCACCATGTTGCAAACGACACAAATGCGTATGAGATGTGGCAGAAGTTGGAGTCAATGTATGAGAGGAAGGCAACTATAAACAAGGCCTCGGTAATCAAAATACTAGCCAAGCTTGAGTACCGGGATGGTAGCAGTGTTATTGAACACTTGAATGTCTTCCAGTGCCATATAAATCAACTCTCTGTCATGAAGATCAATTTCGAGGATAAGGTGCAAGCATTGTTGCTGCTGAGTTCCATGCTTGATAGTTGGAACACGCTTGTTGTGTTGGTTAGAAATTCAGCTCCGGGTGGGAAGTTGACGTTAGAGATGGTGAAGAACAACATACTGAATGAAGAAGCTACAAAGAGGGGAAAAGGCGATGTCGCCTCTTATGATGCCTATGTGGCTGAATCCCATGGCAAGAATGACAACCGTGGATGTGGCCAAGGCAAATCTCAGCATGGAAAAGACCAGAAGTCCAGGGGGAGATCAAAGTCAAGACAGAGATCAGGTGCTACTTGCTATTATTGTGGCAAGCTGGGACACAAGAAGAGCGATTGAAGAAAATACAAAAGAGATCTGCTAGAGGGAAAAGTAGAGAAGAAGGTCGAGCAAAAGGGCAAGAATGGTGCCACCATGACTGCAGAATGTGAGCAAGGTGAAGATTACCTAGTCATTGAATATGAAGAATGCTATAGTATTGTTCGTGATGATGCCATGAGTTGGGTTGTGGATTCAGGTGTGTTCTTGTATATTACATCACACAAGGAGTATTTCATGTCCTATACGAGCGGCATTACTGGCCAGGTAAGGATGGGGAATAGTGGTGCGTCGACTATTGTTGGCAAGGGCACTATATGCATTGAGAAAAACACAGGCTGCAGGTTGGTGCTCAGTAATGTGAGACATGTTCCCAACATACGGTTGCATTTGTTGTTAGTTGGAAAGCTTGATGACATTCGCCATGGAAGTTATTTTGGTGATGCAAAATGGAAACTCACCAAAGGCTCTTTGATTGTGGCTCGAGGAAGCAAGCAAGGCTGTCTCTATGTGACTAAAACCAAGCTATGCAATGATGTGCTGAACATCACCGAGAATGACACTTTGGTTGAGTTGTGGCACAAGAGGCTTTGGCACATGAGTGAGAAGGGCATGGAGACTCTTGCTCGCAAGAATTACCTCCCTGAGTTGAAAGGTATAACCTTGAAACCCTGTGAACATTGTTTTGCTGGCAAACAACATAGGGTTGCATTTTGTACACGCTCGCGCATCACACGGAGAATGTTCTTGATATTATGCACACTGATGTTTGCTCCATGACCTAAAAATCCCTTGGTGGAGCATTATACTTTGTGACATTCATTAATGACCATTCCAGAAAGATATTTCTCTATGCGTTGAGAAACAAGTGGCAGGTGCTCAACGTCTTCAAGGAATTCCATGCCAAGGTTGAGAGAGAAACTGGCAGGAAATTGAAGTGTGTGAGATCAGAGAATGTTGGTAAATACCGTGGTCCCTTTGAGAAGTATTACAAAAAGTTTGGCATCAGGCTTGAGAATTCTCCACCAAATACATCCCAGCTCAATGGACTTGCAGAGAGAATGAACATGACTCTCACCGAGAGGGTCATGGCTATGTTCTCTCATGCAATGTTACCTAATTCCTTTTGGGCTGAAGCTTTGAATCATGCTATGTATGTACTAAACATGTCCCACTCAGTTTCTCTTGCAGGTGATATTCCTCAGATAGTTTGTTCAGGGAAGGAAGTGTCATACAAGCAATTGAAGGTCTTTGGGTGCAAGGAATTTGTGCATGTCCCTAGGGACAAGAGATCCAAGATTCATAGCAAGACAAAACAGTGCATCTATCTCAGCAGTACAAGTGATGAATTTGGATACAGATTGTGGGGTCCAATCAAGAAGACATGTAGAAGCCGAGATGTGGTTTTAATTAAAGATGAAACAATACAAGATATTGGGAAACCGGTGAAGCCGAAGGCCACCACACCTTAGGTTAACTTGGATCCAGTTAACCCTCCGCTCGTGCATCACAATCACGGGGGAGATGATGATGCTGAAGACAATGATGATGCAACTGAACAAGGCAGTACAAGTGAGGGACATGAACAACCATATAATGAAGATGATGATCAAGGTGATGTTAATCCACCTAATTCCCCACTACCAGTGCAGCAGTTGAGAAGTGGAAGATATCCAACACCTTCCACAAGGTATCCACCATATCAATATGTGTTGATGACTGATGCAGGTGAGCCCTCATGCTATGAGGAGGCAGTGTCTGATGAGCATAAGAATGAATGGTTGGAAGCCATGCAGGATGAGATGAAATCCCTGTATGAGAAAGACACCTTTGAGTTGGTGTCTTTGCCAAAGGGCAAGAAAGCGCTCAAGAACAAGTGGGTGTACAAACTGAAGACTGAAGAGCATATCTCGCATCCAAGGTACAAGGCCAAATTGGTTGTGAAAGGTTTCAGTCAGAAAAAGGGTATTGACTTTGATGAGATATTCTCTCTAGTGGTCAAGATGTCTTTGATCCGAGTTATGCTAGGCATGCGTGCCACCATGGACTTGGAAATTGAGCAACTCGACGTGAAGATAGCATTCTTACATGGTGAACTAGAGGAGGAGATATACATGGAGCAACCAAATGGATTTGTGGTTGCAGGCAAGGAGAACCAAGTGTGCAGATTGAAGAAGAGCTTGTCTAGCTTGAAACAAGCTCCTCAGCAGTGGTACAAGAAGTTCGAGTCATTTATGACTAATCTTGGATACCATAAAGCACAACCTAATCATTGTGTCTTTATGAAGAGTGATACGTCCATTTTGCATCACTATTCTATATCATAATTTACTGTTATTCATTGATATATTTCATATTAAGAGATGATACTTATGTTATTTCATCTACTTTTGCATGGTTGATGACTTTTGGAGGATGGACCACTGAAGCCAGGATTCTGACGGAAAAGGCACAGTTTGGAGGCAAAATTCGCGAAGATCAGAAAATCCCGGAAAATATATGGAAAATTCTATTTTTCTAGAAGACGAAGGAAGCTAGAAGGGGGAGCGGAGATGGGACAAAGGGGGCCCACACCACCCCCTAGCGTGGGCCACCCTAGGCCGTGCCACCAGGTGGTGTGGCCACACTGGCCCACCTCTAGCTCTGATATTTGGCATATATAATCCTCCCGAAACCCTAAGACTTGGGGAGCGACCACAGAAAGGTTCTGCCGCCTCTGCGGGGCGGAAACTACAGAGAGAGAAAGAGCTCTCCGGCAGGCAAAAATCTGCTAGGGAAATTCCTTCCCGGAGAGGGGAGATCGTTGCCATCAACACCGTCATCGAGCTGGACTTCATCGGGATCATCATCATCATCACCACCATCTCCACCAGCACCATTATCACCACTCCATACCGCTGTAACAGTTGGGTTGAATCTTGCATAGTTCTTAGGGGAAACTTTCCCGATATTGATTACTCGTTGTAGTTGATGCTATTGAGTGGAACCATTGAATTATTGTTATGTTCAGATTGTTACTTATCATTATTTCATCTCTGATCTTGATCCATATGATGTCTCGTGAGTAGTTTGTTTAGTTCTTGAGGACATGGGAGAAGTCATGTTGTTAGTAGTGCAATTGTGTTGAGAAAGATTCAATGGTTTGATATTTAAGTTGTGGTGTTATTCTTCTAGTGGTGTCATGTGAACGTCGACTACATGATACTTCACCTTTAAGGGCCTAGGAGAATGCATTGTGTATTTGGCTACTAATCGCGGGGTTGCCGGAGTGATAGAAACCTGAACCCCCGTTAGGAAACCTTTGCACAAGGGAGTGTAGGATCTCAAAGTTTAAGGCTTTGGTTAGGTTTTTATCTTAATTACTTTCTTGTAGTTGCGTATGCTTGCAAGGGGTATAATCACAAGTATGTATTAGTCCTAGGAAGGGAAGTACATTAGCATAGGTTCACCCACACAACACTTATCAAACTAAAGAAGATTAATCAACTATATGAAGCGAAAGCACTTAACGATATTCCCATGTGTCCTCGAGAATATTTGGTCATCTTAAGTAATACAACCGGCTTGTCCTTTGCTAAAGAAAGGATTGGGCCACTTGCTGTAATTATTATTATTGTCTTTTATTTACTCGCACTTTATTTATCTGCATTAACCAAAAAAACCTAAAAATCTGTTTGCTAAGTATTTATAGAGAATTCCTGATCCAAGCCACTCATCAACACCTTCTGCTCCTCGTTGGGTTTGACACTCTTACTTATCAAAAATACTGCGATACACCTCCTATACCTGTGGGTCATCAAGACTATTTTCTGGCACGATTGCCCGGGAGTGAAGCACTATTGGAGAGTGGAACTGGTACTGTGAGTATTGTTCATTTCTGTTAGTTACTTTATTTCGATATGGATAATTCACTTAGTTTCTTATTTCGTAATGCTACTACCACTGCTAAGGTAGTAGATGAACCTACACCTGCTGAAAATGATACTTTTAAGATACCTACAAGAATTATTGATCGTGTTATGGATAACTACTATTTTGGAGATGGAACTGTCCATCCCGGCGATCATTTGCTCTTTATACACGAATTATGCGAGTTGTTCAAGTGTGCAGGTATTACAACAGATCAAGTCAAGAAGAAGTTATTCTCATTATCATTGAAAGGAAGAGCTGAGGAATGGTATAAGCTGCTGAAGAATGGTCAAGCTCTTGAATGGGGGGAAGTAGTACCTCTCTTTTGTTCCAAATTTTATCCTCCTAGTGAGATTCATAAAGACCGGAATCAAATATACAACTTTTGGCCTCTTGATGGAGAGAGTACAGCTCAAGCTTGGGGGAGATTGAAGTTACTAATGCTCAAATGTCCTATTCATGAGCTCCCTAACAATATTATTATCAATAACTTTTATGCAAGACTTTCTCTTCATGATAAGGATCTATTGGATGCTTCTTATGCTGGATCATTTACACGCATGGAAGAAGAAGCTAAATGGGATCTTCTAGACCGTATTCAAGACAATGCTGAAGCATGGGAGAATGATAAAGGAAGAAAGTCAGGTATAAATTATGATTATGAATGCATTAAATATTTTATGGGAACTGATGAATTTCATAATATTAGTAATGCTTATGGTCTTGATTCTCAAAGTATTGCAAATTATTTTAAGGCTTTTGCTTCTTATATTGAAATTCCTAAAAAGAAATGGAATAAGTATCATGAGCCATATAAAGATATTGCTAATTGTGTTCCTGCAAGAGATACTGAAGTTTATACCGCTAATCATATTTCACCTGAACCTTACATTGAGAAAATGTCTTTCCCAGTCAAGGTAAAGGAACATTACATGATAGCTAGTATGGTTAATGAAAGTACAAATAAAGTTGTTAAACCTGATGAACAAATAGCTGTTGAACCTGTAATATCAAATGTGAAAGACTTTGTCACTAAATATGTAGAAGATGGACACACTATCCTCTGTAAGGATACTCCTAATAGTGTTTCACAAAGTAGAGTTATGAGAGCTAGTGTCCCTATTTTTTCTATTAAAATTGGTGATCATTGCTATAATGGTTCATGTGATAGTTATATCGTTAAATTTATGCATGATACTGAAAGTTACTATGAGAGAGGAAAACTTGTTCTTATGCATCTCAATAATATTAAGTTTCCTTGCTTTATGCTGAAAGTCTTTATGTTGCACTTGTTTTGCCTTCCTATGCTAGCAGCCTCTGGTTTCAACAATTTATTTTCTTACAAAATTCCCTTGCATAGCAAGTGGGTTAGACTTAAACATGTGTACATTTGTTTCTTGATGCTCTCTTTTACTTCAATTCATATTCCTATGTGAGCATCATTGAAATTATCATGCCCATCTTAATGGCTATAAAGAAAGAGCTTTTTGAGAGACAACCCAATACATTTTTGCTTTCAGTTTGTTTTTGTTTATTTGAGTCTTGGAAGTTATTGCTCTACAATAACCTCTCCTTATCCTTTTTTGGTTCTTGTGTCAAGATCAGCCTCTAATGAGAGAGAAGTGATATTTGGGGAAGTTGCTGTCCCAAAATAGATTTTTGTGCTTCACTATAAAAAAAACGTTAAAAATCCCAGAACATCGTACGGATCTGTCATTTTTTGTGTGCATGCCCCAGGTTATTATTTAACTTTCATTAGTTTTGCAATTTTTTATTTGAGCAACAGAAGATTTTCTAAAAAAATGATCCTTACCTGCTGGTCTGTTTTGACAGATTTTTGCCACTCTTGCATTTGCCTCTTAAATCGATTTCCTTTTTGAATTCCTTTTGTGCTTTCGGAAGGAGTTGCTACAGTAGCTTATGTTTTGATGGATTTCAGTTAAGACTGAACTTAAAGGTTTATTATCTTGCATGCACTAATGTTGCTAATGAGAATCGTGTGAAGTTTTGTGTGAAAGAAATTTCCAAGTTGTAGGAGAAAATGGTGTAACAAGTGGTGAATGGTTAGATACTCAAGCACTATATTTTTATAGATTCTTAAGATGAAGATATTTATGCTAATCAAATGGTGACTCTGGAAAAATTTATCAAAGACCAAATTCAGAAACCTGCAGAGTCCATTTTCGAATAGATAACAGTTCTGGTAAGAAAAGGTCCGCGAAAAATCTATCAATTTATATTTTTGCAGTTTTTATCTAACATGGAAAGCAATGAGTCGAAAGAGGGACGGAAACGGAGCCCGGGTGGCTCACACCACCCCATGGCACGGGCCCACCTGGCCGTGCCACCAGGGGGTGTGGCCACCCCGGAGCCCGTCTCCGACCCGTTTTCTCCCAGTACCTTCCTTTTGTTGTTAAATTTTGTAATATATAATCCCCCGAGGTTCATATATCGTGTTTTCGTTTTGATCTGTTTTTGTCAGGAACTATTCTTAAAGTTTAGAGGCACAATGGTCTCCGCCAGCGATAAGGGCAAGGAGCTTGCGGAAGATGATCTCCAAGACCTTGAGCAGGAGGAGGAGATCGAGAGTGAAGTAGAAGAGGAGGCAAAGGAAGACCAGCATCAGCACACCAGCACCACCATTACAAGTATTGGAGTGGTGGGAAATCCCGCCAAGTTTAAAAGGACTGCACGGATGTCCACTGGAGGGAAGGTTCTGCGTCATTGCTTAGCTTCACAGTCACCTCCTCCACGCACCAAGAATCCCTTCCATACCCTTATTCATGAGCAGCAATTCTAGAATATGCCCAAGGAAAAACTACCCTCCAATTGGGATATGCCTCATTCTAACCATGCAGGAAAAGAATACTTCCAGGAGGAAGAGTGGGGAAAGAATTGCAAGAGCTGGGATTTACAGCCCGACATGATCATGAACCGCTTTGAGCATAATTTGGAGTTAATTCGTACTCTCACCTTCGAGATTGAGGACTTGAGGGAATTGATTTAAAATCTCATCAAGAGAACACCACCACCACCGAAGGAGTAATTCGTCATCAAGTTTTGGCATCCCTTTGGTTTGTTCCAAGATTGGGGGAGTGTTGCGGTATCACATCACTATCTTTTATCTTTTTATCTTTTCAGTAGAGTCATATCATGAATAGAGAAGTTGTCATATATGATGGTTTGCATTATGGAAGTGTCTCTCCTCTAGTTAGTTACCTATGTATCCCTTGGTGTGAGTTGTCGTTATGGAATATTAATGATAAGTTCTAGCATTTACTTTTTTTTACACATCTTATTTTAGTTTGCAATTTCTGTTATATGATTGATCTTGTTGTTAGTATTGGTATCACTTTGGGATCATTAAGTAAATTTAGTTGGTTTTGGCAAACCTGGCTCGGTCAGTAGCAACACTATTTGAGAATTGAATGAAAAAGAGAAAAGTACTTTTAAGAAATATAATTTCATCATCTTTCTTTCTTGATTGGCTCATAAGCTTAGTATTCTCTAGTTAAGATCTTTTGTGCTTCCAAGGAAGATTGCATGTTTGTTTTTATCACTTGTATGTTTGTTTGTTTCCTTCAACTCTTATACTTGCTACCCAGCCTTGCTAGCCAAAACCTGTACTGAGAGGGAATGCTTCTCATGCATCCAATCCTTAAACCAAAACCTATGCCATTTGTGTCCACCATACCTACCTATTAGCATTATTGTTATTCCAAGTAAATTCATGTTTTTATCTACCTTCCGAATTAAACTTGTTATGTGAAAATTAGTGATTAAAGCTGTCACGAACTTGATGGCACACTTTACTTTCTTGCACTTAATAAACTTGAACCATTGTGCCCATCTATGTTACGTATATGCTTGAATTTTGTAAGTTGTGAATTAGCAGAACCATGTTGCCATGGGGAATGCTTTCAACATTGCACTTTATTTAGTTGATATCATGTTCTTTTGCTTATGGATCCCGGTGGTGTGAAATGAAAGGGGAGCTTGTAAGGCTCATGGAGTTCGTATATGTGTTAGAGAAACGCTTGGGAGGCTAGTCTAAGCCATGCCTAATCATGTTGGAAACGTGCAGCATAACCATAGTGAGCAATCTATGAAGCATCCTAAAAAAAGAAAAAGAAAAGGGAAAATCCTATGCAGATAGCATACAAAAAGATCGCTGAGATGCTCATTGTCTGCTTGCCTTGTCATTTTGATATGGGAAAGCTTCTGTATCATCGGGCAAGGAGTACCCCGTTGGCGGTTCTTTATCATACACATGTACTTACAATGACAAGAACTTACTTGTGACTAAAGTTGAGTAGCATGAGGAACGATACTCATAAGCAAGGGGCATGAGATTTTCAGCTTATAACTTGTCAAGCATATCCTCATATTTGTTCACTTTAACCTTAATCACCTAAAGATGCTTATGATAGGGGTAATGAGAGCTGAAAGCTAATAAGTACCATAATTTTTGGAAGCTCTTTATGAAACTTGAAATCCCTACTTCCCTCTGCGAAGGGCCTATCTTTTACTTTTTAGTTGAGTCAGTAAACCTATTCCTTTCTATCTCAAGCAAGTATTTTGAGTTGTTGTGTTTCAATCATTCATATGATGATTTATTCAATCATGTTTCTTATGTTCCTTGTTTTTCACATTACTCTTATCTTAGTGAATATTACTTTGAAAGATATCATTGAAAACCCCATTATGGTTGAACTCCTGCAAATTGTTAACCGTTCTTTGACCAAGAACAAATTTTGCCATTACCAATTATGATTTACTTTGTGTATCTTTATTGTGTTTCCTTTACCTATTACAAGTTAACTTATGTAATAGTGAGTTGTTTTCTGTTATGATTTGTGTATTGATGAATGTGATGCGTTTTGTCCGTATTCTTTTAACGACACTGCACTCCATAAACCTGAGGTCATGTTTATTGAGCTCAGTTTTCGCTTGGGGACAAGCGAAGTCTAAGCTTGGGGGGAGTTGATACGTCCATTTTGCATCACTATTCTATATCATAATTTACTGTTATTCATTGATATATTTCATATTAAGAGATGATACTTATGTTATTTCATCTACTTTTGCATGGTTGATGAATTTTGGATGATGGACCACTGAAGCCAGGATTCTAACGAAAAAGGCACTGTTTGGAGGCAAAATTCGCGAAGATCAGAAAATCCCGGAAAATATATGGAAAATCCTATTTTTCTAGAAGACGAAGGAAGCCAGAAGGGGGGAGCGGAGATGGGCCACAAAGGGCCCACACCACCCCCTGGCGTGGGCCACCCTAGGTTGCGCCACCAGGTGGTGTGGCCACCCTGGCCCACCTCTGGCTCTGCTCTTTGGCGTATATAATCCTCCCGAAACCCTAAGACTCGGGGAGCGACCACAGAAAGGTTCCGCCGCCTCTACGGGGCGGAAACTACAGAGAGAGAAAGAGCTCTTCGGCAGGCAGAAATCTGCCAGGGAAATTCCTCCCCGGAGAGGGGAGATCGTCGCCATCAACACCGTCATCGAGCTGGACTTCATCGGGATCATCATCATCATCACCACCACCATCATCTCCACCAGCACCATCATCACCACTCCATACCGTTGTAACAATTGGGTTGAATCTTGCATAGTTCTTAGGGGAAACTTTCCAGGTATTGATTACTCGTTGTAGTTGATGTTATTGAGTGGAACCATTGAATTATTGTTATGTCCAGATTGTTACTTATCATTATTTCATCTCTGATCTTGATCCATATGATGTCTCGTGAGTAGTTTGTTTAGTTCTTGAGGACATGGGAGAAGTCATGTTGTTAGTAGTGGAATTGTGTTGAGAAAGATTCAATGGTTTGATATTTAGGTTGTGGTGTTATTCTTCTAGTGGTGTCATGTGAACGTTGACTACATGATACTTCACCTTTAAGGTCCTAGGAGAATGCATTGTGTATTTGGCTACTAATCATGGGGTAGCCAGAGTGACAGAAACCTGAACCCTCGTTAGGAAACCTTTGCACAAGGGAGTGTAGGATCTCAAAGTTTAAGGCTGTGGTTAGGTTTTTATCTTAATTACTTTCTTGTAGTTGCGGATGCTTGCAAGTGGTATAATCACAAATATGTGAAGGAGATATGCCCTAGAGGCAAATAATAAATAGGTTTTTATCATGATATCTCAATTAGTTTATAATAGTTTCATATTGTGCTATAACTGTGCCAAGTAGAAACATTAGTACATGTGTGGTATGAAACAACAAAGTCCCTAGTACTCTCTATTCATACTAGTTTGTTGGTCATGAGGATGATCTGGGTTTCAAGATCATGGGCATTTATGCCAATTGAGAGTAGGATCATATCATTGGAGAATGATGTGATTGGACATTCCTCGAAGGATTGCAACACGATCAAGTCATATAGTTCATTATTGCAACAACTATATCTAGACTCCTTTTCCTTAGACCGTGAGCTCATATTACTCACTGTTTCTCGAGGCTGCTTAGACTACATCGAGCGCCACTTGGTAATACACTGGTTATAAAGGTGTACGTTGGGTATTCCGAAGGAACAGTAGATGACATGTGACTACAAGATCGGGATTTGTTCACCCACATGACGGGTAAAGATACATACGGCTGGCTTGGTGAGATTACATCCATAAATGTTGCAACATGTGGCTCGGTCACGGGGATGTAATATCATGGTAACAAGAAAACGGAACTTGTTGTGAACGAGATTGAACAAGGTATGGGATACTGATACATTGCAAATGTATCTATAATTTTTGATGTTCCATGCTTGGTTTTATCCACTTTCTTGTGTTTTGTTCCAACTTTGGAGTAATTTTATTATGATTTCTTGGACTAACCTATTTACAAGAGCCACAGTGCCAGCTGCCTGTTTTCTGTTGTTTTTGGTTCCAGAAAAGTCAGAAAATGAATATTCTCGGAATTGGACGGGACAAAAGCCAAAGTGCCTATTTTTCCGGAAGGGATCAAGTGCTAGAATACGAGACGGAGAGGGGCCGGCCACACCACCTGGCCGCGCGGCCAGGTCTGGCCCGCGCCAGGGGGTGGTCTAGCCGACCCCAGCACCCCCTCGGCCCCTCCTTCCGCCTATAAGTTGCCCTCGGGACGAAAACCCTAAGCCCCCGATCAAAAATCCACGAAAGAGTCTGTAGCCGCTGTCATCTCCATCCCTAGATTGGGAGGGATCTGAAGCTCTTCCCGGCACCCTGCCGGAGAGGGGAATTCACCCTAGAGGCCTTCTTCATCACCATGCAAGCCTTCGGTGTGATGCGTGAGTAGTTCATCCTTGGACTACGGATCCATGTAGTAGCTAGATGGCTGGTTTCTCCTCCTTTGTGCTTTCATGTTTAGATCTTGTGAGCTCCGTTCATGATCAAGATCATCTATTTGTAATTCATACATGTTGTGTTTGCGGGGATCCGATGGATATTGAGATGCTATTTCAGATTGATTATTGATTCTATCATGTCTTTGTTATTTGAAATGCTTTCCGTTGTTAGTAGCTATCTTGGCCAAGTAGATGCTAGCAACTCCAAGAGTTAGTATTTATGCTCGATAGTGGGTTCATGCCTCTGGTAATCTGGGGAAGTGACAGAAATCTCTAAGGTACTAGATGTGTTGTTGCTACTAGGGAGAAAACAACGATCTTTTGTTCATAAAACAATTGTATTGTTTACTTTACACGCAGTTCGTAAAGCAATAATCTGTTGCTTGCAACTTAATACTGGAGGGGGTTCGGATGATAACCTGAAGGTGGATTATTAGTCATAGATGCAGTTGGATGGCGGTCTATGTATTATGTTGTAATGCCCAATCAAGTCTCAGAGGAGTCAAGATGATTAGTATATGCATGTATTTATTTCTCGGTGTTTGTCAATTGCCCCACTGTAATTTGTTCACCCAGCATGTTATCTATCTAAGGAGAGCCACCTCTAGTGAACTATGGATCCCGGTCCTTCTTCTTTACATACAATCTACAATCTTTTACTGCTTTGTGTTTACTTTCTGCAAACTATTACTTATTTCCATTCGATATGTTTAATCCTTTGTTTTCCACAAAACACGGTGAGATTGACAACCTCAGCGCAAGTTGGGGACAAAGTTCTGTGGTTGTGTTGTGCAGGTCTCCACGTTGTTACTAGCACCGGTAGTGCGCCCTGCCAAAGCTCAGATAGTAACACCTTTGGGGTGTTTCCTTGCTCCTACTGGTTCGATTAAACCTTGGTTTCATAACTGAGGGAAACTTGTTGCTGTGTTCATCATACCTTCCTCTTGGGGTTCCCAACGAGCTCTACATCAACACCACGCACTAAGCACTTTTCTAGGCTCCGTGTATTGAGCCATCAAGCGATTTTCTGGTGCCGTTGTCGGGGAGTCAAGGACATCTTCACAAGGGGAGTCCCTCATAACCAATCTCTTTACTTTGTTGTTTTTGTTTTGCTTAGTTCATTTTTTGCTTTGTTTGCTTGTTTTGTTCTTCAAAATTCCAAAAAAAATAGTTTTACTAGTTTGCTTTCTTATTTGAAAACCCAAAAAAAAATGACTACTCTTGAAAACACTAAGTTGTGTGACTTCACTACCAACAACAACAATGATTTTATGAGCACTCCTATTGCTCCACATGTGGCTGAAAATACTTTCTTTGAGATAAAACCTGCTTTGCTCAATCTTTTTATGAGAGAACAATTTTCTGGTATTGGTAATGAAGATGTTGCTTCCCATCTAAATAACTTTGTTGAACTTTGTGAGATGCAAAAGCATAGGGATATAGATGGTGATATTATTAAGCTGAAATTGTTTCCTTTCTCTTTGAGAGGAAAAGCTAAAGAATGGTTGAATTCCTTAACTAGGAATAGTATTGATTCTTGGACTAAGTGCAAAGATGATTTTATTGGGAAATACTATCCTCCTGCTAAGATTATATCCATGAGAAGTGAAATAATGAAGGTTAAACAACTTGATAATGAGCATGTTGCTCAAGCTTGGGAAAGAATGAAATCTTTGGTTAAGAATTGTCCCACTCATGGACTGACTGCTTGGATGATCATCCAAACTTTTTATGCAGGATTGAACTATTCTTCAAGGAACCTATTGGATTCAGCTGCTGGAGGTACATTTATGACCATCACTTTGGGTGCTACAACAAAACTATTGGATAATATGATGGTTAATTATTCTGAATGGCATACTGAGAGAGCTCCACAAGGTAAGAAGGTAAATTCTGTTGTGGAAACCTCTTCCTTGAGTGATAAGATTGACATTATTATGTCTATGCTTGTTAGTGGGAAAGCCCATATTGATCCAAATAATGTTCCTTTAGCCTCTTTGGTTGCTCAAGAAGAGCAAGTTGATGTGAACTTCATAAGAAATAACAACGTTGGCAACAATGCTTATGGTAATAATGCTTATAGGAACAATTTTGGTAACAGCAATTATAAGCCTTATCCTCCCAACAATGGTAATGCTTATGGAAATTCTTACAACAATAATAAAAGTTCTCCTTCTAAACTTGAAGTTATGCTTAAAGAGTTTATTACTAAACAAACTGCTTTCAATAAAACTATTGAGGAAAAACTCTCTAATGCTGAAAGAAATATAGCATCTTTGGCTGAAGCTCAATCTACTTTGAATAAAATGGCTGCTAAACCTGAAACTAATGAGAATCCCTTTGCAGCCACTAATGCTATACAAGTAAGAATTGATGAAAATGTTAGACTATTAGCTGAATTACATGCTAAGTGGGAAAGAGAAGATGAAATTGCTAGAAACATTAGTGTTTCTACTATTACCACCACTAGTGTTGAGGCTAGTAATAGTTCTACTACTTTAGATGATAAAGTTGATTTTGATATTGATGGTTGCAACATCTCTGAAGTTATTAAGTTCCTACAAAAGCTTTCTAAAAGTCCTAATGCTAGTGCTATGAACATGGCTTTTACAAAACACATTACTGATGCTCTCATAAAGATTAAAGAAGAAAAGATGAAACATAAAGCTTCTATTCCTATAAAGCAAGAAGATGGTTAGGAACCCATCATTAATATGAAAGTGAATGACTTTGATTTCGAAGCTTTGTGTGATCTTGATAGTAGTGTTTCTATTATGCCTAGAAGGATTTATGATATGCTTGATTTGCCTCCTCTTGAAGATTGTTATTTGAATGTCCCACTTGATGTTAATGCTAAAAAGAAACTCATGGGGAGTCTTAATGATGTTCTTATTATGGTTAATGATTCCTATGTCCCCGTTGATTTCTATGTTTTGGATGTTGAATACAATGCTTCTTGTCCTATTACTTTGGGAAGACCTTTTCTTAGAACTGTTGGTGACATCATTGATATGAAAGAAGGCACCATTAAATATCAACTCCCACTCAAGAAAGGTATAGAACACTTTCCTAAAAAGAGAGAAAAGGTTTCTTTTGCTTCTCCTATGAAAACAAAATTTGGTCTTAATGCTTCTTCATTTGAGAACACTTGATTCTTTCTTTGGTTCTTATGCCTAACTTAAAGGCGTTAAAGAAAAGTACTTGTTGGGAGATAACCCAAGAGTTTTAGTTGAGTCTTGGAAGTTATTACCTCTGTAATAAACTCTCCTTATCCTTTTTATTTGCTTTTTGTGCCAAGATTAACCTCTAATGAGAGTGAAGTAATGATTGGCAAAGTTGCTGTCCCGAAACAGATTTCTGTGCTTCACCGTAAAAATTCCTGAGAGATCTCTGTACGTCGGATGGAGCTATAATTGTTTGTGCTTCTGCCCCAGGTTGTTATATAACTTTCGTTAGTTCAACACGTTTTGATTTGAGCAACAGAAGGTCTTCGAAAAAATTCGTCTTTACCTGCTGGTCTGTTTTGACAGATTTCTGCCATTTTCTGCATTTGCTTCTTGTTAGTTCCTTCTTGAGTTCTTTTGGGGAATTGAGCTTTTTGAGGAAAGTGATACAGTAGCTAGTGTTCTAATGGAAGTTTATTTGGTGTTAGAACTGAACCTTGAGACTTATTTATCTTAAGTGCACTAATGTTGCTAATGAGATTGTGTGAAGTTTTGTATGAAGGAAAATTTTCAGGTGTATGGAAGGAACGAGTAATGAGATAAAGGATGGACTAAAGCTCAAGCTTGGGGATGCCACGCGTGTCACCCCAAGAAATATCCAAGAAGTACAAGCGTCAAAGCTTGGGGATGCCCAAGGCATCCCCTTCTTCATCAATAAAAATTCCAGGTTTCTTCCAAACGCTTCATTTTTATTGTTTCGTGCACAGTTGTGTTTCTCTTGGAGCGTCTTCTTTTTCATTTTCGTTTTGGTTTTTAGTTTGCTAGGTTTGCTTAGTTTTCTGAATAAGTTGGTTGTACCCCCTCTTTCACACTTTGGTTTGCAAATAGTTTGGTTTGGTTTGGAAAAGAGTAGGAAAGTTCGTGCTTATGTGGTAAAAAGACCTCGTTTTTTACTGTGGCCATGCTTTGTCATGCCGTTCTTGATATTGTTTTGGATTTATGCTTAGTATTCTTTGATGTAGCATGACTTGTTATAAACAATTGAGATTGCTTAATGTGCCTTGGATGAATCATGCGTTGTTTTAGCATATTAAAGCATAGTATAGTGGTATTCTCCTTTGATGCTTTATTTGGGTTGACTTGGCGCATGCTCACACTGACTATCTCAAGTCACCATAGCCTTTATGATCCTTTATTTTTCAACTTGTAGTATCACTTTATGCTTTGATCAATGATGTTTTGTCGCTCTGCATGATTATGGCCATTATTGCTCTCTTAGTTTGTCGCTCCCAGTCTTTTGCTAGCCTCCACAACAAAGTATGAGTTCCACTCATGCATCCAACTCCCTAAACCAAGTTTTTCCAAAGAGTCCACCATACCTACCTACTAGCTTATGCTATTCCAAGTATATTCATGCTTTTGTTTACCTTCCACTTGTTATGAGAAAACTAGTGATTAAAGCTCTCATGAACTTGATGGCACACTTTACTTTATTGCCTCTAAAAAACTTGAACCATTGTGTCTTCTATGTTGTATATGCTTGCACTTATTTGTTGCGAATTAGAAGAACCATGCTTTCATGGGGAACGCTTTCAACATTGCACTTGGTACTTGTACCTAGTTGATATCATGCTCTTTTGTATATGGATGCCGTCGGTGTGAAATGAAAGGGGAGCTTGTAAGTCCATGGAGTTATGTATATGTGTTATAGAAACGCCTGGGCCGCTGGTCTAATCCATGCTGACATGGTGGAAACCTACAGCGTAACCATAATGAGCTGTCTATGAAGCATTCTTCTTATAAAAAAAGAGTCCTATTGAGAAAAAAAGAGAAAAGAAAAAAAAGAGATACTATGAAAAGAGGAAAGAGAGAAAAAAGCACCATATTCCCATGGTAAATAAGAAGAATGCTGAGATGCTCGTTGTTTGCTTGCCTTGTCATTTTGATATGGGGATTCTTCCGTATCATCGGGCAAGGGGTACCCCGTTGGCGGTTCTCTATGATACACATGAACTTACGATGACAAGAACTTACCGGTGACTAAACTTGAGTAGCATGAGGAGTGGCCCTCGTATACAAGGGACATGAGATTTCTGACTTATACTTCGTCAAGCATGTACACCATAGTTTGTTCATTTTAACCTTAATCATTTCAAGATGCTTATGATAGGGGCAATGAGAGCTGAAAGCTATAAGTATCATAATTTTTGGAAGCTCTTTATGAGACTTGATTCCCTACTTCCTTTACAAAAGGCCTTTCTTCCACCATTATATTGAGTCTCCACCTTCTATCTTTATGCACTTACTTTGAGAGCATAGTGGCCATTCTTAGTTCTATGTGCATTGTCCCAAGACTGGTTGATTGATGCATAACTTGTTATTGCTTGTTTGAAACTATTGTATCTAGTCACTCTTATGAACTTTGAAGGTGTCCTATGCATTTTTTTGCTACTCTATTGAGGGACAAGCTGAATACTATTATGCTATGTTTTCTTTATGTGAAACAAACAAACATCTTCCAAAGCATTGTTATTCATGAATCTTTTGTTTGTGCCTTTTCATGTTGCATCTTAGTTTCTTTGCTTATTGCTAGAACTTTGTCTTTCATGTTATGATTGAAGTACTATGATCCCAGCTTTCAATGTTTTGCGAATACTTTGATGAAGTCTTTGATGGTGCATGTCACCTCAAAAATTATTTCTTTTTATCACTTACCTACTCGAGGACGAGCAGGAGTTAAGCTTGGGATGTTGATACATTGCAAATGTATCTATAATTTTTGATGTTCCATGCTTGGGTTTATCCACTTTCTTGTGTTTTATTCCAACTTTGGAGTACTTTTATTATGATTTCTTGGACTAACCTATTAATAAGAGCCATAGTGCCAGCTGCCTATTTTCTGTTGTTTTTGTTCCAGAAAAGTCAGAAAATGAATATTCTCGGAATTGGACGGGACAAAAGCCAAAGTGCCTATTTTTCCGGAAGGGGTCAAGTGCCAGAATATGAGACGGAGAGGGCCTAGGGGCCGGCCACACCACCTAGCCGCGCGGCCAGGCCTGGCCCATGCCAGGGGGTGGTCTGGCCGACCCCAGCACCCCCTCGGCCCCTCCTTCCGCCTATAAGTTGCCCTCGGGACGAAAACCCTAAGCCCCCGATCAAAAATCCACGAAAAAGTCTATAGCCACCGTCATCTCCATCCCTAGATTGGGAGGGATCTGAAGCTCTTCCCGGCACCCTGCCGGAGAGGGGAATTCACCCTGGAGGCCTTCTTCATCACCATGCAAGCCTCCGGTGTGATGCGTGAGTAGTTCATCCTTGGACTACGGATCCATGTAGTAGCTAGATGGCTGGTTTCTCCTCCTTTGTGCCTTCATGTTTAGATCTTGTGAGCTCTGTTCATGATCAAGATCATCTATTTGTAATTCATGCATGTTGTGTTTGCGGGGATCCGATGGATATTGAGATGCTATTTCAGATTGATTATTGATTCTATCATGTCTTTGTTATTTGAAATGCTTTCCGTTGTTAGTAGCTATCTTGGCCAAGTAGATGCTAGCAACTCCAAGAGTTAGTATTTATGCTCGATAGTGGGTTCATGCCTCTGGTAATCTGGGGAAGTGACAGAAATCTCTAAGGTACTAGATGTGTTGTTGCTACTAGGGAGAAAACAACGATCTTTTGTTCATAGAACAATTGTATTGTTTACTTTACACGTAGTTCGTAAAGCAATAATCTGTTGCTTGCAACTTAATACTAGAGGGTGTTCGGATGATAACCTGAAGGTGGATTATTAGTCATAGATGCAGTTGGATGGCGGTCTATGTATTATGTTGTAATGCCCAATCAAGTCTCAGAGGAGTCAAGATGATTAGTATATGCATGTATTGCTTTCTCGGTGTTTGTCAATTGCCCCACTGTAATTTGTTCACCTAGCATGTTATCTATCTAAGGAGAGCCACCTCTAGTGAACTATGGATCCCGATCCTTCTTCCTTACATACAATCTACAATCTTTTACTGCTTTGTGTTTACTTTCTGCAAACTATTACTTCTTTCCATTCGATACGTTTAATCCTTTGTTTTCCGCAAAACACGGTGAGATTGACAACCTCATCGCAAGTTGGGGACAAAGTTCTGTGGTTGTGTTGTGCAGGTCTCCACGTTGCTACTAGCACCGGTAGTGCGCCCTGCCAAAGCTCACCTAGTAACACCTTTGGGGTGTTTCCTTGCTCCTACTGGTTCGATTAAACCTTGGTTTCATAACTGAGGGAAACTTGTTGTTGTGCTCATCATACCTTCCTCTTGGGGTTCCCAACGAGCTCTACATCAACACCACGCACCAAGCACTTTTCTGGGCGCCGTGTATTGAGCCATCAGATACCAATGATTGGATCTCGGACAAGTTGTATCGAGAAACAAAAGGACAAGGATGCTACATTTAGCGGTTCAAACAACATTGTCATCAGGAATGCATAGGGGTCACATGGATATCCCTGGTCCCTCTGTTGATCATTGATACAGATCATGTCTAGAGCATTCCCGAGCCGTGAGAGGATACACTTAAGGGTACGATGAGAGCGATCATTCGTAAGACGGAATCACAGTAGAGAAAGAGAAAGCCAGAATTGTTCCGCAAAGATATCTGAAGTTGTTCGGAGAAAGAATAAAGGAAAAGACCGGAAATGTGTTTTCAGGTAAATGGGAATTTAAATATATATTTATTATATGTTAATTGTGAATTAATATATTCTAAATAATATTTATATTAAGATTTATAAAGGCAACTTTTATATTAGGCCAAATCCCCGAAGGGAAATAGCCTAGAAGAAAAGCTGTAGAAAAAGAAAAGGGAAAAAGAAAAAACAGCCCAGCCCACTGGGCGGCGGATAGTATCCACCGCACCAGGCGACACGCAACTGGGCTACGCTCGTGGGCGGGCGTCGGATAAAGGCTGCCGCACAGGGCGGGCACCAGCTGGCCGTCGCCGCTGCCAGACCAGCTCAACCCAGCCCAAGAGGAGCTCACGGGGAGCCGACTGGCAGGCTACGCCGCTAGGCCGCTGGCGGGCACCGGCCCACCCAGGTTGCTGTGCTGGCTGCTGCTGCGAGCAGCTGCCACGAGCTGGGCCGCGGGTGGCCAGCCCACCCGGCCGGCTGTGGTGCAGGCTGTTGTCTGCTGTCCCTTTGGCTTTTGGGCTGATCTGAAATCGGCCCATCCGGCCAGGACAAAAATCCCTGTGTTTTTCCTTTGCCTATTAGTCCCACATGGCTAACCCAATAGGGAGGGCACACCCCCTCCGCCTATATAAAGGGGTGCCCATGGGTGGGATTAAAGACACCAATATTTGGAGGAGTCCTTTGGTTGACTTCCTCCTTTCCTCTCTCTCTCTATACCTTGTGACCATGGCCCTAAGTCTGGGTTGTGCGAACAAGGCACACCTGCAGTACGCCGTTGCGCTGCAGGGATTCCTAGCCTGATATCAACTTTCACACTCCCGGTGGGATCAGGGAGCCGGAGGTCTCATCGTGCACCGGATGTGTATGAAGACACGAGGCGCAACACTTGGGACGCTTAAATGTCGTGAGCCAGAGCTGCTGCACGATGAAGATGAAGAAGGAGCAAGGGGTGACCTGCGAGGAGCTTCGTGACCTTGAGGTCGGCTACAAGTACGACTACATCAACCACGTTCCCCGCGGAACGTTAACCATGTACGGTTTACAAGGGTATGCATTCTCTACGTATTGGTCGTTGCCGCATTACTACATAGATAGATCCTAGGTAGTTTTGGGGTTCCATCGTAGGAATTTTTTTGTTTTCTGCTGCGGATCCCCTTCAGTGTGTATTAGTCCTAGGAAGGGTAGTACATTAGCATAGGTTCATCCACACAACACTTATCAAACAATATTAATCAACTATATGAAGCAAAAGCACTTGACGATATTCCCATGTGTCCTCAAGAATGTTTGGTCATCTTAAGTAATACAACCGGCTTGTCCTTGGCTAAAGAAAGGATTGGACCACTTGCTACAATTATTATTATTGTCTTTTATTTACTCGCACTTTATTTATCTGCATTATAAATAACCCTAAAAATCCATTTGCTAAGTATTTACAGAGAATTCCTGATCCAAGCCACTCGTCAACACCTTCTCCTCCTTGTTGGGTCCGACACTCTTACTTATCGAAAATACTGCGATACACCCCCTATACTTGTGGGTCATCAAAGAGGTATGTCGAGGGTGACTTCATTATTCTCTTGCTATATATCGATGACATGTTGATTGTTGGAAATGGCACAAAGAGGATTGCTCTCATCAAGAAGGCATTGAGTAAATCATTTGCCATGAAGGATTTAGGACCAGCTAAGCAAATACTTGGCATGAAAATCTCTCGTGATAGATCAAAGAAGCTGCTTTGGCTCTCACAGGAACGATACATTGAGAAGGTATTTCAAAGGTTTAACATGCAAGACGCAAAGTCGGTTACCTCTCCACTTGCAGGCCATCACAAACTAAGTTCAGAACAATGTCCTAGCAGCAAGAAGGAGAAAAAAGAAATGAGTAAAGTACCTTACCAATCTGCCATGGCAGTTTGATGTATGCCATGGTATGCATTAGGCATGATATTGCCTATGCAGTTGGATTTGTTAGCCGGTTCATGGAAGATCCACGGGAAGCTCACTGGAATGTAGTGAAGTGGATTCTTAGGTATCTCAAAGGTACTTCTAGACTGGGCTTATGCTT
Source organism: Avena sativa (assembly GCA_916181665.1). NCBI lineage: Eukaryota > Viridiplantae > Streptophyta > Magnoliopsida > Poales > Poaceae > Avena > Avena sativa. The sequence continues at coordinate 622,717,720 of OV702288.1, read as the reverse complement.
TAGAAGCGGTGATCCTATATTGCAAGGCTATATAGATGTAGATTATGCTGGTGATGCAGATTTTAGGAAGTCTAACTCCAGATACTTGATGACTTATGCAGGGGGAGCATTGTCATGGAAATCAAGGTTGCAAAATTACATTTAACTATCAACCACAGATGCTAAATACATAGCAGCGGTTGAGGCTTGCAAGGAAGTGTTGTGGATGAAGAACTTCTTGCGAGAGTTGGGCATGAAGCAAGTGAATTACAATCTGTTTTTTGATAGCCAGAGTGCTATCCATCTTGCCAAGAATCCAAGTTTCCACTCTCGAACCAAGCACATTGATGTGAGGTATCATTGGTTTCGAGATGTTATGAGTTCCAAGTTGCTAAAACTTGAGAAGATCCATACTAGCAAGAATGGCTCAAATATGATGACCAAGATATTGCCAAGTGATAAACTGCTTGTATGTTGCAAGGCAGCGGGCATGGCGGTGCCCCCCACATGAGTCAGATGGGGGAGAATGTTGGGTATCCTCCTCATGTGGGATGTGAGGAGATGACCTTATGAAGCCTTTTAGGCGGCCCAAACAGGTGCAAGATCCCACCAACCTTTAGGGTTATGACCAAGGGTCATTTTGGACATTGCATATGAGGGAAGGGAGAAGATAAGCCTCCCATCCAGCCACCACAAGGCAGAGTGACAAAAATCTAGGTTAGCCTCCATTGAAGAAGAAAACCAAGAAAGAAGGGAAAGGGAAGAAGTTGAATCAAGCACCGGGCTTTGACCACAAGGTCATGACGTCCATATCCACTACCTTGTCTCATTCAAGTTGTGGTTCCACCATATTTGGTGTGATTGCTCTGATCCCTAGATCTTGTGCCCCAAATCTTGATGTATGAGATCCTCTAGTGCTCTCTAGAGAAGAACAAGTTGTATCCCCATTTGGTAATAGTGGAAGAATATTTGGGTGGCTTCGGCCCATGTTTTTTCCTCTCAAGTTGAGAGGTTTTTCACATAAAAAGGATTGGTGTCCCTGTATGTTGATTTGCTTGTTGTTGCTCCTATATGCTGAGAGCACATATGACTTGTCCTGCCTACCTGCAGATTTCAGCCACTATGTGTGAGAGCACACATGACTTGTCCTCGGTTGGGACACAATCTGTTTCCTCCATATATGCTTGATGCATATGTTTCCTTACGTGATTGAGCAACGTTCCCTGGATTTAGTACATGAGTGAATCTGAAGTTTACATCTTATTCCGCTGCGTATTTTTATATCATGTTTGAATGTGCTAATTCCCCAACACGTTTTAATTCAAAGTTATACTAAAACAATGACACTTATTATGGCTCAGAGGGAGTATAACATATACTCGATTTTTGTACTTCATAGGCATACTATATTCTTTTCTAATCCAACGAAGTGCATTAACATTGTAGTTTTGTTCTTCAAAACCAGCTTCTTGCAATGATGTTTAGAAACGAGGATCACACTTCTACAACCACTATTAGGAATATCCTTCAATGACCTAACCATCTAGTCTTATTGTTTAAGAAAACGGATCAAAAGGTGCCCACCTCTTTCTCTCTATAATGTAACTACCTTCATTTTGAGTAAAATTCAGGTGGGGACCCCTACACCCCTGGTTGACAGTCTCAAAAAAAGATAAACTTCTAGCCAACAATGTGTGGTAATGCCGCATTTACCATCTTACTCGAGAAGTGTTACTTGATTTGACACGTCATCAAATTTCAAGTGTTCTGGATCATCTTTATGTAGTAACTTAAGGTCGTAATTAACAATCTTATAAATTCACTAGAACACATGGAGTATGTTGATTTTCCTAAATATACTGCATTGCCTAAATATTAAAAAACATTTATAAGTTTGAGACCGATACTTCAATGTGAGTCGACATTCCTGTCAATAACAAGGCGTTCATCGGCTGTGATGAATTCCTCAATCTTGAAGCTCTGCAATTCCGGTAGACGCGTGTAGCTGTATGTATGAGGTTGCATATTTTGCAATATGGATATTAAGATGAATATGAGAAAAACTGGAACGAACAAACACTTTGATATCTTATGCTCCATGACACAGTGACTATGGGATCATGGTTGTATGCACGGAAAGCTAGTATGGATACCCCATAGAGGCAATGTATTTGCGTCAAGTTGTACTCGACTTTTCTAAAAGATTCCATCGGTGACGCTGAATTATTTCATTCATATTTAAATATGCAATTTTAGGTAACTACGAATATTGATCAAAATGTTTATTTTAGTTTTTCTCACCAGATTTCATGCACTATAGTATATGAACACAAGGCATTACACAATGTTGATATCTATAACAGAACATGTCATGTAGTAACCGTATTGAATAGAAATTGTCTTAGAAAAATGATTAAGCCATTGTTGTAAACATGAATATACATAGAAATATATAAGTTGATAAAAAACCAAACTATTTGATCTCCTAACTAAGCAGACACATCCCTAACAAGAGCTTGTTGTTTGAACACAACAGGTCATACACAATCGGTAGGTATCACTCTGTCATATGTATTGTCTTTGCTTCTCTTAATGCGTGTTGAACCCATATGTAGCTAGATATTCTAAAGATCAATAGGTAACAATAATTGTGAAAACTCCATAAGAAACAAAATAGAAATAGTGCTTAGCACATCATATATGCGATCACTTCTATGGTTATGTGGAATGAATTACTTTTGTTATTTAATTAGGAAAACATGTGCAATCTCATGTTTGTGCGGCCATTGTGAAAATAGATAATTAGCCTTTAATATAGTAAGGTTCGGTCCAACTAACTAGTGGACCTCGCGATTTAAATCAACACTTCTCTCTCATTTATACTATTATATTTAGCTTAACTTCACCTAGTAAATTGTATAGTATATACAAATCACAATTGACCACATAAATGTTATGAAAAACATTGAAATACAACAGTTTATGTCAAATTATGACGTATATTATTGCAAAAACACATGTGGTAAATTCAAATCATATTTTGTTATAAAATGTGTGTTAGTTATGTTTTCTTAAACTTACCCTGAAATATTTATGAGAAAACATTGTATTCTGTACAATCCCCCTTACATCAAAGAAAAATAGGACAGAAAAAATAGCAATCGTCCTTGAATCGATATGTGCCAATAGATACTAGTGTATTTGTATGTGTTTAGGCCCATTTTCTATCATTAATTATATGGATAGAGGTCTCTAGATTATAGAACATGTATAAACATGAATAAGTAGAAAAATTATGGATTGTACAAGATGTCCACAAGTGTCCTAAGAATATTAGCATTGCTTATTCATTGGATTTTTCATGGACAAAATTTCCTTTTGAAGGTGCATCTGTATGTTCCTTGCAAAATCTAGGCAAAGATTCATCTCAAAGCCACTACATTAAGATCTTGTTGCTCTCTAATGGTGTGTGCATCCTAGACTATTAGGTGTTGCTTTAGAGTCTCTAGTATATGAAGAAATAAAAAATAATGTGCAAACTAGGGAAGTCCTATCGCGAAGTACGATCTAAGTTATCGTTAGGGTACAATTCATCGTAGAGATGCATACGGTGAAGAGAGAAATGGAGGATGCGGTGGTGATGATGGTAGCATGGAGTAACATGATAACTATGAGCCACACCGGGAGTGAACAATTCTTTTATGTTTTATGTAGTATATTATAGGTGGAGATGGTTTCTAGAAAGCATGCCATAAATATGAATGTGACACCACTTATGTTAACTAGATCCATTTTTGCGCCCCTCGGGGCACGGTAGTCAGGCAGAACATCAATGATAGGGGTTAGGTAAATGGTAGACGGTATAGAAGCAGATGTAGACTAAGATGAAGAACATCACATACAAAATGTTCGAACGGTGCATACATAGGTAAGATCGTTGATTGGCGCGACAACATGTTTGGATAGGAAGGAGCATGTCGTCACGTTGATCAGGCACATGTCCATGAAAGCGTGACGTTCGCCCCCTAGGGCGAGCGCGGTTGTTAGGCAGGATGTTTGACGAGACAACTGATACAAGGACCGTAAAAAGGGAAAGATTAAGAACCAGACGCTGGGAAGATCAAGAGCTGAAGAGCCGGCTAGAGCGGTCCAGCTAGACGCAAGAAGGCCATTAGGAAGCAAGCCGGACTGGAAGATGTCGAATCTCACCCGCGTACGCCTTCTCTAGCTTCCTTGCTTGCTCCCACACCTTTATCTAGCTTTCTTAGGCACTGTTGTTTCCATAACAATGACACTACTTGTCTGATTATTATTGATGGAGAGTACAAAGTCACCGGGTTGCTAGATGTGATCTAACTTATAGCGGATTGGTACGAGTAGATTGCGAGGTATCCTCCCTGTTGGCTCCTCCCATACTTTATATGAGAGGTCGGATCCCAGAGTCCAGTATGGGCAGGTTACAAGTTGGTGTTTATGTAGAGTCTAATATTGGACTTTCCTTGTCTTGTGCACTAGGAGTCGGTGTCCTTGTAGGCTTCATATCTGTGTGAATCGTCATGGGCTTCATGGATCTTGGTGTATCTTCGAGTGAGCCTTCTGTTGGACCACACTATATATGCCAACAATGGGCACCTGAAGGGTCATGCCCATGCTAGTTACCGTGAGCTTGTAGGATCGCACACTTAAGGGTTGGAGCTAGACCGATGTGATCCAACTAAAAGTGAGCTAGCTACGTTGGACCTAAGGACATGGACTGATTCAATGAGTTGGACTCATGTAACTGAAGATTAGGTTTTAGATTAATAGGTGGCAAGAATTGCGGGCCCACGCCTATTTGCTTATATATAGTGGAGGACGTGGACCCCTACCCACCATCTCTACAAGTCGTGGAGCTGACTAGACAAATTTAGCAATCCACTGCAGGAGTTCCACCTCATGTGTGTGGATACCAGCGGATGTGTTGCATCATCAGTACTAAGACGTCATACGTGAGATCGGACAGTCGTGACCTGCACTGTCCCAATGTGCAAATTTTTCATGTACACGTCTAGTGGTAATTCTTGTGGCCTAAAGCCTCGGTTAAGATTTTGGGAGTTGCATAGAAAAGGTTTTGTTTGCACTAGTTCCATCTCTACGTGACCCGACCCAACAAATGTAAATAAAACGTTGTCTAGGGAACCGACTTGGATCAATGGGATCCGTCCTAAAGACATTGCCCTGTCTCATCTTTGACATATGTAAAAAGAGAAAAAAAAATGCTCGGTAAGGAAAGATATGGAAAATGATTTTTGGGTCTCTGAGCGGCAGCAGCCGCGCGCCATCGACACGGTCCGAAGGCCGAAGTTGAAGGGCATATCATTGATTTAGATGTAATTTTTGTTTTTGTGGAGGTGACGAGGGGTAACCTCGGTGTAACACCCCGTCCACTCCTGGGCCCGAGGGGTGTCACTCCTGGCAGCTTAATAGGATATCTAGACTAGCCCCACAGACCAACACTAGTCTTTTTTGCGCACTTTGTCCTCACTCGTGCGCACCCGGTTATCCACTTCCCGATCGGTCACCCATCCTAGAATTGCTCTAGGCCAAGCACGCTTAACCTTAGAGTTCTTTTCGAATGAGCTTCCGGAAAAGAAGTTGCAACTTGTTGATATGGGTATCCTATCAATCCTATTAAGCCATGTGCCTGGATCTCACATACACCCACCCTTTAGAAGATCGATGCCCTCATCGATCAAGCACACCCCAGGAACGTTCCCTCTTGGAACCATTTGAGGCTCTCTATGGTCGCAAATGCAGAACTCCGATTGGTTGGTCGGGCGCAGGTGAAAGAACATTGCTTGGCCCCGACATTGTAACTCAAGCGGAGGAGAAGGTTCACATCATTCTTGAAAATCTGAAGGTTGCTCAAAGTCGCCAGAAGAGCAACTACGACAGAAAGCACACGGACATGGAGTATGTCCCAGGTGATCTCGTTTACCTTCGTGTCACCCCCATGAGAGGCACGCACCGCTTTGGTATTAAAGGAAAGCTGGCTCCTAGATACATCGGTCCATTCAAAATCCGTGGAAGAAGAGGAGAAGTTTCTTATGCTCTTGAGCTCCCTGAAAAACTCAAGGTCCATGATGTTTTCCACATCTCTCAACTCAAGAAGTGCTTCAAGGATCCCGGCAGGACCGTGGACCATGAGCTTATCAATCTTCAAGAAGACCTGTCTTATCAAGAACACCCCATAAAAATCCTTGAAGTCGCAGAAAGAAGGACTCACAACAAGTCCATCAAGTTCTGCAAGGTGCAGTGGTCGCACCATTCAGTTGATGAAGCCACTTGGGAACATGAAGATGAGCTCCGTGCCAAGTATCCTACCCTCTTCGTGTCTTCTTCTTCTTCCTAGAATCTCGGAGCGAGATTCCTGTTTAGTGGGGGAGAGTTGTAGCATCCCATCTGTCTAACATATGTAATGCTACATGGTTTAGTAATATAATGGCTACTTCCTACTTATAATTGTTGCATCATAATCATATCATGCTCATGTCATCATGCCACCTTGCATTTGAGCATCATATAAAACCTTTTTCATTTGGTCCTTATCTCATATGCATTATTAATTGTATCTGCCTCTTGACATATTGTATTTGATTCTTGATAGATGCTTGATGCCCAAGTTGAGTTGGGGGCATATCTTTTATTCCAATCCACCACCTTTCTTTGTCACCACCTTATATTTCCACCATCCTAGTTAACCATTAGCGATTATTTTTCTTTCGGGCATTTAATCTAGCTCATGTGGGTTGGGATGGATCCAATTCTATTTTCTTTTGCTTGGCCTTTACTCCACATTTTTGGTAATGCATGGGAATCATGCCATGTTATAATTATTATTGTTTTCACAAGGATAAAACATGGCATTTAATGTTTTTGCATGGGCCATGCAACCATCACCACTATTTGTTTTCCTTTGGTTTTTCTTTGTTTGTGAGTGGATCCTTTCTTGTGAGCTCTCTCTCCCTCTTAATCTTTTTCACCTTGTTTGTTTCCTTGCCATGTGCCCATCAAGCCACCCTCACATGTGTAAATGTCATGCATGAGCATGTGAGCCTTCATCCACACCCCTCTTTCCCTTACACTTGATCAAGCCTTGATCATGCCTCATCTAACCATAATCTCACCTTTCTCTCTCACCTCTCCACCATACCACCCCTTCATGCTTGATCTTGTTTGCTCATGTGTAAAACCCTAACCACCATGTCATCCCTCTCTCTCGTTTCTCTTCAAACCCTAACCCCATGCAAACCCCCATGCCGAGGCTTCCCTCTCTCCCTCTCCCTGCCAGCAAGCCCCACTAGCCCTCTCTCTCCAACCCTAAACCGAGCCTCACTCTAAACCTAGCCCTAGCCGAAGCATGCCCTAGCTAACCCGGCCCCTCTCTCCTTTCTCTCTCTCTATCTCGTTGCTCAGCAGGTCCCACACCGAGCCAGCCCCACAGCCTCGCCAACCCCACATGGCAGCCCTACCCATGCCTGCCCTGGCCTCCCACACCGAGCACCTGCTCGAGAAGGACAAAGAGGGACCGAAGCCACCTTTTTGCTTCCACCCCGAGCCCTACGGTCTCTCCTCTCCCCCTCTCGCTTTTACCTCCTTCCTCACGCCTCCTAGCCTCTTCCAGATCTCCCGAGGCCGTTGTGCTGATCCCCTCTCCCCCGATACCTTCCCTCCACCCTCGTCGGCCACTGTCGTTGTCGATCACCGTCGACTCGAAACAGGCGGAGAGTACGGTGTGTGAGGTTTTGGGCAAGACCGTGGCGAACCCTGCGACGTCCCCGTACACGCCAGCAGGGAAGGGATGCCCCGGACCTGCCGCAGTACCGCGACGTCGACGAGAAACCCTAACCCTCCGGCCTATGCTTCCTCGCCGCTCCGTCGTCTCCCGCACCGATCCGCCGTCGCCAACCTCTCCGCGGTGAGTCCCTCTCCCGCCTAGACACCCTCTGCCTCGCCGTAGACCCCTAGCCTCGCCGGGCGTTTCACCAAACGCTCTCGGTGCACCGTGGCCGCGGGCGTCTACACGTCGGCGCGTCGTGTCGCGACTTATCTGGCCACCAGCCGCCCTCCTGTCACCTTCAGGACACCTGTCGCACTGGTTACCACCATCAGCGCAGGCGCCCCGCGACGCGGGTTCGATCCCCCGCGCCGCACCGTCCACTGCCGCGCACGGATCTGACCGTCAGACCGTGGAGAAGATCCACAGTACCACCCCTTTTTTTGCACATACCCCTCCTGCGTCTTTTGCCGGCTCAACCCGCGGTCCAGCCCGACCCCACCTGTCGGTGTCTGTGAACTTTTTGCAAAAAGGCACCCGCATTTTCTGCACACTCAACCCGCGCTCCAGCCCGTACCCACCTGTCAGCCTCTGCAGGCTCAGCCGCTGGCACGTGGACCCATAGCCCGCTGGCCCACCTGTCATTCGCAGAGGCTAGGTAAACCCGCGGTGTAAAAAGCTTTCTACGCGTTGCATCGCCCAGTCAGGCCGGTCCCATCCGTCAGCGACTGGGGCTGGAGTATGGCTGGGTAACAAAAGTATTTTCCGTTTATCTGTTTTAATAAAACAAATTCAAAAATGTTTAAATACCAATTCTAATCTGATTTTAAATAACTTTTAAATTATAAATCCAAATAATACAAATGATACATGTTTTTGAATAAGCAAAATGTGAGGATTTCAAATATGCTATTCAAAATAATGTTTGAGCACTTTAAATTTTTGAGATGATTAAAATTACAAGAAAATGCCCTTTTCTTAATTAATTAATAACTTTAAATCTATAACTCCAATTTTGGCAAATAATATGTCTAACTCGATCAGCGCAACGAGCCCGTTCTAACTATGCATTCCATGTTCTGAATTGCAGCATGCATCATATAAATATTAAGTGTACAGCAAGTGTTATGAGAGCAAACCGGACTAAAAACTTAATAAAATGCTTTAATCTTATACCCCACACCTCACCCATGCCATGCTACTTTATTGCCATGTAATTGTGCATCATTCATCATGGCATGCTTGTTTGCTTGTCGCATTTCAATACATATGCTTGTGCACTTTATTTATGTTGGCCCTTGTTTGTTTGGTTCTTCTTCGAATAGACGCTGAGCAGGGGATATATCAGGAATCTCAGGAGCACTACCCAGATCCTTCTCTCGCTTCAACTGAGCTGCCAGGAAAGCACTACCACATGCTTGCATACATATAGTACCTACTGCCTCTATCTTACTCTTGCATCATTGAGTCGCGGTTGCATTAAATTGAATCCCAAGTACTGCATAGCCTTTACTTTTAAACCCCACTGAAGCTTGTTCCTCCATCCCATGAGCCATTACTACAGGAGTTGTTTGAGCCATGCGGGTCGTAGAACAGCATGTGTAGGGTATGTGAGTGTCTGATGGATAACGAGGTACCTAAACAACTTAACCTGAGTAGTAATGGGATAACTAATGAAAGTGGCACCGGTGAGCAATATCTGCTATTTGGTTCTTCATGCTCACCTGTGTCCCGTAGGACCCCGAGTACTTGATTCTTGTTCCTTGACTATTCGCACTATCCACATCCGGGAGGCCTTATGGACCCCCCCTGAGCCAGAGCTTGATTCATTCTTATTTCTTGGGGCCACAAAGTAGTTTGGGGCTTTACTACTATCCTGTACTTATGTCATGCTTTACTGCTTTATTTAAGATTGTGTGAGGAGCACCTGTACTGTTTAGGATTGCAGAGTGTTTTCGCGGTATCGACAAGCCCAGTCACACTTTCGGGTTCCCAGTCGTTTACAGCCATTGGCGCAAACCTTGGGTCCGTCTCGGAGCCGACCAACTTCGTTGCGGGTAGCTTAATGGGGTGGCCCCCTGAAATATTTCTGAATCCTGTGATCGCTTTGTCGTGAATGCCTCGTTGGGTTTTGAGTTGGTTTTTCCGAGGTTGATCGAGTGTGTGTTGCTATTTGTGCACCCCTGCAGGGTAAATCTTTCTGAAAGCCGTGTCCGCGGTTATGGACGACTTGGAGCACAGTTTCTCGATCATAGACAAGTATAACTAAAGTACCGCTTTTAAACTGACTAAGTACTTGACTAGTAAATAGTACAACACTCATGGAATGGTTAATAAAACTGCCAACGGATGGGGGTTGTTCGTCCGCTTTCTCGTTGATAAGCGAGAAGGAGGATGGATCTATTAATTATATTGTTATAACCGTTGTTACTAATTAACGGACATCCGTCTATCATTAGTTAGGCGGATGGTTAGCGAGTATCTATAGAATTGTTAGTTATTATCTTTTGCTACAATTGCGTCACCCCAGGTTGTGTCCCCTTTAGAGGCATAAAGACTTGTTGAGTACCCCTAGGGTCTCACACGATAAATTGTTTGATTCAGATGAACAGGTGTACTCGCAAGATGGATACTGGGTGGAGGAGACGGATGATGTTGGCAATGATCACTCGGTGTAGAGATTCCGGGAACGGGAATCCGTGAGATCTGTGGGCGGGATGTGTTTATTTATGTGGCATCTTATGCCGATTTGCTTCTTATCCGTACTCGGATCTTGTTTTCCGCTTCCGCCTGATACTCTGATGTTTGATGTATGAGGAGATATCCTAAACTATTATATCTATCTAGGATATTTAGATCTTGCCATAGGGCGTTGCAATATTTCTATTTCTTTTAGATGGAATGGCTCCGAGGACTGTTGTATGTGGCTTGCATACATACTCACTTGTGTATGTAGTTGATCCCTTCGCCTGCCGATTACGCCGCTCGTTCTTGTCCCGATGTTCTGAAAGTGGTTAGGACGGCCGAAAGGTCTACCTGTGAGTGGCCCATGGGCCCTACCGTACTATTTTAACCACTTTCGCTCATCCAGGCATGTAACTAAGAGCGTAATTCACCGAGGTAGTTACACTCGGCAATGCCCATGGTGATGGACTTGGGGTTTCGTGGAAACAAGAACGCTGGAGATTTCGTCGGATGTCAGGAAAACAATGAAGACAAAGTCGCCTGAATATTAGGGAAAACACTCTATTACAAGTTGTCCTCTAGATTTCGGTACCCTCGCTTAGGCTTCTCCCACCCTATATATAATAGGTCGGGTCTCAAAACCGTATGCGGATAGGTTTCATACACGCATGATTACAATACCAACATAATGCCGATTCGTGATTTCTTTCCCAATACAACAAAGAGTCTCTGTCGGTTGCTTTCTTGGACTTTTATCTAGAATCTCTATGGGCCGTAGGCCTTTTACCCAATGTAGGGTAGCGAATAATGCGCATCCGAGTAATCATACCCATGTCAGGAGGTGTTTTGTACTTTCGTTGTTTCTTTTAATGCCAAAGTCCTATTCATAAAAAATTCCAAGATGGCCTATCTTTGGAACACATATTGCAATTCACAAAGCTTTGGCAAATGCGTCACAACATTCACATGGACAATGACACCTCAAACGTGATCACCTGGAAGCTTACCAACGATGGTTGCTACTCGGAAAAATTGGCATAAAATATGCAATTTGCGGATCTCTGTCTCCCTCTCCCTCTCCTTCTCCCTTTGCTGCCTTCTTTGGTTTGGAGACCTTGGGCACCATCGAAGTGTAATTTTTTGTTTGGTTGATTCTCCAAAACCGTGTGTGGCCTGTGGATAGGCTAGAGAGGCGAGCATGGAAAAATCTTTGTAACCAGTTTGCTATTATGGTGTGGTCCACCTTGAAATCTTAGTTTGGCCTCCATGATGTTGATCCAAGAGATTGGCACGTCATGCACACCTCTAAAGAATGGTGGATTGAAGTGGTCCACAAGGTTGGATAATCAAGAGAGGTCATGGCTTCACTAGCAATGTTGGTTTCATGGGAAATATGGAAGGAAAGAAATGCTCTTGTCTTCCTCAACCAGTCAACAACCTCAACAAGGCTTGTTACAAAAATCAAAGACGAGGCAGCAATGTGGTGCCTCACCGGGCCTAATGCTTTGAGTAATGTAATGTAATGCCACAATACTAGGGTTGTGTATTTCAGTATTTGTTCTTGGCGTTTTGCCCAAGTAAACAATAAAGTTCAACAACTTAAAGCCTACATAACAAAATGTATATTCAAAACCTACATCAAGATGAGGATACAATTGAGGGACATGAACAACTTAAAGCCTACATAGTGGCCATGAATAACTTAAAGCCTACATAACGAAATGTTATATGGGTTTCAGGGCACTGGACAAAGGAAACTTATCTCTCAATGAGTCCCGAATGTAGGATATCCCACCGGTTTTTTTATAGAGAAAACGCAAAGGATTTGCGTTTCATTTCATTGAAAAGGTAGAGTTTGGGTTAGATCCTCGCAGGGAGGCAGAATACAATGGAGAGAATAAACATCAGTGCACATCCCAAGAGGATGGCAGCACTACCCTGAGCCCTTTGGCGCCTGCCCTAGCCCACAACCTGAGCTCCTCTTTGATTTTCACAGTTATGGAAGCTATCGATGGTTGGGAGTCGTTAAAGACGTAGTCGTTCCTGTGCTTCCAGACCATCCAAGGGATCATGAGGGCAGTAGACGCAAGTGCGCCCTGTAACTGCTTGGGTGTGTCTCGCTTCGCTTTTCTCCACCAGTCCATGAGTGAAGCCTCGTGGCGTGGTGCGGCGGCCGTCATGCGAAGCCAGGCCAAGATCTCGTGCCAAGTTTGTCTGACAAAAGGGCACGTCTGCAGTAGATGTTGGATGGTCTCGGGCTCCTGGTCGCAAAGCACGCATCATGGATGGTGTTGGAGGCCATGTCTTGCTAGGCGCTCAGCAGTCCAACATCTATCCTGGTTGGCCAGCCAGTGAAAAAACTTGACACGAGGGGGCGCCCATGTCTTCCAGATCAACTTCTAGGATTGACAAGATGTCGACCCGTGGAAGGTGGCGAGGTAGCAAGAGCTGGCTGTGTAAGTTCCATCTGCCATCCAAGACCATTGCAGTGTGTCTGGTTCCATGGTGAGGGTGGTGTTTTGAATCAGGTTCCAGACTTTCAGGTACTGGCCTATCTCGTGTACTCCCATGACTCCGCGGATATCTTGCGCCCAACTATTACCCTGTAGGGCGTCGGCCACTTTCTTAGTTTTGTGGCGCCTTGCTGGTATGCACTTGTAGAGCAGAGGTGCGATCTCGCAGATAGCGCGCCCGCCTACCCAGTGATCTTCCCAGAACAGGGCCTTTTGGCCATTGCCTAAGGGGCAGAGAACGAATTTCTAACTGCACATCTCATGGAGGATGAGGTTAGAAATGATTAAAGCAAAACTTGACAACAAATTGACTCACCATACCACTATCTCGATGCACATAATTGTTTTCATACTGTGTTTGCCTCACTTTTTTTTACTTGGAACGCTGACATTCCATTAAACTTGGACGGCAGAATCGCCGTACAGTGCCTGCTTGCATCAACAGGTACATGCTCATACCAACTTGGTGGTTATTTTGCATCTAGTAAGACCAATTGCCGCAAGAGTATGGAATGGCTTATTACAAGTACGAGGCACAAACACCACAATATGGTCTATGAAAGATGTAGTTAACATGAATTTAATTTCCTTGATGATAGCACCAATATGCGAGAGATCATACTTGGGCGAAGTCAGTGCTCTATAGAGTGTGGTACAACCAGTTGCCAATTTGACTCGCCCAATCCCCAATTGGTTGGCCATCTGTACTCCATGAAGCAATGCAGTCGCTTTAGCTTGGAGAGCATCGCTAGCATACTGGACTGCACCGGCAGCAGCAAACACCATATCACCATCACTGTCCCGTCCTATGGCATCCCATCCACCTCTTCCTTGGCTTGCTATGAAAGATCCATCAGTGTTAACGAGGACCCTTCTACCGGTGGCGCTTCCCAGGTTTCGATGCGTGTGGAAACCACCTTTGATTTCTTCATTAGGACCTCTTTCCACTCACTTGCATGTGTTTTGATAGTGAACTGCAAGTTGTTCAGGGTCTGCCTGCTCTCTCCCTTGTTCGCTTTGTTTCTCTCTGACCACCAGCACCAAAGAAAAGCGACAGTTCTCATTTTTTGATCATATGGTAGCTTCAGAATTTGGTCCAACAACTCCATGCCTAAGCCACATGTTATGAGGTTATTACGGACCCAATCTAGTTCCAACGCTCTCCAAACTTTTTTCGCGGCAGAGCAGCTGATGAATAAGTGACCCGCCGACTCGAAAAGGGTGTTACAAACAACACACCTGGTGTCGAGATCGACATGTCGTCACTCAATGTTCATTCTTGTGGGAAGGTTGTCATGTCCAAGTCTCCACAGGAAGTGGTGGACTTTCGGTGGGCACTCTAATTTCCATACTTGATTCCACACATTCTTCTCCCATACACTACCTCTCTCCCCTTGTGTTGTGCCAGCTTGTCGTTCAGAGTTAGTAGCCAAATCAAGCAATTTATAGGCAGACTTTACCAAAAAAACTCCACTATTGTCATAGTGCCATGCAATGTGGTCGTCTATGTGAGCGTAAATGGGAATTCTAAATATTGTCTCGGCATCACGCTGGCAGAAAATCTGTCTCACCAATTGAGTGTTCCAGTTGTTGTTCCTCGGATCAATGAGTTCAGAAACAAGTTCAACTTGGTGATTACCTCTGCAAGTGTTGGGTCTTCGGGTTGAACTGTCCGGGATCCATTGGTCCTCCCAGATCCGGATACTCGTGCCATCACCTACACGCCAGATTGTGCCCATTCCTAAAATCTGGATGCCCTTTAGGATGCTTCTCCACACATAGCTCATCCCCAGGGTAGGTTTTGCATTCAGGACATCACCGTTTTCAAAATATTTTGCATGTAGCACTCTTGCACATAGAGATTCTAGAGCTTGGATCAGTCTCCATCCTTGCCTCGCCAACATTGCCATGTTGAACGAATAAATGTCCCTAAAACCTAGACCCCCCCTCCCCTTTTGGTTTCATCATTTCCTGCCAACTCACCCAGTGTGCCTTGTGTTCATTATCCTGCTGTGACCACCAGTACCGACAAATCATCATGACAATATCGTCACACAGGCCTTTGGTCAGATCGAAGCAGGCCATTGCATAAGTTGGGATTGCTTGCGCTACTGCTTTTATCAGTATTTCTTTCGCTGCTTTTGATAAGAACCGTTCCTTCCATCCCACAGTTCTTTTCCATATCTTTTCCTTAATATAAGCAAAAGCTTTAGCTCTGTCCCTTCCTATGTATGTTGGCAAACCCAAATACTTGCCTCCAGCAGCTTCAGACGTAAGACCAAAACAATGCATGACTTCCTCCTTTAGGCATCTCGGTGTGTTTTTACTGAACATGATAGACGATTTCTCTCGGTTAATAACCTGTCCTGATGCAGCTTCATAGGCTTGCAGAATATTGTTTACAACAGCCGTACTCTGGGTCAATGCCTCCATAAGCAGCAGGGAGTCGTCGGCAAACAACAGGTGGCTTGCACTCAGGCGCTGACGGCGCAAGTTTAATCCCAATAATTTGACCCCTTGCTTCAGCGTCGTGGAGCAGTGCCGAGAATCCTTCCGCGCATAGGAGGAAAAGATATGGTGATATCAGATCACCTTGCCGCAGCCCTCTGCCTGGAATAATAGGATCAGTGATATTTCCATTCACTTTGAACCTATATGACACTGATCTTACACACTTCATCACATTTTCCACAAACTGATCACACATGCCAAGTCTAGTCATGACTTTTTGCAGAAATGACCATTCGACACGATCGTATGCCTTGCTCATGTCTAGTTTCACAGCCATATATCGTTGTTTTCCAGATCTCTTCCGACGCATAAAAGTGTTTGCCTCACTTTTGTGGGGCCATAAATTGCAGAATGGCAAATACAAGAAGGATGCACACCTTTAGGAGTTAATGACAGACAATTAGAAATTAAGAGGTGCAGTAAAAAAAAACTCGACCAGCTACCATTGCTGCCACCATTCACACTCGAACAAGACTGGCAAGAGAACTATCATTGGGATCAAAAGTTTCAGTATAATTCTATGAGCACGATAACTGCATACAACATGCAACATGTATGAAGGATGTGATTCCAACATCGTTGTACTTAATCACCAAGATAGTTATGCACCCTTGAATTGTTTGATCCGGTGGGTGGAAGCACGTCAGCGCCATTGTCTTGTTGGTCATACGAAGGTTTTGCCTATAGTGTGGTGCATGTCTACAATCTGGCTTGAGAAGATGAAGATGACGAGTACTTCTTGCTTTTGCGCGGTACTGAATGCTCTACATTTTCTGGAGCATGTTCGTATATGTGTAACTTGAGAGCATAACAAATAATCGCCTGAACCTACAAGAAAACAAAAGGTACCTTGATATCTTGAACATAATACAACAGCCTACAGAAACCGACAGCATTTGGAATTTGGAGATTGATCATTGGAGCTTGTTTAAATGTTTGACTTAACATGATTTAATAAAAAAGAGTTGCAGGATGCACGGGTAATAGTATTTTGCCAAGTTGGCAACAATCAGTCGAACAGTATCATACCAAAACCCAGTGAATACTTCTTACATGCATACTGGTACAGCAAGAAACTTCTATTAAAGCTTAGTGGCTACGAATTGAGTTTACCATTCTACTGAAGTGCAAGTTTTCATAGAGAAAAAAAGATGCTGTGACAGAATAAAAAAAAAGAAGATGATTCTACTTACCAGACCCACTGACTTCTGTGTGCAGCCATTGCCTCAAAGCTTCGGGATGGACTACAGTTAACTAGACAATACATTGGTTGATTTGAGTTCGAGGAGATCAAAGAAGACAGCCAGATGTCCACTGCGCCACTGTATTTGCGGAAAATGTTCAGGCTTACCTACATTTCCAAAGAAACCAACATTAATCATGTTAACTCTTACTTACTAATTTTCTCCAACGAAAAAAATGTTGTGAACTAGGGGACATCCGTACAACCAAGATACAAAGGATAGATGCTATAATAACTTCATTCATACAGAAATAACTTCATTTTTCACACATCAAAGTGACTGGTACGATCCAAGTCCCTTCACAAGAACACAACCAATTTTTTTCTCATGCCTTACATTATTCAGTCGGAAAAGCTGAGTACCGACAACTGAGAGAAAATTAAACAAGATAAAGATTCTCAACCAATACAACATTTTTCAAAGAGCGTATTACATAGTATTACTGGTTTCTACCTTTCTGTTTCTACGAAAATGACGAGATATGCCTTTAAGCACAGCTTAGCACACCATATGAAAAACCAAGAAAGTAATTCACATACACTCAATAGAATATTAGAATGAGAAAGAGGCTATAAAGATCTTATAATTAAACATGAAGAGGGCAATCCAAGGCTCTTGTGAATAAACTTACAAGTTCCCATGCTTCAATATTTCCTTGCTCATTCTTGTGAAGAAGCTTGCTGTTGATATAAACATGAATCAGTTTAGCCTCTAGAACAACAGATTACAAATGTTCCACATAAATATGATATATATATATATATATATATACATATATATATATATATAGGAAAAATACTTCTTACTCTCGGGTGTAACTACACCCACCTCTCATATACTACCTTACGGAAGTATTTGTAATACTTTATCTATTTGAGTATGTTCATATACTATATCTAAGATACTTACAAGCAAGTTAGGTGAAAAAATTGTAAGTGCACCCATAGTTTGAACTATATATGTAAAATGCCGTCATATTTGTACGTACAAAAGGAGTATGTAAATAAAAATTACATACTACCAAAAAAATAGTATATATACTGCCCAAATATTTTTATATACTTCATACTACGCGTACATACTCTTCGGTATGATAGATACTACCTACATGGTGTGAAACACACGTGGGTGTAGTTACTCCCGGAAGTAGTATGAATATGTCCTATATATATATATATATATATATATATATATATATATATAGAAACCCTATATATATATATAGAAACCCTATATATATATATATATATGTAATCCAAATAATCAGAAGTTAAAAATGAGAAAATAGTGCACTGTAGCAACAGAACAAGTTAACAAACCGTATTCCATGATGAACATCACGATGATTTGGATGGCCTGATACTCCATAGGAATCAAAGGTCACAATCTAAAACAACATGACATATTGCAGCAGTAAGTAGGGGCACTAAAAGAAGAAGAAAAATGTTAGTCCAGTTTTAAGGTCCAAAGAAATGGAGATAAGAGCATTGGAACTGCACAATCATATCATGTACACTACTTACTAACTACTTGCAGTGGAATTGCGTTGAGATCCTACTAACTACTTGCTGAGGAATTGCGTTGAGATTTAGAATATATATCTAATATAGAGTGTGAGATAGTATGGTTTTCCTCAGGAACAAGTATATTTACCAAGATGTTGTCAAAAAATCCTAGTGATGTGGAGGTAGTCAGGTATATACTTTTTACACATTTCTTATTTTACATATGATGCAGATCGACACATTTCATGTCTGTTCCTTCAGGTTTGATGGTTTAGAATGTAGTTTTTTTTTTTTGAAAGCAGGTAAAAGAAGTACATTATGGTTGGGAGTTCATGTGAGGACTGAGATGAAGTCATTACTGTGTCGATATCCCACAGTTGGATCTGATCCATGGTAAGCTCTGCTAATAGCCCGTGATCCCATTTCTCATGAAACCCATCCTACAATATAAAGGTGTGATCAACCGTCAATAAATGTGTTTGGAATAGTATCTGAAGTATGAAAAATGAGCGCAGTTGATGAACCTGCAACTTTTGATGGTCCAAGACTGTGACTTGATCAGCTGGAATCTGCAGTTACGGGAGCCATATCAGGAGCTGAACAAAAGCTTGCTCCCGAAAGGGCACTTGAAGAAGTGAAGGACACCAGTACCTTAAGAGCAGAACACGCATTGTACAATTCTGCTTTACGAGCATCTCCAAGACCATCAGCGTTACCTGTAAAAGTGGTAGTAACCACTTGGAAAGATAAGCTATGCACATCTCTAATATACGCACAAGTACTTCTCTATTTGCATTATACGCTACAGAAACTAATTTCTAGTGGTAAAACGTGCAGCAATTCATCTATCATGCTAGAAAGTTGATAACAGAAGATAGCCTATTCTGGTTACTTATTATTCAAAAGAACCTAAGCATTTCTTCGTATTTTCATCAAATTGTTTGCCAATAATACTCAGTAATCATCATCATGCATATAGACTGTTGTCTATCCATAACAGATGAATGTTACTCTGAAAAAATTGGCCAGTGGAACATGTTAAGCAGGTGAATACTGAAATATTCCTTCTCTAAGAATAAGCATGGTTTCCTATATGTTATTGGATGGAAAAATGGATGGTGTGTATGACCAGCCAGCAACAATGCCAGTATTGCTCAAAGTGTATTTTCATAGAAAATATTCCCTCTATGCATATGCTATTTTGGTCAAATGAATGGATGGACACCATGACGCCAGTACTGGACATGCAGAAACATGCACAGAGAATAGAGACATGCATGACAAACAGGGTAGCAGGCTTACCCAGTGAGATGCACAAAATGTGAATGTTGTGGCCTTTTGACTTGAGGAAGAGAATAGTTGGAGTAAAAAACCTGCATTGGTAACACAACACATCACATAACCAGCGAAGCAGAACTAAGACAAATTATACGCCATAATGAAGCCCACTCCACACATGGATAGGACAGGCTCGGCGTTTGTTGGTCCGTATCGAACTGTAGGTCTCATGATCACCCTCGTTTCCACAAGCTACTCAACTACTGTTCAAACCCCATTGTAAGACATGATCTATGCAACTCCCGGACCAGTCCTTGGCCACATGAATTTCGTCGAGCACCTTGCGTACAGTGCATACACGAAGGGGAGCATGAGATGTTGCGATACATACATGGACTCGTCGTCGGGGTGGGCGAGCACCAGGAGCACGTTCCTGCTCCTCCTGTCGCCGCGGAGAGGGGGCGGGAAGCGAGGGCTCGGGGGCAGGCTGTACGGCGCGGGGGAGGAGAGGATCCGCCCGAGGGAAACCGCCCACAGGAGGACGGCGCCGGCCACCGGGACCATCCAGATCCACGCCATGGGGCTCCCACCTGAGTCCAACCGGCGAATTTACCGCGGGATCAGTGGCGGGCGGAGCCAAGAACCGAGCGTGTTCGGATGGCCGCGCCTGGCCTGGAAACCGGAAATGCCAAAACAGAGGTGTTGTAAGAGTGATGCAAAACAGGGCACACAAAACCTTTTTTGGGTTTGGGGCACATTTCGGATGATGCAAAATATGGATCGACCAGCACATCAAACGTTGAAATTTTGAAACTTTGACATCAATTTTACTGCTGCTCGAGAACCTGTTTGAACAAGAAGAAGTAGTACGGCTCCAGCGGTGCAGAGCCAATTGACTAACCGAAATACCAATTTTTTTCCGGCACTTTGCAATTGCAAGAAAAAAAGGAATTTCCAACATTTTCGACCCATAGTTCGACACTTAGATTTCCATGTGGATACTTTGATACTTAGACCGATTGGACAATTCGATTCATTTTCGACTGCAAGAATACATAGATCTTTTTTTTTTTAAATTCCACCAATCTATTAAAAATCATCAACAGCAGTACAAAGAGACCTAAAAGTAATAAAAATTACAAATAGATCAATGGACCATCTAGCGACGACTACAAACACTAGCACGACCCGAAGGCGTGCCGCTGTCCTCGCCCTCCATCACCAAAGTCGGGCAAAGCTTGTCGTAATAGAGCTTATTGTAGTAGACAAACGGAAAATCGTCGTGCTAAGGTCCCAAAAGGACCAACGCACTAGAGCAGCAACCATCGCCGTCGAAGATGACCAACGTAGATCGGAAGAGACTGACTTCAAAACACACCAACGAAAAACGACCAGATCCCAAGAGATTCATCGGACACACGCCCTCCATCGATGTTAGACGCACCACCAGAGCGAGGATAGGACGGGAAGTACCTTATTCTGACTCAAGGACGTAGCCACCGTCTCAACATCCTAAAAAAACACTGAAAATAGTCTAAAAAAACATTGAGACCTCCCGACGGCGAGAGCCCGTGGTCTGCCACACCTCCAAGACCCTAAGGCCGCCGAAGACGGGACGGACCGGTAGCGTCGCCGACGGAGGGAAGGAACCTATATGGGTTTTGCCGCGACCGCCATCTCTTAGGAGAGGCTCTCTCTTGGTCCGTACTGGTTCGGTGAGAATACATAGACCTTTGACACTAATTTGACATTATTACATACACCTTCGGCACTAACCTCGGCTCTGATACTACCCTCTGTGACTCCAATACTACTCATCATCATCAGAGTCCTGGTCAAGACTCTACCAGCAGGCACCGTCAAGCTCATCATCATGGTCCTTACCAAGACTCTCCCAGATCATCATCTGAGAACGAGAGGGTGATGGTAAAGGGGGCCAGCCTCCCCGGAGATGTCAAAACTCGCTTTTCCGTGCCCCTCTCAACAGTGTAATCCATATGAGTATGCACGAGTTCTGGGTGCTCACGGCGGAACCTCTCCATCGACGCTTCATCGTCCTCGTGGATGCGCGGCGGTTCTCCTGCTCCTACTCGCAAGTCACCATCCGAACCTCCGGGTCGAGGAACTCGGCCTCTTGCAAGCTCTCCACCTCCGGGAAGTTGAGCTTGGTGCGCGGGCGGTCGAACTGCCACTCCGCCGCGTTGAACATGCGAACGGAGAGCTTGGGAGACTCGAAAGTCCCCGTCCACCACCACTACCCGTCGTGGGTGATTTCCGCGTGTTAGAATACAACTCTTGTTAGGTTTAAGAGTCCTAGTCGGTTTGTTATAGGGCTAGGCCGGTGCACCTAGACCCTCATATATATCTCTTGTAATTGCCACAATATTGTTATCGATTATTATTTTATACAATTCTACATGGTATCAGACTTCTGATCCTAGGGTATGGCTCACCCGCCGCTGTCGCCCGGCTACTTCGAGCGGCGCGCCGCCATCGTCGCTGCCAAGGTCGCCGTGGCCACATCCCCCTCCACCTCTACCTCTACTTTAGCTCTACCTCCACCGATAGCCCCTTCAATCTCCTTCACCGACACCATATCCGATATTAGCCCCTACATACCCGTAACCCTCGACATCGTTGCTCACAACTACTATCATTGGCGTCACCTCTTTGACGTCCACCTCGGGCGATGCAACCTCCACTCTCACGTCGCCGACGACGCTCGCCCTCAACCTCATGATCCGCAATGGGTCAAGGATGATCTCGCCATTATTCAATGGATCTACATACGAGTCTCCACGAAAATCTTCAATCTCGTACACCGTGATGGTGCCTCCGCCGCCGATCTGTGGGCAGCCCTTCGTCAGCTCTTCCAGGACAACGTCGACGCTCGCGCCAACAATATCCACACCGAGCTTCAGAACACGGTGCAAAGTGATGCACCTGTCGGCGTCTACTACCAACGCCTTAAGGCGATCGCGGATGAACTCTGTGAACTCGGTGATCCGATCGACAATCGACAGCTCATCAACGTCCTCCTCGTCAGCCTCAGCGAGCGGTTTGAGAAACAGGCCTCCTTTATTCCTATGATGCATCCGCGCCCCTCCTTCGCCGAGGTTCGCTCGATGCTGCAATGGGCCAATCGTGCCCAAACCAACTGGGACTCTCGTCCTCGGGTCTTCACTGCTGCTCCTCGACCACTGCCTCCTCCAATGGCTCCTCCTCAACCATCGGGCTGGCGTCCGAGTCCCAACTACAGGGGTCGAAACCCTAAACCGCCACAGTTTTGTATGGCACCTGCTCCTCCGCCGCCCTCGGCTCCGGCTCCACCGTCTGCACCACCGACCGCATCACCGCCGCCCCCTGGTTGGCGTCCTTCTCCTGATCCGTGGACCGGGCTAGTCCAGGTGTGTCCTATGCCCTGGTCTGCCCCGACGCTCTATGGTGCCCCGCCTGCCTACACTGGTGGCTGGCAGCCCGGTGCCCACCCTCACACCGGTGCTCTTGTACTCGTGTCGCGACAGCCGACGGCCGCGTACCACGCTGCCCCCACCTACGCGCCAACAATCTACAACGCTGCTCCTTATGCTTCATATGGCGCTACAACCTCACCCTACATGCCGTAGTACAATATGTCGCAGTACAATGATGCTGACTCTATCTATACGTCGATGCCGGCCCTACTGCCGATGCCGCCACACCCGCCAACTCCCATGTCTACACCGGCCTCTACTTCGACTCCGAGCTTGGACCAAGATACTTTTCTACAAGCCATGAACAACTTTGCTGCACAAGGAAACTCAGGTACGGATTGGATTTTCGATTCTGGTGCTTCTAGTCATATGTCTGTTGGAATTATGCCCTAGAGGCAATAATAAAGATGTTATTATTATAATTCTTGTTCATGATAAAGTTTATATTCCATGCTAGAATTGTATTAAGCGGAAACATTAATACTTGTGTGGTTTGTGAACAACACCGTGTCCCTAGTACGCCTCTATGGACTAGCTCATTGATCAATGATGGTTAAGGTTTCCTAACCATAGACATGGGTTGTCAATTGATAATGAGATCATATCATTGGGAGAATGATATGGTGGACAGACCCAAACTAAGCGAAGCAATTAGATCGTGTCATCGTGTTCATCTTTGCGAAGCTTTTTCTTATGTCAAATATTGTATTCCTTAGACCATGAGATAATGCAACTCCCTGGTATCGGAAGAAAGCTTTGAGGTCATCAAACGTCATCCTATGAGAGGGTGATTATAAAGGTGTCTCTCAGGTGATCGGAAAGTATCTGTTGGGTTGTATGTATCGAGATGGAATTTGTCCCTCCCAAGTCGGAGAGATATACTTCGGGCCCACTCGGTAATCGATATCAACACCGCTTGCAAGCATGTGGTTAAGGAGTTGATCACAAAGTGATATTGGATTACGGAACGAGTAAAGTACTTGCTGTGAACGAGATTGAACTAGGTATGACGATATCGACGATCGAATCTCGGGCAAGTAAAATATCGCGAGACGAAGGGAATATATATATGGGATTGATTGAATCCTGGCATCGTGGTTCATCCGATATGATCATCGATGAATGTGTGGGAGTCAATATGGGTGCCCAGACCCCGCTGTTGATTATTGATAGAAGATCATGTCTGCATATTCTCGAACCCGCAGGGTCACACACTTAACGTGTCTCGACGCTAGGATAGATTGGATAATTGGTTTATGAATTTTTGTTCGGAGTCTCGGATGGGATCCGGGATATCACGAGAGGTTCCGGAATGGTCCGGAGAATAAGATTTATATAAGGCAGTGCAGTTTTTGGAGTTCGGAATAGTTCCGGATTAATCGGTATTGTACCGGAAGCTTCTAGAACCTTCCGGAAGGGGGCCAACGTGGTCCCACCTTCCGGAGGGGGCATGGGCATATGAGGGAGTGTCCTGGCCGCATTGGGCCAGGGGCACAAGGCCCCATAGGGCCCAGCCGATCCTAGAGAGTTTAAATCGTTTAAACTAGAGATAAGATAAGATAGGATTTCTAGATAAGGGAGAGTTTAAATTGTTTAAACTATAGATAGGCTTAGAGGAGAGGCTAGGGCTGGCCGCACCCCCCCCCCTCTATATATAGAGGGCTGGTGCGCCCCCTCTCACACACCCTTACACCTTCCTCCAAACCCAGTTGCCCTGCTGTCCTTCCTCTCTCCCTCCCGACTGTTTGTAGGCGAAGCCCTGCGGCAGAAATTCTCCACCATATACACCACGCCGTCGTGCTGTAGATCCAATCTATATCTCCACCATACTTTCTGGTCCGAGGAAGGAGGAGACGTCGAGGTGCTGCACGTGTGCATCTCACGGAGGCACCGCCACTTGTGGTGCTAGATCGGATCGGATCGCGAGGAGGAGAAGCGAGTACGACTACATCACCCACGTTCCGACGAACGTTCCGCTGTGCGAATCTTCAAGGGTATGAAGATCTAATCCAATCTCTCTCGTTGTTTGCATCTCCTAGATTAGATCTTGGCTTTCCCTCTGTTCGCTTCCGTAGAAAATTTTGATTTACTATGCTGCGAAACCCTTCAGTGGTATCAGAGCTAGATCTATGCGTAGATGTGATTCACAAGTAGAACGCAACATGGTTGTTGCGGGCGTTGATGTTTTCTGTTGCAAGCCTCTTGTTTGTGTTCTTCTTATGACACGGGATAGTGAGATTGAAGCGGTCCAGGCCAACCTTACGCGACGTCGTTCGCGAGACCGGCTCCGCACTTGACGTGTGGCTTGTACCACACATGCGGCTGGTGGATGTCAGTTTCTCTCACTATAGTTGTCATGGGATTAACACCGGAGTTTGGCAACCATAATATCACCGTTGTGGCTTTCCGTAGGTAAGAATCGTTCTTAGCATCTACTCTCATGAGCCACGTAAAACATGCAACAACAAAGTAGAGGCGTCTAACTTGTTTTTGCAGGGAGTGTTTTCTGTGATATGGTATGGCCCAAGATGTGATGTGTATATTGTATGCGATGATCATGTTTTGTAATATTTCACGACTTGCATGTCGATGAGTACACAACCGGCAGGAGCCATATGGTTATCTTTATAATTGTGTATGACCTGCGAGTCAACTTCTTATACGCCATGTAATAGCTTTACTTTGTCGCTAAGTAGTTACAATAGTTGTAGTTGCTATTCGTGGTGGAGGCAATCATGGTGGAGTGATGGAGATCATGTCGGAACGCACAAGATGGAGATCATTGCGCGAAGATTGGCTATACCATGTCACATAAAGTTATATGCATGTGATGTTTATCCTTTTATGTATCTTATTATGCTTAGATCGCGACGATAGCATTATAAGATGATTCCTCACTTAAAGATCAAGATAAAAACTGTGTTCTCCCCAAGTATGCACCGTTGCGAAAGTTCGTCGTGTCCAAGCATCACGTGATGATCGGGTGCTATAGACTCTACGCTCACATACAACGGGTGCAAGCCAGTTTTGCACACGCGGAAATACTTGGGTCTAACTTGACGAGCCTAGCATGTACAGACATGGCCTCGGAACACAAGAACCGAAAGGTTAAGCATGAGTCATATGAATGATATGATCGACACTTCGTTGTCCACCATTGAAACCACATCTCTTCTCGTGATGATCGGATTAGGTGTGGTGAATTTGGATCGTGTTCACTAAACAACTTGAGGGATGTTGAATTTAGTGGGAGTTCATCTAGTAATTTGATTAAGTTGAACTATTTATCATGAACATAGTCTAAATTGTACTTGCAAATACTGTAGATCCAATGGCCAAGTCGAACTTCAACTTCAACGTTTTTGCTGAGAAAGAAAAGCTTAGAAACAATGGGTCTAACTTCTCCAACTGGTTCCGCAATCTAAGAATCATTCTGTCTGGCGGACAAAAGGACTATGTCCTTAAGAAAGCGCTAGGTGACGCCCCTGCTATAGATGCGCCGGCTGATGAAAAAGCTGTTTATCAGTCGCGCAAGGATGATTATGATTTGATTAAGATCGTCATGTTGTATGCTATGGAATCGGATCTTCAAAATCGTTTTGAGGAGTTCGCCGGGCCCTTTGAGATTCTCGAGGAGCTGAAAAACATGTTTCAGACTCAAGCCCGTTCTGAGAGATATGAGATCTCTAAGAAATTCCTTAACTACAAGATGGAGGAAGGGAGTTCTGTTAGTGAGCACGCCATTAAGATGATGGGCTACACTCAACGCCTTGAGCAACTGGACTGCAAGATTCCAGAGGAGCTCAAGATTGACACTCCTAGCTACAAAAGTTTTGTAGTTGATCACAATCAGATTGGTTCCACTGATATGATCACTGAGCTCTTTGCTAAAATGAAAGTAGCGGAGGTGAACATCAAAAAGAATAATCATGTGTTGATGGTCAACAAGCCCCCCACCTTCAAGAAAGGTAAGGGTGCAAGGAAGCCCTTCAAGAAAGGCGGCGGCAAGCGCGTTGCCCCTGCTGAGAAGAAGCTCAAGTCTGGTCCTAAGCCGGACACTTAGTGCTTCTATTGCAAGGACAAGGGTCACTGGAAGCGCAACTGTCCGAAGTACTTAGCGGACAAGAAGGCTGGCACCATCAAAGGTATATTTGATATACATGTTATTGATGTTTTCCTTACTAGCCCTCGTTGTAGTGCCTGGGTATTTGATACCGGTTCAGTTGCTAATATTTGTAACTTGAAACAGGAGCTACGGAATAGACGGCGGCTTGCGAGGGATGAGGTGACGATGCGCGTTGGCAACGGATCAAGAGTTGATGTGATGGCCGTCGGCACGCTCTCCTTAGTTTTACCTTCGGGATTAGTTTTAAACCTTAATAAATGTTATTATGTGCCTGCGTTGAGCATGAACATTATTTCTGGATCGTGTTTATTGCAAGACGGTTATTCATTTAAATCGAAGAATAATGGTTGTTCTATTTATATGAGTAACATCTTTTATGGTCATGCACCCCTTGTGAATGGTTTATTTCTTCTAAATCTCGAAAGGGATGAAACGCACATCCATAACATTGAGGCTAAGAGATGCAAAGTAGATAGTGATAATACTACATATTTGTGGCACTGTCGTCTAGGTCATATTGGTGTAAAGCGCATGAAGAAACTCCATTCTGATGGACTTTTGGAGTCTCTTGATTTTGAATCATTTGACACATGCGAACCATGCCTCATGGGCAAGATGATCAAAACCCCGTTCTCCGGTATGATGGAGCGAGCAACGGACTTGTTGGAAATCATACATACCGATGTATGCGGACCGATGAGTGTTTCGACGCGCGGTGGATATCGCTATTTTCTCACTTTTACCGATGACTTGAGTAGATATGGGTATATCTATTTAATGAAACATAAATCTGAAACGTTTGAAAAGTTCAAAGAATTTCAGAATGAAGTGGAGAACCATCGTAACAGAAAGATTAAGTTTCTACGATCCGATCGTGGGGGCGAATATTTGAGTTATGATTTTCTCACGCATCTCAAAACAAGTGGAATCGTTTCACAACTCACGCCACCCGGAACACCACAGCGCAATGGTGTGTCTGAACGCCGGAATCGAACCCTATTAGATATGGTCCGATCGATGATGTCTCTTACTGATTTGCCGTTATCATTTTGGGGTTATGCATTAGAAACCGCTGCATTCACTTTAAATAGGGCTCCATCTAAATCCGTTGAGACGACACCGTATGAACTGTGGTTTGGTGCTAAACCTAAGTTGTCGTTTCTTAAAGTTTGGGGATGCGAAGCTTACGTCAAGAAGTTGATGCCGGACAAGCTCGAACCCAAAGCGGAGAAATGCGTCTTCATAGGATACCCTAAGGAAACTATTGGGTATACCTTCTATCACAGAACTGAAGGCAAAGTGTTTGTCGCAAAGAACAGTTCCTTTCTTGAGAAGGAGTTTCTCTCGAAAGAAGTGAGTGGGAGGAAAGTAGAGCTAGACGAGGTTATTGAACCTTCTCTTGAATTGGAGAGTAGCGCAGCACCTGAAATTGTTCCAGTGCCGCCTGCACCAACAATAGAGGAAGCTAATGACAAGGATCATGAAGCTTCGGACGATGCTGCTACTGAACATCACAGGTCGACAAGGTCGCGTGCCCCTCCTGAGTGGTACGGTAACCCTGTCTTGACTGTCTTGTTAGTAGAAGACAGTGAACCTACGAACTATGAGGAAGCGATGATGAGCCCAGACTCTGAGAAATGGCTAGAAGCCATGAAATCCGAATTGGGATCCATGAGCGAAAACCAAGTATGGACTTTGGTGGACCCTCCTAGCGACCGAAAGGCCGTTGAGTGCAAATGGATCTTCAAGAAGAAAACGGACGCGGATGGTAATGTTACCGTCTATAAAGCACGGCTTGTTGCGAAAGGTTTTCGACAAGTTTAAGGTGTTGACTACGATGAGACTTTCTCTCCCGTAGCGATGTTTAAGTCCATTCGGATTTTATTAGCAATTGCTGCGTTTCATGATTATGAAATATGGCAAATGGATGTCAAGACTGCTTTCCTCAATGGCAACATTGATGAAGAGTTGTATATGATGCAACCCGAAGTTTTTGTCGATCCTAAGGATGCTGATAAAGTATGCAAACTTCAGCGTTCCATTTATGGACTGAAGCAAGCATCTCGGAGTTGGAACCTTCGTTTTGATCAAGTGATCAAGAGCTTTGGATTTGTTCCAAATTGCTACGAAGCTTGCATCTACAAGAAAGTGAGTGGGAGCTCGGTGACGTTTCTGGTACTATATGTGGATGACATATTGATTATTGGAAATGACATCAACATGCTTAACGATGTGAAGAGTTATTTGAACAAGTGTTTTTCAATGAAAGACCTAGGTGAAGCTGCTTATATATTGGGCATCAAAATCTATAGAGATAGACAAAGACGCCTGATAGCTTTAAGCCAGAGTACATACCTAGACAAAGTTCTGAAAAGGTTCAGAATGGATAAGGCATTGAAAGGTTCAGTGCCTATGTTGTCAGGTAAGATATTGAGCAAGGCTCAGTGTCCAGCTACGGTAAATGATAGGGAAGCTATGAGCAAAGTGCCTTATG
Source organism: Avena sativa (assembly GCA_916181665.1). Taxonomy (NCBI): domain Eukaryota; kingdom Viridiplantae; phylum Streptophyta; class Magnoliopsida; order Poales; family Poaceae; genus Avena; species Avena sativa. The sequence continues at coordinate 622,688,096 of OV702288.1, read as the reverse complement.
CCTCGGCCATAGGTTCCATCATGTATGCCATGCTGTGTACTAGACCGGATGTGTCCAATGCTCTTAGTTTGACGAGCAGATATCAAAGTGATCCAGGAGTGGAACACTGGATAGCCGTGAAGAACATCCTAAGGTACCTAAATAGGACTAAAGAAATGTTCTTAGTCTATGGGGGTGATGAACAGCTCGTCGTAAAAGGTTACGTCGATGCTAGTTTCGACACCGACAAGGATGATTCTAAATCTCAGACAGGATACGTGTATATTTTGAATGGAGGAGCTGTGAGCTGGAGAAGCTGCAAGCAAAGTGTGGTCGCGGGATCTACAGTAGAAGCGGAATACATGGCTGCTGCAGAAGCGTTAAGTGAAGGAGTTTGGATCAGAAACTTCATCACTGAGCTTGGCGTGGTTCCAAGTGCATTGGACCCACTGGAGATATTGTGTGACAGCACTGGCGCCATAGCACTCGCTAAGGAACCAAGATATCATCCAAAGACCAAGCATATCAACCGCAAGTTTCATATAATCCGAGATTATATAGCAGATGGAGATCTGAAGATCAGCAAAGTACATACAGATCTGAATGTCGCAGATCCATTGACTAAACCTCTTCCACGTGTAAAACATGATCAGCACCTCAGTGCCATGGGTGTGAGATTGTTGCCAAATGTAAACTAGATTATTGACTCTAGTGCAAGTGGGAGACTGTTGGAATTATGCCCTAGAGGCAATAATAAAGATGTTATTATTATAATTCTTGTTCATGATAAAGTTTATATTCCATGCTAGAATTGTATTAAGCGGAAACATTAATACTTGTGTGGTTTGTGAACAACACCGTGTCCCTAGTACGCCTCCATGGACTAGCTCATTGATCAATGATGGTTAAGGTTTCCTAACCATAGACATGGGTTGTCAATTGATAATGAGATCATATCATTGGGAGAATGATATGGTGGACAGACCCAAACTAAGCGAAGCAATTAGATCGTGTCATCGTGTTCATCTTTGCGAAGCTTTTTCTTATGTCAAATATTGTATTCCTTAGACCATGAGATAATGCAACTCCCTGGTATCGGAAGAAAGCTTTGAGGTCATCAAACGTCATCCTATGAGAGGGTGATCATAAAGGTGTCTCTCAGGTGATCGGAAAGTATCTGTTGGGTTGTATGTATCGAGATGGAATTTGTCCCTCCCAAGTCGGAGAGATATACTTCGGGCCCACTCGGTAATCGATATCAACACCGCTTGCAAGCATGTGGTTAAGGAGTTGATCACAAAGTGATATTGGATTACGGAACGAGTAAAGTACTTGCTGTGAACGAGATTGAACTAGGTATGACGATACCGACGATCGAATCTCGGGCAAGTAAAATATCGCGAGACGAAGGGAATATATATATGGGATTGATTGAATCCTGGCATCGTGGTTCATCCGATATGATCATCGATGAATGTGTGGGAGTCAATATGGGTGCCTAGACCCCGCTGTTGATTATTGATAGAAGATCATGTCTGCATATTCTCGAACCCGCAGGGTCACACACTTAACGTGTCTCGACGCTAGGATAGATTGGATAATTGGTTTATGAATTTTTGTTCAGAGTCTCGGATGGGATCCGGGATATCACGAGAGGTTCCAGAATGGTCCGGAGAATAAGATTCATATAAGGCAGTGCAGTTTTTGGAGTTTGGAATAGTTCCGGATTAATCGGTATTGTACCGGAAGGTTCTAGAACCTTCCGGAAGGGGGCCAACGTGGTCCCACCTTCCGGGAGGGGGAATGGGCCTATGAGGGAGTGTCCTGGCCGCATTGGGCCAGGGGCACAAGGCCCCATAGGGCCCAGCCGATCCTAGAGAGTTTAAATCGTTTAAACTAGAGATAAGATAAGATAGGATTTCTAGATAAGGGAGAGTTTAAATTGTTTAAACTAGAGATAGGCTTGGAGGAGAGGCTAGGGCTGGCCGCACCCCCCTCTATATATAGAGGGCTGGTGCGCCCCCTCTCACACACCCTTACACCTTCCTCCAAACCCAGTTGCCCTGCTGCCCTTCCTCTCTCCCTCCCGACTGTTTGTAGGCGAAGCCCTGCGGCAGAAATTCTCCACCATATACACCACGCCGTCGTGCTGTAGATCCAATCTATCTCTCCACCATACTTGCTGGTCCGAGGAAGGAGGAGACGTCGAGGTGCCGCACGTGTGCATCTCACGGAGGCACCGCCACTTGTGGTGCTAGATCGGATCGGATCGCGAGGAGGAGAAGCGAGTACGACTACATCACCCACGTTCCGACGAACGTTCCGCTGTGCGAATCTTCAAGGGTATGAAGATCTAATACAATCTCTCTCGTTGTTTGCATCTCCTAGATTAGATCTTGGCTTTCCCTCTGTTCGCTTCCGTAGAAAATTTTGATTTACTATGCCGCGAAACCCTTCAATGTCTGCATCAAGTAATTTGTTGTCTTCTTGCACACCGTCGCCTTTTCCATCTATTACTCTCGGTGACGGATCATCTATTTCTATTTACTGTGTCGGTCAAGCTCAAATCCAATCCACAATCAAACCTTTGCTTCTTCGCGATGTTCCTGTAGCTCCTGCACTAATTAAAAATCTGATTTCTGTTTGCCAATTCACCAATGACAATCACGTTCCTATCAAATTTGACCCCTTTGGTTTGTCTGTGAAGGATTACTGGACCAAGACCGAGATCGCTCGGTTCAATAGCTCCGGTGATTTGTATTCTCTCCATGGTGTTCCGGCCGCTGCCCCTCCATCGTCTATGGTGGCCTCTGTTGATCTGTGGCACCAACGTCTCGGCCATCCCAATAATAATATGTTATCTATTCTTCTTAGTGAATTTTCAATATCTTGTGATCGAGTTTCTCATAATTCTCCTATTTGTTAGTCGTGTCAATTAGGCAAACATGTTCGTCTCCTTTTTAGCTCCTCTCTATCCTCTAGTACTTTTCCTTTTGAGTTACTTCATTGTGATCTATGGACGTCACCAATAGAAAATGTTTCTGGTTTTAAGTATTATCTTGTTATTCTTGATGATTTTACACACTATGTTTGGACCTTTCCCTTACGCAATAAATCTGACATTCACAATATTTTTCTTAATTTTCAGCGCTATGTCTCGGTCCACTTTTTTCTTCCTATAAGATTTATTCAATGCAATAATGGTCGTGATTTTGACAACTTTAGAAACCGAAATTTCTTTCTCCAACATAGAATTCTTCTGTGTTTTTCCTGTCCCTATACCTCCCCTCAAAACGGCAAGGTCGAGCGTTTTCTTCGTACTCTTAATGACATCACTCGAACCCTTCTTATTCAATCTTCTATGCCACCGAAGTTCTAGGCTGAAGCTCTCCACACGGCCACATATCTACTTAACATTCGACCATCTAAAGTTAATCCTCAAACCACACCCTACTTCTCTTTATTTCTTTCTCACCCAAATTACTTCGACGTTCGTGTCTTTGGCTGTCTTTATTTTCCTAACTCTTACTCTACTTCTCCTAACAAACTTTCACCCTGTTCTATCCCGTGCGTCCATCTAGGTTTTTTCGACAAACACAAAGGCTATCGTTGTCTAGATCTTGTTAGTGGTCGCGTCCATGTGTCTCGTCATGTAACTTTTGTTGAAAATATTTTTCCCTTTTCTGAGCGTCAATCTCTCGATTCTAAAACATCCGCACCATCTACTAGTCCCCCTCGTCCAAATAATGTTCCCTTCTTTCATCAGCCACCTCCTGCCGTCGCAGCAAAACCACCCGAATTCTCTGCCGCGGCAGCCGATCATGTCGTGCCTTCTCCTGTCGCCACCTCTGTCGTGGTTGCCGAAACCGCCAAAAACTCTGCCACGGCGGACTTCCTGCCACCGCCGTCTCCACCGCCGACTCCCGCGTCTGCTTTTTCCACTACGCCGAGCGCGTCTTTCACATCATCATTCGTCCCTCCTCCTCATGCTATTATCGTCCCAGCTCCCACTAATGATCATACCATACGCACACGTGGCAAATCCGGTTTTTGTTTACCCGCTAAAAATCGTCTAAATCTCAATGCATCTCTGTCTTCTTTCTCTATTCTCAAATCTTACAAATCAGCTCTCCTAGATCCTAATTGGGTCGCAACCATGAAAGATGAATATGATGCTCTCATTCAAAATAATACATGGCAATTAGTTCCTCGTCCATCAAACACTAATATAGTTTCCGGCAAATAGGTTTTTTGACACAAATTTAATTCCGATAAAAGTCTTGCACGTTATAAAGCTTGATGGGTATGACGTGGTTACTCTCAGTAACACGACATCGATTATGTTGAGACTTTCTCTCCAGTTGTAAAACCCAGCACTATTCGTACTGTTCTTAGCATCGTCGTTTCTTATTTTTGGCCCATCCACCAACTCGATGTCAAAAACGCTTTTCCCCATGGCTCTCTTCAAGAAACAGTTTATTATCAACAACCTCTTGGCTTCGAAAATTCTCTTATCCTAATCATGTTTGTCTTCTTCAAAAATCTCTCTATGGTCTAAAACAAGCACCACGGGCTTGGTTTCAATGTTTTTCTACTTATGCTCAAACAATTGGCTTTACTTCTTCTTGTTCTGACACTTCTCTCTTCACCTTTCATCATAATACCGACATCGCTTATCTACTTCTCTATGTTGATGATATTGTTCTCACAGCTTCCTTACAACACTTTTTAGATCATATTATCTCTCTTTTTCGCAAATAATTTTCTATGTCCAATCTAGGTCTTGTTCATCACTTATTAGGTATTGCTATCATCCATGACTCATCTGGTATTTTCTTATCTCAACGTCAATACACCCTAGATCTTCTTTCTCGTGCTGGTATGCTTGATTGTCAACCGTCTCGTACTTCTGCTGATACAGGTTCAAAACTTTCTGCCAATGGTGATCTTTTTTTAATCCTTCTCTTTATCGTAGTCTTACCGGCGCCCTCCAATATCTTACTCTTACTCGTCCTGAAATTTCTTTTTCTATCCAACAAGCTTGCCTTTACATGCATGATCCTCGTGTTCCTCACTTCAACCATGTCAAACGTATTCTTTGGTATCTCAAAGGTACATTAGATTTAGGTCTTCATATAAACAAATCCTCTCCTACCTCATTGACAGCTTACTCTGATGTAGACTGGATTGGTTGCCCCGATACTCGACGGTCCATCTCCGAATTTTGTGTTTTTCTTGGTAACAATTTGATTTATTGGTCTTCAAAAAGGCAGATTACGGTTTCTCGCTCGTCAGCCAAAGCTGAGTATCGCACTGTGGCTCATGCGGTTGTTGATACGGTTTGGTTACGCCAGTTGCTGTCGGAGCTGCATCGCCCTATTGAGCAAGCTACTATTGTTTACTGTGATAATATTTCAGCTATTTATATGTCAGGGAATCTGGTTCAACAACGTCGTACCAAGCATATAGATATCGACATTCATTCAGCCGGCTTTCGGTCTTAACGTGGTTTCGGGAGTTGTATTAGACATTCATTTTGTTATAGAGACACCGAAATATTAGGAATTCTATATTTTCAATATGGTTCAGAGCAGGAAGTCCTATGATCAAATCCTGACCAACGCAAAAATTTAAAAAATATTACGATTCCCAAAAACATGTCACAATAGACCAAAGGCAAAGGCGTAGGGTGAATATTAAAATAAATTGTCTAGCCATTTCCATCGGCTCGGATTGTTGGTTGCGTTGGCTAATGCATGCAATTCAATACCACGCACCAACGCATGGACGGCCGCAACTGCACGCCGCAAAAGCCGGTGCTGATTCTTATGCGATAACATCTCGTGGATGATGGGTGCCAAGCAGGGGCGGATCTACACCCCGGGCAATCCGGGCCATGGCCCGGGGTGTAGACAAAATTTTCAGCTATATAGTAGTAGAAATGCACTAATTTCTCTAGGATTTAGCATAATTTCAACATATAATATGATCTTGGCCCTGGGTTTTGTGGAATTCTGGATCCGCCGCTGGTGCCAAGGACGTAGCTGCCTTGACCCCAATGAAAAATACAAAATCCTTCACTAACTAGTACTATCTAATGTTGATTTATGAACGATGACCCCACTGTAATAGAGAGACTACAGTGATGACCCCAACACCATTTTTTCTAGATTCATCCCTGATGGGTGTAGCGCAGCGACGGGCATGAATCACTAGCAAAACTTTGGGAGAATGACGCAACGAGAAACGGCGTGGCGAGGATCTGTCGGTGGATAGGCACGGTTGAGGGTGTGGTAGCGGGAATCGATGTTGGCACGGGGCAACAGCGGCATCTCCCATCCGAAAATTGAAGATCTCATGGCAGCCGTCTTCCGGTCTTGGAGCATCTCCAAAAGCTTACCTAAAAATGATTACCCAAAAATTGTTTGGGTAAGAGGAGAGAGAAGGTTTAGGTAACTAGAAACTTCTCTGATTTTCTAGCTTACCCAAAACTGGTTACCCAAAATTTGTACACACCTGCGGGACCCAAATGTCAGTGAACTATGTATTTTTTTCTCCCATTTCTTTTTTCTCGTCTTCCCAACCAACCCGGCCACCAACTCCCTCCCGTGCGCCCAGCCCCGCCGCCACACCCAGCCCCTGTCGCCCTGCTGCAGCGCCCAACCGCCATGCGCCTAGACCCGCCGCCGTGCCCAGACCCTGCGTCGGCGACGACCTCCACCCGCTTCGGCTCGATTGGGGGCGGTTCATTGCGGTGGGTGGCAACCGCAGCTCCTTCCATGGCCGAATCGAGCCCGCCAACTCACTGCGGTGGGTGGCGGTAGTCGATTTTTGCGGGGGCAGCGCGATGGGGCGGCGATGGCAGCACGATTTCTGTGGGGGCAACGCGATGGGGCGGCGATGGGAGCACGATTTTGCAGGGACGACGCGATTTCGATCGAGCGGAGAGGTGTGCGGGCCTAGAGGAGTGAGGCGGGGGTCGCGGTGGTAGGCGACGTGCTTGGGGAGGCGCGTCAGAGGGTCGCCGGTGGCCAGAGACATGGTAGACGGCGACGGCCGGCGCGAGGAAGCTTCCGCACGATGGCAGTTGGGCCTCCCGCGTCCATGTTTGCTGACGTGGAGCCTTACCCAAAATCTAGCTAGTCACCCAAATATAGGTAGAAGAGGCTAAAAAATAGGTGATCACCAAAAAAGAATTGTGTAGACCACTTTTGGATAAACTGTTGGAGCTATATCTTTGACACCTCTTATCCAAAAAAGCGGTTATTGCATCTCTTACGGGTAAGCTCTTGGAGATGCTCTGACCCTTATCAACTGCTAGTTAAGCCAGCGGATCCGGCCGTTGCAGGAGCGCTCGCATCTAAGCTGCAAGTACACAGGCAACACCACAGACCACACTAGGGTCTCGGCCACCGACTTCACAGACACCCAAATCATGAAGTTTCTGAGAAAATTGACGAAGGATCCACCGGTCAACAAGGTCAAGGTGAATGTTGGGAAGCAATGCTTTATAGCAAGAACAACAAACTCCAACGGTATAACACTTGGGTGAACCATACATAATACACTACTCCTTTCTTTTTTTTAGATTACACGTGACTAAAGTTTTGATGAACTATAAAAAGTTGAAATGATAATGCACAACATCCTCTAACCCAGCACCAAAATTTAAGGAGACTGTGTCGGTGATTAGAGTAATGATTAACAAGAATCCTGACTTAACACTCAGCATCCCTCGTGTCAATATTGTTAGAACCTAGCATACACATGATCAACTCCTAAGTTCTCAGTCACTCCAGTTATCCTCATCAGCTGCAAAACCGCCTCGCCGCTTGTCGTCGTCTTCCTACAGTTCGTAGTGCCAATTATTAAATTTACATGAATATAAGTTTATACGTACCATGTTCCTGATCACACTGCTGTTGAGGGAATATTAACTTACTACTCCCTCCGTCCGAAAATAAGTGACTTGGGTTTGTCTAGATTTGCATGTATCTAGACGCTTTTTAGCGCATAGATACATGCGAATCTAGACAAATACAAGTGCACTTGTTTCCGGAAGGAGGGAGTACAAAAATTCAACAAAATTGCAGGATACTAACAGAGAGATAATATACCATTTCGGTCAAAGCAGGAGTTGAAGGAGACCACACAAGAATTTGCCTATCATTGCTACCAGTATAGAGTTCCTGCATTCTTGAATACTTAGGAACAAAATCTGTGTTTAAACACTAAAGGTTAATAAAGGACGGTAGGAGAAAAAACTTACTTGGTCCTGTGAGTTATAGTAGCAGCAGTTCACATGGTCATAATGTCCACGGAATGTTTGAAATGTTGTCCCAGACCACATGTTGTATGCCTAAGCAAATATAACAATACAATGTGAACTTCAAAATGCAGACAGAAAGCAGAAAAGTTAGAAAAATAACAAACCTTGATGCTACCCATGCATGGAACGAATACAAGTGATGGATCATCAGTGACAGCTAACTGTAGTGGCTTGCTAGGGTGCAATCGCATGGCTTCAAAATTGACCAAAGTATTGCAGCCTGAATCAATATCCCATATCCTTAAACGAGAATCGGACCCTGAAGAGAAACGGCAACCTTTTCTTAATAACAGATTCACATTTAAATAGTCGTCATTGTGCTGTATGCTAATTTCAGGCATAGCAACAAGCCGTGTTTGAAACAACAGAGAGCAAAATTATTCAACCTGAGCTAAGAAGGTGCATCCCATCTGTAGTTGTTCTTAACCCTGTGACAGCACCATAATGAGCTGTTGTGCGGTTTTGACTGGACGACATACCAGGATGTACTCTTTGTTGCATTCCACGTGCAGGGGTTTGACTTTTCTGTAGTGTTTTTGACTGCTTTTTACGACTGCCTGTCCTCTGCTGAACTGAGTAACTCTTTGAAGAAGGTGAAGGTCCTAAGTTCTTCTGATCCTGCTTAAGACAGGAAAAAATGTTTAGGCATTGAAGGCTGTAGTTGGATCAAGGTCCTAAGGCTGTTGCACAGGAAGGCTGTAGTTGGATGGCATCGACCATGTTTAGGACACAACAATAAACAACAGGAAGTAACCTTGATCTAAAACACCATTGATTACCTCCCAATGTATTGCACCCCAACAACCTTTTTAGGACACATCAACAAAAACATGAAGGAACCTTGTGCCTGTAACAACACCTATCATCTAGCAATGTAATGCAAACCCTATCTGCACTAGTGCACTCTGTTGATCCATACCATCTATATACCATGGGACTTAATACAGGGAAAGAGGCCTAGGACATGAATATATACCAGAAATTCACTTCTACATTTTCTTTTGCCGAAAAATCCACTCCTACTCGAAGGCTAATAGTTTTCGGAATTGTAGCCAGAAAATAGAAGGCAGTTCTGTTTTAGACCTGCGAGCAAATATTCTGAGGAAATATTAAGCCCACGAAAGCAGATACGAAATAATGGGTGACTGACAAGCATACTTTTTCCATGGAGCTATCAAGAAAAGGAGGCCGTTTTCCTAGCTGACACCGTAACTGATCGAGGACAAGGAAGCATCCAGCTCGTCTTATGTCCCAAAAACGTATAGCCCCATCGTAGCCACCACTCATCAAGATCCACTCGCTTGAGTTAGACCACTCCAAAGACATGATACCATCTGAGATAATTGATGAGAATAAGCATAGATGAAAAATAATGCTTTCATCATTACACTAGCAGGAAGAAACTAACCATGATGACCAGACAATGTGTGGGTAAAGGCTCCAGAAGCAATATCACACAAACGGACTTGAACATCTGCACTCCCCGCAGCGATAAGCATATGCGTTGTTGCGATTGGAGACATTGCGGCACTGTACACTTTTCCAGGCATCTTAAAATCCATGACTACCTAGGAAAAGAAAACCATGCCCACAAAAGACCAGAACATCAGAATTACACCTCAACGTGACAAAATATTAAGATGAACAGTTGACAGAGCAAAATGCACGTACTTGAGTCGAATTGGTATCCCACACTTTGACATATGTATCAAAGGATGCTGTAACGAACAGGCCAGTGTCCACGGGATACCAAATGGCTGCCGAGACAACGAACTTGTGGCCATGCTCATGCTGCCTGTCAACAAGCAGAATGTTCCTGTGCTTGGCTATGAACCCGGCTTCGTATTCCGTCGCATTCTTCAAATCGAAGATAGCAGCCGACCCATCCGATGCCCCCGAGAGCAGGTACCTCCCCTCTGTCAAATCAACCTGGCCATATTGTCAAATTACGAACACCAGCAGCATCTACTCACGCAGCGCACGACAGTTTGGTCTCTTTAGACGCGTTTTCTAGACGGATCAGCACGCAAAATCAAATATTGATCTGAACTACGCCCAACTGATGCGGAAACGGCGGGTGGTGACGGAGTAATAGCGGACGATTGGGGGGGGGGGGGGGGGGGGGGGGTGGAGCGAGATTGGGAAGAAGGGGACCTGGAGGGAGTTGACGGCGCCGTGGTGCGGGGTCGCGAGCTCCTTGCGGTTCGAGAGCGCGAGCGAGGCGGCGCGGCGCGACCGGGAAAGGGCCTCGAAGCGCGGCGCGCGCAGCTCCCCGCGTTCCCTTCTTCTCAACTCCTCCAGCCACATCCACTCGGGCACAGCGCGGCGTGTATGCTCTCTGCGGCGGCGAACGGCGACGGAATTTGGGGCGGGAAGGGGGAGGAAGAGCTAGCGGAGCTGCGCGGCGCGAATCGGGCGGTTGATGCGCTGACTGGTGAGCTAGGAGGACTCAATTGTTGCGATTCCGAGCTTCCATTAAATCCGTCGGTTATATCCAGAGTTAGTGTCACGCTCGTTTTATGGAAACATGCGTAGGATCTAGGTTCTTTATTTTAAAAAAAAAGGTTATATTCACCCTGCATATCTAGACATACTAGCTCAATGCCCGTGTTTTGCTACGGTCTCTTAAAAATATCTATGCATCACATGTTAATTATAAAAAATACAAAGATTTTCGTATCTCTTTATACCTATAAAAGATAATAGTCTTTCCTCTTGTCTTTCACTATAGCACCTTGTTTTACTTTAGCATGTTAAAGAAATTGTCCTCCCATACCACCAATGATGTTGGCTCATTAAGTATCATATTTTAAAATAATGAACATGACGATGACCTCGAACAGGAGGTGTGTGTCAGATAAGGTCAAGATCTGCCACTACACCTGGTTGGTGTTTTTCTCCTAGTTGCAGAGTTTTACGTCCACTTATAGTTATAGGTCCAACGAGCCGGTGATGTCCAGTTTCGGCAGGTTTCACCTTCACGATGAACTCATATAGATGCAAGGTATTAAAAAAAACCAGGCTTTGTTGACCGAGCATGATCGAAATTGTTGAAACAGACCAAAATTGTTTCAAAGCTAAAAAAGTTTATGTTACCGACAAATAGACCCTTTGTCTGTAACCTATTGAGTAAAGTTCAGATATAATGTCTGGACAAAGAAAAAAAATAGCATGAATGCAACTTGAGATAGCCCGAAGCACAAAAACAACATAGACTTTTCATGAAATAGTTAGTGATAAATATTAAACAGGTGAAATAATTTAATTGGAACGATGATGTTAAAGAATTGAAATAATCTAAATAGAACCATGATAATACAATATCGTGGGTGATTATGAAATATTTATCGATAAATTATTGCTCTAATCCAGCTCCCCCTTTGGAATCATTGAGATGCGCGGTGTTCTTCGCTAATTATGCCATCTTCTATAAATAATTGGACACCGTGATTCCTTCATGGAGTTCGTGGCCATGTATACCGCCACTGAGCGCTGGCCGTCATGCTTGTCCTGTACCTCTCAGCCATGACGTCGGCATGGGCGGGGTTTGAGTCCTCATCCGATTGCGCTCCGGCAATGGACCCACACTGAGCTCAACGTCATCCATCTTGTCGAGCTGCTCCACTGATACCGATAGGCTGCCAGGCTTACAATATTTGAGACACTGCCATGATTCCTCACGAGGTCCGTCAGTTGTTCGCCGAACCACCGCTATTAAGTCACGGCCAGTAGCTGTGAAAATAAAATAGCAAGAAAAGAATGATGATACGTGTATTAGCCAGCTTTAATTAGAAATATGAGAGACCATAGCAGTAGCTATCTTTTTTTTGACACAACACAAAACTGATTTTTTTGGACACAACAGGAATAGGCCACATGTCTTCAGGTATGAGCGGCCTAAACCCTCTGTCTTGGAGGAAAATCCAATTCGATATTTCCTTCACCCAGCCGATACCTCGAACTGCAGCAGCACTCCCCAGAAGCTGTTGGCCGGCGCAGAAGGAGACAACACGGCAGACTGCGCCTCGGCCGACTTCAGGTCTCCCACTGCTTTCTCCAGCTACCTGTATGCACGTCGGCCGAAGGAGTCAATCCAGGTGACCAGGTGACTGAGCTAGGTCCAGGAGCACCGGCAATGTCGACCATCGTCCTCCTACCATGGCCGCCGCCGATGCCATGGGGAAGGGATGGTGCCGTAAGGTGGGAGGGCCCATCGTTCACCGCGGAAGGGGGAGGCGACGCCCCACCCATCCCTGCATCCCGACGACCAGCCGGTGGGGGACGACCGCCTGCATCCTGACGACCAGCCGGTGGGGGACGGCCGCCTGCATCTAGCCTGTGGGGGAGGCGACGCCCCACCCATCCCTGCATCCCGACGACCATCCGGTGGGGGACGACCGCCTGACTGCTCTGAACCCTGCCGAGCCAGGTCAGGATCGAGACACCGCCGTGTCGTAAGCTGAGCCAGCGCGTGTACCACCCCGCCGCGTCTCGTCTGCTAGCACGTGCCGTCGCCACCCCATCGCGTCTCGTCTGCTAGATCGCGCCGTCACCACCCCATCGTCTCCCGCCGTCATGCGCCTTCCTGTACCATGAGGTCGAGCTTCCTCCGCAGTGCACGGACGCCAAGGCCCACGCCCTCCTCCTGTACCTCGTCGCCAACCCGGAGTTCCTCTCTCGCTCTCCTGCTCGGCGGCGTTCCAAGGATAAGGTCACGTGGAGAGAGAACGAAGCGGTGCTTTGACTGGGGGGTGGCAGGCCAGGTAAATCATCCGAACCATTGGGGGCAAATTTGTCCAACTAAAATGACGTACCATCAAGACCGTAAGCCTTTTAATAGTATAGATTTTAGTATACACATATGCGAAGCTAGACATATCCACAACATCTTTTTGAGATGGAGGGAGTCAATTGACTTATACTTTAAGGTGATACTGTGATACCAGATTATGATAGTCCTTCTTTTAATTTTCTTGGCCTATGTGCTATGATATAGTGTCAATAGTATTCCCTCCCCTACCATTTGTTGAGAGCATCTCCCCTTCATATCTCCATGTCTCCTCTCTCGTCTCCCTCCGACGGCACCGCGGTTGGGTTGGGGATAAGAGGGGGCAGGCTCACCTATGTGCATATTATAGGTCTAGTGTTTGTTCTGCCTCCATGGCGATTGGCGTTATGTCATCTTGATCTCTTGGAGCTTCTGCTTGGCGTTGTCGAGCAATGCTAGGATGCATCGACTTCTTTCCCTGCCTAGCATCCATGGAGGACGGTTGTTGTGTGGACAGGTGGTCGCTATTCCGCCTCGACCTGCCCGTTGTTGCAGTTTTTAAATCTTCCCCTTGTTGTCATGGTGAGAGAGCAGGTGATACGTTGCTAACGTATCTATAATTTTTGATGTTTCATGCTTGTTTTATATCTACTTTATTATGTTTTTTCCACACTTTGAAGTATTTTTGTAAACTTTCTTGGACTAACCTATTAACAAGATGTCACAGTACCAGCTGCCTGTTTTCTGTTGTTTTTGGTTTCAGGAAAGTCAGAAAATGAATATTCTCGGAATTGGACGGGACAAAAGCCAAAGTCAATATTTCACCGAGGGGTATACGGAGCCAGAATACGAGACGGAGAGGGGCCAGGGGACACCCACACCACCTGGCCGCGCAGCCAGGCCTGGCCCGCGCCAGGGGGTGGTTTGGCCGCCTAGGGCACCCCCTCGGCCTCCCCTTTCGCCTATAAGATGCCTCCGATACAGAAACCTAAGTACCCGATCAAAATTTCACGAAAGAGTCTGTAACCGCCGTCATCTTCATCCCTAGATTGGGAGAGATCTAAAGCTCTTCCTGGCACCCTGTCGAAGAGGAGAATTCACCCTAGAGGCCTTCTTCATCACCATGCAAGCCTCTGGTGTGATGCGTCCATGTAGTAGTTCATCCTTGGACTACGGGTCTATGTAGTAGTTAGATGATTGGTTCTTCTCCTTTGTGCTACTATGTCTAGATCTTGTGAGCTCCGTTCATGATCAAGATCATCTATTTGTAATTCTACATGTTGTGTTTGCGGGGATCCGATGGATATTGATATGCTATTTCAGATTGATTATTGATTCTATCATGTCTTTGTTATTTGTGATCTTACATGCTCTCCATTGTTAGTAGATATCTTGGCCGAGTAGATGCTAGCAACTCCAAGAGGGAGTATTTATGCTCGATAGTGGGTTCATGCCTCTAGGAATCTGGGGAAGTGATAGAAATCTCTAAGGTACTAGATGTGATGTTGCTACTAGGGAGAAAACAACAATCCTTTGTTCATAGAACAATCGTATTGTTTACTTTACACGCAATGCTTAATGCAATTATCTATTGCTTGCAACTTAATACTGGAGGGAGTTCGGATGATAACCTGAAGGTGGATTATTAGTCATAGATGCAGTTGGATTACGGTCTGTGTATAATGTTATAATGCCCAATCAAATCTCATAGGAGTCAAGATGATTAGTATATGCATGTATGATTTCTCGATGTTTGTCGATTGCCCCTTTGTAATTTGTTCAACCAACATGTCATCTATCTTAAGGAGAATCACCACTAGTGAACTATGGACCCCGGTCCTTTCTTTTACTATCAATCTACAATCTACTATTTACTATTTTATGTTTACTTTCTGCAAGCTATTACTATCTTCTACACAATATGTTTAATCCTTTGTTTTCAAGCAAAACTGGTGAGATTGACAACCTCACTGTAAGTTAGGGGCAAAGTTCTGTGGTTGTGTTCTGTAGGATTCCAAGTTGGAAACAACACCTTGGAGGTGTTTCCTTGCTCCTACTTGTTCGATAACCTTGGTTTCATAAGTGAGAGAAAACTTGATGTCGTGCTCATCATACCTTCCACTTGGGGTTCCCCAACGAGCTCGATATATTTTGGGCCATCAAGCTATTTTTTGGCACCGTTGCCGGGGAGTCAAGGACATCTTCACAAGGGGATTCCCTCATAACCAATCTCCTTACTTTGTTTTATTTGTTTTGCTTAGTTTATTTCTGCTTTGTTTGCTTGTTTCTTTATCAAAAACACACACAAAAATTAGTTATACTAGTTTGCTTTCTATATTAAAAACACAAATTTTTTTAAGTGTTTCTATAGTTGCTCCCTCTTTCTTAGTTCACCATGTTGATCCCTAAGTTCACCCTGAAAGACCTTTAAATAGGTAGTGGCTCTATAATTGGAAAAGATAATATTGAAGAATTCTTTAATCATGTTAGTAAGCATGAGGATATTGAGGATAGATCCCTTGCAGAACTTGCTCCAAATTATGAAATTACCGCAGCTTCTTTAGTTCACATGTTGGAAGCTAGGTTTGTTAACCTTAACCCATTAATGCAAGTAATGTTTCTTAAACTTAAAGAAAATGAGGACCCTGAAAAGAGAGATTTTATTCTCGAAACTTTGCTTAAAAAAATTTGTGATGTTGCCAAGGAAGCTAGAAAAGTCTTTGAACGTTTTAATATGCTAGGCTCATGTGTAGATGTTATTGATACACGAGAAAAGATGAACAAAACCGAACCTAATGGGGAGGAAATTAAGATACCAATACTTTTTAAACTTGTAGCAATACATGAAGCCATAGAAAAGAATCTTGATTGGATTGTTTCTGAAAACCCGTTTGATGAAAGTAGTGAACCCAAGAGCATTGAGAGAGGATACTCTAGAACTTATTTGGATGAGATACCTTGCCTTGTTGAAGATATTTCTGGTATCAATCTTAATGCTTCTTCATTTGAGAATACTTGATGCTTTTCTTGCTTCTTATGCCTAACTTAAAGGCGTTAAAGAAAAGTACTTATTGGGAGATAACCCAAAAGTTTTAGTTGAGTCTTGGAAGTTATTGATTCTGTAATAACCTCTCCTTATCATTTTTGTGTGGTTTTTGTGCCAAGAGTACCTCTAATCAGAGAGAAGTAATGCTTGGGAAAGTTATTGTCCCGAAACAGATTTTTGTTCTTCGCTGTAAAAATTCGTGTAAAATCTCTGTACGTCGGTTTGAGCTGTAATTTTTTGTGCTTCTGACCCAGGTTGTTATCCAACTTTGGTAGGTTCAACACTTTTCGATTTTAGTAACAGAAGGTCTTCGAAAAAAAGGTTTTTACCTGTTGGTCTGTTTTGACAGATTTCTGCCATTATCTGCATTTGCTTCTTATTAATTCCTTTTTGGGTTCCTTTTGGGGAATTGAACTTTTTAAAGGAAGTGCTACAGTAGATTGTGTTTTAATGAAAGTTTTACTTGTGTTGGAACTGAACCAAAAGACTTATTATCTTGAGTACACTAATGTTGCTAATGAAAATTGTGTGAAGTTTTGTATGAAGGAAAAATTTCAGGTGTAGGGAAAGAATGATGTAATAAGATGAAGAATGGACTAAAGCTTAAGCTTGGGGATGCCACCCGTGTCACCCCAAGAAACATCCAAGATGTACAAGCGTCAAAGCTTGGGGATGCCCAAGGCATCCCCATCTTTATCAATAAAAATCTCAGGTTTCTTCCAAACACTTCATTTTTATTGTTTCATGCACAGTTGTGTTGTTCTTAGAGCGTCTTCGTTTTTGTTTTCGTTTGCTTGGTTTTCTTAGTTTGATTGAAAAAAATGGTTGGACCCTGATACATTGCAAATGTATCTATAATTTTTGATGTTCCATACTTGGTTTTATCCACTTTCTTGTGTTTTGTTCCAACTTTGGAGTACTTTTCATATGATTTCTTGGACTAACCTATTAACAAGAGCCACAGTGCCAGCTGCCTGTTTTCTGCTGTTTTTGGATCCAGGAAAGTTAGAAAATGAATATTCTCGGAATTGGACGGGACAAAAGCCAAAGTGCCTATTTTTTCGGAAGGGATCAAGTGTCAGAATACGAGACGGAGAAGGGCCAGGGAGCCACCACACCACCTGGCCGCGTGGCCAGGCCTGGCCCGCGCCAGGGGGTGGTGTGGCCGCTCCCGGCACCCCCTCGGCCTCTCCTCCCGCCTATATATTGCCCTCGGGACGAAAACCCTAAGTACCCGATCAAAAATCCACGAAAGAGTCTGTAGCCGCCGTCATCTCCATCCCTAGATCGGGAGGGATCTGAAGCTCTTCCCGGCACCCTGCCGGAGAGGGGAATTCACCTTGGAGGCCTTCTTCATCACCATGTAAGCCTCTAGTGTGATGCGTGAGTAGTTCATTCTTGGACTACGGATCCATGTAGTAGCTAGATGGCTGGTTTCTCCTCCTTTGTGCTTTCATGTTTAGATCTTGTGAGCTCCGTTCATGATCAAGATCATCTATTTGTAATTCATACATGTTGTGTTTGCGGGGATCCGATGGATATTGAGATGCTATTTCAGATTGATTATTGATTCTATCATGTCTTTGTTATTTGAGATCTTGCATGCTTTCCGTTGTTAGTAGCTATCTTGGCCAAGTAGATGCTAGCAACTCCAAGAGTTAGTATTTATGCTCGATAGTGGGTTCAAGCCTCTGGTAATCTGGGGAAGTGACAGAAATCTCTAAGGTACTAGATGTGTTGTTGCTACTAGGGAGAAAACAACAATCCTTTGTTCATAGAACAATCATATTGTTTACTTTACACGCAGTTCGTAAAGCAATAATCTGTTGCTTGCAACTTAATACTGGAGGGGGTTCAGACGATAACCTGAAGGTGGATTATTAGGCATAGATGCAGTTGGATGGCGGTCTATGTATTATGTTGTAATGCCCAATCAAGTCTCAAAGGAGTCAAGATGATTAGTATATGCATGTATTGCTTTTTCGGTGTTTGTCAATTGCCCCGCTGTAATTTGTTCACCCAGCATGTTATCTATCTAAGGAGATCCACCTCTAGTGAACTATGGATCTCGGTCCTTTTTCTTTACATACAATCTATAAACTGTTACCGCTTTGTGTTTACTTTCTGCAAAATATTACTTCTTTCCATTCGATACGTTTAATCCTTTGTTTTCCGCAAAACACGGTGAGATTGGCAACCTCATCGCAAGTTGGGGACAAAGTTATGTGGTTGTGTTGTGCAGGTCTCCACGTTGCTACTAGCACCGGTAGTGCGCCCTGCCAAAGCTCAGCTAGTAACACCTTTTGGGTGTTTCCTTGCTCCTACTGGTTCAATTAAACCTTGGTTTCATAACTGAGGGAAACTTGCTGCTATGCTCATCATACCTTCCTCTTGGGGTTCCCAACAAGCTCTACATCAACCACGAGCCATCAAACGATTTTCTAGGCGTCGTGCATTGAGCCATCAAGCGATTTTCTGGCGCCGTTGCCGGGGAGTCAAGGACATCTTCACAAGGGGAGTCCCTCATAACCAATCTCTTTACTTTGTTGTTTTTGTTTTGCTTAGTTTCTTTTTGCTTTGTTTGCTTGTTTTGTTCTTCAAAAACACAAAAAAAATAGTTTTGCTTATTTGCTTTCTTATTTGGAAACCCAAAAAAATGACTACTCTTAAAAACACTAAGTTGAAGGAAATATGCCCTGAGAGGAAATAATAAAGTTGTTATTATATATTCCTTATATATGATAGATGTTTATTTTACATGCTAGAAATGTATTGATTTGGAAACATTAATACATGTGTGTTTAATAAAAAAAAGGGTTCCTAGTCATGCCTCTCTTATAGACTAGCTTGTTGATTAACAGGATGATCAAGGTTTCATGATCATGGACATTGGATGTTGTTAATAACAAGGTCACACCATTGGTGGAATGATGTGATGAACATTCATCCGAAGTATAGCATTACGATCAAGTCATTATGTTTATATTGATATAACATCATACGAAGTAATCTTTATCCTTAGACCATGAGATCATGTTAATTGCTAACACCGGAAGAGTATCTTGATAACATCAAACGTCACACCGTAATAGGGTGACTATAAAGATGGATTCAATACTACGAAGGTGTTATGTTGAGGCTCATGGATCAAGAGTGGAATTTGTCAATCCAGATGACGGATAGATATGCTCTGGGCCCTCTCGGTGATATCACATTAGGATAGCTTGCAAGCAAGTGATGTGATCACTAGAATGTTATATCACGGGAACGAGAAAAGAGTGCATGTCGGTAACGAGATCAAACTAGGTATGGAGATACCGATGATCGAATCTCGGACATGTAATATATCGAGAGACAAAGGGATTTAGTTACAAGCGTTAAAGGTTCTCACGATCACAGGAGTCATCGTTGAATGTGTAGGAGTTAGTACGGATCTCCAGGTCCCGCTGCTGATTATTGATCGGAGAAGGGTCTCGATCATGTCTGCATTATTCGTGAACCGTAGGGTGGCACACTTAAGAGTTACCGGGCACCATTTTGGAGCACATATGTTTCAGACGAAAGAATTGCAAAGCGCAGGAATTGTTTCAATAGAAACCGGAAATTGTTTCGGGTGAAATTGCAGAAGGTGGTTCTACATGTGATATTGAAATATTGCAAGGGGCTATATGTGAATGTTTGTTAATTAAAGTAATTAACAAAATTCTGAATAAATTTAATAAAAAGAGTTTTATTAAATGAGAGAGCATTAAATTTGGAGAAATTTAATGCATTTAAAGTGGAGACTTTAAAAGGGAATGTGAAGAGGCATTTTAATGTGGAGGGGTTACCCCCACATGAATGGGGGAGGTGAGGGGTCACCCCCCCATGCGCCGGCCATGGAGAGAGGGGGCACCCCCCTCCTCCTATAAAAGGCCACCCATTCCCTCCTTCATCCTCACACCTCCTTGTGAAGGATCTCTCTCCCCCTCTAGAATTATTCCCCCATGGTCTCGGATTAGCGAGATACATGTTCCCGGTGGAATTTCGTCTGGAAGGAGTTGCTGCTTCCGCTGGATCGCTGGAGCGAGGAGGTGGGGGTTGTTCGGTGGCTTGAACGTGTGTGCGAGTGCGGATGCGCTGTTGAGTTGCGGCGCTCGGACTTCCTCACGATCTTGAGATCGACAAGTGTACGACTACATCAACCACGAGTTCCTACTCGTTAACAAAGCTCGTTGTCTACGAGGGTAAGTTCTTGTTGGATGTATGTCCACCCGTTGCTTTGTACCTAGTAGATAGATCTTGGCGTGTAGTTCACACCGTAGGAAAATTTTTGTTTTCTATGCTGCGGACCCAACAGTGGTATCAGAGCCTGATCTATGCGTAGGTGCTTAGCACGGGTAGTACACATATGGTTGATATGTGGGCGATGATGATCACGTTATTGCATCTTCTATGTATTTTGGATATTGGTGGCATAGTGGGATGAAGCGGCCCGGACCAACCTTACATGTCATTGTACATGAGACCGGTTCCACGACTGACATGCAACTTGTTTTGCATAAGTGGCTGGCGGGTGTCTGTCTCTCCTACTATAGTCAATATCTGATTTACAACGAGTTGCTAATAACTTAGTTATCCTCGTTGTGGTTCATGTTCGTAGGTAAGAACAGTTCTATCTCCGAAAGCCCTAAGCCACGTAAAACTTGCAATTGATAAATTAGAGGCGTCTAGTTTAGATCGTTGCTGGGCTAGTGTGTTGATATGGTATTGTTGTAAGTAGATGTATGGTGGATACTCTTACAACACACTCAACATGTAAGTTCCATAGACCTTGGCCTTACACACAAAGGAATGATAGAGATCATACCACGATGCAAGTGATAGAGATCAAATGCATGGACCATATCATCTCACTTTACACATTAGATGTTAGCATCTTATACTGCTAGTTTGGCGCGTTTGATAGCATTATAAGATGATCCCTCTTTTAGATATCAAGATAAAAATGTGTTCTTCCTTGAGTATGCACCGTTCTATGGATCGTGTTTCGAGACATCACGTGATGATCGGGTGTACTCGAATCTACGCTTTCATAGGAACGGGTGTATGACAGTTTTACACACGCGAATACTAAGGTTCTTACTTGGCGATCCTAGCATGTACAGACATGGCCTCGGAACACGGACCGAAAGGTTAAGCATGAGTCATATGGTTGATATGATGCCGATATAGATGCTCGCCTTTGAAGCTATATCAACTCACGTGATGATCGGACTTGGTATAGTGGATTTGGTTCATGTAATCACCAAAAGGACACGAGGGATGTCGTTTTTGAGTGGGAGTTTATTAGTAATTTGGATTAGTTGAACTCAATCTATCATAAACTTAGTCTAAATAAACTTTACAAATTCTGTTGTAGATGGCACCACCTGCTTTGAATTTCAATGTGTTCATGGAGAGAGAGAAACTTGCTGCGAATGGTAGCAACTTCACCAACTGGGCTATGAATTTGAGGATTCTCCTCACTGCTGCACAAAAGCAATATGTTCTAGATGCGCCGCTAGGCCCCCCACCAGCTCCTGATGCCCCTGACGAGGAAAAGAATGTCTATGTGACTCGTCAGGAGGACCACAACTTAGTTCATTGCGGCATACTGTATGGGCTAGAGCCAAAACTTCGAAAGCATTTCGAAAATGGCAATGCCTTTGATACCATGGGAGAATTGAAAATGATTTTCGATACCCATGCTGCCGTAGAGAGTTATAATGCTACAGAAAAGTTCTTTAGCTGCATGATGGAGGAAAACAGCTCCGTTAGTGAGCACGTACTCAAAATGTCTGGGTACGCCGATAAGCTTGTGTACTTGGGAATAACGATTCCCATTGACTTAGGCATACATCGTGTTCTCCAATCTCTGCCACCTAGCTACAAGAGCTTCGTGATGAACTATAATATGCAGGGCATGAAGAAGTCTCTTCCCGAGCTTCTGTCAATGCTTAAGACTGCAGAAGTGGAGATTAGGAAAGAACATCAAGTGTTGATGATCAATAGGACCACCGGTTTCAAGAAGGACAAGAAAGGCAAGCACAAGGGAAAGAAGGGTGGCAAGTCTGTTGCCACGCTTGAAAAGAAACCCCGAGCTGGCCCTAAGTCTGACACCGAGTGCTACTATTGCAAGGGGACTGGCCATTGGAAGCGCAACTGCCCCAAGTATTTGGCGGACAAGAAGTCCAGCAAGGCAAACAAAGGTATGTGTGATATACATGTTATTGATGTGTACTTGACTAGTACTCACAGTAGCACCTGGATATTTGATACCGGATCGGTTGCTAATATATGTAACTCGGTTCAAGGGCTACGGAACAAGCGACAACTAGCAAGGGATGAGGTCAGGATGCGGGTCGGCAATGGATCAAGAGTTGATGTGATCGCCGTCGGGACGCTACCTCTCCATTTGCCATTGGGATTAGTTATAAACCTAAATAATTGTTATTTGGTGCCTGCACTGAGCATGACCATTGTATCTGGATCGTGCTTGATGCAAAGTGGTCATTCCTTTAAATCTGAAAACAATGGTTGTTCGATTTATAAGAATGATATCTTTTAT
Organism: Avena sativa; assembly: GCA_916181665.1. Lineage (NCBI taxonomy): Eukaryota > Viridiplantae > Streptophyta > Magnoliopsida > Poales > Poaceae > Avena > Avena sativa. The sequence goes on along the minus strand of OV702288.1, from coordinate 622,665,385 downwards.
GGTCATGCACCTATGTTGAATGGTTTATTTCTATTGGATCTCGATAGTAATATTACGCACATTCATAATGTTAATGCTAAAAAGATTAAACTTTATGATGATATGTCTACATATATGTGGCACTGCCGTCTAGGTCATATTGGCGTTAAACACATGAAGAAACTCCATTCTGATGGACTTTTGGAATCACTTGATTTTGAATCATTTGATACATGTGAGCCATGCCTTATGGGCAAGATGACTAGAACGCCGTTTTCCGGTTCAATGGAACGGGCGACAAATCTGTTGGAGATCATACATACTGATGTGTGTGGACCAATGAGTGTGTCGGCGCGAGGTGGATATCGTTATTTTGATACTTTCACGGATGATTTGAGTAGATATGGGTATATCTATTTGATGAAACACAAGTCTAAAACTTTTGAAAAGTTCAAGGAATTTCAGAATGAAGTGGAAAATCATCGTAATAAAAAGATCAAGTTTCTACGATTTGACCATGGAGGAGAGTATCTAAGTTACGAGTTTAGCACACACATGAAAGAGTGTGGAATAGTTTCACAACTCACGCCTGCCGGAACACCACAACATAATGGTGTGTCGGAACGTCGTAATCGTACCTTATTGGATATGGTTCGATCTATGATGTCTCTGACTGACTTACCTCTGTTATTTTGGGGTTATGCACTGGAAACAGCTGCATTCACTTTAAATCGGGCACCATCTAAATCCGTTGAAATGACACCGTATGAATTATGGTTTGGAAACAAACCTAAGCTGTCGTTTCTTAAGGTTTGGGGATGTGATGTTTATGTGAAGAAACTTCAACCGGATAAAATCGAACCCAAAGCGGAAAAATGCGTCTTCATAGGATACCCTAAGGAAACAATTGGGTATACCTTCTATCACAGATCCGAGGGCAAGGTTTTTGTTGCCAAGAATGGATCCTTTCTTGAGAAGGAGTTTCTCGCGAAAGGTATGAGTAGTCGGAAGGTAGAACTCGAAGAGGTTATTGAACCTTCTCTTCATGGAATGGCGAGTGGCACAGCACCGGAAGTTGTTTCGGAGTTGACTTCACCTGATGAAGAGAGAGCTAATGATAATGATCATGAAACTCCGAAAGAGGACACTACCGAACCTCGCAGGTCAAGCAGGACACGTGCAGCTCCTGAACTGTACGGCAATCCTCTTGTGAATTTCATGGTTGATCAAATGGATGACCCTGCGATGTATGAAGAAGCGATGATGAGCCCGGATTCCAACAAATGGCTAGAAGCCATGAAATCCGAGATGGAATCCATGTACGAGAACCAAGTTTGGAACTTGGTGGACTTACCTCACGACCGAAAGGCCGTTGAGAATAAATGGATTTTCAAAAGGAAAACTGATGCTGATGGTAATGTGACCATCTATAAGGCTCGACTTGTCACAAAGGGGTTTTGACAAATTCAAGGAGTTGACTACGATGAGACATTCTCTGCCGTAGCGATGCTTAAATCGGTTAGGATTATGTTAGCAATTGCTGCATATTTCGATTATGAAATATGGCAGATGGATGTCAAAACTGCGTTCCTCAATGGTAAGATTGAAGAAGAGTTGTATATGATACAACCTAAGGGTTTTGTCGATCCTAAGGATGCTAATAAGGTGTGCAAACTTCAGCGATCCATCTATGGACTGAAGCAAGCATCACGAAGTTGGAATCTCCGCTTTGATGAGGTGATCAAAGAGTTTGGATTTGTCCAAACTTATGGAGAGGCTTGTATTTACAAGAAAGTGAGTGGGAGCAATGTGGCATTTCTGATATTATATGTGGATGACATATTATTGATTGGAAATGATATAGATCTTTTAAACAGTGTTAAAAGTATCTAAACAGCAAATTTTCGATGAAAGACCTTGGTGAAGCGTCATATATATTAGGCATTAAAATCTATAGAGATAGATCAAGGCGCCTAATTGGGCTATCGCAGAGTACATACCTTGATAAGATATTAAAGAAGTTTAATATGGACGAAAGTAAGAAGGGGTTCTTACCTATGTTGCAAGGCAAGACATTGAGTAAGACTCAAAGTCCGGCTACGGCGGAAGAAAGAGAGATGATGGATAAGATCCCCTATGCCTCGGCCATAGGCTCTATTATGTATGCCATGCTATGTACAAGACCGGATGTGGCACATGCTATTAGTTTAACTAGTAGGTACTAATCTGATCTAGGTTCGGAACACTGGATAGCAGTAAAGAACATCCTCAAGTACTTGAGAAGAACTAAGGATATGTTTCTCATATACGGAGGTGAAGAAGAGCTAGTCGCTAAGTGTTATGTCGATGCTAGCTTTGACACTGATCCGGATGACTCTAAGTCTCAATCCGGATACGTATTTCTCTTGAACGGAGCAGCATTTAGTTGGAGGAGTTCCAAACAACCTGTGGTGGCTGGATCAACAACGGAGGCAGAATATGTTGCTGCTTTAGAAGCGGCGCAGGAGGCAGTTTGGATGAAAGAGTTCATTACGGAACTGGGTGTGGTTCCCAGTGCGTTGGACCCGATGGTGATCTATTGTGACAACAATGGAGCCATAGCCAACGCAAAGGAACCAAGGTCTCACAAGAATTCCAAACATATTAAGCGCCGGTTTCACTCCATCCGCGAGCATGTCAAGGATGGAGATATAAAGATTTGTAAAGTACACACGGACCTAAATGTAGCAGATCCATTGACTAAAGTTCTCCCTAGGTCAAAACATGATCAACACCAGAACTCCATGGGTGTTAGATTTATCACTATGTGAACTAGATTATTGTCTCTAGTGCAAGTGGGAGACTGAAGGAAATATGCCCTAAGAGGCAATAATAAAGTTGTTATTATATATTTCTTATATATGATAGATGTTTATTTTACATGCTAGAAATGTATTGATTCGGAAACATCAATACATGTGTGTTTAATAAACAAAAAGGGTTCCTAGTCATGCCTCTCTTATAGTCTAGCTTGTTGATTAACAGGATGATCAAGGTTTCCTGATCATGGACATTGGATGTTGTTAATAACAAGGTCACACCATTGGTGGAATGATGTGATGAACATTCATCCGAAGTATAGCATTACGATCAAGTCATTATGTTTATATTGCTATAACATCATACGAAGTAATCTTTATCCTTAGACCATGAGATCATGTTAATTGCTAACACCGGAAGAGTATCTTGATAACATCAAACGTCACACTGTAACAGGGTGACTATAAAGATAGGTTCAGTACTACGAAGGTGCTATGTTGAGGATCATGGATCAAGAGTGGAATTTGTCAATCCAGATGACGGATAGATATGCTCTGGGCTCTCTCGGTGATATCACATTAGGATAGCTTGCAAGCAAGTGATGTGATCACTAGAATGTTATATCACGGGAACAAGAAAAGAGTGCATGTCGGTAACAAGATCAAACTAGGTATGGAGATACCGATGATCGAATCTCGGACATGTAATATATCGAGAGACAAAGGGATTTAGTTACAAGCGTTAAAGGTTCTCACGATCACAGGAGTCATCGTTGAATGTGTAGGAGTCAGTACGGATCTCCAGGTCCCGCTGCTGATTATTGATCGGAGAAGGGTCTCAATCATGTCTGCATTATTCGCGAACCGTAGGGTGGCACACTTAAGAGTTACCGGACACCATTTTGGAGCACATATGTTTTAGACGAAAGAATTGCAAAGCGCAGGAATTGTTTCAATAGAAACCGGAAATTGTTTCGGGTGAAATTGCAGAAGGTGGTTCTGCATGTGATATTGAAATATTGCAAGGGGCTATATGTGAATGTTTGTTAATTAAAGTAATTAACAAAATTCTGAATAAATTTAATAAAAAGAGTTTTATTAAATGAGAGAGCATTAAATTTGGAGAAATTTAATGCATTTAAAGTGGAGACTTTAAAAGGGGATGTGAAGTGGCATTTTAATGTGGAGGGGTTACCACCACATGAATGGGGGAGGTGAGGGGTGACCCCCCATGCGCCGGCCATGGAGAGAGGGGGCACCCCCTCCTCCTATAAAAGGCCACCCATTCCCTCCTTCATCCTCACACCTCCTTGTGAAGGATCTCTCTCCCCCTCTAGAATTATTCCCCCATGGTCTCGGATTAGCGAGATACATGTTCCCGGTGGCATTTCGTCTGGAAGGAGTTGCTGCTTCCGCTGGATCGCTGGAGCGAGGAGGTGGAGGTTGTTCGGTGGCTTGAACGTGTGTGCGAGTGCGGATGCGCTGCTGAGTTGCGGCGCTCGGACTTCCTCACGATCTTGAGATCGGCAAGTGTACGACTACATCAACCACGATTTCCTACTCGTTAACAAAGCTCGTTGTCTACGAAGGTAAGTTCTCGTTGGATGTATGTCCACCTGTTGCTTTGTACCTAGTAGATAGATCTTGGCGTGTAGTTCACACCGTAGGAATTTTTTTGTTTTCTATGTTGTGGACCCAACATAAGTTGTGTGACTTCACTAGCACCAACAACAATGATTTTATGAGCACACCTATTGCTCCACCTGTGGCTAAAAATACTTTCTTTGAGATAAAACCTGCTTTGCTCAATCTTGTTATGAGAGAACAATTTTCTGGTATTGGTAATGAAGATGTTGCTTCCCATCTAAATAACTTTGTTGAACTTTGTGAGATAAAAAAGCATAGGGATATAGGTGGTGATGTTATTAAACTGAAATTGTTTCCTTTCTTTTTGAGAGGAAAAGCTAAAGAATGGTTGAATTCCTTAACTAGGAATAGTATTGATTCTTGGACTAAGTGGAAGGATGCTTTTATTGGAAAATACTATCCTCCTGCTAAGATTATATCTATGAGAAGTGAAATAATGAAGTTTAAACAACTTGATAATGAGCATGTTGCTCAAGCTTGGGAAAGAATGAAATCTTTGGTAAAGAATTGTCCCACTCATGGACTGACTGCTTGGATGATCATCCAAACTTTTTATGCAGGATTGAACTATTCTTCAAGGAACCTATTGGATTCAGCTGCTGGAGGTACATTTATGACCATCACTTTGGGTGCTGCAACAAAACTATTGGATAATATGATGGTTAATTATTCTGAATGGCATACTGAGAGAGCTCCACAAGGTAAGAAGGTAAATTCTGTTGTGGAAACCTCTTCCTTGAGTGATAAGATTGACATTATTATGTCTATGCTTGTTAGTGGGAAAGCCCATATTGATCCAAATAATGTTCCTTTAGCCTCTTTGGTTGCTCAAGAAGAGCAAGTTGATGTGAACTTCATAAGAAATAACAACTTTGGCAATAATGCTTATGGTAATAATGCTTATAGGAACAATTTTGGTAACAACAATTATAAGCCATATCCTCCCAACAATGGTAATGCTTATGGAAACTCTTACAACAATAATAAGAGTGCTCCCTCTGAACTTGAAGTTATGCTTAAAGAGTTTATTAGTAAACAAACTGCTTTCAATAAAACTATTGAGGAAAAACTCTCTAATGCTGAAAGAAATATAGCATATTTGGCTGAAGCTCAATCTACTTTGAATAAGATGGCTGCTAAACCTGAAACTAATGATAATCCATTTGCAGCTACTAATGCTATACAAGTAAGAATTGATGAAAATGTTAGACTATTAGCTGAATTACATGCTAAGTGGGAAAGAGAAGATGAAATTGCTATAAACATTAGTGTTTCTACTATCACCACCACTAGTGTTGAGGCTAGTAATAGTTCTACTACTTTAGATGATAAATTTTATTTTGATCTTGATGGTTGCAACATCTCTGAAGTTATTAAGTTCCTACAAAAGCTTGCTAAAAGTCCTAATGCTAGTGCTATGAACATGGCTTTTACAAAACACATTACTGATGCTCTCATAAAGATTAAAGAAGAAATTTATGATATGCTTGATTTGCCTCCTCTTGAAGATTGCTATTTGAATGTCCCACTTGATGATAATGCTAAAAAGAAACTTATGGGGAGTCTTAATGATGTTCTTATTATGGTTAATGATTCCTATGTCCCCGTTGATTTCTATGTTTTGGATGTTGAATACAATGCTTCTTGTCCTATTACTTTGGGAAGACCTTTTCTTAGAACTGTTGGTGCCATCATTGATATGAAAGAAGGCACCATTAAATATCAACTCCCACTCAAGAAAGGTATAGAACACTTCCCTAAAAAGAGAGAAAAGATTTCTTTTGCTTTTCTGTTGGGGGATGCCCCCGGGTAGGGTCACTCCGGGGTATAAGGACCGAGTTAGCCAAGGTTCGGCAAGGTCAAAGCGGATGCTGGCCGAGTCACCTCAAGGCAGGCCAGATCACGGAGTAACCCGGACCAGGGGGGTCGCCTAACATTGTCTCATCCGACTTAAGGAGTAAGTCGGAAATGCTTGTCTAACTTATATGCAGGAACAGGTGTGGCCGGATCTACTATGATCCGGATCCTCGCTTAACTTCTAGGAGAAGGAAGGAATCTCTCTGGTCAAAAAAGAAGGTCCGGTACGTACTGGATGAGCGAATAAAGCAAGAGCAGGACCACCGGGTCGTGGCCGACAAGGGTGACGACGCTCACGTCGACTTACGTCGCTAAAGCAAGTGTGACGCGGGGGAAAAGCACCCCTGTCGGGTTACTACTTTGGGAGGGGCATATTCTTAGGAATATGCCTCCACGTATGCCCTAGGCCAGGACCGAACCACCTCTATATAAGGGGGGTTAGGGTTCTGGTAGAGGGGGTTGGCAGAATTCTAGTTGGTTGAGCACTAGTTGATCTAGGGTTCTTGGGCAAGATAGTAGGCTAGAGTAAGAGAGCACCTTCTTCCTCCTCTCGCCAACACAGCTCAAGGAGCACTTGTAATCTTGGAGATATTGCAATACAAACTTCTGTGGAGAGAATCACTCTACTATCCCTCCCTGGATTCCTCTAGTGCATATTAGTCCCCACCTTTAGCCTATCCATGGCATCTGCTGTGACACCACCACGACAGTTGGCGCCCACCATGGGGCTAGCCACGCTAGCAGGGGTGAAGATCCGGACGGGAAACTTCATCGGCACCGGCGAGCGCATAGTCTCCGGGCTCGTCCAGCGCTTTGGAGCGTTGGATTTCGTTAGCGACAACGCAGGCTGCTTCGGCACGCGCCCACTTCCGCGCAACGGCCTCTTCGTCAAGCTCGGCGCGCACAAGGTTTACGTTGCTGTGGACGTCTCATGCGTTCATCCGCGTCGCGTCGTCGATGCAGGGGAACCACCCCTCACTGTGGCTCACGGGGCGCGTATCGCTCGCTCCCCGGACCATGCGGAGGTGATGATGACGGCGCAAGCAAGGATCCGGCACCAGACCCGGAGGTAACACCTAAGGCACCGAGAAAAGGTAGAGGACCTCCACTAGAGAGGCCTGAGAACATACTGAGGGAAGCTATGGACAACTTGGCTAACCCGGTAGCAGCGATGGTAGATCCAGCTCAGGCACAGGCCGAGCTAGAGGAAACTCGGCAAAACATACTGGAGGGTGCAAAGAAAATAGCTGCGGCTCAGCAGTCACTGAACATGACGCTGCGTGAGTATGCAAAGGCAAATAAGGTTGATGCAGTGAGGGTAAAAGGGAAAAATCTCATAAGTGAGATGAATAGAGAAGGTGATGATGGAGCAGAAGGGTCGGAGAACTATCTGTCTGTGGGGTTGCCGAGGTATAGTACCCCGGTGAAGAACCTCAGAGCAGCAGATGTCGCTGCGTCCGAGTTAGAGGGTCTGACGGGTGAGGCTCGTCAAAGACAGCAAGACCGGGTTAACAAGCTGGTTCGGATCGCGAACAGGCAGAACGAGGAGCTGCTGAGAGCTAACCCGGAGAGAGCTGGGGCTTCCAAGATCGTCCATTCGGTGGTGGGTAACCCGGAGAAATCCGCTGGAGCCGCATCATCGCCTCATGGCGGTCCAAGGAGAGAAGAGGTAGTAACCTCGGCCAGACGGAACAAACAGATTGTCCCGTACGACCCAACGCGTGCGGGAAAAGAAAAAGAGATGCGGAAGAATGATGATCGACGGAGTGTGAGCCGAGGTGAAGCTGGCCGAGGTAATCACGACCAAGGCAATGCCGGTCAAGGGAACGCTGCCAACGGCAATGCCGGACAGCGCAACTCCGCAAGAGCGGGACAACCGCAGCAACGGAATATACCGAGGCAAGAGCAAAGCGCCGGACGAGGTATGCAGCAGAAAGACGTGCGACGAGAGGAAAACCGATACAATGACGGTGATTCAGAGATGGTGAACACAGGGTACCCCAGATCGGACTATCATGTGATAGGGTCAAGATTGGGAAGCAGGGATTTGATGCCGGATGACGCCAGGTTAAAACTGGATCCCTTGTATAGGTCGGAACAGATCGAATGTCAAGGTCCTCTGGGTCCAGCGTGCTTTGGACCCCGGATCATGAAGGAACCACTGGTACCCAACTTCTAGTTACCCAGAGGCACGAAGACGTATGACGGCAGTACTAAGCCGGAGGATTGGCTGATAAACTATGCTACGGCGGTGAAAATTGCAACTGGCAACTTGAGATGGGCTGTGCGTTACGTGCCCCAGATGTTGGAAGGCCCGGCCAGAGTATGGTTGAATAACTTGCCGCCCGGAAGCATCAACTGCTGGATAGATTTTGAAGAAATGTTTATCAGCAACTTCTCAAGTACATACCAGAGGCCGAATAGACCATAGACCCTGGCAATGTGCAAGCAAAGACCCAACAAGACGGATCGTGAATTCTTAACCCGGTGGTGTACCGTGAGAAACTCGTGTGAGGGCGCCATAGAGTCACAGGCCATTGCGTGGTTTGCGCAAGGGTGCAGATACGACAACGAGCTATGGATGAAGCTGCAAAGGAAAATGCCAGTTACGCTGGTAGAGATGATCCGGATTGCTGATTCGTATGCATTGGGCGACCCGACTCAACCTAGGCTCGCGTCAAGTGAGTCAAACGAGGAATACTATCCGAGAGATGGAGCCGGGTCATCCCGGAGGAACGATTACAGAGGAAAAAGGAGAGATGATAGACCGGACCATCGCTACGGTTCGCAACAAGTTGCAGCAGTGAATCAAGATCAATCCGGAGGAGGGAGTAACCAACGCCAGAGAACTAGAGGGCAGTGGACTCCAAGAAATGATGGCAAGAGAACATGGACTCCGGAGCAGAACAAGCAGTGGCAGGAAAAGAAAGACCATCCGAGATATACCTACGAGTCGATGTTGGACCAGCCGTGTAAGTTTCACACGCCAAATCCGAATAACCCGGCGGGTCACACGACGAGGCAATGTGAGTGGATGTGAAAGATAGAGCAAGGTGGTTTGGGGAATGCTCAGGCACCCCAGAATGATCAACCTCGGCAGGAGTTACCCCGGCAACAATTGCTCTCCGGAGCAAACACGCAGCAGCTAATGTTGCCTCCCCCTCCGCCGAGGTATGACAACAATGAAAGAAGGGGTGCAGTGCATCAGGTGGAAAATCAACAACAACCGGATCAGAGGTACCCCGGAAACGAGGGAAGGAATGAGTACAGGGAACATCACCAGAGTTATTGTGTGTTCACGACTAAGGAACCAGATAGAAAGAGCTTGCAACGCCGACATATGGAGGTCAATGCGGTCATGCCAGCGGTGACGAGGTACATGCCTTAGTCGGACCAGGAAATCACCTGGAACATCAAAGATCATCCTAAACTTATGCCGAGCCCAGGTTCGTACGCGCTGGTGCTAGACCCGACATTCATTGGACCGAACATCAACGTGAGGTTCTCCAAGGTTTTGATTGATAATGGGAGTAGCATTAACATCATGTATGCGAATACGATGCGCAAGTTGGGCATCTCGGAGAACATGCTCCATGCTACGAGAACAACTTTCCATGGCATTGTACCAGGCATTTCGTGTGAGCCCATAGGCAAAGTCCGGGTCGACGTGCTATTCGGAACAAGGGATAACTGCCGAACTGAAAATCTGGAGTTTGAAGTGGTGAACTTGGAAAGTGCGTATCACGCGTTACTCGGAAGACCAGCATTGAACAAATTCATGGCAAGCTGCCACATCAGTTATCGGAAGATGAAGTTGCCCGGGCCAAATGGAGTAATTACCATTGCTGGAGATTTCCGACGTTCCATGGAGTGTGCTTCAGCCGGGTCTAACCTAGCTGAGTCACTTGTGATTGCGCAAGAGAAAAAAAAATCCAAGAGGTGGCAGCATTAGCTCAGTCCGCACAACAATATAAGCCGGCATTAAGTAACCCGCACGGCAACGTTTCATTTCAAGCCGCAAAGGACACCAAAAAGATTCCAGTTGATAACATGTTTCCGGAGCGCACCATAACGATTGGTGCCGGGTTAACTAACAAATAGGAAAGCGAGCTCGTCAACTTCCTCCGTGAGAATCGGGATATTTTTGCTTGGTCTACACAGGACTTGCAAGGTGTTCCGAGGGAGTTGGCCAAGCACTCTTTGAACGTAAGACCCGGAGCAAGGCCGGTGAAGCAACCTCTCCGCCGCTTCGCCGAGGATAGGAGAAAAGTCATTGGAGACGAGATAGCTCGGTTACTAGCAGCAGGATTCATCATGGAGGTACTATATCTGGATTGGCTCTCTAATCCGGTGCTGGTGGAGAAGAAGGACGATCCGAACGTGGCAGTGGTTTGGCGCATGTGTATCGATTACACGAACCTGAACAAGGCGTGTCCAAAAGATCCATTTCCGCTGCCGAAGATAGATCAAGTCATAGACTCAACCGCAGGATGCGAACTGTTGTCATTCATTGATGCATATTCTGGCTTCCACCAGATACCTCTGAACCCGGATGATCAAATAAAAACGGCGTTTATTACCCCGTACGGGGCTTACTGCTATCGCACTATGCTGTTTGGTTTACGTAATGCAGGTGCAACGTACCAAAGATGTATGCAAAAATGTTTGCACGACCAAATAGGTCAGAACGTATAAGTATACATGGATGATGTGGTTATCAAGACCAAGGAAAGCGCAACGCTCCTTGATGACATAAGGCAAACATTCGCGAACTTGAGAAGGTTCCGGATGAAGCTTAACCCGGAAAAATGTACCTTCGGTGTCCTGGCTAGGAAGTTACTCGGATTTCTCGTCTCCAGCCGAGGTATCGAAGTTAATCCAACTAAGATCCGAGCCATCAAACGGATGGAGCTGCCGAAGTGTCTTAACGATGTCCAGAAGTTCACTGGATGCCTGGTGTCGTTGAGTCGGTTTGTATGTCGGTTGGGGGAAAAGGCACTGCCTCTCTACCAACTCATGAAAAAATCGGATAAATTCGTTTGGACGCCACAGGCCGATGAAGCCTTTGCCCACTTGAAAAAGATGTTGGCCACTGCGCCAGTGTTAGCTTCTCCACTATCAAAGGAGCCAATGTTGCTCTACGTAGCCGCAACCAACCAAGTTGTAAGTGCAGTGATCGTAGTAGAACGCAATGAAGAGGGTAAGTCGGTGCAGAGGCCAGTGTATTACCTGAGCGAGGTATTGTCTGCCTCAAAACAGAACTACCCGCACTTTCAAAAGGTAGCATACGGTGTCTATATGGCGGCGAAGAAGTTAAAGCATTACTTTGAGGAGCACCCCATCAAAGTAATATGTGAAGCTCCCATCTCCGAGATAATGGGTAACAAGGATGCGAGTGGCAGAATCGCAAAATGGGCAATTGAGCTAGCCCCTTATGCGCCCCAATACGACAGAAGAGAAGCGATCAAATCTCAGGCTGTGGCGGACTTTTTCGTGGATTGGGCCGAGGTACAATACGAACCACCGCCACCAGATCCGAATTACTGGAGGATGCACTTTGACGGGTCGAAAATCAAAACCAGATTAGGCGCCGGGGTTGTGCTTACCTCGCCAAAGAAGGATCAGCTCAAGTACGTATTGCAGATCCATTTCGTGGCATCGAACAATGTCGCTGAGTATGAGGCTCTTGTACATGGGCTCAAAGTGGCAAAGGAGATTGGCATACGTCGGATAATATGCTTCAGCGACTCGGACCTGGTGGTGCAGCAGGTGTCCGGAATGTGGGACGCCCTGGATCCAAACATGGCACTATACAAATTTCACGTGCAGAAGATATCTGGTTACTTCGAGGGGTGTGAATTTCACCATGTACCCCGGGCGGAAAACGAGGCTGCCGACATGTTGTCGAAGCTCGGATCGACCAGACAGGCAGTTCCACTGGGTGTAGCATTGGAACACCTCAGAAAACCATCTATCAGGCCGTCCCCAGGAACCGACTCGATCTATGTCCCGGAAAATACGGAATCCAGAGCTGAGCCCATGGACATTGACATGGGAGGTAGTACGCGAGACCCGGGGACTGCATCAGCAAACCCGGGGACTGCCTCGGCAAACCCGGGGACTACCTCGTTAGACCCGGGGACTGCTCAGCGTGATCCGGCTGAAGTTATGCCGGTGGATCAGATGGAAATTGATGAGGAGATATTCCCTCCACGAGCCGTACCATCTTGGGCACTGCCTATATTCCGATTCTTGAAAGATGGAACGTTACCCACTGAGGAGGTGCTAGCCAGGGAAACTCAGAGGAGAGCAAAAGCATACACAATCATCAATTCCGAGTTATACAAACGGAGTGTAACCAATGTTCTCCAAAGATGCATTGACCCGGAAGAAGGGCTTGACATCCTCCGAGATATACACCAAGGGGAATGTGGGCATCATGCCTCATCCCGAGCCTTGGTGGCAAAGGCGTTCTGACATGGATTTTACTGGCCAAGTGCCTTGGAACAAGCAGAAGATCTGGTGAGAAAATGCAATGGTTGTCAGAGGTACGCCACCAAGACATATATGCCTATGTCGGAACTCAAGACCATACCAATTACGTGGCCATTTGCTGTATGGTGCTTGGACATGGTTGGCCCGTTCAAACCAGCGAGAGGAAACATGACACACATTTTGGTCATGGTGGACAAGTTTACAAAATGGATTGAAGTGAAGCCTATAAGAAAATGTGATGGAGCTACGACCGTGACATTTCTCAAAGACATCATCTTGAGATACGGTTATACACATAGTATTATAACTGATAATGGAACAAATTTTGCGGAAGGAGCATTTGCACGCTTCTGCCGAGATAAGAAGATCCGACTCGATGTCGCCTCGGTAGCCCACCCCGCGTCGAACAGACAAGTGGAAAGATCCAACGGATTAGTATTATCCGAGATAAAACCCCGGCTCATTGAGCCGCTACAAAGATCAGCGGGGTGCTGGATAGAAGAACTACCAGCAGTACTGTGGAGCTTAAGAACAACTCTGAATTGATCAACAGGCTATACGCCATTTTTTCTGGTATATGGGGCAAAAGCTGTATTACCAGCCGACATAGAGCATGATTCGCCTAGGGTCACCCAATACACATAAGCCGAAGTGCAAGAAGCCTGGCAAAATGATGTTGATCAGCTGGAAGAAGCGAGAGAACTGACATTGTCCAGATCTGCCATATATCAGCAAAATCTCCGACGCTATCATAGCCGGAAAGTGTGCCCCCGAGTCTTCCGGGAAGGCGATTTGGTGCTCCCGTTGGTACAACGTACTACTGGTATGCACAAATTATCCCCCCATGGGAAGGGCCGTTCATTGTGAGCAAAGCATTGCACAATGATTCTTACTATCTCATAGATGCAAAGCCACAGGAAAAGAACAAGGCGGACAGATCCGGAGAGGAATCCAAGCGACTGTGGAATGTAGCACTACTTCGTCCCTTCTACACTTAGCTAAGAAGTGTATGTATCCGAGTCGTCTCATATGTCGGTATGTATGTCGGCAATGAGCTTATCAATGAAATTGCAGCGCCTCGAGCAGTAACTCGGGGACTGCCTTAATAATGTTTGTCGTAATTCCTTCTACGGTAGCTGGAATGAGTCGTTTTACTTAACCCGGTTTACTTAATTCCTTCTACGTTCTCAATATGCTCATCCCCACCGGACTCCAGAAAGCTCGGTCCCTCAACCCAGTCATGGATCGGAGAATATTCGATGAGGCTATATGCGCAAGCCTAGCGCCGAGCTACCCACTCTGGATCATCGGTCCATCTGGATCCGGTGCGCCGACGTGTGAGGAGGCTCAGGTCGATCTTCTCGTACCATGTAAGAATATGATGAAGGAGGGTATCTGCTGCGGCACGCCCGGCGGACTCTCTCCAGAGGTCAAGCTGAGTCTCAACTTCCAACAGCTTTTCGGCAAGGAGTGTGATCCTCTTCGGAGCGCTCTCGCTTGGCCAGAAGGTGTTGTAGATCCGGACCGCAACGTCGAGGAGATCTTTCCCATAGTTCTTGATGGTTTCCACACAAGCTGACACGCTGACCAATAGGTCCTCCATGTCTAAGGGGATGCTCTCACCATCAGGAGCGACGGGAGTACCCCTTTCTCGGCGGAATTTGGCAACAACAGCACTGGCAATGGGAGTACCCTCGGGAAAGTGGTCTGGAAACAAGGAAAAGGAAGATGCTGATGCAAACACATATGGGCCGAGCCGGAAAATTATGTCGGATAAGGGAAAGAAACTTACGTGAGATATGGCGGTGAATCCGGGTCAACTCCTTGATGCAATTGTCGCGTCTCTGGCGAAGTTGTTCAAGCTCAGCGATCGCCGACCCAAGCTGGACCTCGGATTCTTTAAGCAGGTCCTGGTCCTTGGAGATCTGGAGAGTAAGGCGCTCACGCTCTTCGGTAAAGTTCTGGCCAACTTTTTGGAGCTCGGTTTTGTGTTGGGCCTTCATCTTCTCCACCTCGGCCTTGAGCTTGGCTATCTCGTCGTCCTTGGTCCGGAGGAGGGCAAGCTCATCATTCTTCTTCTTCAGCTCAGCTTGATGCTGTCCTGCTTGTTCGAGAAAATGTAGCATCATATCAGGCACGGGCACACTATCCTCAAGCGATGCTGAAATAGTATGATGACCCGGCACAGCCGAGGAGTGAATGTTTGCCGAGACAAGGAGAAGAAGAAATGGAAAACACAACAAGGTTGGGCAAAAGAGGACATACCTCGGATTTCCTCCAAGTTCTTCTGCATAATTTTGTTCTTAGCCTCCACCCCAGCTGCAAAAAACCGAATGAGGAGGTTAGTCCGGCGGAAACAAGTGAAACAGAGAGATGCCGAGGGAGAAAATTACCCCTCTTTTCATGATCTGCGCCAAGTGCAACATGTTTTGCGCGCAGGATCTTGTGGGTATCAAGCAGGCGTTGAAATTCAGCGCTCCGGCGATTGGTAGTTACCTGAAAGAAGTACAGAAGTGTAAAATTAGTTTGGTGCATAGTCGAAGTGTGCAAGATCCGGGCCAAGTGGAACTTAACCCGGCTCCAGGTGTGTGCATAGTCGAAGTGTACAAGATCGTCGTTGGCGACGAACTTAACCCGGCTCCGGAGGCTCGGGGACTAATGGTTATTACCTATAGCATGTAAAGGAGAAACGACATACCTCCATCATTCGCCCCGCGAGGTTAATTGCCTTGGCGGCAGTATTCATCTGGGCAGAAAATTCTGCGGGGCCGAACTTTTCTGGGAGATCGTCGTTGTAGACGAACTCCGCCTTATTCCAGTTCATGACGAACTCGAAAAGGCTCGAAGGGTACCGTTCGCCAGTGGGCATGTGGGGTGCCACCAAGCCCTTTGCATGAGCTTCCTTCCTCTCAATTAGGGCAAGAGCTGGGTTGGTGTGAAGAACCATCTGCTGCGCGTCGGTTGGCTCGGTAGGAGGATTTGTCGCTGCTGGTGATTTCTTCGGAAGCATTGACGACAAGGTTCGCTGCCCGGCCTCGACGGATGTAGATTTGGTAGCATCCGGAGCTTTCTTGCCTTTAGCTTGCTGGGAAGAAGTAATCACGACGGATTTCCCTTTGGAAGCTGCTGGAATGGTTCCTCGCCAGGGCTAAGATGACTCGGAAGAGGCAGAGGAACTTGGTACTGGAGCTGCTGTGGGTTTCCTGGCTGCCGGGACAGGTGCTGGTTCGGAAGCTGGTACTAGAGCTGCTGCTGATGCTGGAGTTGCGGTAGACTTGGTGGTTGCTAGTTGCAGCAATGCAGAGGTGGTGGACACCGTTGCCTCGGCCGAACCGACCCCTCCCGATCCGAGGTCGCGTTCCTCTTGATGAGGTACTGTGGAACCCTGAGTAGCCGCAGAGCCCTCTGGAATAGGGCTCAGCGGGCGTGACTCGTCGTCACAAGGAGGGGAAGGACCGGACCGAAGGGGAGAAGAGATGCTCGATCCGCTCTGAGGAACCTCCACAGGAGGCCTGCAAAAGAAAATGATGTCAGGAGTGAAATTACCCCGATGCAAGGAGAAGTATGTTGCGCAGCGAAAAATGACTTACGCATCCGAGGTCTCGGCCTCCTTGGGTTTCTGAGCCCTCCGTGCCGGGGCTTTGCCTGCCCGCTTGGAGGCAGTCTTGTCTCCGGCCTTCTTTTGCCTTTTGGTGGGCTGAGAAGGTTCGGAAGAAGAACTTGACGCGGATCCGTGCTTCTTCTTCGACGCCACCGGAACCGGATCGCCCGTGGCAAGTGGAGGATCCTCGTGGATATGCCCACCGGGGTTAGCTGATGCCGGAAAGGCAAAAGAAAGAGGGACAGCCTCAACAGGTTCAATCACGTCGATATCCGAGTTATCCTCATCATCGGGCCAATCTCTAAGAGAAGAGAATTTACCGCTGGGACGTTTGGTGGCGTCAGTCATAGGGAGGAACATCTCCTGGTCCGGATCCTCCTCATCTGGGATCTCTCGGTCTGGCGCCCACTTAAGGGTTGGATTCGTGCCATCCTCGAGAGTTTGCTGGAGAAACAGCTGAGAAAAAGCACAAAGAGCAGAGTCAAAAATATGACAAAAACCGACACATAATTGATCCAAAATAAGTTTACCCCGTGAAGCTTACCGCGGGAGGAAGCCTGTCACGGTAGTAATTCTCGATCCCCCACGTCCATTCGGCGGAGAAATCTTTGTGAGTGGTGAACAGAGCCTTGACCCGGCGGAAGATCTCTGTGTTGCTCAATTCGAAGGAGGAGGTTCGGTTGGGGTCGCGACCGAAGCTCATGTGGCACAACTTGTGGGTGCGCCTCTGGAGGGGAGAGATTCGGTTGCGCACGAACGTAATCATAGCATCCTCGTTGCGTAATCCGAGCTTCTTCAGCTCCGCGAACCTTTTGTTGACTTGGTTGGCCAGAGCTGTAGGTTTCTTGGCGACCTCCTCCCAGAAATCCGTGTCAGGGGGACCCGAAGCGTAGGGCAGCAACCGAATCAAGTCTTTGGTACCCCCGTTCCGGACGTAGAAGAAGGCCTGGGCCCATCCTTTGCAGGAGTCAAGCCCGGTGACCCGGGGAAAGATTGAAAATCTCCGGGGCGAGATCGAGGCAGCTCCGAACTGGGTGAGCTGCTTGTCCTCCGACTCGACGTGGATGTTGGGGACGACATTGCGACGAAGACCGAAGAACCGGATCCACAGCTCCTTCGTGGGCCATAGTCCGGTATAACCTTCGATCGTAGAGACAAAGGCAGAAAGAGAGGTGATTGTGTTCGCTGGGAGATGGTGCGGCTGCAGGTGGTATGTCCTAACCCAGTCCCGGAAGAAGTCGCTCACCGGAAGACCAAATCCCCGCTGGAAATGGGACAAGAATACAACGAACTCACCCGGATTGGGTGAGGGGGCCAATTCCGAGGAGGGGAGACGAGCGGCGACGCCGGCGGGAATACGCCTGGGCCGGTAGAGCCAGTCGATGTCGTCTTGGCAGACCCACAAACCGGCCCACACGCCGTGGTCCGCCGCGCCGGCGTCCTCCTCCATCTCCTGCTCGGCGACGACGAGCTCTTCCT
The DNA here is from genome assembly GCA_916181665.1 of Avena sativa. Taxonomy (NCBI): domain Eukaryota; kingdom Viridiplantae; phylum Streptophyta; class Magnoliopsida; order Poales; family Poaceae; genus Avena; species Avena sativa. The sequence goes on along the minus strand of OV702288.1, from coordinate 622,647,529 downwards.
CAGTCATCTCGTATCCGCTGTCCTCGCTGGAGCTAGCGGCGGCGGGGATCTGTGGCCTAGATTGGCATGGACCCGTGGCGGAGAAGCCGCGCAGCGGGAGCTGCAGTGCGGAGGCATGGAGAAGGTGCGGTGGCAGCGCTGCTGCTACGAGCACTGGCGGCGGCGCGGTCGCAGGGAAGACGAAGGTGAAAATCGCAACGGGCAAAGGGACGCGGAAATGGAAAAATGCTAAGGGACGCGCCCCTCCCCTATTTAACTGCCCCAGTGATCGATGAGTGGGATCGCGCTGCGCCGGCGAGCCACGCGATGTGGCCGTGTATTACTTTTATCGGCCAATCACAGAAAAGCCACACAGGAGGCCACAGAGTAGACGAGATCCCATGACGCGACGTGATGTTGCGGTAAACGAGGAGACCGGCGTGACGTAACCCGCGCACAGTAAAACTGACAATTACTGCGGCGGTTACTGTGCAGGCTCTTAAAATAAGACAAGGTAATGATTAGCATCCACGTGGGTTGGCGTATGAGAGAAGGAAACGGGGCTCGGATCAAACCACGGTAACCATGGGATCCGAGCCAAAGTGGTGACCCGGCCGGCAAGTGAAAACTTGGAACGTGCGAAGGGAACGTAAATCCATATAATCCGAGATAAGGAGCTAATCCGGAATTGAACGTCTGGGGCTCGGACGTAAATGAACCTGATGTGGCCTTAGCGGCCGAGGCAGCTAAGACCGCACCAGCTTCAGGGACTAATGTTGGGGGGATGCCCCCGGGTAGGGTCACTCCAGGGTATAAGGGTCGAGTTAGCCGAGGTTCGGCAAGGTCAAAGCGGATGCTGGCCGAGTCACCTCAAGGCAGGCCGGATCACGGAGTAACCCGGACCAGGGGGGTCGCCTAACGTTGTCTCATCTGACTTAAGGAGTAAGTCGGAAATGCTTGTCTAACTTATATGCAGGAACAGGTGTGGCCGGATCTACTATGATCCGGATCCTCGCTTAGCTTCTAGGAGAAGGAAGGAATCTCTCTGGTCAAAAAATAAGGTCCGGTACGTACTGGATGAGCGAATAAAGCAAGTGCAGGACCACCGGGTCGTGGCCGACAAGGGTGACGACGCTCACATCGACTTACGTCGCTAAAGCAAGTGTGACGCGGGGGAAAAGCACCCCTGTCGGGTTACTACTTTGGGAGGGGGCATATTCTTAGGAATATGCCTCCACGTATGCCCTAGGCCAGGACCGAACCACCTCTATATAAGGGGGGGTAGGGTTCTGGTAGTTGGAGTTGGCAGAATTCTAGTTGGTTGAGCACTAGTTGATCTAGGGTTCTTGGGCAAGATAGTAGGCTAGAGTAAGAGAGCACCTTCTTCCTCCTCTCGCCAACACAGCTCAAGGAGCACTTGTAATCTTGGAGATATTGCAATACAAACTTCTGTGTAGAGAATCACTCTACTATCCCTCCCTGGATTCCCCTAGCGCATATTAGTCCCCACCTTTAGCCTATCCATGGCATCTGCCATGACACCACCACGACATTCTCCTATGAAAACAAAATTTGGTCTTAATGCTTCTTCATTTGAGAACACTTGATTCTTTCTTTGGTTCTCATGCCTAACTTAAAGGCGTTAAATAGAAGTACTTGTTGGGAGACTGAAGGAAATATGTTAGATTTATCACTATGTGAACTAGATTATTGTCTATAGTGTAAGTGGGAGACTGAAGGAAATATGCCCTGAGAGGCAATAATAAAGTTGTTATTATATATTCCTTATATATGATAGATGTTTATTTTACATGCTAGAAATGTATTGATTCGGAAACATCAATACATGTGTGTTTAATAAACAAAAAGGGTTCCTAGTCATGCCTCTCTTATAGACTAGCTTGTTGATTAACAGGATGATCAAGGTTTCCTGATCATGGACATTGGATGTTGTTAATAACAAGGTCACACCATTGGTGGAATGATGTGATGAACATTCATCCGAAGTATAGCATTATGATCAAGTCATTATGTTTATATTGCTATAACATCATACGAAGTAATCTTTATCCTTAGACCATGAGATCATGTTAATTGCTAACACCGGAAGAGTATCTTGATAACATCAAACGTCACACCGTAACAAGGTGACTATAAAGATGGGTTCAGTACTACGAAGGTGTTATGTTGAGGCTCATGGATCAAGAGTGGAATTTGTCAATCCAGATGACGGATAGATATACTCTGGTCCCTCTCGATGATATCACATTAGGATAGCTTGCAAGCAAGTGATGTGATCACTAGAATGTTATATCACAGGAACGAGAAAAGAGTGCATGTCAGTAACGAGATCAAACTAGGTATGGAGATACCAATGATCGAATCTCAGACATGTAATATATCGAGAGACAAAGGGATTTAGTTACAAGCGATAAAGGTTCTCACGATCACAGGAGTCATCGTTGAATGTGTAGGAGTCAGTATGGATCTCCAGGTCCCGCTGCTGATTATTGATCGGAGAAGGGTCTCGATCATGTCTGCATTATTCGCGAACCGTAGGGTGGCACACTTAAGAGTTACCGGACACCATTTTGGAGCACATATGTTTCAGACGAAAGAATTGCAAAGCGCAGGAATTGTTTCAATAGAAACGGGAAATTGTTTCGGGTGAAATTGCAGAAGGTGGTTCTGCATGTGATATTGAAATATTGCAAGGGGCTATATGTGAATGTTTGTTAATTAAAGTAATTAACAAAATTCTGAATAAATTTAATAAAAAGAGTTTTATTAAATGATAGAGCATTAAATTTGGAGAAATTTAATGCATTTAAAGTGGAGACTTTAAAAGGGAATGTGAAGAGGCATTTTAATGTGGAGGGGTTACCACCACATGAATGGGGGAGGTGAGGGGTCACCCCCCATGCGCCGGCCATGGAGAGAGCCCCCCTCCTCCTATAAAAGGCCACCCATTGTGAAGGATCTCTCTCCCCCTCTAGAATTATTCCCCCATGGTCTCGGATTAGTGAGATACATGTTCCCGGTGGCATTTCGTCTGGAAGGAGTTGCTGCTTCCGCTGGATCGCTGAAGCTAGAGGTGGAGGTTGTTCGGTGGCTTGAACGTGTGTGCGAGTGCGGATGCGCTGCTGAGTTGCGACGCTCAGACTTCCTCACGATCTTGAGATCGGCAAGTGTACGACTACATCAACCACGAGTTTCTACTCGTTAACAAAGCTCGTTGTCTACGAGGGTAAGTTCTCGTTGGATGTATGTCCACCCGTTGCTTTGTACCTAGTAGATAGATCTTGGCGTGTAGTTCACACCGTAGGATTTTTTTTGTTTTCTATGCTGCGGACCCAACAGTGGTATCAGAGCCTGATCTATGCGTAGGTGCTTAGCACGGGTAGTACACATATGGTTGATATGTGGGCGATGATGATCATGTTATTGCATCTTCTATGTATTTTGGATATTGGTGGCATAGTGGGATGAAGCGGCCCGGACCAACCTTACATGTCATTGTACATGAGACCGGTTCCACGACTGACATGCAACTTGTTTTGCATAAGTGGCTGGCGGGTGTCTGTCTCTCCTACTATAGTCAATATCTGATTTACAATGAGTTGCTAATAACTTAGTTATCCTCGTTGTGGTTCATGTTCGTAGGTAAGAACAGTTCTATCTCCGAAAGCCCTAAGCCACGTAAAACTTGCAATTGATAAATTAGAGGCGTCTAGTTTAGATCGTTGCTGGGCTAGTGTGTTGATATGGTATTGTTGTAAGTAGATGTATGGTGGATACTCTTACAACACACTCAACATGTAAGTTCCATAGACCTTGGCCTTACACACAAAGGAATGATAGAGATCATACCACGATGCAAGTGATAGAGATCAAATGCATGGACCATATCATCTCACTTTACACATTAGATGTTAGCATCTTATACTGCTAGTTTGGCGCGTTTGATAGCATTATAAGATGATCCCTCTTTTAGATATCAAGATAAAAATGTGTTCTTCCTTGAGTATGCACCGTTCTATGGATCGTGTTTCGAGACATCACGTGATGATCGGGTGTACTCGAATCTACGCTTTCATAGGAACGGGTGTATGACAGTTTTACACACGCGAATACTAAGGTTCTTACTTGGCGAGCCTAGCATGTACAGACATGGCCTCGGAACACGGACCGAAAGGTTAAGCATGAGTCATATGGTTGATATGATGCCCATATAGATGCTCGCCTTTGAAGCTATATCAACTCACGTGATGATCGGACTTGGTATAGTGGATTTGGTTCATGTAATCACCAAAAGGACATGAGGGATGTCGTTTTTGAGTGGGAGTTCATTAGTAATTTGGATTAGTTGAACTCAATCTATCATAAACTTAGTCTAAATAAACTTTACAAATTTTGTTGTAGATGGCACCACCTGCTTTTAATTTCAATGTGTTCATGGAGAAAGAGAAACTTGCTGCGAAAAGTAGCAACTTCACCAACTGGGCTATGAATGTGAGGATTCTCCTCACTGCCGCACAAAAGCAATATGTGTTAGATGCGCCGCTAGGCCCTCCACCAGCTCCTGATGCCCCTGACGAGGAAAAGAATGTCTATGTGACTCGTCAGGAGGACCACAACTTAGTTCATTGCGGCATACTGTATGGGCTAGAGCCAGAACTTCGAAAGCATTTCGAAAATGGCAATGCCTTTGAGAGAATTGAAAATGATTTTCGATAACCATGCTGCCGTAGAGAGTTATAATGCTACAGAAAAGTTCTTTAGCTGCATGATGGAGGAAAACAGCTCCGTTAGTGAGCACGTACTCAAAATGTCTAGGTACGCCGATAAGCTTGTGTCCTTGGGAATAACGATTCCCATTGACTTAGGCATACATCGTGTTCTCCAATCTCTGCCACCTAGCTACAAGAGCTTCGTGATGAACTATAATATGCAGGGCATGAAGAAGTCTCTTCCCGAGCTTCTGTCAATGCTTAAGACTACAGAAGTGGAGATTAGGAAAGAACATCAAGTGTTGATGATCAATAAGACCACCGGTTTCAAGAAGGACAAGAAAGGCAAGCACAAGGGAAAGAAGGGTGGCAAGTCTATTGCCACGCCTGAAAAGGAACCCCGGGTTGGCCCTAAGTCTGACACCGAGTGCTACTATTGCAAGGGAACTGGCCATTGGAAGCGCAACTGCCCCAAGTATTTGGCGGACAAGAAGTCCAGCAAGGCAAACAAAGGTATGTGTGGTATACATGTTATTGATGTGTACTTGACTAGTACTCGCAGTAGCACCTGGGTATTTGATACCAGATCGGTTGCTAATATATGTAACTCGGTTCAAGGGCTACGGAACAAGCGACAACTAGCAAGGGATGAGGTCAAGATGCGGGTCGGCAATGGATCAAGAGTTGATGTGATCGTCGTCGGGACGCTACCTCTCCATTTGCCATTGGGATTAGTTATAAACCTAAATAATTGTTATTTGGTGCCTGCACTGAGCATGACCATTGTATCTGGATCGTGCTTGATGCAAAGTGGTCATTCCTATAAATCTGAAAACAATGGTTGTTCGATTTATAAGAATGATATCTTTTATGGTCATGCACCTATGTTGAATGGTTTATTTCTATTGGATCTCGATAGTAATATTACGCACATTCATAATGTTAATGCTAAAAAGATTAAACTTGATGATGATATGTCTACATATATGTGGCACTGTCGTCTAGGTCATATTGGCGTTAAACGCATGAAGAAACTCCATTCTGATGGACTTTTGGAATCACTTGATTTTGAATCATTTGATACATGTGAGCCATGCCTTATGGGCAAGATGACTAGAACGCCGTTTTCCGGTTCAATGGAACGGGCGACAGATCTATTGGAAATCATACATACTGATGTGTGTGGACCAATGAGTGTGTCGGCGCGAGGTGGATATCGTTATTTTGTTACTTTCACGGATGATTTGAGTAGATATGGGTATATCTATTTGATGAAACACAAGTCTAAAACTTTTGAAAAGTTCAAGGAATTTCAGAATGAAGTGGAAAATCATCGTAATAAAAAGATCAAGTTTCTACGGTCTGACCGTGGAGGAGAGTATCTAAGTTACGAGTTTAGCACACACATGAAAGAGTGTGGAATAGTTTCACAACTCACGCCTGCCGGAACACCACAATGTAATGGTGTGTCGGAACGTCGTAATCGTACCTTATTGGATATGGTTCGATCTATGATGTCTATGACTGACTTACCTCTGTCATTTTGGGGTTATGCACTGGAAACAGCTGCATTCACTTTAAATCGGGCACCATTTAAATCCGTTGAAACGACATCGTATGAATTATGGTTTGGAAACAAACCTAAGCTATCATTTCTTAAGGTTTGGGGATGCGATGTTTATGTGAAGAAACTTCAACCGGATAAACTCGAACCCAAAGCGGAAAAATGCGTCTTCATAGGATACCCTAAGGAAACAATTGGGTATACCTTCTATCACAGATAGGAGGGCAAGGTTTTTGTTGCCAAGAAATGGATCCTTTCTTGAGAAGGAGTTTCTTGCGAAAGGTGTGAGTAGTCGGAAGGTAGAACTCGAAGAGGTTATTGAACCTTCTCTTCATGGAATGCGAGTGGTGCAGCACCGGAAGTTGTTTCGGAGTTGACTTCACCTGATGAAGAGAGAGCTAATGATAATGATCATGAAACTTCGAAAGAGGACACTATCGAACCTCGCAGGTCAAGCAGGACACGTGCAGCTCCTAAACTGTACGGCAATCCTGTTGTGAATTTCATGGTTAATGAAATGGATGACCCTGCGATGTATGAAGAAGCGATGATGAGCCCGGATTCCAACAAATGGCTAGAAGCCATGAAATCCGAGATGGAATCCATGTACGAGAACCAAGTTTGGAACTTGGTGGACTTACCTCACGGCCGAAAGGCCTTTGAGAATAAATGGATTTTCAAAAGGAAAACTAATGCTGATGGTAATGTGACCATCTATAAGGCTCGACTTGTCGCAAAGGGGTTTCGAAAAATTCAAGGAGTTGACTACGATGAGACATTCTCTCCCGTAGTGATGCTTAAATCGGTTAGGATTATGTTAGCAATTGCTGCATATTTCGATTATGAACTATGGCAGATGGATGTCAAAACTGCGTTCCTCAATGGTAAGATTGAAGAAGAGTTGTATATGATATAACCTAAGGGTTTTGTCGATCATAAGGATGCTAATAAGGTGTGCAAACTTCAGCGATCCATCTATGGACTGAAGCAAGCATCACGAAGTTGGAATCTCCACTTTGATGAGGTGATCAAAGAGTTTGGATTTGTCCAAACTTATGGAGATGCTTGTATTTACAAGAAAGTGAGTGGGAGCAATGTGGCATTTCTGATATTATATGTGGATGACATATTATTGATTGGAAATGATATAGATCTTTTAAACAGTGTTAAAAGTTATCTAAACAGCAAAATTGTGATGAAAGACCTTGGTGAAGCGTCATATATATTAGGCATTAAAATCTATAGAGATAGATCAAGGCGCCTAATTGGGCTATCGTAGAGTACATACCTTGATAAGATATTAAAGAAGTTTAATATGGACGAAAGTAAGAAGGGGTTCTTACCTATGTTGCAAGGCAAGACATTGAGTAAGACTCAAAGTCCGGCTACGGCGGAAGAAAGAGAGATGATGGATAAGATCCCCTATGCCTCGGCCATAGGCTCTATTATGTATGCCATGTTATGTACAAGACCGGATGTGGCACATGCTATTAGTTTGACTAGTAGGTACCAATCTAATGCAGGTTCGGAACACTGGATAGCGGTAAAGAACACCCTCAAGTACTTGAGAAGAACTAAGGATATGTTTCTCATATACGGAGGTGAAGAAGAGCTAGTCCCTAAGTGTTATGTCGATGCTAGCTTTGACACCGATCCGAATGACTCTAAGTCTCAATTCGGATACGTATTTCTCTTGAACGGAGCAGTAATTAGTTGGAGGAGTTCCAAACAACCTGTGGTGGTTGGATCAACAACGGAGGCGGAATATGTTGTTGCTTTAGAAGCGGCACAGGAGGCAGTTTGGATGAAAGAGTTCATTACGGAACTGGGTGTGGTTCCCAGTGCGTTGGACCCAATGGTGATCTATTGTGACAACAATGGAGCCATAGCCAACGCAAAGGAACCAAGGTCTCACAAGAATTCCAAACATATTAAGCGCCGGTTTCACTCCATCCGCGAGCATGTCAAGGATGGAGATATAAAGATTTGTAAAGTACACACGGACCTAAATGTAGCAGATCCGTTGACTAAAGTTCTCCCTAGGGCAAAACATGATCAACACCAGAACTCCATGGGTGTTAGATTTATCACTATGTGAACTAGATTATTGTCTCTAGTGCAAGTGGGAGACTGAAGGAAATATGCCCTGAGAGGCAATAATAAAGTTGTTATTATATATTCCTTATATATGATAGATGTTTATTTTACATGCTAGAAATGTATTGATTCGGAAACATCAATACATGTGTGTTTAATAAACAAAAAGGGTTCCTAGTCATGCCTCTCTTACAGACTAGCTTGTTGATTAATAGGATGATCAAGGTTTCCTGATCATGGACATTGGATGTTGTTAATAACAAGGTCAAACCATTGGTGAAATGATGTGATGAACATTCATCCGAAGTATAGCATTACGATCAAGTCATTATGTTTATATTGCTATAACATCATACGAAGTAATCTTTATCCTTAGACCATGAGATCATGTTAATTGCTAACACCGGAAGCGTATCTTGATAACATCAAACGTCACACCGTAACAGGGTGACTATAAAGATGGGTTCAGTACTACGAAGGTGTTATGTTGAGGCTCATGGATCAAGAGTGGAATTTGTCAATCCAGATGACGGATAGATATACTCTGGGCCCTCTCGGTGATATCACATTAGGATAGCTTGCAAGCAAGTGATGTGATCACTAGAATGTTATATCACGGGAACAAGAAAAGAGTGCATGTCGATAACGAGATCAAACTAGGTTTGGAGATACCGATGATCGAATCTCGGACATGTAATATATCGAGAGACAAAGGGATTTAGTTACAAGCGTTAAAGGTTCTCACGATCACAGGAGTCATCGTTGAATGTGTAGGAGTCAGTACAGATCTCCAGGTCCCGCTGCTGATTATTGATCGGAGAAGGGTCTCGATCATGTCTGCATTATTCGCGAACCGTAGGGTGGCACACTTAAGAGTTACCGGACACCATTTTGGAGCACATATGTTTCAGACGAAAGAATTGCAAAGCGCAGGAATTGTTTCAATAGAAACCGGAAATTGTTTCGGGTGAAATTGCATAAGGTAGTTCTGCATGTGATATTGAAATATTGCAAGGGGCTATATGTGAATGTTTGTTAATTAAAGTAATTAACAAAATTCTGAATATATTTAATAAAAAGAGTTTTATTAAATGAGAGAGCATTAAATTTGGAGAAATTTAATGCATTTAAAGTGGAGACTTTAAAAGGGAATGTGAAGAGGCATTTTAATGTGGAGGGGTTACCATCACATGAATGGGGGAGGTGAGGGGTCACCCCCCATGCGCCGGCCATGGTGAGAGGGGCACCCCCTCCTCCTATAAAAGGCCACCCATTCCCTCCTTCATCCTTACACCTCCTTGTGAAGGATCTCTCTCCCCCTCTAGAATTATTCCCCCATGGTCTCGGATTAGCGAGATACATGTTCCCGGTGGCATTTCGTCTGGAAGGAGTTGCTGCTTCCGCTGGATCGCTGGAGCGAGGAGGTGGAGGTTGTCCGGTGGCTTGAACGTGTGTGCGAGTGCGGATGTGCTGCTGAGTTGCGGCGCTCGGACTTCCTCACGATCTTGAGATCGGCAAGTGTACGACTACATCAACCACGAGTCCCTACTCGTTAAAAAAGCTCGTTGTATACGAGGGTAAGTTCTCGTTGGATGTATGTCCACCCGTTGCTTTGTACCTAGTAGATAGATCTTGGCGTGTAGTTCACATCGTAGGGATTTTTTTGTTTTCTATGTTGCGGACCCAACAACAACGTGGAGACCTGCACAACACAACCACAGAACTTTGTCCCCAAATTGCGATGAGGTTGTCAGTCTCACCGTGTTTTGCGGAAAACAAAGGATTAAACGTATCGAATGGAAAGAAGTAAAAGTTTGCAGAAAGTAAACACAATGTAGTAAACAGTTTATAGATTGTATGTAAAGAAAAGGACCGGGATCCATAGTTCACTAGAGGTGGCTCTCCTTAGATAGATAACATGTTGGGTGAACAAATTACAGCGGGGCAATTGGCAAACATCGAGAAAGCAATACATACATATACTAATCATCTTGACTCCTTTGAGACTTGATTGGGCATTACAACATTATACATAGACCGCCATCCAACTGCATCTATGACTAATAATCCACCTTCAGGTTATCATCCGAACCCCCTCCAGTATTAAGTTGCAAGCAACAGATTATTGCTTTACGAACTGCGTGTAAAGTAAACAATACAATTGTTCTATGAACAAAGGATTGTTGTTTTCTCCCTAGTAGCAACATCACATCTAGTACCTTAGAGATTTCTGTCACTTCCCCAGATTACCAGAGGCGTGAACCCACTATCGAGCATAAATACTAACTCTTGGAGTTGCTAGCATCTACTTGGCCAAGATAGCTACTAACAACAAAAAGCATGCATGATCACAAATAACAAAGACATGATAGAATCAATAATCAATCTGAAATAGCATCTCAATATCCATCGGATCCCCACAACCACAACATGCAGAATTACAAATAGATGATCTTGATCATGAACGGAGCTCACAAGATTTAAACATGAAAGCACAAAGGAGGATAACTAGCCATATAGCTACTACATGGATCCGTAGTCCAAGGATGAACTACTCATGCATCATACCAGAGGATTACATGGTGATGAAGAAGGCCTCCAGGGTGAATTCCCCTCTCCGGCAGGGTGCCGGGAAGAGCTTCAGATCCCTCCCGATCTAGGGATGGAGATGACGGCGGCTACAAACTCTTTCGTGGATTTTTGATCGAGTACTTTTTCGTCCCGAGGGCATCTTATAGTCAGAAGGGGAGGCCGAGGGGGTGACTGGGCTGGTCACACCACCCCCTGGGGCGGGCCATGCCTGGCCGCATAGCCAGGTGGTGTGGCCGCCCTCTGGCCCCTCTCTGTCTCGTATTCTGGCACTTGATGACTTCCAGAAAAATAGGCACTTTGGCTTTTGTCCCGTCCAATTCCGAGAATATTCATTTTCTGACTTTCCTAGAACCAAAAACAGCAGAAAACAGGCAGCTGACATTGTGGCTCTTGTTAATAGGTTAGTCTAAGAAATCATATGAAAAGTACTCCAAAGTTGGAACAGAACACAAGAAAGTAGATAAAACCAAGCATGGAACATCAAAAATTATAGATACATTTGCAATGTATCAACATCCCCAAGCTTAACTCCTGCTCGTCCTCGAGTAGGTAAGTGATAAAAAGAAAGAATAATTTTTGAGGTGACATGCACCATCAAAGACTTGATCAAAGTATTTGTAAAACATTCAAAGTTGGGATCATAGTACTTCAATCATAACATGAAAGACAAAGTTCTAGCAATAAGCAAAGAAACTATGATGCAACATGAAAAGGCACAAACAAAAGATTCATGAATAACAATGCTTTGCAAGACGTTTGTTTGTTTCACATAAAGAAAACATAGCATAAAAGTATTCAGCTTGTCCCTCAATAGAGTAGCAAATATAAATGCATAGGACACCTTCAAAGTTCATAAGAGTGACTAGATACAATAGTTTAAAACAAGCAATATCAAGATATGCATCAATCAACTAGTCTTGGGACAATGCACATAGAACTAAGAATGGCCACTATGCTCTCAAAGTAGGTGCATAAAGGTAGAAGGTGGAGACTCAATTTAATGGTGGAAGAAACGCTTTCATAAAAGGAAGTAGGGATTCAAGTCTCATAAAGAGCTTCCAAAAATTATGGTACTTATAGCTTTTAACTCTCATTGCCCCTATCATAAGCATCTTGAAGTGATTAAGGTTAAAGTGAACAAACTATGGTGTACATGCTTGACGAAGTATAAGTCAGAAATCTCATGTCCCTTGTATATGACGGCCGATCCTCATGCTACTCAAGTTTAGTCACTGGTAAGTTCTTGTCATCGTAAGTACATGTGTATCATAGAGAACCGCCAACGGGGTACCCCTTGCCCGATGATACGGAAGAATCCCCATATCAAAATGACAAGGCAAGCAGATAACGAGCATCTCAGCATTCTTCTTATTTACCATGGGAATATGGTGCTTTTTTCTCTCTTTCCTATTTTCATAGTATCTCTTTTTTTTTTCTCTTTTTTCTCAAAATAGGACTCTTTTTTATAAGAAGAATGCATCATAGATAGCTCATTATGGTTACGCTGCAGGTTTCCACCATGTCAGCATGGATTAGACTAGCGGCCCAGGCGTTTCTCTAACACATATACATAACTCCATGGACTTACAAGCTCCCCTTTCATTTCACACCGACAACATCCACATACAAAAGAGCATGATATCAACTAGGTACAAGTACCAAGTGCAATGTTGAAAGCGTTCCCCATGAAAGCATGGTTCTACTAATTCCCAACAAATAAGTGCAAGCATATACAACATAGACGACACAATGGTTCAAATTTATTAAGGGCAAGAAAAGTAAAGTGTGCCATCAAGTTCGTGAGAGCTTTAATCACTAGTTTTCTCATAACAAGTTTAATTCAGAGGGTAAACAAAAGCATGAATATACTTGGAATAGCATAAGCTAGTAGGTAGGTATGGTGGACTCTTTGGAATAACTTGGTTTAAGGAGTTGGATGCATGAGTGGAACTCATACTTGGTTGTGGAGGCTAGCAAAAGACTGGGAGCGACAAACTAAGAGAGCAATAATGACCATAATCATGCAGAGCGACAAAACATCATTGATCAAGGCATAAAGTGATACTACAAGTTGAAAACTAAAGGATCATAAAGGCTATGGTGACTTGAGATAGTCATAACATGGTGTGAGCATGCGCCAAGTCAACCCAAATAAAGCATCAAAGGAGAATACCACTATACTATGCTTTAATATGCTAAAACAACGCATGATTCATCCAAGGCACGTTAAGCAATCTCAATTGTTTATAACAAGTCATGCTACAACAAATAATACTAAGAATAAAGCCAAAACAATATCAAGCATGGCATGACAAAGCATAGGCCATAGTCAAAAACAAGCTCTTTTTACCACATAAGCATGAACTTTCCTACTCTTTTCCAAACCAAACCAAACTATTTGTAAACCAATGTATGAAAGAGGGGGTCCAACCAATTTATTCAGAAAACTAAGAAAACCAAAGCAAATGAAAAACCAAAATGAAAATGAAAAAGAAGACGCTCCAAGAAAAACACAACTCTGCATGAAACAATAAAAATGAAGCGTTTGGAAGGAACCTGGGATTTTTATTAATGAAGAAGGGGATGCCTTGGCCATCCCCAAGCTTCGACGCTTGTACTTCTTGGATATTTCTTGGGTGACACACGTGGCATCCCCAAGCTTGAGTTTTACTCCATCCTTCATCTCATTACTCATTCCTTCCATACACCTGAAAATTTTCCTTCATACAAAACTTCACACAATATTTATTAGCAACATTAGTGCACTCAAGATAATAAGTCTTAAGGTTCAGTTCTAATACCAAATAAACTTCCATTAGAACACTAGCTACTGTAGCACTTCCCTCAAAAAGATCAAATCCCCAAATAACTCAAAAAGGAACCAACAAGAAGCAAATGCAGAAAATGGCAGAAATCTGTCAAAACAGACCAGCAGGTAAAGACGATTTTTTTCGAAGACCTTCTGTTGCTCAAATAAAAAAGTGTTGAACTAAAGAAAGTTAGATAACAACCTGGGTCATAAGCACAAAAATTCACGACTCAAAAAGACGTTCAGAGATTTTACACGAATTTTTATGGTGAAGCACAGAAATCTGTTTCGGGACAGCAATTTTCCCAATCATTACTTCTCTCTCATTAGAGGTTACTCTTGGCACAAAAGGCAAATAAAAAGGATAAGGAGCGGTTATTACTGAGGTAATAACTTCCAAGACTCATCTAAAACTTTTGGGTTATCTCCCAATAAGTACTTTTCTTTAACGCCTTTAAGTTAGGCATAAGAAGCAAAGAAAGAATCAAGTGTTCTCAAATGAAGAAGCATTAAGATTAATACTAGAAATTTTTTCAACAAGGCAAGGTATATCATCCAAGTAAGTTCTATAGGATCCTCTCTCAATACTCTTAGATTCACTATTCTCATCAAAAGGGTTTGCAGGAACAATCCAATCAAGATTCTTTTCTATGGCATCATGTATTGCTACTAGTTTAAAGGGTGTTGGTATCTTAGGTTTCTCCCCATTAGGTTCGATTTTGTTCATCTTTTCTCGTTTACCAACAACATCTACACATGAGCCTAGCATATTGAAATGTTCAAAGACTTTCCTAGCTTCTTTGGCAACATCATAGAACTCCTTAAACAAAGTTTCTAGAATAAAATCCCTCTTTTCAGGGTCTTCAATTTCTTTAAGCTTAAGAAACATCACTTGCATTAAGGGGTTGAGATTAACAAACCTAGCTTCTAGCATGTGAATTAAAGAAGCTGTAGCAATCTCATAATTTTGAGCAAGTTCTGCAAGGGATCTATCCTCAGTATCTTCATGTTTGCTAACATGATTAAAGAATTCTTCAATATTATCTTTCCCAATTATAGAACCACTACCAATTGAAAGGTCTTTCAGGGTGAATTTGGGGATCAACATGGTGAGCTAAGGAAGGGGTGACAACTAAAGGAGACTTAATTTTTTGTGTTTTTAAATAAGAAAGCAAACTAGTAAAACTAATTTTTTTGTGTTTTTGAAAAGAAAACAAGTAAACAAAGCAAAAAGAAACTAAGCAAAACAAAAATAACAAAGTAAAGAGATTAGCTATGAGGGACTCCCATTGTGAAGATGTCCTTGACTCCCTGACAACGGCGCCAAAAAAATGCTTGATGGCTCAATGCACGGCGCCCAGAAAAATGCTTGATGGCGGTGTTGATGTAGAGCTCGTTGGGAACCCCAAGACGAAGGTATGATGAGCACAACAACAAGTTTACCTTAGTTATGAAACCAAGGTTTAATCGAACCAGTAGGAGCAAGGAAACACCCCAAAGGTGTTACTAGCTGAGCTTTGGTAGGGCGCACTACCGGTGCTAGTAGCAACGTGGAGACCTGCACAACACAATCACAGAACTTTGTCCCCAACTTGCGATGAGGTTGTCAGTCTCACCGTGTTTTGTGGAAAACAAAGGATTAAACGTATCGAATGGAAAGAAGTAAAAGTTTGCAGAAAGTAAACACAAAGTAGTAAACAGTTTATAGATTGTAAGTAAAGAAAAGGACCGGGATCCATAGTTCACTAGAGGTGGCTCTCCTTAGATAGATAACATGCTGGGTGAACAAATTACAGCGGGGCAATTGACAAACATCGAGAAAGCAATACATGCATATACTAATCATCTTGACTCCTTTGAGACTTGATTGGGCATTACAACATTATACATAGACCGCTATCCAACTGCATCTATGACTAATAATCCACCTTCAGGTTATCATCCGACCCCCTCCAGTATTAAGTTACAAGCAACAGATTATTGCTTTATGAACTGCGTGTAAAGTAAACAATACGATTGTTCTATGAACAAAGGATTGTTGTTTTCTCCCTAGTAGCAACAACACATCTAGTACCTTAGAGATTTCTGTCACTTCCCCAGATTACCAGAGGCGTGAACCCACTATCGAGCATAAATACTAACTCTTGGAGTTGCTAGCATCTACTTGGCCAAGATAGCTACTAACAACAAAAAGCATGCATGATCACAAATAACAAAGACATGATAGAATCAATAATCAATCTGAAATAGCATCTCAATATCCATCGGATCCCCACAACCACAACATGCAGAATTACAAATAGATGATCTTGATCATGAACGGAGCTCACAAGATTTAAACATGAAAGCACAAAGGAGGATAACTAGCCATATAGCTACTACATGGATCCGTAGTCCAAGGATGAACTACTCATGCATCATACCAGAGGATTACATGGTGATGAAGAAGGCCTCCAGGGTGAATTCCCCTCTCCGGCAGGGTGCCGGGAAGAGCTTCAGATCCCTCCCGATCTAGGGATGGAGATGACGGCGGCTACAAACTCTTTCGTGGATTTTTGATCGAGTACTTTTTCGTCCCGAGGGCATCTTATAGTCAGAAGGGGAGGCCGAGGGGGTGACTGGGCTGGTCACACCACCCCCTGGGGCGGGCCATGCCTGGCCGCATAGCCAGGTGGTGTGGCCGCCCTCTGGCCCCTCTCTGTCTCGTATTCTGGCACTTGATGACTTCCAGAAAAATAGGCACTTTGGCTTTTGTCCCGTCCAATTCCGAGAATATTCATTTTCTGACTTTCCTAGAACCAAAAACAGCAGAAAACAGGCAGCTGGCATTGTGGCTCTTGTTAATAGGTTAGTCTAAGAAATCATATGAAAAGTACTCCAAAGTTGGAACAGAACACAAGAAAGTAGATAAAACCAAGCATGGAACATCAAAAATTATAGATACATTTGCAATGTATCAACATCCCCAAGCTTAACTCCTGCTCGTCCTCGAGTAGGTAAGTGATAAAAAGAAAGAATAATTTTTGAGGTGACATGCACCATCAAAGACTTGATCAAAGTATTTGTAAAACATTCAAAGTTGGGATCATAGTACTTCAATCATAACATGAAAGACAAAGTTCTAGCAATAAGCAAAGAAACTATGATGCAACATGAAAAGGCACAAACAAAAGATTCATGAATAACAATGCTTTGCAATGTATCAACATCCCCAAGCTTAACTGGGCCGCCTATGAAGCATAGCTCTAACCCGGAGTAGGCCACCCTGGTCAGTGAGTCACGGTGGGTATACCCGGAAAGTATACCCCTAGTAGACCGCGGAAGCCTCCAAGATCCAAAGTCAGATTCCATCGTCTAGCTTAATTCTTCTTCGGCTATAAAATCTTGAAGGGTTCCTGAAACTTCAAAACAAAAGGTAGGATCTGAGTCACAAGTGAGTCAGACTTGTTGATATCTCATCATTGCTTTCCTGCCTAATTTCAAACTGAACTGGAATTTGGTCTATGATGTAACCTAACAATATTTTAGGTCTTGTCTTGTCACTGACAAATATTCTATCAATGTGACCATAGTTGGGTCCGCATTACACGGAACCAAGGCGTTGTTTCAATGCGAGCATAGAGATCGAGGCGGCGGAGGATTCGTGAGGAAGTTGCCCCTCCCGTTCCGTGACATGTGCCGTTAATTTCATTCATTAAGTACTAATCTTGACGCAAATGGACCATATAAGGGGTAAAACAATCCTTATTTCTTCCACCGCTCGCTCCTGTTCTTCTTCTTCCCCTAAGGAAAATCCTACGCTCCTCGTCTCCCTCTTTCCCCTTACCTAGATCCACCAACACCTCCCATTTGTGGTCATCCCTACACGTGATGGCCGACAATCGAGTTCTGTGGGCACGGCGTCATCGGCGGCGGAGGAGAAGAAGTATCACGGGATTTGGGTCTAGTGTGTTTTGAGCGACGATAAGCTCAAAGTTATGAAGGAGGAAGGTATTCTCCGCGTCGACGCATGGCAAAGCAGCCTGGACGAGGCCCTCCCCGCGCCACACGGCGGTGAGCGGGTTCACTTCGTAACCCATCTGGATCGCGGCCTCAGCTTCCCGTTGTCAGAATTCTTTTTCGAGGTAATCTCCTACTACGGTGTCCAGCTTCATAATCTCCCCCATTCTCTCTTAGAGCGTAGTGCACATGTCTCTCTCTGTGAGGGATTTCTTGGAATCAAACTGAGTCTTCTCTTTTTCCGATACTACTTTAGTACTCAAAAAAATTCCATCATTGTCGGTGTTCCATATAATACCGGAACTCTTAGTTTAGTCCTTATGAGAGACCGAGTCTATCCCAAGGTCATAGCTAGCGATTCAGTGAAGAAGTGGTCAGCTACCTTCTTCTATCTTAAGGATATGCCGACTCCCGGCAAGCAGGAAAGCTTGCCGATTTTCATCGATGGTGCTGCAGCCCACCAAGAATCCTGGGATGCAGAAGCGCCGGCTCTTACTAAATACTTGATTCGTGCCAAGAGGCATATTGAGTTCTTGATGAAGAATAAGGGCATAAAGGGGTCTGACTTAGTCCACTGCTGGCTATCACGTCGGATTCAACCTTGTCAGTACCACGGGGACCAGCTGATACATTCATTCACCCTTAACAAGAAGGACAGCTTGAAGGTTATCCCTAACCTGATCCCCTCCAAGGACTATAAGTCCTAGATTTAGTTGTTGATCAAGGAACGACTTAACTGACAAGTTCATGAGGTCTTCATGCCAATGTTCATAGCAAAGAATCCCCTGACCCTGGTAAGTTATTAAACTCTTATCTTGTTGTACTCTATCCATCATGTACATGTTATTGCAATGCTGAGATATTTCCGACTTTCAGGTTGCTAACCTCCTTGAGTCAGATCTTGGTCCCCTCGAGGGTTATCCACCTGAAGATTTGATTCTTCTTTACAAAGATGAGGAACTTGAAGAATTGTTGGAGACGCTTACTCAGAAACGTAAGGCTCCGGCGGTTTCGGCTGGCCTGCAAATGATGCCAACCGTTAAAAATTAAGCTCCACTTTATCGATACTTGTGTTTATCATCATCTTTCTGAGTAATAATGTTATTAATTTTTCCTTATGGCTCAGAGCTAAACCATTGGGAAAGAGCAAAGGGAAATTCAGGAAGACTCTGCGCCAACAGAAGTTGACTTTGGTTTCTCCTGCTACCGCTCCCCTGACTCCTAACCCCAACACATCGTTAACACCGGAGGATGTTCCATCTCCACGTGCCGGGGATGTTGAGGCTCATCCTGAAGAGTCAGTGAACTTCGGTTCACAAACCGACATCACCGTTGGTGACTCGGGAATTGATAAGGGTGAACCCTCTAAGGGTAATGATCCCTCAGCTGAAACTTTTGTCGACAATCCCCCGAAGATTCCTAGTGCCACCAATCTTGGCCTTACTAGGAAAAGTGCAGAAGAACTTCGAAATCTTGCATTGAATTGCTTGGAATCTCGGAATATTTCTACCAAGGAAGAGGCTCAAGAAGCTGAAGATGTAAAGCTTGAATATCTGCTAGGTCAAGTTCGTCTTCGTGACGAGAAGCTAAAGGTTGGTGCAGTTCCGCCTCCACCAATTAAACCATTAACCTTGGCCGAGAAGGTTTCTGCTGAGATCAACAATAGTCTCAACAAGCTATAGCATGAGCACTTTGTAAGTCATTTTCCGACTCTTTATTGTATTTATATAATATCCTCTATCCTCCAAGCATGAAGTTGGATGTAGGCACAATCTGAGTTTTTTGCTTTTATAGGATGCCAAAGAACGAAGTAGTGTAGCCCCCAAGGCTCGTGCTGGAAATTTAACTTAGTTAAAGTAGCAGCCCGAGTCTTAGTAGACTTCTGACTTTGGTTACCATTCTGACTTACAGAAAGTTAATATTTACAACCAGGAATTGTTGAAGAACATATGTGATAAGCGGAGAGAGATCAAACCTCTCGGGCTTAAAAATGCTCAACTTCAGGTGGAGAAAGATGAGGCGGAAGGTAAGTGTTTCTGACCCTCTATCCAAAGTTCAATTGTTGTGCCGAATATTTATTCGACTTTGCCTTTTTTGTTGTTCCAGGTTTGCTGATAGAGTCCTGCAAACTTGTGGAGGAGGCCGAAAATTTCAAGGTCCTAGAAGCAGAGAATGCCGGATTACAAGAGGAGCTTCAAAAATTGAAGGCTGACCACAGACGTAGTGTCAGTAACATCCTTGAATCCAGCAACATGGCCACTGAGGAGCGTGACCGAACCATTGGCCGCCAGGACAAAGAAATCTCGGATCTGAAGACGGAAATGGATAGGCATACTGATACCACTCAAGTGCTTCGGGAAGAACTCCGGAGTTTGAGGGTGGAAAGAACCAAGCTAGATGAAACCATCTTTGGTGAGTGTTGCTGCCAAGCCTATATACATTTCTCGCTTCGATGTTTTTCGACTGTACTTTGTCAGTTTTGCTAATATTGTCTATTCACATCCCCCTAAATATTTCGGATTCATCCACATCCGAGTCCCGCCTAGAACGACTCATCGCAGCCGGAGATCTGATCCATGATTTCCATCAAACTCTCGAAGAGGTTGATGAAACCGTTGATCAATCCAACCTGCATAGGCTGCCTGCCTTTGAACTACGGGACAAAGCGAAGGAATTTCCGAAGCTGATTGAGGACTGGAAGATGTCGTATGCCCGAACTGCTACCTAGAACGCCCTTACCATGGTGATGAGTCACCATGGTAGCATGGAAATCTAGCAGGTCACAAAGGGTATCTCGACCGTTGACAAAGACGACAATGCTCAAGATATTGGAGCTATATGGGAGTCTTGTGCCAGATACGCCCGTCGCGTGGCCGAGTTGACCAACTACGATAAGCCGTTCTTCCAGTCTGTCGCGGTACCGCTCACCCCCCAGCCGAAGATGCTTCCGACGATGATAAGAAGACTGAGTGTGACGTCATCGTCTCGGATAAAGATCAGGGCGACGTGGATGTTGGTACCAGTGAGTCGGCAAATCCTCCATCTCCTCCACCTATAGCATAGGATTGAAACAAACTATGCATTATTTTGAAGCAAGTGTTGTAATATTAAACTTATTTATCTGGTGGTGTTATTTTTATAAGAATTTATGCCTTTACACTAGCACTTGGTTATATTTTGTTGTGCTTGAAAATTTCTTAAGCACTTTTTGTTCATACTTATCATTTATCTGACTTTCTGCCTTGTCCCTTTCATGAGTCGGCAAACTTTTAGCACGAAAAATCTGTCGAGCAACGGAGCTCAATTGCTAAACTAGTTTAAACTCGAAAACAGAGCTCACCTCCAGTACCAACAATTAACTAGTCGAAAAATACCTGCGTCTAAGAAATCAGGCAAAAACCAAAGTACAACAGAAAATGGGACTTACACCCGAAGGTAGCATTTTTTAGAGAATCAGAAATCTTAACCAGAACAAACATGAGTATAAACTTCTTTCAAGTATTCTTGGATTTTTTACTATGGAATGAGTTCTTTTCGGCCTCTCTCTACCTGGTGGGCGTCTGATTCGGAGTCAACGAAGGGTCCATGAGAGTTAGCGTTGCCGGATCTGTTGATTCTCTTCGGATCTTGACAATTGGTGTGTCTATCAAAGAGACTTCTTCTAACCGTGGAGATCTACGGATCGTCAAAGAGCTTCATCGACGGTTACTTCTTTCTTTTCTTCTCTAGGACCAATGAGGTTTATAGACTTGTTTAGCGACCTCCGCGTGCTGTTGACACAGTCTCAAAGTTGAAGACGAAGCACATTTCGAGAAATCCGTTGTAATTTTCGTTTTTTTTATAATGCTTTATGTTTCTTTAATGGAAGGGTCCTTGAATTTTTTTTCATACTCCCGCAAAGTTCACTCGGGGGAATAGCATTTTCATCACTTTTTAGTACAAAATTTTACTTAAAAAAGCTAGTAAAAAAATTATTCACGGACGGTGCACTTTCCTTGATTCTTTCGATCATATCTGCTGTCAAAATTCATCTCGGTTTCCTCTCAGCTGTCGGTGCGGACGACCGTGCGGTACTCTCTCTGCTCTCTCTCTCTCCCGACTTCCCTAGTCCCGTGCTCTACCTCTCCTCCGCGGCTCCCAATCCGTCACCGTCCCCACCACTTCCGTCTCGCAGGCGCGCCGCCGTTCCCCTTCAACCTCATCGCGTCCCCGTGCTGTATCAACCCCGTCCGCGATTCCGGCCTTTTGTTTTCTGAGGTATGAACATTCTCATCCACGATTCGTCAAACCCCACCGTCCGTCGAGAAATTTTGGGTGTGCCGGTGCACACCCCGCAAAAATCTAGATCCACCCCTGTTCTCGAGAGAGATTTGTCGGTTTATTATCTCCCCTTAAAATTCGTGGGGATAGAATCAGAAGGAACATTTTCACTCTGTTCAATTCCTTACATTTTTATAGTTCTCGCGTAGTTCTGTGGAAAGATTATGGTTGCGTAAGTGCATACTATTTGGACCTCACCCTTAGTATCTATGTTTCCTCAGGTTTGTGTATTCCAAGCCAGCCCTAGGAGATCCCTTGTGACAGCATGCCTAAGATAAAGACAAGCCGTGTCGAGTATCCTGAAGGATGGGTGCTTATCGAACCCACAATCCGTGAGTTGGATGCCAAAATGAGGGAAGGTATGCATGCTAACTGCTCTTGTCTATTGATGTACCCTTTTCAGATGTATACATTTGATATTTCCTACTATAGGATGGGTACTAATATGATTTGCACACGCAGCTGAAAACGATACACATGATGGGAAGAGAAAGTGTGAAGCACTGTGGCCAATTTTCCGCATTTCTCATCAAAGAAGTCGTTACATATACGATCTTTTTTATAGAAGGAAGGAAATATCAAAGGAGCTGTATGAGTTTTGCTTGGACCAGGGTTATGCAGACCGTAATCTGATTGCAAAGTGGAAGAAGGTTAGTATCCCTGTTATCGTTGTACTATTGTATGTGCACATCAATCTTTTTGCTCTGTACTTAAATTAGTACTTGTTTCCTAGTTATGCAGCTCGCCGCTCCCATTTCATATCCAAAACCAATAATACACAGATATGTCCCAAATGGATCATGCATGTCATGCTTGTGCAGCCACCTCTTCCTAGCAACATTTTACAAAGTTTTACCTTAGCAGACTCCAGGTCCAGGGTGCCTTATTATAACTTTGTGGAACTATACTCTAGCTTTCTAAAGCGCAAGAAGGACAAATGCAAAAACAGAAACGGGCAACAAAAATCCAATTTCATGTACCTATCTTGTCGTTAGCAATCTTCATTTCTGTTCACCAGATGCCCTTATCCGAGAAGCGACTGGGATTTTCAGCTGCCACCTGCAATAGAAAACGTGGGTGGCTTTGCAAGTTTGCCTTCGGCAGGCCAGCCCCGTAGAATAGCCAAAAAGGCTGCATTTCAACTTTGGGAGCGACCTTAACAAACTAAATTCTTTTGCAAGATGAAACAACCTGTTTGTTTGTCAAAGCTAAATACATAGACTGAACAGAGAAACAACCATTGTTAACCAGTAACCATTCATTTTTTGGCTCATTAGACAATAGGAAACCTCTCCATAACTGCTGAAAGTCTAACCACATAACATTTTTCTTTCCACACAAGTTTTTTTTGCAGTTTTCTCCCCCCACAATGTTTTCCTAAAACAAATACATCAGTACCCTTCCACAAAAACTCTAGCAACATTGACCTTATATTGAGTAGATGTAAGGATATAGAACCTATTCTGGAAACAAGCCGCAGATCCAACTTTTTTTTTTGAGCTGAAAACTGTAGGGGAGGCCCCGACAGTAAAATTTTATTAAGAGGAAGAAAATATGTACAAGAGGGGCGAAAGAATATACAAGAGGGCTTAGCCCAGGGCGTAGCCCAGAGAAACTACAGAGCGTCTAGCCAAGTAACTAGGGAGGTTTTCAGATCATCCTTCATTCTATAAGAAAGAAGGAAAAGGTTCCTTTTAAACGAGTAGGACCAAGCGCTAATGGAAAGAGTTACATTGTCAAAAACTAGAGCATTCCTGTGCTTCCAAATATTCCAGCATGAAGTGGCAAACGCCTTGAAGAAAAAAGGTCGTCTAAAGTTGCTTCTTGCAGCGGTGATCATTTGAGAGAGTTCCAAAGTGCCGTCGAGAGTTATATTGATAGATTGCCAACATTGCGTACTAAAACTGCAGCTCCAGAAAAGATGGTCTCTAGTTTCTATTGACCCATTATCGCAAATTTTGCAGATGCCATTATCATCTAGATTGAAGCTTTTCCTTAGGAGCATGTCCTCTGTGTTTAGGCGATCATTCACGAGGAGCCAGAAAAAGGATTTTATCTTAGCTGTGCATTTAGAACTCCAGATCTATGGGGAGAAAGTTGGGGCCTTGATATGATCGAAGTTCATCTTGTAAAATTTGCTCGCAGAGAAATGATTGCCCCAATTATATGACCATAGGTTGTTTCCCTTCGTGTTTCTAGTAGATCTGGTTTGAACTATGAGTTGGTTGAATTCATGGAACTCCTCGAAAGCTTGGGTAGATAGAGGAAGATGAAAAGCACCGATGGGGTCATCCAAATCAAGGATATGTTTCACTGAGGCAAGTTTGTCAATAGCAAAAGATCCAACCTTGTCCTGGTAACATCACCCACCTCTTTCCTGCAGCGCTGAACGAAGAGATCTTTCATCTCCATCATGGCAAAAATGTGGCGGTGTAGGCCTCATTTTAGCTAAAGTGCAGTTTGATAGGGACTTTTTCCAAGTAGCTCCTGCTAGACAACTTCATTCTCAAAGCTAAAGAGTATGTACAGGGAAACTCATAAGTACCTCTAATGGTGGCACCTTTTTTCCTAGTAATGCAGCTCACCGCCCCATTTCATATCCATGAAACCGATAAAACACAGATATGTCCCAGATTGATTGTGTATGTCACGCTTGTGCATCCACCTCTCCTACCAACATCCCACATTACCTCAGCAGCATCCCAGACTCCAGGGTGTTTTGACCATAACAAGGACAAATACAAAAACAGAAATGGGCATCAAAACTCCAGTTTCATGTTCTAGACTCTTTTTTCAGCAGTCTTTAATCCTTCAGAGGCCCCCATCCCCGGTGGTGACTGAAATCTTCAGCTGCTACCCTCAACAGAAGCCACACCCCGTTGTGGTGGTGGCTTCACAAGTTTAGCTTCTGCAAGCCAGCCCCATAGAATAACCAATGCGAAATCTGAAACACTACATGCCTACAGCCCTACATTTGCAATGCTTTGTGAAAACATATTTAATACATTCTGTATTCCTGGTTTTCCATATGGAGCAAAAGCAAACCAAAGCTACAACCTCTGCTAGCATTAAATATCCACATGCTTTACAAAAAATCTATAAATCGAATGTACTTCACCAAACGATGCAGGTAGTTTTAATACCAAAACTGCATTTTACTACCATCACGTACATAGTGAGCTACTGCACAATAGAAACGAGCATGATACACTGGTTGTCTGACTCGGCAGTATTGCAGAACATACATTTTGCACTGCTCGCTAACCTCTTCTGAGCAGATTAATTATCCTCGGTAAAAATGTTAGTCCTAAATGCTAACCAAAATCTCTTGCAAGGACAAACAACCTGCCACTGTTTTCCATTTAACCATTACATTTGTTTGGCTCATCTGACAACAGAACATCGGTACCTAGCAGTCCCAACCTAGCAAGCTTAAATCCGAAAACAACATCATCTCGAAACCTTGTCCTGGTACCTCACCACCTCTTCTCTGCAGAACTGAAGAAAGAGATCTTTCATCTTCATTAAACTGTGCCAAAAATGTGACGCTGTGGGCCCCATTTTACATTGTGCTAAAGTGCAGCTGGCTAGGTACTTTCTCCTAACCAGCAGACACCTCTGTTCTCAATCTTCCACAGCCATTGTTCGTCAAACCTACAACCCTCAGCCGCCCTTGGTTGTTTGACATATATCATGCCAACTAGCTATTTTCCTAGCCCCATGCTCTTCCCGCCACAACAGGCTCTTCCTAATTGTACTACTTTCCATGTAAATAGAGATGTTCTAGTTGCATATAAGCTCTGAGTGCAGAATTCCCCTTTGTACTTTATAGTTGAAAATTTCTCCTTTTTTTCCTTGAGCAACTCTTGTTCCTTCCAGACACCTGTTACTCTGTTATGTTGTGTTTCCGTTCAGTATTCTTATTGCTTTATTTTGTGCAATGTGCAGCCGGGTTACGAGCGCCTTTGCTGCCTCCGATGCATCCAGACGCGAGACCACAACTTCGCAACCACTTGCGTGTGCCGGGTCCCCAAGCACCTGAGGGAGGAGCAGGTTATAGAGTGCGTCCACTGTGGCTGCAAGGGATGTGCCAGCGGTGACTAGCAGACCAACTATGTTGTCACGATGATATGCCGTGGAATCAGGGGGTCTGGTCTCAAACCAACCACTCTACTAGTAGGTGTTTCTTAAGCGTGATCTCTGGTAGTAGAAACAATCGTGTTGTAAGCACTCCGCGGATACCTGTTGTTTTACAATTGCTTACCTAATTTCCTGACATTGTGGTTACGAACCAGACATGTACTTTCTACTATCAGACTATCCGTATGACTTGATTTATCACCAGTCTGCTGAATTTAAAGCCTTTCCATAGAAACGTGTGTTGCTTATACATTATTTATTCGGAATTTCTATGTTCAGGGCGGTCTGACAATGGCCAATCTCGTCGGACAGACGCACACTGTCGGATCGAGAAGCAACGGCACAGATTGCGCGTGGGAGTTGGTTCCTAAATTTACTGCGCCATAGATGATCCCGGCAACTGTTACCTGAGGGTCCCACACGTCGGCGTCTCCCTCTCCTCCACCTCCCGACCGTTTCGAAAAACTCGCCCCACTATCCCCTCTTCCTCTATGTCTTGCTCCCTTCCATTTTTCTGCGTCTCTCCAGCGATTGGTGGCGATTCGGGCGTCACAGTTGTTCCTGGCCGGCGGTTTCGCGCGCATTCGGCAGAGGTTCGCACTCTCCTTTCAATCGACTCCATTTTACTCCCTTTATCTTGCGCTATCTCGTCCTTATCCTTGTTTACGGTATTTTAGTGGTGATTTCGTTCGTGAATCGGGCGGCGGCGTTGTTCCTGTCTGCGGGCGGTGGCGTTTCGCCTCCATGCTTTTTTACCCGCATGCAACCCCCTCTTCCTTCCCATTTTCCATAGCGCTCTATCCTTTGTTTTTCTATCTCCGGCGGTTCTGGTAGGGGTTCAGGTCGCCGTCGTTGTTTCCTGCTCTCGGTGGTTTGCTACATGTAGTCAACTGTCCCCGGCACCTTGAAGACGTTCAGCCAAACCACCCTGCATCGGCAGACCGCGAGACTGCCTGGAACCAGGGTTGGCACCGTGGATTTAGGAGGCCATGTCGCCGTGTGGTGCTCGAGGAAACGAAGTAGTTCATGTGTTTTAACAACCTCCTTGTATCTGTATAGTTTATCATCCTCATTCTAGTTGTACATATGGGTAATTTGTGCACTCCATGGTTTGTAGATTTTAATGTACTAGGGGATTAATTTGTCTCCCGATTGCATTTTATTTGTGTTTTTGGTCGGTAACTTGCATCCATAGATGTGGGTTAGTTTTCTATATCTGGTGGGTTACTTTGTGAACTGATGTATGGATAAGTGATGTTGTTTGGGTGGGGTTACGTGCATCAATATATGCGGGTTAGTTCTCTGTATCTGGTGGGTTATAAGTGATGTATGGATACGTGTAGTGAACTTCTCCCCGGCTGTAGCATCCCAATTGTCTAACAATTGTAATGCTACTTGGTCTAGTAATATAATGGCTACTTCATATATATAATTGTTGCATCATCATTATATCATGCTCATGTCATCATGCCACCTTGCATTTGAGCATCATATAAAACCCTTTTGATTTGGTTCTTCTCTCATATGCATTATTAATTGTATTTGCCTCTTGTTATTGTATTTGGTTCTTGATATATTGTTTAAATGCCCAAGTTGAGTTGGGGGCATATCTTTTAATAACTCCACCACCTTTCTTGTCTTTACCCCCTCATTCCATCATTCCACCATATATGAGCATTGCAACTTATTTGGTTTCACCTCTAGCTCATGTGGGTTGGAATGGATCCAATTCTATTTCCACATGCTCTCATCTTAGCATCATGTTGTTTTCACATCATGGATATATGAGAGCCACATGGCCACCTTTGCATGCCTTGTGAGTGGAACCCTTTTTCCTAGCTTTCATATGGATTATTATGGATTTATGTTCATGTGGGGATATTTTTGGGAATAGTAAGCATCTAGTGGAATATACACACTAGCAAGTCCCAATTATAATCCAATGTGGTCAACTCCATCTACTCCACTTGGAACTTCTCTTAAATCCTTTTGCTTAGGCCTTACTCCACATTTTGGAATGCATAAGAATAATGCCATGTAAATAACCTTGTTTTCACAAAAATAAGCATGGTATTAATTATTTATGCATGGCCCATGCAAGTACCACCTTTTGCTTGTCCTTTGGATTTTATTTGAATTTTGAGTGGATCTTTTCTCCCATCTCTCCCTACCTCTCTTCATGCTTGTTTTGTTTGGGACATGCTAAAAAACTACATCTATCCCCATCCATACCCTCATCCACCTATTCTTGTTGATCTAGCTTGGTGCAAGCAAGTAGCTAAACCCTAAGCATCCCACTCATCTCTCTCTCTCTTACCCTCTAGCTAAGATCCTCCCTATCATCTACCCCATCATCACCATACCCCCTCTCCTTAACCCTAAACCATGACCTACCCTAGCTACCACCCCTCCCTCTCGGCCTCTCTCTCCCCTCTCACCTAGCTGGCCCCACCTGGTCACCCTGGCCCACCTAGCTACCACCCCAACCAAACCCTAGCTACACCCGAGCTATACCCCCTCTCTACCCCAACCCTAGCTCCAACCCGAGCTCCCCCTCTCCCTCCCTCTCTCTTCTCTCTCTGCCACAAGGCCCCACACCGAACCACCCCCTTGTCCTCACCCTGGCCCCACCTGGCAGCCCCAGCATCACCTGCCCCTGCCCTGGCCGAGCCCGACCGAGCACGTGAAGGAGGAGGAGAAAAGGTGGCCGAGCCACCTTTTCCACCGTCCACTCCCGCACGGCATCCTCCCTCTCCCTCTTATCCTCCCCCCACACGGCTCTCCTCTGGCCTCTCCAGATCTGGCCGAGGCGCCCTGCCCGCTCCCCTCTCTTCTCCATCGCCGCCAGCTACCCATCGCCGGCCACCGTCGGCTTCGGCGTCCACCAGCAGTACGAGGAGGCGGGCGTGGTGTTGTGGTCGTCGAGGAAGGACAGGAGGTCCCCGGCGTCGCCTCTGTACACAGCAGCGAGGAGGAGGAGCCCCAGACCGCTGCACCACGTCGAGGCCGACGCCAAACCCTAGCTCCGGTCCGTCTGCATCATCGTTGATCGCCAGCCCCTCTGCCCGAACAAACACCACCGACACACTCACGGTGAGCTGGCCAACCTCCTAGACAACCCCCTCTGGCCGATCTCGCCCTAGCCTTGCCGGACGTTTCGTCAAACGGTCTCTGCGCGCCGCTGTGCTCTGGCGTCTGCACGCTCTCGCGCCGCGGAACCTCACCTAGCCGCGCAGCAGATCCCTAGCACCAACCCCCGCTAGCCGCAGTGGCTCCGCTCTCTGCGCGCGAGCCCCAGGTCGCGAGATCGAGCCTTGCGCGCCGCGCTCTGCGCGTGCGAGCACCGACCTGTCCTCTGCACGCGGAGAAGAGGAACAGTACGGGCGCATTTTTGCGCATAACCCCCTGCTACTTTGCGCGCGCAACCCGCGGTCCAGCCTGGTCCCATCTGTCTGTCTTAGTGCAGTTTTGCAGAAAAGCCCCCCTGGTTTCCCTGGCCGTAACCCGCGCTCCAGCTCAGCCCCGCCTGGCAGCCCCGCGCGTCCGTTGGCTGACACGTGGGTCCGCAGCGCCTCGGACCCACCTGTCATCCTCAGTGACTAGGCGTGCTCGCGGTGACAAAAAGCTTCTCCGCGCGCTGTGCTGCTGAGTCAGCCTGGCCCCACCTGTAATTGACTGTGGCTAGAACTGGTCTGTGTGACAAAAGGTTTTTCTGTTATCTGTTTTAATTCAAATCTTTTCAAATTAATTTAAATTCAAATTTTAATTCTGTTTTTAAATAACTTTTAAATTATAAATCCAAATAATACAAATAATATATGTTTTGAAATCAGAAAAATGTGAGGAATTCAAATATGCCATTCAAAATATATTTTGGACACTTTAATTTCCAAGTTAATTAAAATTACAAGAAATGCCCTTTTTTCCTTAATTAATTAATAACTTTTGTTTTATAACTCCAAATTTAACAAATAATATGTCTAAAATGATTAGATCGACGAGACCTTTCCGTTTATGCAATCCTTGTTCTGTTTTGCAGCATGCATCATATAAATATAATGTGTACAGCAACTAAAATGAGGTTAAAATAAGGCTAAAACTCAATAAAATGCTTACTCCTTGTATTCCACACCTCACCATGCCATGCTACTTTAATGCCATGCAATTTGTGCACCATTCATCATGGCATGATTGTTTGCTTGTCGCATTTTATTCATATGCTTGTGCACTTTATTTATGTTGGCCCTTGTTTGTTTGGTTCTTCTTCGAATAGACGCTGAGCAGGGGATATATCAAGATACCCAGGAGCACTACCCAGATCCTTCTCTCGCTTCAACTGAGCTGCCAGGCAAGCACTACCACATGCTTGCATACATATAGTACCTATTGCCTCTATATTATTCTTGCATCATTGAGTCGCGATTGCATTAATTTGAATCCCAAGTATTGCATAGCCTTTACTTTTTAAACCCCACCGAAGCTTGTTCCTCCATCCCATGAGCCATTACTACAGGAGTTGTTTGAGCCATGCGAGTCGTAGAACAGCATGTGTTGGGTATGTGAGTGTCGGATGGATAACGAGGTACCTAAACAACTTAACCTGAGTAGTAATGGGATAACTAATGAAAGTGGCATCGGTGAGCCATATTCGCTATTTGGTTTTTCAGGCTCACTTGTGTCCCGTAAGACCCCGAGTACTTGATTCCTGTTCCAAGAATATTCGCGCTATCCACATCCGGGAGGCTTATGAACCCCCCTGAGCCAGAGCTTGATTCATTCTTATTTCGTGGGGCCACAAACTAGTTTGAGGTTTTATTTACTATCCTGTACTTATGCCATGCTTTACTGCTTTATTTAAATTGTGCGATGTACTGCACCTGTACTGTTTTGGAAGGCGGAGTGTTTTCGCGGTATCGACAAGCCCAGTCACACTTTCGGGTTCCCAGTCGTTTATAGCCACTGACGCAAACCTTGAGTCCGTCTCGGAGTCGGCTAACTCCGTTGCGGGTAGCTTAATGGGGTGGCCCCCTGAAATATTTCTGAATCCTGTGATCGCTTTGTCGTGACTGCCTCGTTGGGTTTTGATTTGGTTTTTCCGAGGTTGATCGAGTGTGTGTTGCTATTTGTGCACCCCTGCAGGGTAAAACTTTCTGAAAGCCGTGTCCGCGGTTATGGACGACTTGGAGCACAGTTTCTCGATCATAGACAAGCATAACTAAAGTACCGCTTTTAATTTGACTAGACTAGGTACCTGACTAGTAAATAGTACAACACTCATGGAATGGATAATAAAACTGCCAACGGATGGGGGGGTCGTTCGTCCGCTTCCTCGTCGGTAAGCGAGGAGGAGGATGGATCTGTTAAGATTAACGTTATAACTGTTATTAATAATTCACGGACATCCGTCTATCTCTGGTTAGGCGGACGGTTAGCGAGTATCTCTAGAATTGTTAGGGTTTATCTTTTGCTGCAATTGCGTCACCCCAGGTTGTGTCCCCTTTAGAGGCATAAAGACTTGCTGAGTACCCCTAGGGTCTCACACGATAAATTGTTTGATTCAGATGAACAGGTAAACTCGCAAGATGGATACTGGGTGGAGGAGATGGACGATGTGGGCAACGATCATTCGGTGTAGAGATTCTGGAAACGGGGATTCGTGAGATCTGTGGGCGGGATGTGCTTATTTATGGGGCATCTTATGCCGATTTGCTTCTTATCCGTACTCGGATTTTGTCTTCCGCTTCCACTTGATACTCTGATGTTTGATGTATGAGGAGATATCCTAAACTATTATATCTATCTAGGATATTTGGATCTTGCCGTATGGCGTTGCTATATTTCCTTTCTTTTTAGATGGAATGGCTCTGATGTACTGTTGTATGGTGGTTTGCATACATACTCATTTGTGTATGTAGTTGATCCCTTCGCCTGCCGATTACGCCGCCTGTTCTTGTCCCGATGTTTGGAAATGGTTGGGACGGCCGAAAGGTCTACCTGTGAGTGGCATTTGGGCCCCACCGTACTATTTCAACCATTTCTGCTCATCCAGGCTTGTAACCAGGAGCGTAATTCACCGAGGTAGTTACACCGGCACCTTGAAGAAGTCAGACAAATCACCCTGCACCGGCACACCGTGAGACGACCTATAACCAGGGTTGGTGCAGTGGAATTGTGAGGCCAGGTCGCCATGTCGTGCTCGGGTAAAGAAAGGAGTTCGTGTATTTTAGCAAATTATCTCTCACAATTTCTCTGTATAGTTTATCAACCTCATTCTAGGTGTATAGGTGGTTAATTTGTTCTCTCTATTGTTTGTAGATTTTGCTTCGTTTTGTTTGTGTTTTTTGGGTGGGGTAACTTGCATCCATATATGTAGGTTAGTTTTCTGTATCTGGTGGGTTACTTGTGAACTGATGTATGGATAAGTGATTTTTTATGCTTACTTTCAGATATCACACCAACACACTTCCCTTTTTTATGATATGATGGATGTTTAAATTATGTTTGACACTTTGTTTTTTACAGTTTTTACATTCCATTGTTTATGTTGCGATTGATGATATACAATTACGTCCCGATGTTTTTATACGAAAATACTTTGTGTTGCTTCTAATCTTTATGTTGTTCTGTTTTTCATTACTTTTGTTGTATAAGGAACGGTGGTTAGGAAACGCAAAGCTGCTAATGATGACGTTGAGGGTGATGGTGGACGTCATCCTAAACCTGTACGGAACAGAGCATCCTCGTCAGCTGTAGTCAAGCAGTATGAGTTTTTATCGGAACATCAGAAGACAACGATTGTAGGTATGAAGCTTGACAGTATGTTGGACATTAAGTGCAACACCTTTCACAACCCAGTCATTGATTGGTTTGCGGGATTGTACGATAAGCATACTCGTGAGTTTGTTATCCTTGGTCGAGGAAGGATTCCGCTAAATATAGATACCGTGTTTCGTTGTCTCGGTGTACCCATTGGGATTTGGGACCATTCGGGTTCCATACTATCGTGATCCTACTATCCAGGCTTCTCTTGGTCCCACCTTATTTCCTGGAGATGGTAACACACCTTGTACAACTCGGGTTTTCGAGATCTTGAAGGACATGACAGAGTATGATGATAGTTTCAAGCAGATATGTGTCATGTACCTTGTTCAGACCATCTTTTCACCCACAACATTAAAACATGTTAGCATCAAATGCTACCCTATCATGGTTAGTTTTCCTTACATTTCTACGAATACAGTTGGTAACTTATATGTATTTGGCTAGATAACTTTTATATTGTTATGAGGATAACTGTTGTGCTACCATGTTGATAACCTCTGTTATTTATAGTTTTGGTGTGTACTGGCTTACATTTCATTGTCTTAACCCTATTGATCCTTTTTCTTATCAGAACAACATTAGGAATGTGAAAAACATGCAATGGTGCTAGTTCATTGTTGATCAACTACACAAAGAAATATCTAAGGGCACGCATACTCAGGCTTGCCTTTTCCTCCTGCAGGTATATACATTCTTGCTTTGTTTGCATGGAGATTACTTTGTTCTTTCTTATATGTTTCCTCTTTTTTGTTTTATGTACTTAGTTGTCGTATGTTGACTCACTCGACATTCGGGGGTTAAACATTCATCTCCCGGAAGGTCGGTTTGCTATCGATATCTGGTCTAAAGATGATATTGAGACCGTGTTAAATGCTGATCTTCAACATGATGGGATTTCTTATGGCAAGCTCGAGGTATTTTTTGTGTCTTATTACTGTAAT
Source organism: Avena sativa (assembly GCA_916181665.1). Taxonomy (NCBI): domain Eukaryota; kingdom Viridiplantae; phylum Streptophyta; class Magnoliopsida; order Poales; family Poaceae; genus Avena; species Avena sativa. Next base: position 622,613,536 of record OV702288.1, on the reverse strand, counting down.
GTTTTCCAGGATTATGAATATCAACATATAGATTGTTTAACTACTTATATTACTGGTGGATAACTTTCAAAATAAGCAATGAGTAAGTTTTGGGTTATGTGGTGGATAATTAGATGCATACACACTGTGTAAATGTTAGTTTTATGGTGTATAATTAGTATATTAAAACTGTGTATTTTTTTGCTATGAGCTTTGTTGCTTATTATTTCTATTTTGTTTGTGCAGCTTAAAGCTCCATATGGCATAAAGTATGGTCTTTTCGGTGGGGCTCAAGGGTTTAGTAATTGATTTGACGTTTGCTCACACCCTAGTTTCACACCTGAGGTATACATTCTACCTTTTGAATCAACCTCATTTGTATGTTTATTGTTTACCTTAGTTAAATATTATTCTTATTTTTTTCTTTCTCTCTTTTTTGTGTAGCAAAAAGCACAAGTTTCTGAATTAATTGGCCAGTTTGCTTCTGGAATGTTTGGATTAATGAGTAATCTTGTGCAAGGGTGGACAACATTGCAAGGCAATTCAGGTGTTGAAATGGCATGTCAGTTTGCTGGCCAATTTGGAGGCCAGTTTGGTGTCCATCCCACACCAGGTATCATTACAGGGTGAGCTGGCCCTAGTGCTGTTGCTGGTTTGAGGGCTTCTCGTGCAGCCAACCGTGGAAAGAAGGATGCTCCTATCATTGAAGAACCCCCTCTAGTCCTCCCACCTGATAATACTTTTTTGAGCGACAAGAGTAGCAGTAGTTCTGATGATGATTTATCTCTTGGTTCTCAGTATCAAAGTAGTGATGATGATGTTGATAGATATCAGTGTGCCCCTAGGGACCATTCTGCTGAAAAAGGGAAGGGAGTTCTAGATGGTGATTCTGTTGGTGACGTGGAACAAATTCTTTCTTTGACTGCTCCAGGCTACACTGAAGACCATATCAACAGTCCAGAGCAGAGATCGCCGACTGCATATACTAGATCCCCTTCAGAACAACCATCACCTGCTGCAGATGGAATGGGATCATCACGACATCCATCACCTTCAACACTACCATCTGCATCTTCGGAGCACAAATCTAAGTTTTCTCACTTGGTTAGCTCTACAAACCTTGACGATTTTTCTGACTCTGCTGATCTCAGTCAGGGCATCGAAATCCGTGATGCGCCTGATGTGCTTGTCCAACCTGTTTTGCATGTTGTGCCTGTTTTAACTTTTCAATCGGCTGTACAAGAGGAAGCTGAAGACTGCCAGGCGTACTGATCTTGAAATAAAGTCTATTATTTGTAAAGAGCTAGGCCTCGTTCTGGGTCAGTATCAGGCTGCTTCATTTGCTAGGTACAACCTTCTTACCAGTTTTTATCTTGTTTTTATTTTGCATTCATGTGTATAGTGTCTGTATTATATGTTGGTAAGTACATTTGAAAATCATCTGATAATCCTCTCTAATTATGTGGGTAACATACTTATTGCTGTATGGATAACATTTGTTTATCATTATGGTAACTTATGTGATTTAGTTGGATAACTTATTTTATAATTATGTGTAACTTATGTGATTTTGTTTGATACCTGTTGTTTATCATTATGGGTGACTTCTGTGTTTTTAGTACTAATCTGTTTTTATATCTTCATTTAATCATTTGTATTTTCATTCGAGTAAGTACATTTGAAAATCATCTGATAATCCTCTCTAATTATGTGGGTAACATACTTAATGCTGTATGGATAACTTTTGTTTACCATTATGGTAACTTGTGTGATTTAGTTGGATAACTTTTGTTTATAAGTATACGTAACTTATGTGATTTTGTTTGATAACTGTTGTTTAACATTATGGGTAACTTCTATGATTTTTAGTACCAATCTATTTTTATATCTTTATTTAATCATTTGTATTTTTATTCCAGTGAGCCAGTTGTTATGGAGAAACAAACTGAGCATGCCAATGTGTTGGAGAATCAAAAAGACTATGATAATGTGTCGGTGGTTGGCACAACGACTTCTATTGTAGAAGGTATATGTATTGATGCTGCAATGTATGAAGATCATCCAGATTTAGTTGCTACATTACCAAAATCTTTAGTTGTTCAGGCTTGTAGTAACATCGTTGTCAATATCACGACTCCTATTATAAGTGATGCAGTTACTACGACAGAAATCACAACCAATACTGCTATAAATCTGCCAACTGATGATTATATTGGTGTCGATCGTGGCATTTATATTCCTGCATCATCATTGTTTCCACCTAGTGGTTTTCCTGTTGAGCCTGCTAAGTCTGAGGTCTGCGCAGAAAAGGATGTAACTGAAGAGGTTCGAATCAATGATGATCCATCTAGTTTGGATGCAAGTGATTAAGGACATGTACAAGTTGTTAGTTCTGGTTGTCCTTTTATTCCTGCATCAACACTATTCAATAACCTCGTCAACCTTGAACCCCATGTGTGGATTTTTGGGAGCCAGTCGCCTGCTTGCGACTCTCCTGCTGTGCATTCACCTTCTTATAGTCCAGTAGCTCATGTTGGTCTAGCTGGTACTTCTCAAAGCTCAATTGGCGTGGTCACGACTGTAAAGAAAGCAAAGCTTGTGGCAGCTTATGGGAAATTGTCACTTCCTGCTGGTATTCCAATAGATTTTTTAAATGTTTTGGTTACAGAAAGAACCGCGCCTGCTCCGTCTGCTCCTTCAGATGTTACTGCTTAGCTGCTGGTTATGCCACCTCAGTTTGTGCGCCTTCTACCACCGTTGTACCTTCTACCACACTTCCTCTTGTTGTTGTGTCAGGTGTACATGGTTTTACTGATGTTGCTCCTGATGTTGGTGATTATTTCCATGATTTTGAAGAAGATGATCAAATGCCTTTATCTTGGGCACCCTCTCCTAGCAGTGGTAAACCTCAAGCTTACTTCAAAAGTTTAACACTCAAATTCATACTTTTTGCATTGTCAATGTTTGATAGATCTACAAAACCATATTCCATAATACATGCTTGCTGATAACTTTACTGTCCTGACTTTAATGTATACTGGTTAGTAACTTTAATGTATTTTGGCTGGTAATGTATCATATACATGTTGGTAACTTTAATGTATTTTGGTTGGTAATGTATCATTTACATGCTGGTAACTTTAATGTATCGTATACATGATGGTAACTTTAATGTATTTTGGTTGGCAATGTATCATTTACATGCTGATAACTTTAATGTATCGTATACATGATGCTAACTTTAATGTATTTTGGTTGGTAATGTATTATATACATGCTGGTAACTTTAATGTTTCATATACATGCTGGTAACTTTAATGTATTGTGGTTGGTAATGTATCATAGACATGCTAGTAACTTTAATGTTTCATATACATGCTGGTAACTTTAATTTATACTTGTTGATAACTTTTTATGAACATGTGATTTTTCTTTATGTTAGTCCACAATGAAATTAGTATTCATCCTTCTAGATTATTCTTACCTTGTAATTAATTATATAATTGATATATGGCAGTAACAATATTGTTTGTTTGGTCCTATTTTCTCCTTTTTTTCGAGACATACTCTATGCAGCTGTTAACATATCGAACCTTGCGTTCGAGGGAGGTGCTTGCTCAATATGTAGAGCTTGTTGGGGAACCCCAAGAGGAAGGTATGATGAGAACATCAACAAGTTTTCCCTCAGTTATGAAACCAAGGTTATCGAACCAGTAGGAGCAAAGAAACACCTCCAAGGTGTTGTTTCCAACTTGGAATCCTGCACAACACAATCACAGAACTTTGCCCCCAACTTATAGTGAGGTTGTCAATCTTGTAGGGTTTCGTAGCATGGAAAACAAAAATTTTCTACCGCATACAAACAAACAAGCCAAGATCTATCTACTAGATTGTAGTAACGAATCGATGGAATAACTCACCCTCGAAGATTCCAAAGTGTTTAACGAGAGCAGATTCTCGTGGGTGATGTAGTCGTACTCTTTCCGATCTCAAGATCACGTAGATGATCCTTCCGGCGCCGCGTTCCGGCAGCGCTCCCGCAGTCGGTCACACGTTCGGTACTCGACGAAGACCTTCCTCTCCCTTGTTCCAGCAGGCAGCGGAGGTTGTAGCACTCTCCTCGCGATTCCGGCAGCACAACGGCGTGGTACCGGAAGTAGAGGGGAGATCTCGCAGGGCTTCGCCTTAAGCCGGAGCGAGTATGGTGGAGTATGAAAGGGCTCCTCGGCGATCTAGGTTTTAGATACACCAAGGAGGAGGTGCTAGAACCAGCGGCTAGGGTTTGGGGCACCCCAAGTCGGCGGCTAGGGCAACCCTGGGAGGTGGCGGCAGCAGCAGGAGGTGGTGGCGCCAATCTAGGGTTTTGGAGGAGAGGTACTTGTGTGCTAGGAGGGCAGCCCTGCCCCTCCCTTTATAGGTGGGAGGCGCGGCCAAGGGGAGGGGAGTCCCTCCCCAACTCGGCTTGGAGGTGGGCCGGCGGTTGGAGGAGGGAATCCCTCCCCAACTCGGTTTCCCACTCCTCCTCCTCTTTCCAAAACTTGTCGTTTGACTTTCAAACTAGCCGTTTGACTTTTCAATTTAGGATTTAAATAAACCCTTTATTTTGGACAGCAAAGACACCTAGTACATGATGCAATCATTCCAACTTACAATGACACATTCATGTACCCTTCCCCCCGGAGTGCCGGACATTCCGGAACCTTCTAGAATGTTCCCGATGAAAACACCGGAACCATTCCCCAACTCCGAAACGGGACATTCCTTATATGAATCTTATTCTCCGGACCATTCCGGATCTCCTCGTGATATCCCGAATCCCATTCGAGACTCCGAACAACATTCGGACTCTTTCTCATCATTCCATAACTACTCAAACAACGTCGAATCCTTAAGTGTGTCTCCCTACGGTTCGTGAATTATGCGAACATGATCGAGACACTTCTCCGATCAATAACCAATAGAGGAATCTGGAAATTCATATGGCTCCCACATATTTCTACGATTACTTTGCGATCGAATGAACCACTTACATACGATATCAATTTCCCTTTGTCTCACGATAGTTTACTTATCCAAGGTTATGATCGTCGGTATCTCTGCATACCTAGTTCAACCTCGTTACTGATAAGTACTCTTTTCTCGTTCCCGTGATATGTGATCCCTTGTGAGCCAGTCACATGCTTGCAAGCTAATTGGATGACATTTCACCGAGAGGGCCCAGAGTATATCTATCCATCATATGGATGGACAAATCCCACTCTTGATCCATGTGTTTCAACCAATACTTTCTGAACACTCAATGACACCTTTATAGCCACCCAGTTACGGTGTGGTGTTTGATGTCATCAAAGCATCCATCTGGCAAAGGTGATATGCATGATCTCATGGTCGAAGGAATCAGATAACTATGTATCAGAAAGCATATAGCAATTGAACTATTAAAATGACTTGATCTTTATGCTACGCTTATCTATAGGAGTATGTCCACCATATCATTCTCCTAACGATATGATCTTGTTGTTAATAACATCTCAATGTTCATGATAGGGAAACCACAATCATCTATTAACCAACAAGCTAGTATTATACAGAGGCTTTACTAGGGACTTCAAATTAAGTTTACAAATCACACAAGTATTAATGTTTCCTTGTTAATACTATTATAGCATGAATGTAAACATTTATCATAAACACAAAGATATAATAATAACTATATTTATTATTGCCTCTAGGGCATATCTCCAACAAATCTCACCTGTTTTGCTGAAAACAAATGATTAAACGTATTGTGTGGAAGATAGTAATTGCTTGCAGAAAGTAAACAGAAAACAGTAAATAGCTTTGTAGATTGATGGTAAAAGAATGGACCGGGGTCCATAGTTCACTAGAGGTGATTCTCCTTAAGATAGTTGACATGTTGGGTGAACAAATTACAGCGGGGCAATTGACAAACATCGAGAAAGCATACATGCATATACTAATCATCTTGACTTCTATGAGATTTAATTAGGCATTACAACATTATACATAGACCGTAATCCAACTGCATCTATGACTAATAATCCACCTTCAGGTTATCATCCGAACCCCTTCCAGTATTAAGTTGCAAGCAACAGATAATTGCATTAAGCAAAGTGTGTAAAGTAAACAATACAATTGTTCTATGAACAAAGGATTGTTGTTTTCTCCCTAGTAGCAACAACACATCTAGTACCTTAGAGATTTCTATCACTTCCCCAGATTCCTAGAGGCATGAACCCACTATCGAGCATAAATACTCCCTCTTGGAGTTGCTAGCATCTACTCGGCCAAGATAGCTACTAACAACGGAAAGCATGAAAGATCACAAATAACAAAGGCATGATAAAATTTATAATCAATCTGAAATAGCATCTCAATATCCATTGGATCCCTGCAAACACAACATGTAAGATTACAAATAGATGATCTTGATCATGAATGGAGCTCACAAGATCTAGACATGGTAGCACAAAGGAGAAGAACCAACCATCTAGCTAGTACATGGACCCGTAGTCCAGGGATGAACTACTCACGCATCACACCGGAGGCAGACATGGTGATGAAAAAGGCCTCCAAGGTGATCTCTCCCCTCCGGCAGGGTGCCGAGAAGAGCTTCACATCTCTCCCGATCTAGGGATGGAGATGGCGGCGGCTACAGACTCTTTCCTGGAATTTTGATCGGGTCCTTAGGGTTTTCATCCTGGAGGCAATATATAGGCGAAGGGGCAAGGTCGGTGGAGTTCCAGGGGGCCCACACCACCCCCTGGCGCGGCCTGGCCTAGCCCACGCCACCAGGTGGTGTGGCCAGCCCCTAGCCCCTCTCCGTCTCATCTTCTAGCTCCGTGTTCCCCTTGGTGAAATATTGACTTTGGCTTTTGTCCCGTCCAATTCCGAGAATATTCATTTTCTGGCTTTTCTGGAACCAAAAACAACAGAAAACAGGCAACTGGCACTGTGGCATCTTGTTAATAGGTTAGTTCTAGAAAGTGTATAAAAATACTCCAATGTGTGGACAAAACATAAGAAAGTAGATATAAAACAAGCATGGAACATAAAAAATTATAGATACGTTTGCAACGTATCAACATCCCCAAGCTTAACTCCTGCTCGTCCTCGAGTAGGTAAGTGATAAAAAGAAAGAATAATTTTTGAGGTGACATGCACCATCATAATCTTGATCAAAGTATTTGTAGAACATTGATAGCTGGGATCATAGTACTCTAACATAGCATGAGAGATATAGTTCTAACAATAAGACATAGCAACTATGTTGTAACATGAAAAGGTACAAAAAAGATTCATGAATATCAATGCTTTGCAAGACGTTTGTTTGTTTCACATATAGAAAACATAATGAGAATGGCATTCAGCTTGTCCTTCATAGTGTAGCAAAACATAAATGCATAGGACACCTTCAAAGTCCATAAGGGTGACTAGATACAAATAGTTTAGGAACAAGCAATATCAAAGTTATGAATCAATCAACAAGTCTTGGGACATGCACATTAAACTAAGAATGGCCACTATGCTCTCTCAATAGGTGCATAAAGATAGAAGATGGATACTCAACATAAAAGTAAAAAAAGGCCTTCATAGAAGGAAGCATGGATTCAAGTCTCATAAAGAGCTTCCAAAAATTATGTACTCCCGCTCATCAGCAAGCAGGGCGGCATCAAGAGGCCACCCCACCGTGGACAACGTATTAATCTGCCCATCACCGCAACCCCTGGCGAACCAACCACGGGCCGCCAATCCCGCGTTGTCCACTAACGAGCCGCGACCGGCGAATAACATGGTCGCCGCCAACGGGCAGCCCCTCGATGCCCGTACGAACATCATCAACAACTAGGCGTGGCGGTCACGCTAGCCCAATGACCTAGGGCATACCCTCACCAACCACGACGACCCGGAACCAAGAGGCTCACTCAGTCGAGTCGGGCCGCAATGCTTCGGGCCCATGATTCGCGGGGAAGAATACCCCGCCAACTTCAAGGCCCCCAAGGAGATCGAAAAGTACGACCTGACGTACGATCCCGCTGTCTGGCTGGACACATACCTCATGGCAATGGGAATCGCAGGCCACACCGACCTGCTCGCCGCTCGCTACCTCCCCCTGATGATGGAGGGTGCGACCCGGCAATGGATCAACACGCTCCCCGTCGACAACATCGATTCCTGGGAAGAAATGTGGGACGCCTTCGTCAGGCACTTCGAGGGCTCCTACACCTGCGCCACCACCATAGAGGACCTAGAGCGATGCATCCAGGGACAACACAAGTCGACTCGCCGCTGGATCCAAAGATGGCAGGAACTTTGGATAAACGCCTCTGGCATCCACCCAGACACGGCGATACACTGCTTCAAGAACGCGTGCCGGTACGAACCCCTGGTCCCTAAGATCAAGAGGGTCTACTGGACGCTCGACAACATCCCTGACCTCCTCGAGATCGCCAAGCGCTATGTGGAGGAGGACCCCAACCAAGACTCTGACGATGAGTCGGGAGGAAGACGCCGCACCAGCATCCACGACAGCGGGCGCCTACACGACATGCGCTACAGCAACACCCGCATCACCGGCAAGCGCCGCACGGATGGGAGAGTCGACTTCGTCGCCAACGCTGGCTATGGCCAGCGCGACTCCAAGAACTACCGCCGGGACGGAGGAAACTACCACGACAGCGGGAACTATCGTGCCAACAATGCGACGAGGCCGAAATTCGATCTCGCCGCCCTTCTCAATCAGCCCTGCATCTACCATAGCAGGGAGGGAAAACCCGCCACCCACACCACCGCTGATTTCCACTCTCTCAAAGATATTGAGAAGGCGAGACGAGCAAGGGAGGACCCCAATAACAACCCACCTCGAGACAACGGGAACGGCGGCGGCTTCGGCACCGCCGTCAGCTCGCTACACACCTTCACCAGACTCGGCACCAAGCGCGATAAGAAGGTGCTCGCCCGCGCGGTTGCCGTCAACGCGGTGACACAGGTCGACATCCCGCGCTTCCTCAACTAGTCCGAGCAGAGCATCACCTGGAGTCGCCAGGACCATGCGCCAAGGATCGAATACCCAGGGCGAGTCGCCCTGGTAGTCAGGCCCAAGGTGGCCGACTACTGGCTGCCCAAGACACTAATGGACGGTGGGAGCTCCATCAACATCCTGTACCTAGACGCGTTCAAAAGGCTCCATGATGCAACCCGTCCTGCGGACGCTACTACATCCACAACGCCAAGTCCCCAAGATCGTCCCCAAGATCGTCCCCAAGTCAACCAAGAAGATGGACCATGAGCAGCCAGCTCCAGAACGAGAGTCTCCTCCGTCATCGCCCCGGAGAGTCCGCCCGAATCTAGCCGGAGTGTCCGGCGCAGCCGAAGTGTCCGGCGCGACTCGGCCGGAGTGTCCGGCCTGCCCTAGCCCCAGCCTGGCGTGGACATTCAGAAGGCCAGTTCGGACACTACCCGGAGTGTCCGGCTACCCGGCCCAAGTGATGTGCCTGCGAGCCAACAGCTGGGCCCTTGGCCCATGTACCCCTCTATTTCGCACCAAACCCTAGTTTTATGCCCAAACTACCCCTGAACTTGTGGCTGGCCTATAAATAGAGCCCCCACCCTCTCATGTATCCCTTAGGCATAGATGATAGACTAAAGAAAACCCCTTTTGTGGAATCTCTAGTTTTGCCTCATCCCCTTCTACCAAAGGGGATCGACTATCATCACCACCTCGTTGGAGTTTGCATCGCGCCTCCCTCGTTGTACAAGGCCTTGGCATTGGTGTCCCTTTGCCAAGACATCAAGACCCTCTCCAAGGTGTTCTTCCCTCTCTGCTTGGGATTGACGGGAGCACGTTGACCGATCTTTCCTTGCGAGGATTCTATCGGACCGGTGGCCACCGGTGAGAGCAATCGGCCTTGTATCGTGTGTGTTTTGCGTGTGTTCATCGTGTTCTTCGCGAGGTGTGCGTCCGCTTCCGCTACCTTCTCCCTTTCCCCTCGCTTTCCAATCGATTTGACCACGAGATCCGTGAAGATAGGGCCACCCTAGAGGTTTGCCCTCATCATCTGGTATCAGCAGCTTTTGGTTGCCACGGATTTCTCCTCGATTTGGTCTTTTCCCCCATAAATTCGAAAATCCCCAAAAATAGCCCCAATTCGTGTTTTGGACCGATCTGTGATTTGAGTGCGTTTTGGTAGGTTTTGATCCGTGGATTACTTGCTAAACTTGTTGATCTACCTTCCCCTGCGTTCCCATGACTTAATTCCTTGTTTCCCCCATCAATTTGAGGTTTTGGTTCCAGTTTTTCCGCCAAAACTCGTCCCGTTCGTGTTTTGGAAGTTCTGGTTCGACCGGACCGGACTGTCCGGCCAAAACGGACCGGAATATCTACCCCACCGGAGTTTCCAGCCTAAACGGACCGGAATATCCGGCCCGGCCGGACTGTCCGGCCTGCGCGGACCGGACTGTCCGCCCCCTGCTGACAGAAAAATCCGCTTCACGGTTTTGAGCATAACTTTTGCATACGAATTCGGATTTTGGTGTTCTTTAGATCGTTTTGAAGAGGAGAAAGAGCTCTACATCATCATCTCCGTAGTTCATGCTATCTACTCCATCCAAATTCTGTGAGCAAGGCGGAATCCACCAATAAAGGGTGAAGATTGACGACGAACGGTATAGAAATTCCGCGACTTCTCCCCACTTGCATCCCTTTGTGAGCCACACTATCTTTGCGTTCAACAAACACCTATTGAGACTAGTTCCTCCTATGATTGCTTGGGCTATGCACATTTGATACCTTGTAGATTTCCGAGCAAAAGTTGTGAGCGCGCTATCTCATATAGTTATCTTGTATAGTTGTTGGCACAAGGAAGAGGCAAGTGAAAAAAGAAAGAAAAAGAGAAAAAATAGAAAAAGAAAAAGAAAAATAGAAATAAAGAAACAAGTGCCTCATAGAATAGGAAGCGCAAGCTCGATGAACATCAAATAGGTGGTACTTATTGTGCATATCTTGTAGCCCACCAATTTAGTGCAATCGAACTAGCGTCTCTCCTTGCACTTGTGCGACACGAGCTTATAGTGTTCGCTAGGTAATCATTTGGTTCTTAGCTCACTTTCTCCGTCGCACAAGTCCCATTTATCCCACCGTGTGTGTTTCCTTGTATATATTCCTATCTTGTGGATTGACTTGTTTTGCTTTGTGATCATCGTGGTTCTTTACTTGCCATTACAATATCTTGATTTCGGATTGTTCTTGGACACGCCACCTTCCATACCTATCCACCATAAGCTTTGTGTGTGTGTGTTTTTAGTGGTTAGTTGGTTTTGGTTTTCCGCGTGAACTTCACTTTGCTTGGTTTTGATTGCTCTCAAGTGTTGCCACTTGCACGATACTATCTTCCAAGGTAAAGTAAGGTTTGACGTTGCATCTCTAACCCCTTACCACTTCCATATACACCACTTGGTCTTGTGAATCATGTCTAGGGACTCCAGAACCGAGGATGATATCTATGAAGAATCCATGATGAGCCACCACGACTACGACTCCACAAGTATAGAGGACATGGTGGAGCACTACACCGACAATGGCTCCGCGTGCTTTGAGGACCCGGAGCATTGCACCTATGACGGCTCCACATGCATGGAAGACATGGAGCACGTCATCAACTATGGCTCCTCAAGCATGGAGGAATTGGAGATCTACATCGACAATGGCTACTCATGAATGGAACACTACACCGACAATGGCGCCACATGCTTGGGTGACATGGAGTACTACATCAACAACGACTCCCCAAGCATGGATGACTTCGAGTGCTACAACAACGACGCCTCACCAAGCATGGAGGACATGGCGAGCTTCATCCACTTCGAGGGCTCTTCCATGAGCCATGAAGAATACCGCCATCGCTTGGAGATGGAGGAATACTACGCCAAGCTAGCGGAGACGCCTCATCAAGAAACCATGACCTTCAAGGCCAAGTGTGCCACACCAAAGGGCACCACCTACTTCGATGATCCACCTCCAAGGCATCAAGCGCCACCACCTACATGGCGTCATGCACCACCATCTCCAAGGCGACGAGCGCCATCACCTCCAAGCCATCATGCACCACCATCTCCAAGGTGACGAGTGCCATCACCTCCAAGCCACCAAGCACCACCATCTCCAAGGCGCCAAGCACCACAACCTCGAAGGAGTCAAGTGCATCTACCTCCTAGACATCAAGTGCCACCAACTACAAAAAGAGCGGCACCCCAACATCACCTTCCAAAAGAGGCGCCAAGAAGCAAGAATCTTCATCAACATACATCCCCTCGTGATCATCGCCAACATCAAGAGGATACAAGACGTCGTTCAAGGCATCTTCGCCATGAAGACGAACAATACATGTTGAGCACCATCCATAAGGCTCAACCAAGCTCAAGAATGCACCACCATCACAAGAAGAGTGCCAAGGACAAGGAGCATCGTCACGAGCGTCATGTGGATGATCAAGTGCACCATCTACATCAACCTTTGGCAAGGCACGCCAATGACCTTAGTCGACACCATCATAAGGCACCTTCAACTACTCGTGCCACCACCAAAATGGCACCAAGAGCAAGCTCTCCTCCACGCCATCAAGCTTCAACGCCAAGACTTGACGTCCTAGATGACGCATGCAACCTCATGGATGAGGAGGACGAAGACCTCTACTTTGCCAAGTTGGATGAGTACGTCAAGAGGACTACACAAGCCAAGGTGCAAGATGACGATGACAAGGTCAAGATTGGTGAGCATGAGAGTTTCCCTTCACCAAAGGAGGCGCATGGAGTTGAGCACACTGAGCCTATACCTACATGCTTTAGTGATGATGTGGTACCAATCCCATTTGAGTATGAGAGCCACTTAGCCCACTTGAGTGAAAGCAAGAGTGAGATGAGCGACTCCACCATACGTGAGATTGAGTGCTTCCACTTGGAGGGCATGAGTGATACACCTAGTGAGTTGAGAGTGGTAGTTGATAGGTCATGTGAGACCACTTTGATTTCTAACGACTTACCCTCTACCTCTAGTGTGTTTTCTCATGTTGTGCTAGGTTCCATGGATCAAGAAGCGCCAAGCTTGGAGATGATGATGCCTCCAACCAAGAAGATGTATATGGTGGATGAGGATGATGCCATCCCCATACATGCTGAAGAAGTCGCCGACATGGAGGCCAATACTACCACAACACCCACTTCATATGAGAGGTATGAACAAGGTAAGAATATGGGTGTTGATGATGCCATGATCCCAATAGTGGACATGATGACTTGTGATGATTGGCATGCTATGGATGATGTTTGTGATATCACATATGACTCATTGGTATTTCCATGTGATACTTTGCCTTTGCATATTGTTGAGCATGTGAAATTATTTGATTGTGATGATGTTGCCATAGACATGCCATGCTCTTACATTGATGATATCATTGCTTGCCCTTTGTTGAACAATTTCTCTTTCCATTGTTTTGCTTGTAATGATGTTAGAAATGGTACCCCTCGGATAATGCTTTGTCATGAGTGTTTCACAATTTCTCCCGTTGCTTGCAATAAGTTGAATAATTGCTCTGTCACTTGTTTTGCTTGCAACAATAATTCTCATATGGTTTATACTGAGATGGCCCCCATAGCTTTCTCAAATGTTGGAGATTTTGATGATTGCCATGATAAGCATGTTCCCCACTTACATACTCACCATGCCTATTTTTCATACTTGATTGACACTAATGGTGATGTGCACAAGAAGAGATACGGCATGATGGATGATGTGTTTCTCTACCATGCACACACATTCTTCCTTTTGTGTTTCATGTGTGTAGGTACCCGCACAAGAATGTCAACCTCGGTTGAGCACGAGTTGACAAAAAGAGCTCTAGAGAGCATCCCCCACGTGAGTTCAAGATCGAACCCAGCTTTGATACCTTTTGCATGCTTTGCATCTTTCATGTTGACAAATTGCTCTTTCCTATGGTTTGATTGCAAGCATGTTAATGGTATTCTTTCACCTTGTGACAATCATGTTTCATTGCTTTTGGATATGGATGCTTTGTGTGTTGCCACAAAAATGTTGAACAATTTCTCTTTCCGATGTTTCGTGTGCAACCATAATGCCATTTTGAGCATGTATTGTCATGAGAGCTTCCAAGTCTCTCGTATTGTTGTTGCAACAAACATAAGGACCACTTGCTCTTTCATATGGTTTGTTTGCAAACATGTTGTTTTTGCTACCGCTTGCGATACTCATACTCCCATGATTTTGGCTTTTGATGATATGTGTATGGCATCCAACATATTGAACAATTGTTCTTTCCAATGGTTGGTTTGCACACATAATGATGTTGCTTTGGATATTCTTCCTCATGTGTTTTTGCCGAATTCTCCTAGCTTTGCATCAAAGATGTTGATCAAGATTTTAGTCACTTGCTTTGAGTGCCACACTAAGATGTTATATGGAGTTTTTGAGTTCCCACATTTGGATGATGTTCAATTAACTTCCATGCACTTTGACCTTGCATACGCATTTCGTTTGCGATACTTGAGTTGTGCTAATAGTGTTGTGAACAAGAATGGACATGCCACAAATGACATGCTCCTCTATCACACACAAACATATGTTGCTTGGTCTTTGTGGTGTGAAGGTACAATTGCATACGTGTCAACCTCTATGGACAAAGAGTTGACAAGACGAATCGAAGAGAGTTACCTAGGGCCATCCTTCAATGAGCTATCTCTATATCATAAGGTGACTTCCTTCTACTTGAGGACACATGCTATAATCTTCATGAATTGGCTACTCTTTGAGTGTTGCTTCACTTTTGTTGTGAGCTTTGTAGGCTTCATGGAAGGTGAAGGAACATTGAAGAGTTGCCACATCAAGCTTCTCAAGGACGACTATATGGTGAACCCCAGGATCAAGAAGGTCTCTCGACATCATCTTCTTAGGATGAGCGTGAAGAGTCGAGGACGACTCTTTTTGAAGGGGGGGGGGAGCTGATGCAGCCCATCCTGCGGATGCTACTACATCCACAACGCCAAGTCCCCAAGATCGTTCCCAAGTCAACCAATAAGATGGACCATGAGCAGCCAGCTCCAGAACGAGAGTCTCTGCCGTCATCGCCCCGGAGAGTCCGCCCGAATCTAGCCGGAGTGTCTGGCACAGCCGGAGTGTCCGGCATGACTCGGCCGGAGTGTCCGGCCTGCCCTAGCCCCAGCCTGGCGTGGACATTCAGAAGGCCAGTTCGGACACTACCCGGACACTACCCGGAGTGTCCGGCTACCCCGGACTGTCCGACCCAAGTGATGGGCCTGCGAGCCAATAGCTGGGCCCTTGGCCCATGTATCCCTCTATTTCGCACCAAACCCTAGTTTTATGCCCAAACTACCCCTGAACTTGTGGCTGGCCTATAAATAGAGCCCCCACCCCCTCATGTATCTCTTAGGCATAGATGATAGACTAAAGAAAACCCCCTTTGTGGAATCGCTAGTTTTGCCTCATCCCCTTCTACCAAAGGGGATCGACTATCGTCACCACCTCGTTGGAGTTTGCATCGCGCCTCCCTCATTGTACAAGGCCTTGGTATCTGTGTCCCTTTGCCAAGACGTCAAGACCCTCTCCAAGGTGTTCTTCCCTCTCCGCTTGGGATTGACGGGAGCACGTTGACCGATCTTTCCTTGCGAGGATTCTATCAGACCGGTGGCCACCGGTGAGAGCAATAGGCCTTGTATCGTGTGTCTTTTGCGTGTGTTCATCGTGTTCTTCGCGAGGTGTGCGTCTGCTTCCGCTACCTTCTCCCTTTTCCCCTCGCTTTCCCATCAATTTGACCATGAGATCCGTGAAGACCGGGCCACCCTAGAGGTTTGCCCTCATCACTCCAGCTCCCAAAAGCAGCCATTGAGCCAACACTGACGACCTTTCATGGCATTGTCCCCGGTTGGAAGGCGTACCCGATCAGGAAAGTGACGCTACCAGTCACCTTCGGCACTCCGACAAACTACCGCACAGAGAGGATCGTGTTCGAGCTGGTGAACTTCCGCAGCCCCTACCACTGCGTCTTAGGTCGCCAGGCATTCGCAAAGTTCATGGCGACCCCACACTATGCCTACAACATGATGAAGCTCCCCGAGCCAAGCGGCATCATCACCGTCCACGACGACCCCGAAATGGCCGTGGAATGCGAGGACAAAGGCGCCGAGCTCGCCGACGCCGTCATCACCACGGAGACCGACCACGCGGAGGAGCTCGTGAAATACGCGGGCAACATCAACAAGGACGACCCCACCATCCTGAAGAAACCAACCGCCGCGAACTCCATGTTCGAGGCGACCACGCACACCCGCACCGTCGAGCTCGTCCCAGGCGACTCCAGCCAGACGGTCACCATTGGGGTGCACATGAGCCCCGCATAGGAAAGCGCGCTCATCGAGTTCCTCCGTGAGAACCGCGACATCTTTGCATGGAAGCCATCTGACATGCCAGGTGTCCCGAGAGAACTCGCTGAGCACAAACTCAACACCGACCCCAAAGTGCGACCAGTAAAGCAGTCGCTACGGCCCTTCATTGAAGAGCGTCGTCGAGCAATCGCCGAAGAAGTTCAGCGCCTACTAGCCGCAGGCTTCATCCGGCCAATCAAATACTCCAAGTGGCTAGCAAACCCAGTCCTGGTTCTAAAAAAGAACAACACATGGAGAATGTGCATCGACTACACCAACCTCAACAGCGCCTGCCCTAAGGAGGAGTTCATCCTACTGCGCATCGATCAGATCATCGACTCGACTGCGGGATCGGAGTCGCTGTGCTTCCTTGACACTTACTCTGGTTATAACCAGATCAAGATGGCGGTCGAGGACAAGGAGAAGACGGTGTTCATTACGCCATTCGGTGCATTCTGCTGTACGGTGATGACGTTCGGCCTCAAGAACGCAGGCGCCACATACCAGAGATTCATGCAGGAATGCCTAGCGAGCCAAATTGGCCGCAACATTCACGTCTACATCGACGACGTGGTGGTAAAATCCACCCGCCAGGACGACCTGCTCGTCGACCTAGCTGAAACCTTCGCAAACCTACGGAGGTACAACATCAAGCTGAACCCCGGAAAATGCACCTTCGTCGTCTCCACCGGACAACTCCTGGGATATGTAGTCTCCAAGCGAGGCATCGAAGCCAACCCCACCAAGATCGACACCATCGCGCGGCTCGGGAAACCCGAGTGCCTGCGTGACGTCCAGAAGTTGGCAGGGCGAGTCGCGACCCTCAGCCGCTTCATCCCCCGACTAGGCGAGAAGGCAATGCCCCTCTACCGCCTGATGCGCAAGAACCCCATGTTCCAATGGGACGCGGAGGCCGATGACGCACTCAAAGCGCTCAAAGAAGTGCTACTCGCGGCTCCACTACTCGCCGCTCCACTCGACAAAGAGACAATGCTCGTTTATGCCGTGGCCTCTACTCGCGTCGTCAGCGCCATGATGGTCATCGAACGACCAGAAGAGGGCAAGGAGCGCCCCATACAGCGCCCCGTCTACTACATCAGTGAAGTCCTAACGGACTCACGACAGCGCTACCCGCAATACCAAAAACTTGTCTACACGGTATTCCGAGCACAATGGTGACTCCCATACTACTTCCAGGAGCACCCAATCGCGGTGGTCTCCTCCGCGCCCCTGCAAGACATCATACGCAATCGCGAGGCGACCGGGCGAGTCACCAAGTGGGTTGTCGAAATCGGCGTCCACAACATCAAATACGAGCCCCGAAAAGCGATCAAGTTACAAGCCCTGGCTGATTTCCTTGCAGACTAGGAAGAAGCACAACAGCCAGAAAAGCTCCCATACCTCCACTACTGGTCGCTCCATTTTGACGGCTCCAAGAACACCGTCGGCGCAGGGGCTGGGGTCATACTGACCTCACCCAAAGGGGAGAAGCTCTGCTACGTGCTCCACCTCAACTTCAAGCCCTGCACCAACAACATGGCAGAATACGAGGCCCTCCTTCACGGCATGAGAGCCGCTAAGGAGATGAACGTCAACCGCCTACGATGCTATGGCGACTCCGACCTAGTCGTCGTCCAAGTCGCCGGGACGTGCGACGCCGTCTCCCCAACAATGATCGCGTACCTCCAAGCTGTCGACTAGTTGGGAGGACACTTCGATGGCTACTCCGTCGAGTGGATCGATAGGCACAAAAACGAGGAGGCAGACGCCCTCTCCCGCATTGGATCAACCCGACAAGCGCCACCAGTAGGCGTCTTCCTCGACATCATCCACAAACCATCGGCCAGCCCACCAAAAGAGATCGACGTCGGGATCCCACTGCAACCAGAACCGGCCTTAGTCGCCATGGTTGTGGAACCTAGCGACTGGACAACACCATACGTCGCCTTCCTGGAACACAAACTCCTACAGAGCAACGAGACGGAGGCACGAATGATCGTGCGCCGCTGCAAATCCTTCGTCATCATCAACGGCGAGCTCCACAGACGCAGCGTGACTGGCGTGTTCCAGCGCTGCGTACAGCCAGAAGAAGGCCGCAAGATCCTCCAGGACATTCATGCTGGCGACTGCGGCCATCACGCCGGTGCCAAGTCACTAGTCGCCAAGGCCATGCGACATGGTTTCTACTGGCTCACCGCACACGCTGACGCCACCAACATCGTCCAACGATGCGTCGGATGCCAGAAGTACGCCCACCAGATGCACCTCCCTGGCTCGGCACTCAAGACCATCCCCATCACGTGGCCATTCGCCGTATGGGGCATGGACATGGTAGGCCCGTTCAAGAAGGCCCCGTCTGGCTCCACTAACCTCCTGGTCGCAGTCGACAAGTTCACCAAATGGGTCGAGGCCAAGCCGATTAAAAAGTGCGACGGCAAGACGGCCACCAAGTTTCTACGTGAACTCATCTACCGGTACGGCTACCCACATAGCATCATAACAGACAACGGCACCAACTTCGCCAAGGGGGCCATGGCGGAATTCTGTGAAGAACATGGCATCCGACTCGACCTCGCATCAGTCGTCCACCCGGAGTCAAATGGCCAAGCAGAACGCGCCAACCAGAGTGTCCTCCACGGGCTAAAGCCGCGACTCTAGGTGCCCCTTGAGCGCACCCCAGGATGCTGGGTCGAAGAGCTCCCCTCTGTGATATGGGGGATTGGCACCTCCGTCAATCGCTCAACCAGGTTCACGCCCTTCTTCATGGTGTATGGCGCCGAGGCCGTAATGCCAACCGACCTGGAGCATGACTCACCTCGAGTCGTCAACTACGTCGAGGCGGCCAACGAGGTTGCCCACCAAGACAACATCAATCAACTCGACGAGGCACGCGACCTGGCTCGCTCCCGCACCACCATATACCAACAAGGACTCCGCCGCTACCACAGCCGCCGAGTGTGAACTCGCACCTTCCAGGAAGGCGACCTGGTCCTACGACTAGCCCAAGACAAGAAGGGCATGCACAAACTCTCCCCCCATGGGAGGGGTTGTTCGCCATAGGCCGAGTCCTTGGCAATGATGCCTACTACCTCATCGACATACGGGGTGACGGCCAACTGGAGGTCGGGAGGCCATAGAATGTAAACCTCCTCAGAAAGTTCTATACTTAGAGCCTCACATTGTACTCCGCTGGCATATATAATGAAATTCATCCGGATCGCACAAATTGTGTCCACTCGCCATATTCTTGTGCCACTCGCACTCGTACATATTAGCAATACGCTATCTACAGAAGTCAACCTCTGGTCGAGCGACCGGCGCGGCTAAGTAGTGCGGCACAAGGGCACCGGAAATATTCGGGTCGTGGGTCATCCACGAAAACGCCAACCCGGAGCCGCCATTGGAGTCGCCTAGCCTGATTGGCTCACCGGGCCAAGACAACCGGTACACGCTTCTCACAGCGACCTGTCCCTCCCATCCTCGTGCAAAGCGACTCGAACGGTTAAAGTACCACGCACGGGGACTCCACAAAACGGGAACCACCACGCGGCTCAGGAACACACCAAGTAAGAGAGCTGCCTTGGACTCGCCAAGCGACTGGCTCTCCGGGCCAGGGGAGGAGACGCGTTACAAACAACGCATTCGCAACCTACAATAGGGACATGACCAATATGGCTGAGCACCACGCTCGGGGACTCGCCTACAAATCAGTCCCACTCGATCTCGGGGACTCGGCACTCAGAAGACGCGAGAGATAAAAACAGTGCACAACCAAAACAATACACAAAAATATACAATCGAGTTATACCCCATTAAAGGGCGGACGCGCTCGGGGACTCGTTCAACCAAAAACAAACACACCACACAATCCTAGTCGCAATACGAGTCGATTGACTCCCCTTGGCATATATTGCAAAATACTTTACAGCAGTCGCCACTTGGCATACATCACAAATTGGACAATTACATTGTTTATTCCACAGGCCCTGATGAAGAAGCAGCGCCACCGCCCTTGACACGAACAAAAGGCTGCCACGGGTTCGTCGGATACGTCGTCACCGACTTTGACAACGACGACCGGAAGGGCTGCTCCGACTTCATGTCGCGATGCTCCGGCTCGGGGTCGCCAGGCGCCAACACCGTCTCCTGGTACGGCTGCAGATCCCCCATCGCCAAGACCCGATCGACGTAAGGGGCGGCCTTCGCGGTCAGCTTCAGCACCTCTGACATCTCCACCGTTCCGGTCGTCGATGGGTAGCCACTCATCACGTCGTCAAGGTCGAAGTCGTCGGGGAAGTGGGCGAGACCTAAGCTCAACGCTGTGGTTGCCCGCGCCTGAACGTTGAGTGCGTCATCCACTCCACGACGGCAGGTACCTCCTCCATATAGCGTCACACCTCCGTAAGCCCCCCAAGAATAACTTCGGTGGGGGACATGCCCTGAAGAGCCGCTTGGACGCACAACACCGAAGCCGTGGCCGCGTTCACCACGGCAGTCACGCAATGCGAAGCATTGTAGGTCTGCACCACCGGATCGCTACCGAATCGCTTTGGCCTATCACAGCTGCAAAATTAGGCGTCGGTGAAACTATGAAACCCCCCAATCAGGGACTTGACAAACGAGTCAGGCAAAGACGGAGACTCAACAAGGAGTTTGCGGCAGTTCTCCGTGACGTGCTTCTCCAAGGCGGTTTGCTCGTTGTGCAGCCCCACGATGATGGAATCCGTGGCTTTGCGTTCTTCCTCAGCTGCAGCAACGACAACCTTCGCTCACTCCTCCGAAGAAACTGAGGCCGCTCTCGCCTCCTCCAAGTCTTGGACCAGGGAGGCTATTCGTCCATTCGCCGCGTCTAGCTCGGCGACTGGGACATACCCCTCGCGGGCCTTGGAAATCGCAGCCGGGAAACCATCTGTAAGAGAAACCATCAGCATGCTGTACACCACTAGTTCACACCTGACAGAGGAAAAGAAAGACAAACAGATACTCACCAATAGTTTCCTGAAGCCGCTGGTTTGCCTCTTGAGCTTCGTGCAAGTCACGCTCCAATCACTCTCTCGCGGCCTGCCGATCGGTCGACTCCCTTTGCAATCCTACAAACAAAAAACACATCTCAGCATTCGACAAAACAAAAACCAAGTTCCCAGTCGCCGAAATTCAGTGACTAGGACCTCGGGGACTGGAGAGGAGAAATAAGTTCAGTTCCCAGCCGCTGAAATTCAACGACTAGGAACTCGGGGACTGGAGAATAAAGAGAAGCTCAATCCCTAGCCGCCGAAATTCAGCGACTAGGAATTCGGGGACTGGAGAGGAGAAATAAGTTTAGTTCCCAGCTGCTGAAATTCAGCAACCAGGAACTCGGGGACTGGACATACCTGAATAGCAGCGCCAAGCATCCTGTGAAGTTCCCCGGCGTCAGTCGACGGGATCGTGAAGGAAGTGCGCCCACAACGGGACCCAATGTCCGCGTCCACGATCTCTGGACTCTGCGGAGGCTAGGTGTCCACCACACATGGAAACCCCCTCACCATGAAATGCAGAAACGTCGCCGACGCTCTGGCGGGGGCACTGGTTGTCGGGGCCGGCGCTTCTAGCACGGACGCAGCCAAGACCGGTTCTGATTGCGCCACCACCACCTCTTCGGCGACTGACGCAACATTGGGCTCCGCGGTGCCGTCCTTGACCGCGGCATCGTCGGCGCCCCCCTTCTGCTTCTTCGCGCCTTCCGCGGTCGCCACATCTCCGGCGGCCTTTTTCTTCTTGGGGAGGTCGCCCTCTCCCGTGGGGGCGGCCGGTAGAATCTTAGCCACCGAAGGACGGCCAATCTTCTTGGCCCCCGACCTGCACGAGTTCCCACAATCAATATAACGACAATACAAAAGAGCGAGGCGAATCGGGATGAAGGAGCAGTACTCACTTAGCGACCGGGAGGACACGAAGCTCGGTGCTGATGTGGGCGGGCTTGTCTAGCTCGGGACCCAACTTGCGGGTGAGCCCCCTCTCGAAGACGTTTGAAGCCCACGACACAGCGGGCTTCCTCGATGATGAAGCCACAGTCGCCGGGATCTCCGGTTCTGAAGACGCGGCCGCCCTTGACGGCTGCGGCAACTTGGATTTCATCGCCTCAGCCGCTTCTCGGCTTGGAACCCCCGAGACCGTCGGTGCAATCGCCGCCAGGGGAACCTCTACCACTACCTCGGTGTCCTCGCCCTCTAACCCCTTTGTCGGGATCGCGTCCCTTGGAGCCTTGTGCGAGACTTCAGGGGAACCTTCATCATCGGAGTCGTCATCCGACTCGAACACCACCGCCGATTTGGATGGTGACGTTGGTCCCTTCGCTGGCGACTTGGGCTTGCGTGCGGGCTTTGACGTTGTAGCAGTACGCCAGGACGTGTGCTCCTGCACGACCTCGTCGCCTCCGTCGTGTTCGGCCAGGCTGCGACTTGCCTAGAATTCACGTTGCTTCTGCATGCGGGTCTTGCGAGCCACAGGCGCTGGAGGAGGAACCTCCTCCTCCTTGTCACCGTCGGAAGAGTCTCCCTCGGAGTCTTCCTCCAGTTCCTGGGGAACCTCCTCATCGAGCGGAGGGAGCCAACCTTCCAACACCTGAAAAAGCTGAGAACCACCACGAGTAAAACACCAAACGCGGCGACTGAGAAATGAGGTATGGACATAGCGACTGGGAAGAAAACTTATTGTGGGGGCTTCATTCTTCACAGGAGTATACGGGGCAAGCCCGACCGCCACGCCGGTGAACTCTACATCAGTGATCTTTTTCAGGGAGGCCTTGTAGTCCTCAGCCTCCCATGATTCCTTGCTGGTTCGGGAGGGGTCATGCTTCCCGCTGTATTCATACATCCAGTGCGGCCGAGCCGCCAGCAGAACCAGACGCCGCCCGAGCTAGCAGTTGTAGAGGTTGATCGGAATCAACCCCTAGTCCTTCAGCTTCTGGATCTGGTCCATCATTTCCACGACGGCCATCCGCTGGTCTTCGGGAAGCTTCTTTGGCGCCAACCGGCGAGGCTCGCTCCTCTCGGCGACGAACTCGGGAAGAGCCACCTCGCTGGAGGGAGTGGCTTCTTTGACGTAGAACCAACTCTTTTTCCACTCGTTGGCAGCCTTCTTCGGCAGGAGGAGCTTGAAAAAATTGGCCTTCGGCTTCAGTTGGAATGTGACGCCACCTGCGGCCAACATCAAGCCACTGGACTCCTCGCGCCCGATGCAGACGTTGAAGATCTCCAGCCACAACAGGAAATACGGCCTGCAGCCGAGGTAACATTCGCAGAAGGCAACGAAGATCACCAGCTGCTCGATGCTATGCGGACCGAGATCCGATGGCTTGATCGCGTAATACGAGCAGAAGCGGCGGAAAAAGAGTGAAGTGGGGAATCCCAGACCCCTCTCAAGATGGCTGGGGAAACAGATGAATTCGATGGGTCACGGCTTCGGCTCGGTCTCGGAGGAGGGGGGAACCCGCCAGTTCCCCTTGCAGAGTACTCCGGCGTCCTCGAAGGATTTAAGCTGGGTTTTGGTACACTTGGATTTTCCCCATGAGCCTTTGGGAGGCGCCATCGAGTAGGATGTGGAATCGCACGATGCGGAAAGGATAAGTCGGAAGGATGTAAGCAGGGACATTGGAGACAGGAAGAATGAAGAATGCGGAGAAGGTCTGCAGAGCTGAACCATCACTCCCCTTATATGGGAATGCCACCCGCCAAAATCGGGATAGCCGTTACTCATGGTAATTGCGCCGAAGTTACCGTTGGAAATTCCAATGGATAGTTTGACTAGATTTGACGGTCCAACTCCTTTATTTCACCCGCTACCCGCCAGTCTTTTCCACTCGCCGAGACGACGACCTGGCAGCAGTAACATTCATTTGGACGGCGAATGGAAACATGGGGAAATTCCCCTTGGTTCTGATGGAGTCCATTGCCGACTCGACTGGACGCCCAAATTGGGCTCGCCTACTCCGAACGCCAAAAGGACGCCTGCGCCTGCGTCAACGATGGCCTCGGGGCTCGGGGACTATTGATGGGGATATGCCAAAGGGGGTATGCCCAGCAGGACGTTCTGATTGGGCCGAAAGGCCTGTGAGTGCTCCTAGAGGATGGCGATTGGACTACAACGGGAGGAGAGGCCTGGCGACTGGCGACTGGAAGCCCAGGAGCGTAACAGAAGCCCAGTCGGATTAGGTCAAAACCTCCGAGTCCTTATCTTGTTCGGTTGTAACTTGTAAACTCTAGCGAGTTGCCTCATATATAAACCTCCCTAGGGTATCCTAGAGACTTACGTTCCATCATACACCCCCTCAAGCGACTCGCTGCATAGCCGCCGAGCTTGCCACCCCTGTAACTCGCTCTCCAATAATCTAATCTAGCAGGAGTAGGTCTTTACCCTCCGAGGGGCCGAACCTGGGTAAACCCATGTGCATCCGCCCCCATCTCGCACCGCAGATGGCCGCCAACTCTTCCTCACGAAACACTCAATTGCTGCCAGTGGTAGCGACTGTCGTGGCCATTTCCACGACAATAAGAATCTTGAAGTGATTAAGGTTAAAGTGAACAAACTATGGAGTATATGCTTGACAAAGTATAAGTTGGAAATCTCATGTCCCTTGAATACGAGGGTCGCTCCTCATGCTACTCAAGTTTAGTTACCGGTAAGTTCTTGTCATAGTAAGTACATGTGTATCATAGAGAACCGCCAACAGGGTACCCCTTGCACATGATCAGGAGCTATCCCATAATCAAAATGACAAGGCAAGCAGACAATGAGCATCTCAGCAATCTTCTTATTTACCATGGGAAAATGGTGCTTTTTTCTCTCTTTCCTCTTTTCTCATCTTTTTTTTTCTTTTTCTCAATCTCTATCTCTTTTTTATAAGAAGAATGCTTCATAGATTGCTCACTATGGTGATGCTGCAAGTTTCCACCATGATTAGGCATGGCTTAGGCTAGCAGCCCAGGCGTTTCTCTAACACACATACATAACTCCATGGACTTACAAGCTCCCCTTTTATTTCACACCGACGACATCCATAAACAAAAGAGCATGATATCAACTGGGTACAATGTACAAGTGCAATGTTGAAAGCGTTCCCCATGACAGCATGGTTCTGCTAATTCCCAACGTATAAGTGCAAGCATATACAACATAGACGACACAATGGTTCAATTTTATTAGGGGCAAGAAAAGTAAAGTGTGCCATCAAGTTCGTGAGATCTTTAATCACTAATTTTCACATAACAAGTTTAATTCAGAAGGTAGATAACAACATGAATATACTTGGAATAGCAAATGCTAATAGGTAGGTACGGTGGACTCTTTGGAATAACTTGGTTTTATTTGGAGTTGTATGCATGAGTGGAACTCATACTTGGTATGGAGGCTAGCAAAAGACTGGGAGCGACCAACTAAGAGAGCAATAATGGCCATAATCATGCAAAGCGACAAAACATCATTAATTAAAGCATAAAGTGATATTACAAGTCGAAAACTAAATGATTATATAGGCTATGGTGACTTGGTGTAGTCTTAACATGGTGTGAGTACGCGCCAAGTCAACCCAAATAAAGCATCAAAGGAGAATGCCACAATATTATGCTTTAATATGCTAAAACAACATATGATTCTTTCAAGGCACATTAAGCAATCTCAATTGTTTATAACATGTCATGCTATAGCAAAAATCACTAAGCATAAAGTCAAAACATTATCAAGCATGACATGATAAAGTCTAAGTCACAGTCAAAAACAAGCTCCTTTTACACCACTTAAGCATGAACTTTCCTACTCTTTTCTAATCCAAATCAACTTTATTTGAAAACTAATGCATGAATGAGGAGGTCCAACCAATTTATTAAAGCAAACTAAGCAAACGAAAACTAAAAAACAAAAACAAATATGCTCCAAGAACAACACGATTGTGCATGAAACAATAAAAATGAAGTGTTTGGAAGAAACCTGGAATTTTTATTGATGAAGAAGGGGATGCTTTGGGCATCCCCAAGATTTGACGCTTGTACTTGAATATGTCTTGGGGTGACACGGGTGGCATCCCCTAGCTTGATCTTTTGTCCATTCTTCATCTTATCACTTTACTCTTCCCTACACTTTTAAAATTTCCTTCATACAAAACTTCACACAATCTTCATTAGCAACATTAGTGTACTCAAGATAATAAGTCTTTTGGTTAAGTTCCAACTCAAATAAAACTTCCATTAAAACAAAATCTACTGTAGCACTTCCTTTAAAAAGTTCAAATGATCAAAGAGAACTCAAAGAGAAAGAGATTAAGAGGCTAATGCAAATAATGGCAGAAATCTGTCAAAACAGATCAGCAGGTAAAAACCATTTTTTTCGAAGACCTTCTGTTACTCAAATCGAAAAGTGTTGAACTAACGAAATTTAGATAACAACCAGGGGCAGAAGCACAAAAAATTACAGCTCAAACCGACATACAGAGATTTTACACGAATTTTTACAGCGAAGCACAAAAATCTGTTTCGGGACAGCAACTTTTCCAAGCATTACTTCTCTCTCATTAGAGGTTGCTCTTGGCACAAAAAGCACACAAAAATGATAAGGAGAGGTTATTACTGAAGCAATAACTTCCAAGACTCAACAAAAGATTCCTAACGAAATTTGGTTATCTCCCAATAAGTGCTTTTCTTTAACGCCTTTGAGCTAGGCATAAGAATTTCGATGATGCTCACATAAGAAATATGAATTGAAGTAAAATAGAGAATCAAGAAGCAAATTCAAAACACATTTAAGTCTAACCCACTTCCTATACATAGTAATCTTATACGCAAATAAATTCACAAAACACAAAGTGACAGGCATAGGAAGATAAAACGAGAGTAACTTCAAAACTTTCAGCAAATAGAGAGGTGTTTCAGTAGCATGAAAACTTTTACAATCATATTTTCCCCTCTCATATAATTTTCAGTAGCCTCATGAATAAACTCAACAATATAACTATCACATAAAGCATGCTTTTCATGATCTACAAACACATAATTTTTATCAAGCTAAAAAATAATAGGATTAAAACCTTCAAACCCACTTTTAACAATTTTATAACAAGATGACTGATCAATCTCATTTTCAATAGTAGTACAATTAATATTATCAACCAATATAGGACCATCATCTAGAGCTTTATTATAAACATTTTCAAAAGAATCCTCAGGAACATAATATTCATCCTCCTTTAGTAAGCATGGGGGACAATCAAATATTGTAAGGGGTAAAGAGTTACTCTCATTAGAAGGTAGGAATGGGTAGATCCATTCTTCCTCCTATTGATCATCACTCTCCTCCTCTTTTTCATCCAATGAGCTTCCAGTTTCAGCAATTTCTTCTTCCATAGGCTCCTGCAAGGCATTAGTCTCTTCCGCTGGTGGAGAGCATCTATTAAGATATTCAAGAATATAACCATTTTCTTCCTTGTTATTATCAAAGCAAAATTTAAGTATATCATAAACCTCATATTTATAAGGTGCATCATCAGTATTTTCAAGCAAATAAGCTAGTTCGAATGCACCCTTCCAAGCAATAAATTCTTCAATTTGTTCCACATCATAAAAGTCATAATTTCGCTTAATATAAGAAGATATGGTAATATCATCATTATACTCACATTGAAAAGGGAGGTGTTTATACCTCTTATAGCAACAAGATTTATCAAAGCAATAAGTAACATTATAAGTAGAGCACACGTTTCTAGCAATAGTATACAATTTATCAATTTGTTCCCATAAGTGTTTCCCTTTTTGTGACAAGCGTTGTTCCTTATAATAATATGTTTGTTCTTCTGTGAACCCACCATGCCAATTAGATTCAGTTTCAAAGAAACCAACCATTGATACAAAGCATGATAAAGCAAGACAATAACAGACCAACAAAAATAACAACTAAAGTAGGAACTATTTTTTTTATATTTTTGATAAAAAGAACAAGCAAACAAAGTAGAAATAAACTAAGCAAAACAAAAACAACAAAGTAAAGAGATTGGTTATGAGGGACTCCCCTTGTGAAGATGTCCTTTACTCCCCGACAATGGCGCCAGAAAAAGTCTTGCTTGCTCAATATGTAGAGCTCGTTGGGGAACCCCAAGAGGAAGGTATGATGAGCACAACAACAAGTTTTTCCTCAGTTATGAAACCGAGGTTATCGAACCAGTAGGAGCAAGGAAACACCTCCAAGGTGTTGTTTCCAACTTGGAATCCTGCACAACACAACCACAGAACTTTGCCCCCAATTACAGTGAGGTTGTCAATCTCACCGGTTTTGCTGAAAACAAAGGATTAAGCGTATTGTGTGGAAGATAGTAATTGCTTACAGAAAGTAAACAGAAAACAGTAGATAGCTTTGTAGATTGATGGTAAAAGAATGGACCGGGGTCCATAGTTCACTAGAGGTGATTCTCCTTAAGATAGTTGACATGTTGGGTGAACAAATTACAGCGGGGCAATTGACAAACATCGAGAAAGCATACATGCATATACTAATCATCTTGACTTCTATGAGATTTGATTGGGCATTACAACATTATACATAGGCTGTAATCCAATTGCATCTATGACTAATAATCCACCTTCAGGTTATCATCCGAACCCCTTCCAGTATTAAGTTGCAAGCAACAGATAATTGCATTAAGCAAAGTGTGTAAATTAAACAATACGATTGTTCTATGAACAAAGGATTGTTGTTTTCTCCCTAGTAGCAACAACAGATCTAGTACCTTAGAGATTTCTATCACTTCCCCAGATTCCTAGAGGCATGAACCCACTATCGAGCATAAATACTCCCTCTTGGAGTTGCTAGCATCTACTCGGCCAAGATAGCTACTAACAATGGAAAGCATGCAAGATCACAAATAACAAAGACATGATAAAATCAATAATCAATCTGAAATAGCATCTCAATATCCATCGGATCCCCGCAAACACAACATGTAAGATTACAAATAGATGATCTTGATCATGAACGAAGCTCACAAGATCTAGACATGGTAGCACAAAGGAGAAGAACCAACCATCTAGCTACTACATGGACCCGTAGTCCAAGGATGAACTACTCACGCATCACACCGGAGGTTGGCATGGTGATGAAGAAGGCCTCCAGCGTTATCTCTTCCCACCGGCAGGGTGCCGGGAAGAGATTCAGATCCATCCCGATCTAGGGATGGAGATGGCGGCGGCTACAGACTCTTTCATGGAAATTTGATCGGGTCCTTAGGGTTTTCGTCCCGGAGGCAATATATAGGCGAAGGGGTAAGGTCTGTGGAGTACTAGGGGGACCACACCACCCCCTGGCGCGGCCTGGCCTGGCCCGCGCCACCAGGTGGTGTGGCCAGCCCCTGGCCCCTCTCCTCTCGTCTTCTGGCTCCGTGTTCCCCTCGGTGAAATATTGACTTTGGTTTTTGTCCCGTCCAATTCTGAGAATATTCATTTTCTGGCTTTTATGGAACCAAAAACAGCAGAAAACAGGCAACTGGCACCGTGACATCTTGTTAATAGGTTAGTTCTAGAAAGTGTATCAAAATACTTCAAAGTGTGGACAAAACATAATAAAATAGATATAAAACAAGCATGGAACATCAAAAATTATAGATACATTTGCAACGTATCAGGAGGCGATAGGAAAGATAGTTCTGGTGGCTCTAAATAATTATCTTGAGCTCGTGACCAAACTCAGTATGGTTGATGACATGGCTAGGGTGGGGTTTGTGGTGGGGCTGTTAGGTTTCCGTTCTATTGACGGAGTCTGCTCTTAGTTCTTGTCATTTGTAGCTCAATAGTTTTTAATTAAGGAAGTTCTTGTGTTATGTGTTTCTTTGAAGAATTTGTGGTGTTATGTTTCCACTGAACAATCTGTGCTATAAATTTGATGACATTTTGTGCTCGTGTGATGTATATAAACCATCATTTCATTTAATTTTATGTCATAGCGCCTCGTTTGCAATTCGTCTCTATGTTATGAACTTTTTGTTATTTTTATTTATTCGGTACTTCTTTTGCTCATGGGTACCACCATTTTATCCATTTTTTCATTCCTTTCTTCCTTTTCTCCCATCCATTTTGTACTATGTTTGTATTTATTAATGAAGCAGATTTTGATAAGGGCGAAATGCCGGTAAAGGATGGAAATGTAGTTAATTTCGCTTGATGACCTATTGGATGAAAAGTTTGGTGCTGAAGCGGTATGCAGATTATCACAAGTTTCAGAACATTGCAATCATATTAGAGGTTCTCAAAAGGGTATTCAACTATTTTTTGTTCGTTCATTTTTTTCATTAGAAATAATTAATCTTTTGTAATACTTATGCATTCTTTTGTCCTTTCTTTTTACATATGTCCATGATTATTCAACTCCCGTTATTAGTGCAGCTATACCCATTCTTGTTCCTGAGAGTGTTACACCGAGGACGCGGCTTCAAACTATAGGCAGACTAATTCAGCCATCCAGATCCCTTCTTCCTCCGTACTCTTATATTACCACAACTGCTGAAGAAGAAGCATTGTACAAGAAAGTCATAATTCACACCAAAGATGAAATGAAGTCGAGGATTAAAAAGCATGTTTATGTTCTTACATATTTTCCGCCCCTGTACTTTTTATGTTATGCTTTTCCAACTTTATGCTTATTTTTAGGTTGGTAACTTGTAGTCTATCTTGTGGGTTAATCTTACTGTACTATGTGTATAGTTTTAATCATGATAGATGAGTAACTGGTATTTATGTCAACATGTTTTTCACTGTGTTTCACTCTGTTTTTTTGTAGTACCACTATTTGTAGCATTGACCTAAAGTGGGTGTCAACTAGTGATTTTGCTGGAAGAGTGAAGCCATATGGGGAGCTTTCAAACAACATGTGTGACCTTGCAATCTTTGTTCTACAAGATTCTTGTCCACCTAATAAGGTCATATTCCCTCATATAGTTACGAAGTATTTATTGGATGGCAATTTCAATGCTACTCACTTGCGAAGGGCCTTCAGGAGAGATGAAAAATACAAACTCAGTCACAAAGACCTAGTAGGTTGCTGATGTGCTTTTAGCGTACCATTTTCCCTTTCAGTATGATAAGCTTAGCACATAATGGGTGGTAACAATGTTTAAGAGGGATGATAACTTTCACATTTTTGGGTGGTAACTTTTTATGTGGTTTTTAGCACTTGTGTATTGCAATGTCAAGAACCTAAAGTTTCTTCTTATTGTTGCTAATTTCTTTTAGGGCTTAGTTTTTTTCATTAATTTGGTGCTAATTATGTTTTTTGACATTTTGAATTTTTTCCCTGTATTGTAGCTTTGCTTTCTTGTGCTTCAAACACTTGGTACTATAAAGGATCCTATGGACCATTGGTATATGCTTTCGGTTAACATGGTTGCTAAGAGGTTTGAGATTCTTGGTTCGCTACGTGGTGACACAAACTTAGAAATAATCCAGCATGCAAACGGGCTTGTTGAAGCAATAAAGACAATGTACATAGTTAATTATTCTGAATCTAGAAGGTAAATTGCAAGTTGGGAGTTGATGTACATCCCTGTACCTAAACAAATTGACAGGTTAGTATACCATCTGCATTATCCCTTGTTTACTTTGGTAATGCTTGATTCATGTTTTGTAATTTTCATGAATTTTGGGTAATTTAAGTTTGTTTAGCATGATAAGTTTTTCTAAATACCCCTGGTAACCTCTTCTTCACGTGGTGGATAACCTTACTGTTATACATATGTTGGTAGCTGTGTTAGTATTACATGTCTAATTTTTGTTGTGTTACTTTGTAACTTTACATATCCACCACATAATTCCCTTCTTATCATTTTCTCAGCCTTGGTTTCTTCATGCTCAAGTACATTGAATTGTGGAATGGAAGTATCGTTCCTGCTATTTTTTCAAGATCAGATGCCAGCTATAAAGATAAAGCTAACATATCTATTATTGAATCATCCACGTAATCTCCTTTCAAATTGGAGGTCCATTTTGGAATTAAACAAGTTTTGAGATATTTTTCCTTGTCTTTTTTTGTATTTTTGTTGTTGTAATAGTTTACTGTGAGAATGCTTGATTTATCTATCGAACCCTCTAAGTAATTGAGGGTAATTTGAGTTAATAGGGATAGATAATTTGTGTGTAATACCCCTGGTAACCTGTATTACGCATGGTGGATAACTTCTATTTGTATATGTATGGTGGTAATTGTGTCAGTTGTACATGGGGGTATATTTTGCTGAATCGCTATTCTAGTTTGATATGTATCTAGGTAGGTAACTCTCTTTGATTACATGCATGCGGGAAGATAATTAAACGGCGTGACAGAACATGACCACCACACATATGAACAGTCTAGTTGAAATTTATGTGCGATACAATATAGGATAAGGTATAAAAATTGGAAACTACCAAAAATTATGCGCGTTCTCTTTATTGCTTGTATCAGCTTAAGTTTGTCTACACATTTGCGTATTGTGTGCTCTATGCTACCAAAGTGGCTGCACTTTCGTGATTTTTTTGGAGCTAGATCTAGCGGGTTTTTGTTTGCTACTTCCTGCAGCCGTCCTTTTGTGATAGACCTTGGCGGGTTCTTTATATGCTTGGTGGATAACATGTGAGATCCTAAGGTGCCTGTTGTTTGAGCAGCTTCTTGGTTTCTTGTTGATTGTAGCAATGTTGGTGGGGCTATCGTGGTGGTGGCACGGCAGATGCCATGGGTAGGCTAAAGTTAGGGGCCAATGGATGCTAGTGGGATCTGGGGAGGGAAGATGTAGTGGATTCTACACACGGAAAGCTAACGCAAAGGTCTGTATTTCTCCTTCCTTGAGTTACAAGTGCTCCTTGAGCGGTATACAAGAGAGAACTTTACCAGCCTAACGGTCCCAAGAATGAGTCGATCCCCTCCTCAGGGTCCAAGCCTGCCCTTATAAAGGAGAGCCTTGGGTTCCCTTAGGGCTGATGTGGCAAGCATATTCGAGGAATATGCTTGTCCTAATATAGTAGTTCGGCGCCCCCCTTTCCCTGTCGCTCCCCTAATGACGGCAAGGTTCCAGAGGGGCCCTCCTGTGTGCCTCGGGCTTCAGGACTGTCACCTCCGTGACCTCCTTCTGTCTCTCTATCGCTCTGCACCTTTGTCCCTAGTCCTTGGCTTCGCTCTGATTCTCCCTAGCCTGCTACTAGAGTTTGACTTTAGGCTTCTCCTTCTCCTGCAAGCTTCGTATCATTCGGCCCTGCCTCGCGTAACTTCGGCTTGTCCTTCACCTGCATCAAGATTACTTGGGCTAACCCGGCCGACTTACGCTGTATCTCGGCCGGGTAATGCCTTGCCCTTACTTCAAGGGTCCCGTCCTTTCCCATCTCGGCCGACCTCTACAGGATTCGGCCGACTCAGAGTGTAACTCGGAAACTGGACGGGGAACACCCTCTCATCTTTCCCCGTCTTTACCCTATCCGGGGTTACCTCCCCAACATTAGTCCCCGAAGCTGGTACGTTCCCGCCGATAACCTCGGCCGGGTCGTATCAGTTTCACGACGCTCGTTATGTATTGTTTCCGAGTTATATTGTCGTGGTGATAGAGCCGTACCTAGTAGCGCACGCTTCATCCCATGTGTCATTCTCATCATTATTTCTCTAGTTTTTTGTTCCTCTACAGCATTTACTGACAAGCTACAGTTACTGTCGCGCCTATCGCGCCATTGCTGCGACGCCTCGTGCGTCGTTCTTCTTGGGGATCGTGAGTTCCCTGGTCAATCGTGTGGCCTTCGGTGTGGTTCCGCTCAGCAACGTGTGGTCGTGCCGCGCACACGATCCGCGCCGCCAACTGCTACACCCACGATCCCACTACCTTGCCTGCGGCTTGGTTATAAAGGGGGCGCGGCGCCTGGGAGTTTCTTTTTTCCCCTTCTCGCTCGCCCGCACCCTTCTTCTTCCTCGCGTTTTTTCGCTTGTTCGTGGTTCCGCCGCCGCGCGCTCAACTGGCTCTGCGACGAGGGGGACTCCGCCGCGCTGCTCCACCTGCCTCATCGCCGTTCACCTGTTCTGGCGTTGTCGCCGGTGAGTTCTTTTTGGTCGTGCCGCCTAGACTTCCCTCTAGATCTCTTCGTTTCCTCTTTGCTTGTGCTGCGGTTCTGTCTTCGTTCCGCCGCCGTTTTTGCGTAGAACTGCGACGGGGCCTCGTAGCTCTAAGTTTTCCTCCGCCGCGAGCTGTTCCTCCGGCGATCTTTCCGGCGAAATCATGTCTAGTTCTTTTAGTGGTGCATTGGTTGAGGATGATGATGCTGGCTCTGGGCCCGAGCGGGGCTCGTGGCAGGGCTCCTCCGTTACCCGGCGGGAGATCGAGTGGCTCATCCGAACCCGGAGGATTCCCGCCGAGGTCTCTTGTCGTTTACCCGGCAATGAGTTATCTCCAGAACTCAGGGAGGGTGAGTATGTAGTTTTTATGTCACATTTCTCGCGTGGCTTCGGTCTCCCTCTTAGCGATTTCGCAAGAGAGTTTCTCGACTACTTCGGCCTTCAGCCGCATCATCTTCCTGCGAACGCCATCGCTTCTCTTTCTGCATTCATCTCCGCCTCGGAGGGATACTTCGGCCTATGGCCGTCCGTTCATGTCTGGGCGAAGTTCTTCCAAATTCGTTCTAATGTGGTCCCTGACAAGTCTCTGCACCCTTCCGAGAAACTACTTACTCAGTGCGGGGCGGCATCCATCACACCTCGGAGGAAGTCTGTATTTCCTCGTGTCACCGGGTTAGAATCATGCAAGAAGTGGCACAAATCTTTCTTTTACGTCAAGAACAGAGGAACAGAAGACAAGATTCGGCTCCCTGCCTTCTCCATCGGTCCACCTTCCAAAGTAAACTGGACTTACAATCCGAGGAGGAGCCACGTCTTGGCCGAGCTTTTCGAGACTCGGCTCAAAGAGTTGATCCGGGCCGGGTTACGCGGCGAGGACTTGATGGCCACCTTCATCAGTAGCCGAATTTGCCCATTCCAGAAAAGGACGCACAAACTTTGCTACATGAGTGGTCCACTTGATCCCAACCGAGTCTCGACCGTCGAGTTGGACAATTACCTTGTCTTCAAGCGCGTCCGAGCTATATTTAAGACGGAGATGCCTGAAGATTGGACCTGGGGATTGAAACCGTTTACCCGCGAGCGTCCTCCTCCCGCAGTAAGTTTTAACCCTCAATGCTTTGATTCTCTATTGTTTTCATAGATGTTTTCCCTAACCTTCCTTTTCTTTCGCTTCATAGAGGTTCGCGGAGCAAAAGGACGAGGACGCCGAGGTTTTGTCGCTTCCGTGGACTGCGGATCGGAATACCCCGGACGTTGGGGAACCGGACTCCGAAGAATTCGTCCCTAAGTCTGATCCTGCTACGGCTCGCGCTCGTGGCAAAACTTCGGTCCATGAGGAGGAAGGTGATTCGGACGAGGTCCAAGCTCTTGAGGTAGTTGCCGCAATGCCTATTTCTTATGCATTTCCGGCTTCTACTTTCCCAGCTAATCCGGCCGGTCAGGTCCACGACGCCGAGCCTATTGCATCCCAGCCCCCAGCTACCTCGGGGAAACGCGGGGCTCCTGCTAGTGCTTCAGAGGCGGCCCCCAAGAAACGAATGAAGAAATCTGCTCCGAACCCTCCCAGGCGCAAGACCATGCCTGGGGTCGCAGGGTAAGCTCGTTTTGCTCGTATTTCTTGTTTCCCTATTTCTGTTTTTCATCCTGACACCCTTTTTTCTTTCTTATTTTCGCAGTGCTCCGCTTTCCGTTAAGCCTGGAGGTCCTAGCATGACTAGCCGCCCGATTCGGCAGCCGTCTCCTCCGCCTGTTGAAGATACTAGGATTCCTAGTCCTGCTCGCGCTACATCTCCTCCAGCTCCGCATATGTCACCCCCTTGTCACGATGCGCCTGATATTCGCGCCTCCGAGATTTCTACTGAACCCGTTGCCCCTCCCCTGAATCCGAGCATATCCACCGATCCTCTTTCTACCTCGGTAGCTCCTACTGTAACCCCAGCCGCAGCCGTGGTCGATAATACCCTGGCGCCCTCAGCGCCTGTAATCCCTCCTGCTTCTAAGGTCATTGTTCCCATTGCCGAGGTATCAGCTTCTGCTGGTGCCTCCACAGTAAGAAAAACTGTTGCCACTAAAACTTCTACTTCCCAAAAAGGTCTTGCCGGCTCTTCTCAGCCGAGTATTGCCGACGTGCTGCGCAAAGGAACTGCGCCTACCAAAGCCTCTGTTACCTCTGCTGCCAGCACCCAGCTTGCTCTTCATACAAGCCCTGCGGCTGCAGTGGTTACACAACATGTCCGAGGTAAAGTCTTAACCCGGACGGCTAGTGGGAACAGCCTCGGCTCGCTCTCATAACTGGAATGTTGCTGATCAGCTTGAGGGCAATCGAAACAGTCAGCCGTTTCAACTCTCCGACATCAGCAGCCGTTTGGATCAAGCTGCCAAGATCATTCTGGATAGCAACAAGATGAATGAGGTAATTGCTACTTCTCGGGGTTTAGACTGATTCTCCATAGGCTATTATATATACATTAGTCCCCGAAACTTGCAAACGAGTAACTTGTTATTCGCTTGGAAGTTTTTATAGTGCTATAGCCTATATCCGAGTAGATCTATCTTAAACTTTTGCTTAAATTTTCTCTAGCTGTTCTTTGAATGTCTAGCCACATAGTTCTGGGTTAAGCTTCCGCCTGACTCGAATCTACTTTTGGCTTTGGATATCCAGCCACCTAGATCTGGGTTAAGTTTTCGCTTAACTCGGATCTGGTTTAGCTTCGAATATCCAGCCACCTAGATCCGGGTTAAGTTTTCACTTAGCTCGGATCGGTTTTGGCTTTGAATATCCAGCCACCTAGATCCGGGTTAACTTTTCACTTAGCTCGGATCTGTTTTGGCTTTGAATATCCAGCCACCTAGATCCGGGTTAAGTTTTCACTTAGCTCGGATCTGTTTTGGCTTTGAATATCCAGCCACCTAGATCCGGGTTAAGTTTTCACTTAGCTCGGATCTGTTTTGGCTTTGAATATCCAGCCACCTAGATCCGGGTTAAGTTTTCACTTAGCTCAGATCTGTTTTGGCTTTGAATATCTAGCCACCTAGATCCGGGTTAAGTTTTCACTTAGCTCGGATCTGTTTTGGCTTCGAAT
The DNA here is from genome assembly GCA_916181665.1 of Avena sativa. Classification (NCBI taxonomy): domain Eukaryota; kingdom Viridiplantae; phylum Streptophyta; class Magnoliopsida; order Poales; family Poaceae; genus Avena; species Avena sativa. Next base: position 622,575,926 of record OV702288.1, on the reverse strand, counting down.
ATCCAGCCACCTAGAGCCGGGTTAAGTTTTCGCTTAGCTCGGATCTGGTTTAGCTTCGAATATCCAGCCACCTAGATCCGGGTTAAGTTTTCACTTAGCTCGGATCTGTTTTGGCTTTGAATCTCCATTCATTGTTTGTTCCATTGCTCAGGTTGCGCATGACCGGCGGACTACTGAATTTCAAAGACTGCTGTTCTCGCACAAGAAGTTGGAAGAAAAATACGAAAAAGTTATTCCTGTGGTGAAAAAAGCAGGTATGCCCGATCATTTTCCTTGTCATTTCTATTATTGTCATTGTTTTGTCTGCGGGATGCCGACTTACTTTGCGGGTTAATAGGCAACATCAATAATCTTAACATTCGTCTTGAGAAGAGAGTCAAGAGCTTGGAAGGTTAGTTTTCCATCCACCTCGTACTTTTTTATTTCTAAGACGTGCACTAAGTTTCTTTTACTTTGTTTGGCTTTGATAAAGCCGAGATATGAACCTTTGCATCATCTCACCAAAATTTTACGCCCATGCCTGATGTAATGCTGCATTTGTTAGAACAAGGCGCCACTCATTCGGCGCAGCTAAAAGAAAAGGATGATGAGATAGCTCGCCTACGCGCTGAGGTTAAGGCCCTTAAGCTTTCTCAGAAATCCGAGCTAGAGAAGGTCGATCAGGAGTTCTCCGAGGAGAAGAACCGGCTGGCTTTGGAATTGCAAAAGAATAAAGAGCTCTTAGAGGCTGCCGAGCTGAAAACTCGAGGAATGAGCGAGGAAATTGCTCGCTTTGAGAAGAACAAGATTGACTGGGCGAAGGACCTTCAACTGATGATGAGTTACATTCATCGTAAGCATCTTAACACGGCCGGATTATCTTTCTTCCTTCTGCTGCCCTCTGACGCCTCCCTTTTTTGCGCAGGTCATTTTCCTGAAGCTAAGCCCGTGAGCTCTAAAGCGGTCCTTGCTGCTCGTGCGCGCCGAGGTCTCCCTGTTGACGTGAACTTTGAATATTCAATAGAAGATTTCTTGGTTTCTGTCGGCGCTGCCCTTGGTCTGGTGAAAATCATGGGCAGGGACTTGGTGCTGGCAGCTATTCGAGCCCACCGTGCTCTCTGGCTGAATACCTCTGGAACTCCTAAGATCAGCGAGATCGAATTCCTGGTGACTAGATTGAATGCCACTGAAAAGCAACTAAGTCTTTGGAGGGAATCTGCTGGGCGAGCTGGCGCGGATATGGCCCTCACCGTTATCATGTCATGGTACGAAGACATTTCTCTTGATATCCTGAGGAATTTTCGTACCGGTTCCCGTTGGGTTGAGGATCCCACCTTTGTTGCTCTTCGGCAAGCTCGCGCCTTTCAACTCGTCGAGTATGCCGACATGCACACCTGGAATGAAGGGCCGAGTTTCCTTTCAAACCCGGACGAGGAGGTCGTCGTCGAGGATGCATCAGATGACTCAGCTGAGCAGGGGGGAGATGAAGATGACTCGGCCACTTCTGGTGACTCCAGTTCGAGCTCGGATGACAATGACGACGCGCGATCCTCCTCCAAGGGTACCGGGCATTCCACTGCGCAAATTGATGCTCCTCAGCGGCCTCAGGCTTCGGCCGAGGTTGCACCTAGGTCTGCAGAGGGCGAGGTAACCTCGGCCGAAGTTCCTCCTACCTCGGAGTCCCCAGCCCCTGACCAGGTTGCCATCTCTCCAGTGAAAAACGTTTAAGTCATTTTCTATCCCTGGTATGCCGGGCGTACGATGTCCTTGGAATACTCATCTATTTCCTGTATGACCTTGACTCTCCTTTTGCCGTACATTGCTGCGACATATAAGTTTGCAGTTATTATAACTTTGCTTAAGTTGGTTCCCATCCGAATTTCTGCTTTGATACCCTGCATATTCTGGTGTTAGGATTTATCTTTGTCTTTGTTTTCTCATGTTTTAGTCGAGTAATCTGTGTGTGAGCTTCGAACATCATACGGGGTTGATCTGTTCTTATCCTGAGTGCCAAAGTGTGATACCCTTTCCGTATCAAAGATTGACTGCCACTTTGGAACAATTCACGGCAGTCCCCGAGTGATAGCCTGTTCTGCTGAAGTCTAGTGTGCAAACTAACTTTCAGGAAAAATACAAGACCACCACCGAGGTGCTGCTCAGGGCGTCAAGTTTTGGTGCTCAACATAGCTCTGGGGCGGTATATGGTGGTCTTCTAGCTACTGCTTTGACTGCCGAGGTTTTAATACATAACCTGAAATTGAAATAACATATGGCAGTCCCCGAGTCACTGCTCTGGATGCCGAGGTTCAATGCATAACATGAAATTGAAATAACATATGGCAGTCCCCGAGTCACTGCTCCGGATGCCAAGGTTCAATACATAACATGAAATTGAAATAACATATGGCAGTCCCCGAGTCACTGCTCTGGATGCCGAGGTTTAATACATAACATGAAATTGAAATAACATATGGCAGTCCCCGAGTCACTGCTCTGGATGCCGAGGTTTAATACATAACATGAAATTGAAATAACATATGGCAGTCCCCGAGTCACTGCTCTGGATGCCGAGGTTTAATACATAACATGAAATTGAAATAACATATGGCAGTCCCCGAGTCACTGCTCTGGATGCCGAGGTTTAATACATAACATGAAATTGAAATAACATATGGCAGTCCCCGAGTTACTGCTCCTGATGCCGAGGTTTAATACTTCATTGGTCCTTGACCTTGAAATACTATGCTATGAGTAAAATGGACGAAGCAGGGCCACGTTCCATGGCCGCTTTGTTTCTTCGCCAGCTTTGTCTGCCTTGTCCTTTCCGGGGGATTGAGCATCAATTAGATAATAGGCATCGTTATGTAATGCCTTGCTCACGATGAATGGTCCCTCCCATGGAGGTGACAGCTTGTGCATGCCGGCCGTGCGTTGTACCAGTCTGAGGACTAAATCTCCTTCTTTGAATACCCTTGGATTCACCTTTTTGCTGTGATATCGTCGTAGGTTCTGCTGATAAATAGCTGATCGTGATAGTGCCAGCTCTCTGGCTTCTTCTAGCAGGTCTACAGTATCTTGCCGAGCTATTTCGTTCACTTCAGAGGTTGTATACTGAGTAACTCTTGGCGAGTCATGTATTATGTCGGCTGGAAGCACGGCCTCTGCTCCATATACTAGAAAGAATGGTGTGTACCCTGTTGACCTATTTGGAGTAGTTCTGAGGCTCCATAATACGGCTGGAAGTTCCTCCATCCAACATCCTGCCGATCTTTGCAGTGGTTCAACAAGTCGTGGTTTTATTCCGGACAATACTAGTCCATTAGACCTTTCCACTTGCCCATTAGATGCTGGGTGAGCCACAGAGGCAATATCTAACCTTATGTATTTTTCTCTACAAAATCTGGCGAAGGCTCCTTCTGCAAAATTTGTGCCATTATCTATAATGATACTGTGTGGGTACCCATATCTTAAAATAATATCTTTGAGGAATTTCACTGCTGTGGGCCCATCGCATTTTCTTATTGGTTTCACTTCAATCCATTTTGTGAACTTGTCCACCATAACCAATATGTGGGTCATTCCTCCTCGGGCCGGCTTAAATGGTCCCACCATATCTAAGCCCCATACAGCAAATGGCCAAGTGATGGGTATTGTTTTTAACTCGGCCGATGGCATATGTATTTTGGTTGCGTATCTCTGGCAACCATTGCATTTTTCCACCAACTCTTTGGCTTCCTTCAACGTTGTCGGCCAATAAAATCCATGCCTGAATGCTTTGGCTACCAATGCACGAGATGAGGCATGATGTCCACACTCTCCTTGGTGTATATCGAGGAGGATTTCCCGGCCTTCTGCCGAACTCACACACTTCTGCAATACGCTTGTGACACTTCTTTTATATAGCTCATTGTTTATGATCGTGTAAGCTTTCGCTCTCCTTACGGTTTGTCTTGCTAACACTTCATTGCTTGGTAATACCGCGTCTTTAAGGTAAGATAATATGGGTTGCGCCCATGGCGGTGTGATTTTTTCTGGTGTGGTCTCACTGTCTATTTCCATATTTTCTGCCGACATATTTACCTCGGCCTTCTCCATAATTGTGCTTACCTCTGCCGTCCTCCTCTTGGGGGATTCCGAGTTATATTGCTGGTCTACCTCCATCGGCACATTGTCTGCTGCTGAATTAGCCGGGATAAAGATAGATTCGAATTCTGCTGAAGGGATTATTGATGGTTTTCTGAGGTGTTCCAGGGCAATACCCGGTGGAATTGACTGCCGGGTTGATCCGAGCTTTGACAATGTGTCTGAGGCATCATTTTCTGCCCGAGGTATGTGGTGAAACTCACATCCTTCAAAGTATCCACTGATCTTTTGCACATGAAATCTGTATAAGGCCATATTAGCATCTAGTGCATCCCAATTGCCAGAGACTTGCTGTACGACTAGGTCCGAGTCCCCATAGCATAAGATTCGGCGTATGCCAATCTCTTTTGCTACTTTCAATCCATGGACCAGTGCTTCATATTCGGCTACGTTGTTGGATGCAGCAAAATGTATCTGTAGCACATATTTTAGCTGATCTCTTTTAGGCGAAGTTAATACTATTCCTGCCCCCAAACCATTTCTTAGTTTGGAACCATCGAAATGCATCGTCCAATAATTTGGATCTGGTAATGGTGGCTCATATTGCACTTCGGCCCAATCTACGAAGAAGTCGGCGACTGCTTGAGATTTGATTGCATCTCTCCTATCAAATTGTGGAGCGTAAGGTGACAATTCGATTGCCCATTTTGCTATTCGGCCACTTGCATCTTTGTTGCTCAATATGTCGGCTATGGGTGCTTCACAAATCACTCTGATGGGATGCTCTTCGAAGTAATGTTTAAGCTTTTTTGCCGACATATACACCCCATAAGCAATTTTCTGATAATGTGGGTAATTCTGTTTTGAAGTGGACAACACCTCACTCAAATAATATACCGGCCTCTGTACCGACTTATTATTTTCGAGTCGTTCTACTATGACTACAGCACTCACTACTCTATTTGTGGCCGCTATGTAGAGTAACATAGGCTCTTTTGATAATGGAGAAGCCAAGATAGGTGCTGTGACCAACATTTTTTTCAACTCATGAAACGCGCTGTCCGCTTGTGGAGTCCAAACGAATTTATCTGATTTCTTCATTAGCTGATATAGTGGTAGTGCCTTTTCTCCCAACCGACATACAAACCGGCTGAGCGAGGCTAGACAACCTGTGAATTTTTGTACATCATTTAAGCATTTCGGCAATTCCATTCTTTCTACTGCCTTTATCTTCGTTGGGTTGGCTTCTATACCTCGGCTAGATACAAGAAAACCGAGCAATTTTCCTGCCGGCACGCCAAACGTGCACTTTTCCGGGTTAAGTTTCATTCGGAATCTTCTCAAGTTTACGAAGGTTTGCCGTATATCTTCCAGTAAGGTTTTGCTTTCCTTGGTTTTGATGACCACATCATCTACATATACTTGTACATTTTTCCCTATTTGATCGTGTAGACATTTTTGCATGCATCTCTGATATGTTGCTCCTGCATTTCGCAGGCCGAATGGCATCGTGCGATAGCAATAAGCCCCGTACGGGGTAATAAATGCGGTCTTTATTTGATCGGCCGGATTTAACGGTATCTGGTGGAAACCAGAGTACGCGTCTACAAATGATAATAACTCACAACCAGCGGTCGAGTCAATGACTTGGTCTATTCTAGGTAATGGAAAAGGATCTTTTGGACACGCCTTGTTCAGGTTTGTGTAATCGATACACATTCGCCATACGATGGCTACATTGGGATCATCCTTCTTCTTTTCTACCAGCACCAGATTTGACAACCAATCCGGGTACAGCACCTCCATGATGAACCCGGCTGCGAGGAGCCGAGCTATTTCATCCCCTATTATTTTTCTCCTGTCTTCGGCGAAGCGGCGGAGAGGTTGCTTCACCGGCCTTGCTCCAGGCCTTACATTCAAAGAGTGCTCAGCCAACTCCCTCGGAACACCTTGCAGATCCTGAGTTGACCATGCAAATATGTCCCGATTCTCACGGAGGAAGTTGGTGAGCTCGCTTTCCTATTTAGCGTCCAGGCCTGCACCAATAGTGACAGTACGCTCTGGAAATTGCTCATCTATTTGAAACTTCTTCGTTTCTTTAGTCGGCTGAACAGAAACACTGCCATGCGGGTTGGCTAGTGCCGGCATGTTCAGCTGCGCCGACTGAGCGAGGGCGGCTACCTCCTGAATCCTTCTTTTTTCTCTTGCTATAACCAATGACTCTGCCAAGTTTGACCCGGCTGAAGCACACTCCATTGACTTCTTGTAATCCCCTGCAACTGTTATCACTCCTTGTGGTCCGGGTAGCTTCATCTTCAGATAACTTACATGACAGCTGCCCATGAATTTGGCCAACGCTGGCCGTCCGAGTAAAGCATGATAACAACTCTCTAGATCCACCACCTCAAACTCTAAGTTTTCTGCTCTGCAGTTATCTCTTGTGCCGAATAATACATCGACTCGGACCTTACCAATGGGTTCACATGAAAGCCCTGGCACTATCCCATGGAAAGTGGTCCTTGTGGATTGCAACATGTTCTGCGATATTCCCAGTTTATGCATGGTATCTTTGTACATGATGTTGATACTACTTCCATTGTCAATGAGTACCTTTGAGAATTTCACATTGATGCTTGGTCCAACAAATGTCGGATCCAACACGAGTGCATATGATCCAGGATTCGGCATTATTCTGGGATGATCCTTTATGCTCCAAGTTACTTCCTGATCAGACCATGGCACATATCTCGGTATCGCCGGCATAACTGCATTTACTTCCATATGCCGGTGTTGTACACTCTGTTTGTCTTGCTGTTCCGTCGTGAACACGCAATAAGACTGATGATGTTCTCTGTAATCATTGCGTCCCGTATTCGCCGGGTTTGTTCTTCCATCCTGGACTTGGTTCATCACTTGATGTACCGCGTCTCTCTGATCCGAGTTATCGTACCTCGGGGGAGGGGGCGGTAACATTAGTTGTTGTGCATTTGCTCCAGTCAACTGTGGTTGACGCTGCTGATGTACTTGATGGGGTGCCTGAACCGCTGCGGGGTTACTCATTGCATTTTTCATCCATGCACACTGGCGGGTTGTATGGTTAGCTGGTCTGGATGGGTTTGACGTGTGAAATTTACACGGCTGATCTAGCATGGATTCGAACGTGTACTTCGGCCTTTCCTGCCACTTTTTCTTTTGTTCGGGGGTCCATTGCCCTTTTCCCTCATTCCTTGGTGTCCACTGCTGAGGACCATTCTTTTGCCGTTGAGCTGCTCCGTGATTCGGCTGATCCTGCGCTACTGCCGCTACTTGGGCCGAATTATATCTATAATCCGGTCTTTCCTCTCTTCTTCTTCCTCTGAAATCACCGCGCCTGGATGACCCGGCGAAATCTCTTGCATAATGATCCTGTTGCTCGCGGTGATCTGCCGACATTAATTCGGGTTGCGTAGGATCTCCTAATGCATAGGAGTCTGCTATTCTGATAGTTTCTGCCAGTGTGGTCGGCATATCTCTCTGCAAACGTTGCCATAATACGCTGCCATAACGGCATCCTTGCGCGAACCACGCTATTGCTTGCGATTCTATGACTCCTTCACATGAGTTTCTCAGGTTGCACCACCGAGTTAAAAATTCTCTATCTGTTTCATTCGGCTTCTTCTTGCACATGGCTAACTGTTGTGGCCTGTTTGGCCTCTTGTATGTACTGGTAAAGTTGCTGACAAACATTTTCTCAAAATCCAGCCAACAGTTGATACTGCCGGCTGGTAGATTATTCAGCCAAACTCTAGCTGGTCCTTCCAGCATTTGTGGTACATATCGTACTGCCCATCGTAAGTTTCCACACGCTATTTTTACAGCCGTGGCATAGTCAATCAACCAGTCTTGTGGTTTGGTACTCCCATTATATGTTTTGGTGCCCCTTGCTAGCTGAAAATTCGGCACAGGTGGCTCGCTCATGATCCGTGGTCCAAAGCATGCTGGCCCTGGTGGACCCTGTTCTTCCAACAACTCAGACCTGTATAGCCGGTCCAGCTTCACCCTTGCATCATTCAGTGGCAAATCTCTGTACAGAACTCTGTCCTGTATTCCATAATGGTTGTTTCCGCCATGGACTGCATAGTCCATTTCGGAATAACCATCATTGTATCTCTCATTAATTTGATTGTGGCGAGCTGGCCTTGTTTCTCTTTCCTGCCGGGGTTCATGCCTCGGTTGCAGGTTGAGTGGCCGTTCTCTCCTTACTTCGACCGGGGTGTTGTTCTCATGATTGCCTCTGGCGGGCTCTCTTCTGCCGAGGTCTCCGTTGCCTCGGCTTCCGCCGTCTTTCTCCACACGGTCGTGGTTCCTCTCCCCAATGTTACCTCGGCTTGCATTGCCTCTGTTTTCATTTGCCTTTCCGGCCATTGCCGGATCATACGGGACAATCTGCTTGTTCCTCTTTCCCGAGGTTACTGCTTTGTCTCTTCGAGCATTATTTCCGGGTGAAGATGCTGCTGCGACAGACAGGGCTGGTGCTGCTCCTGCCGAATGAACGATTCGCGAGGCTCCCGGCCTCGCCGGGTTTGCTCTGAGTATTTCCTCGTTTGCTGGTTCGCTATGCGCACCAGCTCGTTTACTCTTTCTTGTTGTTTCTGCCGGGCCTCTCCGGTCAACCCCTCTAACTCTAAAGCTGCGGCATTTGCCGCTCTTAGGTTTCTTGCCGGGGTACTGTACCTCGGCAAACCTAAATCCTCTGATTCTGCTTTATGAGCTTCATGCTCTTTATTGATGTCATCCATGAGGTTCTTCCCTCTCAATCTTAGTTCGTCTACCCGTTCGGGCGCGACGTCAAGCTTATTTGCTTTGGCATATTCTCGCAGGGTCCTGTTTAAGGACTCCCGCAAGGCCGACACCTTTTTTGCCTCTATCAGCACCTTTTGCCTGGTTTCCTCTAACTCTGCCTGAGCATTTGCCGGATTAAGTATCGGCGCCACAGGTGTAGTCAAGCTTTCTATGGTCGCCTGAAGTATATTCTCTGGCCTTTCTAGAGGTGGCCCTCTTACTCTTGGTGCTTTTGGGGTGGTGTTTTGCACCTCGGTCGGGTTGGTTGCTGGTGGGATTACCTCAGTGGGCATTGGTGCTGTCTGCCTGTGTGCGCCCTGTACACCGGTGGCGGGTTCTCTGCCTGATCCGGCAGCTTCTACTCCAGTTTGCGCCCCGGCCACGACCATTACTTCGATGCTACCTGCAGGATGCGCTCCAGGCGGATGGCCTGCAGCGTTAAGAGGTGGATCTCCTGCAACAACAACTTGGTGAGGATAAACGCTGGAGATGTCGACGCCGATGTAAACCTGGTGCCCGCCCAGGTTGATGAAGACACCATTTCGCGGGGGAGCTTTCCCCCTGAAGCTCCCTGCATTGTCGCTGACATAATCACAGAGACCAAATCTTTGGACTAAGCCAGAAACAACGCGCTCACCGGTCTTGATGAAGTTTCCCGTCCGGATCATAACTCCAGCTAGCACCGCCGCTGGCCCCACGGTGGGCGCCAACTGTCGTGGTGGTGGCACGGCAGATGCCATGGGTAGGCTAGAGTTAGGGGCCAATGGATGCTAGTGGGATCTGGGGAGGGAAGATGTAGTGGATTCTACACACGGAAAGCTAACGCAAAGGTCTGTATTTCTCCTTCCTTGAGTTACAAGTGCTCCTTGAGCGGTATACAAGAGAGAACTTTACCAGCCTAACGGTCCCAAGAATGAGTCGATCCCCTCCTCAGGGTCCAAGCCTGCCCTTATAAAGGAGAGCCTTGGGTTCCCTTAGGGCTGATGTGGCAAGCATATTCGAGGAATATGCTTGTCCTAATATAGTAGTTCGGCGCCCCCCTTTCCCTGTCGCTCCCCTAATGACGGCAAGGTTCCAGAGGGGCCCTCCTGTGTGCCTCGGGCTTCAGGACTGTCACCTCCGTGACCTCCTTCTGTCTCTTTATCGCTCTGCACCTTTGTCCCTAGTGCTTGGCTTCGCTCTGATTCTCCCTAGCCTGCTACTAGAGTTTGACTTTAGGCTTCTCCTTCTCCTGCAAGCTTCGTATCATTCGGCCCTGCCTCGCGTAACTTCGGCTTGTCCTTCACCTGCATCAAGATTACTTGGGCTAACCCGGCCGACTTACGCTGTATCTCGGCCGGGTAATGCCTTTCCCTTACTTCAAGGGTCCCGTCCTTTCCCATCTCGGCCGACCTCTACAGGATTCGGCCGACTCAGAGTGTAACTCGGAAACTGGACGGGGAACACCCTCTCATCTTTCCCCGTCTTTACCCTATCCGGGGTTACCTCCCCAACAGGGGCAGTTGTGGTGGGTTGTTCAGATCTGTAGTTAGGAGATCTAGATGAGAGAATAGTAATCGCTTCCTCATCAACATGTATTTTGTTCTTTTCTTCTCTTCTTGCAACCACATCCAGCTCATGTTTCGTTTCCTTCAAGTGTTTCCTAATGACCTTTCTCACATCATCTATTTTTACTCCAACTTTTGCTGCTCTTGCAAACTCTTGTCTATATGATACAAACACCATCGTATTTCTAGATTTTTCGGGCATCTCTTTCTTATCTGGCTTATCTTCTCTAATTTATTCACCTAGGATAGTTTCTGCATCTAGTGTCCATATTTTAAAAATGTACACTTCTAGGCAGCACAACATACCATCACAGTCGAACTTGCAGTAGTTGCATATGTAGACATCTTCAATAGTGTTCGCATAGACCTTGTAATTTCTGTATCCATAGTGTGGAACCGGAGGACCTGTTATGCTGAGTTCATACTCGTAGGCAGCGGTGTGGTCGCACTGGTACAACATGCTCTTCTTCATCTCTTCCTGAAACCTGAAAAATATTTTACTTGTGTATGCTTTTGCCATTTGTCACTCCATGTTGTTTCCACACCACCAATCTGGGTCTGTAAGAGCTAAATCCACTTCTGCTTTCAGCTCTGCATTGTAAAAAAAAATCTTGCACCGACATGTACTGCTGTACAAATTCATACAAGAAGTTACTGGGTTTGATGTAACGCTTCAGCACTGCGTTGAAGCCTTCGGTTCTCGCTGTTGTATGAAGGAATGGATAAAAGTCGTGCATAAAGTATGCCGGTACCCAAACCTTCCTATGTTCCCATAGCGCAAACATATCCAAATTGTCACGGACATTTTGCTGGTCTATCATTATCATCTAGCCCTCCTCAAATTCCTGTGGTGTCAAGTTGTTGTTCACTAATGTGTTGAATGTGTCTAAGAGGTCTGGGTGTTTGGCCATGAATGGACCTATTTTCTTAGTTGCATTTTGAATGATGTGTCATCTGCAATTTCTGTGAGTTGCATTAGGGAAAACAACACTAATAGCCTTTCCCATGGCAGAGTCTTGATCAGTTATGATGTTTTTTGGCTCTATGCCATCCATTGCCAATTTAAACATTTGAAACAGCCACACGAAGTTGTCCTTTAGCTCATTACGCACAAATCCACATCCAAACTGCACCGACTGCCCATGATTGTTTATTCCAATAAATGGAGTGCATGGTGAGATAGGTCGTGTCGAATGATATGCAATCGCTGTAGCCATCCTTGTATGCTCGTCGTGACGACCAGTCCACCCAAAACAGGTTTTCAACTCTGTCCTCTCCATCTAGCTTTATTTTGTAGAAGAAATCTTTATCTTTAGACCTCATCTTTTCAAATAACGCTATTGTGTCCTGCATATCATGGTGACTGTTTTCATTGCGGAAATATGCCCTTAAGTTTGCCAAGTCCTTCTCTATGTAAGGCACATCATTTAGGTTTCCATATAATTTTTACATCAGTTGCATGTGCCTGCATGTTTCTATGTTGCATGCATGCAACATCCTTAGGAACACCTTTTCCTCCCTGGAATGTTGCGGTGTGACCGCAAGAATCTTGTCAACGAAGGTTTTATTATCAGTGGGTGGTTATGTTCATCCGACAAATGTATGACATAACACCGAGCATTCTTCCTTTTAACAAATATGTGTGTTGTGCAACCAGTCCTTGGGTGTGTATTCTTCTTCCTTTTCTTGACACATGATTTTGGATTCTGTGAATCTTATTTTTCTTTGTGAGGTTTTCCAGATTTTGTGCACACAAGATAAGCCTTGGAGAGATCTCCTTTTGAGTCCTTTCTCGACCAATCTATCAGAATACCAAACCCTTTCCTCTGTGCATATGCCCTGTAGTGTTCTTGAGATGCTTCGAAACTTTCAAAGCGCATCTGATTTGTTGGTGGCTACAGTGTGGATTGGACTTCATTTGTAGCATCATTTGTATCATCATTTTCTTCATTCAACCCAGTTGTGTCCCCTGTTGTCTCTTCAATTGTGCAGCCCGTAATTGATCCTTGTCCAATCTAAGCATGGATAGTGTACAAGCAGTCACTATGCTCTCCCATTTGCACATCACCTGTTAGTTAGGCAAACAACAGTTAGGCAAACTTATATGAAACAATAATGATAATATCATTACTAAGAGGAGGGTAACTTCACACTTTTTGCATGGATAACCTAATTTAGATGTGTTCTTTTTGTGATATAACATATTGTTGTAACTCAACAAAGCCAACCCAATGGTGGTGTGCTTTAACTTTAGTGTTAAATAAATGGTAAAAGTTGCTCACTTTGTTGCATGATCGAATGGGGTAACTTATATGAAAAGGTAAGGATAAGATATGCACTGAAATGAGGGTAACTTGACACTGTTTGCATGGATAACCCCTTATTTTTAGCAAGAATTTGTATCACTGATCTAGCATGTAGGAAGCACACTATTCTACTTCTTTTTCTACAGTAATTCTTGTAGTTATGTTGTATGTCTCACTCACTTTTTAGTATGGAGTGTTAACTGGTGGGTCACTTCCACTTCTGGCATGTGGTAACTTGTGCTAAAATGGGTGGGTAACTAGATTGGTACCTTCATTCTCATATTGGATATTGCCTTGATGGTGTGACACACCATCATGTTTCTCCCCTTGGAAATGTTTGTCTTCTTTTCCTCTATGGTTTGTGTCCATTGTTTGAGAAACGGTTAGTCAAACTTACATGATATGGCAAGGATAATATCTATAATAAGAGGATGGCAACTTTACACTTTCTGCATGGATAACCTAATTTAGCGAGCATGTGTTATTTTTGTTATATAACCTACTAGTGCAACGCTACTGAACCAACCCAATAGTTGCGTGCTTTAAAGTTAGTGTTAAATAATGTGTAAAAGTTGCTCATTTTTGTTGCATGATGGAATGGGGTAACTTATACGAAAATTGAAAGGATAAGGTATGAAGTAAAATGATGGTAACTTGACATGTTTGCATGGATAACCCCTTATCTTTTAGCAAGCATGTGTATCACTGTTCTATTATGCAGGAAGGACACTGTTCTACTTCTTTTTCTTCAGTAATTCTTGTAGGTATGTTGTATGTCTCGCTCACTTTTTAGTATGGAGTGTTAACTGGTGGGCCACTTCCACTTCTGGCATGTGGTAACTTGTGCTAAAATGGGTGGGTAACTAGATTGGTACCTTCATTCTCATATTGGATATTCCCTTGATGGTGTGCACACCATGTTCCTCCCCTTGGAAATGTTCGTCTTCTTTTCCTCTATGGTCTGTGTCCATTGTATCTTCCTATCAATCAAATTATGCAGAATATCATTATGAGATTTTTGACAGGAAAAAGCACTTTCAATTGTTCTAACTTGTGTTAATATTTGCAAATATCAACCTATTTTGATGGTGAACGATTGCAAACATTGGACATACCACGATTATTACAGATATACATACTTTGTGCAAGATTTTTGCATATATAAAGTGATAGTTGATCCATAGAACCAGGGATGGAACACATTAGCAGATTTTCTTTCCTTTGGTGTATCCCATCCTTACCCATAGTAAACACTCCTAGAATTACATAGTGTGCAGTTACAGATTTTATAGTTGTAGCAGGTGTTTTTGATGTTTTCCCAACCGTTGTTACCTAGATGCAAAAATCCTCACTAATCTGGTGGTTGAATTTTTACCTGATAGCTCCTTCTTCTTTGTTACTGGTGGTTGCTAGTCCCTATTTTTTTCAAGAGATTGGTGCTAGGCATCAAGTGCATTAATCTAAATCTGGAGGTGGAGCTCCCATGACGATTTGGAGAGGTTGAAGAGCGGGTCCTTGGAGAGGCGACGAGATCTGGAGTGGGTAGGTGGTATGATTGGTGAGGAAGTTGGTGCTTCCCCGATTTGTTTGCTTGTCGATGCCTTTTTGGTACTAGGTGCGACTAGAATCCGGACCGGAAGTAGTACGACGCGGTCCAACTGGACCGGTACTACCGATCGCGCGGGAAACCGGATCACCGGTGATATATCCGCCAGATCGTACAAGTATAGAACGGTTGCCAGATAGCACCATCCCTTATTATAGTACTGCAATTTTTTCATGGACTTACTAGTTCGTTGGTGTGCGTGGAGCTGACCCATTTAAATGAGGTCATGCCAAGTCGCTGGATGCAGTCATCGGAGGCTGGTGAGGTGAGGCGCTCGATCCCAAGCAGAGAAAGATTCCAAGCGAGGCGTGACACTCATGTGTGTATTTGGATTTTGTAGTGCCAGCAGTAGAGCACTGCACCAGCTGTTCGGTTTCGTTCGTCGCGTACCACGCTCGAGTCCCGGTCTCACGTTGGCGTGATGGTATCTCTGACAAGATTATTACCCCCACAACCACAAGGCCGCAACATAAACAACACCAGGACCGGTGTGACCGATCGATAGTAGGTGAGGCATCGCCATTTCACTCTGGGAGGTGAATGGAACGGCTAGCTATACCGTTGCGCTGCTGCTGGGGCTCTCGCCGTCGATCGATCTCATGGCCCTCGTGCAACGACCGCTAAGCTCTGCCTGTCGGTGCGCGCGTGGGGACGAGCCCAGTGAGCAGGACGTGCGTGCTTCCTTGCGCCTCGCAGAAAACCAAAAGGGCATTTAATAATGGATACTACGTACGTACAATACGAGCACGAGACGACCAGGTCGCGTGACGGTGGGTGGGTGTAGAGCAGCAGCGTGGAGTTCTTGTGAACTGGATTATAGTATTGTTGTAGCCCCGCGCCCCGGGACTCCGGAAGTCCACTACTCCACTTCACTACGTACGTGCAGGCGCTCCCGCTCACCGCCGGTGCGCGCAATGGAGACGGCGATGCCGAGACTTTGAGCGTGTGCCCGGCGCGCGGATGGCTGACTCTGCAGCGGCGCCGGCGCCGCCGCCCATGACCATCGACTTCCTCCGGGCGCGGCTGCTCTCGGAGCGCTCCGTCTCCCGCGCCTCCAAGGAGCACGCCGACCAGCTCGCCGCCAAGGTACGTGCCAGCCAGCCAGACACGCCCGGCATTGCTGCTGGTATATATCAGTGTGACTTAATCCCCCGCCGCGCCTCGTGTCGTGTAGGTGGCGGAGCTGGAGGAGCAGGTCCGGGCGGTTACGGCACAGAGGCGGCAAGCGGAGCGGGAGGCGGCGGAGGTGCTAGCCATTCTGGAATCAAGAGGCTTCTGCGGCAGCCTCTCCGACGCGCTCGACTCGGCCTCCGACACCAACGACGAGGCGGACAAGCCACGGCCACGCGACGCCAAGACCACCACCGGCGACGCGGCACGTTCGCACGGGGAGGAAACGGAGGAGCAGGAGCCGCCTGCGGCAAAGAGCGAAGCAGACGACCACGCGACGTCCGGGACAGCGGCCCTGCAGCAAGGCGGGCTGTCGTGGAAAGGCCGCAGCGTGAGCCCGCGGAAGGCCAGGCAGCTCAGGCAGCGGCACGGGAGGAGCTACGCCTACCTCGTCGCCTCCGAGGATCCCTTGCCCAAGTACCGGATGGGCCAGTCTTGCCGGAAGAACAAGCGCAAGGAGCTCAGGTGGTCCGTCCCGCTATTAATATACGCATTAACGATTTAGCTCTGCTGTCAAGTTCTGACACTCTGCGGTTCTCTTCTGTTCAGTAGTGGGAGGTTGGTGGCACCGGAAGAAGAGGGCGGCGACGCGGTAGACACGGAGAGCCGGAAGGGTCAACGAGATGGGTCGGACTACGCCGACGATGGCCGGGCTGAGTTGGACGGCGAGGTGGGCGGAGACGACGAGCGGAGCTCAGGTGATGGTGGTGGTCAGTACGTGATGAGGTATGACAAGGATGGGGAGATGGAGAGGGTGCTGGAGAAGCAGGCCGAGCTGATCGGGCAGTACGAGGCCCAGGAGAGAGCTCAGCGGGACTGGGAGAAGAAATTCAGCGACAACCGGAGTTCACTGAAACAGGTACAGTACTTACAACGGAGCAAACTAATATTTGCACTTGTGTGAGTTGCATCAGTATGAGGCCGAGGACAAGATGTCTATTGCCGACACGCAGTCCTTTTATTTGATCCGCCATTCTGTTTTCCAAATTTCAGGGTGACGTTGCACAGACAAAATCAAGTGGCGGAACACTCTCCATTACCAAACCACCGGAAAACTCGTCAGAAGAACAGCGACGTGAGGCCGGCGAGGAGCTGCACGGCCACGGCCTCGCGCAGAATGCTGTCATTTCAGCACAAGGAAGCTCCAGCAACAGCAGCACGAACCGAGGACAACAGGGAGACGCGAACTCAGACGGCTGCCCAAGCCACAAGACGAACTCTGCAACTTCCGGGCACAAGTCGAGCCCCTCGAGCGACACCCTCGTCAGCAAGGTCTCCGACTGGAGCTCATCACGCTTCCACGAGCACACCACCGACGACCAGCTCGACGCACGGTCATGTCGACAGTCAAGCAGCACCAACGACATCGACGTGGAGAGCGTTCTTCAGGCTTTGCAGCGTGCCAGGATCTCCCTGCAGCAGAAGCTGGGCAGGCCACTCCCGCCCAGCGAGGTGACGCTGGCGCTTCCGGCGCCGGGTGACGAGTACCGCGCAAAAGAGGGCCTCTACGGCGACGACGGTGACAGTTCGTACAGGCTCGAGCCCAACGGCTCGAGCCCATCTCGTCAGGAAATGCTGGCCCTCCCCGCGCCAGAGGATTACCACAGCTGCCATGACCAGGACCATGGGACTGCGAGTCTTTCGGTCTCAGGCGCCGACACTTCTTCGCTCACCGAGAAGCGGAGCAGCTCGAGCCCGGCGCGGCAGGAGATCCTGGCCCTCCAAGCACCGGGCGACGAGCGCGTTTCCGGCGAGAGAGAGGACGGCGTCGGCATGAAGATCCCTGTCAGCAGTCCGGGCCTGTTCCGGTTGCCGACGGACTCGTTTCCGGAGGACGAGATGCTGTCATCACGAGGTAATAATGGCTGTGGTTTAGGGATCACATCGACAGAGGCTGCTCGACAGGACGCCTACAGAGATGATGACGATGCTGGGGTTTCGGCAAGGCGGTTCTATGATCCGCACGGTTCTGCGCCTTCTTCTGGTAGGTGCAACGTTCGACAAGGCTCAGGCTTCACGATAGGAGGCGCTTCGTTTCTCTCTGGAATTCCAGGACTTCCGGAAGAACTGAGGAGGGGAAGCTCTCTTGGAGATGCCGATCTGTTCATGCAGCGCGCTTGTGATCACACCATCTCTAATAAGTGGATGCTGTAGCGTGTGTTTGTTGATGACTAGCTAGTGTGTTTCTGTGGTCCGGTAACAATGTCATGCATGCTCTGCAGCGTTGTCAAGCACAACCAAGGCAGCATCAGTAGTGAAGATAAGATGCCTTCGTTTGTTTTATATCCTCGTCACCTCGCCCAAGACAAAGAAAAGTTGCATCACTTTTCGCCCGATTCTCATGCGTTAGTGCGACCCTGTACAGCCTGCAGGTGGCCGAGACAGCCAGTGTTTGAGTGCTGTCGTCTGGCCGGTCTTTGTGTCTGCAGCTAGGCACTAGTCCAGGCATGCCCGTGTGCCCCATCCATTTCTGGTCCCTCGTTGATCCACTCTGTGTTGCAAAAGCATGCACACCGCTCATGATGATGGCTAAGTGTGACCTTGCTTCTGCAGCAATCTCACTACACCTTTTGCCCTGCGAGTTCCGTCGTAGCGGATGTCACGTGTTGCCGCCAACGCCAACCGTAATGATCACTGAGTTGTTCTACGTGCTAGTACACTCGAGCTGTTGCAAGCTACCCTTCATTGTCCGTCTGTAGTGCTGGCACTTGAGCAAAATCCTCCCGTGAACGGCCAACACCGTCTACGTCCAGGAAGGACTGAGCGAGGTCCACCGATGACAATCCCAGCTCAGTGGGAGCCGATACCGCCTAACATCCTAAGCCTCACCCACAAATCAGAGGACGATGAGAAATACTACACAGATAGTTGAGGTAGGAATAAGTAACTGGCACAAATGCAGTAACAGCATACCTGTGACGAAAATTCAACGCAAATGGTCGTACGGAGATAAGCAAAAGGCAGACCTCTGATTTAACCGAGTTGGAACTCAGTTATCGGACTCTTGTAAATCTAAGCCTACCAAGAAAGCAATCAGAGTCCAGGTTTAGTTCAGACAGCTTACCACCTGTACATATCATATGCCTAAAGCTACCAATACCAGAAGAAGAGCAAAATCTGACAGTTATAATACATAGCAGTCTATATATAATGATCGGAAAATTTGTCGATGCGTCAAGCATCAGGACCATATTGCTAACCTAAAGAGCAATTCGGAATATACACCTCAGTACCTCGCGGTTGGAAAATGGTCTGTCATGAAACATGACGAGCCAATTCTTTCGCTTGGGATTTCGCAAGCACATCAGTTCATAATCTGGGTCCACAGATGTGCTATAGGCCCATGCATTTTACCCACTTGAATGCTCGCCCTATCTTAAATGGAAGTTCGTAGTCTTCCCTGAAAGATGGCTCTCTCGTTGCTTCCTCTGCTTCTGACCATACATACAACCCCCGCTCATGGCGGCCGCCAGGGACAGTATTGTCAAGTACAAGAGCAACCAGGAACGCAATGACCATGTTGAGTGACAGTAACGTGTTGAGGACATAGTTTACCTGATACAATCGAACAAAGAATCATGATTAAATAGTTATAGTTACCATAAAACATAATAATGGATACTGCTAGATTTCTTTTGACTGTCGTGAATGGATTTTTCAGTTCTTGAAACAGAAAATGAGAACCATAAATCGGTTTATGTAGTGCATAAACACAAGCATGCATGCACATGAAATGCAAACGGGATTGAATATAGCATGCCATCATATCTAAAAACATGATTCGAGGCTACTCTGTTTGCTGGAAGAAACTACACAGAACCACCACTCAATTAGCATTTTTTCGCTCAAACAAATCATTTAATCTGTAAGAATGGCTACTGACAGGTTACAAACTACAGTTGTCTGAGAACATGTACAATGCAAGATGCTTAAAAAGGTGCTTAGAGAAATAACAGGGACAACATTTGTGCAATTTTTTGCTTTTCTGTTTCTGGTTAATTTCCCCTTATTTATAATTTCCTTGCTATATTTTTTTCTTTTGTAGTATCCTTACTAAAACTACTCCGGAAGTCCCTGATCGGAACTAAATATCTGTTTTTCTAGATTCTACTAGTCGGACACTATGAAGGGTTATGTTTTTTTTTTGCAGGAATGAAGGGTTCTAGTTGTCACTCCAAGGTCCGTAGTAGTGAACATTTATAGTACAAATATTAAGTACCCTTCAAAGTTAAAACTAACCAACCAGACTAATTTTCAGTTGAAGCATGTCTTTAAGTAGCAAATTGCCTACCCGCACAAAAAGAGTAGCAAATTGCCCAAAAAAATGCTCGTGTCATATGAGAAGTCAAAGTGGAGGTGTAACATACCAAAACTGTAAACGACAAAACTATGTGTGCAATTTTGCGTTTTCTGTTCTGGTTAATTCCCCCCTATTTATAGTTTCCTACCATGACTTTCTATTTTGTATTATCCTTACGTCTCTAATTGCATAACAGTTTTTTTCCTAAAACTACTCCCGACGAAACTAAATATCTGCTTTTCTACTAGTCAGACACCAGAATATAACCACACAATTGTCGTTTAAACAATAGTGTAAAGATACCTAACAGCAGACAGTAAAATGTATTACTGCAAAAGATGGGAGGTTCAGTACATACCCCACCAAATCCAGTGCGTACAGGCCCATGCGATGCGACATTGTATGGCTGAAAGTAGGTTGGAACTGATGAGTTTGCATTAGGATGTAATCCATACTGTTGGAAGTATGATGGAACTGACAAGGACAAAAACAATGCTAGCCCAACAACAATACTGTTCCTGGAGCTTCCTGTGGCACCATAACGGAGATTGGACAAGCCAAGAGCACAGAGCATGGCCCACATGAAACAAAGGAGAGCAGCAACCATAACATCAGGAATAGAGGCAATGAAAGCACCAACTTTGGCTGCAAATGAGATACAAGAACAATCGTAAGCAAGGACCATCCATGCTATAAACCAAGTGATGTTTGCTCTCCCAACATTGAGCGAGAACTTTTTACATTGAGAAAAAATGCAAGTAGTTGCTTACCAACAAGAGAGAAAACTATAAGTACAATAGCACCAAATCCAACTGCCTTGCGGCTACCCATTTTAGTCACAGCAATCGTATGTACATTCTCTGTTATTGTTGCTGACCCAACTCCTGTTCCCCACAGGCCAGCCAAAACTGTAGAGACACCTTCAACGCCTATACCCCTGCTAACAATTCCAGCTGTTGGTGGTCTTGTGGCCACAAACAAAGATGATGCATGGTAGGAACCAACCTTAAGTCAAATGCACAGAAGAATTATTAGGAGATGGAAGAATTTGGATCATGATGGACAATTAATGGCAGTATCAGTATATTGTCTACAGAGTGGACCAATTTCAGGTAACCAGAACTACAGCAAGACATGTGTCTGAGAAGGATAGCTTATGTCAAGTTGATGGTTACTAAGGGATCTACACTCTTTACGATACAGATTCCGAGTCAATTTTATGTACAGGAAAGAATGTAATACATTGCAAGATCATCTATGAAAAAAGTACAGAATAAAGTAGAGTGAATATGCAAGGTTTAAAGCAATTCTCAACTTACAGAATCAACTGATGCAATAACTGAAACAAGACACATCACAAGGCCCATTTTCCAATTGAAAACAGGAGTGCCCCATTGTAACGGATATGGAAATCTGAACCAAGGAGAAGCACTTAAGGCATGTGAAGTGTCTACACGGCACGATTTCATCCTCAATACGTGCGCCCGGCAAAAGGCTGAGACATTGTTTGAAGCGGGAATATTTGCATCACAACCTTTGTAGCTATAAACTCCACTTGCTGTCAGAATGAAAGCAATAGCCCATGTGATCCCAAGACCAAGAGGAACCTAAGGGGGCAGCATCAATAGTTTAGAATTTAGCACATCATGGAGTCACAATAACTGCCATGCAGCATAAATTAAGACAACAGATCAATATTATTAGTTAAATCTTACCGCATAAATTAGAAACACTCGGTACCCAAATAATTTTATTTTTCGGAGGTACTGCACCAAGGGAAATAAACAAATGATCAGCATTAAACTATTTGTAATGCGCGCTGTATTCCATTTAATCTAAGAAGGTTTTTACTGTGTACTCACTAGTGCAAAGATAATGACCATCAAAAATTGCAAGACACCCATCTCTATACATGACCCAAGTTTAGTGAACCCATAACTGAAAAACGAGAGGCCAACAGCTGCAACCGTTGGTGAGACGACGACTGGATTTATCAACCTGAAATAAACAGATCAATATAAGGTTAGCTTGGTTGATGGTCACGATGCCACGCAGGCCCATCTCGTTGGTCTATAAAATAAACATACAAACCGATGTTCATGCTACTGAGATATATCTAGGCTCTCTCAGGCCTAAGACGTGGGCTAGGGTGGGTTACATTTAGAGAAAAATCCTCATTTGACACTAGATAAAAGTGGACTTCCTTATTTGGCCGCGGAAAACTTTCTTCCCTATATGCCACTAGGTCTTAATTTCCTTCCCAATATAACACTGCAGTCTGTTTTGTTACACCTGCACCGTTAATTTATTTTCCATGGACCAAAATACCCCTCGCAAAATCTATGCAACGGAGAAAAAAATAAAAGAGATGGAACCACCCCTGTCCTGATCCAATAAATCGATCCCTAGCGGCGATGGCAGCGTGAGCCTGAGGGGTTATGGGCGGTCCAGGCACGGCGGCGGAGGGCCGCCAAGGCGCGTCTGCGGAGGGCGCAGCAGGCACGGCGGTGGACCACCTCCTCGCTGTCCACGGCAGCGCGCTCCCCGTGGCCCTTCTCTCCATCCCGTCCCCGTGCGTGAGGAAGCAGGCGGTCGACGGGTGCACGAGGTCCGGACGCCAATTCCTCTGCGGACAGCACCACAAGTACATGCCAGAGCATGGCGCCTGCGCGTCCACCTGTCGTCTTCAGCATGTCACTGTGCAGGGCAGGGATGAGCAGCAGAGGCGACGGGACATGCCGAGGAGCGCGCCCACCATGCCATTTCTCCAGCTCAGAGAAGGAGTTGACAAACACGCAGGACGCCTTGTGGATGGTGCGGAACTGCTTCACAATCTCGTCTGCAGGAGCTTGTATGGGTTGGGTTCGGTTTGCTTCAGCCTGCAACTCTGGCTTGTTTCCCTTCAGGATTTTTTGATGTGCTGTGTCAATTTCCATTCAGCTTGCCTCCTGTATACGTGGACTTGGCAACTAGTAAAGCTGTACAGGGAGGTTCGGCCTCATTTTGATTTTTTTGAATAAAAATCCAAGGCCTGAGTAATTTTTTTAACTAAAATTAGTTCCATGGACGTGTCGATGTTGGTCATATATAATGTACAGGGTATCATTTGGTTGTTCGACTATACCAAATACATCCAAGTAATAAAATTTGGCCACGTACTGAGCCAGGGGCAAAAGAGTCTTTTCATGTCTCATTTAACACCGTTAGTGGCCAAAATTTACTTTGGTGTCATATTTGGAAAAAGGTTTACACCCAGGGTCAAATAGGGAAGGAATTTTTTTCCAGGGCCATTTTTAGCTACTGCCAAATAAGTAATTTCCTCTTACATTTTCCACTAAAAAATGTGCAAGATAGATCTTGAAGTTATGTCATATTGGCTCTAATATCATATTGAGTTGCATATTTGTATGCACCAATCAGTTTACCCAGAAGCATAAGCTGATGAGGAAAGGCTAGCCCTATACTCACACTAGAACAGTTGTAAACAGAGAGTTAACACATAGAGACAAATTCAGAACTATGATACTCAAAAGCAGGAAGTGACCACTAAGGTGTTCACAAATGTTGAAATTTTCCAATGTTCACGAGTATTGTTTGTACCATACATCTATGTGGAAGTTGTGTCTTCATGTGTGAAATATAAATATTTGGAATTAAAAAATGGTCTTCAGAGAACAGATTTTGCTACTCCCTCCGATCCAAATTAATGGCCTCAGATTTGTCTAGATACACCCAAATCTAGACAAATCTGAGGCCATTAATTTGGATCGGAGGAAGTACATACAAGCATTCATCGTTAAAATCTCTACTCATTCGCTACCAAGGGCAATTGGGTATATATGGCAAAGTCCTATTAGCATATTGAAATGCCAAGTGGCAGCAGAAAGCTACAGAAGAAAATGGTATTTGTCTTATCAGCAGCAAGGGAGGCGAACCTTAGAAATAGCGACATGAGGCCCGTATATCCCAACAGCACTTGGAATACACCTCCTATTATGATAGCTCCCTGCAGGTGCTTCATTATGTGCTTAAAGTTCTGCAATGCAACACATTATGTTAATCTTGCCAAGGTGCTATAAATGAAATATCACAAGTTCTGCATTACAACACATTTTATGGAGGTTGCATGACCATAACACGGCTGAAAAGATGCATACATTGTCATTGAGTCCGAAGAATTCAGGAGAGTTGATAATTGCAAGCGCAGGGGCAAGGTATACAAAGGATGGCCCCTGCACAAGTGGCAGCCTCGTTCCGAATAATGTGTGTAGCAATGTGGTTATTCCTGAGACTAGCAACACCGTCGACACCACTGCTGCCGTGTCATCCTACAAGATATGCATCCAGATAACACATTAACACACCCGCCTACCAGCCATTCTATAGGAACTAGTAAGATTCCGGTTATGCACTCACGGCTGAGCCACCCATCGCAGGAACCATCACCAGAGGGACCAGGATGATCGACCCAAGCATGGAGATGTAATGCTGGAATCCAAACACCACTACTGGAACTGCAATACAGCTTAGAACCTCTACATTAGCACGCCATATAGCAATCATCAGAAGGTGGAGGTTTCAGTTTTCCTCCGTCGGGTACTTACATAATCCAGGGGTGTCACGAAGCTCGTACTTCACGTGCGCCGGCCGATGCGGTACATCCTCTTCCTCCTCCTCCTGCAGCTGCGGAAGTGGCGCCGCGGCCGGCTGCCCATTCGGCCTTCCTCCATCTGAATCCCTCCTGCGCGTCCTCGCAGGAGGCGCTGCTGGCGGTTGCTGTTGTCGCTGCTGTGGCGGCGGCGGCGGCGGCGGTTGCGGCTTGGCATTCGTCGTCGTGACGGCGGGAGGGGGCGGCACGGCGGAGTTGGGCCGGGCCGGTGGGCCGGACTCCAGATCGGCAGGGGTCTCGGCGGGGCGAGGGAGCGGGGACTGCCCGGAGTTGGGGGCGGAGGCGGTGGAGGTGGACTCGCCGGAGACGCGGGCCTGGAAGCCGGTGCGCTTGGCCCAGGAGAGGGGCTGCGCCTGCGGCTGCGGCGGCGGCGCCGGGGGCCAGGGGCCGGGGCGCGCGCGGCGAGGCTGCGGGAGCGCGCCGGAGGAGGAGGCCATGGCGGAGGCGGGGCCTCACCGCCGACGAGCGGCGGCGCTTGGGGAAAGGGCTGCGAGTGCGAGGGTTTTAGGCGAGTGGTGCTCTGCTGGGATGGCGGAGGCAGTGAGCTGGACGCGTACTAACCCGTGCGTGCGGGCGGGCGGAGACGGAGGCGGAGATTTTGGGGTGGGGGTGGTTGCGGGGCCCGCGGCGTCAGTGGACGTTATGGCGCTGTGGGGACGTTTGGCGTGCGTTTGAAAATAATTCGGGATAGGGTGACGGTGAGGTTTTCTCGGTCAGTCCCGTTCCCGTGGAGTGGTGCGTCCCTGTGTTCTTGGACGTTGTTTGTTCCTTTTGTCACTTAGCGCTAATGCGCCATAGTGCCACGCTCGGATTGAGCTAGACATACTATAGTTCTGTAGTTTATGTGAGGTTGGGAAGCGTCGTCGAACTTTGTCGGCCTTACTCATAGTCATGAAAACCCTATTTACGGAGTAGTACAACGGAGCTCATCTAGGTCAAGATCGTGGTAGAGATACGTAGTGACACGTTGTTGACTAGTCCATCTTTGTAAACAAGTGTGTCTTGCGAAAAGCCCCGGGCTTCTCTCTGCCGAATTGACCAATACTAACTTTGCTTTTGACAGAACCCCTATCAAAAAAATCCCTCCGAGGACGCCCCTTATGCCTTGTCGCGGGCCTAGCTGCTAGAGGCTGACCTAGCGCACGGTGGTGGAGGGAGGCAGCGCGTGGAGGAGCTACAATGGCAGAGGTGGGGGACCGGGACAACGACCTGCCCTTGCATTGCGGACCGGAGTTGAGCATCTGATCTAGGGCCACCCTCGACGAGGACAGAGAGGAACACCACCTTCATCGTCAATTTCGGCAAACCCTATTGTTCCCGAGTTTCGGCATGTATCGCATCGTCTCCGCCTCGATAACACGCATCCACTGATGGGTTCGTAGCATGGAAAACAAAAAAAATTCTACCGCAAGAACGAACAAAACCCAGATCTAATCTAGATAAAAGCCAAGATCTAATCTATTAGACATGTGCAACGAGATAGATCTGTACTAACCCTCGTAGATCCAAAAGCGTTACGAGATTAGATCTCGAGGTTGATATAGTCGATCACTTGCCGATCTCAAGATCGTGTGGACGATCCTTCTGGCGCCGCGTTTCGGCAGCGCTTCCGCAGTCGGTCACACGTGCGGAGTCGAAGTAGACCTTCCTCTCCCCGTTCCAGCGAGCAGCGGAGGTAGTAGATCTTCTCCACGGAATCCCAGCAGCACGACGGTGTGGTGGTGGTGGTGGAGTAGATATTTCTGCAGGGCTTCGCCTAAGCCGGAGCAGAGCGAAGGAAGAGGAGAGAGGCGGCGGCTAGGGATTGTTATGGGAGAGATCAAGGGGGTGGCGCCCCCTCCCCTCTATTTAAAAGAGGGAGGCGCGCCATGGGAGGGGGAGTCCTAGTAGGACTCCCCTCCCTCCTTGGCCGGCGGGTTGGGAAGGGGGGAGGAGTCCTCCTCCCCCAAGAATCCGTGTCTTGCCCCACAAGGTTTCCTTGACCCTTTTTTGGTTTTCAAGCAAACACCAAGAACTCTTCTAGAACCTTCCGGAACATTCCGAAACCTTCTAGAATCTCCATACAAACACTCTGGAACATTTCCTAACTTAGAAAATGACCCCCAATATATGAATCTTATTCTCCGGACAATTCCGGATCTCCTCGTGATGTCCCGGATCCAATCCGAGACTCCGAACATCATTCGGTCTCCAACGCATATTCCATATCTACTTAAAACAACTTCGAACCTTAAGTGTGTCACCCTACGGTTCGTGAACATGTAGACATGATGGAGACATATCTCCGATCAATAACCATTAGCGGGATCTGGAGATCCATAACAGCTCCCACATACTCAACGATGACTTCGTGATCGATAGAACCATTAACATATGAAACCAATTCCCTTTGTCACGCGATATTCTACTTATCCGAGGTTTGATCGTCGATATCTCCATACCTAGTTCTACCTCGTTACTGATAAGTACTCTTTACTCGTTACGTGATATGTCATCCCTTGTGACCTAGTCACATGCTTGCAAGCTAACTAGATGACATTCCACCGAGAGGGCCCAGAGCATATCTATCCGTCATATGGATGGACAAATCCCAATCTTGGTCCATGCGCTTCAACACATACTTTCAGAATACCCAATGTCACCTTTATAACCACCCAGTTATGAAGCGGTTAGTTTGATGTCATCAAAGTACCCATCCGGTGATGGTGATTAACATAACCTCATGGTCGAAGGATTAGGTTACTATGCATTTGAAAAGCTTGTAGCAAAATGAACTTAATGACTTGATCTTATGCTATGCTTACTTATGCGTGTGTGTCCATCACATCATTCTCCTAATGATATGATCTTGTTATTAACGACATCCAATGTCCATGATCAGGAAACCATGATCATCCATTAATCAACAAGCTAGTTTAACAAGAGGCTTACTAGGGACTCTTTTATGTTTACAAAACACACAAGTATTAATGTTTCCGGTTAATACAATTATAGCATGGGATGTAAACATTTATCATAAACATAAAGATATAATAATAATCACTTTATTATTGCCTCTTGGGCATATCTCCAACAGTATCCCACTTGCACTAGAGTTAATAATCTAGTTAAAAAACTTGTGCATTCAACACCTATGGCTTTCTGATGTTGTATAGACACTATTGCTAGTGGTAAACATAATCTTCGGATCTAACACTTCCAGGTCCGTGTGTATTTGCATTTCCTTGCGTCTCTACGCATTACTCATTCTCCAATGAGATGACATTGTATAAATTTGGTCCTTTGGTGAGACCTTTAGTTCCTTGGGATTAAATCATGTTGATATAATTGTCATACAATGTATCTTCATAGTATTATCCCGCTATGGACCACACCTAGTTTGATAACAAACTACTTGACGCAAATGCCCTTATTTGCTGCTACAATAGCAGTCATATACTTAGCCTTTTGTTGTAGTATCTGTCACAATGTTTTAACATTGGTACTCAACCAAATCCGTTATGGAACTTCCTTTCCATTACATTGTGCCACCCATAGTTTAAATTGAGATAAACTTAATTTGTGACAAAACTAGTATCAATGTAACAATTTACAATGAACTATTTGTCACCACTATATAAATAATATATTCTTAGTTCTTCCAAAGATCATAGGAATATCCCTACTATTGTCCAATGATCATCTTATGAGTCATTCTGGTATATGCTCATAACATTTAGAGCATAGGACATATCTGGATGTGTACATCTCAAAGATTGATCAAAATATTCTTGTGATTTCACCAAGTGTCAAAACACTTGAATCTCGTGTCAACACACTTGAATCTTGATTCAGTCCTTTCCGTGCGTCAAGAAGCTTTCTTGTTGTTTCCATATTGAACTCATTCAATATCTTATCTATGTACATTTAGTGAAACCATATTAGCGCCTCAATTTATCCATATAGACATTGATGCCTAATTCTTGGGTTATGCCTAAGTCTTTCATCGAAATGAAATTCTTAACATGCGTCAATAAAAGATACATCATTTCTAATCAACAATATGTCTTTCACATAATGTATTAGAAATATGTCTTAGCGCTCCCACTTAATTTCTTGCAAAATGCAAACATCTTCATCGTCTCTGATGAAATTAAACCTTTTAACGGTTTTATCACGGTGAAGATTCCAACTCCGCGATGCTCACTTCAACTATTGAAGTTTTGCATACTCTTTTAGCATCCTTTGAATTAACAAAACCCTTTGGATCGTGTCATGTACACGTCCTAGGTAACCATTCTATTAGAAGAACTTGTTTTGTTTGTTCAACTTTTACACGTTCATAATATTCAAACAAAATCGTACAAAGGTTTCAAAATCCTCATCGGTCCATTGAGGACTTCTTCGAAGGTTGAAGTTGAAAATAACTAATTTGAGTAGCAATGGCATCACTAGATGAAATGCCACTAGAGCTCAACAACTTATTCTGGGTAGTTCTATGTTGGTCGGCTCATCTATTCTATCCTAATGACTATTCTTCTATGTCCATGTCTTCTGTTTCTGCTCTATATTCAATACCGTAGTCTACTCCTTCAATGCCTCCAGAAATATTCAGATCCTCGTAATAGACCACTCCATCATCACTGCTTATACTATTCTCCTCTATCTCGATATTCTCATAATCCATCATGAGGTTCTTCCTGCCAAAGTTACTATTGCCGAAGTGATCATGCTTGAAGTTGGACAGACCGTTGTTGGTGTTGGCAACAAGCTCGCTGTTGTCGCCCTTGTGCTTCCCACCATTGTGGTGGTGGTTGTTATAGTGTCCACCATTATGGTGGTTGTCGGAGTGGCTTTGGCCTCTCCCGTCCTATCTGTCCTTCATGTTGTCCCTCTCCTCATCGAGGGTCTTGTCCGATTCAGAGTAGCGACCGACAAGCTCCATGAGCTCGGTGATGCTGCTGATTTACTTATTTGATCGCATGAGCTTGAACAAAAGGGGCTCAAACCTGTAGTTCTCCCTAAAGATCAGGATCGATGCATCTAGGATGATCCTTGAAGAGGAGTTCCACTGGTCGACCCACCTCTACAGTCATTAACGAGACGGCTCGACTCGCCGTCTTGTTGTACATATCGCTTGAGGACCTCGATCGTAGTGGGTCGCATAAAAGTGCCTTCGAAGTTTTTAATGAAAGCAGCCTTCATCTCTTCCTAGGAGTTGATGTTGTCGTTGTGGAGGTTGTTGAGCCATCAGCGAGTTGAACCTTCTAGCATGAGGGAGAGGTCTCCACGGGGTCCCTTGAAGTTGTCGGGATAACGCTCGTTGCGGACGAGGTACCCAAAGAACTTTGGCATGAGTCGGTTGAAAGCGCTGACTTGGGCGTCGACGCTATTGTTGTTGATGATGTTGCGGGCATCGCTTGTGACCCCGGCTCGGTCCTGCTGGTTAGCGACGATGTGCGTGAAGGCATCGACTGGGAGGATGCCCATGGTCATCCTATTCATTAGTCTTCCATGCTTGCTGGATAAGGCCGACTCGTCTCTCTAAGGCAGGAGGGTGGCAGGGGGCAGTTATGCAGGTTTAGCTAAGCGCGTTGCATGAAGAATGCCGTGCAAGTTTGTGATGTTCGGGAGTAGAGCGTCCCCTTGTTGTCCGCGCCTTTGAGTTGTTGCTCAAGCGCCTTTCTGACCAGGGCAAAATCATGGCTTACGGTGACTTGCTATTGCTGCCCGGGATGATGCCTTGGAATAGACTAGCCGCGATGGACATATTCTCCGTGAGACTCCCGTATAAAGGGAGGCCCTCGGTACCCGGGTGGTGTGTCCCCACATGCGCGACCGAGGTTGTCCGATGACGAGTGGTTGTGGTTGTCCTGCGTTGCCCATCGGCCTGCTGCCTCCAGCCGCCGAGTTGTGGCAGTATTCTATTTCCACGGTGCGGTCGGGTCCTCCTAGTCGAAGGCTGCGAAGATGTTGCCACCACGATAGTTTGGGTCCTCGCGGGCAACACATTAGAGAATGAGATTGATGCCCCTTTGATTCAATCTAGTCCATGAGATTGATGCCCCTTTAATTCAAGGGCTCTTGGGAACCTCTGTAACCTTTCTAGGCCTTTCATGTTTTCCCCATGAGCCCATAGAGTTGTGTCTTGTCCGAATCCATAAAGTATGAAAATAGTTTGAGTCAATCACATCACAAACTTTTGGACTCCTGAAAATACTTCTGCTCTCTTAAGTAAAACAAGCGCCACAATCGTATACAAACTCCATTTTGGACATAATGTATACCAAATTAAAATCCCAGGAATTCCCCACAATTTTCATATGTTATGTTTGTCCATCTCGTGTCATCTTCCGATCCAAAAATGGTGATCTTAGAAACAGTCTTGCAGGGATAGATTTCTGGAAACTCCGAATTTCATCATAATGAGAGATCTCTTTCCATATTTGTGCATTTCCTACACAACAAAGTGTAAAAAAATGTGCACTTTTTTTAACTATTAGTAGTTTAGTCTCAATAAATATAATAACGATGCCAACTATTAAGGATTTTAACATAATAAACTACAAAGTTCATGTATGCATTACATGCATCGGCATTCTCAAGTTTAACCTATGTTCATCCTCTTATAAAGTTGATAACTAACGCGGGCTTAGAAGTTTATTGTCAATATACACAAGATATAGAAAACATGATCATTGCTACTAAAAAGAGTTTATTGACAAGTAAATGACATCAAATAATCATCATATGAAGTAAAAGAAAACATAAATTTCAAGCATGCATAGGAATAAAATAATCTTGCACAATACTAAATGGACAAGTACTATGGATAATTAATTAAACTTGTATGCAAGAGATGTATGATTCATAAGCAAGCTTAGTCATCGAGAATTGTTTCTATCTTTTGGTCTTAGAATATATTTCCTTTCTTTTAAGAAACTTTGTTTCTTGACTCCGAAAGAAGTACAAAGTCCCTTCGTAGAGGGAGGCGGTGGTTAACACATATGCAACCATTTAGCTTCTAAATCTCATTACTTAAGGGCATGCTTTATAATAGTTTACCGCAGTAAAAGAACAATCAAAATCTTTCATCCTAACATTGTTAGTTCTTAAGAGTGATCCCCATATTTAGGCCTCCTCCCCACTTAGGCTCGAAGACGTCCGAAGGAAGAGTTTGCCATTTTTTACTTGTTCATTGGTTTGGGACTGGACACCCCTTTGCCAACCTCTTGCAAATTTAAGATAAACAAATTATGCATATTCATCATTTTTAGTATGAGGGGAAACTCATTTAGCATGAAAGATTATGACTCAACTTCAGCACTTCCCTATGTAAGCATATACAAAAACGCTAACATTTGGAACTAAAATAAATAACACATGGGAAATTTATTTGGAATGGCAATGAAAGCCATATATAAGGTGGACATTACTTAGGGAGTAACGATTCAAACTTGTTGAAATATATTGCCTAGCCTTTTCCATCAGTTCAGACTGTTGGTTGCGTTGGCTAGTGCATGCAATTCAATATGGTATCAGAGCAGGAGGTCCTAGGATCAAATCCTGGCCAACGCAAGAATTAAAAACAAATATTGCGTCTCCTCAAACAAACGTCACAATAGGCCAAAGGGCAAAGACGTAGGGTGAGTGTTGAAATAAATTGTCTAGTCCTTTCCATCAGTTCAGACTGTTGGTTGCGTTGGCTAGTGCATGCAATTCAATATGGTATCAGAGCAGGAGGTCCTATGATCAAATCCTGGCCAACACAAGAAATAAAAATTGGTTGCGTTGGCTAGTGCATGCAATTTAATAAAACTACACAAAAGTCTAAACCAAAGGTGGTATATAAGCAAGCGAAATTTGTATAGATGAAAAATAAAAGTAATCATATTAGGTACTTCCTTCGTTCCATAATAAGTGTCGCCACTAAATCGGTGACCGCTTATTATGTATGTGATGGGGGTATTTTTTAGGAAAGTCAAGTTAGATAAGTTGGACCCTGATACCTAAATTGGTCGAGTACTGGGCTGGAAGCAAAAGCAAACTGGGCCAGTTCATGGGCTCCAAAATATCCAGCAGCAGGTGCTGTCCAGAAGTTTTTGCATTTCAACGACTCCGCACCCAAGAAGAGCGGTCACATTCTCACACTTATCCTACTCCAAACATGTTTGACAAAGACGCGTTTGTAGTGTCCTGCTCACGGTGCATTCGCACAACGTACGTGCCGCACTCGTCGTGGATATATTCGCGGTGTAGAAAAAAAAACTCTCTAGAGAACATGAAACGTGCACGCGCCCGTGTACAACTACACATTGACATGTGCACCGGCAACTCGCGAGGAATCTACACATTATCCGCGACGACGACAGAAGATCCCCTCTCCGTGTTGTAATTACTTTACTACTAACCTTTCGCGCATGCAGTAGTTATCCGGGCACTGTTTTACCATAACCTTTCATCATGGTGATGGGGTCACCAGTGAACGCCCTTTCGGCTGCAAATCCAAGATTTTCTGAACCTTTCCTGCATCCGGATCGTCAGCTTTAGACAACCTCCGTCCATGCCCCCTCTTTTACGGTAGAAAAAACACACGCTGACCTGTGGCTGCACGGAGATACGGTAGCAGATACTTCAGCAAAAGCAGTGCGTGCGATCAGTTTGAAGTCGTCGTAAAAGATCGATGGTTAGGTAGTAGCATGTTGACAGCAATTTCTGCTTCCTCACATTCTGCCGCCGTGTCCCCTCCGTTGATCATCAAATGCGCACTGACAGAGTGCTACTACGTACTTGTTTAATACGGAGAGCAGTTCGTATCCGTCGGCACCAAGAGCGTGCCCCCCTTGTATATATGGAGTAGAAGTCCCCATGCATACGAAGTGTGTGTTCAGTGCAGGGTAGTAGTATGGTCTTTTCTTTTCAAAGGAATAAAAAGAGAGCACGTGGATCTAGTAGTCTGAAATCGTCGGTGAAAAGATGAGCGTGCGTAGTAGCCTGTGCCCTGTGAGGTGAGGTCAGCACCTGAAACGTAATCGTCTGAAAGTTGAATATTCTCTGCTGTCACCTTCTACGACGATGATTCTACTCTCAGGCGGTTGATGCCCACCGTACAATACTAGTATCCACGAGTTGGATTAATTTTCCTCTCCCTCCCAGGAATAGCAAGGCTCTGCTTGGAGCTCGCTAGCTAGCACGGCGAAGCTGGCGTGCGCGGCGCTGTCGTCAAAATGGAGCAATTAGCAAATTAAAGTGTGCTCCATCTGTACAAGTCGTGCAACAATTGCATATGTCCTGGAGAGTTTAGCTAGCTGTCCCGAAACTGACATTTTTTATTATTATTAGTGATGACTTTTTTTTGAAGGAATATTAGTGATGACTGACACATGTGGTGTGGTGCAGGTACACGCCCGTCACCAGGGTGATCGATCGATAACCTGGCATGCAGCCGATTGCGTCGGCCGAAGATCACAACGCGCTAATAGCTGTGCCCGTTGTGGCGCTGCTGCCATGACAGCGAACGATACTTATACCCGTTACATACGCACTCTTAACAAACCCAGTTCGCGGACAAGCCTAATTTTTCTGAAACGGGAGCGAAAGCAAGGCGAGAGTAATGCTCCTACAGCTCTGTTCATCAATCGGTGGCCAGATTGCCACAGACATATGTACGCAGCAATCGAAAGGGGGCTAGCGCTAGCCCGGTTGGAAACACTCACGCAGCGCTGGACGTGTGTACCGACCCGACGTACGCCCCTGACCAGTCGCATCAACTAGATGCGCGCCATCCGTACATCTCGGTCGATATGCACTGGAGCCTGTGGTGTGTGTGTGTGATCACAAATCATATATCTGGACGTGCTAAATCATTTGGCTACAAGTCCGATTGATTCGGCGGCCGGGCGAACGCCGGTGGTGGACTGGACCGGCTGAAGAAGAATCAGGATCCTGGATCCCAGGTAGCTGATAGATACCTACATGTGCGCTCACATTGAGTCCGCCAAAGCTAGCTAGCCGGCACGCGGCGCCTATATAGAGGCACACTAGCCAGCGGTCTTCGCTTCGTGTGGACTATACCGATCAAGCAAAGAGACAGGGGAGGGTGGAAGAGCCGAGCAGGCTAGCCGTCTTGGTGTGGTGGGAGCCTGCAGCCTTGCTTTCCATCAGGCCAGGCCTGCCCCTGTCAGCAACAGCACGCAGGAGCTAGCCAGTTCTCTCTCCTAGCTACACGCCACGCCATGGGAGCTCCGAGCCGGGATGAGGAGGAGGCCAGGAAGATGGAGGCCGGCGACGACACCGTCGGCCAGAAGCTCGACGCCGGCGCGCTCTTCGTCCTCCAGTCCAAAGGTGCCTGCTCCATCGCCTCAACTAACTCAACTAGCTACCGTTTCTCTTCTTCCTCGCAGTCGCCATCCCTTACACCGGTGCACGCCGATCCAGCACATAGCAGCTTGTGTTCTTGGAGCGTCCAGTACTACCATGCTGCATCAAACTATTGATTTATTCTCCCCACCCTACATAAACTACTGGTACTACTACACTTAACCATAAGTATACAACTAGGAAGCACCAAGACGATTTTGGCTACTACTCCATAGCAAGATGAAGCCGATGTGCCAGCTAGTATGAGTACTACCTGTGATGAAAGAATAGTATATAGGCCCATTGATCCGTCTGCAAACGGTTGCTCTCATAGTAGCAACCGCAATATATAGAACTCAAAATTTATTTATGGCTGCACTCTCACCATCTAGCAAGATGTACATAGCCCGGTCATGACGACGATGGGTTTACAATTTTTATTTGCGGAGGATGATGTCCATGATCACATCATGCTTCATGCATGCCCGACAATGATTTGCTCGTCCCATGCTATTCCGGACTTAGATTTGCTCTCGTCTGGTCCTTCCACCTCTCTGGGCATCTCCTGATCAAAAGTTCTTGGATAGTGGATGTATGCATGTTTGAATTGGCCTTGCCCATCTCACCTTTCAACGGAGTCTCTCCTTTCAAACCTTTTTTCACAGTTTATTACTTTTTGAGAGTGATGCTTTCTAGTACGTGCCTGCTTTTCGCCTAGATATCTCACTTTTACTTTCTCCCCCCTCTCCGCCCTGCGTGCTCAAATGTTCTTTGCAGAGACGGAAAGAAGAGACAAAACACAATAGTGCTTGGGATATGCCGGGATTCCTGACTATCCATAGAAGCCATACTCTCCTAGCTAGATCCTCCATGTGCACTTCGTTTTTCTTAATCACGAGTCTCCTCAGTTAGCCAATCACCAAGTCATAGTATACTCCATTAATTGCTATTATTAGTAGTATGATCCTCCATTAGGCTGGTCATAGTGGGAGTATCATATTACTAGTATCCGATACTAGTGTATGATACTATCTCTCTAGTGATTAGTATCATCTAGTACTATCATAGTACTATTGTATTTAATTTTTTCTACAATCTCAATGCAATTGTGTGTATGAGATGTATTGGCTCTCTTCATTAATTGTGGTGCCACATCAGATTTTTGTCAAGATGTCATGCATGATACTCCTTATGATACTTCCACTAGGGCTAGGCTTAATAGTTTACCTAGTCTTGTACTTCCATATTTAGCCTTGGAGTACTACTCTAGTCCTTTATCTAAGCAGTAGCATCTTGGCAACCTAAAGTTGATCAATAACTAAACTATTATGATTGGATTGGTCTTCAAAAGCATTTCTTCTTATCAGCGCGTGTGTGTGACTATATGTACTACTTCCTCCGTTTCAAAATATAAAATGGTTTAGCTTTTGTGAAACGAATGTATCGACTACTTCTAGTGTGTAGGTTCACTCCGAATCTACGTATCAAAAGTAGGCTAGATACATCTTTGAATAAATTCACACTTGTTTTTTATTGGACCTTGTTTTATTCTCTTCGATTGAGAGTTTTGCTCTGGTGTCCTCCCCTTCCCTACAAACTTAGAAAACTGAAAACACAAGGATGGCCAGGATTCGATCGATCGTATCTCAAAGCACACATTTGTTTCACAAAAACTAGAACATGTTATATTTTGAAACGGAGGGAGTAGTAGCCATCAGCAAAGTAGCGTACTCTCACTGTACTCTCGCTGGGATTACTATTTTAAGTAGGAGCTAACTACAACGATAAGCAGGAGTATTAAAATTAGGGCGTTATCTGGAAACGTAGGAATGCTGGTGGTACATGGGTTCGAAATAAATTACTCGTGAATCGTGGGCGATTTACAGCCTTACCTGTGCACGTCACCACCTCGCTCGTCGATGCTATATCAAGCGTGCACATTCCATACGCTGGAAAGCAAATACGTACCGCAGGGAATAGACACGCAGAGGCAGGTCGACCGGTACTAATCTATAGCCTGATATTCGACGCTGATAATCATCCACTTCAAAGAAGACAAAAACACTGTAGGTCGTTCTCTATCACGTATCGATCAACAACTACAGGTAGGTGTAGACTAGTACTTAACACAGAGATTCAACTTTCTCCCGGTCTTCGGTGTTGACCCCTGAACCACAAACACTCGTTTTTTTCTCTCCAATCAGTTTTCCGATTTCGAGGAGAAATGTGTTCGAGTGCGCTGACGTACACGCCGTCGAAAATCTTGCACAAGTCGATCAAGTATGTGGGGCCATCGGCACATGATTTTTCTTCGATGTGGTGCACGGTGGGGGTTTCTATATGGACGTAGACGGCATTGGATTCTTTTTACTACTACCACTCGATCAGAACTCTTTAAATCCCCTTACTTTTGACGGGGTTGCCATCGTAACGTCTAGTAGCTTGCAATAGACGACAGACTCATTTTATGAACAATATTCCCTCATTGTGTAGCACATCAAGGATTAATTGAATGATTAACGGGAGCTGTAGCACATCATCATGCATGGAGTAGCTAACATGTTTGCTCTGCCGCAGGTTCGTGGCTGCACTGCGGGTACCACTTGACGACGTCCATCGTGGCGGCGCCGCTGCTGAGCCTGCCGTTCGCGTTCGCGTCGCTGGGGTGGTCGGCGGGGATGATCTGCCTGGTCGTGGGCGCCGTGGTCACCTTCTACTCCTACAACCTCATCTCCCGCGTCCTGGAGCACCACGCGCAGCAGGGCCGTCGCCAGCTCCGCTTCAGGGACATGGCCACGGACATACTAGGTCGGTACACTTCCGTGAACGGTGTCCATGCCCAACATGAGTGACACAACCATAGGACCCATCCAAATAATATCCACGCACTATCTTCCCGTACGTTGCATTATCCTGACGAACTTGGGCTTAGTCCTACTCTCTCTGATCCAAATTAGTTGACTTAATTTTGTCTAGATTCAGATGTATTTAACACTAAAATAAGTCTAGATACATGTGAATCTCGACAAATCTAAGTCAACTAATTTGGATCGAAGGAAGTATTTTGTTTTGGGTATACTACGAGGTGTAGTACTCCCTTCATTTGGAAATATAAGCCGTTTTATCTTTGTGAATCGAATGTATCTAGACGTCATTTAGTGTATAATTTCATAGAGGTTCGGAGTAAACCTATACACTAAATAGTGTCTAGATACATCCGTTTCACAAAGCTAGAATGTCTTATATTTTTAAACGGATGGAGTAGAAGCTAAGCTCGCAGCATCCACACACTTCGACCGATAGGCATGGGGGACTGTTGTGTTTGGGCTAGTCCACAACAACAGTGTCGTGTCGCGAGTTTATAGCATTGCTTGGATTTGGCCATGTCCCATGTGAGCTCGCGGGGTACACGGTCGCAGGCCTAAAAGAGCGGGTCAAAGCACGTGGGCGAGGACTAGCACACAAGCGGACAAGCCGACAATCAGTGCAAGATAGCACCAGCCTTTCGAACTGGAGGGGTGTGATGCCATCACGTGAGCATCTTTCAATAATTGCGACTCCTGCGCGGCGCGCAGGCGACAGATCTGGTCGACGCTGCCGCTATGGCCCGGCCTGCGGAGTATCGTGGCCGACATGGCGGGAATGCAATTGCCGAACGAAAACGAGCATGTCCTGGAGCGAGCGTATTTCTTTGCCAAAATTTCTGACTTCCGATCTGAGAAAGACCACAGTCGCCAGATGTTCAAAGTTTACACATGCGTGGGATATATTTTTTCAGTAATTTCATTATGTGTGTATTGGTCATGTATACCATGTTCAAATCTGTAACCCTTTCTCTGACTGATGCAGGTCCTGGGTGGGGGCGTTACTACATCGGGCCGATCCAGTTCCTGGTATGTTTCGGGGCAGTCGTGGCGTCCACTCTGCTTGCCGGCCAGAGCATGAAGGTACGTACGAGCCAAGTTACTCCTAATTACGACCAGCACGGCATCGTGTCGGGTCACATCTTGGGACGGTGCACTAGCTCACATGGAAGCGCAACCACGACTCACATGCATGTGTGCTCATGTACAAGCATCTGTTCTTACCGCAGGCTATCTACCTGATCGCCAGCCCCGGCGGCACCATCAAGCTGTACGTGTTCGTGGCCATCTTCGGCGTCTTCCTCATGACACTGGCGCAGCTGCCGTCCTTCCACTCGCTCCGCCACGTCAACCTCGTCTCCCTCCTGCTCTGCCTCGGCTACAGCCTCTGCGCCGTCGCCGGCTGCATCTACGTGGGGCACTCCGACAGGGCGCCCCCCAGGGACTACTCCATCCGCGGCGGCACCAGCACCCGCGTCTACGGCGTATTCAACGCCGTCGCCGTCATCGCCACCACCTACGGCAACGGCATTATCCCGGAGATCCAGGCCACGGTGGCGGCGCCCGTCACTGGCAAGATGTTCAAGGGCCTCTGCCTCTGCTACGCGGTGGTGGTCACCACCTTCTTCAGCGTGGCCACCGCGGGGTACTGGGCGTTCGGCAACGCCGCGCAGGGCCTGCTCCTCAACAACTTCATGGTGGACGGGGAGCCCATCATCCCAAAGTGGCTGCTGCTCATGGCGGAGCTCTTCACGCTCATGCAGCTCTCCGCCACGGCCGTGGTGTACCTGCAACCCACCAACGAGGTCCTCGAGGGCTTCCTCTCGGACCCCAAGGCTGGGCAGTACGCCGCGCGGAACGTCGTTCCCAGGCTGCTGTCACGCACGCTCGCCGTGGCCTTCGGCACCATCATTGCAGCCATGGTGCCCTTCTTCGGGGACATGAACGCGCTCATCGGAGCGTTTGGGTTCCTGCCCCTCGACTTCGCCGTGCCGGCCATCTTCTACAACATCACGTTCAAGCCGTCCAAGAAGGGTGTGGTGTTCTGGCTCAACACAGCCATCGCCGTC
The DNA here is from genome assembly GCA_916181665.1 of Avena sativa. Classification (NCBI taxonomy): domain Eukaryota; kingdom Viridiplantae; phylum Streptophyta; class Magnoliopsida; order Poales; family Poaceae; genus Avena; species Avena sativa. Next base: position 622,536,174 of record OV702288.1, on the reverse strand, counting down.
GTGTTCTCCGCGGTCGCCGTTATAGCGTCCGTCACGGCGGTCAGGCAGATCGCGCTGGACGCAGGCAACTATAAACTCTTCGCAAACGTGTGATTGGTTACTGATGAGAGGAGCGCCAATGCGTGCAGCATCTAGCTCATGATGCTGCCCTTTGCAATTTACTAGCATAGTGCTTCACCTTTGCTCGGCTGGTCCACCTAGCGTATGGGGTAAATATCGAGTTTTGACTGTGGATAAGTTATGTAGGCAGATGAGTGCGATCCGAAAGTGTTCAGCCCATCAATTCTGTACTCTTATGCTACTTCGCTAGAGAAGAGTTGAAGTGTGCTCTACTGCTCTTCAATATACACTTTCGCTAGTTTTCAGCTGTACCTAAATATATCTTGATGCAAAACACTGCACTGGAACCAATTTATAGATATATTCATGTATGAGACGGGGTTAACTGGAGAAGCTAGAATTTGGATTCTACTGTCAACTCCTCAAGTTTGAAAGCGTAAGCATGTGTTACGTAATCCTGGAAACTTTACAAAGACCCAGAAAAGTGCATAGTTCAAAACCGTGACAGGAGAAGGGACTACAGGCATAGCCAAACGGTCCAACTGACCGGTCTGATTATTATGCATCAACAACACCTTGTATTAGCCACGCCATGGTCGATAAGTGTCATACTGAAGTAGTGTAGTTACATTTTTTTAGTTGTAAAACAGAAAACAACATCGCTATAGTACAACAATCAAGTGAACTTCCGAGACTTCAGAGAATGCGCTAACAGAAGGGAAAAGCTACAGACTACATAAGACTGTCAAGCTGAGACTGTAGATCAGATATAGACAGCATACCCATAGATTGAATTTCGTCAGCTGAGTACTCTGACTTCACAAGGGATTGTAGCTGTATATGAGCCTCAACTATATTTGTCCTACAGCAAAGAAGGAAGGAGTAAGAAGAGAAACACAAAAAACAAGGACTGTAGTACATCAAGTGTTTGACCTTATTCAGTTTACAATCACTATTTCCCGTAATACAGTACATATTGGATTACAAAGTTTTTTTTAGGAATAAAGCTGAGTCATGTATTCAGTTAAAACCAAAAGTTATCTGCATGCAGCTTACCGTATTCAACTTACTAAACAAGGGACTTCTGTGAAAAATAAGTCTATATGATCTGCATAAGTAAACAGTACCATGATTGACAATGATGTAACTAAGTGCATCGATTTGTGAAGATTGTGGAATAATAGGTAAAATATCTGCTCAACTACTAGTGAAGTACTCCCTCCGTTTGGAAATATAAGATGTTTTAGGTTAGTGAAGCTAATGTATCTAGACATGTTTTGTCCTAAAACATGTCTAGATACATTAGCTTCACTAACCTAATGTATCTAGACATGTTATAGTTTTAGATACATTAGTGAAGCTAATGTATCTAGACATGTTTTAGTGTCATCTTATATTTCCAAACGGAGGGAGTAGACAGTTATAGTTTTGCATATACACTCACTACGACACCACAGGAAATAAACGGGCAGAGGTGGAGCTCTGGCTGCAGGCTTTATAATTATTATTGCACTGGACAAATAATGCCAAGGTATTTTTTCTCTTGATAGCTGTTGTGGGATGTGGATCCTTACTTGATGGGTTTGAATAAAATTAATCTTGTTGATGGATTTTGCAAATACAACCTCATCTTGATCATTACTTTGGGCAGATCTTCTTGAATAGCAGCCCCAACCTGGTTTTGGCAGAATGAATTTTATTCAGAGGATATAGAAAAGCAGCACAGTAGTAAATCACATTTCACAATATGACATGTACCTTCTGAACGAGCTCTGCAACTTTATCAGGTGAAGCAAATGCTTGTGTCTTAAGGGGTTTTGCTAGAACAGAATCCAATTTCTGGCCCTGGCTACCTGAGGACAGTGCAACTTTGACAGCAGTTACCTGCCAAACAAGTGAATCATGTTACAGATGCAATTTTAGAGTATAGCCTACAATGCTGTACATAATATTGATTGTTCTATAAGAATGCGGCCAAACATCTTGAATCCTGGCTTTACTGTTTGGTCTGAACTATAAAATGATAGCATGATTAATACAACAGATAGTGGTAAAAAAAATACTAGAGACTGGGATAGTGACAACGAGTGCGGATATATGGAGCTCGGGCTCCATGGGTCCTGTTTTTTGAATCGTTCGAAAATGTCAGTTTGAAGTTTAAAAAAAAATCAAAAAAAATTTCTAGACGTAGATATTATTAATGTACTCTATCCAATACACAAAGTCTCACCCTGAAATACTTTGTATTCTGGGCTGTACAAAAATATCAAAATCTGACATATGAAGTAGTGAGCAGTGCCAGATTTCAAACCATCAAAATCTGTCAGATTTTGTCATTTTGTTGAGCACAGAATACAAAGTATTTTGGGGTGAGACTGTGTATTGGATAGAGTACATTAATATCTACGTCTAGAATTGTTTTTCATAATTTTTTGATACTTTGAAATCAAGTTTTCAAAATCCGAAAAATATAAGGGCTCGATGTAGCCCGGGATCCAAATGGATTTTTTGTAGTGACAACCCACAACACAAAATAGTAACCTTTCAGGACAACCGAAGTGATTACATCAAGGAAGAAAATAACCGGGTTTTGTTCTGTGCATCATCCATGTCCCCTTTCTTGTACCTCTCTACTTCTCTCTGCCATCCATCCATCGTTCCTTTCAACTCCCATGATACTCTGGACGTAGAAGACCCACACGCAGACATTCATCCCTCAACAGCGCTCTCAGGGTTTGTGCCACAAGATATACAAATAACATACATGCTGGATCTGCTGCTCAGAATCCAACCTGGCAACTGCAGAACATGCTGCCAAGTTCTTGGCACTATCCGTGCGATTTCCAAGAATGCACCTACCTCCTTGGCCACACACCAACCCACACAGTTTGTATTAGCAGGAGGGAAAGAGGGGAGCGGGTGGGGTCACCTCCGTGATGTGGATTATGCAAATGTAAAACCAGTTGAAGCAACCCTATAACCGGCCTCGGTGGCCAAAGATGTGACCCAACTTTATGGGGTCAAATAGAGGGAAACTTTTCTGTATTATTTGGGATCGGTGATATTTCTAGGGAGCAAAGTGGACTATTTTGCTTGCAGCAAAACAAAACACAAAGCCACAAAGCCTGACTCTTTTTCATTTAAAAGGGATGAAGTTTCCATTGACCATACCTTAGTAACAAAGGAAAGCATTGGGTCCACTACTAGTTTAGTGATAGACATTATAAACTCTTCACAGGTGGTTTTAAGGCTTTTCTCCAGCTCCTGAAATTAAAGAGTAGTCATGGGGAATTAGCTGAAATCAACTAAACTGAAAGAGGATTTGAGCAACTAGCAAACGGTTAAAAAATCATGTCAGTGTATTCAGTGTTGCCCTATTTCAGACATTGTTTAACAAGTGCCAACACTTAAGGACATGTCAAGTTGGCAAGCTGCACTTGCCAATCAGTACAGGCAAGGTCGAACATATATATGCTCACAAGTGTGTGAGCATCTGCACTCTTTATTTCCAATTTTCACAATATGAAATGCTAACTTCCTAGTAGCAACTGATAAGGAAAGAACACAGCATCTTACATTCTAGGCCAAAAGGCAAAACATCCATCAGTTCAAGTTACTTACTTTTCTGGCATCAATTTGGCTCTCCAAAACACGGGGAGAAAAGGTCCTAGCAAGTGATGTTGACCTCGACCAGTCAAATAATGAGACCTGACCCCTGAGAATCCTTCTTAAGTGATCCTGTAAAAGGAACATGTAATGTCCTAGAGTTATCTATCACATATGATCCATCTACATGATATTTTTACATCTGCAAGGATAGCTAAAAGATAATAAAAAAATCTCTGGACCTATGAGAGTCACCACATTAAATCGATTCCATTCTCCTAATCTTATTCCTGATCGTTACTTCAGATTCTGAGGCTGCTTTCGTATTTTAAGAATAAAGGAGTTTGGGTCCGCGCAAGACGTTTTAAATCAGGGGATCCCAAGTGATATTGTATTGTTGAAAATCTTAATCAAGATTGAAGAAAACCTGAGCTTCACTACAAGTTAGATGCAAAGAGAAAGTAGGAGTGCACAATACATTTTAAAAAACATAGAGTTTAAGTTTTCTCTAAAGGAGAAGAGGTTATTGGTGCATCTATTTGGTCTTGCCAAAAATCACTTCTATTCTACGGGCAGCAACTCTGTCTGAGTTGTGCTGAGTTGCTGACCAATGCCCGAGTCTAATTCAGCCTAACCTGTAAGCTGCTGCTAACGAAAGCAGCAAAGGGAAGGAATATCTTTCCCAATACTTCATCCAACTGGAAGACAACAAATGGAAACCAGACCATACATTACCGCTCACCAGGGTGCACAAAAATACGAATAAAATTTGTCCACCAACTCAGAGACACCTGGTTGGTAAACAAGTAAGACCACTTATGGTCTTACCCATATCAAATAAAAAAATACACAGTGACTATTATTTTGATTATTTTATGTAACAGGTGACAAATTAGATAGAATTCTGATTAGAGCTACCAAATTTACCAGCTTTTTTATTTCATATTTCAGATGGACTAGTAGAGCTTAAGTTTTTACATTAGAAGTTAATTATGTTCTCATGCATACTAGATTACCATTAAACCCAAAAAAGTGACGATAAGCGTCAGTGGATATACATAATGAAAGCAAATTAATCCAGAACATCAGGCTTCAAGTCAACTAATACGCACAAATATGGAAAGGATAAAATTGCACATACCAGCAAATGAGAGAAATCCAGCTCCTTATGTGTGACAGCGAACTCAATATCAAATGGCGCAATCTGTAAATATGTAATCACTTATGAGTTGCCAGATGGATTGATGTAAAATCAATGGACTTTATTATGAATTGCATGCCCACCTGCTCCCTTAAAATGAGTAGGTGCTTAATTAGGAAAAGCTGTCCATCCATGGGGCTTGCTCTTTTTGTAATGACCTTGCTTGCATTCTATTCACACGATCAACAGTTTGTTGCTCAGACTAATAAAAAATGTGACATGGTACTGAAACTGCAAACAGCATATTTTCTAGATCACATGGACAGAATAGTAAGAGAGGGGACCTGAAGGGATGTTGAGCAAACTTCTAATGCTTCCTGTGACATTTAAGTTATATGTCAAGCTGAATGATCAGGGCATCACACAGTAACAGAAGAATTAACCAGAGACAGTATCATGAGCTTTGACAGGTACAATACCTGGGCTAAACCGGTAAAAACGGAAGAGTCTAAGCAGTGATATAGCTTTGATAGGCACGAAACTGTTTTCTCCAATGGTCTGTACCATGTTGCATACATGTCTGAGTTGTCACTAACCTACAAATATAAGAAATATAATTCATTACCCTTTCTCATGAGATCTAGATCTTTCTCACGCTCGCTGTTAACTCGATTCAGTTATAAGCACCATTGTTTTTAAAATCAGAAGCAGCATGCAAAAGGGCAATCTTGGCAGAACTAAGGTCAGGGAGAAGAAAGTACAAATTTTACTCATAAATACATGTACAAGAACTTGCAAGCATAATTTATACAGCCAAATTTTAGTAAAGGATTTTAATGAATATACTGGACCAAAGGAGTTGCACAGGAAATAAACATTTGTTACTGCAATAAGAAGAAAACTAACATTAGCACTTGGAGTTGCTGATCTCTCAAGTTTTCCAGGATAATCCAGATCTTCATCAGAAGGGCGAAAGTTTGCAATCTGGACAGAAGTTAGACGATAAATATTAAGCAAAAAGGTTCTGATAAATTAAACAACAGCTGCTTCATCTCCCCAAAATACTTACACTTGTGTGTTAAACAATGGAATGTAACTAGTTGACAGAAAACAAAAGGCAAAGGTGTTAACATTGCGTAAGGTTCAATACAAAGTAATATAAGAGTGCTACTTGATGAACTCGGATCTGATGATACAGTTTCTTCCACTTTTGATCGCATTTTAATCCTTTGACTCGTCCTTAGCAGTCAGCATCATATCCAATTTGGGTTTTAAGGAGGTGTCATGCTTGTGCAGAATCAAGATAGGTAAGTTGTAAAGGAATCATGGGGTTCTAATTACAAACAGCGCCGCTCAAGTTTCTCAATATGTTACTCCCTCCAGCCAGAAATAAGTGACTTGCATTTGTCTAGATTCGAATGTATCTAGAAGCGTTTTAGTGTATAGATACATGCAAATCTAGACAAATGCAAGTCACTTATTTCCGGACGGAGGGAGTACTTGAGTGCAACTTTCAAGTTTTTAAACAGTCATCTAACAATTGCTCATTTTGTGAAAAATAACATAATCAACAACTCAACATACACTTACTTTTTTAGAATTCATACCAAGCAACCAACCACCCATTTCCTCACTACTACGGTAGTACCCATGCAACGCATGCACATGCTCCCCATGTGCATAAATCATGTTCATAGAGATGACCAAAATGGACACCAGGCAGTTCAAATGATTATTGTGTTATGTAAGGCCATTATAAAGTTTTCACTTCGGGCATTGCAGCTGATCGACTCAAGGAACTATACTCACAATAAATTTGGAAACAAATGATTAAATACAGGCTAGGCACTAAAACAAAGAAATATACTGGCCGAAAAAACGCAATGTCAGCCATCGCAGCAAGACATATTTGAAATAGTACCTCCTCACGAATATGAGTCCGAGCACAAAATGCTAACCGCTCATGAACATCTGCAAGTATCCTCTGCAATATTGGACGCAGCCCAGCTACTGATTCCCCACGTCTAGTCAGTTGCTCCCCCAACACTTCGGCCTTCAGAATGTCGACAAGTTCACAGAGAGAATCAATGTTTCCTTCATATATCAGTCTAGGCCTCAGAGTATCATACAAGTGTGTGCACCTGAATGAAACAACAATAGAGGTTATCATCTTAACTGAAACGGTCAAGTTCATAACAAATATGCCACAACATGAACAGTCACAGTAAGTTCAACTTTATAAAAGTTGAATATCTGCTCTTAAGACTAATGTGACGGTTCTTTTTATACACTGAAACCTCATCCAGGAAGGCGGTGAGAGTTTAAGCTGATGTTGATCATCAAGTTAAATCCTTGGAGCAAGTATAGTATATCACTATATCTTCAGTTTTTCTTTAGCTATTTTACTGTCTTCTTACCATACATTTCTGTTGGGTTTCATATCTAGCCTACCCCAACTTTCTTGGGACAAAGGCTTTGATGTTGTTGTTATTTTACTTTATCTTCTCAGATTATGCTGGTCAGGGCTGTGTTTTCTTTTTATCCTCTGGATCCTTTACTTGTACTATATTTTGCAACTTACTTTCATTATTATTAGTGTAATTTTCAGTAGAGATCTCCCCTACTGTTCTCATACAGAAGGTACACACACTACAACACATCTCACGAATTTTGTTTTGATATGACTAACATGAACTAACATATCACAAGTATGCCACCAAACTTTGCCAAAAAAATATGTATTACTAGTGAAAAAAGCAACTTTCTATGTTTTAAGATATTCAGATGAGTTATAACATTACAGAACTTCGGTTTGGCCAGGTTCATATTTTGTATATTTAGTAGACAGGCATATAAGCTAATTCTCTTTTTGTCTCTGTTCAACAAAGGAACTTCTATCTTTTTCTGGTCCCGGATAATGAAACAAGTTCGGCGAAATGTTTAACATAGAAACGTAAAGTGTTCAATTACACTCGACTAGTGCAACAATAGCAAGTTCGCCTGGAGAAATATTTTGGCTTATAATTGATGTATCATTCTATTCTCTAAATTCCTTCATTTGTTATAGCCTGTGATGAACTCTGTAGTGACACATTAAAAGTAAATTGCTATGTTGATTATAACTTGAATATGCACAGTAGACTCCTAAAGGCATAAGAGGAGTATATCAAACTAAAGACCAAATCACCAGCCAACAAGGGTAAAAAAGCTCAATGAAGCTCCGAAAGCAACAAGCCTCAACGAGGACTTGCTACATGCTAACTACTGCATGCTCTATATCACATGTCAACCTGAACCAAAACAAGACCTTTCTACATGCTAACTGCTAAGTTGCTAACATACAAAACAATACCTGCTGCCAACATCCAGCTTGCAGTATGTTATTATTATGTCAAGTTTTTCTTGTTGGCTACATCCAGCAACATCATGTAAAAAAGGTATTAGGATTCATTATTGGCTGTTGCCTTGTTGAATGTTGATTTGTCAACCCAACTTCATGTTATTATTATTATGCCAAGTTTGTCTTGTGGGGATTATCATGTTAAGTTTGCTGAACTGCACAAATTGTAAGTTGAAACTTCTAAGAATGCCATCATCACATATATTGAGGTGACAACCATGAGGGGATGAAATCATCTTACAATGGATCCATTAAAGGAGACATACTTGAAACATCTGATGAGGATGCTGGGAAGAAGTGAGCAAAAAGCTGGTGCTCAAGCTGGCATGCCTGAGAAGCAACAGGAAAACTAGTAAACATTTTCTTTCTACCAGTCAAAATGATACAAGTACTACAACGACGAGAACAAATCATAGAGCGAGAAGTATACAAGCTTCAGTAAAATACAACCGTGCAATATTTGGCATGCATGTTGCATAATAAGTAGAAGTATATACTATTAACCATTTATCATTTCATATGTGAATACATATTACTAGGTCACTGTATACACAAAGTGTGATGATCCTCTACTTTTAACTTTTCAGTATGTATATGTGGCCACATGTTGGTGTTTGAATCTTTTTGGTAGTTTTCAGTAAGTAGTAATTATTCAAAAGACTGTTGATTTATTTTTAATTAACTAATTACCTGGTGCGTCAAGCGGTATTGATAAGTGTGAACGTACACCCCTTTCATGGCATACTTTTAAAATAGTCTCTAGTTATGAGTTATGCCTTTGTTGTGTTTCTTTTTGTTTACTTGAGAATTGACTGAGCATTTTTCTGGTTGCAGCCAATAAATATTAATTCAAGATATGAAGGAGCAAATGAAGAAAACGCATAAGTATATAAGTTGTAACTTTCTAAACACAAGCAATATACTATTCTAACATTTTGCTAAACAAATGAACCTAAATAGTATAATTAGCCAAATATATGTGGTTACCTCCATTAAATAGGCACAACCAGACCTTGTTAAAGAAGGTAAGGCCTCATTTTTAGCAAACTCAGAAATGCTTTGCTGCACCATGCCTCGTATCTAGAAGGAAATCAGAAGTGATAGGATATAATCATGTCAAGTCAAAACAGAGTGCAAAGTACTACACTTTCAACTTACCAGGTACAGCCTCTGCTCACAAAACAAACTGTGACACTCTGAAAGAATCTGTGCATATTCTTTCTTAGAAGATCTACTCTCAATCTCATCGAAAATTGGTTTTAGCTGGGAAAAAAATTAGGAGAACAGAATTACAATTGAAATACTAAGCTTCATTGATATAACATAAGAGTGTCTATAACTGGTTTAAAATTTTCAATCAACTACACACTCTATAAATCATTTAATGAAAAAGTATACCTCCCCAGCTGCTGCCTTGAAACGGACATAGATAAGAGATGCTTCCACACCCTCTGTGACAGCATTTTTGCCAGAACCACTGCCTCTGATTGCAGCTTGAACCTGCAAAGTAAAGCTATTATCCATTAACTATAAGTTGCAACACTTCTACCTACCAAATGCAACAGAGGATACCTGGGCTGAAGCGGCTTTCAGTGTCGACAGGACATGTGACCGGATCATACCTAATGCCCGAGACTGCAATACAAGAAGCAGATAATTATAGGGTTAGGTGCAGCTATTCGTTATGAATATAGATGTAGTTTGCCTCACACGGTCCTTTACCTGAAGTTGGCGGAACTTGACCAAGTAAACAGCAGATTCAGCATATTGTGGATTATTCTCAACATATCTATATCCACCAAGAGGATAGAACATGAGCTCAAAAAATCCCAACACAGAAAACTAGAAACATGTCACTCTTATGCAACAACTACTTACGAGATACAATCATCAAGCCGTTTCAACAGTGGGAGAAATTGTTCATTTCCGATGTTCATACTCTGAGAATAAAAGCTAGTGGAGGCCTGAAGAGTAGATATAGGTAAGTAGGCCATATGAAGCAGCCTATGGCAATCTACAGTAATGCCTGAATGCCAGTATTTTGATAAACTGAAAAGTGCTTAGCTGGTGACAAAGTGTAGTCAGCAACCAAAAAATGATCTCAAAACTGTGGAATATACTACCTCCGTTCCAAAATATAAGATGTTTTACCCTTTTTCCGAAACGCATGTATCTAGACGCCTTTTAGTGTGTAGGTTCGGAGTAATATGAATGAACATACACACTAAAAGTCGTCTAGATACATGTGTTCTAGAAAAAGGCTAAAACATCTTATATTTTGGGACCGAGGGAGTACTTAACAATATCACTCAGCTGGGTCTTAATAAAATTAACCACAAGATGACAACATGAAGAGTAAGGCAGAAAATTTATATTTAATAACATCCATAAAAGCTAAATATATTCATGTATTATTTCAACAACCAAACACAGTTCAATATTTTGCACAAATGAACACACAGGGTCCACACCAGTCACCCAGTTGGGAAAGAGCAAGGAGCCAAAGAGGATGCAAATACGATAAGAAACTTCGGGAAGTATGCTGATCATGTAGGCTCTCACGTGAGCTCATTAGCTCAGTTTTAGAATTTGAGCATTACAGAATCCAGTATGTTTGGTTAAGGGTGCTCTTATGTGAACTGAAGAAGTTATTGAAAAGGACTTTGTTCAACCAAATACTTCAACAAAGTCAAACCATGGCTTATTTACGAGAGATGTACTAGAATGCCAAATCTCACATTTTCCAATTCATCAAAGTAGTTTAACCTACTTCGGAGTGCTTCGGCGAACTCGATGAGCCTCTGTTTCTCCACCAACTGCATACGCATTAGAAAGAAAAAAATCAGAAGAGGCGCTAAAATGGCAAAATTAAATTACAATACAAATAAGCCTTTAGGACCTTAGTATATGTTAGAAATAACACACATAGCAACAAAACGTTAAAACTGAAGTGACACCTGCATCTAGTGGGTGGAATGGAACATGTTTTTAGATGAAAAATTGATAATAGTCACACAAACAAAATATAATGGGAGATCATCAGTATAGTGTTTGTTTTCTAACTGCCCAGCTAGTAAGAGGAACCTAAGTCTTCTTAGTGGAATTTCTCAATAGCATAACTTGGATTGGTTCCCTATGGCTATCCCTACCAGAGTAATTACTAATTATGCAACATGATAGTTTATCGTAATTCCATAGTTCATAATATTACTTCTAGAAAATATTTGATATGGATCCATATAGAAACTGTATAGCAGGAGGTCACATACAATCAATAGATAGAAATGTCAATATTTTTTGTAGTAGGGATGCAAAATATATCAACAATCAGATCATTAATATGAGATTCAGGCCGACCAACAGGCAAAGGACACACATGGCATGTAAACCTCACAAATTTTGGTAGTATCAGAGATACTCTTAAAGAAGGAATGAGTGCAAAATAAATAATGAATTAAAGATCATTTCTAGTGGAAATTTAACTGTGAATAGTTAACTCCCATAAGAATGAGTAGAAGAGGCATACAAGTTGGTCGCAAGCATCATGCAAAGTTTTTGTCTTTACGGCAACACTGGAGTGCAAGGATTGTAGTTCTTCAAATAAGTTCAGTGTGTCATCGACCTGAATTGGAGGTACTTAAGGTTAAACTGGAAGAAACAAATGTAGTATGTTCATTATAAAATTTGTTCAACATAACTAACAGAAAGGTTTATAAGCCTACTTGTTTAAGGATACCATCACATGTGTTAACACGTTCCTCTAATGTACTCTCGTAGAGGCGATACTTTTCCTCTGTCTGTCAAAAAAAAAAGAGGTGAAAACTCAACATGCCATGGCATGTTGTCAACTACTAACTGAAGAACAGAATATGCACAGACCTCAGATTTCATAGCTGATTCCAGTTCAGCAAACCATTTGTAGAACTACAGGTGGTGATAAAAGTATTAGTTCAATCTGCAGAAACATTTTTCCTTCTATCCTTATAAACATCTTAAAGCTTAACATAAACTATAAGGAAGAGGAACAAATGAGAGTCCAAAATTCTCTAGTCAATCAGTACCGATAGCAATGATGGAAAACTTACCTGATGTGTATTCACCAAAACCGCATCCATCGCACCTGCCTCCTCCAAAGCAGACTCTTTTTCTGGCACGGTCGTACCTCCATCTTCCTGATATAACACCCACAAATCCATTTAAAACTATCACTGGTGCCGATGCAATATATCCATAATTAATATAAAGCAAAAAAGGGTAACAGGACTATAGGAGTACAATTGTAGAAAGAATACACCCTTATAATGACACTGATACGCTTACAAGCAGCCATAAAATGAAAATTTATTCCCTGACACCAAATGCAGGCCTTACAAATCCATTTGACGCCCAAATAAAATTTCAACAATTATCGCAAATCTGATACTCGTTAGATTGAGAAGCATGAGCCAATAATGTCACACTAATCCCCTTATTTTTGTTAATTTACCAAATCCCTGTACTGCAAAGTGTATATGCTCTATTACTGCTAATGAAATATCTTAGCTCCTTCGAACAAAAAAAAATGAAAGGGATCTCCCATACAGGCCTAGCACAGCACGGGACAAACTAGAACCGAATTACGGTGGCACTGACGAGATCTCAACCAGTGACGCGTATATAGCATAAATAACAGCTGTGAGATCCGGCGTCTTACCAGATTGGCCGGGAACGGCCGCTCGGCGACGGCGTGCGAGAGCGCGGAGATGGCGGCATTCTGCTGCTCCGTGAGCGGCGCGTTCTGCAACAGGGAAATCGAAACACGAAGGCCTCAGATCAGATCCACCAGACCGTTGATCGCACCGGAACGACGAGGAGGAGGGGGGCGTGGAGGCGGGTGCCTACCTTCTCCCACGCGTAGGCGAAGTTGTAGCCCTTGGAGACAGCCCCCGACTTGGGCAGGGTCGCCGGCGCCGTCGCCATGGACATCCTCGGGTGAGCTCGCGCCAAACTGGAGGTTTTTTTTTTCAGCAGCAACGCCGTGAAGTCTGAAGGCGTAAAGCTTGTGTACGTGACCAGAGAGGTTTACGGAGAGACAGAAGCTGACTAGTGACTACGCTCAAGGCATCCGTTTCGTCACTTACTCACTTTCGTGTAAGTTGGACTCGAATCTGGAACCCACCTAGTGGACGTGTCACAGGCTCACGGCCCGCTCACTACTCATTTTTTTGAACGACACAACGGGGGACGAACTGTCCATCTGCAATTTTTATTGAAAAGGAGGGGAAAACGTCCAAATGACTTTTACAAGGTTGGGGTATAGATTCGGAATTATCCGTCGCTACGCTGTTCCCAAGGACTAGCAAAATCGAAATAGCGAAATTCTTGGGTCATCTCAATGGGTTCAGAAACCACACGTTTCTCTGGATCATCATAGCGTACTTCCACATATCCACTCAGAGGAAAGTCTTTTCGTAATGGATGACCCTCGAAACCATAATCTGTTGATATACGGCGTAAATCCGGATGATTGATGGAAGAAACACCAGACATATCCCATACTTCTCGCTCCCACCGGCCGGCTGATGGAAATGGACTGACTACCCACACCTTCATTCTTTTCCTCCTCTGCTTATTGATATTACAATCGTATCTTATGCATTCTCTCCTGACGACTCGGCTTCGGCTCAAGGCCCCAGAGGGAGAGTATCATTATTGAGTTGACTAACTCCAACCTCGGTATCAAATTCTTTATCAGCGGGTTCGCTTTTCCAGAATCGAAATTTGTATGATAGATCTACGGCGGAGCCGTTTACCAATGTGGAAATAGTAAGTTTTGACTGACCCAATACAGCACCCTTGCAACTACTATTATCCCTCTTTTTTCATGTATCGGCTCGGGGTATCGAAAAGAAAAAATTCTATCTCCCCTGTCCATAGATTTCAGGATAGCGAGGCATACCAACGCCATGCCAACAAGAGGAATCATCCGGACTTAAAACAGCCGACCTACCCCCTGCCACTTCTTCCTCTAAGTAAAGTTGATAGATTTCTGTACGAGTTTTCAAGTGCCATCTCCAGTCTAAGCGGTTGAGTTCAGTGATTGTATCGAACAAATGGATAAAGAAACACTACGCTTTGCAAGGGCGCCAACCACTAGGTTGTAACGACCAGAACAAGATTCAGTTTGTGTTAAGTCCATGGGACATGGGTATCCTCCTGACTAAAACGATTCAAATCCGTAAGTTCCGCCCTAAGGCTTTTTGATTTAGAATTAGGAAGACTCTGTCGATGACCGGTAGTTAGACCCATAACTTTGCTTTAGTACCCTTCTTTTTAAGACATGCTGTGACACAAGGGCGGGCTTAGGTGTCTCTGAGGACAAGATATGCGACAGCTTCAAAATGATGTATTGAAGGAAAAAGCCACAAAGTGGGAACAGCCATCTCAAAAGAAGTAAGTTCTTGATCATTTCCATGGGAATGTGATTTTTGCGGTTACGAACTCAGTAGCCACGAACTTTTACTACTATTATACGCGTTTTCTGAAGAGCAACATGAGACTTTCTTATTTCACCCATAAAAAAGGGATCTTGGAAAGAAAAAGTTCTTCCCACCTAGTGCTACTTTCTTACTTGCCCCTTTGCCCAATAACTGAGATCTTGCAAATAGTTACTTAATAGCAAGCACTGATCTAACTTCTGCTTTCGAGTAACCAGACGAACGCGAACTACCTTCGTACATTCTGTCCAACTGGCAGGCACACCCCCATATTAATAAGTGATATAGATAGGAATGTGATTGAATAAGAACTCTTCTTAGTATCGCATGCGGAACCCGAAACCAATTCCCACTTCCAACTTGAATGCACAGGGACGAGGACCTATTCTCATAATAGGCAGCAAGCCTTAATAGGAAAGGGGGCGACTGATGACTGCCTTTTTCGTCATAAATCAAAAGGGTGGAGTGTGGAGCTAATATGGCTGGCTACAAGTATAGCCAAAGAAAGATGTTCCAGCTACCCAGAGATTGGAATGTGCTGCCCTATCGACAGGGAATGCTGATACCACCTACGGTGCTTGATAGTCTTCAATCCAGACGGTCTCGAGAGTACCTTGACCCATAGCATAGGGCTTGATGTGGCTTTGGGGCTCCCCATAAGGTAATAGAATAGGTAGTCCAGGCACCATCATCAATATGTTGCTGCTATTGAATCCGGTTTTGAATCAAGCAGCAAGAGTCCGACCTCAGGGTCCACCATAGAAAGGCATTCCTCAGTCCCAGAATAGCATGCATACGGGAGCCATATTCCAATCATGTGAGCAGACTTCTTCGATAAGCAAGCAGCTGTTCGCGTAGGCCCGGATACAGAGGAAAGGGAGGGGAAGATATAGAAATCTATCAAAAGAGCACCTTAACGGCGATGCCTGGAAGGAGTCCCTCTTATTTCAGTATATAGGACTTCTTGTCCGCGGGACCTAACTAACTACCCGATCGATGGAAAATAAGGGCAAGTCAATACCAGATCGCACTCAACAAAGTAAAACGGGATGAATTCAATCGCCAAGACCCGCCACTGGCTGATTCCATAAGCACAGAAAGAAGGGTTTACGAATCAAAAAAAAGCTACTCATTAGGGTCTCTTTTCATACCCGGCTATGTGAAAACCCACGTACTCTTCTCTGAAACTTCATAATACTTCCCATTTTCAGATAAGTAAATAAGCGTACCTCCTTTCCTGAGAGAAAGTTTCTACTTGACTAACCACGGGTCTTGATCACTAAGTTCTAAGGTCAATTCTCTAATGAGAATAGACTCTGTCCACAAGGGCCATCAAGCCAACTATATGGAAGGACCCACTCCCACATTCCCGCTCGTGTTCCGTTTTCCTTGTGGTTCCCGTAGTCGAAGCAGCTTAAAGAAGGTCAGGTTTGGAACTCGTGAGGGATGTTTCGTTGCATGTGGATCTTCCGCGCCTACTTTGTCCTAAATTTGGTCACCCATGCACTTTTCTAGTTAGGGCTCGACTGGGTCCTTTGATAATATAGGTAAGTCGGGCTTCTTTTTAAGCAATATCATGACTAGAATCTTGAGAGGATGACTACGTCCTTGAAGCTACAAAGTCCAACTAATGTTGAATCGACGCATGACGAAAACAAGGAAAAAGAAAAGGTGACTTCCGTTGACCAAGGAAATCGAAATGTATGTGCCGGTAGAACAAAGATACCATTAGGTGAGAAATTGATGCTGCCTGCACGCACAGATTCAGGAGATGACAATTTGAGCTTCAATATGAGATGCCAATGATGCATTCAAAAAGGAATGAGTGCTGCCCGAGTCGACCAAGAGAAGAGGGTAACATCAAAATTCTGGACTACTGAGCAAGCTAACTGAATGGAACAAGAAACCCAGCTCAAAGTGAATGGAGAGAGAACCCCTGCGCCTTGGAAGGATCTGAAGCTGTTCGGACACTCATAGACAAGTGAACTCCAGGATCCCTCGAAAAGTGAAGTGAACTAACTCATATGCGGAAAAGAGTCTTTCATGTCAAGGTGAACAAGTAGAGAAGGCTGATGACTCCCAAGAGCTCTTATCGACGGAGTCGTTTGGCACCTCGATGTCGACTCATCACATCCTGGGGTTGAAGAAGGTCCCAAGGGTTCGGTTGTTCGCCGATGAAAGTGGTACGTGAGTTGGGTTTAGAACGTCGTGAGACAGTTCGGTTCCTATCTACCGTTGGTGTTAAAGGGAGAACTGCGAGGAGCCAACCCTAGTACGAGAGGACTGGGTTGGGTCAACCTATGGTGTACCGGTTGTTATGCCAATAGCAGCGCCGGGCAGCTAAGTTGGTATGGAAGAACTGCTGCGCCGCGGGAAATCCTTCTCTATACAAGTTCTCGTACGAGGTTTTTGAACAGAACTTAAACTCATCCGACTGAATAGGAGAAAGCCTATAAAACAACCAGCTACTATCATTTCTTCATTATAGATTGAGATCTTCTTTGGACTTGATGCACAAATAGATGGAATAGCTGCTAATAGCATATTTTTCTCCTTCATATCCGTGAAACTCATAGTATAGTAGGCTTTTTCAGCTCTGCTCCCGAGAAAATAAAAGAGAAAGGAGACTGATCTTGACGTCGGCGTTGGTTTTTCCAACGAAAAACAATATCGTTAGTTGATTGAACTTCCATGACAAAATGCTAGTTTCATACACTGGAGGTCCCATCGACGAAGACTACTATACGCGTTTTCTTCAGAGCAACTACGGACAAAAAATAGGTGAACCTGCATACCATACTACTCAAAGGAAAGTTCACGTGCCAATCCTTACCATTGGTAACTGTAATTACCAAGCCTAATCTTTCACTAAATACCGAGTAAAGCAAGCAAGAAAGAGGGAAGTTTTCGAGCTAGGCTCGATCCCTTTTGAATCCACTTATAGCTATTTGTAATTCTACTTGAATTAGTTCTTCCTAAGTTTAGTGAGGTGAGTAGCACCACATAAAAACATTCCCCCTAGAGTAGCTGTTAATACGAATAACAGAAACTCTGTTATAGCCATTTCTGTACATTCAATGTACTCTACGGATAGAGGAATACATAAAGTGGAATATAATAAAATGAGAAATTGAAAGATTTCGTTGAAATTGTTCGTTTGGAAATTTCCCGAAAAGCTAATTATAGGTTCTTCTCTCCATCGGAACAATAGGGCCGTTATGCTTATTACTAAACTTGTTGAAGAGATGAATGAAGGGTTTCGCAGCATAGTAAATCAAAATTTTCTACGGAAGCGAACAGAAGGAAAGCCAAGATCTAATCTAGGAGATGCAAACAACGAGAGAGATTGGATTAGATCTTCATACCCTTGAAGATTCGCACAGCAGAACGTTCGTCGGAACGTGGGTGATGTAGTCGTACTCGCTTCTCCTCCTCGCGATCCGATCTGATCTAGCACCACAAGTGGCGGTGCCTCCGTGAGATGCACACGTGCAGCACCTCGACGTCTCCTCCTTCCTCGGACCAACAAGTAGGGTGGAGAGATAGATTGGATCTACAACACGACGGCGTGGTGTATATGGTGGAGAATTTCTGCAGCAGGGCTTCGCCTACAAACAGTCGGGAGGGAGAGAGGAAGGCAGCAGGGCAACTAGGGTTTGGAGGAAGGTGTAGGTTGGGGGGGAGGGGGCACACCAGCCCTCTATATATAGAGGGGGGGTGCGGCCAGCCCTTGCCCATCCTCCAAGCCTATCTCTAGTTTAAACGATTTAAACTCTCCCTTCTAGAAACCCTATCTTATCTCTAGTTTAAACGATTTAAACTTATCTAGGATCGGCTGGGCCCTATGGGGCCTTGTGCCCCTGGCCCAATGCGGCCAGGACACTCCCTCATAGGCCCATGCCCCCTCCCGGAAGGTGGGACCACGTTGGCCCCCTTCCGGAAGGTTCTAGAAGCTTCCGGTACAATACCGATTAACCCGGAACAATTCCGAACTCCAAAAACTGCACTGCCTTATATGAATCTTATTCTCCGGACCATTCCGGAACCTCTCGTGATATCCCAGATCCCATCCGAGACTCCGAACAAAAATTCATAAACCAAGTATCCAATCTATCCTAGCGTCGAGACACGTTAAGTGTGTGACCCTGCGGGTTCGAGAATATGCAGACATGATCTTCTATCAATAATCAACAGCGGGGTCTGGGCACCCATATTGACTCCCACACATTCATCGATGATCATATCGGATGAACCACGATGCCAGGATTCAATCAATCCCATATATATATTCCCTTCGTCTCGCGATATTTTACTTGCCCGAGATTCGATCGTCGGTACCGTCATACCTAGTTCAATCTCGTTCACAGCAAGTACTTTACTCGTTCCGTAATCCGATATCACTTTGTGATTAACTCCTTAACCACATGCTTGCAAGCGGTGTTGATATCGATTACCGAGTGGGCCCGAAGTATATCTCTCCGACTTGGGAGGGACAAATCCCATCTCGATACATACAACCCAACAGATACTTTCCGATCACCTGAGAGACACCTTTATGATCACCCTCTCATAGGATGACGTTTGATGGCCTCAAAGCTTTCTTCCGATACCAGGGAGTTGTATTATCTCATGGTCTAAGGAATACAATATTTGACATAGGAAAAGCTTCGCAAAGATGAACACAATGACACGATCTAATTGCTTCGCTTAGTTTGGGTCTGTCCATCATATCATTCTCCCAATGATATGATCTCATTATCAATTGACAACTCATGTCTATGGTTAGGAAACCTTAACCATCATTGATCAATGAGCTAGTCCATAGAGGCGTACTAGGGACACGGTGTTGTTCACAAACCACACAAGTATTAATGTTTCCGCTTAATACAATTCTAGCATGGAATATAAACTTTATCATGAACAAGAATTATAACAATAACATCTTTATTATTGCCTCTAGGGCATAATTCCAACAATGAAATAGAACCAAATGTTCCTTCCACGAATCATATTGGGTAATTTAATTCTTAGGGTTCCAGAATCCGCCTATTTTACTAGTCTTCGGAAACAGAAAACCCTGAACCAGGAAGAGTTAAGTTATGTAGGGTATGGCTTTTTTTATCGTGTCCACTCTTTCTTCACGTATTTTATTATATAAAAAAACCTCTACTTTAGTTTTGTGCAAGTTATAAGAGAGAATAGGAAATATTTTCTTATTTCTTATTTTTCTTAATTTTCTCAATATTTTGAGCTCGCAAGATTTTGAACCTCGCCATGACTAAACTTTACCAGTTATCATTCCATCTATCTGGTTATTGCTTGATGTGTTGGTTGGTATTGAACTATTTAAGTAGAAGTGATTTCTTCCTCATTAGCTCCATTTTGATTCTCATTTGCATCTTGTGATGAATGAAGTGAACTTGAGCTCTCTAGTGCTTCTATTTTCTCTTAGAACGCATTTACTAGTATTCGATGAGATTCTGAAAGACCAGAAAGACAAGTGATATGAACTGGTCTCTGCATTTCCTCGTGGATAGCCCCCTGTAAATCAACCACCCTTTCATCGGTCGGGTTAAGACCTGGATGGTCTTCAACTACACTACCATTGGATCTGTCAGTCATAGTTCTGACAGAACTTGCTGTGGTGGTAGGAATCGAAGAACTATCCGTGGAATTCAAACTCACTTCATCAAACTGAAAGATACGACGCTCCCTTGGGAGATTCTGCGCGGTACTTTCAGCTGATCCAGCGCTTGCTTGGTCAAATTCCAATACCCGGTTAGGGCTTCTCCTATTAAACATCGTGATCGTGACAATTTTTAGGACCGCTATTTCCTGCACAGAGCCTGTGCTTTTTGTGGTTTTCCGCTCATTAAACCACGCTTGCCGGGGCGATCCAGTCACCCGGAGAAGATTTCTTTTCTTTCCTCGATTTCTGCTTTTCGCCTTTCAAATAGTTGGAATTCTGAGTCCAATTTTGGATTCCGGTTGCTGTGTTAGTTGTTTATTTATTATGTGCTTCCTAATTTTTTTAGGAGTTCTCTTTTTCGTAAGCCAATATCGGCCTAGAAGATCGCACAATCAGTGGGGTAACAAAGATCGAACCCTGGGCTGCCGTTCCAGTACAAGTTTTTACCGTTAGAATAGGAAAAGCCGGGTCAAGAGGGAAAAGGAACCGTGGCACTTCACGTAAAGAGAAGCTTTGTCTGAGCTGCCCACAATGCGTGCAACTAGCGGACAGATACAAGCGACTAAGGAGCGAGGCGGTCGATGAAGTTCACAAGGTCGTGGAACAATAATATCTCCTGTCCCTCGATCTTTTGACTCCGGTAGCGATGCCTTTTCGAAAGACTTCAGTGGTTAACTCTAGAATAATGGGCACTTCTGGCTACTATGTCTAAACCTTAAGGAGGAGGCATTTCAAGTATGGCCTTGATTTTACTCGGGTCGATTTCTATTCCCCGATGTCGAATGACAAACCCTAGGAATTTGCCTGACGAGACCATGAAGGCGCACTTCAACGGGTTTAACTTGAGTGCATGTTGCCTTGGGGGGGAGGAGTGCTCAGAGGGGAATTACAAGAGCACGGCGCACCACTCCTCTACACTCTCGAAGCTACCACGCGAAGGGACTCGAGTCCGCCATAGCCGCAGGTGCTCGATGACTTGCTCGAGGATCGTCGAAAGAGGGAGGTAGACATCGTCGAAGACCATCTGGTTCCTGGCTTTCCAGACCACCCAGGAGGAGTGCTCAGAGGGGAATTACAAGAGCACGGCGCACCACTCCTCTACACTCTCGAAGCTACCACGCGAAGGGACTCGAGTCCGCCATAGCCACAGGTGCTCGACGACTTGCTCGAGGATCGTCGGAAGGGGGAGGTAGACATCGTCGAAGACCATCCGGTTCCTGGCTTTCTAGACCACCCAGAGGAGGCACGAGGTGACGGTGCTCCACAGCGGTACGCCCCAGGAGGGGTTGCTTGCCTGGAGCGCGGCCCAAGCCGCTTCGGCAGAGGTCGGGAGGGCGCATCGCCGAGGCCCAAGCGCACGCCGCCAGAACAGGCGCAGGCGGGAGCAAGTGAAGAATAGGTGGGTGAGAGTCTCTGGCTGGCGGGGACAGAAAGGGCACACGTCTGTGTCCAAGCACCCGATGTGCCGCAGGAAAGCACGCGTGCGGGTATTGCCATGATGAAGAATCCAGACGAACACCTTGACCTTGAGGGGCGCATACCCAGCCTAATTCAAGTCGTGTAGGGGAAGGCCGCACCCGGAGCTCTTCAACATCCTGTACGCGGCCCCGGCGCTGAACTGGGGGACATCGCCCCATGCAAGAGACCACTCATCGTCTGTAGTGGAGGAGCGCGCGAGGAGGTGGTCGAGAGCGCCATGAAGCAAACGAAGCTCGTCCCTAGCCTGGTCGGTCACCCTGTCTTGTGTACGGAGCACAAGAGCCCGATCTGCAAGCGCGTCGGCAACAGAGGCGGTGGCGCGGATCATGTGGGAATACGCCGCGGGTAGGACGGTGGAGAGCGCGCCAAGAAAAGCTCAGTTGTCCCCCTAAAGATCCACGAAACGTCTATGTCCCATACGCACAGAGGTGATTGTCCGATATAGGGACAAAAGCGACGAGAAGACTTGCCAGGCAGGCGTGGAAGGGGCGGGGCGCGCGCACATATAATTCGCGCGGATCCAGTCCAGCCCACGGAGTGCGCTGTCCGCTCACTACTCATTACCGGCTCATTCGCTGGACCGGCGAGGTTCCCATCCATGCGGCCGGCCCATGCGCCGGCGTCGGCGGCGCGCGGAGGCCTGGCGCTGTACGAGCTGTACAGGGCGGCGAGCCGCGCGGCGGCGCCGGCGGTGCTCCTGTGGCGGCGGATGCGAGGGCTGGAGCACCCGTCGCGTTGGCCGGAACGGCTAGGCCGGCCATCGGCTGCGCGGCCCCGGCCAGGCTCGCCCCTCGTGTGGTTCCACGCCGTCTCTCTCGGCGAGGGTATGGCCGCGCTCCCGGTTGTCCGTCACTGCGCCCGCCTCCACCCCGGCCTCCCTATCCTCCTCACCACCACTACGCTCTCCGCCTTGTAAGTCCGCCACCGGTCCACCACTGCTACTCTCTTCTGTCTGTTCATATAATGTGGACATGCTCTGAACTCCCTTCTTTGATTCGGTGTAGTGAAGTTATAAAGGATTTGCTCCCAGATGCTGTCATATATCAGGTGAGTTAATTTAGCGAGGCCGTCCCCACTGGGAGGTGTTGTAAAACGAAACCATTTCTTATTGCCGCGTATGATACATAATGTGCTAATTTTGTAGCATCAGCGATGAGGCACCTATGTTTTTCAAGTGCTTATGCATGTAACTATCTAACTAATATTCAGTTCAGAAGTATCTAACTAATTTTATATCGATGCTTAGCAAAACAAATTTGGTTTCCAAAATCACATAAACATATCAAACCAACTAGGAAACTACAGACAATTATGGTGCTAATTTTGTACCATTGGTGCTTGATTAGGCACCATTGCTTCATTGTGTACCCTTAAATGATTCTTATGCATATCTCTAATATAAATTGATAATAACCATCTAAGCACCTATTTTTCCTGTTCAGTTGTGTCACTACAACTTCATAAGATTCTGTTGTAACTTCTTACTTTTGATCGTTATGCTGTAATATTTGATAGCACAGGCACAAATTTTATGCAAGTTCCGCAAAAATGCAGCTTGTGAGATACACAAGCAGACTGAGGTATTTGATTCTGGGTACTCTTCCTTCTAAGTTCTAATGAGGCCTTTTGGGGTTTGTAGTTTGCACCTCTTGACTGTCCTGATGCAGTAGAAAGTTTCATTGGATACTGGAAGCCAAGTTTGATAGTTCTCATGGAAAGTGAACTGTGGCCAAACCTCATCATGTCTGCAGCGGAGAAAGGGGTGAGCAGTTCTTTTAGTTTTATTGTGCATCACCAGATCCCTCTTAATGATCAGTCACATATTCTAATTTCTAGTGTCTGAGCTGTCTTTTCTAAATTTTGTGCATACATGAGCAGATCTTATTTGCCTCTTTTGTCCACTAGTGTCTGCATCATGCCCTAGCTAATTGTTTGTTATGAACATGATTGGCCTGCCTGTTTTCAGATTGCAGTGGCTCTTTTAAATGCCCGCATGTCATTGAAGTCTTTCAACCGTTGGTCAGTGCGTCTAGGGTTGCCATTAGTCTCTATGATGCTCTCTAAGTTATCACTGGTCATCCCATTGGTAAGTAAAGGTGGAGTTTTAAAGCCTATTTTGATGTACAACTGTTACCCCCTTCATAGTTCATTTTATCTGGTGCAGAGTACTATTCAGGCTGTTCGTTTTCAATTGCTCCATACACCACCACAGAAAATCCATTTCGCTGGTGATCTAAAATATGGTATGCCTTGTATCTCCTTTTTCTCTAGTCAATCATTGTTTTGACAAATGACAATGCATTTGGTAGCGAACCTATGCGTGGTGCAATTCTAACGGGTAGTCTCAGGAGCTTGAAAAGATATCCCTGTTCACAACTGAAATGATTTGTATAGTGACTCGTTTGATTATCCTAAGCTGTTGGTGATGTTGAGCCTGGGGAGAAAGAACTCAATACAATCAAAGGTCTGCAGCAGCAGTTCAACAATAGGCCCACCTGGATGGCAGCTTCCATTCACAAAGGTGAAGAAGAAGGTAAGCACGACGGAAGTGCACCTTCTTGTCATTAAGTGACCTGATATAATTAGCTGTACAGCTGCACTTCCGGTGAACTGTACGTAGGACTGCAGTTAGCTATGTGGTTGTCCCCTGCTAGCCTAACCTCTTTATTGACTTCTTTACAGTAGTCTCTAAATATAAGTTTATCCATTGCTAAAGTGATCTACAAATGAGTATTAAATAAAATACCTTGTATGATGAATACATTCATGCAATCTCCATATTGACATTCAAAGGGGTTTAGAGTTGCAAGTTTGCATTGTTTGACAGCTGTGCTGAAAGGGACTTGGATTAGGAATGGGAGTAGATAATCAGATTTCCTTTGTAAATTATTATTTTTATGGCATATCTCCTCAATATATTTAAGGTTGCTTAGTCAATAGAGGATTCTGCGCCCTCCAAGTTGCCAAAATTTATAACTATAGCTGCTTTTTTTAGGAGCTGCCTTTGTTATCCTTTCATATCCTTCTGACTGATCTTCTGACGTATACTTCAGTTTTCTTACTATTTTTATAGTACACCAATCATGGAAAAGGACCTTGCACAGTAGCTTTTGGAGTCTTGGAAGAATTTATTTCCTAGGTCATTATGATAGTGTTCACACCATAAAAGATTTTCACAAGCTACCTTTTGTTTTCTTTTTCAGTCATTCTCCGCGTTCATGACGAGTTAATCAAAACGTGTCCTTCTCTACTTCTAATTCTCGTGCCAAGACATCCTGAGGACAGCATGAATGTTTCTTTAGTATGTTAATGGTGCCTTTCTTAGCCTTTCAGTTTACCATATTTGGTGTATGAGTTCCTGAGTGCATTGTCAGTTATTTGATTTCTTACCAGTTTTTAATATCATACCATGTTGAGTACTCGAAACGTAAAATCTTTGTAAACAATTAAGATGCGGAACTTATTATGTGAATAACATAACTAATTATACATGATATGAATTTTTGACAGTTTTCTAAAGCATGGTGGTATAACAGGCCTGAACAATATCTTTGTATACATTTTGCAGGCACTGAAGAAACAGAAGGTCAATTTCGTGCTGAGGTCAACAAACGAAGTGGTGTCTTTAAACACTAGGGTATACGTGGTTGATACTTTAGGTTTGTGTTCTCTCTCCTTTGGGAAGTCTGTGCCTTATTTCTGTACAGGTTATGTATATCTGTTTGAACTATTAGTTAATGGCAGAAAATATCATGGAAAGCAGGGGAGTTAAGAATGCTCTACAGGGTCACTCCAATAGCAGTTGTTGGGGGCTCATTTTTACCTAGCTTAGCTGGCCATAATTTTTCTGAGGCTGCTGCAGCCGGGTGTGCTGTTCTGACTGGTAAGGCAAATGTATCTACCTACTTGAATTTACATTATTTCTCACGAGTTGCACTGGCTTTCAGGTCCCCATGTTGGACATTTCTATCATATGTTGGTTGAATTGTGGCAAATAAACCCCTTAGCTGTCAAGCAGGTGACAAAAATTGTTCTGTACTTCTCCTTTTATCTAAACAACATATCTATGTTACATCATTTGTACATTGAATGACTTCTGAAAACAACCATTGGTAGCTGGATCATGAATGATGATCTATTTATTTTTGGCTGTGGCTTTGGCTTTCTTGCTACTTCATAATTTTATTTAGGAAGTAATATTAATGTTTAACATGGTTAAGGCCCCTACAATTCTTCATAGACTGCTTGCTCTTTAAAGAAAAGATTTTGTGATCAGGCCTATTAGGAGGCTGGTACTTTGACCTTTTTCTGAATCTAGAATACTGATGCCATTGTTCCTTTTAGTTGACAGGAGAAGTTGAACTTCTGGAAGCACTAAAAGTAATGCTTAGCGATTCCAAAGCTCTGGAAGCACGTCAGAAAGCTGCCAAAGATGCATTTTCCATTATGTCAGATGGAGTTGTGAACCGCGTATGGAATTTAGTCTCCACGTTCGCAGTTGACTCCCAACAGAAACATGGAGTAGCTGTTTAACTCCTGGTAAAGTCTTCCCAGCAAGCGCATGGAAACTATTTCTTTTCCTGATCAGCAGCATTTAACGCGTTGACATCTGCTAATGGATTTCTTTAGTGGCTGGTTCGGAATACATGGGGGTGCCCTCTCTGGCACGTTGATATTTCCGATGAATTTCTTGAGATACTGCTTCGGAGTACATGGGGACACTCTGAAAAGTGGCTTATATTATGGAACAGAGGTAGTAGGAAGTTTCAAAATTTTCTTTGTGGAATTAGATGTACAGGAGGGCAGCCCTGAATCGTCCCGCAGTTTCCATGTATACCTAACATCATATGTCTGGTGAGCGGTGTTCCCTACCGTCACTTGAAGGAACAGTGTATCCGCCGTATTTGTATCCCGTCATATTTTTCAATTTTCTTCTCTATTCGATTCGAATTACTCCTGCTGAGTTCCTGTTACTAGTTTCACAAGTCTTGTAGTTCTCGGAGATTTCGAAATCAAAGGCATTAGGCAGATTTAGTTCAACGTGCAGCCCATTGTTAGAGTACGTCATGGGCCTGGGCCTGGGCTGGCAGTATAGCCCATTAGTCTTAGGGTTAATTAGAGATAAGGGTCACTTGCTTAGGGGTCAAGTAAGCCTTGTTTGGGAGTCAAGTAAACCTCTCTATATAAGGAGAGGAGATGTATCAATCTAATCAAGCAAGAATTAAGAAGGAAATCCCTTCCCTCTTGCCACCGGCTGTGGACAAGGCCCCCGGCCGGCCCTCTTGCGCCCTCCCTCTAGCACGGCCATAACACTTGGTATCAGCTTTCCCGGGTTCGATCATGTTCAGCCCTCCACCAAGTTCTTTCCACCCGTCGTCGCCGCACTCCGACGCCCCCGCCGTTCTCTCCCCGGCGGAGATGACCGCAGCCCTCCGCGATCTCGCCACCGCGGTCCAGGAGATCCACCTCTACTTGGCCGGGCCCTACGGGCCACCACCGGCCGCACCACCGGGCCGCTGCTCCTGCCGTGGCAGCCGCCGCATCTGGCGGTCTCCGCCGCGGTCACCGCCACCACCTCGTCCTGGTTGTCGTGGCCGTCCCAGCCCCTCGCGGGCCCCATCGTGGCCATGGCCCTGCTGCAGCAGCCGCCGCTGCCACTCAACCCCGGGCCAGCTACGACCGCGCCGGCGGGAGTTCCGATCCAAGTCCGGTTCCCGCCCTCGTCGTCACTGCTTCCGTCTTGGATCTCTACCCGCCACGTGTTGGAGGCGGTGAGGCTGCAGGCTGCTGCGCGCGGCCTCCTAGCGCGCCGACGTGTGCGGGAGATGCGTGGTCTGCAGCTGCCGCTCCTCCAAGTTGCCCTTCGCTGCGCCAAGGACCTCGATCTCGTCCGCTGCGTCGGGGCTCTTGGACATGCGGTTTCCCCCACGAGCGGCGGGCATCCTGTTTTCCCCGTGTGCAGCGACCTCAAAGTCTGCGACATCAGCGGTTGGGAGGGCGCACCCCTCCTCGACAAGAGCGCACCGCGTAACACCACTGCATTCCGCCGTCGGCCACCGCGAGGGCGCCTCCGCTCGTCGCTCTTGCGACCTCTTCCAGGTGGCCGTACACATGCACTCCGTTTGTCCAGATGGTGTCCATGGGATCCAGGTGGTTGTACACGTGCACGTACGTCATGCGGATGTCTCCACTTTTTGTTAAGGGGTCCAAAATAGAGCGTCCCAGCCCATTTCAGGTTGAGAGTAATAAACCAAGCCAAGATGCAAAAGGCTTGTTTTTAAGTGTGAGGTTTGTGTCGCGTCGAGTCATCGTTATAAGTTGGTTAGGTTGCAGCTCGAGGACGAGCTGCATGTCTAGGTGGGGTGTAGTGTTAGAGTACGTCATGGGCCTGGGTTGGCAGTATAGCCCATTAGTCTTAGGATTAATTAGAGATAAGGGTCACTTGCTTAGGGGTCAAGTAAGTCTTGCTTGGGATGCAAGTAAATCTCTCTATATAAGGAGAAGAGATGTATCAATCTAATCAAGCAAGAATTAAGAAGAAAATCTCTTCCCTCTTGCCACCGGCCGTGGACAAAACCCTCGGCCGGCCCTCTTGCGCCCTCCCTTTAGCACGGCCATAACACCCATGTCCTTCACATGGTTTTCTCGGGCCGGTCATGTGGAACCCATGTCCTTTCATCCTTATTTGTAGCCCCGTACTATCGACCAATCATAGGTACGATCCCGTTCCATGTATGGGCAGTCTGCAAATTAGCATGAGTCAACTCTTCTCCTCCGTTCTGCAATGCACATTGCGTGCTTCAACTCCCTAACCGTGTTCTTACCTCAAAAGCAAATGTTCTCGGAGCACAGGTGACATGATCTACTCCTTCCGTCCCAAAATAAGTGACGTAGGTTTGTCTAAATTCGGATGTATCTAGATACGTTTTAGTACATAGATACATGTGAATTTAGATAAACTCAAGTCATTTATTTTGGGACGAAGGGAGTAGGTGAAATGTTCTCGGAACATACTCACTCTCAGTTGCGACGCTTTCAACTAGGAGTACATTCTTATGATTGCAACACTCGCACCATTTCAATTGCATCCTTGTCAAGTGCGCGCCACTCTCAACTACTCCTTCCGTAAAGTATAAGATGTTTTACCTTTTGTGCGAGGTGAAACATCTTATATTTTCGGAGCATAGGGCGTCTAGATACAGTCGTTTCATAAAAGTTAAAACATCTTATATTTTGGAATAGAGGTAGTACATGCTAGTTTTACCGCTCTCAAATGTAACTTTGTCAACTGCACCGCTCTCAACTACTCCCTTCGTCTCAAAATAGATGTCGTTTTTTTCTAAATCGATTGTCATTGTCCATCACACTCATCTCAAGTGCATTCTTGTCGACTGTATTGAAAAAGTACAAGGAAAAGGAGGAAATCCCCTAAACTCTACGCGTGTTCGGGACAAGAGAGAGGTGGCTGCCATTGTAAAACTCATCTAGGGTCCGTCCCTCTCGCCGGCGACGCCGCCAGTCCGCTCCGTCTCCAGTGGCCTTGGTGCCTTGAAGGTGTGGTAGACCATGACCTCTCGTCGGCGGAAAGGTTCACGTTTCTTATTTAGCTGTTTTCAGTGTCTTTTTTAGGATGTTGAGACGATGGTCCGAAGTTAGAATAAAATACTCCACGCCCTATTCCCGCTCTGGTGGTGCGCCTTGCACCGGCTGAGGTCGTGTGGAGTCGTGTGTCGGATTATCTCTTGGGATCCGGTCATTTTTTGTGTTTTTTTGTGTGGTTTGGAGTTAGTCTCTTCCGATCTATGATTGTCATGTTTGGCGATGGTTATTGCTTTGGTACGCTAGTCTGTTGGTGTCTTATCACGATAACTTCCATTTACTACAACAAGCTCTACTACGACAAGCTTTGTCCAGTTCCGGTGATGGAGGGGCGAAGATGGTGGTGCGTCTTCGGCTTATGTTACTCCCTCCAATCCAAATTACTTCTAAGATTTGTCTAGATTCGGATGTATCTAGCACTAAAACATGACTAGATACATTCGAATCTAGACAAACCTGAGAATATCAATATGGATTAGAGCGAGTAGTGTATCTAGTTGTCGCTAGGTGGTCCTATGACCTATTATAATTTTTAGGCATTTTGTACTGATGTTGATGGTTATTAGATAGGTGGAATTTAAAAAAAAAATACAAGAAAAAAGTTGAGGAAACGTTTAATAAATTTTTATGTGGTGGGCGTGGAACTACTCAATTTGCGTTGGATAAAGAATCAAGGATCGTCGATTCACAAATAAATTGTTTTCATTGGACTTGAAAATGGATCTTACAGCAGTAGTTTAAAAGTTCCCAGCTGAACGTGCTCAGCGTACTGTATGTCATTAATATTCAGCACGTTATAAACACGAGGTTTTACCATATTCGGGGTTTGGAAGCAACGGCCAACTGGACACATCACACGGACCAAGAACAACTCCGAAGCGAGAGCAGCCCAATCCCATGCCGCTCTCCCATTCTCCAGCAGCCACCCATCCGCCGCTACCCGCGTCCTCCTTTTCCTCCCGCCGCACGCGATCGATATGCCCGCGCGCCGGCGCTGCTCCGGCGGCGGAGTCGCTCCTCCCTCGCGAGCTGCGGGCGGAGTCGCTGCCGCGGCACGTGGCGGTGGTGATGGACGGGAACTCGCGGTGGGCGCGCGCGCGGGGGATGCCTGCGGCGTTCGGGCACGAGGCTGGGCGGCGCGCGCTGGAGGAGACGGTGCGGCTCTCACGCGGCTGGGGCATCCGCGCGCTCACCGCCTTCGCCTTCTCCCACGAGAATTGGAGCCGCCCCAAGGTACTACGTACACCTGGCCGTGGCCGCGCGCGCCTTTGCCGATTCCCTCCGCGGCTCCGCGGCCTCCACTCTGAGCTTGACTTCGGCTGCTCCTGAATTCGCAGATGGAGGTTGACTTCTTGATGGGGCTGTTCGAGCGGGTGATCCACGACAGCGTCGCTGAATTCTTGAGGTACACATGTCACTCTACTGCAAATTAATGGCGGCTTCACACTTTCGTCGTCTCTATTGCCATTCTGACAAGATGCACTCGAGAAGCTCGCTTAATCGTCTGACCGGCGGCTCCTGCAGATTAATTTAACACGCTAAACTCTCCACTCTAAGTGATAAACGCCAAGATTACAGCCGAAGGACAGCTCGATTTGCACTACTACCAAAATGATACCCCTGCTCTTACTGATTGCGGCGGTTTGGCTTGCGCAGGGACGGAATTCGTCTACGAGTGATCGGCGACTGCTCGAGGCTGCCGGTGTCGCTGCAGAGGACCGCGAGAGAGGCCGAGGAGGCGACGAGGAGGAACTCAGAGCTCCACCTGACGCTAGCGATCAGCTACAGCGGGCGAAGGGACATAGTGCAAGCCTGCCGGAGCCTCGCCGAGAAGGTGCGCGGCGGGCTGCTCAGACCGGAGGACATCGACGAGCTGCTCTTCGCTGACGAGCTCGAGACGAGCGGCGGCGACGACGAGCTCCTGCCTTGCCCTGACCTGCTCATCCGGACCAGCGGCGAGCTGAGGCTGAGCAACTTCTTGCTCTGGCAGTCGGCCTACTCGGAGCTCTTCTTCACCGACACGCTGTGGCCGGACTTCGGGGAGGCTGACTACCTCGAAGCGCTGAGCTCATTCCAGAGCAGAGACAGGCGGTTTGGCCGAAGGAATTTGTAGCACATGGCCACCAAAAGGGTTGGTGTTTTTAGAAGCTTGATTGATTGATACTACTATTATTAGCAGATAAGCAGTTACCCATAAAACACGCATAGCAGAGCTCAAACTAGTACATTTTGTACTCCTTTCGAGTCAACTAATTTGGGTTAGAGAGAGTACAGGGAACAACAATTTTAGATAGAGGATTAGCTCAATCAAGCTATCTGATTGCCCCACACAGCTGCGCGATGTACCGTGGATAAACGTAACGTGCATTGGATTTGACGGAGTTGAGTTAGGGTCTTTCTATTTTCTCTTAAAACGATTGGCTAAAGGGGACAAATCCTTTCTTTGCCTACGCATTGTGGGACAGACGAGACCTTTCCAGCTGCGCGTACAGCAATACTAGATAACACCCGGTTAATTTGGTCGTACCTACGATTCAATTTCGGGTGAGCGAGCTCACCGCTATAAGATCAAGCCAGTGCTTGGTTCTACTATTTTCTTTTAGAAATGGCATTACTCTCTCTCTCTTATACGAGAAAGACATAAGATCCGGTATGGCCTTTTTCTATATACTCCCTCCGTCCCAAAATAAGTGACTTGAGTTTGTCTAAATTCGCATGTATCTATATACTAAAGCGTGTCTAGATACATTCAAATCTACACAAACCCACGTCACTTATTTTGGAACGAAGGGAGTATAATTTTTATTTCTCGTTACGGTAGCTTAGCCAAAAAGGATAGGAGGAGTCTAGATGCAATAAAGACATGACGCATGAATAGGGTGGGACTAGATTGGAAGAGGGCGGGAGGAGGTGTGCATCGAGGGGTAAATGGGCAATATAAATGGGGAAGGGAATGTGCGACCACGCGGCCGATGGTGCGTGCTATGCGATTATCTAGTGAGATTTGGTGATTATTGTAAAAATAAAAAAAATAAACGGAACATGTAGTAATTTGATGATGTGGCAAGCTTGGTGAGCTGCATGTTTAGAAAAATAAGTTAGTGGGATGATCTACTTAGTTATATATAATTACGGTATTGAACATTGATATTTGGAACGTGGTCCTACTATAATAGGCTATGCATAGTAGAGCATCTCCACTCGTGCCCCCCAATACGGCGTCCGGCGGATGGCCTTATGAGGGGCATCGGCGCCAGTTCGTCAAATGGGGAGGCGCCGACTGCCAGCCACATACCACAACCCCCAAACATGCCTCCCAAATATCTTGACAATTCAAACATAACAAATCTTCGATCACATAGTTTTCGCGCCTACAAACCGATCAAATAGTCTCGACGATCATGTCGCCGCAAATCGCTATGAATAAAAGTCTAACAAACAAAAAAGGGTGCATGCCAGCCGGCCTCACATTACATAGCCGCAGAAATCACATGGAGATATCATTCGCCGAGGTAAAAGGCACCTTCTCTAGGGTAGCCGATGGCGGGGTAGCTATCGCCGGTGGAGCCTCAGTCGTCGGGGGGGGGGGGGTCTCTGTTGCTGGAGTCACTATCGCCGGTGGAGCCTCAGTCGCTAGGAGGGTCTCTGCTACCGGAGTCGTTGTCTGTAACACCGATATCCTTTGTTTACTTGGTTGTAATCCAAACCCTAGCGGGGATTTGCACTTCTATTCAATTGTACCTTCATATTTCATCCATATTATTGTCATAATGTTGAGTCCCTTCGTATATGAGTAGTTCCTTTGTTCTTGGGGAGACATGGAGAAACCCTAGCACTATTATGAGATGAAATAAAGATGATCTATAATTTCATTCATGAACATGTATTAGTTTTCTCTCTAGATATTATGTGAAGTGCACCATGTAATATTAGCCTATGGGACTAGAGAGGAAACTGTTGTTGATGACATAACGTGTCGGCTTGCTATTCATGTGGTAACAGGGATTAGAGGGGATTCTCTAAGCTCATATCAATATCCATGGAAAAACCCTTAAGTGTGAGAGTTCGGAGTGGTTTGCTTACGATCATTGTAGTGGTTATTAGGGATGAAATTGAAGGAGATGTGCCCTAGAGGCAAATAATCAATGGTATTTATTATCATATCTCAATTAGTTCATAATAGTTCTATACCATGTTATAACTATATCAAACGGAAATGTTGATATAGGTGTGGTGTGTAAACAAACCAAGGTCCCTAGTAGCCTCTATACAACTAGTTCATTGGACAACTGATGATCAATGTTTCCTGATCATGGAGCAGTTATGCCAATTGATAATAAAGTCATATCTATTGTAACACAATCAAGCCACATAGTTCATCGTTGCAATAATTAGAAACGTAGTGACCTTCTTCTTTAACCGTGAGATCACATCTAATCACTATCACCCGAGGTTGCTTAGATTTACATCAACCGTCACACCGTAACAAGGTGATCATAAAGATGTATATTGGGTATTCTAGAGGGATAGGTTGAGGCGTATGCATCAAGATCGGGACTTGTTCTCTCGCATGACGGGAAGATACACTGGGCCCACACATTGAGATTGTATCCAAGAAATTGCAACGAATGACTAGGTCACGAGGATACGATAATTAGAAACATAGTAACATTCTCCTTTGGCTGTGAGATCATATCTAATCACTATCACCCAAGGCTTCTTAGATTTACATCAACTGTCACACCGTAACAGGGTGATCATAAAGGTGTATATTGGGTATTCCAAAGGGATAGGTTGAGGCATATGCATCAAGATAGGGATTTATTCTCCCGCATGACGGGAAGATGCACTCGACCCACTCGGTGAGATTGTATCTAAGAAGCTGCTGAAAGGGAAATGGACGTCGCCTAGAGGGGGTGAATAGGCATTTTAAAATTATTATGGTTTAGACTCTAATAAATGTGAAATAAAACTTAACGTTTAATTTATCAAGCCAAAACCTATATTCACTAGGTTCACTAAGTGCACCAACAACCTATGCTAAGAAAGACAAGCAACAAGGTGATAGCAAGATATAATACTTCAAGCACGATGGCTATCACAAAGTAAATTGCATAAGTAAAGGGCTCAGTTGAGAGATAACCGATGTATGCGGAGATGATGATTTGTTTCCCGAAGTTCACTTCCAAAGAAGCTACATCTCCGTTGGAGAGGTGCGGGGCGCAATGTACTTCGAACGCCACAAATGGCTCACCTTGAGGTGTGGTGGCTCGATGCTCACCCAACGCCACACAAGGCCTCACCAAGTATGAGAAGCCACGCAACTCACCGACGCCACAAAAGCCTCACCAAAAACCCAAGAGAAACAAGCTCAAAAGCTTGAACTCGCCGAACCTCCGAGGAGAACTCAAACCTATGCACCAAATGCAAGAGGCAAGTCATTCTCTCTCAAATTCCACCAAAGCTACAAAAACTATTGGGGGAATAAGAGAGGAAGAACACAAGAGGAGAACACAAAACTCTCCAAGATCTAGATCCTAAGGATTCCTTCACAAAGAAGGGATTTGGTTTGGTGGGGTTGTAGATCTAGATCTCCTCTCTCAAATCCCTCAAAAAGATGCAAGAATCATAGGAGGGGGGAGGGGAGAGGGCAAGCTCTTCAAGGTCAACAATGGAGGAGAGAGAGAGAGAGAGTGAAAAAAGACCAAAAGAGTTAACCCCATGAAGGGGATGAGGAGCTCCTTTTAAAGGGCTCCTGATATGCCCATTATGCATAGAATTGCGCATGGCCGGTAGTACTGGTGGGTGGCCGGTACTACCGATGGCACCCAGCCAATGGTCCAAAACAGGGATGCGAACGAACACAAAAATGATCCTAGCCGGTACTACCAGCGTCCACCAGAACTTCCGGCGGGTACGGTACTACCGACTGAAGTACCGTCAAATAGTGCATACCAAGACAGAGAGAGTACTGAACCAAAATCGGGTTTATCGGAAGTTGGGCCGGAATTAACACTAGTACTACCAGTGGAAAATGCCCTAGCGGTACTACCGGTGGACGGCCAGAACTTTTGGTCAGGCAAAAACTCCAGAACCAAAACTGCCACAACTTTTGCATCCGAACTCCAAACGAGATGAAACCAATTTTGTTGGAAAGATAACGAAATATTGGGTATCACCAAGGGAGAAAATACCATGAATATATATGTGAGATACCTCCCAAGGTGTGGATCCATAAAACCCGCAAGATTAAAAACGCAATAATATATGCAAGGGAAATCCGTTTTTGATGAACTAGATCTTGTTATGAAGATAACCACAAGCTCTAGATCCTCACATGGACAAGAACCAAACAACAACCAAGAAATATGATGCTATGTATGCAAAGGTTTGAGCTCTCTCCGAAAGATATGAACAAGTCACCCACTCAAGAGCCCCTCTTGATAGTATGGCTATCTATCCTAAACTTGGTCTCCCAACTACAAGAGACTGGTAAAATAGAAAACCTATCAAGATCATACCTTTGCCTTGAGCATTCCACTTGAGCTTGATGTAGACCGTCTTGTCCTTCTCAAGATGGATCGCCTTTCCTGATTGCACTTGTTTTCTCTTGCTTGATGAAGACTTGAGAAATGCTCCCCCATACTCTATGGGGAATCCTCTTCTTCGAACTTGTCTTCATCATTCCATGATTGCCGAGGATGGCAAGCTTCAAGCATGAGATCTTCTAGAGATGACGCATCTTGAGCTTGCACTTCAAATCTTGATGATGTCTTGAAGATAACCATTGGGAACTCCATC
Source organism: Avena sativa (assembly GCA_916181665.1). Classification (NCBI taxonomy): domain Eukaryota; kingdom Viridiplantae; phylum Streptophyta; class Magnoliopsida; order Poales; family Poaceae; genus Avena; species Avena sativa. Next base: position 622,499,923 of record OV702288.1, on the reverse strand, counting down.
TTCTTCTTCTTCTTCAAGACATACTTGATCTTCTTCTTCTACTACTTGATTCCAATAGGCACAAAGGCCTTGGACACTGCTTCTTCTTTTTCATCCTTGAAACCAACACATGGTCAAAGTGATGCCAATAGACAAACCTACAAGTGAAACTCAATTTGCACATTAGTCCATAGAGATTGTCATTAATTACCAAAACCACAAATGGGGGCATACATGCCCTTTCAGCTACAATGAATGACTAGGTCATGAGGAAGCGATATCATGTGAACGAGTTTAGTAGACTTGTCGGTAACGAGATTAAACAACGTATGATTGATACCGATGATTAGATCTCAGACGAGTTATGTATCGAAGTAACAAAAGGAATTGGAGTCGATGTTTATGGTTCAAACAACAAGAAATCATGGAATACACATGGGTCATTATGGGCATCCCAGTCCCACTGATGATCATTGATATGAGAGGTGTCTCGATCATATCTATGATGTTCCCGAACCACAGGGTAACAAGCTTAAGGGTTCTACAATGCTTGGAGATTGTTCCGAAAGCATCGGGATCACGAGTCAAAAGAAAGAGAGAAACCTGAAGAGTTCCAGGTAAAGTTCGAAGAAGTTTGGAATGATCGAAAAGGTGTTTTAGATCATGAGTAAATGTTAAATATGTTTTTAATATTAATTATTGGAATTAATAATAAAAAATAATATTTAAAATTGATATTTTGGCATGCCTTCCCTAATGGGCTAATTCTCGGAGGAAAAGGCCCATCAGGGAGGGCACCCCTAAAGGAGATATGCCCTAGAGGCAAATAATAAATGGGTTTTATTGTCCTATCTCAATTAGTTCATAATAGTTTCATACTGTGCTATAACTGTACCAAGTGGAAACATTGATACACATATGGTATGATACAAACCAAGTCCCTAGTAGCCTCTATTCATACTAGTTCGTTGGGCAACCGATGATCAAGGTTTCCTGGTCATGGAGCTTCTATGCTAGTTGACAACGAGGTCATATCATTAGTGAATGATGTGGTGGACATTTACCAAAGATTGCGACATGATCAAGTCACATAGTTCATTGTTGCAATAGTCAGATACATAGTTTCCCTCTCCTTAGACCGTGAGATCATATTATTCATTGTCTTCGGAGGCTGCCTTGACTGCATCAAACGTCACACGATGAAATGGTGATTATAAAGATGTGCGTTAGGTATTCCATAGGATCAGTAGATTACTTATGAATCAAGACCAGGATTTGTTCACCCACGTGACGGGTAAGATACATACGACCGACTTGGTGAGATTACATCCATAATGTTGCAATATATGACTAGGTCACGGGGATGTAATATCGCGAGAACAAGCAAAACAAAAACTTGTCGGTAATGAGATTGAACAAGGTATGTGATACCAATGATCAGATCTCGAACAAGTCATATCAAAGAAACAAAAGGAATTGGACTCAACATTTTACTATTCAAATGACATTGTCATAATGGAATGCATAGGGGTTATTATGGGCATCCTGGTCCTGCTATTGATCATTGATGGAGATCATGTCTGTGCCATTCCCGAGCCATGGGGAAATGCACTTAAGGGTACGATGAGCTAGAGATCCTCTGTAAGTTGGAATCACCAGATGAAAGAGAAAAGGAAACCAGAAAAGTTCTGTGAGAGAAATGGAATCATTCTGGAAAGTTCTGAAGTTGTTCGGAGGAAATCGAAAGGGAATTGAACGGTGTTTCAGGTCAAATCGGATTTTTTAATATGTATTTACATATTAATTAATGTAATTAATATTAAATATAATAGTAAAATCTAATTTTAAAGGGTATTCCACTAATGGGCCAAATTCCTAGGGAAAAGGGTCCATGAGGGAAAACCGCAAGAGGGAAGGGCCAAGGCCTGGACGCCACATGGGGCCCACCCAGCCAGCCTTGGGCTATGCGCAGGGTGGGGATGCCCCTGGCCGGCCGACCCATGGTGCCCTAGGGCCCATGGCGCCACCTCCCCCTCTCTCCCTTGTTTAGTCACACATGGGAAACCACACCTCCCTCCGCCTATATAAAGGGTGCCTATGGATGGGATTACACACACAATTTGAGAGGTTTTGTAAGGCTTTTTCCTTAGGGAATTCTCTTCCCTCTCTCTCTAGTTGTCTCCACACATCGACACGGTCCCAATAAAGGACTATACGCGCAAGAGACGGCACACCTGCAACACGTGTTGCACTGCAGATTCCAAGCCAGAGATCTACTTCCGCGCTCCCGACAGGGATCGAGGGGATCAAAGGTCATTATCATACACCGTATATGTACGAAACCTCTAGGGTGCCTCATATGAGGGCATCTTGGATGTCGTGAGCTAGAGCTGCTGCACGATGAAGATGGTGCAAGGGGTGACCTGCGAGGGGCTTCGCGACCTTGAGATCAGCTACGAGTTCGACTACTGCAACCACGTTCCTCTCGGAACGTTAAACGTGTACGATCTACAAGGGTATGTATTCTATACACTCCGGTCATTACTACATTACTATGTAGATAGGTCTTGGGCAGTTAGGGTGTTCCAACGTAGAAAAAAATTGTTTTCTACTACAAAATCCTTCAGTGGTATCAGAGATGATCTATGCGTAGGAGTGTTGTACGGCCAATACGCACATGTATTGTGCAGGCATTGATCATTTAGTTGTTACCCTCTAAGGTGTACTTGTTTATATAGTGGTATTGTTTGATGAAGCGGACTGGACCGACCTTACACGTATTCGTACATCAGACTGGTTCCACGCTCGACATACGGCTTGTCCCGTATAAGTGGCTAGTGGGTGTGTGTCTCTCATTCAATAGTTGATATAACATTTACAATGGAGGGCCCCGAAAGGGCTGTAGTAGAGACAAATGTTGGATCCATGTTGTGGTTGGAAAGTTCGTGGATTAGAAATGGTTCTATTGTGAAAGCCCTAACAGCCACGTAAAACTTGCAAAAGATAAGGTAGAAGCGTCTAACTTTGTTTTGCAAGAGGACTTGTATTATGATATGATCTTGGTCGTTACGAAGGTAAAGTAGTTTAATTTTCTTTTACTTAGAAGTATAGTAATGGTCATCATTCCGATGGACGACCCGCTGGTGGCGTCGTGGACTTGGCATCAAACCGGAGCGCTCGATGGAGATCAAGTCACAAGAAGAAGGACCATATCATATCACAATATACATGTGTTGTTGATACATGTTATTCATCTTATTGTGTGCTAGTATTAGATTCTCAATGGTAGCATATTAGATAAGATAAAAATCCCTAATAATTCCAATGATAGTGTTCTCCCTTGTGCGTGCAAACGCCAAGAAAGTTCATCATTATGAAGCCGATCGTGATGATCAGGGGCTAGACATATCTACGTTCGCATACGGTGTGGGTAACAAGCCATGTATGTGTCACGCAACACATTAAGGTTATTTTGGCGAGCCTAGCATGTACAGACATGGCCTCAGAACACAAGAGACCGAAAGGTCGAGCATGATTCACATGGATGATGTGATTGACATTGGGGAATGTCTACCTTTGAAACTATATTGCCGACCGTGACGATCGGGGGTGGTGTAGTGGATTGGGATCGTGTGATCGCTAAAATCGTCCAGGGGATGACAATTATAGTGGGAGCTCAATTATGAATTGAACTCATATTATGAACTTAGTCTAGATGTCTATTTGCAAATATCTTAGTAGATCATGTCCTATCCCATTCAGTTCCTTTGCGACCATGGGAAATTTCTTGCTTGATGTGAAATTAGCAAAAGGGTCCAACTTCATAGATTAATACCCATGCCTGAGGGATATCCTCGTAATTAGATTAACTTCTCTTACTGATACAATAATCATTAGGAGATAGTCTGGTGACTCTGCAACAATTGCAGTGGACATCATGGATGAAAAGAGTATATGTTAGATATACAAATTATAAATGTAGTTCTTGTAAAACTTGTTGCAGTTCACAAATATTTGATACTTGTCCTGTTTTCTAAAAACAGGGTTGTCTACTTGATAATGTTGCTGGAAATGAGGCAATGTGGCTGTATGACGGCAAGCAAAATAGTTGATGACCAACATCACCCCTTTCCTCAAAGTTTATCATTTGGATTAGTGGACTTGAATATAATTTTGTAATCCTCGTTTGTGTGTCTTGCTTTTGATGAGACGATTGTTCATATGAATAAGTTACAAGCCAGTTGTACTATTATTATGAATAATACCTTTATGTAGGGGTTCCGTGCATAAAAACAATAAATTTTACTCTACACCCCTGAAGCTGCCAGGACCTATCTATTAGTAATACAGTAACGGGAGAGGCTTTTCGCGAACCTACCCTCGAAGACCGAAAAGTGTTGTCAACGCTCAGGAGAGCGTGGTTGATGTAGACGAGCCGAAGCCGACCTCAAGGTCGTGATGAAGTCCTTGCGCTCCTTTTGGCTCCAACGACTTGAGTGCCTCAAGTGTGACACCTCGTGGGAGTTACACACGTCCGGTGCCTGACGATGACTCCCGCTTCCCTGATCCAGCAGCAGTTGCGGAAGTAGAGCTCCCGGATCCGAACCCCGCAGCACGACGGCGCTCCGCGGTGAAGATGTCTCTCGCTCGCGCAGTCCAGACTTGGGACCATGGTCACGAGAGAGAGATGGGAAGAGATAAAATATCAATTAGAGGTCCTCCCAAAAGTGGGGAGACCTTTATTGATTATTGGGTGTATTTTCTAGGCCAATATACCCCACTATATATAGGGGGAGGGGAGGTACTACCTCCCCTCAAGTCCTGGGGTGGGACTAAACGAGAGGAGGGGGAGGGGTGGCACCGCCGGCCACCCCCATGGGCCCCACGCGAGGGGGGGGGGGCTGGCCCACTAGGGCCGCCAGCCACCCCCTTGGCCCCTTCTCCCTCTTGCCTTTCTCTAATGGGCCCTCTCCCCTCCGAGAATTGGCCCATTAAGCCTTTGACCTTTTTAATTTATTTTCTCTTTATTAAATAATTATGAATAAATGATTAAATCAATATTTAACATTCATTCACACATTATCTAATCTTCGTGGCCATGGAACACCTTCCACCTCCACTCCGGACATCCTCCGGACTTACCGAAACCCTTCCAGTTTTCTCCCTTCTTTTCTTCGGCGATTCTACCGATCCTATAAACACTCTCTAAGCATCATCAAGCCCTTAAGCGTGATACCCTACGGTTCGGGAACACTCCAGACATGGTCGGGACACTCCCGCACCAATGATCAACAGAGGGACCTGGATGGCCATGTGACCCCTGTGCGTTCCACGAAGATCTTTTGTCGTTTGAATCGGGACAGTCATGTCTTATTCCCTTTGTCATTCGATACTTGCATTGCCCGAGATTCGATCAATGACATCACCATGTCGTGTTCAATCTCGTTACTGAACAATGCTACTTAACTCGTTCCGACAAGTGATATCCCCGTGATCTAATCACACGCTGCGCAGCTATTGGATATAACTTCTCTGAGTGGGCCCTTGAGTATCTTCCCGTCACATGGACGGACAAATCCCGCTCTTGACATATATTGCCTCTACGGTTTCCTCCGAATACCTGAACACACCTTTATAACCACCGTTTTACCAGATGGCATTTGATGATATCTAAGCACCCTCTGGAGACAGTGATTGATATAGCCTCACGGTCTAAGGAATATTCTACGAGGATCCATTTCTAATCATCGTAACTTTGAACTTCGTGACATGATCGGGTCACGATGTTTAGGTTGGGTATTGGTTCATCATCTCATTCTCTGAATGAGATGACCTCATTTCCAACTGGCATAAATGCCACATGATCAGGAAACATGATCATCTGTTGACCAATGAACCAGTGACTAGAGTTTCACTGGGAACCCCTGGTTGTTTGTATATCACACGTGTATTGATGTTTCCACTCAATACAGTTATAGCATGATATAAAACTTAATCATAAACTATATGAAATATGACAATAGTCCTTACTACTATTTGTCTCTAGGGCATATTTCCAACAGTCTCCCACTTGCACTAGAGTACATATACACTAGCTGCATTTGTTCTCAATTATTGGCACTATATATCCAGTACCCTGAACATGCTCGCTCATGGAAGAGGTTGAGTCTTGGGTCTGTACTTTACAGTCCCAAATCCTTTGCAACTTACTAATGTCACCTTGATTGACATCAATACTCTATCATCACATGATAGCATATGTGTGTATGTATCACCGCTATGGCAGTAGAACGAGGCCTGATTCCAGGAGCCTACAGTGACGCTAGATCAACCTCGAGGGCTTTCTCATGGGCACTATGCCCTGGGACACATCATTCTATGTTAAAAGCGAATTAGCCCCGCCATAACATTATACAACACTTTAGATGGTACCCTTATCTATTATTATAAATATATTCATCGAAACACTAGTGCACTCGGTGCAACTTTCGATGTTTTGTTCACCTCGCTTCCTATTTGACTTTAATTGGTATCTACAGGAGTTTCCAACATATTCCCTTATAACATAACTCTTTATGCTTTAAGATATGTCATCCTTTATGGATTTGGAAAAAAATATGTCCACAGTTCTCTACTAGACACTGTGGACAAACTTAGCTCAACGTTCTGTGATTCGAACTAAATCACTTTTAAACGTTCCTTATTTAGATCACATATTATGCTAAGTTATCATCATGGTTTACTAAGATAGAACCTATGTCTCAACATAGTGGATGACGATCATCCTTTTCTTTCTTTCAACCATTGATGTTAAACTTAATGCTATTCCTAATTTGAGTTATTAAGGACCAGTTCCTTAATTAACTTCTATTCCGAAACCCTTTTTTAGAATCCCTTAAGGAATACTACATAATATCATAATACACCTATTATCAACTTCTACATCTTATAAATCATTATTTATAAGTATTTGTGCCTTCATCCTTAACTTACTTAAGAATTACTCCTATAAGCTCCCACTCAAACTATGTTGCTAACATATTTGGGTATGAGTCAGTACTCTTACTCAAACTATGTTCTTACATATTTGAATTTAAGTCTTATATTACTCCCACTTAAAAATATGTCAATCACATATTGTTTCAAGAAGACTTTCATAGCTCCCACTCAATTTTATGCAAATTGCATATCTTCTTACTGTTTTGAATAACTTCAAAATCCTTTTTGATTAAACATCAAACTTGGAGATTTATTATGAGATACTAGTACTATTACTAGTTTTAAATCTACTAGACATTTAGCACACATGAATCGAATTCTGAATTTGTCCAATACTTGACAAATTTGTGCTTTTGTCATTCACCCCTTTTTCCTACAATGGCTTTGCAGTCATTTGGGAAAATTCAAGTAACTCCTTTTACTTGTGAGATTCAGCAACCAATTGCTTTCTAACTTCAAGGGATTTTTTCTCATAATTCTAGTTTACCATTATTTCCTTTGTAGTTCGTAGGTGTGTCACATTTCAAAAATCATGACAAGTGGTTCACAAATGTTTCCATACAAGATATGGATTTACATTTTGAATCCTACTTTATATAGTGAAAAAAATAGTGGAGGGAAAAACACAATGATCAAAATCATTGATTCTTTCCTTCTGTGAAGAGAATCGTTCAGGAATCCTGTCCGTTGCACTTTTCAACACTCTGATGCAGGGTTTTGAATCCTCATCGTGTTTTACACTAATTTCCATTTGCTCCATAATTGAGGAATATCACTGAGTGAGCTTTCTCAAGAATGTACCAAAATCCAAGCAATACGTATCTTGCTTTCCTTTTGGTTTGAGCTATGGGTTTCGTATTCAAAGTTTCCAATGAATACTCTACAAGGACTTATTCGCTATTGTTTTGGTTATATCGAATAACCCCAAAAATTTCACGAATTCTAATGGTTCAATGTAAACTCATTGAGTGCTAACTATTTCTAACTAATGGTCTCTACATATATACTACAACGATTTATTTGGTGCCTTCTATTCAACCCCTTTTTGATATCTAATATCATATTGTGATGCTTTGTATTTTGACGTTTTAAAACACTTTGCATTCCACAATTTCTTTCATGCCATTCTTATAAATTCGAATTTCATTACTATTGATCAATTCATAGTAATTGGATTCTCTTTTATATTTATACCCTTTTTGTTGATGAAACACTTTGATCAAATCAAATAGTTTCATATTCATGTTTATTTTGGTAAACTTACTTTACACATTTAAATAATCATTTAATGATAATTACCATTTTCCATTAAAACTCAATACATCGGATATGTATATACTTTTAACAATTCATTAAACACTTTGTATTCAAGTAATACATGGTGTTCAAGTTATTTTGCCGAACTTAGGCATGATTTATATGTGATAAGAAATCGAATGACTTTCACATATTATCACATAACTTTGAATTTAAACAATGGTTTCATTCATTAATGAAATATCATTAAGTTGGGTATTTCAAACAAGGCATTTTAATATTTTACAAATGTTCATGCATTATCAATTAGTTTCAAACAACAAGGATAATTCACACATAATCAAACAAGATATGAACACGAATAGAAATCATTCATAAAAGCAGAACAACTGTTTGTTACAAACTCATATGAATAACCGTCTCACGAAGTGTGAGACAAACTAAAGAAGTTCAAATCTCTCGATTACAAAAATCATCCTAAACACAAACTAAGTGATAAATGTTGAGGGAGAGTGTCGTTGGCCGTCATCATCATGCTCGCCATCAACACGCAATGTCACCTCCTCTCTAGCAAGCACCTCTATGTAGAAGGACATGTTTTCACCAAAACAGAACAAGTATCAGATATACTTAACACTGCAATGTGTTTGCAAGATTATAACATTTATAAAACTGTATATCAAATATATACCTTTGTCGTTGACGACCTGAGCGACATCTGGTTCAACCAACACATTCCTGAGATGTGTCATGAACCGGTGGAACTCCATTGTTTCCGTGTCGCCCCTCATTACGCAAGTCCTGACTTGTGCTTGGTAGTTTGGTGGCAGCGACCGTAGCACAACAGCATTTGCAAAAGAGCCTGTAATCCAGACTTCCAGGAAGTATGCTGGCCTCATGTACACATCATGCATGTGTTGTAAGTGGCTGTCCAGTGATGAGTTCTCCTCCATCTTAATGGAGAGGAAGTCTCCCATCAACTCATGCTCCCAAATGCGTGTCTGATCCACGAAATGTGTCCTAAGTTGTAGCATCACCGAACGAGGGTTGACATCACCCACGAAAGGCCACAACTCGTCCACCATTCCGAAACGCATCACAACTGAAATATAGGAGGCCATCTCGCGACGGAGATAGCGGTCTTTCCGCTCCTCTAGGGTCTCAAGGTCTATGGACGGATCCAGATCCATCCCGTCGAGTATGTAGTCGACCATGTCGTTCTCGCTAAGGAGAACATGGAGACTGGCAACCCAGGTGGAGAAGTTCGATCCATCTAATCTGAGCTTCTCTCCTTCTAACCATTTAGTTGTCAACATGAAAGAGCCCATCTACATTTATAATTGCAAAAGGAGTTTAGACTAAGTTTATAATTAAATGAGTTAATAATAACTCCACTCAGAAACACCTATCCCCAAAGAGGGTTCCTAGTGATAACACGACCCCTATCAGCCACATCTCCCCCGATCATCACGGCCATCAATGTGGGTTCAAGGGTGGACGCTAAACGTCGGTCACATCATTCATGCGACTTGTGCTCGATCTTTCGACCAGCCGCGTTCCGAGGCCACGCTTCTGTGGCGTGCTAGGCTCGCCAACTCAACATTAGTGTATTCGCTGTGCAACATGGCTTGCACCCACTGTATGCGAACATAGATATGTCTGACACCCGATCATCACGGCCTGCCTCATACCGAAGAACTTTCTTGGTGGTGCACACTAAGGGGGAACACAATTGTTGGTTATTTTAACAGGGATCATCTTATTAGGCTACCGTCGAGTATCTAATACTAGCACACAATAAGACATACAAACAATAACATTGAATGTAAATGCTATGTTATATGGTCCTTCACGTCGTGATCTCCATCCGCCGTCACCGGGTTCCGGTGCCAGGGTTCCGGCGTCGTAGGAACTAGGGTATCAGTGTCATTCCGGCGTGGTAGTTTGTCATTACCGTGACTATCTACTACTATGCAACAAAAGGTAATTACTTTACCTTTGCCACAACCATATCACAAAGCAACGCCCTCCTGCAAAACAAACTTAGACGCCTCTACTTTATCTTTGCATGTTTTACGTGGCTGAATGGGCTTTCGCACAAGAACCATTCTTACCTACGAACTTTCAGCACAACGCTGATCAAGTAGTTGTCTATACTACACCCCTTTCGGGGCCCTCCGTTGCAAATGGTATACCAACTAATGCGAGAGAGACAGATACCCCCCTAAGCCACTTTATACGGTACAAGCCGTATGTCAAGCATGGACCAGTCTTGCGAATGAACGAGTAAAGTCGGTTGGGGGCCGCTTCATCAAGCATTGCTGCGGTATACACAAGTACACGTGGGAGGGTAACAACTAAAAGATCAACGCCCACATGCTACATATCGTGTGTTCTACCCGTAATAGCATTACTACGCATAGATCTAGCTCTGATACCACTGTAGGGGTTCCGTGCATAAAAACAATAAATTTTACTCTACGCCCCTGAACCCCTGAACCCCTGAAGCTGCCAGGACCTATCTATTAGTAATACAGTAACGGGAGAGGCTTTTTGTGAACTTACCCTCGAAGACCGAAAAGCATTGTCAACGCTCAGGAGAGCGTGGTTGATGTAGACGAGCCGAAGCCGGCCTCAAGGTCGTGATGAAGTCCTTGCGCTCCTTCTAGCTCCAACGACTTGAGTGCCTCAAGTGTGACACCTCGTGGGAGTTACACACGTTCGGTGCCTGATGATGACTCCCGCTTCCCCGATCCAGCAACAGTTGCGGAAGTAGAGCTCCCGGATCCGAATCCCGCAGCGCGACGACGCTCCGTGGTGAAGATGTCTCTCGCGCGCGTAGTCTAGACTTGGGACCACGGTTACGAGAGAGAGAGGGAAGAGAGAAAATATCAATTAGAGGTCCTCCCAAAAGTGGGGAGACCTTTATTGATTATTGGGTGTATTTTCTAGGCTAATATACCCCACTATATATAGGGGAGGGGAGGTACTACCTCCCCTCAAGTCCTGGGGTAGGAATAAAGGAGAGGAGGGGGAGGGGTGGCACTGCCGGCCACCCCCATGGGCCCCACGCAGGGGGGGGGGCTGGCCCACTAGGGCCGCCGGCCACCCCCTTGGCCCCTTCTCCCTCTTGCCTTTCCCTAATGGGCCCTCTCCCCTCCGGGAATTGGCCCATTAAGCCTTTGACCTTTTTAATTTATTTTCTCTTTATTAAATAATTATGAATAAATGATTAAATCAATATTTAACATTCATTCACACATTATCTAATCTTCGTGGCCATGGAACACCTTCCACCTCCACTCCGGACATCCTCCAGACTTACTGAAACCCTTCCGGTTTTCTCCCTTCTTTTCTTCGGCGATTCTACCGATCCTTAAGAATCATCAAGCCCTTAAGCATGATACCCTACGGTTCGGGAACACTCCAGACATGGTCGGGACACTCCCGCACCAATGATCAACAGAGGTACCTAGATGGCCATGTGACCCCTGTGTGTTCCACGAAGATCTTTCGTCGTTTGAACCGGGACAGTCGTGTCTTATTCCCTTTGTCATTCGATACTTGCATTGCCCGAGATTCGATCAATGACATCACCATGTCGTGTTCAATCTCGTTACTGAACAATGCTACTTAACTCGTTCCGACAAGTGATATCCCCGTGATCTAATCACACGCTGTGCAGCTATTGGATATAACTTCTCCGAGTGGGCCCTTGAGTATCTTCCCGTCACATGGACGGAAAAATACCGCTCTTGACATATATTGCCTCTACGGTTTCCTTCAAATACCTGAACACACCTTTATAACCACCGTTTTACCAGATGGCGTTTGATGATATCTAAGCACCCTCAGGAGACAGTGATTGATATAGCCTCACGGTCTAAGGAATAGTCTACGAGGATCCATTTATAATCATCGTAACTTTGAACTTCGTGACATGATCAGGTCACGGTGTTTAGGTTGGGTATTGGTTCATCATCTCATTCTCTGAATGAGATGACCTCATTTCCAACTAGCATAAATGCCACATGATCAGGAAACATGATCATCTGTTGACCAATGAACCAGTGACTAGAGTTTCACTGGGAACCCCTGGTCGTTTGTATATCACACGTGTATTGATGTGTCCACTCAATACAGTTATAGCATGATATAAAACTTAATCATAAACTATATGAAATATGATAATAGTCCTTACTACTATTTGTCTCTAGGGCATATTTCCAACACTTTATGGTCACATTATGATTATAAATGAGTTATGCTCATCACTATGTTAATGATCATAGTTTAAGCATTTATAAAAGATTAGAATGCTAAAAGATATCCAAAGTTTAATAATGACATGATATTATTGTTTAAGTCATGGTGGTCATTGCATGTTTTCCATTCTAAATTAAAATTGGGGGTCTTAGATGTTTGATCTAGAGACTTTGCAAAACCATGCCTTGTTTGACGAAATGACTACAACTCCGCATTCTAGTAAAGAAAATCTTGGATTTTGTACATAGTGATGTATTGTATTTTCAACAAAAACAGGGGAAATCATTATTTCATACTTCATTATGAATTTAAGTAAATATGAGTATTTACTTAGTGAAACACAAGTTTGAAACTATTCAACTGATTTCAAAATGAAGAAGGATATTGAATTAACAAAAATACAAAGTCTTTTCAATTTGATCGACATGACTAAAGTATTGAAGTTAATTTTTGGCATAAAAGGACTTGTAAAAGATGTTGTACAAATTATGATAATTGGGAAAATTCAAAGTGTATCGACATGCCTGAATATCATAATCAGTTTGTATTAGATACATATGGTCTAATATTATCTCTTATCGAGGTTATAGTTATCATTTAGAGTTAGAAACCAAAATGAGTAAACACTCGTTTGAAATACCAAGAAACATCTAAAGATTCGTGGAAACAACACCATAAGAGTTATGGCACGTTCGAGTTTCTTGAGATTTCGATAATTTGAAATCGTGGCGAATAAACAAGTCTTTGTAGTGTATTCTTAGGAAACTATGAATGCATCTTCCACAAAGGAAAAACCTATTATTGTCCTAAGTGTTTATGTGTCTTGATGAAGATACATGTGGAAGATAGTAAAATATCAAAATAAGGTATTTTACCTTGCCTCCAAATTGTTTAGTGGCGCAACAGAATTTGTTCCGTGAAACCGAACTCTACAAATAGAGGAGAAACTAATGATAATGATCATAAAGTTTTAGTAAATACTTTTACTAAAGCAAGTAGGATTCAACCATATATTCTACAAGTTTGCGGAATTATATTGTTGATTCACTTGTCATGTTATTTGAACAAGGCATACCTACAAATTACAAAGAAGCGTGATTGACCTAAGTGCGAGAAATTACTAGGAGTCATAAAATCCTATATTAAGTTACATTTAAGATTGAAAAGTAACATGTTACTTGATCTTATTAAGTAAAGATGTTTACTTTATATTTCTAAATGACTACAAAGTCATAAGAAGGAAATAAAACTTAACGAGGGACATAAAGCTCGATTTGTCACAAAGTATGTTTGGACAAATCCAAGGAGTTGACTACAACTGTAGCGATGCTTGAGTCTATTGGATTCACGACAAAAATATATGGATATTGGAATCTCTAGCTGGAATTATCAATTTGATGATGATCAAAGAATTTTGTAATGTCCAAGATTATTGAGAGGATCTGCATTCGAGTGGGAGCTAAGCATCTTGGCTAAATCATAATATGTAGTAGACATATTTTGAATGGGAGCTAAGTGAAATCCCTGGATCTCATATATGGATGCCATATTTGAGTGGGAGCATGACATCATTCTGAAATATGTGGATGACATATATGAATGATGTGATTAGTATTAATAACACTTAAGTTAATAAATATGGATGAAGTTGAATAAATTATTAAACAATGAAATCTATTGAGATAGATTGGTAAGTTTAATAAACATTATTGTCGAATGCTTCCTAGACCTGATTCTGAAAATGTTCAGAATATCCGAGACAATATTCTGAAGTAGTTCAAAATGGAACAAGGTAAGAAAGAATTTCTCACTTGTATGCACCATTGAGTTAGTCTCATTATTACAACCATGGTTAAAAGAAAGAAAGAGATGTGTTACATCTCCTATGCTTCAACCATATGTTCTTCCATACAACCATATCGTATACTCTACATAATGTGACCCAAGTTTATGGTTGGAAGAACAAGCTCTAAATTGTAAGAACATGTCTTGAGATGATTCTTGAGTTAATCACTAAACCAGAATTAAGTTTGTCTTTAAATGGAAAGAAGCAAAGTTAGGCACATAGTTGCATTTCATGCACTAGGATCTACATAGATATAGAAGTGTAGGATTTGGCTAAAGAAGTTCGACTTCTGCTAAGTGTGTTTCTTAGTTCATGTGACAACAGTGAAAATAAAATTGACTGATCGACCATCATTGTAAACAGTAGAAACGAAAGTCTCACTTTGTCGCAAACCGAATAGTTCAATCCATTATGAGATAATGGTGTAAATGTCAAAATTATGAAGACATTAACGATTTGCAAAAGACATAATGATCTGGTAAAATAGAACATGGACATGACATTTTCCATGAGCATGCATGATCAATAAACACATGGTTTATGATTACCAAAATGCGAGCTAGATTATTTATACTCTAGTGCAAGTGGGAGACTCAGGAAGATATGCCCTAGAGGCAAGTAATAAATGGGTTTTATTGTCATATCTCAATTAGTTTGTAATAGTTTCATATTATGCTATAACTGTATCAAGTGGAAACATTGATACAAGTGTGGTATTAAACAAACCAAGTCCCTAGTAGCCTCTATTCATACTAGTTCGTTGGGCAACTAATGACCAAGGTTTCCTGATCATGGAGCTTCTATGCTAGTTGACAACAAGGTCATATCATTAGTGAATGATGTGATGGACATTTACCAAAGATTGTGACACGATCAAGTCATAAAGTTCATTGTTGCAATAGTCAGATACGTAGTCTCCTTCTCTTTAGACCATGAGATCATATTATTCACTGTCTCCCAAGGCTTCCTTGACTGCATCAAACGACACTCGGTGAAATGGTGATTATAAAGGTGTATGTTAGGTATTCTAGAGGAACAATAGATGACTTATAAATCAAGACCCAGATTTTTTCACCCATGTGACAGGTAAGATACATATGGACGACTTGGTGATATTACATCCATAATGTTGCAACATGTGACTAGGTCATGGGGATATAATATCACGGGAACAAGTAAAACAGAACTTGTCGGTAACGAGATTGAACGAGGTATGTGATACCAATGATCGGATCTCGGACAAGTCGTATCGAAGAAACAAATGGAATTAGACTCAACATTTTATGGTTTAAACGACATTGTCATTGTGGAATGCACAGGGGTCATTATGGGCATCCCGGTCCCGCTATTGATCATTGATGGAGATCATGTATGTGCTATTCCTGAGCCATGTGGAAATACACTTAAGGGTACGATGAGCTAGGTATCCTCTATAAGTTGGAATCACTAGATGAAAGAGAAAAGGAAACCAGAAAAGTTCTATGAGAGAACCAGAATCATTCCACAAAGTTTCGAAGTCGTTCGGAGGAAATCGAAAGGGAACATAAAGGTGTTTTGGGTCAAATCAGATTTTGTAATATGTATTTACATATAAATTAATGTAATTAATATTAAATATATTAAATTATAATTTGAAACGGTATTCCACTAATGGGCCAAATTCCTATAGAAAAGGGGCCCATGAGGGAAAACCGCAAGAGGGAAGGGCCAAGGACCAAAGGGGGCCAAGGACTAGCCGCCACATGGGGCACACCCGGCCAGCCATGGGCTGTGCGCGAGGTGGGGCTACCCCTTGCTGGCCATCCCATGGTGCCCTATGTCCCATGGCTCCACCTCCCCCTCTCTCCCTTGTTTAGTCCCACATGGGAAACCCAAAGGGGAGGGCACACCTCACTCCGCCTATATAAAGGGGTGACCATGGGTGGGATTACACACACAATTTGAGAGGTTTTCTAAGGCTTTTTCCTTAGGGAATTCTCTCCCCTCTCGCTCTCTCTCTAGTTGTCTCCACACGTCGGCATGGTCCCAAGAAAGGAATGTACACGCAAGAGATGGTGCACCTGTAGCACGCCATTGCGCTTCAGGGATTTCAAGCCGGAGATTTACTTCTGCACTCCTGGTAGGGATCAAGGGGGTCGGATGTCGTCATCATACACCGTATGTGTATGAAACCTCGAGGGTGCCTCATATGAGGGCATCTTGGATGTTATGAGCCGGAGCTGCTGCACGATGAAGATGGAGCAAGGGGTGACCTGCGAGGAGCTTCGTCACCTTGAGTTCAACTACGAGTTCGACTACTTCAACCATGTTCCTCTCAGAATGTTAACCGCGTACGGTCTATAAGGATATGTATTCTATATGCTCCGGTCATTACTGCATTACTACATAGGTAGATCTTGGGCAGTTAGGGCGTTCCAACATAGGATTTTTTTGTTTTTTCTGCTACGGAACCTGTCGTTGTATCGGGAACGACAGTACCTAAGAAGGTTAGATAGAGGTGTGGGAACTAGCAGGGAAGCTATCGACGACGTTCGCAGGCGAGATTGGATACAAGCGAGCATTGCGAGACGCAAGAAGTACCCAGGTTCGGGGCCCTCGTGGTGAGGTAAAGCCCCTACTCCTGCCTGATCTGACTATGTGGGATATACGAGCTACAAGTGCTCCTTGAGCTGTGTTCTTTAGCTACTGCCTTAAATGCATTGAGACCAACCCTTTCTACTGAGGCCTTGCCTCTTCTTATATAGGCAGAGAGGCAAAGGTCTCACTGGCTAATCCGACTGGGGGGCCCTGCAGGCGGGTCCTAGCCGACTAGTCATCTACAGTATCCAGCATGGCTTGTCTTATCGGAGTATGAGCGGTATGGCTGTCATAGGTATAGTGGACGCCGTGCGAGCCTGTCGTCAGCACGGGCCACTGTTCCAGCGTCACCCACGCAAAGTCTTCGGTATGGGAAGGTGGTTGCCCGTCTTGTCATCGTACAGGGCGTACCGTGCACTGATACGCATGTCGTCCTGTCTCACTGATTGGGTCTGGCTACGTCGTCGTATCCGGCTGTCTCTTGCTGATCCGGCTACTGGGTGATAGCCGACCCGTCCTGTCCTGTCCGACTGCGCCTGGTCAGCCAGACGCGATCCGACTGTCCTGTTTCTTATCCGGATGGGGTACCTGGGGATCATCCCCCTGACACTAGCCCCCGAGCGCATGTGGATTCCGCCCTTAGGCGAAATGTGCGCGCGCTCCTTCTTGCCTTTTGAATTTTCATCCGGCTGAGCCTGGCAGTTGCGCTACCCGTGACGTCAGCACTGATGCCGGCCACGCGCGCACAATCCATCATTGCTCTGCGGCGGGCAGCGTAACGTCCTGTCGCACGTCGCCTCGGGAAACTGCTGTCCGGCGCTTCGGTTCCCGCTCCAGGATCTTCTGCGCATCCTGCCCTGGCACACGGGATCTAGGCGGCGGTTGGGGTGTGGGTTGCCCGGATGCGCGCCACGTGGCCCCGTCGACGATTGCCCTTCCGGTCCTTTAAAGGGACGCCACGTGGGAGGCAGTTCTTTTCCTTCGCTCCCCCGCTACAATCTCCTCCTCCCTCGCGTGCTCTTGCTCCTGCGCTCTTGCCCTCTGCGCCGCCCGCTCGCCGTCGTCGATGCTACAGGCCACCGCCACTCTTCCGTTGCCGCTCCTCTCCACCAGCCGGAAATGGCCGCCGACCGTGGAGCCTGGTGCGGCTCCTCTGTCACCGAAGACCAGATCGCAAAGTACCGCGCGACCCGCGTCCTCCTGCTGACGGAGGAGGTGGCGGTGCGGTTGGCGCCGGTGGGGGAGGTGTCGCCGCATCCGGCGGAGGGGGAGTGCGTCATCTTACTTTCGCACCTGGCGCGCGGGTTCGTGCTGCCGCTACACCCATTCTTCCTCACGTTCCTGGCCTTTTTCGACGTCCGCCTCCACCACCTCGGCACCAACGCAATCGGAACGCTGGCGCACTTCATGGCGTTCTGCGAGAGTTATCTCGGGATCCAGCCGGATCTCGGGCTCTTCTGCCGACTCTTCCGAGTTCGGCCGCAGGTGTAGTACACGAAGGGGCCGCTAGTCATCTGCGGCGGTGCCTCCATATACTCCCGCACCCAATCCGGCTATCCGAAGTTCTTGCTCCAGGACACGGTACAGCTGTGGCAGCAGTCGTACTTCTACGTCAAGAACGTCACCAACGTCGACCGGATAAACCCTCCGGCCTTCCAAGACGTCGAGTCCAGCCGACAGAACTGGGACTTGAAGGTCCACGGCGACAAGGCAGAGACGGACGCGATCCTGGCACGCATGCGCTCCCTCGTCACCTGCCAGCTAATCGGTCGGGACATCACCCTCAGCTGGATGTCCCGGCTGATGATGCCGATGCAGCAGCGGGCGCAAAGATGTGCTACTACTCCGGCCGGCTGGACCTGACCCGGCTATCGCGCCGCGATCCCCGCTACCACAACTTGAAGGAGTGGTTGTGGACGATCAGCAAGGAGCGTCTGCCGGAGAACTGGAAGTTCAGTCTGGCGCCCTACAGCCGGGAGAACCGCGCGCCTCGGGTAAGTTCTCGTAGCCGGAGATTTTGCTTATTCTTTCTATGTTATTTCCTTGTCCTGTGTGATTGACTTCTTGCATTCGGCAGATCTTTGTCTGCATCCGTCGTGAGGAGGGCGAGGCTCCCCTCGAGGCATTTACGCCAGACTTGCCCGAGCCGCGCGCTCGGCGGTCCGACGAGGAATCAGATGAGGATGGCGACGCCTTCCCTAGCCGGAACGACGAGCTGGCTGCCGACCCGCACGCGGAGGTGCATGAGGAGGAGAGGCCGGGCCGACCGCTGAGCTGGTGACGCGCTCTACGACGGACGGCGAAGCAGGTGGGAGCGACTCCAGCCGTTCCGGCTCCCGCCGGCTTACGACGGAGGAGCCGACTCCAAGAGGAGCCGGTCCGGCGCCCTGCGGCCGAGCCGCCTTGGCCGGAAGAAAGGGCCGCCCCCGGTCGTGCCGGGGTACGTTTTTCCTCTCCCCCTCTATCTTTCGGTGCTTTCTGTCTATTTGTGCTCCTTCTTGTTTTTCTGGCTTTGGCTTATTTTGCTTTTGCCTTTTCCTCCTTCTCCTTAGCGCGTTGGTTTCTTTCGGAGCTACGAGCCCAGCCCGGACGCGAACCGGGTCGCCACCCCGCGCCCCGACTGAGCCAAACGGCGCCTCTCCTTCTTCTGAGGCGCAGCCTCCGTCTCTCCCTCGAGCTGAGTCGGCTGCCTCCTCCCAGCCGGAGGGTCCCCAGCCGGAAACGGATCTCTCCCAGCCGGCAGGCTCCTCCGCGGGCACGCGGGGGGCTGCCGGCAAGGAGCTCGTCGTTGTTGGCAACGACAACTCCGACGAGGAGCTCGGGGAGGAGTGGCGAATGGCGGTGGTCGCAGCGAAGGAGTCCTTGACCGTCAACACCGTGAACGACGACGCTTCCTCGGCTGCTTTGCTGTCGGACCTTGCCGCCACGCTTGAGCTGGCGGTGAAGGAGATCCGGCTGCTTGAGGCCATAGCCGGCGGGAACCGGACCCTGGAGCATAAGCTTGCTGCCGCCAACGGGACCTCCCAAAGTAAGTTCGCTTTATCCGTCTTGCTCTCCCCCCTTTTTTTTACTGATAGCCGGTTTCGTTGCAGCCATCCTCGTGTGCGCTCAACACGAGATCGATCGCTTGAAGATAGCGAACGACCGGCTGAGCAAGTCCAACTCCACTCTGCGGCTGCAGAACAAGGATTGGCACACGCGAGACGGTTTGGAGGCCACCGTCAAGGAGCACGACGCCTCGCTCGCTAGCCGGGCCGAAGCCTTCTCCCTTCTCGAGGCCCAGAACAAGGACCAAGAGAAGGAGATAAAACGGCTAGCGGTCAAGGAGAAGGCGCTGGTGGAGGAGCTGATGCAGGTTGGCCACACTGCCAAGGGTGAGTTCTTTCTTCCGTCTTCCTTTCTTTTCGGATCCGGTAGCCAGATCTGACTCCTCTTTTCTGACAGCTTTTTACCCCGGCATAGACCTGCTGGCCTACAACCGGCTGTAGGAGAACTGGCCGGGAGCGCAGCCGACGGCTCAGGAGCTCGTCGTCCTTCTTGGCGAGGAAGCTATGAAGCTTCGTCAGGCAGCACGGGACGTCTTCTCCTTCATGTGGTCGGAGGCTTCGGTTCCGGAGACGATGGCGCAGCTGGCGGCGAAGGTGGGAGAGGTACCGGCTGCGGTGGATTGGCTGCGGGACTTGGAGGCACGGGCCGGAGCGGATATGGCTCTGGCCCTCATGCTCTCTTGGTACAAGGACGCCCGCATCGAGAAGATCGATGGTGGCTTCCGTGCCGGAGCCGACCTTGCCGCCATCCGCCAAGCTCATCCGGAACTTCGCGGGTCCGCCATCAAGATCGCCGATTACGTGGATCCTGACGAGGTGCTCACCGACTCGGAGTCCATCGGCACTCCTAATGCGGAGGGCTCGGTGCCGCCACCCGCAGGCGCAGGAACCGGATCAAGCTTTGCGCCCCCTCCGCCGCCTGAAGCTTCTGCCGGCCAGGGTCCCCCGCACGGCAAGGGTCCTGCCGTCTAGTTGTTGCCCCGGGATGCCGGGTGTATTTGTCTTGTCTTATATGTTTGTGAAACTTGTCCGTTTGTACCGGCTGTCTGTGACGGCGGGTAACTTATGGGAGCTTCGTCTCCTTTTTGTTTATTATTGTTGAAATTCTTGAATCTTCCTTGTGCGTTGAGCTTTCCTTTTGCGTATTTTGCCCGACTAACTTCGTCCGGCTACACACCTTTAGCCGGGCGCTCTGCACCTCTAGTAGGGGCACGCTAGCGCACCCACTGGGTGTAGCCCCCGAGATTCGGAGTAGCTGGCGCAGCCAGGTGCTTCGAATCTTTCTTATCTCTGCCAAGTCTTCTAACTTTGTCCGACTGGCCGTGTCCCAGTCGGCCGCTTTCGTCGGCTGAACACCTTCAGCCGGGGGAACTAACATTCCAGTGGGGGCGCGCGAGCGCACCCACTGGGTGTAGCCCCCGAGATTCGGAGTAGCTGGCGCAGCCAGGTGCTTCGAATCTTCCTTATCTTTCCTTGCTCCCGCCCTTGCCCTCACCTGGGCTCCGAACGGACGGCTAAATGCCCTTAGCCAGTCAGGAACTACAAGATTCCACTGGGGGGCACGCGAGCGCACCCAGTGGGTGTAGCCCCCCGAGATTCGGAGCGCTTGATGAAGGCAAGGACTTCGAATCTTCTTTCCTTCTCCTGAATTCCGACTCTAGGTAGTCGGACAAGAATGCACATATGCGTACACATACATCTTCACAGGTTAATAGGTTAGTCTGTCAAATCGTAGCTGGAAAACGGCTTGTTTTTTCAAAAACTGGCTTGCTCCTTTCTAGACACTTAGTCGCCTTCTCATGCGTTCTGCTGTTTTCGCTGCGTCCTTGCCGGGCAGCCGGGTTGCGGTCTGCAACCGGAATCAAAGGGAGCTGACAGTATATTACGCACGGTACTAGCGACTTAGCAGCTGGATTGGTTCGAGCTAGTTGCAGGGCCGGGACGCCCGATCTATCGCGTCTCCTCCCTGTTTTTCGTGTGGGATGCCTCGGGCTTTTGCTCTTGCTAGCCGGACAGCCGGGTTGCGGTCTGTAGCTGAGACAAAGAGTGGGCCTTTGACATCATCGCACACTACTCAGCCAGTTTGTTGACTTAACAGGCCGGGCCAGCCGGCGAGCCTCCGGGTAGGGGTTGCCGGAGCTGGAAAATTTGAACCGGAAAACAGTTGCACACACATTTCTAGAAGGAGCCCCCGAGATTCTCGTGGGAGTCCGCATTTTCATTCATGGGGTTTTCGGGATACATACACTGTCTGGCGACTAGGTGTAAAACGGGCGCAGCAGGGCCGCGTTCCAAGGACGTTCGGTCTCCTCGTCCGATTTCTCCATCTTGTTCTTGCGTGGCTGTTGTGCGTCGATGAGGTAGTAGGAGTCGTTGGGCAGCGCCCGACTGATGATGAAGGGGCCCTCCCAGGGTGGTGATAGCTTGTGCATGCCCTTCGTGTCTTGCACCAGCCGGAGAACCAGGTCGCCCTCGCGGAATGCGACTGGGCGAATCCGGCTTGAATGGTAGCGACGTAGTCGCTGCTGGTACATGGCAGATCTGGACAGGGCCAGCTCGCGGGCCTCCTCCAGGAGATCCACCCTGTCCTCCCGCGCCTCCTTGTTGGCTTGCTCGTCACAGAGGAGCTTGTGAGGGGAGTCGAATTCGATGTCGGCGGAGAGGATGGCTTCCGATTCGTAGACCAGGAAGAATGGCGTGTAGCCGGTTGACCTATTCGATGTGGTGTAGAGGCTCCACAGCACAGCCGGAAGTTCTTCGATCCAACATCCGGGTGACCGCTCCAACGGCTCGATGAGACGTGGTTTGATGCCGGCTAGCACCAAGCCATTTGCTCGTTTGACTTGCCCGTTGGACTGTGGGTGTGCAACGGAGGCGAGGTCCAGTCGGATGCCCTTGTTGCTGCAGAACCGGGCGAAGGCCCCCTTGGCGAAGTTCGTGCCATTGTCGGTGATGATGCTGTTGGGGTAGCCGAAGCGGTTGATGATGTCGGTGAAGAAGGTAACAACCATCGCTCCATCCATCTTCCAGATAGGCTTGGCCTCGATCCACTTTGTGAACTTGTCCACCGCTACCAGCAGGTGGGTCATTCCCGCGCGGGCTCGCTTGAAGGGACCGACCATGTCGAGGCCCCAAAATACGAAGGGCCAGGTGATCGGTATGGTCTTGAGTACCGAGGTTGGCATGTGCCCGAGCTGCCCGAAGCGCTGGCACCCATTGCACGCGCGGACCAGTTGCTTGGCATCCTCGAGGGCGGTGGGCCAATAGAAACCATGGCGGAATGCCTTGGCGACTATCGCCCTTGACGAAGCGTGGTGCCCGCACTCGCCCTGGTGCATATCCTTGAGTAGCCGGTAGCCCGTGTCCACATCAACACATCTTTGGAAGATACCGGATACGATGCGCTTGTACAACTCGCCGTTTATGATGGTGTACGTGTGTGCGCGGCGCCGGATTTGCCTGGCCTCTACCTCGCTTGTACAGCTCGCCATTTATGATGGTTCGTAGCATGGAAAACAAAAATTTTCTACCGCAAGAACGAACAAAACCCAGATCTAATCTAGATAAAAGCCAAGATCTAATCTATTAGACATGTGCAACGAGATAGATCTGTACTAACCCTCGTAGAACCGAAAGCGTTACGAGATTAGATCTCGGGGTTGATGTAGTCGATCACTTGCCGATCTCAAGATCGTGTGGACGATCCTTCCAGCACCGCGTTCCGGCAGCGCTTCCGCAGTCGGTCACACATGCGGAGTCGAAGCAGACCTTCCTCTCCCCGTTCCAGCGAGCAGCGGAGGTAGTAGATCTTCTCCACGGAATCCCAGCAGCACGACGGCGTGGTGGTGGTGGTGGAGATGAGAATTCTGCAGGGCTTCGCCTATGCCGGAGCAGCGCGAAGGTAGAGGAGAGAGGCGGCGACTAGAGCTTGTTATGAGAGAGAGCCAGGAGGGGGCGACCCCTCCCTTCTATTTAAAGGAGGGAGGCGCGCCTGGGGAGGGGGAGTCCTAGTAGGACTCCCCTCCTATGGCCGGCAGGTTGGGAAGGGGGGAGGAGTCCTCCTCTCCCATGAATCCGTGTCTCGCCCCACAAGGTTTCCTTTGACCCTTTCTTGGTTTTCAAGCAAACACCAAGAACTCTTCTAGAACCTTCCAGAACATTCCGAAACCTTCTAGAATCTCCATACAAACACTCCGGAACATTTCCTAACTTAGAAAATGATCCCCAATATATGAATCTTATTCTCCGGACCATTCCGGATCTCCTCGTGATGTCCCGGATCCAATCCGAGACTCCGAACAACATTCAGTCTCCAACACATATTCCATATCTACTTAAAACAACTTCGAACCTTAAGTGTGTCACCCTACGGTTCGTGAATATGCAGACATGATGAAGACACCTCTTCGATCAATAACCATCAGCGGGATCTAGAGATCCATAATGGCTCCCACATATTCAACGATGACTTTGTGATCGATAGAACCATTAACATATGAAACCAATTCCCTTTGTCACGCGATATTCTACTTATCCGAGGTTTGATCGTCGGTATCTCTATACCTAGTTCTACCTCATTACTGATAAGTACTCTTTACTCGTTCCGTGATATGTCATCCCTTGTGACCTAGTCACATGCTTGCAAGCTAACTAGATGACATTCCACCGAGAGGGCCCAGAGCATATCTATTCGTCATATGGATGGACAAATCCCAATCTTGGTCCATGCGCTTCAACACATACTTTCAGAATACCCAATGACACCTTTATAACCACCCAGTTACGAAGCGGTGTTTGATGTCATCAAAGTACCCATCCGGTGATGGTGATTAACATAACCTCATGGTCGAAGGATTAGGTTACTATGCATTTGAAAGCTTACAGCAAAACGAACTTAATGACTTGATCTTATGCTACGCTTACTATGGGTGTGTGTCCATCACATCATTCTCCTAATGATATGATCTTGTTATTAACGACATCCAATGCCCATGATCAGGAAACCATGATCATCCATTAATCAACAAGCTAGTTTAACAAGAGGCTTACTAGGGACTCTTTTATGTTTACAAAACACACAAGTATTAATGTTTCCGGTTAATACAATTATAGCATGGGATGTAAACATTTATCATAAACATAAAGATATAATAATAACCACTTTATTATTGCCTCTTGGGCATATCTCCAACAGTCTCCCACTTGCACTAGAGTCAATAATCTAGTTAAAAACTTGTGCATTCAACACCTATGGCTTTCTGGTGTTGTATAGACACTATTGCTAGTGGTAAACATAATCTTCGGATCTGACACTTCCAGGTCCGTGTGTATTTGCATGTCCTTACGTCTCTACGCATTACTCATTCTCCAATGAGATGGCATTGTATAAATTTGGTCCTTTGGTGAGACCTTTAGTTCCTTGGGATTAAATCATGTTGATACAATTGTCATACAATGTATCTTCATAGTATTATCCCGCTATGAACCACACTTAGTTTGATAACAAACTACTTGACGCAAATGCCCTCATTTGCTGCTATAATAGCAGTCATATACTTAGCCTTTTGGTGTAGTATCTGTCACAATGTTTTAACTTTGGTACTCAACCAAATCCGTTATGGAACTTCCTTTCCATTACATTGTGCCACCCATAGTTTAAATTGAGATAAACTTAATTTGTGACAAAACTAGTATCAATGCAACAATTTACAATGAACTATTTGTGATCACTATATAAATAATATATCCTTAGTTCTTCCAAAGATCATAGGAATATCCCTACTATTGTTCAATGATCATCTTATGAGTCATTCTGGTATATGCTCATAACATTTAGAGCATAGGACATATCTGGATGTGTACATCTCAAAGAATGATTGATCAAAATATTCTTGTGATTTCACCAAGTGTCAAAACACTTGAATCTCGTGTCAACACACTTGAATCTTGATTCAGTCCTTTCCGTGCGTCAAGAACCTTTCTTGTTGTTTCCATATTGAACTCATTCAACATCTTATCTATGTACATTTGGCAAAACCATATTAGCGCTTCAATCTATCCATATAGACATTGATGCCTAATTCTTGGGTTATGCCTAAGTTTTTTCATCGAAATGAAATTCTTAACCTGTGTCAATAAAAGATACATCATTTCTAATCAACAATATGTCTTTCACATAATGTATTAGAAATATGTCTTAGTGCTCCCACTTAATTTCTTGCAAAATGCAAACGTCTTCATCGTCTCTGATGAAATTAAACCTTTTAACGGTTTCATCACGGTGAAGATTCCAACTCCGCGATGCTCACTTCAACCATTGAAGTTTTGCATACTCTTTTAGCATCCTTTGAATTAACAAAACCCTTTGGATCGTGTCATGTACACGTCCTAGGTAACCATTCTATTAGAAGAACTTGTTTTGTTTGTTCAACTACCATATACCAAAATATATGTAGTGGTTGCTACATTAATCCGTCCAGACTAAATATCGCTATGAAAGATCAAATCTTATCATAGTTAATTCCTTGAACATTGTCGTAAACTCTTTCCGACATGTCGACTATTTCATAGATGTGAAACATCCATGTCTATTTCTTTATAGTTCCATATACGGCTGTAAGGTCTTGCACCTTTCTAGAGGGTCTTTCAAATTCAAAGCTTGATTTCTCGTGTATGGAATTATCATGGATTTTTTGGCTTCAAGCCACTTAACGAAGTTAGGGCCCATCATTACTTCTTTGCATGTAGTCGGTTCATCATTGTTAAACAACAATGATTTAACTCTCAAATCTTGGCATTTGATTACTTACCCGACCTACTTGGTTCAATAGTAACTTAGATCTCCGTGACCACAACCTTTGAGGCACGTGAGCCATGAGCATTGTTACTGCCTCCGGGACACTTTCCGACACTGCGCAACTCAGCACATATTAGCCCAGGTTAACCGACCTTGTCAAAGTTCTATTGTCCTCCCACTTAACTTTTCACCAAAATTCCTTCTCAAGAAACTCGACATTCTAAGCGACAAATACTTTTGTCTTCGGTGTTATGGAGGAATACCCAATGGTTATTCGAAATAACCTACAAAGACATGCTCATCCGACTTTGGTTGCAAACACTTTACTTATGCCTAGCATACCAAAAATTTAAGAAAGGACAACCTGGGTTTTATCCCAAACCATGACTTATATGGTGTCATTTCAACGGATCACGATGGAGCTCTTTTCAGTGTAAAAGCGGTAGTCACTAAAGCTTTAATCTTTAAAATATAATGGCAATTTTATAAATGACACCTTTGATCTTACCATGTCAAATAAGGTTTCATTACATATCTCGAACACTCCATACTCCTATGGTGTTTTGGGAAATGCAAATCCATGGAACGATTCCTCAAATCTTAGGTGTTTTGCTAAACTTGTAACTCAAAACATCTTTCTTTATGATCTAATCATAAACTTTTTATTTTGTTGTTACAATAATTTTCCACTTCATCTTGAAAGTCTTTGAACATTTTCAAATGTTTCATACTTCTTCCTTATTGAGTAAGTATATACATATACTCACTCAAATCTTCGGAGAAAGCATATGAAGTTGAAATCCATCGCCCACGACTACACATAATGGACTATATACATCAATATGTACAAATTCCAATCAGTTAGTCGTCCGTTCCTCTTTTGGCCTACGAACGGAGTTTTAATTATCTCCAGGAAAGTATCACAAGCGTCATTTGATCAAAATCAAAGACTCCAAAAATCCATCAACATAGAGTTTCTTCATGTAACCCTACTATAATTTAAACGGTGATGTCACTTCGCAAGTGATCTTTCAATCATTTATCTTGCAACATTTTAGCATTAGTTTTATGGTCGTTATTTCTCCAACCAGACTTGTACATCATCCATCTATTATGGAATATGGTAATTATTTGAACACCTTTTGTCGTCATAATACCTAATCAAAATAACAATTATTGAAACAAATCTTGAAGGCAAGCTTTGATGTTAACGAGCAACACAATAACCCTTTGTTTGTTTTCGATGAACATCATCACATATTCTCTTGCTAGTTACTTAGGCCATTGCAGTTCATGAATTGTGGGGGTCCTGTATGACACTTCATACCAACCAATTTGGTATCCAATACCGCAGAACCACATTGTTTAACAACCAAGGAATACAGCCATAACATGTATCTTCTATATACCTAAGTTGGACATCTCCAATCTTTTCTTTTCTGCCAAATATTTTATAGATTCTCTTTCAACAATTCCTTTTCTTTTAAAAGAATCTATCAACATCAATAGTGGTGTCATTCACATGACACATAGTACAAAGTGAGTATAGTCAAATACTAATTCCTTTGGACTTGCACTTTGAAGTGGATCACCTTCATCAAATGTTTGGCATTCTTTCAAAATTCCATTCTTTAGTAATCTTTTAGTGTAGTAAACATTTTACTTACATCTTCTATTCATCATTATCATGACAACTTTCATGATCAAGCTGCTATAGCTTATAAAGGTGAATTGCGAGTATAATGTTTCTTTTCCAAAAACTTTTGGAGGATTAGGACGACTGGCGTCTCCAACCTTCACAAATTCTCATCAAATATGAGGACGTATACTCTATCATGTTGTAACCAACACATTGTTTTAGATATCGCAATACCTTTCACATATGATGGTTTCTGAAACATTGCTTTCATCTCTTAGATAAACTTGATATTAAAAACAATCTTTTGAGTATCAAGAATCAAGGAGGCAAACATGATACATTAGATACTAACACTGGAATTGTTTCTCTTGATTTAATACTGTTTATTAAACTTCACAGAGTAAACGGAGTTTACTGAAAGTTTGCAACAGGACTTTTAAACTTTAGATTGACACTCAAAACAATACGATACTAGTTCGTAAAGCAAATATCCAGAATTTCTATAGTTCTACTATCTCAACTATAACTAAGCGTAAGGTGGTGAACGGATGCCAATGACTACAATAAACTATGCAAATTCACTTTGATTGTGTTTATGATAAATTGAGTTTGACTAATCCAAATTATAAATGAACTCCCACTCAAAACAACACCCCTCGAGTTGTTTTAGTGATTACACGAACCAAATCCACTACACCAAGTCCAATCATCACGTGAGATGATGTAGCTTCATCGGTGAACAATCTTCATGTTCATCATATCAATCATATGACTCATGCTCTACCTTTCGGTATTCCGTGTTCCGAGACCATGTCTGTACATGCTAGGCTCGTCAAGATTAACCTTAGTTTCCGCATGTGCAAATCTGGCTTGCACCCGTTGTATGCACACGTAGAGTCTATCACACCCGATCATCACGAGATGCTTCGAAACGACGAGTCTTAGCAACGGTGCCAACTAAGGACGAACACTTTATTACTTGATATTTAGTGAGAGGGATCATCTTATAATGCTACCGTCGTGATCTAAGCAATACAAGATGCATAAAGGATTAACATCACAGGCAATTCATAATTAGTGTGATATGATATGGCCCTTTCTTATTATGCCTTCGATCTCCATCTCCAAAGCACGGACATGATCTCTATCATCACCAGCATTGCGTCAAGGTCCGTGGCGCCGCTTCATGGTTGTTCATCTTCACTAGCAACTATTACAACTACTTGGAACGAAGCTATTACAAGATGAATCGACACGCAGGTCTTAACAGAATTAAAGACGACCATTAGGCTCCTTCCGGTTGCCATATTACAACAAGGATCATTGCATACATCAAATACAATCACAATCACATGTAGGCCATATCACATCACAAAACCCCTGCAAAAACAAGTTAGACGCCTCTAATTTTCTTTGCAAGTTTTACGTGGCTTGGGGCTTTCGACTAAGAACGCATCTTACCTACGAAACTGAACCACAACATTGATACAAGTGCTATCAAGTGCAAAGTGTAGATTTGATCTATACTATGATGGGAGAGACAGACACCCGCAAAGCCACTTGTGCAAAGCAAGTTGCACGTCAAGCGTGGAGCAAGTATCATGTACGATGACATGTAATGTTAGCCCGAGCCGCTTCATCCCACCATATCGCAAGATGCAAAGTACACACATAGCAAAAGACGACACGAGCACCAACGCCCACAACCTCATTGTGTTCTACTCGTGCAACAGATCTACGCATAGACAAGGCTCTGATACCACTGATGGGTTCGTAGCATGGAAAACAAAAATTTTCTACCGCAAGAATGAACAAAACCCAGATCTAATCTAGATAAAAGCCAAGATCTAATCTATTAGACATGTACAACGAGATAGATCTGTACTAACCCTCGTAGAACCGAAAGCGTTATGAGATTAGATCTTGGGGTTGATGTAGTCGATCACTTGCCGATCTCAAGATCGTGTGGACGATCCTTCCAGCGCCGCGTTCCGGCAGCGCTTCCGCAGTCGGTCACACGTGCGGAGTCGAAGCAGACCTTCCTCTCCCCGTTCCAGCGAGCAGCGGAGGTAGTAGATCTTCTCCATGGAATCCCAGCAGCACGACGGCATGGTGGTGGTGGTGGAGATGAGAATTCTGCAGGGCTTCGCCTATGCCGGAGCAGCACGAAGGTAGAGGAGAGAGGCGGCGACTAGAGCTTGTTATGAGAGAGAGCCAGGAGGGGGCGACCCCTCCCTTCTATTTAAAGGAGGGAGGCGCGCCTGGGGAGGGGAGTCCTAGTAGGACTCCCCTCCTATGGCCGGCGGGTTGGGAAGGGGGGAGGAGTCCTCCTCTCCCGCGAATCCGTGTCTCGCCCCACAAGGTTTCCTTTGACCCTTTCTTGGTTTTCAAGCAAACACCAAGAACTCTTCTAGAACCTTCCAGAACATTCCGAAACCTTCTAGAATCTCCATACAAACACTCCGGAACATTTCCTAACTTAGAAAATGATCCCCAATATATGAATCTTATTCTCCGGACCATTCCGGATCTCCTCGTGATGTCCCGGATCCAATCCGAGACTCTGAACAACATTCGGTCTCCAACACATATTCCATATCTACTTAAAACAACTTCGAACCTTAAGTGTGTCACCCTACGGTTTGTGAATATGCAGACATGATGAAGACACCTCTTCGATCAATAACCATCAGCGGGATCTGGAGATCCTTAATGGCTCCCACATATTCAACGATGACTTTGTGATCGATAGAACCATTAACATACGAAACCAATTCCCTTTGTCACGCGATATTCTACTTATCCGAGGTTTGATCGTCGATATCTCTATACCTAGTTCTACCTCGTTACTGATAAGTACT
Organism: Avena sativa; assembly: GCA_916181665.1. Classification (NCBI taxonomy): domain Eukaryota; kingdom Viridiplantae; phylum Streptophyta; class Magnoliopsida; order Poales; family Poaceae; genus Avena; species Avena sativa. Next base: position 622,468,656 of record OV702288.1, on the reverse strand, counting down.
CTTTACTCGTTCCGTGATATGTCATCCCTTGTGACCTAGTCACATGCTTGAAAGCTAACTAGATGACATTCCACCGAGAGGGCCCAGAGCATATCTATCCGTCATATGGATGGACAAATCCCAATCTTGGTCCATGCGCTTCAACACATACTTTCAGAAAACCCAATGACACCTTTATAACCACCCAGTTACGAAGCGGTGTTTGATGTCATCAAAGTACCCATCCGGTGATGGTGATTAACATAACCTCATGGTCGAAGGATTAGGTTACTATGCATTTGAAAGCTTACAGCAAAACGAACTTAATGACTTGATCTTATGCTACGCTTACTATGGGTGTGTGTCCATCACATCATTCTCCTAATGATATGATCTTGTTATTAACGACATCCAATGCCCATGATCAGGAAACCATGATCATCCATTAATCAACAAGCTAGTTTAACAAGAGGCTTACTAGGGACTCTTTTATGTTTACAAAACACACAAGTATTAATGTTTCCGGTTAATACAATTATAGCATGGGATGTAAACATTTATCATAAACATAAAGATATAATAATAACCACTTTATTATTGCCTCTTGGGCATATCTCCAACATGGATCCTATCTTGGAGAGCGCGTCGGCTGCCTCGTTGTTGGTGCGGGGGACATGGTGAAATTCGCATCCGTCGAAGGAGGCGCTGAGCTTCTGGATGTGGAACCGGTAGATAGCCATGTTTGCATCTCTGGCATCCCATTCCCTGGACACCTGTTGCACCACCAAGTCCGAATCACCGAAGCACAGGATCCGGTTGACACCGATCTCCTTGGCTAGCCAGAGCCTGTGCGCCAGTGCTTCGTATTCGGCTACGTTGTTGGAGGCCTTGAAGTGGATTTGCATCACATACTCCAGCCGGTCTCCTTTGGGCGGGGTGAGCACGATGTCAGCGCCCAAGCCGCAGAGCATCTTCGACCCATTGAAGTGCATCCGCCAGTGGTCCGAATCCGGAACTGGTGGGAGATACTAGGTCTCGGCCCGGTCGACGAGGAAGTCTGCCAACGCCTGTGACTTGATCGGGAGACGGGGATCGTACTGGATGGAGTAGGCGGCGAGCTCGATGGCCCACTTGGCGACTCGGCCAACGGCGTCCTTGTTGCCGATGATTTCCGAAAGGGGTGCGATGCACACAACCTTGATCGGGTGCTCCTGGAAGTAGTGCTTGAGCTTCTTGCATGCCAGGTACACACCATAGCACATCTTCTGGTAGTGGGGGTAGTTCTGCTTGGAGAGGGAGAGAACCTCTCTGAGGTAGTAGACGGGTCTCTGAACCGGCTGAGCCTTGCCTTCCTCGGGGCGCTCCACCACCAGGACGACGCTGACAACCCAGCTGGTGGCTGCTATATAGGGCAACATTGGCTCCTTGCTAGCCGGCGTGGCCAGAACCGGTGCTGTGGATAGCATGCGCTTGAGGTCGTGAAACAAGGTGTCGGCTTGCAAAGTCTAGGAGAACTTGTCTGTCTTCTTCATCAGTTGGTATAACGGGAGTGCCTTCTCTCCCAACCGGCTGACGAAACGACTGAGGGAAGCCAGGCATCCGGTGAACTTCTGGACTCCAAGCAGGTTCTTGGGCGGCTGCATCCTCTCGATGGCCGCGATCTTCTCCGGATTCGCCTCGATACCTCGTTGTGATACGAGGAAACCGAGTAGCTGACCGGATGGTACTCCGAAGACGCACTTCTCTGGGTTCAGCTTCATCTGGTACTGGCGGAGGTTGCCAAATGTTTCTCCCAGATCCTCGAGGAGGGTGTGCTTTTCCTTGGTTTTGATGACCACGTCATCCATGTAAGCGTGCACGTTTTGGCCTATCTGCGAGTGCAAGCATTTCTGCATACATCGCTGATAGGTGGCGCCTGCGTTCTTTAGGCCAAAAGGCATGGTTACATAGCAGAAAGCCCCGTAGGGGGTGATAAATGATGTCTTAATCTGATCAGCCGGGTTTAGCCGGATATGATTGTACCTGGAATAACAATCTAGAAAAGACAACAAATCACAGCCGACCGTGGAATCGATGACTTGATCGATACGGGGCAAGGCGAAGGGGTCTTTCGGGCACGCCTTGTTCAGGCTGGTGTAGTCGATACACATGCGCCAGGTCTTGTTCTTCTTCAACACCAAGACTGGGTTCGCCAGCCAGTCTGGGTGGTACACTTCCATGATGAACCCGGCTGCAAGGAGCCGGGTGATCTCATCACTGATTATCCTTCTCTTCTCCTCTGCGAACCGGCGCAGAGGTTGCTTGACCGGCTTGGCATCCAGACGCACATGAAGTGAGTGCTCGGCGAACTCCCTCGGCACACCCGGCATGTCCTTGGGAGACCATGCGAAGATGTCCCGATTCTCACGGAGGAAGTCGACGAGCATGCCTTTCTATTTGCTGTCCAAGCCAACACCAATGGTGACGAACTTGGTCGGATCGAAGGGGTCGAGCAGGATCCTCTTTGTCTCCTTTGCCGGCTGGAAAGCTCCTTCTCCAGCCGGTTTGCTGCTAGCCGGAATGTCCTGCTGGGCCATGGCCACACTACGCATGATCGCGTGTTTTTCTTCGGCTATGATGAGGGCCTCTGCCAGTTTGGAACCGGCTGAGGCGCACTCCATCGATCGCCTGAAGCAGCCGGCGATGGTGATCACGCCGTGGGGTCCCGGCATCTTCGTCTTGAGGTACGCGTAGTGGGGGATGGCCATGAACTTGGCGAGGGCGGGGCGCCCGAGGAGAGCATGGTAGGAGCTCGTCAGATTTACCACCTCAAACCAGATTGGTTCATGGCGGAAGTTCTCCTCGATCCCGAAGATGATGTCCAGCTAGATTTTCCCCAGCGGGGCACATGCTGGTCCCGGCAGTACGCCGTGGAACATCGTGGTAGTCGGGCACAGGTCGCTTTCACGAATGCCCAGCTTCTCCAACAAGGACTGTAGAGGAGGTTGAGGCTGCTGCCTCCGTCGATGAGGACGCGCAAGAATCGGCAGGTGCGCGCGCTGGAGACGATGAGAGGGTCGAGCACCATGGCGTAGCCCCCGGGAGTCGGCAGATGCTCAGGCTGATCTGCTCGGCTCCAGGTGATGGTGGTTTCCGACTAGTTCAGGTACTGGGGGACCGGAGAAACGATGGCGTTGACCTCCTTGGAGCGTCGCCTTCGGCTGTGCTTGTCGTCCTGCTCCGTCTCGAAGATGTGGTAGGTGGCGTGCGGCTGGGGGTAGCCATTGTTGTTGTTGCCGCCGTTGCCGCTGTTACCATCATTGTCGGCTCCCCTAGCCGGTGGTGGGGGTCCACCCGGTGGGGGAGGCAGGAGACGAGGCTGGTTGCCCTGGTCCTTTAGCTGGCGGGTCCAGCTGCAGTTCTGGGTGGTGTGCGTAGCCGGTTTGAAGGGACCGCTATGCCACTTGCACGGGCCGTCGATCATCTGGTCGAAGGTGAGCCGGGGCTTCTGCCTTCTTGCCTCATTAGCTGGTGCGTCGAGCGCACCCTCCACAGCATTGACCTGCCGTGCGTGGTAGCGAGGCTTCTGTTGTCCAGCCTGGCGGTCCCCATGGAACCGATTGTCCTTGCCGTGGCGTCTGGAGGATCCGGCTTCGCTAGCTGGATTGCTCGGACGGTCGCGAGCCGGCTCCGTGGGAGTCGGATGGCCGTCCGCGTTTACTCGAAGGGGCTTCTTCATGGCGGCATCCGCCGTGGCGTACTGGTCCACAACCGTCATGAGCTCCGCCATGGTTTTCGGCTCATCACACAGTAGCCGGTGGCGAAGCATGGTGCCCTCTCGGCATCCTTCGATGAAGAAGCTGATGGCTTGGCTCTCTAGGATGCCCTCGCAAGTGTTGCGGAGCTCTGTCCACTTGGTGAGGTACTCGCGGTCGGTCTCGCGGTCGCCCTGGACGCACAAGGCCAGGTCGCGCGGGCGCCCTGGACGCTTGTACGTGCCGTTGAAGTTGCGGAGGAACACCTTCTCGAAGTCAGGCCAGTCGTTGATGCTGTTGGAAGCAAGGCTATTGAGCCATGTCCTTGCCGACCCGGTTAGCATGAGAGGGACGTAGCGCACAGCTGTGCGCTTGTTCCCGTGGGTGATGCCGACTGCCGTAGCATAGTCGGTCAACCGGTCTTCCGGTTTCATGTTGCTGTCGTACTTGGGGGTGTCCCTGGGCAGGGAGAATTTATCCAGAAACGGCTCGTTCCGGATGCGGGGTCCGAAACAAACCGGGCCGGTCGAATCTTCCTCCTCCGTGACGCGCGCTTGAGCAAGGAGCTCGATGCGGTCGCGGGTATCCGGACAATCCGGGTTGGGCGCTCCCACCCGGCCCGAGAGACGGGAACCGGCTGGTCTGGGCGCTCCGGCTGGCGGTGGGGGAGGTGGTGGGTTGCTGTTCACCGTCTGCTCCTGGCGCGGCTGGCGCGGCTGGCCCCTGTTGCCCGAGCTGCGACGCCTGCTGCGGGCCCTGGGCGGCTGAGGGGAGGACGCCTGCTGGGTGTCGCGCGGCGCGCCCCTGCTGTTGGCAGGTAGCTTGCTCCCTCTGGAGTAGCTAAGGTCTTCCTACATCTGCCGGTTGGCATCGGCCTGCTCGTTCGCGACACGGAGGAGCTCCTGCACGTGAGCGTGCTGGCGGGCTCGAGCCTCGCCCTCCAGGCTGGGAAGCTCCTCTGCTGCGGCTCGCGCCGCGCGCAAGTTCTTGATGGGTGTGCTGTAGGTGGGCCGTGTGAGGGCAGGCGCGGGATCCGGTTCCCCGTCCTTTTCCATCCTACCGCCTAGCTCACCGCCCCGACACCGTACCTGGCCGCGCCGGCTCGGCTCCGTGGTGGCCGGAGTGAGGCCGTGCGCGCGGTCGTACTCGCGCCGAGTGATCTCAAGTTGCTTGCGGGCTGCTGCCAGCTCCATGGCCTCCTGGAGGAGGATCTGTCTCTCCATGGTGAAGTTGGCCTCCGCCTCCTCCAGGTTATCCCCGAGGTTAACCGGTGTCAGGAGCCGATCAATGGCATCCTCCACCGGGTTCCGAGGCTGCAGAGAAGCGGAAGTTCCGACCTCGTCCGCGCCTTTCTCCCGTGGCTGGCGGGGATGCGAGCTGGATCCGGCCATCATGACCTCCACGCCGCGGGGTGCGGCGGAGGTGCTGCCGTCTGAGGGCGGCAGCTCCGCGACAGAGACGATTTCCCTAGGGAAATGCTCCAGGAAGGTGGCGACGTAGACGGGGAGATCGCCGAATAGCAGGATGGTGCCGTTCGCTAGGAAGGAAGTTCCGGCGAAGCAGGAGGCGTTGTCGATGATGCAGTCGAACTGGCCAAGCGTGAGGACCAGGCTGGAGGCCACGCGCTCACCGGCTGAAGTGCGGGGTCCCGTGCGGAACGTGACTCCGGTCGAATCCATCAGCCCCACGCTGGGTGCCAACTGTCGTTGTATTGGGAACGACAGTACCTAAGAAGGTTAGATAGAGGTGTGGGGACTAGCAGGGAAGCTATCGACGACGTCCACAGGCGAGATTGGATACAAGCGAGCGTAGCGAGACGCAAGAAGTACCCAGGTTCGGGGCCCTCGTGGTGAGGTAAAGCCCCTACTCCTGCCTGATCTGACTATGTGGGATATACGAGCTACAAGTGCTCATTGAGCTGTGTTCTTTAGCTACTGCCTTAAATGCACTGAGACCAACCCTTTCTACTGAGGCCTTGCCTCGGTAGAGAGGCAAAGGTCTCACTGGCTAGTCCAACTAGCGGGCCCCGCAGGCGGGTCCCAGCCGACTAGTCATCTACAGTATCCAGTATGGCTTGTCTTATCGGAGTATGAGCGGTATGGCTATCGTAGGTACAGTGGACGCCGTGCGAGCCCATCGTCAGCACGGGCCACTGTTCCAGCGTCACCCACGCAAAGTCTTCGCTATGGGCAGGTGGTTGCCCGTCTTGTCGTCGTACAGGGCGTACCGTGCACTGTCACGCACGTCGTCCTGTCTCACTGATTGGGTCCGGCTACGTCGTCGTATCCGGTTGTCTCTTACTAATCCGGCTACTGGGTGATAGCCGGCCCGTCCTGTCCTGTCCGGCTGCGCCTGGTCAGCCGGACGCGATCCGACTGTTCTTTTTCTTATCCGGATGGGGTACCTGGGGATCATCCCCCTGACAGAACCCTTCAACCCCGCCTGGCCGGCCATGGGCTATCGCACGCGGGTGGGTGGGCCCCACTCAGCTGGCCCTCCTCTCCTTGGCGCGCGCCCTCCTATAGTCCCACACTGGCAATGTGGGGTTCCCTCCCTTCTCCTATGTAAAGAGGGGCAAGGGAGACGAAAAAGACACACGATGAATTGGGAAATTCCTAAGGTAATATTCCTTAGGGATTTTCCCTTCTCTCTCATTAACTCTCGTGTGTGCAGTTCCTAGAAGAGCTGTGGGAATGAGAGATCACCAGTCTGGTACGCCATCGCGTTGTAGGATCCTAGTTCCAGAAGGTCTACTTCCGCATCCCGGCTGGATCAGGGAGAACGAGAGTCGTTGGAGGACACCGAACGAGTGCGATATCATGGAGGTGCTGCCAGTTGTGGCACCTGGACATTGTGCGAGGAGCAATGCGACCTTGAGGTCAGCTACAAGTATGACTATATCGCCCATGTTCCCCGTGAAACGTTAAACGCTCTTGGTTTACAAGGGTACGTTACCGAAGCTCTCCCATTACTGCATTACTCAGATAGATATTGGCCTTGGTGTTGCGCTAGTTAGAAAAATTATTGTTTTTTGTTGTGAACCCCTTTAGATATAACAGATAGATTTATGTGATCGTCTTATTATGGAGCTCTTCCCATACATGCACATGAAGGATGATATAGATTCATCATAATCATAAATAGTATCAATGCTACCGGTGGATCCTAAACTCCCTGAGAACTCCTTAGCCATATTATCACTGCCACAACCATACTCATTGCCCTTGTTTACTTTAGCTTATTAATTTGTTCCTATTTTTTTTACTCTCAAACACCAACCATGTATACACCATTACTTTGAATTAGAGATAACTTACAAGTACTCTCTATTGAATAGTAATGAGGGGCATAAAGGCCTCTACCAATAGCTCTCCATGTTTCGATACTCTTACTTAGAAACTAGCTACATACGAACTATGCACTTGCAACCATCGATGAGCAACTAACTGAAGGAGAATATGAGGCTTTGAAGCAAGTTCACCTCCTACAAGAAGAAGATGCAAGTGATAATGACGAGGGTTTAACTCATCAATGCCCATTGTTATGGACTTGGGTTTTGGAGAAGGAGGGAGCGCTGGAGACATCTATCAGCTAGAAAACAAGCACACAGGGGACTCGAAGATTTACCCAGGTTTAGGCCTCACAGAGGTCCCTACTCCTGCTTGTCTGCTCGTGGAATTATCAAAGGAATCGAGGATTACAATGGTGCGCAGATGCAATCTGGCGAGGGTTGTGGAAACTAGGGTTGCATGTGTCCTTGTCGCTGCCCCCTCCTAGCCTTTATATAGATAGGCTAGGTCTCGGGTAGCAGGCCGAGTCGGTTACAGGTTAGGGTTTTCCCCTTTGAACTTTCTATCTTTAGCTTCTTCTTGTTCTTCAAGCAATCGAGAGTCCGTAGGTTACTCGAGTTCTTCATTTGGGCCTTGACGACACCGTGGGCTTCAATTATATTCAGGCCATATATACCAAGCTCGAGTACCTTTAGGGTATACCCATGTCAGTAGCCCCCAAGTGTCTAGTGGAATCGCAGATTTGACTAGGGAGTTATGAATCCTTTCGAGTGCATGACAAAGTATGTTTTTCGACTGCTTTGTTTGTGTCGTAGGGATTGTTGATGTGCGTGCCTGATTTAACCAATGTATCGGTATCAGTTAACTACCTTAGGGTAAAACAACACCATCTACTCGAACTCGAGTCCCCGGACTTGAATCCGGAAAAGTGCTGGTGTAATTCGACTCAAGCCGCAGAGGTCTTACAGGAGTCGAATTCCAGTATATGGGTGTGAGCACTCGACGCGTCCGTCAAGGCATGTTCGTCGTACCTGTTGGCACGGATATATTTCTGGTAGTGCGCAGGAAATGCATTGCCAGGCCTTATTTAGGTCTTATCTTCATGCTACAAGCGCGGCATCCGGATTTTGTCATCGCGGAGATGATTCGGGTGACCCAGGAGACGCAGTCTCTTTGTAGGGAAATGTCATGAGGCGGTGTCGCCATAAACTTCAAGTGTGGATGTCATCAACACACAGTATAATGTTCAAATAATCATAGGGTGCGTGACCAGTGCTCCCTATGGGAGTAGCCCCCGAGTGCCTGGTTGAGTCGAAGACTCAGGCAGGGACTAAAGAACTTTTGCGACTGCTGTCGTCTTTTGTTTGCTTGTTTTAGTCGAATTTATTTCCAGCGCTCCCTATGGGAGTAACCCATGTTCATAGTAGAATTTTGGTTCGAGTGGTTGGGTTTGCTTAGATTGTACATGTTCCTGTAAAAAGAAAATAAAAATCATAGGGTGCGCGACCAGCGCTCCCTATGGGAGTAGCCCCCGAGTGCTTGGTGGAGTCGAAGACTCGAGCAAGGACTAAAGTAGTCGAAGTCTTTTGCTGCGTAATTTTGGATGGCGTCAGTGCTGACGATCCCATGACCTCAGTTCCCCGCGTGAATGATGACAGGACGTGACGAGCGGTGGGTCCCATTTTCTAACTCTGATTTGACCGGGCGTGCGTAATCTTTGTTTTAACTGCGCCTCCATGATTTCCCCGCATAATGGGGGTAGTGGGGGACGGTTCGCGCTTCAGGTCCTCCATGTGTGGAGCACGATGAACGCCACGCGTCTGATAGGGTTTTTCTTAGATGTTGGATTGCATCTTCTAGGGGGTTAAGTAGCGATGTGGCGACGGTAATTTTCACATCTGCTTATTTTCTGCCTTTGCCTCCATCACCATTGTCGCTGCTCCTCTGCTTCCTTGCGCTCCTTTCCTTCGCGGTGCTGGACCAGCTCCGCGTATTTCCCAGCTACTTCCTCCGGTCACATCGCCGCTGCGGAATGGGAAAGAAGAAAGGAGGTGTCGCGGCCGATCCCGCCGCTGCCGCGGTTGCTACAAAGAAAAAGGGTGGCTCCGCCACTGCAGGCACCAGCACTGCCGCTGCCGGGAAAAAGAAGGGCACGGGCACTCGCGTCACCAATGGTGAGTGGCGCGCATCCGTGATAAAGTCTTCAGAGCTTCGTCTTCTATGCCAGGATGGAGTTTTGTCTTCCGCAGTCGCGGACGCACGCGTCCCTGGCAGTGAGGTAATCCCCTCTCCTCCTACTGGCTTTCGGGTGATGTTCCTAGCATTCATCATCCGCGGTCTCTCGTTGCCCCTGCATCCCTTCTTCAGGGCCCTTCTTTGTTTTTACGGGCTCCAGCTCCATCAGCTGTCCCCAAACTCCATCCTGCACATAGCTTTCTACATTACTCTCTGCGAGTGCTGGCTCGGAATCGAGCCGCACTTCGGTCTCTTCAAGCGCCTCTTCAAGTTGAAGCGCCAATCGGTGTCTGGCTCCGTAGTCTATGATGTAGGCGGTTGCGGTATCCACGTCGACCCCTCTGTCACATACTTCGACATCAAGCTGATGATGTCCGTCCAAGGATGGAGCGACAAGTGGTTCTACATCCGTGACCAGAAGGCCGATGGAGACCACTACGGACTCGCACCCTTCAATGCCGCGATGCCATGCAAGAGGAGGCTCTCCTGGAAGAACGTAGTGATGCCCGGCGAGTCCGTGGAAACAGATGTGCTGTACGAGCATGTCTGCGACCTCGAGAGTCGCATGGGTAAGGAAGAGGGAGGCTACGCCCTCATTCGCATGTGGCTGTGCCGTCGCGTCTAGCCCCTGCAGGCCAGAGTCCACCCTATGTTCCAGTGGGCTGGCGCAGACGATGTCACTCGCGTATCTGCCGATGGCATTTCCGCGAGTGAGATAGATAAGAGGGTGCGACTGGTCACCAAGTACACTGTCAAGGATGTACTCCCCAGTGAACCAGACGTTCCTCCATTCGATGCTGCTAACCCTACTCCTGAGGTACAATTGTTCTATGTAGTAGCTTTGCTTTGTCGACTGTGTTTTTGCTGTTGCATCGTTTTTTGCTAAGTTGTTTTCTATATGCAGGATTGGGCGGTGTCACCTTGTATGCCCCCTCTTCCTGAGGGAGTTATCCCTCGTGAAGCCTTGGAAGAGGACGAGTCGGAGTCGACCGTCCCGTCTGATGTGGAGGAGGAAGCCCTCGAGTCGAGTTGTCCGGACACTCGCAGGCGTTCGCGCAGCAAGGATTCAGTTGCGTCGTCCCCTTCGACTCCGTAAGGTGTAGGTGTTGGTGCAGAGTCACCGATACTTGCTGTTCCCATGAGTGCCATGGCGCCATCCTCTCGCAAGAAGATGCGTCTACCAAAGGAGTCATCGTCAGAGTCGGGGGATCAAACCTTTGATTTTGACAAGTTTGATTGGTAAGTATACGAATCTTCCTTTTGGTTCTTCTTTGGGGTTGCCTTTTCTTGACATTGGTTTGGTTCTACGGTCAGCCGGCGTCGTCGTCTTCTGGCGACGTCCAATGTTTGAAAGAATCTGGAGTCGCGACCTCCAAGGCCAAGAAAGTGGCTGAGCGTACTCCTTCTCCTCCATTGGCGGCCCACTCCGGCCATAATTCATCGAGTTCTCCGCATGATGTGGAGCACCATATGGTTATCCAGACGACTGCGAATCCATCGGCTTCGGAGTCTTTGGAGGATCATGTAAGTGTAGTATTTGTTTCCTCTATTTTTGCAGTCGAATGTATCATCTTCTATCATCTGCTTATCCTTTGCTATTTTCTCCTGTCGCAGCTTATTGTGAAGGAAGCCGCTCGCTTAGAGGAGCAAGTTCTTGCGATGGGTCGCCAGCATGCAATGTTGGATACTCACCACCGCGTGGTTGAAAGTAAGTGTCTTGCTTCTTCTTCGTCCTCTTTGTGATATATCCGGCTGATAGCCTATCTTTGTTTATTTCATAGATGAGCATAATGCACTCCTCCGCGACGCCGCTTCCCTTGAAAAGACGCTCGCTGCGGCGGTAAAGAGCCGCGATGAGGCAGTTGCAGCATGTGCCGAGTCGCGGAAGCGCGAGGAGGATCTACGCGCCTCCATCGTGGCTAGGGACAAGTTGTTCGAGGAACAACTTTTTTCGATTGCCAAGGCTCTCTCAGGTATTCCTTTGTCTGAATTTTTGGTGTTTTCTTCTTCTTTCAAATTTGTTGTTGGTGTTGACTCTTGTGCCTATGCTTGGTTGTAGATGTCAGCGGTTTGAGCTTCGACCCTCAGGCACTCCGCCGTGACGACGCCTTGGCGGGTGCCATTTCAGCAGTCGAGGATCACAGCGCTACCGTTCAAGGGACGCTCTCCAAGGACAAGGGCGTGCTCAGTTGCCTCCGGGAAGATCTAGCACCCAAGGCTGAGCTGATCGAGAATATGGACGAGCTGGTGGAGTCTCTTGCCGAGGGCGTCCCTGCAAGCTTCAATAACTCGCTCCGTGTGGCAGGCGCTTCGATGTCACTCGCCATGGTTCAAGCCCATGGAGTCGAAGTTGATCCTATGGCGGTCTCCAAGGCGATGCCTGTCTGTGCTGATGGCCAGCAGGTAGTCTTTGCTCCCTTCGCAACTACTTGTGGCAAGTACGACCCGCAGCTGATCAATACAGTTGTGAAGTACTCTAAGGAGCTTCAGTGCACCAAGAAAGCTGCAAAGGCTGTGACGTCAGGGGCCGGCGGGAAGTCTGTGGCATCTGATACTGCCACAGACTCGATGAGGCCCCCAAAACCGAAGTCGAAGTCGAAGAAGCTAGTCGCTCCTCAGTAGTCGCATCTTGTAATAGTTAAATAGCTTATGTCTTTTGTCGAGAACATGCCTGTTGGCGAGTGTATCTGCTGATACTTTTGTTAATCTTGAATGCACTCGAATCTTTTGTCTATGCCTCGCCTTAGTCCTCTTATTGTCTCTTGCTTGACTTGTGGTAGGGCACATCAAGTGATCCTTTGAGGGAGCCTTAGGATTCGCCGCCCCTTGATGACACTTTCGCACCGTCGCGCTCAAGGGTGGAGGAGCTCTCTCTGCTCTCGCGACTCCGTGACCGCGTGAAGCAGTTGGAGCGTGAATTGCCCATACTCCGTGGAAATGCGGACGTATGGAAGTCGAAAGTGGAGAAAGCCGCCGCCCGAGAACAATATCTACTAGGGGAAGTGACGCAGTTGGGTGACCAATTCAAATGTTAGTCTTCATCCCTCCTGTCGTTTCCTTGTAGTCACTCGCAGTAGTTCATTGTTCTCATATTTTGCCTTTGCTTGGTATAGTTCTCAGCGCGCGCCATCTGCAGGATGAGAAGGATCAGATTGCCATTCGCATGAATGACCTGACCCAAGAGCATCTTCAAGCGAGTGGGTATTTCTGGGTAGACCATGATCGTGCAATCGCGTTGGCGACCCTACAGGATCGTGCGTCGCGAGTGCTTCACTTCTTGAAGAAGTCGCAGTCATGCTTGAAGAATATTTACCAGACGATGTTCCCGTTGGACGTTGTTCCATCGAGCTTGCTGGCCCTTCTCGCTAGATTCCAGGACTTGAGTGCGGTCCGCGAGTGTGTACGTCAACAGTTAGTGGCTGGTGCCAAAGCTGCTCTGTCACTGGTGCGACTGCATAGGCCTGATGTGGATGTTGCAGCAATTGCGGCTGGACCACCTGCGCCGCCAACGGGTTCTACTTGGAACATGGTGCCGCACTACCAGGCAGTGGATCGCCCAGCAAAGGAGATCATCGATTTCTCTGAGGAGCAGACCAATGTTTTTTTGCTGCAATAGTAGTTTATTTTGTATCCTGCACATAGTTATACCAATGTTGTAAAGTTCGTATATATGCTGTGTATAATTGATTGTCAATGATGTGTAAAAGAGCTTGTTAGCGTGTATGTTTTGTGAGTGCGTTGCACTATGCGACTTCTTTTCGTTAGCCTAGCTTTGTGTTTATCTCAGTCCCTTGTCAACCTGTCAGATGTGTTGCAACTGGGTTGATGTTTGTTAAGGGTTTCGATTGGTGTGCCAACTACTCAGGATATCGCGTTTAGTTCGTAGAACAGATGTGTATAGGGTGGCGCAGCGCCCGAGTGGATAATTTAGCGATTTTTTTTAAAAAAAACAGACTTTTGGGGCACTTAGCTTTATTTATTCGCGGGATAGTACAAGGTACAATGTGTGGCTAAGTAGCCTTGGCCGAGTAGCCTTATTTGCAATGTAAAAGTAAAAGCGACTAAGGGTAGAAGCGTCGCAGCTGCGCGACATTCCAGGGGTTGGAGTATGCGACTCCTGTCTCTAAATCTTGAAGGCGATAGGCGCCACCTAGGATTACTTCTGTAATCACGTATGGTCCCTCCCAGGGGACTCGAGCTTGAGATGCCCTTGCTGCTTCAGTCGCAGGACCAGGTCCCCTTCGACGAAGGACCTGGGGCGTAGCCTCCTGCTATGGTAGTTGTGCAGGTTCTGCTGGTAGATCGTTGATCTTTCCGCAACGATTTCCCTTGCCTCGTCAAGGAGGTCAACTAAGTCTTCGAGTGCAAGAGTTGACTCCTGCTCGCTGTAAGCGACCACGCGCGATGCTTTGTATCGTACTTCGGTGGGTAGCACCGCTTCAGCCCCGTGCACCATGAAGAACGGGGTGTACCCTGTAGTGCTATTTGGAGTTGTGCGTAGGCTCCAGAGTACTGATTGTAGTTCGTCTGGCCAGCAACCCGTGGCCTGTTCGAGTGGCCGGAGGAGTCGCTTCTTGATGCCGCCGCAAACGAGCCCGTTAGCTTTTTCGACCTGACCGTTGGTCTGTGGATGTGCCACGGAGGCATAGCTGACGTTGATTCCCAGATTCTCGCAGAATTCTTGGAACTCCTTGGATGTGAAGTTCGTCCCATTGTCGGTGATGATGCTGTGCGGTACTCTGAAGCGGTAGACGATGGTCTCGAAGAACTTGATTGCGATGTGTCCTGATTGATTGGTCACTGACATGGCCTCTATCCACTTGGTGAATTTGTCGACTGCGACCAGGAGGTAGACGTAGCCTCCCCATGAGGAATTTGGGAGCTTGCCGACCATGTCGAGTCCCCATTGCGCGAAGGGCCAGGCCAATGGAATTGGCCGGAGCTCTACGCCAGGTGCGTGCGGCTTATCCACGAATCACTGGCACGTGTTGCATTTTTGGATGATGTCCTTGGCATCGCGCATGGCCGTAGGCCAATAGAATCCAGCTCGTAGAGCTTTGGCTACGAGGGCGCGACTGTCGGCGTGGTGCCCGCAGGTCCCCTCATGGATGTTAAGGATAACAGCTCTTCCATCGATCGTGGAGACGCATCGTTGAAGCACTCCTATGATGCTGCGCTTGTAGAGTTCGCCGTTGATAACAACGAATGCCTTGGATCACCGCGCGATGTGCCGTGCGTCAGTCGGGTCGTCTGGTAGCCTCTTGCTGAGAAGGTACGTGATGTACGGTTGAGTCCAGGATGGCTCGATCATCATGACGCTCATTGGTCCTTCGAGTCCTGTATCCAGCTCCAGGTCGTCGAGTGCCATTGGCTCATTGGGCGGCGTAGCCCCCGAGTCCATTGCTGCGCTTGTTTTCTTCTCTGTGGCCTTTGGCTTGATGGAGCGTTCGCATATGCGCTCGAGAAATACCCTAGGTGGTATGGGGGCGTAGGTAGAGCCTATGTTGGCGAGTGTGTCCACCTCTTCATTGCTTTCGGACCTATGTGCCGCAGCTCGCAGCCGTCGAAGTCCCCCTCGAGTGTGTCGTAGAGGTCGCGGTAGGTGATCATGTTGTCGTTCAGTGCGTCGCACTCATGGATTGTCTGGTTGACGACCAACTTGGAGTCGCCATATATTATGAGCCTTTTGGCGCCGCAGGCTTTTGCCATCCTCATCCCGTGTAGCAGGGCCTCGTATTCGGCTTCGTTGTTGGAGGCGGTGAACTGCATTCGCAGAATATATTTCAGCTTGTCTCCCTGGGGCGATGTCAGTATGTCACCTGCACCAGCTCCGTCCTTCCGCTTAGATCTATCGAAGTGCATTGTCCAGAGGTAGGACATATCTGGTTTTTCGGGGAGCTGGTTCTCCATCCAGTGCACGAGGAAGTCAGGGAGAACTTGTGACTTGATTCTGTCGCGTTTTTCATATGTGATGTCTCGTGGAGATAGTTCGATTCCCCAAAGTGCGACTCGTCCGGTGGCGTCGGGTTTGTTGAGGATGTGCCCAAGCAGGGCGTCGTTGACGACCACGATTGGGTGTTCTTGGAAGTAGTGGCGCAGTCGCCGGGCCGTCATGAAGATGCTGTATGCCAGTTTCTGGTAGTACGGGTACCGCTGTTTTGTTGGCGTAAGTACCTCGCTGAGGTAGTAGACTAGGCACTGTACCCCATGGACCTTGTTTTTTTCGGCTCGTTTGACTACGAGCACTGTGCTGACCACCTGGTTGGTGGCGGAGATGTATAACAACAATGGTTCCCTTTCGTGTGGGGTTACCAGTACTGGCGAGGTGGATAGCAGGCGCTTGATGTCTTCGAATGCTTCCTGCGCCTCACTGGTCCACTCGAACTTGTCAGCTTTACGGAGGAGTTGGTAGAAGGGCAGTGCCTTTTTACCCATCCAACTGATGAATCGACTGAGAGCCGCGATTCGCCCAGCCAGCTGCTGGACGCCTCTTATGTTTTTCGGCTTCTCCATGGCCAGTATGGCTTTTATTTTCTTCGGGTTCGCTTCGATCCCTCTCACAGAGATAAGGTACCCGAGTAATTGCCCAGATGATACGCCGAAGGCGCACTTGTTCGGATTGAGCTTGATCCGGTAGCGGTCGAGATTGGCGAAGGTTTCGCGCAAATCATCGATTAGTGAGGCTTCCTCTTTGGTCTTGATTACTATGTCATCGACATAGACTTGAATGTTGCGACCGAGTTGGTTCTTGAGGCAAGCCTGCATGCACCGCTGGTAGGTGGCTCCTGCGTTCTTTAGCCCGAAGGGCATTGTGTTGTAGCAGAACACACCAAAAGGCGTTGTAAACGCTGTTTTTCTTGATCTTCCTCCTTCATTCGAATCTAGTTATAGCCTGAGTAGGTGTCAAGGAAGCAGAGGCGCTCGCATCCCACGGTGGAGTCGATGATCTAGTCGATTCGCGGTAGTGGGAAGTGGTCCTTTGGACAATGCTTATTCAAAGAGGTGAAGTCCACGCACATCCGTAGGATATCCATGTCCTTTTTTGGTACTAGCACCGTGTTGGCGAGCAAAGTGCTTTCCTTGATCTCGCGTATGAATTTTGCGTCGAGGAGTCTGTTGATCTCCATTCCGTCTGTCTTTGCTCTTGATTCAGATAATCACCGAAATTTTTGCTTGACTG
The DNA here is from genome assembly GCA_916181665.1 of Avena sativa. Classification (NCBI taxonomy): domain Eukaryota; kingdom Viridiplantae; phylum Streptophyta; class Magnoliopsida; order Poales; family Poaceae; genus Avena; species Avena sativa. Next base: position 622,452,238 of record OV702288.1, on the reverse strand, counting down.
GCCTTGCGTCTGGGTTGATGTTGAGTGCGTGCTCGGCGAATTCCCTGGGAACTCCTGGCATGTCCGCTGGACACCAGGCGAAGATTTCCCAGTGCTCACGGAGGAATTCGACGAGCGCGAGTTCCTATGCGGGACTCAAGTTGTTGGCGATGAGGGCCGTCTTGGCGGGATCCGATGGGTGGACCTAGACTTTCTCCGTGTGCACTGATGAGATGAAGGACAAGTCGGGTGAGCTTGGCCAGCTTAGGGGAGGCAGACTGTTGTCTGTCGATTCCTTCAATCTTGCGAGTTCCTCCTGCATGCCGAAGGACTGGGAGATTCTGTTGAATTCCCTATCATAGCTGTCGGACCTCTCGAAGCTCCCGTTGATTGTGATGATGCTGTTAGGTCCTGGCATTTTCATCTGCAGGTAGGCGTAGTGCGGCACCGCCATGAACCTAGCGAACGCAACACGTCCGAGGATGCAGTGGTACTGTGAGGGCCAGTCGACGACTTCGAAGTCAATACGCTCGCGCCGAAAGTTTTTCGGTGTGCCGAAGATGACGTCGAGGTTGATTTTACCAAGGGGATATACGCCCTTGCCTGGGATGATGCCGTGGAATGTTGTGTCTGAGGCCTCTAGGCAGGTCAGAGGGATCCTCATTGCTCGCAAGGTACTCGCGAACATAAGGTTGATGCCGCTTCCGCCGTCCATAAAGACGTGACTCATGTCGAAGCCTCCAATTTGTGCCTCGAGGACGAGGGGACAGTGGCCTGGGCGAGGTACTTGGCACGTGTGGTCACGCTTGTCGAAGGTGATGCAGGACTCGCTTCCGCTGAGGTACTCAGTGGTAGATGGTGGCGAGTTTGTGGCCAAGTTGACTTGGTGAGTGATGGCCTTCTGCACCCTATTCGAGGGGCGTCCCTTTTGGATCATCATGGTACCCATGGCCCGTGGGTATGGTTCGCCTCCCTGGTGCTGGTCTGGCGCAACTGCATTTGGGGGTAGTCCAGGTGGTGGTGGCAGAGCTCCATGTGCCACGGCGCCTGGGGCGGCTCCGTAGCCCCTTTCGACTGCGCTGCAATTCATCTGAGCCAGTCCCTCATGTAGTTTGAGAAACTCGTGGTAGTCCTTGAGGAGGTGGCTGGACTTCTTCTTTCCATCATGCTTGTCGATGTAGAAGTGCACAGTGCATGGCCCGGATAGTTTGTCTTCAATGGATGTTGCGGGTGCCTCATCGCGATTGCGGCGCTGCCATACTTGCGTGGTTTTTCCCGAGTCGCGGTATCCACCGCTATGGTAGCCGCTGTTGCGGTTGTCGTCGCGTCTGTCGGCGTAGCTGGTTGCGACCATGTTGATGTCGCCGCGGTCATCGTAGATGCGCATGCAGAGTTTGCTTCGGCAATCGCGTCTGCGCTCGAGTTCTACCTCGTCGTCTGAGTGAACGCGGGTTTTCACCAAATCTTCTCCATCTGCCCAGCGATTCGTGATTTCCATCAGGTGGTCGATGGTTTTGGGCTTCGAGCGACCCAGCTCCTCCATGAGCTCTATGCGGCGTACGCCGCCGTTGAATGCGTCAATCGCGTGATCCTCCGAGATGTTCTCTATGGAGTTCTTGATGATGGACCACCTCTGGATGTATGAGCGTAGTGACTCGCCCGACCTTTGCTGGCAGCATCTTAGCTCTTTGATTGATGCGGGCCATTTGTAGGTGCCCTTGAAGTTGCGCACAAAGCTGTAGACCAGCTCTTCCCAGCTGCGAATGGCTCCGCGTGGGAGGTTGTTGAGCCATGCTCGGGCGGCGCCCTGTAGCTGCATCTGTAGGCATTGCATGGCCGTGCTTCGACTCGCGCAGTGGAGCCTGACGGAGGAGATATGGTCCTCTAACCAGATTTTTGGGTCCTACAGGCCATCGAACTTTGGGTTCTCTGACGGGAGCTTGAACCCCTTGGGCATTCGCTTTTGTCTGATGGCCCTGCTGAAGCATCTAGCGCCACAGAGTTCCACGTCTTCGTCCTCAGAGTCAGTCGACGGGCGCGTCGCACCCTTGATTTGTTAATATTGCGCTGTGTGAGGTCATTGCGCGCATCATAGTTGTGGTCGTGTCGCCGTGAGCGGCGACGTCGAGACAGATCGTGGCTGTCGTTGCTAGATGAGGGCGAGGAGTAGTGTTTTGCCAGAGCCTTGTCTTTCTTCGGTTCCGATGCTGGCGCTTTGTCGAGGGCGGCCTCGATTAACCCCAAGCCTGCGATCATAGATCGGTGCATGGCGGCTGGTTGTTGAGGAGGTACATGGTGGCCGCCGTTACCGCGGCTTGCGGCGTTTTCGGGAGCACGTTGCCGCGTGTATCCACCGTCATGGAGCCAAAGTCGAGGACTTTGGCGGCTTCTACGTGTTCTTGTTCGGTGAGGTGGGCGAGTCGAGATCGTCTCTTGTTGGCGTTGTACTCGTTGCACTTAGAGGAGGATCCTCCGTGTGAAGAGAGCCCAGCTCGTGGAGGCTTGATTCGTCGGCTGCCTTCTTACGCACCTCGAGTTGCACGATTGTTTGCAGTTGGCGCCTGTATTCCTCTTTCAGGAGCCAATGGTAACCCATTAACAGCTCTTGTGGGGAGCCGAAGGGTAGAGGATGGCCTCGTAGGGCTTCGCGGCAACGAGCCCACTCGAGATCGTTGAGCCTGATCACGACTGGTTCGCCAATTTGTTCGTTGATCATGGTGGGGGGTTCGGCTGCCCCCCTGTTGTTGACGGGAGCACCGTTAGTAGGGCCGCCATTGGGTGGTCCGCCGTTTGGCGGGTCGGCTTCATGGCCACCGTTGCCCGTGTTGTCGGGATTGGTGGAGGTGTCGCCTGCGTTGATGACGGCGCACATGAAGTTGTTGGGGAAGCTGCTGCTCCCACAACTTTCAGATCCATAACTGTAGGCTCCGTCTTCAGTTGCCAGATCGCCCAGATCGAATTCACGACTACTGTCGCTGACCGTATTCTCGACTGTTGTCGAGGTGTGGAGCTCACTAAGGGTGCCGATCGGCGGAGGGAACCATGATGCTGGAGCAATCAATTCTACTGTCGGCTGGTCAGGCATGCGAAGCATGCCCATCTGAACAACTTGGAAGCGGAAGCTCCCGATCGCCAGGCTGATTCTGTCGCCCACGGATTCGAAGGCGGGGCGAGTGGCTGGCGTGTGGACGGTGAAGTCGAATAGGACGAAGAGCTGGCGAATCTCCACTGTTGCGGAGCTGTAGATCGTGGTTGATGGGGCCGAAGAAGCCGCAACATCAACACTCCCAATTCCCACAGACGATGCCAATTGACGAGGGTTTAACTCATCGTGCCCATTGTTATGGACTTGGGTTTTGGAGAAGGAGGGAGCACTGGAGACATCTATCGGCTAGCAAACAAGAACATAGGGGACTCGAAGATTCACCCAGGTTCAGGCCTCGCAGAGGTCCCTACTCCTGCTTGTCTGCTCGTGGAATTATCAAAGGAATCGAGGATTACAATGGTACGTAGATGCAATCTAGCGAGGGTTGTGGAAACTAGGGTTGCGTGTGTCCTCCTCGCCGCCCCCTCCTAGCCTTTATATAGATAGGCTAGGTCTCGGGTAGCAGGTCGAGTCGGTTACAGGTTAGGGTTTTCCCCTTTGAACTTTCTATCTTTAGCTTCTTCTTATTCTTCAAGCAATCGAGAGTCCGTAGGTTACTCGAGTTCTTCATTTGGGCCTTGGCGACACCGTGGGCTTCCATTGTATTCAGGCTGTATATACCAAGCTCGAGTACCTGTAGGGTATACCCATGTCAGATAAAGATGAACTCCTTTGTGAGACCGACTCAAATCTAGCGCTCGTAGTCGCAAGAGTATTGACCACTGTTGTGGTGTGAAACACGGCAGTACCATCAGGCATCATGGATGGATTAAGAGGGTACAATCAGGAGCTGACGATGGCTTCCATAGGCGGGATTGGGCACATGCACTGCTAACATGGCAATATACCCAGGTTCAGGTCCCTCTTGGTGATGTAACACCCGCACTCCTGCAAGGATTCTATATATGAGGGCTAAGTGCCCTATACAAACACTCCTTAAGCTATATCTCAGTTGAACTGAGGGAAACTGGAAGAGAGAAGACGATCAACCTGTAGCCTATCTCCCCATGGAGACACTGCCCCCCTTATATACTGGTTGGGGTGCAGTTTACAAGGTAAGGCCGGCTAGTGGGGGCTAGCCGGTGGGATAAGGTGCAATAGTCAGCGCTACAGTGCCCCGCCATACTCGACACTATAGCTTTACGCCGCGCCAGACGGATGTCCCATCGCATAGTTTGGAGGCGCCCCCTGGGAGACAGAGGTATGCTACTACATGGTTTGGGGGCGTCACCACTTTACCTGATGCGAAGGCTTGCTTGTGGTTTCATCATCACCCGTCACGGGTACCCGGTAATGATTTTGAGGTGACTGGATGGAGCAGGCTGATGGCTCCAAAACTAGTCATCTTCCACCGTGTTTAAACATTGTTTTTAGTCAAAAAATTGGCAAGAAACTCTCTATCCTTGCCACTAATGACTAATAATTGCAAATATATGCAAACCATTGCTTTGATTTGTCTTGTGCAAGAAATCACGCCTTTTAATGCGAAATCAAGAGTCATAATGAAGGTTTTTGAGGAAGTCCACACGAACAAGTAATTGTGGAGCAAATTCCAGTCAACTGCAGTCGTAACAACCACTGGTACGGGCAGGGCCCGCTCGTACCGTCCGCCCGTACCATGTGGTGACGGCTCCGTCTCATCAAACCCTACAACGTAACTTTCATGAAGAAGCCTATATATTTTGAGGTCTTAGCCGCCGCGCAGAGGGCCGCCATTCTCCACCAAAGGAGATCCACACCGTTGTTCATCCCTTCCATCTTCCATCCCCTTCATTAGCCATAGCCATTACTTTATACTTGAGAGCTTCTTGTGATTCAGCAACCATTGTAAGAATATTTGGTTTCAATCTAAGTATTTTGCACAGTGTTTTCTATCCTTGATCTTATTGTTATGAGTGAGTAGTCCTCACGGGATGCAAGTTGGGGAGAAACCTTGCAACGATTATGTGCATCTAATCTATGGAGCATTGTGTATTGTTTGAAAGAGAGATTTGTATTTTTTGTTTCTTTGTCTCTTGTCTCGATCTTTGGACTTGTAGGTACCAAAGACCTCCGAGATTGATAAAGGCTTGAGGTGAGATACTTGGTTAGCGGTGATATCATAGGAACCCTACTGACATAAAGGGTAGTATGGTCTTCACTTAGCGACCCATTCGGGATCACAACAACATCACCACTTAATGCTTTGACCTGTGTTTTACACTTAATAATCGTTTGTAGCCCGTTGCTTCGTGGTGCACTCGGTTGGATCAAAAGACTATTCATATGACTGTTGCATAACATGAGCTCTAGTATATTAGGATGTGTTGCCCACAAGAGATTATCCCTATTAATATGCTTATTATTATCTTTTATCCCATATGATATGCAGCTGCAGGTGGATCTTCAACCCTGGCCTATCTCCATCCATTGAAACAACCCACTATAAAAGTAAACTAGATTGGTCCGGTAAACAAAGGTAAATCAAAGAAACAAAGTCTTGTATATGTGTCCTTTTTATTTCCTTTTAGCATTGCTTTCCAAGGTTTGATTAAACCTAGGTCTATAGGGAAAAAGCTATTATACTACATTCGTGAATACAGATCAAAGGTATCATGGGCCACCCGGCCTAATATTTTGGTGGACCGGCTAGATGGGCCAGTCGGGAAGTCTTGAGGGTTGACAGGTTGGGGCTGGCCAACTGTCCTGTGCTTCATATCTTCTGGCCATCCGGCCTAACCTTCTGGTTGATGCCTAGTCAGCCTGGCTTAGCCTACCCAGGGGTAATCCCACCGGCACTAGCCCCAAAGTGCACTAGGACTTTTCCTTGAGGAGAAGTTTTAGTGTGCTACTGAGTGAGTGGATGTTGTTGTTGATGATGTCGGCTAGAGCTTCCTTGAGTTGTCGTCCCTGAAACCCGGTTATAGTAGTTCATATGCGGAATCTGTAAACACCCACTAGGTGAAACAATGACAGAGGTGGCCGATTGGCACAACCGGAGCGTGGAGACAAAAAGTCATGTTGCTGAGGTCAGCTCTTGCATCAGCCACACCCATCATCTCTTAGGGATGTCATGTCATTGCAGTTTTTTGGTAACTGCATGCACGCCTTGTTAACTCCTCCTTGGATCTTCTATGGGTGGTTCTGTTTCCGCACGTGATCCCGAACCGAACCGCCACGGTAGTGGAGGGTGGTTTCTTGCCACGTGGCTCTGGTGGAGGCGAATTGGCATGGTTTTGTTACAAGATAAATAGGGCTATTTTGGCAATAGGGTTTTCCATGTCGCACGGTTCTCACTCTCCTCTTATTCTTCTCGCTGCCGCCGCATCTCGGCGAGCTTCTCTTCTACCCTTCTTCCAACACTACGCCTCTGAAAAAACATCGTTGGCGCCGCCATGAACTACCATGACGATAGGACCTCGTTTCTCTGCTATGACATCGTCCATCGATATGATGCCTTGTGAAGTACCGGCGGGGGTGATTCCTTCTGCCGGAGCGAGTTCGTAAAGGTTCCCTTTTGCACTGGAGTGGGAGTGGGTGCCAAACCCGATGGAGGGCGAACGCGTCATCCTCCTCGTGCACTTCACTCCTGGGTTTGTCTGCCCGCGAGTGATTTTCTTATCAACTTCTTCCATCTCCGTCTTCACCATACCGGTGCCAACGCCATGGCACATCTCGCCTTCCACATTGCATGCTGCGAGTCCTACCTCGACGTGAAGCCGAATATCAAAAACTTCTTGAATTTCTTCTTCTTGAAGTCCCAGACGGTGCAGAAGGACATGCCGCTGATGGACGCCGGCTATGCCGCATCTACCCTCGACCCAACTCTCCCATGCCCTAGATTGACCTACCTGACACGGTCAAACTCTAGAAGCACATGTATATTTATGTGATAAACGCCACGTAGACAGATTACATTCATCTACCAAAGTTCGCGAGCATCGTCTCTGACCGGGCAAGCTAGGATGTGACGGGCTGGGGGCGAATGCGGACATTGAAAATATGGCCATGCTGGTGCAGATGCTGGTGGGGGAGCACGGGCTCACAGCGTGGGGCATTATCCTGGATGTTGCGCCGGGTGCTTCCCCTCTAGAGCAGAGTGCACAAGATGTGCTTTCTTTCTGGGTCAATGGACCCCACCCGGACCTCCCAGCTAGATGTGCCGTATAAGGCCCTTCCAGACTGGCTTGTGTAACACCCTCGAATCGGCCCTATGCAAGTTTCAGCGCTTCCCGCCAAACCCGCATAGAAACGATTTAAGGACGCCCACCAGGCACTTTCGTGCGGGTGGAAAACGAAGTAATATCATTACACAATAGTCCACGATGGGACCCACAGAACATATATATATACAACAACGACTCCATGAGTCAAGAATACAGATATACAGTATAAAGATCCAAATCACCTTGAAAACGATACAACATCCGAGTACGGATAAGAAGCAAATTGGGCTAAGAGCCCTAAAGAATAACCAATGGCGTCCATAACCCTGCCTAGGCCAAGCCGGAAGGGTAACCCTACTAACGACGTCGATCTCAAACCTGCTAAAACAAAAGGGGTGCCGACAAAGGGCAAAGGAAAAAGAGGAGCGTTAATACTGAGGCCAGTACACGGCTAGGCTAGAATTCCGTGGCTCTCGCCTACATAGGTATGGTGGACTGAAGCGGCAACACGGCATGCACTAAACAACCTATAGAGACTCGATAAACTGTCGGCTATTAGAGAGGGATAAGAGAGACCTATTCGGGACCCACCTGATTCTAACTCCAATCATACCCATCCTGGTATTTCCCCCTCGACACCAAACGAGGAAGTCAAACCGAGGAACTCACACAGTTGGCAGTTTTATTCATTCCATTATAGTTGGAGCACTTACTAGTCATATATAGATAGCATGAGTGATCCTGATAGCATAAGTAGTGGGCAGTTTTAGTTAACCATTCAGTTGTAGTTGCAGTACTTACTAGTCAGATATAATTAGCATGTGACATTCCAAACCTAGCAATTGTTGGCACTTTTATTTCATTCCATTGGAGTTGCGATACTTACTAGGCAGGTATAACACGACACGATACACCCCAGTTCCACCAGTTGTTGGCACTTTTATTATCCATTCCATTGTAGTGAAGCTGATTACTAGTCACATATTAAGTCAAATTTATAGCACTACTTTAGTTATGCTTGTCTATGATCGAGATACCGTGCTCCAAGTCGTCCATAACCACAGACACGGCTTTCAGAAAGATTTACCCTGCAGGGGTGCACAAATAGCAACACACACACGATCAACCTCGGAAAAACCAAATCAAAACCCAACGAGGCTTTCACGACAAAGCAATCACAGGATTCATAAAATATTTCAGGGGGCCACCCCACTAAGCTACCCGCAACGAAGTTGGCCGGCTCCGAGACGGACCTAGGGTTTGTGACAATGGCTATAAACGACTGGGAACCCAAAAGTGTGACTGGGCTTGTCGATACCGCGAAAACATTCCACGTTCCAAAACAGTACAGGTGCTCCACGCACAATCGTAAATAAAGCAGTAAAGCATGGCATAAGTACAGGATAGTAATAAAGCCCCAAACTACTTTGTGGCCCCAAGAAATAAGAAATGAATAAAGCTTTGGCTAAGGGGGATTCATAGACTCTCCCGGATGTGGATAGTGCAAATAGTCAAGGAACAGGTATCAAGTACTCGGGGTCCTACGGGACACAAGTGAGCGTGGAAAAACCAAATAACATCTATTGCCCACCGATGCCTCTGCATTAGTTATATCTATCAATTTAATATTAAGTTGTAATTAAATCCATGATCATCTCCACCATTAAACATATGCCAACCTTCCAACAATGGTGGAACGACAACAACACGAAGCAGCACCTGAGCAAGCAACTACGACTCGCAAGGCCGACTATCTATCAGAAAACAGGCAATAGGATGTATCCAAGGCAATATAGAGGCTGCAAGGTATATAATTGGTGCACGGAAACTAAATCATCGCAATATGGATAGCAATAGATCAACAAGAGGAAGTAAAGACTATAAATGCAAAATAGGTAGAAAGGGGGAGATTGCTCGCCTGGAAAGATAGCCGGAGATACATTATCCAAAGGACTTGTCGATACTCGCATCAACTCATCGGCCTAATCCGCGAAGAACCAAAGCACTAAAAGAAACACCAGGTGCACAATTTAATACTACGACAGAAGATCAGGCATGATGCATGTAATGTTTGACATGGCACAGATGCAATGCGACTAGGCAATATTAAGCAGAACCGGGTTCCCGACAATTAATTAGATGGTTCGAGTTATTTAGAAACCCCACAATTTTGATGTTGAATTAACAAGGCAAAACATGGTATCGGTTCGCTATACAAATTTAAATGGAGTCTGGAATAAGACTAGAATAACCCTCATATAGACTCCATATTTAATTTAGGTGAATCGACTATTTAACCCAACCCACAAAATGTATGCCTGCAAGAACCATTTAATTATGCAACAAGATAGATGTCATTTATGAAATAAGGGTCTCGAAAAAAGGGTCACACATTGGTCCGAAGATCTTGGGGGTTTCGGGGTTCGGTCTTGGTGGGATCGGTCCTCGGATCCTTGGATCAGGACTTAGCCTTCGGATCCATGACGAAGATCTTGGTGGGCCAAAGGGGTTTGGGTTCGACAAGGTCTTCGGCTACCGGGATCATCGTCTTCGGATTCCGTGAGGAGGAACTTGGAGTTCGTGATAGACGTCTTTTCGCTCGTCCGTTAGTGTGAGCCTACTTGGTTTGGTCCCTCGTTCTCATCTGTCGATCATGTCGGGATGTTGTAGAAGGACCAACTTCACCACCACAACAACATCTGCCACCGATTCACATACATCCTCATATTAACTTCGACACCAAAGGGCAAAATATTGGGTCAAGTCTCAACAACACTTCGGTGGCTACAGGGCTCACAGAGACAACCTGTTTCCTGCACCACAGTCGACGGATGGTGCTTAGTGCTTGGAGGCAGGCTCGCGTGCTTGCGCAAGGGCGACGAGGCCGACACTTGGGGTCCCGCGAGGCGGCTGTGGTGGCAGGGCTTGCGGCAGAGGACGCGGCGGCGTCTACTTCTGCATGGGACCGACAGCTCGATGGGAGGCCGCGCTGCAGGTCCGGGGTGCAGCGAGACCGGCGGTGGAGACGGGGCCGCGGGCGTGGCAGCGCTGCAGAAGGATGAAGTGGCGGTGGCGCTCTAGGACAGGGGAGGCGAGGATCTCGGCTTGCAGGACCTGGCGGCGGTGGTGGTATGACGAAGCGCCGGAGACGGGTCGGGGAGGCAGCGGCTCACGGGCTCGGCCTGCAGAGAGGTGGCGCGATGGCCAGAGGAGGAAACGGCCCCCGCATCACCGGAGCTCGAGAGAGAGGCGGCGCCGAGCGACGGGGTCGCGGGAGAGGATGCATGGGTGATGACTTGCGCGGCGACGGGAGAGCAGAGGCGGGGAGGATGGCGATAGAGCTTGATATCCTCGGGGAGGCGAGCTCAGGGAACACGGTGACAACGATAAGGCATGAGGCCGATGCAGCGATGGGGAGCTCCGCGGGGCCGCACGGCGAGGGCGATGCGGGGCTCTGGAGGGCGGCTTGAGGGGCGGAGGTTGAAGACGCGGCGAGGTGAGGTGAGGCAACGACGTCGACCGGAGAGGGCGGCGGAGCCCAGGCAGAGGCATGAGCCAGTCGGAGCTCGCGAACACGTCGGTGGCGGGGATGCTCGGGCTCGGGGTAGCCAGGGGTTGCAGGGTGGCTCTGCGTCGGGGCCGGGTAGGGAGGTGGCAGGAGAAGGGCGCGGCAGGCTTGAGAGGAGGGCGGCGCTCGTCGGTGAGGAAGGAGCAGGGGCGGGGGGTCGCATCTGGGGCAGGGGTAGGTGGGGCTGGGGATGCGACGTGAGGTGGGGTGCGTTGGCGCCACGTGACGCGTGCGAAGCGTGTCGAAGTGTGGGCGCATTTTGTGTGTTACGCGCAGCTGGGGTGGTGGCGACAGGGTGTTGCCAGGTGTGGTTGGCGCCGGCTGTGGGGAGTAGGTGGGGTGGGTTTGGTCTAGGATTAGGTAGAGGTTAGATCTAGGGTTTGGCTGTTTTAGGGGTGGCCGGCTGGGCCAGATCGGACCTGGTTCGGCTGCCCCCTAAAAATAAAGTAAACTTTTATTTATTATAAACAAGCCTTTGAGAAACTGTTTTTAGACAAAACAAAGTAATCCGAAAAAGCCCGGTTTTAAAATTTGAAAAGAAGACGGGGATATTTAGAAAACCAAAACTAGGCTTTTCGAAAATAGTTTTAGGCAAAACCATGCATGATGATGACGATGCTCAAATGCAATGTGGCATGATGACATGAGCATGCAGTCATGATGAGGCAATGCACCAAAAACACCGCGATTTTCTAGTAGTGGTTTTAGCGGGGTGCTACAATTCGACACCACTAACAATGGATCTCGCCCTCGAGATCCGCCTCATGGTACCGGAAGAAAGCCGACAGTTTGAATCTTCTCACTTCGTGTAGATCCTCGCGACACCACTAACAAGAGGTTGTTGTCCGCAATCGTCGAGAGAACACTCCGGATAAACAAAGGGGAAGGTAAAGGTATCAACGAATAAAGCCACCTCTAGCTTCTGTGAACGGAGTAAATTGCTGGATCCATCGATTCAATATACAAAAGCGAATGATAAGGGTAGTGGTATGGTCGCGACTCCATCCCGCACTCATATCATTACTCCGTACAAGAATAGCAGAATTATGCAATCAACTCTCGAAATCAGACTGAAGATCTCGACAAGCAAGGTTCGGAAACAAAGGAGTGATGCAGGCTTTCATCAGATCTGACATAGATGAGGTCGTCATGTTGGAAAACACTAGAAGACACAAGAAGGAACAAAGAGAAGTCCAACAGATGAAGGATTCCTCAGATAGCACGAAGACCTGATGTGGAAACACCGTTACCAAAGGAGGAAGCGAAACCCTGAAGCTACGACGGAAACGCAACCACGAGAAATCCTGGACTTGAAGAAAGATAAGAGAGAAGATTCAAAACACGCAGAGGTAAGAGGAGAATAGCATAGGTGTAAGGAGTAAAAGCAGACCTAATTAGATCTATCCAACCGATTTTTGCAAAAATAGTTTTGACAATCTACATCGGCTGTTAGCTAGGTTATCCTATAGGCTGGACTAGTGGGGTATCATAACTGCTGAGCTCTGATACCACTCTGTAACACCCTCGAATCGGCCCTATGCAAGTTTCAGCGCTTCCCGCCAAACCCGCATAGAAACGATTCAAGGACGCCCACCAGGCACTTTCGTGCGGGTGGAAAACGAAGTAATATCATTACACAATAGTCCACGATGGGACCCATAGAACATATATATACAACAACGACTCCATGAGTCAAGAATACAGATATACAGTATAAAGATCCAAATCACCTTGAAAACGATACAACATCCGAGTACGGATAAGAAGCAAATTGGGCTAAGAGCCCTAAAGAATAACCAATGGCGTCCATAACCCTGCCTAGGCCAAGCCGGAAGGGTAACCCTACTAACGACGTCGATCTCAAACCTGCTAAAACAAAAGGGGTGCCGACAAAGGGCAAAGGAAAAAGAGGAGCGTCAATACTGAGGCCAGTACACGGCTAGGCTAGAATTCCGTGGCTCTCGCCTACATAGGTATGGTGGACTGAAGCGGCAACACGGCATGCACTAAACAACCTATAGAGACTCGATAAACTGTCGGCTATTAGAGAGGGATAAGAGAGACCTATTCGGGACCCACCTGATTCTAACTCCAATCATACCCATCCTGGTATTTCCCCCTCGACACCAAACGAGGAAGTCAAACCGAGGAACTCACACAGTTGGCAGTTTTATTCATTCCATTATAGTTGGAGCACTTACTAGTCATATATAGATAGCATGAGTCATCCTGATAGCATAAGTAGTGGGCAGTTTTAGTTAACCATTCAGTTGTAGTTGCAGTACTTACTAGTCAGATATAATTAGCATGTGACATTCCAAACCTAGCAATTGTTGGCACTTTTATTTCATTCCATTGGAGTTGCGATACTTACTAGGCAGGTATAACACGACACGATACACCCCAGTTCCACCAGTTGTTGGCACTTTTATTATCCATTCCATTGTAGTGAAGCTGATTACTAGTCACATATTAAGTCAAATTTATAGCACTACTTTAGTTATGCTTGTCTATGATCGAGATACCGTGCTCCAAGTCGTCCATAACCACAGACACGGCTTTCAGAAAGATTTACCCTGCAGGGGTGCACAAATAGCAACACACACACGATCAACCTCGGAAAAACCAAATCAAAACCCAACGAGGCTTTCACGACAAAGCAATCACAGGATTCATAAAATATTTCAGGGGGCCACCCCACTAAGCTACCCGCAACGAAGTTGGCCGGCTCCGAGACGGACCTAGGGTTTGTGACAATGGCTATAAACGACTGGGAACCCAAAAGTGTGACTGGGCTTGTCGATACCGCGAAAACATTCCACGTTCCAAAACAGTACAGGTGCTCCACACACAATCGTAAATAAAGCAGTAAAGCATGGCATAAGTACAGGATAGTAATAAAGCCCCAAACTACTTTGTGGCCCCAAGAAATAAGAAATGAATAAAGCTTTGGCTAAGGGGGATTCATAGACTCTCCCGGATGTGGATAGTGCAAATAGTCAAGGAACAGGTATCAAGTACTCGGGGTCCTACGGGACACAAGTGAGCGTGGAAAAACCAAATAACATCTATTGCCCACCGATGCCTCTGCATTAGTTATATCTATAAATTTAATATTAAGTTGTAATTAAAGCCATGGTCATCTCCACCATTAAACATATGCCAACCTTCCAACAATGGTGGAACGACAACAACACGAAGCAGCACCCGAGCAAGCAACTACGACTCGCAAGGCCGACTATCTATCAGACAACAGGCAATAGGATGTATCCAAGGCAATATAGAGGCTGCAAGGTATATAATTGGTGCACGGAAACTAAATCATCACAATACGGATAGCAATAGATCAACAGGAGGAAGTAAAGACTATAAATGCAAAATAGGTAGAAAGGGGGAGATTGCTCGCCTGGAAAGATAGCCGGAGATACATTATCCGAAGGACTTGTCGATACTCGCATCAACTCATCGGCCTAATCCGCGAAGAACCAAAGCACTAAAAGAAATACCGGATGCACAATTTAATACTACGACAGAAGATTAGGCATGATGCATGTGATGTTTGACATGGCACAGATGCAATGCGACTAGGCAATATTAAGCGGAACCGGGTTCCCGACAATAAATTAGATGGTTCGAGTTATTTAGAAACCCCGCAATTTAGATGTTGAATTAACAAGGCAAAACATGGTATCCGTTCGCTATAAAAATTTAAACGGAGTCCGGAATAAGACTAGAATAGCCCGCATATAGACTCCATATTTAATTTAGGTGAAGTGACTATTTAACCCAACCCACAAAATGTATGCCTGCAAGAACCATTTAATTATGCAACAAGATAGATGTCATTTATGAAATAAGGGTCTCGGAAAAAGGGTCACACATTGGTCCGAAGATCTTGGGGGTTTCGGGGTTTGGTCTTGGCGGGATCGGTCCTCGGATCCTTGGATCGGGACTTAGTCTTCGAATCCATGTCGAAGATCTTGGTGGGCCAAAGGGGTTCGGGTTTGACAAGGTCTTCGGCTACCGGGATCATCGCCTTCGGATTCCGTGAGGAGGAACTTGGAGTTCGTGATAGACGTCTTCTCGCTCGTCCGTTAGTGTGAGCCTACTTGGTTTGGATCCCTCGTGCTCATCTGTCGATCATGTCAGGACGTTGTAGAAGGACCAACTTTACCACCACAACAACATCTGCCACCGATTCACATACATCCTCATATTAACTTCAACACCAAAGGGAAAAATATTGGGTCAAGTCTCAACAACACTTCGGTGGCTACAGGGCTCACAGAGACAACCTGTTTCCTGCTCCACAGTCGACGGACGGTGCGGCAGGGCTTGGAGGCAGGCTCGCGTGCTCGCGCAAGGGCGACGAGGCCGACACTTGGGATCCCACGAGGCGGCAGGGCTTGCGGCAGAGGATGCAGCGGCGTCCGCTTCTGCACGGGACCGACAACTCGATGGGAGGCCGCGCTGTAGGTCCGGGGCGCAGCGAGACCGGCGGTGGAGATGGGGCCGCTGGCGTGGTGGCGCTGCAGAAGGATGAAGCGGCGGTGGCGCTCTGGGACAGGGGAGGTGAGGATCTCGGCTCGCAGGACCTGGCGGCGGTGGTGGTACGAGGAAGCGCCGGAGATGGGTCGGGGAGGCGGCGGCTCACGGGCACGGCCTGCAGAGAGGTGGCGCGATGGCCAGAGGAGGAAACAGGCCCCGCATCGCCAGAGCTCGAGAGGGAGGCGGCGCCGAGCGATAGGGTCGTGGGAAAGGACGCAGGGGCGACGGCTCGTGCAACGACGGGAGAGCAGAGGAGGGGAGGACGGCGGCAGATCTTGATATCCTCGGGGAGGCGAGCTCAGGGAAGACGGTGACGACGAGAAGGCATGAGGCTGATGCAGCGATGGGGAGCTCCGTGGGGCCGCGCGGCAAGGGCGACGCGGGGCTCTAGAGGGCGGCTTGCGAGGCGGAGGTTGAAGACACGGCGAGAGGAGGCGAGGCGACAACGTCGACCGAAGAGGGCGGTGGAGCCCAGGCAGAGGCATGAGGCAGTCAGAGCTCGCGAACACGGCGGCGGCGGGGATGCTCGGGCTCAGGGTAGCCGGGGGTCGCAGGGTGGCTCTGCGTCGGGGCCGGGTAGGGAGGTGGCAGGAGAAGGGCGCGGCAGGCTTGAGAGGAGGGCGGCGCTCGTCGGTGAGGAAGGAGCAGGGGTGGGGGGTCGCATCTGGGGCAGGGGTAGGTGGGGCTGGGGATGCGACGTGAGGTGGGGTGCGTTGGCGCCGCGTGACGCGTGCGAAGCGTGTCGAAGTGTGGGCGCGTTTTGTGTGTTACGCGCAGCTGGGGTGGTGGCGACAGGGTGTTGCCAGGTGTGGTTGGCGGCGGCTGTGGGGAGTAGGTGGGGTGGGTTTGGTCTAGGATTAGGTAGAGGTTAGATCTAGGGTTTGGCTGTTTTAGGGGTGGCCGGCTGGGCCGGATCGGACCTGGTTCGGCTGCCCCCTAAAAATAAAGTAAACTTTTATTTATTATAAACAAGCCTTTGAGAAACTGTTTTTAGACAAAACAAAGTAATCCGAAAAAGCCCGATTTTAAAATTTGAAAAGAAGACGGGGATATTTAGAAAACCAAAACTAGGCTTTTCGAAAATAGTTTTAGGCAAAACCATGCATGATGATGACAATGCTCAAATGCAATGTGGCATGATGACATGAGCATGCAGTCATGATGAGGCAATGCACCAAAAACACCGTGATTTTCCAGTAGTGGTTTTAGCGGGGTGCTACAGCTTGCCATGATCTCAAAGGAGGAGCTCAAGGGCCGCTGGTCCTAC
This sequence comes from Avena sativa, assembly GCA_916181665.1. NCBI lineage: Eukaryota > Viridiplantae > Streptophyta > Magnoliopsida > Poales > Poaceae > Avena > Avena sativa. The sequence continues at coordinate 622,435,586 of OV702288.1, read as the reverse complement.
TCCTTCTGGTCGTTTGACCGGGCCAACCGGGCGCCCCAAGTAAGCTAGCTTTTTCCTGGATGGGTTTGTTGCTTGAGTTTGCTGTCTTCATTGTTTTTTAATAGTTTGGATAGCTTTTCACTACCTAGCTGGCCGAGGACGGGATGGATATGGATGTGCCCACGACCTTTGAGACAGACCACCTATAGCTCAATTACCCACCCATGGATCTAGAGTTGTTCCCAACTCGGGATGACGACCCCACGATGGTCCCGCACGATAAGTTTCCTTACTATGAGGATCCGGTGGAGCCGGTTGATGGTGGATAGCTGGATGCTGACTATGATGAAGCTGATGCAGCCAGAGATGGCGATGACGTCCTCCCCCATCCTAGCGTTGGTCCCGAACCCAAGTGCCATCAGGCCCCAGTGACCACCACCTAGGCGGAGGCGGTTGCGAAGAGGCAGCGCCGATAGAGGAAGAGGAAGTATATGCCCATGGTGTGTGGGTGAGTTTTTCTTTCTTGGGTGTTGCCCTTCTGTTGTCCGCGAATGTCTGTTGACTTTATCCTTTTCTTTTAGCAAACCTCTTTCGCTGGACACTGCGACTCCTAGCGCTTCTGTCGCTGCTCTGCCAGCTACGACCTAGCCTAGCACCGTTGTCGCCGCTCCGCTAGCTCCAACCCATTTGGTATGATTGCCTCTATCTTCGCCCATCTAGCATCGAAGCGCTCGACCGCTCCTCCCCCTGAGCTGACCGGGAATGTTGATCAATCTGGAATCCTAGCCCGGTAGGATGCGTCATCCCCGGTCCTAACCCAGAGGAAGGAGAGGACGATGGGAGGTCCAGCTGGGGCATCCGCTGGGGCGGTCGCCGATGGGAGCGCTTCACCGGCTAGGGGCGGTGCTGACATTGAGGAGGCGCCTCCGGCTACCGAGGCGGAAGAGGAGATCATGATCATAGGATATAAGCCTGGCGTGCCGAAACCGGCTTTGGAGGCGTTCGACTTTGGACGATGTTGGCAAAGTTGTCGAGCAAGGCGCCGCTGGCCCTAGACCGGGTGAGGTCGATGACAGAGATCCTTGAGCTTGCCCTTGGCGACGCATGATGGATGACTTCTTCTGTTGAGGTATGTACTTCTCGTCGGTTGGTGGATGAGCTTCACTTGGTTGGCCTTTCTCGCTAATTTCTCTCCTTCTACAACAAGCTTTTGCAGAGATGGTGGGGAAAGCGCAGGCGTTGGGTCGTAAGCTCGCTGACACTAAGTGCTACTCATCGAGTATGCCTCCTAAACTACTTGACTTCACCGAGTTCTTGCTGACCATCGGCTATCCTCTTGTAGCCATGATTCCTCACAAAGAGGTGGATCGGTTGTAGAGGGACGTTTGCTGGCTGGAGGAGTCCAAAAGGCCCGACAGAAGCAAATTTAAGATCTTGCTACCAAGAAGGACCGGCTGGAGGCTTCTGCCGAGAGGAATAAGGGCACCATTGCCAAGCACCAGGAGGCCTTCAAGCTACTCGAGGGATCCTCGAAGAAGCACAAGGATCATCTCCTGGTGATCCGAGAGCGTGCGGAAGCCTCGCGCAGCAAGCTTGAGTGCATCGCTAGGGTTGTGACCGGTATGCTCTTCTTTGCAAGATTTTCCTTCTGCCTAACTAGAGGAGTCGGTTTTGACTTGTGTTTTGTCGATGTAGCCTACTATCTGCAGGTGCCTGCGCAGGCGGCCGCATGCTAGCATGCGGGCGAGGCTGGGTGGGATCTCTCCGTTGAAGACCTTGTTGGCATCCTAGGCGAGGAGACCCTCCGACTGTGCAAAGCGTGCCTCGAGGTCTTCGAGTACGTCTTCCTGTTTGATAATGAGCCTACCACCCTTGACGCCCTGGCGGCAAAATGGAGGAAGGCCTGAATGCCATTGACGTGGGACAGGAGATGGCTACCAGTGGAGGCGCGGAGCTGACAGTGGCGCTCTTAAAGTCTTGGTATCCGGCTACCCAGCTAGGGTCGATTCTCATTTCTCAATGGCTTCCAGCAGGGGATGTCAGGGGGATGACCCCCAGGTACCCCAACCGGACAAGAACCAGGCAGTCGGATCGCGTCTGGCTAACCAAGCACAGCCGGACAGGGCAAGACAAGCCAGCTACCATTCGGTAGCTGGGTCAGCAAGAAGTAGCCGGCTACGGCGACGTAGCCGGACCCAATCAGTGAGACAGGACGACGTGCGTATCAGTGCATGGTACGCCCTGTATGATGACAAGACTGGCAACCACCCGGCCATACCGAAGACTTTGCGGAGGTGACACAGGAACAGTGGCCCGATGCTGACGACCGGCTCGCACGGCGTCCACTGTGCATGTGACAGACATACCGCTCGTACTCCGACAAGACACACCATACTGAACACTGTGGATGACCAGCCGGCTGGGACCCGCATGTGGGGGCTGCCAGTCGGATTGGCCAGTGAGACCGTTGCCTCTCTGCCTATATAAGGAGAGGCAAGGCCTCAGTAGAAAGGGTTGGTCTCAGAGCATTTAAGGTAGTAGCTAGCAGATACAGCTCGAGGAGCACTTGTAGTTCGTATATCCTACATAGTCAGATCCGGCAGGAGTAGGGGTTTTACCTCATCACGAGGGCCCCGAACCTGGGTACTTCCTGCGTCCAGTTACGCTTGCTTGTATCCAATCCCGCCTGCGGACGTCGTCGATAGCTTCCCTGCTAGTCCCCACACCTCTATCTAACCTCTTCAGGTACTGCCATTCCCAATACAACAACAGTTGGCGCCCACCGTGGGGCAGAATGGCTTCGACCGGACTCACGTTCCGCACGAGACCCCGCACTTCAGCCGGTGAGCGCGTGGCCTCCGGCCTGGTGCTCATGCTCGGCAAGTTCGACTGCGTCATCGACAACGCCTCCTGCTTCGCCGGAACCTCCTTCCCGGTGAACGGTACCGTCCTACTATTCGGCGACCTCCGCGTCTACGTTGCCACCGTTCCAGAGCGTTTCCCCAGGGAAATCGTCTCTATCGCGGAGCTGCCGCATCCAGGCGGTAGCGCCTCCGTCGCGTCCCGTGGCGTGGAGGTCATGATGGCCGGCTCCAGCTCTCATCCCCGCCAGCCGCAGGACCGAGGCGTGGATGAGGTTGGAACCTCTGCCCCTCCGCAGCCTCGGAACCCGATGGAGAATGCCATTGATTGGCTCCTGACGCCGGTTAACCTCGGGGATAACCCGGAGGAGAAGGATGCCAACTTCACCATGGAGAGACAGATCCTCCTCCAGGAGGCCATGGAGCTGGCGGCAGCCCGCAAGCAACTCGATATCACCCCGCACGAGTACGACCGTGCGCATGGCTTCACTCCGGCTACCGTGGAGCCGAGACGGCATGGCCAGGTGCGACGCCAGGGCGGCGAGCTGGGTGGTAGGATGGAAAAGGATGGGGAGCCGGATCCCGCACCCACCCTCATCCGGCCCACCTACAGCACGGCCATCAAGAACCTGCGCACGGCACGGGCCGTGGAAGAGGAGCTACCCAGCCTGGAAGGCGAGGAGCGAGCCCGCCAGCACGCTCGCGTGCAGGAGCTCCTCCGTGTCGCGGACGAGGAGGCTGACGCCAACCGGCAGATGCAGGAGAACCCCAGCTACTCCAGAGGGAGCAGGCTGCCTGCCAACAGCAGGGGCGCACCACGCGACACCTAGCAAGCGCCCTCCCCTCAGCTGGCTAGGGCCCGCAGCAGGCGTCGCAGCTCTGGCAACAGGGGCCAACCGCGCCAGGAGCAGACGGTGAATAGCAACCCGCCACCTCCCCCTCCACCAACTGGAGCACCCAGACCAGCCGGATCCCGTCTCTCGGGCCGGGTGGGAGCGCCCAACCTGGATTATCCGGATGCCCGTGACCGCATCGAGCTCCTCGCTCAAGCGCGCGTCACGGAGGAGGAAGATTCTACCGGCCCGGTTTATTTCAGACCCCGCATCCGGAACGAGCCGTTTCCGGATAAATTCTCCCTACCCAGGGACACCCCCAAGTACGACAGCAGCATGAAGCCGGAAGACTGGCTGACCGACTATGCTACGACAGTCGGCATCACCCACGGGAACAAGCGCACAGCCGTGTGCTATGTCCCCCTCATGCTAACCAGATCGGCAAGGACATGGCTCAACAGCCTCACGCCCAACATCATCAACGCCTGGCCTGACTTCGAGAAGGTGTTCGTTCGCAACTTCAACGGCACGTACAAACATCCAGGGCGCTCGCGCGACCTGGCCTTGTGCGTCCAGGGTGACCACGAGACCGACCGCGAGTACCTCGCCAAGTGGACGGAGCTGCGCAACACCTGCGAGGGCATCCTGGAAAGCCAAGACATCAGTTTCTTCATCGAGGGTTGCCGAGAAGGCACCATGCTTCGCCACCGGCTACTGTGTGATGAGCCGAAAACCATGGCAGAGCTCATGACGGTTGCGGACCAGTACGCCACGGCGGATGCCGCCATGAAGAAGCCCCTCCGAGTAAATGTCGACGGGCGTCCGACTCCCACGGAGCCAGCGCGCGACCGTCCAAGCAATCCGGCAGGAGAAGCCGGATCCTCCCGATGCCACGACAACGACAACCGGTTCCATGGGGACCGCCAGGCCGGACAGCAGAAGCCTCGCTACCACGTGCGGCAGGTCAATGCTGTGGAGGGCGCGCCCGACGCGTCGGCTAATGAGGCAAGAAGGCAGAAGCCACGGCTCACCTTCGACCAGATGTTTGACGGCCCGTGCAAGTGGCATAACGGTCCCTTCAAACCGGCTATGCACACCACCCGGAACTGCAGCTGGACCCGCCAGCTAAAGGACCAGGGCAACCAGCCTCGTCTCCCGCCTCCCCCTCCTGGCGGACCTCCACCAATGGCTAGAGGAGCCGACAATGATGGCAACGGTGGCAATGGCGGCAACAACAACAACGACTACCCACAGCCGCACGCCGCCTACCACATCTTCGAGACGAAGCAGGACGACAAGCACAACCGCAGACAACGCTCCAAGGAGGTTAATGCCATCGTCTCTCCGGTCCCCCAGTACCTGAACTGGTCGGAAACTCCCATCACCTGGAGCCATGCAGATCAGCCGGAGCAGCTGCCGACTCCCGGGGGCTACGCCATGGTGCTCGACCCCCTCATCGTCTCCAACGTGCGCACCTGCCGATTCTCGTGCGTCCTCATCGATGGAGGCAGCAGCCTCAACCTCCTCTACCAGTCCTTGCTAGAGAAGCTGGGCATTCGCGAAAGCGACCTGCGCCCGACTACCACGACGTTCCACGGCATACTGCCGGGACCAGCCTGCGCCCCGCTGGGGAAAATCTAGCTGGACGTCATCTTCGGGACCGAGGAGAACTTCCGCCGTGAACCAATCTGGTTCGAGGTGGTAAATCTGACGAGCTCCTACCATGCTCTCCTCGGGCGCCCCGCCCTTGCCAAGTTCATGGCCGTCCCCCACTACGCGTACCTCAAGACGAAGATGCCGGGACCCCACGGTGTGATCACCGTCGCCGGCTGCTTCAGGCGGTCGATGGAGTGCGCCTTAGCCGGTTCAAAACTGCAGAGGCCCTCATCATAGCCAAAGAAAAGCGCGTGATCATGCGTAATGTGGCCATGGCCCAGCAGGACATTCCGGCTAGCAGCAAACTGGCTGGAGAAGGAGCTTTCCAGCCGGCAAAGGAGACAAAGAGGATTCTACTCGACCACTCCGATCCGACTAAGTTTGTCACCATTGGTGCCGGCTTGGACAGCAAATAGGAAGGCGCGCTCGTCGACTTCCTCCTTGAGAATCGGGACATCTTCGCATGGTCCCCCAAGGACATGGCGGGTGTGCCGAGGGAGTTTGCTGAGCACTCACTTCATGTGCGTACGGATGCCAAGCCGGTCAAGCAACCTCTGTGCCGGTTCGCAGAGGAGAAGAGGAAGATAATCGGTGATGAGATCACCCGGCTCCTCGCAGCCAGGTTCATCATGGAAGTGTACCACCCGGACTGGTTGTCGAACCCAGTCTTGGTGCTGAAGAAGAACAAGACCTGGTGCATGTGTATCGACTACACCAGCCTGAACAAGGCGTGCCCGAAAGACCCCTTCGCCTTGCCCCGTATCGATCAAGTCATCGATTCCACGACCGGCTGCGATTTGTTGTCTTTTCTAGATTGCTATTCCGGGTACAATCAGATCCGGCTAAACCTGGCTGATCAGATTAAGACATCATTTATCACCCCCTACGGGGCTTTCTGCTACGTAACCATGCCTTTCGGTCTAAAGAATGCAGGCGCTACCTACCAGCGCTGCATGCAGAAGTGCTTGCACTCACAGATAGGCCGAAACGTGCATGCTTATGTGGACGATGTGGTCATCAAGACCAAGGAGAAGCGCACCCTCCTCGAAGATCTAGGAGAAACATTTGGCAACCTCCGTCAGTAAGGGATGAAGCTGAACCCAAAGAAGTGCGTCTTCGGAGTACCATCCGGTCAACTACTCGGTTTCCTCGTATCACAACGAGGTATCGAGGCGAATCCGGAGAAGATCACGGCCATCGAGAGGATGCAGCCGCCCAGGAATCTGCTTGGGGTCCAGAAGTTCACCAGATGCCTGGCTTCCCTCAGTCGCTTTGTCAGCCGGCTAGGGGAGAAGGCACTCCCGTTGTACCAGCTGATGAAGAAGATGGACAAGTTCTCCTAGACTGCGCAAGCCGACACCGCATTTCACGACCTCAAGCGCATGCTATCCACATGACCGGTTCTAGCCACGCCGGCTAGCAAGGAGCCGATGTTGCTCTATATAGTAGCCATCAGCCGGGTCGTCAGCGTCGTCCTGGTGGTGGAGCGCCCCGAGGAAGGCAAGGCTCAGCCGGTTCAGAGGCTCGTCTACTACCTCAGCGAGGTTCTCTCCCTCTCCAAGCAGAACTACCCCCACTACCAGAAGATGTGCTACGGCGTGTACCTAGCATGCAAGAAGCTCAAGCACTACTTCGAGGAGCATCCGATTAAGGTCATGTGCACTGCACCCCTTTTGGAAATCATCGGCAACAAAGACGCCACTGGTCGAGTCGCCAAATGGGCCATCGAGCTCGCCGCCTACTCCATCCAGTACGAGCCCCGGCTCACGATCAAGTCGCAGGCATTGGCAGACTTCCTAGTCGACTGGGCGGAGACCCAGTATCTCCCACCGGTTCCGGATTCGGACCACTAGAGGATGCACTTCGACGGGTCGAAGATGCACGGTTTCTTGGGAGCCGGCATCGTGCTCACCTCACCCAAGGGGGACCGGCTGGAGTACGTGCTGCATATCCACTTCAAGGCCTCCAACAATGTAGCCGAATATGAGGCACTGGCGTACGGGCTCCGGCTGGCCAAGGAGATCGGTGTCAACTGGATCCTATGCTTTGGTGATTCGGATCTGGTGATGTAGCAAGTATCCGGAGAATGGGACACCAGAGATGCAAACATGGCCCTCTACCGATTCCACATCTAGAAGCTCAGCGCCTCCTTCGACGGGTCCGAATTTCACCACGTCCCCCGCGTCAACAACTAGGCAGCTGATTCGCTCTCCAAGATCGGATCCACCAGGCAGGCGATCCCACCAGGGGTCTCCTTGGAGCACCTGCGCAAGCCGTCCATCAACCCGTCACCAGAATCGGACTCCATCGTCTAGGCAGGGAGCGTTCCGGCTGGCGGAACAGCATAAGCGGAGCCGGCAGAACCACCAAAGAAGAAGACCAGCACCAATTCTGGCAAGGCAGTGCCCTCCAGCTCGCAAGACCCCGGGGGCTGCCGGTGCATCAAGCAGCTCGGGGGCTGCCGTCCCGGGTACGCCACCCGGACGGCCCCCCGACATCCATCAACCGAAGGATAGGAGTGTCCTCGTCATTCGAGAAGTGCCATCCTGGGCACAACCCTTCATGAACTACATCACCAATGGAGAACTTCCGGATGACGAGGTGGAAGCCAGGAAAATCCGTCGCCGCGCGCACACGTACACCATCATAAACGGCGAGCTGTACAAGCACAGCGTATCCGGTATTTTCCAAAGATGTGTTGATGTGGACACGGGCTACCGGCTACTCAGAGACATCCACCAGGGCGAGTGCGGGCATCATGCTTCGTCAAGGGTGATAGTCGCCAAGGCGTTTCGCCATGGTTTCTATTGGCCCACCGCCCTCGAGGACGCTGAGCAGCTAGTGCACGCGTGCAATGGATGCCAGCGCTTCGGGCAGCTCAGGCACATGCCAGCTTTGGTGCTCAAGACCATACCAATCACCTGGCCCTTTGCAGTTTGGGGCCTCGACATGGTCATCCCCTTCAAGCGAGCACGGGCGGGCATGACCCACCTGCTAGTAGCGGTGGACAAGTTCACAAAGTGGATCGAGGCCAAGCCTATCCAAAAGCTAGATGGGGCGACAGTCGTTACCTTCTTCACCGACATCATCAACCGCTTCGGCTACCCCAACAACATCATCACCGACAACGGCACGAACTTCGCCAAGGGGGCTTTCGCTCGGTTCTGCAGCAACAAGGGCATCCGGCTGGACCTTGCCTCTGTCGCGCACCCACAATCCAACGGGCAAGTTGAAAGAGCAAACGGCTTGGTGCTAGCCGGAATCAAGACACGCCTCATCGAGCCGTTAGAGCGGTCACCCGGATGTTGGATCGAAGAACTTCTGGCTGTGTTGTGGAGCCTCCGCACCACGCCGAATAAGTCAACCGGCTACACGCTGTTCTTCCTAGTCTACGGATCGGAAGCCGTCCTCTCCGCCGACATCGAGTTCGACTCCCCACGCAAGCTCCTGTACGACGAAAAAGCCAACCAGGAGGCGCGGGAGGACGGAGTGGACCTCCTGGAGGAAGCCCGCGAGCTGGCCCTATCCAGATCAGCCCTGTACTAGCATTCAAGCCGGATCCGCCCAGTCGCATTCTGCAAGGGCGACCTGGTTCTCCGGCTGGTGCAAGACACGAAGGGCATGCACAAGCTTTCGCCACCCTGGGAGGGCCCCTTCATCATCAGCCGGGCCTTGCCCAACGACTCCTACTACCTCATCGACGCGCATCAGCCGTGCAAGAACAAGATGGACAAATCAGACGAGGAGACCGAGCGTCCCTGGAACGCGGCCCTGTTGCGCCCGTTTTACACCTAGTCGCTAGGCAGTGTATGTATCCCGAACACCCCATGAATGAAAATGCGGACCCCTACGAAAATCTCGAGGGATCCTTGCTAGAAATGTGTGTACATCTGTTTTCCGGTTCAAATTTTCTGGCTCTGGCAACCCCTACCCGGGGGCTCGCCGGCTGGCCCGGCCTGCTAAGTCAACAAACCGGCTGAGTAGTGTGTGATGATGTCAGAGGCCCACTCTTCGTCTCAGCTACAGACCGCAACCCGGCTGTCCGGCTAGTAAGAGCAAAAGCCCGAGGCATCCCACACAAAAAACAGGGAGGAGACGCGACAGACCGGGCGTTCCGGCTTTGCAACTAGCTCAAACCAATCCGGCTGCTAAGCCGTTAGTATCATGCGCAATGTACTGTCAGCTCCCTTTGATTTTGGCTGCAGACCGCAACCTGGCTGCCCGGCAAGGACGCAGCGAAAACAGTAGAGCACACGGGAAAGCGACTAAGTGTCCAGACAGGAACATGCCAGTTTTCGAAAAAAAGCCGTTTTCCGGCTACAATTTGACAGACTAACCTATTAACCTGTGAAGATGTATGTGTATGCATATGTACATTTTTGTCCGACTACCTTGAGTCGGAATTCAGGAAAAGGGAAGAAGATTCGAAGTCCTTGCCTTCATCAAGCACTCCAAATCTCGGGGGCTACACCCACTGGGTGTGCTTGCGCGCCCCCAGTGGAATCTTGTAGTTCCTGACCGGCTAAGGGCGTTTAGCCAGCCGTTCGGAGCCCAGGTGAGGGCAAGGGCAGGAGCAAAAGAAGACAAGGAAGATTCGAAGCACCTGGCTATGCCAGCTACTCCGAATCTCAGGGGCTACACCCAGTGGGTGCGCTCGCGCGCCCCCACTGGAATGTTAGTTCCCCCGGCTGAAGGCATTCAGCCGACGAAAGCAGCCGACTAGGATGAGGCCAGTCGGATAAAGTTAGAAGACTTAGGAAAAATAAGGAAGATTTGAAGCACCTGGCTACGCCAGCTACTCCGAATCTCGGGGGCTACACCCAGTGGGTGCGCTGGCGCGCCCCCACTAGAGGTGTAGTTCGTCTGGCTAAAGGTGTGTAGCCGGACGAGGTTAGCCAGGTGAAGTGAGCCGGCAAAATATCAAAAGAAAATTCAACGCACAAGTTAAGGGAGACTCAAGAATTCAACATTAACAAGCAAAAGGGAGACAAAGCTCCCATAAGTTACCCGGCATCAAAGATAGCCGATGCAGACAGACAAGTTTCACGAATATCTAAGACAAGACAAATACACCCGGCATCCCGGGGCAATGACTAGGCGGCAGGACCCTTGCCGTGAGGAGGATCTTGGCCGGCAGAAGCTTCGGGCGGAGGAGGAGGCGTGAAGCTTGATCCGGTTCCGGTGCCTGCGGGCGGCGGCATCGGGCCCTCGACATCAGGAGTACCGACAGACTCCGAGTCGGTGAGCACCTCATCGGGATCCACGTAGTCGGCAATCTTGATGGCGCATCCGCGAAGCTCCGGATGGGCTTGGCGGATGGCGGCAAGACCGGCTCCGGCACGGAAGCCACCATCGATCTTCTCGACACGGGCATCCTTGTACCAGGAGAGCATGAGGGCCAGAGCCATCTCCGCTCCGGCCCGCGCCGCCAAGTCCTGCAGCCGGCACCTCTCCCACCTTCGCAGCCAACTGCGCCATCGTCTCCGGAACCGGAGCCTCCGGCCACATGAAGGAGAAGACGTCCCGTGCCGCTTGACGAAGCTTGGCAGCTTCTTCGCCAAGAAGGACGACGAGCTCCTGGGCCGTCGGCTGCGCTCCTGGCCAGTTCTCCTGCAGCCGGTTGTAGGCCAACAGGTCTATGCCGGGGTAAAAGGCTGTCAGAAAAAAGGGTCAGATCCGGCTACCGGATCTGGAAAGAAAAGAAGACGGAAAAAGGAACTCACCCTTAGCAGTGTGGCTGACCTGCATCAGCTCCTCCACCAGAGCCTTCTCCTTGGTCGCCAACCGTTTGATCTCCTTCTCTTGGTCCTTGTTCTGGGCCTCGAGAAGGGTGAAGGCTTCGGTCCGGCTAGCGAGCGAGGCATCGCTCCTTGATGGTGGCCTCCAAACCGTCTACCCTCGCGTGCCAATCCTTATTCTGCAGCCGCAGAGTGGAATTGGACTTGCTCAGCCGGTCGTTCACTCTCTTCAAGCGATCGATCTCGCGCTGAGCGCACACGAGGATGGCTGCGGCAATTCCGGCTATCAGTAAAAAAAAGCAAGCCAAGGGAAGCGAACTTACTCTAGGAAGTCCCGTTGGCGGTAGCAAGCTTCTGCTCCAATGTTCGGTTCCCGCCGGTTGTGGCCTCCAGCAGCGGGATCTCCTTCACCGCCAGCTCGAGCGTGGTGGCAAGGTCTGACAGCGAGGTGGCGGAGGAAGCATCGTCGTCCACGACGTTGACGGCCAAGGACTCCTTCGCTGCGGCCACCGCCGTTCGCCATTCCTCCCCGGGATCCTCGTCGGAGTTATCATCGCCAACAACGACGAGCTCCTTGCCGGCAGCCCCCCACGTGCCCGCGGAGGAGCCATCCGGCTGGGAGGACTCCGCATCCGGCTGGGTGGAGGCAACCGACTCAGCTCGAGGGGGAGGCGGAGGCTACGCCTCAGAAGAAGGAGAGGCACCGGTTGGCGCAGTTGGGGCACGGGGCGGCGACCCGGTCGGCGCCCGTGCCAGGCTCGCAGCTCCGAAAGAGACCAACGTGCTAAAGAGAAGGAGGAGAAGGCAAAGGCAAAATAAACGAAAGTCGGAAAAAGAAGAGAAAAGGGCAAGCAGACAGAAAACGCCGAAAGAAAAAGGGGGGAGAAGGAACGTACCCCGGCACAACTGTGGGTGACCCCTTCTTCCGGCCAAGACGGCTTGGCGGGAGGGCGCTAGACCGGCTCCGCTTGGGAGCCGGCTCCTCCGTCACAGGCCGGCGGGAGCCGAAACGACTGGAGCCGCTCCCGCCTGCCTTGCCATCCATCGCGGAGCGCGTCGCCGGATCCACGGTCGGCGCGGCCTCCTCCTTCTCGTGCACCTCCGCGTGCAGGTCGGCAACCGACTCGTCATTCCAGTTGGGAAAGGCATCGCCGTCCCCGTACGACTCCTCGCCAGACCGTCGCGCGCGTGGCACGGGTAAGTCAGGCGTGAACTCCTCAAGGGGAGCCTCACCCTCCTCGCAAAGGATGCAAGCGAACATCTGCCGAATACAAGAAGTCAGCCGGACAAAACAAGAAAAACACAAGAAGAACAAGACGAAGTTTCCGGCTATAAGAACTTACCCGGGGCACGCGGTTCTCCCGGCTGTAGGGTGCCAAACTGAACTTCCAGTTCTCCGGCAGCCCCTCCTTGGTGATCGTCCACACCCACTCCTTCAAGTTGTGGTAGCGGGGATCACGGTGCGATAGCCGGGTTGGGTCCAGCCGGCCGGAGTAATAGCACATCTTGTGCGCTCGCTACTGCATCGGCATTATCAGCCGGGACATCCAGCTGAGGGTGATGTCCAGGACGGTTAGCCGGCAGGTGACGAGGGACCGCATGCGCTGCAGCATCGCGTCTGTCTCCGCCTTGTCACCATGGATCTTCACCTCCCAGTTCTGCCGGCTGGACTCAACATCCTGGAAAGCCGGAAGATTGATCCGGTCAACGTTGGTGACGTTCTTGATGTAGAAGTACGACTGCTGCCACAGCCGTACCGTATCCTGAAGCAAGAACTTGGGGTAGCCGGATTAGGAAAGGGAGTATATGGAGGCGCCGCCACAGACGACTAGCGACCCCTTCGTGTACTGCACCTGCGGACAGACTCGGAAGAGCCGACAGAAGAGCCCGAGATCCGGTTGGATCCTGAGGTAGCTCTCGCAGAACGCCATGAAGTGCGCCAATGTCCCGATTGCGTTGGCGCCGAGGTGGTGAAGGCGAAGATCGAAGAAGGCGAGGAAGGTCAAGAAGAACGGGTGCACCGGAAGGGCGAGCCCACGCACCAGATGGGAGAGGAAGATGATGCGCTCCCCCTCCGCTGGGTGCGACGACACCTCCCCCGCCGGCGCCAACCGCACCGCCACCTCCTCCGGCGGTGGAAGTGTTGGAGATATGCCCAAGAGGCAATAATAGAAGTGGTTATTATTATATCTTTGTGTTTATGATGAATGTTTGCATCCCATGCTATAATTGTATTATAAGGAAACACTAATACATGTGTGTTTTGTAAACATAAAAGAGTCCCTAGTAAGCCTCTTGTTGAACTAGCTTGTTGATTAGTAGATGATCATGGTTTCCTGATCATGGACATTGGATGTAATTAATAACAAGGTTATATCATTAGGAGAATGATGTGATGGACACACACCCATAGTAAGCATAGCATAAGATCAAGTCATTAAGTTCGTATTGCTATAAGCTTTCAAATGCATAGTAACCTAATCCTTCGACCATGAGGTTATGTTAATCACCATCACCGGATGGGTACTTTGATGACATCAAACACTGCTTCGTAACTGGGTGGTTATAAAGGTGTCATTGGGTATTCTGAAAGTATGTGTTGAAGCGCATGGACCAAGATTGGGATTTGTCCATCCATATGACAGATAGATATGCTCTGGGCCCTCTCGGTGGAATGTCATCTAGTTAGCTTGCAAGCATGTGACTAGGTCACAAGGGATGACATAACATGGAACGAGTAAAGAGTACTTATCAGTAACGCGGTAGAACTAGGTATGGAGATACCGACGATCAAACCTTGGATAAGTAGAATATCGCGTGACAAAGGGAATTGGTTTCGTATGTTAATGGTTCTATCGATCACGAAGTCATCGTTGAGTATGTGGGAGCCATTATGGATCTCCAGATCCCGCTGATGGTTATTGATCGGAGAGGTGTCTCCATCATGTCTGCATATTCACGAACCGTAGGCTGACACACTTAAGGTTCGAAGTTGTTTTAAGTAGATATGGAATGTGCGTTGGAAACCGAATGTTGTTCGGAGTCTCGGATTGGATCCAGGACATCACGAGGAGATCCAGAATTGTCTGGAGAATAAGATTCATATATTGGGGATCATTTTCTAAGTTAGGAAATGTTCTGGAGTATTTGTATGGGGATTCTAGAAGGTTTCGGAATGTTCCGGAAGGTTCTAGAAGATTTCTTGGAGTTTACTTGAAAACCAAGAAAGGATCAAGGAATCCTTGTGGGGCAAGACAAAGAGTAGTGGGGTAGGAGGACTCCTCCCCCCACTCCCAATCCGCCGGCCAAGGAGGGAGGAGAGTCCTACTAGGACTCCCCCTCCCATGGCGCCTCCCTCCTTTAAATAGAGGGGTGGAGGCACAAAGCCCCTTGCCCCTTCTATTCTCAAACCCTAGCCGCCTCTCACCTCCTCCTCCTTTCCTCTGCTCTGGCTTAGGCGAAGCCCTGCAGAATTCTCTACTCCACCACCACCACCACGCCGTCGTGCTGCTGGGATTCCGTGGAGAGATCTACTACCTCCGCTGCTCGCTGGAACAGGGAGAGGAAGGTCTGCTTCGACTCCGCACGTGTGACCGACTGCGGAAGCGCTGCCGGAACACGGAGCCGGAAGGATCGTCTACTCGATCTTGGGATCGGCAAGTGATCGACTACATCAACCACGAGATCCGATCTCGTAACGCTTTCGGGTCTACAAGGGTTAGTACAGATCTATCTCGTTGCACATGTCTAATAGATTAGATCTTGGCTTTTATCTAGATTAGATCTGGGTTTTGTTCATTCTTGCGGTAGAATTTTTTTGTTTTCCATGCTACGAACCCATCAGTGGTATCAGAGTCATGTCTATGCGTAGATCTGTTGCACGAGTAGAACACAATGGTTTTGTGGGCGTTGGTGCTCGTGTCGTCTTTTGCTTTGTGTACTTTGCATCTTGCGATATGGTGGGATGAAGCGGCTCGGGCTAACCTTACATGCCATAGCACATGAGACTTGCTCCACGCTTGACGTGTAACTTGCTTTGCACAAGTGGCTTTGCGGGTGTCTGTCTCTCCCACCATAGTATAGATCCAATTTACACTTTGCACTTGATAGCACTTGTATCAACGTTGTGGTTTCAGTTTCGTAGGTAAGATCCGTTCTTATTCGAAAGCGCCAAACCACGTAAAACATGCAAAGAAAATTAGAGGCGTCTAACTTGTTTTTGCAGGGGTTTTGTGATGTGATATGGACATCATGTGGTTGTGATTATATTTGATGTATGCAATGATCCTTGTTGTAATATGGCAACCGGCAGGAGCCTAATGGTTGTCTTTAATTCTGTTAAGACCTGCGTGTCTATTCATCTCGTAATAGCTTTATTCCAAGTAGTTGTAATAGTTGCTAGTGATGATGGACAACCATGAAGTGGCGCCACTGACCTTGACGCAATGCTGGTGATGATGGAGATCATGTCCGTGCTTTGGAGATGGAGATCAAAGGCATAAGAAGAAAGGACCATATCATATCACACTAATTATGAATTGCCTGTGATATTAATCCTTTATGCATCTTGTATTGCTTAGATCACGGCGGTAGCATTATAAGATGATCCCTCTCACTAAATATCAAGTAATAAAGTGTTCGTCCTTAGTTGGCACCGTTGCTAAGACTCGTCGTTTTGAAGCATCTCGTGATGATCGGATGTGATAGATTCTACGTGTGCATACAACGGGTGCAAGCCAGATTTGCACATGCGGAAACTAAGGTTAATCTTGACGAGCCTAGCATGTACAGACATGGTCTCGGAACACGGAATACTGAAAGGTAGAGCATGAATCATATAAGTGATATGCTGAACATGAAGATTGTTCGCCGATGAAACTACATCTTCTCTCGTGAAGATCGGACTTGGTGTAATGGACTTGGTTCGTGTAATCACTAAGACAATGTGAGGGATGTTGTTTTGAGTGGGAGTTCACCTCATTAATTTAAGAATTAAAATTGAACTCAATTTATCATAAACTTAGTCTAAACTACTTGCAAATTTGTTGTAGATTATGGCGAACCTCTCCATCAATTTCAATGCGTTCCTAGAGAAAGAAAAGCTTAAGAACAATGGAAGCAACTTCACGGACTGGCTCCGTGGTCTGAAGATTGTCCTCAGGGCTAGTTAGTTGACCTATGTGCTCGAAGCACCGCTAGGTGACCCACCTGCAGAACATGCCACCGATGACTTAAAGAATGTTTACGCCACTCGGAAAAATCATTACTCCACAGTTCAGTGTGCCATCCTGTACGGTTTAGAAATGGAGCTTCAGAAGCACTTTGAGCACCACGACCCGTTCGAGATCATTAAGGAGCTCAAGCTCATTTTTGAGACTCACGCGACCGTGGAGAGCTATGAGGCCTCCGAAAAGTTCTTTAACTGTAAGATGGAACAGGGAAGCTCCGTTAGCGAGCACGTGCTCACCATGTCTAGGCACGCAAACAAGCTCCAAGAGTTGGGGATAACGATTCCTAATGAGTTAGGGATTCACCGTTTCCTCCAATCACTGCCACCGAGTTATAAGAACTTTGTGATGAACTACAATATGCACTGCATGAACAAGACGTTGCCTGAACTATCGTCCATGCTGAAAACTGCTGAAGTGGAGATCAAGAAGGAGCACCAAGTGTTGATGGTCAATAAGACCACCAATTTCAAGAAACAGGGCAAGCCTAAGAACAAGGGCAACTTCAAGAAGGACGGCAAGAAAGCTGCCGCACCTACCAAGAAGCCCAAGGCTGGTCCTAAACCTGAAACTGAATGCTTCTACTGCAAGGGTGCTGGTCACTGGAAGCGTAACTGCCCCAAGTACCTAGTGGATCTGAAGAACGGCAACATCAAGAAGAAAGGTATATTCGATATACATGTTATTGATGTTATACATGTTATTGATGTGTATCTTACTAGTAATCGTAGTAGTGCCTGGGTATTTGATACTGGTTCGGTTGCTCATATTTGTAACTCGAAACAGGAGCTGCGGAATAAACAAAGGCTGGCGAGAGACGAGGTGATGATGCGCGTTGGAAATGGCTCCAAGGTTGATGTGATCGCCGTCGGCACGCTCCCTCTACATCTACCTTCGGGATTAGTTTTAAATTTGAATAATTGTTATTTGGTGCCTGCGTTAAGCATGAACATTATATCTGGATCTTGTTTATTGCGAGATGGTTACTCTTTTAAGTCTGAGAAAAAAGGTTGTTCGATTTATATGAGTAATATCTTTTATGGTAATGCACTTGAGATGAATGGTTTATTCTTATTGAATCTCGATAGTAGTGATACACATGTTCACAACATAGATGCTAAACGAATAAAATTGAATGATAATTCTACATACATGTGGCACTGTCGTCTTGGTCACATTGGAGTGAAGCGTATGAAGAAACTCCATTCTGATGGACTTCTTGAATCACTTGATTTTGAATCACTTGAAAGATGCGAAGCATGTCTAATGGGAAAAATGACTAAGACTCCATTCTCTGGGATAATGGAGCGAGCTATAGACTTATTGGAAATAATACATATCGACGTGTGCGGTCCAATGAGTGTAGCATCGCGTGGTGGATATCGTTATGTTCTCACTTTCACGGATGACTTAAGTAGATATGGGTATGTCTACTTTATGAAACATAAGTCCGAAACTTTCGAGAAGTTTAAGGAATTTCAAAGTGAAGTGGAAAATCATCATAACAAGAAGATTAAGTTTCTACGTTCTGACCGCAGAGGTGAATATCTAAGTTATGAGTTTGGCATGCATTTAAATAAATGTGGAATACTTTCGCAGTTGACACCGCCAGGAACACCACAGCGTAATGGTGTGTCCGAACATCGTAATCAAACTCTCTTAGATATGGTTCGGTCTATGATGTCTCTTACAGATTTACCGCTATCATTTTGGGGCTATGCATTAGAGACATCCGCATTCACTTTAAATAGGGCACCATATAAATCCGTTGAAACGACATCGTATGAATTATAGTTTGGTAAGAAACCTAAATTATCGTTCCTTAAAGTTTGGGGTTGCGAAGCGTATGTAAAGAAGTTACAACCTGATAAGCTTGAACCCAAAGCGGAGAAATGCGTCTTCATAGGATACCCTAAAGAAACAATTGGGTATGCCTTCTATCATAGATCCGAAGGCAAAGTTTTTGTTGCCAAGAATGGATCCTTTCTTGAGAAGGAGTTTCTCTCGAAGGAAGTGACTTGAAGGAAAGTAGAACTCGACGAGGTTATTGAACCTTCTCTCGGAGTTGAGAGTAGCACAGCACCGGAAGATGTTTTTGTGCCGCCTGCACCAATTGGAGAGGAAGCTCATGATGGTGATCATGAAACTTCGAACGAAGTTGCTGCTAAACCTCGCAGGTCAACGAGGGTTCGTACCACTCCTGATTGGTATGACTCTGCCTTGAACGTCATGTTGGTGGACAACACTGATGACCCTGCGACGTATGAAGAAGCTATGGTGAGCCCAAATTCCGACAAATGGCTAGAAGCCATGAAAACCTAAATGGATCCATGTACGAAAACCAAGTATGGACTTTGGTGGACTTACCGGATGGCTGTAAGGCTGTCGAGAACAAATGGTTTTTCAAAAAAAAAACAGATGCTGATGGTAATGTTACTGTATAAAGCTCGACTTGTCGCGAAAGGGTTCCGACAAATTCAAGGAGTTAACTACGATGAGACTTTCTCACCAGTAGCGAAGCTAAAGTCTGTGAGGATTTTGTTAGCAATTGCTGCATATTTCGATTATGAGATTTGGCAGATGGATGTCAAAACGACGTTCCTTAATGGTGACATTGAGGAAGAGTTGTATATGGTACAACCCAAGGGTTTTGTCGATCCTAGTGATGCTGACAAGGTATGCAAACTTCAGCGCTCCATTTATGGACTGAAGCAAGCATCCCGGAGTTGGAATCAATGTTTTGATAAAGTAATCAAAAACTTTGGATTTATACAAACTTATGGAGAAGCTTGTATTTACAAGAAAGTGAGTGGGAGCTCTGTAGCATTCCTAGTACTATATGTAGATGACATATTGTTGATTGGGAATGATATAGAACTTCTTAATAGCGTCAAAACCCGCATGTGGGGCCCGCTAGTCGGATTGGCCAGTGAGACCGTTGCCTCTCTGCCTATATAAGGAGAGGCAAGGCCTCAGTAGAAAGGGTTGGTCTCAGAGCATTTAAGGCAGTAGCTAGCAGATACAGCTCGAGGAGCACTTGTAGTTCGTATATCCTACATAGTCAGATCCGGCAGGAGTAGGGGTTTTACCTCATCACGAGGGCCCCGAACCTGGGTACTTCCTGCGTCCAGTTACGCTCGCTTGTATCCAATCCCGCCTGTGGACGCCGTCGATAGCTTCACTGCTATTACCCACACCTCTATCTAACCTCTTCAGGTACTGCCATTCCCAATACAACGACAGGGGATGAACCTAGCTGCCCTACACGAGAAGTGCCCCGAGCTCCACACTGGTGTCATCCAGGTGGCGTGCTGCATGGACCTCGATCAAGATTTTGATGATGATCGTGGAAAGGGCTTCATGCAGGAGGAAGTTGTGTTGGCTGCAGATGAAGCTGATGTCGAACCTAGTACCCCCTCCACTTAATGCCGCTGACGTTGCCTCCTGCAGCCAAACCGTGCATGCCGCCCCTCCTACTAAAGATCTTTCTCCACCGTAGTGATCATATCCCTTGGATGCCGGGCATAATTGTTGAAACAATATTTGTTATCCGTTGCGTGTGTGAATTATGTTTGTTTGAACTAGTGGGAGCTTCATCACCCGAATGCTTTTATATTATCATATTTTTGTTTGACTTTGAAACTTTGTGTTTTCTAGGCATGCTCGTCAGGTGCTTGTCCTTACGTGGGGTCGCGGGAGTGCACCCACTGGGTGTAGCCCCCGAGGTTCGGGCTGGCTAGTGAAGACAGCCGGGTAAAAGCTCCTTTTTCCTTTTTCTTGCTATTTTTGGTAGTGAGTGTGCCTTGTTCTTTTCTTGTGGGGGCGTGGGAGCGCACCCATTGGGTGTAGCCCCGAGTTTTGGGTCGACCGACGGGAGTCAGTCGGGCCAAAACTTCTTTTGAGCGCTTAACTCCTTATCATATGGTGTCCTTATGCACCACCATCTTGCCAGCTGGTTGGATGGTTCCATGTTCTAGTGGGGGCGTGGGAGTGCACCCACGAGGTGTATCCCCTGAGTTTCGGGCCGACTGGCGGAGTTAGTCAGGCCAAAACTTCACTTGATAGAGACTTTGGCTTGTACCCGCTTGTTGTAGTGTAGATCGTGCAAAAATACAAGTGTTTGTATGTTTAGACATATTTAATGAGAATGTAGTTTGTATTCGGTGAGTTATCCTTTATAGATGCATGTTCACGTTTAGCCGGTTACTTTGTCCTTTTCACGTGAGCATTGGTCGTTACACTGTGTCCTTGCCGATTGACAGTCGGGTTGGGGTCTGCATCTAGAACCAAAGGGGTAGCTAGTAAGCTATTGCACGGTACTTCGGATTTTTGCAGTCGGTTTTCGACGAGCATGCGCTGACGGTAATGTCCATACTTTTATCTTCCTTGCATTTTCCATGTGTAGGACCTCCAGCTTTTGCTCTTTTCGAACTGACAGCCAAGTTGCAATCTGTAGCCGGAATCGAAGAGTGGGCCTTCGGTGCCGTACATAGTACTTAGCCGACTAGAAAAACATCCGTCTAGGCTAGCCGGTAACCCTCGAGAGAGGTTTACCGGAGCCAGATATAATAAGTAGTTAAGATGTTAAATCATGGTGATGGAGCCTATGAGAATACTTCGGGTTCTGTAGTTTTTCATTCATGACACAAAAGGGGGTTGGGATACATACACTTCCCACTTAAGTGTAAAGCGGGCGTAGTAGGTTCTCGTTCTAGGGACGCTCTATCTCCTCATCCGAATGATCTATCTTGTCCTTGGCCAGCTGCTGGGTGTCGATGAGGTAGTACGAGTTGTTCTGCAATGCCCGACTGATGATGAATGGCCCCTCCAAAGGGGGAGACAACTTGTGCATCTACTTGGTGTTTTGGATCATCCGGAGCACCAAATCACCCTCTCAGAATGAGACGGGGCAAATTCGACTAGCATGGTAGCGATGGAGGCTCTGCTGGTAGATGGCGGATCTAGATAAGGACAACTTGCGGGCTTCTTCGAGGAGGTCGATGTTGTCCTCCCGGGCTGCTTTGGCCTCTTGCTCTGTGTACTGTAGCTTCCGGGGTGAGTCAAACTCGATGTCAATTGGCAAGTGACGAGGGGTGACCTCGGCAATGCCCATGGTTATGTACTTAGGGTTTCAAGGAAAAGAGAATGCATGGGATTTCGTTAGATGTCAGACAAACAAGGGAGTCAAAGTCGTCTTATTATCGATGGATAGTGTGGTAACAAATCGCTCAGGTGTTTTTTGGTACCTCTCTGTTGGCTCCTCCCAGCCTATATATAATAGGTTGGATCCCGAGGCCGTATACAGATAAGTTATAGAGTACGATTACAATAGCGGTACAATGTTAGTTTCTATTTGCCTTATCTAGTAAAACTATGCCTTCCGTCGGATGCTTGTTGCGCTGATGACCCACAAGTATAGGGGGTGTATCGTAGTATTTTCGAGGGAAGTGAAACCCAATTTATTGATTCGACACAAGGGGAGCCAAAGAATATTTATAATCCTTAACAACTAAGTTGTCAATTTATCTACACCTGGAAACAATCTTGCTCACAGCAGTTTATCAGTAGCAACAGTTTTGTAGTAGCAATAGTAAAGTAACAACAGTAGTAAGGTAAAGACAGTAGTAACAATAGCAGTAAACAGTAGGATTCGAGTGCGGTAGGCATAGAGATGGATGGACGGGCATTGCATCGACAAGACAATTCACATGGCAATCAGAACATAGGGCAATTGCAGATAAATAAGATAAAGCATACAAGTACTAGATAATCCTAGGCATGTGTCCCATATATAGTCATACGTGCTTGCAATGAGAACGTGCACAACATCTTTTGTCCTGCCAGCCCATTTGCAGCGGGGCCTCAAGGAAACTATTGGCAATTAAGGTGCTCCTTTTAATAGAGCACCAGAGCAAAGCATTAACACTCCGTGAACACATGTGATCCTCACATCAAAGCCATTCCCTCCGGTTATTCTGATTTCTGTCACTTCGGGGCCATTGGTTCCGGACAACAACGTGTGTATACAACTTGTAGGTAAGACCATAAACAATACTATCATAATGAATCTGTAGATAACAACCTGGATGCATGAGTGGAACTCATACTTGGTTATGGAGGCTAGCAAAAGACTAGGAACGACAAACTAAGAGAGCAATAATGGCCATAATCATGTAGACCGACAAAACATCATTAATCAAAGCATAAAGTGATACTACAAGTTGAAAACTAAAGGATAAAGGCTATGGTGACTTGGAATAGTCATAACATGGTGTGAGCATGTGCCAAGTCAACCCAAATAAAGCATCAAAGGAGAATACCACAATACTATGCTTTAATATGCTAAAACAACGCATGATTCTTCCAAGGCACATTAAGGAATCTCAATTGTTTATAACAAGTCATGCTACAAAAAGAATACTAAGCATAAATCCAAAACAATATCAAGCATGGCATGACAAAGCATAGGCCACAATCAAAAACAAGCTCTCTTTACCACTTAAGCATGAACTTTTCCTACTCTTTTCCAATCCAAACCAAACTATTTGAAAACCAATGCATGAAAAAGGAGGTCCAACCAATTTATTCAGAAAACTAAGAAAACAAAGCAAACGAAAAACCAAAACAAAAACGAAAAAGAAGACGCTCTAAGAACAACACAACTGTGCATGAAACAATAAAAATGAAGTGTTTGGAAGAAACCTAGGATTTTTATTGATGAAGAAGGGGATGCCTTGGGCATCCCCAAGCTTTGACCCTTGTACCTCTTGGATATTTCTTGGGGTGACACGCATGGCATCCCCAAGCTTGAGCTTTAGTCCATCCTTCATCTCATTACTCATTCCTTCCATACACCTAAATTTTTTCCTTCATACAAAACTTCACACAATCTTTATTAGCAACATTAGTGCACTCAAGATAATAGGTCTTTAGGTTCAGTTCTAACACCAATAAAACTTCCATTAAAACACAAGCTACTGTAGCACTTCACTCAAAAAGCTCAATTCCCCAAAAGAACTCAAAAGGGAACCAACAAGAAGCAAATGTAGAAAATGGCAGAAATCTGTCAAAACAGACCAGCAGGTAAAGACGATTTTTTTGAAGACCTGATGTTGCTCAAATCAAAAAGTGTTGAACTAACGAAAGTTAGATAACAACCTGGGCAGAAGCACAAAAATTCATGCCTCAAAAGGACGCACAGAAATCTGTTTCAGGACAGCAACTTTGCCAACCATTACTTTTCTCTCATTAGAGGTTACTCTTGGCACAAAAAGCAAATAAAAAGGATAAGGAGCGGTTATTACTGAAGTAATAACTTCCAAGACTCATCTAAAACTTTTGGGTTATCTCCCAATAAGTACTTTTCTTTAACGCCTTTAAGTTAGGCATGATAGTTTGAGAGGATGCTCACATAAGAAATATGAATTGAAGTAAAAGAGAGCATCAAGAAGCAAATTCAAAACACATTTAAGTCTAACCCACTTCCTATGCATAGGAATCTTGTATGCAAAAAAATTCGCAGAGAACAGAGTGACACGCATAGGAAGATAAAACAAGAGTAACTTCAAAACTTTTAGCACATAGAGAGGTGTTTCAATACCATGAAAGCTTCTACAACCATATTTTCCTCTCTCATAATAATTTTCAGTAGCCTTATCAATAGACTCAACAATATAACTATCACATAAAGCATGCTTTTCATGTTCTACAAAAACATAATTTTTATCCAGCTCAAAAATAGTGGGATCAAAACCTTCAATCCCACTTTTAACAATTCTATAACAAGATGGCTGATCATTCAATATAGGACCATCGTCTAGAGCTTTATCATAAACATTTTCTAAGCAAAACTCTTTAATACCATGCAAATCGAAGTTAAGCACAAATAAAGGATTATCATAGATAACATGAGCATAACAGTCATCCTCCTTTGGTAAGCATGGGGGACAATAAAATAATGTAAGGGATAAAGAGTTACTCTCATTAGAAGGTAGGCATGGGTAGCTAATCCATTCTTCCTCCTTTTGTTCATCACTCTCCTCTTTCTCATCTAACGAGCTTTCAGGTTCATCAATTTCTTCTTCCATAAGATCCTGCAAGGCATTAGTCTCTTCCATTTGTGGAAAGCATCTATTAATATATTCAAGAATATAGCCATTTTCTTCCTTGTAATTATCAAAGCAAAATTTAAGTATATCATAAACCTCATATTTATAAGGTGAATCATCAATATTTTCAAGCAAACTAGCAAGTTCAAATGCACCCTTCCAAGCAATAAATTCTTCAATTTGTTCCACATCATAAAAGTCATAATTTCCTTTAACATAAGAAGATATGGTAACATTATCATTATACTCACATTGAAAAGGGAGGTGTTTATACCTCTTACAGCAACAAGATTTATCAAAGCAATAAGTAACATTATAAGTAGAGCACACGTTTCTAGCAATGGTATACAATTTATCAATTTGTTCCCATAAGTGTTTCCCTTTTTGTGACAAGCGGTGTTCCTTATAATAATATTTTTGATCTTCCGTGAACCCACCTTGCCAATAAGATTCAGTTTCAAAGAAAACAACCATTGATAGAAAGCATGATAAAGCAAGACAATAACAGACCAACAAAAATAACAACTAGAGTAGGAACTAATTTTTTTATATTTTTGATAAAGAAACAAGCAAACAAGGCGGAAATAAACTAAGCTTGAACAATAGTGATTCCAAGTGGACTTGATAAATAAAGCTATGCTCGTCGGCAACGGCACCAGAAAATAGTCTTGATGACCCACAAGTATAGGGGGTGTATCGCAGTATTTTCGAGGGAAGTGAAACCCAATTTATTGATTCGGCACAAGGGGAGCCAAAGAATATTTATAAGCCTTAACAACTGAGTTGTCAATTCATCTACACCTAGAAACAATCTTGCTCACAGCAGTTTATCAGTAGCAACAGTTTTGTAGTAGCAATAGTAAAGTAACAGCAGTAGTAAGGTAAAGACAGTAGTAACAATAGCAGTAAACAGTAGGATTCGAGTGCAGTAGGTATTGGGATGGATGGGCATTGCATGGACAAGACAATTCACATGGCAATCAGAACATAGGGCAATTGCAGATAAATAAGATAAAGCATCCAAGTACTAGATAATCCTAGGCATGTGTCCCATATATAGTCATACGTGCTCGCAGTGAGAACCTGCACAACATCTTTTGTCCTGCCAGCCTGTTTGCAGCAGGGCCTCAAGGGAACTACTGGCAATTAAGGTGATCCTTTTAATAGAGCACCGGAGCAAAGCATTAACACTCCATGAACACATGTGATCCTCACATCAAAGCCATTCCCTCCGGTTATTCTGATTTCTGTCACTTCGGGGCCATTAGTTCCGGACAACAACGTGTGTATACAACTTGTAGGTAAGGCCATAAACAATACTATCATAATGAATCAATAACATGTTCAGATCTGAAACCATGGCACTCGGGACCTAGTGACAAGCATTAAGCATAACAAGTCGCAACAAAGTCAAAAAGCACCAATAGAAGATACTAGGCACCATGCCCTAATAATCCGATGCCATTACATGAACGATCTCATCCAATCCCTACCATCCCCATAGCCTACAGCGGGGGATTACTCACTCATAGATGGGGGAAACATGGATAGTCGATGGAGAAGCGATGGTGATGATGAATGCGATGATCTCCTCCAATTCCCCATCCCGACAGGGTGCCAGAACGGAGTTTCTGGTGCTGTTTCATGGAATCTGGTGGTGGTGGCGGAGCGGAACTCCATTTGAAAAACGTCGAACCCCCCTGAGTTTTTAGGTCAAGAGGCATCTTATAGGCGAAGAGGGAGACCGAGGGGGTGTCTGGGGCGGCCAGACCACCCCCTGGCGCGGCCAGGCCCAGCCCGCGTGGCCAGGTGGTGTGGCTAGGCCCTAGCCCCACTCTGTCTCATATTCTGGCTCTGGGAGTCTTCTGGTGAAATAGGATTTTTGGCTTTTGTCCCGTCCAATTCCGAGAATATTCGTTTTCTGACTTTCCTGGAACCAAAAACAGCAGAAAACAGGCAGCTGGCACTGTGACTCTTGTTAATAGGTTAGTCCAAGAAATTGTTGTGACGTGGCTTCAGAGAGACAATACTCGATGGGAAATTTCAATTGTGGGCCCATGTTGCAGTAATGATGACGCTTGAGCGGCATGTCAGTGGAGATTTTGTACCACACACCCTCCTTTACACGCGATATCAAGGCGTTGTGGAGATTTCCTCCGTGTTTACCGTGGTAATAACTGCCCATGATTTTTACCCTTCCATGAGACTTTGACATGTGTCGTCATCCTGTGTGTTTTGATGATTTGCTGTTTTTATCAAACGGTTGAGCTTTGCGCTTCTTCTCTTTATAAACGACAGGAGAGTCCTTTTACTATTTTACTACGTCCTCTTGCTGCATGCTTCTTCTTCATTGCCTCGCACTTGCATTTGCTGCTTTCGCCTATTCCTTCCTCCTTGCGCTGCACCTGTGTCGCTCTCCACTCTCTAGCCACCATCGGGAAAAGCAAGGTTGGAACTTCCACTTCCGTCGCCAAGACCATGAAGAGGAGAGCCCCTGGACGGGCTCCCACGAAGTGTACTCCATGATATTTGCGCGAGGCATGCAACAATAGTCTTCTTGAGGAGGGATCCTTCAAGCTCCCAGGGGGCGTGGCTGCCCCAACCCCCGAATCTGGCTAGCGGGTAATGTTCCTTTCCTTTCTGTATCGTGGCCTCTCCCTTCCCATTCATGAGTTCCTCTGCGGTCTTCTCTTTGTTTACAGCGTGCAGCTTTACCAGGTCACACCCAATTCCATTCTCCATGTTACTTGTTTTATCACCCTTTGTGAGTGCTTCCTCAGGATTCATCCCCATTCGGGCCTATGGAAGTATTTCTTTTATGTCCGCCGCAATGGCACCGATACTCTCGTTCATGATGTTGGTGGTGCCATTTTCTCTGTTCATTATGACATTGATTATCTCGACTTCAAAAATTTGGATTTTGTCCAAGGGTGCAAAACCAAATGGTTTTACATCAAGGACTAGAAAAGCGAGGGCCAGACCTTCGGTTTGGCCCCTTTTGACCCAAAAAGAACCTGCCGAAGGCTTGATTCATGGGACGAGCGCCCAACTCCTGAATAAATGACGGAGATCAAACCCTTGCTAACACAGATAGAAAAGTTATGTACTAAGATTGGCAAGGAGTTTTTGAGGTTACACATCCTGGCATATTTTCTTCGGGTGCGTATTCAGCCTCTTCGGGCAAGGTTATATGGCATGTGGGCTTACACCGGCAAGAAGGATCCTATGTGGATTTCACCAGATGACCTCATTACCAAGATATATGAGAAAATGGTCCATTCCTTCATGAAGCTAACCAAGAAAAGCCCGGTTCCTTTAGATTGTAGGGTAGCACCCTTTGGCAAGAAGAATCGTCTCCCAGACATAAGTTTCCGTTGATTTCCCCTTTGTTTTTCATGTTGTCATACTTTGTTGCTTATATGTTTCCTCCCCTTGGCTGTGTAGGATTATGATCACCTCTCCGCGCTTCCTCCTCTTCCTGAAAGTGGTGAGCTTCTAGCCAGCCCCTCTTTATCCGAAGATTCTGTTGCTTCGGCTCAGTCTAGAGATTTTCAAGTGGTGGCTGATGGAGAAAAAAGGAAATGTGATGATGCTACGGAAACTATTGAAGACTCAGATGATTCGACTGGCTCAAAACCGCTGTGCGCTGCTCCTATTTTGCCATCTCCGCCATAGATGAATCTATTCGGCTTTACGCAGGATGTTTCCTCGTAAGTATTGCTTGTCCGTTCTTG
The DNA here is from genome assembly GCA_916181665.1 of Avena sativa. Classification (NCBI taxonomy): domain Eukaryota; kingdom Viridiplantae; phylum Streptophyta; class Magnoliopsida; order Poales; family Poaceae; genus Avena; species Avena sativa. The sequence goes on along the minus strand of OV702288.1, from coordinate 622,407,449 downwards.
ATTCTTGCAGATGCTATTTTTATAGAGTTCATTTTTTTGCTTCTATAGTGGTGACGAGGAGCAAGATCCTCCCATGTCCCCTCTTGGTACTTCTGTTGCTCCTCCTTCGGTTAAGTCTCTTGGCCCATCAGCGGATCCGAATAAAACGCATGCATCTCTTGTAGAAAAAACGATCCAAAAATATGTTCCCACTTCGCCGAAGCCGCCGCTGCAAAAAAGAAGAAAACTTGCGAGCAAAGGTGTGGCGATATCCGAAAATCCTGCCGAGGTTGACTTGTAGGATGTAAGTGCTTTGTCAGATACTATTGTCGTGGCTTTATCCTAGCTCTTATTTTTCTGATTTCCTGCTCTTTGTATTGACAGCCGCTGATGCGTGAGATGGTTGATATGGCCTCTCACTTTATCAAGATCCACAATGAAGTTGAAGAATCCAAAGGTTTGTTTCCATCATATTTTTAGAAAATTGCGTCATTTAGATTTATGCCCTCTCGCAATTGTCCAACCACTGCCAAATAGTCTGCGGCTATCCCAGGACGAGGCAATAAAGCATGCCGATGATTTGGAAGCCAAACTATGGGTCGCTGAAAAATCTCTAGAGGAGGCAAAGCAGAAGGCCAAGGCTGACGCCGAAGAGAGGGAGAAACAATTAGTTGCTCTTGCCAAACGAGTGAAAATCTTCGGAAGCGATTGGAAACTCTCAACACTTCTTTGACTCGTGAGTTTCCTGTCTTCAAAAGATAATTTTTATTTTGTATGAGATATTTTCCTTTGACTCTTGGTCTTATAAGTCTCTGTATTGCAGAGCTCATTGGTCAGTCTCTGGTGCTGGACGAGGACAAGAGGGTTGACCCTTTATCGGACATTGTTGGTACTTTGGAAGCCAACAGAGTTCATGGTCACAATCTTCTGATTCATTCACGCCGTGCCTTCAAGAGTCTCTTGTCATTGTTGCGCATGTCCCTATCTTCCTTGGGTTAACGTGCTCGCTTGTTTTGTACCGCATCTTCTCCGTCAGCCTAGTGATTTGCCATGTCCATCAGCTGTGAGACTGTTTTGGGGTTCACCCGCCCCATCTCTTCTATGAACTCTCATCGACGAAGGCCGTTGTTGAAGGCGTCAATTTCTCTTTCATCGGATATGGCTTCAGCCGAATTTTTGATGATGTTCCACTATTGGATGAAGGATCGTATTGATTCTCCGGATTTCTGCTTGCATTATTGCAATTGCTCTAAGGATGCATGTCGCTTGAACGTGGAGTGGAAATTTCGGATGAACTTGTCTTCAAGATCATTCCAGCTGCTGATGGATTCTTTGGGTAACTGCCTTAGCCTGGATCGGGCGGCACCGGTCAGGTGCAACTGTAGGCTTTGCATTGCGGTGGCCTTGGAGCCACCTTGTAATTTGATGGTAGCTAGATAATCTGCTAACCAAGCTTAGGGTTCTTAGAGGTCGTCGTACTTCTGGCAGTCATGAGGGATCTTGAAATCCTTAGGTACTAGAGTCTTGCAAACCCGTTGGGTAAAGCAACTGGCTCCACATAATTCATACTCATCCTTGCTTTCACCATCATAGTATCTTTGATTGTTGTGCTCTTCCCTTGATCTGTCGATCCTGCGCTATGTGATGTCATCTCTTACGTCATTTCGTGGCTCAGAGCCTGAAAAGTGCACCCGATGTGGCGACCCTGATCGTCGGGTGTGCCCCACCTGCCGAGAGTTGTTGCGATGGCGTGGGGATCTGTCGGGTTGTCATGTGATTCCTTGTTCCGCTTGTGCAAGAGATGCGCCTACCATGCCGAGGTTCATGAGAGCGGAGCAGTGAAAAGCTGCACGAGGATTATCTGGTGCGGGTTGAGTTGTGATCAAGTATGTTTGTGTAGCTACAATTGCGCCTTGAGTTGTTCTTGCTTTGATGTGTCCTGTTGGATCTACTGACATGAACGATAAATCAAGATCTCGAGTCAGTTTGTTTCTTTCAGCTTCGGGGATATTTTGCAGTTGTGAGGTTGCTCTGCTTGGCAGTGCTCCCCTGGTTAAGCTTCCTGATCCTCGGATAGAGCTTAGTTACACCCACCGAAGGCTAGATATTCATTGGCTAGCCTTTTTTTCGTCAAGTTACCTCTTCATCCTTAGTAGATCCCTCTTTTTGTGATGAAGCAAATATTGGTAGGACATTAGATCGTCGTGCGTGGCATCGACTGTCATTGGGACCGCACCCGAAATTGCTCCCTTGCTTTTTTGCCATGCTTCGGCTGATAGCCAGAGAGTTTGTCGCTTGCCTCTACGTGGTTCTCCTCCTCCTTGGATTATGCGGTTATTTGTCAGATCTCCTTCGTTTCTTTGATATCCTCCATTTCCATGATCTCCTGCATTATCATCCGACAAAATATCACCGGGATCAAGGATAGGGTTACTGTTAGAGTCGCGCTGAGTTGAGGCGTTCCCGATGATCATGCACACTTGTGGTGAGTTATGTATGAACTAGTGACATTGTCATCGGATCCGAGGGAGACACTGTCTGGGAGATCAGTGAAATCCAGTAATTTATGTTCTCGATAGATTTCGGCCATCCTAATTCTGAAGTCAACACTTTCGCCATTTTCTTCGGGTTCAGCGTTTACTGGGTTCGATCCACATGGTGGAGTTAGCTGGGAGTCTGATCCGAGGGAGAGATCTTCGTAGAGACCATCAAGATCCCTGGATCTATTGTGTTTTCAAAGTTTTCTTCATCTTTCTCTGGTTGGGGTGTGACCTCTACGGATGATCAAATAGAAGATCCGAGTATCACCGTAGGCAGAACTTTTTCAACCGATAGTCCTGACGAAATCGGAGCCGAGAGGCATGGTTCTTTGGGTTCCTCCACCTGAAAGTGGAGATTTGCGATGATGAGATTGGATCCGCCTGAAATCAACGGGAACTGAGATAGGGGTGGGCGGGTGTGGTGTTGCTTCTGTTGGATTGTTGCTTGATGAAAAGGGGTCTGCCAAATCCATGACTCCAACGTTCAGGTTTCCCACAGATGGCGCCAACTGACGAGGGGTGACCTCGGCAATGCCCATGGTTATGGACTTAGGGTTTCGAGGAAAAGATAATGCTAGGGATTTCGTCGGATGTCAGACAAACAAGGGAGTCGAAGTCATCTTATTATCGATGGATAATGTGGTTACAGATCACTCAGGTGTTTTTTGGTACCTATCTGTTGGCTCTTCCCAGCCTATATATAATAGGTTGGGTCCTGGGGCCATATACGGATAGGTTACAAAGTATGATTACAATAGTGGTACAATGTTGGTTTCTATTTCCTTATCTAGCAAAACTATGCCTTTCATAAGATGCTTGTTGGGCCTTCTTCCTTGGTCTTGATGGGTCGTGAGCATTCATGTAGCTAGGGTAACCAAACATAAGCACCTGAGTAATCATACCGATGTCAGCAAGATAGCCTCTATCCCATAGACGAGGAAGAATGGAGTGTAGTTGGTTGACCGGTTAGGCATGGTGCGCAGGCTCCATAGCATAGTCTATGGCTCGTCTATCCATCATCCAGGAGATCTCATGAGTGTCTCCACCAATCGGGGCTTGATGTTGGCTAGGACTAAATCGTTAGATCTTTCACACTGCCCGTTGAACTAAGGGTGGGCGACAAATGCTAGGTCCAACCAGATTCCCTTGTCCCGGCAGAAGCACGCAAAGGCCCCCTTGGCGAAATTTGTGCCATTGTCGGTGATGATGTTGTGGGTGTAGCCGAACCGCGTGATGATGTCCTTGAAGAAATTGACAACTATGGGCCCATCCGGGTTCTTGATGGGCTTGGCCTCGATACACTTGGTGAATTTATCCACTGCCACAAGGAGGTGCGTCATGCCGAAATGTGTGGTCTTGAAGGGTTCGACCATGTCAAGCCCCTAGATGGCAAATGACCAGGTGATGGGGATGGTTTTCACAGATGGAGTGTGCTTCTACTGGCTGAAGCGCTGGCAGCCGTTGCAGGCGTGCACTATTTGCTTGGTGTCTTATAATGCATATGATTAGTAGAAAACATGGCGAAATGCCTTGGCAACTATGGCTCTTGACGAAGCGTGGTGGGCACGCTCTCTGCGGTGGATGTTGACGAGGAGTCAGATACCCTCCTATTGGTCTACGCATCACTGGTATATGCCGCCCACGCTGCGCTTGTACAACTCGTTGTTGATGATGGTGTATACGCATGCTCGGCGTACGACCTTCCTTGCTTCCACCTCTTCATCCGGAAGCTCGCCTCATCGCCATCTGCACCTCTTCTTCTTTACCCAACTAGGGCTCCTCGGGTGGCCGACCGGGTGGAAGGTCGAGCCGGCAGTCCCCAGGATATTTGTAGCTAGCTGGGGGTGGCGTGTCCTTTGATTCGGTAGCCCCCGGTTTTTTCTGCTTGGCTACATCGGGTCCTTGGAGTCGGCATCCCCCGGGTCCGCTTCCAGGATAATGGATTCGTACTCTAGGGACGGGATGATGGACGGCTTGTGCATGTGCTCCAAGGAAATACCGAGTGGAATTACTTGTCTTGTGGAGCCGATATGGGTGACCACGTCAGTGGCTTCAATGTTGGCACGAGGGACATGGTGGAACTCACACCCCTCGAAATAAGCGAACATTTGCTGGACAAAGAAACGGTATAGTGCCATGTTTGGATCCTTGGTGTCCCAATCATCCAATACTTGTTGTACCACCAAATCCGAGTCTTTGAAATAGAGGATCCGGCGGATGCCGATTTATTTTGCCAGCCGGAGTTCGTGTACAAGCGCTTCATATTCAGCAACATTGTTAGATGCACGGAAGTGGATTTGCAGCACGTACTCTAGTCAGTCTCCTTTGGGAGAACTGATGACGATGTCGACTCCCAAGCCCCGCGCATCTTGGAGCCATCGAAGTGGAGCCTCTAGTGCATGGAGTCGGGAACCAGTGGCAGGTACTGGGTTTCCACCCAGTCAACCAAGAAGTCAGGTAGGGCCTGATACTTGATTGTTGTTCTTGGGCCGTACTATATGTAGTGGGTGGAAAGATCAATTGCCCATTTGGCCACCCGGCCGATAGCGTCCTTGTTGCCAATGATCTCGGAGAGTGGCGCCATGGAGACCACACGGATGGAGTGTTCCTACAAGTAGTGCTTGAGCTTCTTGGTGTCCATGTACACACCATACACCAGCTTCTAGTAGTAGGGTAGTTCTACTTTGATAGAAAGAGTACTTTGCTTAGGTAATATACCAGGCGCTAGACTGGTTGCGCTATTCCTTCTTCCGGCCTCTCCACCACCAGCACCACGCTGACGACTCGGTTGGTGGAAACGATTTATGCCAACATTGGCTCCCATGGGGTTGGTGATGCTAGGATGGGTGGAGTGGAGAGCATACGCTTGAGCTCGTGGTAGGCCGCGTCCACTTGAGCCGACCAGACGAACCAGTCAGTTTTCTTCATGAGCTGGTACGGTGGGAGTGCTTTCTCAGCCAGCCAGCTGAGTGAGTCCATGCACCCGGCGAACTTCTGAATGTTGTGCAGGTTTTTCAGCTGCTGCATACACTCGATTGCGCTTATCTTCTCCAGTTTGGCCTAGATCCCTCGTTCTGACACGAGGAAACCAAGGAGTTGACCGACTGGGATGCCGAAGACGCATTTCTCTAGGTTCAGCTTCATCTAGAACCAGCGGAGGTTTGAAAATGTCTCCTTCAGGCCACGAGGAGTGTGTCTTTCTCTCTAATTTTTACCACCACATCATCAACATAAGAGTGTATGTTCCTCCCAATTTGCGACTGCAGGCATTTCTGCATGCAATGCTGGTAGGTTACACCTACATTTTTAGACCAAGTGACATGGCAGTATAACAATAAGCCCCATACGGGGTAATGAAGGTTGTTTTTATTTGATCTACATGATTCAACTTAATATGGTGGTAGCCAAAGTAGGCATCCATAAAAGACAACAGTTCATAGCCGGCTATGGAATCGATCATTTGATCTATCCGAGGCAGGACGAATGGATCTTTGGGCCAAGCCTTGTACAGACTGCTGTAGTTGACGCACATGCACCAAGTATTGTTCTTCTTCAGAATTAGGATTGGGTTTTCCAACCACTCCAGGTGGTATACTTCCATGATGAACTCGGTTGCAAGGAGCTAGGTGATCTCCTCGCCAATGGTCTTCCGCTTCTCCTCAGCGAAGCGGCACAGGGACTACTTGATCGGCTATGCATCTAGCGGCACATGGACTACTTGACCGGCTTCTCCTCACCAATGTATCTATAATTTTTTATGCTACATGCTTGTTTTGTATCAACTATCTTATGTTTTGTCTACACTTTGAGGCATTTTTATACATTTTCTGGATACCTATTGACAAGATGCTGCAGTGCCAATTGCCTATTTTCTGCTGTTTTTGGTTTCAGAAAAGCTAGTAAAGAAATATTCTTAGAATTGGACGAAACAAAAGCCGAAGTTCCTATTTTTTTCGACACGACATGGAAGTCCAAAGCAGACACGGAGGAGAGCCACGAGGCGGCCACACCATAGGGTGGCGCGACCCCCTGGGCGCGCCAGGCCCTGGTGTGGGCCCCTCGGGCGGCCACCGACCTCGCCTCTTTGCCTATATAAACCCCCCGAGACGAAAACCCTAGGGGAGGATTAGAATTCCACGAAAAGTTCCGCAGCACCGCCACCATCGAAGAGGAGATTCGGGGGACAAAAGTCTTTGTTCTGGCACCCTGCCGGGACGGGGAAGTTCCCCCAAAGCCATCTCCATCGACTCCACCGCCATCTCCATCACCGTTCCTGACTCCCATGATGAGGAGGGAGTAGTTCTCTCTCGAGGCTAAGGGCTCTACCAGTAGCTATGTGTTCATCTCTCTCTCTCTATGCGTGATCTTATTGAGATCATGAGCTTTGTAATCTAGTTGAATAAGTAGATCCATTTTGTTACTCAAGTGCTTTAATTAATCTCTGCTTATCCCCACGTGTGTGAAGTTGACAGTGTGTACACCGTGTCGCACTTAGGCTAAGGTTACATAAATACTTATCATGAGTATAATTTGAGTTGGATGTCTCTATGAGATTGTGGTGTTTGTTGGAACCAGCTAGCGCTCAAGGTGATAGTGATGGGTTATCTAGATGGGGAATGCAAACTTTAAGGTGTGCTGTTATAGCCCTACACCGTCCAACCAGAGAGTAGTTTAGGGTAGCATAATGAAGAGAAGATATTTATATGAGAGTGTCCACTAGTGAAAGTATGATCCCTAGGCCTTGTTTCTAAGCATTGAAACACCGTTTACAACCAGTCCTGTTACATGTTTGCTTGCTGCCACTCTTATTTCAGATTGCAATTACCACTTATAATCATCCATATTACTTGTATTTCACTATCTCTTCGTCGAACTAGTGCACCTATACACCTGACAAGTGTACTGGGTGTGTTGGGGACACAAGAGACTTCTTGTATCTTGATTGCAGGGTTACTTGAGAGGGATACCTTTGACCACTTACTCCCTGAGTTCGATAAACCTTGGGTGATCCACTTAAGGGAAACTTACTGCTGTTCTACAAACCTCTACACTTGGAGGCCCAACACTATCTACAAGAATAGAAGTGTGCGTAGACATCTAGCTATTTTCTGGCGCCGTTGCCGGGGAGGTAAGGTAAAAGGTACTCACATCCTTTGGATACTAAGCTATCTCCTAGTACTGTTGCTGGTGTGTGAGTGCTCGAAATTATTTCCTTTAGATTCTGCAATTATATCTTTTTGTTTCTTGTTTTTATTTTCACTAGTTAGGCTTAATGTAAAACAACAACAAAACTAGAGAGCTTTATAGTATTTATCTTCAGTTAGGACATGAAGTGTTTGAAGAGAAAATTAAAAAACCTATGGAACTTTATTTGCATGCTAATAGCAATGTTATTAGTATGAATTCTTTGAACACCATTATTGCTAATGCTATGGAAAAGTCTAAGCTTGGGGAAGCTGGTTTTGATGAGCATGATATTTTTAGTCCCCCAAGCACGAAGGAGAAAATTTACTTTGATGATACTATACCTCCGATATATGATGATTACAATGAAGAGTATGATATTTTTAGTCCACCTAGTATTGAGAAGAAAATTAATTATGATTACAATATTCCTCCTATATTTGATGATTATGGTGATGAGAATAATAATGATAGCTATTTTGTTGAATTTGCTCCCACTACAATTAATAAGAATGACTATGTTTATGTGGAGAGTATTAATTCTTTTATGCACGTGGCTCATGATAAGAATGTTTTTTGTGATAGTTATATTGTTAATTTTATTCATGATGCTACTGAAAGTTATTATGAGAGAGGGAAACATGGTTTTATTTATCTCAACAATATTAAGTTTCCCCTCTTTATGTTGAAAATTTTGAAGTTGCACTTGTTTTGCTTCCCTATGCTTGTTGCTTTGTGCTTTCATGACTTGTTTTATTTACAAGATTATTTTTCATAGGAAGTGTGTTAGACTTAAATTTGTTCCATATTTGCTTCTTGATGCTCTCTTTTACTTCAATTCATATTTCTTATGTGAGCATCATCGAAATTATCAAGCCTATCTTAATGGCTATAAAGAAAGAGCTTTTGGGAGACAACCCATTATATTTTTACTTTTAGTTTATTTTTGTTTTGTTGAGTCTTGGAAGTTATTGCCTCTGTAATAACCTCTCCTTATCCTTTTTGTTTGGTTTTTGTGTCAAGAATAACCTCTAGTGAGAGGGAAGTAAGATATGGAGAAGTTGCTGTCCTGAAACAGATTTCTATGTGTCATTGTAAAAAATTGTGAAAAATCTCAGTACTTCGGATTGTGCTGTAATGTTTTGTGCTTATGCCCCAGGTTATTAACCAACTTTTGTTAGTTTGCACTTTTCGATTTGAGCAACAGAAGATTTTCTAAAAAATCGGTCTTTACCTGCTGGTCTGTTTTGACAGACTTCTGCCATTACTTGCATTTGCCTCTTAATCGGTTTCTTTTTGAGTTCTCTTGGATCACTTGAGATTTTAAAAGAAATTGATACAACAGCTTATGTTTTAATGGATGATTTACTTAGGTTGAAAATTAACCAAAAGGATTATTATTTTGAATACACTAATGTTGCTAATGAAGATTGTGTGAAGTTTTGTATGAAGGAAGTTTTCAAGTGTAGGGAGAGAATGATGTGATGAGATGAAGTATGGACAAAATCTCAAGCTTGGGGATGCCACCCATGTCACCCCAAGAAATATTCAAGAAGTACAAGCATCAAAGCTTGGGGATGCCCAAGGCATCCCCTTCTTCATCAATAATCTTAGGTCTTCTTTCAAGACACTTTATTTTTATTACCTTATGCACTATGTGTTGTTCTTGGAGCGTCTTTGTTTTTAGTTTTATTTTGCTTTCTTTGCCGCAATAAGTTGGTTGGATCCTGCTGACTCGTGTATTAACGGGCTCGTTGGGGAACCCCAAGAGGAAGGTATGATGAGCACAACAGTAAGTTTTCCCTCAGTTATGAAACCAAGGTTATCAATCTAGTAGGAGCAAGGAAACACCCCAAAGGTGTAGCTAGCTGAACTTTGGCAGGGCGCACTACCGATGCTAGCATCAACGTGGAGACCTGCACAACACAACCACAGAACTCTATCCCCAACTTGTGATGAGGTTGTCAATCTCACCGGTTTTGCTGAAAACAGAGGATTAAACGTATCGAGTGGAAGAAAGTAATAGTTTGCAGAAAGTAAACACAAAGCAGTAAACAGTTGATTGTAGATTGAAAGTAAAAGAAAGGACCGGGGTCCATAGTTCACTAGAGGTGGCTCTCCTTAAGATAGATAACATGTTGGGTGAACAAATTACAGCGGGGCAATTGACAAACATCGAGAAAGAATACAAGAATATACTACTCATCTTGACTCCTTTGAGATTCGATTGGGCATTACAACATTATACATAGACCGCCATCCAACTGCATCTATGACTAATAATCCACCTTCAGGTTATCATCCGAACCCCCTCCGGTATTAAGTTGCAAGCAACGGATAATTGCATTACGAATTGCGTGTAAAGTAAACAATACGATTGTTCTATGAACAAAGGATTGTTGTTTTCTCCCTAGTAGAAACAGCACATCTAGTACCTTAGAGATTTTTGTCACTTCCCCAGATTACCAGAGGCATGAACCCACTATCGAGCATAAATACTAACTCCTGGAGTTGCTAGCATCTACTTGGCCAAGATAGCTACTAACAACGGAAAGCATGCAAGATCACAAATAACAAAGACATGATAGAATCAATAATCAATCTGAAATAGCATCTCAATATCCATCGGATCCCCGCAAACACAACATGCAGAATTACAAATAGATGATCTTGATCATGAACGGAGCTCACAAGATCTAAACATGAAAGCACAAAGGAGGAGAACTAGCCATCTAGCTACTACATGGACCCGTAGTCCAGAGATGAACTACTCACGCATCACACCGCATGCTTGCATGGTGATGAAGAAGGCCTCTGGGGTGAATTCCCCTCTCCGGCAGGGTGCCAGGAAGAGCTTCAGATCCCTCCTGATCTAGGGATGGAGATGACGGTGGCTACAGACTCTTTCGTGGATTTTTGATCGGTACTTAGGGTTTCCGTATCAGAGGCAATATATAGGCGGAAGGAGAGGCCGAGGGTGTGCCTAGGGCGGCCAGACCACCCCCTAGCGCAGGCCAGGCCTGGCTGCGTGGCCAGGTGGTGTGGCCGGGCCCTAGCCCCTCTCCGTCTCGTATTCTGGCTCCAGGTGTCCCTCGGTGAAAAACTGACTTTGGCTTTTGTCCCGTCCAATTCCGAGAATATTCATTTTCTGACTTTCCTGAAACCAAAAACAGCAGAAAGCAGGCAACTGGCACTGTGGCTCTTGTTAATAGGTTAGTCCAACAAATCATATGAAATGTACTCCAAAGTGTGGACAAAACACAAGAAAGTAGATAAAACCAAGCATGGAGCATCAAAACTTATGGATACATTTGCAACGTATCAGATCCCAACACACTTCTTTTGGAGAGACACACACCATGTTATTCATTGCCTAGAACACTCTAGTTTTCACTCTTATTGTTCCGTGAGTGTTCTCCTTTGCTAGCACTGCATTTAGCTTTAGTTTTCTTATTTTTTTGTCTTAGAACTTTTTAGTTCTTCTTTGTCGATGGGTGAGACATGCTCTCTGGTCTTTATTGATTATTATCTTTTAGAGTTGTTTCAAATAATTCGATTGGTGTTGGAAAAGAGTAGGAAGTTTCATGCTTAGAGTGGTACAAAAGGAAGCTTGTTTTGACTATGACTTAGACTTTATCATGTCATGCTAGATGTTGCTTTGACCATATGCTTAGTGATTATTGTTGTAGCATGACTTGTTTCAAACAATTGAGATTGCTTAATGTGCCTTGAAAGAATCATGCGTTTTTTAGCATACAAAAGCATAATATTGTGGTATTCTCCTTTGATGCTTTATTTGGGTTAACTTGGCACATGCTTACACCATGTTAAGACTATGAACCAGTCACCATAGCATCTATGATCATTTAGTTTTTGACTTGCAATATCACTTTATGCTTTAATTAATAATGTTTTGTCGCTTTGCATGATTATGGCCATTATTGCTCTCTTAGATAGTCGCTCCCAGTCTTTTGCTAGATTCCACCTGTACTGAGTATGAGTTCTACTCATGCATCCAACTCCCAAGAAACCAAGTTATTCCAAATATACCACTATAAATTCCTATGCATGGTGTGTTACACCATTCCAAGTATATTCATGTTTTTATCTACCTTCCAAATTAAACTTTTGTTATGTGAAAATTAGTGATTAAAGCTCTCACAAACTTGATGGCACACTTTATTTTATTGCACTTAATAAACTTGAACCATTGTGTCCATCTATGTTGCTTATATGCTTGCACTTTATAAGTTGTGAATTAGCAGAACCATGATACCGTGGGGAACACTTTCAACATTGCACTTATTATTCAGTTGATGTCATGTTCTTTTGTTTATGGATCCTGGCGGTGTGAAATAAAAAGGGAGCTTGTAAGCTCATGGAGTTTGTATGTGTGTTAGAGAAACGCCTAGGCGGCTAGTCTAAGCCATGCCTAATCATGGTGGAAAGCATAACCATAGTGAGCATTCTTTGAAGCATCCTTAATAAAAACCTATGCAAATAGCAAATAAAAAGATCATTGAGATGCTCATTGTCTGTTGCCTTGTAATTTTGATATGGGAAAGCTCATGTGTCATGGGGCAAGGGGCACCCCGTTGGCGGTTCTCCATGATACACATGTACTTACAATGACAAGAACTTACTTGTGACTAAAGTTGAGTAGCATGAGGTTCGGTACTCATAAGCAAGGGGCATGAGATTTTCAACTTATAACTTGCCAAGCATATCCTCATATTTGTGTCACTTTAACCTTAATCACCTTAAGATGCTTATGATACAGGCAATGAGAGCTGAAAGTTAATATGTACCATAATTTTTGGAAGCTCTTTATGAAACTTCAAATCCCTACTTCATTCTGTGAAGGGCTTTCTTTTTATCTTTTTCTGTTGAGTCTCCATCTTCTATCTTTATGCACCAATTAAGATACCATAGTTGTCATTCAAAGTTGTCATTCTTAGTTCAATGTGCATTGTCCCAAAACTTATTGATTGATTCATAATTTTGGTATTGCTTGCTCTTAAATTATTTGTATCTAGTCACCCTTATGAACTTTGAAGGTGTCCTATGCATTTATGTTCTGCTAATCCATGAAGGACAATCTGATTACCACTCTTATTATGTTTTCTATATGTGAAACAAACAAATGTCTTGCAATGCATTGTTATTCATGATCTTTTGTTTGTACCTTTTTATGTTGCAACTTAGTTGCTTTGTCTTATTGTTAGAACTATATATTTCATGTTTATGTTAGAGTACTATGATACCAGCTATCAATGTTTTACAATACCTTGATCAAGATTGTGATGGTGCATGTCACCTCAAAAATTATTCTTTTTATCACTTACCTCCTCGAGGACGAGCAGGAGTTAAGCTTGGGGATGCTTGATACGTCGTAAAAGTATCTATAATTTTTGATGCACCATGCTTGTTTTGTATCAACTATCTTATGGTTTGTCTACACTTTGAGGCAATTTTATACATTTTCTGGAACTAACCTATTGACAACATGCTGCAGTGCCAGTTGCCTGTTTTCCGCTATTTTTGGTTTCAGAAAAGCTAGTAAAGAAATATTCTCGGAATTGGACGAGACAAAAGCCGAAGTTCCTATTTTCCCGACACGACACGGAAGTCCAAAGCAGAGACAGAGGAGAGCCACGAGGCGGCCACACCATAGGGTGGCGCGCCCCACCTAGGCGTGCCAGGCCCTGGTGTGGGCCCCTCGGGCGGCCACCGACCTCGCCTCTTCGCCTATATAACCCCCCCCCCCCCCCCGAGACGAAAACCCTAGGGGAGGATTAGAATTCCACGATAAGTTCCGCAGCGCCACCGCCACCGAAGAGGAGATTCGGGGGAGAAAAGTCTTTGTTTCGGCACCCTGCCAGGACGGGGAAGTGCCCCCGAAGCCATCTCCATCGACTCCACTGCCATCTCCATCGTTGTTGCTAACTCCCATGATGAGGAGGGAGTAGTTCTCTCTCGAGGCTAAGGGCTCTACCGGTAGCTATGTGTTCATCTCTCTCTCTATGCGTGATCTTATTGAGATCATGAGCTTTGTAATCTAGTTGAATAAGTAGATCTATTTTGCTACTCAAGTGCTTTAATTAATCTCTGCTTATCCCCACGTGTGTGAAGTTGACAGTGTGCACACCATGTGGCACTTAGGCTAAGGTTACATAAATACTTATCATGAGTATAATTTGAGTTGGATGTCTCTATCAGATGGTGGTGTTTATTGGAACTAGCTAGCGCTCAAGGTGATAGTGAGGGGTTATCTAGATGGGGAATGCAAACATTAAGGTGTGCTGTTATAGCCCTACATCGTCCAACCGGAGAGTAGTTCACGGTAGCATAATGAAGAGAAGATATTTATATGAGAGTGTCCACTAGTGAAAGTATGATCCCTAGGCCTTGTCTCTAAGCATTGAAACACCATTTACAATCAGTCTTGTTACATGTTTGCTTGCTGCCACTCTTATTTAAGATTGCAATTACCACTTATAATCATCCATATTACTTGTATTTCACTATCTCTTCGCTGAACTAGTGCACCTATACACCTGACAAGTGTATTGGGTGTGTTCGGGACACAAGAGACTTCTTGTATCTTGATTGCAGGGTTGCTTGAGAGGGATACCTTTGACCACTTCCTCCCTGAGTTTGATAAACCTTGGGTGATCCACTTAAGGGAAACTTCCTGCTGTTCTACAAACCTCTGCACTTGGAGGCCCAACACTGTCTAATAGAAGCATGCGTAGACATCAGCGAGCTCCCTCAGAACACCCGACATGTCCTTTGGGGACCATGCGAAGATATCCCGATTCTCACAGAGGAAGTCGACGAGCGTGCTTTCCTATTTGTTGTCGAGGTTGGCTCCCTCCAAGACGAATTTGTCCGTTTGGGCCTCGTCGAGCAAGATCTTCTTGGTCCCTGCAGCTGCCGTAAACTGCGTCTCACCGGCTAGCTTGGAGCCGCCGACAGGCATATCGACTTGTGCTAGTGCCATGTTCTGCATGATGACACACTTCTCTTCTGTGATGACCATCGCCTCAACTAGCGTGGATCCGTCTGCGGCACACTCTCTCGACCGCTTGTAGCAGCCGGCGACAGTGATCACCACCTTAGGCCCTGGGAGCTTCATCTTAAGGTACGCATAGTGCGGTACCTCAATGAACTTGGTCAGCGCTGGTGCACAATGATAACATGGTAGGCACTGGAGAGGTTCACCGCCTCAAACCAGATGGCCTCACGACAGAAGTTGTCCTTCGTGCTGAAGATGACGTCCAACTGGATCTTGCCCATTGGAGAATGCGAGTTGCCCATCACGATGCTGTGGAAGGTGGTGCTGGTGGGCTGAAGCTGGGACTCAGTGATGTTGAGTCAGTCCATGGAGTTGCGGTAGAGGAGGTTGATGTTGTTGCCTCTATCTACAAGGACGCGTGAGAATCGGCAAGGGTGCTTCTCAGAGATGATGATTGCGGTGACTCATCATACCACTGCATGATGTAGTACACTATAGTCGTTGACATGACTATAGATTACACCGTTCACTAGTATTACATCCCTCAGAGTGGTACAACAGAAACATAGCAGGTCCAAGACATGACTATAGATTACAACTCGACTCTTTACAAAAGATCCAGAGAACACTCTAGGTTAAAGAGGAAAAGGTTAACTTCTTACAAAGAAGAACCAAAAATAAACACTTCACTAAAAGACTAGCATCTACACTATCTAGCTTGCAAATGTTGCTATTGCATTACTCTATGGAAGTAGGTTCTAGGGCTAGAGATTATACTCCTATCTAAGCAGAGATTTTGTTTTCACTTCTGTTGACATATAAGTTGACTCCATTAACTTCATTAAAGAACTTGAGCTTTTGGTGACGATTCCCTTGAGCAATGGTTGGTGTTGTCGTCGTCTTAATTGGCTTCAGAATCTAGCAAAAGTTATGAAGGTACGGGTGATTACGAGCGTACTTAGCAAGTTCACTAAAAAGGAGTATTTGATGCACTAACTACAGTCACAGTCCATAGGTCGTAGGCAATGCAGGTTTTCGTAAACATTTCTTCAAAGGTTGATTTTATTCTGAAAAGCTATGTCTGTCAGCCTTCACGGGTTTACCTAAACTTTCGTGGAGTTCCTTTCCTTTCGTGTTCGTAGCTCCTTCCCGGAACAGGGAGTAACATGTCACAATTCTTACACTCTGTAGAGGTGCGTTGTTTACCCATGAGAGACCAAATCCTTGTTGCACAACCCCGGCAGCTTACCCGTCCACACTTCCTTTGGTGTGGAGATGATGACCCACAAGTATAGGGGGTGTATCGTAGTATGTTCGATAAATAAGAGTGTCGAACCCAACGAGGAGCAGAAGCTGTTGACAAGTGGTTTGGATCAGAAATTCTCTGTAAATACTTAGCAAACGAACTTTTAGGTTTTTTTGATAATGCAGATAAATAAAGTGCGAGTAAATAAAAGACAATAATAATAATTGCAGCAAGTGGCCCAATCCTTTCTTTAGCAATGGACAAGCCAGTTGTATTACTTAAGATGACCAAATGTTCTCGAGGACACATGGGAATATTGTCAAGTGCTTTCGCTTCATATAGTTGATTAATCTTCTCTTGTTGGATGAGTGTTGTGTGGGTGAACCTATGCTAATGTAAAGACTATACTCCAGCAACACCACGATTAGTAGCCAAATACACAATGCATTCCCCTAGGCCCATAAAGTTGAAGTATCATGTAGTCGATGTTCACATGACACCACTAGAATAATAGCACCACAACTTAAATATCAAACCATTAAATCTTTCTCAACAGAATTCCACTACTAACAACATGACTTCTGCCATGTCCTCAAGAACTAAATGAACTACTCACGAGACATCATATGGATCAAGATCAGAGATGAAATAATGATAAGTAACAATCTAAACATGAACAATAATTCAATGGTTCCACTCAATAGCATCAACTACAACAAGTAATCAACACTGGGAAAGTTTCCCCTAAGAACTATGCAAGATTCAACCCAATTGTTATAGCGGTACGGATTGGTGGTCATGGTGCTGGTGGAGATGATGGTGATGATGATGATCCCGATGAAGTCTAGCTTGATGATGGTGTTGATGGCGATGATCTCCCCTCTCCGGGAAGGAATTTCCCTGGATGATTTCTGCCTGCCGGAGAGCTCTTTCTCTCTCTATAGTTTCCGCCCTGCGAAGGCGGTGGAATCTTTCTGTGCCGCTCCCCGAACTTTAGGTTTCCGAGGGGATTATATACGCCAAAGGGTGCTGCCAGAGGTGGGCCAGGGTGGCCATACCACCTGGTGGCGCGGCTAGGGGTCCCACCCTAGGGGTGGTGTGGCCCTCCTGTGGCCCGTCTCCACTCCTCCTTCTGGCCTCCTTCGTCTTCTGGAAAAATAGGAATTTCCGTATATTTTCTGGGATTTTCTGATCTTCGCAAATATTGTATCTAGACATTGCTTTTTCCATCAGAATCCTGACTCCGGTGGTTCATCCTCCAAAAGTCATCAATCTTGCAAAAATAGATGAAATAACATAAGTATCATCTCTTAATATGAAATATATCAATGAATAATAGTAAATTATGATATAAAATAGTGATGCAAAATGGACGTATCAACTCCCCCCAAGCTTAGACCTCGCTTGTCCCCAAGCGAAAACTGAGCTCAATAAACATGACCACAGGTTTATGGAGTGAAGTGTCGATAAAGAGACTACAGACAAGAAGCGTCACATTCATCAATACACAAATCATAAGAGAAAATAACTCACTATTATATAACTTAACTTGCAGTGAGTAAGGGAAACACAATAAAGATACACAAAGTAAATCATAATTGGTAATGACAAACTTTGTTCTTAGTTAGAGAACAGTTAACAAATTGCAGGAGTCAAACATAATGGGGTTTTCAATGATAACCTTCAAAGTAATATTCACTCAGATAGGAGCAATGTGCAAAACAAGGAACATAAGAAACATGATTGAATAAATCATCATATGGATGATTGAATCGCAACAACTCAAATGCTTGCTTGATATAGAAAGGAATAGGTCTCACTGACTCAACTAAAAAGTAAAAGATAGGCCCTTCGCAGAGGGAAGCAGGGATTTCAAGTTTCATAAAGATCTTCCAAAAATTATGGTACTTATTAGCTTTCAGCTCTCATTGCCCCTATCATAAGCATCTTGAGGTGATTAAGGTTAATGTGAGGGAAAATATGAGTTATATGCTTGACAAATTATAAGTTGAAAATCTCATGCCCCTTGAGTATGCAGACCTCATGTTACTCAACTTTGGTCTCCGGCAAGTTCTTGTCATTGTAAGTGTATGTGTATCATAGAGAACCGCCAACGGGGTACCCCTTGCCCCATGACGCGGGAGCTATCCCATATCAAAATGACAAGGCAACAGACAGTGCGCATCTCATCGACCTTTTTATTTGCTATTTGCATAGGTTTTTATTGGGGATGCTTCATAGAATGTCACTATGGTTATGCTGCTGTTTCCACCATGATTAGGCATGGTTTAGGCTAGCTGCCCAAGCATTTCTCTAACACATATACAAACTCCATGAGCTTACAAGCTCCCCTTTTACTTTACATCGTTGGCGTCCATAAACAAAAGAACATGATATCAACTAAATAATAAGTGCAATGTCGAAAGCAGACCCCATGATAACATGGTTTTGCTAACTCCCAACTTATAATTTGCAAGCATACAAGCTTCATAAGATAGTCACAATGGTTAAAATTTATTAAGTACAAGAAAATAAAGTGTGCCATCAAGTTTGTGAGAGCTTTAATCACTAATTTTCACATAACAAGTTTAATCTGGAAGATATATAAACTCGAGAATTTACTTGGAATAGCAATAATGCTAATAGTAGATATGGTGGACCTAAATGGCATAGGTTTTAGTTCAAGGATTGGATGCACGAGAAGCATTCCCTCTTAGTATAGGTTTTTGGCTAGCAAGGCTAGGTAGCAAGCATAAGAGTTGAAGGGAACAAACAAACATACAAGTGATAGAAACAATCATGCAATCTTCCTTGGAAACACAAAAGATCTTAACTAGAGAATACTAAGCTTATGAGCCAATCAAGAAAGAAAGATAATGAAATTATATTTCTAAAAGTACTTTTCTATTTTCCATTCAAACCTCAAATACTGTTGCTACTGACTAGAGCTAAGTTTTCCAAAACCAACTAAATTTACTTAATGATCCCAAAATGATACCAATACTAACAACAAGATAAATCATATAATAGAAATTGCAAACTAAAATAAGATGTGCAAAAAAGGTAAATGATAAAACTTCTCATTAATATTCCATAACTGCAACTCACACCAAGGGATACATAGATAACCAACTAGAGGAGAGATACTTCCACAATGCAAACCATCCTATATGATAACTTCTCTATTCATGATATGACTCTACTAAAAAGGTAAAAATATGAAAGATAATGATGTGATACTGCGGCACTCCCCCAAGCTTGGAACAAACCAAGGGGATGCCAAAACCTGATGACGAATTACTCATTCGATGGTGGTGGTGTTCTCTCAATAAGCTTTTCAATCAATTTCTTCAAATCCTTAATCTCAAAGGTGAGAGTACGAATCAACTCTGAATTGTGCTTAATGTGGTTCATGATCATGTCGGACTGTGAATCCTAGCCCTTGTGATTCTTTCCGCACTCTTCCTCCTTAAAGTGATCTTTTCCTACATGGTTAGAATGAGGCATATCCCAATTGGAGGGTAATTTTTCCTTAGGCATCTTTTGGAATTGCTGCTCATGTATAAGGGTATGGAAGGGATTCTTGATGCGTGGAGGAAGTGATCGTGAAGCCAAGCAAAGGTGCAGAACCTTCCTTCCAGTGGACATCCATGCAGTCATTTTGAGCTTGATAGGATTTGCCACCACTCCAATGCTTGCAATGGTGGTGCCGGTGCGCGGATGCTAGTCTTCTCACTTCCTCTTCAACTTCACCCTTGATCTCCTCCTCCTGCTTGGGGTCTTGGAGATCATCTTCCACAGGCTTCTTGCCCTTATCGTTGGTGGAGACCATCGTGCTTCTAAACTTGAGAATAGTTCCTCACAGAAACAGATCGAAACAAAAACATGACGAGAACATGATATACGGACCTCGGGGGATCCGGAGGATTATATATTACAAAGTTTACCAACAAAAGGAAGGTACTAGGAGAAAACGGGTCGGAGACGGGCTCCGGGGTGGCCACACCCCTGGTGGAGCGGCTAGGTGGGCCCACGCCATGGGGTGGTGTGAGCCCCTGGGCTCCATTTCCGTCCATTTTTCGACTCATTATCTTCCATGTTATATAAAAACTGCAAAAATATAAATTGAAAAGTTTTTCGCGGACCTTTTCTTACCAGAACTGTTACCTATTCGAAAACGGACTCTATAGGTTTCTGAATTTGGTCTTTAGTAAATTCTTTTGGAGTCACCACTTGAATAATATCAATATCTTCATTGTAATAATCTTCAAAAATATATTGCTTGAGTCTTTTGAATATTCTTCATCTCATTACATCGTTCTCTCCTAACACTTGAAAATTTCTTTTATACAAAACTTCACACAATCTTCATTAGCAACATTAGTGCATGCAAGATATTAAACCTTTGGGTTCAGTTTCAACTGAAATCCATTAAAACACAAGCTACTATAGCAACTCCTTTCGAAATCCCAAAAGAATTCAAAAAGGAAATCAATTTAAGAGGCAAATGCAAAAATGGCAGAAATCTATCAAAACAGACCAGCAGGTAAAGATCAATTTTTTCGAAAATATGTTGTTGCTCAAATCAAAAAGTGCAAAACTAACAAAAGTTAAATAATAACCTAGGGCATGCACATACAAATTTACAGATCAGTACGACATTCTGGGATTTTTCACGATTTTTTACATTGAAGCACAAAAATCTGTTTCGGGACAGCAACTTCCCCAAATCTCACTTCTCTCTCATTAGAGGCTAATCTTGACACAAAAACCAAACAAAAAGGATAAGGAGAGGTTATTACAGAAGCAATAACTTCCAAGACTCTAATAAACAAAATAAACTAAAAGAAAATATATAATGGGTTGTCTCCCAAAAATCTCTTTCTTTATAGCCATTAAGATAGGCATAATAAATTTCAATGATGCTCACATAAGAATATGAATTGAAGTAAAAGAGAGCATCAAGAAGCAAATATACACATATTTAAGTCTAGCCCACTTCCTATGTAAGGGAATTTTGTAAGAAAATAAATTATTGAAACCAGAGGCTACTAGCATAGGAAGGCAAAACAAGTGCAACATGAAGACTTTCAGCATATAGCAAGGAAACTTAATATTATTGAGATGCATAAAAACATTTTCCCCCTATCTCATAGTAACTTTTAGCATCATGAATAAATTTAACGATATAACTATCACATGAACCATAGTAGCAGTGATCACTTATTCTGACAGAAAACACAGGGACACTAGCTTTCCTAGTTCTACTAGGATGTGAAACAATATTAGAAGTATCCTTACAAAGGATAATGTGCCTGTCTTCTACATTTTTAGTGACAAGGTATTTCACATTTGCTAATGCAGGTTCAACATCTATTTGTTCATCAGGTTCTACAGCTTTCTTTGTACTTTTGTTAACCATACTAGCTATCATAGAATGTTCCTTTACCTTAACAGGGAAAGGTATTTTCTCGATGTAAGGTTCAGGTAAAATACAATCAGTAGTATAAACTTCAGTATTTCTAACAGGAACACAATTAAAAATATCTTTATATGGCTCATGATACTTGTTCCATTTATTTTTAGGAATTTCAATATAAGAGGCAAAGGCCATAAAACAATTTGCAATACTTTGAGAATTAATACCATAAGGAACACTAATATTATGAAAGTCATCAGTTCCCATAAAAGATTTAATGCATTCATAATCATAATTTATACCTGACTTTCTTCCTTTATCATTCTCCCATGCTTCAGCATTGTCTTGAATACGGTCTATAATATCCCATTTAGCTTCTTTCACACGTGTAAATGATCCAGCACAAGAAGCATCCAATAAATCCTTATCATGAAGAGAAAGCCTTGCATAAACGTTATTGATAATAATATTATCAGGGAGCTCATGAATAGGACATTTGAGCATTTGTAACTTCAATCTCCCCTAAGCTTGGGCGGTACTCTCTCCATCACGTGGCCAAAAGTTATATATTTGATTCCGATCTTTATGAATCTCACTAGGAGGATAAAATTTGGAATAAAAGAGAGGTAAAATTTCCTCCCATTCAAGAGATTGGCCATTCTTTAGTAGCTTATACCATTCCTCAGCTCTGGCTTTCAATGATACAGAGATTAACTTTTTATTAACTTGATATGTTGTAATACCTATACACTTGAACAATCCGCATAATTCATGTATAAAAAGCAAATGATCACCGAGATGGATAGTTCCATCTCTAAAATAGTGGTTATCCATAACACGCAACAATTTTTGTAGGTATTTTAAAAGGATTAATTTCAGCAGGTGGTGGTTCATCTACTACCTTAGCAGTGGTAGTAGCATTCCAAAATAAGAAACTAAGTGAATTATCCATATTAAAAATAAAGTAACAAACAAAAATAAACAATACTCACAGTAGAAGTTTCCTTTACCAGTTCCACTCTTCAATAGCGCTTCACTCCCCGGCAATGACACCAGAAAATCGTCTTGATGACCCATAGGTACAGGGGGTGTATCGTAGTATTTTCGATAAATAAGAGTGTCAAACCCAACGAAGAGCAGAAGGTGTTGACAAGTGGTTTGGATCAGGAATTCTCTAAAAATACTTAGCAAACGGATTTTTAGGGGTTTTTGATAATGCAGATAAATAAAGTGCGAGTAAATGAAAGACAATAATAATAATTGCAGCAAGTGGCCCACTCCTTTCTTTAGCAAAGGACAAGCCGGTTGTATTAGTTAAGATGACCAAACGTTCTCGAGGACACATGGGAATATTGTCAAGTGCTTTCGCTTCATATAGTTGATTAATCTTCTTTGGTTGGATGAGTGTTGTGTGGGTGAACCTATGCTAATGTACTGACCTTACGAGGACTAATACATACTTGTGATTATACCCCTTGCAAGCATCTGCAACTACAAGAAAGTAATTAAGATAAAAACCTAACCACAACCTTAAACTCTGAGATCCTACACTCCCTTATGGAAAGGTTTCCTAACAGGGGTTCAGGTTTCTGTCACTCCGGCAACCCCACGTTTAGTAACCAAATACACAATGCATTCCCCTAGTGCCATAAAGGTGAAGTATCATGTAGTCGATGTTCACATGATACCACTAGAAGAATAGCACCACAACTTAAATATCAAACCATTAAATATTTCTCAACACAATTCCACTACTAACAACATGACTTCTGCCATGTCCTCAAGAACTAAATGAACTACTCACGAGACATCATATGGATCAAGATCAGAGTAAAATAATGATACGTAACAATCTGAACATGAATAATAATTCAATTGTTCCACTCAATAGCATCAACTACAACAAATAATCAACACTAGGAAAGTTTCCCCTAAGAACTATGCAAGATTCAACCCAATTGTTACAGCTGTACGGATTGGTGGTGCTGGTGCTAGTGGAGATGATGGTGGAGATGATGATGATGATCCCGATGAAGTCTAGCTTGATGACGGTGTTGATGGCGATGATCTCCCCTCTTTAGGAAGGAATTTCCCCAGCAGATTTCTGCCTGCTGGAGAGCTCTTTCTCTCTCTGTAATTTCCGCCCTGCAGAGGCAGCGAAATCTTTCTATGTCGCTCCCTGAACTTTAGGTTTCTGAGGGGATTATATACGCCAAAGGCCGATGCTAGAGGTGGGCCAGGGTGGCCACACCACCTGGTGGCGTGGCCAAGGGGCCGCGCCAGGGGGTGGTGTGGGGCCCCTGTGGCCTATCTCCACTGATCCTTCTGGCCTCCTTCGTCTTCTAGAAAAATAGGAATTTCCATATATTTTCTGGGATTTTCTGATCTACGCAAATATTGTATCTGGACAGTGCTTTTTCCATCTGAATCCTGACTCCGGTGGTTCATCCTCCAAAAGTCATCAATCATGCAAAAATAGATGAAATACCATAAGTATCATCTCTTAATATGAAATATATCAATGAATAATAGTAAATTATGATATAAAATAGTGATGAAAAATGGACGTATCAGGGGCCCAGGAGATGATTCAAGCCAATCAGTGCCCTTCTCCGCGACCCCACATGAAGACACGACCCTCCAAGTAGATATACCTCCGTTAACCCCCATATAGGCACATATAACCCTGGCAACCCCTTGGAGACTCTAGTGAGCAGATCATGTCCCTGACAACCCCCCATATAGGCAGATATACCTCCAACAGCCCCTCACGGATAGTCTAAACACAAATATCATGGGGAACTAGGAGTCCCACCCATCTGCTGGATTCTCCACGAGAAATCTACAACCTCACGATAAGGTCATCCGTCCATGTGAAAGGAAGAAGATCCAGCTAAGTTCTCTGTCCCATTCCAATCTCATGGTTAACGCGTAATATATGGCGCTAGAATCACTAGCGACATTGGTTGTTAAGTCCTAGATATTATGTTCCTTTACCACTGGAACTGTATCAGTAGATTATTACCACTTGGTAAATAATCCATAATCATATTATTATGGAAATAGTATTTTCTGACCTTTTTGAAATGTAGGTGATGACAACATTTGAGTTACAAGTATTTGATAGAAAATAACCAAAGGACATGAGCAAGTGTGAACTTGCCTTTTGTGATTGCAAGATAATGCACTCACGGTCTTCAAGACACTAGAAGATCCAAATCTGAAATATCATCATTGGTCTGATAAGGACGAATGTTTAAAGAAGCAAGATGCACTTATGCATAATTAATGTAATGCACTTTTATACTATGGTCTTATCCCCAAAATAATCATATATGATCTATGGTTTGAATCTTGTGATGAGTTCTTAGGAATGTGTTGCACTTTTATACTAGTTTCACACTTGTTCTTCTTATTAAGGCTTGTGAGTGTGGGTGAAACAACTTATAAATACAATGATGTAACACACAATGGCATAGCACCCAAGGTGTTGAAAAACAACTAAAAGTTTATTTCACTCAAGCTTTCTACTATAACTTAGAGAGTTAAAGACAAAATATATAGTTCATTTGCATTTTCTTTAAAAGAATTACTTTTGAGTAAAAGGTTACTTTTCAAAATGAATGCATTTCCATCTTGAAGTTATACTTTTAGGGTTTCCTATTAATTAAAAGTATTTAAGAAGAAAATATTTAGCATATTTGAATAACTATTCTTCTAGCAAGTGGAGACTTATATATTTCGAAGATGGCATCATATTACATGTGGTTTACTTCTTAATGATTCCTAAAGGTAGAATACAAGTAGCATTGCTTTTTACGGAATTAGTGTTTTCTTAAGGTTATACTTAATAAATACAAAATAATCATTACTTTAATTACTTAAGAACTTGGTTTAAATTTACGTAGTTTTCCAAACTAGTAGAGGAATTATTAAATATGAGCTTGATGATTTTATAAGTGAATAGAATTACTTTATTTGAATAGTGACCACACTAGTAGTTGAGACTTATCTTTCTTGGTCATTAGATGGTATTATAATTTGTTCACTTCATAGTGTTCCTTTAAGGTTAATTAAGAGTGGTAACACTTATGTTTGAGTCATGTTTTCTTAACATTATAGTTGAATACAATCATTTAATTCCTTACAAATGAGTGGTTATAATTCATAATATGTAAACAACATTACTTAACTACTTATGAACTATCTTTATATTTTTAGTATGTTTATAAACTTGTGGTTGAAGTAATGGTAAAAGGTTTTATTAAGTAAAAAATATCATTCTAGAAGATTTTATATTTGATAAGAATCGTTTTGGAAAATAATATACACTTATAGTTGAATGGTAATTCAAAAAATGTATTTAAAATGTTTTGAACTATTTTGACTTCATATTATCAATACCTTAAGACTAGTACTATTTTTTAGACCTTTGATGGACAATATTTGAGGTATTAGCAATTCTATACATAATTTTTATGAATTACCAACTAAGGAAATAGGTTTAATCCAAGTTATTAGAGGATTAGGTTTTTATTTACTTCAAAATTGTAATATTATATTATTAACTTGTAGTAATTATTTTTGTGAACAATTTGGTATATTATAATTATTTTTATGATTTAAAAATAATAAGATGTGGTTTTTATAAGTTTTATCACTTTATAAAGACTTAATAAATAATAATATTTAGTTAAGTGACACAACAATATATGAAACAAGTTTATAAATGTAGATTTTGTTTTTCTAAGAATTTTGATATCTTATACTTATTTTTAAGAATTTTTAATATTAGAATATGCTTTTTAAAAGATTTATCCTTAATAGGTTATTTACTAATAAACAATAATTATTTTATCGAACAAGGAAAATAAATTAGAATAATAGGTTTAAATTATAGAGTTTATTTTTATGAATATTTTGATATATAATATATATTTTTCTAAATTATAAAACAAAAGTTATAGGATTTACAAGATTTAATCATTTTATTAAATTTCTAGAAAACATTTATATTTAAATTTATCATGTTTTTTCTATTTATTAAACATGGAATTACTTTTTACACCAGACAGACATTTAGACATAGTCACTGAGTGGTGGGGCTCCCACCACGTCACATGCCACGTTGGCACGGACCGGGTCAAACCGGTTGACTAGGCACGGGATGACATCATCATGACATCACACGATGTCGATCCTCACAGATCGAAGATCGATCGGCCGATTGGGTGCTCGCGCGTGGCTATGGCTGGGCTCATTGGAAAGAGGATGACGCGAGGAACCTAGTAGTGGTGGCACCACCCACTTTTGGTCTCCGGAGCTACTCCGGCGACCAACAACTACGGTGGCCGTTGGCGGTGCACGGAGGGACGACGATACACAACAAGAGGAAGATATTGGAGGGCATGGGAAGGTGTGTACACTCACCCAGATGTTGTTGCGGTGGTCGGTGAGGACCAGCGCGGTCGGAGACGAGTTCTCTGACAAGAATTCCGGCGGAGACCGATGAAAGGGAATGATCAAATTCACCCTCCTCTAAGATCCCCTTGATCATCCACGGCTACAGGCTTGATGAAGTCATCAAGGTGCTCCTCCTCGACCACACCATGGTCTCTAGGGCAATCTCTACCGATGACCCGCCGGAGCTATGGTTTGCTTGCTGGGCAAGACAGAGAGAGAGCAAGCGCGAGAGAGAGGAAGTGAGGATGAGGATGGGCAGGGGTCTCGTCGTGGCGTACTTATCTCCTCCCGAGCGATGGCGGCGAGCATCTTGGCGCACTCCGACGCGGCGGCCAACGACATGCACCAGCTTCAGGGGCATCGCGGGGTGAACGATGGCGATAGTCTGGATGAAACGGTGAGTGGGCCGGGTTGGTACTAGGCCTTTACAAAGTGAGCGGAACGCAGAGAGGCACATTGGTGAGCGGAAGTTAACGCAAAGAGGAAATGGGTCACGGGCCGGTCCTATTGTGCTTCCTTTTCCTTTTCCATTTCGATTTTCTGCTTTCATAAACCATTTTCAATTCAAATTCCAACCCCTTAAACATTAAAACTTTTATATAGTATTTCAAACATTTCAAAGGACATGGTATTAGTTGATTGACCTAATTTTGTTAGTGTGTTACAATTTCCACTATTATAAAGGAAATTGTTTATAATCAAAGTAATTAGGGATTAGGGTTTTAGGAATTACTTCTTACTTAAAGATCCATTAAAGATGTTTTTGTTTTCACTTGATAACTTTAATGGTAATGGTTTAAAATGGTTAATTATGTATATAGAATCTTATTTGGTGATTTCTAAAGGAATTATATATGGTTTAAATTGGTAATTTAAAATGGTTTAAAATACTTAACCTCCTAAAGGAATTATATATATACATTATAAAGTATTAAACCTTGTGGTTCACAATATGAGGATTTGAGTTTCATGGTTCTCCATATTTGGTGATTTCACCCATTCAAATTCAACTTGATTTGTAGTGTTTTAGAATTACCATGGACACCTGGCTGAACTTAATAAGCATGGATAACAATCATTGATGAAGAAATGAAGATATTCATTTTACAAGTAGTTACCCTGGTTTGGAGAAGGTTTGAGGAATTCATATTCTATTATGAATGTGGATGGAGAGTAAGAGCTAAGACATTTGCCTTCTGGCTTTGTGAGCATGAATAATATCTTACTTAGAATGAGCTATAGAGATTACTTCCTAAGGGAATTTTGATAAGTTATGAGACTAGATTTAATTGTAGAGTTTTAATAGAATCTCAAGATACAATGGTTAATAACAACTGCTATTTATGTGGCACATGTGATTTAAATGCCAAGCAATACATATTTAGGGTTTCCAATACCACACTTACTATGGACCCTAGAGGATACACTACCCTCCAGTTTATTAGTGAATGTTGCTAGGGATCAAGGTTTAAGGATTGATCCTGAATTTATAATCCTGAATGAGATCTCAACTTAGAGTGAGATATTGAGATGGCTCTACTGATGTGGTATTGATAGTTTTATTCTTCTAAGTTTCTAAAAATAATAAGGTGGACAAGGCTCTCATCCATAAACACTCAACTGGTATTCTAATTATCTCTTAGAAACTTGATTTGACTAAGAGATATTACTCAATGAGTATCTAGAAATAAGAAAAGGTTCCACAGCCAACTTGATTCTAGGGTTTTAGACAAAGAGGTAGGCATGGTTCTGTCATGACTTGATATATTGTTGGTTAAAGGTTTCTAAAGCGCTCCTACCTTAATACCTCACTAAGCTTTTCTTTGGATGAGGAATTCCTTTCCTAAATATATTCTATAAATCTCTATTATCTTATTCAGAAAGATCACATCTTCCTAAATAAGACAATCATCTGAGTCCACCATATCCATCATCATATGATGACATGGTCATGCCACTTCAATAATTCTCATTCTGCATTCTTCTACATATAACTTCTATTACTAAGCTACCCTTGATGAATCCATCAATGTAACTACTTCTAACTCCATCCATAAACTCCTTTATAATAACCTTGCCTCTACTTTCAAGGCTTGCAAGATTACAATGCTCTCTATATCACATGTGATAACAATCCTCTGGGATGGGTAGGGTGTTACTCCCATATTACAAGTTTGTTCTTGTATTAGCTTGGTTAAGCTACTATGCCTCCAACTACTCCATACAACTAATATTATATATTGCATCATACTCTAGCTTGACTTCTCATGATGAAGCTAGATGATTCATCTTACTAGGGTTTTGCCTAATTTGGTATGCTCACAGCACTTCTTCAATACCTCATCATCTATTCTCAAGTGATTTGAGAATGATGGCTTCCATACTTTGATCAATAGGCTTGTACTAGTCTCTCTATAGGATTATCTTGTTAAGGAAGCTTACTCCATATTTATATCTACTTGGCTTAACAATATTATCATTGGATACTCTAATACTTCTAGCTTTCTCATAGCTCCATAATAACTATCTTAACTCTTAGGTTTAGATACTTCTTCTAGTTAACTCATGAGTGAGTTAACTCCTCCAGCATCCAATGATTTGATCGCCACTAAGGATCACATTCCATTGATGATGGCACATTCTACCATAACTAGTTCCTTCTTCTTATTAATTTATTTAAGGTCTTTGGAAGGTTAATATAATAGGTCAAAGCTAAGAGTCAATAAGTGTTAGGTCAAGAATTGATTACTCAACGTTGATGAACAATTGACACTAGGACTTGGTTAAATAGGAATGGCATCTATTAATATGACAATAAGGATATGTGATGAATGGTCTTGGCTTGACTTCCCTTTCTACTCTATTTGTAACAAAGGTTAATGCTTGGGATCTACCATGATGTTCGGTGTATAAGTATTTATGAAAATCACGTATATCAAGGTTTAGTTATTGAGTTACTTTACTTTAGTTATAATCTTAACTTGATATCTAGGGTTTGTTGTGAATGGTTCCTTGATATAATATTTAGAAGATTAAGTATTCATCCTTGAGTCATTGTATGGAATACCATGTCATGATCTCTAGAAGATCTAGTACTCCTTATTGAGTAGTGTGTTAGGGGTTTAGCTCTATAACATTTGATCCACCCATAGATCAAATTATACTACCCAAAACATAGGGTTTTAGCAAAGGTCATATTGAAACTTATCGCAATCAACTTGATGATCTACTTCAGTTCCACCAAGTTAAGAGAAGCTTCAATCACTTTGACAAGTTTTATTTAAAAGCGCGAAAATTATCCAGATTTTCTATGCATGAATGCAATGCACACACCTCATCTCATCTTATTCCTAATGCTAGGATGTTACAATGATGGGATCGAGAACCATCACATAGTTGCCTGGGTGCGGTAGTATAACCAGCTGATCAGCCCTGATCCAGGTGATCTCCTTTTCTGACCAGTTTAGGTATTGGGGGACAAGAGGATCGATGGTGTTCACCTCCGCGTCATGGTGCCTCTTGTTGTGCTTGGTTTCTGGCTCGATGGTGAAGACATAGTAGTTACCCACCTGGCAGGATTAGTCGTCATCTATCGGGTGGTGGTCATGGTCGCGGTTGTCCGGTGGGCCACTGACTAGGGGAGGTGGTGGTGGTGGGAGGTTACCCAGCTCGGCCATTCTCTTGTTCTAGATGCACTGTCGGGTTGTGTGTGTAGCCAACTTTTTGTCACCGTTGTGGTACTTGCACGTCGTGTCTATCATAGACTCAAATGTGTACTTGGGACGAAATGCCCGGTCATCTGGCTTGTGCCTCCGGC
Source organism: Avena sativa (assembly GCA_916181665.1). Classification (NCBI taxonomy): domain Eukaryota; kingdom Viridiplantae; phylum Streptophyta; class Magnoliopsida; order Poales; family Poaceae; genus Avena; species Avena sativa. The sequence goes on along the minus strand of OV702288.1, from coordinate 622,376,783 downwards.
TGCCTCCTGCAGCCGGATTGTCTTGGACTGCCGCAACTTGCTTGTTACGTACCGGTTATCCAGATGCTCATCTTTTCTTTTGCCTTGGTGGTTATCCTGGTGGTTCCTCCTGGAGTTGTGTCTTGAGTTGTGGTCTACCGGTTGGCGCCTGCCAGTCGGCTCATCGGCCCTTGGTTGTCCGACCCAAAGTATTTCTTCATCGCGAAGTAGGTGGTGGCATACTTGTTGGCGATGGCCATGGTAACAGCGATGGTCCGGGGCTCTGCCCGGTTCTGCTTGTGCTTCAACATTGTGCCGTCTCGGCATCCGCTAGTGAAGAAGTCGATTGCCTGATGCTCGCACACCCCCTTTAGAGGAGTTGTGCATGCTTTTCCACTTGGTGAGGAAGGCGCGGTCAGATTCGTCATTGTCCTGTACATAGAGGGCGATATCACAGGGGCGACCCAGCCACTTGTACGTGCCAATGAAGTTGCGGACAAACGCCTGCTCGAAGTCTAGCCATGCGTTGATGCTGCCCTCTGGGAGGCTGTTCAGCCACGTCCTAGCTGAGTCAAGGAGCATGAGGGGGTGTAGCGTACAGCCACACGCTTGTTTCCATTAGCGATTCCCACAATGGTGGTGTAGTCCACCAGCCAATCATGTGGCTTGGCAGTGCCATTATACTTGGGGGTGTCTCTCTGGAGCGAAAATCCCCTGGGAAATGGCTCATTTCGGATGCACGGCCCAAAGCATTTTGGACCAGCTGGACTTTCTTCCTCCGTGATGCACGAATGTATCAATAAGTCAATGCGCCCACGCGCATCTAGAGCTTCCATCTTGCGAGTGTTGTCAGATTGATGACAAGTACGCCATGAGGGGGTCCTCGGGCCATGGAGAAAGATGGGGTGTGAGACGATGGTGTTCTGGGACGGTGAGCACACAAGCTTTACCCAGGTTCGAATCCACCTGCCGTGGACGGATCCTACTCCTGCTAGCAATCCAGTAATACGACAGAGCCAAAAGCATATATTACAAGAGAGGTTTCACCTGTGCGAGTTGAGGTTATGATTGTCGATGCCCTAAAGGCCTATATTTGAGACGGCTTATATAGTCATCCGGTCCTAGGGTTATAGGAGAGTCCTGTCTGGGTACGATACAGAGTCGGTTACATAGTACATCTTGGACTACAAGTAACACGACATGCCTAATTGGGTAAGTCTCCTGGGCCTTCCCGTCGCCGGATGGGCTTCCAACTTCTCTCCCTGACTAGGCCGCCCGTGAAGCATAGCTCTAACCTGAAGTGGACCACCCTGGTCAGCGAGTCATAGTGGGTATACCTGAAAAGTATATCCCCAACAGTAGCCCCTGGAAGCCTCCAAGATCAAAGTCGGATTTCATCATCTAGCTTGATTCTTCTTCGGCTGTAGAATCTTGAAGGGTTCCTGAAACTCCAAAACAAAAAATAGGATCCAAGTCTCCAAAAAGTGAGTTGGACCTATCAATATTTCTTCATTAATCTCCCATCTCGATTTCAAATTGAGCCAGAAACTGGTCTCTGACGCAACATGACATCAGTCCAGGTCTAGTCTTGTAACTGACAAACATTCTTATTAGTATGACCATTGGTGGGTCCACGGTTTGCGAAACCGAGGCGCCGTTTCAATGTGTGCATGGATTTCGAGGCGGCGCAATCTTCTCGGGGAAGTTACCTATCTCCTTCCACGATGCGTGGTGCGATGCTTATGCATTTACACTAATCTTGGCACTGACGAGGATTATAAGGGGTAAAATTATCCTCATTTTCTTCTCACCCGTGCCATTTCCTTCCTTCTCTCCTAGACAAAACCCGCGCTTTCATCTCATCCTCCTCCTCGCCCCCAAATCTCGACAACACCGCCTGCTTAAGGTTAATCCCTCCGGCGAGATGGCAGACGCATCCAGCTCCGAAGCGGCAGCGGAGGACAAGGGCCATCATGGGGTCTGGATCCCCTATTTCCTGGATGACAAAAATCTTCACGACATCGAGGAAGAAGTTCTTCTCCATGCCAGCAAGTGGCGAAGCAGCTTCAAAGAGCCTCTCCCCCCAGCAACAATGAGTGCGTACACTTCGGCACTCACCTCAATAGAGGTTTGATCTTTCCTCCCTCAGCATTATTTTCTAAGGTACTTTCTTATTATGGTGTTTATCTCCACAACCTTCCTCCCAATTCGATTCTAGAGCTTAGCACCCATGCCTCTCTTTGCGAGGGTTATCTCGGAATCAAGCCGAGTCTCACTTTCTTCTGGTACTATTTTAGTACTAGGAAAAACTCCATCGCTACTGGCGTTCCATACATAACCAGAACTCTTAGCTTAGTCCTTAAGATAGACTGGGTTTATCCTAAAGTCATAGCAAGTGAGTCAGTGAAGAGGTGGTCATCCACCTTTTTCTATCACAAGGACAAGCCGGCTCCTAGCAAGTAGTAAAGCTTGACGGATTTTGTTGATGGTTCCACCATTCCCCAAGAATCATGGAATGTTGATACATTGCAAACGTATCTATAATTTTTTGATGTTCCATGCTTGTTTTATATCTACTTTCTTATGTTTTGTCCACACTTTGGAGTATTTTTACACATTTTCTAGAACTAACCTATTAACAAGATGCCACAGTGCCAGTTGCCTGTTTTCTGCTGTTTTTGGTTTCAGAAAAGCTGGAAAAAGAATATTCTCAAAATTGGACCAGACAAAAGCCAAAGTCAATATTTTACCGAAAGACTCATGGAGCCAGAAGATGAGACGGAGAAGGGCCACGAGGTGGCCACACCACCTGGTGGCGCGCGCCAGGCCAGGCCGCGCCAGGGGGTGGTGTGGGCCCCTCGAGCCTCCACCGACCTTGCCCCTTCGCCTATATAATCCTCCCGGGACAAAAACCCTAAGTACCCGATCAAAATTCCACAAAAGAGTTTGTAGCTACCACCATCTCCATCCCTAGATCGGGAGGGATCTAAAGCTCTTCCCGGCACCCTGCCGGAGGGGAGAGATCACCCTGGAGGCCTTCTTCATCACCATGACTGCCTCTGGTGTGATGCGTGAGTAGTTCATTCCTAGACTACGGGTCCATGTAGTAGCTAGATGGTTCGTTCTCCTCCTTTGTGCTACCATGTTTAGATCTTGTGAGCTCCGTTCATGATCAAGATCATCTATTTGTAATCTTACATGTTGTGTTTGCGAGGATCCGATGGATATTGATTATTGATTCTATCATGTCTATGTTATTTGTGATCTTGCATGCTTTCCTTTGTTAGTAGCTATCTTGGCCGAGTAGATGCTAGCAACTCCAAGAGGGAGTATTTATGCTCGATAGTGGGTTCATGCCTCTAGGAATCTGGGGAAGTGACAGATATCTCTAAGGTACTAGATGTGATGTTTCTACTAGGGAGAAAACAACAATCATTTGTTCATGGAGCAATCGTATTGTTTACTTTACACACTTTGCTTAATGAAATTATCTATTGCTTGCAACTTAATACTGGAGGGGGTTCGGATGATAACCTGAAGGTGGATTATTAGTCATAGATGCAATTGGATTACAGTCTATGTATAATGTTGTAATGCCCAATCAAATCTCGTAGGAGTCAAGATGATTAGTATATGCATGGTATGCTTTCTTGGTGTCTGTCAATTACCCCGTTGTAATTTGTTCACCCAACATGTCATCTATCTTAAGGAGAATCACCTCTAGTGAACTATGGACCCTGGTCCACTCTTTTACTATCAATCTACAAGCTATTTACTATTTTATGTTCACTTTCTGCAAGCAATTAGTATGTTCCACACAATACGTTTAATCCTTTGTTTTCAGCAAAACTGGTGAGATCGACAACCTCACTGTAAGGTGGGGGCAAAGTTCTATGGTTGTATTGTGCAGGATTCCAAGTTGGAAACAACACCTTGGAGGTGTTTCCTTGCTCCTACTGGTTCGATAACCTTGGTTTCATAACTGAGGGAAAACTTGCTACTATGCTCATCATACCTTCCTCTTGGGGTTCGCCAACGAGCTCGATACATTTTGAGCCATCAAGCACTTTTATGGCACCGTTGCCGGCGAGTCAAGGACATCTTCACAAGGGGAGTCCCTCGTAACCAATCTCTTTACTTTGTTTTTTTTGTTTTGCTTAGTTTATTTCTGCTTTGTTTGCTTGTTTCTTTTATCAAAAACAAAAAAAATAGTTGTACTAGTTTGCTTTCTTTATCAAAAACACGCAAATAAAAATAGTTTTTATCTCTAGTTGCTATTATGTCTAGCATTGCTCCAATCACTATGTCACCTGTGGAAATGATTTTTTACTTTCAAACAAGGAATCGAAGAGAGTTTCAAAGAAGCTTGGTCTAGAATCTCTGATTTACATGCAAAAACTGAACCTAAAATGACTCTAAGCTTGTTTCTTAGCAGTTTTTACTTTGGAACTGCCCTTTTCTATAGATATGCTTTGGATGCTATAGTAGGAGGATATTTCCTCCAATGCAATGAGGGTGAAGCTTTTAATGCCATAAAAAAGTTGGTTACAACATATGACTTGCCTAGCAAATCTGATTCCTCCATTATAAACATTATGGCTAGATTGAACACTCTTGAGACCCACACAGTTAGTTTAAAAGAATGCTATAACATGCTTAGAGAGCATCATGAATATGTTCTAATAAATTCCAAATCTTCAAAATGGCTTCCTATAGTAAAAAGTTGTTATAAATAATGAAACTTTTTATGCTCGTTGTGATATCATGTCTGAATTTTGTATTATGCCTAAAGATATCTATGAATCTTTGAATCTTTGGGGACTTTCTGAATAGGGAGAAGAAATATCTCTTACTAATAATGCCACAATATTACCCATTGGAATAGCTGAAAGAGTGTTTACAAAGATTCTAGGGAAAGTGGTGTCTACTAATTATCTTGTTATTGAATGTGTAGGAAAAGGACAAATTACACTTGGAAGCTCCCTACTAAAACTCCTTGGAGCAATAATAGATGTGGAAAAGGGCATCATGCATTTTGCTTCTCCACCAAACAATCATTCGTTCCCCAAGGATAAGAATAAAGGTAAGAGAGGTAAGGGCAATAAATTTGGTTTTAATGCTTCTTCATTTGAGAAAACTTGATTCTTGCTTCTTATGCCTAGCTCAAAGGCGTTAAAGAAAAGCACTTATTTGGAGATAACCCAAATTTCTTTAGGAATCTTTTGTTGAGTCTTGGAAGTTATTGCTTCAGTAATAACCTCTCCTTATCATTTTTGTGTTGTTTTTGTGCCAAGAGTAGCCTCTAATGAGAGAGAAGTAAGACTTGGGAAAGTTGCTGTCTTGAAACAGATTTTTGTGCTTCTCTGTAAAAATTCGTGAACAATCTCTGTATGTCGGTTTGAGCTATAATTTTTTATGCTTCTGCCCTAGGTTGTTATCTAACTTCCGTAGTTCAACACTTTTAGATTTGAGCAACATAAGGTCTTCGAAAAAATTGCTTTTTACCTGCTGGTCTGTTTTGACAGATTTCTGCCATTATTTGCATTTGCCTCTTAATCTCTTTCTCTTTGAGTTCCCTTTGATCATTTGAACTTTTTAAAGGAAGTGCTACAGTATCTTGTGTTTTAATGGAAGTTTTACTTGTGTTGAAACTGAACCAAAAGACTTATTATCTTGAGTGCACTAATGTTGCTAATGAAGATTGTGTGAAGTATTGTATGAAGGAAATTTTAAAGTGTAGGGAAGAGTAATGTGATAAGATGAAGTATGGACAAAAGCTCAAGCTTGGGGATGCCACCCGTGTCACTCCAAGAAATATTCAATAAGTACAAGCGTCAAAGCTTGGGGATGCCCAAGGCATCCCCTTCTTCATCAATAAAAATTTCAGGTTTCTTCCAAACACTCATTTTTATTGTTTCATGCACAATTGTGTTGTTCTTGGAGCGTCTTCGTTTTAGTTTTTAGTTTTCGTTTGCTTAAATAAGGTAGTTGGACCCACGCATTCATACATAGTTTCAAATAGGTTGATTTGGATTGGAAAAGAGTAGGAAAGTTCATTCCTATAAGTGGTATAAAAGGAGCTTGTTTTTGACTGTGACTTAGACTTTATCATGTCATGCTTGATATTGCTTTCACTTTATGCTTAGTGATTATTGTTGTAGCATGACTTGTTAAAAACAATTGAGATTGCTTAATGTGCCTTGAAAGAATTATGCGTTCTTTTAGCATATAAAAGCATAATATTTTGGTATTCTCCTTTGACGCTTTATTTGGGTTGACTTGGCGCATGCTCACACCATGTTAAGACTATACCAAGTCACCATAGCCTCTAGGATCATTTAGTTTTTGACTTGTAATATCACTTTATGCTTTAATTAATAATGGCTTGTCGCTTTGCATGATTATGGCCATTATTGCTCTCTTAGTTGGTCGCTCCCAGTCTTTTGCTAGACTCCGTACCAAGTATGAGTTCCACTCATGCATCAAACTCCAAATAAAACCAAGTTATTCCAAAGAGTCCACCATACCTACCTATTAGCATTTGCTATTACAAGTATATTCATGTTTTTATCTACCTTCCGAATTAAACTTGTTATGTGAAAATTAGTGATTAAAGCTCTCACGAACTTGATGGCACACTTTACTTTTCTTGCACTTAATAAACTTGAACCATTGTGCCAATCTATGTTGTATATATGCTTGCGTTTTGTAAGTTGTGAATTAGTAGAACCATGTTATCATGGGGAACGCTTTCAACATTGCACTTTATTTAGTTGATATCATGTTCTTTTGCTTATGGATCTCGGCGGTGTGAAATGAAAGGGGAGCTTGTAAGGCTCATGGGGTTTGTATAAGTGTTAGAGAAACGCCTGGGAGGCTAGTCTAAGCCATGCCTAATCATGGTGGAAACCTTCAGCATAACCATAGTGAGCAATCTATGAAGCATCCTCTATAAAAAACCCTATGCAAATAGGAAATAAAAAAAGAGAAAGAAAAAAAGAGGCCTATGCAAATAGGAAATAAAAGGATTGATGAGATGCTCATTGTCTACTTGCCTTGTCATTTTGATATGGGGATTCTTCCGTATCATCGGGCAAGGGGTACCCTGTTGACAATTCTCTATGATACACATGTACTTACAATGACAAGAACTTACCTATGACTAAACTTGAGTAGCATAAGGAACAGTACTCGTAAGTAAGGGGCATGAGATTTTCAGCTTATAACTTGTCAGGCATATCCTCATATTTGTTCACTTTAACCTTAATCACCTAAAGATGCTTATGATAGGGGCAATGAGAGCTGAAAGCTAATAAGTACCATAATTTTTGGAAGCTCTTTATGAGACTAGAATCCCTGCTTCCTTCTATGAAGGGACTTTCTTTTACTTTTTATGTTGAGTCTCCATCTTCTATCTGTATGCACCTATTGAGAGATCATAGTGGCCATTCTTAGTTTAATGTGCATTGTCCCAAGACTTGTTGATTGATTCATAACTTTGATATTGCTTGTTCTTAAACTACTTGTATCTAGTCACCCTTATGAACTTTGAAGGTGTCCTATGCATTTATGTTTTGCTACACTATGAGGGACAAGCTGAATACCATTCTCATTATGTTTTCTATATGTGAAACAAACAAACATATTTCAAAGCATTGTTATTCATGAATCTTTTGTTTGCACCTTTTCATGTTATAACATAGTTGCTATGTCTTATTGTTAGAACTATATCTTTCATGCTATTTTAAAGTACTATGATCCTAGCTATCAATGTTTTACAAATACTTTCATCAAGATTATGATGGTGCATGTCACCTCAAAAATTATTCTTTTTTATCACTTACCTACTCGAGGACGAGTAGGAGTTAAACTTGGGGATGTTGATATGTTGTAAACGTATCTATAATTTTTGATGTTCCATGCTTGTTTTATATCTACTTTCTTATGTTTTTTCCACACTTTGGAGTATTTTTACACATTTTATGGAACTAACCTATTAACAAGATGCCACAGTGCCAGTTGCCTGTTTTCTGCTGTTTTTGGTTTCAAAAAAGCTAGAAAAGAAATATTCTCAGAATTTGACCGGACAAAAGCCAAAGTCAATATTTTACCAGAAGATTCACGGAGCCAGAAGATGAGACGGAGAAGGGCCACGAGGCGGCCACACCACCTGGTGGCGCGGGCTAGGCCAGGCCACGCCAGGGGGTGGTGTGGGCCCCTCGAGCCTCCACCGACCTTGCCCCTTCGCCTATATAATCATCCCGGGACAAAAACCCTAAGTACTCGATCAAAATTCCACGAAAGAGTCTGTAGCCGTCGCCATCTCCATCCCTAGATCGGGAGGGATCTGAAGCTCTTCCCGGCACCCTGCCGGAGGGGAGAGATCACCCTAGAGGCCTTCTTCATCACCATGACTGCCTCCGGTGTGATGCGTGAGTAGTTCATCCCTGGACTACGGGTCCATGTTGTAGCTAGATGGTTGGTTCTCCTCCTTTGTGCTACCATGTTTAGATCTTGTGAGCTCCGTTCATGATCAAGATCATCTATTTGTAATCTTACATGTTGTGTTTGCGGGGATCCGATGGATATTGAGATGCTATTTCAGATTGATTATTCACTACCAGGAAAATGGCTATAGGTAATCTGCACATCCGTGGCACACGTGCTAGTGGTGCCCCACGGCTAAAATAGGCGTGGCGCACTGGCCACAGGTGCCCTACGTCTATCTACCATAATAGTGGCGCACATGCAGTTGGTGCGCCACGGTCGTGTGTGGGCCAGGCCCCTATCGGTCGTAGACCACATAGCCATAGCGCACATGGCCTCCGTGCGCTACAGGCAAGATCAGGCCACCCGTACTGTTAACTGGGAAAACACGTATGTGGCGCACTGCCGGTATGTGCACCACGGATGTTCTTTACTCCTGTGGCGCACCCCCCATGTGCACCACGGATGTGCATTCTGCTACTTCTTTTTGGCAGATACACCTTTGCACATTGGACTAGATCTCACCATCTCACACTTCACTTTCCCCTCCTTCTTCCTCCTTGGATCTCGCCCCCCTCCTCCTTCCACCTCAATTTCTCCACTCTTTCACCATTTGTAGCATGTAAAACTTACCTTGGATGCTACATACATAATAGAGGAAAGCTCTCCTTCCGGCCACCATCTCTCGGTCTGTTACCTGTCCTTCGAGATCTTCTCAGTCTCTCATCTTGGTAAGTTGTCTATGTAAGAGGATGTGTTTATGTGTATGGATGATATATGGTCACATATCTATGGAGAGGATCGATGCTCTCATGTGTTTGGAGAGCATGCATTGTATGCTCTCTCATATATTGGCATTGTTTTGCCAAAATGTTGATTCATTTCCATTTTGGCAAGACTTTGGCATTTTGCAAAGGTCCTAATTTTAGGATAGGTCATGCCGAAATTTTCCATCGACCATTGCATGCATGCATTGGTTCTGTGGTTGTAATAAACTTCTAATTCTACCTTGTACACCGCGCATGCAACCATGGTCCGCATAATGAGTGAAGGCATTGTGGCTAAATTTTTGAAATGCGCGACGACCGACATGATACGAAATAACATGACGGAGATAAGATGTCCGTGCAGAAGATGCAAACTCAATTGGTTGATTGACCCAGATTCCGGAAATCTGCAGGCGCACCTGCTCCGCCATGGTTTCATGGATGGCTACACTCGGTGGATAAGTGATGATGAAGACGATGAGGCCGTAAATGTGGCGGCGGAAAATGAGGAAGGCGGGCAACATGATCATGATCACGGCAAGGACGAGCGAGATGAAGAAGAGTCTCCTGGAGATGGTGAAGGTGCGGAAGTAGACCAGGATGATGATGATCTAGATGCCGGAGCAGACGATGGAACAACGTCAGGCTAGGTGCGGGATCCTTATGTTCAAGAACTACTTCTCAAGCAAACGAGTAACGCCAGGGCTGCCGCTATAGAGAAAGCCAAGCTTGCGCAACTTGAGAAAGACGCGGTTACTCCATTGTATGAAGGATGCAAGCCCGATGATACCCGGTTGAATGTAACGCTCAAGGCTATGGAGATGAAGGCAAAACACAAATGGACCGACGCAAGCTTCGACGATATGATGGCATTCTGGCACGATCGTCTCCCGGAGGGGAACACATGTCCAACTAGTATCGAGGACGCCAAGAAAATCGTGTGTCCTCTTGATCTACCGCACATTAGGTACCACATCTGCATCAACGATTGCATCATTTATTAGGGCGAGGACGTGGAGAAAACCACATGCCCGGTGTGCGGCGTTAGTCGATACAAGAAAGGGAAGAAAGCTCCTCGAAAAGTGGTATGGTACTTTCCTATCACTCCTCGTCTGCAACGCTATTTCGCAGACCCTAAGGAAGCAAATCTCATGCGCTGGCATGCGGAAAGAAAGAAGCCAGCAGATGACGATGACCCTGAAAAGGACGAGCTGCTGACGCACCCTTCAGATGGTAGCTAGTGGAAAGCATTAGACCTCGAATTCCCAGAATTCGGTGGAGATTCGAGAAACATCAGGCTAGGTGCAAGCACCAATGGACTCAATCCGTTCGGTAGCCAGAGTAGCACGCACAACACTTGGCACATGTTTGTATGGATGTACAACCTCCCTCCCTGGTTGTGCATGAAAAATAAGTACATACAAATGAGTATGCTAATTCAAGGGCCAAAACAACCTGGTACCGACATCAATCTATATCTCGGGCTGTTGAAAGAGGAGCTAGCCATGTTATGGGAATCCGGAGCCAATACGTATAACGCTGTCGCACAAGATTATTTCACTATGAGAGCCCCGTTGGTCACTACGGTGCAAGACTATCCAGGTTGCGGATATTTCTCAGGGCAGGTTATCCAAGGATTCTACGCATGCGTTAGGTGCATGGATAACACGACCTATCTCCAACTAGAGAAAGATCCAGGGTCTTCGAAAACCGTGTTCATCGTGCATCGAAGATGGCTTGGAAAGAATGATGCATGGAGAAAACATGGAGATCTGTTCAATGGAAAATCTGAGACCTGAGGAATCCTAGAGCGGAGGAGCAGTGAAGAGGTGGATGAATTGCTGAAAAACTGGAAAGAGTGTCCTAAACCGGGAAAGAAGCGAAAGAGGCAGCAAGACAAGCCGTTGATGAAGGTATGGAAAACAAGGTCTGTTTTCTAGGAGTTGCCATACTGGAAGTTTCTCTACACGCCTCATAGCCTTGACATCATGCATATCACGAAGAACGTGTGCGAGAGTCTAGTCGCCACCCTAATCAACATGCCAGATAGGACGAAAGATGGTCCTAAAGCAAGGAACGACTTGATATTTATGGGCATCCGGAAGGATCTTCACGGAGGACGCCCTACTCCTGATGATCAGGAAGATGACGATGATCATCAGTCGGAGGTGACACAAGGTCATCGAAAGGGTAAAAAGGTCAAGAAGAACGAATATTACTGCCCCCTTTGTGCTTCACACTAAGCTAGGATGAGATCAAACAGTTTTTCAAGTGCCTTCTAGGAGTCAAATTTCCTTACGGCTACGCTGGAAAGATAAGCAGGTACCTAGATGAGGCTAAGCAGAGGTTTAGTGGGATGAAGTCTCACGACTGTGCCGTGCTAATGACGCAGATACTTCTGGTTGCACTACGAGGTATAATGGACGAGCATGTCCGAGAAACATTGTTTGGGCTCTGCAAGTTTTTCGACGTCGTCTCTCGAAAGTCAATTGGCATGAAACAGCTCGGGAGGCTACAAGAGGAGATCGTGGTGATACTATGCGAGCTCAAGATCTACTTCCCGCCCGCATTCTTCGACATTATGGTGCATCTGCTGGTCCATATCGTGGAGGATATCATCCAACTCGGGCCGATGTTCCTCCGCAGCATGATATCGTTCGAAAGGATGAACGGACACATCAAAGGATACGTTTGCAACAGGTCCCGTCCAGATGGAAGCATAGCCAAGGGCTTTCTGGCCAAAGAGTGCATCTCTTTCTGCACGAATTATCTAGGCATCAAGAACCCTGTCGGTCTTCCCGTCAATAGGCACCTTGGCAAGCTCGATGGATCGGGTCACCGAGAGGGTCGTCGCGTACTGCATGCAGACTACGATTGTCGACGCGTAGACTTTGATAGAGCAAACCTAGTCACGCTACAACATTTAGAACTGGTCGATCCTTGGGTACAAAAGCACAAAAGGTCAATCGAGAAGAAGTATAGTGACCGAGGCATACAGAGGACGCAGGGAGAAATAATCAAAGAGCACAACTCAGATTTCACGCGTTGGTTTAGGCAGACGCTCCTAGATAATCCCCCGCAATCGCATTCTGCGGAGGAAAACATCATATTCACCTTGTCGTAGGGACCCATGCACAACCTGGTGACCTATCAGGCGTATGATATCAATGGCTACACATTTTACACGGAGGAAAAGGACAACAAGTGTGACTATCAGAACTCAGGCGTAACATCGGAATTCTACACCGATGACAACATGAAGGAAAGATTTTACAGAAGGATCGAGGAGATCTGGGAGCTCGACTACTGTGGAGAAAAGGTGCCAATGTTCCATGTCAGATGGGCCAAGAGCGTCGAAAGAGAAGACCGGTATTTCACAACCATGTTAATACCCGAAGCAGCCAAATACAAGGCCGTCAGTGCGCACCTCGCTGCGAAAAATGAACCGTGGGTACTGGCTAGCAAAGTGGACCAATGCTTTTTTATTACTGACCCGACAAAGCCTAGCCGTGTTGTCGTGAGGAGAGGAAAAAGAAACATCATCGGAATGGATGGAGTCGCCAATGAGCAAGACTTCAACCAGTATGGTGATCCAAAGATTGAAGATGATGACGACTATGATGAAAAAACATACATCACAAGAAGAAAAAGGACAACCTTACCCAAAAAAGGTAGCCCATTCGAGCGAAGAAACATAAAAGTGCCAGGGCTAAATTATTCAACCGCGACAAAGAAGGGAAAAAAGATTGTAAAACACTAGCTCAAAAAAGATTGTATTGATGCATATGGATGGCATATTATTAATGGACACATTATTATTTAATTTCTTTATACTTTGAATCACTTTTGTACCACTTTTGATGATATATATGTACCATTTTTGTCATATAAAACATATAACATATATTTTATATAGTTTACATAATTTTGGGATATTTTTTAACATTTTAAAGTAGTTTTAAAATAAAAACAAAAAATGGGGGCACCAGGGTTCGAACCTGGGTGCTCCAGGTTTAGTGAGTGTACATAGCTAGGGCGGAACCAGTGGGATATGCAAGTGCTAGTGTCAACTAATAGGGCGGCAACTATTTGTTTGACTTGACACGACACTTAGCCGTAGCGCACCCTTACCTAGTGCGCTACGGTTACCTGTAGCGCACTAGGTAAGGGTGCGCTACGGCTAAGTGTCGTGACAAGTCTATTGTGCTGCGCACGGTCATCTCCCATCTCCCATCTCCCATCTATCCTCCGCCGCTCGATCTGCCGCCTCCGCCGCTCGCCCGCTGCCTGCCGAGGAGGTGGAGAGGAGGCCGCCGCATCTATGGAGGAGGAGAGGAGGCCACCGCGTCCGAGGAGGAGGAGAGGAGGCCGCCGCGTCCGTGGAGGAGGAGAGGAGGCCGCCGCGTCCGAGGAGGAGGAGAGGAGGTCGCCACGCGTCCGTGGAGGAGGAGAGGAGGCCACCGCATCCGAGGAGGAGGAGAGGAGGCCGCCGCGTCCGTGGAGGAGGAGAGGAGGCCGCCGCGTCCGAGGAGGAGGAGAGGAGGCCGCCGCGTCCGAGGAGGAGGACAGGAGGCCGCCGCGCGTCCGTGGAGGAGCTCCGTCCGTGCTCTTCGTCATCGTCCGCACACTCTTCATTGTCGTCGTCTTTGAGGTGAGCGTCCCCTCTCCCCTCTCTCCCTCTCTCCCCTCTCTAGGGTTTCCTCCTCTGAGCACATGAACCCTAGCTTGATTCAGTGATAGATTCCGAAAATTTCAACCCTAATTAGGGTTTCCTCCTCCGAGCACATGACCTAGAACACAAATCTGATATTGGGCAGTGTTTTACCTAGTGAATAGCTTCGAGCACATGAACCCTAGCTTGATTCAGTGATAGTGTTTATGGTTCAGTCATTCAGACAGTGCAATAGTTGATCTGTGTTGTAGTGTGCTGATGCTATGGTGGTCGATGTGTTGTAGTGTGCTGATGCTATGGTGGTCGATGGTGGTTGATCTGTGTTATAGCGTGCTGATGCTATGGTTCAGGGTTCAGGGTCCAGTCATTCAGACAGTGCAATAGTCATTCAGTCATTTAGACAGTGCAATAATTTCTACTGTATTTTGTAGTGTGCCTTGATTAATTCTTGGACCTGTTCAATGTGTAAAGCTGATGCTATGGTGGTCGATGCTATAGTTACTGAATGTGTAAAGCTGATGCTATGTGCTTGTGATGTTGCTAATAGAACAATATTCCTTCAAGTTTACCTGGGATGCATTTGCGGTACTTAATTTCTTAGAACTTAATTCAGCAAATCTTAGAACTTAATTTCTTGCTCTTAGAGGTTTCTGTTTGCCAGCCTCAAATAGGCTTATAAAGCCTAACACATGCCATGGTTAGCAAGGTTAATTAAATCAGCAAGGTTCAAGGATCATATTCCTATTCATGTAAAAAGGGACTTGCTGTACTGTAGTTTATTGATTGTGCCACATGGTTAATTAAATCAGCAAGGCTCCAGGTCTGCTGTTAGGCTTATATACAGGAAAATACCCTGCCTAGTTGTATTCGTATGCAGGTGCTTGTATGAAATGAGTCCTGATTTTCGCCGAAATGTTGATTAACTTCCGTTTCGGCAGAAATCAGGCACTCCTAGTTTAACAAAAATGAGGAATGGTCATGCCGGATTTTTCCGCGCACTTTACTAACCATTATTTGCCTTTTATTAGTGCAAACATGTGTGACAACGATGAGGCTGGATCTTCTCAGCGTATCAATGCTGAAGGAGAAGTGAGACCTCAAAACAGACCCTTGTCATTCTGGGAGGAGGTCGAGCGTCTAGAAAGAATGACAGAGGATGATGAAGAATACAACCCTTCCGAGAGCGACGCCGATGAGATGGAAGACACGGAGGAAGAAGAAGCGGCCGAAGGAACGGCGGATGATGAAACCACTGATGGCGGCGAGGGCACAACAAGTGGTAGTAATCCGCCTAAGAAGAAGAAGGAAAGGCACCCGAACACGGTCGGCACCGTTAGAGAGGAAATTACCGAAGTGAGCCCAAAAGGGGTTCCTTTGGCGCCCGACCATGTGGTCAAAGGGTACGGTGGGCAAGTGGCGGCTATCACCCGGACCACCATCTCGATCAACACCGAGAATCTCCGGTATAAAGATAATGGCCATTTGCGCACACTCCTCTTCGAGAAGCTGCACGCAAGATACAAGTTCCCCCTTCAGTATCGGAACACAGATTATCATGGGAATGAAGTAAATAAATCCGCCCTCACAAGGATGAGCACCGCCCTAGCCAACTGGAGAACCCGGATAAAGAAGAAGATATTTAAAGAAGAGAAAATCCTCGAGGAGATCCAGAAGATTGACCCGCAGATCACCGAAGATCAATTCCAGGAGTTCAAGGCCAAGTGCACCTCCGAAGCAGCCAAGGCCTCGAGTAAGTGGGGAAAGGAATTGCAGGAGATGAATATAGGTCACCACCCCCAAGGACGCGTGTGGAGGGAAGGAGCGACGAGGAAAACCGCGAGGTTCAGGAACTTAAGGAACAAGTGGCGCGGATCCCGCAGATCGTCCAAGACAACCTGGCAATCACCCTCACCTCCATCCTGCCTACCTTGGTGGAGTCAATAGCGAACTAGAGTGCGGGTGGTCGACAAGGGTCGTGCCTGATTCCAAGCATGGTCAGTAGCCACTCAAACAATGCGGCGCCAATGATCCCGGTGAATTATGTGTTCGTGACTCCGCCCGCTAGCACGGCGGCACCGGAAGCATTGGTGACTCCGCCCGCTAGCATGGAGGCGCCGGAAGCATTCGTGACTCCCCCTGCCATCACCACGGCGCCGGAGCTTAATGCAACCGATAGGGAGAATACATCGGCAGCCGGCACCGTGCCATCAAGCAGCCCCTCCGTCTCTTGCACGCCCGTCGTCATATGCGGTGCCTCGACATTAGCCGAGCTCGACGCCATCACGGTAAACCAAATACTTTACCGCCTTGCCATTTATTACTCTTATGGCATCTTTTTAATGCCATACATGTTGTTCGCAGACGGATGTTCCATGCACTCTCTTAAGCTTCATGAACAACGAGTTGAGGGATGTTGCCAAGGGTACCATCATTCAACCCTTGCACCGCACGTTCCACTCAAAGCCGATGCCAGATAGCGTGCATAGGGTTAAAATTATCCGGGTGCTAAGGGGCTGCGATGACCTGGAACCTCCCATTCAACCCCAGGAGCGGATGAAGAAGAGCCGGCTGTCCTCATAAGTTGCTTCGGCTTATTCATGCTATGGCCAAAGAGCATGATTCGTTTGGGGACGGCCGGGGCCATCACCCCACAGACAACAACACTGTCTGTCATGCCAGCGCCAAGCCATGGCAAGACCCCCACACCGTCACCTCCACGCGATTGTTCGGCTGGTCATATTGACATGACCATGGCACATGATCCGAACAAGGATGGCGAATATTACTTCGATGATTTCATCAACACTAATCTTTTCCCCGGCGACCTAAACGAAGACCCAGCTGGTGGCCCTGCAGAGAAAGCCACTTGCAACAAACGTCTCTTTGGTTCTCAGGAGATGCCTCCAGCTTGCACCTTCACCAAGCCAGCGGATACATCCAATCGGCCCTTTGTTCTAAGCCCTGACACACTACATAGGGCGATCGATGCTCAGATTGCGGTGGCTACCCACTTCCCAAAAGGCAAGAAGACCAGGAAAAGAAAATCTCGTAGCTCGAGCCAGCCGGTGGCGTCAACTGCGAATCCGATCAGATTTCAGGACGGGCCACCAAGACCAAAGGGTATTATGTGGAGGATGCATGTGGCGGGTGAGCCCATGCTAACTAAGAAATTGCTCAGGCTTGCCACTTCAGAAATGAGGAGTGTGCATGATGGTGTGCTGACGATAGAGAGACGCCTTCTTGCGGAGAAAGATCCCTCGCACCCGGTATTCGTGGTTAAGGTGCCACGAGGCTTGGGCTTCATTGATAATGTCCCCGCGGATATGTTCTTCCTACGGTTTGATGACATCTTCAATATGTTCCACCTGTATCCGCTGCACTATACCATGGTACGCATGTTTTCTCTCAGCCTGGCCATTTAGATCATTAGAGAGAACACCCCAGGCATCGCTATAGTGGACCCCTACTACATGCGTGATGGCTGCTTGGGAAGCGCCATTGAACGACGATTCGTGGCCTCGTACCTCCAAGGCATCTTGGTGGCGAACAAGACAAAGGAATACATTCTCGTGCCTTTCTTTCCCGAGTAAGTCATTATTCACTCGCCGCCATAACATGCTTTATTAGATTTTCATCATTCTTTTTCCAACACATTCCGTTTGAATTGTTTTGCGCAGAGATCAACACTGCACACTCATTTGCTTGTCGCTGAAACATTCGCAAGCCACGTATTTCGACTCGGGGAGTCAAGAGAAGAAGAAAAACTACGACAAGATCAAGGAAGTTCTGGATGATGCTCTCACCGGCTATGCCTCAGCGGAAGGCGATACCTTCGTGCGTAAGAAGCTCAAGTTTGGCAGGCACGCCTTCACCCATGTGAAGGAATTCCCCTGCGTGAAGCAGCCGGCAGGCAGTCAGAAGGAAGCCTACTATGCACTCCATCACATGAGGGCGTTCCTACTAGAGCAATAGAATTCTACGCTGCCAGATCATCTCAAACGGTGGGCCGAAGTCAAGGCCAGGATCAATGATTCAGATATTAGACAAGAGATGTATCGCATCCAGCAACAGTTTGGGGCAATCATCAGCCGTGATGTCATGACTTCAGGGGGGTCTTCTACGGAGGCAATCCCCCGAATAACCGTGACGTAGTAGATTGCCTAAAGATGCAGGGTGACTATAGGGCGTTCATGACGAAACAAGGCGTCCTCCCATTCCCTGAGCCGAGCCAGAAGTCTTGATGTGTTGGTCTAGTTGTAGTTCTTTATCCCCACGTGTACTTGTGTGTGTGTCGACATGTACATGCTACTACTTGGTATTTTTTTCTTACTTTGTTACCTTATTTGATAAGTATATCTTTAATGCGACTTTTACTTGTTTTTTCACCATCATTTAATTATTATTGCCAACTTTTAGATGACGTGGTACATCGTGTACAAGGGACGGGTTCCTGGAGTCTATGATGATTGGGAAGACTGCCGGAGACAGGTGCATCGTTTCAGCGGCAATAGCTACAAAGGGTACAATACTATGGCGGAGGCGGAAGCTAGATACGCGCGCTATCTAGCGGGAGTTAGGACGAGGAACTGGATGAAGACCTATACCTCCGTCGTGGTGATGGTTATTGTCCTTGGTTGTCTGTCATGCATGTTCCTACTTTAGATGTCTAGGCGAGCTTCCGCGAGCTCTAACTTGGTTGAGACATGTATTCATGTCATCAATAGCTACTTTGTAACTTGATTGAAATAATATAACTTATACTTTGTATTTATGTATGTGACTTATCTATATGTATTTGTTTCTATCATGTCTGTGTATTTATTTTTGTATTGTATATCTGTGTATTTATTTCTATACTGTATATCTGTGTATATCAGCTATATTGTATATAATCTGTATTGAATATCATCTGTATTGAGTATTTTTTTTGTTTTTTTGAAAAGCTAAGCCGTGGCGCACATATACGTTGTTAGTGGCGCACCACGTTGGTGGCGCACCTGGTCAGCTACTAGTAGCGCACTATGTTATGAGCCACAGGAATAACCGTAGTGGCGCACCAGCCAGTGCGTCACTACTAACTACATACTAGCAACGCACTTGTCATGCGCCACAGGAAAAACAGTGGTAGCGCACTGTGTTGTGCGCCACTACTATGTCGAGATACCTGTAGCGCACCTGGCAGTGCGCTACGGGCACTTTTTAGCCGTAGCATAGAAGTCGTGGCGCACTAATAGGTGCGCCACGGATTAGCTGTTTTCTAGTAGTGATTGATTCTATCATGTCTATGTTATTTGTGATCTTGCATGCTTTCCTTTATTAGTAGCTATCTTGGCCGAGTAGATGCTAGCAACTCCAAGAGAGAGTATTTATGCTCGATAGTGGGTTCATGCCTCTAGGAATCTAGGGAAGTGACAGAAATCTCTAAGGTACTAGATGTGATGTTGCTACTAGGGAGAAAACAACAATCCTTTGTTCATGAATCAATCGTATTGTTTACTTTACACACTTTGCTTAATGCAATTATCTGTTGCTTGCAACTTAATACTAGAGGGGGTTCGGATGGTAACCTGAAGGTGGATTATTAGTCATAGATGCAGTTGGATTACGGTCTATGTATAATGTTGTAATGCCCAATCAAATCTCGTAGGAGTAAAGATGATTAGTATATGCATGGTATGCTTTCTCGGTGTCTATCAATTGCCCTGCTGTAATTTGTTCACCCAACATGTCATCTATCTTAAGGAGAATCACCTCTACTGAACTATGGACCCCGGTCCACTCTTTTACCATCAATCTACAAGCTATTTACTATTTTCTGTTCACTTTCTGCAAGCAATTACTATTTTCCACATAATACGTTTAATCCTTTGTTTTCAGCAAAACCGGTGAGATTGACAACCTCACTGTAAGTTGGGGGCAAAGTTCTGTGGTTGTGTTGTGCAGGATTCCAAGTTGGAAACAACACCTTGAAGGTGTTTCCTTGCTCGTACTGGTTCGATAACCTTGGTTTCATAACTGAGGGGAAACTTGCTATTGTGCTCATCATACCTTCCTCTTGGGGTTCCCCAACGAGCTCGATACATTTTGAGCCATCAAATGTGGAAGCTCCAGATCTTACTGAAGATTTAATCCTTGCCATGAGGCGGATTGAATTTTTGATAAAGCACGGAGAACTGAAGGGATCCAACTTAGTCCATGGCTCGCTAGCTCGTCGGATTCAACCTCTCTAGCACCGTGGGGATTGTCTGATGCACACGATCACCAAGGGCAGAAAAGACAGCCTGGGGATTTATGGGCTCTCGATTCCCAACAAAGATTATGAGACTCGGGTCCGATGGCTGATCAAGGAGAGGATAGACCGGAAGATTCCAGATGTCTCTTTGGACATGTTCATGACAGACACGCCCTTGACCCCATTAAGAGTTTCGACTGACTTCCCATGTACTTGCTTATTTGTATGTTTTATTCGCAATACTGAGATAATTCATCTTTCAGCTTGCTAACCTCCTCGAGTCAGAGCTTTCTCCTCTCGAGGGATATCCGCCCGAGGATCCAGTTCCTCGGGATGATGATGAGCTGGAATTGCTACCAGAAGCTCTTACCCGCAAGCGCAAGGCTCTGTTCATGCAAGCTGACCCACAAACTATGTTAGTTGTCAACAAGTAAGTTCTTCCATCGAACCATGTATTTTTGTTTATGTTCCTGCCGGGTCATAACAATCTTGTTCTGTTATTGTCTAGAGCTAAATCAATCATGAAAGGAAAAGGAAAAGGAAAGTCCGGAAAGGTTCTACGCCAGCAGAAGCTGACCATTGTCTCGCCCGTTGCTGCACCTCTGACTCCTACTCCGATCCCATCCTCAGTGCCGGAAGATATTCCATCTCCACGCATTGAGGATGTTATGGCTTAATCTGAAGAGCCAGTGAACACTGGTTCACAGTCCGACGTCACCATGGGTGACTCAGAAGTTGATATGGGTGAACCCACTAAGGGTAATGACCCCTCAGTCAAAACCTTGCAAAGAACCATCTACAAAATCTGGGTGTTGCCAAAGTTGGCCTTACTTGGAAAAGCGCAGAAGAAATCCAAAAACTGGCCCTCCACTTCTTGGAGACCAGAAACATTACGGCTGACGAGGAGGCTCAAGAAGCCGAAGATGTAAAACTTTTCGAGCTACTTGAACAAGTATGTCTTCGCGACTAGAAGCTACACGCTAGTGCGGTTATGCCTCCACTAGTTATTCCTCTAACCCTTGCCGAGAAGGTTTCTGCTGAAGTCAACATGAGTCTCAACAAACTGACGCATGGGCACTTTGTAAGTCTTTTTTCGAATCTTTTGTTGTAGTTAATATCATATCCTCTAGCCCCCAAGCATGCAGTTGGACAGAACTAGAATTCTGAGTTTATGCTTAAATAAGATGCCAAAGAATGAAGTAGTGTAGCCCCCAAGGCTCGTTATGAAATTTAGTTCAAAATAGAAGCTCAGGTCTTAGTAGCTTTCAGACTTACAGATTTTTTGGTTACAACCAGGAATTGTTAAAGAACATCTGCAACAAGCAGAGAGAGATCAAAACTCTCCGTCATGAAAATGCCAAGTTGAAAGTTGAGAAGGATGATGCCGAAAGTAAGTTTCACGACAATGTCTTCTTAGATTTTTGTTTCAGTCGAATTTGACTAACTTGTGTGTCTTACTCCAGACTTGCTTGCTGAATATTGCAAACTTGCGGAGAAAGCCCAAATTTATAAAACTATGGAATTTGAGAATGTTGGCCTACGCGAGAAGCTCAAGAAATTGCAAGTGGATCATGAGCGCAGCGTCAGCAACATACTTGAGTCGAGCAACCATGCCACCAAAAAATATGACATGGCCATTGCTCGCCAAGATAAATAATTCTCGGAATTAAAAGCTGAGTTTGACAGGCAGAAGGATACCACCTAGGCCCTCCGGGATGAACTCTAGAGTCTGAGGAGGAGAAGACCAAAGTAGATGAATCGATCTTCAGTACGTACTTACTGCCATTCTGACTCTTTGCTTGATTTTTTGACTTTCATAGTCAGATTTTTCTAACAATTCTCCCTTTTTAGGGCCTCTCAGCCTCCTAGATTCGTCTTCATCTGAGTCATGCCTCAGCTAGCTTGTCGTAGTCGGGGATTGGATACATGATTTCTACCAATCCCTTGAGGATATTGGGGAAACCGTGAATCTCTCCGACTTAGACAAATTGTCCGCCTTTGAGCTGCATGACAAAGTGAAGGATATCCAACAGTTGGTCGAGGACTGGAAGATGTCCTATGCTCGCACAGCAGCACAAAACACCCTTACTTTGGTAATGAGCCACCATGGAAACATGGAAATCTGGCAAGTTACCAAAGGATATTCAACTATTATGAAGATGGCAAGGATCAGAATGTTGGTGCTATCTAGGACTCGTGCGTCGGTCATGCTTGCCGCGTAGCCGATGCAACAAACTACGATAAGCCATTCTTCAAGCCCGTCAATCCGCCTCCAACCCCAGTAGAAGAGGAAATTCCCGAAGACGATGATGAAGAGATTGAGTTTGACATCCCCATCTCGGAAAAAGATCAAGGTAGCATGGGTACCAGCACTAGCGAGCTGGCAGATCCTTCTCCTGCAACATAAACATTTGCAAGAAAATTTGTGTTATTCTGAAACAATCCATTGATGTAATGTTTAAACTTATTCATTTTGAGGTGCTGCTATGTAAGAACTAATACTTTACACTTAGCATGCATGTTTTTATTATGTTCTTGAAAAATACTTAAGCACTGTTTTGTTTATACTTGTCGTTTATCTCGCTTTCGGCCACATCCCTTTCATGATCCAACAAACCTTTAGCATGGAAACTTTGCCAAGTAACGGAGCTCAATTGCTAAACCAGTTTAAACCCGGAATCAAAGCCGGCTTCCAGTGCCAATAATTCACTACTCGGAAAATACCCGCATCTAGCAATCAGACAAAAACCCAAGTATAAACTAAAAATTAGACTTACACCCAAAGGTAGCATTTTTTAGAATCGAAAATCTACTCAGAACAAACATGAGCATAAAGTACATTCAAATATTCTAGGATTTTTGACTATGACATGATCATTCGCAAATAAGATGGTACTTAAAAAACATCTCAGGAAAATCATTGAGGAGACCAATACTTTATTTCACTTTAAACATGTACACTGATATGATTACAAAGAAAGAAATGTTAAGAATAAAAGGGACGTAGATGAGCAATATTCCATGGACGGTCTATCTCATCCACGTATGTACTGCCTCCAGCTCTCTTTCTCTTCTTAGTAGCAGGTCTTTCTTTTTTTGGCCTCATGTCCATTAGGTAGTATGAACCATTATACAATACCCTGCTAACCGTAAAGGGCCCTTCCCAGATTGGGGCAAGTTTGTGCTCTCTTTTTTGCACTAGTTGGAGAACTAGATCACCCTTCTTAAAAGACCGATTTTTTACTCTCTGACTATGATACCTACGTAACTTCTGCTGATAGGCTGTAGATCTCTATTCAGCAATGATGCACACTTCCTCGAGCATATAGAGGTCATCTTTGTCGAGAAACTTCGGCATCATCTTCGACATACACAGCTACTCGGGAGATAGATGGATAACATCACTCAGAAGAACTGTCTCTACACCATAGACCAAGAAGAAGGGTGTATATCTAGTTGACCTATTAAGAGTAGTTCGTACACTCCATACAACAAATGCCAATTTGTCCGCCTAAGCCCCCGCATCACAATGAAGTGGTGCTTCGAGTCTGGGATGGAGGCCTTGAAGAATTAAACCATTTGCCCTTTCAACTTGTCCATTGGTTTGTGGATGCACGACTGATGCAATATCGAGTCGTATCCATTGTTCTTCACAAAATATGACAAGTTATCCCATGGAAAAGTTACTCCCGTTGTCTGTAATACTACTGTGCGGATAACCGAATCGGATTATAACATTCTCGATGAATCTTTTGGCTATTGCTCCATCACAACTTATGACAGGTTTAGCCTCAATCCATTTTGTAAATTTATCCACCATCACTAGGAGGTGAGTAAATCCACTTGGAGCCCATTTAAACGGTCCTACCATGTCAAACCTTCAGACCGCAAAGGGCCATGTAATCGAAATTGTTCGCAGCTGATCAGCCGGAACATGATCTTGTTTGGCATATTTTTGGAAACCTTTGCATGTCCTAACCAGCCTATCAGCATCTGCCTTAGCTGTAAACCAGAAAAATCCGTGTCGAAAAGCTTTTTCCACCAAAGATTTGTCTATAGAGTGATGTCCGCATTCGCCTTTGTGGATTTCCCTTAGGATTTCCACTCCTTCTTCCAGAGAAACACAGTGCTAAAAACCCCATACACACTCTGCATGTAGAGCTCTCCACTGATTACTGTGTAGGATTTTGCTCGTCGGACAATCTGTCGGCTCAGAACTTCGTCTTCGGGTAATTTTACGTCTACCAAGAATTCGAGGTAGGTTTTTTCCAACTGGGAATTACAGCTATAAATACTATGAGCGGTGAGTCAAATTTTATCGGATACTCCTCATCAACTCCTATGATAGAGGGAAATTAGAGATGCTCCAAAAATCACCATCTAGGACCTTTTTCGTGTAGAGCCTATTCTTGGTAGTGCATTTGCTTCCTCATTTTCTGTTCGGGGAATGTGTTGGACTTCAAACCCTTCGAATGATTTTGCTAGTTCATCCACGATAGCTCGATATGATTCCCTATCCTCTCAAACGCGTCGGTTAACCTTAAGTGTGTCTCCCTATGGGTTCAAGAACTATGTAGACATGATCAAGACTTTCTTCGATCAATAATCATTAGCGGGACGTGGAGATCCATAACGACTCCCACTAGTTCCATGAAAATCAGATGATCATCTCAACCACTTTTGCTGCAATCAAATTCCTTTTGTCTCACGATATATTACTTGTCTGAGATTCGATCACTCGGTATCATCTATACCTTGTTTAATCTCGTTCCCGACAAGTACTCTTTTTCTTGTTCCTATGATATGACATTCTAGTGATCAAATCACTTGCTTGCAAGGCTATGTCAATGTGATATCACCGAGAGGGTCCTAAGTATATATCTTTGTCATCTGGATGGACAAATCCCAATCTTGATCTACGAGCCTCAACTGCCACTTTCCAAATACCGATGACACCTTTATAATCACTCTGTTATGGTGTGACATTTGATGTAATCAAAGTACTCTCCCGGTGAAAGTGATTGGCGTGATCTCATGGTCTAAGGACATTGAGTTACTACGAATGCGATAGCAATTTAAACTTGATGACGTGATTGTATTGCTACATCTACTGTGGGTGACTGTTCATCATATCATTCTCTAATGATATGACCCTGTTATTAACAACATCCAATGTTCATGATCGGGAAACCTTTGATCATATGTTAATCAACAAGCTAGTATAAAGAGAGGCTTTACTAGGAACCTTATCTTTTTATAATTCACACATGTATTAATGTTTCCTTATTAATAGAACTCTAGCATGAAAAATAAACATTTGTTATAAACCTGGAATAGCATAATAACCACTTTATTATTGCCTCTTGGGCATATTCCTTTCAATCACTAAGGATGCTCAAGGAACCAAGACGCCCAAACGAGAAGAATGAAAGTGGAGACAAAAGAAGCTGGACAAACCGGTGGTTGAACCGGTGCGCTGGCTGATGACTGCAAGTGCACAGATCATTTGTAGCTAGTTTCAAAATAAAGATATCGGTCTCATAGGGAGCAGGAGTCTGAAGTCTAATAACTCTTGAAATAAATATAACAATAGAAATGCTAAATAAAGTTCTAAGTGACAAGATAAAATGCGAGTATTGTGTAAAAAGGTGTTTTGGGGTTTTTAGTATAAGAGCAACAATAAAGTAAAGTAAAACAGCTGAATACAGAAAGTAAGTATCTCGTATGTAAGAGAGATTGGAACTGCAATAGGGGAAAGCCGTTCTCAGGGAGTAGCGGATACACCACTAGCATTATAAGGAGCTAAGGTAAAGATTATTATCATGAACATTCTCAACTGTGTATGTGTGGGAGGAACTCTGTATTTGGACAAATAGACAGCAACCGCTACTCACATCATCCTCATAACCACAGTAGTCAGCAATCAACATCAATCGAATTACTACGCTATTGAGGGACGTAATCCCGTAGGACGTATCCCATGGCATGGATAGTCTTTCGTGAGTTTCCTCGATTTCCCAAGTTGATACATAAGGAGTGCCAACAGCTTTATAGTCACTATAAGTGCTTGCACACCTCCGTCTACCAACAAATAGTTCCCTCCATCAAGTCCCCATCAGAGGCAAATATTGAGAGGTCGACTTCTCTCAACATCAAAATAAAGACAATCTAACACATGGTCACAACGATGGATATCATAATAAACTTTATCTTATTTCAATCTCATACTAGGGTTTCTCCATCTCCTCAAGAACTAATGATCTACTCAGACATGGAGGCAATCAACATCATGGCAATAACAATGGAATTTATCGTAGATGAATAGTACTTGTATAAATCCACAATGAGTACCGAAATTACAACAAGATCTAGACAAGATGTAGATGGGATGGATGGAGATGGTGGTGATGCAACGTTGGATGATGAAGATCGATGCCTTAGCCTTCTGGATCTGCGCAGGATGAAGATGGATCCCAGGTGGATGAGTTCCCCCTCTAGATGCCTTCTAAAGGTGACGTTTCGATGATTTCTGGGTGTTTTGTATGTCGTCTCCCTAATCCAGTTGCACAGGGTGAAACTATTTGAGGAGGCGGTGGCGGCGCCAACTACTCCAAGAATTGTGTCCATTGGATCCATCATATGTCCTGATCCTGGTGAAAACAGACATAAAATGTGCGCGCGAGCGCCGTAAAATACCAAGATCCTACATCTACAATGCAAAATAATAGTGTAAAACATGATGCAAATATGCACTCATCAACTTCCCCAAGCTTAGACTCTTGCTCGTCCTGAGCAAGTTTAGCTTAATGGATGTGATCTTCATATTCATGAAGCTGAGTCGATAAAATAAATGAGGCAGTTGCAGCATGTGTTTATCATATACGAGACATAGGAATAAGTTCATGAATAGTACCTTACTCGAACCATCTGAATAGTATTAGCAGGCTTCCACACCCTAGTGATCAACAGTTCATAAAAGATGAATCTCAACATAATGTAAAAGTATCTGGTTCAACCGAATGAGTTAGCGAGGTAGTCCCAAGTGTTTTAGGATCATCGTATTCACTTGGGATTCAAAATATCAAAAGGGTCCCTTTGTCATACTACAATATAGTGGTATATGCCTATTTGATCTTTGCACACTCGCTCTTTTTTCTTCTTTCTTTTCTTCTCTTTTGTGTATATGATCACACTTTTGTTTAAGTGTTGTGAAAAGGAGCTAACCATACATTCCACTTCATGTAGGAATTCAAAGTTCAACGATCTCAATTATCAAATTCCAATTGTATATGAAGCATTATTATGACTTGAAGATTCTACCTCGACTTGTTCTCACTCTATTTTGATAGCACTTTAATTTTCCTTTGTTCAAGGTTTCTTTTTCAACTTAACTGCATAGATAGTTTTTATTTGTAAATCAAGCCGTAGAGTTACAACATGTTGACCAAATTATCTTTATGTGTTCCATTAATAACAATGGTGTGGAAGACTCCTATTGCTATTATCAAGTGCAACTAAAATTATACTCAAGCCATTCATATATCCAATAAGATAAGCACAAACTCAATATTGCTCCATAATAATAATACACTTGGAATTTCGTAAAAGGGATCGACTATTCCTAAAGGGAATTCTAATGATGCAAACTTTATTTCTAGTTTGAACTAATGCAAAACTATAATAGTAATGTAAAACTTATAAGATAGATTACAAGGTCTTAAAGATCTCCCCAAGCTTGGAATCAAGCCAGGCGGGATCAAATAATCCCTTGCGATTATTTGATACCGTGATTATTGTAGATCACTGTGGCGCCATGGCATGTAACACCATGGTGCGTAGCTTCTTATTGGTCTCCTCCAGAGCAGTAATGCGGCTACAGCACCTGCGCAGATCAGATAGCAGAGTGTCCACTCTATCTATGGGCTTAGTCACCAATAGGAGAAGATCATATTTCTTCTCTATCTCCTTAAGACGATGGCGGACTTCGACGCGATGAAGTAGTTCCTGCTTCTGATATATCTCTAGTGCTCGCACATGATCCTTGGTCCTGGGGACAGCTTCTTCTTCCTCATCCATAATTGATGGATCGGGGAAGTGGAAGCCGTACCTCACTCTTCTTGAGGCTTCACCCTCATACGAGCACCAATGGTTGGCTTCAAGAGTGGCGCGTTTGCTCCCATGCTAGCACCTGCATCAATATTAGGTAATTCCTTACACTTGTGCGGCCTAGGGTCCGTGGTGACGAACTTGACCGTCTCCACGCGCCCTTTTCCATGCAGCTTGTGACCTTCTCTCTCTTATTGAGCTCTCTTCATTGCCGCCCAGTTGATCTCCGGGGGATCATAGACATCATGGCGGATGTAAACATCAACCACATCATCATCAGAATCATTGTTGTGGTAGCTTGGCTCGACGTACTCCTTGTACCCCGGGCTAAACCTCTCCACCTCCTCATTGTCGTCCTCCATGGACTGGATGCGAGAGCGATCCCTGGAAGGAGCAATGAGGCCTAGGGGTTTCCCACGGCCTGGGACGGGATAGAGCATGGCTGGATTGATTCCTGGAGATTATGATTAGAGAGAGACAATGGTAGTATATAAGGGGGGTCAGAGGTTGGTAAAACTCGTGAGAAACACCAAATTGTCGCCCAAGAAAATAATCTTAACAAAATAGGGAAAGAAATCATGGATTTGGAAGAGTCCTACCGCGTAACAACCAACTATATATACGGGCGTGACCCGTATAGCTCCGGTCGTATAGTTGGTTCCAGGCAGATATTTCCAAATATCTCAAGTCCATGTAGATTAAGTCATGACTCGGAACTTACAATAACCTTTTTAGATAAAAAACGAAAAGGCAAAAGAAATGTGTTTGGTAGTTTAACGACCAACTATACGGCCAAAAAATTTCCTCCGGTCGTATAGTTGCGACCGTATAGATACAAACATCAAGAATTGAAAGTGTTTGAGAGTTTAACGACCAACTATACGACTGGACTTTTAGCTCCGGTCTTATAGTTGCGCCCGTATAGGTCCAGACTTTGAAAACAATTTCATGAAGAAGATACAAAGAGTTTAACGACAAACCATACGGCGGGAGATTTTTCTCCGGTCGTATAGTTGTGCTCGTATAGATGGTAAAAAACCTCAGACAACTTCAGAAAAACACGAGGATCTCAAAGGCAAAAAAATAGAAGTAAACTCTGTGAAAACAAATCACTTATTTGAGTAGGAACACTTACCTCGAACTTACCGTTTGCTTATTCGGGGATGAAAAGCTCCTCCAACAAGAAAGTTTCCTTCTCTTTTGGAGGAATTGACTTTAGTTCATTGAATAATTCTCGTAAACGAAAATCACCAAGACTAAAGTTCCTCTCAACAAGATTGGTGTCTTGCTGGGCAAACATGGACATTGCATCCAACATCTTTATTTCTTGCCTCTGCATAATCTGCAACTCAAATTCTTAAAGTGAAAGGATCCAGCGGATCAGTCTTGGCTTAAGGGTAATTCTTTTGAGCATCCTTAAGATTTCTACTAGCATGATGCATAATATGTCGTGGTGGTGTCACGACAGATGCCATGGATAGGCTAAAGGTGGGGACAAGATGCACTAGAGGAATCCAGGGAGGGATAGTGTGGTGATTCCACACACAGATGTTTGTATTTGATTCACTTCCAAGGTTTACAAGTGCTCCTTGAGCTGTATTGGGGAGAGGAGGAAGAAGGTACTCTCTTACTCTCACCACTAGCTAGCCCTCAAGAACATACCAACCAACTATAGATCAATCAACTAGTCCCAGACCAACCCCTTCTTCAGATGCACTAGCCCTCCTTATATAGGGGTGGCTAGGTCTCCAATTAGGGAATACATGGAGGCATATTCCAAGGAATATGCCTCTTCCCAAAATAGTAAGCCGATCGGGTCACTTTTGCCCAGCGTCATCCGTGCAGAGGCTACGTGAGCCTCTGCGGCGCCCGCGTCATCCGACACAAGCATCGTCACCCTTGTTGGCCACGCCTCAGTGGTCCTGGCCTCTGTCCGCTTCGCTCACGCTCTGGGTACAGTGGTCACCTTTTGACCAACGAGATACCTTCCTTCTCTTGCAAGCTTGATATAACCCGGATCATGCCTGGCTGATCCGGCCACACCTGTACCTGCATACAAGTTACATGAATACTGCCGGCATATGACATAAGTCGGTCGGGACTCAGTTAGGTGGACATCGTCCGGTCTAGGTCACTCCGTGATTCGGCCTGCCTTGAGGTGACTCGGCCAGCATTCGCTTTGACCTTGCCGTACCTCGGCTAACTCGGCCATTATACCCCGGCGTGACCCTACCCAGGGGTATCCCCCCAACATTAGTCCCCGAAGCTAGTGCGGTCTTAGATGCCTTAGCTGCTAAGGCCACAGCAAGTTCAATTTCACCGAGCCTTTTGCTCCGAGTTACATCGTATCTCGGATTTCATTGACTATCTTTTCCCTTGGCACATTCCGAGTTTTCACTCGCTAGCCGGGTCATCCCACTGTTATCTGGGTTACTCTTCCTTCTCTCGTACGCTTCCCCACGTCCTACATGGAGGGTGATCATTATTTTGCCCCATTTTAAGGGCATGCGCCAGTAACTGCCGCAGTTATTGTCAGATTTTATTGTTGCCCACGTCACATCGTGTTTATCTCCTCGTTAACTGTATCACCACATCACGTCGTGGGATCCCCTGCGCCCTGTGGCCCTTCCTGTGGCTCATCGCCGATTGGCTGATCCGGATTGTACACGGCCACACCGTGTGGCTCTTCCGCACAACGTGATGCCACTAACCCTCCTAGGCGTGGTTAAATAGGGGAGGGGCGCGCCCCTTGGGTATTTTCCCCATTCCCGCGCCCCTCTGCCTCTTCTTCTTCTTCCCAGCAACTGCGCCGCCGCCGCACCTGCTTAGCCGCGCCGCCGCTGCCCCGTGCCATTCGCACCGGCGTCGCCGCCACTCCCACGCATCCCCACCGCCATGGGTCCATGCCAATCCAGGCCACTGCCCCCCACCGTTGATAGGGCTAGTGAGGACAGTGACCTAGAAATGACGGAGGAGGAACTCGCCGTCGCGGAACAGGAGATGGAGGAGGACGCGGAGAACGCCGAGCGCGGCGCCTGGGCGGGGTCCTGGGTATGCCAGGACGATCTCGACTGGCTGTATCGCACTCGCCATATCCTGAAGGGCGTCATCGCCCGCCTCGCCGTCGAGGAACTAGCTCCCTCACCCAATCCGGGTGAGTTTGTAGTATTCCTCTCCCACTTCCAGCGTGGGTTCGGCCTCCCTGTCAGCGACTTCTTCCATGACTGGCTCAACATCTACGAGCTTCAGCCGCATCATCTTCCGGCGAACGCCATCACGTCTCTCTCTGCCTTTGCTTCCACCATCGAGGGCTACACCGGATTATGGCCCAATAAGGAGCTCTGGATCCGGTTCTTTGGTCTACGCTGGAACATGATTCTGAATAGAGATCTTGATCCGGAGGACAAACAGCTCACATAGTTCGACGCAGCTTCTATCTCTCCTCGGAAACAATCCGTCTTTCCCCGAGTCACGGGGCTTGACTCTTGCAAGGGCTGGGCCCGAACCTTCTTTTATGTCTGAAATGGCACAACTGAAGATTTGATCCGGCTGCGCCCCTACGCTCCGGGTCCTCCTAATCCGGATCTCTGGGACTAGATCCCCAAGAAGCCCACTGTCCTGGCGAACCAAGTCAACAAAAGGTTCCAGGAGCTGAAGGATCTGGGATTGCGCAATGAGGATGAAGTGATCAAATTCGTCCGCAATCGGATCTCCCCTCTCCAGAAACGCACTCACAAACTCTGCCACATGAGCTGGCGCCTTGACCCCAACCGGACCTCCTCATTCGAGTTGAGCAACACAGAGATTTTCCGTCGGGTCAAGTCCCTCTTCACCACCAA
Source organism: Avena sativa (assembly GCA_916181665.1). Lineage (NCBI taxonomy): Eukaryota > Viridiplantae > Streptophyta > Magnoliopsida > Poales > Poaceae > Avena > Avena sativa. Next base: position 622,344,701 of record OV702288.1, on the reverse strand, counting down.
CAAGAAGTTCACCGTTGAATGGGTGTGGGGGATCGAGCACTTCTGCCAAGATAGGCTTCCTCCTGCAGTAAATCTCGTGCTCCAATCCTTTTCCGAGTTAAATTATATGTCGGAATTTATTGTATGTTTGATCCCTTTGCATTTTCTCTCTTAGATGTTTCTTCAGCAAACTCTTGAGGATGGCACCGAGCCTTCTCTCAATGGGCGCCGGATCGAGATGTCCCGGACGAGGAGGAGACGGATCAGGAGATGTTCCTTCCGTTCCCTGATGCGACCAAGCGACATACCGGTAAACTTTCTTCTATTAGAGATTGGCCTGAGGATGAAGATGATTCTGACGTCGAGGTGATGGAAGCATTTGACACTGTCCCCCTTCCTTACGCTTTTCCGGCATCAGCTAACCCCGGTGGGCAGATCCATGAAGATCCTCCCCTCGCCATGGGCGAGCCTGTCCCTGTCGCGCCAAAGAAAAGGGAAGCTACATATGCTTCTTCTTCCGAACCTTCCAAACCGGCGAAGAGACGAAAGAAGTCTGTAGACAAAGATGCCACCAAGCCTATGACTAAGGCCATAACTCGGAGGGCTCGCAAACCCAAGGAGCCTTTAACCTCGGACGAGTAAGTCACTTCTTCCTTATCCAATTTTCTGCTTCGTGATTTGCTATTAATTTGTTCTTCCTTGGTTATAATTTCTTATCACTCATCGTTTGATTCGGCAGGGCCATGGTGGAGGTCCCTCAGAGCGGACCTGGCATCGCCTCGCCGCTCCGACATAGCCCTTCTCCCCCTCATGGCGATGATTCTCGCCCGCTGAGCCCCATTCAGGAGGCTCCAGCAGCTGCTCCAGGTTCGAGCCCACCTCGTCCAGAGGAGGACAACCTTAGAGCGGGGGGAACTGGCTCTGCCGAGGCAGCAGCAACCACCACTTCTGCTCCGCTGCCACCAGCTTCATCCGAGATACCAATAGCACCTCCGCCAAAACAAAAATCAGCACCAGCATCCGCGCCAGCACCAACAGCAGCAGCACAAGCATCAGCAACAGGACCAAGTCCTTCCGCCTCGTCCGAGTCTTCCAAGGCTCGGCGAGAAGGCACCAGTAGCACCAAGGCTAGCACTAAGGCAGCTCCCAAGGGCAAATCCGTCGCAGCAACTTCAACCTCTCAGTAGCAGCCCAAGGGCAAAAAGGCTCCTAACACCGCCAAGGCAGCGTCCATCGAGGCTGGACAGCGCACACTTGCGTCCATGCTTTCGAAGAAGACCCCACCGACGAAGGAGACCTCTACCGGGTCAGCTGATGTGCAACTCGTTTTGCACACGAGCCCCGCTGTTACCCAGGTTGAAAGGAGGGAAGCCCATGCTAAGGGTCTGGTTGCACCCCACATGCTTAGTGGGGAACGCTATCCTCCGACCTTGATCGAGTTTGTTAACAACTGGAACAAGGTGGAGTTCGTCCATAATGACGTTCTCCTGGAGAAGTTTGGGCCTGCCGAGTTTGCTGCTCAGATGAACACCGCTTCTAAGGCAATCAACCTTGCAGGTCGGATGATGGAGGTACGCTACTTCGCCTTTTCCTTAACATGTACTAGATATTAGTGATATAGCGATTAGTCCCCGAGCCTCCGGGGGAGTAGCTTGTTACTCGGCCGGATGCTCCTTAGAGAATTAGCGTAGCTCCTTAGTGACTTCGAATATGCACACACCTAGAGCCGGGTTAAGTTCCGCTTGGCCTAGATCTTGTATACTTCGAATATGCACACACCTAGAGCCGGGTTAAGTCCCACTTAGCCCGGATCTTGTACACTTCGAATATGCACACACCTAGAGCCGGGTTAAGTCCCACTTGGCCTGGATCTTGTATACTCTTTTCAGGTGACCACCAATCGCCGGAGCGCTGAGTTTCAGCATCTCTTGGATACTCACAAGATGCTGCGCGTGAAACATACTACACTTCTTGCCGAATACGAGAAAAGGGGTAAGTTTTCTCCTTGGCATTTTTCCCAGTTCTCTTCTTCTTTTTCTGGCAAACTAATCTGATATTTGGATTGTGCAGCTAGAGTGGAGGCTGAGAACATCCTTATGAGGAAAAATTTGGATCAGATAAAGGGTAAGTCATTTTGCTCAATCTCCCTCTGCGCCCTATCTTCTTTTCTTCTTGGTTCGACAAATATTCATACCTCGGCTTTGCCGGGTCAACAAACTATTTCAGCATCTCTTGAAGATAGTGTGCTTGTGCCTAATATGATGCTACATTTTCTCGAACAAGCAGGGCAGCACCAGGCCGAACTCAAGAAGAAAGATGATGAGCTTGCCCTCCTCCGGACCAAGGACAAAGAAATTGCCAAGCTTAAGGCAGAGATGAAGAAACTCAAGGCGCTCCACAAATCCGAGATGGATAAAGCTGGCCAAGATTTCTCCGAAGAGCAAGAGCGTCTGAAGCTCCAAATTTCCAAGGACCAAGAACTGCTGAAAGAGGCCGATGTCAAGCTTGAGTTGGCGAATGCTGAACTTGTGCAACTCCGGGAGAGGCGCGACAACTGCACGAAGGAGCTGACCCGGGTCCATAGCCATATTTTTCGTAAGTTCTTTTCCTTCAACCGAAGTTGATCTTTCCGGGTCTACTTCCTTTACTTACTCCACTTGTCTTGTTTTTCAGACAAATTTCTGGAGAGTGATGTCATTGCATCCAATGCCGTTACCAAGTTCCGCAAGCAGAGAGGTACTCCATCTGGTCCTGGCACCATTCCTCTTGATCTGGAGGATTTGATAGTCAGCTTGTCCTCCCGAGTCGAGATCGTAAAGAACTATGGCAAGGATATCTTGGATGTAGCGATCCGGATCTTCAATGCCTTTTGGCTTGAAGAAGATACTCCTGAGGGGGCTACTGCTCTTATTGCCAAGCTTATGGAGTGCGAGACTCAGCTCGATCTTTGGAGGGAATCCGCTGGACGCGCTGGAGCTGAAATTGTCCTCCACTATGTGCTCACTTGGTACGAAAAGATAAACCTGAAGCTTCTCGAGCGCATGCGCACCGGATCAAGGTGGTCCACTGACCCGGATTGGATTGCTCGGCGCAAGGCTTGTGCCCATAGCCTCATTCAATACACCCCCATCCATCAATGGAATGAGGGACCAAGTTTCCTTGGCGCTGTCGACGACGAATATGTCGAAGAAGGTTTGGGTGAGGAAGAAGAGGACGAAGCCTCGGATGTCGAAGAGGATGAAGACGAAGTTGAAGCCGAGGCCGGAGCTACACCTGCTGGCGTCGAGGTTCCTCCTACTGCTGCTCCTTGATTAGAAACACTTGGTAGTTTATCAGATCCCCGGTATGTCGGGTGCAAATGTATTAAGCACATTAGTTATATTTTGCTACTAAGTTGTTTGTGCCGGATTAATTTGGGCGTAGTCCCCGAGTTTCATTTTCTTGTTCCTCCAATTTCTTGGCTCGGCTCGTGTCTACCTTGGTTCGGTTTTATGACTTACGAGTCCGAGTTTCAAAAATTGACTTAACAATACTTGGAAACTTTAGGATTAGTTCAAAATAATTCACCATAATAAAAGCATGGTAAACACAAAATTAGTCAAAATAACAAATGTCGGCTTGATTAAGTTCTTTTCCTTAGTCGTTTTTCGTGTGCTACGCAATTCCAAACTTGTTCTCTTGCTTGCCATGAAGCCAAATCTTGTTGGACAGCAGCAAATTGAAGAATTGAGTTTTTGGTGCTCGCACACTACTAATCCGGCTTAGGTAGAAACAACTTACGCCAGCCGACATAAAAATAAATAACGAATACAGGAAACAGCAAATACCACTAAGGCAGTCCCCGAGTTACTGCTCGAGGTGCAAAGATTTCATTGATAAGCTCATTGTCGGCATACATACTGACATATGAGAGACTCGGATACACACACTTCTTTGCTAAGTGTAGAATGGTCGAAGTAGAGCTACATTCCATGGACGCTTAGATTCCTCGCCGGACCTGTCTGCCTTGTTCTTCTCCTGTGGTTTTGCATCAATGAGATAATATGAGTCATTGTGCAATGCTTTACTTACAATGAATGGCCCTTCCCATGGGGGGGATAGCTTATGCATGCCAGCAGTACGTTGTACCAACCAGAGTACCAGATCACCTTCCCGGAAGACTCGGGGGTTTACTTTCCGGCTATGATAGCGTCGGAGATTTTTCTAATATATGGCGGATCTAGACAATGTCAATTCTCTCGCTTCTTCCAGCAGATCAACATCATTTTGCCGGGCTTCTCGCACTTCGGCTTCTGTGTATTGGGTGACTCTGGGCGAATCATGCTCTATGTCGGCTGGTAATACAGCTTCTGCCCCATATACAAGAAAGAATGGAGTATAGCCTGTTGATCGATTTGGAGTTGTTCTTAAACTCCACAGTACCACTGGTAGTTCTTCTATCCAGCACCCCGCTGATCTTTGCAGCGTCTCAATGAGCCAGGGTTTTATCCCGGATAATACTAATCCGTTGAATCTTTCCACTTGTCCATTCAATGCGGGGTGGGCTACCGAGGCAACGTCCAGCCGGATCTTTTTATCTCGGCAAAATCGTGCAAATGCTCCTTCAGCAAAATTTGTGCCATTATCTGTTATGATACTGTGAGGATAGCCATATCTCAAGATGATATCTTTGAGGAATGTTACGGCCGTAGCTCCATCACATTTTCTTATTGGCATTACTTCAATCCACTTTGTAAACTTGTCCACCATAACCAAGATATGGGTTATATTTCCCCTTGCCGGTTTGAACGGGCCAACCATATCCAAACACCATACGGCAAATGGCTAGGTGATTGGTATGGTCTTGAGCTCCGACATTGGCATATGTGTCTTGGTTGCATACCTCTGAGAGCCATTGCATTTTCTCACCAAATCTTCTACTTGTTCTAAGGCACTTGGCCAGTAGAATCCATGCTGGAAAGCTTTTGCCACCAACGCTCTGGATGAGGCATGATGCCCACATTCCCCTTGATGTATATCTCGTAGGATATCCAGCCCTTCTTCCGGGTCAACACATCGCTGGAGGACATTAGTGACACTTCTCTTGTATAGTTCGGCGTTGATGATTGTGTACGCCTTTGCGCGCCTCTGAATTTGCCTGGACAACACCTCTTCACTGGGCAAAGTTCCATCCTTCAGGCATTGAAATATGGGCAGCGCCCAAGCTGGTATTGCTCGCACTGGAAACAACTCCTCATCTACTTCCATTTGCTCCACCGGCATAACCTCGGCCGGATCATGTTGTGCAGTCCCCGGGTTCTGCGAAGCAGTCCCCGGGTTTCCTGGACCACTTCCCACGTCAATGTCCATGGGTATAGCTCTGGACTCCGGGTGTGCCGGGATATAGATTGAGTCGATTTCTGGGGACGTCCTGATAGATGGTTTTCTGAGGTGCTCTAGTGCTACACCCGGTGGAATTGCTTGTCGGGTTGACCCGAGTTTCGACAATACGTCGACAGCCTCGTTTTCCAGCCGGGGTACATGGTGAAACTCGCATCCCTCAAAGTGCCCAGATATCTTTTGCACATGGAATATGTACAAGGCCATGTTTGTGAAGGAAATATGCCCTGAGAGGCAATAATAAAGTTGTTATTATCTATTCCTTATATATGATAGATGTTTATTTTACATGCTAGAATTGTATTGATCGGAAACATCAATACATGTGTGTTTAATAAACAAAAAGGGTTCCTAGTTATGCCTCTCTTATAGACTAGCTTGTTGATTAACAAGATGATCAAGGTTTCCTGATCATGGACATTGGATGTTGTTAATAACAAGGTCACACCATTGGTGGAATGATGTGATGAAAATTCATCCGAAGTATAGCATTACGATCAAGTCATTATGTTTATATTGCTATAACATCATACGAAGTAATCTTTATCCTTAGACCATGAGATCATGTTAATTGCTAACACCTGAAGAGTATCTTGATAACATCAAACGTCACACCGTAACAGGGTGACTACAAAGATGGGTTCAGTGCTACGAAGGTTTTATGTTGAGGCTCATGGATCAAGAGTGGAATTTGTCAATCCCCATGACGGATAGATATACTCTGGGCCCTCTCGGTGATATCACATTGAGATAGCTTGCAAGCAAGTGATGTGATCACTAGAATGTTATATCACGGGAACGAGAAAAGAGTGCATGTCGGTAACAAGATCAAACTAGGTATTTGGATACCGATGATCGAATTACAAGCGTTAAAGGTTCTCATGATCACAGAAGTCATCGTTGAATATGAAGGAGTCAGTATGGATCTCCAGGTCCCGCTTCTGACTATTGATCTGAGAGGAGTCTCAATCATGTCTGCATTATTCGCAAACTGTAGGGTTACACACTTAAGAGTTAAACCATTTTCAATTCAAATTCCAACCCCTTAAACATTAAAACTTTTATATAGTATTTCAAACATTTCAAAGGACATGGTATTAGTTGATTGACCTAATTTTGTTAGTGTGTTACAATTTCCACTATTATAAAGGAAATTGTTTATAATCAAAGTAATTAGGGATTAGGGTTTTAGGAATTACTTCTTACTTAAAGATCCATTAAAGATGTTTTTGTTTTCACTTGATAACTTTAATGGTAATGGTTTAAAATGGTTAATTATGTATATAGAATCTTATTTGGTGATTTCTAAAGGAATTATATATGGTTTAAATTGGTAATTTAAAATGGTTTAAAATACTTAACCTCCTAAAGGAATTATATATATACATTATAAAGTATTAAACCTTGTGGTTCACAATATGAGGATTTGAGTTTCATGGTTCTCCATATTTGGTGATTTCACCCATTCAAATTCAACTTGATTTGTAGTGTTTTAGAATTACCATGGACACCTGGCTGAACTTAATAAGCATGGATAACAATCATTGATGAAGAAATGAAGATATTCATTTTACAAGTAGTTACCCTGGTTTGGAGAAGGTTTGAGGAATTCATATTCTATTATGAATGTGGATGGAGAGTAAGAGCTAAGACATTTGCCTTCTGGCTTTGTGAGCATGAATAATATCTTACTTAGAATGAGCTATAGAGATTACTTCCTAAGGGAATTTTGATAAGTTATGAGACTAGATTTAATTGTAGAGTTTTAATAGAATCTCAAGATACAATGGTTAATAACAACTGCTATTTATGTGGCACATGTGATTTAAATGCCAAGCAATACATATTTAGGGTTTCCAATACCACACTTACTATGGACCCTAGAGGATACACTACCCTCCAGTTTATTAGTGAATGTTGCTAGGGATCAAGGTTTAAGGATTGATCCTGAATTTATAATCCTGAATGAGATCTCAACTTAGAGTGAGATATTGAGATGGCTCTACTGATGTGGTATTGATAGTTTTATTCTTCTAAGTTTCTAAAAATAATAAGGTGGACAAGGCTCTCATCCATAAACACTCAACTGGTATTCTAATTATCTCTTAGAAACTTGATTTGACTAAGAGATATTACTCAATGAGTATCTAGAAATAAGAAAAGGTTCCACAGCCAACTTGATTCTAGGGTTTTAGACAAAGAGGTAGGCATGGTTCTGTCATGACTTGATATATTGTTGGTTAAAGGTTTCTAAAGCGCTCCTACCTTAATACCTCACTAAGCTTTTCTTTGGATGAGGAATTCCTTTCCTAAATATATTCTATAAATCTCTATTATCTTATTCAGAAAGATCACATCTTCCTAAATAAGACAATCATCTGAGTCCACCATATCCATCATCATATGATGACATGGTCATGCCACTTCAATAATTCTCATTCTGCATTCTTCTACATATAACTTCTATTACTAAGCTACCCTTGATGAATCCATCAATGTAACTACTTCTAACTCCATCCATAAACTCCTTTATAATAACCTTGCCTCTACTTTCAAGGCTTGCAAGATTACAATGCTCTCTATATCACATGTGATAACAATCCTCTGGGATGGGTAGGGTGTTACTCCCATATTACAAGTTTGTTCTTGTATTAGCTTGGTTAAGCTACTATGCCTCCAACTACTCCATACAACTAATATTATATATTGCATCATACTCTAGCTTGACTTCTCATGATGAAGCTAGATGATTCATCTTACTAGGGTTTTGCCTAATTTGGTATGCTCACAGCACTTCTTCAATACCTCATCATCTATTCTCAAGTGATTTGAGAATGATGGCTTCCATACTTTGATCAATAGGCTTGTACTAGTCTCTCTATAGGATTATCTTGTTAAGGAAGCTTACTCCATATTTATATCTACTTGGCTTAACAATATTATCATTGGATACTCTAATACTTCTAGCTTTCTCATAGCTCCATAATAACTATCTTAACTCTTAGGTTTAGATACTTCTTCTAGTTAACTCATGAGTGAGTTAACTCCTCCAGCATCCAATGATTTGATCGCCACTAAGGATCACATTCCATTGATGATGGCACATTCTACCATAACTAGTTCCTTCTTCTTATTAATTTATTTAAGGTCTTTGGAAGGTTAATATAATAGGTCAAAGCTAAGAGTCAATAAGTGTTAGGTCAAGAATTGATTACTCAACGTTGATGAACAATTGACACTAGGACTTGGTTAAATAGGAATGGCATCTATTAATATGACAATAAGGATATGTGATGAATGGTCTTGGCTTGACTTCCCTTTCTACTCTATTTGTAACAAAGGTTAATGCTTGGGATCTACCATGATGTTCGGTGTATAAGTATTTATGAAAATCACGTATATCAAGGTTTAGTTATTGAGTTACTTTACTTTAGTTATAATCTTAACTTGATATCTAGGGTTTGTTGTGAATGGTTCCTTGATATAATATTTAGAAGATTAAGTATTCATCCTTGAGTCATTGTATGGAATACCATGTCATGATCTCTAGAAGATCTAGTACTCCTTATTGAGTAGTGTGTTAGGGGTTTAGCTCTATAACATTTGATCCACCCATAGATCAAATTATACTACCCAAAACATAGGGTTTTAGCAAAGGTCATATTGAAACTTATCGCAATCAACTTGATGATCTACTTCAGTTCCACCAAGTTAAGAGAAGCTTCAATCACTTTGACAAGTTTTATTTAAAAGCGCGAAAATTATCCAGATTTTCTATGCATGAATGCAATGCACACACCTCATCTCATCTTATTCCTAATGCTAGGATGTTACAATGATGGGATCGAGAACCATCACATAGTTGCCTGGGTGCGGTAGTATAACCAGCTGATCAGCCCTGATCCAGGTGATCTCCTTTTCTGACCAGTTTAGGTATTGGGGGACAAGAGGATCGATGGTGTTCACCTCCGCGTCATGGTGCCTCTTGTTGTGCTTGGTTTCTGGCTCGATGGTGAAGACATAGTAGTTACCCACCTGGCAGGATTAGTCGTCATCTATCGGGTGGTGGTCATGGTCGCGGTTGTCCGGTGGGCCACTGACTAGGGGAGGTGGTGGTGGTGGGAGGTTACCCAGCTCGGCCATTCTCTTGTTCTAGATGCACTGTCGGGTTGTGTGTGTAGCCAACTTTTTGTCACCGTTGTGGTACTTGCACGTCGTGTCTATCATAGACTCAAATGTGTACTTGGGACGAAATGCCCGGTCATCTGGCTTGTGCCTCCGGCTGCCTCCTGCAGCCGGATTGTCTTGGACTGCCGCAACTTGCTTGTTACGTACCGGTTATCCAGATGCTCATCTTTTCTTTTGCCTTGGTGGTTATCCTGGTGGTTCCTCCTGGAGTTGTGTCTTGAGTTGTGGTCTACCGGTTGGCGCCTGCCAGTCGGCTCATCGGCCCTTGGTTGTCCGACCCAAAGTATTTCTTCATCGCGAAGTAGGTGGTGGCATACTTGTTGGCGATGGCCATGGTAACAGCGATGGTCCGGGGCTCTGCCCGGTTCTGCTTGTGCTTCAACATTGTGCCGTCTCGGCATCCGCTAGTGAAGAAGTCGATTGCCTGATGCTCGCACACCCCCTTTAGAGGAGTTGTGCATGCTTTTCCACTTGGTGAGGAAGGCGCGGTCAGATTCGTCATTGTCCTGTACATAGAGGGCGATATCACAGGGGCGACCCAGCCACTTGTACGTGCCAATGAAGTTGCGGACAAACGCCTGCTCGAAGTCTAGCCATGCGTTGATGCTGCCCTCTGGGAGGCTGTTCAGCCACGTCCTAGCTGAGTCAAGGAGCATGAGGGGGTGTAGCGTACAGCCACACGCTTGTTTCCATTAGCGATTCCCACAATGGTGGTGTAGTCCACCAGCCAATCATGTGGCTTGGCAGTGCCATTATACTTGGGGGTGTCTCTCTGGAGCGAAAATCCCCTGGGAAATGGCTCATTTCGGATGCACGGCCCAAAGCATTTTGGACCAGCTGGACTTTCTTCCTCCGTGATGCACGAATGTATCAATAAGTCAATGCGCCCACGCGCATCTAGAGCTTCCATCTTGCGAGTGTTGTCAGATTGATGACAAGTACGCCATGAGGGGGTCCTCGGGCCATGGAGAAAGATGGGGTGTGAGACGATGGTGTTCTGGGACGGTGAGCACACAAGCTTTACCCAGGTTCGAATCCACCTGCCGTGGACGGATCCTACTCCTGCTAGCAATCCAGTAATACGACAGAGCCAAAAGCATATATTACAAGAGAGGTTTCACCTGTGCGAGTTGAGGTTATGATTGTCGATGCCCTAAAGGCCTATATTTGAGACGGCTTATATAGTCATCCGGTCCTAGGGTTATAGGAGAGTCCTGTCTGGGTACGATACAGAGTCGGTTACATAGTACATCTTGGACTACAAGTAACACGACATGCCTAATTGGGTAAGTCTCCTGGGCCTTCCCGTCGCCGGATGGGCTTCCAACTTCTCTCCCTGACTAGGCCGCCCGTGAAGCATAGCTCTAACCTGAAGTGGACCACCCTGGTCAGCGAGTCATAGTGGGTATACCTGAAAAGTATATCCCCAACAGTAGCCCCTGGAAGCCTCCAAGATCAAAGTCGGATTTCATCATCTAGCTTGATTCTTCTTCGGCTGTAGAATCTTGAAGGGTTCCTGAAACTCCAAAACAAAAAATAGGATCCAAGTCTCCAAAAAGTGAGTTGGACCTATCAATATTTCTTCATTAATCTCCCATCTCGATTTCAAATTGAGCCAGAAACTGGTCTCTGACGCAACATGACATCAGTCCAGGTCTAGTCTTGTAACTGACAAACATTCTTATTAGTATGACCATTGGTGGGTCCACGGTTTGCGAAACCGAGGCGCCGTTTCAATGTGTGCATGGATTTCGAGGCGGCGCAATCTTCTCGGGGAAGTTACCTATCTCCTTCCACGATGCGTGGTGCGATGCTTATGCATTTACACTAATCTTGGCACTGACGAGGATTATAAGGGGTAAAATTATCCTCATTTTCTTCTCACCCGTGCCATTTCCTTCCTTCTCTCCTAGACAAAACCCGCGCTTTCATCTCATCCTCCTCCTCGCCCCCAAATCTCGACAACACCGCCTGCTTAAGGTTAATCCCTCCGGCGAGATGGCAGACGCATCCAGCTCCGAAGCGGCAGCGGAGGACAAGGGCCATCATGGGGTCTGGATCCCCTATTTCCTGGATGACGAAAATCTTCACGACATCGAGGAAGAAGTTCTTCTCCATGCCAGCAAGTGGCGAAGCAGCTTCAAAGAGCCTCTCCCCCCAGCAACAATGAGTGCGTACACTTCGGCACTCACCTCAATAGAGGTTTGATCTTTCCTCCCTCAGCATTATTTTCTAAGGTACTTTCTTATTATGGTGTTTATCTCCACAACCTTCCTCCCAATTCGATTCTAGAGCTTAGCACCCATGCCTCTCTTTGCGAGGGTTATCTCGGAATCAAGCCGAGTCTCACTTTCTTCTGGTACTATTTTAGTACTAGGAAAAACTCCATCGCTACTGGCGTTCCATACATAACCAGAACTCTTAGCTTAGTCCTTAAGATAGACTGGGTTTATCCTAAAGTCATAGCAAGTGAGTCAGTGAAGAGGTGGTCATCCACCTTTTTCTATCACAAGGACAAGCCGGCTCCTAGCAAGTAGTAAAGCTTGACGGATTTTGTTGATGGTTCCACCATTCCCCAAGAATCATGGAATGTTGATACATTGCAAACGTATCTATAATTTTTTGATGTTCCATGCTTGTTTTATATCTACTTTCTTATGTTTTGTCCACACTTTGGAGTATTTTTACACATTTTCTAGAACTAACCTATTAACAAGATGCCACAGTGCCAGTTGCCTGTTTTCTGCTGTTTTTGGTTTTAGAAAAGCTGGAAAAAGAATATTCTCAAAATTGGACCAGACAAAAGCCAAAGTCAATATTTTACCGAAAGACTCATGGAGCCAGAAGATGAGACGGAGAAGGGCCACGAGGTGGCCACACCACCTGGTGGCGCGCGCCAGGCCAGGCCGCGCCAGGGGGTGGTGTGGGCCCCTCGAGCCTCCACCGACCTTGCCCCTTCGCCTATATAATCCTCCCGGGACAAAAACCCTAAGTACCCGATCAAAATTCCACAAAAGAGTTTGTAGCTACCACCATCTCCATCCCTAGATCGGGAGGGATCTAAAGCTCTTCCCGGCACCCTGCCGGAGGGGAGAGATCACCCTGGAGGCCTTCTTCATCACCATGACTGCCTCTGGTGTGATGCGTGAGTAGTTCATTCCTAGACTACGGGTCCATGTAGTAGCTAGATGGTTCGTTCTCCTCCTTTGTGCTACCATGTTTAGATCTTGTGAGCTCCGTTCATGATCAAGATCATCTATTTGTAATCTTACATGTTGTGTTTGCGAGGATCCGATGGATATTGATTATTGATTCTATCATGTCTATGTTATTTGTGATCTTGCATGCTTTCCTTTGTTAGTAGCTATCTTGGCCGAGTAGATGCTAGCAACTCCAAGAGGGAGTATTTATGCTCGATAGTGGGTTCATGCCTCTAGGAATCTGGGGAAGTGACAGATATCTCTAAGGTACTAGATGTGATGTTGCTACTAGGGAGAAAACAACAATCATTTGTTCATGGAGCAATCGTATTGTTTACTTTACACACTTTGCTTAATGAAATTATCTATTGCTTGCAACTTAATACTGGAGGGGGTTCGGATGATAACCTGAAGGTGGATTATTAGTCATAGATGCAATTGGATTACAGTCTATGTATAATGTTGTAATGCCCAATCAAATCTCGTAGGAGTCAAGATGATTAGTATATGCATGGTATGCTTTCTTGGTGTCTGTCAATTACCCCGTTGTAATTTGTTCACCCAACATGTCATCTATCTTAAGGAGAATCACCTCTAGTGAACTATGGACCCTGGTCCACTCTTTTACTATCAATCTACAAGCTATTTACTATTTTATGTTCACTTTCTGCAAGCAATTAGTATGTTCCACACAATACGTTTAATCCTTTGTTTTCAGCAAAACTGGTGAGATCGACAACCTCACTGTAAGGTGGGGGCAAAGTTCTATGGTTGTATTGTGCAGGATTCCAAGTTGGAAACAACACCTTGGAGGTGTTTCCTTGCTCCTACTGGTTCGATAACCTTGGTTTCATAACTGAGGGAAAACTTGCTACTATGCTCATCATACCTTCCTCTTGGGGTTCGCCAACGAGCTCGATACATTTTGAGCCATCAAGCACTTTTATGGCACCGTTGCCGGCGAGTCAAGGACATCTTCACAAGGGGAGTCCCTCGTAACCAATCTCTTTACTTTGTTTTTTTGTTTTGCTTAGTTTATTTCTGCTTTGTTTGCTTGTTTCTTTTATCAAAAACAAAAAAAATAGTTGTACTAGTTTGCTTTCTTTATCAAAAACACGCAAATAAAAATAGTTTTTATCTCTAGTTGCTATTATGTCTAGCATTGCTCCAATCACTATGTCACCTGTGGAAATGATTTTTTACTTTCAAACAAGGAATCGAAGAGAGTTTCAAAGAAGCTTGGTCTAGAATCTCTGATTTACATGCAAAAACTGAACCTAAAATGACTCTAAGCTTGTTTCTTAGCAGTTTTTACTTTGGAACTGCCCTTTTCTATAGATATGCTTTGGATGCTATAGTAGGAGGATATTTCCTCCAATGCAATGAGGGTGAAGCTTTTAATGCCATAAAAAAGTTGGTTACAACATATGACTTGCCTAGCAAATCTGATTCCTCCATTATAAACATTATGGCTAGATTGAACACTCTTGAGACCCACACAGTTAGTTTAAAAGAATGCTATAACATGCTTAGAGAGCATCATGAATATGTTCTAATAAATTCCAAATCTTCAAAATGGCTTCCTATAGTAAAAAGTTGTTATAAATAATGAAACTTTTTATGCTCGTTGTGATATCATGTCTGAATTTTGTATTATGCCTAAAGATATCTATGAATCTTTGAATCTTTGGGGACTTTCTGAATAGGGAGAAGAAATATCTCTTACTAATAATGCCACAATATTACCCATTGGAATAGCTGAAAGAGTGTTTACAAAGATTCTAGGGAAAGTGGTGTCTACTAATTATCTTGTTATTGAATGTGTAGGAAAAGGACAAATTACACTTGGAAGCTCCCTACTAAAACTCCTTGGAGCAATAATAGATGTGGAAAAGGGCATCATGCATTTTGCTTCTCCACCAAACAATCATTCGTTCCCCAAGGATAAGAATAAAGGTAAGAGAGGTAAGGGCAATAAATTTGGTTTTAATGCTTCTTCATTTGAGAAAACTTGATTCTTGCTTCTTATGCCTAGCTCAAAGGCGTTAAAGAAAAGCACTTATTTGGAGATAACCCAAATTTCTTTAGGAATCTTTTGTTGAGTCTTGGAAGTTATTGCTTCAGTAATAACCTCTCCTTATCATTTTTGTGTTGTTTTTGTGCCAAGAGTAGCCTCTAATGAGAGAGAAGTAAGACTTGGGAAAGTTGCTGTCTTGAAACAGATTTTTGTGCTTCTCTGTAAAAATTCGTGAACAATCTCTGTATGTCGGTTTGAGCTATAATTTTTTATGCTTCTGCCCTAGGTTGTTATCTAACTTCCGTAGTTCAACACTTTTAGATTTGAGCAACATAAGGTCTTCGAAAAAATTGCTTTTTACCTGCTGGTCTGTTTTGACAGATTTCTGCCATTATTTGCATTTGCCTCTTAATCTCTTTCTCTTTGAGTTCCCTTTGATCATTTGAACTTTTTAAAGGAAGTGCTACAGTATCTTGTGTTTTAATGGAAGTTTTACTTGTGTTGAAACTGAACCAAAAGACTTATTATCTTGAGTGCACTAATGTTGCTAATGAAGATTGTGTGAAGTATTGTATGAAGGAAATTTTAAAGTGTAGGGAAGAGTAATGTGATAAGATGAAGTATGGACAAAAGCTCAAGCTTGGGGATGCCACCCGTGTCACTCCAAGAAATATTCAATAAGTACAAGCGTCAAAGCTTGGGGATGCCCAAGGCATCCCCTTCTTCATCAATAAAAATTTCAGGTTTCTTCCAAACACTCATTTTTATTGTTTCATGCACAATTGTGTTGTTCTTGGAGCGTCTTCGTTTTAGTTTTTAGTTTTCGTTTGCTTAAATAAGGTAGTTGGACCCACGCATTCATACATAGTTTCAAATAGGTTGATTTGGATTGGAAAAGAGTAGGAAAGTTCATTCCTATAAGTGGTATAAAAGGAGCTTGTTTTTGACTGTGACTTAGACTTTATCATGTCATGCTTGATATTGCTTTCACTTTATGCTTAGTGATTATTGTTGTAGCATGACTTGTTAAAAACAATTGAGATTGCTTAATGTGCCTTGAAAGAATTATGCGTTCTTTTAGCATATAAAAGCATAATATTTTGGTATTCTCCTTTGACGCTTTATTTGGGTTGACTTGGCGCATGCTCACACCATGTTAAGACTATACCAAGTCACCATAGCCTCTAGGATCATTTAGTTTTTGACTTGTAATATCACTTTATGCTTTAATTAATAATGGCTTGTCGCTTTGCATGATTATGGCCATTATTGCTCTCTTAGTTGGTCGCTCCCAGTCTTTTGCTAGACTCCGTACCAAGTATGAGTTCCACTCATGCATCAAACTCCAAATAAAACCAAGTTATTCCAAAGAGTCCACCATACCTACCTATTAGCATTTGCTATTACAAGTATATTCATGTTTTTATCTACCTTCCGAATTAAACTTGTTATGTGAAAATTAGTGATTAAAGCTCTCACGAACTTGATGGCACACTTTACTTTTCTTGCACTTAATAAACTTGAACCATTGTGCCAATCTATGTTGTATATATGCTTGCGTTTTGTAAGTTGTGAATTAGTAGAACCATGTTATCATGGGGAACGCTTTCAACATTGCACTTTATTTAGTTGATATCATGTTCTTTTGCTTATGGATCTCGGCGGTGTGAAATGAAAGGGGAGCTTGTAAGGCTCATGGGGTTTGTATAAGTGTTAGAGAAACGCCTGGGAGGCTAGTCTAAGCCATGCCTAATCATGGTGGAAACCTTCAGCATAACCATAGTGAGCAATCTATGAAGCATCCTCTATAAAAAACCCTATGCAAATAGGAAATAAAAAAAGAGAAAGAAAAAAAGAGGCCTATGCAAATAGGAAATAAAAGGATTGATGAGATGCTCATTGTCTACTTGCCTTGTCATTTTGATATGGGGATTCTTCCGTATCATCGGGCAAGGGGTACCCTGTTGACAATTCTCTATGATACACATGTACTTACAATGACAAGAACTTACCTATGACTAAACTTGAGTAGCATAAGGAACAGTACTCGTAAGTAAGGGGCATGAGATTTTCAGCTTATAACTTGTCAGGCATATCCTCATATTTGTTCACTTTAACCTTAATCACCTAAAGATGCTTATGATAGGGGCAATGAGAGCTGAAAGCTAATAAGTACCATAATTTTTGGAAGCTCTTTATGAGACTAGAATCCCTGCTTCCTTCTATGAAGGGACTTTCTTTTACTTTTTATGTTGAGTCTCCATCTTCTATCTGTATGCACCTATTGAGAGATCATAGTGGCCATTCTTAGTTTAATGTGCATTGTCCCAAGACTTGTTGATTGATTCATAACTTTGATATTGCTTGTTCTTAAACTACTTGTATCTAGTCACCCTTATGAACTTTGAAGGTGTCCTATGCATTTATGTTTTGCTACACTATGAGGGACAAGCTGAATACCATTCTCATTATGTTTTCTATATGTGAAACAAACAAACATATTTCAAAGCATTGTTATTCATGAATCTTTTGTTTGCACCTTTTCATGTTATAACATAGTTGCTATGTCTTATTGTTAGAACTATATCTTTCATGCTATTTTAAAGTACTATGATCCTAGCTATCAATGTTTTACAAATACTTTCATCAAGATTATGATGGTGCATGTCACCTCAAAAATTATTCTTTTTTATCACTTACCTACTCGAGGACGAGTAGGAGTTAAACTTGGGGATGTTGATATGTTGTAAACGTATCTATAATTTTTGATGTTCCATGCTTGTTTTATATCTACTTTCTTATGTTTTTTCCACACTTTGGAGTATTTTTACACATTTTATGGAACTAACCTATTAACAAGATGCCACAGTGCCAGTTGCCTGTTTTCTGCTGTTTTTGGTTTCAAAAAAGCTAGAAAAGAAATATTCTCAGAATTTGACCGGACAAAAGCCAAAGTCAATATTTTACCAGAAGATTCACGGAGCCAGAAGATGAGACGGAGAAGGGCCACGAGGCGGCCACACCACCTGGTGGCGCGGGCTAGGCCAGGCCACGCCAGGGGGTGGTGTGGGCCCCTCGAGCCTCCACCGACCTTGCCCCTTCGCCTATATAATCATCCCGGGACAAAAACCCTAAGTACTCGATCAAAATTCCACGAAAGAGTCTGTAGCCGTCGCCATCTCCATCCCTAGATCGGGAGGGATCTGAAGCTCTTCCCGGCACCCTGCCGGAGGGGAGAGATCACCCTAGAGGCCTTCTTCATCACCATGACTGCCTCCGGTGTGATGCGTGAGTAGTTCATCCCTGGACTACGGGTCCATGTTGTAGCTAGATGGTTGGTTCTCCTCCTTTGTGCTACCATGTTTAGATCTTGTGAGCTCCGTTCATGATCAAGATCATCTATTTGTAATCTTACATGTTGTGTTTGCGGGGATCCGATGGATATTGAGATGCTATTTCAGATTGATTATTCACTACCAGGAAAATGGCTATAGGTAATCTGCACATCCGTGGCACACGTGCTAGTGGTGCCCCACGGCTAAAATAGGCGTGGCGCACTGGCCACAGGTGCCCTACGTCTATCTACCATAATAGTGGCGCACATGCAGTTGGTGCGCCACGGTCGTGTGTGGGCCAGGCCCCTATCGGTCGTAGACCACATAGCCATAGCGCACATGGCCTCCGTGCGCTACAGGCAAGATCAGGCCACCCGTACTATTAACTGGGAAAACACGTATGTGGCGCACTGCCGGTATGTGCACCACGGATGTTCTTTACTCCTGTGGCGCACCCCCCATGTGCACCACGGATGTGCATTCTGCTACTTCTTTTTGGCAGATACACCTTTGCACATTGGACTAGATCTCACCATCTCACACTTCACTTTCCCCTCCTTCTTCCTCCTTGGATCTCGCCCCCCTCCTCCTTCCACCTCAATTTCTCCACTCTTTCACCATTTGTAGCATGTAAAACTTACCTTGGATGCTACATACATAATAGAGGAAAGCTCTCCTTCCGGCCACCATCTCTCGGTCTGTTACCTGTCCTTCGAGATCTTCTCAGTCTCTCATCTTGGTAAGTTGTCTATGTAAGAGGATGTGTTTATGTGTATGGATGATATATGGTCACATATCTATGGAGAGGATCGATGCTCTCATGTGTTTGGAGAGCATGCATTGTATGCTCTCTCATATATTGGCATTGTTTTGCCAAAATGTTGATTCATTTCCATTTTGGCAAGACTTTGGCATTTTGCAAAGGTCCTAATTTTAGGATAGGTCATGCCGAAATTTTCCATCGACCATTGCATGCATGCATTGGTTCTGTGGTTGTAATAAACTTCTAATTCTACCTTGTACACCGCGCATGCAACCATGGTCCGCATAATGAGTGAAGGCATTGTGGCTAAATTTTTGAAATGCGCGACGACCGACATGATACGAAATAACATGACGGAGATAAGATGTCCGTGCAGAAGATGCAAACTCAATTGGTTGATTGACCCAGATTCCGGAAATCTGCAGGCGCACCTGCTCCGCCATGGTTTCATGGATGGCTACACTCGGTGGATAAGTGATGATGAAGACGATGAGGCCGTAAATGTGGCGGCGGAAAATGAGGAAGGCGGGCAACATGATCATGATCACGGCAAGGACGAGCGAGATGAAGAAGAGTCTCCTGGAGATGGTGAAGGTGCGGAAGTAGACCAGGATGATGATGATCTAGATGCCGGAGCAGACGATGGAACAACGTCAGGCTAGGTGCGGGATCCTTATGTTCAAGAACTACTTCTCAAGCAAACGAGTAACGCCAGGGCTGCCGCTATAGAGAAAGCCAAGCTTGCGCAACTTGAGAAAGACGCGGTTACTCCATTGTATGAAGGATGCAAGCCCGATGATACCCGGTTGAATGTAACGCTCAAGGCTATGGAGATGAAGGCAAAACACAAATGGACCGACGCAAGCTTCGACGATATGATGGCATTCTGGCACGATCGTCTCCCGGAGGGGAACACATGTCCAACTAGTATCGAGGACGCCAAGAAAATCGTGTGTCCTCTTGATCTACCGCACATTAGGTACCACATCTGCATCAACGATTGCATCATTTATTAGGGCGAGGACGTGGAGAAAACCACATGCCCGGTGTGCGGCGTTAGTCGATACAAGAAAGGGAAGAAAGCTCCTCGAAAAGTGGTATGGTACTTTCCTATCACTCCTCGTCTGCAACGCTATTTCGCAGACCCTAAGGAAGCAAATCTCATGCGCTGGCATGCGGAAAGAAAGAAGCCAGCAGATGACGATGACCCTGAAAAGGACGAGCTGCTGACGCACCCTTCAGATGGTAGCTAGTGGAAAGCATTAGACCTCGAATTCCCAGAATTCGGTGGAGATTCGAGAAACATCAGGCTAGGTGCAAGCACCAATGGACTCAATCCGTTCGGTAGCCAGAGTAGCACGCACAACACTTGGCACATGTTTGTATGGATGTACAACCTCCCTCCCTGGTTGTGCATGAAAAATAAGTACATACAAATGAGTATGCTAATTCAAGGGCCAAAACAACCTGGTACCGACATCAATCTATATCTCGGGCTGTTGAAAGAGGAGCTAGCCATGTTATGGGAATCCGGAGCCAATACGTATAACGCTGTCGCACAAGATTATTTCACTATGAGAGCCCCGTTGGTCACTACGGTGCAAGACTATCCAGGTTGCGGATATTTCTCAGGGCAGGTTATCCAAGGATTCTACGCATGCGTTAGGTGCATGGATAACACGACCTATCTCCAACTAGAGAAAGATCCAGGGTCTTCGAAAACCGTGTTCATCGTGCATCGAAGATGGCTTGGAAAGAATGATGCATGGAGAAAACATGGAGATCTGTTCAATGGAAAATCTGAGACCTGAGGAATCCTAGAGCGGAGGAGCAGTGAAGAGGTGGATGAATTGCTGAAAAACTGGAAAGAGTGTCCTAAACCGGGAAAGAAGCGAAAGAGGCAGCAAGACAAGCCGTTGATGAAGGTATGGAAAACAAGGTCTGTTTTCTAGGAGTTGCCATACTGGAAGTTTCTCTACACGCCTCATAGCCTTGACATCATGCATATCACGAAGAACGTGTGCGAGAGTCTAGTCGCCACCCTAATCAACATGCCAGATAGGACGAAAGATGGTCCTAAAGCAAGGAACGACTTGATATTTATGGGCATCCGGAAGGATCTTCACGGAGGACGCCCTACTCCTGATGATCAGGAAGATGACGATGATCATCAGTCGGAGGTGACACAAGGTCATCGAAAGGGTAAAAAGGTCAAGAAGAACGAATATTACTGCCCCCTTTGTGCTTCACACTAAGCTAGGATGAGATCAAACAGTTTTTCAAGTGCCTTCTAGGAGTCAAATTTCCTTACGGCTACGCTGGAAAGATAAGCAGGTACCTAGATGAGGCTAAGCAGAGGTTTAGTGGGATGAAGTCTCACGACTGTGCCGTGCTAATGACGCAGATACTTCTGGTTGCACTACGAGGTATAATGGACGAGCATGTCCGAGAAACATTGTTTGGGCTCTGCAAGTTTTTCGACGTCGTCTCTCGAAAGTCAATTGGCATGAAACAGCTCGGGAGGCTACAAGAGGAGATCGTGGTGATACTATGCGAGCTCAAGATCTACTTCCCGCCCGCATTCTTCGACATTATGGTGCATCTGCTGGTCCATATCGTGGAGGATATCATCCAACTCGGGCCGATGTTCCTCCGCAGCATGATATCGTTCGAAAGGATGAACGGACACATCAAAGGATACGTTTGCAACAGGTCCCGTCCAGATGGAAGCATAGCCAAGGGCTTTCTGGCCAAAGAGTGCATCTCTTTCTGCACGAATTATCTAGGCATCAAGAACCCTGTCGGTCTTCCCGTCAATAGGCACCTTGGCAAGCTCGATGGATCGGGTCACCGAGAGGGTCGTCGCGTACTGCATGCAGACTACGATTGTCGACGCGTAGACTTTGATAGAGCAAACCTAGTCACGCTACAACATTTAGAACTGGTCGATCCTTGGGTACAAAAGCACAAAAGGTCAATCGAGAAGAAGTATAGTGACCGAGGCATACAGAGGACGCAGGGAGAAATAATCAAAGAGCACAACTCAGATTTCACGCGTTGGTTTAGGCAGACGCTCCTAGATAATCCCCCGCAATCGCATTCTGCGGAGGAAAACATCATATTCACCTTGTCGTAGGGACCCATGCACAACCTGGTGACCTATCAGGCGTATGATATCAATGGCTACACATTTTACACGGAGGAAAAGGACAACAAGTGTGACTATCAGAACTCAGGCGTAACATCGGAATTCTACACCGATGACAACATGAAGGAAAGATTTTACAGAAGGATCGAGGAGATCTGGGAGCTCGACTACTGTGGAGAAAAGGTGCCAATGTTCCATGTCAGATGGGCCAAGAGCGTCGAAAGAGAAGACCGGTATTTCACAACCATGTTAATACCCGAAGCAGCCAAATACAAGGCCGTCGGTGCGCACCTCGCTGCGAAAAATGAACCGTGGGTACTGGCTAGCAAAGTGGACCAATGCTTTTTTATTACTGACCCGACAAAGCCTAGCCGTGTTGTCGTGAGGAGAGGAAAAAGAAACATCATCGGAATGGATGGAGTCGCCAATGAGCAAGACTTCAACCAGTATGGTGATCCAAAGATTGAAGATGATGACGACTATGATGAAAAAACATACATCACAAGAAGAAAAAGGACAACCTTACCCAAAAAAGGTAGCCCATTCGAGCGAAGAAACATAAAAGTGCCAGGGCTAAATTATTCAACCGCGACAAAGAAGGGAAAAAAGATTGTAAAACACTAGCTCAAAAAAGATTGTATTGATGCATATGGATGGCATATTATTAATGGACACATTATTATTTAATTTCTTTATACTTTGAATCACTTTTGTACCACTTTTGATGATATATATGTACCATTTTTGTCATATAAAACATATAACATATATTTTATATAGTTTACATAATTTTGGGATATTTTTTAACATTTTAAAGTAGTTTTAAAATAAAAACAAAAAATGGGGGCACCAGGGTTCGAACCTGGGTGCTCCAGGTTTAGTGAGTGTACATAGCTAGGGCGGAACCAGTGGGATATGCAAGTGCTAGTGTCAACTAATAGGGCGGCAACTATTTGTTTGACTTGACACGACACTTAGCCGTAGCGCACCCTTACCTAGTGCGCTACGGTTACCTGTAGCGCACTAGGTAAGGGTGCGCTACGGCTAAGTGTCGTGACAAGTCTATTGTGCTGCGCACGGTCATCTCCCATCTCCCATCTCCCATCTATCCTCCGCCGCTCGATCTGCCGCCTCCGCCGCTCGCCCGCTGCCTGCCGAGGAGGTGGAGAGGAGGCCGCCGCATCTATGGAGGAGGAGAGGAGGCCACCGCGTCCGAGGAGGAGGAGAGGAGGCCGCCGCGTCCGTGGAGGAGGAGAGGAGGCCGCCGCGTCCGAGGAGGAGGAGAGGAGGTCGCCACGCGTCCGTGGAGGAGGAGAGGAGGCCACCGCATCCGAGGAGGAGGAGAGGAGGCCGCCGCGTCCGTGGAGGAGGAGAGGAGGCCGCCGCGTCCGAGGAGGAGGAGAGGAGGCCGCCGCGTCCGAGGAGGAGGACAGGAGGCCGCCGCGCGTCCGTGGAGGAGCTCCGTCCGTGCTCTTCGTCATCGTCCGCACACTCTTCATTGTCGTCGTCTTTGAGGTGAGCGTCCCCTCTCCCCTCTCTCCCTCTCTCCCCTCTCTAGGGTTTCCTCCTCTGAGCACATGAACCCTAGCTTGATTCAGTGATAGATTCCGAAAATTTCAACCCTAATTAGGGTTTCCTCCTCCGAGCACATGACCTAGAACACAAATCTGATATTGGGCAGTGTTTTACCTAGTGAATAGCTTCGAGCACATGAACCCTAGCTTGATTCAGTGATAGTGTTTATGGTTCAGTCATTCAGACAGTGCAATAGTTGATCTGTGTTGTAGTGTGCTGATGCTATGGTGGTCGATGTGTTGTAGTGTGCTGATGCTATGGTGGTCGATGGTGGTTGATCTGTGTTATAGCGTGCTGATGCTATGGTTCAGGGTTCAGGGTCCAGTCATTCAGACAGTGCAATAGTCATTCAGTCATTTAGACAGTGCAATAATTTCTACTGTATTTTGTAGTGTGCCTTGATTAATTCTTGGACCTGTTCAATGTGTAAAGCTGATGCTATGGTGGTCGATGCTATAGTTACTGAATGTGTAAAGCTGATGCTATGTGCTTGTGATGTTGCTAATAGAACAATATTCCTTCAAGTTTACCTGGGATGCATTTGCGGTACTTAATTTCTTAGAACTTAATTCAGCAAATCTTAGAACTTAATTTCTTGCTCTTAGAGGTTTCTGTTTGCCAGCCTCAAATAGGCTTATAAAGCCTAACACATGCCATGGTTAGCAAGGTTAATTAAATCAGCAAGGTTCAAGGATCATATTCCTATTCATGTAAAAAGGGACTTGCTGTACTGTAGTTTATTGATTGTGCCACATGGTTAATTAAATCAGCAAGGCTCCAGGTCTGCTGTTAGGCTTATATACAGGAAAATACCCTGCCTAGTTGTATTCGTATGCAGGTGCTTGTATGAAATGAGTCCTGATTTTCGCCGAAATGTTGATTAACTTCCGTTTCGGCAGAAATCAGGCACTCCTAGTTTAACAAAAATGAGGAATGGTCATGCCGGATTTTTCCGCGCACTTTACTAACCATTATTTGCCTTTTATTAGTGCAAACATGTGTGACAACGATGAGGCTGGATCTTCTCAGCGTATCAATGCTGAAGGAGAAGTGAGACCTCAAAACAGACCCTTGTCATTCTGGGAGGAGGTCGAGCGTCTAGAAAGAATGACAGAGGATGATGAAGAATACAACCCTTCCGAGAGCGACGCCGATGAGATGGAAGACACGGAGGAAGAAGAAGCGGCCGAAGGAACGGCGGATGATGAAACCACTGATGGCGGCGAGGGCACAACAAGTGGTAGTAATCCGCCTAAGAAGAAGAAGGAAAGGCACCCGAACACGGTCGGCACCGTTAGAGAGGAAATTACCGAAGTGAGCCCAAAAGGGGTTCCTTTGGCGCCCGACCATGTGGTCAAAGGGTACGGTGGGCAAGTGGCGGCTATCACCCGGACCACCATCTCGATCAACACCGAGAATCTCCGGTATAAAGATAATGGCCATTTGCGCACACTCCTCTTCGAGAAGCTGCACGCAAGATACAAGTTCCCCCTTCAGTATCGGAACACAGATTATCATGGGAATGAAGTAAATAAATCCGCCCTCACAAGGATGAGCACCGCCCTAGCCAACTGGAGAACCCGGATAAAGAAGAAGATATTTAAAGAAGAGAAAATCCTCGAGGAGATCCAGAAGATTGACCCGCAGATCACCGAAGATCAATTCCAGGAGTTCAAGGCCAAGTGCACCTCCGAAGCAGCCAAGGCCTCGAGTAAGTGGGGAAAGGAATTGCAGGAGATGAATATAGGTCACCACCCCCAAGGACGCGTGTGGAGGGAAGGAGCGACGAGGAAAACCGCGAGGTTCAGGAACTTAAGGAACAAGTGGCGCGGATCCCGCAGATCGTCCAAGACAACCTGGCAATCACCCTCACCTCCATCCTGCCTACCTTGGTGGAGTCAATAGCGAACTAGAGTGCGGGTGGTCGACAAGGGTCGTGCCTGATTCCAAGCATGGTCAGTAGCCACTCAAACAATGCGGCGCCAATGATCCCGGTGAATTATGTGTTCGTGACTCCGCCCGCTAGCACGGCGGCACCGGAAGCATTGGTGACTCCGCCCGCTAGCATGGAGGCGCCGGAAGCATTCGTGACTCCCCCTGCCATCACCACGGCGCCGGAGCTTAATGCAACCGATAGGGAGAATACATCGGCAGCCGGCACCGTGCCATCAAGCAGCCCCTCCGTCTCTTGCACGCCCGTCGTCATATGCGGTGCCTCGACATTAGCCGAGCTCGACGCCATCACGGTAAACCAAATACTTTACCGCCTTGCCATTTATTACTCTTATGGCATCTTTTTAATGCCATACATGTTGTTCGCAGACGGATGTTCCATACACTCTCTTAAGCTTCATGAACAACGAGTTGAGGGATGTTGCCAAGGGTACCATCATTCAACCCTTGCACCGCACGTTCCACTCAAAGCCGATGCCAGATAGCGTGCATAGGGTTAAAATTATCCGGGTGCTAAGGGGCTGCGATGACCTGGAACCTCCCATTCAACCCCAGGAGCGGATGAAGAAGAGCCGGCTGTCCTCATAAGTTGCTTCGGCTTATTCATGCTATGGCCAAAGAGCATGATTCGTTTGGGGACGGCCGGGGCCATCACCCCACAGACAACAACACTGTCTGTCATGCCAGCGCCAAGCCATGGCAAGACCCCCACACCGTCACCTCCACGCGATTGTTCGGCTGGTCATATTGACATGACCATGGCACATGATCCGAACAAGGATGGCGAATATTACTTCGATGATTTCATCAACACTAATCTTTTCCCCGGCGACCTAAACGAAGACCCAGCTGGTGGCCCTGCAGAGAAAGCCACTTGCAACAAACGTCTCTTTGGTTCTCAGGAGATGCCTCCAGCTTGCACCTTCACCAAGCCAGCGGATACATCCAATCGGCCCTTTGTTCTAAGCCCTGACACACTACATAGGGCGATCGATGCTCAGATTGCGGTGGCTACCCACTTCCCAAAAGGCAAGAAGACCAGGAAAAGAAAATCTCGTAGCTCGAGCCAGCCGGTGGCGTCAACTGCGAATCCGATCAGATTTCAGGACGGGCCACCAAGACCAAAGGGTATTATGTGGAGGATGCATGTGGCGGGTGAGCCCATGCTAACTAAGAAATTGCTCAGGCTTGCCACTTCAGAAATGAGGAGTGTGCATGATGGTGTGCTGACGATAGAGAGACGCCTTCTTGCGGAGAAAGATCCCTCGCACCCGGTATTCGTGGTTAAGGTGCCACGAGGCTTGGGCTTCATTGATAATGTCCCCGCGGATATGTTCTTCCTACGGTTTGATGACATCTTCAATATGTTCCACCTGTATCCGCTGCACTATACCATGGTACGCATGTTTTCTCTCAGCCTGGCCATTTAGATCATTAGAGAGAACACCCCAGGCATCGCTATAGTGGACCCCTACTACATGCGTGATGGCTGCTTGGGAAGCGCCATTGAACGACGATTCGTGGCCTCGTACCTCCAAGGCATCTTGGTGGCGAACAAGACAAAGGAATACATTCTCGTGCCTTTCTTTCCCGAGTAAGTCATTATTCACTCGCCGCCATAACATGCTTTATTAGATTTTCATCATTCTTTTTCCAACACATTCCGTTTGAATTGTTTTGCGCAGAGATCAACACTGCACACTCATTTGCTTGTCGCTGAAACATTCGCAAGCCACGTATTTCGACTCGGGGAGTCAAGAGAAGAAGAAAAACTACGACAAGATCAAGGAAGTTCTGGATGATGCTCTCACCGGCTATGCCTCAGCGGAAGGCGATACCTTCGTGCGTAAGAAGCTCAAGTTTGGCAGGCACGCCTTCACCCATGTGAAGGAATTCCCCTGCGTGAAGCAGCCGGCAGGCAGTCAGAAGGAAGCCTACTATGCACTCCATCACATGAGGGCGTTCCTACTAGAGCAATAGAATTCTACGCTGCCAGATCATCTCAAACGGTGGGCCGAAGTCAAGGCCAGGATCAATGATTCAGATATTAGACAAGAGATGTATCGCATCCAGCAACAGTTTGGGGCAATCATCAGCCGTGATGTCATGACTTCAGGGGGGTCTTCTACGGAGGCAATCCCCCGAATAACCGTGACGTAGTAGATTGCCTAAAGATGCAGGGTGACTATAGGGCGTTCATGACGAAACAAGGCGTCCTCCCATTCCCTGAGCCGAGCCAGAAGTCTTGATGTGTTGGTCTAGTTGTAGTTCTTTATCCCCACGTGTACTTGTGTGTGTGTCGACATGTACATGCTACTACTTGGTATTTTTTTCTTACTTTGTTACCTTATTTGATAAGTATATCTTTAATGCGACTTTTACTTGTTTTTTCACCATCATTTAATTATTATTGCCAACTTTTAGATGACGTGGTACATCGTGTACAAGGGACGGGTTCCTGGAGTCTATGATGATTGGGAAGACTGCCGGAGACAGGTGCATCGTTTCAGCGGCAATAGCTACAAAGGGTACAATACTATGGCGGAGGCGGAAGCTAGATACGCGCGCTATCTAGCGGGAGTTAGGACGAGGAACTGGATGAAGACCTATACCTCCGTCGTGGTGATGGTTATTGTCCTTGGTTGTCTGTCATGCATGTTCCTACTTTAGATGTCTAGGCGAGCTTCCGCGAGCTCTAACTTGGTTGAGACATGTATTCATGTCATCAATAGCTACTTTGTAACTTGATTGAAATAATATAACTTATACTTTGTATTTATGTATGTGACTTATCTATATGTATTTGTTTCTATCATGTCTGTGTATTTATTTTTGTATTGTATATCTGTGTATTTATTTCTATACTGTATATCTGTGTATATCAGCTATATTGTATATAATCTGTATTGAATATCATCTGTATTGAGTATTTTTTTTGTTTTTTTGAAAAGCTAAGCCGTGGCGCACATATACGTTGTTAGTGGCGCACCACGTTGGTGGCGCACCTGGTCAGCTACTAGTAGCGCACTATGTTATGAGCCACAGGAATAACCGTAGTGGCGCACCAGCCAGTGCGTCACTACTAACTACATACTAGCAACGCACTTGTCATGCGCCACAGGAAAAACAGTGGTAGCGCACTGTGTTGTGCGCCACTACTATGTCGAGATACCTGTAGCGCACCTGGCAGTGCGCTACGGGCACTTTTTAGCCGTAGCATAGAAGTCGTGGCGCACTAATAGGTGCGCCACGGATTAGCTGTTTTCTAGTAGTGATTGATTCTATCATGTCTATGTTATTTGTGATCTTGCATGCTTTCCTTTATTAGTAGCTATCTTGGCCGAGTAGATGCTAGCAACTCCAAGAGAGAGTATTTATGCTCGATAGTGGGTTCATGCCTCTAGGAATCTAGGGAAGTGACAGAAATCTCTAAGGTACTAGATGTGATGTTGCTACTAGGGAGAAAACAACAATCCTTTGTTCATGAATCAATCGTATTGTTTACTTTACACACTTTGCTTAATGCAATTATCTGTTGCTTGCAACTTAATACTAGAGGGGGTTCGGATGGTAACCTGAAGGTGGATTATTAGTCATAGATGCAGTTGGATTACGGTCTATGTATAATGTTGTAATGCCCAATCAAATCTCGTAGGAGTAAAGATGATTAGTATATGCATGGTATGCTTTCTCGGTGTCTATCAATTGCCCTGCTGTAATTTGTTCACCCAACATGTCATCTATCTTAAGGAGAATCACCTCTACTGAACTATGGACCCCGGTCCACTCTTTTACCATCAATCTACAAGCTATTTACTATTTTCTGTTCACTTTCTGCAAGCAATTACTATTTTCCACATAATACGTTTAATCCTTTGTTTTCAGCAAAACCGGTGAGATTGACAACCTCACTGTAAGTTGGGGGCAAAGTTCTGTGGTTGTGTTGTGCAGGATTCCAAGTTGGAAACAACACCTTGAAGGTGTTTCCTTGCTCGTACTGGTTCGATAACCTTGGTTTCATAACTGAGGGGAAACTTGCTATTGTGCTCATCATACCTTCCTCTTGGGGTTCCCCAACGAGCTCGATACATTTTGAGCCATCAAATGTGGAAGCTCCAGATCTTACTGAAGATTTAATCCTTGCCATGAGGCGGATTGAATTTTTGATAAAGCACGGAGAACTGAAGGGATCCAACTTAGTCCATGGCTCGCTAGCTCGTCGGATTCAACCTCTCTAGCACCGTGGGGATTGTCTGATGCACACGATCACCAAGGGCAGAAAAGACAGCCTGGGGATTTATGGGCTCTCGATTCCCAACAAAGATTATGAGACTCGGGTCCGATGGCTGATCAAGGAGAGGATAGACCGGAAGATTCCAGATGTCTCTTTGGACATGTTCATGACAGACACGCCCTTGACCCCATTAAGAGTTTCGACTGACTTCCCATGTACTTGCTTATTTGTATGTTTTATTCGCAATACTGAGATAATTCATCTTTCAGCTTGCTAACCTCCTCGAGTCAGAGCTTTCTCCTCTCGAGGGATATCCGCCCGAGGATCCAGTTCCTCGGGATGATGATGAGCTGGAATTGCTACCAGAAGCTCTTACCCGCAAGCGCAAGGCTCTGTTCATGCAAGCTGACCCACAAACTATGTTAGTTGTCAACAAGTAAGTTCTTCCATCGAACCATGTATTTTTGTTTATGTTCCTGCCGGGTCATAACAATCTTGTTCTGTTATTGTCTAGAGCTAAATCAATCATGAAAGGAAAAGGAAAAGGAAAGTCCGGAAAGGTTCTACGCCAGCAGAAGCTGACCATTGTCTCGCCCGTTGCTGCACCTCTGACTCCTACTCCGATCCCATCCTCAGTGCCGGAAGATATTCCATCTCCACGCATTGAGGATGTTATGGCTTAATCTGAAGAGCCAGTGAACACTGGTTCACAGTCCGACGTCACCATGGGTGACTCAGAAGTTGATATGGGTGAACCCACTAAGGGTAATGACCCCTCAGTCAAAACCTTGCAAAGAACCATCTACAAAATCTGGGTGTTGCCAAAGTTGGCCTTACTTGGAAAAGCGCAGAAGAAATCCAAAAACTGGCCCTCCACTTCTTGGAGACCAGAAACATTACGGCTGACGAGGAGGCTCAAGAAGCCGAAGATGTAAAACTTTTCGAGCTACTTGAACAAGTATGTCTTCGCGACTAGAAGCTACACGCTAGTGCGGTTATGCCTCCACTAGTTATTCCTCTAACCCTTGCCGAGAAGGTTTCTGCTGAAGTCAACATGAGTCTCAACAAACTGACGCATGGGCACTTTGTAAGTCTTTTTTCGAATCTTTTGTTGTAGTTAATATCATATCCTCTAGCCCCCAAGCATGCAGTTGGACAGAACTAGAATTCTGAGTTTATGCTTAAATAAGATGCCAAAGAATGAAGTAGTGTAGCCCCCAAGGCTCGTTATGAAATTTAGTTCAAAATAGAAGCTCAGGTCTTAGTAGCTTTCAGACTTACAGATTTTTTGGTTACAACCAGGAATTGTTAAAGAACATCTGCAACAAGCAGAGAGAGATCAAAACTCTCCGTCATGAAAATGCCAAGTTGAAAGTTGAGAAGGATGATGCCGAAAGTAAGTTTCACGACAATGTCTTCTTAGATTTTTGTTTCAGTCGAATTTGACTAACTTGTGTGTCTTACTCCAGACTTGCTTGCTGAATATTGCAAACTTGCGGAGAAAGCCCAAATTTATAAAACTATGGAATTTGAGAATGTTGGCCTACGCGAGAAGCTCAAGAAATTGCAAGTGGATCATGAGCGCAGCGTCAGCAACATACTTGAGTCGAGCAACCATGCCACCAAAAAATATGACATGGCCATTGCTCGCCAAGATAAATAATTCTCGGAATTAAAAGCTGAGTTTGACAGGCAGAAGGATACCACCTAGGCCCTCCGGGATGAACTCTAGAGTCTGAGGAGGAGAAGACCAAAGTAGATGAATCGATCTTCAGTACGTACTTACTGCCATTCTGACTCTTTGCTTGATTTTTTGACTTTCATAGTCAGATTTTTCTAACAATTCTCCCTTTTTAGGGCCTCTCAGCCTCCTAGATTCGTCTTCATCTGAGTCATGCCTCAGCTAGCTTGTCGTAGTCGGGGATTGGATACATGATTTCTACCAATCCCTTGAGGATATTGGGGAAACCGTGAATCTCTCCGACTTAGACAAATTGTCCGCCTTTGAGCTGCATGACAAAGTGAAGGATATCCAACAGTTGGTCGAGGACTGGAAGATGTCCTATGCTCGCACAGCAGCACAAAACACCCTTACTTTGGTAATGAGCCACCATGGAAACATGGAAATCTGGCAAGTTACCAAAGGATATTCAACTATTATGAAGATGGCAAGGATCAGAATGTTGGTGCTATCTAGGACTCGTGCGTCGGTCATGCTTGCCGCGTAGCCGATGCAACAAACTACGATAAGCCATTCTTCAAGCCCGTCAATCCGCCTCCAACCCCAGTAGAAGAGGAAATTCCCGAAGACGATGATGAAGAGATTGAGTTTGACATCCCCATCTCGGAAAAAGATCAAGGTAGCATGGGTACCAGCACTAGCGAGCTGGCAGATCCTTCTCCTGCAACATAAACATTTGCAAGAAAATTTGTGTTATTCTGAAACAATCCATTGATGTAATGTTTAAACTTATTCATTTTGAGGTGCTGCTATGTAAGAACTAATACTTTACACTTAGCATGCATGTTTTTATTATGTTCTTGAAAAATACTTAAGCACTGTTTTGTTTATACTTGTCGTTTATCTCGCTTTCGGCCACATCCCTTTCATGATCCAACAAACCTTTAGCATGGAAACTTTGCCAAGTAACGGAGCTCAATTGCTAAACCAGTTTAAACCCGGAATCAAAGCCGGCTTCCAGTGCCAATAATTCACTACTCGGAAAATACCCGCATCTAGCAATCAGACAAAAACCCAAGTATAAACTAAAAATTAGACTTACACCCAAAGGTAGCATTTTTTAGAATCGAAAATCTACTCAGAACAAACATGAGCATAAAGTACATTCAAATATTCTAGGATTTTTGACTATGACATGATCATTCGCAAATAAGATGGTACTTAAAAAACATCTCAGGAAAATCATTGAGGAGACCAATACTTTATTTCACTTTAAACATGTACACTGATATGATTACAAAGAAAGAAATGTTAAGAATAAAAGGGACGTAGATGAGCAATATTCCATGGACGGTCTATCTCATCCACGTATGTACTGCCTCCAGCTCTCTTTCTCTTCTTAGTAGCAGGTCTTTCTTTTTTTGGCCTCATGTCCATTAGGTAGTATGAACCATTATACAATACCCTGCTAACCGTAAAGGGCCCTTCCCAGATTGGGGCAAGTTTGTGCTCTCTTTTTTGCACTAGTTGGAGAACTAGATCACCCTTCTTAAAAGACCGATTTTTTACTCTCTGACTATGATACCTACGTAACTTCTGCTGATAGGCTGTAGATCTCTATTCAGCAATGATGCACACTTCCTCGAGCATATAGAGGTCATCTTTGTCGAGAAACTTCGGCATCATCTTCGACATACACAGCTACTCGGGAGATAGATGGATAACATCACTCAGAAGAACTGTCTCTACACCATAGACCAAGAAGAAGGGTGTATATCTAGTTGACCTATTAAGAGTAGTTCGTACACTCCATACAACAAATGCCAATTTGTCCGCCTAAGCCCCCGCATCACAATGAAGTGGTGCTTCGAGTCTGGGATGGAGGCCTTGAAGAATTAAACCATTTGCCCTTTCAACTTGTCCATTGGTTTGTGGATGCACGACTGATGCAATATCGAGTCGTATCCATTGTTCTTCACAAAATATGACAAGTTATCCCATGGAAAAGTTACTCCCGTTGTCTGTAATACTACTGTGCGGATAACCGAATCGGATTATAACATTCTCGATGAATCTTTTGGCTATTGCTCCATCACAACTTATGACAGGTTTAGCCTCAATCCATTTTGTAAATTTATCCACCATCACTAGGAGGTGAGTAAATCCACTTGGAGCCCATTTAAACGGTCCTACCATGTCAAACCTTCAGACCGCAAAGGGCCATGTAATCGAAATTGTTCGCAGCTGATCAGCCGGAACATGATCTTGTTTGGCATATTTTTGGAAACCTTTGCATGTCCTAACCAGCCTATCAGCATCTGCCTTAGCTGTAAACCAGAAAAATCCGTGTCGAAAAGCTTTTTCCACCAAAGATTTGTCTATAGAGTGATGTCCGCATTCGCCTTTGTGGATTTCCCTTAGGATTTCCACTCCTTCTTCCAGAGAAACACAGTGCTAAAAACCCCATACACACTCTGCATGTAGAGCTCTCCACTGATTACTGTGTAGGATTTTGCTCGTCGGACAATCTGTCGGCTCAGAACTTCGTCTTCGGGTAATTTTACGTCTACCAAGAATTCGAGGTAGGTTTTTTCCAACTGGGAATTACAGCTATAAATACTATGAGCGGTGAGTCAAATTTTATCGGATACTCCTCATCAACTCCTATGATAGAGGGAAATTAGAGATGCTCCAAAAATCACCATCTAGGACCTTTTTCGTGTAGAGCCTATTCTTGGTAGTGCATTTGCTTCCTCATTTTCTGTTCGGGGAATGTGTTGGACTTCAAACCCTTCGAATGATTTTGCTAGTTCATCCACGATAGCTCGATATGATTCCCTATCCTCTCAAACGCGTCGGTTAACCTTAAGTGTGTCTCCCTATGGGTTCAAGAACTATGTAGACATGATCAAGACTTTCTTCGATCAATAATCATTAGCGGGACGTGGAGATCCATAACGACTCCCACTAGTTCCATGAAAATCAGATGATCATCTCAACCACTTTTGCTGCAATCAAATTCCTTTTGTCTCACGATATATTACTTGTCTGAGATTCGATCACTCGGTATCATCTATACCTTGTTTAATCTCGTTCCCGACAAGTACTCTTTTTCTTGTTCCTATGATATGACATTCTAGTGATCAAATCACTTGCTTGCAAGGCTATGTCAATGTGATATCACCGAGAGGGTCCTAAGTATATATCTTTGTCATCTGGATGGACAAATCCCAATCTTGATCTACGAGCCTCAACTGCCACTTTCCAAATACCGATGACACCTTTATAATCACTCTGTTATGGTGTGACATTTGATGTAATCAAAGTACTCTCCCGGTGAAAGTGATTGGCGTGATCTCATGGTCTAAGGACATTGAGTTACTACGAATGCGATAGCAATTTAAACTTGATGACGTGATTGTATTGCTACATCTACTGTGGGTGACTGTTCATCATATCATTCTCTAATGATATGACCCTGTTATTAACAACATCCAATGTTCATGATCGGGAAACCTTTGATCATATGTTAATCAACAAGCTAGTATAAAGAGAGGCTTTACTAGGAACCTTATCTTTTTATAATTCACACATGTATTAATGTTTCCTTATTAATAGAACTCTAGCATGAAAAATAAACATTTGTTATAAACCTGGAATAGCATAATAACCACTTTATTATTGCCTCTTGGGCATATTCCTTTCAATCACTAAGGATGCTCAAGGAACCAAGACGCCCAAACGAGAAGAATGAAAGTGGAGACAAAAGAAGCTGGACAAACCGGTGGTTGAACCGGTGCGCTGGCTGATGACTGCAAGTGCACAGATCATTTGTAGCTAGTTTCAAAATAAAGATATCGGTCTCATAGGGAGCAGGAGTCTGAAGTCTAATAACTCTTGAAATAAATATAACAATAGAAATGCTAAATAAAGTTCTAAGTGACAAGATAAAATGCGAGTATTGTGTAAAAAGGTGTTTTGGGGTTTTTAGTATAAGAGCAACAATAAAGTAAAGTAAAACAGCTGAATACAGAAAGTAAG
Source organism: Avena sativa (assembly GCA_916181665.1). NCBI lineage: Eukaryota > Viridiplantae > Streptophyta > Magnoliopsida > Poales > Poaceae > Avena > Avena sativa. Next base: position 622,309,208 of record OV702288.1, on the reverse strand, counting down.
TATCTCGTATGTAAGAGAGATTGGAACTGCAATAGGGGAAAGCCGTTCTCAGGGAGTAGCGGATACACCACTAGCATTATAAGGAGCTAAGGTAAAGATTATTATCATGAACATTCTCAACTGTGTATGTGTGGGAGGAACTCTGTATTTGGACAAATAGACAGCAACCGCTACTCACATCATCCTCATAACCACAGTAGTCAGCAATCAACATCAATCGAATTACTACGCTATTGAGGGACGTAATCCCGTAGGACGTATCCCATGGCATGGATAGTCTTTCGTGAGTTTCCTCGATTTCCCAAGTTGATACATAAGGAGTGCCAACAGCTTTATAGTCACTATAAGTGCTTGCACACCTCCGTCTACCAACAAATAGTTCCCTCCATCAAGTCCCCATCAGAGGCAAATATTGAGAGGTCGACTTCTCTCAACATCAAAATAAAGACAATCTAACACATGGTCACAACGATGGATATCATAATAAACTTTATCTTATTTCAATCTCATACTAGGGTTTCTCCATCTCCTCAAGAACTAATGATCTACTCAGACATGGAGGCAATCAACATCATGGCAATAACAATGGAATTTATCGTAGATGAATAGTACTTGTATAAATCCACAATGAGTACCGAAATTACAACAAGATCTAGACAAGATGTAGATGGGATGGATGGAGATGGTGGTGATGCAACGTTGGATGATGAAGATCGATGCCTTAGCCTTCTGGATCTGCGCAGGATGAAGATGGATCCCAGGTGGATGAGTTCCCCCTCTAGATGCCTTCTAAAGGTGACGTTTCGATGATTTCTGGGTGTTTTGTATGTCGTCTCCCTAATCCAGTTGCACAGGGTGAAACTATTTGAGGAGGCGGTGGCGGCGCCAACTACTCCAAGAATTGTGTCCATTGGATCCATCATATGTCCTGATCCTGGTGAAAACAGACATAAAATGTGCGCGCGAGCGCCGTAAAATACCAAGATCCTACATCTACAATGCAAAATAATAGTGTAAAACATGATGCAAATATGCACTCATCAACTTCCCCAAGCTTAGACTCTTGCTCGTCCTGAGCAAGTTTAGCTTAATGGATGTGATCTTCATATTCATGAAGCTGAGTCGATAAAATAAATGAGGCAGTTGCAGCATGTGTTTATCATATACGAGACATAGGAATAAGTTCATGAATAGTACCTTACTCAAACCATCTGAATAGTATTAGCAGGCTTCCACACCCTAGTGATCAACAGTTCATAAAAGATGAATCTCAACATAATGTAAAAGTATCTGGTTCAACCGAATGAGTTAGCGAGGTAGTCCCAAGTGTTTTAGGATCATCGTATTCACTTGGGATTCAAAATATCAAAAGGGTCCCTTTGTCATACTACAATATAGTGGTATATGCCTATTTGATCTTTGCACACTCGCTCTTTTTTCTTCTTTCTTTTCTTCTCTTTTGTGTATATGATCACACTTTTGTTTAAGTGTTGTGAAAAGGAGCTAACCATACATTCCACTTCATGTAGGAATTCAAAGTTCAACGATCTCAATTATCAAATTCCAATTGTATATGAAGCATTATTATGACTTGAAGATTCTACCTCGACTTGTTCTCACTCTATTTTGATAGCACTTTAATTTTCCTTTGTTCAAGGTTTCTTTTTCAACTTAACTGCATAGATAGTTTTTATTTGTAAATCAAGCCGTAGAGTTACAACATGTTGACCAAATTATCTTTATGTGTTCCATTAATAACAATGGTGTGGAAGACTCCTATTGCTATTATCAAGTGCAACTAAAATTATACTCAAGCCATTCATATATCCAATAAGATAAGCACAAACTCAATATTGCTCCATAATAATAATACACTTGGAATTTCGTAAAAGGGATCGACTATTCCTAAAGGGAATTCTAATGATGCAAACTTTATTTCTAGTTTGAACTAATGCAAAACTATAATAGTAATGTAAAACTTATAAGATAGATTACAAGGTCTTAAAGATCTCCCCAAGCTTGGAATCAAGCCAGGCGGGATCAAATAATCCCTTGCGATTATTTGATACCGTGATTATTGTAGATCACTGTGGCGCCATGGCATGTAACACCATGGTGCGTAGCTTCTTATTGGTCTCCTCCAGAGCAGTAATGCGGCTACAGCACCTGCGCAGATCAGATAGCAGAGTGTCCACTCTATCTATGGGCTTAGTCACCAATAGGAGAAGATCATATTTCTTCTCTATCTCCTTAAGACGATGGCGGACTTCGACGCGATGAAGTAGTTCCTGCTTCTGATATATCTCTAGTGCTCGCACATGATCCTTGGTCCTGGGGACAGCTTCTTCTTCCTCATCCATAATTGATGGATCGGGGAAGTGGAAGCCGTACCTCACTCTTCTTGAGGCTTCACCCTCATACGAGCACCAATGGTTGGCTTCAAGAGTGGCGCGTTTGCTCCCATGCTAGCACCTGCATCAATATTAGGTAATTCCTTACACTTGTGCGGCCTAGGGTCCGTGGTGACGAACTTGACCGTCTCCACGCGCCCTTTTCCATGCAGCTTGTGACCTTCTCTCTCTTATTGAGCTCTCTTCATTGCCGCCCAGTTGATCTCCGGGGGATCATAGACATCATGGCGGATGTAAACATCAACCACATCATCATCAGAATCATTGTTGTGGTAGCTTGGCTCGACGTACTCCTTGTACCCCGGGCTAAACCTCTCCACCTCCTCATTGTCGTCCTCCATGGACTGGATGCGAGAGCGATCCCTGGAAGGAGCAATGAGGCCTAGGGGTTTCCCACGGCCTGGGACGGGATAGAGCATGGCTGGATTGATTCCTGGAGATTATGATTAGAGAGAGACAATGGTAGTATATAAGGGGGGTCAGAGGTTGGTAAAACTCGTGAGAAACACCAAATTGTCGCCCAAGAAAATAATCTTAACAAAATAGGGAAAGAAATCATGGATTTGGAAGAGTCCTACCGCGTAACAACCAACTATATATACGGGCGTGACCCGTATAGCTCCGGTCGTATAGTTGGTTCCAGGCAGATATTTCCAAATATCTCAAGTCCATGTAGATTAAGTCATGACTCGGAACTTACAATAACCTTTTTAGATAAAAAACGAAAAGGCAAAAGAAATGTGTTTGGTAGTTTAACGACCAACTATACGGCCAAAAAATTTCCTCCGGTCGTATAGTTGCGACCGTATAGATACAAACATCAAGAATTGAAAGTGTTTGAGAGTTTAACGACCAACTATACGACTGGACTTTTAGCTCCGGTCTTATAGTTGCGCCCGTATAGGTCCAGACTTTGAAAACAATTTCATGAAGAAGATACAAAGAGTTTAACGACAAACCATACGGCGGGAGATTTTTCTCCGGTCGTATAGTTGTGCTCGTATAGATGGTAAAAAACCTCAGACAACTTCAGAAAAACACGAGGATCTCAAAGGCAAAAAAATAGAAGTAAACTCTGTGAAAACAAATCACTTATTTGAGTAGGAACACTTACCTCGAACTTACCGTTTGCTTATTCGGGGATGAAAAGCTCCTCCAACAAGAAAGTTTCCTTCTCTTTTGGAGGAATTGACTTTAGTTCATTGAATAATTCTCGTAAACGAAAATCACCAAGACTAAAGTTCCTCTCAACAAGATTGGTGTCTTGCTGGGCAAACATGGACATTGCATCCAACATCTTTATTTCTTGCCTCTGCATAATCTGCAACTCAAATTCTTAAAGTGAAAGGATCCAGCGGATCAGTCTTGGCTTAAGGGTAATTCTTTTGAGCATCCTTAAGATTTCTACTAGCATGATGCATAATATGTCGTGGTGGTGTCACGACAGATGCCATGGATAGGCTAAAGGTGGGGACAAGATGCACTAGAGGAATCCAGGGAGGGATAGTGTGGTGATTCCACACACAGATGTTTGTATTTGATTCACTTCCAAGGTTTACAAGTGCTCCTTGAGCTGTATTGGGGAGAGGAGGAAGAAGGTACTCTCTTACTCTCACCACTAGCTAGCCCTCAAGAACATACCAACCAACTATAGATCAATCAACTAGTCCCAGACCAACCCCTTCTTCAGATGCACTAGCCCTCCTTATATAGGGGTGGCTAGGTCTCCAATTAGGGAATACATGGAGGCATATTCCAAGGAATATGCCTCTTCCCAAAATAGTAAGCCGATCGGGTCACTTTTGCCCAGCGTCATCCGTGCAGAGGCTACGTGAGCCTCTGCGGCGCCCGCGTCATCCGACACAAGCATCGTCACCCTTGTTGGCCACGCCTCAGTGGTCCTGGCCTCTGTCCGCTTCGCTCACGCTCTGGGTACAGTGGTCACCTTTTGACCAACGAGATACCTTCCTTCTCTTGCAAGCTTGATATAACCCGGATCATGCCTGGCTGATCCGGCCACACCTGTACCTGCATACAAGTTACATGAATACTGCCGGCATATGACATAAGTCGGTCGGGACTCAGTTAGGTGGACATCGTCCGGTCTAGGTCACTCCGTGATTCGGCCTGCCTTGAGGTGACTCGGCCAGCATTCGCTTTGACCTTGCCGTACCTCGGCTAACTCGGCCATTATACCCCGGCGTGACCCTACCCAGGGGTATCCCCCCAACATTAGTCCCCGAAGCTAGTGCGGTCTTAGATGCCTTAGCTGCTAAGGCCACAGCAAGTTCAATTTCACCGAGCCTTTTGCTCCGAGTTACATCGTATCTCGGATTTCATTGACTATCTTTTCCCTTGGCACATTCCGAGTTTTCACTCGCTAGCCGGGTCATCCCACTGTTATCTGGGTTACTCTTCCTTCTCTCGTACGCTTCCCCACGTCCTACATGGAGGGTGATCATTATTTTGCCCCATTTTAAGGGCATGCGCCAGTAACTGCCGCAGTTATTGTCAGATTTTATTGTTGCCCACGTCACATCGTGTTTATCTCCTCGTTAACTGTATCACCACATCACGTCGTGGGATCCCCTGCGCCCTGTGGCCCTTCCTGTGGCTCATCGCCGATTGGCTGATCCGGATTGTACACGGCCACACCGTGTGGCTCTTCCGCACAACGTGATGCCACTAACCCTCCTAGGCGTGGTTAAATAGGGGAGGGGCGCGCCCCTTGGGTATTTTCCCCATTCCCGCGCCCCTCTGCCTCTTCTTCTTCTTCCCAGCAACTGCGCCGCCGCCGCACCTGCTTAGCCGCGCCGCCGCTGCCCCGTGCCATTCGCACCGGCGTCGCCGCCACTCCCACGCATCCCCACCGCCATGGGTCCATGCCAATCCAGGCCACTGCCCCCCACCGTTGATAGGGCTAGTGAGGACAGTGACCTAGAAATGACGGAGGAGGAACTCGCCGTCGCGGAACAGGAGATGGAGGAGGACGCGGAGAACGCCGAGCGCGGCGCCTGGGCGGGGTCCTGGGTATGCCAGGACGATCTCGACTGGCTGTATCGCACTCGCCATATCCTGAAGGGCGTCATCGCCCGCCTCGCCGTCGAGGAACTAGCTCCCTCACCCAATCCGGGTGAGTTTGTAGTATTCCTCTCCCACTTCCAGCGTGGGTTCGGCCTCCCTGTCAGCGACTTCTTCCATGACTGGCTCAACATCTACGAGCTTCAGCCGCATCATCTTCCGGCGAACGCCATCACGTCTCTCTCTGCCTTTGCTTCCACCATCGAGGGCTACACCGGATTATGGCCCAATAAGGAGCTCTGGATCCGGTTCTTTGGTCTACGCTGGAACATGATTCTGAATAGAGATCTTGATCCGGAGGACAAACAGCTCACATAGTTCGACGCAGCTTCTATCTCTCCTCGGAAACAATCCGTCTTTCCCCGAGTCACGGGGCTTGACTCTTGCAAGGGCTGGGCCCGAACCTTCTTTTATGTCTGAAATGGCACAACTGAAGATTTGATCCGGCTGCGCCCCTACGCTCCGGGTCCTCCTAATCCGGATCTCTGGGACTAGATCCCCAAGAAGCCCACTGTCCTGGCGAACCAAGTCAACAAAAGGTTCCAGGAGCTGAAGGATCTGGGATTGCGCAATGAGGATGAAGTGATCAAATTCGTCCGCAATCGGATCTCCCCTCTCCAGAAACGCACTCACAAACTCTGCCACATGAGCTGGCGCCTTGACCCCAACCGGACCTCCTCATTCGAGTTGAGCAACACAGAGATTTTCCGTCGGGTCAAGTCCCTCTTCACCACCAACAAGAAGTTCACCGTTGAATGGGTGTGGGGGATCGAGCACTTCTGCCAAGATAGGCTTCCTCCTGCAGTAAATCTCGTGCTCCAATCCTTTTCCGAGTTAAATTATATGTCGGAATTTATTGTATGTTTGATCCCTTTGCATTTTCTCTCTTAGATGTTTCTTCAGCAAACTCTTGAGGATGGCACCGAGCCTTCTCTCAATGGGCGCCGGATCGAGATGTCCCGGACGAGGAGGAGACGGATCAGGAGATGTTCCTTCCGTTCCCTGATGCGACCAAGCGACATACCGGTAAACTTTCTTCTATTAGAGATTGGCCTGAGGATGAAGATGATTCTGACGTCGAGGTGATGGAAGCATTTGACACTGTCCCCCTTCCTTACGCTTTTCCGGCATCAGCTAACCCCGGTGGGCAGATCCATGAAGATCCTCCCCTCGCCATGGGCGAGCCTGTCCCTGTCGCGCCAAAGAAAAGGGAAGCTACATATGCTTCTTCTTCCGAACCTTCCAAACCGGCGAAGAGACGAAAGAAGTCTGTAGACAAAGATGCCACCAAGCCTATGACTAAGGCCATAACTCGGAGGGCTCGCAAACCCAAGGAGCCTTTAACCTCGGACGAGTAAGTCACTTCTTCCTTATCCAATTTTCTGCTTCGTGATTTGCTATTAATTTGTTCTTCCTTGGTTATAATTTCTTATCACTCATCGTTTGATTCGGCAGGGCCATGGTGGAGGTCCCTCAGAGCGGACCTGGCATCGCCTCGCCGCTCCGACATAGCCCTTCTCCCCCTCATGGCGATGATTCTCGCCCGCTGAGCCCCATTCAGGAGGCTCCAGCAGCTGCTCCAGGTTCGAGCCCACCTCGTCCAGAGGAGGACAACCTTAGAGCGGGGGGAACTGGCTCTGCCGAGGCAGCAGCAACCACCACTTCTGCTCCGCTGCCACCAGCTTCATCCGAGATACCAATAGCACCTCCGCCAAAACAAAAATCAGCACCAGCATCCGCGCCAGCACCAACAGCAGCAGCACAAGCATCAGCAACAGGACCAAGTCCTTCCGCCTCGTCCGAGTCTTCCAAGGCTCGGCGAGAAGGCACCAGTAGCACCAAGGCTAGCACTAAGGCAGCTCCCAAGGGCAAATCCGTCGCAGCAACTTCAACCTCTCAGTAGCAGCCCAAGGGCAAAAAGGCTCCTAACACCGCCAAGGCAGCGTCCATCGAGGCTGGACAGCGCACACTTGCGTCCATGCTTTCGAAGAAGACCCCACCGACGAAGGAGACCTCTACCGGGTCAGCTGATGTGCAACTCGTTTTGCACACGAGCCCCGCTGTTACCCAGGTTGAAAGGAGGGAAGCCCATGCTAAGGGTCTGGTTGCACCCCACATGCTTAGTGGGGAACGCTATCCTCCGACCTTGATCGAGTTTGTTAACAACTGGAACAAGGTGGAGTTCGTCCATAATGACGTTCTCCTGGAGAAGTTTGGGCCTGCCGAGTTTGCTGCTCAGATGAACACCGCTTCTAAGGCAATCAACCTTGCAGGTCGGATGATGGAGGTACGCTACTTCGCCTTTTCCTTAACATGTACTAGATATTAGTGATATAGCGATTAGTCCCCGAGCCTCCGGGGGAGTAGCTTGTTACTCGGCCGGATGCTCCTTAGAGAATTAGCGTAGCTCCTTAGTGACTTCGAATATGCACACACCTAGAGCCGGGTTAAGTTCCGCTTGGCCTAGATCTTGTATACTTCGAATATGCACACACCTAGAGCCGGGTTAAGTCCCACTTAGCCCGGATCTTGTACACTTCGAATATGCACACACCTAGAGCCGGGTTAAGTCCCACTTGGCCTGGATCTTGTATACTCTTTTCAGGTGACCACCAATCGCCGGAGCGCTGAGTTTCAGCATCTCTTGGATACTCACAAGATGCTGCGCGTGAAACATACTACACTTCTTGCCGAATACGAGAAAAGGGGTAAGTTTTCTCCTTGGCATTTTTCCCAGTTCTCTTCTTCTTTTTCTGGCAAACTAATCTGATATTTGGATTGTGCAGCTAGAGTGGAGGCTGAGAACATCCTTATGAGGAAAAATTTGGATCAGATAAAGGGTAAGTCATTTTGCTCAATCTCCCTCTGCGCCCTATCTTCTTTTCTTCTTGGTTCGACAAATATTCATACCTCGGCTTTGCCGGGTCAACAAACTATTTCAGCATCTCTTGAAGATAGTGTGCTTGTGCCTAATATGATGCTACATTTTCTCGAACAAGCAGGGCAGCACCAGGCCGAACTCAAGAAGAAAGATGATGAGCTTGCCCTCCTCCGGACCAAGGACAAAGAAATTGCCAAGCTTAAGGCAGAGATGAAGAAACTCAAGGCGCTCCACAAATCCGAGATGGATAAAGCTGGCCAAGATTTCTCCGAAGAGCAAGAGCGTCTGAAGCTCCAAATTTCCAAGGACCAAGAACTGCTGAAAGAGGCCGATGTCAAGCTTGAGTTGGCGAATGCTGAACTTGTGCAACTCCGGGAGAGGCGCGACAACTGCACGAAGGAGCTGACCCGGGTCCATAGCCATATTTTTCGTAAGTTCTTTTCCTTCAACCGAAGTTGATCTTTCCGGGTCTACTTCCTTTACTTACTCCACTTGTCTTGTTTTTCAGACAAATTTCTGGAGAGTGATGTCATTGCATCCAATGCCGTTACCAAGTTCCGCAAGCAGAGAGGTACTCCATCTGGTCCTGGCACCATTCCTCTTGATCTGGAGGATTTGATAGTCAGCTTGTCCTCCCGAGTCGAGATCGTAAAGAACTATGGCAAGGATATCTTGGATGTAGCGATCCGGATCTTCAATGCCTTTTGGCTTGAAGAAGATACTCCTGAGGGGGCTACTGCTCTTATTGCCAAGCTTATGGAGTGCGAGACTCAGCTCGATCTTTGGAGGGAATCCGCTGGACGCGCTGGAGCTGAAATTGTCCTCCACTATGTGCTCACTTGGTACGAAAAGATAAACCTGAAGCTTCTCGAGCGCATGCGCACCGGATCAAGGTGGTCCACTGACCCGGATTGGATTGCTCGGCGCAAGGCTTGTGCCCATAGCCTCATTCAATACACCCCCATCCATTAATGGAATGAGGGACCAAGTTTCCTTGGCGCTGTCGACGACGAATATGTCGAAGAAGGTTTGGGTGAGGAAGAAGAGGACGAAGCCTCGGATGTCGAAGAGGATGAAGACGAAGTTGAAGCCGAGGCCGGAGCTACACCTGCTGGCGTCGAGGTTCCTCCTACTGCTGCTCCTTGATTAGAAACACTTGGTAGTTTATCAGATCCCCGGTATGTCGGGTGCAAATGTATTAAGCACATTAGTTATATTTTGCTACTAAGTTGTTTGTGCCGGATTAATTTGGGCGTAGTCCCCGAGTTTCATTTTCTTGTTCCTCCAATTTCTTGGCTCGGCTCGTGTCTACCTTGGTTCGGTTTTATGACTTACGAGTCCGAGTTTCAAAAATTGACTTAACAATACTTGGAAACTTTAGGATTAGTTCAAAATAATTCACCATAATAAAAGCATGGTAAACACAAAATTAGTCAAAATAACAAATGTCGGCTTGATTAAGTTCTTTTCCTTAGTCGTTTTTCGTGTGCTACGCAATTCCAAACTTGTTCTCTTGCTTGCCATGAAGCCAAATCTTGTTGGACAGCAGCAAATTGAAGAATTGAGTTTTTGGTGCTCGCACACTACTAATCCGGCTTAGGTAGAAACAACTTACGCCAGCCGACATAAAAATAAATAACGAATACAGGAAACAGCAAATACCACTAAGGCAGTCCCCGAGTTACTGCTCGAGGTGCAAAGATTTCATTGATAAGCTCATTGTCGGCATACATACTGACATATGAGAGACTCGGATACACACACTTCTTTGCTAAGTGTAGAATGGTCGAAGTAGAGCTACATTCCATGGACGCTTAGATTCCTCGCCGGACCTGTCTGCCTTGTTCTTCTCCTGTGGTTTTGCATCAATGAGATAATATGAGTCATTGTGCAATGCTTTACTTACAATGAATGGCCCTTCCCATGGGGGGGATAGCTTATGCATGCCAGCAGTACGTTGTACCAACCAGAGTACCAGATCACCTTCCCGGAAGACTCGGGGGTTTACTTTCCGGCTATGATAGCGTCGGAGATTTTTCTAATATATGGCGGATCTAGACAATGTCAATTCTCTCGCTTCTTCCAGCAGATCAACATCATTTTGCCGGGCTTCTCGCACTTCGGCTTCTGTGTATTGGGTGACTCTGGGCGAATCATGCTCTATGTCGGCTGGTAATACAGCTTCTGCCCCATATACAAGAAAGAATGGAGTATAGCCTGTTGATCGATTTGGAGTTGTTCTTAAACTCCACAGTACCACTGGTAGTTCTTCTATCCAGCACCCCGCTGATCTTTGCAGCGTCTCAATGAGCCAGGGTTTTATCCCGGATAATACTAATCCGTTGAATCTTTCCACTTGTCCATTCAATGCGGGGTGGGCTACCGAGGCAACGTCCAGCCGGATCTTTTTATCTCGGCAAAATCGTGCAAATGCTCCTTCAGCAAAATTTGTGCCATTATCTGTTATGATACTGTGAGGATAGCCATATCTCAAGATGATATCTTTGAGGAATGTTACGGCCGTAGCTCCATCACATTTTCTTATTGGCATTACTTCAATCCACTTTGTAAACTTGTCCACCATAACCAAGATATGGGTTATATTTCCCCTTGCCGGTTTGAACGGGCCAACCATATCCAAACACCATACGGCAAATGGCTAGGTGATTGGTATGGTCTTGAGCTCCGACATTGGCATATGTGTCTTGGTTGCATACCTCTGAGAGCCATTGCATTTTCTCACCAAATCTTCTACTTGTTCTAAGGCACTTGGCCAGTAGAATCCATGCTGGAAAGCTTTTGCCACCAACGCTCTGGATGAGGCATGATGCCCACATTCCCCTTGATGTATATCTCGTAGGATATCCAGCCCTTCTTCCGGGTCAACACATCGCTGGAGGACATTAGTGACACTTCTCTTGTATAGTTCGGCGTTGATGATTGTGTACGCCTTTGCGCGCCTCTGAATTTGCCTGGACAACACCTCTTCACTGGGCAAAGTTCCATCCTTCAGGCATTGAAATATGGGCAGCGCCCAAGCTGGTATTGCTCGCACTGGAAACAACTCCTCATCTACTTCCATTTGCTCCACCGGCATAACCTCGGCCGGATCATGTTGTGCAGTCCCCGGGTTCTGCGAAGCAGTCCCCGGGTTTCCTGGACCACTTCCCACGTCAATGTCCATGGGTATAGCTCTGGACTCCGGGTGTGCCGGGATATAGATTGAGTCGATTTCTGGGGACGTCCTGATAGATGGTTTTCTGAGGTGCTCTAGTGCTACACCCGGTGGAATTGCTTGTCGGGTTGACCCGAGTTTCGACAATACGTCGACAGCCTCGTTTTCCAGCCGGGGTACATGGTGAAACTCGCATCCCTCAAAGTGCCCAGATATCTTTTGCACATGGAATATGTACAAGGCCATGTTTGTGAAGGAAATATGCCCTGAGAGGCAATAATAAAGTTGTTATTATCTATTCCTTATATATGATAGATGTTTATTTTACATGCTAGAATTGTATTGATCGGAAACATCAATACATGTGTGTTTAATAAACAAAAAGGGTTCCTAGTTATGCCTCTCTTATAGACTAGCTTGTTGATTAACAAGATGATCAAGGTTTCCTGATCATGGACATTGGATGTTGTTAATAACAAGGTCACACCATTGGTGGAATGATGTGATGAAAATTCATCCGAAGTATAGCATTACGATCAAGTCATTATGTTTATATTGCTATAACATCATACGAAGTAATCTTTATCCTTAGACCATGAGATCATGTTAATTTCTAACACCTGAAGAGTATCTTGATAACATCAAACGTCACACCGTAACAGGGTGACTACAAAGATGGGTTCAGTGCTACGAAGGTTTTATGTTGAGGCTCATGGATCAAGAGTGGAATTTGTCAATCCCCATGACGGATAGATATACTCTGGGCCCTCTCGGTGATATCACATTGAGATAGCTTGCAAGCAAGTGATGTGATCACTAGAATGTTATATCACGGGAACGAGAAAAGAGTGCATGTCGGTAACAAGATCAAACTAGGTATTTGGATACCGATGATCGAATTACAAGCGTTAAAGGTTCTCATGATCACAGAAGTCATCGTTGAATATGAAGGAGTCAGTATGGATCTCCAGGTCCCGCTTCTGACTATTGATCTGAGAGGAGTCTCAATCATGTCTGCATTATTCGCAAACTGTAGGGTTACACACTTAAGAGTTACCGGACACCATTTTGGAGCACATATGTTTCAGACGAAAGAATTGCAAAGCACAGGAATTGTTTCGATAGAAACCAGAAATTGTTTCAGGTGAAATTGTAGAAAGTGGTTATGTATGTGATATTGAAATATTGCAAGGGGTTATATGTGAATTTTTGTTAATTAAAGTAATTAACAAAATTCTGAATAAATTTAATAAAAGAGTTTTATTAAATGAGAGAGCATTAAACTTGGAGAATTTTAATGCATTTAAAGTGGGCACTTTAAAAGGGAATGTGAAGAGGCATTTTAATGTGGAGGGGTTACCACCACATGAATGGGGGAGGTGAGGGGTCACCCCCCCATGCGCCGGCCATGGAGAGGAGGGGAACCCCCTCCTCCTATAAAAGGCCCTCCTCCTCCTTCTTCCTTACACCTCCTTGTGAAGGATCTCTATCCCCCTCTAGAATTATTCCCCAATGGTCTTGGATTAGCGAGATACATGTTCCCGATGGCATTTCGTTTGGAAGGAGTTGCTGCTTCCGCTGGATCGCTAGAGCGAGGAGGTGGAGGTTGTCTGGTGGCTTGAACGTGTGTGCGAGTACAGATGCGCTGCTGAGTTGCGGCACTCAGACTTCCTCACGATCTTGAGATCGGCAAGTGTACGACTACATCAACCACGAGTTCCTACTCGTTAACAAAACTCGTTGTCTTCAAGGGTAAGTTCTCGTTGGATGTTTGTCCACCCATTGCTTTGTACCTAGTAGATAGATTTTGGCGTGTAGTTCTCATCGTAGGAAATTTTTTGTTTTCTATGCTGCGGACCCAACAGTGGTATCAGAGCTTGATCTATGCGTAGGTGCTTTGCACGGGTAGTACACATATGTTTATATGTGGGCGATGATGATCATGTTATTGCATCTTCTATGTACTTTGGATATTGGTGGCATAGTGGGATGAAGCGGCCCGGACCAACCTTACATGTCATCGTACATGAGACCGGTTCCACGACTGACATGCAACTTGTTTTGCATAAGTGGCTGGCGGGTGTTTGTCTCTCCTACTATAGTCAATATTTGATTTACAACGAGTTGCTAATGACTTGGTTATCCTCGTTTTGGTTCATGTTTGTAGGTGAGAACGGTTCTATCTCCGAAAGCCCTAAGCCACATAAAACTTGTAATTGATAAATTAGAGGCGTCTAGTTTAGATCGTTGCTGGGCTAGTGTACTGATATGGTATTGTTGTAAGTAGATGTATGATAGATACTCTTACAACACATTCAACGTGTAAGTTCCATAGACCTTGGCCTTACACACAAAAGGAATGATAGAGATCATACCATGATGCAAATGATAGAGATCAAATGCATGGATCATATCATCTCACTTTACACATTAGATGTTAGCATCTTATACTGCTAGTTTGGCGCTTTTGGTAGCATTGTAAGATGATCCCTCATTTAGATATCAAGATAAAATGTGTTCTTCCTTGAGTATGCACCGTTCTATGGATCGTGTTTCGAGACATCACGTGATGATCGGGTGTACTCGACTCTACGCTTTCATACAACGCGTGTAAGACAGTTTTACACACGCGAGTACTAAGGTTCTTACTTGGCGAGCCTAGCATGTACAGACATGGCCTCGGAACACGGACAGAAAGGTTAAGCATGAGTCATATAGTTGATATGATTCCCATATAGATGCTCGCCTTTGAAGCTACACCAACTCACGTGATGATCGGACTTGGTATAGTGGATTTGGTTCATGTAATCACCAGAAGGACACGAGGGATGTCGTTTTTGAGTGGGAGTTCATTAGTAATTTGGATTAGTTGAACTCAATCTATCATAAACTTAGTCTAAATAAACTTTACAAATTCTATTGTAGATGGCACCACCTGCTTTTAATTTCAATGTGTTCATGGAGAAAGAGAAACTTGCTGCGAATGGTAGCAACTTCACCAACTGGGCTAAGTATTCTCCTCACTGCTGCACAAAAGCAATATGTGCTAGATGCGCCGCTAGGCCCCCCACCAGCTCCTGATGCCCCTGACGAGGAAAAGAATGTCTATGTGACTCGTCAGGAGGACCACAACTTAGTTCATTGCGACATACTGTATGGGCTAGAGCCAGAACTTCGAAAGAGTTTCGAAAATGGCAATGCCTTTGATACCATGGGAGAATTGAAAATGATTTTCGATACCCATGCTGCCATAGAGAGTTATAATGCTACTGAAAAGTTCTTTAGCTGCATGATGGAGGAGAAAAGCTCCATTAGTGAGCATGTACTCAAAATGTCTAGGTACGCTGATAAGCTTGTGTCCTTGGGAATAACAATTCCCATTGACTTAGGCATACATCGTGTTCTCCAATCTCTGCCACCTAGCTACAAGAGCTTCGTGATAAACTATAATATGCAGGGCATGAAGAAGACTCTTCCCGAGCTTTTGTCAATGCTTAAGACTGCAGAAGTGGCGATTAGGAAAGAACATCAAGTGTTGATGATCAATAGGACCACCAGTTTCAAGAATGACAAGAAAGGCAAGCACAAGGGAAAGAAGGGTGGCAAATCTGTTGCCGCGCCTGAAAAGAAACCCCGAGCTGGCCCTAAGTCCGATACCGAGTGCTACTATTGCAAGGGGACTGGCCATTGGAAGCGCAACTACCCCAAGTATTTGGCGGACAAGAAGTCCGGCAAGGCAAACAAAGGTGTATATGATATACATGTTATTGATGTGTACTTGACTAGTACTCGTAGTAGCACCTGGGTATTTGATACAGGATCGGTTGCTAATATATGTAACTCGATTCAGGGGCTGCGGAACAAGCGACAACTAGCAAGGGATGAGGTCACAATGCGGGTCGGCAATGGATCAAGAGTTGATGTGATCGCCATCGGAACGCTACCTCTCCATATGCCATCAGGATTAGTTATAAACCTGAATAATTGTTATTTGGTGCATGCACTTAGCATGAACATTGTATCCTGATCGTGTTTGATGCAAAGTGGTTATTCGTTTAAATCTGAAAACAATGGTTGTTTGATTTATATGGATAATATCTTTTATGGTCATGCGCCTGTGTTGAATGGTTTATTTCTGATGGATCTCGATAGTAATATTACGCACATTCATAATGTTAATGCTAAAAAGATTAAACTTGATGATGATATATCTGCATATATGTTGCACTACCGTCTAGGTCATATTGGCGTTAAACGCATGAAGAAACTCCATTCTGATGGACTTTTGGAATCACTTGATTTTGAATCATTTGATACATGTGAGCCATGCCTTATGGGTAAGATGACTAGAACGCCGTTTTCCGGTTCAATGGAACGGGCGACAGATTTATTGGAAATCATACATACTGATGTGTGTGGACCAATGAGTGTGTCGGCGCGAGGTGGATATCGTTATTTTGTTACTTTCACAGATGATTTGAGTAGATACAGGTATATCTATTTGATGAAACACAAATCTGAAACTTTTGAAAAGTTCAAGGAATTTTAGAATGAAGTGGAAAATCATCATAATAGAAAGATCAAATTTCTACGGTCTGACCGTGGAGGAGAGTATCTAAGTTACGAGTTTAGCACACACATGAAAGAGTGTGGAATAGTTTCACAACTCACGCCTGCCGGAACACCACAACTTAATGGTGTGTCGAAACGTCGTAATAGTACCTTATTGGATATGGTTCGATCTATGATGTCTCTGACTGACTTGCCACTGTCATTTTGGGGTTATGCACTGGAAACAACTGCATTCACTTTTAATCGGGCACCATATAAATCCGTTGAAACGACACCGTATGAATTATGGTTTGGAAACAAACCTAAGCTGTCATTTCTTAAAGTTTGGGGATGCGATGTTTATGTGAAGAAACTTCAGCTGGATAAACTTGAACCCAAAGCAGAAAAATGCGTCTTCATAGGATACCCTAAGGAAACGATTGGGTATACCTTCTATCACAGATCCGAGGGCAAGGTTTTTGTTGCCAAGAATGGATCCTTTCTTGAGAAGGAGTTTCTCGCGAAAGGTGTGAGTAGTCGGAAGGTAGAACTCAAAGAGGTTGTTGAACCTTCTCTTCATGAAATGGCGAGTAGCACAGCACCGGAAGTTGTTTCAGAGTTGACTTCACCTAATGAAGAGAGAGATAATGATATTGATCATGAAACTCCGAAAGAGGACACTACCGAACCTCGCAGGTCAAGCAGGAGACGTGCAGCTCCTAAACTGTATGGCAATCCTGTTGTGAATTTCATGGTTGATGAAATGGATGACCCTGCGACGTATGAAGAAGCGATGATGAGCCCGGATTCCAACAAATGGCTAGAAGCCATGAAATCCGAAATGGAATCCATGTACGAGAACCAAGTTTGGACCTTGGTGGACTTACCTCACGATCGAAAGGCCATTGAGAATAAATGGATTTTCAAAAGAAAAACTGATGTTGATGGTAATGTGACCATCTATTAGGCTCGACTTGTCGCAAAGGGGTTTCGACAAATTCAAGGAGTTGACTATGATGAGACATTCTCTCCCATAGCGATGCTTAAGTCAGTTAGGATTATGTTAGCAATTGCTGCATATTTCAATTATGAAATATGGCAAATGGATGTCAAAACTGCATTCCTCAATGGTAATATTGAAGAAGAGTTGTATATGATACAACCTAAGGGTTTTGTCGATCCTAAGGATGCTAATAAGGTATGCAAACTTCAGCGATCCATCTATGGACTGAAGTAAGCATCCCGGAGTTGGAAGCTCCGCTTTGATGAGGTGGTCAAAGAGTTTGGATTTGTCCAAACTTATGGAGAGGCTTGTATTTACAAGAAAGTGAGTGGGAGCAATGTGGCATTTCTGATACTATATGTGGATGACATATTATTGATTGGAAATGATATAGATCTTTTAAACAGTGTTAAAAGTTATCTAAACAACAAATTTTCGATCAAAGACCTTGGTGAAGCGTCATATATATTAGGCATTAAAATATATAAAGATAGATCAAGGCGCCTAATTGGGCTATTGCAGAGTACATACCTTGATAAGATATTAAAGAAGTTTAATATGGACGGAAGTAAGAAGGGGTTCTTACCTATGTTGCAAGGCAAGACATTGAGTAAGACTCAAAGTCCGGCTATGGCGGAAGAAAGAGAGATGATGGATAAGATCCCCTATGCCTCGGCCATAGGCTCTATTATGTATGCCATGCTATGTACAAGACCGCATGTGGCACATGCTATTAGTTTGACTAGTAGGTACCAATCTGATCCAGGTTCGGAACACTGGATATCGGTCAAGAACATCCTCAAGTACTTGAGAAGAACTAGGGATATGTTTCTTATATACGGAGGTGAAGAAGAGCTAGTCGCTAAGTGTTATGTCGATGCTAGCTTTGACACCGATCCGGATGACTCTAAATCTCAATCCGGATACGTATTTCTCTTGAACGGAGCAGCAGTTAGTTGGAGGAGTTCCAAACAACCTGTGGTGGCTGGATCAACGACGGAGGTGGAATATGTTGCTGCTTCAGAAGCAGCGCAGGAAGCGGTTTGGATGAAAGAGTTCATTACGGAACTAGGTGTGGTTCCTAGTGCATTGGACCCAATGGTGATCTATTGTGACAACAATGGAGCCATAGCCAACACAAAGGAACCGAGGTCTCATAAGAATTCCAAGCATATTAAGCGCCGGTTTCACTCCATCCGCGAGCATGTCAAGGATGGAGATATAAAGATTTGTAAAGTACACATGGACCTAAATGTAGCAGATTTGTTGACTAAAGCTCTCCCTAGGGCAAAACATGATCAACACCAAAACTCCATGGGTGTTAGATTTATCACTATGTGAACTAGATTATTGTCTCTAGTGCAAGTGGGAGACTAAAGGAAATATGCCCTGAGAGGCAATACTAAAGTTGTTATTATGTATTCCTTATATATGATAGATGTTTATTTTACATGCTAGAATTGTATTGATCGGAAACATCAATACATGTGTGTTTAATAAACAAAAAGGGTTCCTAGTTATGCCTCTCTTATAGACTAGCTTGTTGATTAACAAGATGATCAAGGTTTCCTGATCATGGACATTGGATGTTGTTAATAACAAGGTCACACCGTTGGTGGAATGATGTGATGAACATTCATCCGAAGTATAGCATTACGATCAAGTCATTATGTTTATATTGCTATAACATCATACGAAGTAATCTTTATCCTTAGACCATGAGATCATGTTAATTGCTAACACCTGAAGAGTATCTTGATAACATCAAACGTCACACCGTAACAGGGTGACTATAAAGATGGGTTCAGTGCTACGAAGGTGTTATGTTGAGGCTCATGGATCAAGAGAGGAGTTTGTCAATCCCGATGACGGATAGATATACTCTAGGCCCTCTCGGTGATATCACATTGAGATATCTTGCAAGCAAGTGATGTGATCACTAGAATGTTATATCACGGGAACGAGAAAAGAGTGCATGTCGGTAACGAGATCAAACTAGGTATTTGGATACCGATGATCGAATCTCGGACATGTATTATATCATGAGACAAAGGGATTAAATTACAAGCGTTAAAGGTTCTCACGATCACAGAAGTCATCGTTGAATATGCAGGAGTCAGTATGGATCTCTAGGTCCTGCTTCTGACTATTGATCTGAGAGGAGTCTCAATCATGTCTGCATTATTCGTGAACCATAGGGTGACACACTTAAGAGTTACTGGACACCATTTTGGAGCACATATGTTTCAGACGAAAGAATTGCAAAGCGCAGGAATTGTTTCGATAGAAACCGGAAATTGTTTCGGGAGAAATTGCAGAAAGTGGTTCTGCATGTGATATTGAAATATTGCAAGGGGTTATATGTGAATGTTTGTTAATTAAAGTAATTGCCACGACAGTTGCTGGGTCACCCTACGGTTAATTAAAGGGTCACTCCGGGGTATAAGGGCCGAGTTAGCCGAGGTTCGGCAAGGTCAAAGCAGATGCTGGCCGAGTCACCTCAAGGCAGGCCGGATCACGGAGTAGCCCGAACCAGGGGGTCGCCTAACATTGTCTCGTCCGACTTAAGGAGTAAGTCGGAAATACTTGTCTAGCTTATATGCAGGAACAGGTGTGGCCGGATCAACTGTGATCCGGATCCTCGCTTGGCTTCTAGGAGAAGGAAGGAATCTCTCTAGTCAAAAAAGAAGGTCTGGTGCGTACTGGATGAGCGAATAAAGCAAGCGCAGGACCACCGGATCGTGGCCAACAAGGGTGACGATGCTCACGTCGGCTGACGCGGGCGCCGCAAAGGCTATGTCGCTAAAGCAAGTGTGACGCGGGGGAAAAGCACCCCTGTCGGGTTACTACTTTGGGAGGAGGCATATTCTTAGGAATATGCCTCCACGTATGCCCTAGGCCAGGACCGAACCACCTCTATATAAGGGGGGGTTAGGGTTCTGGTAAGGGGGTTGGGTTTTTTCGGAGACAAAGCAAGGAGAATTCTAGTTAGTTGAGCACTAGTGGATCTAGGGTTCTTGGGCTAGTTGGTAGGCAAGAGTAAGAGAGTTTCTTCTTCCTCCTCTTGTCAATACAGCTCGAGGAGCACTTGTAATCTCGGAGATTGAACATCAATACAAAGCTTCTGTGTAGAGATTCACTCTACTATCCCTCCCTGGATTCCCCTAGCGCATATTAGTCCCCACCTTTAGCCTATCCATGGCATCTGCCGTGACACCACCACGACAGTTGGCGCCCACCGTGGGGCTAGCGGCGCTAGAAGGGGTGAAGATCCAGACGGGAAACTTCATCGGCACCAGCGAACGCATCGTCTCCGGGCTCGTTCAGCGCTTTGGAGCGCTGGACTACATCAGCGACAACGCTGGCTGCTTCGACACGCGCCCCCTTCCGCGCAACGGCATCTTCGTCAAGCTCGGTGCACACAAGGTCTACGTTGCTGTGGACGTATCTTGCGTTCATCTGGGTCGTGTCGTCGATGCAGGAGAACCACCCCTCACTGTGGCTCGCGGGACGCGTATCGCTCGCTCTCCAGACCATGCAGAGGTGATGATGACTGCGCCAGGCGCGGGCATGAGCAAGGATCTAGCGCCAGACCCGGAGGTAAAGCCTAAGGCGCCGAGGAAAGCTAGGGGTCCTCCGCTAGAGAGGCCTGAGAACGTGCTGAGGGAAGCTATGGATAGCTTGGCGAACCCGGTGGCGGCAGTGGTAGATCCGGCTCAGGCACAGGCCGAGCTAGAGGAGACCCGGCAAAAGATACTGGAGGGCGCAAAGAAAATAGCAGCGGCTCAGCAGTCGTTGAACATGACGCTGCGCGAGTACGCGAAAGCGAACAAGGTTGACGCAGTAAGGGTAAAAGGGAAAAATCTCATAAGTGAGATGAATAGAGAAGGTGATGATGGACCAGAAGGGTCGGAAAACTATCTTTCCGTGGGGTTGCCGAAGTACAGTACCCCAGCAAAGAACCTCAGAGCAGCAGATGCCGCGGCGTCCGAGCTAGAGGGTCTGACGGGTGAAGCCCGTCAAAGACAGCAAGACTGGGTTAACGAGCTGGTTCGGATCGCGAACAGCCAGAACGAGGAGCTGCTGAGAGGTAACCCGGAGAGAGTTGGAGCTTCTAAGATCGTCCATTCGGCGATGGGTAACCTCGAGAAATCCGCTGGAGCCGCATCATCGCCTCATGGTGGCCCAAGGAGAGAAGAGGTAGTAACCTCGACCAGATGGAACAAGCAGATCGTTTCGTACGACCCAACACGTCCGGGAAAAGAAAAAGAGATGCGGAAAAACGACGATCAACGAAGTGTGAGCCAAGGTGAAGCTGGCCAAGGTAACCACGACCAAGGCAATGCCGGTCAAGGGAATGCTGCCAATGGCAATGCCAGACAGCGAAACTCGGTAGGAGCAGGTCAACCGCAGCAGCGGAATGTACCAAGGCAAGAACAAAGTGCCGGCCATGGTATGCAACAGAGAGGAGCGCAACGAGAGCAAGAACGATACAATGACGGAGACTCGGAGATGATGAATGCGGGATACGCAAGACCGGACTATCATGTGATAGGATCGAGATTGGGAAGCAGGGACTTGATGCCGGATGACGCCAGGTTAAAGCTGGATCGTCTGTATAGGTCAGAACAGATCGAATGTCAAGGTCCTCCGGGTCCAGTGTGCTTTGGACCCCGGATCATGAAGGAACCGCCAGTACCCAATTTCCAACTACCCAGGGGCACGAAGACGTATGACGGCAGTACAAAGCCGGAGGATTGGCTGATAAACTACACAACAACTGTGAAAATTGCAACTGGCAACTTGAGATGGGTTGTACGATATGTACCCCAAATGTTGGAAGGTCCGGCTAGGGTATGGCTGAATAATTTGCCACCCGGAAGCATCAATTGCTGGATAGATTTTGAAGAAATGTTTATCAGCAACTTCTCAAGTACATATCAGAGACCGAATAGACCGCAGACCCTGGCAATGTGCAAGCAGAGATCTAATGAAACGGATCGTGAATTCTTGACCCGGTGGTGTATCGTGAGAAACTCGTGTGAGGGAGTCCTAGAGTCACAGGCTATAGCATGGTTCGCACAAGGGTGCAGATATGGCAGCGAGTTGTGGATGAGATTGCAAAGGAAAATGCCAGTCACGCTGGCAGAAATGATCCGGATTGCGGATTCTTATGCTTTGGGTGATCCAACTCAACCTAGGATCGTGTCGAATGAGTCAAATGAGGAATACTATCCGAGGGACGGAGCCGGGTCATCCCGGAGGAACGATTACAGGGGAAAAAGGAGAGACGATAGACCGGACCATCGGTATAGTTCGCAACAAGTTGCAGCCGTGAATCAAGATCAGCCCGGAGCAGGGACCAACCAACGCCAGAAAACGGGAGGGCAATGGACTCCTCGAAACGATGGTAAGAAAACATGGACTCCAGAGCAGAAGAAGCAATGGCAAGAAAAGAAAGATCGTCCGAGGTATACCTATGAGTCAATGTTGGACCAGTCGTGTAAATTTCACACGCCAAACCCGAACAGCCCGGCGGGTCACACAACGAGGCAATGTGAGTGGATGCGCAAGATAGAACAAGGTGGTTCGGGTAATGCTCAGGCACCCCGAAATGATCAACCTCGGCAGGAGTTACCCCGGCAGCAATTGCTTTCCGGAGCAAACACGCAGCAACTGATGTTGCCTCCCCCTCCGCCGAGGTATGACAACAGTGAGAGAAGGGATGCAGTGCATCAGGTGGAAAACCAGCAACAACCGGATCAGAGGTACTCCGAAAACGAGGGAAGGAATGAATACAGGGAACATCACCAGAGCTATTGTGTGTTCACAACAGAGGAAACAGATAGGAAGAGCTTGCAGCGCCGACATATGGAGGTTAACGCGGTTATGCCTGCAGTGACGAGGTACATGTCTTGGTCGGACCAGGAAATTACCTGGAGCGTCAAAGATCATCCCAAGCTTATGCCAAGTTCGGGCTCGTATGCACTAGTGTTAGATCCGACGTTCATTGGACCAAACATTAATGTGAGGTTCTCCAAGGTACTAATCGACAATGGCAGTAGCATTAACATCATGTATGCGGATACGATGCGCAAGTTGGGCATCTCGGAGAACATGCTCCAGGCTACAAGAACAACTTCCATGGTATCGTACTAGGCATATCCTGTGAGCCCATAGGCAAATTCCGGGTCGACGTGCTATTCGGTACGAGGGATAACTGCCGAACTGAAAATCTGGAGTTTGAGGTGGTGAACTTGGAGAGCGCGTATCATGCATTACTCGGGAGACCAGCACTGAGCAAATTCATGGCAAGTTGCCACGTTAGTTATCTGAAGATGAAGTTGCCCGGGCCAAATGGAGCAATTACTATCGTTGGGGATTTCCGACGTTCTATTGAGTGCGCCTCAGTCGGGTCTAACCTAGCCGAGTCACTCGTAATTTCCCAAGAGAAAAGAAAAATTCAAGAGGTGGCGGCTTTAGCTCAGTCCGCGCAGCAGTATATGCCGGCGTTAAGCAATCCGCATGGAAGCGTTTCATTTCAAGCCGCGAAGGACACCAAGAAGATTCCAGTGGATAACCTGTTTCCGGAGCGTGCCGTAACAATTGGTGCCAGGTTAACTGACAAACAGGAAAGCGAGCTCGTCAACTTGCTCTGTGAGAATCGAGATATTTTTGCTTGGTCCACACAGGACTTGCAAGGTGTTCCGAGGGAGTTGGCCGAGCACTCTTTGAACGTAATACCCGGAGCAAGGCCGGTGAAGCAGCCTCTCCGACGCTTCGCCGAGGATAGGAGAAAGGTCATTGGTGACAAGATAGCTCGGTTGCTAGCAGCAGGATTTATCATGGAAGTGTTGTATCCGGATTGGCTCTCTATTCCGGTGCTGGTAGAAAAGAAGGATGATCTGAACGTGGCAGTGGTTTGGCGTATGTGTATCGATTACACGAACCTGAACAAGGCGTGTCCAAAAGATCCATTTCCACTGCCGAGGATAGATCAGGTCATCGACTCTACCGCGGGATGAACTGTTGTCATTTATTGACGCTTATTCTGGTTTCCACCAGATACCTCTGAACCCGGATGATCAAATAAAAACTGCCTTTATTACCCCGTACGGGGCTTATTGCTATTGCACTATGTCGTTCGGTTTACGAAACGCAGGAGCAACGTACCAAAGATGTATGCAAAAATGTTTGCACGATCAAATAGGTCAAAATGTACAAGTCTACGTGGATGATGTGGTTATTAAGACCAAGGAAAGCGCAACGCTCCTTGACGACATAAGGAAAACATTCACGAACTTGAGGAGATTCCGGATGAAGCTTAACCCGGAGAAATGTACCTTCGGTGTCCTGGCTGGGAAATTACTCGGATTTCTCGTCTCCAGCCGAGGTATCGAGTTTATCCAACTAAGATCCGAGCCATCGAACGAATGGAGCTGCCGAAGTGTCTCAACGACATCCAGAAGTTCACTGGATGCCTGGCGTCATTGAGTCGGTTTGTATGTCGGTTAGGGGAAAAGGCACTGCCTCTCTACCAACTCATGAAAAAATCAGATAAATTCGTTTGGACGCCGCAGGCCGATGAAGCTTTTGCCCACTTGAAAAAGATGTTGGCCACTGCACCAGTGTTAGCTTCTCTACTGTCAAAGGAGCCAATGTTGCTCTACATAGCCGTAACCAACCGAGTTGTAAGTGCAGTGATTATAGTGGAGCGAGATGAAGAGGGTAAGTCAGTGCAGAGGCCAGTGTATTACTTGAGCGAGGTATTGTCTGCCTCAAAACAGAACTACCCGCATTTTCAAAAGGTGGCGTACGGAGGTTATATGGCGGCAAAGAAGTTAAAGCACTACTTTGAGGAGCATCCCATCAAAGTGATATGCGAAGCCCCCATATCCAAGATAATGGGTAACAAATATGCGAATGGCAGAATTGCGAAATGGGCAATTGAGCTAGCACCTTACGCACCCCAGTATGATAGGAGAGAAGCGATCAAGTCCCAGGCTGTGGCGGACTTTTTTGTGGATTGGGCCGAGGTACAATACGAACTGCCGCCACCAGATCCGAACTACTGGAGGATGCACTTTGACGGATCGAAAACCAAAACCGGGTTAGGTGCCGGGGTTGTGCTTACCTCGCCAAAGAAGGATCAGCTCAAGTATGTATTGCAGATCCATTTCGCGGCATCGAACAATGTCGCTGAGTACGAGGCTCCTGTGCATGGTCTCACAGTGGCGAAGGAGATTGGCATACGTCGGATACTATGCTTTGGCGACTCGGATCTAGTAATACAGCAAGTGTCCGGAGTGTGGGACGCCCTAGATCCAAACATGGCGCTATACAGATTTCATGTGCAGAAAATCTCGGGTTACTTTGAGGGATGCGAATTTCACCATGTACCTCGCGTGGAAAACGAAGCTGCCGACATGCTGTCAAAACTCGGATTGACCCGACAGGCAATTCCACCGGGCGTAGCATTGGAGCACCTCAGAAAACCATCTATCAGGCCGTCCCCAGGAACCGGTTCAATCTATGTCCTGGAAAACGCGGAATCCGGAGTTGAGCCCATGGACATTGACATGGGAGGTAGCACGCCGAACCCGGGGACTACCTCGGCAAACCCGGGGACTACCTCGCTAGACCCGGGGACTGTTCAGCATGATCCGGCTGAAGTTATGCCGGTGGATCGGATGGAAATTGATGAGGAGATGTTCCCTGCGCGAGCAATACCAGCTTGGGCACTGCCTATATACCAGTTCTTGAAAGATGGAACATTACCCACTGAGGAAGTGCTAGCCAGGCAAACTCAGAGGAGAGCCAAAGCTTACACGCTCATCAATTCCAAGCTATACAAACAGAGTGTAACCAATGTCCTCCAGCGGTGTGTTGACCCGGAAGAAGGACTTGACATCCTCTGAGATATTCACCAAGGAGAATGCGGGCATCACGCCTCATCCCGGGCCTTAGTGGCAAAGGCGTTCCGGCATGGATTCTACTGGCCAAGTGCCTTGGAGCAAGCAGAAGATCTGGTGAGAAAATGCAATGGTTGTCAAAGGTACGCCACCAAGACACATATGCCTATGTCGGAACTCAAAACCATACCAATTACATGGCCATTTGCTGTGTGGTGCTTGGATATGGTTGGCCCGTTCAAACCAGCAAGAGGGAACATGATGCACATTTTGGTCATGGTGGACAAGTTTACAAAATTGATCGAAGTGAAGCCTATAAGAAAATGTGATGGGGCTACGGCCGTAACATTTCTCAAATACATTATCTTGAGATACGGTTATCCTCATAGTATCATAACTGATAACGGCACAAATTTTGCTGAAGGAGCATTTGCACGATTCTGCCGAGATAAGAAAATCCGACTTGAAATAGCCTCGGTAGCTCACCCCGCATCGAACGGACAAGTGGAAAGATCCAACGGATTAGTGCTATCCGGGATAAAACCCCGGCTCATTGAGCCACTGCAAAGATCAGCGGGGTGCTGGATAGAAGAACTACCAACGGTATTGTGGAGTTTAAGAACAACTCTGAATCGATCAACAGGCTACACGCCGTTCTTTCTGGTATATGGGGCAGAAGCTGTATTACCAGCCGACATAGAGCATGATTCGCCTAGGGTCACCCAATACACAGAGGCCGAAGTGCAAGAAGCCCGGCAAAATGATGTTGATCTGCTGGAAGAAGCAAGAGAACTGGCATTGTCCAGATCCGCCATATATCAGCAAAATCTCCGACGCTATCATAGCCGGAAAGTGTGCCCCCGAGTCTTTCGGGAAGGCGATCTGGTGCTCCGGTTGGTACAGCGTACCACTGGCATGCATAAATTATCCCCCCCATGGGAAGGGCCATTCATTGTGAGCAAAGCATTGCACAATGATTCTTACTATCTCATAGATGCAAAGCCACAGGAAAAGAACAAGGCGGACAGGTCCGGAGAGGAATCCAAGCGACCATGGAATGTAGCACTACTTCGTCCCTTCTACACTTAGCTAAGAAGTGTATGTATCTGAGTCATCTCATATGTCGGTATGTATGTTGGCAATGAGCTTATCAATGAAATAGCGGAGCCTCGAGCAGTAACTCGGGGACTGCCTTAATAAATGATTGTTGTTACTTTTTATGCGTTAGCTGGAATGACTCGTTTCACTTAACCCGGATTAGTAATGTGTGAGCATCAAAAACCCAACCCTTCGACTTGCTGCTGTCCAACAAGAATTGGCTTCATGGCAAGCAAGGGAACAAGTTTGGAATTGCGTAGCACATGAAAAACTACTAAGGAAACGATCCTATTCCAGCTAACGTTTGTTTTTTCAGACTAACCCCGTATTTACTTTCAAGCTATTATGTTGAATTATTTTGAGCCAAGCCTCAAAGTTTCTCAGTATTGTTAAAATGATTCTTGAGGCTCGGATTCGTAAGTCGTAAAACCGAATCAAGGTAGACACGGATCGAGCCGGAGAATTGGACGAACAAGAAAATGAAACTCGGGGACTACGCCCAAGTTAATACGGCATACAAGCATAGTAGAAAAATATCATGTATTCAGCATACAATTGCACCCGGCATACCGGGGATCTGATAAATTTTCAAGTTTTTTCAACTAAGGAGCGGGAGGAGGAGGAAGTTCGGCGTCATCATCACTGTCTTCAATATCTGAAGCAACATCTTCTCCATCATCGCCCGACCCATCCTCCATGTTCTCCATCTGCTCCTCCTCGCCGGATTCCAGAAAGCTCGGCCCCTCAACCCAGTCATGGACTGGAGAATATTCGACGAGGCTGTAGGCGCAAGCCTGGCGCCGAGCTACCCACTCCGGATCATCGGTCCATTTGGATCCGGTGCGCCGACGGGTGAGGAGGCTCAGATCGATCTTCTCGTACCATGAAAGGATATGATGGAGGAGGGTATCTGCTGCGGCACGCCCAGCGGATTCTCTCCAGAGGTCAAGCTGAGTCTCAACCTCCATTAGTTTTTCGGCAAGGAGCGTGATCCTTTCCGGAGCGCTCTCGCTTGGCCAGAAAGTGTTAAAGATCCGGACCGCAACGTCGAGGAGATCTTTCCCATAGTTCTTGATGGTTTCCACCCGAGCTGACACGCTGACCAGCAGGTCCTCCATGTCTAAGGGGATGCTCTTACCATCAGGAGCGATGGGAGTACCCCTCTCTCGGCGGAATTTGGCAACGGCAGCACTGGCGATGGGAGTACCCTCCGGAAAGTTATCTGAAAATAAGGAAAGGGAAGATGCTGAAGCAAAGGCATATGAGCTAACCCGGAAAACTAGGTCGGACAAGGGGAAGAACTTACATGAGATATGACGATGGATCCAGGTCAACTCCTTGATACAACTGTCACGTCTCTGGCAAAGTTGTTCAAGCTCGGCGAGTGCCGACCCAAGCTGGACGTCGGATTCCTTAAGCAGGTCCTGGTCCTTGGAGATCTGAAGGGTAAAGCGCTCACGCTCTTCGGTGAAGTTCTGGCCAACTTTTTGGAGCTCGGTTTTGTGTTGGGCCTTCATCTTCTCCATCTCGGCCTTGAGTTTGGCTATTTCGTCGTCCTTGGTCCGGAGGAGGGCGAGCTCATCGTTCTTCTTATTCAGCTCGGCTTTATGCTGTCCTGCTTGTTCGAGAAAATGCAGCATCACATCAGGCACGAGCACACTATCCTCAAGCGATGCTAAAATAGTGTGTTGACCCGGCGAACCAAGGAGTGAATGTTTGCCGAGCCAAGGAGAAGAAGGAATGGAAAACACAACAACGTTGGACGAAAAGAGGACATACCTCGGATTTCCTCCAAGTTCTTCCGCATAATCTTGTTTTCAGCCTCCACCCCAGCTGCAAAAAACCGAATAAGGAGGTTAATCCGGCGGAAACAAATGAAACGGAGAGGTGTTAAGAGAGGAATTTACCCCTCTTTTCATGCTCCGCGCCAAGTGCGACATGTTTTGCACGCAAGATCTTGTGGGTATCAAGCAGGCGCTGAAACTCGACGCTCCGGCGATTGGTGGTTACCTGACAAAGGTACAGGCGTGTAAAATTAGTTTGTTGCATATTTGAAGTGTACAAGATTCGGGCCAAGCGGAACTTAACCCGGCTCTAGATGTGTGCATATTTGAAGTGTACAAGATCCGGGCCAAGCGGAACTTAACCCGGCTCTAGATGTGTGCATATTTGAAGTATACGAGATCCGGGCCAAGCGGAACTTAACCCGTCTCTAGGTGTGTGCATATTCGAAGTATACGAAATCCGGACCAAGCGTAACTTAACCCGGCTCTAGGTATGTGCATATTCGAAGCATACGAAATCCGGGCCAAGCGGAACTTAACCTGGCTCTAGGTGTGTGCATATTCGAAGTACACAAGATCCAGGCCAAGCAGAACTTAACCCGGCTCTAGGTGTGTGCATATTCGAAGTGTGTGAGGTCCGGGCCAAGTGGAACTTAACCCGGCTCTAGGTGTGTGCATATTTGAAGTTTACATGCAGCTATGTTGATCTTCTAATGAGCATCCGGCCGAGTAACAAGTTACTCCGCCGGAGGCTCAGGGACTAATGGTTATTATCTACAGCATGTAAAGAAGAAACGACGTACCTCCATCATACACCCAACGAGGTTAATGGCCTTGGCGGCGGTATTCATCTGAGCGGAAAATTCAGCTGGGCCGAACTTTTCCGGGAGATCGTCGTTGTACACGAACTCCGCCTTATTCCAGTTCATGACAAATTCGATGAGGCTCGGAGGGTACCGTTCGCCAGTGGGCATGTGAGGTGCCACCAAGCCCTTTGCGTGAGCTTCTTTCCTTTTAATCAGGGCGAGAGCTGGGCTACTGTGAAGAACCATCTGCTGCGAATCGGCTGGCTCGGCAGGAGGATCCGTCGCTGCTGGTGACTTCTTTGGAAGCATTGATGACAAGGTTCGCTGCCCGGCCTCGACGGAGGTGGACTTTCCTTTGGCTTGCTAGGAGGATGTGACCACAGTGGATTTGCCCTTGGAAGTCGCTGGAGTGGTTCCTCGCCGAGCTTGGGATGAATCGGACGAGGCAGACGAACTTGGCACGGGAGCTTTGGTGGCTGGTGCTGGAGCTGCTGTTGGTTTCTTCAGAGCCGGGACAGGCGCTGGTTCGGTGGCTAGTGCTGGAGCTGCTGCTGGTGCTGGAGTTGCGGTAGACTTGATGGTTGCTAGTTGCGGCAATGCCGAAGTAACGGACGTCGTTGCCTCGGCCGAGCCGGCCCCTCCCGATCCGAGGTCATGTTCCTCTGAAGGAGGTACTGCGGAACCCGGAGCGGCCGCAGAGCCCTCCGGAATAGGGCTCAGCGGGCATGACTCGTCGTCACGAGGAGGGGAAGGACCGGACCAAAGGGGAGAGGAGATGCTCGATCCGCTCTGAGGGACCTCCACGGGAGCCCTGCAAAAGAAAATAATGTCAGGAGTGAAATTACCCCGATGTAGGGAGAAGTGTGTTGTGCAGTGAAAAACGACTTACGCATCCGAGGTCTCGGCCTCCTTAGGTTTCCAGGCCCTCCGTGTCGGGGCTTTGCCTGCCCGTTTGGAGGCAGTCTTGTCTCCGGCCTTCTTTTGCCTTTTGGTAGGCTGAGAAGGTTCGGAAGAAGAACTTGACGCGGATCCACGCTTCTTCTTTGACGCCACCGGAACAGGCTCGCCCATGGCAAGTGGATAATCCTCGTGGATGTGCCCATCGGGGTTAGCTGATGCCGGGAAGGCAAAAGAAAGAGGGACAGCCTCAATGGGTTCAATCACGTCGATATCCGAGTCATCCTCATCGTCGGTCCAATCTCTAAGAGAAGAGAATTTACCGCTGGGTCGTTTGGTGGCGTTGGTTGTGGGGAGGAACATCTCCTGGTTCGGCTCCTCCTCATCCGGGATTTCTCGGTCCGGGGCCCACTTAAGGGTCGGATCAGTACCATCCTCGAGGGTTTGCTAGAGAAACAGCTGAGAAAAAAGCACAAGGAGCAGAGTCAAAAATATGATAAAAACCGACACGTAATTGATCCGAAATAAGTTTACTCCGTGAAGCTTACCGCGGGAGGGAGCCTGTCGCGGCAGTAATGCTCGATTCCCCACGTCCATTCAGCGGAAAAATCCTTATGGGTCGTGAAAAGAGCCTTGACCCGGCGGAAGATCTCCGTATTGCTCAACTCGAACGAGGAGGTTCGGTTGGGGTCGCGACTAAGGCTCATATGGCACAACTTGTCAGTGCGCCGCTGGAGGGGAGAGATTCGATTGCACACGAATGTGATCATGGCATCCTCGTTGCGCAATCTGAGCTTCTTCAGCTCCGCAAACCTTTTGTTGACTTGGTTGGCCAGAGCTGTAGGTTTTTTGGCGACCTCCTCCCAGAAATTCGTGTCCGAGGGACCCGGAGCGTAGGGCAGCAACCGGATCAAGTCTTTGGTGCCTTCATTCCGGACGTAGAAGAAGGTCTGGGCCCATCCTTTGCAGGAGTCAAGCCCGGTGACCCGAGGAAAGATTGAATACCTCCGGGGCGAGACCGAGGCAGCTCCGAACTGAGTGAGCTGCTTGTCCTCCAACTCGACGTGGATGTTGGGGACGACGTTGCGACGGAGGCCGAAGAACCGGATCCACAGCTCCTTCGTGGGCCATAGTCCGGTGTAGCCCTCGATCGAAGAGACGAAAGCGGACAGAGAGGTGATGGCGTTTGCCGGGAGATGATGTGGTTGCAGGTGATAGGTCCGGACCCAGTCCCGGAAGAAATCACTCACCGGAAGACCAAATCCCCGTTGGAAATGGGATAGGAATACAACGAACTCACCCGGATTGGGTGAGGGGGCCAATTCCGAGGAGGGGAGACGAGCAGCGACACCGGCGGGAATACGCCGGGTCCGGTAGATCCAGTCGATGTCGTCCTGGCAGACCCATGAGCCAGCCCACGCGCCGCAGTCCGCCACGCCGGCGTCCTCCTCCATCTCCTGCTCGACGACGATGAGCTCCTACTCCGTCATCTCGATTCCGCTGTCCTCGCTGGAGCTGGCGGCGGCGGGGCTCTGTGGTCTAGATTGACGAGGACCCATGGCTAAACAGTGGTGCAGCGGTGGCTGCGGTGCGGAGGCACGGAGAAGGTGCGGCGGCGGCGCTGCTGCAACGGGCACTGGCAGCGGCGCGGTCGCGAGGAAGAAGAAGAGGAACGGGCGAGGGCGGAGATAGAAAAGTGCTAAGGGGCGTGCCCCTCCCCTATTTAACTGCCCCCAGTAATCAACAAGTGGGATCGCGCTGCGCTGGAGAGCCACACGCCGTGGCCGTGTATCACCGGCAGTAGCCAATCAGAGAGAAGCCACAGCGGAGGCCACAGAGTAAAAATGATCCCATGACACGACGTGTAGTTGCGGTAAACGAGGAGACAGGCGTGACATAACCAACGCACAGTAATCACTGACAGTTACTGCGCAGTTACAGTGCAGGCCCTTAAAATGAGGTAACGCAATGATTAACCCTTACGTGGGTTGGCCTATGAGAGAAGGAAGCAAGGTCCGGATCCGAGCCTCCGTGGTAACCCGGCCAACAAGTGAAAACTTGAAAGGTGCAGAGGGAAAGTAAAACCATAGGATCCGAGCTACAATGGTAACCCGGCCGGCAAGTGGAAACTTGGAACGTGTGAAGGGAACGTAAATCCATATAATCCGAGACAAGAAGTTAACCCGGAACCAAACGTCCGAGGCTTAAATACGAATGAACCTGATGTGGCCTTAACGACCAAGGCCGCTAAGGCCCCACCAGCTTCGGAGACTAATGTTGGGGGGATAACCCCGGGTAGGGTCACTCCGGGGTATAAGGGCCGAGTTAGCCAAGGTTCGGCAAGGTCAAAGCGGATGCTGGCCGAGTCACCTCAAGGCAGGCCGGATCACGGAGTAGCCCGAACCAGGGGGTCGCCTAACATTGTCTCGTCCGACTTAAGGAGTAAGTCGGAAATACTTGTCTAGCTTATATGCGGGAACAGGTGTGGCCGGATCAACTGTGATCCGGATCCTCGCTTGGCTTCTAGGAGAAGGAAGGAATCTCTCTAGTCAAAAAAGAAGGTCCGGTGCGTACTGGATGAGCGAATAAAGAAAGCGCAGGACCACCGGATCGTGGCCGACAAGGGTGACGACGCTCACGTCGGCTGACGCGGGCGCCGCAGAGGCTACGTCACTAAAGCAAGTGTGACGCGGGGGAAAAGCACCCCTGTCGGGTTACTACTTTGGGAGCGGGCATATTCTTAGGAATATGCCTCCACGTATGCCCTAGGCCAGGACCGAACCACCTCTATATAAGGGGGGGTTAGGGTTCTGGTAAGGGGGTTGGGTTTTTTTGGAGACAGATCAAGGAGAATTCTAGTTAGTTGAGCACTAGTGGATCTAGGGTTCTTGGGCTAGTTGGTAGGCAAGAGTAAGAGAGTTTCTTCTTCCTCCTCTTGTCAATACAGCTCGAGGAGCACTTGTAATCTCGGAGATTGAACATCAATACAAAGCTTCTGTGTAGAGATTCACTCTACTATCCCTCCCTGGATTCCCCTAGCGCATATTAGTCCCCACCTTTAGCCTATCCATGGCATCTGCCGTGGCACCACCACGACAAATTCTGAATAAATTTAATAAAAGATTTTTATTAAATGAGAGAGCATTAAACTTGGAGAATTTTAATGCATTTAAAGTGGGGACTTTAAAAGGGAATGTGAAGAGGCATTTTAATGTGGAGGGTTTACCACCACATGAATGGGGGAGGTGAGGGGTCACCCCCCCCCCATGCGCCAGCCATGGAGAGGAGGGGCACCCCCTCCTCCTATAAAAGGCCCTCCTCCTCCTTCCTTACACCTCCTTGTGAAGGATCTCTCTCCCCCTCTAGAATTATTCCTCCATGGTCACGGATTCACGAGATACATGTTCCCGGTGGCATTTCATCTGGAAGGAGTTGCTGCTTCCGCTGGATCGCTGGAGCGAGGAGGTGGAGGTTGTCCGGTGGCTTGAACGTGTGTGCGAGTACGGATGCTCTGCTGAGTTGCGGCGCTCAGACTTCCTCACGATCTTGAGATCGGCAAGTGTACGACTACATCAACCATGAGTTCCTACTCGTTAACAAAACTCGGTGTCTTCGAGGGTAAGTTCTCGTTGGATGTATGTCCACCCGTTGCTTTGTACCTAGTAGATAGATCTTGGCGTGTAGTTCTCATCGTAGGAATTTTTTCTTTTCTATGCTGCGGACCCAACAGTTTGGATCAAGAGCGTCCCACTGCCCCGAGACTTCTTGAACTACCAAATCTGAGTCGCCAAAGCATTGGATCCGACGTATTCCAATTTCTTTTGCCACTTTGAGCCCATGCACAAGTGCTTCATATTCAGCGACATTGTTTGACACGGCGAAATGGATTTGCAGCACATACTTCAGTTGGTCGTTCTTTGGCGAGGTGAGCACCACTCCGGCGCCTAACCCGGTTTTTGTTTTCGATCTGTCAAAGTGCATTCTCCAGTAGTTTGGATCTGGTAACGGTGGTTCGTATTGCATCTCGGCCCAATCTACGAAAAAGTCGGCCACAGCCTGTGACTTGATCGCATATCTCCTGTCGTATTGTGGAGCATAAGGGGCTAGCTCAATTGCCCATTTTACGATTCGGCCGCTTGCATCCTTGTTACTCATTATCTCAGATATGGGGGCTTCACATATCACTTTGATGGGGTGTTCTTCAAAGTAGTGCTTTAGCTTCTTTGCTGACATGTATACACCATATGTCATTTTCTGATAGTGAGGATAGTTTTGTTTTGATGCAAATAACACCTCGCTCAGGTAATAGACTGGCCTCTGCACCGACTTACCCTCTTCGTCGCGCTCTACCACTACCACTGCACTTACAACTCGGTTGGTTGCGGCTATATAGAGCAACATCGGCTCTTTTGATAGTGGAGAGGCTAACACTGGTGCAGTGGCTAACATTTTCTTTAATTGGATAAAGGCTTCGTTGGCCTGCGGCGTCCATATGAACTTATCCGCTTTTTTCATTAGTTGATAGAGAGGCAATGCATTTTCTCCCATTCGACACACAAACCAACTTAAAGATGCCAGTCAACCAGTGAACTTCTGGACATCATTAAGACACTTCGGCAACTCCATTCGCTCTATGGCTCGGATTTTAGTTGGGTTAACTTCGATACATCGGCTGGATACAAGAAATCCGAGTAATTTTCTAGCCGGGACACCGAAGGTACATTTTTCTGGGTTAATCTTCATCCGGAATCGTCTCAGGTTCGCGAACGTTTGCCTGATATCATCAAGGAGCGTTTTGCTTTCCTTGGTCTTTATAACCACATCATCCACATATACTTGCACATTTCCACCAATTTGATCGTGCAAACATTTTTGCATACCTCTTTGGTACGTTACCCCAGCATTACGTAAACCAAAAGGCATGGTGCGATAGCAATAAGCCCCATACAGGTGATAAATGCAGTCTTTATTTGATCATTCGGATTCAGAGGTATCTGGTGGAAACCAAAATATGCATCTATGAATGACAACAGTTCACACCCAGCGGTAGAATCTATGACCTGATCTATCCTTGGCACTGGGAATGGATCTTTTGGGCACGCCTTATTCAGGTTCGTGTAATCGATACACATACGCCAAACCACTGCAACATTCGGATCATCTTTCTTCTTTTTCACAAGCACCGGATTAGATAGCCAAGCCGGGTAAAGCACTTCCATGATAAACCCAGCTGTGAGGAGCCGAGCTATCTCATCCCCAATGACTTTTCTCCTATCTTCGACAAAGCGGCAGAGAGGTTGCTTCACTGGCCTTGCTCCGGGTCTCACATTGAAAGAGTGCTCGACCAACTCCCTCCTTGCAAGTCATGTGTGGACCAAGCACATATATCCCGATTCTCACGGAGGAAGTTGACGAGCTCGCTTTCCTATTTGTCATTTAACCCGACACCAATTGTCATGGTGCACTCTAGGAACAGATCATCAACAGACACTTTCTTCGTATCCTTCGTTGCTTGAAACGAAACACTTCCATGCAGGTTACTCAGCGCCAGCATATACTGATGCGTGAACTAAGCCAGTGCCGCCACTTCCTGTATCTTTCTTTTCTCTTGCGCAATCATGAGTGACTCGGCCAGGTTAGACCCGGCTGACGCTCACTCAATGGAACGTCGGAAATCTCCAGCTATGGTAATTACTCCATTTGGCACGGGAAACTTCATCTTCAAGTAACTGATGTGACAACTTGCCATGAACTTGTTTAGTGCTGGCCTGCCGAGTAACGCGTTATACGCACTTTCTAAGTTCACCACTTCAAACTCCAAATTCTCAGTTCGGCAGTTATCTCGCGTGCCGAATAACACATCGACTCGGACTTTGCCAATGGGCTCACAGGATATGCCTGGCACAATACCATGAAACGTTGTTCTGGTAGCCTGGAGCATGTTCTCCGAGATACCCAACTTGCGCATCGTATCCGCATACATGATATTGATGTTGCTGCCATTGTCTATCAGCACCTTAGAAAATCTCACATTGATATTTGGCCCGATAAATGTTGGGTCCAGCACTAACGCATACGAATCAGGGCTAGGCATAAGCTTGGGGTGATCCTTGATAGTCCAGGTGATTTCATGATCCGACCAAGGCATATACCTCGTTATTGCGGGCATTACCGCATTCACCTCCATATGTTGGCACTGCAAACTCTTTCTATCTGTTTCCTCTGTGGTAAACACACAGTAACTCTGATGATGCTCTCTGTATTCATTTCTCCCCTCATTTCCGGGTACCTCTGATCTGGCTGAGGTTGGTTTTCTACCTGATGCACTGCATCCCTTCTCTCATGATTTTCATACCTCGGCGGAGGGGGAGGCAACATTAACTGTTGCGTGTTCACTCCGGAGAGCAATTGCTGCCGGGGTAACTCCTGCCGAGGTTGATCATTCCGAGGTGCCTGAGCATTCCCCGAACCACTTTGTTCTATCTTCCTCATCCACTCACATTGCCGAGTCGTGTGACCCGTCGGGTTACTCGGGTTTGGTGTGTGAAACTTACATGGCTGATCCGGCATTGCCTCATAGGTATATCTCGGATGGTCCTTCTTTTCTTGCAACTGTTTCTTCTGCTCTGGCGTCCAAGTTTTCTTGCCATAATTTCTTGGTGTCCATTGTTGCCCTCCAGTTTTCTGACGCTGATTACTCCCTGCTCTGGGTTGATCTTGATTTATAGCAGCAACTTGTTGCGAACTGTATCTGTAGTTTGGTCTATCATCTCTCCTCTTACCCCGATAATCGTTTCGCCAGGATGATCCGGCTCCATCTCTTTGGTAGTACTCCTCATTTGACTCGTTTGACACAAGCCTAGATTGAGTCGGATCACCTAATGCATATGAATCTGCAATTCGGATTGTCTCTGCCAGTGTAGTTGGCATATCCCTTTGTAGCCTTTGCCATAACATGCTCGCATATCTACACCCTTGTGCAAACCAAGCTATTGCCTGTGACTCGATCACACCCTCACATGAGTTTCGCACTGTGCACCACCGGGTTAAGAACTCCCGGTCCATCTCATTCGGTCTCTGCTTGCAAATTGCTAGGGCCTGTGGCCTATTTGGCCTCTGATACGTGCTAGAGAAGTTGCTTACAGACATTTCCTCAAAATTAATCCAACAGTTGATACTTCCGGGTGGCAAATTATTTAGCCATACCCTTGCTGGCCCCTCCAGCATTTGAGGTACGTATCTCACAACCCATCTCAAGTTGCCTGTAGCAATTTTCACCGTCGTAGCGTAGTTGATCAACCAATCCTCTGGCTTCGTGCTACCGTCATATGTTTTCGTGCCTCTAGGTAACTTAAAGTTCGGTACCGGAGGCTCCTTCATGATCCGGGGCCCAAAACACGCCGGACTCGGAGGACCTTGACACTCAATTTGCTCCGACCTATAAAGTCGATCCAGCTTCAACCTGGCATCGTCAGGCATCAAGTCCCTGCTTCCCAGTCTTGACCCTATCACATGATAATCTGGCCTTGGGTATCATGCGTTCACCATTTCCGAATCACCATCATTATATTTGTCTTGCTCTCGTGGAGCACCTCTCTGTTGCATACCTCGGCCGGCACTTTGCTCTTGCCTTGGTATATTCTGCTGCTGCGGTTGCCCTACTTCCGCCGAGTTGCAATGTTCGACATTGCCGTTTACAGCATTCCTTGACCAACATTGCCTTGGTCGCGGTTACCTCGGCTGGCCTCACCTCGGCTGATGCTTCGTCGATCATCATTTCCCTGTACTGCTTTTCCTTTCTCTACCCTTGCCGGGTCATATGGGACTATCTGTTTGTTTCTTCTTGCCGAGGTTACCACCTCCTCTCTTCTTGGGTCTCCATGAGGGGATGATGCTGCTCCAGCTGATTTCTCCGGGTTACCCACAGATGAATGAACAACTTTGGATGCCCCAGCCCTTGCCGGGTTTGCCCTGAGAAACTCTTCATTTTGTCTATTCGCGATCCGAACCAACTCATTGACTCTTTCCTGCTGTCTTTGCCGAGCGTCACCCGTTAAACCCTCTAACTCGGATGCAGCTGCATCCGTTGCTCTGAGGTTCTTTGCCGGGGTACTGTAATTTGGCAGCCTCGACAGAAAGTTCTCTGACTCCTCAGCTCTAGTATCACCCTCTTTGTTCATTTCACTGATGAGGTTTTTTCCCTTTACTTTTACAGCATCTACCTTATTTGCTCTTGCGTACTCACGCAGTGTCATGTTCAACGACTGCTGAGCCGCGGCAATCTTTTTCGCTCCCTCTAGTATTTTCTGCCTAGTCTCCTCTAACTCGGCCTGTGCCTAAGCCGGATCTACTACAGGTGCTATGGGGCTCTCTAGGCTATCTATTGCATGCCGCAACATGTTCTCAGGCCTCTCTAGTGGAGGTCCTCTACTTTTCCTTGGTGCCTTTGGTGTTACCTCCGGATCTGGTGTCGGATCCTTGCTCGCACCAGTGCCAGGCGTTGTCATCATCACCTCGGCGCGGTCAGGGGAGCGAGTGATACGCGTCCCATGAACCACACTAAGGGGTGGTTCTCCTCCTTTGACGACGTGTCGCGGGTGAACACACGACACATCGACAGCAACGTAGACCTTGTGCGCACCGAGCTTGACGAAGAGGCCGTTGCGTGGGAGAGGTCGCTTGCCGAAGCAGCCAGCGTTGTCGCTGACAAAGTCCAGCACTCCAAAGTGCTGAACAAGCCCGGAGACGATGCGTTCGCCGGTGCCGATGAGGTTTTCCGTCCGGATCTTCACTCCTGCTAGCGCCGCTAGTCCCACGGTGGGTGCCAACTATCATGGTGGTGTCACGGCAGATGCCATGGATAGGCTAAAGGTGGGGACAAGATGCACTAGAGGAATCCAGGGAGGGATAGTGTGGTGATTCCACACACAGATGTTTGTATTTGATTCACTTCCAAGGTTTACAAGTGCTCCTTGAGCTATATTGGGGAGAGGAGGAAGAAGGTACCCTCTTACTCTCACCACTAGCTAGCCCTCAGGAACATACCAACCAACTATAGATCAATCAACTAGTCCCAGACCAACCCCTTCTTCAGATGCACTAGCCCTCCTTATATAGGGGTGGCTAGGTCTCCAATTAGGGCATACGTGGAGGCATATTCCAGGGAATATGCCTCTTCCCAAAATAATAAGCCGACCGGGTCACTTTTGCCCAGCGTCATCCATGCAGAGGCTACGTGAGCCTCTACGGCGCCCGCGTCATCCGACACAAGCATCGTCACCCTTGTCGGCCACGCCTCGGTGGTCCTGGCCTCTGTCCGCTTCACTCACGCTCTGCATACAGTGGTCACCTTTTGACCAGCGAGATACCTTTCTTCTCTTGCAAGCTTGATATAACCCGGATCATGCCTAGCTGATCCGACCACACCTGTACCTGCATACAAGTTACATGAATACTGCCGGCATACGACATAACTCAGCCGGGACTCAGTTAGGTGGACATCGTCCGGTCCGGGTCACTCCATGATTCGGCCTGCCTTGAGGTGACTCGGCCAGCATTCGCTTTGACCTTGCCGTACCTGGGCTAACTCGGCCATTATACCCCGGCGTGACCCTACCCGGGGGTATCCCCCCAACATAATATTAAATCTGCGACCAATGTGTTGTCCTAGAGTTACTGCTATAACATCATCACTAGCTTCACATATTAAGTCAAAGGTTGTATCCTAGATAGGTGGTTTAATGATAGGAGCTCGAGATAAAGCATTTTTGAGTTTATCAAAGGCTTTGAGACATTTATCATCAAAATTAAATCTTACTCTCTTTTGTAGGAGGTTAGTCAAAGGTTTAGATATTCCAGAGAAATTTCTAATGAACCTTTTATAAAAATCCACATGACCAAGGAAACTTCTTATACCTTTAATATCCCTAGGTTGTGGCATTCTCTCTATGGCCTCAACCTTAGCTCTATCCACTTCAATTCCCTTACATGATATATTGTGTCCAAGGACTATACCTTCTTTGACCATAAAATGGCACTTTTCCCAGTTTAGAACAAGATTGGTTTCTTCGCAATGCTACAAAACTCTTTTGAGATTATCCAAGCAACTAGTAAACGAAGTTCCATAGACAGAAAAGTCATCCATAAATACTTCCATTACAAGTTCTATAAAATCCGCAAAAATAGTAGTCATGCATCTTTGAAAAGTAGCTGGAGCATTACATAAACGAAAAGGCATACCTCGGTAAGCATGTAAACCATAAGGACTAACGAAAGTTGTTTTAAGTTGATCATCCGAATGAACAGCTATTTGAGAAAAACCAGAGTATCCGTTCAAGTAGCAAAAATGAGTGTGGTTTGCTAACCTTTCTAAAGTTTGATCTATGAACGGTAAAGGATAGTGATCTTTCCTAGTTTCTTTATTTAATTTCCTAAAGTTTATGCACATCCTATGCCCAACAATAGTTCTAGTAGGTATCAATTCATTGTTTTCATTAGGAACAACAGTAAAACCGCCCTTCTTAGGGACACAATGAACATGACTTACCCATTCACTTTATTTAATAGGATAGATTATACCTGCGTCCAGTAGGTGTACAATTTCTTTTCTTACCACTTCCTTCATTTCAGGCTTCAATCTTCTATTAAATTCTGCAACTGGTTTAGCACCTTCTTCCATGAATATTCGATGGACGGTTATCATGGGACTAATGCCCTTCAAATCATCCATTGAGTACCCAAAGGCCTTGAGATGATCCTTAAGTATTTTCATGAGTTCTTCTTCTTCTCCTAAAATTTTAGCACTAATAATAACAGTAAATTTATTTGTATCATCTAGAAACCAGTATTTAAGATTATCTAGTAGAGTCTTCAACTCTGGGGGTGGTAATTCCTCGTCCCCTCCCTTTTTTGGCTCTTCAAAAGCTTCATTAGTTGGAGGCCCCATAATGGGAAGTGAATCGAATGCATCTTCTAGTTCTTCTAGGGACTTGTCCTTCATAACTATTTCTTAATAATTTGAGTCTTTATTTATTTCTTCTTCTTGATTACTAAAGAAAAGAGCTGCCATTTCCTCAATAGTTTCCGCTTCCTCTTCTTGTATTTGTGGAGGCCTTTCTTTAAATTTGGAAAAGTGGAATTCCTTTTCCGCTCCCCCAATCTTAAGAGACACAATCTCCTTTTTGAAATCAACATAGGCACCTATATCACTCAAAAAGTTTCTTCCAAATATAATTGGGCAAAGAGTGTTAGTTTGCATATTAACAACTACAAAATCGATAGGAAAGTTTTTGTTGCCAATTGTGACAGTTGCATCTTCCACTACTCCCATTGGAATTCTACGATTTTTATTGGCTAGCATAATTGCCATATCAGCATTTTCAATTGTAGTCGGTTTTATCTCTTCTTTTATTTCTAAATAGAAATCATAAGATATAACATTAACTTTGGTGCCGAGATCACATAAACCATAATGCGAGGTTTCTTTAAATATGCAGGGAAGAATAGGCTTACCCACATAT
The DNA here is from genome assembly GCA_916181665.1 of Avena sativa. NCBI lineage: Eukaryota > Viridiplantae > Streptophyta > Magnoliopsida > Poales > Poaceae > Avena > Avena sativa. Next base: position 622,267,090 of record OV702288.1, on the reverse strand, counting down.
TTTACCTTTGTTTTCCCTTCAACCAATGTGCGTACATAGCCATAATTGCTTCCTTGTTACCTCTTCATCTTTGGTTTCTTCCAGATGTTCCATGACTTCTGGCATACTTTCTTCTTTCTTCTTCTCCTGTACTGCTTTGACCTATTCATATTCAAGAATATGCTTTTGTGCAGTGTTAGGGAAAGGCATCTCATGTATTGGTTCTAGGGAGGCTAGTATTTCTTTAACTTCTCTTTTCTTCTCAGGTTCGGGTGGTGGATCATATTTGACCACACCCTATTTCGGAGATTTGATATGTTCTGAAAAAGCTTTAACAACTTGCAACACAAGATCTGAATCCAAATAAAGTTCTTTAGATAATTCTTTAACATGGCCCTTTTTATTTTAGTCATGAATACAATCATGTTCTATTTCTATGCCTCCTTCACTTCCTAGACCAAAATTCCATGAAACTCTATGATCACTAATTCTATTAAGTAAAGCCCAAGCTTTAGTTATAGGAAGATTCATAAAGTCTCCTTCCTCGAATGAGTCTAGTTCAATTTTATTAGGTTCAGTTAAACCGCCATAAAATATATGCAATAAATACCATTTAGGAAAATCATGATGAGGACATAGACATAGTAAATCTTTAAATCTGATATAAGCTCTTACTAGTCCTTCATTAGAATGGTTCCTCCAAGTCATTATAAGACACCTGATTCCAAAAGACTTTGATAATGGATATTATTTTGCTAGAAATTCACAGGCTAGATTATCCCAAGTAGTAGTGGCTTCAGGGGTAGAGATCTATACCATGAGAGAGCTGAACTAGTCAAAGTCTGACTAAAAATTTTAACCCTTACCACATCAGCAGTATATCCAGTCAATTGAAAAGTACCACATATATATTTGAAACATGCAATATGCTCATATGGATCAGGATCTTCTTCATCTCCAGTAAATTGCTTCTTGTGTAGAATACCGAGTAGTAGAGGATTTATTTCAAACCCATTGTCTTCTCATTGGAGTTGTCTGTTTTATAAATATCATAGGGCTTCCCAAAGTGGTTGAGTGGGTTAGCACTAGTCATATTTTGCTCAAAATCCATCATGTTGGTGGAAACCTGTAACTCAAAACAAGACTTAGCAAGACAAAAATAAATAAGCAAAAAATAAAAGACCTACAACACTTAGCTCCCCGGCAACAACGCCAGAAAATAGCTTGATGACTGCAAGTGCATAGATCGTTTGTAGCTAGTTTTGAAATAAAGATATCGATCCCACATGGAGCAGGAGTCTGAAGTCTAATAACTCTTGAAATAAATATTACAATAGAAATGCTAAATAAAGTTCTAAGTGACAAGATAAAATGCGAGTATTGTGTAAAAAGGTGTTTTGGGGTTTTTAGTATAAGAGCAACAATAAAGTAAAGTAAAACAACTGAATACAGAAAGTAAGTATCGCGTATGTAAGAGAGATTGGAACTGCAATAGGGGAAAACATTCTCAGGGAGTAGCGGATACACCACTAGCATTATAAGGAGCTAAGGTAAAGATTATTATCATGAACATTCTCAACTATGTATGTGTGGAAGGAACTCCGTATTTGGACAAATATGCAGCAACCGCTGCTCACATCATCCTCATAACCACAACAGTCAACAATGGACATCAATTGAATTACTGCGCTATTAAGGGATGTAATCCATGGCATGGATAGTGTTCTGTGAGTTTCCTCAGTTTCCCAAGTTGATACGTAAGGAGTGCCAACAGATTTATAGTCACTATAAGTGCTTGCAATCAACATCATGGCAATAACAATGGAATCTATCATAGATGAATAGTACTTGTATAAATTCACAACGAGTACAGAAATTACAACAAGATATAGACAAGATGTAGATGGGATGGATGGAGATGGTGGTGATGCAGCGGTGGATGATGAAGATCGATGCCTTAGCCTCCCAGATCTGTGCAGGGCGAAGATGGATCCCCGGTGGATGAGTTCCCCCTCCAGATGCCTTCCGGAGGTGAGGTTTCGGCGATATCTGGGTGTTCTGTATGTCATCTCTCCGATCCAGTTGCACGGGGTGAAACTATTTGAGAAGGCGGTGGCGGCGCCAACTATACGGCTGGAACTGTACATCCAGAAAATTTATTCTGGTCGTATAGTTGGTCGTTGAACCGTATGTATGTCTTGTTCGCTTCGGGTTTTGTTCTAGTATTATTAATATTTCCCAAATAAGCGATTTATGTTGTTTTTGACTCATTTTCTCCTCAGTACAACTGCTCCAAGAATTGTGTCCATTGGATCCATCATCTGTCCTGATCCTGGTGAAAACAGACATAAAATGTGCGTGTGAGCGCCGTAAAATACCAAGATCCTACATCTACAATGCAAAATAATAGTGTAAAACATGATGCAAATATGCACTCATCACTAGCCCCGCCACCAAAATGGACCATCCAAACCGGTGTCACGCATGGTGGAACCCTGCCCAAACCGGTGCCCCACTAAGTGATGGGTTCAAATCATAGAAAACAAAAAAATTCTATGGTTGGAACAACTAAAGGGACAAGATCCAATCTACAAGATGCATGGAATGGGTAGTTGGGCGCCTAGAAAAACTTACCCTCGAAGACCGAAAGTTTTAATGGGGTCCGATCTTGTGGATGATAAAGACGAACACTTACTGATCTCAAGATCATGTTGACAAGCGTTGCAAACCAACATCACTCCCGTACTCGGTCACACGTATGGCTTGCTGATGACCTCCATACCCTCAATCCAAGGAGGCAGCAAAAGTAGTAGATCCACCAGATAAAACTACTTTACCATAGCTTTCGCTAATTGATGGACTACACCAATAACATGGTTATTGCAGTACTTGTAGCAGCAAATATTTAAAGAGTTTGTCTTGATGGGAGATCGGCGAACATGACCCCGCAGCCACGTTGTTAATGTGACCACATTCGCACCCAAACCGTGGTTTGTAAATAGCCTATTCTATAAGTTTCTAGGATAAATGAATTTAAGATGTTTTGTAATAACTACTACTAGGACTGGAAAGAAAACTAGAACAAAAGTAAAACTAAATGAGGTGAATTGTAACATCCCAAAACTTTAATCCAAGCTTATCAAGATCAAATCATCCAAAAAAGGGGTTAACAAAAACTTTTCCAAATTTAAAATGAAAGCATTCATATATGTGTGCGTTTAAAATAGGAGTTGTTTGAATTGCCATGATTGATTGATCCAATTCTTGTAAAATGTTTCTTAGGTGATTTAAACATCATCTACATCATTCCCAAACTTTTCCTAAGGAAATTCAAATCAAAAAGAATTAAAATGAAGGAATGGTCATTTTGACAAATTTAACTCTCATGCCTACTTTGCCTATTCCTAATACTCAATTCTTAACAGAAACAATTCTTGATCTTTGCACCCCTTGCTAGTACACATAATGAGGTACCAAGGCCCACCTTTTGATCTACTAAAAACATTCTGTAAACTATTTTAAATGACAGTTTAAAATTGAATCTAATGCATATGCATAGATCACCCCTATTTCAAAAACCATCTAATTGAGCACCATTTTCAAAACCCTTGCAACCAGAGACTACCTATCACTAGTGGAGATCACCCAAAAATTTTGAACTCAAAATTCAAAACTTTTTCTCTTGCGGCCATTTCATCAAACACTTGGCAGGCAGAATCACACCTCTAATCCTAGCTCACTGTTTTGAACAGAGTTTTGCCCCCATTTGATCTCCATTTAATCTCTATGTCCCCCTCTGATCAAACCATGCCATTTGCAGCCCATCCCCTACACCCTAGTGGCAAGGCAATGCCATGCCGAGCACCACCCTGGCCGGCCAAACTTGCCCCGCTGTGGCAGACCACCTCCCCTTTCCTCTCCATGTCTAGGAGGTAGCCAGCACCGCACCACCCCTCTCTGTCCCTTGCCTGAGCCAAGAGCAGCCATGGACCACAGAGAAGAAGCCGCGCCTAGTGCCACCGAACCATGCCAATGCCACCCGCAGAGCGCGCACTGTACCCGCTTGCACCGACCGCCCCTTGGCACCAGCCCGCGCCCACCGCTTCGCCTCGACCTGGAGAACACCCTAGACATCCCCGTTCGCCGCCCAAAGCCCCACAGCCACCGCTCGCCGTGGACACAGCCGCTTCGGCCGCGCAGAGCGCCACCTCGCCCCGACCGCATGCCACCGCCCCTACGGCTGCATTGAAGTCCTAGAGCACCGCCAAGGAACCGCCCACCAATCGCCATCCCCAGCCATGCCGCTAGATCGCTGTAGCCATGTCGCCACCATCGACCGCCCATCCCGCTCGGTCTCACCGTCGAGCCTATAAAAGGAGTCCTCCCTAGCACCAAAGACTCACACCATTCCACTCCCCTCACCTCTCTGAACCTCACCCACCTCTCGCTGGAGCAAGTGGAGCAGCAGCTCGCCGGAATTGGAGCCGGAGCCGCCGCCTCTGGAGAAGAAGGGTGCCGTTGATTCTGGCCACCCCAAGCTCCGCCACGACCACGCCTCGCCTCGCCGTCGTCTTCCACTTTGTTCGCCCGCATTGCCGACCCCGCTAGAGCCCTGGTACGCCCCCAATAGACCCCCACCGAGCCGCTAGGGTTCGAGCTCGCCGGCGACCTGTTCGTCGTCGACGACGACCCTCAGCCGTAGATCTAGCCTCTAATCGCACGGCCCATAGCGCGCGTATCGCTTCGTGTTTTAAGTGCCGCTGACAAGTGGACCCCTCCTGTCAGCTGAGCCCCGCGCCGCGTAGCGCCACAGGTCCGGCCCATTTCCTTTCCCGCGCAAGCCCGTAGATTCAAATCTGGATTTTTCTTTTTAGTTAGAATATAGTTTCTGTCCAGTGTTTCAAAATTCAATTCTGTGAGTTTGACAAATCCAAATTACGTGAAACTAATTTTGTCTGAAAGGTATTGAAATGCTCTATCCAAGCCCGTTGGATTGAATTCATTTAGAGTTATAGATTTCTCCTAATAAAAATAAGAAGACAGAAGCTTTTGCAACTTGAAACATTTTTATAAAATCAACCAAATTAGCTTTTGAGTTGATTCCAACTCTCAAAAATCACATTTCATCATATCTATCCAAATATGTAATAATATTAAGGTTTACAGGCAGTGACTTTGGACTAGTACCAAAATAATGCTATATAGGCATTTCTAATCACTTTAAATCATTAAATAATAAACCTAAACCAAAGTAATATTGATCCAACCTTTAAATCTCATTCCCACATGTTAGAATATGTGGTGAGGACATGTTTCCACATGATCCCATATTTTGGTGGTGGATATTAAATTTTAGTTAATTTTTCAATGAGTAGAAATTACTTTTCCAAAATAAAAAGGTTGAAACTATTGAATTAAACTTGTGATGTTTGGGATGATAATAGATCATCAATTGTGTGGTTTAGAATACTACTTAGCCTAGTTAAGTATTGTTTGGTGATTGTGCACTCCCTATGTATTTCTAGACGATAGTACCGACCAAGCCTTCGAGGAGGAGGAGTTCTACCAAGAAGAAGAAGAAGAAAACTTCAACCACTGCACCAACCAAGGCAAGCTATTAGTGGCAAGCTAACCCTTGCAAACATGCTTTAGTAAGCTATTGTAGCAAGCTAGAATAAAACTAGATGGTTTAGTAAAGATGCCTTAAGCATGCTTTGATCACACCCCTTTTACTATTAGTACCCCAAGTCTTATTGACAAGTTTTACCTCCCTTAGTTTACACAAAGTTCTTTACTTGATTTTGAAGGTAGCATAAAGAGTATAAAACTTGACATAATTAGAAACCTTTAGATGTCATTCTATGGCATGAGATTGATCCCATCTTTCCACCTTAGTGAACACTCTTAACTTAGTATTTTAGAATAGATCAAAACTTGAGTCACTTTAGATGGGAACACTTGGTGAAAATGAATTGTGAAAACCTTGGAATGATGAGTCATTCTATTGAGATGTTTTGACATGTGTTGAGAAACACAACTGGTTTATAATGATGAAAATGATGAGGCATGAGCCTTAACCCTTTTATAAAACTGATGGTTGGATTCGGATGCGATACCATTCCAAATTTACCGTACAACCACATTACCTGAATTGGGTAAGTCTTAGCTGGAAATTTATATGCATTAGTTTTAGTTCCCTCACGGGAGAGGTTTGAGCTGAGGCTACCTCTCAATGATGTCCACCTATGCAGTGCCCAAGATGACTGATGGTCATGGTTGGGAGGCCATGCTCATAGGAGAGGTGCTTATACTAGGGTGTGTAAAGGGAAGGTTATGTTTGATTATCTGCATACTAAGTATGATGATTCAGGGTTATCCCTGATAGATGTATCGAATCTCGTGGTGAAAGTGTACCACCTCTGTAGAGTGTCAAACTATTCCAATAGCCGCGTCCGTGGTTATGGACAGTTGGAATGTCCATACTGTTTCGTTGTCAGATGTTTTCTAAATAACTTGAAATGAATGATGAACTTTGACTTGACCACAACAGGGTTGTGTTAATGATAATAGCTTCCCAACTTAAGTGATTCTAGAACTTTACTTTATCTTTTCTTGCTTCAGAACTCAGCTTAGGTTTCAAACTTAACTTGATAGTTATTCTTTAAATTTCAGCACTTTAACTTAGAATTATAACCCTTGTTAGTAGTAGTTTGCGAGTACTTAAAGAGTACTCATGGCTTTTGTCCTTGGCTATTATCATGGCCAGACTATGAAGGAGATTATCAAGATGATGGTCAGCAGGACGGCTATGATAACTAGGACTATCTGCCTTCGTCAGCATTGCCTGTGCCCCTGAAGATGAACCCCACCGCTACGCTATCGTTTATTTCCGTTGTTTGTTGTATTAAAGACTGGATCATGAGATCCTTATTTGTGTAAAACCTTATGTATGGTTTGTAATGGATGATGTACTGTGATATCCAATCCGTTATGTCTCGCAAAAATGCTAATCGTGGGATTGCGAGGTATGGCATAACGGGCATCTGGGATTAAAAATCCGGGTGTTGACAAGTTGGTATCAGAGCCATCCTGACCATAGGAGACCCTAGTTAGAATGGACGTCCAAACCAAAAACTTAGCTTCAAAACCAAAGTGAGTATTTATGAAAAACTATTTCCCCTCTTACCCTTGTGAACTCATTCTTTCTCAAAAATACATGTTCCTCAAAATTCTTACATTACTACTTAAAATTTGACACACTTGATCACTTCACCAACTTCCTCATCCTAAATTCTTGTAGATGGAGACTCAGTTCAGCAAGTTTTACCAGTTGGGAAACGGAGGTCAGCTGATCTTCGAGAGGGATCTGGATTCACTGTCGGAGTTACTGGGATGCCCACACCCGGAGTTTCTTGGAGCTCAACTTCTAGGACCCCCAGGAGGAGACCTACAATGGCTAGTCACCACAGATCTTCGAGGAAGCATTGAAGCACCAACTTCCAGGAGAATTCAGTTCTCTGTGAGAGAGAACAACTGGCTAGATGGATTAGCCAGGGAAATGCATGAAGCTCTCGCACGTCTATGTGCCCTCGGCGTCAACAAGATTCAAGGAACCCGTTTTTCCCACTATGCAAGACGTGACTTCATGGGAATGACGATGGAGATGCCAAGTCACCCAGAATTGAGGCGTCAAGTGGAGAACCTTGACTTCTTGCTTCATGACCGACAGCAGGAACTGGACAATGCCAGAGAGTTAGCCAACCAGAACCGTGCCATTGCCGACCAGAAGGCCTAGACTTTCACATTGCTCGCCCAAGATCGCCAGTCTCTTCATCGCCAGCGTGCCAAGAAGGATCGCATCATCGCCCGTCTTCGCAAGAGGGTGGCCGACCTCGAGAAGACCGTCAAGGAGCAGGAAGCTTAGCTTGCCGCCAAAGAAGAAGATGATGAGGGTGAAGACATCCAGGGAGATATGGATTCTTACCTCAGCAACGATGATGACTTTCTGGAAGAGGATGATGTGGACTTCTACACTGAGGATGAAGACTCCGACTTCATCTATGTTGAGTAGATGCACTAGAGCACTGTCGTAGCATGAGATGTACCATCTCATTGTATCGTAGCTTGTAGAATGGTTCTTAAAACCATCTGTTTTTCCCTTTGATTGATGTGGTGTGTGTTGTATCGTGTGCTTGCTTGCATGAATGAAAGTAAAGTTAGTTGAAAAACCTGAGTTTAACTCAAAGTTTTAGCTTTGAAAACCCAAAACCATGAACCTTAGAATTTCCCTCTTACCCCTATACCTATCTCAATCTTCAGATGACTCGTGGAAACCAAGGAGGGAGCAGCTCATCGCAGGACCCAATGCTGCAGATCTTGCAGAATCTCATCGCAGACCGTGAAGCAAGCAGGGCCGAGCGTCAAGCCAACTTAGCAACATTGCAGCAGATCGCCCAAATGGCTCTCAACAACCAAGGACATGGAAATCAGGATCACCATGGATCTAAACTCAAAAAATTTCAGAACACCAATCCCCCAATCTTCAACCAATCTGAAAACCCATTAGATGCTGATGACTGGTTACAGACCATGGAAAACAACCTCGAAGTGGCAGGAGTTGAGGAGAATGAGAAAGTTCTCTTCGCCACCCACTATCTGGCGGGAGATGCAAGAGCTTGGTGGAATAGCATCCGCAACATGAACCATGGCCAGGTGATGACCTGGGAAGCATTCAAGGTCAAGTTCAGCCGCACCCACATGCCGCAAGGTCTTGTCAACAGGATGAGACATGAATTCCGTGAACTGGAGCAAGGAAGATTGACTGTAGTAGAGTACCGTGACAAATTCTTGTCACTTGCCAGATATGCACCGGATGAGATCAACACGGAGGCCAAGAAGAAAGAGAGATTCTTAAACGGACTGCATAATGAGATGCAGACTGTCCTCGTCAACATTCGTTTCCAGGATCTTGAAGAGCTAGTCGACTCTGCCATTCAAATGGAAGGGAAGATTAACCAGGCAAACGACAACTGCAAGCGTCGTATGATGCAGCAGTCTGGATCCAGTAGTCACCAGAAGTACCATCCTAACCCCTCACCAGGATATGCACCAAGGAACAACCGACCCCCAAATTCTTGCCCAAGCTACCCCAACCGTAGCGGAGGGAATGTGAAGTCCGGAGGAAACAATCATCACCCCGTCAATGCCAACAATTTCAACCGTGCCCCTCCCAAGAGTAACAACAACAACACTGCCCCCAGAACTGGCAGCAATGTTGTACCTGTCGCGGTCAAGGACAAGTCCCAGATCACTTGTTTCGAGTGTGGAGTGAAGGGTCACTACTCCAATGAGTGTCCCAAGAAGACTGTCGCCAACGCCCCTGTGAATGCCCCAGCTCAGCAGCAGTGTCGTGTTCAACCAGGAAGGAGATTTGCCCCAGGAAACCCGCACAACCGCAACGGTCGTCTCTTCCACATGAACGCAGAAGAAGCCCAGGAAGCACCAGATGTCGTGCTGGGTATGTTTTCTTTCAACTCAGTTTTAGCAAGAGTATTGTTTGATTCTTGAGCATCGCATTCATTTGTCACCGAAGAATTTGTATGCACTAGTAAGATTCGCCCAACCAACCTGAAGCATGTCATGATAGTTCAAATCCCCGGTTCAACCACCAAAGCTAGAAAAATTTGCAAAGTTGTACCTATCAGAATACATGGGATAGATTTTTATGCCAACCTAATTGTACTTGGAACCAAAGGATTGGAAGTAGTACTAGGTATGGACTGGATGTCAAGGCATAAAGGACTGATAGACTGTGCTAAGAAAGCCATCACCATGACCAGTAGTTCTGGAGTAACAGTAGAACATATCTCTGAAACCTTACCCCGTCAATTCAAATGCAACAAGAGTGTAGCCCTGCCTACCATTGACCAAGTCAAAGTAGTCTGTGAATACCCCGACGTATTCCCAGATGAATTGCCAGGTATGCCCCCGGATAGGGATATAGAGTTCATTATCGAACTAATCCCCGGAACCGGACCTATAGCCCAGAGACCCTATACCATGAACCCCTCAGAGTTAGTAGAACTGAAGAAGCAGTTGGATGCCATGTTAGCAACAGGCTTGATTCAACCAAGTGCATCTCCATGGAGATCACCAGTGTTATTCGTCGACAAGAAAGATGGAGGCAACCGTTTGTGTACAGACTACAGAAAGTTGAATGATGTCACCATCAAGAACAAGTACCCCTTGCCAAAGATAGAGGATCTATTTGATCAGTTGACTGGAGCTCAGGTATTCTCAAAGATTGATCTTAGGACTGGTTATCACCAACTTAATATTCGTGCAACGGATATTCCGAAGACCGCCTTTACTACTCGCTATGGTCTATACGAGTATACGGTTATGTATTTTGGATTAACCAATGCCCCTGCTTATTTCATGAATCTCATGAATAAGATCTTTATGAATTTCCTAGATAAGTTTGTAGTTGTGTTTATCGATGACATCCTTATCTACTCCAAGTCAGAAGAAGAGCATGAGCAACATCTGAGAATCATCCTAGAAACCCTGAGAGAGCATCAGTTATATGCCAAGTTCAGCAAGTGTGAGTTTTGGCTGAAAGAAGTAGGATTCCTAGGACATATTGTGTCTACCGGAGGAGTCTCTATTGATCCCAGCAAGATCAAAGATGTCGAAGAATGGGAAGCCCCAACCAATCAAACCCAAGTTCGTTCATTTCTCGGATTAGCGGGATATTACCGCAAGTTCGTAGAAGGATTCTTGAGCATAGCCCGACCAATGACCCAATTGTTGAAGAAGGACAAGAAGTTTGAATGGATAGACAAGTGTGAAGCCAGCTTCCAGGAGCTGAAGAAGAGATTGATATCAGCCCCAATTTTGATCATGCCAGACATCAAGAAGTCGTTTGATGTGTATTGTGATGCATCCAAGATTGGTCTAGGATGTGTATTGATGCAAGAAGGCAAGGTCATCGCGTATCTGTCTCGACAACTGAAGCAGCATGAGCAGCACTATCCGACCCATGATCTTGAGCTAGCAGCCGTGGTTCTAGCATTGAAGACATGGCGTCATTATTTGATGGGTAATCGCTGTGAGATTTACTCAGATCATAAGAGCTTGAAGTATATCTTCACCCAGAAGGAGTTGAATATGAGGCAAAGAAGATGGATAGAGTTAATCAAGGATTATGACCTTGACATTCACTATCACCCCGGCAAAGCCAATGTGGTAGCGGATGCTCTTAGCAGATTGCCGTGTAGGCTGAACACCATGATCAAAGAGAAGCAACCAAGTTCGTATGAGGAGTTGGAGCAGTTCAGGACTGAGTTAGTTAGCAAAGGATTCCTAGCTAGCATTGAACTCCAACCCACTTTGATTAGCCAAATCAAGGAAGCCCAGAAGGGGAATGAAAGTATCGACAGAATCAAACATCGTATTGGTACAGGCAAAGTACCTGGATTCACCGAAGACGAAGAAGGTGTACTGTGGTACAAAGGACGTATCTATGTGCCAGCAGATTCGGAGCTGAAGGAAATTATCATGAAGGAAGCTCATGATACTCTTTATTCTATCCACCCCGGAGGAACAAAGATGTATCAGGATTTGAAAGAGCAATTTTGGTGGCACAAGATGAAGAGAGAGATCGGAAGCTACATCGCCAAATGTGACATCTGTCAAAGAGTCAAAGTAGAGCATCAGAGACCTGCAGGATTGTTGCAACCATTGCAGATTCCGGAATGGAAATGGGATTCCGTCGGAATGGACTTCATCACCGGTTTACCTACTTCTAGTAGGGGGAATGACTCAATCTGGGTCATAGTTGATAGACTATCCAAGGTAGCCCACTTCATACCAGTCAAGACAACCTACCAGAGTGCAAAACTAGCAGAGCTGTACATTGCTAGGATTGTTAGTCTGCATGGAACCCCCAAGACCATCGTATCAGATCGAGGAACCCAGTTTACTTCAAGATTTTGGCAGAAAGTTCAGGAAGGATTAGAAACCAAGTTGAACTTCAGCACCGCGTATCACCCGCAGACAGATGGACAGACTGAGAGAGTCAACCAGATCTTGGAGGATATGCTTAGAGCTTGTGTGTTCGAATACGGATCAAAATGGGAAGACTGCCTGCCTTTCGCAGAATTCTCATATAACAACAGTTATCAAGCTAGTTTGCAGATGGCACCATTTGAATTCCTATACGGAAGAAAGTGTCGTATCCCTTTGAATTGGTCGCAAGTAGGAGAGAGTCAGATCTTTGGACCCAACATTCTAAGAGAAGCAGAAGAGAAAGTTCACAAAGTTCGTGAGCACCTCAAGACCGCCCAATCCAGACAGAAGAGCTATGCTGATAAGAGAAGGAGAGACCTGACTTTCAATGTCGGAGATTTCGTATATCTCAAGGTTTCACCATTGAAGGGAACTCAACGCTTTAGTCTGAAGGGAAAGTTAGCTCCCAGATATATCGGACCTTTCAAGATTCTGAACCGTCGAGGAGAAGTATCGTATCAGCTGGAATTGCCTGAAGAGATGTCAGCCATCCACAATGTGTTCCATATCTCGTTACTTCGCAAATGCTTGGAAGTGCCTGAGAAGACTGAAGTTTTCAAGAATATCGATCACAGAGCAGTGGAAATCAACAATGACCTGACCTATCGGGAAGTGCCCATCCGTATCTTAGAAGAAGCCTACAGAACCACCAGGACCAGGAGTATTAAGTTTTCAAGATTCAGTGGAGCAACCATACTGAGGAGGAAGCCACTTGGGAGCGCGAGGATTACATTAGGACAGAGTTCCCAGATCTCTTTAGCTCCTAGTTTTCCTTGTAAATCTTGGGACGAGATTTTGTTTAAGGGGGGAAGGTTTGTAACATCCCAAACCTTTAATCCAAGCTTATCAAGATCAAATCATCCAAAAATGGGGTTAACAAAAACTTTTCCAAATTTAAAATGAAAGCATTCATATATGTGTGCATTTAAAATAGGAGTTGTTTGAATTGCCATGATTGATTGATCCAATGCTTGTAAAATGTTTCTTAGGTGATTTAAACATCATCTACATCATTCCCAAACTTTTCCTAAAGAAATTCAAATAAAAAAGAATTAAAATGAAGGAATGGTCATTTTGACAAATTTAGCTCTCATGCCTACTTTGGCTATTCCTAGTACTCAATTCTTAACAGAAACAATTCTTGATCTTTGCACCCCTTGCTAGTACACATAATGAGGTACCAAGGCCCACCTTTTGATCTACTAAAAACATTCTGTAAACTATTTTAAATGACAGTTTAAAATTGAATCTAATGCATATGTATAGATCACCCCTATTTCAAAAACCATCTAATTGAGCACCATTTTCAAAACCCTTGCAACCAGAGACTACCTATCACTAGTGGAGATCACCCAAAAAATTTGAACTCAAAATTCAAAACTTTTTCTCTTGCGGCCATTTCATCAAACACTTGGCAGGCAGAATCACACCTCTAATCCTAGCTCACTGTTTTGAACAGAGTTTTGCCCCCATTTGATCTCCATTTAATCTCTATGTCCCCCTCTGATCAAACCATGCCATTTGCAGCCCATCCCCTACACCATAGTGGCAAGGCAATGCCATGCCGAGCACCACCCTGGCTGGCCAAACTTGCCCCGCTGCGACAGACCACCTCCCCTTTCCTCTCCATGTCTAGGAGGTAGCCAGCACTGCACCGCCCCTCCCTGTCCCTTGCCCGAGCTAAGAGCAGCCATGGACCACAGAGAAGAAGCCGCGCCCAGTGCCACCGAACCATGCCGATGCCGCCCGCAAAGTGCGCACTGTCCCCGCTCGCACCGACCACCCCTTGGCACCAGCCTGCGCCCACCGCTCCGCCTCGACCTGGAGAACACCCCGGACATCCCCGTTCGCCGCCCAAAGCCCCACAGCCAGCGCTCGCCGTGGACACAGCCGCTTCGGCCGCGTAGAGTGCCACCTCGCCCCGACCGCATGCCACCGCCCCTACGACCGCATTGAAGTCCTAGAGCACCGCCAGGGAACCGCCCACCGATCGCCATCCCCAGCCATGCCGCTAGATCACCGTAGCCATGTCGCCACCGTCAACCGCCCATCCCGCTCGGTCTCACCATCGAGCCTATAAAAGGATCCCTCCCTAGCACCAAAGACTCACACCATTCCACTCCCCTCACCTCTCTGAACCTCTCCCACCTCTCGCCGGAGCAAGTGGAGCAGCAGCTCGCCGGAATTGGAGCCGGAGCCGCCGCCTCTGGAGAAGAAGGGTGTCGTTGATTTCGGCCACCCCAAGCTCCGTCGTGACCACGCCTTGCCTCGCCGTCGTCTTCCACTTTGTTCGCCCGCATCGCCGACCCCGCTGGAGCCCTGGCACGCCCCCAGTAGACCCCCACCGAGCCGCTAGGGCTCGAGCTCACCGGTGACCTGTTCGTCGTCGACGACGACCCTCAGCCGTAGATCTAGCCTCTAATCGCACGGCCCACAGCGCGCGTACCGCTTCGCGTTTTAAGTGCCGCTGACAAGTGGACCCCTCCTGTCAGCTGAGCCCCGCGCCGCGTAGCGCCACTGGGCTGGCCCATTTCCTTTCCCGCGCAAGCCCGTAGATTCAAATCTGGATTTTTCTTTTTAGTTAGAATATAGTTTCTGTCCAGTGTTTCACATTTCAATTCTGTGAGTTTGACAAATCCAAATTACATGAAACTAATTTTGTCTGAAAGGTATTGAAATGCTCTATCCAAGCCCGTTGGATTGAATTCATTTAGAGTTATAGATTTCTCCTAATAAAAATAAGAAGACAGAAGCTTTTGCAACTTGAAACATTTTTATAAAATCAACCAAGTTAGCTTTTGAGTTGATTCCAACTCTCAAAAATCACATTTCATCATATCTATCCAAATATGTAATAATATTAAGGTTTACAGGCAGTGACTTTGGACTAGTACCAAAATAATGCTATATAGGCATTTCTAGTCACTTTAAATCATTAAATAATAAACCTAAACCAAAGTAATATTGATCCAACCTTTAAATCTCGTTCCCACATGTTAGAATATGTGGTGAGGACATGTGTCCACATGATCCCATATTTTGGTGGTGGATATTAAATTTTAGTTAATTTTTCAATGAGTAGAAATTACTTTTCCAAAATAAAAAGGTTGAAACTATTGAATTAAACTTGTGATGTTTGGGATGATAATAGATCATCAATTGTGTGGTTTAGAATACTACTTAGCCTAATTAAGTATTGTTTGGTGATTGTGCACTCCCTATGTATTTCTAGACGATAGTACCGACCAAGCCTTCGAGGAGGAGGAGTTCTACCAAGAAGAAGAAGAAGAAGAAAACTTCAACCACTGCACCAACCAAGGCAAGCTATTAGTGGCAAGCTAACCCTTGCAAACATGCTTTAGTAAGCTATTGTAGCAAGCTAGAATAAAACTAGATGGTTTAGTAAAGATGCCTTAAGCATGCTTTGATCACACCCCTTTTACTATTAGTACCCCAAGTCTTATTGACAAGTTTTACCTCCCTTAGTTTACACAAAGTTCTTTACTTAATTTTGAAGGTAGCATAAAGAATATAAAACTTGACATAATTAGAAACCTTTAGATGTCATTCTATGGCATGAGATTGATCCCATCTTTCCACCTTAGTGAACACTCTTAACTTAGTATTTTAGAATAGATCAAAACTTGAGTCACTTTAGATGGGAACACTTGGTGAAAATGAATTGTGAAAACCTTGGAATGATGAGTCATTCTATTGAGATGTTTTGACATGTGTTGAGAAACACAACTGGTTTATAATGATGAAAATGATGAGGCATGAGACTTAACCCTTTTATAAAACTGATGGTTGGATTCGGATGCGATACCATTCCAAATTTACCGTACAACCACATTACCTGAATTGGGTAAGGCTTAGCTGGAAATTTATATGCATTAGTATTAGTTCCCTCACGGGAGAGGTTTGAGCTGAGGCTACCTCTCAATGATGTCCACCTATGCAGTGCCCAAGATGACTGATGGTCATGGTTGGGAGGCCATGCTCATAGGAGAGGTGCTTATACTAGGGTGTGTAAAGGGAAGGTTATGTTTGATTATCTGCATACTAAGTATGATGATTCAGGGTTATCCCTGATAGATGTATCGAATCTCGTGGTGAAAGTGTACCACCTCTGCAGAGTGTCAAACTATTCCAATAGCCGCGTCCGCGGTTATGGACAGTTGGAATGGCCATACTGTTTCGTTGTCAGATGTTTTCTAAGTAACTTGAAATGAATGATGAACTTTGACTTGACCACAACAGGGTTGTGTTAATGATAATAGCTTCCCAACTTAAGTGATTCTAGAACTTTACTTTATCTTTTCTTGCTTCAGAACTCAGCTTAGGTTTCAAACTTAACTTGATAGTTATTGTTTAAAATTCAGCACTTTAACTTAGAATTATAACCCTTGTTAGTAGTAGTTTGTCAGTACTTAAAGAGTACTCATGGCTTTTGTCCCTGGCTATTATCATGGCCAGACTATGAAGGAGATTATCAAGATGATGGTCAGCAGGACGGCTATGATAACTAGGACTATCTGCCTTCGTCAGCATTGCATGTGCCCCTGAAGATGGACCCCACCGCTACGCTATCATTTATTTCCGTTGTTTGTTGTATTAAAGACTGGATCATGAGATCCTTATTTGTGTAAAACCTTATGTATGGTTTGTAATGGATGATGTACTGTGATATCCAATCCGTTATGTCTCGCAAAAATGCTAATCCTGGGATTGCGAGGTATGGCATAACGGGCATCTGGGATTAAAAATCCGGGTGTTGACATGAATGCAATGAGGTCAAATTTTAATGCTATGATTCCTCAAGTAATGTTGTGTATACCGGTGTGCATGATAAGTGCTTATGGAATAGCTATTAACTATAATTGTGGCCGTCCCTCATATACCATTGTCTCCCACCATTGGTAAGTGGCAACTAGACAACTCAATTATCCACACCCTCTTCGGACATGGGTCATCTCCTAGCTGAATAGTGTATTAAGGTAACAAGACCAATCAAGGTAAACCAGAGCAAAGGCATTAAGTTCTATGGACAACCGTACTCCTAAGCAAGTGTGCTAGTCACAAGATATCCCGTCTGTCACTTCCGGGACAAGCAATTCGCAACACTATACCTATGTATATCATGAGTGATCTTGAGGGAACTCTGGGCAGTGCATCCTAAGCTCCTATTGCCTCCACAAATCACTTATAGCAAATAGCCTATTAGTTCTACCCATGGAAGAGAAGAGACTAATGATAAGTTTTGTGACACTCCGTGAATCCCTAGTAAATTCCTCAACAATGGATTGGACGTCTCCAATCACTAGAATAATATCATGAATAGAACAATGTAAAGAGAAAGCACAAACATATTAATTAACAAGAACACACCACACTTTAATTACTCAAATCATCATCACATTAATAAAAGGGGGTTCAAGCAATTATACAACCCATCACGGAGATCATGATGGGGAAGGATGAAGGAGTAGCGGTGATGGAGATGGTGATGACGGCACGGTGATAGTGGCATCGACGTGGTGATGGCGGCGTCCTCCTTCTCCTCCTCTTCTTGCTTGGATGGCTTGATGGTGTTGATGGAGATCTGGATCTTGATGGAGCTATAGAGGCTATGGAGGCAGCATGGCGGCAGGGCACCGCTGTGGAGGCAGTAGATGGGATCTAGATCTTGTATATGGTGTATGGTGGCTTCCTCCTCTCTTTTTTTGACTCCTCCCTCCTTTATATAGGCCTTGGGGGTGCCCTAGGGTTCCCCCAATACCGTCATATGACTTAGGGAAGGTTCTGGATCTTCCTGAGGGCGACATCCTATCATTTGTGACCTTTTTGGCAACTATACGGCGGGAGATATACGGCCGGAATTTTTGCTCCCGCCGTATAGTTGGTCGCTAAACCTTCAGTACCCTTTAGTATTTTGGTCACCATTTCTTCATACGAACTCTGTTTTGGGTGTTCTTGGGCTCGTTGAATTTGTCTCGTCAAGGTATAAGACCCTGTGTTCTTGGATCTCTATTTTGAGAAGTTGGAAAATTCACTTTTCCAACACCTCAAATGGCTAAGTCTGGTCCCAGCAGCTCCTCCATACTATGTTATCTTTGTTCCTTTTGCCTTTGTTTTATCCATAATCATCATCAACACCTACACACATGTCAAAGACAAGGAAGAGGGATAAAATTATACCTAAACTACTAAATGTGCAAAGTTCATATTGAATTTAATAAAAACAAGTAATCATGCATATCAGGCATAGCAATAGTTAGATAGAGCATGATATGATAGGAAAATGACACAATTTATATTGCTAAAAAGTGTTGTATTATCACAACCATCAACTTCCCCAAGCTATATATTTCTCGTCCTCGAGCAAAAGGGATCGATAACTTAATGGATGTGATCTTGCTTATCGTTGGAAATCAATGCACCGTATCCTTGTTTTTTCTGCAAGCTCAGAGCAAGAGAGCACATAATCATACAAGGAAATATAAGCTCAGTTATATTATTCCAAACCACTAGAGATTAGTCAAAAACTTCTATGCCCCACGTCAGAGTTAAATATAGCTTGCAAGTAAACTTATGATCCTTCTATACGCACTTTATTGTATTTTTGTATTTTTATTTGTATAAGGAAAAGCTGAACACGGTTAGTTGTCAATCATAAATATAAATAGAGTTTTCCAATGCTGCCCACTCATGCCATCTATTGAAGTCTCTCAAGTGCAAACTTCGATTGTTGAGCCCACCGAAAATATATTTCTTAGTAACGAGACCATGCCAAAAGAGTGGTATATG
Source organism: Avena sativa (assembly GCA_916181665.1). Taxonomy (NCBI): domain Eukaryota; kingdom Viridiplantae; phylum Streptophyta; class Magnoliopsida; order Poales; family Poaceae; genus Avena; species Avena sativa. Next base: position 622,248,235 of record OV702288.1, on the reverse strand, counting down.
TTCAATCGAGACTGTGTAGGCTAGGAAGGATAGTCGTGACCATTACCAAGGTTTCCCTTTCCGGTATAATGATTTCTCATAACGGTCATAGGAGTATTTCGACTTTTGCTTTTAACGCAGGCCCATGAGAATACCAATGCATACCAAAATATAGCATTTTTGCTACATATGTTGGGCAACTCATAGCCAAACTCAAGAGTTTCCACTTTTTGGATTGTCCAAAGGCCAACGGAGTTGTTAGCATCCCATGTTGTGCGATAGTGGTGCAAGACATGCATAAAGAAATATCTCACTTTGATTTCCAAGACAAAATTTTGGCATATGTAATCTCGAAATTTTGAAACATCATTTCTTATTTGACAACTCACTCAGTAAGCATCTATTAAGACCATCATTTCCAACACTATGGGGTCATGCTACTCCATAACCATTCACTTAAGACAATTCTGAATAGTGACAACTAGCAAGTTTCGAAGAACTACTTTATTAATTTTTTTTCTATTCAAAATGTAGAGAACATGGCAATGTATATTTAGAGGATCACTATATTTTTCACAAGCTAGATAAAAGTTGAACAAGGTGCATCAAAGCTATGGCTTGTCTCCTATGGGGCATAACGTGAGCAAGTATATCCCTTATATAAATATGAACAAAAACTCACCTAAGCAAGCATTCAAAAACAGAGGGATACACAATAGCATGAGAACTTTTTAAGATAAAGAACTTTGCACAAGACTCTACACATGCAAAATAATCTCCCCAAGCTAAGAATACCAACTTGAGAAGATCATGAAAACAAAAGAGAAAATGCAGTTATCAAAAGAGAGTATAAGAAGTGGTTACCTCTCCAAGCTTAAGTTAAAGCAAGGGTGACACACTTTACCATTGAGGTGCTTTTAACCTCTACTTTGATGGACAAAGAACCTTTGCTTCAATGAATGCTTCACGATCCGGTGTATGCCTTCCTTAAGAACCTGGTAGGAACAAGACTAGAAAGAAGACAAAATATTTTTGTGTTTTTGAAGACACGGGTTTGGCTCATAAGTGATAAAAATACAATTATCACTAAGTCGGTTCATCAACCTAAGCACCATGCTTAAGTCAATGATGCCTGCAAGAGCACAGATCATTTGTAGCTAGTTTTGAAGTTCATATATCGATCCCACGGGGAGCCCAAAGGTAAATGTTTATAGGTGAAGTCTCTATCACACCCGAAGTTGTCACAGGTCTTCGAGTGAATTGACTGCAAGTGATGAAAATAGGAATGGGGTTTTGATTAAATGAGATGTATTTAAATAGAACTAAAATGTAAACTTCAGAAATATAAAGCATAAAAGTAAAGAACGGCTTGGTTGTTTGTTGTTTCCTGCAGATGGCGAAAGAAGGCACAGGGAGATTCAGTTCATGGTGATAGTGACTGTGCCAGGTGGAAGAATGATCAATGTAACAATTATAATCTTATAAATATATGTGTAGGCGAGCAACCCATAATTAGCCGGAACTCCTCTTGGTAGATTTCATCCCAACTTCAATAATCCTACTAGCATGTTACCAAAACCATGGTCAGACACTAGACGATTAAGACCCTTTAGGTCACTTAGCGATTAAGCTCCTTGGATTGGACTAATGCAATAAGCATAGTGGTTCCTTGTTATCCTCGAGTCTACTAGATTTCCATTGATATCCCCATGTCATCCGGGGGTCACCAGTCCACTAGCGAACAAGATCTTATCTCTATGTAGAACAAAGCATCATGTTGTCTAGGCCCTTAATTGGACAACAAGCATTAGGCATCCCACAGATAGTCAAGCACACATAATAGAGTAATTAGAACCAGTCACAAACTAATGGAAAATATATGAAGGCACATCACATCTCACCAATCCCCTACATCTCCCACGCCCAAGGGAATTACTCACTCATGAGAGAAGAACGAATCATCAATATAATTAAATAAAGGGAATTCGTCTTTGTATTACCGTGGAGATCCACAATAAGAATAGAAAAATATCCAGCACAAATCAAGATGGGAAGAAACAATCTAAAACCCTAGTCTTGCAACGCGGGGATCCCTCTCTCTATCAAGTACAAGTAGTGGTTGTGGGGGTGTATTGGCTAGGAGGTCGAAGATCGTGGAGCAAGATGAAGAACGTCTTCCCCTTCTTCTCTGGATCTCTTCTTTTTCCCTTCTAGATGGTATGGCGGCTGTTGTGTTGTGTTTTCGTCCTCAGTCCCTTCATGGAAGTTTTCCCTTTTGACAAGACAGAGGCGACAGCAACTATATGGCGGGAACTATACGGCCGGAAAAATATTCCCACTGTATAGTTACTTGTTAAAGCTTTTGTGAGCTCTCCTCGCGTACTTCCAAGGTGAGACTCGTTTGTTTTCTCTAGAATATTGTGTTTCTCTTTTTTAAGTCCTTATGCTGACATTCAGAACCTGAAACACACATTAAAAACCAAGTTTTCTTTGCTACCGGAGTATTAGCGATAGGTAAAGCCAGAAAACTATCAAATCCGGGAGAAACCCATCAATAAAAGCCATCAAAAATGTGTCGAATCTCATAGCTATCAAATCCCCCAAGCTTATATGTTGCTCACCGTCGAGTGACAAGGAAATAAGGAAAATAGCGGAGATTCGAGACTGAAAAATAAAGGAACTCACAAGTTTTAATTGGTGTCAAATTCTTTTTCTTCATAATCCCTACAATCTTAAATATGATCATACAAGTATTCACAAGATTGCACTGAGTCCACTTCCTAACCACGTATATCTTGTTAGCAAATAAATCATATGCCCAAGCAAGTGTTGAAAGTTTAACTAGGAAAGTAAGACAAATTCTTTTGGTGCCTCTCTTTATAGAGAAATGAAAACCTTTTATTCTTGTTTGTTTAACCATTAGGAGTACTCAAGTTGGCATCAAAGCATGTAATTTAAGAACAACTCATCTATCCCATGTAAAATTTCAAGACTATCAAAGCACCTCTTTCTTTTCTTTTATCTTTCAAATACTTTAGCTCTTTCATAGAGAAATCAGGCCACTATTTTTTCATGTTTAATTGGGGTTGTGTTGTGCACTCGTGACCATGCCAACAAATAATTGTTGAGCAATAATGGGCTAGAGGAGTACTACAACTTCACTTGGAACGTGAAACCATGAGGAGACTAAATTTTTTACCCGTCATAGCATTGCTGCTACAAATGTTTACATAACTCAATGGTCGAAATCAAGTGGTCTCCCACATTTAGATCGTTCATTGGCCAGTGGAGTTAATAGTTCCCCATGGATCACGACAGAGTTATAATGACACGCGTAAAGCAATATCTTATGGTAATTATTAGAAAAGGTAGTGGCATAATTTCTACTACTTGTACGCATCCATTTTATCAAACAATTTCAATCAAGGGTACTTATCAAGTCTATTTATATTAAGCTCAAATGGGATGGAGTAGTTCTAAAATTAAATTCTTTGGGCCAAACATGGACTCAAGTCATCTTCAGATGCTTTTTCTTGTTGTAAAAATGTAGGAAGTATTTTTAACCAAGTTCTTTGCTCATTGTTTCAAAGCTAAAAAGGAGACACTAGCAAAGGAATAGAATTTATAGGATAACAAGCTAAGTGGGGAGCGATCTCAGTGCAAGCGAGTAAATAATTGTAGGGTCAATTTAAGGTTGCGGAAAGAATGATGAAAGGAATGTGATACCTCTTCTAACTTGCTTCATTCTTGTATTTGAGTCAAACCTCCTCTATGCTTCCCTATTGCCACGTCACCTGAAATTAAGCAATCTACGAGAGAAACAAAGAAACGAACTTACGAATAAAGTTACAACTATTTTTTTGTATTTTCGGTTTAGAAATGCAAAGCTAGAAATAAACATGCAAATTTGAAGAAATAAAATAAATCAAAAGAAGAAATGAAAATATGAATGCAAAGTTTGGAGGTTTTCAAACCTCCCCCAAGCTTAGGCGATTGCCAGGCTCAGTTGTTGCCGTCATTTGGAGGTTGGTACGGATACTGCTGGTAGTAGTCGGGGAAGTGGGTCATGAAGTGATTTAAGTTGTGAGTCAAAGTATTCACATCTTCATTCACATCATGAAGAGTGTGGTCGATCTCCCCAACGCGTTGGTTGAGCTGCTGGAACTCCTGATAGGGGATGTAGATGTTGGGGGAATACCCCCGGGTAGGGTCACACCAGGGTATAAAGGCCGAGTTAGCCGAGGTACGGCAAGGTCAAAGCGGATGCTGGCCGAGTCACCTCAAGGCAAGCCGAATCTCGGGGTAACTCGGACCAGGGGATGTCCATCTAACTGGGTCTCAGCCGACTTAAGTTGTATGTCGAACAGATGAATCTAACTCATATGCAGGAATAGGTGTGGCCGGATCAACTATGTACGGTCCGGGTTATATCAAGCTTGTAGGAGAAGGAAGGTATCTCGATGGTCAAAGGTGACCACTGTACGCAGAGCATGAGCGGAGCGGACAGAGGCAGGACCACGGAGGCGTGGCCGACAAAGGTGACGATACCTATGTCGGATGACACAGGCGCCGCAGAGGCTCACGTAGCCTCTGCATGGATGACGCGGGGGAAAAGTGACCCGGTCGGCTTACTATTTTGGGAAGAGGCATATTCCCTAGAATATGCCTCGATGTATGCCCTAATTGGAGACATAGCCAGCCCTATATAAGGAGGGCTAGGGACTCTGTAGAAGGGGTTGATCTCTAGTGGGTTAGATTTTACTTGGTTCCAGAGGGCTAGCTAGTGGTGAGAGTAAGAGAGCTCCTTCTTCCTCCTCTCTCCGATACAGCTCAAGGAGCACTTGTAATCTGTGGAAGTGAATCAAATACAAAGCTTCTGTGTGTGGAATCACCACACTATCCCTCCCTGGATTCCCCTAGTGCATTTAGTCCCCACCTTTAGCCTATCCACGGCATCTGCCGTGACACCACCACGATAGTTGGCGCCCACCGTGGGGCTAGAGGCGCTAGCAGGGGTGAAGATCCAGATAGGAAACCTCATCGGCACCGGCGAACGCATCGTCTCCGGGCTCGTTCAGCGCTTTGGAGCGCTGGAATTTGTCAGCGACAATGCTGGCTGCTTTGGCAAGCGTCCTCTTCCCCGCAACGGCCTCTTCGTCAAGCTCGGCGCGCACAAGGTCTACGTTGCTGTCGATGTGTCGTGCGTTCATCCGCGGCACGTCGCTGAGGGAGGCGAGGCACCCCTTAGTGTGGTTCGCGGGGCGCGTATCACTCGTTCCCCGGACCGTGCTGAGGTGATGATGTTGCGCCTGGCGCCAGCGCAAGCAAGGATCCGGCACGAGATCCGGAGGTAACGCCTAAGGCACCGAGGAAAAGTAGAGGTCCTCCACTAGAGAGGCCGGAGAATGTGTTGCAGCAAGCGATGGATAGCTTGGCAAACCCAGTAGCAGCAGTGGTAGATCCGGCTCAGGCACAGGCCGAGCTAGAGGAAACTAGGCAAAAAATTCTAGAGGGTGCGAAAAAGATAGTCGTGGCTCAGCAGTCGTTGAACATGACACTGCGTGAGTACGCAAAGGCAAATAAAGTAGATGCTGCAAAAGTGAAGGGGAGAAATCTCATGAGTGAAATGAACAAAGAGGGTGATACTAGGATTGAGGAGTTAGAGAACTGTTTATCCGTGGAGCTGCCGAAGTATAGTACCCCAGCAAAAAACCTCAGAGCGGCAGATGCAGCTGCATCCGAGTTAGAGGGTCTAACGGGTGAAGCCCGTTAGAGACAGCAAGATAGGGTCAACGAGTTGGTTCGGATCGCAAACAGGCAAAATGAGGAATTGCTCAGGGCTAACCCGGAGAGAGCTAGGGCCTCCAAGATCGTTCATTCGGCAGTGGGTAACCCGGAGAAATCCGCTAGAGCTGCATCGTCTCCTCATGGTGGTCCTAGGAGAGAAGAGGTAGTAACCTCGGCCAGAAAGAATAAACAGATAGTCCCGTATGACCCGGCAAGGGCAGGGAAAGGACAAGAAGTGCAGAGAAATGAGGATCGACGAAGTGTGAGCCAAGGTGAAGCTGGCCGAGGTAACCGCGACCAAGGCAATGCCAGTCAAGGTAATGCTGTAAATGGCAATGCCGGACAGCAAAACTCGGCAGGAGCAGGACAACCGCAGCAGCGGAATATACCAAGGAAAGAGCAAAGTGCCGGCCGAGGTATGCAACAGAGAGGTGCTCCACGAGAGCAAGACCGATATAATGATGGTGACTCAGAAATGGTGAACGTAGGATACCCAAGGTCGGACTATCATGTGATAGGGTCAAGATTGGGAAGCATGGATTTGATGCCTGACGATGCCAGATTGAAACTGGATCGGCTGTATAGGTCGGAACAGATTGAATGTCAAGGTCCCCCGGGTCCTACATGTTTTCGACCCCGGATCATGAAGGAACCTCCGGTACCTAACTTCCATCTACCTAGAGGCACTAAGACATACGATGGCAGCACAAAGCCGGAGGATTGGTTGATTAACTATGCTACAGCTGTGGAAATTGCTAGAGGCAACTTGAGATGGGCTGTGAGATACGTACCCCAGATGTTGGAGGGGCCAGCGAGGGTATGGCTAAACAATTTGCCGCCCGGAAGTATTAACTGCTGGATTGATTTTGAGGAAATGTTTATCAGCAATTTCTCAAGTACGTATCAGAGGCCGAATAGGCCACAGACCCTAGCAATATGCAAGCAGAGACCGAATGAAACGGACCGGGAGTTCTTAACCCGGTGGTGTACCGTGAGAAACTCATGTGAGGGGGTGATCGAGTCATATGCCATAGCATGGTTTGCGCAAGGATGCAGATATGCAAGCATGTTGTGGCAAATATTACAAAGGGATATGTCAACTACGTTGGCAGAGACAATCCGGATGCTGATTCATATGCGTTGGATGATCCAACTCATCCCAGGCTCGGGTCAAACGAGTCAAATGAGGACTGCAACCAGAGAGATGGAGCCAGGTCATCCCAGAGGAATGACTACCGGGGTAAAAGAAGAGATGACAGACCGGATTACCGGTACAATTCGCAACAAGTTGCTGCTGTGAATCAAGATCAGCCCGGAGCAGGGGGCAATCAACGTTAGAAAACTGGAGGGCAACAATGGGCACCAAGAAACGATGGTAAGAAAACTTGGACGCCAGAGCAGAAGAAACAGTGGCAAGAAAAGAAGGACCGTCCGAGGTATACTTACGAGTCGATGCTGGATCAGCCGTGTAAATTTCACACGCCAAATCCGAGTAACCCAGCGGGTCAAACAACAAGGCAGTGTGAGTGGATGCGTAAGATAAAACAAGGTGGTTCGGGGAATGCTCAGGCACCTCGGAGTGATCAACCTCGGCAGGAGTTACCCCGGCAGCAATTGCTCTCTGGAGCAAACACGCAACAGCTAATGTTGCCTCCCCCTCCGCCGAGGTATGACAACCATGAGAGAAGGGACGCAGTGCACCAAGTGGAAGACCAGCATCAGCCGGATCAGAGGTACCCCGGAAACAAGGGGAGGAATGAGTACAGAGAGCATCATCAGAGTTACTGTGTGTTTACCACCGAGGAAACAGATAGAAAGAGCTTGCAGCGCCGACACATGGAGGTGAATGTGGTAATGCTAGCAGTGATGAGGTATATGCCTTGGTCGGACCAGGAAATTACCTGGAGCATCAAAGATCACCCCAACTTATGCCAAGTCCTGGTTCATACGCGCTAGTGTTGGATCCGATATTCATTGGGCCTAACATCAGTGTGAGATTCTCCAAGGTACTAATTGACAATGGTAGTAGCATTAACATCATCTATGCGGATACAATGCGCAAGTTGGGTATCTCGGATAACATGCTCCAAGCTACAAGGACAACTTTCCATGGCATTGTGCCAGGCATTTCTTGTGAGCCCATAGGCAATGTTGGGGGGATACCCCCGGGTAGGGTCACTCCGGGGTATAAAGGCCGAGTCAGCCGAGGTTCGGCAAGGTCAAAGCGGATGCTGGCCAGGTCACCTCAAGGCAGGCCGGATCATGGAGTAACCCGGACCAGGGGGTCGCCTAACATTGTCTCAGCCGACTTAAGGAGTAAGTCGGAAGTTCTTGTCTAACTTGTATGCAGGAACAGATGTGGCCGGATCTGCCATGATCCGGGTCCCGTCTAGCTTCTGGGAGAAGGAAGGAATCTCTCTGGTCAAAAAGAAGGCCCGGTACACACTGCATGAGCGAAGCAAGCAAGGGTAGGACCACCGGGTCATGGCCGACAAGGGTGACAACGCCCGTGTCGGCTGACGCAGGCGCCGCAGAGGCTCACGTAGCTAAAGCATGTATGACGCGGGGGAAAAGCACCCCGGTCGGGTTACTACTTTGAGAGGAGGCATATTCTTAGGAATATGCCTCCATGTATGCCCTAGGCAGAGACCGATCCCCCTCTATATAAGGGGGGCTAGGGTTTTAGTAGAAGGGGTTGAGTTCTAGTTTGGTTGGTCTTTCTTTGATACTGATTTTGCTAAGGTTCTAGGAGTGAACTGTAGTTGAGAGTAAGAGAGCTTCTTCTTCCTCCTCTCGCCCATACAGCTCTAGGAGCACTTGTAAACTTGAAAGGAATACAATCTTCTGTGTGGAGAATCACTCCACTATCCCTCCCTGGATTCCCCTAGCGTGTATTAGTCCCCACCTTTAGCCTATCCATGGCATCTGCCATGACACCGCCATGACAGGCAAGGTCCGGATTGACGTATTGTTCGGCACGAGAGATAACTGCCGAACTAAGAATTTGGAGTTTGAAGTTGTGAACTTAGAAAGTGCGTATCACGCGTTACTCGGAAGACCAGCACTGAACAAGTTCATGGCAAACTGCCACATCAGTTATCTGAAGATGAAGCTGCCCGGGCCAAATGGAGTGATTACCATAGCTGGAGATTTCCGACGTTCCATTGACTGTGCGTCAGCCGGGTCTAACCTAGCCGAGTCACTCGTTATTGCGCAAGAAAAAAGGAAGATACAGGAGGTGGCGGCGTTGGCTCAGTCCGCGCAGCAATATATGCCGGTGTTGAGTAATCCGCATGGTAGTGTCTCATCCCAAGCCGCAAAGGATACCAAGAAAGTGCCTGTTGATGACATGTTCCCAGAGCGCACCGTAACAATTGGTGTCGGGTTAAATGACAAATAGGAAAGCGAGATCGTCAACTTCCTCCGTGAGAATCGGGATATCTTTGCTTGGTCCACACAGGACTTGCAAGGTGTTCCGAGGGAGTTGGCAAAGCACTATTTGAATGTGAGACTCGGAGCAAGGCCGGTGAAGCAACCTCTCCGCCGCTTCGCCGAAGATAGGAGAAAAGTCATTGGAGATGAGATAGCCCGGTTACTAGCTGCTGGATTTATCATGGAAGTTCTTTACCCAGATTGTCTATCTAATCCGGTGCTGGTGGAGAAGAAGAAGGATGATCCAAATGTGGCAGTGGTTTGGCGTATGTGTATCGATTACACGAACCTGAATAAGGCGTGTCCAAAAGATCCAATCCACTGCCAAGGATAGATCAGGTCATAGATTCAACTGCTGTATGTGAACTGTTGTCATTCATTGATGCATACTCTGGTTTCCACCAGATACCCCTGAACCCGGATGATCAAATAAAAACTGCATTTATCACCCCATATGGGGCTTATTGTTATCGCACCATGCCATTTGGTTTACGTAATGCAGGGGCAACGTACCAAAGATGTATGCAGAAATGTTTGCACGACCAAATTGGTCAAAATGTACAGGTGTATGTGGATGATGTGGTTATCAATACCAAGGAAAGCAAAACGCTCCTTGACGATATCAGGCAGACATTCGCGAACATAAGGAGGTTCTAGATGAAGCTTAATCCGGAAAAATGTACCTTCGGTGTCCCGGCTAGAAAATTACTCGGATTCCTTGTCTCCAGCCGAGGTATCGAAGTCAATCCAACTAAAATCCGGGCCATAGAGCGAATGGAACTGCCAAAGTGTCTTAACGATGTCCAGAAGTTCACTCGTTGCCTGGCATCGTTAAGTCGGTTTGTATGTCGGTTCGGGGAAAAGGCATTGCCTCTCTATCAACTCATGAAAAAGTCGGACAAATTCATTTGGACGCCGCAGGCCAATGAAGCCTTTATCCAATTAAAGAAAATGTTAGCCACTACACCAGTGTTAGCCTCTCCACTATCAAAGGAGACAATGTTGCTCTATATAGCCGCAACCAACCGAGTTGTAAATGCAGTAATTATGGTAGAGCGCGGCGAAGGGGGTAAGTCAGTGCAAAGGCCAGTGTATTATCTGAGTGAGGTATTATCAGCCTCAAAGCAAAATTATCCGCACTATCAGAAAGTGGCGTATGGTGTGTACATGTCGGCAAAAAAGCTAAAGCATTATTTTGAGGAGCACCCATCAAAGTAATATGTGAAGCTCCCATATCCGAGATAATGAGTAACAAGGATGCAAGTGGCAGAATTGCAAAATGGGCAATTGAACTAGCTCCCTATGCGCCACAATGTGACAGAAGAGAAGCAATCAAGTCTCAGGCTGTGGCCGACTTTTTTGTGGACTGGGCCGAGGTACAATATGAACCACCGCTACCAGATCCGAACTACTGGAGAATGCACTTTGACGGGTTAAAAACAAAAAACGGGTTAGGCGCCGGAGTTGTGCTTACCTCGCCAAAGAATGACCAGTTGAAGTATGTGCTACAGATCCATTTCGCAGCGTCAAACAATGTCGACGAATATGAAGCACTTGTGCATGGGCTCAAAGTGGCAAAAGAAATTGGGATACGTCGGATCCAATGCTTTAGCGACTCGGATTTGGTAGTTCAGCAAGTGTCGGGGTTGTGGGACGCTCTTGATCCAAACATGGCATTATACAGATTCCATGTGCAGAAAATATCTGGTTACTTTGAGGGATGCGAATTTCGTCATGTGCCCCGCGTGGAAAATGAGGCTACCGACGTATTGTTGAAGCTCGGATCAACCCGACAAGCAATTCCACCGGGTGTAGCATTAGAACACCTCAGAAAACCATCTATCAGACCGTCCCCAGAAAACGACTCAATCTACGTCCCGGAGGATCCGGAGTCTGGAGCTGCACCCATGGACATTAACATGGGAGATGGTGCGCGAAACCCGGGGACTGCCTCGGCAAACCCGGGGACTGCTTCGCAGGACCCGGGGACTGCTCAGCGTGATCCGGTTGAGGTTATGCCGGTGGATCAGATGGAAATTGATGAGGATATGTTCCCTGTACGAGCAATACCCGCTTGGGCACTACCCATATTCCAATTCCTGAAAGATGGAACCTTACCCGTTGAGGAGGTGTTGTCCAGACAAACTCAGAGGAGAGCAAAAGCATACACGATCATCAATTCCGAGCTATACAAAAGGAGTGTGACTAATGTCCTCCAGCGATGTGTTGACCCGGAAGAAGGGCTTGACATCCTCCGAGATATACATCAAGGGGAATGTGGGCATCATGCCTCGTCCAGAGCCTTGGTAGCAAAAGCTTTCTGGCATGGATTCTATTGGCCAAGTGCCTTAGAACAAGTAGAGGACTTAGTAAGAAAATGTAATGGTTGTCAGAGGTACGCTACCAAGACACATATGCCAATGTCGGAACTCAAGACCATACCAATCACATGGCCATTTTCCGTATGGTGTTTGGACATGGTTGGCCCGTTCAAACCAGCAAGGGGAAATATGACTCACATTTTGGTCATGGTGGATAAGTTTACAAAGTGGATTGAAGTAAAGCCAATAAGAAAATATGATGGAGCTACGGCCGTGACATTTCTCAAAGACATCATCTTGAGATACGGTTATCCTCATAGTATCATAACTGATAATGGCACAAATTTTGCTGAAGGAGCATTTGCGCGATTATGCCAAGATAAGAAGATCCGGCTGGACGTTGCCTCGGTAGCCCACCCCGCATCGAACGGACAAGTGGAAAGATCCAATGGATTAGTATTATCCGGGATAAAACCCCGGCTCATTGAGCCGTTGCAAAGATCAGCGGGGTGCTGGATAGAAGAACTACTAGCGGTATTGTGGAGTTTAAGAACAACTCTGAATCGATCAACAGGCTATACGCCATTCTTTCTGGTATATGGGGCAGAAGCTGTATTACCAGCCGACATAGAGCATGACTCGCCTAGGGTCACCCAATACACAGAAGCCGAAGTGCAAGAAGCCCGACAAAATGATGTTGATCTGCTGGAAGAAGCGAGAGAATTGGCATTATCCAGATCCGCCACATATCAGCAAAATCTCCGACGCTATCATAGCAGGAAAGTAAACCCTTGAGTCTTCCGAGAAGGTGATCTGGTACTCCAGTTGGTACAACGTACTGTTGGCATGCATAAGTTATCCCCCCCATGGGAAGGGCCATTCATTATGAGCAAAGCATTGAACAATGATTCGTATTACCTTATCGATACGAAACCACAGGAAAAGAACAAGGCGGACAGGTCCGGCGAGGAATCTAAGCGTCCATGGAATGTAGCTCTACTTCGTCCTTTCTACACTTAGCAGAGAAGTGTATGTATCCGAGTCTCTCATATGTCGGTGTGTATGCCGGCAATGAGCTTATCAATGAAATGCGGGCACCTCGAGTAGTAACTCGGGGGTTGCCTTAATAATATTTGTTGTTTTCTGTATTTCTCATTTATATGTCGGCTGGCGTAAGTTTTTCTACTTAACCCGGATTAGTAGTGTGTGAGCACCAAAAACCCAACTCTTCGACTTGCTGCTGTCCAACAAGATTTGGCTTCATGGCAAGCAAGAGAACAAGTTTGGAATTGCGTAGCACATGAAAAACGACTAAGGAAAAGAACTTAATCGAGCCGATGTTTGTTTTTCGGACTAACCTTATGTTTACTTTCGATTTATTATGCTGAGTTATTTTGAGCTAATCCTAAAGTTTCCAAGTATTGTTAAGACAATTTTTGAAGCTCGGACTCGTAAGTCATAAAACCGAATCAAGGTAGACACGAGTCGAGCCAGAAGATTGGAAGAACAAGAAAATGAAACTCGGGGACTACACCCAAGTTAATCCAGCATAAAAACTTAGTAGCAAAATACCACTTGTGTACTTGATACAAATCCACCCAGCATACCAGGGATCTGATGAAATTTAAAGTGTTTATCAAGGAGCAGCAGGAGGAGGTAATTCGGCGCCAGTAGGGGCAGCCTCGGCCTCAGCTTCAGAATCATCTGCGTCTTCCTCGACGTCTGAGACTTCGTCCTCATCCGACTCATCTTCAGCATTTTCAATGTTTTCATCATCGGTGGCATCTAGGAAGCTCGGTCCCTCGTTCCATTGATGAATGGGGGTGTATTGGATGAAGCTATGAGCGCAAGCCTTGCGCTGAGCTACCCAATCCGGGTCAGTAGACCACTTTGATCCAGTGCGCATGCGCGCAAGGAGATTGAGGTCAATCTTCTCATACCATGTAAGCACGTAGTGGAGAACGATCTCGGCTCCGGCATGCCCAGCAGATTCTCTCCAGAGATCGAGCTGGGTCTCGCATTCCATAAGCCTGGCAAAAAGAATAGACATATTCTTCGGAGTATCTTCCTCAGGCCAAAAGGCCTTGAAGATCCGGATTACTACGTCCAAGACGTCCTTGCCATAGTTCTTCACAAGTTCGACACGAGAGGACAAGCTGACCAGCAAGTCCTCCATGTCATATGGAATTTCTCCAGCGCTAGGGACAATTGGGGTACCCCTCTTCTGGCAGAACCTGGCAATAGCTTTGGATGCGACGACATCGCTCTCTGGGAATTTGCCTGAAAAAATAAGACAGGTGGAGTAAGTAAAGGAAGCAAACCCGAAAAGGTCAGTGTTTGTTGAAGGAAAAGAACTTACCAGCAATATGGCTGTGGATCCGGGTCAGCTCCTTGGTGCACTTGTCACGCCTCTCCCGGAGTTGAACAAGATCAGCGTTCACCGACTCAAGTTTAGAGTCGGCCTCCTTAAGCAGTTCTTGATCCTTGGCGATCTGGAGGTTGAGGCGCTCACGCTCTTCAGTGAAGTCCTGGCCAGCCTTTTGAAGCTCGGATTGGTGTTGCACTTTCAATTTCTTCATGTCTGTCTTGAGCTTGGCAATCTCATCATCCTTGGTTCGGAGGAGGGCAAGCTCATCATCTTTCTTTTTAAGTTCGGCCTGATGCTGCCCTGCTTGTTCGAGAAAATGCAGCATCATATCAGGCACGGGCACACTATCTTCAAGAGATGCTGAAATAGTTTGTTGACCCGGCAAAGCCAAGGTATGAATGTTTGCCGAGCCAGGGAGAAAAGGAGATAGAAAGCATAGCAAAGCTGAGCCAAAACGACTTACCCTTGATCTGGTCTAGGTTTTTCCTCATGATGGTGTTCTCAGCCTCCACCTTAGCTACGAAATCCGAACGATGGATTAGTTCGGCGGAAAAGGATGAAGAAAAACAGAAACACGCCAAGGGAGAAAACTTACCCCTTTTATCGTATTCAGCGAGAAGTGTATTATGTTTTGCACGCAGCATCTTGTGAGTGTCCAGGAGATGCTGAAATTCAGCGCTCCAGCGGTTGGTGGTCACCTAAAAAGAGTACAAAAAGATAGCTTAGTCTTGTGCATATTCGAAGTGTACAAAATCCGGGCCAAGTGGAACTTAACCCGGCTCTAGGTCTGTGCATATTCGAAGTGTACAAAATCCGGGCCAAGTGGAACTTAACCCGGCTCTAGGTGTGTGCATATTCGAAGTGTATAAAATCCGGGCCAAGTGGAACTTAACCCGGCTCTAGGTGTGTGCATATTCAAAGTGTACAAGATCTGGGCCAAGTGGAACTTAACCTGGCTCTAGGTGTGTGCATATTCGAAGTGTACAACATCCGGGCCAAGTGGAACTTAACCCGGCTCTAGGTGTGTGCATATTCGAAGTGTACAAAATCCGGGCCAAGTGGAACTTAACCTGGCTCTAGGTGTGTGCATATTCAAAGTGTACAAAATCCGGGCCAAGTGGAACTTAACCCGGCTCTAGGTGTGTGCATATTCGAAGTGTACAAGATCCGGGCCAAGTGGAACTTAACCCGGCTCTAGGTGTGTGCATGTTCGAAGTTATCAAGGAGCTACGTTAGTTTTCTAAGGAGCATCTGGCCGAGTAACAAGTTACTCCCTTGGAGGCTCGGGGACTAATGGTTATATCACTAATATCTACAACATGTTAAGGAAAAGACGAGGTAACGTACCTCCATTAGCCGACCCGCCAGGTTAATTGCTTTGGCATCAGTATTCATCTGCGCAGCAAATTCGGCAGGACCGAACTTCTCCGGGAGATCGCCGTTGTGGACGAACTCCGCCTTGTTCCAGTTATTCACAAACTCGATCAAGGTCGGAGGGTATCGTTCGCCGCTTAGCATATCGGGGCAACTAGACCCTTGGCATGTGCTTCCCTCCTCTCAACCTAGGCAAGAGCAGGGCTGGTGTGCAAAACAAGTTGCGCATCAGCTAGCTCGGCAGGGGCATCCTTCGGTGGTGGAGTCTTCTTCGAAAGCATGGACACGAGTATGCGCTGTCCAGCCTCGATGGACGCTGCCCTGGTGGCATCAGGAGCCTTTTTGCCCTTAGGTTGCTGCCGAGAAGTGGAAGTTGTTGCAGCGGATTTGCCCTTGGGAACTACCTTGGCGCTAGCCTTGGTGCTGCTGGTATCTTCTCACCGAGCCTTGGAAGACTCGGACGAGGCGGAGGGGCTTGATGCTACTGCTGTTGCTTTTCCTATTGCTGTTGGGGCTGGAGTTGATGCTGGTGCTGTTTTCTGCTTCGGCGGAGGTGCTGAAGGAACCTTGGTGATAGCTGGTTGCGGCAGAGCCGAAGTTGTGGTTGCTGCTGCCTCAGCAGAGCCAGTATCCCCCGCTCCGAGGTTGCTCTCCTCTTGACGAGGTGGGTTGGAACCCGAAGCAGCCGTTGAGCCCTCCGGAATGGGGCTCAGCGGGCGTGAATCGTCGCCACGAGGGGGAGAAGGGCTGTGTCGGAGCAGCGAGGCAATGCCGGATCCACTCTGTGGGACCTCCACCGCGGCCCTGCCGAATCAAATAATGAATGATGAGAAACTATAAAGGAAGGGCAAGTGAATAAGCAAAGGAAGAAACGACTTACTCATCCGAAGTCAGGGACTCCTTCGGCTTGCGAGCTCTCCGGGCCACAGCCTTAGTCGTGGCCTTGGTGGCGGCTTTGTCCGCAGACTTCTTTCGCCTCTTGACTGGCTGAGAAGGTCCGGAGGACAAAGCAGATGCGGCTCCCCTTTTCTTCTTTGGCGTGACCGGGACATGCTTACCCACGGCAAGGGGAGGGTCTTCATGGATCTGCCCACCGGGGTTAGCTGATGCCGGAAAAGCATAAGAAAGGGGGATAGCGTCAAATGCTTCCATCACCTCAACATCCGAGTCATCTTCATCGTCGGGCCAATCCCTAATGGAAGAGAGTTTACCGGTGGGTTGCTTGGTCGCGGCGGCCATAGGAAGGAACATCTCCTGATCCGGTTCCTCCTTGTCCGAGGTATCCTGGTCAGGCACCCATTTGAGGGAAGGCTCGATGCCATCCTCGATAGTTTGCTGAAGGAATTACTAAGGGAAAGAAAAGACAACAGGGTTAAATATACAACAAAGACCGACATATGATTTAATTCTGAGAGAGTTTGGGGCACGAGACTTACCACGGGGGGGAAGCCTATCTCGGCAATAGTGTTCGATCCCCCACGTCCACTCAGAAGAGAAGTCCTTGTGGGTTGTGAAGAGGGCCTTGACCCGGTGGTAGATCTCGGTGTTATTTAACTCGAATGAGGAGGTCCGGTTGGGATCACGGCCCCAGCTCATGTGGCAAACTTTATGAGTGCGTTTCTGGAGGGGGGAGATCTGGTTGCGGACGAATGTGATCATGGTGTCCTCATTGCGCAATCCGAGATCCTTCAGCTCCTGGAACCACTTGTTAACTTGGTTCACCAAGACAGTGGGCTTCTTGGGGACCTTGTCCCATAGATCCGGGTTAGGAGGACCCGGAGCGTAAGGGCGCAGCCGGATCAGATCCTCAGTTGTGTTGTTCCGGACATAGAAGAAAGTCCGGGCCCATCCCTTGCAAGAGTCAAGCCCCTTAACTTGGGGAAAGATAGACTGTCTCCAGGGGAGATGGAAGTTGCGCCGAACTGCGTGAGCTGCTTGACCTCCGGGTCAAGCTGGATGTTCGGAATCACGTTCCGGCGAAGGCCAAAGAACCGGATCCAGAGCTCCTTCGTGGGCCATAGTCCGGCATAGCCTTCAATGGTGGAGGCGAAGGCATAAAGAGAGGTGATGGCGTTAGCCGGAAGATGGTGCGGCTGAAGCTCATATGTGTTGAGCCAGTCGTTGAAGAAATCGCTTGCTGGGAGCCCGAATCCACGTTGGAAGTGGGAGAGGAACACCACATACTCACCCGGATTGGGTGAGGGGGCAAGCTCGGAGGCAGCAAGGCGTGCAGTGAATCCCTCTGGGATGCGCCTGGTGCGGTAAAGCCAATCCATGGCCAACCCAGGAGCCTGCCCATGCGCCGCGGTCGGCGGTCACCGCATCTTCCTCCATCTCCTGCTTGGCAACAGCGAGCTCCTCCTCTGTCATCTCCAAATCACTGCCCTCGCTGGCGCTGGCGGCGGTAGGTGACAGAGGCTTGGATAGGCGAGGACCCGTGGCGGAGAAGATGCGTAGAAGTGGCGGCGGTGCTGGTGCGCGTGGAAGCAGTGTAGCGGCGGCGCAGCAGCTCAGGTGCGGTGGCGGCGGCGCTGTCGCTGGAGAAGAAGAGGAAGAAGTAGAGGCAGAGGGGCGCGGAAGCGGGGAAAGACCCCAGGGGGCGCACCCGTCACCTATTTAACCACTCCCTCGAGGGGATAGTGGGATCACGTTGCGCGGACGGGCCACACGGTGTGGCCATGTGCGATCCGGATTGACCAATCAGCAGTGAGCCACACGGAGGGCCATAGGGCGCAGCGGATCCCATGACGTGACGTTATGGTGCAGTTAACGAGGAGGCAGGCACGACGCGACGTGGGCAACAGTAACTTCTGACAATTACTGTGGCGGTTACTATTGCTGGCCCTTAAAATGAGGCAAACGTGATGATTAGCCTCCACGTGGGGAAGCGTACAAGAGAAGGAAGAGTGATCCGGATGAGTATGATGTGACCCGGCCAGCGAGTGAAAACTCGAAATGTGCCAAGGGAAAGTAGACCTGGAAAATCCGGACTATGAGATAACTCGGAAAGAAAACCAGAGGCTTGATAAAAGTGAAGCTGTTGTGGCCTTAGCGGCTAAGGCAGCTAAGACCGCACCAGCTTCGGGGACTAATGTTGGGGGAATACCCCCGGGTAGGGTCACGCCGGGGTATAAAGGCCGATTTAGCCGAGGTACGGCAAGATCAAAGCGGATGCTGGCCGAGTCACCTCAAGGTAGGCCGAATCTCGGGGTAACCCAGACTAGGGGATGTCCATCTAACTGGGTCTCAGCTGACTTAAGCCGTATGTCAGACAGATGAATCTAACTCATATGCAGGAATAGGTGTGGCCGGATCAACTATGTACGGTCTGGGTTATATCAAGCTTGTAGGAGAAGGAAGGTATCTCGCTGGTCAAAGGTGACCATGTACGCAGAGCATGAGCGGAGCGGACAGAGGCAGGACCACCGAGGCGTGGCCGACAAAGGTGACGATACCTATGTCGGATGACACAGGCGCCGCAGAGGCTCACGTAGCCTCTGCATGGATGACGCGAGGGAAAAGTGACCCGGTCGGCTTACTATTTTGGGAAGAGGCATATTCCAGGCATATTCCCTGGAATATGCCTCCACGTATGCCCTAATTGGAGACCTAGCCAGCCCTATATAAGGAGGGCTAGGGACTCTGTAGAAGGGGTTGATCTCTAGTGGGTTAGATTTTACTTGGTTCCAGAGGGCTAGCTAGTGGTGAGAGTAAGAGAGCTCCTTCTTCCTCCTCTCTCCGATACAGCTCAAGGAGCACTTGTAATCTGTGGAAGTGAATCAATTACAAAGCTTCTGTGTGTGGAATCACCACACTATCCCTCCCTGGATTCCCCTAGTGCATTTAGTCCCCACCTTTAGCCTATCCATGGCATCTGACGTGACACCACCACGACAGTAGATGTACCCCTGTTGTGGCTGGTTGGGCCACGGGTCCCAAGCTCCTCCTTGCTACTGCTGCTGTCCCTCCCAAGCAGGGTTGTGTCCCTGCTCTTCCTCCTGCTCCTGCTCCTGCTCCTCATCATCCTGCTGCCCTTCATCTTTGTCAACACCCGGATTTTTAATCCCAGATGCCCGTTATGCCATACCTCGCAATCCCAGGATTACCATTTTTGCGAGACATAACTGATTGGATATCACAGTACATCATCCATTACAAACCATACATAAGGTCTTACAAAAATAAGGATCTCATGATCCAGTCTTTAATACAACAAGCAGCGGAAATAAAAGATAAGCGTAGCGGTGGGGTCCATCTTCAAGGGCACCGGCAATGCTGACGAAGGTAGATAGTCCTAGTTATCATAGCCGTCCTGATGACCATCCTCTTGATAGTCTCCTTCATAGTCTGGCCATGAGAATAGCCAGGGACAAAAGCCATGAGTACTCTGTAAGTACTCGCAAACTACTAATAATAGGTACTATAGTTCTAAGTTAAAGTGCTAAATCTAAGTTTAACTATAAAGTTAAGTTTGAAACCTAAGCTGAGTTCTGAAGCAAAGAAAGGTAAAGTAAAGTTCTAGAATCACTTAAGTTGGTAAGCTATTGTCATAAACACAACCCTGTTGTGGTCAAGTCAAAGTTCATCATTCATTTCACGTTATTTGGAAAACATCTGACAATGAAACAGTATGGCCATTCCAACTGCCCATAACCGCGGACGCGGCTATTTGAGTAGTTTGACACTCTACAGAGGTGGTACACTTTCACCACAAGATTCGATACATCTGTTAGGGATAACCCTGAATCATCATACTTAGTATGCAGATAATCAAACATAACCATCCCTTTACACACCCTAGTATAAGCACCTCTCCTATGAGCATGGCCTCCCAACCATGACCATCAGTCATGTTGGGCACTGCATAGGTGGACATCATGAGAGTTAGCCTCATCTCAAACCTCCCCGTGAGGGAACTAATACTAATGCATATAAATTTCCAGCTAAGCCTTACCCAATTCAGGTAGTGTGGTTGTACGGTAAATTTGGAATGGTATCGCATCCGAATCCAACCATCAGTTTTATAAAAGGGTTAAGGCTCATGCCTCATCATTTTCATCATCCTAAACCATTTGTGTTTCTCAACACGTGTCAAAACATCTCAATAGAATGATTCATCATTCCAAGGTTTTCATAATTCATTGTCACCAATTGTTCCCACCTAAAGTGACTCAAGTTTTGATCTATTCTAAAATACTAAGTTAAGAGTGTTCACTAAGGTGGAAGGATGGGATCAATCTCATGCCATAGAATGACATTTAAGGTTATCTAAATAGGTCAAGTTTTATACTTTTTATGCTACCTTCAAAACAAGTAAAGAACTTTGGATAAAGTAAAGGAAGTAAAGCTTGAAAATAATACTTGGGGTAACTACTAGTCAAAGTGGTATAATCAAGGCATGCTCTAAGCATCTTTGCTAAACCATCTAGTCAATCCTAGCTTGCTAATGGCAGCTTGCACTGTTAATGGTGGCTTGCCTTGGTTGGTGTAGTGGTTGAAGTTTTCTTCTTCTCCTTCTTCGTCTATAAATACATACGGAGTACACAATCACCAAACAATACTTAACTAGGCTAGATAGCATACTAAGACACACAATTGATGATCTATTATCATCACAAGCCTCACAAGTTTAATTCAATAGTTTCTTTCTTTTTATTTTAGAAAAGTAATTTCTACTCATTGAAAAATTAACTAAGATTTAATATTCACCATTTAAAATATGGGATCATGTTGACACATGTCATCACCACATACTCTAATATGTGGGAATGAGATTTAACGGTTGGATCATAATTACTTTGGTTTAAGTTTAGTATTTAATGATTTAAAGTGACTAGAAATGCCTATATAGCATTATTTCGGTACTAGTCCAAAGTCACTGCATGTAAACCTTAATATTATTTCATATTTAGATAGATATGATAAAATGTGATTTTTGAGAGTTGGAATCAACTCAAAAGCTAACTTGGTTGATTTTATAAAAATGTTGCAAGTTGCAAAAGCTTCTGTTTTGTTATTTTTATTAGGAGAGATCTATAACTCTAATTGAATTAAATCCGATGAGCTTGGATAGATCATTCCCATACCTTTCAGACAAAATTGGTTTCATGCAATTTGGATTTATAAAACTCTCTGAATTGAATTTTAAACTAGTGGATAGAAACTAGATTTAATTTAAAAAGAAAAATCCAGATTTGAACGGTTGGGCTAGCGCGGGAAAGAACCTGGGCCGGCCCAGTGGCGCTCTGCGGTGCGGGGCTCAGCTGACAGGGGGTCCCGCTTGTCAGTGGGTCTTAACACGCGAAACGATACACGCGCTGTGGGCCGTAGGATTAGAAATGGGATCTACGGCTGAGGGTCGTCGTCGACGACGAACAGGTCACCGGCGAGAGTTTGCCCTAGCGGCTCAGTGGGGGTCTGCTGGGGACGTACCAGGGCTCTAGCAGGGTAGGCGAGATGGGCAAATGAACTAGAAGACGACGGCGAGGCGAGGTGTGGTTGCGGCGGAGCTTGGGGTGGTCGCAATCAGCGGCGCCCTTCTCCTCCTGCTCCGGCTGCTCCGGCTCCAATTCCGGCGAGGCAGAGCTCACTTGGTTCCAGCGAGAGGGGTGAAAGGATCAGTGAGAGGTAGGGAGTGAGTGGGTGTGGAGAAATGGTGCGGGGGAGGCCGGCTTATATAGGCCCGACGGTGAGACCGAGCGGGATGGGAAGGCGACGGTGGCGACATGGCTACGGCCGGCTAGAGGCATGGCGGAGGGTGGCGATCGACAGGCGGTCTCCTGGCGGTGCTCTAGGAAGTGAATGTGAGCGTAGGGGCAGTGGTATGCGATCTGGGTGAGGTGGCGCTCTGAGCGGCAGAAGCGGCAATGTCCACGGCGAGCGGTGGCTGTGGTGCGTTGGGCGGAGAACGGGGGTGTCTGGGGTGTTCCCTGGGTCGTGGCGGAGCGGTGGGCGCGGGCTGCGATCGAGCGGCGGTCTATGCATGCGTGCCGGGTGCGGTGCTCTGGCGCGTGCTCGGCATGGTGCGGTGGCACTGGGCGCGGGCTTTCCTCGGTGGTCCACGGCGAGGCTCGGCTCGGGCAGGGGACAGAGGGTGGCGGTGAGCTCCTGGCTACCTCCTAGATATGGCGAGGGAAGGAGGAGTGGTCTGCTGCAGCGGGGCAAGGTTTGGCCGGCGAGCATGTCCTCGGGTTGGCATGGCATGGAGGCTAGGGACAAGGGAGAGGGGTGCTAAGGGCCTGGTTAAACCAAGAGGGTACAGAGGGATTAAATGGAGATCAAATGGGGGCAAAACCCTGTGCAGAACAGTGAGCTAGGATTTAGAGTTTAAACCTGCCTGCCAAGTGTTTGATTAAATGGCCGCAAGAAATAAACTTTTGAATTTTGGTTTCAAAAATTTTGGGTGTTCTCCACTAGTTCTAGGTAGTCTCTGGTTGCAAGGGTTTTGAATGTGGAGCTTGTTTGAATGGTTTTTGAAAAAGTGGGATCTTACCATATGAATTAGATTCAATTTTGAACTGTCATTTAAAATTAGCATTTGAAAGATTTTTGTAGATCACAAGGTGGGCCTTGGTACCTCATTATGTGTACTAGCAAGGGGTGTAAAGATCCACACATGTTTCTGTTAAGTTTTGAGTACTAGGAATGCCCCAAGTAGGCATGAGAGTTAATTTGGCCAAAATGACCATTCACTTCAAATATTCATTTTGAGTTATTTTTCTTTGGGAAAAGTTTGGGAATGACTTAGATGATGTTTAATTCACCTAAGAAACATTTTACAAGCATTGGATCACTTAAACAAGGCACTTCAATTCAACTCCTATTTTAAATGCACACACATATGAATGCTTTCATTTTTAATTTGGAAATTTTTTTGTTAACCCTATTTTTGGATGATTTGATCTTGATAAGCTTGGATTAAAGTTTTGGGATGTTACAATCTTCCTCTTCCTTGGGCTGGAGCTTGGCCAAGATCTCTGTCACTTGGTCCTTGGTGAGGATCCAAGTGTTCTTGTCCACAACTGAGAAGGCTTGGGGGCAGGGCAACTAAACTTGCTCACTCTGTGCATCATCAAGATAACTGAATTGATATGCTCGGAGCCTCCGGTTAGCATGGTAAACACCAAGGCAGTTCCAGCTGATATGATACTTCTCCTTGATGGTTCAGAATTTTGAAAGGTCTGATATATCTGGGGGCTAACTTTCCCTTCAGACTAAAGCGTTGAGTTCCCTTCAATGGGGAAACCTTGAGATATACAAAATCTCCGACATTGAAAGGCAGGTCTCTTCTTCTCTTGTCAGCATAACTCTTCTGTCTGGATTGGGCGGTCTTGAGGTGCTCATGGACTTTGTTAACCTTCTCTTCGGCTTCTCGGAGAATGTCGGGTCCAAAGATCTGACTCTCTCCTACTTGCGACCAATTCAAAGGGGTATGACACTTTCTTCCGTATAGGGATTCAAATAGTGCCATCTGCAAACTAGCTAGATATCTGTTGTTATATGAGAATTCTACGAAAGGCAGGCAGTCTTCCCATTTTGATCTGTATTCCAACACACAAGCTCTAAGCATATCCTCTAAGATCTGGTTGACTCTCTCAGTCTGTCCATCTGTTTATGGGTGATACGCGGTACTGAAGTTCAACTTGGTTCCCAATCCTTCCTGAACTTTTGGCCAAAATCTCGAGGTAAACTGGGTTCCTCGATCTGATACTATGGTCTTGGGGGTTCCATGCAGACTAACAATCCTAGCAATGTACAGTTCTACTAACTTTGCACTCTGGTAGGTTGTCTTGACAAGAATGAAGTGGGCTACCTTGGACAGTCTATCAACAATGACCCAGATTGAGTCATTTCCCCTACTAGAAGTAGGTAAACCGGTGATAAAGTCCATTCCGACGGAATCCCATTTCCATTCCAGAATCTGCAATGGTTGCAATAGTCCTGCAGGTCTCTGATGCTCTGCTTTGACCCTTTGACAGATGTCACATTTGGCGATGTAGCTTCTGATTTCTCTCTTCATCTTGTGCCACCAAAATTGCTCTTTCAAATCCTCATACATCTTTGTTCCTCCGGGGTGGATAGAATAAAGAGTATCATGAGCTTCTTTCATGATAATTTCCTTCAGCTCTGAATCTGCTGGCACACAGATACGTCCTTTGTACCATAATACTCCTTCATCTTCGGTGAATCCAGGTACCTTTCCTGTACCAATACGATGTTTGATTCCATCGATACTTTTATTCCCTTTTTGGGCTTCCTTGATTTGGCTAATCAAAGTGGGTTGAAGTTCAATTCTAGCTAAGAATCCTTTGCTAACTAACTCAGTCCTGAACTGCTCCAACTCCTCATACAAACTTGGTTGCTTCTCCTTGATCATGGTGTTAAGCTAACACCGCAATCTGCTAAGAGCATCCGCTACCACGTTGGCTTTGCCAGGGTGATAGTGAATGTCAAGGTCATAATACTTGATTAACTCTATCCATCTCCTTTGTCTCATATTTAGCTCTTTCTGAGTGAAAATATACTTCAAGCTCTTGTGATCCGAGTAAATCTCACAGCGATTACCCATCAGATAATGACGCCATGTCTTCAATGCTAGAACCACAGCTGCTAGCTCAAGATCATGGGTCGGATAGTTCTGCTCATGCTGCTTCAGTTGTCGAGACAGATACGCGATAACTTTGCCTTCTTGCATCAATACACATCCTAGACCAATCTTGGATGCGTCACAGTATACATCAAACGACTTCTTGATGTCTGGCATGATCAAAATTGGGGTTGATATCAATCTCTTCTTCAGCTCCTGAAAACTGGCTTCACATTTGTCTGTCCATTCAAACTTCTTGTCCTTCTTCAACAATTGGGTCATGGGTCGGGCGATGCTCGAGAATCCTTCTACGAACTTGCGGTAATATCCCGCTAATCTGAGAAATGCACGGACTTGGGTTTGAGTGGTTGGGGCTTCCCATTCTTCGACATCTTTGATCTTGGTGGGATCAACAAAGACTCCTCCAGCAGACACAATATGTCCTAGGAATCCTACTTGTTTCAGCCAAAACTCACACTTGCTGAACTTGGCATATAACTGATGCTCTCTCAGGGTTTCTAGGATGATTCTCAGATGTTGCTCATGCTCTTCTTTTGACTTGGAGTAGATAAGAATGTCGTCGATAAACACAATTACAAACTTATCTAGGAAATTCATAAAGATCTTATTCATGAGATTCATGAAATAAGCAGGGGCATTGGTTAATCCAAAAGACATAACCGTATACTCGTATAAACCATAGCGAGTAGTAAAGGCGGTCTTCGGAATATTCGTTGCACGAATCTTAAGTTGGTGATAACCAGTCCTAAGATCAATCTTTGAGATTACCTAAGCTCCAGTCAACTGATCAAATAGATCCTCTATCTTTGGCAAGGGGTACTTGTTCTTGATGGTGACATCATTCAACTTTCTGTAGTCTGTACACAGACGATTGCCTCCATCTTTCTTGTCAACGAATAACACTGGTGATCTCCATGGCGATGCGCTTGGTTGAATCAAGCCTGTTTCTAACATGGCATCCAACTGCTTCTTCAGTTCCACTAACTTTGAGGGGTTCATGCTATAGGGTCTCTGGGCTATAGGTCCAGTTCCGGGGATTAGTTCGATAATGAACTCAATATCCCTATCCGGGGGCATACCTGGCAATTCATCTGGGAATACGTCGGGGTATTCACAGACTACTCTGACTTGGTCTATGGTGGGCAGGGTTACACTCTTGTTGCACTTGAATTGACGGGGTAAGGTTTCAGAGATATGCTCTACTGTTACTCCAGAACTACTGGTCATGGTGATGGCTTTCTTAGCACAGTCTATCAATCATTTATGCCTTGACATCCAGTCCATACCTAGTACTACTTCCAATCCTTTGGTTCCAAGTACAATTAGGTTGGCATAAAAATCTATCCCATGTATTCTGATAGGTACAGCTTTGCAAATTTTTCTAGCTTTTGTAGTTGAACCGGGGATTTGAACTATCATGACATGCTTTAGGTTGGTTGGGTGAATCTTACTAGTGCATGCAAATTCTTCGGTGACAAATGAATGCGATGCTCCAGAATCAAACAATACTCTTGCTAAAACTAAGTTGACAGAAAACATACCTAGCACTACGTCTGGCGCTTCTTGGGCTTCTTCTGCGTTCATGTGGAAGAGACGACCGTTGTGGTTGTGAGGGTTCCCTGGGGAAAATCTCTTTCCTGGTTGAACACGACGCTGCTGCTGAGCTGGGGCATTCACAGGAACATTGGCGACAGTCTTCTTGGGACACTCATTGGAGTAGTGACCCTTCACTCCACACTCAAAACAAGTGATCTGGGACTTCTCCTTGACTACGACAGGCACAACATTGCTACCAGTTCTGGGTGCAGTGTTGTTGTTGTTGTTCTTGGGAGGTGCACGGTTGAAATGGTTGGCATTGCCGGAGTTGTGATTGTTTCCTCTGGACTTCACATTGCCTCCGCTACGGTTGGGGTAGCTTGGGCGAGAATTTGGGGGTCGGTTGTTCCTTGGTGCATATCCTGGTGAAGGGTTGGGACGGTACTTCTGGTGACTACTGGATCCAGACTGCTGCATCATACGATGTTTGCGATTGTCGTTGTCCTGGTTAATCTTCCTCTCCATCTAAATGGCAGAGTCGACTAGCTCTTCGAGATCCTAGAAACGAATGTTGACGAGGACAGTCTACATCTCATCATGCAGTCCGTTCAAGAATCTCTCCTTCTTCTTGGCCTCTGTGTTGATCTCATTAGGTGCATATCTGGCAAGTGACAAGAATCTATCATGGTACTCCACCACAGTCATTCTTCCTTGCTTCAATTCGTGGAATTCATCTCTCATCCTGTTGACGAGACCTTGCGGCACGTGGGTGCGGCGGAACTTGACTTTGAATGCTTCCCATGTCATAACCTGGCCATGGTTCATATTGCGGATGCTATTCCACCAAGCTCTAGCATCTCCCGCCAGATAGTGGGTGGCGAAGAGAACTTTCTCATTTTCATCAACTCCTGCAACTTCGAGGTTGTTTTCCATGGTCTGTAACCAGTCATCAGCATCTAATGGGTTTTCAAATTGGTTGAAGATTGGAGGATTGGTATTCTGAAATTTTTTGAGTTTGGATCCATGGTGATCCTGATTTTCGTGTCCTTGGTTGTTGAGAGCCATTTGGGCGATCTGCTGCAATGTTGCTAAGTTGGCTTGGCGCTTGGCCCTGCTTGCTTCACGGTCTGCGATGAGATTCTGCAAGATCTGCAGCATTGGGTCCTACGACGAGCTGCTCCCTCCTTGGTTTCCACGAGTCATCTAAAGATTGAGATAGATATAGGGGTAAGAGGGAAATTCTAAGGGTCATGGTTTTGGGTTTTCAAAGCTAAAACTTTGAGTTAGACTCAGGTTTTTCAACTAACTTCATTTTCATTTATGCAAGCAAGCACACGATACAACACACACCACCACAAACAAAGGAAAGCAGATGGTTTGAAGAACCATTCTGCCAGCTATGATACAATGGGACCGATACAACTCATGCTACGACAGTACTCTAGTGCATCTACTCATCGTCGATGAAGTCGGAGTCCTCATTGTTAGTGTAGAAGTCCACGGCATCCTCCTCCAGAAAGTCATCATCGTTGCTGAGGTAAGAATCCATGTCTCCCTGGATGTCTTCACCCTCATCTTCTTCTTCTTTGGCGGCAAGCTAAGCTTCCTTCTCCTTGACGGTCTTCTCGAGGTCGGCCACCTTCTTGTGAAGACGGGCGATGGTGCGATCCTTCTTTGCACGCTGGCGGCGAAGAGACTGGCGATCTTGGACGAGCAGTGCGAAAGTCTGGGCCTTCTGGTCGGCGATGGCACGGTTCTGGTTGGCTAACTCCCTGGCATTGTCCAGTTCCTGCTATCTGTCGTGCAGCAAGAAGTCAAGATTCTCCACTTGATGCCTCAACTCTGGATGACTTGGCATCTCCATCGGCATTCCCATGAAGTCACGTCTTGCATAGTGGGCAAAACGGGTTCCTTGGATCTTGTTGACGCTGAGGGCACATAGACATGCGAGAGCTTCATGCATTGCCCTGGCTAATCCATCTAGTCAGTTGTTCTCTCTCACGGAGAACTGAATTCTCC
This sequence comes from Avena sativa, assembly GCA_916181665.1. NCBI lineage: Eukaryota > Viridiplantae > Streptophyta > Magnoliopsida > Poales > Poaceae > Avena > Avena sativa. The sequence goes on along the minus strand of OV702288.1, from coordinate 622,219,812 downwards.
CAGAAGTGGGTGCTTCAATGCTTCCTCTAAGATCTGTGGTGACTACCCACTGTAGGTCTCCTCCTGGGGGTCCTGGAAGTTGAGCTCCAAGAAACTCCGGATGTGGGCGTCCCAGTAACTCTGACAGTGAATCCAGATCCCTCTCGAAGATTAGCTGACCTCCGTTTCCCAACTGGTAGAACTTGCTGAACTGAGTCCCCATCTACAAGAATTAAGGATGAGGAAATTAGTGAAGTGGCCAAGTGTGTCAAGTTTTAAATAGTAATGTAAGAATTTTGAGGAACATGAATTTTTGAGAAAGAATGAGTTCACAAGGGTAAGAGAGGAAATAGTTTTTCATAAATACTCACTTTGGTTTTGAAGCTAAGTTTTTGGTTTGGACGTCCATTCTAACTAGGGTCTCCTATGGTCAGGATGGCTCTGATACCAACTTGTCAACACCCGGATTTTTAATCCCATGCTCGTTATGCCATACCTCGCAATCCCAGGATTACCATTTTTGCGAGACATAACGGATTGGATATCACAATACATCATCCATTACAAACCATACATAAGGTCGTACACAAATAACGATCTCATGATCCAGTCTTTAATACAACAAGCAGCGGAAATAAAAGATAAGCCTAGCGGTGGGGTCCATCTTCAAGGGCACAGGCAATGCTGACGAAGGCAGATAGTCCTAGTTATCATAGTCATCCTGGTGACCATCCTCTTGATAGTCTCCTTCATAGTCTGGCCATGAGAATAGCCAGGAACAAAAGCCATGAGTACTCTTTAAGTACTCGCAAACTACTAATAACAGGTACTATAGTTCTAAGTTAAAGTGCTAAATCTAAGTTTAACTATAAAGTTAAGTTTGAAACCTAAGCTGAGTTCTGAAGCAAAGAAAGGTAAAGTAAAGTTCTAGAATCACTTAAGTTGGGAAGCTATTGTCATAAACACAACCCTATTGTGGTCAAGTCAAAGTTCATCATTCATTTCACGTTATTTGGAAAACATCTGACAATGAAACAGTATGGCCATTCCAACTGTCCATAACCGCGGACGCGGCTATTCGAATAGTTTGACACTCTGCAGAGGTGGTACACTTTCACCACAAGATTCGATACATCTGTCAGGGATAACCCTGAATCATCATCCTTAGTATGTATATAATCAAACATAACCATCCCTTTACACACCCTAGTATAAGCACCTCTCCTATGAGCATGGCCTCCCAACCATGACCATCAGTCATCTTGGGCACTGCATAGGTGGACATCATGAGAGTTAGCCTCAGCTCAAACCTCTCCCGCGAGGGAACTAATACTAATGCATATAAATTTCCAGCTAAGCCTTACCCAATTCAGGTAGTGTGGTTGTACGGTAAATTTGGAATGGTATCGCATCCGAATCCAACCATCAGTTTTATAAAAGGGTTAAGGCTCATGCCTCATCATTTTCATCATCCTAAACCATTTGTGTTTCTCAACACGTGTCAAAACATCTCAATATAATGACTCATCATTCCAAGGTTTTCATAATTCATTGTCACCAATTGTTCCCACCTAAAGTGACTCAAGTTTTGATCTATTCTAAAATACTAAGTTAAGAGTGTTCACTAAGGTGGAAGGATGGGATCAATCTCATGCCATAGAATGACATCTAAGGTTATCTAAATAGGTCAAGTTTTATACTTTTTATGCTACCTTCAAAACAAGTAAAGAACTTTGGATAAAGTAAAGGAAGTAAAGCTTGAAAATAATACTTGGGGTAACTACTAGTCAAAGTGGTATAATCAAGGCATGCTCTAAGCATCTTTGCTAAACCATCTAGTCAATCCTAGCTTGCTAATGGTAGCTTTCACTGTTAATGGTGGCTTGCCTTGATTGGTGTAGTGGTTGAAGTTTTCTTCTTCTTCTTCTTGGTAGAACTCCTCCTCCTCGTAGACTTGGTCGGTACTATCGTCTATAAATACATACGGAGTACACAATCACCAAACAATACCTAACTAGGCTAGATAGCATTCTAAGACACACAATTGATGATCTATTATCATCACAAGCCTCACAAGTTTAATTCAATAGTTTCTTTCTTTTTATTTTAGAAAAGTAATTTCTACTCATTGAAAAATTAACTAAGATTTAATATTCACCACTTAAAATATGGGATCATGTTGACACATGTCATCACCACATACTCTAATATGTGGGAATGAGATTTAAAGGTTGGATCATAATTACTTTGGTTTAAGTTTTGTATTTAATGATTTAAAGTGACTAGAAATGCCTATATAGCATTATTTTGGTACTAGTCCAAAGTCACTGCATGTAAACCTTAATATTATTTAATATTTATATATATATGATGAAATGTGATTTTTGAGAGTTGGAATCAACTCAAAACCTAACTTGGTTGATTTTATAAAAATGTTGCAAGTTGCAAAAGCTTCTGTTTTGTTATTTTTATTAGGAGAGATCTATAACTCTAATTGAATTAAATCTGACGGGCTTGGATAGATCATCCCCATACCTTTCAGACAAAATTGGTTTCATGCAATTTGGATTTATAAAACTCTCTGAATTGAATTTTAAACTAGTGGACCGAAACTAGATTCATTTTAAAAAGAAAAATCCAGATTTGAACGGTTGGGCTAGCGCGGGAAAGAACTCTGGCCAGCCCAGTGGTGCTCCGCGGCGCGGGGCTCAGCTGACAAGGGGGTCCCGCTTGTTAGTGGGTCTTAACACGTGAAACGGTACGCGCGCTGTGGGCCGTAGGATTAGAAATGGGATCTACGACTAAGGGTCGTCGTCGATGACGAACAGGTCGCCGGCGAGAGTTTGCCCTAGCGGCTCGGTGGGGGTCTGCTAGGGACGTACCAGGGCTCCAGCAGGGTAGGCGAGGCGGGCAAACGAACTGGAAGACGACAGCGAGGCGAGGCGCGGTTGCGGCGGAGCTTGGGATGGTCACAATCAGCGGCGCCCTTCTCCTCCTGCTCCGGCTGCTCCAGCTCCAATTCCGGCGAGGCAGAGCTCGCTTGGTTCCGGCGAGAGGGGTGAAAGGATCAGTGAGAGGTGGGGAGTGAGTGGGTGGGGAGAAATGGTGTGGGGGAGGCCGGCTTATATAGGCCCGACGGTGAGACCGAGCGGGATGGGCAGGCGACGGTGGTGACATGGCTACGGCCGGCTAGAGGCATGGCGGAGGGTGGCGATCGACAGGCGGTCTCCTGGCGGTGCTCTAGGAAGTGAATGCGAGCGTAGGGGCGGTGATATGCGGTCTGGGCGAGGTGGCACTCTGAGCGGCAGAAGCGGCAACGTCCACGGCGAGCGGTGGCTGTGGTGCGTTGGGCGGCGAACGGGGGTGTCTGGGGTGTTCCCTGGGTCGTGGCGGAGCGGTGGGCGCGGGCTGCGGTCGAGCGGCGGTCTATGCACGTGTGCCGGGTGCGGTGCTCTGGCGCGTGCTCGGCATGGTGCGGTGGCACTGGGCGCGGGCTTTCCTCGGTGGTCCACGGCGAGGCTCGGCTCGGGCAGGAGACAGAGGGTGGCGGTGAGCTCCTGGCTACCTCCTAGACATGGCGAGGGAAGGGGGAGTGGTCTGCTGCAGCGGGGCAAGGTTTGGCCGGCGAGCATGTCCTCGGGTTGGCATGGCATGGAGGCTAGGGACAAGGGAGAGGGGTGCTAAGGGCCTGGTTAAACCAAGAGGGTACAGAGGGATTAAATGGAGATCAAATGGGGGCAAAACCCTGTGCAGAACAGTGAGCTATGATTTAGAGTTTAAACCTGCCTGCCAAGTGTTTGATTAAATGGCCACAAGAAATAAACTTTTGAATTTTGGTTTCAAATTTTTTGGGTGTTCTCCACTAGTGCTAGGTAGTCTCTGGTTGCAAGGGTTTTGAAAGTGGAGCTTGTTTGAATGGTTTTTGAAAAAGTGGGATCTTACCATATGAATTAGATTCAATTTTGAACTGTCATTTAAAATTAGAATTTGAAAGATTTTTGCAGATCACAAGGTGGGCCTTGGTACCTCATTATGTGTACTAGCAAGGGGTGTAAAGATCCACACATGTTTCTGTTAAGTTTTGAGTACTAGGAATGCCCCAAGTAGGCATGAGAGTTAATTTGGCCAAAATGACCATTCACTTCAAATATTCATTTTGAGTTATTTTTCTTTGGGAAAAGTTTGGGAATGACTTAGATGATGTTTAATTCACCTAAGAAACATTTTACAAGCATTGGATCACTTAAACAAGGCACTTCAATTCAACTCCTATTTTAAATGCACACACATATGAATGCTTTCATTTTTAATTTGGAAATTTTTTTGTTAACCCTATTTTTGGATGATTTGATCTTGATAAGCTTGGATTAAAGTTTTGGGATGTTACAATCTTCCTCTTCCTTGGGCTGGAGCTTGGCCAAGATCTCTGTCACTTGGTCCTTGGTGAGGATCCAAGTGTTCTTGTCCACAATTGAGAAGGCTTGGGGGCAGGGCAACTAAACTTGCTCACTCTGTGCATCATCAAGATAACTGAATTGATATGCTCGGAGCCTCCGGTTAGCATGGTAAACACCAAGGAAGCCACAAGCAGTCAAATATTTGACGTCCATGAGTTTGGAGCCATCAACAGGTTCCATAACAGGTAGTACAATGTTCAATGCATAGGCAAGGTGGGTTACCAATCCACCAATGCGAATATCACCTTTGGTCTTGTTGCTTTGGTGGCGGAAGTGCTGGATGAGTAGAGCTGCAGGACTGGGGCTTTGTGGTGAAGTGGGGAAGAGAGCCTTGGTGATCATTGCCATGTCCGCATTGGTCATGGAGCCTGTGTCACCTCTCCCCAGTAGTGTGTTAGCGAGGAATAGAGCATAGTAGGGAATGGTTGGGTTTTGGATGGTGGATATCTTCTTTTGATAAAAGTGCCTGCCACCATTAACAAAAATAACCTCCCAAGTCGTTCCACTTGTGACGCTATAGAGGTTAGTAACATTGGGCTCCCTAGTATGAGGGAAGCTGAAAGAATTGCAAAATTGTTCAAAACTTACATCATAGAGCTGCCGGTTCACGGTGAAGCTTATCGTGCACAAATTACCTTTCTCCCTGTGGTCATCATTAAAGGAGGCAAGGAACTCATGGGTAAGCTCGGTGTAGGTATCGTGGCTTGCGAAGCCAAGTACCGCCAACCCCGCCCTGCTGCACATGAGGTTGAAATCCTCCTTCAACCCCGACGCGGTGAGGAAGTTATAGTTGACCCATCGTGTGGGCAGCACCCTCCTCGATGAGACAATGTCCAACTTGGAGGTGTGCGGGGCTCGGGACCCCGAGCTCAAGCCCTCACCCTGTTAGCACTTGCTCGAACGAAAAAGGTTACCGATTTTGTTCATCGTGATGTACTGAAAATTTCACCATAAAACCTTAGGCATATAGTTTCTATATGATATATGAACGATTCTGCATGGAAAAATATAATCCTAATGTGAGAAATTAATAATAAAAACAAAATAAGCTTGAGTTCATCCACTAGATCAATATGAGAGTTTCAACCATGGAAATCCAAAAATAAAGCATGGATAGGGAGAGAACCATACCGATCTGTTGATTCACCAACTCGAACAAACGAAATCCACGAAGAATCAAGAGTTCTAGGTGGATTTTGAGAGGTTTTGAGAGAGAATATGAGAGAAATAATGAGGAGAGGAGGAAGACCTAGCCGCCGTGGTGCGATTTTATGGTCGCACCGAACTATACGGTCGGAACTATACGGGCGGGTGATGTTGCTCCGCCCGTATAGTTGCGGTGGCGCTGCCAAGTAGGGTTTCTTTATACATGAAACAGCTATACGGACGCAACTATACGGCCAGATCGCAATGATCCTGCCTTATAGTTGGTCGTTAAATCATCTGCCTTTCGAGATAAATTTATAAAACTAGCATCGATATCTATACGACCGGAACTATACGGCCAGAATTTTTATTCCCGCCGTATAGTTGGTCTTTAAACTCTCAGTACCTTTGGGATGAAATTCTACGAAGGCATCGATATCTATACGACTGAAACTATACGACCGGAATTTTTATTCCTGCTGTATAGTTGGTCGTTAAAATCTCGGTACCTTCGGGATGAAAATCTACGAAGGCATCGATATCTATACGACCAGATCTATATGGCCGGAATTTTTATTCCCGCCATATAGTTGGTCGTTAAACTCTCAGTACCTCTCAGAAATTTTTGTATGAAGGCATCGATATCTATACGACCGGAGCTATATGGCCAGAATTTTTATTCCTGCCGTATAGTTGGTCGTTGAACTCTCTGTGTCTTCGAGGAAAATTTGTTGATGACAAAGATATCTATACGATCGGAACTATATGGCCGGAATTTTTATTCCTGCCGTATAGTTGGTCGTTAAACCATCAGTAATCATAAAAAAAATCTATTTCTTTGAGGGTACCTTCTTATCCCAAAACTTAGCGAAATACCTTGTTTTTAACAAAAAATTGATAGTAAAAACTATTGACCAACATTAGCATATTAAAAGCAAAATTTTAGCTTTTGTAAATAGAAAACTCAAACTTTTATTCTTAGTTCTACTACTTTTTGACGGATGCATCTTCACGGGCGCGCTTCCGCAAGAATGTCTGTGAAAAAGTGGTAGGAATGCGATGAACTTCTTATTTTCTAATCGATTTAATTGACAGGATGGGTTGACTCCCATTAAGCATTTATTAAGAATGGTTGAGTAACTCAACCTCTTCTCTCTTCTTGAATTCTTACCATGAGTTGCCCTTTATCAAAGGCACTTACCACTTGAACACGTTTTGCCAGTGGAGCATATCTTTCTCCTGCTTCTAGCTTCTTTGGAAAATACCGGATGATTTTAGCATCATAAACATTGAAGATTATCTCTCGTTTGGCACAATCTACTAATGCACCTGTAGTACTAAGGAGAGGTCTTCCAAGTATTATAGATAATCTTTCATCTTCTGGAACTTCAAGGATAATAAAATCAGTGGGAATAACATGCTCATCTATCCTAAGTAAGACATCCTCAATCATACCAACGGGTTGTTTAGTGGATTTGTCAGCCATCTATAAAGTGATAGTAGTAGGAGAATACTCCCCTAATCCTATCCTTTTATAGAGGGAGTAACACTAACTCCTGCTCCTAAATCACACAAGGCATTGTGAATATCAGTTTTACCTATTGAGCATGAAATAGTTGGTATTCTGCAATCTCCAGACTTAGACAATAGCTTCCCATTAGCAGGATAGCTAGTTACCATGGCAATAGTTTCAGTTATTTCTTTCTTTCTACTAAGAATATCACGAAGGAATTTACCATAAGTAGGAACTTTGATTGCATCCACAAATGGGATTTCCAGATGAAGATCACTAAGTGCATTTGTAAAAGAATTATAAATTACCTGATCCGGTGCTTTCTTTTTTCGATCTGGGTAAGGAAGCTTTTTCTCACCTGACTTACTCTTGTATTTTACCTTTTGTGGGGGGTCAGGCTCTTTTGTTGCTTTCTTTTGTTGTTTCTTATTGCTTTTGTCCCTTTCTATTACAACAACTTCGTCTTCCTTGCTTATTTCTTTATCTTCTCTTGGATCAACCGTCTCTGCATCAGAGTCATAATGGTCATCTTGTGCATCATTTTGGTCCTCCTTGGTTTGCTCTTGCGTCTCAGTTTCATCTTGAGGATCTGCCAACGTATCATCTTCTTGGCTTGCTTCGAGCAAGGCTTTTTCCTTTCGCTCTTTTTCAGCTTTGTATTCCGGTGGTCCTAAGGGTCTTGTAACAACTGCACCCCTTCTTGTGACAACATTAGTAGAGAGAGGAATATATTTATCTTCACGAAGAAAAAATTGATAACCAGATGCTATTTGTTCACATTGGGTTTCAATCATACTAAGATACCTGTGAAATAATTTTATTTCTTGGCCAATCTCATCATAATTATCCATGAGTTCTGCCAAAATCTTTTTGCATTTTTGGAAATGCTTATGCAAGTTATTATGAGATTTTACTTGTCGATGTTTTAATTCTTGAAAAACTTTTCTAGTTTCATCTTCTTTAGTTAAAACTTGTAACAAATCTACTTTGTTTTCCTTAACAAGTTCAGAAGGTATACCTTTTTATTTCATAGTTTTGCGTACCTCAGGCATAAGATCAGGAGTTATCCGAAGTATCCCTTTTTTTGGCTTAGTGCCAAAATCAGGATTATATAAAGAATCAGTCTTAGCCCTAGTATACATTAATTCCAAACATTCTTTAATAGTTAAAGTATTTATTGATCCTCCTATTGAGAAGTCAAGCAACTCTCTACATTGAGTATTGAGACCATGGTAAAATAAATGGCAAATTGTTAGTTCCGAATAGCCATGATTAGGAACACTATTGATCATTCCAAAGAATCTTTCCCAAGCTTGTGGGTAGTTTTCTCCCACATTCTTACTAAAGTTGCCTATGTTCTTTCTTAGTTTAGTTACCTTTTTAAAAGGAATGAACCTATTTATAAATTTAGTAATGTAGTTTTCCCAACATTTAATGTAATAGTGAGGAAGAGAATATAACCAGTTTAGAGCTTTATCTTTAAGAGACCATCAAAATAATGTAAGACAAGAGAAGTCTCTTGGCAAACCTTTTGGCCCGAATGATGTTATCACATCATCGAATTCTCTAATATGTCTTCCTGTGTCTTCATCTTCCCTTCCCCTGAAAGCTTTCTCCTGCAAAATTTTAATAATTCCACCATCAAATCGATAATCTCTAAATCCATGATTAGGGAACTCTATTGGTTGTTTAAGAAATTCAGAACTTGGAGCACTGTATTCCCTGAGAGTTTTCTCAGGTTTCATAGGAGTTGTCCTGTAAATAGACATGATTTCCATAATATCACTCATGTTTTCAACTTCAACTTTATTTGATCTTAAAAGTTTTTCAATAATTTCTTCGCGCCTCTGAGCAGGAACGTGCTCAATATAATCCGGCAGGTAAGTCCTACTAGAGCGTGCAGACCCTTTGTCTCCTAAGGAGAACATTTTGTAGTAGCAACACCTGAAATGTCAAAAGACAAACACTTAGCGCTTAGCTCCCCGGCAACGGCGCCAGAAAATAGCTTGATGTCTGCAAGAGCACTGGTCGTTTGTAGCTAGTTTCCAAGTTCAGATATCGATCCCATAGGGAGCCCAAAGGTAAATGTTTATGGGTGAAGTCTTTGTCACACCCGAAGTTGTCACATGTCTGTTGGGTTCGCAGCATAGAAAACAAAAAAAAATCCTACGAAGAGAACTATATGCCAAGATCTATCTACTAGATACAGAGCAATGGGTGGAAATACATCCATGGAGAACTTACCCTCGAAGACAACAGAGTTTTGTTAACGAGTTGGAACTCGTGGATAATGTAGTCGTACGCTTGCCGATCTCAAGATCGTGTGGAAGTCCGAGCACTACAAATCAGCAGCGCATCCGTCCTCGTACACACGTTCAAGCCACTGGATAACCTCCACCTCCTTGCTCCAGCGAATCAGCGGAAGCAGCAACTCCTTCCAGACGCAAGGCCACTGGGAACATGTATCTCGCTAATCCGAGACCATGGGGAAATATCTAGAGGGGGAGAGAGATCCTTCACGAGGAGGTGTGCTTTGTGAGGGAGGAGAGGGGGGCTCCTCCCCTACCATGGCCGGCGGCCAAGGAGGGTGCCCACACCTCTTCCTCATTCATGTGGTGGAAGCTCCACTCACATCAATTTTGAGTCCACCCAAAATTCCACTCACATGCATTAAATTTCCACCAAATTTAATGCCACTCTCAATTAATAAAACTATTTTATTTATTTTATTCAGAATTTTTTTAATTACTTTAATTAACAAACATTCACATAAAATCCCTTGCAACATTTCAATATCACAGGCAGAACCACTTTCTGCAATTTCACCCGAAACAATTCCGGTTTCTATCGAAACAATTCCTGCGCTTTGCAATCCTTTCGTCTGAAACATATGTGCTCCTAAATGATGTTCGGCAACCCTTAAGTGTGTCACCCTATAGTTCATGAATAATGCAGACATGATTGAGACTCCTCTCAGAACAATAATCAGAAGCGGGACCTGGAGATCCATACTGACTCCTGCACATTCAACGATGACTTCTGTGATTGTGAGAACCTTTAATGCTAGTAATTTAATCCCTTTGTCTCATGATATAATACATGTCCGAGATTCGATCATCGGTATCTAAATACCTAGTTTGATCTTGTTACCGACATGCATTCTTTTCTCGTTCCCGTGATATAACATTCTAGTGATCACATCACTTGTTTGCAAGCTATCTTAATGTGATATCACCGAGAGGTCCCAGAGTATATCTATCCGTCATCGGGATTGACAAATTCCACTCTTGATCCATGGGCCTCAACACAACACCTTCATAGCACTGGACCCACCTTTATAGTCACCTTGTTACGGTTTGACATTTGATGTTATCAAGATACTCTTCCGGTGTTAGCAATTAACATGATCTCATGGTCTAAGGACTAAGATTATTTCATATGATGTTATAGCAATATAAACATAATGACTTTGATGTAATGCTATACTTCGGATGAATGTTCATCACATCATTTCACAAATGTTGTGACCTCGCTATTAACAACATCCAATGTCCATGATCAGGAAACTTTGATCATCTTGCTAATCAACGAGCTAGTCTATAAGAGAGGCATAACTAGGAACCCTTTTTGTTTATTAAACACACATGTATTGACGTTTCCTATCAATACAATTATAGCATGCAAAATAAACATCTATCATATACAAGGAATACATAATAACAACTTTATTATTGCCTCTTAGGGCATATTTCCTCCAGTCTCCCACTTGCACTAGAGACAATAATCTAGTTTACATAGTGATAAATCTAACACCCATGGAGTTCTGGTGTTGATCATGTTTTGCCCTAGAGAGAACTTTAGTCAACGGATCTGCTACATTTAGGTCCGTGTATACTTTACAAATCTTTATATCTCCATCCTTGACATGCTCGCGGATGGAGTGAAACTAGCGCTTAATATGCTTGGAATTCTTGTGAGACCTTGGTTCCTTGGCATTGGCTATGGCTCCATTGTTGTCACAATAGATCACCATTAGGTCCAATGCACTAGGAACCACCCCTAGTTCCGTTATGAACTCCTTCATCCAAACCGCTTCCTGCGCCGCTTCTGAAGCAGCAACATATTCCGCCTCCATCATTGATCCAGCCGCCACAGGTTGTTTGGAACTCCTCCAACTAACTGTTGCTCCGTTCAAGAGAAATACGTATCTGGATTGAGACTTAGAGTCATCCAGATCGGTGTCAAAGCTAGCATCGACATAACACTTAGCGACTAGCTCTTCTTCACCTCCGTATACAATAAACATATCCTTAGTTCTTCTTAAGTACTTAAGGATATTCTTGACCGCTATTCAGTGTTCCGAACCTGGATCAGATTGGTACCTACTAGTCAAACTAATAGCATGTGCCACATCCGGTCTTGTACATAGCATGGCGTACATTATAGAGCCTATGGATGAGGCATAGGGGATCTTATCCATTATCTCTCTTTCTTCCGCCGTAACCGGACTTTGAGTCTTACTCAATGTCTTGCCTTGCAACATAGGTAATAACCCCTTCTTACTTCTATCCATATTAAACTTCTTTAATATCTTATCAAGGTATGTACTCTGCGATAGCCCAATTAGGCGTCTTGATCTATCTCTATAGATTTTAATGCCTAATATATATGAAGCTTCACCAAGGTGTTTCATCGAAAATTTATTGTTTAGATAACTTTTAACACTGTTTAAAAGATCTATATCATTTCCAATCAATAATATGTCATCCACATATAATATCAGAAATGCCACATTGCTCCCACTCACTTTCTTGTAAATACAAGCCTCTCCATAAGTTTGGACAAATCCAAACTCTTTGATCACCTCATCAAAGCGGAGATTCCAACTCCGGGATGCTTGCTTCAGTCCATATATGGATCGCTGAAGCTTGCATACCTTATAAGCATCCTTAGGATCGACAAAACCCTTAGATTGTATCATATACAACTCTTCTTCAATATTACCATTGAGGAACGCAGTTTTGACATCCATCTGGCATATTTCATAATCGAAATATGCAGTAATTGCTAACATAATCCTAACCGACTTTAGCATCGCTACGGGAGAGAATGTCTCATCGTAGTCAACTCCTTGAATTTTTCGAAACCCCTTTGCGACAAGTCGAGCTTTATAGATGGTCACATTACGATCAGCATCAGTTTTTCTTTTGAAAATCCATTTATTCTCAACGGCCTTTCGATCGTGAGGTAAGTCCACCAAGGTCCAAACCTGGTTTTTGTACATGGATTCCATCTTGGATTTCATGGCTTTTAGCCATTTGTTGGAGTCAGGGCTCATCATCGCTTCTTCATACGTCGCAGGGTCATCTATTTCATCAATCATGAAATTCATAACAGGATTGCCATACAGTTTAGGAGCTGCACGTGTCCTGCTTGACCTGCGAGGTTCGGTAGTATCCTCTTTCGGAGTTTCATGATCATTATCATTAGCTCTCTCTTTATCAGGTGAAGTCAACTCCGAAACAATTTCCGGTGCTGCGCCACTTGCCAATTCATGAAGAGAAGGTTCAATAACCTCTTCGAGTTCTACCTTCCGACTACTCACACCTTTCGCGAGAAACTCCTTCTCAAGAAAGGATCCATTCTTGGCAACAAAAACCTTGCCCTCGGATCTGTGATAGAAGGTATACCCAATCGTTTCCTTAGGGAATCCTATGAAGACACATTTTTCCGCTTTGGATTCAAGTTTATCCGGCTGAAGTTTCTTCACATAAACATCGCATCCCCAAACTTTAAGAAATGACAGCTTAGGTTTGTTTCCAAACCATAATTCATACGGTGTCGTTTCAACGGATTTAGATGGTGCCCTATTTAAAGTGAATGCAGCGGCTTCCAGTGCATAACCCCAAAATGACAGTGGCAAGTCAGTTAGAGACATCATAGATCGAACCATATCTAATAAAGTACGATTACGACGTTCTAACACACCATTACGTTGTGGTGTTTCGGCAGGCGTGAGTTGTGAAACTATTCCACAGTCTTTCATATGTGTGCTAAACTCGTAACTAAGATACTCTCCTCCACGGTCGGACCGCAGAAATTTGATCTTTCTTTTACGATGATTTTCCACTTCATTCTGAAATTCCTTGAACTTTTCAAAGGTTTCGGACTTATGTTTCATCAAATAGATATACCCGTATCTACTCAAATCATCTGTGAAAGTAACAAAATAACAATATCCACCTCGCGTCGACACACTCATTGGTCCACACACATCAGTATGTATGATTTCTAATAAATCTGTCGCCCGTTCCATTGAACCGGAAAACGGCGTTCTAGTCATCTTGCCCGTAAGGCATGGTTCACATGTATCAAATGATTCAAAATCAAGTGATTCCAAAAGTCCATCAGAATGGAGTTTCTTCATGCGTTTAACGCCAATATGACCTAGACGGCAGTGCCACATATATGCAGATATATCATTATCAGGTTTAATCCTTTTAGCATCAACATTACGAATATGCGTAATACTACTATTGAGATCCAACAGAAATAAACCATTCAACACAGGTGCATGACCATAAAAGATATCATTCATATAAATCGAACAACCATTGTTTTCGGTTTTAAAGGAATAACCACTTTGCATCAAACACGATCTGGATATAATGTTCATGCTTAGTGCAGGCACCAAATAACAATTATTCAGATTTATAACTAATCTCAACGGCATATGGAGAGGCAGCGTTCCGATGGCGATCACATCAACTCTTGATCCATTGCCGACCCGCATCGTGACCTCATCCCTTGCTAGTTGTCGCTTGTTCCGCAACCCCTGAATCGAGTTACATATATTAGCAACTGATCCCGTATCAAATGCCCAGGTGCTACTGCGAGTACTAGTCAAGTACACATCAATAACATGTATATCACATATACCTTTGTTTGCCTTGCCGGACTTCTTGTCCGTCAAATACTTGGGGTAGTTGCGCTTCCAATGGCCAGTCCCCTTGCAATAGTAGCACTCGGTATCAGACTTAGGGACAGCTCGGGATTTCTTTTCAGCTGAGGCAAAAGATTTGCCGCCCTTCTTTCCCTTCTGCTTGCCTTTCTTGTCCTTCTTGAAACCGGTGATCTTATTGATCATCAACACTTGATGTTCTTTCCTAATCTCCACTTCTGCAGTCTTAAGCATTGATAGAAGCTCGGGAAGAGACTTCTTCATGCCATGCATATTATAGTTCATAACGAAGCTCTTGTAGCTAGGTGGCAGAGATTGGAGAACACGATGTATGCCTAAGTTAATGGGAATCGTTATTCCCAAGGACACAAGCTTATCGGTGTACCCAGACATTTTGAGTATGTGCTCACTAACGGAGCTGTTCTCCTCCATCATGCAGCTAAAGAACTTTTCAGAAGCATTATAACTCTCTACAGCAGCATGGGTATCGAAAATCATTTTCAATTCTCCCATGGTATCAAAGGCATTGCCATTTTCGAAACGCTTTCGAAGTTCTGGCTCTAGCCCATACAGTATGTCGCAATGAACTAAGTTGTGGTCCTCTGACGAGTTATATAGACATTCTTTTCCTCGTCAGGGGCATCAGGAGCTGGTGGGGGGCCTAGCGGCGCCTCTATCACATATTGCTTTTGTGCAGCAGTGAGGAGAATCCTCAAATTCATAGCCTAGTTGGTGAAGTTGCTACCATTCGCAGCAAGTTTCTCTTTCTCCATGAACACATTGAAATTAAAAGCAGGTGGTGCCATCTACAACAAAATTTGTAAAGTATATTTAGACTAAGTTTATGATAGATTGAGTTCAACTAATCCAAATTACTAATGAACTCCCACTTAAAAACGACATCCCTCGTGTCCTTTTGGTGATTACATGAACCAAATCCACTACACCAAGTCCGATCATCACATGAGTCGGTGTAGCTTCAAAGGCAAGCATCTATATGGGCATCATATCAACTATATGACTCATGCTTAACCTTTCGGTCCGTGTTCCGAGGCCATGCCTGTACATGCTAGGCTCGCCAAGTAAGAACCTTAGTTTTCACGTGTGTAAAACTGTCTTACACCCGTTGTATAAAAGCGTAAAGTCGAGTACACCCGATCATCACGTGATGTCTCGAAACACGATCCATAGAACGGTGCATACTTAAGGAAGAACACATTTTATCTTGATATCTAAATGAGGGATCATCTTACAATGCTACCAAAAGCGCCAAACTAGCAATATAAGATGCAAACATCTAATGTGTAAAGTGAGATGATATGGTCCATGCATTTGATCTCTATCATTTGCATCGTGGTATGATATCTATCATTCTTTTGTGTGTAAGGACAAGGTCTATGAAACTTACACGTTAGGTGTGTTGTAAGAGTATTTATCATACATCTACTTACAACAATACCATATCAAGACACTAGCCCAGCAACGATCTAAACTAGATGCCTCTAATTTATCGATTGCAAGTTTTACTTGGCTTAGGGCTTTCGGAGATAGAACCGGTCTTACCTACGAACATGAACCACGACAAGGATAACCAAGTTATTAGCAACTCATTGTAAATCAGATATTGACTATAGTAGGAGAGACAAACACCTGCTATCCACTTATGCAAAACTAGTTGCATGTCAGTCATGGAACCGGTCTCATGTACGATGACATGTAAGGTTGGTCCGGGCCGGTTCATCCCACTATGCCACCAATATCCAAAATACATAGAAGATGCAATAACATGATCATCATCGCCCACATATAAACATATGTGTACTACCCGTGCAAAGCACCTATGCATAGATCAGGCTCTGATACCACTGTTGGGTTTGCAGCATAGAAAACAAAAAAAAATCCTACAAAGAGAACTATACGCCAAGATCTATCTGCTAGATACAGAGCAACAGGTGGATATACATCCATGGAGAACTTACCCTCGAAGACAACAGATTTTTGTTAACGAGTTGGAACTCGTGGATGATGTAGTCGTACGCTTGCCGATCTCAAGATCGTGTGGAAGTCCGAGCGCCGCAAATCAGCAGCGCATCCATCCTCGCACACACGTTCAAGCCACTAGACAACCTCCACCTCCTCGCTCCAGCGAATCAGCGGAAGCAGCAACTCCTTCCAGACGCAAGGCCACTGGGAACATGTATCTCGCTAATCTGAGACCATGGGGAAATATCTAGAGGGGGAGAGAGATCCTTCACAAGGAGGTGTGCTTTGTGAGGGAGGAGAGGGGGGCCTTTTATAGGAGAGGGGAGCTCCTCCCCTACCATGGCCGGCGGCCAAGGAGGGTGCCCCCACCTCTTCCTCATTCATGTGGTGGAAGCTCCACTCACATCAATTTTAACTCCACCCAAAATTCCACTCACATGCATTAAATTTCCACCAAATTTAATGCAACTCTCAATTAATAAAACTCTTTTATTTATTTTATTCATAATTTTGTTAATTAGTTTAATTAAAAAACATTCACATAAAACCCCTTGCAACATTTCAATATCACATGCAGAACCACTTTCTGCAATTTCACCCGAAACAATTCCGGTTTCTATCGAAACAATTCCTGCGCTTCAATCCTTTCGTCTGAAACATATGTGCTCTTAAATGGTGTCCGGAAACCCTTAAGTGTGTCACCCTACGGTTCGCGAATAATGCAGACATGATTGAGACTCCTCTCAGATCAATAATCATAAGCGGGACCTGGAGATCCATACTGACTCCTGCATATTCAACGATGACTTCTGTGATCGTGAGAACCTTTAACGCTAGTAATTTAATCCCTTTGTCTCATGATATAATACATGTCCGAGATTCGATCATCGGTATCCAAATACCTAGTTTGATCTCGTTACCGACATGCACTCTTTTCTCGTTCCCATGATATAAAAATCTAGTGATCACATCACTTGCTTGCAAGCTATCTTAATGTGATATCACCGAGAGGGCCCAGAGTATATCTATCCGTCATCGGGATTGACAAATTCCACTCTTGATCCATGAGCCTCAACATAACACCTTCATAGCACTGGACCCACCTTTATAGTCACCATGTTACGGTGTGACGTTTGATGTTATCAAGATACTCTTCCGGTGTTAGCAATTAACATGATCTCATGGTCTAAGGACTAAGATTACTTCGTATGATGTTATAACAAATAAACATAATGACTTTGATCATAATTCTATACTTCGGATGAATGTTCATCACATCATTTCACAAATGTTGTGTCCTCGTTATTAACAACATCCAATGTCCATGATTAGGAAACTTTGATCATCTTGTTAATCGATGAGCTAGTCTATAAGAGAGGCATAACTAGGAACCCTTTTTGTTTATTAAACACACATGTATTGACGTTTCCTATTAATACAATTATAGCATGCAAAATAAACATCTATCATATACAAGGAATACATAATAACAACTTTATTATTGCCTCTCATGGCATATTTCCTTCAGTCTCCCACTTGCACTAGAGACAATAATCTAGTTTACATAGTGATAAATCTAACACCCATGGAGTTCTGGTGTTGATCATGTTTTGCTCTAGGGAGAACTTTAGTCAACGGATCTGCTACATTTAGGTCTGTGTACTTTACAAATCTTTATATCTCCATCCTTGACATGCTCGTGGATGGAGTGAAACCGGCGCTTAATATGCTTGGAATTCTTGTGAGACCTTGGTTCCTTGGTGTTGGCTATGGCTCCATTGTTGTCACAATAGATCACCATTGAGTCCAATGCACTAGGAACCACACCTAGTTCCGTTATGAACTCGTTCGTCCAAACCGCTTCCTGCGTCGTTTCTAAAGCAGCAACATATTCTGCCTCCGTTGTTGATCCAGCCACCACAGGTTGTTTGGAACTCCTCCAACTAACTGCTGCTTCGTTCAAGAGAAATACATATCCGGATTGAGACTTAGAGTCATCCGGATTGGTGTCAAAGCTAGCATCGACATAACACTTAGCGACTAGCTCTTCTTCACCTCCGTATACAAGAAACATATCCTTAGTTCTTCTTAAGTACTTAAGGATATTCTTGACCGCTATCCAGTGTTCTGAACCTGGATCAGATTGGTACCTACTAGTCAAACTAATAGCATGTGCCACATCCGGTCTTGTACATAGCATGGCGTACATTATAGAGCATATGGCTAAGGCATAGGGGATCTTATCCGTTATCTCTCTTTCTTCCGCCGTAGCCAGACTTTGAGTCTTACTCAATGTCTTACCTTGCAACATAGGTAAGAACCCCTTCTTACTTCGGTCCATATTAAACTTCTTTAATATCTTATCAAGGTATGTACTCTGCGATAGCCCAATTAGGCGTCTTGATCTATCTCTATAGATTTTAATGCCTAATATATATGAAGCTTCACCAAGGTCTTTCATCGAAAATTTGCTGTTTAGATAACTTTTAACACTGTTTAAAAGATCTATATCATTTCCAAACAATAATATGTCATCCACATATAATATCAGAAATGCCACATTGCTCCCACTCAATTTCTTGTAAATACAAGCCTCTCCATAAGTTTGGACAAATCCAAACTCTTTGATCACGTCATCAAAGCGGAGATTCCAACTCCGGGATGCTTCCTTCCGTCCATAGATGGATCGCTGAAGCTTGCATACCTTATCAGCATCCTTAGGATCGACAAAACCCTTAGGTTGTATCATATACAACTCTTCTTCAATATTACCATTGAGGAATGCAGTTTTGACATCCATCTGCCATATTTCATAATCGAAATAATCTAAAGAAGGCGCGGGGAGATTCGGTTCATGGTGATAGTGACTGTGCCAGGTGGATGAATGATAAATTTAACAATTATAATCTTATAAATATATGTGTAGGCGAGCAACCCATAATTAGCCGGAACTCCTCTTGGTAGATTTCATCTCAACTTCAATAATACTACTAGCATGTTACCAAAACCATGGGTCGGACACTAGACGATTAAGACCCTTCAGGTCGCTTAGCGATTAAGCTCCTTGGATTAGACTAATGCAATAAGCACAGTGGTTCCTTGTTATCCTTGAGTCTACTAGCTTTCCATTGATATCCTTGTGTCACCCGGGGGTCGTCGGTTGATACATTGCAAACGTATCTATAATTTTTGATGTTCCATGCTTGGTTTTATCCACTTTCTTGTGTTTTGTTCCAACTTTGGAGTACTTTTATTATGATTTCTTGGAATAACCTATTAACAAGAGCCACAGTGCCAACTGCCTGTTTTCTGTTGTTTTTGGTTCCAGGAAAGTCAGAAAATGAATATTCTCGGAATTGGACGGGACAAAAGCCAAAGTGCCTATTTTTCCGGAAGGGATCAAGTGCCAGAATACGAGACGGAGAAGGGCTGGAGGCCGGCCACACCACCTGGCCGCGCGGCTAGGCCTGGCCCGCGCCAGGAGGTGGTCTGGCCGACCCCAGCACTCCCTCGGCCTCTCCTTCCGCCTATAAGTTGCCCTCGGGACGGAAACCCTAAGTAGCCGATCAAAAATCCACGAAAGAGTCTGTAGCCGCCGTCATCTCCATCCCTAGATCAGGAGGGATCTGAAGCTCTTCCCGGCACCCTGCCGGAGAGGGGAATTCACCCTGGAGGCCTTCTTCATCACCATGCAAGCCTCCGGTGTGATGCGTGAGTAGTTCATCCTTGGACTACAGATCCATGTAGTAGCTAGATGGTTGGTTTCTCCTCCTTTGTGCTTTCATGTTTAGATCGTGTGAGCTTCGTTCATGATCAAGATCATCTATTTGTAATTCATACATGTTGTGTTTGCGGGGATCCGATGGATATTGAGATCCTATTTCAGATTGATTATTGATTCTATCATGTCTTTGTTATTTGAGATCTTGCATGCTTTCCGTTGTTAATAGCTATCTTGGCCAAGTAGATGCTAGCAACTCCAAGAGTTAGTATTTATGCTCGATAGTGGGTTCATGCCTCTGGTAATCTGGGGAAGTGACAGAAATCTCTAAGGTACTAGATGTGTTGTTGCTACTAGGGAGAAAACAATGATCCTTTGTTCATAGAACAATTGTATTGTTTACCTTACACGCAAGTCGTAAAGCAATAATCTGTTGCTTGCAACTTAATACTAGAGGGGGTTTGGATGATAACCTGAAGGTGGATTATTAGTCATAGATGCAGTTGGATGGTGGTCTATGTATTATGTTGTATTTCCCAATCAAGTCTCAAAGGAATCAAGATGATTAGTATATGCATGTATTGCTTTCTCGGTGTTTGTCAATTGCCCCTCTGTAATTTGTTCACCCAACATGTTATCTATCTAAGGAGAGCCACCTCTAGTGAACTATGGATCCCGGTCCTTCTTTGTTACATACAATCTACAACTGTTTACTGCTTTGTGATTACTTTCTGCAAACTTTTACTTCTTTCCATTCGATATGTTTAATCCTTTCTTTTCCGCAAAACACGGTGAGATTGACAACCTCATCGCAAGTTGGGGACAAAGTTCTGTGGTTGTGTTGTGCAGGTCTCCACGTTGCTACTAGCACCGGTAGTGCGCCCTGCCAAAGCTCAGCTAGTAACACCTTTGGGTGGTTCCTTGATCCTACTGGTTCGATTAAACCTTGGTTTCATAACTGAGGGAAAACTTGATGCTGTGCTCATCATACCTTCCTCTTGGGGTTCCCAACGAGCTCTACGTCGATCGTCGAGCGCATCAAGATATTTTCTGGTGCCGTTGCCGGGGAGTCAAGGACATCTTCACAAGGGGAGTCCCTCATAACCAATCTCTTTACTTTGTTGTTTTTGTTTTGCTTAGTTTCTTTTTGCTTTGTTTGCTTGTTTTGTTCTTCGAAAACACAAAAAAAATAGTTTTACTTGTTTGCTTTCTTATTTGAAAACCCAAAAAAATGACTACTCTTGAAAACACTAAGTTGTGTGACTTCACTAGCACCAACAACAATGATTTTATGAGCACTCCTATTGCTCCACCTATGGCTGAAAATACTTTCTTTGAGATAAAACCTGCTTTGCTCAATCTAGTTATGAGAGAACAATTTTCTGGTATTGGTAATGAAAATGTTGCTTCCCATCTACATAACTTTGTTGAACTTTGTGAGATGCAAAAGCATAGGGATATAGATGGTGATATTATTAAGCTGAAATTGTTTCCTTTCTCTTTGAGAGGAAAAGCTAAAGAATGGTTGAATTCCTTAACTAGGAATAGTATTGATTCTTGGACTAAATGCAAAGATGCTTTTATTGGAAAATACTATCCTCCTGCTAAGATTATATCCATGAGAAGTGAAATAATGAAGTTTAAACAACTTGATAATGAGCATGTTGCTCAAGCTTGGGAAAGAATGAAATCTTTGGTAAAGAATTGTCCCACTCATGGACTGACTGCTTGGATGATCATCCAAACTTTTTATGCAGAATTGAACTATTCTTCAAGGAATGTTGGGGGGATACCCCCGGGTAGGGTCACTCCGGGGTATAAAGGCCGAGTTAGCCAAGGTTCGACAAGGTTAAAGCGGATGCTGGCCGGGTCACCTCAAGGCAGGCCGGATCACGGAGTAACCCGGACCAGGGGAGGTCGCCTAACATTATCTCAGCCGACTTAAGGAGTAAGTCGGAAGTGCTTGTCTAACTTGTATGCAGGAACAGGTATAGCCGGATCTACTATGATCCGGGTCCCGTTTAGCTTCTGGGAGAAGGAAGGAATCTCACTGGTCAAAAAGAAGGCCCGGTACGCACTACATGAGCGAAGCAGACAAGGGCAGGACCACCGGGTCATGGCCGACAAGGGTGACGACGCCCATGTTGGCTGACGCAAGCGCCGCAGAGGCTCACGTAGCTAAAGCATGTGTGACGCGGAGGAAAAGCACCCTGGTCGTCTTACCACTTTGAGAGGAGGCATATTCTTAGGAATATGCCTCCACGTATGCCCTAGGCAGAGACCAAGCCCCCTCTACATAAGGGGGGCTAGGGTTTTAGTAGAAGGGGTTGGGTTTTCTTCTATTCTGATTTGGCTAAGGTTTTAGGTGTGAACTGTGGGTGAGAGTAAGAGAGCTCCTTCTTCCTCCTCTCGCTAATACAGCTCAAGGAGCACTTGTAATCTTGGAAGGAAAGCAATACGAACTTCTGTGTGGAGAATCACTCCACTATCCCTCCCTGGATTCCCCTAGCGTGTATTAGTCCCCACCTTTAGCCTATCCATGGCATCTGCCGTGACACCACCACGACAGTTGGAGCCCACCGTGGGGCTAGCGGCGCTAGCAGGGGTCAAGATCCGGACGGGAAACTTCATCGCCACCGGCGAACGCATCGTCTCCGGGCTCGTTCAACGCTTTGGAGCGCTGGACTTCGTCAGCGACAACGCAGGCTGCTTCGGCACGCGCCCACTTCCGCGCAACGGCCTCTTCGTCAAGCTCGGCGTGCACAAGGTCTATGTTGCTGTGGACGTAATGTGCGCTCATCCATGCCGCGTCGTCGAAGCAGGGGAACCACCCCTCACTGTGGCTCACGGGACGCGTATCGTTTGCTCTCCGGACCATGCAGAGGTGATGATGACCGCGCCTGGTGCGGGCGCAAACAAGGATCCGGCGCCAGATCCGGAGGTAACGCCTAAGGCACCAAGGAAAGCTAGAGGTCCTCCACTAGAGAGGCCGGAAAATGTGCTGAGAGAGGCGATGGATAGCTTGGCAAACCCTGTAGTAGCAGCAGTATATCCGACTCGGGCGCAGGCCGAGCTGGAGGAAACTAGGCAAAAGATACTAGAAGGCGCAAAGAAAATAGCCTCGACATCAGGCAAAACGCTCCTTGACGACATCAGGCAAACATTTGCGAACTTGAGAAGGTTCTGAATGAAGCTTAACCCGGAAAAATGTACCTTCGGTGTCCCGGCTGGAAAATTACTCGGATTTCTCGTCTCCAGCCGAGGTATCGAAGTTAATCCAACTAAGATCCGGGCCATTGAACGAATGGAGCTGCCGAAGTGTCTTAACGATGTCCAGAAGTTCACTAGGTGCCTAGCATCGTTGAGTCGGTTGGGAGAAAAGGCATTGCCTCTCTACCAACTCATGAAAAAGTCGGATAAGTTCATTTGGACGCCACAGGCCGATGAAGCCTTTGCCCACTTAAAAAAGATGTTGGCCACTGCACCAGTGTTAGCCTCTCCACTATCAAAGGAGCCAATGTTGCTCTACATAGCCGCAACCAACCGAGTTGTAAGTGCAGTGATTGTAGTAGAGCGCAATGAAGAGGGTAAGTCGATGCAGAGGCTAGTGTATTACTTGAGCGAGGTATTATCTGCCTCAAAACAGAACTACCCGCACTTTCAAAAGGTGGCATATGGTGTCTATATGGCGACAAAGAAGTTAAAGCATTTCTTTGAGGAGCACCCCATCAAAGTAATATGTGAGGCTCCCATATCCGAGATAATGGGTAACAAGGATGCGAGTGGTCGAATCGCAAAATGGGCAATTGAACTAGCCCCTTATGCGCCACAATATGACAGAAGAGAAGTAATCAAGTCTCAGGCTGTGGCGGACTTTTTTGTAGATTGGGCTGAGGTACAATACGAACCACCGCCACCAGATCCGAACTACTAGAGGATGCACTTTGACGGGTCAAAAACAAAAACTGGGCTAGGCGCCGAAGTTGTGCTTACCTCGCCAAAGAAGGACCGGCTAAAATACGTATTGCAGATCCATTTCGCGGCATCAAACAATGTCGCAGAGTATGAAGCACTTGTGCATGGGCTCAAGGTGGTAAAAGAGATTGGCATACGTCAGATCATATGCTTTGGCGACTCGGATTTGGTGGTGCAGCAAGTGTCCGGAGTGTGGGACGCCCTGGATCCAAACATGGCACTATACAGATTTCATGTGCAGAAGATATCTGGTTACTTTGAGGGATGCGAATTTCACCATGTACCCCGGGTGGAAAACGAGGCTGCCGACATGCTATCGAAGCTCGGATCAACCCGACAGGCAATTCCACCGGGTGTAGCATTGGAACACCTCAGAAAACCATCTATTAGGCCGTCCCCAGGAACCGACTCGATCTATGTCCCGGAAGATACAGAATCTGGAGCTCAGCCCATGGACATTGACATGGGAGGTAGTGCGCGAAACCCAGGGACTGCATCAGCAAACCCGGGGACTGCCTCAGCAAACCCGGGGACTGCCTCAGCAAACCCGGGGACTACCTCGCTGGACCCGGGGACTGCTCAGTGTGATCCGGCTGAAGTTATGCTGGTGGATCAGATGGAAATTGATGAGGATTTGTTCCCTGCACGAGCAATACCAGTTTGGGCACTGCCTATATTTCAATTCCTGAAAGATGGAACGTTACCCACTGAGGAGGTGTTAGCCAGGCAAACTCAGAGGAGAGCAAAAGCATACATGATTATCAATTCCGAGCTGTACAAACGGAGTGTAACCAATGTCCTCCAGCGATGCGTCGACCCGAAAGAAGGGCTTGACATCCTCCGAGATATACACCAAGGAGAATGCGGGCATCATGCTTCATCCAGAGCCTTGGTGGCAAAAGCATTCCGGTATGGGTTCTACTGGCCAAGTGCCTTAGAACAAGCAGAAGATCTGGTGAGAAAATGCAATGGTTGTCAGAGGTACGCACTAAGACACATATGCCAATGTCGGAACTCAAGACCATACCAATCACATGGCCATTTGCCGTATGGTGCTTGGATATGGTTGGTCCATTTAAACCAGCAAGGGGAAACATGACTCACATTTTGGTCATGGTGGATAAATTTACGAAGTGGATCGAAGTAAAGCCTATTAGGAAATGTGATGGGGCTACGGCCGTAACGTTTCTCAAAGATATAATCCTGAGGTACGGTTACCCACACAGTATCATAACTGATAATGGCACAAATTTTGCGGAAGGAGCGTTTGCGTGTTTCTGCCGGGATAAGAGGATCCGGCTGGACGTAGCCTCGGTAGCCCACCCGGCATCAAACGGACAAGTGGAAAGATCCAACGGATTAGTACTATCCGGGATAAAACCCCGGCTTATTGAGCCACTGCAAAGATCAGCGGGGTGCTGGATAGAAGAACTACCAGCGGTACTGTGGAGTTTAAGAAAAACTCTGAATCGATCAACAGGCTATACGCTGTTTTTTATGGTATATGGGGCAGAAGTTGTATTACCAGTCGACATAGAGCATGATTTGCCTAGGGTCACCCAATACACAGAAGCCGAAGTGCAAAAAGCCCGGCAAAATGATGTTGATCTGCTGGAAGAAGCGAGAGAACTGGCACTGTCCAGATCCGCCATATATCAGCAAAATCTCCAATGTTATCATAGCCGGAAAGTGTGCCCCCGAGTCTTTCGGGAAGGCGATCTGGTGCTCCGGTTGGTACAATGTACTACTAGCATGCATAAATTATCCCCCCCCATGGGAAGGGCGATTCATCGTGAGCAAAGCATTGCATGATTCTTATTATCTTATAGATGCAAAGCCACAGGAAAAGAACAAGGCGGACAGGTACGGAGAGGAATCTAAGCGACCATGGAATGTAGCACTACTTCGTCCTTTCTACACTTAGCTAAGAAGGGTATCTATCCGAGTTGTCTCATATGTCGGTATGTATGTCGGCAATGAGCTTATCAATGAAATGTTAGCACCTCGAGCAGTAACTCAGGGACTGCCTTAATAATTTTTGTTGTTGTCTCTTGTGCGTTAGCTGGAATAAGTTGTTCTACTTAACTCGGATTAGTAATGTGTGAGCACCAAAAACCCAACTCTTCGACTTGCTGCTGTCCAACAAGAATTGGCTTCATGGCAAGCAAGAGAACAAGTTTGGAATTGCGTAGCACATGAAAAGCGACTAAGGAAAAGAATTTATTCGAGCCAACGTTTGTTTTTCGGACTAACCCCGTATTTATTTTCAAGTTATTATGCAGCTTTATTTTTGAGCTAAGTCTAAAAGTTTCCTAGTATTGTTAAGACAATTTTTGAAGCTCGGATTCGTAAGTTATAAAACCGAATCAAGGTAGACACAATCCGAGCCAAGAGATTGGACGAACAAGAAAAAGAAACTCGGGGACTACACCCAAGTTAACCCGGCATAAGAACTTAGTAGCAAAATATCACATATACACGGAATACAGTTCCGCCCGGCATATCGGGGATCTGATAAATTTTCAAGTTTTTTTACTTAAGGAGCAGCAGGAGGAGGAAGTTCGGCGTCGTCTTCGCTGTCTTCAATATCTGAGGCATCGCCTTCTTCGTCCTCATCCGACCTGTCTTCAGCATTCTCAGCGTTCTCGTCCCCAGCGGATTCCAGGAAGCTTGGTCCTTCAACCCACTCATGGATAGGAGAGTATTCGATGAGGCTGTGGGCGCAAGCCTGGCGCCGAGCTACCCACTCCGGGTCATTAGTCCATCTGGATCTGGTGCACAGGCGTGTAAGGAGGCTGAGGTCGATCTTCTCATACCATGTGAGTATGTGGTGAAGGATAGTATCAGCTGCGGCACGCCCAGCGGACTCTCTCCAGAGATCGAGCTGGGTCTCAGTCTCCATCAGCTTCTCGACGAGAATCGCGGTGGTCTCCGGGGTATCTTCTCCAGGCCAGAACGTGTTGAAGATGCGAACTGCAGCGTCGAGGATATCCTTGCCATAGTTCTTGATGAGTTCCACGCGAGATGACAAGCTGACCAACAGGTCCTCCATGTCGTAGGGAACCTCCTCACCATCAGGGGCGGCAGGAGTACCCCTCGCTCGGCGGAAATCTGCAACTGCTGTGCTTGCAATAGTGGTGCCCTCAGGAAATTTGCATGGGAGCAAGACAAAGGAAGAAGGTAAAGAAAAGACATATGAAGTAACCCAGAAAAGTATGTCGGATAAGGGAAGGAACTTACGTGATATATGGCTGAGGATCCGGGTCAACTCCTTGATGCAGTCATCGCGTCTCTTGCGAAGTTGCTCAAGCTCGGCGTTTGCCGACCCAAGCTGGATGTCGGATTCTTTGAGTAGGTCCTGGTCCTTGGAGATCTGGAGAGTAAGGTGCTCACGCTCTTCTGTGAAGTTCTGGCCAACCTTTTGGAGCTCGGTTTGGTGCTAGGCCTTCATCTTCTCCATCTCAGCCTTGAGCCTGGCAATCTCATTGTCCTTGGTCCGGAGGAGAGCAAGCTCATCATCTTTTTTCTTCAGCCCGGCTTGATGCTGCCCTGCTTGTTCGAGAAAATGCAGCATCATATCAGGCATGGGCACACTATCCTCAAGCGATGCTGAAATAGTATGTTGACCCAGCAGAGCCGAGGAATGAATGTTTGCCGAGCCAAGGAGAAAAGGAAATGGAAAACACTACAAGGTCGGACAAAAAGGATATACCCTTGATTTGCTCCAAGTTCTTCCACATGATCTTGTTCTCATCCTCCACCCCAGCTGCAAAAACCGAATGATGAGATTAGTTCAGCAGAAGAAGATGAAGAAAAACAGAAGTGCCAAGGGAGAAACTTACCCCTTTTCTCATGTTCCGCGATAAGTGCAACGTGCTTTGCGCGTAGC
The DNA here is from genome assembly GCA_916181665.1 of Avena sativa. NCBI lineage: Eukaryota > Viridiplantae > Streptophyta > Magnoliopsida > Poales > Poaceae > Avena > Avena sativa. The sequence continues at coordinate 622,192,188 of OV702288.1, read as the reverse complement.
ATCTTGTGGGTATCCAGCAGGCGTTGGAATTCAGCACTCCGGCGATTGGTGGTCACCTGAAAAAAGTACAGAAGCATAAATTAGCTTGATGCATATTCGAAGTGTACAAAGATCCGGGCCAAGTGAAACTTAACCCGGCTCTAGGTGTGTGCATATTCGAAGCATACAAGATTCAGGCCAAGTGGAACTTAACCCGGCTCTAGGTGTGTGCATATTCGAAGCGTACAAGATCCGGGCCAAGTGGAACTTAACCCGGCTCTAGGTGTGTGCATATTCGAAGTGTACAAGATCTGGGCCAAGTGGGACTTAACCCGGCTCTAGGTGTGTGCATATTCGAAGTGTACAAAGATCCGGGCCAAGTGGAACTTAACCCGGCTCTAGGTGTGTGCATATTCGAAGCGTACAAGATCCAGGCCAAGTGGAACTTAACCCGGCTCTCGGTGTGTGCATATTTGAAGCGTACAAGATTCAGGCCAAGTGGAACTTAACCCGGCTCTAGGTGTGTGCATATTCGAAGCGTACAAGATCCGGGCCAAGTGGAACTTAACCCGACTCTAGGTGTGTGCATATTCGAAGCGTACAAGATCCGGGCCAAGTGGAACTTAACCCGGCTCTAGGTGTGTGCATATTCGAAACGTACAAGATCCGGGCCAAGTGGAACTTAACCCGGCTCTAGGTGTGTGCATATTCGAAGCGTACAAGGTCTGGGCCAAGTGGAACTTAACCCGGCTCTAGGTGTGTGCATATTCGAAGTGTACAAAGATCCGGGCCAAGTGGAACTTAACCCGGCTCTAGGTGTGTGCGTATTCGAAGTTCTCATGGAGCTACGTTAGTTTTCTAATGAGCATCCGGCGGAGTAACAAGTTACTCCCTCGGAGGCTCGGGGACTAATGGTTATTATCTACAGCATGTAAAGGAGAAGCGACATACCTCCATCATCCGCCCCGCGAGGTTAATTGCCTTAGCAGCTATGTTCATTTGGGCGGAGAATTCTGCGGGGCCGAACTTTTCCGGAAGATCGTCGTTGTGGACGAACTCCACATTGTTCCAGTTCATGACGAACTCAATCAAGCTTGGAGGGTACCGTTCACCGGTGAGCATATGGGGTGCCACCAAGCCCTTCGCATGCGCTTCTTTCCTCTCAACCAAGGCAAGGGCCGGGCAAGTATGCAGAACCATTTGCTACGCATCAGTTGGCTCGACAGGGGCATCCTTCGCTGCTGGAGCTTTCTTGGGAAGCATTGATGCTAAGGTTCACTACCCAGCCTCGACGAATGGTGACTTGGTAGCATGCAGAGCCTTTTTGCCCTTGGCTTGCTGGGAAGAAGTAACTGCAGCGGATTTCCCTTAGGAGCTGCTGGGGTAGTTCCTCGCCGAGGTTGAGATGACTCGGACGAGGCGGAAGAACTTGGCACTGGAGCTCTTATAGCTGGACTTGGTGCGGTTGCTGATTTTCTTGGTGCCGGAACGGGTGCTGGTATTGGTTCGGTCACTGGTACTGGAGCTGTTGCTGGTGCTGGGGCCGGTGCTGGTATCGAGGTAGTCTCGATGGCTACTGGTTGCGGCGATGCCGAAGTTGTGGACGCCGTCGTCTCGGCTGGGCCGGTCTCTCCCGCTCCGAGGTTGAACTCCTCTTGACGAGGTAGTGCGGAACCCGGAGCAGCCGCGGAACCCTCTAGAATGGGGCTCAGCGGACGTGACTCGTCGTCATGAGGGGGAGAAGGGCTAGATCGGAGCGGTGAAGAGATGCTAGATCCGCTCTAAGGGACCTCCACTGGAGCCCTGCAGAAGAGAATAATGTCAGAAGAGAAATTACAACGATGCAAGGAAAAGTGGGTTACGGAAGGAAAAATGACTTACGCATCCGAGGTTTGGGCCTCCTTGGGTTTTCGAGCCCTTCGTGCCGGGGCTTTGCCTGCCGGCTTGGAGGCAGTTTTGTCTCCGGCCTTCTTTCGCCTTTTTGCGGGCTGAGAAGGTCCGGAGGAGGAACTTGGTGCGGCTCCGCGCTTCTTCTTCGGCGCCACCAGAACCGGTTCGCCCGTAGCAAGCGAAGGATCCTCGTGGATATGCCCACCGGGGTTAGATGATGCTGGAAAGGCAAAAGAAAGAGGGACAGCCTCAACAGGTTCAATCACCTCGACATCCGAGTCATCCTCTTCATCGGGCCAGTCTCTATTAGAAGAGAATTTACCGGTGGGTCGTTTTGTAGCGTCGGTCATAGGGAGAAACATCTCCTGGTCCGGCTCCTCCTCATCCGGGGTCTCTCGGTCCGGCGCCCACTTAAGGGTCGGATCCGTGCCGTCCTCAAGGGTCTGCTGAAGGAATAGCTGAGAAAAAGAATGAAGAACAGAGTAAAAAATACAACAAAAACCGACATATATTTAATCCGAAGTAAGTTTGCCCCGCGAAGCTTACCGCGGGAGGGAGCCTGTCACGACAAAAGTGCTCAATTCCCCATGTCCACTCAGCGGAGAAATCCTTGTGGGTGGTGAAGAGAGCCTTAACCCGGCGAAAAATCTCCGTGTTGCTCAGCTCGAAGGAGGAGGTCCGGTTGGGGTCGCGGCCGAAACTCATGTGGCACACCTTGTGGGTGCGCTTCTGGAGGGGAGAGATTCGGTTGCGCATGAACGTGATCATATCATCCTCGTTGCGCAATCCGAGCTACTTCAGTTCCGCGAACCTCTTGTTAACCTGGTTGGCCAAGGCCGTGGGCTTCTTGGAGATCTCCTCCCAAAATTCCGGGTTAGGTGGACCCGGAGTATAGGGGAGCAACCGAATCAAATCTTCAGTGCCCGTATTCCGGACATATAAGAAGGTCCGGGCCCATCCTTTGCAGGAGTCAAGCCCGGTGACCCGAGGGAAAACGGAAGTCCTCCGGGGTGAGATGGACGCAGCTCCGAATTGGGTGAGTTGCTTGTCCTCCGACTCAACTTGGATGTTGGGGATGACGTTATGACGGAGGCCGAAAAACCGGATCCACGGCTCCTTCGTGGGCCACAGTCCGGTGTAGCCTTCGATCGTAGAAGCAAAAGCAGAGAGAGAAGTGATAGCGTTGGCTGGAAGGTGGTGCGGCTACAGCTTGTAGGTGCTAAGACAATCCCGGAAGAAGTCGCTCACCGGCAAGCCGAACCCCCGTTGGAAGTGGGACAAGAACACGACGAACTCACCCGGATTGGGTGAGGGGGCCAGTTCGGCAGAGGGGAGACGAGCGATGACGCCGGCAGGGATGCGTCTGGTCCGGTAAAGCCAGTCAAGGTCATCTTGACACACCCAAGACCCGGCCCACGCGCCACGGTCCGCCGCAGCGGTGTCCTCCTCCATTTCTTGCTCGGCGACGACGAGCTCCTCCTCCGTCATCTCGTACTCGCTACCCTCGCTGGCGCTAGCGGTGGCGGGGGTCAGAGGCCTGGATTAGCGAGGACTCGTGGCGAGGGAGTTGCACAGCGGTGGCCGCGACACAGAGGCACGGGAAAAGTGCGGCGGCGGCGCTGCTGCTAGGAGCACTGGCGGCGGCACGGTCGCGAGGAAGACGAAGAAGAAGAGCAACGGGCAGAGGGGCGCGGAATAGGAAAAATCCTAAGGGGTGCGCCCCTCCGCTATTTAACCACTCCCTAAAGGGGTGAGTGGGATCGCACCCTGCAAATGAGCCACATGGTGTGGCCGTGTGTCACCTGCCTCAGCCAATCAGTGAGGAGCCACGCGGAGGGCCACAAGGCAGAGGCGATTCCATGACGTGACGCACTGATGCGGTAAACGAGGAGGCAGGCGTGACGTGACCCTCGCACAGTGATAACTGACAATTACTGCGGCGGTTACTGTGCAGGCCCTTAAAATAAGACAATGTAATGATTAGCCACCACGTGGGTTAGCGTATGAGAGAAGGAAACAAGGCCCGGATCGAACCATGGTAACCCGAACAACAAGTAAAAACTTAGAATGTGCAGAGGGAAAGTAAAACCATGAGATCCGAGTCAAAGTGGTAACCCGGCCGGCAAGTGAAAACTTGGAATGTGCGAAGGGAACATAAATCCATATAATCCGAGATAAAGAGCTAACTCGGAAATAACGTCCAAGGCTCGAACATAAATGAACCTGATGTGGCCTTAGCGGCCAAGGCAGCTAAGATCGCACCAGCTTCAGGGACTAATGTTGGGGGGATACCCCCGGGTAGGGTCACTCTGGGGTATAAAGGTCGAGTTAGCCAAGGTTCGGCAAGGTCAAAGCGTATGCTGGCCGGGTCACCTCAAGGCAGGCCGGATCACGGAGTAACCCGGACCAGGGGGGTCGCCTAACATTATCTTAGCCGACTTAAGGAGTAAGTCGGAAGTGCTTGTCTAACTTGTATGCAGGAATAGGTATAGCCGGATCTACTATGATCCGGGTCCCGTTTAGCTTCTGGGAGAAGGAGGGAATCTCGCTGGTCAAAAAGAAGGCCCAGTACGCACTACATGAGCGAAGCAGACAAGGGCAGGACCACCGGGTCATGGCCGACAAGGGTGACGACGCCCATGTCGGCTGACGCGGGCGCCGCAGAGGCTCACGTAGCTAAAGCATGTGTGACATGGAGGAAAAGCACCCCGGTCGGCTTACCACTTTGAGAGGAGGCATATTCTTATGCCCTAGGCAGAGACCAAGCCCCCTCTATATAAGGGGGGCTAGGGTTTCAGTAGAAGGGGTTGGGTTTTCTTCTATTCTGATTTGGCTAAGGTTTTAGGTGTGAACTGTGGGTGAGAGTAAGAGAGCTCCTTCTTCCTCCTCTCGCCAATACAGCTCAAGGAGCACTTGTAATCTTGGAAGGAAAGCAATACGAACTTCTGTGTGGAGAATCACTCCACTATCCCTCCCTGGATTCCCCTAGCATGTATTAGTCCCCACCTTTAGCCTATCCATGGCATCTGCCGTGACACCACCACGACAAGGAACCCATTGGATTCAGCTGCTAGAGGTACCTTTATGACCATCACTTTGGGTGCTACAACAAAACTATTGGATAATATGATGGTTAATTATTCTGAATGGCATACTGAGAGATCTCCACAAGGTAAGAAGGTAAATTCTGTTGAGGAAACCTCCTCCTTGAGTGATAAGATTGATATTATTATGTCTATGCTTGTTAATAGGAAAGCCCATATTGATCCAAATAATGTTCCTCTAGCTTCTTTGGTTTCTCAAGAAGAGCAAGTTGATGTGAACTTCATAAGAAATAACATATTTGGCAACAATGCTTATGGTAATAATGCTTATAGGAACAATTTTGGTAACAACAATTATAAGCCATACCCTCCCAACAATGGTAATTCTTATGGAAATTCTTACAACAATAATAAGAGTGCTCCCTCTGGACTTGAAGTTATGCTTAAAGAGTTTATTAGTAAACAAACTACTTTCAATAAAATTATTGAGGAAAAACTCTCTAATGCTGAAAGAAATATAGCATCTTTGGCTGAAGCTCAATCTTCTTTGAATAAAATGGCTGCTAAACCTGAGACTAATGACAATCCCTTTGCAGCTACTAATGCCATACAAGTAAGAATTGATGAAAATGTTAGACTATTAGCTGAATTACATGCTAAGTGGGAAAGAGAAGATGAAATTGCTAGAAACATTAGTGTTTCTACTATTACCACCACTAGTGTTGAGGCTAGTAATAGTTCTACTACTTTAGATGATCAAGTTGATTTTGATCTTGATGGTTGCAATATCTCTGAAGTTATTAAGTTCCTACAAAAGCTTGCTAAAAGTCCTAATGCTAGTGCTATGAACATGGCTTTTACAAAACACATTACCAATACTCTCATAAAAATTAAAGAAGAAAAGATGAAACATAAAGCTTCTATTCCTATAAAGCAAGAAGATGGTTGGGAACCCATCATTAATATGAAAGTGAATGACTTTGATTTCAAAGCTTTGTGTGATCTTGATACTAGTGTTTCTATTATGCCTAGAAGGATTTGTGATATGCTTGATTTGCCTCCTCTTGAAGATTGCTATTTGAATCTCCCACTTGATGCTAATGCTAAAAAGAAACTCATGGGGAGTCTTAATGATGTTCTTATTATGGTTAATGATTCCTATGTCCCCATTGATTTCTATGTTTTGGATGTTGAATACAATGCTTCTTGTCCTATTACTTTGGGAAGACCTTTTCTTAGAACTATTGGTGCCATCATTGATATGAAAGAAGGCGCCATTAAATATCAACTCCCACTCAAGAAAGGTATAGAACACTTCCCTAAAAAGATAGAAAATATTTCTTTTGCTTCTCCTATGAAAACAAAATTTGGTCTTAATGTTTCTTCATTTGAGAACACTTGATTCTTTCTTTGCTTCTTATGCCTAACTTAAAGGCGTTAAAGAAAAGTACTTGTTGGGAGATAACCCAAGAGTTTTAGTTGAGTCTTGGAAGTTATTACCTCTATAATAACCTCTCCTTATCCTTTTTATTTGCTTTTTGTGCCAAGAGTAACCTCTAATGACAGTGAAGTAATGATTGGGAAAGTTGTTGTCCCGAAACAGATTTTTGTGCTTCACCGTAAACATTCCTGAGAAAGCTCTGTATGTCGGATTGAGCTATAATTTTTTGTGCTTCTGCCCCAGGTTGTTATCTAACTTTCGTTAGTTCAACACTTTTTGATTTGAGCAACAGAAAAGGTCTTCGAAAAAAATATCTTTACCTGCTGGTCTGTTTTGACAGATTTCTGCCATTTTCTGCATTTGCTTCTTGTTGGTTCCTTCTTGAGTTCTTTTGGGGAATTGAGCTTTTTGAGGGAAGTGCTACAGTAGCTAGTGTTCTAATGGAAGTTTATTTGGTGTTAGAACTGAACCTTGAGACTTATTTATCTTAAGTGCACTAATGTTGCTAATGAGATTGTGTGAAGTTTTGTATGAAGGAAAATTTTCAGGTGTATGGAAGGAATGAGTAATGAGATGAAGGATGGACTAAAGCTCAAGCTTGGGGATGCCACGTGTGTCACACCAAGAAATATCCAAGAAGTACAAGCGTCAAAGCTTGGGGATGCCCAAGGCATCCCCTTCTTCATCAATAAAAATTCCAGGTTTCTTCCAAACGCTTCATTTTTATTGTTTCATGCACAGTTGTGTTTTTCTTGGAGCGTCTTCTTTTTCGTTTTCGTTTTCATTTTTAGTTTGCTTGGTTTGTTTAGTTTTCTGAATAAGTTGGTTGGACCCCCTCTTTCATACTTTAGTTTGCAAATAGTTTGGTTTGGTTTGGAAAAGAGTAGGAAAGTGCATACTTTTGTGGTAAAAAGAGCTCGTTTTTGACTGTGGCTATGCTTTGTCATGCCATGCTTGATATTGTTTTGGCTTTACGCTTAGTATTCTTTGCTGTAGCATGACTTGTTATAAACAATTGAGATTTCTTAATGTGCCTTGGATGAATCATGCGTTGTTTTAGCATATTAAAGCATAGTATAGTGGTATTCTCCTTTGATGCTTTATTTGGGTTGACTTGGCACATGCTCACACCATGTTATGACTATCTCAAGTCACCATAGCCTTTATGATCCTTTAGTTTTCAACTTGTAGTATCACTTTATGCTTTGATCAATGATGTTTTGTCGCTCTGCATGATTATGGCCATTATTGCTCTCTTAGTTTGTCGCTCCTAGTCTTTTGCTAGCCTCCACCACAAAGTATGAGTTCCACTCATGCATCCAATTCCCTAAACCAAGTTTTTCCAAAGAGTCCACCATACCTACCTACTAGCTTATGCTATTCCAAGTATATTCATGCTTTTGTCTACCTTTCACTTGTTATGAGAAAACTAGTGATTAAAGCTCTCACGAACTTGATGGCACACTTTACTTTTTTGCCTCTGATAAACTTGAACCATTGGGTCCTTCTTTGTTGCATATATGCTTGCGCTTTATAAGTTGAAATTAGCAGAACCATGTACCATGGGGAACGCTTTCAACATTGCACTTGTACTTTGTACCCCGTTGATATTATGTTCTTTTGCTATGGATCCCGGCGGTGTGAAATAAATGTGGAACTTGTATAATCATGGAGTTTGTATGTGTGTTAGAGAAACACCTAGGCCGCTAGCCTAAGCCATGCCTAATCATGGTGGAAACTTGCAGCATCACCATAATGAGCACTCTATGAAGCATCCTCAATAAAAACCTATGCAAATAGCAAATAAAAAGATCGCTGAGATGCTCATTGTCTGCTTGCCTTGTCATTTTGATTATGGGAAAGCTCCTGTATCATGTGCAAGGGGTACCCCGTTGGCGGTTCTTAATGATACACACATACTTACAATGACAAGATCTTACTCGTGACTGAAGTTGAGTAGCATGAGGATCGGTCTTCGTAAGTAAGGGGCATGAGATTTTGGTTTATAACTTGTCAAGCATATCCTCTTAGTTGTGTCACTTTAACCTTAACCACTTCAAGATGCTTATGATAGGGGCAATGAGAGCTGAAAGCTACAAGTACCATAATTTTTGGAAGCTCTTTATGAGACTCGAATCCCTACTTCCTTTTACAAAAGGCCTTTCTTCCACCATTATATTGAGTCTCCACCTTCTATCTTTATGCACTACTTTGAGAGCATAGTGGCCATTCTTAGTTCTATGTGCATTGTCCCAAGACTAGTTGATTGATGCATAACTTGTTATTGCTTGTTTGAAACTATTATATTTAGTCACTCTTATGAACTTTGAAGGTGTCCCATGCATTTATATTTGCTAATCTATTGAGGGACAAGCTGAATACTTTTATGCTATGTTTTCTTTATGTGAAACAAACAAACGTCTTGCAAAGCATGTTATTCATGAATCTTTTGTTTGTGCCTTTTCATGTTGCATCATAGTCTCTTTGCTTATTGCTAGAACTTTGTCTTTCATGTTATGATTGAAGTACTTTGATCCCAGCCTTGAATGTTTTGCAAATACTTTGATCAAGTCTTTGATGGTGCATGTCACCTCAAAAATTATTCTTTTTATCACTTACCTACTCGAGGACGAGCAGGAGTTAAGCTTGGGGATGTTGATACATTGCAAATGTATCTATAATTTTTGATGTTCCATGCTTGGTTTTATCCACTTTCTTGTGTTTTGTTCCAACTTTGGAGTACTTTTATTATGATTTCTTGGACTAACCTATTAACAAGAGCCATAGTGCCAGCTGCCTGTTTTCTGCTGTTTTTGGTTCCAGGAAAGTTAGAAAATGAATATTCTCGGAATTGGACGGGACAAAAGCCAAAGCGCCTATTTTTCCGGAAGGGAACAAGTGCCAGAATACGAGACGGAGAAGGGCTGGGGGCCGGCCACACCACCTGGTCGTGCGGCCAGGCCTGGCCCGCGCCAGGGGATGGTCTGGCCGACCCCAGCACCCCCTCGGCCTCTTCTTTCGCCTATAAGTTACCCTCGGGACGGAAACCCTAAGTACCCGATCAAAAATCCACGAAAGAGTCTGTAGCCGCCGTCATCTCCATCCCTAGATCGGGAGGGATCTGAAGCTCTTCCCGGCACCGTGCCGGAGAGGGGAATTCACCCTGGAGGCCTTCTTCATCACCATGCAAGCCTCCGGTGTGATGCGTGAGTAGTTCATCCTTGGACTACGGATCCATGTAGTAGCTACATGGCTGGTTTCTCCTCCTTTGTGCTTTCATGTTTAGATCTTGTGAGCTCCGTTCATGATCAAGATCATCTATTTGTAATTCATACATGTTGTGTTTGCGGGGATCCGATGGATATTGAGATGCTATTTCAGATTGATTATTGATTCTATCATGTCTTTGTTATTTGAGATCTTGCACGCTTTCCGTTGTTAGTAGCTATCTTGGCCAAGTAGATGCTAGCAACTCCAAGAGTTAGTATTTATGCTCGATAGTGGGTTCATGCCTCTGGTAATCTGGGGAAGTGACAGAAATCTCTAAGGTACTAGATGTGTTGTTGCTACTAGGGAGAAAACAACGATCCTTTGTTCATAGAACAATTGTATTGTTTACCTTACACGCAGTTCGTAAAGCAATAATCTGTTGCTTGCAACTTAATACTGGAGGGGGTTCGGATGGTAACCTGAAGGTGGATTATTAGTCATAGATGCAGTTGGATGGCAGTCTATGTATTATGTTGTATTGCCTAATCAAGTCTCAAAGGAGTCAAGATGATTAGTATATGCATGTATTGCTTTCTCTGTGTTTGTCAATTGCCCCGCTGTAATTTGTTCACCCAGCATGTTATCTATCTAAGGAGAGCCACCTCTAGTGAACTATGGATCCTGGTTCTTCTTCGTTACATACAATCTACAACTGTTTACTGCTTTGTGATTACTTTATGCAAACTTTTACTTCTTTCCATTCGATACGTTTAATCCTTTGTTTTCCGCAAAACACGGTGAGATTGACAACCTCATCGCAAGTTGGGGACAAAGTTCTGTGGTTGTGTTGTGCAGGTCTCCACGTTGCTACTAGCACCGGTAGTGCGCCCTACCAAAGCTCAGCTAGTAACACCTTTGGGGTGTTTCCTTGCTCCTACTGGTTCGATTAAACCTTGGTTTCATAACTGAGGGAAAACTTGCTGTTGTGCTCATCATACCTTCCTCTTGGGGTTCCCAACGAGCTCTACGTCGATCGTCGAGCGCATCACCGGTCCACCAGAAGATCTTATCTATGTAGAACAAAGCATCATGTTGTCTGGGCCCTTCATTGGACAACAAGCATTAGGCATCCCACAGATAGTCAAGCACACATAATATAGTAATTAGAATCAATCACAAACTAATGGAAAATTTATGAAGGCACATCACATCTCACCAATCCCCAACATCTCCCACGCCCAAGGGAATTACTCACTCATGAGAGAAGAATGAATCATAAATATAATTAAATAAAGGGAATTCGTCTTTGTATTACCGTGGAGATCCACAGTAAGAATAGAAAAATATCCAACACAAATCAAGATGGGAAGAAACAATCTCAAACCCTAGTCTTGCAAAGTGGGGATCCCTCTCTCTCTCAAGTACAAGTAGTGGCTGTGGGGGTGTATTCGCTAGGAGGTCGAAGATCGTGGAGCGAGATGAAGAACATCTTCCCCTTCTTCTCCGGATCTCTTCTTTCTCCCTTCTGGATGGTATGGCGGCTGTTGTATTGTGTTTTTGTCCTTGGTACCTTCACGGAAGTTGTCCATTTTGACAAGACAAAGGTGGCGGCAACTATATAGTGGGAACTATATGGCCGGAAAATATTCCCGCAGTATAGTTGCTCGTTAAATCTTTTGTGAGCTCCCCTCACGTGCTTCCACTGTGAGACTCGCTTGTTTTCTCCAGAATATTGTGTTTCTCTAGTTAAATCCTTCTGTTGACATTCAGAACCTGAAACACACATTAAAAACCAAATTTTCTTTGCTACCGAAGTATTAGAGTTAGGTAAAGCTAGAAAACTATCAAATCCGAGAGAAAACCATCAATAAAAGCCATAAAAAATGTGTTGAATCTCACAGCTATCAGTCAACAAACTAGCTCTAGAAGTGGCCTCTCCTAGATTGTGATGAGGTGCAAGTGAAACAGGATACGAGACACGAGTGTGTAGCCCCTAAGTGCTTATTTAAAAGAGGTTCAAGTTAGAAGGTTTTAACAAACACTAATTTTTGAAACGTTGAATTGAAGCAACCAAGTGGCTCATGCAAGTTTTTGCACGGTTGGCACTACCGTACACGTTGTCACACAAGGTTTAAGTCCTATGAAAATAACACACAAAATAAAAGACAATGGTTTGGTGTACGAACAAAGTTGGTTCACCCAACTAATGAAAGAAAACAAAAAGAAAACATGAACTACTAAAGAGAATTACAACTTAAGGAATTTATGAGATAGAACTTTATTGTTTACATACGCTCGGCTTCTCTAAAACATGGGATAAGCTCACAGGTGGTGTTTCGAGGTTTTTAGAAGAAGAAGGAAGAACAAAGAATAAAATTTTGAGCAATGGTTACCTTCTAGTTGGTGTTTGAGGGGTTTTCACAACTATACGCGTGCAACTATATGGCCGGACCAAAAAGGTCCCACCGTATAGTTGGTTGTTAAACTTACAGTACCTTGAACATCGAAGGGTAGATGGCGTTGATATCTATACGACTGCAACTATACGGCCGGACCAAAAAGGTCCCGACGTATAGTTGGTCGTTAAACTTGTAGTACCCTGTAATAGAAATTCGGAGATGAGGTAGATAACTATACGACCGCAACTATACGGCGAGAAAAAATTTCCCATTGTATAGTTGGTCGTTAAACCTTCTGGAAACGCCAATCTTCACATGTTTCTTTGAGGATTCATTATTAACCTAAAACTTAATAAACACCATGTTCTGACGGTAAAATAACAAGTTTAATTTTCGACCAACAAATACATATAATTGAAGGATTCGTTAAATCTTCTGTGAGCTCCCCTCACGTGCTTCCACTGTGAGACTCGCTTGTTTTCTTCAGAATATTGTGTTTCTCTAGTTAAATCCTTCTGTTGACATTCAGAACCTGAAACACACATTAAAAACCAAGTTTTCTTTGCTACCGAAGTATTAGAGTTAGGTAAAGCTAGAAAACTATCAAATCCGGGAGAAAACCATCAATAAAAGCCATAAAAAATATATTGAACCTCACAGCTATCAGTCAACAAACTAGCTCTAGAAGTGGCCTCTCCTAGATTGTGATGAGGTGCAAGTGAAACAGGATACGAGATACGAGTGTGTAGCCCCTAAGTGCTTATTTAAAAGAGGTTCAAGTTAGAAGGTTTTAACAAACACTAATTTTTGAAACGTTAAATTGAAGCAACCAAGTGGCTCATGCGAGTGTTTGCATGGTTGGCACTACCGTACACGTCGTCACACAAGGTTTAAGTCCTGTGAAAATAACACACAAAATAAAAGACAATGGTTTGGTGTATGAACAAAGTTGGTTCACCCAACTAATGAAAGAAAACAAAAAGAAAACATGAACTACTAAAGAGAATTACAACTTAAGGAATTTATGAGATAGAACTTTATTGTTTACATACGCTCGGCTTCTCTAAAACATGGGATAAGCTCACAGGTGGTGTTTCGAGGTTTTTAGAAGAAGAAGGAAGAAGAAAGAATGAAATTTTGAGCAATGGTTACCTTTCAGTTGGCGTTTGAGGGGTTTTCACAACTATACGCGCGCAACTATATGGCCGGACCAAAAAGTTCCCACCGTATAGTTGGTCGTTAAACTTACAGTACCTTGAACATCGAAGGGTAGATGGCGTCGATATCTATACGGCTGCAACTATACGGCCGGACCAAAAAGGTCCCGCCGTATAGTTGGTCATGAAACTTGCAGTACCCTGCAATAGAAATTCGGAGATGAGGTAGATAACTATACGACGGGAAAAAAATTCCCATTGTATAGTTGGTCGTTAAACCTTCTGGAAACGCCAATCTTCACCTATTTCTTTGAGGATTCATTATTAACCTAAAACTTAATAAACACCATGTTTTGACGGTAAAATAACAAGTTTAATTTTCGACCAACAAATACATATAATTGAAGGATTAACCTGAAACTGATTTTCTCTTCCTTTTTACCGAGTTTATGTAACACATAATATAGTGACAATAAATTCTACCTTTTGAAAACTACCACAAGATTACTCTAATAGCAAGACATGCGAAGAATAAAAGTGCCAATGCAACATGAATGCAGCTAGACTCGAGACACAAAACTAAGAAAGACACCTAGTAACTTCCGGGTTGCCTCCTGGGAAGTGCTCTCTTTAAAGACATAAAGCCAGGCTAGGATGCTCCATACATTTCCAACCTGGATCCCAAGGGATATCGACTCGAGGTGAGGTTGTACATACCAGCTTGGAGCATCTTGAAGTAGAGTTTGGTCGGAGTCATACCCGCTTATGGTGCATCGGCATCATGTAGATGAACAAGTTCTCGTTTTCAAGAGAGTGTTGATGCACCAAGCTTGGTGAACATGCGTCTGTGTATAGCTGCAATGAGAAGATTTGAGATTCATATAAAATTCTTAAATCTTTACCTTGGTTACCTATCTAGGGGAACACTTCATAGTATTTTTCCTTCATAGCAGGGAGTTCAGGACCCTGCATGTTAGTATAGCAAGGTTCTATCTCTAGTTCATTATTATTAATGCTCTCCATATGAGTGTCTAGGCACAAGGCCTTCGCAGAACAATTATCAACAGTTTTAGCATCATAAAAATCACTACTAGAGTGAGAGGCATCACAAACAAAATTTATAGTGTGACTCTCTTTGTCAACCTCACCTTTTTGTTCCTCCTTTTCATCGACTAGTGGTTTAATAGCAATGAGAATCAAAAGTAGGAGTCGAAGGTGTGAGCAGGTGATCAATCCGTTCTTCCTCCTTGTGCTCCTTTTCCTCTTCGCTCTTTAGTGAGTCCTGCAAAAGGTTATCTTTCTCCATGGTGGTTTTAGACCGCTTCAAATAATATAATACCAATGCATTATTACTTAAATTATTGTCGCAAAAGAGGAATATGAGGTATACTAAATTAAAAACTCCATCAAGTGCTTCACTTTCAACATCAATACTTCCTAGTCTAAATACCATTTCAGATGCACCTTTGAAAAGAAAGTATTCTAATACTTCCAAACTAGCATAGGATTTATCTCTATTATAATTTGCTAGAGTAGGATTGTTGGAACACTTACATTGAAAATGAAGGTGGTCATCTGTTATACAAATTGTGCAATAAGATCCATCATTAGCATGCAACCATAATGAATGCCTTTCCAATTGGTCCAACAATTTCTTTATCAGCTCATGTCTAGCAACCAGGCTTGATGAACTTGAATCCTTTATCTCCTCCAATACTTGTATTATCTCTTGAACAAAATTTATCTTGGAAGACATGATTAGTAGCAACAGATTTTATAAATTTTTGGTTTTGTAATGTTTTATTGTTTTCAATATAAAAGAAAGTAGTAAGATAATAGCAACAAACTGAAATAAACTATGTGCGAGTAGATAACCGAATGCTTTGCTCCCTGGCAACGGCGCCAATTTGATGGAATGGGTTCCTGCACCGATAACAGGGTTATTGCAGTACTTGTAGCAGCAAATATTTAAAGAGTTTGTCCCGATGGGAGCTCGGCGAACATGACCCCACAGCCACGTTGTCAATGCGACCACGTTCGCACCCAAACCGTGGTTTGGAAATAACTTATTCTATAAGTTGCTAGGATAAATGAATTTAAGATGTTTTGTAATAACTACTACTAGGACTGGAAGAAAACTAGAACAAAACTAAAACTAAAAAGAGGTGAATGCAATGAGATGAAATATTAATGCTACGACTCCTCAAGTAATGTTGTGTATACCAGTGTGCATGATAAGTGCTTATGGAATAGCTATTAACTATAATTGTGGCGGTCCCTCATATACCGTTGTCTCCCACCGTTGGTAAGTGGCAACTAGACAACTCAATTGTCCACACCCTCTTCGGACATGGGTCATCTCGTAAGAGAATAGTGTACTAAGGTAACAAGACCAATCAAGGTAAACCAGAGCAAAGGCATTAAGTTCTATGGACAATCGTGCTCCTAAGCAAGTGTGCTAGTCACAAGATATCCCGTCTGTCACATTGGGGTCAAGCAATTCGCAACACTATACCTATCTATATCATGAGTGATCTTGAGGGAACTTTGGGCGGTGCATCATAAGCTGCTATTGCCTCCGCAAATCACTTATAGAAAATATCCTATTAGTTCTACCCATGGAAGAGTAGAGACTAATGATAAGTTTTGTGAGACTCCGTGAATTCCTAGTAAAATTCCTCAACAATGGATTGGACGTCTCCAATCACTAGAATAATATCATGAATAGAACAATGTAAAGAGAAAGCACAAACATATTAATTAACAAGAACACACCACACTTCAATTACTCAAATCATCATAACATTAATAAAAGGGGTTCAAGCCATGTTACAACCCATCACGGAGATCGTGATGGGGAAGGATGAAGGAGTAGCGGTGATGGAGATGGTGATGACAGCGTGGTGATGGCGATGTCCTCCTTCTCCTCCTCTTCTTGCTTAGATGACTTGATGGTGTTGATGGATATCTGGAACTTGATGGAGCTATAGAGGCTATGGAGGCGGCACGACGGCAGGGCACCGCCATGGAGGCGGTAAATGAGATCTAGATCTTGTATATGGTGTATCGCGGCTTCCTCCTCTCTTCTTTGACTCATCCCTCCTTTATATAGGCCTTGGGGGTGCCCTAGGATTCCCCCAATACCGTCATATGACTTAGGGAAGGTTCTGGAGCTTCTGGAGGGAGAAATCCCGTCGTTTACGATCTTTTTGGCAACTATACGATATGAGCTATATGGCCGGAATTTTTGCTCCCGCCGTATAGTTGGTCGTTAAACCTTCAGTACTTTTTAGTATTTTGGTCGCCGTTTCTTCATACGAACTCCATTTTGGGTGTTCTTGGGCTCATTGAATTCGTCTCGTCGAGGGATACAACCCTGTGTTCTTGGATCTTATGTTGAGAAGTTGGAAAAATTCACTTTTCCAACACCTCAAATGGCTAAGTCTGGTCCCTGCAGCTCCTCCATACTATGCTCTCTTTGTTCCTTTTGCCTTTGTTTTATCCATAATCATCATCAACACCTACACACATGTTAAAGACAAGGAAGAGGGATAAAATTCTACCTAAACTACTAAATGTGCAAAGCTCATATTGAATTTAATAAAAACAAGTAATCATGCATATCAAGCATAGCAATAGTTAGATGGAGCATGATATGATAGGCAAATGACACAATTTATATTGCTAAAAAGTGTTGTATTATCACAACCATCACTAATTCGAAAGTCACATGGTGAAACAACTGGAGGAGGGAGAGAGATCATTTGCAAGGAATGGTGTGTGGGAGGGAGTTCTCCCACCTCTCCTTATATAGAGGAGGGGGCACAAGCCACATGAGGTGCCCCCACCTCTCCCCTCATTATGTGGGTGGGAGCTCCACTCACCTCCACTCATGTTCCATTTAAGTAAGTGAACTTTCGACTCAAATTAAAAGGGTAAATAAAACAATTTTTATTTATTTATTTTAATATTTGTCAATTACATTAATTAGCAAATATTAACATATACACCCTTGAATTATTCCGATATTACACCCGAAACAATTCCGGCAATTCCCCCCAAAACAATTTCGATGCATTCCAAACTTTTCTCCGATATAATATATCTACTCAAAAGTGTAGACGAACCTTAAGTGTGTCACACTACGATAAATGAATAATGTGGACATGATCGAGACACCTCTCTGATCAATAGTCAACAGCGGGAAATGGAGATCCCTAATAATTTCCACATATTCAACAATAAATCTTGTGATCGTGTGAACCATAGACGTTATAACCAATTCCTTTTGTCTCATGATAGTTTACTTGTCCGAGATCCGATCATCAATATTAACCATACCTAGTTCGATCTCGTTACTGATAAATACTCTTTACTTGTTTCGTGATATGACATCCTTTGTGACATAGTCACGTGCTTGCAAGCAGCATCGATGTGATATCACTTGGAATAAGATAATAACCACTTTTTATTATCGCTTGAGCATATTCCTTTTATTGAAATGATTGCTAGTACATCGGTTCAGCAAAACCAGAACCAACCGGCTCCACCGGACTCAAACTGGCGCCATGCCAGGCACACCGACCCACCACCGACTGAGCCGGTGCACAACCCGGCGCCGCCAAACTTACCACCAGTTTGACCTGTCTACAGACATAAACGAGTTTGATGCTCTGGAATATTCCACCGACCTAACCCTTCGCCCATGATACTATAAATAGTCCCCTATGGCTTAGATATGAGATTTAGAGTTGAGGATGAATTAGAGAGAGTTATGCTCCTTTACTCCTTGTGTGGAACTCCTATGGACATGATTCGAAATCTTCGCATAACTACTATTTCCCCTTATGGATTCCAGTATGCATGTGCCAATATCCACTATCAAGATACTAGTAGTGTCAATCTCCCTCCGTGTTCTATCGATTCATATTCTTCTCTGCTAGGGTTCTATTGGATAGTGGACCGACCGATAAGAAAGAACCGATTTCAATTAGAGTGGGTGTTGGCTTGTATTTTGAGTTCCGGAGGTTGCTCCGTTGGGGGTTTATTGGCGAGATCGATTCTATGTGTTTCCTTGCTATTTATCTCCACATGTGCATGTGTTCTTCACTGTGTTTTTCATGTTTTCCATCTTCCCCCTCGACCTTCCCTCGAATCCCACGAATCTGTGAACATCGAGCCGCTCACTGAACTCTTCAAGGCGTATCAGCTAGGATTTGGAGATGGATGTTCATTCATGGGACAAGACAACAACTCGTGGCAGGTGATGACCCACAAGTATAGGGGTGTATCGCAGTATTTTCGATAAGTAAGAGTGTCGAACCCAACGAGGAGCAGAAGGTGCTGGCTAGTGGCATGGATCAGGAATTCTCTGTAAATACTTAGCAAACGGATTTTTAGGGTTTTTTGATAAAGCAAGTAAACAAAGTACGAGTAAATAAAAGACAGTAGGAATAAATGCAGCAAGTGGCCCAATCCTTTATGCAGCAAAGGACAAGCCGGTTGTATTACTTAAGATGACCAAACGTTCTCGAGGACACATGGGAAGACTGTCAAGTGCTTTCGCTTCATATAGTTGATTAATCTTCTTTAGCTTGCTAAGTGTTGTGTGGGTGAACCTATGCTAATGTACCGACCTTCCTAGGACTAATACATACTTGTGATTATACCCCTTGCAAACATCCGTAAGTACAAGAAAGTAATTAAGGTAGAAACCTAACCACAGCTTTAAACTCTAAGACCCTTACGTCCCTTGTGCAATGGTTTCCTAACGGGGGTTTAGGTTTCTGTCACTCCGGCAACCCCTACGATTAGTAGCCAAATACACAATGCAATCCCCTAGGCCCATATAGGTGAAGTGTCATGTAGTCGATGTTCACATGACACCACTAGAAGAAGTACACCACAACTTAAATATCAAACTATTGAATCTTTCTCAACACAACTCCACTACTAACAACATGACTTCTCCCATGTCCTCAAGAACAAAACTAACTACTCACAAGACATCATATGGATCATGATCAGAGATGGAATAATGATATGTAACAATCTGAACATAAACAATAATTCAATGGTTCACTCAATAGCATCAACTACAAAAAGTAATCAACACCGGGAAAGTTTCCCCTAAGAACTAATGCAAGATTCAACCCAATTGTTACAGCAATATGGAGATGGTGATGAGGGTGATGATGGTGGTGATGATGATGATGATCCCGATGAAGTCCAGCTTGATGGTGGTGTTGATGGCGGCGATCTCCCCTCTCCGGGAAGGAATTCCCCTGGCAGAAATCTATCTGCCGGAGAGATCTTTCTCTCTTGGTGTTTTCCGCCCCGCAGAGGCGGCGGAATCTTTCTACGGTCACTCCCCGAGTCTTAGGGTTTCGGGAAGATAATATACGCCAGAGGGGAGTGCCAGGGGTGGACCAGGGCGGCTAGGCCCGCGCCAGGGATGGTGTGGGCCCCCTGTGTCCCATCTCCATCCCCCCTTCTGGCTTCCTTCGTCTTCTGGAAAAATAGGATTTTCCATGTATTTTCTCGGATTTTCTGATCTTCGCGAATTTTGCCTCCAAACAACACCTTTTCCATCAGAATCCTGACTGCAGCAGTACATGCTCCAAAAGTCATCAACCATGCAAAAACAGATGAAATAACATAAGTATCATCTCTCAATACGAAATATATCAATGGATAACAGTGAATTATGACATAGAATAGTGATGCAAAATGGACGTATCAACTCCCCCCAAGCTTAGACTTCACTTGTCCCCAAGCGAAACTGAGCTCAATAAACATGGCCTCAGGTTTATGGAGTGAAGAGTCGATAAAAGAATACGGACAAGAAGCATCACATTTATCAATACATAGATCATAATAGAAGACAACTCACTATTATAAAACTCAACTTGCAATAAGTAAAGGAAACACAATAAAGATACATAAAGTAAATCATAATTGGTACTGGCAAACTTAGCTCTTGATCGAAGAATAGTTGATAATTTGCTGGAGTTCACAAATAATTGGTTTTCAATGATATCTTTCAAAGTAGTAAACATCAAGATAAGAGCAATGTGCAAAACAAGGAACATAAGAAACATGATTGAATAAATCATCATATGAATGAATGAAACACAACAACTCAAAATACTTGCTGAGATAGAAGGGAGTAGGTTTACTGACTCAACTAAAAAGTAAAAGAAAGGCCCTTCACAGAGGGAAGCAGGGATTGCAAGTCTCATAAAGAGCTCCCAAAAATTATGATACTTACTACCTTTCAGCTCTCATTTCCCCTATCATAGGCATCTTTAGGTGATTAAGGTTAAAGTGACACAACTAAGAGGATATGCTTGACAAGTTATAAGTTGAAATCTCATGCCCCTTACTTATGAGTACCGAACCTCATTCTACTCAACTCCAGTCACGAGTAAGCTCTTGTCATTGTAAATACACGTGTATCATTGAGAACCGCCAACGGGGTACCCCTTGCACATGACACATGAGCTATCCCATAATCAACATGACAAGGCAAGCAGACAGTGAGCATCTCAGCGATCTTTTTATTTGCTATTTGCATAGGTTTTTATTGAGGATGCTTCATAGAATGCTCACTATAGTTATGCTGCAAGTTTCCACCATGATTAGGCATGGTTTAGGCTAGCGGCCCAGGCGTTTCTCTAACACACATATGAACTCCATGATCTTACAAGTTCCACTTTTATTTCACACCACCGGGATCCATAAGCAAAAGAACATGATATCAATTGGGTACAAAGTACCAGTGCAATGTTGAAGGCGTTCCCCATGATACATGGTTCTGCTAACTTCAACTCATAAAGCACAAGCATATACGCAACAAAGAAGGACCCAATGGTTCAAGTTTATTAAATGCAAGAAAGTAAAGTGTGCCATCAAGTTCGTGAGAGCTTTAATCACTAATTTTCACATAACAAGTTTAATTTGGGAGGTAGATAAAACAAGAATTTACTTGGAATAGCAATAATGCTAATAGGTAGGTATGGTGGACACAAATGGCATGGGTTTTGGTTTAAGGAATGGATGCACGAGAAGAATTCCCTCTCAGTACAGATTTTTGGCTAGCAAGTATAAGAGTTGAAGGAAACAAACAAACATACGAGTGATAAAAACAAACATGCAATCTTCCTTGGAAGCACAAAAGATCTTAACTAGAGAATACTAGACTCATGAGCAAATCAAGAAAGAAAGATGATGAAATTGTTTTTTTCTTTAAAGTACTTTTATCTTTTTCATTCAACTCTCAAAATAGTGTTGCTACTGACCGAGCCAGGTTTGCCAAAACCAACTAAATTAACTCAATGATCCCAAAGTGATACCAATACTAACAACAAGATCAATCATATAACCACGAATTGAAAACTAATATAAGATATGCAAAAGAGTAAATGATAGAACTTCTCATTAATATTCCATAACGGCAACTCACACCAAGGGATACATATCTAACGAGAGAGGGTACACTTCCGTAATGCAAACCATACTACATAATAACTTCTCTTTTCATGATATGACTCTACTAATAAGGCAAAAAGATAGAAGATAGTGATGTGATACCACGGCACTCCCCCAAGCTTGGAACAAACCAAGGGGATGCCAAACCTAATGATGAATTACTCCTTCGGTGGTGGTAGTGTTCTCTCATCATCATCTGACTTCCAGGGTAAGGGCTTCCCATCAACAAAGGACATCGTGGTCTCCAGCATCCTGAAACTTGCAGCAGCACTTATGCGTTTAAACCTAACCTCATACTCACAGTTTTGATTCTGAACGTCGTAGAGTTGTGCTTGCAGTTCGTTGGTTGTTTGGTGGAGTGAGAGTACTTCATCATTGAGCTCAGCTATCTCCTCTTGGTGCCCGGCGATACGTTCGGAACAAATCTTATGGATGATATCCACTTCGCGTTCTGCCATCTTCTTGTACCTAAAGACTTCTTGCTCCAGTGCTTCCATCCTATCCTCCAGACTTCCTTCACCATTAGGGCCTTGAACCTCTTTTATCCGGACCTCCCCATCTTCAAGCAACAACTCCTTGGGATGAATCTTCAACTCTCTCATGTATGGGTTGATGATATCTTCTAAGGAATCTCCCTTGGCTGGTCCAGTGGAAGACATTGTGGCTCCAAATCTGGGACTCTCCCTGGCAGAAACAGATCGAAACAAAACACGATATACGAACCTCGGGGGCTCCGGGGGATTATATATTATGAAGTTTCATAACAAAAGGAAGGTACTAGGCGAAAACGAGTCGGAGGTGGAGTCCGGGGTGGACTCACCACTTGGTGGCGCGGCCAGGGGAGGGCCTATGCCACAGGGTGGTGTGAGCCACCCTGGCTCCGTTTCCGTCCCTTTTTCGCTTCGTAGCTTTCCTTATTGACTAAAAACTGCAAAAATATAGTTAGATTGTATTTTCGTGGAACTTTTCTTACCGGAACTGTTACCTATTTGGAAACGGACTCTACAAGTCTTTGAATTGGGTATCTAGTAGATTCTTCCGGAGTCACCACTTGAATATCATCGCTATCTTCATCTTCATACACTTATTACTTGAGTCATAAAACCTTTCTCTTCCTTATTACACCATTATCTCCACTACTTGGAAATTTCTTTCACACAAAACTCCACACAGTTCTCATTAGCAACATTAGTATAAGTGAAGTGATAAAACCTTTTGTGTCCAACTTCAACTGAAAACCATCAAAACATAAGCTACTGTAGAAACTCCTTCTGAAAACCCAAAAAGAATTCAAAAAGGAAATCGAATAAAGAAGCAAATACAAGAGTGGCAAAATCTGTCAAAACAGACCAGCAGGTAAAGATCAATTTTTTTCGAAAATCTTCTGTTGCTCAAATAAAAAAGTGCAAAACTAACTAAAGTTAAATAACAACCTGGGGCAGAAGCACAAAAAATTATAGCTCAATCCGACATACAGAGATCTCTCACGAATTTTTACGGTGAAGCATAAAAATCTGTTTCGGGACAGCAACTTCCCCAAATCTTACTTCTCTCTCATTAGAGGTTGATCTTGATACAAAAACCAAACAAAACGGATAAGGAGCGGTTATTACCAAAGTAATAACTTCCAAGACTCAAGGAAACAAAAACAAACTGAAAGCAAAAATAAACTGGGTTGTCTCCCAAAAAGCTCTTTCTT
Organism: Avena sativa; assembly: GCA_916181665.1. Classification (NCBI taxonomy): domain Eukaryota; kingdom Viridiplantae; phylum Streptophyta; class Magnoliopsida; order Poales; family Poaceae; genus Avena; species Avena sativa. The sequence continues at coordinate 622,168,879 of OV702288.1, read as the reverse complement.
TATAGCCATTAAGATGGGCATGATAATTTTGGAGATGCTCACATAGGAATATGAATTGAAGTGAAAGAGAGCATCAAGAAGCAAAAATACACACATTTAAGTCTAACCCACTTCCTGTTCAAGGGAATTTTGTAAACAAACAAGTTGTTGAAGCCAGAGGCTACTTGCATAAGAAGGCAAAAGAAGTGCAACATAAAAACTTTCAGCATAAAACGGGGAAACTTGATATTATTGAGATACATAAGAACACTTTTCCCTCTCTCATAGTAACTTTCAGTATCATGCATAAACTTAACAATATAACTATCACAAGAACCATCATAGCAATGATCACTTATTCTAACAGAAAACACAGGAATACTAGCTCTCATAACACTACTTTGTGAAACAATATTAGAGGTATCCTTACAAAGGATAGTGTGTCCCTCTTCTTCATATTTAGTAACAGAGTCTTTCACATTTGCTATTATAGGTTCATCAACCTTTTGTTTATCAGGTTCAACAGCTTTATTTGCACTTTCATTAACCATACTAGCTATCATAGAATGTTCCTTTATCTTAACTGGGAAAGACATTTTCTCAATATAAGGTTCAGGTAAGACATGATTAGCAGTATAAACTTCAGTATTTCTTGCAGGAACACTCTTAGCAATATCTTTATAAGGTTCATGATACTTATTCCACTTCTTTTTAGGCACTTCAATGTAGGAAGCAAAAGCCTTAAAATAAGAAGCAATAGCTTGAGAGTCTAGACCATAAGCATTTTTAATATTTTGAAAGTCATCAGTTCCCATAAAAGATTCAATGCATTCATAATCATAATTTATACTTGACTTTCTACCTTTATCATTCTCCCATGCTTCAGCATTGTCTTGAATACGGTCCAGAAGATCCCATTTAGCTTCTTCTTCCATGCGAGTGAATGATCCAGCACAAGAAGCATCCAATAAATCCTTGTCATGTAGAGGGAGCCTTGCATACAAGTTATTGATAATAATATTGTTGGGGAGCTCATGAATGGGACAATTGAGCATTAGTAACTTCAATCTCCCCCAAGCTTGAGCTGTACTCTCTCCATCAAGAGGCCAAAAGTTGTATATTTGATTCCGATCTTTATGAATCTCACTAGGAGGATAAAACTTTGAATAAAAGAGAGGTACTATTTCCTCCCATCCAGAGCTTGACCATTCTTCAGTAGCTTATACCATTCCTTAGCTCTTCCTTTTAGTGATAATGAGAATAACTTCTTCTTAACTTGATCTGTAGTAATACCTGCACACTTGAACAACCCGCATAATTCGTGTATAAAGAGCAAATGATCACCGGGATGGACAGTTCCATCCCCAACATAATAGTTATCCATAATATGATCAATAATTCTTGTATGTATTTTAAAAATATCATTCTCAGCAGGTGGTGGCTTATCTACTACCTTAGCAGTGGTAGTAGCATTACCAAATAAGAAACTCAGTGAATTATCCATAACAAAAATAAAGCAACTAGCAGAAGTAAACAATACTCACAGTAGAAGTTTCCTTTACCAGTTCCACTCTCCAATAGCGCTTCACTCCCCAGCAACAGCGCCAGAAAATAGTCTTGATGACCCACAAGTATAGAGGGTGTATCGCAGTATTTTCGATAAGTAAGAGTGTCGAACCCAACGAGGAGCAGAAGGTGCTGACTAGTGGTATGAATCAGGAATTCTCTGCAAATACTTAGCAAATGGATTTTTAGGGGTTTTTGATAAAGCAAGTAAACAAAGTACAAGTAAACAAAAGACAATAATAATAAATGCAGCAAGTGGTCCAATCCTTTATTCAACAAAGGACAAGCCGGTTGTATTACTTAAGATGACCAAACGTTCTCGAGGACACATGGGAAGACTGTCAAGTGCTTTCGCTTCATATAGTTGATTAATCTTCTTTAGCTTGCTAAGTGTTATGTGGATGAACCTATGCTAATATACCGACCTTCCTAGGATTAATACATACTTGTGATTATACCCCTTGCAAACATCCGTAAGTACAAGAAAGTAATTAAGGTAGAAACCTAACCACAACTTTAAACTCTAAGACCCTTACGTTCCTTGTGCAATGGTTTCCTAACAGGGGTTCAGGTTTCTGTCACTCCGGCAACCCCTATGATTAGTAGCTAAATACACAATGCATTCCCCTAGGCCCATATAGGTGAAGTGTCATGTAGTCGACGTTCACATGACACCACTAGAAGAAGTACACCATAACTTAAATATCAAACTATTGAATCTTTCTCAACACAACTCCACTACTAATAACATGACTTCTCCCATGTCCTCAAGAACAAAACGAACTACTCACAAGACATCATATAGATCATGATCAGAGATGGAATAATGATGTATAACAATCTGAACATAAACAATAATTCAATGGTTCACTCAATAGCATCAACTACAAAAAGTAATCAACACCGGGAAAGTTTCCCATAAGAACTAATGCAAGATTCAACCCAATTGTTACAGCAATATGGAGATGGTGATGAGGGTGATGATGGTGATGGTGATGATGATGATCCCGATGAAGTCCAGCTTGATGGTGGTGTTGATGGCGACGATCTCCCTCTCCGGGAAGGAATTCCCCCGGCAGAAATCTGTCTGTCGGAGAGATCTTTCTCTCTCGGTGTTTTCCGCCCCGCAGAGGCGGCGAAATCTTTCTGTGGTCGCTCCCCGAGTCTTAGGGTTTCGAGAGGATAATATACGCCAGAGGAGAGTGCCAGGGGTGGACCAGGGCGGCTAGGCCCGGGCCAGGGGGTAGTGTGGGCCTCCTGTGGCCCATCTCCAGCCCCCCTTCTGGCTTCCTTCATCTTCTGGAAAAATAGGATTTTTCATGTATTTTCCCGGAATTTCTGATCTTCACGAATTTTGCCTCCAAACAACACATTTTCCATCAGAATCCTGACTGTAGCGGTCCATGCTCCAAAAGTCATCAACCATGCAAAAACAGATGAAATAACATAAGTATCACCTCTCAATACGAAATATATCAATGGATAACAGTGAATTATGACATAGAATAGTGATGCAAAATGGACGTATCAGCAGGTTCTTATCTAACCGGTTACTCGTATAGTAGAGATTTTCTACCACTTTACCTAGGGGCAGGCGAACCAAAAATTCATTTTTTTAGTTTGGCCTTTTTATTTCGGTCTACTTCTTTTGTGAACCGAATTTGGATGATAACTTTGCTAACCGAAAATTTTGTGTACTCAACATTTCAGTCTTTACTTCGGCAACATGTGCAAGAGAGGATGATACCTCCAAGATATTCAGTTGTTGCGCCATCCCTAGGACGTGTAGCTATCGCGCCTGCTTCATCCCTGACGGGCCGATGACAAACTGCCTTGTGCTGATGTCCTGCGCCGACATGTAATTGTAGTATCACGTCGTCTTGTAGCTCCAGTCGTGCAGTCCTACGCCTCAGACTCGATGAATAACCGCAAAAGGCGATCTAGTGGGATGGGCAAGAGGCTCGGCGGCGGAAGGTGGTGGCGGCGACATTGTAAGAAGATGAGTTCTGAGGTCCAGTAGGGGGAGGTAGGGTAGTCGGGACTAGGATAGGATGTGGATTACTAGGGTAATGGAACTAGAGTCTCGGGAAGATCTACATTAGTGGGTTGCCGGACCTTGGGACTTGGGAGTGGACTAGATGGGTCCTGCGCTCCGCTGCGCCGTCTTCCGCGAATTTGCGTTTAAGTTTTATGTCGATAGTAGTTCCTTTTTTTGTTTCTGGTCGTTGTCGTTTCTTTTCCATTTGGTGTGTGTTTGCGATGGTAAATAGCGCGACGGTTTGTCATAAGTGTGATCCTAAGTTTTATTGGATTCTTTTTTATTACCAGGGTCGATCGGTTCTCCAACGCCAAAGGACGTGAAACGTAAGAAATTTATATATTTACGCCTGACAAAACAATACAAAAGACTAAAAAGACAACAACAAACTGAATAAAAAAAGTCAGAACCACCAAACTCAAACCATAATCAGTAGCAGCTAGTTTAGCAGCACGTTTAAGGGCCTGGGGAGCAACCGAGGCTGGCGCAGCACGCCGACGGGAATACGCACACACAGCAGGTGCACTCGAAGCTGCAACCGAATCACCCACAACCAGCCCAACCGTCCCGTGAGCAGCAGAGACACGACATCGACCATGCCGACCCGCATCCGAGATGGCACAATCGGAGACACAACACAATTAACAACAGCCAGCCGATCAGAAACACGTCACCGCACACGCCGACCCACTTCCAACACCCCCAACAGTACAAACAAATCACCAACAAAAAACACGTCTACCGCACAAGAGCTGTGTAAACACGCTCAATAGCCACGAAAGGAAACTAAGTAGAAACAGAGCGACGAAAAAATTACCAGCACGCCTCCTGCCACAACGCCCTGCGCCACACCACCTCTGTCCATCGCAAGAGCAAACTTACCAAGAACACTACAAACCACCGCCACAGACCCGACGTACCATAGCCAACACGAAAGCTCAGAACTGCCCAACCCGCCCCAAAAAATCGAACAAAAATCCCAACGCCCACCACAACCTCACTACACCCAAACCTCGGCCGAAATCAGTGGCCGAAGCAAACCACGCACCAATCCCAATTCTCCTAAAACTAACAAACAACACTAGCACACATAGAGCACCAACAATCCGCCACGAACCCCTCAATAGCCATAACGACGAACGGGACGACATATCTACACCACCGCAAATCGATCACGAACTGCAGCAGTGACGAAACTAGCACAACCAAACAAGAAAAAGAAAAATACAGAGCAGAAGAGAGAGACTTACCAGAACGGGGAACGGTGACCCCTAGAGACGCACGTGACCACAACGTCCGCGCCCAACACCCTCCTCCCACCCAACAAACCCGAGGCAACTGGAAGAAGACCACCGACACACCGCAAGGTCCGCAAGATAATCCAACGGCGTAGGGGAGACCTGACGGTCAAAGGCTCAAAGGGACCCCAAACCAACTCGCCCACAACACCGCTCCACGTAACGCACGACCGCATCGACACGCATGACAGCAATCGAGAAGGACAATCCCACAAGCAAAATAAAAACCACCACAAGGTAGGGCCCAACAAAGCCCCTGACCGAATCAAAAACGGTTCCTAATCCTACCAGCACAAAGTGTTTGTAGTCGTCGCTAGGTGGTCCAATGATCTATTTGTAATTTTTATTAATTTTAGGTCGCTTTGTACTGTTGTTGATTATTAATAGATTGGTGGTATTTTGAAAAAAAAATAAACTGATCCAATGAACCACACGATGTCTGTTCCAACCAGCATCAACAAAACGTCTCACTTCAGACAAATAGGTCCCACCAAGCACTAAGCGGCCAAAACAATGACAGACCTCTAAAACAAGGGAGCTTAGATCTCTTTAGGATGAGTGGAGCCTGCCTAGGCCTCTAGCATGGAATATCGGTTGTTTCCGTGTGTTTGCATATCGAGAAGTGAAGACCAAATTGATCTTACTAATTTTTGTTTTAGTTTTTTCCTACCCAATTTTCGACTGTCTTTTGGGTCTCGGTCATTTCGAATTTGTGTTTTGGTTATTGGCATTTCTGCTCACCGCTAACTCTACCCAATTTTCTGGTCTAAATGGCTCCACCTCGTTATTACTCCCTCCGATTCAAATTAATGTACTCAAATTTAGCTAGATTCGTCTGTACCTAACACTAAAACATGACTATATACATCCGAATATAGACAAATGTGAGAATATTAATTTGAATAGGAGGGAGTAGCATTTGTTCGGATATATTTTTTCGTCATTAGGTCACAGGCAACTTGCTACTATTCCCTCTGACCCACATTAATGACCTTAATTTTGCCTAGATTCGTATGTATCTAGTAGCTAAAAATTTAGACTAGATACATCTAAATAAAGTTGAGGCTATTAGGAAGCAGTAGAAAACTCTTGTCGCATGATTTTTCTGTTCTGCCACGAAATCAACGAAAAATTGAAACGGAGGAGATAATCATTTGCCAGGAGGAGGAAAAAATAGAGAAAAGAATCCCGTTGGGCACGGCCATGGCCCACGTGTGTACCAGGTCAGAAGAAAACGAGACACTCCCAGTGGTCCCACGCGGGACATGCCAATAGTGACGTACCCACCCGGGCTCGGCGCGCGACCCGATCTGGTCCGAGCGACCGGAGCCCGACCCGGCGGCCGGACCGAACAAGCGGAACCCTCCACCCCCCGAAACCTCTATATAAGCGCACCCAGAGCCCACCTGTGCCCAGTTCCCCTCCGCCCCCCCTCCCTTCCCCCCCAAATACCAAAACCCGCGGCTCCGCGTCCGCCGAAGCGGGGCGAACACACGGCGGGCGTGCGCTTCTCACACTCTCCCTCCTCCTCCATTCCCCTCTCTCCTAGTCTCCGATTCCCCCATGGCGATGCTCCGGCCCCCGCCGCTCGTCGCCGGCGCCCCTTCCGCGGCGGCACCCGGCAGGGTCACCATGCCGATGTTCCACGGCGACGTCTCCCTCGGCGAGGCCGAGGTTTTCCCGGTTAAGCCCGGGCCCGAGGGGACCCTGCCGTTCCCCAGCAACGAGATCCGCATCAGCCACCTCTCGCCGGCCAGCGAGCGGTGCCCGCCCCTCGCAATCCTGCAGACAATCGCGCCCTTCTCCGTGCGATGCAAGCTCCTGGGCAAGGGTCTCACTCCCCACCCCAGCCTTCACCGCCTCTACCTCACCTGCTTCCACGAGTACAAGGTTTGCCCAATTGCCCCCCTCCATCACTGTTTGTGTAATAATCGCCCATGCCTTGGGCCTCATACTAGTATAGCTGTCACGCCCATTTTAAATCGAAGCGAAATAGTAAGTGCCTAAAAACGATTAGTTGAGGAAATGGTATGTGTTTCCATAAGTAAATCGCGCGGAAATTACCAACGACTGGAAACATCTTACGCATTATTTAGTGGGCCGTTTCATCCGTCGAGAGTTTCGTTGGTTAGATTTGGAAGAGGATTTGTTTGTAAGATTGTTTGTCCTTTGGTTTTGTAGAGCGCGGTGGTAGTGGTTGGAGATGAGGAACTGCATCTCGTGGCAATGCCGAGCAAGACGGAGAAGGTGTCGTGCTTCTGGTGCTGCTCTGTACGTGCTGGCCTCTACGCGTCATCAGTTGGGATGCTCAACCTCCGGTGTCTAGCTATTGTGTTTGATCTTGATGAGACCCTCATTGTCGCCAACACAATGAAGTCCTTTGAGGGCCGCATCAAGAACCTCTCCCACGCGATGGATGTTGAAGATGACCCTGTCAAGGTAGCTGGGATGTCTGCAGAAATCAAGCGCTACATTGAGGACAGGGAGCTTCTCAAGGAGTTCATTGAGACAGATTCTGTTACAGATAATGGCAGAATTGTTGGGACCCGCAAGGAGGAGGTTCAGCCTATTGGTACACAGGAGCGTCTTCTACGGCCTGTAATTCGGTTACCGGAGAGGAATGCAATTCTGACCCGCATCAGTCCAGAGGTACGATTTTGCTAACCTTGATACTATCTGTTCTTCTGCTGTTTCACACTGAACCTCTGCTGCTGCTGTTTATTGGATGAGACGGGATGCCGGTGAGGGTTACGGTTTATCCAGAATAACAGATTAAAATCATTTTAACCCATCCCCTGGCTGGGCAAAATGATGTATAAATGGTCTCTGGTTTGTCTGGTACAACAAGGCATGTTATGTGGGGTTATGTGTCCGTTGATGATTCTGGCATTAAATTTTTCTATATGTATTGTAATTGCTGCAACATTTGATCTTCTGAGTAAACACTTGCTCAAGTCATTCTTTCTATGTTTAGGCATTTATGACTGGTTTAGTTGCAAAAATAGCAACATTTTTTGTATGCTGGATATGTTGCGTCTTAAGCAAACAGCCCGATGAATATTAGCAAGTACCAAGTTTCGCAAGTTTTAGGCAACCTAATGTTAGCCTTCACTCTGAGACAGCAAACACATTATGCGCTAATATCATTGTATGCATTTGCAGCCTTCAGCAAAACCGCCCTTCTGTTTTAGTATCGTGGTTCATGGCTGACATGATATGGACTCTGGACTAAATAAGGGATGGGATCAACATTAATTTCTTCACTAACTTCCATATTGTGATCTTTCAGAATTCTTATATTTGCGATATAGTTTTGCGATTACTCTTCTTTCGCCTTATGCTTATTACCCATTCTGTTAATATTTCATTCAGATTCGGGACACTAGTGTATTTGTGAAGTTAAGGCCTGCCTGGGAGGATTTGAGAAGTTATCTAACTGCCAAGGGACGCAAAAGGTTTGAGGTCTATGTATGTACGATGGCTGAAAGAGATTATGCTCTTGAAATATGGAGACTTCTTGATCCAGAAGCTAATTTAATCAGCTTGGATAATATTTCACAACGTGTAGTATGTGTAAAAGCAAGTAAGTTCTCAAGAGTTTGAAGCTCTAATTTTTTAAACTACTGTGCAGTATTTTCCCAACTCAAGATTGTTCAATTGTATTCACATCATAGTTTTTCTCGAATGATATTTACGTCCTTGCTCTAGCCATCGTAGATTGTCCAATCCAAATGTTATGTCTTATCTAAATGTTCAGAAGCACCATACAGTCCCGCACAATGATTTCTAAAATGTTGATAGTTAGAATGATAGCGGTGTTGCTTCCTGCTCCAGAAAAGGAAGAGCTGTCTGTAAATATATTTGTGTTTGATTTGGTTACTTCAGTCGCATTGTCTTTTATTTGCACAGTTATAAGTTATGTACTCAAATAAGATACTGTACTTAAATTTTATTGTCACATGCTAATTTATGTATGAGGAATCTATAGGATTAAACGGGTGCACCACCATTGTGTGAATAGAACAGTACAATCTTTACCCTCCTAAGTTATGTACTCAAATAAGATACTTAAATGCTATTGTCACATGGTAATTTATGTACGAGGAATCTATAGGATTACGGGCGCACCACCATTGTGTGAATAGAACAGTACAATCTTTACCCTCCTATATCACCCTGTTTTGAATTCTTGACCATGTTCCTCCATGTTATAATTCCACTCCCTTGACTGTTTGTCTTACTCATTGGTTCTATTGCATGCAGCTTCCAGGAAGTCTCTGCAGCATGTTTTTAAAGACGGAGGATGCCATCCAAAGATGGCCATGGTGATTGATGACAGGCTGCAGGTTTGGGATGAGAAAGATCAGCCTCGAGTTCATGTTGTCCCAGCATATGCTCCATACTCTGCCCCACAGGCTGAGGTATTTATTTGAGCTTTGTTTCTTACATATTTTCTGTCAAACATATTCATGTGCTGGAATCATGTGTGTATTTGCTTGCATGTTGTAGATGGCGAATGCTGTTCCAGTGCTTTGTGTAGCGAGAAATGTCGCTTGCAATGTTCGTGGTGGTTTCTTCAGGTTGGTAGAAATAGTTACTGTGGTACGATCTATGCATTCTGATGATACCATACTTACAGCTTTAGTATTCACTCTGTTTTGATCGAAAAAGGGAGTTTGATGAAAATCTATTGAAGAAAGTGTTTGATCTAGTCTACGAAAAGGAGTTACTGGATCTTCCATACGCTCCAGACGTCGGTGACTACTTAGTCTGCGAGGTAATATTCTTGATTCTGCGATGTTCTATTGCAGTTATTGGCTGAAAGTTTATGTTATCTGTTATTGACTTCCAGGACACTAATTTTATACCAACCAACAAAGATCCTGCCCCCATACCTGACGGTATGAGTGGATCTGATGTTCTATTGCAGTTATTGGCTGAAAGTTTATGTTATCTGTTATTGACTTCCAGGACACTAATTTTATACCAACCAACAAAGATCCTGCCCCCATACCTGACGGTATGAGTGGATCTGAAGTAGAGAAGAGGTTGAATGGGCGGGTAAGTTTCCGTATGATGTTTCTGCTTTGATTGATTTTGTGGGCAATCTTTTCCCCCTTTTACTTTAGGCAAACGGGCTAATGAGGCCATATATTATCTATGTTCTGTGGCATCACGTGATTGTTCCCATGCCGCTTGCTTAGTTATCGATAACTACTTACCTTTCGTGGCATCATAACAAAACATTATCACGTAGGCTGTAATTTTGCTCAAACTTGGACCCTAATTATTTGACAGAATTGACCCTAATTTTTGTAAGAACATTATTAGTCCAGCTACTGGACTATTGGATCTTCATTACTTCATTAGGCTCTTAATTAGACATGAACTTTCAAGGATGAACATGCAATGATGTGAGTTATTTTAGGCACATCAGGGGGCCCAAAAACAGATACCGTCATCAACCCGTTTATCAGGTACTTCTCAATTCCCATATTGTATTTTTTTGTCAGTTGTCTCCACACTGTCCTTTCCTTGTCAAATATTAGTTTTGTGTTTTTAATTTTGAGGTCATTGTGTTAACTTGCAAAGAGGGAATGGGGTCGTCCCTGCAAAAAAAAAAATTTGGACAAGGAAAGACCACTGTACTATGTGATGCAGCATCATTAGCTTAATGCTCCAAATCCTAATTCTGATCTATTATGGTTTGCTTTCATTGATACCTTTCGGGATGCACAGAAATTATCTTGTCAAATGCTCAGCAAAATATTGTCATGACTTAATATTTACTCAATGTTGAAGCTCAACGTAGTTTTTGAAGAAACAGGAAAGATGACCGATACCAAAAAATCTTTTGTGAATAAAAACAAAGAAAATAATCCATGTTTAAGTTTAGGGTAATTTTATTAAGCATATCAAGGAATCTGTTCATCCGTGTCTTCTGTACACATCGTTTATTATGCATTTCAAGTAGTATTACAACCCCTCCAGTTCTTATATAAGGTGTACTCCAGCCCCAAATCAAGCTTTGACCACTAACTAGTGCAATAATATGGGAATTATGTTACACAAAATTGATACAATCAAATTCGTCTTCAAAAGAATATGAAGTTATGATTGTGATTTTGTAACCATTAACGAAATATTGTACAAGAAAGTTACGGTCAGTGCTCATATGACGACAGTCAAAATATAACTTACATTTAGAAACAGAGGAAGTCCATGATTTCACTGCATATGGTGTATGAACCTGTATCTGGTGCTTTAAGTAACCTATGTGGCCCAACCTTTTGTGCAGATGATACACGAGTGGCAACCCGAGGCAATCTGGCCGGTTCAAATGCCCAATCCAATGGGAGCTCACTGCCAATCACTCCGTTATTGTTTGTCACCGTATTACAAGAAATCGGACGACTTTGTAACGCCAAGGTATGCTATTGCCTTATTGTTTCAGCGCATGTTTGGCTTTAATGTTATTGACTTCAATCTAATCTCCTGCTCTTTATTAATATAGCTGGAGTTTAAGTCTACCGTAAGCACTATCAGAACTACAGTGTTTACTGTTGAGGTTGGTGTTTTGCATCTGTGACTGAGCACTGTTTATACCAAGTTCTTTTCCCACAACCTGGTTTGGCGGCTGAACTCCAAAGCACAGTTTGCGGCAAATATCTATTCGGAAGATAATAATTGGCCTTATTTTGGAGCTTCCCTGAATTAGCCTCTTAATATTGACACATGAATTCGTTTAACTTTGTTTGCTTGCTTGCTGAGCCATCTTTCACCTAAACAAAGTTGCCAAATTTCTGCTTAATTCTTCCACCTTCATCTTACATGTGCTGCCCCAGGTTCTATTTAGTAACGAAAATGTTGGATCTGGCATTGGGAAAACAAGAGAGGAGGCCCTTGCGCAAGCTGCTGAGAAGGCTCTCCAAAATCTGCAAAGTAAGATATTCCTTATATTTTGAATGATGCAAGCTCATATACAATTATTTTATTTTAGGCTACTTGTGAGGTCTCACTTATGTAAGAGAACCATTTATTCTTCCATGTCTGCTATCGTTGCCTTCCCTCTACTTCAATTATTGTAAAAGAATGCACCTGAGTGAAATAGTAAATAAACATGACATAAATGACGTCTTTTATTTTTGTTTACAAATAATCTGCTACCATAGCTCGTGGTGCTGTTTAATGCCATAAAACAGCGCTTAGATCATGACTTATTCAATCGTTCATGTCACCCAATTGTTGGAGTGCAATTCCTGATGATTCGTTCAATACAACCTCAAGTTTTGAGAAAATGCAAAGCCAGATTCATGATTTATGTAAGACCATATGAAGATAATAATATCTGGCTAAACAAAGATATCTGGTGTGCATGCGCACTACCTGTCCTCCAGAGTGCAAACCAAATCTCACAAATTGCACTCTTAATTGAAATGTAGTAAATAGAATGGTGGTCATTAGGATGTAGTTAACCCAAAATAATCAGGAATTGCATATCCATTGTCTGTGCTCAGTACTGTACTACTGGTAACTGGGTGCTATTCCCGGCATATTTCAAGATTGAGATGTACTTCCTCCGTCCAGAAATAACTGACTTTGATTTGTCTAGATTCGAATGTATCTATACACTAAAACATGCCTAGATACATCCGAATCTAGACAAATCCTAGTCACTTATTTCCAGACGGAGGGAGTAGTAAATAGAATGGTGGTCATTAGGATGAAGTTAACCCAAAATAATCAGGAATTGCATATCCATTGTCTGTGACTGGGTGCATGTTCCCGGCATATTTCAAGATTACAGAAATGGTAGCTGTAGCATAACACAGTAAATTTGGAAGTAATCCTTCTCTAATAAATCAAGTAGCAACACTTATTATGGATTGGAGGGAGTACACCGTATCACATTTGGCTTTTTTACACCCTGATCTTGCTAACGTGAATGTGGGAAGAGCATGAAAAATGCGCTTGCTATATCTTAATACTACCATAAAGAAATAACCTCCTATATAATGGTACCTGCTAACGTTGCAAGTGGGACGGTCATGGGAGAACCCGCCTCCCAGCGCTTCCGCACGATGGGTGAACAGGGATTAGTGGGATTGCAAAGGATGGGACAGATGGGTCCCACGGGACCCGTTGGATAGCTTGCGCATGCAGAAATGACTAAGCTCGCCCATGCAGAATTAACTCAGCTGCCCATGATCGCGCAAGGAAGTCGTCTAGCTACGCACGGTCATGGGACAACTCGGGATTAGCGGGACGGTTGCTCTAATCCAGCAGGATAAAAGTGGGATCAGCCTAATGGGATATAACGGGCTTTGATGCCGGGATGGGAGGTGGGCTTGGTGGCAAGCCCATCCCACTTGCATCGTTACTACCGGCATGCTTGCCAAACTAGGGCATGCTTGGTTGATGACTAACATTGTCATGGCTAACCTTAGGCACATTGTGGCTTCTACAGAAGAAGTGGCAAACAAAATGGCCCTCACTAGTCATCACTTAGACAGATCGAGGTGTTTTCACTTTTTGCTTTGCATTACAGTTTCATGTACAATTTCCATTAAATTGTGCTACAGGCCAGCAAACTTGTTGTGTTGGTCTAAGTAGGCCACAAAACTGCATGTTTAGGCCACTTAATGTGGTGAAGTGAGTATTTGAAGGTCGTTAGCAGGTCAACCCAGTTAGGGCGATGACTTCTCTCTCTCTCAAAAAAAAAGTTAGGGCGATGACATGGCAGGGAAGGGCACATGGAGCCAAGGTACTCCAATGCTTTTATATTTGTTGGTTTATTTTTTATATCTGTGTTGGCATGTCATGTGCCCTTCGTCATGGTGCCACTGCATGTTATTGTCATAACCTGGCTGGCATAACTAAATGACCTTCATTGATTCATCATTCACTTAATTGTAGTAGCGTGGTAACCTACTTGATCAACCAATGCAACAAGTTTACTGACCCAAAGTGCAATATACAAAATATTCCTTGCTCTAAAGTGCTCATTGACTAGAAATTATTTTCTCCTAAATTATGTCACTGACTGTAGGTAATTACTTGTCATTTATTGCTCCTATCGCCGGGGGTTTTAACAACGATACAAGCAAGTCTCCTGGGAGTGGAAATGGCTTTCTGGAAGATGTTGATTCAGATGGTGATATTCCAATGCAAGAACCATCTGGAAGTACATCAGAACAGAAGGGTCACTCAACTGTGGATAGGTTGTCCTCTGTTATAAGTCTTATTAGAGAACTTGTAAGAGATGATACTAACCTGATATTTCACTTTCTCGTGATCTTTTTAAATGTGTTGTATTCTTCTTTTTTGCTTCAAATTCTAATGTGCTCTTACTGCTTCTAGTGCTTGGAGGATCAGCATGTAGTATTTCGAGATCAAGTCCGGAATCCTGGCTCGGCAACCAATGAAGAATACCATTTTCAGGTTACTTAACTTCTATAATATCTTCTCTAAATTCTACAAGGATAGCTGTGGGCCTTCTGGCTTGTAGTGCAATTTGCCAGAGTGTCGCAGTTCTGACCTGTGTGGCTGTGCCTACTATCTGGCTTTGGCTATTCACTGGTGGGGTACCAGTACAACTGTACTGGTAAAATGATTTGTTGGTTTTGCTAAAGGGTTGCTTTTTTTAATTTATTTGAAGAACCAGCTGGTTACCACCTGACTGCGACGTCTTCAGAGTTTTCATATTTTAACCCTTACTTTAGGATTTAACTTCCAGTGAGTTTTTAATAAACCGAAGGAAATGAGGCCGTCACTAATCAGCAATTTAGTATCTAACCATGACTGCACCTTGTGTGAGTTTGTTAATGCAATTAATATCGTAATTTTTGTTAATCTGTTGAAGGTTGAACTAGCAGGACAGATTCTTGGGAATGGCATTGGTGTGAACAAAGATTTTGCAAAGCTTCAGGTACTATATTTCCTCCTGTTCTGCTGTTTTGTTTTGTGGCTTTTATGTTTTGGTGCCCTTGTTATGTTAAATTAGTTTTCTATCAAGCAATGCACTGATTGGATGCAATAATGTGACATCTGCAGGATTTTAAAGATTTGCATTGTATACATATATTTGCTGGCATTGTGTTATTTGGGGGGAAACTATATGTTGGAGTTAGTTAAAGTATACAATGCAAATTTTTAAGATCCTGCATAGTTACTGGGAATTTGAGAGATGCCTCCTTCGAGGCCACTGCCTCATACCTCAACGGTGTGTCATGACATGCTCAAACAGCATGTGTTTATATAAACCATGTTCTCTAACAAGATTAAGCCTCGGTTGTTTTGGGTGCTAAGCGGCATCTGTGCGCAAGCTCCTGATAAGTACTCCCTCAGTTCCAAATTAATTGACGCAGATTCGTTGAACCTAGACAGATTTTAGGCAACATTTTGCCTAAATCTGCGTCACTTAATTTGGAACGGAGGGAGTATTGAGGAGTAGAAGCACCCCTCAAGCTAGGGGCAACATTAAAGACACCATCTTTAATAATCTCAAGTAATAGTGGCTCGAACATCAGACGTAAGGGCATCTCCATCCATTACATATCAACCATTTCTTTGGGGATGTCACATCAGCTCTTCAATGATGTGTAGGAGAGATAAGGTAGCTGTTTTTAATCAAGAAATGGCCTTGTTGCTAATACATAGGAGCTAGATACAATGTTTTTGTTGGAGGCTATAGCCCTTCTTACAAGGGGGCCCATGATGAAACTATTGGTGAATTTGGAGCACTTCAGAAATGAGGTGAACAAACTACCTATTGGAGATCATGGTAACCTGTGGTTGTGCTCTGAGCAGAAGAAATGAAAATGACATCCTGTCTTGCCAGATCAGCATGGATGTAGGCATATGATGTAATCAGTCAGCAAGCGTCCTATAATTACTCATCACGACAGATATTCAAGGCATGCTCTCAGCACGTCTGTGCAAGCTATACAGTTCTTGAAAGCTTTAATGCTTTGTAGTTGCCAAGAACCTCCTTAAGGCATTCTGTCTGGAGGGATCCACATTTACAGTGTACTTTGTTGCTACTGAAATTACCAGTTAACAGACTGTGTTCTAAAAATATCCCAGCTCACAATTTTAAATCGCCCACTAGTATGTTCAAATGATGGCTTGTGATTCATCTCTTGTGCAATAGACAGCCTTTTCAACTTCTATATACTAGTTTCAGCTCGATTAAACTAATTGGACATTATGTTGTTTCAGGCTGCAGAAGAGGCGCTGAGGTTCTTGAAAACAACTACTGACCCACAGATCAAGAAGCATTTGAGACCAGTAAGGTAATTTTTGTGGAATTTATTGGGCATCTCCTTTCAGTCTGTAGTATCTCTTCCTAAGAAGTTCCCGAGTTGTAGACAGTTTGACGGGCAGAACCATTTTTCATTTCTAAGAGAGCAATTGTTAGTCGAAAGCAGCAGAGCCATTTCTCATTTCTAAGAGAGCAATTGTTAGTCGAAAACAGCATCATCTTACAAATTTTACTTTTTGTGCAGCTGCAACAGTTGATCTCCTCACCCACCCAACCCCCATCCCACCAAGCAAATGAAACGAGTTGGAAGAAAGTTGGAATGTGAAACCAGCTTCCCATTTAACTGTTCCATGTACAAAATGGTTGCACGACTGATTTACCGGAAGCACCTCTCCGTGAGTATGGTTGCGACCTCAACCAGGATGTGTATCCACTGATAGTACTTGTGGAGCGGGACATGATGCTTTTTGGAGATGCTACATTATAGAGCGGGAAATGATGCTTTGTGGATTCTTTTGACTACCTTCCTTAGAGAATCTTCTCGTAGACTATTTGCCTCCGCAGAATTACAGATGTACTCGTCTCGGCAGGACACTTTGAGTGGTTGGCTGTAAACAGGTAGGAATGTAGAGTTAGCCATGAGTATTATTACTGGTTTCCCTGACAGATGCAGTTACTTGTAAATTGTTTAGGAGCATTAAAATTGCAATGGTAGTGCTGATGTTTTCAAGTTTATGTGTTTAGGAGCATTAAAATGGTGATAATATTTTGTATAATTTAGAGTATTACTCCCTCTGTCTTGAAAAGGATGTTGGAAATTTATCTAAATTTGAATGAATCTATATACTTCCTCTGTCCTAAAATAAGTGACTTGGGTTTATCTAGATTCACATGTATCTACACGTGTTTTAAGTCTAAATACATCTGAATCTAGACAAACTCAAGTCACTTGTTGGGACGGAGGGAGTACTAAATAGTGTCTAGATACATTCGAATTTAGATAAATCCGTGACATCCTTTTCAGGAAGGAGGGAGTACCTGTTTTGCAAATCGTAGATGCAGTTCTACGCAAAAACTGTTTTGTCAAAAGTGCCTGTAAGGCAGGTGGTAATTGCATTTGGTATTTCGTGGGCTTTGTTCATCCGGTGGTTCCTGAGCGAGCACACGAACCAAACTTTGTGCATACTGCAGTTATTCCTGCTCCCTAAACTCGATTCTTCTACACACCGAGAACCACAAGAGAAGGAACATACTCGGCCGAAAGATAATCTCAAGTTCTCAACTGCATTAGTTTTTCTTTTCCAAAAATGAAAGTATACTGCAGTGAACAAAACATGATGAAAGGCATTGATTTACTCTTCAGTCTCACTTGTACTATGTGCATGGCTACTCGTGGAATTGTGATCACTGTTTACGATTCCTTCAAAACAAGTAAATAAAAAATAGAAACTGATGATAACTATTTCATAACTTGTGCGCTATTAACAGCTTTTCTGGTGGGGGTTTTAGCTGCAGCCTGCAGTTGCAGAAATGGTTTTTTCTGTCGCAACTTGGGCAAATCTCTACCGTACTCATGATGCTTGCTTATGTTTTTGTTGTGCCAATCTTGAGACCGAGGCTCCGAAGCAACTGCTGCAGGACTTTCCCGAGCCAAGCAATGTCATTTTCGAACATAGTGGCTGGCCTATTCTCCACTGGCGCACCTTCCTCGTACAGGGTATCGTCACCATTTCGTCCAGCGTAATCAGCAGCAGGATACAGTACACTTTGTGCTGCGATGTTTGCTCTTCTGCGAAGCACTTCTGGAACCTTCTGATCTTTCTCCAGGGTAAACTGTATCAGAAAACAGTAGACGGCTGTATGGTTAACACTGGCATGTACCAAGAGTTGATTGTTCAAGATCTACTCTCTCCGTTCCACAATATAAGAGCTTGTTAAAAGTCGTATATTGTGGAACGGAGGGAGTACTTGAAGCTGCAAGGTTGCAGCTAGATGTAACAGTTGTAGTATGAGAGTTGGAGAATCAATTACCTGCGACCAGTTGGCGGCGTTTGCCCCCATCTTTTCCCTCAGTGGAGAAGAGTCGCCATCAGTACCTGCTAGTATTACATCCATCAGGCCCTTGTCGGTCTGTTGACGATTCTCATCGATTTGGTTGTCGTCTGCCAGCATTACGCCATCGCATGATCCTAGAAAGTGGACATCTTCTGCTCGGATTGGCGGATATACCACCTCCGATACTTCCTGGCACTTGGCATCATCCCAGTCTTCGTAGACGACCAACGTGTTGGAGGTCTCGTTTATCTGCAGAGTTCTGTTGTGGCCGTGCTGCCAACTGACCTTCCCCGAGGGATCTTGCAGCAAGAACTTGAAATCGATCGACTTGTTCGCTGGCAGATCCTGGCCGGACCAGTCACCAGATATGGTGAGGTCAGTCATACACGATGAGATGATCAGTAGGGTCGAACACCGAAGAATGTGCGTAGAGCTTACCATCTTCGCCGTCCAAACGTGGTGTTCCGACCACTCCAGAGCGGTTGCCTTGATCGGATCCCAGTGACCGAGCGCCGGGTCATCGCCGACGACGAGGAACCGCTGGCCGAACGCGCACTGCTTCTGCAGCACGAACTTGACCTGCACCGTCTTCACAGGATCTGGCGAGGATAGATTCGCAGAAGGGCGGGTTTCTTGGTCGTTAAAAACCACAGCAGAGCATAGTAAAGTAAACGACAATGCCTTACTGTACGCACGAGTGGAAGTGGAGCTCACCGTGAGGGGGCGGCAGGACCAGGATCGCCGTAGAAGCGACGTAGTACTCATCGACCTGCGCGATCTGCACCAATTCGACAGGTTTCGAGACTGAGAACTGAAGGGTTTGATGGAGCTGACGCAACTGACAGGGAGCAGAGTCAGCGAGGCATGGCAGACACCGGAGTTTCCGAGCTGGAGGAGAGCAGCAAATTACCTCCTGCGCGAGTGCGACCGCCACGGCGTTGCGCGAGGGCGCGGAGGGGGCTTCCCCGAGCGACGCCACGGCGAGGAACCTCCGTCGAACGGGGCCTGCGCCGTGGTGGCGCCGCGCTCTGTGGCCGGGCAGCGGCCGCGCGAGCACCCCGCCTCCTCGGCAGGCCACGGCCGCGGCCTCCATCGCGCCGCCCGCGTGTACCCAGGAGCGGAAAGGCCTAGAAGCCGGCGGGTCGGCAGCTGCACGATGCGCAGGTGGTGCTCCGCGGCCGTGTTCGCTTTGCTTCTGGGACGGGCAGTTTGGGCACGGGGAGCACGGGATCGCGCGCGCGGGTGTGTGGCCGTGGTGGCTGCTGCTGAGTAAGCAGTTAGCCCGCGGGGCCCGCCTGGCCTGGTCTCGCGTCGCGTCTGGATCCGCGCGCGCCGAGAAAAAAGGTTCGTTCATCTCTGCCCGGTCAGCTAGCCCCCGCCGCTTTTTACGTGGCAATTGCCTCTTTTCCCTGAAAGATCAAGTAGCCTTCATTTCCAAAAAGAAAAAATGTCCCTTTTTAAATTAAAAAGGATGTCTCTCGCGGCCCCATTTTATTAATGAAACCACAGAGTTTCAACAGTAACAAGGCACACCACAGCTAAACACCGATAAGAACACGTACAATGCAAGGTACTTAGGATAGTGCTTAGGAAAATAAACCGTTTTTCGTTAAGCACCGGTGCTTATTTATACTAGGTAGATGCCTAACTAAGCACCTCTTCTATACAAATAAACACCAATGCTTAGTAATATGGTTGGTTTATTTTTTAAGCACTCCTCTAAGCACCTCCCATTATACATGCTCTAAGATACGATAAAACAACCAGACCACCAGCCAAACAACAGGGTCTAAACTAAGAAAAGCTTGGATGTTCGACCTAAGATAGGAGAGCAGCATACAGATCTCTCGGGACAGCTAAAAGGCTAAAAGAGGGAGGGAGGATGGAATCAGCAGCTAGTACACCACATGGATGGAATCTGTTGGGGACCGGCGCAGAAAAACAAAAAATTTCCTACGTTGAAACCTAGAAACTTGCCTAGGATCTATCTATGTAGTAATGCGGTAACGGTCGATGTATAGAGAGTACATATCCTTGTAGACCGTACGCGGTTAACGTTCCGCGGGGAACGTGATTGATGTAGTCGTACTCATAGCGGACCTCAAGGTCGCGAAGCTCCTCGCAGGTCACCCCTTGCTCCTTCTTGATCTTCATCATCTTCATCGTGCAACAGCTCCGGCTCACGACATTCAAGCGCCCCAAGTGTTGCGCCTCGTGTCTTCGTACACATCCGGTGCACGATGAGATCTTCGGCTCCCCGATCCCGCCGGGAGTGCGGAAATGATATCCGGTTAGGAATCCCTGCAGCGCAACGGCATACTGCAGGTGTGCCTCGATCGCACAGCCCAGACTTAGGGCCATGATCACGAGGTATAGAGGGAGAGAGAGAAGGAGGAAGTCAACCAAAGGACTTCTCCAAATATTGGTGTATTTTAGTCCTCCCATGGGCACCCCTTTATATAGGCGGAGGGGTTGTACCCTCCCTATTGGGTTAGCCATGTGGGACTAAATGTCAAAGGAAAAGGGGGAAAAGACCTCCCCAGCCGACTGGGCCTAGGCGGCCAGGAAGGAGGGCAGTAGCCAGGCGGGCCGGCCTCGCCCCTTCGGCACAAGGCGGCCAGCGGCCCAAGGCGGCCACCCGCCCTTAGTCCTGCCCGGGTGGGCCAGCAGCGGCCAGCGGCCCGCTCGCCTGGACCCCGCCTGCCCGGGTGGTCCGTGTCCCGCCGGCTGGCTCCCCGCGAGCTCCTCATGGGCCGGGTCGAGCTGGCCTGGCAGCGGCTGCGGCTAGCTGGTGTTCGCCCTGTGCGGCGGGTATTATCCGCCGCTCACGTGGTTGTTTCCTTTTCTTTTTCTCTTTATTTTTCTGCAGCTTTTATTTCTAGACTATTTCCCTCCGGGTTTTAGCCTAATATAAAAGTTGCCTTTATAAATCTTAATCTAAATATTATTTATAATATATTAATTTATAATTAACATATAATAAATATATATATTTAAATTCCCATTTATCCGAAAACACTTTTTGGGACTTTTCCTTTATTCTTTCTCCGAACAACTTCGGATCTCTCCGCGTAACGATTCCGGCTTTCTCTCTTTCTCTACTATGATTCCGTCTTACGAATGATCGTTCTCATCGTACCCTTAAGTGTATCCTCTCACGGCTCGGGAATGCTCTAGACATGATCTGTATCAATGATCAACAGAGGGACCAGGGATATCCATGTGACCCCTATGCATTCCTGATGACAATGTCGTTTGAACCGTCTAAATGTAGCATCCTCTTCCTTTTGTTTCTCGATACAACTTGTCCGAGATCCGATCAATGGTATCTTATACCTTGTTCAATCTCGTTCACAACAAGTTATGTTTACTTGTTACCGTGATATTACATCCCCATGACCTAGTCGCATGTTGCAACATTTATAGATGTAATCTCAACAAGCCGGCCGTATGTATCTTTACCCGTCATGTGGGTGAACAAATCCCGGTCTTGCAGTCACATGTCATCTACTGTTCCTTCGGAATACCCAACATACACCTTTATAGTCACCGTATTATCAGATGACGTTTGATGCAGTCAAAGCAGCCTAGGGAAACAGTGAGTAATATGAGCTCACGGTCTAGGGAGAAGGAGTCTAGGTATAGCTATTGCAACAATAAACTATATGACTTGATCGTGTTGCAATCCTTCGAGGAATGTCCAACCACATCATTCTCCAATGATATGATCTCATTGTCAGTCGGCATAAATGCCCATGATCTTGAAACCCGGATCATCTTCGTGACCAACGAACTAGTATGAATAGAGGCTACTAGGGACTTGGTTGTTTCATACCACACCTATACCAATGTTTCTACTTGGCACAGTTCTAGCACAATATGAAACTATTATAAACTAATTGAGATATGACAATAAAAACCTATTTATTATTTGCCTCTAGGGCATATCTCCTTCAGTCTCCCACTTGTACTAGAGTACAAATAATCCAGCTTGCATTTTACTCATATAAACCATATGCCATATGTGTTTACAGATCATGCATGCTCATGGAAAACGTCATGTCCATGTTCTGTTTTACCAGATCATTATGTCTTTTGCAAATCGTTAATGTCTTCCTAATCTGACATTCACACCATTATCTTATAATGGGTCGAAGCATTTGTTTAGCAACAAAGTGAGACTTTTGTTTCTAGTGTTTATAATGACGGTCATTATTCACTGTTGTCATCTAAACTTCGAAACACACTTTGCTATCCTTTGTGTATATACTATAGTCATGGCAGCAGAACGAGGCCGGATTCCAGGAGCTTACAGTGACGTTAGATCAACCTCGAGGGCTTTCTCACGGGCACTGGGCCCTAGGACACATCATTCTATGTTAAAAGCGAATTAGCCCTGCCATAACATTATACATCACATCAGATGTAGCCTTTATACTTCTTTATCTATGTAGATCCTAGTGCATGGAATGCAACTATGCCACTTACATTGCTTCTTGCCATTTAAGTACAAACTTAATTCTGGTTCAGTGATCAACTTGGGTATCACTTGAAGACATGTTCTTACAGTTAAGACTAGTCCTTCCAACCAGAACCTTGGGTCACTTTATGTCGAGTATACAACATGGTTATGTGGAAGAACCTATGACTGAGGCATAGGAGATGCAACACATCTCTTTCTTTCAACCATAGTTGTAATACTCAATGCTTCATACAGTAAGAACTTCTTTCTTACCTTGTTTTATTCTGAGATAATTCAGAATCTTGCTTAGGACATTCTGAACATCTTTCAGAATCAAGTCCAGGAAGCATTCTACATTTAGTGTTTATTAAAATCATCAATATATTCTGATAGATCTCTTTGTTTAATAACTTCAACTTCATCCTTACTTATCTAACTTAAATGTTATTAACACCAATCACCTCATTCACATATGTCGTCCACATATCCCAGAATGATTTCACGCTCCCACTCAAATATGACATTCATGTTTGAGATCCAGGGATTTCACTTAGCTCCCACTCAAAATATGTCAGCAACATATTATGAAGTAGCCAAGCTGATTTGCTCCCACTCAAATCCAGGTCCTCTCTATAATCTTGGACATTCCAAAATTCCTTGATCACTATCAAATCGAGAATTCCACTAACGAGATTTCAATGACTATTCATTTCTCGTACTTAGGTCCATCATGCTTCTTTGTATTTCGTAGGTATGTCTTGTTCAAAACAAGACAAGTGAATCAATAATATAATTCCACAAACTTGTAGAATGTATAGTTGAATCCTATTTTTCTTTAGTAAAAGTATTCCCTGAAACTCTATGATCATTATCAATAGTTTCTCCTCTATTTGTAGAGTTTGGATTCACGAAACAAATTCCGCTGCACCACTCAACAATTTGGAGGTAAGGTCAAATACCTTGTTTTGATCTTTTACTTTCTTCCACCTGTATCTTCATGAAGACACATCAACTTTGGACAACAGAAGGTTTGTCCCTTCGTGGAAGATGCATTCATAGCTTCCTAAGTATGCTCTACAAAGACTTGTTTATTCGCCACGACTTCGACTTGTTGAAATCTCCAGAAACTCGAATGTGCCATAACACTTATGGTGTTGTTTCCACGAATCTTTAGATGTTCCTTTGTATTCAAATGAGTGTTTGCTTATTTTGATCTTTAACTCTAAACGACTACTATAACCCTGATAAGAGATAATATGTATCTAATACAAAATGATTATGATGCTTAGACACTTCAACATAGTTTGAATTCATCTAATTATCATAATTTGTGAAACATCTTTCACAAGATCCTTTTATGCTAAACTTAACTTGAATACTTTAGTCATGTCGATCAAATCAAAGGGACTTGTTAATTCAGTTAATTCAATATCCCATTTAGTTATGAACTCATTTGAACAATTCAAATCATTTCAAACTTCATGTTTCATTAAGTAAATACACTTATTCACTTAAGTCCACAATAAATGATTTCCACTACTTGTTGAAAATATGATACATCATTATGTATAAGTTTCAACATTTCTTCGCATATCACCGTTTTACCAGAATGCGGAGTTTTAGTCATTCTGCCTAAGAGGCATGGTTTTGCAAAGTCTCTAGATTAAGCATCTAGGACCCTGATCTTTCATAAAGAACCTGCAATAACCAAAGTGACTTAAACTGTAGTGTCATTTCATTATTAAGCTTTGGATATCTTTTAGTATTCTAATCCTTTATAAATGTTTAAACTATTATCATTAACATAGTGATGAGAACAACTTATTTATAATCGCAATGTGACCATAAGGTATTATTCATAAGAATAGTACAAACTGGTTTGTAACTTGTTCATATGAATCATCATCTTGCTAAAAGCGAGACACACAAACTTGGATTACAAATTATATTCAAATCCACTAATCCAAATGATAAACTTTGAGGAAAGTGGTGATGTCGGCCATCAACTGTTTTGCCTTCCATCATCAAAACACGTTGCCTCAAAACCAGCAATTCTCAAGCAGATCCTCTTGTTTTCACAAAACGGGACAAGTATCAAATATTTTGTAAACTGCAATGAGTTCTGCAAGAACCACATTTATAATTTGTATATCTTACATATACCTTTTCCATCCATGATCTCCATTTGTAATCAAGCCCTTCCAAGAGTTCTTAACTCTAATGCATGATCACTGAGTGTTTTTCCAAACAATCTCTTTTCATCCATGATGGAGGAAAACTCATCCAACGGCTCATACTCTATGTGCCTTATTCTGTAGAATACAAAATGTAGCCTAACTCTCCATCGAGTGGAGAATGGCTTATTGGATGATTATGGAGAAAACACAAACATTCTGGAGTCATCTATCTCCTAATGGTTATTGTATCAAGAAGAGAAGATCACCTTTTACGAGGATATCCCTCAGGTGTGGGTATTAATCTATGAAGTTGGACCCTTTTGCTAAGTTCCACATTAAGCAATATATTCCCATGGTCGCAAAGGACCTCAATGGGATAGGCTAAGATCTACTAAGATATTTGCAAACAGACATCTAGACTAAGTTTATAATAAGAGATCAATTTATAATTGGTCTCCACTAAAACGGTCATCCCTGGACGATTTTAGTGATCGCATGATCCCTATCCTCTGTACCTCCCCCGATCATCACGGCCATCAGTGCATTATCAAAGGTAGACATTCAATAATGTCAATCACATCATCTATGTGACTCATGCTCGATCTTTCGATTTCTTGTGTTCCGAGGCCATGTCTGTACATGCTAGGCTCGCCAAATCTAACTTGTGTGTATTTGCTGTGCAACATGGCTTACACCCACTGTATGCGAACGTAGATATGTCTGATACCCAGGCCTGTAACCGTGGATCGCCTCATACCGAAGAACTTTCTTGGTGATGCACACACAAGGGGAACACGGAACATTGGAATTAAATAGGGATTATCTTATTTGCTACCATTGAGTATTTTAATACTAGCACACAATAA
Source organism: Avena sativa (assembly GCA_916181665.1). NCBI lineage: Eukaryota > Viridiplantae > Streptophyta > Magnoliopsida > Poales > Poaceae > Avena > Avena sativa. The sequence continues at coordinate 622,143,175 of OV702288.1, read as the reverse complement.
GATGTAAAAACTGGTATCAACATCATATGTATAATGTGATATGATTGGTATTTTCTTCTTGCGCCTTGATCTCCATCGAGCGCTCCGGCATGATCTCCATCGTGCCCTTGGTTTGACGCCAAGTCCACGACGCCTCCACCAGGTCGTCCATCGGAACGATGACTATTACTATACTACTTAGTAACAGAAAAGTAAACTACTTTACCTTCGTATCGACCAATGCCATATCATAATCACATGCCCCCTGCAAAATAAAGTTAGACGCCTCTACTTTATCTATTGCAAGTTTTACGTGGTTGTTAGGGCTTTCGCACTAGAACCGTTTCTAAACTACGAACTTTCCAACCACAACATGGATCCAACAGTTATCTCTATTACACCCCTTTCGGGGCCCTCCATTGTAAATGCTATATCAACTATTGAATGAGAGACAGACACCCGCTAGCCACTTATACGGTACAAGCCGTATGTTGAGCGTGGAACCAGTCTCACGTACGAATACGCGTAAGGTCGGTCTGGGCCGCTTCATCAAACAATACCGCGATATAAACAAGTACACGTTAGAGGGTAACAACTAAGGGATCAATGCCCGCACAAAACTTGTGCGTACTGGTCGTACAACACTCCTATGCATAGATCGGCTCTGATACCACTGTTGGGGACCGGCTAGAGAAACAAAAAAATTCCTACGTTGAAACCCCAGAAACTTGCCTAGGATCTATCTATGTAGTAATGCGGTAACGACTGATGCGTAGAGAGTACATACCCTTGTAGACCGTACGCGGTTAACATTCCGCGGGGAACATGGATGATGTAGTCGTACTCGTAGCCGACCTCAAGGTCGCGAAGCTCCTCGCAGGTCACCCCTTGCTCCTTCTTGATCTTCATCATCTTCATCGTGCAACAGCTCCGGCTCACGACATTCAAGCGCCCCAAGTGTTGCGCCTCTTGTTTTCGTACACATCCGGTGCACGATGAGACCTCCGGATCCACGATCCCGCCGGGAGTGCGGAAGTGATATCCGGCTAGGAATCCCTGCAGCGCAACGGCGCACTGCAGGTGTGCCTCGATCGCACAACCCAGACTTGGGGCCATGATCACGAGGTATAGAGGGAGAGAGAGAAGGAGGAAGTCAACCAAAGGACTTCTCCAAATATTGATGTATTTTAGTCCTTCCATGGGAACCCCTTTATATAGGCAGAGGGGGTGTACCCTCCCCATTGGGTTAGCCATGTGGGACTAAATGTCAAAGGAAAAGGGGGAAAAAAGACCTCCCCAGCCGGCTGGGCCTGGGCGGCCAGGAACGGGGGCAACAGCCAGGAGGGCCGGCCTCGCCCCTTCGGCACAAGGCGGCCAACGGCACAAGGCGGCCACCCGCCCTCAGTCCTGCCCGGGTGGGCCGGCAGCGGCCAGCGGCCCGCTCGCCGGGACCCCGCCTGCCCAGGTGGGCCGGCAGCGGCCAGCGGCCCGCTCGCCTAGACCCTGCCTGCCCGGGTGGGCCGTGTCCCGCCAGCGGCCCAGCGGCGCAGCCCGCCGGCTGGCTCCCCGCGAGCTCCTCATGGGCCGGGTCGAGCTGGCCTGGCAGTGGCTGCGGCCAGCTGGTGTTCGCCCTGTGCGGCGGATATTATCCGCCGCTCACGTGGTTGTTTCCTTTTCTTTTTCTCTTTATTTTTCTGCAGCTTTTATTTCTAGACTATTTCCCTCCGGGTTTTAGCCTAATATAAAATTTGCCTTTATAAATCTTAATCTAAATATTATTTATAATATATTAATTTATAATTAACATATAATAAATATATATATTTAAATTCCCATTTATCCGAAAACACTTTTCGGGACTTTTCCTTTATTCTTTCTCCGAACAACTTCGGATCTCTCCGCGTAACGATTTCGGCTTTCTCTCTTTCTCTACTATGATTCCGTCTTACGAATGATCGTTCTCATCGTACCCTTAAGTGTATCCTCTCACGGCTCAGGAATGATCTAGACATGATCTGTATCAATGATCAACAGAGGGACCAGGGATATCCATGTGACCCCTATGCATTCCTGATGACAATGTCGTTTGAACCGTCTAAATGTAGCATCCTCTTCCTTTTGTTTCTCGATACAACTTGTCCGAGATCCGATCAATGGTATCTTATACCTTGTTCAATCTCGTTCACAACAAGTTATGTTTACTTGTTACCGTGATATTACATCCCCGTGACCTAGTCGCATGTTGCAACATTTATAGATGTAATCTCACCAAGCCGGCCGTATGCATCTTTACCCGTCATGTGGGTGAACAAATCCCGGTCTTGCAGTCACATGTCATCTACTGTTCCTTCGGAAGACCCAACATACACCTTTATAGTCACCGTATTATCAGATGACGTTTGATGCAGTCAAAGCAGCCTAGGGAAACAGTGAGTAATATGAGCTCACGGTCTAAGAAGAAGGAGTCTAGGTATAGCTGTTGCAACAATGAACTATATGACTTGATTGTGTTGCAATCCTTCGAGGAATGTCCAACCACATCATTCTCCAATGATATGATCTCGTTGTCAGTCGGCATAAATGCCCATGATCTTGAAACCCGGATCATCTTCGTGACCAACGAACTAGTATGAATAGAGGCTACTAGGGACTTGGTTGTTTCATACCACACGTGTACCAATATTTCTACTTAGCACAATTCTAGCACAATATGAAACTATTATAAACTAATTGAAATATGACAATAAAAACCTATTTATTATTTGCCTCTAGGGCATATGTCCTTTAGAATCATCCTCCTCTATGTGTGCCTTCACGTACTCAGCGATGTTCGCCCCCACCCCTCCTCGTAGCTCGAGGTAACCGTGGTCTTCCAAGTAGAAATCCACTCGAAGCCAGTGCATTTCAGCTTGTTGGCAGCACCGAATGATTTCTCCAGCTTGCTCATCATCATGTCCATGAACTGAGAGATCTTCCCCCTTCCGCTCTTTGGAGAAAACTTTCCACTTTCTTAAATGTAGAAGACCAGACATCACAACTGCTTCATGTTTGTTTAGAAAACGTTCCAAAATACAGCAGTAGAACCTACATTAAATGTAAATGGTTATTATTGGCTAGCCAGTTCGAAGCAATGGATTCAAACTTGCCAACTAAAATGCCAAAAATCTCAAAGACATCATCCCACACAAGCCTCGAGACAGTGCATTCAAAGAAAATATGGCTGACAGATTCTTTTCCTTGCAGAGATTACATTCCTTATAGGTTTAGGGATCCCTGGACTCTTAGATTATCTCTACTCATGATTTTTTTTTGGGGAAAAAAGCCACACGAAAACTTAAACGCTAGGGGGATTTTTAGGTTCCACACAACCCGTAAATAAATCTATGTGACACTTCTAAAGTTAACTAAAGAGTACATAGAACTGAAAGAATAAAAACCTTTTGATTCATATTGCTAGATGAGTTGATCATCACTACTAGTATAAACTATAAACTGAGTTATCCCCTGAATCTCTTGCCACTGAACCATCATTTGTTTAGTGAAGGTTCTCCTAAAATCACATTTAAGTTGTAAACCATCCCATAACTCAGTTATAGTTTTAGTTTGTTGATTAAAACTATATAGACTTCCCAAAATTGGGTGGCCCAAGGAGAGTTGCCAAACCAGATGTGCTCCCAAAACTTGATAAGTTTACCATTCCCTACATGCTAGTTATAACCTACATCAATTGCCCTAGATGCCCACATGACACTCTTCCAAGAGGTAGAGGGATGAATATCATGACAACGTAAGATATTAGGATTTTAAGTATTATACTTAGCATCAATAATTTTCCTCGATAGATCTCCTTCCCCCTGAATACACCTTTTTTATCCAAGACCCAATCATGCATAAATTTAAATCCTAGAGGTTTGGGATACCCATGCCTCCATATTCTTTCTTCATGCAGACAGAAGGCCAGTCAGCTAGGTGGAGTCTATGATTACCTTCTTCATCATTTCAGAAAAAATAGCCAAATGGGAATCTAAGAGTTTATGGCCCATTTTGGAAATTTAAAGAAAGAAGAAGATATATTGGAATACTTGAAAGGCAAGCCTGAATCAGGACTTTTTTAGCTGCATAGGAAAGCATCCCCCCTCCAGCCAGTGATTCTACACAAGATATTCTATATCAGAGCTTGTAAATCCTCTCTTCTAAGATTATAAAAATGCAGAGGGATTCCTAGATATTTGATAGGAAAACTCCGCACCACACACTGAAAAACATTTATAAGGTTTGAACCTCAACTCCTTCCATATTAATAGGACTGAGTTCATACTTATGGTAGTTAATCCTCATCCCTAAAATTTGTTCAAAACAGGTGAGAATCCACTTGAGGTTAATAACTATTCTCTCATCATTTTCTAAAAAGATAATGGTGTCATCTGCATATTGCAGATACACAACACCACCAGGAATAAAGTTTGGGAAAAGCCCTTTGATTACACCACAAGTAGTTCCTTTGATTAATATTATAGAGAAGACATCAATCATGATGTTAAAAAGGAGGGGATCAATGGGATCATCATGCTAAGACCTTTTCTAGTGAGGAAGAAGTCACTTTCAATATCATTAACCTTAACCCCAATGGATCCATCTTGGGGCATATGTTTAATTAATCTAATAAAGGTAGATAAAAAACCTCTAAGCTCAAGCACCTCAAAAATAAAATCAAAATTAACTCTATCATAAACTTTTTTATAATTTGTTTTAAGCAATAGTACCTTATTTTAACTTCTTTGTACTTCATGGATAATATCATGAGTTGTAACCACACTTTCAGGAATAAACCTACCTCTAATGAAGGCAGATTAATTATAAGAGATCAACCTACCAATAATGAGAGAAAGTTTATTAGTCAAAACTTTAGTGAAAATTTTAAAAGAACAGTTAAGAAGACTTATAGGTCTAAACTTTTCCCGGCATCATTCTCATTAGGAATTAGAGTAATCATAGCAAAATTGAGTCTAAAGTTGTCTAATTCATTTTCTTCCCAAGCATTGAACATGGCAAAAAGATCAAATGTAATGATATCCAAAATTTGGTTAAAAAGAAGGATAGGCCATCAGGACCAAGATCACCTTCTGCATAAGAACTAAACACTGATATCTTAATTTCCTCCTCAGCTAAGTCATCCCTAAACCCTGATTTTCAGCATCACTTACTTTATCCTCCTCAGATAAGAAATCAGGCTTTAGCTGGATGTCGGGTCTAGATTCCCAAACAAAAAGATCTTTGTAATAATCAGTTGCTACCGTAAGCATATCCTTAATCTCGGTAACTGGGCCATCGGGTCCATCCAACACAATGAGTTTTTCCTCCTTCTCTAATTAGCTACTGCATGGAAGCATGCAGTATTTCTATCACCTTCTATGGTGTTTCTATCTCTAGATCTTTGTTTAGCTTTAGTTTCTTCTATGATCCAGTAGGAATTTAACTCTTTAAAGATAAAGGTCTAATCTATTTCTTTCATCAATGGAGAGAGGTTGAGTTTCTGATTTGATGTCAAGGACATCATACTCCTCCACCAATTCTCTCTTGTTTTCCTAATAGCACCTTCTATGTGATATTCTAACATTTAGCTAGTTTCCTAAAATGTCTAACTTTACCTTGCCAGATATCCAAGATATTCGAGCTATCCACTTTCAAAGACCAAGATTTCACTACAATATCTTTGAAATCAGGACTACCAATCCAGCACTTCTCAAATCTAAATTTGGAAGTTTTCAAGATTTGCCCTTCACCTGGATCCCACACAATGGGATAAAGCTCTAGCACTAGCTAGGGAAGATTTGGCATCAATACAAGTGGTACAAAAACTCTATCCAGTTTACACATAATGAGGTCTTCTTGGTTATTACCCCGGTCTAGGATCTGCCTACAAAGCCAATAAATGTCCTTCTTTTTCTTTTCTATATGGAAAACATAACATTATACACTTTAAATGGTGTTTTAAGGTACTGCACATGAGTACCATGCTCTCATTCTTTAAATAAAAATGGAAAACATTATTTAAATACTGAAAATATACAACTACATATACATATATACACCGTATGTCACAAGTTTTATTAAAAAATACGTTATATTTTAGGTTACACAAAAGGAATCGATTTTAGGATAAAATAAAAGATTTTATTACTTTGTACCACCACAAAAATTGTCTTTTCCTGAAGCCCTAAATAGAACACTTTTTTTTACCGAAACATTGCACAAATATAAAGGACATTGTTTACATATTCATAGCCCAAATGTTATTTATATTTTAAAAATAAAAAAAAGGCTCACCGGAGCCTGGGAGCAACAAATCCTCTCTTGGAAGAATTATGGTCCAGTGCCTCATAGATTTTTGTGGGAGTCAAAAATCCCTTTCAGAGTTAAAAGTTATATTTGGCTAGTACTAAAAAGTATCTTAACTACTGGTAGATGTTTACTCAAAGGGGGAACCGGTTGCGTGACGCAAGGGGGACTCAACCATGTCTCAATGGCCTCGTGCAGGGCGGGGGCGCTTTCTGGTGACATGGTGACATCGATGGCATGCCTGGCAAGGTTTTCTCCTATATCGTGATCTCGAAGATTGGTTGGCGGAAGATGGTGGCTATGACTTCTGTTGCGCGTACGCTAGTGCACACTGAGGATCGAGGATCTGCCAGACTAGTTGTGCCCCCGGCTAGCTATTGGGCAGTTAGGTGAAGCAATAGGTGTGAGGTCAGAGTGCTGGCTCTAATATGGCCACCCTTTTATCAAGGTTTTAGGTGTCGCGACTGTTTTTAGTGAGGTGGATTTGGGTTGATCTATATATTATCTTTGTAATATTTTGTTGAATAATAAATAAAGAAGGATACCTATATCATTTTGAATCTATGTTATGCTTCAATTCTATATTTGATTGCGTGCTGATCCAATTTACATGTGAATGAGAATGGAGAAATGGAGCTTCAAACTTGAGAAAATTACAAAAAAATCATCACAATCGTGGATCCATTTAACCACAATTTAGGTTGAGGACAAAAAACACGTGCATTTCCTAACACTATTTCAGAAAACACTGACTGTCCACTTCTCGCGCTAACGGGTATTATGACACGCGGGCCCTGCTGTTAGGAAAACGTGGAAAGCAGGGATGGTTCCGACCAGCCGGTCGTTCACGACGTGTGCATTGACCTCAGGAGTCTCGTTCAGTCAAACTCGTACCCCCAGGCAGCTCACTCTCAGTCCTGTCTTTTCTCTCACCCGAAGCAATGTCATTGGCGGCGAACCCTCTGGCGGCTCATCGGGCAGCGGTGGCTCGATCGGAGGAGTTGACGGTAGCAAGGGTGGAGCACGCACATGCGACAAGGTCCCGGGCTTCCTCACGGGTGAGAGTGATTATTGTGGGAGCTCGATCCTGACTACTATGATTTGTTTGCCATTGAAGGCAGTCGTGGCCAATGCCTAGAAGGATTCCCCGGTGTCGAGCCATCACTTTACAACCGGTTTTGGTAGCGGTGTAGAGTATGTACACTTATGTAAATCAATGTAGCTTATCTTAAGGATTTGGGGGCTAGGTTTGCAAATTTAATTTGTTTATCATAAGTTCTATAGCTTAGATAACGATATATGGGATGAATATGTTAGCTTGATTAAGATAGGGGCTATGCGATTATAGATAACATGTACCATATCACAGAAAATGGTACGGGGTTAGCTGGGTTGGAGATTGTTGATGGAATGTCCAATGTGCAAAAGATGCTACAATAGTATTAGAGGGAAATATAAGCTATTTCTAGTCATTAACATAGAAGCAGTAGAGAAGCAAATTCACATAGCAACAATTGGAGTGCTTCAGTGGATGATGAGGGAGTCTTGTTCCCTAGCCAGGAATGTCCAACAACAAATGAAAATTTAGATCATTTGTATGCCATAACCTAGCAAAGAAACAATAAGCAGTTAGTTATAGTGGAAGATGGGGAGCAGTGATTTATGACCCAAAGAAACAAAAATCTCAAAAGCAGAAAGGCAAGGAGGTGGTTGTAGAAGAACTGAATTCAGAAGAAGAAGATGAAGCATATTTTTATTATGATCAGGGAGAGTACATACCTTAAGAAATAGAAGTGGCCAAGAGGAAGCAGGAAGCTGAGTTGAGCCAGAGGATAATAGATATGAAGAGGAAGATAGCTTATACATTGTTACACTGTGAAGGTGACAAAGACGTGGAAGACATATTTTATGACTCGGATGGATCAGATAATGATAGTGAATGCATCTTTGTTGCTGAATCTGAACCTAAACCTAAACCTGTCAAGAGAAAACTTAATCCAAAGAGGAAAGGAACAACAAATAGATCACATTGCAGTCAAACAATACACAACACCAGGGGATTTTGTTCCATCTTTTGATCATGGCACGAATGGGGAGTTAGGTGCAGATGATGATGATGCCAATGAGCATATGAAGTGGGTATGACCACCAAGAAGAAAAAAATAGAGCTAAAAGGTTGAAGCGGCAGTGGTATGATGAGAGGAGGCTTCAGCCAGAAGAACAATTATGTTTAAAGATGTGCTTTGAAGATGTGTACTAGTTCATAAGAGCTTTCTAGACGCTGCACATTGCACAACTTAAGAACTTCATGTATCACGAAAAATGTAAGGATAAAATCACAGCTAAGTTCTCATAAGAAGGATGTCCTTTTTATATGACATGGTTCTCACATAAAGGGTGAAAAAGGCGTTATATCTAATGAAATTAAATATAGGTCATACTTGTTCCACAAGGTGAAAGATGCAAGGTTACTAGAAAGTGTGATGCTAAGCGATGTGAGCAGAGTTTGGGAATTGGCCGGGACTAAGTATGAATCTGTGATTGAGACAACCAAGGAAAAGTTTGGAGTAGATGTGCCAAATATGATGGCATGCAAATCTAAGAGAAAAGCTCTACAAGCTATTTCGAGTGATCATATCAAGCAGTACGAAGGATCAAAGATTAACTTCAAGCAGTTCCTGACACAAACCCTGACAGTAAATGCATTGTCACTACAAAGGTTCTAAAGAGTATCCTTCTCCAAACCCAAGATTTCATGGGCTATTTTGTTGCATAGGAGCATCACTACAAGGATTTCTCTCAAGATGTAGACATTTCATAGGTAAGTGTGTACATATTTGCATTGTAGCCTTTTTAAATATGCTATAATTAATTTTCTAACATGTGCAATGAATATTTAAAGTTGGATGGATGTTTCATCAAGCTCAGCACTGGACAAAAAATTCTTGCTGCTATGGAAGGGATGGAAACAAAAATATATACCTAGTTGTTTTTTTATAAGGAAGAGAGAGATAGCTGTAATTGGTTTCTGACACAACTAAAGTATGCAATTGTGGAGAGTCCAGACATTTTAGAAAGTACACATTCGTTTCAGAAAGGCAGAAGGTATTTTTCTTAGCTTGTAGAAATGTGTAAAAATACTGCTAGTAATTTTTTCTTATTTTTCCTAGCTTGTATAAATGTGTACAAATATGCTAGTATTTTCCCTTATTTTTCTAGCTTGTAGAATGTATACAAATGTTGCTAGTATTTTCCCCTTATTTTTTCCTAGCTTGTAGCAATCTGTACCAATATTTCTAGTATTTTTACCTTATTTTTTCTAGCTTGTAGAAATATGTACCAATATATTTCTAGTATTTTCCCTTAATTTTACTAGCTTATAAAAGTGTGTAACAATATTTCTAATATTTTTTCCTTATTTTTCCTAGCTTTTTAGAAATGTTTACCTACATTGTAGTATTTTCCCCTTATTTTTTCTATATTCTAAAAGACTGTATCAAATATTGCAAGGCATGGTAAATGCACTAAATCAAAGTCTTGCCCAATTTCCATCAAAAGTATTGCATTCGACATATCTATGCAAATTTTCAAACAACTTCTTTCAAAGGTGAAGAGCAAACGAAATTCATGGATTCTGCTAGCTATTCTTACACAAAAGCTGGATTTGATGCTGAAATGGAAGTTATGAAAAATGCAAGTTTAGAAGCTTGGGAGTGGCTAACATTCCAGTTGAATGTAGTGCTAGCCATGTTATGGACTACAACTGTAAAACAGATTTAGTTGTCAACAGTGTGAGTGAGGTTTTCACTAGGATGATCCTCGATGTTAGAGCCAAATCAGTCAAAACTATGATGGAAGACATCAGAGGTAAGATGAAGGTGAGGTATAATGGGAAGAGAAATGGCGCAATGAAGGCTAGGATGTACGCATTAAAAAAAAGACGTCAAAGATGGGATCGCTGCTGGGAGTAACGGGTAAAAACATGTTTTTTTATTCCTAGTAATTCTTGTACTTGGGTCGATGAACCACTAATTTTGTAGTTAGCAAGCTCGCTAACGATGTAACTGTGTTACTGATCAAAAAAGGATGTTGCATGGCTTTCCTAGAAAGAAGAGAAAAAACAGAACCTAAAGTTGATGGAAAATACGATAGTGTTTCTTTGGGCATTCTATCATGCTGCGGGTGTTGTTGCGTTGTTTTCATTTTGTAGTTCCAGAAAGTTGGAGCTTTCAGTTCTTTCTTTCAAACGTTTTGCTGGGTCCGCTCTTGGGTGGAGGTGTGTTGCTGATGAACATTGTAGCTTGATTTCTTTAATGTAAATGGGGGAGAAATCCCTTTCATAAAAAAACGTTGGAAGTTTGTGTAGGTGCAGATGTCCAAGGAGTAAGAACTAAAGAGTATAACAGCCTAAAGTGCTTACAGATTCTAATGTACTCGGGGCAAAGAAACAAAATCAGGTGAAGCTAGTCGTGGTATGCACTCGGGGCATTGAAAAAAGGAGGATGTGGCAATATCTGGAAGAAATAGACTAGTTTTCAGTTCGAAGTGGATTGGAGTAAGTTGTAAGAACTGGCAGTAGCTTTACTTAATAATTTCTGGAGAGAAAAAAAAGGTTAGGCTCATTTGGCAACGAAGTTTATCTAAAACCGAAGTATGCAATAAATACTAGTCTGGGAAAAGGATCTCTGACCTTTTCTAGTAGTGCAAATATACTACTCCCCGTAGATGTTACTCCCTCCCAATAATTATTGCCATGGTTTTAGTTTAAATTTGAACTAGAATCACGACAAGAATTATGAAATGGAGTAGTGTTTGCTAATGCCATTGCATATAATGCTGCAGTTTTTGCTACAGATGGAGGTATATAGGTAGAATAGTTCATTCAAACATTCATTTCATTTGCGTTAAAAGAATAAAGTTTTAGACTACAGGATGGAGTTTGCCGAAGGTTTACTTCGAGAGTTCTGGACTGAAACAAAAGCTATGCTACATATATAAAATGTTAATAGTATCAACAACATATAGGTAAATGACAGATTATAAGTCGCTCCGTTGTCAATTTGTTCTACACATGGATCCTCTGACCAAAATTTTGACCAGCATTAAAGTAGGATGGTCTGATTTAGGAGAAGCAGCTTACACAAATCCTGGTAAGCAACCATATGGTATTTGAACATACTTGACAATTAAGAACAAATGGTGGCAAAGACAGGTGAGCCGGCACAGCAAGCTCAAAACTGCAGTTGCATCTCAAAAGGCTACAAAACTTGGTAGACAACAGGACTACAAAAGCTTAAAAAAAGTGATGCCAAACATTCAACTATGAAGATCAGGCTGGGTAAAATTGAGATAATAAGCTTTTACTAGAAAGAAAGCCTTCACGAAGCTGAAAAACCAATTATGCTGATCTTTATCAGGAAAATACATACTAGAATTGCAAAAAACATGCACGAGAAGCAAGTTGCTCCTCAACTTGTTGTCTGCATTCCTAACCAAACATAAACGTCTGATTTGCATCTGTAACCCATTCATATATTCCCTCCGGTCCATATTAATGTTCTCAACTTTGTCTAGATACGAATGCATCTAGTCTAAATCTTTAACTAGGTACATCCGAATCTAGATAAAGTTGAGAACGATAATATGGGCCGGAGGGAGTACCTATTTCAAAAGTAGATACATAGTATCTTCTCCATGGCCAAAATATAACTGTTAGCTTATATCAATATGTGGACGTTATGCTTCAACACCTTGGTAAAATAATAGATCAAATGTATCTACAATTTTTTATCTTTCTGAGCGTGCAAAGCAAGAATCCTCGAATCAGACATAAGCATATTTATACGTCATGAACAAATTCAAGAGAAACAAAAATTACGTCTACACTACTAACCAGAGTTACCAGGATGCACCGTGATACAATACTGGCCGCATCTATCTCCTAAAGGCACAATAATGTTAGGAGTCAGGTTAGCATTTGGACTCCGCTTAGGCATTTCCAATGATGAGAGGTAGAATTGAATTTTGAATAATGAGGCGCAGGAATATAATCAGTGGAGCTATACTTTTAAGTTATAACATCACTGGTTACAGCTGTTTTCACAATCATTTGCTTATAAGTTATAAGCATACACTCCGTACAATCATTTGCTCTGGGGGCACCTTCAACATGATTAAGGCGATTGGTGCAACAGCTAATTTAAGTTAGCTACTCATAAAGTACCACGTATTTTGATAATAATATGGGACGCAATCCTCCAATGTTTTTATCTGTTGATACTGAAGGCAGAACGGATACCAGTTTTCTGTAGAACTGGTGTGAGTACACATCATGGTTAACTAAACACAGTGCCGATGAGAAGGGAAATCAAGATCTGGAATAAGCAAGATACAGTTCAAGCATGATTCAAAACAAAATGATTTTATGGATCACAGGCTACTAGATATCAAACCATAGTAAGTCAAAAAAACACAAGAAGTCCAAAACGGTGAGACACATTAGCTTGCGCAATTCACTACAACTTGAAATATAGACTTAAAAATTCACGTAGGAACAGTTAAGAACCAACACAGGTCAATTGGCCAAACAGATTGAAGAGAAAGTTACAAGAAGAGAATAGTATCAAAGAGTACAACGCTGTACACCTAAATCATCTACCCATCATTAATAATATACAGGTGCACACAGCATATCACGAATCAAATTCCTAAATAAGTAGGGAAAAGATGAGTTACAGGGTCACCGTCTCACCGGTCGTCTCCGATCAATTGACGAATCTATGATCTGTCGCCGGCTGCGGGCTGGCCGCTGTCGTAGTCGACGATCTCGTCGTCGGTGACGGATCGGGAGTGCTGGACGATGGAGCGGCCGATGGAGTTGATCCACTCCTCCTTCTCCTTCTCGGAGTCGGCGACGAAGTACATGGTCTCGCGCGGGGTGGAGAGCTCGAAGGCGAACTTGCGGTTGAGCACGTCCTCGGCGCCCTTGACGGTGAGGCAGGTGGCGACGGGGATGACGCCGCGGGGCACCGACGCGCGCGTGACGGTCGAGTCCTTGAACCAGAAGAGCTTCCCCTGCTTGAGCACGAACCACCGCCGCCGCCACGTCTTGATGTACTCGCCCTGCTTGTCCAGCCAGCCCCCGCGCTCGGGGGCGCGCCAGAAGTCGACGCCGCCCGTGGGGTCCGCTTCCACGGACGGGGCGCCGGTGCCCATCACCGCTCGCCATAGGCTCGCCGCCATGAGATGCGTACGGATTTGGGGATCGGGTCGAACGACTGGGGTGTTTTCTGGGGAGAAGGGTGTTCGTTCGTTTGTTTCTCCCCCATGATTTTAACGGAACGGGAAGGGGTGAAATCAAACTGTGTTGTAAACGTACAAAGAATTCGCATTGTACTTTGTCAGAACATACACAAATTCGCATCGTGCTTTTGAAGAAGTGGAATCTGATTACTCCGGACTTTTTTTAAATTCAACCGATCTATTAATAATCATAACAATATTATAAGAAATCTTAAAGTAATAAAAATTATTTAGCGACAACTATAGACACTAGGTGACACGTCGTCGTCCTCGTGCCTCATCGCTAGGGGCGTGGTTGGTAGCTCGCATGAAATGAAAATAGGCCTGGAGATACAAAATCAAGCTGATTTGATGCCTACCTTCATTTCACGTTGTGGCCCGCATGCCCCTCAAGGCAGCAACATGCCAGGCCACTAGCAAGAAAAAGCTTATTGGTAAAAAAAGAGATTAGTGGCGTTAACTCACACGCCACTGGTAACTGATACTGATGGGTGTGCTGGAACGCCACTAGTAAAATATTCACTAGTGGCATGTGCCAAGAACGCCACCACTAATCTCTTCACTAGTGGCGTGTAAGTTGAACGTCACCAGTAAACCCACTAATAGTGACGTTTGAGTTTTTCTGAATGTCACTGACTTCAATTCAAAAATTAAAAAAAAATACTAAAAATCTTGAATATAGTAGCAATATCAAATAACATGATACAACAATACTGAACATGCTACTAAGAAGACATTGGCATGTTTCGGGGGACCATAACTGTATACTCTGTCCATGCCAAGCACCGGAGAATTGGTCACATCTTTTTTTCGAATGCAATTTTAGTGTGAGAATATGGACTTATCTTCAAATACATTAGGGACAAGGTTCTGGACCAGAGATGTTAAAGCATGCAAAATGATGCAATATTGTCATCCTGGCCTGTTGAAATATTTGGAAACAGAAAAATAATGCAATATTTAAAGGAATTCAACCAACTTTTAGAAGATGGGAGGCAAGTTTTGTTGCAGACGTCTCTCTGTTGAAACATAGGATTAAGAAAAAGGCTATACCCTCTCTATCAAGATGGATTGACAATCTTTTGTAGTTAGTAGGCATGTCCTTTTTTCCTTTTTATTATGTTTTTTATCTTCTTAACCTTGTTGTAAATAGCACCTTCTTAATGCTTCAATAAAAGACTGTGGGGGCTCCCCCTGCAATAGTTAAGCTAAAAAAACAATACTGAACATTATTCAGAATACAACCGCATAATGCAATACCTAGCAGAAATCTATTAGCTAGTTCTACATGAGGAAATGGTCTTCAACGTCAGAAGACTCTGAGTTGTCGGGAATCTCGTATGAGAAATAGATGATATCATGAGTATTGTTGAGGTAGATCCTCAAGCGCATCCTAGCATCCATCACATACCTTTCTACCAATTCTGTCTAAAATGGTCTAGTAAAGTAAGTTCGGTTCGTCTCATTAACTACTAGAATCTTGTATGTCTTATCGGATACGGTCTCTTGCACCAAGATTACCTCAAACTATCCCTCATGATTGATGTGTATGTTCACTTGGTCAAGATAGTCCTTTCTTGCATAGCAAGGGGTGATCGAAGAAAAAGATTATACGAAAACAATAGTTATTTTCAATGAAAATGCATGCAAGGTTGGAAATCGTAATTAAACTAAACATACCACCATAGTCTTAAAGTTTTCGGGAAGCATTATGGTAAATTTCTTATCGTCGCAACTTCCGTGGCCACACTTGACGTAGGGATGTATTTCTTGCATGATCATTTAATATATTAAACATGCATCCTCTATAAGAAAATCCTTTCTATAAAGAACCTAAATGAAGAAAAACAAGTTCAAGTATCAATAGCTATAAAGTCTCGTATAAAGACACACGAGGAAAAAAAGAGTACCTACACGACCAAATCAAATGCGCTAGATATTCATGGACATATGACAAGATCTTATGGGAACCTTTTCTCATCAAATGGTGCTATAGTATAATCATCGACCATTGCAACAAGAAGTTAAAACAAACAAACATCAAATAAGGTCAAATCAAGAACATGCCTCGTGCTTACATTGGACACAAGATTACATGGATGGTGTAAGTGAGCCAAGTAGGATGCAAAAGAGTTGTATGTGTGCATATCACAAGGCTCATTTATACCACCCGAGAACCGCATCCGAAATTGAGGTGTTGGGTATATGCTAAATGGGTATCACCATTGTGTGTCTCTAATCGCCTAACCCAGGTGGCCCACAGTTGGTAGCAAGGCCTATGATCTGCTGGGTGGCCCAGTTAGACGGATCTAGAAGGGAGGCTCATGCTGGAAGAAGGAAGGCAACGGTACAGTCACCGACCAACCCAGAGCCTTGGAATACAATACACAAAGACTAGTTAGTATTAGTGTAGAACTTTGTAACCTATCCGACAAGGATCTTTCCCTGTAACCCTAGGTTTTGGTGGCTTTATAAACTGGACTTGTGGGGGCCTTTAGGGCACAACTTACAACACCTCTCACAGCAAACCGATCTCTGTAACTCGGCATATTGCCATTATAGTGATTTATAGTAGGATTAGGGTTTTGCCACCGTTGTGGGACCTGAACCTGGGTAAGTTGTGTTACCTCGTACCCACCAACTCACCTTCTCTCCCACCTCTCTAAACACGCTCTGTGAGGATCCCTCCATGGCATACTCGTCGGCAATACCACGACAGTTGGTGCCCACCGTGGGGCATGAGGCGCTTCAAGCTCTACACCGAGCTAGGTCCAATCATTTCGCGGGAATCGGCGACACCGTAGCCATTGGGTGCATTCTCTTCTCCGACAATGTTTCGATCATCCCTCCGGACAACATCCACACTTCGGAAATTCTCCTTCTCCACCGCTGCAGTGGTCACCGTCATGGCCACCGCCGTGCTAGATGAAGACGCGTCGGCCATTTGGGTGGTAGCAGTGATCTTGGATGGGCGGCGCTGTGCGATTTGGTGGAAGGAAATGGAGAGAAAGGGCGCGATGTCGTTTGGAGGAAGACGAAGGCACATGCGCTGGTGAGAGAGAATAAGGAGATCTGAACCCCTTATATGCCTCGCCTGCGTCAAGATTCATGTGAAATGAATAGTGAACATGCCACACATCATGGAAGGAGCAAGGTAACCTCCTCGAGAAGATTACGCCTCCTTGATATCCGTGTGTGCATCAAAACGGCGCCTCGGTTCCACGATAGGTGGACCCACCAACGGTCATGCTGTCAGGAATGTCTGTCACTGATGTGACTTAACCTTGACTGATGTTAGGTTACGTCAGATACCAAGTTCTGGCTTTTTAATTTTAAGTCGGAAAATCAAATGGCAAACTCACAGGTCTGACTCAATTGGAGACTCGGATCCTACTTTCCTTTTGGAGTTTCAGGAACCATTCAAGATTCTGCAAGATGAAGATAGATCAAGCTAGACGATGGAATCCGACTCTGGATCTTGGAGGCTTCCGGGGGCTACTGTTGGGGATATACTTTCCGGATATACCCACTGTGACTCGCTGAACAAGGTGGCCCACTTTGGGTTATATATTTTCTTCACGGGCGGCACAACTAGGGAGAGAAGACGGAGATCCATCCGGCTACGGGAAGGCCCAAAAGACTTACCAACTTAGGCATGTTTAGTTCTTGTAGTCTAGGATGTACTTTGTAACCGACTCTTAGTAGTAGCCGGATAGGTCTCTCCTGTAACTCTAGGCCAAATATCTATATAAGCCATCCTAGAGACTGATGACTGCAAGTGCATAGATCATTTGTAGATAGTTTCAAAATAAAGATATCGATCCCACAGGGAGTAGTAGGCGAAAGACTAAAATGCTTTTAACTATAACTAAACGAAGTACTTAAGAAATAACTTTAAGATGCAAGATAAGTAAAGTTGTTTTTGAGTTTTTGGTTGAATGTGGTGACCCAGCATACCACTGCATGATGTAGTACACTATAGCCATTGACATAACACCAATGAAACATCGTTCACTAGTATTACATCCCTCAGAGTGGTACAACAGAAACACAGCAGGTCCAAGACATGATTATAGATTACAACTCGAATCTTTACAAAAGATCCACAGAACACTCTAGGTTAAAAAGGAGGAAATAACTTCTTACAAAGAAGAACCAGAATAACAACTCATAACTATCTAGTTACTAAGACTAGCATCTAAACTAATTGGCTTGCAATTGCTACTAGTGCAATGCTCTATAGAAGTAGGTTTTATGGCTAGAGAACCTACTCCTATCTACTCAAGGACTTCGTCTTCACTTCAAATGATGTATATGTTAACTTCATTGACTTTATTGAAGAACTTGAGTTATCGATGATGGTTTCTTGAGGATAAGTTGGTGTTGACGTCGTCTTCAATGGCTTAGAACCTAGCAAGGGTTAAGAAGGTATGGTTGAGTATGAGCGTACTCAACAAGTTCACTAAAAAGGAGTGTATGATGCACTATCTCTACAGCCACAGACCAAAGGTCGTAGGCAATGCAGGTTTTCGTAAACATTTTTTCAAAGGTTGCTTTTATTCTGAAAACTATGTCCGACAACCTTCACAGGTTGACCAGAACTTTCATGGAGTTCCTTTCCTGCCGCGTTCGTAGCTCCTTCCCGAAACAAGGAGTAACATGTCACAGTTCTTACACTCTGCAGAGGTGCGTTACTTTACCCATGAGAGACCAAATCCTTGTGGCACAACCGGGCAGCTTACCTGTCCACAATTCCTTGATGTGGGGCCCAGTAGATGATCCAAGCTAATCACTGGCCTCCCCGCGACCCCGCATGAAGACACGACCCTCCAGGTCATGCCCCACCTCTGTTAAGCCCCTTATAGGACCAGCTATAACTCTAGTAGGCACCCGAAGACTCTATGAGCCGGTTGTGCCCCTAGAAAGCTCCATAAAGGACCGACTATACCTCCAGCAGTCCCTCACAGATAGTCTAGACACCAAAATTGTGGGGAACTAAGGGGTCCCACCCATGTGCTAGATTCTCCATGAGAAATCAATAGCCTCACGATAAGGTCATATGTCCATGCGAAAGGAAGAAGATCCAGCTGTCTTCTCTGTCCCATTCCAAATCTCATGGTTAACGCGTAATATACAGCGCTAGAATCACTGGCGACGTTGGCTGTTAAGTCCTAGATATTATGTTCCCTTACCACTGGAACTGTATCAATAGGTTATTACCATTTGGTAAATAATCCATAATCATATTATTATGAAAATAGTGTTTTTGACTTTTTGAAATGCAGGTGATGACAACATTTGAGTTACAAGCATTTGATAGAAAATAACCAAAGGACATGAGAAAGTGTGAACTTGCCTTTTGTGATTGCAAGATTATGCAATCATGGTCTTTGAGATACTAGAAGATCCAAAATCTGAAAATAACATCATTGGTCCGGTAAGGACTAATGTTTATAGAAGCAGGATGCAATTATGCATAAGTAATGTAATGCCGTTTGATAAACACGAATCCCCAAAATAAGTGTATTTGATCTAGGGTTCGAAAGCTTGTGGTGATATCTTTAGAATGTGCTCCACTTTTATACCAGCTTCACACTTGTGCTTCTTGTTAAGGCTTGTGAGAGTGTGTGAAACAATATGTAAATATAACAAGTAGCACACAATACTAAAGCACTCAAATGGGGCATATTATCTAAAAGATTTCTTAAGCAAGATTATTAATCAATTAGAGCCTTTATAGAAATGCTGAAGGATTATTTTTAATGTTTCTTAAAAGAATAACCTTTTAGGAAAAGATTAATTTACAAGGTAAAAGCATTTAAGTGTTTAACATGAAAAGTATATAAGTGGAGTATAATAACATTCTAAGATTGAGGTGAATTGCTATTTGGTAATTATGATGGAAATTATTATGTTAAGTTGTTAAGAGTTAAAGGACTTATTATAAGATTGATGTTTGAAGTGGCAAAACGAATAACTTTTGAAGAAAAGATTTCTTTGTTAATGTTTAAACAATCTTTGTGGTTAATCGAATGTGATCGATATCGTTTGCACTTATCCGATAAGCTTGGACTTGAGATTGTTGGTTTAGTTTGGATTTATGATTTTTTTAAAGGTTTTATAAAGTTAATAAGTTACACTTAAGCTTTATTATAGATCCAAGTTATGGATTTGGACTTAGTATTTAGTTATAAAGGATTTAAGGCTTTATATAGAGAATTTTGATTATTTCTTACTTAATAAATGTTTTTTTAAAATTTATAAACTAGGACTTTTATAAAATAGGTAAGGATTTATTTCCTTAAAATCTTAAAATACTTTAGTAAAATACTTTTAGTATTTTTCTAGTAAAATATATTTACTCAAGATCTTAAAAGTGATTTTCATTTATTTTTAAGTATTATTTGTATTTTTATAAAACTCCATAGAGATTTAAATGTTTTGAATATTTACTTTAAGTTTTATTTGTAAGAAAAATAAGTTAGTATTTTTATAAAATTGTAGACTTGTTTTTTTATGCAAAAATGATTTTTATCAATTTTTAGGACTTTTCTTTATTTTATTAAATTTCATTTAGTGTTTTAGTGATTTTAATACTTAGTTAATTTTTTCTTATCTTAAAGAAGTAGTTTTAACTTTTTCTTAGGTAGGTATTCTTTTTCTAAGCATTTTGATATATCATATGTATTTTTGGGATTTTTTTATATTTTCCTAGGGTATACATTATGTTCAGGGGTAGTTTGATCATTTAGTAATTGGGTAAACAACTTTTTTTTGTATTTTTCTTTGGAACTAGGCCGGGCTCACCGAGTGACCCATCTAGGCCCAATTTTGCCTAACTGGGCTCGGGGTTAAACCCCACCCCGGTCCAGTCCTCCCACCCACTCTCTCTCACATCTCACGCTCTCGTTTCCCCCTTCTGGTTGCTGGCGACGTTGCCGTTGTCGCCTTCCCGATTCTAGCGAGGCAAGCCATTGCAGTCACCGTCGATGGTCCCTAAAGCTTTGCCCCCCTCTAGCCTAACCTGGCCCTCCAACTTGATTTGGGAATAGGTCTTGTACCAGGACGCACCCATCCTTCACTGGTGCTAGGGTTTTCATGCCCGCGGCGCCGCCATTCCACCGATGGTGTGTTGTTCTTCTCGCTGGGCTACTCTAATGCTATGGTGGTCGCGGTGTAGCAGTGTGGCTCGACGCGATTTGAGCATCATGATGCTCCTCGTGCCACCATGCCGCAATGCTCTATTTTGCCGTTGTCGTCGATACTGCTTCTGCTTCCTCTCCGGCGAGATGTGACTCACCAAAGGTAGGTACCACTTCTAGCTATTCCCCTCTTTATACTCCTCCTTCCTCTGCTACTAAATCTAGCCTCACAGATCTCACCTTAATCAGGATCTTTCCATTCTTTGATTTATATGAGTCTCATATGAAAATGTTCTTGTAAAGATCTTGAGCAAATATTGCTCAATGGTTCTATCTGTAGTGATTCTAATCACATACTTATGATTTTTTTGTGGTTTGACTTGGTTTAGTATTACTGTGCTTCCCACGGTTCAGACGGTTCATATGATATTTAGCTGCTATTACTATGAATACCCATAAATTCAAACGTTGGTTTTGAATTTAAACACAGTTAGACTAGTCTCTGAATTGGTGTTGATGGTTTTGGTTTGTGCTTCACCGAATCATGTACTCAATGTTACCTGCTACTTGATACAGTATACATGACAGTGTACTTAATGGTACTTTACTTAACATGATCTGCCATGTGAGTGGCTTGGATAAAAATTATCCAATTTTTGGATGTCCAAGTATAACGCTGTTTGGGAAAGATTAGCTCTGGCTAGTGATATAGAGTCTAAGGCCTTGTCTTGGGCAAGAATGTGCTTCTAATGATTTCTTCTTCTTTGGTCATGTTAATGTGATGATCCCCAAATCAATCATGATACAAAACACTTATTGAGTAGTTTTGTTCTAGAGGTAAATGATTCCCATTTTACTGTCTTAGGAAGATGATTTATATTCCAATTTGGAATTGGTGGTAGCCATGGTTTTGAATAAGCTGATGATGATCAGATTATGCACAGGCATGATCTTGGATAGATATAAATTGGAATATGCAAACTAGATTCTCTTTATATACTTAATGGCTTGATATAGAGAGAAATGATTGAGTTCCTGTTAATCTCGACAGAGAACTAATATTCATATTTGATTCCTAGATTATTTTCTAGGAAAATGATAGAATTTGTTTTGTTTGAATAACTTGAGAGCTAGCTAATATAGAAGAATTATTCGGGTGGCTTCAGCTGTTTTGGGCTGCTACTGTGGTGGCTCCAACCTTGGAGAGTGCACAATGGTAGCCTAGGTAGCATGACTTGCTACTGGGAATAGCTAAAGTGGTGTAGTTGATGTTGGTGTCAACCAGAGAGAAACTTAGCTTATGATGCAAAAGGTTGAAGCTAGTTTGGTGGCTGAAATACAGATCCTTTCACTTGGCTTTATCTTAGCTCTAGGATGATACTAGAGTATCACTACTACCCAGTCTGAGATCTCTCTCTCTCTCCAACCTCGTGCTCTAAACAAAATGATAAGAACATATGCTACTGATGATATTGGTTATCAACCTATTATTGTATCAAGTAAACAAACCTCTATTTATTGATGCAATGGATGATCTCATGGCGAGTTGATCTTTGCAGATAGATATACTGGAATATAAGAATTCTTGATCTATTGGCTAAGTAGTGTAGTAAATACACCAGTGGCTTCTTGATCACCTACATCTTGCTCTCTCCTTTATAGCTACCTCTCCTATTCTTTGCTGATCTACTCCCTCTTTATTCTTGTGCTTCTGATACAGCCGTGGCCTGGCCTTCTTTTCCTAAAGTTGTTGCCTGACCTTTACTTTCCCCTTGTTCTAGCTCTTGGATGGCTCCAGGGAGCAACCAGAGACTGAATATATGGTGGATTTGATATGTATGATTATTTGGGTGCTAAACAGGGTAGTTCCTAGTGGTATGCTAAGAACGATGTCTTCTTGAGGTGGTACTATGGCTAAGCAGTGCTGTTGAGAAGCTGAAGTGTGTAACTTCAGATGTGTACTAATAGTTGTGCTGCGGCTAGCTCTCTTGTGCATTTTCTAGGTTGGCTGTGGTGTTGACAACACACCACTGCATGCTGGTGACTGAGCTGCTAGTGTACATACCTCTCATGGGTGGATCAGATCAAGTAAAAAACTTGATATTTCCTGACGTTCTACCCTCCTTTATCTTTTTTATCTCTCTTTGGTGAAACTTGCCCCTATCTAATGCCAATGATGCTATGCTGATGCAATAGTCTGATAAGAACAGATTCTATATTGGCCCCTTTTAATACCACTCAATGATGACCAAGCAATGCATTTCATTGCCAACCTGAGAGTACAATAACCCCCATAACCCCTTGTTTTCCATTTCTTTTGTTTGTTGTTTTTGCTTGTAGGAAACAAGACTAATGAAGATAAGGAGATAGCTTAGAAATAAGTTTAGGTTTCCTTTTACTCATTTGTAATTGATTTTCTATTTGGATAATGTAAAGACAATGTAATATTGTATTACTCATGTAATAAAGTTAAGTGTTCTCTCTTATTGTAAAGTCAATTTCTCTTCTAATTTATCTTTACTTGTAATTGTAGTAAACTAAAGTGTAATTTCTTATTTTGTATTCTAGAATTTGTAACTATTATACGATATTTACTAATAAGAGTTCAATTCTCGTTTGTTTGTAAAAACATTAGTATTCTTTACTCTTTATGGTATTTCATTTTAAATTTTCATTTATAGTATGATTATTATAATTTGATTTACTTTATTGTTTATATACAATCTTTATTTAATATTGGAATATTCTAAATTCTAAAGTATCTAAAATTGAATTTCAATTCTCAATTTAAAATATGAATTGAATTGTTTCTTGAGACACAAAAATACAGTAGAGGTCATGTCGAAATCTTTCGCACTTGCTTTGATGTTCCCATCAGTACAAGAGAGATATCGATCCCTCTACAACTTCTTTAGTTTTGCGCGAAAATTCCCCAGATTTTCTTATGCACAAACATGTGTCATGTATATTTTGAGGTGTTAATCCTGAGATGTTACATTGAATAAGGTAATTTAAAGTAAAGCAAAACTTAATGCAGAAAGTAAGAATCGCGTGTGTAATAGAACTTTGGAACTACAATAGGGAAAAAGGCGTTCTTGGGGAATAGTGGATACACCACTAGAAATTTAGACTAAGCAATCAAGATTATTATAACGAATATTATCATAATGTGTATGTATGTGGGAGGAGCTCAAAATATGGACGATTAGCCAGCAACCGCTGCACACATCATCATCATAACCATAGCAGAGCAATCGACATCAATCAAATTACTGTGCTATTAAGGGATTTCTCCCGTGGCATGGACATGGCTTTATGAGTTCTCCTTGATACCCCCAAGTTAGTACGTAAGGATTGACAACAACTTTATAGTCACAATAAGTGTTATCATTCCTCCGTCTACCATCAAGTAATCCCCTTCATCGAGTCCCCATAAGAGGCAAGTATTACGGAGGTGCACAACTCCCAACATCAAGATGAACACAATTAACACATACACATAATCATGTATAATATAATAATCTCTATCTCATCTCAATCATATGCTAGGGTTTCTCCATCTCCCCAAGAACTAGAGATCTACTCAGACATGGAGGCAGTCAACATCATAGCAATGGTAATGGAAACAATCATAGATGAATAGTACTTGTATAAATCCACAACGAGTATGGGAATTACAACAAGATCTAGACAAGATGTAGATGGGATGGATGGAGATGGTGGTGATGCAGCGGTGGATGATGAAGATCGATGCCTTAGCCTCCCGGATCTACGCAGGGCGAAGATGGATCCCTGGCGGATGAGTTCCCCCTCCAGATGCCTTCCGGAGGTGAGGTTTACGATTTATGGGTGTTCTGTATGTCGTCTCTCCGAACCAGTTGCACGGGGTGAAACTATTTGAGGAGGCGGAGGCGACGCCAACTATACGGCCGGAGCTATACGACCGGAAAATTTACTCCGGTCGTATAGTTGGTCGTTGAACCTTCTGCCTCCCTTGTTCGCTTCTGGTTTTCTTCTAGTATTATTAATATTTCCCAAATAAGCGATTTACGTTGTTTCTGACTCCTTTTCTCCACACTACAACTGCTCCAAGAATTGTATCCATTGTATCCATCATCTGTCCTGATCCTGGTGAAAACATACATAAAATGTGCACGCGAGCGCGGTAAATTACCAAGATCCTACATCTACAATGCAAAATAAAAATGTAAAATATGATGCAAATATGCACTCATCAACTTCCCCAAGCTTAGACTTTTGCTCGTCCCGAGCAAGTTTTAGCTTAATGGATGTGATCCTCATATTCATGAAGCTAAGTCGATATAATAAATGAGGCAGTTGCATCATGTGTTTATCGTATTCGATACATAGGATTAGGTTCATGAATAGTACCTTACTCGAACCATCTGAATAGTATTAGTAGGCTTCCACACCTTGGTGATCAATAGTTCATAAAAAGATGAAACTCAACATAATGTAAAGGTATCCAGTTCAACTGAATGATTTAGCGAGGTAGTCCCAAGTGTTTTAGGATTAAATATATTCACTTGGGATGCAAAATCTCAAAAGTGTCTCTTTGTCATACTATAATACAATGGTATATGCCTATTTGCTCTTTGCACACTCGCTCTTTTCTTCTTTCTTTTCTTTTCTTTTGCATATATGATCACACTTCTGTTTAAGTGTTGTGCAAAGGATCTAGCCATATATTCCACCTTATGTGGGAATTCAAAGTTTAACGATCTCAATTATCAAATTCCAACTGTATATGAAGCATTCTTATGACTTGGAGATTCTACCTCGATTTGTTCTCACTCTATTTTGATAACACTTTCACTTTTCTTTGTTCAAGGTTTAATTTAACTGCATAGATAATCTTTCTTTGCAAATCAAACCATAGATTTACACCATATTGACCAAATTATCTTTATGTTTTTCATTAATACCAATGGTGTGGAAGACTCCTATTGCTATCATCAAGTGCAAGTGAAATTATACTCAAGCCATTTATATATCTTTAAAGCAAACACAAACTCAATATTGCTCCATATATAATAATAAACTCGAAATTTCATTAAAGGGATCGACTATTCGTGAAGGGAATTCTAATGATGCAAACTTTATTTCTAGTTTGAACTAATGTAAAAACGGTAATATAAAGCTTATAAGATAGATTACAAGGCCTTTAAAGATCTCCCCAAGCTTGGAATCAAGCCAGGCGAGATCAATTAACTCCTTGTTGGTACCTATTCCTCCTCCTGGGCAGAAAGAGCGTCACCCTCTTCTTTTATGTTGCCATCTTTAACTATGCTTGCAAAGCGGATGCTGAGCTCGGCCATGTCATACTGGAGCTTCAACATTTTCTTCTTGAGGAATTTCTTCTCATCTTATCATGAATCTCATCTTGCCACACCTTCTTAGGTTTAAGAGGCTATGGACCAAGAGGAGGCTTATAATAGGATCCTATTTTGTGATGATAAGGATTAGGGAGATACTCATCCTTGTTCCTTCCTCACTCAGCTTGCCTCATCATCTCCATCCTTTGCGGGAACATGTCCTCCCAATTTGGGAGAGGCTTCATCTCCGAGTTGGATGATGACGATGATCCTTTAGGTTATACTTCTTAGATTCTCTTCACGGGCTTCTCTTCTTTCTTCTTCCAGATCTTGTTGACATGGAAGGGCTGCATGGCTTCGTTGCACGGATGTTATTAGAGGGGCTTGTATTGAGATGGCAGGGATTTTTCGAGGCTAGAGGTTGTAGCTCTGCGAAAACTTAATGAAAAAGGTTAGATGCGATCAACTTTAAAACGAGAATTCAAAAACCCTAGACGCCTTTTGTAACGAGCAACTATACTGCCGTGGCCTGTATAGCCCCCGTCGTATAGTTATGAACTGACTATAGATTTCATCTACGGTGGATCCAATTATACGACCAGAACTATACATGCGGGAATTTTTATTCCTGCCATATAGTTGGCTGTTAAACTCTCTGGACTTTGAATATTTTTTAGAGGGGTTGATAACTATACGACTGCAACTATACGGGCACAATTTTTAATTCTGTCTGTATAGTTGGTCGTTAAACCCTCTGTACTCCAGAAATTATTTTGTCAAAGGTGTTGATAACTATACGACCGCAACTATACGGGTAGAATTTTTATTCCCACCGTATAGTTGGTTGTTAAACCTTCTGTGTCCACCAAAACATTTCTGCTTCTCCAAGGATTCTTTATTAATCTAAAACTTAATGAAATATCAAGTTTTGATAGAAAAATGTCAGCTTAGATTTTCGACCAGTTTCGGCTTTATCAATCTCCCTTCTTCTTTGCTAGAGCATCAAATGTTTCTTATTTAACACAATATTAAAATAAAACTTTAACTGAAATTTAAAACTTACTAAACCTTAATTCCGCATGGGTTGCCTCCCATGAAGTGCTCTTTTATGGTCAATATCTTGACCATAGCATTGCTCATTCCGTCTTGAGTCCATTCGTCTTGCAGTTGCCATTCCTTGTATATTTTTACTTAATCACTTCTTCTGGAGTGATCAATTCTATGGTGATTACACTTATATCTTCTCTTACTCGATAATGCTTCAAGCGTTGACCATTTATCACCCATGCAAGAGAGGGTGTTTTTCCTTGGAGCTTCACTGCTCCCTATGGATAGGCTTCTTCAACTATATATGGACCTTCCCACTTTGATCTAAGCTTTCTTAGAAACAACTTGAGACGAGAATTATAGAGCAACACTTTATCTCCACTTTTAAAAATCTTATTTTCTATTTTTCTATCATGCCATCTTTTCACTTTTTCCTTAAACAACCTAGCATTCTCATGGCTTCACTTCTAAACTCATCTAAAGCATGAATATCTAATAAACTCTTTTCTCCTGATGCTTTAAGATCATAATTTAGGTTCTTGATTGCCCAAAAAGCTTTGTGTTCCAATTATAAAGGTAAATGGCATGCCTTACCGTACACCATCTTATAAGGTGTCATACCCATTGGGTACGGTATGCCCATAGAGTGTCATTTAACTTGTATGACCAATCTTTTCTTGATTTGTCCATCGTCTTCTCAAGTATGGTCTTCAATTCTCTATTTGAGAGTTCCACTTGACCACTCGTTTGAGCATGATATGGTGAAGCAACGCGGTGAGTTACTCCATACTTGCTGAGGATTTTCCTGAAAGTTCCTTTCATAAAATGAGAACCACCATTAGTAATTAAAAATCTAGGAACTCCAAACCTGGGGAATATGACATCTTTGATCATCTTCACTAAGGTAGCTGCATCCGCATGATTTGTTGGAATAGCTTCAACCCATTTAGTAACATAGTCAATAGCAACAATAATATGAGTATAACCATTCGACTCTATAAATGGTCCCATGTAATCCATTCCCCGTACATCAAAGGGTTCAATTATGAGACTATAATTCATTGCCATTTATTGTCTCCTACCTATATTACCTCTTCTTTGGCAGGCATCATAGTATTCCACATACCTGTGTGCATCCTTGAGCAAGGTGGGCCAATAGAATCCGGATTGAAGTACCTTTGCAGCAGTTCTTTTACCTGCATGATGCCCTCCATAGGGACTATCATGACAAGCTTTCAATATCGCATTCATCTCATGGTTAGGAACGCACTTTCGTATCATTCTGTCAAGTCCATGACGATATAGATACGGATCATCCCAAAATTAATATTTAAGATCATCGAAGAATTTCATTCTTTGATTTCTTGACACACCAGGAGGTATAAATTTTGTTGCTAAATAGTTAGCATAATCTGCATACCATGGATTAGCGATTTCAATGTTTGCTAAATATTCTCCTGGAAATGATTCATTAATAGGCACAGGGTTATTGATTATTCCCTCCATCCTAGAGAGATGATCTGCTACCGGGTTATCTTTACCCCTCCTATCTACTATTTGCAAATCATATTCTTGTACTAATAAAACCCACCTAATCAACCTGGGCTTAGCATATGTTTACACAAGGAGGTGCTCAAAGCTTGGTGATCCGTATGAATTATTACCTTAGAATTAATGATGTAAGATCTAAACTTGTCGCAAGCAAAAATTATAGCTAGAAACTCTTTTTATGTAGTAGCATAATGTTTCTGAATTTTCTTAAGAGGTCTACTAGCGTAATAAATAACATTCAAATTCTTTCCATCTCGTTGTCCCAACACAACCCCTAAAGCATAGTCACTAGCATCACACATGATTTCAAAAGTTTCATCCCATTTTGGAGGTTGCATGATAGGTGCTGAAACTAGTTTATTCTTAAGGTTCTCAAAAGCTGCAATGCAGTCATGATATAAATAGAATGGAGTTTCTTTATCAAGAAGATTGGTAAGGGGCATAGTTATTTTAGCAAAATCTTTTATAAACCGCTTATAAAACCTGCATGTCCCAGAAACATTTTTAGATTTTTAATGTCCTGAGGTATTGGAAGATTTTCTATAGCATTTATATTAGTTTTATCTATTTCTATCCCCTTCTCCAAAACTTTGTGCCCAAAAATTTACCTTCTCTTTCCATGAAACAACATTGTTCCCAATTCAAAACCAAGTTTGATTGCTTGGATCTCTGCAAGACTTTGGTTAGATTGTAGAGGCAATTATCAAAAGTTGTTCCACAAACAACAAAATCATTTGTTAGAACTTCCATAGTCTTCTCAAAAAAATCATCAAAAATCTTTAGAACACATTCCTGAAAAGTTACTGTTGCATTACATAAGCCAAACAAAATTAATCTATAAGCATAAGTGCCATAAGGACAAGTGAAAGTTGTTTTCTCTTGATCTTCCGGTTGTATGGAAATTTGAAAATATCCAGAATAACCATCATGAAAACAGAAGTAAGAATTATTACTAAGTCTTTCTAAAATTTTATCCATGAATGGTATAGGTTTATGATTTTTATGTGTCTCACAGTTTAGCTTCCTAAAATCAATGCACATACAATATCCTACAATGGGCCTTACAGGGACTAGATCACCATCCTCATTCATAGTAGCATGAAGACCACCTTGTCTTAGTATGTAATGAGCTGGGTTAACCCATTTACTGTCGGAAATAGGATATATTATGCCAGCATCTAGTAAGCGTATAACCTCTTTTCTTACTACTTCCTTCATCTTCGGATTAAGCCTTCTTTGTGTATCTACTATAGGTTCAGCATCATCAAGCATGGTAATCTTATGTGTTACAATAGATGGATCTATTCCTTTAATATCACTCAATTTATATCCAAAAGCTTCATGATGCTTAATCAAAACTGAAATGAGTTTATTTGTTTCATTGTCTGATAAATTCTTGCTAATAATAACATGACATTTATTTTCATTATCTAAAAGCTCATACCTCATATTATCTAGAAGTTTTTCAATTCTATTGGTGGAGGCTCTTCATCTCCTTTTCTTACCAGTTCTTCATAGTCATGTGGATTTTGTGCTTCCAGAATTGAATCAAGGTAATCATCAATGTATTCTTTCTCCTCATCATCTAGTGCTTCCTCCCAATTAATCAGACTCCTCTCTAATTCATCTTGTGGAGTACTGAAATGAATTGCCTCTAGCTCGGCAATCATCTTCTCTTCCTTGATATCCTCCACTTCATATGGCCTCTTCTTTAGTTTGGCAAAGTGGAATGTCATTTCCTCTTCTTCGAGCATCAGTGAAATAGTCTCCTTCTTATTATCAGCTCGAGCTTTGGTGATGGAAATAAAAGGCTTGCCTAAAAGAATAGGACAAAAATAATCTCGAGGCATATCAACAATATGAAAATCAAGGGGGTACATGCTCAACCCAATAAAGACATAGATATTTTTGATTACTCCTTCCGGTTTTATATTGGTTCTATTAGACAATTTAATAGTAGTGTCTACCGGTTCCACATCTAGATTATTTAAATTGTAGCGAAGTTCCTCATAAAGCGATGAAGGCATAATATTTATAGTGGAAATTGGCTCACAAATTCCATATAAGAAAGTTTCTCCACAATATATAGGGGTCATTGGTTTAGAAGTTTCATTACCTCGAACCTTACCTTTGATGAATTATGAGGTTTCAAGGTCTAGCATAACCACTTCATCATCCACTATTTGTGCTTCCATAAGATCTTTTAATATAACATTATTTATATTGGTAGCTTTGGGGCTCCTTTCTGGTTTCTTTTATCTCTTTTTTATTTGTTCTTCCTCTTTTTACCTTTTTTCGACGATCCCTTGAAAAGGTATTGAGGATAACTCTTCCATTAGCGCTCTTGCACGCTTCTTTTCTTCGAGGGGTTTACGGGTTTTCCATTCTCTAGGTACCTGCAAGTGTCCTGCATAATTCTCAATATTTTTCTTTACTGAGTGAGAATCAATACCGAGGGTTTTAATCATTGTATCTGTCCTCTCATCTATAAGGAATTCGTTAATGCAAGCATATTCTAAAAAAACTATTTGTAATGTTTTCCTTACCTTTAAGATTTTTTGTTGCTTCTCTCATTTTTTATTATTAGATTCCAAGCTTCATCATAGGTATAAGATAGAAAATTTCCATTTGAAGCAGTGTCTAGATTCATCCTATTTTCAATATTTAGCCCTCAATAAAAGGTATGGGTGATTAACCAATCAGGCAAACGATGATGGGGGCAATTTTCTAGGTAACTTTTGTACCTTAGATATCCTTCATATAAGCCCTCACTCGGATTATTTTTGAAACTGATAATAATACCTCTCATCCTATGAGCTTTTCTTTCAGAATAATATTTTGATAGGAATTTGGTTGTCAATTCCTCCCAAGTCCTCGGTGCTTTTGCATAAAAAGATCTGTACCAGTCGCAAACATTATTAGAGAGAGTTTGTCTAAACAACTGGGTTTTAACTATATCAAGATTATAGTCATCGAAAATAAAGGAACTGAGAACGTCTACAAAGAATTGTAAGTGTCCATATGGACTTTCTTCATTGGTTCCTGCAAATTTCTTAGAATGCAACAATTCAAATAATAAAGGGTGGATCTCGATTCTATCCGGATTTATGCTTTTATTGATATCTATAAATGCATCCATGGGCGAACCCATTTTCCTTACTGCCTCAAGCTGGTTTAAGTTCTGAGTGTTGTTCATTGTTGCGGTCCTGCAACTCAAGTAAAAATTAGTACAATGAATGTAAATAACTAAAAGTAAAGTGACTTATAGCGCTAAGCTCCCTAGCAACGGCGCCAGAAAATAGCTTGATGACTGCAAGTGCATAGGTCGTTTGTAGCTAGTTTCGAAATAAAGATATCGATCCCACAGGGAGCAGTAGGCGAAAGACTAAAATGCTTTTAACTACAACTAAACAAAGTACTTAAGAAATAACTTTAAGGTGCAAGATAAGTAAAGTTGTTTTTTGGGTTTTTGGTTGAACAAAGTAATTTAAAGTAAAGCAAAACTTAATGCAGAAAGTAAGAATCACGTGTGTAATAGAACTTTGGAACTAGAATAGGGAAAAAGGCGTTCTCGGGGAATAGTGGATACACCACTAGCAATTTAGACTAAGCAATCAAGATTATTATAACGAATATTCTCATAATGTGTATGTAAGGAGCTCCATATATGGACGATTAGCCAGCAACCGCTGCACACATCATCCGCATAACCACAGCAGAGCAATCGACATCAATCGAATTACTGCGTTATTAATGGATTTCTCCTATGGCTGGATATGGCTTTATGAGTTCTCCTTGATACCCCAAGTTAGTACGTAAGGATTGAAAACAGCTTTGTAGTCACAGTAAGTGCTCTCATCCCTCCGTCTACCAACAAGTAATCCCCTTCATCGAGTCCCCATAAGAGGCAAATATTAAGGAGGTGCACAACTCCCAACATCAAGATGAAGACAATTAACACTTACACGTAAGGATGTATAACATAATAATCTCTATCTCATCTCAATCATATACTAGGGTTTATCCATCTGCCAAGAACTAGAGATCTACTCAGACATGGAGGCAATCAACATCATAGCAATGGTAATGGAAACAATCATAGATGAATAGTACTTGTATAAATCCGCAACGAGTATGGGAATTACAACAAGATCTAGACAAGATGTAGATGGGATGGATGGAGATGGTGGTGATGCAGCGGTGGATAATGAAGATCGATACCTTAGCCTCCCGGATCTGCGCAGGGCAAAGATGGATCCCTGGCGGATGAGTTCCCCCTCCAATGCCTTCTGAGGGTGAGGTTTCTATGATTTATGGGTGTTCTGTATGTCGTCTCTCTAAACCAGTTGCACGGGGTGTAACTATTTGAGGAGGCGAAGGCGGCGCTAACTATACGGCTGGAAAATTTGCTCCGGTCGGATAGTTGGTCATTGAACCTTCTGCCTCCCTTGTTCGCTTCTGGTTTTCTTCTGGTATTATTAATATTTCCCAAATAAGCGATTTACGTTGTTTCTGACTCCTTTTCTCCACAGTAAAACTGCTCCAAGAATTGTATCCATTGGATCCATCATATGTCCCTGTCCTGGTGAAAATAGACATAAAATGTGCGTGCGAGCGCGTAAAATACCAAGATCCTACATCTACAATGCAAAATAAAAAAAATGTAAAACATGATGCAAATATGCACTCATCAGAGACCAACCTTTAGGGCACCCATAATCTACAATCTCAACTCGCGTAGGCAAACGTCTCTTGTAATCTGTACTTCCGGCTCTGCCGTATTACTAGATTGCTAGAAGGAGTAGGATCCGTCCAAAGCCGCCGGAGTCGAACCTGGGTAAAGCTTGTGTGCTCACCATCCTAGAATACCGTCGTCTCACACCCCCTTTCATCACACACCTTGAGGACCCTCTCTCGGCGTACTGATACGTTGTAAACATATCTATAATTTTTGATGTTCCATGCTTGTTTTATATCTACTTTCTTATGTTTTATCCACACTTTGGAGTATTTTTACACATTTTCTGGAACTAACCTATTAACAAGATGTCATAGTGCCAGTTGCCTGTTTTCTGCTGTTTTTGGTTTCATAAAAGCTAGTAAGGAAATATTCTCGGAATTGGACCGAACAAAAGCCCAAAGTCAATATTTTACTCGAAGCAACACGGAGTCTGGAGGGGAGACGAAGTGGCACACCAGTGTGGCCACACCTGGTGGCGGCGTGGCCTGGGGGGCGCGCCACCAGGGGGTGTGGGCCTCCTGGTACTCCACCGACCTTGCCTCTTTGCCTATAAAAGCCTCCCGGGACAAAAACCCTAAGTACCCGACCAAAATTCCACAAAAGAGTCTGTAGCCTCCGCCATCTCCATCCCTAGATCGGGAGGGATCTGAACCTCTTCCTGGCACCCTACCGGAAAGGAGAGATCACCCTGGAGGCCTTCTTCATCATCATGACTGCCTCCGGTGTGATGCGTGAGTAGTTCATCCCTGGACTACGGGTCCATGTAGTAGCTAGATTGATGGTTCTCCTCCTTTGTGCTACCATGTTTATATCTTGTGAGCTCCATTCATGATCAAGATCATCTATTTGGAATCTTACATGTTATGTTTGTGGGGATCCAATGGATATTGAGATGCTATTTCAGATTGATTATTGATTCTATCAGGTCTATGTTATTTGTGATCTTCCATCCTTTCCGTTGTTAGTAGCTATCTTGGCCAAGTAGATGCTAGCAACTCCAAGAAGGAGTATTTATGCTCGATAGTGGGTTCATGCCTCTAGTAATCTGGGGAAGTGACAGGAATCTCTAAGGTACTAGATGTGCTATTGCTACTAGGGAGAAAACAACAATCCTTTGTCCATGGGGCAATCATATTGTTTACTTTACACACTTTGCTTAATGCAATTATCTGTTGCTTGCAACTTAATACTGGAGGGGGTTCGGATGATAACCTGAAGGTGGATTATTTGTCATAGATATAGTTGGATTACGGTCTATGTATAATGTTGTAATGCCCAATCAAATCTCATAGGAGTCAAAATGATTAGTATATGCATGTATGCTTTCTCGGTGTCTGTCAATTGCCCTGCTGTAATTTGTTCACAAAACATGTCAACTATCTTAAGGAGAATCACCTCTAGTGAACTATGGACCCCGGTCTATTCTTTTACCATCAATCTACCATCTACTATTTTCTGTTTACTGTTTACTTTCTACAAGCAATTACTATCTTCCACACAATACGTTTAATCCTTTGTCTTCGGCAAAACCGGTGAGATTGACAACCTCACTGTAAGTTGGGGGCAAAGTTCTGTGGTTGTGTTGTGCAGGATTCCAAGTTGGAAACAACACCTTGGAGGTGTTTCCTTGCTCCTACTGGTTCGATAACCTTGGTTTCATAACTGAGGGAAAACTTGCGGTTGTGCTCATCATACCTTCCTCTTGGGGTTCCCTAGTGAGCTCGATATATTTTGAGCCATCAAGCCTTTTTATGGCACCATTGCCGGGGAGTCAAGGACATCTTCACAAGGGGAGTCCCTCATAACCAATCTCTTTACTTTGTTTTTTTGTTTTGCTTAGTTTATTTCTGCTTTGTTTTCTTGTTTCTTTATCAAAAACACACAAAAATTAGTTGTACTAGTTTATTTCTTTATATCAAAAACACATTTTTTTAGTTTCTATCTCAAATTGCTATTATGTCTAGCATTGCTCCAATCACTATGTCACCTGAGGAAATGATTTTTACTTTCAAACAAGGAATTGAAGAGAGTTTCAAAGAAGCTTGGTCTAGTATCTCTGATTTACATGCAAAAACTGAACCTAAAATGACTCTAAGCTTGTTTCTTAGTAGTTTTTACTTTGGAACTTCTCTTTGCTATAGATATGCTTTGGATGCTATAGTAGGAGGAGATTTCCTCCAGTGCAATGAGGGTGAAGCTTTTAATGCCATAAAAAAGTTGGTTGCAACATATGACTTGCCTAGCAAATCTGATTCCTCCATTATAAACATTATTGCTAGATTGAACACTCTTGAGACCAACACATCTAGTTTAAAAGAATGCTATAACATGCTTAGAGAGCATCATGAATATGTTCCAATAAATTTTGAATCTTCAAAATGGCTTCCTATAGTAAAATTTGTTATAAATAATGAAACGTTTTATGCTCGTTGTGATATCATGTCTGAATTCTGTCGTATGCCTAAAGATATCTATGAATCTTTGAGTCTTTGGGGACTTTATGAAGGGGGAGAAGAAATATCTCTTACTAATAATGCCACAATATTACCCATTGGAATAGCTGAAGAAGTGTTTACAAAGATTCTAGGGAAAGTGGTGTCTACTGATTATCTTGTTATTGAATGTGTAGGAAAAGGACAAATTACACTTGGAAGATCCCTACTAAAACTCCTTGGAGCAATAATAGATGTGGAAAAGGGCACCATGCATTTTTCTTCTCCACCAAACAATCATACATTCCCCAAGGATAAGAATAAAGGTAAGAGAGATAGGGGCAAGAAATTTGGTTTAAATGCTTCTTCATTTGAGAATACTTGATTCTTGCTTCTTATGCCTAGCTCAAAGGCGTTAAAGAAAAGCACTTATTGGGAGATAACCCAAATTTATTTAGGAATTTTTTGCTGAGTCTTGGAAGTTATTGATTCAGTAATAACCTATCCTTATCCTTTTTGTCTGGTTTTTGTGCCAAGAGTAACCTCTAATGATAGAGAAGTAAGACTTGGGAAAGTTGCTGTCCCAAAACAGATTTTTGTGCTTCGCTGTGAAATTCGTGAAACATCTCTGTACGTCGGATTGATCTGTTATTTTTTGTGCTTCTTCCCCAGGTTGTTATCCAACTTTCGTTAGTTTAACACTTTTTTATTTGAGCAACAGAAGGTCTTCGAAAAAATCGGTTTTTACCTGCTGGTCTGTTTTGACAGATTTCTGCCATTATTTGCATTTGCCTCTTAATCTCTTTATCTTTGAGTTCTCTTTGATCACTTGAACTTTTTAAATGAAGTGCTACAATAGCTTATGTTTTAATGGAAGTTTTACTTGTGTTGGAAATGAACCAAAAGACTTATTATCTTGAATACAGAAATGATGCTAATGAAGATTGTGTGAAGTTTTGTATGAAGGAAATTTTAAAGTGCAGGGAAGAGTAATGTGATAAGATGAAGTATGAACAAAAGCTCAAGCTTGGGGATGCCACCCGTGTCACCCTAAGAAATATTCAAGAAGTACAAGCGTCAAAGCTTGGGGATGCCTAAGGCATCCCCTTCTTCATCAATAAAAATCTCAGGTTTCTTCCAAACACTTCATTTTTATTGTTTCATGCACAATTATGTTGTTCTTGGAGCGTCTTTGTTTTTGTTCTTAGTTTTCTTTTCCTTAGTTTGCTTAAATAAATTGGTTGGAGCCCCGCATTCATACATAGTTTCAAATAGGTTGATTTTGATTGGAAAATAGTAGGAAAGTTCATGCTTATAAGTGGTATAAAAGGAGCTTGTTTTTTACTGTGGCCTAGGCTTTGTCATGTCATGCTTGATATTGTTTTGACTTTATGCTTAGTAATTATTGTTGTAGCATGACTTGTTACAAACAATTGAGATTGCTTAATGTGCCTTGAAAGAATCATGCGTTGTTTTAGCATATAAAAGCATAATATTGTGGTATTCTCCTTTGATGGTTTATTTGGGTTGATTTGGCGCATGCTCACACCATGTTAAGACTATACCAAGTCACCATAGCGTCTATGATCATTTAGTTTTCGACTTGTAATATCACTTTATGCTTTAATTAATAATGTTTTGTCGCTTTGCATGATTATGGCCATTATTGCTCTCTTAGTTGGTCGCTCCCAGTATTTTGCTAGCCTCCATACCAAGTATGAGTTCCACTCATGCATCCAACTCCAAATAAAACCAAGTTATTCCAAAGAGTCCACCATACCTACCTATTAGCATTTGTTATTCCAAGTATATTCATGTTTTTATCTACCTTTCGAATTAAACTTGTTATGTGAAAATTAGTGATTAAAGCTCTCACGAACTTGATGGCACACTTTACTTTTGTTGCACTTAATAAACTTGAACCATTATGCCCATCTATGTTGCGTATATGCTTGCGTTTTGTAAGTTGTGAATTAGCAGAACCATGTTATCATGGGGAACGCTTTCAACATTGCACTTTATTTAGTTGAAATCATGTTCTTTTGCTTATGGATCCCGGGGTGTGAAATGAAAGGGGAGCTTGTAAGGCTCATCGAGTTTGTATATGTGTTGGAGAAACGCCTAGGCGGCTGGTCTAAGCCATGCCTAATCATGGTGGAAACCTGCAGCATAATCATAGTGATAAATCTATGAAGCATCCTCTATAAAAAAAACTATGCAAATAGGAAAGAAAAAAAGAGAAAAAAATCCTATGCAAATAGGAAATAAAAGGATTATTGAGATGCTCATTATCTGCTTGCCTTGTCATTTTGATATGGGGAATCTTCCGTATCATCGGGCAAGGGGTACCCCATTGGCGGTTCTCTATGATACACATGTACTTACAATGACAAGAACTTAGCTGTGACTAAAGTTGAGTAGCATGAGGAACGGTACTCGTAAGTAAGGGGCATGAGATTTTCAGCTTATAACTTGTCAAGCATATCCTCATATTTGTTCACTTTAACCTTAATCACCTAAAGATGCTTATGATAGCGACAATGAGAGCTGAAAGCTAATAAGTACCATAATTTTTGGAAGCTCTTTATGAGACTTGAATCCATGCTTACTTCTATGAAGGGCCTTTATTTTACTTTTATGTTGAGTCTCCATCTTCTATCTTTATGCACCTATTGAGAGAGCATAGTGGTCATTCTTACTTTAATGTGCATTGTCCCAAAACTTGTTAATTGATTCATAACCTTGATATTGCTTGTTCTTAAACTATTTGTATCCAGTCACCCTTATGAACTTTGAAGGTGTCCTATGCATTTATGTTTTGCTACACTATGAGGGACAAGTTGAATACCATTCTCATTATGTTTTCTATATGTGAAACAAACAAACATCTTTCAAAGCATTGTTATTCATGAATATTTTGTTTGTACCTTTTCATGTTATAACATAGTTGTTATGTCTTATTGTTAGAACTATATCTTTCATGCTATGTTAAAGTACTATGATCCCAGCTATCAATGTTTTAGAAATACCTTGATCAAATTTATGATGGTGCATGTTACCTCAAAAATTATTCTTTTTTATCACTTACCTACTCGAGGACGAGTAGGAGTTAAGCTTGGGGATATTCATACGTTGTAAACGGATCTATAATTTTTGTTGTTCCATGCTTGTTTTATATCTACTTTCTTATGTTTTGTCCACACTTTGGAGTATTTTACACATTTTCTGGAACTAACCTATTAACAAGATGCCACAATGCCAGTTGCATGTTTTCTGCTGTTTTTGGTTTCAGAAAAGCTAGTAAGGAAATATTCTTGGAATTGGACCGGACAAAAGCCCAAGTCAATATTTTACCTGAAGCAACACGGAGTCCGGAGGGGAGACGAAGTGGCGCACCAGGATGGCCACACCTGGTGGCGGCGTGATACATTGCAAATGTATCTAAATTTTTTGATGTTCCATGCTTGGTTTTATCCACTTTCTTGTATCTTGTCCACACTTTGGAGTACTTTTCATATGATTTCTTTGACTAACCTATTAACAAGAGCCACAGTGCTAGCTGCCTATTTTCTGTTGTTTTTGGTTCCAGGAAAGTCAGAAAATGAATATTCTCGGAATTGGACGGGACAAAAGCCAAAGTGCCTATTTTTTGGAAGTCATCAGATGCCAGAGTACGAGACGGAGAGGGGCCAGGGGGCCACCACACCACCTGGCCACATGGCCCAGCCTGGCCCACGCCAGGGGTGGTGTGGCCGCCTCCGGCAACCCCTCGGCCTCTCCTTCCGCCTATATATTGCCCTCGGGACGAACACCCTAAGGGCCCGATCAAAAATCTATGAAAGAGTCTGTAGCCGCCGTCATCTCCATCCCTAGATCGGGAGGGATCTGAAGCTCTTCCCGACACCCTGCCGAAGAGGGGAATTCACCCTAGAGGCCTTCTTCATCACCATGCAAGCCTCCGATGTGATGCGTGAGTAGTTAATCCTTTGACTACGGATCCATGTAGTAGCTAGATGGCTGGTTCTCCTCCTTTGTGCGTCCATGTCTAGATCTTGTGAGCTCTGTTCATGATCAAGATCATCTATTTGTAATTCTTACATGTTGTGTTTGCAGGGATCCGATGGATATTGAGATGCTATTTCAGATTGATTATTGATTCTATCATGTCTTTGTTATTTGTGATCTTGCATGCTTTCCGTTGGTAGTAGCTATCTTGGCCAAGTAGATGCTAGCAACTCCAAGAGTTAGTATTTATGCTCGATAGTGGGTTCATGCCTCTGGTAATCTAGGGAACTGACAGAAATCTCTAAGGTACTAGATGTGCTATTGCTACTAGGGATAAAACAACAATCCTTTGTTCATAGAACAATCGTATTGTTTACTTTACACGCAGTTCGTAAAGCAATAATCTGTTGCTTGCAACTTAATACTGGAGGGGGTTCGAATGATAACCTAAAGGTGGATTGTTAGTCATAGATGCAGTTGGATGGCGGTCTATGTATAATGTTGTAATGCCCAATCGAATCTCAAAGGAGTCAAGATGATTAGTATATGCATGTATTGCTTTCTTGATGTTTGTCAATTGCCCCGCTGTAATTTGTTCACCCGGCATGTTATCTATCTTAAGGAGAGCCACCTCTAGTGAACTATGGATCCCGGTCCTTTTTCTTTACATACAATCTACAAACTGTTTACTGCTTTGTGTTTACTTTCTGCAAACTTTTACTTCGTTCCATTCGATACGTTTAATCCTTTGTTTTCCGCAAAACATGGTGAGATTGACAACCTCATCGCAAGTTGGGGACAAAGTTCTGTGGTTGTGTTGTGCAGGTCTCCACATTGCTACTAGCACCGGTAGTGCGCCCTGCCAAGGCTCAGCTAGAAACACCTTTGGGGTGTTTCCTTTATCCTACTGGTTCGATTAAACCTTGGTTTCATAACTGAGGGAAACTTGTTGCTGTGCTCATCATACCTTCCTCTTGGGGTTCCCAACGAGCTCTACATCAACACCGCACCAGCACTTTTCTGGTGTCGTACACTAAGCCATCAAGCATTTTTCTGGTGCCGTTGCTGGGGAGTCAAGAACATCTTCACAAGGGGAGTCCCTCATAACCAATCTCTTTACTTTGTTATTTTTGTTTTGCTTAGTTTCTTTTTGCTTTGTTTGCTTGTTTTCTTTATCAAAAATACACACAAAATTAGTTTTACTAGTTTGCTTTCTTATTCAAAAACACAAAAAAAATTAAGTATCCTTTAGTTGTCACCTCTTCCTTAGCTCACCATGTTGATCCCCAAATTCACCCTGAAAGACCTTTCAATTGGTAGTGGTTCTATAATTGGGAAAGATAATATTGAAGAATTCTTTAATCATGTTAGTAAGCATGAAGATACCAAGGATAGATCCCTTATAGAACTTGCTCCAAACTATGAGATTGCTGTAGCTTCTTTAATTCACATGTTAGAAGCTAGGTTTGTTAACCTCAACCCCTTAATGCAAGTAATGTTTCTTAAGCTTAAAGAAATTGAGGACCCTAAAAAGAGGGATTTTATTCTAGAAACTTTGTTTAAAGAGTTCTATGATGTTGCCAAGGAAGCTAGGAAAGTTTTTGAACGTTTCAATATGCTAGGCTCATGTGTAGATGTTGTTGGTACAGGAGAAAATATGAACAAAACCGAACCTAATGGGGAGGAACCTAAGATACCAATACCCTTCAAACTAGTAGCAATACATGATGCCATAGAAAAGAATCTTGATTGGATTGTTCCTGCAAACCCTTTTGATGAGAATAGTGAACCTAAGAGCATTGAGAGAGGATCCTGTAGAACTTATTTGGATGATATACCTTGCCTTGTTGAAAATATTTCTGGTATTGATTTTAATGCTTCTTCATTTGAGAACACTTGATCCTTCTTCTTGCTTCTTATGCCTAACTTAAAGGCGTTAAAGAAAAGTACTTATTGGGAGATAACCCAAAAGTTTTAGATGAGTCTTGAAAGTTATTACCTCAGTAATAACCGCTCCTTATCCTTTTTATTTGCTTTTTGTGCCAAGAGTAACCTCTAATGAGAGAGAAGTAATGATTGGGAAAGTTGCTGTCCTGAAACAGATTTATGTGCTTCACTATAAAAATTCGTGTAAAATATCTGTACGTCCTTTTGAGACGTGAATTTTTTTGCTTCTGCCCCAGGTTGCTATCTAACTTTCGTTAGTTAAATACTTTTT
The DNA here is from genome assembly GCA_916181665.1 of Avena sativa. Lineage (NCBI taxonomy): Eukaryota > Viridiplantae > Streptophyta > Magnoliopsida > Poales > Poaceae > Avena > Avena sativa. Next base: position 622,101,083 of record OV702288.1, on the reverse strand, counting down.
GATTTGAGCAACAGAAGGTCTTCGAAAAAATTCGTCTTTACCTGCTGGTCTGTTTTGACAGATTTCTGCCATTTTCTGCATTTGCTTCTTGTTGGTTCCTTTTTTGAGTTATTTTGGGGAATTGAGCTTTTTGAGGGAAGTGCTATAGTATCTAGTGTTCTAATGGAAGTTTATTTGGTGTTATAACTGAACCTTAAGACTTATTTATCTTGAGTGCACTAATGTTGCTAATAAAGATTGTGTGAAGTTTTGTATGATGGAAAAAATTCAGGTGTATGGAAGGAATGAGTAATGAGATGAAGGATGGACTAAAGCTCAAGCTTGGGGATGCCACACGTGTCACCCCAAGAAATATCTAAGAAGTACAAGCGTCAAAGCTTGGGGATGCCCAAGGCATCCCCTTCTTCATTAATAAAAATCCCAGGTTTCTTCCAAACGCTTCATTTTTATTGTTTCATGCACAGTTGTGTTGTTCTTGGAGCGTCTTCTTTTTAGTTTTCGTTTTGGTTTTTCATTTCCTTGGTTTGCTTAGTTTGCTGAATAAATTGGTTGGACCCCCTCTTTCATACATTGGTTTTCAAACAGTTTGGTTTGGTTTGGAAAAGAGTAGGAAAGTTCATGCTTAGGTGGTAAAGAGAGCTTGTTTTTTGACGGTGGCCTATGCTTTGTCATGCCATGCTTGATATTGTTTTGGCTTTATGCTTAGTATTATTTGTTGTAGCATGACTTGTTATAAACAATTGAGATTGCTTAATGTGCCTTGGATGAATCATGTGTTATTTTAGCATATTAAAGCATAGTATAGTGGTATTCTCCTTTGATGCTTTATTTGGGTTGACTTGGCGCATTCTCACACCATGTTATGACTATCTCAAGTCACCATAAGCCTTTATGATCCTTTAGTTTTCAACTTGTAGTATTACTTTATGCTTTGATCAATGATGTTTTGTCACTCTGCATGATTATGGCCATTATTGCTCTCTTAGTTTGTCGCTCCCAGTCTTTTGCTAGCCTCCACAACCAAGTATGAGTTCCACTCATGCATCCAACTCCCGAAACCAAGTTATTCCAAAGAGTCCACCATACCTACCTACTAGCTTATGCTATTCCAAGTATATTCATGCTTTTGTTTACCTTCCAAATTAAACTTGTTATGAGAAAACTAGTGATTAAAGCTCTCACGAACTTGATGGCACACTTTACTTTTTTGCATCTAATAAACTTGAACCATTGGGTCCTTCTTTGTTGCGTATATGCTTGCGCTTTATAAGTTGAAATTAGCAGAACCATGTTTCATGGGGAACGCTTTCAACATTGCACTTGTACTTTGTACCCCGTTGATATCATGTTCTTTTGCTTACGGATCCCAGCGTGTGAAATAAAAGTGGAACTTGTAAGATCATGGAATTTGTATGTGTGTTAGAGAAACGCCTGGGCCACTAGCCTAAGCCATGCCTAATCATGGTGTAAACTTGCAGCATCACCATAATGAGCACTCTATGAAGCATCCTCAATAAAAACCTATGCAAATAGCAAATAAAAAGATCGATGAGATGCTCATTGTCTGCTTGCCTTGTCATTTTGATTATGGGAAAGCTCCCGTATCATGTGCAAGGGGTACCCCGTTGGCGGTTCTTTATGATACACATGTACTTACAATGACAAGAGCTTACTCATGACTAAAGTTGAGTAGCATGAGGTTCGATCTTCGTAAGTAAGGGGCATGGGATTTCGGTTTATAACTTGTCAAGCATATCCTCTTAGTTGTGTCACTTTAACCTTAATCACCTTCAAGATGCTTATGATAGGGGCAGCGAGAGCTGAAAGATATAAGTACCATAATTTTTGGAAGCTCTTTATGAGACTTGAATCCCTACTTCCTTTTATGAAGGCCTTTCTTTTACTTTTATGTTGAGTCTCCACCTTCTACCTTTATGCACCTACTTTGAGAGCATAGTGGCCATTCTTAGTTCTATGTGCATTGTCCCAAGACTAGTTGATTGATGCATAACTTGATATTGCTTGTTTTAAAGTATTGTATCTAGTCACTCTTATGAACTTTGAAGGTGTCCTATGCATTTATATTTGCTACTCTATGAGGGACAAGCTGAATACTATTATGCTATGTTTTCTTTATATGAAACAAACAAACGTCTTGCAAAGCATTGTTATTCATGAATCTTTTGTTTGTGCATTTTCATGTTGCATCATAGTTTCTTTGTCTTATTGCTAGAACTTTGTCTTTCATGTTATGATTGAAGTACTATGATCCCATCTTTGAATGTTTTACAAATACTTTGATCAAGTCTTTGATGGTGCATGTCACCTCAAAAATTATTCTTTCTTTTTATCACTTACCTACTCGAGGACGAGCAGGAGTTAAGCTTGGGGATGTTGATACATTGCAAATGTATCTATAATTTTTGATGTTCCACGCTTGGTTTTATCCACTTTCTTGTGTTTTGTCCACACTTTGGAGTACTTTTCATATGATTTCTTGGACTAACCTATTAACAAGAGCCACAGTGCCAGTTGATTGTTTTCTGCTGTTTTTGGTTCTAGAAAAGTCATAAAATGAATATTCTCGGAATTGGACGGGACAAAAGCCAAAGTGCCTATTTTTCTGGAAGTCATCAGATGCCAGAGTACGAGACGGAGAGGGGCCAGGGGTCCACCACACCACCTGGCCGTGTGGCCCAGCCTGGCCCGCGCCAGGGGGTGGTGTGGCCACCTCCGGCACCCCTCGGCCTCTCCTTCCCCCTATATATTGCCCTCGGGACGAAAACCCTAAGGGCCCGATCAAAAATCCATGAAAGAGTCTGTAGCCGCCGTCATCTCCATCCCTAGATCGGGAGGGATCTGAAGCTCTTCCCGGCACCCTGCCAGAGAGGGGAATTCAACCTGGAGGCCTTCTTCATCACCATGCAAACCTCCGGTGTGATGCATGAGTAGTTCATCCTTTGACTACGGATCCATGTAGTAGCTAGATGGCTGGTTCTCCTCCTTTGTGCTTTCATGTCTAGACCTTGTGAGCTCCGTTCATGATCAAGATCATTTATTTGTAATTCTTACATGTTGTGTTTGCGGGGATCCGATGGATATTGAGATGCTATTTAAGATTGATTATTGATTCTATCATGTCTTTGTTATTTGTGATCTTGCATGCTTTCCGTTGTTAGTAGCTATCTTGGCCAAGTAGATGCTAGCAACTCCAAGAGTTAGTATTTATGCTCGATAGTGGGTTCATGCCTCTAGTAATCTGGGGAAGTGACATGAATCTCTAAGGTACCAGATGTGTTGTTGCTACTAGGGAGAAAATAGCAATCCTTTGTCCATGGGGCAATCGTATTGTTTACTTTACACACTTTGCTTAATGTAATTATCTGTTGCTTGCAACTTAATACTGGAGGGGGTTCGGATGATAACCTGAAGGTGAATTATTAGTCATAGATGCAGTTGGATTAAGTTCTATGTATAATGTTGTAATGCCCAATCAAATCTCATAGGAGTCAAAATGATTAGTATATGCATGTATGCTTTCTCGGTGTCTGTCAATTGCCCCGCTGTAATTTGTTCACCCAACATGTCAACTATCTTAAGGAGAATCACCTCTAGTGAACTATGGACCCCGGTCCATTCTTTTACCATCAATCTACCATCTACTATTTTCTGTTTACTGTTTACTTTATGCAAGCAATTACTATCTTCCACACAATACGTTTAATCCTTTGTTTTTAGCAAAACCGGTGAGATTGACAACCTCACTGTAAGTTGGGGGCAAAGTTCTGTGGTTGTGTTGTGCAGGATTCCAAGTTGGAAACAACACCTTGGAGGTGTTTCCTTGATCCTAATGGTTCGATAACCTTGGTTTCATAACTGAGGGAAAACTTGTTGTTGTGCTCATCATACCTTCCTCTTGGGGTTTCCCAACGAGCTCGATATATTTTGAGCCATCACATACATGTTTTCAATCCGACGACAGACGCCACATGAAAGTATTTGGTTTATTATAATTTCTTTGTTTTATTTCCATGTTTTCAAAACATTATCAAATTTTTAGGTATGAAGTAGATTCTTAACATGAAGTTAGCTGCCTTTCTCAAAACTTGCGTTGGTTCTTGGTATATTGACAACATTGGTACCTTCAAATGACATTTATAAAATTCAAGAGCAAACCTATCGCGCTTACTTGTAGTTCATATCTGACCTAATTTTGTTAAATCGACATGAAGTCCTCTAAGTGGGCGAAATTAGCTAGGAAGCTTGAAAAATGCTAAAATTAAGGAATTATAAGAAAAGCATTGTAGGAACATGTGTGGATAACACTGGAATGCCATAGGTTTTAAATACGCAAACGATGACTAGATTATTGACTCTAGTGCAAGTGAGAGACTATTGGAAATATGCCCTCGAGGCAATAATAAAGTTGTTATTGTCATATTTCCTTGTTAACGATAAGTGTTGAATCTCCATGCTATAATTGTATTAACCAGAAGTTAAATACACGTGTGGATATATAAACAACACAGTGTCCCTAGTAACTCTCTTATGACTAGTTCGAAGAAGGGGGTTTTGCCAATGTTGCCAGGTAAGATTATGGGTAACACACCGATCTGGACGACTCTAAGTCTCAATCTGCGTATGTGTTTATTTTGAATGATGGAGCAGTAAGCTGGATGAGTTCCAAGCAAAGCGTGATGGCAGCATCTTCGTGTGAAGCAGAATACATTGATGCTATAAAAGCAAGAAGGGAAAGAGTTCCTCTCTAAGCTGGGTGTGGTTCCTAGTGCGTGGGGGTTGCTGGACATGTACTATGACAACACAGGTGTGATGTCTACGCACTTCTATTCTTGTAGACAGTTGCTGGGCCTCCAAGTGCAGAGGTTTGTAGAACAGCAGCAAGTTTTCCCTTAAGTGGATTACCCAAGGTTTATCGAACTTAGGGAGGAAGTGGTCAAAGGTATCCCTCTCAAGCAACCCTGCAATCAAGATACAAGAAGTCTCTTGTGTCCCCAACACACCCAATACACTTGTCAGGTGTATAGGTGCACTAGTTTGGTGAAGAGATGGTGAAATACAAGTGGTATGGATATAAGACAATGGTGCCAGAAAAGAGCTTGACGGGTAGGAAGAGAATAAAGGCAATCTGAAATAAAGATGGAAGCAAGCAAACATGTAACAGATCTAGTTGCAAATGGTGTTTCAATGCTTATAAACAAGGCCTAGGGATCATACTTTCACTAGTTAACACTCTCATATAAATATCTTCTCTTCATGATACTACTCTGAACTACTCTCCGGTTAGACACTCTAATCCATGGTAGGGCTATAACAACACACCTCAAAGTTCGCCTTCCCCGTCTAGATAACCCCACACTGTCACCTTGAGCTCGAGATGGTTCCAACAAACACCACAATTTCATAGAGACATCCAACTCCTAATATAACTCATAACAAGTAATTGTAATCTCTAGCCTAAGTGCCACCATGGTGTGCATGATGTCACTTTCACACACATGGGGAGAGCAGAGATCTATTATAGCACTTGAGTAGCAAGGTAGATCTACTTGATTACAAAGCTCATGATCACAATATGATCATGCATAGAGAGAGAGATGAACACATAGCTACTGGTAGAACCCTTAGCCTCGAGGAAGAACTACTCCCTCCTCATCATGGAAATCAGCAATGGCGATGGAGATGGTGGTGGAGATCGATGGAGATGGCTCTGGGGGCACTTCCCCATCCCGTCAGGGTGGCGGAGCAGAGACTTTCTATCCCCCAAATCTCCCCTTCGGTGGCGGTGGCGCTCGGAACTTTTCATGGCTAGAGGCTGGATTCTTTAGGGTTTTTGAATCGGAGGCTTCTTATAGGCGAAGGGGCAAGGTCGGTGGCTGGCCAGGGGGCCCACACCACCTGGTGGCGTAGCTAGGGGTCACCCATGCCACCATATGGTGTGGCCAGGCCCTGTCCCTCCTCCGTCTCTGCTTTGGGCTCCATGAGTCTTCCGGTAAAATATTGACTTTGGCTTTTGTCCCGTCCAATTCCGAGAATATTCATTTTCTGACTTTCCTGGAACCAAAAACAACTGAAAATAGGCAGTTGGCACTATGGCATCTTGTTAATAGGTTAGTCCAAGAAAGTGTATAAAAATACTCCAAAGTGTGGACAGAACATAAGAAAGTAGATATAAAACAAGCATGTAACATCAAAAATTATAGATACATTTGCAATGTATCAACATCCCCAAGCTTAACTCCTGTTTGTCCTCGAGTAGGTAAGTGATAAAAAGAAAGAATAATTTTTGAGGTGACATGCACCATCATAAACTTGATCAAAGTATTTGTAGAACATTGATAGCTGGGATCATAGTACTTTAACATAGACATGAAAGATATAGTTCTAACAATAAGACCTAGCAACTATGTTGTAACATGAAAATGTACAAACAAAAGATTCATGAATAACAATGCATTGAAAGATGTTTGTTTGTTTCACATAAAGAAAGCATAATGAGAATGGTATTCAGCTTGTCCCTCATAGTGTAGCAAAACATAAATGCATATGACACCTTCAAAGTTCATAAGGGTGACTAGATACAAATAGTTTAAGAACAAGCAATATCAAAGTTATGAATCAATCAACAAGTCTTGGGACAATGCACATTAAACTAAGAATGGCCACTATGCTCTCTCAATAAGTGCATAAAGATAGAATATGGAGACTCAACATAAAAGTAAAAGAAAGGCCTTCATAGAAGGAAGCAGGGATTTAAGTCTCATAAAGAGCTTCCAAAAATTATGGTACTTGTTAGCTTTTAGCTCTCATTGCCCCTATCATAAGCATATTGAAGTGATTAAGGTTAAAGTGAACAAACTATGGAGTATATGCTTGACAAAGTATAAGTTGGCAATCTCATGTCCCTTGAATACAAGGGCCGCTCCTCATGCTACTCAAGTTTAGTTACCGGTAAGTTCTTGTCATAGTAAGTACATGTGTATCATAGAGAACCGCCAACAGGGTACCCCTTGCCTGATGATATGGAAGAATCCCCATATCAAAATGACAAGGCAAGCAGACAATAAGCATCTCAACATCTTCTTATTTACCATGGGAAAATGGTGCTTTTTTCTCTCTTTCCTCTTTTCTCATCTTTTTTTCTTTTTTTCTCAATCTCTATATCTTTTTTATAAGAAGAATGCTTCATATATTGCTCATTATGGTTACGCTGCAGGTTTCCACCATGATTAGGCATGGATTAGACCAGCCGCCCAGGCATTTCTCTAACACACATACATAACTCCATGGACTTACAAGCTCCCCTTTCATTTCACACCGACGACATCCATAGACAAAAGAGCATGATATCAACTAGGTACAATGTACACGTGCAATGTTGAAAGCGTTCCCCATGATAGCATGGTTCTGCTAATCCCCAAGATATAAGTGCAAGCATATACAACATAGATGACACAATGGTTCAAGTTTATTAGGGGCAAGAAAAGTAAAGTGTGCCATCAAGTTCATGAGAGCTTTAATCACTAGTTTTCTCATCACAAGTTTAATTCGGAAGGTAGATAAAAACATGAATATACTTGGAATAGAAAATGCTAATAGGTAGGTATGGTGGAATATTTGGAATAACTTGGTTTTGTTTGGAGTTGGATGCATGAGCTGAACTCATACTTGGTTATGGAGGCTAGCAAAAGACTGGGAGCGACCAACTAAGAGAGCAATAATGGCCATAATCATGCAAAGCGACAAAACATTATTAATTAAAGCATAAAGTGATATTACAAGTCGAACTAAAGGATAATAGAGGCTATGGTGACTTGGTATAGTCTTAACATGGTGTGAGCATGCGCCAAGTCAACCCAAATAAAGCATCAAAGGAGAATACCACAATACTATGCTTTAATATGCTTAAAAACGCATGATTCTTCCAAGGCACATTAAGAAATCTCAATGGTTTATAACATGTCATGCTACAACAAAGATCACTAAGAATAAAGCCAAAACAATATCAAGCATGGCATGACAAAGCATAGGCCACAGTCAAAAACAAGCTCCTTTTACCACTTAAGCATGAACTTTCCTACACTTTTCCAATTCAAACCAAACTATTTGAAAACCAATGCATGAAAGAGGGGGTCCAACCAATTTATTCAAGCAAACTAAGAAAACCAAGCAAACAAAAACCAAAAACAAAAAAGAAGACGCTCCAAGAACAACACAATTGTGCATGAAACAATAAAAATGAAGTGTTTGGAAGAAACCTGGGATTTTTATTGATGAAGAAGGGGATGACTTAGGCATCCCCAAGCTTTGACGCTTGTACTTATTGGATATTTCTTGGGGTGACACGGGTGGCATCCCCAATCTTGAGCTTTAGTCCATTCTTCATCTCATACATCATTCTCTCCATACACCTGAATTTTTTCCTTCATACAAAACTTCACACAATCTTTATTAGTAACATTAGTGCCCTCAAGATAATAAGTCTTTAGTTTCAGTTTCAACACCAATAAAACTTCCATTAAAACACAAGCTACTGAAGCACTTCCCTTGAAAAGCTCAATTCCCCAAAGAGAACCCAAAAAGGAACCAACAAGAAGCAAATGCAAATAATGGCAGAAATCTATCAAAACTGACCAGCAGGTAAAACCAAAAAATTTCGAAGACCTTCTATTGTTCAAATCAAACAGTGCTGAACTAACGAAAGTTATATAACCACCTGGGGCAGAAGCACAAAAATTCACGCCTCAAAACGACATACAGAGATTTTACACTAATTTTTACGGTGAAGCACAAAAATCTGTTTCGGGACAACAACTTTCCCAAGAATTACTTCCCTCTCATTAGAGGTTACTCTTGGCAAAAAAAGCAAATAAAAAGGATAAGGAGCGGTTATTACTGAAGTAATAACTTCCAAGACTCATCTAAAACTTTTGGGTTATCTCCCAATAAGTACTTTTCTTTAACGCCTTTAAGTTAGGCATGATAGTTTGAGAAGATTCTCACATAAGAAATATGAATTGAGAGTAAAAGAGCGCATCAAGAAGCAAATATAAAATACATTTAAGTCTAACCCACTTCCTATGTATAGGAATATTGTAAAGAAACGAGTCATGAAAGCATAAAGCAATAAGCATAGTAAAGCAAAACAAGTGCAACTTCAAGACTTTCAACATAAAGAGGGGAAACTTAATATTATTGAGATGCATAAAACCATGTTTCCCTCTCTCATAATAACTTTCAGTAGCATCATGAATAAAATTAACAATATAACTATCATATGAAACATTCTTATCGTGAGCCACATGCATAAAAGAATTAATACTCCCCACATAAACATAGTCATTCTTATTAATTATAGTGGGAGTAAATTCAACAAAATAGCTATCATTATTATTCTCATCACCATAATCATCAAATATAGGAGGCATATTGTAATCATAATTAATTTTCTCCTCAATAGTAGGTGGACTGAAAATATCATAATCATCATTGAAATCATCATATATTGGAGGTATAGTATCACCATAAGCAATAGAATAGTTATCTTCCAAAGTGTGTTCATTTGTAAACATATCATCATTAGAAGGAACCTGGATAGCACTAATAGTACAACAATTATTAATATCATCATTTTTAGAATTGGTACCGAAGAGATTTTCAATATCAAAAGTAGTGTGCTTTTCCCAATCATGATCACTACTATAGGTAATGAGCATAGGAACATCATTGAGTTCAGACTCATCAAAAACTATAATAGGAGCAACATGCTTAGGGGAAAATACCGTTTCCTCTCTCCTTTTACTCCTCCTCTTCTTCTTTTTCTTATTCTCTTTAGGAGGGAGAGGTTTGAAAGGAAGCTTCTCCATATACCGTGGTTCATTGTTAGAGACAATAGAAGAAACTTTGGAGGATTCCTCCTTTTCATTAATAAGACCAAAACACATATTAGTCATGTCATATTTTGGTAAAATATCATCATTTATAATATTTTGTATGTAAGTATTTGTGTGGCAATTATCAACACAATAAAGATGACAACCATGCAGGATGCTATTCATATCAAAAGCACTCATATCAACCAAAGAGGTTTTTCTTGATAACTCTTCACACCCCAAAAATAATGTAAGTTCATCATGCTGATTAGGAGTGATCATGTCATCACAATACAAACTTGCAGTACTCATTGGATTAGAAGGGCTATTATTATGGCCTGAGCATTGAAAATTGAAATGACCCACTTCAAAGCAAAGTTCACAAATAAAAGGATAAAGGGCACAAACTTTTTACCAAGATCATTTAAAGCCCTATACCACATTCTAGTTTTTTCATTCCTGTGGGTGATACAATATTCTTCTTCAATTTGATTATTCTCAAAAGGTCTATGTATTCCACAAAAATTAACATGCTTATAAGAAATAGTACTTTTAGAGGTTTGAGCATGTTTATTGCTATCATTAATAACAATTTCATTTTCCATGCAAGTATCTTTAAAAGGCTCATGATACATGTCCCATTTTTATTTAGGAGCATTAATATGAGAAGCAAAGGATCTAAAACAATCAATAAGAATTTGAGGATCAAGACCATATTTAGCACTAAGCTCTTGAAAATCAGCAGTTTCAGCGAAAGACTTAATGCAATCATACTCATAGTTTATACCTGGTTCTTTACCTTTGTTGTTATCCCAATCTTCGGTATTGCTTTGAATTGTTTCAAGAAGAACCCACTTAGCTTTGACCTCCTTACTTGTGAAGAATCCCTATAAACAAGTATCTAGATAGTCCTTGTAATGTCCTGAAAGCCTTGCATAGAAATTATTAATAACAATATTACTTGGGAGCTCATGAATGGGACATTTGAGCATTAGTGACTTCAATCTCCCCCATGCTTGGGAAATACTTTCTCCATCATGTGGATGAAAATTATAAATGTAATTCCTATCTTTATGAATTTCATGAGGAGGATAAAATTTAGAGTAAAAGAGAGATTCAAATTCCTTCCACTCCAAATGATGAGGATCATCTAGTAGCTCATACCACTCCCTTGCTTTGCCCTTAAGTGAAAAAGAGAATAGCTTCCTCTTAACTTGGTTCATTGAAATACCTGCACACTTGAACAACTCGCATAATTCATGTATAAAGATTAAATGATCACTAGGATGGACAGTTCCATCTCCAAAATAACCGTTATTCATAACACGCTCAATGATTTTTATAGGTATTTTAAAAGGGATGCTTTCAGTATGTGGATTTAAAATATCACAAGTATCATTAGAATTACCACATATGGGAGATAAAGTATCATCAGAGCAAATTTTCTTCTTTAAAGTTAGGAAACTAAAAAGATCATTTTCATAAAAATTAACTTCTCCAAGCTTAGAAGTTTCCATAGCATTAGTAGCAAAGGTGTTCAAAAGATTCATACTAATAACATTGCTATTAGCATGCAAAGAAAGTTCCATTGGTTTTTTAATTTTCTTTTCAGACAATTCATGTTCTACATTAGGAAAAATACTGAAAAGCTCTCTAATTTTGTTGTTGTTTTCCATTAAGCCTAACTAGTGAAAACAAGAATCAAAAAGACAAAATTGCAGAATCTAAAGGAAATAACTTCGAGCACTCACACCGGAGGATGTGAGTACCTTTTACCTTACCTCCCCGGCAACGATGCCAGAAAATAGCTTGATGTCTACGCACTTCTATTCTTGTAGACAATTGTTGGGCCTCCAAGTGCAGAGGTTTGTAGAACAACAGCAAGTTTTCCCTTAAGTGGATTACCCAAGGTTTATCGAACTCAGGGAGGAAGTGGTCAAAGGTATCCCTCTCAAGCAACCATGCAATCAAGATACAAGAAGTCTCTTGTGTCCCCAACACACCCAATACACTTGTCAGGTGTATAGGTGCACTAGTTCGGCGAAGAGATGGTGAAATACAAGTGGTATGGATATAAGACAATGGTGCCAGAAAAGAGCTTGATGTGTAGGAAGAGACTAAAGGCAATCTGAAATAAAGATGGAAGCAAGCAAACATGTAATAGACCTAGTTGCAAACGGTGTTTCAATGCTTAGAAACAAGGCCTAGGGATCATACTTTCACTAGTGAACACTCTCATATAAATATCTTCTCTTCATGATACTACTCTGAACTACTCTCCGGTTGGACACTCTAATCCATGGTAGGGCTATAACAGCACACCTCAAAGTTCGCTTTCCCCATATAGATAACCCCACACTGTCACCCTGAGATCGATATGGTTCCAACAAACACCACAATTTCATAGAGACATCCAACTCCAAATATAACTCATAATAAGTAATTGTAATCTCTAGCCTAAGTGCCACCATGGTGTGCACGCTGTCACTTTCACACACATGGGGAGAGCAGAGATCTATTAAAGCACTTGAGTAGCAAGGTAGATCTACTTGATTACAAAGCTCATGATCACAATATGATCATGCATAGAGAGAGATGAACACATAGCTACCGGTAGAACCCTTAGCCTCGAGGAAGAACTACTCCCTCCTCATCATGGGAATCAGCAATGGCAATGGAGATGGTGGTGGAGATTGATGGAGATGGCTCCGGGGGCACTTCCCCATCCCGGCAGGGTGCTGGAACAGAGACTTTCTGTCCCCCGATTCTCTCCTTCGATGGCGGCGGCGCTGCGGAACTTTTCGTGGCTGGAGGCTGGATTCTTTAGGGTTTTTGCATCGGAGGCTTCTTATAGGCGAAGGGGCAAGGTCAGTGGTCGGCCAGGGGGCCCACACCACCTGGTGGCACGGCCAGGGGTCACCCGCGCCACCATATGGTGTGGCTAGGCCCTGGCCCTCCTCCGTCTCTGCTTTGGGCTCCATGAGTCTTCTGGTAAAATATTGACTTCGGCTTTTGTCCCGCCAATTCCGAGAATATTCATTTTCTGACTTTCCTGGAACCAAAAACAGCAGAAAATAGGCAGTTGACACTGTGGCATCTTGTTAATAGGTTAGTCCAAGAAAGTGTATAAAAATACTCCAAAGCGTGGACAAAACATAAGAAAGTAGATATAAAACAAGCATGGAACATCAAAAATTATAGATACGTTTGCAACGTATCAAGGTGCCATTGCCCTTGCGCAGGATCCTCAAGCGCATAGTAATACTAAGCACATCAAGTGTTGCTTTCACATCATACATGAGCATGTCCAAGAAGGTGACATAGAGATTTTCAAGATACACACATACCTAAATGTCGTAGACCCGTTGACTAACCCTCTTCCACGAGGAAAACATGACCAACACCAAGACTCCATGGGTGTTAGATACATACCAAATGTAAACATTATTATTAGATCTAGTGCAAGTAGGAGACTGTTGGAAATATGCCCCAAAGACAATAGTAAAGTTGTTATTATTCATTCATGATTAATGTTTATTGTCCATGCTATAATTGTATCTATTGGAAACTAAATACATGTCTAGATAAGTAAACAACACAGAGTGTCTAGTAAGCCTCTTCCTACTTGTTCGTTAGTGAAGCGATGGTTAAGGTTTCCTAATCATGGAAATTAATGCCACTTGATAACGCGATCATGTCATTAGGATAATGATGTGATGGACATAGCCAAATAATAAGCATAGCTTCTGATCACATCGTTTATTTTTTTGCTACCGCTTTCTAAATATGTCAAGTATAGTTTCCTCTAATTATGAGATCATGTTACTCCTGGGCATTGGAGGAATACCTTATGGACATAAAACTTCACTCCATAAATGGATGATTATAAAGGTGCCTTTCAGGTATATCCGATAGTGTTTGTTAGGTTACGTGAATCAAGACTAGGATTTGTTCCTCTGTGTAATGGAGTGTGAGATATCTTTGGGCATTACGTGAATCAAGATTGGGATTTGGTCCTCCATGTAATGGAGTGTGAGATATCTTTAGGACCTCTCGGTAGTATAGCATCCAAGAGCTCAATGACTAATGTGTTTGGTCACATGGATCTTATACCACAGTACGAGTAAACAGAACTTGCCGGTAACGAGATTGAACTAGGTATAGTGATACCGATGATTCAATTATTCCTACTTTGGCAGCAACCAGATTGCACTTTTACCCAATTTGGGAAGTTGTATCTGTTGATGAGTGGTTACACAATGGTGTTCCTTATGAGCTAATTGTTCTACACTTATTGGTGTAGCTTGTTATATGGGTCGTGAGTGGGAACTTAGTTTCCGTTTGGGTATGTGTCCTTGGATTGCTGTTGCATACTCAGCTCCTGTTGCAGCTGCTACTACTGTTTTCTGGATTTACCCTATTGGTCAAGGAAGCTTCTCTAATGGTATGTCTTTAGGAATCTCTGGTACTTTCAACTTTATGATTGTATTCCAGGCAGAGCACAACATCCTTATGCATCCATTCCACATGTTAGGTGTAGCTGGTGTATTCAGCGGTTCTTTATTCAGTGATATGCATGGTTCCTTGGTAACCTCTATTTTGATCAAGGGAAAATCTCAAGCAAATAATATATCGCAATATAAAAGGAATCATATACTAGATTGGTTGAATCTTTGACATTGTGGTTCAACCGAAAAGAACTTTGTTGAATGTGTAGGAACCATTGTGGGCATTCTGGTCCTGCTAATGGTTATTGACCGGAGAGGTGTCACGATAATGTTTACATATTCTCGAACCCGTTGGGTAACACACTTAACCTTCGATGTCGCTAGTCTTTGTTGAGAATATATATGGTGTAATCTATTTTTGCTTCAGTCTCGGATGAGATCCTTAATATCACTAGGAGCTTCGGAATGGTTTTAAGGTAAAGAAAAATATATGACACTTCCTATTTAGGGTTTCAAGAAGAGTTTGAAAGGTTTCCATACGATGGAATCTTCTAGAAGGTTCCCGGAGGGTCCATGGGTGGGCCCACCTAAGATGTGGGGCCACATGGGCCTGAGTGGGAGCGCCTCGAACCTAATGGGCTAAGGCACCACGGCCACCATGGGACCATGCGGCTAGGGTTTAGCCAAACCCTAATGGGAAGGGGGCGTGGGAAGGGGGAGGAATCCCTATCCCCTTGGCCGCCACTGGCCCTAGTGGCTTGTTGGAGGGGCAAGTCCCCCTCCCCCATGCCTATAAAAGGAGGGGCATGGGAAGGGGTTGGTGCACCCCTTCCTCCTGGCTGTCTCCATCTCTCTCAGATACTCTCTCCCTCCTCCGTAGACGCACGTCGAAGCCCTGCAGAAACACACCACCACCATATTAGTACTGCCGTTGTGTTGCCGGATTCTCGCGGAGATCTTCTCTATCTCTTGCAGGTTCAAGAATGAGGAGACGTCACCTGAGCGAAACATGTGGATACAACGAAGGTGCGATTCGTTCGGTACGAGGATTGATACGTCCATTTTGCATCACTATTCTATATCATAATTTACTGTTATTCATTAATATATTTCATATTAAGAGATGATACTTATGTTACTTCATCTGTTTTTGCATGATTGATGACTTTTGGAGCATGGACCGCTACAGTCAGGATTCTGATGGAAAAGGTGTTGTTTGGAGGCGAAATTTGCAAAGATCAGAAAATCCGGGAAAATACTTGGAAAATTCTATTTTTCCAGAAGACGAAGATTGCCAGAAGGGGGAGTGGAGATGGGCCACAGGGGGCCCACACAACCCCCTAGCGCGGGTAGCCCTAGGCCGCGCCAGCAGGTGGTGTGGCTGCCCTGGCCCACTCTAGGCTCTTCCCTCTGGCGTATATTATCCCAGCGGAACCCTAATACCTAGGGGAGCAACCACAGAAAGATTCCGCCGCCTCTGCGGGGCGGAAAACACCGAGAGAGAAAGATCTCTCCGGCAGAAAGAATTCTGTCGGGGGAATTCCTTTCTGGAGAGGGAGATCGTCACCATCAACACCACCATCAAGCTGGACTTCATCGGGATCATCATCATCACCACCACCATCATATCCACCAGCACCATCATCACTACTTCATACCGATGTAACAATTGGGTTGAATCTTGCATAGTTCTTAGGGGAAACTTTCCTGGTGTTGATTACTCCTTGTAGTTGATGCTATTGAGCAAACCATTGAATTACCGTTTATGTTCAGGTTGTTACATATCATTATATCATCTCTGATCTTGATCCATATGATGTCTAGTGAGTAGTTCGTTTAGTTCTTGAGGACATGGGAGAAGTCATGTTGTTAGTAGTGGACTTGTGTTGAGAAAGATTCAATGGTTTGATATTTAAGTTGTGGTGTATTTCTTCTAGTGGTGTCATGTGAACGTAGACTACATGACACTTCACCTATATGGACCTAGGGGAATGCATTGTTTATTTGGCTACTAATCGTAGGGGTTACCGAAGTGACAGAAACCTGAAACCCCGTTAGGAAACCTTTGCACAAGGGATGTCAGGGTCTTAGAGTTTAAAGTTGTGGTTAGGTTTCTACCTTAATTACTTTCTTATACTTGCAGATGCTTGCAAGGGGTATAATCACAAGTATGTATTAGTCCTAAGAAGGCCGGTACATTAGCACAGGTTCACCCACACAACACTTAGCTGTAATTCGTGAGTACGAGTAAATAAAACACAATAATAATTCGTGAGAGATCTTTGTATGTCGGATTAAGCTGTAATTTTTTGTGATTCTGCCCTAGGTTGTTATTTAAGTTTCGTTAGTTTTGCACTTTTTGATTTGAGCAACAGAAGACTTTCTAAGAAAAATATCTTTACCTGCTGGTCTATTTTGACAGATTTTTGCCACTTTCGCATTTGCCTCTTAAATCGATTTCCTTTTTGAATTCTTTTGGGTTTTCAGAAGGAGTTGTTTCAGTAGCTTATGTTTTGATGGATATCAGTTGAAATTGAACTTAAAAGGTTAATTACCTCGCTTATACTAATGTTGCTAATGAGAATTGTGTGAAGTTTTGTGTCAAAGAAATTTCCAGGTTATTAGAGAAAATGGTGTAATAAGAAAGTGAAAGGTTTCATGACTCGAGCAATATGAGTATGAAGATGAAGATATTGATGTTATTCAAGTGGTGACTCCAGAAGAATCTACTAAATGCCAACTTCAGAGACCTGCAGACTCCGTTTTCGAATAGGTAATAGTTCTGGTAAGAAAAGTTCCGCAAAAATTATATCCAGTTATATTTTTGCAGTTTTTATCCAACAAGGGAAACAACGAAGCGAAAGAGGGACGGAAACAGAGCCAGGGTGGCTCACACCACCCCCTGGCACGGGTCCCCCTGGCCAGGCCAGCAGGTGGTGTGGCCACCTCGGACTCCGTCTTTGACCCGTTTTCTCCCAGTACCTTCCTTTTGTTGTAAAAATTCGTAATATATAATTCCCCGGATCCCCCGAGGTTTTTATATCGTGTTCTCTTCGTGTTTTTGTTTCGATCTATTTCTGCCAGGAACTATTCTTAAAAAGTTTAGAAGCACAATGATCTCTGCCAAGGATAAGGGAAAGGGGCTTGCGGAGGAGGATCCCCAAGACCCCGGGCAGGAGAAGGAGATCGATGAAGAGGAGGCAAAGAAAAGCCAGCATCCACACACCGGCACTACCATTGCAAGCATTGGAGTGTTGGCAAACCCTGCCAAGATCAGAAGGACTGCATGGATGTCAACTGGAGGGAAGCCTCCGCGTCACTGTTTGGCTCCACGGTCACCTCCTCCACGCACCAAGAATCCCTTCCATACCCTTATCCATGAGCATCAATTCCAGAATATGCCCAAGGAGAAACTACCCTCCAATTGGGATATGCCTCGTTCTAACCATGCAAGAAAAGAAGACTTCAAGGAGGAAGAGTGGGGAAAAAATTGCAAGAGTTGGAATTCACAGCCCGACATGATCATGAGCCGTATTGAGCAAAACTCGGAGTTGATTCATACTCTCACCTTCGAGATTGAGGACCTGGGGAAATTAATCAAAAATCTCATCGAGAGAATACCACCACCACCGAAGGAGTAATTCGTCATCAGGTTTTGGCATTCCCTTGGTTTGTTCCAAGCTTGGGGGAGTGCCGCGGTATCACATCACTATCTTCTATCTTTTTACCTTTTTAGTAGAGTCATATCATGAACAGAGAAGTTATCATGTAGGATGGTTTGCATTATGGAAGTGTCCCCCCTCTCGTTAGATATCTATGTATCCCTTGGTGTGAGTGCCATTATGGAATATTAATGAGAAGTTCTATCATTTACTCTTTTGCATATCTTATATTAGTTTTCAATTTATGATTATATGATTGATCTTGTCGTTAATATTGGTATCACTTTGGGATCATTGAGTAAATTTAGTTGGTTTTGGCAAACCTGGCTCGGTCAGTAGCAACATTATTTTGAGAACTGAATGAAAAAGATAAAAGTACTCTAAAGAAATATAATTTCATCATCATCTTTCTTGATTTGCTCATAATTTTAGTATTCTCTAGTTAAGATCTTTTGTGCTTCCAAGGAAGATTGCATGTTTGTTTTTATCTCTTGTATGTTTGTTCGTTTCCTTCAACTCTTATGCTTGCTACCTAGCCTTGCTAGCCAAAAACCAGTACTGAGAGGGAATGCTTCTCGTGCATCCAATCCTTAAACCAAAACCTATGCCATCTGTGTCCACCATACCTACCTACTAGCACTATTGCTATTCCAAGTAAATTCATGTTTTTATCTACCTTCCGAATTAAACTTGTTATGTGAAAATTAGTGATTAAAGTTCTCACGAACTTGATGGCACACTTTACTTTCTTGCACTTAATAAACATGAACAATTGTGTCCATCTTTGTTGCGTATATGCTTGCGCTTTATAAGTTGAAGTTAGAAGAACCATGTATCATGGGGAACGCTTTCAACATTGCACTTATATTCCGTTGATATCATGATTCTTTTGCTTATGGATCCCGGCGGTGTGAAATAAAAGGGGAACTTGTAAGATCATGGAGTTTGTATGTGTGTTAGAGAAACGCCAGGGTTGCTAGCCTAAGCCATGCCTAATCATGGTGGAAACTTGCAGCATAACCATAATGAGCACTCTATGAAGCATCCTCAATAAAAACCTATGCAAATAGCAAATAAAAAGATCGCGGAGAGGCTCATTGTCTGTTTGCCTTGTCATTTTGATTATGGGATAGCTCCTATATCATGTGCAAGGGGTACCCTGTTGGCGGTTCTCTATGATACATATGTATTTACAATGACAAGAGCTTACTTGTGAGTGAAGTTGAGTAGCATGAGGTTTGATACTCGTAAGTAAGAGGCATGAGATTTCAACTTATAACTTGTCAAACATATCCTCTTAGTTGTGTCACTTTAACCTTAATCACCTAAAGATGCCTATGATAGGGGCAATGAGAGCTGAAAGCTAATAAGTACCATAATTTTTGGAAGCTCTTTATAAAACTTGAGATCCCTGCTTCCCTCTGCGAAGGGCCTATCTTTTACTTTTTAGTTGAGTTAGTAAACCTATTCCCTTCTACCTCGGCAAATATTTTGTGTTGTTGTGTTTCATTCATTCATATGATGATTTATTCAATCATGTTTCTTATGTTCCTTGCTTTTCACTTTGCTCTTATCTTAGTGAATACTACTTTGAAAGCTATCATTGAAAACCCCTTTATGTGTGAACTCCTGCAAATTGTCAACTATTCTTCCACCAAGAGCTAAGTTTGCCATTACCAATTGTTATTGACTATGTATCTTTATGGTGTTTCCTTTACTTATTGCAAGTTAAGTTATATAATAGTGAGTTCCTTCTATTATGATTTATGTATTGATGCATGTGATGCTTCTTGTCCGTATTCTTTTATCGACTCTTCACTCCATAAACCCGAGGTCATGTTTATTGAGCTTAGTTTTCGCTTGGGGACAAGCGAAGTCTAAGCTTGGGGGGAGTTGATACGTCCATTTTGCATCACTATTCTATATCATAATTTATTGTTATTCATTGATATATTTCATATTAAGAGATGATACTTATGTTATTTCATCTGTTAGTGCATGATTGATGACTTTTGGAGCATGGACCGCTGCAGTCAGGATTCTGATGGAAAAGGTGCTGTTTGGAGGCGAAATTCACGAAGATCAGAAAATCCGGGAAAATACATGGAAAATTCTATTTTTCATGAAGACGAAGATTGCCAGAAGGGGGAGTGGAGATGGGCCACAGGGGGCCCACACCACCCCCTGACGCGGGCATCCCTAGGCCGCGCCAGCAGGTGGTGTGGCTGCCCTGGCCCACTCAAGGCTCTCCCCTCTGGCGTATATTATCCCCACGGAACCCTAATACCTAGGGGAACGACCACAGAAAGATTTCGCCGCCTCTACGGGGCAGAAAACACCGAGAGAGAAAGATCTCTCCGGCAGACAGAATTCTGCAAGGGGAATTCCTTCCCGAAGAGGGGAGATCGTCGCCATCAACACCACCATCAAGCTAGACTTCATCGGGATCATCATCATCATCATCACCATCACCATCATCTCCATCAGCACCATTATCACCACTTCATACCACTGTAACAATTGGGTTGAATCTTGCATAGTTCTTAGGGGAAACTTTCCCGGTGTTGATTACTCCTTGTAGTTGATGCTATTGAGTGAACCATTGAATTATCGTTTATGTTCAGATTGTTACATATCATTATATCATATCTGATCTTGATCCATATGAGGTCTTGTGAGTAGTTCGTTTAGTTCTTGAGGAAATGGGAGAAGTCATGTTGTTAGTAGTGGAATTGTGTTGAGAAAGATTCAATGGCTTGATATTTAAGTTATGGTGTATTTCTTCTAGTGGTGTCATGTTGTCAACACCCGGATTTTTAATCCAAGATACCTATTATGCCATACATCGCAATCCCTGGCTAATCCATCTAGCCAGATGTTCTCTCGCACGGTGAATTGAATCTTCTCAGAAAGGGGTGCTTCCATTTTGCCTCTGAGATATGCAATTATCAGCCATTGTAGATCTCCTCCTGGGTGATCCTTGAGTTGTGCCCCGAAGAATTCCAGATGCGGGCACTCAAGATACTCTGACAATGCATCTAGATCCCTCTCAAAGATCAGCTGGCCTCTGTTGCCCAACTGGTAGAACTTGCAATACTGAACTTCCATCTATAAGAATTTAGGATGAGTAAGTTAGTGAGGTGATCAACTGTGTCAAATTTTATGTATTAATGTAAGAGTTTTTGAAGAACATGTATGTTTTTGAAAGATTCAAGGATAAGAGTGGGAATAGGTTTTCATAAATACTCACTTCTTTGGTTTTGAAACTAAGTTTTTGTTCGGACGTCCATTCTAACTAGGGTCTCCTATGGTCAGGATGGCTCTGATACCAACTTGTCAACACCCGGATTTTTAATCCCAGATGCCTGTTATGCCATACATCGCAATCCCAGGATTACCATTTTTGCGGGACATAACAGATTAGATATCACAGTACATCATCCATTACAAACCATAATAAGGTCTTATGCAAATAAAGGATCTCATGATCCAGTCTTAATACAAACAAGCAGCGGAATAATAAGCGTAGCAGTGGGCTCCAGCTTCAGTGTCATGGGCAATGCTGACGATGGGAGATGATCCTAGTTGTCGTAGCCGTCCTGCTGTCCATCTTCCTGATAGTCCTCCTCATAGTCTAGCCACGGGAATAGCCAGGGACAAAGCCATGAGTACTCTTTAAGTACTCGCAAACTATCACTAACAAGTAAGGTAGTTCTAGTAGGAATCCTAAGCTCTAAGTTTATTTGCAAAAAATCCAGATTTATTTAAACTGAGTTCAGAAGTAAAGAAAACTAAGTAAAATGTTCTAAATCACTTTAAGTTGGGAACCTAGTTTTCACATTCACAACCCTGTTGTGGTCAAGTTAAAATCACAGTTCACTTCACAAGTCATTTTGAAAACACCTGACGACGGAACAATATGGCCACTCCAACTGTCCATGATGCGGACGCGGCTATTCGAATAGTTTGACACTCTATAGAGATGGTACACTTTCACCAGAAAATTTGATACATCCGTCAGGGATAACCCTGAATCATCATACTTAGTATGCGGATAATTAATCATAATCTTTCCTTTACACACTCTAGTATAGGCACCTCCCCTATGAGCTTGGCCTCCCAGCCATGGCCATCTACCATCCTGGGAACTGCATAGGTGGACATCATCAAGAGGTAGCCTCATATCAAACCTATTCCGTGAGGGAACCCATACTAATGCATACAAACTTCCGGCTAAGCCTTACCCAATTCAGGTATTGTGGTTGTACGGTAAAATTGGAATGGTATCGCATCTGAACCCAACCATCAGTTTTTATAAAGGGTTAAGGCTCATGCCTCAACATTTTCATCATCAAATCCATTTCTATTTCTCAACACGTGTCAAAACATTTCAATAGAATGAAGCATCATTCCAAGGTTTTCTTAATCATTTTCACTAAGTATTCCCATCTAAAGTGATCAAGTTTTATTCTTAGCACTAGCCACTAAGTTAAGAGTGTTCACTAGTGAGGGATGCTAATCTCAATATCATGCCATAGAATGACATCTAGTATCGACCTAGTTTTATACTCTTTATGTTATCTATACTACTTTCCAATTACTCACAAAGCACTAACTAAAAGTAAAGAACTTTGGTAAAGTAAAAGAGTAAAGCTTCCAAGTAAAACTTGGGATAGGTATAAATCAAAGTATATAACCAAAGCATGCCTAATGCATCTTGCTTAGGTTAAAGCTTGCATGTCCTAGCTTGCATAGTTAAGAAACTTGCAAGTGTTAGCTTGCCTTGATTGGTGCAGTGATTGCAGTTTTCCTCCTCTTCTTCGGGGTAGAACTCCTCCTCCACGTATCCTTGGTCGGTACTATCGTCTATAAATGAATACGGGGTACACAATCACCAAACAATACTTAACTACTTCTATTTAGCAAACTAAGGTTCACACTTGATGATCTAGCATCGTCACAATAATCACATGAAATAATGAACTAGTTTTATTTATCTTATTTGAGAAAAGTAATTTCTACTCATTGAATTTAATTAAGATTTAATATTCTCCAATTAAAATATGGGATCATGTGGACACATGTCATCACCGAATATTCTAATACATGGGAATTTGATTTAAAGTGTTGGTCCTATTTTATTAATTTTAAGATTATCATTTAATAGATTTAAAGTGACTAGAAATGCCCTAATAGCATTAATTTGGTACTAGTCCAAAGTCACTGCATGCAAACCTAGATATTTTTATATATTCAGATAGATATTGTCAAATGTGATTTTTGAGAGTTGGAATCAACTCAAAAGCTATTATGGTTGATTTTTGAAAAATGTTTGAAGTTGCAAAAGTCTCTGTCTTGTTATTTTTGCTATAGAATATCTCTAACTCCAAATGATTTAAATCCAACGGTCTTGGATAGGTAATTTAATTATCTTTCTAACAAAATTTGAATCATGCAATTTGATTTAGTGAAACTCTCTGAATTGATTTTTGAATATGTGGACAGAATAGGGTTTTAGCTAAAAAGGAAAATCCATATTTGAATTTGCAGGCCTGAGCGGGAAAGCTAAAGGGGCTGGCCCAGCTGCACTACACAGCATTGCAGGCTGCTGACAGATGGGGTCTACGAGTTAGCGACTGTTCTAATGCGAAACAGTATCTTTCAACCAGAGCCCTACGATCTAATTCTAGTCCAACGACTATGGTTCATCATCGACGACGAACAACTCCGGTGAGGAATCAACCCTAACGCGGAGGTGGGGGTCTCACGGGGCTCACCTGGGCTCCATCTAGGGTCGGCGATGGGGGCAATCTACGTGGTAGACGATGGCGAGGCGAGGCGCAGTCACGGCTGGACTTGGGGTGGTCGGAATCAACGGCGCCCTTCTCCTCCAGCAGCGGCGGGCTCCGGTGAAATTCCGGCATGGTGGTGCTCATATTGCTCCGGGGAGAAGTGTGGGAGTGTCTGTGAGGAGTGGGGAGTGGAGTGGTGTGGAGAATGGAGGCGGGGTGGCCTCATTTTATAGTGCGGCGAGGCGACCGAGCGGTGCGGCGAGAGCTCGACGGTGGCGTCGCTACAGGCAGCTATCGCCGTGGCGGA
Source organism: Avena sativa (assembly GCA_916181665.1). NCBI lineage: Eukaryota > Viridiplantae > Streptophyta > Magnoliopsida > Poales > Poaceae > Avena > Avena sativa. Next base: position 622,076,984 of record OV702288.1, on the reverse strand, counting down.
GGTAGGTGGACGGTGCAGTGTTCCCTGGCGGTTCTTGCAGGCATAATGGCGAGGCGTGCGGCGGCGTGCTTCGGTCGGGAGCATGCGCTGCTCCGCATAGAGGCAGAGGTGTTTGTGGCGGCTCTAGGTCACGCGGTGGAGAACGGGGGTGTCTACCGGGGTTCTGTGATCATGGCGAGGCTGCGCGTGCGCGGTGAGGGCAAGGCGCGAGCTGGTCAGGCGTGGTGCACTAGCGCGCTCTGGGCATGGCGTAGAGAGGTTTGGGCACGGCGAGCTGGGGTGGTCCAGGGCCTGGCTTTGACTCTGGGGTGGACAGGGGGTGGCGGTGGACTATGGCGGACCTCCTGGACATCCTGGATGGGTGCGGGGTGGTCTGCTGCAAGCTGGCCGTGGTCGACCGGCGCTGACCACAATCGGGTAGCGGTCCACTATGCAAACGGCAAAGAGGGAGCTGGTATGGGGCTAGGTTAGACTTAGGGGAGACAGGGGAGTAAAGTGGAGACCAAATGGTTGATGATCACTGTGCACAACAGTGAAGTTAGGCAGAGGGTTAATTAGTGCAGCTCGGGTGTTTGTGGAAATGGCCACATGAATTTTACTTTGGAATTTTTGATTCAAATTTTTTGAGTGGTTTGATCTTAAGCTTGAGTAACTATGTTTGCTTGGAGAGGTCAAGGGGAATTGATTTGATAGGTTTTTGAAAAAGTGGGATCTTAACATATGAACTAGATTCAATTTTCAACTGTCCATTAAATTTATTTGCAAGATGTTTTTGTAAGTTTGTAAAGTGGGCTAGCAAGGGGTGAAAAGAAGTAGAAATGTTTCTGTTAGAATTTCTCTTCTTGGAACACTCAAAGTGGCCTAGTGGTTTACTTTTGTCAAAATGACCATTTGCTTTATTTATTCATATTTGATTTCTTTCTCTTTGGATTTTGTTTGTAATTGGCCTGGATGATGTAGCATTCACCTTTAAACCATTTCACATCATTTGGAACAATCAAGCATGGCATTTTCAAACAATCACACATTAATGCAAAACTAACATGCACTCATATTCCTTTTATTAATAAAAGTTTTTTGTTAACCCTAAATTGGGTGATTTGAACTTGATAATCTTGATTAGAAGTTTTGGGGTGTTACAAACCTTCCCTCCTTAAACAAAATCTCGTCCTGAGATTTAAGAAAAACTAGGGACTAAAGAGATCTAGAAACTCGGTCCTAATATAATCTTCTCGCTCCCAAGTAGCTTCTTCTTTGGTATGGTTGCTCTATTGGATCTTGAGAAATTTGATACTCTGGGTCCTGGTGGTTCTGAAGGCTTCTTCCAAGATACGAATGGGCACTTCACGATATGTGAGATCCTTGTTGATATCAATGGCTCGGTGATCGATGTTCTTGAAAACTTCGGCCTTCTCCGGAACTTCTAAGAATTTGCGAAGTAACGAGATATGGAACACATTATGGATGGCTGACATCTCTTCTGGCAGCTCCAATACTTCTCCTCGGTGATTCAAAATCTTGAAGGGTCCAATATATCTGGGGGCTAACTTTCCTTTCAGCTGAAAACGTTGCATTCCCTTCAAGGGTGACACTTTGAGATACACAAAATCTCCAACATTGAAGGTCAGGTCTCTATGTCTCTTGTCAGCATAACTCTTCTGTCTGGATTTGGCAGTCTTGATATGCTCACGGACTTTGTGAACCTTCTCTTCGGCTTCTCGTAGGATGTCGGGTCCGAAAATCTGACTCTCGCCTACTTGTGACCAATTCAAGGGGGTACGGCACTTCCTTCCATACAGGAATTCAAATGGGGCCATTTGCAAACTGGCTTGATAACTGTTGTTGTATGAGAATTCTGCGAAAGGCACACAATCTTTCCATTTTGATCCTATTCTAGAACACAAGCTCTCAACATATCTTCTAAGATTTGGTTGACTCTTTCAGTCTGTTCATTGGTTTGCGGGTGATAAGTTGTGCTGAAGTTCAACTTGGTTCCTAATCCTTCTTGGACTTTTTGCCAAAATCTCGAGGTAAATTGGGTTCCTCGATCCGATACTATGGTCTTGGGGGTTCCATGCAAACTTACGATTCTAGCAATGTACAGCTCTGCTAGCTTCGCACTCTGGTAGGTAGTCTTGACAGGTATAAAATGGGCTACCTTGGACAGTCTATCAACTATGACCCAAATAGAGTCATTTCCCCTACTAGAAGTAGGCAAACCGGTGATAAAGTCCATTCCGACGGAATACCATTTCCATTCCGTAATCTGCAATGGTTGCAACAGTCCTGCGGGTCTCTGATGTTCTGCTTTGACTCTTTGACAAATATCACACTTTGGCTATGTAGCTTCTGATTTCTCTCTTCATCTTGTGCCACCAAGATTACTCCTTCAAATCCTGATACATCTTCGTTCCTCCGGGGTGGATAGAATAAAGAGTATCATGAGCTTCCTGCATGATAACTTGCTTCAGCTCCGAATCTTCTGGCACACAGATACGTCCTTTGTACCACAAAACTCCTTCTTCATCTTTAGTGAATCGAGGTACCTTTCTTGTACGATATGATGTTTGATTCCGTCAATACTTGCATTTCCCTTCTAGGCCTTCTTGATCTGGCTAATCAAAGTGGGTTGAAGTTCAGTGCTAGCTAAAAATCCTTTGCTAACTAGCTCCATTCTAAACTGCTCCAACTCTTCATGCAAACTTGGTTGGGCTTCTTTGATCATGGTGTTTAATCTACACGGCAATCTGCTAAGAGCATCCGCTACCACATTGGCTTTGCCGAGGTGATAGTGAATGTCAAGGTCATAATCCTTGATTAACTCTATCCATCTCCTTTGCCTCATATTCAGCTCCTTCTGAGTGAAAATATACTTCAAGATCTTGTGATCCGAATAAATCTCATAGTGGTTACCCATAAGGTAATGACGACATGTCTTCAATGCTAAAACTACTGCTGCTAGTTCAAGATCATGGGTAGGGTAGTTTTGCTCATGCAGCTTCAGTTGTCGGGACAAATATGCTATGACTTTGCCTTCTTGCATCAACACACATCCGAGACCAATCTTGGATGCATCACAATACACATCAAAAGGCTTCTTGATATCTGGCATAATCAATCTTGGGGCTGAAATCAATCTCTTCTTGAGCTCTTGAAAACTTGCTTCACATTTGTCGGTCCATTCAAATTTTCTATCTTTCTTCAACAATTGGGTCATCGGTCTTGCGATGCTCTAAAATCCTTCAACAAACTTGCGGTAATATCCCGCTAATCCGAGAAATGCACGGACTTGGGTTTGAGTGGTTGGGGCTTCCCATTCTTCAACATCTTTGATCTTGGCGGGATCAACAGCGACTCCTCCTGCCGACACAATATGTCCGAGGAATCCTACTTCCTTCAACCAGAACTCACATTTGCTAAACTTGGCATACAACTGATGCTCTCTAAGGGTTTCAAGGATGGTTCTCATGTGTAGCTCATGGTCTTCTTCTGACTTGGAATAGATTAGAATATCATCGATAAAAACAACGACAAACTTATCCAGAAAGTTCATAAAAATCTTATTCATGAGATTCATGAAATAAGCGGGGGACATTGGTTAATCCAAAAGACATGACCGTATACTCATACAATCCATATATGGTGGTAAAGGCGGTCTTTGGAATATCCGTTGTACGAATCTTGAGTTGATGATAACCAGTCCTAAGATCAATCTTAGAAAACACTCTAGCACCAGTCAACTGATCAAACTGATCCTCAATCTTGGGCAGTAGGTACTTGTTCTTGATGGTGACATCATTTAGCTTCCGGTAATCCATGCACAAACGGTTACCTCCATCTTTCTTATCCACAAACAAAACATGCGATCTCCTTGGCGATGCGCTTGGTTGAATCAGACCTTTCTCTAGCATAGCATCAAGTTGCTTCTTTAGCTCCACTAATTATGATGGGTTCATACTATAAGGTCTCTGAGCTATGGGCCTAGTTCCAGGAATTAGTTCAATAATGAACTCGATATCCCGATCTGGGGGCATACCGGGCAATTCATCTGGGAATACTCAGACTACTCTGACTTGGTCTATGGTTGGTTGAGCTAGACTCTTGTTGCATTTGAATTGATGGGGCAAGGTTTCAGATACATGCTCTACTGATACTCTAGAGCTACTGGTCATGGTTATGGCTTTCTTGGCACAATCGATCAATACTTTATGTTTCGACATCCAATCCATTCCTAGTACTACCTCCAAACCTTTGGTTCCAAGTAGTATTAGATTGGCATACAAATATATCCCATGGATTCTGATAGGTACAACCTTGCAAATTTTTCTAGCTTTGGTGGTTGACCCAGGTATTTGAACTATTATAACATGCTTCAATTTTGTTGGTTGAATCTTACTAGGGCATGCAAATTCTTCTGTAACAAAAGAGTGCGATGCTCCAGAATCAAACAACACTCTTGCAAGTACTGAGTTAACACAAAACATAACCAACACGACATTGAGCGCTTCCTGAGCTTCTTCAGCATTCATGTGGAACAGACGGCCGTTGCGGTTGAGCGAATTCCCTGGGGAAAATCTTCGTCTAGGCTGAAAACGGCGCTGCTGCTAAGCTGGGGCATTCACATTTGTGGTGGCTACAAGCTTCTTGGGACACTCGTTGGAGTAGTGACCCTTGACTCCACATTCAAAGCAAGTAATCTGGGACTTGTCTTTGGCTGCAATAGGCATAGCATTGCTTCTAGTCCTTTGGGCAGTATTGTTGTTGTTGTTGGACTTGGGTGATGCATGGTTGAAGTTGTTGGAGTTGTCGGGGTTGTTGTTGTGGTTTCCTCCAAACTTCAAGTTTCCTCCACTACGGTTGGGGTAGCTTGGACGAGACATCGGGGGTCTATTGTTTCTTGGGGCATATCCTGTAGACAGGTTGGGGCGATACTTCTAGGTATTGTGGGACCTAGTCTGATGCATCATCCTACGCTTGCGGTTGTCATTGGCTTGGTTGATATTCCCTTCCATCTGGATGGCACTACTAGCTCTTCCAGATCTTCAAAACGGATGTTGACTAACACAATCTGCATCTCATCATGCAATCCATTCAGGAACCTTTCCTTCTTCTTGGCTTCAGTGTTGATCTCATCAGGGGCATATCTAGCTAGGGACAGAAATTTGTCACGGTATTCAACTACCGTCATCCTACCTTTCTTCAGTTCCTTGAATTCATCTCTCATTCTGGTGACTAAACCTTGTGGCACATGGGTGCGGCTGAACTTGATCTTGAATGCTTCCCAAGTCATCACTTGACCGTGGTTCATAGTACGGGTGCTACTGCACCAGGCTCTTGCATCTCCTGCCAGATAGTGGTTGGAAAACAGTACATTCTCGTTGGCGTCAACTCCTGCGACTTTCAGATTATTCTCCATGGTTTGCAACCTGTCATCAGCATCTAAGGGATCCTCAGATTTGTTAAAGATAGGGGATTGGTATTCAGTTCTTAAGCTTGGATCCATGATGATCCTGATTTCCATTGCCTTGATTATTAGGGGCCATGTGAGCTATTTGTTGAAGGGTGGATAGGTTGGCTTGGCGTTCGGCTCTACTAGCTTCACGGTCAGAAACTAGCATCTGTAGAATCTGCAGCATCGGGTCCTGCGATGAGCTGCTTCCTCCGGGGTTTCCACGAGTCATCTGAAGATTGAGATAGATAATGAGGTAAGAGGGAAAGTTCTAAGGTTCATGGTTTTGTTTCAAAAGCTTAAACTTTGAGTTTGAACTCAGGTTTTGCAAACTAACTTCTTCTCATTCATTCATTCGAGCACATAATACAAACACACACCACACACAAATGGAAAACAAATGGTTTTAAGAACCATTCTGTGAACTAAGATACATTTGGAACGGTATAACTCATTCCTACGGTAGTGATCAAGTGCATCTACTCATCATCAATGAACTCGGAATCATCATCATCGGTGTAGAAATCCATGGCATCATCCTCTAGGTAGTCATTGGCATCACTGAGGTACGAGTGAAGATCTCCCTAGATGTCTTCACCTTCTTCCTCTTCCTTTGCTTCAAGCTGGACTTCTTGCTCATGGATGGTCTTCTCGAGAGCGGCCACCTTCTTGCGAAGACGAGCGATGGTGCGATCCTTCTTCTCACGTTGACGTCGAAGTGATTAGCGATCCTTGACGAGCATGGTGAGAGTCTGGTCCTTCTTTGTGGCAATGGCAAGGTTGTGGTTGGTGTAGGCTCGAGCATTGTCCAATTCTTTCTGCCTATCATACAGCAGGAAGTCAAGATTCCCCACTTGGCGCTTCAACTCCGGGTGACTTGGCATCTACAATGGCATTCCCATAGAATCACGCCTTGCGAAGTGCGCAAAGCGAGTTCCCTGGGTCAAGTTGATGTTTTTCCCACACAGACGGGCAAGAGCTTCATGCATAACCCTGGTTAATCCATCTAGCCAGTTGTTCTCTCGCACGGTGAATTGAATCTTCTCACAAAGGAGTGCTTCCATTTTGCCTCTGAGATGTGTAACTATCAACCATTGTAGATCTCCTCTTAGGTGATCCTTGAGTTATGCCCTGAAGAATTCCGGATGCAGGCGCTCAAGATACTCTGACAGTGCATCTAGATCCCTCTCAAAGATCAGCTAGCCTCCGTTTCCCAACTGGTAGAACTTGCAATACTGAACTTCCATCTATAAGAATTCAGGATGAGTAAGTTAGTGAGGTGATCAAGTGTGTCAAATTTTATGTAGTAATGTAAGAGTTTTCGAGGAACATGTATTTTTTTGAAAGAATCAAGGATAAGAGTGGGAATAGGTTTTCATAAATACTCACTTCTTTGGTTTTGAAACTAAGTTTTTGTTCGGACGTCCATTCTAACCAGGGTCTCCTATGGTCAGGATGGCTCTGATACCTACTTGTCAACACCCGGATTTTTAATCCCAGATGCCTGTTATTCCATACATCGCAATCCCAGGTTTACCATTTTTGTGAGACATAACAGATTGGATATCACAGTACATCATCCATTACAAACCATAATAAGGTCTTACACAAATAAAGGATCTCATGATCCAGTATTAATACAAACAAGCATTGGAATAATAAGCATAGTAGTGGGCTCCATCTTTAGTGTCACTGGCAATGCTGGCGATGGGAGATGATCCTAGTTGTCGTAGCCATCCTGCTGTCCATCTTCCTGATAGTCCTCCTCATAGTCTGGCCACGGGAATAGCCAGGGACAAAGCCATGAGTACTCTTTAAGTACTCGCAAACTATCACTATCAAGTAAGGTAGTTCTAGTAGGAATCCTAAGCTCTAAGTTTATTTGCAAAAAGCCAGATTTATCTAAACTGAGTTCAGAAGTAAAGAAAACTAAGTAAAATGTTCTAAATCACTTTAAGTTGGGAACCTAGTTTTCACATTCACAACCCTATTGTGGTCAAGTCAAAATCATAGTTCACTTCACAAGTAATTTTGAAAACACCTGACGATGTAACAGTATGGCCACTCCAACTGTCCATGACGTGGACGCGGCTATTCAAATAGTTTAACACTCTATAGAGGTGGTACACTTTCACCACAAAATTCGATACATCCGTCAGGGATAACCCTGAATCATCATACTTAGTATGCGGATAATCAATCATAACCTTTCCTTTACACACTCCAGTATAGGCACCTCCCCTATGAGCTTGGCCTCCCAGCCATGGCCATCTGCCATCCTGGGCATTGCATAGGTGGACATCATCAAGATGTATCCTCATCTCAAACCTATTCCGCGGGGGAGCCCATACTAATGCATATAAACTTCCGGCTAAGCCTTACCCAATTCAGGTATAGTGGTTGTACGATAAAATTGGAATGGTATCGCATCCGAACCCAACCATCAGTTTTTATAAAGGGCTAAGGCTCATGCCTCAATATTTTCATCATCAAATCCATTTGTGTTTCTCAACACATGTCAAAACATTTCAATACAATGAAGCATCATTCCAAGGTTTTCTTAATCATTTTCACCAAGTATTCCCATCTAAAGTGATCGAGTTTTATGCTTAGCACTAGCCACTAAGATAAGAGTGTTCACTAATGAGGGATGATTATCTCAATCTCATGCCATAGAATGACATCTAGTATAGGCCTAGTTTTATACTCTTTATGCTATCTATACTACTTTCCAAGTACTCACAAAGCACTAACTAAAAGTAAAGAACTTTGGTAAAGTAAAAGAGTAAAGCTTGCAAGTAAAACTTGAGATGGGTATAAATCAAAATATATAACCAAGCATGCCTAATGCATCTTGCTTAGGTTAAAGCTTGTATGTCCTAGCTTGCGTAGTTAAGAAACTTGCAAGTATTAGCTTGCCTTGATTGGTGCAGTGATTGAAGTTTTCCTCCTCTTCTTCGGGGTAGAACTCCTCCTCCTCGTATCCTTGGTCGGTACTATCGTATATAAATGAATATGGGGTACACAATCACCAAACAATACTTAACTACTTCTATTTAGCAAACTAAGGTTCACACTTGATGATCTAGCATCATCACAAGAAATAATGAACTAGTTTTATTTATCTTATTTGAGAAAAGTAATTTCTACTCATTGAATTTAATTAAGATTTAATATTCTCCAATTAAAATATGGGATCATGTGGACACATGTCATCACCACATATTCTAATACACGGGAATGTGATTTAAAGTGTTGGTCATATTTTATTAATTTTAAGATTATCATTTAATAGATTTAAATTGACTAGAAATGCCCTAATAGCATTAATTTGGTACTAGTCCAAAGTCACTGCATGCAAACCTAGATATTTTTACATATTCAGATAGATATTGTCAAATGTGATTCAAAAGCTATTATGGTTGATTTTTGAAAAATGTTTGAAGTTGCAAAAGTCTCTGTCTTGTTATTTTTGCTATAGAATATCTCTAACTCCAAATGATTTAAATCCAACGGGCTTGGATAGGTAATTTAATTATCTTTCTAACAAAATTTGAATCATGCAATTTGATTCAGTGAAACTCTCTGAATTGATTTTTGAATATATGGATAGAATAGGGTTTTAGCTAAAAAAGGGAAATCCATATTTGAATTTCCAGGCCTGAGCGGAAAAGCTAAACGGGCCGACCCAGCTGCACTGCATAGCACAGCGGGCTGGTGATAGATGGGGTTCACCAGTGAGCGACTGTTCTAATGCGAAACGGTATCTTTCAACCAGAGCCCTACAATCTAATTCTAATCCAACGACCGTGGTTCATCGTCGACGACAAACAGCTCTGGCGAGGAATCAACCCTAACATGGTGGGGGGGTCTCGTGGGGCTCACCTGGGCTCCAGCTAGGGTCGGCGATGGGGGCAATCGACGTGGTTGACGACTGCAAAGCGAGGCGCGGTCACGACAGGGCTCGGGGTGGTCGGAATCAACGGCGCCCTTCTCCTCCAGCAGCGGCGGGCTCCAGTGAAATTCCGACGTGGTGGTGCTCGCCTTGCTCCGGGGAGAAGTGTGGGAGTGTTTGTGAGGAGTGGGGAGTGGAGTGGTGTGGAGAATGGAGGCGGGGTGGCCTCCTTTTATAGTGCGTCGAGGGGACCGAGCGGGCAGCGAGAGCTCGATGGTGGCGTCGCTACAGGCAGCTATCATCGTGGCGGAGGTACGTGGACGATGCGGTGTTCCCTGGCGGTTCTTACGGGCATAATGGCGAGGCATGGGGCGGCGTGGTTCGATCGGGAGCGTGCGGCACTCCGCGCGGAGGCAGAGGTGTTTCCGGCGGCGTGCGGTAGCTGCAGGTCACACGGCGGCGAACGAGGGTGTCTATCGGGGTGTTGTGATCATGGCGAGGCTGCGTGTGCGCGGTGAGGGCAAGGAGCGAGCTGGGCGAGCTGGTCGGGTGCGGTGCACTAGCGCGCTCTCGGCATGGCGTAGAGAGGTTTGGGCGCGGCGAGCTGGGGTGGTCCAGGGCTTGGCTTCGACCGTGGGGTGGACAGGGGGTGGCGGTGGACTGTGGTGCACCTCCTGGACATCCTGGATGGGCGCGGGGTGGTCTGCTGCGAGCTGGCCGTGGTTGGCCAGCGATAACCACAACGAGGCGACGCTCCACTGTGCAAACGGCAAAGGGGGGAGCTGGTCTGGGGCTAGGTTAGACTTAGGGGAGACAGGGGAGTAAAGTGGAGACCAAATGGTCAACGATCACTGTGCACAAGAGTGAAGTTAGGCAGAGGGTTAATTAGTGCAGCTCAGGTGTTTGTGGAAATGGCCGTATGAATTTTACTTTGGAATTTTTGATTCAAATTTTTTGAGTGGTTTGATCTTAAGATTGAGTAACTATGTTTGCTTGGAGAGGTCAAGGGGAATTGATTTGATAGGTTTTTGAAAAAGTGGGATCTTAACATATGAACTAGATTCAATTTTCAACTGTCCATTAAATTTATTTGCAAGATGTTTTTGTAAGTTTGTAAAGTGGGCCTTGATACACTTTTACTTGGTCTAGCAAGGGGTGAAAAGAAGTAGAAACGTTTCTGTTAGAATTTCTCTTCTAGGAACACTCAAAGTGTCCTAGTGGTTTACTTTTGTCAAAATGACCATTTGCTTTATTTATTCATATTTGATTACTTTATCTTTGGATTTTGTTTGTAATTGGCCTAGATGATGTAGCATTTACCTTTAAACCATTTCACATTATTTGGAACAATCAAACATGGAATTTTTAAACAATTACACATTAATGCAAAACTAACATGCACTCATATTCCTTTTATTAATAAAAGTTTTTTGTTAACCCTAAATTGAGTGATTTGAACTTGATAATCTTGATTAGAAGTTTTGGGGTGTTACACATGTGAATATCGACTACATGACACTTCACCTATATGGGCCTAGGGGAATGCATTTTGTATTTGGCTACTAATCGTAGGGGTTGTCGGAGTGACAGAAACCTGAACCCCCGTTAGGAAACCTTTGCACAAGGGATGTTAGGGTCTTAGAGTTTAAAGTTGTGGTTAGGTTTCTACCTTAATTACTTTCTTGTACTTGCGGATGCTTGCAAGGGGTATAATCACAAGTATGTATTAGTCCTAGGAAGGTCGGTACATTAACACAGGTTTACCCACACAACACTTAGCAAACTAAAGAAGATTAATCAACTATATGAAGCGAAAGCACTTGACGATATTCCCGTGTGTCCTCGAGAACGTTTGGTCATCTTAAGTAATACAACCGGCTTGTCCTTTGCTAAAGAAAAGATTGGGCCACTTGCTGTATTTATTATTATTGTCTTTTATTTACTCGTACTTTATTTACCTGTATTATCAAAAAACCCTAAAAATCCGTTTTCTAAGTATTTACAGAGAATTCCTGCTCCAAGCCACTCGTCAACACCTTCTGCTCCTCGTTGGGTTCGACACTCTTACTTATCTAAAATACTGCGATACACCCCCTATACGTGTGGGTCATCAAAGATCTCGAAGGTTAAGATCTACATCAGTTTGAACCGATGCAAGTGATCACCTACATCATCCACGATCTATAGATCGTTAAACACCCGTGTTCTTCGATGGTACGTAGATCATCTATTCTACTTGTTACTTGCATCGGTAGATTAGATCTTGGGGGTTCTCTCTTATTATTCCGTTAAAAAATTGTTTTCTATGCAACGAACTTATCACTGGTTCCAGTGTCTTCCCTTGTGTTGTGCATCAGTGTGTACCATGGAGACTTATTTGTAAACTTTGTATTCGTACTTATGCTGGCATTAGCTTTATTAATTTAAAGTTGGTCTTTGCTTGAGCTTTTTTGGTCTAAAAATATGGTTTTGCTAGTTCTCAGGCGTTTGAGAACTTTTTAGGTCTTAGGCGCCTCTTTCACCGTTTGATTTACCCAGGCATCTCTTTCACTGTTCGAGTTACCCAATCGCCTCTTTCACCATTCAATTTACCTAGGCGCCTCTTTCACCGTTCGATTTACCTCGTGATTCATGCAAAGTGGAAGTTGCACATGAGTTGCAGCAACTAGGGTGTAACTAAGAGTTTAATGGGTTGTAACTGAGAATTAGTATAAATCTTATGAGTTGTAACTAGGTTGCAACTAAGAATTAGCTCAAATATTAGGATGACATCAGCGACTTAAACATAAGCACTCCTCTATTTCCCAATTCCCCCAAGTCTACCTCGATCTACCCCTGTCCCACCAGAAACTACCCCCCTCTGCTTTTTTTCTAGCCCTAGGCAGGACCAATCTCCATCTTGATGGTTGGAGCGCCTCCCTCTTAAACAAAGGGGGAGACTCGCTCTCCTCACTTCCGTCCTCGATAGTCTCCCTACCTATCTCATGTCCTCCTTTTTTCTCTCTAAGGAAAACATTGAAAAACTTAATAAAAAAAGAGCGTTCTTTTGGGCTCATGAGGAATCGTGTACGGGTGCACAATGTCTTGTAGCGTGGGATAAAGTTTGTACTCCTAAAAGTGCTGGTGGTTTAGGTGTTAAAAACTTGGAAATTCAAAATGTTTGCCTTCTGCTCAAATTTGCTTACAATTTCATGCATGCATCGAACCTTCCTTGGCGAGATTGGCTATTGTACCACTCGCCTTTCCCCATACACCACTTACCTTGCAAAAATTGTCAAACAAAACCTTGCTACGCTTCGTCTTATCTCACAATGCAAAGTGGGAAATGGCCAAAGTACTTTATTTTGGCTTGATAGGTGGCTCCTTCTGGAGCCCTTAGCTACTGCTTTCCCCGCCATCTTCTCACACCATACTAAACCACATATTTTAGTTTTAACGGTTCTGCAGGGCGAGCTCGATTCTGACCTTTGTAACAGGCTAACCTCGGCCGCTGCTAGCGAGCTCTTGTCTCTTCGTGTCTTGTTGCAGGATGTGCAGCTTTCAGGTACGGCTGATCATCGGACGATGCTCGACGGCTCCAGCTTCTCTACTAAGAGTGCCTATGATGCTCTCTCAACTCAACTTCAGAACCTCTACCTGGCCAACGTTTAGGAGTCCTTCGTCCCCAAAAGGTGAAGATCTTTGGCTGGCTTCTCTCCCTGGACAGGCTTAATACGCGCGAGAATCTGTACAATAAGACCATTGTTGGCTCTGCGACTTGCCCTAGGTGTGGCCACACCATGGAAAGTCGAGACCACCTCTTCTTCATTTGCCCCCACGCCCAGGAGGTATGGAATAAAATCAGTGTTCAGTCGACTTTTCAGGATTTCTCCGACTTGTGGACCATTCCGGTTCCTGCTGGGCTTCATTCCTCTGTTTGGCCGTCTATCGCTCTCGCCATTCTATGGAAAACTTGGGACGCTAGAAACATCATGGTATTTAGAAATGTCGATCAATCATCTTTTGTAACTATTTCAAAAATTATGGACGACATCACTCTATGGTCTCATCGTTGTAGGGACTTGTCCCAAAAAAGTCACGCCGGCTTGTGGCGTGACTACCTCTTGTCACGATCGCTCGTGAAAACTGTTGTTCTTCTGTACAGATAATATATTCAGGTGAGGACCTCTCCCCCGGTGATTGTTTCAAAAAAAAAACAATGGCACAACAGTTTTGAAGTGGTCCGCTGTTCCATGAAGGGGAAAAAACAAGCATCAAGCGCCTGGCTCCACCTAATCCCGATCACTCCCTAAGAAAATTTCCGTAAGTACAACATTACTGTTTTAAGCGTGATAGAAATTTTCAGCAAACATCCGGATCCACCGATAGCATGACAGCCCTGGTGCCGGCAACAGCATCCGCCGTGGATATCTCTATCGCCCTCATGTTCGCATCGCCATCCGCCATAGATATATCTGCTGCCCTGGTGCTGGCATCGTCATCTGCGGCAGATGTGCCAGCTGGTGTTGTACCGTTAGCAGCCGCTAGTCCGTCACGGTGGAAGTTAGACCTGGCGGTATATTCCACCAATAGCCCGATAGCAGTGACCAGCTCGCCGCCGTTGCTGAGCTGCTTGTTAGAAAAGGTAAGCACGACCGATGCCGGTACGACATCGTGTGCGTTCCAGACGTACATATACGTCTCCGTCTCTGTGTAGGGTTAGAGTTCTACACCGATTAGGTTAGCAAGTATTGCCTCTGCGTGTATATAAGCTGCCTATCCTTGTAACTTGTAAACTATCGAGACAGAAGAAAATAAAGAAAATTACAAGGCGCGATATGCACCTCTGGCTATAGTATTTCCTGTGATGGGTACGTGAGCTAGCTGCATAGAAGAATCGATCAAGCTACATGTGTGCATGCTTAGGTTCTACGTACGTGTGTGTCTCGGCGACTTAGTTCTTGCTACTTGTGTCTCACCGGCCTGATTCGAGCCAAGATGATCGTGTTGCGACTGTCGACGAGAAGCACTTCGTCAACCCGCCGAAAAGTACAGGGCGGACATCGACACAGATCTGGCTAATTCCAACAATTGGTATCAGAGCCAAGGTTGTCGCCTGTGATCTTCTGAAAGTACTAGGAGGTCATGGCGATGGTGAAGTTTGGCGAGAGCTCGGCATCGGCACCGGTGACAGAGACGGTGGGGGCGGCTTTGTATCCGCGCCTCGATCGCAAGGACTACGGGCTATGGGCACTCAACATGGAGGTGGCCATGGAGGCTCAGGAGGTTTGGGAGGCCGTCGATCCAGGAGGCAACGAGTACGTCAAGGGAGGCGCGAAGTACCGGAAGGATCGCCAAGCGTTAACGGCGCTCTACTCCGGCGTGCCAAAGGACGTGATGCAGCACCTCGTCGGAAAGAAATCGGCGAAGGATGCATGGGAGACGATCAAGATCTTGCACCAAGGTCATGCCCGCGTGAAGGAAGCGCATCTTCAAACTTTGACAAAAAGCTATGAAGATCTGAAGATGGAGGAGAGCGAGACGGTTGATCAATTTGCCGCCCGTTTCGTTACCCTTGTCAACGCAATCAGGGGATATGGCGAGAAATTGGATGAGATCAAGAACGTCAGAAGGTTCCTGCGTGCAGCGCCGGCGCGCTACATGCAGATCGTTACATCGATCGAACAATGTCTCGACCTGAATACATTGACGGTTGAGGATCTCGTCGGAAGATTCAAGGCACACGACGAGAGAATCCGGTTCAGCTTCGGTGATCCAGAACAGGTTGAGCACCTGATGCTCACAAAGCAGCAGTGGATGACTCTTTCAAAAGAAAAGCAAGGAGGCTCCACGAGCGGCAAGGAGAAACAACGCCCAGCGAAAAAGTATATCGCGGGGCAGGAGGATGAAGATGACGCCCCGCCACGGAGGAAGTTTGACATAAAGAAAGTAAGGTGTCATAACTGCGGCGAGCTCGGTCACTTCAAGGCTGATTACCGGAAAGCACCAAAGGAAAAGGAGAGGGCTCTCATCGCCCAGGAAGGAGATGATGGACCGATGATGCTGATGCTCGAAGTAACTGAGTTAAAGGATGAGGAGGATCCTCCATCACCGGCTATGGAGATTGTGGCGCAAGTGGATCACGATCTACCGTGTGTGGATCATGAGGAACAAAGTGCCCCGTTCCCATGTGAAGCCACGTTTAAGGCAAGTGAAGCCTCGGAACTTGTTCATGGCGATCTATGCGTTGGAATCTCACCCGCAACTCCGTCTGGCAATAAGTTCTTCATGCTTGTGGTGAATGATCATAGTAAATACATGTGAATTGTGTTGCTGAAAAGTAAGGATCAAGCTCAACAAGCATTCGAGAAGATCAAGGAAGCCGAAGAGTTCAAGGTGGAGGCAAAGATAAGAGCCCTACGCATTGATGAGGGGGGTGAGCTGCATCAAACTGTGTTGACCATGGCACGGAGCATGATGAAGAGTAAAGGCTTGCCAGGAAAATTCTGGGGTAAGGCAGTCAATACGGCTGTGTATTTGCTGAACATGGAATCTACTGAGAGTGGAGTTGGTACAACACCGTACGAAACATGGTACGGATGGAAGCCCTCGGTTGATCATCTTCGTACTTTTGGATGTGTGGCGCATGTAAAGGCGGAATTGGCGGAGCAACGTATTCCAATGATCATGACAGGCTATGAAGGCTCAAAGACATACCGCTTGTGCAATCCTTATACCAATAAGGTGGTTTTCAAGGGAGACGTAATCTTTAAGGAAGGCAAGTCATGGAATTGGGGCTACAACGAACCGGAATATTCAACTTTTCACGTCACGTGGGATCTTGAGTATGAAGAAAATATGAATCAACCGAGCTTATCCTTGTCAGCAAGTTCGGGCCCAGAAGACATTGAAGGCCTAGAGGGAGCTCCAAGCATGGACACCAGGCCAGAAGCACTAGGGATTCTCCTAGAAGACAAAGAGTTTGAAGAAAAGGCTAGTCCATGGCCAGAAGATATGGAACTGGAAGGGTGCGCAGATGCATGCGCAGCGATACCTACACTTGTTTGCCCAGCAATTATAAGAGAAGGAGGGGGAGCTGAAGCGAGCCCAGCAAATAGGCCAGCAAGGCCAGAAGGCGATGGTCCAAGAGTGTGGACTGGTGGCCAGACAGATAAAGGAGAACCAACAATAGGGGGTGCAGATCCATCAAAAGGCTTTTCACGTGGTATAGAGAAGTTAGAAGAAAACAAATTTGAGTTATCTCCTACTTATTTGTTCTATTGCATCCAAGAGCACCGGCAAGTAGTAGATCAAATATGCGAGGCATCGATGAGAAAGTACTTCATTGAACCAAATATAATGTCTCAATGCGCGAATAAAAAGGACAGTCGGCGTGAAGGCATGGAGAAGGACGCGAACAAAAAGAACTGTCGGCGTGAAGCCATGGAGAAGCCGACAAAAGCAAAGTCGGTGACATGGGTGCTGAGGAAGGGGGCGGCGAAAGCAATGCCGTGGATAACGCCCGCGACGAGTAGCTGGCGTATTTGGGATCCAGGTGGAGATAAAGCACACATCGTGTTTAGGGGGGTGATTGTTAGAAAAGGTAAGCACGACCGATGCCGGTACGACATCGTGTGCGTTCCAGACGTACATATACGTCTCCGTCTCTGTGTAGGGTTAGAGTTCTACACCGATTAGGTTAGCAAGTATTGCCTCTGCGTTATATAAGCTGCCTATTCTTGTAACTTGTAAACTATCGAGACAGAAGAAAATAAAGAAAATTACGAGGCGCGATATGCACCTCTGGCTATAGTATTTCCTGTGATGGGTACGTGAGCTAGCTGCATAGAAGAATCGATCAAGCTACATGTGTGCATGCTTAGGTTCTACGTACGTGTGTCTCGGCGACTTAGTTCTTGCTACTTGTGTCTCACCGGCCTGATTCGAGCCAAACTGATCGTGTTGCGACCGTCGACGAGAAGCACTTCGTCGACCCGCCGAAAAGTACACGGCGGACATCGACACAGATCGGGCTAATTCCAACACTGCTTGGAGTGGGAAACCTCGGTGCAGTGGCGAGCTGCGTAGCAGAGCATCTCGATCCACACCTCGGCAATCATCTGCAGCGCGTCAGGTACGCCCCACTCGTCACTGAGCAGCATCCCGGCAAGCCCAGCTCCGTCGATGTAAGCCAGACCATGGGGGTTATTATCATCTTGGATCTGAATGGAGCTCGCATCTGCATGGCGGCGGCTGCTGCTACTAGTACCATGATCATCGCTATCATCACCGTACTCGCAACGAAGCAATCTGGCAAGGTGCTCCCTGGGTGTACGCGCGCCATAGTCGTCCCTCCCTTCCAGCTCAGGCGAGCGCTGATGCCACAGTGTGACCAGCCCATCGCAGTTGTTGTTGTACCGACTGCCACGAACAGGGCCGGGCAGCATGTGGGGGTGCACCACGTAGAGGAACATCATGTAGTTGGAGAGCTCCCTGACTGTTTCTGCTAGGAGATGCGCGGCACTCTGGTCCTCCTGGGCCTGCTCTGCATCCCCTGCCTCTGCTGCCGCTGGAGGTGGCTCCTCCTCACGGCAGCAGAGGTAGACATCGGTGGCGACGTGCCAGATGAGGATGCTCTGGTCGAAGTCGGTATCGTCGACGCTCCAGCTGATCTCGTCGTATAATCCCGTCTTCTGAAGTATCCACCTGCCCCGCGCGTTCCTCATGTCCCCTAGCCCCCGCTTTGGTATGGCTCCCAGCACCAAGTCCCTCGCGCTCTGGGAAACCTCGGTGGTGCTCGAGTAATGGAGTTTGTTCCACCAGTCCCCCAGTCCTACTCTCTTGGTCATCCTACTCCTCAACTCGGTGGCATCACGGGTGCAGAAACCCAGCAGGCTGTATTGTCCGATAGAGTAGAGCCACCGTCTGCTGTTTGTCAGGAACCGTGCAGGAGGCACACCCGACCTAGAGCAGCGACATGAGTCAAGCGGTGAATTCGTCTCGGCCCACGAAGGAAATACGAGTTCACCCAGAAGATCGAGCCGGCCCGTCAAGCCTAACGTCAAGTACTTCGGCCCAGCCTGGAGTAACGGAAGAATATAAGCAAGGCGAGAACACGGGGAAGGGTATCCAGTTGGATCACGGCGAATCGGCTCTGTGCTCTCATCTCTCTTTCTCTGTCTCTGTGTTTCTCATCCCCTTCTTCCGGACTCGAATCCGAATTTGTATCCATATATTGTGACCAACTTGTGAATCAAGAGAAACCCTTACACCTGGTATCAGAGCCATCCCATCCCCTTCCGCCACCAGATTTTTTTTTCCCGGATCTGGCGTCCATCATTGAAACCCGCCACCAAAAAGCAGTTCGGGAAAATCGGGAGTCCGCCATGGATGAGAGCGCCAAGGAGTTACTCAAGCACATCACGGGCTTGATTGATGCTTCGGCAGTCAAGGTCACGTCGCAGCTGTCGCTGAGATCTGAGGCGGTGGAGAAGTCCATGGAGTCGCTCTCCAACGACTTCAACGCATGGCGGCCGCGACTGGAGGCACGGGTCGATGAGATCCAGTCCGCCGTTGTTGCCCTCCAGCAGCAAGCGTCCTTCAAGCAGCCGGTCGGTGCGGCGACGGTACCGGTCGGTGGAGATCCAGCGGTGGCTCATCTCGCTGACGCCCATGGGCTCGGCATGCCCCCGCTCGTCGCCAAGCGACCTCCGACGCTGGATCTCGGGCAAGGCCTCGGCGAGTCTACGTTCCACCGGGGGGCGGCGTTTGGGACTACGGTTCCAGCGCCCACCCCGGTCACGGGTATGCCCAATTTCCAAACACCTAGGCATTTGCGATCACCTTGCTCTGATTCGGAGAATTCCATGGGACAGATGTTAGCACATGTAGGCCAAGCTAATCCATCGTTGCAGTTTCCGGTGTTTGATGGGGATAATCCACAGATGTGGCAAACACTGGCCGAACAGTACTTTGCTATGTTTTCCATTCACGAGTCATACTGGGTGTCAATCTCTGTTCTGAATTTCGTGGGGTCCCCTAAGAGTTGGTTACATTCAGTCAGAAAAAAATTAGCTAGTCTCGATTGGAGCAGTTTTTGTACTCTAATTTGTACTAGATTTGGGAGAGATCGACACCAGATGCTTATTAGACAGTTTTACACACTCAAACAAACAGATACTGTAGGAGATTACATAGAGCGTTTTGAGCATATCATGAATAATTTGTTGGCCTACTCTGATACAATTCATCCTCTGTATTTTTTGACTCGGTTCATCGAGGGATTGCGCTATGAAATTCGAGCGGTGGTCATGGTGCAACGACCGCCGGACTTGGACTCTGCCTGTGCGCTGGCTCTGTTGCAAGAGGAGGTTACTGATAGTGTCAAGACGGCGAGTCATCGGTTCCAGGATACGACACATAAGGGGCGACCATTGCCCCTGCCTTTACCTCCTTTGGGACGTGATGTATTCCAGAACATCACCAATACTGTTCGTGACCATCGCCAACAACCTCATTCCAAGGAAAGCAATGATTATTCTTCTAAGCTACAAACACTTCGTGATTATCGTCGAGCTCGAGGTTTGTGCTTCAAGTGTGGAGAAAAGTGGGGAAGAGAACACACATGTCCTGCAACAATCCAATTGCATATTGTGGAGGAATTGCTGGAGTTTATGGGCGCTGATGCTTTGGGACTGCAAGAAGATACCGGACCAACTGTTCAGACTTCTGAGTCTCTGTGTGTGGTTTCCTTGCAAGCTTTGTCAGATCACTTGCCATCTCCTGATAACAGTCCATCAGTGTTGCAGCTGAGAGGGTGGGTACAAGGGCACTCAGTCACTATGTTAGTTGATTCTGGTAGCACAGCTTCTTTTATCAACTCCAAGATGCGGTCTGTCCTGAAACAAGTGTCTTCTATTGTTAACCCGGTACAAGTCAAAGTTGCAGATAACAGGACTTTGTCCTGCACTGAGGAAATTGTCAATTGTAGCTGGTCAGCCCAGGGTCATAAGTTTGCTACCAATTTCAAGTTGTTGTAGCTGGGAGCGTTCGATGTTATCTTAGGCCAGGACTGGTTATATAAACATAGTCCGATGTCTGTTGATTGGCCTACTAAAAGACTCAGGATAATGGATGCTGGTTTTCCTGTGTTTCTGCAAGGCATTGGGGCTGAGGCTTCTGTGTGTCACACAAAGTGTGGAGCAGTTGTCTGGGTTACAGAAAAAGGGTGATATTGAGCAAGTGCTAGTTATTCAAGTTGCTTCTTCTGATGAACATGCAAAAGCTGAATTGTCTCCAGAAGTCCAAGATATTCTACAGCAATTTCAGGATGTGTTTTCTGATCCGGCTGGTCTACCTCCAAAAAGGGACTGTGATCATACTATTCAGCTAATTGAAGGGGCTCAGCCAGTACAAATTAGACCCTATAGACATACCCCGCATGTGAAAGATGAAATAGAATGACAGGTGACAGAATTACTGAAGAATGGAGTAATTCAACATAGCACCAGCTCCTTTGCTTCCCCTGCCATCCTAGTACAGAAGAAGGATTTAACTTGGCGTCTGTGTATTGACTACAGGAGACTGAATTCAATGACAGTGCCCAAAAAGTTTCCTGTTCCGATTATAGATGAACTCATTGATGAGCTGACTCAAGCGCAGTGGTTTTCCAAGCTGGACCTGAGAGCAGGGTACCATCAGATTCGTCTAGCGCCTGGGGAGGAACATAAAACAGCATTTTATACACATTCTGGTCACTATGAATACAAGGTCTTGTCATTTGGCTTGTCTGGGGCTCCTGCTACTTTCCAAGCTGCTATGAACTCTACATTGAAGCCTGTGTTGAGGAAATGTGCACTGGTATTCTTCGATGATATCTTGATCTACAGCAAAAATTTGGCAGATCATTTGCATCATTTGTCATGGGTTTTGTCATTACTGAGGAAAGATAAGTGGCAAGTCAAGTTGAGCAAGTGTGCCTTTGCTCAGCGAAGTATAGCTTATTTGGGGCACATCATTAGTGGCCAGGGAGTAGCAACTGACCCTTCCAAAGTAAAAGAAATTCTTAATTGGAAAGTGCCTGAGAATGTTAAGGAACTCAGAGGGTTCTTGGGTTTAGCAGGGTACTACAGAAAATTTGTGAGGCATTTTGGTATCATTGCTAAACCATTGACTCAACTTCTCAAAAAGAACACTGTGTATAAATGGAGTAGTGTGACTGAGCAGGCTTTTCAGATACTAAAGAAAGCTTTGGCTACAGCTCCCGTATTGGCTATTCCGGATTTCAACAAACAGTTCACCGTGGATACTGATGCTAGTGACTGTGGCATTGGTGCGGTATTGCACCAACGGGGACATCCTATTGCCTTCTTGAGCAAGCCTCTGGGACCCAAGAATAGTGGTCTATCAACTTATGAAAAGGAGTATCTTGCTATTTTGATGGCGGTTGAACACTGGAGACCCTACCTTCAACACTCTGAATTTATCATCAGAACTGATCAAAAAAGCTTGGTTCATTTGGAGGAACAACGCCTTAACACTCCTTGGCAGAAAAAGGCTTTCTCCAAATTGCTTGGTCTACGTTATCAGATCATGTACCAGCAAGGACGGGCTAACGCGGTTGCTGATGCTCTGTCCAGGAAATCTCATGATCAGATCTTGGCTATCACGGCGGTTACTTCTTGCCAGCCAGCATGGTTGGAAGAGGTTCTTCTGGGTTACTCTCAGGATCCTGATGCTCAAAACCTTTTAGCTGCTCTTGCTATTGACCCCACAGCCAAGCAATTATTCAGTCTGGACAAGGGTCTCATCCGACACAATGGGAGAATTTGGATTGGCACCAATCAAAAGTTGCAGGAAAAGTTGTTTCTGGCCTTCCATAGCAGTACTCTGGGAGGGCACTCTGGAGCACCAGTAACTTATAAAAGAGTCAAAGCTCTGTTCTCATGGCCGGGAATGAAAAAACAGATAAAGAACTGGGTGCAAGCCTGCCAAGTGTGTCAACAAGCCAAGCCAGAAAGAGTCAAATATCCAGGCTTGTTAGAACCTTTGCGAGTGCCTCATCGCCCTTGGCAACACATTGCCATGGACTTCATAGAAGGGCTCCCTCAGTCTGGGCAGTACAACTGTCTCCTGGTGGTTGTGGATCGCTTCTCCAAGTATGGTCATTTTATCCCACTGTCTCATCCTTACACATCTGCTAAGGTTGCTAGTTTGTTTGTGGATTGGGTATACAAATTGCACAGTTTACCGGAGTCAATAGTGTCTGATCGTGACCCAGTGTTCACTAGCAAGTTTTGGAGAGATCTATTCAAGTGCATTGGGACAGAGCTGAATTTAAGCACAGCTTACCATCCAGCCACCGATGGGCAAACGGAGAGATTGAATCAATGTGTCGAAACATACTTACGATGCTTTGTTCATTCTTGTCCCAAGAAATGGAGCACCTGGATATCCATGGCAGAGTACTGATACAACACAAGTTACCACTCAACATTGGACAATTCACCGTTTGTTGTGCTCTATGGACATGAACCAAGGCATTGGGGCATTGAAGCACCCGAGGAGTGTGTGGTGTCCAATGTTCAGTCCTGGCTGTCTGAGAGACGTGTGGTCCATGACTTGTTGCGCCAACATCTGTTACGCGCGCAACAAATCATGAAGAAAAACGCTGACAAGAACCGATCATTCCGGGAGTTTTCGGTCGGAGACATGGTATTCTTGAAGCTCCAGCCCTACATACAGGCATCAGTGGCCCCGAGAGCTAATCACAAACTGCTCTTCAAGTATTACGGACCATTCCGTGTGTTGGCAAAAATCAGTAATACAGCTTACAGACTCCAGCTGCCAGAAGGTTCTACGGTCCACCCGGTGTTCCACGTCTCGCTTCTTCGTCAGGCATTGAGCAGAGGTACCCCAGTATCCCACCAACTTCCCCATAGTACTGATAGCATTGCTATTCCTGTCAAGGTTTTAGACCGACGGTGGCGTAAGAAGGCAAACCAGACGGTCGAGCAGGTGTTGATTCAATGGAACTCTGGTGACACGGCAGCAGCTACCTGGGAAGATCATGAAGAGCTGTACACTCGTTTCCCGTTGGCACCAGCTTGGGGACAAGCTGTGTCTAAAGGAAGGGGGGTGTCAGGAACCGTGCAGGAGGCACACCCGACCTGGAGCAGTGACATGAGTCAAGCGGTGAATTCGTCTCGGCCCACGAAGGAAATACGAGTTCACCCAGAAGATCGAGCCGGCCCGTCAAGCCTAACGTCAAGTACTTCGGCCCAGCCTGGAGTAACGGAAGAATATAAGCAAGGCGAGAACACGGGGAAGGGTATCCAGTTGGATCACGGCGAATCGGCTCTGTGCTCTCATCTCTCTTTCTCTGTCTCTGTGTTTCTCATCCCCTTCTTCCGGACTCGAATCCGAATTTGTATCCATATATTGTGACCAACTTGTGAATCAAGAGAAACCCTTACACTGTTGGCGGCCCTGAAACGCCTGCGGATGCGCACGAGCGCGCCGTAAAGCAGGTCCCATCTCCGGGCATGCAAGAACGCGCATGTCCAAGAAGATCCAATAGCCCTGAACAGCGATGTGATCTCCACGACCAAGGCCCCCAAGAGTAGAACATATGTGACAATGCCATCAACTCTGCTTCTGTAAGCGTCGTCACTGCTATCGTCGTCGTCCAGGTCCAGCTGAAATAGGAGGAATGCAGTGAGAGTGGCCACGGGCGAAACAACACGGATGCACCAGCCATACCAAGTGTGGATCACTGCTGCCTTTGTGTAGAGGATGTCGTACATCAGCGAGAGCTGCATCTCGATCAGCTCGTACATGTACCTGCCACCGTTGAGCTCCACGCCTCGGTCCATGGCGTCGTGTTCGGGCCCCGACGTTGTCAGGCTGTCGGCGAAGAGGCTCTTGCAGACGTTGAACGTGTAGTGAGCCCCCAGCAGAACCTCCTCTGCGTCCAGCTCCCGTGAAGCCCGTTCGTAAGGTCGGCGACGGCCATTGCCTGAATCAGGATCGCAGACGCCTAGATCGAGGGACTTCCTGATGCTGTCTATAGTGGCACACCTGAGCGCCCATGTCCTCTCCCCATACTTGATGAGACCTGTGACGAACATCAATACGGAGGCGGCCATGATCAAGCTCCCGCTCCCGCTCCCGCCCCCGCCGGGGCTAGGACCATACAGCTGGTACAGGACATAGGCGGCCCCCAAGACCTGTACGGCTAGAGTCAGCAGGTGGCGCAGCCAGAGCTGGTTGTCCTCCAAGGCGTAGGCGGTGATCGTGTCCGGCCCGCCCAGGTGCAGCAGGAGGAACGGCGCCCACAACGCCATGAGGTAGTGCTTCTCGCTGCTGCTCCTGGTGCGGAGCGACAGGTGACCAAGCGCGTATATCGCGGTGGAGTCGGACATCAGGTATGCCAGCCACAGGAGGATCCTCAGCAGAGCCGAGCCTTTGCGCCGACGAATCCTCGCCAAAGCCAGGAGGATGACTTGAAGCGTGAAGCTGAGGAGCACTAGTATTTGGATCTCCCACTCTTTCCAAAACTGTGCTAGCCCTCCACCCATTCTCTACTCTAATGGACTGAAAATGCAAACACGATGTCGCCAATTAAATGAAGCAACAGAATGTAATATTTTTTTCTCTAATGTATATAAGACCTACTATTCCTGCAAAAGAAAAGTATGATTTTTTTCCCGCAATGGAGCATGAAATGTTTTAACAAACAGAGTCGAGGAAGAAAGCATACAACTCAAAGCATAATAATAGTTCAAAGAAGCAACAAAAAAAAGTCTTGTTTCATCCGTATGCGTCTAAGCGAGCTTTGTTTTCTCCATGAATCTGAATTCAGAACTGAGCTTGCACATGTCTTCAGATAGTATATACTAGGTAGTATTAGATAAAACTGCATGCGTTAATTGCAAGGAAAATCATATACGCGCACGTACAATCCAGAACTGAGCTAGCAAATTTTAAGACTGTCTAGGTGATTACCGTGGGGGATGCGCACAACGGCGAACTTGAAGGAAGATGATGCCTGCTAGCCCAATTTTTTTTGGATATGCGCGTCAGTTTGGGTGGACCGGCAGCAGGCCAAGTCGTCGGCCGTGGTCCGTGAACCGCTTCACTGGGATATGGCTCTCTAATTCTCTGCTGTCATTATCGAGGGACAGGAAGACGCCGTGTGCTGCACCCGCAGAAGACTTTGATGATGAACGTTGACAGCTGTCAATTTTAGATTTATTCTAGATTTTTCTCTCCGCCTAACATTCCGATAATTAGGCAACCTACGGATCTCTTGGGATCCGATCGTTTTCCGTATTCGTTGGTGTTGTTTGAGGTCAGTCTTTTTTTATCTACGGTTGTCATCTTCGGCGATGCTTGCCGCTCTCGTGCGTTGGTCCTGTTAGCACGACGACTTTCTATCTGTCTACTACAACAAGCTCAACTATGATAAACTTTGCCCGATTTCGGTGATAGAGGGGCGAAGACGGCGGCGCGCCTTCGGCTCGTGCTAGTGTCTATAGTCGTCGCTAGGTGGTTCAATGACCTGTTTGTAATTTCTATTACTTTTAAGATCGGTGAAATTTCGCAAAAAAGAAGAAGAGCGATAACTACCCAGAACATCTTTGGGTGAAACTTAAAAAGAAAACCAAAGGAACAATGATGTTACTGCTTTAAGAGACACCACCGTACTTTCTTTTGTTGTTGAGAAATAGCATGTATTAATATCGCGAAGGTACTAACTACACCCGAGCTCTGTAACAACGCATTGCTCTAACGGCCTTACAGATGTACATAACCTAGAAAAAAAGAATTACAAAAAAGAAAAAATCGCTACAACGATCAAATCTTTGTAGCAGCGACACTAACACCACCAAAACAACATCAGAAGTCCAACATCTCCAATAGCGACGCCTTCAAGAAGGAAACAGTGTCCACACATCGTTGTCGTCTGATCAAAGATCATAGGTTTTCAGCCCAAAGAAAGCCCTCGCTCACAAAACAATATCTTCAACAAGGTCATTGGCATGCACAACCAATTAAGTCTAGACCTTAGATTTTCACCCTCCAAAGTAAGACTGTGAATTTCTTATGTGTTGTCGCCCTACTAAGAGTCGCTGTTGTGAGTCACAGATCTCCAAGTCAGTTTCTCATCGCCACATAGATTCAAATCGCTATCGCTAGTCGTCATGTTCCTGCTTTCATGACATTCTCCGCACCTGACTTCACCATGGATTGAAAGACATGTCTCATGATGGTAACAGACGACAGAGCTTTGCAATGCTCCCTCTGAAACCAAACGGTCATAAAAAACACAGGTATGCACGACCGAATCCCATCTGATCCAACAATCTTCAGGCATAAGGCGTCCATGGGAGTTTGTCGACGGAGCCTTCTGGAACTCGACACTTCGGCCTGATCACCGTGGGCATGCATCAAGCAGATCATCATCTCAGTGGGAGAGGAGCACGAGGACCGCCTCCATTATTCAAGCCAATCCATTAGCCCCCATGCCACCTACTGGTCGCAGAGGACAAGATGAACCTGACCGTCGCCGACCTTGTTCGATCCGGCATCATATCCCAAGGATCCACACCGTCGCCTCCGTGGAAAGCACGCCATCTGGCAATACACGCATTTGCTGTCGCGGCCTGCCGGCCCAGAATGGATCCAGGACAGGCAAGCTACTACCGCCACCCGCCATGGTTGCAGCGCCTCGGATGAATCTGACGAGGAAAGGCTTCACTAATGTGCCCTCCTCTAGCGCCACCAACACTGTGCCTCCACCTCCACACTCCTCTGACCACACACGTCCACCGCCATGAGTCTCCACCCCGACACATCACAGCTACGTGCCCCCTCGGACCTTTGGCGACACGGACGCCGCCACCGCCGTCATCGGTGGCGGAAGTGACCATGGGAGGTATAGGGGGAGAGCGGCCTCTAGGGTTATGGGAGCCTCCGGAGTCTCCCTAGGCGGAGACGACCCGGGAGGAGGATTGGTGTACGTACTCGGTTTCTAGAGGAGGGTTAGAGGAAAAACAATATCTCTCTCAACAATATGGATCCGATAGAATGGCAATCCATGTAGAATGGAAAAGTGTGGTGGATTGAAGAGGGGCAATCTAGGAAGGCCATGGCGTCACTTGCCATGTTCGTTTTCTAGGAGGTTTGAAAAGAAAGAAACGCACGGTGTCTTCCCTAGAAAATCAGTCACCTCGATAATGTTTGTGAAAAAAACAAAGATGAGGTGACAATATGGAGTCTCGCTAGGGCTAAGACCTTGAGTAATGTAATTCCACAAGAGTAGGGTTGTGTTTTGGTCTTGACATTTTTGGCCAAGATTGGTTTGTAAGATCTCTAAAAACTTCTTCTTAATCAATGAAATGACAAATCTTTTGATTTGTTTTAAAAATATATATTGCTACCCTCTTTTGTGCCACTAATTAATCTTGCAATCACCACCTTTGGTTGATTGGGTTGGAAAATATAGTATTTTGTTTCTAAGAATTAGCTTGAGCCATAATTTGATGCTAACAACTTTTCTACCAGTAGGTACAATAAACCTAACATGCCAGTACAACCTGACATCGCTATTATACAATCCTCGTAGAGACAATGTTGTCAAATTTCTGTTTTCATGGATGTTGACTATCTGCGGAAGAAAACCACTACCATCCAGAATCCCACCATCCGTTACTTCGCCACCTTCTTAGCTAATTCTATTTTTGGGAAGGGAGACACCGGGACAATGGCAGGCCCTGAGATAAGTGTGATTTATATGGATCTCCATCCCGAGGTGGATTATAAGGTGAACTTGGGTGCTTTGTTGATCCAGCACTTTCGTCGCAAAAGGTCGGCTCATTCAGGAGACATCCGTTGCGGTGGCTTGATCACTCAGATCACCTATACAAGTAAGTTTGTCATGCCTCTTGAGAGACCGGTGGCTGGTAGTAAGTTCTTGGATGATGCTCACTTGGCAAGCACCAAATTCATGAGGGTCTATAGGTCTCAATGCTCTCTTCGTGCTTACCAATTTATTATGAACCTAACGGTGATGTTTACCAAACTTTGCTTCCATTTTCCCAAGCTTTTGGTTTTCTAGGAAAACATAATTAGATCCTCGATGAGGAGGAATTCCATCAAGCGATGATCACTTCGGGGAGGACTGCGCCCCCGTGAGGAAATCCCGCCTGGGGGAATGCGGGAGGTAGCCAAGAGCAGCACCAAATAGAGGAGGAGCAAAAATGGAACACGATGGGTTGGAATGACTATGGCCAGCAACACCAGCATCAACAATACTTTCCCCAGTACCACCAATAGCAGAACGTGCCACCACCTCGGCCATGATACAACTATGTCCTAAGAGGTGAGTATGATCAATTGGTATGTCGCGTTGGTGATGTGGAGAATCCACTTCATGACGTGAACGCCAATGTGACCACCCTCACCCAGGATTTCACCCATTTTATGTATGAATTTCCAAACAACTACCCATACCAGCCACACTAGCAGCCACTGCCCAACAATGGCGACGTTATTTGATTTGAGATAGACCGAGAGTCTAAGCTTGGGGAGGTTGAACTCCTCCTTGCCTTTGCATTCATGTTTTGTTTACTTCTTTTGATTTGTTTATTTTTCTTTAGCTGCATCTTTACTTCCAGTTTGCATTGATAAAAGAAAGCACACAAAAAATAGAGTAGCTTTTATCTTGTTTTGTGTGAAGTTCTCTCAGTTTTATTTTTGATTTCTCGCAGGTTATTCACTTTGAGTGACTTATCTATGGAGAAGAACGCGAAGAGTCGATTCAAGTGTGAAATGAGCAAGCGAGAGGAGGCACCACATTCTTATTTTCCTCTTCCTGTAAGTTTATTCATAAACATATTATGTTTGTTCAGTTGCATTTGAGCTTCACTCCATGTTTAACTCGTTATCTTTTAAGACTTACTCTCAAGGATAATGTTGCTACTTTGGTTCAACTTATGAAAATTACTCTTAGTTTTAAAAACAACCGTATTGGATTAAATTCCAATCTTTTAAGAATAAGAGAGTGTGTCTTCTTGACAACTTTGGTGTCATGTTTTATCTTAAGGGCATAATCTTAGCAGCACTCAACCCCACATCTTAATGGTTTGACTTGATAACACTTTCTGAAAAAGAATTGTTTGAAGGAGTGGATATTTTGTGGTGGTTGAGGGAGATGCCAAATTTGCCTTGCTGAGTTGAAAATAAATATTTTATTGAAGTGAATTACAAAAGTACTAAAACTTCATGGAACTAACAACTCCTATGGCCTTCGAACGATCTTGAGTTCATCTCGGATTTTGGCTATGAGTTGGCTAGACATTTCCAGCATTGTTACGGTGTGCAAAATTTTAATTCCATGAGCCCAAGTACTGGAGAAAAAGAAACTACTATCAAGATTTGAGCTAAAATTATTTGATGTACATGGAAGTCTTGGCATCGCCTCATCATTGAAAATATAAAGTTCTTGAAAGACAAGAAAAAGATAGGGTGTTGGAAATCCACAAATTTCAAAGTGGGTGTTAATTAGAATCTCTAAGCTTATCCTTATTTTGACATCTACTAGTGCACCATTAATTTGACTGAAGCATTCCTTCTTAAAATGATTTTACCCTCATAAAAAGAGAGGCGCTAAAAGAATTGTTTCGCAAGCCTAACCAAATTTTTTACAATCTCTTTTGAGTTTAAGAATTATTAGCTAGCAAGTTTTATGCGGTTAGGAAGCGAACTTAAGTGCAATTGTTCATATATATTATGCTCATGTTCAGGGTTGCAGGATTTGTGACGATGGAATATGATACCCCCTTGAACTTGTGAGTTCCTTTGCTTGAACTTATTTCTCGCTATTATTCTTTATAGCTTTGTCACTCGAGGGAAAGTAACAACTAAGATTTGGGAAGTTGATAGCTCCAATTATTGACACTTTTTATCGAGGATTTTCCATTGGTTTTCTCCGGGTTTCATTGATTTTGATCTTTCAAGTAATGCTAGTACTGCAAGTTATCTAAACCTTGTTCTCTTGTGTTGGTTTTCAGGTATTGGACACTTTTGGAAGCTCTGAGAGCTTTTATGAGCTAATTGCACTTAATTGAGCAAATCCCCAATTGAAGAATATTCCATGTGAGGGCTATAGAGCCATTAACGACCTGCGGTGCGGTCGGAGTCCACCCGTACTACCCTCCGTTGCCTCTGTTATATCAATACAAGCAACTTACGTGAAGAAGGAAGGGAGAACATACGAACACAACCACCACAAATAGTCCAAGAAGAGAGGAGATCAGATCTGACTAAGGAGAAGAATACCACCTCATCCTTTGAAGATCCCTAGCCTCTCGATCACCAACTACACATCAATCCCCCATTCATACCGAGAGAGAGGGAGATCCACACTTGTAAGATTAGGGCTTGAACCTCTATTCCTACTTTAGTTTGTACTTGATATGATCTCCAACGATATTGTGATTTGCTACGGTAAAGTTGAGATGATTTCTATTTGCAATATGATTCCATCTTTGATCTATTTTTCTCTGATGTTGGAGTAAATCCTCATAGGCGTGGGAGATGTAGGGAATTAGCGAGATGTGTTGTGCCTTCTTTATTTCCATTCGTTTGTGATTATTGTCGTGATTATTATATTGTGATAAGGACTATCTATGTTTGCCTGATTCTTGTTATCCAATTTAAGGGCCTAGGTAACATGACCCTGAGATCTCATATATATGAACTTGTTCACTAGCGAATCAGAGACCCCGAGTGACACAGTTGATATCAAAGAGGAGCTAGTATAAACCAAGGATAATAAGGAACCATCAAGTTTAAAGCCTTGATCTGGTCGGAAGACCTTAATTGATGTGCTGACCATGACTTTGGTAACATGCAGAAGGAACATTGGGATCGAAAAGAATCTACCAAGAGGACTCTTGATCGTCATACGGGTTGCTTGCCTGCTCACATATGAATACTAAGTATCATACTCACTCAGTCCATTTTACTCACCTAGCATTCACTATCACCATGAACCGTTTCTCTCCGCCCCTAACTTCTCATCTGCAGGATATCAAACAACCTCTTTACTTTTACTTTTATGTTATTTAATTCTAGTACCGTTCAATACTTAAATCTACTTCCTTTTCACTCACCTATTTCCACTCTCAACACTCAAGACAAAGTGACACCTTGAGTGTGACAGAAATGCCTCAGTTAAACACTTTCCTAGGCTCCTTATCGGGATCGATATAAAAACTGGAACTAATACTTCCACGAAAACGTGCTCCGACGAACCTATGCTCTTGTAGGCTATCAACCCACTAACGGTTTAACATAAAAATTCGCAAGTGAAGCTGACATGATCTTCTTATAACTGTTTGAACTAACTTTGTCATGACTTACATGGTATCTACCATGATTGACATGTATGAGGTTTTATTACAGTATATGGCTTCTTTTTGCAATATAACACACCGATGATAATATTTATCTTGGTGGTAATCTACTATGGTATATTAGTTGGTATATAGAATGGTCTTGATTTTACTATACCTACTTTAGAAAGATATGATACAAGTAAGAAATTTTTGTGCCTAAGAGAGATACCTAAGAAGATTCACTCTCCAATGTGATATGGTTATTCCCAAGTGAATATCCATCACTAGTCATAAAACTATTTGATTTAGATAAGATGACTTCCTATAGTCACTACCCAACCTACATGTCTCCTCTAAAGGGTTTTAATCCTAAGGTCGCATCGTTGCTCTGATACCATATGCAGTGACCCAACATATCACTTCATGATGTAGTGCGCAAGTTGTTGATATAACAGACATATGCGCTAGCTTAGAATATAGTATACTTCATTAACTTCATGTCCCTCGCTAATTAAGTAGGAATTCTACTCATCAAAAGAATAGAATGGATAAGATGATTTGATGAATAGCTTAGACATGATTGTTGGATTCAGGTTGAGATCCTCATATATACTTTCCTACTCTTCACTCATCTAATATATAAGGTCTAAGGAATTCCTTTCCTAGATATTCCAAACATCTATAGTTATCATGCTTCTATTCACGTCCTAGACTTTATTATCTCGCTTGTTAACTATCTATCGTTTACTGTCTTAAGGTTCTTATCCACTATGTCTTTATTATACTACTAACTTATGATGCCAATGACTTTAGCTTCCTAAAGGGATTAAGATTTAGATAGACCAAAATTTGGTTATCAATCCTTGATGATTGCATTGGTACTTGATAATTGTTTAGCACTTGTGATGATAGAGTTAGGATGACCATATAAGATTATGTAAGATAGAACAAGATAAGAATAGATCTGATTCTTTGTTCCTTAAGGATGTGTTTGTGTTATAATTCATTTTACTCACGAGTATCACTTCTATCTTCCTAAGATAGAGTCTTAGCAAATGTTATATCAAAGTTTATAACGCTCAACTTGATGACCTAAGTCTAACTCATCAACTTAAATAAACTTCAATTATTTTGAAAAACTCCAAAAAAAATCATGAATTTTACATACATGGATGCAATGCATGCATTTATGTTCTACCCGCTTTGAGTCTCTCGAACTACGAGACGTTACATAGTCAAAGAAAGAATCACGAGGTGGGTCAAGAAGAAGGCAACGTGGGAAGCGAAGGAATATGGGTTGGTTCCTCTGGCTGGAACGATGGTGATGACAGTGGTAACTAGATTTAGTTTTAAATTTAGTTAAGTTTCACTCGGTTTGTAAAATATCTTGCAATCATGAATGAAATTTGGAGTTTTTTAGTTAAAAATCTCGTCAATTCAAAAACCTTGACGGGGAGAAGGGGGCCCTATTAGGCAGGTCGTGCGTCAGTACCCTCTATAGGGACCATTCGACGCCACTCCAGGAGAGCGATGCGAGCACCCTACCCCTAGCCCCCCGCCGACAGCCACTCCGACTCCGGTGCCCCCAACCCCGTCGCCCGCCACTCCGGCAGCGGCGCCCACCCACTGCGGTCCCGCTCCCCCTCCCCCTCCCTGGCCGCTCCCTCTTTCTCGTCGAGAGCATGGGCTCTCCCCCTCACGGCCGTGAGGACATATGGAGGGGCGGCCACGGATCTGACTCGGAGGAGGCGCCGTGCTCGTACCTCACGACGCTCAACGGTAAGCTCTCGGTCACGCGCGAGGACGGGGAGGGCTCGCGCCGCCGGGAGCTGCGGTCCGTGGTCTGCGTGGAGCCCGTCGCCTTCGACACGCTCGACGACTCCGACGACCCGATGGATGACGAGCCCGTCGAGGTGGTTGTGGCTGCCCCTGAGGCGCGTTGGGTGGAACCTAGGCACGTCGCCAAAAAGAAGGCCCGTGGCCGGCGTGCAGGGAAGAAGGTGGCGGCGAAGGCGAGGGCGGCGCGCCCGCCCGACGCCTTTGTGGATTTCGACGGCCTCTGCCTGCTCTACATCAAACCCGGCCACCGCACTGCTGACTGCACTATCGGCCTGGTCTGCATCCGTTGTGGCAAGCCGTGCCACATGTCAAGGGACTGCCTTGAACTGTGGCGGTCGCACCCCCGCGCGCCCCCAAATTCGGGGATGAACCAGCAAGGAAGAGGCTGGTGGGTGGCGGGGCTGGAAGCCCGCAGCATGGTGAGGGTGGCGCGCGCCAGCAGCGGCCGTCGCAGGACCAGCAGGACCGCACTGTGGCGCCTGTCCACGAGCAGCGCACAGCGCGTGATAGGGAGTTGGCGCCGCGCTCTCGGGTAGCACGCGCCGCAGGATGTGCCGCCACAGACGCGCCTGCCCACGACAGTGTCTCGTGCGGGGGCAGCTCCAGGCCGCACGCGCCACCGCCGGGCCACCAGGGGCGGGCGACGCGCCCACACCTCAGCAACTCTGGGGCGGGGGCGGAGCCTCGCCGCGATGAGCTACCGACACAGGTGGTGCGTGCTGTCGCACCATTGCCGGTCATCTGTAACGATGACAGGGCAGTCGCTTCGGTGCTTCCTGGCGTGCAGGGACGGCCGGTGGCGGGTCCGTACCGTGCCGAGGACGCCCAGGTGCAACCCCTGCAGCTCCGCGCGCAACCACGTGCCGTGGCCATTGGGGGTGAGCTCGTGCGTCGCCCGGCTCGTGCGGCGTGTATCCTCCCTCGCTCGCTAGAGGTGGACGCGGCGGAGTTGGAGCTTGGGCGCGCGCTTCTGGGATTATCGCCGGAGAGAGGAGACAGGTGACGGTGGAGGAGTTTGAGGCGACGTTGCTGGGCGGCAGGTACGGTCTGTCATGGGGGAGCTTCTCGGTGCAACACAGCCCTGAGCAATTCCTCATGTTCTTCGCAACATTGGAGGCACGGAAAAGGGTGTTGGACGGTGAATATCTCAAGTCGACGTGCCTCCGTCTCCTCCTCAGACCCTAGTCGCATCGGATTCGTGCCTCTACGGGAGGCTTGTGCGTTCATGCGGAGATCGAGATTGAGGGGATGCCTACGCACGCGTGGAGTTTGGCAGTGACGAAGGCGGCCTTGTCACCGGCGGCGTGGGTGGAGCGCCTTCACCCCCTCACCCACAGTCGCGTGGACATGGGCACGTTCCGGATCATGTCCTGGTGCCTTGATCCCGCGGTGATCGCCAGGGAGGTGGACCTCCATATCGTGGAGCTGGACGATCCCTCCTCTGCTCAGGACATGGCGGCGACGGCGGCGGTGGTTCCACCTCGGGTTCCGACGATGGTTCACCCACTCCTGGTCCATGTCATGAGGACGGTCGATGATACATTGCAAATGTATCTATAATTTTTGATGTTCGATGCTTGGTTTTATCTACTTTCTTGTATTTTGTCCACACTTTGGAGTACTTTTCATATGATTTCTTAGACTAACCTATTAACAAGAGCCACAGTGCCAATTGCCTGTTTTCTGCTGTTTTTGGTTCCAGAAAGTCAGAAAATAAATATTCTCGGATTGGACGGGACAAAAGCCAATATGCCTATTTTATGCCTATTTTTCCTGGAGACTCACGGAGTCAGAATAC
This sequence comes from Avena sativa, assembly GCA_916181665.1. Taxonomy (NCBI): domain Eukaryota; kingdom Viridiplantae; phylum Streptophyta; class Magnoliopsida; order Poales; family Poaceae; genus Avena; species Avena sativa. Next base: position 622,041,621 of record OV702288.1, on the reverse strand, counting down.
GAGACGGAGAGGGGCCACAGGGTGGCAACACCACCCCTAGGCGCGGGTCCCCCTTGGCCGTGCCAGGGCATGGTATGGCCCCCCTGGCCGCCCACCGACCTTGCCTCTTCGCCTATAAGAAGCCTCCCGATGCATAAACCCTAAATCATCAAGCCTCCAGCCACGAAAAATTCTGCAGCGCCGCCGCCACCGAAGGGGAGATTCGGGGGATATAAAGTCTCAGTTCCGGCACCCTGCTGGGACGGGGAAGTGCCCCCGGAGCCATCTCCATCGATCTCCACCACCATCTCCATCACCGTTGCTGATTCCCATGATGATGAGGGAGTAGTTCTTCCTCGAGGCTAAGGGTTCTACCGGTAGCTATGTGTTCATCTCTCTCTCTATGCATGATCTTATTGAGATCATGAGCTTGTAATCTATAGATCTACCTTGCTACTCAAGTGCTTTAATAGATCTCTGCTCTCCCCATGTGTGTGAAAGTTACAGCGTGCACACCATGGTGGCACTTAGGCTAGAGATTACAAATACTTGTTATGAGTTATATTTGGAGTTGGATGTCTCTATGAAATTGTGGTGTTTGTTAGAACCATCTAGAGCTCAAGGTGACAGTGTGGGGTTTTCTAGATGGGAAAGATGAACTTTGAGGTGTGTTGTTATAGCCCTACCATCGATTAGAGTGTTCAATCGGAGAGTAGTTAAGAGTAGTATCATAAAGAGAAGATATTTATATGAGAGTGTTCACTAGTGAAAGTATGATCCCTAGGCCTTTTTTCTTAGCATTGAAACACCGTTTGCTATTAGATCTGTTACATGTTTGCTTGCTTCCATCTTTATTTCAGTTTTACTTTAGTCTTTTCCACACCATCAAGCTATTTTCTATCGCTGTTACCACTTATAATTATCCATACCACTTGTATTTCACTATCTCTTCGCCGAACTAGTGCACCTATACACCTGACAAGTGTATTGGGTGTGTTGGGGACACAAGAGACTTCGTGTATCTTGATTGCAGGGTTGCTTGAGAGGGAATACCTTTGACCACTTCCTCCCTGAGTTCGATAAACCTTAGGTGATCCACTTAAGGGAAAACTTGCTGCTGTTCTACAAACCTCTGCACTTGGAGGCCCAACAACTGTCTACAAGAATAGAAGTGTGTAGACATCAAGCTTTTTTCTGGCGCCGTTGCCGGGGAGGTAAGGTAAAAGGTATTCACACCAGAGGATTAAATAAGAAGAACCTCCCACGGCAAACGCCTATTTTTTGGCGCCGTTGCCGGGGAGGTCAGGTAAAAGGTACTCACATCCTCCGGTGTGAGTGCTCGAAGTTATTTCCTTTAGATTCTGCAATTTTGTCTTTTTGTTTCTTGTTTTCACTAGTTAGGCTTAATGGAAAACAACAACAAAATTATATAGCTTTATAGTATTTATCTTAAGTTAGGACATGAAGTGTTTGAAGAGAAAATTAAAAAACCTATGGAACTTTATTTGCATGCTAATAGCAATGTTGTTAGTATGAATTCTTTGGACACCATTATTGCTAATGCTATGGAAACATCTAAGCTTGGGGAAGTTAGTTTTTATGAGCATGATATTTTTAGTCCCCCAAGCATGCAGGAGAAAATTTACTTTGATGATACTATGCCTCCAATATATGATGATTACAATGATGAATATGTTATTTTCAGTCCACCTACTATTGAGGAGGAAATTAATTATGACTATAATATGCCTCCTATATTTGATGATTATGGTGATGAGAATAATAATGATAGCTATTTTGTTGAATTTGCTCCCACTACAATTAATAAGAATGACTATGCTTATGTGGAGAGTAATAATTATTATATGCATGTGGCTCATGATAAGAATGTTTTATGTGATAGTTATATTGTTAATTTTATTCATGATGCTACTGAAAGTTATTATGAGAGAGGGAAACATGGTTTTATGTATCTCAACAATATTAAGTTTACCCTCTTTATGTTGAAAATTTTGAAGTTGCACTTGTTTTGCTTTCCTATGCTTGTTTCTTTGTGCTTTCATGACTTGTTTCTTTACAAGATTATTTTGCATAGGAAGTGGGTTAGACTTAAATGTGCTTTGAATTTGCTTCTTGATGCTCTCTTTTACTTCAATTAATATTTCTTATATGAGCATGCCTAACTTAAAAGCGTTAACGAAAAGTACTTATTGGGAGATAACCCAAAAGTTTAGATGAGTCTTGGAAGTTATTACTTCAGTAATAACCACTTCTTATCCTTTTTATTTGCTTTTTGTACCAAGAGCAACCTCTAATGAGAGAGAAGTAATGATTGGGAAAGTTGTTGTCCCGAAACAGATTTCTGTGCTTCACCGTAAAAATTCGTGTAAAATATATGTACGTACTTTTGAGGCGTGAATTTTTGTGCTTATGCCCCAGGTTGTTATCTAACTTTCGTTAGTTCAACACTTTTTGATTTGAGCAACAGAAGGTCTTCGAAAAAATTCGTATTTACCTGCTGGTCTGTTTTGATAGATTTCTGCCATTATTTGCATTTGCTTCTTGTTGGTTCCTTTTTGAGTTCTTTTGGGGAATTGAGCTTTTTGAGGGAAGTGCTACAGTAGCTAGTGTTTTAGTGGAAGTTTTATTGGTGTTGAAACTGAACCTAAAGACTTATTATCTTGAGTGCACTAATGTTGCTAATAAAGATTGTGTGAAGTTTTGTATGAAGAAAAATTTTCAGGTGTATGGAAGGAATGAGTAATGAGATGAAAGATGGACTAAATCTCAAGCTTGAGGATGCCACGCGTGTCACCCCAAGAAATATCCAAGAAGTACTAGCGTCAAAGCTTGGGGATGCCTTGGGCATCCCCTTCTTCATCAATAAAAATCCCAGGTTTCTTCCAAACGCTTCATTTTTATTGTTTCATTCACAATTGTGTTGTTCTTGGAGCGTCTTTGTTTTTTGTTTTTTGTTTTCGTTTGGTTGGTTTTCTTAGTTTTCTGAATAAATTGGTTGGACCCCCTCTTTCATACATTGGTTTTTAAATAGTTTGGTTTGGATTGGAAAAGAGTAGGAAAGTTCATACTTACGTGGTAAAGAGAGCTTGTTTTTGACTGTGGCATATGCTTTGTCATGCCATGCTTGATATTATTTTGGCTTTATGCTTAGTATTCTTTGCTGTAGCATGACTTGTTATAAACAATTGAGATTGCTTAATGTGCCTTTGAAGAATCATGTGTTGTTTTAGCACATTAAAGCATAGTATAGTGGTATTCTCCTTTGATGCTTTATTTGGGTTGACTTGGCGCATGCTCACACCATGTTATGACTATCCAAAGTCACCATAGCCTTTATGATCCTTTAGTTTTCAACTTGTAGTATCACTTTATGCTTTGATCAATGATGTTTTGTCGCTCTGTATGATTATGGCCATTATTGCTCTCTTAGTTTGTCGCTCCCAGTCTTTTGCTAGCCTCCACAACCAAGTATGAGTTCCACTCATGCATCCAACTTCTAAAACCAAGTTATTCCAAAGAGTCCATGATACCTACCTACTAGCATATGCTATTCCAAGTATATTCATGTTTTTAACTACCTTCCGAATTAAACTTGTTATGAGAAAACTAGTGATTAAAGCTCTCACGAACTTGATGGCACACTTTACTTTTCTTGCCCTTAATAAACTTGAACCATTGTGTCGTCTATGTTGTATATGCTTGCATTTATTTGTTGGGGATTAGTAGAACCATGTTGTCATAGGGAACACTTTCAACACTGCACTTGTACTTTGTACCTAGTTGATATCATGCTCTTTTGTCTATGGATGTCCTCGGTGTGAAATGAAAGGGGAGCTTGTAAGTCCGTGGTGTTATGTATGTGTGTTATAGAAACACCTGGGCCGCCGGTTTAATCCATGTTGTCATGGTGGAAACCTGCAGCGTAACCATAATGAGCCGTCTATAAAGCATTCTTCTTATAAAAAAAGAGTCAGATATTGAGAAAAAGAAAAAAAAGAAAAAAAAAAGAGATATGAGAAAAGAGGAAAGAGAGAAAAAAGCACCATTTTCCCATGGTAAATAAGAAGATTGTTGAGATGCTCGTTGTCTGCTTGCCTTGTCATTTTGATATGGGGATTCTTCCGTATCATCGGGCAAGGGGTACCCGTTGGCGGTTCTCTATGATACACATGTACTTATTATGACAAGAACTTACCAGTAACTAAACTTGAGTAGCATGAGGAGCGGCCCTCGTATTCAAGGGACATGAGATTTCCAACTTATACTTTGTCAAGCATATATTCCATAGTTTGTTCACTTTAACCTTAATCATTTCAAGATGCTTATGATAGGGGCAATGAGAGCTGAAAGCTAATAAGTACCATAATTTTTGGAAGCTCTTTATGAAACTTGAATCCCTACTTCCTTCTATAAGGCCTTTCTTCGACTTTTATATTGATTCTCCACCTTCTATCTTTATGCACCTACTTTGAGAGCATAGTGGACATTCTTAGTTCTATGTGCATTGTCCCAAGACTTGTTGATTGTTGCATAACCTTAATATTGCTTGTTTTAAACTATTTGTATCTAGTCACTCTTATGAACTTTGAAGGTGTCCTATGCATTTATATTTGCTACTCTATGAGGGACAAGCTAAATACCACTATACTATGTTTTCTTTATGTGAAACAAACAAACAAACGTCTTGCGAAGCATTGTTATTCATGAATCTTTTGTTTGTGTCTTTTCATGTTGCAACATAGTTTCTTTGCCTTATTGTTAGAACTTTGTCTTTCATGTTATGATTGAAGTACTATGATCCCAGCTATCAATGTTTTACAAATACTTTGATCAAGTTTATGATGGTGCATGTCACCTCAAAAATTATTCTTTCTTTTTATCACTTACCTACTCGAGGACGAGCAGGAGTTAAGCTTGGGGATGTTGATACATTGCAAATGTATCTATAATTTTTGATGTTCCATGCTTGGTTTTATCTACTTTCTTGTGTTTTGTCCACACTTTGGAGTACTTTTCATATGATTTCTTGGACTAACCTATTAACAAGAGCCAGAGTGCCAGTTGCCTGTTTTTGGTTCTAGAAAGTCAGAAAATGAATATTCTTGGAATTGGATGGGACAAAAGCAAATATGCCTATTTTTCCCGGAGACTCACGGAGCCAGAATACGAGACGGAGAGGGGCCACAGGGTGGCCACACCACCCCTAGGCGCGGGTCCCCCTTGGCCGCGCCAGGGCATGGTGTGGGCCCCCTGGCCGCCCACCGACCTTGCCTCTTCGCCTATAAGAACCCTCCCGATGCATAAAACCTAAATCATCAAGCCTCTAGCCACGAAAAGTTCCGCAGCGCCGCCGCCACCGAAGGGGAGATTCGGGGGACAGAAAGTCTCTGTTCCGGCACCCTGCTGGGACGGGGAAGTGCCCCCGGAGCCATCTCCATCGATCTCCACCACCATCTCCATCACCGTTGCTGATTCCCATGATGATGAGGGAGTAGTTCTTCCTCGAGGCTAAGGGTTCTACCGGTAGCTATGTGTTCATCTCTCTCTATGCATGATTTTATTGAGATCATGAGCTTGTAATCTATAGATCTACCTTGCTACTCAAGTGCTTTAATAGATCTCTGCTCTCCCCATGTGTGTGAAAGTTACAGCGTGCACACCATGGTGGCACTTAGGCTAGAGATTACAAATACTTGTTATGAGTTATATCTGGAGTTGGATGTCTCTATGAAATTGTGGTATTTGTTGGAACCATCTAGAGCTCAAGGTGACAGTGTGGGGTTTTCTAGATGGGAAATATGAACTTTGAGGTGTGCTGTTATAGCCCTACCATCGATTAGAGTGTTCAACCGGAGAGTAGTTAAGAGTAGTATCATAAAGAGAAGATATTTATATGAGAGTGTTCACTAGTGAAAGTATGATCCCTAGGCCTTTTTTCTTAGCATTGAAACACCGTTTGCTATTAGATCTGTTACATGTTTGCTTGCTTCCATCTTTATTTCAGTTATTTTAGTCTTTTCCACACCATCAAGCTATTTTCTATCGCTGTTACCACTTATAATTATCCATACCACTTGTATTTCACTATCTCTTCGCCGAACTAGTGCACCTATACACCTGACAAGTGTATTGGGTGTGTTGGGGACACAAGAGACTTCTTGTATCTTGAGTGCAGGGTTGCTTGAGAGGGAATCCCTTTGACCACTTCCTTCATGAGTTCGATAAACCTTGGGTGATCCACTTAAGGGAAAACTTGCTGCTGTTCTACAAACCTCTGCACTTGGAGGCCCAACAACTGTCTACAAGAATAGAAGTGCGTAGACATCAGTCGACTTCCGCCAGCGGGGCCAGGCGAGGGCCGGCGCCGGGGATGGGCGCGGCGGCGACGGGCCGGTTCCTGGCTGGCCGACAACCTGCCACTACCCCTTCCAGGTGGCCCCTCGCTGGCAGGCGGGCCCACTGGCCACGCAGTGGGCGGTCAAAGAGGAGTGGGTGGGGCGAGGATGCTTACATCGGGGGTGGTGGTTGTCGCCCTGTTGCTTAGCGCGCGCCAGCGTAGGAGAAGGAGGTCAGGCCGGAAAGGAAAAGGGAGCAGGGACAGATCCAAGGCTGTTGCGGCTGCCACTGAGGGGGGTGCTACTGGACAAGGTGACCTGGCGATAAACGACACTGAGCCAGCTGCGCCGGTCGTGGTTGGCGGCGATTTGAACGGAAGGGTGGAGGATGACGCCGCAGGGTTGGCAGGTAGTGGAGACTGAGAGGGCCATGCCTCAAAGCTTATGGGACCAACCCCGTAGTGCTCGCTCCCTTCTGTCAGCACTGGTGGGCGGCCTGGGGCCCATGCCCACGATGCAGTGGCGGCCTCGTTGGCGCCTGGGCGGGAGATTGTGGAGGGGCGCACGGGGGTTGACCCTGGGCCAGCATGCCCGCGTTCGACAATGGGCCCAACTCGGCCAGGGTGATGGGTGGCGTTGCTGGGCCAGAACCGGATCTGGGCCTGGTGCTGGGAGGCTCTCAGATTCAGCAGGGGATTCTGGGCCTTGACGCGTTCCGGCCTGCGAGGATGGAAGTGGTGGAGGAAGTCCCTGCGATGGATGCTTCTGATCTCTGTCTAGTGGCACTTTCGGCCACCCCACATGGGGCACCAGAGGTGGTTGAGGATGAGACAGACGAAGAGATCGAGATGGAGACCCCCGCCCTCCGGGGATAGGGTCGTGTGAGGGTGTCGCATCCCATTAGGTCGCTGTTGTTGGCTGACCCGACTTTTACCTTCTCGCGTGCCACGCGACCTCCGGTTGCTGCGAGGCCTCATACATTGGGTGAGTTCTTGGAAGCGGCAAAGACTCGCTCAGACGCCCTGCTCCACACCCTCGGCATACGACGTTGTCTCCTGGCTATGAACTTCCAGCCGCGACGTAGCTCGAGGATCGCGGGACAACCGACTGGGCTCAACTCGGAGATGAAGGTAGTTCGTAACCTGATGAGGAAGCTGGGCCTGATTAGTGGGGATGAGGCGCCTTCTGAGGCAGCCCTGGCGGCATACCACAAGATGTATGAACTACCCATGACGGGTGAGATGATAGAGACGGTGGTCGAACTCTACGGTTGGTCGTTGTCTACTATCAGAGGGTGCTCTCCACCGGTTGTGGGGCATCAGGGTGGGCATCTCGTGGCAGCATGACCACGGGATCAGGGGTGACCTAGGGTGATGATCATTTCCCAATGATTTACGAACCTAAGGTCATGATTTGCAATGTGCGCAGCCTCAATAGCCGAGCACGACGCACGGGTGTTAGGAGTGTGGTGGACACCACTGGTGCTTCGATTGTGTGTCTGCAGGAGACCAAGTTATCTGATGTATCTCGCTCGATTGTAATGGAAACCCTAGGCGCGGTTTTTGATGATTATTTCTGCTTGTCGGTGTTTGACACGAGGGGGGGATCATTGTGGCTTGGGATAACCGCATGGTGCGGCTGGATAGCGCACACATCGATGCTAACAATGTTACTGCTAGGGTGAACCCGCCGAATGGGGGGGCTGGGTGGTGGTCGACGTGCGTCTATGGTCCCCAAGAAGATGCCGATAAAGTCACCTTCCTTGCGGAGCTGCGGACCTCGCGTTCCACTCGGCCTGGCCCTAGATGCTCTATGGAGACTTCAACTTGATCTACAAAGATGAAGATAAAAACAACGGCAACCTAAACAGGAGGATGATGGGGAGGTTCAGGCGATTCCTTAATGTATGTGAACTCAAGGAGGTTTACTTGCATGGGCGCTTGTATACTTGGTCGAATGAGCGGGAGAACCCCACACTTGTGAGACTGGATCGGGTGTTCGTCACAGCAGGATGGGAGGAGCTATACAACAGTTGTTCCCTCCGCTGTCTGGCTTCGGTGATTGCCGACCACAACCCTCTACTTCTTGACTGCACTACACAGACAGTGGGAAGGAAGCGCTTCCAGTTCGAGCGCTACTGGCTGAAGCTCGACGGCTTCAGTGAGGTGGTCTAGTCAGCTTGGGGTGCGATTGATGGGGACCCAGACCCCTTCGAGCGGCTCACGGCCAAGCTGAAGCGCACGGCCCGTCAGCTCGTGAGTTAGAGTGACAAGAAGGTTGGTTGCATAAAGCTGCAGCTGATGACAGCACGGGAGGTGGTTTTGCGGTTGTACCTGGCTAGGGAGTCTAGGCAGCTCTCCTCGGACGAGCGCCGCCTCAGGGCACTCCTCAAGCAAACCTACTTGGGGTTGGCTTCCCTGGAGCGCATGATGATTAGGCAATGGGCCAAGATCGCTTGGCTGAGCGAGGGTGATGCGAACACATCGTTCTTCCACCAGCATGCGTCCTACCGGAGGCAGAATAACGTGATCCACGGTTTGCAGGTTGACGGTGCGGTCATTTTGGACCATGCGGCCATGGCGGAGGCCTCCTTTAACCATTTCCAAGGACTTCTGGGCACCTCGCTGGACCAGGATTACCCTCTCAACCTAGACTTTCTAGGCTTGCCCTCGGAAGACCTGAACGAGCTCGAGGCCCCGTTCTCGGAGGCGGAGATTTGGGGGGTGGTGAAGGACCTCCCGCACGAGAAGGCGCATGGCCCTGATGGATTCATGTTGGAATTCCTACAGAGCTGTTGGCCCACGGTAAAGGATGATTTCATGGCGGCATTCGCCAAGCTGTTCTCGATGTGCAGGCGCGGTTTTTAGGGTCTTAACCAGGCCCTACTCATTCTGCTGCCCAAGCACCCAGATGCGAGTGCGCTAGGGGATTACCGCCCCATTAGCCTCATCCATATCTTCGCTAAGCTGGTGGCGAAGACCTTGGCTAAAAGGGTGGCCGTGAGGGTGGCGTCGCTGGTGGATCGCAACCAATGCGCTTTTGTTAGGGAGCACAACATCCACGACAACTTCATGTTGGTTCAGCAGACGGTGAGGTTCCTTCGTCGGGAGAAGGAACCCAGGGTGATGTTAAAGCTGGACATAGCCAAGGCCTTCGACTCGGTCTCCTGGGGGTTCCTTTTCCAGGTCCTCCGCAAGGTGGGGTTCGAACCAAGGTTCTGTGAGCTTGTCGCTATTCTGTTATCGACCAGCAACACACGGTTGATGCTTAACGACGAGCCAGGTCTCCCCATTTGGCATCGGAGGGGCCTCAGGCAGGGCGACCCCCTCGCCCCCATGTTATTCGTCCTCATGATGAATACGCTCAATAAGGTGTTGGCCAAAGCTTTGGAGTGGGGTGTTCTGAAGCGCCTTGCGCGCTGGGAGCTGACGACCTCGGTCTCGCTCTATGCGGATGATGTGGTGATCTTTTGTCACCCGGATGAGGGTGAGTTGCGTGCGATCCGGAGTATCCCTGATACTTTTGGACAAGCCTCCGGGCTACGCACTAACTTTGCGAAATGCTCACTTTCCCTGATCGCCTGCTCGAAGGAGGTGGCCAATGTGGCGGCTGCGGTGATGGAGTGCCAGGTGGCACCCTTTCCCGTCAAGTACCTTGGTATACCACTGGCAATTCGTAGGGTGTCGGCTGAGGCCTTCCAACCGATCATCGATCGTATTGCGGATAAGCTGCCCTCGTGGAAGGCCTCCATGATGCCTAAAGCCGGGAGGCTTACCCTGATCCAGGCGGTGCTCACGGCGATCCCGCTTCACCAGCTGATAGTGCTTTCCCTAAACAAGAAAGCACTCAAGCAGGTGAACAAGATACTGCGCGGGTTTCTCTGGGTGGGCATGAAAGAGGCCGAGGGTGGGCACTGCCATGTCAACTGGGCGAAGGTGTGCATGCCCCTCTGTTTTGGGGGACTAGGGATTCCGGACCTGGCCCGCACAACCACTAGTCTCCGGACCCGATGGATGTGGCGGATGCATACTGACCCCCTATGGCCTTGGAGTGGGCTGGATGTGCAATTCACCAAGGATGAGCGCGAAATCTTCTTCGCCTCCACCTCAATAGTGGTGGGCGAGGGGACAACTGCGCTGTTCTGGACGGATAGATGGGAAGTCGATTGGGAAAACAACGCCAGACCTCATAGCGTTGGTCCCCCGACGTCTCCGGAGGACCCGGACGATCCTGCAGGCAGTCGTTGACCGTACTTGGATCTTCGATATCTCGGGTGCGCTAAACCCCCTTGCGCTCTGGCAGTACGTCCAGTTATGGACCAGGTTGCAGAACCTGCAGTTGGGGGGGGGGGGGGTGCCAGACAGGCTTGTCTGGCGGTGGACGACGGATGGCCAGTACTCATCCAAATCATGTTACTATGCTCTGTTTCAGGGTTCCATAGTCTCAGGACCTTGGAAGCTGATCTGGAAATCTTGGGCGTCACCTAGGGTGAAGTTCTTCCTCTTCCTCTGGCTTGCGCGCCAAGACAGATGTTGGACGGGTGAGAGGTTGGAGCGTCGAGGACTGCCCCATAGGCCGTCCTGCGCGCTCTGCGACCAGGCTACTGAGACCATGTCACACATCCTTACCGGGTGTCCGTTTTCTCGGACCATCTGGCATGAGGTCCTGTCATGGATTAGATCTACCGCTGGGCCCTCGACTGTTGAAGGCCCCTTCGCGGAGTGGTGGGAGATGGTGGTGCGGTCCACCCCACGTCCGTTGTGCAAAGGAACCTCGTATGTGATCTCTCACGGCGTGGTGGATTTAGAAGCATAGGAACGCGGTCGTCTTCAACAATGACCCCTTCGGTGGCCTCCCTAACTGATACGATCAGGGCCGAGGCCAGGTCGTGGGCACAGGCTGGTGCGCCAGATACTCCCTTAGTATAGCATGGGTTGAGTTGTATGGTACGGGTGTCGGTCCTATCTTGGACCTATAAATTTGTTCTTCTTATATCTATCAATGAATCAATGAATCGAAAGAAAAAGAATATCAAGTTCATTTTCGCTCAAAAATAAGAAAAAACCGCCACCTAAGCCGTCGGAGCACGTTCTTATGCTGCCGTTCCCGCGCGAAGTCCAAAACCCCTTGGCGCGCTCACGCGCCCCCTCCATCCCGCCGCGCCCTTTTCCTCTCAATCCCACCCCTTCCCTCCTTCATCAACCCCACTCAGTTCCTCCCCAATTCCCTCCCAGTCTCACTCTTCTCCGAATCCTCCGCCAATTCTCAAGCCTCTCCCGATGCCGACGCTCCGCAGCGCCACGCTGAACCCAGTTCAGGCGGCCACCCCCTCCCCGACGGCCGCCACCACCCCGCGCGGCGCCAAGCGCCGCTTCACCCCTCGCCGTGCAGCCGAGTCGCCCGATTCGGCTCAGTTCACCGCCCCCCACATGTCCCCGCTCGTCGGCGCTGGACCCGTAAGTTCCTCCGTGGATCTCCACCACTGTTGCCGCTTCATTCCAATTTTGCATCTCGTTTTAATGCACACCAACTGCTCGACCTTGCAGATGGGCACCCCGAAGATGCTCTCGGCGTCACCCAAGTCCTCCCGTAAGCGCCTCTATGGCGACTTCGTCGCGCCCCAGAAGCCCAAGTGGAATCCGCAAGGCAAGTCTCTAAGATCTCACTTTGGTCACCGGCCGCGTTGCCTAAGTGTCTTGACAGAAACAACAATTCGACGTGGTCTGCAGATCCGGCGCAGATGCAGGCAGTCAAGGAGGCGTTGCACGTGGCCACGGTGCCTTCGTGCGGCTTGGTTTGCCGGGACGAAGAGCAAAGACGCGTGTTCGAGTTCTGCAAGGCGTGTGTCCAGCAGGACAAGGCAGGAAGCCTCTATGTATGCGGGTGCCCTGGTACAGGGAAGACACTGTCAATTAACAAAGTCAAGGAGAGGGTATCACGTTGCGCTGATGAGGTATATTAGGAGTTTTCAGTTCAAGACCACAATTCTTAGTTCGGAGAGGATACTTGTTTTGTCAAAATTTATGACATTTATGCTGTGCTTAGATGGGAATGGAGACGCCTGATGATTTATTTATCAATTGCACGAACCTAGGAAGCACATCTGACATTTTTAGCAAGGTACATATTGTTGCCAAATTATGGTCACAATCTACTTACTGAGGCCTAAACTGATTGACCATGTTGTACTAATAGAGATTTCAATTCAGATACTAGGAAAATTCCAGGTTCGGAAGAAGGCAAGTGGAAAATTGTCACCTCTTCAGCAACTGCAGAGTATGTTTTCCCACAAAGAATCTGCTCCAGGAAGGATGTTGTAAGAACTATCTGTACCCACTATAATGCGATATGGCTTTTCTTGCCATTTTGAGCATGCTATCTGAACTGCATGTCACTTGTTGCCAGGTTGGTCATTGTGGATGAGATGGACTACTTAGTAACAAGAGATCGTGCTGTGCTACATGACCTTTTTATGCTTACAACCCACCAATTCTCAAGATGCATACTTATAGGTTAGTTTTTGTAAGAGGATAACCTATGCTATACAGTTTCTGCTCCATTGAAAAGAAAGAAACCAGTTATATTCAGGATTGTGGTACTGTTTTCCTCACTGATAGCTGGTTATGTTTTCAGGAATTGCAAATTCCATAGACTTAGCAGACCGGTTTCTTCCAAAGCTTGAATCCTTAAATTGTAAGCACTCTTGTAGTATTTTCTGTAGTGAAAATTGAAAGCATCCTATAATTTACTGGCCGAAGTGTTTGTTTTCATATTCACTGACATGTATGAAACTAATCTTTGGCATTATGGCACTAATTTACAGGCAAGCCACTTGTTATAACTTTCCGTGCTTATTCCAAGGATCAAATTGCCAACATAATTAATCATAGGTTAAAGGTAATTCGTTTAGCCACATGACTAATTCAGCCTCAGGTCTTGTTACATTATTAAACTTACAGAATTGTTTGCTGTATGTAACTTTATATGGTGTTACTTATACAGGTTCTTGAGTATGATGTTTTTGAACCACTGGCTGTAGAATTTTGTGCTAGGGTAAGCCCTATATTATCCTTACTCACATAGTATTTTTTCTGTGATGAAGCTTACTATTAATGAGAATATGCTATTTGTGCTTAGTTATTAACTTTATTGCTTTATTCTTTTACCAGAAAGTAGCTGCAGCCTCTGGAGACATGAGAAAAGCTCTTGGTGTCTGCAGGTAATTTACATCTCTTGCACAATCATCTCACTTCACAATCTACCACATCCATTATTAGAGCTGATAAAATATAAAGGCACACCTCTTTTGTTGAAACAATTCCTGATATATTGATGCTTCTGTACACCTTATTAAAAATGTTGATTGTCCTATTATCTATTCCAGGAGTGCTGTGGAAGTATTTGAATCAAGACTACATGATTCTTCTGATCAAGGATTTGGAGTTGTAAGTTTGTTAGTTCCTCATCATTTTTTTGTGGAGACTGTTTAAATTTGATAAAGTCGTCTCCACATCCACACCAAAGCAGACTCTATTCCAGGAGTGCTGTATGCGCTTCGTTCTGATTTGTGCCTTTAGTTCATCTGTTAGGCCACACTCTACATTTATAATGGTCTGGCTATATTGGGTTTTGTGAGCTACTGTGGATCAACATCCACAATCAGGCTTTAAATTGGACTTTTTTTCATGTGCTAAATAACCTTTTGAAAGAATACTGTACTAAATAACCTGGCTAGCAGTGAACTACATGCTGTTTTGCTGTATGCTTGTCTGCAATGGCTATGGCCAGTAAATTTTATTTTCTGTTTAGAAGATGGAAATGTTGCATCCTAACTTCTGATAAACCCATTTTTTGCCAATGCCCTGCGTGATCTAATATAAATTCTTACAGGTAACATTTGACCATATGGATATTGCCTTGTCAAAGGTATTCAAGCCAGTGGTAGTAAATAGCATACTGTGTCTTCCCCAACACCAACAGGTAATGATTGATTTTTCATCTCATCTTCCAATTAAGCTAGCTTTTGCTATGTTCCTGAAATTTCATTCTCTGCCATGGCCAGATGGTTCTGTGTGCATTGGCAAATACCTTTCAGCATTGTAAGAAAAAGGCTACTACTCTAGGAGAGGTAATATTTGCTCAGATATATTCCGAAAGAACACACTTGATCACCAGTTCTAACCTGTTCATTACTATCTTGTTACAGCTCAACAAATCATACATAGAAATTTGCAGATCAAGCCAAGTCCCAGCAGTTGGGATGCTTGAATTTTCTAACATGTGCATGATTTTGAGTGATCAGGTATGCAAACACCCATGACTCAGCAATGCTCTAAAATATTTTCTACTGTTTAACGTTTTTTGTGTTGCAGGGATACTTGAAACTAGGGCAATCCAAGGAAGACAAGCTCAGGAGAGTAACACTTCAGATTGACATTTCAGATATCACTTTTGCATTTAAGGTGTGGACAGAATTCCTTACTCCTGTAACTATACCAATATGTCAGTTTTGTTTCAGGTGTACTTAATGATTTCATTCATGATGCAGGGTAGCCGATTCTTTCAGAAGTGCCTTGAGCAACCAAAGTTTTAGCGAGAAGACTATGCTTCCTTTCTATGTGCATAAGTTATCTCTCTGTATCCAAGATTGCCCAAAAAGCTCAGGTGCATTTCAAAACTGTGTCACTTCTGCTACGCCCACTGAACTGCAGTCTTCTGCTCCCATGTCTATAAATTCCTTACAATTCAGTGTTTATTTCTTGAATCAGGTGCTTGCAGTCCATTGTATCAAGCCGTGGTAATTTTTCAGCCAGTCCTCACTGCTGTTACCAGGATCGTTGATTTATGAAGACTCTTTTTCTTGCTCCTGAAAGTGTACATGCCATGAGTTCTGTACTTCTCATACAATTCTTCCAAAAGATAGTTGGCTTTACTTGGAAAATTCATTTTTTCTTTCATAGCAATTGATCAAGTAGTTACCCGTTGTTGTACCAATAATTTATGTTAGTGAGAGCACTAATATAGAGTTGGCACATTTTTCATTTGAGTTGCCAGAGCAATTGTATACCAGTTTTAGTTTTACTCAAGTGACTCTCCCTTTGGTACCGTAACTGAAACATGTTTTTTCTGAGGAATAAGAACTTATATTGTTCACTCGTAAGAAGCCTTTCTATTCTTGCCATCATTGTTTGAGTTGGAAGAAATATACTGTATTTATATATATGTAGATATTTTATGTATATTTAGAGGAAATGTGTGAAACAGTTCTGGGGATATACTTTGTTGCCATCCATGTTGTGGGGGGCTACATTTCCCCCAGTTCTGGTGTTGCCTTGGCCGTCAGTGAAGTAGTATTGTGCTTGGGCCTGTTATGTTGGTACTATCATTTTTTTTGGCAAAGTGGGTGAAACACGAAATGTGCCCGCCAAGGCAAATCTAAGTGGTCCGTTACATATCCTTGTGTGTGTGTGTGTGTGTGTGGGGGGGGGGGGGGGGGGGGATTTACCAGGCAGGCTTGCTTGAGCCTACCCTCTATTTTTAGTAAGAAACTATCAAATATGAATGCCTCAACCATGGTTGATGATAAAAGGCCAAAGTTTTATTGCTGAATGCAGCAAAGAGGTGTTAAAATGGAGCTAAACTGAATAATATTAACAACCTAAGCCATATGTTGCAGGTGCATGGCTAATTTTGCATCTAAGTTCTGAAAATCCACTGTAGGTTGGATTGTATTGTCTTCTTAAACTATGTTCCCAATATTTTGAGCTTACCCTACATTTTCATCTTGGATTCGCCACTGGCTACGGCACAGGACCCTAAGTACACCAGTCCATCTAAAATTACGATGCTTTTTTAACTGAAATTACACTTGCCTCACTTAATGCTAGGTTGAGTATAATCTACATCCTTTATGCCTGATACTTGTCCGATTGTCCTTCATTGTTTTTCGTCATTTCTGCTTAAGCAAAATATTCGGACCAATTTAGGTTATGTTAGATTTCAGTATTGTTCATTGACATCAGAATTTCAATTGACTAATATAAATTTCAGGTGAATTGACAAACTTTCAGGCCAATTTCAGTTCTATTTTATTGGATTTTAGAACACATTACGGTGAGAATTATAACTGAATTAATTCAGACATCCATAAACTAAAACAACCACATAAATCCCAAAAGAATTTATTGATTTTAAAAACAAACAAGACTGATTTTATAGAGATTTCGAATTGTTCCGCTCCACTCCGAACTTCAACCGGTATCCCTATGATATCGGCGCAATTAAGCCATGTCTTGAGCCTCCCGTTTATAGGAGATTGAGGCCATTATGGTTGTGATTGTAAATTGTTTGTTACCTCGTAATCCTCTATATATAAGAGATAACAGGGAATGAACTAGTCGTGACCTATCCCACTCCAATTCCGTCTTCCTACATGGTATCAGCCAAAACATCCACCGCTTCCGCCACCCTGGTCTATCGTCGCCGCCGCTGCACTGGGGTTCCCAACCTACGCCGCCGCGATCTCTCTCCTGCCATGTCCTCTAATGGAGCCTCTCCCCATGCCGCTCTTTGGGCATAGGCCATCAACATCCAAAGCGTCAAGGCGCTGATTCCCGTCACCCTCGACCTGAAGATGACCGACTACTCCTGCTAGCACAACATGGTCCAGATCGCCGTCACCACCTATGCCCTCGCTGACCACCTCGACACGATCACACCGCCCGATGATGAGGAGTGGTTGCGCATGGACGCCACCGTTCAACGCTAGCTCTACAGCTCCATCACACCGGAGATCACAGACATGGTGACGAAGGAGACCGCCACGGCCTACTCCGTCTGGACATGAATCGTTGCTCTCTTCCGCGACAACCATCCGACGAGGGTAGGCTACCTTGGCCAAAAATTCTGCTACCTCGAGTAGGAGGGTAAGTCCATCATGCCCAATTGCCTCGAGTAGAAAACCATGGTCGACGACCTTGCGGATGTTGGCACCCCCGTTACCAACAACGCCCTTGTCTAGACCGTCCTCAAGGGCCTTGATGAGGAGTTCGACCACGTCGCTATGCTCGTCTCCCAGCTCACCCCATTCCCCTCCTTCCTCCAGCTGCGCAATATGCTCCTCCTTCAGGAGCTCAAGCCACACCACGGGTTTCCTACCTCGACCGACGCCGCTCTCTACACCAACACGAGTGGCGGTGTTGTTCCCGGGTACCGCAGCCCTGCACCGCCTCGCCTGCCTCCATCGGGTTATGACACTCTCGCTCCTATTGGGTACGGGAACCAGACTCCGTTCAACCCCAACAACGGCAAAAGGCAAGAAGACGAAGGCCGACGATGCCGCTCCTACCGGAATCGGGGGCACCCAACCCTTCCCAACGTCGTACACCCATGGATGGGGTCCATCTACATGTACCCCATGGGCATGAGCATCCTCAGACCATGCCTTGGTGCAGCACTGCCGCACCCCGCGACGCATGGGTTCATGGCGTCCCCGCAGATGGCACCGACTCCTCACGGTTACTACAACAACTGTCATGGTGTGGAACACTGCAGTGCCATCGGGGATGGCGTGAGAGGTGACAATCAGGATGCTATCAGTGGCTACTTGCAACGGGTTGGGCACAAATACTGTAGACAGAGCGATGTACCCAGGTTTGGAGCCCTGTTGTCTAGGTAACACTCCTACTCCTGCAAGGATCTGCTATATGGGGAGCGAATGCTCAGTACAAGTGCTCCTGGAGCTGTTTCCTTAGCTACTTTCAGGAGCTAGAGGAAGATGAACTACTTGACTTGGTGATTCTGGCTAACTTGTCACTCGTAATGCCTTACCTAGAACCCTAGCACTACCCTTCGTTATATACTGGTAGAAGGGTAGGTTACAATGTGGGCTCTAGGGTTTACTGTTTTGGGCTTTGGGTTTACAAAGTGGGCTGGCTGACCGGGTCCAGCCGGTGGTCCAGGACCCAGTCAAGCTTCAGTACAGGTGGGACAGTGCCACAACGCCTCTGCTTTGGGCGTCATCCGACGCTTTAACCATCAGCTTGGAGCTTTATCTGTTAGCTGGAGCTTTATCCGTCATCCGGAGCTTTATCCGTCACCTCCTAGCCTTAGCGCTTTGGCACCCTCGTCTGGTAGTGCTGGTGGGGCGGCGTGCCAGCCTGTCCGGTCAAGGGTGCGCTCAGCAACGAGCGTCACCTCCTCTCGTATCTTTGGCCAACGGATCCGAGGCGGCCGGGTAGAGGCGGCCACCCAGCCGACTATCCTGGCCCCGGCTGGATGGGCCAGCCGGGGAGTCTTGATGCGGACTGGGTGAAGCATATCACCCCACTAAGGTTCTTCGTCTTGTGGCCATCCGGCCAGCTTTCCCTGAAGCCGGCCAATTAACGTTGGCTTGGCCTATTCGGGGGTCATCCCCCAACACTAGTCCCTAGGCGGGTTGGGGCTTGGCCTTGCGAGAAAGCTCCCGCGTGCTCATTGGTTGCTCTTGAAATGATTGCTGGTGAAGACTGTATCATGAATTTGTCTTTTAGTACTTGTTGTTTTTCGGCTTGAGATGCTCGCTTTCCCGGCTGGAGTTTACCGGCTACGGGTCTGGTGGCCCACCCACAGGGTGTGAGCGACGATTGCGTCTCCCGGCTACCGCGTCCGGCTAGAGAGGCAAATCAGCCAGTTGATGACGTTAATGCTATCATTAGGCGTGCCTGCCTCCTCTGTCGCGCGTCGCGTCAGTTTGACTTCTTGGTCTACCGCCGCAGTTTTGGTAACAGCGCCCACGCCTTCATCATAACGGTTTCTTGGAGATCGTGCGCACGCTTGGCCTTCGCGGTAACGCCTGTGGGATCCTTTGTGGCAATTCCTTCGACGCAAACGATCCGACACCGAAACATCGTGGGGGTAATGGAGCAGTTCTTGTGCCACGTGGCGTTGGGAGTGCAGGAGGCGCGGTTGCCCTGCCTCGATAAATAGGGGCGCCGGGGGAGGGCTTCTCCCCTACTTCGCCTTCTTCCTGTGCCCATTACCCTTTGCACTTCTTCCTCCTTGCTGCCACCTTGCACCACCTCTCTTCTTGAACGCTAGCGCCGCCGTTCCTTCGTTGCGACGACGAGACCCTACTGCTCCAACACGGCCACCGCGCCTGCTGAGATACTTCCTGATCAGGCGGGGGGCTGGTGCGGGTCGTATGTCACTGACGACCTGGTGCAGAAGTACCGGCGAGGGAATCTCATCCCATCGGAGCGCTTGGTGAAGCATCACCTGGCGCCAGAGAAGGAGCGGGTCCCCAACCCTCGGCCTGGGGAGGCCGTCCTCTTCCTCACCCACTTCGCTTGTGTGCTCACCCTGCCTCTGAGCAGGATCGTCTTGGAGTTGATATTCTCCTTCGACCTCCAGCTCCACCACCTCGGCACCAACGCCGTCGTGCAGCTGTCGCATCATGCGGCCTGCTGCGAGGCCTACCTGGAGTTCGCCCGGACGCGACAAACTTCTTGAAGTTCTACTTCAAGGTCTAGGTGGTAGGGAAGGGCGACCCCCTCATGGATACTGGCTGCTGCGCCATCTACCCCTGGGTGACATCGCCGATGCCACGGTTGGACATCCCTGACATCGTCAAGCTGTGGCAGTGCTCGTACTTCTACGTGCGCAACAACACCGACGTCAACTGGATCAAGGCGCCGGTGTTCGCCAATGTCCCCTCCAGCCGGAAGGCTTGGACCGTCCAGAACTTGGGCGCCCAGGCGAACATGGAGCGGATGGCCACCCGGGTGACGGTGCTGGTGGAGAGGGAGCGACTCATCGCCCGGGACATCCTGCTGTCCTGGATGACGAGTCATGTGCTTCCGCTGCAGCAACGGTCACACAAGATCTGCCACTTGTCCGAGCCGCTGGATCCCACCCGGGTGTCCCAGCTGGAGGTGCCATTCGTGGCCCTTCGAGAATGGCTCGCCACCATCTCAAAGGAGGCGTTGGCGGAGAACTAGGTCTTCTCCTGCCAGCCGTATCACCGTGGTCGGCTGCCCCCGAAGGTTAGGCTCTCTTCCTTTTCTCTGGGTTGACCTTCCCCGAAGAATTCCTCTCCTTGTCTCTTATGTTCCTTGTTGAGTAGCTTTTTACGATGCAACTAGCAGAAGACGACATGGGGGAGGAGAATCTTCTTGAGTTCACCGCCGATCGCAAGCCGCCGAGGTACTCTCCGATAGAGCTGGAGCGATTCCCTACCGGGCCGATGAGGGCTACAAGTTTCCACCCGGTGAGCTTCTTTTCTTGCCCGGATTTATCTTGTTCTTCTTTTGTCATGTGCCTGACATCATTCCCGTGTCTTAGCGTAGGCGCCCATGGCAAGGACGTGTATCTGGCTGAGGCTACTGCATCGAAGGCTCACGGGAAGCGGGCTGCCTCGACCAGCGCCGCTCCGGCCGGGGGAGGGGCAAAGAGGAGCCGCCGCCCAAGGGCTGCCGCTGTCGTGCCGAGCGTTGCCGGGTATGTGTCCTTGTCGCCCTTGCTTGTAGTGTTAGTTTATCTTTGCCTTTACTTATTATGCTCCGCTTGCCCTTCTTCTAGCGACCAGATGTCCCTGACCGGCTCCACGACCATTGCCACCGCATCCGACCCCGCTCCGGCTGGAGCCGAGGGGCCGGCTACTGCCTCTGCTGCCAAGGCAGCCTCTGCTGCTGCCTCTGCTGCTAAGGCGGCCGAGGCTGATGCCTCTGCTGCTAAGGTGGCTGAGACCGCATCCTATGCTGCAACCTCTGTTACCAACATGGCCGAGGCTGCGATGGACACGGCAGGAACGGTGGTGCCGGTCGGATCTTTGGTCCTTCATCGGGCCTATGCCGCCACCCGTGCCGCCGATCTGCTCCTTGCTTCGAGTCAGGTCCAGGCGGGTTTTACCGCCTACCAGGTGGAGAAGCCTGTGGAGGTGGAGAGGGAGGTCCCTGCACAGTCGACAGCCCAAGAAGGAGGCAGTGAGGTGGCCTCCGACTTGGGGGCTCCAGAGGTGTCGCGCGCAGCTGTAGGTGATGAGGACGAGCTCCAAATCACCGACAGCCAGTCGGCTCTAGCTGCGCCTCTGCCGGACGCCGTCCTGGCGCAGCTCTTCGAGTCGGCGCCCATTGCGCTTGGCCAGGTTCGCCACCTAGTGGACGTGATGAAGCAGGGGCTTGGCAAAGCCAGGGTGCTCGAGGCATCCCTCGAGGTAAACGATCCCTCCATCACCATTTAGTTGCCCTTCTTGCTGTTCTCTTCTTAGTCCTTCTGCTATCTTATGCAGAAAGCCTTTGCCGAAGCCGCCAAGACCTCGCAGGACATGGGGCGTAAGATCGCTTTCTCTGCTTTGTCTTCTCGGCTACGCGAGTTTTCACGCTTCTTGTTGACCATTGGGGTACCCATGCAGCTCTGTTAGCGAACAGGGACCATGAGGTCGAGAGACTAAAGGCGGAGGTCACCTGGCTGGAGGAGTCCAACGCGGCATGCCAGGACTAGATCAGCCAGCTAATGTCGCACCAACAGCAGATGGGGGTCAAGGCAGGCTAGGCGAAGAAGACCGCCAAGATCCAGGCCAATGCGTTGAAGAACCTTGAGCAGATCCAGGCCCACCAGGCGGAGGATCTGAAGACCACCCAGGCCCGGGAGAAGGTGGCTCTAGGGGAGCTGTGCCAAATTGCATAGATGGTCGTCAGTAAGTGATCCGCTTGGCGAACTAGGTTTGCCTTCCGCTTCAGCCGGAAAGTTGACTTTTTCCTTTTTCCTTGTGTATGCTAGTATCCTGAGGCGACCGACCGAGCTCTGGTGCGTGTCCCCGAGGCGGACGTTGGCCGCGACCTGCACCCAGTCGAACTGGTGACGGTCATCAGCGAGGAGGCCAACCGGCTGCGTGGCACTTCCCCTTGAGGTCTTCAACTATGTCTGGCCTGAGGCTGACCGCCCGAGCACGATGGCCTCCTTGGCTAGGACGCTCTCTAGTGCCCCAGAGCTCATGGACATGGCGCGAGACAGGGCTGCTCGTGGCGGTGCCGAGATGGTCTTGGCGCTGCTGAAGTCCTGGTACCCGGACGCAGGGACATAGACAAGGGGGACGAGGGGGGGGCTTAGCCACCCCCATGGTTGAAATTTTGGGAAGAATTCTAGGCTTTAGAATGCAAATATCTTTATGATGTAGTTAACTCTGCCCCCCTCATGTCCATTTTGCCCCCCTCAAGGTGAGAACCTGGCTCCGTCCCTGCCCGGACGTGGATCTGCGGAGTCTCTCTAGAGGGTTTCATCAAGGCACCAGCTACGACTAGCTTCGGGCCGAGGTTCCTGACATCCGCTCCTGCGGTGTCAAGATTGGGAGCTTCGTCCAGCTAGATCGAGACTTCGCTAACCTGTCCGGCGCGGATGGATATCACTTGAGCCCGATGCGCGACGACGCCCCAGCTGCGCCAAGCTCTGCCTCCGCCGACCATGCATCCAGCAGCCACGCCCCAGCCGGTGCCTCTAGCCCTTCTAATGACCCTCATGCCTGATCCTCAGAATGCTGGGTGTATTTGTACTTGCTGAAGTTTGCTTGCTTATGGTACTGATTGTGCTATGTGGTGAACACTTGACTTCTGTTGTTTTTGACAAATTCTGTTTGGAACTTCACCTCCTTTTTTGTGATGTTATCTTGTGTTGCACTTGCTGTGTGGTTTCTTTTGTGTGGTCGCGCACCCACAGGGTGTATTCCCCGAGGTTCGGGCCGACTGGAGGATCCAGCCGAGTCAAAGCTCCTTTGAGTTGTTGTTTGTTGCAGGTTTCCTGTGTGGGGGCGCGCAAGCGCACCCACATGGTGTATTCCCCGAGGTTCGGGCCGGCTGGAGAATCTAGCCAGGTCGAAGCTCCTTCTTTGCCGTCCAGGTGTCGACCTCTGGCTCCGACACTTTGGCTCATGCGGAAATGAAACATAAGCAGCAGGCCGTATGTTAGACATTTGTAACAATGAACATGATCTTTAACTTGTCTTTTGTTTTAAAAGTTTGCCGTTTCGCACAAGGCTGGTAGCTTAGTACTCTTCTTAGCTAGCATTGGCCTTTGAAGTTGTTCCCTTGTCAGCGCTTGGCTAGAAGTAGGGGTTTGCTTAGGTGGCGTACTCGCGTAATATTTCGGATTTTGACTACCCACTTTGGGAGAGCGGGCATAGCCGGAGCGTCCAGACGTCTTGTTTTCCTTAGGATTTTTCCTCTACGAGCCTTCGAGTTTGTCCGCTCTTGCCGTGTCTGTCAGCCGGCTTGCGGTCTACAGCTGGAATCAAAGAGGGGTCTCTTGGAACTGCGTACAGTACTTTGCTCCTTCGGAGTTTGCGACTGTCTGGGCTATCCGGCGAGCTCTTGAAGGAAACTGCCGGGTCTGTGGTTAAGAACAATGCAACCGGAAAGTTTGCGAGTGCAGCTGGAAATGCCAAATTATTACGGAGTCCCCGAGACTATGTCGAGGCCCCTCAACTTGTTCATTACATAAAAATAAGATACGTTTGCCCTTTACTCAGGTGTAGAATGGACGAAGCAGGTTCGCATTCCAAGAGCGCTTAGTTTCTTCACCGGAGCGGTCCATCTTGTTCTTTGCCGGCTGGCGGGCGTCGATTAGGTAGTACGAGTTGTTATGCAGTGCCCGGCTGATGATGAATGTCCCCTCCCAAGGCAGAGCTAGCTTGTGCATCCCCTTGGTGTCTTGTACCAGCCGTAAGACAAGGTCGCTCTCACGAAACGAGACGTCATGGATCCAATTGGCGTGATAGCGTCACAGGCTCTGCTGGTAGATGGCGGACCTGGACAAGGCCAGCTCTCGTGCCTCCCCAAGGAGATCAACACTGTCTTCTCGCTTCCTTCACTTGCTGATCTATGTACAGCAATTTGCGTGGCGCATCGAATTTGATGTCGGTTGGTAGGACTGCCTCTGACCCGTAGACGAGGAAGAATGGTGTGAAGCCAATGGAGCGGTTGGGAGTTGTGTGTAGGCTCCATAGCAATGCTGGAAGTTCCTCTATCCAGCACCGGGTGTCCTCATCAGTGGCTCAATCAGTCTTGGCTTGATTCCGGCTAGGACCAGGCCATTTCGCTCACACTATCCATTGGATTGGGGGTGTGCAACGGAGGCTAGGTCCAGACGGATGCCCTTGTCACCACAGAAACGCGCGAAGGCCCCTTTGGCAAAGTTGGTGCCGTTGTCTGTGATGATGCTATTGGGGTAGCCGAACCGCGTGATGATGTTGGTGAAGAACTTGACCACTGTCGGTCCATCCAGTTTCTTCATTGGCTTTGCCTCGATCCACTTGGTGAACTTGTCCACGACCACCAGCAGGTGCATCATGCTGGATTGTGCTGTTTTGAACGGGCCCACCATATCCAGACCCCAGGCGGCGAATGACCAGGTGATGGGGATTGGCTTGAGTGCTGCTGACGGAGTGTGATTTTGCTGGGCAAACCACTAACATGCATTGCATGCCTTCGCCAGCTGCTCAGCGTCTTCCAGCGTCGTGGGCCAGTAGAATCCGTGGCGAAATGCCTTTGCCACTATTTCTCTTGATGATGCATGGTGACCGCATTCGCCTTGGTGAAAGTCCACCACCAGCCGGGTTCCTTCCTCTTGGATTATGCAGCGCTGGTATATTACTCTCACGCTGCGCTTGTAAAGCTTGTTGTTGATGACAGTGTATGCACTTGCCCTGCGCTTTACCTGCCTTGTCGCTACTTCTTCATCCGTTATCTCTCCTTTCGCCAGAAAGTCCATGAACGGCTTGCCCCACGATGGTGTTTCCCGGATGGAGAGGACGGTTTGCATGATCAGCTTGACTTCCTCGCTCCCGGCCAGCTCGGTCTTGTCAGGTGGCCTACCGGGTGGGAGACCCAAGCTGGCAGTCCCAGGCTACTAGAGCCGGCTGAGGGTGTCGCGACCTGTGGCTTTGCATCCCCTGAGGTGGAGGCTGCAGTCCCGAGGTGTGGCGTGGCAGTCCTCGGGGCGGAGGCGGCAGTCCCCGGGTGTGGCGTGTTAGTCCCCGAGACGGAGGCTATAGTCCCCAGGTGCGGCGTGGCAGTCCCTGGGACAGAGGCGACAGTCCCTGGGTGCGGCGTGACAGTCTTTGGGATGGAGCCGACAGTCCCCGGGTCCGCGTCCAGCATGATGGAGTCGTATTCTGGTGATGGGGTGATGGAGGGCTTGCACAAGTGTTCGAGGGCGACCTAGGCGGGATTGCTGCTCTTGTTGAACCTACGCGGGCGAGCGTGTCCACAGCTTCACTGTTTGCTCGAGGCACGTGGTGGAACTCACATCCTTCAAAACAGGCACATAGCTGTTGTACGAAGAAGCGATATAGCGCCATATTTTCATCCTTGGCGTCCCAGTCACCTAATACTTGCTGCACCACCATGCCTGATTCGCCGAAGCAGAGGATGCGCCTGATGCTGATCTCTTTTGCCATTTTGAGGCCATGGACGAGTGCTTCGTATTTGGCGACGTTGTTGGATGCACGAAAGTGGATCTGCAACATGTAGTCCAACCGTCTCCTTTCGGAGAGGTGATGAAGACCCCTGCTCCGAGCCCACCGTACATCTTGGAGCCGTCGAAGTGAAGCTTCTAGTGCGTGGAGTTGGGACATGGAGGCAGGTACCGCGTCTCTGCCCAATCGACAGGGAAGTCCGCCAGGGCCTGAGACTTGATCGCTGTTCTTGGCTCGTACCAGATGCAGTGTGCGGCGAGCTCTATTGCCCACTTCGCCACCCGACCTGTGGCATCCTTGTTGCCTATGATCTCCGCCAGGGGGGCCAGTGCCACTACCCGGATCGAGTGCTCTTGGAAGTAATGTTTTAGCTTCTTGGCAGCCTTGTACACACAGTATACCAGCTTCTGGTAGTGAGGGTAGTTCTGCTTTGACAGCAAGAGTACCTCACTCAAGTAGTACATCGGGCATTGGACCGGCTGAGCCTTTCCTTCTTCTGGTCTCTCTACCACGAGTATGATGCTGAAGACCCGGTTGGTAGCTGCAATATACATCAACATTGGCTCCTTCGCGGCTAGGGCCGCCAGCACCGGTGGAGAGGACAACATGCGCTTGAGGTCGCGGAAGGCCTCATCTGCCTGTGCCATCCAGACGAACTTGTTTTTTTTTCATGAGCTGGTATAGCGAGAGTGCCTTCTCGCCCAACCGGCTGACGAACCGATTGAGGGAGGCCAGGCATCCGGTGAAATTTGCACGTCACGCAGGTTCTACGGCGGCTGCATGCGCTCGATTGCGCCAATTTTCTCCGGGTTTCCCTCGATCCCTCGTTCTGATACGAGGAAACCGAGGAGCTAGCCAAGTGGGACGCCGAACACGCACATCTCCGGATTCAGCTTCATCTGGAACTGGTGAAGGTTGGTGAATGTCTCCCTCGGGTCTTCTAAGAGTGTGTGTTTCTCCTTTGTTTTGACCACCACGTCATTGACATAGGCGTGCATGTTTCTCCCAATTTGCGATTGTAGGCACTTTCACATGCAACGCCGATATGTGGTGCCTGCATTTTTTAGTCCAAATGGCATGGTGGTGTAGCAGTAGGCCCCGTATGGGGTAATGAATGATGTCTTGATTTGATCAACGGGGTTCAGTCGGATCTGGTGGTGTAACACCCCAGCATTTAGGTACCAACGAAGGGTAGAAATAGTCATCTGCACATATGCATGCATTCATCTGTAAAATCCGGGTAATTTTGTCACCAAACAAAAACCTAAAGATATCAGAGTTTCTTTCACTATCTAGAGGTAGGAATAACTCTCTAAAGTGATTGCTATAAATTTTGATATGACCTTTAGGCAATATTGTGTTTTGGGAGGGAATGTTTTGAATTCAAATTTGAGTCTTTTGAAAAATATTTGAAAATTAGAAGTTAGAAACATAAAGTGGATTTCCAAAATGAAGTATTAACATTGTTGGATTATATTATAGATATATTAAACAACAATATGAATTTAAGACAAAGAAATTCAAATAAGAAATGAATTCTTATTTCTTTTCTTATTCCATAATAATATTACAAATGGGGATAATTACATCAAACATATTATTACAAGGAATAGAGTCCAATAAAATGAATCTTTATTAAATCAAAGGAATATTGTTACAAGATTCTTTACAAAGAGAATAGAAATAAGATTATAATGAGAATCTATACTACCTATCTACTCCTATACCAAGTCTTGACAATCCAGATCTTGTTCCTGCAAAATAAGATAAACCACTCAAATAGAAACAAAAGATTAGTTGATTAGTTTTACTCTCAGTGGTGAACAGTGAAGTGCACTATTCATATTACATCATTGAGTAATTAAAAGGGGCAAGTTTCACCAATGTGTAGTATCTATTCTTCTAAGTAAATAGCTCTAATGCCACATTAGAAGCCAAGTAGAGAGGGGTAAGTTTCACCAGGACAGTAACCAGTAAAAGGGTAGGAAGTGAAAGTCAGATTACTTGATCTGATCCATACACTGCCAAGCAGCAATGCAGTTTAGTCATCTAACTGCATGCTATGTGATGTCGACATAGCAGCAGCAGTCCAAGCAGTCAAAAGAAACACTCAGCCGTGGCACAACTACTAGTGTTCACAATCTATCTCCACTTTCTCAAGCACACGGCAAGAACACAATGAGCCTGTACACTTCCCAAACAAATACACCAGCTAGTTTACCAAATCAACCATCAGATCACCACAGAATGGTGACATAAGGAGGGGGTGGTGCAGGAGGATAGCAAGGACAAGCACAAGGTCACATGAGCAAGGAGGAGCAGAACCAGAACCTGGGGTGTGCAGAGAAGGCTGCAGGAGGTGATTAAGCCACCAAGATCAAGCCATCAACATCAAGCAACACCACAACATCACCAACAAGCAAGTTGTGTGGTGAGTTTATACAAAACCATCACATGTTAAATTTTAGATAAGCATGTGTTGTTTCATTTTAGATCTTCTCAGAAAAGCACCCAAGTGGGGTGTATCCATCACAAAAGAGATAAAATAAAGCCAAACAAGCAACCTTTGCAAACCACTCCAAGATCTCAGCCTGTGCATCACTGATCTTGGATAATAACACATTTTTCATAGCTAATAAGACATCAGCCTTAAGCAAGGAGTTCTGGGCACATATAATGGATGGTAGCACCTAAGAAACTATTTCATCTTAAGGATTTATATCAAATAGCAAAAGCTGACAAGTCATATTCTTAAACATCTATAAGAATCATTGTTTACACTTAATATCCAGGCACATATGTGAGGACCAGTAGGTAAAAACCTTAGTATTTATCTAGCATAGCCTTAGACCAGCATCATAGGCTTAGTAAGATTAAATAGTACCATAGGCTAATTTATCCAATAAAGTTTCTCAACTCTCAAACACTCTAGAGTACAATAGAAATAGCCCAGTATCAGGATAAGTCTTGTGTACCATTCAAATGATGGTTTCATAGGTATTCATCCTAAATCAAGTTAATCATACACAAAAACTTGCAAGTAAACTTGCAGAAAATCACTCAATCATTTTACTGGAATACATCACCAGGAATCATATTCATCAACACAAACTATCCTAATCAGAGAATCATATGGAGTATCAACTTAACTCCAATATAAACATATCAACACATGCTAGTGTATTAGAATTCAGTGAAACATAACTGACAGTGCTACTGTCAGTACCAAGAACATTAAGTAGTAAGTGAAAACCACACCACTAGAATCAATAGCCAACAGTTAGCACCATATCATCATCATTGGTACTTTTACATTATTCATTAACCCAATAATCAACATAGAGGGATAGAACCCTAGTAGGACAAATGAACCCTAATTAGGAATTCCTCACCCTAGGCACCACATAATTGCAAGGGAGGACTAGAGGGAGAGAGTGAGA
The DNA here is from genome assembly GCA_916181665.1 of Avena sativa. Lineage (NCBI taxonomy): Eukaryota > Viridiplantae > Streptophyta > Magnoliopsida > Poales > Poaceae > Avena > Avena sativa. The sequence goes on along the minus strand of OV702288.1, from coordinate 622,012,402 downwards.
TAGACTTACCTATAGCCTCGCTGAAGATTAGAAGAGGAAGAAGAATCACCGGCGAGCGCACACGACCGCACGGGGAGCACCCGAGGGCGCTGCAACCCGCGCCGAGCCATGTGGCGGTGGCCACAGTCACATGGGCAGCAACAGCGGCACCATAGAGCCACCGAAGTCGCGGCACAACACCATAGGGGCGGCAGAACACCACATCACCGTCAAACACCAAACCCTACGGTTCGGGTGGAGGCGACCTGGCTATAAGGAGCGCCCAGCTATGAATCAAATCGGACCAATCGATGGAGCAGCATCGACTACCCCATCGTGCACCAGGGCGGCGACCGAAGAGGCCTAGGGAGGTCGGAATCGCGCGACGGCAGCGTGGGCAGCATCGCATCTCCGCGGGGGCACGAGAGAGGAAAGGGAACGCGTGAGAGAGAGAGAAGCGAGTGGTAGTGGGCCACTCGTTCAGAGAGGGTATGGCCAGCCCAAATGAGTCGAGTCAGGGCTGGGCCAGCCCAATGGGCTAGGTCCATATTTAAAAGAGAAAGTCTAAGTAATTTATCAAAAAGACCAAAATAACCCTAGGACTTAAAAGATTCTAAGAACTAAAATAAAAAATCCTAAAAATATAAATAAAATACTAATGAACTCAAAAAAGTATCCTCTATTCAAAAATAATAATAGAGAGGATTTTAGGTAATTAAATTTAGATCTGTTATTATGAATGTATATATTCCTTTTGGAATTTTATAGAAATATACAAAACATTTAAAATTGAATAAAATTCCTTTTTAAGATCCTAAAGGGAAGTACTATTATAGAAAAATACTAGTTTGTATTTTTGAAATGTAAATCAAGTGTGATAAAAATAAAATCTTATTTCCTTAAAGGAATTTTAGTTAAACATTTAAAAGAGTTAAAAATTAAATAAACTCATTTTAAACTCTTAGAATAATACTAGTTATTATAATAATGCTAAATATCAGAATAATATGAATTTTATGATTTCTTGAATAATACTTTTCTTTTAATTAAAAGAAACATAAAACCTTTATAAGGTGGGTAAAACAAGCAAAGAAGGAAAATAATAAATCATTGCATGGCATTACTATGCATTGCATATTGCTTCTGTAAACCATTGCATGACATTACTACCAGGCAATAATGGTTTTCTGTAGAAACCAGAGCTCAAGGTCAAGTGGAAGTATCCGACTTCACTACCTTGCAGTCACAAGGCAAGTTCACCACTTGCTCATGTCCTTTGAAGAGTCTTTATGAAAGTATTTGAAAATTGTGTGTTATCACCTATATTCTAAATGAGACAGAAAATAAATATTTACCAAACAAATGAATGCTATTATCATCCTAAGTGATGATAAATACTAAGAATGACAGTGGAATCTAGGATTCCAATGGTCGAACAACTAGGGCTTAATAACCCATGACATTAGTGATTCTAGCACCGTATGTTACGCATTAACCATGAGATTTGGAATGGGACAGAGAAGTCAGCTGTATCTTCTTCCTCTCCCATGCATCCGGATGTGCAGGACGTGGCTGTTATCCTCAAAGTGTGCATTAATTGTTAATTCGTAGAGGATATGCAGCATATGGGTGGGAACCCTCAACGTCCCACGATAGTTATGGCATCTGAACGGTTTGTACCAACCATTGCCGTAATTTAAGATGTGGGCATGGCGTACACCAAGGGGACATGCAGGGTCACGAAGGGGGCAGTGATTGGCTTGGATCATCTACCGGGCCCCATGATACATTGCAAATGTATCTATAATTTTTGATGTTCCATGCTTGGTTTTATCCACTTTCTTGTGTTTTGTTCCAACTTTGGAGTACTTTTCATATGATTTCTTGGACTAACCTATTAACAAGAGCCACGGTGCCAGCTGCCTGTTTTCTGTTGTTTTTGGTTCCAGGAAAGTCAGAAAATGAATATTCTCGGAATTGGACGGGACAAAAGCCAAAGTGCCTATTTTTTCGGAAGTCATCAGATGCCAGAATACGAGATGGAGAGGGGCCAGAGGCCGGCCACACCACCTGGCCGCGCGGCCAGGCTTGGCCCACGCCAGGGGGTGGTGTGGTGGCCCCTGGCACCCCCTCGGTCTCCCCTTCCGCCTATAAGATGCCCTCGAGACGTAAACCCTAAGTGCCCAATCAAAAATCCACGAAAGAGTCTGTAGCCTCCGTCATCTCCATCCCTAGATCGGGAGGGATCTGAAGGTCTTCCCGGCACCTTGCCGGAGAGAGGAATTCACCCTGGAGGCCTTCTTCATCACCATGCAAGCCTCCGGTGTGATGCATGAGTATTTCATCCTTGGACTACGGATCCATGTAGTAGCTAGATGGCTGGTTCTCCTCCTTTGTGCTTTCATATCTAGATCTTGTGAGCTCCGTTCATGATCAAGATCATCTATTTGTAATTCTGCATGTTGTGTTTGCGGGGATCCGATGGATATTGAGATGCTATTTCAGATGGATTATTGATTCTATCATGTCTTTGTTATTTGTGATCTTGCATGCTTTCCGTTGTTAGTACCTATCTTGGCCAAGTAGATGCTAGCAACTCCAAGAGTTAGTATTTATGCTCGATAGTGGGTTCATGCCTCTAGTAATCTGGGGAAGTGACAGAAATCTCTAAGGTACTAGATGTGCTGTTGCTACTAGGGAGAAAACAACAATCCTTTGTTCATAGAACAATCGTATTGTTTACTTTACACGCAGTTCGTAAAGCAATAATCTGTTGCTTACAACTTAATACTGGAGGGGGTTTGGATGATAACCTGAAGGTGGATTATTAGTCATAGATGCAGTTGGATGGCGGTCTATGTATAATGTTGTAATGCCTAATCAAGTCTCAAAGGAGTCAAGATGATTAGTATATGCATGTATTGCTTTCTCGATGTTTGTCAATTGCCCCGCTGTAATTTGTTCACCCAGCATGTTATCTATCTTAAGGAGAGCCACCTCTAGTGAACTATGGATCCCGGTCCTTGTCTTTTATATTCAATCTACAATCTTTTACTGCTTTGTGTTTACTTTCTGCAAACTTTTACTTCTTTCCATTTGATACGTTTAATCCTTTGTTTTCTGCAAAACACGGTGAGATTGACAGCCTCATCGCAAGTTGGGGACAAAGTTCTGTGGTTGTGTTGTGCAGGTCTCCACGTTGCTACTAGCACCGGTAGTGCGCCCTGCCAAAGCTCAGCTAGTAACACCTTTGGGGTGTTTCCTTGCTCCTACTGGTTCGATTAAACCTTGGTTTCATACTGAGGGAAACTTGCTGCTGTGCTCATCATACCTTCCTCTTGGGGTTCCCAACAAGCTCTACATCATCATTGCTCCAGCATTTTTCTGGCGCCATAGACAGAGCCATCAAGCATTTTTCTGGCGCCGTTGCCGGGGAGTCAAGGACATCTTCACAAGGGGAGTCCCTCATAACCAATCTCTTATTAAAAAACACAAAAAATTAGTTTACTAGTTTGCTTTCGTATTTGAAAACCCAAAAAAATGACTACTCTTGAAAACACTAAGTTGTGTGACTTCACTAGCACCAACAACAATGATTTTATGAGCACACCTATTGCTCCACCTATGCCTGAAGATACTTTCTTTGAGATAAAACCTGCTTTGCTCAATCTTGTTATGAGAGAACAATTTTCTGGTATTGGTAATGAAGATGCTGCTTCCCATCTAAATAACTTTGTTGAACTTTGTGAGATGCAAAAGCATAGGGATATAGATGGTGATATTATTAATTTGAAATTGTTTCCTTTCTCTTTGAGAGGAAAAGCTAAAGAATGGTTGAATTCCTTAACTAGGAATAGTATTGATTCTTGGACTAAATGCAAAGATGTTTTTATTGGAAAATACTATAGCTGCTAAACCTGAAACTAATGATAATCCCTTTGCAGCTACTAATGCTATACAAGTAAGAATTGATGAAAATGTTAGACTATTAGCTGAATTACATGCTAAGTGGGAAAGAGAAGATGAAATTGCTAGAAACATTAGTGTTTCTACTATTACCACCACTAGTGTTGAGGCTAGTAATAGTTCTACTACTTTAGATGATAATTTTGATTTTGATCTTGATGGTTGCAATATCTCTGAAGTTATTAAGTTCCTACAAAAGCTTGCTAATAGTTCTAATGCTAGTGCTATGAACATGGCCTTTACAAAACACATTACTGATGCTCTCATAAAGATTAAAGAAGAAAAGATGAAACATAAAGCTTCTATTCCTATAAAACAAGAAGATGGTTGGGAACCCATCATTAATATGAAAGTGAATGACTTTGATTTCAAATCTTTATGTGATCTTGATAGTAGTGTTTCTATTATGCCTAGAAGGATTTATGATATGCTTGATTTGCCTCCTCTTGAAGATTGTTATTTGAATGTCCCACTTGATGATAACGCTATAAAGAAACTCATGGGGAGTCTTAATGATGTTCTTATTATGGTTAACAATGCCTATCTCCCTGTTGATTTCTATGTTTTGGATGTTGAATACAATGCTTCTTGTCCTATTACTTTGGGAAGACCTTTTCTTAGAACTGTTGATGCCATCATTGATATGAAAGAAGGCACCATTAAATATCAACTCCCACTCAAGAAAGGTATAGAACACTTCCCTAAGAAAAGAGATAAGATTTATTTTGTTTCTCCTATGAAAACAAAATTTGGTCTTAATGCTTCTTCATTTGAGAACACTTGATTCTTTCTTGCTAATTATGCCTAACTTAAAGGCGTTAAAGAAAAGTACTTATTGGGAGATAATCCAAAAGTTTTAGATGAGTATTGGAAGTTATTAGTTCAGTAATAACCGCTCCTTATCCTTTTTATTTGCTTTTTGTGCCAAGAGTAACCTCTAATGAGAGAGAAGTAATGATTGGGAAAGTTGCTGTCCCGAAACAGATTTCTGTGCTTCACCGTAAAAATTCGTGTAAAATCTCTGAACGTCCTTTTGAGGTATGAATTTTTGTGCTTATGCCCCAGTTTGTTATCTAACTTTAGTTAGTTCAACACTTTTTGATTTGAGTAACATAAGGTCTTCAAAAAAATTCGTCTTTACCTGCTGGTCTGTTTTGACAGATTTCTGCCATTTTCTGCATTTGCTTCTTGTTGGTTCCTTTTTGAGTTCTTTTGGGGAATTGAGCTTTTTGAGGGAAGTTCTACAGTAGCTAATGTTCTAATGGAAGTTTATTTGGTGTTAGAACTGAACCTTAAGACTTATTTATCTTGAGTGCACTAATGTTGCTAATAAAGATTGTGTGAAGTTTTGTATGAAGGAAAGATTTCAGGTGTATGGAAGGAATGAGTAACGAGATGAAGGATGGACTAAAGCTCAAGCTTGGGGATGCCACACGTGTCACCCCAAGAAATCTCCAAGAAGTACAAGCGTCAAAGCTTGGGGATGTCCAAGGCATCCCCTTCTTCATCAATAAAAATTCCAGGTTTCTTCCAAACGCTTCATTTTTATTGTTTCATGCACAGTTGTGTTGTTCTTGGAGCGTCTTATTTTTCGTTTTGGTTTTTAGTTTTGGTTTTTTGTTTGCTTTTGTTTGCTTAGTTTTCTGAATAAATTGGTTGGACCCCCTCTTTCATACATTGGTTTGCAAATAGTTTGGTTTGGTTTGGAAAAGAGTCGGAAAGTTCATGCTTATATGGTAAAAAGAGCTCGTTTTTGACTGTGGCCTATGCTTTGTCATGCCATGCTTGATATTGTTTTGGCTTTATGCTTAGTATTATTTGCTGTAGCATGAATTGTTATAAACAATTGATATTGCTTAATGTGCCTTGGATGAATCATGCGTTGTTTTAGCATATTAGAGCATAGTATAGTGGTATTCTCCTTTGATGCTTTATTTTGGTTAACTTGGCACATGCTCCCACCATGTTATGACTATCTCAAGTCACCATAGCCTTTATGATCCTTTAGTTTTCAACTTGTAGTATCACTTTATGCTTTGATCAATGATGTTTTGTCGCTCTGCATGATTATGGCCATTATTGCTCTCTTAGTTTGTCGCTCCCAGTCTTTTGCTAGCCTCCACAACAAAGTATGAGTTCCAATCATGCATCCAACTCCCCAAACAAAGTTATTCCAAAGAGTCCACCATACCTACCTACTATCTTATGCTATTCCAAGTATATTCATGCTTTTGTTTACCTTCCAAATTAAACTTGTTATGAGAAAACTAGTGATTAAAGCTCTCACGAACTTGATGGCACACTTTACTTTTCTTGCCCTTAATAAACTTGAACCATTGTGTCGTCTATGTTGTATATGCTTGCACTTATTTGTTGGGAATTAGCAGAACCATGCTTTCATTGGGAACGCTTTCAACATTGCACTTGGTACTTGTACCTAGTTGATATCATGCTCTTTTGTATATGGATGTCGTCGGTGTGAAATGAAAGGGGAGCTTGTAAGTCCATGGAGTTATGTATATGTGTTAGATAAACGCCTGGGCCGCTGGTCTAATCCATGCTAGCATGGTGGAAACCTGCAGCGTAACCATAATGAGCTGTCTATGAAGCATTCTTCTTATAAAAAAAGAGTCCTATATTGAGAAAAAAGAGAAAAAGAGAAAAAAAAGAGAGATTATGAAAAGAGGAAAGCGAGAAAAAGCACCATATTCCCATGGTAAATAAGAAGATTGCTGAGATGCTCGTTGTCTGCTTGCCTTGTCATTTTGATATGGGGATTCTTCCGTATCATCAGGCAAGGGGTACCCCATTGGCGGTTCTCTATGATACACATGTACTTACAATGACAAGAACTTACCGATGACTAAACTTGAGTAGCATGAGGAGCGACCCTCGTATACAAGGGACATGAGATTTCTGACTTATACTTCGTCAAGCATGTACACCATAGTTTGTTCACTTTAACCTTAATCACTTCAAGATGCTTATGATAGGGGCAATGAGAGCTGAAAGCTGTAAGTACCATAATTTTTGGAAGCTCTTTATGAGACTTGAATCCCTACTTCCTTTTATAAAAAGGCCTTTCTTCCACCATTATATTGAGTCTCCATCTTCTACCTTTATGCACCTACTTTGAGAGCATAGTGGCCATTCTTAGTTCTATGTGCATTGTCCCAAGACTAGTTGATTGATGCATACTTGATATTGCTTGTTTTAAACTTTTGTATCTAGTCACTCTTATGAACTTTGAAGGTGTCCTATGCATTTATATTTGCTACTCTATTGAGGGACAAGCTAAATACTATTATGCTATGCTTTCTTTATGTGAAACAAACAAACGTCTTGCAAAGCATTGTTATTCATGAATCTTTTGTTTGTGCCTTTTCATGTTGCATCATAGTTTCTTTGTCTTATTGCTAGAACTTTGTATTTCATGTTATGATTGAAGTACTATGATCCTAGCTTTGAATGTTTTACAAATACTTTGATCAAGTCTTTGATGGTGCATGTCACCTCAAAAATTATTCTTTCTTTTTATCACTTACCTACTCGAGGACGAGCAGGAGTTCAGCTTGGGGATGTTGATACATTGCAAATGTATCTATAATTTTTGATGTTCCATGCTTGGTTTTATCCACTTTCTTGTGTTTTGTTCCAACTTTGGAGTACTTTTCATATGATTTCTTGGACTAACCTATTAACAAGAGCCAGAGTGCCAGCTGCCTGTTTTCTACTGTTTTTGGTTCCAGGAAAGTCAGAAAATGAATATTCTCGGAATTGGACGGGACAAAAACCAAAGTGCCTATTTTTCGGAAGTCATCAGATGCCAGAATACGAGACGGAGAGGGAACAGAGGCCGCCCACACCACCTGCCGCGCGGCCAGGCTTGGCTCACGCCAGGGGGTGGTGTGGTAGCCCCTGGCACCCCCTCGGTCTCCCTTCTGCCTATAAGATGCCCTCGGGACGTAAACCCTAAGTGCCTGATCAAAAATCCATGAAAGAGTCTGTAGCCGCCGTCATCTCCATCCCTAGATCGGGAGGGATCTGAAGCTCTTCCCGACACCCTGCCGGAGAGGGGAATTCACCCTGGAGGCCTTCTTCATCACCATGCAAGCCTCCGGTGTGATGCGTGAGTAGTTCATCCTTGGACTACGGATCCATGTAGTAGCTAGATGGCTGGTTCTCCTCATTTGTGCTTTCATATCTAGATCTTGTGAGCTTCGTTCATGATCAAGATCATCTATTTGTAATTCTGCATGTTGTGTTTGCGGGGATCCGATGGATATTGAGATGCTATTTCAGATTGATTATTGATTCTATCATGTCTTTGTAATTTGTGATCTTGCATGCTTTCCGTTGTTAGTAGCTATCTTGGCCAAGTAGATGCTAGCAACTCCAAGAGTTAGTATTTATGCTCGATAGTGGGTTCATGCCTCTGGTAATCTAGGGAAGTGACAGAAATCTCTAAGGTACTAGATGTGCTGTTGCTACTAGGGAGAAAATAACAATCCTTTGTTCATAGAACAATCGTATTGTTTACTTTACACGCAGTTCGTAAAGCAATAATCTGTTGCTTGCAACTTAATGCTGGAGGGGGTTCGGATGATAACCTGAAGGTGGATTATTAGTCATAGATGCAGTTGGATGGCGGTCTATGTATAATGTTGTAATGCCCAATCAAGTCTCAAAGGAGTCAAGATCATTAGTATATGCATGTATTGCTTTCTCGATGTTTGTCAATTGCCCCGCTGTAATTTGTTCACCCAGCATGTTATCTATCTTAAGGAGAGCCACCTCTAGTGAACTATGGACCCCGATCCTTGTCTTTTATATTCAATCTACAACCTTTAACTGCTTTGTGTTTACTTTCTGCAAACTTTTACTTCTTTCCATTCGATACGTTTAATCCTTTGTTTTCCGCAAAACACGGTGAGATTGACAACCTCATCGCAAGTTGGGGACAAAGTTCTGTGGTTGTGTTGTGCGGGTCTCCACATTGCTACTAGCACCGGTAGTGCGCCCTGCCAAATCTCAACTAGTAACACCTTTGGGGTGTTTCCTTGCTCCTACTGGTTCGATTAAACCTTGGTTTCATACTGAGGGAAACTTGTTGCTGTGCTCATCATACCTTCCTCTTGGGGTCCCAACGAGCTCTACATCATCATTGCTCCAGCATTTTTCTGGCGCCATACACAGAGCCATCACCCCACATCACGGAATTGTGGACGGGAAAGTACGCCTGGTTGTGCAACAAGGATTTGGTCTCTTATGGGTAAAGTAACACGCCTCTGCAGAGTGTAAGAATTGTGACATGTTACTCCCTGTTCCGAGAAGGAGCTACGGTCGCGACAGGAAAGGAACTCCATGAAGTTTTGGTCAACCCGTGAAGGCTGATGGGCATAGCTTTTGGATAATAAAATCAATCTTTGAAGTAATGTTTTCTAAAACTTCATAGTACCAAGGACTTATAGTCCGAGGTGGTAGTTAGAGCATCAAACTTCCCACCGTGCATATAGTGAACTTGCTGGGTAATGATGTTACTCACTCTTTCCTTTGAATGCCTTGCTAGACTTTGAGGGATAGAACAATGACCAGGTATATGCTACGGAAGTCCAAAACGACGTCTACTATGAAGAGCCGGACCTGTCCGGTGGAATCGAAGGGTGGACTATGGGATACACTATGGAGCTGAAGACAATGAGTCAGAGTAGCTGTCAGGTCGTAATGTAGTTACCTAGGTTGAGCCGAGCAGCACGAATCCTATAGAATAAGCTGTTGAGCTCACGTCTTTCTTATCGTTGTGTCTTTCATTCTTTCGCTGAACTTATCAAATAAGTTATTTGGTTTGTAAGTTGAATCACTTGAAGTCTCGAACTTCTGGTATTGTAATAATAATGAAGTGTGTATGTTTGTACTATGGACCCGCAGTGTTTCTGTTGTACCACTCTGAGGGATGTGATATTTACAGAATGGTGTTATGTGGATAACATGTCAACGACTATAGTATACTACACATGCAGTGGTATGCTGGGTCACCGCAGGTGGTAGCCGGAGTACGCATCTAGAAATGACAACAGTTTGCAACCGACTGTGGAGTCGATCACTTGGTCTATCCTTGGCAGGGTGAACGGATCTTTGGGGCATGCTTTGTTGAGGCTGGTGTAGTCAACACACATGAGCGAGGTCTTGTTATTTTCAGCACCAGTACTGTTTGCCAGCCATGCTGGGTGGAAAACCTCCATGATGAATCCGTTTGCGAGCAACCGGGTGATATCTTCACTGATTGTTCTTATTTTTTCTTCTGCGATTTTCTTCTGCGAAGCGACGTAGTGACTGCTTGACCGGCTTTGCATCCGGCCTGACATGTAAAGAGTGCTCGGTGAGATCCCTCAGAACACTAGGCATGTCCTTGGGGGACCATGCAAAGATATCCTGATTCTCACGGAGGAAGTCGACGAGCGCGCTTTCCTATTTGTTGTCAAGGCCGTCTCTGACCAGGACGAATTGTCTGGCTCATCCTCGTTCAGCAGGATCTTCTTGGGGCCCTTTGACGGCTTGAATTGCGCCTCTCCGGCTGGCTTTGGCTCGCCAGCCAGCATATCCGCCTGGAGGGCGGCCATGTTCTACATGATGATGCGTTTATCCTCTGCGATGATCATGGCCTCGGCGATCTTGGAGCCGTTCGTGGCGCATTCCACTGACCGTCTATAGTCACCTGCGATGGTGATTACTCCATTTGGCCCAGGGAGCTTCATCTTGAGGTACGCGTAGTGCGGCACCGTTATAAACTTGGTGAGCACGGGGCATCCCAGGATGGCGTGATAAGCGCTATAGAGGTTAACCACCTCGAACCAGATAGGCTCGCGGCGGAAGTTATCGTCCATGCCGAAGATGACGTCCAGCCGGATCCTGCCAATGGGCGAATGTGACAGACCCAGAACAACTTCGTGGAAGGAGGTGCTAGATGGCTCCAACTGAGACTCACTGATGCCAAGCCGGTCGAGGGAGCTACGGTACAGGAGGTTGATGGTGCTTCCTCCATCCACCAAGACGCGGGAGAACCTGCATGAGTGTTTCTTGGAGATGATGATGGGGTCTAGGACCATGGCATATGTGCTTGGATGCGGCAGTACGTCTGGCTGGTCCTTTCGGCTCCACTTGACTTCTTGCTCTAGCCAGTTCAGGAACTGGGGAACGGGAGGGACAATTGCGTTCACCTCTGCCTCACGGCGCCTTTTGCTATGCTTGGTTTTTGGCTCGGTGGTGAAGATATGGTAGTTCCCTACCCGACGAGGTTAGTCTCCATCGTGTTTGTCTTGGCGGTTTTGGCGCTCGCGGTTGTCTTGCTGCCCATCGGCTGGTGGAGGAGGGGGTGGTGGTGGTAGACCATAGACTTCAGACATCTTCTTCGACTACTATGGAACTTACATGGGCCATCATGCATCGACTCGATATACTACTTGGGCCAAGGTGGCCGGTCGTCGGTCTTCTGTCTCCGGCTGCCGCCCATAGCCGGATCCTCCTGGACGGTTGCCACCTGCCTAGAACCATATTGGTTATCCGGCTGGTCGTCCTTCCTCTTTCCATGGCGGTTATCATGCCTCCTGGAGTTGTGGTTGTTCCCCTTCGACTGGCGTCGATCCACGGTGACCTCCACGGTGATCTGTCCCTGGTCGTCTAGCCGGACAGATCTTTTCATCGCTGCCTCCACGGTGGCATACTTGTCCGCGATCTCCATGGTCTTGTCCATGGTAGTGGGCTCCACCCGATGAAGCTTATGCTTGAGCATGGTTCCGTCCCTGCAGCCGTTGGTGAAGAAGTCAACTGCTTGGTGCTCGCGCACCCCTTCATAGGAGTTGTGCATGCTTGTCCACCTAGTGATGTAGGAGCGATCGGTTTTGTAACATCCTAGCATTATAGCTTAGAAATAAGCTGAGATAAGGTGTGTGCATTGCATTCATGCATAGAAAATCTGGGAAATTTCCGCGCTTTTAAATAAAACTTGTCAAAGTGATTGAAGCTTCTCTTAACTTGGTGGAACTGAAGTAGATCATCAAGTTGACTGCGATAAGTTTCAATATGATCTTTGCTAAAACCTTACCTTTGGGTAATATAATTTGATCAAATGTAATAAAACTAAGTCACAACACACTACTCAATAAGGAGTACTAGATCTTCTAGAGATCATGACATGGTATTCCATACAACAACTCAAGGATGAATACTTAATATTCTAAAGAGGATATCAAGGTATTATCTACCACAAACCCCAAATACCAAGTTAAGTATATAACCTAAGTAAAGAAAACCCATAACTAAATCTTGAAACCCTTGTTTGTCATAGTTATTCCTACCATGGGTATCATGGTAGTTCTTAAACATTAATTCTTATCACAAATAGAGTAGAAAGGGAAATCAAGCCAAGACCATCCAACACATACCCTTAATATCATATTAAGAGATGACATTCCTATTTAACCAAGTCCTAGTGTCAATTGATCATCAATGTTGAGTGATCAATTCTTGACCTAGCACATATTGGCTCTTAGCTTTGACCTATTATATTGCCCTTCCAAATGCCAAAGTAAATTAGTAAGAAGAAGAAACTAGATGGTTGAGTGTGTCATCGTAAATGGAATGTGATCCTCAGTGGAGATCAAACCATCTGATGTTGGAAGAGTTAACTCACTCATGAGTTAACTAGAAGAGGTATCTAAACCTAAAAGTTAAGTTAGTATTTATGGAGCTATGATAAAGCTAGTAGTATTAGAGTATCAGATAATAATCCTGTTAAGCCAAGTATATATAAATAAAAGGTAAGCCTCCTTAGCAAGATAAATCCTATAGAGAGACTAGTACAAGTCTACTACTTAATTGAATATAGATCCAGTTCAGACAATTAGAAGCCTAAGCTTTGCTTGATCAAAGGATGGTGGTCATTATTCTCAAGTCATTTGAGAATAGATGACCAGTTGATAAAGAAGAGTTGTGAGTATACCAAATTAGGAAAATCCCTAGTACGATGAATCATCTAGCTTGATTTTGAGAAGTCAAGATAGAGTTTGATGAAGTATATAATATGAGTTGTATGGAGTAGTTGGAAGCATAGTAGTGTAACCAAGGTAATACAAGAAAAAACTTGTATTATGGGATATCACATGTGACATGGAGAGAAGTGTAATTTTTCAAGCCTTGGAGGTAGTTACAAGAGGTATACAAAGGAATCAATGGAGGGAGTTAGAAGTAACTGGATTGATGGATTTATCAAGGGTAGTCAAGAATTGCAAGTTGTGTAGTAAATGAAGAATGTTACAAGAGTCGATTGATGAAGTTAGAACTAATTAGATGAATGACCTCCTCAGAGGTAATTTGGAAATGGAAGTCATATATACTAGGAGAATAATGAAGAAGGAGTAATGTTGAAGTGACATGACCATGTCATCATATGATGATTGATATGGTGGAGTCAGATCATTAACATATTCAAAAGGATGTGATCTTTGTGAATAAGATAAGGGGAATATACATAGAATATTTAGGAAAGGAATTCCTTAACTAAAGACAAGCCTAGTGAAAGTATGAGGATAGGAATTCTTGAGAAACCTTTAACCAAGGTCTTATCAAGCATGAACATAACCATGTCTACCTCATTGTTTCAAAAACCTAGAATCAAGATGGTAGTAAAATCAATTCATATTCCTAGGAAGCCAGAGAACTATCCCTCATAGTCAAATGAAACTTCTAAGAGATAATTAGAATCCCAATTGAGAGAGTGTATTATAGAAAGCCTTGCCACCTTAGTGTCTTAAACCCTATTACAGACTTAGTCTCATATACCCTCAAGATCACATTAGTAAAGCAATCTCAATAGCCCACTCTAAGTTGAGATATAAGCCATGGTTACAAAATATGAAGGTAATATATCTTAGCTCTTTATCTTCATCCATATCCATAATATAATGTGAGTCTAATTAAATCTTCTCAAGACTCATGTTAACCACTTGTAAATGAATATCTTCATTTCTCCACCAATAGTTATTATTTAGGCATAATGACTTAACCAAGATTACTTTATGGTAATTCTAAACACTACACATCAAGTAGAATTTGAATAGGAGAAATCACCAACCCTTGAGAACCCTTGAATTCAAATCACCATATTATAAACCCCAAGGTTTAATACCTTGTAATATATTTGCATAGTTCTTTTATGAGGCTAAGTATGAATAGAGATATATATCATTACCCATCTTGAATCTTAACCATTACACTTATCATGGTGAAAATAATCACATTTTTATAAGATCTTTATATACATGAAGTAAATTCCTAAAACCCTAATTTCATGAATATTCTCTAATGAAGAGAACTCTTCATGTAGTTATGAATATTTTTTATACACAATAAGAAAGGGGAGAAGAGGGTCATACTTGCTTTATACAATAATATTCATGACCTACATGTTCTCTGGATATTTAAATCCTTGAAGAATTCATATTTGAACTTGAATTGTAAAAAACAGAAAATAGAAACATAATTAAGAAAAAGAAAAAGGAGGCAGTAGCCTCGGCCCGGCCCATTTCCTCCTCGCTACCCGTCGCTCACGTGCGCCAGCCGCCACATTTCGCTCACTCCGCGTCAGCCCAGCATCAGCCCAGGCCCACGTATCAGTTCGTCATCGTCACCCCCACGCACACAGACTGCTCGTTGGAGTACCTCACCGCCGCCCGATGCCGCCCGCCGTCGTCAGCAAGCTTGGACCACCACGATGCTTATTGCCGTCTTTCAGGGGGATAAGAACGCCACCACGGAGACTCTCCATCCTCATCCCTTCACTCCCTCCCTCACATATGCTCTCCTTCTCTCTGTTCCGCTCGGTTGAGCAAACCCTAGCTCGCCAAGGTCGTCGTCCTTGCTGTTTCCGAGAACCCCGTGCCTCACTAAAGCCACCGCTGGACGCGCCGATGTCTCCTTGTTCATGCTCGATAAGCTTTGAAGGCAGGCGCATGGTGGGCAGCGTGGAATCGAGCTCGGTATCCCGCCGGCCACCGCGGCCATTGCCGTCAATTCGCCGTCTCCTAACTATCTCCGGCCTCACCGAACTCTCCACGACTTTCGTGGTGAGATCCTGCATCCTCCCATACCTCTCTCGCTCTCTGTAGTGGTTTGGATCCCTGTAGATCCGTGCACCGTCATTGCCCGCTGCAAAAGCGGGTCGCTGGAGTACCTCCGGTGACCAAAAAGGGGAGGCGACACCACTCCTAGGTTCGCCTTGATACCCTCCATCGAACACGCCCTTCCGTTTTGCCCCACGAGCTCTCCTGCGACGTGTCCTTGCTCGACAAGGGAGCTCCGGCTGTCGCTGACGTCTCCATGTCGCCATGCTGACGTCACCCTCGGCCACCTCAACCCGTTTGACCAGTCCACGCCGACGTGGCCTATGCCCCACATGTCTGTGGATTGGGCTAGGTTAGGTTCGGTGTAAAAAAGGTGTAATAGGAGGCTGATGTCAGCGATGATTGTAGCATCCCGGTAAAATCACTACTAGAAAATCGCTGTGTTTTTGGTGCATTGCACCATCATGACCGCATGCTCATGTCATCATGCCACATTGCATTTGAGCATCGTCATCATCCTGCATATGTTTGTCTCAAAACTATTTTCAAAAACCTATTTTGTTTTCTAAATAAGCCCCGTCTTTATTCAAATACAAAACCCGGGCTTGGCCGGAATATTTTGTTTCGTCTAAAAACGGATTTCAAAAGCCCCGTTTTAAACAAATAAAATATTTATATTAGGGGGGCAGCCGAACCAGGCCCGAACCGGCCCAGCCAGCCACCCCCAAAAACACCCAAAAACCTAACCTATCCTAACCCTAGCTAACCACCCCTCACCCTTCCTCCACCCCGCCGCCAGGAGGCGAGCAGCAAGCCGCACCCGCCATCTCCCTCACACCCCGCCACCTGCACACATCTCACACACGCACGCATGCTCCCGCCCACCTTGCCAGCCCCACCCCGTGCCGACCAGGCGCCTCGGGATCTCCGCCCCTGACCCCTACCCAGCTCCCCTTCCTATCATGCTGCAACGCAGCACACCACCCACCCCGACACGATCACCCCGCTGCTACCCGCAACGCACACACCTAGCGCGCGTGGTAGACCCGCCCAGCCCACACGGCCTCTGCACGCACGCGACATGGTCGCCACCTACCCTGTTGTCGCCTTCCGCCCTGCTCCACGCGATTCCCTCGCCCGACCTCGTCTTCTCCCCGAGCGAGCCATGGCGCCGCTAGCACCGATCTCCTCCTCCTCTCCGTCCCTGAGCTGCCGCCGCCCTTGTCCACCACCGAGCCCGGCCGGCGAGCCCCTCTGCGTTGTTGTACCGCTGGAGCCGAGCGCCAGCGCCGCCTCCTCCCGAGCCCACGTCGTCGTCCGGAGCTCCGCCAGCGACCCTCTCCGCAACCGCGCGACCCCGTCCTGCTCGCCTCAATCCCACCTACCCCGCCTCTGCCTCGCCGGAGACCAGCGGCCGCCACCTCCTCTGCGAGCTGCAGGAGCACCGCTAGTGCCACGGCAGAGGGCCTCCGCGAGCCGCTTTCGCCGCCCTAGCTCACCTCCGCGCCGCTCGTGCGTGTCCCCGACCTCCGACCGCCCGATCTTGCCCCAACCTTCGCCTCCGTGCTGCCTCGTTGTGGTACCTCCCTGCACCGTCCTCCCCTCCGACGGACGTTCTCCCCGTCTGCGCCGCCCTCAGCCGCTTGACTGCCAGCAGCACCGCGCCTCTACAGTGCAGCTCGCGCGACCTCTCCATCCTTGCCTTGGTCGTGAGCCGCGACGCCGGCCTCCGCCACCGACCAGCGACGCCGAAGCAAGCACTGTTGCTGTTGTTCGTCCCTGACAACATGAGGTGCCGCAGCTCGTGCCCTTGCGTCTGCCTATGGACATTGTAGTGCCCAAGAAGAAACAAAGTGAGGATATGGTGGTCGACATGTGACCCTTCAATTGGTGTGTTTCGATCCCCTCGTCGACCAAGATCTGCCCAGGACCATCTGCGCAAGATGCAAAGGACTTGGGCCAAGGACCTCGACAAGAACTCCACCATGGGTCCGATGGTCGAGACCCCTAGCAAGGAAACTGGAAAATGGAACCTGATCCCGGGGAACGCCAAGTTCTCCTTCCCGGATCCCGAGACCTCGAAGACCGAACCCGAATACCCTCGGAACCAAGAGCGCCGAACGCCAATGTGTGATCCCCTTTCTGAGCCCCTATTTTTATAATATAACACTATCAAATGTTGCATATTAAATTGTTCATGATCGCATACATATTCATGTGTTCGGGGGTATTTTGTCGACTCACCTAATAATTAAATATGGAGACCATATGCGGGCTTTTTTTCTAGTCTTATATTGGCTCCATTTAAATTTGTGTAGCAAACCGATAACATGTTTTGCCTTGTTAATGTAACATTTAAATTGCGGGGTATCTAAATAACTGGAACCTATTAATTAATTGTCGGGACCCCGGTTCCGCTTAATACTGCCTAATTGCACCGCATCTGCATCATACATGCATCATGCCCGGTCTTCTGCCGTAGTATTAAATATTGCATCCGGTGTTTCTTCTAGTGTTTGCCTCTTCGCGGATTAGGCCGATGAGTTGATGCGAGCATCGACAAGTTCTCTGGATATGATCCTTCGTTAGTGTTTCCCAGGCGAGCATTCTCCCCCTTTCTACCTATTTTGCATTTATAGTCTTTATTTCCTCCTGTTGATCTATTGCTACCCGTGTCGCGATGCTTTAGTGTTTCGTACCAGATATATTCCGTGCAGCTTTTATATTGGCTTGGACACCTCCTATTACCTATTGTTAGGTAGATAGATGGTCTTGCGAGTCGTAGTCGCTTGCTCAGGTGCGATCCTGTGTCGTGAAGTACCACACAGTTGTTGGAATGTTGTCATCTGCTTTACGGTGGAGAGGATCAGGACTTTAAATACAACTATTAAATTGCTGGGAATAGATATAACTAATGCAGAGGCATCGGTGGGTAATAGATGTTATTTGGTTCTTCCACGCTCACTTGTGTCCCGTAGGCCCCGGGTACTTGATACCTGTTCCTTGACTATTCGCACTATCCACATACGGGAGACTCTATGAATCCCCCTTAGCCAGAGCTTGATTCATTTCTTATTTCTTGGGGCCACAAAGTAGTTTGGGGCTTTATTACTATCCTATACTTATGCCATGCTTTACTGCTTTATTTAAGATTGTGCGTGGAGCACCTGTATTGTTTTGGAACATGGAATGTTTTCGCGGTATCGACAAGCCTAGTCACACTTTCGGGTTCCCAGTCGTTTACAGCCATTGGCACAAACCCTGGGTCCGTCTCGGAGCCGGCCAACTTCGTTGCGGGTAGCTTAGTGGGGTGGCCCCCTATTTTATGAATCCTGTGATTGCTTTGTCGTGAAAGCCTCGTTGGGTTTTGATTTGGTTTTTCCGAGGTTGACCGTGTGTGTGTTGCTATTTGTGCACCCCTGTAGGGTAAATATTTCTGAAAGCCGTGTCCACGGTTATGGATGACTTGGAGCACAGTATCTCGATCATAGACAAGCATAACTAAAGTAGTGCTATAAATTTGACTTAATATGTGATTAGTAATCAGCTTCCCTACAATGGAATGAATAATAAAAGTGCCAACAACTGGTGGAACTGGGGGTGCATCGTGTCATGTTATACTTGCCTAGTAAGTATCGCAACTCCAATGGAATGAAATAAAAGGGCCAACAACTGCTGGGTTTGGGATGTCACATGCTAATTCTATCTGACTAGTAAGTACTGCAATTACAACTGAATGGTTAACTAAAACTGCCCACTACTTATACTATCAGGATGACTCATGCTATCTATATCTGACTAGTAAGTGCTTCAACTATAATGGAATGAATAAAACTGCTAACTGTGTGAGTTCCTCGGTTTGACTTCCTCGTTTGGTCTCGAGGGGTATACCAGGATGGGTATGATTGGTGTTAGTATAAGTTTGGTTCCGAATAGGTCTTTCTTATCTCTCTCTAATAGCCGACAGTTTATCGAGTCTCTATAGGTTGTTTAGTGCATGCTTCGCTGCCGCTTCAGTCCGCCATACCTATGTAGGCGAGGACCGCCGAATTCTAGACTCGCCGTGTACTGGCCTCAGTACTGACGCTCTTCTTTTTTCCTTTGCCCTTTGTCGGCACCCCTTTTGTTTTAGCAGGTTTGAGATCGACATCGTTAGCAGGGTTACCCTTCCGGCTTGGCCTGGGCAGGGTTATGGACGCCATTGGTTATTCTTTAAGGCTCTTAGCCCAATTTGCTTCTTATCCATACTCAGATGTTGTATCGTTTTCAAGGTGAATTGGATCTTTGTACTGTAAATCTGTATTCTTGACTCAATAAGTCGTTGTTGTATATATATGTGTTGTGGGTTCCATCGTGAACTATTGTGTAATGGTATTACTTTGTTTTCTACCCGCACGCAAGTGCCTGGTGGGCGTCCTTGAATCATTTCTATGCGGGTTTGGCAGGAAGCGCTGAAATCTGCATAGGGCCGATTCGAGGGTGTTACAATGATGCAATAAATCATTTCATTATTCCATTTTAATAAATCCAGAAAGTGATGAAATCTTGTTAATTCATTATCTTTTGTTTTATAACTCAGAAAAATATATATTATATATCAAAATGTTTAGAAAAATAAACTCTATAGTTTAAACTTATTATCATATTTTATTTTCCAACTTAAATAAAATAATAATTATTATTAATAATTAACCTATTAGGGATAAATCTTAAATAAACATATTTTATTATTTAAAATTCAGAAAAACAAGTATATTATATCAAAATTCTTAGAAAAACAAAATACACATTTATAAACTTGTTTCATATATTTTTGTGTCACTTAAGTAAATATTATTATATATTTATAAAGTGATGAAAATTATAAAAATCATATCTTATTATTTAGAAATCACAAAAATACATATAATATACCAAAATGATCACACAAATAATATACCATAAAAGAAATCACACCTACATTCTACTTTTATAAAACATTAAGAAGTGAACCACATATAATGTAATACCTTATCCAAAACATAAAGGTTTCCACTACAAGTGTTGTGATTACTGAAAGTTTGATACCGTTTTCCTCGTTGAAAATTATAGTTAATAAGAAAACCTTAAAGTGTTAGCTTTAAGTTTAAATGCTTTTACTCTGTAAAGTAACCTTTTCTACAAAGGTATTCTTTTGAGAAACATTAAAAGTAATCCTTAAGCATTTCTATAAAGGCTCTAATTGATTAATAATCTTGCTTAAGAAATCTTTTAGATACCATGACCCATTTGAGTGGTTTAGTATTGCATGCTACTTGTTGTATTTACATATTGTTTGACACACACTCTCATAAGCCTTAATAAGAAGCACAAGTGTGAAATTGGTATAAAAGTGCAACAAATTCCAAAGAACTCATCACAAGATTCAAACCCTAGATCAGATACGATTAGTCCGAGGATTCACGTTTATCCAATTGCATTACATTACTTATGCATACTTGCATCTTGCTTCTTTAAACATTAGTCCTTACCAGACCAATAATGCTATTTATAGATTTTGGATCTTCTAGTGTCTTGAAGACCGTGATTGCATAATCTTGCAATCACAAAAGGCAAGTTCACACTTGCTCATGTCCTTTGATTATTTTTATGCTTGTAACTCAACTGTTGTCATCACCTGCATTTCAAAAAGGTCAAAAATACTATTTTCGTAATTAACTTGAAGTATCGGTTACTGATCTAGGGTGATCAGTTAATCTATCATAACTGGTAGTGGAAACACCATTGTATAGGAATGTATCATCTAGGACTTAACAACCAATGTCGCCAGTGATTCTAGCACTGTATATTACGTGTTAACCATGAGATTTGGGAATGGGATGAACAAGTCAGCTGTATATTTGATACATCCATTTTGCATCACTATTCTATGTCTTAATTCACTATTATTCATTGATATATTTCGTATTGAGAGGTGATACTTGTGTTATTTCATCTATTTTTGCATGGTTGATGACTTTTGGAGCATGGACCGCTGCAGTCAGGATTCTGATGGAAAAGGTGCTGTTTGGAGGCAAAATTCGCGAAGATCAGAAAATCCGGGAAAATATATGGAAATCCTATTTTTCGAGAAGACTAAGGATGCCAGAAGAAGGAGTGGAGGTGGGCCACAGGGGGCCCACACCACCCCATGGCGCGGGCAGGCCTAGGCCGCGCCTGGAGGTGGTGTGGCCGCCCTGGACCACTCCAGCCTCTCCCCTCTGGCGTATATCATCCTCCCGAAACCCTAAGACTCGGGGAGCGACCACAGAAAGATTTCGCCGCCTCTGCGGGGCGGAAAACACCGAGAGAGAAAGGTCTCTCCGGCAGACAGATTTCTGCCGGGGGAATTCCTTCCCGAAGAGGGGAGATCGTCGCCATCAACACCACCATCAAGCTGGACTTCATCGGGATCATCATCATCATCATCACCATCATCATCATCAGCAACCTCGTCACCATCTCCATATTGCTATAACAATTGCGTTGAATCTTGCATTAGTTCATAGGGGAAACTTTCCCGGTGTTGATTACTCTTTGTAGTTGATGCTATTGAGTGAACCATTGATTTATTGTTTATGTTCAGATTGTTATACATCATTATTCCATCTCTGATCATGATCCATATGATGTCTTGTGAGTAGTTCGTTTTGTTCTTGAGGACATGGGAGAAGTCTTGTTGTTAGTAGTGGAGTTGTGTTGAGAAAGATTCAATAGATTGTTATTTAAGTTGTGGTGTACTTCTTCTAGTGGTGTCATGTGAACGTCGACTACATGACACTTCACCTATATGGGCCTAGAGGAATGCATTGTGTATTTGGTTACTAATCGTAGGGGTTGCCGGAGTGACAGAAACCTGAACCCCCGTTAGGAAACCATTGCACAAGGGACGTAAGGGTCTTAGAGTTTAAAGCTGTGGTTAGGTTTCTACCTTAAATACTTTCTTGTACTTATGGATGTTTGCAAGGGGTTTAATCACAAGTATGTATTAGTCTTGGATGGGGGTGGTACATTAGCACAGGTTCACCCACACAACACTTAGCAAGCTAAAGAAGATTAATCGACTATATGAAGCGAAAGCACTTGACAGTCTTCCCATGTGTCCTCAAGAACTTTTGGTCATCTTAAGTAATAAAACCGGCTTGTCCTTTGCTGGATAAAGGATTGGGCCACTTGCTACGTTTATTCCTACTGTATTTTATTTACTCGTACTTTTTTACTTGCTTTATCGAAAACCCCTAAAAATCCGTTTGCTAAGTATTTGTAGAGAATTCCTGATCCATACCACTAGCCAGCACCTTCTGCTCCTTGTTGGGTTCGACACTCTTACTTATCAAAAATACTACGATACAACCCCTATACTTGTGGGTCATCAAGACTATTTTCTGGCGCCGTTGCCAGGGAGTGAAGCGATATTGGAGAGTGGAACTGGTAAAGGAAACTTCTACTGTGAGTATTGTTTACTTCTGTTAGTTGCTTTATTTTTGTTATGGATAATTCGCTGAGTTTCTTATTTGGTAATGCTACTACCACTGCTAAGGTAGTAGATAAGCCACCACCTACTGAGAATGATGTTTTCAAAATACCTACAAGAATTATTGATCGTGTTATGGATAACTACTATGTTGGGGATGGAATTGTCCATCCCGGTGATCATTTACTCTTTATACACGAATTATGCGGGTTGTTCAAGTGTGCAGGTATTACTATACATCAAGTTAAGAAGAAGTTATTCTCATTATCACTGAAAGGAAGAGCTGAGGAATGGTATAAGTTGCTGAAGAATGGTCAAGCTCTGGAATGGGAGGAAATAGTGCCTCTCTTTTATTCAAAGTTTTATCCTCCTAGTGAGATTCATAAAGATCGGAATCAAATATACAACTTTTGGCCTCTTGATGAAGAGAGTACAACTCAAGCTTGGGAGAGATTGAAGTTACTAATGCTCAAATGTCCCATTCATGAGCTCCCCAACAATATTATTATCAACAACTTTTATCCAAGGCTCCCTCTACATGATAAAGATTTATTGGATGCTTCTTGTGCTGGATCATTCACTCGCATGGAAGAAGAAGCTAAATGGGATCTTCTGGACCGTATTCAAGACAATGCTGAAGCTTGGGAGAATGACAAAGGTAGAAAGTCAGGTATAAATTATGATTATGAATGCATTGAATCTTTTATGGGAACTGATGACTTTCAAAATATTAAAAATGCTTATGGTCTAGACTCTCAAGCTATTGCTTCTTATTTTAAGGCTTTTGCTTCCTACATTGAAGTGCCTAAAAAGAACTGGAATAAGTATAATGAACCTTATAAAGATGTTGTTAAGAGTGTTCCTGCGAGAAATACTGAAGTTTATACTACTAATCATGTTTTACCTGAACCTTATATTGAGAAAATGCCTTTTCTAGTTAAGGTAAAGGAACATTCTATGATAGCTAGTATGGTTAATGAAAGTATGAGTAAAGCTATTGAACCTGATAAACAAATGGTTGATGAACCTATAATAGCAAATGTGAAAGACTTTGTCACTAAATATGAAAAAGAGGGACACACTATCCTTTGCAAGGATACCTCTAATATTGTTTCACATAGTAGTGTTATGAGAGCTAGTATTCCCGTGTTTTCTGTTAGAATAAGTGATCATTGTTATGATAGTCCTTGTGATAGCTATATTTTTAAGTTTATGCATGATACTGAAAGTTACTATGAGAGAGGGAAAAGTGTTCTTATGTATCTCAATAATATCAAGTTTCCTCGTTTTATGCTGAAAGTTTTTATGTTGCACTTCTTTTGCCTTCTTATGCAAGTTGCCTTTGGTTTCAATAACTTGTTTGTTTACAAAATTCCCTTGCATAGGAAGTGGGTTAGACTTAAATGTGTGTGTTTTTGCTTCTTAATGCTCTCTTTCACTTCAATTCATATCCCTATGAGAGCTTCTTCAAAATTATCATGCCCATCTTAATGGCTATAAAGAAAGATCTTTATGGGAGACAACCCAATTTGTTTTTGATTTCAGTTTGTTTATGTTTATTTGAGTCTTGGAAGTTATTACTTCGGTAATAACCGCTCCTTATCCGTTTTGTTTGGTTTTTGTGTCAAGATCAACCTCTAATTAGAGAGAAGTAAGATTTGGGGAAGTTGCTGTCCTGAAACAGATTTGTGTGCTTCACCGTAAAAATTCGTGAGAGATCTCTGTATGTCAGATTGAGCTGTAATTTTTTGTGCTTCTGGCCCAGGTTGTTATTTAACTTTCGTTAGTTTTGCACTTTTTTATTTGAGCAACAGAAGATTTTCTAAAAAATTGATCTTTACCTGCTGGTCTGTTTTGACAGATTTAACCACTCTTGCACCTGCTTCTTTATTCGATTTCCTTTTTGAATTATTTTTGGGTTTTCGGAAGGAGTTGCTACAGTAGCTTTTGTTTTGATGGTTTTCAGTTGAAGTTAGACTCAAAAGGTTTTATCACTTCACTTATACTAATGTTGCTAATAAGAACTGTGTGAAGTTTTGTGTGAAAGAAATTTCCGGGAAGTGGAGATAATGGTGTAATAAGAAAGAGAAGGGTTTTATGACTCAAGTAATAAGTGTATGAAGATGAAGATATTGATGCCTTTCAAGTTATAACTCCAGAGAAATTCATTGAGGACCCAATTCAGAGACCTGCAGAGTCTGTTTCCAAATAGGTAACAGTTCTGGTAAGAAAAGTTCCGCGAAAATACAATCCAACTATATTTTTGCAGTTTTCAGTCAATAAGGAAAGCTACAAAGCGAAAGAGTGACGGAACCGGAGCCAGGGTGGCTCACACCACCCTGTGGCATGGGCCCACCCCTGGCCATGCCGCCAGGTGGTGAGGCCACCCAGGACTC
Organism: Avena sativa; assembly: GCA_916181665.1. Lineage (NCBI taxonomy): Eukaryota > Viridiplantae > Streptophyta > Magnoliopsida > Poales > Poaceae > Avena > Avena sativa. Next base: position 621,987,452 of record OV702288.1, on the reverse strand, counting down.
CGCCTCCGACTCGTTTTCTCCCAGTACCTTCCTTTTGATATGAAACTTCGTAATATATAACCCCCAGATCCCCCGAGGTCCGTATATCGTGTTTTCGTTGTGTTTTTCTTTCGATCTGTTTCTGTCAGGACATACTCTTTGAAAGCTTAGAAACACAATGGTGTCCGCCAAGGATAAAGGGAAGGAGCCTATGGAGGAAGACCTCCAAGACCTCAGGAAGGAGAAGGAGATCAAGAGTGAAGGTGAAGAGGAGCAAGGCCAATGTCCGCACACCGGCACTACCATTGCAAGCATTGGAGTGGTGAAACCTGCCAGGGTCAGAAGGACGACACGGATGCAGACTAGGGGGAAAGTTCCCCGTCACAGTTTGGCTCCAAGGTCACTTCCTCCACACACCAAGAATCCTTTCCATACCTTCATCCATAACCATGCAGGAAAAGAAGACTTCAAGGAGGAAGAACGGAAAAAGAATCATGGGAGCTGGGATCCACAAACTGAAATGATCATGAGCCGTATTGAGCACAACTCGGAATTGATTCGTACTCTCACCTTCGAGATTGAGGACTTTGGGAAACTGATTAAGGAGCTCATCGAGAGGATACCACCACCACCGAAGGAGTAACTCGTCATCAGGTTTGGCATCCCCTTGGTTTATTCCAAGCTTGGGGGAGTGCCACGATATCTCATCACTATCTTCTATCTTTTTACCTTATTAGTAGAGTCATATCATGAATAGAGGAGTTATTATGTAGTATGGTTTGCATTATGGAAGTGTCCCCTCTCTCGTTAGATATGTATCCCTTGGTGTGAGTTGCCGTTATGTAATATTAATGAGAAGTTCTATCATTTACTCTTTTGCATAGCTTATATTAGTTTTCAATTCGTGGTTATATGATTGATCTTGTTGTTAGTATTGGTATCACTTTGGGATCATTGAGTTAATTTAGTTGGTTTTGGCAAACCTGGCTCGGTCAGTAGCAACACTATTTTTGAGAGTTGAATGAAAAGATAGAAGTACACTAGAGAAAAATATTTTCATCATCTTTCTTTCTTGATTTGCCCATAAGTCTAGTATTCTCTAGTTAAGATCTTTTGTGCTTCCAAGGAAGATTGCATGTTTGTCTTTATCACTTGTATGTTTGTTTGTTTCCTTCAACTCTTGTACTTGCTACCCAGCCTTGCTAGCCAAAAACCTGTACTGAGAGGGTATTCTTCTCGTGCATCCACTCCTTTAAACCAAAACCTTTGCCATTTGTGTCCACCATACCTACCTAGTAGCATTATTGCTATTCCAAGTAAATTCTTGTTTTATCTACCTCCCAAATTAAACTTGTTATGCGAAAATTAGTGATTAAAGCTCTCACGAACTTGATGGCACACTTTACTTTCTTGCACTTAATAAACTTGAACCATTGTGCTCACCTATGTTGTGTATATGCTTGCGCTTTGTAAGTTGTGAATTAGCAGAACCATGCTGTCATGGGGAATGCTTTCAACATTGCACTGGTACTTTGTACCAAGTTGATATCATGTTCTTTTGTCTATGGATGTCATTGGTGTGAAATGAAAGGGGAGCTTGTAAGTCCATGGAGTTATGCATATGTGTTAGAGAAACGCCTGGGCCGCTGGTCTAATCCATGCTGACATGGTGGAAACCTACAGCGTAACCATAACGAGTATCTATGAAGCATTCTTCTTATAAAAAAAGAGATAGAGATTGAGAAAAAAGAAAAAAAAGAGATATTATGAAAAGAGGAAAGAGAGAAAAAAGCACCATATTCCCATGGTAAAGAAGAAGATTGCTGAGATACTTGTTGTCTGCTTGCCTTGTCATTTTGATATGGGGATTCTTCCGTATCATCGGGCAAGGGGTACCCCGTTGGCGGTTCTCTATGATACACATATGCTTACAATGACAAGAACTTACCGGTGACTAAACTTGAGTAGCATGAGGAGCGGCCCTCGTATTCAAGGGACATGAGATTCTCAATTTACAACTTGTCAATGCATATCCTCATTTTTGATCACTTTAACCTTAATCACCTAAAGATGCCTATGATAGGGGAAATGAGAGCTGAAAGCTAGTAAGTATCATAATTTTTGGGAGCTCTTTACGAGACTTGCAATCCCTGCTTCCCTCTGCGAAGGGCCTTTCTTTTACTTTGTAGTTGAGTCACTAAACCTACTCCCTTCTATCTCAACAAGTATTTTGAGTTGTTGTGTTTCATTCATTCATATGATGATTTATTCAATCATGTTTCTTATGTTCCTTGTTTTGCACATTGCTCTTATCTTGAAGTTTACTATTTTGAAAGCTATCATTAAAAACCCAGTTATTTGTGAACTCTAGCAAATTGTCAACTATTCTTCAACCAAGAGCTAAGTTTGCCATTACCAATTATGATTCACTTTATGTATTTTTGCTGTGTTTCCTTTACTCATTGCAAGTTGAGTTATATAATAGTGAGTTATCTTCTATTATGATCTATGTATTTAATGAATGTGATGCTTCTTGTCCATATTCTTTTATCGACTCTTCACTCCATAAACCTGAGGCCATGTTTATTGAGCTCAGTTTCGCTTGGGGACAAGCGAAGTCTAAGCTTGGGGGGAGTTGATACGTCCATTTTGCATCACTATTCTATGTATTAATTCACTATTATTCATTGATATATTTCGTATTGAGAGGTGATAATTATGTTATTTAATCTATTTTTGCATGGTTGATGACTTTTGGAGCATGGACCGCTGCAGTCAGGATTCTGATGGAAAAGGTGTTGTTTGGAGGCAAAATTCGCGAAGATCAGAAAATCCGGGAAAATATATGGAAAATCCTATTTTTCCAGAAGACTAAGGATGCCAGAAGATGGAGTGGAGGTGGGCCACAGGGGGCCCACACCACCCCATGGCGCGGGCAGGCCTAGGCCGCGCCTGGAGGTGGTGTGGCCGCCCTGGCCCACTCCAGCCTCTCCCCTATGGCGTATATCATCCTCCCGAAACCCTAAGACTCGGGGAGCGACCACAGAAAGATTCCCCGCCTCTGCGGGGCGGAAAACACCGAGAGAGAAAGATCTCTCCGGTAGACAGACTTCTGCCGGGGGAATTCCTTCCCGGAGAGGGGAGATCATCTCCATCAACACCACCATCAAGCTGGACTTCATCGGGATCATCATCATCATCATCATCACCACCATCATCACCATCATCACCATCAGCAACCTCATCACCATCTCCATATTGCTGTAACAATTGCGTTGAATCTTGCATGAGTTCATAGGGGAAACTTTCCAGGTGTTGATTACTCTTTGTAGTTGATGCTATTGAGTGAACCATTGAATTATTGTTTATGTTCAGATTGTTATACATCATTATTCCATCTCTGATCATGATCCATATGATGTCTTGTGAGTAGTTCGTTTTGTTCTTGAGGACATGGGAGAAGTCTTGTTGTTAGTAGTGGAGTTGTGTTGAGAAAGATTCAATAGATTGTTATTTAAGTTGTGGTGTACTTCTTCTAGTGGTGTCATGTGAACGTTGACTACATGACACTTCACCTATATGGGCCTAGGGGAATGCATTGTGTATTTGGCTACTAATCGTAGGGGTTGCCGGAGTGACAGAAACCTGAACCCCCGTTAGGAAACCATTGCACAAGGGACGTAAGGGTCTTAGAGTTTAAAGCCGTGGTTAGGTTTCTACCTTAAATACTTTCTTGTACTTATGGATGTTTGCGAGGGGTTTAATCACAAGTATGTATTAGTCTTGGATGGGGCGGTACATTAGCACAGGTTCACCCACACAACACTTAGCAAGCTAAAGAAGATTAATCAACTATATGAAGCGAAAGCACTTGACAGTCTTCCCATGTGTCCTCGAGAACGTTTGGTCATCTTAAGTAATACAACCGGCTTGTCCTTTGCTGCATAAAGGATTGGGCCACTTGCTGCTTTTATTCCTACTGTCTTTTATTTACTCGTACTTTGTTTACTTGCTTTATCGAAAACCCCTAAAATCCGTTTGCTAAGTATTTGTAGAGAATTCCTGATTCATACCACTAGCCAGCACCTTCTGCTCCTCATTGGGTTCGACACTCTTACTTATCGAAAATACTGCGATACACCCCCTATACTTGTGGGTCATCTATCTTATTCCTCTCGCATGTAGCCGGATGCACAGGTCGTGGTTGTTATCCTCGTAGCATGCATTAATTGGTAATTCGTAGAGGATATGCATCATATGGGTGGGAACCCTCAACGTCCCACGATAGTTCTGGCATCTGAACGGTCTATACCAACCGTTGCTGTAATTCAAGATGTGGGCATGGCGTACACCAAGGAGACATGCGGGGTCGTGAATGGAGCAATGATTGGCTTGGATCTTAGACTGGGCCCCATACCATGGAAGTGTGGAAGATCCTGCAACTCGGATGTGCAACACGGCTAAGGTCTCTCATGGGTAACGTAACGCACCTCTGCAGAGTGTAAGAACTATGACATGTTACTCCCTATTTTGGGAAGGAGCTCCGAACACGGCAGGAAAGGAACCCCACGAAGGTTCTGGTCAACCTGTGAAGGTTATCGGACATAGTTTTCAGAATAAAAGCAACCTTTGAAGAAATGTTTACAAAAACCTGCATTGCCTACGACCTTTGGCCTATGGCTATAGAGTTAGTGCATCATACACTATTTTTAGTGAACTTGCTGAGTATGCTCGTACTCAATCGTACCTTCTTAACCCTTGCTAGATGCTAAGTTGTTGAAGACAACGTCAACATCAATTTCTGCTCAAGAAACCATCATCGGCAGCTCAAGTTCTTCAATAAAGTCAATGAAGTCAACATAAACATCAACCGAAGCAAAGGCGAAGATCTTGATTAGATAGGAGTAGATACTCTAGCCATAACACCTACTTCTTTAGAGCATTGCACTAGCAGCAATTGCAAGCCAGATAGTTTAGATGCTAGTCTTATTAGCTAGATAGTTCTGAGTTATTATTTCTGGTTCTTCTTTGTAAGAAGTTTCTTTCTCTGTCTTTAACCTAGAGTGCTCTCTGGATCTTTTGTAAAGAGTCGAGTTGTAATCTATAGTCATGTCTTGGACCTGCTGTGTTTCTGTTGTACCACTCTAAGGGAGGTAATACTAGTGAACGGTGTTTCATTGGTGTTATGTCAATGACTATAGTGTACTACATCATGTAGTGGTAGCAGGGTCACTGTAGGTTTCGTCCTTGCCCTGGACGCAGAGGGCGAGGTCGCCAGGGTGACCCAGGCGTTTGTAGGTGCTGGTGAAGTTGCGGACGAACACCTGCTCGAAACCGATCCAAGCATTGATGCTGTTGTCGGGGAGACCGTTGAGCCAGGTTCTGGCTGAATCCAGGAGCATGAGTGGGACATAGCGCACTGCCACCTAGCGATTGCCGTTTGCAATGCCCACCGTGGTGGTGTAATCCACTAACCAATCTTCTGGCTTGACAGTGCCGTTGTACTTCGACGTGTCCCTTGGGAGCGAAAATCTCTTTGGAAACGGTTCGTTCTGGATGCGTGGTCCGAAACACCTTGGGCCAGCCAGGCTTTCTTTGTCCAATGCGTGTGAATGGACCAGCAGGTCGATGCATTCGCGCGTATCCCGCGGTTCCTCTGGCTCGACTAGGCCAAGCCGACCTGTAAGGCGGGACTTGGGCAGCGCGTTGGTTCTTCTGGCTTCGTCAGCCGGATCACGGTTTCTGCTGGTGGCTTCGTGTGGGTTGTGTCCACGGCCAGCCGACCCACTACGCAGACGGTTGTCCTACCTCATGACGTTTGGTGAGGAGGCCTTGCTTTCGCCTGCAGCCGGATCGCCCACCCGGCGAGGTGGCTGGTTCTTGCTGTTGCCGCCAAGGCTTGCACCCGCCTCGACTTGTTGCCTATTGGCTGTTGCCACAAGAAGCTGGACGCGTGCCTGCTAGCGGTGTAGCTCGTCACCTTCCAGGTGGCTAAGTTCCGCAACAACAGCTTTCGCAGCCCTCATGTTCTTGGCCGGGGTACTGTAAACCGGCTGAGGCGCCGCCACGCGCGAGTCGGCAGCGCTGTCCACCTTCGAGCCTAGGTTGCGGTCTTGTGGTGGCACCTGCCGGTTCGTTCCAGGTAGGCAAGAGAAGCCGTGCGCAGTGTTGTACTCACGCACGGTGGCTTCCACGCATCATTGGCGCGCGACGACTCTGCTGGCTTCCTCCAGGAGGTTCTGGCGCGTGCTCTCCAGCGCGACCACTATGGCAGCTGGATCCAGCTCGGTGGCGATGGGGATGCGAAGGTTTTGGATGGAATCCACCAAGGAGTCTGCACCTTGCTCGTGTGGAGCGGCGTCCTTAGCACCTGCGTCGCGCTCCAGAGGTAGGCGACGTCCCTCGCCTGCGCCAGCCATCATGGCCTCGACGCTACCGCTTGCGTGGAGCGGGGTAGAGAAACCTGGAGGCGCGCCGGAGACGGTGACGACCTTGCAAGGGAACTCCTTGGTGATGGTGGCGATGTCGACGTGGTGCTCACCAAAGCGCATGACCAAGCCGTCAGTTGGGAAAGTTTCCCTGTTAAAGCAGGACGTGTTGTCGAGGACGCAGTCGAATGAGCCAAAAGTGAGGACGAGGCTAGAGGCCACTTGCTCACCGACAACAAGCAGAAGTCCCGTGCGAAATATGACCCCAGCCAAAGCGCCCCGCCCCATGGTGGGCGCCAACTATCGTGGTGTGGAACACGACAATGCCATCAGGGATGGCATGAGATGGGACAATCAGGATGCTATCGGTGGCTACTCGCAATGGGTTCAACACAGATACTACAAACAGAGTGATGTACCCAGGTTCGGAGCCCTCTTGCCAAGGTAACACTCCTACACCTGCAAGGATCTGCTATATGGGGAGCGAATGCTTAGTACAAGTGCTCCTAGAGCTATTTCCTTAGCTAATTTCGGGAGCTAGAGGAAGATGAAATACTTGACTTGGTGATTCTAGCTAACTTTTCACTCGTAATGCCTTACCTAGAACCCTAGCACTACCCCTTATATACTGGTAGAAGGGTAGGTTATAATATGGGCTCTAGGGTTTACTGTTTTGGGCTTTGGGTTTACAAAGCGGGCCGGCTGACCGGGTCCAGTCGGTGGTCCAGGACCTAGTCAAGCTTCAATACAGGTGGGGATAGCGCCACAACGCCTCAGCGCCTCCGCTTTGGGCATCACCCAACGCTTTAACCATCAGCTTGGAGCTTTATCTGTCAGCCAGAGCTTTATCCGTCATCCAGAGCTTTATCCGTCACCTCCCAGCCTTAGCGCTTTGGCGCCCTCGTCTGGTAGTGCCAGTGGGGCAGCGTGCCAACCTATCTGGTCAAGCGTGCGTTGAGCAAGGAGCGTCACCTCCTCCCGTACCTTTGGCCAACAGATCCGAGGTGGTCGGGTAGAGGCGGCCACCTAGCCGGCTATCCTGGCCCCGACTAGACAGGCCAGCCGGGGAGTCTTGATGCGGACCGGGTGAAGCATATCGCCCGGCCGAGGTTCTTCGTCTTGCGGCCATCCGACCAGCTTTCCCTGGAGCCGACCAATTAATGCTGGCTTGGCCTATCCGGGGGTCATCCCCTCGACAACAACGCCATGCCCATTGCATGTCGTGCCCTATGGTGTCACCCCTACACTGACCGTGTCGTGCGCCACCACTCTATCTTGGGACACCGCGACCCTTATAAACCAGCTCAACACCATGAGTCTTCAGCCCCCTCCCATGGAATAGGTCATGGACAGCGGTGCCTCCGCCCACATGTCATCGGATGCTGGTATCCTCAACTCTTTCAATTATCGCACTCCTTTTTCTAACATAGTCATCAGTGATGGTTCCTATCTTCCCATCACCACCTCCGGCTATGCCTCCCTTCGTTATTTATCTTTGAATCATCCACTTCATCTACAAAATGTTCTTGTTACTCCTAGCATTATTAAAAAATCTTATCTCTATTAGAAAATTCACATGCAACAATTGTGTCTCCGTTGAGTTTGAACCTGTTGGTTTCTCTGTGGAGGATCTTCATACCAAGGCGATAATCCTCAGGTGCAATAGTAAGGGTGATCTGAAAGGATAGAGATGTCGCCTAAAGGGGGGTGAATAGGAAATTTCAAAACTATTACGGCTTTAGCTTGAAAGAATGTAGAATTAAATTAACATTTATTTTACAAGCACAAAACCTAAATACACTAGGCTTAACTAAGTCCACCAAAAACAAGTTACACTAAGCAATATAGCACAAGATATATATGTCACAAGTGATAAGCAAGATTACTATCACAAGGAAAGTAAACTCAGGTATAGAGACAACCAAGGCACGCGGAGACAAAGATTTATTCCTGTGTTCCCTTACAAATAAGGTACGTCACGATGGAGAGGTGTGAGATCTCACGAAAGGTTTCTCCACGCCATGAAGCGCACCTTATTCTCCGAGGCTATCCCGATGAAGGAATAGTCACTTTACTTATGGCTAGCTTTTCCTCCACTCCGGAGATGGCAAGCTCCACAACCACTTCACAAGCTCCTCGAAAGGAGAAGCCCATGCCTTTTCACAATATTCCATGAAGAGGACACCGCGACACCAACCGTCAAGCCAACTAGGAGGTCACCCTCCAAGTAACAAGCTCATGGTCTCGCACTCAAACAAATCAAAATGGATATCTCAACACTTATGCAAGAATGCGAAGCAAGAACACCAAAGGTGTTCAAATCCTTCACTCTCAAATCCCACCAAAGCGACGAGTGCTAGGGAGGAATTAGAGAGGAAGAACAATGGTGGAAAATGAACAAAAGACTCCAAGATCTAGATCCAATGGGTTCCCCTCACTTAGAGGAGGAATTGATTGGTGGGCATTGTAAATCTAGATCTCCTCTTCTAAAGCCCTAAAAAATATGCAAGAATCATAGGAGGGAAGGGAGAGGAAGCAATCTCAAAGGGGACAACAATGGAGGTCAATTCGTGCTAAGGAACACTTGCCTAACAATGGGAAAGAAGCCCCTTTTATAGGAAAAGCAAATCTGACCGTTGGGGCCAAAAACGTGCAGTCCAGGCAAAACCGATGGTAAGTCTGGAGGTGCCGAAACCTGGGCCAGAAAGTTCAAGGGCTAGTCCCAATAGGCCGGAAGCCAGGCCAGAAAGCTTCCAACGCCAGTCGAGAATTTCTAGCGGCCCGCTAGAACACTAGTCAGTAACAGGTTCCATTAGGCGTTAGGAATTTTTGGCGACAGCCAAAGGGCTTCGATGGGATCGGAATGCTCGCGTTGTTTTCCCGACATAAAACATTGATTATGAAAATGGTGATAACTTTTGCGTCCGAACTCTGATTTTAGCAAACTTGGGATTTTTGAAAAGTTGAGAACAAGATCTATCTAACAACTGGAAATATTAGGAAAGACAAAGAGGTAAAATACCAAATAAGGAGAGGCGTGAAACCTCCCTAACTGAAGAACCGGTAAAACCTCTAAACTCAAAAACGCAATAGAAGATGCATAGATGAACTTGGGCTTGTTGATGAGCTAGCAACAAGCTCAAGAACCTCACACAAAGAAACACCAAGAAGCAACAAGAATAAGGAGATGCAAGGTATGCAAAGTATTGAGCTCCCTAAGATGATTTGATCATGTTCCCAAACCGAAATCCCCTCTTGATAGTGCGGCTATCTATCCTATAACCTAGTCTCCCAACAACCACCTTGAGTCTGGTAAAAGGAAAACCTAGCAAGGCCATACCTTTTCCTTGCTCATCTCGCTTGATCTTGATGACAACTCTAAAAGCTCCATTCAAGCTAGAATGCTTTGCTTGATCAATGTTGCTTCGTGAAGACTCATAATTTTCTCCCCATACACCACTATGGGATTGCTTCATTAAGGCACATATTCCACATGACCATTATCATAAAATGGATGGCAAGATTCAATATATGATCTCCTTAAGATGCTTACATTGAAGTTGCACTTCTTAACCTTGATGATGATTACCACTTGATGTCATCCTCTCACAGGCTATATGAAATCTTTGCTTTTGATGCATACCCATGGAATGATACCAAAAGATCCCGTGTGGTACATTCTTTATGATTCATGTGTTGACCAGCTTGAATCCAATCTTTACTCTTTGTATTTGTCAACCATGTATGTTCTCATGCTCTATCTAAATGTCTTGAGGTACATAAAGAAATCTTTATTTGATTGAATGTCCAGATCTTAGTCAACAATATATCAACTCATAATACAATCATGAGGCTGACTTAGAGCCATATCTTGAATTATTCTCTTGATAAAACTCTCAAGATCTTGATCATGTCATATTCTTATCTTCAACTTGATGACCTTGATGTAAATTGTCAAGGTACATCTTTATCTTCATGGCATTTATACTCGAATCCAACACATGGACTACAAGCATGACCTATGGAATATTACTACATATAAAACTCAATGAAAACATTAGACTATACGGACTATCATGAATTACCAAAACCACACATAGGGACAATTATCCTTACATGATCTATACCCATACTCCGGCCCCGGTGTCACTCTCCATGCATTGGTCTCCTCTAGCGATGCCCCCACTCTTTGGCATCACCGCCTAGGCCATCCAGGACACGACTCGCTTCACTGCCTCATGTCATTGTTGAAAGTGCATGTGTGCCCCCATGTGTAGTTTTGTGTTGGTAATTAATGAAATCTCTATGGACTAATTGAAGGAAATATGCCCTGAGAGGCAATAATAAAGTTGTTATTATGTATTCCTTGTATATGATAGATGTTTATTTTGCATGCTATAATTGTATTGATAGGAAACATCAATACATGTGTGTTTAATAAACAAAAAGGGTTCCTAGTTATGCCTCTCTTATAGACTAGCTTGTTGATTAACAAGATGATCAAGGTTTACTGATCATGGACATTGGATGTTGTTAATAACAAGGTCACAACATTTGTGAAATGATGTGATGAACATTCATCCGAAGTATAGCATTACGATCAAGTCATTATGTTTATATTGCTATAACATCATACGAAGTAATCTTTATCCTTAGACCATGAGATCATGTTAATTGCTAACACCTGAAGAGTATCTTGATAACATCAAATGTCACACCGTAACAGGGTGACTATAAAGATGGGTTCAGTACTACGAAGGTGTTATGTTGAGGATCATGGATCAAGAGTGGAATTTGTCAATCCAGATGACGGATAGATATACTCTGGGCCCTCTCGGTGATATCACATTAGGATAGCTTGCAAGCAAGTGATGTGATCACTAGAATGTTATATCACGGGAACGAGAAAAGAGTGCATGTCGGTAACGAGATCAAACTAGGTATGGAGATACCGATGATCAAATCTCGGACATGTAATATATTGAGAGACAAAGGGATTTAGTTACAAGCGTTAAAGGTTCTCACGATCACAGGAGTCATCGTTGAATGTGTAGGAGTCAGTACGGATCTCCAGGTCCCACTACTGATTATTGATCAGAGAAGGGTGTCGATCATGTCTGCATTATTCGCGAACCGTAGGGTGGCACACTTAAGAGTTACCGGACACCATTTTGGAGCACATATGTTTCAGACAAAAGAATTGCAAAGCGCAGGAATTGTTTCAATAGAAACCGGAAATTGTTTCGGGTGAAATTGCAGAAGGTGTTTCTGCATGTGATGTTGAAATATTGCAAAGGGCTATATGTGAACGTTTGTGAATTAAAGTAATTAACAAAATTCTGAATAAATTTAATAAAAAGAGTTTTATTAAATGAGAGAGCATTAAATTTGGAGAAATTTAATGCATTTAAAGTGGAGACTTTAAAAGGGAATGAGCAGAGGCATTTTAATGTGGAGGAGTTACCACCACATGAATGGGGGAGGTGAGGGGTCACCCCCCATGCGCCGGCCATGGAGAGAGGGGGCACCCCCCTCCTCCTATAAAAGGCCACCCATTTCCTCCTTCATCCTCACATCTCCTTGTGAAGGATCTCTCTCCCCCTCTAGAATTATTCCCCCATGGTCTCGGATTAGCGAGATACATGTTCCCGGTGGCATTTCATCTGGAAGGAGTTGCTGCTTCTGCTGGATCGCTGGAGCGAGGAGGTGGAGGTTGTCCGGTGGCTTGAACGTGTGTGCGAGTGCGGATGTGCTGCTGAGTTGCGGCGCTCGGACTTCCTCACGATCTTGAGATCGACAAGTGTACGACTACATCAACCACGAGTTCCTACTCGTTAACAAAGCTCGTTGTCTTCGAGGGTAAGTTCTCCATGGATGTATGTCCACCCGTTGCTCTGTATCTAGTAGATAGATCTTTGCGTATAGTTCTCATCGTAGGATTTTTTTTGTTTTCTATGTTGCGGACCCAACAGTGGTATCAGAGCCTGAGCTATGCGTAGGTGCTTTGCACGGGTAGTACACATATGTTTATATGTGGGCGATGATGATCATGTTATTGCATATTCTATGTACTTTGGATATTGGTGGCATAGTGGGATGAAGCGGCCCGGACCAACCTTACATGTCATCGTACATGAGACCGGTTCCACGACTGACATGCAACTAGTTTTGCATAAGTGGCTAGCGGGTGTGTGTCTCTCCTACTATAGTCAATATCTGATTTACAACGAGTTGCTAATAACTTGGTTATCCTCGTTGTGGTTCATGTTCGTAGGTTAGACCGGTTCTATCTCTGAAAGCCCTAAGCCATGTAAAACTTGCAATTGATAAATTAGAGGCGTCTAGTTTAGATCGTTGCTGGGCTAGTGTTTTGATATGGTATTGTTGTAAGGAGATGTATGATAGATACTCTTACAACTCACTTAATGTGTAAGTTCCATAGACCTTGGCCTTACACACAAAGTAATGATAGAGATCATACCACGATGCAAATGATAGAGATCAAATGCATGGACCATATCACCTCACTTCACACATTAGCATCTTATATTGCTAGTTTGGCGCTTTTGGTAACATTATAAGATGATCCCTCATTTAGATATCAAGATAAAATGTGTTCTTCCTTAAGTATGCACCGTTTTGTGGATCGTGTTTTGAGGCATCACGTGATGATCGGGTGTTCTCGACTCTACGCTTTCATACAACGGGTCTAAGACAGTTTTACACACGCAAATACTAAGGTTCTTACTTGACGAGCCTAGCATGTACAGACATGGCCTCGGAACACGGACCGAAAGGTTAAGCATGAGTCATATAGTTGATATGATGCCCATATAGATGCTCGCCTTTGAAGCTACACCGACTCACGTGATGATCGGACTTGGTGTAGTGGATTTGGTTCATGTAATCACCAAAAGGACACGAGGGATGTCGTTTTTGAGTGGGAGTTCATTAGTAATTTGGATTAGTTGAACTCAATCTATCATAAAATTAGTCTAAATATACTTTACAAATTCTGTTGTAGATGGCACCACCTGCTTTTAATTTCAATGTGTTCATGGAGAAAGAGAAACTTGCTGCGAATAGTAGCAACTTCACCAACTGGGCTATGAATTTGAGGATTCTCCTCACTGCTGCACAAAAGCAATATGTGCTAGATGCGCCGCTAGGCCCCCCACCAGCTCCTGATGCCCCTGACGAGGAAAAGAACGTCTATATAACTCGTCAGGAGGACCACAACTTAGTTCATTGCGGCATACTGTATGGGCTAGAGCCAGAACTTTGAAAGCGTTTCGAAAATGGCAATGCCTTTGATACCATGGGAGAATTGAAAATGATTTTCGATACCCATGCTACCGTAGAGAGTTATAATGCTACAGAAAAGTTCTTTAGCTGCATGATGGAGGAAAACAGCTCCGTTAGTGAGCACGTACTCAAAATGTCTGGGTACGCCGATAAGCTTGTGTCCTTGGGAATAACGATTCCCATTGACTTAGGCATACATCGTGTTCTCCAATCTCTGCCACCTAGCTACAAGAGCTTCGTGATGAACTATAATATGCAGGGCATGAAGAAGTCTCTTCCCGAGCTTTTGTCAATGCTTAAGACTGCAGAAGTGGAGATTAGGAAAGAACATCAAGTGTTGATGATCAATAAGACCACCGGTTTCAAGAAGGACAAGAAAGGCAAGCAGAAGGGAAAGAAGGGCGGCAAATATGTTGCCGCGCCTGAAAAGAAACCCCGAGCTGGCCCTAAGTCTGACACCGAGTGCTACTATTGCAAGGGGACTGGCCATTGGAAGCGCAACTACCCCAAGTATTTGGCGGACAAGAAGGCCAGCAAGGCAAACAAAGGTATATGTGATATACATGTTATTGATGTGTACTTGACTAGTACTCGCAGTAGCACCTGGGTATTTGATATGGGATCGGTTGCTAATATATGTAACTCGGTTCAGGGGCTGCGGAACAAGCGACAACTAGCAAGGGACGAGGTCACGATGCGGGTCGGCAATGGATCAAGAGTTGATGTGATCGCCGTTGGAACGCTACCTCTCCATATGCCGTCGGGATTAGTTATAAACCTGAATAATTGTTATTTGGTGCCTGCACTGAGCATGAACATTGTATCCGGATCGTGTTTGATGCAAAGTGGTTATTCGTTTAAATCTGAAAACAATGGTTGTTCGATTTATATGAATAATATCTTTTATGGTCACGCACCTGTGTTGAATGGTTTATTTCTGTTGGATCTCGATAGTAGTATTACGCATATTCATAATGTTGATGCTAAAAGGATTAAACTTGATAATGATATATCTACATATATGTGGCACTTCCGTCTAAGTCATATTGGCGTTAAACGCATGAAGAAACTCCATTCTGATGGACTTTTGGAATCACTTGATTTTGAATCATTTGATACATGTGAGCCATGCCTTATGGGCAAGATGACTAGAACGCCGTTTTCCGATTCAATGGAACGGGCGACAGATTTATTGGAAATCATACATACTGATGTGTGTGGACCAATGAGTGTGTCAGCGCGAGGTGGATATCGTTATTTTGTTACTTTCACGGATGATTTGAGTAGAAACGGGTATATCTATTTGATGAAACATAAGTCTGAAACCTTTGAAAGGTTCAAAGAAATTCAGAATGAAGTGGAAAATCATCGTAACAGAAAGATCAAATTTCTGCGGTCCAACCGTGGAGGAGAGTATCTTAGTTACGAGTTTAGCACACATATGAAAGACCGTGGAATAGTTTCACAACTCACGCCTGCCGAAACACCACAACGTAATGGTGTGTCAGAACGTCATAATCGTACTTTATTGGATATGGTTCGATCTATGATGTCTCTGACTGACTTGCCACTGTCATTTTGGGGTTATGCACTGGAAACCGCTGCATTCACTTTAAATAGGGCACCATCTAAATCCGTTGAAAAGACACCGTATGAATTATGGTTTGGAAACAAACCTAAGCTGCATTTCTTAAAGTTTGGGGATGCGATGTTTATGTGAAGAAACTTCAACCGGATAAACTCGAACCCAAAGCGGAAAATTGCATCTTCATAGGATACCCTAAGGAAACGATTGGGTATACCTTCTATCACAGATCCGAGGGCAAGGTCTTTGTTGCCAAGAATGGATCCTTTCTTGAGAAGGAGTTTCTCGCGAAAGGTGTGAGTAGTCGGAAGGTAGAACTCGAAGAGGTTATTGAACCTTCTCTTCATGAAATGGCGAGTAGCACAGCTCCAGAAGTTGTTTCAGAGTTGACTTCACCTAATGAAGAGAGAGCTAATGATATTGATCATGAAACTCCGAAAGAGGACACTACCAAACCTCGCAGGTCAAGCAGGACACGTGCAGCTCCTGAACTGTACGGCAATCCTGTTATGAATTTCATGATTGATGAAATATATGACCCTGCGACGTATGAAGAAGCGATGATGAGCCCTAATTCCAACAAATGGCTAGAAGCCATGAAATCCGAGATGGAATCCATGTACGAAAACCAGGTTTGGACCTTGGTGGACTTACCTCACGATCGAAAGGCCATTGAGAATAAATGGATTTTCAAAAGAAAAACTGATGCTGATGGTAATGTAACCATCTATAAGGTTTGACTTCTCACAAAGGAGTTTCGACAAATTCAAGGAGTTGACTACGATGAGACATTCTCTCTCGTAGCGATGCTTAAGTCGGTTAGGATTATGTTAGCAATTGCTGCATATTTCGATTATGAAATATGGCAGATGGATGTCAAAACTGCGTTCCTCAATGGTAATATTGAAGAAGAGTTGTATATGATACAACCTAAGGGTTTTGTCGATCCTAAGGATGCTGATAAGGTGTGCAAACTTCAGCGATCCATCTATGGACTGAAGCAAGCATCCCGGAGTTGGAATCTCCGCTTTGATGAGGTGATCAAAGAGTTTGGATTTGTCCAAACTTATGGAGAGGCTTGTATTTACAAGAAAGTGAGTGGGAGCAATGTGGCATTTCTGATATTATATGTGGATGACATATTATTGATTGGAAATGATATAGATCTTTTAAACAGTGTTAAAAGTTATCTAAACAGCAAATTTTCGATGAAGGACCTTGGTGAAGCTTCATATATATTAGGCATTAAAATCTATAGAGATATATCAAGACGCCTAATTGGGCTATCGCAGAGTACATACCTTGATAAGATATTAAAGAAGTTTAATATGGACGGAAGTAAGAAGGGGTACTTACCTATGTTGCAAGGCAAGACATTGAGTAAGACTCAAAGTCCGGCTACGGCGGAAGAAAGAGAGATAATGGATAAGATCCCCTATGCCTCAGCCATAGGCTCTATAATGTATGCCATGCTATGTACAAGACCCGATGTGGCACATGCTATTAGTTTGACTAGTAGGTACCAATCTGATCCAGGTTCGAAACACTGGATAGCGGTCAAGAATATCCTTAAGTACTTGAGAAGAACTAAGGATATGTTTCTTGTATACGGAGGTGAAGAAGAGCTAGTCGCTAAGAGTTAGGTCAATGCTAGCTTTGACACTGATCCGGATGACTCTAAGTCTCAATACGGATACGTATTTCTCTTGAACGGAGCAGCAGTTAGTTGGAGGAGCTCCAAACAACCTGTGGTGGCTGGATCAACGACGGAGGCAGAAAATGTTGCTGCTTCAGAAGCAGCGCAGGAAGCGGTTTGGATGAAAGAGTTCATTACAGAACTGGGTGTGGTTCCCAGTGCATTGGACCCAATGGTGATCTATTGTGACAATAATGGAGCCATAGCCAACGCCAAGGAACCAAGGTCTCACAAGAATTCCAAGCATATTAAGCGCCGGTTTCACTCCATCCGCGAGCAAGTCAAGGATGGAGATATAAAGATTTGTAAAGTACACACGGACCTGAATGTAGCAGATCCGTTGACTAAAGTACTCCCTAGGGCAAAACAGGATCAACACCAGAACTCCATGGGTGTTAGATTTATCACTATATAAACTAGATTATTGTCTCTAGTGCAAGTGGGAGACTAAAGGAAATATGCCCTGAGAGGCAATAATAAAGTTGTTATTATGTATTCCTTGTATATGATAGATGTTTATTTTGCATGCTATAATTGTATTGATAGGAAACATCAATACATGCGTGTTTAATAAACAAAAAGGGTTCCTAGTTATGCCTCTCTTATAGACTAGCTTGTTGATTAACAAGATGATCAAGGTTTCCTGATCATGGACATTGGATGTTGTTAATAACAAGGTCACAGCATTTGTGAAATGATGTGATGAACATTCATCCGAAGTATAGCATTACGATCAAGTCATTATGTTTATATTGCTATAACATCATACGAAGTAATCTTTATCCTTAGACCATGAGATCATGTTAATTGCTAACACCTGAAGAGTATCTTGATAACATCAAACGTCACACCGTAACAGGGTGACTATAAAGATGCGTTCAGTACTACGAAGGTGTTATGTTGAGGCTCATGGATCAAGAGTGGAATTTGTCAATCCAGATGACGGATAGATATACTCTGGGCCCTCTCGGTGATATCACATTAGGATAGCTTGCAAGCAAGTGATGTGATCACTAGAATGTTATATCACGGGAACGAGAAAAGAGTGCATGTCGGTAACGAGATCAAACTAGGTATGGAGATACCGATGATCGAATCTCGGACATGTAATATATCGAGAGACAAAGGGATTTAGTTACAAGCGTTAAAGGTTCTCACGATCATAGGAGTCATCGTTGAATGTGTAGGAGTCAGTACGGATCTCCAGGTCCCGCTGCTGATTATTGATCAGAGAAGGGTCTCGATCATGTCTGCATTATTCGCGAACCGTAGGGTGGCACACTTAAGAGTTACCGGACACCATTTTGGAGCACATATGTTTCAGACGAAAGAATTGCAAAGCGCAAGAATTGTTTCAATAGAAACCGGAAATTGTTTCGGGTGAAATTGCAGAAGGTGTCTCTGCATGTGATATTGAAATATTGCAAGGGGCTATATGTGAATGTTTGTTAATTAAAGTAATTAACAAAATTCTGAATAAATTTAATAAAAAGAGTTTTATTAAATGAGAGAGCATTAAATTTGGAAAAGGTTAATGCATTTAAAGTGGAGACTTTAAAAGGGAATGTGAAGAGGCATTTTAATGTGGAGGAGTTACCACCACATGAATGGGGGAGGTGAGGGGTCACCCCCAATGCGCCGGCCATGGAGAGAGGAGGCACCCCCTCCTCCTATAAAAGGCCACCCATTCCCTCCTTCATCCTCACACCTCCTTGCAAAGGATCTCTCCCCCCTCTAGAATTATTCCCCCATGGTCTCGGATTAGCGAGATACATGTTCCCGGTGGCATTTCGTCTAGAAGGAGTTGCTGCTTCCGCTGGATCGCTGGAGCGAGGAGGTAGAGGTTGTCCGGTGGCTTGAACATGTGTGCGAGTGCGGATGCGCTGCTGAGTTGCGGCGCTCGGACTTCCTCACGATCTTGAGATCGGCAAGTGTACGACTACATCAACCACGAGTTCCTACTCATTAACAAAGCTCGTTGTCTTCGAGGGTAAGTTCTCCATGGATGTATGTCCACCCGTTGCTCTGTATCTAGTAGATAGATCTTGGCGTATAGTTCTCATCGTAGGAAATTTTTTGTTTTCTATGCTACGGACCCAACACTAATGTTTGAATTGTGTTTCACTTGTAGGATTTGTCCATTGTCATCACTTGGGACATGTGTTGATTTCAAGGTTAAAAAATGAAGAAATGAAGAATAAGTAATGTCCAAGGGCTTTGTGCCTATTGCAATCATGTAGAAGAAGAAGATCAAGAGTGACTTGAAAAAGAAGATGGAGTTCTGCATGGCTATCTTCAAGATATCATCAAGAAATGAAGTGCAAGCCCAAGATGCGCCATCTCTAGAAGATCTCATGCTTGAAGCTTGCCATCCTCGGTGATCATGGAGTGATGTAGACAAGTTCAAAGAAGAGGTTTCCCCATGGAGTATGGGGAGCAATTCACAAGTCTTCATCAAGCGAGCGCGAGAGAATGCAATCAAGAAATGTGTTCCATCTTGAAGAAGACAAGATCGTGTACATCATGAAAGAGTATGAGTTTGGTAGAACATGATTGATGTATTATCGAGCCTCATGGGCGAGTATATATAGGTATACATGGGATCATCTTGGAGTACAAGTCAAGTTAGGACTGTACGTAAATAGATCCTAACTCTATTGAAACTACCATAACATTCGTATATGCCTAATACTATAACACTCCCTGCAGTCGTAGTCGTAGCTTCGTAAACAACAAGAATGTCGTGGACAGTCAGACTAGAGAGAATCCGAAGTAGAATCCAGTAGGCTGACATCCCCCACAGTAGCAGCAGGAGTGTCATAGACGGCGTGTCGTAGCGCAAATGCTTGGACCGTAGAGGAAGCTGATGAGGTGCTCAACCGAGGTGGTAGTCCTTTGTGCTGATGTCAGGGTAGCCGAGAGCGTTGGGTGCTGCAACCTTGGTCGAGGTAGCCGTACGAGGGGTCGCCGTGGTTGATGTTATGGTCGGGAGCCAGTGTCGAGGTAGCCGCACATGAAGCCGCAAGCGCATAGTGCACGAGAAGAATGACGGAGATGTGTCAAGGCAGTCGATGAGGATGTAGATGTTGAAGTCGATGCAATCCGAGCCATCGGAGGCGAGGTGCAACCATAGTTTTGCCAACACGACCCGCACGTCAGAGACGAAGGAATACTTCGGTTGTGCTAGAACCGAGTACGTGATACGTTGCAAACGTATCCATAATTTTTGATGTTCCATGCTTGGTTTTTTCTACTTTCTTATGTTTTGTCCACACTTTGGAGTACTTTTCATATGATTTCTTGGACTAACCTATTAACAAGAGCCACAATGCCAGCTGCCTGTTTTCTGCTGTTTTTGGTTCCAAGAAAGTCAGAAAATGAATATTCTCAGAATTGGACGGGACAAAAGCCAAAGTCAGTTTTTCACCGAGGGACACCTGGAGCCAGAATACGAGATGGAGAGGGGCTGGGGCCCGACCACACCACCTGGCCGCGTGGCCAGGCTTGGCCCACACAAGGGGTGGTCTGGCCGCCCCAAGCACCCCCTCGGCCTCTCCTTCCACGTAAAAGTTGCCTCCGATACAGAAACCCTAAGTACCCGATCAAAATTCCACGAAAGAGTCTATAGCCACCATCATCTCCATCCCAAGATCGGGAGGGATCTGAAGCTCTTCCCGGCACCCCACCGGAGAGGGGAATTCACCCTAGAGGCCTTCTTCATCATCATGCAAGCCTCCGGTGTGATGCGTGAGTAGTTCATCTCTAGACTACGGGTCCATGTAGTAGCTAGATGGCTGGTTCTCCTCCTTTGTGCTATCATGTTTAGATCTTGTGAGCTCCGTTCATGATCAAGATCATCTATTTGTAATTCTACATGTTGTGTTCGTAGGGATCCGATGGATATTGAGATGCTATTTCAGATTGATTATTGATTCTATCATGTCTTTGTTATTTGTGATCTTTTATGCTTTTCGTTGTTAGTAGCTATCTTGGCCAAGTAGATGCTAGCAACTCCAAGAGTTAGTATTTATGCTCGATAGTGGGTTCATGCCTTTGGTAATCTGGTGAAGTGACAGAAATCTCTAAGGTACTAGATGTGTTGTTGCTACTAGGGAGAAAACAACAATCCTTTGTTCATAGAACAATCGTATTGTTTACTTTACACGCTATTCGTAATGCAATTATCCGTTGCTTGCAACTTAATACTAGAGGGGGTTTGGATGATAACCTGAAGGTGGATTATTAGTCATAGATGCAGTTGGATGGCGGTCTATATATAATGTTGTAATGCCCAATCGAATCTCAAAGGAGTCAAGATGAGTAGTATATGCTTGTATGCTTTCTCGATGTTTGTCAATTTCCCCGCTGTAATTTGTTCACCCAACATGCTATCTATCTTAAGGAGAGCCACCTCTAGTGAACTATGGACCTCGTTCCTTTCTTTTACTATCAATCTACAATCAACTGTTTACTGCTTTGTGTTTACTTTCTGCAAACTATTACTTTCTTCCACTCGATACATTTAATCCTTTGTTTTCAGCAAAACCTGTGAGATTGACAACCTCATCGCAAGTTGGGGACAGAGTTCTGTGGTTGTGTTGTGCAGGTCTCCACGTTGCTGCTGGCACCAGTAGTGCGCCCTGCCAAAGTTCAGCTAGCTACACCTTTGGGGTGTTTCCTTGCTCCTACTGGATTGATAACCTTGGTTTCATAACTGAGGGAAAACTTACTGCTGTGCTCATCATACCTGCCTCTTGGGGTTCCCCAACAAGCTTGTTAATACACGAGTCAGCACGTACTTTTTCTGGCGCCGGTGCCGGGGAGTCAAGGACATCTTCACAAGGGGAGTCCCTCATAACCAATCTCTTTACTTTGTTGTTTTTGTTTTGCTTAGTTTTCTTTTGTTTTGTTTGCTTGTTTCTTTATCAAAAACACAAAAATATTAGTTTTACTAGTTTGCTTTCTCTATTGAAAACACACAAAAAATTAGTTCTTATCTTAAGTTGCCATTATGTCTAGCATTGCTCCAAACACTATGTCATCTGAGGAAATGATTTTCACTTTTAAACAAGGAATTGAAGAGAGTTTCAAAGAAGCTTGGTCTAGAATCTCCGATCTACATGAAAAAACTGAACCTAAAATGACTCAAAGCTTGTTACTTAGCAGTTTTTACATTGGAATTGCTCTTTGCTATAGATATGCTTTAGATGCTATTGTGGGAGGAGATTTCCTCCAATGCAATGAGGATGATGCTATTAATGCCACAAAGAAATTGGTCTTTACTTACAACTTGCCTAGCAAATCTGATTCTTCTTTCATAAACATATTTGCTAGATTGAATACTCTTGAGACCAGCACTGCTAGTTTGAAATATTGCTATAATACGCTTAGAGAGCATCATAACTATGTTCCAATAAATTCCGAACCCTCAAAATGGCTTCCCACAGTAAAGATTGCTATAAACAATGAAACTTTTCATGCTCGCTGTGATATCATGTCTGAATTTTGTCTTATACCCAAAGATATTTATGAATCTTTGAATCTTTGGGGGCTTTCTGAAGGAGGAGAAGAAATTTTTATTGCTAATAATGCCACAATATTACCCATTGGAATAGCTGAAGGAGTTTTTACAAAGATCCTAGGGAAAATTGTTTCTACTGATTATCTTGTTATTGAATGTGTAGGAAAAGGACAAATCACACTTGGAAGATCCCTATTGAAACTCCTTGGAGCAATAATAGATGTGGAAAAGGGCACCATGCACTTTGTTTCTCCACCAAGCATTCACAAGTTCCCTAAGGTTAAGAATAAAAGTAAGAGAGGTAAGGGCAAGAAATTTAGTTTTAATGCTTTTTCGAACACTTGATCCTTTTTCTTGCTTCTTATGCCTAACTTAAAGGCGTTAAAGAAAAGTACTTATTGGGAGATAACCCAAAAGTTTTAGATGAGTCTTGGAAGTTATTACCTCTGTAATAACCGCTCCTTATCCTTTTTATTTGCTTTTTGTGCCAAGAGTAACCTCTAATGAGAGAGAAGTAATGATTGGGAAAGTTGCTGTCCCAAAACAGATTTCTATGCTTAACCGTAAAAATTCGTGTAAAATCTCTGTACGTCATTTTGAGGCGTGAATTTTTGTGCTTCTGCCCCAGGTTGTTATCTAACTTTTGTTAGTTCAACACTTTTTGATTTTAGCAACAGAAGGTCTTCGAAAAAATTTGTCTTTACCTGCTGGTCTGTTTTGACAGATTTCTGCCATTCTTTGCATTTGCTTCTTGTTGGTTCCTTTTTGAGTTCTTTTGGGGAATTGAGCTTTTTGAGGGAAGTGCTACAGTAGCTAGTGTTTTAATAGAAGTTTTATTGGTGTTAGAACTGAACCTAAAGACTTATTATCTTGAGTGCACTAAAGTTGCTAATAAAGATTGTGTGAAGTTTTGTATGAAGGAAAAATTTCAGGTGTATGGAAGGAATGAGTAATGAGATGAAGGATGGACTAAAGCTCAAGCTTGATTATGCCACACGTGTCACCCCAAGAAATATCCAATAAGTACAAGCGTCAAAGCTTGGGGTTGCCCAAGGCATCCCCCTCTTCATCAATAAACATCCCAAGTTTCTTCCAAACGCGTCATTTTATTGTTTCATGCACGTTTGTGTTGTTCTTGGGGCATCTTCTTTTTCATTTTCGTTTTGTTTTTTCGTTTGCTTGGTTTTCTTAGTTTGCTAAATAAATTGGTTGGACCCCCTCTTTCATGCACTGGTTTTCAAATAGTTTGGTTTGGATTGGAAAAGAGTAGGAAAGCTCATGCTTAAGTGGTAAAGAGAGCTTGTTTTTGACTGTGGCCTATGCTTTGTCATGCCATGCTTGATATTGTTTTGGCTTTATGCTTAGTATTATTTGCTGTAGCATGACTTGTCATAAACAATTGAGATTGCTTAATGTGCCTTGGAAGAATCATGTGTTGTTTTAGCATATTAAAGCATAGTATATTGGTATTCTCCTTTGATGCTTTATTTGGGTGACTTGGCACATGCTCACACCATGTTATGACTATCCCAAGTCACCATAGCCTTTATGATCCTTTAGTTTTCAACTTGTAGTATCACTTTATGCTTTGATCAATGATGTTTTGCCGCTCTGCATGATTATGGCCATTATTGCTCTCTTAGTTTGTTGCTCCCAGTCTTTTGCTAGCCTCCACAACCAAGTATGAGTTCTCATGCATCCAACTCCTTAAACCAAGTTATTCCAAAGAGTCCACCATACCTACCTATTAGCATATGCTATTCCAAGTATATTCATGTTTTTATCTACCTTCCGAATTAAACTTGTTATGAGAAAACTAGTGATTAAAGCTCTCACGAACTTAATGGCACACTTTACTTTTCCTGCCCTTAATAAACTTGAACCATTGTGTCGTCTATGTTGTATATGCTTGTACTTATTTGTTGGGGATTAGCAGAACCATGTTGTCATGGGGAACGCTTTCAACATTGTACTTGTACTTTGTACCTAGTTGATATCATGCTCTTTTGGCTATGGATGTCGTCGGTGTGAAATGAAAGGGGAGCTTGTATGTCCATGGAGTTATGTATGTGTGTTAGATAAACGCCTGGGCCGCTTGTCTAATCCATGCTGACATGGTGGAAACCTGCAGCATAACCATAATGAGCTGTCTATGAAGCATTCTTCTTATAAAAAAAAGAGTCAGATATTGAGAAAAAAGAGAAAAAAGAAAAAAATATGAGAAAAGCGGAAAGAGAGAAAAAGGCACCATATTCCCATGGTAAATAAGAAGATTGCTGAGATGCTCGTTGTCTGCTTGCCTTGTCATTTTGATATGGGGATTCTTCCATATCATCGGGCAAGGGGTACCCCGTTGGTGGTTCTCTATGATACATATGTACTTACGATAACAAGAACTTACCGGTGACTAGAGCGGCCCTCGTATTCAAGGGACATGAGATTTCCATCTTATACTTCATCAAGCATATACATCATAGTTTGTTCACTTTAACCTTAACCACTTCAAGATGCTTATGATAGGGGCAATGAGAGCTGAAAGCTATTAAGTACCATAATTTTTGGAAGCTCTTTATGAAACTTGAATCCCTACTTCCTTCTACGAAGGCCTTTCTTCGACTTTTATATTGAGTCTCCACCTTCTATATTTATGCACCTACTTTGAGAGCATAGTGGCCATTCTTAGTTATATGTGCATTGTCCCAAGACTTGTTGATTGATGCATAGCTTTGATATTGCTTATTTTAAACTATTTGTATCTAGTCACTCTTATGAACTTTGAAGGTGTCCTATGCATTTATGTTTGCTACTCTATGAGGGACAAGCTGAATGCTACTATGCTATGTTTTCTTTATGTGAAACAAACAAACGTCTTGCAAAGCATTGTTATTCATTGATATTTTGTTTGTGCCTTTTCATGTTGCAACATAGTTGCTTTGTCTTTCATGTTATGATTGAAGTACTATGATCCCAGCTTTGAATGTTTTACAAATACTTTGATCAAGTTTATGATGGTGCATGTCACCTCAAAAATTATTCTTTCTTTTTATCACTTACCTACTCGAGGGGGAGCAGGAGTTAAGCTTGGGGATGTTGATACGTTGCAAACGTATCCATAATTTTTGATGTTCCATGCTTGGTTTTATCTACTTTCTTATGTTTTGTCCACACTTTGGAGTACTTTTCATATGATTTCTTGGACTAACCTATTAACAAGAGCCACAGTGCCAGCTGCCTATTTTCTGCTATTTTTGGTTCCAGGAAAGTCAGAAAATGAATATTCTCGAAATTGGACGGGACAAAGGCCAAAGTCAGTTTTTCACCGAGGGACACCTAGAGCCAGAATACGAGACGGAGAGGGGCTAGGGCCCGGCCACACCACTTGGCCGTGCGGCCAGGCCTGGCCTGCACCAAAGGGTGGTCTAGTCGCCCCAGGCACCCCCTCGGCCTCTGCTTCCACCTATAAGTTGCCTCCGATATAGAAACCCTCAGTACCTGATCAAAATTCCACGAAAGAGTCTGTAGCCGCCGTCATCTCCATCCCTAGATCGGGAGGGATCTAAAGCTCTTCCCGGCACCCTGCCGGAGAGGGGAATTCACCCTGGAGGTCTTCTTCATCATCATGCAAGCCTCCGGTGTGATGCATGAGTAGTTCATCTCTGGACTACGGGTCCATGTAGTAGCTAGATGGCTGGTTCTCCTCCTTTGTGCTATCATGTTTAGATCTTGTGAGCTCCGTTCATGATCAAGATCATCTATTTGTAATTTTGCATGTTGTGTTCGTAGGGATCCGATGGATATTGAGATGCTATTTCAGATTGATTTTTGATTCTATCATGTCTTTGTTATTTGTGATCTTGCATGCTTTCCGTTCTTAGTAGCTATCTTGGCCAAGTAGATGCTAGCAACTACAAGAGTTAGTATTTATGCTCGATAGTGGGTTCATGCCTCTGGTAATCTGGTGAAGTGACAGAAATCTCTAAGGTACTAGATGTGCTGTTCTACTAGGGAGAAAACAACAATCCTTTGTTCATAGAACAATCGTATTGTTTACTTTACACGCAATTCGTAATGCAATTATCTGTTGCTTGCAACTTAATATTGGAGGGGGTTCGGATGATAACCTGAAGGTGGATTATTAGTCATAGATGAAGTTGGATGACGGTCTATGTATAATGTTGTAATGCCCAATCGAATCTCAAAGGAGTCAAGATGAGTAGTATATGCTTGTATGCTTTCTCAATGTTTGTCAATTGTCACGCTGTAATTTGTTCACCCAACATGTTATCTATCTTAAGGAGAGCCACTTCTAGTGAACTATGGACCCCGGTCCTTTCTTTTACTATCAATGTACAATCAACTATTTACTGCTTTGTGTTTACTTTCTGGAAACTATTAATTTCTTCCACTCGATACGTTTAATCCTTTGTTTTAAGCAAAACCCGTGAGATTGATAACCTCATCGCAAGTTGGGGACAGAGTTCTGTGGTTGTGTTGTGCAGGTCTCCACGTTGCTGCTGGCACCGGTAGTGCGCCCTGCCAAAGTTCAGCTAGCTACACCTTTGGGGTGTTTCCTTGCTCCTACTGGATTGATAACCTTGGTTTCATAACTGAGGGAAAACTTACTGATGTGCTCATCATACCTTCATCTTGGGGTTCCCCAACGAGCTCGTTAATACACGAGTCAGCAGTACGCAAAGAAGAACTTGTCGGTTACGCGTTCGAGGCAGTCGTAGAGGAAGGTGTCAATGCGAAGAAGACGTTGTTGAGGCCGACGAAGAAAAAGCACCGATCCGAGATTGCCAGGCTCAGGGACGCATCGGGGATGAAGGCACGAACCAATGTTGCAAATACTAGCCATCCAAGCGCAGGTACGAAGACATAGAAGGCGGCGAAACCAATAGCGACCTAGAGTGGTCACGTTGGATGCCTAGATTGGCGCAACATCGGTACTCGAAGTTGGCGAGGAAGAACCTGGTGGCTTGATGAAGACATACACGAACAGTGGCGATCCGTGCCATGGGAGGTGGTGTGGTGGAGCCAAGTACATCGGTGCACGGGTACATCGATGATGATCGTGTGTAGCAACGCTACGACCTGAAGGGGTGCAACATTGCTGTAGTGCAAGAGTCGGTGTAGCGGCTGGTTGACCAAGGCGATTGTGATGTGGCCCGAAGGGGCGACGCAACGACAGCCGTAGCTTGATCAGTGGTAGGCAAGTACTCGAGGGCGCGCTTGGCATAGACAGGCACGAGATTGGTTTGATTAGATCGACGGTGTGCCATATGCGCCATGGCATGGACGGAGCATAGATCAAAGTCAAAGGCGGCATTGTCGGTGAAGTCCTGGACGATGACGATGAAGACGATCCGAGGGGGCAGCCACGGTAGCCTTTCGAGGAAGGTGTACCAGCCGACCAAGGTGTGCAACAGCTTACCGTGAGGCCGCGACAGCCTGCCAAGGCTGGTACGGAAGCGGAGGAGGCAGGTGCACCAGCGCGGTGTAGATCTCCGAAGTCGATGGTCGGATAGAGGCGCAGAGATGAAGACGGCAGTGGGCGACTCAATCTGATCTATGATCGATAAACCAAAAAAGAGGACTGGCCAAGCGACCGGTGGAGAGAAAATTGACCGAGGGATCAGAAAAGACTCACCAGGGCAGCCGATCACAGATCGGTGGGCGAACCCTGTGACGGATCGCGCGTCCCCCTGGCAGATCATAGATCGATCCCCCCGAGGGCTGCGCGGCGGAAGCGTACGACTAGGGTCTGGACCGGTTAGGCTAATACCATGAAAGAGTATGAGTTTGGT
This sequence comes from Avena sativa, assembly GCA_916181665.1. Classification (NCBI taxonomy): domain Eukaryota; kingdom Viridiplantae; phylum Streptophyta; class Magnoliopsida; order Poales; family Poaceae; genus Avena; species Avena sativa. The sequence continues at coordinate 621,959,131 of OV702288.1, read as the reverse complement.
GGAATATGATGGATGTATTATTGAGCCTCATGGGCGAGTATATATAGGCATACAGGGGATCATCTTGGAGTACAAGTCAAGTTAGTACTATACGTAAACAGATCCTAACTCTATCTAAACTACCATAACAATCTTATAGGCCTAATACTCTAACACATCAAGCTCAAGTGGAGTGCTCAAGTCAAAGATATGATGTTGATAGGTTTTCTATTTTACCAATCTCTCATAGTTTTTGGGAGACCGCGTTTAGGATAGATAGCTGTACTATCAAGAGGGGATTTCTAGTGAGTAGCTCGATCGTATGTTTCAGAGAGATCAAACCTTTGCATACATAGCATCATCTTTATTGGTTGTTGTTTGGATATTGTCCATGTGAGGATCTAGAGATTGTGGTTATCTTCATAACAATCCCTAGTTCATCAAAAAGGGATTTCCCTTGAATATCTTATTGCGTTTTTTATCTTGCGGGTTTTCTAGCTCCACACCTTGGGAGGTATCTCACATATTTATTCATGATATTTTATCCCTTGGTGGTATCCAATATTTTCTCCCTTGAATATCTTATTGCGTTTTTTATCTTGCGTATTTCCCTTAATATCTTAGTTGTATTCTACTCGTCGTTATCTTTCCAACAAATTAGTTTCATCTCTTTTGGAGTTCGGATGCAAAATTTATGACAGTTTTGCTTTTGGAGTTTCCCTGACCGAAACTACCGCTGCTTCAGCGGAAGTATCACTAGGCCACTTTTGGTGTCGACCGGTCTAGTTCCGGTGAGCATGGGAATGCCCCAGGATCCATTCTGTTTTTTGCTACCTATTTATCAGTACTTGGGACAATAGTAGACCAGTTGTACCAGTTGGAAGGGTTGTTGGAGTAGCTCGGCCGAAAGTATCGGCCAGGCACCGGAAGTACCGCTCGGGTATATTTTTCCGCCGCCAGTACTGATGGAAATTCCGTATCACTTTCCCTCATCCCTTGTCACCTCACAGTCATATCTCTATTTGGTCTCGTTTTATTTATCGGTACTTGGTCGATAGTAGACCGGTAGTACCAAGCGAAAGTTCTGGCCCTATACAACCGGGTCATTTCAACTGCTTTCGAGCCGTTGGAGCCGGGGCTGACCGGAACTTCTGGTGGCTCATCGGTACTACAGGCTAGCCATGTTTTGGCCCAAACGGTCAGTTTCGGGGAGCCCTTTAAAAGGGGATCCTCTTTCCCTTTGTGAGCACCAACTCGTTTGGTCTATTTTCTCTCTCTATCCTCCGTTGTTGACCTTGAAGAGCTTGTCCTCTACTCTTCCCCTGCTATGATTCTTGCATCTTTTTGAGGGATTTGAGAGAGGAGATCTAGATCTACAACCCACCAAACCAAATCCCTTCTTTGTGAAGGAATCATTGGTATCTAGATCTTGGAGAGTTTTGTGTTCTCCTCTTGTGTTCTTTCTCTCTTATTCCCCTAATAGCTTTTGTATCCTTGGTGGAATTTAAGAATGAAGGACTTGCCTATCATTTGGTGCATAAGTTTGAGTTCTCCTCGGATATTCGGCGAGTTCAAGCTTTTGGACTTGTTTCTCTTGGGTTCTTGGAACCCTAGACGGTTGTGTGGTAGTGGTGCAATACCATTGGGGCCTCCAATTGAGTTGTGGAGATTTCTCAAGGTCGAAGCTTTTGTGGTGATTCTTGGGAGCCCTCCAATTGAGTTGTGGAGATTTCCCCAAGCCTTGTACGGGTTCGGTGACCGCGCTCAAGCGTCCCATAGTGGATCATGAGTAAGCCTTTGTGGTGAGCTCACAGGAGAATAGGGTAAGCTTGTTGTAGCGTCGGTGAGCTGCGTGCCTTCACATCTTGGGCGAGGCCTTGTGTGGCGTTGGGTGTGCACTAAGCCACCATAACTCAAGGTGGGCCATTTGTGGCGTTTGGAGAGGACTGTGCCATTGCATCTCTCTAACAGATACATAGCTTCTTTGGAAGTGAACTTCGGGATAAAAATCATTATCTCCGCGTCCATCCCTTATTTTCTCAACCAAGCCATTTACTTATGCAATTTACATTGTGATAGCCTTCGTGCTTGAAGTATTTTATCTTGCTATCACCTTGTTGCTTGTATTGCTTAACATAGGTTGTTGGTGCACATAGTTGAACCTAGTGGTTTTAGATTTTGTGCTTTGATAAATTAAACATTAGTTTTATTCCACATTTAGTAGAGCCTAAACCGTAATTATTTTAAAGGGATTTCTATTTTCGTGCCCTCGGTTCGTTAGTTGTACTTAGTTTTTCTCAGCCGCTTAGTTTTTCCTCACTTCTTCCCTCCCTCTATTCTGAAACCCTCATAGGTGCTCGGACGAGGGGATGTCGTCCGGTCAAAGGCTTGTCCGTTACATGCTGACCCGTGGGACCGCGTTGGGGCGGGTCGTGCGTTGAGCCTTACGTTACATCGCCTCGACTGTTACATGCTGAGAGGTGGGGCCAAGATACATAGCGAACCAGCCATCCATCTCTCGCTGATTATGGGGGACGTGGTGTGGGACCATGTGGGGCGCGTTTGGTGGTTATGTGCACCCTATCGCCTAAATTGGAAGTTTTCTTTTTTGTTATTTTTATGATTAGCCTTTTTAAGAGTGCCTTTTCCCCTCTCTCTCTCTCTCGCTAATAGTTGTGTTTTTGCCCAAAAAGATAGCCAATTTAGAGCAGCTTCTCTCTTCATTCATTGCTCCTTTTGGCCCTCATTTTCCGTAATCTGGTAGCAAATCTAGAGCAGCAAATCTAACCAACACCTTAAATAAATTCAATAAACTGAGCAGATGTTGATAAAGCAGCTAATATAGATTATATAGTACGATACTTAACGAGGTTCTACAAATAGGCTGCTCAGCACCAGCAGCAGCGGACAAGTTCAACATAGACAAGACAAAAGAGGCTGCTTTATAGCAGCAGCAGCACAAGATCTGTGGCCCCTCATGGCCTCCGCCTCCTCCCTCTGGTGCCTCCTCCACTTCTTGCTGCCCAGTCCCTTGACCTTGGGCGTCTTGGGCTTGATCGGGGGCATCCAACCCTCCTTGATAGCCACCTTCTAGAGGTTACGGAGGTGAAGGACGAGCGCCTGGTGCTTGGCTCTGAAGCCGTGGACGTTCACGGACTTGCCGCAAGTCCTCACGTCCTCGGCATTCTTCACGAGGGAGTTGAAGTCCGTAGCACGGAGCCTCCTGGTGGTGCAGAAGGGGCACCTGTAGACGTCGCCGGTGAAGAAGTTGTTGTACTGGCCGAACTTCAGCCTCCATAGCACATGACGAGTCTTGGAGTACTCGTCGTCGCTGCAGACGTTGCTACTATCCTCATGTTGGAAAAAACAGTAGAGTGCAATAAGGACATGATTGAGATACTTTGATTATTGAGATTTATTATTTGCATAAATTAACCGATTGAGATCCCCTGATTATTCCCGAAATCTCAAACCAAATCGAATATTGATCCCAACTACGAACATGGGGTTTCAAATACGAACAAGGGGTTCAAATACGAACAAGGGGATTCATCGAAATACGAGATCTAACACAAGAGGATTAGCTACTGTAAAAATACAAACAACCGAACCCTAATAACACACGATCTAACATCCAACAATGGGAACGGGGGAAGAACAAGGGAAGGGGAGGAAACCCTGGTTACCTCCAACCATGGGTTGGCGATGCTGGTGTCGTAGGGGTTCTCTGGCCTTATGTAATCAACCTCCTCGTAGGGGTCCCAGCCGAGCAGGATCTGCCCAGACGGGCTAGGGCCTCCTCGCTGGCGGCTATGGCGGATGCAGGGACAGGGACGGTGGCTGTCTTCGATGCCTGGACGTGGGCCTGTATGGGGACGGCGGCTGCCTTCGATGCCTGGACATGAGCCACCTCACCGGCAGCCTTGGAGGCGCCGATGGCCACCGTGCCGTTCTTCTCCATCGCCGGCGTGGTTGGGGTTTTCTTGGGGGTTTGCAGAACGTGATGGGACAGTGGAGACAGTTCAGTGAGCGAGTGAGTGATGAATGAGAGTGAGGAGGCCTCTATTAAAGGACAAGGGAAGCGACGTTTCGTTGCACCACCGTGCACCACGTAACCGCGTACGCTACTGTACCGTGCACGGCCGCACGTGTCCGCTACCGCCCCGTGCACCACACACGCGTACCGTGAGTCATGTTTTTTCCCTCGTGTCTAACCCTGGTGACTTAGTTGTGCTCAGTTTTACCCTCGAGTGTAACACTGGCAGTTTGGTTGTACCCAGTTTTGCCCTCTAGTACTAACACTGCCGTGTGCAATATACCCAGTTTACCCTCCGGTGGCTGGTCAACAGAGAGTCAACGAATAGGTTTTAGCTAGCTAATTGAGTCATTTTATACATAATGAATCCAAAAAGATCAAAACATAGTGGCATCTACCCAGGGAGTCTTATTATGTGACCAACCACCAGAAGAAATGTATATAAATCAAGTTTTAACCTAAATCACAACTTATCAAATCACCTACTATCTATGAAGGTTTATGGCTTTCTACTCAAGCCTCTTCCCAAAACATCCCTCCCAAAACATAGTTTATCTGAATGAGGCAATAATTGTCAAACTGGTGTATATTTGAATTGCAAATAGTTTGATGTATGCCAAGATGTATTTTATTGTATAAAAGACGCATTTTCCATTTTTAAATCCTTTTCTATTTTCCATTTGAATCCCTTTGGCAGTCTTGCCTTTGGTTTAAGTTCTACTCAGTTTTGTCCTTGGTTCTTAAGTTTTATTTAGTTTCTTCCTCTCTTAGTCACAATCTCTTACACATGTGCTCATCTTCGCTGCTACGCTCTGATTGGTTGAGACAGTTGTCACGCGGATCGTGTCCACCAACCGTTGATCCTCTGTGATCTAGCGGATAGGATAACCCCTATATCTGTCGAGGGGCACCCCTCTATCCATGAAAAATAACGAGTTTGCCACCGGTACTTTAACTCCATAAACAAATGAACTTGAATATAATTTGAAGGGAACATGTTCAAAGGTGTATAATTTTCATATATGCAAATGATAATCTCAAGATTTTCTTAGCACAATATTATCACGTATTAAGTGCGATTTCAAAGAGTTCAAATATGTATAATTTTCGTATATGCAAGTTTATACAATACATTCCACTCTATGAAAATGGGGGGAATAAAATGATAATCTCTCAAAATTTTGCTAGCACACATCATTATCTCGTTATTAAGTGCGATTTCACAGTGTTCAAAGGTTTAGAAATTTTGTATACGCAAGTTTATGCATTATATTTCACTCCAGGGAAATGATAAATGATTAGAATTTTATTAGCACAACATTATCATGTCCTAAGTGCGATTTCAAAGAGTCCAAAGGTGTATAATTTTCGTATATGCCAGTTTATGCATTACATTCCACTATATGAAAATGATAATCTCTCAATATTTTTTCTTAGCACAACATTATCACGTATTAAGTGCGATTTCAAAGATTTCAAAGGTGTATAATTTTTATATATGCAAATTTATGCATTACATTCCACTCTATGAAAATAATAATCTCTCAAGATTTTCTTAGCACAACATTATCACGTATTAAGTGCGATTTTAAAGAGTTCAAAGGTGTATAAACTTCGTATATGCAAGTTTGCATTACATTCCACTCTATGAAAATGAGGGAGAAAATATAATCTCTCAAAATTTTGTTAGCACATCATTATCACTTATTAAGTGTGATTTAAAAGTGTTCAAATTTTTATAATTTTCGCATATACAAGTTTGTGCATTACATTCCACTCTATGAAAATGATAATCTCTCAAGACTTTCTTAGCACGACATTATCATGTATTAAGTGCGATTTCAAAGAGTTCAAAGGTGTATAATTTTTGTATACGCAAGTTTATGCATTATATTTCACTCCATGGAAATGATCAGGATTTTATTAGCACAATATTATCATGTCCTAAGTGCGATTTAAAAGAGTTCGAAGGTGTATAATTTTCATATATGCATTATATTTCACTATATGAAAATGAAGCTAGACAAAGGGCCGCTGTCACTGGAGAAGAAGAAGAAGAAAGGGGAGGCAACGGCATGGGCGTGGGCGTGGGGCTGGCTTAGGGTCCCATCTTGCAATGCCAACCAGGGTAAGCTGTGGGTCCGGTGCTCACGTGGATAAGCTGTAGGTCCGGCGCTCACGTGAATAAGTTGTGGGTCCGATGCTGATCTGTATAAGTTGAGAGAGGTGTCCACTACGGAAACCGACTGAACGCGACCCCACTTGTCAGCATGTAACAGCAAGGGTACACTATGAGACCCAACAGAACGCGGCCCTACTCGTCAGCATGTAACAACGAGGGTCCACTACGGGACCGAACTGAACATAGCCCCACTTGTCAGCATGTTACAGCAAGGCTGATGGACGGCGAGTTTCAGACTATGTGAGAGTTTCGTACAAGGAGATGGGCAAAAGGGAGGAAAAACTAAGCGGCTAGAAAAAACTGAATACAACTAACGAACCGAGTGTATGAAAATAAAAATCCCTATTTTAAAAGCCTATTTACTCCCTCTAGGCGACATCCTTTGTCCTTTCCGTCGTCATCACTTCCATGTCACAAAGAAATAAAAGAGTCTAGTCTTTGTCACGCGTGTCAACTTAGGTTTATTGACCATTTTTAGATTCTTCTAGTCATACTTTACGTCCTTTTAAACTTGTACACTATAATCTCTATACCTCTCTGGTTGAAAGTATGTCTAGTTACAAATATTTTTAGTCATATTGGATGATTTTAATCATTTTTATGGAACGACGTAAATCTGAATTTTTTGGTGTTATCTCTATTTTCCACGCGTTTGTTCAGACTCAGTTTGCACTGACTCTCTAGCAAATACATTTCCACAATGACAAAGAATTAAACAATCGATCTCTTCATGATCTTGCACCCACCCACGGCATCCACACGCACTTTTCCTACTCCTACACACCCCAACAAAACGGCAAAGCCAAACGCGTTATTCGTACGATAAATGATATCGTTCGCACCCTTTTATTCCAAGATTTTATGCTGCCAAAATTTTAGGCTGAGTCCTTACATGCTGCCACCTATCTTCTCAATCGCCTCCCCACCAACGCCATCTCTACCGCCTGCGCTTTCTCCACCCTCTACTCCACTTCGCCTACATACTCCAACCTTCGTGTTTTCGGATGCCTATGCTATCGTAACGTTTCATCCTCCATGCCACATAAGTTGTCTCCTCGCTCTAATCCACGTATTTTCCTTAGCTGTGTACCTAATCACAAAGTCCATCGATGCATGGAAATAGCGACTCTCTGTATCATCATTTCTCGACATGTCGTTTTTATGAGACTAACTTCTCGTTCTCTAAAACAAATGTTACATGTTCATATGACTTCCTATAGGAACACATGACGACACCCTCCTCGGATGATGACATCGACACGTTCATCCCCACCCTGCCACCTGCGCGCATTGTGCCTCGGCATCACGCTGTGCCATCTCCTACTGTGACACCACGACAGCCTGCCATGGTAGCTCGGTATCCTGCCGCGCCCGGTTCCCCTGCTGTGGCAGCACCTTCCGCTGCCATGCCATCCTCGACCTCAGTCGTGTATGCTTCCAGCTCGCCGCACGCCTCGGCAACGCCATCCTCGGCATCCTCTCGACCAAGCTTGTCAACACCCGGATTTTTTAATCCCAGATGCCTGTTATGCCCTACCTCGCAATCCCAGGATTACCATTTTTGCGAGACATAAAAGATTGATATCACAATACATCATCCATTACAAACCATAATAAGGTCTTACAAATAAAGGATCTCATGATCCAGTCTTAATAGAAATCAAGCAGCGGAAATTAAACGTAGTAGTGGGCTCCATCTTCAAGGTCACATGCAATACTGACGATGGGAGATGATCCTAGTTGTCATAGACTTCCTGTTGTCCATCATCCTGGTAGTCCTCCTCATAGTCTAGCCACGGGAATAGCCAGGGACAAAGCCATGAGTACTCTTTAAGTACTCACAAACTATCACTAACAAGTAAGGTAGTTCTAGTAGGAATCTTAAACTCTAGGTTTATTTGCAAAAAGGTAGATTTATCTAAAGCTGAGTTTAGAAGTAAAGAAAACTAATTTAATGTTCTAAAGCACTTAAGTGGGAACCTAGCTTTCATGTTCACAATCCTGTTGTGGTCAAGTCAAAGTCATAGTTCAATTCACAAGCCATTTTGAAAACATCTGACGACGGAACAGTATGGCCACTCCAATTGTCCATGACCGCGGACGCGGCTATTCGAATAGTTTGACACTCTGTAAAGGTGGTACACTTTCACCACAAAATTCGATACATCCATCAGGGATAACCCGGTATCATCATACTTAGTATGCGGATAATCAGTCATAACCTTTCAATTACACACCCTAATATAGGCACCTCCCCTATGAGCTTGACCTCCCAGCCATGGCCATCTGCCATCCTGGGCGCTGCATAGGTGGACATTCATCAAGAGGTAGCCTCAGCTCAACCTCTTCCGCAAGGGAACCCATACTAAGGCATATAAACTTTCGACTAAGCCCTACCCAATTCAGGTATTGTGGTTGTACGGTAAAATTGGAATGGTATCACATCCGAACCCAACCATCAGTTTTTGTAAAGGGCTAAGGCTCATGCCTCAACATTTTCATCATCAAATCCTTTTGTGTCCATAACACATGTCAAAACATTTCAATATAATGAATCTTCATTCCAAGGTTTTCATAATCATTTTCACCAAGTATTCCCATCTAAAGTGATCAACTTTTATGCTTAGCACTATCCACTAAGGTTGAGGGTGTTCACTAATGAGGGGTGCTAATCTCCAATCTCATGCCATGGAATGACATCCAAGTATAACTACTTAGGCCTAGTTTTATACTTTTTATGGTATCTATACTATTTTTCCAATACTCACAAAGCACTAACTAAAAGTAAAGAACTTTAGTAAGATAAAAAGAATAAAGCTTGCAAGTAAAACTTGGGATGGGTTACTCCAAGTTGCATAACCAAGCATGCCTAATGCATCTTGCATATGTTATCTTGCAAGTGTTAACTTGCACATATATGAGGTTTGCAAGGGCTAGCTTGCAAGTAGTGATGGCTTGCCTTGAGTAGTGCAGTGATTGAAGTTTTCTTCTTCTTCTTCTTGGTAGTACTCCTCCTCGTATCCCGGGTCGGTACTATCGTCTATAAATGAATACGTGGTACACAATCACCAAACAATACTTAACTAACTCTATTTAGCACACTAAGGCTCACACTTGATGATCTAGCATCATCACATCATCACATGAATTAAAGACTTCATCTTATTTTAGAAAAGTAATTTCTACTTATTGAAAATAATTAAGATTTAATATTCTCCAATTAAAATATGGGATCATGTGGACACATGTCATCACCACATATTCTAATACATGGGAATGTGATTTAAAGTGTTGATCATATTTAATAAAGTTTAATATTATCATTTAATAGAATTAAAGTGACTGGAAATGCCTATGTAGCATTCTAGTCACTACATCTAAAACTAAATGTTTTTATATATTAAGATAGATCTTGTCAAATGTGATTTTTGAAAGTTGGAATCAACTCAAAAGCATTTATGGTTGATTTTTGAAAAATGTTTGAAGTTGGAAAAGTCTTTGTCTTGTTATTTTTACTATAGGTGATCTCTAACTCCAAATGGTTTGAATCCAACAGGCTTGGATAGATAATTTAATTACCTTTCTAACAAAATTGGAATCATGCAATTTGGTTCAGTGAATCTCTTTTAGTTGAATTTTGAATCTACTGATAGAATATGATTTTAACTAAATTGGAAAATACTTATTTGAATTCATAGGCCTGCGTGGGAAAGTAAACGGGCCAGCCCAATATGCACAGCACAGCGCAGCGGGCTGCTGACAGGGGGTCCCACTAGTCAGCGACTCAGTCTAACCAAAACGGTATCTTTGAATCTAGGCCCTACGATTAAAAGACGATCCAGCGGCTGCAGTTCATCGTCGACGACGAACAACTCCGGCGAGGTTTAAACCCTAACGCGGCGGTGGGGTTCGTGTGGGGCTCACCTAGGCTCCAGCTAGGGTCGGCGATGGGGGCGAATGATGTGGTCGACGACGATGGTTCGAATGGTGGTCACGACAACTCCTGGGGCGGCTCCAATTGACGACGCCCTTCTCCTTCGACAGCGGCGGGCTCCGGCCAAATTCCGGTGATGCAGTGCTCGCCTTGCTCCGGGGAGAGGTGTGGGAGGTGTGGTGAGGAGTGGGGAGTGTTTTGGTGTGGAGAATGGAGGCGGAGAGGCCCTCTATTTATACACCGGCGAGGGGACCAAGCGGGATGGTCTGGCTTCTCCGACGAGGGTGGTACAACGTGCTATCGGCGTGGCTATGGGTAGGGGGCGGTGCGGTGTTCCCTGGCGGTCATCATGGGCATAATGGGACGGCAAGAGGTGGCGTGGAACGGTCGGACGCGTGCGATGCTCTGCACGGGAGCGGCGGTGTTTGCGACGGTGCACGGGTGCTACGGGTCGCGCGGCAGCGAACGGGGGTGTCTGGGAGGTGGCTATGATCATGGCTAGTTAGTGCACGCGAGGAGGGGGCGAGGCATGGTATGTGCGAGCCGGTCGGGTGCGGCGCTCTGGCGCGCTCTCGGCACGGCGCTCCGGCGTGCTCTCGGCATGGCGTAGAGAGAGTGGGCACGGCTGGTCTTGGGTGGTCCATGGCTCGCCTACGATCGAGGGCTGGACAGGGGGTGGCGGTGGACGATCGCCTGTCTGGTGATTGTCGTGGAAGAGGACGGCATGGCCTGGGGCGAGCTGTCCGTGGTCGACCTGGCGCGGTGGCTTCGGGCGGCGGCGCACTGGTGCAAAACAGCCAAGGGGGAGCGTGTCTGGTTCTGTTTAATGCTGGGGAGACCAAGGGGGTGTAATGGGGGCATTTAGTCTAGTGATCAATGCCCCAAACAGTTGTGATCTGTGTCTGCAAGGTGTTTGATGAAATGGCCGCAAGAATTTGAATTTGAAATTTTTGAATGAAATTTGGTGAGTGTTTGCATCTTATGCTTGAATGTTTATGGTTGCTTGGAAAAGTCAAGGTGAATTGAATTGAGTGGTTTTTGCAAAAGTGTGATCTTAGTACATACACTTGATTCAATTTTGAACTGTCCTTTCAATAGATTTGAAAATAGTTTCTGTGGGTTTGTAAAGTGGGTTTGGGTTCAATTTTACTTGGTCTAGCAAGGGGTGAAAAAAGTGGAATTGTTTCTGTTAGAAATTCTTTTCTAGGAACACTCAAAGTGGCCTAGTGGTTAACTTTGGTCAAACTGACCATTTGCTTATTTAACTCATCTTTGATTTCTTTTTCTTTGGATTTTGTTTTTAATTGGCCTAGATGATGTAGTATTCACCTCTAAACCATTTATCATCATTTTTTGCAATCAAACATGGCAAATTCACTCCATCCTACACTAATGCAAATCCCACATGCATTCATATAGATTTTTGGAATAAAAGTTTTTGTTAACCCTAAATTTGGATGATTAGAACTTGATAATCTTGCTTAATATTTTTTGGAAGTTACAAAGCTCCATGATGCCTTTGCTGCCCCGTTCTCCTTCACCGCCACTGCCCGATCCTTGTATGATGACACTTCGTCAAGCTGACAAGTTTCGGACCATGGGAGCGTCTCAACCTCCACGTCGTGGCCACCTGTGTCCTCTCTCTGATCCCTAAAATGGTTCGAACTGCTCTCAAGGACCCCAATTGGCTTGATGCCATGAAGGCCGAGTATGGTGCACTCATGTCCAACAACACGTGGGACCTTGTGCATCCCCTTACAAGGCCAACATCACACCGACAAATGTTTTTTGCTACAAACTCAACCCCGACGTCTCTCTTCATCGATACAAGGCACGTTGGGTACTTTGTGGATTCTCCCAAGCTCCCGACATTGACTTCGATGAGACATTTAGCCCAGTTGTAAAACTGGCCACGATCCGTGTCATCCTCTCCATCGCACTCTCCCTCAACTAGCATGTTCGCCAACTCGACGTCAAGATCGCCTTCCTCCATGGGACACTATCTGAGGTTATTTACTATCACCAAACCATGGGTTTTGTCGACACCACCCGGTCGGATCACGTCTATCACCTAAACTTTTCTCTCTACGGTTTGAAGCAGGCTCCGCGAGCATGGTGCCAACACTTCGCCTCCTTCTCGTGACCGTTGGATTCACATGTTCCAAGTCCGACACCTCCCTGTTCGTGATGCATAGAACACTAGGAATGACCTACTTGATCCTCTACGTCGATGCATCGTTCTCACAGCTTCCTCGACTGTCCTCCTCGAGCGCGTCATCACAACCCTCAACTCTAAGTTCGCCATGACATACATGGGGGATCTTCACTATTTTCTCATCATCACGGTCTCACGCACTTCTTTTAGGTTGTTCGTGTCCCGCTAGAAGTACGTTGCTAATATTGTGGACAATGCTTGCATGGTGGTGTTTCTGTTGCATTCAAGGTGTCACTTGTCTTGAGTGAATTGATTACAAGAATTCAGATGCAAAAAACGATGAGTGTGAATGGTTGAGAATTGAGTTTCCCGCAGATAAAATATTAGGCACGGAGAGATACATTTCATGGTGATAGTTAATCTGCCAGGTGGCATAAAAGTGATAAGTGATTATAATACTTCTTATTATTGTGCAAGTAGGCAAGCAACTCATATAATAGTCAAGACTCCTCTTGGTAGATTCGCTTGGATTCAATGATCCATTTGCCTATTATCACAACCATGGCCAATGCAACAATTAAGGTCATGATACCAGATCAAGACTTTAAACTCAGTGGTTCCTCGTTCTCCTCGAGTTATACTATCTCCTCTTTGATATCGGCCATGTCACTCGGGGGTCGCCGATTCACTAGCAAATAACTTCATGTTTGTAAGATATTAGGATCATGTTGTTTGGGCCCTTAAATTATACAACAAGCATTAGTTACACAAAGACAATCATTATCACATAGAATAATCACAACATAATCACAAATAGTTCAAATAAAATAGGAACATCACATATCACCAATTCCCTACACCTCCCACACCTATGGGCATTTACTCACACATGAGAGGAGAATAGCACAATGATATAAACATAATGTAAATGGAGTACATCTTGATATTACCGTAGCAAGCCACAATAAAGAAAAGATCAAATTCAAAACAGAGCAAAATATAAATAGAGTCTCAAACCCTAATCTTACAAGTGTGAATCTCTCTCTCTTGATCTAGTTCAAGGGGGATTATGGAGGAGTGAATGATCTAATGACTAGAGATCTTTGAGAGGATTGATGGAACTCTTCTTCTCCTTCAGATCTCTTCTTTCTTGATGGAACTCTTCTTCGCTACCATTATGGAGGATTTATGGGGATTTATCAATGATCCCCTTTATTTGGTTTATAACTCTATAGGTCAGGAAAATCATGCTTTGTGTATTTTTATCTTTCAGATACCTAAACGAAGTCAAATGGCACAGGGATTTTTTGAGATTATTGTTTCGTGACGAGAAGCAACTAGAGCACAAGAATCACCAGAGGGGAGGCTGAAGGCCCAAATGAGCCTAGGTGGCGTGGGCCCTACCCTAGGCCGTGCCACCCATGCTCGTTCCCTCCTTGATCCTCCGCATCCGTCGATCTTCATCTCAGACACGAAGTCTTGACCTAAAAGTACCTACAAAAGACCCATGGGACGACCTCAGAGGAGGAGGCGTAGAAACACAAAAACACCGAAACAGAGATAGAACCAGTGAATATTGGAGGGGGGAAACGCCACAGAGCCATCGCCGGTGGTATCTCTACCTTCTCCAACATCTCCAACATCATAACCATGATGAAGGGGGAGTAGTCTGCCTCTGGACTATGGATTTGTGGCAGTAGCTTGATCTATTTCTCTCTTGATCTATCATTGTTCTAGTACCATATGAGCTACCCAAAGTGATTATGGTCATCTATGTAATTTCTACGTGGTGGATCTTTATTCTATGAGTTTATATTTGAGATTAGAATTCTATTATGTGTTAGATGTATAGGTAGATGCATATTATATACCTCATTCTTAAGTACTCGTTTTGATCCAACATGTATGGGAGGGCTTGTGTGGGGGAACGTGTATTAGTTGGAGTAACATGATGATGATGATTGGATAGTGACAAGAAAATTCAAGATTCACTATGGTCTTTAACTTTCTTTTGTTATCTCACTAGAGATTAAGTGAATACATGTGTTATAATATCATATAGTGATATCCCATATGATCTTATTTGTTCAAGTTAGCATATTTGTTATTCAAAACATCATGTCAAAGTACCAAAAGCTATACTCTGGTTATTCTTAATTCTAGATTGCACGGAGATTTTCCTTTATAGAGGAGTATACGTGAGATGTGTTGCATCATCTTTAAAATAGGACGTAATGCCCATATGAATGGTTATCATACACGTAATGAATTTTCATCAATATTGTATTACTTATGAATTGTTTTATGTCCAATACACCTTATGAGAGAATAGACAAGTGAATTCATGAATTTGATCAAACTTTTTATTATAAGAAACATCTTTCATTTACTTTTATTGTCTTTTATATTTTCTGCATCAATTAAATCTTGAAATACAAAAACACTTTTACTATTAGCAAACACAAACAAAACCCCGAAAAGACCTGTACCTTATTGTTTTTACTTTCTTGTCTAGTTATGGATTGTTTTTACTTTTTTTATTTACAAATTTATTTCAGTTTGACTAATACGAAACCTTGTGCTTGACAACCACACGGTAGAGTTAGCGACACAAGATAAATACTTTGTTTTATAGATTACCTTAAGAAAAAAGAGCAGAAATCTCTAGCCAATTTCTCGAGAGTTTGATATAAACCCTCGAGTCACCCATGTGGGAAAATGACACTTGCTATAACATCTTGCACATGGAGTACCAACGAGCTGTTACACACAAGGCCATGTAAAAAGTACAACCTCCATTAAAAAATATTTTTTTAATGGATGTAGTAACGTCGTGCTCCCACGTTCCAACGAGCCTAGAGTTTTAGAATATTGATTTTTCGCGGGTAGACATAGATGTTTTCCATAAATTTTTACATTTTTCTCTATGTAAAAATACAAAAATGTGGCCCTAAAAAACAAAATAAAACTCTATTTTCTTCCCCACACTAGTTTTTGTGTAAACACATGTTATAACATGTTTTGACGAAAATTAGTAACTAGACAAGTATATGCACGCGTGGAGTCATGTATTTTGTTCCCAGGATTTCTTGAATTTTGAAAATGCAGTTTTCTATAATCGTTGGTCCTTGGATTTTTCCTCTTCTTTTTTTTGCGGGGGCCGTTGGGTGCACTACACCCTGCAAAACGAATCTACCCGGGAGCGCGTGTCTTCCCCCGCAAACAGAGTGAGTCGGACCGTTTGTTGTCCAGAATGCGGGACCATTGGAGTTGCTCTTACAACTCTTTAGTTGCGGTCCTGCTCGCACGCTTGTTAGACTAGTCCTAATGGGAGTATCATAGGTAGTATCATGCATCACGTGCATGCAAAATGCTTATATGTCACTGCAGATAATGATGAAAGAGAATGTATTGGTATCATAAGTAGATACGATATCATAGCAAGTGAACTAGAAAAAATAATTTCAAATAAATCTTATACACATTTTTACCCTGAGATTCTACAAAACAATAAATACATTAAAGCTATGATACTACTACAAGATACTATACATTGTGGAGATGATATTACATATTTGTACCATATACATGAGACTACTGTGTGATACTCCCCATCGTGTCTTTTGTGGCTGCATTTGTATGTATATTTAGAGAAAATAGCTTCACTAGTTCGACTAGGTTCCGCAAACGGGCTTACATGATAAGTGGGCTTTTATGAGCCCCTCTTTGAAGCCTGGTTGGTGCACGCTCACAAGACTAGTAGAGAGTTGGCCGCCGCTCAAAAGAAGAAGTAGAATGTAGGCCGAAGTAGAACGAAGGTGATTCGGATCAGTTAAAAAAAATCCTGCCCGAAGAAACACAACGTGGCATATACTAATTCTCCTATGCTAGCATTAAAATGGCTAGCTCAAGCTACTCACCTAGAAAGCCAGACGTTTCTTTCTTTCAGGATAGCTAAACAGTGCAGCGCTAGTAGTATACTCGTACAGTACTAGAAACCATGACCAGTAATGACAGGATAGGAGAAACGAAAGGCAGTGGGATTAATTAGGGAGTAGCCACTGCTACGGTGGCTTTAGGTTAGGTGTGGATGGACAGAGGAATAGATGCGGGGGCTGTCCATGTCAGGACGCAGTATCGCAAGTTCCAACGAGACCCACAGGTCCACAGCAGCGGATTGGGATTGGCCGAGGCCGGCCGTCATGATCACCCCCATGATCACAGCTCAGATTCATTCGCTCGATGCCCCCTAGTCGGGATCGACATGGTACGACGCCTTCAATTGGAAATGACGGCCACTGTTATCCTCCCCGATCGTATTCCCTTCCACGGTTCCAGTAGTAGTACTGGAGTAGTAGTAGCTAGGCTTGCCTTCTCCACTACTAGTACCTGAATGAATCCGGAACCTCACCCTGAACTGTACAGTATAGCTGCGGAAAGCAAGGAGTGCAACCGAAAATGTGCTTTTCCAAAAGGACAAAGGTGTGCTTTATAGGCCCCCCCCCCGAACCTTTTGCAGGTTTCCAAAACCTTGATAAAATAAAAGCAAAGGGGGCCCCTGCTCTACCGAAAGCCCGGTGAAAAATCTGCCCGGAACACCCAAAGGTCAATTTGCCTCATTTGTTTATGCACAGGCACAGCCAAGTGCACTGGCGCGCCAGACCAGGCTGTCTCTTGGAGAGACGCATCATCAGAGAACAGAGGTGAGATGAGGAGAACAGCTTGAGCAGCCACCGGGAATGGGACCGTTGAGAAGCAGCAGCAGCAGCAGCAGCAGGATCCACAGATACCCGTCCAAAACATCGTTAATTATGAGCGCCATGATTGGCTCGCTCCGATCGACCCATCGTCGCTGCTGCTACTCGTGCGCCTTGCTTTCACGGGCCAACAGTGCCCATGGCTGCCCAAGTCTCAGGCTCCCCATGCCCGCGCTGTAGCGAGAAGCGCGTCGTACGTGCAATGTTTTTCTTGGGTTGGTGGCCGTCGCCCATGCGGCCAGCCAGCGTTGCTTTGGCCCGGCGCGTGCCGCAGCGAGGCAGCCTGGCCGTGCTCCGTCCGGTCCGGTCCGGTTCGTTCCGGGAAGCCATCACGGAACAGCGGGAGATGGCTTCGCGATAACGTATCTCGATCGATTTGTAGCGGCACAACAGTGACGTCGCAGGGGATGGGTGGCTGACTGGCTGTTGCCAGCCAGCACGGGCAGGGAACCGGGAACGGCCTCGCGCGCCCACCGCACGAATGTTCGTCCGCACGCGCGATGCCCTGTCCAGCTCCAGGGACCCCCGGTATCTCCAGACAGGATCCCGCCGTGCGTCTGTACCACATGGCACCACCCATCAAGCTACATTGTTTTTAGCAGGATCAAGCTACATCATTCGAGCCGTCCGATCGGAAATCGACCGTAGGCGTAGACAGAGAGAACCTTCATCTCACCCGTGCGAAAACTCGACCTCACAGCCCGATCGCCGGGCCGAAGCGCACGCGCGCTTGGCTCTCCGTCACCGTCAGGCCGCAACTGCAAGCCGAGCCGCATTCCACTCACCACGACTTTGCTAGCAGCTCGGTGCTATGCCCTTTGGAGCAGCATCATGGACAGGTGCCACGCCGCCGCATGCGGCTCGGCCGACCCCCCGCCCATTTCGCCACCGGCACCATCATTCGTCCGGTACCTGGAAGACGACACTGAAACCCCGGAGGAGTCCAAGCACTCGAGACCACATCGATTTTTCCTTCTCGGTGCTTTGCTTCCGTTACACCACTGCCAGTACAAGTTATCTATTGCCTCTGAGCTGACCGTGCATGCATAGTCTCGTGTAATTATGCCCGACCCGGCACACTTGGCACCCGGTCACCACAGTCCACGGATGCGTCTGAGATAGCGTTCAAAACCCTGATTACATATACTGTCGATTTCTGAATAGTTTGTCAAAAGATTCCCGGTGTGGTTACCGGTCGCTCTTGATAGGGCATATGCATGGACCGGTGGTCATTGAGAGCACAAGGAGTTAGCGTTTTAACAATGCCGGTAGGGCAATCTAGCCTAATTCTTTTGGGCGAGAACATGCTCACCGGCTTTGTTCTGTAGCCTCCCCTACCCCTAAAAAACTTTGTTCGGTAGCTAGCGGTTTGTTTGATTAGCGGTGGTACTACTACAAGACTAGCTAAACCATTTCTTAATAAGCAATTGAATAACTTATCAAGATTCATGCCTGGAGATCGACTGGAGTGTATTCCAGAAACCAGATATACTACTACTAACTATGCATGCCACATGCACGCATGTCTCTCTCTCTCTTTTTATTTTATTTTCCAATAGTTTTGGCAACGTGCACACACTTCTAGGTAGGGAAATGAGGCTAGATCTAACACGAAAACTTGACACATGCATGCCTTAAGTAGAATCTTTCCAGACTGGAGTAGCTTAGCTAGCATGTTTCTCTCTTCTTGGTAGACGGACACTGAAGGTGATGGCTGACACGAAAAAGGATCAGAGGAAAAACAAGCAGTACGTGTCATGCTTGTGAATCAATTTACTGCATCCATCACTCGACATCATGACACGGCCGGACTGGTGCTTGTACTGACAATTATTTCACACACAGGAGATGGGCCACGTCTGCGAGCGAGATTGGACGGCCCAATATTCCAACTTGTCACCAGCTAAGAGGATGATGGGTACTGGTAAAAAAGAAGCGCCTCAAAACAAACGCGAAGGGCAAAATGAACGAACGAAGCAAAACGATTCCTGCGTCAAAAGCTAGCTCAAGACATCCTCCATTAGCTAGTGATGACTGAACTGACAGCCTTCTGTTAAACGTCAAGTTTCGGTTTTTGTCAAACAAAATCCAAGTCCCAAAGCCTGATAGATCTCGCATGTTCACCGGGCTCCAGTAAGTGTCACTTTATCAGAGCCATTAGCTCTTGCTTCCTGGGGGATGGTTTCCACGGTTGAATTTCGCACATCATCTCAATCGAATCCTGTTTGCTGCTTGCTTCGATGGCGTGCGTGCGTAGCCCTTTTTGACATACGTGCGGAGGAAACGATGGGTGCAGGTCTGGCTCATTTGCACTACAAAGCTTATGTATTTGCTCTGTCAGTAGTGGGCATCAATATTTTCACCATCAGCCGCAGGATCGGATACCTTGGGCTTGGAGGATTGCGAATGTTATGTCAAGTTTCAGGCAAAAAGGTAATAAGCTTATATTTTGAGTAATCCGGTATCGTTATCCTGGCGTGGCAGTGCACGTAGGCAAACGAACGTCCCCACGCTTTTCCACAAATATTTCGTCGTACAGGAATAGTGTAGAGCTTTTACGCACGGTGATGCCCACATCAAGCCAGATTGTTTTTCCATGCGAATATTTGGAGTTTCTCTCAAGGATGGCAGTACATATATATATTCGGCATATTTGACGAGCATTTCCTTTCATTTTCCTTCTCCTTTCCACAAATATATTCCTAGTGAAAGAAACGCTTTATTTTGCACCATGTGTATGGGTGTATTTTCTAATAATGACGAGTAGTGCATGTAAGCATGTAACATCACCACATGTGTCAATCTCGGCCGTCCATGCATATAGATCGTATGGTTAACAAACGATTAACCGGCGAACACACACCACCACACCAGCTGCTTTAGCACAGTGACGCCGGCATGACAGCCACGACCGTATCCTCGCCGGCGCAACGAGGAGCACGGGATCATGGAGCGGCCCATCGGCTGCAGTTTAAGTGCGACGGTGCGCCCTAAAACACGTACACCCACCGGACTAATCCCACCTGATTGGCCATTCTACACCACTTTATCCACCCAACAGCCAGCGAGTGGAGCCACGCTGAGTAGGCCGGTGTGTACGTAAGCTGTGCACGTATCGACCGATCGATCGACCGATCCCTGCGCGCTTTGCTATACTACTAGTACTGCTACTTTGGCGTAGCCCTACCGGGCACTACGACCCACCCAAAGACGATCCCAGATAGATACTAGTACTGGATATAGGTGGAGTGAGGCAGTGGCCAGCCAGGCCAGTGGAGGTGACATGTTCTTGTCCAGTGAGTGCAGGCAATGATCCACAATGCAAACCGTGGAAGCCTCGGGATCCCCCTGGGGCAGACAGGAGGGGGACAGGCCATGGTAGTGGTGTGTTGGAGTATTTTGTTTGTGCGTGGTGTCTGCTGTATGCATGGATGGCCGTCGTCGGCAGGCAGCATTGGCATTGGCATTGCCGCTGCGCGCAGCATGCAACTTGCTGCGGACGAGAGGCTTTCAGAGCGTACACGCCTGGCCATCGTGGTTGCTGCTGGTTTGGTGGTGTCTTCTCACCTCACCTCACCTCACCTCACCCCGGTCTCTCGGTGTGCCACTCAAATACACTAGCTCGTGGTTGTAGCAGCAGCCAGCAGCGGCGATGAGATGAGAGCACCGGCCATGGCTTTTGCCCAGGTGGGGAGAGAGGAAATCTAGGCAGCTCGAAGTAGTACATGGTGGAATGGAAAGAAACATGCAATTATCAAAAAAAAAGTGAAAAAAAAACTGCACCAGCATTGTTGGCAGCCTTTGCACCGTGTGCCCCCCTGGGAGCAAAGCGATCTTTGGATGGTTGTGGGCGCTGGTCCATGTAGAATGGTTACCTCCCTGGAGTACACGGAATAATTGCATGCACGGGTCAATCGGTCATGATTTTCTCTTGGGTTGAATTTATACATGGGTTTCCCAGTGAGTAGTGACTGCTCGATCGCCTCTTTCACTCCTTGTGCGTACTTGTCAGCGTCATGGATTCTGAAAGGGATCTGAAAATATTTGATCTGATTTGGTAGTAGAAGAAATCTGAAGCTCGATCGATCTCGAAATTAAGGTTGGTGGGCGGTCCTCCCCTGACCCGTCCCTGTAGGAGTACATAGGAAAGGTATGGAATTCAGAGCATTCTGTTTTTCTTTTATTTCCTTCAGGCAAGTCACGTCCTGAGAGCACATTATCTTCTGATTCGTTCAAGTTAGGTGGCAAAGAGCTAGCCCTACCGGTGGTAGATCCTGAGATGCTACTGAACCCGTGAGCTTTCGTTTAGCTACTGCCTATATAGAAAGAAAAGCAAGAGGCAACTGAACTGGCCAGCTGCATTCAGGCACGAAGGCATGCACAGCGAACATGCATGCATGCAGGATCTAGGTAGCCAGATGCTCGTCCGAAAGTCATTCCCGGTAGATGTAGCCCCGCCGTGCATCAGAGTCTACTACTCCAGTTAGATTAGCTCGTTGACTTTTCGGCATTGTACTAATCTTTTTCCTTCCGATTTATTGGAAGTAGGGTGGACGCTTCGCTACGAGTCGTAGAACCTAGTAGGACTAGTAGTCTGATAAAAAAAATACGCACAAGTCCACTGATTCACAGCCCTATAATGTAAGAAAAATATCTGCTAAATGGGAACCGAAACCGCTTTATAGGGATCGTTTTGTATTTCTCGGTTTCTTAGGATTTTATCTGCATTGTTTTCAGGATAATCATTTTATCTCAGTTTATCTTTTATTAGTTTTCACATGTGTTGCTCTATGTAACTTGATTTTCGATTAATGAAAGACGTGGTTGCTCTTAAAAAAAATGCTCCTTATAGGGCGCATTCGCGATGTCTGGCCAGGTCCTTGGCGAATCAAAAATAGAGCTCTTACTGTATTTCTTTTATATACACGTATAAAATGATGAAAAATAAATGGTTTAAATTTACCCAATTGCAATATTTACATAGAAATAACAATGTTTATGTTTTACGTTAAATATTTCTCCACAACGGATTTAGCCTTAACAGTTAACCACACCGAAAGTATAAAAAACAATTACTAATCACTGATTAGAACTAGAATTAGGCATAAACTAGTAGCCAAATCCGTCCATATGTTTAATTATTTGATGATTCATAGTACCTTCTAAACGCACTACTAGAAATACCTTATCAGTGGCGCACCGATTTTGACATTCTGTAGCGCATATGGGATGCGTCACTGTTACGTCGTCACTAAATTATATTTCTGTGGCGCATATTGATATGCGCCACATGATTCTCAGATTTCTGTGGCGCATTTCTTCATATGTGCCACAAATCGTTTCAGTGGCGCATATCGCACCATGCGCCACAAAAATGTCGTGCGCCACATAATGCTAAATATATGCGCAACTAATTGTATTACAGGTATTCAAAGTAAAATACAGTCCTGACACTACAAGAATCTGGACGATTCATGTCGTTTTATTCATGACATGCCGTAAAACCGTCATAGATGCCCGACGTTCTAGGCCAATTCGTCCGAGGCCCTGAAGCCCAGTTCGGCATTTCATCCCGCATAAAATCATCAACAGAAACTCTGTTATAGCCATTTCTGTACATTCAATGTACTCTACGGATAGAGGAATACATAAAGTGGAACATAATAAAATGAGAAATTGAAAGATTTCGTTGAAATTGTTCGTTTAGAAATTTCCCGAAAAGCTAATTATAGGTTCTTCTCTCCATCGGAACAATAGGGCCGTTATGCTTATTACTAAACTTGTTGAAGAGATGAAATAGAACCAAGGTCTATCTTTTTGATCAGAGGTTGAATCGATCATCAGAAGAAGAATTAGGCCAAAAATTAGGATACATTCGATTAGGGCTTCCGTTTTGCCGTTGCCGGTGGTGCTCATGATTGGTTAATGCGGTCATGCATATTTCAGGAGGTGGTCAGACATCCCTCCATTTATTCGGACTTGACGAACGCTGATCCATGGTATGTAATATTGTGAGAGGTGGTATATATTATCCCCTCTGATGACGAACTTTTGATGCATCACAGGCTGTTTTTTTGTGTGTAGCTTGTGGTGGATCAGCTATTCAGACAACTATTATTGAAGTGATTAACTAATATCATCCTCTATTGTTCAAGTGATTATCTACTGACATGTTTATGGTAACCTCACCACTCACGAGAAGAGTTACCATAGCGGTATTTTAAAGACAACTAAACATAAGTTATCTGTTTTTGGCTTCCTCCATTACCTGTAAAGCATGCAACCAAATAGCCGCCACACATATCTCCCACGGACCAAAAAAGGTTGTGCAGAAAACCAAATGAAGTGTCGAAGATGGTCCAAAGGCCATTTTCATGGGAACATTTGTACAGGGAGGTAACCGTGCTTCCACAATAACAAGAATCTATTTTAGCTATCTGGAAAATAAAGAATTTTGAGTGAATTGAAGAACTAATAAATGCATAAAAAAGTAGACGAAGATCACTAGTAGTATTTCTCGTTCTCTAATTACTTAGACGTAATTTACCTCTTTCTTGGTGGCCCGGAGCGTAACCAGAACGAGCCCATGGCGTTTACTGTGCGCGGGCCATGCATATGACGCGTCCTGTTCGACGCGAAGCTGCGTGCTCGGCCGGCCGGATGCCGGATTCTGGATGCATGCATGCACGGATGCAAAACCAAGCGAGACCCACACGACGACCCATGCGGCCATGCATGCCGACGGATCGAAGAGGCTGACTTCCGCGCGCGGGCGGCGCCGGTAGCGCCGTGTTCAAGAGAAGAGAGCAAGCGAGGTCGTCGCCGCCCGGCCGCATGCACGTGGCTTCGGGACCTCCGAGAAGATTGCGCGGCTCGCAAACGCACGCACGTTCACGTACGGCGATAAAGCTAGACCGGTCGGTTGGGGCACGCCGTGGTAAGCTCAACTGTGTGTGATCTGTTACGCTCGCATACCGACGCCTACAGGTTTACCACGGAGAACCACCAGGTTACTATTTTTGTTTTTGTTTTTGTTTTTGTTTTTTAGGCTCCCCATGCGTAGAGCCCAGCGTGTTTGCGTGTACCATGCATGGCCGCCGCTAGCTGCCTCCTCCCGAGCCTGTACCTGGATCCTCTGGGCGCATTCCTTAGCTCGTTCGTCACGCGCGAAAGTCGCAGG
Organism: Avena sativa; assembly: GCA_916181665.1. Classification (NCBI taxonomy): domain Eukaryota; kingdom Viridiplantae; phylum Streptophyta; class Magnoliopsida; order Poales; family Poaceae; genus Avena; species Avena sativa. Next base: position 621,934,908 of record OV702288.1, on the reverse strand, counting down.
CCAAGTGTCTTGTTCAAACAAGATATTCGAGCAAGCAAAGTGTCTGGTTGCTCTAAGAAATCACAAGTAGTTTGATGGCAAACCGGTGTGTATGTAATCCAGGCAGGCGCAGAAATGCATGGCACACGGGCTAGCTGCCCGGTGCCCGCATCAAGAGGTTCAAGAAAGCTACGAATTAATCGACCAGCTCAAAATGTGAACTTCACGACCGCATGTATTACTCGATTCCCTGAAACATAATGGCCGCCCAAATATTCGCTGTGATACACGTAGTCAACTCCTGTTACACAACGGCTACTCCACAGTACGTACGTGATGCTCTCGTGCGCGGTCAACTCCGGCCGTCTCAGACTGCTCGCGGAAAAGAAAAGGGAAAGCTCCTGCCCAGGTTGCTCAGAAGATTTCGATTAATATGTGGTCAACACATCCGTACTGGCTATGTCGGGTGAATCAGGCATGACGACCTAATTAAACCTATGGGCAGCATATTGGTCTACCGAATCCAATTTCCCTGTACTGAAAAATGTCAGTGCTGATCATCATTTCATTAATGCACCTGGTTTTGTTAATTAGTTTTATGGAAGGAAACAAGATGGCTCAAATGAACGTATTCCGGGGATTCATCAGACACCAGTTGACTCCTAATCAAAACCAGGTACCAGTTGCTTCCACTTCATCCACTCCAACGTTCAGAAGAATCAACGGAAACTGATCCATCCCACGTGCAAACTGGACAAGCAAGCAAACCAAACAAGTTTCCCCGAAAATAAATCTCCATCATTCATACAGTATTGTTTTTATCAACCAGTTTGGTCGTTCATTACTTCAGATCCACTAATTAAAGAAGTACAAACCCAATATGGTCCAAACTCAAATAAGGTTCTTTGCTTCGCCCGTTGTCGACGAGAGTATGCTACGCTACACACTGCATCATGCAACTAGCCAAAATAATTCGCCTCTGCTCTTCTAACTTGGTGGGACGGCTTCGAGCCCATGCAATATACGCGTATTTTCTTCTTGCGGTCCTACGTATGTATGCAGATCCGCCAAAACTGCTGCCAAGCAACCGCACGTGTACCGGAGTAGTATATCTCGACATGCATCTGGATAAGATATCATACAAGTGTGATCTTTCGTCACCTAGGGCCGTGCAATGCCCTGAAACTAAGGAAGCTGGCCACCCTCAAATAATTCAGTCAAATGTGATAATCCTATTTAAAACTTCCTCTTGCATGGTTTGCGTCCGCAAATTCTCCGGCTAACCTGTAAGCCATTTTCAAATTGAAGAGCCGCTCTTGCTTGCAACAAAATAGGCGGGGGGAAATGAAAAAACAAAGTGTCAAGTGGCCGCAGATTATTCACCAGTATTTGGCAATTTATTTAAGTACAAAGAAGAAGGAGAAAATGATTATCTTGGTTCCTTTGGTGAGGTGCCAACTACTATGTAGGGTGTACTTTGAACAATGCGCCCTACATTTGGTACCTGCCATTTGAAAATTCCAGGTTAGACAAATTGGTGGCTAGTTTTTTTACCAGGACTGACTCTAGAAAGTTAACCATATACTCAAACCAAGTGGTAGGCTTTGATTATTTGGGGCTTAAGGTATGTGCTTAACAGCTAATATAATCAAATTTAATCCATGTTAAAAAAAACACTAGATGGGCTAACCGATATCAATAAGAGAAATGAATAAGTCATGGTTGACTATAATGTGTTAGCTTATTCCACCATCACTACTATGGAAATGTGTATCAAAGACTGTTTTCATGTCTGACTTATTAATGGAGCGCTGCTAAGGAATTTTTAGAACATAACAGTGGTAGTGTCGTTAATGGCAAAAGAAAGTAAATATTAAATTGCACAAACACACACTTACACTTACTATGCCCGACAATCTATGTAAACTTAGGGTATATGTTACAAACTTACAGCTAGGCACGGTAGCTTGTGATTTTATTATAAAACATCAAAATTGTGTTTCTTGTTAGTCCGACCTAATAGATGTGTCTTTGTGCAATTTACTCAAAAAGGAGCGTGGCCATGAGGCTCCGACAGAGAGAGAAAAGAGCCTGAGAGGATTGAAAGGAGAGTGCTCTACAACGGAAAGTTCCGAAATTTTCTGCTGAAAAATGAAAATGAAAGGAAAATACGGAAACGAGAACAAAATTTTACAAAACGGAAACAGGAACATTTTTTTGTGGAAACAAAAACGAAAAATCGTTGCGGAAACGGAAGGCTAATATGGATTCTGTTTTACCATTGATGTGCCAAATCAGGCCAAATTTTCAAAGCCGCTCATTCTAAAACCGGCGACCATGTAATCTGTTCATGCATTCGAGGAGGCTTTCACAATTTGACATTTTCCCTATCCTCTTGTAAACCGAGCATCGTGCTAGAATTAGGGGAAAATATTGTTAGCTTGCTTGAATGTTTGAGTTTTTATGGTTCAAGGGTTCTTTTGGTTCCAGGTAACATCTGCATCGCTCTGCGTCCGCACCGTATTCAGTATGTATATGTTTTTGACATATATGCTTTTGTTTTTGTTTTTTCTTTCGCAAAACAAATATGGCACCAGTCAAATTCCGGCAGCGGCACGTGAGGTGCGTAGTCCGCGGGCGACGCTGGATCAGGGCCTCCCCTGGCACTGGCGTTGGCCACATGCGACGCCGGTCTCGGGAGGCGCGGAACCGGCGGCGCGGCGGCGGGGCATGGCGGCGCGAGCGGTGCAGTGGCGGCGGTGGGTGGCTTGACCCGGGGTGCAGCTCGCCGACGACGCGGATGGCTGGCGGCAGCAGCATGGTGGGGAGCCGATGGCCCCGATTGAGCCTGATCCGGGCCTGGCGGGCCAGATCTAGGCCTAGCCGGGCCTGATCTGGGCATGATCTCGGCCTTGTTGGCACCCGTGCGCGTCCGGACGGCTCTCACCGCAAGGTGACGGAGGGCAGATCCCCTCCCCTAGCCTGACGTGTGGATCGTTGACTGCAAGTCTGAGTCTTGCCCTACACCTGCCTTCTCGCCGGTCGTGCGTTGTGGCGTTGGCCAGAGCCGCTGGTTTGAGTTCGTGGAAGCCGGGGCGGCGACCCCGGAAGGTGGACTGCGCGGGCGTCTCTTCGGCGAGCGTCGTGGCGGTGGTGATGGTTCCTATCTTCAGTCATGTGGATGGCGAGGAGCGGACGTTGGGGGGCTTTGGAGTTGGCGGCGTTTTGGCTCCGACAGCTCCCAGATCGTGTGTCGAAGGTCTCTCTCGAGGACAGCGGGAGCGAGCGGTTGGAGAGCGGCGGCGCGAAGGTTTTTCCGGGCGAAAGCTCAGTGCTGCGGCACCAACGGCGGCGATGCCTGCGAGTACCGTTACCCTCTTGGGGGCGCCGTTGCGGCTACCTTCCCCGCTAGGGCTCCGGGTGAAAACCCTTGACCTTCGATCGCGGCGGCGGCGACGTGGTGCGTCGTTACCCTCTTGGGGGCGTCGCCGAGGAGCCCCGGTTCTCCTCGATCTCGGCTCGGTGTCCTTGGTGGCAAGTGTTGTCCTTTCACGTTTTTTCTTGTGTATCTTGATCTGCTTTGTAAATAGTATCCCCATCACCTTGTACCCTGTTCGGTCGAGTGGCTATATTAATACAGCGGGACGAAAGCCTATTTCGAGAGAGAGAGTTTCATCCATAGCCGCTCTGTTTTTATCGCTACACATGTGGTGGTGGAAGGATGGGAGGGGGAGGGGGAACTCGTCTCAAACAACTATTGTGTTGTGGATGATTGTACCCTTAGTTCGGGATTGATCAAATCTCGGGTTTGATGCTCCATATGTCCAGGTAAGTGGATTAATTTTTTTTCATTCGAAGGTGGCGTTCCCATGTATAATGAATCACGTGCGATGATTTCATCAATCTTAAAACTCAACAATCGGTCTTGGGTACATGGTATATGAGTACACGTATGCGTGTACGCGGTGGTATGAGTATGGGTGCTTCGACGCAATTCTCATTGTTTAAAAGATGATAATTTGCTCCTAACATTGTTCTATCTTTCAAGCAAACCAACTAAATAATTGAATAATCAAGAGAAATTACGCGGTGTACTAGCACTAACGAATAACACAGCTTCCAATCAAGGTCACGCAACACGATTACAATTTGTGAGTGCGCGGATCAAAGTCGGATTCGGCACACCACATTTTATAGTGAATTTATTGATATTGATTCAAGATTGTAAATATTTATCTTTTTTATATAAACTTAGTCAAACTTAAAAACATTGACTTTTTACTAATCATTGGACGCCTTATATTTTGGGATATCTTTTTTAAAAAGCTGATAATTTGTCCCTAACATTGTTTTATTTTTCAAGCAAACCTACCAAATAATTGAATAATCAACGGAAATTACGCGGTGTACTAGCACTAACGAACATCACAGCTTCTAATCAAAGTCACGCAGCACGATTACGATTGTGAGTGCGTGGATCGAAGTCGGATTCGGCGCACCACATTTTATCGGATCTCACGTTGGGTTCCCGTGTTCCAAAGGAAATCGCTCTCGGTCGCCGGCCTCGCTTCTCCGTCCACTCCACCCAAGCAGGCACGCAACGCAACACATCGCGTAGACATGGAAAATTTCGGTTCTCCCGAGCGAATGGCCAACGCGGATGGTACATTGTTTAAGCTGATGGGTACAGTGGACTGTTGGACTGAATCGTCTGCTGGGGGCGAAAAAGTCTTCCGCTAGGGGTCGGCGCCGAATCTGTGAGATTGCTGCATGTCCATGACTAACAGGCGTACGGTCAGTAACAACAGTTGCGCCCAACAATTGTCTCATGAGACCTTCGTAAACCCTGGTTATTAGTCCATGCAAAAATGTGCATGGCAATTTTAAATGTCGGGAACACAGTACATTAGTATTCGCATGCAGGAAACACTAAAAACACTACTCCATACTTCCTTCCTCCGGAAATACGTCACTCACATTTGCCTAGATTCACATATATCTACACACTAAATCGTGTCTAGATACATGGAAATTTAGACAAACCTGACTCACTAATTTAGTAAAAAACACGCAGGAAACATGGAGTATAATCTAAATTTCAAATGTACCCTGATTAAGTAATTATCCCATACATGCCATCTGTAGCATACATGGATTACCATGAAACACATGAAGGGGCAAATATTACAAAATGGTTGACCAATTGGTGACAACTATTCCAAGAAAAATAAACTAGAAATGGTGATACCTATTCGAAATACTTTTAAAACTACAATCTAAATTGTCTTTTTTTGTCATTCTTATATTATCTAATTATGCATGCGATTTATAAATATTGTGGGGAGAAGTCTTGTTCAACAAGAAAGTAGAAAATGAAACAGAAATAAAACAAAATGAAGGCCCAACCCTAAGTTCCCGAGAGAGACACGCTAGTGGCTACGGTTTCCTTGCCTTCCGCCGCCGCCGGTCCGCCTCACCTCTTGTGGTCTTAGGGCCATGGAGGTGCGTCGTCCTAAGGCCCCAAAGTTTTATCGCACAAGAGAAGCAACTTTCATCAATGAAGAGAAGCATAGATCAGAAGAAACGCCGACCAAATTCGGCGAGATCCGCGGGAGACACGCCTCCACACGTCATTCGGCGATGCTAGAAGCACCACGAGAACGCGGGCTAGATGTGGAGGACTTTATTCCATCTTAAGAGATATTTTCCTAAAACCTATATTCTCCTGTCAATTTTCGTAAACCTATATTTCCTGACAACTTTCCTAAAACCAGCAAGGCTTCCTGAGTAGGACACAAACGCTACAAATCTGTATGTATATGTAGAAATCTAAATGAGCCATATGTGTTTTGATAGGGCTTCAGTTCTGCGAAATGACCATCGTGCCCTCGGAACCAAAGCAATATCGTGCAATCTGAGCAATCCATGCGTTTTTCGTTGATGTCTTTTGAGGAGGGGTCTATAGAAGCAGAAACCAAAGGAAAAATATGTTATCTCAGGGAAATACACCATTATATATGTGGCCCAATAGTTTATAGTAAGTGTAGAGAGTACTTTTTTTTCCCGAGGAAGTCTTGTTTATATCGATTTTCTCTTAAAAATGTATTTATTCGTGCTATTCTCCTAAAACCTATATTCTCCTGTCAAGTGTCGAAAGATTTGACGTGCTTTTCAAACTGTGTAGGAGGTATACAGTGCGATGGATCTGCCCGACTGCCAAGCAGAAGAGGACAGCGGAGGCCACCCGTGCGCACATGGGATGATGATTAAGTGCTGCTCCTTGATTATGCCATCAAGGTCTTTCGGAGATCGATCGGATGGACCTGGCGCTGCCAAAAGTCCATTCTGTAATGATTAGGCGCCGGATTAGGCTGGGAAAACCTGGCCGGTGTGTGTGTGTGTGTGTGTGGTGGCTCTCACTTGGTAATCAACTATTACGAACAGCAGATCCAATCCAATCCGATCGAGTCCACTAGCTAAAGCAAAGGGGGCGACTTCTTTTCTGCGTGTGGCTGGATCGATTAGCTCGTTATTTATCGTCTCCACTGGAGATATATTAGCCACTCAGTAGCTACCTAGTCTGTATTTTCCCTCCTAGCATACAGGCTACGGAGGTTTGTTTAGTTTGTAGAGGGCGGTTAGTTAGCAAACTGCATGTGCTTATGCAAACAAGATGCATGTAGGTTAGACTTGGCCAGTGTTCATTATTTAACGACTGATGATAGATGTTTGATCGTAATTTCTAATTCGAGGTTGGGTGTGGCCAGTGTGAGTAACTAAGGATTCAGCTTAGTCGTTACTTGAGGAGTCGTCGGCAAAACAAAAACAAAAATCCGTGGTAAAATAGAATTTACTTTGAAGGCAATATGACCAGTATATACGTACTCCTAATACATGTTTTGGATCTCAAAAAAAAAGAAAAGAGAAAGGATCTAAAAAAACATGTTTTGCAAGTTTCGAGCACCACGAAAGAATGAAAAGAAAGAACGACAGCTAGTCATATTGCAATTCCAATGCGATACTAATATCCACGTTGATTTTGACTAGTACTGAATTTTGGGGAAGATTCGGTGGCGTTGTACTCATTCCGTTTTCTTTTCCGCATTCGAAAACAAAACAGATGTACGTGCAAGTGCATACCCGTATGGCCGGGGGCCTGATCAAAGACGACGCACCAACGCGACAAAACCCGTATGGGCGGGGAGCAGGGGGGCCGTCGCGCGCCAAATTAAGCATGGCTTCACGTTTCATGAGCGGGGGGCCGGACGGCCACACTTTCGGTTTTCTTATCTGATGGACGATCATCATAATAACGTGTTTTTGGACGTGGTTCCGCCCTAGATTAGGCGCCAATCTTGTTAACTCATCGCGTAATCAAGTGCTTTTTTTGTTAACAGCCAAATGGGTATTTATTTTACGATGATATCTTGCTAGCTAGCGTACGTGGCCGCCGACCGATCACGGTGGCCTAAGCTAGCTATCTACGCATGCATCACCACGCCGCCGAGCAAGCGCACGTACGCATGGCGTACATGGTGATGCATGCACAAACGCGCGTCGCTTTTCCGCCGGGCGGCCGGCCGGCGAGGGATTGAACCGGTTCCCTGTAAAAAAAAGGCCCTGAAGCTAGCCATGGAGAGGATATCTCGATCCATATCTCCAACCCAGGAACGAGCATAATTTTGGTCTTATAATTTTCCTCTGCTCAAGGAAAGCTCTGCCCCGTTTGGTTCGTCTCGCTTGATCGCCTTATTCCAGTCTTTATCTGGATGTTACTAATTTGGGATCTGTACTCCGTTAGCGTGGCGAACGAGAGAGATTAATAATGCTTGATGAGATTTATATATGTCACATGCGGACTCTCTAGATGGAGAATGTTGGGAATATTGCTCCACCTCGCGTAGATCTGCTCGTACCAATGAAAAATCCCTGATTTGATGTAAAAGTTGGATGCCGGAGGAAAGACAATGGTGTAGGTATTGAGCGGTCAACCTAGAGTCTCCATCTCCACTCGTCGATCGGCCAAGGAAGTGTTAGATATTTCTGCGCAAAACGTCTGGAGTTTGAGGCAGATGAACTTTTTTATTTTTGCAAAATATACGGCTTGGAAAAGTAAGGGGATATCTACAAGTTAGTCTCTTTCATAAAATTTTCTCGTACAATCGAGAATGAAGTTTTCATTCTTTACATGCGAGGTCATGAAGTAGTAATTACCTCCAATCTCTCTAAAGTCTCGATTGTTTGGGTTTTTGAAATGAGATATTTACGGAATCCCCATGAATAAGATCAAATTTTATTCCATGTTATTTTCATATATAAGATTCTTCTTTCTTATTCTTAAGCATGCTCTCGAGAGGGTTTTCATCACGATTTCTGTTTTCTCTTTATTTCCCTTTTTATTTGTTGACATAAATATATTTATTTCTTAGTCGATATTAATTCGCTCGATTGTTTCGACTGTAATTAGTAATTACCTCCAATCTATGGAAAGTCTCGATTGTTTTGATTTTTGGAATGAGATATTTACAGAATCCCCATGAATAGGATCAAATTTTATTCCATGTTATTTTCATAAGATTCTTCTTTCTTATTCTTAAGCATGCCCTCGAGAGGGTTTTCATCATGATTTCTATTTTCTCTTTATTTTCCTTTTTATTTGTTGACATAAATATATTTATTTCTTTGTCGATATTAATTTGCTCGATGGCTTTTTACCACGCGTGTATACTAGGAATAAAGCTGAAGATTCTGTGAGGATTTAATCTAGGTGTTGAGTACGGATAACTTCACTTCTGCCAGACACCATTGTTATGGTTTGCGGAATGCTTAAATGAAGATTCATGCTTTTTTATTTGGTTTACAAACACTTAGAATCTATGAGTCTTGAAGTACAAAAAACATACACATGATTGAAATATCATGACCGATTAGTCCCGTGTAAGGCAAAAACCCATGAGTTGCTCAACGTAGGCCCTTGGTTACTTATTAGCCAGAGAAGGGAAATAAAAGGAGCATCATTAGAACTCGGAGGGAATACATTTATTTTGAATTACTTTTTGTGGTTTATCAAAATTATTGCAAGACAAGTTCCTGTCACAAGATTTAATGCATCCAATTCCATGACCAAACATCACGAATAAAGCGTCCTTTCATATTGTCATGTGTGATATGTTTTTTCTAAAATTATGTTGATAGCCTAGTAATAGCGTTTGTAGTGCATGAGTATAGTATGTAATGTTTTTTGTGATAGTGATTGCCGTTCAAATCCCTGTTTTACCATACCGTTGTGAAAATATAAAATTTCATAATAGTGGATGGCTGCGTGCATGAATCAATGCAGAGGCTGGAATTTTCAAAAAAGAGAAAGACTAGAGTTCATTCAACTAAGTTTTTTTCTTTACTTTCATCGGACGTCGGTGTTTCCTTGGCTACAAATTCTATTTGATGCGCGAGACTATTTCCCGAATCACGCAAGGAACCAAACAGTACACGTTGAATTTTTTCGACATCATGTATTCCAAATGGTCCACCGTAGGATTTCTGCAACAAAACGTTATGGTGTATAATCCTTGACAATTTTCACCTTCCACAAAGGGGAAAAAAGCCGCCTTCAAGATGAAGTCATATATTTATCCAATTATATAATCGATATGGGCATGGACCTAACACGGTTGTAGGAAACACTCACCTAACCAAAGCTTCAAATACTCAAATGATAGCATGGGTCCAGCAACAAGGCCCTTAAGCACATTTACGCCCCCTACCTTTTCTCACAAAAGCAGGATTAGCTCGCCGGCCTAAACGAGCCAAGCATTTCCTTTTGATTCGAGAAAAGGAGGAGTACGAAAGAACAGCTTCGATGGGGCACTCGATGATACTACCTAGCTAGCTAGCTAACCTACATGATTAGTGCGTGCTAATAAACCTCCCGCCCGCTTCCGCCGATCTTTAGAATCCCTCCGCTTTTCCGCACGGCGGAGCGAGACACTAAACAAGGACGGGGGGTTTAGCCACCGATCGATCGCGTCATCATTATCATCTTGGGTGCCTCCGGTTATCGTCGACCTCTCGGACGTCTTAATCGATCAATCTATCTCCACGCCATCTTTTGGAAATTCCATCGAGTGGAATATGAGGAGCGATCGAGTGCCTTGCCATGGCGACGTGCCTTTGCCGCGGTATTTCTTTGTTTTACGTACGGGGAGGTCGCAGCGCTTGGAGCTGCCTTAAGGCCGCGCCACCAACCTCCCTGCGTGCTCGTTTACACCTGCTTTATTACAGCGAACGGCTCCTCACACTGACACGATTTCTGCTTCTGTTTCAGGGAAGGGCCTCTTTCCTCTGAGGTTGTGTGTTCTAGTAGTGGCTGGGTTGCTGTTGCAGCATACCACGCTGACATAGGGTGACCTATGCAAAGATGGAGCGGCTGTCTTTTCTGCCACTGCATTTAGAACATGCACACTAGGCCTCAAAATTTCATGATTTCCAAAAGACATCAAGGTGAATGAAATCAAGGAGGTGGTGTCTCATAGGTATACACCCATTATGGAAAATGTATAAAAACTGCATTTTAATACGTCAACAAATCTTTTTTTTCACATGTACATCCTATAATTTTTTGGTCTTTTTTACACAAGCTTCAAAAAATGTTTTTTTCTACCGAAACTTTGTGTCCGAACTTAGAATATCCGGTCGCACACACGGGTATAATTTGATTTGTTTTGATATTTTAAAATATGGTTTTAGACAATGGGTGCGTCTACACCTATGAGACAAAATGGATTTCATTTTCGTAAAACACCTTACATATTTTAAAAAAAAAGTTGTATATGTGGCAATGCCCAACACAGATACCCTATATAACTCAAAAGGTGACCCGATCTTCACGGATCTCGTGGCCAAATCGATGGGGAAAATGAGGAAAAGGGAAAAGGTAGCGGAAGCAAACACACACCTCGCAAAGAACACGATGAACACACACGCAAACACAACACGATACAAGACTTATTGGTCCCTCCGGCGGCCACCGGTCCGATAGAATTATATAAAATGACGCCATAAGAAGGTTTCCCATTTTTATGATATTTATTGAATTAGTTGTGCCTAACCCTCGCCCGAGACACATCAAAATCGATAGCAATTTTCTCAAAAGTTGTTTAAGAAAAGAAACTTTTTAAACCTTCTTTATGTTCAAGTGCCAATGTTTACGTATTTTCACATGTAGTGTCAAAGTTCAACCTGAAAAAAAGAGAAAGATCTGGGCATGGGAAACCCGACCCAAAATAAGCCTGACAAGCCATGCTTTTTAGGACCGTGGGGCAGGCTCGGATTCGACATCTGCGTGACCAAGTGGCAGCTCGGGCCTAGCTCAGGCTAAGAGATAAGTCAAAGTTGGGGAAAGGCCCGACCCGTGACCCGATGACGCGGTAGATTTGGTGCACTTCTGGCTGGGCTCGAACTGAGATTTTTGGCTCGATTTTGGGACATGTGCATCGGGCTTTTTGCACCCCCGCTCCAGCTCGATAAATCCCCATGAGATCAAGGGCAATAGTAGAGCCAACTGCTGGCTATAAGCCATGTCCATGTCATATAGAGTCAATCTAATAGCCAACATGTACAATAGCTAGAGACAAAAATATTCTATTTTATTAATGCATGGTGCACTTTACACTCTCATACAGTGCCTAGGAGCATGTGCTATAGCTGGCTCTTAACTAACTGTGCAATGCGTGAAAAAAAGGTGTCTAAGACCATGTACTATGTGGTCTTAAAACGGTTCAAAAGCGTATAGGAATCGGTTCCACACATAGTGGAGAACCGACTCAATCTCTTTGACAGAAGAAGGGAACCAACAAGTTGGTTTGACTTGTAACAATAAAATAGCTGAATATCGGCTCAACACGTCGAGCTCGTTGGGGAACCCCAAGAGGAAGGTATGATGAGCACAGCAGCAAGTTTTTCCTCAGTTATGAAATCAAGGTTATCGAACCAGTAGGAGTAAGGAAACGCCTCCAAGGTGTTGTTTCCAACCTGGAATCCTGCACAACACAACCACAGAACTTTGCCCCCAACTTACAGTGAGGTTATCAATCTCACCGGTTTTGCTGAAAACAAAGGATTAAACATATTGTGTGGAAGATAGTAATTGCTTGCAGAAAGTAAACAGAAAACAGTAAATAGATTTGTAGATTGATGGTAAAAGAATGGACCGGGGTCCATAGTTCACTAGAGGTGATTCTCCTTAAGATAGATGACAAGTTGGGTGAACAAATTACAGCGGGGCAATTGACAGACACCGAGAAAACATACATGCATATACTAATCATCTTGACTCCTATGAGATTTGATTGGGCATTACAACATTATACATAAACCGTAATCCAACTACATCTATGACTAATAATCCACCTTTAGGTTATCATCCGACCCCCCTCCAGTATTAAGTTACAAGCAATAGATAATTGTATTAAGAAAAGTGTGTAAAGTAAACAATACGATTGTTATATGAACAAAGGATTTTTTTTCCTAGTAGCAATAGCACATCTAGTACCTTAGAGATTTCTGTCAATTCCCCAGATTCCTAGAGGCATGAACCTGTTGGAGATATACCCAAGAGGCAATAATAAAAGTGGTTATTATTATATCTTTGTGTTTATGATGAATGTTTGCATCCCATGCTATAATTGTATTATAAGGAAACACTAATACATGTGTGTTTTTTAAACATAAAAGAGTCCCTAGTAAGCCTCTTGTTGAACTAGCTTGTTGATTAATTGATGATCATGGTTTCCTGATCATGGACATTGGATGTCATTAATAACAAGGTTATATCATTAGGAGAATGATGTGATGGACACACACCCATAGTAAGCGTAGCATAAGATCAAGTCATTAAGTTTGTATTGCTACAAGCTTTCAAATGCATAGTAACCTAATCCTTCGACCATGAGGTTATGTTAATCACCATCACCGGATGGGTACTTTGATGACATCAAACACCGCTTCATAACTGGGTGGTTATAAAGGTGTCATTGGGTATTCTGAAAGTATGTGTTGAAGCGCATGGACCAAGATTGGGATTTGTCCATCCATATGACGGATAGATATGCTCTAGGCCCTCTCGGTGGAATGTCATCTAGTTAGCTTGCAAGCATGTGACTAGGTCACAAGGGATGACATAACATGGAACGAGTAAAGAGTACTTATCAGTAACGACGTAGAACTAGGTATGGAGATACCGACGATCAAACCTCGGATAAGTAGAGTATCACGTGACAAAGGGAATTGGTTTCGTATGTTAATGGTTCTATCGATCACGAAGTCATCGTTGAGTATGTGGGAGCCGTTATGGATCTCCAGATCCCGCTGATGGTTATTGATCGGAGAGGTGTCTCCATCATGTCTGCATATTCACGAACCGTAGGGTGACACACTTAAGGTTCGAAGTTGTTTTAAGTAGATATGGAATGTGCGTTGGAGACCGAATGTTGTTCGGAGTCTTGGATTGGATCCGGGACATCACGAGGAGATCCGGAATTGTCCGGAGAATAAAATTCATATAATGGAGATCATTTTCTAAGTTAGGAAATGTTACGGAGTATTTATATGGGGATTCTAGAAGGTTTCGGAATGTTCCGGAAGGTTCTAGAAGATTTTTTGGAGTTTACTTGAAAACCAAGAAAGGATAAAGGGAAACTTAAAGGGTAAGTAAGGGAAACTTGGGGGGGAAGGACTCTCCCCCCAAGCTCCCTTGTGCGCCGGCCCTAGGGGGTGGGCCTAGGTGTGGGAACCCTAGGCCGCATCCCTCCCTCTATATATAGAGGGGTGGAGGCACCACCCCCCTTTGCCCCCCTCCCACTCAAAACCCTAGCCGCCTCTCTCCTCCTCCTTCCATCTGCTCTGTCTTAGGCGAAGCCCTGCAGAATTCTCTACTCCACCACCACCACCACGCCGTCGTGCTGCTGGGATTCCGTGGAGAGATCTACTACCTCCGTTGCTCGCTGGAATGAGGAGAGGAAGGTCTGCTTCGACTCCGCACGTGTGATCGACTGCGGAAGCGCTGCCGGAACGTGGCGCCGGAAGGATCGTCTACTCGATTTTGAGATCGGCAAGTGATCGTCTACATCAACCACAAGATCCGATCTCGCACAAGGCTTTCGGATCTACAAGGGTTAGTACAGATCTATCTCGTTGCACATGTCTAATAGATTAGATCTTGGCTTTTATCTAGATTAGATCTGGGTTTTGTTCGTCCTTGTGGTAGAATTTTTTTGTTTTCCATGCTAGGAACCCATCAGTGGTATCAGAGCCTTGTCTATGCGTAGATCTGTTGCACGAGTAGAACACAATGGTTTTGTGGGCGTTGGTGCTCGTGTCGTCTTTTGCTTTGTGTACTTTGCATCTTGCGGTATGGTGGGATGAAGCGGCTCGGGCTAACCTTACATGTCATCACACATGAGACTTGCTCCACGCTTGACGTGTAACTTGCTTTGCACAAGTGGCTTTACGGGTGTCTGTCTCTCCCACCATAGTATAAATCCAATTTACACTTTGTACTTGATAGCACTTGTATCAACGTTGTGGTTCAGTTTCGTAGGTAAGATCCGTTCTTATTCGAAAGCCCCAAACCACGTAAAACATGCAAAGAAAATTAGAGGCGTCTAACTTGTTTTTGCAGGGGTTTTGTGATGTGATATGGCCATCATGTGATTGTGATTATATTTGATGTATGCAATGATCCTTGTTGTAATATGGCAATCGGCAGGAGCCTAATGGTTGTCTTTAATTCTGTTAAGACCTGCGTGTCTATTCATCTTGTAATAGCTTTATTCCAAGTAGTTGTAATAGTTGCTAGTGATGATGGAAAACCATGAAGCGGCGCCACTGACCTTGACGCAATGCTGGTGATGATGGAGATCATGTTCGTGCTTTGGAGATGGAGATCAAAGGCATAAGAAGAAAGGGCCATATCATATCACACTAATTATGAATTGCCTGTGATGTTAATCCTTTATACATCTTGTATTGCTTAGATCGCGACAGTAGCATTATAAGATGATCCCTCTCACTAAATATCAAGTAATAAAGTGTTCGTCCTTAGTTGGCACCGTTGCTAAGACTCGTCGTTTCGAAGCATCTCGTGATGATCGGATGTGATAGATTCTATGTGTGCATACAACGGGTGCAAGCCAGATTTGCACATGCGGAAACTAAGGTTAATCTTGACGAGCCTAGCATGTACAGACATGGTCTCGGAACACGGAATACCCAAAGGTAGAGCACGAGTCATACAAATGATATGATGAACATGAAGATTGTTCGCCGATGAAAATACATCTTCTCTCGTGAAGATCGGACTTGGTGTAGTGGACTTGGTTCATGTAATCACTAAGACAATGTGAGGGATGTTGTTTTGAGTGGGAGTTCACCTAGTTAAGAATTAAAATTGAACTCAATTTATCATAAACTTAGTTTAAACTACTTGCAAATTTGTTGTAGATTATGGCGAACCTCTCCATCAATTTCAATGTGTTCCTAGAGAAAGAAAAGCTTAAGAACAATGGAAGCAACTTCACGGACTGGCTCCATGGACTGAAGATTGTCCTCAGGGTTAGTCAGTTGACCTATGTGCTCGAAGCACCGCTAGGTGACCCACCTGCAGAAGATGCCACCGATGACGTAAAGAATGTTTACGCCACTCGGAAAAATCATTACTCCACAGTTCAGTGTGCCATCCTGTACGGTTTAGAAACAGAGCTTCAGAAGCGCTTTGAGCACCACGACCCGTTCGAGATTATTAAGGAGCTCAAGCTCATTTTTGAGACTCACACGGTCGTGGAGAGCTATGAGGCCTCCAAAAAGTTCTTTAACTGTAAGATGGAAGAGGGTAGCCCCGTTAGCGAGCACGTGCTCACCATGTCTGGGCACGCAAACAAGCTCCATGAGTTGGGGATAACAATTCTTAATGAGTTAGGGATTCACCGTGTCCTCCAATCACTGCCACCGAGTTATAAGAACTTCGTGATGAACTACAATATGCACTGCATGAACAAGACGTTGCCTGAACTATCGTCCATGCTGAAAACTGCTAAAGTGGAGATCAAGAAGGAGCACCAAGTGTTGATGGTCAATAAGACCACCAATTTCAAGAAACGGGGCAAGCCTAAGAACAAGGGCAACTTCAAGAAGGACGGCAAGAAAGCTGCCGCACCTGCTAAGAAGCCCAAGGCTGGTCCTAAGCCTGAAACTTAATGCTTCTACTGCAAGGGTGCTGGTCACTAGAAGCGTAACTGCCCCAAGTACCTGGCAGATCTGAAGAACGGCAACATCAAGAAGAAAGGTATATTCGATATACATGTTATTGATGTGTATCTTACTAGTAATCGTAGTAGTGCCTGGGTATTTGATATTGGTTCGGTTGCTCATATTTGTAACTCGAAACAGGAGCTGCGGAATAAATGAAGATTGGCGAGAGACGAGGTGACGATGCGCGTTGGAAATGGCTCCAAGGTTGATGTGATCGCCGTCGGCACGCTCCCTCTACATCTACCTTTGAGATTAGTTTTAAATTTGAATAATTGTTTTTTGGTGCCTGCATTAAGCATGAACATTATATCTGGATCTTGTTTATTGCGAGACGGTTACTCTTTTAAGTCCGAGAATAAAGGTTGTTCGATTTATATGAGTAATATCTTTTATGGTAATGCACCTAAGATGAATGGTTTATTCTTACTGAATCTCGATAGTAGTGATACACATGTTCACAACATAGATGCTAAACGAACAAAATTGAATGATAATTCTACATACATGTGGCACTGTCGTCTTGGTCACATTAGAGTGAAGCGTATGAAGAAACTCCATTCTGATGGACTTCTTGAATCACTTGATTTTGAATCACTTGAAAGATGCGAAGCATGTCTAATGGGAAAAATGACTAAGACTCCATTCTCTGGAATAATGGAGCGAGCTACAGACTAATTGGAAAATAATACATACCGATGTGTGCGGTCCAATGAGTGTAGCATCGCGTGGTGGATATCGTTATGTTCTCACTTTCACGGATGACTTAAGTAGATATGAGTATGTCTACTTTATGAAACATAAGTCCGAAACTTTCGAGAAGTTGAAGGAATTTCAAAGTGAGGTGGAAAATCATCGTAACAAGAAGATTAAGTTTCTGCGTTCTGACCGCGGAGGTGAATATCTAAGTTATGAGTTTGGCATGCATTTAAAGAAATGTGGAATACTTTCGCAGTTGACACCGCCGGGAACACCACAGCGTAATGGTGTGTCCGAACGTTGTAATCGAACTCTCTTAGATATGGTTCGGTCTATGATGTCTCTTACAGATTTACCGCTATCTTTTTGGGGCTATGCATTAGAGACAGCCGCATTCACTTTAAATAGGGAACCATCTAAATCCGTTGAAACGACACCATACGAATTGTGGTTTGGAAAGAAACCTAAGTTGTCGTTCCTTAAAGTTTGGGGTTGCGAAGCATATGTAAAGAAGTTACAACCTGATAAGCTTGAACCCAAAGCGGAGAAATGTGTCTTCATAGGATACCCTAAAGAAACAATTGGGTATACCTGCTATCATAGATCCGAGGGAAAAGTTTTCATTGCCGAGAATGGATCCTTTCTTGAGAAGGAGTTTCTCTCGAAGGAAGTGACTAGAAGGAAAGTAGAACTGGACGAGGTTATTGAACCTTCTGTCGGAGTTGAGAGTAGCGCAGCACCGGAAGATGTTTTTGTGCCGCCTGCACCAATTGGAGAGGAAGCTCATGATGGTGATCATGAAACTTCAAACGAAGTTGCTGCTGAACCTCGCAGGTCAACGAGGGTTCGTACCACTCCTGATTGGTATGACCCTGCCTTGAACGTCATGTTGGTGGACAACACTGATGACCCTGCGACGTATGAAGAAGCTATGGTGAGCCCAGATTCCGACAAATGGCTAGAAGCCATGAAATCTGAAATGGGATCCTTGTACGAAAACCAAGTGTGGACTTTGGTGGACTTACCGGATGGCCGTAAGGCTGTCTAGAACAAATGGATTTTCAAAAGAAAAACAGATGCTGATGGTAATGTTACCGTCTATAAAGCTCGACTTGGCGCGAAAGGGTTCCAACAAATTCAAGGAGTTGACTACGATGAGACATTCTCACCAATAGCGAAGCTAAAGTCTATGAGGATTTTGTTAGCAATTGCTGCATATTTCGATTATGAGCTTTGGCAGATGGATGTCAAAACGGCGTTCCTTAATGGTGACATTGAGGAAGAGTTGTATATGGTACAACCCAAGGGTTTTGTCGATCCTAAAGATGCTGACAAGGTATGCAAACTTCAGCGCTCCATTTATGGACTGAAGCAAGCATCCCGGAGTTGGAATCAACGTTTTGATAAAGTAATCAAAAACTTTGGATTTATACAAACTTATGGAGAAGCTTGTATTTACAAGAAAGTGAGTGGGAGCTCTGTGGCATTCCTAGTACTATATGTAGATGACATATTGTTGATTGGGAATGATATAGAACTTCTTAATAGTGTCAAAGCCTATTTGAATAATAGTTTTTCAATGAAGGATCTTGGCGAAGCGGCATATATTCTAGGCATCAAGATTTATAGAGATAGATCAAGACGCCTAATAGCGCTTTCACAAAGTACATACTTGGACAAAGTTCTAAAGAAGTTTAGAATATAAGGGAGCAAGAAAGGGTCCGTGCCCATGTTGTCAGGTAAGACCTTGAGTAAGACTCAAAGTCCAGCTACGGCAGAAGATAGAGAGAAGATGAATAATATTCCCTATGCCTTGGCCATAGGTTCTATCATGTATGCCATGCTGTGTACAAGACCGGATATAGCACATGTTGTTAGTTTGACTAGCAGATATCAAAGTGATCCTGGAATGGAGCACTGGACAGCGGTCAAGAATATCCTAAAGTACCTGAATAGGACTAAGGATATGGTTCTTTCTTATGGAGGTGATGAATAGTTTGTTGTAAATAGTTACACTGATGCTAGTTGGAACACCGATCCAGATGACTCGAAGTCACAGTATGGATACGTATTTATTTTGAATGGTCTGCAGTGAGCTGGAGGAGTGCCAAGCAAAGCGTTGTGGCGAAATCTTCAACTGAATCGGAATACATAGCTGCTTCGGAGGCTGCACAAGAAGCCATATGGATGAAGGAGTTCATTACTGAACTTGGCGTGGTTCCTAGTGCGTTGGACCCGATGGCCATCTACTGTGACAACACAGGTGCCATAGCTAATGCACAGGAGCCAAGGTCACATAGCAAGCTGAAGCACATCAAGCTACGTTTCCATGCTATTCGCGAGTATGTCCGAGATGGTGACATAAAGATTTGCAAAGTACACACTGATCTGAATGTGGTAGATCCGTTGACTAAACCTCTCCCTAGAGCAAAGCATGACCAACACCAGAACGCCATGGGTGTTAGGTATATTACCATGTAATCTAGATTATTGACTCTATTGCAAGTGGGAGACTGTTGGAGATATGCCAAAGAGGCAATAATAAAAGTGGTTATTATTATATCTTTGTGTTTATGATGAATGTTTGCATCCCATGCTATAATTGTATTATAAGGAAACACTAATACATGTGTGTTTTGTAAACATAAAAGAGTCCCTAGTAAGCCTCTTGTTGAACTAGCTTGTTGATTAATTGATGATCATGGTTTCCTGGTCATGGACATTGGATGTCATTAATAACAAGGTTATATCATTAGGAGAATGATGTGATGGACACACACCCATAGTAAGCGTAGCATAAGATCAAGTCATTAAGTTTGTATTGCTACAAGCTTTCAAATGCATAGTAACCTAATCCTTCAACCATGAGGTTATGTTAATCACCATCACCGGATGGGTACTTTGATGACATCAAACACCGCTTCGTAACTGGGTGGTTATAAAGGTGTCATTGGGTATTCTGAAAGTATGTGTTGAAGCGCATGGACCAAGATTGGGATTTGTCCATCCATATGATGGATAAATATGCTCTGGGCCCTCTCGGTGGAATGTCATCTAGTTAGCTTGCAAGCATGTGACTCGGTCACAAGGGATGACATAACATGGAACGAGTAAAGAGTACTTATCAGTAACAAGGTAGAACTAGGTATGGAGATACCGACGATCAAACCTCGGATAAATAGAGTATCGCGTGACAAAGGGTATTGGTTTCGTATGTTAATGGTTCTATCGATCACGAAGACATCGTTGAGTATGTGGGAGCCGTTATGGATCTCCAGATCCTGCTGATGGTTATTGATTGGAGAGGTGTCTCCATCATGTCTGCATATTCACGAACCGTAGGGTGACACACTTAAGGTTCGAAGTTGTTTTAAGTAGATATGGAATGTGCGTTGGAGACCAAATGTTGTTTGGAGTCTCGGATTGGATCCGAGACATCACGAGGAGATCCGGAATTGTATGGAGAATAAGATTCATATAATGGAGATCATTTTCTAAGTTAGGAAATGTTCCGGAGTGTTTATATGGGGATTCTAGAAGGTTTCAGAATGTTCCGGAAGGTTCTAGAAGATTTTTTGGAGTTTACTTGAAAACCAAGAAAGGATAAAGGGAAACTTGGAGGGTAAGTAAGGGAAACTTGGGGGAGGAAGGACTCACCCCCCAAGCTCCCTTGTGCGCCGGCCCTAGGGGGTTGGCCTAGGGGTGGTAACCCTAGGCCGCACCCCTCCCTCTATATATAGAGGGGTGGAGGCGCCACCCCCCTTTGCCCCCCTCCCACTCAAAACCCTAGCCGCCTCTCTCCTCCTCCTTCCATCTGCTCTGGCTTGGGCGAAGCCCTGCAGAATTCTCTACTCCACCACCACCACCACGCCGTCGTGCTGCTGGGATTCCGTGGAGAGATCTACTACCTCCGCTGCTCGCTGGAACAGGGAGAGGAAGGTCTGCTTCGACTCCGCACGTGTGACCGACTGCGGAAGCGCTACCGGAACACGGCGTCGGAAGGATCGTCTACTCGATTTTGAGATCGGCAAGTGATCGTCTACATCAACCACGAGATTCGATCTCGCACAAGGCTTTCGGATCTACAAGGGTTAGTACAGATCTATCTCGTTGCACATGTCTAATAGATTAGATCTTGGCTTTTATCTAGATTAGATCTGGGTTTTGTTCGTTCTTGCGGTAGAATTTTTTTGTTTTCCATGCTACGAACCCATCAGAACCCACTATCGAGCATAAATACTCCCTCTTGGAGTTACTAGCATCTACTTGGCCAAGATAGATACTAACAATAGAAAGCATGGAAGATCACAAATAACATAGACATGATAGAATCAACAATCAATCTGAAATAGCATCTCAATATCCATCGGATCCCCGCAAACACAACATGTAGATTACAAATAGATGATCTTGATCATGAACGGAGTTCACAAGATCTAAACATGGTAGCACAAAGGAGAAAAACCAACCATCTAGCTACTACATGGACCCGTAGTCCAGGGATGAACTACTCACGCATCACACTAGAGGCAGTCATGGTGATGAAGAAAGCTTCCAGGGTGATCTCTCCCCTCCGGCAGGGTGCCGAGAAGAGTTTTAGATCCCTCCCGATCTAGGGATGGAGATGGCAGCGGCTACAAACTCTTTCGTGGAATTTTGATTGGGTACTTAGGGTTTTCGTCCCGGAGGCAATATATAGGCGAAGGGGTGTCAACACCCGAATTTTTAATCCCAGATGCCTGTTATGCCATACATCGCAATCCCAGGATTACCATTTTTGCGAGACATAACAGATTGGATATCACAGTACATCATCCATTACAAACCATAATAAGGTCTTACACAAATAAAGGATCTCATGATCCAGTCTTAGTACAATCAAGTAGCGGAATAAATAGCGTAGCGGTGGGGTCCATCTTCAGAGTCACAGGCAATGCTTACGATGGGAGATAGTCTTAGTTATCATAGCCGTCCTACTGTCCTTCATCTTGGTAGTCTCCTTCATAGTCTGGCCATGGGAATAGCCAGGGACAAAAGCCATGAGTACTCTTTAAGTACTCGCAAACTATCACTAACAAGTAGGGTAGTTCTAGTAGGAATGCTAACTCTAAGTTTAATTGTAAAGTTAAGTTTGAAACCTAAGCTGAGTTCTAAAACAAATAAAGATAAAAGAAGTTTGAAAAACACCTAAGTGGGAACTTAATCATCATAGACACAACTCTGTTGTGGTCAAGTCATGTCACAATTCATTTCATAAGTTGTTTTGGAAACATCTGACAACGGAATAGTATGGCCACTCCAACTGTCCATAACCATGGACACGGCTATTCGAATAGTTTGACACTCTACAGAGGTGGTACACTTGCACCACAAGATTCGATACATCTGTCAGGGATAACCCTGAATCATCATACTTAGTATGCAGATAATCAAACATAACCTTTCCTTTACACAGCCTAGTATAAGCACCTCTCCTATGAGCATGGCCTCCCAACCATGACCATCTGTCATCTTGGGCACTACATAGGTGGACAACATTGAGAGGTAGCCTCAGCTCAAACCTCTCCCGCGAGGGAACTAATACTAATGCATATAAATTTCCGGCTAAGCCTTACCCAATTCAGGTATTGTGGCTGTACGGTAAAATTGGAATGGTATCGCATCCGAACCCAACCATCAGTTTTTATAAAAGGGCTAAGGCTCATGCCTCAACATTTTCATCATCATAAACCATTTCTGTTTATCAACACATGCCAAAACATCTCAATAGAATGACTCATCATTCCAAGGTTTTCACAAGTCATTTTCACCAAGTATTCCCATCTAAAGTGAATCAAGTTTTGGTTTAGCTCTAAACTACTAAGTTAAGAGTGTTCACTAATATGGGATGCTAAGATCAATCTCATGCCATAGAATGACATCTAAGTCTAACTAGATAGGTCAAGCTTTATACTCTTTATGCTATCTTTAAACAAGTAAAGGACTTGGTAAAGTAAAGAAAAGTAAAGCTTGTAAATAAAACTTGGAGTAGGTATAAGTCAAAGGGTGTAACCAAAGCATGCCTAAAGCATTTGCTCAACTTAAGGGGGCAAGTGTTAACCTGCTTAGTTCTAGCTTGCTAGGTATAATACTTGCAAGTGTTAACTTGCATAGTTAATGATGGTTTGCTAGTATAATACTTGCAAGTGTTAGCTTGCCAATAATAGCTTGCCTTGGGTAGTGAAGTGGTTGAAGTTGTATTCCTCCTCCTCTTGGTAGAACTCCTCCTCCTTGAAAGCTTGGTCGGTATAATCGTCTACAAATACATAAAGAATACACAATCACCAAACAATACTTAACTAGTCTACTTAGCACACTAAGGCACACATTTGATGATCTATTATCATCACAAGCATCACAAGGTTTGATGAACTAGTTTCCTTCTTTTTATTTGAGAAAAGTAATTTCTACTCATTGAAATTAACTAAGATTTAATCTCCTCCAATTAAAATATGGGATCAGGTGGACACATGTCATCACCACATATTCTAACATATGGGAAGGTGATTTAAAGGTTGGATCACATTTTAATAAGTTTAAGTTCAATATTAAATGATTTAAAGTGACTAGAAATGCATATATAGCATTATTTTGGTACTAGTCCAAAGTCACTGCATGTAAACCTTAATATTATTACATATTCAGATTTCATTTAAAACCTCGGCGTATTAAGGAGGAAGACGCTTGAAGGCCCCGCTCACCCGAAGTAATTTCATAAAATGATTCTTTCTCGATGATGATCGGTCATGGTATCCATAACGTTGATAGGTATGGTTAAATGTGATTTTTGAGAGTTGGAATCAACTCAAAAGCTATTATGGTTGATTTTATAAAAAAAATTGAATGTGCAAAAGCTTCTGTTTTGTTATTTTAACTAGGAGAGATCTCTAACTCTAAATGATTTAAATCCAACGGGCTTGGATAGATATTTTCAGTAGCTTTCCAACAAAATTGGAATCACTCAATTTGGTTTAGTAAATCTTCCTGAAATGATTTTTGAACTAAGGGACAGAAATGGTTTTAAGTCTAAATAGAAAAAACTAAATTTGAATCTGCGGGCTTAGGCGGGAACACTAACGGGCCGGCCCAGTGGAGCTCAGTGGCGCAGAGGGCGACTGACGAGGGGGGTCTGCATGTCAGTGACACTTAAAATCCGAAACGGTATGGGGGATCTGGGCCACACGATTAGAACGCAGATCAACGGCTCACAGTCGTCATCGACAATGGACTCGTCGCCAGCGAGACTGAATCCTAAACGGCCGGTGGGGGTCTACTGGGGACGTACCAGGGCTCCAGTTAGTGCGACGAGGTGGGCAAACAAACTGATGGACGACGGCGGGCTCAGGCGAGGTCGCGGGAGGGGCTGAGGTGGACGGAATCGACGGCAACTTCTCCTCCTCTGCAGCGGCTACCTCCGGCGCAATTCCGGCGAACGACGACTCGAGCGGCTCCGGCGAGAGAGGGGAAATGGTTAGTGGAGAGAGGGGAGTGAGATGGTGTGAAGAAATGGTGCTGGGGTGTCCTCCTTATATAGGCTCGACGAGGGGACCGACGGGTGTGGGCAGGCGTCTCCGGCGAGGGCGGTACAGGGGGCTACCAGCATGGGCGAGGTAGGCGGACGGTGGGCGGTCTGCTGGCGGTCAGCTACGGCACAATGGCGCGGCTAGGGGGGTGCGTAACAGTCGGGAGCTTCCCGCGCTCTGGGAGACAGAGGCGGTGCTCGACGCGGCTCCCGACGACTATGGGTCGCACGGCGGTGCATGGACGTGTCTGGCAGGGTGCTGGGTTGATGGCGGAGCGGCGGGCGCGATATGGTGTCCAGGCACGGTCGGTGGCGTGATGGCGGCGATCGCGCTCTGGCGTGCGCTGCGCATGGCATAGAGAGAAAGGGCGGTGCGGTGCTAAGGTGGTCCAGGGCCTGGCTGGGCTTGGGGAAGGGGCAGGGAGTCGCGGTGTGGTCCGGTCTATCTCCTAGACATGGTGAGAGAGGGAGGGGCGGTTGGCTGCGAGTTGTCCATGCCCGACCGGCGAGCATGGCGCTCAGGTGGCGCGACACTGCTGCAAACGGCTAAGGGGTAGCCTCTTGATGGCAGGGTTGGTACTGGGGGAGACAATGGGAGGAGTTTTAGGCCTTAGTGGCATTTGATCACTGTTTTAAAACAGTAATAGTTAGGCAGTTTGATTAGTGCTCACTAAGTGTTCGACACAATGGCCACATGAAGAAAATATTTGAATTTTTGGAAGATTTTTGGTGGAGTGGTTCATCTCATGCTTAAGCATCTAGGTTTGCTTGGGATTTTGAAATGGAGTTCATTTGAGTGGTTTTTGAAAAAGTGTGATCTATACATATGAACTACATTCAATTTTCAAATGTCATTTAAATTTAGAGTTTGAAAGTTTTTGGGATGAAACAAAGTGGGCCTTGTTACATCACTACTTGTACTAGCAAAGTGTTCAAAGATCCACAATTGTCTCTGTTAAGATTTGAGTGCTAGGAATGCCCAAAGTAGGCTAGGTGATTAAAATGGCAAAAGTGACCATTTGCTTATTTAATTCTTTTTGATTTATTTTTCTTTGGGATTTGCTTGGGGATGATCTAGATGATGTGTAATTCACCTTAGAATCATTTAACAATCAATAGATCCCTTAATCATGGCATTTCAAACAACTCCTATTTTAAATGCACACACATATGAATGCTTAAAGATTTTTAAATAGAAAAAGGTTTTGTTAACCCTAAATTGGGTAGATTTGATCTTGATCACTTGGATTAAAGTTATGGGATGTTACAAGGAGAAAGGTCGGTAGAGTACCAGGGGGCCACACCCCCTGATGGCGCGGCTAGGGCTGGTCACGCCACCACCAGGTGTGTCCGCCCTGGTTCCCCTCCCCGTCTCACTCCGTATTCCTTCTGGTGAAATATTGACTTGGGATTTTGTCCGGTCCAATTCCAAGAATATTTCCTTACTAGCTTTTCTGAAACCAAAAACAGCAGAAAACAGGCAACTGGCACTGTGGCATCTTGTTAATAGGTTAGTTCCAGAAAATGTGTAAAAATACTCCAAAGTGTGGACAAAACATAAGAAAATAGATGTAAAACAAGCATGGAACATAAAAAATTATAGATACGATTGCAATGTATCAACATCCCCAAGCTTAACTCTTGCTCGTCCTCGAGTAGGTAAGTGAACAAAAGAATAATTTTTCAGGTAACATGCACCATCATAATCTTGATCAAAGTATTTGTAGAACATTGATAGCTAGGATCATAGTACTTTAACATAGCATGAAAGATATAGTTCTAACAATAAGACATAGCAACTATGTTATAACATGAAAAGGCACAAACAAAAGATTCATGAATAACAATGCTTTGAAAGACGTTTGTTTGTTTCACATATAGAAACCATAATGAGAATGGTATTCAGCTTATCTCTCATAGTGTAGTGATGACCCACAAGTATAGGGGGTGTATCACAGTATTTTTGATAAGTAAGAGTGTTGAACCCAACGAGGAGCAGAAGGTGTTGATGAGTGACTTGGAGCAGGAATTCTCTGTAAATACTTAGCAAACGGATTTTTAGGGGTTTTTGATAATGCAGATAAATAAAGTATGAGTAAATAAAAGACAATAATAATAATTGCAGCAAGTGGCCCAATCCTTTCTTTAGCAAAGGACAAGCCAGTTGTATTACTTAAGATGACCAAACGTTTTCGAGGACACACGGGAATATTGTCAAGTGCTTTCGCTTCATATAGTTGATTAATCTTCTTTAGTTTGATAAGTGTTGTGTGGGTGAACCTGTGCTAATGTACCGACCTTCCTAGGACTAATACATACTTGTGATTAAACCCCTTGCAAGCATCCGCAAGTACAAGAAAGTAATTAAGATAGAAACCTAACCACAACTTTAAACTCTAAGATCCTGACATCCCTTGTGCAAAGGTTTCCTAACGGGGGTTCAGGTTTCTGTCACTCCGGCAACCCCTACGATTAGTAGCCAAATACACGATGCATTCCCCTAGGCCCATAAAGGTGAAGTGTCATGTAGTCGATGTTCACATGACACCACTAGAAGAATAACACCACAACTTAAATAACAAACTATTGAATCTTTCTCAACACAATTTTACTACTAACAACATGACTTCTCCCATGTCCTCAAGAACTAAATGAACTACTCACAAGACATCATATGGATCAAGATCAGAGATGATATAATGACAAGTAACAATCTGAACATAACAATAATTCAATGGTTCCACTCAATAGCATCAACTACAACAAGTAATCAACACCGGGAAAGTTTCCCGTAAGGACTATGCAAGATTCAACCCAATTGTTACAGCGGTATGAAGTGGTAGTGATGGTGCTGATGGAGATGATGATGGATATGATGATGTTGATCCCGATGAAGTCCAGCTTGATGGTGGTATTGATGGCGACGATCTCCCCTCTCCGAGAAGGAATTCCCCCAACAGAATTCTATCTGCCGGAGAGATCTTTCTCTCTGTAGTTTTCCGCCCTGTAGAAGCGGCGGAATCTTTCTGTGGTCGTCCCCTGAGTCTTAGGGTTTCGTGGGGATAATATATGGCAAAGGGAAGAACTAGGAGTGGGCCAGGATGGCCACACCACCTGGGGGTGCGACTTAGGGTAGCCCGCGCCAGGGGGTGGTGTGGCCCCCCTATGGCCCAACTCCGCTCCCCCTTCTGGCATCCTTCGTCTTCTGGAAAATAGGATTTTCCATGTATTTTCCTGGATTTTCTGATCTTCACGAATTTCCCCTCCAAACATCCCCTTTTCCATTAGAATCCTGACTGCAGCGGTCCATGCTCCAAAAGTCATCAACCATGCAAAAACAGATGAAATAACATAAGTATCATCTCTTAATATGAAATATATCAATGAATAACAGTAAATTATGATATAGAATAGTGATGCAAAATGGACGTATCAACTCCCCCAAGCTTAGACTTCGCTTGTCCCCAAGCGAAAACTGAGCTCAATAATCATGACATCAGGTTTATGGAGTGAAGAGTCGATAAAAGAATACGGACAAGAAGCATCACACTCATCAATACGCAAATCATAATAGAAGACAACTCACTATTATATACTTAACTTGCAATAAGTAAAGGAAGCATAATAAAGATACACAAAGTAAATCATAATTGGTAATGGCAAACTTTGCTCTTGGTCAAAGAATAGTTAACAATTTGCAGGAGTTCAAACATAAAGGGGTTTTCAATGATAGCTTTCAAAGTAATATTCACTAAGATAAGAGCAATGTGCAAAACAAGTAACATAAGAAACATGATTGAATAAATCATCATATGAATGAATGAAACACAACAACTCAAAATACTTGCTGAGATATAAAGGAATAGGTTTACTGACTCAACTAAAAAGTAAAAGATAGGCCCTTCGCAGAGGGAACTAGGGATTTCAAGTTTCATAAAGAGCTTCCAAAAATTATGATACTTATTAGCTTTCAGCTCTCATTGCCCCTATCATAAGCATCTTTAGGTGATTAAGGTTAAAGTGAACAAACTATGGAGTATATGCTTGACAAAGTATAAGTTGGCAATCTCATGTCCCTTGAATATGAGGGTTGCTCCTCATGCTACTGAAGTTTAGTTACCGGTAAGTTCTTGTCATAGTAAGTACATGTGTATCATAGAGAACCGCCAACAGGGTACCCCTTGCCCGATGATACGGAAGCATCCCCATATCAAAATGACAAGGCAAGCAGACAATAAGCATCTCAACAATCTTCTTATTTACCAGGGCTGCCGCTGAGCCGATTTGTCCTGGAGATGCTTGTCTCCTTCGACCTCCAGCTCCACTATCTCGGAGCCAACACCGTGGCGATATTGTCGCATCACGTGGCTTGTTGCGAGGCGTACCTCGGCGTCCGCCCCGACGCCATGAACTTCTTGAAGTTTTTTCACTTCAAGGTTCAGGTGGTTGGCAAGGGAGGCCCGCTGACGGAGACGGGCTGCTGCGCCATCTACCCGCGACTGTCGGCGGTGATGTCGTGCTTGGAGCTTCCGGACACTGTCAAGCTCTGGCAGCGCTCGTACTTCTACGTGTGCAACAACATCGAGGTGGACTAGATCAAGATTCTGGTCTTCACGAACGTCCCTTCCACCCGGAAGGCCTGGAGTGTCTAGCACTTGGGCGCCCCAGGTGATATCGATCGGATGGCCGCCGGCTGCCGGTCCTGGTGGAGAAGGAGTGGCTCACCGCCCGGGACATTTTGCTGTCCTAGATGGCGAGCCGTGTGCTACCGCTGCTGCACCGGTCGCACAAGATGTGCCACCTCTCCGGCCATCTGGACCCCACCCGGGTGCCCCGGCTGGACGTGTCGTACACGACCCTCTGTGAGTGGCTTGCCGCCATCTCCAAGGAGGCGCTAGAGGAGGACTGGGAGTTCTCTTGCCAGCCGTACCACCGCGGCCGGCTCCCGTTGAAGGTGTGCCTTTTCTCCTCTTCTCCTGGTGCATTTTCCCGAGGGATTCCTGTTTTGTCCCTCTTACCTTCCCTTGTTGAGTAGCTTTTTATGGCGCAACTAGCAGAGGACGGCATGGGAGACAATGAGCTCCCCAACTTTACCGCGGACCACAAGCCTGCAAAGGCTCCCCCGATGGAGCCGGAGCGGTTCCCCATCTGGCCGATGAGGGTTGCGAGTTCCCACCCAGTGAGAGTTTTTTTCTCGTCCTTGCATGCCTTGCTCTTGCTGCGCTCTAGCCGCCAACTTGATATTTTGCTTGTGTTGGAACAACCGTGCATGGCGAGGATGTGGATCTTGCTAACGCTGCCGTGCCGAGGGCCAGGGGGAAGCGTGCCGCCCCGGCCAGCGTTGCGCCAGCTGGAGGCGGCGCCAAGAAGAGCCGCTGCCCTAGACTTGGGGCCACCATGTCGAGTGTTGCCGGGTAGGTGCTCCTTTACTCCTGATAATTGTATTGATTGGCTCATGCCTGCTTTGTTCACCCTTGTCTTTCCCGCAGCGACGCGATGGCCTTGCCTGGCTCCGCGACCGTCGCCACCACGTCCACCCCTCCGCCTGCCGGGGACAGAGGTGTGCCGGCTCCGATGACCGAGGCGGCACCTGCTTCGATGCCCGAGGCGGCACCTGCTCTGCTGGCTGGAGCCAGTGCAGATGCAGCGGAGGTGGTGCTGCCGGCTGCGCTCGTGACGCTTCACCGGGTTGGGGCCGTTTCTCGGCTTGCCGAGGGTCTCCTACTTTGGTGTACTGGCACGGCCGCGCCTCCCTCTGGCTCGACGGTGGGCGCTGACTCTGGCGCCTACCGGGTGGAGGAGCCGGTGGAGGTGCCATAGCCAGAGGTCCCTGTCCAGCCGGCAGGTGGGCCCTCCGCGGCCCCGGTGAGCGACGACGACCTTCAGGTCACCGGCTGGACGCCAGCTCGGACTGCACCGCCGCGGGACGCCGCCCTGGCGCAGCTGTCAGCGACGGCGCCCTTGGCCATTGGCCAGGCCTGCCAGTTGGTGGAGGCACTGGAGCAGGGGCTTGGTCAGGCCAAAGCGCTAGGGGCCTCCATCGAGGTATGCGTCCTGTTGCTGATCTTGATGTTTGTTCACGCATCGCAGCTGGTTCTTACTTCTCTTTTTTACGCAGAGGGCTCTCGTCGATGCTGCCAAGACCTCACGGGACCTAGGCTGTAAGATTGCTTGCTCTGTCTTGTCTTACCGATTGCACGATTTCTCGCTTTTCTTGTTGAATACTGGTTACCCACCTACAGCTCTGCTGGCGGACCAGGACCGCGAGGTGGCCCGGCTGAAGGGAGAGGTTGCCCGGCTGGAGGAGTCCAACAAGACTCGATAGGACCAGATCGCCCAGCTGGCTGCGCATCAGCAGCAGATGGAGATCAAGGCTAGCCAAGCCAAGAAGGTGGCGGACACCCAGACTGAGGCGCTGAAGAATCTAGAGGTGCTCTATGCCACCCAGGAAGATGCCCTCAAAGCTTCAAAGCCCAGGGAGGCGGCGGTGCTGGGAGAGCTCTACGAGATCGCCGAGATTGTCGTCAGTAAGTGTTCTCAATCTCTGCCTGTATTGCAGTTTTGTCTTCTGCAGCCCATATTGACCATTATCTCTTTTCTCGGGTGCATCTTAGTATCCTGAGTTGACTGATCAGGCGTTGGCCCGCATTCGTGAGACGGATCCAGAGCAAGATCTCCACCTAGGGGAGCTGGTGGCGGTTGTCAGCGAGGAGGCGAACCGGCTTTGCGCCACTTCTCTCGAGGTCCACGACTATGTCTGGCCCGACACGGTCTAGCCGGCCACCATGGATGCTCTGGCCGGGAATCTATCAGGCGCTCCGGATCTTATGGATGTGGCTCGCGAATGGGCAGCTCGTGGCGGTGCGGAGATGGTGTTGGCATTGTTGAAGTCCTGGTACCCAGATGTGGATCTATGGAGCCTTTCTCGCGGATTTCACCAGGGCACCAGCTATCATCAGCTTAGCGCCGATGTTTCTGATATCCGCTCTTGTGGCGTGAAGATTGGGAGCTTCGTCCAGCTGGACCAGGACTTCAGTGACCCGGCTGGCACGGAGGCTTATCACCACGACCCGGTTGTGCCACCCACTGAAGCCCCGACTGCGCCTCGGACTGCCTCGACCAACATCGCTTCCAGTAGCCAAGCCCCAGCCAGTGCCTCCGGCCCCTCTACCAGCTAGTTAAACCTAATCCCCGGTATGCCGGGAGTATTTGTGGATGAAGAACCTGTTTTTTCTTTATGTTGTTGAACAATCGTCTTTGTTCTTATTACTGAACTCCGGTGGGAGCATCACCTCCCTTTTGATAGTTGCCCTTGGTTTTTTGTTTTCACTTTCCATTTTGCATTGGTTGCATGCTTGTTTCTGTTTGGGGGTGCGTAAGCGCACCCACAGGGTGTAGTCCCCGAGGTTCGAGTCGGCTGGAGGATACAGCCGGGTCAAAGCTCCTTTATGTTGTTGTCTATTTACAGGTTTCTGTGTGGGGGCGCGCAAGCGCACCCACTGGGTGTAGTCCCCGAGGTTCGGGCCGGCTAGAGGATACAGCCAGGTCGAATCTCCTTGACCTTCTCTGCTGCCGCCTAGAAGCTACTAGCCTCCGGCTTGGTTGTTCGTCGTGGAACTTTGGCTCATGCAAACATAGAAACAAACAAGTTGTTTGCCTAGTTAAACAAATGCAAGTTAAATTGTAATTTTAGGTTCACTAGTTTTGAAGTTTTGCTATTTCGCACAAATCCAATGTCTTTACCATTTTCTCAGTGAGCATTGGCCAGTTTTGATGTTGTTCCCTTGCTGGCTTCTAGCCGGAGTCGAAGGGGTAGCTTAATAGGCGTACTGCACGATACTTCGGGTTTGGGTCATTGGCCTTGGGCGAGTGACCGCAGCCGGGATATCCAGACGTCTTTGTTTTCCTCGTAGCTTTTTCGTGTAGGGGCCTTCGAGCGTTCTGCTCTTGCCGGATCTGTCAGCCAGCTTGCGGTCTGCAGCCGAAACCGAAGAGGAAGCCCTAGGAACCGCGTACAGTACTTTGCTGCGTGGGTCGCGCAGCCGTCTGGGCTAACCGGCGAGTCCCCGAGACGGATCGCCGACTCTGGGGTTAGAGCAATGTAGCCGGAAAACCAAATTGTGCAGCATGACTTGCTAATTTATTGCGGAGTCCCCGAGACTATGTCGAGGCTCCCATGCTTGTTCATTACATAAAGGTAAGATACATACACTTCCTGTTCAAGTGTAAAAGGGGCAAAGCAGGCTCGCGTTCCACGGGCACTCGGTTTCTTCGCCTGAGCGATCCATCTTGTTCTTTTTCGGCTGGCGGGCATCGATGAGGTAGTATGAGTTGTTCTGTAGTGCCCGGCTGATGATGAATGGGCCTTCCCAAGGAGGAGATAGCTTGTGCATCCCCTTGGTGTCTTGTACTAGCCTTAGTACCAGGTCGCCCTCGCGGAACGAGACGTTGCAGATCTGGCTGGCTTGGTAACGGCGCAAGTTTTGTTGGTAGATGGCGGATCTGGACAAGGCCAACTTGCGTGCTTCTTCGAGAAGGTCGACGCTATATTCTCATGCTTCTTTGGCTTGCTGCTCTGTGTAAAGCAGTTTGCTGGGTGCGTCGAACTCGATGTCTATGGACACAACCGCCGGCGCCCCGTAGACGAGGAAGAAAGGAGTGTAGCCGATGGACCGGTTTGGCGTGGTGCGAAGGCTCCAAAGCACAGTCGGTAGCTCCTCAATCCAGCAGCCGGGGGATCGCATCAGTGGCTCAATCAGCCGGGGCTTGATTCCGGCTAGGACTAGGCCATTTTCTTGCTCGCACTGTCCATTGGATTGGGGGTGAGCCACAGATGCCAGGTCCAGGCGGATGCCCTTGTCTCCGCAAAATCGTGCGAAAGTTCCCTTGGTGAAATTTGTGTCGTTGTCGGTTATGATGCTATTCGGGTAGCCAAAGCATGTGATTATGTCTGTGAAGAACTTGACCACCGTTGGTCCATCCAACTTCTTTATTGGCTTTGCCTCTATCCACTTGGTGAATTTGTCCACCGCCACCAGCAAGTGTGTCATGCCGGATCTAGCCGTTTTAAAAGGGCCGACCATGTCGAGCCCCTAGACGGCAAACAGCCAGGTGATGGGAATTGTCTTGAGTGCTGCAGACGGAGTGTGCTTCTGCTGGCTGAACCACTAACAATCGTTGCATGCTTTGACGATTTGCTCAGCATCTTCCAGTGCTGTGGGCCAGTAGAACCAATGGCAGAATGCCTTTGCCACTATGGCTCATGATGACGCGTGGTGGCCACACTCGCCCTGTGAATGTCGGTCAACAACCGGGTTCCTTCTTCCCGGTTCACGCACCACTGATAAATGCCCCCAACACTGCGCTTGTAGAGCTCGTTGTTGATGATGGTGTATGCACTGGCTCTGCGCTTCACCTGCCTTGGTTCTACCTCTTCTTCGGGAAGTTCTCCGCTTGCCTGGAATTTCATGAATGGCTTGGCCCATGTTGGGGTGTCCCGGATGGCGTATACCGCCTGCATGAGCAGATTCACCTCTGCGCGGATGGCTGGGCCGGATCCGTATGGTGGTCGACCCGATGAAGCAGTGGAGCCGGCAGCCTCTAGGCTGGACGCGGCAGTCCCCGAGTGTGGTGAAGCAGTCCTCGGGTGCGGTGGAGCACTCGCCGGGTGCGGTGGAGCAGTCCCCAGGTGCGGTGGACCAGTCCCCGGGTGTAGTGAAGCAGTCCTCGGGTGCGGTGGAGCAGTCCCTGGGTGCGGTGGAGCAGTCCCCGGGTGCGGTGAAGCAGTCGCGGAGGTCTTGGAGTCGGCAGTCCCCGGGTCCACGTCCAATATTATGGAGTTGGATTCGGGAGATGGGGTGATTGATGGCTTGCACAGGTTCTCGAGGGAGACTCCAGGCAGAATTGCTTGCCTTGTTGACCCGGTGCAGGCGAGCGTGTCCGCGGCCTCGTTGTTTACCCTTGGAACATGGTGAAACTCGCACCCTTCGAAACAGGCGCACAACTGTTGCACGAAGAAACAATATAGAGCCATGTTTGCGTCCCTGGCGTCCCAGTCGCCTGACACTTGCTGTACCACCAGATCAGAGTCGCCGAAGCATATGATGCGTTGGATGCCTATTTATTTTGCCATCTTGAGGCCGTGGACGAGCGCCTCGTATTTCGTGACATTGTTGGACACGCGGAAGTGGATCTGTAGCACATATTCCAACCGGTCTCCTTTGGGACAGGTGATGACCACTCCGGCTCTGAGTCCTCTGTACATCTTGGAGCCATTGAAGTGCAACTTCCAATGCGTAGAGTCAGGGCAAGGCGGCAGGTACTGTGTCTCTGCCCAATCAACGAGGAAATCCGCCAAGGCCTGAGACTTGATCACCGTTCTTGGCTCGTATTGTATGTTGTGGCCGGCGAGATCTATGGCCCATTTCGCCACCCGGCCTATGGCGTCTCTATTGCCGATGATCTCCGAAAGTGGCGCGAGCGCCACCACCCGGATGGAGTCCTCCTGGAAGTAGTGCTTCATTTTCTTGGCAGCCATGTACACGCCATATACTAGCTTCTGATAGTGAGGGTAATTCTGCTTCGAGAGCGACAGTACCTCACTCAGGTAGTACACCGGTCGTTGCACCGGCTGCGCTTTTCCTTCTTCCGGCCTCTCCACTACTAGCACCACACTAACGACCCGGTTGGTTGCTGTGATGTACATCAACATGGGCTCCTTTGCTGCTGGTGCTGCTAGAATAGGTGGTGAGGTGAGCATGTGCTTGAGGCCGCGGAAGGCTTCATCCGCCTGCGATGTCCAGACAAATTTGTCCGTCTTCTTCATGAGTTGGTACAGTGGGAGTGCTTTCTCGGCCAGCCGGCTGATGAACCGACTAAGGGAGGCCAGGCATCCGGTGAACTTCTGGACATCTCGTAAGTTCTTGGGCGGCTGCATGTGCTCGATTGTGCCGATCTTCTCCGGGTTCGCCTCGATTCCTCGCTCCGATACAAGAAAACCGAGGAGTTGGCTGGCTGAGACGCCGAACACACACTTCTCCGGGTTCAGCTTCATCTAGAACCGGCGGAAGTTGGTGAATGTTTCCTTCAGATCTTCAAGGAGTGTTTGGCGCTCCTTGTTCTTGCCTACCACATCATCGACGTAGGTGTGTATGTTTTTGCCGATTTGAGTCTGCAAGCACTTCTACATGCAGCGCTGGTATGTTGCTCCAGCGTTCTTTAGTCCAAACGGCATTGTGGTGTAGCAGTAGGCCCCGTAGGGAGTGATGAATGTTGTCTTTATTTGATTAGCGGGGTTCAGTCGGATCTGGTGGTAGCCGGAGTATGCGTCGAGAAACGACAACAGCTCGTAGCTGGCCGTGGAATCGATCACTTGGTATATCCTTGGCAGGGCGAATGGGTCTTTGGGGCACGCTTTGTTCAGACTGGTGTAGTCAACACACATGCGCCAAGTC
The DNA here is from genome assembly GCA_916181665.1 of Avena sativa. NCBI lineage: Eukaryota > Viridiplantae > Streptophyta > Magnoliopsida > Poales > Poaceae > Avena > Avena sativa. The sequence continues at coordinate 621,898,914 of OV702288.1, read as the reverse complement.
TTGTTCTTCTTTAGCACGAGTACGGGGTTTTCCAGCCATTCCGGGTGGAAAACCTCCATGATGAACCCGGCTGCGAGCAGCCGGGTGATCTCTTCACCGATGGTTCTTCTTTTTTCTTCCGCGAAGCGGCGTAGTGACTGTTTGACCGGCTTTGCGTCCGGCCTGACATGTAAAGAGTGCTCGGCGAGCTCCCTCGAAACACCTGGCATTTCCTTGGGGACCATGCGAAAATATCCCGATTCTCATGGAGGAAGTCAATGAGTGTGCTTTACTATTTGTTGTCAAGGCCGTCTCCGACCAGGACGAACTTGTCCGGCTCGGCCTCATTCAATAGGATCTTCCTCGTGCCCTTGGATGGCTTAAACTGTGCTTCTCCGGCCGGCTTGGGTTCGCCATGTTCTGCATGATTATGCCCTTCTCTTCCGCGATGATCATGGCTTCTGCTATCTTGGACCCGTCCGTGGCGCACTCCACAGACCGTATGTAGCAACCGGCCACAGTGATGACGCCCTTGGGCCCTGGTAGCTTCATCTTGAGGTACGCCTAATGCGTACCGCCATGAATTTGGTGAGCGCCAGGCGCCCCAGGATTGCGTGGTACGCGCTGTAGAGGTTAACCACCTCGAACCATATGGGCTCGCGGCGGAAGTTATCCTCCGTGCCGAAGATGACATCCAGCCGGATCTTTCCGATGGGCGAGTGCGACGGGCCCGAGATGGCTCCATGGAAGGAGGTGCTTGACGGCTCCAACATCGACTCACTGATACCGAGCCGGTCTAGCAAGCTGCGGTACAGGAGGTTGATGTTGCTCCCTTCGTCTACGAGGACACGGGAGAACCTGTAGGAATGCTTCAGGGAGACGATGATAGGGTCCAAAACCATCGCGTAAGTGCCCGGGTGAGGCAGCTCAGCTGGCTGGTCCTTCCGGATCCATGCAACTTCTTGCTCCGACCAGTTGAGGTACTACGGAACGAGAGGAATGATTGTGTTCAGTTCCGCCTCGTGGCGCCTCTTGTTGTGCTTGGTCTCCGGCTTCGTTGTGAAGATGTGGTAGTTTCCCACCTAGCGGGGATAGTTGTTATCATCATCTTCCCTTCGGCGCTGGTTATTGCGGTCGCCTGGCGGCCCATCGGCTGGGGGAGGCGGTGCCTGTGCAACCGGTGTGCCAGCGATCTCTGCCATCTTCTTTGTCTAGGTGTACTGGCGTGTGGTATGTGTAGCCGGTTTGTTGCCTCCACTGTGGAACTTGCATGGCCCATCAAGCACTGACTCGATGGTCTACTTGGGCCTCGGAGGCCGATCATCAAGCTTCTATCTCCGGCTTCTCCCTGCAGCCGGATCCTCCTACACTACCGCTACCTGCCTGGAATCATACTGGTTATCCAGCTGGTCATCCTTTCTCTTTCCGTGGCGGTTGTCGTGCCGCCTGGAATTGTGGCCATTTCCTTCCGGCTGGCACCGAGCCATGACGTCGATGATTATTTGCCCTTGGTCGTCCAAACGAACGGATCTTTTCATTGCCACGTCGGTCGTGGCATACTTGTCTGCGATGGCCATGGTTTGTGCCATGGTTGTGGGATCCACCTAGCGAAGCTTATGTTTGAGCATAGTGCCGTCTCTGCAGCCGTTGATGAAGAAGTCAACCGTCTGGTGCTCACGTACCCCCTCACAGGAGTTGTGCATGCTCGTCCACCGGGTGATGTAGGAGCGATCAGATTCATCCGGACCCGGTACGCAAAGAGCGAGTTCGCCGGGTCGGCCTGGGTGCTTGTAGGTGCCGGTGAAGTTACGGACGAACGCCTGCTCGAAATCGATCCAAGCATTGATGTTGTTGTTGGGGAGGCTGTTGAGCCACGTCCCAGCTGAGTGGAGGAGCATGAGAGGGGCGTAGCGTACAACCACCCGGCGGTTGCCGTTTGCGATGCCCACAGCGGTGGTGTAGTCCACCAACCAGTCCTCCGACTTGACCGAGCCGTTGTATTTTGGCATATCCCTTGGGAGCGAAAATCCCTTTGGAAACGGCTCATTCCGGATGCGCAGTCCGAACCATCTTGGCCCAGCTGGGCTTTCTTCTTCCAGCGCACGTGACTAGACCAGTAGGTCGATTCGTGCGCGCGTGTCTTGCTGTTCCTCCGGCTCGAGCGGTCCTAGCCGGCCGGATAGGCGGGGCTTGGGCAGCGCTTGGCTTTTTCCGGCTTCGTCAGCCGGCTCGCGGTTTTTTGCTGGTAACAGCTGCCGCATCTTGGGCATTGTGCCCACGACCTATAGATCCACCGCGTGGGCGGTTTCTTGGCCTTGCTCCGTTTGGGGAAGATGCCTTGCTACCGCCTGCAGCCGGATCCGCCATCCGGTGAGCCGGTTGGGTTCTGCTGTTGCCGGCCATGCTGAGTTCAGCCTCAGCCTGCTGTTTGTTTACCGTGACCACGAGGAGCTGGACACGTGCCTGCTGACGGAGCAGCTCCTCGCCCTCCAAGTGGCTTAGCTCTATGACTACCGCTTCCGTGGCCCTCATGTTTTTAGCGGGGGTGCTGTAGACTAGCTGTACCGCGGGCGTACACGGATCAGCAGCAGGATCCATCTCCAAACCAAGGTTTCGGCCTTGGGGCTGGGACAGGCGGCTGGTGCCGGGCAAGCGGGCGAAGCCGTGCACGATGTTGTACTCGTGCATGGTCGCGTTCATCCGCTGTTGGGCGGCTCCTACTTTGCCAGCTTCCTCCAGAAGGTTCTAACGAGTAGCCTCCAGGGCTACCGCAGCTGCAGCTGGATCTGCCTCGATGGGGGTGATGGGGTTGTGGAGGTGTTCGATGGATGCGTTGAGAAGGTCCTGGTTCGGAAGGCGTGAGTTGGTGGCACGGCCATCCACGTTGCGCTCTAGAGGCGGGCGATGGTTCTCCACCGAGCCTGCCATCATGACCTCGACGTTGCCGCTGGTGACGCGTGAAGCGGAGAAACCAGGGGGCGCGCCGGAGATGGTGACGACCTCACGAGGGAAAGCCTTAGGAACGGTGGCAATGTAGACGCAGTGTTAGCGGAAGTGCATGATGGAGCCGCCGCTTGGGAAAGTTCCCCCAGCGAAGCAGGACGCGTTGTCGAGGACGTGTTGAAGGAGCCAAAGGTGAGGACGAGGCCAGAGGCGACTCGCTCACCAGCAACGAGTGGAAGTCCTATGCGAAAGATGATCCCAGCCGAAGCACTGTGCCCCACGGTGGGCGCCAACTGTCTTGGTGTGGAACACGGCAGTAACATCGGGGATGGCTTGAAGGGGACAATCAGGATGCTATCGGTGGCTATTCACAACAGGTTGGGCACAGATACTGCAAACACAGCGTGTACCCAGGTTCGGATCCCTCTTGGCGAGGTAAAGCTCCTACTCCTGCAAGGAACTACTATCAAAGGGGCGAATGCCCAATATAGATGCTCCTTGAGCTGTTTTCCTGGCTACTCCTTGCTAGAAGGAGAAGAAGGAGCTACTCAACTTGTCCAATGTGGAAAACTTCTAACTTGTAGTTGTCTACCTAGAACCCTAACACTACCCTCCCCCTTATATACTGGTTGAGGAGGCAGTTTACAACATGGGTTCTAGGGTTTACTGTTTGGATCTAGGCCTTACAAAGTGGGCCGGCTGGACAGGGCCAAACGGTAGGCCCGGCTCCAGTCAAGCCTCCAGTACAGGGAAGGACCACACTACAGTGTCCAGTGCCCCTGCTTTACTCGTCAGTTGGCTCTTTATCCGTCAGCCGACTCTTTATGCGTAAGCCGGAGCTTTCCTCGTCAGCCCTTGATTTGCTCGTGAGCCTCCAGCTTTGGCACAGTTGTCGGGTAGCGCTGGACAGGCTAGCCAGCCTGTCCAGTCAAACATGCGCTCGGCGGGGAGCATCATTCCCACCATACTACCACCAGCGGATCCGAGGCAGCCAGCTAGGAGCGGCCTCCTAGCCAGTTCTTCTGGCTACCCGGCTAGACGAGCCAGCCGGGGAAACTTGGATGCGGACTGGGTGGGGGATTCCACCCGGCTGTGGTTCCTTGGTCTGGGTCCAAATGGCGTGAGCTCCTTGGAGCTGGCCGGTTGGTCCTGTCTTGGCCTACCCGGGGGTTATCCCCCCGACAAGGGCCGCTCCTCATGCTACTCAAGTTTAGTTACTGGTAAGTTCTTGTCATAGTAAGTACATGTGTATCATAGAGAACCACCAATGGGGTACCCCTTGCCCGATGATACAGAAGAATCCCCATATCACAATGACAAGGCAAGCAGACAATAAGCATCTCAACAATCTTCTTATTTACCATGGGAAAATGGTGCCTTTTTATCTCTTTCCTCTTTTCTCATCTTTTTTTTCTTTTTCTGAATCTTTATCTCTTTTTTATAAGAAGAATGCTTCATAGATTGCTCATTATGGTTATGCTGCAGGTTTACACCATGATTAGGCATGGATTAGACCAGCCGCCTAGGCGTTTCTCTAACACACATACATAACTCCATGGACTTACAAGCTCCCCTTTATTTTCACACCGACGACATCCATAAACAAAAGAGCGTGATATCAACTGGGTACAATGTACAAGTGCAATGTTGAAAGTGTTCCCCATGATAGCATGGTTGTGTTAATTCCCAACGTATAAGTGCAAGCATATACAACTTAGATTACACAATGGTTCAAGTTTATTAGGTGCAAGAAAAGTAAAGTGTGCCATCAAGTTCGTGAGAGCTTTAATCACTAATTTTCACATAACAAGTTTAATTCGGAAGGTAGATAAAAACATGAATTTACTTGGAATAGCAATGATGCTAATAGGTGCGTATGGTGGACACAAATGGCATAGATTTTGGTTTAAGGATTGGATGCACGAGAAGCATTCCCTCTTAGTACAGGTTTTAGGCTAGCAAGGCTGGGTACCAAGCATAAGAGTTGAAGGAAACAAACAAACATACAAGTGATAAAAACAAACATGCAATCTTCCTTGGAAGCACAAACGATCTTAACTAGAGAATACTAAGCTTACAAGCAAATCAAGAAAGATGATGATGAAATTATATTATTTAAGAGTACTTTTATCTTTTTCATTCAATTCTCATAATAGTGTTGCTACTGACCGAGCCAGGTTTGCCAAAACCAACTAAATTAACTCAATGATCCCAAAGTGATACCAATACTAACATCAAGATCAATCATATAATAGTAATTGGAAACTAAAATAAGATATGCAAAAGAGTAAATGATAGAACTTCTCATTAATATTCCATAACAGCGACTCACACCAAGGTATACATAGATATCTAACGAGAGGGGGACACTTCCATAATGCAAACCATCCTACATGATAACTTCTCTATTCATGATATGACTCTACTAAAAAGGTAAAATGATAGAAGATAGTGATGTGATACCGCGGCACTCCCCCAAGCTTGGACTAGATACACATAGTTTAAGAACAAGCAATATCAAAGTTATGAATCAATCAACAAGTTTTGGGACTAGATACACATAGTTTAAGAACAAGCAATATCAAGGTTTCTTTTTTTCTTTTTTCCTTTCCTATTTGCATAGGCTTCTTTTTTATAGAGGATTCTTCATAGATTTCTCACTATGGATACGCTAAATGTTTCCACCATGATTAGGCATGGATTAGACTAGCCGCCCAGGTGTTTCTCTAAGACATATATGAACTCCATGAGCCTTACAAGCTCCCCTTTCATTTCACACCGCCGGGATCCATAAGCAAAAGAATATGATATCAACTAAATAAAGTGCAATGTTGCAAGCATTCCCCATGATAGCATGGTTCTGCTAATTCACAACTTACAAAGCGCAAGCATATACGCAACATAGATGGGCACAATGGTTCAAGTTTATTAAGCGCAAGAAAAGTAAAGTGTGCCATCAAGTTCGTGAGAGCTTTAATCACTAGTTTTCACATAACAAATTTAATTCGGAAGGTTGATAAAAACATGAATATACTTTGAATATAAAATGCTAATAGATAGGTATGGTGGACTCTTTGGAATAACTTGGTTTTTATTTGGAGTTGGATGCATGAGTGGAGCTCATACTTGGTATGCAGGCTAGCAAAAGACCGGGAGCGACCAACTAAGAGAGTAATAATGGCCATAATCATGCAAAACATTATTAATTAAAGCATACAGTGATATTACATGAAAAAAACTAAATGATCATAGAGTCTATGGTGACTTGGTGTAGTCTTAACATGGTGTCAGCATGCGCCAAGTCAACCCAAATAAAGCATTAAAGGAGAATACCACAATATTATGCTTTAATATGCTAAAACAACGCATGATTCTTTCAAGGCACATTAAGCAATCTCAATTGTTTGTAACAATTCATGCTACAGAAATAATCACTAAGCATAAAGCCAAACAATATCAAGCATGACATGATAAAGTCTAAGTCACGGTCAAAAACAAGCTCCTTTTATACCACTTAAGCATGAACTTTCCTACTCTTTTCCAATCCAAATCAACTTATTTGAAACTATGTATGAATGAGGGGGTCCAACCAATTTATTAAAGCAAACTAAGAAAACGAAAACTAAAAATGAGAACAAAGACGCTCCAAGAACAACACAATTGTGCATGAAACAATAAAAATGAAGTGTTTGGAAGAAACCTGCAATTTTTATTGATGAAGAAGGGGATGCCTTGGGCCTCCCCAAGCTTTGATGCTTGTACTTTTTGCATATTTCTTGGGGTGACACGGGTGGCATCCCCAAGCTTGAGCTTTTGTCCATTCTTCATCTTATCACATTACTTGTCCCTACACTTTAAAATCTCCTTCATACAAAACTTCACGCAATCTTCATTAGCAACATTAGTGCACTCAAGATAATAAATCTTTTGGTTCAGTTTCAACACAAGTAAAACTTCCATTAAAACAAAAAGCTACTGTAGCACTTCCTTTAAAAAGTTCAAATAATCAAAGAGAACTCAAAGAGAAAGAGATTAAGAGGCAAATGCAAATAATGGCAGAAATCTGTCAAAACAGACCAGAAGGTAAAAACCAATTTTTTCGAAGACCTTCTGTTGCTCAAATCTAAAAGTGTTGAACTAACGAAAGTTGGATAACAACCTGGGGCAGAAGCACAAAACATTACAGCTCAAACCGACATACAAATATTTTTCACGAATTTTTACAGCGAAGCACAAAAATCTGTTTTGGGACAGCAACTTTCCCAAGTCTTACTTTTTTCTCATTAGAGGTTACTCTTGGCACAAAAACCACACAAAAATGATAAGGAGAGGTTATTACTGAAGCAATAACTTCCAAGACTCAACAAAAGATTCCTAACGAAATTTGGGTTATCTCCCAATAAGTGCTTTTCTTTAACGCCTTTGAGCTAGGCATAAGAAGCAAGAAAAGAATCAAGTATTCTCAAATGAAGAAGCATTAAGAGCAAATTTTGTTTTAATAGGAGAGGCAAAAGGAATCTTCTCTCTCTTCTTAGGGAAGTGTTCTATACCTTTCTTGAGTAGAAATTGATATTTAATGGTGCCTTCTTTTATATCAATAATGGCACCAACAATTCTAAGAAAAGGTCTTCCCAAAGTAATAGGACAAGAAGCATTGCATTCAACATCCAAAACATAGAAATCAACGGGGACATAGGCATTGTTAACCATAATAAGAACATCATTAATACTCCCCATGAGTTTCTTTTTTGCATTATCATCAAGTGGGACATTTAAATAACAATCTTCCAATGGTGGAAAATCAAGCATTTCACAAATCTTTCTAGGCATAATAGAAACACTACTATCAAGATCACATAAAGCTTTGAGATCAAAATCATTCACATTCATATTAATGATGGGTTCCCAACCATCTTATAGTTTCATAGGAATAGAAGCTTTATGTTTCATCTTTTCTTCTTTAATTTTTATGAGAGCATGAGTAATGTGTTTTGTAAAGGCCATATTCATAGCACTAGCATTAGGACTATTAGCAAGCTTTTGTAGGAACATAATTACTTCAGAGATATTGCAACCATCAAGATCAAAATCATAATTATCATCTAAAGTAGTAGAGCTATTGTTTCCCATATTTCGAAGAATTTTAGCATTTTTATTAGAAAAGGTTCCATTGGGTTTACTAGCTTCAACATTAGTGGTAGTGATAGTAGAAATACTAATTCTAGCTATTTCATCTTCTCTTTCCCACTTAGCATGCAATTCAGCTAACAATCTAACATTTTTATCAATTCTTACTTGTATGGCATTAGTAGCAGCAAAGGGGTTTTCAATGGTTTCTGGTTTAGTAGCCATTTTATTCAAAGAATATTGTGCTTCAGACAATGATGCTATATTTCTTTCAGCATTAGAGGGTTTTTCCTCAATAATTTTATTGAGGGAAGTTTGTTTACTAATAAAATCTTTAAGCATGACTTCAAGTTTAGAGGGTGCACTTTTATTTTTGTTGTAGGAATTTCCATAAGAATTACCATTATTGGGAGGGTATGGCCTATAATTATTATTACCAAAATTATTCCTATAGGCATTGTTGCTAAAATTATTGTTTCTAATAAAGTTCACATCAACTTGCTCTTCTTGAGAAACCAAAGAGGCTAAGGGAACATGATTTGGATCAATATGAGCTTTCCCATTAACAAGCATAGACATAATAACATCAATTTTATCACTCAAGGAGGAGGTCTCTTCAACAGAATTTACCTTCTTACCTTGTGGAGCTCTCTCAGTGTGCAGTTCAGAATAGTTAACCATCATATTATCCAGAAGCTTTGTTGCAGCACCCAAAGTAATGGTCATAAAGGTACCTCCAGCAGCATAATCTAGTAGATTTCTTGAAGAATAATTCAATCCTGCATAAAAGGTTTGGATAATCATCCAAGTAGTCAGTCCATGAGTGGGACAATTCTTTACTAAAGATTTCATTCTTTCCCAAGCTTGAGCAACATTTTCATTATCAGATTGTTTAAATTTCATTATTTCACTTCTCATAGATATAATCTTAGTAAGAGGATAGTATTTTCCAATGAAAGCATCCTTGCATTTAGTCCAAGAATTAATACTATTTCTAGTTAGGGATTGCAACCATTCTTTAGCTTTTCCTCTCAAAGAGAAAGGAAACAATTTAAGCTTAATAATATCTCCATCTGTATCCCTATGTTTTTGCATCTCACAAAGTTCAACAAAGTTATTGAGATGAGCAGCAACATCTTCAGTACCAATACCAGAAAATTGTTCTCTCATAACAAGATTGAGTAAAGCAGGTTTAATTTCAAAGAAAGTAGCTTTAGGAATAGGTGGAGCAATAGGTGTGCACATGAAATCATTATTGTTGGTGCTAGTGAAGTCACACAACTTAGTGTTTTCAAGAGTAGTCATTTTTTGTGTTTTTAATATAAAGAAGCAAACTAGTACAACTAATTTTTGTGTGTTTTTGATAAAAAAAAACAAGCAAACAAAGCAGAAATAAACTAATTAAAACAAATAAAACAAAGTAAAGAGATTGGTTATGAGGGACTCCCCTTGTGAAGATGTCCTTGACTCCCCGGCAACGGCGCAAGAAAGAGCTTGATTATCGGCTCAACACGTCGAGCTCGTTGGGGAACCCCAAGAGGAAGGTATGATGAGCACAGTAGCAAGTTTTCCCTCAGTTATGAAACCAAGGTTATTGAACCAGTAGGAGCAAGGAAACACCTCCAAGGTGTTGTTTCCAACCTGGAATCCTGCACAACACAACCACAGAACTTTGCCCCAACTTATAGTGTGGTTGTCAATCTCACTGGTTTTGCTGAAAACAAAGGATTAAACGTATTGTGTGGAAGATAGTAATTGCTTGCAGAAAATAAATAGAAAACAGTAAATAGATTTGTAGATTGATGGTAAAAGAATGGACCAGGGTCCATAGTTCACTAGAGGTGATTCTCCTTAATATAGATGACATGTTGGGTGAATAAATTACAGTAGGGCAATTGAAAAACACCGAGAAAGGATACATGCATATACTAATCATCTTGACTCCTATGATATTTGATTGGGCATTACAACATTATACATAGACCGTAATCCAACTGCATCTATGACTAATAATCCACCTTCAGGTTATCATCCGAACCCCCTCCAGTATTAAGTTGCAAGCAACAGATAATTTCATTAAGCAAAGTGTGTAAAGTAATAAATATGATTGTTCTATGAAGAAAGGATTGATGTTTTCCCCCTAGTAGCAACAGCACATCTAGTACCTTAGAGATTTCTGTCACTTCCCTAGATTCCTAGAGGCATCAACCCACTATCGAGCATAAATACTCCCTCTTGGAGTTGCTAGCATCTACTTGGCCAAGATAGCTACTAACAACAGATAGCATGCAAGATCACAAATAACATAGACATAATAGAATCAATAATCAATCTGAAATAGCATCTCAATATCCATGGGATCCCCGCAAACACAACATGTAGATTACAAATAGATGATCTTGATCATGAACGGAGCTCACAAGATCTAAACATGGTAGCACAAAGGAGAAGAACCAACCATCTAGCTACTACATGGACCCGTAGTCTAGGGATGAACTACTCATGCATCACACCGGAGGCAGTCATTGTGATGAAGAAGGCCTCCAGGGTGATCTCTCCCCTCCGACAGGGTGCCTGGAAGAGCTTTAGATCCCTCCTGGTCTAGGGATGGAGATGGTAGTGGCTATAGACTCTTTCTGGAATTTTGATTGGGTACTTAGGGTTTTCGTCTCAGAGGCAATATATAGGCGAAGGGGCAAGGTCGGTAGAGTACCAAGGGGCCCACACCCCTGGTGGTGCGGCTAGGGCTGGTCGTGCCACCACTAGGTGTGGCCGCCCTAGTTCCCCTCTTCGTCTCCCCTCCGGACTTTGTATTCCTTCTGGTGAAATATTGACTTGGGCTTTTGTCTGGTCCAATTCCGAGAATATTTCCTTACTAGCTTTTCTGAAACCAAAAACAGCAGAAAACAAGCAACTAGCATTGTGGCATCTTGTTAATAGGTTAGTTCCAGAAAATGTGTAAAAATAATCCAAAGTGTGGACAAAACATAAGAAAGTAGATATAAAACAAGCATGGAACATCAAAAATTATAGATACGTTTACAATGTATCAATAGCGTTTTTTAGCTAGCCCACAAAGAAGAATAGCTAGCACCACCCTCTCAAACCCGAGTCTAGTACGGTGGAGAGGGTGGTGCTAGCTAAGAAATGCTTAGACATATGTCTAGTACTATACCCGGTATCTAAGAAAAAAAGAGTAGCGGACCCACATGGCACTGTATGACTACAATATAAAAATATTCTCTAAAGCTGCAATTTTCCTGTTAAATGGGACCCACGAAATGGGCTAACTCTGGAGTGAATTTTGCTTTCTTTATTAGACTCAAGGCTTAGTTCTTCTTAGTTGGAGCTAAATGGTGTACATGCTCTATAAGAGCCCACTCCTATTCTCTCTCCTCTTCTCTCCCATCCAACTAAGCATAAATGTAGTATTTTAATTTCTATAGCCTGCTGACTAGAGCTTATTGTATTTGCTCTGATGTGGCAAGTGAAGGGTTCTGTAGTAGAAAAAAAGTCATACGTTGGAACTCCCTAACGTCTAAGATCTATGTATGTAGTAATGCAGTAACGATCGGAGTGTATAGAATACATATCCTTGTAGACCGTATGCAGTTAACGTTCTGAGGGGAACGTGGTTGAAGTAGTCGAACTCGTAGCCGACCTCAAGGTCGCGAAGCTCCTCGCAGGTCACCCCTTATTCTGTCTTCATCGTGTAGCAGCTCCGGCTCACGACATCCAAGGTGCCCCAAGTGTAGCCCCTCACGGTTTCGTACACATACAGTGTACGATGATGAACTCCGGCTCCCTGATCCCACCGGGAGTGCGGAAGTAGATCTCTGGCTTGGAATCTCCGCAGCACAATGGTGCTCCGTGGTGAAGCCTTATTCGCACAGCTCATACATGGGGCCATGTTCATAAGAGATAGAGAGAGAAAGAGGGAGAAAGTCAATCAAAGGACTTCTCAAATTGTCTTGTTTAATCCCACTCAAGGGCACCCCTTTATAGAGGTCGAGGGAGGTGTGCCCTCCCATTTGGGTTAGCCATATGGGACTAAAGTTAAAGGAAATAAATAGAAAAAAGGCAAACAACCAGTTGGGCCAAAAGCCATGGCCAAACAGTAGAAATCCCCTTTGCAGCAGGTGGCCAGGTTGGCTGGCGAGCCCCCACCGTGGCCCAGCAGCTGGCGGCGACCTGCACTGGCCGAGTGGGCTGGCCACTAGCAGCTCCGCTTGCGACAGCTACTCACAGTAGCAAGGCAGAGCAGGGAGCAGCCCCGGGGTGGGTTGGCCAGGCGTGGCGGCCCAGCGCAGCACCCCTGCTGTCCGGGCTCGGCAGCCCAGACTACCTGGCGCTCGGCGCGCTACATAGTACCAGCCACCCGCTCGCTTGCCTGCCCGCATGTGGGCCGCCTAGTGGTGGCCCAGTAGCGGTTGTAGTCTGTTTTTGTTTTTTTTTGTTTTTCTGTAGCATTTCTTTTTAGTCAAATCTCTCTAGGGTTTTAGCCTAATAAGAAAGTTGACTTTATAAATCTCAATTTAAATATTATTTCGAATATATTAATTCAGAATTAACATATAATAAATGCATATTTAAATTCCCATTTATCTGAAACACCTTTCAGTCCTTTTCTTCCTTTCTTTCTCCAAACAACTTCGGATCTCTCCGTGGAATAATTCTGGCTTACTCTTTCTCTACTGTGATTCTAACTTATAGAGTATCTTTAGCTCATCGTACCCTTGAGTGTATTTCCCCATGCCTTAGGAATGGCACAGACATGATCTCCATCAATGATTAATAGAGGGGTCGCGATGCCCATAATGACCCCTGTGCATTCCACGATGATAATGTCATTTGAACCGTAAAATGTTGAGTCCAATTCCCTTTGTTTCTCTAATACGACTTGTCCGAGGTTCGATCGTTGGTATCACTAATAGTTGTGAGATTCGACATATTTTTTATGGTTTTTATTAATGGTTTTCTTCTGGATTTGATCGTTTTGTAGCTTTACCTAACGCTAATACTTCGGTAGCAAAGAAAACTTGGTTTTTAAAGTGTGTTTCAGGTTCTGGACATCAACCGAAGGTTTTAACAAGAGAAACACAATATTCAGGCGAAAACAAGCAACTCTCTTTTCGGAAGCAATCAAGAGAGGCATACAGAAGCTTTAACGAGCAACTATATAGCGGGAATATTTTTCCGGCCATATAGTTCCCGCCATAGCCGCCGCCTCCGTATTGTCAAAAGGGACAACTTTCATGAAGAGAAGGGACGCGAAATCATAACACATCAGCCGCCATCCCATCTAGAGAGGAGAAAGAAGAGATTCAGAGAAGAAGGGGAAGACGTTCTTCATCTCGCTCCATGATCTTCGACCTCCTAGCCATCACACCCTCATAGCCATTACTTGTACTTGAGAGAGAGAGAGAGATCTTCACTTTGCAAGATTAGTGTTTGAGATTGTTCCTTCCTATCTTGAATTGTGTGGATTACTTTTCTATTCTTATTATGGATCTCCATGGTAATATCGAGAAGAACTCCCTTTATTTAATTATATCGATGATGCTTTCTTCTCTCATGTGTGAGTAAGTTTCCTGGGCATGGGAGATGTAAGGGATTGGTGAGATGTGATGTGCCTCCATATATTTTCCATTAGTTTGTGATTGATTTTAATTATTATATTATGCGTGCTTGACTATATGTGGGATGCCTAATGCTTGTTGTCCAATTAAGGGCTCAGACAACATGATGATTTGTTCTACATAGATAGGATCGTGTTTGCTAGCAGATCGGCGACCCCCGAGTGACACGGGGATATCAATGGGAAACTAGTTTGACTCGAGGATCACAAGGAACCACTATGCTTATTGCATTAGTCTGATCCAAGGAGTTTAATTTCTAAGCAACTTGAAGGATCTTAATCGTCTAGTGACTGACCATGATTTTGGTAACAGACTAGTAGAATTATTGAAGTTAGGATGAAATCTATCAAAAGGAGTTTTGGATAATTATGGGTTGCTCGCCTACACATATACTTATAAGATTATAATTATTACACTCATCATTCGTCTACCTGGCACAATCACTATCACCATGAACTGTATCTCCCTGCGCCCTCTTTGTCATCTACAGAAAATAACAAACAATCGAATCGTTCTTTACTTTTATGCTTTTTATTTCTAAAGTTTACATTTTAGTTTTATTTAAATACATCCAGTTGAATCCAAATTTTATTCTTATTTCCACACTTGCAGTCAATTCACCCGAAGACCTGTGACAACTTTGAGTGTGACAGAGACTTTATTCATAAACACTTACTTTTGGGATCCCTGTAGGATCGATATCTATACTTCGAAACTAGCTACAAACGATATGTGCACTTGTAGACATCAATCACATATACCTTGTTCAATATCGTTACCGACAAAACGAGTTCATGTGGTAAGTGCCTTTGATAAGGGGCAACCCTAGGTAAGAATTCGAGAATAGAGAAGGGGTTGAATTATTCAACCATTCTTAATAAAATTCTTAATGGGAGTTAATCCATCACATTAATAAATAAACTAAAGAAAAAAATATTCATCGCATTCCTAAAACTTTTTCATAGATATTCTTGCGGAAGCGCGCCCGTGAAGATGTAGCTGTCAAAAGTAGTAGAAATATCGATTGAACAAGCGTAGAATAAGTATAAAAATAAAAGTTTGATTTTATTTACAAGAACTACCTTAATCATTTTGTCCAGATTAAAAAGTGAATCTCTAAAAATTTTTGGGCGAAAAAACTTGGTACTGAAGGTTTAAGGACCAACTATATGGCGGGAATAAAAATTCCAGCCGTATAGTTTCGTCCGTATAGTTATCGTTCCCTTTGTAAAATTTCTTTTCCAGACACAGAAGGTTTAACGACCAACTATACAACGGGAATAAAAGTTTTCAGCCGTATAGTTCCGACCGTATAGTTATTGTTGCCTTTGTAAATTTTCTTTTCCCGGATACTGAAGGTTTAACGACCAACTATACGGCAGGGACATTTTTGATCCGGTCGTATAGTTATCGATGCCTGTCTCAGAAAATTTATCTCGAGGACACAAAAGGTTTGATGACCAACTATACGACGGGACCATTTTGATCTGGCCGTATAGTTGCGCATGTATAGCTATGCTCTGGCATAAAGAAACCCTAATTGTTGATGCCGCTGCAACTATACGGCAGGAACTACTTATCCCGCCCATATAGTTGCGGCCGTATAGTTTGCCGCGACCACTTAATTGTACTGGGGCGGCTAAGGTTCTTCCTCCTCGTCACTTTTTCTCTCATATTCTCTATCCAAACCCCTCAAAACCCACCTAGAACTCTTGATTCTTTACGGATTTCGTTTGTTTGAGTTGGGGAATCAACATATCAGTATGTTTCTCTCCCTATCCATGCTTTATTTTCATAATTCCATGGTTGAAACTCTCACATTGATCTAGTGGATGAACTCAAGCTTATTTTGTTTTTCCTTTTGATTTCTCACGTTAGGATTAAATTTTTTCCATGTAGAATCATTCGTATATCATGTAGAAACTATATGCCTAAGATTTCATGGTGAAATTTTTCAGTGTATCAAGATGAACAAAATTGGTAGCATTTTTCGCAAGAGCAAATGCCAACATGGCGAGAGCTCGGGGCTCCAAGCCGATCTCAACAACAAGTTGGCCATGGTTTCATCAAGGAGGGTGATGCCCACATGTTGGGCCAATGATAGCTTTCTCACCGTGGCAGGATTGAGGGCGGATTTCAACCTCATGTGTGAAAAAACAGGGCTATCACTACTCGCCTACGTAGGCCATAATACTTACACCGAGCTCACCTATAAGTCAAGAGGATCCGCGGTAGGAAACAAAAATTTCCTACGTTGGAACCCCAAAAACTGCCTAGGATCTATCTATGTAGTAATACGGTAACGGTCGATGCGTATAAAATACATACCCTTTTAGACCGTACGCGGTTAACGTTCCAAGCGAACGTGGTTGATGTAGTCGTACTTGTAGCCAACCTCAAGGTCGCGAAGCTCCTCGCAGGTCACCCTTACTCCTTCTTCATCGTGAAGAAGCTCCGGCTCATGACATTCAAGCGCCCAAGTGTTGCGCCTCGTGTCTTCGTACACATACGGTGCATGATGAGACCTCTGGCTCCCCGGTCCCACCAGGAGTGCGGAAGTTGATATCCGGCTAGGAATCCCTGCAGTGCAACGGCGTACTGCAGGCATGCCTTGTTCGCACAGTCCAGACTTGGGGCCATGGTCACAAGAGCTAGAGAGAGAGGGGAGGAGGAAGTCAACCAAAGGACTTCTCCAAAAATTGGTGTGTCTCATCCCATCCATGGGCACCCCTTTATATAGGATAAGGGGTGTGCCTTTCTCAAAGGCTAAGCAATGTGGGACTAAACAAGGGGAAGAGAGGGGGAGGCGCATGGGCCCTTAGGGATTCATGGGCCAGCCAACCAAGGGTGGGCCCCACCCCGTGCACAGCCCTAGGATGGCCGGGTGGGCCCCCTTGTGGCGGCTGGGCCTTGGCACTCTTGGCTCTTGGCCCTTCCCTCTTTTGGTTTTCCCTCATGGGCCTTTATTCACTAGGAAGTTTGGCCCATTAGTAGAATAACCCTTCAAATTAGATTTTAATATTATATTTAATATCAATAACACTAATTAATATGTAAATACATATTACAAAACCTGATTCAACCCGAAATACCTTTCGGTTCCCCTTTCTATATCCTCTGAACAACTTCGGAATTCTCGGAATGATTCTGGTCCTTTATTCCTTCTCCGAACAGCTTCGGATTTCTCCGTGGAACGATTCCAGCTTTCTCTTTCTCTACTGTGATTCCGTCTTACGAATGATCGCTCTCATTGTACCCATAAGTGTATCCTCTCACGGGTCGGGAATGCTCTAGACATGATCTAAATCAATGATCAACAGAGGGACCAGGGATATCCATGTGACCCATATGCATTCCTGATGACAATGTTGTTTGAACCGGTAAATGTAGCATCCAATTCCTTTTGTTTCTTGATACGACTTGTCCGAGATCTGATCATTGGTATCACATACCTTGTTCAATCTCGTTAACAACAAGTTCTGTTTTCTTGTTACCGTGATATTACATCCCTGTGACCAAGTCACATGTTGCAACATTTATGGATGTAATCTCACCAAGCCGGTCGTATGTATCTTTACCCGTCATGTGGGTGAACAAATCTCAGTCTTGCAGTCACATGTCATCTACTGTTCCTTCGGAATACCCAACGTACACCTTTATGCCCACCGTATTACCAGATGACGGTTGATGCAGTCTAAGCAGCCTTGAGAAACAGTGAGTAATATGAGCTCATGGTCTAAGGAAAATGAGTCAATATTTAGCTGTTGCAACAATGGACTTATATGACTTGATCGTGTTGCAATCCTTCGAGAAATGTCCATCACATCATTCCCCAATGATATGACCCCATTGTCAATTGGCATAAATGCCCACGATCTTGAAACCCAGATCATCCTCATGACCAATGAACTAGTATGAATAGAGGCTACTAGGGACTTGGTTGTTTCATACCACACCTGTACCAATGTTTCTACTTGGCACAGTTATAGCACAATATGAAACTATTATAAACTATTTGAGATATGACAATAAAAACATATTTATTATTTGCCTCTATGGCATATCTCCTTCAGTCTCCCACTTGCACTAGAGTACAAATAATCTAGCTTGCATTTTACTCATATAAACCATATGACATATGCGTTTATAGATCATGCATGCTCGTGGGAAACGTCATGTCCATGTTCTGTTTTACCATATCATTATGTCTTTTGCAAATCGTTAATGTCTTCCTAATTTTGACATTCACACCATTATCGTATAATGGGTCGAAGTATTTGTTTGGCAACAAAGTGAGACTTTGTTTCTAGTGTTTATCATGACGGTTGTTTTCACTGTTGTCATCTAAACTTTGAAACACACTTTGCTACCCTTTGTGTATATACTGTAGTCATGGCAGCAGAACAAGGCCGGATTCCAGGAGCTTACAGTGACTTTAGATCAACCTCGAGGGCTTTCTCATGGGCACTGGGCCCTAGGACACATCATTCTACGTTAAAAGCGAACTAGCCCCGCCATAACATTATATATCTCATCAGATGGAGCCTTATACTTCTATATCTATATAGATCCTAGTGCATGAAATGCAACTATGCCACTTACTTTGCTTCTTGCCATTTAAGTACATACTTAATTTTGGTTTTGTGATCAACTCAGGAATCACTTAAAGACACGTTCTTACAGTTAAAACTTGTTCTACCAACCAGAACTTCGGGTCACATTACGTCGACTATACAACATGGTTATATGAAAGAACCTATGACTGAGGCATAGGAGATGCAACGCATCTCTTTCTTTCAACCATAGTTGCAATACTAACTCAATGCTTCATATAGCAAGAACTTCTTTCTTACCTTGTTCCATTATGAGCTTCTTCAGAATCTTGTCTTAGGACATTCTGAACATCTTTCAGAATCAAGTCCAGGAAGCATTCGACATTTAGTGTTTATTAAACTCACCAATCTATCTCGATAGATCTCTTTGTTTAATAACTTCAACTTCATCCTTATTTATCTAACTTAAATATTATTAACACCAATCATATCATTCACATATGTTGTCCACATATCCTAGAATGATATCATGCTCCAACTCAAATATGACATTCATGTTTGAGATCTAGGGATTTCACTTAGCTCCCACTCAAAAATGATATTCATGTTTGAGATCTAGGGATTTCACTTAGCTCGCACTCAAAATATGTTAGCTACATATTATGAATTATCCAAGCTGATTTGCTCCCACTCAAATCTAGGTCCTCTCGATAATCTTGGACATTCCAAAATTCTTTGATCATCATCAATTTGAGAATTCCAATTACGAGACTTCAATACCCATATATTTCTAGTATAAATCCAAAAGACTTAAGCAACACTACTGTTGTAGTCAACTCCTTGAATTTGTCCAAACTTGTGACAAATCGAGCTTTTTGTCATTCATTAAGTTTCATTTCCTTCTTATGACTTTGCAGTCATTCAGAAATATCAAGTAAACTTCTTTAATTTAATAAGATCAAGTAACATGTTACTTTGCAATCTTAAATGTAACTTAATATAGGATTTTATGACTCCTAGTCATTTCTCGCACTCAGGTCCATCACGCTTCTTTGTAATTTGTAGGTAAGTCTTGTCCAAAACATGACAAGTGAATCAATAATATAATTCCACAAACTTGTAGAATATATAGTTGAATCCTACTTTCTTTAGTAAAAGTATTCACTAAAACTTTATGATCATTATCATTAGTTTCTCCTCTATTTGTAGAGTTTGGTTTCACAAAACAAATTTCGCTGCGTCACTCAACAATCCAGAGGTAAGGTCAAATACCTTGTTTTGATCTTTTACTTTCTTCTGTCTGTATCTTCATCAAGACACGTCAACTTTGGACAACAACAGTTTTACCCCTTGTGGACGATGCATTCATAGCTTCCTAAGAATGCTCTACAAAGACTTGTTTATTCCCCACGACTTCAACTTATCGAAACCTCTAGAAACTCGAACTTGCCATAACACCTATGGTGTTGTTTCCACGAATCTAGATGTTCCTTTGTATTTCAAATGAGTGTTTGCTTATTTTGATCTCTAACTCTAAACGACAACTATAACCCCGATAAGAGATAATATTATACCATATGTATCCTAATACATAATGATTATGATGTTTAGACATTTCAACATAGTTTGAATTCATCCAATTATCATAATTTGTGAAACATCTTTCACAAGTCCCTTTTTTTTGCCAAACTTAACTTGAAAACTTTAGTCATGTCGATCAAATTGCAGAGACTTCATATTCTTGTTAATTTCAATATCCTCTTATTGTTGTGAACTCATTTGAACAATTCAAATCGTTTCAAACTTATGTTTCATTAAGTAAATACGCTTATTCACTTAAGTCAACAATTAACTAATGATTTCCACTATTTGTTACGATACATCATTATGTATAAGATTCAACATTTCTTCGCATATCACTGTTTTACCAGAATGCGGAGTTTTAGTCATTCTTCCCAAGAGGCATGGTTTTGAGAAGTCTCTAGATTAAGAATCTAGGACCCAGATCTTCATTAAGAACATGCAATAACCAAAATGACTTAAACTATAGTGTCATTTCATTATTAAACTTTGGATATCTTTTAGCATTCTAATCCTTTATAAATGTTTAAACTATTATCATTAACATAGTGATGAGAATAACCTATTTGTAATCGTAATGTGACCATAACGGTATTGTTCATAAAAATAGTACAAATTGGCTTGTAACTTGTTCATATGAATAATCGTCTCGCCAAAAGCAAAACACACAAACGGGGATTACAAATTTATATTTAAGTCCACTAATCCAAATGACAAACTTTGAGGGAAGAGGTGATGTCGGCCATCAATTGTTTTGCTTGCCGTCATCAAGTCATGCTGCCTCAAAACCAGCAATTCTCAAGCAGATCCTCCTGTTTTCACAAAACGGGACAAGTATCAAATACTTTTCAAACTGCAACGAGTTTTGCAAGAACCACATTTATAATTTGTCTGTCTTACATATACTTTTTCATCCATGACCTCCATTCCAATCAAGCCCTTCCAAGAGTTCTCAACTCTAATGCAAGATCGCTAAGTGTTTTTCCAAACAATCTATTTTCATCCATGATGGAGGAAAACCCATCCAATGGCTCATACTCTATGCGCCTTATTCTGTAGAATACAAAATGTAGCCCAACTCTCCATCGAATGGAGAATGGCTTATTGTATGATTATGGGGAAACACAAACATTCCGGAGTCATCGAATTATCTTGTAATGGTTATTTTATCAAGAAGAGAAGATCACCTTTTACGAGGATATCACTCAGGCATGGGTATTAATCTATGAAGTTGGACCCTTTTGCTAAGTTCCAAATTAAGCAATATATTCCCATGGTCGCAAAGAACCTCAGTGGGATAGGCCAAGATGTACTAAGATATTTGCAAACAGACATCTAGACTAAGTTCATAATAAGAGATCAATTTATAATTGGTCTCCACTAAAATTGTCATCCCCTAGACGATTTTAGTGATCACATGATACCTATCCTCTACACCTCCCCCGATCGTCACGGCCATCAGTGCAGTATCAAAGGTAGATATTCACTAATGTCAATCACATCATCCATGTGACTCATGCTCGATCTTTTGATCTCTTGTGTTCCGAGGCCATGTCTGCACATGCTAGGCTCGCCAAATATAACTTGTGTGTATTCGCTGTGCAACATGGTTTACACCCACTGTATGCGAATGTAGATATGTCTGGCCCCTACTCACCATAGGGCGCCTCATACCGAAGAACTTTCTTGGTGGTGTAAACACAAGGGGAACACGGAACATTGGAATTAAATAGGGATTATCTTATTTGCTATCGTTGTGTATCTAAATACTAGCACACAATAAGATGTAAAACAGATATCAACATCATATGTATATTGTGATATGATATGGTCCTTCTTGCGCCTTGATCTCCATCGAGCGCTCCGGCATGATCTCCATCTTTCCCTTGGTTTGGCTCCAAGTCCACGACGCCTCCACCAGGTCGTCCATCGGAACGATGACTATTACTATACTACTTAGTAACATAAAAGTAAACTACTTTTACCTTCGCAACGACCAATGCCATATCATAATCACATGCCCCCTGCAAAATAAAGTTAGACGCATCTACTTTATCTATTGCAAGTTTTACGTGGTTGTTAGGGCTTTCGCAATAGAACCGTTTTTAAACTATGAACTTTCCAACCACAACATGGATCCGATAGTTGACTCTATTACACCACTTTCGGGGCCCTCCGTTGTAAATGCTATATCAACTATTGAATGAGAGACAGAAACCCGCTAGTCACTTATACGGTACAAGCTGTATGTTGAGCGTGAAACCAGTCTCGTGTACGAATACACGTAAGGTCGGTCCGGGCCACTTCATCAAACAATACCGCGATATAAACAAGTACACATTAGAGGGTAACAACTAAGCGATCAATGCCTGCACAATACTTGTGCGTACTGGACGTACAACACTCCTACGCATAGACCGGCTTTGATACCACTCAAGGAGATCCGCAGCAGAAAACAAAAAAATTCCTACATTGGAACCCCAAAAACTGCCTAGGATCTATCTATGTAGTAATGCGGTAACGACCGATTTGTATAGAATACATACCCTTATAGACCGTACGCGGTTAACGTTTCGAGGGGAATGTGGTTTATGTAGTCGTACTCGTAGCCGACCTCAAGGTCGTGAAGCTCCTCGCAGGTCACCCCTTGCTCCTTCTTCATCGTGCAGCAACTCTGGCTCACGACATTCAAGTGCCCCAAGTCATACGCCTCGTGTCTTTGTACACATCCGGTGCATGATGAGACCTCCGGCTCCCCGATCCCGCCGGGAGTGCGGAAGTTGATATCCGGCTAGGAATCCCTGCAGTGCAACGGCGTACTGCA
The DNA here is from genome assembly GCA_916181665.1 of Avena sativa. Lineage (NCBI taxonomy): Eukaryota > Viridiplantae > Streptophyta > Magnoliopsida > Poales > Poaceae > Avena > Avena sativa. Next base: position 621,876,268 of record OV702288.1, on the reverse strand, counting down.
GGCGTGCCTTGTTCGCACAATCCAGACTTGGGGCCATGGTCACAAGGGCTAGAGAGAGAGGGGAGGAGGAAGTCAACCAAAGGACTTCTCCAAAAATTGGTGTGTCTCATCCCATCCATGGGCACCCCTTTATATAGGATAAGGGGTGTGCCTTTCTCAAAGGCTAAGCAATGTGGGACTAAACAAGGGGAAGAGAGGGGGAGGCGCATGGGCCCTTAGGGATTCATGGGCCAGCCGACCAAGGGTGGGCCCTACCCCGTGCACAGCCCTAGGATGGCCGTGTGGGCCCCCTTGTGGCGGTTGGGCCTTGGCCCTTCCCTCTTTTGGTTTTCCCTCATGGGCCTTTATTCACTAGGAAGTTTGGCGCATTAGTAGAATAACCCTTCAAATTAGATTTTAATATTATATTTAATATTAATTACACTAATTAATATGTAAATACATATTACAAAACCTGATTCAACCCGAAACACCTTTCGGTTCCCCATTCTATATCCTCCGAACAACTTCGGAATTCTCGGAATGATTCTGGTCCTTTATTCCTTCTTCGAACAGCTTCAGATTTCTCCACAGAACGATTCCGGCTTTCTCTTTCTCTATTGTGATTCCATCTTACGAATGATCGCTCTTATCGTATCCTTAAGTGTATCCTCTCACAGCTCGGGAATGCTCTAGACATGATCTAAATCAATGATCAATGGAGGGACCAGGAATATCCATGTGACCCCTATGCATTCCTGATGACAACGTCGTTTGAACCGGTAAATGTAGAATCCAATTCCTTTTGTTTCTTGATACGACTTGTCCGAGATCCGATCATTGGTATCACATACCTTGTTCAATCTCGTTAACAACAAGTTATATTCTCTTGTTACCGTGATATTACATCCCCGTGACCAAGTCACATGTTGCAACATTTATGGATGTAATCTCACCAAGCCGTCCGTATGTATCTTTACCCGTCATGTGGGTGAACAAATCCCGGTCTTGCAGTCACATGTCATCTACTGTTCCTTCGGAATACCCAACGTACACCTTTATGGCCACCGTATTACCAGATGACGGTTGATGCAGTCTAAGCAGCCTCGGGAAACAGTGAGTAATATGAGCTCATGGTCTAAGGAAAAGGAGTCTAGATTTAGCTATTGCAACAATGAACTTATATGACTTGATCGTGTTGCAATCCTTCAAGAATGTCCATCACATCATTCTCCAATGATATGGCCCTGTTTTCAATTGGCATAAATGCCCATGATCTTGAAAGCCAGATCATCCTCATGACCAACGAACTAGTATGAATAGAGGCTACTAGGGACTTGGTTGTTTCATACCACATCTGTACCAATGTTTCTACTTGGCACAGTTATAGCACAATATGAAACTATTTGAGATATGACAATAAAAACCTATTTATTATTTGCCTCTAGGGCATATCTTCTTCAATAAGTTCCTCGCCTCTTTCAAAGATGACCACAAGGAGAAAGGTAATGCGTGCATGGTAAGCTTCACCATAAACCAGCAGCCATATGAAATAACTTTCCAATGAATTTGTGATGCTTTTGGCCTCCCCCATGGTGGGGATTCAACTGTTACAAATTTATATAGCGTCTCAAGTGGAGAAACTTGGGAGGTTGTTTTTGTTAACGGTGGCAGGGACTTCTACCATAAGAAGATGTCCACCATTAAGAATCCAACAATTCGCTACTTCGCCTTGTTCCTCGCCAATACACTGTTGGGAAGAGGAGATACCGGTTCCATGGCCAATGCGGATATGGCCATGATCACCAAGGCACTCTTACCCAATGCACCGCAAAGCCCCAGTTCTGCGTCTCTACTCCTCCAGCACCTTCGCCACCAGAGCAATAATATCGAGAATAACTCCCTTTCTTTAATTATATCGATGATGTTTTCTTCTCTCATGTGTGAGTAAGTTCCTTGGGTGTGGGAGATGTAAGGGATTGGTGAGATGTGATGTGCCTCCATATATTTTCCATTAGTTTGTGATTGATTTTAATTATTATATTATGTGTGCTTGACTATCTGTGGGATGACTAATGCTTGTTGTCCAATTAAGGGCCTAGACAACATGATGCTTTGTTCTACATAGATAGGATCTTGTTCGCTAGCAGACCGGTGATCCTCGAGTGACACGGGGATATCAATGAGAAACTAGTTTGACTCAGGGATCACGAGGAACCACTGTGCTTATTGTATTAGTCCGATCCAAGGAGCTTAATTTCTAAGCAACCTGAAGGATCTTAATCGTCTAGTGACTGACCATGGTTTTGGTAACAGACTAGTAGGATTACTGAAGTTAGGATAAAATCTACCAAAAGGAGTTTCGGCTAATTATGGGTTGCTCGCCTACACATATACTTATAAGATTATAATTGTTACACTCATCATTCATCTAACTGGCATAGTCACTATCATCATGAACTGTATCTGCCCGCGCCTTCTTTGTCATCTGTAGAAAACAATAAACAATTGCATCGTTCTTTACTTCTATGCTTTTTATTCCTGAAGTTTGCATTTTAGTTTTATTTAAATACATCCAGTTTAATCCAAATTTTATTCTTATTTCCACACTTGCAGCCAATTCACTCGAAGACTTGTGACAATTTTGAGTGTGATAGAGACTTCATTCATAAACACTTACCTTTGGGCTTCCTGTGGGATCGATATCTATACTTCCGAAACTAGCTACAAATGATCTATGCACTTGCAGACATCAATCACATATACCTTATTTAATCTCGTTACCGACAAATTTTGTTTTACTTGTTACCATGATATTACATCCTCGTGACTTAGTCACATGTTGCAACATTTATGGATGTAATCTCACTAAGCCGACCGTATGTATCTTACCCATCACGTGCGTGAATAAATCCCCGCTCTTGATTCATATGTCATCTACTGTTCCTCTGGAATACCTAACGCACACCTTTATGATCACCGTGTCACCGTGTGACGTTTAATGTAGTCAAGGCGGCCTCGGGAGACAGCGAGTAATATGATCTCACGGTCTAAGGAGGAGGAGACTATGTTTCTAGCTATTGCAACAATGAACTCTGTGACTTGATCGTGTCGCAATCTTTGGGTGATGTCTATCACATTATTCACCAATGATATGACCTCGTTGTAAATTGGCATAAATGCCCCATGATCAGAAAACCTTGATCATCGCTTGACCAACGAACTAGTATGAATAGAGGCTTCTAGGGACTCGGTTTGTTTCATACCACACATGTTCTAATGTTTCCACTTGATACAGTTATAGCATAATATAAAACTATTATAAACTAATTGAGATATGATAATAAAAACCCATTTATTATCTGCCTCTAGGGCATATCTCTTTCAGTCCCACTTGCACTAGAGTACAAATAATATAGCTCGTATTTTACTCATCATAAACCATATCACATATGTGTTTATTGATCATACATGCTTATGGAAAACGTCTTGTCCATGTTCTGTTTTACCAGATCATTATGTCTTCTACAAATCGCTAATGTCTTATCGAAGAGAGTATATGAATCTAAGGTTTGTGACTAGAGACTAAGGCTACGGAATAGGCGTAGATCGCTTGTCCTCTTCAAGTGAATGGTCTTCAATATATATAGCCACTGATGGTGTAAGAGGGTCCTCGGGTCACGTTAGATCCATCTTGTCTTATATGTCAAGTTGATCCTCGATATCCCCTTAGTGTATGTCTGGTCTTCGGGTCCTCTAGGAAGTCCTTTTGCAGCACGACAGGTCAAGTCGGTTGAGAGCTATCTATACGGGCCTTCAGGTCACAGACATTGAGATCGTCGTGGGAAGGGAAGTGGGATAAGCCCCGCGTAATGATTATTACGGGCCATAATCCACCTATTGCCGACACAACCCATACTCAATTACTTGGAAGCTTGGCAAAGATGGGAGTTACTCGGCTTCTTTGGCTTACAAGATGCAATTCTTGGGTCAAATAGCCTCTCATATGCCTTGACTTACAAGATGCAATTCTTGGGTCAAATAGCATCTCATATGCCCTCAGTGGTTTGGAAGCCATGGGCACGCCTAGTGCAAAATCTTCGCATGCACACCTTCTCTTCAAGTGATGTTTCGCGCATTTGGGCAAGCTTAAAGGCCTGACTTGGGTTGGTTGACATACGACTGCATCGATGGACCTGGTTGCACTCCGTTAAAGTATGGTGGAGTGAGATAATCCACAAAAGTGGCAATCAATGAAGGGTTTGTTCTCTGTTGCGATGTTAGTCTCGTGTGAAATTTGGAAAGAGTGAAATGCCCGTATTTTGAGGAATCAATCATCAACATGGTCATATTGAAGACCAAAGAGAATATGGCTATGTGGAGCCTCGCGGAAGCCAAAGCGCTTTGTAATATTATGCCGGGAGAGTAGCTTTTGTGTTTTTTGCCTTTTTTTTGTCAAGACATGGTTGAGACCTCAAAAAACTGATTCTTAATCAATAAAAATAGCAAATATTTTCCCTTTTTCAAAAGAGAAGTTCCAACAGTTTAGCAATTAAATGAGGGTCTATTGTTTAAATGTTTGATCATGACGTATTAGTTGAATTGTAAAAATGACCTACAATTCATAAATGTTCCATGGAATGGATCGGTTTGCCAAAAAAAAAAAAATCCCCAACCACCTACATATAGTTTGTATCCTGGAACTTTACTATAGTTTCTTCGTCTGGCAACCATTGCTCCCTCCGTCCAGAAATAACGGATTTAACTTTGTCTCTATTCGCATGTATCTAAACATGTTTTAGAGTGTAAAAAAAATTGTATTTAGACAAAGTCAAGTCACTTTACTAAATGTTGCTTTTCCACCATAAGATATGCAACACATTGCAGGCCTTAATTTGATATATGCTCGTGACACAGTTCGGAACCAACTTGGTTTGCTTGTTCTTTCTTTCTTTCTACCCTCCTTGGGGAATGTATGGGATTCTGCTTGACAGGTTGTGCAAAATCAAAGCATTTCCTTCCAGGCAGAGAAGAACTTTGTGGGGAAGCAATTGCATTTATGCTCCACCCAGGTGCATGATATGATGATATCACTTGATGGATGAACAGTGCCAAACAGGTTTGATGTGCAATTGTGCATCAGAATTAGACCCTGTACATGAATCAATACAACAATTCATCGCTAACGTTCTTGCAGAAATATACAGTGGAGATGACATCATCTGTTTGACTGTTTGCTTTCTTAAGCTTACTAGGCAGTGCCAGCTAGCCAAGCTGTATCACATTTACTTAAAATCATTACAAGTAAAAAACGGAAAGGCTAGCCCGAATTACTAAACAAACAATAAAAAAATGTAGGCAGAATTTAGTAAAAAGAAAATGCCGGACTACCGAGGATATGCTTTGGCAAAATAAATTCACACACAACTCTTTCCTCTGGGAACTCATAAACACAAAAGGAAGACATTCATGAATCATGACTCACGAGCCATGTGTGATTTCAAGAAAAAGCGATTTTTTCGTAGAGAAAGAAATCACGGTCTTTGAAGTGCAAAAGAGTAAAACAATCATCATGCATTTGTATGAGTGGTCAGTTTGGCATCTTCTAAAACTCACAATCACTTATTTAAACCAAATAATAAAAATTGGTGTGTGCATTTTTTATGCAGAGGCAGGGGCCTCAACCTCTTTTTTTTTTTTAAGTTTTACCCATACAAGTTTAAAGAACATATATATGTCTCTACAGGCATATACAGTGGCTGACTATTAATTCAAGACATTTGATTATGTAGAGAAGGTAGAAGAAAGACATAATAAAACTGACTCCTTAAGGCCTCCTTGATGCACATGATTTCTCCAAGAAAAATGTAGGATTCATGTTCCTATAGAAACTTGCACGGTAGCTCTGTTTGATTTATAGGAATGCAACAAAGAAATTTCGAAGGAATTTGTAGGTCAACAGAAAATAGAAAATAATCAAGCATTCCGATAGTAAGAAGATAGAAATTTATTATTTGGCATCATTAAAAACATTTACTCTTACAGTGATGCTTTGGTTAGCAATATTATTTATTTCTTCTCTTAGACGATGTGCAAAGTTTAGGTCATTGAGTCGTCCAAAAACAACGCTGGCATTACCCGTCACTTGATTACTTATCGCTTGATTGCTCGATTCTCCGGTCGATCGGACGTACGGTCTGCGGTGGCCAAGGCAGGCTCTGGTCTCCAACAGCAGACGATCCGCTACCGGCGGGTGGGCCCCGGACTCAGCTCCCTCACCTACCCAGGGATGGCAATATTCAATCTAGCGTCAGCCATCAGTGGTTCAGTACACAGAGATGTTCTACTCTCACTTTCTCACTCTCTTCTTCTGAGCAAAAATAAAGGGAGCGCAGCAGTAGGCAGTACCAGGAGAGCGAAGACTTTTTTGCAAGGCCAGCCAGCAGTTAATACACAGCCTTCCTGCCGTTGCTCCCGTCGATCTTCCCCGTTGAAGTGAGGCCATTTTTTAATCCAGTCAAGTCACCGCCATAAAGACCCACGTCGAGATTTACCACAGCTCCAACCACGAGCAGTAGGTATAGAGAAGAAGAAGAAGAAGAAATTGGGAAGGAGAATGATTAAGAAAGAAATCCTGCTTAGACAAAACGGAAGAGCGAAATGAGAGTGAGAAATCAGGGGGGGAAAGTAGGGTGTTGGCAACGCCAGGGCCAGCCGAGCAGAGCGTTATAAAGCCGCAACTTGTTCCCTTCTCCCCTCACTCATCAGCCTCGCCGGCCGGATCACCCCCGCCCCCGGCACAGTTCTCCCTCTCCCCCTCTCTCTCTCTCTCTACACACACACCTCTCCTACGGGGCTACGACGATAGCTAGCCCACAACCCTGTTGCGGCGCGCTCTGTCTGTCGCTTCTCCGTAGTCCTCCCCCATTACTCCTCCCTCATAAAGACGGAAGAGAGCAGAGCAGGGGGAGAAGCAGAGAGCCGGGAAAGAGCACGGCGGCAGGCAGGCAGAGAGTGAAGTGCCTTCCGGCTCTGCCGCGACTGTACCACCGTACCTCCACCCGGGCGGCGCGACCACCATCACGCCCCTAGCTAGCTACCAGCATCATCAGCGGCGGCGAACAGGGAGCTACTCCTGCTTCAATTCAATAGCACAGTAAATTCCGTGGCCTCCCCCCATCCCCTGTCACAGCACCACCCAGCATTCACTCCGGCCGCGATCTCCAAATCTTTTCCTCCTGCTCCTCGCGGAAAAAGGTTCGTGTGCTGGCTGGCTTGGCCGGTGGTGTTTCAGAGGCTGCCCGGCCCTCTGTGTTTTTATTATATTCTGTGGAGTCTCGGTTTTTCTCGCTCTTGTATTGGTCGCAGAGTTTGTGTGCTGTCGTCCTGGATCTTGATCCAACGCGCTGCTTCTGTCCGTCCGTACAGAGCACAGCCAGAGCGAGAGAGAGGATGGTGCCGCGCGAGCATGGCGGGGAGGAGTCCATCGTGGCCGCCGGCAACGGCAGCAAGGAGGAGGAGGTCGGGGTGATGGGCGTCAGCGGCGCCGCGGACGGCGACGAGGAGCAGCACGGCGCCGGCGGCAAGTTCAGCGTCGCCAGCTTCCTCTGGCACGGCGGCTCCGTCTGGGACGCATGGTTCAGCTGCGCCTCCAACCAGGTACGCTGCAGCAGAGTGTACTACTCTCCGATCGAACAAGAGAACCATCTCCCGATCGAGACATGATCGATGATTAACCGATTGTTGCTTGCTTGCTTGCTGCAGGTCGCCCAGGTGCTCCTGACGCTGCCCTACTCCTTCTCGCAGCTGGGGATGGTCTCCGGCATTATTCTGCAAATCTTCTACGGCTTCCTCGGCAGCTGGACCGCATACCTCATCAGCGTCCTCTACGTCGAGTACCGCTCCCGCAAGGAGAAGGAGGGGGTCAGCTTCAAGAACCACGTCATCCAGGTATACACACATTCCTCCCCGTCACCTGCTTGCCCTGTCTCCCTCCTCTTCTTCCTCCCCTCCACTCCCACCACCACCATCATCATCTCGCCTGATCGTCGGTAACGGATTACGGTTTCCGCTTATCCTGCTTTATCAAACCAACACGCCTTTCTTTCCTTGGGTCACTGTCGATCCGTCCTGGCTGCAAAAAATGCTCGCCTTTTCTGTGAAAGAAAACGGCCCTGCTTCATACCTTCCATATGCTGTCTATGCTAGTCGTTCCTTAACCCTTCCTTTTTTAGCTCCCCAGTAATTATGGTTAATCATGAGTACTACTAGTACCAGTACTACTGTTAATAATTAATATAACTGTGATTAATGGTGGTGAGGAATTAAATCCTGTGTGTCTGTGCGTGATGTTGACCAGTGGTTCGAGGTGCTTGATGGGCTGCTGGGCCCGTACTGGAAGGCGGCCGGCCTGGCCTTCAACTGCACCTTCCTGCTCTTCGGCACCGTCATCCAGCTGATCGCCTGCGCGAGGTTCGTCCGTCCGTCCGTCAGTCAATATCATCTTCCCCAATCCTCACCCACCCATCGCTCTCGCCTCACCGTACTATTACCACTGCACACCACGCGTATGTCTGCTGATTTGATCTTTTGGTTGTTCAGTAACATCTACTACATCAACGACCGGCTGGACAAGCGGACGTGGACGTACATCTTCGGCGCCTGCTGCGCCACCACCGTCTTCATCCCGTCCTTCCACAACTACCGGATCTGGTCCTTCCTGGGCCTGGGCATGACCACCTACACCGCCTGGTACCTCACCATCGCCGCGCTCGTCAACGGCCAGGTCGAGGCCGTCGAGCACACCGGGCCAAAGAAGCTCGTGCTCTACTTCACCGGCGCCACCAACATCCTCTACACCTTCGGCGGGCACGCCGTCACCGTGTAAGCAAACGAACAAACTGCTGACCTTTCCCCTCCCAAATGCATCTGGAAGAGATGATGAAAGTGAGCTTTTCACCCTGAGGCAAGGCAGCTTTTGCCTGGCGATGGGGAGGACATGTCTGGATTGGAAATCCGGTACTGGTTTCCATTCCAACGGTCCCCATCCATCTCTTCCGGTCCATGGTACTTGCAGCAGTACCACCACACTACGAGTACTACCAAGTGGAACAGTCTAGTAACTTAATCAAACTTTTTTTTAATTGTTAAACATGATCGTAGGCAGCTACCTTTGCATCTAGCTAGCCTCATGGGGCACAGCAGATCCAGACGTAATAAAACCCTCTCGTAGGCTTTGCGTGTGTGCGTGGTGGGAACCAGTTTAGCGTGCGGCCATTAGTCAGTCCATAAAATTGCTGCTGATAAAGCTTGGTGGTGCGCTCATGTGCATGTGGATGTGGGTGCATCCAAAAGGTGCCCCCAACCTCTAGCGTAGTACTACTAAGCTAGCAGTAGCACACTACATATGATACAGTCTAGTTATTAGTTAAAAGAATTAGTATTAGATTGGGCACTGTGCATTACAATAGATCCCTTTATTCCCATTGCTTCATTCATGTGCCCAGATTAATCTATTGCTTGCTTGGAGATATATATCATTGTTGATGTTTCCTGCTAGCGGCATGGTTTGATTTGAGGAAAAATGAGATGAGCGAGCGTTCTTCAGTGAATGAGTGCGGCGTTCAAACACCCTGCTAGCTAGTGGGCGCCGTTGGGCTCGAGATTTTTATTATCTCCCAGCTTCGGCGACCAGGGCATTACGGGGTATTATTTAAGTAAGTACTTGTGTTAGTGGGGAGGAACGAAAATGCTTGACTCGACTGTGCAGGAGAAGTGAAAGAAAACGACGGGGTCCTCCTAGCTGGTGGTATGGTTTCACTGAATTTAGCTAGTGCAGAGCTCACATCAAGATATGCAATTCCGTCCTGGTTGGATCGGGACATGCATATGTTGATGTTTGGGACGTATCATCCATCTCTTGATGATACCGTTTATCTTGCCGTCAGCCTAGGCTAGCAGTAGCAGAGGAAAGTTTGGGCTTAGTGGAGTGAAGGGGACGCAGACCTACTACTACTACTACTTTTAAGCGTCCTTATACAGAAGAAGGTGAATAATTAAGCCTAGTTTGGTAGTTACTGCTAGTTTGAAGAGGATGTATTAGCATCTTGTATGCGATCTTGCAGTTAGCTGGAGCAGAGTTTGTAGGCGATTAGTATAATTTGCAACGGACTTATTTGGCCGTATTTGTCGGCTCCTCTGTATTATTTGACCCACCGGCGGATCGAGCTTAGCTAGCGCATGTGTTGGTGAAAGCACGCAAGATTCCCCCTGCCAGATCTTTGCAACTGATGATCAAAACTGAAACAAGTCCTCTGCATCATTGACTCGCATGTGCACAGGCCGTTTTGTCCGTTAATTTCCCTTGCTAAAAACAAGTCCTCTGCATACAATTTCATTTAATTTCGTGGAGCCATTGCTGCATTATGCTCGGAACTTTTAGGCGGGCCGGACGTACTAATGAAATTATTATATACGTTAATAATATAATGCAGGGAGATCATGCACGCGATGTGGAAGCCGGCCAAGTTCAAGTACATCTACCTGCTGGCGACGCTGTACGTGTTCACGCTGACCCTACCCTCGGCGTCGGCCATGTACTGGGCGTACGGCGACCAGCTGCTGACCCACGCCAACGCGTTCGCGCTGCTGCCCAAGACTGCGTGGCGCGACGCGGCCGTGATCCTGATGCTGATCCACCAGTTCATCACCTTCGGCTTCGCGTGCACCCCGCTCTACTTCGTGTGGGAGAAGGTGATCGGGATGCACGACGCCAAGAGCATCTGCCTCCGCGCGCTGTGCAGGCTCCCCATCGTCATCCCAATCTGGTTCCTCGCCATCATCTTCCCCTTCTTCGGGCCCATCAACTCCGCCGTCGGCGCACTGCTCGTCAGCTTCACCGTCTACATCATCCCCTCGCTCGCGCACATGCTCACCTACCGCACCGCCTCAGCGCGCGCCGTAAGCTCTCTCTTTTTTTCTCTTCCCCTTCATGCATTGCAGCGATCATGGATTGAATTGGCTTGCATTGCGTACAACATCACGTATTAAATGGCAGGTGGTGGTAGCATGCTGCTGCATTGATGCATGATGCAGCCGTGCTCCTACTACTAATTTCTTTCTGATTACTGTAGGGTAGTACTGCTACTTTTCATTTGTTTGTTTATCCGACCAACTTAACCAATCATTGGCAATAGTTGGATTATTGAGGTGGGAAGGATTAGATCAGATGAAGGCATGAAGCCGTGCAATTGCCAGCTGCATCCATTCCATATTTCCATGCTGCATGGCCCGGTTCATCCCTTCCCTCTAGCTAGCACCAGGACCAGGACCAGGACCACCACCTACAGTAGGAGTAGTACTACTGCATGATCCATGGTCCATCACGCATGAGCAGTGGCCCGATCGACTGGAATGGAACACGCCGAAGCAGAGGGCAATAGAATAGACAGTGGAGATCCGTGCATCGTAGTACATACATGCACTGTTTGTTGACTGCACAGCCACCTCCTCCTTCCTACATGGGCGATGGGCGATGGCGGGCAATCATTGGATCCAGCCAACGACCACATTAATCCGCCCGACAACGATATGGATCCTCGACCCCTCTCCGTTTTGCTCGCTGCTGCAACCTCCGCCTTATCTCCGTCCATCCGTCCGTTCGCCCGTCGCTAGCTAGCTGCTACGGCATGGCAAAGAGCCCCGTAGCCAATTAAGCCATGGTCGATGGTCTCAGTTCTAAGAGTTGGCGTGGCTTAGTACCATCCTACATATGGTGGCCTGGTGCGTCCCATTCGTGAGATAGCGAGTTTGCTAACTGGTCCCCGGCCGCACGCACAGGAGCAGAGGGGAAGGATCCAAGCCGTCCTTGGCGATGATAGCAACCGTTGACATGGATCGATCTCCCTCCTGATACTACTCTGCTCTTGGGCTCCTCCCTCGCTGATGCACGACACGTGAGAGGTGCTGATGTTTCATGACATGCTGATACTGTCACGAGTCCCTGGAAGGAAGATAGAAGACGAGCCACTGTGCCTCCGGTCGCCGTCGCGGCGTTGGCCCGGCGCATCTGGACTCTGGCTGGCTTTTCACACGGGTGATCGACCAGAGCATCGTCAGGGGAAGGGCGCCGTCGCTGGAGACGGAGATGTCGATCGATGGAGATTTTTGTTGTGGGTTGCCGGGTCCCTTTCCCTCTCGATTCCTCCTTTTTTTCCCCTTCCATCTTCTCCCAGCTTTGCAAAAAGGAAATCAGATGTGCCGGTCGTCCGTACGGACGAATCTAGCGAAACATGAACACGACATTTATTTTGTGCGACAGTGCAGTGGTTCCATACGCACGCATCATATTGTTGTGCATACTGATATATATGGGTAGCACGTACTCTATTTGCTTCTGACACGTGTTCCTTGTTCTGAATTATTGCAAATTACAGAACGCCGCTGAGAAGCCGCCCTTCTTCCTGCCGAGCTGGACGGGGATGTTCGTGCTCAACGCCTTCATCGTGGTGTGGGTGCTGGTGGTCGGCTTCGGGCTGGGCGGCTGGGCCAGCATGGTCAACTTCATCCGCCAGATCGACACCTTCGGCCTCTTCGCCAAGTGCTACCAGTGCCCCAAGCCCACCGTCATCGCCGCGGCGCCGTCCTTGTCACCGCACCACTAGCTCGGCCGCATGCCACCGGCGGGACGAAGCAAAAGGAGCTCCATCTTCCCCCAGTAATGTTGCTAGGTTTTGGTCGCCTTGTAATATACAAGCCTAGGGTGTCAGCCAGTCAGTCACGCCACAGCAGTAGAACAGGGTGCTACACGGGGTCCCTAAGACCTCGCCCCCCGGCCCGTCGTCGTCCGTTGCTTTCCCCCCGATCGATCCATCCATCGGTAATGTTTGTGTTTGGCTTGCCCCACCGATATATATGTGATTGTCGTCATGGCTTATAAGTTCTGCAGCTCATGTGACAGACATTTCATATGGTGGTGATGATGATATTAACGTACGTACAGTAGTATCTATCCTACGTTGGAGCTTGGTCCATGCTTGCTGTGTAGTAGCGCGAGTGTTGTTTGAGTAATTGTAATCGACGATTGATTCCTCTTGCTGGCTAAAGGCAAAACACGGAGGCCTTTGTTAATCGCCTCCGCTTTGGATGGACGTTCTCGGTGTAAATGTGGCGAGACTCCTCGCTGTTGGCGGCTGGCTCACCTTTTGGTCCGTGCTCGCTCGCTGCCTTTTTGGCCAGGGCGATCGATCAGAGATCTTCTCCTTGCAGAAATTCTGAAAGGGGCGTGAAGATACGGAGGTGAGGGGAGAAAGATTTTGTGCTGTGCTCGGTAATGAATGAAGGAACGGTGGTGGAGTGGAGTGTGGCGTGGGTCGGCGCGGGACATGATGGCGCGCACAAGTGAAGAGAGCTTGCTTGTGAGGCTGAAACGCGCGAGGATTTCTAAAGATGGATCGGTGCCGCTGCCTTTGCATGGTGTGACACCGACGAAGACGACCGTGACGACGACCCTGATTAGCGGCACGTCTTATCATACCATACATACTCGTACTACACGCCCCGGCCCCCGGTGGGTGAGCTTCACTTTCAAGGATTGGACTCCACTCCACTACTGCTAGCTACGTTGTTATCGTTGGCTTCTGCATCACAGCATCAGTACGGACTTTGATTACAGAGAAGCGATCCAAGATTTGTGCTTTAATTGGCCCATGTGAGCCTCCTCCTCCCCCTCTTGCATTTCAAACGGGAGATGAGACGGATTCTCCGATCCTCCCTCCTGCCTCGGGGCATCAAGCTTCACATGCATGGAGGTGGAGGTGGAGGTGGAGGTGGCATGTGCTATCTTGACTGGTACCACTCTCCAGATTTCCTTTTGCTGGTATCTTCCGACCGTCCTTGGGAGAGGGATAAGCGGTACGAGCAGGGGTTCAGCATGTGCTTTCGAGTTCACAGCGCACACGTCTTAATCTAACACCAAGTTGCCCCAAGGTTTTTAATCATATGGTATGCTGCAATCAATACTAGCTTCGCTCTATTAGCCCGGTCTTTCACATGCAGCTGCTGCCACTTGCCGTTGAACGGAATCCCAGGCGAGAAAACTATACTGGTAGCAACTGAATTTGTCTACAGAACTATGCTTGTTCACGGAGAAGCTGTAGGTGATGCTAACATGTATGCCAAATGCCAGTGTACCTAATTTCCCAATCACTTGTGCTGTCTGACTATTTTTACCAAGACTTCGTTTATGGTAAAGGGAGACGATACCTTTCTTTATAGGTACAAATCTAGATTCCAAAACACAGATCAAATACACACTAGGCAAGCATAACATGGGAGTAGCTAACCAAATTTATGTCATGGAAAGCCAGCAAAAATACATCCAGATCTTTTGCTCATAGGGCGGGAAAGCGACCTGGGAGATAGCAACAATGCATCTTTCCCAAAAGTTCATATGCTTTTGGACAAAGTAGCACAGCAGATAGCAAGGGAAAGCTCAGAAGATTTCTGATGGGCCTATGGTTGGCTACATATCTATGCCAATGCACAGCCCAATGGTCAATATCACAAGTACTAAAACCACCCGACTAATCATACAACAGCTGTAATTCAACTCAATTAACCTGAAAACATTTGGAACCAATTGTAGACAAACATTTGGCAGAGCCATATGTTTCCTCATCTGAAGAGACACGAATCAGGCGATTGTTAATGATGAATAGTTTTTTAATCAGTTAACGAAGCAGAGTAGTAGTTGATCTAATAAGCAGCTTGAATTCCAAAGAACATCACCAACACGGTACATAATGTTAGAGCAACATGTCACACGAGTACTTATAAAGGGGAAAACGGTGAAACCTTCACCTTGAAACAGCAGAACTACCAACATACAGCATGTTTTAGTACCCTTGAGCAGACCACCAAGCAACTGTCCATGTCCATCCATGATTGAATCAGCTTAACCAAAACCTTGGAATACCTGAGTCACGCTCAGCCGCAGTACTATTGTTGGGCAGTCTCTGTATTCTATTTGAGAACTCATTGGCCTGTGAGAAATGGGGGAAAAGGGAAACAATAATGATTTTGCATCAGCCCATCAGACCAACTAATCTCACCAAATAATCACTGTTACAGAGAACATGGCATAGATACGCCCAATACCGAACATCATGTAAAGGAAGAAACATAAATGATTGGGATCGAGTTCCTTAAGTTCCATTCAAAGGAAAGATTTTACCAACAATGAAAGGGTGATGTTGGTGAAAAAGCAGGATTCAGCAGAACAGGACGTAAAAGTACAGGGATAAGCTTCAAGATTTATTCGAACGCACTATCAAACAGTGTGTCAACAAAGGAATCAAGTTCCTAAACTCAGCCAAACAGCAGGATTCTATAATACCATAGCATAGAACACTGGAGATGCTATTCTGCGCCATATCAACATTATTGGTAGCGCCCATATCCTCAAAACAAAAGGACCGGAGGGATGCAGAAGTTATATATATAGAAATAAATGAATGCAAAAGATTAGCTGACAGCAAAGCAGGGTACCACCTTCAAAATACATCAGAACAATATAAAAAGGAAATGTCGCACACAAAAACTGACAGTTTATCCCAAATGTAACTTCCCTTTGCAAAGGTTTTGGGCATGTGGAAATGGTGGACAAAATACTTTAAGATAAAACAAATCCAGATTACACCCTGAACGTTCTAAACTAGATTGTGTAACTTTAATCCTCTGAGACAGTTTTACAAGCGGTTTCATGGGGTTAAATGAGGAGCTGCTAAAGTTCGTGTGAGTTCAATACCTGATTCTAGAGGTGGGGAAGTTAGGACTTCTGATCAAAGTTCAGGTTGTTAGATGGATTTAGGAAGTCCATGATTTTAACAACCATCCTTGAAACTTGGCTAGATGGGTTAAACTGTCGGTTCTGAATGTTCGTATGAGGATAGGTGTTTGGCTTTTAAGTTCAAGCAGTTTGGCAGCCAAAGCATCAAAATTCAGTGGGTAATCAAGACAGTTTCAAAAGATTAATATAATAAATTAGTCACAAAAGTGATGACCTTACCTTCTCATCAATCCACATAAGAGAGCGCAGTTGATTATCTAGTATCCGGACAGCAACATCAAACGGTGCCATGCTATCTGCTGCCTCTAGCTCACCACCCTGCATTGGACAAGCAGACTCAAGCAAAGTTCACCACAAGACAAATGCTAAGACCTGAAAATTTACCTGAGTAGAATTCATGGTCTGAATGATGGATTTTACTTGCTCTGTCATATGTTGTAATTCATTCTCTACGACTTCACCTTGCTCGTACCTTTGCATTGCAAAATAATTCAGTTAGAGAAGATTTCAAGCAAAACACGTTACTTTATTTTCCAGTTAAGTTGCTTTTTTGTTTATACTACAGTTACTACCGATTGAGGAGACAAACTAAACCTAAGACTGAAATAAGTAAGCTAAAACAGCAAAAAATACATTTAACTAACATCGTATCTCTTGCAGAGGCAGCCTCATCTTCACGAAGTAAGACCCGTTCATCCTGGAATATCCGTTCGGCTTCCTCCTCCATGCTCTGTAGAGCCTTGTCCACCTGCAATAATAAAACAAGTAGGTTTAGGTACAAGGTTGAACAATTCATCTCCGCGGAGTAACGGTGTTTGGCTAAACTGCTAAACAGACGAATCTAAAAAAGTTAGTAATCATCCTGTATAATTGAATTTCCTAATATAGTTGAATACACTTTTTAGGTTAAAATTGCATTTTTGTTCTGGCCTTGTGAATCCAGACCAGTACCAGTGGATCATAGAAGAGCTGTCGCAAAACTACATGCATCCTTTTTCATGTGCTGTGCTAATATTAAAATATTTTATCATTGTTGCCATTTTGAAATGACAACTGCATATGACAGAACAGTTAACCAAGCTCTTTATCAGTATTGCAGACCTGTATTAGTTTCAAATTTTAAAACTGTAGAGAGCCCCACAGTGAACTTTATTTAAAAAGGGATAAATCTGTATAAGGACTATATACATGAGATAAAATGCCAGGGCAGGGAACAAAAGCATTAAATACAGAGCGCCCGGGTAAAAAAAGATAAAAGGTACAACAAGGATTAACCTAGAGAATTGAGCCAGACTAAGATGGGGACCTTAGACTCTGTCAGTATAATAGCCTGAAGTTGGAGATCAAATTTATAAGTGAAGATGTACCCTATGCAACCCAGGGATCTGGTGTATCCATGCATCAATTCAGTCATCAGCCCTCTGATCTAATTCGCACGCGCAGCATCAAAATCATGACTTATTTTTACTTACGCGACCCTAGACACCTAAAGCGGTCACTGCATCTTTGCAATATCCCCTTCGAGCCTTTCTCTCTCTTCATAAATCAAACAGATCGTGCTGTGCGAATGCAGCGACCACAAAACGTGGCGACCCTGCCGAAAGCACCAACACAACGCAGCGGACAGTGGTGGTGACCACGGAGGCCCTGCCGGCAGCATCGACACAACGCGGCAGGTGACCACGATCACCAACAGATCCAGAAGGACTCGTAACATGTATGCAACCACACATGATACCTGGAGGTAATCAGACCCAGAATATTGTAAATTGTGATGCCACTCTTGTGCGCTATCGCATGAAGAGGCAGGCATGCATGTCTAGGAACATGTGTGAATTCTATTGCTTGCTGTAAGATGCTCTTGTGAAGGGCACTTTGAATATGTGAGACTTAATTCGGGGCTGGCTGCCTGTCGGAACAGAGATGAAGCTGCCGCTGTCTGTCACATGAATACGGTTGGCTTCTGAGCTATGTCATCAAGCTAGCATCCAATGATATCGTCATCATGGTCTACTCTAAGAATCAATCTGTTCAATATATGGAGAGAAACATTTAAAAGGGCATTGCTGCAAAGATGCAGTGACCTAGGGGTCCAGGCGGACGTGCAAGTGAAAATAAGTCACGATTTTGATGTTGGGTGTGCGATTTGATCAGAGGACTGTGAACCAAATGCAATGAATGGATACACCTCCCTCGGATGCATAGGAATAGGTTATATTGCCTTTATAGTGGCTTTACGACCATGGAACGCGGACCTGACATTATTTAAGATTTGGGCGTTTCTTTGCCTCCAGATGTGCCATGTTGCAATGAACAGAACTTTTTTACGGTGAACTGTTGGGGAAACCCCTAACGGTATTTTTTTTTATAAATAAAAGCCACAAGTGGTCAAAGGGAGCACACTGTACAAGCTATGTTCTACATGATATATACCAAAGGAACAAAGGAAAGATAAAAACAGAACTAGGACCAAGACTAGCACAAAAAAAATCTACAAAGAGTCCAGCCAATGAACAGGCCTTTACTAGCTATTTTTATTTATGGCTTCAATCACAGTTTTAGTCTAAACCAACACATGTTGTTCCAATACGAGGGAGTTTCTAACTTTGGGTCCCACCAGGTTGTGCCAATAGGAGAAGTTGAACTTGGTGAAATTCTAAATTTGGGAATAAAAGTTTCCATAATTGGCAATCACAACCAAGGCACATTAAACCACACTTGTCAAGTTCCCATAGAATATGCTTGTAATTTGGGGGGGGGGGGGGGGGGGGGGGGGAATTACTAAAATCTATGAATTTGTAAAAAAGCGCCTCCAATCTGGTTTGACCTGAGTCTACTATGGACTATTCTAGATTATGAATTGCATGGATTATCAATATGATCAAAAGAAGGATTCATCCCTGCCAGGATAGCTTAAATATATGGGATGGCAACTCAATGCCATGTACTAGATTACTAAAATGGTTCAGAACAAAACAGAGTAATAACTAAACATTCAACAAAGAATAAGCTATAACTAATATATAGCAGGCTAGAAAATTTTCAAACCCCACCCACCTCTTTCTGATGAGTTTCTATCAACTCAAGTTGCCTCTCCAAGCTTGTTTGTGTTTCAACAACTTTAGCCACATCAGCCTGCATGCCAGCAGGTTAACTTAAGTATTGAACATAATAACAATGAATATTTACTGCGAACATCATAATTCATGAAAGAATATGTTATGTACTGATATGAATCACATTACATGGTCTCTAGATAGATAAATAGAGTTCATTCAGAACCACTTTCTGTTCTTCTCATTTCAAAAGTACTACTGGTTCTAACGTCACACAGATGGTGTTTTTGATTTTGCAGTCTCCAATGAGTATAATTAGAGTGCTGAAATTCGTGTTAACAACTATCTTCTAAAAGCACAGTTGTTAACAAACTAAAAATCCACAAGTATATGTATAGCACAAAGAGCTTCAGGTATTCCAACTAACTGCAAAAGCGTGCATCAATGGAACTAGAAAGCTGAAATGTAGTGTGTACATACTGTTTTTGTTCTTTGTCAGCTCATATTGAATTCCGTACAAGAGTTGGAGACCCAATATATAATAATAATAGTGGAGGTTTAGTACATTTAAAATTGGAGACGAAGTGTACCTCAAGCCTTATAAGAACATTCCTATTTTGCAGAATTCTTCTGTCCCACTCAGATATGGCAGTGGCATGCTTCCGGAACTTTGCAGTACGGTCTTGAAGCCCATTGTTCCAGTCCCTAATAATCTACAATAGGTACATAAATATACTGAAATGTTAGTGGCTTATTGCTGGCTCAGATAAAGATTTGCAGAAGAAAAAAAAAAGGTCAATCCAACCTGGAAAGCAGGCTTGATACCAAAAGGCAAGCACTCTTGTGAAAAAACAGCAACTGTAAATGAAAAGGATAAGTGCAATACCTCCTCAACACCTTTACCAACAATTTCTGATGGAAGCTTAGGTGCTTGGGATGCTGCTGGAGTAATAGCATTTGTAGTAGATCTGCAGCAAGAATGCGAGAGAAATAATACTGGAAGGTTACAACCTTGTGGCACATCTCCAATAACAAGTCCTACAAGAAAAAAATCGAGGGGAGATGTACAACCCAGTGGTGCTAGTTTGAACAGCTGATGAAGTCGCCTGAGTTGTGGTGATGGTGGTGGACGTGCTTGTGGCTGTAGTAGAACCACCTGCAGAATAACACACTTGATACAAACCCGAAGATTGCCAAAACAGTCACTTCAGAATTTAATAAACAAACTCTAGGCAGACATTAATATTAAAAAAGTGATAGTGGAATAAGACTTGCCAAGGTTATACACACGTACAGATCTGCAGTGTTAATATTGGGTCCTGAATCCAATGAGTATTTCAGGATACAGTTATCGTTAGCTACTGACAGTTAATTATTCCAAGCTTCCGAACCAAATGCATAGGTATGGTGGATACTGTCACTGAGCTAATCTAAGCACATTGACATCGAGTTGAAGAAAATGCTAAGGGTTAGGAAATACAATAGCTCACCAAACAGTGTTGAAGGAGTCACCGACGTTGAGGCAGAAGCTTGTGTACTTGGTTGCAGGCTAAAACTAGGAAATGTGACTGCCGTAGTTGAAGGAGTCGTGGCTGTCACGGCTGCAGATGCTGAGGAACTTGTGATAGTGGTCGTAGCGGCTGTAACTGCTGCCGATGATGAGGCTGATGGTGGTACTGTAAAGCTGAAACCAAGAGAGGAAGCTGGTGCAGAGAACAATGACCCCGATGTAGCAGGGGCAGCAGTAGCTGATGGCACGGTGGATGCACTCGTTGCGGAAACAGAAGCACCGAAAAGAGAGCTCGCTGACGAGCTTGCTGCTGCACCGGTATTAGAGAACATTGACGGAGCAGATGCAGCTTGCGAAGTGGCCAAGGAGAAACCACTGGCCGGAGTGGATGCCGGCGTGGAAGGAGCGGCGGATGCACTATTAGGGAACGAGAATGCAGAGGCTGAGGGAGCAGACGAGAACAGGGAAGAGGTGGTACTCGCCGTCGGCGTGCTTCCTGATGATGTTGTGAAGCCGAACGAGGGGGCAGAGGCGCCGGTGTTGCCGAATAAAGGCGCGGTCGCAGTAGCAGTGGTAGCTGGAGACGAGGCGCCGGTGTTGCCGAATAAAGGCGCAGAGGAGGTGGATCCAAACAAGGACGAACCCGTGGTGCCCCCAAACCCTAGAGCCGGTGCCGAAGCCGAGGTAGTGGCGGTACTAGATGCGGCGGGTGCGCTATTGAAGGCGAATTTCGGTGTCGGGGCAGTGGTGGCGCCTGACGCGGATGAGCCAAAGCCCGTGGCGGCGCCAGAGAAAAGGCCCGGCGTGGACGCAGCGGAAGAGACGGCGCCGAACAGGCTGGGGGCGGTGGCGGCGGCGGTGTTCGTACCGAAGAGGCCTGGAGTGGCCGCGGGAGTGGGGGTGGCGCCGAACAGGCTCGGATTAGTGGCCGCAGATGAGGTGGCTGGTGCGCCGAAGAGGCTGGGGGTGTTCGTGGTGGTTCCGAACAGGGTGGGTGTGATTGCCGCGGCGGAAGTGGTGGATGCTCCGAAGAGGGGTGAGGCGGACGAGGTGGTCGGCTGAGCGACCCCGAAACCAGTGGCCCCGAAGCCAAAAGGGGACGGGGAGGAAGCGGCGGCGGGAGCGGATGCGGAGGCGGTGGAGGATCCGAAGAGGGATGAACCAAAAGCGGGAGTAGAGGAAGCGGCGGCGGCGGAGGGGAAGGCTGAGGAGCCGAACGCGGGGGAGGGGGAGGAGCCGAACGCTGGGGCGGGGGAGGAGCCGAACGCGGGGGCGGGGGAGGAGGAGAAGGCGGATGGGGCGGTGGAGAAGGAGAAGGGGGAGGACGAGGTGGATCCCGCCGCGCCGGGATTGCCGAACGCGAAGGAGGTCGCCATGGCTGCGAATGGCGTGCGGCGGTGACAGATTTGGGGACGATTTGGTAGGTTTTAGCGTGGTTTTGACGCTGGCTCCTCGGCGATGCGGCCTGAGGAGTGAGGATGGGTCTCGTTGGATGCTTCGGCGATGACGCTTTTGAAATAGGGTTTAGGAGAGGGAAAAGGGGATTTAGGAGAAATGTAACCCTACATTAATATTAATGGTCTGAAATTTTATCTAAATTTGTACATATCTAGTTAAGTATTTATACTAGATGAATTTTTGTTTCTGCACAAAGTTGAGCCTATTAATATGGATAGAGTGAGTAACAAATGTTGAATATGTAAGGTGAGCGAGGTCAAATGTACGTAGACGCCTTTTATACGTAAGTTTAAGCTAAAATATCTTATATTTTTAAACGAAGGGTGTCATACGTTTCCGTTAAAAAAACGTGTACATGCATTGACAACACAAGCATCAAGAAAGATACACAAACATAATTTTAATTATAGCACTTATCTATAATATCTTTACTATTAAATTAGAGGTGGTGATAGTAGGTCGTCACCAAACACTTTGACACCATACATTGGAAGTATCCATGCCGTTCAATCTCGGAGAGAAAATCAGTCATCCGATCCCGTGCTCTTGCGTGCTCATGGGAGCCTCCTCCCGAGTCCCGCTCCCCCTTCTCTCTAGTGTGTCTCCAAATCGATTCCCTTTTCTCCCTCTAGATCCAACCACGTCGTCGCCACCGTGTCTGCCACCACGAGCATCTCACTGGCCACCCCGACCCCTCCTGCCGCTGGCCACGCCTCCAACGCTAAGGTGCCCCTCCTTCGATTTCCTTCCTACTGGTGAGCACAGAGCACCCCATAGACGAGGGACGCCCGTGAGCATACGCGCCTATCGATCGGCCACCATGCTCACGCTCACTCCTGTGGTCGGTTGCGCCACGGCGAGCAGCCGAGGGCAGGGCGAGCGAGCCAATGTAAGGGTTGCCCTCACAAATCCCATTGTGGCTCGAGTTGGTGTGTGCAAAGTATGTTGGCCAGCGTGGTGTTGGGCGGCGAGTTTTGTTGTCGCTGATGTGATGGCCCTCGAGGCCGGTGGTGTCCTCTCTGCAATGGCTACAGTCGTCTACCTAATCTACGCTCATCTACTGGTATGCCGCGGCGTGCTTCCGCAGATGTCGACGTTCCTCGGCTTGTAGATGGCAGCCTTGGAGGCGGTTTACTTCCTTAGGGGGAGCAGCCGTAGGTGGAAGTGGAGTCCACAAGTCTTGCTGCTTGCGGCGACAGGAGACGTTTTGTCGGGCAAGCGAGCTCCATGGTGTTGTAGATGGCTCCCACGGATGTGGTTCCTTCCATCCGGGAGGGCCATGGCTTTGGGTGGGAGATTCTTGCCTCCTTGAAAGTTACGAATTGTAGTTGTTGCCTCTGTTTTGGATTCAGGGCTTACCTGGTGTGGTTTCCTAGTGCACCCTCGGCAAATATAGCTCTTCGGCGGCGCCGGTGGACGGTGCAGCCTCGGCTATGTTGTGCCCTTCGGTGATGCTTGTAGTTCACCACTCCGCGGTGTGCGCGCGTGCTTCTTGATGCTATCTAGGTGTTGGACTTGGCCCCATGATGCCCTTCAATTTTGCCAGCGGCACATCGATGTTGTGTCGAGGTCTCGGCGGCGAGCGGCTCTTCGTCTATGCTGGTGACATAGTGGAATCAATTTGTTGTGGTCTCGGCAGGGGAGCCCTTCGACTCTGTCTCGGTTGCCTGTCGCCCTTTGAACACGCCTTTGGCTTGCTAGTGGAGCGGTGTGGACTCAGTTATGCGTTGCCCTTCGACTGCGCCCGCAGCGTCTCTGTGTCAGGGTTTGGTCTCGGATGACCGGTGCTTTTCGTCCACGGTGGTGGTGCAGCTCGAGCAATGCACCCGTCGTTTGGTTTTTGTCCCTCTCCTTCTTGTGGTGGTCCTGCTTGCGGTGGTGTGGTTTGTACCTTGCGTGCAGTTTGTGCTATGTTTTTCCCTTTGATGGTGTTGCTGCGTTGTCTCGGCGAAGCGGCTGCGTTGAGCACTTATCACCAGGTTACTCGCTCGGAGTTTCCTCAAAGTTTCGTGTATGTGTTTTTTTCTAGTTATCTCTCCACTCTCTTGTAATCCCCGTGTACTCCGGTTCACTTGAACCTATCTTTTAGATGTTGCAAAGCCTCGTAGGAAAAATGGATGAACTATATTCAGGTGGGTATTAAATCCCCCCCCCCCCCCCCCATTTAAAAAAAACTAGTATGAAAATTCCAAATGGATGTTTTGTTTTGGTAGAATTTTGAGTTGCTCGTATTATCGACCTACGAATATTGATAGGTGGCTTAGTGCCACTTGTGATGTGAAATTCAGTTCGAGTCCAAGCAAAACGAGTTACTAGCAAAAGCCGAAGGATATCGAGTTCTACTCTTGAGAAAATTTCATGATTTCTTCTCCACAGTTTAACAGAAAAAGAGAAGGCTTCAATTTAATTATGCTTTGCCTCAGATGACACCATGCCCTTTCTAGTACATTTTGTGCACGTGTTGGGATGCAATTTATTTTGTAAAGCATGTCACCTGGATGATAAAGTCACCAGGTGGGGTTGCGCTCAGCCGTCAGATTCTCCGCCTCCCCTAGTTCATCTCTTTATCACCCAACATATTTCTAAGCCATCATCTCTTTATCAACACTTACCAAAATTGCAGCACTTAATGGAAGCTAATTTTTTTAAATAATATATTTTTTATTTAATTCAGAAAATAATAGACAAATTCTGCAATTTCCGAATATAGAAGGTTATCGTGGTCCCGTGTGCCAACATGTTGTTGTCACCTCCTGTGCGCCGATAGGCTCACAGAGCAAGCCCGCCACACGCGGCAACGCCCGATAGGGGGAATCGGCACCCCGTCAGCTGACGGGGCTATCGGCACCCTGTGAGCCGATAGGGCGGTGCATATCCTGTTGGTCGTGCCCCGCTCCTCTTCTTCCTTCCTCTTTCTTCCTCCTTATTCCTCTTGTCTCTAGCTACCCATCCAGTGCTCCATTTTCTCTCCCAAATTGAGCTCATTTTTCCCCCTTTTTCACCAAATCTTCAGCTAAAAGGTAGAAGGGTGGTAGGTGAACCCCGATCTACTAATGAGATAGCTTGAGGCGAGGCGATTTGATGGTGTTATTGTGGAGGAAAGGTGGTGGTGTTCTTGGAGAGCAACGATAATGGTGGAGGCTGGTGTTGGCGTAGCCTGAGCTGCGTGATGGTTGTGCTAGTATGTGATTGAAGGCCACTACATTGCAGGGCTTCGCACGCTTCAAGGGTATACCCCTAATCTCTTGCTAATTACAGTTTATTGTATGTTTATGGACGTACTTGGATATGGTTAGTTAGCTGTAAGAATATTGTCCGGAGTTTTAGTAAATTTTTAGATGGTATTGTGTCGTGTTGCTTACTAGCGAACGAGTTACAGTATTTTTTTAGTTCATCAAATATATCATATTTAGTAAAGTTTTTATTTTACTACGGTAATAGTTTTGTCAGAACAAATTCTCAGGGAGTTAATCTGAATGAGTTTCAATCCATCGAGATAGAGTTGTTGGCCCCTAAAACATGGACTGTTACTCAGTTGAAGGACTGGTTGTCTGATTCTTTAGGGATTTCTCAGACACATATTGTCCGTGTGCATGTATTATGGACAGAGTCTAAAACAAACCCAAAGTTTTATTTGAGACTGATAGATGACGACTTCAAATGGTTCCGTTGGTTGAAAGGTTGCGAAATAAGGAGAGTTAACCCCATGGCCTTAGTGATTCTCGTGGCAAAGGAGATCACTTCCCCTAAAGTCGAGGGGTGGGTATGATCATGGCCATAGCAGGCTATTTTTTAAAAATGATACATTTTTATTTAATTTAGAAAACAATACACAAATTTTGGAATTTCCGAATCTAGCGCGGCATCAGCACACGGTGTGCCGATGATGCATGTGAAATGCATACATGAACTTTGCAGTTCGTTATATTTATGTTTTACATTGATTTATGGGGATTTACCAATGATCTCCTTTATTTTTTTTATAACTCTATAGGACAGGAAAACCCTGTTTGGTGTATTTTTGCCTTTCATAGATCTAAACGAAGTCAATGGAGCTGGACTTTCGGGGATGTCAATATTTCATCAAGAGAAGCACCAGGAGTACTTGTACCTCACCAGAAGATCCAAGAGGCCCAAAATAGCACTAGTGGCGTGCCCACCATGCTTGTTTCCTTCCCGGCCACCGATTCGCTTCGATCTTTCTCCCACCGTCTTTGTTTGACCTAAAAACCACTATATAAAGGGACCCCCGGGTGTTCTTGGAGAGAGGCTCCACAGAAACACTGAAACACCAAAGCAAAGCCAGAATCAGCGAACATTGGAGTGAGAAACTCCACCGGAGCCGCCTCCGAAGGGATCTCCGCCTTCTCCAATGTCTCCACCACCATCACCATGATGAAGAGGGAGTAGTCCACCTCTGGACTATGGATTTGTGGCAGCAGCTTGATCTCTCTCTTGTTCTTCATAGATCTAGTACCATAGGAGTTGCCTGTTAGGAATCATGCCCTAGAGGCTCACCTTCCGCCTTGTATTTGTAACCCGGAATCTTATAGCTAGTTGTACGTGTCACTGTAATTGTTGCAGGTGTGGAACAACATACTTGTATCTAGCTCTAGCCAGTTTATCATTAGTCGTTTGAGGTTGGGAGGGAAACCCACTGCCGAGACTTATTTGTAAGTCGGAAGATGACAATGGTTCACATGACATGAGCATGAAGGTTATATCCACCTTGCATTGGCTAGTCAGAAGAGATAGGATAGTCGGACTGATCCAAAGGTTAGTAGGACGTGAGCACACTGTCATACACTCCGACTAACACAATGGAATCCTTAGACCCGAGGGGATCGCACGATCCGAGTTGTGGAAAAGTCGGCTTTGACTCCATCTAACACTCACCATAACTGGGAGTCATAAGGGTGGTCTTGAGCCGACTTCGAAGCAATCTGCGTGATATGGATTAGCCAAGATGGAATTTGCCCCTCCATCTCGGAGATATATTCTATGGTCCCTCTCGTGTGATATGATTCAGAAGCATGGTCATACGCTACTCGATCAAGTATTGATCAAGGTGGTCTGACTTAGTGAAGTCGGAGGGAATCAGCTATCATTATAACGAGAAGAGAGTTAAACTGACACTGCGATGATGGAATCTCCCCAGCGGTTTATCACCAATATAGTGAGGCAAAGGGACTCAGATAAATCGTGACATTGAGGGCATTTGCGTAATGTAACACCCTCGAATCGGCCCTATGCAAGTTTTAGCCCTTTTCGCCAAACCCGCATAGAAACGATTCAAGGACGCCCACCAGGCACTTTCGTGCGGGTGGAAAACGAAGTAATACCATTACACAACAGTCCTCGATGGGACCCACAGAACAGATATATATACAACATGACTCCATGAGTCAAGAATACAGATATACAGTACAAGATCCAAATCACCTTGAAACCAATACAACGTCCGACTACGGACAAGATGCAAATGGGGCTAAGAGCCCTGAAGAATAACCAATGGCATCCATAACCCTGCCCAGGCCAAGCCGGAAGGGTAACCCTGCTAACGACGTCGATCGCAAACCTGCTAAAACAAAAGGGGTGCCGACAAAGGGCAAAGGAAAAAGAGGAGCGTCAGTACTGAGGCCAGTACACGGCGAGGCTATAATTCGGCGGCTCTCGCCTACATAGGTATGGTGGGCTGAAGCGGCAGCGCAGCGGCACTAAACAACCTATAGAGACTCGATACAACTGGCGGTTATTAGAGAGGGATAAGAAAGACCTATTCGGATCCAACCTAAAGCTAACACTAAACAAACCCGTCCTGGTATTTCCCACCCTCGAGACCAAACGAGGAAGTCGGACCAAGGAACTCACACAGTGGGCAGTTTTATTCATTCCGTTATAGTTGCAACACTTACTAATCAGATATAGATAACATGAGTCATCCTGAAGCATAAGTAGTGGACAGTTTTAATTACCATTCCGTTGTAGTTGGAACATTTACTAGTCAGCTATAATTGTCCAGAGGAATCCCAAAACCCAGCAGTTGTTGACACTTTTACTTCAATCCATTGGAGTTGCAATACTTACTAGGCATATATATCAAAACAACCCAGATCTAGCATTTGTTGGCATTTTTAATATCCATTCTATTATAGTTGAATCTGATTACTAGTCATATATTAAGTCAAGTTTATAGCACTACTTTAGTTATGCTTGTCTATGATCGAGATACTGTGCTCCAAGTCGTCCATAACCGCGGACACGGCTTTCAGAAAGTTTTACCCTGCAGGGTGCACAAATAGCAACACACACTCGATCAACCTCGGAGAAACCAACTCAAAACCCAACGAGGCTTTCACGACAAAGCGATCACAGGATTCATAAATATTTCAGGGGGCCACCCTACTAAGCTACCCGCAACGAAGTTGGCCGGCTCCGGAACGGACCCAGGGTTTGCGACGATGGTTGTAAACGACTGGGAACCTGAAAGTGTGACTGGGCTTGTCGATACCGCGAAAACGTGGCGCGATCCAAAACAGTACAGGTGCTCCACGCACAATCGTAAATAAATCAGTAAAGCATGGCATAAGTACAGGATAGTAATAAAGCCCCAAACTAGTTTGTGGCCCCAAGAAATAGAAATGAATCAAGCTCTGGCTCAGGGGGGTCCATAAGGCCTCCCGGATGTGGATAGTGCGAAAAATCAAGGAACATGTATCAAGTACTCGGGGTCCTACGGGACACAAGTGGGCGTGGAAGAACCAAATAACATCTATTGCCCACCGATGCCTCTGCATTAGTTATATCTAGCATTTTAATGGTTGTAATTAAAGACATGATCATCTCCACCATTAAGCATCTCCACCATTAAGCATCTGCCAACCTTCCAACAACTGTGGTACTTGACAACACGAGATCGCACCTGAGCAAGCAACTACGACTCGCAAGGCCACCTATCTACCAAACACAGGTAATAGGAGGTGTCCAAGGCAATATAGAGGCCGCACGGGATATAACTGGTGCACGGGAACTAAAGCATCGCGACACGGATAACAATAGATCAACAGGAGGAAATAAAGACTATAAATGCAAAATAGGTAGAAGGGGAAGAGATGCTCACCTGGGAAACACTGCCGACGAATCATATCCGAAGAACTTGTCGATACTCGCATCCACTCATCGGCATAATCCGCGAAGAAGCAAACACTAGAAGAAACACCGGATGCAATATTTAATACTACGGCAGAAGATCCGGCATGATTATGAAATGATGCATGGCAAGGCACAGATGCGGTGCAATTAGGCAATATTAAGCGGAACCGGGGTCCCGACAATTAATTAGGCGGTTCAAATTGTTTAACTACCCCGCAAATTAAATGTTGTATTAACAATGCAAAACATGGTATTGGTTTTCTACACAAATTTAAATGGAGTCCGGAATAAGACAAATATATCCCGCATATAGACTCCATATTTAATCATGAGGTGAATCGGCATAATGCCCCCAAACCACAAACACTATGCATGCATGAACAATTTAATATGCGACAGATAGTAATGTCATATTATAAAAATAGGGGCTTAGGGTCACACATCTGGGTTCGGAAGATCTTGGATTCCGAGGGTTCGGGGTTCGACAGGGTCGGCGGGGAGAGCGGTTCAACGAGATTGGTCTTCGGAGGTTGTCGAAGGACTTGGTTTGGCGTCGGAGGGTCATCGGGTGCGCCCTGGTCGGGGTCGATCTTGTCATCACGAAGATCTTGTCGGGTCCGCGGTCGTCGGGTCATGTCGTCGGTCTTGTCGTTTCATAGCGGAGATCTTGGTGTCCCGGATCTCGGCGCCTTAGGGTCCGAGAGGAAGAACTTGGCGTGCCGGGTTCCATGTAGACCATCTCCAGATCATGGAATCCATGTGGTAGATCTTGTCGGTAACGGAGCAGAGTTAGCATGCTTGTCGTTATCAACGACACACCCCTATTAACAGATCACCCACGGGTAGAGGCATATGCAAACGAACACACTATCTCCTCATCGACTACTTCACCCACGGAAGTAGCAGAGCAGCGGAGGCCACGGCGCGCGGAGAGGGTCACGGCACAGCACGGGTCGACCTAAGCAGAGGACGATGAGATGCAGCCGGCGCGTGGAGGCAGAGAGGCCGTCCAGGGTGGCGGCGGCAGGGCTCGGTGGCCTGGCGGCAGACGCGGGGCAGACTTGGCAGGGCTCCTAGTGCCGGAGACGGCGACCGGGTGCGGGTCAGAGCAGAGGCAACGGGCTGCTGTGGTCGTCGGGAGAGACGAGGACGGCGAGGGCGCGCGCGGCGGTGTCCGATGGGGTGGGGGTCGAGGCGATGACGGAGAAGAGGGAGGCCGGCGAGGAGGCCGACGACGGTGCTCTGGAGCCGCGACGCTCGCGGGGTCCGAGCGAGGCCTGGTCGGGCCCGTCCAGGTCAGGAGGATGCGGTGAGGAGGCCGACGGAGCTTGCGGGCGAGGGGAAGGGCGCAGGCGGCGACCAGAGCTCGGCCAGAGGCGCGGGCCAGTGGTGGCGGCCGAAGGAAGGAGGCGGGGAAGCTCTTGGCGGCGGGGGTACCGGCTCTAGGCGGCGGATCGGGGCTAGCGTCGGGGGATCGTGGGGAGGAAGACGGGAAGAGAGGAGGGAGGTGCGCCTGGGGCGGGGGAACCGAGGCCGAGCGGGGGGTCGCGCGGGCGCGTGAGGGGCGCAGAGGAGAGAGGAGGTGGGCGACGTGGAAGGGGTGGGCCAGGAGGCGAACGGGAATCCCGGGGTGGGGCTTGTCGGGCAGGGTGGCGTGTGGAGCGGTGGCCTCGAGGCCAGGTGGTCAGGGGAGAGCGGGAGTGGGGCTGGTTGCGGCAGGTGGGACGGCCTGGGGCGCGTGTCCACTGGGGTGGACCAGGGGTGCGTGTGCGTGTGTGTGGCGTGGGTTTGGACGGGGAAGGTGCCAGGGGTGAGGTGGCAAGCACCGATTGGTGCAGGTGAGGTGGAGGGGTGGGAGATGGAGAGAGGAGGGGCGGCGGCTGTGCGTGCGTGGGATGGAGGAAGCTGGTGAGGGGGTAGGTGGGGCTTTAGGGTTAGGGTAGATTAGGGTTTTGCTAGAAAGATTAGGAAGGAGGTGGCCGGCTGGGCTTTTGGGCCTGGTTGGCTGCCTCCCAAAAATAATGCAAACTTTTATTTTAATTTAAAATAGACTTTTGTAAATAGTTTTTAGAAAAATAAAAGACTCGGGAAAGACCAGAGTTTTGATTTGAATAAAGACAGGGATATTTTAGAAAACAAAACTAGGCTTTTAGAAAATAGTTTTAGACAAACAAATGCATGATGACATGACGATGCTCAAATGCAATGTGGCATGATGACATGAGCATGCGGTCATGAAGATGCAATGCACGAAAACAACGCGATTTTCTAGTAGTGGTTTTTGTGGGGCGCCACACGTAAACCGGGAGTCGGCACGTCTTGCTAGAGGCCGCTACCGATTATCAGCTCTAGTCAGAAAGTCACTGAACTACTGCTCTGACTGAATGATCACTGAGTTGTGTATGCTTACCGTAAGCCTATGGGGTCGCACACTTAAGGGATTGGAACTAGGCGGATGATGATCCGACTATCACAAGCTAGCAAGTTGGACTTGTTTGAATAGGGACACGTGTCAATGGGTTGGACCCACTTTGACTAGTGTTAGGGTTTAGTACCGAGGGACACAACTATTATGTGCCCTCGCCTACTATCTATATAAAGGAAGGTGGGTGGTGGTGGACAAGATAATCCAGTGCTGCTTCTTAGGGTTTCGCTAGACTTAGCAATTTCATATTCATGTCCCACGGCGGCAAGACCGAGACTAGCATCTCACTTGTTGCTATTCCACCTTATACGTGTGTGAGACAACATAGGCGCCACACCTGCAGTGCTCGTCAGCGGTCGGGCGACTAAGTCGGAGTAGAAATAAGGAGGAGCATGGAGCCAATGACGAGGTGGTCCCAGGATCATGAAGTTCGGCGGATCTAGATGCCACAAGGGGAACGTACGGTACCACCGCGACACGCTTCCTTAGCTTCCGCACATGCGCGTCGAGAGGTACGAGCTATTGCGCCGGATCTTGGGTGGCTGATGAGTGCATATTTGCATCATGTTTTATATTATTATTTTGCACTGTATTTGTAGGATCTTGGTATTTTACAGTGTTCGCGCGTATATTTTATGTCTATTTTTATCAGGATCAGGACAAATGATGGATACAATAGACACAATTCTTGGAGCAGTTGTGTTGGGGAGAAAAGAGGTCAAAAACAACATAAATCGCTTATTTGGGAAATATCAATAACACTAGAAGAAAACCCAAAGCAATCGAGGCATCCAGACGGTTTAACGACCAACTATACGGCGGGGATTAATTTTCCGGTCGTATAGTTGGCGCTGCCACCGTCTCCTCAAATAGTTTCACCTCGTAAAACTGGATCGGGGAGACGACATACAGAATACCCAAAAATTACTGAAACCTCACCTCCAGAAGGCATCTGGAGGGGGGACTTGCCCAAGGGATCCATCTTCGCCCTACGCAGATCTGAGAGGCCAAGGCATCGATCTTCATCTTCATCAACTGCTGCACCACCATCATCTCCATCCATCCCATCTTCACCCCATCTAGATCTTGTTGTAATTTCTATACTCGTTGTGGATTTATACAAGAACTATTCATTTACAATTGTTCCCATTACCATTGCCATGATGTTGATTGCCTCTATGTCTGAGTAGATCATTAGTTCTTGGGGAGATGGAGAAACCCTAGCATATGATTGAGATAAAGTAGAGATTATTATGTTATATCATTATGTGTATGTATTAATTGTCTTCATCTTGATATTGGGAGTTGTGCATCTCCTTAATATTTGCCTCTTATGGGGACACGATGAAGGGAATTACTTGTTGGTAGACGGAGGGATGATAACACTTGCTGTGACTATAAAGCCGTTGTCATTCTTTACATACTAACTTGGGGAAACAAGGAGAACTCATAAAGCCATGTCCATGCCGCAGGAGAAATCCCTTAATAGCGAGATAATACGATTGCTATCGTTTATCTGTCAGCTGTGGTTATAAAGGATGATATGAGCAGTGATTGCTGCTTATTTATCCATATATGGAGCTCCTTCCACATACATATATCATGAGAATATTTGTTATAATAATCTTGATTGCTTAGTCTAAATTGCTAGCGGAGTATCCACCACTCCCTGAGAACGCCTCTTTCCCTATTGTAGTTCCAAGCTCTTTTACACACGCAATTCTTACTTTCTGCGTTAAGTTTTATTTTACTTAGTTGCTTCATTCAAAAAAATCTACTTGCATCTCAAAGTTATTCCTTAAATATTTCGTTTAGTTTTAGTTAAAAGAAATTTTAATCTTTCGCCTACTGCTCCCTGTGGGATCGATATCTTTATTGCGAAACTAGCTACAAACAATCTGTGTAGTTGTAGTCATCAAGCTATTTTTTGGTGCCGTTGCCGGGGAGTTTAGCGCTATAAGTCACTTTACTTTTTGTTATTTACTTTCGTTGTACTAATTTTTACTTTAAGTTGCAGGACCACAACAATGGACAACACTCAGCATTTAATCCAGCTTAAGGCAGTCAGGAAAATGGGTTCGCCCATGGACACTTTTATAACTGTTAATAAAAGCATAAATCTAGATGGAATTGAGATCCACCCTTTATTATTTGAACTACTACATGATGGCTCAATGCACGGCGCCAGAAAAGTGTTGTTGCGTGGTTGATGTAGAGCTTGTTGGGAACCCCAAGAGGAAGGTATGATGAGCACAGCAGCAAGTTTCCCTCAGTTATGAAACCAAGGTTTAATCAAACCAGTAGGAGCAAGGAAACACCTCAAAGGTGTTACTAGCTGAGCTTTGGCAGGGCGCACTACCGGTGCTAGTAGCAACGTGGAGACCTGCACAACACAACCACAGAACTTTGTCCCTAACTTGCGATGAGGTTGTCAATCTCACCATGTTTTGTGGAAAACAAAGGATTAAACGTATCGAATGGAAAGAAGTAAAAGTTTGCAGAAAGTAAACACAAAGCAGTAAACAGTTTATAGATTGAATGTAAAGAAAGGACCGAGATCCATAGTTCACTAGAGGTGGCTTGATGACCCACAAGTATAGGGGGTGTATCGCAGTATTTTCGAGGGAAGTGAAACCCACAAGTCATGCTACAGCAAAGAATACTAAGAATAAAGCCAAAACAATATCAAACATGGCATGACAAAGCATAGGCCACAGTCAAAAACAAGCTCTCATTACCACTTAAGCATGAGCTTTCCTACTCTTTTCCAAACCAAACCAAACCATTTGAACACCAATATATGAAAGAGGAGGTCCAGCCAATTTATTCAGCAAACTAAGCAAAACACGCAAACTAAAAACCAAAACGAAAATGAAAAAGAAGACGCTCCAAGAACAACACAACTGTGCATGAAACAAGAAAAATGAAGTGGTTGAAAGAAACCTGAGATTTTTATTGATGAAGAAGGGGATGCCTTGGGCATCCCCGAGCTTTGACGCTTGTACTTCTTGGATATTTCTTGGGGTGACACGCGTGGCATCCCCAAGCTTGAGCTTTAGTCCATCCTTCATCTCATTACTCATTCCTTCCATACACTTGAAATTTTTCCTTCATACAAAACTTCACACAATCTTTATTAGCAACATTAGTGTACTCGAGATAAATAAGTCTTAAGGTTCAGTTATAACACCAAATAAACTTTCATTAGAACACTAGCTACTGTAGCACTTCCCTCAAAAAGCTCAATTCCCCAAAAGAACTCAAGAAGGAACCAACAAGAAGCGAATGCAGAAAATGGCAGAAATCTGTCAAAACAGACCAGCAGGTAAAGACGAATTTTTTCGAAGACCTTCTGTTGCTCAAATCAAAAAGTGTTGAACTAACGAAAGTTAGATAACAACCTGGGGCAGAAGCACAAAAATTCACGCCTCAAAAAGACGTGCAGAGATTTTACACGAATGTTTACGGTGAAGCACAGAAATCTGTTTCGGGACAACAACTTTCCCAATCATTACTTCTCTCTCATTAGCGGTTCCTCTTGGCACAAAAAGCAAATAAAAAGGATAAGGAGCGGTTATTACTGAAGTAATAACTTCCAAGACTCATCTAAAACTTTTGGGTTATCTCCCAATAAGTACTTTTCTTTAACGCCTTTAAGTTAGGCATAAGCAAAAACTAAAATAGATAGAATAGAAGTAAGCAGAGATAATCACGGTGAAAACATTGTTTTGTTCAATGAAATCCTTTTGTTAACAAGGTTGATCAGGTCTTGTTACCAAAACAATTCCATATGAGACAAAACTTTGTATTCCACTTATGATTATGTTACCTCAACCTTGATAGCAATGGTCCCAATCATAATAGTTTCAAATTTCTCTCTTGGTATGGGACAATATATTTCTCCAACTTGAATGCCGTCAACATGTTCAATTGAATTAAAACCATAAGTCCTTTCAATCTTCTTGAGGAAATATACAATGTGTTCCTTGTCATTAACATTGAAGGTCACCTTCCCTTGATTATAATTAATAACAACTCCTGCAGTATTTTAAGAAAAGGTCTTCCAAGAATAATAGACATATTATCATCTTCAGGCATAAAAGTTTGAGAGGATGCCCTCATAAGGAATATGAGTTGAAGTAAAAGAGAGCATAAAGGATAAAATTCAAAACACATTTAAGTCTAACCCACTTCCTATGCATAGGAATCGTGTAAGCAAATAACAAAGTGACAGGCATAGGAAGATAAAACAAGAGTAACTTCAAAACTTTCAGCACATAGAGAGGTGTTTCAATACCATGAAAACTTCTACAACCATATTTTCCTCTCTCATAATAATTTTCAGTAGCCTCATGAATAAACTCAACAATATAACTATCACATAAAGCATGCTTTTCATGATCTACAAGCACTAGAGCTTTATCATAAACATCTTCAAAAGAACCCTCAGGAACATAACATTCATCCTTCTTTAGTAAGCATGGGGTACAATCAAATAATGTAAGGGATAAAGAGTTACTCTCATTAGAAGGTAGGCATGGGTAGCTAATCCATTCTTCCTCCTTTTGTTCACCACTCTCCTTCTCTTTTTCATCTAATGAGATTTTAGATTCATCAATTTCTTCTTCCATAGGATCCTGCAAGGCATTAGTCTCTTCCATTTGTGGAAAGCATCTATTAAAATATTCAACAATATAGCCAAAATATTCAACAATATAGCCAACAATATTCATCCTTTTAATTATCAAAGGAAAATTTAAGTATACCATAAACCTCATACTTATAAGGTGAATCATCAATATTTTCAAGCAAACTAGCAAGTTCAAATGCACCCTTCCAAGCAATAAATTCCTAAATTTGTTCCACATCATAAAGGTCATAATTTCCCTTAACATAGGAAGATATGGTAACATTATCATTATACTCACTTTGAAAAGGGAGGTGTTTGAACCTCCTACAACAACAAGATTTATCAAGGCAATAAGTAACATTATAAGTAGAGCACACATTTCTAGCAATGGTATACAATCTATCAATTTGTCCCCATAAGCGTTTCCCTTTTTGTGACAAGCGGTGTTCCTTATAATAATATTTTTCATCTTCCGTGAACCCACCTTGCCAATAAGATTCAGTTTCAAAGAAACCAACCATTGACAATAAGCATGATAAAGCAAGACAATAACAGACCAACGAAAATAACAACTAGAGTAGGAACCAACTTTTTTGTATTTTTGATAAAAAAACAAGCAAACAAGGAGAAAATAAACTTAGCTTGAACAATAGTGAATCCAAGTGAACTTGATAAATAAAGCTATGCTCCCCGGCAACGGCGCCAGAAAATAGTCTTGATGACCCACAAGTATAGGGGTTGTATCGCAGTATTTTCGAGGGAAGTGAAACCCAATTTATTGATTCGACACAAGGGGAGCCAAAGAATATTTATAAGCCTTAACAACTGAGTTGTCAATTCAGCTGCACCTGGAAACAATCTTGCTCACAGCAGTTTATCAGTAGCAACAGTTTTGTAGTAGGAATAGTAAAGGAACAGCTATAGTAAAGCAAAGACAGTAGTAACAAAAGCAGTAAACACTGGGATTCGAGTGCGGTAGGCATAGGGATGGATGGACGGGCGTTGCATGGACAAGACAATTCACATAGCAATCAGAACATAGGGCAATTGCAGATAAATAAGATAAAGCACCCAAGTACTAGACAATCCTAGGCATGTGTTCCATATATAGTCATACGTGCTTGCAATGAGAACTTGCACAACATCTTTTGTCCTGCCAGCCCGTTTGCAGCGGGGCCTCTAGGGAACTACTGGCAATTAAGGTGCTCCTTTTAATAGAGCACCGGAGCAAAGCATTAACACTCCGTGAACACATGTGATCCTCACATCAAAGCCTTTCCCTTCCGGTTATCCCGATTTCTGTCACTTCGGGGCCATAGGTTCCGGACAACAACGTGTGTATACAACTTGAAGATAAGACCAAGAACAATACTATCATAATGAATCAATAACATGTTCAGATCTGAAATCATGGCACTCGGGCCCTATTGACAAGCATTAAGAACAACAAGTTGCAACAAAGTCATAAAGCACTAATAAAAGATACTAGGCACCATGCCCTAACAATCTGATGTCATTACATGAACGATCTCATCCAATCCCTACCATCCCCATAGCCTACAACGGGGGATTACTCACTCATAGATGGGGGAAACATGGATGGTCGATGGAGAAGCGATGGTGATGATGATCGATGCAGATGGCTCCGGGGGCACTTCCCCGTCCCGATAGGGTGCCGGAACATAGACTTTCTGTCCCCAGAATCTCCCCTTCGGTGGTGGCGGCGCTGCGGAACTTCTTCTGGAAAAAAGTCGACCCCCCCGAAGTTTTTAGGTTAGAAGGCTTCTTATAGGCAAAGAGGGAGACCGAGGGGGTGCCTGGGGCCACCACACCATGCCCTGGCACGGCCAAGCCCAGCCCGCGCCTGGGGGTGGTGTGGCCAGGCCCTGGCCCTCCTCCGTCTCGTATTCTAGCTCCGTGAGTCTTCTGGAAAAATAGGCACTTTGGCTTTTGTCCCGTCCAATTTCGAGAATATTCATTTTCTGACTTTCCTGGAACCAAAAACAGCAGAAAATAGGCAGCTGGCACTGTGTCTCTTGTTAATAGGTTAGTCTAAGAAATCATATGAAAAGTACTCCAAAGTGTGGACAAAACACAAGAAAGTGGATAAAACCAAGCAAGGAGCATAAAAAATTATAGATACATTTGCAATGTATCAACATCCCCAAGCTTAACTCCTGCTCGTCCCCGAGTAGGTAAGTGATAAAAAGAAAGAATAATTTTTGAGGTGACATGCACCATCAAAGACTTGAACAAAGTATTTGTAAAACATTCAAAGCTGGGATCGTAGTACTTCAATCATAACATGAAAGACAAAGTTCTAGCAATAAGACAAAGAAACTATGATGCAACATGAAAGGCACAAACAAAAGATTCATGAATAACAATGCTTTGCAAGACGTTTGTTTGTTTCACATAAAGAAAACATAGCATAGTGGCATTCAGCTTGTCCCTCAAAGAGTAGCAAACATAAATGCATAGGACACATTCAAAGTTTACAAGAGTGACTAGATACAAATAGTTTAAAACAAGCAATATCAAGGTATGCATCAATCAACAAGTCTTGGGACAATGCACATAGAACTAAGAATGGCCACTATGCTCTCAAGAAAGTGCTCAAAGAATATGTGGAGACTCAACAAGTAAAAGAAAAAGGTTTTGAATAGTTTGAAAGGCTTCCAAATGCTGAAAGTATGGTACTCGTTAGCTTTGAGCTCTCATTGCCCCTATCATAAGCATCTTTAATGTGGTTAAGGTGAAAGTGAGGTCCAACCTGAGTTATATGCTTGACAGACTATAAACTGAAAATCCCAAGTCCCTTGAGAACGAGGGCCGCTCCTCATGCTACTCAACTTTAGTTACCGGTAAGTTCTTGTCATCGTAAGTATGTGCGTATCATTGAGAACCGCCAACGGGGTACCCCTTGCCCGATGATACGGAAGAATCCCCATATCAAAATGACAAGGCAAGCAGACAATGAGTATCTCAGCAATCTTCTTATTTACCATGGGAAAATGGTGCTTTTTTCTCTCTTTCCTCTTTTTCATAAATCTCTTTTTTTCTTTTTCTCAATAGCTATATCTCTCTCTTTTTTATAAGAAGAATGCTTCATAGATATCATTATGGTTACGCTGCAGGTTTCCACCATGTCAGCATGGATTAGACTAGCGGCCCAGGCGTTTCTCTAACACACATACATAACTCCATGGACTTACAAGCTCCCCTTTTATTTCACACCGACGACATCCGCAAACAAAAGAGCAAGGTATCAACTGGGTATATATCTACAAGTGTTGAAAGCATTCCCCGTGACAACACGGTTCTGCTAATCCCCAGCCTATAATTTGCAAGCATATAACTTTCATGGAGAGTTCACAATGGTTCAGGTTTATTAAGTGCAGGAAATAAAGTGTGCCATCAAGTTCGTGAGAGCTTTACTAACTAATTTTCCCATAACACGCAAACATTTTATTCGGAAGAAAACAAGGCACATTGAATATGCACGGGAGTAGCAAATGATGCTAATAGGTAGGTATGGTGGACACTTTGGAAATATTTGGTTTACGGAGTTTGGAACTTGAGTAAAACATACTTAGTGAAAGTGAAGGCTAGCAACAGTAAGGGAGCGACAATCGAGAGGGCAATAATGGCCATAATCATGCAGAGCGACTAAACATCATTAATCAAAGCATAAAGTGATACTACAAGTTAAAAACTAAAGGATCATAAAGGCTTATGGTGACTTGGGATAGTCATAACATGGTGTGAGCATGTGCCAAGTCAACCCAAATAAAGCATCAAAGGAGAATACCACTATACTATGCTTTAATATGCTAAAACAACACATGATTCATCCAAGGCACATTAAGCAATCTCAATTGTTTATAACAAGTCATGCTACAACAAAGAATACTAAGCATAAAGCCAAAACAATATCAAGCATGGCATGACAAAGCATAGGCCACAGTCAAAAACAAGCTCTCATTACCACTTAAGCATGAGCTTTCCTACTCTTTTCCAAATCAAACCAAACCATTTGAACACCAATGTATGAAAGAGGAGGTCCAGCCAATTTATTCAGCAAACTAAGAAAAACACGCAAACTAAAAACCAAAACGAAAATGAAAAAGAAGACGCTCCAAGAACAACACAACTGTGCATGAAATAATAAAAATGAAGTGGTTGAAAGAAACCTGAGATTTTTATTGATGAAGAAGGGGATGCCTTGGGCATCCCCAAGCTTTGACGCTTGTACTTCTTGGATATTTCTTGGGGTGACACGTGTGGCATCCCCAAGCTTGAGCTTTAGTCCATCCTTCATCTCATTACTCATTCCTTCCATAGACCTGAAATTTTTCCTTCATACATGTATGAACACAATCTTTATTAGCAACATTAGTGTACTCAAGATAAATAAGTCTTAAGGTTCAGTTCTAACACTCAAAGCTGGGATCATAGTACTTCAATCATAACATGAAAGACAAAGTTCTAGCAATAAGCAAAGAAACTATGATGCAACATGAAAAGGTACAAACAAAAGATTCATGAATAACAATGCTTTGCAAGACGTTTGTTTGTTTCACATAAAGAAAACATAGCATAAAAGTATTCAGCTTGTCCCTCAATAGAGTAGCAAATATAAATGCATAGGACACCTTCAAAGTTCATAAGAGTGACTAGATACAGTAGTTTCAAACAAGCAATAACAAGTTATGCATCAATCAACTAGTCTTGGGACAATGCACATAGAACTAAGAATGGCCACTATGCTCTCAAAGTAGGTGCATAAAGATAGAAGGTGGAGACTCAATATAATGATGGAAGAAAAGCCTTTTGTAAAAAGGAAGTAGGGATTCAAGTCTCATAAAGAGCTTCCAAAAATTATGATACTTAAAGCTTTCAGCTCTCATTGCCCCTATCATAGGCATCTTGAAGTGATTA
Source organism: Avena sativa (assembly GCA_916181665.1). Lineage (NCBI taxonomy): Eukaryota > Viridiplantae > Streptophyta > Magnoliopsida > Poales > Poaceae > Avena > Avena sativa. Next base: position 621,835,270 of record OV702288.1, on the reverse strand, counting down.
AGGTTAAAGTGAACAAACTATGGTGTACATGCTTGACGAAGTATAAGTCAGAAATCACATGTCCCTTGTATACGAGAGCCGCTGCTCATGCTACTCAAGTTTAGTCACCGGTAAGTTCTTGTCATTGTAAGTACATGTGTATCATTGAGAACCGCCAACGGGGTACCCCTTGCCCGATGATACGGAAGAATCCCCATATCAAAATGACAAGGCAAGCAGACAACAAGAATCTCATCATTCTTCTTATTTACCATGGGAATATGGTGCTTTTTTCTCTCTTTCCTCTTTTCATAGTATCTCTTTCTTTTTCTTTTCTCTTTTTTCTCAATATAGGACTCTTTTTTTATAAGAAAAATGCTTCATAGACAGCTCATTATGGTTATGCTGCAGGTTTCCACCATGTCAGCATGGATTAGACCAGCGGCCCAGGCGTTTCTCTAACACATATACATAACTCCATGGACTTACAAGATCCCCTTTCATTTCACACCGACGACATCCATATACAAAAGAGCATGATATCAACTAGGTACAAGTACCAAGTGCAATGTTGAAAGCGTTCCTCGTGAAAGCATGGTTCTGCTAATTCCCAACAAATAAGTGCAAGCATATACAACATAGAAGACACAATGGTTCAAGTTTATTAAGGGCAAGTAAAGTAAAGTGTGCCATCAAGTTCGTGAGAGCTTTAATCACTAGCTTTCTCATAACAAGTGGAAGGTAAACAAAAGCATGAATATACTTGGAATAGCATAAGCTAGCAGGTAGGTATGGTGGACTCTTTGGAATAACTTGGTTTAAGGATTTGGATGCATGAGTGGAACTCATACTTGGTGGTGAAGGCTAGCAAAAGACTGGAAGCAATAAACTAAGAGAGCAATAATGGCCATAATCATGCAGAGCGACAAAACATCATTGATCAAAGCATAAAGTGATACTACAAGTTGAAAACTAAAGGATCATAAAGGCTATGGTGACTTGAGATAGTCATAACATGGTGTGAGCATGTGCCAAGTCAACCCAAATAAAGCATCAAAGGAGAATACCACTATACTATGCTTTAATATGCTAAAACAACGCATGATTCATCCAAGGCACATTAAGCAATCTCAATTGTTTATAACAAGTCATGCTACAGCAAAGAATACTAAGCATAAAGCCAAAACAATATCAAGCATGGCATGACAAAGCATAGGCCACAGTCAAAAACGAGCTCTTTTTACCACATAAGTATGAACTTTCCTACTCTTTTCCAAACCAAACCAAACTATTTGCAAACTAAAGTATGAAAGAGGGGGTACAACCAATTTATTCAGAAAACTAAGCAAACCAAAGCAAACGAAAACCAAAACGAAAACGAAAAAGAAGATGCTCCAAGAAAAACACAACTGTGCACGAAGCAATAAAAATGAAGCGTTTGGAAGAAACCTAGAATTTTTATTGATGAAGAAGGGGATGCCTTGGGCATCCCCAAGCTTTGACGCTTGTACTTATTGGATATTTCTTGGGGTGACACGCGTGGCATCCCCAAGCTTGAGCTTTAGTCCATCCTTCATCTCATTACTCATTCCTTCCATACACCTGAAATTTTTCCTTCATACAAAACTTCACACAATCTCATTAGCAACATTAGTGCACTTAAGATAAATAAGTCTCAAGGTTCAGTTCTAACACCAAATAAACTTCCATTAGAACACTAGCTACTGTAGCACTTCCCTCAAAAAGCTCAATTCCCCAAAAGAACTCAAGAAGGAACCAACAAGAAGCAAATGCAGAAAATGACAGAAATCTGTCAAAACAGACCAGCAGGTAAAGACGAATTTTTTCGAAGACCTTATGTTGCTCAAATCAAAAAGTGTTGAACTAACGAAAGTTAGATAACAACCTGGGGCAGAAGCACAAAACATTACAGCTCAATCCGACGTACAGAGCTCTCTCAGGAATTTTTACAGTGAAGCACAGAAATCTGTTTCGGGACAGCAACTTTCCCAATCAATACTTCACTCTCATTAGAGGTTACTCTTGGCACAAAAAGCAAATAAAAAGGATAAGGAGAGGTTATTACAGAGGTAATAACTTCCAAGACTCAACTAAAACTCTTGGGTTATATCCCAACAAGTACTTTTCTTTAACGCCTTTAAGTTAGGCATGAAAATTTGAGAAGATGCTCTCATAGGAAATATGAATTGAAGTAAAAGAGAGCATCAAGAAGCAAATTCAAAACACATTTAAGTCTAACCCACTTCCTACGCATAGGAATCTTGTATGCAAATAAATGCACAAAGAACAAAGTGACAGGCATAGGAAGATAAAACAAAAGTAACTTCAAAACTTTCAGCACATAGAGAGGTGTTTCATTACCATAAAAACTTCTACAACCATATTTTCCTCTCTCATAATAATTTTCAGTAGCCTCATGAATAAACTCAGCAATATAACTATCACATAAGTCATGCTTTTCATGATCTACAAGCACTGGGCTTTATTATAAGCATTTTCAAAAGAATCCTCGGGAACATAACATTCACCCTCCTTTGATAAGCATGGGGGACAATCAAATAATGTAAGGGATAAAGAGTTACTCTCATTAGAAGGTAGGCATGGGTAGATCCATTCTTCCTCCTTTTGTCCATCACTCTCCTCCTCTTTTTCATCTAATGAGCTTTCAGGTTCAGCAATTTCTTCTTCCATGGAGGTTCTAGCAGGCGGTGGTTCATCTATTACCTTAGCAGTCATAATACTCTTCCCAAATAGGAAACTGAATGAGCTATCCATAATGAAATAGTGATTGGATCATAGCTAGTCATAAAGGCAACTTAAGAAAGGAACTAATTTTTTTGTGTTTTTTTAAGAACAAAACAAGCAAACAAAGCAAAAAGAAACTAAGCAAAACAAAAACAACAAAGTAAAGAGATTGGTGATGAGGGACTCCCCTTGTGAAGATGTCCTTGACTCCCTGGCAACAGCGCCAGAAAAATCTTTGCTGGCTCATGATTGATGTAGAGCTTGTTGGGAACCCCAAGAGGAAGGTATGATGAGCACAGCAGCAAGTTTTCCCTCAATTATGAGACCAAGGTTTAATCGAACTAGTAGGAGCAAGGAAACACCCCAAAGGTGTTACTAGCTGAGCTTTGGCAGGGCGCACTACCGGTGCTAGTAGCAACGTGGATACCTGCACAACACAACCACAAAACTTTGTCCCCAACTTGCGATGAGGTTGTCAATCTCACCGTGTTTTGCGGAAAACAAAGGATTAAACGTATCGAATGGAAAGAAGTAAAAGTTTGCAGAAAGTAAACACAAAGCAGTAAAAGATTGTAGATTGTATGTAAAGTAAAGGACCGGGATCCATAGTTCACTAGAGGTGGCTCTCCTTAAGATAGATAACATGCTGGGTAAACAAATTACAGCGGGGCAATTGACAAACACCGAGAAAGCAACACATGAATATACTAATCATCTTGACTCCCTTGAGACTTGATTGGGCATTACAACATAATACATAGACCGCCATCCAACTGCATCTATGACTAATAATCCACCTTCAGGTTATCATCCGAACCCCCTCCAGTATTAAGTTGCAAGCAACAGATTATTGCTTTACGAACTGCGTGTAAAGTAAACAATACAATTTTTCTATGAACAAAGGATCATTGTTTTCTCCCTAGTAGAAACAACACATCTAGTACCTTAGAGATTTCTGTCACTTCCCTAGATTACCAGAGGCATGAACCCACTATCGAGCATAAATACTAACTCTTGGAGTTGCTAGCATCTACTTGGCCAAGATAGCTACTAACAACGGAAAGCATGCAAGATCTCAAATAACAAAGACATGATAGAATCAATAATCAATTTGAAATAGCATCTCAATATCCATTGGATCCCCGCAAACACAACATGTATGGATTACAAATAGATGATCTTGATCATGAACGGAGCTCACAAGATCTAAACATGAAAGCACAAAGGAGGAGAAACCAGCCATCAAGCTACTACATGGATCCGTAGTCCAAGGATAAACTACTCACGCATCACACCGGAGGCTTGCATGGTGATGAAGAAGGCCTCCAGGGTGAATTCCCCTCTCCGGCAGGGTGCCGGGAAGAGCTTCAGATCCCTCCCGATCTAGGGATGGAGATGACGGTGGCTTCAGACTCTTTCGTGGATTTTTGATTGGGTACTTAGGGTTTTCGTCCTGAGGGCAACTTATAGGCGGAAGGAGAGGCCGAGGGGGTGCCGGGAGCCACCACACCACCCCCTGGCGCGAGCCAGGCCTGGCCGCGCGGCCAGGTGGTGTGGCCGGCCCCTGGCCCCTCTCCGTCTTGTATTCTGGCACTTGAACCCTTCCGGAAAAATAGGCACTTTGGCTTTTGTCCCGTCCAATTCCGAGAATATTCATTTTCTGACTTTCCTAGAACCAAAAACAGTAGAAAACAGGCAGCTGGCACTGTGGCTCTTGTTAATAGGTTAGTCCAAGAAATCATAATAAAAGTACTCCAAAGTTGGAACAAAACACAAGAAAGTGGATAAAACTAAGCATGGAACATCAAAAATTATAGATACATTTGCAATGTATCACGCGGCCAGGTGGTGTGGTGGCCCCCTAGCCCCTCTCCGTCTCGTATTCTGGCACTTGACGACATCCGGAAAAATAGGCACTTTGGCTTGTGTCCCGTCCAATTCCAAGAATATTCATTTTCTGACTTTCCTGGAACCAAAAACAGCAGAAAACGGGCAGCTGGCACATTGGCTCTTGTTAATAGGTTAGTCCAAGAAATCATATGAAAAGTACTCCAAAGTTGGAACAAAACACAAGAAAGTGGATAAAACCAAACATGGAACATCAAAAATTATAGATACATTTGCAATGTATCAACATCCCCAAGCTTAACTCCTGCTCGTCCTCGAGTAGGTAAGTGATAAAAAGAAAGAATAATTTTTGAGGTGACATGCACCATCAAAGACTTGATCAAAGTATTTGTAAAACATTCAAAGCTGGGATCATAGTACTTCAATCATAACATGAAAGATAAAGTTCTAGCAATAAGACAAAGAAACTATGATGCAACATGAAAAGGCACAAACAAAAGATTCATGAATAACAATGCTTTGCAAGGCGTTTGTTTGTTTCACATAAAGAAAACATGGCATAATAGTATTCAGCTTGTCCCTCAAAGAGTAGCTAATATAAATGCATAGGACACCTTCAAAGTTCATAAGAGTGACTAGATACAATAGTTTAAAACAAGCAATATCAAAGTATGCATCAATCAACTAGTCTTGGGACAATGCACATAGAACTAAGAATGGCCACTATGCTCTCAAAGTAGGTGCATAAAGATAGAAGGTGGAGACTCAATATAATGGTGGAAGAAAGGCCTTTTTTATAAAAGGAAGTAGGGATCTGATGCGCTCGACGATCGACGTAGAGCTCGTTGGGAACCCCAAGAGGAAGGTATGATGAGCACAACAGCAAGTTTCCCTCAGTTATGAAACCAAGGTTTAATCGAACCAGTAGGAGCAAGGAAACACCCCAAAGGTGTTACTAGCTGAGCTTTGGCAGGGCGCACTACCGGTGCTAGTAGCAACATGGAGACCTGCACAACACAACCACAGAACTTTGTCCCCAACTTGCGATGAGGTTGTCAATCTCACCGTGTTTTTCGGAAAACAAAATGTATCGAATGGAAAGAAGTAAAAGTTTGCAGAAAGTAAACACAAAGCAGTAAACAGTTGTAGATTGTATGTAAATAAGAAGGACCGGGATCCGTAGTTCACTAGAGGTGGCTCTCCTTAGATAGATAACATGCTGGGTGAACAAATTACAGCGGGGCAATTAACAAACACCGAGAAAGCAATACATGCATATACTAATCATCTTGACTCCTTTGAGACTTGATTGGGCATTACAACATAATACATAGACCGCCATCCAACTGCATCTATGACTAATAATCCACCTTCAGGTTATCATCCGAACCCCCTCCAGTATTAAGTTGCAAGCAACATATTATTGCTTTACGAACTGCGTGTAAGGTAAACAATACAATTGTTCTATGAATAAAGGATCGTTGTTTTCTCCCAAGTAGCAACAACACATCTAGTACCTTAGAGATTTCTGTCACTTCCCCAGATTACCAGAAGCATGAACCCACTATCGAGCATAAATACTAACTCTTGGAGTTGCTAGCATCTACTTGGCCAAGATAGCTACTAACAACGGAAAGCATGCAAGATCTCAAATAACAAAGACATGATAGAATCAATAATCAATTTGAAATAGCATCTCAATATCCATCGAATCCCCGCAAACACAACATGTATGAATTACAAATAGATGATCTTGATCATGAACGGAGCTCACAAGATCTAAACATGAAATCACAAAGGAGGAGAAACCAGCCATCTAGCTACTACATGGATCCGTAGTCTAAGGATGAACTACTCATGCATCACACCGGAGGCTTGCATGGTGATGAAGAAGGCCTCCTAGGTGAATTCCCCTCTCCGGCAGGGTGCCGGGAAGAGCTTCAGATCCCTCCCGATCTAGGGATGGAGATGACGGCGGCTACAGACTCTTTCGTGCATTTTTGATCGGGTACTTAGGGTTTTCGTCCCGAGGGCAGCTTATAGGCGGAAGGAGAGGCCGAGGGGGTGCTGGGGTCGGCCAGACCACCCCCAGGCGCGGGCCAGGCCTGGCCGCGTGACCAGGTGGTGTGGCCGGCCCCCAGCCCTTCTCCGTCTCGTATTCTGGCACTTGATCCCTTCCAGAAAAATAGGCACTTTGGCTTTTGTCCCGTCCAATTCCGAGAATATTCATTTTCTGACTTTCCTGGAACCAAAAACAGCAGAAAACAGGCAGCTGGTACTGTGGCTCTTGTTAATAGGTTAGTCCAAGAAATCATAATAAAAGTACTCCAAAGTTGGAATAAAACAAAAGAAAGTGGATAAAACCAAGCATGGAACATCAAAAATTATAGATACATTTGCAATGTATCAGGATCCAAGTCTCATAAAGAGCTTCCAAAAATTATGGTACTTATAGCTTTCATCTCTCATTGCCCCTATCAATAAGCATCTTGAAGTGATTAAGGCTAAAGTGAACAAACTATGGTGTACATGTTGGGTCCGCAGCATAGAAAACAAAAAATTTCCTACGGTGTGAACTACACTCCAAGATCTATCTACTAGGTACAAAGCAACGGGTGGACATACATCCAACGAGAACTTACCCTCGTAGACAACGAGCTTTGCTAAAGAGTAGGAACTCGTGGTTGATGTAGTCGTACACTTGCCGATCTCAAGATCATGATGAAGTCCAGTAGGTCCGGCTCCAGCACGTCCATCAGATCCAGCTCCAGCACCACCAAGTCCAGCACCGCAAAGCAACGGTGCATCCGTGATCGCACACACGTCCGGTACCGCGACAACCTCCATCCCTCGCTCCAGCAAAGCAGCAGAAGCAGCAACTCCTTTCTAGATAAAGCCACCGGGAACATGTATCTCGCTAATCCGAGACCATGGGGAATAATACTAGAGGGGGAGAGAGATCCTTCACAAGGAGGTGTGAGTGAGAAGTGAGGAGGGAGTGGCCTTTTATAGGAGGAGGGGGGTGCCCCTTCTTCATGGCCGGCGCATGGAGGGGGTGACCCTTCACCTCCTCCATTCATGTGGTGGTAACCCCTCCACATTAAAATGCCCCTTCACATTCTCTTTTAAAGTCTCCACTTTAAATGCATTAAATTTCTCCAAATTTAATGCTCTCTCATTTAATAGAACTCTTTTATTATTTTTTATCCAGAATTTTTTTAATTACTTTAATTAACAAACATTCACATAAAACCCCCTGCAACATTTCAATATTACATGCAGAACCAATTTCAGCAATTTCACCCGAAACAGTTTCGATGTCTATTGAAATAATTCTAGCGCTTTCTTAAATCTTTATCTGAAACATATTTGCTCCAAATGGTGTCGGTATCCCTTAAGTGTGTCACCCTACGGTTCGTGAATAATGCATACATGATCGATACCCCTCTCCGATCAATAATCAGTAGCGGGACCTGGAGATCCATACTGACTCCTACACATTCAACGATGACTTCTGTGATCGTGAGAACCTTTAACGCTAGTAACTAAATCCCTTTTTCCCGCGATATATTACATGTCCGAGATTCGATCATCGGTATCTCCATACCTAGTTTGATCTCATTACCGACATGCACTCTTTTCTCGTTCCCGTGATATAACATTCTAGTGATCACATCACTTGCTTGCAAGCTATTTCAATGTGATATCACCGAGAGGGCCCAGAGTATATCTATCTGTCATCGGGATGGACAAATCCCACTCTTGATCCATGAGCCTCAACATAACACCTTCGTAGCACTGAACCCATATTTATAGTCACCCTGTTAGGGTGTGACATTTGATGTTATCAAGATACTCTTCCGGTGTTAGCAATTAACATGATCTCATGGTCTAAGGATAAAGTTTACTTTGTATGATGTTATAGCAATATAAACATAATGACTTTGATCGTAATGCTATACTTCGGATGAATGTGCATCACATCATTCCACCAATGGTGTGACCTTGTTATTAACAACATCCAATGTCCATGATCAGGAAACCTTGATCATCTTGTTAATCAACAAGCTAGTCTATAAGAGAGGCATAACTAGGAACCCTTTTTGTTTATTAAACACACATGTATTGATGTTTCCGATCAATACAATTCTAGCATGTAAAATAAACATTTATCATAAACATGGAATAAGATAATAAGCACTTTATTATTGCCTCTCGGGCATATTCCCTTCAGTCTCCCACTTGCACTAGAGTCAATAATCTAGTTTGAAAAACTTTGTGTATTGAACACCTATGGCTTTCTGGTGTTTCATATACGCTATTGCTAGTGGTTAACATAATCTCTGGATCTGACAGTTTCAGGTCCGTGTGTGTTTGCATGTCTCTGCGTCTCTACGCATCACTCATTCTCAAATGAGATGGAATTGTATAGATTTGGTCCTTTGGTGAGACCTTTAGTTCGTTCGGCTCAAAATATGTTGATATTATTGTCACACAATATATCTTCATAGTATTAGCCCACTTTGAACCACACCTAGTTTGATAACAAACTACTTAACACAAATGCCCTCCTTTGCTGCTACTATAGCAGTCATATACTTAGCCTTTTGTTGTAGTATCCGTCACAATGTCTCAACTTTGGAACTCATCCAAATCCATCATGGAAAATCCTTTCCATTACATTGTGCCACCCATAGTCTAAATTGAGATAAATTTAATTTGTATCTTGTGACAAAACTAGTATCAATGTAACACTTTACAATGAACTACCTTTAACTATTTGTCACTTATACATTATATATTCTTAGTTCTTCCAAAGCTCATAAGAATATCTTTACTATTGTCCAGTGATCATCTTATGAATCATTCTGGTATATGCTCATAACATTTAGAGCATAGGACATTCTGGATATATACATATCATGGTATAATTGATCAAAATCTTCATGTGATTTTACTCACCAAGTGTTGAAACACTTGAATTTTGATACAATCCTTTCCATGCAGCAAGAACCTTTCTTGTTGTTTCCATATTGAACCCTTTCAATATCTCATATATGTATGTATGGCACAACCATATTAGCGCCTTAATCTATCCATATAGATATTGATGCCTAATATTCCAGGTTTGCCCAAGTCTTTCATCGAAATCTTATTTTAATGAAATTCTTAACTTGTGTCAATACAAGATACATCATTTCCAATCAACAATATGTCCTCTACATAATGTATTAGAAATATGTCTCAGCGCTCCCACTTAATTTCTTGCAAATGCAAGCATCTTCATCATCTCCGATGAATTTAAACTCTTTTAATAGTTTCATCATGGTGAAGATTCCAACTCCGCTATGCTTACTTCAACTATTGAAGTTTACATGCCCTTTTAGCACCCTTTGAATTAACAAAACCCTTCGGACCATGTCATGTACATGTCCTAGGTTACCATTCTATTAGAAGAACCTTGTTTTGTTTATTCAACTACATATACCAAATTATATGTAGTGGTTGCTACATTAATCCGTCAAGACTATATATCGCTATGAAAGATCAAATCTTGTCATAATCAACTCCTTGAACATTGTCGTAAACTTCTTTCCGACATGTCAACTATTTCATAGATGTTAAACATCCATGTCTTATTTCTTTATAGATCCAAACACGACCGATAGGCTTCACGCCTTTCCGGAGGGTCTTCCAAGTTCAGAAACTTGTTTTCTCGTGTATGGATACTATCACGGATTCTATGACTTCTAGTCATTTTATGGAGTCAGGGCCCATCATCGCTTCTTTGCATGTAGTCGGTTCATCATTGTCAAAACAATAACGACTTGCTTATCAAATCTTACTATTTGATTCTTATCGACCCACATGGTTCTATAGGAACTCTAATCTCCGAGATCACACCTTTTGTAATCACGAGAGCCATGAGCATTGTGGCCGCCACCGGGACACTTTCCGGCGCTGCGCTACTTAGCACATATAGCTAAGGTTCAATAACCTTATCAAAGTTCTATTGTCCTCCCACTTAACTTTTCACGAAAAATTCCTTCTCAAGAAACTTGACGTTCCAAGTAACAAACTCTTTTGTCCTTGGTGTTATGGAGAAATTCCCAACAAATTCTTTGGGATAACCTACAAAGACGTGCTTATCCGACTTTGGTTGTAAACATTTTACTTATGCATAGCATACCAAAATTTAAGAAAAGACAATTCGGGTTTTATCCCAAACCATAACTCATATGGTGTCATTTCAATGGATCACGATGGTGCTCTTTTCAGTGTAAAAGTGATAGTCTCTAAAGCTTCAATCCTTAAAACATAATGGCAGTTTTATAAATGACACCCTTGATCTTACCATGTCAAACATGGTTTGATTTTATCTCTCGAATATGCCATACTCCTATGGTTTATCGGGAAACACAAATCATGGAACAATTCCTCAAGTCTTAAGTGTTTTTGCTAAACATGTAACTCAAATATCTTCCTTTATGATCGAATCATAAACTCTTTATTTTCTTGTTACAATGATTTTCCACTTCATCTTGAAAGTCTTTGAACAATTTTCAAATGTTTCATACTTCTTCCTTGTTAAGTAAATATACAGATATATTCACTCAAATTTTCGGAGAAAGCATATGAAGCAAAAAGATCCATCGCATATGGCTACACATAATGGACTATGCACATCAGCATGCACAATTTCCAATAAGCTAGTCATCCGTTCCTCTCTGGCCTATGGACGGAGTTTCAATTATCTCGAGGAAAGTCTCACATGCGTCAATTGATCAAAATCAAAGACTCCAAAAATCCATCAACATGGAGTTTCTTCATGTTTTCTTTCAAATATAATTTAAACAGCGATGTCACTTCATAAGTGATATTTCAATCATTTGTCTTGCGACATTTTAGCAATAGTGTTTATGGATGTGATTTCTCCAACTAGACTTGTAAAAGTTCATCCATCCTTTATGGAATACGGTAATTATTTGAACAGCCATTGTTCTCATGATACCGGAACAAAATAACAATTATTTAAACAAATCTTGAAGGCTTGGTTTGATGACAACAAAAAACACAATAACACTTTATTTGTTTTTGATGAACATCATCACTCATTCTCTTGCTGGTTTACTTAGGCCATTGTAGTTCATGAATTGCGTTGTCCTGTATGACACTTCATACCAACCAATTCGGTATCCATTACCGGTATCCAATACCGAAGAACCACATTTTTTAGCAAGCAAGAAATACAACCATAACATGTATATCTTCTATATACCCAAGTTGGACATCTCCAACATTATATTTTCTGCCAAAAATTTTATAGATTCTCTTTCAGCAATTCCTTTTTCTTTTAAAAGAATCTATCAACATCAATAGTGATGTCATTCACATGACACATAGTATAAAGCGTATATAGTCAAATACTAATACCTTTGGACTTGCACTTTGAAGAGGATCACCATCGTCAAATGTTTGGCATTCTTTCAAAAATCCATTCTTTAGTAATCTATTAGTGTAGTAAACATTTTACTTACATCTTCTATTCATCCTTATCAAGAAAACTTTCATGATCAAGCTACTATAGCTTATAAGGAAGAATCACGAGTATAATATCAGTTCCCAAAACCTTTTTGGTAGATTCGGATGCCTAGCGTCTCCATCCTTCACAAATTCTCATAAAATATGAGAACATGTATTTTGCTAAATTATACTCTATCATAATGCAACCAAAAACATTGTTTCAGATATCACAATATCTTTCACACATGATGGTTTCTGAAACAATTTCCAGCTCCAATATAATCTTGATATTAAAACAACTTTTTGAATATCAATAATCATGGAGGCAAACATGATACTTTAGATACTTACATTGGAATTCTTACTCTTGATTTAATACTACTTATTAAACTTCATGGAGTAAATAGAGTTTGCTGAAAGTTTTCAATAGGACTTATAAACTTTAAATTGACATTCAAAACAATACGATACCAGTTCGTAAAGTAAATATCCAGAATTCTATAGTTTTATTGTCTCAAATAAAAACTAAGCATAAGGTAGAAAACGATGCCAATGACTACAACAAACTATGCAAATTCACTTTGATTTAATTTATGACAAATTTGGTTCGACTAATCCAAATTAGAAATGAACTCCCACTCAAAAACGACACCCCTCGTGCCTTTTTGGTGATTACATGAACCAAATCCACTACACCAAGTCCGATCATCACGTGAGTTGATGTAGCTTCAAAGGCGAGCATCTATATGGGCATCATATCAACTATATGACTCATGCTTAACCTTTCGGTCCGTGTTCCGAGGCCATGTCTGTACATGCTAGGCTCGCCAAGTAAGAACCTTAGTACTCGCATGTGTAAAACTGTCTTACACCCGTTTGTATGAAAGCGTAGAGTCGAGTACACCCGATCATCACGTGATGTCTCAAAACACGATCCACAAAACGGTGCATACTTAAGGAAGAACACATTTTTATCTTGATATCTAAAAGAGGGATCATCTTACAATGCTACAGAAAGCACCAAACTAGCAGTATAAGATGCTAACATCTAATGTGTAAAGTGATATGATATGGTCCATGCATTTGATCTCTATCACTTGCATCGTGGTATGATCTCTATCATTCCTTTGTGTGTAAGGCCATGGTCTATGGAACTTACACGTTGAGTGTGTTGTAAGAGTATCTATCATACATCTACTTACAACAATACCATATCAATACACTAGCCCAGCAACGATCTAAACTAGACGCCTCTAATTTATCAATTGCAAGTTTTACGTGGCTTAGGGCTTTCGGAGATAGAACCATTCTTACCTACGAACATGAACCACAACGAGGATAACTAAGTTATTAGCAACTCGTTATAAATCAGATATTGACAATAGTAGGAGAGATAGACACCCGCCAGCCACTTATGCAAATCAAGTTGCATGTCAGTCGTGGAACCGGTCTCATGTACGATGACATGTAAGGTTGGTCTGGGCCGCTTCATCCCACTATGCCACCAATATCCAAAATACATAGAAGATGCAATAACATGATCATCATCGCCCACATATCAACATATGTGTACTACCCGTGCTAAGAACCTACGCATAGATCAGGCTTTGATACCACAGTTGGGTCCGCATCATAGAAAACAAAAAATTTCCTACGGTGTGAACTACACGCCAAGATCTATCTACTAGGTACAAGCAACGGGTGGACATACATCCAACGAGAACTTACCCTCATAGAAAACGAGCTTTGTTAACGAGTAGGAACTCGTGGTTGATGTAGTCGTACACTTGCCGATCTCAAGATCGTGATGAAGTCCAGCAGGTCCGTCTCTAGCACGTCCATCAGATCCAGCTCCAGCACCACCAAGTCCAGCACCGCAAAGCAGCGGTGCATCCGTGATCGCACACATGTCCGGTACCCCGACAACCTCCGTCCCTCGCTCCAGCAAAGCAGCGGAAGCAGCAACTCCTTTCCAGATAAAGCCACCGGGAACATGTATCTCGCTAATCCGAGACCATGGGGAATAATACTAGAGGGGGAGAGAGATCCTTCACAAGGAGGTGTGAGTGAGAAGTGAGGAGGGGGTGGCCTTTTATAGGAGGAGGGGGGTGCCCCTCCTTCATGGCCGGCGCATGGAGGGGGTGACCCTTCACCTCCTCCATTCATGTGGTGGTAACCCCTCCACATTAAAATGCCCCTTCACATTCTCTTTTAAAGTCTCCACTTTAAATGCATTAAATTTCTCCAAATTTAATGCTCTCTCATTTAATAGAACTCTTTTATTATTTTTATACAGAATTTTTTTAATTACTTTAATTAACAAACATTCACATAAAACCCCCTGCAACATTTCAATATTACATGCAGAACCAATTTCAGCAATTTCACCCGAAACAGTTTCGGTGTCTATTGAAATAATTCCAGCGCTTTCTTAAATCTTTATCTGAAACATATTTGCTCCAAATGGTGTCGGTATCCCTTAAGTGTGTCACCCTATGGTTCGCGAATAATGTAGACATGATCGAGACCCCTCTCCGATCAATAATCAGCAGCGGGACCTGGAGATCCATACTGACTCCTACACATTCAACGATGACTTCTGTGATCGTGAGAACCTTTAACGCTAGTAACTAAATCCCTTTGTCCCGCGATATATTACATGTCCGAGATTCGATCATCGGTATCTCCATACCTAGTTTGATCTCGTACCGACATGCACTCTTTTCTTGTTCCCGTGATATAACATTCTAGTGATCACATAACTTGCTTGCAAGCTATTTCAATGTGATATCACCGAGAGGGCCCAGAGTATATCTATCCGTCATCGGGATGGACAAATCCCACTCTTGATCCATGAGCCTCAACATAACACCTTCGTAGCACTGAACCCATCTTTATAGTCACCATGTTACGGTGTGACGTTTGATGTTATCAAGATACTCTTCCGGTGTTAGCAATTAACATGATCTCATGGTCTAAGGATAAAGTTTACTTCGTATGATGTTATAGAAATATAAACATAATGACTTTGATCGTAATGCTATACTTCGGATGAATGTGCATCACATCATTCCACCAATGGTGTGACCTTGTTATTAACAACATCCAATGTCCATGATCAGGAAACCTTGATCATCTTGTTAATCAACAAGCTAGTCTATAAGAGAGGCATAACTAGGAACCCTTTTTATTTATTAAACACACATGTATTGATGTTTCCGATCAATACAATTCTAGCATGTAAAATAAACATTTATCATAAACATGGAATACGATAAAAACCACTTTATTATTGCCTCTCGGGCATATTCCCTTCAGTACATGCTTGACGAAGTATAAGTTAGAAATCTCACGTCTCTTGTATACGAGGGTCGATCCTCATGCTACTCAAGTTTAGTCACCGGTAAGTTCTTGTCATCGTAAGTATATGTGTATCATAGAGAACCGCCAACGGGGTACCCCTTGCCCGATGATACGGAAGAATCCCCATATCAAAATAACAAGGCAAGAAGACAACGAGCATCTCAACATTCTTCTTATTTACCATGGGAATATGGTGCTTTTTTCTCTCTTTCATCTTTCCATTGTATCTCTTTTTTTCTCTTTTCTCTTTTTTCTCAATATAGGACTCTTTTTTTATAAGAAGAATGCTTCATAGACAACTCATTATGGTTACGCTGCAGGTTTCCACCATGTCAGCATGGATTAGACCAGCGGCCCAGGCGTTTCTCTAACACATATAAATAACTCCATGGACTTACAAGCTCCCCTTTCATTTCGCACCGATAACATCCATATACAAAAGAGCATGATATCAACTAGGTACAAGTACCAAGTGCAATGTTAAAAGCGTTCCCCATGAAAGCATGGTTCTGCTAATTCCCAACAAATAAGTGCAAGCGTATACAACATAGAAGACACAATGGTTCAAGTTTATTAAGGGTAATTAAAGTAAAGTGTGCCATCAAGTTCGTGAGAGCTTTAATCACTAGTTTTCTCATAACAAGTTTAATTTGGAAGGTAAGCAAAAGCATGAATATACTTGGAATAACGTAAGATAGTAGGTAGGTATGGTGGACTCTTTGGAATAACTTGGTTTAAGGAGTTGGATGCATGAGTGGAACTCATACTTGGTTGTGGAGGCGAGCAGAAGACTGAGAGCGACAAACTAAGAGAGCAATAATGGCCATAATCATGCAAAGCGACAAAACATCATTGATCAAAGTATAAAGTGATACTACAAGTTGTAAAGTAAAGGATCATAAATGCTTAGGTGACTTGAGATAGTCATAACATGGTGTGAGCATGTGCCAAGTCAACCAAAATAAAGCATCAAAGGAGAATACCACTATACTATGCTTTAATATGCTAAAACAACGCATGACTCATCCAAGGCACATTAAGCAATCTCAATTGTTTATAACAAGTCATGCTACAGCAAAAAATACTAAGCATAAATCCAAAACAATATCAAGCATGGCATGACAAAGCATAGGCCACAGTCAAAAAACAAGCTCTTTTTACCACATAAGCATGAACTTTCCTACTCTTTTCCAAACCAAACCAAACTATTTGCAAACCAAGGTATGAAAGAGGGGGTCCAACCAATTTATTCAGCAAACTAAGCAAACCAAAGCAAACGAAAAACCAAAACAAAAACGAAAAAGAAGACGCTCCAAGAAAAACACAACCGTGCATGAAACAATAAAAATGAAGCGTTTGGAAGAAACCTAGGATTTTATTGATGAAGAAGGGGATGCCTTGGGCATCCCCAAGCTTTGATGCTTGTACTTCTTGGATATTTCTTGGGGTGACATGCGTGGAATCCCCAAGCTTGAGCTTTAGTCCATCCTTCATCTCGTTACTCATTCCTTCCATACACCTGAAATTTTTCCTTCATACAAAACTTCACACAATTTTTATTAGCAACATTAGTGCACTCAAGATAAAAGGTCTTAAGGTTCAGTTATAACACCAAATAAACTTCCATTATAACACTAGGTACTGTATCACTTCCCTCAAAAATCTCAATTCCCCAAAAGAACTCAAAAAGGAACCAACAAGAAGCAAATGCAGAAAATGGCAGAAATCTGTCAAAACAGACCAGCAGGTAAAGACGAATTTTTTAGAAGACCTTATGTTGCTCAAATCAAAAAGTGTTGAACTAACGAAAGTTATATAACAAAATGGGGCCGAAGCACAAAAATTCACGCCTCAAAAAGACGTTCAGAGATTTTACACGAATTTTTATGGTGAAGCACAGAAATCTGTTTCGGAACAGCAACTTTCCCAATCATTACTTCTCTCTCATTAGAGGTTACCCTTGGAACAAAAATCAAATAAAAAGGATAAGGAGCGGTTATTACTGAAGTAATAACTTCCAAGACTCATCTAAAACTTTTGGGTTATCTCCCAATAAGTACTTTTCTTTAACGCCTTTAAGTTAGGCATAAGAACCAAAGAAAGAATCAACTGTTCTCAAATGAAGAAGCATTAAGATCAATACCAGAAATATTTTCAACAAGGCAAGGTATATCATCCAAATAAGTTCTAGAGGATCCTATCTCAATGCTCTTAGGTTCACTATTCTCATCAAAAGGGTTTGCAGGAATAATCCAATAAAAATTCTTTTCTATGGCATCATGTATTGCCACTAGTTTAAAGGGTGTTGGTATCTTAGGTTCCTCCCCATTAGGTTCGGTTTTGTTCATCTTTTCTCATGTACCAACAACATCTACACATGAGCCTAGCATATTGAAACGTTCAAGACTTTCCTAGCTTCCTTGGCAACATCATAGAACTCCTTAAACAAAGTTTCTAGAATAAAATCCCTCTTTTCAGGGTCTTTAATTTCTTTAAGCTTAAGAAACATTACTTGCATTAAGGGGTTGAGGTTATCAAACCTAGCTTCTAACATGTGTATTAAAGAAGCTGCAGCAATCTCATAGTTTGGAGCAAGTTCTGCAAGGGATCTATCCTCAGTATCTTCATGTTTGCTAACATGATTAAAGAATTCTTCAATATTATCTTTCCCAATTATAGAACCACTACCAATTGAAAGGTCTTTCAAGGTGAATTTGGGGATCAACATGGTGAGCTAAGGAAGGGGTGACAACTAAAGGAGACTTAATTTTTTTGTGTTTTTGAAAAGAAAGCAAACTAGTAAAACTAATTTTTTTTGTGTTTTTTGAATAACAAAACAAGCAAACAAAGCAAAAAGAACCTAAGCAAAACAAAAATAACAAAGTAAAGAGATTGGTTATGAGGGACTCCCCTTGTGAAGATGTCCTTGACTCCCCGGCAACGGTGCCAGAAAAATGCTTGATGGCTCAATGCACAGCGCCCAGAAAAGTGCTGGTGCGTGGTTGATGTAGAGCTCGTTGGGAACCTCAAGAGGAAGGTATGATGAGCACAGCAGCCAGTTTCCCTCAGTTATGAAACCAAGGTTTAATCGAACTAGTAGGAGTAAGGAAACACCCCAAAGGTGTTACTAGCTGAGCTTTGGCAAGGCGCACTACCGGTGCTAGTAGCAACGTGGAGACCTGCACAACACAACCACAGAACTTTGTCCCCAACTTGCGATGAGGTTGTCAATCTCACTGTGTTTTTCGGAAAACAAAGGATTAAATGTATCAAATGGAAAGAAGTAAAAGTTTGCAGAAAGTAAACACAAAATAGTAAACAGTTTATAGATTGAATGTAAAGAAAGGACCGGGATCCATAGTTCACTAGAGGTGGCTCTCCTTAGATAGATAACATACAGGGTGAACAAATTATAGCGGGGCAATTGACAAACATCAAGAAAGCAATACATGCATATACTAATCATCTTGACTTCTTTGAGACTTGATTGGGCATTACAACATTATACATAGACCGCCATCCAACTGCATCTATGACTAATAATCCACCTTCAGGTTATCATCCGAACCCCCTCCAGTATTAAGTTGCAAGCAACATATTATTGCTTTACGAATTGCGTGTAAAGTAAACAATACGAATGTTCTATGAACACAGGATTGTTGTTTTCTCCCTAGTAGAAACATCACATCTAGTACCTTAGAGATTTCTGTCACTTCCCCAGATTACCAGAGGCATGAACCCACTATCGAGCATAAATACTAACTCTTGGAGTTGCTAGCATCTACTTGGCCAAGATAGCTACTAACAACGGAAAGCATGCAAGATCACAAATAACAAAGACATGATAGAATCAATAATCAATCTGAAATAGCATCTCAATATCCATCGGATCCCCACAAACACAACATGCAGAATTACAAATAGATGATCTTGATCATGAACGGAGCTCACAAGATCTAGACATGAAAGCACAAAGGAGGAGAACCAGCCATCTAGCTACTACATGGATCCGTAGTCCAAGGATGAACTACTCACGCATCACACCGAAGGCTTGCATGATGATGAAGAAGGCCTCCAGGGTGAATTTCCCTCTCCGGTAGGGTGCCGGGAAGAGCTTCAGATCCCTCCCGATCTAGGGATGGAGATGACGGTGGCTACAGACTCTTTCGTGGATTCTTTATCGGGCACTTAGGGTTTTTGTCCCAAGGGCAATATATAGGCGGAAGGAGAGGCAGAGGGGGTGCCAGGAGCGGCCACACCACCCCCTGGCGCGGGCCAGGCCTGGCCGCGCGGCCAGGTGGTGTGGTGGTCCCCTGGCCCCTCTCCGTCTCATATTCTGGCACTTGATGACATCCGGAAAAATAGGCACTTTGGCTTTTGTCCCGTCCAATTCCGAGAATATTCATTTTCTGACTTTCCTGGAACCAAAAACAGCAGAAAACAGGCAGCTGGCACTGTGGCTCTTGTTAATAGGTTAGTCCAAGAAATCATATGAAAAGTACTCCAAAGTTGGAACAAAACACAAGAAAGTGGATAAAACCAAGCATGGAACATTAAAAATTATAGATACATTTGCAATTTATCACTACACTCTAAGAAATTTGCAGGAACTGATGAAGAGATTCCATATGGACACTTACATTTTTTTGAAGATGTTCTTTGTTCCTTTATATTCGACAACTGTAATCTTGATATGGTTAAAACCCAGTTGTTTAGACAAACTCTCTCTAATAATGTTTGCGGCTGGTATAGATTTTTGTGTGCATAGGCACCAAGGACTTGGATGGAATTGACAACCAATTTCCTATCAAAATATTACTTAGAAAGCAAAGCTCACAGGATGAGAGGTATTATTATCAGTTTCAAAATAGTCCTGATGAGAGTTTGTATGAAGGGTATCTAAGGTACAAAAGCTATCTAGATAATTGCCCCAATCATTGTTTACCTGATTGGTTAATCACTCACACTTTTTATGGAAGGATTAATAATAAAAATAGAACGAACCTAGACACCGCTTCTAATGGTAGTTTTCTATCTTATACCTATGATGAAGCCTGGAAATTAATAATGAAAATGAGGGAGACAACGGAGAATCTTAAAAATGAGGAGAATATTACGAATAGTTCTTATGAATATGCTTGTGTTAACGACTTCCTTGCAGATGAAAGGATTTGTGCAATGATTAAAACCCTTGGTATTGATTCTTATTCAGTAAAGAAAATTATTGAGAATTATGCAGGGCATTTACAGGTACCTACATAATGGGAACTGTATAAACTCCTTGAAGAAAAGAAATGTGCAAGAGAAAGTGCGCTAATGGAAGAGTTCTCCTTTGAACCTATTCAAGAGAATATCAAGAAAAAGCAAAAAAGAGGAAGAACAAATAAAGAGAAGATTAAAAAAACATGAAAAGAACCCCGAAGCTACCAGTATAAATAATGTTATATTGAAGGATCTTATGGAAGCACGAATAGTGGATAATGAAGTGGTTATGCTAGACTTTGAAACCTCAGAATTCATCGAAGGTAAGTTACGAGGTAACGAAACTTCTAAACCTATGACTCCTATATATTGTGGAGAAACCTTTTTATACGGAATTTGTGAGCCGATTTCCACTATAAACATTATGCCTTCATCACTTTATGAGGAACTTCGCTACAATTTAAATAATCCAAATGTGGAACCGGTAGACACTAATATTAAATTGTCTAAAAGAACTATTATAAAACCATAAGGTGTTATCAGAAATATCTATGTCTTTATTGGATCACTCATGTACCCACTTGATGTTCATATTGTTGATATGCCTTGAGATTCTTTTTATCCTATTCTTTTAGGCAGGCTTTTTGTTTCCATAACCAAAGCTCGAATTGACAATAAGAAGGAGACTATTTTACTGATGTTTGGAAAAGAGGAAATGGCATTCCACTTTGCAAAACTAAAGAAGAGGCCATATGAAGTGAAAGATATCAAGGAAGAGAAAACGATTGCCGAGCTGGCCGCAATTCATTTTTGTACTCCACAAGATGAATTAGAGAGGAGCTTAATTAATTGGGAGGAAGCACCGGATGATGATGAGAGAGAAGACATGGATGATTACCTTGATTCAGTTCCGGAAGCACAAACTCCACATGACTATGAAGAACTGGTAAGAAAAGGAGATGAAGAACCTCCACTAGTTGAATTGAAACAACTTCCAGACGATACGGGGTATGAGTTTTTAGATAATGAAAATAAATGTCTTGTTATTATTAGTAAAAATCTATCAGATAATGAAACAAATAAACTCATTTCGGTCTTGATTGAGCATCATGAAGCCTTTGGATATACTCTAAATGATACTAAAGGAATAGATCTATCTATTGTAACACATAAGATTACCATGCTTGATGATGCTGAACCTGTAGTTGACACACAAAGAAGGCTTAATCCGAAAATGAAGAAAGTAGTAAGAAAAGAGGTTGTACGTTTATTAGATGTTGGCATAATATATCCTATTTCTTACAGTAAGTGGGTTAGCCCAGCTCATTGCATAACAAGACAAGGGGGTCTTGATGCTGCTATGAATGAGGATGGTGAGCTAGTTCCTGTAAAACCTATTGTTGGATATCACATGTGCATTGATTTTAGGAAACTAAACCATGAGACATAGAAAAATCATAAACCTATACCATTTATGGATAAAATTTTAGAAAGACTTAGTAATAACTCTTATTTCTATTTTCTTGATGGTTATTCTGGGTATTCTCAAATTGCTATACAACCAGAAGATCAAGAGACAACTTTTACTTGTCCTTATGGCACATATGCTTATAGATTAATTCTGTGTGGCTTATGTAATGCAGCTGCGACTTTTTTCAAGAATGTGTTTTAAAAATCTTTGATGATCTTGTTGAGAAGACTATGGAAGTTCTAACAAATGATGTTGTTGTTTTTGGAACAACATTTGATAATTTCCTCTACAATTTAACCAAAGTTTTGCAGAGATGCAGGCAGTCAAATTTGGTTTTTAATTGGGAACAATGTCGTTTCATGAAAAGAGAAGGTAAAGTTTTGGGGCATAAGGTTTCGAAGAAGGGTATAGAAATAGATAAAACTAATATAAATGTTATAGAAAATCTTCCAATACCTCAAGACATAAAAAATTAAAAATGATTTTGGGACATGAGGATTTTTATAAGCGTTTTATAAAAGATTTTGCTAAAATAGCTATGCCTCTCACCAACGTTCTTGAGAAAGAAACTCCATTCTACTTAGATCATGACTGGATTGTAACTTTTGAGAACCTTAAAAACAAATTAGTTTCGGCACCCATCATGCAATCTCCAAAATGGGATGAACCTTTCGAAATCATGTGTGATGCTAGTGACTATGCTTTAGGCGCTGTGTTAGGACAGCGAGATGGAAAGAATTTAAATGTTATTTATTACGCTAGTAGAACTCTTAATAATATTCAGAAAAATTATTGTACTACAGAAAAAGAGTTCCTAGCTATAATTTTTGCTTGTGACAAATTTAGATCTTACATAATTAATTCTAAGGTAATAGTTCATACGGATCACCAAGCTTTACGCCACCTCCTTATGAAAAAGTATGCAAAGCCCAGGTTGATTAGGTGGGTTTTATTACTGCAGGAATATGATTTGCAAATAATAGATAAGAGGGGTAGAATAATCCGGTAGCAGATCATCTCTCTAGGATGGAGGGAATAATTACTAACCTCGTACCTATAAATGAGTCATTTCTAGGAGAATATTGAGGAAACGTTGAAATTGCTGATCCTTGGGTTGCGGATTATGCTAACTATCTCGCAGTAAAATTTATACCTCCTGGTATGATAAGAAATCAAAGAATGAAATTCTTTAATGATCTTAAATATTACTTTTGGGATGATCTATATCTATATTGTCATGAACCTGGCGGAATGATTCGGAAGTGTGTTCCTAACCATGAAATGAATGCAATTTTGCAAGCTTGTCATGACAACCCATATGGAGGAGATCATGTAGGCAAGCAAACTACAGCAAAGGTACTTCAATCCAGATTCTATTGGCCCACCTTGCTCAAGGACGCACACAGGTATGTAGAACACTGTGATGCTTGCCAAAGAAGGGGTAATATAGGTATAAGACACGAGATGGCAATGAATTATAGTCTTATATTCGAACCCTTTGATGTATTACATGGGACATTTTATAGAATCAAATGGTTACACTCATATTCTTGTTGCTGTCGATTATGTTACTAAATGGGTTGAAGCTATTCCAACAAGTCATGCAGAAGCAGCTACCTCAGTGAAGATGATCAAGGATGTTATATTCCCCAGGTTTGGAGTTCCTAGATTTTTAATCACTGAAGGTGGTTCTCATTTTATGAAAGAAACTTTCAAGAAAATCCTTAGAAAATAGGGAGTAACTTACCGTGTTGCTTCACCATATCATCCTCAAACGAGCGGTTAAGTGGAACTCTCCAATAGATAATTAAAGACCATACTCGAGAAGACGATGGACAAATCAAGAAAAGATTGGTCATACAAGTTAAATGACACTCTATGGGCATGCCATACTGCGTTTAAAAATCCAATGGGTATGACACCTTATAAGATGGTATACGGTACGGCATGCCATTTACCTTTAGAACTTGAACATAAAGCTTTTTGGGTGATCAAGAACCTAAACTATGATCTTAAAGCAGTGGGAGAATTTTTTTATTAGATATTCATGCTTTAGATGAGTTTAGAAGTGAGGCTTATGAGAATGCTAGACTGTTTAAAGAAAAAGTGAAAAGTTGGCATGATAGAAAAATAGAAAATAAGGTCTTTAAAAGTGGAGACAAGGTGTTTCTCTATAATTCTCGCCTTAAGTTGTTTCGAGGAAAGCTCAGATCAAAGTGGGAAGGCCCCTATATAGTTGAAGAAGCTTATTCATCAGGAGTAGTGAAGCTCTAGGGAAAAACACCATCTCTTTCATGGGTGGTAAATGGACAACGCTTGAAGCATTATCGAGCAAAAGAAGATATAAGTGCAGTCACCATACAAGTGATCACCCCAGTAGAGGTGATTAAGCAAAGATATACAAGGAATGACAACTACAAGAAGAATGAAATCAAGACGAAATGAGAAACACTATAGTCAAGCTATTGACCATAAAAGAGCGCTTCATGGGAGGCAACCCATGCGAAAAAAAGGTTTGAGTAAGTTTTTAAATTTTCAATTAAGTTTTAATTGAGCTTGTGTTAAATAAGGAACATTTAAAGCTCTAGCGAAGAAAAAGAAGATTGATAATGCTAAAATCCTGTTCAACGGATATTGGTCGAAAATTTAAACTGTCATTTTTCTGTCAAAACTTGATATTTCATTAAGTTTCAGATTAATAAAGAATTCTCGGAGAAGTAGGTAATTTTTGGTGGATCCATAAGGTTTAACGACCAACTATATGGCGGGAATAAAATTCCGACCGTATAGTTGCGGTCGTATAGTTGTTTCAACATCACCCCTTCCGTTTTGCGAAGGTACTGAAGGTTTAATGACTAACTATATGGCGGGAATAAAAATTCCGGCCGTATAGTTGCCATCGTATAGATATCGATGCCTTCGTCAGAATTCTTTTCTATGTACTGATAGTTTAACGACCAACTATATAGTGGGAATAAAAATTCTGCCCGTATAGTTGCCATCGTATAGATATCAACCCTTCTAAAAAAATATTCAGAGTACAGAAGTTTTAATGACCAACTATACGGCGAGAATAAAAACTCCCGTCCGTATAGTTCCGATCGTATAGTTGGTTCTGCCATAGAAGGAAAATCTATAGTCGGTTTATAACTATACGGCGGGACCGCGCCCGTATAGTTGCTTGTTACGAACGACGGCTACGGTTTTCGACCTCCCCTTTTAAAACTGATCGCATCTAACCTTTTTCATTAAGTTTTCATAGAGTTACAGCCTCCAGCCTCAAAAAATCCTCGCCATCTCTATACAAGCCCCTTCTAACAATATCCGTGCAGTAAAGCCATGCAGCCCTTCCATGTCAACAAGGTTTGGACGAAGAAAGAAGAGAAGCCCGTGAAGAGGATCAAAGAAGTAGAACCTAAAGGATCATCATCGTTGTCCAGCCCGGAGATCAAGCCTCTCCCAAACTGGGAGGACATGTTCCCGCAAAGGATGGAGTTGATGAGGCAAGCAGAGCAGGGAAAGAGCAAGGATGAGTATCTCCCTAATCCCTATCGTCACAACATGGGATCCTATTATAAACCTCCTCTCGGTTCGTCGCCTCTTAAACCTAAGAAGGTGCGGCAAGATGAGATTCATGATAAGATCTATCAGTTGGAAAAAGCTTCGAAGTCATGTGTTGAAACAATTGGAGAAGGTATTGACTCCTACTGGATGATGAGCAAAGACCTTGAGAAAAAGGTTAATGACATCGATGCTAGAGTTGGTTTCTTGATTAAAACTATTTGATGGGGATATGCTAAAGGGGGTATGCCCAGCAGGACGTTCCGATCGGGCCAAAAGGCCCGCGAGTGCATCCGGAAGACGTTGACTGGATTACGAAGGAAGGAAAGGCCCAACGACTGGCGACTAGAAGCCCAGGAGCGAAGCAGAAGCCTAGTCGGACTAGGTCAAAAGCCTCTGGATCCTTATCTTATTCGGGGATAACTTGTAAACCCTAGCGAGGTGTTTCATATATAAACCTCCCTAGGGTATCCTGGAGACTCACGTTCCATCATACACCCCCTCAAGCGACTCGCTGCCTAGCCACCGAGCTCGCCACCCCTGTAACTCGCTCTCTCATAATCTAAACTAGCAGGAGTAGGTCTTTACCCTCCGGGGGGCCGAACCTGGGTAAACCCATGTGCATCCTCCCCCATATCACACCGCAGATGGCCGCCAACTCTTCCTCACGAAACACTCAATCGCTGCTAGTGGCAGCGACTGCCGTGGCCATTTCCACGATAGCGGGACTGGCCTGAGTTCTGCGGCGAGACCTTATTCGCCGATCGATCGGCCACTCGCCACTGGTCGCATGATCGCCATCGGCGGGATCTTGCAGATCCTGCCCAACAGCTACATCCTGACGTCACACCCGGTCACTCACGCCGCGGTGATGTCGGTCGGCTCCATCAACCTCTTCGTAGGCTTCACCAGCGCGGTCGATCCAGCTGCGATGATGATCGTCGGCGGATCGCCTCCGCACCGCGATCTACTTTCGGAGGAGCAGGTCCGCTCCATCAGGGGCCTCGTCACCGAGTATGACTCGGCCGCTAGCGATGCGATCGAGACTAACACTGCCACCAACGATGACGCCCTAAACGACGACACCGACTCCACGACCCCTGCATCGGTCAACGGATCCATCACCGCCGCATCACGGGAGGACTCCATCACGCGGGTCTCCAACCTAGAGGACTTTGAGGACCCCTCCATCCTGGGGATCTTCGACTCCGATTCTGGCTCGGAATCTCCCGAGGATTTTCGCGCTAGATCCAATCGCTTCAATGCGATCTACATGGCGGGCAGCACGACCGCCCCGCCAGATCTGTTCTCCATGCCGATCCCGCCGACCGCGACGGCCATGGAGGTGGAGCAAGCCCGCCTACGGCTCGTGGAGGCGCAACGCAACAAACTCGCCGAGCGCGAGAAATACCGCCTCGAACGAGAGACGGCACGGGAGCTGTCGCTCTATCACCAGCGCAGCATCAGGACCCGCCTGAACCCCAACGTTCAGGGCCGCGTCCTGAACTTCAATGACGAAGGCGATCCCACACGCGCCGCTGAGCGCGAATACTACGAGAACGCGCCGCCAGGCGGGAGCAACCCCGCGAGACCACCACCTGGTGCGCCGGCGACTGGGGCCCCTCCACCACCCATGGGCCGCACGCCCCCGCCAGACCAACCACGGATCATCATCTCTCCGCAAGCCCGTGACGCCAACGGGCTACCACTATACTCCACCCCGATGGACAACATCATCGCGGCCGACGCCGCGATCGCCAACCTCGACGTCCAAGGCGACGGCGCGCTACAGATCCAATACGCCAAGGCCCTACTCGTCAGGGCCATCGAGCAACAAGCCGCGGGAGTCGACCCGCGGGGGCGGATGTACTCCCGCTCATCAGCAAGTAGGGCGGCATCAAGCAGCCACCCCACCGTGGCTAACACATTAGTTTCCCACCACCCCAGCCCTTGGCGAACCAACCACAGGTCGCCCCGCATTGTCAACCAATGAGCCGCGATCAGCGAACAACACGGTCGCTGCCAACGGGCAGCCCCTCGATGCCCGAACGAACATCATCAACAACCAGGCGTGGCGGTGACGCCAGCCCTAGGACCTGCGAAACACCCTCACCAACCGCGGCGACCCGGAGCCAAGAGGCTCGCTCAGCCGAGTCGGGCCGCAATGCTTTGGACCAATGATTCGCAGGAAAAAATACCCCGCCAACTTCAAGGCCCCCAAGGAGATCAAGAAGTACGACCCGACGTACGACCTCGGTGTTTGGCTGGACACATACCTCATGGCAATGGGGATCGCAGGCCACACCGACCTGCTCGCCGCTCGCTACCTCCCCCTGATGATGGAGGGTGCGACCCGGCAGTGGATCAACACGCTCCCCGCCGATAGCATCGACTCATGGGAAGAAATGCGGGATGCCTTCATCATGCACTTCGAGAGCTCCTACACCCACGCCACCACCATAGAGGATCTGGAGCGATGCATCCAGGGACAAGGCGAGTCGACTCGCCGGTGGATCCAAAGATGGCAAGAACTGTGGATAAACGCCTTCGGCATCCACCCAGACATGGCGATACACTGCTTCAAGAACGCGTGCCGGTACGAACCCCTGGTCGCTAAGATCAAGAGGGTCTATTGGACGCTCGACAACATCCCTGACCTCCTCGAGATCGCCAAGCGCTATGCAGAGGAAGACCCTAACCAAGACTCCGACGACGAGTCGGGAGGACAATGCCGCACTAGGATCCACGACAACGGGCGCCTACGCGACATGCGCTACAGCAACACCCGCATCACTGGCAAGCGCCGCACGGACGGGCGAGTCGACTTCATCGCCAATGCCGGCTACGGCCAACGCGACTCCAAGAACTATCGCCGCGATAGAGGAAACTACCGCGATAGTGGGAACTACCGCGCCAACAACACGACGAGGCCGAAATTCGACCCTGCCGCCTTGCTCAATCAGCCCTGCATCTATCATAGCAGGGAGGGAAAACCCGCCACCCACACCACTGCCGATTGCCACTCTCTCAAAGAGATTGAGAAGGCGAGACGAGCAAGGGAAGACCCCAACAACAACCCACCTCGGGACAACGGGAACGGCAGCGGCTTCGGCACCGCCGTCGGCTCGCTACCTACTTTCACCGGACTCGGCACCAAGCGCGAGAAGAAGGTGCTCGCCCGCGCGGTCGCCGTCAATGCGGTGACGCAAGTCGACATCCTCGCTTCCTAAACTGGTCCGAGCAGAGCATCATCTCGAGTCGCCAGGACCATGCACCAAGGATCGAATACCCAGGGCGAGTCGCCCTGGTAGTCAGGCCCAAGGTGGCCGACTACTGGCTGCCCAAGACATTAATGGACAGCGGGAGTTCCATCAATATCTTGTACCTCGACACCTTCAAAAGGCTCCAGCTCCCAGAAGCAGCCATCGAGCCAACACTGACAACCTTCCATGGCATCGTCCCCGGTCGGAAGGCATACCCGATCGGCAAGGTGACGCTGCCAGTCACCTTTGGCACTCTAGCTAACTATCGCACGGAGAGGATCGTCTTCGAGCTGGTGAACTTCCACAGCCCCTACCACTGCGTCCTGGGCCGCCAAGCATTCGCAAAGTTCATGGCGACCCCACACTACGCCTACAACATGATGAAGCTCCCCGGGCCGAGCGGCATCATCACCGTCCACGACGACCCCGACATGGCCGTGGAATGCGAAGACAAGGGCGCCGAGCTCGCCGATGCCGTCATCGCTGTGGAGACCGACCACGCGGAGGAGCTCGCGAAATACGCGGGCAACATCAACAAGGACGACCCCGCCATCCTGAAGAAACCAACCGCCGCGAACTCCACGTTCGAGGCGACCACGCACACCCGCACCGTCGAGCTCGTCCTAGGCGACTCCAGCCAGACGGTCACCATTGGGGCGCACATGAGCCCCGCATAGGAAAGCGCGCTCATCGGGTTCCTCCGTGAGAACCGCGATATCTTTGCATGGAAGCCATCTGACATGCCAGGTGTCCCGAGGGAACTCGCTGAGCACAAACTCAACACCGACCCCAAAGTGCGACTAGTAAAGCAGTCGCTACGGCCCTTCAATGAAGAGCGCAGTCGAGCAATCGCCGAGGAAGTTCAGCGCCTGCTAGCCGCGGGCTTCATCCGGCCGATCAAGTAATCCAAGTGGCTGGCAAACCCATTCCTGGTTCTAAAAAAGAACAAGACATGGAGAATGTGCATTGACTACACCAACCTCAACAGCGCCTGCCCGAAGGAGGAGTTCGCCCTACCGCGGATCGATCAGATCATCGATTCGACCGCGGGATCGGAGTTGCTGTGCTTTCTCGACGCTTACTCTGGTTATAACCAGATCAAGATGGCGATTGAGGACGAGGAGAAGACGGCGTTCATAACGCCATTCGGCGCATTCTGCTACACGGCCATGACGTTCGGCCTCAAGAACGCAGGCGCCACATACCAGAGGTGCATGCAGGAATGTCTGGCGAGCCAAATTGGCCGCAACATTCACGTCTACATCGACGACGTGGTGGTAAAATCCACCCACCAGGACGACCTACTCGCCGACCTAGCCAAAACCTTCGCAAACTTGCGGAGGTACAACATCAAGTTGAACCCTGGAAAATGCACCTTCGGCGTTCCCACCGGACAACTCCTGGGTTACGTCGTCCCCAAGTGAGGCATCAAAGCCAACCCCACCAAGATCGACAGCATCGCGCGACTCGGGAAACCCGAGTGCCTACGCAACGTCCAAAAATTGGCAGGACGAGTCGCGACCCTCAGTTGCTTCATCCCTCGACTAGGCGAGAAGGCAATGCCCCTCTACCGCCTGATGCGCAAGAACCCCACGTTCCAATGGGACCCGGAGGCCGATGACGCGCTCAAAGCACTCAAAGAAGTGCTACTCGCGGCACCACTACTCGCCGCGCCACTCGACAAGGAGCCAATGCTCGTCTACGTCGCGGCCTCTACTCGAGTCATCAGCGCCGTGATGGTTGTCGAACGACCGGAAGAGGGCAAGGAGCGCCCCATACAGCGTCCCGTTTACTACATCAGCGAAGTCTTGACGGACTCACGACATCGCAACCCGCAATACCAAAAACTGGTGTACGTGGTATTCCGAGCACAACGGCGACTCCCACACTTCTTCCAGGAGCACCCAATCACGGTGGTCTCCTCCGCGCCCCTGCATGACATCGTACGCAATCGTGAGGCGACCGGGCGAGTCGCCAAGTGGGCCGTCGAAATCGGTGTCCACAACATCAAGTACGAGCCCCGCAAAGCGATCAAGTCACAAGCCCTGGCTGATTTGCTCGCAGATTGAGAAGAAGCATAGCAGCCAGAGAAGCTCCCATACCTCCACTACTGGTCGCTCCACTTTGACGGCTCCAAGAACGCCGACGGCGCAGGGGCTAGGGTCATCCTGACCTCCCCCAAAGGAGACAAGCTCCGCTACGTGCTCCACCTCAACTTCAAGCCCTACACCAACAACATGGCAGAATACGAGGCCCTCCTTCACGGCATGAGAGCCGCCAAGGAGATGAACGTCAATCGCCTATGATGCTATGGCGACTCCGACCTAATTGCCGGCCAAGTCGCCAGGACGTGCGACACCGTCTCCCCAACGATGATCGCATACCGCCAAGCCGTCGATCAGTTGGGAGTACACTTCGATGGCTACTCCGTCGAGTGGATCGACAGGCGCAAAAACAAGGAGGCAGACACCCTCTCCCAGATCGGATCGACCCGACAAGCGCCACCAGTAGGCGTCTTCCTCGACATCATCCACAAACCATCGGTCAACCCACCAAAAGAGATCAACGTCGGGATCCCACTGCAACCAGAACTGGCCCTAGTCGCCATGGTTGCGGAACCTAGTGACTGGACAACACCATACGTCGCCTTCCTGGAAAACAAACTCCTACCGAGCAATGAGACAGAGGCGTGAATGATCGTGCGCCGCTGCAAATCCTTCGTCATCATCGACGGCGAGCTCCACAAGCGCAACGTGACTGGCGTGTTCCAGCGCTGCTTACAGCCAGAAGAAGGCCGCAAGATCCTCCAGGACATTCACGCCGGCGACTGTGGCCATCACACCGGCGACAAGTCGCTAGTCGCCAAGGCCATGTGGCACGGTTTCTACTGGCTCACCGCGCACGCTGACACCACCAACATCGTCCAACTATGTGTCGGGTGCCAGAAATATGCCAACCAGACGCACCTCCCTGGCTCGACACTCAAGACAATCCCCATCACGTGGCCATTCGCCATATGGGGCATGGACATGGTGGGCCCGTTCAAGAAGGCTCCGTCTGGCTTCACTCACCTCCTGGTCGCAGTCGCCAAGTTCACCAAATGGGTCAAGGCCAAGCCGATAAAAAAGTGCGATGGCAAGACGGCCACCAAGTTCCTACGTGAACTCATCTACCGGTACAGCTACCCGCACAACATTATAACAAACAACGGCACCAACTTTGCCAAAGGGGCCATGGCGGAATTCTGCGAAGAGCATGGCATCCGACTCGACCTCACATCAGTCGCTCATCCGGAATCAAATGTCCAATCAGAACACGCTAATCAGAGCGTCCTCCATGGGCTCAAGCCATGACTGCAGGTGCCCCTTGAACGCACCCTAGGATGCTGGGCCGACGAGCTCCCCTCCATGATATGGGGGATTCGCACCTCCGTCAACCGATCGACCGGGTTCACGCCCTTCTTCATGGTATATGGCGCCGAGGCCGTAATGCCAACCGACCTGGAGCATGATTCACCTCGAGTCGCCAACTACGTCGAGGCGACCAACGAGGTCACCCGCCAAGACAGCATCGATCAACTCGACGAGGCACGAGACCTGGCTCGCTCCCGCAACACCATATACCAGCAAGGACTCCGCCGCTATCACAGCCGCCGAGTGCGGACTCGCACCTTCTAGGAAGGCGACCTGGTCCTACGACTGACCCAGGACAAGAAGGGCATGCACAAGCTCTCCCCCCATGGGAGGGGCCATTCGCCATAGGCCGGGTCCTTGGCAACGATGCCTACTACCTCATCAACATACGGGGCGACGGCCAATTGGAGGTCGGGAGGCCATGGAATGTAAACCTCCTCAGAAAGTTCTATACGTAGAACCTCACACTGTACTCCATCGGAATATATAATGAAATCCATTCGGATCGCACAAATTGTGCCCACTCGCCATATTCTTGTGCCACTCGCCATATTCTTGTGCCACTCGCACTCGTACATACTAGCAATATGCTACTCATGGAAGTCAACCTCTGGTCGAGCGACCGGCACGGCTAAGTAGTGTGACACAAGGGCACCATTCGGGCCTTGGGTCGTCCACGAAAAACACCAACCCAGAGCCGCCATTGAAGTCGCCTAGCCCAACTGGCCCGCCGGGCCAAGACATCCGGTACACGCTTCTCACAGCGATCTGTCCCTCCCACCCTCGTGCTGAAATGGATCGTATGGGCACCTAGAGGGGGGGGGGGTGAATAGGTGCTATACCAATTTTTAATTCTTTTTCAATTTTAGGCTTAGCACAAAGGTAAATTATCTAGATAAACTAATGTGTGGAATTTCCCTATATGCAAACCTATCTACTAGCGAGTAAGGAGCGAGTGGAAGAGGAACGAGTGAACCGAAGTGAAGCACGCGGAGACACAGGATTTGTTTGACCGCAGTTCCTTCCTTGTTTAGGGAAGTACGTCTGCGTTGGAGGGGTGGGCGGTACTAAGACCACCACGCCACAAAAGGCCTCACCCTGTTCTCCGATGGATCTCGCCACAACAGGCCTGATCCACCTTCCACGATAGGTACCCTTCGAGGTGGGCACCAACGCCTTTACACAACTAGCGGGGCAACAACTCCACAACAACTTGGAGGCTCCCGAAATGACAACAAGCTGCCACAAGAACAAAGTTGTCAAATACAATAACACGATCTAGGTATTAACGAGAATACTAGATCAGGGATTTCTCCAAGTGAATGGAGAGGAGTTGAAGTGCTTGATTCTTGATGTTGATGATGAACTTCTCCTCCTTCAATTCCACCAAAGATCAAGACCTTAGGATGGTTGAAGTGGGAGATCGAGATTTAGAGCTCTTGCACAGGGTCTGGTCAAATTCGAATGAATCAAGAGTTCTGGACGTTGGGGAAGAAGGGGTACTTATACCCCTTTCCAAAAACCAGCCGTTGCACACTTTGGGGCCGGATTATCCGGCCCAAGTGAGGGCCGTATTATCCGGTCTGAGGAAACTCCGCCCTAGACTCGGAATATCCGGCAGACAATTCGGCCCCTCTTTGAGCGTCGCGCCGAGCTTGCCCTTGATCAACTTCTGGGGGCCGGATTATCCGGCCCTATGCGAAGGCCGGATTATCTGGCCTGGGGAGGAAAACCGCCCTAGTTCAGATTTTCCGGTAGAAAATCCGACCGGATACTGAGCGACGCGCCTTGGCTTCTTTTGCTCGAAAACAGGGGGCCGGATTATCTGGCCCTTGCGAAACCCGGATTATCCGGCCTGGGGAGGAAAAACCGCCCCAGTTTGGATTATCCGGGAGAAAATCCGCCTGGACACTGAGCAACGCGCCTTGGCTTCCTTGAGAGATGAGGTAGGCCGGATTATCTGGCCCTTGGAGGGGCGGATAATCCGCCCCCCCTCAAAACTTCCTGCACACTTAGCGCACATGAAAAGTCTCCATAGTATTGTTATCTAACACGCAAAACATAGGAAAACATGAAATGTTCTTTCAATCTCCCCCTTTTTGGTGTTAGATGACAATACCAGGATTTGCAGGAGAAAGACACAAGACAAACAGAAATAACTATGGAAGGGACTCCCCCTCAATGTGTGCATAATAGAGTTTTGCATTGGAATACAAATGCACACAAATCGGTGAATCTATTCCATAGACAAAAGGGCAAAAACACATACCACCGAAGTAGAGAATAGGCATCCTTGACATAAATCACCATTATTAGTGGATAACCATTATGAGCGCGCGCATTCCGTGATAAACCACCAGCAGTAGGATATGAATAGATATAACCATGAGCATCCTTGACATAAATCACCATTATTAGTGGATAACCATTATGAGCGCGCGCCTTCCGTGATAAACCACCAGCAGTAGGATATGAATAGATATAACCATGAGCATAATCCATGATATGAAGTCCATAGGTATCATCCAGACAACCACATAAAGTCTCAACCACAAATCACAAACCACGAATATAAAAGTTCAACGCTAAATGGGCATAAGCAAGAAATAACGAATAAAAAGTGCAAGTGCTTATGCCCGACCCATGCAAATCCATGGACAACCTAATAGAACTACTTCTCCCCCTTTGGCATCGAGACACAAAAAAGGGAGAAGAGCGACAACACCCCCACAAGGTGTACAAGGGACTTGTGTGCAAGAATAGATGTCTTAGGGGTAGGGAAGGCTTAGGATTGAGAATGCAAAACTGAGATGGTACTAGACACTCAAAATTGCAAAATCCAAATCAAATAAAAGCCAAGATTGAGTGTGATTCCCATAAGAACATGAGAGAGCAAATAACATCCAAAAAAAATCCAATTCTCCACGAAGGAGAGGGTGGTGGACGAAGCCACCTTGTTGGAGTGTATGGTGTGACACCACGAAGATATATCTTGGATTCATGACCAATACTCATCAATAAGCTCACATATCACAACATGATATTAAGAGAAATGATATAACTTGCTATTGGCATTATGGGGGGAGGGTTAGCCCAATATGTTAGGACCACACTCCCCCTATATCCATGCCCACACCTAGACTAAACAAGGATTGAGATGTACGAGTGGGTGCATGAGTAATCAAGACAAGCTCCCAGAATCAATGATACTAGCTCATTCCTCAAATAGCAGAATCTTGCTTCGTCAAGTGGCTTTGTAAAAATATCCGCCAGTTGATTCTTCGTGCTCACAAAAGATAGATCAATATCACCTCGAGCAACATGGTCACGAATAAAATGATTCCGAATCTCAATATGCTTCGTCCTTGTGTGCTGAACTGGATTATACGCAATTTTGATAGCACTTTCATTATCACATAAAAGAGGCACTTTGTCACAATTGACACCGTATTCCTTTAAAGTTTGCCTTATCCATAGTAATTGAGTACAAGCGCTGGCAGCAGCAACATATTCAGCTTCGGCGGTGGAGAGAGATATACAATTCTACTTTTTGGAGGACCAACATACAAGAGATCTTCCCAAGAATTGACAAGCTCCAGAAGTTGACTTCCGATCATCCTTATCACCAGCCCAATCTGAGTCAGTATAACCACATAAAGAGAAATTGGAGCCCTTGGAATACCAGAGACCAAAGTTGGGGGAACGAACTAAATATCGAAAGATTCTCTTGACCGCCACTAAGTGGCTTTCTTTAGGAGCTGCTTGATACCTTGCACACACTCCCACACTCGACACAATATCGGGTCTAGATGCGCAGAGGTAAAGAAGAGAGCCGATCATGGACCGGTATACCTTTTGGTCCACATCTTTACCATGAGGGTTGAGTTCGAGATGACACTTTGTTTGCATCGAAGTAGCGACACCATTTAGATCCGTCATCTTGAATCTCTTGAGCATGTCTTGGATGTACTTTGCTTGATTAATAAAGGTTCCTTCTCTTAGTTGCTTGATCTCGAATCCAATAAAGAACCGTAATTCCCCCATCATAGACATCTCAAACCTGTCAGTCATAAGCTTTGAAAATTCATCATTAAAAGCTTTGTTAGTAGAACCAAAAATGATATCGTCTACATAAAGTTGGCATACGAAGAGCTCCCCCTTAACCTTCTTAGTAAAAAGAGTGGGGTCGATTTTCCCAACTTCGAAGCCACGATCTAACAAAAGCTCTTTAAGGTGCTCATACCACGCACGTGGGGCTTGTTTAAGGCCATAGAGTGCCTTATCAAGTTTGTAGACATGGTTCGGGAAGTTAGGATCCTCAAACCCCGGGGGTTGCTTTACGTATACCAACTCATGTAGAGGACCGTTAAGGAAGGCACTCTTGACGTCCATTTGCTGCAACTTAAAATGTTTATGAGCAGCATAAGCAAGTAGGATACGGATGGACTCAAGACGAGCCACAGGAGCATAGGTCTCTCTGAAGTCGATGCCCTCAACTTGGGAGTAACCTTGTGCCACAAGTCTTGCCTTGTTACTCACAACGATGCCATTCTCATCTTGCTTGTTCTTGAAAATCCACTTGGTGCCGATAAAATTGCGGCACTCTTTGGGTTTCTCCACTAGTTTCCAGACTGTGTTGCGCTCGAAATTGTTCAATTCTTCATGCATAGCAACAACCCAGTCTGGGTCTTCAAGAGCTTCAAAGACCTTCTTAGGTTCCACCATGGAGATATGAGCTTGATGCTCACCAAAACTGGCCAATTCTCTTCTAGTAGACACCCTTCGTCGAAGATCACCAACAACCTTGTCGAGAGTGTGACCCCTCAACTCAAGGTTGCGATCAGCCTGAGCCTTGCGACGAAGTTCAATAAGTTTGTTGTCTCTTGGTGGAGGAGATTCATCACTTGAGTCTTCATTGAAGGCATTTTCTCCGCCTTGATCAGTAGCTGGAACATCAGTAGCAGGAGGTGGAGATGCATGCCCTTGAGGTGAGTCCGTAGCCATAACAGGAGGCTACAAAATAGGAGAGTCAGGGCCAGATAATCCGGTCGATGAAGTGGCCGGATAATCCGGCCTGGGAGGACTTGCAGCAGCATCATCAGGAAGCCTGGGACTGGCTTGACCTGGCAAGGAGCCGGATAATCCGGGGTCAACCGGAAAATCCGGCCTGGAGCTTGTGTTGATATCTTCACCACTAGGAGCTGCTGGAGCGGGGTGGCCGGATAATCCGGTATCCACCGAAAAATCCGGCCTGGAGCTTTCTGGAGCATCTTGACCTTCAGCAGTTGATGGTGATGGTGTAGAAGTTGCCCCCGTGGTTGGAGCGTGTTGCGTATGTGTAGATGAGGGCTCTATATGAGTAGACATTGTCCTTCCCGGTCCGCCACAAGGGGTTCCTCAATGGGCGGAAGAATCCCACGCCCATTCTTCTTATGGCATCTTGGGGTATTTCAACATTGGTAAGTATTTCATACGGAGTCTTGTCCAAAATCTTGCGGAGGTATAAACGATTGGATGAATGACAAGCAGTAGAGATTGCTTCAGCCCAGAAGTTATATGGAGATTTGAATTCGGCCAACATTGATCTTGCCATGTCCATTAGAGTTCGATTCTTCCTCTCGTCTACACCATTTTGTTGAGGGGTGTACGCAGCGGAATATTGATGTCTTATCCCCTCTCCACTTAGGAACTCATTTAAGGTGTAGTTCTTGAACTCCGAGCCGTTATCACTCCTTATAGCCAGAATGGGGATGTTGTGTTGACGTTGAACCTCGTTGGCAAAGTCGATGATAGTTTGTTGAGTTTCACTCTTCAACTTGAAGAAATAAACCCAAGTGTATCTTGAGTAATCATCAACAATCACTAGACAATGCTTTTTCCCACCGAGGCTTGCATGAGATGGAGGTCCGAAAAGATCCACATGAAGAAGCTCCAAGATCCTTTTTGAAGAGATAATGGTTTTCCTTCGATGAGGAGAATCATGCATTTTCCCTTCAACACACGCCCTGCAGACACGATCTTTGGCAAAAGAGACATTTTCTTTTAGTCCAAGAATGTGGCCACCCTTGTGGAGACTTTGCAAAGTTCTCGTATTGACATGGGCTAGTCGGCGATGCCATAGCCAACCCGCGTCAGCCTTTCCGAAAAGACACATCGGACCTGTAGTGGTTTTCCCCGAAAAGTCTACCACGTACAGGTCATTTTCGACATATCCCACGAAAGCGACTTTTAGAGACTTGCTCCACAAGAGTACCACCAAATCAGCATCAATGTAAACTGCAAAGCCCATCTTACCAAGGGCACAAACTGAAAGTAAGTTATACCCGATGGTTTCAACAAGCATGACGTCCATGAGGGAGATATCGTGAGCCACCACAACTTTGCCGAGACCCAATACCTCAGATTTTGACTTGTCACCATAGGAGACAGTAATGTGATCAAGGTTTGGCCGCATCTCCGTGATGATCTCCTTGCTTCCGGTCATATGACTCGTACAACCGCTATCGAGTACCCATTTAGAACCACCGGAAGCATAGCCCTGCAAGAAAATTACTTCTTGGTTTTAGGTACCCATTTTTCAATGGGTCCTCTCATGTTAGTAACAAGGGTCTTGGGAACCCAAATAGACCAAGGAATTTAACAATCATAAGGCCCTACATAACTAGCATAAACATCACCATAAGCATCACAATATAGTTCGAAGTTAGGATTGTTGATCCCTGCAAAACCATCACAATTAGTCTTGTCATTGGTAATGTTGCTAGTCTTCGATTGAGCAGCCTTGTTGTTGTTGTTCTTCTTCTTGTTTTTCTTGCTCTTTTATCTTTGGTATGTAACCAAGACCTTCTTTACTGTTGTTTGTCCTTTGCCTGCTCAGTATCTCATCGATAACCGCTTTACCTTTGTATTGAGAACTCCTTGCAAGATCTTCTTTTCCAACGGATGAAGATGAGGTACTTGGTACATTATACTGTTTCAATTGAGTTTGGAGCTGGTCATGAGACTCATTTAGAGTAGAATGATCACTCTTGAATGCCTTGTGAGCACTTTCAAGATCATCAAACTTCTCCAAAAGTCTAGCATGAACAGCCCCAAAATCAATCTTTTCTTTCTTTAGTTTCTTTACCTTGGCAAGGGCATGGTCACGTTCTTTAATGAGCTGAGCTATAGCTTATTCTTGTGACTCCTCTAGGGATTCGAGTCTTTCTTCCAAAGAAACTCGAGTTTCCTCTTCCTCTTCCAAGGCATTCTTGAAAGAGGCTATCTCCAAAGCATCTTCTCTTTCAATTCTGCCCTTTTCTTCAAGGAGATCTTCGGCTCGAGCAAGTTGACTCATAAGAGTATCAAAATGGAGTTTGTGCTCACCTTGTAGGTTAGTGAAAAAAATATCCAAGGCAATAACTTCTTCTTTCATTTCAAGACTGTCATGATCATCCATATCTAAAATTATGTTAGTCTTAGAAAATGAGGAGTTAGAAGTCGATACCTTGGATCCTCTTGCCATTAGGCAAGTGGCGTTGTTGTTGATGGCGTTCTCGTTCGGCGAGTCGAAGAGAGAGGATGGAGTCGATGTGGTGGCTATAGCAGCCACTTCGCGGGAACTATCATCATCCTCTTCATCTTCACTTGCGGAGGAGTATTCCTCTTGAGCTACAAGGACCATCTTGGGTTGCTTCTTGAAAGGACCATTCTTCTTAGCAAATGGCTTCTTCTTAGGAACTTTGGATTTCTCTTTAAGAATGAGCCTGCCACCATTGTCTTCTCTATTTTCATAAGGACACTCGGCTATAAAGTGCAGTCTATCTCCATAGTTGAAGCAAGTTCTCAATCTTGGTCCACTTTCTCTTCTTCCATTTGACCCGTTCTTGCGCTCAAGTTCAGACTTGGCTTTGGCAGGGTCCTTCCAAAAGTTCCTTGCATAGAATGCCATGTACTCACCATGAGCACGTTTGACCTCATCGGGGCAGTCCATGGATATCCTCTCAAATGCTCCTTCGTCATCCTCTTGCTCAACAACATTGGCTTTGAGAGCCATATTGGCACACTTTTGCATTCCAATGGCCCGAGCACGGGCATCTTCAACATTCTTTGCCGCCACTTTGAATGACGCCATTTCTTGCATGACTTCATTGGATGTCATTTGATGACAGTTGTGTCTACCTTGCAAGCTCTTCAAATCCGTCAGTTCGAAAGGCATTAAGGCACTCACATACTTCCTTTTTATCCATGCACCATCAATGTGAGTGGCCTCATGCTTCCAAAATGTTGTTGCGATGCCCTTGAGTCTTCTATACATGTCCTCATGGTTTTCACCATCCAACATGTAGAATCCCTCAGCTTCGTTACTAAGGGCATCATACCGGTTTATTCTCATGCTTTCATTTCCAACAAAAAGGTCCGTAAGAGCATCCCACGCCTCTTTAGCCGTGTTGAGATGTTCAATGTGTGGCATGTACTTGGGACCCACACCCATCTGTATCATGTGGAGAGCAGTAGCATTCAACTGGCTATCCACAACTTCCCTTCTTGTTAGATTGGTTTGATCTCCAACATGAAGACCTTCTTCAATGATCCTCCACAATTCGAGGCAGGCACCTTCCACTATAGGTACCCTTCGAGGCGGGCACCGGCGCCTTTACACAACTAGCGGGGCAACAACTCCACAACAACTTGGAGGCTCCCGAAATGACAACAAGCTGCCACAAGAACAAAGTTGTCAAATACAATAACACGATCTAGGTATTAACGAGAATACTAGATCAGGGATTTCTCCAAGTGAATGGAGAGGAGTTGAAGTGCTTGATTCTTGATGTTGATGATGAACTTCTCCTCCTTCAATTCCACCAAAGATCAACACCTTAGGGTGGTTGAAGTGGGAGATCGAGATTTAGAGCTCTTGCACAGGGTCTGGTCAAATTCGAATGAATCAAGAGTTCTGGACGTTGGGGAAGAAGGGGTACTTATACCCCTTTCCAAAAACTAGCCGTTGCACACTTTGGGGGCCGGATTATCCGGCCCAAGTGAGGGACGGATTATTCGGTCTGAGGAAACTCCGCCCCAGACTCGGAATATCCGGTAGACAATCCGCCCTCTCTCTAAGCATCGCGCCGAGCTTGCCCTTGATCAACTTCTGGGGGCCGGATTATCCGGCCCTATGCGAAGGCCGGATTATCCGGCCTGGGGAGAAAAACCGCCCCAGTTTGGATTTTCCGGTATAAAATCCGACCGGATACTGAGCGACATGCCTTGGCTTCTTTTGCTCGAAAACAGGGGGCCGGATTATCCGGCCCTTGCGAAACCCGGATTATCCGGCCTGGGGAGGAAAAACCGCCCCAGTTCGGATTTTCCGGGAGAAAATCCGCCTGGACACTGAGCAACGCGCCTTGGCTTTCTTGAGAGATGAGGTAGGCCGGATTATCCGCCCCTCCAAGGGGCGGATAATCCGGCCCCCCTCAAAACTTCCTGCACACTTAGCGCACATGAAAAGTCTCCATAGTATTGTTATCTAACACGCAAAACATAGGAAAACATGAAATGCTCTTTCATGTGCAAAGCGACTCAAACGGTTAAGTACCACGCACGGGGACTCCGCAAAACCAGAACCACCACGCGGCTCGGGAATACACCAAGTAAGAGAGCTTCCTAGGGCTCGCCAAGCGACTGGCTCTCCGGGCCAGGGAGGAGACGCGTTACCAACAACGCACACACAACCTACACCAGGGGCATGACCAATACAGTCGGGCATCACGCTCGGGGACTCGCTCATACGTCAGTCCTACCCACGCTCGGGGACTCGCCACCTAGAAGACGCGAGGGATAAAAACAATGCACAAATAAAACAAATACACAAAAGTACACAATCGAGTTATACCCCATTAAAGGGCGGACGCGCTCGAGGACTCGCTCAATCAAAACAAATCCTTAAACAAAACTCAACACACACTCCTAATCAACACACGAGTCGATCGACTCCCCGTGGTGTACATTGCAAAAATACCTTATAGCATTCGCCACTTGGCATACATCACAACTTGGACAATTACATTGTTTACTCCACAGGCCCTGATGAAGAAGCAGCGCCACCCCCCTTGACGCACACAAAAGGCTGCCACGGGTTTGTCGGGTACGTTGTCAGCGACTTCAACAACGACGACCGGAAGGGCTGCTCCGACTTCATGTTACGGTGCTCCGGCTCGGGGTCGCCAGGCGCCAACACTGTCTCCTGATACGGCAGCAAATCCCCCATCGCCAGGACACGATCGACATAAGGGGTGGCCTTCGCGGCCAGCCTCACACCTCCGACATCTCCACCGTGCCGGTCGCCGACGGATAGCCACTCGTCACATCGTCAAGATCGAAATCGTCGGGGAAATGGGCGAGACCCAAGCTCAACGCTATGGCGACCCCGTGCCTGAACGCCGAGCGCATCATCCATTCCACAACGGCAGGCATCTCTTCCAGATAGCGCCACACCTCCGTAAGGCCCCCAGGGATGACCTCGGTGGGAGACACGCCCTGAAGAGCCACCTGGACGCACAACGCCGAGGCCGTGGCCGCATTCACCATGGTAGTCACGCATTGCGAAGCGTTGTAAGTTTGCACCACCGGGTCGTTTCGGCCTACCACAGCTGCAAAATCAGATGTCAGGGAAACAATGAAATCCCCAAAGCGGGGACTCGACAAAAGGGTAAAGCAAAGACAGATACTCACCAAGGAGTTTGCGGCAGTTCTCCTTGACGTGCTTCTCCAAGGCAGTTTGCTTGTTGTGCAGCCCCATGATGACGGAGTCCGTGGCTTTGTGTTCTTCTTCAGCAGCGGCAACGGCAGCCTTCACACGTTCCTCCGAAGAAATTGAGGCTGCCTTAGCCTCCTCCAAATCCTTGAACAAGGAGGCTATTCACCCATTCGCCGCGTCTAGTTCAGCGACTAGGACATACCCCTCACGGGCCTTGGAGATCTCAGCCGGGAAACCATCTGCAAGAGAAGATATCAGAGCAATGCACACAACCAGCTTACACCAGAAAAAGAAGAACAAAGACAAACAAATACTCACCAATAGTCTCCTGAAGCCGCCGGTTCACCTCCTGCGCGTCGCGCAAGTCACGCTCCAAGCGCTCTTTTGCGGCCTGGCGATCGGTCGACTCCCTTTGCAGTCCCTGCAAACAAAGAACCCACCTAAGCATTTGACAAAACAAAATCCAGTTCCCAACCACTGAAATTCAGCGACCAGGAACTCGGGGACTGGAGAAGGAGGAAAAAGAAACTCAATTCCTAGCCACCGAAACTCAGCGACTAGGAATTCGGGGACTGGAAAGGAGAAAGAGGTTCAGTTCCCAAACGCTGATATTCAGCGACCAGGAACTCGGGGACTGGACATACCTGAATAGCAGAGCCGAGCATCTTGTGAAGCTCCCCGGCATCAGTCGATGGGACCATGAAGGAAGTGCGCCCGTGGCGGGACCCAATGTACGCATCCACGACCTCTGGATTCTGCGGAGACTGCGTGTCCGCCACACTTGGAAACCCTCTCACCATGAAGCGCGGGAAGGTCGCCGACGCTCTGGCAGGAGCGCTGGTCGCTGGGGCTGGCGCATCCGGCGCGGACACAGCCGCTGCTGGTTCCGATCGCGTCGCCATCACTTCTTCGGCGACTGGCGCAGCAGCCGACTCCGCGGCGCTGCCCTTGGTCACAGCATCATCGGCGCCCCCCTTCTGCTTCTTCGCGGCCTCAGCGGTCGCCACTTCATCGGCGGCCCTTTTCTTCTTGGATGGGTCGCCCTCTCCCGCGTCGGTGGCCGGTGGAATCTTAGCCACCGAAGGACACCCAATCTTCTTAGCCCCCGACCTGCGCGAGCCCCCTCAGTCAAAACAATGACAATACAAAGGGAGCAAGATAAATTGGGACGAGGGAGCGCTACTTACTTGGCGACCGGAAGGACGCGAAGCCCGGTACTAATGTGGGCGGGCTTGTCCAACTCGGGACCCAGCTTATGGCTGAGCCCCCTCTCGAAGGCGTCTGAAGCCCACGAAACCGAGGGCTTCCTCGACGACGAAGCTGCAGTCGCTGGGATCTCTGGCTCCAACGCGGCCACCCTTGACGGCTGTGGCGACTTGGATGCCATCGCCCCAGCTGCTTCTTGGCTTGGAACCCCCGAGGTCGTCGGTGCAATCACCGCCAGGGGAACCTCTACCACCACCTCCGTGTCCTCGCCCTCCAGCCCCTTCGCCGGGACTGCGTCCCTTGGGGCCTTGTGCGAGACCTCAGGAGTTCCT
Organism: Avena sativa; assembly: GCA_916181665.1. Taxonomy (NCBI): domain Eukaryota; kingdom Viridiplantae; phylum Streptophyta; class Magnoliopsida; order Poales; family Poaceae; genus Avena; species Avena sativa. The sequence continues at coordinate 621,790,607 of OV702288.1, read as the reverse complement.
TCGTTGCCGGAATCATCATCCGACTCGAACACTACCGACGACCTGGCCGGTGACGCAGGCCTTTTCACTAGCGACTTGGGCCGGCGCGCGGGCTTCGACGGCGTAGCGGTGCACCGGGACGTCTGCTCCTGCACGACCTCGTCGCCTTCGTCGTGCTCGTCCAGGCTACGACTCGCCTCGACTTCACGCTGTTTCTGCATCCGGGTCTTGCGAGCCACGGGGGCTGGGGGAGGTACCTCTTCCTCTTCTCCGTCGCTGTCAAAAGGATCCAACTCGGAGTCCTCATCTAGTTCCTGGGGAACCTCTTGATCAAGCGGAGGGAGCCAGCCCTCCAACACCTAAAAAAGCTGAAAGCCACCACGAGTCAGAAACACTGAGCGGGGAGACTGAAACTGAGACACGAACGCAGCGATTGGAAAAAGAACTTACTATGGGGGCTTCATTCTTCATAGGAGTGTACGGGGTGACCCCTACCGCCACGCTGGTGAACTCCGCGTCGGTGATCTTCTTCAGGGCGGACTTGTAGTCCTCGTCCTCCCACAACTCCTTGCTAGTCCGAGATGGGTCGTGCTTCCCGCTGTATTCATACATCCAGTGCGGTCGGGCCGCTAGCGGAACCAGGCGCCGCCCGAGCCAGCAGTTGTAGAGGTTGATTGGAATCAACCCTGGCCCTTCAGCTTCTGGATCTGGTCCATCATTTCCGCGACGACCATCCGCTGATCCTCGGGAAGCTTCTTCGGTGACAACCTACAGGGCTCGCTCCTCTCGGCGACGAACTCGGGAAGAGCCACTTCGCCAGAGGGAGTGGCTTCCTTGACATAGAACCAGCTTTTCTTCCACTCACTGGCAGCCTTCTTCGGCAAGAGGAGCTTGAAAAAATTGGCCTTCGACTTCAGCTGAAACGTGACTCCACCCGCGGGCAGCATCAAGCCGCCGGACGCCTCGCGCCCGATGCGGCCGTGGAAGAGCTCTAGCCATAGCAGGAAATACGGCCTACAGCCAAGATAACATTCGTAGAAGGCGACGAAGATCACCAGCTTCTCAATGCTGTGCGGACCGAGATCCGATGGCTTGATCACGTAATACGCGCAGAAGCGGCGGAAAAAGAGAGAGGTGGGGAGCCCCAGACCCCTCTCAAGATGACTGGGGAAGCAGATGAATTCGTCGGGTCACGGCTTTGGCTCGGTCTCGGAGGAGGGGGAACCCGCCAATTCCCCTTGCGGAGCACTCCGGCGTCTTCAAAAGATCTAAGCTGGGCCGTGGTGCACTTGGATTTCCCCCATGAGACTTTAGGAGGCGCCATCAGGTAGGATGAGGAATCGCGTGATGCGGAGAAAACATGTCGGAAGGACACGGGCAGGAAGATTGGAGGAAGGAATAGCGAAAGAAAGGGAGTGAAGAATGCAAAGAAAGACTGTGGGACTGAACTGTCACTCCCCTTATATGGGAAACACCACCCGCCAAAATCGGGGTAGCCGTTACCCGCGGTAATTACGCCGTAGTTACCGTTGGAAATTCCAACGGATAGTTTGACCAGGTTTGACGGTCCAACTTCTTTAGTCCACTCGCCACTCGCCAGTCTTTCCACCCCCTGAGACGACGACTGGGTGGTGGTGACATTCATTGAGACGGCGAGTGGAAACATGGGGAAATTCTCCTTGACTCTAATAGAGTTCCATCATACACCCCCTCAAGCGACTCGCTGCCTAGCCGCCGAGCTCGCCACCCCTGTAACTTGCTCTCTCATAATCTAAACTAGAAGGAGTAGGTCTTTACCCTCCGGGGGGCGAACCTGGGTAAACCCATGTGCATCCGCCCCCATCTCGCACCGCAGATGGCCGCCAACTCTTCCTCATGAAACACTCAATCGCTGCCAGTGGCAGCGACTGCCGTGGCCATTTCCACGACACTATTTTTGAGTTGATAGTTGAGAAGAAATTCCTCAAGAAGAAAATTTTGAAGCTTCAATATGACATGGCCAAGCTCAGCATCTGCTTCGCAAGCATAGCTAAAAATTGCAACACAGGGGAAGAAGACAATACTCTTCCTACCTAGGAGGAAGAATAGGTACCAACAAGGAGTTATTTGATCCCGCCTAGCTTGATTCAAAGCTTGGGGAGATCTTTAAGACCTTGTAACCTATCTTATAAGATTTATATTACTATTTTAGTTTTGCATTAGTTCGAGCTTAGAAATAAAGTTTGCATCATTTGAATTCCCTTAATGAATAGTCGATCCCATTTGTGAAATTCTGAGTTTATTATCATATATGGAGCATTATTGAGTTTGTGCTTGTATTATTGGATATATGAATGGCTTGAATATAATTTTACTTGCACTTGATGATAGCAATAGGAGTCTTCCATACCATTGGTATCAATGGAACATATAAAGATAATTTAATCGATATGTTGTAAGTTCATGGTTTGATTTACAAAAGTAAAAATAATCCGATTAGTCAAATTGAGAAAGAAACCTCGAATAGAGGGAAAATTTAAAAAGTGCTATCAAATAGAGTGAGAACAAGTCGAGGTAGAGTCTTCAAGTCATAAATATGCTTCATATACAATTGGAATTTGGTAATTGAGATCGTTAAACTTTGAATTCCTACATGAAGTGGAATGTGTGGCTAGCTTCTTTGCACAACACTTAAACAAAAGTGTGAGCATATATATATAAAGAGAAGAAAATGAGCGAATGTGGAAAGATGAAATAAGCATATACCACTATATTGTAGTAAGACAAAGAGACGTTTTGAGATTTTGAATCCCAAGTGAATATGTTAATCCTAAAACACTTGGGAATATCTCGCTAACTCATTCGGTCGAACCAAATACTTTTACATCATGTTGAGATTCATCTTTTGTGAACTATTGATCACTAAGGTGTGGAAGCCTGCTAATATTATTCAGATAGTTTGAGTAAGGTACTATTCATTGGCTCACTCCTATGTATCTTATTGGATAAACATATGCTGCAATTGCCTCATTTATTTTATCGATTCAGCTTCATGAATATGAGGATCACATCCATTAAGCTAAACTTGCTCGAGATGAGCAAGAGCTAAGCTTGGGGAAGTTGATGAGTGCATATTTGCATCATATTTTATATTATTATTTTGCATTGTAGTTGTAGGATCTTGGTATTTTACGATGTTCGCGCGCATATTTTATGTCTATTTTCACCAGGATCAGGGCAGATGATGGATACAATGGACACAATTCTTGGAGCAGTTGTATTGGGGAGAAAAAGAGTAAAAAGAATGTAAATCACTTATTTGGGAAATATCAATAACACCAGAAGAAAACTCGAAGCAATCGAGGCATCTAAACGGTTTAACGACCAACTATACGGCGGGAATTAATTTTCTAGATATATAGTTTCGGTCGTATAGTTGGCATCACCACCGCCTCCTCAAATAGTTTCACCCCGTGCAACTTGATCGGGGAGACGACATACGGAACACCCAGAAATCACCAAAACCTCACCTCCAGAAGGCATCTGGAGGGGGAACTTGCCCAAGGGATCCATCTTCGCCCTGCGCAGATCTGGGAGGCCAAGGCATCGATCTTCATCTTCATCAACCGCTGCACCACCATCATCTCCATCCATCCCATCTTCAACCCATCAAGATCTTGTTATAATTTCCATACTCGTTGTAGATTTATACAAGAACTATTCATTTACAATTGTTACCATTACCATTGCCATGATGTTGATTGCCTCTACGTCTGAGTAGATCATTAGTTCTTTGTGAGATGGAGAAACCCTAGCATATGATTGACATAAGGTAGAGATTATTATGTTATACATCATTATATGTATGTGTTAATTGTCTTCATCTTGATGTTCGGAGTTATGCACCTCCTTAATATTTGCCTCTTATGGGGACACGATGAAGGGGATTACTTGTTGGTAGACGAAGGGATGATAATACTTACTGTGACTATAAAGCTGTTGTCATTCTTTACATACTAACTTGGGGAAACAAGGAGAACTCATAAGTCCATGCCGCAGGAGAAATCCCTTAATAGCGAGATAATATGATTGCTATCGTTTATCTGTCAGCTGTGGTTATGAAGGATGATATGAGCAGTGGTTGCTGCCTATTTGTCCATATATGGAGCTCCTCCCACATACATACATATCATGAGAATATTTGTTATAATAATCTTGATTACTTAGTCTAAATTGCTAGCGGTGTATCCACCACTCCATGAGAATGCCCCTTTCCCTATTGTAGTTCCAAGCTCTTTTACACACGCGATTCTTACTTTCAGCATTAAGTTTTACTTTAATTTAATTGCTTCATTCAAACAAAAACCCCAAAATAATTCTACTTGCATCTCAAAGTTATTCCTTAAGTACTTTGTTTAGTTTTAGTTAAAAGCAATTTTAGTGTTTCGCCTACTGCTCCCTATAGGATCAATATCTTTGTTTAGCAACTAGCTACAAATGATCTGTGCACTTGCAGTCATCAGTGGCTCGCCAGAGCAGAATTTTTTTTGTTTCGGCCTCGCTTTGCATGTTGCCTGAAACTGCCTAACATGATTATGGTCATATTTGTAATTTCAGTGTGGTGGATCTTTATTCTGTAATTTGATATATGAGATTGGAAACTATTATGTGTAAGATGCATTGCTAGATGCATATCATGCACCCTGTTCTTGAATACTTGTTCTGATCCAACTTGTATGCAAGAGCATGTGTGGGGAGAAGTGTGTATTAGATGGAGTATCATGGTGGTAGTTATTGAATAGTGACAACAAATTCGAGATCTACTATGGTTTTTACCTTTCTTTTGTGCATCACTAGGGATAAAGTGAATCCATGTGCTATAATTATCTTGTGACAGTTAGATAATCTTGTTTGGTCAAGGTAGCATATTTGTAATTCAAACATCAAGTCAAAATACCTAAGGCTATACTCTATTGATTCTTCATTCAAGATTACTTGGAGTATTCCCTTTTTGAGGAGTATAAGAGAGATGTGTTGCATCATATCTATGTTATGACGTGATGCCCACATGAATGCTTATCAAACACATGTAGTAGTTCCACCAATATTATGTCTCCGATGAATTATCTGTGTCCATTACAACCCAAAAACAGAGTAGACAAGTGAACCCATGAACCTGGTCCATTTTAAACCATAAGAAACACATTTCCAACACCACTATCACATTTTATATTTTCTGCTATTTATTATTTCTAAAATGCAAAAATACTTTATTCACTTGCACACACAACCAAAACCCGAAAACAACTATCCTTTACTGTTCTTACTTTGTTTGCCTAGTTTTTATTTGTGTTATTTTATTTTTATATTTTTATTATTTCATATTACTAATACGAAACCTTGTGCTTGATAACCACAGGGTGGAGTTGGAGACACAAGACTAAACTTTGCTTTGTAGGTTGCTTGAAGAGGAGAGGAAGGATAAATCACCGAGCCAATTCCTCAACATTTTGATATAAACCCTCGAGTCACCCTTGTGGGGAAAAGACACTTGCTACAACACTCTTTACTTGGAGTCTGATGACTGCAAGTGCACATATCGATTGTAGATAGTTTCGAAATAAGAGTATCGAACCCATAGAGAGCTATTTGGTTCGCCTCGTCACTGTCTACCAAAGGATACTTGTAAGATGCCTTTGATTTCGAGTAAAGGGTGTTTAAAAGGTTTTTGGATGAATGCAAAAAAGTAATTAAAACAAGTAAAATTAAGCACGTAACGAAAGCGTTGGAAATGGTGCTTGAACTCAGTGAGGCTAAAGCATTCTCGGGGATGTAGGAGACACCACTAGCATGTTGTAATTAATTATGATTAGGATAACTTATTTCTTTTGTCATGACATGTGTGGAGAGAGTTCCATAATAAGATGTTCACCACAAGGCTCATAGGCAACCGCTTTCTTGAGCCAGGTAATGAGGTCATCTCTAAATAGCCACTGTGATGCCTCAGAGCAACAACTCATACAGACCACCACAATCAAGGGTTTCCCTATGGATACTGTAATCAGCTTAATGAATCTCTCTTTATTCCTCCTTTGACCATGTAGGTTATCAGCCAATGCTTGTAGTCACAAATAACACTGGACATACTCCCATACACGTCCTAAGGATTTCACCCTCTCTTTAGTCCCTAAGGCAAATGATATGTGGTCGAAAATACATACCATCTAAAGAGAGAGAGAGATCAAACACAATATCATAAATCAATCGATCATGGACACAATTAATAAATCATCTTTATTTCAATTCATAATAGTGCTAGGGTTTCTCCATATCCCCAAGAACAAAGGGAACTACTCACACATGGAAGCAATCAACGACATCATCATAATCAAATGGATGGATAAAAGTACGGGGATAAATCTAGTGCAAACCACAATTGAATCTGGAATTATAACAAGATCTAATGTATGGAAGATGGGAGTAGCAATGGTGATGAGATGCAGTGGTTGATGATGAAGAGGATGATGCGATGTCCTCCAATGATCCGTGAAGCAATAAGGATTTTCCCTTCTCCAAGTTCCTCCTATAGATCCTTCTTTGGTGTGGTGTTTTGAGGCTGGAGATTTCTGTGTATATCAGATCTCTGATCTGTCTTCATGAGGCGAGAGTATTTGACGAGATGGACACGCTAACACATGGTACGGGCGAGCGCTACGGGCAAGCTCCGTCCGTACCAGTGGTCGTTAACCTCCCTAGAGCTTCCTATGCGTTTGCCAATCTCCTAGGTGCGAAGATAAATCTATTAAATGAGTTTTATCACTTAGAAATACCATATTACTGCATAATATGTCAGTTCCAATTGATATGTTCATAAGAGACTTAGTAGTTCGGGATCCTATTGAAATAAGGACAAAAGGTGCACACAAGCGAGGTAAAATACTAAAAATCCTACTCTACTTATGCAAAAACAAAAGGTAAATATGCTACAATATTGAACTCATCAGAGTCCCAACGAATTGGTACACGGAGTTGTTGCCATCAACCGACAAGCACTAGTCGTCTCACTATGGGTCGATAAGCCTGTTAGCTCGATGCAATGCCGTGTGGGAGATCTAGTCGGATCATCGTGTGCCGACAACATCTATCGGCACACCATGTGCCGATTAGCTGCCTCTTTGGCGATGCCTGCATTGATCATCCATGCTTGTTGTTATGTGGATGTTTAGGCTAATCTGAATGCATGATTAGGGTTACATCGCAACCTAAAACAATGCTGCTGGTTCTCTTGCCCTCTTCTCTCTTGCCAATTTCTCCCGCAAGTCCTTCTCTCGCTAATTTCTCCCTCCTTTTACTCCTGCTATTAGTTCCCGCCATTTTCTCCCGCCAATTCTTCAGATTGTTTCTATAAATTCGGGCACCGATATGTTTTCATACATTCCTCTTCTTTCTCTCGCCACGAGATTCTACCATGAGCGTTCCTTGTTCAAACCCTGACTACAGGCCGAGGAAGATGAAAGATGCAAGGTTTCCACTAAGGGTGAGAGTGGAGCGGTGTTGGTGTGGCCATCTTGCTAAGGTGAAGGAGAGCGAGGATTTCCCTAATAAGATAGGCATAAAGTTTTTCGTGTGTGACAACTATGACCAAAGCCCGCCCCAGCAAGCTAGTTCGTCGTACAAGAGGCCTCCCGTATGTTCTGAAATCATGATGAATATGACTATTTTAGTCATTTATGTTATTTTATTCATGCCATTAATGTGGTTGCAGTCTCCTCCTCCTCTCTGCAAGTAGTACTATTGGATTGTCATGGAGCAACCGGCTTGGGCCTTGCAGGAGATTGTGGATAGGTGCCGGCGTGGATGGGCTAGATTTCACGCCGAGGAATTGCCAAAAGGATTGCCACACAGGAGAAGAAGGATTGAGAGAGAGATCTGAAAGAATTAATAACATAACAATCTCAAAACTGTGAGTTGAATAGGAGGAGGAGGGAGGAAGAGGAGTGCATGGAAGAGGTGCGCAAGGAGGCCCATGCAGCTGAAAGACAGAGATTAAGAGAAAGGGCTGCTGAGGTGCAAGCAGCAGAAGAACATGGGGACAAGACCGGAAAGTACCCGCGCTGGGCTGAGGACAAGTAGATGTATGCCTTAGTAGAGATGTATCTTCATTTCAGTTGTAGTATCATGATGTATCTTAATTTCAGCATGAGCGTCGTGATGTATCTTAATTTCAGATTTAGTGTAGAGATGTATCCTAATTTTGGACACAATTTATCTTAAGTTCAAGTCATGATAAAGATTATTGTTGCCAACGTCTTCCCGCCCTTTTTATTCTGGGTGATGAGTTCTCTCCAATTTCTTCCCGCCATTTTTCGCCCTCCTAATTTTCCCGCCAATGAGCTCCCACGAGAATGTTCTCGCTGAATTATCCCACCAAAATCTTCCCAACATCTCTTCTCTTTTCACTCTATAAACCCCATTCTCACTAGGTTTTGTAAGCATACAACCATTTTCCTCTCCTATAGATATCGGGTTTTCCTTCGATCGTAGCTTTCCAAAATGGATGTCTTTGCACCTTTTTAATTTTTCTAGAGAGTTTAGAATAGATGATACTCTAGTTACATGGAAGGCACTCATCAGTAGTGATATCCTCCTCAGTGAGCTCAACGAGAAATTATATACGTCAGGGTGCCCCCAGAGGACCCCTAAGGAAATATGGCAAGAACTTCTCAGGATCAATGCAAGTTGGGACAAGGCAGAGCTTAACACCAAACAAATGTTGCAGGTTTTGGCAAATGACACTTACTATTGGATAGAAGAGAGCAAGGACAAAGATGATATCTTCATGCCGCCCTTCAACAAGAGAAAGATAGCTGTCTGGGAAAAGGCACAACAGGCAAAGAGTGCTTCATCGTCGAAGGGCAAGAGCGCGACATCGTCGAAGGGCAAGGGAAAGGGAGACACATCATTGTAGTTAGGTTATATTAATTTAATTCAGTTCATGTTTGTATGTTAATTCTCTATTGCAGTTGTTTGCCTTACTTTAAGTCAGGTTGTGGTTGTATCTCAGAGCATCTCCAGCAGAGGCGTCAAAATAGCTCAGCGCTAAAATAACTGCTTTTTTACTGCGCGCGCTGCAAACCTCCTCCAGCAGATGCGCTAAAATGCCGCAAGCTGCAAATTTTTAGCGCGGCGCTGTATTTTGCGGTATTCGGAGCGCAATATATACGGCTCCGGCTATAGCGCGCGCTATCGCTGGCGACGCGTGGGAAGAACAACCGCTCGGAAAAATACCCCGCGCGCGCAACTTGTCCCCTTTGCCTCCCCCTCTGTGCGGCCACCAGCACAACTCCGGCAATGTATGACTCCTCCGACACCCCTCCCACCCCTCCCTACTCCGTCCCGCCCACTGCGACGCTGGCGCCGGTGCAATCCCGCCAGTTACCGCGCCAAACCCTAGCGGTGGCGTCGCCGCGGGGTCGGCCGCCAGTCACGCCCTCTTCGTGCCGCCGTAGACAAGCAACGGTGCAGCGCTGTCGCCCATCGCGCCTCCATCGAGGGGAAAGAGCACCACAAAGCGCGGCGGTGGCGGGGGCGGCTCCGGCTCCCAAACCGAAGGCACCGCGAAACGGCACCGCAGCTTGCCGTGTGTAGGCTGCAGCGGTCCCGCAAGTGCCTCCCACCTCCGCTCCGCCTCCACCGGCTCCTCGATGGGCGCCAACCGCGGCCTCCGTCACCACGCGCAACATGCTCGATCAAATGGCAACTAGGTACAAATTTTCATTTTTGTTGTCTTTTTGACATACATGCGAATGTGTTATAGTAGTATTGTGACATTTGCGTTAATTGTAGTGTCGATGACGATAGTTTCTTGGATGGTGGAAGCACCGGGGGTAGGAAGGCAAACTACACTGTAGATGAGGATGTGTTGCTTTGCAAGACTTGGTTGAAGAATGGTATGGATCCTACGGTTGGCACCGACCAAAGTAGAGACACCACCGGCAGGCTACGGAGGCATGGGAGGCTTCGGAGCACCACCGGCGGGCTACGGAGGCATGGGAGGCTTCGGAGCACCACCGGCGAGCTATAGAGGCATGGGAGGCTATGGAGCACCACCGATGGGCTATGGAGGAATGGGAGCACAAGCGGGAGGCTATGGAGGCATTGGAGCACAAGCGGGAGGCTTTGTAGGCATGGGAGCACCGCCGGGAGGATTTGGAGGCTATGGAGGCATGGGTCTTGGAAACATGGGTGGGATGAGTGGGCAAGGCACCATGGGTGGTATGGGAGCACCACCGGGAGGATTCATGGCCTCCTTTGTTGATCTATCTCCGTCTACCAATGAAGCATATGGAGATTCAACCGGCAACACCATCGTCCAAGACTCCGATGAAGATGCCCAACATGGAGGCGGCGGTAGTATGGAGGATGTTGACAAGTGATGATGATGATGTGTGTATGCTGAGTCTAAAATTTGTGTTTGAACTATGTCATTTGTGTTTGAACCATGTCATTTGTGGATGAACTATGTCATTTGTGCTTGAACTATGTCATTTAGGTGGTTGGAGGATTTTTAGAGCCGTTTATGCATGATTTTTTTGGTCAATTTTGATCTTCTTTGTGATGGTTGCAATTGTGTTTTTGGTTTGTGCCTGTAGAGCGTGCTGTATTTTGCAGCGCCTGGCGGAGGCACAAAACTCACCGAAACAGCACGCGCTGCATTTTAGCGCCTCCGGCGGAGGTCGCGTGATTTTGCAGCGCTCAAACACGATAGCGCGCGCTCGATACGAGATTTCCAGCGCTGCAAAATTGGGCGCCTGCTGGAGATGCTCTTAATGCTCTCTTGCACGACATCAAATAATAATAGTAATTCGTCTCTCAGGTACATAGATAAATAGATGTCTGATACATAGATGGATCTGTATCTCATACATAGGTCCATGGAGAGAGGTATCACTGTTGTCGGCCATGGTGAGGTGGCAGAGGCTGAGGTGTACTCCAACCAAACCTATGGGGTGCCCCATGCTACGAGGAGGAAGCCGTGACCTGTCATCGTGGTTATCTGTATCTTGTGTGGAGAATGGTGGTGGAGTCTGATACATACCAAACCAGTCAGCCTGATCCTATTGTGTCTGATGATCCTCTTCCTCCTTAGTCACCCACGAGCCTAAGCAGGACATGTTTGGATATCCATAGGTTCCTACACACGGAAAAAGATTAAGTAATGAGGGATTACATACTATGTGGAACTCATCGGTAGGAAAATACTTACCCTCTGCCTGGTATTGTGGTCGATAATTGAAGTCCATCAAGGGAGTGTGTTGCTGCTGCCACCACTAGTCGAAAGAAGCACGCTGCTACCACTAGTCGAAAGAAGCCTCCTACTGCTGCCACTATGAACCTCCATCCTGATATGGAGGTGGTGCTCTCGGTGTCACCTATTGTAAGATCCCTCCTTATTAAAGGAAAAGATCCCTGTGATTGCAATGCTAGTCCCTGGATCAATGCTAGCATCCACAGTTTAAGATGAAGTACACAGAAACAAAGGTCGTTTATTACAGTCATTCCAGAGATAAAACATAGTCTTTTACAACTCATGGCCAAAGGCCTAATACAAGAGTTTATGGAATAAGTAAATAAACATAAGTCTTCATCTTCATGTGCCACAGGCAAGCATGTTGAGTGTAGACTCATGACTCCTATTCATCATCAGAGTAACCTGCAACATCATAAGTTACAGCCACAGAGGGTCAATACTTTGGAATAGTATTGGCAAGTGATACCTTAGTATATTATAAGTGGACTATAATACTATATGCATTTGGCTGGTGGAGCTTAGGCTTGCATTGCTCAAAATAGATTTTTCCTTAACTTTTGAAAACACTAAGTTTTTGCTTGGCACAAAACACCCAAGGCATCTATCAATCAAAGACTCCAGATCCACTCAGGGCATCTACCAATCAATGACTGAAGATCCTTTTAACCCTTGTTCACCCACAAGTTTTATTTAGAAATTGGAGTGATGAGATTCTTGAAGTTTCCATGTCTTGATGCTCAAATTGTCCTTTACCAGGGACATGGCTAAGTACTTAGGTTTTACACTCTGCAGAGGTGGTGCACTTTCCCCACAAGACTTGGTTTCCCAAGACAAGATCCTTCAGTAGCCTTTCCTTAGTCAAATGGACGCGTTCCAACCTATCAACCCATCTACCACCCACTGTCCAAGAGACTAAGTTCTAGCATCCTAAGATCATGGCAGAGCCCATATTGCCAAGTGGTTGCACTTGAAGCTTCTCAACATTTGACAACTCAAATCTCTTTGTTTCCTGGGTGGCCATCCACAAGTGAGATACACTAAGTTAAACCATAAACATGGGCCTTGTAAACCACTCAACCAAAAACCACCAAGCAAGTCCCATTCCACCCAGGAGATTCATTAACTTAGTTGTTTTGTTAAATAAAACTCAAGTCCTCAGACTTAGAATAATTTTTCCATAGTGTTAATATATAAACCACCCTTGTTTTCTAATAGCTAGGCTAAGCATGGCATGGCAACTTATCCTTAGGGAATTTTCCTAGCAACTCTAGCATTCTAATCTATATAGGATTTCCCAACATCATTTGACAAGTGTGGCATGCAAGTCCTAACAAAATATAACTAATGCAAGTATAAAATATAGGAATGGAATATTCATGATGATATCACTTGCCTTGGTAGTGTGGAGAGTAGCACTCGTCACAATCACAATCACTAGCAAAATCTACACACAAAGTTATAGCACATAATTACACACAAATATATACAAACAAAAATATTATGAATGCATGCATGCATGAATCTACCAAGTGATGATTTTTGCAAACTCAACCAAGCAAGTGCATGAATACATAAACTTAGCAAGCCACTAGTTTACCAACTAAACAAAATCTAACTCTAAACAAAGTACTAAACTAAATCTATACTTAAAAAGGCCTCAAACAAGTCTCTGCAATTTAAGCACATCTAATGGTTACTATTTGCTAAACAAATTGGATAGGCAGAAAGGGCTTGTTTTTCTGAATCCAACGGTATAAAGTTTGCAAAATTCCAACGTGGCATTCAAAAGATATTGGCATTTGAAATCTGGATCAAAATCTGTTTTTAAATTCTATTTTCAGATCTAACCTAGCCACGCGTCATGTTCTTATTCGCCCGTACCGTTTCGCACTGGATCGAGCTCCACAGCCGTAGGATCTAAATGAAATCTGGCGGCTCAGATCGCGTACCGCTTTGGGGTTAAGTGGATCTATCCTAGCGCTACGATACAGATCTAACGGCTGCTATTGCCCTGGCCAAGAACTGGCGGCGGAGCGGTGGCTACCGGCGGCGGAACTGTCGGTCGATGAAGGAGGCGGCGCTACAGGGGGTGAGTGAGAACGAGGAGTAGCTCACCGGGCTCAGGGGGTCACGGCGAAGCTCGTCGTACTCGCGGTTGGTCAAGGGGCGCTCGGGCACGGCTGCGATTGCTCACCGGAGTGGAGGACGGCGTCGGTGCGTCGGGTGGTCGTCGTGGACGTCGCTGTGAATCACCCCAAGGCAAGGCGAGGACACGATTAGATTCACAGAGTCAAGACAGAGTTGTGTGCGTGAACTAGAAGGCGCGGGGCGGTCTGGACTTACCACTGGAGTTCGTCGGAGTTCGTGCAGACGACGGTGGCGACTAGTCGACGATGTTGCCGGAGCTACGGTCCATGTGAGAGCAAACGAAATGTGTTAAAAGAAGCACAGAGGCTCACTGAATCAGTTTGCAAGAACGAGAGGCAGAGGGGAGCTCTGGACTCACCGGAATTCGCCGGCGCAGTCGTCGGAGACGGCGGGGTTTCAGAGGGTAATGCTCGCAGCCTGGTGGCGCTCTGGGTTCGGGGTTTGAGGGAGTAGAGAGAGGGGACAGAGGGGGTTCTTATAGCCTGGTCACGAGCGAGAATTACTGGGCCAATAAATCGAATTGACGCCGCGAATTAAACACAGAAACGCCCGCGTTGATTTGGGGATGAACGGGTCGTGCGGGTGGAGACGACGGTGACGTGGAGAAGGCCCGCTTGTCAGCGAGGTGCGCGGAGTGCAGGTGGGGTCTACCTGTCAGCGGCTCAGCGCGTGCGTTTGCGCGTGAGAGAAGAATAAGGAGATCCCCGGGTGGGCTTGCTGGGCTCGATTTGCTGCTGGGCCAGATTCTGGCCGCGCGGCCCTTTTCCATTGTTTAAGCCTTTTCTTTTTCTAAATTCATTTTCTGGTATGAATTTGATATGAATTCAAATCCTTTTGAATTCAAACTGCTTTGGGGATTTTTGCAGGGTTCTGTGGGTTCACAAACAATCAAATATCCTAGTGGTTACCTTGCAAAGGCTTGGTCAAGCTTGGGTTTCAAAGTAAACAAAGATTTGCTCTAGTTTGCAAATATTTGAAATAGGGTTTTGAAACTATTTCTAAATTTGGAATCTTGGGTTAAAAGCTTCACCTAGCCTTTCCAACCATGGAGGCAAGCAAACAAGTTCATAGACAATCAAATCCCAAAGGGTGATGGCCAATTGAGATAAATTGCCCACATGAAATCATAGCCAAAGTGTATGCTTCTAAATGATTTTGAGGAAAACCCTAAATGAAAGAATGATGCAAAGAATGATATGAATGAGTTTTGAAATATGATTTTTGGGATGTTACAAATCTAACCCCCTTAAAATGAATCTTGCCCTCGAGATTCGGATTGGCTAGCAAAATAGGTGAGGGTGGTCTTTCCGAAGATCATCTTCTCTTTCCCATGTTGCTTCCTCTTCGGAATGATGATTCCATTGTATTTTGCAAAATTTGATAGTCTTTGTCCTTGTGACTCTTTCTGCGGTCTCAAGTATCTTGATAGGCTTTTCTTCATAGGTGAGGTCACTTTCTAGTTGAACTTCCTCCAAAGATATGGTATCCTTCAAAGAAGATCCTTCCATTTCTGGATGACATTTCTTAAGCTGACTCACATGAAAAACATTATGGACGGCTAATAGAGATGCTGGCAGTTCGATCTCATATGCAGCTTCTCCCTTGCGACTTAGAATGTTGAATGGTCCAACATATCTTGGTGCTAACTTTCCTTTGACTCCAAATCTTTTTACTCCACGAAGTGGTGATACTCTAAGATAAGCTCTATCCCCAACTTCGTAAGTGACTTCTCTACGCTTAGCATCTGCATAGCTTTTCTGTCGAGACTGTGCTATCTTCAACCTGTCCCTAACCAATTTGACCTTTTCTTCGGCGTCTTTGATAAGGTCTGGTCCAAACAAACTTCTTTCTCCCACACCATTCCATAGCAATGGGGTGGTACACTTCCTTCCGTAGAGAAACTCGAATGGTGCCATCCCAATACTAGATTGGTGACTGTTGTTGTAAGAAAACTCTGCGTAAGGCAGACTTTCATCCCAACTTGCTCCATAGTCTAGGGCACATGCCCTCAACATGTCTTCAAGAATTTGATTAGTCCTTTCTGTTTGTCCATCAGTTTCAGGATGAAAAGCAGTGCTGAATTCCAACCTTGTTCCTAAAGATTCATGAAGCTGTCTCCAAAAGTGAGAAGTGAATTGAGTTCCTCTATCAGACAAAATACTCTTAGGTACACCGTGAAGGCATACAATTCTGCTCATGTAGATTTTGGCTAACTTGGCACTGGTATAAGTTGTCTTTACGGGTATAAAATGAGCTACTTTAGTTAGGCGATCCACTACTACCCATATGGAATCATACCCTGTCCTATTCCTTGGTAATCCGGTAATGAAATCCATACCAATATTTTCCCACTTCCATTCAGGAATAGGCATTGGTTGAAGCAAACCTGCTGGTTTCTGATGCTCCGCTTTCACTCTACTACACACATCACACAAAGCAATGTGTTCGGCGATGTCCCTTTTGAGGTTGTTCCACCAAAATCTTTCTTTCATATCCATGTACATTTTGGTGTTTCCCGGGTGAATAGAATATGAGAGTTATGGGCTTCTTGTAAAATCAGTTTCCGCATTTCCGGATCTTGTGGAACACAAATACGTTTCCCGTGCCATAAAGTACCTTGTTCGTCCATATGGAAACTTTTAGCTTTCCCTTGGCTAATCTTTTCCTTAACCTCTTCGATTTCTTTATCCGTCTTTTGAGCTTCTTTAATCTTATCCAACAGAGTGGGTTGAACATCCAAAGACATAAGATGTCCTTCCGGCACAATCTCCAACTTGAGTTCCTTGAATTGCTTACACAAGTCATCTGGCAATTCACCTTTGGTAAGGCCATTTACAAACGCTTTACGACTTAGAGCATCCGCTACTACATTTGCTTTACCGGGATGGTACTGTAAACTCAAGTCGTAATCTTTGATAAGTTCTAGCCATCTTCTTTGTCTCATATTGATCTCCTTCTGGGTGAAGATATACTTCAAGCTCTTATGGTCGGTGAATACTTCACAACGTTTTCCCAAAAGGTAATGTCTCCATGTTTTGAGCGCATGGACAACAGCGGCTAACTCTAAATCATGAGTAGGATAATTTACTTCATGGGTTTTGAGTTGTCTCGAGGCATAAGCCACAACTTTTCCGCCTTGCATAAGTACGGCACCTAATCCTTGATGCGAAGCATCACAATACACTTGGAAATCCTTTTCCAAATCTGGTAGGCACAGAACTGGTGCTGACACAAGTCTCTTCTTTAATTCTTGAAAGCTGAGTTCACATCCCTCAGACCAAGCAAATTTCTTATCTTTCTTTAACAATTCTGTCATTGGTTTAGCAACCTTTGAAAAATTTTCAATGAACCTTCTGTAGTAACCTGCTAAGCCAAGAAAACTACGAACCTCTTTTACATTCCTAGGAGATTCCCATTCTGTCACAGCTGAAACTTTAGCAGGATCAACTGCTACACCATCCTTTGTCATAACATGACCAAGAAATCCAACTTCCTCTAACCAAAACTCACACTTGCTGAATTTGGCATAAAGCTTATGTTCCCTTAGTTTCTCAAGTATTAAGCGTAGATGTCTTTCATGCTCTTCCTTGCTCTTGGAGTAGACTAAGATGTCATCGATGAAAACGACAACGAACTTGTCGAGAAATTCCATGAACACTTTGTTCATCATATTCATGAAGTATGCTGGAGCGTTGGTTAAACCAAAAGGCATCACAGTGTACTCATACAATCCATACCTTGTGGTGAATGCTGTTTTAGGTATGTCTTGCTCTCTTATCTTGAGTTGAAAATAGCCTGACCGAAGATCAATCTTCGAAAACACACATGCTCCTTCTAGCTGATCAAACAAATCATTAATTCTTGGCAAAGGATATTTGTTCTTGATGGTTACCTCGTTGAGAGAACGGTAATCTATGCATAATCTTTGAGTTCTGTCTCTCTTTTCTACGAACAAAACTGGAGCTCCCCAAGATGAAGAACTTGGCTGGATGAATCCTTTCTGCAATTGTTCTCCAAGTTGTTTCTTGAGTTCCTTAAGTTCGTCAACTGACATTTTATAAGGCCTTTTTACTCTTGGTCCAGAACCTGGTACCAAATCTATTATAAACTCCACATCTCTATCTGGTGGCATTCCTGGTAGTTCTTCCGGAAACACATCCGGATATTCACACACAATTAGCACACTGTCCATGCTAACCCCCTTAAGAGAATTTAGCTTGCTTCCTTTAGATTTAAAATTGGACTTAAATTTTATCCTCTTACCTTCAGGGGTTGTGAGTGAAACTGTACGATTTGCACAATCTAGTACTCCCTCATACTTAGCCATCCAATCCATTCCCAAAATCACATCCAATCCTTGGGAATTCAGGATTATTAAGTTCACTGGAAACTTATGTTTTCAAAACTCTATGACTAAATCATGACATCCTGAGTTTACTATCATTTCTCCACAAGGAGAACTTACTCTTATAGGACATCCAATGGTTTCTACCGGTAGTTCATTTCTTTCGACAAATGCTTTTGATATGAATGAATGAGATGCACCAGTGTCAAAGAGTACAAATGCTGAGATGGAATTGAGTCTGAACTTACCGGCAACGGCATCAGGCTCTTCATAGACCTCCTCCACATTGATGTGGTTGACCTGTCCTTTCTGAAAAGGATTGGGCTTGTTAGGTCCTTCAACCTTCTTCTCAGTGCACTCATTAGCATAATGCCCCAGCTTCTTGCATTTGAAGCATTCAACTTGACTGATGTCCCTTTTAGGCTGACTTCCACTTCCACTGTGGTGGCTCTTATGTCCACTTTTGTGATTCTTATACTTATCATTGTCATGACTGCGATGATGCTTGTTGTCATGACGGTTGTGGTTGTGGTGCTTGTTAAACTTCCCATGCTTGTTGGAACCTGAGCTGACACTATCATCATAGTGAGATCGTTTATGAGACGATCCCGAGCTGTGCTTGTCGGAGTGTTTCCTCTTCCTACTCTCGAC
Organism: Avena sativa; assembly: GCA_916181665.1. Taxonomy (NCBI): domain Eukaryota; kingdom Viridiplantae; phylum Streptophyta; class Magnoliopsida; order Poales; family Poaceae; genus Avena; species Avena sativa. The sequence goes on along the minus strand of OV702288.1, from coordinate 621,772,194 downwards.
TTGCTTCATTTTATTCTCCACAATAACAGCCTTGTCACACAGCGACTGGTAAGTGGGAACATATGCCACAGACAACTGCAAATTCAGCTCATCATTTAAGCCTTCCAGAAACTTTTCCTTCCTTTTGGCATCAGTGTCAACCTCATCTGGTGCATAGCGCGCCAGATTGTTGAACTCTTCAATATATTCAGCCACACTGTGGTGGCGCTGCTTCAGGTTGTGAAACTCCTTCTTTTTCAGGCTCATCATTCCTGGTGAGATATGAGTGGTACGAAAACCATCTTCAAAGATAGCCCATGTCACCTCATCAATAGGCGTGGTAATCTGGAAGTTGTCCCACCATGCGACGGCTGGTCCTTCCAACAGATGTGCTGCGAACCTGACCTTTTCAGCATCTGTGCATCCCACGGTCACTAGGTCTTTGTTCACAGAACGTAGCCAATCATTGGCCACCATGGGATCAGTCGTTCCCAAAAACTTAGCTGGCCTCAGACGCAGAAATCTAGTGAGCATATCAAAACCTGGAGGGTTGTTGTTGTTGTTATTGTTGTTATGGGGGTTGTTGTTGTTCTGGTTCTGGAAGAACGTCGTCATCATTTGCATAAGCTGTGTCTGCGCATTCATCATTTGTTGCATTTCCGGGGTAATGTTGGGGTTGGGGTTGGTGTTTGCGCAACGGGGAGGCATCTGTGGTTTATTCATATAGAGATAAGAATGAGATACCCTTACATGATTTATGCACAATACATTACTCAAACAAACACATAGCAAGCAACACCAGGATAAAACTCAACAACAAAACAAAAGTCCCAAAGTAAAAACACACAAGTGGCAAGCCATCCACATGTCGGATGGTCCAATAATAAGTTCACAAATAACAAGTGCGGTAAATAAAGATAACTGAGTAGTCAAATCTACTCGTCGGCATCAATCTCCTCCTCGACAAAGGTAAGACCTGCGTTCTCCATTGCGGTCTTGTTCTCCTCGATGGTAGTGGTCAAAGAGTCGATCTTGGCCTTGAGAGCCCTCTTCTAGGAACGAAGCCTCTCAATCACTGTCTGCTGCTGCTCTAACTCGAAGTCCTTGGACTGCAGTTCCTCGGTCATATCACGAATCCTCTTGTTCCTATCCTGGACACGCTTCTCTTGACTCTTGAACTTACGGTCTTGGGTCTCAAACTTCGTCTCCATCTCCTTGATTATCTCGTCCTGCTGCGCAAAGAGCTTGTCCTTCTCGCGAAGCTGCACCTGGAGCTCGTCATTACTAAGCATGACGTTGGTCCTATCGGTATCCACGTGCCTAATAAGAGTCTCTAAGTCCTGGAGGTACAGGCGTATCGGCTCTGCTGTGACCCTCGAGTCGTCCTCAAAGTCGATGGACTCTCCGTCATCATCTCGCCTTCCGAAGGCGTGGAAGTGAGTACCTCTAACCTGTCGGGAGTGACGGCCTAACAGACGTCCTATCAGATCCTGCATGACAACCTCCATGCCTCTCTCCCTGTCATCGTGCATAAGCTTGAAGACGATGGCCTCCGTAGTAGGCTCAGTCTGGCGTCCTGGCTGGTTCACCTTGAAGCCCCAAAGGTCCTTCCTCTCAAACTTGGTGAGTGGGTGCACCGTAATGATAGGAAGAGGGAGATCGAGTAAAGTAGTAAGCTCTACGATACGAGGACCAAAACGGGTAGCCTGGAACTCCTCAACAGTGCTGATGGCAATAGGCATCTATTTATAAGATTGAAAAAGTTAGAACAACACAATTTAAGATAATCAAGTCAACATTCAAACACATTCTTGGAACACACAAATCACTCAAGTCATGCATACAAAAATTCATTACATCAACCAAGGTTCAAACTTATTTAAGGTATCATTTTGGAAAATAAGGTGATAGGTGGTGGTCCAACTAACGAAGTGCGCTTACAATCCTATCTCACTGGTTCTGGTGGCTAACACAATGTTCCTAGTGGCAATCACCCTATCTTGTTCACATGCTTCTATCACTAAGTCTATAATATCTCCTCTTAAGGATTGGTTGGTGACTTCCAACTCTTGAGTATGTCCCTTCTCTTTCTCTAAGTCTTTTTGGAGGTTGAGCATCCTGCACTTGACTCTAGCACTTAGTTCCTTGATAGTCTTCCAAGCTGCTTCTTTTGCTAACTCAAAGAATGTGGTGTGCATAAAAGTGTTGGTGTACATGCAGAAGCCCTTTTCTTTGTGGTTATCTTCCTTATTCTTGTACAAGTGAAGTTGCACCCACCAATACTCCACTCCTTCCTCCATTACTGGAAAGCCCTTGTACACTGCTGCACCATGTACTCCCATGGTCTCCATGAGGTCCTTGAGAATTTTGGGAAACTCAGTCTCACACTCCAAGGTCATGGTCATGAGTGGTCCTTTCTTTACGGCTTCGTTGATGGAGTTCATCTACAAATAGAGATGAGAATGAGAAGATTAGAAAAGTTTACGAGAAGAATAGACAAGTGTAGAAGAAGTTAAAATTTTTCCTTAGTGGTTTCCAATCCTAGGGTCATAATCCTACAGGCAACACAGTGGCTCTGATACCATCTGTAAGATCCCTCCTTATTAAAGGAAAAGATCCCTGTGATTGCAATGCTAGTCCCTGGATCAATGCTAGCATCCACAGTTTAAGATGAAGTACATATAAACAAAGGTCGTTTATTACAGTCATTCCAGAGATAAAACATAGTCTTTTACAACTCATGGCCAAAGGCCTAATACAAGAGTTTATGGAATAAGTAAATAAACATAAGTCTTCATCTTCATGTGCCACAGGCAAGCATGTTGAGTGTAGACTCATGACTCCTATTCATCATCAGAGTAACCTGCAACATCATAAGTTACAGCCACAGAGGGTCAATACTTTGGAATAGTATTGGCAAGTGATACCTTAGTATATTATAAGTGGACTATAATACTATATGCATTTGGCTGGTGGAGCTTAGGCTTGCATTGCTCAAAATAGATTTTTCCTTAACTTTTGAAAACACTAAGTTTTTGCTTGGCACAAAACACCCAAGGCATCTATCAATCAAAGACTCCAGATCCACTCAGGGCATCTACCAATCAATGACTGAAGATCCTTTTAACCCTTGTTCACCCACAAGTTTTATTTAGAAATTGGAGTGATGAGATTCTTGAAGTTTCCATGTCTTGATGCTCAAATTGTCCTTTACCAGGGACATGGCTAAGTACTTAGGTTTTACACTCTGCAGAGGTGGTGCACTTTCCCCACAAGACTTGGTTTCCCAAGACAAGATCCTTCAGTAGCCTTTCCTTAGTCAAATGGACGCGTTCCAACCTATCAACCCATCTACCACCCACTGTCCAAGAGACTAAGTTCTAGCATCCTAAGATCATGGCAGAGCCCATATTGCCAAGTGGTTGCACTTGAAGCTTCTCAACATTTGACAACTCAAATCTCTTTGTTTCCTGGGTGGCCATCCACAAGTGAGATACACTAAGGTAAACCATAAACATGGGCCTTGTGAACCACTCAACCAAAAACCACCAAGCAAGTCCCATTCCACCCAGGAGATTCATTAACTTAGTTGTTTTGTTAAATAAAACTCAAGTCCTCAGACTTAGAATAATTTTTCCATAGTGTGAATATATAAACCACCCTTGTTTTCTAATAGCTAGGCTAAGCATGGCATGGCAACTTATCCTTAGGGAATTTTCCTATCAACTCTAGCATTCTAATCTATATAGGATTTCCCAACATCATTTGACAAGTGTGGCATGCAAGTCCTAACAAAATATAACTAATGCAAGTATAAAATATAGGAATGGAATATTCATGATGATATCACTTGCCTTGGTAGTGTGGAGAGTAGCACTCGTCACAATCACAATCACTAGCAAAATCTACACACAAAGTTATAGCACATAATTACACACAAATATATACAAACAAAAATATTATGAATGCATGCATGCATGAATCTACCAAGTGATGATTTTTGAAAACTCAACCAAGCAAGTGCATGAATACAGAAACTTAGCAAGCCACTAGTTTACCAACTAAACAAAATCTAACTCTAAACAAAGTACTAAACTAAATCTATACTTAAAAAGGCCTCAAACAAGTCTCTGCAATTTAAGCACATCTAATGGTTACTATTTGCTAAACAAATTGGATAGGCAGAAAGGGCTTGTTTTTCTGAATCCAACGGTATAAAGTTTGCAAAATTCCAACGTGGCATTCAAAAGATATTGGCATTTGAAATCTGGATCAAAATCTGTTTTTAAATTCTATTTTCAGATCTAACCTAGCCACGCGTCATGTTCTTATTCGCCCGTACCGTTTCGCACTGGATCGAGCTCCACAGCCGTAGGATCTAAATGAAATCTGGCGGCTCAGATCGCGTACCGCTTCGGGGTTAAGTGGATCTATCCTAGCGCTACGATACAGATCTAACGGCTGCTATTGCCCTGGCCAAGAACAGGCGGCGGAGCGGTGGCTACCGGCGGCGGAACTGTCGGTCGACGACGGAGGCGGCGCTACAGGGGGTGAGTGAGAACGATGAGTAGCTCACCGGGCTCAGGGGGTCACGGCGAAGCTCGTCGTACTCGCGGTTGGTCAAGGGGCGCTCGGGCATGGCTGCGATTGCTCACCGGAGTGGAGGACGGCGTCGGTGCGTCGGGTGGTCGTTGTGGACGTCGCTGTGAATCACCCCAAGGCAAGGCGAGGACACGATTAGATTCACAGAGTCAAGACAGAGTTGTGTGCGTGAACTAGAAGGCGCGGGGCGGTCTGGACTTACCACTGGAGTTCGCTGGAGTTCGTGCAGACGACGGTGGCGACTAGTCGACGATGTTGCCGGAGCTACGGTCCATGCGAGAGCAAACGAAATGTGTTAAAAGAAGCGCAGAGGCTCACTGAATTAGTTTGCAAGAACGAGAGGCAGAGGGGAGCTCTGGACTCACCGGAATTCGCCGGCGCAGTCGTCGGAGACGGCGGGGTTTCAGAGGGTAATGCTCGCAGCTTGGTGGCGCTCTGGTTTCGGGGTTTGAGGGAGTAGAGAGAGGGGACAGAGGGGGTTCTTATAGCCTGGTCACGAGCGAGAATTACTAGGCCAATAAATTGAATTGACGCCGCGAATTAAACACAGAAACGCCCGCGTTGATTTGGGGATGAACGGGTCGTGCGGGTGGAGACGACGGTGACGTGGAGAAGGCCCGCTTGTCAGCGAGGTGCGCAGAGTGCAGGTGGGGTCTGCCTGTCAGCGGCTCAGCGCGTGCGTTTGCGCGTGAGAGAAGAATAAGGAGATCCCCGGGTGGGCTTGCTGGGCTCGATTTGCTGCTGGGCCAGATTCTGGCCGCGCGGCCCTTTTCCATTGTTTAAGCCTTTTCTTTTTCTAAATTCATTTTCTGGTATGAATTTGATATGAATTCAAATCCTTTTGAATTCAAACTGCTTTGGGGATTTTTGCAGGGTTCTGTGGGTTCACAAACAATCAAATATCCTAGTGGTTACCTTGCAAAGGCTTGGTCAAGCTTGGGTTTCAAAGTAAACAGAGATTTGCTCTAGTTTGCAAATATTTGAAATAGGGTTTTGAAACTATTTCTAAATTTGGAATCTTGGGTTAAAAGCTTCACCTAGCCTTTCCAACCATGGAGGCAAGCAAACAAGTTCATAGACAATCAAATCCCAAAGGGTGATGGCCAATTGAGATAAATTGCCCACATGAAATCATAGCCAAAGTGTATGCTTCTAAATGATTTTGAGAAAAACCCTAAATGAAAGAATGATGCAAAGAATGATATGAATGAGTTTTGAAATATGATTTTTGGGGTGTTACACCTATAGTGTAAGGCGTGGACGAGACTCGTGTCAGAGTGGCGGGGGTACCTGTGTACGCGGGGGCTGCTACTGCGTGGAGGGACGCGGGGGCGCTGGTATGTGGAGGGACAAGGGGCGATGTGCTGCTCGGTGGTGAACAATGTACGAAACATTGCTGCACATGATAGCCACACACATACCTTGTAGCTTTTCCTCAATGTGCTAGAAAAATGACTGATGTTGTGGTTGATGTCCTACAAGAGGTGCGAACGAAAGCGAACATCCATACTGAACCACTTCAGCCTCTAGATCATATGTCAACATCGTCTGCATTTGTACCGAAGATAATTAAACATGATGTGGGAAACCACATTCAAAGCAAGGAGAGAATATTTACCGCATGCTCTCTGGATGAGAAAGTCAACTAGCTCAGGTACCTCTTCTCCTCGTCTGCGTGATGGATGGGGCACAGTCGTGTCATGGTCATGTACCTCCATAAGTATGCATTGAATAGCTCCATATCAAACGGGGTATCCTCTTACCACATTTCATCCGTCCCAGTCCGCCACTCCATAACATAACTTTGAACCAGATGCAACCATTGAGCCGCAATCTGTTATTTCCCTTTCGTGTGTACCTATAATTCAAGTATGTTCCAAAACTACATGAAGTGTCTGAAATTGCATATATTAACTTACATGTGCAAGAAAAATGGAAGGGGACCTCCGCATGTGGAGGATCGACCAACTCGTGAAGACCGAACTGCCTCATAACCCTCTGCTGAGATATCACCTCCACTTGAAAATTGAAGATGATCTTTGATTTTTGCTAGCCAGTATGCATCATCTCTGGTGCACAAAGTAGAAGCCCCATCAGGATATCTAGCAACTCTGATTGAGTGAGTGTACGACACCCAAATGACTGTATCCGCTCTCAACACGTCAAACTGCTCGCTAAAAGATAGGTAGCAACCTTTGGCTTGACCTCTAGCAAAGTGACGCTGTGCAAAAACTATTGTTAGTTTTATCCTTAGTATACTAGAAGTAGTGCATTAAATTAAAACATTACACATACCTTGCGATGGGTCCAATAAGTACCGAAAGTAGCGGCGTCAATCAACATGTTAGATTAGTAGGTAATAGTTCCTATGTTGTTAGGAGATACGTATGGGCGACCAATATGGAACATCTCCCACAACCATATGTAGCTGCTAAGACAATAGAACTCCAGCTGCTCTGTGTGATGTTTCCCTAGCACGTCGCATCAGCGATCTCCCTAGCCATACCAATGTAGAGCGCGCTAATGGCTGTGACATGATTCTCGGTGAATAACACCTTCTCGAGAAGCCACATTATGTATGCCTGATACATTGCAAATGTATCTATAATTTTTGATATTCCATGCTTGGTTTTATCCACTTTCTTGTGTTTTATCCACACTTTGGAGTACTTTTCATTGATTTCTTGGACTAACCTATTAACAAGAGCCATAGTGCTAGCTGCCTGTTTTCTGCTGTTTTTGGTTCCAGGAAAGTCAGAAAATGAATATTCTCGGAATTGGACGAGACAAAAGCCAAAGTGCCTATTTTTTCGGAAGTCATCAGATGCCAGAATACGAGACGGAGAAGGGCTGGGGGCCGGCCACACCAACTGGCCATGCGGCCAGGCCTAGCCCACGCCAGGGGGTGGTCTGGCCGACCCCAGCACCCCCTCGGCCTCTCCTTCCACCTATAAGATGCCCTCCAGACGAAAACCCTGGGTACCCGATCAAAAATCCACGAAAGAGTCTGTAGCCGCCGTCATCTCCATCCCTAGATCGGGAGGGATCTGAAGCTCTTCCCGGCACCCTGTCGGAGAAGGGAATTCACCCTGGAGGCCTTCTTCATCATTGTTGGGTCCGCAGCATAGAAAACAAAAATTTTCCTACGGTGTGAACTACACGCCAAGATCTATCTACTAGGTACAAAGCAACGGGTGGACATACATCCAACGAGAACTTACCCTCGAAGACAACGAGCTTTGTTAACGAGTAGGAACTCGTGGTTGATGTAGTCATACACTTGCCGATCTCAAGATCGTGATGAAGTCCAGCAGGCCCGGCTCCAGCACGTCCATCAGATCCAGCTCCAGCACCACCAAGTCCAGCACCGCAAAGCAGCGGTGCATCCGTGATCGCACACACGTCAGGTACCCCGACAACCTCCGTCCCTCGCTCTAGCAAAGCATCGGAAGCAGCAACTCCTTTCCAGATAAAGCCACCGGGAACATGTATCTCGCTAATCCGAGACCATGGGGGAATAATACTAGAGGGGGAGAGAGATCCTTCACAAGGAGGTGTGTGTGAGAAGTGAGGAGGGGTTGGCCTTTTATAGGAGGAGGGGGTGCCCCTCCTTCATGGCCGGCGCATGGAGGAGGTGTCTCTTCACCTCCTCCATTCATGTGGTGGTAACTCCCTCCACATAAATTTGCCCCTTCACATTCTCTTTTAAAGTCTCCACTTTAAATGCATTAAATTTCTCCAAATTTAATGCTCTCTCATTTAATAAAACTCTTTTATTATTTTTATTCAGAATTTTGTTAATTACTTTAATTAACAAACATTCACATAAAACCCCCTGCAACATTTCAATATTACATGCAGAACCAATTTCAGCAATTTCACCAGAAACAGTTTTGGTGTCTATTGAAATAATTCTAGCGCTTTCTTAAATCTTTATCTGAAACATATTTGCTCCAAATGGTGTCGGTATCCCTTAAGTGTGTCACCCTACGGTTCACAAATAATGCAGACATGATTGACACCCCTCTCCGATCAATAATCAGCAGCGGGACCTGGAGATCCATACTGACTCCTACACATTCAACGATGACTTATGTGATTGTGAGAACCTTTAATGCTAGTAACTAAATCCCTTTGTCCCGCGATATATTACATGTCTGAGATTCGATCATCGGTATATCCATACCTAGTTTGATCTCGTTACCGACATGCACTCTTTTCTCGTTCCCGTGATATAACATTCTAGTGATCACATCACTTGCTTGCAAGCTATTTCAATGTGATATCACCGAGAGGGCCCAGAGTATATCTATCCGTCATCGGGATGGACAAATCCCACTCTTGATCCATGAGCCTCAACATAACACCTTCGTAGCACTGAACCCACCTTTATAGTCACCCTGTTACGGTGTGACGTTTGATGTTATCAAGATACTCTTCCGGTGTTAGCAATTAACATGATCTCATGGTCTAAGGATAAAAATTACTTCGTATGATGTTATAGCAATATAAACATAATGACTTGATCATAATGCTATACTTCGGATGAATGTTCATCACATCATTCCACCAATGGTGTGACCTTGTTATTAACAACATCCAATGTCCATGATCAGGAAACCTTGATCATCTTGTTAATCAACAAGCTAGTCTATAAGAGAGGCATAACTAGGAACCCTTTTTGTTTATTAAACACACATGTATTGATGTTTCCGATCAATACAATTCTAGCATGTAAAATAAACATTTATCATAAACATGGAATAAGATAATAACCACTTTATTATTGCCTCTCGGGCATATTCCCTTCAGTCTCCCAGTTGCACTAGAGTCAATAATCTAGTTTGAAAAACTTTGCGCATTGAACACCTGTGGCTTTCTGGTGTTGCATACGCGATTGCTAGTGGTTAACATAATCTCCGGATCTGACAATTTCAGGTCCGTGTGTGTTTGCATGTCTCTGCGTCTCTACGCATCACTCATTCTCAAATGAGATGGCATTGTATAGATTTGGTCCTTTGGTGAGACCTTTAGTTCGTTCGGCTCAAAATATGTTGATATTATTGTCACACAATATATCTTCATAGTATTAGCCCACTTTGAACCACACCTAGTTTGATAACAAACTACTTAACACAAATGCCCTCCTTTGCTGCTACTATAGCAGTCATATACTTAGCCTTTTGTTGTAGTATCCGTCACAATATCTCAACTTTGGAATTCATCCAAATCCATCATGGAAAATCCTTTCCATTACATTGTGCCACCCATAGTCTAAATTGAGATAAATTTAATTTGTATCTTGTGACAAAACTAGTATCAATGTAACACTTTACAATGAACTATCTTTAATTATTTGTCACTTATACATTATATATTCTTAGTTCTTCCAAAGCTCATAAGAATATCTTTACTATTGTCCAATGATCATCTTATGAATCATTTTGGTATATGCTCATAACATTTAGAGCATAGGACATTCTGGATATATACATATCATGGTATAATCGATCAGAATCTTCATGTGATTTTACTCACCAAGTGTTGAAAACACTTGAATCTGAATACAATTCTTTCCATGCAGCAAGAACCTTTCTTGTTGTTTCCATATTGAACCCTTTCAATATCTCATATTGAACCCTTTCAATATCTTATATATGTATGTCTGGCACAACCATATTAGCGCATTAATCTATCCATATAGATATTGATGCCTAATATTCTGGGTTTGCCCAAGTCTTTCATCAAAATCTTATTTTAATGAAATCCTTAACTTGTGTCAATTCAAGATACATCATTTCCAATCAACAATATGTCCTCTACATAATGTATTAGAAATATGTCTCAGCGCTCCCACTTAATTCCTTGCAAATGCAAGTATCTTCATCATCTCCGATGAATTTAAACTCTTTTAACAGTTTCATCATGGTGAAGATTCCAACTCCGCTATGCTTACTTCAACTACTGAAGTTTACATGCCCTTTTAGCACCCTTTGAATTAACAAAACCCTTCTGACCATGTCATGTACATGTCCTAGGTTACCATTCTATTAGAAGAACCTTGTTTTGTTTATTCAACTACCATATACCAAATTATATGTAGTGGTTGCTACATTAATCCGTCAAGACTATATATCGCTATGAAAGATCATATCTTGTCATAGTCAACTCCTTGAACATTGCCGTAAACTTCTTTCCGACATGTCGACTATTTCATAGATGTTAAACATCCATGTCTTATTTCTTTATAGATCCAAACACGTCCGATAGGCTTCACGCCTTTCCGGAGGGTCTTCCAAGTTCAGAAACTTGATTTGTCGTGTATGGATACTATCACGGATTCTATGACTTCTAGTCATTTTATGGAGTCAGGGCCCATCATCGCTTCTTTGCATGTAGTCGGTTCATCATTGTCAAAACAATAACGACTTGCTTATCAAATCTTACTATTTGATTCTTACCGACCCACACGGTTCTATAGGAACTCTAATCTCCGAGATCACACCTTTTGTAATCACGAGAGCCATGAGCATTGTGGCCGCCACCGAGACACTTTCTGGCGCTGCGCTACTTAGCACATATAGCTAAGGTTCAACAACCTTATCAAAGTTCTATTGTCCTCCCACTTAACTTTTCACGAAAAGTTCCTTCTCAAGAAACTTGACGTTCCAAGCGACAAACTCTTTTGTCCTCGGTGTTATGGAGAAATTCCCAACAAATTCTTTGGGATAACCGACAAAGACGTACTTATCTGACTTTGGTTGTAAACATTTTACTTATGCATAGCATACCAAAATTTAAGAAAAGACAATTCGGGTTTTATCCCAAACCATAACTCATATGGTGTCATTTCAACGGATCACGATGGTGCTCTTTTCAGTGTAAAAGCGGTAGTCTCTAAAGCTTCAATCCTTAAAACATAATGGTAGTTTTATAAATGACACCTTTGATCTTACCATGTCAAACATGGTTTGATTTCATCTCTCGAATATGCCATACTCCTGTGGTTTATTGGGGAACACAAATCATGGAACAATTCCTCAAGTCTTAGGTATTTTTGCTAAACATGTAACTCAAATATCTTCCTTTATGATCGAATCATAAACTCTTTATTTTCTTGTTACAATGATTTTTCACTTCATCTTGAAAGTCCTTGAACAACTTTCAAATGTTTCATACTTCTTCCTTATTAAGTAAATATACAGATATATTCACTCAAATTCTTGAAGAAAGCATATGAAGCAAAAAGATCCATCACATATGGCTACACATAATGGACTATGCACATCAGCATGCACAATTTCCAATAAGCTAGTCATCCGTTCCTTTCTGGCCTATGGACGGAGTTTCAATTATCTCGAGGAAAGTCTCACATGCGTCAATTGATCAAAATCAAAGACTCCAAAAATCCATCAACATGGAGTTTCTTCATGTTTTCTTTCAAATATAATTTAAACAGCGATGTCACTTCATAAGTGATCTTTCAATCATTTGTCTTGTGACATTTTAGCAATAGTGTTTATGGATGTGATTTCTCCAACTAGACTTGTAAAAGTTCATCCATCCTTTATGGAATACGGTAATTATTTGAACAACCATTGTTCTCATGATACCGGAACAAAATAACAATTATTTAAACAAATCTTGAAGGCTTGGTTTGATGACAACGAAAAACACAATAACACTTTATTTGTTTTCGATGAACATCATCACTCATTCTCTTGCTGGTTACTTAGGCCATTGTAGTTCATGAATTGCGTTGTCCTATATGACACTTCATACCAACCAATTCGATATCCAATACCGGTATCCAATACCTCATAACCACATTGTTTAACAAGCAAGGAATATAGCCATAACATGTATATCTTTTATATACCTAAGTTGGACATCTCCAACCTTTTAATTTCTGCCAAATATTTTATAGATTCTCTTTCAGCAATTCCTTTTCTTTTAAAAGAATCTATCAACATCAATAGTGGTGTCATCAACATGACACATGGTACAAAGCGTATATAGTCAAATACTAATACCTTTGGACTTGCACTTTGAAGTGGATCACCATCATCAAATGTTTGGTGTTCTTTCAAATATCCATTCTTTAGTAATCTATTAGTGTAGTAAACATTTTACTTACATCTTCTATTCATCCTTATCATGACAACTTTCATGATCAAGCTACTATAGCTTATAAGGAAGAATCACGAGTATAATATCAGATCCCAAAACCTTTTTGGTAGATTCGGATGCCTAGCATCTCCATCCTTCACAAATTCTCATACAATATGAGAACATGTATTTTGCTAAATTATACTCTATCATAATGCAACCAAAAACATTGTTTCAGATATCACAATATCTTTCACACATGATGGTTTCTGAAACAATTTTCATCTCCAATATAATCTTGATATTAAAACAACTTTTGAATATCAATAATCATGGAGGCAAACATGATACTTTATATACTAACATTGGAATTCTTACTCTTGATTTAATACTACTTATTAAACTTCATGGAGTAAATAGAGTTTGCTGAAAGTTTGCAATAGGACTTATAAACTTTAAATTGACATTCAAAACAATACGATACCAGTTCGTAAAGTAAATATCCAGAATTCTATAGTTCTATTATCTCAATTAAAACTAAGCATAAGGTAGTGAACAGATGCCAATGGCTACAACAAATTATGCAAATTCACTTCGATTTAGTTTATGACAAATTGAGTTCGACTAATCCAAATTAGAAATGAACTCCCACTCAAAAACGACATCCCTCGTGCCTTTTTAGTGATTACATGAACCAAATCCACTACACCAAGTCCGATCATCATGTGAGTCGGTGTAGCTTCAAAGGCGAGCATCAATATGGTCATCACATCAACTATGTGACTCATGCTTAACCTTTCGGTCCGTGTTCCAAGGCCAAGTATGTACATGCTAGGCTCGCCAAGTAAGAACCTTAGTATTCGCGTGTGTAAAACTGTCTTACACCCGTTGCATGAAAGCGTAGAGTTGAGAACACCCGATCATCACGTGATGTCTCAAAACACGATCCATAGAACGGTGCATACTTAAGGAAGAACACATTTTATCTTGATATTTAAATGAGGGATCATCTTACAATGCTACAGAAAGCGCCAAACTAGCAATATAAGATGCTAACATCTAATGTGTAAAGTGAGATGATATGGTCCATGCATTTGATCTCTATCACTTGCATCGTGGTATGATCTCTATCATTCCTTTGTGTGTAAGGCCAAGGTTTATGGAACTTACACGTTGAGTGTGTTGTAAGAGTATCTATCATACATCTACTTACAACAATACCATATCAAGACACTATCCCAGCAACGATCTAAACTAGACACCTCTAATTTATCAATTGCAAGTTTTACGTGGCTTAGGGCTTTCGGAGATAGAACCTGTCTAACCTACGAACATGAACTACAACGAGGATAACCAAGTTATTAGCAACTCGTTGTAAATCAGATATTGACTATAGTAGGAGAGACAGACACCTGCCAGCCACTTATGCAAAATAAGTTGCATGTCAGTCGTGGAACCGGTCTCATGTACGATGACATATAAGGTTGGTCCGGGCCGCTTCATCCCACTATGCCACAAATATCCAAAGTACATAGAAGATGCAATAACATGATCATCATCGCCCACATATAAACATATGTGTACTACCCGTGCAAAGCACTTATGCATAGATCAGGCTCTGATACCACTGTTGGGTCTGCAGCATAGAAAACAAAAAATTTCCTACGGTGTGAACTACACGCCAAGATCTATCTACTAGGTACAAAGCAATGGGTGGACATACATCCAACGAGAACTTACCCTCGAAGACAACGAGCTTTGTTAACGAGTAGGAACTCGTGGTTGATGTAGTCGTACACTTGCCGATCTCAAGATCATGATGAAGTCCAGCAGGTCCGGCTCCAGCACGTCCATCAGATCCAGCTCCAGCACCACCAAGTCCAGCACCGCAAAGCAGCGGTGCATCCGTGATCGCACACACGTCCGGTACCCCGACAACCTCCGTCCCTCACTCCAGCAAAGCATCGGAAGCAGCAACTCCTTTCCAGATAAAGCCACCGGGAACATGTATCTCGCTAATCCGAGACCATGGGGGAATAATACTAGAGGGGGACAGAGATCCTTCACAAGGAGGTGTGTGTGAGAAGTGAGGAGGGGTTGGCCTTTTATAGGAGGAGGGGGGTGCCCCTCCTTCATGGCCGGCGCATGGAGGAGGTGTCTCTTCACCTCCTCCATTCATGTGGTGCTAACTCCCTCCACATAAATTTGCCCCTTCACATTCTCTTTTAAAGTCTACACTTTAAATGCATTAAATTTCTCCAAATTTAATGCTCTCTCATTTAACAAAACTCTTTTATTATTTTTATTCAGAATTTTGTTAATTACTTTAATTAACAAACTTTCACATAAAACCCCCTGCAACATTTCAATATTACATGCAGAACCAATTTCAGCAATTTCACCCAAAACAGTTTCGGTGTCTATTGAAATAATTCCAGCGCTTTCTTAAATCTTTATCTGAAACATATTTGCTCCAAATGGTGTCGGTATCCCTTAAGTGTGTCACCCTACTGTTCGCGAACAATGCAGACATGATCGAGACCCCTCTCCGATCAATAATCAGCAGCGGGACCTGGAGATCCATACTGACTCCTACACATTCAACGATGACTTCTGTGATCGTGAGAACCTTTAACGCTAGTAACTAAACCCCTTTGTCCCGCGATATATTACATGTCCGAGATTCGATCATCGGTATCTCCATACCTAGTTTGATCTCGTTACCGACATGCACTCTTTTCTCGTTCCTGTGATATAACATTCTAGTGATCACATCACTTGCTTGCAAGCTATTTCAATGTGATATCACCGAGAGGGCCCAGAGTATATCTATCCGTCATCGGGATGGACAAATCCCACTCTTGATCCATGAGCCTCAACATAACACCTTCGTAGCACTGAACCCACCTTTATAGTCACCCTGTTACGGTGTGACGTTTGATGTTATCAAGATACTCTTCCGGTGTTAGCAATTAACATGATCTCATGGTCTAAGGATAAAGATTACTTCGTATGATGTTATAGCAATATAAACATAATGACTTGATCATAATGCTATACTTCGGATGAATGTTCATCACATCATTCCACCAATGGTGTGACCTTGTTATTAACAACATCCAATGTCCATGATCAGGAAACCTTGATCATCTTGTTAATCAACAAGCTAGTCTATAAGAGAGGCATAACTAGGAACCCTTTTTGTTTATTAAACACACATGTATTGATGTTTCTGATCAATACAATTCTAGCATGTAAAATAAACATTTATCATAAACATGGAATAAGATAATAACCACTTTATTATTGCCTCTCGGGCATATTCCCTTCAATCATCATGCAAGACTCCGGTGTGATGCGTGAGTATTTCATCCTTAGACTACGGATCCATGTAGTAGCTAGATGGCTGGTTCTCCTCCTTTGTGCTTTCATGTCTAGATCTTGTGAGCTCCATTCATGATCAAGATCATCTATTTGTAATTCTGCATGTTGTGTTTGCGGGGATCCGATGGATATTGAGATGCTATTTCAGATTGATTTTTGATTCTATCATGTCTTTGTTATTTGTGATCTTGCATGCTTTCCGTTGTTAGTAGCTATCTTGGCCAAGTAGATGCTAGCAACTCCAAGAGTTAGTATTTATGCTCGATAGTGGGTTCATGCCTCTGGTAATCTGGGGAAGTGACCGAAATCTCTAAGGTACTGGATGTGCTATTGCTACTAGGGAGAAAACAACAATCCTTTGTTCATAGAACAATCATATTGTTTACTTTACACGCAATTCGTAATGCAATTATCCGTTGCTTGCAACTTAATACTGGAGGGGGTTCGGATGATAACCTGAAGGTGGATTATTAGTCACAGATGCAGTTGGATGGTGGTCTATGTATAATGTTGTAATGCCCAATCGAATCTCAAAGGAGTCAACATGAGTAGTATATGCTTGTATGCTTTCTCGATGTTTGTCAATTGCCCCACTGTAATTTGTTAACCCAACATGTCATCTATCTTAAGGAGAGCCACCTCTAGTGAACTATGGACCCCGGTCCTTTTTCTTTACATACAATCTATAAACTTTTTACTACTTTGTGTTTACTTTCTACAAACTATTACTTCCTTCCATTCGATATGTTTAATCCTTTGTTTCCAGCAAAACACGGTGAGATTGACAACCTCATCGCAAGTTGGAGACAGAGTTCTATGGTTGTGTTGTGCAGGTCTCCACGTTGCTACTAGCACCGGTAGTGCGCCTTGCCAAGGCTCAGCTAGCAACACCTTTGGGGTGTTTCCTTGCTCCTACTGGTTCGAGTAACCTTGGTTTCATAACTGAGGGAAACTTGCTGCTGTGCTCATCATACCTTCCTCTTGGGATTCCCAACGAGCTCTACATCAACACTGAGCCATCAATGCCTCCAGGATTCGCGTGATCACTAGCTCAGTCATCTGACTGGCTGGGTACCCGAACTCCTAGATGCATTGGTAGTATAACAATTTTTACCGTGTGATAGGATGAATGGTAGGACAAAGATTAAAATACAAGAAACCAAACTAACCCAAAAGTTGAGCAACCAATCAAATTTTGGGATGTGATTCTCGTACGCAAAGGGCCTAGCTCCCTCACGATTCCCTAGAAATGTTGGGACATGCCCTGAGCCCAATTTTTTGGTGCCTCCAATGGGCCTATTAGGCTTGCCAGCCAACGGTAGTCCCAACAATCATGACACATCCAGAAGCGTAGGAGCCATCTCTCCCCAGCGAAAGTGGAACATATGAGTCTCAGGCCTCCATCGATCCACTAAGCAGGTGAGCAACAAGTGGTCGTACCTAAATCGAGTAATCTAAAAGCCATGTTGTTGGCCATCTAATATTTCTTCACGAGTGGCCACAACCAGATACGCGAAAGGTAAAAGGCCAATCCACTTCAACCTGCATGTCGAGAAAGCATAACAATTCAGTTAGTCTGTCTCATAAATATATAAAACTAAAGGACGAATAAATATAGCATATGCCTTTGAACCCAACCTGGGTGTATAATCTAGTTCACTTGTGGAGTGCGAGTGTTAAGGGGTTTAGGGATCCTAGATTAGCATCTAATATTGTCGAATGATGCTTTCCACCAATGTTAGCATTAAGCAAAGATTTTGTACCCACCATTTACAAATATCAAGAATTTATTAAATATTTACAACATAGTTCCACACATATTACAGGTTTAAAACATATTTCCACACATATTAAAGATTTAAAATATAGTTCCACACATATTACATATTTAAAACATAGTTTCACACATATTACATATTTAAATATAGTTTATTCCTCTGCCTCTCCTTCCTGGGGAGCCCCGTCCATGGGGAGCCACTCCTCTAGTCCCAAAGATATCACAATTAGTGTCCTTATGACCGAAGTGATTATAGAGAAAATATTGTAGGGCAGGGCTTCCGGCTTTAGATTCATCCATATCATTACGGATGCAGACACACTAGCGTCTGCCTCTGCCTATCTGCATTAGTCCTAGATTTGAGATGTATAGCCTTTTACCTAGGTTTACTTTGTTGAAATTACCCGCTGCCCGAAATCCCATCATCTCACTAGTCCATGTATTGATCATCGACTCCTTAAGATAATAGGGAGACACAAATGAAATCGCGTCCATACCTAGGTGACCACACACAACAAGTACATGGGAGCAAGGTAGGTGAAGCAACTTTGATTTGTTGCAGGTGCACTCGCATGCTGGACAGACTTCATTACCTATCTTCACATCTTATGTCTTTACATCGTCTCTAGTTCCAATCTTATTGGAAGGTAAGCACACTTCAAAACTCCTTTCTTGATTAGGCAATGACAGTCATATACCGAGATTTTTCCATCTTGTCATTCATGCGTTTCATAATATTTTCACAGTACCTTGTGTTTGGGTTGTTAATGATATGCATCTGAGCCATCTAGGGCCTGTCTCTGAAATACTTCACAGTTTCAGTGAAAATACACTCCACAATGGTTGTTAGTGGCAAAGCCCTGCTTCCTCTCAGAACAAAGTTATATGTTTTAGCAAGATTTGTAGTCATGACGTCAAACCTAGATCCATGAGTGTCGTGCAGCAAAGACCACCTCTCTAGAGGCTCGTGTTGTATCCATTTCTGGCATTTTTTTATCTATCTCCTAGGCCTTCTCCTAGTACCGGGTTGGTCAAATCCTGCTAAGTCACAAAGAGCAACGAGTTCTTCCTCCACTAGTGTTGCTGTTTATGCAGCTACTGCCCTTGCATGAGCTAAGACAGCTGCTGCTCATGCAGATTTCCTCTGCCTAACATGTTTTCTAGTGAACTCATCAAGATAGACACGTGTCTTGATATACTTCCACTCCTGGTTCTGCTTGCAGAGTTTCTTGAATAGGTTCATAAGGGCCTTGTTCCTGAACTATGAGTAAAAATTGGCCCCTAGATGGCGCTTGCACCAATGGCTCTGCATGTACTGCCATGGATTTTGTTCATCAGGAGCAGGTTGCGTCAGCTTATTTATCGCGCTAAGTATACTCGGATGCCTGTCATTAAGGATGCACACATTCAGCTTATCCTTAATAATTACTACCTTCAGTTTCCTGAAGAACCATACCCAACTCTCGGTGTTCTTGCTCTCCACAAAAGCAAATGCGAGTGGAACGATTTGATTGTTTTTGTCTTGACCAATGGTGGTTAGGATCTGACCTCTATACTTTCTAGTGAAAATATCCCATATACACATATCACTGGTCTACAATGATTGAAAGCTTCTATGCATATAACAAAAGAGAAGAACACTCGATGCACCACCCTCAAATTTGGTTCATGTGGCAACGTAAAGTGTTGGATGTCGACGTAGGTGCCTGGATTACTAGCCTGCAATGTCTAGAGCATTTGAACAACATAGTCATATTCGTCTAGGAACGAACCAAATCTTTCCTCCGGTGCCCTATGCTTAGTCCTACAAGCCTTGCCATAAGAAATTTTGTAACAAAATTTGATAGCACTTTATTGATGATAGCTTTCATCTCCATCGCTTTGCTCTCCACCATCTTCGTGTATAATAGTCGAGCCAGGAGCGTAGAAGTAAGGTTATGATGCTCCTAAAGGATACTAGGAAGTAGACATGTGTGCAACACTATGTTGCTCACCTTCTAGTTGGTGTCATACTTAGGGCAATAGTCGTGCACCCTTGCTAAATAACCGGCTGTCACGCAAACCATTGTCAAATATTTTTGAGATGACACCTTTGTTTTGAAGACCCGTTGCATGGACATTGTCCATGCAATGACTGCTTCCTGCAGATGTCTCTTGCTAGGATACATGACATCCTTGGCGATGTTATTCTCGTGATACTTCCAGGCAGAATCATGCCCATCATTCACATTCATTGCTGTTGAGAAGTCATTAGTCCATGATGTAGGAATCGATGCCTCCTTTTCTTCATCGACTCATCGAAATCATCAACAGTATCACTATCACCATCTAAATCTTCCGCTTCCATCTGATTTTGCAAGAGACCTTCGTATATCTCGTCCTCACCTGCGTCTCCACTAAAAATATCTTCTCATGTTGCCTGAATACTCTCCTTGATTCCAAACCACCACCTCCAGAGTGTGCATAACTTCTCTGACCGGAATCATAATCACCACCTCCAGTGTGCATTACTGCTCTGACCAGAATCATAACCATCACCTTCAACTTGGGCTTGACTGCTCTGGCCATGATCATACCCACCCTCCTGAACTTCAGGCGAAGTGATCTCCTTCACCACGGGAAGCACTAAGGCCATGGGGGTTAACTCTCCTACCTTCATAACCTTTTAACCAACACATCCATTGAGAGTCACCATCTATCGGTTTCAAATAAAAATTTGGGTTTGCTCTAGACTTTGTCCACATTGCATGCTCACCGACGATATGTGTCTAAGGAAGCTCTAAAAAACCAAACAACTAGTCCTTCAACTAACTAACGGTCCATGTTTCAAGGGCCGGAAGCTCTATCTCAATGGATTGAAACTCATCCAGATCAACTCACTGAGCATGTGTTCTGAGCATGTGTTCTGACAAGACCATTACCGTAGTAAAACAAAAACTTTACTAAATCTGACATATTTGCTGACCTAAAAATAATACCACAACTCGTCAGCTAGTAAGCAACCCGACACAATACAGTTTAAAAATATACTAAAACTCTGGACAATATTCTTACAGCTAACTAACCACATCCAAGTGCGCCCATAAACATACACAATAAACTGTAATTAGCGAGATATTAGGGTGTACACGTGAAGCGTGCAAAGCCATGCAGGGGCAAAGAGCAACACCACCTTTCCTCCACCAGCTCTCGAAGAACACCACCACCTTTCCTCCACAAGAACACCACCAAATCGCCTCGCCTCAATCACATCAGTAGATCGGTGTTTCCCTACTAGCCTACTACCTTTTAGCTGAAGATTTGGTGAAAACGGGGCAAAGAGCTCAATATGGGAGAGGAAATGGAGCTCTCGACGGGTAGCTAGAGAGAAGAAGGAGGAAGAAAGAGAAAGGAAGAAGAGGAGCGGGGTGCGGCTGATAGGATATGCAGCCCCGTCAGCTCACGGGGTGTCGACATCCCCACTGGATCATGGGGTGCCGATTCCCCCTGTCGGCCGCTGCCGCGCGTGGCGAGGCCCGCTCTGCGAGCCTGTCGGCGCACGGGGAGACGACAACGACATGTCGGCACACGGTGTGCTGACGCCGCGCTAGATTCGGAAATTCTAGAATTTGTGTATTATTTTCCAAATTGAATAATTTTTTTAAAAAATAGACTTAATGGAAACTATCACAGTTCTGGTAAACAATTGTCACATAGTATCCAATCAAAGTTGATAAACATAAGCCATGTGAACTAGCTGGCTCCTGTGAATTGCAGTTAGCTCATATATTGATAAGTACTAGACGCTCAAGCGCGCTTCACCGCGTCGCCTACAATAGGTTTTGGCATTCCGTGGTAGGTGTTGTGGACTTGCATGTTTGTTCTGTAGTGCTGCTGCATTCATCATAACACATTTTCATCTATCTTTCGTTCAAGTAGCATGTAAATTAAATGTGATATCCGTTGTGGTTATAACACGATGATTATCAGCCACATCTTCAGTTATACATTATTTCAATGTACTCAACTGCTGATAACCGTTAGTTTAGTACCATGAGCACGCACATGTAACATGATTTCTACTACAATGATCAATCCATTTATCCTAGTTAAAAGCTAAAACACTGGAGTATGCATGTAAGAACACACTATAATAGTTCTAAAAAATCTCACGCTCAATGTATATTTTTATCTTGGAGAGCTTTGAGAGTATCATTCTTAGACTTCGTAAAACTTTTGGTCATTCATTGCTCCTTCCCACCTATTTGTCCTTCTTCTAGCTTGTCTTCTAATTTGTGTAGGGTCAATGTAGGTTATTTCCATCCATGCTCTCCTATCATAGGGTACATAACAATATGCTATTTAGGTAAGTAGCCATCTTAGAGTAGTGGTCGAGTACAATGAGATGGATGGACGGATAAGCAATGCAGACAACCATGCCTCTTTACTTATGCATTTGAAATAAAAATACGATCCCATGAATAATGATGATTACGTACCTCTGATATTGATGTTTACCATTTGATAGTGAAATAAAAAAAGTTTGATTGATAATGAGAAGAATACCTTGAATGCTTGGCACCAAAAAGTTGTAGTTAATATTTTCATCTCTAGAGACACAACCTAGAAATCTTTCCACCTAGATCCTCCGGTAGTCCTCTGACCTAATAAGGCACACCGACAACATTAAGTGTACCATAAAATATAGTACATCCAAATCCAAAAAAGATGTGCATTTTAAATGGAATTTCCTTTCATGTTGGATTAAATGAAACTTGCCATGAAATAATAGGGAAGCATCTTCTTAAGGATAGTTATATCCATGACTCCATATACATGAGAAATGTAGTAGTCCCACATCACGTGATCCCTCAATATCCAAGGCTAAAAGACTTAGATGTAATAATGCTTTCTCTCTTTCAGTGCAAGCAAAGGCTAAACAATAATTAACATAACACTTTTTAGTCAATATATTATCATTCCACTCATTAAAACACGATGGACATGTTGTAAGAATATAAGATTTGTGCATATAATGTTAATGTCTATAATAGATATGAATTTTAAGGTTGATATAAACCAGAATCATTCACAAGTTACTTTCTTGTTTCCTTAATTGAATAGCCAATTAGAGCAATAGAGGAACTTTTGTATGTTCTATTGGTGCATATAGATAGTACATACAAATAAGTTCTCTATCTCTCACAAATGACTATAATATTTTTCTACTTCCAACTGCACTATGTTCTCTCCCTCAAACAAATTCATCATAGAAATTGGATTGTTAGAATTACATGTCATTTGCACAATCCATTAAACATACTGGATTCAAAGGCCTAAACCGATAATCGTGGTGTTTCTGTGGAAAATTTATATTGCATCTCCACCTTGCACATAGGTAAACAATGTTTGTTTTCTCACATCACATTATATTAGGTAGAAGAAACCAGATATGACAGCAAAGATCTCATAAAACATTGCTGAGATACACTCTCCGGCTATCCTCCCACTACTTATCCGCCGCCGTTCGAGCAGCGAGCAAGGTCAGGGTGGCTCCTGGATATGGATGAAGGCCACGACCTGGAAGGAGAGCTCAACATGACTCCAATATTTAGATTGGGGTAGTGAGGTGCGATGGGGTGAGGAGATGAGCAGGGCGAACCTGCTACTGAGCTGAGCGTGGTGGTGGTGGATGGTGATGGGTGTGGTGTGAAACCATAAAAGAAAACTAACTGACTACTATAAAAGAAGGAAGGATCCCCTTGATAGTTAGGCATCGACGGCAGAGGCTTTGAGTGAGCTCCAAGCCCTCTCAGCTTACAAGTTAGAGGGATTATGGCAGCAACTTCATGCAAATGGTAGTGTTGAACATCATTCTTCTGAAAACTAGACATCATATGCTACCAAGTACTATAATAACTTTCAAAAACAAAAAAGTGTTTTATCAACAAAGAAGTATTTATCTAACTAAAAAGCAACATTACCCTTGTTTTCCAAAAATATAAAAAATCTAGTAAAACATAAATTAATGTAAGAAATACTCATAATTAAGGCCACTTCTGAGATCATTCATGTAGGAAAAATCAAGGGTATGAGAGGGACCTGCTCGTAAGATTTTGGTCAACACCTGAAATTGCACGGTTGAGATGACTCAAAGTGAAAATCAAACGGCCAGAAACACGCGCGTGGGCTGATGGCTCACTTTTGCTTAGCTGGATGGGAGGCGGTGGCCTCGTGAGTGGAGGGGGCGGAGGGAGCGGGAGAGGTCGGGAGCGGAGGGGGCGGCGCACGTTGCTGGGGGAGACGGAGGAGGGTTTAGGATGGGCGGGAGATCGGCTAGAGGGAAACGGGATCGAGATGGAGATGGAGGTGGGGGCGGAGACGGGAGGGACCAGCTCGTAAGACTTCGGTCAACACCTGAAACTGCATGGTTGAGATGACTCAGAGTGAAAATCAAATGACCAGAAACGCGTGCGGAAGATGGTCTCAGATGGCTCGCTTTTGCTCAAGCTTAAGATATAGTATAATGTCCAAAGCAATTGTTTGTGGCAACAAGCGAACAACCTTAGAGAGTTATTATCGAATACCCTATGATTTTTGTAGGACGTGGGGCAGAAATCATTGAAATTTAAAAGGATGATGGTATTCCAAGGAGCTGAATAATTTCCACCAAAAAGTACTCAATAATTCCAATAAAATAAATAAGCTAATATATTTTTCTAGTGGGTGGTTTTGGTTCAGTTTCTCGGTGAATGAATGTTCAATCAGTTTGTATATTGTTAAAGAAAACTTCACAACAATACACTCTAGCTTCCATACCACCAGGTAGAATAAAATTACTAATTTGTGTAACTATTATTAAAGTAGTCATCGTTCACAGATTGTTTAAAAAAAGACACTGCAATTGGTTAATCAACATGCTCTACTAAAGGGGCCAGATAACTTCATTACTTTCAATAGGTTCCTAGGATGAGGTACCTCATGACCAATAGGTGACTTCTAAACACCAGCTAACAAAGAAACAGGAGCGATGAAGGCATATTTACACACCCGTATAAGTAGTAGTTTGAGTTAGACTAAATATGGACAACTTGAAAGACTATCCAAAGCCTTAGTGAAGCACAAAAAATACAGCAACAAATGAATTGTCGAATAAGCAAGGACATTGCAGCTGTAGAACTGACTTAACCCCATAAGAACTACTGTGTCATGACCATTGTACAGTCCATAAACAAATTTAAATTACTTAGGCATGACAGGTGACAAGCTATAAAGGAAAACATGATGCTATTTATAGCAGGCATCTTTCACCAATGGTGTCCATCCTCTATGACAGATTTTCCTTGTCAAGAAACATGAAGCTTGTCATTCAGTATGACAGATTGTTCTACTGCAGCCTAATTTTCTCCCAATGAGCTAGAAAATGTGTTTTACATTAGGTTTCTCATATGTAAGGACTTGCTAGAAGGAATATTTCTTAGACATTGCTCTTATATTTTCAATTCAATACTGAAGTATAAATGGACCTTCTGTCTTAATTTTCAGTTCACAGGAACATAAATGTGCCTTTCTATTAGTAGTGTTAATAAGTTCCTCTTGCTCCAAGTGAGTCTGACCGGACTAAGTAATCATATATACATGTAATCATATATATACGTAACTTTGCAAAATTATGAGTTCAACCTCTTTCATATTCATTTGCTTAGATCACGAACAAAGATGGCATTCTCTTTGATTGCATTCAGCTAACAACACAGCCTCTACCTCGACTTTCCAAAACCAAAATCTGAGTAGCAACACGCTTGAACAATATACCTTGAAGAATGAAGGAACTAAATAAACCTAAATTACTGAATCAATGCTGAGAATACATAGGCAATAGTAAAAGTTGGCGAACTTACAGTTTATTTGGTTATGTCGTTCAAAGCAGAATGCTCCCGTAATGGAGATTCATTGCAGATGCACAGACGGCAACATCCCTTGCTAGCAAGGGAGAGCCTAGGCGACTGAGGCCACCACAACTGCCTTCTCCGTGGGGCGGCGGCATTGGGGGCAGCAACAGGCTGCAAGTGCACTGAACCCACACCAAGGAGCATCAAAACAAATAGGCTTTCATGTGGATCAATAATTGTTTCTCATTGAAATCCTTCACAAATATTTCACTTGAGGAAATATAAATGGCATGCCTGTTTTTGTCTCAGTTCGGGTGATTTGATCCAAATATTAGGCAACGTCATGTGTGCATATAAAGTAAAACGAAATAGCAATTGGATTATATAAATTAGAGGCAGAAAAATGGTGTGCTGCTTGTATGCATTTTGTCAAACAAACATTCGCATTTTGTCGAACAACATGCAGATGATAGTGAAAAAACGAGAAAAGAGAAATAAGTAACATCCCGGATCGGTGGCCACCCCCAATCTCAGACATCATGCAGCTTCCCCGACGATGCTGCTCCCAACATCTTTTTTACAAAAACAGGCCTACCAACTCATCCAAGACATTCAAGAAATCTAGATCGGAGGTTCGCTGCTAACAACCGCTGAACTGGCTCTCCGTGCTAACCGGCGGTGATGCCATTAGCGGAGGCTCTGGTTCCGGCTCCAAAGAGGATGGCACAATGAGAAGCTGCAACTCCGACGGCAAGCCGGATGCATTTTCGGTCTTCCACATGAGGGCGTTTTCGTGCCACTATGACAGAACTTTGAGAAATGGTGGGGCGCGTGGAGAAACGGCGACGCGGGCATCCAGTAGCGACGTATAAAAAAAGGTCCGCGAGAGGAGGAGATGCACAAATCGGTGTCTAGAAACCCTAGAGCTTGGAGGAAGAAGAGAAGAGAAAAGGAGAGGAGAAAAGAAATTTGGTTGGGGCTGGGTTTGTGGGGGGGGGGGGGGGGGCAGCTGCATATGAGACCAACCGGCCCGCAGCGATACCGCGCGCATGCCTGATGGCCTCAGAAGAGCCGCTGGTGACCACGCTTAAGCTTATACTGGCTATTTTAGACTTGCTAGCCGAAAATTATGATTTATCATGAAGTGTCACTCAGTTGTAAGAAAACCTAGCCGGGCTTACAATTTAGAGGAGTTTTAGCCGGTTATAGTATCTGCATTGATAATGGAGTCTGCTCTGTATCCTATATCTCGAGGGTGCCTCCTACTCTCAAGATATATTTAGAGGAAAATTTTATCACATATGTAATATGAGAACAAATAAATGTGTCGACACCTTACTCTGAAGTCTGAATACAAAATCATCATAGTAAATAATCAGGAGAGATAGAGTGAGAGAGGGACATTGCCCATGCAATGACTGCTTCCTACAGATGTCTCTTGCTAGGATACATGGCATCCTTGGCGATGTTGTTCTCGTGATACTTTCAGGTAGAATCATGCCCATCGTTCACATTCATTGCTGTTGAGAAGTCATTAGTCCATGATGTAGGAATAGGTGCCTCCTCTTCTTCATTGGACTCACCGAAATCATCAGCGGTATCACTATCACCATTTGAATCTTCTGCTTTCATTTGATTTTGCAAGAGACCTTCGTATATCTCGTCCTCATCTGCGTCTCCACTAAAAATGTCTTCTCCTGTTGCATGATTACTCTCCCCAGATTCAAAACCACCACCAGAGTGTGCATAACTGCTCTGACCAGAATCATAATCACCACCTCTAGTTTGCATTACTGCTCTGACTAGAATCATAACCATCACCTCCATCTTGGGCTTGACTGCTCTGGCCATGATCATACCCACCCTCCTCGACTTCAGGCGAAGTGATCTCCTTCACCACACGAAGCACTAAGGCCATGGGGTTAACTCTCCTGCTTTCACAACCTTTCAACCAACACAGCCATTTAGAGTCATCATCTATCGGTCTCAAATAAAACTTTAGGTTTGTTCTAGGCTTTGTCCACAATGCATGCACACCGATGGTATGTGTTTGAGGAAGCCCTAAAAAACCAGACAACCAGTCCTTCAACAGACTAACGGTCCATGTTTCAAGGGCCGACAACTCTATCTCAATGGATTGAAACTCATTCAGATCAACTCCCTAAGCATTTGTTCTGACAAGACCATTACCGTAGTAAACAAAAACTTTACTAAATGTGACATATTTGCTGACCTAGAGAAATATTGCAACTCGTCAGCTAGTAAGCAACATGACACAATACAGTCTAAAAATATACTAAAACTTTGGACAATATTCTTACAGCTAACTAACCACATCCAAGTGCGCCCATAAACATACACAATAACCTGTAATTAACGAGAGATTAGAGTGTACACGTGAAGCGTGCGAAGCCATGCCGTGTAGAGGCCTTCAGTCACGGACTAGCACAACCACCAGGCAGCTCAGGCTAAGCCAACACTAGCATCCACCATTGTCGTTGCTCTCCGAGAACACCACCATCTTTCCTCCACAAGAACACCACCAAATCGCCTCGCCTCAAGCTATCCCATCAGTAGATCGAGGTTTCCCTACCAGCCTACTACCTTTTAGTTGAAGATGGGCAAAGAGCTCAATCTGGGAGAGGAAATGGAGCTCTCAACGGGTAGCTAGAGAGAAGAGGAAGGAGGAAGAAAGAGAAATGAAGAAGAGGAGTGGGGCGTGGCCGGCAGGATATGCAACCCTGTTAGCTCACGGGGTGCCGACAGCCCCACCAGCTCACTGGGTGCCGATTCCCCCTATCGGCCGCTGCCGCGCGTGGCGAGGCCCGCTCTGCAAGCCTATCGGCGCACGGGGAGACGAGAACGACATGTCGACACACGGGGAGACAACTCATGTCGGCACACGGTGTTCTGACGCCGCACTAGATTCAGAAATTCCAGAATTTGTGTATTATTTTTCAAATTGAATAAAAAATATATTATTTAAAAAAATAGCCTTAATGAAAACTATCACAGTTCTGGCAAACAATTGTCGCATAGATAAACATAAGCCCTGTGAACTAGCTGGCTCCTGTGAATTGCAGTTAGCTCATATTGATAAGTATTATGTGTTATGACCACCGTTGTAAGATGAAACCCAACCTAAAAAAACCATTTGGATCATACTGAAGTACCACAATACTTGTTGCACCAAATAAGGTGTCGGTTACAATAGAACGTCAACAAAAGCAATATATTTCCCTGACTTACAGGGATTTGTATTAGATTTGTAGCCCAGTGCTGAGCAGCATCGAATTATCTAGAGCACACCGAAGATTGGTGGCTTCAAGCTAGGAAAGGAGCACCAAAAAACCTAAGAAAGGACTTTGACACAATGGTCATCCTGGTGACCGGAGAATTTGGAAGGAACAGAACACCCGAATTTTAATGACAACCGTTGCTCAGTGCAGGAAGTCTTAAAAGGCAATTAGGGAGGACATGAGAGCTGCATTTCACCTGTAATCTTGAAATAGGCTTTCGCCCCGCTTTATAAATAAAGCACATAGGTGAGACCGCTGCTAGGCCAGACAGCACATCGCCCAAAGGATGACCGAACACAGCTGAGGCCGAACAGCACAAGCAAAAGCCCAAGAGAAAATACAAAAGAAAGAAAGAGAAAAAAATGCACAACAACGCCGAATCGACAAACGACAAAGACTCGAGATCGCTGCGCCTCCCGAAGTAAACCCACCCCCGATCCTATGCCTCTGAATTGTCGTGTACCAAGCAACACCTTCAAGAAGGATGGCGACGATGACGACGCTGCTGCCCGGAATACCCCTAGGATTTCTCCCGGTACACGTGGGGGAGTGGGGGGAGGTACATCCGACACCCTTCAAGAAGGAAGGTGGCATCCGCAGATGTCACCGCGTCGGAGCCAGCCGAGCCGGCCAAGATTTCTCCCGGACCCCCAAACCACAACCCCGGCCAACCCTTGCACTCCACCAAGCTTGCCGCCCACCAACATGCGCCAAAACGGTCTTGTAGTCTTCATCGGCGTCTCACCACGGCAAACACCGCGAGGTTGGCCGGACCAAGAAACCCCGTCGAGGACAAGGGACAGCGGCGCCGCTGCCACGTGGGAGGGACCAACCTCCACCGCCATAGCAGCAGCAGACCGGACACAGCGGCAGAAGCATACCAGGCCAATCTAGGCCCGGCTGGACCCAAAGCGGGCCCATAAA
The DNA here is from genome assembly GCA_916181665.1 of Avena sativa. Classification (NCBI taxonomy): domain Eukaryota; kingdom Viridiplantae; phylum Streptophyta; class Magnoliopsida; order Poales; family Poaceae; genus Avena; species Avena sativa. The sequence goes on along the minus strand of OV702288.1, from coordinate 621,742,249 downwards.
GCTCCCACCACCGCGCTGCAGCAGACGTAGTGGCGACGCCGTTCCCCCTGTCCCGAAGAGTTTCTAGACCAACCAGGGTAGCGGCCTGAGAACGAGCTAGCCCGCCCTAACCCAGACCAGGCCCAAAGAGCCCAGATCTAGGGTTTGGGGACAAGCCAATCTCGTCCCTGCCACCACCGCCACCAACCAGTAGCCCCCTCGCCCCGCCGCCATCCAGACCACGCCGGAGCGCCGCCTGCCGAAGAGCACCGCCGCGAGGGGATCCGCGGACGTGGCCTCGCTGCAGCCCACCATCTTCAACCAAGAGCAGGGCCTGGAAGGGCCCAAACCCGGAGGTCCAGACCCGACATGGGCGGGGCCAGACAGCCCCTCCGCGGCCCGCTCCTCGCCGGCCTCCCCGGAGCACGCCGCCAGGACCACCACGGCCGGCCTCCTCGGAGCACGCCGCCAGGACCCACGGCCGGCCGCTGCCCAGGGGGCCCAGGCTGCCCGCGCCGCCGCCCAAGGCACGCCGGCCCACGCCTCCGCCCGCTGCTGCCCGAGGGCCACCGCGCCGCCAAGCTCCCCCCGCGCGCCGGCGAGGAAAACCACTCACCGCGAGGCACCGCTTCCCTCCGAGCCGCGCCAGACGACGAGGAACCGAACCCCGCCGCCCCCTTCACCGGCGGCGTGCACGGCTTCCGGCGGCCGTCTCCGGGGGCGACGAGGGGGGAGGAGGTATTGGGGGGCGGCAGCGGCGGGGGGTGGTTAGGGTTTGGCTCCCCCCGTCGCCCTGGAGGGAGCGACGCGAGGGAGCGTTTTTTCCAGTCTCCAGTCTCGCTCAATCAATCGCTCCCACCTGTAATCTGTGGCTGTAGCTTTCTTCTTGTTTTAAATTTCTCGCGACCCTGTGTTGAGTTGTTGTAGCAGCTGTATCTGTAGCCTCCTCCTTCCTCTAATAAATACCGGCTTCCGTCTCTTCGACAAGGACCTTGAACCTCCAGCCGATGATTGAAATTGCTCTACGCTTACCTCGTGCTTGAGATGCTTTTGTTTCCCATGTAAGCTGGCAATCCAACACATCCAAACTATGCATCTTGTGGATTTATTAAAATATAGCCAGCTGAAGAAAGGCATTAATTTGGTTTGAACAACTCGTTGCCCCGTGTGAATTGGCAAAATATCAGGCAACACATCTTGGCACTAAACATCCAAGTCGTCACCATTTCATCGGATCTATAGATTATACCTCTGCACGCTCTTGCCAAGCATCATCCTACCATGCTCTTCAAGATTGGTCTCATCATCGTTACTAAGGTAACAACAATAAGGGTCATAGTAGTCTTCAAATGCTGCATCCAATTTTCTCCATCTCTCAAGTCTTAAGTTTTCGAAGTACTCAGACATCGCAAGTGTCGAGGAAATAGAAATGTTGCAGCCAACCTCGAAGCCTTCACCGGGATCTTCGAGGTTACGGAGACTTATTATCTTTCTCTTGATCCTGGCGCACTTGGCGCGCAGGGGTTCGTCCATGACGATGTTGCCGCAGCTGCGCAAGTCAAGGAACTCCAAATCGGGACAGTTGTCAATGATGGCTGCCAGCCCTTCATTGGTGACTGTATTCTGGTAAAGTAGCAAGGAACGTAGCTGATGCATGCCTGCAATTGCCAACGTTTCTACGTCGTTGTCTGGGTCTGCAATGTCGTATTTGTAATAGTTCCAGCTGCTGCAGCTGCGGTATATTACATGTCTGAAGTGCTTCATCCGTGGGCATAATTCGGCAACAAGCTCAAATACCCGAGGATCCTTTACACCGTGACAGTTGCTAAGCTCAAGCTCCTCAAGTAGAGGGAATTTCCTTATAGCCTCGACAAACCCTTCATTGGTGACTTTATAGAAGAATTGGAGGCGAAGCCTCCGAAGAGATGGTGCCCTGCATATATTGCAATCAATATTAGTAAGCAACAGTCCACTACCCATTAGAAAGTTCCACAAGCAACCTTTCCAATTTTGAGAAAAAGTGTTCCCTTTCTTACTAATTGACCTAATAACTTCTAATGTTCTACATTTTTCTCTAACTATTTTTCCTCTGATCAGGTTAGTAGCTTCTAGCTTTCTCTTCTTCGAATCAGGCTTTCGTCCCTTTTTATAAATAAAACACATAGGTGAGACAGTTGCTGGGCCAGATAGCACAACGCCAAAAGAAGAGACACAACACGATACAAAATACTGGGGCAGCAGCACACACACGCCCGAACTAAAATAAGGAAAAACAAAAAGGAATGGAGATGAAGACGGATCAACTAGACGAGGGAGACCGCAATCGCTGCGCCCTCCGAAGAATATGACACTGGTGCTCAACCGAGATCATGACACATAGTTTGTAGGAAACACATCGTAGCAAATATTTTGATAGTAGCTAACCCCATAATTGAGCACGAAGAGACACTAGTTCTCAACCGTAACAATTTTGAGTACCATCTATTGTCATTGATAGCACTTCATAAACTCTTGAGCACGAAATAGAACTAAAACATTCTCATGCTATCAACAACGATCCAAATACTACTACAACATGAACATGCTTAAATAAGGAAAAAACTGCATCACAAGTGGTAGCAAAACTAATTATATTTCCTCTTGGAGATTACTTTGAATAAACACTTCACATCGCTAAAAATAATAGCATTTCAAATTGATTTAACTACCTTCTAGTATGTGGTTTCTAAGCCTTTCAATGAGTGCGTTTTCTCCAACTAAGATAAATTCATCAATTCACATGAATGATCATCTTAGTGAAAAGTTCACATGAACGTAGTATTATGCAAATTCATAATTAATACCATTGATTTTTTGTCGGTTTATATTTTGGAAAAAAAAACACTCAATCAAATTTCCAAAGTAAGTTTGGAGAATCAATAAATCGAGATCCCACGTACTGCTCTGCCAGGAAGAGGAGGAATTCGTCGTCGCCGAAGTGCTCGGCCGAGAACGAAACGCACAGGCCCTCGCTGCGTAGCACCGCCTCCCGGGCAAAGTCTTCGAGTCCGATGACCCGTGGATAGTTGCTCATGTCGATATGGCGCCACAGGCCGGGCTCGTATTGCGTGACGCGGCGCCAGGAGCGGCATGCCCCCGCGACCCCGCCCACGAGGAGCTCGACGGGGTCCAGGCGCTCGAGGATGCTCAACGTAGCGTCGAGCGGCAGGTCCAGCCAGTCCCTCTCCTCCGGCACCGGCGGCGGTGGCAGGTAGTGGTAGGCGAGGAACACGTCGAGGTGGAGCGAGATGGCGCCCTTTCGCCGTTGCCGTAGGGTTAATGGAGGCACCGCCACCGGGGGAGGCACGGAGGGCATCGTGCCCCGGCTGGCCGCTAGGGTTTTTCCGTGCCTGTTGGATCCAGGTGCAGCAGGACTAGGCTACGATTGACGGAGTCGAACGAGAGTCAGAACGATCGCAGCGATGGGAACTCGTCTCGTTTTATGAACTACTACTGTAGGTCGGTGGGTTTGTGACAAGATGGCCAGATGGGACCGATGTGTTTTCTGGCTCTATTCCAAACCATGATGTACTCTGGCTTCTCTAGTTACTTGTTGTCCGCGCAAAAAATAAATAAATAGTAGTAGTTACTTGTTGTCGATTTTTTAGTGATGATCTCGGACAAGTTTTCGTTTTCCAGAGTCCCTATGGCATGTACTCAAGGCTCTCGTTCTATGGCAAATGCATTTTTATCCTAGTTGGGGCAATTTTTATCATTGATTCATGGTCTAAGATTTGTGCCTCAGATGAAACATCCATGAATTGGCATGATTCATAGATGTTTCACTTGGCGCATGAGATGTTCCGTCAGGGGAACGAATCTTAGAGCATGAACCAACTATGAGAAATGCAAATGGAGGTACAGTTCTGGTAGAATTTTTGGGTTATTCGTACAGTAGATTACTGAAATCGATAGGTAGCTCGTCGTGTCACTTGTGATGTGATCTTCCAGTTGAGCCTAAGCCAAACAAGTGGCTAGTAAAGACCCAAGGATATCGATTTTCGCTCTTGAAAAAATTTCTTGTTTTATTCTGCACAGTTTAACGGGGAGAATAAAACAGTTAAATCCACTTTTGTTTGCTGCAGATAATGCCTGACCCTTTTTTTTATAATGAATACCACATATATTCCTAGTAACAAATAGTACATGGTAAAGATACATAAACTGTCTTCAATGACTACAAAATAAATACTAAAAGAAAACGAGCAAATCTCGAAGGTCGGTCTTCAAAATGTTTCTCTTCCATGACACAATCTTGCACTTGTCTCAAGACAGCCCAATAAACATGACATAAATATCAAACCATAGACCTGTAAATACCAACAAGGGTTCTCCCATAATTTTAGTTTGAGCCGCAATGCCAAGGCTACGTGCACGCGCGCAACCATTAGAGTAATCCGTCAACATCGGCAAGAGTACCACCACCAGTATTTTAGGGAAAAGACACCGAACAGCCTGGTCGATGTCGAAGGAGTCGAGAATACGAATCTCCATTATCGAGGACATAGCAGCCGGGACAAATATAATAAGGATAATCCTCCTCGCAACAACCATGAGGAAAACATCCAAGATCGATCTAATGAATCAAGATCTGAAAAACCGTACCTATAGAACTTTAATCTTACAACACCACCATTGACGTGGGGAAAATCTCGTCGTGGAACAGAGAGCCGAAGATCACTTATTGCGGATGATACCAACTCCATTAACGTAGATGCCAAAAATAAGATGACTACCAAAACCCTAACCTAATCTTGTGGAAACACTACTTTTATTGAATACTCCACACATAGATCGGGTTCCCTGCCCCTTGATGGCTCAATGCACGGCGCCCAGAAAAGTGCTGGTGCGTGGTTGATGTAGAGCTCGTTGGGAACCCCAAGAGGAAGGTATGATGAGCACAACAGCAAGTTTCCCTCAATTATGAAACCAAGGTTTAATCGAACCAGTAGGAGCAAGGAAACACCCCAAAGGTGTTGCTAGCTGAGCCTTGGCAGGGCGCACTACCGGTGCTAGTAGCAACGTGGAGACCTGCACAACACAACCACAGAACTTTCTCCCCAACTTGCGATGAGGTTGTCAATCTCACCGTGTTTTGCGGAAAACAAAGGATTAAACGTATCGAATAGAAAGAAGTAAAAATTTGTAGAAAGTAAACACAAAGCGGTAAACAGTTTATAGATTGTATGTAAAAGACAAGGACCGGGATCCATAGTTCACTAGAGGTGGCTCTCCTTAAGATAGATAACATGCTGGGTGAACAAATTACAGCGGGACAATTGACAAACATCGAGAAAGCAATACATGCATATACTAATCATCTTGACTCCTTTGAGACTTGATTGGGCATTACAACATTATACATAGACCGTCATCCAACTGCATCTATGACTAATAATCCACCTCCAGGTTATCATCAGAGCCCCCTCCAGTATTAAGTTGCAAGCAACAGATTATTGCTTTACGAGCTGCGTGTAAAGTAAACAATACGATTGTTCTATGAACAAAGGATTGTTGTTTTCTCCCTAGTAGCAACAACACATCTAGTACCTTAGAGATTTCTGTCACTTCCCTAGATTACCAGAGGCATGAACCCACTATCGAGCATAAATACTAACTCTTGGAGTTGCTAGCATCTACTTGGCCAAGATAGCTGAAGGAAATATGCCCTGAGAGGCAATAATAAAGTTGTTATTATGTATTCCTTGTATATGATAGATGTTTATTTTGCATGCTATAATTGTATTGATAGGAAACATCAATACATATGTGTTTAATAAACAAAAAGGGTTCCTAGTCATGTCTCTCTTATAGACTAGCTTGTTGATTAACAGGATGATCAAGGTTTCCTGATCATGGACATTGGATGTTGTTAATAACAAGGTCACAACATTTGTGAAATGATGTGATGAACATTCATCCGAAGTATAGCATTACGATCAAGTCATTGTGTTTATATTGCTATAACATCATACGAAGTAATCTTTATCCTTAGACCATGAGATCATGTTAATTGCTAACACCGGAAGAGTATCTTGATAACATCAAACGTCACACCGTAATAGGGTGACTATAAAGATGGGTTCAGTGCTACGAAGGTGTTATGTTGAGGCTCATGGATCAAGAGTGGAATTTGTCAATCCAGATGACGGATAGATATACTCTGGGCCCTCTCGGTGATATCACATTAGGATAGCTTGCAAGCAAGTGATGTGATCACTAGAATGTTATATCACGGGAACGAGAAAAGAGTGCATGTCGGTAACGAGATCAAACTAGGTATGGAGATACCGATGATCGAATCTCAGACATGTAATATATCAAGAGACAAAGGGATTTAGTTACAAGCGTTAAAGGTTCTCACGATCATAGGAGTCATCGTTGAATGTGTAGGAGTCAGTACAGATCTCTAGGTCCCGCTGCTGATTATTGATCGGAGAAGGGTCTCGATCATGTCTGCATTATTCGCGAACCGTAGGGTGACACACTTAAGAGTTACCGGACACCATTTTAGATCACATATGTTTCAGACGAAAGAATTGCAAAGCGCAGGAATTGTTTCAATAGAAACCGGAAATTGTTTCGGGTGAAATTGCAGAAAGTGGTTCTGCATGTGATACTGAAATATTGCAAGGGGCTATATGTGAATGTTTGTTAATTAAAGTAATTAACAAAATTCTGAATAAATTTAATAAAAGAGTTTTATTAAATGAGAGAGCATTAAATTTGGAGAAACTTAATGCATTTAAAATGGAGACTTTAAAAGGGAATGTGAAGAGGAATTTTAATATGGGGGGGGGGGGGTTACCACCACATGAATGGGGGAGGTGAGGGGTCACCCCCCATGCGCCGGCCATGGAGAGAGGGGGCACCCCCTCCTCCTATAAAAGGCCACCCATTCCCTCCTTCATCCTGACACCTTGTGAAGGATCTCTCTCCCGCTCTAGAATTATTCCCCCATGGTCTCGGATTAGCGAGATACATGTTCCCGGTGGCATTTCGTCTGGAAGGAGTTGCTGCTTCCGCTGGATCGCTGGAGCGAGGAGGTGGAGGTTGTCCGATGGCTTGAACGTGTGTGCGAGTGCGGATGCGCTGCTGATTTGCGGCGCTCGGACTTCCTCACGATCTTGAGATCGGCAAGTGTACGACTACATCAACCACGAGTTCCTACTCGTTAACAAAGCTCGTTGTCTTCGAGGGTAAGTTCTCTATGGATATATGTCCACCCCGTTGCTCTGTACCTAGTAGATAGATCTTGGCGTGTAGTTCACACCGTAGGAATTTTTTTGTTTTCTATGCTGCGGACCCAACAGTGGTATCAGAGCCTGATCTATGCGTAGATGCTTTGCACGGGTAGTACACATATGGTTGATATGTGGGCGATGATGATCATGTTATTGCATCTTCTATGTACTTTGGATATTGGTGGCATAGTGGGATGAAGCGGCCCGGACCAACGTTACATTTCATCGTACATGAGACCGGTTCCAGGACTGACATGCAACTTGTTTTGCATAAGTGGCTGGCGGGTGTCTGTCTCTCCTACTATAGTCAATATCTGATTTACAACGAGTTGCTAATAACTTAGTTATCCTCGTTGTGGTTCATGTTCGTAGGTTAGACAGGTTCTATCTCCGAAAGCCCTAAGCCACGTAAAACTTGCAATTGATAAATTAGAGACGTCTAGTTTAGATCGTTGCTGGGCTAGTGTTTTGATATGGTATTGTTGTAAGTAGATGTATGATAGATACTCTTACAACTCACTTAACGTGTAAGTTCCATAGACCTTGGCCTTACACACAATGGAATGATAGAGATCATACCACGATGCAAATGATAGAGATCAAATGCATGGACCATATCACCTCACTTCACACATTAGATGTTAGCATCTTATATTGCTAGTTTGGCGCGTTTGGTAGCATTATAAGATGATCCCTCATTTAGATATCAAGATAAAATGTGTTCTTCCTTAAGTATGCACTGTTTTGTGGATCGTGTTATGAGGCATCACGTGATGATCGGGTGTTCTCGACTCTACGCTTTCATACAACGGGTGTAAGACAGTTTTACACACGCAAATACTAAGGTTCTTACTTGACGAGCCTAGCATGTACAGACATGGCCTCGGAACACGGACCGAAAGGTTAAGCATGAGTCATATAGTTGATATGATGTCCATATAGATGCTCGCCTTTGAAGCTACACCGACTCACGTGATGATCGGACTTGGTGACCAAAAGGACACGAGGGATGTCGTTTTTGAGTGGGAGTTCATTAGTAATTTAGATTAGTTGAACTCAATCTATCATAAACTTAGTCTAAATATACTTTACAAATTCTGTTGTAGATGGCACCACCTGCTTTTAATTTCAATGTGTTCATGGAGAAAGAGAAACTTGCTGCGAATGGTAGCAACTTCACAAACTGGGCTATGAATTTGAGGATTCTCCTCACTGCTGCACAAAAGCAATATGTGCTAGATGCGCCACTAGGCCCCCCACCAGCTCCTGATGCCCCTGACAAGGAAAAGAACGTCTATATAACTCGTCAGGAGGACCACAACTTAGTTCATTGCGGCATACTATATGGGCTAGAGCCAGAACTTCGAAAGCGTTTCGAAAATGGCAATGCCTTTGATACCATGGGAGAATTGAAAATGATTTTCGATACCCATGCTGCCGTAGAGAGTTATAATGCTACAGAAAAGTTCTTTAGCTGCATGATGGAGGAAAACAGCTTCGTTAGTGAGCACGTACTCAAAATGTCTGGGTACGCCGACAAGCTTGTGTCCTTGGGAATAACGATTCCCATTGACTTAGGCATACATCGTGTTCTCCAATCTCTACCACCTAGATACAAGAGCTTCGTGATGAACTATAATATACAGGGCATAAAGAAGTCTCTTCCCGAGCTTCTGTCAATGCTTAAGACTGCAGAAGTGGAGATTAGGAAAGAACATCAAGTGTTGATGATCAATAGGACCACCGGTTTCAAGAAGGACAAGAAAGGCAAGCACAAGGGAAAGAAGGGTGGCAAGTCTGTTGCCGCGCCTGAAAAGAAACCCCGAGCTGGCCCTAAGTCTGACACCGAGTGCTACTATTGCAAGGGGACTGGCCATTGGAAGCGCAACTGCCCCAAGTATTTGGTGGACAAGAAGTCCGGCAAGGAAAACAAAGGTATATGTGATATACATGTTATTGATGTGTACTTGACTAGTACTCGCAGTAGCACCTGGGTATTTGATACCGGATCGGTTGCTAATATATGTAACTTGGTTCAGGGGCTGCGGAACAAGCGACAACTAGCAAGGGATGAGGTCACGATGCGGGTCGGCAATGGATCAAGAGTTGATGTGATCGCCGTCGGAACGCTGCCTCTCCATATGACATCGGGATTAGTTATAAACCTAAATAATTGTTATTTGGTGCCTGCAGTGAGCATGAACATTATATCCGGATCGTGTTTGATGCAAAGTGGTTATTCATTTAAGTCTGAAAACAATGGTTGTTCGATTTATATGAATAATATCTTTTATGGTCATGCACCTATGTTGAATGTTTTATTTCTGTTGGATCTCGATAGTAATATTACGCACATTCATAATGTTGATGCTAAAAGAATTAAACTTGATAATGATATATCTACATATATGTGGCACTGCCGTCTAGGTCATATTGGCGTTAAACGCATGAAGAAACTCCATTCTGATGGACTTTTGGAATCACTTGATTTTGAATCATTTGATACATGTGAGCCATGCCTTATGGGCAAGATGACTAGAACGCCGTTTTCCGGTTCAATGGAACGGGCGACAGATCTATTGGAAATCATACATACTGATGTGTGTGGACTAATGAGTGTGTCGGCGCGAGGTAGATATCGTTATTTTGTTACTTTCGCAGATGATTTGAGTAGATATGGGTATATCTATTTGATGAAACACAAGTATGAAACTTTTGAAAAGTTCAAAGAATTTCAGAATGAAGTGGAAAATCATCGTAACAGAAATATCAAATTTCTGCGGTCCGACCGTGGAGGAGAGTATCTTAGTTACGAGTTTAGCACACATATGAAAGACTGTGGAATAGTTTCACAACTCATGCCTGCCGGAACACCACAACGTAATGGTGTGTCAGAACATCATAATCGTACTTTATTAGATATGGTTCGATCTATGATGTCTCTGACTGACTTGCCACTGTCATTTTGGGGTTATGCACTGGAAACCGCTGCATTCACTTTAAATAGGGCACCATCTAAATCCGTTGAAAAGACACCGTATGAATTATGGTTTGGAAACAAACCTAAGCTGTCATTTCTTAAAGTTTGGGGATGTGATGTTTATGTGAAGAAACTTCAACCGGATAAACTCGAACCCAAAGCGGAAAAATGCGTCTTCATAGGATACCCTAAGGAAACGATTGGGTATACCTTCTATCACAGATCCGAGGGCAAGGTTTTTGTTGCCAAGAATGGATCCTTTCTTGAGAAGGAGTTTCTCGCGAAAGGTGTGAGTAGTCGGAAGGTAGAACTCGAAGAGGTTGTTGAACCTTCTCTTCATGAAATGGCGAGTAGCGCAGCTCCAGAAGTTGTTTCAGAGTTGACTTCACCTAATGAAGAGAGAGCTAATGATATTGATCATGAAACTCCGAAAGAGGACACTACCGAACCTCGCAAGTCAAGCAGGACACGTGCAGCTCCTGAACTGTACGTCAATCCTGTTATGAATTTCATGATTGATGAAATAGATAACCCTGCGACGTATGAAGAAGCGATGATGAGCCCTGATTCCAACAAATGGCTAGAAGCCATGAAATCCGAGATGGAATCCATGTACGAAAACCAGGTTTGGACCTTGGTGGACTTACCTCACGATCGAAAGGCCGTTGAGAATAAATGGATTTTCAAAAGAAAAACTGATGCTGATGGTAAAGTAACCATCTATATGGCTCGAATTGTCGCAAAGGGGTTTCGAAAAATTCAAGGAGTTGACTACGATGAGACATTCTCTTCCGTAGTGATGCTTAAGTCGGTTAGGATTATGTTAGCAATTGCTGCATATTTCAATTATGAAATATGGCAGATGGATGTCAAAACTGCGTTACTCAATGGTAATATTGAAGAAGAGTTGTATATGATACAACCTAAGGGTTTTGTCGATCCTAAGGATGCTAATAAGATGTGCAAACTTCAGCGATCCATCTATGGACTGAAGCAAGCATCACGAAGTTGGAATCTCCGCTTTGATGAGGTGATCAAAGAGTTTGGATTTGTCCAAACTTATGGAGAGGCTTGTATTTACAAGAAAGTGAGTGGGAGCAATGTGGCATTTCTGATATTATATGTGAATGACATATTATTGATTGGAAATGATTTAGATCTTTTAAACAGTGTTAAAAGTTATCTAAACAGCAAATTTTCGATGAAAGACCTTGGTGAAGCTTCATATATATTAGGCATTAAAATCTATAGAGATAGATCAAGACACCTAATTGGGCTATCGCAGAGTACATACCTTGATAAGATATTAAAGAAGTTTAATGGACAGAAGTAAGAAGGGGTTCTTACCTATGTTGCAAGGCAAGACATTGAGTAAGACTCAAAGTCTGGCTACGGCGGAAGAAAGAGAGATGATGGATAAGATCCCCTATGCCTCGGCCATAGGCTCTATTATGTATGCCATGCTATGTACAAGACCGGATGTGGCACATGCTATTAGTTTGACTAGTAGGTACCAATCTAATCCAGGTTCGGAACACTGGATAGCGGTAAAGAACATCCTCAAGTACTTGAGAAGAACTAAGGATATGTTTCTCATATACGGAGGTGAAGAAGAGCTAGTCGCTAAGTGTTATGTCGATGCTAGCTTTGACACCGATCCGTATGACTCTAAGTCTCAATCCGGATACGTATTTCTCTTGAACGGAGCAGCAGTTAGTTGGAGGAGCTCCAAACAACCTGTGGTAGCTAGATCAACAACGGAGGCGGAATATGTTGCTGCTTCAGAAGTAGCGTAGGAAGCAGTTTGGATGAAGGAGTTCATTACGGAACTGGGTGTGGTTCCCAGTGCGTTGGACCCGATGGTGATCTATTGTGACAACAATGGAGCCATAGCCAACACAAAGGAACCAAGGTCTCACAAGAATTCCAAGCATATTAAGCGCCGGTTTCACTCCATCCGCGAGCATGTCAAGGATGGAGATATAAAGATTTGTAAAGTGCACACGGACCTGAATGTAGCAGATCCGTTGACTAAAGTACTCCCTAGGGCAAAACATGATCAACACCAGAACTCCATGGGTGTTAGATTTATCACTATGTGAACTAGATTATTGTCTCTAGTGCAAGTGGGAGACTGAAGGAAATATGCCCTGAGAGGCAATAATAAAGTTGTTATTATGTATTCCTTGTATATGATAGATGTTTATTTTGCATGCTATAATTGTATTGATAGGAAACATCAATACATGTGTGTTTAATAAACAAAAAGGGTTCCTAGTCATGCCTCTCTTATAGACTAGCTTGTTGATTAACAGGATGATCAAGGTTTCCTGATCATGGACATTGGATGTTGTTAATAACAAGGTCACATCATTTGTGAAATGATGTGATGAACATTCATCCGAAGTATAGCATTACGATCAAGTCATTGTGTTTATATTGCTATAACATCATACGAAGTAATCTTTATCCTTAGACCATGAGATCATGTTAATTGCTAACACCGAAAGAATATCTTGATAACATCAAACATCACACCGTAATAGGGTGACTATAAAGATGGGTTCAGTGCTACGAAGGTGTTATGTTGAGGCTCATGGATCAAGAGTGGAATTTGTCAATCCAGATGACGGATAGATATACTCTAGGCCCTCTCGGTGATATCACATTAGGATAGCTTGCAAGCAAGTGATGTGATCACTAGAATGTTATATCACGGGAACGAGAAAAGAGTGCATGTCGGTAACGAGATCAAACTAGGTATGGAGATACCGATGATCGAATCTCGGACATGTAATATATCGAGAGACAAAGGGATTTAGTTACAAGCGTTAAAGGTTCTCACGATCGCAGGAGTCATCGTTGAATGTGTAGGAGTCAGTACGGATCTCTAGGTCCCGCTGCTGATTATTGATCGGAGAAGGGTCTCGATCATGTCTGCATTATTCGCGAACCGTAGGGTGGCACACTTAAGAGTTACCGGACACCATTTTGGAGCACATATGTTTCAGACGAAATTAAAGTAATTAACAAAATTATGAATAAATTTAATAAAAGAGTTTTATTAAATGAGAGAGCATTAAATTTGGAGAAACTTAATGCATTTAAAATGGAGACTTTAAAAGGGAATGTGAAGAGGCATTTTAATGTGGGGGGGTTACCACCACATGAATGGGGGAGGTGAGGGGTCACCCCCCATGCGCCGGCCATGGAGAGAGGGGGAACCCCCCTCTTCCTATAAAAGGCCACCCATTCCCTCCTTCATCCTGACACCTCCTTGTGAAGGATCTCTCTCCCGCTCTAGAATTATTCCTGCATGGTCTCGGATTAGCGAGATACATGTTCCCGGTGGCATTTCATCTGGAAGGAGTTGCTGCTTCCGCTGGATCGCTGGAGCGAGGAGGTGGAGGTTGTCCGGTGGCTTGAACGTGTGTGCGAGTGCGGATGCGCTGCTGATTTGCGGCGCTCGTACTTCCTCACGATCTTGAGATCGGCAAGTGTACGACTACATCAAGCATGAGTTCCTACTTGTTAACAAAGCTCGTTGTCTTCGAGGGTAAGTTCTCTATGGATGTATGTCCACCCCGTTGCTCTGTACCTAGTAGATAGATCTTGGCATGTAGTTCACACCGTAGGAATTTTTTTGTTTTCTATGCTGCGGACCCAACAATAGCTACTAACAACGGAAATCATGCAAGATCACAAATAACAAAGACATGATAGAATCAATAATCAATCTGAAATAACATCTCAATATCCATCGGATCCCCACAAACACATGCAGAATTACAAATAGATGATCTTGATCATGAACGGAGCTCACAAGATCTAGACATGAAAGCACAAAGGAGGAGAACCAGCCATCTAGCTACTACATGGATCCGTAGTCCAAGGATGAACTACTCACGCATCACACCGGAGGCTTGAATGGTGATGAAGAAGGCCTCTAGGGTGAATTCCCCTCTCCGGCAGGGTGCCGGGAAGAGCTTCAGATCCCTCCCGATCTAGGGATGGAGATGACGACGTCTACAGACTCTTTCGTGGATTTTTGATCGGGTACTTAGGGTTTTCGTCCTGAGGGCATCTTATAGTCGGAAGGGGAGGCCAAGGGGGTGCCGGGAGCGGCCACACCACCCCCTGGCGCGGGCCAGGCTTGGCCGCGCGGCCAGGTGGTGTGGTGGCCCCTGGCCCTTATCCGTCTCGTATTATGGCACTTGATGAATTCTGAAAAAAATAGGCACTTTGGCTTTTGTCCCGTCCAATTCCGAGAATATTCATTTTCTGACTTTCCTGGAACCAAAAACAGCAGAAAACAGGCAGCTGGCACTGTGGCTCTTGTTAATAGGTTAGTCCAAGAAATCATATGAAAAGTACTCCAAAGTGTGGACAAAACACAAGATAGTGGATAAAACTAAGCATGGAACATCAAAAATTATAGATACATTTGCAATGTATCACCCCTCCCGACGCCGGCGAGACCGGCCGAAGGAGGAGGAGCCGACCTATGGAGGAGGCGCAGGTGTTGGCGGCATCTTGGTGTTGGGCCACGCAGATATAAACAAAAAACTTCTACGCGGTGATCCCAATATCTAGCCGAGGTAGAAGGCCACGAAGATTACCACTAGACGCGTGGTTGCGGAATTGATGAAGTGCGTATCTTGATGAAGTGTAGTCCTCACCATCCGATCCGATCCAATCCACGGTCATCGAAGTGTTGAACGTACATCATCTCCGCCAATATCCACATGTACGAGGAGGAGCGCCGGCAGTGGACTACTAGGTCTAGTACGGTGGTTGGACTGAACTAGAGTTAGGGTTTCCAACGCATGGAATGACCTAACCTTAGCCTTTTGGGCATCTGCGCCCCAATATATATGGAGTGAAGTGGGCTCCACTCATTTGTGGCCCATTCACTAAAAAGACATATATTAGTCATTGCGAGTCCAACTCACTGACTCAGATCGTGTCCTATTCGGGTCCAACCCAAATAGATTTACGGTTCGTATCTAACCCAAACTTGCTCCCGCTCTTAAGTGTATGACCCAACAGGATCATGGTGACTCGGACATGATTCGAGTCTCTCTTGTAATCGATCAGTCGATAGCGGCTCCTAGCAGAACATGCTGACTCCCAAGTACCTAAGTGTCGTGACGACATACCTTCTAATATGACTTGCGTCTGAGTCCCTTTGGCCTCACGATATACCTTGTCGAACTACAGGCGAATAATCGTCATCCCTTAAATAGTCTGAATCTCTTCTCGATTCGTGATAAGTGATTCATCCGACTAACTCTTAGTCGATCACCTTGGTTAACACTTAACCGAGTCGTGCATGGCCATGCTTTCCGATTCATATCACACGAGAGGGCCTAGAGAATATCTCTCCGGATGGAGGAGCAAAATCCCATCTTGATTATCCACATCACGCATCTTGATTCTCAGTCGACCTGAACTCTGCCTTTATAACAGCCCTTTGATGGAACATCATTTGAAAGAACCTAAGTCGATGATCTACAACTCGGATTGTGCAATAACCTCAGGTCTAAGGATTACATTGATTGAGACATACAAATGACGACTTGTTTGTTGTATCTCAATATGGGCCAGTCTGACTCACTAAACTTTTTAGTTGAATCCGTGTAAGTCAAAATAGCATTACCATGCCCATGACAATTGGAACCGAGTCATCAGCCGACTTTCACATTAGTCTAAGTTGTGTGTCCAGCACAACCTCAATGACCAAGGACATCTGGTATAAACAACATGAATATAGAATTCCACAATAGAATCATATATTCAATGATACATATCAGTAGTTCATACAAGAACAGTAACTTTATGAATACAACAGGAATAACATCATACATGATTGCCTCTAGGGCATATTCTCAACACTTGGTCAGAGGTGGCGGCTGGGAGAGAAACGTATCCGCTATACGATTTTGATTAATGCCCGAACCTTTTTATTCCATTCTTGTGCATATGTTGAGATGCAATTTACTTTTTTAACGTTGTGTCGACTAGACGGTAAAGTCACCAAGCCACCTGATGGGGTCACGCTCAACCGTTAGATTCTTCGCCCAGCCCAATTTGTCCATTTTATTATACGACTCATCCTTTGTGCACAACACATGAAATAATCATGTGTTGCCTCCAAGTGTCGATGTTCGCTTTGGTCACCACCGAGAAAGACGAAGCTTATTACAACAACGTGTGTCCGCTTGTAGCAACGACACAGACGGGCAACTTTGCATCAGATGTTTCTATCTTTTATATGGTAACTGCGGCTGACATTTGCAATAGAGGCAAGTGGCAACTGACGCTTGCTAGAGCGGTGACCAACTTTTGCAGCAATAGTGGTCTGCCTTGTCCACACATGAGGGTGGTGCCGTTTTCTTTTGTAAAAGGATATGTATCCCCCGGAGGATACAAGTGTTTTATCATCCGGGTCGAGTTGGCTCCATGCATCATAGGATAACACCCAAGGTGGGCCCCACGTGGGATCTTATCTTCTCCCACCTTTCTCCTCCACATGATTATCTCCCCCACATCCATAATGTAGCATCCCAAATGTCTAATATTGGAATGCAACATGATAAATAAAGATTAATACTACTATATACTTGTCATTATTGCATCATCATAATATTATGCTCATGTCACCATGCCACATTGCATTTGAGCATCATATTAAAACACTTGTATTTGGTTCTTATCCTTATATTGCATCTTGTATTTGTCTCTTATTAAATGTATTTGCTTCTTGATATCATGTAGTCGGTTCTTGATACTTGTATACACATGCCCAAATTGAGTTGAGGGCATATCTCCTAAATTCATTCCATCTAACAAGCCACTATTCCATATGTCCATGGTCATGCTCCATCCACACCATATATGATTCATATGGGATCCTTTCTTAATTTTATTGGATTTTAATCCCACCATATGCTCCTATGTGGATCCTCTATTTTCAAATTTTGCCATATTCCATCTTAGTGTTTAAGGGCACTTATGCTTGTTTTGCATATATCTCTATTTTGTTTTTACAAACTAGAGGCCAAATGTACTATTAATATCCATATGACTAGTACATGCAATGACAAGTTATTCTATTCACAAGCAATCATAAGCCAATGTGAGATTCCTTTTGCTTCTTATTTGAATGTTTTTGAAACCTTGGCTCTATTTTACTTATGGTCAAACTCAAATCAAACAAATCTGATCTAGCTAAACCTTTTCTCTCTATCTTGTTCCTAAGCTAGTCCTTTTACCTAGCTCAACTAATATCCCCAACCGCGGTGTGCATGCAAACACATACACACACACACACAATCTCTCTCTAGCTAAATCCCTAGCTATCTAAAATCTAGTGCTATTTGTCTATCCGTGAGTGTGAACTCACACATACACATACACTTGCCATACGGGTTGTATTCACACACACACATACATCCTCCACGTACACACTTGTGAAACCTAGTTCTAAACCTACCGAGGCATATCCTAGCTAAACCTTGCCCCTCTCTATATCTATGACCAACCTAGCTAATCCCACCCCCAACCTGATCAAACCGGACCAACCATTTGCCTGCACTCGACCCCCTCTCTTGGTTGGCTCAACCAACCGTTGACAGCAAGTTGAGGCCCGCACGCCCCTGTTCCTCTTCCTGGAAGCTGATCACATGCATCGTGCCCTCTCCATATCCTCTACATAAAGCAAGCTCTAGCAGGTGGCCACCCTATCCTCCCCACCTACCAGATCGAGATCTGGGAGATCATCCTCCTCCTCCCTAAGAAACCGTCTTTGGCCAAAACCCTAACCACCATGACCATGTTGCCGCCCACGGTCACCCGCTGAACCTCCTCGCCTCCAACCACTCTGGTCGTCGCCAAAGACATGCTACAAGATCGCCATCAACGCCGGCTACTTCTTCCTCCCGGAGCAGCGCCAGGAACAACTGACGTACCAGGACGCCTACACTCGTACCTCGTTGTCGTCGTGCCATCGTCGTCTCTGCTTCCTCTCTACACCTTGCTCGACCTAGCTGGCCCAGCTACCGGCACTATATGCTTAGCAAGGAGGTTATCAAGAGGCACCAGAGTATTACCCAGAACCCAGTTATCCCACTTCTGAGCTTCTAGGCAAGCAATTCCCCATGCTTGTATTTACATATATCACCTATGTCCAGAATTAAATTGAAATCCCAAGTACTGCACAACCTTTACATTTCAGTCCACTATATAGCTTGTACCCTCTATCCTATTAGGCATTACTACATGAGTTGTTTGAGCCATGCGAGTCGTAGAACTACATGTGTAGGGTTGTGAGAGTCTGATGTGAATAACAAAGTACTTAAACAACTAAATTGTGTAGTAATGGGATAAATAAAGAAAGAAGCACCGGTGGACAATATTTGAGATTTGGCTCTTATCCACTCACTTGTGTCCCCTAGGACCCGAGTACTTGATGCATGTTCTTTGACTATCGCACTATCCACATGTGGGAGCCTTTCTGAGATCCCCTAGGCTTGAACTTGAGTCTGAAGAATGTTTTGGGACACAACCTACTTCGTGCTTTATATGTTACCTAAGTACATATGCCATGTTATGGCATGTTTATTACTTATTACTCGATGAGCGTTTATTACTGTTACGTAGGTACGGGACTCTATCACGGGAATATATTATCTATGGTCTCTGCTCGCTTGACAAGTGCAGGAAACCTCTGGGTCTGTACGATACTTAGCTATACCTCGTATGGGTAGCTATTTTGGGTGGACCCCAAAACATTCTCTGGTTTCTTGGAATGACTCTGTCGTGATGCCTCGTTGTTTTTTATTTCGTTTGCTTTTTCTGAGGTTGATCGTGCGTGTGTTGCTATTTGTGCATCCCTGCAGGGTAAATCTTTTCAAAAAGCCGTGTCCATGGTTATGGATGACTTGGAGCACAGTTTTTCGATCATAGATAACTCTAATTAAAGTACCTCGTTTAACTTGACTAAACATGACCAGTAATCAGTGCAAATTCTCATGGAATGTGATGAGTCCAAAATTGAAGCATATTTACCTTTCATTTTTACATAAGTAGATTAGGGATTTTTGTATTTTACTATGTTTGCGCGCACCTTTTTTCCTTGTTTCAACAGGATCCCGAATTACTGAGTATCTCATAAACATATCAATTGGAACTATCATATTATGTTATAATATGATATTTTTAAGTGATAAAAGTCATTTTATGGATTTACCTTCACACCTGGGAGAATAGCAAACGCAAGGAAGGCTTCTGCAGCGATAACGACCAGTGGTACGGGCGAATCCCACCCGTACCGTCCGCCCGTACCATGCGGAAGCGTGTCCGCCTTGTCAAATACTTCCTCTTGATGAAGACGGATCACAGATCCGACATTCACAACAACCTTGAACCGCGAAAAACCACACCAGAAAGGGACATGAAGGAGGAACTTGGAGAAGGGCAAATCTCTGCTGCTTCACAGATCATTGGAGGACATCACATCATTCCCTTAATCACCAACCGCTGTGTCGCCATCACCACTATTACCCACATCTTTCATTCATTAGATCTTGTTGTAATTCCAGATTCAATTGTGGTTTGCACTAGATTTATCCCCATACTTTTATCCATCCATTTGATTATGATGATGTCATTGATTGCTTCCATGTGTGAGTAGTTTACCCTTGTTCGTGGGGAGATGGATAAACCCTAGCACTATTATGAAATTGAATTAAAGATGATATATTCTTGTGTCTGTATGACTTACTGGTCCATGATAGATTTATGATGTGTTATTGATCTCTCCCTTTAGATGGTATGTGTCGGCCACATATCATTTGCCTTCGGGACTTAAGAAGAGGGTGAAATCCTTTGGACGTGTTTGGAAGCGTGTCCCGGAAAGCTATCGTGACTAATTGGCACCGGCTAGCAACCTGCACAGTCAAAGGAGGATAAAGAGAGATTTCCTAAGCTAATTACGATATCCATGGGGAGACCCTTAATTGCGGTGGTCTATATGGGTGATTGCTCTCAGACATCGAAGTGGTTATTTAGAGGTGACCTCACTCTTGGCTCACCAAAGTGACTGCCTACGAGTGTTGTAGTGAACATCTTATTATAGAGCTCTCTCCACACACATAATGACACAAGTAGATTATCCTAATTATGAATAATAATATCATGCTAGAGTTGTATCCTACATCCCCGAGAACATTTTAGCCCTATTGAGTTCAACCACGTTTCACACACTCTTGTTACTTGCTTTCTTTTACTTGTTTTAATTACTATTATGCATTCAACCAAAAACCTTTCAAACACCCTTTACTTAAAATCAAAGGCATCTTATAAGTATCCTTTGGTACACAATGACAAAGGACATAAAGACCTCAACCAAATAGCTCTCTGTGAGTTTGATACTCTTATTTCGAAACTAGCTACAATTGATCTGTGCACTTGTAGTCATCAGAATAGTTAATAAAATTGCCTATGGATGGGATATTCTTTTGCCTTCTCATTGGTACGCGAGGAGGAGAATGAGTTATGTTTACTTATGGTGTCTATATAACTCTTGGTTTCTAATTAACGTGCATTCGTCTATATCTAGTTAGGCGGGTGTTGTAGTGTGTCTCTATAGAATTGTTAGATATTTTATCTTTCGCTGCAATTGCATCAACCAAGGTTATCCCTTTGGTTGCATAAAGACTTGCTGAGTGTGCCGCTAGGGTCTCACACTCTGCTGATCATATTGTCATGTATACCCATATATGGTGGCTACTACGTTGAGGGGGCCGATGATGGAGGCGATGACTCCCTTCTGTAGAGATTTTGGGGATGGAGATATCTGAGATCTGTGGACGGGAATGTGCTTTCTTCTTGGCATCTTATGCCGATTTGACTCTTAATCCTGAAGGGGTTCCTTGGCAGAAAACAAAAAATTCTTACTATGAGAACGCACCAACCCAATATCTATCTATGGAGAAGTACAATAACGAGCGGGATACGTGCTGACTCGTGTAATAACGAGCTCGTTGGGTAAACCCAAGAGGAAGGTATGATGAGCATAGTAGTAAGTTTCCATCAGCTATGAAACCAAGGTATCGAACTAGTAGGAGCAAGAAAACACCTCCAAGGTGTTGCTAGCTGGACTTTGCAGGGCGCACTATCGGTTCCAGCAGCAACGTGGAAACCTGCACAACGCAACCACATAACTTTGCCCCCAACTTACAGTGAGGTTGTGAATCTCACCGATTTTGCTGAAAACAAAGGATTAAACGTATTCTGTGGAAGAAAGTAAAAGCTTGCAGAAAGTAAACAGAAAGTAGTAAGCAGTTGTAGATTGATGGTAAAAGAAAGGATTGCGGTCCATAGTTCACTAGTGGTGGCTCTCCTTAAGATAGATGACATGTTGGGTGAACAAATTACAGCACAGCAATTGACAAACATCAAGAAAGCATACATGCATATACTAATCATCTTGACTCATTTGAGATTTCATTGGGCATTACAACATTATACATAGACCGTAATCCAACTGCATCTATGACTAATAATCCACCTTCAGGTTATCATTCGAACCCCCTCCAGTATCAAGTTGGAAGCAACCGATAATTGCATTACGCATTGCGTGTGAAGTAAACAATACGATTGTTCTATGAACAAAGGATTGTTGTTTTCTCCCTAGTAGCAACAACACATCTAGTACCTTAGAGATTTTTGTCACTTCCCCAGATTACTAGAGGTATGAACCCACTATCGAGCATAAATACTAACTCTTGAAGTTGCTAGCATCTACTTGGCCAAGATAGCTACTAACAACGGAAAGCATGCAAGATCACAAATAACAGAGACATGATAAAATCAATAATCAATCTGAAATAGCATCTCAATATCCATCGGATCCCCGCAAACACAACATGTAGGATTAAAAATAGATGATCTTGATCATGAACGGAGCTCACAAGATCTAAACATGATAGCACAAAGGAGAAGAACTAGCCATCTAGCTACTACATGGACCCGTAGTCCAAGGATGAACTACTCACGCATCACACCGGAGGCTTGCATGGTGATGAAGAAGGCCTCCAGGGTGAATTCTCCCCTCCAGCAGGGTGCCGGGAAGAGCTTCAGATCCCTCCTGATCTAGGGATGGAGATGACGACGGCTACAGACTCTTTCATGGAATTTTTATCGGGTACTTAGGTTTATGTATCGGAGGCGATATATAGGCGAAAGGGGAGGCCGAGGGGTGCCCTAGGTGACCGCACCACCCCCTGGCGCGGGCCAGGCCTGGCTGCGTGGCCAGGTGGTGTGGGCGCCCCCTAGCCCCTCTCCATCTCGTATTATAGCTCCGTGTCCCCCTCGATAAAAAACTAACTGTGGATTTTGTCCCGTCCTATTCCAAGAATATTCATTTTCTGACTTTCCTAGAACCAAAAACAGCAGAAAATAGGCAACTAGCACTATGGCATGTTGTTAATAGGTTAGTCCAAGAAAGTGTATAAAAAGTACTCCAAAGTGTGGACAAAACATATGAAAGTAGATAAAACCAAGCATGGAGCATCAAAAAATATGGATACGTTAGCAACGTATCAACATCCCCAAGCTTAACTCTTGCTCGTCCTCGAGTAGGTAAGTGATAAAAAGAAAGAATAATTTTTGAGGTGACATGCACCATCATAAACTTGATCAAAGTATTTGTAAAACATTGATAGCTGGGATCATAGTACTTCAACATAACATGAAAGATAAAGTTCTAACAATAAGACATAGCAACTATGTTGTAACATGAAAAGGCACAAACAAAAGATTCATGAATACCAATACTTTGCAAGAAGTTTGTTTGTTTCACGTAAAGAAAACATAGCATAGTGGTATTCATCTTGTCCCTCATAGAGTAGCAAACATAAATGCATAAGACACCTTCAAAGTTGATAAGAGTGACTAGATACAAATAGTTTAAGAACAAGCAATATCAAAATTATGCATCAATCAACAAGTCTTGGGACAATGCACATAAAACTAAGAATGGCCACTATGCTCTCCAAATAGGTGCATAAAGATAGAAGGTGGAGACTCAACATAAAAGTAAAAGAAAGGCCTTCATGAAGGAAGTAGGGATTCAAGTTTCATAAAGAGCTTCCAAAAATTATGGTACTTATTAGCTTTCAGCTCTCATTGCCCCTATCATAAGAATCTTGAAGTGATTAAGGTTAAAGTGAACAAACTATGAAGTATATGCTTGACAAAGTATAAGTTGGAAATTTCATGTCCCTTGAATACGAGGGCCGCTCCTCATGCTACTCAAGTTTAGTTACCGGTAAGTTTTTGTCACAGTAAGTACATGTGTATCATAGAGAACCGCCAACGGGGTACCCCTTACCCGATGATACGGAAGAATCCCCATATCAAAATGACAAGGCAAGCAGACAACGAGCATCTCAGCAATCTTCTTATTTACCATGGGAAAATGGTGCTTTTTTCTCTCTTTCCTCTTTTCTCATATCTCTTTTTTATTTTTCTCTTTTTTCTCAATGTCTGACTCTTTTTTTATAAGAAGAATGCTTCATAGACAGCTCATTATGGTTACGCTGCAGGTTTCCACCATGACAGCATGGATTAGACCGGCGGCCCAGGTGTTTCTCTAACACACATACATAACTCCATGGACTTACAAGCTCCCCTTTCATTTCACACCGACGACATCCATAGACAAAAGAGCATGATATCAACTAGGTACAAAGTACAAGTGCAATGTTGAAAGCGTTCCCCATGATAGCATGATTCTGCTAATCCCCAACATATAAGTGCAAGCATATACAACATAGATGACACAATGGTTCAAGTTTATTAAGGGCAAGAAAAGTAAAGTGTGCCATCAAGTTTGTCAGAGCTTTAATCACTAGTTTTCTCATAACAAGTTTAATTTGGAAGGTGGATAAAAACATGAATGTACTTGGAATAACAAATGCTAATAGGTAGGTATAGTGGACTCTTTGGAATAACTTGGTTTTAGGAGTTGGATTCATGAGTGGAACTGATACTTGGTTATGGAGGCTAGCAAAAGACTGGGAGCGATCGACTAAGAGAGCAATAATGGCCATAATCATGCAAAGCGACAAAACATCATTAATCAAAGCATAAAGTGATATTACAAGTCGAAAACTAAAGGACCATACCGGCTATGATGACTTGGGATAGTCATAACATGGTGTGAGCATGCGCCAAGTCAACCCAAATAAAGCATCAAAGGAGAATACCACAATATTATGCTTTAATATGCTAAAACAACGCATGATTCTTCCAAGGAACATTAAGCAATATCAATTGTTTATAACATGTCATGCTACAACAAACATCACTAAGCATAAAACCAAAATAATATCAGTCATGGCATGACAAAGCATAGGCCACAGTCAAAAACAAGCTCTCTTTACCACTTAAGCATGAACTTTTCCTACTCTTTTCCAATCTAAACCAAACTATTTGAAAACCAATGCATGAAAGAGGGGGTCCAACAAATTTATTCAAGCAAACTAATAAAACCAAGCAAACGAAAACAAAAATAAAAAAGAAAAAGAAGACGCTCCAAGAACAACACAAATGTGCATGAAACAATAAAAATGAAGTGTTTGGAAGAAACCTGGGATTTTTATTGATAAAGAAGGGGATGCCTTGGGCATGCCCAAGCTTTGACACTTGTACCTCTTGAATATTTCTTGGGGTGACACGGGGTGGAATCCCCAAGCTTGAGCTTTAGTCCATTCTTCATCTCATTACATCATTCTCTCCATACACCTGAAAATTTTCCTTCATACAAAACTTCACACAATCTTTATTAGCAACATTATTGCACTCAAGATAATAAGTCTTTAGGTTCAGTTTCAACACCAATAAAACTTCCATTAAAACACAAGCTACTGTAGCACTTCCCTCAAAAATCTCAATTCCCCAAAAGAACTCAAAAAGGAACCAACAAGAAGCAAATGCAAATAATGGCAGAAATCTGTCAAAACAGACCAGCAAGTAAAAACCAATTTTATCGAGGACCTTATGTTGCTCAAATCAAAAAGTGTTGAACTAAAGAAAGTTATATAAAAACCTGGGGAAGAAGCACAAAAATTCACGCCTCAAAACGACATACAGAGATTGTACACGAATTTTTACGGTGAAGCACAAAAATCTGTTTCGAGACAGCAACTTTCCCAATCATTACTTCTCTCTCATTAGAGGTTACTCTTTGCACAAAAAGCAAATAAAAAGGATAAGGAGAGTTTATTACAGAGGTAAAAACTTCCAAGACTCATCTAAAACTTTTGGGTTATCTCCCAATAAGTACTTTTCTTGAACGCCTTTAAGTTAGGTATAAGAAGCAAGAAAAAGAATCAAGTGTTCTCAAATGAAGAAGCATTAAGATTAATACCAGAAATATCTTCAAGAAGGCAACGTATGTCATCCAAATAAGTTCTAGAGGATCCTCTCTCAACACTCTTGGGTTCACCATTTTCATCCAACAGGTTTTCAGGAACAATCCAATCTAGATTCTTTTCTATGGCTTCATGCATTGCTACAAGTTTGAAAGGTATTAGTATCTTAATTTCCTCCCCATTAGGTTCGGTTTTGTTCATCTTTTCTCGTGTACCAACAACATCTACACATGATCCTAGCATATTAAAACATTCAAAGACTTTTCTAGCTTCCTTAGCAACATCATAGAATTCCTTAAGCAAAGTTTCCAGAATAAAATCTCTCTTTTCAGGGTTCTCAATTTCTTTAAGTTTAAGAAACATTACTTGCATTAAGGGGTTAAGGTTAACAAACCTAGCTTCCAACATGTGAACTAAAGAAGCTGTAGCAATTTCATAGTTTGGAGCAAGTTCTGCAAGGGATCTATCCTCAATATCCTCATGCTTACTATTATAGTTTGCAGCAATTTCATAACAAATTCTTCAATATTATCTTTTCCAATTATAGAGACACTACCTATTGAAAGGTATTTCAGGGTGAATTTAGGGATCAACATGGTGAGCTAAGGAAGAGGTAACAACTATAGAAAGACTTAATTTTTTTGTGTTTTTAATAAAGAAAGCAAACTACTAAAACTAATTTTTTGTGTGTTTTTGATAAAGAAACAAGCAAACAAAGAAGAAATAAGCTAACTCGTGTTTTTGATAAAGAAACAAGCAAGCAAAGCAGAAATAAGCAAACTAGTAAGACTCCTCGGCAACGGCGCCAGAAAAGTACTTGCTGACTCGTGTAATAACGAGCTCGTTGGGGAACCCCAAGAGGAAGGTATGATGAGCACATCGGTAAGTTTCCCTCAGTTATGAAACCAAGGTTATCGAACTAGTAGGAGCAAGGAAACACCTGCAAGGTGTTGCTAGCTGGACTTTGGCAGGGCGCACTACCGATGCCAGCAGCAACGTGGAAACCTGTACAACACAACCACAAAACTTTGCCCCCAACTTACAGTGAGGTTGTTAATCTCACTGGTTTTGCTGAAAACAAAGGATTAAACGTATTGTGTGGAAGAAAGTAAAAGCTTGTAGAAAGTAAACAGAGGGTAGCAAGCAGTCGTAGATTGATGGTAAAAGAAAGGACCGGGGTCCCTAGTTCACTAGTGGTGGCTCTCCTTAAGATAGATGACATGTTGGGTGAACAAATTACAACGGGGCAATTGACAAACATCGAGAAAGCATACATGCATATACTAATCATCTTGACACCTTTGAGATTTGATTGGGAATTACAACATTATACATAGACTGTAACCCAACTGCATCTATGACTAATAATCCACCTTCAGGTTATCATTCGAACCCCCTCCAGTATTAAGTTGGAAGGAACCGATAATTGCATTACACATTGCGTGTAAAGTAAACAATATGATTGTTCTATGAACAAAGGATTGCTGTTTTCTCCCTAGTTGCAACAACACATCTAGTACCTTAGAGATTTTTGTCACTTCCCCAGATTACTAGAGGCATGAACCCACTATCGAGCATAAATACTAACTCTTGGAGTTGCTAGCATCTACTTGGCCAAGATAGCTACTAACAACGGAAAGCATGCAAGATCAAAAATAACAAAGACATGATAGAATCAATAATCAATCTAAAATAGCATCTCAATATCCATCGGATCCCCGCAAACACAACATGTAGGTTTACAAATAGATGGTCTTGATCATGAACGGAGCTCACAAGATCTAAACATGATAGCACAAAGGAGAAGAACCAGCCATCTAGCTACTACATGGACCCGTAGTCCAAGGATGAACTACTCACGCATCACACCAGAGGCTTGCATGGTGATGAAGAAGGCCTCCAGGGTGAATTCTCCCCTCCGGCAGGGTGCCGGGAAGAGCTTCAGATCCCTCCCGATCTAGGGATGGAGATGACAGCGACTATAGACTCTTTCGTGGAATTTTGATCAGGTACTTAGGGTTTCTGTATCGGAGGTGATATATAGGCGAAAGGGAAGGCCAAGGGGGTGCCCTAGGTGGCCGCACCATCCCCTAGCGCTGGTCAGGCCTGGCCGTGCGGCCAGGTGGTGTGGGCGGCCCCTAGCCCCTCTCCGTCTCGTATTCTGGCTCCGTGTCCCCCTCGGTGAAAAACTGATTTTAGCTTTTGTCCCGTCCAATTCCAAGAATATTCATTTTCTGACTTTCCTGGAACCAAAAACATCAGAAAACAGGCAACTGGCACTGTGGCATCTTGTTAATAGGTTAGTCCAAGAAAGTGTATAAAAAGTACTCCAAAATGTGGACAAAACATAAGAAAGTAGATAAAATCAAGCATGGAACATAAAAAATTATGGATACGTTAGCAATGTATCAATACAGTATTCAAACCTTTGAAGACCGAACACAGGATTACGTTCCTGCACAAACATTGTTGATGAAGCTGAGTGAAGAAGACCTCAAGTTGTATAAGGATCCAAGCGCCCAACATCACTAACGGTAGTGCCTCGTTGAGTTTTACACACGTGCGATGTAAAGGACGTCTCGTAGAGCACGTTCCAAACTTGGGAACACGCACATGATGGACAGATGGAGGGAGAGAGATAATTTCAAAGGAAAATTGTGGGATGGGAATTGAGGAGGAATGGCACTCCTATATATAGGAAAAATCTAGGCACTCCCACCCTCCAAGTCCTGGGGTGGGACTAAACCTTGGAGAGGTGGGAGGGGGATGCCTCTGGTGATGGGGTGGGCCCCACACACGCGGTAGGCCTACCTGGTGGCCGACAGCGGTGGAATCCCCCCCACCTGCGTGCCCAAGCCCACCTAGGGCAGCCGCATCCCCCTCTTGGGCCTCCTCCCTCCTAGGGAGGGCCCATGTGGGATTTCCCCCTTTTCTTTTATTAAATAATATTTAATATTAATTCACCAATTAAATATTAAATATACTTTATTTAATTCCTCCTTATTCAAAACTCCTTTTGAATAGTTTCTGAACACTTCGGTATCTCTCTGGAACACTCTCGATTCTCTCTCTTCCTATTTTTCTATCGGTATCGGATCAACCCGTGGCGTCTTTACCCTTAAGCGTGACACCTTACGATTCGAGAATATTTAGACATGATCGATACAACTCTCCGATCAATGACCAATAGCGGTATCTAGAAACACATTATGGTCCCTTCATATTCCACGAATTTGGTTGTTCGCTTGAACCTTCTAAATGTCGAGCCTTATTCCTTTTGCACAACGATATCTGGTTTGTCCAAGACCTAATCTCATGTATCCATATATAGTTCGATCTTGTTACTGACAAACATGTTTACTCGTTCTCATGATATTACATCCTCGTGATCTAGTCACATGCTTGCAAGCTCATTGATGTAATCTCATTGAGTGGGCCTAGGGTATCTGTCCGTCACTCGGACAGGCAAATCCCGATCTCTATAGATACACCTCAACTGTCCTATGGAATACCTAATACACACCTTTGTAGCCACCCAATTATGGTCATGGTGGTTGATGTGATCAACGTAGCCATGAGAGATAGTGATTAAACATGATCTCACGGTCGAAGGATTAAGTTACTACGATTTGCTAGATATCACAACGTTGAACATTGTGATTGGATCACATTGGAATTCTATGGTCGGGTGTGTCCATCACTTTGTTAAGTGACCTCAACGTTAGTTGATATTTTAGTCAAATCATGATCTGGAAACCTTGATCATCATCTGCCCAACAAACTAGTACTAGAGGATACTAGGGACCTGTTTGTTTATACTCCCTCCATCCCAGAGCATAAGGCGTTAATATTTTTTGTTTTTTCCCAAAGAAGAAGGCGCAGGTGCAGCATGGATCAATTCTGCCCATGATGCCCCTAATCCTTTGTCCCTTCCTCGTCTTAAGTAGCTCTGCAGTTATGGCAAGCGGTGATTTTTCTATTTGCATGCAGCTTTTGCCATCCAATCTACACACACGAGAATTAACGAGAGGGAAAACCGAAGGGGCATAGTGTGCCGTGATTGGTCTTGCATGTGAGCAGTTATTGTGAGATTGGGGGAGGCCGCCGTGAGATAGAAACAATGAGCCAGGAAGAAAGAATAACTAATGGTTTCTTCATCGTGCATGCAGGGGCAAATTAGGAAATTTTAGGGTAGATCTCTCTCTATTGATTGCTCCTTAATAATCGCGCCAAAAAATATACGCCTTATTCTCTAGGACGGAGGGAGTATACCACACCTCTATTAATGTTTCTACTTAATACAGTTATAGCATGATACAAAACTATTATGAATTAGAGATATTTCAATAAAACAACTTCATTTATTGGCCTCTAGGGCATATCTTCAGGCTCCCACTTACACTAGAGTTTAATCACACTAGTTTACGCCCGACAATAATCTAACACCAATAGCATTCCGGTGTTGATCATGCTTTTTCTTGTGGAAGATGCTTTGTGAATGGATCAGCTACTTTATGTATGTGCTTTGCAAACCCTAATGTTACCATTTTCTACGTAGTCTCTTATTACGTGGTAACACTGGTGTATGTGCTTGGCTGTGGAGTGGAACCTCTGGTCCTTCGCATTTGCAATGGTCCCCGTGTTGTCACAGTAGATGCACACAGGGTCTTGCACGCTTGGGAACACTCCAAGTTCAGTAATGAACTTCCTCATCCAAATAACTTCATTAGTTGCTTCTATGGCAGCCATGTATTCCGACTCCATTGTAGATTGAGCCACCAATCTTTGTTTCCCACTCCTCTAGCTCACCGCGCCACCATGCACTAGGAACAAGTACCCTTTTTGAGACTTTGATTCATCTGGATCAGTGTTGAAGCTTGCATCCACATAACCTGTTACAGAAAGCTCTTCTTAACGTCCTCCATATATTAAAACCATATCCTTAGTTTTTAAGATACTTGAGGATATTCTTAACTACATTCCAATGAACCGACCCATGGTTTCTTTGGAAATGGCTTATCAAGCTAAGAGCCAAGCCAACATCTGGTCTAGTGCTTAGCATGGCATACATGATGGAGTTAGTGGCCGAGGCATAAGGAATGTCTCTCATTGCTTCTCTATCACAATCCATTACTGGGCATTGAGGCACACTCAACTTATTACCTTTTACGACCGGTAACGATCCCTTCTTTGCCTAATACATTCTGAAACTTATCAGAATCTTTTCTAGTAAGTGATTTGACAAGTGCCAGTAGACGCTTTGATCTATCTCTATAGATCATAATGCCTAGTATGTAGGCAACTTCACCATGTCCTTCATAGAGAATTTACTTTTTAAATACTCTTTCACGCTTTTCAGAAGATTAATGGCATTCCCTATTAACAATGTGTCGTCCACATATAGTACCAGGAATGCCACTAACTTCTCATTCACTTTCTTATATATGTAGGCTTCTTCATTTTGGACAAATCCAAAACCTTTGATGACTTCATCAAATCAAAGATTCTAGCTCCGAGATGCTTGCTTTAGTCCATAAATGGACCTCTAAAGTTTGCATACTTTACCAACATCCTCTGGATTAACAAGACCCTCCGGTTTCATCATATACAACTCTTCCTCAATGTTGCCATTAAGGAAAGCGGTTTTCACATCCATCTGCGATATTTCGTAATTGAAATATGCAGCAACTACTAGTAGAATCCAAATATACTTTAGCTTCGCTATGGGAGAGAATGTCTCTTCGTAGTCGATTCCTTGAATTTATCGGAAAACTTTTATGACAAGTCGAGCTTTCTAGATAGTGACGGTCTTATTCTTGAAGATCCATTTATTCTCAACAACCTTTTGGCTTTCGGGAATATCTACCAAGGTCCATACCTGGTTGTCATACATGGACTTCATTTCGGATTCCATGGCTTCTCGCCATTTCTCGAGTTTAGGGCCTTCCATTGCTTCCGTGTAGGTTGCAGGTTCATCATGTTCAACTAACATGACCATATTCACAAGATAACTGTACCAATCAGGGGTAATATGTTTTCTTGTCGACCTATGGGGTGATGACCCACAAGTATAGGGGGTGTATCGTAGTATTTTCGATAAGTAAGAGTGTACAACCCAACGAGGAGCAGAAGGTGCTGGCTAGTGGTATGGATCAGGAATTCTCTGCAAATACTTAGCAAACGGATTTTTAGGGTTTTTTGATAAAGCAAGTAAACAAAGTACGAGTAAATAAAATATAGTAGGAATAAATGCAGCAAGTGGCCCAATCCTTTATGCAGCAAAGGACAAGCCGGTTGTATTACTTAAGATGACCAAACGTTCTCGAGGACACATGGGAAGACTGTCAAGTGCTTTCGCTTCGTATAGTTGATTAATCTTCTTTAGCTTGCTAAGTGTTGTGTGGGTGAACCTGTGCTAATGTACCGACCTTCCTAGGACTAATACATACTTGTCATTATACCCCTTGCAAACATCCGTAAGTACAAGAAAGTAATTAAGGTAGAAACCTAACCACAGCTTTAAACTCTAAGACCCTTACGTCCCTTGTGCAATGGTTTCCTAACGGGGGTTCAGGTTTCTGTCACTCCGGCAACCCCTACGATTAGTAGCCAAATACACAATGCATTCCCCTAGGCCCATATAGGTGAAGTGTCATGTAGTCGACGTTCACATGACACCACTAGAAGAAGTACACCACAACTTAAATATCAAATTATAGAATCTTTCTCAACACAACTCCACTACTAACAACATGACTTCTCCCATGTCCTCAAGAACAAAACGAACTATTCACAAGACATCATATGGATCATAATCAGAGATGGAGTAATGATGTATAACAATCTGAACATAAACAATAATTCAATGGTTCACTCAATAGCATCAACTACAAAGAGTAATCAACACCAGGAAAGTTTCCCATATGAACTATGCAAGATTCAACGCAATTGTTACAGAAATATGGAGATGGTGATGAGGGTGCTGATGGTGATGATGGTGGTGGTGATGATGATGATCCCGATGAAGTCCAGCTTGATGGTGGTGTTGATGGCGACGATCTCCCCTCTCCGGGAAGGAATTTCCTCGCCAGAAATCTGTCTGCCGGAGAGATCTTTCTCGCTCGGTGTTTTCCGCCCCGCAGAGGCGGTGGAATCTTTCTATGGTTGCTCCCTGATTCTTAGGGTTTCGGGAGGATAATATACTCCAGAGGGGAGTGCCAGGGGTGGACCAGGGCGGCCACACCTCCTGGTGGCGCGGCCTAGGCTAGCCCGCACCAGGGGGTGGTGTGGCCCCCCTGTGGCCCATCTCCAGCCCCCTTCTGGCTTTCTTCGTCTTCTGGAAAATAGGATTTTCCATATATTTTCCCAGATTTTCTGATCTTCGCGAATTTTGCCTCCAAATAGCACCTTTTCCATCAGAATCCTGACTGCAGCGGTCCATGCTCCAAAAGTCATCAACCATGCAAAAAACAGATGAAATAACATAAGTATCACCTCTCAATATGAAATATATCAATGAATAACGGTGAATTATGACATAGAATAGTGATGCAAAATGGATGTATCAACTCCCCCCAAGCTTAGACTTCGCTTGTCCCCAAGCGAAACTGAGCTCAAATAAACATGACCTCAGGTTTATGGAGTGAAGAGTCGATAAAAGAATACAGACAAGAAGTATCAAATTCATCAAATACATAGATCATAATAGAAGACAACTCACTATTATATAACTTAACTTGCAATAGGTAAAGGAAACACAATAAAGATACATAAAGTAAATCATAATTGGTAATGGCAAACTTAGCTCTTGGTCGAAGAATAGTTGATAATTTGCTGGAGTTCACAAATAAATGGTTTTCAATGATAGCTTTCAAAGTAGTAAACATCAAGATAAGAGGAATGTGCAAAACAAGGAACATAAGAAACATGATTGAATAAATCATCATATGAATGAATGAAACACAACAACTCAAAATACTTGCTGAGATAGAAGGGAATAGGTTTACAGACTCAACTATAAAGTAAAAAAAGAAAGGCCCTTCGCAGAGGGAAGCAGGGATTGGAAGTCTCATGAAGAGCTCCCAAAAATTATAGTACTTACTAGCTTTCAGCTCTCATTGCCCCTATCATAGGCATCTTTAGGTGATTAAGGTTAAAGTGATCAAATATGAGGATATGCATTGACAAGTTGTAAATTGAGAATCTCATGTCCCTTTAATACGAGGGCCGCTCCTCATGCTACTCAAGTTTAGTCACCGGTAAGTTCTTGTCATCGTAAGCATATGTGTATCATAGAGAACCGCCAACGAGGTACCCCTTGCCCGATGATACGGAAGAATCCCCATATCAAAATGACAAGGCAAGCAGACAACAAGTATCTCAGCAATCTTCTTATTTACCATGGGAATATGGTGCTTTTTTATCTCTTTCCTCTTTTCATAATATCTCTTTTTTCTTTTCTCTTTTTTTTTCTCAATATCGGACTCTTTTTTTTTATAAGAAGAATGCTTCATAGATACTCGTTATGGTTACGCTTCAGGTTTCCACCATGTCAGCATGGATTAGACCAGCGGCCCAGGCGTTTCTCTAACACACATGCATAACTCCATGGACTTACAAGCTCCCCTTTCATTTCACACCGACGACATCCATAGACAAAAGAACATGATATCAACTTGGTACAAAGTACCAGTGCAATGTTGAAAGCGTTCCCCATGACAACATGGTTCTGCTAATTCACAACTTACAAAGCGCAAGCATATAGGCAACATAGATGAGCACAATGGTTCACGTTTATTAAGTGCAAGAAAGCAAAGTGTGCCATCAACTTCGTGAGAGCTTTAATCACTACTTTTCACATAACAAGTTTTATTTGGGAGGTAAACAAAACAAGAATTTAGTTGGAATAGCAATAATGCTACTAGGTAGGTATGGTGGACACAAATGGCAGAGGTTTTGGTTTAAAGGAGTGGATGCACGAGAAGAATTCCCTCTCAGTACAGGTTTTTGGCTAGCAATGCTGGGTAGCAAGTATAAGAGTTGAAGGAAACAAACAAACATACAAGTGATAAAAACAAACATGCAATCTTCCTTGGAAGCACAAAAGATCTTAACTAGAGAATACTAGACTTATGAGCAAATCAAGAAAGAAAGATGATGAAATTATTTTTCTTTAGAGTACTTCTATCTTTTTCATTCAACTCTCAAAAATAGTGTTGCTACTGACCGAGCCAGGTTTGCCAAAACCAACTAAATTAACTCAATGATCCCAAAGTGATACCAATACTAACAACAAGATCAATCATATAACCATGAATTCAAAACTAATACAAGCTATGAAAAAGAGTGAATGATAGAACTTCTCATTAATATTCCATAACGGAAACTCAAACCAAGGGATACATATCTAACGAGAGAGGGGACACTTCCATAATGCAAACCATACTACATAATAACTTCTCTATTCATGACATGACTCTACTAATAAGGTAAAAAGATAGAAGATAGTGATATGATACCACGGCACTCCCCCAAGCTTGGAACAAACCAAGGGGATGCCAAACCTGATGACGAATTACTCCTTAGGTGGTGGTGGTATCCTCTCATCTTCGTTTGACTTCCAGGGTAAGGGCTTCCCATAAACAAAGGACATCCTGGTTTCCAACATCCTGAAACTTGCAGCAGCACTTATGCGTTTAAACCTAACCTCATAATCACAGTTTTGATTTTGAACGTCATAGAACTGTGCTTGCAGTTCGTTTGTTGTTTGGCGGAGTGAGAGGACTTCATCCTTGAGTTCAGCAGTCTCCTTTTGGTGCTCGGAGATGATTTCGGAACAAATCTTATGGATGATATCCACTTCATGTTCCGCCATCTTCTTGTACCTAAAGACTTCTTGCTCCAGTGCTTCCATCATGTCCTCCAGATTTCCTTCACCTTTAGGGCCTCGAACCTCTTTTATCCGGAGTTCCCCATATTCAAGCAGCAACTCCTTGGGATGAATATTCAACTCTCTCATGTATGGGTTGATGATATCCTCTAAAGAATCTTCCTTGGCTGGTCTAGAGGAAGACATTGTGGCTCCAAATCTGGGACTCTACCTATCAGAAATAGATCGAAACGAAAACACGATGAAAACATGATATACGAACCTCGGGAGATCTGGGGAATTATATATTACGAAGTTTCATAACAAAAGGAAGGTACTGGGAGAAAACGAGTCGGAGGCGGTGATGAGGGTTTAACTCGTCAATGCCCATTGTTATGGACTTGGGTTTTGGAGAAGGAGGGAGCGCTGGACACATCTATCGGCTAGCAAACAAGCACACAGGGGACAAAGGATTTACCCAGGTTCAGGCCTCGTAGAGGTCCCTACTCCTGCTTGTCTACTCGTGGAATTATCGAGGGAGTCGAAAGTTACAATGGTGCGTAGATGTAATCTGGCGAGGGTTGTGAAAACTAGGGTTGTGTGTACTCCTCGCCGCCCCCTCCTAGCCTTTATATAGATAGGCTAGGTCTCAGGTAGCAGGTTGAGTCGGTTCCAAGTTAGGGTTTTCCCCTTCAAAATTTCTATCTTTAGCTTCTTCTTGTCCTTCAAGCAATCGAGAGTCCACAGGTTACTCGAGTCCTTTCATCTAGGCCTTGGCGACACCGTGGGCCTGTACGTATTTGGACCGTATATACCAAGCTCGAGTACCTATAGGGTATACCCATGTCAGGTGGAGTCCGGGGTGGACTCACCACCTGGTGGCGCGACCTAGGGAGGGCCCGCGCCACAGGGTGGTGTGGGCCACCCTGGCTCTGTTTCCGTCCCTTTTTCGCTTCGTAGCTTTCCTTATTGACTAAAAACTGCAAAAATATAGTTGGATTGTATTTTCGCGGAACTTTTCTTACCGGGACTGTTACCTATTTGAAAACGAACTCTGCAGGTCTCTGAATTTGGTAGTTAGTAGATTCTTCTGGAGTCACCACTTGAATAACATCAATATCTCATCTTCATATACTTATTACTTGAGTCATAAAACCTTTCTCTTCCTTATTACACCATTATCTCCACTACCTGGAAATTTCTTTCACACAAAACTCCACACATTTCTCATTAGCAACATTAGTATATATGAAGTAATAAAACCTTTTGTGTCCAACTTCAACTGAAAACCATCAAAACACAAGCTACTGTAGAAACTCCTTCGAAAACCCAAAAAGAATTCAAAAAGAAAATCGAATAAAGAAGCAAATGCAAGAGTGGCAAAATCTGTCAAAACAGACCAGCAGGTAAAGATCAATTTTTTCAAAAATCTTCTGTTGCTCAAATCAAAAAGTGCAAAACTAACGAAAGTTAACAACCTAGGGCAGAAGCACAAAAAATTACAGCTCAATCCGACATACAGAGATCTCTCACGAATTTTTATGGTGAAGCACAAAAATCTGTTTCGGGACAGCAACTTCCCCAAATATTACTTCTCTCTTTAGAGGTTGATCTTAACACAAAAACCAAACAAAATGGATAAGGAGCGGTTATTACCAAAGTAATAACTTCCAAGACTCAAAGAAACAAAAACAACTTAAAGCAAAAACAAATTGGGTTGTCTCCCAAAAAGCTCTTTCTTTATAGCCATTATGATGGGCAAGATAATTTTGAAGATGCTCTCATAGGAATATGAATTGAAGCGAAAGAGAGCATTAAGAAGCAAAAATACACAAGTTTAAGTCTAACCCACTTCCTATGCAAGGGAATTTTGTAAACAAACAAGTTGTTGAAACCAAAGGCTACTTGCATAAGAAGGCAAAACAAGTGCAACATAAAAACCTTCAGCATAAAACGAGGAAACTTGATATTATTGAGATGCATAAGAACACTTTTCCCTCTTTCATAGTAACTTTCAGTATCATGCATAAACTTAACAATACAACTATCACAAGGACCATCGTAGCAATGATTACTTATTCTAACAGAAAACACAGGAATACTAGCTCTCATAACACTACTATGTGAAACAATATTAGAGGTATCCTTACAAAGGATAGTGTGTCCCTCTTCTTCATATTTAGTAACAAAGTCTTTCACATTTGCTATTATAGGTTCATTAACCATTTGTTTATCAGGTTCAATAGCTTTGATTATACTTTCATTAACCATACTAGCTATCATAGAATGTTCCTTAATCTTAATTGGGAAAGGCATTTTCTCAATATAAGGTTCAGGTAAAACATGATTAGCAGTATAAACTTCAGTATTCCTTGCAGGAACACTCTTAGCAATATCTTTATACGGTTCATGATACTTATTCCACTTCCTTTTAGGCACTTCAATATAGGAAGCAAAAGCCTTAAAATAAGAAGCAATAGCTTGAGAGTCTAGACCATAAGCATTTTTAATATTTTGAAAGTCATCAGTTCCCATAAAAGATTCAATGCATTCATAATCATAATTTATAACTGACTTTCTACCTTTGCCATTCTCCCAAGCTTCAGCATTGTCTTGAATACAGTCCAGAAGATCCCATTTAGCTTCTCCTTCCATACGAGTGAATGATCCAGCACAAGAAGCATCCAATAAATCCTTGTCATGTAGAGGGAGCCTTGCATAAAAGTTATTGATAATAATATTGTTGGGGACATCATGAATGGGACATTTGAGCATTAGTAACTTCAATCCCCCCGCAAGCTTGAGTTGTACTCTCTCCATCAAGAGGCCAAAAGTTGTATATTTGATTTCGATCTTTATGAATCTCACTAGGAGGATAAAACTTTGAATAAAAGAGAGGCACTATTTCCTCCCATTCCAGAGCTTGACCATTCTTCGGCAGCTTATACCATTCCTCAGCTCTTCCTTTTAGTGATAATGAAAATAACTTCTTCTTGACTTGATCTGTAGTAATACCTGCACACTTGAACAACCCGCATAATTCGTGTATAAAGAGTAAATGATCACTAGGATGGACAGTTCCATCCCCAACATAGTAGTTATCCATAACACGATCAATAATTCTTGTAGGTATTTTGAAAGCATCATTCTCAGCAGGTGGTGGCTTATCTACTACCTTGGCAGTGGTAGTAGCATTACCAAATAAGAAACTCAGCGAATTATCCATAACAAAAAAAAGCAACTAACAGAAGTAAACAATACTCACAGTAGAAGTTTCCTTTACTAGTTCCACTCTCCAATAGCGCTTCACCCCCCGGCAACGACGCTAGAAAATAGTCTTGATGACCCACAAGTATAGGGGGTGTATCGCAGTATCTTCGATAAGTAAGAGTGTCGAACCCAATGAGGAGCAGAAGGTGCTGGCTAGTGGTATGGATCAGGAATTCTCTGCAAATACTTAGCAAACGGATTTTTAGGGTTTTTTGATAAAGCAAGTAAACAAAGTACGAGTAAATAAAAGACAGTAGGAATAAATGCATCAAGTGGCCCAATCCTTTATGCAGCAAAGGATAAGCCGGTTGTATTACTTAAGATGACCAAACGTTCTCGAGGACACATGGGAAGACTGTCAAGTGCTTTCGCTTCATATAGTTGATTAATCTTCTTTAGCTTGCTAAGTGTTGTGTGGGTGAACCTGTGCTAATGTACCGACCTTCCTAGGACTAATACATACTTGTGATTATACCCCTTGCAAACATCCGTAAGTAAAAGAAAGTAATTAAGGTAGAAACCTAACCACAACTTTAAACTCTAAGACCCTTACGTCCCTTGTGCAATGGTTTCCTAACAGGGGTTCAGGTTTCTATCACTCCGGCAACCCCTACGATAAGTAGACAAATACACAGTGCATTCCCCTAGGCCCATATAGGTGAAGTGTCATGTAGTCGACGTTCACATGACACCACTAGAAGAAGTACACAACAACTTAAATATCAAACTATTGAATCTTTCTCAACACAACTCCACTACTAACAACATGACTTCTCCCATGTCCTCAAGAACAAAACGAACTACTCACAAGACATCATATGGATCACAATCAGAGATGGAATAATGATGTATAACAATCTAAACATAAACAATAATTCAATGGTTCACTCAATAGCATCAACTACAAAGAGTAATCAACACCAGGAAAGTTTCCCCTATGAACTATGCAAGATTCAACACAATTGTTACAGCAATATGGAGATGGTGATGAGGGTGCTGATGGTGATGATGGTGGTGATGATGATGATGATCCCGATGAAGTCCAGCTTGATGGTGGTGTTGATGGCGACGATCTCCCCTCTCCGGGAAGGAATTTCCTCGGCAGAAATCTATCTGCCGAAGAGATCTTTCTCTCTCGGTGTTTTCTGCCCCGCAGAGGCGGTGGAATCTTTCTATGGTCGCTCCCCGAGTCTTAGGGTTTGGGGAGGATAATATACGCCAGAGGGGAGTGCCAGGGGTAGACCAGGGCGGTCATACCACCTGGTGGCGCGGCCTAGGCTGGCCCGCGCCAGCGGGTGGTGTGGCCCCCCCTGTGGCCCATCTCCAGCCCCCCTTCTGGCTTCCTTCGTCTTCTGGAAAAATAGGATTTTCCGTATATTTTCCCAGATTTTCTGATCTTCACAAATTTTGCCTCCAAACAGCACCTTTTCCATCAGAATCCTGACTGCAGCGGTCCATGCTCCAAAAGTCATCAACCATGCAAAAACAGATGAAATAACATAAGTATCACCTCTCAGTACGAAATATATCAATGAATAATAGTGAATTATGACATAGAATAGTGATGCAAAATGGACGTATCATGGGGTTCGATAGCAATCTCCTCATGAGGTTCATGATCATCATCATTTTCTCCCACTTAAATTAATGAGGGTGGCTCCGGAACAACTTCCGTTACGACACTCGGTATTTGAAGATCAGGATCGATAATCTCATCGAGTTCTATCTTCCTTCCACTTACACCTTTTGCGAGAAACTTTTTATCGAGGAAGGTATCGTTCTTCGTGACAAACATTTTGCCCTCAGCTTGGTTGTAGAACATATATCCAATAGTTTCCTTTGGATATCCTACAAAGATGTGTTTTCCACTTTCGGTTCAAGTTTGTTAGGCTATAGTTTCTTAATGTAAGCCTCATATACCCAAACCTTTAGAAAAGTCAACTTTGACTTCGGGTCGTGCGATATCACATACGGTGTTGTCTTCACGGCTTTGGACGATGCCCTATTTAAAATGAATGTATAGTCTCAAGTGCATATCCCTAGAATGATACACATAAGTCGGTAAGAGACATCATAGACCGCACACTGTCCAACAGGGTGCGATTATATCACTCGGATACACCACTGCGTTGTGGTGTTCCAGCCAGCGTAAGTTGTGGTACAATGCCACAAGCCTTCAAATGTGTGCCAAACTCGTGACTCAAATACTCGCCCCTTCGATCAGTACGAAGGTGCTTGATTTTCTTGTCGAGTTGATTAACAACTTCACTCTGAAATTCTTTGAACTTTTCAAAGGTTTCAGGCTTGTGCTTCATTAAGTAGATATACCCGTATCTACTCAAATCGACAAATAAGGTGACAAAGTAATGATAACCATTGCGCGTGGAGATGCTCATTGGTCCGCATACATCTGAATGTATGACTCCCAATAGGTCTGCAATCCGTTCCATCATACCGTTGATTGGTGTGTTGGTCGTTTTACCCATCAGGCATGGTTTGCATGTGTCGAGAGATTTAAAATCTAACGACTCCAGAAGTCTGATATGTTGTAAACGTATCTATAATTTTTGATGTTCCATGCTTGTTTTATATCTACTTTCTTATGTTTTGTCCACACTTTGGAGTATTTTTACACATTTTTTGGAACTAACCTATTAAGAAGATACCACAGTGCCAGTTGCCTGTTCTCTGCTATTTTTGGCTTCAGAAAAGCTAGTAAGGAAATATTCTCGGAATTGGACTAGACAAAAGCGAAAGTCAATATTTTACCCGAAGCAATACGGAGTCCGAAGGGGAGACGAAGAGGGGAACCAAGACAGCCACACCCTAGGGTGGTGCAGCCAGCCGTAGCCGCGCAGCCACCTGGTACTCCACCGACCTTGCCCCTTCGCATATAAAAGTCTCCCGGGACGAAAACCCTAAGTACCCGATCAAAATTCGACGAAAGAGTCTATAGCCGCCACCATCTCCATCCCTAGATCGGGAGGGATCTGAAGCTCTTCCCGGCACCCTGCCGGAGGGGAGAGATCACCCTGGAGGCCTTCTTCATCACCATGCCTGCCTCCGGTGTGATGCGTGAGTAGTTCATCCCTGGACTACGGGTCCATGTAGTAGCTAGATGGCTGGTTCCTCTCCTTTGTGCTGTCATGTTTAGATCTTGTGAGCTCCGTTCATGATCAAGATCATCTATTTGTAATCCTACATGTTGTGTTTGCGGGGATCCGATGGATATTGAGATGCTATTTCAGATTGATTATTTATTCTATCGTGTCTATGTTATTTGTGATCTTGCATGCTTTTTGTTGTTAGTAGCTATCTTGGCTGAGTAGATGGTAGCAACTCCAAGAGGAAGTATTTATGCTTGATGGTGGGTTCATGCCTCTAGGAATCTGGGGAAGTGCTGGCTTGTGGTTGATGTCGAGCTCGTTGCGGAACCCCAAGAGGATGGTATGATGAGCACAGCAGTAAGTTTCCCTCAGTTATGAAACCAAGGTTATCAATCCAGTAGGAGCAAGGAAACACCCCAAAGGTGTAGCTAGCTGAACGTTGGTAGGGCGCACTACCGGTACCAGCAGCAACATGGAGACCTGCACAACACAACCACAGAACTATATCCCCAACTTGCGATGAGGTTGTCAATCTCACCGGTTTTGCTAAAAACAAAGGATTAAACGTATCGAATGGAAGGAAGTAACAGTTTGCAGAAAGTAAACACAACGCAGTAAACAATTTGTAGATTGTATGTAAAAGAAAGGACCAGGGTCCATAGTTCACTAGAGGTGGCTCTCCTTAATATAGATAGCATGTTGGGTGAACAAATTATAGCGGGGCAATTAACAAACATCGAGAAAGCATACAAGCATATACTAATCATCTTGACTCCTTTGATACTTGATTGGGCATTATAACAATATACATAGACTGTCATCCAACTACATCTATGATTAATAATCTACCTTCAGGTTATCATCCGAACCCCCTCCAGTATTAAGTTCCAAGCAACAGATTATTACTTTACGAATTGCGTGTAAAGTAAACAATACGATTGTTCTATAAACAAAGGATTGTTGTTTTCTCCCTAGTAGCAACAGCACATCTAGTACCTTAGAGATTTCTGTCACTTCCCTAGATTACCAGAGGCATGAACCCACTATCGAGCATAAATACTAACTCTTGGAGTTGCTAGCATCTACTTGGCCAAGATAGCTACTAACAACGGAAAGCATGCAAGATCACAAATAACAAAGACATGATAGAATCAATAATCAATCATAAATAGCATCTCAATATCCATCGGATCCCCACAAACACAACATGCAGAATTACAAATAGATGATCTTAATCATGAACGGAGCTCACAAGATCTAGACATGAAAGCACAAAGGAGGAGAACCAGCCATCTAGCTACTACATGGACCCGTAGTCTAGAGATGAACTACTCACGCATCACACCGGAGGCTTGCATGATGATGAAGAAGGCCTCCAGGGTGAATTCCCCTCTCTGGCAGGGTGCCGGGAAGAGCTTCAGATCGCTCCCGATCTAGGGACAGAGACGACGGCGGCTACAGACTCTTTCGTGGATTTTTGATCGGGCACTTAGGGTTTCCGTATCAGAGGCAATATATAGGCGGAAGGAGAGGCCGAGGGGGTGCCTGGGGCGGCCAGACCACCCCCTGGAGCGGGCCAGTCCTGGTCGCGTGGCCAGGTGGTGTGGCCAGGCCCCAGCCCCTCTCCGTCTCGTATTCTAGCTACAGATGTCTTCCGGT
The DNA here is from genome assembly GCA_916181665.1 of Avena sativa. Taxonomy (NCBI): domain Eukaryota; kingdom Viridiplantae; phylum Streptophyta; class Magnoliopsida; order Poales; family Poaceae; genus Avena; species Avena sativa. The sequence goes on along the minus strand of OV702288.1, from coordinate 621,698,663 downwards.
AAAATAACAACTTTGGCTTTTGTCCCATCCAATTCCAAGAATATTCATTTTCTGACTTCCTGTAACCAAAAACAGCAGAAAACAGGCCGCTGGCACTGTGGCTCTTGTTAATAGGTTAGTCCAAGAAATCATATGAAAAGTACTCCAAAGTGTGGACAAAACACAAGATAGTGGATAAAACTAAGCATGGAACATCAAAAATTGTTCATGAGAGTGACTAGATACAAATAGTAAAACATTCGAAGGTGGATTCATAGTACTTCAATCATAACATGAAAGACAAAGTTCTAGCAATAAGACAAAGAAACAATGTTGCAACATGAAAAGGCATAAACAAAAGATTCATGAATAACAATGCTTTGCAAGACGTTTGTTTGTTTCACATAAAGAAAACATAGCATAATAGTATTCATCTTGTCCCTCATAGAGTAGTAAATATAAATGCATAAGACACTTTCAAAGTTCATGAGAGTGACTAGATACAAATAGTAACAAGCAATATCAAGTTATGCATCAATCAACTAGTCTTGGGACAATGCACATAGAACTAAGAATGGCCACTATGCTCTCAAAGTAGGTGCATAAAGATAGAAGGTGGAGACTCAACATAATGGTGGAAGAAAGGCCTTCATAGAAGGAAGCAGAGATTCAAGTCTCATAAAGAGCTTCCAAAGATTATGGTACTTGTTAGCTTTCAGCTCTCATTTCTCCTATCATAAGCATCTTGAAGGTGGTTAAGGTTAAAGTGACACAACTAAGAGGATATGCTTGACAAGTTATAACCCAAAATCTCATGCCCCTTACTTACGAAGACCGAACCTCATGCTACTCAACTTTAGTCACAAGTAATCTCTTGTCATTGTAAGTACATATGTATCATAAAGAACTGCCAATGGGGTACCCCTTGCACATGATATAAGAGCTATCCCATAATCAAAATGACAAGGCAAGTAGACAATGAGCATCTTAGTGATCTTTTTATTTGCTATTTGCATAGGTTTTTATTGAGGATGCTTCATAGAGTGCTCATTATGGTGATGCTGCAAGTTTCCACCATGATTAGGCATGGCTTAGGCTAGCGGCCCAGACGTTTCTCTAACACACATACAAACTCCATGATCTTACAAGTTCCACTTTTATTTCACACCGCCGGGATCCATAAGAAAAAGAACATGATATCAACGGGATACAAAGTACAAGTGCAATGTTGAAAGCGTTCCCCATGATACATGGTTCTAATAACTTCAACTTATAAAGCGCAAGCATATACGCAAAAAAGATGGACGCAATTGGTCAAGTTTATTAAATGCAAGAAAAGTAAAGTGTGCCATCAAGTTCGTGAGAGCTTTAATCACTAGTTTTCTCATAACAAGTTTAATTCGGAAGGTAAACAAAAACATGAATATACTTGGAATAGAATATGCTAATAGGTAGGTTTTGTGAACTCTTTGGAATAACTTGGTTTAGGGAGTTGGATGCATGAGTGGAACTCATACTTGGTTGCGAAGGCTAGCGAAAGACTGGGAGCGACAAACTAAGAGAGCAGTAATGGCCATAATCATGCAGAGCAACAAAACATCATTGATAAAAGCATAAAGTGATACTACAAGTTGAAAACTAAAGGATCATAAAGGCTTATGGTGACTTGGGATAGTCATAACATGGTGTGAGCATGCGCCAAGTCAACCCAAACAAAGCATCAAAGGAGAATACCACTATACCATGCTTTAATATGCTAAAACAACGCATGGTTCATCCAAGGCACATTAAGAAATCTCAATTGTTTATAACAAGTCATGCTACAGAAAAGAATACTAAGCATAAAGCCAAAACAATATCGAGCATGGCATGACAAAGCATAGGCCATAGTCAAAAACAAACTCTCTTTACCACTTAAGCAATAAACTTTCCTACTCTTTTCCAAACCAAACCAAACAATTTGAAAACCAATGTATGAAAGAGGGGGTCCAACCAATTTATTCAGAAAACTAAGCAAACAAAGCAACCAAACGAAAACGAAAAAGAAGATGCTCCAAGAACAACACAACTGTGCATGAAACAATAAAAATGAAGCGTTTGGAAGAAACCTGAGATTTTTAGTGATGAAGAAGGGGATGCCTTGGGCATCCCCAAGCTTTGACGCTTGTACTTTTTGGATATTTCTTGGGGTGACACGCGTGGCATCCCCAAGCTTGAGATTTAGTCCATCCTTCATCTCATTACTCATTCCTTCTATACACCTGAAATTTTTCCTTCATACAAAACTTCACACAATCTTTATTAGCAACATTAGTGCACTCAAGATAATAGGTATTTAGGTTCAGTTCTAACACCAATAAACCTCCATTAAAACACTAGATACTGTAGCACTTCCCTCAAAAAGCTCAATTCCCCAAAAGAACTCAAAAAGGAACCAACAAGAAGCAAATGCAGAAAATGGCAGAAATCTGTCAAAACAGACCAGCAGGTAAAGACGAATTTTTTCGGAGATCTTCTGTTGCTCAAATCAAAAAGTGTTAAACTAACGAAAGTTAGATAACAACCTGGGGCAGAAGCACAAAAATGCACGCCTCAAAAGGACGTTCAGAGATTTTACACGAATTTTTACGGTGAAGCACAGAAATCTGTTTCGGGACAACAACTTTCACAATCATTACTTCTCTCTCATTAGAGGTTACTCTTGGCACAAAAAGCAAATAAAAAAGATAAGGAGCGGTTATTACAGAGGTAATAACTTCCAAGACTCTTCTAAAACTTTTGGTTTATCTCCCAATAAGTACTTTTGTTTAACGCTTTTAAGTTAGGCATAAGAAGCAAGAAAAAGAATCAAGTGTTCTCAAATGAAGGAGCATTAAAACCAAATTTATTGCGCTTATTTTTATTCTTATCCTTTGGGAAAATATGATTGTTCGGTGGAGAAGAAAGGTGCATGGTCCCCTTTCCCACATCTATTACTGGTCCAAGGAGTTCTAATAGGGACCTTCCAAGTGTAATTTCTCCTTTTCCTACATATTTAATAACAAGATAATCAGTAGAAATCATTTTCCCAAGGATCTTTGTAAACACCCCTTCAGCTACTCCAATAGGTAATATTTGAGCATTATTAGCAAGAGATATTTCTTTTCCCCCTTTAGAAAGCCCCCAAAGATTCAAAGATTCAAAAATATTTTTGGGCATAAGACAAAATTCAGACATGATATCACAGCGAGCTTGAAAAGTTTCATTATTTATATCAATCTTTACTGTGGGGAGCCACTTTGATGGTTCAGAATTTATTGGAACATAATTATGATGCTCCCTAAGCGTATTATAGCAATCTTTTAAGCTAGTAGTGTGGGTCTCAAAAATGTTCAATCTAACAAATATGCTTCCGAAAGAAATATCAGTTTTGCTAGGCAAGTTGTAAGTAAAGATCAATTTCTTTATAGCATTAATAGTATCATCATCATTACATTGGAGGAAATTTCCTCCCACAATAGAATCTAAAGCATATCTATAGCAAAGAGCAATTCCAAGGTAAAAACTGCTAAGGAACAAGCTTTGAGTCATTTTAGGCTTAGTTTTTTCATGTAGATCAGAGATTCTAGACCAAGCTTCCTTGAAACTTTCCTCAATTCCTTGTTTAAAAGTAAAAATCATTTCCTCGGGTGACATAGTGATTGGAGCAAGGCTAGACATAAAGGCAACTTAAGATAGGAACTATTTTTTGTGTGTTTTCAATAAAGAAAGCAAACTTGTAAAACTAATTTTTTGTGTTTTTGATAAGGAAACAAGCAACAAAACAAAAGTAAACTAAGCAAAACAAAAATAACAAAATAAAGAGATTGGTTATCAGGGACTCCCCTTGTGAAGATGTCCTTGACTCCCCGGCAATAGCGCCAGAAAAATACTTGCTGGCTCGTGGTTGATGTCGAGCTCGTTGGGGAACCCCAAGAGGAAGGTATGATGAGCACAACACTAAGTTTCCCTCAGTTATGAAACCAAGGTTATCAATCCAGTAGGAGCAAGAAAACACCCCAAAGGTATAGCTAGCTGAATGTTGGCAGGGCGCACTACCGGTGCTAGCAGCAATGTGGAGACCTGCACAACACAACCACAGAACTTTGTCCCCAACTTGCGATGAGGTTGTCAATCTCACCGATTTTGCTGAAAACAAAGGATTAAACGTATCGAATGGAAGGAAGTAATAGTTTGCAGAAAGTAAACACAAAGCAGTAAACAGTTTGTAGATTTTATGTAAAAGAAAGGACCGAGGTCCATAGTTCACTAGAGGTGGCTCTCCTTAAGATAGATAACATGTTGGGTGAACAAATTACAGCGGGGCAATTGACAAACATCGAGAAAGCAATACATGCATATACTAATCATCTTGACTCCTTTGAGACTTGATTGGGCATTACAACATTATACATAGACCGTCATCCAACTGCATCTATGACTAATAATCCACCTTCAGGTTATCATCCGAACCCCCTCTAGTATTAAGTTGCAAGCAACAGATTATTGCTTTACGAATTGCGTGTAAAGTAAACAATACGATTGTTCTATGAACAAAGGATTGTTGTTTTCTCCCTAGTAGCAACAGCACATCTAGTACCTTAGAGATTTCTGTCACTTCCACAGATTACTAGAGGAATGAACCCACTATCAAGCATAAATACTAACTCTTGGAGTTGCTAGCATCTACTTGGCCAAGATAGCTACTAACAACGGAAAGCATGCAAGATCACAAATAACAAAGACATGATAGAATCAATAATCAATCTGAAATAGCATCTCAATATCCATCGGATCCCCGCAAACACAACATGCATAATTACAAATAGATGATCTTGATCATGAACGGAGCTCACAAGATCTAGACATGAAAGCACAAAGGAGGAGAACCGGCCATCTAGCTACTACATGGACCTGTAGTCCAGAGATGAACTACTCACGCATCACACCGGAGGCTTGCATGATGATGAAGAAGGCCTCCAGGGTGAATTCCCTTCTCCGCCAGGGTGCCAGGAAGAGGTTTAGATCCCTCCCGATCTAGGGACAGAGACGACGGCGGCTATAGACTCTTTCATGGATTTTTGATCGGGCACTTAGGGTTTCCGTATCAGAGGCAATATATAGGCGGAAGGAGAGGCCGAGGGGGTGCCTGGGGCGGCCAGACCACCCCCTGGCGCGGGCCCGGCCTGGCCGCGCAGCCAGGTGGTGTGGACAGGCCCTAGACCCACTCCGTGTCGTATTCTGGCTCCAGATGTCTTCCGGTTAAATAGCAACTTTGGCTTTTGTCCCGTCCAATTCCGAGAATATTCATTTTCTAACTTCCTGGAACCAAAAACAGCCGAAAATAGGCAGCTGGCACCGTGGCTCTTGTTAATAGGTTAGTCCAAGAAATCATATGAAAAGTACTCCAAAGTGTGGACAAAACACAAGAAAGTAGATAAAACCAAGCATGGAACATCAAAAATTGTAGATACATTTTTAATGTATCAGGAAGTGACAGAACTCTCTAAGGTACTAGATGTGCTGTTACTACTAGGGAGAAAACATCAATCCTTTGTTCATAGAACAATAGTATTGTTTACTTTACACACTTTGCTTAATGAAATTATCTGTTGCTTGCAACTTAATACTGGAGAGGGTTTGGATGATAACCTGAAGCTAGATTATTAGTCATAGATGTAGTTGGATTACGGTCTATGTATAATGTTGTAATGCCTAATCAAATCTCAAAGGAGTCAAGATTATTAGTATATGCATGTATGCTTTCTCGGTGTCTGTTAATTGCCCCACTGTAATTTGTTCACCCAACATGTCATCTATCTTAAGGAGAATCACCTCTAGTGAACTATGGACCCTGGTCCATTCTTTTACCATCAATCTACAAGCTATTTACTGTTTTGTATTTACTTTCTGCAAGCAATTACTATCTTCCACACAATACGTTTAATCCTTTGTTTTCAGCAAAACCGGTGAGACTGACAACCTCACTGCAAGTTGGGGGCAAAGTTCTGTGGTTGTGTTGTGCAGGATTCCAAGTTGGAAACAACACCTTGGAGGTGTTTCCTTGCTCCTACTGGTTCGATAACCTTGGTTTCATAACTGAGGGAAAATTTGCTGCTGTGCTCATCATACCTTTGTAACATCCCAAAATTTTTCATCTGAAAACCATCATCATTGCACTCATATCATCATGGCATGTGTTGCATGGCATCTAGTTTGTCCTCCAAAAATTTGGTGAAATTTTGAGGCAATTTGGAGCCCTTTTGCTAAACCCAAAACCTAGGAAAAGAAAATCTAAAAGGAAAAAGAAAAGGGGAGAAGAAAAATTAAAAAACAGCAGCAGTTCTGGCCTTTTCGGCCCAAACCAGCCCAACAAGCCCACCCGGGCCACTCCTCCCCCTCTCTTTCTTTTCTCACACCCCCTCTGCATGCCCCCCTCCCACTTACCTCCTGGCCCCACTCCCACGTCATCGCCACCTCACCTTCTTCCACGCGAGACGAGCTGCACCCCTCCCCTCCTCTGCCGTTTCGAATCGACTCAAATTCGAGCGTTTCTCACATTAATCCTCCACGGCGATCACTCCTTCTTAATCCCCTCTCACTCCTCCTCCGTTTCCCCTCAGCCGCTACCCCCGGAGAGCCCCTAGGCTCCCCAATTTCAAGCTCGAACCGCCGCTGTCCGACGCAACTCCGGCGACGTTTCCGGTGAGCTCCGACCACCTCGCGCCCTCCTCTCTGCCATATCCCCTTTGTCGTGTCCTCGTGCATCTTTTAACCCTGGCTGCGTGCCTTTTCTTGCTCTAGGTCGACGACATGGTCATCACCAGCGAACTCCCTCTGCCGCCGCCATCCGTCGAGTTTTCCGGTAAGGCTAGGGTTTCCGCCGTCCCTTTTTAGCCTCTACTAGACCGTGCTGACCCGAGCGCACCTCACTGACCTCTCTCCTTGCATGTTCGAGCCCCAGATCATCGTCACCGATGCAGAGACACGAGCTTCGCCATGACAGAACTCCGGTGAGGAATCTGGAGCGAAGCAGAGCTCCCCTCCCTCCACGTGACCTTCATCAAGACCGCCACGACCGCCTCGACCTCTGGTAAGAGTCCACGGACCCCTGCCCCTTTAGAACCGCTGGAACACCGCCGCCCGATGCTCCGTCGCCGCGCGCAGTAGGTCAGCGCCGCCCGTTCCTGGCTGAGCCGTAGGAGCCGTTGGATATGTTGCTAGCGACTCAGATTAGATCGACGACCGAAGCGGTACGGGCTGATCCGATCTGTCCATTTGCCACTTAAAATCTGACGGCCTGCAGCGGTCGATCCGACCGAACCGGTATGGACCAATAGGGTTGTGCCACGTCGATTAGGATATCTGTTTAATTAGAAAAATAGACAGATTATATATTAAACTTAGAAATTCAATAACTTTTGATGCACAATTCAGAAAAATGCAAATTTGGTGTCTATGGATTCAGAAAAATAAGACCTTTATTATAGAGGCCTTGTTTCACACTTTTGCTTCTGAAAAATTGGAATTATAGGCAGAACCTTTTTAGGAGTATTTTGCTCATAAAAATTATTCCATAAATTGTTTTTAGGTTTTTCTTATGCCTTTAGATAGAGTATTTTAACTTCTGTACTGCAGACTCTGTAAGTTTTAGAGTTGTGATCATATCATTGCATTTTGCATGCATTCATATTTTTGTGATGCTATATTGATTGAATTATTGTTATTGTATTGTTCTTTGTGTAGATTGTGTGGATTGTGAAGTTTGTTGCTGTGAGGATTGTACCTATTCCCCTAGCTACCAAGGCAAGTGATATTTCATCTTATGTCCTATTATTTTCAATATTGCACTAGTGATATTTTGGTGGATATTAGCATGGTAAGATTATTTATATGTTACTATACTATGCTATGATATCCTATAGATTATATCTTGGTAGTATTTCCTAGTTGAAAAACCTCGTATGCTAGAGTGCTTAGCCATGCTATTAGAATTCATGGGTGGAAATTCATACCAAGATAGTATGGAAGGATATTATTTTGTTTAACTAAGAAAACAACTAATGTTAATAAAACACCTGGGTGGAATGGGACTTGCTCGGATTATGTTGAGTGGTTACTCAGGGGCCATGTCCATGGTCAGCTAGTGTATCGCACCTGTGGATGGCCACCCAGGAAGAAAGAGATTGGAGACGTTCTTATCACGAAGCTTCCAGTGCAGCCACATGGCATATGGGCTCTGCCTTGACCAACTAAGTTGCAAGAACTCGGCCAGACGGACAGAAGGTGGTAGTTATGATAGGATGGAACGCGTCCGTGGTGGTCTGAGGGATTGCTTCTGAAAAGTCTCATCTCGATGCATGTCGAGTCTTGTGGGGAAAGTGCACCACCTCTCGAGAGGGTAAAACTAAGTACTTAGTCGTGTCTCCGGTTATGGACAATTTCTGAGCCTCAAGACAGTGAAGCAGTTCAATAATCTCCTCATCCAAATTTCTCTAAGTTAAAACTTGTGGGTGAACAAGGTTAGAGGTTCAGTGATGCCTATCATTGGTACCTTAATGTTTTAAAAAGAGAAAACTTACTCTTCAAAACTATGAGATAAAACCTTGCTTTTAGCAAAGTCAGCCAAAACCACACTTAGCCATATATTCTTGTAGTTGTTGGATTATACTAAGTATCTATGGCATCACTTGCCAATACAATTCCAAATGTATTGACCCTTTGTGGCTGTAACTTATTATGTTGCAGGATACTCTGATGATGAGTAGGGTTGCGGGTCTACACTCGACATGTTTCCATGTGGCGCATGAAGACAAAAGACTCTATTATTATACTATGTAATGTGAACCTTAAGTATAATTAGCCTTGGGCTAAGTGAGTTGTAAGAACCATTTATTCCTGGATATGCGATGTAATAATGACCTTTGTTTATGTGTACTTCATCTTAAACTGTGGGTGCTAGAATTTCGATCCAGGGACTAGCACTGCAATCACAGGGATCTTACCTTATTATGGTGAGATCTTACAACCTTCCTCTTGGGGTTCCCCAACAATCTCGATATATTTTGAGCCATCAAAGTCCAGCAGAATGGAGCTTCTTCATGCATTTTACACCTATATGACCTAGATGGTAATGCCACATATACATGGAATTATCATCACCATGCTTGCATCGCTTAGCATCTATGCTATGGATGTGTGTATAATCACAATCATGATTCAATAATAATAAGCCTTTACTTTTCCGTGCATGAGCATAAAACACATTATCCATATAAATGTAACAACCATTTGTCTCCGATTTAAATGAATAACGGTCTTGCATCAAGCAAGACTCACTGACAATATTCATGCTCGAAGTTGGTACATATTAACAATTATTCAAATTCAAAACTAATCCTGAAGGGAGACACATAAGGAGAGTGACAACAAGGACTTCAACTTTCTTGTCGTTGCCGACGCACATCGTCACCTCGTCCTTCACTAGGCATCGCTTATTCCGTAACTCTTGTTAAGAGTTACATATATGAGCAACAAAACTAGTATCAAATACCCAGGTGTTTCTCCTAGCACTAGTAATAAAAACATCAATAACATGTATATCATATATACCTTTCTCCTTGGCAACGATCTTGCCAGCCTTCTCATCATCCAGATACTTGGAGAAGTTGTGCTTCCAGTGACCCTCACCCTTGCAGTAGAATCCCGTGGCGCCGGGCTTGACCTTGGGTGCCCTAGAGGAAGAGGCAACATGCTTGTCGTCTTTCTTGGGTTTGCCCCTCTTGCCCTTGCCCTTCTTGGCGAATTTCTTGAAGTCAACAGTCCTATTGACTAGCAAGACATTGTGCTCCTTTCTGATTTCCACCTCAGCTTGCTTGAGCATGGAAAACAACCCAAACATGGTTTTGTCCATACCCTGCATATTGTAGTTCAAGTCAAAACTCTTGTAGCTAGGGGTAGAGACTGTAGCACCCTATCAACTGCTAGCTCATCATTGATTTTGCAATCAAGATCATTCAGGCATTAAACATAGCCAGACATTTTGACCACGTGCTCGCTCAAGCTGTTTGACCATGTGCTCGATCAAGCTATTGTGCTCTTCCATCGTGGAAAAGAAGAAGAGGTTCGAAACCTCATACCTCTTAGACCTGGCTCGAGGAGAAAAGATGGCCTTGAGATCGGTGATGATCTCAAAGGCATTCTTGTTCTCAAAGAGATTATGCAGGACAACCTCCATGGCGTAGAGCATGCCACTCTGGACACATGTGTTATCATCGGCCTTCTGCTGATAAACATTTTTATTAGCCTGAGAGGCATTGGCATCAGGTCGGTCACCTATCGCAGCATCAAGTATGTAGGGGAGTTTCTAGGGAATGAGAAGAATCTTCAGACTGAAGGACTAGGTGGTGAAGTTCATCCTGTCAGTTCTGAGATTTTATTTCTCAAGGAAAGGGCCAAGGTTGAAGGTGAAGGATATATGCCCTAGAGGCAAATAATAAATAGGTTTTTATTGTCATATCTCAATTAGTTTATAATAGTTTCATATTGTGCTATAAATGTGCCAAGTAGAAACATTGGTACAGGTGTGGTATGAAACAACCAAGTCCCTAGTAGCCTCTATTCATACTAGTTCCTTGGTCACGAAGATGGTCTGGGTTTCAAGATCATGGGCATTTATGCCGACTGACAACGAGATCATATCATTGGAGAATGATGTGGTTGGACATTCCTCGAAGGATTGCAACACGATCAAGTCATATAGTTCATTGTTGCAACAGCTATACCTAGACTCCTTCTCCTTAGACCGTGAGCTCATATTACTCACTGTTTCCCTAGGTTGCTTTGACAACATCAACCGTCATCTGGTAATACGGTGGCCATAAAGGTGTATGTTGGGTATTCCAAAGGAGCAGTTGATGACATGTGACTGCAAGACCGAGATTTGTTCACCCACATGACGGGTAAAGATACATACGGCCGGCTTGGTGAGATTACATCCATAAATGTTGCAACATATGACTAGGTCACGGGGATGTAATATCACGGTAACAAGAAAACATAACTTGTTGTGAACGAGATTGAACAAAGGTATGGGATACGGTGATCGGATCTCGGACAAGTTGTATCGAGAAACAAAAGGAAGAGGATGCTACATTTAGACGGTTCAAACGACATTATCATTAGGAATGCATAGGGGTCACATGGACATCCCTGGTCCCTCTGTTGATCATTGATACAGATCATGTCTAGAGCATTCCCGAGCCGTGAGAGGATACACTTAAGGGTACGATGAGAGCGATCATTCATAAGATAGAATCACAGTAGAGAAAGAGAGAAAGCCGGAATCGTTCCGCGGAGAGATCCGAAGTTGTTCGGAGAAAGAATAAAGGAAAAGCCCCAAAAAGTGTTTCGGATAAATGGGAATTTAAATATATATTTATTATATGTTAATTGTGAATTAATATATTCTAAATAATATTTAGATTAAGATTTATAAAGGCAACTTTTATATTAGGCTAAATCCCGGAGGGAAATAGCCGAGAATAAAAGCTGCAAAAAAAATGGAAAAAGAGAAAAACAGCCAGCCCTATGCGCGGCGGATAACCGCCACCGCACAGGGCGGCGGGCAACTGGGTGACGCCAGCAGGCAAGCCAGGCCGCCACGGGCCGCCGCTGGCCAGCCGGCCCAGCCAGGCTGGGGAGTAGGCCACCGCCGGCGCGAGCTAGGCTGCGGGGCTGCCGGCCCACCCGGGCTAGGTTGCCAGGCCGCCAGGGCGAGCTGGGCCGCCGGCGCGTGGCAAGCCCACCCAGGGTCGCTGCCCCTAGCAGGCCGCCGCCTCGCGGCTGAAGCTGAGGGCGGGGTGGGCCGCGCCAAGGCCCACCCAGCCAGCCCCTGTTGTTTGCCTTTTTCTTTTTATTTAGCTATTTTCTGTTTGCTATTTGGGCTGGGTACTTTTGGCCCATTTGACAGTCCGAATTTCTGCTAACTTTTTCCTTTAGTATTAGTCCCACATGGCTAACCCAATGGGGAGGGCACACCCCCTCCGCCTATATAAAGGGGTGCCCATGGGTGGGATTAAACATACAATTTGAGAAGTCCTTTGGTTGACTTTCTCCCTCCCTCTCTCTATACCTCGTGACCATGGCCCCAAGTCTAGGCTATGCGATCGAGGCACACCTGTAGTACACCGTTGCTAGCCAGATATCAACTTCCGCACTCTCGGCGGGATCGGGGAGCCAGAGGTCTCATCGTGCACCGGATGTGTATGAAGACACGAGGCGCAACACTTGGGGCGCTTGAATGTCATGAGCCAGAGCTGTTGCATGATGAAGATGATGAAGATCAAGAAGGAGCAAGAGGTGACCTTCGAGGAGCTTCGTGACCTTGAGGTCGGCTTCGAGTATGACTACATCAACCGCGTTCCCCGCGGAACGTTAACCGCGTACGGTCTACAAGGGTATGTATTCTCTACGCTCTGGCCGTTACCGCATTACTACATAGATAGATCCTAGGCAAGTTTTGGGGTTCCATCGTAGGAATTTTTTTGTTTTCTGCACCGATCCCCAACAGTGGTATCAGAGCCGATCTATGCGTAGGAGTGTTGTACGGCCAGTACGCACAAGTTTTGTGCGGGCATTGATCCCTTAGTTGTTACCCTCTATCGTGTACTTGCTTATATCGCGGCATTGTTTGATGAAGCGGTCCGGACCGACCTTACGCGTATTCGTACGCGAGACTGGTTCCACGCTCAACATACGGCTTGTACCGTATAAGTGGCTAGCGGGTGTATGTCTCTCATTCGATAGTTGATATAGCATTTACAACGGAAGACCCCGAAAGGGGTGTAATAGAGACAACTATCGGATTCATGTTGTGGTTGGAAAGTTCGTAGATTAGAAACGGTTCTATTGCGAAAGCCCTAACAACCACGTAAAACTTGCAATAGATAAAGTAGAGGCGTCTAACTTTATTTTGCAGGGCGCATGTGATTATGATATGGCATTGGTCGTTACAAAGGTAAAGTACTTTACTTTTCTGTTACTAAGTAGTATAGTAATAGTCATCGTTCCGATGGATGACCTGGTGGCGGCATCGTGGACTTGGCGTCAAACCAAGGGCAAGATGGAGATCATGCCGGAGCGCTCGATGGAGATCAAGGCGCAACAAGAAAGACCATATCATATCACATTATACATATGATGTTGATACCTGTTTTACATCTTATTGTGTGCTAGTATGTAGATACTCAACGGTATCAAATAAGATAATCCCTATTTAATTCCAATGTTCCGTGTTCCCCTTGTGTGTGCACCACCAAGAAAGTTCTTCGGTATGAGGCCGGCCGTGATGATCAGGGGTCAGACATATCTACGTTCGCATATAGTGGGTGTAATCCATGTTGCACAGCGAATACACACAAGTTAGATTTGGCAAGCCTAGCATGTACAGACATGGCCTCGGAATACAGGAGATCAAAAGATCGAGCATGAGTCACATGGATGATGTGATTGGCATTGTTGAATGCCTACCTTTGATAATGCACTGATGGCCGTGATGATCGGGGGAGGTGCAGAGGATAGGGATCATGCGATCACTAAAATCGTCCAGGGGATGACAATTTTAGTGGAGACCAATTATAAATTGATCTCTTATTATAAACTTAGTCTAGATGTTTATTTGCAAATATCTTAGTAGACCTTAGCCTATCCCATTGAGGTCCTTGGTGACCATGGGAATATATTGCTTAATTTGGAACTTAGCAAAAGGGTCCAACTTTATAGATTAATACCCACGCTTGAGGGATGTCCTCGTAAAAGGTGATCTCCTCTTCTTGATACAATAGCCATTAGGAGATAATTCTATGACTCCAGATTCTTTGCAAAAACACTTAGTGATCTTGCATTAGAGTTGAGAACTCTTAGAAGGGCTTGATTGCAAATGCAGGTCATGGATGAAAAGGTATATATAAGATATACAAAATTATAAATGTGGTCCATGCAAAACTCGTTGCAGTTTGCAAAGTATTTGATACTTTTCCTGCTTTGTGAAAACAGGATGATCTGCTTGAGAATTGCTGGTTTAGAGGCAACGTGACTTGATGACGGCAATCAAAACAGTTGATGGCCGACATCACCTCTTTCCTCAAAGTTTATCATTTGGATTAGTGGACTTGAATATAATTTGTAATCCTTGTATGTGTGTCTTGCTTATGGCGAGACGATTATTCATATGAACAAGTTACAAACCAGTTTATACTATTCTTATGAACAATACCTTATGGTCACATTATGATTACAAACAAGTTATTCTCATCACTATGTTAAGGATAAAATTTTAAACATTTATAAAAGGATTAGAATGCTAAAAGATATCCAAAGTTTAATAATGAAATGACACTACAGTTTAAGTCATTTTGGTTATTGCAGGTTCTTTATGAAAGATCAGGGTCCTAGATGCTTAATCTAGAGACTTTGCAAAACAATGCCTCTCGGGCAGAATGACTAAAACTCCGCATTCTGGTAAAACGGTGATATGCGAAGAAATGTTGAAACTTATACATAATGATGTATCATATTTTCAACAAGTAGTGGAAATCATTTATTGTGGACTTAAGTGAATAAGTATATTTACTTAAAGAGACATAAGTTTTGAAATGATTTGAATTGTTCAAATAAGTTCACAACAAAGGAGGATATTGAAATTAACAAGAATACGAAGTCTCTTCGATTTGATCGACATGACTAAAGTGTTCAAGTTAAGTTTAGCATAAAAGGGACTTGTGAAAGATGTTTCACAAATTATGATAATTGGATGAATTCAAACTGTGTTGAAATATCTAAACATCATAATCATTATGTATTAAGATACATATGGTATAATATCATCTCTTATAGGGGTTATAGTTGTCGTTTAGAGTTAAAGATCGAAATAAGCAAACACTCATTTGAAATACAAAGGAACATCTAAAGATTCGTGGAAACAACACCATAAGTATTATGGCACGTTCGAGTTTCTGGAGATTTCGATAAGTCAAAATCGTGGCGAATAAACAAGTCTTTGTAGAGCATTCTTAGGAAGCTATGAATGCATCTTCCACGAATGGGCAAACCTTCTGTTGTCCTAAGTTGATGTGTCTTAATGAAGATACAGGTGGAAGAAAGTAAAATATCAAAACAAGGTATTTGACCTTACCTCCGAATTGTGGAGTGGCGCAGCGGAATTTGTTTCGTGAATCCAAACTTTACAAATAGAGGAGAAACTATTGATAATGATCATAGAGTTTCAGTGAATACTTTTACTAAAGTAAGTAGGATTCAACTATATATTCTACGAGTTTGTGGAATTATATTGTTGATTCACTTGTCATGTTTTGAACAAGACATACCTACGAAATACAAAGAAGCGTGATGGACCTAAGTACGAGAAATGAATGGTCATTGAAATCTCGATAGTGGAATTTTCGATTTGATGATGATCAAAGAATTTTGGAATGTCCAAGATTATCGAGAGGACCTGGATTTGAGTGGGAGAAAATCAGCTTGGCTAATTCATAATATGTAGCTAACATATTTTGAGTGGGAGCTAAGTGAAATCCTGATGGCTCGATGTTGATGTAGAGCTCATTGGGAACCCCAAGAAGAAGGTATGATGAGCACAGCAGCAAGTTTTCCTCAGTTATGAAACCAAGGTTTAATCGAACCAGTAGGAGCAAGGAAACACCCCAAAGATGTTGCTAGCTGAGCCTTGGCAGGGCGCACTACCGGTGCTAGTACCAACGTGGAGACCTGCACAACACAACCACAAAACTTTGTCCCCAACTTGCGATGAGGTTGTCAATCTCACCGTGTTTTGCTGAAAACAAAGGATTAAACGTATCGAATGGAAGGAAGTAATAGTTTGCAGAAATTAAACACAAAACAATAAATAGTTTGTAGATTGTATGTAAGGAAAAAGGACCGGGATCCATAGTTCACTAGAGGTGGCTCTCTTTAAGATATATAACATGCTGAGTGAACAAATTACAACGGGGCAATTGAGAAACATCAAGAAAGCAATACATGCATATACTAATCATCTTGACTCCTTTGAGATTCGATTGGGCATTACAACATTATACATAGACCGCCATCCAACTGCATCTATGACTAATAATCCACCTTCAGGTTATCATCTGAACCCCCTCCAGTATTAAGTTGCAAGCAACAGATTATTTCTTTACGAACTGCATGTAAAGTAAACAATACGATTGTTCTATGAACAAATGATTGTTGTTTTCTCCCTAGTAGCAACAGCACATCTAGTACCTTAGAGATTTATGTCACTTCCCCAGATTACTAGAGGCATGAACCCACTATCGAGCATAAATACTAACTCTTGGAGTTTCTAGCATCTACTTGGCCAAGATAGCTACTAACAACGGAAAGCATGCAAGATCACAAATAACAAAGACATGATAGAATCAATAATCAATCTGAAATAGTGAAGGAAATATGCCCTAAGAGGCAATAATAAAGTTGTTATTATGTATTCCTTGTATATGATAGATGTTTTTTGTATGCTATAATTGTATTGATAGGAAACATCAATACATGTGTGTTTAATAAACAAAAAGGGTTCCTAGTTATGCCTCTCTTATAGACTAGCTTGTTGATTAACAAGATGATCAAGGTTTCCTGATCATGGACATTGCATGTTGTTAATAACAAGGTCACAACATTTGTGAAATGATGTGATGAACATTCATCCGAAGTATAGCATTACGATCAAGTCATTATGTTTATATTGCTATAACATCATATGAAGTAATCTTTATCCTTAGACCATGAGATCATGTTAATTGCTAACACCGGAAGAGTATCTTGATAACATCAAACGTCACACCGTAACAGGGTGACTATAAAGATGGGTTCAGTACTACGAAGGTGTTATGTTGAGGCTCATGGATCAAGAGAGGAATTTGTCAATCCAGATGACGGATAGATATACTCTGGGCCCTCTCGGTGATATCACATTAGGATAGTTTTCAAGCAAGTGATGTGATCACTAGAATGTTATATCACGGGAACGAGAAAAGAGTGGATGTCGGTAACGAGATAAAACTAGGTATGGAGATACCGATGATCGACTCTCGGACATGTAATATATCGAGAGACAAAGAGATTTAGTTACAAGCGTTAAAGGTTCTCACGATCACAGGAGTCATCGTTGAATGTGTAGGAGTCAGTACAGATCTCTAGGTCCCGCTGCTGATTATTGATCGGAGAAGGATCTCGATCATGTCTGCATTATTCGCGAACCGTAGGGTGACACACTTAAGAGTTACCGGACACCATTTTAGATCACATATGTTTCAGACGAAAGAATTGCAAAGCGCAGGAATTGTTTCAATAGAAACCGGAAATTGTTTCGGGTGAAATTGCAGAAAGTGGTTCTGCATGTGATACTGAAATATTGCAAGGGGCTATATGTGAATGTTTGTTAATTAAAGTAATTAACAAAATTCTGAATAAATTTAATAAAAGAGTTTTATTAAATGAGAGAGCATTAAATTTGGAGAAATTTAATGCATTTAAAGTGGAGACTTTAAAAGGGAATGTGAAGAGGCATTTTAATGTGGAGGGGTTACCACCACATGAATGGGGGAGGTGAGGGGTCACCCCCCATGCGCCGGCCATGGAGAGAGGGGGCACCCCCCCCTCCTCCTATAAAAGGCCACCCATTCTCTCCTTCATCCTTACACCTCCTTGTGAAGGATCTTTCTCCCCCTC
This sequence comes from Avena sativa, assembly GCA_916181665.1. Classification (NCBI taxonomy): domain Eukaryota; kingdom Viridiplantae; phylum Streptophyta; class Magnoliopsida; order Poales; family Poaceae; genus Avena; species Avena sativa. The sequence goes on along the minus strand of OV702288.1, from coordinate 621,680,897 downwards.
TAGAATTATTCCCCCATAGTCTCGGATTAGCGAGATACATGTTCCCGGTGGCATTTCATCTGGAAGGAGTTGCTGCTTCTGCTGGATCGCTGGAGTGAGGAGGTGGAGGTTGTCCGGTGGCTTGAACGTGTGTGCGAGTGCGGATGCGCTGCTGAGTTGCGGCTCTCGGACTTCCTCACGATCTTGAGATCGGCAAGTGTACGACTACATCAACCACGAGTTCCTACTCGTTAACAAAGCTCGTTGTCTTCGAGGGTAAGTTCTCCATGGATGTATGTCCACCCGTTGCTCTATATCTAGTAGATAGATCTTGGCGTATAGTTCTCATCATAGGAAAATTTTTGTTTTCTATGTTGCGGACCCAGCAAATAGCATCTCAATATCCATCAGATCCCCGCAAACACAACATGCAGAATTACAAAGACATGATCTTGATCATGAACGGAGCTCACAAGATCTAAACATGAAAGCACAAAGGAGGAGAACCAGCCATCTAGCTACTACATGGATCCGTAGTCCAAGGATGAACTACTCAAACATCACACTGGAGGCTTGCATGGTGATGAAGAAGGCCTCCAGGGTGAATTCCCCTCTCCGGCAGGGTGCCAGGAAGAGCTTCAGATCCCTCCCGATCTAGGGATGGAGATGACAGCGGCTACAGCCTCTTTCATGGATTTTTGATCAGGTCCTTAGGGTTTTCATCCCGAGGGCATCTTATAGGCGGAAGGGGAGGCCTAGGGGTGTCGGAGGCGGCCATACCACCCCCTGGCGCGGGCCAGGCTAGGCCGCGCGGCCATGTGGTGTGGTGGCCCCTTGTCCCCTCTCCGTCTCGTACGCTGGCATCTGATGACTTCCGGAAAAATAGGCACTTTGGCTTTTGTCCCGTCCAATTCCGAGAATATTCATTTTCTGACTTTCCTGGAACCAAAAACAGCAGAAAACAGGCAGCTGGCACTGTGGCTCTTGTTAATAGGTTAGTCCAAGAAATCATATGAAAAGTACTCCAAAGTGTGGGCAAAACACAAGAAAGTGGATAAAATCAAGCATGGAACATCAAAAATTATAGATACATTTGCAATGTATAAAATCCCTAGATCTCAAATATGAATGTCACATTTGAGTGGGAGCATGAAATTATTCTGTGATATGTGGACGACATATGTGAATGATGTGATTGGTGTTAATAATATTTAAGTTAGATAAATAAGGATGAAGTTGAAGTTATTAAACAATAAGATCTATCGAGATAGATTGGTGAGTTTAATAAACACTGAATGTCGAATGCTTCCTGGACTTGATTCTGAAAGATGTTCAGAATGTCCTAAGCAAGATTCTGAAGTAACTCAGAATGTAACAAGGTAAGAAAGAAGTTCTTGCTGAATGAGGCATTGGGTATTGCAACTATGGTTGAAAGAAATAGATGCGTTGCATCTCCTATGCCTCAATCATAGGTTCTTCCATATAACCATGTTGTTTACTCGACATAATGTGACCCAAAGTTCTGGTTGAAAGGACTAGCTCTTAACTGTAAGAACATGTCTTTAAGTGATTCCTGAGTTGATCACTGAACCAGAATTAAGTTTGTACTTAAGTAGCAAGAAGCACTGTAAGTCGCATAGTTGCATTTCATGCACTAGGATCTACATAGATATATGGAAGTATAAAGGCTACATCTGATGTGATGTATAATGTTATGGCGGGGCTAGTTCGCTTTTAACGTAGCATGATGTGTCCCAGGGCCCAGGGCCCATGAGAAAGCCCTCGAGGTTGATCTAACGTCATTGTAAGCTCCTGGAATCCGGCCTCGTTCTGCTACCATGACTATAGTATATACACAAAGGATAGCAAAGTGTGTTTCAAAGTTTAGATGACAACAGTGAAAACAACCGTCATCATAAACACTAGAAACAAAAGTCTCAGTTTGTCGCCATACAAATGCTTCGACCCATTATAAGATAATGGAGTGAATGTCAAAATTAGGAAGACATTAACGATTTGCAAAAGACATAATGATCTAGTAAAACAGAACATGGACATGACATTTCCCATGAGCATGCATAATCTGTAAACGCATATGGCATATGGTTTATATGAGTAAAATGCGAGCTAGTTTATTTGTACTCTAGTGCAAGTGGGAGACTGAAGGAGATATGCCCTAGAGGCAAATAATAAATAGGTTTTTATTGTCATATCTCAATTAGTTTATAATAGTTTCATATTGTGCTATAACTGTGCCAAGTAGAAACATTGGTACAGGCGTGGTATGAAACAACCAAGTCCCTAGTAGCCTCTATTCATACTAGTTCATTGGCCACGAAGATGATCTGGGTTTCAAGATCATGGGCATTTATGCCGACTAACAACAAGATCACATCATTGGAGAATGATGTGGTTATACATTCCTCGAAGGATTGCAACATGATCAAGTCATATAGTTCATTGTTGCAACAGCTATACCTAGACTCCTTCTCCTTAGACCGTGAGCTCATATTACTTGCTTTTTCCCTAGGCTGCTTTGACTACATCAACCATCATCTGGTAATACGGTGGCCATAAAGGTGTATGTTGGGTATTTCAAAGGAGCAGTTGATGACATGTGACTGCAAGACCGGGATTTGTTCACCCACATGACGGGTAAAGATACATACGGCCGGCTTGGTGAGATTACATCCATAAATGTTGCAACATGTGACTAGGTCACGGGGATGTAATATCACGGTAACAAGAAAACATAACTTGTTGTGAACGAGATTGAACAAAGGTATGGGATACCAGTGATCGGATCTCGAACAAGTTGTATCGAGAAACAAAAGGAAGAGGATGCTACATTTAGACGGTTCAAACGACATTGTCATCAGGAATGCATAGGGGTCACATGGACATCCCTGGTCCCTGTGTTGATCATTAATACAGATCATGTCTAGAGCATTCCCGAGCCGTTAGAGGATGCACTTAAGGGTACGATGAGAGTGATCATTCGTAATATGGAATCACTGTAGAGAAAGAGAGAAAGTCGGGTTCCGTGGAGAGATCCGAAGTTGTTCGGAGAAACAATAAAGGAAAAGCCCCAAAAAGTGTTTTTGGATAAATGGGAATTTAAATATATATTTATTATATGTTAATTGTGAATTAATATATTCTAAATAATATTTAGATTAAGATTATTAAAGGCAACTTTTATATTAGGCTAAATCCTGGAGGAAAATAGCCTAGAATAAAAGCTGCAGAAAAAATAAATGGAAAAAGAGAAAAACAGCCAGCTCTGTGGGCGGCGGATAACCGCCACCGCACAGGGCGGCGGGCAACTGGGCGACGCCAGCAGGCAGGCTAGGCCGCCATGGTCCGCCGCTGGCCAGCCGACCCACCCGGGCTGGATAGCAGGCCACCGCCGGCGCGAGCTGGGCCGCAGGGCTGCCGGCCTACCCGGGCTGGGTTGCCAGGCCGCCAGGGCGAGCTGGGCCACCGACGCGTGGCAAGCCTACCCAGGGTCGCTGCCCCTAGCAGGTCGCCGCCTCGCGGGTGAAGCTGAGCCCGGGTGGGCCGCGCCAAGGCCCACTCGGCCAGCCCCTGGTGTTTGCCTTTTTATTTTTATTTAGCTATTTTCTGTTTGATATTTGGGCTGAGTACTTTTGGCCCATTTGACAGTCCGAATTTCTGCTGACTTTTTCCTTTAGTATTAGTCCCACATGGCTAACCCAATGGGGAGGGCACACCCTCTCCGCCTATATAAAGGGGTGCCCATGGGTGGGATTAAATACACAATTTGAGAAGTCCTTTGGTTGACTTTCTCCCTCCCTCTCTCTATACCTCGTGACCATGGCCCCAAGTCTGGGCTGTGCGATTAAGGCACACATACAGTATGCCGTTGCGCTGCAGGGATTCTTAGCCGGATATCAACTTCTGCACTCCCGGCGGGATCGGGGAGCCGGAGGTCTCATCATGCACCGGCTGTGTACGAAGACACGAGGCGCAACACTTGGGGCGCTTCAATGTCGTGAGCCGGAGCTGTTGCATGATGAAGATGATGAAGATGAAGAAGGAGCAAGGGGTGACCTGCGAGGAGCTTCGTGACCTTGAGGTCAGCTTTGAGTACGACTACATCAACCACGTTCTCCGTGGAACGTTAACCGCGTACGGTCTACAAGGGTATGTATTCTCTACGCTTCGGCCGTTACCGCATTACTACATAGATAGATCCTAGGCAAGTTTTGGGGTTCCACCGTAGGATTTTTTTGTTTTCTGCACCGATCCCCAATAGAAGGTAGGGAGAGACATCTACAATAGTATTTGCAAAGTAATCAATCTTAGTGTTCATAATATGGGTTCTTATTTAGTCATATTAAAATACTAGAACTCCCACTCAAACAAACATCCCTCAATATTCGTTGGTGACTACACGATCCCTTTACACCACATCATCCCCGATCATCACAGTCTTTGATGCAGCTGCCAGGGTACATATAAACATATCGATCACATCATATGGATGCATGCTTAACCTTTCAGTCATTTGTATTGTGAGGCCATGTTTGTACATGCTAGGCTCACCAACTCTAACCACAGTGTATTGTAGTGTATACATGGCTTATACCTATCGTAGGCAAACGCAGAGATGTCTAGCACCCGATCATCACGACCTACTTCATAACTGCGAACTTTCTTGGTGGTGCACACTTGTGAGAGAACGCGAATATTGGAATTATAGTATGAGGGATTATCTTATTATGCTACGATCGTAAGTATAATATTAGCACAACAAGATTCACACAACTATCAACATCTAATGCAAACAGTTATATATGTGTGATATCTAGTGGTTTTGTCTCGTCTTGATCTCCATCGAGAACACCGACATTTGCACCAGGTTCATGGTGCCACCATGCCTCCGGCCGTTCATATCATAAACACTTACCTAAAACCAGCAAAACAAAGTTAGACGCTTCTACTTTATCTTTGCAAGTTTTACGTGGTTGTTTGGGCTTTCGCACAAGAACTATTTCTTACCTACAAATCCAATCACAACATGGATTAACTAGTTACCGCTTTCAATCCCTTTTCATGGCCATCCTTTGTAAATGCCATATCAACTAACATCAGAGAGACAAAAACCCACCAACCACCTATATGGTACAGGCCATATGTTAGTCGTGGAACCGCGTAAGGTTATGCGTAAGGTTGGTCTGGGCCGCTTCATCCGACATTGCCACGATATTAGCAAGTACACATGAGAGGGTAGCAATTAGAAAATCAATGCGCACACAATCCATGTGTGTTCTCATATTGGTATATCTATGCATAGTTCCCTCTAATACCACTGAAGGTTTCCGTGGCAGAAAACAAAAAAATCATACTACGAGAATGCACCAACCCAAGATCTATGTATGGAGAAGTACAATAACGAGCGGGATACGGTATTCATACCTTTGAAGACCTAAGACGGGATTATATTCCCGCACAAACGTTGCTGATGAAGCCGAGCGAAGAACAACTCAAGGTCTAGAAGGCTCCAAGCTTCCATCACCACTAACGGTAGTGCCTCGTCCATCACCACTAATGGTAGTGCCTCGTCGAGTTTTACACGCTCCGGTCCAGTAAGGCAGCAGTAGAAGAAGATCCAGACCGATTCCAGCAGCACGACAGCGTGCGCTGGGTGGAGAAAACTCTACCTCATAGAGCACGTTCCAAACTTGGGAACACGCACGAGAGGGAGAGAGGGAGGGAGAGAGATAATAGAAAAGGACAATTGTGGGATGAAAATTGAGGAGGAATGGACCCTTATATAAAGGAAAAATCTAGGCACTCCCACCCTCCAAGTCCCGGGGTGGGACTATGTAACACCCTCTAATCGACCCTATGCAAGTTTTATCCCTTTCCGCCAAACCCGCATAGAAACGATTCAAGGACGCCCACCAGGCACTTTCGTGCGAGTGGAAAACGAAGTAATACTATTACACAACAGTCCTCGATGGGACCCACAGAACAGATATATACAACAACGACTCCATGAGTCAAGAATACAGATATACTATACAAAGATCCAAATCACCTTGACAACGATAGAGCGTCCGATTACGGACAAGATGCAAATGGGGCTAAGAGACCTGAAGAATAACCAATGGCGTCCATAACCCTACCCAGGCCAAGCCGGAAAGGTAACCCTGCTAACGACGTCGATCTCAAACCTGCTAAAACAAAAGGGGTGCCGACAAAGGGCAAAGGAAAAAGAGGAGCGTCAGTACTGAGGCCAGTACACGACGAGGCTAGAATTCGGCAGCTCTCGCCTACATAGGTATGGTGGGCTGAAGTGGCAGCGTAGCATGCACTAAACAACCTATAGAGACTCGATTCATATGTCGGCTATTAGAGAGGGATAAGAGAGACCTATTCGGATCCAACCTGAGACTAACACCAAACATACCCATCCTGGTATTTCCCCCTCGAGACCAAACGAGGAAGTCAGACCAAGGAACTCACACGGTTGGCAATTTTACTCATTCCATTATAGTTGAAGCACTTACTAAACAGATATACATAGCATGAGTCATCCTGAAGCATAAGTAGTGGGCAGTTTTAATTAACCACTCCGTGGTAGTTGGTACATTTACTAGTCAGATATAATTGTCCTGAGGAATCCCAAAATCCAGCAGTTGTTGGCACTTTTATCACATTCCATTGGAGTTGTAATACTTACTAGGCAGGTATAGTATGACACAGATCACCACAGATCCACCAGTTGTTGGCATTTTTAATATCCATTCCATTGTAGTGAAGCTGAATTACTAGTCACATATTAAGTCAAATTTATAACACTACTTTAGTTATGCTTGTCTATGATCGAGATACTGTGCTCCAAGTCGTCCATAACCGCGGACACGGCTTTCAGAAAGTTTTACCCTGCAGGGGTGCACAAATAGCAACACACACATGATCAACCTTGGAAAAACAAAATCAAAACCCAATGAGGCTTTCACGACAAAGCAATCACAGGATTCATAAAATATTTCAGGGGGCCACCCCACTAAGCTACCCGCAACGAAGTTGGCCGGCTCCAGAACGGACCCAGGGTTTGCGAGAACGGCTGTAAACGACTGGGAACCCAAAAGTGTGACTGGGCTTGTCGATACCGCGAAATCGTGCCGCGATCCAAAACAGTACAGGTGCTCCACGCACAATCGTAATTAAAGCAGTAAAGCATGGCATAAGTACAAGATAGTAATAAAGCCCCAAACTAGTTTGTGGCCCCAAGAAATAAGAAATGAATCAAGCTCTGGCTAAGGGGGATTCATAGAGTCTCCCGTATGTGGATAGTGCAAATAGTCAAGGAACAGGTATCAAGTACTCAGGGCCCTACGGGACACAAGTGAGCGTGGAAGAACCAAATAGCATCTATTGCCCACCGATGCCTCTGCATTAGTTATATCTAACATTTTAATAGTTGTATTTAAAGTCATGATCATCTCCACCATTAAGCATCTCCACCATTAAGCATGTGCCAACCTTCCAACAACGATGGGACAACAACGACGTAAAACAGCACCTGAGCAAGCAACTACGACTCGCAAGGCCGACTGTCTATCCAATAACAAGCAATAGGATGTGTCCAAGGCAATATAGAGGCTGCATGGGATATAACTAGTGTACGAAAACTAAAGCATCGCGACACGGATAGCAATAGATCAACAGGAGGAAATAAAGACTACAAATGCAAAATAGGAAGAAGGGGAAGAGATGCTCGCCTGGGAAACACTGCCAACGGATCATATCCGGAGAACTTGTCGATACTCGCATCAACTCATCGGCCTAATCCGCGAAGAAGCAAACACTAGAAGAAACACCGGATGCAATATTTAATACTATGGCAAAAGATCCGGCATGATTATGATATGATGCAGATGCAGTGCAATTAGGCAATATTAAGCGGAACCAGGGTCCCGACAATTAATTACACGGTTCAAGTTATTTATCTACCCCGCAAATTAAATGTTGGATTAACAAGGCGAAACATGGCATCGGTTTGCTACACCAATTTAAATGGGGGCCATATGAGACAGAAATAACCCGCATATGGTCTCCATATTTAATTTAGGTGAATCGACTATTTAACCCAACCCGCCAGATGACATGTATGCAAGCATGATGATTTAATGATGAGACAGGTATATGTCATATTATAAAAATAGGGGCTTAGGGTCACACATCTGGGTTCGGAAGATCTTGGTTCGATGTGGTTCGGGTTTGGTCTCCGGCGTCGGCGAGATCAGTCTTCGCCTCCGGGAACAGGGTCATGGCGTTCGTGAGGGAGAGCTCGGGGCTTCGAAAACCGTGAAGGAGATCTTGTCGGGTCCGCATATCGGGTCTGTCTTGGCGTTCGGGATGAAGAACTCGTTCTGAGGGTTCAGTCTCGGGCTTCGGTCGACGGTCTAGGTTTCGCCTTAGGCTCTTCATCTCGTGTATCAGCGTCACCTTCACTTGGCGCCTTGCCGGTTTTAGATACATGGCGGTGGTCCAACTCGGTAGGGGCACGGACATAATGCACCCGAAGTTCTTGACGGACCAGACTGGCTCAAAGGCAAACCTAGCAAGACAGAAACGATGGACGCCAAACATAGCAGCACGATGGTGATCTTGGTATCTTACAGAAGAAAATGTAGCTGAGAAAAACCATCAGAGGGAGGTCACCATCTGAACAAGCGGCAACATGCCCGTTAGTTACTACAGTGAGCAACAACATACATCGTGCATGCGCTGGCTGCAGGAACACGGACAAGGAGCCGATGGCGGAAGCAGACACCTGACTCGGAACGGGCCGGAGAAGAGGAGGCACTGCCGGCGACGGGGTTGACCGGGGCAGCGAGCTCGTGGGCCAGCAGCCGGTGAGAACGGGCGGTCGTGGCGGCGGTTTCCAGCGACGAAGGGGAGGGGGTCGAGGCGACGGGGCGAGGTCATGAGGAGGCAGCGCCTCCGGGGTCAGGGTACTGGCCGCTGGTGACGGCGGCAGCGCCGGAGGAGCTCGGGCGGCCCCGCGTGGAGGGGATGGGGCATAGGCGGCGCACAGAGGAAGGCGAGAGGGAGACGCCGGCGTGGTCGACGCTGGCGGCTATAGAGGAGGAAGAGATGCCGAGCTCGACGGAGTAGGGCGGCGCCCGCACGGGACCTGGCGGTGTCGGGCCCGGGCGAGGAGGACAGGAGAGCAGGGATCCGGCGGCAGCGCGGCCTGCGGCAGCCTCGCAGGAAGGAGACGCGCAGGGTCACGAGGCGGCGGCGGAAGGTGGAGGAGGGAGCGAGCACCAGCGGCGAGGAGGAAGGCGGTGCACGGAGGGGATCGCGTGGGGATCGGTGTGGGCGAGAGGAGGGAGGTGCGCCTGGGGGCGGGGGAACCGAGACGGGCTGTCGGTGGAGCATGTGGGGATGGGCCCGCCTGGCGGTTGGTGGGGAGAGGGTCACGCGGGGTGGGGGGTTTAAGGAGGGACCGGGTGAGAGCGACGTGCGAGGGGTTGGTGGGGATTTCGCTGCGTGGGGTTGGGGCTGGGCGACGCGGGGTGATGTGGCAGTCCGGGAGTGGGCGGGGTGAGGTGGAGGGGAGGGAGATGGCGCGTGTGTTGCGTGTGTGTGTGTGTGTGTGAGGGAGGGAGTTGGTGAGGTAGGTTGGAGTGGTGGGGATTGGCCAGGGGGTGGGGCCAGGTGGAGTGGAGGGAGATGGCGTGTGGTGGATGAGGCGATGGTGGCCTGCAGGTGGCGGCTGGGGGAGGGAAAAAGAGGGAGTAGCTAGGGTTAGGTTTTAGCTTAGGTTTTTGGGGTAGTAGGCTAGCTGGCCGGGCCTTTGGGCCTGACCGGCTGCCTCCCCTAAAGTATTTTTATTTTTAGTTGTTTTATTTTTAAAGACTTTTATAAATAGTTTTAGACAAACCATGCATGATGACATGACGATGCTCAAATGCAATGTGGCATGATGACATGAGCATGCGGTCATGACGATGCAATGCACAAAAACAACGCGATTTTCTAGTAGTGGTTTTGCGGGGCGCCACAGACTAAACCTTGGAGAGGTGGGAGGGGGCTACCGCCGACGGTGGACTGGGCCTCACGCACGCACCAGGCCCACCTGGTGGCCGGTGACGGTGGGATCCGCCACCTGTGCGCCCAAGCCCACCTAGGGCAAACGCCTCCCCCTCTTGGGCCTCCTCCCTCCTAGGGAGGGCATATGTGGGTTTTTTCCTTTTTTCTTTTATTTAAATAATTATATTTAATATTAATTCACCAATTAAATATTAAATATACTTTATTTTAATTCCTATTTATTCAAAACTCCTTTTGAATAGTTTATGAACACTTCGGTATCTCTCGGGAACACTTACGGTTCTCTCTCTTTCTATTTCTCTATCGGTATCGGATCAACCCGCAGTGTTTTTACCCTTAAGCATGACACCCTTATGGTTCAGGAATATTCAGACATGACCGAGACAACTCTCTGATCAATGACCAACATTGGTATCTAGAAACACATGATGGTCCCTTCATATTCCACGAATTTGGTTGTTCGCTTAAACCATTTCTTTTGCACAACTATATCTGGTTTGTTCAAGACCTGATCTCATGTATCCATATACAGTTCGATTTTATTACTAACAAACATTTTTACTCGTTTCCGTGATATTACATCCTCATGACCTAGTCACATGCTTTCAAGCTCATTGATGTAATCTTACCGAGTGGGTCTAGAGTATTTATCCATCACTCGGATAGAAAAATCCCGATCTCGATAGATACGCCTCAACTATTCCTATGGAATACCCATACACACCTTTATAGCCACCCAGTTATGGTCAAAGGATTAAGTTATTATGCTTTGCTAGATATCGCAACATTAAACATTGTGACTAGATCACATTGCAATACTATGGTCATGTGTGTCCATCACTCTGTTAAGTGACCTCGTTATCAGTTGACATTTTAGTTAAATCATGATCGGAAAACCTTGATCATCATCTGTCAAACGAACTAGTACTAGAGGATACTAGGGACGTGTTCATTTATATATTACACATGTATTAATATTTCCGCTTAATACAATTATAGCATGATACAAAATTATTTTGAATATTAGAGATATATCAATAAAATAACTTTATTTATTGGCCTCTATGGCATATGTCCTTCAAATCCATAATTGAATCTGTGTTTTCCGCTTCCGCCTGATGTTTAATGAGTGATGTATGAGGATATAATCCTAAAATATTATTACTATTATCTATCTATATATTTCGATCTTGTCGTAATGACGTTGCAATATATTTTTATTTTGTTCTAGATGGATATGCTCTAAGATACTCTTGTATGTAGTTGGTGTACATACTCATTTGCGTATAGTTGACTCGCAGACCAACTGGTCTCGTTTCTCGCACTTGAAGCTATAACCATGAATTTGGGTGGGATGGTTGACCAGTATTGTGCCCTGCCATTGCGTCCTGCTTGTGGGCAGTCTCGTGGCCTCCACGGTAGTACATCCTTCCTAATTCGGGTTATACCAACTTGTGATTTATAAACGTGAGTTCTAGGGGATTACACACAACCATGGCCCTCCTCTATAACATCGGCATGTCGCCGCCGTTCCACCCCCATGCGAGAGCCAGTGGAGGACGCCGGTCGGCTCCGACTCCCTCCTTCAGACCGGCAGCGCCTTGCATGTGCTCCTCCTCCCACAACCCTCTCTGATGTGTTGCCTCCTCCATAGACCAGACTACGTCGCGGTGCTTCAAGTCTCACGGCAACCACCATGACAACAGGAATGGGGTTGCTGTTGTGAGGCAACCATCGCATCTACGAGCCTAGGCCTAGGCTCCCGGTGGACTGAACGAGCTCGAGGGGCGACCTCCGCGCTGGAGAGGGGCAAGCGGGTGGTACAAGCATCGACGTCGTGGCGTCTACTACGAGGAGCGACAATTTCTGCTACATGAGGGTGAGGCATCTACTACGAGCGGCGGCGTCTTCTGGTACATGCGGCGGCGACGGCTCCTATGAGCTAGGGCGGCTCTGCCACATATTCATATTTATTTTGCTACTTTCGCATAATGTTTTGCTACAATAGTTTTATGATTTTGCTACGAGGTCGCTACCGATGTCTCCGACGAAATCGGTTTTGCTACATTTAGGATATTGTTTGCTACACTGATACATTTTTTCGCTACATTTGTTCTCCTGTTTTGCTATACTATAATGTTTTTGCTACGAGGTCTCTAGGTCTCCCGACGAAAATCTTCTATTTTTTTAACGCGAATCGTTTTTTGCTACATGTAGTAAGCGGGATTTTTTTAGCAAAAGAGGGATTATGGGTTATTTTAGATACATGTCACGCAGGGAAGCATGAGGATGCGGGATTAGTGCTCGCCTTTTCTGTTTAAACAACTTAACTTTTTTAATGAATTTAAATAATTCAAGGATGCTAGTAATTTTTTTAGACAACGAGTTATCGTTTGCTAACTTCTTGCACTATATTTTGGATTGTTCATTTTGGGCTAGAAAATCTAGCACACGGGCACGAAGATGGCCGCATCAGCCCACTAAAAGCTGGTCGCCACTACCGGGCAAAAAAAAAGAAACAACAAAAAAAAAACTGGTCTCCACAACACTAGTCTCGTGTCTGTCGTCCAAATATGCTGTCACACACACCAAGCCCTAGTGCGGGAAGTCGTCTCGTCTTCAGATAGCACTCCTCGTGTTGCTCGAGGCGAAGTAATGGAGGACTGGCGGGCGGAGCGATGGGATGGAGAGCTGATGCCCGTCGTTTTGTGGATAAACTCATCTCGTTCCGTCGTTCCCCCTTATTGTCCCCTCCCCCACGAGCTCACAAGTGACAAGTATCCCCACCTTCCAAATCTTCAATGCTCGGAGAAGTGAGCTAGGGCAAATTACTGACCACACTACACCACAGTTCGAGGAGGGGATCAAGTGAGCAACCAAGCATTTTGAGTAAACTAAACGGGCGGTCCTAATTCTTTTCTCACACCTTCATTTTGATCCCTATTCTTTGAAATTACACATGTAAGGTCCTAAATCTTTGGTAAGTGATTCATCCGAGGTCCTAAATCGGTTTGATCGGAGTTGACCGATGCCACGTCGGCAGTGAGACCCACGAGGCTTACCAGGTCATTGTGCGTATTTGTGAATAAGCCCCCGAGGTTCTGTTTCTTCTAAAAGGTTGTCTACTCTTTGGAGCCCACTGATGGGTTCGTAGCATGGAAAACAAAAAAATTCTATCGCAAGAACGAACAAAACCCAGATCTAATCTAGATAAAATCCAAGGTCTAATCTATTAGACATGTGCAACGAGATAGATCTGTACTAACCCTTATAGACCCGAAAGCGTTACGAGATCGGATCTCGTGGTTGATGTAGTCGATCACTTGCCGATCTCAAGATCGTGTGGACGATCCTTCCGGTGCCGCGTTCCGGCAGCGCTTCTGCAATCGGTCACACGTGCGGAGTCGAAGCAGACCTTCCTCTCCCCGTTCCAGCGAGCAGCGGAGGTAGTAGATCTTCTCCACGGAATCCCAGCAGCACGACGGTGTGGTGGTGGTGGTGGAGTAGAGAATTCTGCAGGGCTTCGCCTAAGCCTGAGCAGAGGGAAGGAGGAGGAGAGAGGCGGCTAGGGTATGAAGTAGTAGAGCGCAAGGGGGTGGCGCCCCCACCCCTCTATTTAAAGGAGGGAGGCGCCATGGGAGGGGGAGTCCTAGTAGGACTCCCCTCCCTTCCTTAGCCGACGGATTGGGAGAGGGGAGGAGTCCTCCTCCCCACGACTCCTTGTCTTGCCCCACAAGGACTCCTTGATCCTTTCTTGGTTTTCAAGCAAACTCCAAGAAATCTCCTAGAACCTTCCAGAACATTCCGAAACCTTCTAGAATCCCCATACAAATACTCCGGAACATTTCCTAACTTAGAAAATGATCCCCAATATATGAATCTCATTCTCCGGACAATTCCGGATCTCCTCGTGATGTCCCGGATCCAATACGAGACTCCGAACAACATTCGGTCTCCAACGCATATTCCATATCTACTTAAAACAACTTCGAACCTTAAGTGTGTCACCCTACGGTTCGTGAATATGCAGACATGATGAAGACACCTCTCCGATCAATAACCATTAGCGGGATCTGGAGATCCATAACGGCTCCCACATACTCAACGATGACTTCGTGATCGATAGAACCATTAACATACGAAACCAATTCCCTTTGTCACGTGATACTCTACTTATCCGAGGTTTGATCGTCGGTATCTCCATACCTAGTTCTACCTCGTTACTGATAAGTACTCTTTACTCGTTCCATGATATGTCATCCCTTGTGACCTAGTCACATGCTTGCAAGCTAACTAGATGACATTCCATCGAGAGGGCCCAGAGCATATCTATCCGTCATATGGACGGGCAAATCCCAATCTTGGTCCATGCGCTTCAACACATACTTTCAGAATACCCAATGTCACCTTTATAACCACCCAGTTACAAAGCGGCGTTTGATGTCATCAAAGTACCCATCCGGTGATGGCGATTAACATAACCTCATGGTCGAAGGATTAGGTTACTATGCATTTGAAAAGCTTGTAGCAAAACGAACTTAATGACTTGATCTTATGCTATGCTTACTATGGGTGTGTGTCCATCACATCATTCTCCTAATGATATGATCTTGTTATTAACGACATCCAATGTCCATGATCAGGAAACCATGATCATCCATTAATCAACAAGCTAGTTTAACAAGAGGCTTACTAGGGACTCTTTTATGTTTACAAAACACACAAGTATTAATGTTTCCGGTTAATACAATTATAGCATGGGATGTAAACATTTATCATAAACATAAAGATATAATAATAACCACTTTATTATTGCCTCTTGGGCATATCTCCAACAGTCTCCCACTTGCACTAGAGTCAATAATCTAGTTAAAAAACTTGTGCATTCAACACCTATGGCACACTTGTGTTGTATAGACACTATTGCTAGTGGTAAACATAATCTTCAGATCTGACACTTCCAGGTCCGTGTGTATTTGCATGTCCTTGCGTCTCTACGCATTACTCATTCTCCAATGAGATGGCATTGTATAAATTTGGTCCTTTGGTGAGACCTTTAGTTCCTTGGGATTAAATCATGTTGATACAATTTTCATACAATGTATCTTCATAGTATTATCCCGCTATGAACCACACCTAGTTTGATAACAAACTACTTGACGCAAATGCCCTCATTTGCTGCTACAATAACAGTCGTATACTTAGCCTTTTGTTGTAGTATCTGTCATAATGTTTTAACTTTGGTACTCAACCAAATCCGTTATGGAACTTCCTTTCCATTACATTGTGCCACCCATAGTTTAAATTGAGATAAACTTAATTTGTGACAAAACTAGTATCAATGTAACAATTTACAATGAACTATTTGTCACCACTATATAAATAATATATTCTTAGTTCTTCCAAAGATCATAGGAATATCCCTACTATTTTTCCAATGATCATCTTATGAGTCATTCTGGTATATGCTCATAACATTTAGAGCATAGGACATATCTGGATGTGTACATCTCAAAGAATGATTGATCAAAATATTCTTGCGATTTCACCAAGTGTCAAAACACTTGAATCTCGTGTCAACACACTTGAATCTTGATTCAGTCCTTTCCGTGTGTCAAGAACCTTCCTTGTTGTTTTCATATTGAACTCATTCAACATCTTATCTATGTACATTTGGCAAAACCATATTAGCGCCTCAATCTATCCATATAGACATTGATGCCTAATTCTTGGGTTATGCCCAAGTCTTTCATCGAAATGAAATTCTTAACCTGTGTCAATAAAAGATACATCATTTCTAATCAACAATATGTCTTTCACATAATGTATTAGAAATATGTCTTAGCGCTCCCACTTAATTTCTTGCAAAATGCAAACATCTTCATCGTCTCTGATGAAATTAAACCTTTTAACGGTTTCATCACGGTGAAGATTCCAACTCCGCGATGCTCACTTCAACCATTGAAGTTTTGCATACTCTTTTAGCATCTTTGAATTAACAAAACCCTTTGGATCGTGTCATGTACATGTCCTAGGTAACCATTCTATTAGAAGAACTTGTTTTGTTTGTTCAACTACCATATACCAAAATATATGTAGTGGTTGCTACATTAATCCGTCCAGACTAAATATCGCTATGAAAGATCAAATCTTATCATAGTCAATTCCTTGAACATTGTCGTAAACTCTTTCCGACATGTCGACTATTTCATAGATGTGAAACATCCATGTCTATTTCTTTATAGATCCATATACGACTGTAAGGTCTTGCACCTTTCCAGAGGGTCTTTCAAATTCAAAGCTTGATTTCTCGTGTATGGAATTATCACGGATTTTATGGCTTCAAGCCACTTAATGAAGTCAGGGCCCATCATTGATTATTTTCATGTAGTCGGTTCATCATTGTCAAACAACAATGATTTAACTCTCAAATCTTGGCATTTGATTACTTACCCGACCTACTTGGTTCAATAGGAACTTAGATCCCCGTGACCACATCCTTTGAGGCACGTGAGCCATGAGCATTGTTGCTGCCTTCGGGACACTTACCGACGCTGCGCAACTCAGCACATATTAGCCAAGGTTCCACAACCTTGTCAAAGTTCAATTGTCCTCCCACTTAACTTTTCACCAAAAATTCCTTCTCAAGAAACTCGGCATGGTTATTCGAAATAACCTACAAAGACATGCTCATCCGACTTTGGTTGTAAAAATTTTACTTATGCCTAGCAGACCAAAAATTTAAGAAAGGACAACCTGGGTTTTATCCCAAACCATGACTTATATTGTGTAATTTCAACGGATCACGATGGAGCTCTTTTCGGTGTAAAAGCGATAGTCACTAAAGCTTTAATCTTTAAAATATAAAGGCAGTTTTATAAATGACACCTTTGATCTTATCATGTCAAACAAGGTTTCATTACATATCTTGAACACTCCATACTCCTATGGTGTTTTGGGAAATGCAAATCCATGGAATGATTCTTCAAATCTTAGGTGTTTTGCTAAACTTGTAACTCAAACATCTTTCTTGTTACAATAATTTTTCACTTCATCTTGAAAGTCTTTGAACATTTTCAAATGTTTCATACTTCTTCCTTATTGAGTAAGTATATACATATACTCACTCAAATCTTCGGAGAAAGCATATGAAGTTGAAATCCATCGCCCACGACTACACATAATGGACTATATACATCAATATGTACAAATTCCAATCAGTTAGTCGTCCTTCCTCTTTTGGCCTACGAACGGAGTTTTAATTATCTCCAGGAAAGTATCACAAGCGTCATTTGATCAAAATCAAAGACTCCAAAAATCCATCAACATGGAGTTTCTTCATGTATCCCTTTCAATATAATTTAAACGGCGATGTCACTTCACAAGTGATCTTTCAATCATTTGTCTTGCGACATTTTAGCATTAGTTTTATGGTCGTTATTTCTCCAACCAGACTTGTATATCATCCATCTATTATGGAATACGGCAATTATTTGAACAACCTTTTATCGTTATAATACCTGATCAAAATAACAATTGTTGAAACAAATCTTGAAGGTCAGCTTTGATGTTAACGAGCAACACAACAACCCTTTGTTTGTTTTCGATGAACGTCATCACATATTCTCTTGCTAGTTACTTAGGCCATTGCAGTTCATGAATTATGTTGTCCTGTATGACACTTCATACCAACCAATTCGGTATCCAATACCGCAGAACCACATTGTTTAACAACCAAGGAATACAGCCATAACATGTATCTTCTATATACCTAAGTTGGACATCTCCAATCTTTTCTTTTCTGCCAAATATTTTATAGATTCTCTTTCAACAATTCCTTTTCTTTTAAAAGAATCTATCAACATCAATAGTGGTGTCATTCATATGACACATAGTACGAAGTGTGTATAGTCAAATACTAATACCTTTGAACTTGCACTTTGAAGTGGATCACCTTCATCAAATGTTTGGCATTCTTTCAAAATTCCATTCTTTAGTAATCTTTTAGCGTAGTAAACATTTTACTTACATCTTATATTCATCCTTATCATGACAATTTTCATGATCAAGCTGCTATAGCTTATAAAGGTGAACTGCGAGTATAATGTTTCTTTTCCAAAACCTTTTGGAGGATTAGGACGACTGGTGTCTCCAATCTTCACAAATTCTCATCAAATATGAGGACGTATACTCTATCATGTTGTAACCAATACATTGTTTTAGATATCGCAATACCTTTCACATATGATGGTTTCTGAAACATTGCTTTCAGCTCTTAGATAAACTTGATATTAAAAACAATCTTTTGAGTATCAAGAATCATGGAGGCAAACATGATACATTAGATACTAACACTGGAATTGTTACTCTTGATTTAATACTGTTTATTAAACTTCACAGAGTAAACGGAGTTTGCTGAAAGTTTGCAACGGGACTTTTAAACTTTAGATTGACACTCAAAACAATACGATACCAGTTCGTATAGCAAATATCCAGAATTTCTACAGTTTCACTATCTCAACTATAACTAAGCGTAAGGTGGTGAACGGATGCCAATGACTACAACAAACTATGCAAATTCACTTTGATTGTGTTTATGATAAATTGAGTTTGACTAATCCAAATTACAAATGAACTCCCACTCAAAACAACATCCCTCGAGTTGTTTTAGTGATTACACGAACCAAATCCACTACACCAAGTCTGATCATCACGTGAGATGATGTAGCTTTAAAGGCGAACAATTAACATGTTCATCATATCACTTATATGATTCATGCTCTACCTTTCGGTATTCCGTGTTCCGAGACCATGTATGTACATGCTAGGCTCGTCAAGATTAACCTTAGTTTCCGCATGTGCAAATCTGGCTTGCACCCGTTGTATGCACATGTAGAATCTATCACACCCGATCATCACGAGATGCTTCGAAACGACGAGTCTTAGCAACGGTGCCTACTAAGGACGAACACTTTATTACTTGATATTTAGTGAGAGGGATCATCTTATAATGCTACCGTCGCGATCTAAGCAATACAAGATGCATAAAGGATTAACATCACAGGCAATTCATAATTAGTGTGATATGATATGGCCCTTTCTTCTTATGCCTTTGATCTCCATCTCCAAAGCACGGACATGATCTCCATCATCACCAGCATTGCGTCAAGGTCAGTGGCGCCGCTTCATGGTTGTCCATCATCACTAGCAACTATTACAACTACTTGGAATAAAGCTATTACAAGATGAATAGACATGCAGGTCTTAACAGAATTAAAGACAACCGTTAGGCTCCTGCCGGTTGCCATATTACAACAAGGATCATTGCATACATCAAATATAATCACAATCACATTATGGCCATATCACATCACAAAACCCCTGCAAAAACAAGTTAGACGCCTCTAATTTTCTTTGCATGTTCTACGTGGTTTGGGGCTTTCGAATAAGAACAGATCTTACCTATGAAACTGAACCACAACGTTGATACAAGTGCTATCGAGTGCAAAGTGTAGATTGGATCTATACTATGATGGGAGAGACAGACACCCGCAAAGCCACTTGTGCAATACGAGTTGCACGTCAACTGTGGAGCAAGTCTCATGTGCGATGACATGTAAGGTTAGCCCGAGCCGCTTCATCCCACCATACCGCAAGATGCAAAGTACACAAAGCAAAAGACGGCACGAGCACCAATGCCCACAAAACCATTGTGTTCTACTCGTGCAACAGATCTACGCATAGACAAGGCTCTGATACCACTGATGGGTTCGTAGCATGGAAAACAAAAAATTTCTATCGCAAGAACGAACAAAACCCAGATCTAATCTAGATAAAAGCCAAGATCTAACCTATTAGACATGTGCAACAAGATAGATCTGTACTAACCCTTGTAGAACCGAAAGCTTTACGAGATCGGATCTCGTGGTTGATGTAGTCGATCACTTGCCGATCTCAAGATCGTGTGGACGATCCTTCCGGCGCCGTGTTCCGGCAGCGCTTCCGCAGTCGTTCACATGTGCGGAGTCGAAGCAGACCTTCCTCTCCCTATTCCAGCGAGCAGCGGAGGTAGTAGATCTTCTCCACGGAATCCCAGCAGCACGACAGTGTGGTGGTGGTGGTGGAGGAGAGAATTCTGCAGGGCTTCGCCTAAGCCTGAGCAGAGGGAAGGAGGAGGAGAGAGGCGGCTAGGGTATGAAGTGGGAGAGCGCAAGGGGGTGGCGCCCCCACCCCTCTATTTAAAGGAGGGAGGCGCCATGGGAGGGGGAGTCCTAGTAGGACTCCCCTCCCTTCCTTGGCCGGCGGATTGGGAGGGGGGAGGAGTCCTCCTCCCCACGACTCCTTGTCTTGCCCCACAAGGACTCCTTGATCCTTTCTTGGTTTTCAAGCAAACTCCAAGAAATCTGCTAGAACCTTCCAAAACATTCCGAAACCTTCTAGAATCCCCATACAAATACTCCGGAACATTTCCTAACTTAGAAAATGGTCCCCAATATATGAATCTCATTCTCTGGACAATTCCGGATCTCCTCGTGATGTCCCGGATCCAATCCGAGACTCCGAACAACATTCGGTCTCCAACGCATATTCCATATCTACTTAAAACAACTTCGAACCTTAAGTGTGTCACCCTACGGTTCATGAATATGCAGACATGATGAAGACACCTCTCCGATCAATAACCATTAGCGGGATCTAGAGATCCATAACGGCTCCCACATACTCAACGATGACTTCGTGATCGATAGAACCATTAACATACGAAACCAATTCCCTTTGTCACGCGATACTCTACTTATCCGAGGTTTGATCGTCGATATCTCCATACCTAGTTCTACCTCGTTACTGATAAGTACTCTTTACTCATTCCATGATATGTCATCCCTTGTGACCTAGTCACATGCTTGCAAGCTAACTAGATGATATTCCATCGAGAGGGCCCAGAGCATATCTATCCATCATATGGATGGACAAATCCCAATCTTGGTCCATGCGCTTCAACACATACTTTTAGAATACCCAATGTCACCTTTATAACCACCTAGTTACGAAGCGGCGTTTGATGTCATCAAAGTACCCCTCCGGTGATGGTGATTAACATAACCTCATGGTCGAAGGATTAGGTTACTATGCATTTGAAAAGCTTGTAGTAAAACGAACTTAATGACTTGATCTTATGCTATGCTTACTATGGGTGTGTGTCCATCACATCATTCTCCTAATGATATGATCTTGTTATTAACGACATCCAATGTCCATGATCAGGAAATCATGATCATCCATTAATCAACAAGCTAGTTTAACAAGAGGCTTACTAGGGACTCTTTTATGTTTACAAAACACACAAGTATTAATGTTTCCGGTTAATACAATTATAGCATGGGATGTAAACATTTATCATAAACATAAAGATATAATAATAACCACTTTATTATTGCCTCTTGGGCATATCTCCAACACCCACGAGCCTCCGTTCGATCAGGACCCCAACGGCGGCGCACAGGTAATCCCCTACCCGCCTCCTGGCCGACCTCCCCATGGCCTCCCTCTTCCATGGCCGTCCCTTCCCCGCATGAGGACACATCACCCATACAAAAGCAGCAGCAGGCGGTTTGCAGGCATGGGGCAGCCGATCGATAAGATTTGTTTAGAAAAATGCCAATCTAGGCTAGATCGGAAAGAGCGGCAGGGCACACGGAATAGCTACGGGAATAACATGTGTAGGAAAAGAGCCCGTCCAGGAAGCTTGGGATACATCATGCAAAGCTGGTGCATGCCTGCGTGGGGGAGGCTCGGTGCATGCCGACGACGAGGGAACATGGTGGGCATTGGCAAGCTTGCCACCAACTCAATTAAAATTTGCAAGATATCGCTTAGGGATCGTGTTTTAGAAGAAATAAAACCTCAGGGGCTTATTCACAAATATGCGTGTTGACCTGGTAAGCCTCGTGGGCCTCACTTCCGATGTGGCACCAGTCAACTCGAGTCAAACCGATTTAGGATCTCACATGAATCACTTACGAAAGATTTAGAACTTAGATGTGCAATTTTAAAAAATAGAGACCAAAATGAAAACGCGGAGAAAGAATTAGGACCGCGGATACGGTTTATTTTGTCCGCCTGGTGGCACTCTCTCTTTGCCCGCGTCCTCCACCGCCGCAGCTTCGGCGCCGACGGCCTGTTCGACGGAATGCCTGAGACGCCAAACATTGAGGAGGACAAGGAAACGACTGTTGTGGATGACGGCGAAGGCTGCATCAGCATGCTCCCGGACGCGACCCTTGAGGAAGTACGGTCCTCGGTGCCGTCTCCGGCTGCCGCGGCCACCGACGACGAGATTTACAGCAGCGCAACTGCCCTGGCCAAGTTTGTCAATCACCTTCTTCTCCTCCGTGACCCAGTATGAGGACAGGGATCAGGCACTCCGATATGTTGAACAGTGGATTCGTTATGCTATATTCTGCAAGGTTCAGATACTTCATGTTGAGGGCGTCTTCGATTTTAACGATCGTGTGGAGCTATCCAAGGGGACTCTTATCTCTAGGCACCTGAGGAGCTTACACCTTTATTCTTTCAAGTTTGAGGGACACTCTCTAGATCTGTCGAGCTGTGATGCACTGGAGGAGTTAATGCTGGAGTCTTGTGACATCAATCCTAAGAACATATTCCCCAAATCTTTACGACATCTGAGCATCAGTCTTAATTCAACCTTCTTGGCTCCGGACACTCGCACTTCCATTGCTGCCCCAGGTCTTGTTACCTTGCATTTAACCTTCTTTCGGGGTTGGACTCCTTTGTTTGAGAGCATGCCATTACTTTTTTTAGATCAACATGGATTTTCTCCCCGGTTCCATTTCAAGAAATGAAACCCAAACCAAGTAACAAGTTAAAAACAGAGTCCAAAGTGCTCCGGCACAAAGCCAGTAACAAGGAGCACGCAAAAGAGGCTAAGAGTTTTAAGAACTCAAGCCTTAACAGTTTTGCTAGAACTAAAGTTCTCACAACCAGAGCAAATCTAGGACTAAAGGGAGGAAGCAGCTAAAGAAAATCAAATCACTACATGGACTTCGTCAGCAATCTCGGGGTGAGCCTTGAGGGACGTCGGAGAGGCGCGTCCTCCCTAACTCGAAGACGCGGTGGAGTTCCAGGTAGTGATCCACTCGAAGCTTGGACAAATCAACTTGCCTTGAGCTCCAGTGGGTTCTTTAGCCGGGATACCATCCGTTCCATGAACATGATGATCTTCCCTTCCTCCAGTTCTTTGAAAGGTATATTCCAGTTTCTCAGATAGGAAAGAACCAGGCGCCAAACCTGCTTCAAGTTAATCCAAGACGTATGATTAAACACTAGATTATTCCTATTATTCCATATGCTCCAGAGCACAGCAGCAGATACTACATTGAAATGTAAATGCCTTTTATTTGCTAGCCATTTGGAAGCCATGGACTCAAAATTAAACACTAAAATACCAAAAATGTCATTAACATCCTCCCATAACACCTTGGACACCACATAGTCAAAAAATAGGTGATGAACCGTTTCTATTTCCTTACAAAGATTACATTCAAGGGATTTAGGTATTCCTCTAGATCTAAGATTATCTCTAGTAAGGATTTTGTTTTGAGAGAAAAGCCAAAGGAAAACCTGAATTCTAGGTGGTATTTTCAATTTCCACACTGCAGGTAAGTAAACATGAGAAATACCCCTGAAATTCACCAAAGAATACATGGAACTAGAAGAATAAACCCCTTTTATTTCATACTGCCAAATTAATTGGTCTACCTCTTCTGACAAGGAAATGGATTGGGCAATCCCTAGAATTTCCTGCCACTAGATCATCATCTGATCATTAAAAGTTCTCCTAAAGTCACACTTTAAATTTGTCCCATCCCAGAGTTCAACTATAGTTTTTGTTTGTTGGTTTGAGATTAAGTAGATTTCCCAGTACTGTGTGGCTAGAGTGGAATTCCCAAACCAAACATCCTCCCAGAACTTAATGCATTTCCCATTGCCTATGTGCCATTTATATCCTACTTCAACTGCCCTAGATGCCCACATAACACCTTTCCAAAAGGTAGAGGGGTGAATGTCATGGCAACAGAGGATATTGGGACTCTTAGTTCTATACTTAGCATCTATAATTTTCCTCCAGAGAGTACCCTCTCCTTGGATATATCTTTTTACCCAAGACCCTAGTAAACACAGATTTAGGTCTTGCAGGTTGGGAATTCCCAAACCTCCAAACTCTTTCTTCATGCAAACAGAGGGCCAGTTAGCAGGATGAACTTTATGGTTATCTTCTTCATCGTTCCAAAAGAAGTTGGCCATATGAGAATCTAAAAGTTTTAAAGCCCATTTTGGAAATTTAAAGAAAGATAACAAATATATGGGAATACTAGATAAACAAGCCTGAATAAGCACTTTCTTAGCAGCATAGGATAGAAGTTTCCCTCTCCAGCCAGTAATCCTTCTCAAGAGGTTCTCAATTAAAGGCTGGAGGTCTTCTCTCCTTAGCTTATCAAAATGCAAAGGAATCCCTAAATATTTAACAGGGAAACTACCTTTTGAACATTCAAAAATATCAAGGAAAGGCTTGAATTCCTCATCTTCTAGGTTTATGGGAATGAGCTCACTTTTATGGTAATTTATTTTTCATACCAGAAATTTGCTCAAAACAGGTAAGCACCCATTTAAGGTTAATAGCATCTACTTGATTAGGTTCTAGGAAGAGCAGTGTATCATCTGCATATTGTAGACATAACACTCCTCCTTGAACAAAATTAGGGCATAAACCTCTAAAGGCTCCACAAGCAGAGCCTTTATTCAACATTCTAGCAAAAACATCAATCATAATGTTAAAAAGAAGGGGAGCAATAGGATCTCCATGTCTAAGACCCTTACCAGATAGGAAAAAGTCACTTTCATGATCATTGACTTTAACTCCTATAGATCCTCCTATAGAGATTTGTCTAATAAATCTAATGAAAGTAGGGCAAAAACCTCTCATTTCTAGAATCTCAAAGAGGAAATCTAAATTGACTCTATCATAAGCTTTTTCATAGTCTATTTTTAAAACCAAGCCTTTGCTTTTACTGCTATGGACCTCATGAATTATCTCATGAGCAGTGACTACACTTTCTAGAATGAATCTACCCCTAATGAAGGCAGACTATTTTGGAGAAATTAGTCTGCCAATGATCTTAGCTAGTCTATTGGTCAGAACTTTAGTAAAAATCTTAAAAGAACAGTTCAAAAGGCTAATAGGTCTGAATTTGCTCATGACACTAGCATCATTCTCTTTTGGGATCAGAGTGATCATGGCAAAATTTAATCTAAAAATATCTAAATTATCCTCATACCAAGCATCAAAAATTGACATGAGATCACATTTTATAATATCCCAAAAAGGCTGATAAAACATGAAGGATAAGCCATCTGGGCCAGGGGCTCCTTCAGCATAAGAACCAAAAACAGCTAATCTAATTTCTTCCTCAGAAAAAGGAGCATTTAGTTCAGCATTCTCAGAATCAGTAACTTTATCTTCTTCAGAGAAGAAATTATGTTTCAGCTTCAGGTTTGGTCTAGACTCCCAAGCAAAAAGATTTTTGTAGTAATCAGAGGCAACTTTAAGCATATCTTTAATCTCAGAGACTGGACCCTCTGGACCATCTAGAACATTAATTAACTTCTTCCTCCTCCTCTGATTAGCTACAGCATGGAAATAAGCAGTATTCCTATCCCCTTCTAAAATGTTTCTATCCCTAGACCTTTGCCTAGCTTTTGTTTCTTCTACAACCCAGTAATTATGCAATTCTTTAAAAATCCAAGCTAATCTACCCTTCTCTTCATCAGAAAGCAACCGGGTTTCAGATTTGATATCTAGATCATCATATTCTTTCATAAGTTCTTTTTTATCTCTCCTAATGGCAGCCTCTACATTAATATTCCAACCTTTTGCTAGTTTCCTAAAGTATCTAACTTTACTCTGCCAAATATTGAGAGGATTAGAACTATCTACTCTTAAAGACCAAGCTTTAAAAACAACATTTTTAAAATCTTCTCTAGTGATCCACCATTTCTCAAACTTAAATCTATAGGGCTTGGGAACATGCTGTTCACCAGAATCCCATACCAGAGGGGTATGATCACTGCCTATTCTACTTAAAGTTCTAGTATTAGCCAAGGGAAAGTTCCTATCAAAATCTGTGGAACAGAAAATCCTGTCAAGTTTACACATGACTGAATCTGTTTGGTTATTCCCCCAGGTATATGCTCTACCAGATAGACCAATCTCCATGAGTACCCATAAATCTATCCAAGCATTAAACCTATCAACCCATTTAAAGTATATATTCTTATTATTTTTATCTATAGGAGATCTAATCAGGTTAAAATATCCTCCTATCATAGCAGGACCACTCCAGATAAGAAAAAGATCATGCAACTCAGAGATGAATTCTTGTTTCTTTTCTTCATAAGCAGAACCATAAACAGTAGTAATTCTACAGATAAAGTCAGAAACTTTATTTTTAACAAAAACACTAACTGAAAAGGATCTAATATCCCAAGCTAAAACATCAAAAAGATCTAGATTAACTCCCACAAGGATACCTCCTGCTGTACCAACAGCATGAAGGTAATTCCAGGCAAAATTTCTATTTCCTAGCAAATTCTTCAAAAAGGAATGACTATAACTATCCTTTTTTGTTTCCTGAAAACCAATATAATCTACTTTTAAAGGAATGAAGTTATCCTCTATATATTTCTGTCTACCAGGAGCATTGAGACTCCTACTATTCCAAAAAACACTAATCATAAACCTTTTTTTCTTGGGGTGCTTGCCCCGGGATCTAGACAGCACCTCTATCCATCCTTCTGCTTCCTCATCAACATCTCTAGTGTCAGATGAGGAAGCAGTACTAGTACTAGGAAAATTGGATTCCATATTGGAAACAGAAGAACTATCATCTATTAACTCTATTCCTACATTATCAGAAAGCATCTCTAAATCTAAGCTAGAAAGGACTGTAAAAGGATTTTTAGCCATCATACCTTTAATGTTTTTTGGAACCTCAAGGTTGGTAATTTTCTTCAAGTTCACGGCTCTCTCCAGAATGTTCTTTGATCTATCCACTCTAGTGCTCTGTCTGACAGGCTGCATTGGGCCCCATTGCTTCTGTTTTTTTGGTGCCTTCTGTTTTGTGAGAGCATCATCTCTCTCTCTCACCCCCATGTCCTTGAAGTTGGGCATGATGTCATCAGGAAAATCCTCTATCATATCATCTACCTCTTTAACTTCCACATCCAGCTTCTGTGAAAAGCTCATGCCATCTAATTGATCTTCCATCCAAAACTTTTGGAGTTCTGATTCAGTGTCATTTGTCACAGGGGTCTTATCCCAGATGAAATTACCTTCTAGATCTACCACTCCCTTTTGTACCATTAATTGAAAAACTGCATTAGCATTGTAGCCTGTGCCAGCTGCCATTCTAATTCTACTATTGCCTTGCCTTTCACCCATTGAAGAGCTCCCAGAGCTAGCTTGCTGAGAAGTCAGCCCACTACCAGCAGGTCCCCCTGGGACACATTCCTTCCATTTTCAGAAGCCTCATTCTCATGGTTTTTACTGTGATCATTCTGCTCTTCATCTAGTTGGTCCTCAGTCACCTCAACAGCAGGAACTGTGGTATCTAGAGCAAATCCTAGGTGGAACAGGTGATCATGAAAGTTGAAGAGCCTACCAATAGGAAGTTTTGATGGATCTTTGCACTTGAACAAAACTCTCACTTCTTTGGCATTATTCCTGAAATTGCTTTGCCAGTCAACATCATCCAGGATGCCACAGATACATACTGCCTGGTCCAGAGTATTCCACTCACACCACTTAGTCTGTAGGCCTGTAATAATTATCCAAACTTTCTTAAGGCGTTCCACTGGTTCTGGGTCATCATTCCAAGCCTCAACTTTAACCCACACTCCTGGTTTTGACACTCCAAACTTTGGGTATCCAATGACCTGTTCAACCACAATATGTGGTGGGAACTTCACTAAGAAAGTATTCTCCACCCCTAGCTCTCTAATCTGCCAAGGCCAGTTTGTTTTGTAAATCTTGGAGAATTCTTGAGCTAATTCTTCAGCAGTCAAAGAACCTTCCTCCACCAGAACAATACCACAGTTTTTGGTGGAAGCAATTGGGTTTATGACCACATCAGGAGCTTCAATGTGATAGAAGTCCAACCCAGGTGCTCCACTACCAATGTATCTGGCCATCTGGTGAGGTCTCTTCCTTACTGGGCATTTGTCAACAGTATGTGAAGTGCTTTTGCAGATGAAACACAGAGGGTTCTTTTCACAGGAATTCTGCATATGTCCAGGTTCCCCACACACCATGCAAATGCAATTAACATAAGTCCACTAAGCACTAGGGTTAGCAGTTGAAGCTACCTCTTTCTGAGCTGTTCCTTGCTTCTTATGCTTCAGTTGGACTTTGGACTTATCACCTAGCTCTGCCTCCTGAGAATTTTGCTGCTGCTGAGGAGCAATCCACTAGTTGGACTGCATACCAAAATTCTGCTGCTGGGGAAAAGCAGGGAAAGGGTTGCTGAAACCCCAAGGTGGATGCATACCTGGAGCAAAACCAAAAGGAGGCTGGTTGGGAAAGAATTGAGGATTGTACTGCCCAAAATCAAAAGGATTCTGCTGAAGGGGCCTCTGTTGCTGCATCTGTTGCTGCCCTCCTTGATTCGACCAGTTTTCCTGATCACTTCTCCCCTACCTCTCCCTTTGTTCCCTCTACCATGATCTCCCATCTCACAAGAACTGGTAGTATCAGGAGTAAATTCCTCAAGGCCCAAGCACTGCAGACCAGAGGTAAGCTCGAGCACCGCCGCCACCACCAGGGGGGGATGACTCCTAGGTCTGGTAGCACCCTGGGATATATAAGCAGGGACAGGTGTCACCACAGGATGGGACTTCCTGGTTAGGTTTTGTGGAGGTGGAGGTGGTCGAAGTGGGTGGCACATGGGCTGCAAAGGACAGCTCCAAAGTTGCAGGAAAAAGGAATCCATGTCCCTCTCAGCACCTCCAGCATCTAGCCCATCCAGCTTTTTCTCAGGCCCTCTCACTAACCTAAACCTCTTCCTCGGCCTGCCCTGAACTTTGAAACTTCCTTGCTCTCGCCATTGAGCTAGCTGAAGCTCCCCTACTCCACCTGATGTTGAATCACCTTTAGAATGCTGCTGAACAGATGGGTCTGTATACTGAGATCCAATAATCCCACCGCTGCAGTCATCTCCTTCCTCGAGACCTCCTGATCCAACGGAATCGATCCACAGAGCTTGAGCAACGGGCTGCGTAGATCCTGCTCTAACCTTGATAGCGGGGATGTGGCTCTGCAAGGTCTCCCTCTCTTGGCTACAGCTTGTTCCCTTCTGCGACCAACATATGTCAGTAACACAGGCTTCTGCATCAAAGTTGCCAGGGAACTCTGCTTCTGAATCGTTTGATTGGAGGTCAGATTCGGATAAATCGGGCGAGATGAGCTTTGCTTCAATGGCGATTGGTCCGAACGACCCAATGCATAGGTTGAATCCTTCACTCTGGTCGGGAGGGATGAACTCACCGTTCGAAGCTTCCACGATTCCCACCGGAGCTGAGTTGGAGAATCTGCCCTGTCTTCTCCCAAACCTCCATCCTTTTCCCCTTCGCTTGCCAGTGAAACTTGCCCTGCTTCAGCGCCGAGGGCCTCTGGCTCTCCATCCTCCACATTCACCAGCATCAAGCGGCGAGATGATCTAGATCGGAGCGCGATGTGACGTACCAGAGGAGGCGGGCTTGGGGATGTCCGAGCGAGCAAAGTGGGTGGTGTGGGTGGAGGGGAAGCGCACAGCGACGCGTGTCCTCTAGGGGACCTCCAACGGGGCCATCCATGGGGGGAGATCGAGGTGTCCCTGCCATGAACAGGACCTCGGGTCGGAGACGTGGGGGGCACGTGTCCAGACATCTTTCCTTCTTTTGACCAACATTAACGATTTGTAATTCAGTTGCGAAGACGTCCTACTGGAAACAGCGTATATCATTTCAGAAGAAAAATGTCACGACCGTTGTGACAATGGTAATTACTATGGGGATTGTGGTGATCACTCATGTAAATGATGCTATGGTAAAGATCATGACAGTAGCCATTGTGTGATTCTTGACCGTTTGTCAGGCGTGACGGATTTAACGTTGATGAGTGACCCTAGAACGGTATGCTTGCGCTTCTCCTAACCCGTAATGCATGTTGTTTGCCATCTTCTTTAATTTGGATCCACCAATAACAGAAGCATATTGCATTTTTGTCACACATTCACACTTCTGAATCACTACAGTTGGTTCATCAAAATGGCAGCAAGTTATACCTATATATGTTTTGTGTCGATAGTTTATGCTTCCGACTTCTATATAATATTCAAAATCATAAGATCGTGGATAATTATTGAACTATGTTAGCCCCAACAGCACTTTAGATAGAGTGGCATAATTGTTTCTGATTAAACTAGGAAGTTGCAAAAACTGATTTCTGTAACTCCTATTGTATGTTGTTCGCCATGTTCTGTCATATGGATACACCACCAATAGAAGCACATTTAAAAAGATAGCTTTTTGTCACAAATATACACTTCTGAATCACTATAGTTAGCCATATACATGTATGTGTTTTCTATCCGTAGTTGATGCTTCTGACTTTTATAGAATACTCAAAAGCGTAAGAATTGGTGAGGCATGTTAGCCCCCGCAGCACTTTAGATTGTTCCTGTAGCTGCTTACAACCCTTCAACTATACTCCTATATGGTATGGATTTCTAGCTATGATAGGTTTTTTTTCTTGTTGGAGTTACCATGTCCCGTCGATAGATTGCAGTAAAATATTTTCTTGCTACAGGTAGAAGATGTTGAAATAGATGAAAGCTACAGCCCGACTAAACAGTTCATGGCATCGAAGCATCTCAAGGTAGTAAAAATCAATTGCGTAAAGGAAAACGATAAGGTTCACCACATTTTAAAGATCATATGTACCCATGGAGTACCTTGTGAGAAAATTGACATCCGAGTGAACCGTTCTTTTGCATGTAAGTAACAATTGAACTCTTCACCTATTATTATATTTACACAGTCTGCATGTGTATCTACAAATTTTAGCATAGGAAAAGAATATCACCTTAACTTTGACAAACTAAGGTTAAATACATGTTTTTTTAGATATTCCAACATTTGGTGAAGCTAAGGAAGAAGAAAAAATTATCCATTAGACCATTACATTGCATCTACCCGACATATTTCAATAAAAAACTAGATAGATGCCCAGGCAACACTCCATATCTTCTCTCATCATTTCTACACACTTTTGGTTGCCAATGCCACCATGGCATCATGCATTATTTACCATCCATAATGGCATGGCTTATTGATCCATTGATGCTATGGTTAGCATAGGTGCAGACCATACCCAAATGTGACCTTGGCTACCCCATCTGTTTTTTTGTAAGAACTGTAGATTCTTGGTCTCTAGGGCATGCCTATGGTAACCGGAGAGGAAGGGATCAGGAGAAGATCAGGACGTGCTAAGTAGGAGGATGATGCTTGATCAGCATAACTAGCAGGTCTGCTAGATGTAGGTACACATTAATTACAACCAGTGGCGGAGCCAGAAATTGAGATGAGCCGCGGGGCGAAATAGAAGCTCATTTTTTTAGCACAACAACAAGTCTATTCAACAAGACAAATGGTCCACAAAGATTCAATTTTCATAATTTATGAATTAGAACTACAAACAACATTTTTGCAAAAAAAACTACAAACAACATGAATAAACATAAAAGTAACACACAATGTTTAAGGCATGGTGTGTGGCGGGCGGTGCGAGCTAAGCGCAGTTGTAGCCAAGGGCGGCGTCCGTGTGTGCGTGAACGACCAAGCCACCAACGTCGGGAATTGTTACGTTACAGGCTTAGAGGAAAATGGGTCTTAGTGGTTCGATTTTTTGTCCAGAAACTTAGATCAAACAGGCCCAGTTTCACATACCGCTTCAGCTCTACCTTCGTTCAACGGGAACGAGCTCCTCCAGGTCGCTCCCATGTGCTGCCGCGCGGAAGGTCCAAAGAGGGGGGTCTGCACTGCCGTCAGGAAGCCGGGGCGACCGCCCCTGCTCGTCCCCATAGTGGCGCTGCCACTGATTACAACAAAAGTAAGAATTCCCTTATCCGTTGGGTGTGATACAAAATCCTTGGTGATGCTAATCCCAAAGGGGAACTCTTGCAATTGGTGCCTTGGAGAGTTGGGAGTTGATGGCCTAGCTGATGCTATTATGTACAACGATCTCGCTCGGTATGTGTTTACAATTAGTCCCTGTTGCCACATAGAACACCACTATTCTCAATGACTGCTGGATGCAAATAGCTTAATCAATTTCATATTTTATAAAGTAATTAATATTTCCTGTAGTATAAGAACTGTCCATGGGGATGCATTTATTTATAATTTTCGTTTTTATTTTTTTATACAGTTTCCATATTTATTTATTATAGAAATGTATATAAATGTATGTTTGGTGTAACACGCATTAGGATTCATACACAGGAGGAATCACGTGTAATACAATGATTTGCAAAGAGCAGTACATGTAAAGAATAATTAAACAAATCAATAGTTCTGACCAACTAACATACACTTTGACCCTTTTTTTCTTGGTTGTCTCGGCATTTCAGCCATTGTTGGATAACACAACTAATTTGGATATAAAATAGTTCAACAAGTTAATAGGGCTTAATGAATCGAGTATGGCTGGGATGTTCATTGGTCAGTTGTAATTTGATAAACTGTGTAACCACCTACCTGGTGGCGTTCACCTGGTGGCGTTCTGTAAAACAAAAACTCTCCTGTGCAATGAAAAGAAACGCAATGTCATTGTGTTCTCCTGGAGAAAAATTGAGTATGGCGTGATGGCTCCCGGGCTCCACGGAGCCTGAACTTGGGTTCAAATGTTTAAAAAAAATCGAAAAATAATATATGCATGTAGCGAACTATGTGATCTATCAGTGTGTACATTTTTATCTCAAATTACTATGTATTTTAGGCTTAGCAAAAAAGAAAATTGAGTTTTTTGTTGCCGGTGAACAGTGCTGAACAATACACTAAAGTGCATTTCATCTTTTTGTGCCATTTTGTCCTTTTTACTGAGCCCAAAATACATAATATTTCGATCTGAAAATCTACACCCTAGTAGAATACATGGTTGGCTACATCCACGTGTTTTTTCAGAATTTTTTGAAACATTAAATTTAAATTTTCGAAATTTAGAAAAACAAAAAACAAAAAGGGCTATGTGTAGCCCGGGTTCCATTAGGGCTATTTGTTAATGAATCTAGCAACTATACTACATGAATCTTGGATTTCTTTATCATCTCCTCCTTGCGAGCTTCAGTTTGACTGCATGTCCTAGAAATGCCAAAGATCATCCCTATCACGAGATCTTCCAGATTGTCGTTGTTGCTCTTCAGGTCTATTGAACTCATCCTGTAACATAATAACATTCTTTATTTTAGAGTTGCAAAAAGGGCTGTTGGAATGCAAGTCAACTTCTACTTCCAAAATAAGCTTCCTCTAAATGTTCCCAGAGCTTAGTTTATCCGCCATACTTCAAAACATACGAACACTCGGACCTTTCCATTTGATTAAAACTGAATCTAAAACTCAACCTGTATGTCAAAGGGTCACATACCATTTGCAGCATGTTTTTTTCTCCAGTATGAGCACTATTGTACATGTAACAAACAAAATCTTTTGCAAGTCCATTCAATGAGTTCGTTCACATACCATTTAAATTGTTTCAATCCTTCAAGGGACTCAGATACAACAATACCATTGAATCTTAATAGCATTTTGCTTATGGGAGCACATGATTTTGCATTGTGCCTTGTAAACTCCCTACTCCAACGGCTGTATCCGTGTGGCAAGTTCTTCACAAACTGCACTAGTTACATCCTGGCAAACGGTATCTTCCACTTCTTGTGTGTGGTTGCGCACCATTGTTCAAAGCCCTGGTTGATGAATGATTTACTCAGTCTTTCTCTATTATATCTGGAAGCCCATAGTGCCTTCCATGTTTACGACCTCGTGTGAGTTGCACCCAAATATGCTTCTTGTCAACCTGGTTCATGCCACTTTCCTTAAGATGCTAGTTGAATTCATTCTGAAATTAGAAATAAGCAGGAATTATAGTTATTTGATTATTCTGTATATTTATTCTACAATGCTGAAACTATCTAATTCTCAAATATATACGCATGATTAGCTTTTGAGCTTCTGATTGGCATATTGTCCCTCGCCCTTTTCATGACGCGTGCAAGTGCAAATACTTCGGCTCGTGCTAGTGATTTAGTGGTTGCTAGGTGGTCCAAAGACCTATTTGTAATCTTTATTACTTTTGAGTCTCTTTGTACTGATTTTGATGATTTTTAGTAGATCGGTGGAATTCACATAAAGGGCCAGTATATATACATGTATATACCAGTTAAATATGCAGAAAACCTCTTATAGATCGGGGAAAATACACAGCAATACATGGTAAGTATAAAGTACTCTGACAAGTCACTGACTTTGGTTTCCTTAGCTTGTTTGTGTACTACAATGTTCCACACTCACATGTGATGAAACCACCCTGCTTCCAATTCTGACAATTTTGAGCTGTCACCTTGAAATTTTCATCAGACCAAAAGTCACACAACTTGCCCCACCATTTTTTTCTCTGTCCAGAAGGGAGGGAATGTCTTCCAATATTGAGTATCATGGACATAAACATCGTGTACTCCACTGTCATCAGTCTGACTTAACTGTGTGCCTTGACTATGAGATACATCAGCATGCATGCTCTTCTAAAAAAGCATCACCAACCTGTTGTGACTTACTAACTGCATGCTTCTCCTTCATGGACTTCACCAATGAAGGTTTCGCTTGAAATTTTTCATGTGACGAAGCTTGGCCAAAACGCTCAACTGCTTTGCGATGAAATAATTGAGCACACTCCTCTTGGTGGAAAAGGAAGCATCGATATTGGCTGCATGAATGAAAACCACAGCCTTCAGCCCTGGCTGCCACTCTGCAGCTTGAGGACAAGCTGCTTGTCTGAGAGGGGTGTAGTGTTGTGGACGTCAGTACATGACACCAAAACATCACTAGTTCTATTACGGTCGGCCGGACAACAACAATACCAGGTCACCAGGATGTCCGTATTGCAGAAGGAGATGGTCACGTGGTTGGCATGGACTTGCAGCAGCAGAAAGGAGGAGAGTCCTTTAGGAAAGTATATGATTAGGAAAGAGTCCAATTGTATTAGGAAAGGTACAGATCTAATCGTATTTGGAGAGGTCAAGGGCCTGAACATCCATTATATAAGGATGCCATGTATCCACTTTTGGGAAAAAGGAAGAACAGTCAATCTAATCTCTCCCTAGCAGTTCTCTCTTCTAAACCTATGTCTACCCAATCCCTCGCAGCCATCTGGCTATCTTCTGCATGGTAGTTATCCTGTTGTGGATTTAAGTCCACAATACCTTATTTGTTACATGTCAATACCAATTCAAAACTAAAAGATGTACTATCAGCTGGGGTCAATACTACCAATTCAAATTCTAGCAGGACATAGGTGCATATTGTGTCGAGCATGTTGAAATTCTAGATTAGGTTTCTATTGGTACTTTCTAGTCCATAAAATTAAGAATAGCAACTTTGATCAAAGCATATGAAAAACAAATACTGAATCACACACAACATTTATGTATAGAATATAATCTGTAGGTGTTTGTACAAGAACAATTAGAAGCATAGATATCAATAGTATAAACTCACCTAAAAAGATTATCTGTTATTTAGGAAACAAATCCCAACCACAAAATTCCTTAGGCTCGGTCGGCGAGCCGTTGATGGCCAGCAGCTGATAGAGGGTGCTGGATCCAGTGGTGTGAAGGGTTCGGCTCCACACTCCAAAATCGAATCGTAGATAAGGAATTTGGAAAAAAGCATACGTGAATACTCCCTCCGTTTCAAAATATAAGATGTTTTAGCTTTGTGAAGCTAATGTATCTAGACTCTTTTATAGTGTAGGTTCGGAGAGGTTCAGAGTGAACCTATACACTAAAAAGGGTCTAGATACATTCACTTCACAAAGCTAAAATACCTTATATTTTAAAACGGAGGGAGTATTCACGTATGCTTTTTTCCAAATTCCAAAATTAATTGTATTTTTTAAAACACTTCATTCTACTTATTGTCTTCATATTTTTTTTCAATACATGACATCCTAGTTTTCTGAGATTGGATATGTGGGAACCAATAGTTTCCAACCGCCCGTCTGAGCGAACCCTGAATGCTTTCAGGGAGGACATGGATTACATAAATAGAAATCTAGCATTATCCTTCGTATGTAACTAGGATAAATATGATATGGAGCGAAATAAGAGTTGATGGTACCTGTGTGTGTCTTTCTGCTGAACGATCTAGAGAATTTGATGTAGGATATGGATATGCTAGACAAGCATCCTAGTTTTCTGAGATTGGATATGTGGTAACCAATAGTTTCCAACCACCCGTCTGAGCGAAGCCCGAATGCTTTCAGGGAGGGCATGGATTACATAAATAGAAATCTAGCATTATCCTTCATATGTAACTACGATAAATATGATATGGGGCGAAATAAGAGTCGAGGATACCCGTGTGTGTCTTTCTGCGGAACGATCTAGAGAATTTGATGTAGGATATGCTAGACAAGCTAACTTGTCAAGCCTATTTGTCTCAATACATCTCTCATGTTTACTCTTTCGAAAGTCCAACCATGCGGTCATGCCCTTGCTCACAAACTGATTGTATCTCCCTATTCCTTTTCTTCTGTACTTCCATGTGTGCTCATTGTGTGTTTTGTTATTTATACAGACTCATGTTGATAACAGGAGTGACCCAGCTGGTCTGCAACTTGTTCGTTGTTCAGAATTTTATATCCCTCCTGTTTTGTCGGAAACGATGGGATTAATGTCTTTTGTCTACTATAGGATTGCTCGCCTGAACTGGTACTCAGCTGAAGACCTTTGTTTTGGTTGGATGTTTCAGGAACCTATGTGGTTGAACTAATGTAATGTTGTACGGTGGTACCTAGTGGCCTATTCCACCAACTACCTGTGGATGGAAGGACTATGGTTTATCAGTTAGAAGTTCGTGGTTAAAAATTCTAATCTGAGTGAATGGTGATTATGGATTATATATTCAGCTCCAACACGGCCGTCGTCCTATCGAGGATGCTCCTTGTTTCTAGAGGTGTAAGAGCATCTCCAGCAGCAGCGTTATATCTGCGCGCTGTTAAACGCTGAGCCAGCGCGCTGTATCCGCATGCAGCGCGTGGAGTCTGCGTGCCCTTCGCCGGAAGCTGTAAAACAGCGCTGGAAAATACAGCGCGCAAGCAGTACTTCATCAGGCGCTGCACAGTAGCGCGGGCGACCAGCGCAAACAACAATCCAACATATGCATACATCTAACTAGATCAAACAAACACCGAAAAATGAACAAAAAATGTCTAAAAAAAATTATGACACAAAGTTTTGCATCAACAATAACACAAATAATTTTACAACACACCAACAAATAGTTTTACAACAATACAATAAAGCCGTTCACCAACAAATACAACAAACGTACAAATGAAATATGACACTAGTGGCTTTCAAACCATTTCCACCACTCCTCGATGAGATCTTGTTGAAGTTCATCATGTGTTTCATTGTCCCGGATTGCATGATAAGAGGCCATGAACCGTGCCATCCTATGTTCTGCTCGTCGAACTTGCACGGGCACACCCATCAAATCATAGTGGTGGGTTTGAACTACATCTTTCCCACGGTCATCCTCTATAATCATGTTATGCATGATGGCACAAGCATTTATAATATACCAAAGACACTTTTGGTCCCAAAATCTAGCTGACCCCCTCACAATGACAAATTGGGCTTGCAAAATCCCAAATGCTCTCTCTACATCTTTCCTAGCCGCCGCTTGTGCATTATGAAAACTACATTGTTTCTTACCGTTGGGCTTCTTAATCGGCTTCACAAATGTTTTCCACCTTGGGTAGATGCCATCGACAAGGTAGTACCCATAGTTGTACTTGTGGCCATTTGCTTCAAACTCCACTAGTGGACCTTCATGCAATGCAATCCTTATCATAAGAGGAGACCTCTGAAGAACATTGATATCATTGCAAGACCCGGGCATACCAAAAAAAGCATGCCAAATCCAAGTCTCGTAGTCGGCCACCGCTTCAAGGATTATAGTGAAATCTTTTTTCTGCCCTTTGAACTGTCCATGCCACCCCGTCGGACAATTCTTCCAACTCCAATGCATGCAATCTATGGAGCCAAGCATTTCAGGAAATCCCCGAGCCGCGTTCTCCTCCAGGAGCCTAGCCGTGTCCTCAGCATTGGGGGCTCTCAAATATATGGCGCCAAAGACTTGCACAATGGCCACAACAAACCTCTTGACACACTTGATAGCGGTGCTCTCACCCATAGCCAAGTGGTCATCAATCAGATCCGCTGTTATACCATATGCCAACATCTTCAAAGCGGCGGTCACCTTCTGATAGGTGCTATGCCCGAGCTCTCCGACGACATTCCTCCTCTGCACAAAATATGTATCATACTTGGCCACCTCCTCCGCGATGCGCTTGAACAAACCGGTGTTCATCCGAAAACGGTGACGAAAATAGCTCTCGGGAAATGTTGCATCGTCACTAAAATACATCCACATCAAATTTCTGCCTACCAAAAACCGAGCCACCTATCTTGGGCTTCTTGTTGGCTCGCCAAGCCAATACCATGGCAATGGTCTCATCTTCCTCCATATCAAACTCATCATCGGAATCATCATTGGATGAGGATGAACTAATCTACATATGTGCAAAAATAATTAAACATCTTCTACCATCTCCAAAAATGGGCGTGAGCGCGGCGGAACAAACCTTTTGGGGATTTTGACGAACACCTTGTGTGCGCCAAATTCGCTCTCGGCTCGAAGAAGACATCGGCGCCGACGAGGGTGAGCGCGGCGCCGTGGCGGCACGCCTTCAACGAATCGAGCGCGCGCGGCCGCCAATCTTCGGGAAATCCGACGGCATGAGATCGCGGCGGGTGTGGCGACCATGGCGGTGGGTGGGGCGTAGCCGGGGTAGGTGAGCGCGGCGTCGACGGGCGCTGAGCGGGGGTGGCCGCCGGTGTAGCTGAGCGCGGCGCAGGCGAAGGTTTGGTGGTGGCGGCAGAAGGGGGCGCGGGAGGGAAATTTCACAGCGGCTGCCTATTGCCACGCGTCTCCAGAGAAAGCGCGCGCGCGAGAAGAAGCACCAAAACTCCTGCTCCGGATTGCGCAGAATGCAGCGCCGCGGTATTTGTTTCTGCCGCGCGAAATTATGCAGCCTCTGCTGGAGGAGGATACAGCGGACGCGCGGTAAAAAAAACAGTTATTTTAGCGCTGCTGCTGGAGATGCTCTAATAATGATACTGTATCTCAGATTCCCAAAACTACATACTTGCTGGTAGTATGTATAGTTTTCTCTAAAAAGAACCGGTAGTACGTACAACCATCACCGTCAGATGGAACACAAGGGCCAGGGCCAGGATGTTTACAATGCTTTTGCTAAGAGCTTCAGCTTACGAGCGCGGTCGAGCAAAACGGACCTTAGTTGCATGAGTCCACCCTTTGACCCTCGTCATGGTTGTTGACCGTCGACGTCATTTCACCCTTGCAAATTTTGATACGGAGGTGAATAATAAGTGGAGCTGATATACATGCTTGGCCCTCCTGGATCCATATCCGTCGTGTGCGTGTGAACCGAGTCGGTATCGGCATCAGGCAGCTGAGCCTGATCTGCCATGTAACGTGACCGTCACCCGGGCGACCCCGGCAACAGGCAACATGCGCCATCTGTCCCGCGATCTTATCCAACAAGCCAGCCGGGCAACATCTCACATGATGGATGATGGGCCGCGTCCAAACCGTCCCAGCGGCCCGCACCGCGCGGCACGCCATGTTGCCGACGGCGGCGAACGGGACCTCCCGCGCGGCCCGGTCGCACACGCACGTCGATCGATCGGCCGGATGCGATGCGATAGGAGTGGTTTCTGTTTCTAGGGAGACTGGAACAGCCGGTCTTTTCGGCGACAGCGACGCCGGCCCGTGTTGCGTGGGGGTCTACCTCATCTTCGTCTAGAAACCGGTAGCCTGCCCCGGCGATTGCTCCGCGATCCGCTCCGGTCGACGTTTTAACCGGTCGTGGCACACGCGAGCAAGACACGGCCGGGGAGACGGTCAGCTCAGCCTAGCCACCCATCTTATCCGAAACTTTTCATGACCGTATCGGCGCATCCGCGCATGGACCGGCCCAGCCGCCCTTCCGATCGAGACGTCACGCGCCGATCTCCCGCCCGATCGGCGCCAGCCATCTGATCCACGAATCATGGGCTTTGCCGAAACGAGTAATCGAAGTGAAACGCGATTGATGCATGGATGCATGCACCGCGGGATTTCCTACGATTTAATTTTAATGGCAGGTTCATGCATGCGCGCGCCGATGCGTACATGGAGTGAGCCGATCGATGAACATGCTCTCGTGCTATCTTTTCACATACGCGCCGTATTAATCCGATACACGACAAGAAGGTTTGATACGGAAACATTATTTCGTTCGCACGATAGAGTGTTTGTTCAGGAGCCTGCAGGTGTACCTACGCCTGTATATCTCTGTACTAAAAAATCTGAACAAATTAAACATCGTAATACTACTAAATCTATGTTATTGTTTTTTTGCGAAATTCCACCGATCTATTCATAATCATCAACAGTAATACAAAGAGGTCTAAAAGTAATAAAAATTACAAGTAGGTGGATGAACCACTAGCGACGACTACAAACACTAGCACGAGCCGAAGGCGCGCTGCCGTCCTCGCCCCTCCATCACCAGAAAGCTTGTCGTAGTAGAGCTTATTGTTATAGACATACGGGAAGTCGTCGTGCTAAGGCCCCAAAGAACCAGCGAACTAGAGTAGCAACCGCCGCCAATGATGACATCCGTAGATTGAAAAAGACTGATCTGAAATTACACCAACTAACACGAAAACCGACCAAATCCGAGGAGCTCGGCGGGACACACGACTCCACGCGTCCTCCGTTAGCGCTAGACGCACCACCGGAGCGAGGATAGGGCGGGGAGGACCTTATTCTGAATTCAAGATCCAATGAGTAAATTTCTTGGTCTTATTTTGTGCTGTCTAAAAAAAGATCCAATGAGTTTTGTATTTATGCATCGTAATGCACCGTAATACAATCGATTTTTTTTCCTGCAAACAAATAACATTGATTTGTACAAGGGCAGTGACATACAGAAGCCATAGCTAGATTGTCCAATCAAAATGCGCTCCACACGTCTCTACTACTTCAAGCAACTGTTTAGGGAATCGGAGTTAACTACAAGACGTCTTTGCCTCGTGTGCTCAGATGCATATTCGCTGATGCCGGCGCCATTGTTCTGCTTTGTGTGTTGCCAATCCTTTCTTATCGATCTGAACTAGCGAGCGAGACTGCTTTGTGGCGAATAGTAATACTCTACAATTTATCTGG
The DNA here is from genome assembly GCA_916181665.1 of Avena sativa. Classification (NCBI taxonomy): domain Eukaryota; kingdom Viridiplantae; phylum Streptophyta; class Magnoliopsida; order Poales; family Poaceae; genus Avena; species Avena sativa. The sequence continues at coordinate 621,639,131 of OV702288.1, read as the reverse complement.
ACTAACTGGATAACTGGGGATAACTATTTGAGCCAGCAGCGTCGTGCTCACATGTCGTGTAGATCAGCAGTTGAGCCGGTGCACGTATGCTCTGCCGTCGGGGTGACTTTACTTAATTAGGCAGCAGCAGGCAGGTGATCTGCATATGCCGACCAACATACTTTGCTTACCGACATCCCCTTCTTCAGCTATTTCCGGCTGCACCGTGCCTGTCGATTGTGCTTGTGCACCGCACGTATGCACTATTACACATTCCTTCAGAGTATGAAGCACGAAGCTAGCAGTTGTCAACGTTCCTGTTATTACGGTAAAACTACGATAAGCTAGATCCGTCGTCGGTCGACTAAAGAAAACCAACAGCTAGCTTCCAACCTTCGTGCTTATCGCCAGCCAACTCGTGACTCCCGAATCTCCACTAGGTAGCCCATCTTTCTTTGTTTTCATCGTAGAAGAAAACTACTCCCTCCGTCCCAAAATAAGTGACTTGAGTTTGTCTAGATTAATATGTATATATATACTAAAACGTGTCTAGATATATCCGAATTTAAATAAACTCACGTCATTTATTTTAAGACGGAGGAAGTAGATAGCTTGTAAATTATAGCTGAACTCTCTGCGCACCTCACAGGTCACATCCATGGAATATACCTGGTCAAACCACATGTACTAAATCACTACTAGTACTAGTCTAAACCAGGGATAAGCATTGACGGTAGCAGTGTGATCACGGCAGGCATTTCCCCCAAAACCGAGACAAGCTTCTCGGCTGCTTCCCTGTTCCGCTGGTCAGAACAAGGTGGTTGGTTTCAGATCTTGAGTAGACTCGCTCTCGGTGCGTCCGTCCAACGTCAAATTAAAGTTCGGCAGCGCCCGACGGTCGTCGTCGCTCGGTCTCGCAAAGCGCCACCCAGAGGTGCCATGGACGTACGTACGTGCTGGTGCTCCAGGCTCAATCTGGTCAACTGTCTTGACATTTCGAGTTAATCCATAATAACGTACTGGCCCCTGCAGGAAGTGTTAGCAAATGTGAACCTTCTAGGTGAGTGGTGGTGAGTGGATGGAATTTTAGTACAGGGGTATGTGGGTGCACGCATGTCGCGTATCGCCGTATCAACACTTCGTTGCACCGAAAAGTTCTTCTGGCACATGCATTAGCTCCAGTGATTCCTTCATTCTTGTGTAGCTCACAATAAAAAATTATATTTATAAGTTTTAGAAAATAAAAACAATTCCGGATTTGGTCAATGATATATCCTATCAGCATGCAAAACCCCAATGCGATATTCTATCTATTACAGGCTACACGAAAATCAAAAAATCTGATATTTCTTGGAGATTTGAAAATGTGATACTCGGATCCACATTTTCTTCATTTTTGTGTAGCTCACGATACACATTATTTCCAATTCGTAGTGAGCGTGTTTATGGTATACAACACTGGCTACATCCTTTTTTTTTTTTGGAATTTCTCGGTAATAAAAAATATGACTTTTATTTTTCTAAAAAAAAATCACTAGTGTCCATGTGCACCAAGCCTCCACTCGCTTTGCACGGACTCCTGAAACTCAGGGATCTTGCACCAACCAATAAGTCGTTACCGAAATTAGGAATTGTGTAGTGAATATGTTAGTTTTTCACTAATCATTTAGGCATTGCAATTTCTCCACTTTGCTGTCCATTAAATAGTACTCCCTCCATTCAGAAATAAGTAATTTAGTTTTATCTAGATTCAGATGTATCTATACACTAAAACATGTCTAGATTCATCTAGAATTTGGATTAAAAAATAAATCCAAAGTCACTTTTAATGGACGGATGGAGTATATGTCTCTGCTCTGCATCTCTTCTAAATTTTAATGTGGGAACTGAACATTCTAAACTTTGACCAATTACTATTGACAAAAATAGCACCGATTATCATGTTTAAATGATATTTGTTGACCTGCCATTTTAAAAAGGTGTAATTAAGCAGAGAATGTTGCTGTCTCCTTACAAAGAAATGAAGAAAATGTAGGGGTCAAATGCTTGTTCATAATTATTATATCGGAGACAAAATAATGGAACAGAACATTTGTCAAATAATACTACTACTCCATTAGTAGGCTATGTTCAGGCAAGCTGCAGTTGGGACTGAGCTGAGATTGGCAAGATAATTTGCATGCTCCGCACTCCGATTGGGCGATGGGAATACGACTTCCAATTAAACTTGTTAGAAAAGGGAAGCAGTTGACCACAACATCGGTAGTGCTAAAAAACCAAAGAAAGAAACGCCACTAAAGTGAACTGGCAAAACCGCCAAGTCTTTCCATGGGGTACAATCGATGTACTTACTGTATTTTCCTAAACCAAAAACGTCGTAGCCTTCGTTTACGACATTGCCTAGCAGGGAGTACGTACGCGAAATGGCTCGCTTGCGAGATGAGACTCCTTAGATCTGAAATCACCTAGACAAGCAAGCAAAGGAAAGTGTAAAATTACTTGCACAAGCAAAGGAAAAGTTGAATGATGTTTTAGCAGGAAGTACTAGTACTAAAATAAGGCGATAATCACAAATCTTACAGCGAACCTCGTGCCGGCCCTAGGAGGATGGACGCCCAACGGATAGAGACGGCCGCGTTCGTTCCACCATGTAGTACAGCGACGTGCGGCGCTGCCCCGTCTGCCCCGATCCAACGCGAGAAAACACCGCGATTCACGACGACGACGACGACTTGGACAGCACAAACCGAACCGCATCGCTTCCGTTGACAGCCCACGACGGGGCTCTTCCTCCCTCCGGATAAGCTCGGACCGCTTTTCCTGCTAATCTACTGGTTTTCTGCGTACAGCCCCACGCACACGCCAGCGCAGCCCCGCGGTTTCAGAGAGTTCTATTTCAAACCACTCCTCATCACGCGCTCCCTCGCCCCCCCTGATCTCCTCCCTAAGCAGTGTACTATATAAGCAGCCTCACCTTCTAATTCTCGAGGCCACAACCAAGATACGAGCTTTTTATAGAAGTACTATCCAAGGCAACCAAGTTCCTGCTTGGAGCAACTCGAAGCTGTAGCAGCTAGCAGAGGTTTCAGACGAGAGGTGAGCTGGAGCGCTGAAATGGCGACGACCAAGCTGTCCCCTGTCTCGCCCGTGCGGCCCGACGATAAGCGGCGCGCGCCAGGCTCGTCGCTGGTCCTGAAGGTGCAGGACAGCTCGGCGGCGGAGGCGTACGAGCAGTACCTGCGCCTGCCGGAGCTGTCGAGGCTGTGGAAGGCCACGTGCTCCCCGACCTGGGCCGCCGAGGGCCTGGTCACGCCGGCGCTGCAGGCGCTGGAGATCACCTTCCGCTTCGTCTCCGTCGCGCTCTCCGACCCGCGGGGCTACGCCAGCCGCCGCGAGCTCGCGCGGCGGCTCGAGTCGCTCGCCGCGCGGGAGGTGGAGGTGGTGGCGGCGCTCTGCGAGGGCGACCGGTCCGCGCCGCCGCTCGCCGAGCTCAGCGCGTCCGAGGGCGTGCTCCCGCTCCCGCGGGAGCGGAGCGCGTCCGAGGTGTGGCAGCTTCCCGGGAGCGCGGCCGCCGTGGTGTGCCACGCCAGCGAGGCCAGCCTGCTCCCGCGCCTCGCCGCGTGGGAGAAGTCCGAGACCCTCGCGGCCAAGATCAGGTACGCCATCGAGAGCCAGATGCAGGGCTGCGCCTTCTCCCTCGGCCTCGGCGAGCCCAACCTCGCCGGGAAGCCCGTGCTGGAGTACGACCGCGTCGTGCGGCCGCACGAGCTGCACGCGCTAAAGCCCAAGGTCGCGCCGGAGCCCAAGACCGGCTTCCGCAACCGGGAGAGCGAGGCGCTCTTCACCATCCACCAGATCCTCGAGTCCTGGCTCTGCGCCGCCACCCAGCTCCTCGCCCGCCTCAACGGCCGCATCGAGGCCAAGGACTGGGAGGCGGCCGCGGCCGACTGCTGGATCCTGGAGCGCGTCTGGAAGCTGCTCGCCGACGTCGAGGACCTGCACCTGCTCATGGACCCGGACGACTTCCTAAGGCTCAAGAGCCAGCTCGCGATACGTGCCGGCACCGACGCGTCTTTCTGCTTCCGGTCCAGAGCGCTGCTGCACGTGGCCAACGCCACCAGGGACATCAAGAAGCGGGTGCCCTGGGTCATCGGCGTGGAGGTGGACCCAAACGGCGGGCCCAGGGTGCAGGAGGCGGCCATGAGGCTGTACCACGGCCGGAGGCGCGGCGAAGGCGAGGACGCCGGCAAGATCGAGCTGCTGCAGGCTTTCCAGGCGGTCGAAGCGGCCGTGCGGAGGTTCTTCTTCGCGTACCGGCAGCTCGTCGCGGCGGTGTGTGGCACGGCAGAGGCGTCGGGCAACCGGGCGCTGTTCGTGCCGGAGGAGGGGATGGATCCCCTGTCGCAGATGTTCCTCGAGCCGCCCTACTTCCCCAGCCTTGACGCCGCCAAGACGTTCTTGGCCGACTACTGGGTTCAGCACATGGCCGCCGACTCTGCTTCGTCAGGGCGAAGCTGAAATGGCGCGGCTACATGACACCCCGCAGTTTTTGCCGGCTTGAAGAAACCCACGACAAACCCTGTCTGCAATGCCATAGTAATGATTCATTCCTGTAGGGATAGTAGAGTAGATATATCGCTACGTGTGTGTTGTGATGCGAATTGTTCTACATACTATTTAACCGAGGGACGTTGATTCAATTAGATCAATTAGGCTACTAATGTATTTCAACTGCTTATGTAAATAAATTTGATAAGATAAAATTGTAGATCAGTTATTATCTTGGTCGATTAGTATTTAGAACGTAGTAGTGGCAATCAGACATGCATTCACTGAAACTGTTGTTGAGAGTTCAGATTTCAGACAACCAATCTGAAGAGTCCGTTCAGTAGGCCAATAAGAGTGCTGCACCGTCCAAATTCGAACGACTCATCTAATGAGCAATGCTTACTTTCTCCTCCTTTTAATGCTTATTAATAAAACAGATTAGGTAGCTGAAAAATCCTGTAATTGTCATAAATCATTAACAGAGTTATAGGGCAGAGGGAGCAGTGCACTACATTATCCCGCGAAGGCAAAAATTCGAGCCAAAATGAAAGGCCTCCGATTTCAAGCATAACGTGAAATGCGCGGCTGTACCTATACACAGAAAACATGTTCCGTTGATACGCAGAGAGTTGATGAGGTTCAGAGTTGGCATGTTCAAGATGTTCATACTCATTCCCTTCGCGTCTTCTTCACCGAGAACATTTCTTCGCTTCTTTGAGAGACGGGTCCAACTGGATTTGTCTAATGCGGGGTTTTCTCGACCGGTCTCCCTCTCCCTCTGCTCTCGTCTTTCCCATCTCCTCGTCTAGAGCTTCCTCATCTCAAGGCCGTCTGGCCCATCTCCCTCTCTTCTCCAGCGATGGCCGACATCGGGATCGGGCAAGGGTCCCACCCCCGTGTACTATAGTAGATGTAGGTTTGCCCTCGGTGGCTTTTGCCCTCGTGGCAATTGAGGGTAGGCAGATGGTCTCCGGGGACCAGATCCATCTCGCCTCGTGCCTCCCCTGCTTTGATGCATCCCACCGGAGGCATGCAGTGGTGCTGAAGAGCGGGTTGCAGCGGAGCATCCCTCCAAATAAGGTCTCCTCCGGGTGCTTCAAGTTGATGGTGTTGGATCTCGCCAAGCGAGGTGGTCCCTCTTCTTCCGGTGATGATGCTCTCATGGAGAGAGCCGGTGCTGGAGAAGACCACCACCCGCCCCCGAAATAAGGTGCGCTTGTTCAGCTTCCTCTGGATCCGTTCCCTTGCGGCGTTGCTTCTCCTTCCTTGTGGTCATGGTGGCTGGAGGGTGGGTGGAATCGGTGTGGTGATGGACGGATGCGGCAGCGGCCAGGGAGTCAGTGATACTACGCCTTCTTCCTAGAGATCAACATCGATGGCACATGTTGGCTATAGACTCGAGTCTGCTTGAAAAACATCAACTCCAGGGCTTGATACCGGTGAGGCGTCAGGTGTGTGGCCTTGGTGGCACTGGTGGCGGCGGCCGTTGCTTGAGGCCAGAGCTCTGCGACGGCGACAGAGGACCCAATTGCGTTTTCTGTTTTTGTTTTAGGGGTTGTCTTGCAATTGTAAATGGCCTAATTAGAAATGTTGTGTTTTTAGAGACCCTTTTTGTAATTTGTACCGCACCATTTAATTAATGCAGTATCCAAGCCCTTATGGGCATATCCCTTGTTAAAAAAAACTGGATTTGTCTAGTCATCTCTAGACCCTGGTGCCCTGACCAACATGCCTTCACCGAGAACGTTGCGCACCACATGCTTACCAGTCAGAGACAAGCCAAGCTTCTAATCAACGCCATCCTAGAAGTTTTTTCCTCAAACCGTTTTTCTTAGGGTTTGAGTGGAGAGGCGGTGCACATGGCGGTCTCTGATCACTGGGGTGTTATCTTCCATCTCCCTGATACTGGTGAGTTGGCAACTTGCACTAATTCACGAGAAAATCGCCTCGCTTTAGGTAAACATAATAAATCAACACCATAACTTGAAATGGGCAATGCGTGGAACCTCTCTCCCAACATGGAGAGGCGACTCATGGCGATTGCACCACCACTGTTCCTCCGGTCCGGTTGGACGCTTCCACTCGTACTGTGCCTCCGACCGTGTGAGATGTACCCCGTTGATAGAGTGTGATTTTGTGGTTACTAGCTTGGAGCTTGTATTCGATTCCATGACGGTATACCTTGGCGAGTTAGCGCTGGATACCACAAGACTAGATGAGTTCGTCGGAGAGCGGATGGCGGTGGCCTGGTCCGATTCTAGCGAGAAGCCACATGGCGGGATTTGAGCGAATAGGGTAGGAGGCGCCTTAAGCTGGAGATCCAATGTAGTCAGAGCTGACTTTTCTTAGAGAGGCAACAGAGGTCAGGATACAAACTGGTTTGTCCTATAACAGGATGCAATTCGAAGGAGGCAGCGGGAAGCAGAGCCGAGAACAGTGGTGATGGCTCTAGGTGTGCCTGAGAAACATGTGCGGCAAGTCCTAAGCCTGCAGCGAGTTCATGTAATGACGTATTTCGATATGGAGAGGAAATTTTCGGTGATGTCAACGATGGAGAGGGCTACTGCAGCAACATTGCCATTCATCAGTCAGGGTTATCAATAGGAGGAAGAGGGCGGAGGTATGAGAGAGGATATATTTGATCTAAGTGATGTTGTGGAGGTAGACGACCCTATCCCGATTCTCCGGTAGGATGGAAGTGTGGTCAAGGTGGCGAGAGTGATATGGGCTTGGGGCCGCAAACAGTGACCATGGCGGATGCCTTCACGGTGGCACGTGATTTACATTCCCCACCCGCGTCGGTGTTGTTGTCAAAGGAGGAATGTTGTGCGAGAGTGTTAGAAGCTGGCAGTGGTGATGTTAGTAGTGCAGAGGTGACTCACTGGAGGACTATTGTGCTCAGTGTTTGTCATCGTCGGAGGAGGACATCGACAGTCATCGTCGGCTCCGAGGATGTTTAGGAAAAATGTTCATATTCCTTCCTCACTCCTTTACACTCTGGATAACGGGTTGGTTGTTGGGATGGAGGCCCAGGTATTTGAGAAGCCCATGGTTGGAATTGGGCTGGTGGACTTATACAACCACTCCCACGTTGCGGTGTCGAGTAGTTGGATCTGGATCCCTAAGAACCCACCACTATTAGACTCCATTGTAGGATTCCAGTCTACACCGTCAGAGGTGAGGTGATCTAGTGTTTGAGCAAGGAAGATCCTTAGGGTGAGAGGAGGAAGGTGGGGGTCGATTCCAGATCCTACTCATAGGTTGTGTGTATGGAAAACAACGTTCCTTAGGGGGTGGGGGTGCTGGTGCGGTTGGTGGGGTGAAGAGACATGCGAGAAATCAAGGCAGTTATGGAACAGGATATGGATACAACAACAATAACTATAGGGGAAGAGATGGTGGAGGAAATTACAGCGGGAGGGGTTTTTATGGGGTTGATGGAGGTGATGGCAGGGTCACTGAGCTCACAAAGCCTGAGCTTCGGGCTCATCTAGAGAAGATCCAGATGCAGAAGGAGGCATTTCTAAATAGGAAGCCATGAGGGTGTTGTTTCCGGTGGGAAGGAGAAACAGAGAGAGAGAGAGAGAGAGAGAGAGAGAGAGAGAGAGAGAGAGAGAGAGAGAGAGATAGAGAGAGAGAGAGATTGGTTCATTCTCCTAAAGGAAAGGAAATTGGGGTAAAAGCTGAATGTTTCTCTTGTGGTAGGAAAGTACATGTGGAGGTGCAATGCCTAGTGAAGATGGAGCAACTGGGCTTGCATCTATGTGTATATGGGCTACCTAGGTAGATGTTACACATCATTCATGTGGACCTTGGTCTGGAGTAGATTATGGGGGAATAGGTCCGTGGCATCATGACTATCTTAGAAAGGGAGGATACTGAAGTGAAGATTGCGAGAGAGATGTGTGATCTATGTGAAAGTGAAGAAATTTGGACTATGAAAGCGATGGAGGATGGTTCCTTTCTGGTGGTCTTCCCTATCAAGGAAACAAGAAAGACTGTGACTAGATTTAAGAAAGGTTTCTCTTTCGTCACTGATGAGATCAAGACAAAGGTGGTTGATTCGCTACTAGACACTGAAGCTTTTGAAACTCGGCCAAAAGTTTGGGTTAGGTCCTTGGCATCCCAGGATGGGCCAAGAAATAACAAGTGGCGAGGTAGCTAGCTTTTCTAGTAGGTGATCCATTGTATGTGGATAAATCCTCTTTGCTGAAGCCAAGCTAGGTGAGAATCAGGGTTGCCTGTCCAAACCCTGAGCTGATAAGAGGGGTGAACAATGTCTATATTAATGGACAAGGATTATGCATCCTTTGGCAGGTGGAGGGGTACTTTAGAACACCTGTTGTGGCTCCCAGTATACCCCCTAGTGGAGATGGCAAGCGATGGGACAAACACAATACAAATAAAAAGAATGTGGTTCTGAGGACAAGCCTACAGATGGGGGAGATGTAGGAAGGAAAGGAGATAATAGTGGGGCTGGTGGAGCTAGAGATGAGGTGCTAGAAGATGATAAGGGGTCTGAGGGAGAAGAGGAACTATATTATGGTGATTCACAAAGCAGCCACACTGAAAACTGGAAAGAGCTTAAGAAGTACTAAGAGACCAGGAAGCTTCTAGGGTGGTTCATCAATCTTGATAGTGTCTAACTTCTTTGACCAAATCCTTGGCTAGTTAAACCTGCTTTCTTACCTTGCCTAAAGAAGATAATAGTGAATAGGCCAATGATGATCTAGTGTGGGATAAAGGGGGAAGAATGATGAGGAAGATAAGGGCTAGACGCTGGTGACTTGCAGTAGTGCTAAGAAGCAGAAGATAGAGATAAAATGTTGGCCATGGCTACAAGAGCAAGCAAGAGGATCACCAGGGATGGGTGCCTCTACAGAAGAAGGTAGGGACCAGGGCAATGCAGAAAAATGAGCACTCGGGTAATTCTTTTGTTGTGCTACATACGGAAGAGAAAGACAAACTTGTCTCTATTGCAAATTTTCTTGCATTTATGTGGGTGGTGCTGGAGATGACATTGATAATCAAATTTATACTCTACTAGTTATGTAAGAATCGAGGCTCCTAGCCGAATACAGAGAGAGGATAAGGAAAGAAAGATAGAAAAAATCTATTGATTCCAAAACTGACCTCGTTGGTTTAACCACTTTGGAAGTTGATGAAATGAACAAAGACATGATTATTGAGCCTAAGGCTAAGCTACTCAATAATGTGTGTAATTATTTAGGGGGGACTGTTTCCCCTCTGGGTAAATTTGACATTCAGCTAAAGGAGCAAACGTCGAAGGAAAAAAAGAAATCAAAGAAACCCATTATTGATGGGGAGATTGGTGTGGAAAAGAGGAAGAGGGGTAGGCCTAGGAAAAACAAGTAATTATGGCTTGTTTGTTCAATAACATTAGGAGTTTTATGGCCCTGGTAGAACTAGACAAATATCTAAATTAATTTATCATAGGGTTGACATTGTGTGTCTTCAAGAGACTATTAAGGCAAATTTATCAAGTTTTGACTTGAGTAAAGTGTCAACTGGGTTGGATTTTGTGTGGAACATGGTGCCTGCTAGTGGACATTCTGGTGGTTTCCTGATGGGTGCTAAGGTAGAGGCCATTTATGTCAATAGTTTGGACCGAGGTGTCTACTTTTGTAATATGAATGTTATCCAAAAAACTACTAGACACAAATTTGATATTCTAAACATATATGGCCCTGCACAACATGAGTTTTCTCAGGATTTCTTATTGGAACTAACTGAGAAATTAATGTTGTGTACAAACCATGTTATCTTGGTAGGGGACTTCAATTTAATTTGTTGTCCCCATGATAAATCTTCTAGCAATGTCGATCATGCTTTATTGGACATGTTCAATTGGTTCATTGCTAACATGGGCCTAAGTAAATTGCTTAGACTAGGGGCAAAATTCACTTGTACCAACAAGCAGGAAAACCTTGTTATGGCTATGCTAGATAGAGTGTTACTATTGCATGGGATTCTTTATATCCCGTGGCTATATCACAAACTTTGACTAGGATGGTTCCGACCATTCCCTACTATTGGTTCTGATTAGTCCCAGAGTGCCTGACAAACCCAGGACCTTTAAAATGAAACCTTCTTGATTCTTGGTGCCTAGCTTCAAGCCATAAGTTTTGGAACACTGGCCCAGACGATAGAGATGAAACGTTCTTGGCTACTGGAAACAACAAACTTTTATCATGGAATTGGACCAGCTATTAACATTAGCTTATCCATAAGTCGCGTTGGGTCTGTCGCTCAGTTGAAAGCTATGAAACAAGTCCGCGGTAGTTCAAAACCAGAATTGGCACAATATTATGGAGTAACCACCTTCGCTCAATTTTCTAATCTAAGAAGGTTTATGAAAGGATGTGGGGGCAAATCTAATAGTACAGTATAATAAAGAGAGAGAGAGAGAGAGAGATATAAAAAATCCTTACCGAGGCCTTGCAACATCAAGATTCTATAAAAGATCTAGGGGGTTTAGCTATTTTAGAGTGGCGAGAGAGGTATAGACTGGATAAAGCTCCGATGCTGCTATTTGCTACAGAAGAAGCTTATTGGCAACAAAGTGGTGGAAAAAAGTGGATTGTCCATGGAGACTCTAACACTTTTTTCCATAGTGTTGCCAATGGGAGAAGGAGGAAAACTATCTTGTATCTTAAGGAGGGGGATAGAGTAATCTCAGATGAGGGTGAATTCAGGGAGCACATCTTTAGATGTTATAAGGATTTATTTGGGAGTGTGCATTTGCCTTCTATTCACCTTGTTGATAATTTTTGGTGGACTAGAAGTGAAGTTACATAGGAGGATAATGATATGCTCATTCAACCTTTCTCTGATGTTGAGATTGAGGAAACCATTAAAGAGCTAAAGTCTAATACTGCTCCTAGTCCAGATGGCTTCTTTGTTCCTTTTTATAATAAATTCCTGGAGAAATTCAAACATCCCATTAAGGAAATTTTGATTGAATTGGCAAATGGTAATTTTGATTTGAGCATGAATAATTATGGAGTGATTATTTTAATTTCTAAAATCCTAGACGCCAACTCAATCAAACAGTATAAGCCGATTTTCCTTATAAATGTGATTTTCAAAATCATAACCAAGTTAAATACTATGAGGTTATCTAGCATTGCCCATAAGTATATTACTCCTACACAAACATCCTTTATTCCTAGCAGAAATATCCTAGATGGGACAGTCGCGTTGCATGAGACTTTGCATGATCTAAAAATGACTAAGAGAAAAGGGGTGATAGTGAAGCTTGATTTTTAGAAAGCGTATGTGACGATGGGTTAACTCGCCAATGCCCATCATTGACGGACTTGGGTTAGAGGAAGTGGGGAGCGCTGGAGGCAATGATCAGCTAGCAAACAAGAACATCAGGGACGCACGATTTACCTAGGTTTAGGCCCTCGAAAGGGACCCTACTCCTGCTTGTCTGCTCTTTGTTGATGGAGGAATCGAAAATTATAGGGGTGCACAGATGCAATCTGGTGGTATGTGAGCTAGGGTTGCAAGGGGTGTCCTTCTCGATGCTTCGTTCTAGCCTTTATATAGGGAGGCTAGGTATCGGGATAGTAGGCCGAGTCAATTAAAGATTAGGGTTTTTCCGTTTAAATTTCTTATCTACACATTGCCGTGCTTCCCAAGTATCCGCGTCTTCTAGGACTTCAGCCACCCGAATCATCTTGGGCCTTGCCGTAAGCTTCTCTTAGGCTGCAGCGTATAGGCCAAACCTGGGTGCCTGTGGGGCATACCCATGTCAGTATGACAAAATCCTCTGGAGCTTCTTGATGGAGGTGCTCTAGAAAAAGGCTTTAGTGAGGTTTGGATCTCACAAGTTAGGAAGGTAGTGCAAACTAGCAAGGTTTGCATTTATATTAATGGAGAACATACACGGAACTTTAGAACTTACAAAGAGTTGCAATAGGGGGATCCCCTGTCTCCTCTGCTTTTTAATTCTGTGGGTGGAGCTCTGATTGAGATGTTTAACTCTACCAGGAGAGATGGACATATTAAGGGTTTGGCTTATCACTTATTGGATGGTGGTGTCTCTCACATGCAGTATGAGGATGACAATGTCCCGTTAATAGAATATGATGATAATAGTTCTATTGCAATTAAATTCTTGCTTTACTATTTTGACGCTATGTCTGGCTTAAAAATTGACTACCAAAAAAGTGAGGTTTTCAGAGTAGGGTTGGAGGAAAGGGAGTTGATCATGGTTGCTAATATTTTTAACTGCGTTGTGGGTGTTTCCCTCTAAAATATCTTTGTTTTCTTGTTAGCAAAGATAAAATTCTAGCAAAAGACTCCGATGTTTGTTACTAATAAACTAGATAAGAAGTTGGATAATTATTTCAATTTCTAGGGTTCTTCTGGAGGTAGGTCTGTGTTGGTAGATCCTTGCGTTGATGGCATAGCCAATTATGCCACGGGTTTATATCTATTCATAGAAGGGAGCCATTACAGAATGGATATGTCTAGGGCTAGATTTTTTTTGGGAGGGGGTAGGAGGGAATAAAGAAATATCATATGTTTAGATGGGAAAATTTGTATAAGCCTAAGGAATTTGATGGTTTGGGATTCTCTAATACTAGAGCTAGAAACATTTTCTTATTGAGCAAATGTATTTATATGCTAGAGAATGGATATCAGGATTTGGTTGCCAGCTGCTAAGAAAGAAATATACAGGGAGGCAGGTTTTTAACAATCAACTGATGCTAATGGATCTCAGTTTTAGCCTACACAAGGTGAGAGAATGGTTTAAGAGATGTTCTAGCTACTCTCTGGTGAATGGTAAGAAAATCTTGTTTTGGCATGATGTATGGTGGGGTAACTACCCACTAAAACCCTGTTACCCATCTCTGTTTTCTTGCTATCAACAATAGATGGATACGATGTTTTTAGTGTTTGGGGAACGGCAAGTGAACTTACCTTTTGCTGGATCCTTTGGGCCTAGGGACGTGGAGGAATGGGAGAGGGGTGGTAAATGAGGTCTTTAGGGATGTGAGCTTTGGAGAGGATGAGGATATAGTGTGGTGGAACCTAGAAAAGAACACTAAATTCTCTACCAAATCCTTGTATAAATTTATCCTAGATCCTAGGGTTAAAGATCTTAGGATGATGGATGTCTGGAAAGCAAATATTCCTTTGAAACACAAGATCCTAGTCTGGTTATGCTTTAGGAGGGAAATTCAATCAGCTGTGGAATTAGTTGTGAGAAAATGGCCTGGCTCTGAGTACTGCTCTAGTAGTGGGATGTTGGAAGATGTGGATCATATCCTGTTTGCTGCCCTGTGCCTAGGTTCATATGTTGTATGGTTCGTGGTTTCTTTGGGAAGAACTTGATAGCCAGGACGAGAATGGAGTTCATCGGGATCTTTTTGCTACCTGGTGGTGTAAAGAATAACAAACCAATTTGTTTTTTTTCACGGTTAGCTGGGCTAGGTGGCTCACCGCAATGAACGAATTTTCCAAAATAAAGTGCTTTTTTAACCCTATTCATACTTTCTACATAGCTCTCTCGCTGATGATGCAATGTAGACCGCTAGCAGGGTCTAAGCATGCTAAAGGTGTAGAAGAAATGGTGCGGAAAATCAGCGACAAGATGAAGGCAATCCAGTCAAGAGCGGTGGAAGATCGGGATGGGATTGTTTAGTTGGTAGGTGTTTTTTTATGTTTGCTCTTTGTGGCCTAGTTTCCCAGAGTTGCATTCTCTGTTTCCTAGCTTGTAGATGAATTCTTGATGCCTATTGCTCTCTTGCTGAGGAAACCTGTTATGTTGTATGCCTGTTGTTGTGCTTTCAATATAAGCCGGACCTTTTCAAGCTTTTTATCTAAAAAAATCTTCCATCCCCATGTTGATCTAGTGATAGCCACCTCCAAGATGGTTGATCTAGGGCAAGGGGGAGAGAACACAAACCCCTCATGGGTGGAATCATTTTAAGAGTGGAGGACCGGGTCTGTTGGAGAAGCTTCAGTCCCTCAATCTTATAGAGTAAGAGAAGGTGGTGATTGTCATGGACGATCGAGCTGATGGATCAATGGACTTTGCGATTGTTGGGAAGGTACTTTTCTATAATGCTTTTCACATCTAGACAATCAACAACACTCTATGCCCGACTTGGGAAAATCCGAGAGGCCTCAAATTCCGGGCAGTGGGAGACAACATGTTTGTGACTACTCTAGAATCTAAGCAAGATGTAGATCGCATATGTGAAGGGACAAGATCCACGAGTCCTGACAACCCGACTCATAGTTTTTGCTGACTTGAAAATATATATCCATGAGAAGCCTGTCTTAATGCTATAGTGATTCATTTTGTAGGGATAGTCCAGTAGATACTCCTTTTTTGAAATGGGAAAAGGGAAGATACTCCTACATGTGTGTGTTGTGATGTGATTTGTTCTACATAATTAATGGAAAGATGTTGATTCAATTAGATAAATTAGGCTAATGTATTTGAATTGGGATTATGTCGGTGTAGATAAATTTGGTACGATATTTTTTTAGTTCATTATGATGAGATTCATTGTATAAAAAATATATTTTTCTTATGATATTGCGGAAGAAACCCAAAGATCTATCTACTACATGCATGTAACTAGTGGAGATTAGATCAACATATCCTTGAATATCCAAATACTAAACGATCTAATAGACCATGGTTCATGTAGTCGTTCACGCCTTCTGGATCCTAGCGCCGAACAGACGACACATCCGCGATAGCCACACGTACAGATTGACGATGTCTTCTCCTTCTTTATCCAATAAGAAGGGGTGGAGATATTGGTGAGATCCCAGCAACACGCCGTCGTCGTGGTGGATATTTGGTGGAGATCGGGTAGAGCTTCGCTAAGCACTACACTAGAGAGAGGGAACACATGTGGGAGAGGGAGAGGGAGAGGGAGGCGACATCAGGAGGAAAAGGTGTTGTGGTCCTACCCATGTATCTCCTTATATAGGGGATGGGGCGGCCATCTAGCCCCTTTCCCCTCCTCAAAGAAGGAGGGCAACGACCATGGGGGGAACCCCTCCTCCAAGTTACGCCCCAAGTAAACCCTAGCTCATAGGGCTGGCCGCATGGGCCATGTGGGGCTATGGCGCCCTCGCCCAGGTAGGCGGGGCTGCTCCCTCACAAGCCTATGTGCCCCCCACGGATAGGTGAGCCCCACTGGTGGACCCCCTAAACCTTCTAGAAGATTCCTGGTACAATACCAAAAAATGTTGAACTTTTTCAGGAACCCTAAAATAACTTTACCATATAATTTTGTTTATCCCTAGACCATTCCATATATCCTTGTGATGTCTAGGATCTCATTCGAGACTCCTCATCAAAAATCAATAACACCATCTATTTATCTCATCAATAACAACATCGAGCGTAAAGTATGTGATCCTACGGGTTCAAAAACATGTGGAGCACATCTCTGATCAATAACCAATAGCGGGACCATCGATGCACATAATGATTCCCACACATGTACGAACATATATTATCTGGTATCACATTCCCTTTGTCTTACGATATCTTACTTACCCGATATTCGATCGTCGGTATCACTATGCCTAGATCAATCCCGTTATGGGTAAGTTCTCTTTACTTGTACTGTAATATAATACCCCATGACTAAACCTCTTAGTCATATGATTGCAAGCTATTAGGATATAGTATTATGTAGCATCCCATCTGTCTAACATATGTAATGCTACATGGTCTAGTAATATAATGGCTACTTTCTACATAATTGTTGCATCATAATTATATCATGCTCATGTCATCATGCCACCTTGCATTTGAGCATCATATAAAACCCCTTTTCATTTGGTTCTTCTCTCATATGCATTAGTAATTATATTTGGCTCTTGATATATTGTATTTGGTTCTTGATAAATGCTTGACGCCCAAGTTGAGTTGGGGGCATATCTTTTATTCAACTCCATCACCTTTCTTTGTCACCACCTTATAAGTCCACCATCCTAATTACCCATGAGCTTTTACTTCTGTTGGCATTTAATCTAGCTCATGTGAGTTGGGATGGATCCAATTCTATTTTCCTTTAGCTTGGCTTTACTCCATATTTTGGAATGCATGTGCATAAATGCCATGATCATTGTTTTGTTGTCACAAGATAAAACATGGCATTTAATGCCCATGCATGGGCCATGCAAATCACCACCATTCTATTCTTTTGGGATTTACTTGGATTTTGAGTGGAGCATGGTTCTTTGAGAATCAATTCGTGTTGGCTCTATTCTTTTGCTCTTACCATAAAACCCTACCCCCTTGTTTGATCTCTCCTTACCACGTGCCCTCAAAATCATCCCCTCACATGTGTATGTGCCATGCAGGATCATGTGAGGTCAACCCCATCTCCCTCTCTCTTTTAAAACTCTCTATGTTGGTTTCTAAAAGTTGGGACCCACTTGCTTGGGTCCAATATTTTTTCCTAATGATTTTATCAAAGTGTAAAACCCAATTCTTAGTCTTGTACAAGTGCCTAAATTGAATTACTTGTGGGCATCCCCTTTTCCCTGGTCTTGTTTCCCTCTTGTCTTTGTGTTGTCAAAACCCCTCTTTTCAAATCAATCTACAAAGTTTCAAATAGTTAAGAGTTCAACTATTGTTTGTATTGAAACCAAAACTACCCAAAACAAATAATAAAACAGAACAGGAATATAAAAAAAACAGGAAGAGAGAGAGAGCAGCAGCCCAGCCCCAACTTTTGGCCCACCCAGAGCCCTTCTTCCTCCCCCTCCTTCTCTTGGGCTGGCCCAAACCAGCTAGCCCATACCCCTTCGATCATGCCGTCTCCCTCTGTTCCTCTTCTCCGTCGCCCCGCCTCTCTCCTCTGCTCTGACGAAGCGAGGTAGGTGGCCGTTCTCCGCCATCTGCCGCGTCAGCTCACGCCTCCCGTACGCCCCTCTCCCCTCCTTCTTATCCTCGCTCCAAGCCACGCCTTTTCGGAACCCTAGCTTCCCTTCTCCGTTTCCCCTCTCCCTCTTCTCCGTCGTACCATTGGCGACACCAGATAGAGCCCCGCATCGCCGCTCCTATCCTTGCCGGAGTCCGTGGAGTCGCGGGAAAGTAACGCCAAGGGGCCTTGCGACGATCCAGTCTTCCAGGGGAGCCGGAGAAGCTGCGGCTTCCCTCCTATCCTTCCTGTCTGAGTCGAGCACTCCGGCACAGTACCCCGATGCCGCCATCATCTCCTACCGCCCTAGCCCCGATTCCTAGACGAATCGGCGAAGGTGAGCTCCACCTTCCTCTTCCCTGCCTCCCTGCACCTCCCCAGTACCTCCCGCGCTCGCTTCGCGCCCCGCAAGCGGCGAGCAGAGATCGACCCCATGCGCGCCTGTCCAACATCGTGGTGAGCCAAGCCCCTCCGTTCCTCTGCGTCTCCGGTGCACCATAGACCCCACCGCCGAAAACCCATAGCACGAAAGTTCAAGCTTGAGATCCCCTCTGCCTTTTTTGTTTTTGCAGCGAAGGCTATCTCGTAGTGGTTGCGCCCTCGTCCTCGTCCGAAGCCGCCGCCGCCGTCGGTCTTTCCGGATTCAGAGTAGGTAGCAAGTTCAGGCTCGGGCTCGCGGTTCTGCAGAAAGCCCCCGCACCTTTTTGTCGATCACGCGCAAGTCCCCCTATGGCCCTGTAGACCCACCAGTCAGCCTCCCTGTTCTTTTACGGAAAGCACCTCGGGTTTTCTGAGCATCAACCCGTGGCCCCCTCCGCGCCACGTGGCCGCCCCTTCCACGCCTCTGACGTATGGGCCCGTTCCACCGGCGAGCCCACCGGTCGGTGACTGTGGCTGGCGACACCGCGGTGCAAAAAGTTTCCACCGCACCGTTTACGCCAGGTCAGCCCGGGCCCAGCCGTCGGTGGTTGTGGCTAGGTATGACCTGGGTGTAAAAAGTTTCGCTGTATATCTGTTTTTAAGAAAACAAATTCAGAAATGTTTAAATATGATTTTAAATCTGTTTTAAATAACTTTTAAATTATAAATCCAAATAATACAAATGATATATGTTTTTGAATCAGAAAAATGTGAGGAATTCAAATATGCCATTCAAAATATTGTTTGAGCACTTTAAATTTCGATATGATTAAAATTACAATAAAATGCCCTTTTCTTAATTATTTAATAACTTTAGTTTTATAACTCCAAATTCGACAAATAATATGTCTAAATCGATCAGCACGACGAGCCCGTTCTAACTATACATTCCTTGTTCTGAATTGCAGCATGCATCATATAAATAATAAGTATACAGCAACTTAATTGGGAATAAAAGTGACCAAAACTCAATAAAATGCTTTAATCTTGTACCCTACACCTCACCCATGCCATGCTACTTTATTGCCATACAAATTGTGCATCATTCATCATGGCATGCTTATTTCCTTGTCGCACTTTAATTCGTATGCTTGTGCACTTTATTTATGTTGGCCCTTGTTTGTTTGGTTCTTCTTCGAATAGACGCCGAGCAGGGGATATATCAGGAATCCCAGGAGCACTATCCAGATCCGTCGCTCGCTTCAACTGAGATGCCAGGCAAGCACTACCACATGCTTGCATACATATAGTACCTATTGCCTCTATCTTATTCTTGCATCATTGAGTCGCGATTGCATTAAATGTAATCCCAAGTACTGCATAGCCTTTACTTTTAAACCCCACCGAAGCTTGTTCCTCCATCCCATGAGCCATTACTACAGGAGTTGTTTGAGCCATGCGAGTCGTAGAACAGCATGTGTAGGGTATGTGAGTGTCTGATGGATAACGAGGTACCTCACAACTTAACCTAAGTAGTAATGGGATAACTAATGAAAGCGGCACCGGTGGGCAATATCGGCTATTTGGTTTTTCATGCTCACTTGTGTCCTGTAGGACCCCGAGTACTTGATTCCTGTTCCTTGACTATTCACACTATCCACATCCGGGAGGCCTTATGGACCCCCCTGAGCCAGAGCTTGATTCATTCTTATTTCTTGGGGCCACAAAGTAGTTTGGGGATTTATTACTATCATGTACTTATGCCATGCTTTACTGCTTTATTTAAGATTGTGCGTGTAGCACCTGTACTGTTTTGGATCGCACCACGTTTTCGCGGTATCGACAAGCCCAGTCACACTTTCGGGTTCCCAGTCGTTTACAACCGTCGTTGCAAACCCTAGGTCCGTCTCGGAGCCGGCCAACTTCATTGCGGATAGCTTATTGGGGTGGCCCTCTGAAATATTTCTGAATCCCGTGATTGCTTTGTCGTGAATGCCTCATTGGGTTTTGAGTTGGTTTTTCCGAGGTTGATCGAGTGTGTGTTGCTATTTGTGCACCCCTGCAGGGTAAATCTTTTTGAAAGCCGTGTCTGCGGTTATGGACGATTTGGAGCACAGTTTCTCGATCATAGACAAGTATAACTAAAGTACCGCTTTTAATTTGACTAAGTACTTGACTAGTAAATAGTGCAATACTCATGGAATGGTTAATAAAACTGCCAACAGATGTGTTGTTCGTCCGCTTTCTCGTTGGTAAGCGAGAAGGGGGATGAATCTGTTAATTATACTGTTATAACTGTTGTTACTAATTAACGGACATCCGTCTATAATTGGTTAGGCGGATGGTTAGCGAGTATGTATAGACTTGTTAGTTATTATCTTTTGCTGCAATTGTGTCACCCCAGGTATATGTCCCCTTTAGAGGCATAAAGACTTGCTGAGTACCCCTAGGGTCTCACATGATAAATTGTTTGATTCAGATGAACAGGTGTATTCGCAAGATGGATACTGGGTGGAGGAGACGGATGACGTCGGTAACGATCACGCGGTGTAGAGATTCCGGGAATGGGGATCCGTGAGATCTATGGGCGGGATGTGTTTATTTATGTGGCATCTTATGCCGATTTGCTTTTTATCCGTACTCGGATCTTGTTTTCCGCTTCCGCCCGATACTCTGATGTTTGATGTATGAGGAGCTATCCTAAAATATTACCTCTATCTAGGATATTTGGATCTTGCCGTATGGCGTTGCAATATTTCTATTTCTTTTTGATGGAATGGCTCTGTGAATAGTTGTATGGTGGCTTGCATACATACTCACTTGTGTATGTAGTTGATCCCTTCGCCTGCCGATTACGCCGCTCGTTCTTGTCCCGATGTCCTGGAAGTGGTTAGGACGGCCGAAAGGTCTACCCGTGAGTGGCCCCTGGGCCCCACCATACTATTTTAACCACTTTCGCTCATCCAGGCATGTAACTAAGAGCGTAATTCACCGAGGTAGTTACAATTGGTATTAGAGCCATCTCGCCCTTCAGGGTCTCAGCCAAATGGTCGTTGTCAGTCTAGCAAATATTTTTGGTAGCTATGTATACTAGGGAAAAAACGCGAGAGTAGGATTGCTTCCACTTTTCTTCTTACCCACCCACCCACCCTTTTCTGGTAAGGAAGTGTAACGTTTTCAATCCTCTTCTAAAATTCAAACTAGGATTCACGTGTTCTGGGTTCCGTAGTACCATAGGTTGTGTGTGTGTGAATTCCTTGTCTATCTGTTGCATCCAAATGTTATCTCTATCTGCCTTTTGGTTATCAACTGTTGGTACATTCCATACCGACAGGCCTTTGTAAACCGACGTGATCTATCTGATTCGTTGTATACCGGTGCGATCTGTCTTACTCTTTGTTATCTGACGTTATCTTGTTTGGGGTGTTCGTTTCCGTAGTTACTAATCTTTAGGTTCATCTTAAGAAGAAGGTGTTGGGATATGTGTTTTACTTATTCATGTGCGGAGTAATGATTCGAGTGCGGGATGGAGTTGCGACCATACCACTACTTTTATCATTCGCTCTTGTATATTGAATTGGTAGAGTTACTAATCTTGATTCGTTAAGTGGTTTTGCGCATATAGTGGTATTTTAATGCCGAAATTTGCGGAAATTTTTTCTTTAATGGTTTTGTGTACCACACTCCTTGTTCAGTCGTGTGCGATATGCTTAATATCTTCTAGGTGCTTTGAACTTTGTTGATATTTTAATATCATCTTAGTAATTTGTATCCTTTAAATCTTGGTTAATTCCATTTTGGTACTGTTTTGGATTATTATTATTCTCCATTATGGTACTGACTTGTGTTTTATATCAATCACAGGATGGCACCACCACGCTGCTCTGAGGAGGACATACCACCTGAACTAGGGGTTGCGTTGGCAAGTATTGCTAATGCCTTGGGAGCAATGCAGCAGAACCAGCAGCGATTTGAAGAAAGTGTCAGGAGGAATGAGTTTGTTCCGCTACCTCCACCTCCCAAGCGAGGAGACATCAAGAGTTTCCTGAAGTTCAACCCACGCCAATTTGAGGTGTCTGATTAGCCACTTGATGCGGATGATTGGCTGCGTGAAATGTCAAGGTTGCTGATGACTGCCGATGTTCCTGAGCAAGAATGGGTAAAATGTGCCACTCACCTTCTGAAGGGAGATGTAGCTCTGTGGTGGGAGAATTACCTGAAGGCAAACCACTCTAAGTTTCAGCCTACTTGGGAACAGTTCACTAGGGCTTTCAAAGAGCAATATCTGTCAAAAATTGTCATGGAAAGGATGAAGGAAGTGTTTCTCAACCTCAAGCAGGGAAATGACAATGTCAGTACCTATATCAGAAACTTCATGAACCTTTCTCGGTATGGTGGCGATGAGATCTCTGATGACAAGAAGAAGCAAAAGAGGTTCAGACAAGGGCTCAATGCATCAATCAAATATGCAATCACTCATGCAAGGCCGGGGTCTTTTCTGGAACTCCAACATACAGCTCTGCAGGAAGAAGCAAGTAGGCAAATGTTTGAGGAGTCCAAGAAACACAGCCGTGATGCAACAAGCTCTTCAGCTATGTCAGCTCCTTCTAAGCGCCGCGTGTGGGTTCCTAACACCCCTCCGTCTCTCCCGGCTCCACCAAGACCTTCAAACTACGCGGTAAGGCCACCAAACTCCTTCACTGCTGCTCCCAGGGGCTACAACCACAACTACCCTGGAGCGCCTGGCGGAGTCCCTGGCTACGTTGCTCCACGTCCACCTGGTGCCTGTTACACCTGTGGAAACACTGGGCATCAGCACTGGAATTGTCCAATGAACAACAAATCTCTTCCTCCACCACCTCCAAGACCTGCGGAAAGCTCTTCTATGGTTCGTGCACCTCCACCGCGGGCTCTCAACATCAACACCAAGCCCGGGTCTAATGCTGCTCATGCCAACTGTGTCAACGTCGCTCAAGCTGAGCATGCACCTGGAGTTGTGATGGGTATGCTTCCTGTTAACTCAGTTCCTGCATGAGTTTTGTTTGATTCTGGTGCTTCGCATTCATTTGTGTCTCACAAATTTGCAAATGAGCATGAGCTATCTATAGACCAGCTGGATAAAAAGTTAATGGTTCTTTCTCCCGGGGCAAGAATGTTATCTACCAAGATCAGCCATGGCAATCAAATTGAGATTGGTGGTTCTTCTTTTCTAGCCTCATTGATCCTTCTGGGCAACTCTGACATTGATGTTATCTTGGGCATGGATTGGTTAACAGCTAATGCAGCTGTGATTGATTGTGCTGAACACTCGATTTCTCTGAAAATTCCTGAAGGCCATATAGTCATTCTCCAAGTCTGACTTCTGCAATTCAGCTTTTCTCTTTGGCGGCTCTGAATGATGATGCTATGGAAGCTATTCAGAGTGTTCCGGTGGTCTGTGAGTTCCTAGATGTTTTTCCTGAAGAGTTGCCAGGTATGCCTCCTGACCGAGAGGTCGAGTTTGTGATTGAGCTTGAACCTGGAACCGCTCCTATCTCCAAGCGGCCTTATAAAATGGGTCCTGCTGAGTTGGCTGAACTCAAACGTCAGCTTGATGAACAAGAGAAGTTGGGTTTCATTCAGCACAGTACTTCTTCTTGGGGTAGCCCAACCATCTTTGTGAAGAAGCGAGACAAGACTGATAGACTTTGTGTTGACTATCGGGCTCTCAATGCTAAAACCATCAAGAATAAATATCCCCTTCCGCGGATTAATGATCTCTTCGATCAACTAGCTGGAGCTGTGGTATTCTCTAAGCTTGATTTGAGAAGTGGATATCATCAAATCAAGATTCGCAAGGAAGATGTTCCTAAAACAGCTTTCACCACCCGCTATGGCCTGTATGAGTACACAGTCATGTCTTTCGGTCTCACCAACGCACCTGCCACCTTCTCGAGGCTTATGAACTCGGTTTTCATGGAGTATCTTGATAAGTTCGTTGTGGTCTATCTGGATGACATCCTAGTCTATTCTAAGTCAAAGGAAGAACATGAAGAACACCTTTGGTGTGTCCTAAACAAGCTTCGTGAGAACCGCCTGTATGCAAAGTTCTCCAAATGTGAGTTCTGGCTGCCTGAAGTCACCTACCTTGGTCACGTCATCTCTGCCAAGGGCATTGCCGTCAACCCAGAAACTGTAAAGACAATTGTTGACTGGCTTCCTCCTGTAAATGTCAAAGAAGTCCGGAGTTTCCTTGGTTTGGCTAGTTACTGCCGTCGCTTTGTTCAGAACTTCTCGAAGATTGCGAAGCCTCTTACCGATCTCCTCAAGAAAGGCAAGAAATACCTTTGGACTCCTGCATGTCAAGCAAGATTTGAAACACTCAAAGAGAAGCTCACTTCCACACCAGTCTTGGTTCCTCCAGATACATCAAAGCCTTTCCAGATATTCTGTGACGCCTCATTGCAAGGATTGGGTCCGGTCCTTATGCAAGAAAAACAAGTTGTTGCTTATGCCTCTCGATAGTTGAAGACGCATGAGATCAACTATCCAACACATGACCTTGAACTCGCAGCAGTTGTCTTTGCTTTGAAAATATGGAGGCACTACTTGCTTGGAAACCATTGTGAAATCTTTTCTGATCACAAGAGTCTGAAGTATATCTTCACAGAGCCTAATCTCAACCTTCGTCAGAGGAGTTGGATTGAAGCAATCAATGATTTCGATTTGACCATCAACTACACTCCGGGCAAAGCTAATGTCATGGCCGATGCTCTCAGCCGAAAAGCTTATGTCAACAACCTCATGGTGGAACAACAACAACCTCTCTTGTGTGAGGAATTCCACAAGCTCAACCTTGAAATTGTGGATCAAGGGTATCTTATGAATCTTCTGGCAACCCCTCTCTTGGAAGAAAAAGTTCGCTCAATTCAACTTGGTGATCCTTACACTAAAAACATAATCTCCAACATTCAGCTTCCAAAGTATGAGTCCTTCCACGTCGACGACCAAGGCGCTCTCTTCTTTGAACACCGGATGTTTGTTCCGAACTACCCGGGTTTAAGAGAGCAAGTTCTCAAGGAAGCGCATGATTCTGTTCTTTCTATCCACCCTGGCAGCACTAAGATGTACATGGACTTGAAAACACAGTATTGGTGGCCTGGGTTGAAACAATATTGTGCCAAGTATGTCTCGGAGTGTGATGTCTGCCGCAGAGTTAAAGCTGTTCATCAGAAACCTTCCGGTCTTCTACAGCCATTGAAGCCTCCGGAATGGAAATGGGAGAAAGTAGAGATGGACTTCATAACTGGCTTTCCAAGGTCGCAGAAGGGCAACAATGCAATCTTTGTTGTCATCGACAGGCTTTCTAAAGTGGCTCATTTCTTTCCTGTCAAGGAAACAATTTCTGCAATTCAGTTGGCTGAGCTCTATATCAACAGAATTGCCTCTCTGTATGGGGTTCCTCTTGAGATCAGTTCAGTCCGTGGAAGCATCTTCACTTCCAAGTTCTGGGGAAGTTTCCAAAATGCTTTGGGAACAAAATTGAACTTCAACACAGCTTACCATCCTCAGTCGCAAGGACAAGTTGAAAGGATCAATCAGATTCTGGAAGATAAGCTCCGTGCTTGCATAATCTCTTTCGGCATGAAGTGGGAAGAATGCCTTCCTTATGCTGAATTCTCTTACAACAACAGCTTCCAGAAAAGTCTAAAGATGGCACCATTTGAGGTTCTCTATGGTCGCAAATGCAGAACTCCAATTGGTTGGTCGGGCGCAGATGAAAGAACATTGTTTGGCCCCGACATTGTAACTCAAGCGGAGGAGAAGGTTCACATCATTCTTGAAAATCTGAAGGTTGCTCAAAGTCGCCAGAAGAGCAATTATGACAGAAAGCACACAGACATGGAGTATGTCCCTGGTGATCTCGTTTACCTTCATGTCACTCCCATGAGAGGCACGCACCGGTTTGGTATCAAAGGGAAGCTGGCTCCTAGATACATCGGTCCTTTCAAAAATCGTGGAAGAAGAGGAGAAGTTGCTTATGCTCTTGAGCTCCCTGAAAAACTCAAGGTCCATGATGTTTTCCATATCTCTCAACTCAATAAGTGCTTCAAGGATCCCG
Organism: Avena sativa; assembly: GCA_916181665.1. NCBI lineage: Eukaryota > Viridiplantae > Streptophyta > Magnoliopsida > Poales > Poaceae > Avena > Avena sativa. The sequence goes on along the minus strand of OV702288.1, from coordinate 621,613,208 downwards.
GCAGGACCGTGGACCATGAGCTTATCAATCTCCAAGAAGACCTGTCTTATCAAGAACACCCCATAAAAATCCTTGAAGTCGCAGAAAGAAGGACTCGCAACAAGTCCATCAAGTTCTGCAAGGTGCAGTGGTCGCACCATTCCGTTGATGAAGCCACTTGGGAACACGAGGATGAGCTCCGTGCCAAGTATCCTACCCTCTTCGTGTCTTCTTCTTCTTCCTAGAATCTTGGGGCGAGATTCCTGTTTAGTGGGAGAGAGTTGTAGCATCCCATCTGTCTAACATATGTAATGCTACATGGTCTAGTAATATAATGGCTACTTCCTACATAATTCTTGCATCATAATTATATCATGCTCATGTCATCATGCCACCTTGCATTTGAGCATCATATAAAACCCCTTTTCATTTGGTTCTTCTCTCATATGCATTAGTAATTGTATTTGGTTCTTGACGCCCAAGTTGAGTTGGGGGCATATATTTTATTCAACTCCATCACCTTTCTTTGTCACCACCTTATAAGTCCACCATCCTAATTACCCATGAGCTTTTACTTCTGTTGGCATTTAATCTAGCTCATGTGAGTTGGGATGGATCCAATTCTATTTTCCTTTAGCTTGGCTTTACTCCATATTTTGGAATGCATGTGCATAAATGCCATGATCATTGTTTTGTTGTCACAAGATAAAACATGGCATTTAATGCCCATGCATGGGCCATGCAAATCACCACCATTCTATTCTTTTGGGATTTACTTGGATTTTGAGTGGAGCATGGTTCTTTGAGAATCAATTCGTGTTGGCTCTATTCTTTTGCTCTTACCATAAAACCCTACCCCCTTGTTTGATCTCTCCTTACCACGTGCCCTCAAAATCATCCCCTCACATGTGTATGTGCCATGCAGGATCATGTGAGGTCAACCCCATCTCCCTCTCTCTTTTAAAACTCTCTATGTTGGTTTCTACAAGTTGGGACCCACTTGCTTGGGTCCAATATTTTTTCCTAATGATTTTATCAAAGTGTAAAACCCAATTCTTAGTCTTGTACAAGTGCCTAAATTGATTTACTTGTGGGCATCCCCTTTTCCCAGGTCTTGTTTCCCTCTTGTCTTTCTGTTGTCAAAACCCCTCTTTTCAAATCAATCTGCAAAGTTTCAAATAGTTATGAGTTCAACTATTGTTTGTATTGAAACCAAAACTACCCAAAACAAATAATAAAACAGAACAGGAATATAAAAAAAACCAGGAAGAGAGAGAGCAGCAACCCAGCCCCAACTTTTGGCCCACCCGGAGCCCTTCTTCCTCCCCCCTTCTCTTGGGCTGGCCCAAACCAGCTGGCCCATACCCCTTCGATCATGCCGTCTCCCTCTGTTCCTCTTCTCCGTCGCCCAGCCTCTCTCCTCTGCTCTGACAGAAGCGAGGCAGGTGGCCGTTCTCCGCCGTCTGCCGCGTCAGTTCACGCCTCTCGTACGCCCCTCTCCCCTCCTTCTTATCCTCGCTCCGAGCCGTGCCTTTTCTGAACCCTAGCTTCCCTTCTCCCTCTTCTCCGCCGTACCATGGCCGACGCCAGATAGAGCCCCGCATCGCCGCTCCTATCCTTGCCGGAGTCGGTGGAGTCGCGGGAAAGTAACGCCAAGGGGCCTTGCGACGATCCAGTCTTCTAGGGGAGCCGGAGAAGCTGCAGCTTCCCTCCTCTCCTTCCTGTCCGAGTCGAGCACTCCGACACAGTACCCCGACGCCGCCATCATCTCCTGCCGCCCTAGCACTGATTCCTAGACGAATCGGCGAAGGTGAGCTCCACCTTCCTCTTCCCTGCCTCCCTGCGCCTCCCCAGTACCTCCTACGCTCGCTTCGCGCCCCGCAAGCGGCGGGCAGAGACCGACCCCATGCGCGCCTGTCCGACATCGTGGTGAGCCAAGCCCCTCCGTTCCTCTGTGTCTCCGGTGCGCCATAGACCCCACCGCCGAAAACCCATAGCACGAAAGTTCTAGCTTGAGATCCCCTCTGCCTTTTTAGTTTTTGCGGCGAAGGCTATCTCGTAGTGGTTGCGCCGTCGTCCTCGTCCGAAGCCGCCGCCGCCGTCGGTCTTTCCGGATTCAGAGTAGGTAGCAAGTTCAGGCTCGGGCTCGCGGTTCTGCAGAAAGCCTCCGCACCTTTTTGTCGATCACGCGCAAGTCCCCCTGTGGCCCTGTAGACCCACCAGTCAGCCTCCCTGTTCTTTTACGGAAAGCACCCCAGGTTTTCTAAGCGTCAACCCGCGACCCCCTCCGCGCCACGTGGCCGCCCCTTCCACGCCTCTGACGTATGGGACCGTTCCACCGGCGAGCCCACCGGTCGGTGACTGTGGCTGGCGACACCGCGGTGCAAAAAGTTTCCACCGCACCGTTTCCGCCAGGTCAGCCCGGGACCAACCGTCGGTGGCTGTGGCTAGGTATGACCTGGGTGTAAAAAGTTTCGCTGTATATCTGTTTTTAAGAAAACAAATTCAGAAATGTTTAAATATGATTTTAAATCTGTTTTAAATAATTTTTAAATTATAAATCCAAATAATACAAATGATATATGTTTTTGAATCAGAAAAATGTGAGGAATTCAAATATACCATTCAAAATATTGTTTGAGCACGTTAAATTTCGAGATGATTAAAATTACAATAAAATGCCCTTTTCTTAATTATTTAATAATTTTAGTTTTATAACTCCAAATTCGACAAATAATATGTCTAAATCGATCAGCGCGACGAGCCCGTTCTAACTATACATTCCTTGTTCTGAATTGCAGCATGCATCATATAAATAATAAGTATACAGCAACTTAATTGGAAATAAAAGTGACCAAAACTCAATAAAATGCTTTAATCTTGTACCCTACACCTCACCCATGCCATGCTACTTTATTGCCATACAAATTGTACATCATTCATCATGGCATGCTTGTTTGCTTGTCGTACTTTAATTCGTATGCTTGTGCACTTTATTTATGTTGGCCCTTGTTTGTTTAGTTCTTCTTCGAATAGACGCCGAGCAGGGGATATATCAGGAATCCCAGGAGCACTACCCAGATCCGTCGCTCGCTTCAACTGAGCTGCCAGGCAAGCACTACCACATGCTTGCATACATATAGTACCTATTGCCTCTATCTTATTCTTGCATCATTGAGTCGCGATTGCATTAAATGGAATCCCAAATACTGCATAGCCTTTACTTTTAAACCCCACCGAAGCTTGTTCCTCCATCCCATGAGCCATTACTACAGGAGTTGTTTGAGCCATGCGAGTCGTAGAACAGCATGTGTAGGGTATGTGAGTGTCTGATGGATAACGAGGTACCTAACAACTTAACCTGAGTAGTAATGGGATAACTAATGAAAGCGGCACCGGTGGGCAATATCGGCTATTTGGTTTTTCATGCTCACTTGTGTCCCGTAGGACCCCGAGTACTTGATTCCTGTTCCTTGACTATTCGCACTATCCACATCCAGGAGGCCTTATGGACCCCCCTGAGCCAGAGCTTGATTTATTCTTATTTCTTGGGGCCACAAAATAGTTTGGGGCTTTATTACTATCATGTACTTATGCCATGCTTTACTGCTTTATTTAAGATTGTGCGTGTAGCACCTGTACTGTTTTGGATCGCGCCACATTTTCGTGGTATCGACAAGCCCAGTCACACTTTCGGGTTCCCAGTCGTTTACAGCCGTCGTCGCAAACCCTGGGTCCGTCTCAGAGCCGGCCAACTTCGTTGCGGGTAGCTTATTGGGGTGGCCCCCTGAAATATTTCTGAATCCTGTGATCGCTTTGTCGTGAATGCCTCGTTGGGTTTTGAGTTGGTTATTTCGAGGTTGATCGAGTGTGTGTTGCTATTTGTGCACCCCTGCAGGGTAAATCTTTCTGAAAGCCGTGTCCGCGGTTATGGACGATTTGGAGCATAGTTTCTCGATCATAGACAAGTATAACTAAAGTACCGCTTTTAATTTGACTAAGTACTTGACTAGTAAATAGTGCAATACTCATGAAATGGTTAATAAAACTGCCAACGGATGGGTTGTTCGTCCGCTTTCTCGTTGGTAAGCGAGAAGGGGGATGGATCTCTTAATTATACTGTTATAACTGTTGTTACCAATTAACGGACATCCATCTATAATTGGTTAGGCGGATGGTTAGCGAGTATCTATAGACTTGTTAGTTATTATCTTTTGCTGCAATTGCGTCACCCTAGGTATATGTCCTCTTTAGAGGCATAAAGACTTGTTGAGTACCCCTAGGGTCTCACACGATAAATTGTTGATTCAGATGAACATGTGTATTCGCAAGATGGATACTAGGTGGAGGAGACGGATGATGTCGGCAACGATCACGCGGTGTAGAGATTCCGAAAACGGGGATCCGTGAGATCTGTGGGCGGGATGTGTTTATTTATGTGGCATCTTATGCCGATTTGCTTTTTATCCGTACTCGGATCTTGTTTTCCGCTTCCGCCCGATACTCTGATGTTTGATGTATGAGGAGCTATCCTAAAATATTACCTCTATCTAGGATATTTGGATCTTCCCGTATGGCGTTGCAATATTTCTATTTCTTTTAGATAGAATGGCTCTGTGAACAGTTGTATGGTGGCTTGCATACATACTCACTTGTGTATGTAGTTGATCCCTTCACCTGCCGATTACGCCGCTCGTTTTTGTCCCGATGTTCTGGAAGTGGTTAGGACGACCGAAAGGTCTACCCGTGAGTGGCTCCTGGGCCCCACCGTACTATTTTAACCACTTTCGCTCATCCGGGCATGTAACTAAGAGCGTAATTCACCGAGGTAGTTACATATTACCGAGAGAACCCAAAGATATCTCCCTGTCACATGGAGTGACAAATCACATTTTTGATCCATGTAACTAAACAAATACTTTCTGGTATACATGAAATACATCTCTATGATCACCCTATTATGAAGTGACGGTTGATGCCCCCAAAGTATTATTTCAGACAAGTGAGTTAACATGGTTTAAGGAATAGGATACTTGACATTATTAAGATATAAGAATTCAAACTTAGTGACACAATTAAATTGCTATTCTTTTTTGGTTCTATCCATCACATCATTCTCTTAATGATATGACCTCATTATTAATTTGTTGGGAAACCTTAACCATCACTTAATCAATGAGCTACCAAGTAGAGGATTACTAGGGACATGATGTTATTTATAAATCCACACATATATTATGTTTCTGGCAAAATTTTAGCATGAAGAATAACACTTATCATGAACAAGTAAATAAGATTGTAATAATTGTATAATTGTCTTAGGGCATATTTCCAACGGAAATTGTATTTGGTTCCTGAGCACCAATGCTCCCTTCATTAAAATAATATATTAAATTCATATTTACACGTCTCAAAAATATTTGAAAATAATTTTGGACATAGTTAATGTTATATCCCACAAGCATGTAAAATCATGACGTGAAATTCTTTGTATTATGGGCTACACAAAAATGGCAAATCTGATATAATTTGGTGATTTAAAGACATACTTCTACAGATCTACACTTTTGTTATTTTTATATAGCTTGAGGTACAAAGTACTTGAAACTGATATTTTGCATATTTGTGGAATAAATCATTGGCTACATCTAGATATGTTTTCATTTGTTTTTGAAACTCAAAAAATATGATTTTTTTTAAATAACAGGAGTACTGGAGCTAGGGAGCCAAAAATCTCTACTCTTGTATTTCCAACACATTGCATTCACTGAAACTGTTGTTGAGACCTTCAGACAACCAATATGATGACCATGGACGAGTCCGTTTAATAGCGTGAAAGTTCTAGCTAGGGTTGCGAAGCGGCACCCGATTCGCCCCGCTTCGTAGACAAAATTTGTGAGTCTAATTTAAATTTTTTTCATCAATATTTCTCTAATTTGAACTAAACTTTATTTTCGCGGCCTCTTGCGGGTTGCTGCTTCGCAATCCTAGTTCTAGCACCGTGTCATCCTGTTATTGTCATAAATTATTAACAAAGTTATACTCACTCCGTTCAGAAATAACTGATTTGAATTTGTCTAGATTCGAGTGTATTTACACACTAAAACATATCTAGATACATTTGAATTTAGCCAAAGCTATACGTCAAATTATTTCTGGACGAAGGGAGTACTACAAGTTAATACTACAAGTTAATTATACTGCATTACGTCCTGCAAATGAAAACAATCGAGCCGGAATGAAAAGGCCTCCGATTTCAAATAACGTGAACTACGCGTGTTGTGTGACATTGTTTTTCCTCATTAAATGGAGAAAATTATAATATAATGTCTAACCGAAACAAATGCAAGATGAACGACAGGACATTCAAGCGAGGAGATATCACCGGCGCTTACAAACTCAATTTTTTTGAACTGATCAAGCATCGCTGTATGCCTGTACGGTTGTACCTATGCACTCAAAACGTGTTCCCCAGCTTATCAATGGACTGACAAAGTACTCCATTGACACCCACATGGTTGATGTGATATTGTGATTCAGAGAATCAGAGTTGACACGTTCAAGATGTTCACACTCATTCCCTTCATGTCTTCTTGGAGAACATTCCTTCACTTCTTTGAGAGAACGGGTCCAACTGGATATGAACTTCATCCATTTGTTTAGTCATCTTTGGGCCTTGGAGCCCTGACCAGCACGCCTTCACGGAGTCCACTGCAAGCCACATGCTTCCCAGTCAGGCGGTCTGTCTTATCTCCTCCACGAGACAAACCCAAATCAGTGTGCGCTAACACCGCAAGTCCACGGTATGCAGCACTACATAACCGAGAGGTTATCTAGCAAAGTTGCAGCTGCTATCAGAGCCTGTTACTTTTTGAATTAGGACACTTTTCATCTTTGACATACTCCGTAGTATAGTACGGTAGAGTACTTTAGACGGGAGGCAAGGACAATTTTCGGGAGGCATGTCCGTAGATGGATCATAGCGTATAAGCTATCGCTTATCCTGACTGGCGGGCCATATTTATGCATCCATGATAACGGCTGAAAATATGGGGCTGTAGGAATCCGACCAGGTCGGTGCCTATCGCGCGCGGTATGGGCTGGCCCAGTCGGGCGTCCTGTTCTCTTTTTATTATTTTTTGGTTTTCCTTTTTTCTTTCTCTTTTTCCTTTTCTTTTCTTCTTCCTGTTTCTTTTACTGTACTGCACTTTTTATGATTTTCTTTTTCAACTTTTTTAAAAAAAGTTCAGTTAAAAAAAAGATTAAAAAGAATTAAATTTAAAACTTGTTCAAGTTCGATTGTTTCCAAATTCGAAAATTGTTCAGATATCGAAAAATATTTAATTTCCAAAAACCTTCAGATTCAAAAAAAATGTTCAGATTTTGATTTTTTTTGAAAAGTATTCAGATTTAAAAAAATCAAATTTCAAAATACATTCATATTTGGAAATGTTTAGATTTGCAAAATGAGGATATTTTTCGAAAATCAAAAACCAGACTAGAAACAAAAAAAATCGAGCTCAAAACGAGGCTGAAAAACGACTGCCCTAAATGGGCCTGGCTAGAACCACAGAGGGTGTGCGGCGGACGGTAATCACCAGCCCATGCTTGTAATGGACTGCGAACTTAGAGAGAACATTTGCCTGGCGGCCTATTTGTTTTAGGTGTTGGGCCATTAAAAAAGGACATGTCACGGTACTATTTTTTTTCCATGAAGAGGATGGGGATTTTACTATCCGGACCACCACTTCACGCATAATACCTCAGATGACTCATAGCTGCGTGTAATCGCACAAAGAGGTCTAAGTGCACAAAGAGGTCTGAGGGTGTGTTTGGATTATGGCCAAAGTGTACCGTACCAATAATTTGGTCATGATTAAAGGTTGGTTTTTGTTTAAATTGTTGCCAACTTTTTGACATGCTAATGCTTCACTACCAACTCTAGTTCAAATTTTTAGCCAATGTTGACCAAGTTGTGGGCAAGCAAATGCTCAACTAAAATTTTGGCTAACCAAATATTTAGTAACTCTGAAGACCAACTTTTGTAAAGGCAATGCTGAAGCAATGTTCAAAAAATTGTAGCCTAAAGTTGACCAAGTTGTGGGCAAGCAAGGAATGTTTAGACTTTTGCAGAATATAAGTGTGCATAAATAAAACAAGGTGAGACAACCTAGATGATAATATAAGATACTTCACACACGAAGGTTCTCACAAATATAAATAACACAAGTAGAGATCGGTTAGTGAAAGGGTAAGATGGTTAACCTAGAGGGAGTGAATAGGTTTTTATAAATTTCTTTATAATCTTTTGAAAGTTTTAGTCTTTGCAGAATATAAGTGTATCTAAATGCAAACTAGGTGGGGCAACCTAGATGATAAACCGAGATACTTCAAACACGAAAGCTATCATAAAGTAAACAACACAAGTAAGATATTCGGTTTAGAGATAACCGAAGCACACAGATACAAAGATGTATTCTCGTGTTTAATCCATTTGGGAAGAGGGCTAGATCATGTTGGAGATGTGTGAGGTCCCACGAAGGATTCCCCAATGCCACGAAGGCTTACCTTCCTCTCCGAGCCTATTCCATGAAGAAATAACTCACTTACTCGTTGTAGACTTTTGAAGGAGATATGCCCTGAGAGGCAATAATAAAGTTGTTATTATGTATTCCTTATATATGATAGATGTTTATTTTGCATGCTAAAATTGTATTGATCGGAAACATCAATACATGTGTGTTTAATAAACAAAAAGGGTTCCTAGTTATGCCTCTCTTATAGACTAGCTTGTTGATTAACAAGATGATCAAGGTTTCCTGATCAATAGACATTGGGTGTTGTTAATAACAAGGTCACAACATTTGTGAAATGATGTGATGAACATTCATCCGAAGTATAGCATTACGATCAAGTCATTATGTTTATATTGCTATAACATCATACGAAGTAATCTTTATTCTTAGACCATGAGATCATGCTAATTGCTATCACCTGAAGAGTATCTTGATAACATCAAACGTCACACCGTAACAGGGTGACTATAAAGATGGGTTCAGTGCTACGAAGGTGTTATGTTGAGGCTCATGGATCAAGAGTGGAATTTGTCAATCCCGATGACGGATAGATATACTCTAGGCCCTCTCGGTGATATCACATTGTGATAGCTTGCAAGCAAGTGATATGATCACTAGAATGTTATATCACGGGAACGAGAAAAGAGTGCATATCGGTAACGAGATCAAACTAGGTATTTGGATACCGATGATCGAATCTCGGACATGTATTATATCATGAGACAAAGGGATTAAATTACAAGCGTTAAAGGTTCTCACAATCACAGAAGTCATCGTTGAATATCCAGGAGTCAGTATGGATCTCCAGGTCTCGCTTTTGACTATTGATCTGAGAGGAGTCTCAATCATGTCTGCATTATTCGCGAACCGTAGGGTGACACACTTAAGAGTTACCGGACACCATTTTGGAGCACATATGTTTCAGACGAAAGAATTGCAAAGCGCAGGAATTGTTTTGATAGAAACCAAAAATTGTTTTGGGTGAAATTGTAGAAAGTGGTTCTGCATGTGATATTGAAATATTGCAAGGGGTTATATGTGAATGTTTGTTAATTAAAGTAATTAACAAAATTCTGAATAAAATTAATAAAAGAGTTTTATTAAATGAGAGAGCATTGAACTTGGAGAATTTTAATGCATTTAAAGTGGGGACTTTAAAAGGGAATGTGAAGAGGCATTTTAATGTGGAGGGGTTACCACCACATGAATGGGGAAGGTGAGGGGTCACCCCCATGCGCCGGCCATGGATAGGAGGGGCACCCCCCTCCTCCTATAAAAGGCCCCCCTCCTCCTCCTTCTTCCTCACACCTTCTTGTGAAGGATCTCTCTCCCTTTCTAGAATTATTCCCCCATGGTCTCGGATTAGGGAGATACATGTTCCCGATGGCATTTCGTCTGGAAGGAGTTGCTGCTTTCGCTGGATCGCTGGAGCGAGGAGGTGGAGGTTGTCCGGTGGCTTGAACGTGTGTGTGAGTACGGATGCGCTGCTGAGTTGCGGCACTCGGACTTCCTCACGATCTTGAGATCGGCAAGTGTACGACTACATCAACCACGAGTTCCTACTCGTTAACAAAACTCGTTGCCTTCGAGGGTAAGTTCTCGTTGGATGTATGTCCACATGTTGCTTTGTACCTAGTAGATAGATCTTGGCGTGTAGTTCTCATCGTAGGAAATTTTTTGTTTTCTATGCTGCGGACCCAACAGTGGTATCAGAGCCTGATCTATTCGTAGGTGCTTTGCATGGATAGTACACATATGTTTATATGTGGGCGATGATGATCATGTTATTGCATCTTCTATGTACTTTGGATATTGGTGGCATAGTGGGATGAAGCGGCCCAGACCAACCTTACATGTCATCGTACATGAGACCGGTTCCATGACTGACATGCAACTTGTTTTGCATAAGTGGCTGGCGGGTGTCTGTCTCTCCTACTATAGTCAATATCTGATTTACAACGAGTTGCTAATAACTTGGTTATCCTCGTTGTGGTTCATGTTCGTAGGTGAGAACGGTTCTATCTCCGAAAGCCCTAAGCCACGTAAAACTTGCAATTGATAAATTAGAGGCGTCTAGTTTAGATCGTTTCTGGGCTATTGTATTGATATTGTATTGTTGTAAGTAGATGTATGATAGATACTCTTACAACACATTCAATGTGTAAGTTCTATAGACCTTGGACTTACACACAAAGGAATGATAGAGATCATACCACGATGCAAATGATAGAGATCAAATGCATGGACCATATCATCTCACTTTACACATTAGATGTTAGCATCTTATACTGCTAGTTTGGCGCTTTTGGTAGCATTGTAAGATGATCCCTCATTTAGATATCAAGAAAAAATGTGTTCTTCCTTGAGTATGCACCGTTCTATGGATCGTGTTTCGAGACATCACGTGATGATCTGGTGTACTCGACTCTACGGTTTCATGTAATGGGTGTAAGACAGTTTTACACACTCGAGGACTAAGGTTCTTACTTGGCGAGCCTAGCATGTACAGACATGGCCTCGGAATACGGACCGAAATGTTAAGCACGAGTCATATAGTTGATATGATGCCCATATAGATGCTCGCCTTTGAAGCTACACCGACTCACGTGATGATCAGACTTGGTGTAGTAGATTTGGTTCATGTAATCACCAAAAGGACACGAGGGATGTCGTTTTTGAGTGGGAGTTCATTAGTAATTTGGATTAGTTGAACTCAATCTATCATAAACTTAGTCTAAATAAACTTTACAAATTCTGTTGTAGATGGCACCACCTGCTTTTAATTTCAATGTGTTCATGGAGAAAGAGAAACTTGCTGCGAATGGTAGCAACTTCACCAATTGGGCTATGAATTTGAGGATTCTCCTCACTGCTGCACAAAAGCAATATGTGCTAGATGCGCCGCTAGGCCCCCCACCAGCTCCTGATGCCCCTGACGAGGAAAAGAATGTCTATGTGACTCGTCAGGAGGACCACAACTTAGTTCATTGCAGCATACTGTATGGGCTAGAGCCAGAACTTCGAAAGCGTTTCGAAAATGGCAATGCCTTTGATACCATGGGAGAATTGAAAATGATTTTCGATACCCATGCTGCCGTAGAGAGTTATAATTCTACTGAAAAGTTCTTTAGATGCATGATGGAGGAGAACAACTCCGTTAGTGAGCATGTACTCAAAATGTCTGGGTACACCGATAAGCTTGTGTCCTTGGGAATAACGATTCCCATTGACTTAGGCATACACTGTGTTCTCCAATCTCTGCCACCTAGCTACAAGAGCTTCGTGATGAACTATAATATGCAGGGCATGAAGAAGACTCTTCTTGAGCTTCTGTCAATGCTTAAGACTGCAGAAGTGGAGATTAGGAAAGAACATCAAGTGTTGATGATCAATAGGACCACCGGTTTCAAGAAGGACAAGAAAGGCAAGCACAAGGGAAAGAAGGGTGGCAAATCTATTGCCGCACTTGAAAAGAAACCCCGAGCTGGCCCTAAGTCCGATACCGAGTGCTACTATTGCAAGGGGACTGGCCATTGGAAGCGCAACTGCCCCAAGTATTTGGCGGACAAGAAGTCCGACAAGGCAAACAAAGGTATATATGATATACATGTTATTGATGTGTACTTGACTAGTACTCGCAGTAGCACCTGGGTATTTGAGACGGGATCGGTTGCTAATATATGTAACTAGATTCAGGGGCTGCGGAACAAGCGACAACTAGCAAGGGATGAGGTCACAATGCGGGTCGGCAATGGATCAAGAGTTGATGTGATCGCCGTCGGAACGCTGCCTCTCCATATGCCATCGGGATTAGTTATAAACCTAAATAATTGTTAATTGGTGCCTGCACTTAGCACAAACATTGTATCTGGATCGTGTTTGATGCAAAGTGGTTATTCGTTTAAATCTGAAAATAATGGTTGTTCGATTTATATGGATAATATCTTTTATGGTCATGCACCTATGTTGAATGGTTTATTTCTGATGGATCTCGATAGTAATATAACACACATTCATAATGTTAATGCTAAAAGGATTAAACTTGATGATGATATATCTGCATATATGTGGCACTGCCGTCTAGGTCATATTAGCGTTAAACACATGAAGAAACTCCATTCTGATGGACTTTTGGAATCACTTGATTTTGAATCATTTGATACATGTGAGCCATGCCTTATGGGCAAGATGACTAGAACGCCGTTTTCCGGTTCAATGGAACGAGCGACAAATTTATTAGAAATTATACATACTGATGTGTGTGGACCAATGAGTGTGTCGGCGCGAGGTGGATATTGTTATTTTGTTACTTTCACGGATGATTTGAGTAGATACGGGTATATCTATTTGATGAAACATAACTCTGAAACTTTTGAAAAGTTCAAGGAATTTCAGAATGAAGTGGAAAATCATCGTAATAGAAAGATCAAATTTCTACGGTCTGACCGTGGAGGAGAGTATCTAAGTTACGAGTTTAGCACACACATGAAAGAGTGTGGAATAGTTTCACAACTCACGCCTGCCGGAACACCACAACGTAATGGTGTGTCGGAACGTTGTAATCGTACCTTATTGGATATGGTTCGATCTATGATGTCTCTGACTGACTTGCCACTGTCATTTTGGGGTTATGCACTGGAAACAGCTGCATTCACTTTAAATCGGGCAACATCTAAATCTGTTGAAACGACACCGTATGAATTATGGTTTGGAAACAAACCTAGGTTGTCATTTCTTAAAGTTTGGGGATGCGATGTTTATGTGAAGAAACTTCAGCCGGATAAACTCAAACCCAAAGTGAAAAATGCATCTTCATAGGATACCCTAAGGAAACGATTGGGTATACCTTCTATCACAGATCCGAGGGCAAGGTTTTTGTTGCCAAGAATGGATCCTTCCTTGAGAAGGAGTTTCTCGCGAAAGGTGTGAGTAGTCGGAAGGTAGAACTCGAAGAGGTTATTGAACCTTCTCTCAATGAAATGGCGAGTAGCGCAGCACCGGAAGTTGTTTCGGAGTTGACTTCACCTAATGAAGAGAGAGCTAATGATATTGATCATGAAACTCTGAAAGAGGACACTACCGAGCCTCGCAGGTCAAGCAGGACACGTGCAGCTCCTGAGCTGTACAGCAATCCTGTTGTGAATTTCATGGTTGATGAAATGGATGACCCTGCGACGTATGAAGAAGCGATCATGAGCCCAGATTCCAACAAATGGCTAGAAGCCATGAAATCTAAGATGGAATCCATGTACGAGAACCAAGTTTGGACCTTGGTGGACTTACCTCACGATCGAAAGGCCGTTGAGAATAAATGGATTTTCAAAAGAAAAACTGATGCTGATGGTAATGTGACCATCTATAAGGCTCGACTTGTCGCAAAGGGGTTTCGACAAATTCAAGGAGTTGACTATGATGAGACATTCTCTCCCGTAGCGATGCTTAAGTCGGTTAGGATTATGTTAGCAATTGCTGCATATTTCGATTATGAAATATGGCAGATGGATGTCAAAACTGCGTTCCTCAATGGTAATATTGAAGAAGAGTTGTATATGATACAACCTAAGGGTTTTGTCGATCCTAAGGATGCTAATAAGGTACGCAAACTTCAGCGATCTATCTATGGACTGAAGCAAGCATCCCGGAGTTATAATCTCCGCTTTGATGAGGTGATCAAAGAGTTTGGATTTGTCCAAACTTATGGAGAGGCTTGTATTTACAAGAAAGTGAGTGGGAGCAATGTGGCATTTCTGATATTATATGTGGATGACATATTATTTATTGCAAATGATATAGATCTTTTAAACAGTGTTAAAAGTTATCTAAACAACAAATTTTCGATGATAAGATCCCCTATGCCTCGACCATAGGCTCTATTATGTATGCCATGCTATGTACAAGACCAAATGTGGCACATGCTATTAGTTTGACTAGTAGGTACCAGTCTGATCTAGGTTCGGAACACTGGATAGCGGTCAAGAACATCCTCAAGTACTTGAGAAGAACTAGGGATATGTTTCTTATATACGGAGGTGAAGAAGAGCTAGTCGCTAAGTGTTATGTCGATGCTAGCTTTGACACTGATCCGGATGACTCTAAGTCTCAATCCGGATACGTATTTCTCTTGAATGGAGCAACAGTTAGTTGGAGGAGTTCCAAACAACCAATGGTGGATGGATCAACGACGGAGGCGGAATATGTTGCTGCTTCAGAAGCGGCGCATGAAGCGGTTTGGATGAACGAGTTCATTACGGAACTAGGTGTGGTTCCTAGTGCATTGGACCCAATGGTGATCTATTGTGACAATAATGAAGCCATAGCCAACGCAAAGGAACCGAGGTCTCACAAGAATTCCAAGCATATTAAGCGTCGGTTTCACTCCATCCGCGAGCATGTCAAGGATGGAGATATAAAGATTTGTAAAGTACACACGGACCTAAATGTAGCAGATCCATTGACTAAAGCTCTCCCTAGGGCAAAACATGATCAACACCAGAACTCCATGCGTGTTAGATTTATCACTATGTGAACTAGATTATTGTCTCTAGTGCAAGTGGGAGACTGAAGGAAATATGCGCTGAGAGGCAATAATAAAGTTGTTATTATGTATTCCTTATATATGATAGATGTTTATTTTGCATGCTAGAATTGTATTGATCGGAAACATCAATACATGTGTGTTTAATAAACAAAAAGGGTTCCTAGTTATGCCTCTCTTATAGACTAGCTTGTTGATTAACAAGATGATCAAGGTTTCCTGATCATAGACATTGGGTGTTGTTAATAACAAGGTCACAACATTTGTGAAATGATGTGATGAACATTCATCCGAAGTATAGCATTACGATCAAGTCATTATGTTTATATTGCTATAACATCATACGAAGTAATCTTTATCCTTAGACCATGAGATCATGTTAATTGCTAACACCTGAAGAGTATCTTGATAACACAGGGTGACTATAAAGATGGGTTCAGTGCTACGAAGGTGTTATGTTGAGGCTCATTGATCAAGAGTGGAATTTGTCAATCCCGATGACGGATAGATATACTCTGGGCCCTCTCGGTGATATCACATTTAGATAGCTTGCAAGCATGTGATGTGATCACTAGAATGTTATATCACGGGAACAAGAAAAGAGTGCATGTCGGTAACGAGATCAAACTAGGTATTTGGATACCGATGATCGAATCTCGGACATGTATTATATCATGAGACAAAGGGATTAAATTACAAGCGTTAAAGGTTCTCACGATCACAGAAGTCATCGTTGAATATGCAAGAGTCAGTATGGATCTCCAGGTCCCGCTTCTGACTATTAATCTGAGAGAAATCTCAATCATGTCTGCTTTATTCGCGAACCATAGGGTGACACACTTAAGAGTTACTGGACACCATTTTGGAGCACATATGTTTCAGATGAAAGAATTGCAAAGCGCAGAAATTATTTCGATAGAAACCGGAAATTGTTTTGGGTGAAATTGCAGAAAGTGGTTCTGCATATGATATTGAAATATTGCAAGGGGTTATATGTGAATGTTTGTTAATTAAAGTAATTAACAAAATTCTGAATAAATTTAATAAAAGAGTTTATTAAATGAGAGAGCATTAAACTTGGATAATTTTAATGCATTTAAAGTGGGGACTTTAAAAGGGAATGTGAAGAGGCATTTTAATGTGGAGGGGTTACCACCACATGAATGGGGGAGGTGAGGGGTAACCCCCCCATGTGCCGGCCATGGAGAGGAGGGGCACCCCCTCCTCCTATAAAAGGCCCCCCTCCCCTCCTTCTTCGTCACACCTCCTTGTGAAGGATCTCTCTCCCCCTCTAGAATTATTCCCCCATGGTCTCGGATTAGCGAGATACATGTTCCCGGTGGCATTTCGTCTGGAAGGAGTTGCTGCTTCAGCTGGATCGCTGGAGCAAGGAGATGGAGGTTGTCCGGTGGCTTGACCGTGTGTGCAAGTACGGATGCGCTGCTGAGTTGCGGCGCTCGGACTTCCTCACGATCTTGAGATTGGCAAGTGTACGACTACATCAACCACGAGTTCCTACTCGTTAACAAAACTCGTTGTCTTCGAGGGTAAGTTCTTGTTGGATGTATGTCCACCCGTTGCTTTGTACCTAGTAGATAGATCTTGGCGTGTAGTTCTCATCGTAGATTTTTTTTTGTTTTCTATGTTGTGGACCCAACAGAGATTACATCCATAAATGTTGCAACATGTGACTCGGTCATGGGGATGTAATATCACAGTAACAAGAAAACAGAACTTGTTGTGAACGAGATTGAACAAGGTATGGGATACCAATGATCGGATCTCGGACAAATTGTATCGAGAAACAAAAGGACAAGGATGCTACATTTAGTGGTTCAAACAACATTGTCATCAGGAATGCATAGGGGTCACATGGATATCCCTAGTCCCTCTGTTGATCATTGATACATATCATGTCTAGAGCATTCCCGAGCCATGAGAGGATACACTTAAGGGTACGATGAGAGCAATCATTCATAAGACGGAATCACAATAGAGAAAGAGAAAGCCGGAATCGTTCCGCATAGAGATCCGAAGTTGTTCGGAGAAAGAATAAAGCAAAAGACCTAGAAAAGTGTTTTTGGATAAATGGGAATTTAAATATATATTTATTATATGTTAATTGTGAATTAATATATTCTAAATAATATTTAGATTAAGATTTATAAAAGCAACTTTTATATTAGGCCAAATCTTCGTAGGGAAATAACCTAGAAGAAAAACTGCAGAAAAAGAAAAAGGAATGCATGGGGCGGATAACCCCATGGACGGCGCATGGGCCAATTCGCCATAGCCCACCAGCCAGCAGCAGCAGACCCGGGTGGGCCGAAGCCCTGCCCACGGCTTAGCGCGGCCAGCCAGCGGTGGCTGAGGCTGCTGTGCCCGGGTGGGCCGGTTCCGCCCCCGCGGCCCAGCACGCCCAGCGCCTCGCGCGACAGATGGCGGCTAGCGCCCGGGTGGGCCGGCTCGCGCGACCGCGACCCAGCTTGCCTGCCCGGTCTGCTCCCCCGCGAGCCCCGCATGGGCCGGGGTTGAGCAAGCCCGCGGCAGCGGCCGGCGGCTGCATTCCGCCCTGTGCGGTGGCGGTTATCCCTCACCTCCCCCATTCATGTGGTGGTAACCCCTCCACATTAAAATGCCTCTTCACATTCCCTTTTAAAGTCCCCACTTTAAATGCATTAAAATTCTCCAAGTTTAATGCTCTCTCATTTAATAAAACTCTTTTATTAAATTTATTCAGAATTTTGTTAATTACTTTAATTAACAAACATTCACATGTAACCCCTTGCAATATTTCAATATCACATGCAGAACCACTTTCTGCAATTTCACCTGAAACAATTTCTGGTTTCTATCGAAACAATTCCTGCGCTTTGCAATTCTTTCGTCTGAAACATACGCGCTCCAAAATGGTGTCCGGTAACTCTTAAGTGTGTCACCCTACGGTTCGCGAATAATGCAGACATGATTGAGACTCCTCTCAGATCAATAGTCAGAAGCGAGACCTAGAGATACATACTGACTCCTGCATATTCAACGATGACTTCTATGATCGTGAGAACCTTTAATGCTTGTAATTTAATCCCTTTGTCTCATGATATAATGCATGTCCGGGATTCGATCATCGGTATCCAAATACCTAGTTTGATCTCGTTACTGACATGCACTCTTTTCTCGTTCCCGTGATATAACATTCTAGTGATCACATCACTTGCTTGCAAGCTATCTCAATGTGATATCACCGAGAGGGCCCAGAGTATATTTGTCCGTCATCGGGATTGACAAATTCCACTCTTGATCCATGAGCCTCAACATAACACCTTCGTAGCACTGAACCCATCTTTATATTCACCCTGTTACGGTGTGACATTTGATGTTATCAAGATACTCTTCAGGTGTTAGCAATTAACATGATCTCATGGTCTAAGGATAAAGATTACTTCGTATGATGTTATAGCAATATAAACATAATGACTTGATCGTAATGCTATACTTCGGATGAATGTTCATCACATCATTTCATAAATGCTGTGACCTTGTTATTAACAACATCCAATGTCTATGATCAGGAAACCTTGATCATCTTGTTAATCAACAAGCTAGTCTATAAGAGAGGCATAACTAGGAACCCTTTTTGTTTATTAAACACACATGTATTGATGTTTCCGATCAATACAATTCTAGCATGCAAAATAAACATCTATCATATATAAGGAATACATAATAACAACTTTATTATTGCCTCTCAGGGCATATTTCCTTCAGTCTCCCACTTGCACTAGAGACAATAATCTAGTTCACATAGTGATAAATCTAACACCCATGGAGTTCTGGTGTTGATCATGTTTTGCCCAGGGAGAGCTTTAGTCAATGGATCTGCTACATTTAGGTCCGGGTGTACTTTACAAATCTTTATATCTCCATCCTTGACATGCTCGCGGATGGAGTGAAACCGACGCTTAATATGCTTGGAATTCTTGTGAGACCTCGGTTCCTTTGCATTGGCTATGGCTTCATTATTGTCACAATAGATCACCATCGGGTACAATGCACTAGGAACCACACCTAGTTCCGTAATGAACTCGTTCATCCAAACCGCTTCCTGCGCCGCTTCTGAAGCAGCAACATATTCTGCCTCCGTCGTTGATCCAGCCACCATAGGTTGTTTGGAACCCCTCCAACTAACTGTTGCTCCATTCAAGAGAAATACGTATCCGGATTGAGACTTAGAGTCATCCGGATCGGTGTCAAAGCTAGCATCGACATAACACTTAGCGACTAGCTCTTTTCACCTCCGTATATAAGAAACATATCCCTAGTTCTTCTCAAGTACTTGAGGATGTTCTTGACCGCTATCCAGTGTTCCGAACCTAGATCAGACTGGTTCCTACTAGTCAAACTAATAGCATGTGCCACATCCGGTCTTGTACATAACATGGCATACATAATAGAGCCTATGGTCGAGGCATAGGGGACCTTATCCATCATCTCTCTTTCTTCCGCCGTAGCCGGACTTAGAGTCTTACTCAATGTCTTGCCTTGCAACATATGTAAGAACCCCTTCTTACTTCCGTCCATATTAAACTTCTTTAATATCTTATCAAGGCATGTACTCTGTGATAGCCCAATTAGGCGCCTTGATCTATCTCTATAGATTTTAATGCCTAATATATATGACGCTTCACCAAGGTCTTTGATCGAAAATTTGCTGTTTAGATAACTTTTAACACTGTTTAAAAGATCTATATCATTTCCAATCAATAATATGTCATCCACATATAATATCAGAAATGCCACATTGCTCCCACTCACTTTATTGTAAATACAAGCCTCTCCATAAGTTTGGACAAATCCAAACTCTTTGATCACCTCATCAAAGTGGAGATTCCAACTCCGGGATGCTTGCTTCAGTCCATAGATGGATCGCTGAAGTTTGCATACCTTATTAGCATCCTTAGGATCGACAAAACCCTTAGGTTGTATCATATACAACTCTTCTTCAATATTACCATTGAGGAACGCAATTTTGACATCCATCTGCCATATTTCATAATCAAAATATGCAGCAATTACTAACATAATCCTAACCGACTTAAGCATCACTACGGGAGAGAATGTCTCATCGTAGTCAAATCCTTGAATTTGTCGAAACCCCTTTGCGACAATTCGAGCCTTATAGATGGTCACATTACCATCAACATCAATTTTTCTTTTGAAAATCCATTTATTCTCAACGGCCTTTTGATCGTGAGGTAAGTCCACCAAGGTCCAAACTTGGTTCTCGTACATGGATTCCATCTCGGATTTCATGGCTTCTAGCCATTTGTTGGAATCCAGGCTCATCATCGCTTCTTCATATGTCGCAGGGTCATCCATTTCATCAACCATGAAATTCACAACAGGATTGTCGTATAGTTCAGGAGCTGCACGTGTCCTGCTTGACCTGCGAGGTTCGGTAGTGTCCTCTTTCAGAGTCTCATGATCAATATCATTAGCTCTCTCTTCATTAGGTATTGTCAACTCCGAAACAACTTCCGGTGCTATGCTACTCGCCATTTCATGAAGAGAAGGTTCAATAACCTCTTCGAGTTCTACCTTCCGACTACTCACACCTTTCGTGAGAAACTCCTTCACAAGAAAGGATCCATTCTTGGGAACAAAAACCTTGCCCTCGGATCTGTGATAGAAGGTATACCCAATCCTTTCCTTAGGGTATCCTATGAAGATGCATTTTTCCGCTTTGGGTTCGAGTTTATCCGGCTGAAGTTTCTTCACATAAACATCGCATCCCCAAACTTTAAGAAATGGCAGCTTAGGTTTATTTCCAAACCATAATTCATACGGTGTCATTTCAACGGATTTAGATGGTGCCCGATTTAAAGTGGATGCAGCTATTTCTAGTGCATAACCCCAAAATGGCAGTGGCAAGTCAATCAGTGTTGGGTCCGCAGCATAGAAAACAAAAAATTTCCTACGATGAGAACTATACGCCAAGATCTATCTACTAGATACCGAGCAACGGGTGGACATACATCCATGGAGAACTTACCCTCGAAGACAACGAGTTTTGTTAACGAGTAGGAACTCGTGGTTGATGTAGTCGTACGCTTGCCGATCTCAAGATCGTGTGGAAGTCCGAGCGCCGCAAATCAGCAGCGCATCCGTCCTCGCACACACGTTCAAGCCACCGGACAACCTCCACCTCCTCGCTTCAGCGAATCAGCAGAAGCAGCAACTCCTTCCAGACGCAAGGCCACCGGGAACATGTATCTCGCTAATCCGAGACCATGGGGGAATATCTAGAGGGGGAGAGATATCCTTCATGAGGAGGTGTCGTTTGTGAGAGGGGAGAGGGGGGCTTTATATAGGAGGGAGGGAGACCCCTCCCCTCCCATAGCCGGCGCATGAGGGGGGGGACTCCTCCCCTCCTTCATTCATGTGGTGAACCTCCACTCACATAAACATGGCCTCCACCCAAAATCCCACTCACATGTATTTAATTTCCACCAAATTAAATGCAACTATCAATTAATAAAACTCTTTTATTTATTTTATTCAGAATTTTGTTAATTACTTTAATTAAAAAACATTCACATAAAACCCCTTGCAACATTTCAATATCACATGCAGAACCATTTTCTGCAATTTCACCCGAAACAATTCCGGTTTCTATCGAAACTATTCCTGTTTCTATCGAAACATTTCCTGCGCTTTGCAAACCTTTTGTCTGGAACATATGTGCTCCTAAATGGTGTCCGGCAACCCTTAAGTGTGTCACCCTACGGTTCGCGAATAATGCAGACATGATTGAGACTCCTCTCAGATCAATAATCAGAAGCGGGACCTAGAGATCCATACTGACTCCTGCATATTCAACGATGACTTCTGTGATCGTGAGAACCTTTAACGTCAGCAATTTAATCCCTTTGTCTCATGATATAATACATGTCCGAGATTCGATCATCGGTATTCAAATACCTAGTTTGATCTCGTTACCGACATGCACTCTTTTCTCGTTCCCGTGATATAACATTCTAGTGATCACATCACTTGCTTGCAAGCTATCTTAATGTGATATCACCGAGAGGGCCCAGATTATATCTATCCGTCATCGGGATTGACAAATTACACTCTTGATCCATGAGCCTCAACATAACACCTTCCTAGCACTGAACCCACCTTTATGGTCACCCTGTTACGGTGTGACGTTTGATGTTATCAAGATACTCTTCCGGTGTTAGCAATTAACATGATCTCATGGTCTAAGGACTAAGACTACTTTGTATGATGTTATAGCAATATAAACATAATGACTTGATCGTAATGCTATACTTCGGATGAATGTTCATCACATCATTTCACAAATGCTGTGACCTTGTTATTAACAACATCCAATGTCCATGATCAGGAAACCTTGATCATCTTGTTAATCAACAATCTAGTCTATAAGAGAGGCATAACTAGGAACCCTTTTGTTTATTAAACACACATGTATTGATGTTTCCTATCAATACAATTATAGCATGCAAAATAAACATCTATCATATACAAGGAATACATAATAACAACTTTATTATTGCCTCTCAGGGCATATTTCCTTTAGTCAGAGACATCATAGATCGAACCATATCCAATAAGGTAGGATTACAATATTCCGACACACCATTATGTTGTGGTGTTTCGGTAGGAATGAGTTGTGAAACTATTCCACACTCTTTCATGTGTGTGCTAAACTCGTAACTTAGATACTCTCCTCCACGGTCAGACCGTAGAAATTTGATCTTTCTATTATGATGATTTTCCACTTCATTCTGAAATTCCTTTAACTTTTCAAAAGTTTCAAATTTGTGTTTCATCAAATAGATATACCCGTATCTACTCAAATCATCCGTGAAAGTAACAAAATAACGATATCCACCTTGCACTGACACACTCATTGGTCTACACACATCAGTATGTATGATTTCCAATAAATCTGTCGCCCGTTCCATTGAACAGGAAAACTACGTTCTAGTCATCTTGCCCATAAAGCATGGCTCACATGTATCAAATGATTCAAAATCAAGTGATTCCAAAAGTCCATCAGAATGGAGTTTCTTCATGCGTTTAACGCCAATATGACCTAGACGGCATTGCCACATATATGCAGATATATCATCATCAAGTTTAATATTTTTAGCATTAACATTATGAATGTGCGTAATATTACTATCGAGATCCATTAGAAATAAACCATTCAACACAGGTGCATGACCATAAAATATATTATCCATATAAATCGAACAACCATTGTTTTCAGATTTAAACGAATAACCACTTTGCATCAAACACGATCCGGATACAATGTTCATGCTAAGTGCAGGCACCTAATAACAATTATTCAGGTTTATTACTAATCCCGATGGCATATGGAGAGGTAGCGTTCCGACGGCGATCACATCAACTCTTGATCCATTGCCGACCTGCATTGTGACCTTGTCCCTTGCTAGCTGTTGCTTGTTCCGCAGCCCCTGAATCGAGTTACATATATTAGCAACCGATCCCGTATCAAATACCCAGGTGCTACTGCGAGTACTAGTCAAGTACACATCAATAACATGTATATCATATATATATTTGTTTGCATTGTCGAACTTCTTGTCCGCCAAATACTTGGGGCAGTTGTGCTTCCAATGGCCAGTCCCCTTGCAATAGTAGCACTCGGTATCGGACTTAGGGCCAGCTCGGGGTTTCTTTTCAGGCGCGGCAACAGATTTTCCACCCATCTTTCCCGTTTGCTTGCCTTTCTTGTCCTTCTTGAAACCAGTGGTCCTATTGATCATCAACACTTGATGTTCTTTCCTAATCTCCACTTCTGTAGTCTTAAGCATTGAAAGAAGCTCGGAAAGAGTCTTCTTCATGCCCTGCATATTATAGTTCATCACGAAGCTCTTGTAGCTAGGTGGCAGAGATTGGAGAACACGATGTATGCCTAAGTCAATGGGAATCGTTATTCCCAAGGACACAAGCTTATCGGCGTACCCAGACATTTTGAGTACATGCTCACTAACGGAGCTGTTCTCCTCCATCATGCCGCTAAAGAACTTTTTAGTAGCATTATAACTCTCTACGGCAGCATGGCTATCAAAAATCATTTTCAATTCTCCCATGGTATCTGAGGCATTGCCATTTTCGAAACGCTTTCGAAGTTCTGGCTCTAGCCCATACAGTATGCCGCAATGAACTAAGTTGTGGTCCTCCTAACGAGTCACATAGACATTCTTTTCCTCGTCAGGGGCATCAGGAGCTGGTGGGGGGCCTAGCGGCGCATCTAGCACATATTGCTTTTGTGCATTAGTGAGGAGAATCCTCAAATTCATAGCTGATACATTATAAATGTATCTATAATTTTTGATGTTCCATCCTTGGTTTTATCCACTTTCTTGTGTTTTGTTCCAACTTTGGAGTACTTTTCATATGATTTCTTGGACTAACCTATTAACAAGAGCCATAATGCTAGCTGCCTGTTTTCTGCTGTTTTTGGTTCCAGGAAAGTTAGAAAATGAATATTCTCGGAATTAGACGGGACAAAAGCCAAAGTGCCTATTTTTTCGGAAGGGATCAAGTGCCAGAATACGAGACGGAGAGGGACCATGGGCCACCACACCACCTGGCCGCGCGGCCCAGCCTGGCCCGCGCCAGGGGGTGCTGAGGCCAGCCCAGGCACCCCCTCGGCCTCTCCTTCCGCCTATATATTGCCCTCGGGATGAAAACCCTAAGTACCCGATCAAAAATCTACGAAAGGGTCTATAGCCGCCGTCATCTCCATCCCTAGATCGGGAGGGATCTGAAGCTCTTCCCGGCACCCTGCCGGAGAGGGGAATTCACGCTGGAGGCCTTCTTCATCACCATGCAAGCCTCCGGTGTGATGCGTGAGTAGTTCATCCTTGGACTACGGATCCATGTAGTAGCTAGATGGCTGGTTTCTCCTCCTTTGTGCTTTCATGTTTAGATCTTGTGAGCTCCGTTCATGATCAAGATCATCTATTTGTAATTCATACATGTTGTGTTTGCGAGGATCCGATGGATATTGAGATGCTATTTCAGATTGATTATTGATTCTATCATGTCTTTGTTATTTGAGATCTTGCATGCTTTCCGTTGTTAGTAGCTATCTTGGCCAAGTAGATGCTAGCAACTCCAAGAGTTAGTATTTATGCTCGATAGTGGGTTCATGCCTCTGGTAATCTGGGGAAGTGACAGAAATCTCTAAGGTACTAGATGTACTGTTGCTACTAGGGAGAAAACAACAATCCTTTGTTCATAGAACAATCATATTGTTTACTTTACACGCAGTTCGTAAAGCAATAATCTGTTGCTTGGAACTTAATACTGGAGGGGGTTCGGATGATAACCTGAAGGTGGATTATTAGTCATAGATACAGTTGGATGGCGGTCTATGTATTATGTTGTAATGCCCAATCAAGTCTCAAAGGAGTCAAGATGATTAGTATATGCATGTATTGCTTTCTCGGTGTTTGTCAATTGCCCCGCTGTAATTTGTTCACCCAGCATGTTATCTATCTAAGGAGAGCCACCTCTAGTGAACTATTGATCCCGGTCCTTGTCTTTTACATACAATCTACAATCTGTTTCTGCTTTGTGTTTACTTTCTGCAAACTTTTACTTCTTTCCATTCGATACGTTTAATCCTTTGTTTTCTGCAAAACACGGTGAGATTGACAACCTTATCGCAAGTTGGGGACAAAGTTCTGTGGTTGTGTTGTGCAGGTCTCCACGTTGCTACAAGCACCGGTAGTGTGCCCTGCCAAATCTCAGCTAGCAACACCTTTGAGGTGTTTCCTTGCTCCTACTAGTTCGATTAAACCATGGTTTCATAACTGAGGGAAACTTGCTGCTGTGCTCATCATACCTTCCTCTTGGGGTTCCCAACGAGCTCTACATCAACCACGCACCAAGCACTTTTCTGGGCGCCGTGCATTGAGCCATCAAGCGATTTTCTGGCACCGTTGCCGGGGAGTCAAGGACATCTTCACAAGGGGAGTCCCCCATAACCAATCTCTTTACTTTGTTGTTTTTGTTTTGCTTAGTTTTCTTTTTTGCTTTGTTTGCTTGTTTTATTCTTCAAAAACACAAAAAAATTAGATTTGCTAGTTTTCTTTCTTATTTGAAAACCCCAAAAAAATGACTACTCTTGAAAACACTAAGTTGTGTGACTTCACTAGCACCAACAACAATGATTTTATGAGCACACCTATTGCTCCACCTGTGGCTGAAAATACTTTCTTTGAGATAAAACCTGCTTTGCTCAATCTTGTTATGAGAGAACAATTTTCTGGTATTGGTAATGAAGATGTTGCTTCCCATCTAAATAACTTTTTTGAACTCTGTGAGATGCAAAAGCATAGGGATATAGATTGTGATATTATTAAACTGAAATTGTTTCCTTTCTCTTTGAGAGGAAAAACTAAAGAGTGATTGAATTCCTTAACTAGGAATAGTATTGATTCTTGGACTAAGTGCAAATATGCTTTTATTGGAAAATACTATCCTCCTGCTAAGATTATATCTATGAGAAGTGAAATAATGAAGTTTAAACAACTTGATAATGAGCATGTTGCTCAAGCTTGGGAAAGAATGAAATCTTTGCTCAAGAATTATCCCACTCATGGACTGACTGCTTGGATGATCATCCAAACTTTTTATGCAGGATTGAACTATTCTTCAAGGAACCTATTGTATTCTGCTGCTGGAGGTACCTTTATGACCATCACTTTGGGTGCTGCAACAAAACTTTTGGACAATATGATGGTTAATTATTCTGAATGGCATTTTGAGAGAGCTCCACAAGGTAAGAAGGTAAATTCTGTTGAGGAAAACTCCTCCTTGAGTGATAAGATTGATATTATTATGTCTATGCTTGTTAATGGGAAAGCCCATATTGATCCAAATAATGTTCCTTTAGATTCTTTGGTTGCTCAACAAGAGCAAGTTGATGTGAACTTCATAAGAAATAACAACTTTGGCAACAATGCTTATGGTAATAATGCTTATAGGAACAATTTTGGTAACAACAATTATAAGCCATATCCTCCCAACAATGGTAATGCTTATGGAAACTCTTACAACAATAATAAGAGTGCTCCCTCTGAACTTGAAGTTATGCTTAAAGAGTTTATTAGTAAACAAACTGCTTTCAATAAAACTATTGAGGAAAAACTCTCTAATGCTGAAAGAAATATAGCATCTTTGGCTGAAGCTCAATCTACTTTGAATAAAATGGCTGCTAAACCTGAAACTAATGATAATCCCTTTGCAGCTACTAATGCTATACAAGTAAGAATTGATGAAAATGTTAGACTATTAGCTGAATTACATGCTAAGTGGGAAAGAGAAGATGAAATTGCTAGAAACATTAGTGTTTCTACTATCACCACCACTAGTGTTGAGGCTAGTAATAGTTCTACTACTTTAGATGATAAATTTGATTTTGATCTTGATGGTTGCAACATCTCTGAAGTTATTAAGTTCCTACAAAAGCTTGCTAAAATCCCTAATGCTAGTGCTATGAACATGGCCTTTACAAAACACATTACTGATGCTCTCATAAAAATTAAAGAAGAAAATATGAAACATAAAGCTTCTATTTTTATAAAACAATAGGATGGTTGGGAACCCATCATTAATATGAAAGTGAATGACTTTGATTTCAAAGCTTTATGTGATCTTGATAGTAGTGCTTCTATTATTCCTAGAAGGATTTATGATATGCTTGATTTGCCTCCTCTTGAAGATTGTTATTTGAATGTCCCACTTGATGATAATGCTAAAAAGAAACTCATGGGGAGTCTTAATGATGTTCTTATTATGTTTAATGATTCCTATGTCCCCGTTGATTTCTATGTTTTGGATGTTGAATACAATGCTTCTTGTCCTATTACTTTGGGAAGACCTTTTCTTAGAACTGTTGGTGCCATCATTGATATGAAAGAAGGCACCATTAAATATCAACTCCCACTCAAGAAAGGTATAGAACACTTCCAGAAAAAGAGAGAAAATATTTCTTTTGCTTCTCCCATGAAAACAAAATTTGGTCTTAATGCTTCTTCATTTGAGAACACTTGATTCTTTCTTTGCTTCTTATGCCTAACTTAAAGGCGTTAAAGAAAAGTACTTGTTGGGAGATAACCCAAGAGTTTTAGATGAGTCTTGGAAGTTATTACTACCTCAGTAATAACCTCTCCTTATCCTTTTTATTTGCTTTTTGTGCCAAGAAGTAACCTCTAATGAGAGTGAAGTAATGATTGAGAAAGTTGCTGTCCCGAAACAGATTTTTGTGCTTCACCGTAAAAATTCCTGAGAGATCTATGTATGTAGGATTGAGCTGTAATTTTTTGTGATTCTGCCCCAGGTTGTTATGTAACTTCCTTTAGTTCAACACTTTTTGATTTGAGCAACAGAAGGTCTTCGAAAAAATTCGTCTTTACCTGCTGGTCTGTTTTGACAGATTTCTGCCATTTTCTGCATTTGCTTCTTGTGGGTTCCTTTTTGAGTTCTTTTGGGGAATTGAGATTTTTGAGGGAAGTTCTGCAGTAGCTAGTGTTCTAATGGAAGTTTATTTGGTGTTAGAACTGAACCTTGAGACTTATTTAACTTAAGTGCACTAATGTTGCTAATGAGATTGTGTGAAGTTTTGTATGAAGTGTATGGAAGGAATGAGTAATAAGATGAAGGATGGACAAAAGCTCAAGTTTGGGGATGCCAAGCGTGTCACCCCAAGAAATACCCAAGAAGTACAAGCGTCAAAGCTTGGGGATGCCCAAGGCATCCCCTTCTTCATCAATAAAAATCCCAGGTTTCTTCCAAACGCTTCATTTTTATTGTTTCATGCACAGTTGTGTTGTTCTTGGAGCGTCTTCTTTTTCATTTTCGTGTTGGTTTTTAGTTTGCTTGGTTTGCTTAGTTTTATGAATAAATTGGTTGGTCCCCCTCTTTCATACATTGGTTTGCAAATGGTTTGGTTTGGTTTGGTTTGGAAAAGAGTAGGAAAGTTCTTACTTATGTGGTAAAACGAGCTTGTTTTTGACTGTGGCCTATGCTTTGTCATGCCATGCTCGATATTGTTTTGGCTTTATGCTTAGTATTATTTGCTGTAGCATGACTTGTTATAAACAATTGAGATTGCTTAATGTGCCTTGGATGAATCATGCGTTGTTTTAGCATATTAAAGCATAGTATAGTGGTATTCTCCGTTGATGCTTTATTTGGGTTGACTTGGAGCATGCTCACACCATGTTATGACTATCTCGAGTCACCATAGCCTTTATGATCCTTTAGTTTTCAACTTGTAGTATCACTTTATGCTTTGATCAATGATGTTTTGTCGCTCTGCATGATTATGGCCATTATTGCTCTCTTAGTTTGTCGCTCCCAGTCTTTTGCTAGCCTCCATAACAAAGTATGAGTTCCACTCATGCATCCAACTCCCTAAACCAAGTTATGACAAAGAGTCCACCATACATACCTACTAGCTTATGCTATTCCAAGTATATTCATGCTTTTGTTTACCTTCCACTTGTTATGAGAAAACTAGTGATTAAATCTCTCACGAACTTGATGGCACACTTCACTTTACTTGCCCTTAATAAACTTGAACCATTGTGTCTTCTATGTTGTATATGCTTGCACTTATTTGTTGGGAATCATCAGAACCATGCTTTCATGGGGAACGCTTTCAACATTGCACTTGGTACTTGTACCTAGTTGATATCATGCTCTTTTGTATATGGATGTCGTCGGTGTGAAATGAAAGGGGAGCTTGTAAGTCCATGGAGTTATGTATATGTGTTAGAGAAACGCCTGGGCCACTGGTCTAATCCATGCTGACATGGTGGAAACCTGCAGCGTAACCATAATGAGCTGTCTATGAAGCATTCTTCTTATAAAAAAAGAGTCCTATATTGAGAAAAAAAGAGAAAAAAGAGATACTATGAAAAGAGGAAAGAGAGAAAAAAGCACCATATTCCCATGGTAAATAAGAAGAATGCTGAGATGCTCGTTATCTTCTTGCCTTGTCATTTTGATATGGGGATTCTTCCGTATCACTGGGCAAGGGGTACCCCGTTGGCGGTTCTCAATGATACACATGTACTTACGATGACAAGAACTTACCGGTGACTAAACTTGAGTAGCATGAGGAGCGGCCCTCATATACAAGGGACATGAGATTTCTGACTTATACTTCGTCAAGCATGTACACCATAGTTTGTTCACTTTAACCTTAATCACTTCAAGATGCTTATGATAGGGGCAATGACAGCTAAAAGCTATAAGTACCATAATTTTTGGAAGCTCTTTATGAGACTTGAATCCCTACTTCCTTTTACAAAAGGCCTTTCTTCCACCATTATATTGAGTCTCCACCTTCTATTATGCACCTACTTTGAGAGCATAGTGGCCATTCTTAGTTCTATGTGCATTGTCCCAAGACTAGTTGATTGATGCATAACTTGATATTGCTTGTTTTAAACTATTGTATCTAGTCACTCTTATGAGCTTTGAAGGTGTCCTATGCATTTACATTTGCTACTCTATTGAGGGACAAGCTGAATACTATTATGCTATGTTTTCTTTATGTGAAACAAAC
This sequence comes from Avena sativa, assembly GCA_916181665.1. Lineage (NCBI taxonomy): Eukaryota > Viridiplantae > Streptophyta > Magnoliopsida > Poales > Poaceae > Avena > Avena sativa. Next base: position 621,582,472 of record OV702288.1, on the reverse strand, counting down.
AAACGTCTTGCAAAGCATGTTATTCATGAATCTTTTGTTTGTGCCTTTTCATGTTGCATCATAGTTTCTTTGCTTATTGCTAGAACTTTGTCTTTCATGTTATGATTGAAGTACTATGATCCCATCTTGAATGTTTTGCAAATACTTTGATCAAGTCTTTGATGGTGCATGTCACCTCAAAAATTCTTTCTTTTTATCACTTACCTACTCGAGGACGAGCAGGAGTTAAGCTTGGGGATGTTGATACATTGCAAATGTATCTATAATTTTTGATGTTCCATGCTTGGTTTTATCCACTTTCTTGTGTTTTGTTCCAACTTTGGAGTACTTTTCAAATGATTTCTTGGACTAACCTATTAACATGAGCCACAATGCCAGCTGCCTGTTTTCTGCTGTTTTTGGTTCCAGGAAAGTCAGAAAATGAATATTCTCGGAATTGGATGGGACAAAAGCCAAAGTGCCTATTTTTCCGGAAGGGATCAAGTGACAGAATACGAGACGGAGAGGGGCCAGGGGGCCACCACACCACCTGGCCGCGCGGCCCGGCCTGGCCCGCGCCAGGGGGTGGTGAGGCCAGCCCAGGCACCCCCTCGGCCTCTCCTTCCGCCTATATATTGCCCTCGGGACAAAAACCCTAAGTACCCGATCAAAAATCCACGAAAGAGTCTGTAGCCGCCGTCATCTACATCCCTAGATCGGGAGGGATCTGAAGCTCTTCCCGGCACCCTGCCGGAGAGGGGAATTCACCCTGGAGGCCTTCTTCATCACCATGCAAGCCTCCGCTGTGATGCGTGAGTAGTTCATCCTTGGACTACGGGTCCATGTAGTAGCTAGATGGCTGGTTTCTCCTCCTTTGTGCTTTCATGTTTAGACCTTGTGAGCTCCATTCATGATCAAGATCATCTATTTGTAATTCATACATGTTGTGTTTGCGGGGATCCGATGGATATTGAGATGCTATTTCAGATTGATTATTGATTCTATCATGTCTTTGTTATTTGAGATCTTGCATGCTTTTCGTTGTTAGTAGCTATCTTGGCCAAGTAGATGCTAGCAACTCCAAGAGTTAGTATTTATGCTTGATAGTGGGTTCATGCCTCTGGTAATCTGGGGAAGTGACAGAAATCTCTAAGGTACTAGATGTGATGTTGCTACTAGGGAGAAAACAACAATCCTTTGTTCATAGAACAATCGTATTGTTTACTTTACACGCAGTTCGTAAAGAAATAATCTGTTGCTTGCAACTTAATACTGGAGGGGGTTCGGATGATAAGCTGAAGGTGGATTATTAGTCATAGATGCAGTTGGATGGTGGTCTATGTATTATGTTGTAATGCCCAATCAAGTCTCAAAGGAGTCAAGATGATTAGTATATGCATGTATTGCTTTCTCGGTGTTTGTCAATTACCCCGCTGTAATTTGTTCACCCAGCATGTTATCTATCTAAGGAGAGCCACCTCTAGTGAACTATGGATCCGGGTCCTTGTCTTTTACATACAATCTGTTTCTGCTTTGTGTTTACTTTCTGCAAACTTTTACTTCTTTCCATTCGATACGTTTAATCCTTTGTTTTCCGCAAAACGCAGTGAGATTGACAACCTCATCGCAAGTTGGGGACAAAGTTCTGTGGTTGTGTTGTGCAGGTCTCCACGTTGCTACTAGCTATTGGAGATATGCCCAAGAGGCAATAATAAAAGTGGTTATTTTTATATCTTTGTGTTTATGATGAATGTTTGCATCCCATGCTATAATTGTATTATAAGGAAACACTAATACATGTGTGTTTTGTAAACATAAAAGAGTCCCTAGTAAGCCTCTTGTTGAACTAGCTTGTTGATTAATTGATGATCATGGTTTCCTGATCATGGACATTGGATGTCATTAATAATAAGGTTATATCATTAGGAGAATGATGTGATGGACACACACCCATAGTAAGCGTAGCATAAGATCAAGTCATTAAGTTCGTATTGCTACAAGCTTTCAATTGCATAGTAACCTAATCCTTCGACCATGAGGTTATGTTAATCACCATCACCGGAGGGGTATTTGATAACATCAAACACCGCTTCGTAACTGGGTGGTTATAAAGGTGTCATTGGGTATTCTGAAAGTATGTGTTGAAGCGCATGGACCAAGATTGGGATTTGTCCATCCATATGACGGATAGATATGCTCTGGGCCCTCTCGGTGGAATTTCATCTAGTTAGCTTGCAAGCATGTGACTAGGTCACAAGGGATGGCATAACATGGAACGAGTAAAGAGTACTTATCAGTAACGAGTTAGAACTAGGTATGGAGATACCGACGATCAAACCTCAGATAAGTAGAGTATCGTGTGACAAAGGGAATTGGTTTCGTATGTTAATGGTTCTATCGATCACGAAGTCATCATTGAGTATGTGGGAGCCGTTATGGATCTCCAGATCCCGCTGATGGTTATTGATCGGAGAGGTGTCTCCATCATGTCTACATATTCACGAACCGTAGGGTGACACACTTAAGGTTCGAAGTTGTTTTAAGTAGATATGGAATGTGCGTTGGAGACCGAATGTTGTTCGGAGTCTCAGATTGGATCCAGGACATCACGAGGAGATCCGGAATTGTCCGGGGAATAAGATTCATATAATGGGGATCATTTTCTAAGTTAGGAAATGTTCCGGAGTATTTGTATGGGGATTCTAGAAGGTTTCAGAATGTTCCGAAAGGTTCTAGAAGAAATTTTGGAGTTTACTTGAAAACCAAGATAGGATAAGGGGAAACTTAAAGGGTAAGTAAAGGAAACTTGGGGGGGAAGGACTCTCCCCCCAAGCCTGTTTGTGCGCCGGCCCAAAGGGGTGGGCCTAGGGGTAGGAACCCTAGGCCGCACCCCTCCCTCTATATATAGAGGGGTGGAGGCGCCACCCCCTTGCTCCTCCCCACTCCAAACCCTAGCCGCCTCTCTCCTCCTCCTTCCATCTTCTCTGGCTTAGGAGAAGCCCTGCAGAATTCTCCACTCCATCACCACCACCACGCTGTCGTGCTGCTGGGATTCTGTGGAGAGATCTACTACCTCCGCTGCTCGCTGGAACAGGGAGAGGAAGGTCTGCTTCGACTCCGCACGTGTGACCGACTGCGGAAGCGCTGCCGGAACGCGGCGCCGGAAGGATCGTCTACTCGATCTTGAGATCGGCAAGTGATCGTCTACATCAACCACGAGATCCGATCTCGCACAAGGCTTTTGGATCTACAAGGGTTAGTATAGATCTATCTCATTGCACATGTCTAATAGATTAGATCTTGGCTTTTATCTAGATTAGATCTAGGTTTTGTTCGTTCTTGCGGTAGAAATTTTTTGTTTTCCATGCTACGAACCCATCAGTGGTATCAGAGCCTTGTCTATGCATAGATCTATTGCACGAGTAGAACACAATGGTTTTGTGGGCGTTGGTGCTCGTGCCGTCTTTTGCTTTGTGTACTTTGCATCTTGCGGTATGGTGGGATGAAGCGGCTCGGGCTAACCTTACATGTCATCGCACATGAGACTTGCTCCACGCTTGACGTGTAACTTGCTTTACACAAGTGTCTTTGTGGGTGTCTGTCTCTCCCACCATAGTATAGATCAAATCTACACTTTGCACTTGATAGCACTTGTATCAACGTTGTGGTTCAGTTTCGTAGATAAGATCCGTTCTTATTCGAAAGCCCCAAACCACGTAAAACATGCAAAGAAAATTAGAGGCGTCTAACTTGTTTTTGCAGGGGTTTTGTGATGTGATATGGTCATCATGTGATTGTGATTATATTTGATGTATGCAATGATCCTTGTTGTAATATGGCAACCGACAGGAGCCTAATGGTTGTCTTTAATTCTGTTAAGACCTGCGTGTCTATTCATCTTGTAATAGCTTTATTCCAAGTAGTTGTAATAGTTGCTAGTGATGATGGACAACCATGAAGCGGTGCCACTGACCTTAACGCAATGCTGGTGATGATGGAGATCATGTCCGTGCTTTGGATATGGAGATCAAAGGCATAAGAAGAAAGGGCCATATCATATCACACTAATTATGAATTGCCTGTGATGTTAATCCTTTATGCATCTTGTATTGCTTAGATCGCGATGGTAGCATTATAAGATGATCCCTCTCACTAAATATCAAGTAATAAAAGTGTTCGTCCTTAGTTGGCACCGTTGCTAAGACTCATCGTTTCGAAGCATCTCGTGATGATCGGATGTGATAGATTCTACATGTGCATACAACGGGTGCAAGCCAGATTTGCACATGCGGAAACTAAGGTTAATCTTGACGAGCCTAGCATGTACAGACATGGTCTCGGAACACGGAATACCGAAAGGTAGAGCATGAATCATATAAGTGATATGATGAACATGAAGATTGTTCGCCGATGAAACTACATCTTCTCTCGTGAAGATCGGACTTGGTGTAGTGGACTTGGTTCATGTAATCACTAAGACAATGTGAGGGATGTTGTTTTGAGTGGGAGTTCACCTAGTTAATTAAGAATTAAAATTGAACTCAATTTATCATAAACTTAGTCTAAACTACTTGCAAATTTGTTGTAGATTATGGCGAACCTCTCCATCAATTTCAATGTGTTCCTAGAGAAAGAAAAGCTTAAGAACAATGGAAGCAACTTCACGGACTGGCTCCGTGGTCTGAAGATTGTCCTCAGGGTTGGTCAGTTAACCTATATGCTCAAAGCACCGCTAGGTGACCCACCTGCAGAAGATGCCACCGATGACGTAAAGAATGTTTACGCCACTCGGAAAAATCATTACTCCACAGTTCAGTGTGCCATCCTGTATGGTTTAGAAACGGAGCTTCAGAAGCGCTTTGAGCACCATGACCCGTTCGAGATCATTAAGGAGATCAAGCTCATTTTTGAGACTCACGCGGCCGTGGAGAGCTATGAGGCCTCCGAAAAGTTCTTTAACTGCAAGATGGAAGAGGGTAGCTCCGTTAGCGAGCACATGCTCACCATGTCTGGGCACGCAAACAAGCTCCAAGAGTTGGGGATAACAATTCCTAATGAGTTAGGGATTCACCGTGTCCTCCAATCACTGCCACCGAGTTATAAGAACTTTGTGATGAACTACAATATGCACTGCATGAACAAGACGTTGCCTGAACTATCGTCCATGCTGAAAACTGCTGAAGTGGAGATCAAGAAGGAGCACCAAGTGTTTATGGTCAATAAGACCACCAATTTCAAGAAACAGGGCAAGCCTAAGAACAAGGGCAACTTCAAGAAGGACGGCAAGAAAGCTGCCGCACCTACTAAGAAGCCCAAGGCTGGTCCTAAGCCTGAAACTGAATGCTTCTACTGCAAGGGTGCTGGTCACTGGAAGCGTAACTACCCCAAGTACCTGGCAGATCTGAAGAACGGCAACATCAAGAAGAAAGGTATATTCGATATACATGTTATTGATGTGTATCTTACTAGTAATCGTAGTAGTGCCTGGGTATTTGATACTGGTTCGGTTGCTTATATTTGTAACTCGAAACAGGAGCTACGGAATAAACGAAGACTGGCGAGAGACGAGGTGACGATGCGCGTTGGAAATGGCTCCAAGGTTGATGTGATCGCCGTCGACACGCTCCCTCTACATCTACCTTCGGGATTAGTTTTAAATTTAAATAATTGTTATTTGGTGCCGGCGTTAAGCATGAACATTATATCTGGATCTTGTTTATTGCGAGACGGTTACTCTTTTAAGTCTGAGAATAAAGGTTGTTCGATTTATATGATTAATATCTTTTATGGTAATGCACCTGAGATGAATGGTTTATTCTTACTGAATCTCGATAGTAGTGATACACATGTTCACAACATAGATGCTAAACGAACAAAATTGAATGATAATTCTACATACATGTGGCACTGTCGTCTTGGTCACATTGGAGTGAAGCGTATGAAGAAACTCCATTCTGATGGACTTCTTGAATCACTTTATCTTGAATCACTTGATTTTGAATCACTTGAAAGATGCGAAGCATGTCTAATGGGAAAAATGACTAAGACTCCATTCTCTGGAATAATGGAGCGAGCTACAGACTTATTGGAAATAATACATACCGATGTGTGCGGTCCAATGAGTGTAGCGTCGCGTGGTGGATATCGTTATGTTCTCACTTTCATGGATGACTTAAGTAGATATGGGTATGTCTACTTTATGAAACATAAGTCCGAAACTTTCGAGAAGTGTAAGGAATTTCAAAGTGAAGTGGAAAATCATCGTAACAAGAAGATTAAGTTTCTGCGTTCTGACCGTGGAGGTGAATATCTAAGTTATGAGTTTGGCATGCATTTAAAGAAATGTGGAATACTTTCGTAGTTGACACCGCCGGGAACACCACAGCGTAATGGTGTGTCCGAACGTCGTAATCGAACTCTCTTAGATATGGTTCGGTCTATGATGTCTCTTACAGATTTACCACTATCGTTTTGGGGCTACGCATTAGAGACAGCCGCATTCACTTTAAATAGGGCACCATCTAAATCCGTTGAAACGACACCGTACGAATTGTGGTTTGGAAAGAAACCTAAGTTGTCGTTCCTTAAAGTTTGGGGTTGCAAAGCGTATGTAAAGAAGTTACAACCAGATAAGCTTGAACCCAAAGCGGAGAAATGCGTCTTCATAGGATACCCTAAAGAAACTATTGGGTATACCTTCTATCATAGATCGGAAGGCAAAGTTTTCGTTGCCAAGAATGGATCCTTTCTTGAGAAGGAGTTTCTCTCGAAGGAATTGACTGGAAGGAAAGTAGAACTCGACGAGGTTATTGAACCTTCTCTCGAAGTTGAGAGTAGCGCAGCACCGGAAGATGTTTTTGTGCCGCCTGCACCAATTGGAGAGGAAGCTCATGATGGTGATCATGAAACTTCGAACGAAGTTGCTGCTGAACCTCGCAGGTCAACGAGGGTTCGTACCACTCCTGATTGGTATGACTTTGCCTTGAACGTCATGTTGGTGGCCAACACTGATGACCCTGTGACGTATGAAGAAGCTATGGTGAGCCCAGATTCCGACAAATGGCTAGAAGCCATGAAATCCGAAATGGAATCCATGTACGAAAACCAATTATGGACTTTGGTGGACTTACCGGATGGCCGTAAGGCTATCGAGAACAAATGGATCTTCAAAAGAAAAACAGATGTTGATGGTAATGTTACCGTCTATAAAGATCGACTTGTCGCGAAAGGGTTCCGACAAATTCAAGGAGTTGACTATGATGAGACTTTCTCACCAGTAGCGAAGCTAAAGTCTGTGAGGATTTTGTTAGCAATAGCTGCATATTTCGATTATGAGATTTGGCAGATGGATGTCAAAACGGCGTTCCTTAATGGTGACATTGAGGAAGAGTTGTATATGGTACAACCCAAGGGTTTTGTCGATCCTAAAGATGCTGACAAGGTATGCAAACTTCAGCGCTCCATTTTTGGACTGAAACAAGCATCCCGGAGTTGGAATCAACATTTTGATAAAGTAATCAAAAACTTTGGATTTATACAAACTTATGGAGAAGCTTGTATTTACAAGAAAGTGAGTGGGAGCTCTGTAGCATTCCTAGTACTATATGTAGATGACATATTGTTGATTGGGAATGATATAGAACTTCTTAATAGTGTCAAAGCCTATTTGAATAATAGTTTTTCAATGAAGGATCTTGGCGAAGCGGCATATATTCTAGGCATCAAGATTTATAGAGATAGATCAAGACGCCTAATAGCGCTTTCACAAAGTACATACTTAGACAAAGTTCTAAAGAAGTTTAGAATGGAAGAGAGCAAGAAAGGGTTCGTGCCCATGTTGTCAGGTAAGACCTTGAGTAAGACTCAAAGTCCAGCTACGGCAGAAGATAGAGAGAAGATGAATAATATTCCCTATGCCTCGGCCATAGGTTCTATCATGCATGCCATGCTGTGTACAAGACCGGATATAGCACATGCTGCTAGTTTGACTAGTAGATATCAAAGTGATCCTGGAATGGAGCACTGGACAGCGGTCAAGAATATCCTAAAGTACCTAAATAGGACTAAGGATATGGTTCTTTCTTATGGAGGTGATGAACAGCTTGTTTTAAACAGTTACACTGATGCTAGTTGGAACACCGATCCAGATGACTCAAAGTCACAGTCTGGATACGTATTTATTTTGAATGGTGCTGCAGTGAGCTGGAGGAGTGCCAAGCAAAGAGTTGTGGCGAAATCTTCAACTGAATCGGAATACATAGCTGCTTCGGAGGCTGCACAAGAAGCCATATGGATGAAGGAGTTCATTACTGAACTTGGCGTGGTTCCTAGTGCGTTGGACCCGATGGCCATCTACTGTGACAACACAGGTGCCATAGCTAATGCACAGGAGCCAAGGTCACATAGCAAGCTAAAGCACATCAAGCTACGTACCCATGCTATTCGCGAGTATGTCCGAGATGGTGACATAAAGATTTGCAAAGTACACACTGATCTGAATGTGGCAGATCCGTTGACTAAACCTCTCCCTAGAGCAAAGCATGACCAACACCAGAACGCCATGGGTGTTAGGTATATTACCATGTAATCTAGATTATTGACTCTAGTGGAAGTGGGAGACTGTTGGAGATATGCCCAAGAGGCAATAATAAAAGTGGTTATAATTATATCTTTGTGTTTATGATGAATGTTTGCATCCCATGCTATAATTTTATTATAAGGAAACACTAATACATGTGTGTTTTGTAAACATAAAAGAGTCCCTAGTAAGCCTCTTGTTGAACTAGCTTGTTGATTAATTGATGATCATGGTTTCCTAATCATGGACATTGGATGTCATTAATAACAAGGTTATATCATTAGGAGAATGATGTGATGGACACACACCCATAGTAAGCGTAGCATAAGATCAAGTCATTAAGTTCGTATTGCTACAAGCTTTCAATTGCATAGTAACCTAATCCTTTGACCATGAGGTTATGTTAATCACCATCACCAGATGGGTACTTTGATGACATCAAACACCGCTTCGTAACTGGGTGGTTATAAAGGTGTCATTGGGTATTCTGAAAGTATGTGTTGAAGCACATGGACCAAGATTGTGATTTGTCCATCCATATGACGGATAGATATGTTCTAGGCCCTCTCGGTGGAATGTCATCTAGTTAGCTTGCAAGCATGTGACTAGGTCACAAGGGATGACATAACATGGAACGAGTAAAGAGTACTTATCAGTAACGAGTTAGAACTAGGTATGGAGATACCGACGATCAAACCTCGGATAAGTAGAGTATCGCGTGACAAAGGGAATTGGTTTCGTATGTTAATGGTTCTATCGATCACGAAGTCATCGTTGAGTATGTGGGAGTCGTTATGGATCTCTAGATCCCGCTGATGGTTATTGATCGGAGAGGTGTCTCCATCATGTCTACATATTCACGAACCGTAGGGTGACACACTTAAGGTTCAAAGTTGTTTTAAATAGATATGGAATGTGCATTGGAGACCGAATGTTGTTCGGAGTCTCGGATTGGATCCGGGACATCACGAGGAGATCCAGAATTGTCCGGGGAATAAGATTCATATAATGGGGATCATTTTCTAAGTTAGGAAATGTTCCGGAGTATTTGTATGGGGATTCTAGAAGGTTTCGGAATGTTCCGGAAGGTTCTAGAAGATATTTTGGAGTTTACTTGAAAACCAATATAGGATAAGGGGAAACTTAAAGGGTAAGTAAAGGAAACTTGGGGGGAGGACTCTCCCCCCAAGCCTCTTTGTGTGCCGGCCCTAAGGGGTGGGCCTAGGGGTGGGAACCCTAGGCCGCACCCCTCCCTCTATATATAGAGGGGTGGAGGCGCCACCCCCTTGCTCCTCCCCACTCCAAACCCTAGACGCCTCTCTCCTCCTCCTTCCATCTGCTCTGGCTTAGGCGAAGCCCTGCAGAATTCTCCACTCCATCACCACCACCACGCCGTCGTGCTGCTGGGATTCCGTGGAGAGATCTACTACCTCCGCTGCTCGCTGGAACGGGGAGAGGAAGGTCTGCTTCGACTCTGCACGTGTGACCGACTGTGGAAGTGCTGCCGGAACGCGGCGCCGGAAGGATCGTCTACTCGATCTTGAGATCGGAAAGTGATCGTCTACATCAACCACGTGATCCGATCTCGCACAAGGCTTTCGGATCTATAAGGGTTAGTACAGATCTATCTCGTTGCACATGTCTAATAGATTAGATCTTGGCTTTTATCTAGATTAGATCTGGGTTTTGTTCGTTCTTGCGGTAGAATTTTTTTGTTTTCCATGCTATGAACCCATCACTAGCACCGGTAGTGCGCCCTGCCAAAGCTCAGCTAGCAACACCTTTGAGGTGTTTCCTTGCTCCTACTGGTTCGATTAAACCTTGGTTTCATAACTGAGGGAAACTTGCTGCTGTGCTCATCATACCTTCCTCTTGGGGTTCCCAATGAGCTCTACATCAACCACGCACCAAGCACTTTTCTGGGCTCCGTGCATTGAGCCATCAATAGCCCAATTCGTGAAGTTGCTACCATTCGCAGCAAGTTTCTCTTTCTCCATGAACACATTGAAATTAAAAGCAGGTGGTGCCATCTACAACAGAATTTGTAAAGTTTATTTAGACTAAGTTTATGATAGATTGAGTTCAACTAATACAAATTACTAATGAACTCCCACTCAAAAACGACATCCCTCGTGTCCTTTTGGTGATTACATGAACCAAATCCACTACACCAAGTCCGATCATCACGTGAGTCGGTGTAGCTTCAAAGGCGAGCATCTATATGGGCATCATATCAACTATATGACTCATGCTTAACCTTTCGGTCCGTGTTCTGAGCCCATGTCTGTGCATGCTAGGCTCGCCAAGTAAGAACCTTAGTACTCGCGTGTGTAAAACTGTCTTACACCCGTTGTATGAAAGCGTAGAGTCGAGTACACCCAATCATCACGTGATGTCTCGAAACACGATCCATAGAACGGTGCATACTCAAGTAATAACACATTTTATCTTGATATCTAAATGAGGGATCATCTTACAATGCTACCAAAAGCGCCAAACTAGCAGCATAAGATGCTAACATCTAATGTGTAAAGTGAGATGATATGGTCCATGCATTTGATCTATATCATTTACATCGTCGTATGATCTCTATCATTCCTTTGTGTGTAAGGCCAAGGTCTATGGAACTTACACGTTGAATGTGTTGTAAGAGTATCTATCATACATCTACTTACAACAATACCATATCAATACACTAGCCTAGCAACGATCTAAACTAGACGCCTCTAATTTATCAATTGCAAGTTTTACGTGGCTTAGGGCTTTCGGAGATAGAACCATTCTCACCGACGAACACGAACCACAACGAGGATAACCAAGTTATTAACAACTCGTTGTAAATCAGATATTGACTATAGTAGGAGAGACAGACACCCACCAGCCACTTATGCAAAACAAGTTGCATGTCAGTCGTGGAACTGGTCTCATGTACGATGACATGTAAGGTTGGTCCGGGCCGCTTCATCCCACTATGCCACCAATATCCAAAGTACATAGAAGATGCAATAACATGATCATCATCGCCCACATATAAACATATGTGTACTACCCGTGCAAAGCACCTAAGCATAGATCAGGCTCTGATACCACTGTTGGGTCCGCAGCATAGAAAACAAAAATTTTCCTACGATGAGAACTACACGCCAAGATCTATCTACTAGGTACAAAGCAACGGGTGGACATACATCCAACAAGAACTTACCCTCGAAGACAACGAGTTTTGTTAACGAGTAGGAACTCGTGGTTGATGTAGTCGTACACTTGCCGATCTCAAGATCGTGAGGAAGTCTGAGCATCGCAACTCAGCAGCGCATCCATACTCACACACATGTTCAAGCCACCGGACAACCTCCACCTCCTCGCTCTAGCGATCCAGCGGAAGCAGCAACTCCTTCCAGACGAAATGCCACCAGGAACATGTATCTCGCTAATCCGAGACCATGGGGGAATAATTCTAGAGGGGGAGAGAGATCCTTCACAAGGAGGTGTAAGGAAGAAGGAGGAGGAAGGGGGCCTTTTATAGGAGGAGGGGGTGCCCCTCCTCTTCATGGCCGGCGCATGGGGGGTGACCCCTCACCTCCCCCATTCATGTGGTGGTAACCCCTCCACATTAAAATGCCTCTTCACATTCCATTTTAAAGTCCCCACTTTAAATGCATTAAAATTCTCCAAGTTTAATGCTCTCTCATTTAATAAAACTCTTTTATTAAATTTATTCAGAATTTTGTTAATTACTTTAATTAACAAGCATTCACATATAACCCCTTGCAATATTTCAATATCACATGCAGAACCACTTTCTGCAATTTCACCCGAAACAATTTACGGTTTCTATCGAAACAATTCCTACGCTTTGCAATTCTTTTGTCTAAAACATATGTGCTCCAAAATGGTGTCCGGTAACTCTTAAGTGTGTCACCCTACGGTTCGCGAATAATGCAGACATGATTGAGACTCCTCTCAGATCAATAGTCAGAAGCGGGACCTAGAGATCCATACTGACTCCTGCATATTCAACGATGACTTCTGTGATCGTGAGAAACTTTAATGCTTGTAATTTAATCCCTTTGTCTCATGATATAATACATGTCCGAGATTCGATCATCGGTATCCAAATACCTAGTTTGATCTCGTTACCGACATGCACTCTTTTCTCGTTCCCATGATATAACATTCTAGTCATCACATCACTTGCTTGCAAGCTATCTCAATGTGATATCACCGAGAGGGCCCAGAGTATATCTATCCGTCATCGAGATTGACAAATTCCACTCTTGATCCATGAGCCTCAACATAACACCTTCGTAGCACTGAACCCATCTTTATAGTCACCCTGTTATGGTGTGACGTTTGATGTTATCAAGATACTCTTCAGGTGTTAGCAATTAACATGATCTCATGGTCTAAGGATAAAGATTACTTCGTATGATGTTATAGCAATATAAACATAATGACTTGATCATAAAGCTATACTTTGGATGAATGTTCATCACATCATTTCACAAATGTTGTGACCTTGTTATTAACAACATCCAATGTCTATGATCAGGAAACCTTGATCATCTTGTTAATCAACAAGCTAGTCTATAAGAGAGGCATAACTAGGAACCCTTTTTGTTTATTAAACACACATGTATTGATGTTTCCGATCAATACAATTCTAGCATGCAAAATAAACATCTATATTATATAAGGAATACATAATAACAACTTTATTATTGCCTCTCAGGGCATATTTTCTTCAAAAGGGGCAAACTTGTGGTTGTCCAAAGTTGACGTGTCTTGATGAAGATACAGGTGGGGGAAAGTAAAAGATCAAAACAAGGTAATTGACCTTACCTCCGAATTGTTGAGTGGCGCAGCGGAATTTGTTTCATGAATCCAAACTCTGCAAATAGAGGAGAAACCAATGATAATGATCATAAAGTTTCAGTGAATACTTTTACTAAATAAAGTATGATTCAACTATATATTCTACAAGTTTGTGGAGTTATATTATTGATTCACTTGTCATGTTTTGAACAAGACATACCTACGAATTACAAAGAAGCGTGATGGACCTAAATACGAGAAATGAATGGTCATTGAAATCTCGTTATTGGAATTCTCGATTTGATGATGATCAAAGAATTTTGGAATGTCCAAGATTATCGAGAGGACCTAGATTTGAGTGGGAGCAAATCAGCTTGGCTAATTCATAATATGTAGCTGACATATTTTGAGTGGGAGCTAAATGAAATCCCTAGATCTCAAACATGAATGTCATATTTGAGTAGGAGTGTGAAATCGTTCTAGGATATGTGGACGACATATATGAATGATGTGATTGTGTTAATAATATTTAAGTAAGGATGAAGTTGAAGTTATTAAACAAAGAGATCTATCGAGATAGATTGGTGAGTTTAATAAACACTGAATGTCGAATGCTTCCTAGACTTGATTCTGAAAGATGTTCAGAATGTCCTAAGCAAGATTCTGACGAAGCTCAGTATGGAACAAGGTAAGAAAGAAGTTCTTACTATATGAAGCATTGAATTAGTATTGCAACTATGGTTGAAAGAAGGAGATGTGTTGCATCTCCTATGCCTCAGTCATAGGTTCTTCCATATAACCATGTTGTATACTCGACATAAAGTGACCCGAGGTTCTGGTTGGTAGGACAAAGTCTTAACTATAAGAACGTGTGTTTAAGTGATTCCTGAGTTGATCACTGAACTAGAATTAAGTTTGTACATAAATGGCAAGAAGCAATGTAAGTGGCATAGATGCATTTCATGCACTAGGATCTACATAGATATAGAAGTATAAAGGCTCCATCTGATGTGATGTATAATGTTATGGCGGGGCTAGTTCGCTTTTAACGTAGAATGATGTGTCCCAGGGCCCAGTGCCCATGAGAAAGCCCTTGAGGTTGATCTAAAGTCATTGTAAGCTCCTAGAATCTGGTCTCGTTCTGCTGCCATGACTACAGTATATACACAAAGATAGCAAAGTGTGTTTCAAAGTTTAGATCACAACGGTGAAAACGATCGTCATCATAAACACTAGAAACAAAGTCTCGCTTTGTTGCCAAACAAATGCTTCGACCCATGATACGATAATGGTGTGAATGTCAAAATTAGGAACACATTAACGATTTGCAGAAGACATAATGATCTGGTAAAACAGAACATGGACATGACGTTTCCCATGAGCATGCATGATCTATAAATGCATACGGTATATGGTTTATATGAGTAAAATGCGAGCTAGATTATTTGTACTCTAGTGCAAGTGGGATACTGAAGGAGATATGCCCTAGAGGCAAATAATAAATAGGTTTTTATTATCATATCTCAATTAGTTTATAATAGTTTCATATTCTGCTATAATTGTGCCAAGTAGAAAAATTGGTACAGGTGTGGTATGAAACAACAAAGTCCCTAGTAGCCTCTATTTATACTAGTTCGTTGGTCATGAGGATGATCTAGGTTTCAAGATCATGGGCATTTATGCCGATTGACAACGGGATCATATCATTGGAGAATGATGTGATTGGACATTCCTCGAAGGATTGCAACACGATCAAGTCATATAGTTCATTGTTGCAACAACTATACCTAGACTCCTTTTCCTTAGACCGTGAGCTCATATTACTCACTGTTTCCCGAGGCTACTTAGACTACATCAAGCGCCACTTGGTAATATAGTAGATGACATGTGACTGCAAGACCAGGATTTGTTCACCCACATGACAGGTAAAGATACATACGGCCGGCTTGGTGAGATTACATCCATAAATGTTGCAACATGTGACTCGGTCACAGGGATGTAATATCACGGTAACAAGAAAATAGAACTTGTTGTGAACGAGATTGAACAAGGTATGGGATACCAATGATCGGATCTCGGACAAGTTGTATCGAGAAACAAAAGGACAAGGATGCTACATTTAGTGGTTCAAATGACATTGTCATCAGGAATGCATAGGGGTCACATGGATATCCCTGGTCCCTCTATTGATCATTGATACAGATCATGTCTAGAGCATTCCCGAGTCGTGAGAGGATACACTTAAGGTTACGATCAGAGCGATCATTCATAAGACAGAATCACAATAGAGAAAGAGAAAGCCAGAATCGTTCCGTAGAGAGATCCGAAGTTGTTCGGAGAAAGAATAAAGCAAAAGACCCGGAAAAGTGTTTTCGGATAAATGGGAATTTAAATATATATTTATTATATGTTAATTGTGAATTAATATATTCTAAATAATATTTAGATTAAGATTTATAAAAGCAACTTTTATATTAGGCCAAATCCCCGGAGGGAAATAACCTAGAAGAAAAGCTACAGAAAAAGAAAAAGGAAAAAAAACAGCCAGCCCCGTGGGCGGCGGATAACAGCCACCGCACAGGGCGGAATGCAGCCGCCGGCCACCGCCGCCGGCCTTCTCAACCCCGGCCCATGCGGGGTTCGCGGGGGAGCAGACCGGGCAGGCGAGCTAGGCCGCGGTCACGCGAGCCGGCTCACTCGGGCGCCAGCCGCCAGCTTTCGCGCGAGGCATTGGGCGTGCTGGGACGCGGGGGCGGAACCGGCCCACCCGGGCGCAGCAGCCTCAGCCACCGCTGGCTGGCCGTGCTGGGCCGCGGGCAAGGCTTCGGCTCACCCGGGTCTACTGCTGTTGGCTGGTGGGCTGTGGCGAATTGGCCCAGCCGGCTGCCCCTTTGCCTATTGTTTTTCCTAGTTATTTTCTTTGCCCTTTAGTCCCACATGGAGCACCTAGGAGAGAGGGCACACCCTTCTCTTCCTATATAAAGGGGTGCCCATGGGTGGGATTAGACACACAATTTGAGAAGTCTTTTAGTTGATTTTCTCCCTCCCTCTCTCTATACCTTATGACCATGGCCCCAAGTCTGGGTTGTGCGATCAAGGCACACATGCAGCACGCCGTTGCGCTGCAGGGATTCCTAGCCGGATATCAACTTCTGCACTCCCGATGGGATCAGGGAGCCGGAGGTCTCATCGTGCACCGGATGTGTACGAAGACACGAGGCGCAACACTTGGGGCGCTTAAATGTCGTGAGTCGGAGCTGCTACACGATGAAGATGAAGAAGGGGCAAGGGGTGACCTACGAGGAGCTTCGCGACCTTGAGGTCGGCTATGAGTACGAGTACGACTACTTCAACCACGTTCCCCGCGGAATGTTAACCGCGTACGGTCTACAAGGGTATGTATTCTCTATGCATTGATCGTTACTACATTACTACATAGATAGATCCTAGGCAGTTTTGGGGTTACATCGTAGGAAAGTTTTTGTTTTCTGCTGCGACCCCCTTCAACTTTAAGGTAGTCTCCAAACCCTCACAAACTTTCCACGGGGCAAATCACAATTCGAATGCCTCCGGGCGACCCTAGCCTAGGGTTTCCCACGAACCCAAGAGTAACAAGCAAACTTAATGATCTCAAGGGGAATGAACTTTGGCTTGGTGGAAACGTAGATCAAGACCTCCTCTTGCTTTCTACCAGAGGGATATGGCTTTGGTTGGGTAGAATGAGAGATCCTCAAGTTTTTGGTGTTTCAGCAATGGGGGAGAGAGAGTTCAAAGAATGAATATGAACGATTGAAATAACCTCTCAATGGAGAAGAAAGGGGGTATATAGTCCAAGAGAAAAATTAGTCATTTAGAGGTAGCTGCGCACAAACCGGCACCAAGTCCAGTGTTGCTAGACCGTGCACCGGAGGAACTAGCGGCAGAGTCGGCGAGCTGGAACCTAGGACGAAGTGAACATGCGCCACGCCGGATGAACGGGAGCCCCGCCGATATTGCTGTCTGAATACCGGTTTGGTATTATGGGGTTTTCAACCCAGCAACCCACAGACGGTTCTGTTGGGGTTCGCGTATGAAAACAATAAAACTTTACCCTATGCCCTTGAACCCCTGATGCTGCCAGGACCTATCTATTAGTAATGCAGTAATGGGAGGGGCTTTTCATGAACTTACCCTTGAAGACCGAAAAGCATTGTCAATGCTCATGAGTGCATGGTTGATGTAGACGAGCCGAAGCCGACCTCAAGGTCGTGATGAAGTCCTTGCGCTCCTGTGGCTCCAACGACTTGAGTGCCTCAAGTGTGACACCTCGTGGGGAGTTACATGCATCTGGTGCCTGGCGATGACTCACTCTTTCCCGATCCAGCAGCAGTTGCGGAAGTAGAGCTCCTGGATCCAAATCCCGTAGCGCGACGGCGCTCCGCGGTGAAGATGTCTCTCATTCGTGCAGTCCGAACTTGGGACCACGATCACGGGAGAGAGAGAGAATATCAATTGGAGGTCTCCCCAAAAGTGAGGAAACCTTTATTGAATATTGGTTGTGTCATTTCTGGTCAAAATACCCCACTATATATAGGGGGATAGGAGGTACTACCTCCCTCAAAGTCCCGGGTTGAGTCCTCCCCTACCCCTCTCCAACCTTGTCGTGCCCTTAGGTGAGCGCCCTAAGCGACCTCTGATGCCGTAGGGTTTCACCGCCAGCATGCGCAATTAGAGGGAGATGACGACGTGGGTCTTCGATACCAACTAAATCAAATGACCCCCGTTGCTCGATACCTCTTCACCCCTCCCACTCACTAATTACTGGGCCCCGCCCCAGGGTTTTGAATCCCGCCTCCCGCGCGCAGCTGCTCCCGGGTGGGCCAAATCCGCTTAGTCGGCCCACTTCGGCGCAGAGCTAGCCTAGTAGCTTTTTCTGTTATTTTCTTTTCCCTAAATCTGATAAATAACTGAAAGTTTTTATTCAAAATGAAAATGGAAAATGCCCTGAAGTTCCTAGATATAATTTTTCCTATGTCTATCTATTTTCTTCAACATGCAGAACAAGATCTAAACCAAAATACTTTCCTGAGCCCCGCTAGAAAATTAATATGGTAAAATAGGTTCATTTCACCTAATAATTATTTCAGGGAGCTTGGTAAATCCTTTTTGGGTGAAACCACCTTGTCCTGGAAGGTGCATGCCACCTTGGCCCTACTCTAAAAATACCTAGGGTTTCACCATGGAAAATATCAAAATCACTTTATATCTACCTTTAGAAAATTCCGTAGGTCAAATTATAATTTGCTTTGACCTAATTCCGACTCCCAAAACACATGCACCACACGATCCATCTAATCCTAGGAGGTCATAATTTATTGAGTCTTTGGTGAATTTTAGTGAATTAAACCTTTCTACATATGGTTATTTCACTAGATAAATCACTCCAATAGTTCTACAACCTTAAAAATAGTGAATCTAATTTCTACAAAAAGTTATTTGAAAAATCTACCATGTATCCTTGGTTTCATACCAAAAGAGTCTGTTGATTTAATCTGGTGAAAAATACAAAATGTCGGCAGAACTAATTTGGGATTTCCCCAAGGGCATTCTAGTTAATATTTTGAAGTGAAACCAACTCCTAGTGAACCAGCACTTAAATCTCTTCCTAACACTAAGAGGAATTATTATTTTGAATTGCGGATCTTTTCTAGTGATTTAATCACCAAAATAAGAGATTTTTCCACTAAACAATTCATAACTAAATTAAAAAGGTGATAAAATGATGAAACCACTTTTGGTGCCTTTGTTAATTCAATACCTACTTGTTGATACCATTTTTGCACATTCGTATCATACAGAACCTGGACTTTGTATAAAACCCCTTAGTTAAGTAGTATTTGACACCCAATCATAAAGGAAGTTTCCCAAATGCAAATAAAGTATTTCATTTTTCCTTGAACTCAACTTATAAAAACCAACTTAAGGGTAATGATGTCTCACTCTTTTTCTTGTGGTACTGTACTGGCGCTTGATTGCCTTGTTTTGGTTATGGTCCTTGTTTGTTTGCATGTGTGATCTCTGACGATGATAGTTGCGATTGTATCAAAGTCAAGAAGAAAGCAATATTGGTTATTTTGGGATTCAAAGAAGAAGTCGAGGGACATATTACTGGTCATTGGTAAGCAACCTTATTTCTCATAAACTTGTCCTACTATTTTACTTATGCAATTATTTTTCCTACTTATTATTGCACATGCATTGTTTTACTATATATATTTATATCTATATTTTTGTATTGGCTTGGATCCTCCATGCTAGTACCCCTTGGTAATGCTAAGTACAATGACCCTTGATGACACATATTTGACCCCTAGTATTATAGCATGGTGGTTGAGACCATGCCCCCTTGGAGACCCCCTTTTTAGCCAAAACAAAACTATAGGATCAGAAAACCCCGGGCAAGTTCACAAAATGTTTTATGGTAAAACTTGGTAAGGTTTGCCCTGCCAAGAGGAGTTTGAGAAAGAAAAAGATTTTGTTTTACAAGTGATGCTGAAGTGGAGAAGGAAGGAAATTGTTTACGAAAACACACCAGGTTCTATGTAATCTGCTAGAACAACTAAACTGTGCAACCACATTACCCCGAAATGGGATGGGTCCTAGCTCAAAGTTAGTTTGTCTTGGCATGGGTTACCTCACAACTACTTATAAGGGATCATCTCCCTCGAATGCTGGGCTTCCCTTACTGATAGGATCATATGCTGGAAGCAATGATCTGGGGGAGGTGCAAACTGTCCTTGTAGGCACTCGGATGATACTATGAGATCCTCATTGAAAGCACCCACTCTAGAGGAGTTTAAAATGCGCTCGGGTTGGTCTTGGGTACTAGACATCCCCGCTTTTAGTGGAACATCTCATTGGGTAGGTCCCATGTCGGGATAGGCTTTCCTACATTTCTGTTTGATTATCCAAACCCCGCATACTGGAGTATGATGATACGTGGTTGCTCACGGCGGATGTATCAAATTTTCTGGTAAAGTGTACAACCTCTGTAGAGTGTAAATCAATTCGAATAGCCGTGTACACGGTTATGGACGGTTAGAAAGGCTGCTGCTTAGTAGTGTGGTTTTGGTTTCTAAAAAAGTTTTGAGAAAAAAAGAGTTTTCTGAATAGGGTCATCCGGAGTGACCATGGATAAGGTGTTGTGATCACGAAATGATCACGGAGAAAGGAGAGCTCGGTCAGTGAATGACTGAGAGATGAAACTGGGTGACCCTAACCTAGTGGTTTTCAACTTAAAATTCTTTTCCAAAAGGTTTTACAAATGTTTCCAACAAATATATAGAGATACTATATCTACAAGAGAAATTACTTTAGAAAAGAACCTCTTATGTGTTGGAAATATGCCCTAGAGACAAATAGTAGTAAGGACCATTATCATATTTCATATAGTTTATGATTAAGTTTTATATCATGCTATAACTATATTGAGTGGAAACATCAATACACGTGTGATATACAAACAACCAGGGGTTCCTAGTGAAACTCTAGTCACTGGTTCATTGGTCAACAGTGAAGGAAATATGCCCTGAGAGGCAATAATAAAGTTGTTATTATGTATTCCTTATATATGATAGATGTTTATTTTGCATGCTAGAATTGTATTGATCGGAAACATCAATACATGTGTGTTTAATAAACAAAAAGGGTTCCTAGTTATGCCTCTCTTATAGACTAGCTTGTTGATTAACAAGATGATCAAGGTTTCCTGATCATAGACATTGGATGTTGTTAATAACAAGGTCACATCATTTGTGAAATGATGTGATGAACATTCATCCGAAGTATAGCATTACGATCAAGTAATTATGTTTATATTGCTATAACATCATACGAAGTAATCTTTATCCTTAGACCATGAGATCATGTTAATTGCTAACACCTGTAGAGTATCTTGATAACATCAAACGTCACACCATAACAGGGTACCTATAAAGATGGGTTCAGTGCTACGAAGGTGTTATGTTGAGGCTCATGGATCAAGAGTGGAATTTGTCAATCCCGATGGCGGATAGTTATAATCTGGGCCCTCTCGGTGATATCACATTGAGATAGCTTGCAAGCAAGTGATGTGATCACTAGAATGTTATATCACGGGAACGAGAAAAGAGTGCATGTTGGTAACGAGATCAAACTAGGTATTTGGATACCGATGATCGAATCTCGGACATGTATTATATCATGAGACAAAGGTATTAAATTACAAGCGTTAAAGGTTCTCACGATCACAGAAGTCATTGTTGAATATGCAAGAGTCAGTATGGATCTCCAGGTCCCGCTTCTGACTATTGATCTGAGAGGAGGCTCAATCATGTCTGCATTATTCGCGAACCATAGGGTGACACGCTAAGAGTTACCGGACACCATTTTGGAGCACATATGTTTCAGATGAAAGAATTGCAAAGCGCAGGAATTGTTTCGATAGAAACCGGAAATTGTTTCGGGTGAAATTGCAGAAAGTGGTTCTGCATGTGATATTGAAATATTGCAAGGGGTTATATGTGAATGTTTGTTAATTAAAGTAATTAACAAAATTATGAATAAATTTAATAAAAGAGTTTTATTAAATGAGAGAGCATTAAACTTGGAGAATTTTAATGCATTTAAAGTGGGGACTTTAAAAGGGAATGTGAAGAGGCATTTTAATGTGGAGGGGTTACCACCACATGAATGGGGGAGGTGAGGGGTCACCCCCCATGCATCGGCCATGGAGAGGAGGGGCACCCCCCTCCTCCTATAAAAGTCCCCCTCCTCCTCCTTCTTCCTTACACCTCCTTATGAAGGATCTCAACTCCCCCTCTAGAATTATTCCCCCATGGTCTCGGATTAGCGAGATACATGTTCCCAGTGGCATTTCGTCTGGAAGGAGTTGCTGCTTCTGCTGGATCGCTGGAGCAAGGAGGTGGAGGTTGTCTGGTGGCTTGAACGTGTGTGCGAGTACGGATGCGCTGCTGAGTTGCGGCGCTCGGACTTCCTCACAATCTTGAGATCGGCAAGTGTATGACTACATCAACCACGAGTTCCTACTCGTTAACAAAACTCGTTATCTTTGAGGGTAAATTCTCGTTGGATGTATGTCTACCCGTTGCTTTGTACCTAGTAGTTAGATCTTGGCGTGTAGTTCTCATCATAAGAAATTTTTTGTTTTCTATGCTGCAGACCCAACAGTGGTATCAGAGCCTGATCTATGCGTAGGTGCTTTGCACGGGTAGTACACATATATTTATATGTGGGCGATGATGATCATGTTATTTCATCTTCTATGTACTTTGGATATTGGTGCATAGTGGCATGAAGCGGCCCGAACCAACCTTACATGTCATCGTACATGAGACCGGTTCCACGAATGACATGCAACTTGTTTTGCATAAGTGGTTGGCGGGTGTCTGTCTCTCCTACTATAGTCAATATCTGATTTACAACGAGTTGCTAATAACTTGGTTATCCTCATTGTGGTTCATGTTCGTAGGTGAGAACGGTTCTGTCTCCGAAAGCCCTAAGCCACGTAAAACTTGCAATTGATAAATTAGAGGCGTCTTGTTTAGATCGTTGCTGGGATAGTGTATTGATATGGTATTGTTGTAAGTAGATGTATGATAGATACTCTTACAACACATTCAACATGTAAGTTCCATAGACCTTGGCCTTACACACAAAGGAATGATAGAGATCATACCACGATGCAAATGATAGAGATCAAATGCATGGACCATATCATCTCACTTTACACATTAGATGTTAGCATCTTATACTGCTAGTTTGGCGCTTTTGGTAGCATTGTAAGATGATCCCTCATTTAGATATCAAGATAAAATGTGTTCTTCCTGGAGTATGCACCGTTCTATGGATCGTGTTTCGAGACATCACGTGATGATCGGGTGTACTCGACTCTACGCTTTCATACAACAGGTGTAATACAGTTTTACACACGCGAGTACTAAGGTTCTTACTTCGCGAGACTAGCATGTACAGACATGGCCTCGGAACACGGACCAAAAGGTTAAGCATGAGTCATATAGTTGATATGATGCCCATATAGATGCTCGCCTTTGAAGCTACACCGACTCACGTGATGATCGGACTTGGTGTAGTGGATTTGGTTCATGTAATCACCAAAAGGACACGAGGGATGTCGTTTTTGAGTGGGAGTTCATTAGTAATTTGGATTAGATGAACTCAATCTATCATAAACTTAGTCTAAATAAACTTTACAAATTCTGTTGTAGATGGCACCACCTGCTTTTAATTTCAATGTGTTCATGGAGAAAGAGAAACTTGCTACGAATGGTAGCAACTTCACCAACTAGGCTATGAATTTGACGATTCTCCTCACTGCTGCACAAAAGCAATATGTGCTAGATGCGCTGCTAGGCCCCCACCAGCTCCTAATGCCCCTGACGAGGAAAAGAATGTCTATGTGACTCGTCAGGAGGGCCACAACTTAGTTCATTGCGACATACTGTATGGGCTAGAGCCAGAACTTCGAAAGCGTTTTGAAAATGGCAATGCCTTTGATACCATGGGAAAATTGAAAATGATTTTCGATACCCATGCTGCCGTAGAGAGTTATAATGCTACTGAAAAGTTCTTTAGCTGCATGATGGAGGAGAACAGCTCCGTTAGTGAGCATGTACTCAAAATGTCTAGGTACGCCGATAAGCTTGTGTCCTTGGGAATAACGATTCCCATTGACTTAGGCATACATTGTGTTCTCCAATCTCTGCCACCTAGCTACAAGAGCTTCATGATGAAATATAATATGCAGGGCATGAAGAAGACTCTTCCCGAGCTTCTGTCAATGCTTAAGACTGCAGAAGTGGAGATTAGGAAAGAACATAAAGTGTTGATGATCAATAGGACCACCGGTTTCAAGAAGGACAAGAAAGGCAAGCACAAGGGAAAGAAGGGTGGCAAATCTATTGCCGTGCTTGAAAAGAAACCCCGAGCTGGCCCTAAGTCTGATACCGAGTGCTACTATTGCAAGGGGACTAGCCATTGGAAGCGCAACTGCCCCAAGTATTTGGCGGACAAGAAGTTCGACAAGGCAAACAAAGGTATATATGATATACATGTTATTGATGTGTACTTGACTAGTACTCGCAGTAGCACCTGGGTATTTGAGACGGGATCGGTTGCTAATATATGTAACTAGATTCAGGGGCTGCAGAACAAGCGACAACTAGCAAGGGATGAGGTCACAATGCGGGTCGGCAATGGATCAAGAGTTGATGTGATCGCCGTCGGAACGCTGCCTCTCCATATGCCATCGGGATTAGTTATAAACCTGAATAATTGTTATTTGGTGCCTGCACTTAGCACAAACATTGTATCCGGATCGTGTTTGATGCAAAGTGGTTATTCGTTTAAATCTGAAAATAATGGTTGTTCGATTTATATGGATAATATATTTTATGGTCATGCACCTATGTTGAATGGTTTATTTCTGATGGATCTCGATAGTAATATTACGCACATTCATAATGTTAATGCTAAAAAGATTAAACTTGATGATGATATATCTGCATATATGTGGCACTGCCGTCTAGGTCATATTGGCATTAAACGCATGAAGAAACTCCATTCTGATGGACTTTTGGAATCACTTGATTTTTAACCATTTGATACATGTGAGCCATGCCTTATGGGCAAGACGACTAGAACGCCGTTTTCTGGTTCAATGGAACGGGCGACAGATTTATTGGAAATCATACATACTGATGTGTGTGGACCAATGAGTGTGTCGGCGCGAGGTGGATATCGTTACTTTGTTACTTTCACAGATGATTTGAGTAGATACGGGTATATCTATTTGATGAAACACAAATCTGAAACTTTTGAAAAGTTCAAGGAATTTTAGAATGAAGTGGAAAATCATCGTAATAGAAAGATCAAATTTCTACGGTCTGACCGTGGAGGAGAGTATCTAAGTTACGAGTTTAGCACACACATGAAAGAGTGTGGAATAGTTTCACAACTCACGCCTACCGGAACACCACAACATAATGGTGTGTCGGAACGTCGTAATCGTACCCTATTGGATATGGTTCGATCTATGATGTCTTTGACTGACTTGCCACTGTCATTTTGGGGTTATGCACTAGAAACAACTGCATTCACTTTAAATCGGGCACCATCTAAATTCGTTGAAACGACACCGTATGAATTATGGTTTGGAAATAAACCTAAGCTGCCATTTCTTAAAGTTTGGGGATGCGATGTTTATGTGAAGAAACTTCAGCCGGATAAACTCGAACCCAAAGCGGAAAAATGCGTCTTCATAGGATACCCTAAGGAAACGATTGGGTATACCTTCTATCACAGATCCGA
Source organism: Avena sativa (assembly GCA_916181665.1). Taxonomy (NCBI): domain Eukaryota; kingdom Viridiplantae; phylum Streptophyta; class Magnoliopsida; order Poales; family Poaceae; genus Avena; species Avena sativa. The sequence continues at coordinate 621,556,737 of OV702288.1, read as the reverse complement.
GGGCAAGGTTTTTGTTGCCAAGAATGGATCCTTTCTTGAGAAGGAGTTTCTCGTGAAAGGTGTGAGTAGTCGGAAGGTAGAACTCGAAGAGGTTATTGAACCTTCTCTTCATGAAATGGCGAGTAGCATAGCACCGGAAGTTGTTTCGGAGTTGATAATACCTAATGAAGAGAGAGCTAATGGCAATGATCATGAAACTCCGAAAGAGGACACTACCGAACCTCGCAGGTCAAGTAGGACACGTGCAGCTCCTGAACTGTACGGTAATCCTGTTGTGAATTTCATGGTTGATGAAATGGATGACCCTGCAACGTATGAAGAAGCGATGATGAGCCCGGATTCCAACAAATGGCTAGAAGCCATGAAATCCGAGATGGAATCCATGTACGAGAACCAAGTTTGGACCTTGGTGGACTTACCTCACGATCAAAAGGCTGTTGGGAATAAATGGATTTTCAAAAGAAAAACCGATGATGATGGTAATGTGACCATCTATAAGGCTCGAATTGTCGCAAAGGGGTTTCGACAAATTCAAGGATTTGACTACGATGAGACATTCTCTCCCGTAGCGATGCTTAAGTCGGTTAGGATTATGTTAGCAATTGCTGCATATTTCGATTATAAAATATGGCACATGGATGTCAAAACTGCGTTCCTCAATGGTAATATTGAAGAAGAGTTGTATATGATACAACCTAAGGGTTTTGTTGATCCTAAGGATGCTAATAAGGTATGCAAACTTTAGTGATCCATCTATGGACTGAAGCAAGCATCCCGGAGTTGGAATCTCCACTTTGATGAGGTGATCAAAGAGTTTGGATTTGTCCAAACTTATGGAGAGGCTTGTATTTACAAGAAAGTGAGTGGGAGCAATGTGGCATTTCTGATATTATATGTGGATTACATATTATTGATTGGAAATGATATAGATCTTTTAAACAGTGTTAAAAGTTATCTAAATAGCAAATTTTCGATGAAAGACCTTGGTGAAGCGTCATATATATTAGGCATTAAAATCTATAGAGATAGATCAAGGCGCCTAATTGGGCTATCGCAGAGTACATACCTTGATATGATATTAAAGAAGTTTAATATGGACGGAAGTAAGAAGGGGTTCTTACCTATGTTGCAAGGCAAGACATTGAGTAAGACTCAAAGTCCGGCTACGGCGGAAGAAAGAGAGATGATGGATAAGATCCCTTATGCCTCTGCCATAGGCTCTATTATGTATGCCATGCTATGTACACGACCGGATGTGGCACATGCTATTAGTTTGACTAGTAGGTACCAATCTGATCTAGGTTCAGAACACTGGATAGCGGTCAAGAACATCCTCGAGTACTTGAGAAGAACTAGGGATATGTTTCTTATATACGGAGGTGAAGAAGAGCTAGTCGCTAAGTGTTATGTCGATTCTAGCTTTGACACCGATCCGGATGACTCTAAGTCTCAATCCGGATATGTATTTCTCTTGAACGGAGCAGCAGTTAGTTGGAGGAGTTCCAAACAACCTGTGGTGGTTGGATCAACGACGGAGGCGGAATATGTTGTTGCTTCATAAGCGGCGCAGGAAGCGGTTTGGATGAAAGAGTTCATTACGGAACTAGGTGTGGTTCCTAGTGCATTGGACCCAATGGTGATCTATTGTGACAACAATGGAGCCATAGCCAACGCAAAGGAACCGAGGTCTCATAAGAATTCCAAGCATATTAAGCGCCGGTTTCACTCCATCCGCGAGCATGTCAAGGATGGAGATATGAAGATTTGTAAAGTACACACAGACCTAAATGTAGCAGATCCGTTGACTAAAGCTCTCCCTAGGGAAAAACATGATCAACACCACAACTCCATGGGTGTTATATTTATCACTATGTGAACTAGATTATTGTCTCTAGTGCAAGTGGGAGACTGAAGGAAATATGCCCTGAGAGGCAATAATAAAGTTGTTATTATGTATTCCTTATATATGATAGATGTTTATTTTGCATGCTAGAATTGTATTGATCAGAAACATCAATACATGTGTGTTTAATAAACAAAAAGGGTTCCTAGTTATGCCTCTCTTATAGACTAGCTTGTTGATTAACAAGATGATCAAGGTTTTCTGATCATAGACATTGGATGTTGTTAATAACAAGGTCACATCATTTGTGAAATGATGTGATGAACATTCATCCAAAGTATAGCATTACGATCAAGTCATTATGTTTATATTTCTATAACATCATAGGAAGTAATCTTTATCCTTATACCATGAGATCATGTTAATTGCTAACACCTGAAGAGTATCTTGATAACATCAAACGTCACACCGTAACAGGGTGACTATAAAGATGGGTTCAGTGCTACAAAGTTGTTATGTTGAGGCTCATGGATCAAGAGTGGAATTTGTCAATCCTGATGACGGATAGATATACTCTGGGCCCTCTCGGTGATATCACATTGAGATAGCTTGCAAGCAAGTGATGTGATCACTAGAATGTTATATCACGGGAACGAGAAAAGAGTGCATGTCGGTAACGAGATCAAACTAGGTATTTGGATACCGATGATCGAATCTCGGACATGTATTATATCATGAGACAAAGGGATTAAATTACAAGCGTTAAAGGTTCTCACGATCACAGAAGTCATCGTTGAATATGCAGGAGTCAGTATGGATCCCCAGGTCCCGCTTCTGACTATTGATCTGAGAGGAGTCTCAATCATGTCTGCATTATTCGCGAACGGTAGGGTGACACACTTAAGAGTTACCGGACACCATTTTGGAGCACATATGTTTTATACAAAAGAATTGCAAAGCGTAGGAATTGTTTCGATAGAAACCGGAAATTGTTTCGGGTGAAATTGCAGAAAGTGGTTTTGTATTTGATATTAAAATATTGCAAGGGGTTATATGTGAATGTTTGTTAATTAAAGTAATTAACAAAATTCTGAATAAATTTAATAAAAGAGTTTTATTAAATGAGAGAGCATTAAACTTGGAGAATTTTAATGCATTTAAAGTGGGGACTTTAAAAGGGAATGTGAAGAGGCATTTTAATGTGGAGGGGTTACCACCACATAAATGGGGAAGGTGAGGGGTAACCCCCCATGCGACGGCCATGGAGAGGAGGGGCACCCCCCTCCTCCTATAAAAGGCCCCCCTCCTCCTCCTTCTTCCTTACACCTCCTTGTGAAGGATCTCTCTCCCCCTCTAGAATTATTCCCCCATGGTCTCGGATTAGCGAGATACATGTTCCCGGTAGCATTTCGTCCGGAAGGAGTTGCTGCTTCTGCTGGATCGCTGGAGCGAGGAGGTGGAGGTTGTCCGGTGGCTTGAACGTGTGTGCGAGTACGGATGCGCTGCTGAGTTGCGGCGCTCGGACTTCCTCACGATCTTGAGATCGGCAAGTGTACGACTACATCAACCACGAGTTCCTACTCGTTAACAAAACTCGTTGTCTTCGATGGTAAGTTCTTGTTGGATGTATGTCCACCCGTTGCTTTGTACCTAGTAGATAGATCTTGGCCTGTAGTTCTCATCGTAGGATTTTTTTGTTTTCTATGCTGCGGACCCAACAAACAGATGATCATGTTTCTTGATCATGTGGCATTTATGCCAGTTGGAAATGAGGTCATCTCATTCTGAGAATGAGATGATGAACCAATACCCAATCTAAACATCGTGACCCGACCATGTCACGAAGTTCAAGTTATGATGATTAGAAATGGATCCTCGTAGACTATTCCTTAGACCATGAGGCTATATCAATCACTGTCTCCTGAGAGTGCTTAGATATCATCAAACACCATCTGGTAAAACGGTGGTTATAAAGGTGTGTTCAGGTATTCAGAGGAAACCGTAGAGGCAATATATGTCAAGAGCGGGATTTGTCCGTCCATGTGACCGGAAGATACTCAAGGGCCCACTCGGAGAAGTTGTATCCAATAGTTGCACAGCGTGTGATTTGATCACGAGGATATCACTTGTCGGAACGAGTCAAGTAGCATTGTTCAGTAACAGGATTGAACACGACATGGTGATGTCATTGATCATATCTCGGGCAATGCAAGTATCGAGTGACAAAGGGAATAAGGCAGGACTGTCCCGGTTCAAACGACGAAAGATCTTCGTGGAATGCACAGGGGTCACATGGCCATCCAGGTCCCTATGTCAATCATTGGTGCGGGAGTGTCCCGACCATGTCTGGAGTGTTCCCGAACCGTGGGGTATCACGCTTAAGGGCTTGATGATGCTTAGAGAGTGTTTATAGGATCGGTAGAATCGCCAAAGAAAAGAAGGGAGAAAACCGGAAGGGTTTCGATAAGTCCGGAGGATGTCCGGAGTGGAGGTGGAAGGTGTTCCATGGCCACGGAGATTGAATAATATGTGAATGAATGTTAAATGTTGATTTAATCATTTATTCATAATTATTTAATAAAGATAAAATCAATTAAAGGTCAAAAAAGGCTTAATGGGCCAATTCCGGAGGGAGAGGGCCCATTAGGGGAAAGGAGAGAGGGAGAAGGGGCCAAAGGGGAGGCCGGCTGGGCCTAGCCCCTCCCGTCCGCGGGGCCCACTAGGTGGCCGGCGGCCACCTCCTCCCTCTCCTCTCCTTTAGTCCCACCCCGGGACTTTGAGGGAGGTAGTACCTCCCCTCACCCCTATATATAGTGGGGTATTTGGCCTAGAAAAATACACCAATAATCAATAAAGGTCTCCACACTTTTGGGAGGACCTCTAATTGATATTTTCTCTCTCCCCTTCTCTCTCTCGTGACCGTGGTCCCAAGTCTGGACTGCGCAAGCGAGAGACATCTTCACCGCGGAGCGCCGTCGCACTGCGGGATTCGGATCCGGGGGTTCTACTTCCGCAACTGCTGCTGGATCGGGGAAGCGAGAGTCATCGTCAGGCACCGGACGTGTGTAACTCCCCGCGAGGTGTCGCACTTGAGGCACCTAAGTCGTTGGAGCCAGAAGGAGCGCAAGGACTTCATCATGACCTAGAGGTCGGCTTCGGCTCGTCTACATCAACCACGCTCTCCTGAGCGTTGACAACGCTTTTCGGTCTTCAAGGGTAAGTTCGCGAAAAGCCCCTCCCGTTACTGTATTACTAATAGATAGGTCCTGGCAGCTTCAGGGGTTCAGGGGCATAGAGTAAAATTTATTGTTTATATGCGCGGAACCCCAATAGTGGTATCTGAGCAAGATCTATGCGTAGTAATGCTAGTACGGGTAGAACACACGAGATGTAGCATGTGGGCGTTGATCTTTTAGTTGTTACCCTCCCACGTGTACTTGTGTATACCGCAGTAATGCTTGATGAAGCGGCCCCCAACCGACTTTACACGTTCATTCGCGAGACTGGTCCACGCTTGACATACGACTTGTACCGTATAAAGTGGCTTAGGGGGGTGTCTGTCTCTCTCGCATTAGTTGGTATACCATTTGCAACGGAGGGCCCCGAAAGGGGTGCAGTAGAGACAACTTCTTGATTAGCGTTGTGCTGAAAGTTCGTAGGTAAGAACGGTTCTTGTGCGAAAGCCCATTCAGCCACGTAAAACATGCAAAGATAAAGTAGAGGCGTCTAACTTTGTTTTGCAGGGGGCGTTGCTTTGTGGTATGGTTGTGGCAAAGGTAAAGTGATTACCTTTTGTTACGTAGTAGTAGATAGTCACGAAGGTGACAAACTACCACGCCGGAATGACACCGGTACCCAGGTGTCTACGGCACCGGAACCCGGTGACGGCAGATGGAGATCACGACATGAAGGACCATATCACATAGCATTTACATTCAATGTTATTGTTTGTATGTCTTATTGTGTGCTAGTATTAGATACTCGATGGTAGCCTAATAAGATGATCCCTGTTAAAATTACCAACGATTGTGTTCCCCCTTAGTGTGCACCACCAAGAAAGTTCTTCGGTATGAGGCGATCCAGGGTTACAGGCCTGGGTGTCAGACATATCTACGTTCGCATACAGTGGGTGTAAGCCATGTTGCATAGTGAATACACTAAGGTTGAGTTGGCGAGCCTAGAACGCCACAGAAGCGTGGCCTCGGAACATGGATGGTCGAAAGATCGAGCACGAGTCGCATGAATGATGTGACCAACGTTTAGCGTCCACCTTTGAACCCACATCGATGGACGTGATCAATCGGGGGAGATGTGGCTGATAGGGGTCGTGTTATCACTAGAAACCCTTTTGGGGATAGGTGTTTCTGAGTGGAGTTATCATTAACTCATTTAATTATAAACTTAGTCTAAATTCCTTTTGCAATTATAAATGTAGAAAATGGTTCTTCCCGAGATTACCTTTCCTATCGACGATTGGTTAAAAGGAGAAAAGCTCAAGTTAGATGGATCCAACTTTTCTGCATGGGTCATACGCCTGTTTGATCTCCTTGGGAGAACAATGTAGCTGACTATATGACCTACGAGATGTATCTAGAGCCACCCTATTCTCATGAGACCCAGGAGCAGCGGGATCTGCGTTATCGTCGTCGTGTGATGGCCACATTTATATCAGTGACCATGCGCCTCGGAATGGAGGATGGGCTATGGCCAATGGTGGGGAGTCTCAAGCCCCGAGTGGTCATGGCACATCTGAGAGCACATTTCGTGGAACAAGTGCGCATGTGGGAGTATGAGCTGATGGGGGACTTCCTCTCCATAAAGATGGAGGAGGGCTCCTCACTGGATGAGCACTTATTGTGCCTCTACGATGCGTACATGAGTCTGGCATACTACCTGGACAACTAGTACTCAAGCTCATTTGCGATGGGAGTTGTGCTGCGGTCACTTTCTCCAAGCTTCCAAGCACAAGTCAGGATCTGCGTTATGAGAGCCGACATGGAAATACTGGATTTCCTCGAGTTCATATCACATTTTAGAAATGTGATAGATGAACCCAACGTCGCTGGAGTCGTCGATGACCAAGGTATATATTTTATATATAGTTTTATAAATGTTATAATCTTGCAAACACATTGCAGTGTTAAGTATATCTGATACTTGTTCTGTTTTGGTGAAAACAGGTACTTCTGCATGAGAGGTGCTTGCTGGAGAGGAGGTGACGTTGCATGTTGATGGCGAGCATGATGATGATGGCCGACGACACTCTCCCTCGACATTTATCATTTAGTTTATGTTTAGGATGATTAATGTAATCAAGAGATTGTGAACTTCTTTAGTGTGTCTCACACTTCGTGAGACGGTTATTCATATGAGTTTGTAACAAACAGTTGTTCTGTTTTTATGAATGATTTCTATTCGTGTTCATATCTTGTTTGATTACTTGTGAATTATCCTTGTTGTTTGAAACTAATTGATAATGCATGAACATTTGTAAAACATTAAAATGCCTTGTTTAAAAATACCCAACTTAATGATATTTCATTAATGAATGAAACCATTGTTTGAATTCAAAGTTATGTGATAATATGTGAAAGTCATTCGATTTCTTGTCACATAAAAATCATGCCTAAGTTCGGAAAAATAACTTGAACACCGTGTATTACATGAATACAAAGTGTTTCAAGAATTGTTGAAAGTAAATACATATTCGATGTATTGTGTTTAACGAAAATGGTAATTATCATTAAATGATTGTTTAAATGTGTAAAATAGTTTACCAAAGGAAACATGAATATGAACCTATTTGATTTGATCAAAGTGTTTCATCAACAAAGGGTATAAATATAAAAGAGAATCCAATTACTATGATTTGATCAATAGTAATGAAATTCAACTTTATAAGAATGGCATAAAAGAAATTGTGAAATGCAATGCGTTTTGAAACGTCAGAATGCAGAGCATCACAATGTGATATTTGATATCAAAGGGGTTGAATAGAAGGCACCAAATAAATCGTTGTAGTGTAAATGTAGAGACCATTAGTTAGAAATAGTTAGCACTCAATTAAAATGTAGTAAACCATTTGAATTCGTGAAAGTTTTGGGGTTATTCGATATAACCAAAACAATAGCGAATAAGTCCTCGTAGAGTATTAATTGGAAACTTTGAATATGAAACCCATAGCTCAAACCAAAAGGAAAGCAAGATTCGTATTGCTTGGATTTTGGTGCATTCTTGAGAAAGCTCACTTTTGGTGAAGTTTCTCAGTTATGGAGCAAATGGAAAATAGTGTAAAACACGATGAGGATTCAAAATCCTGCATCAGAGTGTTGAGAAGCGTAACGGACAGCGTTCCTGAACGATTCTCTTCACATAAGGAAAGAATCAATGATTTTGATCATTGTGTTTTTCCCCTCCACTATTGTTTTTCACTATATGAAGTAAGATTCAAAATGTAAATCCATATCTTGTATGGAAACATTTGTGAATCACTTGTCATGATTTTTGGAATATGACATACCTACGAACTACAAAGGAAATAATGGTAAACTAGAATTGTAAGAAATCCTAAAAGCAAACTTCCCTTGAGATTAGAAAGCAATTCATTGCTGAATCTCACAAGTAAAAGGAGTTACTTGGAATTATCCCAAATGACTGCAAAGCCATAGTGGAAAAGGGGTGAATGACAAAAGCACAATTTGTCAAGTGTTGGATGAATTCAAATGAATTTGATTCATGTGTGCTAAATGTCTAGTGGATTTAAAACTAGTAAAGTACTAGTATCTCATAGTAAATCTCCAAGTTTGATATTTGATCAAAAGATTTTGAAGTTATTCAAAACAATGAGTGGATATGCAATTTGCATAAAATTGAGTGGGAGCTATGAAAGTCTTCCTAAAACAATATGTGATTGACATATTTTTGAGTGGGAGCTTATAGGAGTAATTCTTAAGTATGTTAAGGATGAAAGCGCAAATACTTATAAATAATGATTTATAAGATGTAGAAGTTGATAATAGGTGTATTGTGATATTATGTAGTATTCCTTAAGGGATTCTAAAAAGGGTTTCAGAATAGAAGTTAATTAAGGAACCGATCCTTAATAACTCAAATTAGGAATAGTATTAAGTTTAACATCAATGGTTGAAAGAAAGAAAAGGATGATCATCATCCACTATGTTGAGACATAGGTTCTATCTTAGTAAAGCATGATGATAACTTAGCATAATATGTGATCCAAATAAGGAACGTTTGGAAGTGATTAAGTTGGAACCACAGAATGTTGAGCTAAGTTTGTCCGCAGTGTCTAATAGAGAACTATGGACATATTTTCCAAATCCATAAAGGATAACATATCTTAAAGCATAAAGAGTTATGTTATAAGGGAATATGTTGGAAACTCCTGTAGATACCAATTAAAGTCAAGTAGGAAGTGAGGTGAACAAAACATCGAAAGTTGCACAGAGTGCACGGGAGTTTCGATGAAAACATTTATAATAATAGATAAGGGTACCATCTAAAGTGTTGTATAATGTTATGGCAGGGCTAATTCGCTTTTAACGTAGAATGATGTGTCCCAGGGCATAGTGCCCATGAGAAAGCCCTCGAGGTTGATCTAACGTCATTGTAGGCTCCTGGAATCAGGCCTCGTTCTTCTGCCATAGCGACGATACATACACACAAATGATATCATGTGATGATAAAAGTATTAATGTCAATTAAGGTGACATTAGTAAGTTGCAAAGGATTTGGGACTGTAAAGTACAGACCCAAGACTCAACCTCTTCCATGAGCAAGCATGTTCAGGGTACCGGTAACATGGTGCCAATGATTTAGAACTGATGCAGCTAGTGTATTTGTACTCTAGTGCAAGTGGGAGACTATTGGAAATATACCCTAGAGACAAATAGTAGTAAGGACTATTATCATATTTCATATAGTTTATGATTAAGTTTTATATCATGCTATAACTGTATTGAGTGGAAACATCAATACACGTGTGATATACAAACAACCAGGGGTTCCTAGTGAAACTCTAGTCACTGGTTCATTGGTCAACAGATGATCATGTTTCCTGATCATGTGGCATTTATGCCAGTTGGAAATGAGGTCATCTCATTCTGAGAATGAGATGATGAACCAATACCCAACCTAAACATCATGACCCGATCATGTCACGAAGTTCAACTTACGATGATTAGAAATGGATCCTCGTAGACTATTCCTTAGACCGTGAGGCTATATCAATCACTGTCTCCCGAGAGTGCTTAGATATCATCAAACGCCATCTGGTAAAATGGTGGTTATAAAGGTGTGTTCAGGTATTCAGAGGAAACCGTAGAGGCAATATATGTCAAGAGAGGGATTTATCCGTCCATGTGACCGGAAGATACTCAAGGGCCCACTCGGAGAAGTTATATCCAATAGCTGCGCAGCATGTGATTTGATCATGAGGATATCACTTGTCGAAACGAGTCAAGTAGCATTGTTTAGTAACGAGATTGAACATGACATGGTGATGTCATTGATCAGATCTCGGGCAATGCAAGTATCGAGTGACAAAGGGAATAAGACACGACTGTCCCGGTTCAAACGACGAAAGATCTTTGTGGAATGCACAGGGGTCACATGGCCATCCAGGTCCCTCTGTCGATCATTGGTGCGGGAGTGTCCCGACCATGTCTGGAGTGTTCCCAAACCGTGGGGTATCACGCTTAAGGGCTTAATGATGCTTAGAGAGTGTTTATAGGATCGGTAGAATCGCCAAAGAAAAGAAGGGAGAAAACCGGAAGGGTTTCGGTAAGTCCGGAGGATGTCCGAAGTGGAGGTGGAAGGTGTTCCATGGCCACAGAGATTGAATAAATATGTTAATGAATGTTAAATATTGATTTAATCATTTATTCATAATTCTTTAATAAAGATAAAATCAATTAAAGGTCAAAAAGGCTTAATGGGCCAATTCCGGAGGGAGAGGGCCCATTAGGGGAAAGGAGAGAGGGAGAAGGGGCCAAAGGGGAGGCCGGCTGGGCCTAGCTCCGCCCCCCTCCCCCGCAGGGCCCACTAGGTGGTCGCCGACCACCTCCTCCCCCCTCCTCTCCTTTAATCCCACCCCGGGACTTTGAGGGAGGTAGTACCTCCCCTCCCCCTATATATAGTGCGGTATTTGGCCTAAAAAAATACACCAATAATCAATAAAGGTCTCCCCACTTTTGGGAGGACCTCTAATTGATATTTTCTTTCTCCCCCTCTCTCTCTCGTGATCGTGGTCCTAAGTCTGGACTGCGCGAGCGAGAGACATCTTCACCGTGGAGCGCCGTCGCACTGTGGGATTCGGATCCGGGAGCTCTACTTCTGCAACTACAGCTGGATCGGGGAAGCGGGAGTCATCGTCAGGCACCGGACGTGTGTAACTCCCCGCGAGGTGTCGCACTTGAGGAACTCAAGTCGTTGGAGCCAGAAGGAGCGCAAGGACTTCATCACGACCTTGAGGTCGGCTTCGGCTCGTCTACATCAACCACACTCTCCTGAGCGTTGACAACGCTTTTCGGTCTTCAAGGGTAAGTTCGCGAAAAGCCCCTCCCGTTACTGTATTACTAATAGATAGGTCCTGGCAGCTTCAGGGTTCAGGGGCGTAGAGTAAAATTTATTGTTTTTATGCGCAGAACCCCAACATTATGGAGCCCTCCTATTACCACATCCATATTGCATATCCTCTTGTTACTATCTTAAGGTGATTTGTGAGTACATTCAAAGTTCTCACTAGCATTGTCCCTAGCTATTTACTTGGTCTGACTTCGAGAAGGATAGGCGAAGAATAAGATAACGTTGACGACTATGCGAGCTAGGACGTTCTCCCAATCAGTTGCATGTAGGGTTAATGCATGACTTGGGCTCTGCGATTGATGAAGTTCCGCTACTGATGAAAGTCATATCCATAATGGCATCAATGTAAGTCTTGTACTCGCTATGTAATGGATGTTGTAATGATACTTGTCAATTATGTTCCACGGCTCACTGATCATGAGAACGTGGAAATATGCCTAACAGGGATTCTCGGACTGTAAATCCGGGGGACCCAAAGATCCCATGAAGGATTTCCCAATGCCACAAAGGCTCACCCTTTTATCCAAGCTTATCCCACGAATGAATAACTCACTTACTCGTGTAGGACTTTAGGGCAGCCTCCAAAACCCTCACAAACATTGCATGAGACAAATCACAAGTTAATGCCTGCGGGTGACCCTAGCCGCCTAGGATTTTTCATAACCCAAGAGTAACAAGAAAACTCGTTGAACTCAAGGGAGAATGAAATATGGCTTGGTGGAAACGTAGATCAGGACCTCTTATTTCTTTCTACCAAAGAGATTTGGTTTTGGATGGGTAGAATGGGAGATCCTCAAGATTTGGTGTTTCAACAATGGAGTGAGAGAGAGAGCTCTAAAATATCAAGAATGAACGAATGACCTTAGTACCTCAAATAGGAAGAAAGGGTATTTATAGTCCATGGAAGAAAACTAGCCATTTGAGGGTTTCTATGACAGAAGGCGGAATCAAACTGTCCACCTCATGAACCGACGCTAGACTTGGCAGGACGGTTTGCCTACCGACCAAACTGGTGCCGCGCGAAACGAGTCAACGCTCCGCCGAACTGAAGTTCAGTAACGCAGTTCAGCAGGTCTGATGGTGCTGGTTTCACTGAAACCTCCAAGGCATGTAATTTTCTCCTATGTTATATGCTCTTCTCACTTTATGGTTCCATGTCTTATATCGGTTGTGATGCGGTCTAGCGGGTTCCATGTCCCCAACCTTCGCCTCTCATGGCCGGAGGTTGAGCAAGGTGTCTCCTTGCTGGGTCCTTGTGTGGATGTGCATTGTAAGTTGGAAGGCGTCAAGTCGATGGTTTCTGGTTTCAACTGGATTAAATCTTTTTTCTCATCTATTGATTCCTGCTAATATTGCCAAAAAAAAACTACTGATCCTTGATCGATGACCGCATAAATTACCCCATTACAGCGAGCCATTACTCTCCATGCGTGAGCATTTAGATAGACTCAATCAATGGGCAGGGAGAGGAATCGAACAGTTTGTGCAGCCAGACAACCGACTCTATCTACTATCTTCTTTGTTTGTCCGGGAGTAGCGGAAATCAAGGCACTGCCACCAGACTGCCTGCTACGTCACCGCAGCCGCGCACCACCCGTGCATTGATCATCGCCATCCCAGCTCATGCTCAACACACAACAGTACGTGCAGATGGAGTACAATGTTGGAAATGGAAATGGAAATGCATGAGCCAAATAGGTGTCTCTAGAAACATACAAGAAGTACAACAAACGGTTCTGAAAGGTACTTTTACAAAGTACTCCATCGAAACAAGGCAAAGGTACATGCCACGCACACACACACGCACGATGTGTTGTTCGGGCAATATACAACATCAACTAATTGTCTGAATTAATCAACGGCAGCAGCTAACTGATGAACGATCGATCGACACGCTAAGGAAGAGGTGCTCCGGCGAACCTAGTGAAGTCAAGTGTTACCTCGTCCTCGGAAGGTGTCAGGAACTCCCTGGAGGCCATCTGGACGACGTCCATGTCGTCCGGGTCGCCGCTGCCACCGCCGCTGCTCGGCCCCGTCTCGCTGTCGTAGTAACAGCCACCACCGTAGGAGGATTGGCGCTCCAGGTCCACGTTGCTCGCGAGGTTCTGCTCGGCAATCGGGAACAGGTTCAGGTTCATGCATGCAGCCTGCAGGTGCTCTTGAGCGCTCAACATCAGCGGGTACGCCGGCGCTGGCAGTGGCTCTTGCAGTCCATAGTTCAGGTTGTGGTTGGCCGGGAAGGGCGACGAGTAGTAGAATCCCTCCTGCATCTCGCCGCCATAGGCGTTCAGGTCCGGCAACGACGGCAAGTTCAGGTTCATCGTTCCGCCATAGGACGATGCCCTCCCAATGTTGTCCGCCGGTTGTAGGTACAGCTCCATCCCCATCCCCATCCCTGGTGGGCTGGAGCCGGTCAGCTCATATGCGGCGGCATTTGGATCGACTGGATCACCATACCCAAGTCCGGTCGGCGGTGAGGACACCGGCGGTGGAGCCGTGGGCTCGGTGCCCGGAGTGTTGCTGCGGATGTACTCCTCCAGGAGGGAGAGCTGGCCCGGGGCAGCCTGCTCGCTCCTCTTCTTCCTGAATCGGCGCTTCGACTTGAGGCTCCGCTTTGTGGCGTTCCAGTGGTTCTTGACGGCGTTCTCCGACCGTCCGGGGAGGCACCTGGCAATCGCCGACCAACGGTTTCCGTACAACTTGTGCGCCTCGATCAGCACCCTGTCATCATCCTCGGTCCATATGTGCTCTTTCTGGAATGTGATCATGTGAAGCAAAGTTAGTGCCACCAAATGATTGGCGTTTACACAAAGCGAGTGTACTTGTACAGTTGTACTATCAAATAAACTGAAAATTTTGTGCATTACTGTCATATTTGTTCAGAAATGTAAATGCGGCAATTTGTAAGGCCGCTGGGAAGTACAAAGCTATTTGTACCGTCATAGAAATAAATTGGATCTTTGAAATATATTAGAAATCCGAAGTTTAGGTAATCTAACTTGTAGGAACGATTTTGCTATTTCTCAAATGACAGATAAACAACAGTTTTAATGTTGACAATAAGAACCATCTGATCTAAACATCAAGTAACATTAGTAGAAATGTACGAAAACATCTTCATCGAACAACTATGAATGTCGACTTAGAAAATGTGAAATAGTCACTGCCCTATATAGCCTAGCTAAAACAAATAATAGTATGAGGTGCATAGAACAGGGTATTTTCCCCTTTTTGAAAAAATAATAATAGTATGAGGTAGGAGGATAAATGTTCATTAGAATTCAGTGAAAAAGATGCACTGACCCTTATAAGAGAGCAAGCCTCTAGCAATTCAAATAGATAGTAGAACATTCTTAACCATGTCACAAGGAAAATCACACCGGTAAACATATAATGCTTGACTATTTGTTGGAAAATTGGGTCAAATAACGACAATAGGTCACGCAACTAAAGTAGATCAAAAGCACCGCCAAACAAAACAAACTAACCCGTGCAACGGACCAATTAGGGAACATGCACACCGATACGGTATACCTTCGCTAACGCCACCGGTTACGTCACGGTTAACGTGACGACAAGGCTACTCGAGTAGCTCGAGATACCGAATCCGGAAACATTAATTTTGACATCTATGGCAAGGAGCGCAATTAATCGGATTCGAAGGCACCTGTTTTTTCCCAATTATACGCCAACGGCAATATATAGTGGAGATTCGGCGGCGCGGACTTTTTATAAACCTTTAATTGCACTCCCAAAAAAAATGTGAGTCCATAGGACAGGCAATGGACCATAATTCTTATACTTTAGTTGATTTTCACTACTCTTAATTTGATGATTTGATCCCTATAATGCCCTTCTTCTCCCATCTCAAGCAAATCGGATGATAGGATGATGTATTGAGACATGGACAAATTTCAGACGGTTGTGCACTAGCAATTCTACAAATATTAATGGAATAAATTGTTTGACCATTTCTCTCCTTATTCTCTTCCCAAGGGCCACGGACAAATTTACTGGTGCGATGAATTAGTGGCCTTGATGAAGAAATTGGCGCTCTTAATGATTAAAATGAAGACGTGCAACATGACTAACTATTAACTCCGGCGTTAATACCCACTACTATTCCGAATTGTACGACCAACGCTGAGCATAATTGGAATGAAATATTAAACTAAAGAAAATCTATACTTCAAAATCGTACAGATCTAAGAAGATTTCCCCTAATTAAATCAAGAAAGACTGTATGCTGCTGTGCATCAGGGAAATGGAGCATACCCTGAGGTCGGGGCGCAGGTGATTGGTCCATCTCTCACGGCACTGCTTCCCGATCCGGCCCGGGAGGTGCTGTGCAATCGCCGCCCATTTCCGGTCCCCAAGTTCCATCACCATCTTCTTGAGAATTCTGCAAACGAGAAAGCACACTCATGGATCAGTCGAGAAGAACACCGTGCATGCAAGCAGCGCAGATCGAGCTGCTCGAAAAAAACAAATCTGATTCAGATGATACACGTACTCGTCCTCTTCATCCGTCCACACTCCCCTGCACGGCGCCATCGCCCCGGCGTACGTCACGGCAGCCCTCTCCCGCCGAGCAACCACCGGGATCTCCACGGGAGCGGCCTGCCTGGCAGCGCCGTAGCCGACGGCCTCGAGCGCCCCCTCCGGCATGACAAAATTGGCAGGAGCCATGCCGATGCCCGAAACGAGAAATCCCATGTCGGGAACCCCGGTCGGAGCGCTGCCGGCGTGCTGGAAGTGGGCGAAACCATGGACAGAGCTCGCGAAGTACCTGCCGTACGTGTCCGCCGTCATGGAGGCCGCCGCCGCCGCCAGCTCCTGGCTGAAAAACAGGTCCCCCGACGCCATCGGCTCGGGCGGAGGTGGGAAGCAAGGGCAGGAAGCAGGAAGGGGTTGGGATTTCGGAGGGATCAGAGGGGGAGAGAGAGAGAGGAACAGTCTGACAGAGAGGAAGGGGCGTCGCTGTCCTGACAAAGGCCCAGGGCCCCGCATCATATAGAGAGGAAGGTGCGGCGCCAGCCGTTCATCTCTGTCCCCCCTTCAATCTGACGGCCAGAAACCATACTGGAGTATGACGTTCCAAGTACACATTTTCCACAGCGGTCCACGGGAGGTGCGAGTATCGGCCGTCGGATCACATCGCTGTGCACCCCTCTCTCCTCGGCCCATGGTAGACCGGGTGCGCCCAGGTTTTCAGGGGGGTGGGCTGCTGCACATTGGGTCCGGGGTGTCGGTACGCGAGCTTGCCAGTTTGGACGGATGACGAGTTTGTTACAGCTGACACGGGGCCTCTGCCTCGGCTCCAGTACAAGCGTCCAACTCTCCGTATGTCCGTATGCGCGTAAATTACTCTTGCCAGTGGAATGCGAACGTTTGCTCGGCATGATAGTGTAATTAACGGGGGGACGCATGCAAATAAATCAGCTGCTTGCGGTACTCCACAAACATATCTACTATTCAGCGGTATTGTACAAAAGTAGTTTGGGCGCAGGTTTCGGCAAAAATCAAAAAAAAAATCATGGCGGCTGTTACATGGAACCATTGTCTGTAACTGCACATTGGCTAATAGGCATATCATACACACCAGTATGTGTCTACAGAGTAGTTTTAGGCTTTCTACTAGTTGTTGTTTTGGGGCTTTGTCCTGGTTTGGCGCTATGCCGGTGGAGATCTGGGAGCCGAGGCTTGCGGGTGGCGTTCGGCGACCGGGGGTGATGTTGTTCTTGCTCGAGGTACTCCGGCGGTCGGAGTCGAGGTCAAGCAGTGACACATCCTTCCCCTCCACATAGAATAAACTCGTTGGTGCTCCTAGGCCTCAAGATCTGGAGATTTCCACCCTGATCCTTGCCGTCTTGGTGGCGGGGAGAGCTGGGGTATTGGGAATCGATCCAGATCTGCCAGGCTCTGGAGCAGGCAGGGGGAAATCGCGATGGGTCGAGCTGCCCATGGCGGAGGTCCTCAGCTACCTTTGGGTGATGTGGTTCCCCTGGTGGTGCGGCTTCAGCGGGGGAGCAAAGAAGCTGCTCCCGGGAGTGCATCAACGACGGCCCTGCTTTGGTCGTCGTCCAAGATGGTTGAAAGGCGACCACTCCCTCCCTCTTCGCCGCCGTTGGTTCATCCCGACTGGCGATTGCAGGTCAACAACAACCTCCAGGCTGATATGCCAAGACGGAGGCCTCTCTGCACCAGCACAATAGGCTCCCGACGCCTCACCCCAAGTGGTTTCGTCCCCGGCGGTGTGGTGTTCGACTGTGCTATGATGCCCAGAAGCGGTGGCGCCGGAGCTGGACCTGATTCCGTTTCAAGTTTCTTTTTTAGGGTCCTTGGTGCAAAAGTGTTGGACTTGCTTGTAATTTTCTTATTTCCTATTGTCCTCCATGTAAGTTTTGCTCTACCGCTTAATGAAAGCTTCTAGGTCCTTCGGGACCTACCCCTGTTCAAAAAAAAATTGCAAAACCCATAGTGAGGACACAAAACATTTATTTTTTGGGTGTCTCACAGTGAAAGAAATATGGAAAATCTAAGAATTTCATCGAGATCGAAGAAGCTTGTTCTACCGATCGGGCAGGATCAGCGGTTCTGGAGTTTCTTCTCCGGGGCATTACAAGGCCAGTACCAGGTTTTGAAGACCTGGGGCTTAAGGAGCTGATCACATCTACTTGCTGGTATATTTGGTGGAAGAGAAGGCGTGTCGTGCGCGATGAACCTGTTCAGAAACCGGCTCATACCTCTCAGGCTATCCTAGCTATGGCTTTGAATTTTTTTGAAGCAAGTAAGAAATCGTTGGGCATCAGGCGTCATGGTTGGGAGGAGACCCCTGAGGATTTTGGCAAACTAAATATTGATGCTGGTTTTTCAGCTGACAATTGTTCAAGGTCCGCGGGAGTTATGCTTCGAGATGATCATAGTATTTTATCGATGGATCATGCTGCAGTATCCCTTGTATTGGAGATGCACCAAATGCTGAAGCTAGAGTTCTTCGGGACGGGTTAGTTCTTGAGGGTCAGGTCGGATGCAACAAATTGCTGATCAATTGTCTCCATAGTAGTTTTGCTAGTGTTAAATTTGTTAACTGCCCGAGGAAAAGCAATGTAGTGGCTCATATTTTGGCTTATAATATGGAGGGACCTCGGTCAACTGTTTGGCATGAGGATCCAAGTGATTTTCTTATTCGCCACTTGGCAAACGATGTAAGTTCATTTGATAATTAATAAAGCTCTACGGCTGGACATAGTCCAGATGTTTCCCTCAAAAATGTATGAATGACTAGGTCTCTAAGAACAAGAATTAACTTAATCCAATTGTTATTCCTCTTTGGTGGTTCGAACTCATTCGATGCACTTTAACAACAAATTTAGAAATAGACACTAAGCACTTGCGAGATAGAGTGAGTACACTCAAGATGGTACCATCAGAAGTTCTTCATCGGTCGCGGTGTAGAACAATATACTTCCCCCGATGGTTGTTACCCATGAAAAGAATGTTTCACATTTCCAAGAAAGTATGGATTTCATAGGAAGTTCGCTATATCTTTACTAATATGTTAGATTTTACAATTTAATATCCAATACCGTTAAGCATTTATTGCAGCGAATGAATATTTTGTGCTGATTCCTACCAAGGAAGTACGTCGAGACAAAGTGGTGCTTGTATTTTGTTGATTTCATATACCCTTAAGTTGGGTATATCAAGAAATTAGTAGGAGAGACACAAATTAGAAGGTGCAACTTGTTCTTTTGTTTCTAAATGAAGTATATTATTATGACATAGATATATCACAAGGGGGCAACAAAAAGTACAATGAGGTTCTTCGCTTAATTGCCAATTGGGGGTACAATCTCCCTAGATCTTCGAGGAAGGTAACTTTTCGGTAATTAAGTGGAATTTCACACGTCATGGTGAGTCAATACCGGTATATCATTGCTAATGTCTTATGTTTGCAGAGATCCTGGAATAACTGACATGGCAATGTATCGCGCACCGTTATTCTGTCGTATAGGTGTTAATGCTCCTGCATGCGACAAAGGAAAGATCCATGGGAGATGATGTTAGCAAAGACAATCTTGGAATATCAATACTGGAAAAGCAAGACAAAATTATGGATTTTGTAGAAAGTCGTTCTAGATCTTTAATATGTTAATTTTATCATTTAATATCCAATATGGTTAAGTGTTTAGTGGAGCAAATGAATATTTTATGCAAATTCGTACAAAGGAGTATGTCGAGACAAAATGATGCTTGAATTGTGTTGATCTCATAAAATCCATAGCTTGCGTGTATTGCGCGAATCAGTTATGCCCTCACTTTATCTAGGAGAGGCACAAATTAGAAGGTGCAACTAGTTCTTCTGGTGCTTAATCAAATATATTATTATGATTTATTACATTACATATATAACTAGAGTGGGAGCAATAAAATGGTCCAGTGGTGTTCTTTGCTTTTTTTAGGGATAGTGGTGATCTTTGCTTAATTGCTGACGGGGATGCAATCTCCTAGATCTTAAAGGAAGGCAACATTTGCATCAACTAAGAGGACATTCACGCGTCAAGGTGAGAAAAAGGGTGTATCATTGCTAATGTCCTATATTTTCATAGATTGTGGAATAACTGAGATGTCAATGTTTGCATCGTTAAAGATAATATCATTCCTCTTATTCCAAATAGCCATTCCTCTTATTCCAAATAGCCCAAAGTAACGCAAATACTCCCACACCAATTTGGACTTTAACAATGCAAACAATTCTTCTTTTCTATAGGTTATCTACAAGGCTACTCAATGGATCCGTACGTGGTCCTATCTACAATCAGTGGATTACCGTCACACGTTGGATACTGGGTGCAACCAGCTAGAGTTGGTTTCACGGGATATATATAGCCGGTGCAGCTGGCATTCTGAGCGCGGGATAACATGTTGATGAAACATCATATAGTGTTGTCTCTCTTTTTTAGATGGCTGATTCATGTGGAAACTCTTTGTGATCCGTGAATTCATCATGTAAACTGAATAAGGATTTAATAATTTAATAAAAGGTTGCATGCATCGATCGATGCAGAGGCCGGGTTGTTGGAATTCTTTCCTAAATGCCCAGCCCATATTTCTATTTTAATAATTTCAGAAAATCATAGAGGCCCATGTGGCCCATTCATGCATGGCAAGAGGTGGGACAAATGTTTAGCCCCACATTGCTAGTTGAAGGAAGATTTCACCACCTTATAAGGAGGGCTCTTTCACCACTTGGTAAAAGGATGAGAAGGATAGAGACATACACGTGCGCTCCTCCTCCTCCGCTCGCCATGCCACGCCACGCCACGCCACGCCACGCTTCAGTACATCGCCTTCAGTTCTGGAGAATTGCGTTGCCGCTCCGTTCTTCCCCATCCCGTCTTGCGGCGTGCACCGCTAGCTGGGACAGTAGGCCTCCGAGACCCCGCTGCTTTGAGTCCTGTACGGGAGAAGGGAGCTAAGGTTTTTGGGGAGCGCTATTGGCGTGCGAGGGCAGTGCTCTAGTTTCAGACCATGAGCTGCTATAACGTCATCTATGGCGCACCTGAGGGAGATCTTGATCCTGCTCAGGAAGAGGCTTTTCAAAAATTTGATACCACTTTTAAGGATGCTTTGATCAGCATTCTTGGCGATAATATTGTTGATTCATATCTGTCATTTAGCAATGGAAAGGATGCGCTCGAGAGAAAATTTGGAGTCTCCGATGCTAGCAGTAAACTTTATGTCATGGAACAATTCTATGACTATAAGATGGTTGATGACCGCTCCATTGTGGAGCAGGCTCATGAAATATTGTCACTTGCCAGGGAGCTTGAGCACTTTATTTGTGTGTTACCGGACAAATTTGTTGCCAGAGGCATTATTGCCAAGCTTCCCCAGTCATGGAAGAATTTTGCTACTTCTCTTAAGCACAAGAGACAAGATTTTTCCATGACAGATCTCACTGGGACTCTTGATGTGGAAGAGAAGGCGAGAGAAAAAGACACACGTGCTCGAGGTACCGAGGGAGGTTCTAATGCCAATCTGGTACATAAAAGGAACTTACAGCCTCACAAGTTCAAGAACAAGGGCAAGTTTGATGGCAAAGGAAAGTTCGATGGAAAGAACAAGGCTTCACAGTCTACCGGCTCAAGAAGAAGACTGATAAGAAGAAAGGTGCTTGTCATGTGTGCGGTGATCCTGATCATTGGGATCCCGCTTGTCCCAACTGCTTTGACAAGCGCCAGCATGGGATGGGCAGCAAGGCTGCTAATGTTGTCATGACAGACGTTGAGATGAAAGATGTTGGGTATGGTATATTACCTACTGTCTTTTCATTATGTCATTCTCTTGATTGGTGGATTGACATGGGCGCTAATGTACATGTTTGTTCTGATATCTCCATGTTTTCTTCATATTAGGTCAGAGGGACTCAAACCGTGCTGATGGGGAACAGCTCGCGTGCTTCTGTTCATGGTGTTGGTACGGTCGATCTGAAGTTCACTTTGGAAAAGACCATGCGCCTGAAGAATGTACATCATGTTCCCTCAATAAATAAAAATCTTGTTAGCCGATCTCTTCTGTTTCGAGATGGCTACAAGATTGTATTCGAGTCCAATAAATTCGTAATTTCTAAGTATGGGACCTTTGTTGGTAAAGTTTATGAGTGTGAAGGCTTGTTCCGCTTATCTCTGTCAGACGTTTGTAATAAAGTTGTTAATCATATTAAAATGAATTTTGAATCAAATGTGTAGCATTCTCGTCTTTGCCATATTAATTTTGGTTGTATGACGTGACTAGCCAAAATGAATTTAATCTCTGATTTCACTACTATTAAGGGATCTAAGTGCCAAGTGTGTGTGCGAAGCAAAACAACCTCGCAAGTCACATACGACTGCAGAAGCGAGAAATTTAACATCACTAGAGCTCATACATTCTGATCTTTGTGAGATGAATGGTGTGTTGACAAAAGGTGGAAAGAAATATTTCATGACATTGATCGATGACTCTACGAGATATTGTCATGTGAATCTTCTGAAATCAAAAGATGAGGCTTTGAGTTTCTTCAAAATCTATAAAGCTGAAGCAGAAAACCAACTTGATCGAAAAATTAAGAGGCTTAGGTCTGATCATGGTGGAGAGTATTTTTTCAACGAGTTTGATTCCTTTTGTGTGGAACATGGTATAATCCATGAGAGGACGCCTCCCTATTCACCCCAGTCAAATGGTGTAGTTGAAAGACAGAACCGTACTCTAACAGATTTGTTAACTCCATGTTAGATACATCGGGTCTATCTAAGGAATGGTGGGGGAGGCTCTATTGACTATGTGTCATATCCTAAACCGAGTTTTCACAAAAAATAAAGAAATTAGTCCATTCGAAGAATGGGAGAATAAAAGGTTAAAACTCTCTTACCTAAGGACTTGGGGATGTTTGGCAAAAGTTCATGTGCCAATTCCCAAGAAGCGCAAGTTTGGACCAAAAACCGTTGACTGTGTATTTTTGGGGTATGCTTTCCATTACATTGGTTATAGATTCTTGAAAGTAAATTCCGATGTACCTGACATGCATGTCGGTACAATTATGGAGTCAACTGATGCGAATTTCCCTGAGGATATATTTCATATGAAGGATATACCTAGCTCATCAAATCAGGAGATGCCTAGTTCATCCAGTCAGGAATTTGCTACAAATTTTGAACCTACCACTCCAATTGAACATGTTGAAAATCCTAAGGAGGATGATAATGAAATTCCTAAAAGGAGCAAGGGACAGAGGACTGCAAAGTCCTTTGGTGGTGATTTCATTATGTACCTCATGGATGATACTACCACTTCTATTTCAGAAGCCTATGCATCTCCTGATACTGACTACTGGAACAAAGCCGTCCACAGTGAGATGGATTCCATCTTAGCCAATGGAAAATGGGAGATCACTGATCGTCCTTATGGGTGCAAACCTATAGGATATAAATGGGTGTTTAACAAAAATCTTAGGTCTGATGGTACTATTGAGAACTACAAGGCACGGCTTGTGGCCAAGGGTTACACTCAAAAAGAAGGTGAAGACTTCTTTGACACTTATTCACATGTTGCCAGATTGACCACCATTCGAGTACTACTTTTATTGGCTGCCTCTCACGGTCTTATCTTCATCAAATGGACATTAAGACAGCCTTCCCAAATGGGGGAGATTGAAAGGGCATGTATGCCCCCATGTGTGGTTTTGGTAATTAATGACAATCCCTATGGACTAATATGAAAATTGAGTCTCACTTGTAGGTTTGTCCATTGGCATCGCTTGGACCATGTGTTGGTTTCAAGGATGAAAAAGAAGAATCATTGTCCAAGGGTTTTGTTCCTATTGGAATCAAGTAGAATAAGAAGATCAAGTATGTATTGAAGAAGAAGAATAAGATGGAGT
Source organism: Avena sativa (assembly GCA_916181665.1). NCBI lineage: Eukaryota > Viridiplantae > Streptophyta > Magnoliopsida > Poales > Poaceae > Avena > Avena sativa. The sequence goes on along the minus strand of OV702288.1, from coordinate 621,532,867 downwards.
TCCTCATGGCTTTCTTCAAGACTTCATCATCAACAATTGATGCGCAAGCTCTTGGTGCGCCATCTCTAGAAGATCTCATGCTTGGAGCTTGCCTCCTCGGCGTTCATGGAGTGATGAAGACAAGGTCAAAGAAGAGGTTTCCCCGTGGAGTATGGGGGAGCCATTCGCAAGTCTTCATCAAGCAAGAGCAAGCAATATCAATCAAGAAAGGTGTTCCATCTTGAAGGTGACAAGATCGTCTACATCAAGCTCAAGTGGGATGATCAAGGCAAAGGTATGATCTTGATAGGGTTTCTATTTTACCGGTCTCTTGTAGTGTTGGGAGACTAGGTTTAGGATAGATAGCCGTACTATCAAGAGGGGCTCTCGAGTGGGTGACTCGTTCATATCTTTCGGAGAAAGCTCAAACCTTTGCATACATAGCATCATCTTTCTTGGTTGTTGTTTGGTTCTTGTCCATGTGAGGATCTAGAGCTTGTGGTTATGTTCATAACAAGCTCTAGTTCATCAAAAACGGATTTCCCGTTCATATCTTATTGCGTTTTTGATCTTGACCTTTGCATACATAGCATAATCTTTCTTGGTTGTTGTTTGGTTCTTGTCCATGTGAGGATCTAGAGCTTGTGGTTATGTTCATAACAAGCTCTAGTTCATCAAAAACGGATTTCCCGTTCATATCTTATTGCATTTTTGATATTGTGGTTTTTCTGTCTCCACACCTTGGGAGGTATCTCACATATATATTCATGGCATTTTCTCCCTTGGTGATACCCAATGGTTCTACGCGTTGCTATATTTCCAACAAAATTGGTTTCGTCTTGTTTGGAGTTCGGACGTGAAAGTTATTGCAGTTTTGTTTTCTGAAGTTTCTCTGACCGGAAGTACCGACCAGGCGCCAGAAGTACCGCTCGGGCAGAAATGCCACCGGTAGTACCGGTCTTAATTTCGGCCCAACTTCCAGTAAACCCGATTTTGGTTCACTACTCTCTCTGCCTAGTTTGCGCTATTTGATGGTACTTCAGCCGGAATCTTGGGCGGTAGTACCAGTGACCACCAGTACTACCGGCCGTACTCGTTTTGTGTTTGTTCGCATCGCCTTTTTTGGACTGTTGGATGAGTGCCACCGGTAGTGCTGGCCACCCACCGGTACTAACGGCCGTGCGCGAATCTGTGAGTAACGGGCAGATCGGGGAGCCCTTTAAAAGGAGCTCCCCTTTCCCCTTCGAATAAAAAAACTTGCTTTTTCTTGGTTTTGCCCTTCTCTCTCTCCTCCATTGTTGACCTTGAAGAGCTTGCCCTCTCCCCTTCCCCCTCCTATGATTCTTTTTAAGGGATTTGAGAGAGGATATCTAGATCTACAATCCCCACCAAACCAAATCCCTTCTTTGTGAAGGAATCCTTGGGATCTAGATCTTGGAGAGTTTTGTGTTCTCCTCTTGTGTTCTTCCTGCCTTATTCCCCCAATAACTTTTGTAGCTTTGGTGGAATTTGAGAGTGAAGGACTTGCCTCTTGCATTTGGTGCATAGGTTTGAGTTCTCCTTGGAGATTCGGCGAGTTCAAGCCCTTGGGCTTGTTTATCTTGGGTTCTTGGAACCCTAGACGGTTGTGTGGTTGGATTGTTGAACTTTTGTGGTCTTGTAGCCTTTTTTGGCCTTGTTGCCTTTTGTGGCTTTGTAGCCTTTGTGGCATTGTTGTTGGGAGCCTCCAATTGAGTTGTGGAGATTGCCCCAACCTTGTACGGGTTCGGTGACCGCCCTCAAGTGTCCCATAGTGGAACGTGAGTAGGCCTTTGTGGCGAGCTCACGGGAGAATACAGTGAGCCTTTTGTGGCATCGGTAGGTTGCGTGCCTTTGCATCTTGGGGTGAGGCCTTGTGTGGCATTGGGTGAGCATCGAGCCGCCACACCTCGAGGTGAGTCACTTGTGGCATTCGAAGTACATTGCGCCCCCGCACCTCTCCAATGGAGACATAGCTTCTTTGGAAATGAACTTCGGGAAACAAATCATCGTCTCCGCATCCATCAGTTATCTCTCAACCAAGCCCTTTACTTATGCAATTTACATTGTGATAGCCATCGTGCTTGAAGTATTATATCTTGCTATCACCTTGTTGTTTATCTTGCTTAGCATAGGTTGTTGGTGCACTTAGTGAACCTAGTGAATATTGGTTTTGGCTTGATAAATTAAACGTTAAGTTTTATTCCGCATTTATTAGAGCCTAAACCATAATAATTTTAAAACGCCTATTCACCCCCCTCTAGGCGACGTCCATTTCCCTTTCAAGAGTTGGATGAGGAAATTTACATGGATCAGCCAGATGGCTTTGTGGTAAATGTTCAAGAAGGAAAGGTGTGCAAATTGTTGAAGTCTTTATATGGCCTAAAACAAGCCCCTAAGAAGTGGCATGTGAAGTTTGAAAGAACTTTAACTTCTGCAGGCTTTGTTGTAAATGAAGCTGACAAATGTGTGTACCATCGCCATGGTGGGGGTGAAGGAGTCATCCTTTGTTTGTATGTTGATGATATACTAATTTTCGGAACCAACCTTAATGCAATTAAGGAAGTCAAGGATTTCTTATCTCGTTCCTTTGACATGAAGGATCTGGGTGTAGCTGATGTTATCCTGAACATCAAGGTATTGAGATATGATGATGGTGGGATTACATTGCTTCAGTCTCACTATGTGGAAAATGTCTTGAGACGTTTCGGGCATAGCGACTACAAGTCTTCTCCTACACCGTATGATCCTAGTGTGATGATTCAAAAGAATCGAGGAAATACCAGAGACCAACTGAATACTCTCAAATTATTGGCTCGCTTATGTATTTAGCTAGTGCCACGAGGCCTGGCATCGCTTTTGCTGTAAGCGAACTCAGTTGATTTGTTTCAAATCTAGGAGATGATCATTGGCATGCTCTTGAGAGAGTTATGCACTATCTAAAAGGCACTGCGAGTTACAGCATTCACTATACCGGGTATCCGAGGGTACTAGATGGTTATAATGATTCAAATTGGATATCTGATGCTGATGAGATAAAGGCCATGAGTGGATATGTATTCACACTCGGTGGTGGCGTTGTTTCTTGGAAGTCCTGCAAGCAGACCATCTTAACAAGGTCAACTATGGAAGCAGAACTCACAGCATTAGACATAGCCACATTTGAAGTAGAGTGGCTTCGTCAACTCTTGATGAACTTACCTGTGGTTGAAAAACCAATACCCGCAATCCTTATGAATTGTGATAATCAAATAGTGATTTTCAAAGTAAATAGTTGTAAGGATGTTGTTGGATTGATGACAAGTACGACATGAGGGGTCCTCGAGGCATGCGGAAGAGAGGGTGTGAGACATACGGTGTTCCGGGATAGTGAGCACACAAGTTTACCTAGGTTCGAATCCACCGGCTTTGGATGGATCCTACTCCTGCTAGCAATCCAGTAATACGGCAGAGCCGGATATGGGTTACAAGGGTTTCGCCTGTGCGAGTTGAGATTGTAGACTATTGTGGGATGCCCTAAAGGTTGTTCCCTAGGACAGATTATAAAGATATCTGGCCTAGGGTTTATAGGAGAGACCTATACGGCTACGACTAAGAGTCGGTTATAGAGTACATCTTGAACTACAAGTAACACTACAGGCCTATGTAGGTAAGTCTTCTGAGCCTTCCTGTAGCGGGACTGCACTCCGTCTCTTCTCCCTTAATGGGTCTCCCATGAAGCAAAGCTCTAACCCGAAGTGGGCCACCCTGGTCAGTGAGGCACAGTGAGGATACCTGAAAAGTATATCCCCAACAAAGGATAATATGAAGTCATCAAGACATGTGAAGAGGAGACTGAAATCTGTCAGGAAAATGAGAAACTCTAGAGTTTTGCATTGGATTGTATCCAAACATCTAAAAACTTGGCAGATCCCTTCACAAAGGGTCTATCACTCAATGTGATAGAAAATGGATCGAAGGAGATGGGTATGAGACCCACAATATGAGTTTTTTTCATAGTGGTAAACCAGTCTATGTGATCGGAGATCCCGTGAATTAGAATTGGGAGACAAGTTGTTGATTAGCTGAGAGGAAAGTGTCCCTACTTTAATGAACACCACACCATGAAGATGCAATACTTTCCTATTCTGCACGATAGGCTGATTTATTATCTTAATGTGTTCTAAATGGCTTATCTTAAGAAGAGATGTTGTCTTGCATAACATCTTTTGAAGAACACACCTATATAAGTCTGACTGTTAAACGTCACAGTCTCTGAGAGTAGGGTATCTCTAACAAACTTATGAAAGACCATGGAGTATGACGCATAAGCTCCACCCGCGGGGAAGTCCCACGGCGGCCTAGTATCGGTCAAGACTTTTTGTGAGTCTAGGTTTGCAGCAAACTCGCAGTTCAAGGCATAGTACATGATGGCTCTGAAATATATCCATCTACATCCACATTTAAACTGGATATTATTCATATTTTTTATGAAATATATCTCTAAACCCTGCCACTAATGCCTAATGATCAAAGGGGTATACAATACTTTCTTGCTATTTTTCCTTGCGCAGATAATGACGTTTGATGATGGGAATCACTACATTAAAGTCAAAAATACGAGATTTCCAACAACCCAAAGAAACCAGGAGTCGTGAAGTGGAGACAGATGCTTTAACGACCAACCATACAATAGGAATAAAATTCCGGTCGTATAGTTGCCATCAACACCACTAGGTCAAACGTAACAACTTTTGTGAAAGGACCCCTATATAAAGAGGCCTCGGGCGATGAGAAATGGAGCTCCTTTCCGATCACCAGTCGCCCCCAGATTTCCATCCACAACACCGAAGAGCCGCCAGAGGAATAGATTTAGATCTAATCTCCAAATCCTTCTCCACCACCATAGCCATATTCTATCACTTTTAATAGTAGATCTCATCTTCGATTGGCGACATTGTAAGACTATTTGCTATCAATCTCATGATTCCCATTGCAATGTTTATGATCTTTGATTTCATCTCTATGTGCGAGTAATCCTCCTTGGGCTAAGGCCTTCGGCCTAGCCATGTAGCTTTTGTGCATATTATTTATCATAGATGGGATCATGTATTAGTTTGTATGACATGATGATTATTGTATCCTCTCCTGCCTCAATCCAAGGACTTGTCAGGTACTCAAGACCCGGAGGATTGAGCCAGGTATAGGGAGTATGAGTAATGACTAATCTGCAGGTTGGGAACCCAGTGACAGAAGGGGTAGTACAGCTGTATGTGAGGGATTTACTTGGGATTAATGGTGACGTCACTATGCATATCATTAGTTCTCTTTCTTCCATGGATGAGACTAGTAGGTTATTGCTATAAGCGGTTGCGGAGGCAATAGCAATTATGGATGCATTGCCCACATATAATTTATCTTGCTCTAACAATTACATGTATACTTTATTATTATCTTTTATTCCCATCAGATGTTTTGCATAGCTATAGGTGAAACCGAAAGCCCTAGGCCCGCTCTCTCCATCATCGACAACAACAAAAGACATCAAACTCTTGGTCCGGTAAAAACACAAAAAGGAATTCTAAAACTCCCGAAGGTCCATTAAAGTAACTTCACTATGCTTCTGCTTCCCAAGGATTTAATAAACCTAGGTCTACTAGGGAAAAAGATCTATACTACATCCGTAATCCGGATCGAAGGTATCAACCCTTTTTCTGGCGCTGTTGCCGGGGAAGCAATTGCTACCCTAGTGAGGTTAGTAGGAACCTTGGTAGGTTTAATTATTATTTTAAATTTTTAGTTTGCTTCCAGTCTTTATTTGAAAAACCAAAAAATTAGTTAGTCTTTAAATTCTTCCTTTTACTATTATAAGTCTCTATTTAAGAAAACCCAAAAACATAGGAAATATGGCTGAAAGAAGCTTGGGGAGTTTGCTACTCCCAACAATGATTATTTGCGTACTCCTATTACCCAACTAGCAATTGTTGTTGATGATTATGAAATTAAGCCCCATTATTTAAGTTTGGTTCAACATAATCAATTTGGAGGCTCTGCTGTTGAGGACGCATGTATGCACTTGAATACTTTCACTAAAGTATGTGATATGATGCGCATAAAATATGTTGACCCCGATGCGGTCAAATTGCGCTTATTTCCTTTCTCTCTTAGAGGAAGAGCAAAAGAATGGTTGCTACCTTTGCCTTCAAATACCATTACATCATGGGTAGAATGTACTTCTTTATTTATGACCAAATTTTTCCCACCTGCAAAGAATATGCAACTGAGATCTAATATTGCTGGTTTTAGATAGAAAGAGCGTGAGCCACTAGCGCTTGCATGGGAAGGAATGAAAGAATGCATGAGAAACTGTCCTAGTCATGGGATGGAAGACTGGTTAATTCTCCATTTGTTTTATAATGCTCGTAACCCTGTGTCTAAGTCTATCCTTGATACTACAGCTGGAGGAGCATTTATGGGTAAACATATTACTGAAGCAAAGTAGCTGCTAGACAATATGCAAGACAACCATGCACAATGGCATGTGGATAGATCAAACACGAAGAAGGTGAACTCCGTCTCACCACAAGAAAATGAAGAACTCAATGCTAAGTTGGATGAGCTCATATTAGCCGTAAAAGGTAAGGAAAGACATGTATGAGCTATCCCTGAATCAAATATTGAAGAAACAGACTTCATAGCTCGTAATGATTATAACCCTTTTTGGAAGAAGAATTATAATCCTAATTTTCAGAAACATTATTCTAGTCCTGCAAGTAACTCTGGTAACAATATGGGAACTAGTAATGGTAGTCTCCAAGAAATACTTAAGTCTTTTATAGACTCACAAAATGAGAAAAACAATATTCTTGTTAAAATAATGGAGAACCGTGATGCTATGCTTGGTAAATTATCTAACCAAGCTGTAAGTTTGAGGAATGATTTGCAGGCCCTTCAAGAAAGAACGAGAATTGTTGAGGCACATCTAGGTAAGATAACCGAGAGTCAAACTCTCATTCTAGCTAAATTTGTAGGTAAAGCTGAGCCCAATCTTGTTGAAGACCTCAAGATGATAAGAATCCAAAGGGAGGAGCCTGAAGAACTTGATTATAGTAATGCTCCTTCACCAAATTACACCGTTGAAGATCTTGTAAAAAGGATCAATGTTAAGATTCTGGTAAGTGAAGGAAATGAGGAAGCCATGTACCAACACTTCATTAATCAGGTAGCAATAAAGGTACGTGAGCTTGAGGAAGAATATAAGCAAATTGCTGAAAAATTAACTGTGAAGCTTGATGATATATTTGAGCCTACTATTAAGATTAAGATTGGGACCAATGAGATAGCTGCACTTTGTGATCTAGGTGCAAGCATCTCAACAATTCCGAAAAGTCTTTTTAATAAGTTAAATCTTGGCTCTTTTGAAATCTATTTAAAATTGCATCTAGCAGATTCTACCTACAAACAAGTTGTAGGAATTAAGGAGTATACTTTAGTATACATTAAAGGTTGTCCTGCTCTTATTGATTTTGTTATTGTTGACATGCCTGAAGATGCCACTACTCCTATTATATTAGGCCGTCCATTTTTAAGAACTATTAAGGCTTCGTGGGATCCTTTTGTTATTCATTTCCCCCAGGAAGAAGAAAGCCAAGCATGATGAAAAGGAGGACATCACTTTGAAGGCCAACTATTTTGGAGTGGGTGTTCCACTCATCTGGTCTAAGTGAGCAACATTGAGGTTATACCATCCCAAATATTTAATCAAGGTTAATCAAGATCAAATCTACCCAATTTAGGGTTAACAAAAACTTTTTTCCATTTAAAATCTTTAAGCATGCATATGTGTGTGCATTTAAAATAGGAGTTGTTTGAAATGCCATTATTGTTTGTTCTAATGGTTGTAAAATGGTTCTATGATGAATGTCACATCATCTATATCATTCCTAAGCAAAAACCAAAGAAAAATAAATCAAAAAGAATTAAATAAAGGAAATGGTAACTTTTGCCATTTTCATCACCTAGCTCACTTTGGGTATTCCTAGCACTCAATTTCCAACAGAGACAATTGTGGATCTTTGAACCCCTTGCTAGTACAAGTAGTGATGTGCCAAGGCCCACTTTGTGATCTCCCAAAAACATTCAAACTCTAATTTTAAATGACATTTGAAAATGGAATCTAGTTCTTATATCTAGATCACACTTTTTCAAAAACCACTCAAATGAATTCCATTTAACAAATCCTAGCAACCACAAATGTTTAAGCATGTGATAATCCACTCCACCAAATTTCATTTCAAAATTCAAAACTTGATTTGTTTCGACCATTTTGTCAAACACTTGGAGTGCACAGATCAGATAAAAACCAAAATCACTAGTGTGAGCAGTGTTCTGGCCAAACCTGTCTCCCACATTGCCACCAAAACCTCTCCACTGAAACCCCTACCCCTTTCTAGCCCAGCCAAGCACTGTGCCCACGACCAAATGGTCATGGACATCAATGCCGAGCCCACTCGATCACCTCACCAGCAACAACGCGCCACAGCAGCCGCCAGCCTCGCCCACCTTGCCCAACGTGTCGCTCGTGGTCCACCTCCCCCTCTAGGCCAGCCCTAGCTCGAGGACAGAGCGAGGAGCAGCCAGGAACCGCCGCGCCTGGAACCTGTCTGCCATGCCAACGCCGCCTGCAGAGCACGCATGGTCCCCACTCAACCAGACCCCGCCTTGCTCTCGCTGCCCACCTACATGATCACCACCGCCCCAGGAAGCTGCCAGACATGCCCCTTTCCCCGACCGTTCCCTGTAGTCGCCGGCCACCGCAAAGTTCGCCATCGGCAGAGACATCGTGAATGCCGTGCCGCTCCGTCTCCCGATCTCTTTTCACTGCACGTGCACTGCCATGACGACTGCTAGGGAACCACCCACCGTCCTAGTCCACCGCCCAAGCCTTTAGCCCGTTGTACCATCGTCACCGGCGAGCACCGCCCATGCCTCACTGCCGCCTTGCCGCGCCTATGTAAGGAGGCCTCCCCAGCACCGTTTCATCACACCACTCTCATCCACTCCCCCTCAGAACACTCCCAGAGCTCCACCGGAGCAAGCCATAGCCTGTAGCACCGGAATTTCACTGGAGTCTGCCGCGGAAGGAGGAGAAGGGAGCCGCTGATCCAGGACATCTCCCGGGACGCCGCCGGTACCAGGAGAATCGTCACCGTCTACTCGTTCATTTGCCCGCCTCGCCGCACTAGCTGGAGCCCCGGTACGTCCCCACTGCACCCCCATCGAGCCGCTAGGGTTCAGTCTCGCCGGCGACGTGTTCGTCATCAACGACGACCGTGAGCCGTTGATCTAGTTCTAATCCTGCGGTCTGTATCGCCCTGTACCGCTTCGCGTGTAATGAGCCACTTACAGGCGGACCCCACCTGTAAGCAGTCCTCAGCGCCGCGGAGTGAATCTGGGCCGGCCCAATTAGTTTCCCGCGCGACCGAGTTAATTCAAATTAAGATTTTTCCTTATTAGTTGAAACCTAGTTCTGTCTCTTAGGTTGAAAATCAATTCAGAGAGTTATACAAATCCAAATTGAGTGATTCCAATTTTGTTGGAAAGCTAATGAAAATTTCTATCCAAGCCCATTGGATTTAAATCATTTAGAGTTAGTCTCTCCTAGTAAAAATAACAAGACAGAAGCTTTTGCACATTCAAACATTTTTCTAAAATCAACCATAATAGCTTTTGAGTTGATTCCAACTCTCAAAAATCACATTTAAGCATACCTATCTAAATATGTAATAATATTAAGGTTTGCATGCAGTGACTTTGGACTAGTACCAAAATAATGCTATATAGGCATTTCTAGTCACTTTAAATCATTAATTATTAAACTTGAACTTATTAAAATATGATCCAACCTTTAAATCACATTCCCATATATTAGAATATGTGGTGATGACATGTGTCCACATGATCCCATATTTTAATTGGAGAATATTAAATCTTAGTTAATTTCAATGAGTAGAAAATACTTTTCTCAAATAAAATAAATGAAACTAGTTCATTAAAACGTTGTGATATTTGTGATGATAATAGATCATCAAATGTGTGCCTTAGTGTTCTAAGTAGACTAGTTAAGCATTGTTTGGTGATTGTGTATTCCGTATGTATTTATAGACGATAGTACCGACCAAGTCTACGAGGAGGAGGAGTTCTACCAAGAGGAGGAGGAAGAGAATTTCAACCACTGCACCAACTAAGTCAAGCTAACACTTGCAAGTATTATACCTAGCAAGATATGGTTAGCAAACTAGAATTAAGCAAGATAACCTAAGCAAAATGCACTAGGCATGCTTTGGTTATACTTTTGACTTATACCTACTCCAAGTTTTACTTACAAGCTTTACTTTCCTTACTTTACTAAAGTCCTTTACTTTGTTTAAAGGTAGCATCAAGAGTATAAAACTTGACCTATCTAGTTAGACTTAGATGTCATTCTATGGCATGAGATTGAGATTAGCATCCCACATTAGTGAACACTTTTAACTTAGTAGTTTAGAGCTCAACCAAAACTTGATCACTTTAGATGGGAATACTTGGTGAAAATGACTTGTGAAAACCTTAGAATGATGAGTCATTCTATTGAGATGTTTTGACATGTGTTGAGAAACACAAATGGTTTAGTATGATGAAAATGTTGAGGCGTGAGCCTTAGCCCTTTTATTAAAACTGATGGTTGGGTTCGGATGCGATACCATTCTAATTTTACCGTACAACCACAATACCTGAATTGGGTAAGGCTTAGCCAAAAGTTTATATGCATTAGTATTAGTTCCCTCGCGGGAGAGGTTTGAGCTGAGGCTACCTCTTAATGTTGTCCACCTATGCAGTGCCCAGGATGATAGATGGTCATGGCTGGGAGGCCATACTCATAGGAGAGGTGCTTATACTAGAGTGTGTAAAGGAAAGGTTATGTTTGATTATCTGCATACTAAGTATGATGATTCAGGGTTATCCCTGACAGATGTATCGAATCTTGTGGTGAAAGTGTACCACCTCTGCAGAGTGTCAAACTATTCGAATAGCCACATCCGCGGTTATGGACAGTTGGAGTGGCCATACTGTTCCGTTATCAGATGTTTTCAAAACACCTTATGAAATGAATGGTGACATGACTTGACCACAACAGAGTTGTGACTATGACAACTAAGTTCCCACTTAGGTGTTTTCAAACTTATTTTATCTTTCTTTGTTTCTGAACTCAGCTTGGGTTTCAAACTTAACTTTACAAATAAACTTAGAGTTAGCATTCCTACTAGAACTATCTTACTTGTTAGTGGTAGTTTGCGAGTACTTAAAGAGTACTCATGGATTTGTCCCTGGCTATTCCTATGGCCAGACTATGAGGAGGACTACCCTGAAGGAGGACAGCAGGACGGCTACAACAACTAGGATCATCTCCCATTGTTAGCATTGCCTGTGACACTAAAGATGGACCCCATCGCTACGCTATTTATTCCGCTACTTGATTGTACTAAGACTGGATCATGAGATCCTTATTTGTGTAAGACCTTATTATGGTTTGTAATGGATGATGTACTGTGATATCCAATCTATTATGTCTCGCAAAAATGGTAATCCTGAGATTGCGATGTATGGCATAACAGGCATCTGGGATTAAAAATCCGGGTGTTGACAGAGGTCAGGCTATTGACCATAAAGAGCGCTTCATGGGATGCAACCCATGAGAAATAAAGGTTTGAGTTAAGTTTTTAAGTTTTAGTTTAAGTTTATGTTTAATAAAGAGTGCTAGAAAGCTCCAATTAAGGAGAAGAAGTTCGGTACTACTAAAAATCCTGCTTAATACATGTTGATGTTGGTCGACAATATTTACTTTCATTTTTCTATCAAAAACAAGGTGTTTCGCTAAGTTTTAGGATAAGAAAGAATTCTCGAAGAAACATAATTTTTTGATGTATACAGAAGGTTTAATGACCAACTATACGGCGGGAATAAAAATTCCAGCCGTATAGTTCCGGTCGTATAGATATTTTTGTCATCGACAATTTTTCTTTCATAAGTACTGACGGTTTAACGACCAACTATACGGCATGAATAAAAATTCTGGTCATATAGTTCCGATTGTATAGATATCGAGGCTTTCGTACAATTTCTTTTCCAGGTACAGAGGGTTTTACGACCAGCTATATCGCGGGAACAAATTGTTCTGGCCATATAGTTCTGGTCGTATAGCTGCGCCGCCAGGTGGAAACCCTAAATTTTTTACAGCATGCCAACTATACGGCGGGAACACATTGTTCCGGCCGTATAGTTCTGCCCATATAGTTGCGTCCGACCACGAAAACGTCACGGGAAGGTATCTCAAACCCCCAAATTTCAATCCTTTTTCTCTCTTCTACCTCCAAACTATCTCAATACCTCAAGAGATCTTCATCTCTACTCAATTTTGTTCGATTTCCTCGCACACAAGTGATCTACGGGATGTTTCTCCTTCGATCCTCCAATTACTTTTTGCAAATTCATCTTTGATATATCGTCATTATCAATCTAGGGAGAGACCTACTGTGAACTAATTGCCATGATTCTCTTTCCTAGATTATTATTATTTTGAGGGGATTCTTTAGTGTGCTATGATGAGGAATATGTTATAATTATTATTGTTGGATCAAAAAGTTTTATTTTTGCCTTTCTTTATTATTTTAGATGATGTACACAAGGAGCCAAACTCGTGCTCCTACCTCCGCTAGCGCTTCTCGGGCTATCGCTCAAGAACACACGGGGATATGGTTCAGGAATGAGCTCCAACATGATCGCTTCAACAAGATCAAGAACCGAGAAGTGAAGGCCACCAAGTTGGTTTGCCCCATTATATTAAACCAACTCGGTATTTTTAATGACTTCAATTTACTTTGTAATAGGGTTGGCCTGCAAAACTTTGTATTCAATGATGTGCCTACTTATCGTTGTTTAACTCTTTAATTTTTAAGTTCTTTGCAAAGCACCGTTAAACTATGGCATGGAGAGGACACGATTTCTTTCCGACTTATGAACAACAATTAGACTTTATCACTAGATGAATGGTGCACATGCTTTAATCTTCCAAACAATGATGCTAATGCCCTACACGCATCCTTTACTGGCTTAGACCCTTCCCCGGAATAATATTATAATGGAATGAGATTCACTTCTAGAGTGAGCAAGGGGAAGAATATTCAACATCCTGCAATTCGCTATTTGTTCTATGTTATTGCTAACACCTTGCAGGCACAAAATGAGTTCACAAGACTCAATGAGGAGGACATCTTAGTCCTCACAAAAGCTGCTTACAACAACTGCGACTTGTCACTCAACTTGGGCGCAATCCTTGTGCGCTACCTGGAGCACCAATTCTCCCAAAGCCAAGGACCAATCACAGGTGCAGGCGTCATCACTGTGCTTGCCCTTGCCCTAGGCATCGACCTAGGTGAGTTGCAACCTGTGCTAGGTGAGCGACGTGTTGGTTTCTCTACTTTAAAGGCTTGTGGAATGCTCACTAGGAGATGTGGCGTTTATTACTTGCATATTGCTCGAGTTGGGCGTCTCTACCCTGCTCCTATGCCTAATGGTTTTCTCTATCGAGGAAGGACATTTGCTATATGACTTGCAGGTTGAGCAACACCAACCCGAGGAGAACATTCTGGATGAGGATGAGGACTGATGACCCACAAGTATAGGGGGTGTATCGCAGTATTTTCGAGGGAAGTGAAACCCAATTTATTGATTCGACACAAGGGGAGCCAATGAATATTTATAAGCCTTAACAACTGAGTTGTCAATTTAGCTGCACCTAGAAACAATCTTGCTCATAGCAGTTTATCAGTAGCAACAGTTTTGTAGTAGGAATAGCAAAGTAACAACAGTAGTAAAGCAAAGACAACAGTAACAATAGCAGTAAACAGTGGGATTCGAGTGTGGTAGGCATAGGGCTGGATGGACAGGCGTTGCATGGACAAGACAATTCACATAGCAATCAGAACATAGGGCAATTGCAGATAAATAAGATAAAACATCCAAGTACTAGATAATCCTAGGCATGTGTTCCATATATAGTCATACGTGATCGCAATGAGAACTTGCACAACATATTTTGTCCTGCCAGCCCGTTTGCAGCGGGGCCTCAAGGGAACTACTGGCAATTAAGGTGCTCCTTTTAATAGAGCACCGGAGCAAAGCATTAACACTCCGTGAACACATGTGATCCTCACATCAAAGTCATTCCCTCCGGTTATCCCGATTTCTATCACTTCGGGGCCATTGGTTCCGGACAACAATGTGTGTATACAACTTGCAGATAAGACCATAAACAATACTATCATAATGAATCAATAACATGTTCAGATCTGAAATCATGGCACTCGGGCCCTAGTGACAAGCATTAAGCACAACAAGTCGCAATAAAGTCATAAAGCACTAATAAAATATACTAGGCACCATGCCCTAACAATCTGATGCCATTACATGAATGGTTTCATCCAATCCCTACCATCCCCATAGCCTACAGCGGGGGATTACTCACTCATAGATGGGGGAAACATGGATGGTCGATGGAGAAGCGATGGTGATGATGATGGCGATGATCTCCTCCAATTCCCCGTCCTGGTAGGGTGCCAGAACGGAGTTTCTGGTGCTGTTTCGTGGAATCTGGTGGTGGCGGCGGAGCGGAACTCCTTCTGGAAAAACGTCGAACCCCCCGGAGTTTTTAGGTCAGAAGGCTTCTTATAGGCAAAGAGGGAGACTGAGGGGTGCCTGGGGGCCCACACCACCCCCTGGCTCTTCTCCGTCTCGTATTCTGGCTCCTGGAGTCTTCTGGAAAAATAGGCACTTTGACTTTTGTCCCGTCCAATTCCGAGGATATTCATTTTCTGACTTTCCAGGAACAAAAAAAACAGCAGAAAACAAGCAGCTGGCATTGTGGCTCTTGTTAATAGGTTATTACAAGAAATCATATGAAAAGTACTCCAAAGTGTGGACAAAACACAAGAAAGTGGATAAAACCAAGCATGGAACATCAAAATTTATAGATACATTTGCAATGTATCAACATCCCCAAGCTTAACTCCTGCTCGTCCTCGAGTAGGTAAGTGATAAAAAAGAAAGAATAATTTTTGAGGTGACATGCACCATCATAAACTTGATCAAAGTAGTTCTAAAACATTCAAAGCTGGGATCATAGTACTTCAATCATAACATGAAAGACAAAGTTCTAGCAATAAGACAAAGAAACTATGATGCAACATGAAAAGGCACAAACAAAAGATTCATGAATAACAATGCTTTGCAAGATGTTTGTTTGTTTCACATAAAGAAAACATAGCATAGTGGCATTCAGCTTGTCCCTCATAGAGTAGCAAATATAAATGCATAGGATACCTTCAAAGTTCATAAGAGTGACTAGATACAAATAGTTTAAAACAAGCAATATCCAGGTATGCATCAATCAACAAGTCTTGGGACAATGCACATAGAACTAAGAATGGCCACTATGCTCTCAAAGTAAGTGCATAAAGGTAGAAGGTGGAGACTCAATATATATAGTGGAAGAAAGGCCTTCATCGAAGGAAGTAGGGATTCAAGTCTCATAAAGAGCTTCCAAAAATTATGGTACTTAATAGCTTTAAGCTCTCATTGCCCCTATCATAAGAATCTTGAAGTGATTAAGGTTAAAGTGAACAAACTATGGTGTACATGCTTGACGAAGTATAAGTTAGAAACCTCATGTCCCTTGAATACGAGGGCCGCTCCTCATGCTACTCAAGTTTAGTCACCGGTAAGTTCTTGTCATCGTAAGTACATGTGTATCATAGAGAACCGCCAACGGGGTACCCCGTGCCCGATGATACGGAAGAATCCCCATATCAAAATGACAAGGCAAGCAGACAACGAGCATCTCAGCAATCTTCTTATTTACCATGGGAATATGGTGATTTTTTCTCTCTTTCCTCTTTTCATAATCTCTTTTTTTCTCTTTTTTTCTCAACATAGGACTCTTTTTTTATAAGAAGAATGCTTCATAGACAGCTCATTATGGTTACGCTGTAGGTTTCCACCATGTCAGCATGGATTAGACCAGCAGCCTAGGCGTTTCTCTAACACATATACATAACTCCATGGACTTACAAGCTCCCCTTTCATTTCACACCGACGACATCCATATACAAAAGAGCATGATATTAACTAGGTACAAGTACCAAGTGCAATGTTGAAAGCATGGTTCTGCTAATTCCCAACAATAAAGTGCAAGCATATACAACATAGATGACACAATGGTTCAAGTTTATTAAGGGCAAGAAAAGTAAAGTGTGCCATCAAGTTCATGAGAGATTTAATCACTAGTTTTCTCATAACAAGTTTAGTTTGGAAGGTAAACAAAAGCATGAATATACTTGGAATAGCATAAGCTAGTAGGTAGGTATGGTGGACTCTTTGGAATAACTTGGTTTAGGGAGTTGGATGCATGAGTGTAACTCATACTTGGTTGCGGAGGCTAGCAAAAGACTGGGAGCGACAAACTAAGAGAGCAATAATGGCCATAATCATGCAGAGCGACAAAACATCATTGATCAAAGCATAAAGTGATACTACAAGTTGAAAACTAAAGGATCATAAAGGCTAATGGTGACTTGAGATAGTCATAACATGGTGTGAGCATGCGCCAAGTCAACCCAAATAAAGCATCAAAGGAGAATACCACAATACTATGCTTTAATATGCTAAAACAACGCATGATTCATCCAAGGCACATTAAGCAATCTCAATTGTTTATAACAAGTCATGCTACAACAAAGAATACTAATAATAAAGCCAAAACAATATCAAGCATGGCATGACAAAGCATAGGCCACAGTCAAAAACAAGCTCTCTTTACCACTTAAGCATGAGCTTTCCTACTCTTTTTCCAAACCAAACCAAACTATTTGAAAACCGATGTATGAAAGAGGAGATCCAACCAATTTATTCAGAAAACAAAGCAAACAAAAGCAAACGAAAAACCAAAACGAAAATGAAAAATAAGACGCTCCAAGAACAACACAACTATGCATGAAACAATAAAAATTGAAGCGTTTGGAAGAAACCTGGGATTTTTATTGATGAAGAAGGGGGATGCCTTGGGCATCCCAAGCTTTGATGCTTGTACTTCTTGGTTATTTCTTGGGGTGAAACGCGTGGCATCCCCAAGCTTGAGCTTTAGTCCATCCTTCATCTCATTACTCATTCCTTCCATACACCTGAAATTTTTCCTTCATACAAAACTTCACACAATCTTTATTAGCAACATTAGTGCACTCAAGATAATAGGTCTTAAGGTTTAGTTCTAACACCAAATAAACTTCCATTAGAACACTAGCTACTGTAGCACTTCCCTCAAAAAGCTCAATTCCCCAAAAGAACTCAAAAATGAACCAACAAGAAGCAAATGCAGAAAATGGCAGAAATCTGTCAAAACAGACCAGCAGGTAAAGACGAATTTTTTCAGACCTTCTATTTCTCAAATCAAAAAGTGTTGAACTAACGAAAGTTAGATAACAACCTGGGGCAGAAGCACAAAAATTCACGCCTCAAAAAGACGTCAGAGATTTTACACGAATTTTTACGGTGAAGCACAGAAATTTGTTTCGGGACAACAACTTTTCCAATCATTACTTCTCTCTCATTAGAGGTTACTCTTAGCACAAAAAGCAAATAAAAAGGATAAGGAGCGGTTATTACTGAAGTAATAACTTCCAAGACTCATCTAAAACTTTTGGGTTATCTCCCAATAAGTACTTTTCTTTAACGCCTTTAAGTTAGGCATAAGCAAAAACTAAAATGGATAGAATAGAAGTAAGTGGAGATAATCATGGTGAAAACATTGTTTTGTTCAATGAAATCCTTTTGTTAACAAGGTTGATCAGGTCTTGTTACCAAAACAATTTCATATGAGACAAAACTTTGTATTCCACTAATGATTATGTTACCTCAACCTTGATAGCAATGGTCCAAATCATAATAGTTTCAAATTTTTCTCTTGGTATGGGACAATATATTTCTCCAACTTGAATGCCCTCAACATGTTCAGTTGAATTCAAACCATAAGTCCTTTCCATCTTCTTGGGGAAATAGACAATATGTTCCTTGTCATTAACATTGAAGGTCACCTTCCCTTGATTATAATTAATAACAGCTCATGTAGTATTTAAGAAAAGGTCTCCCAAGAATAATAGACATATTATCATCTTCAGGCATAATAGTTTGAGAGGATGCTCTCATAAGAAATATGAGTTAAAGTAAAAGAGAGCATCAAGAAGCAAATTCAAAACACATTTAAGTCTAATCCACTTCCTATGCATAGGAATTGCAAATAAATTCACAAAGAACAAAGTGACGGGCATAGGAAGGTAAAACAAGAGTAACTTCAAAACTTTCAGCACATAGAGAGGTGTTTCAAACCATGAAAACTTCTACAACCATATTTTCCTCTCTCATAATAATTTTCAGTAGCCTCATGAATAAACTCAACAATATAACTATCACATAAAGCATGATTTTCATGATCTACAAGCATTAGAGCTTTATTATAAACATTTTCAAAAGAATCCTCGGGAACATAACATTCATCCTCCTTCAGTAAGCATGGAGGACAATCAAATAATGTAAGGTATAACGAGTTACTCTCATTAGAAGGTAGGCATGGGTAGCTAATCCATTCTTCCTCCTTTTGTTCGTCACTCTCCTCCTCTTTTTCATCTAATGAGATTTCAGGTTCATCAATTTCTTCTTCCATAGGATCCTGCAAGGCATTAGTCTCTTCCATTTGTGGAAAGCATCTATTTATATGTTCAAGAATATAGCCATTTTCATCCTTGTAATTATCAAAGAAAAATTTAAGTATGCCATAAACCTCATATTTGTAAGGTGAATCATCAATATTTTCAAGCAAACTAGCAAGTTCAAAAGCACCCTTCCAAGCAATAAATTCTTCAATTTGTTCCACATCATAAAAGTCATAATTTCCTTTAACATAAGAAGATATGGTAACATTTTCATTATACTCACATTGAAAAGGGAGGTGTTTGTACCTCCTACAGCAACAAGATTTATCCAAGCAATAAGTAACATTATAAGTAGAGCACACGTTTCTAGCAATGGTATACAATTTATCAATTTGTTCCCATAAGTGTTTCCCTTTTTGTGACAAGCGGTGTTCCTTATAATAATATTTTTGATCTTCTGTGAACCCACCTTGCCAATAAGATTCAGTTTCAAAGAAACCAACCATTGACAACAAGCATGATAAAGCAAGACAATAACAGACCAACGAAAATAACAACTAGAGTAGGAACTAGTTTTTTTGTATTTTTGATAAAGAAACAAGCAAACAAGGGAAAATAAAATTAGCTTGAACAATAGTGATTCCAAGTGGACTTGATAAATAAAGCTATGCTCCCCGGCAACGGCGCCAGAAAATAGTCTTGATGACCCACAAGTATAGGGGGTGTATCGCAGTATTTTCGAGGGAAGTGAAACCCAATTTATTGATTCGACACAAGGCGAGCCAAAGAATATTTATAAGCCTTAACAACTGAGTTATCAATTTAGCTGCACCTGGAAACAATCTTGGTCACAACAGTTTATCAGTAGCAACAGTTTTGTAGTAGGAATAGCAAAGTAACAGCAGTAGTAAAGCTAAGACAGCAGTAACAATAGCAGTAAACAGTGGGATTCGAGTGCGGTAGGCATAGGGATGGATGGACGGGCATTGCATGGACAAGACAATTCACATAGCAATCAGAACATAGGGCAATTGTAGATAAATAAGATAAAGCATCCAAGTACTAGATAATCCTAGGCATGTGTTCCATATATAGTCATACGTGCTCGCAATGAGAAATTGCACAACATCTTTTGTCCTGCTAGCCCGTTTGCAGCGGGGCCTCAAGGGAACTACTGGCAATTAAGGTGCTCCTTTTAATAGAGCACCGGAGCAAAGCATTAACACTCCGTGAACACATGTGATCCTCACATCAAAGCCATTCCCTCCGGTTATCCCGATTTCTGTCACTTCGGGGCCATTGGTTCCGGACAACAATGTGTGTATACAACTTGCAGATAAGACCATAAACAATACTATCATAATGAATCAATAACATGTTCAGATCTGAAATCATGGCACTCGGGCCCTAGTGACAAGCATTAAGCACAACAAGTCGCAACAAAGTCATAAAGCACTAATAAAAGATACTAGGCACCGTGCCCTAACAATCTGATGTCATTACATGAACGATCTCATCCAATCCCTACCATCCCCATAGCCTACAGCGGGGGATTACGCACTCATAGATGGGGGAAACATGGATGGTCGATGGAGAAGCGATGGTGATGATGATGGCGATGATCTCCTCCAATTCCCCGTCCCGGCAGGGTGCCAGAACGGAGTTTCTGGTGCTGTTTCATGGAATCTAGTGGTGGCGGCGGAGCGGAAATCCTTCTAGAAAAACGTCGAACCACCCGGAGTTTTTAGGTCAGAAGGCTTCTTATAGGTGATGAGGGATACCGAGGGGGTGCCTGGGAGGCCCACACCACCCCCTGGCGCGGCCTGGCCTGGCCCACGCCACCAGGTGGTGTGGCCAGCCCCCCCGGCTCTTCTCCGTCTCGTATTCTGGCTCCTGGAGTCTTCTGGAAAAATAGGCACTTTGGCTTTTGTCCCGTCCAATTCCGAGGATATTCATTTTCTGACTTTCCTGGAACCAAAAACAGCAGAAAACAGGCAGCTGGCACTGTGGCTCTTGTTAATAGGTTAGTCCAAGAAATCATATGAAAAGTACTCAAAAGTGTGGACAAAACACAAGAAAGTGGATAAAACCAAGCATGGAACATCAAAAATTATAGATACATTTGCAATGTATCAAGGACCAAGAAGAGGAGCAAGAAGTTCCTTATCAAGAGGAGAAGCCACCAACCTGGTTCGCCACATACCAAGACTTCCAAGAACTTGGAGGGACTTTGGAGAGGATGCATAGCCTCTCTTTGAACCTCCGAGGAACAACTAGTAATTTATCAACTCAATTTGCGAACTGGAGTAACAACTTTTTCCCGCCACAACAATGATTTGAAGGGCTTGCAAAAGCCTAAGCTTGGGGAAGTTTCCTTATTTATCTTTCTTTGGTGTTCATTTGCTTTTATTTCGAGGTTATGTTTTTAATTCGAGCTTATAAGCACTCGTGTTGGTTTCTCCAACACTTTATCTTTAGTTATTTATATTTGTTTTCGAGATTTTCTATCCAAACTTTGCCGCCAATTTTCTATTCTTTAATTCCCCCTCTCAAAAACAATAAAAAGATTTCTCCATTCATCTTTATTTTTCCCTCTTTCTTTTCTTTCCGCCTCGAGGTTCTCATGAATTTACAGGAAGAGTGATTGACTTCGAGTTTCCAACAGAACGAATTAAAAGGGAAGAGAGAAGTGGAACCAAACATGAGAGGTATGCCTTATGACTCCCCACTTTTGAAGTTTGAGAAACCCATGCTAGTTAGTAGTAAATGTTGAGATATTATATTGGTAGAGTGAGTCTCTATAATGTAGTAAAGTTTTGTTTGCATGGGTATTTAGTTGGGTACATTTTGTTCTAGCTCTTGTAGTAAACCAAGTCTTGCCTAAAATTTGCTAAACAATTGTAATAAGAAAAAGTCTCACAATTGAAGGCTTGGGTGTTGTAGTGTTTAGTCTTGAAGGCTTATTTCTAGAGACACTCAACACCACGGAATATAATGATTGACTTGATAGCTTTCTTTAAAAGGATTTGTTCAATTGAATTAATGTTTAGCGGTTTTTGTGAGCATACCAAAGTTTGACTTGTTAATCACAAGAATGATATAGCTTTATGCGTGTTAAACTTCATGGGATGCCAACAACTCCGCTAGCCTACGAACGATCTTCATGGAGGAAACTCCTAGATTTCGGCTATGAGTTGATTAAACACCTATAGCAGCAATGCTATAGTGGGTAAGATTCTTGGCACTCCCGGGTAGCTGTGTTCATGATGGAATCACTCCTCTGGCTAATATGAGTAATCATTGTGCAAAAGGAACAAAAATCTTAGTAATGCCACGAGTGTCCATCACAACCCGATAAACTAGTATTTTTTTGGCATGCTCTAAATTACTTAAGAACTGAAATTCTTGAAGGACAATGAATGGCAAAGTAGTGCTTGAAAAGTCTTGATTTATTGATGTGGGAGAATTGAGATACTCTAGTGTATATGCTTTTCATGACAACTCTTACACTCTCAATTTTACATGATCATACTTTATTGTTCAAAGGCAAGCCTATGAGTTGATTACATGACATGGAATAAAGTTTACTCAATTGAATCATCCATGTTAACAATAATTTTGTTGCGCTATAAGGATGCATAGAAACTCGTATGATATGCTTGCCATTACTCTATCTATGCTGAAGTTTTTCAGATTTATGAAGTGGAGGAAACATGAGACTACCAATCATGAGTAAGATCACCATCTCGTTATTTCAGTTTAAATGCTGAGTTCCTTTTTGATTTTGGTTTTCTTACTCGAGGACGATCAAGTTTAAGATTAGGGAGGTTGATGGCTCTGAAATATAGCTATCTACGTCCATATTTAAACTGGATCTCTCTAAACCCTACCACTAATGCCTAATGATTAAAGGGGTATGCAATCCTTCTTGCTATTTTTCCCTACGCAGATAATGAAGTTTGATGATGGGAATCACTACATTAAAGTCAAAGATATGAGATTTCCAACAACCCAAAGAAACCAGGAGTTGTGAAGTGGAGACAGACGCTTTAACGACCAACTATACGGCGGGAATAAAATTCCGGCCGCATAGTTCCGGTCATATAGTTTCCATCGACACCGCTAGGTCAAACAGAACAACTTTCGTGAAGGGACCCCTATATAAAGAGGCCTTGGGTGACGAGAAAAATAGCTCCTTTCCGATCACCAGCCGCCCCCCAGATCTCCATCCACAACACCGAAGAGCCGCCGGAGGAATAGACTTAGATCTAATCTTCAAACCATTCTCCACCACCATAGCCATATTCCATCACTTGTAATAGTAGATCTTATCTTTGATTGGCGATATTGTAAGATTATTTGTTATCAATCTCATGATTCTCATTGCAATGTTTATAATCTTTGGTTGCATCTCTATGCGTGAGTAATCCTCCTTGGGCTAAGGGCTTCAGCCTAGCCATGTAGTTTTTGTGCATATTATTTATCATAGATGGGATCATGTATTAGTTTGTATGACATGATGATTACTGTATCCTCTCTTGTCTCAATCCAAGGACTTGTCAAGTACACAAGACCCCGAGGATTGAGCCAGGTATAGGGAGTATGAGTAATGACTAATCTGCAGGTTGGCAACCCCAGTGACAGAAGGGGTAGTATGGCTGTATCTGAGGGATTTACTTGGGATTAACGATGACGTCACTATGCATATCATTAGTTTTCTTTCTTCCATGGATGAGACTAGTAGGTTATTGATATAAGCAGTTACGGAGACAATAGCAATTATGGATGTACTGCTCATATATAATTTATCTTGATCTAACAATTACATACATACTTTATTATTATCTTTTATTTCCATCAGATGTTTTGTACAGCTACAGGTGAAACCAAAAGCCCTAGGCCCTCTCTCTCCATCATCGGCAACAACAAAAGACATCAAACTCTTGGTCCGGTAAAAACACAAAACGAATTCTAAAACTCCTGAGGATCCATTAAAGTAACTTCACTACGCTTCTGCTTCCCGAGGACTCGATAAACCTAGGTCTACTAGGGAAAAAGAGCTATACTACATCCATAATCCGGATCGAAGGTATCAGTCCACTGTACAAGTTGCAGCCTAGTGTAGCAGAAAGTTCTAGGTGGAAGTTCAACTTAACAGTCTCCACTATAGTACCGGTTTATAAACAATGTTTTGAAACTAAAGGCAAACTTCATGTGCCTCTGGGATCTGGTGGGGGTTTGTTAGCTCAGCCATATTTCCATTTTAATAATTCCTGAAAATCCTAGAGGCCCATATGGCCCATTCATGCATGACAAGAGGTGGGACAAATGTTTAGTCCCACATTGCTAGTTGAAGGAATATTTCACCACCTTATAATAGGGGCTCTTTCACCACTTGCTAAAAGGATGAGAAGGAGAGAGACATACATGTGCGCTCCTCCTTCTCTGCCGCCTGCCTCGCCACGCCACACCACGCCACGCCACGACACGACACGATGCGCGCGCCGTGGGAATGCCTCGAACCGAGAGCTTCCCTTTCTTTTTGCTGCGCATGAATGGATTAATAATTTGAACAATTGTTTAATATGCACTCAGTGGAAATTTAGTTTGAACTTAGTGGAGGTTGTTCGACTTTAGCCCATGCTTGTTCCTTTCCTCTCCCGGCGTTGCATGTTTGCCTGCCTACCCATTCCTATAAGAGTGAGAGGTCGCTCCTCTCCTTAGATACGCTTCAGTACATCGCCTCCAGTTCCATAGAATTGCGTTGTCACTCCGTTCTTCCCCATCCCGTCTTGCGGCGTGCACCGCTAGCCGGGACAGTAGGCCTCCGAGACCCCGCTGCTTCGAGTCCTCTACGGGAGAAGGGCAATAAGGTTTTTGGGGAGTGCTATTGGTGTGACTACTGGCTTCATCACGAACTCCTTCACGGATAACGACTGCGCCGACGTCTTCCCCAACGAGGACTTCTTCCCCGACATCTGCAACCTCTTCCTCGATGACATGGCTGACGATGGTGCCAACGCCAACACCGGCGGTTCTTCTGGCGGTCCCTCTGATGTGATGTACATCCTCTTTCTTAATCTTGTTTTTCTTAGTCAGACAATGTGTCGTTCCTTTTGGTTTGCTATAAATCTTGTTTTGATCTTATCTCAAGTTGTATACTTTGCAATCCTGTTGGATATCTGCCTTAATTTATATCTGCTAATTCATATGTTTAGTTTAACTTGTGTTATTCTATTTATGTTTTATTTAGCGTTTATCTTGAATAAATTGCTCCTTTGGTATGGCCCCGTTTTGAAAAAAAACTGAGATGACAATGAATCGGCGCACGGTTATTCTGTCGTATAGGTGTTAATTGCATGCCACACGGGAAGAATCGATCGGAGATGATGTTAGCAAAGACAACCCTAGAATATCAATATTGCAAAAGCCGGACTAAACTTTAGGTGCAAAATTTAAGTCATTTTTTGGACGGTGAAAAACTCCAGGTGATGTCCTTGTGACATGTTGTGTGTAAATCATGTACTAAGGGGGTGGACACACGTGGTGAGCCAGACAAAGAAGGAAACGCAAGGTGCACACACGGAAGAATGCCCTGTCAGAGAAAGAGAGTGAAAAGGGCGTAACGTCACACCAAAATCAGGCAAAAATCAGGAAGAGAGGCGGACTGTGTGATTTACACAACAGAATGCAAATGTCCTCAGGCTAAGCAACCTCCGATTCTCATTTCTTCTCTTAAAGACGGCACGCAATCCTTTGTTTGGGCCAAATATTGTATCGAATGCATGTTCGGTCCGAACGAACGTTTGTATAGCTCGACCTATTTTCCGTGAATAGCGGTGGGATCGAATCGGAGGCCCACTATTTGGCCCAAGCTTAATGATAGATTGGTGTCTGCAAGATATGGGCTTTAAATATTCTCGAAAAAAGATATGGGCGTTAAACGACAAGAGATCGCAATTAGAAGCACTGATTTCGTCCGCTCGAAGAAAAAAAAGAAACACTGATTTCGATGGCTGTATTGCTTCAGGCCCATCAGATCTGATGTGTCTTTCAGCTCAGGATGTGAATGCGCTGGGTCGGTCCGCTGGGTCGACCCAACCAAAAATATCAGGGCCACTGTGACAGGTGGGTCAGCCCTGAACAAGATATGGGCCACTGTGGCCGGCATTGATTGACCCGCCCGGTCAGTCCGGTCGACCCATCTATAAGTGAAACCCGTAAAAAAAAATAGTCGTTCAAAAGATTACTATTTTTCTCCATACTCTTTTATGCCTCGTCTACTACATGTGAGTATGTACACATATAATTAGTATCACTAGTGTGACGCCAATAACACCTCGTGCTAGTCTGATTCACACAAAACTTCATGTGCTGCTTGTCCATAGGTTTTAGTCTGTACAAAACTTGCACCCAAAAGATAGGGACATTGTTGATTAAACATAGTGACATACTTTCCATATGCCTGATATATAAGTGAAATAGTCACTGCGAATATTGTGACTGCTATAGTTTTTGTGTGGATCAAGAGCATTTTTGTTGCTTATTGTCGGTCTAGACCAATTAGCACTTTCTTATAATATGTTCTAGGAAATGTTTTCAGTATAAACACAACCGAAAACTATATAACTAAAGGATTAAGGCCAAGTACCCCTAGGGTTTATGTCCTCCCCCAGGCGACTGGCGGCGAGTCCTTGACGATCTTGTTTTCTTCCCCAATCTGGGTCGTAGTCCGTCTTAGTCTCCATCCCGTGAGCCATCAACATCGACTCCAGGGAGCGTGGGATCTGTTCGTTTGGAGTTTGGCTAAAGTGTCAGCGCTAGGTTTCTAAATCCATGGCGGAACCAAGCAACTCGCTACCGGCGACGGCGGGGAAGGTGGATAAAAACATAAAGGGCACGGGCGATGGTGGTGCTCTAGAGGAGGACCTGGCCGGTGATAAGTCGGCAACTCAGTCAAATCAATCTGGTAAGGAAATCGACTTCCTGTTTGATCAGTTAGAGATTGGTGAGGATGAGTTCAATGATTTCGTTCTGGAGGATGGCGATCCCGTTCTAGCAGAGAGTACTCGATGGCTTGCTGTAGCTAGAGTCCACACAATGAAGAGCTTCAGTCATGAGGCGTTGTTTCAGCTGATGTATGTGGCATGGAATTCTGCACAGGAGGTCACGATGAGGGCGGTTGGCAGGAACAGGTTTGTGATTCAGTGTTCGTGCTTGGGAGATTGGGAGAAAATCATGGACCGAGGGCCCTGGTTATTTCGTGATTGGCCCTTGATCATGGCTACCTACGACGGTTTCTCTGACCCTGAATCTGTGGAGCTTGAATTTATGCCGATTTGGATTCAAGTGCATAAACTGCCGGTTGCATATCGTAATATTGACCTCATCAAGGCAATTGTTGCCCGCACTGCAGGTGAGGTAATTGTTATAGAGATGAATCCGGTGGGAGCTTTTCGTGGTGATTTTGTTAGGCTTCGCATCAAACATGATATGAGGAAGCCTTTGACGCGTCTGGTCTCTATTGTACTGAGTGGTAAGAGATACTTGTACTTAGTTAAATACGAGAAACTTGGACAGGTTTGTTATGCGTGTGGTCTTGTTGGACATGATGTGAAGGAGTGTGGTAATGGGGTTCATGATGAGAAGAAGCTGAAACTTGGTGATTATATTTATGCCAACCCCGGTGGCAGAGGTGGTGGTGTCTCCCGTGGTGGCATGCGTGAAGCACCTAGTAATGGCCGTGGGGTGTTTGCTGATGGAGGCCTTGCTAGAGGCCGTGGAGGTTTTGCCAGTACACCTGGCCGTGGGCGTGGAGGACATGTGGACGGGAGGGAGCACACGGAAAGGAAGGGGACAATTGGGGGTGTTGTGATTGATAAGGAGCTAGCAGTTTCTGCCACAAGTCCTTTAAAGCCACGTGATATAGAGATGTCTGAAGCTGACAAACTTGCTAAGAGGGGCCTTGACCTCTCGGACGAGGATGCTGCTCTGAAAACCAAAAACGTGGTGGACATGATTGTTGATGGAGTTAGAGATGGTGTTGGATCTGGTGCTGAAATTTCTGAGGCTAGCTTACCAAAGAGGCCAAGGAAAGAAGGTGGATCTTCTGCTTCAAGTGCTAATGATGTATCGGTGGCATCCCTCGAGGATGACCGCCGTTCACAATGAATTGTCTAAGCCTGAATTGTCGCGGATGCGGGAATGCTGCGACAATTCGAGAGGTGAGTGTCTTAGTTAAGACACATATTCCCAAGCTGGTATTTTTGTGTGAAAAGAGACATAAAAGTGTGAAAGTGCAAAGATTGTCTACACGACTGGGGTTAAAAGGGTTTGCTGGCTTTGACAGTGACGGTTTAAGTGGAGGATTGGCTCTGTTTTGGGATGGAAGTTTGGAGGTTGAGGTGCAACAAGTTACTGGTCGGTTTATAGACGTCCTTATTAGAGCTACACTAGCCGCATCCACAATGGCATACAACTTTTGTCTATGGTGAGCCGCGTGTGGAAAACCGCCATTGCATGTGGAGCGCTCTGTGTGACCTTAAAGCCACCTCAGCGCTTCCTTGGTTTGTTGTAGGTGACTTCAATGAATGTCTATGGCAGTATGAACACTTCTCGAGCTGCCCCCGAGCTGAAAACCAGATGGTTGCCTTCAGAGACACACTGTTAACATGTGGTCTAAAAGATTTGGGTTTCAGTGGACTACCTTACACTTACGATAACAGGAGAAGTGGGTGTGATAATGTCCGGGTTCGCTTGGACCGGGCATTAGTGGACGATAGATGGAGGGATATTTACACGGATGCTAGCGTCGTGCACCTAGTCACTCCATGTTCAGACCATTGTCCAGTCCTTGTTCAGCTGGAGAAGGAGACTAGGCCCCCAACGGAGCGGTTCCTAAGGTATGAGATTTTTTGGGAGAGGGATGGTGCACTACCGGAGGTGATTAAAAATGCCTGGACAGCAGCAGGGTCGAAGTCTGATATGGGGGAAATTCAAACAGCCTTGGCAGATGTAATGAAAGCCTTGCATAATTGGGGAGGCCGTAAATTTGGAAATGTGATGAGAGAAATTACTCGATTGAGAAGGAAGGTGGAGGCCTTATTAGCCGATGATGCTCCCAGGTCAGAAATTCGTGATGCTACTGACGCTATGAATGAATTATTGTATAAGGAAGAAATGCTTTGGCTCCAACGGTCGCGTATTGCCTGGTTAAAGGAAGGCAATCAAAATACGCGATTCTTCCATAATAAGGCTATATGGCGAGCAAGAAAAAATAAGATTAAAAGCCTGAAAGATCAGGATGGTGTGGTGCATGACACGCCAAATGACATGGAACGTATGACTCGGTCGTACTTTCAGTCTGTGTACACTCGTGATCCTACATTGGATGCATCAGTGGTTGTGAATCTATTTGAGCAATCTATCTCAGATGATGTGAATGCTGACCTGTGTAGGGCTTTTACGGTGGAGGAGATCTCAGATGCTTTGTTCCAAATCGGACCGCTTAAAGCCCCGGGGCCAGATGGTTTTCCGGCCCGATTTTTTTAGCGGAATTGGGATGTGCTAAAAAAGGAAATAACTGAGACGGTGCTGTTATTTTTTGAAACAGGGAAGATGCCATTGGGAGTGAATGACACAGCTATAGTCCTACTGAACTAAAGGATTTTCGGCCAATCAATTTATGTAATGTTGTGTATAAGATTATTTCTAAATGTCTTGTGAACAGGTTGAGACCGTTATTGGAAGGTATAATCTCAGAAAATCAGAGTGCTTTTGTTCCCGGGCGTCTGATAACGGATAATGCGTTGCTGGCTTTCGAGTGTTTGCATTATTTGAAACATGGTACAACAGCAAACAATTCATATTGTGCTTACAAACTGGATCTATCAAAGGCATATGATATGGTGGACTGGACTTTTCTTGAGGAAGTGTTGCATAAGATGGGCTTTTCTCACCGATGGGTGCATTGGATAATGGTGTGCGTGACCATGGTGAGGTATTCCGTAAAATTAAATGGAGCCTTATTGGAAGCATTTTCCCTGACGAGAGGTCTTCGACAGGGTGATCCTTTGTCCCCTTTCCTATTTTTGTTTGTCGCTAATGGGTTATCTGCTTTATTGCATGCGGAAGTTAGTGCGGGTGGTATCTCGCCCGTCAAAATTTGTCGAAGGGCCCCTTGTCTCCCATCTCCTCTTTGCGGATGACACATTGCTCTTCTTCAAGGCGGAGGCAATACAGGCTGAGCGTGTCAAGAAAGTAATTGGCACATATGCATCTAGCACGGGGCAATTGATCAACCCTGCTAAATGTTCTATCCGTTTTAGCTCATTATGTCCGTTTGCGGTGCAACAATCTATCCAGGACATATTGTTGATCGAGAGGGATTGTTTTGAGGATATATACCTCGGGCTGCCAACCCCGGATGGTAGGATGACACCTGGAAGATTTGAAACGTTACAAGCTATTTTATGTAAAAAGATACTACAATGGGGAGATGTCTCTCAAGGAGGAAAAGAAATAATGATAAAGTCTGTGGCCCAGGCTGTCATTACCTATATTATGGGAGTCTTTAAATTGTCGTTCTCTACCTGCGATGAACTCTCTAAGATAATCAGAGATTTTTGGTGGGGAGCGGATAGAGGAAAACGAAAATTGCACTGGATGAACTAGGAGACTATGCTGCGACCGAAGGGAGATGGTGGAATTGGATTCAGAGATATATGAATATTCAATCAGGCTTTATTGGCGAGGCAAGCTTGGCGGTTAATTCAGAAGCCGAGCAGTTTATGTGCTCGTGTACTCCGAGCTAAGTATTATCCACAAGAGAATATT
Source organism: Avena sativa (assembly GCA_916181665.1). Classification (NCBI taxonomy): domain Eukaryota; kingdom Viridiplantae; phylum Streptophyta; class Magnoliopsida; order Poales; family Poaceae; genus Avena; species Avena sativa. The sequence goes on along the minus strand of OV702288.1, from coordinate 621,502,259 downwards.
ATGGATACTGTTTTTTCTGGTAATCCATCATCAACTTGGACAACTATAATGTATGGGTTGGAATTATTGAAAAAAGGCCTCATTTGGCGCATTGGTAATGGTGCATCAATCCGAATTTGGAGAGATAATTGGCTGCCACGTGAGTACAATCTTAAAGTTATTGGTAATAAAGGACGATCTAGACTGAATAGAGTGTCTAGCTTATTAGATGAGCAAGGTGCTTGGAAGGAAGCGATGGTGAGAAAATCATTCCCACCGGTTGATGTAGATGTTATCCTGTCAATCAAAACATCACAGAGAATGTAGGAGGACTTTCTGGCGTGGCAACCAGAGAAAATGGGTGTATTCACAGTTAAGAGCGCATATAAACTTGGTCTTGCACTGGTAGAGCAAGGAAGAGATAGGCAATCATCGAGTGATGCTCCAACAGGTAATAGACCGATCTGGAAAATAATATGGAGAAGTAATGTACCAGAGAAAATCCGGATTTTTTCATGGAGAGCGCTCCATAACGCGCTGGCTACAGAAGTTAACAAGGTGTCCCGGCGAATCCCCGTCTCAGGTATTTGTTGTGTGTGTGGGCAAGAAATGGAAGATGTGACACATATGGTCTTCCATTGCACTAATGCTAAGCAGTTGTGGCAGGCAATGAGTGAGGTTTGGAATTTACCGAAGATGGATAACCTGGTCGGTCCACGTGAGAAGTGGCTGGAGAAAATGTTGTTGTCAGTTGATAACAAAGTGTGTGACAAAATTATGATGATCATTTGGAGGATCTGGTATATCCGGAATGAAATCACACATGACAAACTGATGCCTGCTATTGAGGGATCAAGGCGATTCCTATGCAGTTACCTGAAATCATTACAAAATGAGCATAAGCATTCGGTGGAGGAAATAACTAAGGGGAAGATGCCATTATGTGCCCAACCATCGGCAGAACTAAGGGGTTTATGTGTCACAGCTGGCGTGGCCAGCTCCTGGACAAGGCCCCCTGATGGTTTTGTTAAGCTAAATATAGATGGTTCGTTCATGCAAAAAGATGGCACTGCTGGAGCGGGGATAATTCTACGACGACATGACGGCTCTATTATTTTGACGTCATGCAGGCCTCTCCGTAAGTGTGGGTCAGCTCTTGAGGCGGAATTGCAGGCGTTCATGGAAGGAACTGCTTTGGCGATGGAGTAGTGTCAGGAACAAATATTAATTGAGACCGACAGCTCCTTGCTTGTAAGCATGTTCAAGAATAGGGAAGAGGACCGATCTCCTCTTGGGCATCTGATCATGGAAGCGAGAGAGCTCCTTTCGAATAGGATAGAAGTTCCTAGGTCGCAGAATATTCCTAGTGATTTGTTAGCAAAATTTGGTAGATTGAATGACCGTACTGCTGTATGGTTAGGGTCAGGGCCAGAGGATATTCTGGATTCCCTCGTTAGGGATTGTAACACCGCTCTTATTGCTTAATACAATTCCTTTACCCCCGAAAAAAAATTGGGTTACGAGAGAGATCCATCGGGACAATAAGGACACTAACTTTTCTTGAAATGGGTCCAACCATGGCCCCTCAAATCAGCCTTGAGGCCACGGGGCCGGATCCAAGGACAGATTCGGGTTGAACCGTTCACATCCTGACTTTGAGCAAAAGATATGGATTATTTTTCGTTCAGTACACTATAATTTTTTAGCAAACAAAGAAGGTATTGTACAGTCATACAAACCATGTCACACAGTCAGAAGCGTAAATCTCACATATACGAGCCTTCAGCTACACATAATTCGATGCATAAATCTTCGAAGCATCTTCTACTACTAGGAAATCAAATCTTCTAGGAATTCGCACATTCGTTCTCAACCCAACAGGATTGTACTGTTCCCGTTAAAAATACTTTTCGCCCATTCAAATCCCAAGACGAGATCGATCTGTAATCATGTACTCCTATGCGGCACTACTACCATAACATCATACATGGACATCACGATAATGGCGCTCAAACAAGTTGCAGCAAATCAACTTGGAAAGAAGAAAATCTCCGAGAGGCGATTAGGGGAGGGGGCATACACTATCAACGTCAATCTCGATAAAGCAAAGCATGTACGCGCACACGGAATTATGGGAATGCCGCTGTTCTGCCCTTCTGTCCATTGTCATTATCCGTTTGCTGCTTACTACTGATCATCAGTGAACCCCACTGCGCCGTGGTCTCTTCCTCTTGTCCATGATTCGAAGCTGTGGATCCTACTGGATCGTTCCGGGGGTCACAGACAGTACCCAGACCAGATCGATCAAGCGAGCAACTCACTCGGGCAAGCAGGCTAACATCAACAGCCGTGATCGAGAACAGCAGTTCGGAATAAGTTCAGGCGCAACCTTACACATCGCAGGTGGCCCAGCGCATGTGCCGGATCGCAACGCAAGCTCGACCCGACAGTACGTAGACTTGGCACCCGGCAGGAGGTCGCATCCGCCGTACGTACACGTCTTGATCGGAACCGTCTCGACTCTCGGTCTCAGGGATACTATTGGGTGATGGGGTTCGACTATTAATTCAAGTGCTGATGTTGCATTCATGGAAGCTGGTCATGGCCCCGGCCGGCCTTGGCTTCTCGTCGTTGTTGCAAGCATCAACGCATGGTGGCGTCGGTCTCCAGCATGGCCGGACGTTGGACCTCGAAGCTAGTAGTACTATCATGCATACTGATGCCTCACGAAAGAAAATCCTTGATCCCATGCATGCACCGTGTGTCGGCAAGAAGGACATTGGCACAGAAGGTTCTGTTGTACTCTCATGTTTGGATCAAGCATATATATCAGCAGAGGAGAAAGGGCTTATGAACCACGGAGCCAGTGACTGATCGATCATCAGGCCGGTAGAAGATCGAGACAGTTAGGTTTCTCGTCAACTCTGGACTCCACGACCACGAGGTGGTCCAGAGGCTGTTGCCGTGAGCGGTGACACCAGTCGTAGCACGGTTAGAGTCATGCTGATCCCGTGAAATTCAGGTGACTTTAGTGCCCCCGTGATGGTTCAGAAAGTGGTAATTCAACTAGAGATCCCATGCATCCGGGTTACATATGGCTCAGGAGTACTGTAGGAGAGGAGCTTCTCCCACTGTCCGTCAGAAACATCCCACCCTAGCTAGCTCATATTGATGAGCATCCATTTCCACTAATGCCCATCACTTATGACTGATGACCATCCATTCAAGTTCGTCCGTGTATTGGGTGAGTACATAAAGATATTAGAATAGTAGAGTACATCATCATGCATGACGGATAGAATTCGCACAGACGATGATGAGTTTATTGCTTATTGTAATTGTGCCTTCCTTTCCTTTAAAAAAAAACAGAAATTATCATTACTTGAAGCCTTTGGGCATATCAAAGAAAAGCTAGTTGTGCCGTTCTTCATGAAAATCATTACCTTGGCCTCTTGCAAGACCAGCTCCTGTCCCCTACCAGCCTACCTTACTTAACAGAGCTACCGACCGTCAACCCGTGGTAGTTTGTCATGAGGTGGGGTAAAACTCTTGGCAAAGCGTTTGCCGTGTGCCCGACGAACTGCACTTGGCAAACCAACCGATTTAACGCTCATAATTTGTTAGAGAAATTTGACGTGAGTTTTTCCTACGACGAAGGCTTTACCATGAGTCTTTCATCCTTTATCATGGGTCTGGAGCCTAAGCCAAACAACCCGATTCCTGTAGTGTTGTGGGTATTTGGATCATTAGAAACAATAAAATATTCAGTGTAAGGTTATAAATTTCGTGGGTGCGTGATTGTCTGAGGCGAGAGAGGCGGTCACTACAACCCATCTAGGGTTCCATCCCCTTCGACAGTGATGCCACCAGTCCGCGCCAACTTGGGTAGCCTTGTGGTCTTGGAGGCGTGGCGGACCATGGCCCTCACTGACGGAGGGTTCATGTTTCTTTGTTTATTCATTTTTTTACTACATTCTTTAGGATGTTGAGGTGACAACTATATCCTAAAGTCAGAATAAGTGTAACAGCCCGAAGAATATGATCCAGTGAAAGATAGATTTTAGATATGTGAATTTGCATAGGATGCATTTGAAAATTTTGGGAATTATTTGAAGGTACAAAGTGATTGAATATGAATTCTAGTGTTGAGTTTCTCTTAGGTCAACACTAAGATTAAATATTATCTTTGTATATTTTAAATTTTCTTTAGCACAAATAAATGAGTCCAAGATTCATAATGCACAACACCCAAGAATTTTATCTAAGAAAGGTATTTGAATTAATTCAAACTTGAGTTCAAATTCAAACAATTATGATAAATTGTATAAACTTTAGAATAAGAATCCAATTCTTCTTCAACCAAAAACTAGTACATGATTTATTAGAAGTTGGATCAAAGAATAAAAATACAATGAGGAAAATTCCAATTACAAACTAGAAGAAAATGAAAAAGAAACCTGTCTAAATCCTCTAAATTCTTATCGAGTTCTTGCTCTTCTATCTTGATCTTTTGACTCACAGAACAAACATCAAAGAAAACCATTTTTGTTATGGTTAAAATGATAGTTTTACTCTAAGGAAAAAATCATTTAATATAAAATCCATTTAAAGGTCGTCCTAAACCAGTTTGAGGGTTTTGAGCTAAATGAAAATCAAGAAAAACATCAGCAAATGATTAGTATAATAGAAGGTAAACAAGACAACAAAATAGTATCACATCATGAAGAGTAATGCTAGGAAGATTGTCAGTATTCATAACAGGAGTAACCACCAGTAACATGCATCAGTAGTAGTATTTCAGCTAGGAAGCAACACAAGTAGTAGCATATCCAAATCCTAAAAACTCAAACTAGAAGCATCAGCAATGCATGTAACCAGTAGCAACAAAGAAGACCCTCAAACCTGGATTCTTAGGGAGACATCAAACAATGAGCTACTAAACACTTGATAGTTCAACATAATTGTAGGGGTTCCGCGTATAAAAATAATAAAATTTTATCCTATGCCCCTGAACCCCTAATGTTGCCAGGACCTATCTATTAGTAATACAGTAACGGGAGGGGATTTTCGCGAACTTACCCTTGAAGACCGAAAAGCGTTGTCAACGCTCAGGAGAGCGTGGTTGATGTAGACGACCCGAAGCCGACCTCAAGGTCGTGATGAAGTCCTCGCGCTCCCTTGGCTCCAACGACTTGAGTGCCTCAAGTCCGACACCTCGTGGGGAGTTACACACGTCTGGTGCCTACCGATGACTCCCGCTTCCCCGATCCAGCAGCAATTGCGGAAGTAGAGCTCCTGGATCCGAATCCCGTAGCGCGACGGCGCTCTGCGGTGAAGATGTCTCTCGTTCGCGCAGTCCAAACTTGAGACCACGGTCACGAGAGAGAGAGAGAGAGAGAGAGAGAGAGAGAGAGAGAGAGAGAGAGAGAAAGAGAGAGAAAATCGATTGGAGGTCCTCCCAAAAGTGAGAAGACCTTTATTGAATATTGTGTGTGTTTATCTGGTCAAATACCCCCACTATATATAGGGGGAGGGGAGGTACTACCTCCCTCAAAGTCCCGGGGTGCGACTAAAGGAGGAGGAGGTGGGGGAAGGCGCCACCGGCCAGCCCCCACCATTTCCCCACGTGGGGAAGGCCCACTAGGGCCGCCGACCACTCCCCTTGGCCCCTCCTAGGGGTTCGGCCCCTCTTGGGTCCTTTCTCCTCCGGGAATTGGCCCATTAAGCCCTTTAACCATTTAATTGATTTTCTCTTTTATTAAATAATTATGAATAAATGATTAAATCAATATTTAACATTCATTCATATATTATTCAATCTCCGTGGCGATGGAACACCTTCCACCTCCACTCTGGACATCCTCCGTACTTACCGAAACCCTTCCGGTTTTCTCTCTACAATTCTTTGGCGATTCTACCGATCCTAAAAACACTCTCTAAGCATCATCAAGACCTTAAGCGTGATACCCCACGGTTCGGGAACACTACAGACATAGTCGGGACACTCCCGCACCAATGATCGACAGAGGGACCTGGATGGCCATGTCACCCCTGTGTGTTCCACGAAGATCTTTCGTCGTTTGAACCGGGACAATCGTGTCTTATTCCCTTTGTCTCTTGATACTTGCATTGCCCGAGATCTGATCAATAATATCACCATGCCGTGTTCAATCTCGTTACCGAAGAATGCTACTTGACTCGTTCCGACAAGTGATATCCATGTGATCAAATCACGCGTTGCGTAGCTATTGGATATAACCTCTCCGAGTGGGCCCTTGAGTGTCTTCCCGTCACATGGAAGGACAAATCCCGCTCTTGACATATATTGCCTCTACGGTTTCCTCCGAGTACCTGAACACACCTTTATAACCACTGTATTACCAAGTGGCGCTTGATGCTATCTAAGCACTCTCGGGAGACAGTGATTGATATAGCCTCACGGTCTAAGGAATAGTCTACGAGGATCCATTTCTAATCATCATAACTTGAACTTCGTGACATGATCGGGTCATGATGTTTAGGTTGGGTATTGGTTCATCATCTCATTCTCGGAATGAGTTGACTCCATTTCCAACTGGCATAAATGCCACATGGTCAAGGAACATGATCATTTGTTAACCAATGAACCAGTGACTAGAGTTTCACTGGGAACCCCTGGTTGTTTGTATATCACACGTGTATTGATGTTTCCACTCAATCCAGTTATAGCATGATATAAAACTTAATCATAAACTATGTGAAATATGATAATAGTCCTTATTACTATTTGTCTTGTCTCTAGGGCATTGATACATTGCAAATGTATCTATAATTTTTGATGTTCCATGCTTGGTTTTATCCACTTTCTTGTGTTTTGTTCCAACTTTGGAGTACTTTTGTTATGATTTCTTGGACTAACCTATTAACAAGAGCCATAGTGCTAGATGCATGTTTTCTGCTGTTTTTGGTTCCAGGAAAGTCAGAAAATGAATATTCTCGGAATTGGACGGGACAAAAGCCAAAGTGCCTATTTTTCCGGAAGACATCAAGTGCCAGAATACAAGACGGAGAAGGGTCAGGGAGCCACCACACCACCTGGCCGCGCGGCCAGGCCTGGCCCATGCCAGGGGGTGGTGTGTGATACATTGCAAATGTATCTATAATTTTTGATGTTCCATGCTTGGTTTTATCCACTTTCTTGTGTTTTGTTCCAACTTTGGAGTACTTTTCATATGATTTCTTGGACTAACCTATTAACAAGAGCCACACTGCCAGCTGCCTGTTTTCTGCTGTTTTTGGTTCCAGGAAACTCAGAAAATGAATATTCTTGGAATTGGACGGGACAAAAGCCAAAGTGCCTATTTTTATGGAAGGGATCAAGTGCCAGAATACGAGACGGAGAGGGGATAGGGTCCGGCCACACCACCTGGCCGCACGGCCAGGCCTGGCCCGCGCCAGGGGGTGGTGTGGTGGCTCCCGGCACCCCCTCGGCCTCTCCTTCCGCCTATATATTGCCCTCGGGACGAAAACCCTAAATACCCGATCAAAAATCCACGAAAGAGTTTGTAGCCGCCGTCATCTCCATCCCTAGATCGGGAGGGATCTGAAGCTCTTCCCGGCACCCTGCCGGAGAGGGGAATTCACCCTGGAGGCCTTCTTCATCACCATGCAAGCTTCTGGTGTGATGCGTGAGTAGTTCATCCTTGGACTACGGATCCATGTAGTAGCTAGATGGCTGGTTTCTCCTCCTTTGTGCTTTCATGTTTAGATCTTGTGAGCTCCGTTCATGATCAAGATCATCTATTTGTAATTCATACATGTTGTGTTTGCGGGGATCCGATGGATATTGAGATGCTATTTCAGATTGATTATTGATTCTATCATGTCTTTGTTATTTGAGATCTTGCATGCTTTCTGTTGTTAGTAGCTATCTTGGCCAAGTAGATTCTAGCAACTCCAAGAGTTAGTATTTATGCTCGATAGTGGGTTCATGCCTCTGGTAATCTGGGGAAGTGACAGAAATCTCTAAGGTACTAGATGTGTTGTTGCTACTAGGGAGAAAACAACAATCCTTTGTTCATAGAACAATCGTATTGTTTACTTTACACGTAGTTCGTAAAGCAATAATCTGTTGCTTGCAACTTAATACTTGAGGGGGTTCGGATGATAACCTGAAGGTGGATTATTAGTCATAGATGCAGTTGGATGGCGGTCTATGTATTATGTTGTAATGCCCAATCAAGTCTCAAAGGAGTCAAGATGATTAGTATATGCATGTATTGCTTTCTCGGTGTTTGTCAATTGCCTCGCTGTAATTTGTTCACCTAGCATGTTATCTATCTTAAGGAGAGCCACCTCTAGTGAACTATGGATCCCGGTCTTTTTTCTTTACATACAATCTACAACTGTTTACTGCTTTGTGTTTACTTTCTGCAAACTTTTACTTCTTTCCATTCGATACGTTTAATCCTTTGTTTTCCGCAAAACATGAGATTGATAACCTCATCGCAAGTTGGGGACAAAGTTATGTGGTTGTGTTGTGCAGGTCTCCACGTTGCTACTAGCACCGATAGTGCGCCCTGCCAAAGCTCAGCTAGCAACACCTTTGGGGTGTTTCCTTGCTCCTACTGGTTCGATTAAACCTTGGTTTCATAACTGAGGGAAAACTTACTGCTGTTCTCATCATACCTTCCTCTTGGGGTTCCCAACGAGCTCTACGTTGAAAGTCGAGCGCATCAAGATCTTTTCTAGCGCCGTTGCCGGGGAGTCAAGGACATCTTCACAATGGGAGTCCCTCATAACCAATCTCTTTACTTTGTTGTTTTTGTTTTGCTTAGTTTCTTTTTGCTTTGTTTGCTTGTTTTGCTCTTCAAAAAAACACAAAAAAACTAGTTTTACTTGTTTGCTTTCTTATTTGAAAACCCAAAAAATGACTACTCTTGAAAACACTAAGTTGTGTGACTTCACTAGCACCAACAACAATGATTTTATGAGCACGCCTATTGCTCCACCTGTGTCTGAAAATACTTTCTTTGAGATAAAACCTGCTTTGCTCAATCTTGTTATGAGAGAACAATTTTTTGGTATTGGTAGTGAAGATGCTGCTTCCCATCTAAATAACTTTGTTGAACTTTGTGAGATGCAAAAGCATAGGGATATAGATGGTGATATTATTAAACTGAAATTGTTTCCTTTCTCTTTGAGAGGAAAAGCTAAAGAATGGTTGAATTCCTTAACTAGGAATAGTATTGATTCTTGGACTAAGTGCAAAGATGCTTTTATTGGAAAATACTATCCTCCTGCTAAGATTATATCCATGAGAAGTGAAATAATGAAGTTTAAACAACTTGATAATGAGCATGTTGCTCAATCTTGGGAAAGAATGAAATCTTTGGTAAAGAATTGTCCCACTCATGGACTGACTGCTTGGTTGATCATCCAAACTTTTTATGCAGGATTGAACTATTCTTCAAGGAACCTATTGGATTCAGCTGCTAGAGGTACCTTTATGACCATCACTTTGGGTGCTGCAACAAAACTTCTGGACAATATGATGGTTAATTATTCTAAATGGCATACTGAGAGAGTTCCACAAGGTAGGAAGGTAAATTCTGTTGAGGAAACCTCCTCCTTGAGTGAGAAGATTGATATAATTATGTCTATGCTTGTTAATGGGAAAGCCCATATTGATCCAAATAATGTTCCTCTAGCCTCTTTGGTTGCTCAAGAAGAGCAAGTTGATGTGAACTTCATAAGAAATAGCAATTTTGCAACAATGCTTATGGTAATAATGCTTATAGGAACAGTTTTGGTAACAACAATTATAATCCATATCCTCCCAACAATGGTAATGCTTATGGAAATTTTTACAAAAATAATAAGAGTGCTCCCTCTGAACTTGAAGTTATACTTAAAGAGTTTATTAGTAAACAAACTGCTTTCAATAAAACTACTGAGGAAAAACTCTCTAATGCTGAAAGAAATATAGCATCTTTAGCTGAAGCTCAAACTACTTTGAATAAAATGGCTGCTAAACCTGAAACTAATGAGAATCCCTTTGCAGCTACCAATGCTATACAAGTAAGAATTGATGAAAATGTTAGACTATTAGCTGAATTACATGCAAAGTGGGAAAGAGAAGATGAAATTGCTAGAAACATTAGTGTTTCTACTATTACCACCACTAGTGTTGAGGCTAGTAATAGTTCTACTACTTTAGATGATAAATTTGACTTTGATCTTGATGGTTGCAACATCTCTGAAGTTATTAAGTTCCTACAAAAGCTTGCTAAAATTCCTAATGCTAGTGCTATGAACATGGCCTTTACAAAACACATTACTGATGCTCTGATAAAGATTAAAGAAGAAAAGATGAAACATAAAGCTTCTATTCCTATAAAACAAGAAGATGGTTGGGAACCCATCATTAATATGAAAGTGAATGACTTTGATTTGAAAGCTTTATGTGATCTTGATAGTAGTGTTTCTATTATGCCTAGAAGGATTTATGATATGCTTGATTTGCCTCCTCTTGAAGATTGTTATTTGAATGTCCCAGTTGATGATAATGCTAAAAATAAACTCATGGGGAGTCTTAATGATGTTCTTATTATGGTTAACAATTCCTATGTCCCCGTTGATTTCTATGTTTTGGATGTTGAATACAATGCTTCTTGTCCTATTACTTTAGGAAGACCTTTTCTTAGAACTGTTGGTGCCATCATTGATATGAAAGAAGGCACCATTAAATATCAACTCCCACTCAAGAAAGGTATGGAACACTTCCCTAAAAAGAGAGAAAATATTTCTTTTGCTTCTCCTATGAAAACAAAATTTGGTCTTAATGCTTCTTAATTCTTTCTTTGCTTCTTATGCCTAACTTAAAGGCGATAAAGAAAAGTACTTATTGGGAGATAACCTAAAAGTTTTAGATGAGTCTTGGAAGTTATTACCTCTGTAATAACCTCTCCTTATTCTTTTTATTTGCTTTTTGTGCCGAGAGTAACCTCTAATAAGAGTGAAGTAATGATTGGGAAGGTTGCTGTCCCGAAACAGATTTTTGTGCTTCACCGTAAACATTCGTGAGGGATATCTGTATGTTGGATTGAGCTGTAATTGTTTGTGCTTCTGCCCCAGGTTGTTATATAACTTTCGTTAGTTCAAAACTTTTTTATTTGAGCAACAGAAGGTCTTCGAAAAAATTCGTCTTTACCTGCTGGTCTGTTTTGACAGTTTCTGCCATTTTCTGCATTTGCTTCTTGTTGGTTCCTTTTTGAGTTCTTTTGGGGAATTGAGATTTTTGAGGGAAGTGCTACAATATCTAGTGTTCTAATGGAAGTTTATTTGGTGTTAGAACTGAACCTTAAGACTTATTTATCTTGGAGTGCACTAATGTTGCTAATAAAGTTTGTGTGAAGTTTTGTATGAAGGAAAAAATTTAGGTGTATTGAAAGAATGAGTAATGAGATGAAGGATGGACTAAAGCTCAAGCTTGGGGATGCCACACGTGTCACCCCAAGAAATATCCAAGAAGTACAAGCATCCAAGCTTGGGGATGCCCAAGGCATCCCCTTCTTCATCAATAAAAATCTCAGGTTTCTTCCAAACGCTTCATTTTTATTGTTTCATGCACAGTTGTGTTGTTCTTGGAGCGTCTTCTTTTTCGTTTTCGTTTTGGTTTTCGTTTGCTTTTGTTTGCTTAGTTTTCTGAATAAATTGGTTGGACCCCCTTTTTCATACATTGGTTTGCAAATAGTTTGGTTTGGTTTGGAAAAGAGTAGGAAAGTTCATGCTTATGTGGTAAAAAGAGCTTGTTTTTTACGGTGGCCTATGCTTTGTCATGCCATGCTTGATATTGTTTTGGCTTTATGCTTAGTATTATTTGTTGTAGTATGAATTGTTATAAACAATTTATATTGCTTAATGTGCCTTGGATGAATCATGCGTTGTTTTAGCATATTAAAGCATAGTATAGTGGTATTGTCCTTTGATGCTTTATTTGGGTTGACTTGGCGCATGCTCACACCATGTTATGACTATCTCAAGTCACTATAGCCTTTATGATCCTTTAGTTTTCAACTTGTAGTATCACTTTATGCTTTGATCAATGATGTTTTGTCGCTCTGCATGATTATGACCATTATTGCTCTGTTAGTTTGTCGCTCCCAGTCTTTTGCTAGCCTCCACAACAAAGTATGAGTTCCACTCATGCATCCAACTCCCTAAACCAAGTTATTCCAAAGAGTCCACCATACCTACCTACTAGCTTATTCTATTCCAAGTATATTCATGCTATTGTTTACCTTTCAAATTAAACTTGTTATGAGAAAACTAGTGATTAGAGCTCTCACGAACTTGATGGCACACTTTACTTTTCTTGCCCTTAATAAACTTGAACCATTGTGTCGTCTATGTTGTATATGCTTGCACTTATTTGTTGGGAATTAGCAGAACCATGCTTTCATGGGGAATGCTTTCAACATTGCACTTGGTACTTGTACCTAGTTGATATCATGCTCTTTTGTATATGAATGTCGTCTGTGTGAAATGAAAGGGGAGTTTGTAAGTCCATGGAGTTATGTATATGTGTTAGAGAAACGCCTGGGCCGCTGGTCTAATCCATGCTGACATAGTGGAAACCTGCAGCGCAACCATAATGAGCTGTCTATGAAGCATTCTTCTTATAAAAAAGAGTCTTATCTTGAGAAAAAAGAGAAAAGAGAAAAAAAAGAGATACTATGAAAAGAGGAAAGAGGGAAAAAAGCACCATATTCCCATGGTAAATAAGAAGAATGCTGAGATGCTCGTTGTCTGCTTGCCTTGTCATTTTGATATGGGGATTCTTCCGTATCATCGGGCAAGGGGTACCCCATTGGCGGTTCTCAATGATACACATATACTTACGATGACAAGAACTTACCGGTTCAAGATGCTTATGATAGGGGCAATGAGAGCTGAAAGCTATAAGTACCATATTTTTGGAATCTCTTTATGAGACTTGAATCCCTACTTCCTTTTATAAAGGCCTTTCTTCCACCATTATATTGAGTCTCAACATTCTATCTTTATGCACCTACTTTGAGAGCATAGTGGCCATTCTTAGTTCTATGTGCATTGTCCCAAGACTAGTTGATTGATGCATAACTTGATATTGCTTGTTTTAAACTTTTGTATCTAGTCACTCTTATGAACTTTGAAGGTGTCCTATGCATTTATATTTGCTACTCTATTGAGGGACAAGCTGAATACTTTTATGCTATGTTTTCTTTATGTGAAACAAACAAACGTCTTGCAAAGCATTGTTATTCATGAATCTTTTGTTTCTGCATTTTCATGTTGCATCATAGTTTCTTTGCTTATTGCTAGAACTTTGTCTTTCATGTTATGATTGAAGTACTATGATCCTAGCTTTGAATGTTTTACTAATACTTTGATCAGGTCTTTGATGGTGCATGTCACCTCAATAATCATCCTTTCTTTTTATCACTTACCTACTCGAGGACGAGCAGGAGTTAAGCTTGGGGATATTGATACATTGCAAATGTATCTATAATTTTTGATGTTCCATGCTTGGTTTTATCCACTTTCTTGTGTTTTGTTCCAACTTTGGAGTACTTTTCTTATGATTTCTTGGACTAACCTATTAACAAGAGCCACAATGCCAGCTACCTGTTTTTTGCTGTTTTTCGTTCCAGGAAAGTCAGAAAATGAATATTCTCGGAATTGGACGGGACAAAAGCCAAAGTGCCTATTTTTCCGGAAGACATCAAGTGCCAGAATACGAGACGAAGAAGGGCCAGGGAGCCACCACACCACCTGGCCGTGTGGCCAGGCCTGGCCCGCGCCAGGGGGTGGTGTGGCCGCTCCCGGCACCCCCTCGGCCTCTCCTACCGCCTATATATTGCCCTCGGGACGAAAACCCTAAGTGCCCGATCAAAAATCCATGAAAGAGTCTGTAGCCGCCGTCATCTCCATCCCTAGATCGGGAGGGATCTGAAGCTCTTCCCGGCACCCTGCCAGAGAGGGGAATTCACCCTGGAGGCCTTCTTCATCACCATGCAAGCCTCCGGTGTGATGCGTGAGTAGTTCATCATTGGACTACGGATCCATGTAGTAGCTAGATGGTTGGTTCTCCTCCTTTGTGTTTTCATGTCTAGATCTTGTGAGCTCCGTTCATGATCAAGATCATCTATTTGTAATTCTGCATGTTGTGTTTACGGGGATCCGATGGATATTGAGATGCTATTTCAGATTGATTATTGATTCTATCATGTCTTTGTTATTTGTGATCTTGCATGCGTTCCGTTGTTAGTAGCTATCTTGGCCAAGTAGTGCTAGCAACTCCAAGATTTAGTATTTATGCTCGATAGTGGGTTCATGCCTCTGGTAATCTGGGGAAGTGACGGAAATCTCTAAGGTACTAGATGTGCTGTTGCTACTAGGGAGAAAACAACAATCCTTTGTTCATGGAACAATCGTATTGTTTACTTTACACGCAGCGTAAAGCAATAATCTGTTGCTTGCAACTTAATACTGGAGGGGGTTCAGATGATAACCTGAAGGTGGATTATTAGCCATAGATGCAGTTGGATGGCGATCTATGTATTATGTTGTAATGCCCAATCAAGTCTCAAAGGAGTCAAGATGATTAGTATATGCATGTATTGCTTTCTCGGTGTTTGTCAATTGCCTCGCTGTAATTTGTTCACCTAGCATGTTATCTATCTTAAGGAGAGCCACCTCTAGTGAACTATGGATCCCGGTCTTTTTTCTTTACATACAATCTACAACTGTTTACTGCTTTGTGTTTACTTTCTGCAAACTTTTACTTCTTTCCATTCGATACGTTTAATCCTTTGTTTTCCGCAAAACACGGTGAGATTGACAACCTCATCGCAAGTTGGGGACAAAGTTTTGTGGTTGTGTTGTGCAGGTCTCCACGTTGCTACTAGCACCGGTAGTGCGCCCTGCCAAAGCTCAGCTAGTAACACCTTTGGGGTGTTTCCTTGCTCCTACTGGTTCGATTAAACCTTGGTTTTATAACTGAGGGAAACTTGCTGCTGTGCTCATTATACCTTCCTCTTGGGGTTCCCAACGAGCTCTACATCAACACCGCCATCAAGCATTTTTCTAGGCGCCGTGCATTGAGCCATAATGCATATTTCGAACAATAACAATTTAGTTGACGAGGAGAAAACCATCTTGATCAATTCCAGTAACCAGCAAAGCTAAATACTAAATGATTAATCAAGGAATATTTCACAGAACTAAATAAAAAATGAAAAATCCACTTGTTATTGTCCAAATTGAACCTGGATAATTACCAAATTAACTCTAACCAACATGCATATTGAGGAAAATGACATAATCAAACTTTAAACCCAAAATGACCATCGAAAAACACTAAACCCATACTACAAACAAACTAGAGAGGCTGTATAATGAGGTTACCCAACTTTGCATGCAAATTAGGTGTTAGCACCACATAGATCACCCAATGAGACTATAAATAGAGGACCAAACCCATCCCTAGAACTCACAAACCTCATAGAAAATATCATAAGAAACACACTTAGGCCCGATGTTGAGTGAGAGGTAGCAAACACATTTACACACACTCGTTGAGAGAGAAAGATCTAAGAGAGAAGGGGAAGGATGAGGAACTGCATCAGATCATTAGCAAGCACATTTTTGGAATCTCCAAAGATTGTTGACTAGGAACACTAGAAATGATAGTAGCCATGGCTAGGGATCATATGGATCCCAAGAGAGAGAACGTAGTTTGGTGTGTAGTACCAGTAGACTATGCATCAACATGATCTAATTACTAGGAAGGAAACACAAGCACTAAGTTCAGTAATCAACTGCACAAATTCTAAGAAGAGGCAAAATAGTGATCCTGATACCATGTGCACATACCCACATAAATTACTTTGGTGGAATTAATATAAGAACCTAACCCATATTATCTTACCCCACATCCTCAGGCAACATCTTTAGATTAGCCTAAGGATGCAAAGGTAGATAATAACTATTAATATTGTTAGAAACACTCTTCACAAATACAATGTCAATGAAGTAGTTTAGAACTTAAATATAGAACACAAACTCACTATCAAGGATTGATAGAAACATGAATAAGTAAGATTCAGTAATAATCTATACTAAAGCAAAGAAATATAAACTAGCCTAGTGAACTCATATACTACTTTATCTTAGAGAGTTAACTCTAAAACAATATCACTTAACATTTTAAAAACTACTTGAGTTGTGAATTTTGACTAAAACAAGATTAACATCCTCAAATTCAACTAAATATTAAAATAGAATATCTTCTAATAACTTCTAACCTACATAGTACTGACAATAGCACTTACCCGATGAAACTAAATGTGGGATTCAATTAACACCTGACATGTTTTATCATATCAACACAAAATAGTACCAATACTATCCTAGGATCTATGAAGTATCATTTAGACACCTAAGCCTGGATACTAAGCTAATTAAAGTCACCAGGTCATCATCGGTAGTAGCAAAACCTAGTACAGTAAACCCTAGAATTTGAGAAGAGCCGACATTAGAAATTAAGAGGGGGAAATAGAGAGAAAGAAAGAATAGAGGTTACTTACCTTGATCGAACAAGAGACGAGCTCACCGATGGCCAGAGTAGAGGAAGAAGTGTACCACAGCGATGGCGGCATAGGGAGCACCTAGGACAAGGCGCATTGACATGTGCCCTCCACACCAGCAGGCAGGCGACGAAGAAGACGCACTTGATGCATGTAAAATGCATACATAAACTTTGTAGTTTATTGATACATATTATCACATATTTGTAACATATATAATGTTATATTCATATTTTATATTGATTTTTGGGGATTTACCAATGACCCCCTTTGTTCTGGTTATAACTCTACAGGACATGAAAACTCTGTTTTTGTGTATTTTTATCTTTCAGGGACCTAAACAAAGTCAAACGGAGCTAGGATTTTGGTAAAATCAATATTTTGCAAAAAAGGAATGACCTAAAGTGATTGGACCTTACGAAAGGGGACTAGAGTCCCAAAAGAGGTGTGGTGGCGCGCGGCCTGGCCCACTTCACATGCCACCCACACTCTTTTGGTCCTCATCCATCCGATTCGCTTCAATATTTCGTCCATCGACTTGGTTTGATCTAAAAACGCCTATATAAAGAGTTCAATGAGACATCCTCGAGGAGAGCACCATAGAAGCACCAAAACACTAAAACAGATATAGAACCAACAAAGATTAGAGGGGGAAACTCCATCAGAATTGTCGCTGGAGGGGTCTCTACCTTCTCTAACATATCCAATATCATCACCATGATGAAGAGGGAGTAGTCCACCTCTGAACTATGGGTTTGTGGCTGGAGATTGATCGATTTCTCTCTTGTCTATCATAGATCTAGTACCATATGAGCTTCCCAACATAATTATGGTCATATATATAATTCCTATATATTGGATCTTTATTCTATGATTTGTTATATGAGATTGGAACCTATTTGTGTGTAAGATGTATTAATAATGATGGAAAGTCACGAGAGCATAGGCGCAGGCACGAGCGAGTGAGGAAGATAGTGAGTGAGCAGTCTAGTTCAGTTCGACCAAACGATTTGGCCCGATTTTAACCACTTGGTCTAACCAATGGGGCCATGCGCAATCTACGAATATCCTAAAATATTTAAAAGGTCCAATAATTAATTTTCTCACTCACTATTTTTTTAAAGATAAATAAAAATATAGAAAAATAGAAGAAATTCAAATCCTATTTTTTTGGAATTATTTAAAACATTTTTCTGTGAATAAAATTTCAAGGTACAATAATGGATATAGAGAAAATCATTTAGGTATACCTTAAAAATAATTTAAATCTCAATAATATTTCTAGAACTTTTGGAAATATTATTTCAAACTCAAAACCCTTGAAAGTGATACAAAAAAAATGAAAATTAATCAAATTGAAAGTTTTATTTAAATCATTTAAACCATGAAATGGTAAAATAGTAATTCTAAGGAAAATAACCAAGAAAATTATATAAAAATATTCAACATGATATTCTTGAGATACATGGTAATTCTAAAGTAAAATCCATCATATAAATTTTGTAAAGTGAAATTCTTATAAAATTTCTAAAGTGAAATTCATTTGGACAACTACAATTTTAAAACAAAAAAAGGCAACATTCAAAGGAGGAATTTAGACCAACACAAGAAAATATTGCATTACATATATTTTCATAATATCATTCAATTGCTTCTTTAAACATTGTTGTTATCGAATAATGATACCATCTTCAGAACCTAAGGTCCAGGATCATGTAGAACCTATTCGACCTACAGTATCTTGCAGTTACCAAGCAAGTTCAATATGCATGTCCACTGGAATATGTTATCCAAATTACTTTAAAAATTATTATCACCTTTATTCAAAAGCAAACTACCTTTTTTTGAAGAAATTTACTATGAAATGGTGGCCAATGGAATTATGGTTAGAATACATAATGTGAAATCATGTGGTGGAGATTCTATTGTACAGATAAAGTTATTCTATAAATTAAAACAACAACTATAGTAAGTCATTCCAAGATGTTGTATAAACTGCACTGACCACAGATCTTGGTATGGGACAAACGAGTGAGAACTATCTTCTTTATTTCGTATATATTCATATGGCTAGGTAATGTTGTATTCCCAGCGAGGAATGGCAGCGGGTGGGAGGCTGTAACATCCCCATTCTATGTTGCAAGGTGACAACTTTAGTGTCTCAAAAGGGATGACAATTAATACTGGTGATTGATAGGTTCCTTCCAAATGGCAGATTTCGGAATGGAGTCGTGCTCGACATGACTTGGCTATACTATATAATGGCCTCAAACCTAAAAAAGTGTGACTAAGAGCAGTAAGTCCAAAAACATTTGTGAGAAAAGTAACACACATCTTCAGAGTGTAAAAATCGTGACATGTTAGTCCATATCCTGCGAAAGGATTATGATCACATCGTGTAAAGGAAATCTAAAATAAAAAACTTACCTTTCAAGAAAATGATTTCTAAAATAGGTGTAGCCTAGGACCTTTGATCTATGGCTATAGATAGTGCATCAAACAACTACTATATAGAATTTGATGAGTATGCTCGTACTCAATCTATCTTCTTAAATCCATTGATTAGACTTTGAGAGTTACGACGATGAGAACTGAGAGACTTGAAGATGAAGATGAAATCTATTTCGAGGAGCTAGATCTTTCAGGAGGTATTGAATGGGTAGACTAAAATTTAGTCTATGATACTGAAGAAGATGGAGACACAGAAACGGAAGCCAAAGTGTAGATATGATAGTATAGAATAGATGAGCCGAGTAGCATAGAATATTCTAAATAAAGTTGTTGAGCTCAAATGGTACTTAGTCTATTGGTATCATTGATCTTTACAATAGCTAGTTTTAAATTTTGTTTGCTCATGAATTCTCATTGGACCGAAGAGGATTTCAAAACATTTATACATTTCTGGCTGATAATAATTAACATTTAAAATTTGTGGGCCCTCAATGTATCTATTATACAACTCTGAGAGATGTGATATTTGTGAATTTGTAATTGATAAGTAGTATATCAATGACTTAGGCACTACAACATACAGTGGTGTGCTGAGTCACCACAATAATGCGTCCCCTCCATATCCTCGTTCTAATGGTGTGTCTAGCACCAGAAGAAGAGTGTGGAGTCGTGTGTTCGATGTATCTCCTAGGATCTAATTGTTTTTAATCGTTTTTAGTGTTCTTTGATATGGTTTGTGGTACGTCTCATCCGATCTAAGATTGTCATCATGGGCAAGGTTTGTTGTCTGGTGCACTGATATTTTCAGGTCTTAGCATGATGACTTCTCGTCTATCTACTACAACAAGCTTTACTACGACAAGTTTTACCCGACTCCGGTGATCGAGGAGTGAGGATGGCGGTACGCCTTCGGCTCACTCTAGTGTCTATAGTCATCGACAGGTGCTCCAAGGACCTGCTTATAATTTTATTACTTTTAGAACTCTCTGTACAATTGTTAATGATTATTAATAGATGTGTGAATTTTAGCAAAAAATAAACAATAAAATCTTCAAGGATGAGAGACCAACTTTGAATGGCACAAGGAGATATTACAAGAATTAGCCCTGGTTCGAATAAATCAGAAACATGAACAACAGTATAAACACACCGATAAGTATCTAATTAAGGATTTTTTTGATCTTTACTTAACTCTTTTGTTATCCCTTGCAACTCATTTATATTAATATAAAAATTTACATCGGGAAACTCTCTGTCAACACCCGGATTTTTAATCCCAAATGCCTGTTATGCCATACATCGCAATCCCAGGATTATCATTTTTGCGAGACATAACAGATTGGATATCACAGTACATCATCCATTACAAACCATAATAAGGTCTTACACAAATAAATGATCTCATGATCCAGTCTTAGTATAATCAAGCAGTGGAATAAATAGCGTAGCAGTGGGGGCCATCTTCAGAGTCACAGGCAATGCTGACGATGGGAGATGATCCTAGTTGTCATAGTCGTCCTGATGTCCTCCTTCAGGGTAGTCCTCCTCATAGTCTGGCCATAGGAATAACCAGGGACAAAAGCCATGAGTACTCTTTAAGTACTCGCAAACTATCACTAACAAGTAAGGTAGTTCTAGTAGGAATGCTAAACTCTAAGTTTATTTGTAAAGTTAAATTTGAAACCTAAGCTGAGTTTAGAAACAAAGAAAGGTAAAATAAAGTTTGAAAACACCTAAGTGGGAACTTAGTTGTCATAGTCACAACTCTGATGTGGTCAAGTCATGTCACAATTCATTTCATAAGTCATTTTGAAAACATCTGACAATGAACAGTATGGCCACTCCAACTGTCCATAACCGCGGACGCGGCTATTCGAATAGTTTGAAACTCTGCAGAGGTGGTACACTTTTACCACAAGATTTGATACATCTGTCAGGGATAGCCATGAATCATCATACTTAGTATGCAGATAATCAAACATAACCTTTCCTTTACACACTCTAGTATAAGCACCTCTCCTATGAGTATGGCCTCCCAGCCATGACCATCTGTCATCCTGGACACTGCATAGGTGGACAACATTGATAGGTAGCCTCAGCTCAAACCTCTCCCGCGAGGGAACTAATACTAATGCATATAAACTTTCGTCTAAGCCTTACCCAATTGAGGTATTGTGGTTGTACGGTAAAATTGGAATGGTATCGCATCCGAACCCAACCATCAGTTTTATAAAAGGGCTAAGGCTCATGCCTCAACATTTTCATCATCATCATCACCATTGGTGTTTCTCAACACATGTCAAAACATCTCAATGGAAGGACTCATCCTTCCAAGGTTTTCATAAGTCATTTTCACCAAGTATTCCCATCTAAAGTGATCAAAGTTTGGGTTTAGCTCTAAACTACTAAGTTAAGAGTGTTCACTAAGGTGGGATGGTAAGATCAATCTCATGCCATAGAATGACATCTAAGTCTAACTAGATAGGTCAAGTTTTTATAATCATTATGCTACCTTTAAACAAGTAAAGGACTTTAGTAAAGTAAGGAAGGTAAAGCTTGTAAATAAAACTTGGAGTAGGTATAAGTCAAAATGGTATAACCAAAGCATGCCTAATGCCTTTGCTTAGGTTATCTAGCTTGCAAGGGTTAGCTTGCATTATTAATGATGGCTTGCCTTGTGTCGTGTAGTGGTTGAAATTCTCTTCCTCCTCTTCTTGATAGAACTCCTCCTCCTCGAAGACTTGGTCGGTACTATCGTCTATAAAATATGAATACATACGGAATACATAATCACCAAACAAAACTTAACTAGTCTACTTAGCACACTAAGGCACACATTTGATGATCTATTATCATCACAAACATCACAAGGTTTAATGAACTAGTTTCATTTATTTTATTTGAGAAAAGTAATTTCTACTCATTGAAATTAACTAAGATTTAATATTCTCCAATTAAAATATGGGATCATGTGGACACATGTCATCACCACATATTCTAACACATGGGAATGTGATTTAAATGTTTGATCGCATTTTAATAAGTTTAAGTTTAATATTTAATGATTTAAAGTGACTAGAAATGCCTATATAGCAAGATTTTGGTACTAGTCCAAAGTCACTGCATGCAAACCTTAATATTATTACATATTCAGATAGGTATGGTTAATTGTGATTTTTTGAGAGTTGGAATCAACTCAAAAGCTAGTATGGTTGATTTTAGAAAAATGTTTGAATGTGAAAAAGCTTCTGTCTTGTTATTTTTGCTAGGAGAGATCTCTAACTCTAATTGATTTAAATCCAGCGGTCTTGGATAGAGATTTTCATTACCTTTCTAACAAAATTGGAATCATTCAATTTGGATTTGTAAAACTCTCTGAAATGATTTTTAAACTAAAGGATATAACTAAGTTTTAATTAAAATAGCAAAACATATATTTGAATTACTGGGTCAGCGCGGGAAACTAAATGGGCCAGCCCGTGTACACTCCGCGGCGTCGAGGGCTGCTGACAGGGGGGTCCTGCCTGTCAGTGACTCGTTAAACGCGAAGCGGTACAGGGCGATAAGGACCACACGATTAGATCCTGGATCAACAGCTCACGGTCGTCGTCGACGACGGACACGTCGCCGGCGAGACTGAACCATAGCACGGTCGGTGGGGGTGCAGTGGGGGCATACCAGGGCTCCAACGAGGGCGGCGATGGGGGTGATCGAACGAGACGACGACGGCGGACTCATGCGAGGTCGCGGCAGGGGCTGAGGTGGACGAAATCGACGGGAGCTTCTTCTCCTCTGTTATGGCTGTCTCCGGCGGAATTCCGGCGATGGGCTGCTCAAGTAGCTCCGGCGAGACAGAGGAAACGATTAGTGGAGAGAGGGGAGTGGAATGGTGTGGCGATTGAGGCTGGGGGTGGCCTCCTTATATAGGCTCGATGATGGGACCGAAGGGTGTGGGCGGAGCTCGTCGGTGACGACGATACAGGAGGCTACCAGTGTGGGTGAGGTAGACGGATGGTGGGCGGTTCCCTAGCGATCATCTAGAGCTTAATGGCAACGCTAGGGGCGGTGGCAATCGGTCGGGAGCGTCGCGTGCTCTGGGGGACAGAGGTGGTGCTCGACGTGGTTCCTGGCGATCGTGGGTTGCACGGCGGTGCAAGGCCGTGATCGCGTGCTCTGGGGGACAGAGGTGGTGCTCGACGTGGTTCCTGGCGATCGTGGGTTGCACGGCGGTGCAAGGCCGTGTCTGGCAAGGTGAGGTGGTCAAGGCGGAGCGGCGCGCGTGGTCTACGGTCGAGGCGCGGTCTGTGGCGTGCTGGCGGTGAGGGCGCTCTGGCGTGCTCTGGCTACACGCAGAGACTTAGTGTGCGGCGTTTCCTCGGTGGTCCAGGGGCTAGCAGGGGCCGTGGGGTGGACCGTGGGCGACGGTGAGGTGGCGCCTTGCTTCCTGGAGCGGCGGAGAAGGGCTGGCGGTCTGCTGCGAGCTGCGCATGCTCAACCGGCGAGCATGGCATTGGGGTGGCGTGGTACTGGCGCTATGGACTAGGGGATGGGTTAGTTAATCTTGGTTAGAGCTAGGAGGGACAGAGGGATTAAGTGGGGTTCAATTGGGTGGCAAACTTCTGTAGAAACAGTGATATCACTAGTGAGTTAGTTCTGTGCATGCCAAGTGTTCGACCAAATGGCCGCATGAACAAAAGATTTGAATTTTTCAAAGATTTTTGGTGGAGTGGTTTATGTTATGCTTAAGCATCTAGGTTTGCTTGGGATCTTCAAATTGAATTCATTTGAGTGGTTTTTGAAAAAGTGGGATCTAGACATATGAACTAGATTCAATTTTCCAATTTCATTTAAAATTAGAGTTTGAATGTTTTTGGGATGACACAAAGTGGGCCTTGGCACATCACTACTTGTACTAGCAAGGGGTGCAAAGATCCACAATTTTCTCTGTTGGAAATTGAGTGCTAGGAACACCCAAAGTGTGGGCTAGGTGATTAAAATGGCAAAAGTGACCATTTTCTTATTTAATTCTTTTTTATTTCTTTTTCTTTGGGATTTGCTTGGGGATGGTCTAGATGATGTGTAATTCACCTTAGAGTCATTTTATAACCAATAGATCACTCAATCATGACATTTCAAACAACTCCTATTTTAGATGCACACACATATGAATGCTTAAAGATTTTTAAATGGAAAAGTTTTTGTTAACCCTAAATTGGGTAGATTTGATCTTGATTAACCTGGATTAAAGTTCTGGGATGTTACACTCTCCCACTATTTCCCCTAAAATAATGTTTTATGGCAATCCTTCATAAGAGTATCTCCAATAGACGCGCTATAATCAGGCGCGCTATAATTGTTTTGCAGCACCAATTTTCTAGTTTTAGCGCACGCGGACGTGTGAAGCATTTCAGGATGCTGTAAAATACACCGGACGTGTGAAGCATTTCAGGATGCTGTAAAATACACCGCGCGCCAAAAAGCACTTTACCAGGCGTTGTAAAATGCAACGCGTGCACGGAATCACAAACACGAAACACACACATATAGAACAAAGAATATCCAACAAATCAAATAAAAACACTAAAAATATAGTTCATAGTTCGTAGTAAAACGATAAACCTAAAACATAGTTCTAATAACGAACGATGAAACTACTAGAACTACTAGTAAACGATAAAACTAAACTACAACTCGTCGTCGTCATCCTCCTCCGTTGAGCTCTCGACTTCGGTCGACAAGAATAGGTCGAGACAACAGTCATCGTCGAGGGGGATCATATCAGGATATCGTCGGGGCCACCGAGCATGGTAGAACCTTGTGGGGGCATGCCAGGGCTCCATCGAGGGTGGCGATGGGGGCGATCGAACGAGACGACAACGGCGAACTCAGGCGAGGTTGAAGTAGGGGCTGAGGTGGATGAAACCGACGGGAGCTTCTCCTCCTCTGCTGTGGCTGTCTCTGGCGGAATTCCGGCGATGGGCTGCTCGACCGGCTCCGGCGAGAGAGGGGAAACAATCAGTGGAGAGAGGGGAATGGAATGGTGTGACGATTGAGGCTGGGGGTGGCCTCCTTATATAGGCTCGACGAGGGGACCGAAGGGTGTGGGCGGAGCTCGTCGGTGACGACGGCACAGGAGGGCTACCGGCGTGGGCGAGGTAGGCGGACGATAGGCGGTTCCCTGGCGATCATCTAGAGCTTAATGGCGACGTTAGGGGCGGTGGCAATCGGTCGGGAGCGTTGCGCGCTCTGGGGGATAGAGGTGGTGCTCGATGTGGTTCCTGGCGATCGTGGGTCGCGCAGCGGTGCACGATCGTGTCTGGCAAGGTAAGGTGGTCAAGGCGGAGCGGCGCGCGCGGTCTACGGTCGAGGCGTGGTCTGTGGCGTGTTGGCGGTGAGGGCACTCTGGCGTGCTCTGGTTACACGCAGAAACTTAGTGCGCGGCGTTTCCTCGGTGGTTCATGGGCTAGAAGGGGCCGTGGGGTTGACCGTGGGCGATAGTGAGGTGGCGCCTTGCTTCCTGGAGCGGCGGAGAAGGGCTGGCGGTCTGCTGCGAGCTGCGCATGCTCGACAGGTGAGCATGGCGTCGGGGTGGCGTGGTACTGGCGCTATGGACTAGGGGATGGGTTAGTTTAGGCTTGGTTAGAGCTAGGAGGGACAGAGGGATTAAGTGGGGTTCAATTGGGTGGCAAACTTCTGTAGAAACAGTGATATCACTAGTGAGTTAGTTCTGTGCATGCCAAGTGTTCGACCAAATGGCCGCATGAACAAAAGATTTGAATTTTTCAAAGATTTTTGGTGGAGTGGTTTATGTTATGCTTAAGCATCTAGGTTTGCTTGGGATCTTCAAATTGAATTCATTTGAGTGGTTTTTGAAAAAGTGGGATCTAGACATATGAACTAGATTCAATTTTCCAATGTCATTTAAAATTAGAGTTTGAATGTTTTTGGGATGACACAAAGTGGGCCTTGGCACATCAGTACTTGTACTAGCAAGGGGTGCAAAGATCCACAATTGTCTCTGTTGGAAATTGAGTGCTAGGAACACCCAAAGTGTGGGCTAGGTGATTAAAATGGCAAAAGTGACCATTTTCTTATTTAATTCTTTTTTATTTCTTTTTCTTTGGGATTTGCTTGGGGATGGTCTAGATGATGTGTAATTCACCTTAGAGTCATTTTATAACCAATAGATCATTCAATCATGGCATTTCAAACAACTCCTATTTTAGATGCACACACATATGAATGCTTAAAGATTTTTAAATGGAAAAGTTTTTGTTAACCCTAAATTGGGTAGATTTGATCTTGATTAACCTGGATTAAAGTTTTGGGATGTTACAAACCTTCCCCCCTTAAACAAAATCTTGTCCCGAGATTTAAGAAAGAAAACTAGGAACTAAAGAGATTTGGGAACTCAGTCCTAATGTAATCTTCTCGCTCCAAGTGGCTTCTTCTTCGGTATGGTTGCTCCATTGAATCTTGAGAAACTTGATACTCCTGGTCCGGGTGGTTGTGTAGGCTTCCTCCAAGATACGGATGGGCACTTCACGATACGTCAGATCCTTGTTGATATCAACAGCTCGGTGATCGATGTTCTTGAAAACTTCGATCTTCTCCGGCACTTCCAAGCATTTGCGAAGTAACAAGATATGGAACACATTGTGGATGGCTGACATCTCCTCTGGCAGTTCCAGTTGATAAGATACTTCTCCTCGACGATTCAGAATCTTGAAGGGTCTGATATATCTGGGGTCTAACTTTCCTTCAGACTAAAGCGTTGGGTTCCCTTCAATGGTGAAACCTTGAGATACACAAAATCTCTGACATTGAAAGTCAGGTCTCACCTTCTCTTGTCAGCATAACTCTTCTGTCTGGATTGGGCGGTCTTGAGGTGCTCACGGATTTTGTGAACCTTCTCTTCAGCTTCTTGGAGAATGTCGGGTCCAAAAATCTAACTCTCTCCTACTTGCGACCAATTCAAAGGGGTACGACACTTTCTTCCGTATAAGAACTCAAATGGTGCCATTTGCAAACTGGCTTGATAACTGTTGTTGTATGAGAATTCTGCGAAAGGCAGACAATCTTCCCATTTATATTCGTACTCTAACACACAAGATCTCAACATATCCTCTAGGATTTGGTTGACTCTTTCAGTCTATCCATCGGATTGCGGGTGATAAGCGGTGCTGAAATTTAACTTGGTTCCTAATCCTTCTTGGACTTTCTGCCAAAATATCGAGGTAAATTGGGCTCCTCGATCTGATACTATGGTCTTGGGGGTTCCATGCAGACTAAAAATTCTAGCAATGTACAACTCTGCTAGCTTCGAACTCTGGTAGGTTGTCTTGACAGGTATAAAATGAGCGACCTTGGACAGTCTATCAACGATGACCCAGATTGAGTCATTTCCCCTACTAGAAGTAGGCAAATCGGTGATAAAGTCCATTCCGATGGAATCCCATTTTCATTTCGGAATCTGCAATGGTTGCAACAGTCCTGCGGGTCTCTGATGTTCCGCTTTGACTCTCTGGCAGATATCACACTTGGCGATGTAGCTTCCGATCTCTCTCTTCATCTTGTGCCACCGAAATTACTCTTTCAAATCTTGATACATCTTCGTTCCTCCGGGGTGGATAGAATAAATAGTATCATGAGCTTCTTGCATGATAACTTGCTTCATCTCCGAATCTGCTGGCACACAGATACGTCCTTTGAACCACAAAACTCCTTCTTCGTCTTCGATGAATCCAGGTACCTTTCCTGTACCAATACGACGCTTGATTCCATCGATACTTTCATTTCCCTTCTGGGCTTCCTTGATTTGGCTAATCAAAGTGGGTTGAAGTTCAATGCTAGCTAGAAATCCTGTGCTAACTAGCTCAGTCCTAAATTGCTCCAACTCTTCATACAAACTTGGCTGCTTCTCCTTGATCATGGTGTTTAGCCTACATGGCAATCTGCTAAGAGCATTTGCTACCACATTGGCTTTGCCACGGTGATAGTGAATGTCAAGGTCATAATCCTTGATTAACTCCATCCATCTCCTTTGCCTCATATTCAGCTCCTTCTGAGTGAAAATATGCTTCAAGCTTTTGTGATCTGAGTAAATCTCACAGCGATTACCCATAAGATAATGGCGCCATGTCTTCAATGCCAAAACTACAGCTGGTAACTCCAGATCATGGGTCCGATAGTTCTACTCATGCTACTTCAGTTGTCGAGACAGATAGGCGATGACTTTGCCTTCTTGCATCAATACACATCCGAGATCAATCTTCGATGCATCACAATACACATCAAACGGCTTCTTGATATCTGGCATGATCAATATTGGGGCTGAAATCAATCTCTTCTTGAGCTCTTGGAAACTTGCTTCACATTTGTCGGTCCATTCAAACGTCTTGTCCTTCTTCCACAATTGGGTCGTGGGTCTGGTGATGCTCGAGAATCCTTCTACGAACTTGCGGTAATATCCCACTAACCCGATAAATGCACGGACTTAGGTTTGAGTGGTTGGGGCTTCCCATTCTTCGAAATCTTTGATCTTGGCGGGATCAACAACGACTCCTCCGGTAGACACAATATGTCCTAGGAATCCTACTTCTTTCAGCCAAAACTCACATTTGCTGAACTTGGCATACAATCGATGCTCTCTAAGGGTTTTAAGGATGATTCTCAGATGTTGCTCATGCTCTTCTTCTGACTTGGAGTAGATAAAAATATCGTCGATTAACACAATGACAAACTTATCTAGAAAATTCATAAAGATCTTATTCATGAGATTCATGAAATAAGAAGGGGCATTGGTTAATCCAAAAGACATGACCGTATACTCGTATAATCCATAACGAGTAGTAAAGGCGATCTTCGAAATATCCGTTGCATGAATCTTAAGTTGGTGATAACCAGTCCTAAGATCAATCTTAGAGAACACATTTGCTCTAGTCAACTAATCAAATAGATCCTCTATCTTTGGCAAAGGGTACTTGTTCTTGATGGTGACATCATTCAGCTTCCTGTAATCTGTGCACGACCGGTTGCCTCCATCTTTCTTGTCGACGAATAACACTGGCGATCTCCATGGCGATGCGCTTGGTTGAATCAAGCCTGTTGCCAACATAGCATCCAACTGCTTCTTCAATTCCACTAACTCTGAGGGGTTCATACTATAGGGTCTCTGGGCTATGGGTCCGGTCGGGGATTAGTTCAATAATGAACTCAATATCCCTATCCGGGGGCATACTTGACAATTCATCTGGGAATACGTCAGGATATTGTAACACCCCGTCCACTCCTGGGCCCGGGGGGTGTCACTCCTGGCAGCTTAATAGGATATCTAGACTGGCCTCACAGACCAACACTAGTCTTTTCTACGCACTTTGTCCTCACTCGTGCGCACCCGGTTACCCACTTCCCGGTCGGTCACCCATCCTACAATTGCTCTAGGCCAAGCACGCTTAACCTTAGAGTTCTTTTCGAATGAGCTTCCGAAAAAGTAGTTGCAACTTGTTGATATGGGTATCCTATCAATCCTATTAAGCCACGTGCCTGGATCTCACATACACCCACCCTTTAGAAGATCGATGCCCTCATCGATCAAGCACACCCCAGGAACGTTCCCTCTTGGCACGCATCTGTGCGTCCAGTGCCGGCACATGTGCCCTGTCGTGTCCACTCCGGGCCACACGCGCCATGCTCCACATGTCCCTCCACTGACCCGCACACACCCGTGTAATCGCAAGGGTCGGCTCTGATACCACTTGTAACACCCCGTCCACTCCTGGGCCCGGGGGATGTCACTCCTGGCAGCTTAATAGGATATCTAGACTGGCCCCACAGACCAACACTAGTCTTTTCTACGCACTTTGTCCTCACTCGTGCGCACCCGGTTACCCACTTCCCGGTCGGTCACCCATCCTAGAATTGCTCTAGGCCAAGCATGCTTAACCTTAGAGTTCTTTTCGAATGAGCTTCCGGAAAATAAGTTGCAACTTGTTGATATGGGTATCCTATCAATCCTATTAAGCCATGTTCCTGGATCTCACAGATATTCACAGACTATTCTGACTTGGTCTATGGTGGGTAGGGCTAGACTCTTGTTACACTTGAATTGACGGGGCAAGGTTTCAGATATATGCTCTACTAATACTCCAGAGCTACTGGTCATGGTGATGGCTTTCTTGGCACAGTCTATCAATCCTTTATGCTTTGACATCCAATCCATTCCTAGTACTACTTCCAAACCTTTGGTTCCAAGTACTATTAGATTGGCATAAAAATCTATCCCATGTATTCTGATAGGCACAACTTTGCAAATTTTTCTAGCTTTTTTAGTTGAACCGGGGATTTGAACTATCGTGGCATGCTTCAAGTTGGTTGGGTGAATCTTAGTAGTGCATGCAAATTCTTCGGTGACAAATGAGTGCGATGCTCCAGAATCAAACAACACTCTTGCTAAAACTGAGTTGACAGAAAACATACCCAGCACGACATCTGGCACTTCTTGGGCTTCTTCGGGGTTCATATGGAAGAGACGGCCATTGCGGTTGTGAGGGTTCCCTGGGGCGAATCTTCTTCCTGGTTAAACACGACGATGTTGTTGAGCTGGGGCATTCACATTGACAGTGGCGGCAATCTTCTTCAGGCACTCATTGGAATAGTGACCCTTCACTCCACACTCGAAACAAGTGATCTGGGACTTGTCTTTCGCTGCCACAGGCACAACATTGCTTCCAGTTCTGGGTGCAGTGTTGTTGTTGTTGTTCTTGGGAGGGGCACGGTTGAAATTGCTGGAGTTGTCGAGGTGATTGTTGTTTCCTCTGGACTTCACATTTCCTCCGCTACGGTTGGGGTAGCTTGGGCGAGACATTGGGGGTCAATTGTTCCACGGGGCATATCCGGCAGAAGGGTTGGGATGGTACTTCTGGTGACTGTTGGATCTAGCTTGGTGCATCATACGAAGTTTGCGGTTGTCGTTTGCTTGATTGATCTTCCCTTGCATCTGAATGGCAGAGTCGACTAGCTCTTCGAGATCCTCGAAGCGGATGTTGACGAGGACAGTCTACATTTCATCATGCAGTCTGTTCAGGAATCTCTCCTTCTTCTTGGCCTCAGTGTTGATCTCATCAGGTGCATACCTGGCAAGGGAAAAGAATCTGTCACGGTACTCCACTATAGTCATTCTGCCTTGCTTCAACTCTCTGAATTCATCCCTCATTCGGGTGACTAAACCCTGCGGCACGTGGGTGCGGCTGAACTTGATTTTGAAGGCTTCCCATGTCATCACTTGACCATGGTTCATTGTGCGGGTGCTGTTCCACCATGCTCTTGCATCTCCTGCCAAATAGTGGGTGGCAAAAAGAACTTTCTCTTTGGCATCCACTTCTGCTACTTCTAAGTTGTTATCCATTGTCTGCAACCAATCGTCAGCATCCAGTGGGTTTTCAGACTGGCTAAAGATTGGGGGATTGGTATTCTGGAAGTTTTTGAGTTTGGATCCATGATGATCCTGATTTCCATGGTTCTGGTTGTTGTGAGCCATCTGGGCGATCTGCTGCAGTGTTGCTAGATTAGCTTGGCGTTCTGCCCTACTAGCTTCATGGTCTGCAATGGGAGTTTGGAGAATCTGCAGCATTGGGTCTTGCGATGAGCTACTCCCTCCTTGGTTTCCACGAGTCATCTGAAGATTGAGATAGATAAAGGGGTAAGAGGGAAAGTTCTAAGGTTCATGGTTTTGATTTCAAAGCTAAAACTTTGAGTTTGACTCAGGTTTTTGCAACTAACTTATTTTCATTCATTCAAGCAAAGCACACGATACAAACACACACACCACAATATCAAAGGAAAACATATGGTTTCAAGAACCATTCTGCAAGCTACGATACAATGGGACCGATACTCCTCACTCTATGATAGTGCTCTAGTGCATCTACTCATCATCGATGAAGTCAGAGTCATCATCGTCGGTGTAGAAGTCCACGTCATCCTCCTCCAGATAGTCATTATCATTGCTGAGGTATGAGTCAATATCCCCTTGGATATCTTCACCTTCCTCTTCTTCTTCTTTTGCTACAATCTGAGCTTCTTGCTCCTTGATGGTCTTCTCGAGGTCGGCCACCTTCTTGCGAAGACGGTCGATGGTGCGATCCTTCTTTGTGTGTTGACGGCAAAGAGACTGACGATCCTTGACGAGCAATGAGAAAGTCTGGGCCTTCTGGGCGGCAAGGGCGAGGTTGTGGTTGGCGACCACTCTAGCATTGTCCAACTCCTTATGTCTGTCATATAGTAGGAAGTCAAGGTTCTCCACTTGACGCTTCAATATTGGGTGACTTGGCATCTCTAGCAGTATTCCCATGGAATCATGCCTTGCATAGTGAGCGAAGTGGGTTCCTTGGATTAGGTTGACACTCTGGGACACAGACGTGCAAGAGCTTCATGCATTGCCCTGGCTAATCTATCTAGCCAGTTGTTCTCTCTCACCGAGAACTGAATCCTCCTAGATACTGGTGCTTCTATCTTGCCTCGAAGATCAGCAGTTACTAGCCATTGTAGATCTCCTCCTGGTGGACCCGGGAGTTGAGCTCCAAGGAATTTCGGGTGCGGACACTCCAAGAACTTGGACAGTGAATCAAGATCCCTCTCGAAGATTAGTTGGTCTCCGTTGCCCAACTGGTAGAACTTGCTGTATTGGGCTTCCATCTATAAAAATTTAGGATGAGAAAGTTACTGAAGTGATCAAGTGTGTCAAAGTTTTATGTAGTAAAGTATGAATTTGGAGGAACATG
The DNA here is from genome assembly GCA_916181665.1 of Avena sativa. Lineage (NCBI taxonomy): Eukaryota > Viridiplantae > Streptophyta > Magnoliopsida > Poales > Poaceae > Avena > Avena sativa. Next base: position 621,469,438 of record OV702288.1, on the reverse strand, counting down.
AATTTTTTTGAGAGAAAGAATTCCCAAGGGTAAGAGAGGAAATAGTTTTCATAAATACTCACTTTGGTTTTTGAAACTAAGTTTTTGTTTGGACGTCCATTCTAACTATGGTCTCCTATGGTCAGGATGGCTCTGATACCAACTTGTCAACACCCGGATTTTTAATCCCAAATGCCTGTTATGCCATACATCGCAATCCCAGGATTATCATTTTTGCGAGACATAACAGATTGGATATCACAGTACATCATCCATTACAAACCATAATAAGGTCTTACACAAATAAATGATCTCATGATCCAGTCTTAGTATAATCAAGCAGTGGAATAAATAGCGTAGCAGTGGGGGCCATCTTCAGAGTCACAGGCAATGCTGACGATGGGAGATGATCCTAGTTGTCATAGTCGTCCTGATGTCCTCCTTCAGGGTAGTCCTCCTCATAGTCTGGCCATAGGAATAACCAGGGACAAAAGCCATGAGTACTCTTTAAGTACTCGCAAACTATCACTAACAAGTAAGGTAGTTCTAGTAGGAATGCTAAACTCTAAGTTTATTTGTAAAGTTAAATTTGAAACCTAAGCTGAGTTTAGAAACAAAGAAAGGTAAAATAAAGTTTGAAAACACCTAAGTGGGAACTTAGTTGTCATAGTCACAACTCTGATGTGGTCAAGTCATGTCACAATTCATTTCATAAGTCATTTTGAAAACATCTGACAATGAACAGTATGGCCACTCCAACTGTCCATAACCGCGGACGCGGCTATTCGAATAGTTTGAAACTCTGCAGAGGTGGTACACTTTTACCACAAGATTCGATACATCTGTCAGGGATAGCCATGAATCATCATACTTAGTATGCAGATAATCAAACATAACCTTTCCTTTACACACTCTAGTATAAGCACCTCTCCTATGAGTATGGCCTCCCAGCCATGACCATCTGTCATCCTGGGCACTGCATAGGTGGACAACACTGAGAGCTAGCCTCAGCTCAAACCTCTCCCGCGAGGGAACTAATACTAATGCATATAAACTTCCGGCTAAGCCTTACCCAATTCAGGTATTGTGGTTGTATGGTAAAATTGGAATGGTATCGCATCCGAACCCAACCATCAGTTTTATAAAAGGGCTAAGGCTCATGCCTCAACATTTTCATCATCATCATAACCATTGGTGTTTCTCAACACATGTCAAAACATCTCAATGGAAGGACTCATCCTTCCAAGGTTTTCATAAGTCATTTTCACCAAGTATTCCCATCTAAAGTGATCAAATTTTGGGTTTAGCTCTAAACTACTAAGTTAAGAGTGTTCACTAAGGTGGGATGGTAAGATCAATCTCATGCCATAGAATGACATCTAAGTCTAACTAGATAGGTCAAGTTTTATACTCTTTATGATACCTTTAAACAAGTAAAGGACTTTAGTAAAGTAAGGAAGATAAAACATGTAAATAAAACTTGGAGTAGGTATAAGTCAAAATGGTATAACCAAAGCATGCCTAATGCCTTTGCTTAGGTTATCTAGCTTGCAAGGGTTAGCTTGCATTATCAATGATGGCTTGCCTTGTGTAGTGCGGTGGTTGAAATTCTCTTCCTCCTCTTCTTGGTAGAACTCCTCCTCCTCGAAGACTTGGTCGGTACTATCGTCTATAAAATATGAATACATACGGAATACACAATCACCAAACAATACTTAACTAGTCTACTTAGCACACTAAGGCACACATTTGATGATCTATTATCATCACAAACATCACAAGGTTTAATGAACTAGTTTCATTTATTTTATTTGAGAAAAGTAATTTCTACTCATTGAAATTAACTAAGATTTAATATTCTCCAATTAAAATATGGGATCATGTGTACATATGTCATCACAACATATTCTAACACATGGTAATGTGATTTAAATGTTGGATCACATTTTAATAAGTTTAAGTTTAATATTTAATGATTTAAAGTGACTAGAAATGCCTATATAGCATTATTTTGGTACTAGTCCAAAGTCACTGCATGCAAACCTTAATATTATTACATATTCAGATAGCTATGGTTAATTGTGATTTTTGAGAGTTGGAATCAACTCAAAAGCTATTATGGTTGATTTTAGAAAAATATTTGAATGTGAAAAAGCTTCTGTCTTGTTATTTTTGCTAGGAGAGATCTCTAACTCTAATTGATTTAAATCCAACGGGCTTGGATAGATATTTTCATTACCTTTCCAACAAAATTGGAATCATTCAATTTGGATTTGTAAAACTCTCTGAAATGATTTTTAAGCTAAAGGACATAACTAACTTTTAATTAAAATAGAAAAACATATATTTGAATTACTGGGTCAGCGCGGGAAACTAAATGGGCCGGACCGTGTACACTCCGCGGTGCTGAGGGCTGCTGACAGGAGGGTCCCGCCTGTCAGTGACTCATTAAACGCGAAGCGGTACGGGGCGATAAGGACCACATGATTAGATCCTGGATCAACGGCTCACGGTCGTCGTCGACGACGGACACGTCGCCGGCGAGACTGATCCCTAGCACGGTCGGTGGGGGTGCAGTGGGGGCATGCCAGGGCTCCATCGAGGGTGGCGATGGGGGCGATCGAACGAGACGACAACGGCGAACTCAGGCGAGGTTGAAGTAGGGGCTGAGGTGGACGAAATCGACGGGAGCTTCTCCTCCTCTGCTGCGGCTGTCTCTGGCGGAATTCCGGCGATGGGCTGCTCGAGCGGCTCCGGCGAGAGAGGGGAAACAATCAGTGGAGAGAGGGGAATGGAATGGTGTGGCGATTGAGGCTGGGGGTGGCCTCCTTATATAGGCTCGACGAGGGGACCGAAGGGTGTGGGCGGAGCTCGTCGGTGACGACGGCACAGGGGGGCTACCGGCGTGGGCGAGGTAGGCGGACGGTAGGTGGTTCCCTGGCGATCATCTAGAGCTTAATGGCGACGTTAGGGGCGGTGGCAATCGGTCGGGAGCGTCGCGCGCTCTGGGGGACAGAGGTGGTGCTCGATGTGGTTCCTGGCGATCGTGGGTCGCGCGGCGGTGCACGATCGTGTCTGGCAAGGTAAGGTGGTCAAGGCGGAGCGGCGCGCGCAGTCTACGGTCGAGGCGTGGTCTGTGGCGTGCTGGCGGTGAGGGCACTCTGGCGTGCTCTGGTTACACGCAGAAACTTAGTGCGCGGCGTTTCCTCGGTGGTCCAGGGGCTAGAAGGGGCCGTGGGGTTGACCGTGGGCGATGGTGAGGTGGCGCCTTGCTTCCTGGAGCGGCGGAGAAGGGCTGGCGGTCTGCTGCGAGCTGCGCATGCTCGACAGGTGAGCATGGCGTCGGGGTGGCGTGGTACTGGCGCTATGGACTAGGGGATGGGTTAGTTTAGGCTTGGTTAGAGCTAGGAGGGACAGAGGGATTAAGTGGGGTTCAATTGGGTGGCAAACTTCTGTAGAAACAGTGGTATCACTAGTGAGTTAGTTCTGTGCATGCCAAGTGTTCGACCAAATGGCCGCATGAACAAAAGATTTGAATTTTTCAAAGATTTTTGGTGAAGTGGTTTATGTTATGCTTAAGCATCTAGGTTTGCTTGGGATCTTCAAATTGAATTCATTTGAGTGGTTTTTGAAAAAGTGGGATCTAGACATATGAACTAGATTCAATTTTCCAATGTCATTTAAAATTAGAGTTTGAATGTTTTTGGGATGACACAAAGTGGGCCTTGGCACATCACTACTTGTACTAGCAAGGGGTGCAAAGATCCACAATTATCTCTGTTGGAAATTGAGTGCTAGGAACACCCAAAGTGTGGGCTAGGTGATTAAAATGGCAAAAGTGACCATTTTCTTATTTAATTCTTTTTATTTCTTTTTCTTTGGGATTTGCTTGGGGATGGTCTAGATGATGTGCAATTCACCTTAGAGTCATTTTATAACCAATAGATCACTCAATCATGACATTTCAAACAACTTCTATTTTAGATGCACACACATATGAATGCTTAAAGATTTTTAAATGGAAAAGTTTTTGTTAACCCTAAATTGGGTAGATTTGATCTTGATTAACCTGAATTAAAGTTCTTGGATGTTACACTCTCCCACTATTTCCCCTAAAATAATGTTTTACGGCAATCCTTCATAAGAGTATCTCCAATAGACGCGCTATAATCAGGCGCGCTATAATTGTTTTGCAGCACCAATTTTCTAGTTTTAGCGCACGCGGACGTGTGAAGCATTTCAGGATGCTGTAAAATACACCGGACGTGTGAAGCATTTCAGGATGCTGTAAAATACACCGCGCGCCAAAAAGCACTTTACCAGGCGTTGTAAAATGCAACGCGTGCACGGAATCACAAACACGAAACACACACATATAGAACAAAGAATATCCAACAAATCAAATAAAAACACTAAAAATATAGTTCATAGTTTGTAGTAAAACGATAAACCTAAAACATAGTTCTAATAACGAACGATGAAACTACTAGAACTACTAGTAAACGATAAAACTAAACTAGAACTCGTCGTCGTCATCCTCCTCCATTGAGCTCTCGACTTCGGTCGACAAGAATAGGTCGAGACAACAGTCATCGTCGAGGGGGATCGTATCAGGATATCGTCGGGGCCACCGAGCATGGTAGAACCCTGTGGGTGGCAAGGGAGTAAATTTTGGCGTAGGATGGTGTCCAGGCATGCTCCAAGGCCGTCTTGTTCGTGTCAATGTCCCTCGTGGGATGATTTGGCAGGATGCGGATCTATAGGAGCCATTTGTGCCACCCTCGTTGAGGGAGATTTGAAGACCCATGTTCCTATGGCTAGTGGAGACAATGTTCATCTTGGATCCGCCATGTCACTTCTAATGTCACAATATTCAAGGTGTTGGTGGGATATCATGGAGGTCGTGTTTGGAGATGATCGGACATGCTTTGGAGGTTCTATCTCGCATGCTCAGGTTGAGTCGAGAGCTAGTGAAGTTTCCAGGGAGTTCTAGCAGCGGGTTGGGAGAAGTATGTTTGTTGGACGATCAACGTTTTGCAGCAATGCTCTCGACGAGGTGAAAAATTTCATTCTTGGCGGTCTTGGTTTCCTAGGTGAAAACCTTTGGTGGTTGTGACTAACAAAGACAGCTTCGTCGTTTCCTTGTTGAAGATTTTGTTTAGAGTTGGACCTTCTCCAGGATGAAAACCCAAAATCTAACCATGCTGGTCAGATCGTCCAGTGTTTGTGCAATGTTACCTTCCTGGAGACAGAGTCTAGGCGTCGTTAACACTGTTGGTGCTCTTGCTACGTGTCTCTGTTTGGTTCGGCGAGGATTTTTTTTTCTTTTTTTTTGGCTGTGTGCATCGTTCATGTCTTTTATAAACATCATGCTGTTGTAAAGGCTGGATGTAATTGGATTATTTTTGTATTAAAAGATTATCAAAAAATAGTGTGAATGTTGGCTTTAGGTTACTGTGTCCCATATGTATGAAATTGATCTGTAGCAAATTTGTGAACATAGTACAAATGAGTCGTATGATACATGCATTTTGATTATCTTTTTGTTTATTTATGCAGCATCACACATGTTGCTGGTTTTATTAAAGGTTCAAATGCACCTTAATAAATATAACATATGGTTCCCTTAGCTGCTAAGGGATGGCATTTCCTATCGATGGGAAAATGCTAACAACAAACTGACTTATGGGCAGCTTTAAGTTTCAAAGGCCAGTACTATGGACTATGGAATATGTAGTACAATATTATGCATGAAAAGACACCTGAAAAGTCTGCGATAGACTAAACTAACTGATTCCGTACATATTCTAAAAGAAACTAATCGCAGTGCATATGGTCGCATGCATGATTCATTATGCGCTCTGTTTCTGTTGATTTATTCGGGTTTAGACATAGAGAGAGAGATTAGTTTCAGGGATAAAATTGGGCATCTTCTTATTAGAGATCTTGTTGCTTGTTCATCTCCACAATTGCAAATGGCTGCTGCCTATACTGGAGTAGTCCTATGGCATAGTACGACAGAGTAGCCTCACATCACCACTTTCCACGACACACTGCTACCACAAGCATGCAGCGCCATCTAGCGACACGCGACGCCAATGGGACGGACACGTACGGGACTATGGGGGTAGGGGACCTCATCGCCGGGCGCAACCGACAAATCCATGGAGCCGCGAGCCCGACCTACCACACCCGCGCGTTCCCCGCCGTTTCCGGCCAACCGCCCCACTCGCCGGATTTCCAGAAAGGGGCAAGAAGCAGCAGCGGCGAGCCGAAGGATCACCACCGTCCAGCAAGACGAGAAATTCTTCACTTTGTAGTGTGATGGCTGTAACTCTGGATCACGTGCACTTGTAAGTAAGCAAAGTGTTGCTTCGTTTCGTGGTTGGCCAATCGCATGCGAGGAGAAGTGCGTGGACTTGTTGAGGGCATGGAGTAGAAAAAATCCTATGTTTCCGCTACTACTACTATACTAGTATTACTCTTTCTTCGTTTTCTGGGACGACGGAGGTGCGTGCTGGATCTCGACGGGCTCACGCTGCCGCACATCAGTCGAGGGGGTAGCATGTGTCCTCGCCGCCCGTGTTCCACAGGAAGTGCGCGTACGCCGCCGCGTGGTGCCCGTTGCTGGGCTCGGCGGCGATGGCCTCCTGGTACGTCTCCTCCGCGGCCGCCAGGTCGTTGCGCGCCTTCCACAGGAACGTCGCGTACCACCCCAGCGTCTCCGCGGCCGCCGGCTCAGCCCGCACCGCCCGCTTGAAGTAGTGCTCCGCCCTGCATGCGCGCGCGCGCAGAAAAGATACTCTTGTCAGCCACACGGTAATAAAGTAAAAAACCCAGGCCAATCTCGACGATGTCATTCCGTCGAACAGTTTTGCAGCAGCAGGCACCCACCGGTCGTGGTCGCGCTGCACCAGGTACAGGAACTGCGCGAAGTTGGCGAGCAGCAGCGCGTTGCCGGGCTCCTCGGACACGGCCATCTCGTACCTCTGCTCCGTCCTCGCGTAATCCGCGACGTCCTCCGTGTCCAGCTTCGCCTCCACCGGCGCGACCAGCTGCCCCAGGATGTCCGGGTCCATCAGAGCCTCCACGCGCACGCTCGCCTGCATTCTGGTCGCCTCGTCGGCGATCCTTTTCCAGACGACCAGCTCGTCCTCCGTCTCCTCCGCGCTGGCCCCTAGCGGCGTCGCCTGTGACACTTCCTGCTCCTCGGGCAGCACCGCGCCACTCTGCCGATACGCCGACTCGTCCGACCGGTCGTCGCCGGTGGCCCCGGCGATCGGCCGCGCCTTGCCGCCGCCGCCGCTGTTTCCGTCCACCGAGGGCGTTCGGGCAACGGACAACGTGTTCAGCGCGGCGGCAGTACCGTCGTCGAACCGCTGATCGGGACGGGCTTCCTTCTCCGCGTGCTGCTGGGCGTCGAGCATTGCGACGGCCGCCACGGCGGGCAGGGGAGGCGGGAGGTTGCCGGCCATCGCGATGTTGTCACCCATGGAGTGCACGGTGAAGTTGGCGAGGAGGAGCATGACGGAGACCATGAGGGCCGGGGTGCCGGCGAAGATGTGCTGGAACAGCCACACGAAGGACGCGTCCATCTCGGCGTGGACGCGCGCCAGCACGCTCTGCATGTCCTCGTAGAAGAGCGCCTGCCTCATCTGTAGCGCGAAGCTCTGGAGCTCCCGGATGATGAGCACCATGGACGAGAACGCGCGGCCCACCGCGCCGCGCCCGGACTCGCCGGCGCGGTCGACCAGCCGCTCGTCGTCCCACCGGCCCCGCTGCTCCTGCTGCCTCTTCTTCCGTTTGAGCATCCGCAGCGACAGCGGCAGCCCGACGTTGCTCGCGCTCCGCTCCACGCTCGCCGGCCACCCGCAGCCCCCGGCGCCCGGGTGCATCCCGACGGCGAGCTCCTGGATCCTCCTCAGGAACTCCTCGTCGTCCCCGCCGTGGCTCCCGACGCTGCCGATGCTGGCGCTGAGGGCGCGGGACAACATCGGATGCCCGCCGCGCCGGCGGGCGATGCCGACGCTCCAACTCGCCAGCGACGACGAATTGGCCCTCGACAGCCTCGTGCAGCCGCCGCCGCCGCCAAGAACGGCAGGACGTGACGACGTGGCGATGGCAGAGGACGACGCCGGGGAGGAGGAGGAGGAGGGGGTGGGACCTGAATGGCGCCCATGAGTCACCGCAACCTCACGCCCGGCCACCACCGGAACGACGGTTGGGAAATGGCCCGGAGCTCCACAACGGCGGGAGGCTAAATGCAAGGAAATGGAAAGGGAATGGAGGGAGGGGAAACGAACGAGCGGTGGCCTTAATTCAGGATCCGGAAGGTGTGTGTCCTGGTCAACCTTCCCCCAGGGCGCTCGTGAAGCGAGCGATCCAGCACCTGTGTTACGGTGAGTCGGTGACCACCGTGGCGTGGCGGGATTATATATAGCCAACCGGAATGGAAACGATATTTTCCGTCCTTAATGTAGAAACACCGGCCAAAATTAGCGCTCTCTCGACGCAAACGGAAATGGGTCGAGGATGGAAAATGAAGAACGGAGATGGCAGGTCGCAAGTGAAGAGGGAGAGGGAGGAGTGGTGCGCCAAGACGAAGAGCGTGCTTCGTCTAGTGTGGGCAGGCCGTGCTATTTATTTCCTGCCACCCAGTGCGTGGGTGTGCTCGGAGAATCTGCAGACCACCGTCTCTCGCTCCTCTGTACGGCTGCACTCTCTCACCAGTCCTCATCAACGTGTGTGCAGGGTGTGGCCACCTTCATTTTCTATATACTTTTAAACGTTTTGTTATTGGAGTATATAATTCTTCAACGCGGGTATGTTGGAAAATTGTATTGGACAACAAGTATCTCTAAATTATATCAAACAAAATAAATTAGAAGGCCGTTTGTATGTTTAGAGAACTAGAGGCATGTTTATATATACTTGTCCTAATTGTTATAACAAATGTATAAATCCTATTTTCGTTCTTACACATTTTTCGATGCAATGGATATCGATTTTACAATTCGATCATAATTTATGTGAATCCATTGTAGGTAAAAGCTGAACCATTTTGAATTGGATTAGAAGAACTCAGGGTTTGCTCGAATCCTATCGTCTTCACCCGTTGCATCTGTTGCATCGAGAAAAAAATAACATAATTCAAACCGCCTATATAGGCCATGACAGCCAACACTTCCACAAGCATCCACAACTTACAAGTCTCGTGTCATATTCATATAATGGGCACCGAGCAGTGGCAGAGCCAGGAATGGAACAAGCCCCGGGCCAAAAATTAAGCGGGAAAAAACTCCTCCAATAGCACAGAAAATTTGGTACGATAGCAACATAAACATATAATCCATCGTTAACCAGTGCAAGAACATACATAAAAGATGACTAAACCTAGAAATAGTAGTACGGAATACAAATACAAATACAAATACAAATTTGGTCCCGTAACGGCTTGTACAAGCTGTTTTCCCTCATGTTTTACTGAGTAAATGCAAATACTTCTTAAATTCATCATGAAGCTTATAATGATATCACCACTTTGTTGAATTATAATCATCATGCATGATATTCTATAATTCAATCCATATTATGGTTTACCAGATGCGGAGTTTTAGTCATATCATAAGAGACATGGTTTACCCAAGTCAAAAGATCAAATATCTTAAAGGACTTTTATGTTCCATCAAAATGAAACTACCATTGTGACTTAAACATTAGTGTCATTCAAAATTATATCATTATTAAGTTTAAATATCTTTTGGCATTTTCAATGGTTTTATAAATGCTTTAACCACTGCCATTTAGATAAAGATAAGAACAACTCATTTATAATCGCAATGTGACCATAAAAGAAATCATTCATATAAATAGAACAACTCATTTATTTCTCATTAATATGAATAATCATCTCACAAGATGTAAGACACACTAATAAGGTTTACACATAATGATGACAAAAGCTCTTATTCAGATCGATGCTAATCTGAATGATAGATGTGGAGGGAGAATGTCGTCGGCCATCAACCAGATTATTTGTCATTACATCATTTTCTCCTCGTCCCTTTAGCAAGCTCTTTAAGAAGATGGACCTATTTTCATAAAACAGTACAAGTATCAGTATACTTGGTAAACTGCAGAGTGTTTGCGAGAAAACATTTATAATTTGTATACCGAATATGCCTTCTTCATCCATGACATCCTCTTCGATTGGATCTACCTCGAGAGTTCTTAACTTAGTTACAAACTCATGAAAAGTGAACTCTTAGTCTCCCATGATGTAGTTCATGACGACGTCTTTGTAGCTTGGAGGTAACGAACGCAGCACTCCATCTATCGGAAAGTTGTCAGTCATCCAATAGTCCACATCGTATGCAAAGCATTCATGCATGACAACCAGGTGACATTTCAAGTTGCCATCTTCCCTCATTTTAGTTGAGAGAAACTTGTTCAATGTCTCATACTTCTTAAGCCTGAATTATGGTGTGAAGAGTGCTTTAAACTCAACAACCATCTCAAATGCATTTGTGTTGAATAAACACAACCGCAACTCAGTCTCCATCGAATGATGCATGGCACATTGAACAACAATGGAGGTGTCACGTCTAGCACGATAATCTTTATTATCTTTCTCACTTGCTGAGTCAACGGGATAATATCCTAGTGGTTCTTGTATCACGTGTGAAAGAGCATGTGTTCCTCCATGTGTGGTTTTGATAATTAATGACAATCTCTATCAACTAATGTTTGCATCGAGTTACACTTGTAGGAGTTGTCTATTGGCATTGCTTGGACCATTTTTTGGCTTCAAGGTATAAGAAATGACGAAGAAGAAATGTCCAAGGGCTTTGGGCCTATTGGAATCATGTTGAATAAATAAGATGATTCAAGGTTGATCAGGATGAAGAATGGGTCAATACTCGAGAAGAAATAAAGTTGTGCAAGTTCAAGATGTTCCATATCTAGAAGATATCATGCTTGATGCTTGCCATCCTCGGTGATCATGGATCAATGAAGGCAAGCTCAAAGAAGAGGTTTCCCCACGGTGTATGGGGGAGCAAGTCGTAAGTCTTCATCAAGCGAGCACAAGCAAAAGAAATCAAGAAGAGCATTCCAACTTGAGGAGGACAACATCATCTACATCAAGCTCAAGTGGAATGCTCAAGTCAAAGGTATGATCTTGATAGGTTTTCCCTTTTTGCCGGTCTCATGTTCTTAGTTGGGACACCGGGTTTAGGATAGATAGCCGTACTATCAAGAGGGTTTCTCGAGTGAGTAACTCGATCATATCTTTCGGAGAGATCTCAAACCTTTGCATATTTAGCATCATCTTTCTTGGTTGTTATTTGGATATTATCCATGTGAGGTTCTAGAGCTTGTGGTAATCTTCATAACAAGATCTCTAGTTCATCAAAAACATACTTCCCTTTTATATCCTATTGCGTTCTTGATCTTGGAGGTTTTCCGGTTCCATACCTTGGGAGGTATCTCACATACTTATACTTGATTTTCTCTCCCTTGGTGGTATCCAACAAATTTGGATTCATCCTGTTCGAAGTTTGGATACTCGAGTTACTGCATTTGCTGCTGCTGCTAGAGTTGTCTGTCGTGTCCGGTAGTACCGGACTCCCTGTACGGTAGTACCGCTTGGCAGCGGTAGTACCGTCTAGCGGTATCGGTCACATCTGAACCTAGCAGCAAGATGGGGATCCTCCTCAGGAGCGTCCGGTACTGCCCCTAGTACTACTGGTGTTCCAGCGGTAGTACCGCTCTGTTACCCGAAAATACTGGTAAGTGGTAGTATCGCCTATGGATCTGGTACTACCATTGGTCGACTAGACTAGGCTGGCTCAACTAGGCTGACTTTCCCGATTCTTGTTTCTGGTACTTGGACGGTACGGTACTACCGCTGCCAAGTACGGTAGTACCGGTCGTCGTAGGTGGGTAACATGCATATTTGCCTGCCCCTATAAAAGGGGCCCTTCTTCTCCATTGGACTTTATCCCCTTGAGATCTTTTTCCCCTCCACTATTGAATCTCTTGAGCTTATCCTCTCCATATTCCTACCATGATTCTTGCATCTATTTCAGGGAAAAGATAGAGGAGATCTAGATCTTCAATCACTCTAATCCATCTCTCCTCTAAGTGAGGGGAACATCTTGGAGACTTTTGTGGTTTTCCTTTTGTGTTCTTCCTCTCTTATTCGCCCAATAGCTTTTGTAGCTTTGGTGGAATTTGGTAGTGAAGGACTTGCCATTGCATTAGGTGCATCGGTATGAGTTCTCCTCGGAGGATTTGGTTGGTGAACTAAAAACGCTTGTTACTCTTGGGTTCGTGGAACCCTGGACGGTTTAGTGGCCTTTGTGGTGATTTCTTGTGGCCTCCAATTAAGGTGTGGAGCTTGATGACTGATGACCCACAAGTATAGGGGGTGTATCGCAGTATTTTTGATAAGTAATAGTGTCGAACCCAACGAGGAGCAGAAGGTGCTAGCTAGTGGTATGGATCAGGATTTCTCTGCAAATACTTAGCAAACGGATTTTTAGGGGTTTTTTATAAAGCAAGTAAACAAAGTACGAGTAAATAAAAGACAGTAGGAATAAATGAAGCAAGTGGCCCAATCCTTTATGCAGCAAAGGACAAGCCGGTTGTATTACTTAAGATGACCAAACGTTCTCGAGGACACATGGGAAGACTGTAAAGTGCTTTCGCTTCATATAGTTGATTAATCTTCTCTAGCTTGCTAAGTGTTGTGTGGGTGAACCTGTGCTAATGTACCGACCTTCGTAGGACTAATACATACTTGTGATTATACCCCTTGCAAACATCCGTAAGTACAAGAAAGTAATTAAGGTAGAAACCTAACCACAACTTTAAACTCTAAGACCCTTATGTCCCTTGTGCAATGGTTTCCTAACGGGGGTTCAGGTTTCTGTCACTCCGGCAACCCCTACGATTAGTAGCCAAATACACAATGCATTCCCCTAGGCCCGTATAGGTGAAGTGTCATGTAGTCGACGTTCACATGACACCACTAGAATAAGTACACCACAACTTAAATATCAAACTATTGAATCTTTCTCAACACAACTCCACTACTAACAACATGACTTCTCCCATGTCCTCAAGAACAAAACGAACTACTCACAAGACATCATATGGATCATGATCAGAGATGGAATAATGATGTATAACAATCTAAACATAAACAATAATTCAATGGTTCACTCAATAGCATCAACTACAAATTGTAATCAACACCGGGAAAGTTTTCCCTCGGAACTAATGCAAGATTCAACCCAATTGTTACAGCAATATGGAGATGGTGATGAGGGTGCTGATGATGATGATGGTGGTGATGATGATGATCCCGATGAAGTCCAGCTTGATGGTGGTGTTGATGGCGACGATCTCCCCTCTCCGGGAAGGAATTCCCCTGGTAGAAATTTGTCTGCTGGAGAGATCTTTCTCTCTCGGTGTTTTCCGCCCCGCAGAGGCGGCGGAATCTTTCTGTGGCCGCTCCCTGGGTCTTAGGGTTTCGGGAGGATGATATACGCTAGATGGGAGAGCCTGGAGTGGGCCAGGGCGACCACACCACCTGCTGGCGCGGCCTAGGGCTACCCGCGCTAGGGGGTGGTGTGGGCCCCATGTGGCCCATCTCCAGCCCCCCTTCTAGTTTCCTTCGCCTTCTGGAAAAATAGGATTTTCCGTATATTTTCCCGGATTTTCTGATCTTCGCGAATTTTGCCTCCAAACAACACTTTTTTCATCAGAATCCTGACTGCAGCGGTCCATGCTCCAAAAGTCATCAACCATGAAAAAACAGATGAAATAACATAAGTATCACCTCTCAATACGAAATATATCAATGAATAACAGTGAATTATGATATAGAATAGTGATGCAAAATGGATGTATCAACTCCCCCCAAGCTTAGACTTCGCTTGTCCCCAAGCGAAACTAAGCTCAATAAACATGGCCTCAGGTTTATGGAGTGAAGAGTCGATAAAAGAATACGGACAAGAAGCATCACATTCATCAAATACATAGATCATAATAGAAGACAACTCACTATTATATAACTCAACTTGCAATGAGTAAAGGAAACACAATAAAGATACATAAAGTGAATCATAATTGGTAATGGCAAACATAGCTCTTGGTCGAAGAATAGTTGATAATTTGCTGGAGTTCACAAATAACTGGTTTTCCATGATAGCTTTCAAAGTAGTAAACACCAAGATAAGAGCAATGTGCAAAACAAGGAACATAAGAAACATGATCGAATAAATCATCATATGAATGAATGAAACACAACAACTCAAAACACTTGCTGAGATAGAAAGGAGTAGGTTTACTGACTCGACTAAAAAAAGGTAAAAGAAAGGCCCTTCGCAGAGGGAAGCAGGGATTTCAAGTTTCATAAAGAGCTCCAAAAAATTGCGGTACTTATTAGCTTTCAGCTCTCATTGCCCCTATCATAGGCATCTTTAGGTGATTAAGGTTAAAGTGATCAAATATGAGGATATGCTTGACAAGTTGTAAATTGAGAATCTCATGTCCCTTGAATACGAGGGCCGCTCCTCATTCTACTCAAGTTTAGTCACCGGTAAGTTCTTGTCATCGTAAGCACATATGTATCATGGAGAACCGCCAATGGGGTACCCCTTGCCCGATGATACGGAAGAATCCCCATATCAAAATGACAAGGCAAGTAGACAACAAGCATCTCAGCAATCTTCTTATTTACCATGGGAATATGGTGCTTTTTTTCTCTCTTTCCTCTTTTCATAATCTCTTTTTTTCTCTTTTTTTCTCAACATCGGACTCTTTTTTTTATAAGAAGAATGCTTCATAGACAGCTCATTATGTTTATGCTGCAGGTTTCCACCATGTCAGCATGGATTATACCTACGGCCCAGGCGTTTCTCTAACACATATACATAACTCCATGGACTTACAAGCTCCCCTTTCATTTCACACCGACGACATCCATAGACAAAAGAGCATGATATCAACTAGGTACAAAGTACCCGTGCAATGTTGAAAGCGTTCCCCATGATAGCATGGTTCTGCTAATCACCAACAAATAAGTGCAAGCATATACAACACAGACGACATGGTAGTTCAAGTTTATTAAGGGTAAGAAAAGTAAAGTGTGCCATCAAGTTCGTGAGAGCTTTAATCACTAGTTTTCTCATAACAAGTTTAATTTGGAAGGTAAACAAAAACATGAATATACTTGGAATAGCATATGCTAATGGGTAGGTATGGTGGACTCTTTGGAATAACTTGGTTTAGGGAGTTGGATGCATGAGTGGAACTCATACTTAGTTGTGGAGGCTAGCAAAAGACTAGGAGCAACAAAATAGGAGAGAAATAATGGCCATAATCATGTAGAGCGACAAAACATCATTGATCAAAGCATAAAGTGATACTACAAGTTGAAAACTAAAGGATCATAAAGGCTATGGTGACTTGGAATAGTCATGACATGGTGTGAGCATGTGCCAAGTCAACCCAAATAAAGCATCAAAGGAGAATACCATAATACTATGCTTTAATATGCTAAAACAACGTATGATTCATCCAAGGCACATTTAGCAATCTCAATTGTTTATAACAAGTCATGCTACAACAAAGAATACTAAGCATAAAGCCAAAACAATATCAAGCATGGCATGAAAAAGCATAGGCCACAGTCAAAAACAAGCTCTCTTTACCACTTAAGCATGAACTTTCCTACTCTTTTCCAAACCAAACCAAACTATTTGAAATACAATGTATGAAAGAGGGTGACATGGGTATACCCTATAGGTACTCGAGCTTGGTATATACGGCCTAAATACAGTGGAAGCCCATGGTGTCGCCAAGGCCCAAGGGAGGACTCGAGTGACCTACGGACTCTCGATTGCTTGAAGAACAAGAAGAAGCTAAAGATAGAAATGTTCAAAGGGGAAAACCCTAACCTGTAACCAACTCGACCTGCTATCCGAAACCTAGCCTATCTATATAAAGGCTAGGAGGGGGCGGAGAGAAGGACACACGCAACCCTAGTTTCCATCACCTTCGCCAGATTGCATCTGTGCACCATTGTAATCCTCGATTCCTTTGATAATTCCACGAGCAGACAAGCAGGAGTAGGGACCTCTACGAGGCCTGAACCTGGGTAAATCTTTGAGTCCCCTATGTGCTTGTTTGCTAGCCGATATATGTCTCCAGCGCTCCCTCCTTCTCCAAAACCCAAGTCCCTAACAATGGGCATTGATGAGTTAAACCCTCATCAATTGGCGCCGTCTGTGGGAACTGGGAGTGCTGGTGTTACGGCTTCTTCGGCCCCATCAACCACGATCTACAACTCCGCAATAGCGGAGATCCACCAGCTCTTCGGCGCGTTCGACTTCACCGTCCACACGCCGGCCACTCGCCCGGCCTTCGAGTCCATGGGCGACGGGATCAGCCTGGCGATAGGGAGCTTCCGCTTCCAAGTCGGTCAGATGGGCACGCTTCGCATGCCTGATCAGCCGACGGCGCTGTCGATTGCCCTAGCATCATGGTTCCCTCCATCGATCGGCACCCTCAGTGAACTCAACGCCCCGACAACAGTCGAGAAACACGGTCAACGACAGCAGTCGCGACTCCGATCTGAGCGATCTGGTCACTGAAGATGGAACCTACGGTTCCAGATCTGAGAGTTGTGGAAGCAGCAGCTTCCCCAATCACTTCATGTGCGCCATCATCAACGCAGGTGATACCTCTGCCAACCGTGACAACACGGGCAATCGCGGTAACAGAACCGACCTGCCTAACGGCGACAACGGTGGCAATGGCGGCAACGGCGGCAACGGTGGCAATCGCACCCCCGTCGACAATGGAGGAGCAGTCGAACCTCCAACCATATTAAACGAGCAAACCGGCGAACGCGTTGTGATCAGGCTCAATGAGCAAGAATGGGCTCGTTGCCGCGAGGCCCTACAAGGCGCTCCTCTACCCTTCGGATCCCTGCAAGAACTGTTGATGGGCTACCACTGGCTCCTGAAGGAAGAATTCAAGTGCCAAGTACAAACAATCGTGCAACTCGAGGCGCGCAAAAAGGCAGCAGACGAGTCGAGCCTTCGTCGTGCCGGGCTCTCCTCCCATGGAGGATCCTCCTCAAAGGGCAACGAGTACATCGCCAAGAAGAGGCAATCTCGGATGGCCCATCTCACCGAGCAAGAATGCATAGAAGCTAAAAATGTCCTCGCCTTCAGCTCTATGACAGTCGACACACGGGGCAATGTGGTCCCCAAGACGCCGCAGGCTGCAGTGACAGCGGCCACCATGTACCTCCTTAACAACCAACCGCCAACTAGAGATCCCCGAGCCGCCATGCACCGATCTACGATCGCGGGCTTGGGATTAATCGAGGTCGCCCTCGACAAGGAGCCAACACCGGAGCCGAAGAAAGGCAAAGCGCTAGCAAAGCGTTATTCCTCGCCCTCATCCAGCGATGACAGTCACGACATGTCTCGACGCTGCCGCTCACGGCGACACGACCGCGACTATGATGCACGCGACGACCTCACGGAGCGCAAGATTGACAAATCAAGGGCGCGACGCGCTCGGTCGACTGACTCGAAAGAGGAAGATGTGGAGCTCTGCGGCGCCAGATGCTTCAGCAGATCCATCAGGCAAAAGCGAATGCCCAAAGGGTTTAAACTCCCATCGGAGAACCCAAAGTTTGACGGCCTACAAGACCCGAAGATCTGGCTGGAAGACCACATCTCCTCCGTCAGGCTCCACGGCAGCAGTCGAAGCACGGCCATGCAATGCTTACAGCTACAGCTGCAAGGCGCTGCCCGAGCATGGCTCAACAACCTCCCACGCGGATCCATTCGCAGCTGGGATGAGCTGGTTTACAGCTTCGTGCGCAATTTCAAGGGCACGTACAAGCGTCCTGCATCAATCGAAGAGCTAAGATGTTGCCAGCAACGATCGGCCGAATCGCTACGCTCCTACATCCAAAGGTGGTCCATCATCAAGAACTCCGCAGAGAACATCTCGGAGGATCGCGCGATTGACGCATTCAATGGCGGCGTCCGCCGCCTAGAACTCAGGGAGGAGCTGGGCCGCTCAGACCATCGACCACCTGATGGAAATCGCGAATCGGTGGGCCGATGGAGAGGATTCGGTGAAAAATCGCGTTCACTCTGACGAGGAGGCGGAACTCGAACGCAAACGCGATCGCCGAGGCAAGCGCCGCATGTGCATCTACGATGACCGCGATGACATCAACATGGTCGCAGCTGGCTACACCGACAGACGCGACGATAACCGCAACAGCGGATACCACGACTCCGGAAAACCATGCAAGTGTGGCAACGCCGCAATCGCGATAAGGCACCCGCGACATCCATTGAGGACAAACTGTCCTGGCCATGTACGGTACACTTCTACATCGACAAGCATGATGGAAAGAAGAAGTCCAGCCACCTCCTCAAGGATTGCCGCGAGTTCCTCAAGCTACACGAGGGATTGGTTCGGATGAACCGCAACATAGTCGAAAGAGGCTACGGAGCCGCTCCAGGCGCCATGGCACATGGCGCTCCGCCACCACCTGGGCCACCCCCGAATGCAGCTGCGTCGGACCAACACCACGGAGGCAAACCATACCCACGAGCCATGGGCACCATGATGATCCAAAAGGGACGCCCCTCGAATCGGTTTCAGAAGGCCATCACTCGCCAAGTCAACCTGGCCACACACTCGCCACCATCTACTACTGAGTACCTCAGCGGAAGCGAGTCCTGCATCACCTTCGACAAATGCGATCATCCGCCTCAAGTACCCCATCCAGGCCATTGCCCCCTCGTACTCGAGGCGCAAATCGGAGGCTTCGACATGAGCCACGTCTTCATGGATGGCGGACGCGGTATCAACCTTATATTCGCGAGTACCTTGCAAGCAATGAGGATCCCTCTAACTTTCCTGGAGGCCTCGGACACAACATTCCACGACATCGTCCCAGGAAAAGGCGTATATCCCTTGGGCAAAATCAACCTCGACGTCATATTCGGCACGCCGAAGAACTTCCGGCGCGAGCGCGTCGACTTTGAGGTTGTCAACTGGCCCTCACAATACCACTGCATCCTCGGACGTGTCGCGTTCGCTAGGTTCATGGCAGTGCCACACTACGCCTACCTGCATATGAAAATGCCAGGTCCCAATGGCGTCATCACGATCAACGGGAGCTTCGAAAGATCCGATAGTTGCGACAGGGAATTCAACAGAATTTCCTAGTCCTTTGGCATGCAGGAAGAACTCACGAGACTAAAGGAGTCGACAGACAACAGTCTGCCTCCCCTGAGCCGGCCAAGTTCGCCTGATCTATCCTTTGACTCATCGGTGCACACAAAGGAAGTGCAGGTCCACCCATCGGATCCCGCCAAGAGGGCCCTCATCGCCAACAACTTGAGTCCCGCATAGGAACTCGCGCTCGTCGAATTCCTCCATGAGCACTGGGAAATTTTCGCCTGGTGTCCTGTGGACATGCCAAGAGTTCCCACGGAATTCGCCGAGCACGCACTCAACGTCAACCCCGACGCAAGGCCAGTCAAGCAAAAAATTCGGCGATTGTCCGAGCCACGAGCGCAGGCAGTTGGAATGGAGATCAATAGACTCCTCGACGCCAAGTTCATACGCGAGATCAAGGAAAGCACTTGGCTCGCCAACACAGTGCTGGTACCAAAAAAGGACACGGATATCCTGCGGATGTGCATGGACTTCGCCTCTCTGAATAAGCACTGCCCAAAGGATCACTTCCCGTTGCCACGCATCGACCAGATCATCGACTCCACCGCGGGATGCGAGCGCCTCTGCTTCCTGGATGCCTACTCAGGCTATAATCATATTCGAATGAAGGAGGAAGACCAAGAGAAAACAGCGTTTACAACGGCCTTTGGTGTGTCCTGCTACAACACAATGCCCTTCGGGCTAAAGAACACGGGAGCCACCTAACAGCGGTGCATGCAGGCTTGCCTCAAGGAACAACTGGGTCGCAACATTCAAGTCTATGTCGACGACATAGTAATCAAGACCAAGGAAGAAGCCTCCCTAATCGACGATTTGCGTGAAACCTTCGCCAACCTCGACCGCTACCGAATCAAGCTCAATCCGGACAAATGTGCCTTTGGCGTGCCATCTGGGCAACTACTCGGATACCTCATCTCCGCGAGGGGAATCGAGGCAAACCCGAAGATAATAAAAGCCATACTGGCCATGGAGAAGCCGAAAAACATAAGGGGCGTTCAGCAGCTGGCTGGGCGAATCGCTGGGCCCTCAGTCGATTCATCAGTCGGATGGGTGAAAAGGCGCTGCCCTTCTACCAACTCCTCCGCAAAGTTGAAAAGTTCGAGTGGACCAACGAAGCGCAGGAAGTACTCGAAGACCTCAAGCTCCTTCTATCCACCTCGCCGGTACTAGTGACCCCACAGGAAAGGGAACCACTGTTGCTATATATCTCCGCCACCAACCAGGTGGTCAACATAGTGCTCGTCATCGAGCGAGCCGAGGAAAACAAGGTCCACGGGGTACAACGCCCAGTATACTACCTCAGCGAGGTCCTCATGCCAACAAAACAGCGGTACCCGCACTACCAGAAGCTAGCGTATGGTGTCTTCATGACCGCCCGGCGACTGCGCCATTACTTCCAGGAACACCCAGTCGTGGTGGTCAACGACGCCCTGTTGGGGCATATCCTCAATAACCCCGACGCCACGGGACGAGTCGCGCTTTGGGGAATAGAATTGTCTCCATGAGACATCACATACGAAAAGCGCGACGCAATCAAGTCGCAAGTTCTCCCTGACTTCCTCGTGCACTGGATGGAGAACCAGCTCCTGGACAAACCAGATATGTCCTACCTCTGGACAATGCACTTCGATGGGTCCAAGCATAAGGACGGAGCAGGCGCAGGTGTCATACTGACATCACCTCAAGGGGACATGTTGAAGTATATCCTGCGAATGCAGTTCACAGCCTCCAACAGCGAAGCTGAATACGAGGCCCTGCTACACGGGATGAGGATGGCAAAAGCCTGCAGCGCTAAGAGACTCATTATTTACGGCGACTCCAAGTTGGTCGTCAACCAAACAATGCATGAGTGCGCGCACTGAACGACAACATGATCGCCTAGCGCGACCTCTACGACACACTCGAAGGGGACTTTGATGGCTGCGAGCTGCGACACGTAGGCTGCGAAAGCAACGAAGAGGCAGATGCACTCGCCAACATAGGCTCTACCTGCGCCCCCATACCACCTGGGGTATTTCTCGAGCGCATCTGCGAACGCTCCATCAAGCCAAAGGCAGCAGAGAAGAAAACAAGCGCATCAACGGACTCAGGGGCTATGCCGCCCAATGAGCCAATGGCGCTCGATGACCCAGAGCTGGACACAGGACTCAAAGGACCAATGAGCGTCATGATGATCGAATCATCCTGGACTCAGTCGTACATCACGTACCTTCTCAGCAAAAGGCTACCGGACGACCCGACTGACGCCCGACACATCGTGCGGCGATCCAAGGCATTCACTGTTATCAACAGCGAGCTGTACAAGCGCAGCATCACAGGAGTGCTCTAGCGGTGCGTCTCCATGGCTGACGGAAAAGTTGTTCTCCTCGACATCCATGAGGGGACCTGCGGACACCACGCTGGCAGTCGCGCCCTCGTGGCCAAAGCTCTACGAGTTGGGTTCTACTGGCCTACGGCCATGCGCGATGCCAAGGACATCGTCCAGAAGTGCAACGCGTGCTAGCGATTCGCGGACAAACCACAGGCGCCTGGCGTAGAGCTCCGGCCAATTCCGTTGGCCTGGCCCTTCGCGCAATGGGGACTCGACATGGTCGGCAAGCTCCCTAAGTCCTCACGAGGAGGTTACGTCTACCTCCTGGTGGCAGTCGACAAGTTCACCAAGTGGATAGAGGCAATGCCAGCGACCAATCAATTAGGGCATAGCGCAGTCAAGTTCTTCGAGTCCATCGTCTTCCGCTTCGGGGTACCACACAGCATCATCACAGACAATGGCACGAACTTCACATCCAAGGAGTTCCAAGAATTCTGCAAGAACCTGGGAATCAACATCAGCTACGCTTCGGTGGCACATCCACAGACCAACGGTCAAGTCGAAAAGGCGATCGGACTCGTCTGTGGCGGCATCAAGAAGCGACTCCTCCGACCACTCGAACAAGCCGCGGGCTGCTGGCCTGACGAACTACAATCAGTACTTTGGAGCTTACGTACAACTTCAAACAGTGCTACAGGCTACACCCCGTTCTTCATGGTCCACGGGGCTAAAGCCGTGCTGCCAGCCGAAGTACGGTACAAGCGCCACGCGTGGTCGCCTACAGCGAGCAGGAGTCCTCCCTCGCACTCGAAGACTCCGTCGACCTTCTCGATGAAGCGACAGAAATCGCCGCGGAAAGATCAACGATCTACCAGCAGAACATGCGCAACTACCACAGTAGGAGGCTACGCCCCCGATCCTTCGTCGAAGGCGACTTGGTCCTACGACTAAAGCAGCAAGGACACCTTAAGCTCGAGTCCCCATGGGAGGGTCCATACGTGATTACAGGAGTAATCCCAGGTGGCGCCTATCGCCTTCAAGATCTAGAGACAGGAGTCGCATACTCCAACCCCTGGAACGTCGCGCAGCTGCGACACTTCTACCCTTAGTCATTTTTACTTTTATATTGAAAAAAAGGCACTCGGCCAAGGCTACTTAGCCACACATTGTACTCTGTACTGTCTTGCGAATAATAAAGCTAAGTGCCCCAAAACTCTATGTCTTCCCTTATTTTTCCGCAACTTATCGACTCGAGGGCTACGCCACCCTATACACATCTGTTCTACGAACTAAAACACAATATCCTGAGTAGCTGGCACATCAATCGAAACCCTTGACACAACATCAACCCAGTTGCAACGTACTTGACAGGTTGACAAGGGACTGAGATAAACGTATGGCCAGGCTAACGAAAAGGAGTCGCATAGTGCAACGCACTTACACGCTAATAAGCTCCTTATACATATTTGACAGTCAATTATACACAACATTTATACGAACTTTACAACACGGGTACACTTATGTGCAGGATACAAATTAAGGTACTACTGCAATAAGAGAACGTTGGTTTGTTCCTCAAAGAAGTCGACAATCTCTTCTGCTGGGTGATCCACCGCATGGTAGTGCGGCACCATATTCCAAACAGAACCTGCTTGTGGCGCAGGTGGCCCAGCCGCAATCGCCACAACATCTACGTCAGCCCTATGCAGTTGCACCAGCGATAGAGCAGCCTTGGCACCAGCCACCAACTGTTGCCTCACGCACTCGCGAATCGCGATCAGGTCTTGAAACTTGGCAAGGAGGGCCAGCAAGCTTGATGGAGTAACATCCAGCGGAAACATCGTCCGATTAATGTTCTTCAAGCATGACTGCGACTTCTTCATAAAGTGCAGCACTCACGACGCACGATCCTGCAGGGTCGCCAGCGCCATCGCACGATTATGATCTACCCAGAAGTATCTACTCTCTTGAAGTTGATCCTGGGTAAGACCATGCATACGAATGGCAACTCTATCCTTCTCATCCTACGGATGACGCGCGCTGACAACTACACGAAGCAGCAACAGCAGCATAAGGACAGCGCACCATCACGAGTGACTACAAGGAAAAGATAAGAGCAAGCAAACTAACACTTAAATTGGTCGCCTAGTGATGGCTCAATGCACGGCGCCCAGAAAATTGCTTGATGGCGGTGTTGATGTAGAGCTTGTTGGGAACCCCAAGAGTAAGGTATGATGAGCACAGCAGCAAGTTTCCCTCAGTTATGAAACCAAGGTTTAATCGAACCAGTAGGAGCAAGGAAACACCCCAAAGGTGTTACTAGCTGAGCCTTGCCAGGGCGCACTACCGGTGCTAGTAGCAACGTGGAGACCTGCACAACACAACCACAAAACTTTGTCCCCAACTTGCGATGAGGTTGTCAATCTCACCGTGTTTTGCGGAAAACAAAGGATTAAACGTATCGAATGGAAAGAAGTAAAAGTTTGCAGAAAGTAAACACAAAGCAGTAAAAGATTGTAGACTGTATGTAAAAGACAAGGACCGGGATCCATAGTTCACTAGAGGTGGCTCTCCTTAGATAGATAACATGTTGCGTGAACAAATTACAGCGGGGCAGATGACAAACACCGAGAAAGCAATACATGCATATACCAATCATCTTGACTCCTCTGAGACTTGATTGGGCATTACAATATAATACATAGACCGCCATCCAACTGCATCTATGACTAATAATCCACCTTCAGGTTATCATCCGAACCCCCTCCAGTATTAAGTTGCAAGCCACAGATTATTGCTTTACAAACTGCGTGTAAAGTAAACAATACGATTGTTCTATGAACAAAGGATTGTTGTTTTCTCCCTAGTAGCAACAACACATCTAGTACCTTAGAGATTTCTGTCACTTCCCCAGATTACCAGAGGCATGAACCCACTATCGAGCATAAATACTAACTCTTGGAGTTGCTAGCATATACTTGGCCAAGATAGCTACTAACAACGGAAAGCATGCAAGATCTCAAATAACAAAGACATGATAGAATCAATAATCAATCTGAAATAGCATCTCAATATCCATCGAATCCCCGCAAACACAACATGTATGAATTACAAGTAGATGATCTTGATCATGAACGGAGCTCACAAGATCTAAACATGAAAGCACAAAGGAGGAGAAACCAGCCATCTAGCTACTACATGGATCCGTAGTCCAAGGATGAACTACTCACGCATCACACCGGAGGCTTGCATGGTGATGAAGAAGGCCTCCAGGGTGAATTCCCCTCTCCGGCAGGGTGCCGGGAAGAGCTTCAGATCCCTCCCGATCTAGGGATGGAGATGACGGCGGCTATAGACTCTTTCGTGGATTTTTGATCGGGTACTTAGGGTTTTCGTCCCGAGGGTAATATATAGGCGGAAGGGAAGGTCGAGGGGGTGTCAGGGCTGGCCTCACCACCCCCTGGCGCAGGCCAGGCTGGGCCGCGCCGCCAGGTGGTGTGGTGGCCCCCTGGTCCCTCTTCGTCTCGTATTCTGGCACTTGATGACATCCGGAAAATAGGCATTTTGGCTTTTGTCCTGTCCAATTCCGAGAATATTCATTTTCTGACTTTCTTGGAACCAAAAACAGCAGAAAACAGGCAGCTGTCACTGTGGCTCTTGTTAATAGGTTAGTCCAAGAAATCATATGAAAAGTACTCCAAAGTTGGAACAAAACACAAGAAAGTGGATAAAACCAAGCATGGAACATCAAAAATTATAGATACATTTGCAATGTATCACCCAGCTGCGTCACCTTGCCAAGCAGATACTGCTCTCGGGCGGCGGCTTTCTCCGCCTTTGACTTCCATACATCCGTGTTACCGCGGAGCACGGGCAACTCACGCTCCAGCTGCTTCACGCGGTCATGCAGTCGCGAAAGCAACGACAACTCATCTACCCTGGAGCGCGGCGGTGCCAAAGTATCATCAAGAGGCGGCGAGTCCTGAGTTTCCCTCAAAGGATCACTTGATGTACCCTACCACAAGCCAAGACAGAAACAAATAAGACGACCAAATCGACACAAAGACAAAAGATTCAAGTGCATTCAAGACTAGCAAAAGTATCAGCAGATACACTCGCCAGCAGGCATGTTCTTAACAAAGGACATCAACTAGTTAACTATTACAAGCTAATAAGGAGCGATTGGCTTCTTCGACTTCTACGGCTTCGGGGGCTTCATCGAGTCCGTGGCAGTGTCAGATGCCACTGACTTTCCGCCAGCCCCTGATGCCGCAGCCTTTGCCGCCTTCTTGGCGCGTTGCAGCTCCTCAGAGTACTTCGCAACCGTGTTTATCAGATGCGGCCCATATTTGCCACAGGCAGTCGCGAAGGGAGCAAAGAATACCTGCTGGCCGTCCATGGTAACGGGCATCGCCTTCGAAACCGCTGCAAGATCAACTTCTATTCCGTGGGCCTGCACCATGGCAAGCGACATGGACGCTCCAGCCGCACGGAGCGAGTTCTTGAAGGATGCAGGAACACCCCCGACGAGGGACTCCACCAGCTCGTTCATGTTCTCGTTTAGCTCCGCCTTGGGCACCAACTCCTCGCGGAGGCGACTGAGAACGCCCTTGGCCTTGGAGAGCGTATCTTGAACGGCGATGTTGCGGTCCTCGACTGCTGAAAGCGCACCCGCCAAAGCGTCGTCGTGGCGGAGGGCCTGAGGGTCAAAGCTCAAACCGCTAGCATCTGTACACAAACCAACACATAGATATAAACATCAAACGCCAACGGCAAACACCGAACAAGAGAACAACAATGATACCCAACCAAGGTACCTGAGAGGGCTTTGGCAATCGAGAAAAGTTGTTCTTCGAACAACTTCTCCCTGGACGCAATGGAGGCACGCAGATCCTCTTCACGCCTCTGTGCCTCATCACGTGCCATGATTGCCTCATCGTGACCCTTCACAGCCACGGCGAGTGTTTTCTCCAAGGTGGCGGCGTCAGGCAGGAGGGCATTATGTTCAGCTACAAAACAAAAAAGGATTGACTATCAGTCGACTATATAAAAGGAGAAGAAGAAAAAGTGCAGGACACTCACTTTCAACCACGCGATGACGCGTCTCTAGCATTGCATGCTGGCGGCCCATCGCAAGCACTTGCTCCGCCAAGTGAGCGGCCTCCTTCACAAGGAGCTATCGCATAAAAAAGATCATCACAAGCCATCGACTGCAACATCAAAAAGAAGAAAATCCTACACTTACATGATCCTCCAATGACTCCAAAGTCGTTTGGTGCATAGTCATCTGGGAAACCATTCGATGCTCCCCTTCATGAGGAGAACTGGAAGAGTTGTGCCCAGAGTGGGTTGCCAACGGAGGGGAAGGAGCACGCTCGACCTCTTTCTTGGCCCCTGAGGTCGCGACTCCTGATTCTTTCAAAAATTGGATGTCGCTAGAAGATGATGACGCCTCTTGACTGCAAGACAAAATCCACATCAAGAAAAGGCAAATCTAGAGACGAACCAACAAGGGCAAATCAGAGAAGAACAAACAAACTAGAAAACTTACCAATCAAACTTGTCAAAGTCAAAAGTGGGCTCCCCCGACTCTGACAAGGACTCCTTGGGCAGTCGCATCTTCTTACGAGAGGATGGTGCCACGGCGCTCACAGGAATAGCAGGGATCGGCGACTCCGCACCAACACCTGCACCTTCCGGAGTCAAAGGAGACGATGCATCGAAATCCTTGCTGCGTGAACGCTTGCGAGTATCCGAACTACCGGACTCGCGGGCTTCTTCCTCCACATCAGATGGGACAGTTGACTCCGACTTATCCTCTTCCAAGGCTTCGCGAGGGATAATCCCCTCAAGAAGAGGGGGCATACAGGGTGACACCGCCCAATCCTGCATATTAGCATGAAGATAAGAAACAGCAGAGAAGCAATTGACAAACTAAGCTACTGCATAGCACAACTATACCTCGGGAGGAGGGTTAGCAGCATCAAATGGAGGAACAACTGGCTCACTGGGGAGCACATCCTTGACGGTGTACTTGGTGACTAGTCGAACCCTTTTGTCCACCTCACTCGCGGAGATGCCATCGGCAGACACGCGAGTGGCATCGTCAGCGCCAGTCCACTGAAACATGGGGTGGACTCTAGCCTGCAGGGGCTGGACGCGACGGCGCAGCCACGTGCGAATGAGGGCGCAACCTCCCTCCTCTTTGCCGACGCGATTCTTGAGGTCATAGACACGCTCGTACAACACATCTGTCTCCGCGGATTCACCAGGCATGACTACATTTTTCTAGGAGCGCCTCCTCTTGACGGCGTCGCAGGATCGAAAGGTGCGAGTCCGAAGTGCTCCCCGTCAGCCTTCTCATCACGGACGCAGAACCACTTGTCCCTCCACCCTTGGATGGACGCTGTGAGCTTGATGTCGAAATAGGTGGCGGATGGGTCGACGTGAATTCCGCAACCACCTACATCATTGACTAAGGAGCCAGAAGCAGATTGGCGCTTCAACTTGAAGAGGCGCTTGAAGAGGCCGAAGTGCGGCTCGATTCCAAGCCAGCACTCGCAGAGGGTGATGAAGCAAGAGATGTGGAGGATAGAGTTCGGGGACAGCTGATGGAGCTGAAGCCCGTAGAAAGAAAGGAGATCCCTATAAAAAGGATGCAGGGGCAACGAGAGGCCACGAATGATGAATGCCAAAAACATCACTCGAAAACCAGCGGGAGGAGAAGGAATTATCTCACTGCCGGGGACGCGCGCATCGGCTACTGCGTCGGACAGCACTCCGTCTTGGCGAAGAAGACGAAGATTAGATGACTTGATGATGGAGGGATTGTTGGGTCCGCAGCATAGAAAACAAAAAAAATTCTACGGTGTGAACTACACGCCAAGATCTATCTACTAGGTACAAAGCAACGGGTGGAAACGAGAACTTACCCTCGTAGACAACGAGCTTTGTTAACGAGTAGGAACTCGTTGTTGATGTAGTCGTACACTTGCCGATCTCAAGATCGTGATGAAGTCCAGCAGGTCCGGCTCCAGCACGTCCATCAGATCCAGCTCTAGCACCACCAAGTCTAGCACCGCAAAGCAGCGGTGCATCCGTGATCGCACACATGTCCGGTACCCCGACAACCTCCGTCCCTCGCTCCAGCGAAGTAGCAGAACCAACAACTCCTTTCCAGATAAAGCCACCGGGAACATGTATCTCGCTAAGCCGAGACCATGGGGAAATAATACTAGAGGGAGAGAGAGATCCTTCACAAGGAGGTGTGTGTGAGAAGTGAGGAGGGGGTGGCCTTTTATAGGAGGAGGGGGGTGCCCCTCCTTCATGGCTGACGCATGGAGGAGGTGACTCTTCACCTCCTCTATTCATGTGGTGGTAACTCCCTCCACATAAATTTGCCCCTTCACATTCTCTTTTAAAGTCTCCACTTTAAATGCATTAAATTTCTCCAAATTTAATGCTCTCTCATTTAATAAAACTCTTTTATTATTTTTATTCAGAATTTTGTTAATTACTTTAATTAACAAACATTCACATAAAACCCCCTGCAACATTTCAATATTACATGCAGAACCAATTTCAGCAATTTCACCCGAAACAGTTTCGGTGTCTATTGAAATAATTCCAGCGCTTTCTTAAATCTTTATCTGAAACATATTTGCTCCAAATGGTGTCGGTATCCCTTAAGTGTGTCACCCTACGGTTCGTGAATAATGTAGACATGATCGAGACCCCTCTCCGATCAATAATCAGCAGCGGGACCTAGAGATCCATACTGACTCCTACACATTAAACGATGACTTCTATGATCGTGAGAACCTTTAACGCTAGTAACTAAATCCCTTTGTCCCGCGATATATTACATGTCCGAGATTCGATCATTGGTATCTCCATACCTAGTTTGATCTCGTTACCGACATGCACTCTTTTCTCGTTCCCGTGATATAACATTCTAGTGATCACATCACTTGCTTGCAAGCTATTTCAATGTGATATCACCGAGAGGGCCCAGAGTATATCTATCCGTCATCGGGATTGACAAATTCCACTCTTGATCCATGAGCCTCAACATAACACCTTCATAGCACTGAACCCATCTTTATAGTCACCCTGTTACGGTGTGACGTTTGATGTTATCAAGATACTCTTTCGGTGTTAGCAATTAACATGATCTCATGGTCTAAGGACTAAGATTACTTCGCATGATGTTATAGCAATATAAACATAATGACTTGATCGTAATGCTATACTTCGGATGAATGTTCATCACATCATTTCACCAATGGTGTGACCTAGTTATTAACAACATCCAATGTCCATGATCAGGAAACCTTGATCATCATGTTAATCAACAAGCTAGTCTATAAGAGAGGCATAACTAGGAACCCCTTTTGTTTATTAAACACACATGTATTGATGTTTCCGATCAATACAATTCTAGCATGCAAAATAAACATTTATCATAAACATGGAATAAGGTAATAACCACTTTATTATTGCCTCTCGGGCATATTCCCTTCAGTCTCCCACTTGCACTAGAGTCAATAATCTAGTTTGATAAACTTTGCGTATTAAACACCTATGGCTTTCTGGTGTTGCATATACGCTATTGCTAGTGGTTAACATGATCTTTGGATCTGACAGTTTCAGGTCCGTGTGTATTTGCATGTCTTTGCGTCGCTACGCATCACTCATTCTCAAATGAGATGGCATTGTATAAATTTGGTCCTTTGGTGAGACCTTTAGTTCGTTTGGCTCAAAATATGTTGATATTATTGTCACACAATATATCTTCATAGTATTAGCCCACTTTGAACCACACCTAGTTTGATAACAAACTACTTAACACAAATGCCCTCCTATGCTGCTACTGTAGCAGTCATATACTTAGCCTTTTGTTGTAGTATCTGTCACAATGTCTCAACTTTGGAACTCATCCAAATCCATCATGGAACATCCTTTCCATTACATTGTGCCACCCATAGTTTAAATTGAGATAAATTTAATTTGTATCTTGTGACAAAACTAGTATCAATGTAACACTTTACAATGAACTACCTTTAACTATTTGTCACTTATACATTATATATTCTTAGTTCTTCCAAAGCTCATCAGAATATCTTTACTATTGTCCAATGATCATCTTATGAATCATTATGGTATATTCTCATAACATTTAGAGCATAGGACATTCTGGATATATACATATCATGGTATAATCGATCAAAATCTTCATGTGATTTTACTCACCAAGTGTTGAAACACTTGAATTTTGATACAGTCCTTTCCATGTAGCAAGAACCTTTCTTGTTGTTTCCATATTGAACCCTTTCAATATCTCATATATGTATGTCTGGCACAACCATATTAGCGCCTTAATCTATCCATATAGATATTGATGCCTAATATTCCGGGTTTGCCCAAGTCTTTCATCGAAATCTTATTTTAATGAAATCCTTAACTTGTGTCAATTCAATATACATCATTTCCAATCAACAATATGTCCTCTACATAATGTATTAGAAATATGTCTCAGCGCTCCCACTTATTTTCTTGCAAATGCAAGCATCTTCATCATCTCCGATGAATTTAAACTCCTTTAACAGTTTCATCATGGTGAAGATTCCAACTCCGCTATGCTTACTTCAACTATTGAAGTTTACATGCCCTTTTAGCACCCTTTGAATTAACAAAACCCTTCGGACCATGTCATGTACATGTCCTAGGTCACCGTTCTATTAGAAGAACCTTGTTTCGTTTATTCAACTACCATATACCAAATTATATATAGTGGTTGCTACATTAATCCGTCAAGACTATATATCGCTATGAAAGATCAAATCTTGTCATAGTCAACTCCTTGAACATTGTCGTAAACTTCTTTCCGACATGTTGACTATTTCATAGATGTTTAAACATCCATGTCTTATTTCTTTATAGATCCAAACACGACCGATAGGATTCACGCCTTTCCGGAAGGTCTTCCAAGTTCAGAAACTTGTTTTCTCGTGTATGGATACTATCACGGATTCTATGACTTCTAGTCATTTTATGGAGTCAGGGCCCATCATCGCTTCTTTGCATGTAGTCGGTTCATCATTGTCAAAACAATAACGACTTGCTTATCAAATCTTACTATTTGATTCTTACCGACCCACACGGTTCTATAGGAACTCTAATCTCCGAGATCACACCTTTTGTAATCACGAGAACCATGAGCATTGTGGCCGCCACCGGGACACTTTCCGGCGCTACGCTACTTAGCACATATAGCTAAGGTTCAATAATCTTATCAAAGTTCTATTGTCCTCCCACTTAACTTTTCACGAAAAATTCCTTCTCAAGAAACTTGACGTTCCAAGTAACAAACTCTTTTGTCCTCGGTGTTATGGAGAAATTCCCAACAAATTCTTTGGGATAACCTACAAAGACGTGCTTATCCGACTTTGGTTGTAAACATTTTACTTATGCATAGCATACCAAAATTTAAGAAAAGACAATTCGGGTTTTATCCCAAACCATAACTCATATGGTGTCATTTCAATGGATCATGATGGTGCTCTTTTCAGTGTAAAACCGGTAGTCTCTAAAGCTTCAATCCTTAAAACATAATGGCAGTTTTATAAATGACACCCTTGATCTTACCATGTCAAACATGGTTTGATTTTATCTCTCGAATATGCCATACTCCTATGGTTTATCGGGAAACACAAATCATGGAACAATTCCTCAAGTCTTAGGTGTTTTTGCTAAACATGTAACTCAAATATCTTCCTTTATGATCGAATCATAAACTCTTTATTTTCTTGTTACAATGATTTTTCACTTCATCTTGAAAGTCTTTGAACAATTTTCAAATGTTTCATACATCTTCCTTATTAAGTAAATATACAGATATATTCACTCAAATTTTCAGAGAAAGCATATGAAGCAAAAAGATCCATCGCATATGGCTACACATAATGGAATATGCACATCAGCATGCACAATTTCCAATAAGCTAGTCATCCGTTCCTCTCTGGCCTATGGACGGAGTTTCAATTATCTCGAGGAAAGTCGCACATGCGTCAATTGATCAAAATCAAAGACTCCAAAAATCCATCAACATGGAGTTTCTTCATGTGTTCTTTCAAATATAATTTAAACAGCGATGTCACTTCATAAGTGATCTTTCAATCATTTGTCTTGCGACATTTTAGCAATAGTGTTTATGGATGTGATTTCTCCAACTAGACTTGTAAAATTTCATCCATCCTTTATGGAATATGGTAATTATTTGAACAACCTTTGTTCTCATAATACCGGAACAAAATAACAATTATTTAAACAAATCTTGAAGGCTTGGTTTGATGACAACGAAAAACACAATAACACTTTATTTGTTTTCGATGAACATCATCA
Source organism: Avena sativa (assembly GCA_916181665.1). Classification (NCBI taxonomy): domain Eukaryota; kingdom Viridiplantae; phylum Streptophyta; class Magnoliopsida; order Poales; family Poaceae; genus Avena; species Avena sativa. Next base: position 621,436,455 of record OV702288.1, on the reverse strand, counting down.
CTCATTCTCTTGCTGGTTACTTAGGCCATTGTAGTTCATGAATTGCGTTGTCCTGTATGACACTTCATACCAACCAATTCGGTATCCAATACCGGTATCCAATACCTAAGAACCACATTGTTTAACAAGCAAGGAATATAGCCATAACATGTATATCTTCTATATACCTAAGTTGGACATCTCCAACCTTTTATTTTCTGCCAAATATTTTATAGATTCTCTTTCAGCAATTCCTTTTCTTTTAAAAGATTCTATCAACATCAATAGTGGTGTCATTAACATGACACATGGTACAAAGCATATATAGTCAAATACTAATACCTTTGGACTTGCACTTTGAAGTGGATCACCATCATCAAATGTTTGGTGTTCTTTCAAAAATCCATTCTTTAGTAATCTATTAGTGTAGTAAACATTTTACTTACATCTTCTATTCATCCTTATCATGACAACTTTCATGATCAAGCTACTATAGCCTATAAGGAAGAATCGCGAGTATAATATCAGTTCCCAAAACCTTTTTGGTAGATTCGGATGCCTAGCATCTCCATCCTTCACAAATTCTCATACAATATGAGAACATGTATTTTGCTAAATTATACTCTATCATAATGCAACCAAAAAACATTGTTTCAGATATCACAATATCTTTCACACATGATGGTTTCTGAAATAATTTTCAGCTCCAATATAATCTTGATATTGAAACAACTTTTTGAATATCAATAATCATGGAGGCAAACATGATACTTTAGATACTAACATTGGAATTCTTACTCTCTATTTAATACTACTTATTAAACTTCATGGAGTAAATAGAATTTGCTGAAAGTTTGCAATAGGACTTATAAACTTTAAATTGACATTCAAAACAATACGATACCAGTTCGTAAAGTAAATATCCAGAATTCTATAGTTCTATTATCTCAATTAAAACTAAGCATAAGGTAGTGAATAGATGCCAATGACTACAACAAATTATGCAAATTCACTTCGATTTAGTTTATGACAAATTGAGTTCGACTAATCCAAATTAGAAATGAACTCCCACTCAAAAACGACATCCCTCGTGCCTTTTTGGTGATTACATGAACCAAATCCACTACACCAAGTCCGATCATCACGTGAGTCGGTGTAGCTTCAAAGGCGAGCATCAATATGGTCATCACATCAACTATATGACTCATGCTTAACCTTTCGGTCCGTGTCCCAAGGCCATGTCTGTACATGCTAGGCTTGCCAAGTAAGAACCTTAGTATTCGCGTGTGTAAAACTGTCTTACACCCGTTGCATGAAAGCATAGAGTTGAGAACACCCGATCATCACGTGATGTCTCGAAACACGATCCATAGAACGGTGCATACTTAAGGAAGAACACATTTTATCTTGATATCTAAAAGAGGGATCATCTTACAATGCTACAGAAAACGCCAAACTATCAGTATAAGATGCTAACATCTAATGTGTAAAGTGAGATGATATGGTCCATGCATTTGATTTCTATCATTTGCATCGTGGTATGATCTCTATGATTCCTTTGTGTGTAAGGCCAAGGTCTATGGAACTTACACGTTGAGTGTGTTGTAAGAGTATCTATCATACATCTACTTACAACAATACCATATCAATACACAAGCCCAACAACGATCTAAACTAGATGCCTCTAATTTATCAATTGCAAGTTTTACGTGGCTTAGGGCTTTCGGAGATAGAACCGTTCTTACCTACGAACATGAACCACAACGAGGATAACTAAGTTATTAGCAACTCGTTGTAAATCAGATATTAACTATAGTAGGAGAGACAGACACCCGCCAGCCACTTATGCAAAACAAGTTGCATGTCAGTCGTGGAACCGGTCTCATGTACGATGACATGTAAGGTTGGTCCGGGCCGCTTCATCCCACTATGCCACCAATATCCAAAATACATAGAAGATGCAATAACATGATCATCATTGCCCACATATCAACATATGTGTACTACCCGTGCTAAGCACCTACGCATAGATCAGGCTCTGATACCACTGTTGGGTCCGCAGCATAGAAAACAAAAAAAAATCTACGGTGTGAACTACACGCCAAGATCTATCTACTAGGTACAAAGCAATGGGTGGAAACGAGAACTTACCCTCGTAGACAACGAGCTTTGTTAATGAGTAGGAACTCGTGGTTGATGTAGTCGTACACTTGCCGATCTCAAGATCGTGATGAAGTCCAGCAGGTCCGGCTCCAGCACGTCCATTAGATCCAGCTCCAGCACCACCAAGTCTAGCACCGCAAAGCAGCGGTGCATCCGTGATCACACACACGTCCGGTACCCTGACAACCTCCGTCCCTCGCTCCAGCAAAGCAGCGGAAGCAGCAACTCCTTTCCAGATAAAGCCATCGGGAACATGTATCTCGCTAATCCGAGACCATGGGGAAATAATACTAGAGGGGGAGAGAGATCCTTCACAAGGAGGTGTGTGTGAGAAGTGAGGAGGGGGTGGCCTTTTATAGGAGGAGGGGGGTGCCCCTCCTTCATGGCCGGCGCATGGAGGAGGTGACTCTTCACCTCCTCCATTCATGTGGTGGTAACTCCCTCCACATAAATTTGCCCCTTCACATTCTCTTTTAAGGTCTCCACTTTAAATGCATTAAATTTCTCCAAATTTAATGCTCTCTCATTTAATAAAACTCTTTTATTATTTTTATTCAGAATTTTGTTAATTAATTTAATTAACAAACATTCACATAAAACCCCCTGCAACATTTCAATATTACATGCAGAACCAATTTCAGCAATTTCACCCGAAACAGTTTTGGTGTCCATTGAAATAATTCTAGCGCTTTCTTAAATCTTTATCTGAAACATATTTGCTCCAAATGGTGTCGGTATCCCTTAAGTGTCACCCTACGGTTCGCGAATAATGTAGACATGATCGAGACCCCTCTCCGATCAATAATCAGCAGTGGGACCTAGAGATCCATACTGACTCCTACACATTCAACGATGACTTCTATGATCGTGAGAACCTTTAACGCTAGTAACTAAATCCCTTTGTCCCACGATATATTACATGTCCGAGATTCGATCATTGGTATCTCCATACCTAGTTTAATCTCGTTACCGACATGCACTCTTTTCTTGTTCCCGTGATATAACATTCTAGTGATCACATCACTTGCTTGCAAGCTATTTCAATGTGATATCACCGAGAGGGCCTAGAGTATATCTATCCGTCATCGGGATTGACAAATTCCACTCTTGATCCATGAGCCTCAACATAACACCTTCGTAGCACTGAACCCATCTTTATAGTCACCCTGTTACGGTGTGACGTTTGATGTTATCAAGATACTCTTCCGGTGTTAGCAATTAACATGATCTCATGGTCTAAGCACTAAGATTACTTCGCATGATGTTATAGCAATATAAACATAATGACTTGATCGTAATGCTATACTTCGGATAAATGTTCATCACATCATTCCACCAATGGTGTGACCTAGTTATTAACAACATCCAATGTCCATGATCACGAAACCTTGATCATCATGTTAATCAACAAGCTAGTCTATAAGAGAGGCATAACTAGGAACCCCTTTTGTTTATTAAGCACACATGTATTGATGTTTCCGATCAATACAATTCTAGCATGCAAAATAAACATTTATCATAAACATGGAATAAGATAATAACCACTTTATTATTGCCTCTCGGGCATATTCCCTTCAGTCTCCCACTTGCACTAGAGTCAATAATCTAGTTTGATAAACTTTGCGTATTAAACACCTATGGCTTTCTGGTGTTGCATATACGCTATTGCTAGTGGTTAACATGATCTTTGGATCTGACAGTTTCAGGTACCCATGCCCTTCTTCTTCCCGCCGCCGGCGGTGCTGGTGCCTGCAGCGGCGGAGCCGCCTTTCTTCTTTGCCGCAGCAGCGGTTGCCGCTGAATCGACCGGAGCACCTCCTTTCTTTTTTGCCATTGCGCGGCGGTGATGCGACCGAAGGAAGTAGCTGCGAAACGCGCGGAGCTGGTCCAGCGCCGCGGAAGAAACGAGCGCAGAGAAAGCAGAGGAGTAGCGGCAATGGCGATGGAAGCAAAGGATGAATGAGAGCAGATGAGAAATTACCGTCACAGTGTCACTACTTAACCCCTGGAAGATGCAATCCAATGGCTCAGAAAAACCCTACTGGACGCGTGGCAATCATTGTGCTAGACACGTGGAGGAGCGGAAACGCGAACCGTCCCCCCACTACTCCCATTACGCGCGGAAATCGAGGAGGCACTGTTAAAATAAAGATTACACACACCCGGTCAAATCAAAGTCAGGGAGTGGGACCCACTACTCGTCACGTCACGTCAAACTCGCTCACACGAGCAACTGATGTCATGAAATCATCAACACTAACGTCATCAAAGCTACGCAGGAGAAGACTTCGACTACTTTAGTCCTTGCTTAAGTCTTCGACTCCACCAAGCACTCGGGGGTTACTCCCATAGGGAGCGCTGGTCGCGCACCCTACGATTTTTATTTCTTTTTCTTTTTCAGGAACATGGATAATCAAAGCAAACCCAACCACTCGAAGCATGTCTCGACTATGGACATGGGTTACTCCCATAGGGAGCGCCAGAAGCAAATTCGACTGAAACAAGCAAATAAAAGACGACCAGCAGTCGCAAAAGTTCTTTAGTCCCTGCCTAAGTCTTTGACTCAACCAGGCACTCGGGGGCTACTCCCATAGGGAGCGCTGGTCGCGCACCCTATGATTATTTTTCCTTGTACCAAGTACTGTGTGTCGATAACGTCTACACTCGAAGTTTATGGCGACACCGCCTCATAATTTTTCCCTACAAAGAGACTGCATCTCCTGGGTCACCCGAATCATCTCCGCGATGATAAAATTCGGATGCCGCCCTTACAGCATGAAGGTAAGACCTGAATAAGGCCTGGCAACGCATCTGCTGCGCACTACCAGAAATATATTCGTGCCTACAGGTACGACGAACATGCCTTGACGGACGCGTCGAGTGTTCACACCCATATAACTGGAATTCGACTCCTGTAAGACCTCCGTGGCTTGAGTCGAATTACACCAGCACTTTTCCGGATTCGAGTCTGAGGACTCGAGTTCGAGTAGATTGCGTTGTTTTACCCTAAGGTAGTTAACTGATACCGATACATCGGTTAAATCAGGCATGCACATCAACAATCCCTATGACACAAACAAAGCAGTCGAAAATATACTCATTCATGCACTCAAAAGACTTCAAAAAGTCCCCAGTCGAATCTGCGATTCCACTGGACACTCGGGGGCTACTGACATGGGTAAACCCTACAAGTACTCGAGCTTGGTATATACGGCCTTAATACAGTGGAAGCCCACGGTGTCGCCAAGCCCCAAGGGAGGACTCGAGTGACCTATGGACTCTCGATTGCTTGAAGAACAAGAAGAAGCTAAAGATAGAAATGTTCAAAGGGGAAAACCCTAACCTATAACTGACTCGACCTGCTATCTGAGACCTAGCCTATCTATATAAAGGCTAGGAGGGGGCGGCGAGAAGGACACACGCAACCCTAGTTTCCATCACCTTCGCCAGATTGCATCTGCGCACCATTGTAATCCTCAATTCCTTTGATAATTCCACGAGCAGACAAGCAGGAGTAGGGAACTCTACGAGGCCTGAACCTGGGTAAATCTTCGAGTCCCCTGTGTGCTTGTTTGCTAGCCGACAGATGTCTCTAGCACTCCCTCCTTCTCCAAAACCCAAGTCCATAACAATGGGCATTGATGAGTTAAACCCTCGTCAGAGGGGGTCCTACCAATTTATTCAGCAAACTAAGCAAACCAAGCAAACGAAAAACCAAAACGAAAACGAAAAAGAAGACGCTCCAATAACAACAAAACTGTGCATGAAACAATAAAAATGAAGCGTTTGGAAGAAACCTGGGATTTTTATTGATGAAGAAGGGGATGCCTTGGGCATCCCCAAGCTTTGACGCTTGTACTTCTTGGATATTTCTCGAGGTGACGCGTGGCATCCCCAAGCTTGAGCTTTAGTCCATCCTTCATCTCATTACTTATTCCTTCCATACACCTGAAATGTTTCCTTCATACAAAACTTCACACAATCTTTATTAGCAACATTAGTGCACTCAAGATAATAGGTCTTTTAGGTTAAGTTATAACACCAATAAAACTTCCATTAAAGCACAAGCTAATGTAGCACTTCCCTCAAAAAGCTCAATTCCCCAAAAGAACTCAAAAAGGAATCAACAAGAAACAAATGCAGAAAATGGCAGAAATCTGTCAAAACAGACCAGCAGGTAAAGACAAATTTTTTCGAAGACCTTCTGTTTCTCAAATCGAAAAGTGTGAACTAACGAAAGTTAGATAACAACCTGGGGCAGAAGCACAAAAAATCATGCCTCAAAAGGACGAACAGAGATTTTACACGAAGTTTTACGTTGAAGCACAGAAATCTGTTTCGGGACAACAACTTTCCCAATCATTACTTCTCTACTCTTGGCACAAAAAGCAAATAAAAAGGATAAGGAGCGGTTGAAGTAATAACTTCCAAGACTCGTCTAAAACTTTTGGGTTATCTCCCAATAAGTACTTTTCTTTAACGCTTTTAAGTTAGGCATAATAGTTTGAGAGGATGCTCACATAAGAAATATGAATTGAAGTAAAAGAGAGCATCAAAAAGCAAATTCAAAACACATTTAAGTCTAACCCACTGATACATTGCAAATGTATCTATAATTTTTGATGTTCCAATCTTGGTTTTATCCACTTTCTTGTGTTTTATCCACACTTTGGAGTACTTTTCATATGATTTCTTGGACTAACCTATTAACAAGAGCCATAGTGCCAGCTGCCTGTTTTCTGTTGTTTTTGGTTCCAGGAAAGTCAGAAAATGAATATTCTCGGAATTGGACGGGACAAAAGCCAAAGTGCCTATTTTTTCAGAAGACTCCAGGAGCCAGAATACGAGACGGAGGAGGGCCAAGGGCTGGCCACACCACCCCCAGGCGCGGGCTGGGCCTGGCCGCGCCAGGGGGTGGTGTGGTGGCCCCAGGCACCCCCTCGGTCTCCCTCTTCGCCTATAAGAAGCCTTCTGACCTAAAAACTCCGGGGGGGTCGACGTTTTTCCAGAAGGAGTTCCGCTCCGCCGCCACCACCAGATTCCACGAAACAGCACCAGAAACTCCGTTCTGGCACCCTCCCGGAACGGGGAATTGGAGGAGATCATCGCCATCATCATCACCATCGCTTCTCCATCGACCATCCATGTTTCCCCCATCTATGAGTGAGTAATCCCCCGCTATAGGCTATAGGGATGGTAGGGATTGTATGAGATCGTTCATGTAATGGCATCAGATTGTTAGGGCATGGTGCCTAGTATCTTTTATTAGTGCTTTATGACTTTGTTGCGACTTGTTGTGCTTAATGCTTGTCACTAGGGCCTGAGTGCCATGATTTCAGATCTGAACATGTTATTGATTCATTATGATAGTATTGTTTTTGGTCTTATCTGCAAGTTGTATACACACATTGATGTCCGGAACCTATGGCCCCGAAGTGATAGAAATCGGGATAACCGGAAGGGAATGTCTTTGATGTGAGGATCACATGTGTTCATGGAGTGTTAATGCTTTGCTCCGGTGCCCTATTAAAAGGAGCACCTTAATTGCCAGTAGTTCCCTTGAGGTCCCGCTGCAAATGGGCTGGCAGGACAAAAGATGTTGTGCAAGTTCTCATTGTGAGCACGTATGACTATATATGGAACACAAGCCTAGGATTGTCTAGTACTTGGATGCTTTATCTTATTTATATGCAATTGCCCTATGTTCTAATTGCTATGTGAATTGTCTTGTCCATGCAACGCCCGTCCATCCATCCCTATGCCTACCGCACTCGAATCCCACTGTTTACTGCTATTGTTACTACTGTCTTTGGTTTACTACTGCTGTTACTTTACTATTCCTACTACAAAACGGTTGCTACTAATAAACTGCTGTGAGCAAGATTGTTTCCAGGTGCAGCTGAATTGACAACTCAGTTGTTAAGGCTTATAAATATTCTTTGGCTCCCCTTGTGTCGAATCAGTAAATTGGGTTTCACTTCCCTTGAAAATACTGCGATACACCCACTATACTTGTGGGTCATCACCCACTTCCTATGCATAGGAATCTTGTATGCAAATAAATTCGCAAAGAACAAAGTGACAGGCATAGGAAGATAAAACAAGAGTAACTTCTAAACTTTCAGCACATAGAGAGGTGTTTCAATACCATGAAAACTTCTACAATCATATTTTCCTCTCTCATAATAATTTTCAGTAGCATCATGAATAAACTCAACAATATAACTATCACATAAAGCATGCTTTTCATGGTCTACAAACACATAATTTTTATCAAGCTCAAAAATAGTGGGATTAAAACCTTCAATCCCACTTTTAAAAATTCTATAACAAGATGGCTGATCATTCAATATAGGACCATCGTCTAGAGCTTTATCATAAACATTCTCTAAGCAAAACTCTTTAATACCATGCAAATCGAAGTTAAGCACAAATAAAGGATTATCATAGATAACATGAGCATAACATTCATCCTCCTTTGGTAAGCACGGGGGACAACCAAATAATGTAAGAGATAAAGAGTTACTCTCATTAGAAGGTAGGCATGGTAGCTAATCCATTCTTACTCCTTTTGTTCATCACTCTCCTCCTCTTTTTCATCTAATGAGCTTTCAGGTTCATCAATTTCTTCTTCCATAAGATCCTACAAGGCATTAGTCTCTTCCATTTGTGGAAAGCATCTATTAATATATTCAAGAATATAGCCATTTTCTTCCTTGTAATTATCAAAGCAAAATTTAAGTATACCATAAACCTCATATTTATAAGGTGAATCATCAATATTTTCAAGGAAACTAGCAAGTTCAAATGCACCCTTCCAAGCAATAAATTCCTCATTTTGTTCCACATCATAAAAGTCATAATTTCCCTTAACATAAGAAGATATGGTAACATCATCATTATACTCACATTGAAAAGGGAGGTGTTTGTACCTCCTACAACAACAAGATTTATCAAAGCAATAAGTAGCATTATAAGTAGAGAACACGTTTATAGCAATGGTATACAATTTATCAATTTGTTCCCAGAAGTGTTTCCCTTTTTGTGACAAGCGGTGTTCCTTATAATAATATTTTTGTTCTTCCGTGAACCTACCTTGCCAATAAGATTCAGTTTCGAAGAAACCAACCATTGATAGAAAACATGATAAAGCAAGACAATAACAGACCAACAAAAATAACAACTAGAGTAGGAACTATTTTTTTATATTTTTGATAAAGAAACAAGCAAACAAGGCAGAAATAAACTAAGCTTGAACAATAGTGATTCCAAGTGGACTTGATAAATAAAGCTATGCTCCCCGGCAACGGCGCCAGAAAATAGTCTTGATGACCCACAAGTATAGGGGGTGTATCGCAGTATTTTCGAGGGAAGTGAAACCCAATTTATTGATTCGACACAAGGGGAGCCAAAAAATATTGATAAGCCTTAACAACTGAGTTGTCAATTCAAATGCACCTGGAAATGATCTTGCTCATAGCAGTTTATCAGTAGCAAAAGTTTTGTAGTAGCAATAGTTTTGTAGTAGCAATAGTAAAGTAATAGCAGTAGTAAAAGTAAAGATGATAGTAACAATTGCAGTAAACAGTAGGATTTGAGTGTGGTAGGCATAGGGATGGATGGACAGGCATTGCATGGACAAGACAATTCACATAGCAATCAGAACATAGGGAAATTGCAGATAAATAAGATAAAGCATCCAAGTACTAGATAATCCTAGGCATGTGTTCCATATATAGTCATACGTGCTCGCAGTGAGAACTTGCACAACATCTTTTGTCCTGCCAGCCCGTTTGCAGCGGGGCCTCAAGGGAACTACTGGCAATTAAGGTGCTCCTTTTAATAGAGCACCGGAGCAAAGCATTAACACTCCGTGAACACATGGATCCTCACATCAAAGCCATTCCCTCCGGTTATCCCGATTTCTGTCACTTTGGGGCCATTGGTTCCAAACAATAACGTGTGTATACAACTTGCAGGTAAGACCAAAAACAATACTACCATAATGAATCAATAACATGTTCAGATCTGAAATCATGGCACTCGGGCCCTAGTGACAAGCATTAAGCATAACAAGTCGCAACGAAGTCATAAAGCACTAATAGAAGATACTAGGCACCATGCCCTAACAATCTGATGCCATTACATGAACGATCTCATCCAATCCATACCATCCCCATAGCCTACAATGAGGGATTACTCACTCATAGATGGGGGAAACATGGATGGTCGATGGAGAAGCGATAGTGATGATGATGGCGATGTTCTCCTCCAATTCCCCGTCCCGACAGGGTGCCAGAACGGAGTTTCTAGTACTGTTTCATGGAATCTGGTGGTGGCGGCGGAGCGGAACTCCTTCTGAAAAAATGTCGACCCCCCTCCTGAGTTTTTAGGTCAGAAGGCATCTTATAGGCGAAGAGGGAGACCGAGGGGGTGTCTGGGGCGGCCAGACCACCCCCTGGCGCGGCTAGGCCCAGCCCGCGTGGCCAGGTGGTGTGGCTGGGCCCCAGCCCTACTCCGTCTCATATTCTGGCTCTGGGAGTCTTCTTGTGAAATAGGATTTTTGGCTTTTGTCTCGTCCAATTCCGAGAATATTCATTTTCTGACTTTCCTGGAACCAAAAACAGCATAAAACAAGCAGCTGGCACTGTGGCTCTTGTTAATAGGTTAGTCCAAGAAATCATATGAAAAGTACTCCAAAGTGTGGACAAAACATAAGAAAGTAGATAAAACCAAGAATGGAACATCAAAAATTATAGATACATTTGCAATGTATCATGTGCTTACAATCTCTATTGAGTTCTTTAACTGCCTAGTAAGCTTTGTGTTCTAATTATAAAGGTAGGTGACAAGCTTTCCCATAAACCATTTTATAAGGGGACATCCCCATAGGGTTTTTGTAGGCGGTCCTATAAGCCCATAAAGCATCATTCAACTTTTTAGCCCAGTTTTTTCTAGATCTATTAACAGTCTTTTGCAAGATGGATTTAATTTCTCCATTTGATAACTCTACTTGCCCACTAGTTTGGGGGTGATAAGCTGAAGCAATTCTATGATTAACATCATATTTAGCAAGTGTCTTTCTAAAACCACCATGAATGAAATGGGAACCTCCATCAGTCATGAGATACCTAGGCACTCCAAACCTAGGAAAGATAACATCCTTAAGCATTTTTAAAGAAGTCTCCCCGTCAGCACTCTTCATAGGAATGGCTTCTACCCACTTATTAACATAATCAACGGCAACAAGAATATGAGTATAACCTTTCGAGGGAGGAAAAGGACCCATAAAGTCAAATCCCCAGCAATCGAAGGGTTCAATAACTAGAGAGTAGTTCATAGGCATTTCATTGCGTCTAGAAATATTAACAACACGCTGACACTCATCACAAGATAAAACAAATTTTCTTGCATCTTTAAAAAGGGTAGGCCAGTAGAAACCAGATTGCAGCACCTTCTGCGTAGTTCTATCTCCTGCATGATGTCCTCCATAAGCACTACCATGACATTTACGCAATATCTCTTTTTGTTCATATTCTGGAACACATCTTCGCATAATACCATCCACTCCTTCTTTATATAAGTGTGGGTCATCCCAAAAATAATGCCTCAAATCATAAAAGAACTTTCTTCTTTGCTGAGCTATAAAAGTTGGAGGCAAATACTTGGAGACAATAAAGTTAGCATAATCAGCATACCAAGGGCTCCCTCGCGAGCTTACCCCTACCGCAGCCAACTGTTCATTTGGAAAACTATCATTAACAGGCATAGGGTCAAAGGAGATATTTTCCAATCGAGATAAATTATCAGCTGGAGGGTTTTCAGCACCGTTCGTATCTATAATATGTAGATCAAACTCTTGTAAAAGCATCACCCATCTAATAAGCCTAGGCTTAGCGTCCTTCTTCGTCATAAGGTACTTAATAGCAGCATGATCAGTATGAATGGTGACTTTTGAGTCAACAATATAGGGTCTAAACTTATCACAAGCGAAGACGACAGCTAGAAATTCTTTTTTAGTAGTAGCATAATTCCTTTGAGCAGCGTCTAGAGTCTTACTAGCATAATGAATAACGTTTAGCTTTTTATCAATTTGTTGCCCAAGGACAGCACCTACAGTAAAATCACTAGCATCACACATTATTTCAAAGGGTAAACTCCAATCAGATAGTTGAACAATAGGAGCTGTAGTTAAAGCCTTCTTAAGAGTTTTAAAAGCTTCCTTACAATCATCATCAAAAACAAAGGGTACATCTTTTTGAAGAAGATTAGTGAGGGGTTTTGATATCCTGGAAAAATCTTTAATAAACCTTCTATAGAAACCAGCATGACCAAGGATACTACGAATACCTTTGATGTCTCTTGGGCAGGGCATTTTCTCAATTGCCTCAACTTTAGCTCTATCCACCTCTATGCCTTTTTCGGACACCTTATGCCCAAGGACAATCTCTTCATTAACCATGAAGTGGAATTTCTCCCAATTAAGAACAAGATTAGTTTCTTCACACCTCTGCAAGACTTTATCAAGGTTGTGAAGACAATTATCAAAAGAAGTTCCATAGACGGAGAAGTCATCCATGAACACCTCCACAATTTCCTCACAAAAACCATGAAAGATAGCAGACATGCATCGTTGAAAAGTAGCAGGAGCATTACATAAACCAAAAGGCATACGTCTATAAGCATAGATTTCGTAAGGGCATGTAAAAGTAGTTTTTTCTTGATCTTGTTGTTTAACAGCAATTTGAGAGAAACCAGAACATCCATCAAGAAAACAAAAATGGGTCTTTTTAGACAACCTTTCTAACATTTGATCAATAAAAGGATGCGGGTAATGATCTTTCTTAGTAACTTTGTTAACTTTCCTAAAATCAATGCACATCCTATAGCCCACTACTATTCTTTGGGGAATAAGCTCATCATTATCATTAGGAACAACGGTAATTCCTCCTTTTTTAGGAACACAATGAACAGGACTAACCCATTCACTATCAGCAATAGGGTAAATAATACCAACATCAAGGAGTTTCAATACCTCATTTCTTACCACTTCCTTCATCTTAGGATTTAAACACAGTTGGTGCTCTACTACTAGTTTTGCATCTGGCTCTATATTGATAGCATGCTGACATATAGTAGGATAAATCCCTTTTAAATCATCCAAAGTATAACCCATAACCCCTCAGTGTTTCTTCAAAACCTCCAATAATCGTTCATCTTCCTTCCCTAAAAGTTTAGAGCTAATAATAACAGGATATATCTTTTTATCATCAATGTAAGCATATTTAAGATCATCAGGGAGAGGTTTTAGATCGAAAACTGGATCCTTTTTAGGTGGCAACGTGGTACCCAAATCTTCCACATGCAAGTTATGCTTAAGCATCTTAGGTTGACGACGGAGAATCTCGTCAATCTCATTTATTTCTTCCATGAAGATCTCACTTTCGTGGTCTTCCATAAATTGCTGCAAAGCATTATTAGGAGCAAGAGAAATAGAAGCAAGTTGTTCAACTCTAAAATCCTCATTATGGGTTTCATTTTCACAAGGTTCTTTAGTAAATTTTGAAAAATTAAACTCATAAGATTCCCCATCAAACTTAGTCAAGATTTTCTCTCTTTTGCAATCTATAATAGCTCCATAAGTACTCAAGAAAGGTCTACCAAAAATGATGGGATAAGTTTTACTAGCAACTGAACCAAGTACTAGAAAATCAGCAGGATATTTAATCTTACCACAAAGAACTTCTACATCCCGCACAATACCAATTGGAGAGATGGTTTCTCTATTAGCAAGGTGAATAACCACATCAATCTCTTCCAACTCGCAGGGACTGATTTCATGCATAATTTCTTTATAAAGCTCATAAGGAATAGCACTTGAACTTGCACCAATATCACACAAACCATAATAGCAATGATCACCAATTCTAACAAATAGCACAGGGACACTAGCCTTTTTAGTTCTATTAGGGTGTGAGACAACATTAGAAGCGTCCTCACAAAAGACTATGTGCCCATCTTCTATACTTTTAGTTACAAGATCTTTAACAATTGCTACCACAGGTTCAATGCTTATTTGGTCATCAGGTTTTACAGTTCTCTTTTCACTTTTAGTGATTACACTAGTTATCATAGGATGATACTTTACCTTATCTGGGAAGGGTATCTTCTCAATGTAAGGTTCAGGTAAAACATGATCAATAGTGCAATACTCAGTACTCCCAACAGGAACACAGTCAGCAATATCTTTATAGGGTGCATGGTACTTGCTCCATCCCTTTGTTGGGATTTCAATATAAGAAGCAAAATCCTTAAAACAATTTGTAATAACTTGTAAATCAAGACCATACGCATTACTAATATTTTGAAAGTCATCAGTTCCCATAAAAGATTCAATGCATTCATAATCATAATTTATACCTAACTTTCTACCTTTGTCATTCTCCCATGCTTCAGCATTGTCTTGAATACGGTCTAGAAGATCCCATTTAGCTTCTTCTTCCATGCGAGTGAATGATCCAGCACAAGAAGCATGCAATAGATCCTTATCGTGAAGAGAAAGCCTTGCATAAAAGTTATTAATAATAATATTGTTGGGGATCTCATGAATGGGACATTTGAGCATAAGTAACTTCAATCTCCCCCAAGCTTGAGTTGTACTCTCTCCATCAAGAGGCCAAAAGTTGTATATTTGATTCCGATCTTTATGAATCTCACTAGGAGGATAAAATTTTGAATAAAAGAGAGGCACTATTTCCTCCCATTCAAGAGCTTGACCATTCTTCAGCAGCTTATACCATTCCTCCGCTCTTCCTTTCAGTGATAATGAGAATAACTTCTTCTTAACTTGATCTGTAGTAATACATGCACACTTGAACAACCCGCATAATTCGTGTATAAAGAGCAAATGATCACCGGGATGGATAGTTCCATCCCCAACATAGTAATTATCCATAACACGATCAATAATTCTTGTAGTTATTTTAAAAGCATCATTCTCAGCAGGTGGTGGTTCATCTACTACCTTAGCAGTGGTAGTAGCATTACCAAATAAGAAACTGAGTGAATTATCCATAACGAAAATAAAGCAACTAACAAAAGTAAACAATACTCACAGTAGAAGTTTCCTTTACCAGTTCCACTCTCCAATAGCGCTTCACTCCCCGGCAACGGTGCCAGAAAATAGTCTTGATGACCCACAAGTATTGCAGTATTTTCGATAAGTAAGAGTGTCAAACCCAACGAGGACCAGAAGGTGCTGGCTAGTGGTATGGATCAGGAATTCTCTGCAAATACTTAGCAAACGATTTTCAGGGTTTTTTGATAAACCAAGTAAATAAAGTACGAGTAAATAAAAGATAGTAACAATAAATGTAGCAAATGGCCCAATCCTTTATTCAGCAAAGGATAAGCCGGTTGTATTACTTAAGATGACCAAACGTTCTCGAGGACACATGGGAAGACTGTCAAGTGTTTTCGCTTTATATAATTGATTAATCTTCTTTAGCTTGCTAAGTGTTGTGTGGGTGAACCTGTGCTAATGTACCGACCTTCCTAGGACTAATACATACTTGTGATTATACCCCTTGCAAACATCCGTAAGTACAAGAAAGTAATTAAGGTAGAAACCTAACCACAGCTTTAAACTCTAAGACCCTTACGTACCTTGTGCAATGGTTTCCTAACGGGGGTTTAGGTTTCTGTCACTCCGGCAACCCCTACGATTAGTAGCCAAATACACAATGCATTTCCCTAGGCCCATATAGGTGAAGTGTCATGTAGTCGACGTTCACATGACACCAATAGAAGAAGTACACCACAACTTAAATATCAAACTATTGAATCTTTCTCAACACAATTCCACTA
This sequence comes from Avena sativa, assembly GCA_916181665.1. Classification (NCBI taxonomy): domain Eukaryota; kingdom Viridiplantae; phylum Streptophyta; class Magnoliopsida; order Poales; family Poaceae; genus Avena; species Avena sativa. Next base: position 621,420,447 of record OV702288.1, on the reverse strand, counting down.
CTAACAACATGACTTCTTCCATGTCCTCAATAACAAAATGAACTACTCACAAGACATCATATGGATCATGATCAGAGATGGAATAATGATGTATAACAATCTGAACATAAACAATAATTCAATGGTTTCACTAAATAGCATCAACTACAAGGAGTAATCGACACCGGGAAAGTTTCCCCTAAGAACTATGCACGATTCAACCCAATTGTTACAGCAATATGGAGATGGTGATGAGGGTGCTAATGGTGATGATGGTGGTGATGATGATGACGATCCCGATGAAATCCAGCTTGATGGTGGTGTTGATGGCGACGATCTCCCCTCTCCGGGAAAAAATTCCCCCGGCAGAAATCTGTCTGCGGGAGAGATCTTTCCCTCTCGGTGTTTTATGCCCCGTAGAGGCGGCGAAATCTTTCTGTGGTCGCTCCCCCAGTATTAGGGTTTCGGGAGGATTATATACGCCAGAGGGGAGAGCCAGAGGTGGGCCAGGGTGGCCACACCACCTGGTGGCCTGGCCTAGGCTGGCCCGTGCCAGGGGGTGGTGTGGCCCCCCTATGGCCCATCTCCACTCCTCCTTCTGTCTTCCTTCGTCTTCTGAAAAAATAGGATTTTCTGTATATTTTTCCGGACTTTCTGATCTTCGCGAATTTTGCCTCCAAACAGCACATTTTCCATCAGAATCCTGACTGCAACGGTTCATGCTCCAAAAGTCATCAACCATGCAAAAATAGATGAAATAACATAAGTATAACCTCTTAATATGAAATATATCAATGAATAACAGTAAATTATGATATAGAATAGTGATACAAAATGGACGTATCAGAGCTCTCCCCAATTTAGTGGCCTTGTTGGTGATTATTGGGAGCCTCCAATTAAGTTATGGAGATTGCCCCAATCTTGTACGGGTTTGGTGACCGCCCTCAAGTGTCCCATAGTGGACCGGGTGCTTACTATGCGACGGGTGCTCGGGAGAATAGGGTGGGGCCTCTTGTGACGTTGGTGGTCTTAGTAGTGTCCACCCCTCCAATGAAGACGTACTTCCCCTCAAATAGAAGGAACTTTGGGATACATCTTCATCTCTGCGTGGCTTGGTTATCTCTATACGGAGCTTTTTCTTATGCAGTTTACTTTGTGATAGCCTTCATGCTTGAAATCATATATCTTGTTATCACTTAGTTGCTTGTTTTACCTAGCATAAGTTGTTGGTGCACATAGGTAAACCGTAATATTTCTAGGTCTTGTGCTTGACAAAATAAACGCTAGTTTTATTCCGCATTTGTTGATCCCATCTCGTAAAAGTTGTTAACTGCCTATTCACCCCCTCTAGGAGGCATCTGTGTCCTTTCAATTGGTATAAGAGCGAGGTTTCCCGCTTTTAGGCTTCATCGCTTTGAGAGTAAAGATGTCGACTAGGAGATTAGTGAACGGTTCCTTTTATATATCCGATGGCACAAATTATGGTGTTTAGAAATTTCGCATGCTTGATTATTTCCAGGGCATACACCAAAATATTGAGGGAATTATAGATATGGTTTTTTTTCCTCCTATGGATTCCCAAAATCAATCTTTAGAGGAGGAGATAAAGTCTTATATAGATGCTCAAGCTACTAAAGTGCTTTTACTTATTGTGAGCAATGTAGTTATTTCTTCAATCATGCCTGATCGGAGTTCTCATGAGATATGGACAAAACTTCAAGATAAATATGATGTGTCCGACATTATTGAGGATGATTGTGTTCCCTCCACCTCCGGCCATGATGAGTTCTCGCCTTCTACCTCTTCCCCAACATGTGATTTGTCACAAGGTAATGATAGGGTGAATGGTGATAGAAATTGCAATGTGGATAGCGAGCTTACTATTGGTAATCCATCATCTCTATCTCGTTGCAATGTTCTAGCACTCAAAATTCCTTACATGCTTGTGTTGATAGTCCTTGCAGATCTTGTAGAAATGGCGTGAATAAATCTCATGATGATATTTGTGTTGTGTCTTGTTGCCATGATAAAAATGCTTCTATTTTCTCTAGTACTTTTATTGCTAACCATGTAGAGGAAACCGATGATTCTATGCGTCAAGACAAGGTTTTGTATGGAGCTTCAAGTAAAATCTCATCATCACCTCCTTCCGGTTACAAGATGTTTTCAAAATAAAATAGTCATTCATTATTTCATGAGTAGATACATTAGTATTGCTCCCACAATGATTACACTCGACACACGATAGACCTTACATTTATCATAATATCCGCATAGATAGCCGTTGCATCGTTCCATATACGTTCCTCGCCTATGCATAGTTGAATGACTTCTAGAGAATATGAGCCGGCTTTAATTGCATTATATCCCAATGATCTTGCAAAGATTAGGCCATGAAGCATAGATAGTGCTTCAGCCATGGTTGTTGAAGGCACAGCGTGGTATGAAAATTGTCAATTCAGCCACAAAAACTCCCGCGCTATTGTGTAGGATAGCTCCAGATGCACATGACTGATCATACATAGAATTTTTTCATCAATACTTAAATTTAATTGTTCCACCCTTGGCTTAATCCACACACTTCTACGTTGAGCCATACCTCACCTATTTTCTCTTGCTGAATTAACGGCGATAGCTTGGATCAAGGTAGTACAATTCACAATTTGAGGAACCTGTTCACCCTAGGGATGGCTACGAAGTACCCACCAGATATACCAAGCCAAAATTTCCATCATCTTGTATTTTAAAAGTATCATAACCAAGAATAAGAGTCGGTAATTATTTGAGAAGAACTTCAACAACCGCTGAAAACACGAGCAGTCAACATCCATAAGTTCATTGATAAATTTCTCGATCCCCAATGTTGTCCAAATACTTTCCACTCCTTGGCACTTGAATAACATGTGCATATCGTTAGGACCTGAGTTACAAATTGGGCATTGCGTCCGGTTGTACTAATGTGTTCGTTCATCAGTAAAGATTTAAGGGGTGCAATTCCATGCGATATTATAGAATAGGGAATATACACTTTTGCTAGAACATTAACCTTCCATAGGATCTTGCAGATGGGGTTATTCAATGATGTACCTCGAATTAAAATTCGCATAACTCCATTGAGTTGGTGCTTCAACTCAACCTGGTAGGCTGGTTTAGCTATGAAGACATTCGATATGATCCCAAGCCATAGTAGAAAATCTTCAAAAGCATTGAAGTTTAGAGGAATTTGCAAGATCCTTTTATCATCCAGAGGACGAAAGATGGTTCTTAGAACCTCTTGATAGCTCCCTTAAAAGGATCAATAAGATCAATGACTTTGTGTTTGGAATTACATCCTCCTCTTAGGGATAGTTACCTTTCGGACGTGGCTTTTAGGGATCCAAGGAACTTTCGAGATCTCCACTGAGTCACCATTACCGACTCTCCATATACATCCATTTTCGAAAGTTTGAATCCCTGCAAAGATGCTCTGCCATGTGAAAGAGTAACCTCATTTCAGACCATCCTTTAGTATATCACCGAACAAATTAATATTTTGCTTGAAGTACTTGGGCACATGGAGGTTTTGGTTCATTAGTTAACCTCCAAACTTGTTTTGCTATCAAAATTTCCACCATGTCTGTCGCTGTATCGTCTGGCTAGAGCATAGAGCGTTGTTCGTTTTTCGTTTCTGAACAAGGCGTTGTTCATTTCATCATTTGAGACAAGCCTGTACCTGGACCAAAGTAGGCATCCTTTTACCGGGAAAAGCACTTCTTTTGAAGACATTACCGGTCGTTTGTCTGTTTTGGTATACGTGCTGCAAATAAGTGCGTGGTAAGCTTTATTACGCGTTAACTGCTGAACGACAAGGGAAGAACGAATCGTTCAAAAAAAAGACAAGGGAAGAACGAGAACCTCCGTTCACGTGCCATTGCCCACGGCGGATGGTGGTGCTGCAAATATGAAGCCTCGAGGCTTTGCATCCTCCGGCCGCCGTCTCACACGTGTCCGCCACCAAGCCGCCGTGGCAATCGGTCGCCAGACTGCGCCGGACAGGTCGCCCACGCTCACATGGACTCATCCGACAAGGCACAAGTGGTGATATGGGTCGGACTCGCGTTCAGTACCTGTACAGAATAAGATCACGTGCTGTTTTGTTTTGATCGCTGGTTTTTGCATTCAGAGTTTAAGCTTTCTGGCCTTTCTTTCTGGGAAGAGTACCATAGAATTCTATAAACACACTACTTGCCTCACGGTGCAAATGAATCTATTATAAAAAATGTATTAAAATAGAATTTAAAATGTCAAAAAACTGAAAAAATCGTCTATATCTGAACATTCAGTTTTTTTAGAAAAATGAATATTTTATGTGGTTTGTGTAAAAAATAAAAAAAATCCGTGAATAGTCATGTTGCAGCATCGAAATTTGTCTTTTTTCGTGGGACATAAAAAATGTTCACTTTTTCCGAAAACTTGTGTTTGAACATGTAATGTCTAGATGTATATGTATTTTTTTTATATTTTAAATATACTTCTAACAATGGGTTCATTTGCCCGTGGATTTTCGCACTACTACTCTATTTTTGGGATAAACCTGTGACATCCTTTTCGAGGCGGAGAGAGTCCTACGAAACAAATTTCTGGTGATTATATTAGAAGGTGGAAGATTGCTTTGCCTTTTCTCCGCGTGGGACGTGGGGGTGAGAGAGAGGAGGGCGACGCAGGTAGAGACGCCCCTATGCGGGACTACGCGAAGATGTTGCATCATCCTCACCATTTTGACTGAAAACATCAGGGACGGATGGCAAAAAAAATTGAAAAGGAGAAGACACGCGGGACATGCGATGACGCGGCACAGAGCGATTGACCAGAACCCGAAATATGCAGCCAAACGGAAGAATCGCTGAACGAAAAGCGTGGAGCACTAACATGCGAGAAATGGTCGTGCCTTGGAAGGAACGGCCGTGTTTCATTATGTATTCCTAAAACAAAGCATAACGAGCTGACTTTGGCCCCTCTTAGGCTCTGCAACTGAATTTGCTTTTGAATATATTAGCATATCTCAAGGATACATGAGATGCTTGTTTAAATTAATACATGTTGTACGCAGTGGCGAATCCAAGATAAAAATGTAGGGTGGGCTCAAAATACCAGAACATGGTTTTATAAGACAATACAATTCAACCTATAACAAATTTTCGAAACTAAGATGCACAATTAGCCATGCACCTACAACATAAGGCTTACGATTGTAAATATATTCACTTTAGCTCCATTTTAACACCTTTTTGCTGCCTTCACTAATAAAAATTTAACCTTTTATCATCAACCATGATCGAGGCATTCATATTTGATAGTTTCTTTCGACAAACGGAGGGTAGGCTCGAGCCTAACGAAGCATGGCGGTAAATTCGCCCCTGGTTCTACGTGTTCTACAATTTTTACACGAGTTAATAAAAATTACAGTGTCCTTGACTTGGAACATGCTCTATGATTAATGAACAAGCGGATTTCATCGAGTAAGTGGGTTCAAAAGAAATGTCATAACTTTTATTTTTCATTTTGATATACAGAAATTATCAAACTTGATTACATATTAGATCTTGCTTTTATGTAATGATTCGTGGCAACTTCACGCCATAACTTCTCTTCTAAATTTTATTGAACTAGTGAATAATTTGGAATATATCAAGTATAACTTCTGTATAGAATTAGTATATTTATAATCTGGTTGTCTATATTGACTAAACTAATCATTTAATAATTTATCCACTTATAAGTATTGAATACAAAGTTGTGCATTCTCTTGAAGTTCTGCAATCTAAATAGTTTCAAGCATCAATTTTTGAGCAGTCAAACAAGCTTACCGTGTAATCTTCATAAGTTAGCTTGTTTTGATATCATCAGTTTTTACCTTCGTCTATTGTTTAAAGTTTGCTCAATGTACTTTTTTGTTTACTTGAAGAAACACTGGTACCCCCATTTTTCTTACGAGGTTCAATATGAAATAAGGACCCGTTTCTTGCGTCAAAGATCAGATCTCTCAGTTTTAGACATGTCTAACACGTAAATAACACATTTGTCTACCGATTAAAACACTCAACCCCGCACATGCTCATATATTTAATTTAGGTAACACAAATAAAACAAAATATGTTATCAGAAATAAATACAACACATCTATCACGCTCTAACAAGTAGACCGTAGGCGGCGCGCGGCGAAGCGCGTATGTCTACCAGTACGACTGTACTTTTGCAGGCTATAAGATACTCCCAGTATAGAGGTGACACGGTATTTTTTCCTTTTCTGGGAGACCCACCTACTTAGTGAGCTTAAACCAGGTAGGGTCAGAACCAAACGGGAAATGAAAACCGGCCGCACAAAATCGTGGGACACATCGTGGGAGTGAAGCTGAATGCTTGAATCCTTGCTGATAGCACCCAACGAAACGAGCCGGTACGTCCACCACATGACGCTACGGTACTACTCACTAGTACAACAACAACATCACGGCCCACGGGCGCAGCCCGCACGTCCGCACGCTCCTGAAAATCTTTCCCGAAAGGCACCCCGCCCGTTCCTTCCCCAGCGTCCCGTCCTTTTCCAAGTTGGCGATACGGACTGTCGTCCTCTGCCTCGCACGGTACAAAAAAAAATCTCGCCTGGCGGTTACCGACGGACGGCTGGGAGGGCGCGCGAGGATTCCCATCGGCCGTTGCGCGTATCGTCCCCGTAGATCGCACCGCGGGGATCGGTTGGTCCTTGGCCGAGGATTGCACGGTGGGAACGGGCTCGCCACCGGAGACGGAGAGCCTTGGTGAGGACCACCAGTCCCATGATCGCGCCTGGGCCACCCGGCCGGCGGGAGACAGTGCACAGACTGACGGCCGCGCGAAATGTGCGCCGCCCCGGCTAGCTGCCAAACCAGGGAGTGCAAGTTGGATTGTACTGCCATCGATCGCCAGTTCACTCGGGAGTGTCAAATTGGATTTGACATCGTTACCGATGGAGACGTGTGGTTGTTTTTCTCCTCCGCAGGGCACCGTCCTGTACAAGAAACTAGTACGTACCTCCCACCAGTTTCTGCGGTCCATGTAGACGGCAGAGATGGATTTAAGGGTGGTTATTTTATTTACTTGTAATATACTGTAGTGAAAAGAAAGGAAGGAACAGAAAAAGGATATGTCCCTCGCAGCAGGTTTGACAGATGCGTCGGTTCTGTAAGAAGTTACTTTCGTTTCACTATCGTGTGCTTCGACTTGCATTACTTGTGTCACATTGTTTGTGATTTTAACTGCTTTATTACTCCATATTTTCTTCTGCACGCGCGCTGAGCAACAATTTGAGCGACGGAAATCTATCTTCATCGCTTCCATAGCTCAATTTTTATGACTGAACCAACGGGCAAACGTGACTGGACGATGCGCGGTCCACTGACCAGATCTACTTCAGCATGCAGGCAACCGCCATTCAATTCAATAAGGTACAGTAGTAAGAGCAAGTTTAATAGTATAGCTCATTGTTGGCTATAAGGCACTGTCATGTCATCTGTAGTCACCACTATAGCCAACAAGTATAATAGCTAACTACAAATATGTACTATTTTACTAATATATGGTCCACATGTCACTCTCATAAAGTGCCTAGGAGCACGTGTTGTAGCTGCCTCTTAACTTAGAGCAAGTACAATAAGCCTAGTCAGCAAGTTATAGGAGGTGCCATGTCATTTAAAAGTCTAGGTGGAAGAGAGAGAAAAGAGGAGAGAGAAGAAAGCGGGTGCTCTAGCACAGAGGCCGAGAGAAAAAGTCTTTGCATGCAGGATAGGTCCAATAGCATGTGTGCTTTAAAGAAATAAATCTTAATTAAAGTTCACTAATAGCCAACCTAATAGCTAGGCTATTGTATGGATGGGCTTTTATGTTAGCTATAGATGACGTGGCATAGGTATACAGCCGGCAGCGGGCTGTATTATTAACCTTGCTCTTACAGCCAGCTCTCCTTCTCTCTCTCCTCCAACTCAACCAAAATATAATACTTTACCACTTATAGCCAGCTGATGTCATCCTATTGTACTTTCTCTAATGGAATTTGCTTCCATCATTTAGGATAACGGGGTGAATCTACTTGAGGAAAGTTTACGGACAAACGGCAGGTAGCAGCTCCGACCTCGTGTGGGTGTGTGGTCACCGAGACTTGTGGCTCCATTCCTACAGATCTCAAAACTTGTGGCAATGCGTGGTTTCTACAGAATTTCATTCTGGACATCATGTCGTATTCTAATTTCGCAGTCCGCACCAGACAGCGAACTGGCATCATCAGCCCGGTAGATATCAAGGAAATCTCCAAGGATCCACTTGCCTTCCCATGCCGAATCGAAATCTGACATTTTAGGCTTCTAGCTAGCAATTCTGTTGTCCTTCAGTTAAAGATGCTGGTTTGAATGTACCTCACATGGCAATGCATTTTCTACTTAGCGGATGCTGCATTTGCTTTGCAGTGAAAATTACCAATGCAAGACGCTAAAATTACGCCAATCCGTTTTTCTTTTTCTGAATAACCAAGTTGCATTTTTAGAGTAACATAAACCTAGTTGCATTAACCCGCGAGAGCTCGTACGAGCTTTTTCCCTGCAAGCTAGGAAACAGTTGTTGCAACCAGACTACCAGAGTGAGAACGACTGGACGAAACTTGAACAACTGGGTAGATCGCTCCATGTATGTCGCCATATGGACGGTGGTAGTACTAGCTAGTCCCGCGTGTTTCTCCTCCGTTCAGCTCAAGATTTTCTTCGCCGCGACGGCGATATTATAGGCGTGATGGGTGCATGACCGGTTCGCGTTAGGTAGCTGTGCTTCGTTAAAGGACAACACTGTCGCTCTAACGCGTGACTAACGGCAGTTTACTTGACACTACTCACTCACGTGTAGGTAGACTAGTACTGAATTTCCATTTGCGTATTTATTTCGACCAAAAACATGCAAAGCTTTGACAAGAATGTCGTGGCCTCAGTGCGTCTGAGATATTTTCTGTACCCGCCCCTCGAGAGGGATCGCGTGGTGACGAAATCGTGCAATAGAACCAATTTGAACTGAATTGTGAGAAACAAAAAAAGACCGGTCCGTGGGCGACCGGAGCGGCGCACCCACAACCCCTCCCCCCCCCCCCAGCTCCTCCTTGACCTCTCCCTCCCCGCCGTCGCCGGGGGACGCCGCCGGGTGTTGCCCGCGTGGTGCCGATGGCGGTCGCGCGGGGGCTCGGCTTGGGTGGGTCGGCCGGCAGCGATGCACCTCAGCGGCGGTGGTTCGGCTTGGAGGTGGGGCAGCTCGATGTCGGCTGGGAGCTCGACGGCGCGGGGCGTGACTATTGGTGGCGAACTCTGCAGAGGCTGGCGGCGACGCCCGCTCGGCCCAGATCTAGGCTCATCGGACCCCATCTGGGTCCAGGCGGGCTGCACGTCACGCTGCTTCAGTGGTTCCCGGAGGTGGAGGTCTAGCTCGCGTGGGCGTCTGGGTGGTAGTGGCGGTGCTGCTGGCCTGATGCGGCGTGGCGGTAGGGGCTTTGCGGGCCGATTTGGGCCCGGCCAAACCCGGCGAGGCCTGGTGTGACCCTACTATCACGCTCGGTCGGCTACCGCGACATGGTGGCGGTAGTTCCCTCCCGCTGGCGATGTTGCTGTCAACTCAAATTCCTGCGGTGCTATCCTACTCCTCTAGGCCTCGTGCTGGTGATCATAGGGAGACAGCAGGGGTGGCGTCTCGGTCGTGGTGGCGCATGTTGGTGGGCGGCAAAGTGTGGTGGGGCATTTCTGAGCATCCGGTGGAGTGGTTTTTAGGGGAGTCGGGAGAAATCTATGTAGGCTTGTCCGACACCGTCGCAGTGACGCCTACGGGTGCCACCGTTCCTTCCCGGAGGGCGTCGGGTGTACCCCTTCTTCACTTCCCTCCGAGTACTGGGGGAAACCCCTAGGACTAGTCTGGGTAACATCGTCGTCATCGTTGAGCCCCTTCTTGAAGCTATTATTTCCGATGCTTCGGAATACTAGAAACGTGGTGGTACATCGTCGGAGGACGCAGCGATTGCAGGTCACCCTTGTTTAATCGATCTGCCATTGTTGTCTTTATTTCTCTTTTCTTTCTTTTCTTTTTTGTTTTGGACTTGATTGTGCTATCGTCCAGCAGTTGTATCGTGTGGTTGCTAGTTGCTATATATATATATATTATATATATATATATATATATATATATATATATATATATATATATATATATATATATATATATATATATATATATATATATATATATATTAGCTGGGCGAAAGATTTCGAAAGGGATCGCGTGGTCACTAGCCAATCGCACATGTGCAGTAGAAATACGCCCACCAGCTATCCTGATTTACTACTACTGTATAAGCACTGTTTGCTTGCAGTAACGACTACTGATTCGCCTACACCCCGGTCACTTGACTCTGCAACGTGATGCAAGAAAAGTCAAGGCTTTTTAATGACGCCATCAGTTTGCTTTCTAGTGGTAGTGTGGTACTGTACAGTCCCTGTAGTCTCCATCGCCGGCCGGCCAGCCCGACAGGGACGCCGGCGATGAGAAATCGCCACGGCGACACAGCGCCACGCCTCCTCTATCTTGGCCGATTTCCGGCCGCCCGCGGGCGGTTCTCTCCGACGGCCGGCGTCGCTCTCCGTTCACTCCCGCGCGAGCTCTCACATCCCCGTGCCCTTATCCTCCCCGCGGTTAAACACCACCCGTGAGGCCGAGACTGGTCGCCAACGCTCCAGTCAGCATAAGTCCATAACCGGTTACGTCTCGCAGCCGTCCACGCTGGCTGCTCAAGGTGCAACTCGTGTTGCTCTCAATGGTCTCCACTGTCCACACACTCTACAATATGCCACTGTCTGCAGGTGTCTCTGTTTTTTTAGCTATGTTTGGTACAATCAAGTCATCGTTTCTAGAACCTTCCGCACTTGAGAAGCCAAAAATTTGGCAGATTAGATAGTAAACCAGACAACCCGTGGTGCTGATAAGTTTCCAAAAGTCCCAAAGATGACAGACCCATTCAAAATTTCGGCCAGAGAGATTCATGTAAAATATCTGGCCAACTAGTGAGGAAACACGAGATGGAAAATATATGCCGTACATTTGGAAGAATATGCTCGAGAATATATACTCCTTCAGTTTTTAAATATAAGATATTTTAGTTTTATGAAAGGAGTGTACCTAGATATTTTAGATATTTTAGTTTTATGAAAAAAGTAATTTAGATACACTCTTTTCATAAAACTAAAACAGGATCGTCGACTGAGTTTGACCCCCGCGTCCCTCCCAGAGGCGGCATGGGGGAACCCCAGATCTCGCCGGCGGCGGCCTCCCTAGCCTCTCCCTCCCTCCTCGCCGCCGCCGGGTGATTCCGTCGGGCAAAGCCTAGGTGCGGATGGCGGCGGCGGGGCCTCTCTCCCCGAGTGGCGGTTCCCTGTGGGTGGCGGCGGCGCGTGGCTTCCCCTGGATCCGGCGGCGTGGAGCAGCGGGTTCCCGGTGGCCGGCGGCTCGTCGACGGTGGACGTGGGGGCTCAGGCTCTGATCGGGGGTGGTGCCCCTGTTGCTGCGGACGGCGGCTCTGGGAACTGCCGTGCCCTCCGAGCTCGGGCGGGCCTGTGGGTCTCAGCCCGTGGCGGCAGGTGGCGTGGTCCTGACGCCTGGCAACGGCGGCTCCCTGGCACCATGGTGGTGCTGGTGACCGGCCAGGTGGCGGCGGCGGGCTGGTCCTCTACCGTCCAGCTCGTCCGTTGGTGGTGGAGCGGCGGTCAGCGCGTCCCCTTCGCCGGCATCGGGTGCGGCTCTCCTCTCGACGGCTTGGCCAAGTGGTGGCTCAAGACTGCTCCTTTCGATGGACCTCGGGGCTGGCAGAGGGGCCGGGTGAAAGCCCTGCTTGTTGCTGACGACTGCGACGCCTGCGGGCGCCGTCTCCTCCTTGGGGGCGTCGTCATGGCCCTGTCCGTGCTTCCCTGTATTGAGCGCCGGGGGAAACCCTTGATCCGCCTCGCCAGATCGGACAGCGACGACACCATGGTGTCGTCCGCCTTCTTGAAGGTGTTGTCTTGGTGGCTCAAGAAGTCATCGGATCGGCATGACGGTGTCCCTGTTGGCGGCCGCTTGGAGCTTGGGCCCTCGAGGCGCAATGTACATCGTCGGCGGCGCTTATCGGTCTTCTTCTCTCGGGCGGTCCAGTCCCGCTGCTCGCTTGCCACCTTAGCGCACATGGGCGAGTAGTGCGTTGGCTGTGCCGCTTTGAGGCAAGTCGATCTTCCAAGTCCCCTTCTTCGATTGTGACACGGCTCGTGAGCTCGGTGTTTCGCCTCCTCTCCATCATGGCGAGAGACGTTGCAGGGAAAGCCCTCGTTGCTTGGTTGTTGGGGGTTGTGTTGTATGCCGTGTGGTGTTGTGTTTGTATCGGCGTTGCCTTCCTGGCGTTGTGTAGGCCATTATTGGTGTTGTTTCTTGTGAGTTGTGTCGTGTTGAGTGTGTGGCGTGATTGCCTTATGGCGTTCTATCGGTCGTCGGCCTCCTCTTCTATGTGTTTGGTACGTCTTTCAGGATGTATCCTAGAAAAAAAATCTTATATTTTAAAACGGAGCGAGTAGGTGCTTGTCCCCATGCAGAAAAACCTGACCTATGTCAAGCCCATACAACCAACAGGTTGTACGTCCGTACGTGCAAGAATCTGGGACTGGTGCACCAAGAAAACAATGCATTGTAAAAGAGAAAAAGCAGAAACAGGGAATGACCATGCATATGCATCACAAAATGTGAACCAAACGTCGTGGGAGAGATCGGCTATGTATGTGGATGAATTTGCATCTAGGTACCATAGCGAGGGCACTGGACACTGCTATCTGTCCAAGGGGACTTTTAGGTCATCTCCACCGATCGATCCATTCGACCACCGTCGGTCGAATCGGTCCGCGCGGATGTTCCGACAGTGAAAACCCGCTCCAGCGGTCCGACCCAAACAACCACGTGTTCGGATCGACTCATTCCTGGCCTAGATATGCCCTCGGAATGCGTCCCCCGAAAGCGACACAGACAACACGCGTGTCCTCCCTCGTGTCCTTCCATTCGAGCACGGGTCTGCCTGACAATGACAGGGCGCTTCGCCTCCAGCCACGGTCAGCACGCCATTGACGGCCAAGGCCAGAGAAAGGCTGACGGACGGACGGTAAGCGCTGCTAAGCCGAAGCGACGTCTCCTTGACCACCGCGTCAGCATTAATGCCCGAGGGCGGAGTGGGGCTTTTTAGGACGAGTGCGCGTGTGGTCTAACCTCCCCATGCCCTTGTCGTTGCCATTTCGAACCCATCTAGTCCCCTCTCCACCGAAGCCATGCCCAACTGGTGGAAGAAGACAATGAGGAACGACCACGAGGCCGGTGGTTCCTCGTCGGGCGGTCACCATCGTCACACTATGCCTCCTTCTCCGACGCCATCACCTCCTCCGCCAATCATCCGGGGTCCTAACGCGTCGCTACAGCCCGAGCTGGACGCGCTTTTGCTACGGCGGGCCATCTTCGTCTCCATCATCCTCCCTATAGGGACATGCAGTATGTGCCTGTCGCCGAGTGTCAGCGTCGCTGGAAGGAGCGCCACCCCTGTGAGCACCACGATGTGTTTATACCACCGGGGTGGCAATTGAACTGGGTGCTGGTCCTTTTGTCGTCGGTGCCGACGTATGAGGCATTGCTCGACTGGGAGATTGAGCACCGCCTGCGCCAGCTGCCGGCACACCTCCGCAACGACCCCGCGTATGAGCTTCGTGATTTCTGGGTAAAATTCCTTGATTGGGAGCACGAGGCGAGGCGCCGCTTGTCCTACATGGCGACTTCCCGATCGAGGGAGATGTCGACCTTCCCGACGCCGACTTCTCCGCCACCTACGATGAGGACGAAGGATGGGGAGGAGCTGGCGGACATCAAGGAGGAACCCATGCCACCCATCGTGGTCAATCTACTCTACAAAGAAGACGAAGCCATCCGTGCCTCCATGGAAGCATCCAAGGCGGAGGAGGATGCCAAATGGAAGTGGGTGGGGCTGCAGGATGCTGTCGAGATCTCTGCCCACCTAGTGGAGTATGGAAACCAGTTGCCCTGCCACCGCCGCTGCCTGGGGCATAGCCTGGCCAGTTACATCGGGCGTCGCCTCAGGAATGGGGGGCATGCCATGTGTGAATAGCCACCGTGCGCCCCACACGCGCCCATGACGCTGCCGCACCAACAACCGTCACCACCACCACCTGTGTGCCATCTACCGGGGTCATGGTCGCTGCCAGTGTTCATCGATGTCTCCAACGGGCCCGATGACTAGGTGTCATCTTCGCCACCACTGCCAGATGCCCTAGTCGTAGCTAGGGTTTATTTTAATTTTATTTTTTATTTTTTAGTAAGTAAATTAATATTGTTTATGTAATATATCTTGGTTTTTTTCATGTTTGTATTTTGAGAAAAAATAGGTCGGCGCCACTGGGATCCTCGACGCAAACGGACATAGGTCAAAATGGCATGTTTTTGTGTCCGGTGACCGACACAAACGGATCGATTTAGACACATCCCGTATCTAAAATAGGTCTGTCCTTAGGGCAATCCATCGGCATGTCCCAAATGGACCGGGCTTGTCCGATGTGTCCTGTATGATAGGGCCCAATGGGGAATCGTAAACATTCGCCAGGTCTCTATTTTTTGCTTATTTGTGTTGCAAATGCATCGGCACAGACCAGTGCAGCAAGTATCTCTAGTGCCTGCTACGGTCCCACATGTTCGCGACCCACCACCCCTTATTCTACTACGCTAAGAGCATCTCCACTCCTCCCATACGGGTCTGGCGGTTGGTCTTATGGGGGACTATGACGCGGTTACCTCCTATCGGGGGTCACCGTCTTCCAACCGCCACCCTGAAACATCCCCTCCCAATCGCAATTCAAAAATTCAAACATTTAAAAGGTCACCGGAAATAAGCTATAGGTTTACCGCCACCGGGCACAACATAGTGCAGGCAATACAATCGCCGCAAATCACCGGAATACAAGTTCATCAATCAAAATAAACATACGAGGAACACGAAAATCAAACGGGAAGATCATCCGCCACGTTAGGAGGCACCTCCGGGGTTGCCTGAGGCGGAACGGTGGTGCTGGCCTGGGTGCCGAGCTTGATGTCCTGGGGTTGCCGGCGGCGGAACGCTGATCAACACCACGCCTTCACCTCGTCGTCCATGTTCTTCGTGTCGACCATCAAGATCGCCAAGTCCTCCCTTCTCTTCTTTGTCGCCACATTTGCCTGGATGAGGCCGAGCTTGATGTCCTGCCGCTCGATGACCAACGCCCACCTTGCCACGACGATCTCTTCCATCCTGGTGGCCTGCTCTGCCCTCATAGTCGCGCGCGCGGTGGTGGCGGCCATGCATGCTAGGATGGACGACTGTAGCTTCTCAATGGCCAGCGCCGCGTCTTGCAAGGCCTTGGCCTTCTTGTGGCTGACGGGTCGACCCTCCGAGGCTGCCGATGGCGCGGATCCGGGGTCGTAGGCAGTGGCATTGGCCTTAGTGAGAAAGGTACGCATCTCCGTCCACTTGTCGCACCCCTCGATCCGTGCAAAGATGTAGATGACCTTGAACTTGTTGTCATCATTATCCTCTCAGTAGGCGGCAATCATGGCGCGCATTTATGAATAATACCAACAATGGCATACAATTTCAAATGGGCGGGAGTGGGCGGTGTTGGGGGCTGCTTACCTGATCGTCGTAGTTGCTTTCGCTGACATGGACGCAATGCACCTCCTGCACGACATCGTGCCACTTGTTGCATGTGTTGGATCATGGCCCAGCGGTGAGACATGTCAGAGTTATTGCATTCATGGCACAAAGACTTGAAGTAGGGATCCAAAAGCCGACGCTCATAATACACCACCTTCACCCTCTTCCACTAGCAGTTTGAGTTTTGGTTGGCACCAGTAAAGGGGTCGATGCTGATGGTCTTCCAAGCTTCGGTGAGGCACTCGTCCTCCCTCGTGCTCCACTTGGGGTCGCGACCGTCGCCTCCTTTCTTCTTTTTCTCCTGTTCTACCTCCACCGCCTTTTTCTTCCCTTTCGGGTCGGTCGCGATGGTCACCGGCACCTCCACCACCTTATCCTCAGCCTCAGCCTTCACGTACGCGTAGACCTTGTCCTCCCAAGGCTCGCCGCCGTCTTTGTCCTCATCTGCATATGCAACGGCTTGTTCTTGCATTAAGGCATGGCCGGAGCCGCCATTGATGATGTCAGCCATGATGGAGTCGGTGTTGTTCGTTCTGCCAAACAGGTTGGGGGCGCTCTGGCTGCTACACCCTGCGGCGAACTGGGTGAAGGCAGCTCGTGGTGGTGGCACACCACCATTGAAAGGAGGGAGGCGACGATGGGCCGGTGAGGTATCGTTGGCGAGGGAGTTGGAGTCTAATCCACCGAGCGGGTCAAAGTCATTGTAGCCCGATGAGAAATGCATGAGACGCGGTAGACAGAGACGCTGCTTTGGCTACCGAGGATGTGCACACCAGCGCTATAGGACCGCGTCGCCATTCCTGCCATGGTCGGCGCCTTCTACGCCATAATAGTGGTCGCGTGGGGCTCCACTGCCTGCGCCTTCGCCGCCCTGCGCAACCTCGAGTTCTTCTCCCTTAGCTGGCGGCTGGCATTCTCCACATGTCGGCGCTGGATGTCGAACGCCCACTCCGCGTTGGTCATCCCCTCCGGCCGCTGCTTGTCGGCATTCCCCTTCTTCAAGGGCGCCGACGGGCGGAGAGCTTGGTATCTCTTTGGTGGCATGGTGACGGTGGCAGGTGGCGCACGGGAGGGGAGAGGCGGGTGGGGAAAAATGGCGGGAGTGGACGACGACAGGGGGATGGCGGGACTGGGCGGCCAGGAGGGGGGTTGGAGGTGTGGAGGGAAAAGAGAGGAATTTTTTTTGTTGTCCCACTCCCACCGATGGGGCTGGCCTGCCAGTTTTCAAGTTGGGCCAGCGCCGCCGATTACTCCCCCTCGGGTTGGTTTAGGCCTGGAGGCGCATGGTGATTAGTTTAGCCGCGCTGGCTCCATTTTAGTTTTGATAGAAGACTGGACGAGTTTTTCTACGTCGGCGCTCTAGTTTCACGCTTAGTACCACGGGGCGTGACTACGTGTGGCAGATTCAGCAGAACGCCTGATACCCCTTGCGAAGATCAATCACCTACACCCGGTCACTTGACTCTGTAACGAGATGCGAGAAAAGTCAAGGTTGTTGCAATGACGCCATCGGTTTGCTTTTCTAGTGGTAGTGTGGTACTGTACTAGTCCGTGTAGTCTCCACAGCCGGCCGGTCAGCTCGACAGGGACGCCGGCGATGAGAAATCGCCACGGCGACACAGCGCCACGCCTACTCTATCTTGGCCGATTTCCGGCGGGCGGTTCTCTCCTGCGGCCGGCGTCGCTCTCCGTTCACTCCAGCGCGAGCTCTCACGTCCCCGTGGCCTTATCCTGCCCGCGGTTAAACACCCACCCGTGAGGCAGAGACTTGTCGCCAACGCTCCAGTCACCATACATACCGGTTACGTCTCCCACCCGTCCACAGTCCACACTGGCTACTCAACGTGCAGGTGTCTCTGTTCTTCGAGCTTTGCTTGGTGAGCTATGCCAATTTGTGTTTTTAATAACAAAAATGGGCACACTGTGGAGAAAATGTTACGATCCAAGAACTCACGTGTTGTTAAATAGGGGAAGTACATATTGATGAAAAATCCTGGCCCCTTTTACTAACTGCTACTCAAATTGAAACTAGAAAATTGCTTGGTCTAAAAAAGACTTGAAATTGCTGCTATCGCTCTAGCCTTCCTAGTTATAAAATCTAGAATTAGATTTTAGAAAGCACACGTCTACTTTAATCTCTGTAGTACTCCCTCTGTTCCATATTACTCTGCGCGTTACTGTTCATCACGCAAAACAAGACGGCCTATTTCTCTCTTATTTTTTATTAAAAAAATTCTATGATTTTTGGAATGGGTAGAGTAAACACGGAGCTACACATCCCAAAAAACCGAGGAGCAAAAAAGTAAAAAATGAGAGAGAAATTGGCCACCTTGTTTTCCGTACACTATTCATTCACGCAAAATAAATTGGAAAGTACTAGTACTATTGTTGTTTGAATCATGTACGTCACTCTCAGAAGACTCGCAGCTCGTATATATGGAGGAGACAGATAGAGGGCCTTTGGAAATTGGTACCTGGTTAGGTTTTCTAGGAAAGAGCTTAACACAATTCTCTTAATTAATGTTGATACTAAATGGACGCTTAAGAAAAAATGAGGCCTTAACCAATCGGAGGCCCTGTGCAGCTGAACACTCAGCACCTGCTTGCGTTACGGGCCTGGGCATGTGCAATCGAGTCATGCTTCTAGAACCTTCCCTACCTGAGAAGCTAAGGATTAGGCAGATTAGATAGCAAACCAGTGATGCTGGTACGTTTCCAAAGAACGTCCCAAAGATGGCAAATCTACTCAAAATTTGGACCAGTCGTGTAAAATATCTGGCCAACTAGTGAGAACGGGAGATGGAAATTACAGTTGGCGGAAGAATATGCTGGAGAATATATAGGTGCTTGTCCCCCATGCAGGAAAAAACCTGACCTCTGTCAAGCCCATACATCCAACAGGCTGTACGCCTGTACGTGCACGAATCTGGGACTAGTGCACCAAGGAAGCAATGGACAGTAAAAAGGAAAAAAAAAGCAGCAATAGTGGCCATGCATGTGCATCACAGAATGTGAGCCAGTCGTGGGAGCTAGCAGTATGTATGTGGATGAATTTGCATCCAAGTACCGTAGCGAGCACACTCGACACGGCTATCTGTCCAAGGGGACATCTCCACCGGGTCTACCCAACTAGTCCGAGCGCGTCAGCGTGAACGTGCATGGCGTGCACGGTCTCTCAGCAGGCCGATTCACCCGGCTCGACGCGTCCAGCTCGACCCATCGGCGCACCTAATTTGCGTGACCGAATGTATCGGCCCGGACAACGCGCGCGGCCACCTGTGTCCTTCCCACGGGGATCGATGGCCCGCTAGCCAGCGACCCAACAGTTGTGACCCATTAGGAATTAATGGAAGGCTGCTCCAAAGGCTGGCCGCATCGCTGCTGTCGCCGCCTGACGCATGCCCTCCTGCCTCGACCCTTCAATGTCATCGCTTCGGCCTCCGCGCCGGCATACGAGGCCGACCCTTTTTAACCAGACGCCCGCGGGCATCTTCTCCCACACCACACCATACTCGCCTCCTTCCTAGCCTCCACAACCGGTAGCTTGCAATGGCTAGCGGCATCGGATCAAGGGGTGGCCGTCTAGGACAACCACGGGGCCCCGGCCGTGGACACAGAGGGAGGCCCGGAGGACGCGGAGGACACAACTAGAGCAACGCGCCGCCTTCCTCTCCCTCACCGTCGCCGTCGCCCGATTATGTCAACTCCGGCATCGAGTTCGTCGTGACCATCCGGTCGGGCATGGCGCGGGACAGGTTGCGCCTTCCCCGCAAGTTTGCGTCGATACTTGATGACCCACAAGTATAGGGGTGTATCGCAGTATTTTCGATAAGCAAGAGTGTCGAACCCAACGAGGAGCAGAAGGTGCTGGCTAGTGGTATGGATCAGAAATTCTCTGCAAATACTTAACAAACGGATTTTTAGGGGTTTTCGATAAAGCAAGTAAACAAAATACGAGTAAATAAAAGACAGTAGGAATAAATGCAGCAAGTGGCCCAATCCTTTATGCAGTAAAGGACAAGCCGGTTGTATTACTTAAGATGACCAAACGTTCTCGAGGACACATGGGAAGACTTTCAAGTGCTT
This sequence comes from Avena sativa, assembly GCA_916181665.1. Classification (NCBI taxonomy): domain Eukaryota; kingdom Viridiplantae; phylum Streptophyta; class Magnoliopsida; order Poales; family Poaceae; genus Avena; species Avena sativa. Next base: position 621,400,592 of record OV702288.1, on the reverse strand, counting down.
TCGCTTCATATAGTTGATTAATCTTCTTTAGCTTGCTAAGTGTTGTGTGGGTGAACCTGTGCTAATGTACCGACCTTCCTAGGACTAATACATACTTGTGATTATACCCCTTGCAAACATCCGTAAACAAGAAAGTAATTAAGGTAGAAACCTAACCACAGCTTTAAACTCTAAGACCCTTACGTTCCTTGTGCAATGGTTTCCTAAGGGGGGTTTAGGTTTCTATCACTCCGGCAAACCCTACGATTAGTAGCCAAATACATAATGCATTCCTCTAGACCCATATAGGTGAAGTGTCATGTAGTCGACGTTCACATGATACCACTAGAAGAAGTACACCACAACTTAAATATCAAACTATTGAATCTTTCTCAACACAACTCCACTACTAACAACATGACTTTTCCCATGTCCTCAAGAACAAAACGAACTATTCACAAGACATCATATGGATCATGATCAGAGATGGAATAATGATGTATAACAATCTGAACATAAACAATAATTTAATGGTTCACTTAATAGCATCAACTACAAAGAGTAATCAACACCGGAAAAATTTCCCCTATATACTATGCAAGATTCAACCCAATTGTTACAGCAATATGGAGATGGTGATGATGGTGCTGGTGGTGATGATGGTGGTGATGATGATGATGATCCCGATGAAGTCCAGCTTGATGGTGCTGTTGATGGCGACGATCTCCCCTCTCCGAGAAGGAATTCCCCCGGGAGAAATCTGTCTGCCGGAGAGATCTTTCTCTCTCGATGTTTTTCGCCCCGTAGAGGCGGCATAATATTTCTGTGGTCGCTCCCCTAGTCTTAGGGTTTCGGGAGGATAATATACGCCAGAGGGGAGTGTCAGGGGTGGACCAGGGTGGCCACACCATCTGGTGGCGTGGCCTAGGCTGGCCCGCGCCAAGGGGTGGTGTGGGCCCCCTGTGGCCCATCTCCAGCCCCCCTTCTGGCTTCCTTCGTCTTTTGGAAAAATAGGATTTTCCGTATATTTTTCCGGATTTTCTGATCTTCGCGAATTTTGTCTCCAAACAACACCTTTTCCATCAGAATCCTGACTGCAGCGGTCCATGCTCCAAAAGTCATCAACCATGCAAAAACAGATGAAATAACATAAGTATCATCTCGTAATACGAAATATATCAATGAATAACAGTGAATTATGACATAGAATAGTGATGCAAAATGACATATCAATACTCGACGACGCAACGCCACCGTCGTTCATTCTACGGACGACCGGTGTGAATACCAACGAGTACCCGGTGGATGCAGTGTTCGACCGCGTTGGCTGGATTTTCCTCGCCAATGGATGGGAGGAGTTCGCTTGCGCGCATGAGATCGAAGTGGGCAACATCGTCGTCTTCAAGTACGACGGCGAAGGAAGGCTCGGCGTCAGCGTCTTCGACGACACCAAGTGCCGCCGCTTCTACCACCCCTACTCAGACCCTGATTTCGACTCCAACGAGCAGGCTAGGCTGTGCACTCGCCATGTACGATGGAGCAATGTGGGCTTCGGCCATTTGCAATGAAAAGTTTTATTCGAGTCCTTAAATATGTTACAACCAAACCACAAATACAACACTACCCAACCCCGCTCGAACTATGCGCCGCCTACGGCGCTGGCGGCGGTGGCGCCGGCGGGTCGGTGAGACCCCATTCTTCTTCGAGAGAGTGGTAGATCGCTTCCTGCGTCTGCAAATCCTCTACAGCTTGGGCAAGGCGGGGACACAGGTACTCGTCATCGCGATTGGCCTGCACCGCTTCCCGAAGCTCGTCGCGCACGTCTGCGAGCGCAATACGCCGCCAGTGCTCCAACAGGAAGACGCGGTCCATCACCTCAAACGAGAAAGGCTCGCCGGTGGTCCGTTTGTAGTTGTAGTGGGTGCGCCGCCGTTGGTTGAACGTCAGCTTGTATATCTCCGGGCGCCCCAGGATCGGAGGCGGCAACATGTCCGGTTCCTCCGGAGGGTCCGAACACCACCACTCTGGTGGACTCTCAGGGGGATGGGATTTCTGGGCGATTGTCACGGATGCCAGATCGGCGACGAGGAAGGCCAAGCATGAAGGTTTGTGGAGGTAGGGTTTCTGGTTGTGCCTACATCGGCTGGCCTCGCCTTTTTATGGACGCGGCGAGAAACACCCAGAAGAGGCGGGAATCGGCAAGAAGAGGCGAGAAACGACGGGGAGAAAGCCGGAAGGCAGCGGGAACGCACTAGAAATACACCGGCGCCAACATCGGTGAAGGGCCTCTTGCCAGGCGCGAACATTGGGTCGCGCCGCTGGGCGTGGTCGGCCGGACAGGCCGGACCGCCACCCCAAAGCGACCGCGGGCCGACCCATATGGATAGAAACGGACCGTTCCGGTCGCGCGTTTGGGTCGGTCCGGTGGAGATGCCCTTAGGGTAACCCATCTGTGTGTCCTAAACGGACCGGGTTTGTCCGATTTTGTCTCGTACTTCGAGGCCCAATGGTGCACCATAAACGGACTAGCCCCGCGGAGGCGTCCACTAGGTCTCCATTTAAAAAAAATTGGGTTACAAATGCATCAACACATACCAGTGCAGCAACTGACCTCTCGCGACCGCTCCGGACCCACGTGTTAGCGACCCACCACCCCCTCTCCTCCCATGCCTAGTCCTCTTTAATGGGGACCGCTCGTTCCATCCCCATCCCCATCATTCCCCCTCCCGCTGACAGTTGACACCAAAACCCTAGCAGCCAGCGCCACTTCCCGGCACCAGAGATGACAAAAGGGCTGGTGAAAGGGCCGCTACGAGCACGAGGTTGGGCCGTCCTCCAGCCAACATAGTGGCGTGTGGGAGCATGCCAACATGTCTGTCGATATCGCATGCATGTTCTGGCAGTTGGGTGATTCGCTGCCCTGGCCCAACATGCACCTCATGTCGGGCTGGCACCTCAATCGGAGCCGCATTCTGAAGTTCCTCGTGCCTGTCCTCGGAGAGGCGCGCCGTCCGGGCGTAGAGAATTCGGAGATGGCTGGTTTGAGGTGTAGCACGAGTGCACGACCTTTGTCGTCGGTCCTACTCCTACCGCCGGCAGACGACGTCGAGGAGGAGCACGCCAATAAGGAGGAGGAACATGACCACGAAGAGCTGCACGACCGCTCCGTCTTTAGGGGAGCGATGGCGGCGCCTGTCAAGTAGGAGGTGAAGTACGACGCGGCACCGATGCCTGCGCTGAAGGCGGAGCATGAGGAGGACACACTCCAGGCTGTTGGTTGCACTGCCCGCCGCAAACAGACTAGCGAGCACATGGACTGACATGTCCGTGGCGTATCTAAAACATACCGAAGAGATTTGTGGAACGAAATGAGAGAAGCGTACGTGTAGTTTGTTCTCTTTAAAGGAGCTTCAACTTTTTTTTACATTAACGACCTCCAATTATCTGACGTAAACTTACATTCATGATGAGAAACACAGTACAAACGTAGATGCTCACAACACGTACATACGCCACCCCTATGAACGCACACACGCACACCCTACCCCTATGAGCACCCTCGAGAGACTGAGCCGGCTTATCGGGTCTTGAGATTGACGAAGTCATCACAGGTGCCTCGCTGTCGACGGGAACGCCGGCTCCCACTGAAAGAATATTCCGCCTTTTATGCAACACACAGTGTCAAATCTGGGATTTGAACTCTGGTGGGCTTGGGGTACAACCACCCTCCTAGCTACCCAACCACCGGTTGGTTTGCGCACGTCCTCTTTAACGTCCAGCATCGGTAGCAATCCGCCCTTAAAAAAAAAACTTACATTCGTGATTGAAGAGTAAAAAAAGGATGTGTGTGCCTTCCATTACCGTGGTAGTCTGGTCCTGTTTTTCTTTTTTGATGAGGGTAAGTCTGGTCCTGCTAGGCTGCTACGGGTGCAACCGTGTCGCGTGTACTCTTTTTTCTTTAGCGGAACGTGTTGCGTGTACTCGTGCGCGTAATTTGACGGAGCGAGCGGATCCACCTGCGCGATCTAAGGCGGGGTGGGCCTGGACCCGGCTGTGGGATTGGCCATCCATTGTGTGTCCAATTCCCGGACGGTCCGCCCACTCATCAACCTTCCGGGGTGGGCCTATCTTGAGTGCAAAGCATCATCACACGGCGTTTCTTTTTGAAACACGTATACGATTCAGCTATATTAATATAGCAATCAGGTTGACACCACTACTAGATCAGACAGCACACCATTTAAAAAAAACTAAAAAGAAAAATAAGAGAAAATAAAACCGACAACAGTGGCTTGATGACAGGGATGACCAGCAACAGTTGCGCCCTTCGGAGAATTTTTACCACGCTCCTGTCACTCCGAAACGTCGCGTACCAAGCAGCACCCCTAAGAAGGAAGCGACGACGACGCTGCTGCTGCCCGGACATCTCCTAGGGTTTCCTCCGGTACGCTACAAGAGGTGGAAAAGAGGTACACTCGACGCCCTTAATGAAGGACGGTGACACCCGCAGGCGTTACCACGTCGGTGTCTAGTCGACAAGGATTTCTCCCGACCCCAAAAAGAACCACACTCTTGTACCCTTCGGAGGCTCCACCAAGCTAGGCCGCCGACCAACATACGCCACCACGACCTTGTAGTCAACACCGACATCTCACCGCGACCCACGTTGTGAGGCCGGTAAGACCGAAAGAGGAGGAACGCCGGCGATAGTTAGCGGAGACATGGCGTTCGCAAATCACGATTTGGTTTGGTGACTGGTCTGACATCACGACGCTGACATCGTTCTGTCCCGCTGGTGAAATGAGGGACCGAGCTTCAGTGACTTGGTGGTTGCAAGTCTTACCGTGACTTAGTGCCATCATTCACCATCCATCTCCCATCCAAAACACCAGATTGATTCAGATTTTAACTACATAACTAAAACTACTCGATTTTTTTTTAAAAAAAATCTAGAAACTCATGTATGTTTCGATTTGTATTCTGGTGAAGTTTCATCCCATTTGGATAAAAGATTTGTGATTAAATAGGTATTTAGTTTAAATTAGTGTTCTAAAACGTAAAAAACTATTTAATCACAAAAACATTCACAGATTTCAACACGAGGCATTTATGCTTTACTGGATTTTTTTCAGAATTTTTTAAATAGTTTTAGTTTCTTAGTTTGAAATCAGAGGCAATCTGGTACGTTGGATCTGAGATGGACGATAGATCTGGCACCAAATCACGGTGAGACTTGTAAACACAAGTCATGAGACACTCCTGGGTGTCCTTGGCCTGCTGCTCCGAAGAAAATTTCAGAGCCGAGTTGCGTGGGCTACGGATCGAGCATGTTTCTTTTCAAATGGACTAAACATTCTTTTTTGTCACTTTGTTCCAGGACTAATCGAGAACAACTTGACGGTAAAGTGAAACGAACTTCTGCTTTGCGGAGTAATGATCATGTTGCATAATTTGCCAATGGTAGTGATTTTTTAGAGGAAAATGGTACAGCAGTGATCTTAGACGTACAACTCAGCGGCGCCGCTGCACTTTGACCTGTACTAGCACCATCATTTTCACTCTCAAATAAAAATGCACCATCATTTTCTTCACATACTCATCTGCTGGCCAAGGGCCTGCGCTGGGATCTTTTGTACGGATTCATATATTTCTCGTCCATATTATTGTTCTCAACTTCATCTAGATTCATACATACCTAGTTAACAATTTAAACTAAATGTATTTATATCTAGACAAAGTTGAGAATAATAATATAGACCGAAGGGAGTAGAATTAGTTCTCTTGAAGAAAAAGCGGGACAATACATTCGTGAAAGTTAGCTAGGTTGGAGTTGGACAGCAATGGAGCTGCACAGCTGCACAGGTCGTCTTCTAGTTCAGGCCTGACGATCTTGGCACACAATTCGAGGCGTTAGCGCAACAGCTGGCTGCAACCAGTGCCATAGACTTCTTTTTTGTGATATAGCTACGTCGTCTTCTTGCGTTGAGGACACGATCGAGGACGGTGTCTGTTTCACTGGCCTTGCACCGCCGGAGCGATTGGCATTGGACAATGAGGGGAGAGCAACATGGGTAGCATGTTGGTTGTTACGTTAGTCGCAGCAGCCTTCAAATTTGTGAAGAAGGAATTAATAGGATTTTTTTTGAAGAAAGACAAAAAGTTTGCCTTGATTCATTAACAGTAAATTCCGAATTTTACCTTCTAGTTTATTATTTTTGACACTAATTACCTCATTTAGCATATTTTCATCCTTGTTACCCCATTTACGGAAAGTTTTGCCAAATTTTACCCCTCTCAATGCATTTCGCCAGAGAAAAGGCCTATGAACACGCCTCTTTGCTGACCGAGCCTCAGATCTAGAGGAGGTGACGGGCATAAAAATTAGAATGCGCTCCCACGTATCTATTGCGAGGAATATTTTCTCACGCGGGTTTATTAGGTTAATTTTCTGCGTATATTAGTCCAGTACGAACCGACCTAACGAATTTTTTATGGTCTCACCACTCACCACATGCATCGATCTCTCGGATCATCCATGGGTACATGCACTCCGGCTAGAAGTGATCTATATGGATCAATATATTGCTTTTTTTTATGTGGACCAATCTATCGCTGATTAGAGATATTTTTGTTCATCAATCTGTACGAATCGTGTAGGCGCGGTTCAGCCAAAAACTAAACGGTTCGGATCGTGCAATCATTCTTGTTCATGCGCAAAATCCGAAAAAACCTAGAATGTGCCGGACCTGATAGCCTAGACTCACATGTTGAAACAATATAAAAACCTTAAAAAGGGTAAAAGTTGGCAAATTTTTCATTAAATGGGGTAACTTGGATGAAAAATTGTTAAATAGGATAATTAGTGTCACAAAATATAAACTAAAAGGTAAAAGCTGGAATTTACTCGGTCATTAATATAGGAGAATAATGGTCCAAGGTTTCAAGTACATACCACCACGTCACAAACAAAAGATTACTCTCCCAGCATCAAAGCACCCAAATGGTTGGCTCATGCGAGAGTCCACGGTCTAGCTTCTGACTTATATTAGCAAAGCCAATGTTTAGTATGGTTTACTTTTTGTTGGGATCCTTGCATTTCACTCATTCCCAATCTTTCAAGAGATAAGCACAATGAGCGAAGCCGTATCTTGCCTTCTTCCTCCGTCGAAATGACTCCACCAAGAATGCACATCATCGAAAGTCTCCCAAGCCGAAGGGTCTAAATTTGGTAAGTTAGTCCAATTTTTTGTCAAGTTCCATAGTCTTGCGGAACAGCGGCATTGGAATAGAAGCTGGCACACCGTTTCATTGCCATATGGACAAAGGGGGGCAGATCCTCCCTTTTGGATTTCATATAGGGATTGGGACGGTTGCTTTGAAATTTGGATGCCAGGTGTCATGCGCTTGAGGTGGTCCAGCGATCTGATTTATCCGACCCGATTTAGGATGATATCTTTAGAATTTTCTTTTGAAATAGTATAACATTTTTATGGAAAGTGGTAGACGAATAGACGCCTTCGTAACCGCCTGATACGCTTAAGTGAGTGAAACCCGCGTGTTTGATCATTGTAGTAAAAAAAATCACACATAGCAATTTTTCTAGAGTATGTAACATCGGTTTAAAAGTCACAACCAAATGATTGTTAACATTTTTAAGCCATCAATGTAGCAAAATTAAAAACATATGCAATGATTCCCCGTTTGTTACAACAAAACATTGGAAAAGTGTGCCAACGATCGCAACATTTTGAACAGACCCATGTAGCAAAACGCAACATCCTATGCAACAAATCCTACATTGGTTGTAGCAGAACTTTAAAAAGTTTCGGGTTTGCGACATATAGCCAAAAAGGTTGTAGCACTTTGAACATATCCATGTAGCAAAAACCAATAAAGGATGCAACAAACCCCAATTTGGCGGTAGCTGCACGTAAAAGAGCATGTCGTCATTTGCTACATTTTCAACGCCCTCATGTAGCAAAATCCATATGTGTGTAGCATGTTGAAACATCATATGCAACATCTACAAATGTCGATTTCTACTGACCCCAAACCATCAACGATTGAGGTTGGAGGCGAACAAGACGACGGTTGTGCGCAGTGGCTAGCGTTGGAACAGTCTCACCAGAGTCCCAATAGTTGCACGATGTGATGTCACACCTCATCCCCTCCATCTTCCTCGTTTTTTAGGTGTTGATCTCATGGAGAAAGCTAGCTAGGGGGCGTAGGAGGTTGGGCGCTTGCATCGCCAAACTGTTCACGGCCTTCAGCAAGCCCACGTGCAAGGTGGCGCTACTCACCTCCTACGTTTTACCATGGCCGTCTAGGAGCTCCCCTCCATGTGAATAGGCCTAGAGAGAATGTGAGAGTAGAGACTTGGCTTGGGCATGCGCGTGGTGGAACCATGGGAGAAATAATAGATTTTGCTTTCTATTCTAAAAAATATATGAAGTTAGCAGTTATTATATATTTTTTAGAACAATTCGCAGCATTATATGTTTTCGATCACTCCCTTTGTCCAAAAAAGGATGTCGCAATTTTTTTCTAGATCTATCATCTACACATGAGATACATGTGAATCACATAAATCTGTGGCATGATATTTCTGGTCAGAGAGAGTAAAAAGAAGGTGTTTGCAATGGGCCATCATCACTTTATAAGTAAGCCATAATGATCAGTCCTAACGAGGAAGCAGAAAGCCCAACGGAAGAAGCATACGGACCTAGAAAACTTACTGGGCCCGATAAGAAGGGCCTCGTGCCGCAAACCTTGAAGGCCCCGTTGTCAGAAGCAAAATATGGTCTTTGGGCCTTGGTCGACGAACATGGGCTCCGGCGGCCGAGCGCTTCAGTTCTTTCTGCCGCCTCCTCGCCGTCGTCAACCTCAGCCTCGTCCTCCTCGACAGGCGACGGTGGCCGTCTCTTGTTCTCCTTCTCGCGTTTTTTATCCAAAGTACTAGCCAAACATCGATTCCTCTTTTCGACCTGCTTCAGTTAGGTGGCTAGGTTTTGACTTGGGTTTTATTGATTTCCCTGTACCTGTACTACATGAACCTTGCTGAGTGCACATCGTCGCAGCATAATTGGATGTGTCGTTCTTGTTGTAATGACTGTCCAACCTTAAGTGGTAGTACTGGTAACAAAGCTTTATCCCGATCAGGAGGGGGGAAATTGGCGTCGAAAAGACTAACCAAATATTCATCCTGGATATAGCCTGTGCAGACAGCAGAGAAACTGTAAGGGTGAAGGCGAAACAGCTGCTGCACAGTTTTAGTTTTTATCTCAGAAGAGCTCTGCTGCACAGTTGATAATACTAGTACTCCAGCATTAACAATTCAGAGAACACTGCCCAAGTCTTCACTCTTCAGGTCGTAAAGTGGCGGCGGAGGTGGGTGGGTGGGTAGGGGATAAGAAAGCGCCATGCAGACACGACATGTTCCTCTCTTAATTCCTCTTAGCCGTATTATTTCCATGTTTGTTACACCAGCCTGGTAATGCCGTGTGCTGTGGGAGAATTCACTTGAGGAAAATTTAGATCCGATCAGGTCTGTTTCCCCAGTACCGGTTTTGCTTCTTTTTTTCCCTTGTGAGGGTAGGCAGGAATGCGTCCCGCCATGACCTCGCTTTGTCTTATCACTACTTCTGTCAATGATGATGCTATCGCAAGTAAAACTGTAAGGTGACGAATAAGAAGAAATGTACAGGTTGTTTCATGAGATCTGGCAGATATTGATCTTTTAGGAAAATTGCAGTACTATTGAGTAACCTGCAGGTTTGCCTCTTGCGTGCAACATCTACCAGTAAATACTATGCCTGTTGCTTGCACATCCAGATGTTAACATATCTAACGTGTTGACTGAAATAGTTATCTTACATCTTGTTTTCCATCTACTAATATCTGGGACCGCCGTTCTTAATTCTACAGAAGGTGTGTTCTCTGAACTTTCATTCTTCAGGCCACATTACAATTATTTTGGTTAACTTGTGCTGCGGATTTTGTTACTATGAGCTTTTCTACTACCAGTGCTTTCATGCTCCTTCAGTAGAAAAAACTTCGGTCCTGTAATTTGTAATCAGGATAGACGGAAACACTACTCTAGCCTTTCACCATAGTACTTCCATGAGGCCTACATTTACACTTCCACTCGCCCAAATCTTATTCCAGTGGTCACGTCCTTCTCAGCCTGCCCTTTTGGCATATTGCAATTTACAACTCAATGAAGAATGCTTTTAATGTAGGAGTAGTTTCTACTGGGAAGTTTGCGTATCCTCTCAAATTGATCTGGTACTTGCCTTTAGTTGCTTTTTGTTTTGTTTTGAACGGGAGGGTCTGCTACTGGAAATTAAAGTGTCTACTTTCCTTTGCTTGCAAGAAAGTGATTGAAGATTTAGAAATCCCCTCTTCAATGTGGATATACGAGTAGCTAAAGTTGATGAGATTGACGATGAATCACTGCCATCAGCATTTAGGTGCAGCCATGAATTATGTGCGTGGGGACCTGGGACTCATAGGGCGTCCTTTATTAGGTTAAACATAGTATGCTTAATAAAGTAAAAAATACAAAATAATTAAACATCCGTGCCCGCTAACATTCATTCAGTACTATGAAGCTCCATCAAGATTTGCAACGATCAGTATTCATTACCCCTAAGGTGTACTAGTGGACATTCACATGCACACTTTAATCCTTCTGCTCCCTAGCCACGGACTTCATTCCGGTAAGGCCATGTACAATGGAGACGCTAACAGCCGACGCTAGGGTGAAAATTCTAGTTGATTGACGGTTCCACTGACGAATCCAGGGACTAGGTGTAGCGTCGACGCAAAAGCTTCCGTCGGGCGCTAGATCACTTTTCCCAGCGTTAACTCCTTTCTCTTTCCTTTTAATCCTTGCGTTGCTGTGAGAGACTCTTCCATGTATAATTAAGGATACTTGATTTTTTTTTGTTATCTAAGCGGCTATCTAAGAGCCTAGCATTGTACATGTCCTAAGGGCCACTTTGGATTGCAATTGCAGGGTTTTAAGCGGAAAGCACATGATTGAAAACAAAACGTGTAATGTGAACTCCTACATGACTTCAAAACACATGACTTTTGGAAAAAGCGTTTCCATAGAAAGTTTCAGGATTGAGGAGTGAGAGTAGAGAGATAGTGCAACTGTATTGGACTTCTCGAAGGGAAATAAAATGAGGTCTGAGCTGATGTTCAAATTTGTATGTACCGTGGACTATGAATTTAATGACCTCAATCCTATGGTTCAAAGGATTTAACCCTCCAAAAGTTCTTATGAAATTCCTTCAATTCGAAGAAACCCTAAACCTGCCTACCCATGGAATCCTTGATTGTTGTTTCCATGACCGTGTTACATCCTGTTCTAATTGAACCTATCTCATTCCCCCCTTTTTCGGCCATAAGTAAAGCACATATTGAAGCATTTCATCCTCACTAACCTCACACTACATGTAACCGTTGTACATACTGCATTCTTGGGTGCTCTGGAATGGCTATAAGAGCATCTTTAGCAGATACCACATATCGGCCGGCCCGCAAAATTTTGCGCCGATATGTGGTACCGTAGCCAAAAAATGGTCATTCTAGATACCGCACAAGGCCAAAACCTGCAGAAAAAAGAACAGTATCCCGCATTTGGGCCTATTCGTGTGCCATATATTCGCGGGGGGGGGGGGGGGGGGACCGAAATGCGGCACCCCACATACCATTTCCCCTTTCTCCCCCGCGCAGAAACCCTCGCCCGCTGCCCACCGCCACTTTGATTTCAGCCAACTCTGCCGGAGAAAAACACAGCGCCGCTGCCCACCGCCACTTTGATTTCAGCCAACTCTGCCGGAGAAAAACACATCGCCGCTGCCCACCGCCGCGCAACGGCCTGATTACATATGGCCGGCCAATCGCTGCGCAGACATGGCGGGGCTTCTCCACGGCGCGGCAATAGCTCTGGGTCTCTTCCACGTGCGGCGCCGCCGTCGGAGGAGGAGCTCCGCCGCCCCCGGTCCGAGCAAGCACACGCTCACGGCGCCCTCTCCCACACCCGCATCACCTCACCTGCGTGGGCGGGGATGTCGTTCGGCCGCGGCGCCCACGATGGCGAGACCGGAAGCTCGAGCGCAGCGGTGCGCGCTGGCCCGGTGCTCTGCGCGCCCGCTCCGCTTCTTGCTGCGTCCGACAACGACGGCGGTGACGACGGTGACGATGACGCCGTCCGTGAGGTGAAATTCAACTCGCTCGGGACCCTCATCTCGACGTCTGGGAGCGCGTGAAGCGGTGCCGCGTCGCGTGCACCTTCGAGGAGCAGTAGCTTCGCCGCGCCCCGCGCCGTTCCTCACGCGAGCACAAGGCGCGGCTCGGCCTCTTCGTCGTGGACTATTCTGACGATGACAGCACCGACGACAAGGAGTAGTTGCGCACCACCGCCATAGATGCTCCGGTGAGTAGTTAGCGCCGGTAGGGTAGAGCGCCTGCTAGGGTTCGTTTAGGTGGCATCGATTTTGGTTGTAACAGTCTGTAGCGTCGGGTCGCAGACGTTTCCATTGGCGCTTGTTGCAGCTAGAACCGGGGTTCATTCTGTAGCGTCAGGTTGCAGACGTTTCCATTGGCGCTAGGAGAGAATCCGGTTTCTCCTCCCCTCCCCTGATCCCATCGCCCGAGCAGCAGAAGAATACGAGAGAGCCCGTAGCTTCGCTGGCTGTCAGCGGGGAAGGTTTGTTGGCCTCCGTTTTGCCTTGCTACGAGAGAAAGGGGAAGGGAGCGACTCTGTTTGCGGCCTGCCATTTCTTATATTCATGTTAAGCTAAGAAGTGTTGGTCATTTTGGCATGGCTTGCATGGATAGTCTTACTTCAGTTGACATGTGCAACAGACTGCAACCTGGATCTAGTATTGGTGTTTCCAACAACTATGGCACAACAGTGACATGTAACGAGTCTCCATTTATGATCTGGTTATGCTTTGTCAGCATGAAAACGAAGTTTGTTCTGTATCAAACAGAAAGAGGGTCCTCAGTTTCCTCATCGCAAGGGAACAAGGTCCATGTAGAATTGTAAATTAGCAGGAATCCCTGCCTAGTCGCTCTTCGTTGCAAGTATTGGGTCGTTTTTGTTTCAGGTTTTGGTCGATTTGAGGCCTGCCAGTCGTTTTTCTTTGTTTTCGTGAGGTTTGTGTGGGAGTTTTTTCCCTGTACTCGGTATACTTTTTGGTCTTTCTTTCGGCCTAATTACTTCTGTCTAATACTCCCTCGGTTCCAAAAATGCCTAAAAAGGCTTATATTTTTGAACGGAGGTAGTATATAACATCAGTTCTCCTGCATGGTTTGAAAAAGAAAATTTGGAAATTAGCAGGGGGGTCTCAGCTGATGGGCGTTTGCACGGGAGCAAATTAAATCAGAAGGTATTGTTTCAGATGTTCCCCCCAAAAAAGGTATTGTCTCAGGCTATTTAAATGCTTATAGAGTTTAACCTTATAATTCATACAGTAGTATAATCCCTATTGAGATCTGAATTAGGAAGATATGTTCGGAAACATGGATCATGGTAAATATTAAAATGTACACCAAAGAACTACTGGATAGACAACATAGCAATTTGACACGGTTGAGCTAAATCCCATTTTAGATGCTCATATTATCCGCCATACATTTGAAATAAATTTTGTAGTCTTAAAGAATGAACACAAATACACCTGAGTAACAAAGTGGGTAAAGGTATGCCTTTCTTGTGGTAATGAAGCTCTTGGGGGCGTTTAACCATATCGACTTTTTTTTTCACACGACTATGCTTTAAAATTCTAATACAGTAGAGAGCTGATAGAACACCACAACAGAAAATGTTGATCTGATATAAAATTCCGGCATGACAAGCGTTTTCGCCTCCCTGGTTGCCGCCACAATGCCTCGGGATGGCACTCGCCACCCCTCGACTTCCTAATCCACCACACCGCCATTTGCCACCCATGTGGCCTCTTGTGCGCCGCAACCGAGAGTTATGGGCTTAGACGAGGTCCATGGTGTCCTTCAACCACATGATTTGTTGACGACAAGTCGGGCATGTCCCCCGCCATTCCAATGTTTTGGGGGTAGCAATATGAAAGCTATTTGTGTTTTGAAAGACCAACAAGGCTCGAAGGAGAAAGAATTGCAATGGATGGGGAGAAAGCGCTTCACTACTGCTTGGTGTGCGACTGTTTTCTTCTTGTGTAACGATGTCCACATCAAAACCATATGCATGGTGAATCTGAGTAGGATGATCGGTGCATTGCATACATTTTCTCAGCAAATTGGGATGACAACACATGGCTACTTCTTTTTTTGTGGTGTTTTGTGAACATTAAGTCAATTCTCTAGGGGTTCAAACCCTAGGCATGAACTTCTTTGGTTGTACCTGGCAGTGATGGAATTTCCTTATCGAAGTAATTGTTTGGAGATTGCACGTGCTTTCTCCCGGATCAAAAACCCATGAGCTGAATTCCTCGGTTGATCAGGAGAAAAAAATCTTGTGTATTGTTCCCTTTCATAGGCGTAGCTCTTGGAGAACCATTTTCCTGATACACGTGCCGCCAATGGTGGTGGTACTCCTGCTTTTACGAGTCATCACTCGTCAATCGGTTCGGCAGCGACTTTTTCCTTATTATGTTTCTATTTTTTCCTTTCGGTTCTATACAACATTGATGCCTTAACTAGGTCCTGATATTATTTTGTTGTAGAGGCCATGTTTACTATATATACTTGATACTATAATATTTACTTTATAATTTTTTTATTGTTTTCTAATGCATTCAAAAATATAAAGTAGGTTGGTATGTTGTGCCTAGTGTATATTTTTCGCTATTCCATATATTTTAGGGTGTAAAACTTTCCTACTCAATTCCAAAAACATAGCGAGTGACCCCTTTGGATGCCAACCTATGAAGAATACTCCATGAGTCGTCCCCTTTTTGCAAACTTGTTAACCATATTGCAGGATCACGGTTCTATTGCTCACATTTTGTGTGCAGTACATCCCGCAAATCTACAAGTAGTCTAATATCTCCCTCCCCTCCCTCTCGGTGGTTTAAATGCAAATTATCAACCATGGTGAAGTCATGGAGGCCGATGGGATGGACCAACATGGTCATGTCTTATTGCTACTCCCTCCGTTTCATACTAATCCACATATTAGGTTTGGTCAAAATAAAATTTTAAAGTTTGATTAATTATATAGAAACAAATGTCGTATCGGATTATATCATCGTAGATCGGCAGATTAAATATGGGAAAGATGTTGTAGTTTTTGTGTTTCCATAAAAAGTTGTGTTCAAGAGAGTGAGCAAATGAGAGTATTTGTGAAAGCAGCTAGAGTTGAAATTTCATGACGATCCAATGAGGGAACCATTTGTCAGGGTCACAAACAGTACTGGTGTTATTTTTAGATGATTTGCATATGTTATTAGATGATGTACATGATCAAAAGGATACAAATGCCGCCTAGAGGAGGGTGAATAGGCCGTTTAAAACTTTTACGAGATGGATTTAACAAAGGCGGAATAAAACTACTTTGTCAAGCACAAAACTTATATAAACTACAACTCACCTATGTACACCAGCAACTTATGCTAAGCAACACAAACTACTATATGATAGAAAGATATATGACTTCAAACACGAAGGTTATTGATACGCTCGACTTTCAACGTAGAGCTCGTTGGGAACCCCAAGAGGATACGATGAGCACAGCAGTAAGTTTTTCCTCAGTTATGAAACCAAGGTTTAATCGAACCAGTAGGAGCAAGGAAACACCCCAAAGGTATTACTAGCTGAGCTTTGGCAGGGCGCACTACCGATGCTAGTAGCAACGTGGAGACCTGCACAACACAACCACAGAACTTTGTCCCCAACTTGCGATGAGGTTGTCAATCTCACCGTGTTTTGCGGAAAACAAAGAATTAAACGTATCGAATGGAAAGAAGTAAAAGTTTGCAGAAAGTAAACACAGAGCAGTAAAAGATTGTAGATTGTATGTAAAAGACAAGGACCGGGATCCATAGTTCACTAGAGGTGGCTCTCCTTAGATAGATAACATGCTGGGTGAACAAATTATAGCGGGGCAATTGACAAACACCGAGAAAGCAATACATGCATATACTAATCATCTTGACTCCTTTGAGACTTGATTGGGCATTACAACATAATACATAGACCGCCATCCAACTGCATCTATGACTAATAATCCACCTTCATGTTATCATCCGAACCCCCTCCAGTATTAAGTTGCAAGCAACAGATTATTGCTTTACGAACTGCGTGTAAAGTAAACAATACGATTGTTGTTTTCTCCCTAGTAGCAACAGCACATCTAGTACCTTAGAGATTTCTGTCACTCCCCCAGATTACCAGAGGCATGAACCCACTATCGAGCATAAATACTAACTCTTGGAGTTGCTAGCATCTACTTGGCCAAGATAGCTACTAACAACGGAAAGCATGCAAGATCTCAAATAACAAAGACATGATAGAATCAATAATCAATCTGAAATAGCATCTCAATATCCATCGGATCCCCGCAAACACAACATGTATGAATTACAAATAGATGATCTTGATCATGAATGGAGATCACAAGATCTAAACATGAAAGCACAAAGGAGAAGAAACCAGCCATCTAGCTACTACATGGATCCGTAGTCCAAGGATGAACTACTCACGCATCACACTGGAGGCTTGCATGATGATGAAGAAGGCCTCCAGGGTGAATTCCCCTCTCCGGCAGGGTGCCGGGAAGAGCTTCAGATCCCTCCCGGTCTAGGGATGGAGATGACGGCGGCTACAGACTCTTTCGTGGATTTTTGATCGGGTACTTAGGGTTTTCGTCCCGAGGGCAACTTATAGGCGGAAGGAGAGGCCGAGGGGGTGCCGAGAGCCACCACACCACCCCCTGGCGCGGGCCTAGCTTGGACGCGCGGCCAGGTGGTGTATTCGGCCCCTGGCCCTTCTCCGTCTCGTATTCTGGCACTTGATCCCTTCCGGAAAAATAGGCACTTTGGCTTTTGTCCCGCCAATTTCGAGAATATTCATTTTCTGACTTTCTTAGAATCAAAAATAGCAGAAAACAGGCAGCTGGCGCTGTGGCTCTTGTTAATAGGTTAGTCTAAGAAATCATATGAAAAGTACTCCAAAGTTGAAACAAAACACAAGAAAGTGGATAAAACCAAGCATGGAACATCAAAAATTATAGATACATTTGCAATGTATCAGTTATCACAAAGTAAAGTGCATAAGTAAATAGCTCGGGTATAGAGATAACCGAGGCTGCGGAGATAACGATGTATTACCGAGTTCCTCCCATAAAGGGAGTATGTCTCGTTGGAGGAGTCGGCGGTACTAAGACCACCACGCCACGAAAGGCCTCACCCTATTGTAATGTGAACCTCGCCACAAGAGGCCTGATTCACATCTCCACTATCGGTGCACTTGTTGGTGACAATCCGTAACCTCTCACAAAGCTTGGGGCACTTCTCCACAACTCAATTAGAGGCTCCCAACAAACAAGCTTGGAAAAAGCTCCACAACTTAATTGGAGACCCCAAGTAATAATCCACAAACCCGCAAAACAACTAAGCCATCTAGGGTTCCAAAAACCCAAGAGTAAAAAGCTTATCACCTTTCACCCAATTGAATCCTCACCAAGAACTCAAACCGATGTACCAAATGCAATGGCATGAACACAACAAGTGTTCAAGTCTTTCTCTCCCAAATTCCACCAAAGCTACAAAAGTATTGAGGGAATAAGAGAGGAAGAACACAAGAGGAAATCCATAAAAGAAACACCAAGATCTATATCTCAAGGTGTTCTCCTCACATAGAGGAGAGGTAGATTAGTGGAGTTGTAGATCTAGATCGACACTTTCAAATCCCCTAAAAAGATTCAAAAAATATGGGAGGGATTGAGAGTATTTGCAAACTCTTGGAGATAGAAACAATGGAGGAGAGAGAGGATGCAAGCAACATGCCCAAGGAGGAAGAAGAGGGCCTTTTGTAGCACTCCCCAACAGAATACGACCATTTGGAGCGTCCCAGGCTGGATAATCCCCCCCCCCTGATTTTTCGGGTTCCTAGGTCCAAAATATGTCTAAGGACCTCACGGTGTGAGCCTTAGTACAGGGGCGGATATTTGGGCCGGATGATCCGCCCCCGGAAAGTTCGCCCCTACGAAAACTAGCAGAAATAACAAAACTTAAATGAGCTTAACTTTTGCATTCGGACTCCAGTTTTAATGATCTTGGTCTTGTTTCTAAGATAGTAAAATGCTCTAGAAGATAATAGAGGGAACCATCATAGTCTAGCAAGGGACGTTAGAACTAATTGATGAAAGGTTTAACCTATCTATAAAAGATAAACTGGTAAAACCTCCAATATCGAAAACATAATAGAGAATGCATATGAAATCCATTTCTGATGAACTTGATCTTGTTATGGAGATTAACACAAGCTCTAATTACTCTCATGGATAAGAACCAAATAATAACCAAGAAAAATGATTCGAAGTATGCAAATGTTTGAGCTCTCTCCGAGGGATATGATCAAGTTATTCACTCGAGACCCCCTCTTGATGGTACGATTATCTTTCCTATAAACCGGTCTCCCCATCTAACACCACAAGACCAGTAAGAAAGAAACCTATCAAGATCATACCTTTGCCTTACGCATATCCCACTTGAGCTTGATGATGACGATCTTGTATACCTCAAGATGGAACACATTTCTTAATTGTGCTAACTTGGTGAAGACTTGGAATTTGCTCCCCCATACTCCACTATGGGAGAGCCTCTCTTTTAGGCATATCTTCACATATCCATGATCACCATAAGGATGACAGAATTCAAGCATATAATCTCTTCGAGATGGCTCATCTTGAACTTGCACTTTATTTCTTCTTTCTTTATTATGTTGGTGTCTTGAAGGTACATGAGATATTACTCCATCTTGCGTTAATGCCTAAAATAGAGGCTCTCCCATAAATGATAAGTTCCAAGTCAAACAAAATAAAATAAATGATAAGTTTACATTTTCGGACTAGGCATAAGAAACTAATAAATTTTGTTGTCATGGAAGCAGAGGTAATGTGGTTTTTCATCTTCCATTGCAGGAAAAATCTACTGAATCCGGTTCCATAGCAAAAAAGAAGAGTTATTGCTCCCGCTTCCATGGCAGAAAACCTAACTTTTTACAGTCCTACTAAAACAAAACAAGGATTTTGCAGAACATGAATCCACATTGATCATAAGAGGATTACGTCAACAACTTAGTTGATGCATTCAATTGCCTCATTCACAATAGTAGGAGCACCTCATTCACAATAGTAGGAGCACAGTGCAACCTAATCGGAAGTACACTATTCATCTCTAAAGATTGCTTATTCAAGTGTGGAATCTTGTAGTGTTGTCCTCCTTTGAGCCGCATTATATCTCATGCATGATTAAATCGGAAGCTACTAAAATCATGCAACATCCTTATTTTGTGAATCTCTAAAATTTGTTTAAAAAAATTATGTAGCATCTCGGAAATGCCCTTGTAGAAAAATAAAGCAACATATGCAACAAATTTCTATTTGGTTGCAACAAAACATAAGAAGCATGTCATCTTTTGCAACAAAAAGAACCAAAGCATCCAATATATGTGCTCCACGAATCCGACACCATGGAAACTAATTCAAAGCGTTGAAGAAATCCCTTTGTAGCATACACCCCAAAACCAGTGCAACATTTTACTCGTGGATACACAAGAAAAATGATAGTCATCTTGTAGCATTTATAAACACTCTTTGCAACATTGAAGATTCCCAAAATAGCTAACCTCAACATCAGCGAGCTCATTTGTCCCTGAGCTCGATGTCCACACATCGGACTCACCAAAGGCCCTTTGGAGTCAGATCTGGTGTCACCAGCACACATCCCATTTGTGGGAATTTTCTTCTCAGGTCCTAGGGACATCCATGGTGAGCTCCCCGGCCTATATCTGGGTCAGCAATACGGAGAGGCAAACAATCAAACGAGGAGGCAACATCGAACCGTAGGAGTAGGGGCCCGACGAAGGCACATCAACCATAAGTTAGAGAAGAAGACGTCTTGCTCGTGGAGGAGCAGCCACCGACAGAAGGCGCGGAGGTGCAATGGTCGGTTGGTGTACTGCGACAACATATTGGTTGTCGACGTCACACAGAATTCCGTCCATCACTGCTGCACAAATCATATTTATCTGACATTCATTTTGTTCACGAAAAGACGACTCTTGGTCTACTTCGCATCCTATATGTGCCCACCTTCCAATAGTTTGCCGACATCATGACAATGGGCTTACCAACATTGTCGTTTGAAGCTTCTCGGTCCAGTCTGTGTGTTGCCGACGATGCTCAAACTGCAAGGGGTGTTGGAATAACTAAATATGGAATGTAAGGCCTGTGTATGTTTTGTATGCCAAACCCTAGAGTATCTCTATGTATAGTTGTTGTGTATGATATTTTCTAGGGTTTGTTGTGCCTGAACCACACAAGGTCAATAAAATTATCTTGCATCTCAATCTTTTCTCGCCAAGGAGGAGTGGTTGCCGTAGCTAGGAGAGAGGAAGAGCAACTGTAGGAGAAGAAGTACCTCAAGGACGCGGGGAAGAAGAACGAGTCGGCCGGGCACGACGAACTAACCAGCCGATCGATGGATCAGCCCGTAGAATTAGTTGTTTCTATTCAGTCCTTTCGTCGATATTTCTGGAAAATGAGGCAAAAGCTTTCGTCGACTATTGTTTCATGAAGAAGTTTCGGGCGGTGACGTACGCCAATCAATGCGCTGGCAGGATACTGAGTACTGGTGTCAAGCACTATATATGAGCTTCGGAACCAACTATCCCGACTCGATTGAAACCACCACAGTCGTCCATGCACGCTGCTATTTTTATGTCTCTTCCAGCTTAAAATATATTCCCAGTAGTAGCATTTTAAGCTGTCAGCCAGTAGCATTTTCTAATCAGAGAAAATACATTTGTGATAGATGCACGGGAAAGGTAGACAGGTGAGATATAATGTGATCATGTGCAATAGGAGCAGTATTCCCGAGTAGTACCACACATTAGGGTAGTACTAGAACATGTGACGGTGTCGCTCACCGTCCCATAAATTCAAGATGCCGGTGAGAAAACGAGCAAAGCCCAACGACCCGATCGATCGAGACCTTGCTCAAAAGTGGAAATGGATTAGTCCGGCGAGCAATTAGCTGTTCCACCCCATTTACGTTAGGAATCCACGTCTCACAAGTCACAGGTCTTGGCTTAATCAGGTCCATCGATGGTGATGTCAGTCATGCATGGTGGGCATGTAGTACTACCGCTCGCTCTCTAGAAGTAATGGCCTGCGAAAGTTAGCTAGCTGCAAGCTTGCCTGGAATTAAACACCGTCCTGGCCTCCCCTCCCTCCCTCCCTCCCTCCCTCCCACCACCACCAACCTTTGCGTATATATTTACCACCTCCCCGCCGCTCCACTGCCACACCAACGCCTGGAGGTGGTTCGCAGATCGAGAAGAGAGGCCGCAGCAATGGTGTCCGCCACGAGGTTCAAGCCCGTGGAGGAGTGCAGCTCCGAGGGGAGGTCGGGGCAGACGGTGGCCGCCGACTTCGACGGCACGCTGCTCCGGTCCTCCAACGCCTTCCCCTACTACCTCCTCGTCGCCCTGGAGGCCGGCAGCGTGCTCCGCGCCGTGGCGCTGGTCCTGTCCGTGCCGTTCGTGTACGTGACCTACATCTTCTTCTCGGAGTCGCTGGCCATCGCCACGCTGGTGTACATCTCCACGGCGGGGCTCAAGGTGCGGAGCATCGAGATGGCGGCGCGGTCGGTGCTGCCCAGGTTCTACGCGGAGGACGTCCACCCGGAGAGCTGGCGCGTGTTCCGGTCCTTCGGCACGCGGTACATCGTCACGGCCAGCCCCAGGGTCATGGTGGAGCCCTTCGCCAAGGCGTTCCTGGGGGCTGACACGGTGGTTGGCACGGAGCTGGAGGTCGGGAAGAACGGCAAGGCCACCGGGTTCATGGTGAAGCCCGGCGTGCTCGTTGGTGACCACAAGAAGCAGGCCGTGATGAAGGAGCTGGGCGACGCGTTGCCCGACGTCGGCTTGGGCGACAGGGCCACCGATTTCGACTTCATGGCCATTTGCAAGGTTCGGTTTCCGGTCCCAACGGCCTTCCCGTTATACTCATATACTTGCTCGTAAAATTGCCGTGCTTTCGATTCTAAAACTGTGAACTCTCGGGGAAGAAATTAGTACTAGCAATCCAGGATAATTTACTGGTATGAATGGATCTTCTGAAAAACCAACTGCTATAGATTGTTGAGATCTCAGTAGACTTGTTCTGTTTCCACAAAATCCCTGCATTGTGGAGCATGTATGGGTCGTAGTCGTAGGTTTAAGCGGGCAACGTCCAAGTACTTTTTGTGATGGAGACTTTAATTAACTATTGTAGGATTAACAGCCAGTGCCACAGCTAGCGTAGCTGCCACTAACAGCATCTCACTTGCACTAGAATTTTGGCGACACGTTGAGTGTTCAATCACGCAATTTTGCCGCCCAAGTTGGTGACCAACTTCGCGGCCGTCGACCTCGGATTTCTTCAGTTGGTAACCGGTAGGCACGAGTCGTTCGACGGCCTAGAGTGTTCAGTCAGTGTCTCCTTCATGAAAGATCTGCAAGGATGCTGCGCGCTCTGGACAGTGACAGACCCCGTGATTAATCGACTGCAGGATTAGCAGCGACGCCGGTTCAGTCCTAATTAATCACGGTTGCCATTGCAGCTCACACCGCTACGTACTAGTACTAGCCACTAGCCAGCCACACCGATCATGGGAAGCTGTCGTCCTCGCTTGCCCGTGGCCCCGGCGGAGTGAATGCTCGGCCGACGGCGCCAGTCAGATCCATTTGCGGTTGTTTGGTGGGCATTCAAGCCGTGTTCATGGCGCATTCAAGGAGATCCATCATGTAGAGCTGGCGTGAGCGTGTCTCCCAGATCTACAGCCTCTCCTTTTCCTTAATCTCCATTTACTAGCTAGTGTGTTCTGGATCCATGGCTCTGCTACAGTCCTGGGAGAATAAGTAATTTGCCCTCTTGGTGGGGAGCCTGGGTGGCCACCTATTTATGGCGCCAGATTCCAGGTTAATTCGCACCTCCGTTCTGGCGGGCGGGCAGGGCTGGCTAGTTGCTACTGTACTCATGTTTAAGTAGAGAACTCACTATGAAATGGCGCTAAGCAATACCAGTACGGTACTACGGTCCAAATCCTAGAGAGAACGGCGATTTCAAACATATGCTTCTCGTTCATTTGAGCGAGTACGAGTACAATTGTACCAAGATACACGCAAAAAGGGGTCTAGATACGTTTTTTTAACAAAGCTAAAACGTCTTATATTTTGAAACAGAGCGAGTACATGGCAAAATTGATCGCCTGTTGTGACCAATGCAATTACTGTCCAACCGTACGTACGTACCACTCTTCCGAGATTTTGACAACGCTGAGCACGTACGTACGTACACTACCGTGGCTTCAATTTGCAGGAAGCCTACCTGGTGACGCCAAGGAAGTACAGCGCGGTGCCCAAGAACCAGCTGCTGACCCCGCTCATCCTCCACGACGGCCGCCTGGTGCAGCGCCCGACGCCGCTGGTGGCGCTCGTCACCTTCCTATGGATGCCCTTCGGCTTCGCGCTCGCGCTGCTCCGCGTCTACATCAACCTGCCCCTGCCCGAGCGCTACGTCTTCTACATCTACCACATGATGGGCATCCGGCTCATCGTCAAGGGGACCCCGCCGCCGCCGCCCAAGAAGGGCAGCCCGGGGGTCCTCTTCGTGTGCAACCACCGCACCGTGCTCGACCCGATCGAGGTCGCCGTCGCGCTCGGACGCAAGGTCAGCTGCGTCACCTACAGCATCTCCAAGTTCTCCGAGCTCATCTCGCCCATCAAGGCCGTCGCGCTGTCCCGGGAGCGGGACAAGGACGCCGAGAACATCCGCCGGCTGCTGGAGGAAGGCGACCTCGTCATCTGCCCCGAGGGCACCACCTGCCGCGAGCCCTACCTGCTGCGCTTCAGCGCGCTCTTCGCCGAGCTCACCGACCGCATCGTGCCCGTGGCCATCAACACCAGGGAGCACATGTTCCACGGCTCCACCGTGCGCGGGTTCAAGCTCATGGACCCCTACTTCTTCTTCATGAACCCAAGGCCGGTCTACGAGGTCACCTTCCTCAACATGCTGCCCAAGGAGCTCACCTGCGGCGGGGGCAAGTCGCCCATCGAGGTCGCCAACTACATCCAGAAGACGCTCAGCGACCAGCTCGGCTTCGAGTGCACCGCCATCACGCGCAAGGAGAAGTACGGCATACTGGCCGGCACCGACGGACGCGTCCCGTCCAAGAATAACAAGGACAAGGAGAAGAACTAGCGGATCGATCGGACTAGCTACTACTCATGCGTCGGTTGAAGTTGTTGATCGAGGTTGTTATTGTTTACAGTTCATTACAGCAATTAGTTGTGATTTGTTAAGATGTTGGTCAATTACTCATTGTTTTCACGAAATCAAGAGGACTTGTCGTGTATTAGCTTGAGATCACAATTAACTAGTATATCAATAATTGTTTCTTCGACACCAAAAGATGAGTAATTATATGGATGATTTCCGGATTCTTGTCATGTATACATATTTCTGAAAATCTTTCTTAGAGTATCTCTAGCAGATCCCCCATCCGACCCCATCCACGTAATAACCGCCGATTTCTGGTTTGAAGGGCGAAAACGGCACCGTTCAGATCCCGCATTGGACTCCCATTTCCAAAAAGAAATTCAGGCCACCCCGATTCGCGCCGCATGACCCCCAAGCTCCCGAGACGGAGGGGTTGTGCGAGGCCGGCCTCCGGCCATTTCCGCCCCTTGGCGCGAAGAAAGTTTCAGCTCTCCCCTTCTTCTCTTCCTCCTGCCAACCGCCACTGCCGCGCGCCGTCGCAGATCTCGGCCTCCCCCGCCCTTCCCCTCCGATTCCGACCGGTAGAAGCACGCGCGCGGGCCCGCCGCGTCTGCTCCCCCCGCCGGCGCGCGCGAATCGGGCACCAATCGACCGGAATCGCCGCCGCCGGTAAGCTTCTTCCCAAGCTCGTCCCAGCCGCGGATCTGCCGCCGTAGCTCTGATGGTTTGCCGCGGTTTTTGCACCTTTGCAGATGGACCCATGCGTGCTGTTTTGGAGGATTCGTCCTCCTCCGACGACTCGGACTTGGAGGAGCTGCTCGACGACGAGCTGGAGCAGACGGCGGCGGCAGTTACAGACGTGCGACCGAAGAAGCGGAAGGGCTCGACCATGGGGCGGCTGTGCATCCCGCGGAACCGCGCCCTCGGCCACACCTTGCTCATGCGTGACTATTTCGCCGAGGTACCGACATACCCGCCCCATCTTTTTCACCGTCGGTACCGAATGCGGCGATCTTTGTTCAACAAAATCTTTGCAATGTGTGAGGACAACACGGGCTACTTCAAACGCAAAAGGAATGCCGCTGGGCTCTTGGGATTTAGCGCGCACCAGAAAATATTTGTCGTCATGCGCACCTTTGCGTTTCCAACCATTTGTTGTTTGCTTCATTTGTTTGTTGTACCATTTGACTCATATTGTTCAAAAATATTTGTTCCAATTTGTATTATTTGTAATGTATGAAAGTAAAGATTTGTGTAATAACTCGGATTATTGTTGTATTTATCGTATCAATTTGTGTAATAATTTAGATTGTGTTATTTTGCAAAACTCTTTGCATCCGGTTTTGTTTGCGGGCCGAAAAACAGCCGCGCAGTCTAGACGCGCCAAACGCGACCCGCATAACAGCATACGCGTTTGGCGCGTCTGGACTGCGCGGCCGTTTTTCGACCTCTAAAACACGTTTGGGCTGGCCTGGATAGACGGATATGGGGTTTGCAGTTTGGGAGATCTGCTAGAGATGCTCTTACCATCTCTAACCGATCGCCAATAATCGAGTAGACAAGCAAATATAGTCCTCGCGGCACCGAAATCCTAAAACCGGTTAGGGCATCTCTAACTGAAGTACAAAACTTTAGAAGAGTAAACGGTTTAACCGATCACGTCAATTTAAAGAAGTAAATTATGTGATCATCGCAAAAATTCGATCAAATTTTTGCCGAATTTAGGCCGATTTAAACCGAATTTAAAACCTACTATTTTATTTACATTAATTTGGACATATTACACCCAAAAATCGGTCGAATTTCACCAAATTCGACCGGATTTGACCAAACCCTTACCTAATCCTCCTCCCAGTCAAAGGAGGAGTCGTTGTCGATGTTGATCACCGTCGTCGCCATCGACGGTCTCGCGGAGCTGCCGGCGTCCTCCTCCTTCACCCTGACCGGCGCCGATGCTGCCGACGTCCCCGCATCACCGTTGTGCTCCTCATTCACCCTCTTCCCCGCCGCGTCGGCCTTTCGCTTCACCTCGGTGAATGCCTCCAGCCGTTGCCGCTCCCCCTTGACGAGCTCCGGGTTGAGGCCAGCGAGCATTGTCGCCATCGCCGCGTCGAGGCGCTCTGCCTCGAGGCACTCACGGGCGTCCCGCTCCTCCTGTCGCTCGCGGTCAGAGACGAAACAAAGACCGACCGGGTCCAGGTCTGGCACAGGTCTTCCTACCCCGAGAGGTAAGTTTAGCTCACCACAGTTGGAGCTGTGGAGCCGTACATTCTCCACGTCGTAGGCCCACGCGGCCTACTCTGCAGATTGGAAGCTTCCAATCCACACCTTCCTCTTTGTGTTTCGGTCGGTGATCTCGGCGACCCACGAGCCCCACGACCGTTGCCGCACGCCACGGTAGACCGGCAGGTCGAGGGTGCCGGCGGACCGGCGGGGCTGCCACCAGCGCTTCGATGGCGCCAAACAGAGAGGGGAATGGTGGCGGGGAGCAGGAGCAATGCAGGACTACTACGGGGGCTACGGTGGCGCCGAGCACTGGGTATGGGCGGCGGAGATGGCCGGCGAGAAGATCTGGCCATCTGCGGGTGTGGGGGGTGGATGTGGTGGCCGCTGAGGGTGTCGGTGGTCGCTGGGGGTGGAGGAGAGGTCGAGGTGGAGGTAGTGTGAACGAGCAGAGGAGAGGGAATCTTTTTCTTAGAAGTGGTTGTCGACTCCTATATTTACTCCTCCGCGACACCGATGAGTAAATTGGTTTGTCCACTAAAGCCTTTTGGAGTTCGTTTAGGTCCGGTTAGAGGAGTAAAATGACATATTTTACTCCTCTAACCGGTTTCATACATCGGTTAGAGATGCCTTTAGAGGAGTAAATATGGGATACCTCCCCTAAAATCCCCCTGCTCTCTTATTTTTGCTTGGCCGTGATGCCGGTTCGTCCCGACGCCATTCTCCTCTGCCCATCCGCAGCACCAATCGGGGTGGTGGTGCACGTAGGGGCATATCTACGGTGCCCGAAGATATCCCGCTGCCACCGCCACTGCACGGCCATTATCACGGCGTGTGGCAGTGGGAATGGGGTCCGTGGGTGTTGGATATAACCGACCGGAACACTGGCCGCCGGATCTAGCTGGGCACGCGGGCTCGTCTTCTTCATCCGCTCCGGGGCCGTCCTCTTCATCCGCTCCAGGGATGTCCTCTCCCTCTGTCAGCATCGACCTCAACCCCGGCAGCGACGACTACTTCGAGAGGTGGCTAAATAGCATTGACGACTAGTAGGTGGCGCTGACCTCGACCTCGGCAGCGATGGCGACATCGGCGACTTCGACAGATGTTTAGTTTAGGTTTTAATATTTAAGTTTAATCTATGTTCTAGTTTAAGTTTAATCTACGTTTTAGTTTTAGTTATCTAAGTTTTAGTCTATGTTTAGCAACGACGCCGGCGGCTGTTGATGACCCACAAGTATAGGGGGTGTATCGCAGTATTTTCGAGGAAAGTGAAACCCAATTTATTAACACAAGGGGAGCCAAAGAATATTTATAAGCCTTAACAACTGAGTTGTCAATTCAGCTGCACCTGGAAACAATCTTGCTCACAGCAGTTTATCAGTAGCAACCGTTTTGTAGTAGGAATAGTAAAGTAATAGCAGTAGTAAAGTAAAGACAGTAGTAACAATTGCAGTAAACAGTAGGATTCGAGTGCGGTAGGCATATGAATGTATGGACGGGCGTTGCATGGACAAGACAATTCACATAGTAATCAGAACATAGGGCAATTGCAGATAAATAAGATAAAGCATCCAAGTACTAGATAATCATAGGCATGTGTTTCATATATAGTCATATGTGCTCGCAATGAGAACTTGCACAACATCTTTTGTCCTGCTAGCCCATTTGCAGCGGGGCCTCAAGGGAACTACTGGAAATTAAGGTGCTCCTTTTAATAGAGCATCAGAGCAAAACATTAATACTCCATGAACACATGTGATCCTCACATCAAAGCCATTCCCTCCGGTTATCCCGATTTCTATCACTTCGGGGCCATTGGTTCCGGACAACAACGTGTGTATACAACTTGCAGGTAAGACCATAAACAATACTATCATAATGAATCAACAACATGTTCAGATCTAAAATCATGGCACTCGGACCCTAGTGACAAGCATTAAGCATAACAAGTCGCAACAAAGTCATAAAGCACCAATAAAAGATACTAGACACCATGCCCTAACAATATGATGCCATTACATGAACGATCTCATCCAATCCTTACCATCCCCATAGCCTACAGTGGGGGATTACTCACTCATAGATGGGGGAAACATGGATGGTCGATGGAGAAGCGATGGTGATGATTATGGCGATGATCTCCTCCAATTCCCCGTCCTGGCAGTGTGCCAGAACGGAGTTTCTGGTGCTGTTTCATGGAATCTGGTGGTGGCGGCAGAGCGGAACTCCTTCTGGAAAAACGTCGACTCCCCCTGGATTTTTAGGTCAGGAGGCAACTTATAGGCGAAGAGGGAGGCCGGGGGGGTGCCTAGGGCGGCCAGACCACCCCCTGGCACGGCCAGGCCTAGCCCGCGCGGCCAGGTGGTGTGGCCAGGCCCCAGCCCCGCTCGGTCTCATATTCTAGCTCCTGGTGTCCCTCGGTGAAAAACTGACTTTGGCTTTTGTCCCGTCCAATTCCGAGAATATTCATTTTCTAACTTTCCTGGAACCAAAAACAGCAGAAAACAGGCAGCTGGCACTGTGGCTCTTGTTAATAGGTTAGTCCAAGAAATTATATGAAAAGTACTTCAAAGTGTGGACAAAACATAAGAAAGTAGATAAAACCAAGCATGGAACATCAAAAATTATGAATATGTTTGCAACGTATCAACATCCCCAAGCTTAACTCCTACTCGTCCTCGAGTAGGTACGTGATAAAAAGAAAGAATAATTTTTGAGGTGACATGCATCACCATAAACTTGATCAAAGTATTTTTAACACATTCATAGCTGGGATCATAGTACTTCAACATAACATGAAAGATAAAGTTCTAACAATAAGACAAAGCAACTATGTTGCAACATGAGAAGGCACAAACAAAAGATTCATGAATAACAATGCTTTGCAAGACGTTTGTTTATTTGTTTCACATAAAGAAAACATAGCATAGTGGCATTCAGCTTGTCCCTCATAGAGTAGAAAACAAAAATGCGTAGGACATCTTCAAAGTTCATAAGAGTGACTAGATACAAATAGTTTAAAACAAGCAATATCAAAACTATGCATCAATCAATAAGTCTTGGGACAATGCACATAGAACTAAGAATGGCCACTATGCTCTCAAAGTAGGTGCATAAAGATAGAAGGGGAGACTCAACATAAAAGTAAAAGAAAGGCCTTCAAAGAAGAAAGTAGAGACTCAAGTTTCATAAAGAGCTTCCAAAAATTATGGTACTTAAGAGCTTTCAGCTCTCATTTCCCCTATCATAAGCATCTTGAAGTGGTTAAGGTTAAAGTGAACAAACTATGAAGTATATGCTTGACAAAGTATAAGTTGGAAATCTCATGTCCCTTGAATACGAGGGCCGCTCCTCGTGCTACTCAAGTTTAGTTACCGTTAAGTTCTTGTCATTGTAAGTACATGTGTATCATAGAGAACCGCCAACGGGGTACCCCTTGCCCGATGATACGAAAGAATCCCCATATCAAAATGACAAGGCAAGCAGACAACGAGCATCTCAGCAATCTTCTTATTTACCATGGGAAAATGGTCTTTTTTTCTCTCTTTCCTCTTTTCTCATATCTCTTTTTTTCTTTTTCTCTTTTTCTCAATATCTGACTCTTTTTTTATAAGAAGAATGCTTTATAGACAGCTCATTATGGTTACGCTACAGGTTTCCACCATGACGGTATGGATTAGACCAGCGGCCCCGACGTTTCTCTAACACACATACATAACTCCATGGACTTACAAGCTCCTCTTTCATTTCACACCGACGACATCCATAGACAAAAGAGCATGATATCAACTAGGTACAAATTACAAGTGCAATGTTAAAAGCGTTCCCTATGACAACATGGTTCTGCTAATCCTCAACATATAAGTGCAAGCATATACAACATAGACAACACAATGGTTCAAGTTTATTAAGGGCAAGAAAAGTAAAGTGTGCCATCAAGTTCGTGAGAGCTTTAGTCACTAGTTTTCTCATAACATGTTTAATTCAGAAGGTAGATAAAAACATGAATATACTTGGAATAGCATATGCTAATAGGTAGGTATGGTGGACTCTTTGGAATAACTTGGTTTCAGGAGTTGGATGCATGAGTGGAACTCATACTTGGTTATGGAGGCTAGCAAAAGACTGGGAGCGACCAACTAAAAGAGCAATAATGGCCATAATCATGCAGAGCGACAAAACATCATTGATCAAAGCATAAAGTGATACTACAAGTTGAAAACTAAAGGATCATAACGGCTTATGGTGACTTGAGATAGTCATAACATGGTGTGAGCATGCGCCAAGTCAACCCAAATAAAGCATCAAAGGAGAATGCCACAATACTATGCTTTAATATGCTAAAACAACACATGATTCTTCCAAGGCACATTAAGCAATCTCAATTATTTATAACAAGTCATGCTACAACAAAGAATACTAAGAATAAAGCCAAAACAATATCAAGCATGCATGACAAAGCATAGGCCACAGTCAAAAACAAGCTCTCTTTACCACTTAAGCATAAACTTTCCTACTCTTTTCCAAACCAAACCAAACTATTTGAAAACCAATGAATTAAAGAGGGGGTCCAACCAATTTATTCAGCAAACTAAGAAAACCAAGCAAACGAAAACGAAAAAAAGAATACGCTCCAAGAATAACACAACCAGGCATGAAACAATAAAAATGAAGTGTTTGGAAGGAACCTGAATTTTTTATTGATGAAGAGGGGGGTGCCTTGGGCATCCCCAAGATTTGACGCTTGTACTTCTTGGATATTTATTGGGGTGACACGCGTGGCATCCCCAAGCTTGAGATTTAGTCCATCTTTTATCTAATTACTCATTCCTTCCATACACCTGAAATTTTTCCTTCACACAAAACTTCACACAATCTTTATTAGCAACATTAGTGCACTCAAGATAATAAGTCTTTAGGTTCAGTTCAAACTCCAATAAAACTTCCATTAAAACACAAGCTACTATAGATCTTCCCTCAAAAAGCTCAATTCCCCAAAAGAACTCAAAAAGGAACCAACAAGAAGCAAATGCAAATAAAGGCAGAAATCTGTCAAAACAGACATGCAGGTAAAGACGAATTTTTTCGAAGACCTTCTGTTGCTCAAATCTAAAAGTGTTGAACTAACGAAAGTTAGATAACAACCTGGGGCATAAGCACAAAAATTCACGTCTCAAAAGGACGTACAGAGAGTTTACACGAATCTTTACGGTGAAGCATAGAAATCTGTTTCGGGACAGCAACTTTCCCAATCATTACTTTTCTCTCATTAGAGGTTACTCTTGGCACAAAAAACAAATAAAAAAGATAAGGAGCGGTTATTACTGAAGTAATAACTTCCAAGACTCATCTAAAACTTTTGGGTTATCTCCCAATAAGTAATTTTTTTAACGCCTTTAAGTTAGGCATGATAGTTTGAGAGGATGCTCACATAAGAAATATGAATTAAAGTAAAAGAGAGCATCAAGAAGCAAATTAAAAACACATTTAAGTCTAACCCACTTCCTATGCATAGGAATCTTGTATGCAAATAAATTCACAAGGAACAAAGTGACAGGCATAGGAAGATAAAATAAGAGTAACTTCAAAACTTTCAGCACATAGAGAGGTGTTTCAATACTATGAAAACTTCTACAACCATATTTTCCTCTCTCATAATAATTTTTAGTAGCCTCATGAATAAACTAAACAATATAACTATCACATAAAACATGATTTTCATGTTCTACAAAAACATAATTTTTATCAAGCTCAAAAATAGCGGGATTAAAACCTTCAAACCCACTTTTAACAATTCTATAACAAGATGACTGATCATTCAATATAGGACCATCATCTAGAGCTTTATCATAAACAATTTCTAAGCAAAAATCTTTAGTACCATGCATCTCGAAGTTAGGCACAAATAAAGGATTATCACAGATAACATGAGCATAACATTCAT
This sequence comes from Avena sativa, assembly GCA_916181665.1. NCBI lineage: Eukaryota > Viridiplantae > Streptophyta > Magnoliopsida > Poales > Poaceae > Avena > Avena sativa. The sequence continues at coordinate 621,367,971 of OV702288.1, read as the reverse complement.
CCTCCTTTGGTAAGCATGGGGGACAATCAAATAATATAAGGGATAAAAAGTTACTCTCATTAGAAGGCAGACATGGGTAGCTAATCCATTCTTCCTCCTTTTGTTCATCACTCTCCTCCTCTTTTTCATCTAATGAGCTTTCAGGTTCATCAATTTCTTCTTCCATAAGATCCTGCAAGGCATTAGTCTCTTCCATTTGTGGAAAGCATCTATTAATATATTCAAGAATATAGCCATTTTGTTCCTTGTAATTATCAAAGCAAAATTTAAGTATATCATAAACCTCATATTTATAAAGTGAATCATCAATATTTTCAAGCAAACTAGCAAGTTCAAATGCACCCTTCGAAGCAATAAATTCCTCAATTTGTTCCGCATCATAAAGGTCATAATTTCCCTTAACATAAGAAGATATGGTAACATTATCATTATACTCACATTGAAAAGGAAGGTGTTTGTACCTCCTACAGCAACAAGATTTATCAAAGCAATAAATAACATTATAAGTAGAGCACTCGTTTATAGCAATGGTATACAATTTATCAATTTGTTTCCATAAGTGTTTCCCTTTTTGTGACAAGCGGTGTTCCTTATAATAATATTTTTGTTCTTCCGTGAACCCACCTTGCCAATAAGATTCAGTTTCAAAGAAACCAACCATTGATAGAAAGCATAATAAAGCAAGATAATAACAGACCAAAGAAAATAACAACTAGAGTAGGAACTAATTTTTTTGTATTTTTGATAATCAAACAAGCAAACAGGGCAGAAATAAACTAAGCTTGAACAATAGTGATTCCAAGTGGACTTGATAAATAAAGCTATGCTCCCCAGCAACGGCGCCAGAAAATAGTCTTGATGACCCACAAGTATAGGGGGTGTATCGCAGTATTTTCGAGGGAAGTGAAACCCAATTTATTGATTCGACACAAGGGGAGCCAAAGAATATTTATAAGGCTTAACAACTGAGTTGTCAATTCAGCTACACCTGAAAACAATCTTGCTCACAACAGTTTATCAGTAGCAGCAGTTTTGTAGTAGGAATAGTAAAGTAACAGTAGTAGTAAAGTAAAGACAGTAGTAACAATTGCAGTAAACAGTAGGATTCGAGTGTGGTAGGCATAGGGATGGATGGATAGGCGTTTCATGGACAAGACAATTCACATAGCAATCAGAACATAGGGCAATTGCAGATAAATAAGATAAAGCATCCAAGTACTAGATAATCATAAGCATGTGTTCCATATATAGTCATATGTGCTCGCAATGAGAACTTGCACAACATCTTTTGTCCTGCCAGCCCGTTTGCAGTGGGGCCTCAAGGGAACTACTGGCAATTAAGGTGCTCCTTTTAATAGAGCACCGGAGCAAAGCATTAACACTCTATGAACACATGTGATCCTCACATCAAAGCCATTCTCTCCGGTTATCCCGATTTCTGTCACTTCGGGGCCATTGGTTCCGGACAACAACGTGTGTATACAACTTGCAGGTAAGACCATAAACAATACTATCATAATGAATCAATAACATGTTCAGATCTGAAATCATGGCACTCGGACCCTAGTGACAAGCATTAAGCATAACAAGTCGCAACAAAGTCATAAAGCACTCATAGAAGATACTAGGCACCATGCCCTAACAATCCGATGCCATTACATGAACGATCTCATCCAATCCCTACCATCCCCATAGCCTACAGCGGGGGATTACTCACTCATAGATGGGGAAACATGGATGGTCGATGGAGAAGCGATGGTGATGATGATGGCGATGATCTCCTCCAATTTCCCGTCCCGACAGGGTGCCAGAACGGACTTTCTGGTGCTGTTTTGTGGAATCTGGTGGTGGCGGCGGAGCGGAACTCCTTCTGGAAAAACGTCAAACCCCCTTGGGTTTTTAGGTCAGGAGGCAACTTATAGGCGAAGAGGGAGGCCGAGGGGGTGCCTGGGGCGGCCAGACCACCCCCTGGCGTGGCCAGGCCTAGCCCGCGTGGCCAGGTGGTGTGGGCAGGCCCCAGCCCCTCTCCGTCTCGTATTCTAGCTCCGGGTGTCCCTCGGTGAAAAACTGACTTTGGCTTTTTCCCGTCCAATTCCGAGAATATTCATTTTCTGACTTTCCTGGAACCAAAACTAGCAGAAAACAGGCAGCTGGCACTGTGGCTCTTGTTAATAGGTTAGTCCAAGAAATCATATGAAAAGTACTCCAAAGTGTGAACAAAACATAAGAAAGTAGATAAAACCAAGCATGTAACATCAAAAATTATGGATACGTTTGCAACGTATCAGCTGTATGAACTATGCCAAAATTGTCTCAATTTCAAATGCATACAAGGTGTTTGTTTGAATGAGCACACAAGAATCTAAATTTAGGGGCTCAAATTTAGGACATTGGTTCTCTTTTTTTAGATCAAGGCTGCCACAATTTTATTAAACGACTATGTCCGAGTCTATGATGCTTACAATCCCAGCAGGTGGGACACCTAGCCAAGTTTTACAAAGCTTATTATCATAGCCCTCTTTTGCTAACCGGTGCGCAGCAACATTTCCCAATCTCTGGATCGCTCGAACAGAAAAGTTCTCGAAGTCCTTAACCATCTCTTTGATCTCTTCTATTAACGGCCCCTGAATTGATCGATCATGATCAGCTCGTTGCAGCTTTCCCACAGCCCCAACACAGTCTGTCTCTAGAACCACATGGCGCAGCCGTAACTCCCTCGCTAGGAGAAGGCCTCTCCGACACGCAAGGAGCTCCGAGCATTCAGCATCCACGACATGGGGGAAAATGGCACGCTCCAGCTTTGAAGCCACCATGGCAATCACAGATGACCACAGCACCCCCTCCATCACCGCAATTCTATCAAAAAAGCTCCATCCATGTTGATCTAGCCGGGATACGGAAGTAGACCTTCTGGAACAGGATCTAGCAGCGCGATAGCGTGCCGTGGTGATGTCGTCTCCCACGTGTATAGTTCTTCTTGGAACCACACTTGCGAGATTCAACGAAAAGAGAGAGAGGGGAAATTCTCTAAGGAAAAATGCCTTAGGAAATTCCCAATTATTTGTTATATTATTCGCCCAATGAGGACCTTCTTATATAGGGAAAGGGGAGACCCCTTCTCACCAAAGTCCTGAGGTGGGACTAAAGGAGAGGAGGAGGGAGGAGGCGCGTGTACAAGTAGGAGAGGGCCGGCCAGGTGGCCCCCCACCCCCGCGCGCGGATCAAGGCCGATCGGGTGGTGCCCTCCTAGGCGGCGGCTGCCCCCTTTGGGTGGCTTCCCTTTGGGCATGTTCCATCCGGGCATTTGGCCCATTAGGGAAGTTTCTCTTTTAAATTTAATTATAAATATTTATTTATTATTAATTCTGACAATCAATATATAAATAAACATCATTAAATTCATTTTGATCTGAAACACCTTTCGGTTTATTTCGAACGACTTTGTATTCTACTAGAAATATTTCGATACTCCTGTGAAATGATTTCGACATTCTCATCTCTTTCTCAATGGTGATCCCAACAATTTCATAATAATCTCAAAACATCGTAAGATCCTTATGTGTGTTACCTTACGGCTCGGGAATATCACAGATATGATCGAGAAATTTCTCGTATCAATGATTAATAGCGGAAACGGGTATTCTAAGATGCATTATCGTTTGAACCGTAAACTTTGTATCCAATTCCTTTTGTTACTTTGATACATTACTCATCTGAGATTTGATCATCAATATCAATATACTAATATCATTACCGACAGGTCTACTTAACTCATTATCGTGATATCATATTCTCTTGACCTAGTCATTCGCTACAGCTTCTTGAATACAATCTCACCGAGTGGGTCCAATTATCTTCCTGTCATGCGGGTGAACAAATCCCGATCTTGATGCATACGCCTCAATGTGTCCCCCTGGAATACAAAACATGTACCTTATGATCACCTATTACGGTGTGACGGTTGATACAGTTAAAGCAGCCGCGGGTGACAGTGATTAAATATGATCTCACGGTCTACGGAGAAGGTCACTTCGTTTCTAACTATTGCAACGATAAAACCATGTGACCTCATCGTGTCGCAATACTTATATGGATAATGTCCATCACATCATTCATCAATGATATGACTTCATTGTCTCCATGACCAGGAAACCTTGATCGTCGGTTGCCAAATACACTAGTTGTATAGAGGGTACTAGAGACTTGGTTTATTTATATACCATACCTGTATCAATGTTACCTCTTGATATAGTTATAGCATGTTACAAAAATATTATGAACTAATTGAAATATGATAATAAATCTATTTATTATTTGCCTCTAGGGCATATCTCCTTCAAGTTAAATGATAGGATATTTGTCAACCTTAGGAAATGGGAGGTTTAGGAGTGATAGATTTGAATATTATGAATAAATTTCTTCTAAGTAAATGGACGTGGAATAGTGAGACGACTCTAGGGTTTTGGCAGAATTTAGTTAGGGCTAAATAACTTAAGATATGTAGTTTGGCTCAGTGTTCAAGAAAAGCTAATTAATCGCATTTTTGGCAAGGTTTGATGAATGTCTCTAGCTTGTTTTATCATTTCTGTAGGAAGATAATTTGTAACGGGGAGACAAGACTCTTATGGGAGGATGTCTATCTTGATTACAGACAAACCTCCGAGGGAGTGTTTTTCTATATCATACCTTTTGACCTTCAGTATTAATATTACAGTAGCTAAAGTTTTTAATGAGGGGTGGGGTGCCATTTGTTTTCATAGAGTTTGTTTTTTCTGTTTGTGAGACATCTAAGATGTTGTATGATATGAAAAAATTATGTGCTAATGGGGTTTTGAATTAAAAGAAAGATGGTTGTAGATGGATGTTAGAAAAAAAGGGTACCTTTTCAGTTAAGTCCATATATCTAGCTCTAAAAACTCACCAAGTAGATGTACCATATAAAATATTTTGGTTTATTAAGATTCCTAGAGTAAAGGTTTTTATGTGGCATACTTTTAGGAGGAGTATTCTTACTAAAGATAACCTAGTTAAAAAGGATGGATTGGAGATGAGACTTGTAGATTATGTAGTAAGAAGGAAGATATAGATCACTTTTTTTTAAATGTGTTGTGGCTAGATATATCTAGAGAGTAGTTTCTATTGTTTTTGATCTTCCTAGGATGCCTTCCAGAGTGGAGTAGCTGTGGAGTTGGGCTCTAAGCTTTTAGAGCAGGAAGATTCGGTCTTTATTTTCTACTGGCATAACAAAAATCTTATGGAGTATTTGGAAAATTAGGGATGATGCATGTTTTAGAAGTATTTTCCATCTGGATCCAGTTAGCATCATACCTAACAATTCACACAATTTACATTTTTAGGCTGGTTTGCATAAGAAAACATGCTAAGGTAGTCAGCAGGAAGGAGCAAAATGACTGATGTTGTTGATGAATGAGTTCTTCCACAAGAGTCGTGGATGGACGTTTGGAGCTAAAAGACCGGATAATGATTGATGTTCTACCTGCTGGGGCAAAAGTTAGAATTTTTAGTTGCTACCTGATGCTTAGTGAGGTTACAATAGTGGTTGTTGTTGCTACATGAGCAAGTTCTCTATTTTCATGTTACCCTTTGGAGTGGTGATACTCCAGCCTTTGTAATCCTTAAAAATATGTAAACATAACCCACTTTACTTTGCGTTTTTTTTTGAGAAACACAGTACAAACGCAGACGCTCACAATGCGGGTCTTGAGATTGACGAGGTCACTGCAGGCGTCTCACTATCGACGGAAACGTCGCCCCCACTGAAAGAATATTCCGCTTTTATGAGACACCAAAGCGTCAAACCTGAGGTTTGAACTCTGGTGGACTGGGGGTATCACTGCTCTCCTAACCATCCAACCACGGGTTGGTTCTCTTTGCGGCTTCTTTATTGAAGCTAGGTTGTGCCCTTTATTCGGAATACATCATCATCATCATCATCATCGTTATCATCATCATATTTTATTACTAGTAACAAAGAAGTTTTATTGAAAGCAATTGCAGTAGTTTTGAGACCGACAGACTCAAAGTAAGTCATACCTACACCGTGCCTACACATTAGAGCAGTCAAGGTTGTCACCGATTTGGTCAAAGAAATTTTACCAACCCAAGCTAGTTTCCCAACCAAAAAATATTGGTTTGGTTGGAAACCCTGAAAAGTGTTGCTCCTGCTTAGTGTCCTTGCTACTGCCTATATTTCTTCAGAAATCTAGAATTCCCTCACTCTGTTTACTCACCGGCGAGTGACAGAATGCCATTTGCTGCTTGGGTTACTTTGGCTGGTACATAGTGGGTAGACACTGGTGGCTTAGCACGCCGACGCGTACGGCAGACGGATTGTCAAACTGTGTGTTAGCAACGATCAGACAAATCTGTATCCATTCTGATGGTGTCAGTAGACACAAATACGTTTTAGTTGTGTTACGTCGATCAATGCAAATGGCAGGACACAGTGGAGTAATTTTCCTTTACAAAAAAAAATATGAATGCAATGTATACATTTCAATTCATTTCTCGATTCACAACAAAAGTACACAACCCGAATTACAAAAGAGTACGCACGCACAGCTGTATGACACCAAGCAGAACAAATTGAGCAGGCAGAATGAGCAAGCACCAGAATTCAGAAACCAATGTACGTAGGCATAATCAACACTATGCAGCGGCGGCGGTGGTGGTCGGGATCACGACTGACCCCAGTAGCGGTGCTTCCTCCGGCGGCACGACGTAGCTGGTGAGGTCCCTCGGCTTGACGTTGACGCGGAGCCCGTTCTTCATGAACAGAGTAAGCGACATCTTCTGCTGCACCTGGTGCCCCGGCACGAGCTCCACCGAGTGGCGCAGCAGCACCGCCGAGGCGATGGACTTCATCTGCAGATAGGCGAGGTCCTTGCCGAGGCACGTCCTCGGCCCGCCGTTGAACGCCACGAAGCGGTACGAGTCCTTGACTGGCTCGAAGCGGCTGCCGTCCGCCGACAGCCACCGCTCCGGCTTGAACTCCACGCAGTCCTTCCCCCATATGCTCTCCATCCTCCCCACCGAGTAGATGGAGTATGTGATGGCCGATCCGGCAGGGACCACGGTGCCGTCGGGGAGCACGTCGTCGGCCACCACGTACTTTGAGTCCTGCGGCACGGACGGGTACAGGCGCAGCGTCTCCGACAATGCCGCCTTCAGGTACACGAGGCGGTCCAGCTCGTCGAAGTCCAGCGGCTCCTCGGCCCACCTCGCCGTGTCGTCGCCGCGCGTCTCCCTGAGCACGGACGCGATCTCGAGGAGCACCTTGCGCTCCACGTCTGGCCTCTGCATGACCGTCCAGAAGAACCAGCTGAGAGCCACGGACGACGTGTCGCGCCCCGCGAGCAGGAAGTTGAGCGCGATCCACTGGAGCACGTCCTCGGGGAACGCCCTCCCGTTGCTGTCGCGCTTCTTCATGAACCGGGACAGCAGGTCGTCCGACGGCGTCGCCTTCCGCGCCGCGATGGTCTCCGTCATGAACTGGTCCACCACGGCGAGGCTCTTGCGGAGGCTCTGCTCGCTGCCGAGGCCCAGCGCCTTCTTGACCCGCCACAGGAAGCTGGGGAACAGGAACCTCTGCATGGTAGCCAAGGTGGCGTCGTCGAAAGCGTTGGCGAAGGGGTTCTCCGACAGATCCGGCGACAACGTCTCGGGATCCTTGCCGAAGGTGAGGCCGCAGATGTTGTCGAAGGTGAGGCGCAGGAGGAGGTCCTGGAGGTCGACGCTGGCGGCGGCGTCGCAGTGGTCCGCGAGGATGCGCCACAGGCGGTCCTTGATGGAGCGGTTGGCCCAGCGCGCCATGGCCTGGCGCAAGGTCCGGGTGGTAAACTCGAGCGCCGCCGTCTTCCGCTGGAGCAGCCACGTCTCGCCGTCGGAGTTGAAGATGCCCTGGCCCAGGAGGTCGTGGAACGCCGCCTGCCACATGGGGCCCTTGGGATAGTTGTCGAAGCGCGCGCGCAGGATGTGCTCCAGGTTCCGCGGGTTGCACGTCACCGTCACCAGCCCCTGCCGCCGCGCCAGGAACGGCAGCGGCATGATGCACGTCTGGTACGTGGCCGCCTCGCCCGTGGCGCGCAGGTTGTCGGCGATCCAGTCGTGGACCCGCGTCCGGTTCATCACGACGCTGGGGAGGCTGCCGACGAGCGGCCACATCCGCGGCCCCGACAGCCGCCTCGACAGCGCCCAGAACCACACCATGTACGCCGAAGCCAATGCCACGACCGTCGCGGCGATGGCGCTAGGGTGCAAGTGCAACAATCCGCCGGTATCCATTGCTGCGGCGGTGCGTGCTACGTAAAAAGCTTGTAACAGTACCTGCTAAGTGGTGTTATAGTAAAACCAAGCAGGAGGATTTAGGCCTCGTACGTGATTAAGAAATGGCGCGGTGCTTGGTGAGTTGGGAAATGTGTTTGGCGCCCTCGTGTATATATATGCTCTGCTCACTAGCCGTGTGGAAATGTTTCACCTGGCCATAGTCTTGCAAGGTTTTGAATTCAGGATGGGCAGAAAACTAATGTGTTGCTGTCGTCCATACTTCTTGCCTTGTTGGCCGTTCTTCTCAACAAGAAATTTTTGGTGATGTTTGCTCACTATAGTGTGCGTGCGTCTAGACTATAGAGTGAGTAAACTAATCGCGGTTGGTGCCTGTGGGTAAAGAGCGCAACAGAAAGCGAGGAGCTGTTGGCATAGGAGGATGTTCCGCTGCAGAAAGTTCAGGTTTTTTTTGCTGGCATGAATTGCTCTCGTTTCCTCTACTGTTTGTGCAAACTAGAGAAAGGCAGCCCATAGTTTCGCCAAACCATCAATAGGTACTTTGAGGTACTACTAGAAGCTCAGCAGGCAATTGTACGAGCTTACAAGCGATAGTAGTAGGGTTAGGTTAGAAACATGTCTTCCCTTGCCAACGGTCATCCAACAAACCAAACCAGATAGAAACATATCAGAAACTTGTAGGCAAGCATACAAGACAAGTGTATGCCCCTCCCTCGCTCTACCGGTCTACCTATTGTGTTCTCTCTTTGATCTATCTAAATTTCAACTTACTTAATTGCACTCCTGCTTTTTTCTTTTCTTTTTGAAACGTGGCAAAATGTTTGCATATTATAGACGCGACATCAGGGGCAAGATGCGAGCTGGCACGTTAACGTCGCCACGACGCTGATGACGGGCCGGCGAGATGGAAGACACTAGGAGGAATGCGAGATAAGGAGGCACTGAGGGGTCTGGTGAGATGAAAGGCGCCAAGACGGAGACGGGATCATTGGAGATATTATCTTCTTTCAATGTTTCTTATTTGGGGATTTATTTTTTTGGATTAGTGTGGGTGGTGTGTACCGTGTGATGTGGTTATTTTTTTATAAACAAAATATATTAATACCGTGAAAATACCAACTATGCATAGCCTCTACACCAACAACATGCCTAAAGACATCAAGTGTGCATACAGACGAAAAAAGAACCCTCCAGGATGATTAAACACTTGCAACAACAACACTAACCACCACAAAAACAACACCCGGAAATACCTCCAAGAATAAAATAATGCACAAGCGTTATCATCGTCTGATTGAAGTTCTTAGGTTTTCACCTTAGAGAAAGTCTGAATTTCCCAAACAATGCCCCTTCAGCGACATTATTGCCGGATAAAACTAGTGAAGGTCAGACCTTAGGTTTTCATTATAAAAATCGAGACTTGGTACACAAGGAGCAGCGCCAAAAATGAAGACCTTCGGTGTTGCCGCCCCCTCTTACCAAGGCGGTTGCAGCAAGTCCCCAAACACCTGGCTCATAGGTATTCCGGCATGGACAAGAACATCGCCCCCTGCAAGCCATATCCATACAATAACATGTGAATCTTTGTCTTCATCGTATCCAAAAACATCTCTCCACCATAACTTCTGGTCCTCCAATCGCAACCGCCATGACTTTCCCCGCCTCTGTCAATACCATGGCATCGACAATAAAGCGAAGCTTCGAGCCGTGCCCTCTTGAAACCATACATTCTGATAATGTGGGTGCGTGCAATCGTATCTCATCCGATCCAGATATCTAGAAGCACAAGATGCCAACCGAAGATCCCCAATAGAGAAGAATGGAACTCGTCTGTAGCAAGATCAAGGAGGTCTGACATCAGATGGAAAGATAGCTTGGCAAAAGAAGAACTAGGACGGAACGCCATTATTCAGTCCGAGCTAGAAGCCCCCACACCTCCAACCGGCTCCTAACAAGACCAGTTTCCTGATCCCTCAACTAGGATCCCAAGGCCAGGCTAGCGGCGATCGAGCAAAGATCACAACACCGAGTCAGAGATCCATAGGGAAAAAGGCCATTCTAGCCGATATGCACCACAAGAGCCCAGGAACCGACCGCTGCACCACCACCGGCACCAACCAAGTTCATCGTGCTGCCACGTTCATCGCACCCGCGGCACCACACGATCCACCTTGAATGCCCTCTGCCCAACGCCACCTAAGGCCGCCGCACTCCCGACGGCCACATGCCCACGCCGCACTGCCAGCAAGGGGAGGAAACTCTCCACCGCCACCTTCCCAAGGTGACCCGGCCTTTGCCAGTGGCCCCTCCAGCGACGACGAGAGACATGGGATGGAGGAGGGTGGTGTAGTGGCAGAAGCGCTAGGTCCCCCTCCCCCGGTGTCGCTAGAGGAGGGCGACGCTGGGGTGTTTCTGTGTGATGTGGTCACTATATTATGTAATCTAAGAAATTTGGAACTGGTTACTTGTACAATTGTTTGGAACTGGCTAAAATAGTGCTTTTATCTAAGCTGGGAGAAGATTCCTCCCACAGCGATGGCGAAGCGCATATGAAACTCACGAAGAAAGGAGAATATAGCTATTTGATTGAGTGAGCATTTGTCCCTTATACCAAAAAGGCATATTCTGAGTCACAATTTTGTAGAGTGAGAGCAAAGTTGCCATACACATGAACAAGTAACACTCAAATACGAAAACTAAATTGACCCCGTGAACATTGGGTCCAGACTTTCATACTAATCTTTTTTTAAACCATGTAGGAGAACTATATGTAATATATTTATAAGAAATAGAATGCCAAATGAAACGGATTTTTTTACATAGAGGGAGTCCAACAGAGGCTCAACAACGGTCTAGTAAGTACCGACAAACTACCGGAACGAAACAAGAGAAGAAACTACAAGTCCTACAAAAACTCTTGGAATAGTAAAGCGTGTTAGACTACATGTATCCACACCGTATAGGAATGGTGTAGTACACCACCCTATACCGTATTATCCTATGTATATGCCACGGTAAGGGGCTATTCCTACCCTATGTCAGCACGAACTTTGACCCAAGAGGGCATCATTTCCCTCTAGTTTGATATGGTATCACAGCACATACGTCGCCCCCAATCATTCTTCCCAACCACGAGGAGAATCGGCTCCCATATGGAGGATTATAGAGATGATCCCTCTATGTGTATGCACGCATATGTCACCCCCATCAAACAGAGTTTCGTCATCTACCGGAGTGTTCATGCAACCTTTTGGCGCACGTATATGACAGAAAGAACTTGAGAGAGGAAAAGAGCCACGAGAATAACAACTTGTGTTTTGGGGCTGCCACTCATGGGGTATATATAGGTGGAGGGAGGAGCAAAGGTGCCTTGGAGGAGCAAATATGGGGCAGCCACCGCCTCCCTTGGAGAATCCTAGGGCGCCTGCTTTTGGAGAAACCCTAGACGCCATAAGGGGAGGGCTGGTTAGACTTGGATCAGTCCTCGAGGGTCCCTAGGCACCATCTTTGGCTGCCGTAGGTGGGCCTGCCAGAGTCCCATGCGGGCAACCCCATGCGGCTATAACATAGGCACTCCAAAAACCCTCCACACTATAGAGAGGCCCACCAATCCAATTTTTCTCCAAATTCATTTCCTCATCAACTTATGCTTCAATATATTGCACACATTAACTCCTTAATTTACGCATCACATATATGGTTAGTCTCCGTTCCTTCCGGTAGTTCTTAATAAAGACCGATACATCATATGTATAGGTACCTATATATTTCACGAAACATTTTCCTAAACTCTACGACATAAAAAACAACTTCGTAGGAATTCCCGCGAATGCTAAAAACATTTTTGCTTACTCCGGAACCACCTTCCGAAATTATGTTATGTCGCTAGAACAATTCTGGTTTCTCTCTAAACCTAGTTCGATTCTCTAGACCACTACGATGTCTCTAGATCTTATTCTAGACTACTCAAGCACATACCATATATAATCTCATATATCTATACACCAAACACTCAATAGATTTAAGACACTTAAGGGTGTGATCCCGAAGGTTCGGTAATATGCGAAAATGATCTGGAAACCCCTTTCTCAGTAATCAATAGTGGGGGTCACAGACATCCATATTGACTCTTGCACGTAGACAAAAGACTCGAGCGAACCTATTCTCTCCGTACATGTTTCTTTTTGCATCACGATACATAACAAATAACTCGAGGTGAGATAGATCAGTATCCTTGTGAAGCAACACTTTGATCAATATATCAAGTTAACATCATTACCGGTTTGATCTCTTTTCTCGTCATCATATTATGATATCGATGTAAATCACATTACGATGTGTCTGACCAAACATTAATGGATATTGTAATACCGAGAGGGTCTGGAGGGTACCTCTCAAGATCATTGGAGGAGAAACTCTCACTCTTGAACTATTGTGTTCCTAGACATACGTTTCTGAAGTACATGGAGATCATGTTTATTACCATCCAGTTAAAGGTACTGTTTGAAGACCATCAAAATAAATCTTCTGATATGATAACACGTGATATTCTAATGGTCTAAGGATACAAAAGTACAAACTAAAAAGTTAAGATATAACCAACAACTTTGTGACGACGTAATCACCTAAGCTACCTTAGGTATTGGATCGGTTCGGCGTCCTTGTTATGTCAATGATATGCTCTCATTATCGCTGACATTCTTATTACAAAAAGTATGTCATGATCGGGAAAACATGATCATCATATTACACATGAGCTAGTCCTAGAGACGAGACTAGGAACAACTTGCTATTTATACCTCTACACGTGCATGTGGATTTCCTTTAAATATCATATACAATATCCAGAACAGCTATAGCATAAATATATAAACATTAATAACAAACTTGGGGATAAATAATAATATTTATTATTGCCTCTCTAGCATATTATCTTCATAGTGTGCTTTGGGATGCCAAATCACGAAGGGGATGGTCATATATTCATGGCTTTATTCATGAAAATGTTCCCCAATTTTGCACATAGTTGCATCTTGGCATGTCAAACAAAAGTGATAAAATGAGTTTTCAACTTTTTATCAAAAAGGTAGATTTTGAATTTTGCTAGTGCTAAATGGGCTTTATTTTATATGAAGCTATACAAAATACAGGAAATTTTTACCACTTAAATTTTCCAAAATATTAGAATGGGATGACAAAATTTCGGATATATTGATTTTTTTCTCGATTTTTAACTACCTTTTCCCATTTAAATGAGTTTCACATAATTTTCCAAAATTAATTCAAATTTGAACTACAATTGTGCTCTAGTTTGATCTAGAAATTTTGGAAAAATGATTTAAAGGTACCCACATATGGTGCTATGCAGAATCCAGAAAGAAATTTGAAAGATTCAACCATTGGCCGTGAATGCGCATAAAGACAGTTTTGACCCCATTTTCAAAAAAAGTCAAAGAAAATATAGATTAATCAAAAGATGAATACCAATGGAAAGATTCCTTTATATGACCTAGTTGCTAGGAAAACTATAAATACTGAATTATGACAATACTTTTTAAATACTTTCTAAAAATTGCATTCATCTATGACTTATGTTGACGTTCAAGCAAAGTCACCAAGGAGATGGCCATATCCATGGCTATGTTTAGAATAATGTGCCCCAGTTTTGCACATATGTTCTTCTTAACATGTCAAACCAAAGTGATAAAGGTAGTTCTCACATTTTTGTCACAAAAAGTTGGTTTTTCATTTTACTAGTGCTAAATGGGGTTTATTTTGTGAATCAGCTTCTCAAAATATGGGGAAAATTGCACCACTACAATTTAAAAAATATTAGAACACATGTGATGAATAAATCTTGGATATCTGTATTTTCATTGATTTCTAAATACTTTTGCAACTAAATGAGCTTTTAGTGATTTTAAGAAATTATTTCAAATTTGAACGGTAGTTGTGCTCTAGTTTGATATGTAAATTTGGCAAAAAAAAATCATTTTAAGGTACCATCATAGGGTACTATGTACTCCCTCCATACGAAAATAAGTGACTTAGCTTTATCTAGATTCACACATATCTATATAGTAAAACATGTCTAAATACACACGGATCTATACAAATCCAAGTCACTTATTTCTGAACAGAGGGAGTAGTATCCACAATGACATTTGAATATTCGACCACTTGCTATGTATGCCCATGCCGCCAATTTTGACCCTAGTTAAGAAAAAAATCTAACAAAATGTAGATCAATCACGAAAATTAAAACCAACGCAAAGAGTCCTTTTATGTGACCTAGTTGCTAGAAAAAATACGAAACTTAAGTTATGATAATAATTTTTAAAAACCCTTCTTAAAATTTGATACCATGTATGACTTATCTTGACTTGCAAGCCAAGACAGGAAGAGATGGCCATAACCATGACTCTGTTTATGATAATGTGCCCCAGGTTTGCACGTAGGTGCATCTTGGCATGGCAAACAAAAGTGATAAAAACGATTTTCATTTTTTTTCATAAAAAGTTATTTTCTTCATTTTATTAGCGCTAAATGAGGTTTAGTTTTTGAAATAGCTACACAAGATGGGGGGAAAAGGTACACCACTCCGATTTTAAAAAAATTAGAACACATGAGATGGTAGAATCTCACATATCTTGTTTTTTCTCGATTTCTAAGTACTTTTGCCCATTCAAATGAATGTTGGCAATTTTTTAAAATTATTTGAAATTTAAAAAATACGCCGTGCTCTAGTTTGATCTAGAAATTCGGAAAAAAATCATTTTATAGTACCCCCGAAGGGTGCAATGCAGTATCCACAAAGAAGTTGAAAGATTCAACCATTTTCTATGAATGCTCATGTCGCCAGTTGATGACCCACAAGTATAGGGGGTGTATCGCAGTATTTTCGAGGGAAGTGAAACCCAATTTATTGATTCGACACAAGGGGAGTCAAAGAATATTTATAAGCCTTAACAACTAAGTTGTCAATTCAGCTGCACCTGGAAACAATCTTGCTCACAGCAGTTTATCAGTAGCAACAGTTTGATAGTAGCAATAGCAAAGTAATAGCAGTAGTAAAAATAAAGATATTAGTAATAATTGCAGTAAACAGTAGGATTAAAGTGCGATAGGCATAGGGATAGATGGACGGGCGTTGCATGGATAAGATAATTCATATAGCAATCAAGACATAGGAAATTTGCAGATAAATAAGATAAAGCATCAAAGTACTAAATAATCATAGGCATGTGTTCCATATATAGTCATATGTGCTCGTAATGAGAATTTGCACAACATCTTTTGTCCTGCCATCCCGTTTGCAACGGGGCCTCACGAGAACTACTAGCAATTAAGGTGCTCCTTTTAATAGAACACCAGCGCAAAGCATTAACACTCCGTGAACACATGTGATCCTCACATCAAAGCCATCCCCTCCGATTGTCCCGATTATTGTCACTTCGGGGCCTTTGGTTCCGGACAACAATATGTGTATACAACTTGCAGGTAAGATCACAAAAAATACTATCATCATGAATCAATAACATGTTCATATCTGAAATCATGGCACTCAGGCCCTAGTGACAAGCATTATGCATAACAAGTTGCAATAAAGTCAAAAAACACTAATAATAGATACTAGGCACCATGCCCTAACAATCTGATGCCATTATATGAACGATCTCATCCAATCCCTACCATCCCCATAGCCTACATCAGGGGATTACTCACTCATGTATGGGGAAATCATGGATGGTTGATGGAGAAGTGATGGTGATGATGATGGCAATGATCTCCTCCAATTCCCCGTCCCGGTAGGGTGCCAGAATGGAGTTTCTGGTTCCGATTCACGGAATCTGGTGGTGGCGGCGTAGCAGAACTCTATTGGAAAAATGTCGAACCCCCTAGGGTTTTTAGGTCAGGAGGCCTCTTATAGGCGAAGAGGGAGGCCGAGGGGGTGACCGAGGCGGCCACACCACTCCCAGGCGCGGCCTAGGCTGGCCCGCGCGGCCAGGTGGTGTGGGCCCCTTGTGGCCCTCCTCCGTCTCGTCTTCTGGCTCCGTGAGTCTTCTGGTGAAATAGGATTTTTGCATATTTTTCGGGATTTTTCCTGATAGTTGATTTTCTGCGCAAAAACTAGACAGTAAGATAATTCTGCTGAAAACAGCGTCAGTCCGTGTTAGTTGTAGCCAAATCACACAAGTTTAGAGGAGAAACAATAGAAAAAGTGTTTGGAAAAGTAGATACGTTTTGGACGTATCATTAGTTTTGACCCAATTTTCAAAAATTTAACAAAACTGTAGATTAAGAAAAATTGATAACCCAAAGCAAAGAGTACCTAAATACAAAACCCGATTTATGACAATTATTTTAAAAGTCAATACTATTGATTTGACTCTTTTTCATGTTCACACATTTAAACATGAAATATACATGTATGGCCATCTCGGAGAGGTATGCCCACTATTGGACATGGAATAAGCTCGAGCCTAGGAAAAATCACCGTCGCGACGAGGACATGCTCGATGTTGGAGGTGGAGTGTTCTTGGTGTTTGAATGATGTTGGAATTAAGGTTATTTAAGATTGGATGACATTGGAATCTATTTTCATTTATGATGGCTGTGAAATACCACCTCTTTTAGCCATATAAAATGTGCCATTTATCTCTCATATCATGTTTCTTCCAACTATAGCTATGTCTTATATGCATGACTTTTAGTTCTCATTTACTTTCATATGAGCTTTGCACATTTAGTAGTTTAGGTAGAATTTTATCACTTTCCTTGTCTATGACATGTGTGTAGGTGTTGGTGAAGATTATGGATAAAAACGAACAAAGAGAGCATAGTATGGAGGAGCTGTAGGGACCAGACTTAGCCATTTGAGAGGTTGGAAAAGTAAATTTTCCAACTTCTCAAAATAAATATCCAAGACCATGGTGTTGTATCCCTCGATGAGACGGACTCAACGAGCCCAAGAACACCCAAACAGAGTTCGTATGAAGAAATGGCGACTAAAATACTAAAGAATTTGCAAGTTCAACGTCCAACTATACGGCTAGAACTAAAAGTTTCCGCCGTATAGTTTGGCCGTATAGTTGGTAAAAAGGTCGCAAATGATGGGATTTCACCTCGGAGAAGCTCCAGAACCTTACCTAAGTCATATGACGGTATTGGGAGAACCCTAGGGCACCCCCAAGGCCTATATAAAGGAGGGAGGACCCAAGAGAGAGCCACCAAGGCATATCCTCCACCACGGCAGAGCCCTGCCGTTGTGCCACCGCCATAGCAGCCTCCAATCAGATCTACACCATCACCATCACACAAGAGGAGAAGGGACTAGGATCTTGAAGACCTCCACATCAATCTACATCGTCATCTTCATCAACAACGTCTCCATCACCAATCCCCTTTGGTTACTTGTTGAATCTTGGATTTGCACTTGTCTTCAATTGTATCATCATACTTCATCCATATTCTATCCATGATGTTGATTGCCTTCATGTGTGAGTAGTTTCCTTTATTCTTGGGGAGGTAGAGAAACCCTAGTATGAGATTGAATTGAGGTAAAGATTATTATGTGATATTGTTCATTATGTGTCTATGTTAGATTTTCTTTATCTTGATGTTGGGTGAAGCGCGCCACTCAATATTTTCCTTATTGAGGACTAGATGGAGAGAACTACTTGATGGTAGATAGAGGGATGGTAACACATACGGTGACTATAAAGCTGTTGTTATTTCTTACGTATCAACTTGGGAACCGAGGAGAACTCACTGAACATTATCCATGCCATGGGATACATCCTACGGGGTAAAGTCCCTTAATAGCGCAGTAATTCGATTGATGTCGATTGCTGTCTACTATGGTTATGATGGATGATGTGTGTAGTGGTTGCTGCCTATTCGTCCATATATGGAGCTCCTTCCACACATATCATAAATGGTCTTATTCATTATAATAATTTTGATCACACTTTCTAATTACTAGTGGTGGATCCACTACTCCCTGGGAACTCTTTACATCATCTTGCAAATTTTTGTAATCATACTTGCATGCTCTTGTTTACTTACAGCTTTAGTTTACTTATTGTTCTCTTATTTGAAACTCAAAAATATATTTTACACAAAACTCCCATTTTATCTTGTTACTTAGAATGTTATTTGGCATTACTCTTTCAGTATTTAGTTCAAAGAGTTATTAGGCTTCATACTCCTTCTTCCTATGGGATCGATATCTTTATTTTGAAACTAGCTACAAACGATCTGTGCACTTGCAGTCATCAAACTATTTTTTGGCGCCGTTGTCAGGGAGCTAAGCATTGTAGGTCTTTTAGATTTTGTTTATTTATTTTAGTTTTGCTAGATTTTGTTTTAATCTTTCTTTATTTGCTGCATTTGTATTTTTCTTTTATTTACAAACCAAAAACCCATAAAAATATTTGTTACTAATCATGTCTTTCGAGATAAATACCTTCCAACAGATGAAATCTATAATGGAGGAGTCAAAGGGAAGGACTTTGGGAGATATTCATAAGAGGCAAGGCATATTAAAAGAATGGTTCGCTTGGGTGGACAAGTATTCATCCACACTATGTGCCTCTTATCAATTATGTTGTGATTGTTGCGAATCTCTAGGATCACCTCAATTATCAATGTAAGTATTATTTATTGATACCGAACTAGCAGACTATAATAGAGATGAGTTTAAATGCCTTGTTGGGGAGGACACATTACAATTTATGCTTTTTACTGGTTGCCAAGAGTTGATATTTCATTTAAGAGATATACAGGTAGAAAGTAAACCACTTGATATGATCTATAAAGAAGTTCACCCTATATTCTGCTATTGCCAAGATAACTTCCATGATAATGAATTTATTGTTTGGCAGATTAAAGCTGCCATGGAAGAATCTAACCTTTTATAGGGTGCTCCAAAAGATAATGTGGAGGGAACTCCACTCAAAGAGCCTCCACCTAAACCACCGGAACATGTTGTTAATAAAGAGGTGGTGCTTGATGTTGCACCGTCTCAACTAATGGAAGGTAAGCTCGAAGGTAAGACTATCGTTGAGCTATTAGCGAATTATCTTCGTAAGAATGAAGAGGAGCAACTTGATAAACCACTTGAATCTCCTACTTCTGAAAATAACTTTCCACACACAAATATTATGCATACAAACGATATCTCATTATCTAGTAATGATTTCTATAAGTCCCAAACTTATGATGATTGTTCTGAGGAGGATTCATGCCTAGACAGTGATTTTGGGGACTTTGGTGAGGAACTAGAAGATGAATCTTTCTATGAATATTGTGATGCTATTAACATGGGACATGAATCCTCATTGGAAGAGGAGGATGAGTATTTTGAAGAACAAGTGAGTGATGACCCACAAGTATAGGGGATTGCAACAGTCTTCGAGGGAAGTTAAAACCAATTTATTGATTCGACACAAGGGGAGCCAAAGAATATTTATAAGCCTTAACAACTGAGTTGTCAATTCAGCTGCACCTGGAAACAGTCTTGATCACAACAGTTTATGAGTAGCAACAGTATTGTAGTAGCAATAGCAAAGTAATAACAGTAGTAAAAGTAAAGACAATAGTAAAAATTGCAGTAAACATTAGGATTAAAGCGCAGTAGGCATAGGGATGGATGGACGGGCGTTGCATGGATAAGATAATTCATATAGCAATCAAGATATAAGGCAATTGCAGATAAATAAGATAAAGCATCCAAGTACTAAATAATCATAGGAATGTGTTCCATATATAGTCATACATGCTCGTAATGAGAACTTGCACACCATCTTCTGTCCTGCCAGCCCGTTTGCAGCGGGGCCTCAAGGGAAGTACTGGCAATTAATGTGCTCCTTTTAATAGAGCACCGGAGCAAAGCATTAACACTCCGTGAACACACGTAATTCTCATATCATAGCCATTCCCTCCGGTTATCCCGATTATTATCACTTCGGGGCCTTTGGTTCTGGACAATAATATGTGTATACAACTTGCAGGTAAGATCACAAACAATACTATCATCATGAATCAATAACATGTTCAGATCTGAAATCATGACACTCGGGCCCTAGTGACAAGAATTAAGCATAAAAAGTTGTAACAAAGTCAAAAATCACTAATAATAGATACTAGGCACCATGCCCTAACAATCTGATGCCATTACATGAACGATATCATCCAATCCCTACCATCGCCATAGCCTACAGCGGGGGATTACTCACTCATGGATGGGGGAATCATGGATGGTTGATGGAGAATCTATGGTGATGATGATGATGATCTCCTCCAATTCCCCATCCCGGCAGGGTTCTAGAATGGAGTTTCTGGTTCCGAATCGCGGTATCTGGTGGTGGCGGCACAGCGGAACTCTCTCTGAAAAACTTCGAACCCCCCTGAGTTTTTAGGTCAAGGGGCACCTTATAGGTGAAGAGGGAGGCCGAGGGGGTGCCCGAGGCGGCCACACCCATCCCAAGCACGGCCTGGGCTAGCCCGCGCGGCTAGGTGGTGTGGGCCCCTCGTGGCCCTCCTCCGTCTCGTCTTCTGGCTCCATGAGTCTTCTGGTGAAATAGGATTTTTGGCATATTTTCTGGGATTTTTCCTGATAGTTGATTTTCTGCACAAAAACTAGACACCAAGGTAATTCTACTGAAAACAGCATCAGTCCGTATTAGTTGTAGCCAAATCTCACAAGTTTAGAGGAGAAACAATATCAAAAGTGTTCGGGAAATTAGATACATTTTGGACATATCAGTGAGCAATATGACGGTAAGAGAAATGTATTCCCAAATAGTGGAATATGCTAAAAAGTTAATTTCTTCGGATACGATAAACGATCCAATAATATGTCCTCAATGTATGAAACTTGGGCACTACTTTCGTTTTCAATGCTCTGATACCTTTAATCAATCTTCAGTGTCTTATAATAATGGTGATGTTACTAGTGAAGTATTAGAGTATATTATCTTTGAATGTGACCATGAGTTTATAATACATGTCATATCATGTATTAATAGTGAAGATAGTGTTCTCGTAAAAACATCTTATGAAATCCTGCAACGTATTTCTTGGTATTCTCATGAACATTTTAGTGAGAATACACTTATTATGAGGAGTAAGGGACGGACAAAACCCGTAGCACACAAAGTTACCTGTTTGTAGGAAATCTCATTGGAGAAGGATGAAGTTCCTTCCCAAGAAGAGGATGAACACGAAGAAGAACCACTAATTCTTGAGGATATGCAACTAATGAAGGAAATATGCCCTGAGAGGCAATAATAAAGTTGTTATTATGTATTCCTTGTATATGATAGATGTTTATTTTACATGCTATAATTGTATTGATAGGAAACATCAATACATGTGTGTTTAATAAACAAAAAGGGTTCCTAGTCATGCCTCTCTTATAGACTAGCTTGTTGATTAACAAGATGATCAAGGTTTCCTGATCATGGACATTGGATGTTGTTAATAACAAGGTCACACCATTGGTGGAATGATGTGATGAACATTCATCCTAAGTATAGCATTACGATCAAGTCATTGTGTTTATATTGCTATAACATCATAGGAAGTAATCTTTATCCTTACACCATGAGATCATGTTAATTGCTAACACCGAAAGAGTATCTTGATAACATCAAACGTCACACCGTAACAGGGTGACTATAAAGATGGGTTCAGTGCTACGAAGGTGTTATGTTGAGGCTCATGGATCAAGAGTGGAATTTGTCAATCCAGATGACGGATAGATATACTCTGGGCCCTCTCGGTGATAACACATTAGGATAGCTTGCAAGCAAGTGATGTGATCACTAGAATGTTATATCACGGGAACGAGAAAAGAGTGCAGGTCGGTAACGAGATCAAACTAGGTATGGAGATACCGATGATCGAATCTCGGACATGTAATATATCGAGAGACAAAGGGATTTAGTTACAAGCGTTAAAGGTTCTCACGATCACAGGAGTCATCGTTGAATGTGTAGGAGTCAGTACGGATCTCCAGGTCCCGCTACTGATTATTGATCGGAGAAGGGTCTCGATCATGTCTGCATTATTCGCGAACCGTATGGTGGCACACTTAAGAGTTACCGGACACCATTTTGGAGCACATATGTTTCAGACGAAAGAATTGCAAAGCGCGGGAATTGTTTCAATAGAAACCAGAAATTGTTTCGGGTGAAATTGCAAAAAGTGGTTCTGCATGTGATATTGAAATATTGCAAGGGGCTATATGTGAATGTTTGTTAATTAAAGTAATTAACAAAATTCCGAATAAATTTAATAAAAGAGTTTTATTAAATGAGAGAGCATTAAATTTGGAGAAACTTAATGCATTTAAAGTGGAGACTTTAAAAGGGAATGTGAAGAGGCATTTTAATGTGGAGGAGTTACCACCACATGAATGGGGGAGGTGAGAGGTCACCCCCATGCGCCGGCCATGGAGAGAGGGGGCACCCCCTCCTCCTATAAAAGGCCACCCATTCCCTCCTTCATCCACACACCTCCTTGTGAAGGATCTCTCTCCCCCTCTAGAATTATTCCCCCATGGTCTCGGATTAGCGAGATACATGTTCCCGGTGGCATTTCGTCTGGAAGGAGTTGCTGCTTCCGCTGGATCGCTGGAGCGAGGGGGTGGAGGTTGTCCGGTGGCTTGAACGTGTGTGTGAGTGCGGATGCGCTGCTGAGTTGCGGCGCTCGGACTTCCTCACGATCTTGAGATCGGCAAGTGTACGACTACATCAACCACGAGTTCCTACTCGTTAACAAAGCTTGTTGTCTTCGAGGGTAAGTTCTCTATGGATGTATGTCCACCCGTTTGCTTTGTACCTAGTAGATAGATCTTGGCGTGTAGTTCACACCGTAGGAAATTTTTTGTTTTCTGTGCTACGGACCCAACAGTGGTATCAGAGCCTGATCTATGCGTAGGTGCTTTGCATAGGTAGTACACATATGTTTATATGTGGGCGATGATGATCATGTTATTGCATCTTCTATGTACTTTGGATATTGGTGGCATAGTGGGATGAAGCGGCCCGGACCAACCTTACATGTCATCGTACATGAGACCGGTTCCACGACTGACATGCAACTTGTTTTGCATAAGTGGCTGACGGGTGTCTGTATCTCCTACTATAGTCAATATCTGATTTACAACGAGTTGCTAATAACTTGGTTATCCTCGTTGTGGTTCATGTTCGTAGGTTAGACAGGTTCTATCTCCGAAAGCCCTAAGCCACGTAAAACTTGCACTTGATAAATTAGAGGCGTCTAGTTTAGATCGTTGCTGGGCTAGTGTTTTGATATGGTATTGTTGTAAGTAGATGTATAATAGATACTCTTACAACTCACTTAACGTGTAAGTTCCATAGACCTTGGCCTTACACACAAAGGAACGATAGAGATCATACCACGATGCAAATGATAGAGATCAAATGCATGGACCATATCACTCACTTCACACATTAGATGTTAGCATCTTATATTGCTAGTTTGGCGCGTTTGGTAGCATTATAAGATGATCCCTCATTTAGATATCAAGATAAAATGTGTTCTTCCTTAAGTATGCACCGTTTTGTGGATCGTGTTTTGAGGCATCACGTGATGATCGGGTGTTTTCAACTCTACGCTTTCATACAACGGGTGTAAGACAGTTTTACACACGCAAATACTAAGGTTCTTACTTGACGAGCCTAGCATGTACAGGCATGGCCTCGGAACACGGATCGAAAGGTTAAGCATGAGTCATATAGTTGATATGATGCCCATATAGATGCTCGCCTTTGAAGCTACACCGACTCACGTGATGATCGGACTTGGTGTAGTGGATTTGGTTCATGTAATCACCAAAAGGACACAAGGGATGTCGTTTTTGAGTGGGAGTTCATTAGTAATTTGGATTAGTTGAACTCAATCTATCATAAACTTAGTCTAAATATACTTTACAAATTTTGTTGTAGATGGCACCACCTGCTTTTAATTTCAATGTGTTCATGGAGAAAGAGAAACTTGCTGCGAATGGTAGCAACTTCACCAACTGGGCTATGAATTTGGGGATTCTCCTCACTGCTGCACAAAAGCAATATGTGCTAGATGCGCCGCTAGGCCCCCCCACCAGCTCCTGATGCCCCTGATGAGGAAAAGAACGTCTATATAACTCGTCAGGAGGACCACAACTTAGTTCATTGCGGCATACTGTATGGGCTAGAGCCAGAACTTCGAAAGCGTTTCGAAAATGGCAATGCCTTTGATACCATGGGAGAATTGAAAATGATTTTCGATACCCATGTTGACTTAGGCATACATCATGTTCTCCAATCTCTGCCACCTAGCTACAAGAGCTTCGTGATGAACTATAATATGCAGGGCATGAAGAAGTCTCTTCTCGAGCTTCTGTCAATGCTTAAGACTAGAGAAGTGGAGATTAGGAAAGAACATCAATTGTTGATGATCAATAGGACCACCGGTTTCAAGAAGGACAAGAAAGGAAAGCACAAGGGAAAGAAGGATGGCAAGTCTGTTGCCATGCCTGAAAAGGAACCCCGAGCTGGCCCTAAGTCTGACACCGAGTGCTACTATTGCAAGGGGACTGGCCATTGGAAGCGCAACTGCCCCAAGTATTTGGCGGACAAGAAGTCCGGCAAGGCAAACAAAGGTATATGTGATATACATGTTATTGATGTGTACTTGACTAGTACTCGCAGTAGCACCTGGGTATTTGATACGGGATCGGTTGCTAATATATGTAACTCGGTTCAGGGGCTGCGGAACAAGCGACAACTAGCAAGGGATGAGGTCCCGATGCGGGTCGGCAATGGATCAAGAGTTGATGTGATCGCCGTTGGAACGCTGCCTCTCCATATGCCATCGAGATTAGTTATAAACCTAAATAATTGTTATTTGGTGCCTACACTGAGCATGAACATTGTATCCGGATCATGTTTGATGCAAAGTGGTCATTCATTTAAGTCTGAAAACAATGGTTGTTCGATTTATATGAATAATATCTTTTATGGTCATGCACCTATGTTGAATGGTTTATTTCTGTTGGATCTCGATAGTAGTATTACGCATATTCATAATGTTGATGCTAAAAGGATTAAACTTGATAATGATATATCTACATATATGTGGCACTGCCATCTAGGTCATATTGGCGTTAAACGCATGAAGAAACTCCATTCTGATGGACTTTTTGAATCACTTGATTTTGAATCATTTGATACATGTGAGCCATGCCTTATGGGCAAGATGACTAGAACGCCGTTTTCCGGTTCAATGGAACGGGCGACAGATCTATTGGAAATCATACATACTGATGTGTGTGGACCAATGAGTGTGTCGGCGCGAGGTGGATATCGTTATTTTGTTACTTTCACGGATGATTTGAGTAGATATGGGTATATCTATTTGATGAAACACAAGTCTGAAACTTCTGAAAAGTTCAAAGAATTTCAGAATGAAGTGGAAAATCATCGTAACAAAAAGATCAAATTTCTGCGGTCCGACCATGGAGGAGAGTATCTTAGTTACGAGTTTAGCACACATATGAAAGATTGTGGAATAGTTTCACAACTCACGCCTGCCGGAACACCACAACGTAATGGTGTGTCAAAGCGTCGTATTCGTACTTTATTGGATATGGTTCGATCTATGATGTCTCTGACTGACTTGCCATTGTCATTTGGGGGTTATGCACTGGAAACCGCTACATTCACTTTAAATAGGGCACCATCTAAATCTTTTGAAAAGACACCGTATGAATTATGGTTTGGAAACAAACCTAAGCTGTCATTTCTTAAAGTTTGGGGATGCGATGTTTATGTGAAGAAACTTCAACCGGATAAACTCGAACCCAAAGCGGAAAAATGCGTCTTCATAGGATACCCTAAGGAAACGATTGGGTATACCTTCTATCACAGATCCGAGGGCTAGGTCTTTGTTGCCAAGAATGGATCCTTTCTTGAGAAGGAGTTTCTCGCGAAAGGTGTGAGTAGTCAGAAGGTAGAACTCGAAGAGGTTATTGAACCTTCTCTTCATGAAATGGCGAGTAGTGCAGCTCCAGAAGTTGTTTCGGAGTTGACTTCACCTAATGAAGAGAGAGCTAATGATATTGATCATGAAACTCCGAAAGAGGACACTACCGAACCTCGCAGGTCAAGCAGGACACGTGCAGCTCCTGAACTGTACGGCAATCATGTTATGAATTTCATGATTGATGAAATAGATGACCCTGCGACATATGAAGAAGCAATGATGAGCCCGGATTACAACAAATGGAAGCCATGAAATCCGAGATGAAATCCATGTACGAGAACCAAGTTTGGAACTTGGTGGACTTACCTCACGACCGAAAGGCCGTTGAGAATAAATGGATTTTCAAAAGAAAAACTGATGCTGATGGTAATGTGACCATCTACAAGGCTCGACTTGTCGCAAAGGGGTTTCGACAAATTCAAGGAGTTGACTACGATGAGACATTCTCTCCCGTAGCGATGCTTAAGTCGGTTAGGATTATGTTAGCAATTGCTGCATATTTCGATTATGAAATATGGCAGATGGATGTCAAAACTGCGTTCCTCAATGGTAAGATTGAAGAAGAGTTGTATATGATACAACCTAAGGGTTTTGTCGATCCTAAGGATGCTAATAAGGTGTGCAAACTTCAGCGATCCATCTATGGACTGAAGCAAGCATCACAGAGTTGGAATCTCCGCTTTGATGAGGTGATCAAAGAGTTTGGATTTGTCCAAACTTATGGAGAGGCTTGTATTTACAAGAAAGTGAGTGGGAGCAATGTGACATTTCTGATATTATATGTGGATGACATATTATTGGTTGGAAATTATTTAGATCTTTTAAACAGTGTTAAAAGTTATCTAAACAACAAATTTTCGATGAAGGACCTTGGTGAAGCTTCATATATATTAGGCATTAAAATCTATAGAGATAGATCAAGACGCCTAATTGGGCTATCGCAGAGTACATACCTTGATAAGATATTAAAGAAGTTTAATATGGACAGAAGTAAGAAGGGGTTCTTACCTATGTTGCAAGGCAAGACATTGAGTACTCAAAGTCCGGCTACGGCGGAAGAAAGAGAGATAATGGATAGGATCCCCTATGCCTCAGCCATAGGCTCTATAATGTATGCCATGCTATGTACAAGACCGGATGTGGCACATGCTATTAGTTTGACTAGTAGGTACCAATCTAATCTAGGTTCAGAACACTGGATAGCGGTCAAGAATATCCTTAAGTACTTGAGAAGAACTAAGGATATGTTTCTTGTATACGGAGGTGAAGAAGAGCTAGTCGCTAAGTGTTATGTCGATGCTAGCTTTGACACTGATCCGGATGACTCTAAGTCTCAATCCGGATACGTATTTCTCTTGAACGGAGCAGCAGTTAGTTGGAGGAGCTCCAAACAACCCGTGGTGGCTAGATCAACAACGGAGGCGGAATATGTTGCTGCCTCAGAAGCGGCGCAGGAAGCAGTTTGGATGCAAGAGTTCATTATGGAACTGGGTGTGGTTCCCAGTGCGTTGGACCCGACGGTGATCTATTGTGACAACAATGGAGCCATAGCCAATGCAAGGAACCAAGGTCTCACAAGAATTCCAAGCATATTAAGCGCCGGTTTCACTCCATCCGCGAACATGTCAAGGATGGAGATATAAAGATTTGTAAAGTGCACACGGACCTGAATGTAGCAGATCGGTTGACTAAAGTACTCCCTAGGGAAAAACATGATCAACACCAGAACTCCATGGGTGTTAGATTTATCACTATGTGAACTAGATTATTGTCTCTAGTGCAAGTGGGAGACTGAAGGAAATATGCCCTGAGAGGCAATAATAAAGTTGTTATTATGTATTCCTTGTATATGATAGATGTTTATTTTACATGCTATAATTGTATTGATAGGAAACATCAATACATGTCTGTTTAATAAACAGAAAGTGTTCCTAGTCATGCCTCTCTTATAGACTAGCTTGTTGATTAACAAGATGATCAAGGTTTCCTGATCATGGACATTGGATGTTGTTAATAACAAGGTCACACCATTGGTGGAATGAT
The DNA here is from genome assembly GCA_916181665.1 of Avena sativa. Classification (NCBI taxonomy): domain Eukaryota; kingdom Viridiplantae; phylum Streptophyta; class Magnoliopsida; order Poales; family Poaceae; genus Avena; species Avena sativa. Next base: position 621,339,570 of record OV702288.1, on the reverse strand, counting down.
GTGATGAACATTCATCTGAAGTATAGCATTACGATCAAGTCATTGTGTTTATATTGCTATAACATCATACGAAGTAATCTTTATCCTTACACCATGAGATCATGTTAATTGCTAACACCGAAAGAGTATCTTGATAACATCAAACGTCACACCGTAACAGGGTGACTATAAAGATGGGTTCAGTGCTACGAAGGTGTTATGTTGAGGCTCATGGATCAAGAGTGGAATTTGTCAATCCAGATGACGGATAGATATACTCTGGGCCCTCTCGGTGATAACACATTAGGATAGCTTGCAAGCAAGTGATGTGATCACTAGAATGTTACATCACGGGAACGAGAAAAGAGTGCATGTCGGTAACGAGATCAAACTAGGTATGGAGATACCGATGATCGAATCTCGGACATGTAATATATCGAGAGACAAAGGGATTTAGTTACAAGCGTTAAAGGTTCTCACGATCACAGGAGTCATCGTTGAATGTGTAGGAGTCAGTACGGATCTCCAGGTCCCGCTGCTGATTATTGATCGGAGAAGGGTCTCGATCATGTCTGCATTATTCGCGAACTGTAGGGTGGCACACTTAAGAGTTACCGGACACCATTTTGGAGCACATATGTTTCAGACGAAAGAATTGCAAAGCGCAGGAATTGTTTCAATAGAAACCGGAAATTGTTTCGGGTGAAATTGTAGAAAGTGGTTCTGCATGTGATATTGAAATATTACAAGGGGCTATATGTGAATGTTTGTTAATTAAAGTAATTAACAAAATTCTGAATAAATTTAATAAAAGAGTTTTATTAAATGAGAGAGCATTAAATTTGGAGAAAATTAATGCATTTAAAATGGAGACTTTAAAAGGGAATGTGAAGAGGCATTTTAATGTGGAGGAGTTACCACCACATGAATGGGGGAGGTGGGAGGTCACCCCCCATGTGCCGGCCATGGAGAGAGGGGGCACCCCCCTCCTCCTATAAAAGGCCACCCATTCCCTCCTTCATCCACACACCTCCTTGTGAAGGATCTCTCTCCCCCTCTAGAATTATTCCCCCATGGTATCGGATTAGCGAGATACATGTTCCCGGTGGCATTTCGTCTGGAAGGAGTTGCTGCTTCCGCTGGATCGCTGGAGCGAGGAGGTGGAGGTTGTCCGGTGTCTTGAACGTGTGTGCGAGTGCGGATGCGCTGCTGAGTTGCGGTGCTCGGAGTTCCTCACGATCTTGAGATCAGCAAGTGTACGACTACATCAACCACGAGTTCCTACTCGTTAACAAAGCTCGTTGTCTTCGAGGGTAAGTTCTCTATGGATGTATGTCCACCCGTTTGCTTTGTACCTAGTAGATAGATCTTGGCGTGTAGTTCACACCGTAGGAATTTTTTTGTTTTCTATGCTGCGGACCCAACAACTAATGGACACGTGGGAGCAGGTGGATTACTGTTCTGGTTTATTCGAAGGGATGAGGCAATATAATGGTAAGCCTAACAAGCTTTATGATTATGAATGCATTCCTCTCTTTAAAGAATTTTTATCAACCAATACTCACATAAATGGTAATAATGTAAAACTCTTGGAATACATAGTTTATGAACGGTCTCATGAGCTTCTTAGGAAAATTGTTATTATTATGAAAAGTAGCGATAATGAGGATTTAGAAAGCTATCATAATATTATGGATTATATTATCAATTATTGTCAAGAACATTTTAGTGGGAATGCACTTGTGATAAAGATTAAGGAGCTATGTAAAACAATAGTTCCCGAAACTAACATTTTCCAGGAACCACTGGATAACAAGAAGGAACACCAAAAAGGTGAGGTTGAAGACAAACATCATTCTACTAATAATAAGTTTGTTTATGATGCCTCAGTCTCTAGTAATGATTCTTATTGTGTTGAAACTGGAGATAATTTATCTGCGGAAGCTTCATGCCTAGATACTCATTTGGAGAACACTAATAATGATGAACTTGAGATAAATCCTTGTAGTATTAATGAGCAGGTCTTTGGAGAGCACATCTTTGATGAAACATTTGTTGATGATGCTTCTTTTTGTGATTGGATTGATAACTCTAGAACTGAGGAACTTGTTAGCAAGGGTGATGAACTAGAGAATAGAGACACCTTTGAATTTTTCCCTGCTGCTAAAGATGAGTATTATGAAGTGTTTCCTCATGATAGTGTAGCCCAAGAAGAGTACTATGAATTGTATCCTAATGATGCTATCAAAGGTAAAATGTTTGACTTTACATGTAAATATCTAATCCTTTTGTTGAAGCTATCTAGGGAGGTATGGTCACCACACTTGGCGCATCAATCATCATTTGTGAGCAATAACACATTTATCTACAAGACTCCGATGCACCGCAAGCGGGTGAGACTTCGACCGGGCTACAATAGTAAGTGCTCGAAACCTCTTTTGGAGGTAAGAATAAATAATTCTCTGACTCCTATCTATTGAAATAATAATGGAGAATAGCCTGGCTACTTGGTTATAAGAAAGTGCTTCCCGGGAGGCAACCCAGAAGTCATTAGGTCTCTTTCTTAGTTTTGTGTCTTGAGTCTTCATGCATTCATGTTGCATTGGCATTTTTATTCTTTGCATGATTTGCTATAAGATTTATCTTGTTGTAGTTTTCAAAATGTATAATTTATTGTTACTATGTGTTGCATAACTCGGTTGTACTTAAATCCCATTTTATACATGCTGTTGTTGGTCGAAAATTAAAGTTGTTATTTTACTGTCAAAATAAGGTGTTTCTCTAAGTTTTAGGATAAGAAAGAATTCTCGAAGAAATAGAAATTGTTTGATGTCAACTGAAGGTTTAACGACCAACTATACGTCGGGAATAAAAAATTCCATCCGTATAGATATCTTTGCCATCGACAAATTTTCTTTCTTAAGTACATAAGGTTTAACAACCAACTATACGGCAGAAATAATAATTCTAGCCGTATAGTTCTGGCTGTATAGTTATCAATGTCTTTGTAAAATTTATATTCCAGGATACTGAAGGATTAACGACCAACTATATGGCGGGAATAGAAATCCGGTCATATAGTTCCGGCCGTAAAGATATCGATGCCTTCATCAAAATTCTTTTCCAAGGTATAGTAAGTTTAACGACCAACTATACGGCCGGACCGTCCGGCCGTATAGTTGCGCTCGTATAGTTGAGAAAACCCCTCAAACGCCAACTGGAAGGTAACCATTGCTCAAAATTTTATTCTGTCTTCTTCTTTCTTCTTCTAAATACCTCGAAACACCACCTGGGAGCTTCTCCCATGACCTAGAGAAGCCGAGCATATGTAAGCAATAAATTTCTACATCAGAAACCTCCTAGACTGTAATTCGCTATAGAAGTTCGTGTTTTCAGTTTTTACTTTCCTTTTATCGGTGGGGTAAGCGAACTATGTTCATATACCAAACCGATGTATTTTTGTGTGTGTTATTTTCGCAGGAACTTGAACCTTGTGTGACGACATGTACGGTAGTGTCGACCGTGCAAACACTCACATGAACCACTTGGTTGCTTCAATTCAATGCTTTGACAATCAATGTCTGGTAAAACCTTCCAACTCAAACCTCTTTTAATAAGCGCATAGGGGCTGCACACTCGTGTCTCGTATCCTGTTTCGCTTGCACCTCATCACAATCTAGGAGAGGCATCTTCTAGAACTAGTTTGTTGACTTAAGCGTGGTGCTTAGGTTGATAAACCGACTCTGTGGGACTTGTATTTTTATCACTTGTGAGCTAAACCCGTGTCTTCAGAAACACAAAAATATTTTGTTTTCTTTTTAGTTTTTAAGCAGGTCCTCAAGGAGGGCACACCGGGCCATATCAAGAAATACATGTTAAAGCAAAGGTTCTTTGTCCATCAAAAGATAGGTTACTTGTACCTCAACGGTAAAGTGTGTCACCCCCGTTTCAAACTAAGCTTGGGGAGGTAACCACTTATCACACTCTCTTTTGGAAACTGTATTTTCTCTTTTCTTTTGGTGATATACTCAAGTTTGGTTTTTGTAAAGTTCTAAGCTTGGGGAGGTTACTTTTGCATGTGTAGAGTCTTGTGCAATGTTCGTATTCGATGAAGGTTTAATGCAATCATGTATCTCGTTGTCTTTGAATGCTTGTTTAAGTGAGTCTAGTTTTGTATTCATATGGGGATACACTTGCTCATGATAGGCACCATAGGAGTTGACTTAGAGCTTGTATGCATCTTGCCAAATTGTTTATCAAGTTTGTGACACTATTTGTGATTCTCTAGAAAACATTGCCACAATCTCTACACCTGGAAAGAATGAATACTTGATCAAGATCTTTTTAAATTTATTGGTTGTCACTAAATAGCTTTGCTTTAAATGAATAGGTTATGCTCGACACCATAATGTCAAAACAATTTGATAGTTTGCTTACGGAAGGAGTTGTCAATTGGAAATGATATTTCGAAGTTTTGAGTTCTATGCTAAATAAGGTGTTGTTTAATTGTCTTAAGAGTTTAGCCTTAAAGATACTCAACATCATAGATGTGATGATCGACTTGATAGTACTCTTTGAAAGGATTTGTTTGAAGAAACTAATATTTAGCAGTAATTGAGATGCATGCCAAATCCTGACCTTTTGATTAAAGTATGATATTGCTTTATACGTGTCTGCACCACTGTCACACAACATGGGATGCTAACAGCTCTGCTGGCCTTTGAACAATCCAAAAAGAGGAAACTCTTGGAGTTGGGATATGAGTTGCCCAACATATGTAGCAGAAATGCTATATTTGGGTATGCATTGGTATTCTCATGGACCTGCGTTCAAAGCAAAAGAGGGAATACTCCTCTGACCGTTACGAGAAATCATTATACCAAAAAGGGAAACCTTGGTAATGGTCACAAGTATCCATTCTTAGCCTGCACAGTCTGATTAAACACACTAAGTTTTGGCATAATCTTATTACTAATGAACTGAAGTTTTAGAAAGACAAAGAATAGAAAATGAGTGTTTGATAGCCATGATTCATTGATGTGGATGACCAAAAGAGATACTCTAATGCTATGCTTCTTTTGACATGTTCTCACATATCCTTTTGGCATAAATCTCGTTACTAAGAGATAAACTTTCTGAAACTCAATAACTGATGTTTGCACTTGAGAGCCTTAACTAGATGACATGATTGGGTAGAATCGATAAACTTTATTCCTATTTATGCTTGACATCCATTTGTGACTAATTTTGCCTCAGAAAACAATAATGATATGAAAAGTTATACAAAAGGTGCAATAGGAGGATCACAAGTTTGTCTGCAAGTTAGATTCACTGTTGACATGGAGCATACAAGTTCCGATGAATCTTTAGTTGTCTTTATAACTGAGCTTGTGTTGCCTTGTATGTATACATGTTTTCTATCTTCAAGCTTGTAGAAGAAATAAGGATGCAAGGCATTGATTTCAAATGATAAGCTATTTCACAACCATTAATTTATTATCGACCAATCCTGCTCGAGGACGAGCAAGGTCTATCTTGGGGAAGTTGATGGCTGTGAAATACCACCTCTTTTGGCCATATAAAATGTGACATTTATCTCTCATATCATGTTTCTTCTAGCTATAGCTATGCCTTATATGAATGACTTCTAGTTCTCATTTACTTTCATATGAGCTTTGCACATTTAGTAGTTTAGGTAGAATTTTATCACTTTCCTTGTCTATGAAATGTGTGTAGGTGTTGGTAAAGATTATGGATAAAAAGGAATAAAGAGAGCATAGTATGGAGGAGTTGTAGGGACCAGACTTAGCCATTTAAGAGGTTGGAAAAGTAAAATTTTACAACTTCTCAAAATAAATATCCAAGACCATGGGGTTGTAGCCCTCGACGAGACGAACTAAACAAGCCCAAGAACACCCAAAACGGAGTTCGTATGAAGAAATGGCGACCAAAATACTAAAGGATCTATAAGTTCAACGACCAATTATACGGCCAGAACTAAAAGTTCATGTGGTATAGTTTGGCTGTATAGTTCGTAAAAAGGTCGCAAATGACGGGATTTCGCCCCACAGAAGCTCTAGAACCTTCCCTAAGTCATATTACGGTATTGGGGGAACCCTAGGGCACCCCAAGGCCTATATAATGGTGGGAGGACCCAAGAGAGAGCCACCAAGCCATATCCTCCACCACGGCGGAGCCCTGCCGCCGTGCCACCGCCATAGTCGCCTCCAATCAGATCTACACCATCACCATCACACAAGAGGAGAAGGGACTAGGATCTTGAAGGCCTCCACATCGATCTACATCGTCATCTTCATCAACAACGTCTCCATCATCGATCCCCTTTGGTTACTTGTTGAATCTTGGATTTGCACTTGTCTTCAATTGTATCATCATACTTCATCCATATTCTATCCATGGTATTTATTGCCTTCATGTGTGAGTAGTTTCCTTTGTTCTTGGGGAGATGGAGAAACCCTAGTATGAGATTGTATTGAGATAAAGATTATTATGTGATATTATTCATTATGTGTCTGTGTTAGATTTCCTTCATCTTGATGTTGGGTGAAGCGCGCCACTCAATATTTGCCCCACTGAGGACTAGATAGAGGGAACTACTTGTTGGTAGACGGAGGGATGATAGCACTTACGGTGACTATAAAGTTGTTGTCAGTCCTTACGTATCAACTTGGGAACCGAGGAGAACTCACGGAACATTGTCCATACCATGAGATACATCCTACGGGGTAAAGTCCCTTAATAGCGTAGTAATTTGATTGATGCCAATTGCTGTCTGTTGTGGTTATGACGGATGATGTTTGCAGTGGTTGCTGCCTATTCGTGCATATATGGAGCTCCTCCCACACATATCATAAATGGTCGTATTCATTATAATAATTTTGATCACTCTTTCTAATTACTAGCGGTGGATCCACTACTCCGTGAGAACTCTTTCCATCATCTTGCAGATTTTCGTAATCATACTTGCATGCTATTATTTACTTACAGCTTTAGTTTACTTGTTGTTCTCTTATTTGACAACCCAAAATTATCTTTTACACAAAACTCGTATTTTATCTTGTTACTTAGAATGTTATTTAGAATTACTATTTTAGTATTTATTTCAAAAAGTTATTAGACTTTAGACTCCTGCTCCCTGTGGGATCGATATCTTTATTTCGAAACTAGCTACAAATGATCTGTGCACTTGCAGTCATAAATTTATCTTTTACATCCCCTGCCAAAGCATAAAAAGAACTAAAATAATAATTAGACTTAGTAAACACATTAAATGTAGGGAAAAACAGGCGCTTCAATAAATTAAGTGGAAACGGTGTTGGAAAAGTCGATAAGGAGTATTCCCATCGATGTTGAATTGGTTTATAATCATACAATTAAGGAGGAATTTGTGTTGCGATCGAGTTTAGTTAAGTGGAAATGAGTTTAATTAAGTGGAAAGGTGCTAGAAAAATCTAAAAGAAAATAAATACAACAACAAAACAGATATAATAGCTTCTTCTACACTCTCGAGGACACCAATTTTTTTATTATATTTTTGTACATAAGGCAGCACCATTCGGTTTATAAGCCGGTCCAAACCAATGGAAACTAGAGAGGTGGGATTAGACATTCCATCCAGTGTGTCCCAACTTTGGAGTTGATTATTTCTCTATGTTAGTGTATCAGGTTGGTTTATGTTAATCTAATTAATAAGAAGTTTCATATGAATCGAGTTTAGTTAAGTTGAATGAGGTTTAATTGAGTGGAATAGTGTTGGAAACATTAGAAGAAAAATAGGAAATACATATTTTCTTGGGGTGCTTGCATGTCCAAGAGAAGACATATTTCCCCTTATAGCAGTCAAAACTATTCGGGAGTTGATCATCGCTCTCTATATCATCAAAGTAAATGTTGATCATGCTTTAATCAACATGGTTTAATGAATTTCAAATCGAGTTCAATTACATGAATAATGATAAAAGAAGAACAAAAATGTCTTATTTTTCACCCTCTGCCAACTACCTATCCTCGGGAGAGTGCACAAAATAAAATGTTTACATAAGCTATGGCCATTCAATTTGTAAGATGGTCCAAACCATCTGTAAACTAGCGACATGGGACTAAACATCCCACCCCATTGAATCAATGGCCACAGAGACCTCAGTCAATTTTGGGCCGACCCATCAAGCGTATTGCTCTTATGGTCCCACCTTTCAACGCAGTAACAGTCAAAGGGCCTTTACTCAACTTAAATGCTTTGTGTGGGTATTTTTCAGGCTGAGATAGACCGAGGAGGGCAAAAGTGAGGAATGCTTCAACCAATAGGCAAAGCAGAGTAGTGCAATTAGGCACGAAATAGTTATCCCATTAAATAATGGGTTTGCTAGTGCATGGTCACATCATGCCATTATTTATTCATGACCGAAAATGTTTTTATGGCCGAGTGCAACATCAAAACTGCAAGTCATGAGCACTCAAACTTGGATGGGTGGAAAGGAGCACTCAAAGTTGGGTGGGTGAAAATAATCAACCCCTCACCACCACTAGGATATGCCTGAGTTTGGGATGAATACTTATCTAAACATATTAAGCGTGGTGGAAAGAAATCCAAGGTTTGGCAAATTTTCTTGTAAGGGTTTAGTATGGAACAAATGCGGCGATGCTACAACCCGATATGAAGGGTTTAGTGTGGAATAAATGCGTCGTTTTTTGAAGGGCTTAGAGTTTAGGGATCTTGGTTACCTCAACATTGGCACAAAAGAATACAACCTCACCAGAGAACCTAATGAGTGTCCTCTACAATCCAAATGTCCGTGTTGGGACACCATCCGTGTCGTTTTCGCTCCGACCATAGGGGTGGTGGGGTATCCCACTAGTTTTGACTTCGGTTTTATCTCAAGTCTGACCGTCCGCGATGTTCTCGTTTCATGATGCTAATACTACGACTACGGGGAAGTGTGATATATACACACACTAGATCATGATGGTGCGCATCGACGCGCCTGTCCACAGGAACAATATTTTTACATACCCAAAGTTTTGGAAAATAAAAAAGTATCATTATATATTGTTGTCAACGATATCATTCAAGAAAAGAGTACCTAGAACCACTCCTACGGAAATAGTACCTAGCCTCATTTTTTACATTTTTTATCAGTAGAAGCCTTAATTTTTAATAGTACACATACTAGACACATGTCTATATATAAAGTTTGCCCAAGAATGCATGTTCGAAGAAGAATCAAGTAAGAAGCACTCATAGCTAAATAAAACAATCCTATGTTGCACTTGCATACATGTGAAGCAAGGCTAGTATAGTCAACCTCATACTTACAATAGCAACATAAATATGTGAAATGAAACTATATAAAATGAAACAAGATAAGTGAGGAAAAATATATAATACCTCTCTATTGCAGTGCCATGAAAATCATAGAACCAATATGATACCATAGTTAAAACACACGGACATTCATAAATAGACTCTTCATTTGAGGCAACTCCCATCAAGAATGTTCTAATGACAAGTATTTGGCCAAGTAAACTTGGAAGACCCTCGAAGATAACCATGCAAAGTCATAATATTATATGTTAGCTGCAATAATTAGCTTCCAAGTGGAATATTCAGCGTGCAGTGCTGAATTTCTGCAAATATATAATAGCTTAGATGCTAGCTCTTTTACTATTTTTATTGTATGCATTTGTTAACAAATCTGAATTGGCAAGATATTTTATTAACATTTAAAGTCTAAATTCAATGGCTCCGTTAAAGTTCTCACAATTTATTTTCTACTCATTGCAGTGGTGCATGTAAGTTCAAACTTTAAATAGAATTGCTATGAAAAAATTAAGTAGATGATAAATCATGGCAGGAAATGTCGCTAGATTTTTATAGCAATTTTCAACATAAAATCTGTGCTCATGTTTATGCATACATCACTTGCAGATACGGGTCTGCATAAGGCATCAAAAGCTTTCTAAACTATGTAGGCATTCACCTGTTAGGGTGTGTTTGGTAGGCCGTGTGGGCAATCTTACCTCATACAAGTTGAGTGTAGCTATGCCCACTACATATAGTTGTACTAGTTGTGTTATGTTTGGTAGATCAGGTGAGATGAGCCGAGCTCCGTTCAGATCCTGTTTGGTGTGGTTGTATGATTTGAACCATGCCACACAAAAATAAAACGCAATCAGGTTCCCGAGAACAAAAAAAGCAATCAGGTCTGGATCGGACTTCGGCTCTGCTACCGGCAGGCTCTGACGCCGCCACGCTCCACCGCTGGAGCCTCCATGCTCCACTGTTGGCGCTGTCACGCTCCACCGCTGGCGCCTCCGCGCCGAGCTGCTTCCAGGAGGCCGCAACGAGCTGCTGGACAAGGCCGGGAGATGTGGCGGTGCCGGAGCCCGGGCAGAGGCCAGCGGCTATCTAGAAGAGATGCGGCGGCGGGGCAGAGGGGAGACATGGCAGCGGGGCAGAGGAGAGCCATGGCGGCGCGTCGGGTGAGGCTGAGCTCCTCCTCGCGCGACCTACTGGCAGTGCTCGCACGGGTGATGCAGGGAGAGGCGAGCCCTGCTGCTGGTGCTCGCGCGGGTGGGGCAGGAAGAGGCGGCGTGGCCTGCCGCTGCTCCATGGCTGGTGATGAGCTCGGGGCAGGGTCCTCGCGGTGGTGAGGAGGCGGCGTGTGGGGGTGAGAAGGAGGCGTGTGGGGGAAATGTGAGAGAAGGAGGCGTGCGGGCCAGAGACCCCTCGCGGGCTGGACCGTTTTTGCGGGATGAACTCAGCACTGCCAAGTTGTGAAGCTCGATTTGAGCTTCGCAACCGGGCAGGGCTGAGAGGCTGTTTCAGTATGAGGTGGGCATAGTCCGATGTAGCCGACCCGATCTACCAAACAAGAAAAGGTGGGGTGAGGTGAGATTTTCTGGGTTGCTCTGGTCTACCAAACACACCCTTAGTGTATGCTTACCTTTGGTTTTGCACTTTTGCAATGTCTTAACCTGAATAAAAAACAGTTCTTGTAGCTAAAGATAGACATGTAAAAATGATGAGTGGCATGAGGGTGTTGTCAAACTTGTTGTTGGGTTAGCAACTGGATCCGAGGGCCATCAAGGAGCATCTTCAAGCGGGCGGTGGACCTTATTGGGAGCAGCGACGACCTGCAGGTGGCCGGCGTTGTGGCGGTGCAGGGATTCGAGGCTGCAAAGGGAAGGCGGCGAGGAGGGAGGCGGGATGCCACCGGTGCAGAGGGACGTGGATGAGCCACGGGAGCTGCTGAGGCAGCGGCGGCGGAGTCCGTCGGGCTGGAGAGGAGAGGTCGGAAAGGGGACTGGATCCACTGTACGATGCCCTTTCAGTAGTATTTTTTCTCTTCTGCCTCGGTCAAAATAGGTACTAAAGGAATTGGGTGTGTTTGTTGTCCTAAACTGAGTTTGGTTCATTATCTCAAAAAAAAACTGAGTTTGGTTCCTCCTGTGGCCTATGGGCTTTAGTGGGTATACCGGATCCAATTAAACACAGCATGCCAATTTGATGGCCAGAGTAGCTTTTCTAGGGATTTTCGGCCCACAGCGGTACACATGGCCATCCTACGACAGAGACAACAACGATCGGACAACAAAAAATGCTCAGACCGTGAGAGAAATCCCTATTGTCCCAGTTATAATATTCCTAATATATCTTAGATAATCAGATATATCACAGGATTTGTATAGGATTTGTGATCCATCTTCTACCATATCTCTATCTCTAGGAGAGGCTTCTTGTTGTTAGACTGCCTGTACATCTTATATATTGTAAACTGTACACCACGTTATACCTTATATATATATGAGATAGCCATCCTAATTAGGGTGTTGAGCAGTTGCCCCAAATATTACGTTTTACATAGTATCAGATTAGGTTAGATGACTTCCGCTGCAACTTCCTTCGCCGCCGCCGCTACGGTTGTGGCCCCCTCCTCGGCCTCGGCTCCGGCGCCGGTTGCCGCACCTGCTCTCCCGCCGTTCCTCCAGCACCTCCTCAATGGAGGCACCGCTCCGGGCAGTGCACAGCAGTACAACCCCTTCTCTACCCTAAGTGCGGGGGCCATGTTCTCCGACCAGATTGCATCGGTGTCGGGGATGACGATCCCTCCGCCACCGCATGCGTTCATGGCCCTGTCCGCGCCGTCCCCCTCACCCGCGGCATATGCGCCGCCCCCTTCACCCGCGGCGCACGCGCCGTCCGCGGCGCCCTCGTACTGGCACGAGGTCTACACCACCATACCTGTGCCCTCGCCGCCCCCTGCGTTTCACGCGGGTGTCGCTGCGCCATCCTGCCCGACGGGCGCGTTCCATGCTGGATCGGGTGCACCGCTACCGATCCCCGCGCCATTGGCATCGCCGTCCTCGTTCAACACGATGACGGTGTACCAACTTCCGGCGCCTCCCGCCTCCTCGTTTGGTCCGCCGTTCGGTGGTGCTCCGTTGGGCCCCTACGCCGCGCCTGCATCCCCGGCCGCTGCACCGCCGGTTTTCTACTTTGCGCACCTTCTCCCGGTAAAGCTGACACCGGACAATTATCTGGCATGGCGTGCCCATGTGCTCCCCTCCTCCGTAGTCGCTATCTGGAGGGCTTTATCGACGGCTCCATGCCGTGTCCGCCGCCGCATCATCCCGCGTACCACCCGTGGGTGGCGCAGGACCAGGCGATCCTCTCCGGCATCCAGTCCTCCCTCATCGATAGCGTCTCGGGACTGGTTCTCATTGCCGCCACCGCTCACGATGCGCGGGGTGCCCTAGAGACAAGCTTCACATCTCAGTCTATGTCACGGGTCATGGCGATCCGCACTCAGCTTGGCGAGGAAAAGAAAAATGATCTCTCCATCACCGCCTACTTCAACAAGATGAAGAAACTGGCGGACATCCTCGCCTCCATCGGCCAACCGCTCCGCCCTGAGGAGTTTCAGAGCTTCATCCTCCATGGCCGGGATGACGACTATGACTCGCTTGTCAAAAACGTCACCGGGCGCGACACTCCGCTCCAGCCCCGGGAAGTGTACGCGCGGCTCCTTGCAATGGAGCAACGTCGTCTGGCTGCCCGGGTGTCCCCCTCCTTCTCCTCGGTGAACGCCGCCACGCGAGGAGGAGGCAAATCCTCCAAGCCAGTGTTCAAGCCGGCGCCACAGCAGCCCTACGCGGGTCCGTCGCCATCGCGCCCCGTCGTCACCACATCGGGCAACCGCCCGCGCGCATGCTGCCATGCATGTGGCGTTCAGCAGCCCTGTCAGCTATGTGGCCTTGACAATCACATCGCCTCCCGCTGCCACCGTCGCTTCAAGACTGATTTTTTGGGCGTCGGCAACAACGGGAAGGGAAACGAGAAGCAGGCCGCTATGGTGACTCACGAGGAGCTTCAGGGGTACACTCCCTCCTATTATGTTGATCCTGCATGGTACATGGACACGGGAGCTTCGGTTCATCTGACGCCTGACATGGCCAAGCTTCAAGTTCAGCAGCCCTATCATGGCCACGATTAGGTCCGCACCACCAATGGAGCAGGTATGCACATCTCACATATTGGTCAGGCATCTCTTCTCACTCGCACCTCTAAACAGCTACATCTTCTTAATGTCCATCGCGTTCCTACTGTCACACGTAGCTTACAGTCCGTTCCTCAACTTACTCATGACAATAATGTTTTCATTGAATTTCATCGATTTCATTTTTTTATTAAGGATCGGGACACGCGGGACATCCTTCTTAGAGGTCGCTATCGCCATGGCCTCTATGCGCTTGAGCTGCCCCAGGCACCTCAGGCGTTCATCAGTGTGTGTACGTCGTCCACCCACTGCCACTCGCGTCTTGGTCATCCAGCTGCTCCCATAGTCCGCCATGTTCTTCATCGTCATGAGCTCCCCATACTGTGAAATAAATTAGATACAGTTTGTGATGCCTGCCGACAAGGCAAGAGTCATCAACTCCCTTTCTCAGAGTCTAGTCGTGTAATAAAAACTCCACTTGAACTTGAGTTTTCTGATGTGTGGGGCCCTACCCAAACTTCTGTTAGTGGTCACAACTATTATGTCAGTTTGATCGATTCTTATAGTCGTTTTACTTGGCTTTATCTTCTTAAGCGAAAATCTGATGTGTTCAATGTCTTCTTACAATTTCAAACACATGTTGAGCGTCTTCTCAAGTAGAAAATTATACATGTTCAGCCGGATTGGGGTGGTGAGTATCGCAACCTCAATTCCTTCTTCCAGAAACTTGGGATCTCGCACCATGTGTCTTGCCCTCATATGCATCAGCAAAATAGCGTCCGAGCATAAGCATCATCACCTAGTTTAGACTGGTCTAACCTTGCTAGCATATGCATTAGTACCGTTTCGTTTTTGGAGTGACACTTTTTCCGTCACCTGTTTCCTTATTAATAGGCTTCCTACACGACTGCTTAATATGAAAACTCCGTTAGAGTTGTTGCTTCATGAAACTCCAGACTACACTTTTCTTAAGGTGTTTGGGGGTGCCTGTTGGCCACACCTCCATCCCTATAACAGTCGCAAACTAGAGTTCCGGTCTCAAAAGTGCGTTTTTCTTGGGTATAGTTCCCTTCACAAAGGGTACAAATACCTTCATATTCCATCTAACCATGTCTATATTTCTCATGATGTGGTGTTTGATGAGGATGTTTTTCCCTTTTCTGCACTTCCAACCACAATTGTGTCTCCACCGTCACAAGCATCTCCACCTTTACCATTGCCTGATCAATTTGTTGATGTTGCATCTGCTCCTAGTTTGCTGCCTAACCATGGCGCAGGTATTGGTCGCGGTGCTCGCCTTCAGCTGGTGGATGATGCACCTTTGTCACCGGATGTTGATCATCTGGACGTCGATCACCCCTCCATGTCCCATGCAGGTGGGTCAGTCGCTGCTTCCCCGACCACCCCGGGTGGGCCGCTATTGACCAGCTGATGACCCACAAGTATAGGGGGTGTATCGCAGTATTTTTGATAAGTAAGAGTGTCGAACCCAACAAGGAGCAGAAGGTGCTGGCTAGTGGTATGGATCAGGAATTCTCTGCAAATACTTAGCAAACGGATTTTTAGGGTTTTTTTGATAAAGCAAGTAAATAAAATACGAGTAAATAAAAGACAGTAGAAAAAATGCAGCAAGTTGCCCAATCCTTTATTCAGAAAAGGACAAGTCGATCGTATTACTTAAGATGACCAAACATTCTCGAGGACACACGGAAAGACTGTCAAGTGCTTTCGCTTCATATATTTGATTAATCTTCTTTAGCTTGCTAAGTGTTGTGTGGGTAAACCTGTGCTAATGTACCGACCTTCCTAGGACTAATACATACTTGTGATTATACCCCTTGCAAACATCCGTAAGTACAAGAAAGTAATTAAGGTAGAAACCTAACCACAACTTTAAACTCTAAGACCCTGACGTCCCTTGTGCAATGGTTTCCTAATAGGGGTTCAGGTTTCTGTCACTCCGGCAACCCCTACGATTAGTAGCCAAATACACAATGCATTCCCCTAGGCCCATATAGGTGAAGTGTCATGTAGTCGATGTTCACATGACACCACTAGAAGAAGTACACCACAACTTAAATATCAAACTATTGAATCTTTCTCAACACAATTCCATTACTAACAACATGAATTCTCCCATGTCCTCAAGAACAAAACGAACTACTTACAAGACATCATATGGATCATGATCAGAGATGGAATAATGATGTATAACAAACTGAACATAAACAATAATTCAACGGTTCACTCAATAGCATCAACTACAAAGAGTAATCAACACCAAGAAAGTTTCCCCTAAGAACTATGCAAGATTCAACCCAATTGTTACAACAATATGGAGATGGTGATGATGGTGGTGATGATGATGATCCCGATGAAGTCCAGCTTGATGATGGTGTTGATGGCGACGATCTCCCCTCTCCGGGAAGGAATTCCCCTGTTTGCCGGAGAGATCTTTCTCTCTCGGTGTTTTCCACCTCGTAGAGGTGGCGGAATCTTTCTGTGGTCGCTCTCCGAGTATTAGGGTTTCGGGAGGATTATATACGCCAGAGGTGCGCCAGGGCAGCCACACCACCTGGTGGCGTGGCCTAGGCTGGCCCGCGCCAGGGGGTGGTGTGGGCCCCCTGTGGCCCATATCCACTCCTCCTTTTGGCTTCCTTCATCTTCTGGGAAAATAGGATCCCGGATTTTCTGATCTTCGCGAATTTCGCCTCCAAACAACACCTTTTCCATCAGAATCCTGACTGTAGCGGTCCATGCTCCAAAAGTCATCAACCATGCAAAAACAGATGAAATAACATAAGTATCATCTCTTAATATGAAATATATCAATAAATAACAGTGAATTATGATATAGAATAGTGATGCAAAATGGACGTACCAACTCCCCCCATGCTTAGACTTCGCTTGTCCCCAAGCGAAACTGAGCTTAATAAACATGACCTCAGGTTTATGGAGTGAAGAGTCGATAAAAGAATACGGACAAGAAGCATCACATTCATCAATACGTAGATCATAGTAGAAGACAACTCACTATTATATAACTCAACTTGCAATGAGTAAAGGAAACACAATAAAGATACATAAAGAAAATCATAATTGGTAATGGCAAACTTAGCTCTTGGTCGAAGAATAGTTGACAATTTGCTGGAGTTCACAAATAACTGATTTTCAAAGATAGCTTTCAAAGTAGTAATCACCAAGATAAGAGCAATGTGCAAAACAAGGAACATAAGAAACATGATTGAATAAATCATCATATGAATGAATGAAACACAACAACTCAAAATACTTGCTGAGATAGAAGGGAATAGTTTTACCGACTCAACTAAAAAGTAAAAGAAAGGCCCTTCGCAGAGGGAAGTAGGGATTGCAAGTTTCATAAAGAGCTCCCAAAAATTATGATACTTATTAGCTTTCAGCTCTCATTGCCCCTATCATAGGCATCTTTAGGTGATTAAGGTTAAAGTGATCAAATATGAGGATATGCTTGACAAGTTGTAAATTGAGAATCTCATGTCCCTTGAATACGAGGGCCGCTCCTCATGCTACTCAAGTTTAGTCACTGGTAAGTTCTTGTCATAGTAAGCACATGCGTATCATGGAGAACCGCCAACGGGGTACCCCTTGCCCGATGATACGGAAGAATCCCCATATCAAAATGACAAGGCAAGTAGACAACAAGCATCTCAACAATCTTCTTATTTACCATGGGAATATGGTACTTTTTTCTCTCTTTCCTCTTTTCTCATCTCTTTTTATTTTTCTTTTTCTTTTTCTCTTTTTCTCAATCTCTATCTCTTTTTTATAAGAAGAATGCTTCATAGATTCTTGTTATGGTTACGCTGCAGGTTTCCACCATGACAGCATGGATTAGATCGGCGGCCCAGGCGTTTCTCTAACACACATGCATAACTCCATGAACTTACAAGCTCCCCTTTCATTTCACACCGACGACATCCATAGACAAAAGAACATGATATCAACTAGGTGCAAAGTACCGGTGCAATGTTGAAAGCGTTCCCCATGACAACATGGTTCTGCTAATTCACAACTTACAAAGCGCAAGCATATACGCAACATAGATGAGCACAATGATTCAAGTTTATTAAATGCAAGAAAGTAAAGTGTGCCATCAAGTTCGTGAGAGCTTTAATCACTGATTTTCACATAACAAGTTTAATTTGGGAGGTAGATAAAAACATGAATTTACTTGGAATAGAAATAATGCTAATAGGTAGTTATGGTGGACACAAATGGCATAGGTTTGGTTTAAGGATTGGATACATGAGAAGAATTCCCTCTCAGTACAGGTTTTTGGCTAGCAAGGCTGGGTAGCAAGTATAAGAGTTAAAGGAAACAAACAAACATACAAGTGATAAAAAACAAACATGCAATCTTCCTTGGAAGCACAAAAGATCTTAACTAGAGAATACTAAACTTATGAGCAAATCAAGAAAGAAAGGTGATGAAATTATATTTCTTTAGAGTACTTTTTTATATTTTTCTTTCAACTCTCAAAAATAGTGCTGCTACTGACCGATCCAGGTTTGCCAAAACCAACTAAATTAACTCAATGATCCCAAAGTGATACCAATACTAATGACAAGATCAATCATATAACCATGAATTGAAAACTAATATAAGATATGCAAAAGAGTAAATGATAGAACTTCTCATTGATATTCCATACCGGCAACTCACACCAAGGGATACATATCTAACGAGAGAGGGGACACTTCCATAATGCAAACCATCCTACATGATAACTTCTCTATTCATTATATGACTCTACTAAAAAGGTAAAAAGATAGAAGATAATGATGTGATACTGCGGCACTCCCCCAAGCTTGGAACAAACCAAGGGGATGCCAAACCTGATGAAAAATTACTCCTTCGGTGGTGGTGGTATCCTCTTGATGAGCTCTTTGATCAGTTTCCCCAAGTCCTCAATCTCGAAGGTGAGAGTACGAATCAACTCTGAGTTGTGCTCGATACGGTGCATGATCATATCAGATTGTGGATCCCAGCTCTTGTGATTCTTTTCCCACTCTTCCTCCTTGAAGTGTTCTTTCCCTACATGGCTAGAACGAGGCAAGTCCCAATTGGAGGGTAATTTCTCCTTGGGCATATTCTGGTGTTGATGCTTATGGATAAGGGTATGGAAAGGATTTTTGGTGCATGGAGGAAGTGACCGTGGAGCTAAACAGTGACGCGGAGTTTTCCCTCCGGTTGACATCCGTGCAGTCCTCCTGACCCTGACAGATCTTGCCAACACTCCAATGCTTGCAATGGTAGTGCCGGTGTGCTTTGCATCCTCTTCATCTTCACTCTTGATCTCCTTCTCCTGCCCGGGGTCTTCGAGATCCTCCTCCATAGGCTCCTTCCCCTTATCCTTGGCGGACACCATTGTGCTTCTAAGCTTTCAAAAATAGTTCCTGGCAGAAGCAGATCGAAACGAAAACACGACGAAAACATGATATACGACCCTCGGGGGATCCGGGGGATTATATATTAAGAAGTTTTACGGCAAAAGGAAGGTACTAGGAGAAAACGGGTCGGAGACGGAGTCCGGAGTGGCCACACCACCTGGTGGCGCGGCCAGGGGTGGGCCCGTGCCACAGGGTGGTGTGAGCCACCCTGGCTCCGTTTCCGTCCCTCTTTCGCTTCATAGCTTTGCTTATTGACTAAAAACTGCAAAAATATAACTGGACAAATCTTTCGTGGAACTTTTCTTACCAGAACTGTTACCTATTTAAAAACGGACTCTGCGGGTCTCTGAATTTGGTATCTAGTAGATTCTTCCGGAGTCACCACTTGAATAACATCAATATCTTCATCTTCATACACTTATTTCTTGAGTCATGAAACCTTTCACTTCCTTATTACACCATTATCTCTACTAACCTGGAAATTTTTTTCACACAAAACTTCACACAGTTCTCATTAGCAACATTAGTATAAGTGAAGTGATAGAACCTTTTGAGTCCAATTTCAACTGGAAACCATCAAAACATAAGCTACTGTAGCAACTCCTTCTGAAAACCCAAAAATAATTCAAAAATGAAATCGAATAAAGAAGCAAATGCAAGAGTGGCAAAATCTGTCAAAACAGACCAGCAGGTAAAGATCAATTTTTTCGAAAACCTTTTGTTACTCAAATAACAAAGTGCATAACTAACTAAAGTTAAATAACAACCTGAGTCAAAAGCACAAAAAATTATAGCTCAATCTGACAGACAAAGATCTCTCACGAATTTTTACGGTGAAGCACAAAAATCTGTTTCGGGACAGCAACTTCCCCAAATATACTTCTCTCTCATTAGAAGTTGATCTTGACACAAAAACCAAACAAAAAGGATAAGGAGAGGTCATTAATGAAGTAATAACTTTCAAGACTCAAAAAAGCACAAACAAACTGAAAGCAAAAATAAACTGGGTTGTCTCCCAAAAAGCTCTTTCTTTATAGCCATTAAGATGGGCACGATGATTTTGATGATGCTCACTTAGGAATATGAATTGAAGTGAACGAGAGCATTAAGAAGCAAAAATACACACATTTAAGTCTAAGTCACTTCCTATGCAAGGGAATTTTTTAAACAAACAAGTTGTTGAAACCAAAGGCTACTAGCATAGGAAGGCAAAAGAAATGCAACATAAAAACTTTCAGCATAAAACGAGGAAACTTGAGATTATTGAGATGCATAAGAACAATTTTCCCTCTCTCATAGTAACTTTCATTATTGTGCATAAACTTAACAATATAACTATCACAAGGGCCATCGTAACAATGTTCACTTATTCTAACAGAAAACACAGGAATACTAGTTCTTATAACACTACTTTGTGAGACAATATTAGAGGTATCCTTACAAAGGATATTGTGTCCCTCTTCTACATATTTAGTGACAAAGTCTTTCACATTTGCTATTATTAGGTTCATCAACCATTGTTTATCAGGTTCAACAGCTTTGCTTATACTTTCATCAACCATACTAGATATCATAGAATGTTCCTTTATCTTAACTGGGAAAGGCATTTTCTCAATATAAGGTTCAGGTAAAACATGATTAGCAGTATAAACTTCAGTATTTCTTGCAGGAACACTCTTAGCAATATCTTTATAAGGTTCATGATACTTATTCCACTTCTTTTTAGGCACTTCAATGTAGGAAGCAAAAGCCTTAAAATAAGAAGCAATAACTTGAGAGTCTAGACCATAAGCATTTTTAATGTTTTGAAAGTCATCAGTTCCCATAAAAGATTCAATGCATTCATAATCATAATTTATACCTGATTTTCAACCTTTGTCATTCTCCCAAGCTTCAGCATTATCTTGAATACGGTCCAGAAGATACCATTTAGCTTCTTCTTCCATGCGAGTGAATGATCTAGCACAAGAAGCATCCAATAAATCCTTATCATCAAGAGAAAGCCTTGCATAAAAGTTATTGATAATAATATTGTTGGGGAGCTCATGAATGGGACATTTGAGCATTAATAACTTAAATCTCCCCAAGCTTGAGCTGTACTCTCTCCATCAAGAGGCCAAAAGTTGTATATTTGATTCCGATCTTTATGAATCTCACTAGGAGGATAAAATTTTGAATAAAAGAGAGGTACTATTTCCTCCCATTCAAGAGCTTAACCATTCTTCAGCAGCTTATACCATTCTTCAGCTCTTCCTTTCAGTGATAATGAGAATAACTTCTTCTTGACTTGATCTGTTGTAATACCTAGAAACTTGAACAACCCGCATAATTCGTGTATAAAGAGTAAATGATCACTGGGATGGACAGTTCCATCCCCAACATAGTAGTTATGCATAACACGATCAATAATTCTTGTAAGTATTTTAAAAGCATCATTCTTAGTAGGTGGTTGTTCATCTACTACCTTAGCAATGGTAGTAGCATTACCAAATAAGAAACTCAGCGAATTATCCATAACAAAAATAAAGCAACTAACAGAAGTAAACAATACTCACAATAAAGTTTCCTTTACCAGTTCCACTCTCCAATAGCACTTCACTCCCTGGCAACGGCGCCAGAAAATAGTCTTGATGACCCACAAGTATAGGGGGTGTATCACAGTATTTTTGATAAGTAAGAGTGTCGAACCCAACGAGGAGCAGAAGGTGCTGGCTAGTGGTATGGATCAGGAATTCTCTGCAAATACTTAGCAAACGGATTTTAGGGTTTTTTTATAAAGCAAGTAAATAAAGTACGAGTAAATAAAAGACAGTAGAACAAATGCAGCAAGTGGCCCAATCCTTTATTCAGCAAAGGACAAGCCGGTTGTATTACTTAAGATGACCAAACGTTCTCGAGGACACACGGGAAGACTGTCAAGTGCTTTCGCTTCATATAGTTGATTAATCTTCTTTAGTTTGCTAAGTGTTGTGTGGGTGAACCTGTGCTAATGTACCGACCTTCCTAGGACTAATACATACTTGTGATTATACCCCTTGCATAAGTACAAGAAAGTAATTAAGGTAGAAACCTAACCACAACTTTAAACTCTAAGACCCTGACGTTCCTTGTGCAATGGTTTCCTAACGGGGGTTCAGGTTTCTGTCACTCCGGCAACCCCTACGATTAGTAGCCAAATACACAATGCATTCCCCTAGGCCCATATAGGTGAAGTGTCATGTAGTCGACATTCACATGACACCACTAGAAGAAGTACAACACAACTTAAATATCAAACTATTGAATCTTTCTCAACACAATTCCACTACTAACAACATGACTTCTCCCATGTCCTCAAGAACAAAACGAACTACTCACAAGACATCATATGGATCATGATCAGAGATGGAATAATGATGTATAACAATCTGAACATAAACAATAATTCAACGGTTCACTCAATATCATCAACTACAAAGACTAATCAACACCAGGAAAGTTTCCCCTAATAACTATGCAAGATTCAACCCAATTGTTACAACAATATGGAGATGGTGATGATGGTGCTGATGGTGATGATGGTGGTGGTGGTGATGATGATGATCCCGATGAAGTCTAGCTTGATGATGGTGTTGATGGCAACGATCTCCCATCTTCGGGAAGGAATTCCCCTGGTAGAAATCTGTCTGCTGGAGAGATCTTTCTCTCTCGGTGTTTTTCGTCCCGCAGAGGCGGCGGAATCTTTCTGTGGTCGCTCTCCGAGTATTACAGTTTCAGGAGGATTATATACGCCAGAGGGGAGAACCAGAGGTGGGCCAGGACGGCCACACCACCTGGTGGCACGGCCTAGGCTGGCCTGCGCTAGGGGGTGGTGTGGGCCCCTTGTGGCCCATCTCCACTCCTCCTTATGGCTTCCTTCGTCTTCTAGAAAAATAGGATTTTCCGTATATTTTCCTGGAATTTCCGATCTTCGCGAATTTCGCCTCCAAACAGCACCATTTCCATCAGAATCCTGACTGCAGCGGTCCATGCTCCAAAAGTCATCAACCATGCAAAAACAGATGAAATAACATAAGTATAATCTCTTAATATGAAATATATCAATAAATAATAGTGAATTATGATACAGAATAGTGATGCAAAATGGACGTATCATCAGCCCATCGGCTAGTCCTTCTCCGTCGCTGCCTGCCAGCCCACGGGCTGGCTCCTCTGCGCCACGCACGGTGCCCATGAGCTCCGTGCCGCCTTCCTCGGGGCGCCCGGCCCATCCCCTGCTACGCCTGGGCCATCCTCTGAGACGCCTGAGTGATGCTCTCACTCGCCAACGCCCTCGCCGTCTGCGACAGGTGGTGATGCACCGTCATCGACGCCGTCGTCGTCACCACCTCCGCCACCTGTAGCGCACCATCCTCATACGCCCAACAAGATCTA
This sequence comes from Avena sativa, assembly GCA_916181665.1. Classification (NCBI taxonomy): domain Eukaryota; kingdom Viridiplantae; phylum Streptophyta; class Magnoliopsida; order Poales; family Poaceae; genus Avena; species Avena sativa. The sequence continues at coordinate 621,316,229 of OV702288.1, read as the reverse complement.
GTGGCATTTTTCCTCCTCGACAACGCACCGATGGCACGGTTGCGTATCTTGCGGCGTGAGTGACTCATTCCGAGGCTGATCCTACTGCTGAGTGATACGTTCATTTTGCATCACTATTCTATATCATAATTTACTGTTATTCTTTGATATATTTCATATTAAGAGATGATACTTATGTTATTTCATCTGTTTTTGCATGTTGATGACTTTTGGAGCATGGACCGCTGTAGTCCGGATTGTGATGGAAAAGGTGCTGTTTGGAGGCAAAATTTGCGAAGATCAGAAAATCCGGGAAAAATACATGGAAAATCCTATTTTTCCAGAAGACGAAGAATGCCAGAAGGGGAAGTGGAGATGGGCCACATGGGGCCACACCACCCCCTGGCGCGGGCCACCCCAGGCCGCGCCACCAGGTGGTGTGGCCGCCCTGGTCCACCCCTGGCTCTCCCCTCTAGCATATATTATCCTCCCGAAACCCTAAGACTCGGGGGCGACCACAGAAAGATTCCGTCGCCTCTACAGGGCGGAAAACACCGAGAGAGAAATGTCTCTCCGACAGACAGAATTCTGCCGGGGGAATTCCTTCCCGGAGAGGGGATATCATCGCCATCAACACCACCATCAAGCTGGACTTCATCGGGATCATCATCATCATCATCATCACCACCACCATCATCTCCACCAGCACCATCATCACCACTTCATACCGCTGTAACAATTGGGTTGAATCTTGCATAGTTCTTAGGGGAAACTTTCCCGGTGTTGATTACTCCTTGTAGTTGATGCTATTGAGTGAACCATTGAATTATCGTTTATGTTCAGATTGTTACATATCATTATATCATCTCTGATCATGATCCATATGATGTCTTGTGAGTAGTTCGTTTTGTTCTTGAGGACATGGGAGAAGTCATGTTGTTAGTAGTGGAATTGTGTTGAGAAAGATTCAATGGTTTGATATTTAAGTTGTGGTGTATTTCTTCTAGTGGTGTCATGTGAATGTCAACTACATGACACTTCACCTATATGGGCCTAGGGGAATGCATTGTGTATTTCGCTACTAGTCGTAGGGGTTGCCGGAGTGACAGAAACCTGAACCCCCATTAGGAAACCTTTGCACAAGGGATGTCAGGGTCTTAGAGTTTAAAGCTGTAGTTAGGTTTCTACCTTAATTACTTTCTTGTACTTGCGGATGCTTTCAAGGGGTATAATCACAAGTATGTATTAGTCCTAGGAAGGTCGGTACATTAGCATAGGTTCACCCACACAACACTTAGCAAACTAAAGAAGATTAATCAACTATATAAAGCAAAAGCACTTGACGATATTCCCATGTGTCCTCGAGAACGTTTGGTCATCTTAAGTAATACAACCGGCTGTCCTTTGCTAAAGAAAGGATTAGGCCACTTACTACATTTATTCTTATTGTCTTATTTACTCGTACTTTATTTACTTGCATTATCAAACACCCCTAAAAATCCTTTTGCTAAGTATTTATAGAGAATTCCTGCTCCTAGCCACTCGCCAGCACCTTCTGCTCCTCATTGGGTTCAACACTCTTACTTATCGAAAATACTGCGATACACCCCCTATACTTATGGGTTATCAAGACTATTTTCTGGCGCCGTTGCCGGGGAGTGAAGCGCTATTGGAGACTGGAACTAGTAAAGGAAACTTCTACTGTGAGTATTGTTTACTGTTGTTAGTTGCTTTATTTCAATATGGACAATTCACTGAGTTTCTTATTTGGTAATGCTACTACCACTGCTAAGGTAGTAGATGAACTACCACCTGCTGAGAATGATGCTTTTAAAATACCTACAAGAATTATTGATCGTGTTATGGATAACTATTATGTTGGAGATGGAACTGTCCATCCTGGTGATCATTTGCTCTTTATACGCGAATTATGCGGGTTGTTCAAGTGTGCAGGTATTACAACAGATCAAGTCAAGGAGAAGTTATTTTCATTATCACTAAAAGGAAGAGCTGAAGAATGGTATAAGCTGTTGAAGAATGGTCAAGCTCTTGAATGGGAGGAAATAGTACCTCTCTTTTATTCAAAGTTTTATCCTCCTAGTGAGATTCATAAAGATCGGAATCAAATATACAACTTTTGGCCTCTTGATGGAGAGAGTACAGCTCAAGCTTGGGGGAGATTAAAGTTACTAATGCTCAAATGTCCCATTCATGAGCTCCCCAACAATATTATTATCAATAACTTTTATGCAAGGCTTTCTCTTCATGATAAGGATTTATTGGATGCTTCTTGTGCTAGATCATTTGCACACATGGAAGAAGAAGCTAAATGGGATCTTCTAGACCGTATTCGATACAATGTTGAAGCATGGGAAAATGACAAAGGAAGAAAGTCAGGTATAAATTATGATTATGAATGCATTGAATCTTTTATGGGAACTAATGACTTTCAAAATATTAAAAATTCTTATGGTCTAGACTCTCAAGCTATTGCATCTTATTTTAAGGCTTTTGCTTCCTATATTGAAGTTCCTAAAAAGAAGTGGAATAAGTATCATGAACCATATAAAGATGTTTCTAAGTGTGTTCCTGCAAGAAATACTGAAGTTTATACTACTAATCATGTTTTACCTGAACCTTACATTGAGAAAATGCCTTTCCTAGTTAAGATAAAGGAACATTCTATGATAGCTAGTATGGTTAATGAAAGTACAAATAAAGCTATTCAACCTGATAAACAAATGGATGATGAACCTATAATAGCAAATGTGAAAGACTTTGTCACTAAATATGTGGAAGATGGACACACTATCCTCTGTAAGGATATCCCTAATATTGTTTCACAAAGTAGTGTTATGAGAGCTAGTGTTCCTATGTTTTCTGATCATTGCTACCATGGTTCTTATGATAGCTATATCATTAAATTTATGCATGATACTAAAAGTTATTATGACAGAGGGAAGACTGTTCTTATGCATCTCAATAATATCAAGTTTCCTCGTTTTATGCTGAAAGTTTTAATGTTGCACTTATTTTGCCTTCCTATGCTAGTAGCCTCTGGTTTCAACAATTTGTTTGTTTACAAAATTACCTTGCATAGGAAGTGGGTTAGACTTAAACATGTGTATTTTTGCTTCTTGATGCTCTCTTTTACTTCAATTCATATTCCTATGTGAGCTTGATTGAAATTATCATGCCCATCTTAATGTCTATAAAGAAAGAGCTTTTTGGGAGACAACCCAATATATTCTTGCTTTCAGTTTGTTTTTGTTTATTTGAGTCTTGGAAGTTATTGTTTTGGCAATAACCTCTCCTTATCCTTTTTGTTTGGTTTTTGTGTCAAGATCAACCTCTAATGAGAGAGAAGTAAGATTTGGGGAAGTTGCTGTCCCGAAACAGATTTTTAAGCTTCAGCGTAAAAATTCGTGAGAGATCTCTGTATGTTGGATTGAGCTGTAATGTTTTGTGCTTCTGCCCCAGGTTGTTATTTAAGTTTTGTTAGTTTTGCACTTTTTGATTTGAGCAACAGAAGAGTTTTGAAAAAATTGATCTTTACCTGCTGGTCTGTTTTGACAGATTTTGCCACTCTTGTATTTGCTTCTTAAGTCGATTTCCTTTTTGAATTCTTTTTGGGTTTTCGGAAGGAGTTGCTACAGTAGCTTATGTTTTGATGGATTTCAGTTGAATTTGAACCTAAAAGGTTTATTACCTCACTTATACTAATGTTGCTAATGAGAATTGTGTGAAGTTTTGTGTGAAAGAAATTTCCAGGTTAGTGGAAAAAATGGTGTAATAAGAAAGAGAAAGGTTTCATGACTCGAGCAATATGAGTATGAAGATGAAGATATTGATGTTATTCAAGTGGTGACTCCGGAAGAATCTACTAAATGCCAAATTCAGAGATCTACAGAATCCATTTTCGAATAGGTAATAGTTCTGGTAAGAAAAGTTCCACGAAAATTCTGTCTAGTTATATTTTTGGAGTTTTTATCCAACAAGGAAAGCAACGAAGCGAAAGAGGGACGCAAACGGAGCCAGGGTGGCTCATACCACCCCTGGCGCGGCCCCCCTGGCCGCGCCAGCAGGTGGTGTGGCCGCCCTGGACTCCGTCTCCGACCCGTTTTCTCCCAGTACCTTCCTTTTGTTGTAAAAATTCGTAATATATAATCCCCATGATCTCCCGAGGTTCGTATATCGTGTTCTCGTTGTGTTTTCGTTTCGATCTGTTTCTGACAGGTAGAGTCCCAAATTTGGAGACCATGATGTCTTTTGTTGATGGGGAACTCTTACCTTGGAAGTCGGACGATGACGAGAGAAGACCACCACCACTGAAGGAGTAATTCGTCATCAGGTTTTGGCATCCCCTTGGTTTGTTCCAAGCTTGGGGGAGTGACGCGGTATCACATCACTATCTTCTATATTTTTACCTTTTTAGTAGAGTCATGTCATGAATAGAGAAGTTATCATGTAGGATGTTTGCATTATAGAAGTGTCTCCCCTCTCGTTAGATATCTATGTATCCCTTGGTGTGAGTTGCCATTATGAAATATTCATGAGAAGTTTTATCATTTACTCTTTTGCATATCTTATATTAGTTTTCAATTCATGGTTATATGATTGATCTTGTCGTTAGTATTGGTATCACTTTGGGATCATTGAATTAATTTAGTTGGTTTTGACAAACCTGGCTCGGTCAGTAGCAACACTATTTTGAGAATTGAATGAAAAAGATAAAAGTATTCTTAAAGAAATATAATTTCATCATCTTAATTTCTTGATTTGCTCATAAGTTTAATATTCTCTAGTTAAGATAATTTGTGCTTCCAAGGAAGATTGCATGTTTGTTTTTATCACTTGTATGTTTGTTTGTTTCCTTCAACTCTTATGCTTGCTACCCAGCCTTGCTAGCCAAAAACATGTACTGAGAGGGAATGCTTCTCATGCATCCAATCCTTAAACCAAAACCTATGCCATTTGTGTCCACCATACCTACCTATTAGCATTATTGCTATTCCAAGTAAATTCATGTTTTTATCTACCTTCCAAATTAAACTTGTGATGTGAAAATTAGTGATTAAAGCTCTCACGAACTTGATGGCACACTTTACTTTCTTGCACTTAATAAACTTGAACTATTGTTCCCATCTATGTTGTGTATATGCTTGCGCTTTATAAGTTGTAAATTAGCAGAACCATGCTGTCATGGGGAACGCTTTCAACATTGCACCGGTACTTTGTACCTAGTTGATATCATGTTCTTTTGTCTATGGATGTCGTCGGTGTGAAATGAAAGGGGAGCTTGTAAGTCCATGGAGTTATGTATATGTGTTAGAGAAATGCCTGGGCCGCCGGTCTAATCCATGCTGTCATGGTGGAAACCTGCAGCGTAACCATAATGAGCATCTATGAAGCATTCTTCTTATAAAAAAGAGATAGAGATTGAGAAAAAGAAAAAAAGAAAAAAAGATATGAGAAAAGAGGAAAGAGAGAAAAAAGCACCATATTCCCATGGTAAATAAGAAGATTGCTGAGATGCTTGTTGTCTGCTTGCCTTGTCATTTTGATATGGGGATTCTTCTGTATCATCGAGCAAGGGGTACCCCATTGGCTGTTCTCTATGATACACATGTACTTACTATGACAAGAACTTATCGGTAACTAAACTTGAGTAGCATGAGGAGCGGCCCTCGTATTCAAGGGACATGAGGTTTTCAACTTGCAACTTGTCAAGCATATCCTCATATTTGATCACTTTAACCTTAATCATCTAAAGATGCATATGATAGGCGCAATGAAAGCTGAAAGCTAGTAAGTACCATAATTTTTGGAAGCTCTTTATGAAACTTAAAATCCCTGCTTCCCTCTGTGAAGGGCCTATCATTTACTTTTTAGTTGAGTCAGTAAACCTATTCCCTTCTATCTCAGCAAGTATTTTGAGTTGTTGTGTTTCATTCATATGATGATTTATTCAATCATGTTTCTTATGTTCCTTGTTTTGCACATTGCTCTTATCTTAGTGCTTACTACTTTGAAAGCTATCATTGAAAACCAGTTATGTGTGAACTCCAGCAAATTATCAACTATTCTTCGACTGAGAGCTAAGTTTGCCATTACCAATTATGATTTACTTTATGCATCTTTATTGTGTTTCCTTTACTTATTGCAAGTAAGTTATATAATAGTGAGTTGTATTCTATTATTATTTATGTATTGATGAATGTGATGCTTCTTGTCCGTATTCTTTTATCGACTCTTCACTCCATAAACCTGAGGTCATGTTTATTGAGCTCAGTTTTCGCTTGGGGACAAGCGAAGTCTAAGCTTGGGGGAGTTGATACATCCATTTTGCATCACTATTCTATATCATAATTTACTGTTATTCTTTGATATATTTCATATTAAGAGATGATACTTATGTTATTTTATCTGTTTTGCATGGTTGATGACTTTTGGAGCATGGATCGCTGCAGTTAGGATTCTGATGGAAAAGGTGCTGTTTGGAGGCAAAATTCATGAAGATCAGAAAATCCGGGAAAATACATGGAAAATCCTATTTTTCCAAAAGGCAAATAATGCCAGAAGGGGAAGTGGAGATGGGCCACAGGGGGCCCACACCACCCCCTGGCGCGGGCCACCCCAGGCCGTGCCACCAGGTGGTGTGGCCGCCCTGGTCCACCCCTGGCTCTCCCCTCTAGCATATATTATCCTCCCGAAACCCTAAGACTCGGGGGGCGACCACAGAAAGATTCCGCCGCCTCTAAGGGGCGGAAAACACCGAGAGAGAAAGATCTCTCCGGCAGACAGAATTTTGCTGGGGGAATTCCTTCCCGGAGAGGGGAGATCGTCGCCATCAACACCATCATCAAGCTAGACTTCATCAGGATCATCATACCACCATCATCTCCACCAGCACCATCATCACCACTTCATACCGCTATAACAATTGGGTTGAATCTTGCATAGTTTTTAGGGGAAACTTTCCCGGTGTTGATTACTCCTTGTAGTTGATGCTATTGAGTGAACCATTGAATTATCGTTTATGTTCAGATTGTTACATATCATTATATCATCTCTGATCATGATCCATATTATGTCTTATGAGTAGTTCATTTTGTCCTTGAGGACGTGGGAGAAGTCATGTTGTTAGTAGTGGAATTGTGTTGAGAAAGATTCAATGGTTTGATATTTAAGTTGTGGTGTATTTCTTCTAGTGGTGTCATGTGAACGTCGACTACATGACACTTCACCTATATGGGCCTAGGGGAATGCATTGTGTATTTCGCTACTAATCGTAGGGGTTGCCGGAGTGACAGAAACCTAAACCCTCATTAGGAAACCTTTGCACAAGGGATGTCAGGGTCTTAGAGTTTAAAGTTGTGGTTAGGTTTCTACCTTAATTACTTTCTTGTACTTGCGGATGCTTGCAAGGGGTATAATCACAAGTATGTATTAGTCCTAGGAAGGTCGGTACATTAGCACAGGTTTACCCACACAACACTTAGCAAGCTAAAGAAGATTAATCAACTATATGAAGCGAAAGCACTTGATGATATTCCCATGTGTCCTCGAGAACGTTTGGTCATCTTAAGTAATACAACCGGCTTGTCCTTTGCTAAAGAAAGGATTGGGCCACTTGCTACATTTATTCTTATTGTCTTTTATTTACTCGTACTTTATTTACTTGCATTATCAAAAATTTCTAAAAATCCGTTTGCTAAGTATTTACAGAGAATTCCTGCTCCTAGCCACTCGCCAGCACCTTCTGCTCCTCGTTGGGTTTGACACTCTTACTTATCGAAAATACTGCGATACACCATCTATACTTGTGGGTCATCACTGAGCCTCGCCACTTCTAGGCTGCCTTGCGCATTCCACATTGGCGTAGTGCTATGGAACAAGAGTTTCAGGCGCTTCAGAAAAATGACACATGGCAACTAGTTCCTGCGGTCTCTGGAGTCAATGTTATTGACTCGAAGTGGGTGTTCAAGGTCAAGAAACATGTTGATGGCTCTTTTGAACGGTACAAGGCGCAGTTAGTGGCAAAGGGTTTCAAACAGAGATATGGTCTTGACTACGAGGATACCTTCAGTCCTGTGGTCAAGTCCACTACTATACGCCTCTTGCTCTCTTTGGCTGTTACACGAGGATGGTTTCTACGCCAGTTGGATGTGCAGAATGCTTTCCTTCATGGAGTCTTGGAGGAAGAGGTTTACATGCGTCATCCTCCGGGTTTTGAAGACCCTGCTTGACCACATCATCTTTGTCGCCTAGTAAAGGCCTTATATGGTCTTAAGCAGGCTCCTCGGGCATGGCATGCCAATCTTGGCTCTGTTCTCCGGGCTCTTGGTTTTGTGCCCTCCACTGCTGACACATCTCTGTTTCTACTTCAGTGCCCTGAGGTAACCATGTACTTGCTGGTGTATGTTGATGATATTATCCTTGTCAGCTCTTCAGTTGTTGCTGCTGATCGTCTGGTGTCTGCTATGGGTTCTGACTTTGCTGTCAAGGATTTGGGCCATTTGCACTATTTCCTTGGTTTGGAGGTCACTCATTCTGCTTATGGATTACTTCTTACTCAGCAGAAGTATTCTCAGGACTTGCTACGGTGTGCCGGCATGCTCACATGCAAGGGCGCCTTCACTCCCATGCCTGCTACTGATCGCTTGACTGCTCTTGACGGTGATCCGCTCTCCTCTGATGATGCCACTGAGTATCGCAGTGTTGTTGGTGGGTTACAATACTTGACTATCATGAGACCTGGCATTTCTTATGTGGTTAATCGTGTGTGTCGGTACCTTCATGCTACCAGGACTTCTAATTGGACAGCCGTTAAGCGCATCCTGCGCTATATCAGTCATACTGCTACATATGGTCTACACATTCGCCCTGCTTCTTCTTGTGGACTTTCAGCATTCTCGGACGTTGATTGGGCTGGTAGTCCTGATGACAGGCGATCCATGGGGGGATATGCATTATTCTTTGGTCCTAACTTGATCGCCTGGAGTGCTCGCAAGCAAGCTACAGTTTCTCGAAGTAGTACTAAATCTGAGTACAAGGCGGTTGCCAATGCCACAGCTGAGCTCATATGGGTACAGTCTCTGTTGAGAGAATTGGGAGTCTCTCAGGACCAACCGCATGTTCTTTGGTGTGATAACATCGGCGCTACATACCTTTCATCGAATCCGTTATTCCATGCCTGAAGCAAGCACATCGAAGTTGACTATCATTTTATGAGGGAACGTGTTGCACAGAAGCTACTTCAAATCAAATTCATCTCTTCAAAGAACCAGCTTGCTGACATCTTCACAAAGCCACCGCCTCAACCTCAGTTTGAAGGCTATAGGCGCAATCTTAACTTGCTTAGTATCTCCGGGCATGGTTAAGATTGAGGGAGAGTGTTAGACTGTATTATATGTAGCCCCCTGTACATCTTGTATTGTAAACTGTACACCACGTTGTACCTCCTATATATATGAGATAGCCACATCCTAATTAGGATGTAATTAGGATGTTGAGCAGTTGCCCCAAATATTACGATTTATACTTGCCATCAAAGTTTTGTACTCATATATAAATCACCCGATAGGCTGGCATCCAACACATTGCACCAATATTCATACTCTTTCAAAGAGTACAATCCAGTCAACCATCAAGCAGGGTATACTCGATCATCATGACAAAAATTTACAAACGAAATTTTGAAAGTTCTATCGCTAAACGTTTCATCTCTAAGTCTCATCATACCTATTCCAAAAACACATAGATACAAGATGGGGTCACGATGATCTAGTGAACAAATCAGCAAGATTTTCTCATTGCTTGGTATGCAAGATGTTTATTTATCTCGTTCATCTTTTGAATCTTATGTACATAAAATAATTTGAAATTGATATTAACCCATATGGATTTGTGCGATGCAAGCATCAATATCTTCATACTTAATTGTCGGGGTTCGTACGGTTTTTGGTCCACAGGTCTACTTAGTGTGGTAGATCATTCGACAAAGCATAGTTTTAAAAAACGGACCGGTGAGTGAACTGGTTTACTGGTCGGACCACTGGTTCATCTCATTCGATAGCGACAAAAATCCGCTATTATTAATTAAAATTTAATCAAATTTAGGAATAAAAGGACCATAAAAGGTACATATAGGATATTTTTAAATATATATTCACAAAACATGGTGAGCCCAACTGCTATTGAGCCTCATGTAGTGCTATTTCTACACAGGAGAAAGTTGTGAGTTCGATTCTTATTGTAACATATATTTTTCATCGGGTTTTTTCTGTTTGGACAGGTGCCTCTTAAAAAACCAGTGAGGCCGTCGATTCAAGTTTTTTCTGGTCGGACTATCAAACCAGTCCGTTTTAAAACCTATGCTTCCATGATGTTTTGTATAGTGCTATGATGTGTGTGTAGTTTGTCTACAAAATTTTCAGTCCTAGAAAAAAAAGCATTATAACTGGGAAAAAGGAAGCTCTCTCAAACCACAACAATTCCTGTCGTACGATTGCGTGATCTAGATTTTTCTATCTATCGGATACACTTCAATATCGCAATGGACAAACTGTCCCTAGGGGACCCTAGATCAAATAGAATTGTTGTGGCTATTTGGGTCCCGAGAACCCAATAGAGCCCATGTATCTGGTTATTGGACCGAGTTGAAAGGGAACATGATTCGTCTAGTAGTGACGTTGGCTTCCTAAAGAAACAAAAAATGCTAGCAACGTTGGGGCCAACTCGATACAATTCTCTTCTGCTAGCCATGCTGATTGAGGTTGAGAAAAAAGTACCAGAAGGAGAAGCCATGCGATGTGGCCGGGCTGCCAACTAAGCTGAAATTATAACTCGAAACTCGGGAGCTAAATGAGTAGCTAGTGACGCCGCTCGTTACACATTTAGCTCATTAAACTTGTTCAAATATAAAGTTTAAATTTTTTCATAGATAAGTGTCAAATTGCTAATTTTTCATACACATTTAATGGTGTAGAACTACTATATTTTTTATTGATCTTGTCTTTGTGAAATTATAAAAATACTATCATTGTTCTAATTCCGAATTAGTAGAAAAATATTAGTTTTTTTATATATGTTCATGTTCGCAACTTATAATGAGCTAAACAAGCTGTGTCGAGTCAAGTCAGCTCGTTTAATTAATGAGCCGAGCCCGTTTTAGCAAGCCGAGCTGGCTCAACTCGGCTCACTATTCTGTTGGGAAGTTTTATAAGAGGGGCTATTTAGTACTAAAAATCGACTAAAATTAGTTTCGGTCTACTTTAATAGGGTAGTGTACCCATCATGTTTTACAGCCTGAGAGTACTTCTAAATTAACACTAAATTACAGTACAAATTTTATACTAAGTTAAAGTGACTCTAAATTTACAATATAAACTTACATAAGTTATAGTATATCAAACTTCTCAATTTAAATTAAATAGATTTTGTCATTTTCTAGCATCCAGATTTCTAATGGATCGGATGCAACAACGTGCCTCTACATGATCTAGTATAATATATGACTTGGAGGTGTGCATGTCTGACAGTGCCCAACTTTGACATAGCCTATAATCGATAGGTCTCGCTTACTTATGTAAACAACCCAACCTCTTTGATCCCTTCGAGGTAGCGAAATACGTCCTTGATGCTAGAAATACGGTCCTAGAATTTTCTCCCCTCTTTGTTAGGCATTAACTATCCTTGTATTGCTTTTCACCTTATAGATAAAAGGAATGAAGGGATAAGAACTCACATATTTACGCTAAGTTGAGAACCCACGAGGGCTGTTATAAATGCAACAAGCAAAACGTGGAAACACACGCGGAGACACAAGATTTTAGCGTGAAAAAACATCTCCAGTAAACAAAAAGGAAAAACCACACACACCAGCCAACGGAACTTCACTATACAGGCATTGATGGATCCATATTGGGTCATTGGTGTACAGATGTACACGCAATTTTTTTTGGCAAACAAAATCGTATGTATAATGCGTAACAAATGTATGTAGCAATGGTCTTGTAGTTTGAGCAAAACAGATACTAACATCAATCTGAACTTAAGATCTTATGATTTTGTAGTATTTCTTCTTTAACTTTTGCAAAAACAACTTTTTGAACTTCGGTCATGGGTACCCATGTTTTTTGCCGACCGTTTGGATTCAGAGGAAGAGTTACGAAGCTCTGCTATCTGTTACCATCATGTGCCATGTCTTCGATGATCCATGGTGAAGTCAGATGCGGAGATTCATGAAAGCAGGAACATGAGGCTAGAGATGGTGGTTCGAGTCTTTGTGGTGATGAGAATCTGGCTTGGTGGTCTATGACTCGCAGCAATGACTGTTAGGGGGGAGGGGGGTGAGACCACATGAGAAGTTCACGGTCTTATCTTGCAGGGTAAAAATCCAAGGTCAGACCTTAAATGGATGTGTGTGGCAATAGCCTTGTTAAAATGCATTGCTCTGTGAGCGAGGACTTTCTCCAGGGTGAAACTATGATCTTTAATCGGGCGATGACAAGGCTTGTGCATTTTTTTCCTTCTTAAAGGCTTTGCTACTAGAGAAGTTGGAGTTCTGTTGTTGTTTTGGTGGTATTAGCGTCGCTGCTACAAGGATTTGACCGATTTAGCGGACTTTTCTTTTTTTGTAGTTCTTTTTTTTCTAAGTTGCGTGCATCCGTGGGGCCGCTAGAGCAATACGTTGTTGCAGAGGCTAGGTGTAATTAGTATCACCGCGATATTAATATATGTTTTTTGTCAAAAAAAAAGTTCCAGAACCTAGATCCGTCCCCGCGTATAGGGAGTGCTTACACAACGTTGGTGATTTTATCAGATACAGCTTATACCAACTGGCGGCTTACAAGAGGTACGTATGACGGTGCAAACCTAGCTGTTCAACGATCTACTCGGTCCAAACCTTCGGCTACATGTCTCACTCCACTCGTCAGAAGTTAACCTCTTATTAAATTTTGAGCACAACTTTAACAAGGGCCAAGATGGGTGGGATGAATCAAGTTTCTGCCAAAGGAAGTTTTCCGCCAAAGAAAGTTTTTGTACAACCGTGAGTGTGAGTGAAAAGAGAAGTACACGAGGCTGTGTGTGAGACAAAGCACGAGGGTAAAGCTAAATACACTCGCTCTTGAAGATCTTTGCGCCTTTTTATAGCTATACCAAATAAATTTAAATATTCTTTCCAAACACTCATCTAATCAACTAAACTAGTATGATTTACATAGTAAACAAAGTGCAACCGTGCAATAGATAGACACCCATTCACATAAGTACATGGAATCAAATAGATTTGTAGAATGAAGTAAGACTAACCAAAAAACTACAATACACATGGTAATAAACAAACGTTAATATGGGAAGAATTGCATTGGCAATTACTGGCTTGCATAGATTACATTATGCTTGTTTTAGTTACCTTGCATAATAACTACTTCTAGGGTTCATGGGTTGGTCATCACTTTCGTCTGCAGGATACCCAGTACTTAATTCTATTTCATAAGGAGTTGTAGATTCTCCAACAAGCAGGCATTCTGCCTCTGTCTCCACATTGACACGTACCCAAGGATGAACTGAAAGCTTCCTCAACCTGTTGAGTTCATCGGCGACCTCTTTCATCGAGGGCCTGTTGTCACCACACATATCTAGACATCTCTTAGCTAGGTCTGCAAGCCCACCCAATAATTCCATGCTCTCTTGGCCTTTCACGTGGCTAACTAACACAGCATCAAGATTGTTCTCCTTCATAGCAGATAGAAAAAGCAACGATAAGCTTCTTTGCTTCTCAGACCCTTCAAGCTTCAGTGGCAATTGGCCAGTAAGAATCTCTAAGAGGATAACTCCGAAGCTATATACATCACTTTTGTCGGTTAACTGACATGTCTGCATGTATTCAGGATCAAGGTAGCCACAAGTACCTTGAACCATTGTGACAAACTGCTCTTTGTCAGATGGGGCTAGTATGGAGGCTCCAAAGTCTGACACTTTTGCCATGTAGTTGTCATCAAGAAGGATGTTGGAACTTTTCACATCGCCATGAATTATTGGAGGGGATGCGTATGAATGGAGGAAGTTGAGTCCTTCGGCTGCTTCATGGGCAATCCTTAAGAGAGTGCTAAAGGAGATTTGCAGTGCTCGGTTCTTGCCATGGATAAGCTCGAACAAAGTACCGTTTGGGACAAACTCATATACCAGAATTGGAACTTCCACCTCAAGGCAACAACCCAACAGTTTAACAATATTCTTGTGATTGATTTGGGACAAAATGAGCATCTCCTTGCCAAATTCTTTCTTCTGCCTTTCATCAACCAAGAAACATCTTTTAATTGCAGCTGGAACGTTGTTCTTTACTATCCCTTTATAGACCATTCCATGCCCTCCCTTTCCAAGTATTCTGCTATTATCATAGTTGTCGGTGACTTGTATGAGTTCAGCTTCTGAAAATACAGTGAAAGCAAGACCTTTCTCTGATTTCATCCTATCAAATAAAAGCAGGCCTCCATGCTCACGAAAATGCTCCTGCTTAACTTTGTTCAACTTTCTCTTCTGAATTACCATTTGTCCCTAGAAGACAATGATAATGATGATAACCATTAGACCAAATGATCCCATTGTGGCCCCTGCATAAATACATACCGTGAGACAATCGTTTTTCATATTGAGGGGAGAGAGAGAGAGTTAGACATGAATGATTGGTGTTCTTTGGCCAATGTTTGATGCAATATTGGTTTTACATTTATATTCTTGACATTGCACAAAATGAGATAAAGTAATGGTCTAGCTAGGTGATCACATTTCCTTGGATGTTACCTATTATTAAGCTGGTGTCAGGGTTGCATGTATTGCTTGTCTCGCTATATTTTTTCCCCGCTCGGCAAGAACACTTGCGTCCTCCCACAGTATTGCGGCAAAAGCCATCTGAAGGGCATGGGTTGTGGTTGCATTCATTGACATCTGCAGCAAAATTAGCAAAAGACAACGTTTATAGTTTCAAATAAAAAGGGTCCTCTACATCCAGAGCTAAATTTGATTGCCATTAGTGTACATACACACGTTGACATTCCTGTCAAGCTAAGTTGTAGTACCTTTGCAGCCGTCTGGAAGATAAGGGTTGCCTTCATACCCTGGGGTGCAGTTGCACATGTACCCAAGATCATTGATAGAATCCACACACCTGCTGTTGCTGCTGAGGCATGCGTAAGTGCCTGTTGTGTTCCGTTCTGCGACATTACACGACTGGGCATCTCTTATAGCCCAGTCGAACACCATAGGCCTCCGCCCATCATTTGTTTCATTGAACTTGGTGGTGTTTATGTACGAAGCGTTGAATCTGAAATCTGCTGCCTCCATCACTACTGCATAGCTGCACCGGTTGAACTTCCAGGTTTCGCTCGTGCTGTTGGCCCAGTCCATGAAGGCTGTTTCGTAGTAGTAAATCCTCTTCGGTATGGTAGTCTGGGAGCAACCGATACCGGAGCAGGACCCGTCCACTAAGTCCGACATGTTGCGGCATGTCGCGACGCCAAAGCCTCGGTAGCCTGTGAGATCATCGTCGGACATCAAGGCGACGGCGTTGCATCCGATGACTGTAAACCTGTTCTGGATGGCAGAGACACGATAAGGAGACGAAGGGCTTCCTTCGTTGACCCCGCCGTAGCGGCCAAAATACTGCATGCTATCGGTAGAGGAGTTGTAGCAGTAGCCCACGATGTAGTTGAGCACCCGGACAGTGCCATCGGTCAAGGAAATATTGAGCACCTCAAAGGGACCCCTGAATGGCTTGGAGATGCCCTTTTGGACCTCACAGCTGAGGTCGAAGCCTTCCGCGAGCGAGCAGTTCGGAATCTTCGGATCGATACCGAATGGATACGGTATCTCAACATTGCCACATTTCCTTCGGCACTCTGAACTAGGAACCGCACTTCCAGGGCCATATTATGCTGCAAGCAATATGAGACCGATGCCAAGCTGCAAGAACATTGGTATCCTTCGGCTGCAGAGCAAGCAAACATGACACTGTCAGCTAAACGTAATGGCACTCGTTTTAGAAAATTTTCCTTGGAAATGGAAGCCACGTGCCGAAGCACCTAGCTACACGCCTACGCCAGTATAGCATCCAAAGGAAATTTTACGTTTAGTTTCTTTGGAACACATGATTCCAGAATTGTTACAGAAAAAGTAAAAATACGCAAAATAAGGGAAGTACTCCATATATAAAACTCAAGGGATTGCTCTGTTCTAAAGCACCCCACCACTCATTACTCTGTTCTAAAGCACCCGAGAGGGTGTTTTTCCTAAAAGGTTCTATTCGTTCAAGATTTTCATTAAAATGTACAATCCAAAGACAATTGCATGATCTTCTCTTCCAAGCTAGCTAGCTAGTAGCTAGGGAAGAGATAAGAGAAAAACATCTTGCTGCGGCACGCTTAGCAAAAGCAGGATGTGCAAGTACAGATTCACTCACGCGGGTCCTAGTTAGAGCTTGAACAACTTAACTCTGCCTTGGGAAAACAGAAGCTTGCAGAAACTATTTTTGGATATGGCATATTGGCAGCTGTCTGGGCTCAGCAAAATTCAGAGTCTATCATCAAACCTTTAAATTAACCAGAAAAACGAACTGAAAGCTGATAAATGACAAATTGACCTGAAATAACGAGGGGGTTGAGTTGTGCCAGAATCCAAGAAATATCCGGGGGGATTTGCTTTTGCTCCTGGATAATTCTATCCCAAGACACCAGAGCACCCAACTACCCGACCTCTAGAGATTGTTTTGGTAGCTGTTTTCTGAAGAACAGCCAACACAGGGCGTGGGCTATGTATACACAGAGAGCTCTTGTGTTGTGGCCAACGGTCTGTCAGGAACTGGTCAAAACAAAGCAACATGGGCACATGGAAGACTTCCTCTGAGTAGACTCCCGGTCAACTCTTCACAGAATGCGATTTCACACGAGAACAACACCTCTAAAACTTGTACAGTACATACTAAAAAATTCATCAACAGGAACTAACCAAGTAACGTCCACGCTGCAGACTTGCAGTAAAGTATTGACGTTGAGTGCAAGTGCAGTGCGTGCTTACGGTGCGTTGAGTTTCGGATATGGCTATATTCATTGGATTAGCAGCTGGGTACCTATATTCTGGATATCGAATGATTTTCCACCTTCCATAGGTTCCACAGGCAACTAAACAATACGAGTATTTGGCGTGAGGAGTACGGGTCTGAATTCTGTGAACTAATTTTGCTTGAACGTCGCTGTTTGCATTTGGTAGAGAAAAATCGCTCCATTGATCCTAGTTGCATTTCGATGTACCTCCTCTTCACTTGAAAATTGTACACTTGGAGAGTTGCGATAAAGAAAATTTGGCATTTAGGATCCGGAATCAGTAGCCAAGGTAGTGACGTGTTGGCAAGTGGTGATCACTAGCCTCTCTCGGTGAGGAAGCTAGGGCGTTATCTTACCTGACGGAAGGAGAGGAGAAAAGGTCCTCCCGTGTCGCACCCCAGGGCCGCAACGGGGGCTAACCCTAGCCGCCGCCACAAGGCCACGTGAAGGACGGCCGCGCCGCCGCTGGCCATTGTTGTGGCGGCGACACCCCATCTGCCAAAGGCAGCTTGGGGGAGGAAGGCTCCATTGATAGGAGGCGGGGGCTGGGCCGACCTGCATCCATGTCGTCGGAGCGCGGTATACTCGGGATTTCTGGTCAATGCGAGAAGGATTCCACTCCGCACACGGCATACCCCTTCTTAGTAACTTCTTAGGCATAATGGGCGGGCCCCGGTGGATCTTCCTTTTTTTTTCTTTTAATTAATATTTTTTTCTGATTTTTTCTTTTATATTTCCTTTTCTTTTTTTCCTTTCTTAATAATAAAAATGTACTCCCTCATCTCGGTTTATTTGATTTATATAAATAAATTATTTAACACGGAAATTATACCATTAGAAATAGAAAATTCAAAATTTCTAATGATATATTTTTTGTAATATATAACATATATTAAGTTGGTTAAATAGACAACCTAGATACGTGTGCAAGACTTATAAACGGAGATGGAGGGAGTACAAAAGAATCTGAATGTTTTTCAAGATTTGAACATTTTTAAATAAAACATTTTCCAAATTTGATTTTTTCAAATCTAAATATTTTTAAAATCTGAACACTTTTAATGTCTGCACATTTTTTAAATCTAAACTTTTCTTTAAAATATTTTAAAATCATAAAAATTAGAGTAAAGGAACAAATAAAACAGGAAATCTTTTGTACCTGTCTTATTTTGGTCGCATTTGGAACTGACCCATGGAGTCGTCACTTACAGTGTACTTACGCCGTCAAGTCGGTCGTACACGTCTCATCTTTAGTCCCGTCTATACTCTATAGGTACAAGTTTACTTTTCTTAGAGCATCTTCAGCGGTGGCGCTAAAATAGCACGGCGCTATAATAACTGTTTTTTTACCGCGCACGCTGTAAACTCATCCAGCGGAGGCACGATCTTGACGGCTGCAAAAATATAGCGCGGCGCGGCATTTTGCGCTATCTCGTGCCTCATATTTCCGGCTCCAACTACAGCGCCGCGCTATCTCTTTGCTCGCGCGGGAACACGCAACCGCTGGGAAAATTCACCGCGCGTGACCTCTCCACTCCGCCTTTCCCCTCCGCGCGGCCGCCGGCACAACTTCGGCGATGGACGGCTCCTCCGACACCCCTCCAACCCCTCCCTACTCCGTCCTCCCTCTACCGGCACCGGCGACGGCGCAATCCTGCCACCGACCGCGCCAAACCCTAGCGGTGGCACCAGGAACGCCGCTGCGGGGTCGGCCACCACTCGCGCCCTCTTCATACCGCCGCCGATAAGAACCGGCGCAGCGCTGCCGCCCATCGTGCCACCGAAGGGGAAAAGCACGGCCACAAAGAGCGGCGCGGAAGCGGCGGCGGCTCCCAAACCCAAGGCGCCGAGGAACTCCCCAAGCACCAACCACCTCCGCTCCGCCTCCACCGGCTACTCGACGGGTGACGCCAACCGTCGCCACGCACAACATGCTCGATGAAATGGCAATAAGGTAAAAATTCTCTTTTTTTGTTTTTTTAGATACATATGAATGCTTTCTATGATTATGATATGTGCATATATTGTAGCGTTGATGACGAAAGTTTCTTGGAGACTATGGAGGTTGCCGATTCATCTTTTGCTCAAACGCGAAATCTAGATGAAAACTTGGTGGATGAGGAGGTGGATGACGAGTAAAGGCGAGGGCATGTTGGAAGCGCCGGCTGGGAGGAAGGCAAACTACACCATTGATGAGGATGTGTTGCTTTGCAAGACTTGGTTGAAGATTGGGATGGATCCGTCGGTTGGCACCGGGAGGCTATGGAGCACCACTTGGAGGCTACGGAGGCATGGGAGGCTATGGAGCACCACTTGGAGGCATGGGAGGCATGGGAGGCTATGGAAGCTTTGGAGGCATGGGAGGCATGAGAGGATATGGAGCACCACCGACGGGCTACGGAGGCATGGGAGGCTATGGAGCACCACCGGCAGGCTACAGAGGCATGGGAGCACAAGCGGGAGGCTATGGAGGCACAAGCGGGAGGCTATGGAGGCATTAGAGCACAAGCGGAAGGCTTTGTAGGCATGGGAGCACCGCCGAGAGGATTTGGAGGCTATGGAGGTATGGGTCTTGGAAGCATGGGTGGGATGAGTGGGCAAGGCGCCATGGGTGGCATGGGAGAATCGCCGGGAGGGTACATGGCCTCCTTGGTTGATCAACATGGAGGTTCAACCAGCAACACCATCGTCCAAGACTCCGATGAAGATGCTCAACATGGAGGTGGCGATGGAATCGAGGATATTGACAAGTGATGATGATGATGTGTGTATGTTGATGAGTCTAATTTGTGTTTGAACTATGTCATTGAGGTGAACTATGTCATTTTGTGGATGAACTATGTCATTTGTCGTTGAACTATGTCATTTAGGTGATTCGAGAATTTTTAGAGCCATTTATGCATGAATATTTGGTCCATTTTGATCTTCTCTGTGATAGTTCTTGTTGTGTTTTTGGTTTGCGCCGGTAGCGCGTGCCTGTGGAGGCACAAATTTCGCCGAGCCACGTGCGCTGCAATTTAGAGCGTCCGGCAGAGGACGCGCGATTTTACAGCGCTGCAAACTAGCGCAGTGCGCTGCATCGCACTTTTGCCGCGCTGCAATTTAGCGCCACTACTGGAGATGTTCTTAATCTTTAAAAATAACAGCGTGCCAGTCTGCTCTGGTTGACAGCAGTGGCGAGGCTTCACCTTATGACGAGGAAAAGCCCGTGACCAGCTTGAATCATATCAGGACATTGTTCAAGCATGAGTGGACTAAGGGCATCTCCATCGGGCCGACCCAACCTGTCCGAGCGCGTCCGAATCAGTCCGAGCGGACCAGTGGACAGACTAGTGCAATCCATCCGGACAAACGCGTGAGGACCGGCTCATCCATGCATCAAATTTGTGACTCGGTTGGGTCGGCTCGGACATCGCGCTTGTCCTCGTGCGTCCTCCCTCTTTTTTGCCCGGGCCCTCCCGCTAGTGGCACAAGAGATGCTCCCCTCCCCCAAACCCTCGCCCTCCATATGTCGCGGCCAGAGTAGGCACAATCGTTACCGCCGCCACCGCCTCGTTACCACCGTCATCTCCGCAATATCTAGCAGCACTGCAGGCCACACACACCGCCAGAGTTGACTGGGCACGTCGCAGGCCATCCCACCGCCCCGGCCTCCGACTGTCGACTGGACACGCCGCTGCCTCTAGAGTGTGTCACGGACAACCTGTTCGATCGTTTGCCTGAGGTGCGTTCGCCGGTCGTTTCTAGGTTTATCTGGTCTGCCGCGGGAGTTTGTCATGGCTATTGACGGACGTATACTAAACATATGGGTAGCAGTCGAAGGGAAATCGAGTTCTTCTACAAGAATTTCATCGAGTCATTGTCCGAGGAGGAGTCTGACGGTGAGACCGAAGTTCTGCTGGTAGCTGCACAGATGGTGCACGACCACTACCTCCTGCCACCGCGTCGAGGTGGGTCGACGAAGAGGATTGAAGCCAACCATGAACGTGACCGAGAAGCTGGCCACATTCGCCTTTACAAGGACTACTTCCACCCAACTAATCCAGTCTTCAAACAGAAAGCATTCCGTCACCGCTATCGGATGTCAAGGAACCTTTTCTTGGACATTCTCAATAGGGTGAGGGAGTCTGATGACTACCTCGAGGCCAAGTATGATTGTACTGGTAAGATTGGCTTCTCCTCTTACCAAAAATGTTCTGCTGCAATTCGGCAACTTGCATATAGAGTACCCGGTGATCTCCTCGGTGACTACATGCGCATGAGCGAGTCCACAGGCCATGAGGCCATGTATCGATTCTGCAACACAGTTATTGCGGTGTTTGGCAAAGTTTATCTAAGAAAGCCAAACACCGAAGACATTGTTCGCCTTTTGTCCATCAACGAGAGTAGGGGGTTTCATGGGATGCTTGGTAGCATTGACTACATGCATTGGCAGTTGAAGAACTGTCCTTTTGGTTGTCAAGGGCAGTTCAAAGGGCATGCAGTGGGTTGCACCGTCATACTAGAGGTTGTTGCATCACAGGATCTCTGTATTTGGCACTCCTTTTTTGGCATGCTGGATCCAGCAATGACATCAATGTGCTACAGCGATCTCTGGTGTTTGCGAGGATGGAAGAAGGCAATGCCCCACAAGTTTCCTAGGAGCTCAATGGTAATCCATATGATATGGGTTACTATCTAGATGACAGTATCTACATATCCCGGACCATCTTTGTGAAGACAACCTGCAACCCTGGAGATGAGAAATGCAAGAGGTTTGCGAAAGAGCAAGAGGCCACTAGGAAGGATGTGGAGCGAGCATTTGGTGTTCTTTAGTCAAGGTGGGCTATTGTTTGATACCCTGCTAGAACCTAGAGTATGGAGAGGATGTGGGATGTGATGACTGCTTGTGTGATCATGCACAACATGATCATCGAGGACGAGCGTGATGGCGACATCTTGGACCAAGACTGGGATTTTCAGGGTCAATTGGTTGAGCCAGAGCCAGGTGTAGCGTCTTGGGAAGAATTCATCCAAGTGAATGAAAATTTGCGTCAAAGGCACACCCATGACTGGCTTCAACTAGATTTGGTTGAGCATATATGGGCTTGTGTGGGAAACCAAGACGCTTAATCCCTTACTTGTTTTCTGTAATTTGAGTGATGTTTGGTTAATTTTTATTGAAACATGTGAGTGTGAACTACTCATGTGTAAGCACTATTTTAATTAGATTACCTAATCTAGTTTATTTGCTTATCAAATTGTACATTTATCTATGTAATTTGTGCTAAAATGTGCAAATATATGAAAATTCTGGCCAGCGCTAGCCAAGTGTGGACAAATGGGTCGTGCCGCTAGGTACAATTAGCCGGATAGGCCGGACCACGACCCAAAAGTGACCGCGGCCCGACCCAAACGAATAGAAACGGACTATTTTGGTCACCCGTTTGGATCAGCTCTGTGGAGATGCCCTAAGGGATCCAGGGCTAGCCGGAAGGGGGACGGTAGATGGGAGACCACTTTAGACCCGGACGAGGGGAGGGCTGGGAGGTGGCCATGGCTACTACAACCAAGGCAGCGAGCCGCCGTATCCTCCTGGTCTAATGGCTCAGCAGTAGTGAGCTCCCTTCCGCCCCTACAAGAACCAGTATAGAGGTAATAACGAACACAATTTCAAAGATGACAACAACAATCAGGTGCAGTATGTTTTTTTTTTGCAAAATTCCACCAATCTACTAATAATCATCAATAGTAGTACAGAAAGACCTAAAAGTAATAAAAATTACAAATTGATCATTGGACCACCTAGCTACGACTATAAACACTAGCACGAGCCAAAGGCGCGCCGCCGTCCTCACCCCTCCATCATAGGAGCTAGGCAAAGCTTGTCGTAGTAGAGCTTCTTGTAGTAGACAGACGGGAAGTCGTCATGCTAAGGCCATAAAGGACCAGCGCACTAGAGTAGAAACCATCGCCAATTATGACATCCGTAGATTGGAGGAGACTGACATGAAAACAAACGAATGAACATGAAAATGTACAGAATCCCAGGCGATCCGCCGGACAAACGACTCCATGCGCCCTTCATCGGTGCTAGATGCACCACCAGAGCGAGGATAGAGCAAGGAGGACCTTATTCCGACTTCAGGAGATAGCCTCCGGCTCAACATCCTGAAGAATACACTAGAAAACAGACGAAACAAAGAATGGAAAACCTCCCGCCGACGAGAGGCCATGGTCCACCACACCTCCAAGGCCCTAGGGCCAACAGAGGCAGAGTAGACCGGCGACGTCACCGGCGAGGGGTGCGGAACCCTAGATGGTTTTTCTCTCATTGCGCCAATCAGGAGCAGTATGTTAGGAGAGAGCACTTCTATCAGGAGGGGAGACAGACTGCAAACAATTATCATGGGAATCAGAGAGAGAATTTATAGTTGGCTAAAGAACAGGAGAATTAGCAAAATCAAGTTCAGAAGGAGAGTGACAAGGAGGAGCAGTGACAGGCAGGGTTGAGTAGCTCTGGCACAACAATTGTGCCGCACAAGCAAAAAGACTAGGACTCGGCAACTGACCCCGCCAAATACAGTGCTGAACATACAAAAAGTTTGCCATCTCAAGACAACAAAAGGTACATCATTAGTAAGGATCAAGGAAGGAATAGATGTTGCACTCACTTTCGAAAAGCTTGATAACCAGTCTGAGCAGAATATACCCATGGAAATGGGAATGGAACGCAAAGGAGATAAAACCTAGGTTGTTCAAGGTTGAGTATCCCTGTGCTGAAAAAGTCAATGAAGCGACAATTGTGAGTGGGTGCCATTGAGAGGTGCTCTCACATAGATCAATGTCAAAAAATGGTGCTCTAACTACATGGCAGATGAGAAACTAACAACAATCCGGGTGCAAGCAAAAAAAAGTTTCGAAGGAGTTGAAAAAATTTCATGGACTGCATGAGGTTGGCTCTACCCTAGGTCAGGTGATTGAAGTTGATATGGAAACTATGAGGAAGAATGGACAAGTTCACATAAAAATTGGAGTGCTAGACGTTTCTAAGGTACCAAAGATCACAAAACTCACTGGTGAAAATCTGTTGGTCTACCATATATGGATTAAAGTGACTGAGGTTGTGGAGATGGGATGGAACAAGCAAGATGGTGATGATGATATGGATTTTGATGTTGTGGAAGATGTGAAGGGAATATGCTCGAGAGGAAATAATAAAATGGTTATTATCTTATTCCATGTTTATGATAAATGTTTATTTCTCATGCTAGAATTGTATTAATCGGAAAAATTAATACATGCATGTTTAATAACAAACCAAAGTTCTTAGTAATGCCTATCATATATGCTAGCTCATTGATTAACAGATGATCAAGGTTTCCTGATCATGAACATTGGATGTTATTAATAATAGGATCATATCATTAGAAGAATGATATGATGAACATACACCCAAAGTAGATTTATCAATACGATCAAGTCATTAAGTTTCATTGCTACATCATACATATACGAAGTAGACTTAATCATTGGACCATGAGATCATGTCAATCGCTAACACCATAACAGTGCCTTGATAACATCATACGTCACACCATAACAGGGTGACTATAAAGGTGGGTTTAGATATTCCAAAAGTGTTATGTTGAGTCTTATGGATCAAGAGTGGGATTTGTCCACCCTAATAACGGAGAGATATACTTTGGGCCCTCTCGGTGATATCACATCAACACCACTTGCAAGCATGTGACTAGATCACAAGGATGTTATATCATGGAACGAGTAAAAAGTACTTGTAGGGAACAAGATCAAACTAGGGTATAGTTGATACCTATGATCGTATCTCAGACAAGTAAAATATAGTGATACAAAAGGATTTGGTTACGACATTAATGGTTCACACGATCACTAGAGTCATCGTTGAATATGTGGGAGTCAGTAGGGATCTCCAGGTCCCGCTTTTGATTATTGATAAGAGAGGCGTCTCTATCCTGTCTGCATCATTCGCAAACCGTAAGGTGACAGACTTAAGGTTCTCCAACACTAAGTGTTAGATAAATCATATCCGAGAATAATTATTGATAGAGCTGAAATTGTTTTGATGATCACCAGAACTGTTTCGGGTCAAATTGCTGAAATTGGTTTTAGATGTGATATTGAAACAATGCAAGGGTTTTTATGTGAATGTATGTTATTCTTAATAAAATAAATAAAAGAGTTTAATTTAAAGAGAGAAATGCATTTATGCTAATGGGAAATTAATGCAATTGGATAGAAATGGGGTTTTATGAGAATGGGGGTTTCACTCACATGAATGACAGAATGAATGAGGGAAGAGGAGGGGCACACCCATGGCCAGTGGCCAACCCCTTGGGTAGCCCCCTACCCTATAAAAGGCCCCTTCTCCTCCTCTCCATTTTCACCACCTCCTCATGAAGGCTCTCTTCCCCCTCTAGCAATTCCCCATGGCTTTGCATTAGCGAAGTACATGTCCTGTTGGTTTCTCGGAGTATGATTTATCTAGTCCTTCCGCTGGTCTACTAGAGTGAAGGCAGGAAGGTTGTCGGGAGCCGGACGTGTGCCCGAGTATGGATGCGCTTCTGGTTTGCGGTGCTTGATAGCTCCAAATTTTAACACTTTTTATCATTGATTTTCCTTTGGTTTATTGTCAGGTTTCACCAAATTTCAACCTTGGTTTCTTGTGATGGTTTTCAGGTAATGAACATTTTTGGAAGATCTGATAGAATTTATGGGCTAATTACACCCGAAGAAACAAATCCTCAATTGAAGCCCCTTTCATTAGAGGCGTCCAGGGTCCATAACAACCACTAGTATGGTCGGGACACGCTCGTACTGTCCGCCCGTACGACCCTCCTTCGGCTCCGCTATATCAATACAAGCAACTTTCTTGAAGGAGGGGGGGGGTGAAAAACACAACACAGCCGCCGCAAATACATCTAGAAGAGGGGAGATCAAATCAAAAGAAGGAGAAGAACACCATCTCATTCTTCGATGATTCCTAGCCTCTAAATCATTCACTCCACCATCATCCCTATTTATACTGAGAGAGAGAGAGAGATTAGCACCTATAAGATTAGGGTTTGATACTTTGATCTACCTTGGTTTGTATTTGAGTTGATCCTCAAACAGTATTGTGGCTTGCTACGGTAAAGTTGAGATGATTCCTATTTGCAATATCATTATGCCTTTGATCTATCTTCCTCTCATGTCTAAGTAAATCCCCATAGGCATGGAATATGTAGGGGATTGGTAAGATGTGTTGTGCCTCCCTTGTTTCCGTCCATTTGTGATTGTTTTCATGATTATTATATTGTGAGAATGCATCTATGTTTGCCTAATGCTTGTTGTCCAATTTAAGGGCTCGGATAATATGATCTAGAGATCTCATAGGTATGAACTTGTATACTAGCGAATCAGCAACCCCCGAGTGACACAGACAATATCAATGAGGAGCTAGTGCTACTCGAGGATAACAAGGAACCACCAAGATTAAAGCCTTGATCTGGTCGAAAGACCTTAATTAATGTGCTGAACATTACTGTGGTAACATGCAGCTGGATCATTGGGACTGGGAAGAATTTGCCAAGAGGACTCCTAGTCGGTATACGGGTTCCTTGCCTACTCACCTATGAATAATAAGTATCACAATCACTTATCCCATTTCATCCATCTGGCACATTCACTATTACCGTGAATCGTTTCTCTTCGCGCCTAACTTCTCATCTGCCGGAACCTCGAATATTTTCCTAAATTTTATGTTATTTGTGGTGGAGAGAGAGATTCATACTTGTAAGATTATGGTTTGAACCTCTATTCCTACTTTGGTTTGTATTTGATTTAATCTTTGATGTTATTGTGGTTTGCTACGGTAAAGTTGAGATGATTTATATTTGCAATATGAATATATCTTTGATCTATTCTCCTCTCATGTGTGAGTAAATCTCCATAGGCGTGGGAGATGTAGGGAATTGGTGACATGTGATGTCCCTCTTTTATTTCCATCCACTTGTGATTATTGTCGTAATTATTATATTATGAGAATGATTATCTATGTTTGCCTAATGCTTGTTATCCAATTTAAGGGTCCGGGTAACATGATCCTGAGATCTCATAGATAGGAACTTATTTATGAAGGAGTTATGCCCTAGAGGCAAATAATAAAGTGTATTATTTGATATATCTCATGTATGTTCATAATACGTTTCATACTGTGCTATAACTGTGTTAATACGAAATGTTAATACACGTGTGGTATGTAAACAAACCGTGTCTCTAGTTACCTCTAGTGAACTAGTTCATTGGTCATGAGGATGGTCTGTGTTTCAAGATCATGGGCATTTATGCCAACTGACAATGAGGTCATGTTATTAGTTGAATAACATGATAGACAAACATCCGACCGTTATATCATAATGAGATCTAGTTACAAAGTTCACCATTGATGATAAAACACAGAGAACCTCGCAACCTGATCCTTTGACTGTGAGGTAAGGCAAATCACCATTATGGAAGAAGCTTAGATGGTTATCAAGAATCATCTCGTAACAGGGTGATCAAAAAGGTGCCACTCAGGTTTTCCGAAGGAATGCGTAGAGGAGTACATATCAAGACCAAGATTTGTCTAGTCCATGTAACAGACAGATACATGTGGCCATCTCGGTGATGTTGCATTAATGAAGCTTGCAAGCATGCGACTAGGTCACGGAATGCAATGAGATGAGAACGAGAAAACAGGTTCATCGGCAACGAGATCGAACTAAGGTATGGAGATGCCGAAGATCAAGTCTCGAATGAATTAGGTATCGTATGACAAAGGGAATGGGGAACGACTATCTCACGGTTCGAGCGATTGTATTCGTGAAACGCACGGGGGTCACATGGCCATCCAGGTCCCTCTGTTGATCATTGATATGAGAGTGGTCTCTATCATGTCCGGAGTGTTTCCGAACCGAAGGATGTCACGCTTAAGGGTAGGGACGCTTAGGGTAGATGAGGCATCGTATGAGAAATAGAGAGAGAGAGAGAGAGAGAGACCGGAATAGTTTCGGTAACACCCGATGGAGATCAGAAAGGGGTCCGGAAGTTGTTCCGGAGAGAAGAGATAATATAATATGTATATTTGAATGTTAATTGGAGAATTAATATTAAATATATATTTTATTTTATTTTTGAAGACACTATATTGCTAATGGG
Source organism: Avena sativa (assembly GCA_916181665.1). Classification (NCBI taxonomy): domain Eukaryota; kingdom Viridiplantae; phylum Streptophyta; class Magnoliopsida; order Poales; family Poaceae; genus Avena; species Avena sativa. The sequence continues at coordinate 621,287,949 of OV702288.1, read as the reverse complement.
CCTCACCCGAAGGGAGGCCCAAGTGGGCAAGGCGCCTAGGGAGTGGGGGCCAGCCGGCCTAGGGCTAGTGGGCTGCCCAAGTGGGGCCCACCTAGGGCCGGCGGCTGCCCCATGGTGGCCGGCGGGTGTGGGCATTAGTCCCACACTGCCAGGCCCCTAGGTGGTGCGCCCCCCTCCCACTATATAAAGGGGTCCCCCTTCCCCTTGAGGCACACCCATTCCTCTCATTCTCTCTCTCTCTCATCTGCTGAGGGCTTCCCCGTAATATTGGGGAGGACTTCGTAGTTGAGTTCTCCATCTTCACACTACCGTCATGTGATCGGCGATCCGACATCTACTTCTTCCGCTGCTCGGCTGGATCGGAGCCCGGTTGATGTCCCCTACACCGGACGTGTGACGAACTTCGGAGGCACCACACTTGGGGTGCTGCTCGTCTTCATCAATATACGCCTTCCTGCGTAAGGCGTGCCTCTCTCTGCAAAGGTATGAATACTGTATTCCTTCTCCATTACTTATGTCTACATAGTATAGATCCTGGCTTTAGTGTTCGAGTAGATAGAATTTTTTTGTTTTCTGCTACGGAACCCTTCAGTGGTATCAGAGCGGGTCTATGGGTAGACATGTCGTACGGATAGAACACATAGCAATATGTGGGCATTGATTCTCTAGTTGCTACCCTCTTTACTGTTATTGTTCATATCACGGCATTGTTTGATGAAGCGGCCCCCAACCGACCTCACATGGTGATTCACGAGACTGGTCCACAAATCAAAGTGGCTTAGGGGGGTGTCTGTCTCTCTACAGTAGTTTATATGGCATTGACATTAGGGGGCCCTGAAAAGGGAAGAAGAACGTCAATCACTGAATCCATGTTGTGGCTCGACGTTTGTAGGTGGGAAGGGGTTCTACTGCGAAAGCCCTAAAGTCGCGTAAAAATGCAATAGTCAATATAGAGGCGTCTATCTTCGTTATTGCATAGGGGGAAGTATTATAACATGGCAATGACAAGTTTGTGAAACTCTCATTGAAGCCATTGATGATGATCACAAAGCTATAACCATGTCATAGCACTTCACTTTAGAAGTATTACTTATTGTGCTGGTATACTTACTAGACGGTAGCATGATAAGATAATCATAGTATTCCAGTTATTGTATTCCCCTTGTGTGTGCACCACCAAGAAAGTTCTTCGGTATGAGGCGATCCAGGGTGACAGGCCTGGGTGTCAGACATATCTAAGTTCGCATACAGTGGGTGTAAGCCATGTTGCACTGCGAATACACACGAGTTAGAACTGGCGAGCCTAGCATGTACAGACATGGCCTCGGAATACAAGAGACTGAAAAGTCGAGCATGAATCGCATAGTTGATGTGATCGACATTAGGGAATGTCCACCTTTGATACTGCACTGATGGTCGTGATGATCGGGGAGGTTCAGGGGATAGGGATCATGTGATCACTAAACGAGTAGAGGGATGTTCGTTTAAGTGGGAGTTCCTTTATTAAAATTTGAACTCATTATTATGAACATAGTCTAAACACTTTGCAAATCCTTTGTAGATGTCTCGCCCACCCACCATCAACCTAAGCACTTTCCTCGAGAAGGACAAGCTAAAAACTGATGGCACCAACTTCACCGCATGGTTCCGCAATCTTAGGATCCTCCTAGTCCCCTACAAGTTGACTTATGTCATCGAGGCTGAGCTTCCGGCCAAGCCTGCAGATTCCGCCTCCCAGGACGAAAAGAATGTCTGGCAGTCCAAGGCGGACGATTTCTCCCTCATCCAGAGTGGAATGCTCTATGCCATGGAGCCGGAGCTTCAAAAGCGTTTTGAGAAATGCTTTTGAGATCATTGAGGATCTCAAAGCCGTCTTTGCTCCGCAGGCTCGTGTAGAGAGGTATGATGCTTCCGAGCTCTTCTTCTCTGCTAAAATGGAAGAGCACAACAGTATTAGTGAGCACGTGGTCAAAATGTCTGGCTATGTTAAGCGCCTAAACGCACTGGATAGCAAAATCCCGGAGGAACTCGCTATAGATAGGGTACTGCACTCGCTGCCCCTAGCTATAAGAGTTTTGTGATGAACTACAACATGCAAGGGATGACTAAGACCCTTGCTGAGGTGTTCGCCATGCTCAAAACTGCTGAGGTTGAAATCAAGAAGGAGCACATGGTGTTGATGGTCAACAAGACCACCAACTTTAAGAAACCGGGGAAAAGGGAAAAGGCAAGGGCAAGAAGTCTAAGAGGGATGGCAGGTTTGCTCCTAGCACCTCAAAGACTGCGAAGCCTGGCCCTAAGCGCGGCACTTTGTGCTTCTACTACAAAGGGGATGGGCACTGGAAACGCAACTGCCCCAAGTACCTTGAAGACAAGCGAGCTGGCAAGATAGCCATTCCAGACAAAGGTATATATGATATACATGTTATCGATGTATTCCTTACGAGCGCCAGGAGTAACACCTGGGTATTTGATACCGGATCTGTTGCTCACATTTGTAACTCTCAGCAGGATCTGCAGAGTAGGAGGCGCCTGAGGAAGGACGAGGTGACGATGCGCATCGGCAATGGTTCGAGAGTCGAAGTGATGGCCGTCGGCACCCTGCATCTTCGTCTACCGTCAGGATTATTGTTGGTTTTGAATAAATGCTATTATGTACCCGCATTGAGTATGAATATTGTGAGTGGGTCTTGCTTGTTGCAAGACCGTTATTCGTTTAAATCAGGAACAAGTGGTTGTTCAATTTATATGAATGATGTTTTCTATGTTCATGCTCCTGTATGTGATGGTTTATTCTTACTTAATCTTGATTGTGATACACACATCCATAGTGTTGATGCTAAACGTTGTAAGCACAGTGATGATAATTCCATGTACATATGGAATTGCCGTATTGGTCATATTGGCATAAAGCGCATGAAGAAGCTTCATTCAGAAGGGCTTCTTGGATCATTGGATTTTGAATCCCTTGATACATGTGAACCATGCCTCATGGGCAAGATGACCAGGACACCATTCTCCGGTATAGTTGACAGAGCTATAGACCTACTTGGGATCATACATACGGATGTATGTGGACCAATGAGTGTCTCGACACGCAATGGTTATCGTTACTTTGTTACCTTTACCGACGACTTGAGCAGATATGGATATATCTACTTGATGAAGCACAAGTCTGAAACCTTTGAAAAGTTCAAGGAATTTCGGAAAGAAGTAGAGAATCAACTTAACAAGAAAATCAAGCACCTTCGATCAAATCGAGGAGGCGAGTATTTGAGTTATGAGTTTAACATGCACTTGAAGGACTATGGGATTATCCCATAGTTTACGCCAGCCGGAAGACCACAGCGTAATGGTGTGTCGGAACGCCGTAACTGGACCCTATTGGATAGTGTACAGTCCATGATGTCTTTAACTGATTTCTCTGTGTCTTTTTGGGGATACGTGTTAGAAACCGCCGCTTTTATTTTAAACCGAGCACCATCCAAATCCGTGGAGATAACCCCATATGAGATATGGTATGGGCAGAAGCCAAAGTTGTCCTTTCTGAAAGTTTGGGGATGTGAGGCGTATGTTAAGAAACTGCAGCCTGACAAACTCGAGCCCAAGTCGGAAAAATGTATCTTTGTAGGATATCCAAGGGAAACCATTGGATATACCTTCTACAACCAAGCCGAAGGCAAAACATTTGTTGCAAAAACTGGCACCTTTCTCGAGAAAGAGTGATGTGCTCGTCGTTCGACGTAGAGCTTGTTGGGAACCCCAAGAGGAAGGTATGATGAGCACAGCTGCAAGTTTTCCCTCAGTTATGAACCAGTAGGAGCAAGGAAACACCCCAAAGGTGTTACTAGCTGAGCTTTGGCAGGGCGCGCTACCGGTGCTAGTAGCAACGTGGAGACCTGCACAACACAACCACAGAACTTTGTCCCCAACTTACGATGAGGTTGTCAATCTCACCGTGTTTTGCGGAAAACAAAGGATTAAACGTATCGAATGGAAAGAAGTAAAAGTTTGCTGAAAGTAAACACAAAGCAGTAAACAGTTGTAGATTGTATGTAAAGAGAAAGGACCAGGATCCATAGTTCACTAGAGGTGGCTCTCCTTAGATAGATAACATGCTGGGTGAACAAATTACAGCGGGGCAATTGACAAACACCGAGAAAGCAATACATGCATATACTAATCATCTTGACTCCTTTGAGACTTGATTGGGCATTACAACATATTACATAGACCGCCATCCAACTGCATCTATGACTAATAATCCACCTTCAGATTATCATCCGAACCCCCTCCAGTATTAAGTTGCAAGCAACAGATTATTGCTTTACGAACTGCGTGTAAAGTAAACAATATGATTGTTCTATGAACAAAGGATTGTTGTTTTCTCCCTAGTAGCAACAACACATCTAGTACCTTAGAGATTTCTGTCACTTCCCCAGATTACCAGAGGCATGAACCCACTATCGAGCAGAAATACTAACTCTTGGAGTTGCTAGCATCTACTTGGCCAAGATAGCTACTAACAACGGAAAGCATGCAAGATCACAAATAACAAAGACATGATAGAATCAATAATCAATCTGAAATAGCATCTCAATATCCATCGGATCCCCACAAACACAACATGTATGAATTACAAATAGATGATCTTGATCATGAACGGAGCTCACAAGATCTAAACATGAAAGCACAAAGGAGGAGAACCAGCCATCTAGCTACTACATGGATCCGTAGTCCAAGGATGAACTACTCACGCATCACACCGGAGGCTTGCATGGTGATGAAGAAGGCCTCTAGGATGAATTCCCCTCTCCGGCAGGGTACCGAGAAGAGCTTCAGATCCCTCCCGATCTAGGGATGGAGATGACGGCGGCTAGAGACTCTTTCGTGGATTTTTGATCGGGTACTTAGGGTTTTCATCCTGAGGGCAATATATAGGCGGAAGGAGAGGCCGAGGGGGTGCCGGGAGCAGCCACACCACCCCCTGGCACGGGCCAGGCCTGGCCGCGCGGCCAGGTGGTGTGGTGGCTCCTTGGACCTTCTCCGTCTCGTATTCTGGCACTTGATCCCTTCCGGAAAATAGGCACTTTGGCTTTTGTCCCGTCCAATTCCGAGAATATTCATTTTCTGACTTTCCTAGAACCAAAAACAGTAGAAAACAAGCAGCTAGCACTATGGCTCTTGTTAATAGGTTAGTCCAAGAAATCATATGAAAAGTACTCCAAAGTTGGGACAAAACACAAGAAAGTGGATAAAACCAAGCATGGAACATCAAAAATTATAGATACATTTGCAATGTATCAACATCCCCAAGCTTAACTCCTGCTCGTCCTCGAGTAGGTAAGTGATAAAACGAAGAATAATTTTTGAGGTGACATGCAACATCAAAGATTTGATCAAAGTATTTGAAAAACATTCAAAGCTGGGATCATAGTAATTCAATCATAACATTAAAGACAAAGTTCTAGCAATAAGCAAAGAAACTATGATGCAACATGAAAAGGCACGAACAAAAGAATCATGAATAACATGCTTTGCAAGACGTTTGTTTGTTTCACATAAAGAAAACATAGCATAATAGTATTCAGCTTGTCCCTCAATAGAGTAGCAAATATAAATGCATAGGACACCTTCAAAGTTCATAAGAGTGACTAGATACAATAGTTTAAAACAAGCAATATCAAGTTATGCATCAATCAACTAGTCTTGGGACAATGCACATAGAACTAAGAATGGCTACTATGCTCCCAAAGTAGGTGCATAAAGATAGAAGGTGGAGACTCAATATAATGGTGGAAGAAAGGCCTTTGTAAAAGGAAGTAGGGATTCAAGTCTCATAAAGAGCTTCCAAAATTTTTGGTACTTATAGTTTTCAGCTCTCATTGCCCCTATCATAAGCATCTTGAAGTGATTAAGGTTAAAGTGAACAAACTATGGTGTACATGCTTGACGAAGTATAAGTCAGAAATCTCATGTCCCTTCTATACGAGGGCCGCTCCTCATGCTACTCAAGTTTAGTCACCGGTAAGTTCTTGTCATTGTAAGTACATGTGTATCATTGAGAACTGCCAACGGGGTACCCCTTGCCCGATGATACGGAAGAATCCCCATATCAAAATGACAAGGCAAGCAGACAACGAGCATCTCAGTATTCTTCTTATTTACCATGGGAATATGGTGCTTTTTTCTCTCTTTCCTCTTTTCATAGTATCTTTTTTTCTTTTCTCTTTTTTTCTCAATATAGGACTCTTTTTTTATAGGAAGAATGCTTCATAGACTGCTCATTATGGTTACGCTGCAGGTTTCCACCATGTCAGCATGGATTAGATCAGCGGCCCAGGCGTTTCTCTAACACATATACATAACTCCATGGACTTACAAGCTCCCCTTTCATTTCACACCGACGACATCCATATACAAAAGAGCATGATATCAACTAGGTACAAGTACCAAGTGCAATGTTGAAAGCGTTCCCCATGAAAGCATGGTTCTGCTAATTCCCAACAAATAAATGCAAGCATATACAACATAGAAGACATAATGGTTCAAGTTTATTAAGGGCAAGTAAAGTCAAGTGTGCCATCAAGTTCGTGAGAGCTTTAATCACTAGTTTTCTCATAACAAGTTTAATTTGGAAGGTAAACAAAAGCATGAATATACTTGGAATAGCATAAGCTAGTAGGTAGGTATGGTGGACTCTTTGGAATAACTTGGTTTAGGGAGTTGGATGCATGAGTGGGACTCATACTTGGTTGTGGAGGCTAGCAAAAGACTGGGAGCGACAAACTAAGAGAGCAATAATGGCCATAATCATGTAGAGCGACAAAACATCATTGATCAAAGCATAAAGTGATACTACAAGTTGAAAACTAAAGGATCATAAAGGCTATGGTGACTTGTGACAGTCATAACATGGTGTGAGCATGCGCTAAGTCAACCCAAATAAAGCATCAAAGGAGAATACCACTATACTATGCTTTAATATGCTAAAACAACGCATGATTCATCCAAGGCACATTAAGCAATCTCAATTGTTTATAACAAGTCATGATACATCAAAGAATACTAAGCATAAAGCCAAAACAATATCAAGCATGGCATGACAAAGCACAGGCCACAGTAAAAAACAAGCTCTTTTTACCACATAAGCATGAACTTTCCTACTCTTTTCCAAACCAAACCAAACCAATTGCAAACCAATGTATGAAAGAGGGGGTCCAACCAATTTATTCAGAAAACTAAGCAAACCAAGCAAACTAAAAACCAAAACGCAAACGAAAAAGAAGACGCTCCAAGAAAAACACAACTGTGCATGAAACAATAAAAATGAAGCGTTTGGAAGAAACCTGGGATTTTTATTGATGAAGAAGGGGATGCCTTGGGCATCCCCAATCTTTGACGCTTGTACTTCTTGGATATTTCTTGGGGTGACACGCGTGGCATCCCCAAGCTTGAGCTTTAGTCCATCCTTCATCTCATTACTCATTCCTTCCATACACCTGAAAATTTTCCTTCATACAAAACTTCACACAATCTTTATTAGCAACATTAGTGCACTCAAGATAAGTAAGTCTTAAGGTTCCATTCTAACACCAAATAAACTTCCATTAGAACACTAGATACTGTAGCACTTCCCTCAAAAAGCTCAATTCCCCAAAAGAACTCAAAAAGGAACCCACAAGAAGCAAATGCAGAAAATGGCAGAAATCTGTCAAAACTGACCATCAGGTAAATACGAATTTTTTAGAAGACCTTATGTTGCTCAAATAAAAAAGTGTTGAACTTGAGAAAGTTATATAACAACCTGGGACAGAAGCACAAAAAATTACAGCTCAATCCGACATACAGAGCTCTCTCACGAATTTTTACGGTGAAGCACAAAAATCTGTTTCAGGACAGCAACTTTCCCAATCATTACTTCACTCTCATTAGAGGTTACTCTTGGCACAAAAAACAAATAAAAAGGATAAGGAGAGGTTATTACTGAGGTAATAACTTCCAAGACTCATCTAAAACTTTTGGGTTATCTCCCAATAAGTACTTTTCTTTAACGCCTTTAAGTTAAGCATAAGAAGCAAAGAAAGAATCAAGTGTTCTCAAATGAAGAAGCATTAAAACCAACTTTCTTGCCCTTACCTCTCTTATTTTTATTCTTAACCTTTGGGAAAATGTGATTGTTTGGTGGAGAAGAAAGGTGCATGGTCCCCTTTCCCACATATATTATTGCTCCAAGGAGTTCTAATAGGGACCTTCCAAGTGTAATTTGTCCTTTTCCTGCACATTCAATAACAAGATAATCAATAGAAATCGTTTTCCCAAGGATCTTTGTAAACACTCCTTCAGGTATTCCAAGAGGTAATATGGTAGTATTATTAGCAAGAGATATTTCTTTTCCTCCCTCAGTGAGCCCCCAAGTATTCAGAGATTTATAAATATCTTTGGGCATAAGACAAAATTCAGACATGATATCACAGCGAGCTTGAAAAGTTTCGGTGTTCATCTCAATCTTTACTGTAGGGAACCACTTTGATGGTTCAGAGTTTATTGGAACATAATTGTGATGCTCCCTAAGCGTATTATAGCAACTTTCTAAGCTAGTAGTGCTAACCTCAAGAGTGTTCAACCTAGCAAATATTTTTGCGAAAGAAATATCAGTTTGGCTAAGCATGTTGTAAGTGAGGATCAATTTCTTTATAGCATTAATAGCATCATCATCATTACATTGGAGGAAATCTCCTCCCACAACAGCATCTAAAGCATATCTATAGCAAAGAGCAATCCCAAGGTAAAAACTGCTAAGGAACAAGCTTTGAGTCATTTTAGGCTCAGTTTTTCCATGTAGATCAGAGATTCTAGACCAAGCTTCCTTAAAACTTTCCTCAATTCCTTGTTTAAAAGTGAAAATCATTTCCTCGGGTGACATAGTGATTGGAGCAAGTCTAGACATAGTGGCACTCAAGATAGGAACTAATTTTTTGTGTTTTTCCAATAAGAAAGCAAACTAGTAAAACTATTTTTTTTGTTTTTTGAAGAACAAAACAAGTAAACAAAGCAAAAAGAAACTAAGAAAAACAAAAACAACAAAGTAAAGAGATTGGTTATGAGGGACTCCCCTTGTGAAGATGTCCTTGACTCCCCGGCAACGGCGCCAGAAAAGATCTTGATGTGCTCGTCGTTCGACGTAGAGCTTGTTGGGAACCCCAAGAGGAAGGTATGATGAGCACAACAACAAGTTTTCCTTCAGTTATGAAACCAAGGTTTAATCGAACCAGTAGGAGCAAGGAAACACCCCAAAGGTGTTACTAGCTGAGCTTTGGCAGGGCGCACTACAGGTGCTAGTAGCAACGTGGAGACCTGCATAACACAACCATAGAACTTTGTCCCCAACTTGCGATGAGGTTGTCAATCTCACCGTGTTTTGCGGAAAACAAAGGATTAAACGTATCAAACGGAAAGAAGTAAAAGTTTGCAGAAAGTAAACACAAAGCAGTAAAGAGTTGTAGATTATATGTAAAGAGAAAGGACCTGGATCCATAGTTCACTAGAGGTGGCTCTCCTTAGATAGATAACATGCTGGGTGAACAAATTACAGCGGGGAAATTGACAAACACCGAGAAAGCAATACATGCATATACTAATCATCTTGACTCCTTTGAGACTTGATTGGGCATTACAACATAATACATAGACCGCCATCCAACTGCATCTATGACTAATAATCCACCTTCAGGTTATCATCCGAACCCCCTCCAGTATTAAGTTGCAAGCAACAGATTATTGCTTTACGAACTGCGTGTAAAGTAAACAATATGATTGTTCTATGAACAAAGGATTGTTGTTTTCTCCCTAGTAGCAACAACACATCTAGTACCTTAGAGATTTCTGTCACTTCCCCAGATTACCAGAGGCATGAACCCACTATCGAGCAGAAATACTAACTCTTGGAGTTGCTAGCATCTACTTGGCCAAGATAGCTATTAACAATGGAAAGCATGCAAGATCACAAATAACAAAGACATGATAGAATCAATTATCAATCTGAAATAGCATCTCAATATCCATCGGATCCCCGCAAACACAACATGTATGAATTACAAATAGATGATCTTGATCATGAACGGAGCTCACAAGATCTAAACATGAAAGCACAAAGGAGGAGAACCAGCCATCTAGCTACTACATGGATCCGTAGTCCAAGGATGAACTACTCACGCATCACACCGGAGGCTTGCATGGTGATGAAGAAGGCCTCCAGGGTGAATTCCCCTCTCCGGCAGGGTGCCGAGAAGAGCTTCAGATCCCTCCCGATCTAGGGATGGAGATGACAGCGGCTACAGACTCTTTCGTGGATTTTTGATCGGGTACTTAGGGTTTTCGTCCTGAGGGCAATATATAGGCGAAAGGAGAGGCCAAGGGGGTGCCGAGAGCGGCCACACCACCCCCTGGTGCGGGCCAGGCCTGGCCGCGCGGCCAGGTGGTGTGGTGGCTCCCTGGACCTTCTCCGTCTCGTATTCTGGCACTTGATCCCTTCCGTAAAAATAGGCACTTTGGCTTTTGTCCCGTCCAATTCCGAGAATATTCATTTTCTGACTTTCCTGGAACCAAAAACAGCAGAAAACAGGTAGCTGGCACTGTGGCTCTTGTTAATAGGTTAGTCCAAGAAATCATATGAAAAGTACTCCAAAGTTGGAACAAAACACAAGAAAGTGGATAAAACCAAGCATGGAACATCAAAAATTATAGATACATTTGCAATGTATCAAAGAGTTTCTTGCAAAAGGAGTAAGTCGAAGGAAAATTGCGTTGGATGAAATTGTTGACCCTTCTCTCCGCATACCGAGTAGTGCAACGGAAGCTGTTCCGAAACCGCTCTCCAACATGGAGGAAGAGCCCATTGATAATGATCAAAACAATGACATCGAGACTCCTGAGATTCGCAGGTCTACGAGGGTTCGTGCCACTCCAGATTGGTACAGTAGCCTTGTGATGTCTGTCATCTTAGATGATCAGGAAGAACCTGCAAACTACAAAGAAGCTGTGGATAGTGATGACTCCGAGAAATGGCTAGAAGCCATGAAATCCGAAATAGGATCCATGCATGAAAACCAAGTTTGGACCTTGGTGGATCTTCCAGAAGGTCACAAGGCTGTGGAAAATAAATGGATCTTTAAGAAAAAGACATATGCGAATGGTAATGTAACCATCCACAAAGCTCGACTTGTCGCAAAGGGTTTTCGACAAATCCAAGGAGTTGACTACGACGAGACTTACTCTCCCATAGTGATGCTTAAGGCTGTCAGGATTTTAATAGCAATTGCTGCACATTTCAACTATGAAATTTGGCAGATGGATGTCAAGACTGCATTCCTCAATGGTCATATTGATGAAGAGTTGTATATGATGCAACCGGAAGGTTTTGTTGATCCTAAGGATGCTAGAAAGGTATGCAAGCTCCAACGGTCCATTTATGGGTTGAAGCAAGCATCTCGGAGCTGGAACCAACATTTTGATCAAGTGATCAAGAGTTTTGGATTTGTCCAAAACCAACAAGAGTTCTGTGTTTACAAGAAAGCGAGTGGGAGCTCGGTAGTTTTCTTAGTAGTATATGTGGATGACATATTACTCATGGGAAACGATGTGGATCTTATGAATAGCGTGAAAGCGTATTTGAGCAACCAATTTTCCATGAAGGATCTAGGTGAAGCCGCATACATATTAGGAAAATCAAGATCTATAGAGATAGATCAAGGCGCCTAATAACATTAAGTCAGAGTACTTACATAGATAAGATTTTGAAGAGGTTCAAAATGGAAAACACCAAGAGGGGTTTTACACCTATGATGAAGAATTGCAACTTGAGTGTGACTCAATGTCCTATAACAGACAATGATAGAGAGAAGATGTCTGACGTCCCCTATGCTTCTGCAATAGGATCTATCATGTATGCAATGCTTAGTACTCGACCTGATGTGGCATTGGCTCTTAGTTTGACGAGCTGATATCAGAGTAATCTAGGACCGGATCACTGGACAACTGTGAAAAATATCCTAAAGTATTTGAGAAGAACAAGGGATATGTTCCTAATCTATGGAGGAAATCATGAAGCTCTAAATGTAACAGGTTACGTAGATGCGAGCTGGAATTCAGATCATGATGACTCGAAGTATCAAATAGGATTTGTTTTCTTGGTGAATGGTGGGGCGGTAAGGTGGAAAAGCAAGAAGCAGCCGGTGGTGGCACAATCTTCAATGGAGTCTGAATATATTGCTGCAGCTGATGCAACAAATGAAGCTGTTTGGCTAAGGAATTTCGTCATTGAACTAGGAGTTTTTCCCAATGCACAAGACCCTGTGACAATATATTGTGATAACACGGGAGCTCTTGCAAATGCAAGGGAACCAAGAACTCATTCCACAGCCAAACACATCAAGCTTAGATTTCACATCATCCGGCAGATTGTTGATGAAGGTGAAGTCAAGATTTGCAAAGTAGATACGGAACTGAATGTAGCAGATCCTTTGACTAAAGCTCTCGAACATGACAAGCACGAACAACACCGAGATTCATTGGTGTTAGGTTCCTGCATATTGTAAACTAGTTTTGTATACTCTAGTGCAAGTGGGAGACTGAAGGAGTTATGCCCTGTGTTATTTGATATATCTCCTGTATGTTCATAATACATTTCATACTGTGCTATAACTGTGTTAATACGAAACGTTAATACACGTGTGGTATGTAAACAAACCGTGTCTCTAGTTGCCTCTAGTGAACTAGTTCATTGGTCATGAGGATGGTTTGTGTTTCAAGATCATGGGCATTTATGCCAACTGACAATGAGGTCATGTTATTAGTTGAATAACATGATAGAGAAACATCCGATCGTTATATCGTAATGAGATCTAGTTACAAAGTTCACCATTGATGATAAAACATAGAGAACCTCGAAACCTGATCCTTTGACTGTGAGGTAATGCAAATCACCATTCTAGAAGAAGCTTAGATGGTTATCAAGAATCATCTCGTAACAGGGTGATCAAAAAGGTGCCACTCAGGTTTTCTGAAGGAATGCATAGAGGAGTACATATCAAGACCATGATTTGTCTAGTCCATGTAACGGACAGATACATGTGGCCATCTCGGTGACGTTGCATTAATGAAGCTTGCAAGCATGTGACTAGGTCACAGAATGGAATGACATGAGAATGAGAAAACAGGTTCATCGGCAACGAGATCGAACTAAGGTATGGACATGCCGAAGATCAAGTCTTGGATGAATTAGGTATCGTATGACAAAGGGAATGGGGAACGACTATCTCACGGTTCGAGCGATTGTATTCGTGAAACGAATGGGGGTCACATGGCCATCCAGGTCCCTCTGTTGATCATTGATATGAGAGTGGTCTCTATCATGTCCGGAGTGTTTCCGAACTGAAGGATGTCACGCTTAAGGGTAGGGACGCTTAGGGTAGATGAGGCATTGTATGAGAAATAGAGAGAGAGACCGGAATAGTTTCGGTAACACCCGATGGAGATCAGAAAGGGGTCCGGAAGTTGTTCCAGAGAGAAGAGATCATATACTATGTATATTTGAATGTTAATTGGAGAATTAGTATTAAATATATATTTTATTTTATTTTTGAAGAGACTATATTGCTAATGGGCCTCACCCGAAGGGAGGCCCAAGTGGGCAAGGCGCCTAGGGAGTGGGGGCTAGCCGGCCTAGGGCTGGTGGGACGCCCTAGTGGGGCCCACCTAGGGCCGGTGGCTGCCCCATGGTGGCCGGAGGGTGTGGGCATTAGTCCCACACCGCCAGGCCCCTGGGTGGTGCGCCCCCCTCCCACTATATAAAGGGGTCCCCCTTCCCCCTAAGGCACACCCATTCCTCTCATTCTCTCTCTCTCATCTGCTGAGGGCTTCCCCGTAATATTGGGGAGGACTTCCTAGTTGAGTTCTCCATCTTCACACTACCGTCGTGTGATCGGCGATCCGGCATCCACTTCTTCCGCTGCTCGGCTGGATCGGAGCCCGGTTGACGTCCCCTATACCGGACGTGTGACGAACTTTGGAGGCACCACACTTGGGGTGCTGCTCGTCTTCATCAATATACGCCTTCCTGCGTAAGGCGTGCCTCTCTCTACAAAGGTATGAATACTGTATTCCTTCTCCGTTACTTATGTCTACATAGTATAGATCCTGGCTTTAGTGTTCGAGTAGATAGAATTTTTTTGTTTTCTGCTACGGAACCCTTCAATTTACTAGCGAATCGGCGACCCTGAGTGACACGTCCAATATCAAAGAGGAGCTAGTACAACTCGAGGACAACAAGAAACCATCAAGTTTAAAGCTGATCTGGTCAAAAGACCTTTATTGATGTGTTGACCATGGTTTTGGTAACATGCAGAAGGATCATTGAGATCGAGAAGAATCTACCAAGAGGGCTCTTAATTGGTATATGGGTTGCTTGCCTACTCACATATGAATAAGAAGTATCATAATCACTTATCCCATTTTATTCACCTGGTACATTCACTATCACCATGAACCATTTCTCTCTGTGCCTAACATTTTATCTGCAGGAAACCTCAAAAAACCTCAGTTTTTTACTTTTATGTTATTTACTTCAAGTACCATTCAATAATCAAATCTCTTCATTTTTACTCACCCATTTCCACCTCAACACTTGTAGTCAATTCACTCACGACAACTGACACCTTGAGTGCGACAGAAATGCCACAGATAAACTATAACTAATACTTCCACAAAAACGTGCTTTAATGAACCTATGCTCTTGCAGGCTATCAACGCCCCTATACACTTAGAATCAAAATGAATTCAATTGGAGATTTTCTTATTTTGCTCTAAATAGCCCATAAATGTCTTGGGATCCTTCCAAGTGTCCAATACTGGAAACTCACATTGTAGAACAAGGTTTAGCTAAATTGCGATATTAGCGTTGGTTGAAAGGTGAAAATCCAACGAAACCCAATGAAAACCAATGGAAAAACCTCAGTGAAAAGTGTTAATATTTGGAGCTATCAACCTCCTCAAGATTAGCTGTTACTCACCCTCGAGTGAAAAAGTGATAAAGAATCATAGTGAGAAATAAACTTGGATAGAAAATTTCACAAGTTCGAGTTGATATCGTATTCCATCTTCAAAAACCTTGCAAATTTAAACATGAACATAATATATTTGAATGGTTGCACCTAATCTCGCGTCCTAACCATGTGTAACTTACTAGCAAGTAAATCTTAATCCAATAGAGAGTGTCCATGTTTTAGTTAGGCTCGCGAATCGATTGTTTCGGCTCCTCTCCTTTAGTGAGAGTAAACATATTTTAAGAATGGAATGCGTGGGCCAAATTAAGGGTTAAAGTCGAAAGTGAAATAAACTTAGAGTAAATCATTGACACCCACTTCAAAAAACTTGACCTTCTAGCACCTAATCATTTCCTTGTTTTTCTAGAATTTCAGTTCTTTGGTGGTGAGATCATGCAAAAAATCATTGGTTTCAAACAATCTTTGCACAAACTTTGTTCAACTGTAGCTTTCAGTTTTGCTTCAATACTAGACCCATGAGGCCAATACTTTTGCCCATAGGTAGCTGGCTACCCATGCCATCAACTCATAGCCGAAATCAGGATTTATACCGTAGATCATTCAAAGGCCAGCGGAGTTGTTAATCTCATGGAGTGGGGTATTGTTACTCCACTTGCATAAATAAAACTTCTCATTCTAATTTTCAAGGTATGTTTGGAATTCAACTCAACCATCGCAAATTATCCGTTCCTTCTAGCAAATCTTTTTTCAAAAAGTGATATCTTGTCAATTAATTAGGATATAGGGTTGAGCACTACTAAGATCAAAACCTTAAGACAATTACATGGCACAAAAGTCATCACAAGGATGCTTGTTCAAGTTATAAAAATATTGGAGTCGAGTCCAATGGAGTTATTTTCCAAACCTCAATCAATGATTGTAAGTCGTAACTAAAGTCATGACACTGGCATGGGAGTAAGTTTTAAGCGATAATAAGCTAAACCAGGAGCGAGATAGAGTGCAACCGAACAAACGATAATATGATCATGAATGAACTTACAAAAGGAGTGAAAATGACAATATGATGCTGCTGTGACCCAGCATACCACTGCATGATGTAGTACACTATAGTCGTTGACATAACACCAATGAAACATCGTTCACTAGTATTACATCCCTCGGAGTGGTACAACAGAAACATAGCAGGTCCAAGATATGACTATAGATTACAACTCGACTCTTTACAAAAGATTTAGAACACTCTAGGTTAAATAGAAGGAAATAACTTCTTATAAAGAAGAACCAGAAATAATAACTCAGACTATCTAGCTAACAAGACTAGCATCTAAACTAGTTGGCTTGCAATTGCTGCTAGTGTAATGCTCTATAGAAATTGGTTTCATGGCTAGAGAATCTACTCCTATCTAAACAGACACTTTATCTTCACATCAGCTGATGTATATGTTGACTTCTTTGACTTTATTGAAGAACTTGAGCCGGCGATGATGGTTTCTTGAGCACAAATTGATGTTGACATCGTCTTCAACGGCTTAGAACCTATCAAGGGTTAAGAAGGTATGGTTGAGTACGAGCGTACTGATCAAGTTCACTAAAAAGGAGTGTATGATGCACTATCTCTACAGCCATAGACCAAAGGTCATAGGCAATGCAGGTTTTCGTAAACATTTCTTCAAAGGTTGCTTTTATTCTGAAAACTATGTCCGACAACCTTCAGAGGTTGACCGGAACCTTCATGGGGTTCCTTTCCTGCCGCGTTCGTAGCTCCTTCCCGGAACAGGGAGTAACATGCCACAGTTCTTACACTATGCAAAGGTGCGTTACTTTACCCATGAGAGATCAACTCCTTGTTGCACAACCAGGTAGCTTATTCCCGTCCACAATTCCTTGATGTGGGGCCTAGTAGCTGATCCAAGACAATCACTACCCCTCTCCACGGACCCATATGTCTACATGATCCTCCGCGCCGAGCTACATCTCTGTTAGGCCCCCTTTAGGGCAAGCTACAACCCTGATGAGTTCCCGAAGACTCTATGATCTGGTTATGCCCCTGGCAAGCTCCATAAAGGTCTGATTATACCTTCGGCAGCTGCTCACAGATAATCTAGATACCAAAACCGTGGGGCCTAAGGGTGCCCACCCATATGCTGGATCCACACAAGGAATCACAGCGTCACGATAAGGTCATCTTGCCTCCATATGAAAGGAAGAAGGTTCAGCTGACTTCTCCGTCCCATTCCAAATCTCATGGTTAACGCGTAACATACGACGCTAGAATCACTGGCGAGATTGGCTGTTAAGTCCTAGGTGATACATTCATGTACAATGGCGTTTCCATTGCCAGTTATAATAGATTAGCTGATCACCCTGGATCAGTAACCGATACTTCCAATTAATTATGAAAATAGTGTTTTCGACCTTTTTGAAATGCAGGTGATGACAACAGTTGAGTTACAAGCATAGAAAATAATCAAAGGACATGAGCAAGTTGTGAACTTGCCTTTTGTGATTGCAAGATTATGCACTCACGGTCTTCAAGATACTAGAAGATCCAAATTCTGTAAACATCATTGGTCCGGTAAGGACTAATGTTTAAAGAAGCAAGATGCAATTATGCATAGTTAATATAATGCAATTTGATAAACGCAAACCCTCAGACTAATCATATCTAATCTAGGGTTTGGAGTTTGTGATGATATCTTTAGAATGTGTTCCACTTTTATACCAGTTTCACACTTGCGCTTCTTATTAAGGATCGTGAGTGTGTGAAACGATATGTAAATACAACAAGTAGTATACAATAGTAAATCACTCAAATGGGGCATGGTATCTAAAAGATTTCTTGAGCAAGATTACTAATCAATTAGAGCCTTTTAAAGAAGTGCTTAAGGATTACTTTTAATGTTTCTTAAAAGAATAACTTTTTAGGAAAATATTACTTTATAAAGAAAAGTCATTTAAGTGCTTAACATGCAAAGTATAAAAGTGAAATATAATAATATTCTAAGATTGAGGAAATTGTTATCTGGTAATTATGATGGGATTTATTATGTTAAGTTGTTAAGAGTTAAGGGACTTATTATAAGATTGTTGTTTGAAGTGGCATAACGAATAACTTTTGAAGGAAAGGTTCCTTTGCCAAGGTTCGAACCATCTGTGGGGTTAGTAGAATGTGATCGATGTCGTTTGCATTTGCCCAAATTATTTGAATTTGAGATGCCTTATGATTTGATTGAAACAAACAAAAGTTAACTATAAAACATAATTAAACTTTATACATTGTGTTTATAACTTTGTGGACCAAAGTTAACTTTAAAACATGAATAGACCTAGGGTGTGATGTTTTAAAGTATTAATAACTTTTAAGCTTTGTAATAAGCATGTTTAAGAGTATGAGATCATCCACTTTTAGTTTAAGTGAGTTTTCTAAATGTTAATAGTTTTACTTTTAAGTATTATTATAGACTTAAGTTATGGTTTTGGAAGTAGTATTTAAATGTACAAGATTTAGGGTTTTACATAAAATTGTGATTATTTCTTATTTAAGAATGTTCTTAAAGAATTTACCAACTAAATAATAAATAAGGATTTATTTGTTAATAACCTTAAAATGTGTTGGAATTACATAATTAGTATTTTTCTAGGGAAACATACTTACTTAAGATCTTAGAAGTGAATTTTATTTAATTTAGGTGTTATCATTATTTTTACAAAATTCTACAAAGGATTATATATCTTTAAATATTTGCTTCAAGATTATTTGAAAACAAATTAAGTTAGTATTTTTATATAATAGTAGATTTATTTTCATATGCAAAAATGATTTTTATTCATTTTTAGGACTTTCCTTATTTTGTGAAATTTCACTTAGGTTTTAATGGTGTTAATATTTCTCTGCATTTTATTTTACTCAAACAAACAATGTTATATTTTTCCTAGGTAGATATTATTTTTGTATTCATTCCAATATGTTATATGTATTTTTAGGATTTTTCTATATTTTTATAGGGCTAAAATTCTTCCAGGGTTATTTTTGGAATTTCACATTTGGTTTATTAGTTATTTTGAAATATTCATTTTTCTTTTCCTATAAAACTAACTCTGGCCCGTGGGCTGGTTAAGACTAACCCGACCCAGTTGGGCCTAGGGTCAAAGCCCACCCCAGCCCAACACCTCTCCTCTCTCCTCTCACTTACACGCACACCCACACTCGATCCTCTCGTTCCTCTCTCTGCCCGCACGATGCGCCACCGCCAGTGCTACTGCGGCAGGTCGCCAGCCAAATCCAGCACCGCCGCCTGCCGACAAGGCCCCGACTCGATCTCCTCCATCAATTCATATCGCCTTGCTGTCGCTCTGCTTCCCTGTCCACACCTCCACAAAACCCTAGCCCCCACGGCTTGGGTCGCCGGTGCTGAGGAAGGGGCGACCCGGCATCCCCTAGTCCTTGCCATCACCGACGCGTGCCTCCAAGTCAAGGCCCGCCTCCTGCTACTTCCTCACGGTGACCTCAACCCCGACGCCAGTGGGATGGCAGTGGTTGATGCAACCCCGGCGTCCTACGCCGCTGTCCCGCGGCCCTACTATAGGAAAGATGATGGTGTACTGGGGTCTAGGTGAAGCTGTGCTATTCCCATTGTGGTGGTGGTGGTTTCGGCGTGTGGCTCGGCGTAGGTAGCAGTGCCACCGACGCTCCTTGTGCCGTCATGCAGTTAGGTTCCCTACGCCATTTCTGCTTCCTCCTCGGCGAGCTACGGCTTGCCACCAGGTAGGTGATCTTCATCTTCTACTTCTTTCTCCCCTTTGCCCTTGTATTCTCACTCAGATGATTACTCTAATTTAGGGTTCCTTCCCCCTCTGCCTGAACACTGATCTTGTAACCAGTTGTGCAATCTAAGATTTACTATTGATTTTATATATCTAAGCATATTATTGACCTAGATCATATGTTACTTGGATCTTCTAACATACTGAAGCTTATGTTTACTGAACCTTTGGTTCAATGGTTTATTCCTAAATTCGTGTGGGGTAATGACAGCACATGACTTTGCTCTGGTTCACCTAGATCAAATATCTGTTATATGTAGCATTTACATATCTACAGATTTACGAAACCTTCTGGTTGAATGCGTGTTAAAGCTGAATCTTGTTGTCTATGTGGAGCATCAAATAAGAATGATTCCTGGTAGGATCTTCCTAGGAAGATGTTGTAATCTACTTACTGATGATTTGCCGATGGTAAATGATGGGTTGGCTTTATATGTGGAATCCACATGGTGATCTGAACCTATGGTTCTATAATGATCATAGTCCCTTATTCAAGATTTTTGTATTTCTTTAGATGATTCCTAGTCTTTATTACTACGAAAATGATTTAATTTATTTAGTATGTTGTGAGATTGATTCTCTAAGCTGTTAACTAGACCCTGTGTACAAGGTTGTGGCTGGTGGACTTTGTAGATGAGCTTGCCATACTTTATGGGCATAATCTAGTTGCTTTGTTGTTTGATTTTGAGGATTAAATTCTCTTCTAAGAGGATATGCTCTATAGGCATAGTTTGCCTATGCCTTTCTATTACTGTCAACATGACAGTAAAATATACAGATGATTCTTGTAATCAAATGATGTTACTTACCTATGCATGCTTTTGTTGGTGCTTGTAAGTACTGCTGGCATAAGATGGTTTTCTTTTATGATGAATTCAGTTAGGGATTAATTGTGGGCTTTACTTTATTTGTGGGCAAGTGATTTGAACAATCTGGTTAACCATATGGCCACTATCTTGATGATTTGTTGATGTGGTGCCTCATAAGAGTGTGCACAATAGTGATTCATCACTGTGCAGTTGGCTGCATAGTTAATCTCACCTTGTTTTTGTAATCAGCAGCAGATCTTGATGATCTACACCATAAAAATGATGCCAAGACCCCCTTGCCAATGATGCATAGGCTGAGGCTGCTATTGGATAAGAACAAATGCCTTATGCTGCCTAAGTATCCCTGTGATGATCTTTGCATACCACTGTATGCATATCTGAGGATATCTTTTCACCACACATTATTTTCCTAATGGATCTGGTAAGAACATATGCTGTGAAGATGGATAATTACCTATTACTGTGAAGGTTTCTTGGATCTTGTTAGGGATGGCTGGGTGGTTGATCCTGACCAGCTTTTATGAATGTTTGTGGCTTTCTCCTCTGTCTCCTTGTTGGGGGGATAGCCCCGGGGTATAAAGGCCGAGTCAGCCGAGGTACGGCAAGGTCAAAGCAGATGCTGGCCGAGTCACCTCAAGGCAGGCCGAATCACGGGGTAACCCGGACCAAGGGATGTCCACCTAACTGGGTCTCAGCCGACTTATATCGTAAGTCGGTGAGATGTATCTAACTTGTATGCAGGTATAGGTGCGGCCGGATCTACTAGGTATGATCCGGGTTATACCAAGCTTACAAGAGAAGGAAGGTATCTCGCTGGTCAAAGGGTGACCACTGTATGCAGAGCGTGAGCGAAGCGGATAGAGGTCAGGACCACCGAGGTGTGGCCGACAAAGGTGACGAAGCCTGTGTCGGATGATGCGGGCGCCGCAGTGGCTCACGTAGCCTCTGCATGGATGACGCTGGGTTAAAGTGACCCGGTCGGCTTGCTATTTTGGGAGGAGGCATATTCCCTAGAATATGCCTCCACGTATGCCCTAATTGGAGACCTAGCCCCCCCTATATAAGGAGGGCTAGGGCCTCTGTAGAAGGGGTTGAGTTTTACTGGGTTGGTCTTTGACGAGTTGATCTTTAGAGGTTTATGTTCTACGAGCAAGTTCCTGAGGGCTAGCTAGTGGTGAGAGTAAGAGAGTTCCTTCTTCCTCCTCTCCCCAATACAGCTCGAGGAGCACTTGTAATCTGTGGAAGTGAATCAAATACAAAGCTACTGTGTGTGGAATCACCACACTATCCCTCCCTGGATTCCCCTAGTGCATTTAGTCCCCACCTTTAGCCTATACATGGCATTTGCCATGACACCACCACGATAGTTGGCACCCACCGTGGGGCTAGCAGCGCTAGCAGGGGTGAAGATCCGGATGGGAAACCTCATCGGCACCGGCGAACGCATCGTCTCCGGGCTCGTTCAGCGCTTTGGAGCGCTGGACTTTGTCAGCGACAACGCTGGCTGCTTCGGCAAGCGTCCTCTTCCGTGCAACGGCCTCTTCGTCAAGCTCGGCGCGCACAAGATCTACGTTGTTGTCGATGTGTCGTGCGTTCACCCGCGGCACGTCGTCGAAGGAGGCGAGCCACCCCTTAGCGTGGTTCACGGGCGCGTATCACTCGCTCGCCGGACCGTGCCGAGGTGATGATGACTGCACTAGGTGCAGGCGCAAGCAAGGATCCGGCACCAGATCCGGAGGTAACGCCTAAGGCACCGAGGAAAAGTAGAGGTCCTCCATTAGAAAGGCCGGAGAATGTGCTGCAACAGGCGATGGATAGCTTGGCAAACCCAGTAGCAGCAGCGGTAGATCCGGCTCAGGCATAGGCCGAGCTAGAGGAAACTAGGCAAAAAATACTAGAGGGTGCGAAAAAGATAGCCGCGGCTCAGCAGTCGTTGAACATGACACTTCGTGAGTACGCAAAGGCAAACAAAGTAGATGTTGTAAAAGTGAAGGGGAGAAACCTCATGAGTGAAATGAACAGAGAGGGTGATACTAGGATTGAGGAGTCAGAGAATTGTTTTTCCGTGGGGCTGCCAAAGTATAGTACCCCGGCAAAAAACCTTAGAGCAGCAGATGCAGTTGCATCCGAGTTAGAGGGTCTGACGGGTGAAGCCCGTCAGAGATAGTAAGATAGGGTCAATGAGTTGGTTCGGATCGCGAACAGGCAAAATGAGGAATTACTCAGGGCTAACCCGGAGAGAGATGGGGCCTCCAAGATCGTACATTCGGCGGTGGGTAACCCGGAGAAATCCGCTAGAGCTGCATTGTCGCCTCATGGCAGTCCTAGGAGAGAAGAAGTAGTAACCTCGGCCAGGAGGAACAAATAGATAGTCCCGTATGACCCGGCAAGGGCAGGGAAAGGAAAAGAAGTGTAGAGAAATGAGGATCGACGAAGTGTGAGCCAAGGTGAAGCTGGCCGAGGTAACCGCGACCAAGGCAATGCCGGTCAAGGGAATGCTGTAAACAGCAAATGCCGGACATCGTAATTCGGTAGGTGCAGGGCAACCGCAGCAGCGGAATATACCACGGCAAGAGCGTAGTGCCGGCCAAGGTATGCAACAGAGAGCAGCTCCACAGGAGCAAGATAGATACAATGACAGTGATTCGGAAATGGTGAACGCTAGGTATCCTAGACCGGATTATCACGTGATAGAGTTAAGATTGGGAGGCAGGAATTTGATGCCTGATGATGCCAGGCTGAAACTAGATCGGTTGTATAGGTCGGAGCAAATTGAATATCAAGGTCCCCCCGGGTCCAGCGTGTTTTGGGCCCCGGATCATGAAGGAACCACCGGTACCTAACTTCCAGTTACCTAGACGCACAAAAACGTATGACGGCAGCACTAAGCCAGAGGATTGGTTGATTAACTATGCTACAGCTGTAAAAATTGCTACAGGCAACTTGAGATGGGCAGTGAGATACGTACCCCAGATGTTGGAGGGGCCAACGAGGGTATGGCTAAACAATTTGCCGCCCAGAAGTATTAACTGTTGGATCGATTTTGAGGAAATGTTTTTCAGCAATTTCTCAAGTACGTATCAGAGGCCGAATAGGCCACAGACCCTAGCAATGTGCAAGCAGAGACCGAATGAGACGGACCGGGAGTTCTTAACCCGGTGGTGTACCGTGCGAAACTCATGTGAGGGTGTGATTGAGTCACGGGCCATGGCATGGTTTGCGCAAGGGTGCAGATATGCAAGCATGTTGTGGCAAAGATTGCAAAGGGATATGCCAACTACATTAGCAGAGACAATCCGGATTGCTGATTCGTATGCTTTGGGTGATCCGACTCAACCCAGGCTCGTGTCAAATGAGTCAAATGAGGAGTACTACCAGAGAGATGGAGCCGGGTCATCCCGGAGGAATGACTACCGGGGTAAAAGAAGAGATGACAGACCGGATTACCGGTACAGTTCACAACAAGTTGCTGATGTGAATCAAGATCAACCCGGAGCAGGGGGCAATCAACGTCAAAAAACTGGAGGACAACAATGGACACCGAGAAATGATGGCAAGAAAACTTGGACACCAGAGCAAAAGAAACAGTGGCAAGAAAAGAAGGACCGTCCGAGGTATACTTATGAGTCAATGCTAGATCAGCCGTGTAAATTTCACATGCCAAATCCGAGTAACCCAGCGGGTCATACAACAAGGCAGTGTGAGTGGATGCGCAAGATAGAACAAGGTGGTTCGGGGAATGCTCAGGCACCTCAGAATGATCAACCTCGGAAGGATTTACCCCGGCAACAATTGCTCTCCGGAGCAAACACGCAACACTTAATGTTGCCTCCCCTCCGCCGAGGTATGACAACCATGCGAGAAGGGATGCAGTGCATTAAGTGGAAGACCAGCATCAACCGGATCAGAGGTACCCCGGAAAAGAGGGGAGGAATGAGTACAGAGAGCATCATCAGAGTTACTGTGTGTTTACCACAGAGGAAACAGATAGAAAGAGCTTGCAGCGCCGACACATGGAGGTGAATGCGGTAATGCCCGCTGTGACGAGGTATATGCCTTGGTAGGACCAGGAAATTACCTGGAGCATCAAAGATCATCCCAAGCTTATGCCAAGCCCTGGTTCGTATGCGCTAGTGCTGAACCCAACATTCATAGGGCCAAATACAATGTGAGATTCTCCAAGGTGCTGATAGATAATGGCAGTAGCATCAATATCATGTATGCGGATACGATGCACAAGTTGGGTATCTCGGAGAACATGCTCCAGGCTACAAGGACAACTTTCCATGGCATTGTGCCAGGCATTTCTTGTGAGCCTATAGGCAAGGTTAGGGTTGACGTATTGTTCGGCACGCGAGATAACTACCAAACTGAGAATTTAGAGTTTGAATTGGTGAACTTGGAAAGTGCATATCACGCGTTACTCGGTAGGCCAGCACTGAACAAGTTCTTGGCAAGTTGTCACATCAGTTATCTGAAGATGAAGCTGCCCGGGCCAAATGGTGTGATTACCATAACTGGTGATTTCCGATGTTCTATTGAGTGTGCGTCAGCCAGGTCTAACCTAGCCGAGTCACTCGTGATTGCGCAAGAGAAAAGAAAGATACAGGAAGTGGTGGCATTGGCTCAGTCTGCACAACAGTATATGCCGGCACTGAGTAACCCGCATGGTAGTGTTTCGTTCCAGGCATCAAAAGATACCAAGAAGGTGCCTATTGATGACATGTTCCCAGAGCGCACCGTAACAATTGGTGCCGGGTTAAATGACAAATAGGAAAGAGAGCTCGTCAACTTCCTCCCTGAGAATCGGGATATTTTTGCTTGGTCCACATAGGACTTGCAAGGTGTTCCGAGGGAGTTGGACGAGCACTCTTTGAATGTGAGACCCGGAGCAAGGCCGGTGAAGCAACCTCTCCGCCGCTTCGCCGAAGATTGGAGAAAAGTCATTGGAGATGAGATAGCTCGGTTACTAGCAGTTGGATTTATCATGGAAGTTCTTTACCCGGATTGGCTATCTAATCCGGTGCTGGTGGAGAAGAAAAAGGACGATCCGAATGTGGCACTGGTTTGGCGCATGTGTATCGATTACACGAACCTGAATAAGGCGTGTCCAAAAGATCCATTCTCACTGCCAAGGATAGACCAAGTCATAGATTCTACTGCTGGGTGTGAGTTGTTGTCGTTCATTGATGCGTATTCTGGTTTCCACCAGATACCCATGAACCCAAGTGATCAAATAAAGACTGCGTTTATCACCCCGTATGGGGCTTATTGCTATCACGCCATGCCATTTGGTTTACGTATTGCAGGGGCAACGTACTAGAGATGTATGCAGAAATGTTTGCACGACCAAATTGGTCAAAATGTGCAGGTATATGTGGATGATGTTGTTATCAAGACCAAGGAAAGCAAAATGCTCCTTGACGATATCAGGCAGACATTTGCGAACCTAAGGAGGTTCTGAATGAAGCTTAACCCGGAAAAATGCACTTTGGTGTCCCGGCTGGAAAATTACTCGGATTTCTTGTCTCCAGCCATGGTATCGAAGTCAATCCAACTAAAATCCGGGCCATAGAGCGAATGGAACTACCGAAGTGTCTTAACGATGTCCAGAAGTTCACTGGTTGCTTGGCATCTTTAAGTCGGTTTGTATGTCGGTTGGGACAAAAGGCACTGCCTCTCTATCAGCTCATGAAAAAGTCGGACAAGTTCATTTGGACGCCGCAGGCCAATGAAGCCTTTATCCAATTAAAGAAGATGTTAGCCACTGCACCAGTGTTAGCATCTCCACTATCAAAGGAACCAATGTTGCTTTACATAGCCACAACCAACCGAGTTGTAAGTGCAGTAATTGTGGTAGAGCGCGAGGAAGAGGGTAAGTCAGTGCAAAGGCCAGTATATTACCTAAGCGAAGTGTTATCCGCGTCAAAGCAAAATTATCCGCACTATCAGAAAGTGGCATATGGTGTGTACATGTCGGCTAAGAAGCTAAAACACTATTTTGAGGAGCATCCCATCAAAGTAATATGTGAAGCTCCCATATCCGAGATAATGAGTAACAAGGATGCAAGTGGCAGGATTGCAAAATGGGCAATGGAGCTAGCTCCTTATGCGCCACAATACGACAGAAGAGAAGCAATCAAGTCTCAGGCTATGGCCAAATTTTTTGTGGACTGGGCCAAGGTGCAATATGAACCACCGCTACCAGATCCGAATTACTGGAGAATGCACTTTGACGGGACAAAAACAAAAACGGGGTTACGCGCCGGAGTTGTGCTTACCTCGCCAAAGAATGACCAGCTGAAGTATGTGCTGCAGATCCACTTCGCAGCATCAAACAATGTCGCGGAATATGAGGCACTTGTGTACGGGCTTAAAGTGGCAAAAGAAGTTGGGATACGTCGGATCCAATGCTTTGGCGACTCGGATTTGGTAATACAGCAAGTGTCGGGGCTGTGGGACGCTCTTGATCCAAACATGGCATTATACAGATTCCATGTGCAGAAAATATCTGGTTATTTTGAGGGATGCGAGTTTCGCCATGTGCCCCGGGTGGAAAATGAGGCTGCCAACGTATTGTCGAAGCTCGGATCAACCCGACAAGCAATTACATCGGGTGTAGCATTAGAACACCTCAGAAAACCATCTATCAGACCATCCCTAGAAACCGACTCAATCTACGTCCCGGAAGATCCGGAGTCTGGAGCTGCACCCATGGACATTGACATGGGAGATGGTAGGCGAAACCCGGGGACTGCCTCGGCGAACCCAAGGACTGCCTCGGCGAACCCGGGGATTGCTTCGCAAGACCCGGGGACTGCTCAGCGTGATCCGGTTGAGGTTATGCCGGTGGGTCAGATGGAAATTGATGAGGATGTGTTCCGAGTGCGAGCTGTACCAGCTTGGGCGTTGCCCATATTTCAATTCCTGAAAGATGGAACCTTACCCGCTGAGGAGGTGTTGTCCAGGCAAACTCAGAGGAGAGCAAAGGCATACACGATCATCAATTCCGAGCTATACAAAAGGAGTGTGACTAATGTTCTCCAGCGACTTGTTGACCCGGAAGAAGGGCTTGACATCCTCCAAGATATACATCAAGGGGAATGTGGGCATTATGCCTTGTCCAGAGCCTTGGTAGCAAAAGCTTTCCAGCATGGATTCTACTGGCCAAGTGCCTTAGAACAAGCAGAGGACTTGGTAAGAAAATGCAACGGTTGTCAGAGGTATGCTACCAAGACACATATGCCAATGTCGGAGCTCAAGACCATACCAATCACCTGGCCATTTGCCGTATGGTGTTTGGACATGGTTGGCCCGTTCAAACCAGCGAGGGGAAATATGACTCACATTTTGGTTATGGTTGATAAATTTACGAAGTGGATTGAAGTAAAGCCAATAAGAAAATGTGATGGAGCTACAGCCGTGACATTTCTCAAAAACATCATCTTGAGATACGGTTATCCTCACAGTATCATAACAGATAATGGCACAAATTTTGCTGAAGGAGCATTTGCATGATTCTGCCAAGATAAGAAGATCCGGCTGGACGTTGCCTCGGTAGCCCACCCCGCATCGAACGGACAAGTGGAGAGATCCAACGGATTAGTATTATCCGGGATAAAACCCCGGCTCATTGAGCTGCTGCAAAGATCAGCGGGGTGCTAGATAGAAGAACTACCAGCAGTACTGTGGAGTTTAAGAACAACTCCGAATCGATCAACAGGCTATACGCCATTCTTTCTGGTATATGGGGCAGAAGCTGTATTACCAGCCGACATAGAGCATGACTCGCCTAGGGTCACCCAATACACAGAAGCCGAAGTGCAAGAAGCCCGGCAAAATGATGTTGATCTGCTGGAAGAAGCGAGAGAATTGGCATTGTCCAGATCCGCCATATATCTGCAAAATCTCCGATGCTATCATAGCCGGAAAGTAAACCTCCGAGTCTTCCGAGAAGGTGATCTGGTACTCCGGTTGGTACAACGTACTGCTGGCATGCACAAGTTATCCCCCCCACGGGAAGGGCCATTCATTGTGAGCAAAGCATTGCACAATGATTCTTATTATCTTATCGATGCAAAATCACAGGAGAAGAACAAGGCGGACAGGTCCGGCGAGGAATCTAAGCATCCATGGAATGTAGCTCTACTTCGTCCTTTCTACACTTAGCAGAGAAGTGTATGTATCCAAATCTCTCATATGTCGGTGTGTATGCCGGCAATGAGTCTATCAATGAAATGTGGGCACCTCGAGCAGTAACTCGGGGACTGCCTTGAAAATATTTGTTGTCTTATGTATTTATTATTTATACATTGGCTGGCGTAAGTTGTTTCTACTTAAGTCGGATTAGTAGTGTGTGAGCACCAAGAACCCAACTCTTCGACTTGCTGCTGTCCAACAAGATTTGGCTTCATGGCAAGCAAGAGAACAAGTTTGGAATTGCGTAGCACATGAAAAACGACTAAGGAAAGAAACTTAATCGAGCCAACGTTTGTTTTGCGGACTAACCTTATGTTTACTTTCGATTTATTATGCTGAATTATTTTAAGCTAATCCTAAAGTTTCCAAGTATTGTTAAGACAATTTTTGAAGCTCGGACTCGTAAGTCATAAAACCAAACCAAGCTAGACACGAGCCGAGCCAAGAGATTGGATGAACAAGAAAATGAAACTCGGGGACTACGCCCAAGTCAATCCAGCATAAAAACTTAGTAGCAAAATATCACTTGTGTGCTTGATACAATTGCACCCGGCATACCGGGGATCTGATGAAATTTAAAGTGTTTATAATCAAGGAGCACCAGGAGGAGGTAATTCGGCGCCAGCAGGTGCAGCCCCAACCTCGGATTCAGAGTCATCTATGTCTTCCTCGACGTCTGAGGCTTTGTCCTCTTCATCCTCATCCGAATCGTCTTCAACGTTTTCAGCATTTTCATCGTCGGCGGCATCTAGGAAGCTTGGTCCCTCGTTCCATTGATGAATGTGGGCATATTGGATGAAGCTATGGGCGCAAGCCTTGCTCCGAGCTACCCAATCCGGGTCAGTGGACCACCTTGATCCGGCACGCATGCGCTCAAGGAGTTTGAGGTGAATCTTCTCGTACCACGTAAGCACGTAGTGAAGAACGATCTCAGCTCCGGCGCGTCCAGCTGATTCTCTCTAGAGATCGAGCTGAGTCTCGCATTCCATAAGCCTAGCAAAAAGAGCAGGGGCACCCTCCGGAGTATCTTCTCCAGGCCAAAAGGCATTGAAGATCCGGACTGCTACATCCAAGATGTCCTTGCCGTAGTTCTTCACAATCTCGACACGAGAGGACAAGCTGACCAGCAAGTCCTCCAAGTCATATGGAATTTCTCCAATGCCAGGGGTAATTGGGGTACCCCTCTTCTGGCGGAACTTGGCGACAGCGGTAGTTGCAACAACATTGCCCTCTGGAAATTTGTCTGAAAACGAGACAGGTGAAATAAGTGAGAAGGGTTGACCCGAAGAGATTCATGACAATTGAAGAGAAAAGGAACTTATGAGAAATGTGGCTGTGGATCCGGGTTAGCTCCTTGGTGCAGTTGTCACGCCTCTCCCGGAGTTGAACAAGCTCAGCATTCGCCGACTCAAGTTTAGAGTCGGCCTCCTTCAGCAATTCTTGGTCCTTGGCAATCTAGAGGTTGAGGCGCTCGCGCTCTTCAGTAAAGTCCTGGCCAACTTTTTGAAGTTCATATTGGTGATGCGCTTTCAGCTTCTTCATGTCCGCCTTAAGCTTAGCAATTTCATCATCTTTGGTTCGGAGGATGGCGAGCTCATCATCTTTCTTCTTGAGTTCAGCTTCATGCTGCCCTGCTTGTTCGAGAAAATGCAGCATCATATCAGGCACGGGCACACTATCTTCAAGAGAGGCTGAAACAGTTTGCTGACCCGGCAAAGCCGAGGTATGAATGTTTGCCGAGCCAAGGAGAAAAGGAGATAGAGAGCATAGCAAGGTTGAGCAAGAATAACTTACCCTTTATCTGGTCCAAGTTTTTCCTCATGATGGTACTCTCAGCCTCCACCCCAGCCGCGAAATCCGAATGATGGATTAGTTCGGCAGAAAAAGATGAAGAAAAATGGAGAAATGCCAAGGAAGAAACTTACCCCTTTTATCGTGTTTGGCGATAAGCACAGTATGTTTCGCACACAGCGTTTTGTGAGTATCTAGGAGACGCTGAAACTCAGCACTCCGGCGATTGGTGGTCACCTGAAAAAAGTACAAAAAGATAGCTTAGTCTTGTGCATATTCGAAGTGTACAAAATCCAGGCCAAGTGGAACTTAACCTGGCTCTAGGAGTGTGCATATTCGAAGTGTACAAAATCCAGGCCAAGTGGAACTTAACCCGGCTCTAGGTGTTTGCATATTCGAAGTGTACAAAATCCAGGCCAAGTGGAACTTAACCCGACTCTAGGTGTGTGCATATTCGAAGTGTACAAAATCCGGGCCAAGTGGAACTTAACCCGGCTCTAGGTGTGTGCATACTCGAAGTGTACAAAATCCGAGCCAAGTGGAACTTGACCCGGCTCTAGGTGTGTGCATATTCGAAGTGTACAAAATCTGGGCTAAGTGGAACTTATCCCGGCTCTAGGTGTGTGCATATTCGAAGTTATCAAGGAGCTACGTTAGTTTTCTAAGGAGCATCCGGCCGAGTAACAAGTTACTCCCTCGGAGGCTCGGGGACTAATGGCTATATCACTAATATCTACAACATGTTAAGGAAAAGACAAAGTAACGTACCTCCATCATTCGACCCGCAAGATTAATTGCCTTGGTAGCAGTATTCATCTGCACAGTCGGCGGGACCGAACTTCTCTAGGAGATCGTTATTGTGGATGAACTCCGCCTTGTTCCAGTTGTTCACAAACTCGACCAAGGTCAGAGGATATCGCTCGCCGCTGAGCATGTGGGGTACCACTAGACCCTTGGCATGCGCTTCCCTTCTCTCAACCTGGGCAACGGCAGGGCTGGTGTGCAAAACAAGTTGCACATCAGCTGGCTAGGCAGGGGCGTCCTTCGGCAGTGGAGTCTTCTTCGTGAGCATGGACGCAAGTGTACGCTGTCCAGCCTCGATTGATGCTGCCCTGGTGGCGTCAGGAGCCTTTTTGCCCTTGGGCTGCTGCTGAGAAGTTGAAGTTGCTGCAACTGATTTTCCCTTGGGAGCCGCCTTGGTGCTAGCTTTGGTACTGCTGGTATCTTCTCGCCGAGCCTTGGAAGACTCGGACGAGGCAGAAGGACTTGATGCTGCTGATGGTGCTTTTGCTATTGCTGGGGCTGATGATGATGCTGGTCTTTGTGGTGGCGGAGGTGCTGTGGGTAACTCGGATGAAGCTGGTTGCGGCGGAGCTGAAGTGGTGGTTGCTGCTGCCTCGGCAGAGCCAGTCTCGCCCGCTCCAAGGTTACCCTCCTCTTGACGAGGTTGGCTGGAACCCGGAGCAGCCGCTGAACCCTCCTGAATGGGGCTCAACGGGCGTGAGTCGTCGCCACGAGGGGGAGAAGGGCTATGTCGGAGCGAAGAAGCAATACCGGATTCGCTCTGGGGAACCTCTACCGCGGCCTTGCCGAATCAAATCATAAATGATGAGAAACTATAACAAAGGAAGAACAAATAAATAGCAAAGGGAGAAGTGGCTTACTCATCCGAGGTCAGAGGCTCTTTTGGCTTCCGAGCCCTCCGGGCTGTGGCCTTGGTTGCAGGCTTGGTGGCAGTTTTGTCCCCGGACTTCATTCGCCTTTTAGCTGGCTAAGAAGGTCTGGAGGAAGATGCAGATGGAGCTCCCCTCTTCTTCTTCGGTGCGACCGGGACAGGCTCACCCACGGCAAGGGGATGGTCTTCATGGATCTGCCCACCGGGGTTAGCTGATGCCAGAAAAGCATAAGAAAGAGGGACAACGTCAAATGCCTCCATCACCTCAATGTCCGAATCATCTTCATCATCGGGCCAATCTCTAATGGAAGAGAGTTTACCGGTGGGTCGCTTGGTCGCATCGGCCATCGGAAGGAACATCTCCTGATCCGGTTCCTCTTCGTCTGAGGTATCCCGGTCAGGCGCCCATTTGAGGGAAGGCTCGGTGCCATCCTCGAGGGTCTGCTTAAGAAACATCTAAGGGAAAGAAAAGACAAAGGGATTAAACCTACAACAGAAACCGACATATGATACAATTTGGAGAAAGTTTGGGGCACGAGACTTACCGCGGGGGGAAGCCTATCTCGGCAGAAGTGTTCGATCCCCCACGCCCACTCAGCCGAGAAGTCCTTCTTAGTGGTGAAGAGGGCCTTGACCCGGTGGAAGATCTCAGTGTTGCTCAACTCAAATGAGGAGGTCCGGTTGGGGTCACGGCCCCAGCTCATGTGGCAAACTTTATGTGTATGTTTCTGGAGGGGGAGATCCGGTTGCGGACGAACGTAATCATCGCGTCCTTGTTGCGCAACCCCAAGTCCTTTAGCTCCTGGAACCTTTTGTTGACTTGGTTCACCAGGACGGTGGGCTTCTTGGGGATAGCGTCCCACAGATCCGGATTGGGAGGACCTGGAGCATAATGGCACAGCCGAATCAGATCTTTAGATGTGCTGTTCCGAACGTAGAAGAAAGTCCGGGCCCATCCCTTGCAAGGGTCAAGCCCCGTGACTCGGGGGAAGATGGACTGCTTCTAGGGAGAGATAGAGGCAGCGCCGAACTGTGTAAGCTGCTTGTCCTCCGGGTCAAGTTCTATGTTCGGAATCACGTTCCGGCGAAGGCCAAAGAACCGGATCCAGAGCTCCTTCGTGGGCCATAGTCCGGCGTAGCCCTCGATGGTGGAAGCGAAGTCAGAGAGAGACGAGATGGCGTTAGCCAGAAGATGGTGCGGCTGAAGCTCATACGTATCGAGCAAGTCGTGGAAAAAATCACTAACTGGGAGACCAAACCCACGTTGGAAGTGAGATAGAAACACCACATACTCACCCGGATTGGGTGAGGGGGCAAGCTCGGCGGCAGCGAGGCGTGCGGTAACACCCTCCGGGATGCTCCTGGTGCGATACAACCAGTCCAGGTCATCCTGGCAAACCCAGGATCTAGCCCACGCACCGCGGTCGGCGTTCGTCGCATCTTCCTCCATCTCCTGCTCTGCGACGACGAGCTCCTCTTCAGTCATCTCGAGATCACTGCCCTCACTGGCGCTAACGGCGGTGGGTGTCAGTGGCCTAGATAGGCGAGGACCCGTGGCGGAAGAGATGCGGGGAGGTGGCAGCAACGCGGGTGCGCGTGGAAGCAGTGCAGCGGCGGTGCTGCTACTTAGATGCAGTGGCAGCGGCGCTATCGCTAGAGAGGAAGAAGAAGAAGCAGCGGCAGAGGGGCACGGAAGTGGGGAAAGAACCCAAGGTGCGCACCCCTCCCCTATTTAACCACTCCCTTGAGGGGTAGTGGGATCGTGTTGTGCGGGCGGGCCACACGGTGTGGCCGTGTATGACCCGGATCAACCAATCAGCAGCGAGCCACAGGAAAGGCCACATGGCGCAGGAGATCCCATGACGTGACGTTATGATGCAGTTAACAAGGAGACAGGCACAATGTGACATGTGCTACAGTAATAACTGACAATTACTGCGGCGGTTACTGGCGCATGCCCTTAAAATGAGGCAAACGTGATGATTAACCTCCACGTGGGGAAGCGTACAAGAGAAGGAAGAATGATCCGGATGAATATGAGGTGACCCGGCCAGCGAGTGAAAACTCGGAATGTGCCAAGGGAAAGTAAACCTATGAAAATCCGGACTATGAGGTAACTCGGAAAGAGAACCAAAGGCTCGATAAAATTGAACCTGCTGTGGCCTTAGCGGCTAAGGCAGCTAAGACCGCACCAGCTTCAGGGACTAATGTTGGGGGATACCCCCGGGTAGGGTCACGCCAGGGTATAAAGGCTGAGTTAGCCGAGGTACGGCAAGGTCAAAGCAGATGCTGGCCGAGTCACCTCAAGGCAGGCCGAATCACGGGGTAACCCGGACCAGGGGATGTCCACCTAACTGGGTCTCAGCCGACTTATATCATAAGTCAGTGAGATGTATCTAACTTGTATGCAGGTACAGGTGCGGCCGGATCTACTAGGTATGATCCGGGTTATACCAAGCTTACAAGAGAAGGGAGGTATCTCGCTAGTCAAAGGGTGACCACTGTACGCAGAGCGTGAGCGAAGCGGACAGAGGCCAGGACCACTGAGGCGTGGCCGACAAAGGTGACGAAGCCTGTGTCGGATGACGCGGGCGCCGTAGAGGCTCACGTAGCCTCTGCATGGATGACGCTGGGTTAAAGTGACCCGGTCGGCTTGCTATTTTGGGAGGAGGCATATTCCCTGAAATATGCCTGTAGAAGGGGTTGAGTTTTACTGGGTTGGTCTTTGACGAGTTGATCTTTAGAGGTTTATGTTCTACGAGCAAGTTCCTGAGGGCTAGCTAGTGGTGAGAGTAAGAGAGTTCCTTCTTCCTCCTCTCCCCAATACAGCTCGAGGAGCAGTTGTAATCTGTGGAAGTGAATCAAATACAAAGCTACTGTGTGTGGAATCACCACACTATCCCTCCTTGGATTCCCCTAGTGCATTTAGTCTCCACCTTTAGCCTATACATGGCATCTGCCGTGACACCACGATGACACTCCTTCTAGTGTAGCTGCTGCTGCCCTTTTCTTCACATGAACCTCCTCTTCCTCGAGTTCCTGATGTGAATCTTGATCACATCTTTCCTTGCTACTGTTGCTTGTGTTACTTCTTTGAACATGGCAAGAATATGTGTGGATAAGCTTGTGGAAATGGAATAGTTGATGGCGGGTGTAGATAAATGGATCTGAGGAGAGATATGGATCAACTTCTAGCTGATCTACTACGGTTGGTTCCTTTTTGAATACTACCTGGTGCTGCCCTGAGGTGTTGACATCACAACAGTTGCATGTTGTAGTGTAAGCTGCCTGCCTGTCTATTGCTAGGTGTGGATCAGATCAAGTACATCCTAATATTTCTTGGGGTTTTTACCTTTTGCCTTTTACTAATCTGGTGAAACTTGCCCCTCTCTTAGGCCAGTGATGCATATAGTCTGAGGCAAAAATCTGGATAAGAACAAATACTACTCTTTGGACCCTCTTTTACTCTGCTCAATGATGTGAATAGCAATGCATTTCACTGCCAAACTGAGAGCACACTAATTAACACTAACCCCTTTCTTTTTTGTCTTATTAGTCTTTGTTTTCAGGTACCAAGAGAAAATATAGGAAGATCTTTACTGGATGTAGGAATTTAGTTATAGGTGTTTTCTTTACTATTTTGTAATTTACTTATTCCTTTGTAAAAGACATTGTAATATATATATATTGTTTTGCAATAAAGAATTCTTTTAGTTATTTCATTTCTGCAATTCCTTTTTCTATTTATTTGTTTCCTATACTTTATTTTCATTCTTTTATTGTAAAAGAACAATAATACTATATATATGTAATAATAAAGATTATCCTTTTCCATTATTAAGTCTTATATATTATTCATTTTATTTATTCATTGTAATATTTATATAACATTAATGAATTCAATAACTCATTTCTTTATTTATAATCTAATTCAAATTTCTTTTGAATTCAATTTAATCATTTGTATTTTCAAATATGAAATAATTCCTCTCAAACACAAAGATACAATAGAGGTCATGTCGAAGTCTATAGCACTTGCCCAGATGTTTCCATCAGAAGAAGAGAGATCCCAATCCCTCACTGGCTTCTTTAGTTTTGCGCGAAAATTCCTCGATTTTTCTTATGCATGAATGCAATGCACACACCTCATCTCAGCTTATTTCTGAGCTCTAATGCTGGGATTTTACAGATACCTCCTCTTGCTTGCTCGTCTTTTACTCAAGTCTTCCGCGCTTTTCTTCCCATTACTATGTAACTATAAGTTAATAACCTGCAAAAATCCAAAGAGAGCACCAAGATAATTTCAAAAGAAATAAAATCAAAAGATACTCTATTTTTTTGTCTTTTATTTTATCAATGCAAAAACTGGAAGTAAACATGCAACTAAAAGGAAAGTAAATAAATCAAAAACATAGTATGAATGTAAAGGTGGAATTTTTAACCTCCTCAAGCTTAGGCTTTTGGCCTAACTTGGCTTACTGCTTGTCATTGTCGTCGTTTGGTGGGTGGTTGTAGTATGGGTTGTAGTTTGGGAACTCTGACATGAAATGAGTGAAGTCCTGAGTGAGAGTGAGCACATTGGCGTTCACGTTGTGCAACGTGTGTTCTCCACATCGCCGACGCGGGTCACCAAAGTGGTGTCCTCCATCCTGGGGTCATGTTGGGCTGCTGCTGGTGTTGCTAATAGTATTGTTGCTGGAATTGATGTTGTTGGAATTGGTGTTGCTGGCCGATGACTGGTTCCTGCATCCAAAAACAGGGTTATTGTAGAACTTGTAGAAGCAAATATTTATTAGAAAGTTCGTCCCAAGGAAGCTTCACAAATGGAAACAACACATCCCCACAGCCACGTTGTCAGTATGACCACGTTCGCACCCAAACGGCGTATAGAAATAGTCTACTCTATAGGTTGCTAGGATAATAGTAATTGAGAGAGGTTTAAAGTAACTAATAATAAAGAACTAAATGAGAACAAAGTAAACCAAAACTGAAAGTAAACAAAGGGGTTGTAGATGTAGAATTGACTAGAGTAAAGGCGGGTCTGGGCTTTCGGTCTCACTAGTACTAGAGGGGCAACTATGTAGCCATCTACTGGAATTATACAAGATACATCTTTAGATAAATAAACGATCCCCAATGATTCCGGGTTTTTACACATGTGTACTATATAGAGCCTCGCGTCGTTGCCACTCGCGCAAGTCAATAATACACTCCAGACCAAAGGATCACATGAGCTCATCTATCTCCTCCTTGTCACTAGAAGAGAGAGTAATATAATAGATCACGCCACAAAGTCTAGGGTTGCATACTAGATCATACCTTACCCTAGAACCGAATCAATAACTCAAACATAGATGAATAATAACACAAAGGATGGAGGCGTTGATGGAGATGGAGATGGTGATGAAGTCGGTGCTCGGTGCATGGTGGTGGTGATGGTGATGGCCTCCTATTCCTCTTCTTGCTTGGATGGTTTGCAGGTGTAGATGGAGATCTAGATCATGGAGGTGTGGAGGCTATGGAGGCGGCACAACGGCAGGGCTCCGCCGTGTATGTCTATGGAGAGGGGTGCCTTCTCCCTTGGCTCCTCACCACTTTATATTGAAGCTTTCATTTTTATTTAGCAGTAGCTTTCATAAACTCATATTCAATCCCCATATAGTTGTGATAGGCGCTGCCAAATTGTCGGTGTCAAAATGACGTGCGAGCACGGCGATTCAGTGGGGGTTGGACATGGCACGACCACGGGAGAGACGGAGTGTAGGGGAGCAAGCCTAGGTGTATTTGGTGTCTTGCTCCATACGTTTAGGTAGGCTTTGCTTATGCTACCTCTGTCTTCCTGGAAGCAACACATAAAAATTGCTCTCAAAATCATGTAGTGGAGGGAGTGCTCCCTATTGGCCTGCCAAATGCTCATGTATAAAAATCAAGAAAGCTCTGTTGAGTCTAATAAAAGTGTCCTTTGTCGAAGAAAAAGAAGAATCAAGAAACCTATCCGAAGAAGATGCACTGAATACAAATGCACTCATTTTCTTGTTTTTATATCACATACATAAACCGTTCACAGCACAAGAAAAGGATATGAATGAACACAGATTCAATATGAAGCACACAAGTCTTTGCAACAATCAAATTAAATACATATTGTTTCACCGAAGAATAGTTGGAAGGGACAAAATGCAAAGCACACCAAATCACACCGCACACATTCAGCTTCATTCCCTCCATGCATTATTCCTTTAAATTCGCCGCGTGCCTTCTTTGCCTTGACAACTTTAATACAACAAAAAATTAAGAAATTTGTTGGAAAGGAATTATATATGCAGGGGCTATATATAGCATTACTAATTGAGAAGGTAGAAGGAAACCTGCAAGTTGTATTATCCTTGGATTAGTATCTTTCCGAGTTGATGTTTGATTCTTTGGGGCACCACATTAATATCATGCAGTTTGAGCTGAACGAGATTGGGCCGTACATGCCTAAGATCACCAATGTCGTTCCAATTGACTTCTCCACGTAGCGCCATGGTCTTGAGGCTTCCAAGGCTTTGTTCCATGAGGACCGATAACGGTATGACATCACCTTCCAGAATCAAGTGGCCAAGGAGACGCATGTTCCCAAGAGCAGCATCAAATGCATACCCGGCATGTTGCTCATGTAGGAAACGGTGCATCTCCAGTGATTCTAGGCTTGTCATCTTGTTCAACGGGCAGTTCTCTGCTGTCCACTTATTCGAGGCGTCCGGCTTGACACCGTGTAGTGTCTGCAGCTCGCTGCCACCGCCACCACCC
The DNA here is from genome assembly GCA_916181665.1 of Avena sativa. Classification (NCBI taxonomy): domain Eukaryota; kingdom Viridiplantae; phylum Streptophyta; class Magnoliopsida; order Poales; family Poaceae; genus Avena; species Avena sativa. Next base: position 621,248,776 of record OV702288.1, on the reverse strand, counting down.
CCATCTTCTTCCGCGATGGCTGGCATTTTCTTTGGAAGTGTGAGGTAGCTTGCGAGCACATGCCGCAGCGTCTTAATCTTCCAGAAATCCAGGTCAATTTCTTGAACGTGAGTGTTCCTTATGTCAAGCGTCTGCAGGTTGTGCAATCCCGAGATGCTGCGCGGAAGTTTCATCACGGCGAAGCAATCAATGCGTAGGTACCTCAGGTTAATCATGTCGCCAATATTATCCGGCAACTTACACCGCCTCGGCCCCTGTACGGAGATGACCCGAATGAACTTGGACGCGAGCAAGAAATCCAGATCATGGGAGAACTGAGCGTCGTTGTCCTCCTTGTTGATGATTCTGCAAATGAAGGACCGCAGCTTAGGCAACTTTTTTTTGGCGAAGGTGGTGGCACATCGTCTGCTGTTGTCACTCTGAACGGAGAGACGGCGTGCTGTTGGTGGCACACGGACGTCATGTACGATGTTGATGATCTCCATGAAGCCAGACTCACGGACCTCCCACTGCAGGAACCCCATGAGTGTATTGTGAACTCTAACAAACTGGATGCCACCACCGACTTTCATCTCCACTACCTCAACAAGGCACCTCAAGACCAGTTCCTTGAGGTAGTCGTGCCCAACCTCCTCCAGGGTCTTGCCATGGCAAGGATTGTTGATGAAGCCCTCCGCTATCCACATCCTCACAATCTGATCGGCAAGTAGTAGACGTGAGCTGTTGGGGCAGAAGGCCAAGTAGAGGAAGCAGGACCTGAGGTCGTTGGGGAGTTCTTCGAAGCTAGTCCAGAAGATCATTTCCATCCGCCTTCTTGTGCTACACAGGTTACCTGCTGCTTGCTGGTTAATATTATTGTCATTGTTGCCGCCAGCTTGTGTGCCAGACTTGAGCTGCTGCAGCACTGCATCCCACTCGACTGGCTTCTCCTTGAATCGAACAAGTCCGGCCAGAAGCACTATAGCCATAGGATACCCTCCCGTTATATCGTGCACCAATTCCGTGTACTCGTCGTCCTTTGGGTTCCTGGTATTCCAAAACACCCACCAATAATAATAGTTTTCACTTCTTCGTTGGGCCAACGACTGCAGCGACTCCTGGTGTCCTTTCCTTAGTACTTTCCAGAAGAATAGCTGCCCACTTCTTGCTCGATCCAAACGGGTCAGGAGGTGTACCCTGTTGATGCCATCTCTATTCATGCTATTAGCATGCCACGCGACTTCTTCATTCTCACTGTCCAATAGGAGTATCACACGGCTGCCAATGTCATTGTCTGGGAGGCTCGCCCTCAAGGAATTGAAGACCGTTTTGGATGATATGCCACCGAGGATTAACAGGTACCTCGCCCCATCAAGGGCATGATGGAGCTTCACGGTATAATGATAACAAGGCTCCGGATCACTCTGGTCATGCTCACCATGGTTGTCTGGGAAGCGCTGATGGTATGCACGCTGATAGAATGCACGAAAGTACAACTCTTTGATGAGATCTATCTCTCTGGAACCAGGCTTCATGTTGTACCACACTAAAATATCCGTCTCTGACTTCATCTCACTATTGATAATCTTTGCCAATGTATTCTTTCCGGCACCACTCTCCCCAACTACCGAGATGAACATAAGGTGATCTGGATTATGGCAATATCTGGATCCCCAAATATCGTAAACTACACCATCTTTATGGGCCATCATCTGCTTAACAATCTTCAAATCCTGGTCAAATCCCACGGCGTTCTCAAGGTCATCACGCCTGTATATACATATATACCCTTGTTAATTATTGCGCAAGCAATTAACATACTTACTTGGAATATATATATATATATATATATATATATATATATATATATATATATATATATATATATATATATATATAAAATAGTAAATGGGAAATTATGGGGTTGACATATAAAGTGTACCAGGCTGCAATGGCTGTGGTGGATGATGCCAATACCACTGAGGGTGTATGCTGGATCTGGTATTCCTTTTGGTTCTCAGATATTTGTTCCAGTCTGCTCTTGATAGTTTTGATCCGACCAGACAACCCATAGCGGACAACAACTTCGGCAAATAAACAAGTAAGGTATTTTCTTCGCAATTTTTTCCAGCTTGGACAACAGCCATGACCTTTGGGTCCAACAACCTGTTGTTAACCACAAAATCCATGCGTGAGTTACAAGCATAGCTGAATACACACATTTTTTTTTCTAGAAGCCTCTAAATCTTACCACTACAGAAACAAGTCAAGACGCTGACGGCCAGACGCTACGCCGATGACTATTTCTCGGGGCTGTCAGCGTAGGCCCCGAGGCGGGCAGCCGAACAAACTAGTCGTCGGCCTAGATTGACCATTGGCGTAGGCATAGGGGGCCGACGGCAGCCGTCGGTGTAGGGGTGCCTCACGTGGGACCAGGAGGCCGGACCGTGACGGCGAGGCGATGTCGTCAGGACTATGCCGACGGCTTTGGCATCGGCCCACCTTTCAACCCTACGCTGACGACTTTAGTGTCGGCCTAATTGTTTTTTATTTTTTTCATATGGACCCTCGATTAATACTTATGAACTTATTACTCTCAATTATTTTAATGTGCTTATTTTTCTCACCAATTATAGGGATTCGTACCACACGAAATCTTGTCTCTCACAGCTACACGTTGAGAAATTGTATAAGTGTTATCGCATGCGTCTGAACATGCTCGCACCCGGGAGCTAGATGTTGCCTAGCTAAGCAAACTTTGGTTTTCCATGTAGGTATGAATTAAACAGAACTAAACCAATAGAAAAGTATATTGGTCAATACTCGTATGGAGAAAGCAAGAGGGAGAGACCTGCGGGGCCCATGGGTTAGGGTTTCGCTAGAAATGGACCGCCGGAGCGTCGGAATCTCAGGAAAACCTGCGTGTGGCCCAAGCATACATGCACAAGTGTGGTAGAAGGTATAATATGCAGTACCTAGCTCCCGGGTGTGACCTTCTACAATTGCATGAGATAAAACTTAGAGAAGTGTTGCACCTGTATGAGGAAACTCCCGTTACATTGGTCAAACGGAGAGAAACCGGTGGAGTCTTGGGCCCAAACTTGGTTTTTCATATAGATATGACCTAAACAAACCTAAACCAATAGAAAAGTACATTGATATACCCTCGTACGGAGAATGCTAGAGGGCTAGACCTATGGGGCCCACAGATTAGGATTTCACTAGAAAAGGACCGCTAGAGCGCCGGAATCCCACGAAAACCTGCATGTGGCCCTATCATACATGCACAGGTGTGGTGGATGTCCATATATGCAGTACCTAGCTCTCGGGTGTGACCGTCTACAGTTGCATGCACAAGTGTGGTGGAAGGTCCATATATGCAGTATCTAGCTCCCAGGTGTGACCATCTACAATTGTATGCGATAACACTTAGATAACTGATGGACCTGTAGGAGGAAACTCCCGTTATATGGGTTAAACAGAAGGAAACCGGTGGAGTCTTGGGTCCAACCTTGGTTTTCCATGTAGGTATGTCCTAAAGAAACCTAAACCAATAGAAAAGTACATTGGTAAACCCTCGTATGGAGAATGCTAGGGAGCTAGACCAGCGGGGTCCATGGATTAGGGTTTCGCTGGACATGGACCGCCGGTGCGCCGGAATCCCACAAAAACATGCGTGTGGCCCTATCATACATTCAAAAGTGTGGTGGAAGTACATATATGCAGTACCTAGATCCCGAGCATGACCTTCTACAGTTGCATGCGATAACACTTAGAGAAGTGCTAGACTTGTAGGAGGAAACTCCCACTATATGGGTCAAACGGAGGGAAACCAGTGGAGTCTTGGGCCCAACCTTGGTTTGGCATGTAGGTATGGCCTAAATAAAACTACAGCAATATAAAAGTACATTGGTAAACCCTTGTATGGAGAATGCTAGGGGCTAGACATGCGGGGCCCACGGATTAGGGTTTCACTGGAAAAGCAATGTCGGAGCACCGCAATCCAATGAAAACCTTCTTGTGGCTCTTGGATACATGAACAATTGTGCTGGAAGGTCCATATATGCAGTACCTTTCTCTTGGGTGTGATCGTCTACAGTTGCATGTGATAACAATTAGAGAAGTGTTTGGCTTGTAGGAGGAAACCCGCGTTATATGGGTCAAACAGAGGGAAACCGACGGAGTCTTGGGCTCAACCTTGGTTTTCCATGTAGGTATATCCTAAAAAACCTATACCAATAGAAAAGTACATTTTTAAACCCTCGTACGAAGAATTCTAGAGGGATAGACCTGCGGGGCCCATGGATTAGGGTTTTGTTGGAAAAAGAACCATCGGAGCACCGAAATCCCACAAAAACCTGTGTGTGGCCATAGCATACATGCACAAGTGTGGTGGAAGGTCTGTATATGTAGTACCTAACTCCTGGGTGTAACCGTCTACAGTTGCATGCGATAACACTTAGAGAAATGCTAGACCTGTAGGAAGAAACTCCTGTTATGTGGGTCAAACAGACGGAAACCAGTGGAGTATTGGGCCCAACCTTGGTTTTCTATGTAGGTATGGCCTAAAAAACCTAAACCAATAGAAAAGTACATTGGTAAACCCTCGTATTGATGGAAATATGCCCTAGAGGCAATAATAAATGTATTATTATTAATATTTCTGTTTCATAATTAAGTTTATTATTCTATGCTATAATTGTATTAGTTTCAAATAATGTGTATTTGGAGAAAAACCATAATACATGTGTGGCATGATAAACACCAAGCAAAGATATCTCTAGTCATGCCTCTGAGACTAGTATGTATGCCAACGATAGTTTTAGTTTCCTAATTATGGGCAAGATGACAATATGATTGTAATGTTGTTGGTGACATATGTGATTAGAGTTGTTGGAGAAACAACGACGATGGATGGATCCAAACATGAGATACTATGAAACGCATCACCAATATAGTTATCGGTTTAATCTCACAAACATTGTATTTCCTTTACTAGAGATCGATAGACCATGAGACACATATGAACTTGGGTACAATATGGACATGGCAAGAGTCTCCAAGCGTTGCTCTTTACTGAGTAATTATAAAGTTGATGCTTGTTTATACCGAATGGTTTGCCAATCATTCACATGGCGTGCTTGTGGGAATTGATACTCCTGATGACGGAGAGATACACTCTAAGCCCACTCATGTACTATGATGTTCGTTAGCGTCTGGCTGGACAAGTGATCAAGTTGTTGAACACAGGAACATCGATAGTAATGGATGAGTAAAGTGTACATGCTAGGAAACGAGAATAACCTAGTGTTTCATCTCGGGCAATGAGTATCGACGAATCAATACGATATGTATCTGACTCAATACTATGGTTCACACAATAAGGATCTTCATGTTATTTGCAGGGATTGCTACTTGTATCAAGACACTGATAGTAATGATTGTTCCAGACTGAGTTCTGGACTTGTTCGCAAATATCCGAACCCACGGGGTCACACACTTAAGACGTTTTCGGCATTTTAGAATGTGACTTTGAATGAGATTGTAGAATGAAGTAATCCCAAAAGGATGTTTTGGAGTGGATGGAATTGTTCTGGATATTAGAAGAGGACGCTGGGAATATTTTATGAAGGTTTTGAATTAATTCAGAGGTGTCTGGAATTTAATTCGGAAAGCTTCGGAATAAATATTTATATTAATAATAAATAATAAATTATTATTTATTAATATCCTAGTGGGTCCCATGGGCCAAAGGGCCACATGGTCCCACACGAGCACGGGAGAGGGGGGAACCCTGGCAGATTTGGCCACAACCCTCGCATGGCCGGCGGGTGGAGGAGGTGGGGCGGCCGAGGTAGTGGGGAGGAGGAATCCTCCCCGGACTCCTACATTCCCCCAAGTCGTTTTGGGGAGTGGAGAGAAAGGAGGACTCCGCATTGGATTCAGACTCCTTCTCTCCTACTCTCTCTCATTAGTGGGAGAAGGAATGGAGGAGTCCTTATAGGATACGAATCCTAATCCTACTCTTCTGTTTGGAGGAGGGAATCCTCCTATATATTGAGGGGAGAGGTCAAGGGCAAGACACACAAGTTTACGAGGAGCCCCAACCCCAAACCGCCACCGCCACCGCCACCGTGCCACTACGCCACAACCGTCACCACGTCACCCCGCCGCTGGCCACCACGACTGTCAGCCACCGCCGCCACGGCCTCTGGTCCTCTTCCTCTTCCTTGTGTCGTTGTCCTTGTCGCATGGAGAAGATCTTCATCAACACCTGGAGAAGCTCGTCTTCTACCCCATCAAGATCCAATCTAGTCGAATGACGGAGTGCTACCGGATCTAAATCAACACCTTCCCGCTTCGTCTGCGAGTTTTTGATCTCTCCTCGATGGTGCCTTTCTCGTTGCATGTGTGGATACCGATGGATTTGCAACACTTGGATCACTAGATCTTCGGAGACATCTGTGGGATAATACATCTTCTCACGACTCGCTAAGTCTTGACGTGGGGATCGACCCATGACCAACCTCGTCATCGATAAACTTCTGCTAGTTCGATCTTCGAGGGTGTGATCCGTTACCTCACCCCTTGAATTGGACCTTGGTTATGCGCTAGAAATTTTTGTTTTCCGTAGCGTGTTCCCCAACAGTGGTATTAGAGCGGTCTATTTGTAGGCACAAGCACAGATAGAGGAATCGTCGAATTATGGCATTGGTAATCTCTTTCTTGCTACCCAATTGTTGCAATTTGGATCTTGGCGGTATTGCATGATTAGTGGCCCGAACCAATTTATGATCTTTGATTGAGACCGGTTTGTGAAGTGTACTTTGGGTGCAAGAAACAACTTTGTCGGGTGTTGGTTTTTCTGCAATAGTCGGAGAGAAATTTTGCACTTTGGGCTTTTATGAATTTGGTGAAGTTCACGCGGGGGTCACGCGTATTGATAGAGTCTAGTGAAGCTATTGTACTATTTATAGTGCAATAGGGACACACCCCGGACAAGCTAAAAAGCAAGATGATGATTCTTACTTACCACATCGGTAAAAGAACGATTCTCTATGTCACCATAGAGCCCGTAAGTTAGCAAAGCATGTTAGAGGCGTCTAACTTGTTTTTGCAGGGAAGTGATGTGGTATAGAAATATGAAGTTTGCAATGTGATGTATGTGGTAGGAGCCGCGATGATTGTCATATTATTGTAATAGGCATAGTTTTTACTTTATTAGCTAGAGTAGCAATAGCTGTAAAAGCAAGACTTGACGATGATGATCAAGCAACGATGGACCTCAATTCTATGCCCAAGGTGCATGGAGGAGTACATTACGCTGGAATAAGTTGGTGATAGAGATTGTTGGCGCAAAGTGCTATACCATATCACTATATGAATTGCATGTGATGTTAATCCTTTTATGCACTTTATTTGTTGTGTGGTAGACGTAATAAATAGGGTGATCTCTCACTTAAAATTATCAAGTAATAATGTGTTCTACCTAAGTTAGGAACCACATAACACGGTCTTCGAAATTGTGTGGGTCATGTAACATGGGTGCACCTAGTGGTCATGTAACATGGGTGCACCTAGTGACGTTCATAATGTGTGTGTGAAACCATCACACTGCTGGTATACTAAGGTTCACTGGACATACTACCTAGAACGTCTAGAGTATGGAACAGAAGAATTGAAAGATTAACAAGAGTCATATGTTGATATTATTGGTATGATTACCTACCAGTCTTGTTCCCCGGTGTGCGATGTAACATTGGTGCCAGGAAAACAAGTTCGTGGATCTTGAATTGCTAAGTATCAGTCATGAGAGATATTGATTTTAGCGGGAGCTACACTCTAAATTAAGTTGTTAATCTTGAGTAGTTCATTAATTATGAAACAATGTCGAAATGAGTTTGCAATTATTTATAGATCAATGGCACGCAACAACTTCCCTTTAGTTGGTATATTAGAGAAAGAGAAATTGCATGAATCTGGTATAAACTTTGTGGATTGGTTCCGCAAAATAAGGATAGTACTAAAAGGTGCTAAGAAATACTATGTCTTGAAGCAACTCTTGATGATAACGCAACTGAAGGTGTGCAAGATGTCTTTCAGACATGTAGTGATGACTACATCGATGTCCAATGTGCTATACTTGCATCCATGGAACCAGATCTTCAAAGGAGGTTTAAAGACTAGGTCCATATGAAACAATTATGGAATTATGGGGCATGTTTGAGAAACAAGCCCAAGCATAAAGATATGAGATCTCTCAAGCTCTTCTAGATTGCCAAATGGCGCAAGGAGAATCGGTTAGTGCCCATGTAATCAAGTTACATGGGTACATTCAAAGGTTGGAACCGCTAGGCGTTCCCTTTCCTCCTCAACTAGGAACCGACATAATCCTGAAATCACCCCCACCTAGCTTTACTGGGTTTCTTATGAACTTCAACATGAATGGGATGAACAAGACATTGGCCGAACTATTCGTGATGTTGAAGGTGGCTAAAAATGACATACAGAATAACACCAATCATGTGATGATGGTGAAGAAAATCACTCTCTTCAAGAAGAAGAAGTCTGGGGGTAACAAGAAGAAGGCGAATGTGCGCCATGCCTCTAACAAAGGCAAGGCGCCTAAGCCAGGTCCAACCCCATACGCGGAGTGTTTCTTCTATAAGGAGAAGGGTCATTGGAGGAGGAACTGTCCAAAGTACTTAGCGGAGAAGAAGAAGGTTGGATCATTCAGCTCAGGTAGATCTGATATACATGTTATTGATGTTTACTTGCAAGGTCCTAAAAGTAACTCTTAGGTATTTGATACTGGATCGGTTGCTAACATTTGTAGTTCGATATAGGAGCTACAAAATCCTAGGAAGCTTGGCAAGAACGAGGTGACGATGCGTGTCGAGAATGGAGCAAGCATTGTGGTGATTGTCGTTAGCACAAGACCTTTACATCTACTATCAGGATTAATATTAGAACTTAGTATTTTTACTTCGTGACTGCATTAGGTAAGAATATTATATCAGGATATTGTATCTTACAAGATGGTTATTCATTTAAATCAGAGAAGAATGGTTGTTCGATTTATATGAATAATCTCTTCTATGCATATGATCACGTGAAGAGTGGGCTATTTATGATTGATCTTGATTGTGATACAAACATCTATAACATGCAGGCTAAACATCAAAAAACAAATGAATTGAATACCACATACTTGTGGCATTACAGATTGGGTCACATCGGACATACACGCATGAAGAAACTCCATAGTGATGGACTTCTGAGTTCACTAGATTTTGAATCTTTTGATGGGTATGATGGTCAAATCACTGTTTAGTAGTTATGTTTATCGAGCAAGTGACTTACTGGAAATAATACATACTGATGTATGCAGTCCAATGAGTATACATGGACGCGGTGTATACCTCTACTTTATAACTTTTACCGATGACTTGAGTCGTTATGGTTATATTTATCCTATGAAGCATAAGTTTGAAATGTTCGGAAAGTTCAAAGAATTTCAGAATGAAGTAGAGAATCAACATGGAAAGAAAATAAAGTTTCTACGGTCAGACTGTGGAGGTCAATATTTGAGTCATTGGTTTAGCAAACATCTTAGAGCTCGTAGAATTGTTTCATGGCTTGCGCCTCCGGGAACACCCCAACATAATGGTGTCCCGGAACGGCATAATCGAACTTTATTGAACATGGTGAGATCTATGATGTCTTTGACCGATCTCCCTTTGTCATTTTAGGGATATGCTTTAGAGACTACAGCTTTTACACTTGAGCGTCATCAAAGTCCATTGAAACGATACCATATGAATTATGGTTTAGCAAGAAATCCAACTTATCGTTTCTTAAAATTTGGGGTTGCGAAGCTTATGCAAAACGTTTGCAGCTAAACAAGCTTGATCCCAAGTTGTACAAATGTGTAATTGTAGGTTACCCGAAAGGAACCATTGGGTATTCCTTCTACCACAAAACCGAAGGCAAGATTTTTGTTGCACAAGGAGGAGCATTTCTTGAGAAGGAATTTCTCGCTAAAGGTTTGAGTGGGAGGACAATAGAGCTTAATGAGGTTATTGAACTAGAGCAAGATGGGTAGAGTAGCGCAGAACCAGAAACCGTTGTGGAAATGCCTATGGCGCCATCAGATGCCGCCGCACCTACAAGTGTTGTAGTCCTAGAAATCAATGCTCCTATTGAACCGTGTAGATCTAGTAGAGTTCATCTTCTGGTCGTAAGATTTGAAGATGAAGTATTGTTGTTAGGCAGCGATGAACCGGCTACATACAAAGAAGTTATGATGGGCCCTGACTTCGTCAAATGGCAAGATGCCATGAAATCTGAGATAGAATCCATGTATGAGAATAAAGTTTGGAACTTGATGGGCCCTCCTGAAGGCGTAAAGCCTATAGAATGTAAATGGATCTACAAGAATAAAACTGACGTGGACAGTAATGTTATTGTCTATAAAGCAAGACTTGTCGCGAAAAGGTTTCGATGAATTCAAGGAATTGAGTACGATGAGACATTATCTCCTGTAGGGATGCTTAAGTCTTCGGATACTTCTAGCAGTAGCTGCATATTACGATTATGAGATATGGTAGATGGATGTCAAAATAGCATTCCTGAATGGGAAGCTAATCGAGGATGTGTACATGGTATAACCCGAGGGTTTTGTTGATCCTAAAGATGCTGGAAAGGTGTGCAAACTTCAGAGATCCATCTATGGACTGAAGCAAGCATCAAGAAGATGGCATCTTCGTTTTGATGAAGTGGTCAAGAGTTTTGGCTTCATCAAGAATGGACAAGAGTCTTGTGTATACAAGAAATAAAGTGGGAGGGTGATAGCATTTTTAATACTGTATGTGGATGACATATTGTTGATTGGAAATGATCAAACATTTCTTAACACTATAAAGGAATAGTTGAAGAAAAGTTTTCAATGAAAGATTTGGGTGAAGCAGCTTATATATTGGGCATAAGGATTTATAGAGATAGATCTCGGTGCCTAATAGGGCCTAATCAAGATACATATCTAGACCAGGTTTTGAAGAGGTTCAAAATGGAAGAATCCAAGAAGGGATCACTTCCAATGGTGCATGGAAAGCCACTAAGCAAAGAAGCAATGTCCTACAACAGATGTTGAGCGAGATGACATGAGTGAAGTCCCATATGCGTCAGCAATTGGTTTAATAATTTATGCCATGATATGTACAAGACCAGATGTATCATATGCTCTAAGTGTTACAAGCATATACCAAAGTGATCCATGAGTGAATCACTGGATAGCAGTGAAAAATATACCTAGGTACTTGAGAAGGACTAAGGATATGTTTCTCATATATGGAGGTGACAAAGAGCTCATTGCAAGATGTTTCGCCGATGCAAGTTTTGTCACTGATCCTGATGATTTTATATCTTAGTCTAGTTATGTGTTCACCTTGAACGGGGGAGCGGTGAGCTAGAAAGTTCTAAGAAAGATATAGTTGCAGATTCTACAATAGAGGCAGGGTACATAGTAGTGTCAGATGTTGCAAAGGAGGGTGTCTAGATGAAGAACTTCATCTTAGAACTTGGTGTGGTTCCAAGTGCGTTAGAGCCAATGGAGATTTATTGTGACAACAATGGTGACATCGCTCAAGCAAAAGGACCGAGGTCCCACCAGAAGAACAAGCATGTACAATGTTGATTTCATCTCATACGCGTGTTCGTGCATGATGGTGACATCAAGATGTGCAAAATTCATACGGATCTGAACGTGGTAGATCTGTTGACAAAGTTACTCATGCTTGAACAACACCGAGAAGCCAGAGGTGTTAGATTGCTAAATGTAAACTACATTATTGACTCTATTGCAAGAGGGTGACTTATAGAAATATGACCAAGAGGCAATAATAAATGTATTATTATTCATATTTCTGTTTCATAATTAAGTTTATTGTTCTATGCTATAATTGTATTAGTTGTAAATAACGTGTACTTGGAGGAACCCCTTAATACATGTGTGGGATGATAAACACCAAACAAAGATATCCCTAGTCATGCCTCTGAGACTAGTATGTATGTCAACGATAGTTTTGGTTTCCTAACTATAGGCAAGATGACAATATGATTGTAGTGTTGCCGGTGACATATTTGATCAGAGTTATTGGAGAACAATGACGATGGATAAACCCAAACATGAGATACCGTGAAATGCATAATCAATATAGTTATTGGTTTAATCTCACAAACATTGTATTGCCTTTACTAGAAGTTGTTGGACCACGAGACACATATGAACTTCGGTACAATAGTGGCAAGATTCTCCAAACGTTGCTCTTAATGGAGTAATTATAAATTTGATGCTTGTTTGTACCAGATGGTTCGCCAATCATTCAAATAGGGTGCTTGTGGGAATTGATACTCCTGACAATGGAGAGATACACTCTGTGCCTACTCATGTACTATGATGTTCGTCATCATCTGGCGAACAAGTGATCAAGTTGTTGACCACGCGAACATCGATACTACGGGATAAATAAAGAGTACATGCCAAGAAACGAGAATAACCTAATGTTTCATCTCAGACAATGTAAAGTATCTACGAATCAATACGATATGTATCAGACTCAATACTAGGGTTCACACGATAAAGATCTTCGTGTTATTTGTGGGTATTTCTACTTGTATCAAGATACTGATAGTAATGATTGTTACGGAATGAGTTCCGGACATGTCCGCAAATATCCGAACCAATAGGGTCACACACTTAAGATGTTTTCGGCATTTTAGAATGTGAGTTCGAATGAGATAGTTGAATGACATAATCCCGAAAGGATGTTTTGGAGTGTCTCGGAATATTCTGGAGGTGTCTTGAATATCACGAGAGTGGACGGAATTGTTCCGGATATTAGAAGAGGACGCTAGGAACATTTTACGAAGGTTTCGAATTAATTTGAAGGTGTCCGAAATTTAATTCATAAAGCTTCGGAATAAATATTTAAATTAATAATAAATAAGAAATTATTATTTATTAATATGCCAATGGGTCCTGTGGACCGAAGGGACGCATGGGCCCACTAGACCCACACGCGCGCGGGAGGGGGAGGAAACCCTATCCGATTCGGCCAGGGCCATCCCATGTCCGGTGGGTGGAGGAGGTGGGGCCGGTGAGCGGTGGGGGAGGATGAGTCCTCCCTAGACTTCAACTTGCCCCCAAGTCATTTTGGGGAGTGGAGAGAGAGGAGGACTCCGTATTGGAGTCAGACTCCTTCTCTCCTACTCTCTCTCTCATTGGTGGGAGAAGGAAAGGAGGAGTCCTTGTAGGATACGAATCCTAATCCTACTCTTCTCTATGGAGGAGGGAATCCTCATATATATTGAGGGGAGAGGGCAAGGGAAAAGCACACAATTTTATGAGGAGACCCATCCCCAGCCCCAAACTGCCATTGCGCCACCGCCGCCGTGCCGCCACCACCGTCCACCACAACCATCGGCCGCCACTACCCCACCGCCGTCGCTGGCCGCCACTGCCTTGGCCTCTGGTCCTCTTCCTCTTCCTCGTGTTGGTGTCCTTGTCACATGGATAAGATCTTCATCAAAACCCGGAGCATATCGTGTTATACCCCGCTAGATCCAATCTAGCTGGACAACATAGTGCTGCCGGATCTTCATCAACACGTTCCTGCTTCATCCACTTCTTGATCTCGCCTCGACACGATGCCGTTCTTGTTGCACGTGTGGATACCGGTGGAGGTGCGACTCTTGGAGCACTAGATCTTCGGAGCCGTCTGCGGGATAATACATCCCCTCGCGACTCGCTAAGGCTTGTTGTGCGGATCAACGCACAACCAACCTCGTCATAGACAAACTTCCGCTAGTTTGATCTTAGAGGGTATGATCCATTACCTCACCCCTTGTATTGGATCTTGGTTGTGCGCTAGAAATTTTTGTTTTTCGTAGTGCGTTCCCCAAAAAGTACGGAGAATGCTAGGGGCTACACCTGTGGGGCCCACAGATTATGGTTTTGCTAGAAAAGGATTGTTGGATCACTAGAATCCCACAAAAACCTGTCTATGGTCCTAACATACTTGCACAAGTGTGGTGGAAGTTCCATATATGCAGTATCTAGCTCCCAGGTGTGATCGTCTACAGTAGCAGAAGTGGGCAACAGAGGGGTGGTATTGGGAGTTTTCTAGCCATTTCATATGAATATTTTTCAAAATTTATTTATTTCCCTAAATTATGGATATTTACATCTATACTAGATGTGTGAATACATATCTTAAAAAGATTAGGAAATGTAAAAAAGGACCTTTGCCGTTGGCATACCTTCGGTCGGAGAATAATGTTAAAGCAGAAGTAAAACAATATAAAGGGCATACGCACACGGCAAAGCCGTCGGCATACCTAGGCGTGAATAAGGTATGTGGGCCTCTCTCTTTTCTATCTCTTTGAAGCCCCACCGCACGTGTCGATCCGCACCCGCACCCACCCCTCCACCTTTGATCCCCCCACATAGGCACCGCCGCCGTCTGTGCCTATTTACGCGTGCCCCGCCCACCGCCCTCCCCCGAGCTCGCCGTCGTCCCCTCCCTCCCTCAAGCTATTGACGTTCCCTCCTTTCCACGTGCCCGTGTCCTCCCTACTCCCGAGCCATCGCCACTGTCCCCGCCCTCCTATGAGCCACCACTGTGCCCACCCTCCTATGTGTCATCACCCTCATCTTGGAGCTCCCTAAGCACCCTCCGGCCTCCCTCCTCCCGAAGCTCCCTCCTCCTACACATCTCGGATACATCAGGATTAGGGGAGCTCAGATTCCAATGAGGAGCTCCCCCACCTCAGTTCCTTGTCTCCTTTCCCCGACTTGGAGCACGCTTGGGCACCGTGATGGCTCCGATTTTTTCCATCTTCCACTGTGTTTAAACGTTGTTTTTTTGGCTAAGAGGCCTCTATAAGAGGCTACAAAAATTTATTGGCTCGTTGCCATCTTGCAAGTACTAGCCGATAAGGCCCCGTACGACAACATATGGGCATGATTTGAAGCTCATCTGAAAATATATGGTAACATGTTGCCCGGAGGGCATTGTCTACCTAAAATCATGTGCGAAGCGAAGAAAACCATGAGAGTGCTCAACATGGATTATGAAAAGATAGATTGTTATCCAGCAGGTTGCCTTTTTTTCGGAATGAGTTTGTGGATGACAAGTACTGTAGCAAGTTTGGAGCCTCTAGGTATAATGAGGTAAAGGGAGCCAATGGTCAGATGAAGCAGGCAAAAGTTGCCACGGATATTCTTCGTTATCTCCCATTCATAAAAAGAATCCAGCAGATTTACATGACTGAGGAGTCTACCAAATAGATGACGTGTCGCAAGAGGGGGAACAGATACGAGGACCAGCAGAGAAGGGTAAAGATGGGACATCCATTTGATGGTAAGGCATGGAAGAACTTCGATGCAAAACATCTCGATGAGGCAAAAGAGGCTCGAAATGTTAGAATTGCAATAGAAATCAATGGATTCAATCCATATGGTATGTCGACTTCCTCGTACAACGGTTGTCCCATGTTTGTTATTCCGCTCAATCTCCCTCCCGGAGTCGTAATGCAAAGGAAGACCATATTCCTGCGATTGATCATTCTAGGGCCTAAATACCTGGGGAAGAATTTGAGCGTCTATATGCACCCGCTTGTGGATGATTTAAACCACTCTTGGCACCACATGACATTGACATACGACCAAGAATCAAAGATAAACTTCCTCATGAAAGTTTGGTTCCACTATTCCATGCACGACCTACCCGGGTACGCCCTATTCTACAGATGGTGTACAGCTGGTAAGTGGCCAAGCCTACTGTGCATGCACTGACTTAAGTTTTTTTGGCTAAACGTGGGTCGCAAGTATTCCGACTTTGGCATGAACCGCCGTTCCTCAAAAGAGGGCATCGGTTCAAAGAAGACAAAAAGAACTTCATGAAGGGCAAAGTTATGCATGAAGAAAAAGAGATGCCTACGTCCGATGGTACATCTGTTGATGCCAAGATACGTGCTCTCGATCCTATGAATATAGATGGCCCACAATTTGAGGGATATTGTGTGACACACAACTAGACTCACGTGGCAGGCTTAACGAAGCTCGAGTATTACAAGGACCTTAAACTTCCCCATAACATCAATGTGATGCACACCGAAAAGGATGGCATAGAGTCCCTATTTCACACAGTCTTGAACATTCTCAGGAATTCAAAGGATAATGTCAAAGCTAGATTCGATGTTGAGAAGCTATGTGATAGGAAGAGACTACACATGGAGCCTCCAAAAACTGTAAATATTGGGGTCTTCACCAGAGGAGCCGATGACATTGATTACTACGAATGGTTAGAGAACATATACAAGATGGCATTCAATCGTACGAACCTAGAACTCAAGACAGTTCTGTTCAAATTCCACTGGTTCGGCCCACACGGTGGACATAGAAGACCCTTCCATTTGATTAGATGAAGTTAGGCCTTCAACCACCTATAGCAAAGCCAATGTTGTTGTTATGGCTCACCAAGCAAAGCAAGTTTATTATTTGCCCTACCCATGCTAGAAAGAGGAACTCAAGGGCTAGGAAGTCGTGTTCCAGGTATCGCCACATGGTAAGCTGCCCATGCCCTCTAACGATGATTACAACAACATTAACCCTGTAACATATGAGGGAATTTTCTATCAAGAGCAAGAGAACTTCGGGGACTTTGACTTACAAATAGGTGGTCTTGAGGACCTCGAGAACGATGCACAAACTCGTGGTGATGTAGTGGTCAATATAAAGGACATAGAGATGCTCACCAAGTTACCTGCCGACAATGGCAACGATGATGAGCCTCCACCGTTCAATGAGCCTCCAAGTTACTATCACGTGATAGTGATAGTGATAACGATAATCCAATACTTAATTCTAAAAGTGATGATTCGAGGTGAGGGTATTTTATGTCTTTATGCTCAGTATTTATTTTTCAACATGCTTCTTAATTGCATTATGAGTCTTTATGCTTAGTGTATACATTGTATTAATGCTTAGTATTTATTTTTCAACATGCTTCTTAATTGCATTACGAGTCTTTATGCTTAGTGTCTACATTTTATTATGTCTTTATGCTTAGTATTTATTTTTCAACATGCTTCTTAATTGCATTACGAGTCTTTATGCTTAGTGTCTATATTTTATTATTTATTCATGCTTAATTTTTTACTCTTTCTCAATGCAGGTGATTGACCAATATGAGCGAAGGCAAGGAATCATTGGCCTCCTTGCTTAAGATGATGCGCCAGGAGAAGGTTAGGAGAAGTGTAAGAGCACCTCGTCCCACTGCGCGTTAACGGCGTGACGACGGTGAGGGGGAGGGGGATTGGAGGGTGCACCTCTCCCACAGGGAGGACAAGGACGAGGTGCATGGGGAGGAGGAGGATGAGGTGCGTAGGGTTCAGAGTCACCTCCCCCACGGCATGTAAACCTTCTGTATAACGTACCCTCCTCTTCTGGCGATGTGGCTTCTCAGTTTGTTTGGTCAGAGTCTACTAAGGCGGAGGGGAAGGCGGAGTCTAGAAACGAGGAGACGGAGTCTCAAAACATAGAGACAGAGAGGGAGGTGGTGGTGAATAGGTTGTGTATTCGTTGGTAAGCGACTGTGCCTAATGCGGAACAAGAGACTACTATCGATGAGGGAAAAACCCTCATTAAACCTAACAACCTTGAGTAAGTGGATATACTAATTTTGAACATGTAGTTTCATTTTGGGTCATAGCAATTTGGCATTTACTAATGTTTGGTTATTGTGCAGCAATTGGACATATCCTCCATGGACCCGCATGCCTAACATCTTGGTTGGAGCTCTGATTAGGAAGTTTTGGCCGGGCTTCTACACTATGCTCGCCGGCGGATAAGAAGCTAGCCCTTTGTTGGGTGGACTATGAGGCCGTTGATTGCCCGTGCTTCGGGAAAAATTCTGATACTGTGATCACCAAGTTTTGGGTAAAGCATACTTCTCGAGTTTCGTTCATGGTTTATGGCCATAGGAAAGGGGGGCCAGTACTAGATGGGTCAGCTAGTCCTGGGGTGATGCCAGTGTTCCTATCGAGGGAAGAAGATGCTCGCACATACTACTCAGGGACCCCGGTAAGTTCTTTGCCAAATCACTAGTTACCGCTTTCCTATGCACTTAGATGTTTATACTTGCTCCTATCTAGGCCAACATGCCTCACAAGTTGCTAACTATTGCTCAAACATGTAGGGAATGGGATGTTTCGGAAACCGACACTTTGGCCGTGCTTCTCCCACGTCGGGTTTGTCGCGCGAGATCACACCGCTGCATACTAGTGATCCTTCTCATGGAGCCTCGCCTAGCCCTGCTTCCGTTGGTGATTCTACTATAGCTCGACGTAGGACGCCTATTTTCAAGCCGAGAGATCTAGGGTTCTCGAGCTAGAGCTTGATGTAGGGTCCTAGAGCTACATGTAGGGCACTCTATGGGTGTGTTTGGTAGCCCATGCCACCTTAGAATCAATATCCCTGTTGAGCCAAACTGACTTTAACATGTTTGAGTTGAGATTTTGGCACATGTTTTGTAGCACGTGTCTATTGAGAAATTCTGAATTCATCCATTGTTTGGTGGGTTGTATGTGTTGAGATATACTAAGGAGGTATAAAATGTACTCAAGAGCCCCTGAATACACAAATGAAATACAATAGGGCCTCTATATACACAAATAAAAAGCAATCAGGTCCTTGTATATAGAAATAAAAACCAATTTCCTCCCTATATACATAAATAAAAACCAATCGGATCCTGTACTAGTGAGCTACTGCCAGAGAGCTCTGGCGGAGACGAGATCGAGCTGGGCACCAGTGAGACTAGTTGGGCTCGAGGTCGCTGGGCGCGAGGGAGTTGGGCGCGAGGTCGCTGGGTGCGACAAGGACCTTCCATGGCTGGGCGCGGCAAGGACCTTCCATATCTGGGCACAACGAGGCAGCTGGTCGTGGCCCTAGCTGGCCATGGCAGGCTTGGCGGGACGCGGGGCTGGTCGTGGCGGTCATAGAAGGCAGGCATGGCAGCGGCATCGCTTGTCGAGAAGGAGGAGGAGGCGGCAGCCGCATCGCTTGTCGACAAGGAGGAGGTGGCAGACCTCGTCGAGGAGGCGGCGACGGTGTCGCTTATCGAGGAGGATGCGGCAGTAGCCCTCGTCGAGGAGGCGGCGGTGACGCTTGTCGAGGAGGAGGCGACAATGGTTGATTTCGGTCATGTGCGGGGAGAGGAGACGGGTTCAGGGGGAAATAGGGACAGGAGAGATTGACCCCTGTTGATTCAGTCAGATGCGGGGCGTGGGTGTGGAATTTCCGGGCAAGCTCAGCCCTGCCCACATGCGAAACTCGTTTTCAGCTTCACAACCGGGTAGGGTTGGGCGGCCGTTTTCGTGCGATGTGGGCAGGGCCGAGGGAGCAAAACCGGCTAACCAACACCTAAAACTAGGCTGAGGTGGGATTTTCTGGGTTGGACCGAACTCACAAACACACCCTATATGTATGATGATGATACTATATATGTACTATGTATGCACTTGATGGTATTATTTTGGATGATGATGATACTCTATATGTCCTCCTAGTGCTTTGCTGTAATTTTGCTATGAATTTCCTGTCAATTTTGTTGTGCCTTCTACAAGAAAAAGCTGGAAAAACAAATTTTAGAAAAACATGGCAGACTCTGTGCCAACGGCATTGCCGTCGGTGTAGCCATGACCATTTGGTCCTTGGGTTCCCAGTATCAAGGTTCACTTGTCCAACTCATTTCCAGTTGTTGACCATAGATCTCCCTGCTGGAGGTCCCTTCTAGCGCGGGGTACGCCCCCAACAAACTCAGGCATCCCCCAAGAATACCAAGTTCTCATCAATGGAGTCGGGAATGGTACTTAACATGAACGGGCTCCACTCCAAGAAGCCGAGATAGTGAGGGGCCTGTGGTAGGAGGCCGGAGGTTCCCTTTGCTACATACGACGACAAGCCACGAGGGCCACAACGCACGAAGGCATTCACTGCATCCCTTGACAAATAGATAGCCCGCATTCACTGAAAGAGGGCATCAGAAGACTAAAGCTCGAGGGGCTGCCCCCGCTAGGGGAGCCCCTCACCCATAAGTACTCAACTATCGTCGAGCACTGATGGGACCATCTTGAAAACAAATAGAAGGTACATGTACCCCCTTTACCCGCATGACCTGGTGAGGGGGCGTAGGGGATATGGTGATTTGCTAGGGGTGGGACCTAAGGCGGGTAGCATACCTCTCCCTAGAAACCGTGTGCAACCTTCCCGGGTGGAGGAGGGGGATGTCCGCCTTGGGACTCTAGAAAAGGCATCAAGACACGACTTCGGCTAGGGAGAAGGCGGCAGGTCAGGTTTATCTTGAAGAAACGCCTAGCGTCGATGCTCTGTTCACTCGCGAAAGTGTATCCGGGCTTGCCCATGGTTGGACTCACGTATGGGAAAAAGACCCTCGTAATGGAAAGACTTGTGCGCCGGCTAGGTCCCATAGCACGAGTAGTGTATCTAGAAGCAATACCCGTGGATGAATATGAACGAGTTGATCTTTCACGCACTCATCTTGGTTATCGCTCATCCAGGCTGTTTCATTAATGGAGAGTTGTGTTTGGACCCATCGTGTGTTTTTCTCGGCATTTCTAGACGGGGTGAAAATCACATTTGAAGCTCATGAGCCTTCTTCCTAGAAGCGAATTGGGAGGTACCCTCACCTAAGCCACGGTTCGACAAGGGATCGTCAGCAACTTCTACCTTGGCCACAGAATGATAAGTTCATTCTAAGAGCATGTTTCTTGGGCACCGGCTACTTCAACCTAAAATCTGCCCATAAAGAAGCAATGTTTATCAGCCCCTCGTGGGGATGTTCTATCTGGGGAACACCATCGGATGGCAATGCTCACCCCTCAAGTCACCCTTAGAAGCTAGAAAAGAAAAAGGAAAATAAGAGGAAGAGATGGACATCTTAACGAATATTTTTTCTCTTTCCCCCATATGAGGAGGGGAAATTTGATGCATAGGGAAGCTGATTGAACAGTAGTGGCTAGAGGCTACAACACGAATCGTTGGATCAGGGGTCAGACACTCCCCTGAACTGAAACTCCAGCTGTCTGTGGCAGTCGTCGAAGACTTTGACCGAAAACTCACCATGCCCGTCAAAGGAAAATAAGATGAGATCTCCGAGCTCGAGGCGTCAGGAGGACACAAAGCGTCCCTAGACCCGCCCGAAGCACAGCCGCTCACTTGTGCCACGAAAGATCTCCATCGATCCCCATTCGTGGTAGTATCCCTCGACCACCATCGATACACTTCGAGGGAACCTATCTCCGAAGGCCACGAAGACCGTCATGGGGAGTTCCAAAACTCCCTCAGGATCGTGAACCAGCATCACAAAAAACTAAAATCCATCCATATGAGGACACCCACCGAGAGGATGACTATTCAAAGAGACACCATCTTCCGTCAAACTTCCCCATGTATCCCGGCCATCCCCTTTTAGCCTCAAGGACTCGTCCTCAAGCAGACTAGGTGGCGATATGGCTACTAGGATCTGGGATGTCAGATGGCGTCTCATAGAAGACGCCACCATGCGATGGGAGCCACGAAGCATGGAAGACGGTTGAGTGGAGTTTTTTCCTCTTAGACACGCCAATGAGTTGCTAGATCAAGATGCAAGATATAGTGAGAATTGAGGGGAAGCGCGTGTCTCGAGACTAGAGAGATGCCTTAGACTAGTCACAATGGGAAGTATCATATAGTAGTATCATGCATATGATACTAGTATATGATACCACCTCCACAATGCATAGTATCATGTAGTAGTACCATAGTCTTAGTGTATTTATTGTTTTGTAGAATCTCAATGCAAAATTGTGTACAAGATTCATTTGAGATTAGTTTTTCTAGTACTACGTGCTATGATACAGTATCTACCTATGATACCAACACAACCTCTTTCATCATTAATTAGGATGCCACGTCAGAATTTTGCCAACATGGCATGCATGATACTACCTATGATACCCTTATTGGGGCTAGTCTTAGGTGCAATCAAGTCGTAACCCTCCTAGCAAATCCATAGTAAAGGGTCACGGGCCCACCAAATATGAGGGCGCAGCCCCAGCCTATCATGTTCTGGTCTTGGCATGCCTAGGGGCTACTGTCGCATTTGTGGTTCCAGGGTACCCCAGAGCCACGGGCGGGCCGCGACCCCTGCGTAGTGCCCTAGCGAGCGCTTGGTCGGGGCATCCCCTCGGGGGCCGATTGCGCTTCCCGAGGACCTTGCATGCCCGAAGGGCCAACTACCGGCAGGACCCAGACTAACAGGACAAGTGCTAGTGTCAGACTTGTCCATGCAGGCGGTATGGGAACGCGGTGTGGTGGCAGAAGCGCACTGCCACGTTAAGAGCATGCACTCTGTATCGACGCCGCCTGGTGACCAAACCTTATGGTGTCCCCTTTCCCTTACAAAAGGAGGCCCATGTTGGAAAGGATAGGAGATTTTGGCTAAAGCCTTCCTAGGGAAATAACCCTTGCAATTGTGATCATACACCAGATAGTTGATAGTTGCAGGATGTAGGGATCCGCACATCACGGACCTGAACCTGGGTAAAAAAACATGTGTCTCTATGTGTGTTCGTCTAGCTCGCCGATCGAGCTCTCCAGACGTTACGCCCCTAGCCGAACTAAAAAGGGGATAGACATCCAGAGTGTCAAAAATCAAGAAATGACATATAGAGCTTATCATTCTAGGTAGGACATTTTTAAGAACTATCAAAGGCTTGATCAACCTACATGAAGGAAATGTGAGAGTATGACTACCCTCTATATAACCATTTGTAGTTCACTTCCCTCAAAAGAAGAAGGTTAAGACTAATGATGATAAGATCATAACCTTGAAATCTAATTACTTTGGGGCGGGTGTTCCACTTCCAAAACCAAAACCAAAGTGATCACCATCTGAGTCAAGCTATTTGACCTTAACTAGAAGCGCTTCATGGGAGGCAACCCATGTTTAACAGATTTTTAAGTCTTTGTGTTAGTTTTTGTTTTAATTTTGTTTTCGTTTGTGTTTTTGTATGTTAACAAAAAGTGTTCAAAGATCCTATGTAGGGAAGAGGAGAAGAACATGTAAATCTCAATCCCAATATTTTGCCAACACTTGGCTAATGGAAGTACTGGTTTGATTATATATATGTACTTTCATTTTCTAGTGTTGTTGTGCAAAGGCGTGTGAAGAAATTAAATGTGGAAAATGCAATTTTTGCAGCCCATGGATGTTTTAATGACCGTCCATACATGCGGAGCCGCCCGTACCATGCGCCCCTACCACCTCGACGAATAGAAGATGGAAAATGTTGATTTTGTCGATGAAGATAGAAGTATTAACGAGCACCGATACGGTCGGTCCTCCCTTACAGCACGCCCGTATCGAGTCCGCGGAGCAAACATCAATTTTCTGAAAAAAAGTACTACAAGCTTAATGACCATCAATAATGGTGCGTCCGGTCGTACCTTGGTACGGGAAGGGCGCGACCGTACTGTCCACCCGTACCATGTGCACGACCAGCCTATATCGGCTAGGGAGGAGGTAAACCTAAAACAAATCCCCTTTTTTTATTTTTTTCTTCCTCCAAACATCAAAACACCTCAATTGGATCTCCACCTCTACTCGTTTTTTATTCGATTTCTCACACATTAACGATCCAAGGTTTGTTTCTACTCCGATCTCTCACTTGTTTACATCAAAACCATGCTCTATCTCTTGGTATTATCTATCTAGACCTAGGACTTGCCATGAACTATTATTCTTAATGAGCATGATTATTTTTGACTTTTAGAGGAGATTCTTTTGTAGAATGTGTAGATAGTCATTCATTGCTTATTTCTGTTGGATCAAAAGATTAATTAGTTTAAGTTTTTATTTTTAGATGAAGACAAGGAGTCATACGCATGTGGTGGATGCACAAGTTGCACCACCCATTGAAGATGTCACCCTTGAATTACTTGGTATCAGATTAACCAAGGAATCACACCACAACCAGTTTTCAACCGTCTCAAGGACCGGGAGATCAAATCCGCCAAATGGGCATGTCCATATACTCTAAACCAACTAGGAACTCGCCTTGATTTTTATTTACGTTGCAACAATGTTTTTTTTCTTGATTTTTTCTTTCAGGATGCTACCACCAATTGCGGGTTGACTCTCGAGTTCCTTAGCACCTTGAAGCATATGGTGGGTCAGAGCTTTACCTCTGTGGAAGATAGACCGGGATCAGACTTGATATCTTCCCGTCTAATTAACCATGAGTATACTTTGTCCCTTGACCAATGGAGTCATTACTTTGGGTTCATCAACAACATCACTGACATTTGTGCTCCTACTTTTATGGTTGATCCTACCCCGTTTAGTTATTTCAACAGGATGAGAGTCTTTAATCCTATCCATAATGGTAATAAAATTGAATGTCATGCAGTATGCTATTTGTATTATATTATTGCTAACATCCTACAGGATCGTGGTGAATTTACAAGAGTTAACGAATATGACATGATGATCCTCGCAAGATCTGCCATCCCTCAATGCAATTTAACATCAAACTTGGGTGTTCTTCTCATATTCTATTTGGATTATCAGTCTCACTAAACTTGCGGTCCCATCCTGCGGAGGAGTGATGACCATCCTCTCCCGAGCACTCAATATCAACATAGGTAACTTGCAACCATTGGTAGGTGTTCGTCGTCCCGGTTTCTCTATTCTTAATGCTTGTGGCATGGTTAAAAAGCTACAACATAGATATTTTGTTAATATACCTGGACCCGATCACTGGATCCAAGCTCTTGTACCTCATGGTATCTTCTCCATCAAGGAGGGACATTTTTGTTATGATGCTTTGGTTGAAGCAAATCTACCACATGAGGAGGTACTTGATGAGTGCATATTTGCATCATGTTTTATATTATTATTTTGCACTATAGTTGTAGGATCATTGTATTTTACGGCGTTCGCGCACATATTTTATGTCTATTTTCACCAGGATCAGGACAGATGATGGATACAATGGACACAATTCTTGGAGCAGTTGTATTAGGGAGAAAAGGAGTTAAACACAACGTAAATCGCTTATTTGGAAAATATCAATAAAACCAGAAGAAAACCCGAAGCGATCGAGGCATCCAGAGGGTTTAACGACCAACTATACGACGGGAATAATTTTCTGGCCGTATAGTTCCGGCCGTATAGTTCTGGCCGTATAGTTGGCGCCACCACCGCCTCCTCAAATAGTTTTACTCCGTGCAACTGGACCGGAGAGACAACATACAGAACACCCAGAAATCACATAAGTTGGTCGCTGACGGAGCCTTCCGGAACACGACACTACAACAAGATCAATGGAGACAAACATCAAGCGGGTCTTCGTCTTGGCGTGAGATGAACCATAGGACCACCCCCTTTATTCAATCTGAACTAGCAGCCCCCTCACCACCAGCCGGAGGTAGAGGAGAAGACAGTCCAGCATGCCATCGAAGCGGCTCGGTAGAACCCAGCGTGCAGCTGCCTCCGCTGCCAGAGGTCCAGAACGGATCCGGGCAGACCCGATGCAACCGCCGCCCGTCATGGCGGCCGCACGTCAGCGCCGCCGAGGAAGTACTTGCAATATTGCCTCCAATGCTGCCACCACGGCACCTCCTCCTCCCCAAGCCCTCGATCCGCGCCACCCGGAAGACGACGGGCCTAGGCAGACGCCCTAGGCCCACGACGTGATGCCGCCACTTGAAGTAGCTGTAGGAGCACCCGCCGCCACCTGGCCGAGGTCGCCGCCCCGACCACCGCCCCCGATCCGCTTCGTTGGCGCCGCCCCAGCAGCCCATCCGAAGATGACCGCCGCAGCCGCCACCCCTAGCACCTTAGGTACTAGGGGGCCGCCGCCACCGCGGTCGACGCCGGTGGCAGCGGCGGAGGGATGAGATCTAGAGGAGGGAGGTCGGCAGCGACGGAATTTGGGGGCCCTCCGACGGCGCCTGGGGGTCGCCACGGGAGGGTTACATGAGGGTTGTTACGGGAGGGTTGTTACGGAGGGATGGGATCTAGAAGTAGGAGATAACGGAGGGGCTGGTATGGTGCTAAAAGATCAAGAGCGACTATATTTTCCTCATGTCGCTATTTGCCCGAGTGCTCTTCACCTCTGATGGCGGAGCTTGTTGCGTGTAAAGAGGGGTGTGCTCTTGCACTAGAGTGGAGTTCATTACCGGTGGTGATGATAAAGCGGGCAGGGGCAGATCGATCGGAGTTCATTTTTGTCTTAAAGGATATTAGTCGTCTTTTGTCCGAGAGAGTCGGATCCAAGGTAGAGACTATTAAGCGAGAGCAAAACTTGGTGAGTGATGTTTTAGCAAAGATGGGTCGTACCGAGGCCAAGACTGCGGTCTGGTTACGTTGGCTCCCAATGTTATACCGAGACTTCCCCGCAAAATAAAATGTTATACCTAGACTTTGTGAGGATAATTGTAATCTTGTGGTGGTTGATTAATGTAAATCACTTGTTCGCAAAAAAAAAAAAAAGACATGATACATCGTGCGTCTTGCCTTTGAGCAAGGTTCCGTCGAAATCATTTGACCTTTCGTCGCCTTACATACCATATACCGTCGTATATATATGATCTACTAACAATTTTCCATCGTTCACATTTGTCACCTTGGGTGTTTAAAGGACCAGCGTCAAGCACTTTTGAACTGTGTGACTAATGTAGACACACGAGTCAAGTTTGTAAACCGCTGGTGCGATTTATTTTAGGCACGCCTGAGATTTAACTAAATCTTTGTCAGAGCTGACGTCATTCTGCTATTTGCGATACATGTACTATATACCTTAGGACAAAAAAGAACATGAACAAATAAATTTGTATGTCATGTATAAAAAATTGTACTGCGTGAACACAAAATTTGTGCTGCGTGTACGTTTTACTTAGTTGTAACTAACGTGCAACTCTCAGATTGCACGCGAATCTAATGGTGAGAAAGGTTATCGATTTAGCCAGTTTTAATGCGTCCGAGAACTAGTAAATTTGATTTATTTTCGATGTACGGAGTAACAATATATATACATACAAAAGGATTAATTGATTGATTAGCCAAAGCAGAGGCCTGGGACGGGGACGCACCTCCTCGTGGAAGAAGTCGTCGAGCGCGTCTTCAGCTTCGAAGGCAACGTCACGCGTCTGGCGCACCCACACGCGGGTTAACCCATCAGTGCCGGCTCGGCGTTTCCGGTCGGCGTCGCGGACGAAGGCTTGCAGCCACTCCAGCCGGTCTTGCAGCAGGACGAGGTCGTCACCGACCTGAAGTAGTATCTTGGCCTCGCTGACCGCTAGCTCACCAAGCTTGGAAAGTGCCGCCGTTACTGCGGACTCCGCCATGGATGGGTCTGCAACCTAGCAAGATGACCAATTACCCTCTTTCTTTCTCTCTCGCTCTTTTATACGATTATTATGTCACCTGAAAAATGTAAATGATAAACCTGGTGCATGTCACGAATTGTACGCTTACTAGCGGTTGCGAGCATGCATGTTGTAACTAGATAATATGAATAGGCTTATGAGCCTAGCATCGATGATTAGCAGTCAATTATTTGAAGCATATTGGCCTAATGGGGTAAGTTTTAGCAAATGGTAACAATTTTTTCCCGAACCATGTGTTAAATTAAGAAGAGAGAGCCCATCGAAAGGACATAAGATATAGAACGAAGTTCAGCTAGAAACAGAAATACAACCTGAAAACCACGACCTGAAAACTAAGACACAGCCCTCTGTAAATCAGAAGCCAAAGTACTCTTTCTAAACTTCAGTTAAGACGACCACCGCTTGCTAGGGCCCATTGTCTAGCCTCAACCTTGATTTAAGTAACGGTCTGCTGAATGGTTTTGAACCTTTTTTTTTTAAGTAGGTTTTGAACCTCTTTTCAAACACACGACAGTTTCTTTCCTTCTAGATCATCCAGGCGGTCAGTATGATCAGAGAGCTAAGCTTCTTTTTATTGGAGGCGAAGTGTTTGATCCATGATTGGGGCTACCTGCGTGAACCCTGCCCAAGATAGAATCGATCCCCATATTATGTTTACCACGGCGCACCCCATAAATAGGTTCTGATGATTCTCCCTCGCTGCATTAGAGAGCACACATTTATCATTGTGTGGCAAGCCACGTTTGGCCAATCTATCCGTAGTCCATCCCCTTCTTCCGATGAAAAGCCAGCAAGCAATCTTGCAACTCAGAGGTTCCCACAATTATGACAGCCAAAACAAATAACTAAGCCCATGTTTACTTCTCTCGTATTTGCTAATCTATTCGCGGCAATCAGCGGGATTATTCCAATTCCCATAAAATCCCAGTAATATGTTTACCAAACCATGTTTGGCAAGGATAATCTTGGGATATCCCCACAAATTCTTTTTTTTTGTCTAGATTAAAAGCTCTCATCTACGGTAGTGTGTTTTTGGGGAAGAGTTTTTGGCGGGATTAGAGATGGTTGAACACCAAATCACGGTCTCCAGTGATGGAGGGGCAAAGAAAGCGACGCACCTTCGGCTCGTGCTAGTGTGTAGTCATTCTTAGATCGTACAATAACCTATTTGTATTTTTTATTATTTTTAACTTTTTTTAGTGTTGTCGATAATTATTAATAGATTGGTGAAATTTCAAAGAAAAAAAACCAAATCCCCTCTCATACTGGAAACTCTAGGGGTTAAAAGTACCAAAGAAGTAAATATAATAATAAGGCCTAATAAGGAGAGAGAAAGCGCACCTCTGCTCAGCCGGGGAGCACAGCAACAACTCATGAGCCGTTTCTGCGTGAGTTCGATGCTCAGCTGGCTCGTGGCCCAGGGGTATAAAAACATGTGTACCGCGTCCTTACATCCAGAGATCGACTTGCATCTCATCCTCAAATTCTCACGCCTTATCTTTGCTTGACCGCACCTGCAGCAAAGACGTTGAGTCGGTCAACCTTTGCACAGACCGCTACTTTTCACCCCTAGCTCGTCGCCAACCCTTGTTGTCACTGTTTGAGCTGGACAAGGTTGTTACGGCATGTATACTTTGCAAGCAGCACAGGACATCGATCTTCTGCAACGATGTGCAACCTATCTCGAGTGCTTTTGATGCTGACAAACACCAGCATGCGGAGCGGTTTACTGCTGTAAGGTTCTCAACTTTTCCTAGGAGTATTGTGTTTGGTTCCCTTTTTTGTGGTGATCATGTTTTCAGGACGTACTGTGTGGATATCATTCTTTTCTCGGTTTTGTTGGATGTATTAGCGGGTCAAGTAAACTTGTACCTATTCGATATGAACGACAATGCCATGTACTCCCTCCGTTTCAAAATATAAGATATTTTAGTTTTGCAAAAAAATGTATCCAGACTCTTTTTAGTGTGTAGGTTTACTCTAAACATAGATGAACCTACACACTAAAACAGGTCTAGATACACTCCTTTTACAAAGTTAAAATATTTTATATTTTGAAACAGAGGGAGTACGAATATGCCGTGACATACTGACGGTCCACAAAAGTTATGTTGATGGTGAGCATGGTTGTATTGGAAGAAAGGTTCTTTCGGTATTTATGGGATACAAATCCATTAAAGTTCTGTAGTTTTAGAAAGATGATTGGAACTGCATAGTAGAACACCAAAGGGTTTGTGGCACATCAGAGCTCGTGACATGGGTTTCACTGACCTGTGCTGGCAGGTCCACATACCAGTTGCACCAGGTCAAGGTAGAGTGTACTCTCCCGTTTTGATATTGTCGTCCTGGTGTCACGGCAGATGTTATATATATGATGGTTAAAGTTAGGACCAGATAAACGCTAGAAGAATCTAGGGAGGGATAGTGCAGTGAATACCGCACATGAAGAACACACAGAGACACGATATACCCAGGCTCGAGACTCTCCAAGTGAGATAAATACTCTACTCCTGCATCTAGATCTTATAATATAATCAAAGGACTAGTACAATAGCTCCTTGAGCTGAATCGAGAGGAAGAAGAAGAAGGTAGTGCTTCTGCCTCTCTCTACTACTCTCTCTGAATCTCAAATGAACCAACCCTCTATTTGGAGGTCATGGCTCACCTTATAAAGGGGTGGCCAGGTTACATCTAGGGCTGACGTGGCAAAACATATTCCCAGCATATTCTGGTACAGAAGTCGTTGGTTAGGACAGATCCGCTTCCCATCGTGGGGTCCCTCGATGGGACTTGACGTGCCCATCCTCTCAGACCGTTGCGGTTCTGACACTGTCCCCTCTAGGAATCCTGCGACCTAACCTTGCTCCGGGTTTTAGGGGCACGCTTGACTTAGCGCTTATCTCCTCCAGAAATTTCAGGAGAGAGAGAGAGAGGCGCTGACTCTGAGACCGCCTCACACCTTTCTGGTGTACGCCAACCCCTCAACCCCTGTCTCGCCCCTAACTCAGATGACTCGGCCAGGAAGTACCTGCACAGAGGAAACAACGAATATGTTGTGCGTACATATAAAATATGTCGGCCAGGTCTTGCCGGGTAAATCCGGCTTGGGTGACTCGGCCTTTACTTGGCCGACCCATATAAGTCAACTTGTATGTCGGTCAACCTTGCCTTTGTACCTTAGCTTGACCCTACCTAGGGTCATCCCCCAACATTAGTCCCCGGAGCTGTTGTGGTCTTAGCTGCATTAGCTGAAAAGACCACAACAGGTTCAACTTACTCAAACTTATCCATGCTGTCGACATATAAATATGTCGGCCAATACCGATTATAACTCGATGCACTAATTGGTGACTCACTATCAAAAAATTGACTTTTCTTGGCCTAAACCGAGATATATCTCGCTAGCCAAGTCAATCTTCCATATCTGAGTTATCTTCCTTAGCCATTTGATTTCTTTCGTATTCCCGAACTCATCCTACATGTCAAGCAACCATTGTGTTGCGCCTCATTTTTTGGGCCTAGACACTATTCATTGCCACATCGTGACAGTTATCAATGCCACACATCACTTCACCTCGCGGACCCTCGATTACCGCTACGGCCACAAGATGTAGTTTCACATCCCCGCACTGTAACCGTGCATGTGGCACATTTTCTCCAACTACTCGCGTGCAATGCACGCACACATCATGGGCCTCATGGGCACACCGGATTACACTACCCACGATATGACGTGCGGTTAGATAGGAGAGTGGGGGAAAACCTTGTTCACTTTCCCCCACTCCCGCACCTTCTTCCTCCTCACGCCGCTGTCGCTGCTGCCTCTAGCTACACGCGACCGCGCCGCCGATATTCCCCTCTTGCTTCGCTGCTCCGCTCAAGCACCGCCATTCGCTGCCGCTACAGGACCACGGCAGTATTTGCCTTGCTCCCCTGAATCCAGCGCCGCATCAGAGGAGAGTGACACAAAGATGGATCCTCAAGCTCTTGCATTTGTCGAGCAAGAAGAAGAAACCACCTCTGAGCGTGGTTCATTGGAAGGATCTGATGTCACCTAGGTGGAGATCGATTGGCTCCGGCAGACCCAGCGAATTCCGCCAGAAGTAGAATGTCGCCTCCCTAATGACGAGCAGATTCCCGTAGCGGAGGACGATGAGTACGTCGTTTTTGTTGCTCACTTCGCTAGAGGATTAGGTCTCTCTGTGAGCTATTTCACCAAGGATTTTCTCGCAACTTTTGGCCTCCAACCCCACCATCTTCCGGCTAACGCCATTGCTTCTCTGTCTGGCTTCATTTCTTGCTGCGAGGGATACATTGGCCTCTGGCCTTGCGTAAATCTCTAGGTGAAGTATTTTCAACTTTGGTCCAATGTTGTTCCATCTCTGGGTATTCCCCCTGGCGAGAAACCTCTGACCTAGTGTGGGGCTGCCTCTATTACGCCACGGAAAAATCTATTTTCCCCAGAATCCAGGGCCTTGACTCGTGCAAGAAGTGGCTCAGATCCTTCTTCTACGTGAAGAACAACACTGACAGAGATATCCGTCTCCCCCCTTTTGCTGTTGGTGTTCCCTCCAAGACCAATTGGGATTTTGACCCAAAGAACAAGAACCAGTTTAGTAACGAGTTTAACTCGTATATTGTTTAGTTGAAGGCTGCCTGGTTATCCGATGATGATCTGATGGCCACTTCATCAGTAGCCGGGTTTGCCCCCTCTAGCGCCGTAGCCACAAGATATGTCACATGAATGGTCGCTTTGACCCGAACCACACTTCTACCTTTGATCTAAACAAGGCTCAAGTCTATAGGCGGGTCAAGTCTATCTTTAAGACAAACATGACCGAGGCATGGGTCTAGAGCATAGTGACCTTTAGCCGAGAGAACCTAGCATCCCAGGTAAAAACCGAGTCAACTTTTCTATCATACCCGTTATGTCAGCAGATTAGTTCATTTGAACTTTCTTTGTTTCAATGTGTAGAAATTTCTCCAGCAAACTGTGGAGGATAATGAGAATCTCTCCCTCACTTGGGGTAAGGACTGCGATACCTTGGATTCGGAAGAGCCAGACTTCGAGGATCTTATGCCCATTCCTGACGCCGGCTCCAGACGATCCCGTGGTAAGACTCCTTTCTTAGAAGCATTAAGTGAATGGCTGGATGATGATGAGGAGGAGGACGATTATCATATTCTAGAGTTACTTGACCCGATGCCAATATCATTCACCTACCCGCCTCACTTTACACCAGTTAACCCATCTTGTCAAGTTCTTGATGTGGCTCCCGTTGCCGTGGGAGGTCAAGGTGTGGTGAAGAAATGCGCTCGAAGAGGTGTGGCCCCGCAAACCGAGTCTCATAAGCCCTCGAAGAGGCAAAAGAGGGGATTCAAGAAGCCTCAGAAACAAAGAGAACCACCTATTAGTTCCAGATAAGCTTCCTCTTCTAAGATATCTCTATATTTCATGTTTCTCTCTTTCTATATTTCTTGTTTCTGTCTTTCTTCTCTGACTCTTTTTATCTCAGTGCATCTAACTGCAGGGCTACTTTAGACATACCCCAAAGTGGCTCCAGCATGGATTCTCCAATCATCACGCCACCATATCCTCCTCCAAAAGATACTCGTGTCCTTAGTCTGATTCAGGCTAACACACCCCCAGCACCAGATACATATATTTCGCAGCCGGAGGGTGAGGCCAAGGTTGGAGGGGGAGGTGGTGCCCCAACTGACGAGATTATGCTGGATCAGAGGGAGAATACCTCGGTCCTTGACAGAGAGAGTGAAGAATGTGGCGCTAGCTGATGGCTGTGAAATACTACCTCTTTTAGCCATATAAAATGATCCATTTATCTCTCATATCATGTTTCTTTCAGCTATAGCTATGCCTTATATGCATGACTTCTAGTTCTCATTTACTTTCATATGAGCTTTGCACATTTAGTAGTACAGGTAGAATTTTATCACTTCTCCTTATCTATGACATGTGTGTAGGTGTTGATGATGATTATGGATAAAACAAAGGCAAAATGAACAAAGAGAGCATAGTATAGAGGAGCTGCATGGACCAGACTTAGCCATTTCAGAGGTTGAAAAAATGATTTTTTCCAACTTCTCAAAATAAATTTCCAAGACTCGCATTCACTTGCTGGGAAAAAGAGAGTGGATCAGGCTACGACTGAGGCTGAGGATAGGTCACAGGATGGATGAGGTAAAGTATTCCAAAACGGAGGATTCCAACCCGAGGAAGTAGGTCAACCACCTTGATTTTGTCACATCCTCTCCCAGAGGAATATGTCTCTGAGACAGAGCTTGGTCTATTCAAGCAGGAACATGGGGTTGTAGCCCTCGATGATACGAACTCAACGAGTCCAAGAACACCCAAAATGGAGTTCGTATGAAGAAATGATGACCAAAATACTAAATGGGACAAATGATTTGACGAGCAACTATACGACCAAAGATATTTTTCTGTCATATAGCTCCGCCCATATAGTTGCCAAAAAGGTCAAAAACGACGGGATTTCACCCTAGAAAAACTCCAGAACCTTGCCTAAGTCATATAACGGTATTGGGGGAACCCTAGGGCACCCCCAAGGCCTATGTAAAGGAGGGAGGACCCAAGAGAGAGCCACGAAGCCATAGCCCTTCAGGGCCGGAGCTCTACCGCTGCCGCCACCCATCCGATCTCCATTGCGGCGGAGCTCTGCCTCAACCACACCTCCGATATCTAGATCTCCCTCAACACCATCACCATCAAGGCATCCAAGCAAGAAGAAGGGGAGGAGAAGGAAGACATCACCACCACCACGCATCGATCTCAATCTCCATCATCATCTCCATCTCCCTCTGTCTCTCTCTCTCTCTCTCTCTCTCTTGTGTTTAGTAATTGTAAGATTGAACACAATTGTGATATCATTATATATTTATATATGGTTCGCTATTCATCCATGTGTGAGTGATTGATTCAATTCTAGGTTGAGGTATGATCTAGTGCAATAAGTTAGAATTTATTGTAATCTAAGATGAGTTTATGTGATCCTTTGGTCCAGAAGTGCCTTTTTCCTTGCGGTGACGCGCGAGAACCATGCGTAGTGCACACAGTGTCATAGCGGTAATCAATTGGGGAACGTTTATTTGTCTGAAAAATCTCTTATAGATCACACATATATTTGCCCATCTAGTACTAGTGAGACCGAAGCCTACAAGCCCTCTCTCATTCAATTCAATCCTACAACTACAATCTCTTTAATTCAGTTCATATTCTTGCTTACTTTTCGTCTTAGTTTATTTTGTTCTTGTTAAAAGTTCTTTGTTATTAGATATTTTAAACCTCTCTCAATTATCGCTATTCTAGTAACTTATAGAATAGGCTATTT
Organism: Avena sativa; assembly: GCA_916181665.1. Classification (NCBI taxonomy): domain Eukaryota; kingdom Viridiplantae; phylum Streptophyta; class Magnoliopsida; order Poales; family Poaceae; genus Avena; species Avena sativa. Next base: position 621,213,913 of record OV702288.1, on the reverse strand, counting down.
CCAAACCACGGTTTGGGTGTGAAACATGGCCGCATTGACAACGTGGCTGCACGGTCATGTTGTTTCCATTCTACAATCTCCCATCAGGACAAACTCTTAAATATTTGCTGCTACAAGTACTGCAATAACCCTGTTGTTGGTGCAGGAATCCAGTCATCAAATTGGCGCTGTTGCCGGGGAGATAAGCGTCCGATTCCTACTTGCACATAGTTTATTTCCGTTTGTTGCTATTATCTTACTACTTTATTTTATATTGAAAACAATAAAAAATACAAAACCAAAAACTTATGAAAACTGTTGCTACTAATCATGTCCCCCGAGATAAATTTTGTTCAAGACATAATACAAGCATTGGAGGAGATAAAGGATTCAAGTTCATCAAGCCTGGTGGCTAGATATGAGCTGATAAAGAAATTGGTGGACCAATTGGAAATACATTCATTATGGTTGCATACTAATCATGGATCTTGTTGCATAATTTGTGTTACAGATGACCACCTTAATTTTCAATGTAAGTATTCCAACAATCCTACTCTAGCAAATTATAATAGAGATAAATCCTATGCTAGTTTAGAATTACTAGAATACATTCTTTTCAAAGGTGAATCTAAATGGTATTTAGACTACCAAGTATTGATGTTGAAAGTGAAGCACTTGATGGAGTTTTTAATTTAGTATACCTTATATTCCTCTTTTACAAAAATAATTTAAGTGGAGAGGAAAAAGAGCATAAGGAAGAGGAGGAAGAACATATTGATCACCCGCTCACACCTTCAACTCCTACTTTTGATTCTATTATTTCTATTAAAACACTAGTCGATGAAAAGGAGGAACAAAAAGGTGAGGTTGACAAAGAGAGTCACAGTACAACTTTTGTTTGTGATGCCTCTCACTCTAGTAATGATTTTTATGATGCTAAAACTATTAATAATTGTTCTGCGGAGGCCTTGTCCTATACACTCATATGGAGAGCATCAGTAATAATGAACTACAGATAGAACATTTCTATACTAACATGCACTGCACATCTGTCTTGCTGCGGTGATGGCCACTACCAAGAAAACTTCTTCCGGGAAAGGTTTGGTCATGACCCGGACTTTGAGTGGTCAAAGTCTTTCTCACTCAATGAGTAGTCACCAATTGGAACAACACCGAATATGGTGAAGTGACATCTGGAAGTCCTACGCCACAGAAGTTTGGCCCTGCAGAAATTGGTGAGAGGATGTTTACTATCAGGATGGGTCTTGCTGAAGCTGACAAGATATTGTAGGTAAATATCTCAGCTATCTTATTCGTACTTGCAGTAGATATACATATAATCACTAGTCCCCGAGCCTCCGGGGGAGTAAAATATTACTTGGCCGGAAGCTCTTAGACCAACATTATTCCACCTAGATCTGAATCTTAACTCATCTAAGATATTGTGCCGAGTCACTGTAACTTAGTGGTAATTCAAATTAGAATCAATTATCTAGCCACCCAGATTCGGATCGAATTTACTCGGTTCGAATCTTGAGAAGAATCGAATATCCAGCCACCTAGATTCGGGTCAACTTTACTTGGCTCGAATCTTGAGAAGAATCGAATATCCAGCCACCTAGATTCGGGTCGAGTTTACTTGGCTCGAATCTTGAGCGGAATCGAATATCTGATAGCTATGATATTCGACACATTTTTTTTGGCTTTTATTGATGGTTTTCTCCCGGATTTGAATGTTTTCTAGATTTACCTAACGCTAATACTTCGGTAGCGAAGAAAACTTGGTTTTTAATGTGTGTTTCAGGTTCTGAATATCAACAGGAGGTTTTAACTAGAAAAACACCATATTCTGGGGAAAACAAGCAAGTCTCGCTTTGGAAGCACTCGAGGGAACTCATAGAAGCTTTAACGAGCAACTATACGGCGGGAATATTTTTTTGGCCGTATAGTTGCCACCTCCTCTGTCTTGTCAAAAGGGAGAACTTCCGTGAAGGAACGAGGGACAAAAACACAACATAGCAGCTGCCATACCATCCAGCAGGGAGAAAGAAGATATCCGGAGAAGAAGGGGAAGGCGTTCTTCATCTCTCTCCATGATCTTCGACCTCCTAGCCAATACACCCCCATAGCCACTACTTGTATTTGAGAGAGAGAGAGGGATCTCCACCTTGCAAGACTAGGGTTTGAGATTGTTTCTTCCCATCTTGAATTGTGTTGGATATTTTTTTATTACTTATTGTGGAACTCCATGGTAATACAAAGACGAATTCCCTTTATTTGATTATATTGATGATCCGTTCTTCTCTCATGTGTGAGTAATTCCCTTGGGCGTGTGAGATGTAGGGGATTGGTGAGATGTGATGTGCCTTCATATATTTTCCATTAATTTGTGATTAATTCTAATTACTATATTATGTGTGCTTGACTATCTGTGGGATTCCTATGCTTGTCGTCCAATTAAGGGCCCAGACAACATGATGCTTTGTTCTACATAGATAAGATCTTGTTCGCTAGTGGATCGGCAACCCTCGGGTGATATGGGGATATCAATGGAAAACTAGTAGACTCGAGGATAACGAGGAACCACTATGCTTATTGCATTAGTCCGGTCCAAGGAGCTTAAGCGCTAAGCGACCTGAAGGGTCTTAATCGTCTAGTGTTTGACCATGGTTTTGGTAGCAGACTAGTAGGATTATTGAAGTTGGGATGAAATCTACCAAGAGGAGTTCTGGCTAATTATGGGTTGCTCACCTAAACATATATTTATAAGATTATAATTGTTACATTTATCACTCGTCCACCTAGCATAGTAACTATCACCATGAACTGAATCTCCTCGTGCCTTTTTTGCCATTTGTAGAAAACAACAAACTACCAAGTCGTTCTTTACTTTTATGCTTTATTTTTCTGAAGTTTACATTTTAGTTCTATTTAAATACATCTTATTTAATCAAAACCCCATTCTTATTTCAATGCTTCCAGTCAATTCACTCGAAGACCCGTGACAACTTCGGGTGTGATAGAGACTTCACCCATAAACACTTACCTTTGGGCTCCCTATGGGATCGATATCTGTACTTCGAAACTAGCTACATATGATCTGTGCTCTTGCAGACATCAAGCTATTTTCTAGCACCGTTACCAGGGAGCTAAGCACTAAGTGTTTTTCTTTTGACATTTCAGGTGTTGCTACTACAAAATGTTCTCCTTAGGAGACAAAGGGTCTACGTGCTCTGGTAGGACCTACCTGCCGGATTATATTGAGTGCGTGCCTACTCAGAGGCACGAAGAAATTATTGAAAAACTTTTAAGATCAAATAAAGTTGAAGTTGAAAACTTGAGTGATATTATGGAAATCATGTCTATTTACAGGAAAACTCCCATGAAACCTGAGAAAACTCTCAGGGAATACAGTGCTCCAAGTTCTAAATTTCTTAAACAACCAATAGAGTTCCCTAATCCTGGAGTTAGAGAATATCGATTTGATGGTGGAATTATTAAAATTTGCAGGAGAAATCTTTCAGTGGAAGGGAAGATGAAGACCCAGGAAGACATATTAGAGAGTTCGGTGATATGATAACATCGCTCGGACCAAAAGGTTTGCCAAGAGACTTCTCTCGTTTGAAATTATTTGTTGGTCTCTTAAAGGTAAAGCTCTAGACTAGTTATATTCTCTCCCTCGCCATTACATTAAATGTTGGGAAAACTGCATTATTAAATTCATAAATAGGTTTAATCCTTTTAAAAAGGTAACTAAACTAAGAAAAAACATAGGCAACTTTAGTCAGAAAGGGGAGAAAACTACCCACAAGCCTGGGAAAGATTCTTTGGAATGATCAATAGTATCCCTAATCATGGCTATTCTGAACTAAAAATTTGCCGTTTATTTTACCATGGTCTCAGGACTAGTTCTTTTCGTCTCCGGCTTGAGAATAAGCCACTTTGGCTTGATGATAGCTGTGAGATTCGACACATTTTGATGGCTTTTATTGATATTTTTCTCCTGGTTTTGATCGTTTTCTGGCTTTACCTAACGCTAATACTTCGCTAGCAAAGAAAACTTGGTTTTTAATGTGTGTTTCAGGTTCTGAACATCAACAGAAGGATTTAACTAGAGAAACACAATATTCTGGAGAAAACGAGCGAGTCTCACTTTGGAAGCACGCGAGAGGAGATCACAAAATCTTTAACGAGCAACTATACTCCAGGAATATTTTTCTAGACGTATAGTTCTCGCTGTATAGTTGTCGACGCCTCTATCTTGTCGAAAGGAACAACTTCCATGAATGAACCGGGGACGAAAACACAACACAACAACCACCACACCGTCCAAAAGGGAGAAAGAAGAGATCCGGAGAAGAAGGGGAAGATGTTCTTCATCTCGCTCCACGATCTTCAACCTCCTAGCCAACACACCCCCATAGCCACTACTTGTACTTGAGAGAGAAAGAGGGATCTACACCTTGCAAGACTAGGGTTTGAGATTGTTTCTTCCCATCTTGAATTGTGCTGGATACTTTTCTATTCTTATTGTGGATCTCCATGATAATACAAAGACAAATTCCCTTTATTTAATTATACTGATGATCTGTTCTTCTCTCATGTGTGAGTAATTCCCTTGGGCGTGTGAGATGTAGGGGATTGGTGAGATGTGATGTGCCTTCATATACTTTCCATTAGTTTGTGATTGATTCTAATTACTATATTATGTGTGCTTGACTATCTGTGGGATGCCTAATGCTTGTTGTCTAATTAAGGGCCCAGACAACATGATGCGTTTGTTCTACATAGATAAGATCTTGTTTGCTAGTGGACCGGTGACCCCTGGGTGACACGGGGATATCAATGGAAAGCTAGTAGAATCGAGGATAACGAGGAACCACTATGCTTATTGCATTAGTCCGATCCAAGGAGCTTAATCGCTAAGCGACCTGAAGGGTCTTAATCGTCTAGTGTCTCACCATGGTTTTGGTAGCAGGCTAGTAGGATTATTGAAGGTGGGATGAAATGTACCAAGAGGAGTTCCGGCTAATTATGGGTTGCTCGCCTACACATATATTTATAAGATTATAATTATTGCATTTATCATTCGTCCACCTGGCACAGTCACTATCACCATGAACTGAATCTCCCCGCGCCTTCTTTCGCCATCTGCAGGAAACAACAAACAACCAAGCCATTCTTTACTTTTATGCTTTATATTTCTGAATTTTACATTTTAGTTCTATTTAAATACATCTCATTTAATCAAAACCCCATTCCTATTTCAATACTTGTAGTCAATTCACTCGAAGACCTGTGACAACTTCGGGTGTGACAGAGACTTCACCCATAAACATTTACCTTTGGGCTCCCTATGGGATCGATATCTTCACTTCGAAACTATCTACAAACAATCTGTGCTTTTGCAGACATCAAGCTATTTTCTGGCGCCGTTGCCGGGGAGCTAAGCGCTAAGTGTTTGTCTTTTGACATTTCAGGTATTGCTACTACAAAATGTTCTCCCTAGGAGACAAAGGGTCTACATGCTCTGGTAGGCCTACCTGCCGAATTATATTTAGCATGTGCCTGCTCAGAGGCGCGAAGAAATTATTGAAAAACTTTTAAGATCAAATAAAGTTGAAGTTGAAAACCTGAGTGATATTATGGAAATTATGTATATTTATAGGACAACTCCTATGAAACCTGAGAAAACTCTCAGGGAATACAGTGCTCTAAGTTCTGAATTTCTTAAACAACCAATAGAGTTCCCTAATCCTGGAGTTAGAGAATATCGATTTGATGGTGGAATTATTAAAATTTTGCAGGAGAAAGCTTTCAGTGGAAGGGAAGATGAAGACCCAGGAAGACATATTAGAGAATTCGACGATGTGATAACATCACTCGGACCAAAAGGTTTTCCAAGAGACTTCTCTCGTCTTCAATTATTTCGATGGTCTCTTAAAGGTAAAGCTCTAGACTGGTTAAACTCTCTCCCTCGCCATTACATTAAATGTTGGGAAAACTGTATTACTATATTCATAAACAGGTTTATTCTTTTAAAAAGGTAACTGAACTAAGAAAGAACATAGGCAACTTTAGTCAGAACGTGGGAGAAAACTACCCACAAGCCTAGGAAAGATTCTTTGGAATGATCAATAGTATTCCTAATCATGGCTATTCTGAACTAACACTTTGCCATTTATTTTACCATGGTCTTAATACTCAATGTGGATAGTTGCTTGACTTCTCAGCAGGAGGATCAACAAATACTTTAACTATTAAAGAATGTTTGGAATTAATGTCTACTAGGGTTAAGAATGATTCTTTATATAATCCTGATTTTGGCACTAAGCCAGAAAAAGGGATACTTCGGATAACTCCTGGTCTTATGCCTGAGGTACGCAAAACTATGAAAGAAAAAGGTATACCTTCTGAACTTGTTAAGGAAAACAAAGTAGATTTGTTACAAGTTTTACCTGAAGAAGATGAACCTAGAAAAGTTTTTCAAGAATTAAAACATCGAAAAGTAAAATCTCATAATAACTTGCATAAGAATTTCCAAAAACACAAAAATATTTTGGAGGAACTCACAAAAACTTATGATGAGATTGGCGGATGACCCACAAGTATAGGGGGTGTATCATAGTATTTTCTATAAGTAAGAGTGTCGAACCCAACGAGGAGCAGAAGGTGCTGGCTAATGGTATGGATCAGGAATTCTCTGCAAATACTTAGCAAACGGATTTTTAGGGGGTTTTGATAAAACAAGTAAACAAAGTACGAGTAAATAAAAGACAGTAGGAATAAATGCAGCAAGTGGCCCAATCCTTTATGCAGCAAAGAACAAGCCGGTTGTATTTCTATAGATGACCAAACGTTCTCGAGGACACATGGGAAGACTGTCAAGTGCTTTCGCTTCATATAGTCGATTAATCTTCTTTAGCTTGCTAAGTGTTGTGTGGGTGAACCTGTGCTAATGTACCGCCCCATCCAAGACTAATACATACTTGTGATTATACCCCTTGCAAACATCTGTAAGTACAAGAAAATAATTAAGGTAGAAACCTAATCATAGCTTTAAACTCTAAGACCCTTACGTCCCTTGTGCAATGGTTTCCTAACGGGGGTTCAGGTTTCTGTCACTCCGGCAACCCCTACGATTAGTATCCAAATACACAATGCATTCCCCTAGGTCCATATAGGTGAAGTGTCATGTAGTCGATGTTCACATGACACCACTAGAAGAAGTACACCACAACTTAAATAACAATCTATTAAATCTTTCTCAACGCAACTCCACTACTAACAACAAGACTTCTCCCATGTCCTCAAGAACAAAACGAACTACTCACAAGACATCATATGGATCATGATCAGAGATGGAATAATGATGTATAACAATCTGAACATAAACAATAATTCAACGGTTCACTCAATAGCATCAACTACAAAGAGTAATCAACAGCGGGAAAGTTTCCTCTATGAACTAATGCAAGATTCAACTCAATTGTTACAGCAATATGGAGATGGTGATGAGGGTGCTGATGGTGATGATGGTGGTGATGATGATGATGATCCCGATGAAGTCCAGCTTGACGGTGGTGTTGATGGCGACGATCTCCCCTCTCCGGGAAGGAATTCCCCCGGCAGAAATCTGTCTGCCGGAGAGATCTTTCTCTCTCCGTGTTTTCCGCCCCGCAGAGGCGGCAGAATCTTTCTGTGGTCGCTCCCTGAGTCTTAGGGTTTCGTGGGGATGATATACGCCAGAGGGGAGAGGCTGGAGTGGGCCAGGGTGGCCACACCACTCCCAGGCGTGGCCTAGGCCTGCCCGTGCCATGGGGTGGTGTGGGTCCCCCGGTGGCCCACCTCCACTCCATCTTCTGGCATCCAGAGTCTTCTGGAAAAATAGGATTTTCCGTATATTTTCCCGGATTTTCTGATCTTCGTGAATTTTGCCTCCAAACAACACCTTTTCCATCAGAATCCTGACTGCAGCGGTCCATGCTCCAAAAGTCATCAACCATGCAAAAATAGATGAAATAACATAAGTATCACCTCTCAATACGAAATATATCAATGAATAATAATGAATTAAGACATAGAATAGTGATGCAAAATGGACGTATCATTGGACAATCAATATAATTATTTAACAAGTATCTTAGTATGATTGAAACCCAGTGTGAACAAATAGCATTTGGTTATCAATTTTTTCTTCGTGAAGATAAAGATATTCATGTTTCTAATAATGTTTTCACATGAAGGGGTGCAGTTGTTACAGGACCCTTAGGACCACCGGAATACGAAGCTGGAAAAGAGCGAAAGGAAAATGCCTTGCTCGAAGCAAGCCAAGAAGATGATACATTGGTGGATCCTCAAGATGAAACTGAGACACAAGATCAAACCAAGGAGGACCAAAATGATGCACAAGATGACCATTATGACTCCGATGCATAGACGGTTGATCCAAGAGAAGATAAAGAAATAAGTAAGGAAGATGAAGTTGTTGTAGTAGAAGAGAAGAAAAGCAATAAGCAACAACAAAAGAAAGCAACCAAAGAGCCTGTCCCCCCATAAAAGGTAAAAGATAAGAGTAAGTGAGGTGAGAAAAAACTTCCTTATCCAGATCGAAAAAAGAAAGCACTGGATCAGGTAATTTATAATTATTTTACAAAGGAACTTAGTCACCTTCATCTGGAAATCCCATTTGCGGATGCAATCAAAGTTCCTACTAATGGTAAATTCCTCTATGAGATTCTTAGTAGAAAGAAAGAAATAAGTGAAACTGTTACCATGGTAACTGGTTATCCTGCTAATGGGAAGTTGTTGTCTAAGTCTGGAGATCCTGGAATACTAACTATTTCATGCTCGATAGGTAAAATTGATATTCACAATGCCTTGTGTAATCTAGAAGCAGGAGTTAGTGTAATGCTTTACTCCCTCTATAAAAGGTTAGGATTAGGGGAGTATTCTCCTACTACTATCACTTTACAGATGGCTAACAAGTCCACTAAACAACCCGTTGGTATGATTGAGGATGTCTTACTTAGAATAGATGAGCATGTTATTCCCACTGATTTTATTATTCTTGAAATGTCAGAAGATGAAAGATTATCTATAATATTTGGAAGACCTTTCCTCAGTATTGTAGGTGCATCAGTAGATTGTGTTGGAGGAAAGATAATCTTCAATGTTTTACTATGCTGAAATCATCCTGTATTTTCCAAAGAAGCTAGAAGCAGGAGAAATATATGTTCCACCGGCAAAACGAGTTCATGTGGTAAGTGCCTTTAATAAGGGGCAACCCAAGGTCAGAATTCGAGAAGAGGCTGAGTTACTCAACCTCTTCTCTATAAATGCTTAATGGGAGTCAACTCATTTTGTCAATTTAGTAGATTAAAGAATAAGAGGTTCATCGCATTCCTACCACTTTTTCATAGACATTCTTGCGGAAGCGCGCCCGTGAAGATGCAGCTGTCAAAAAGTAGTAGAAACATCGATTGAATGACTATAGAAAAATAATGATAATAAAAGTTTAAGTTTTCCATCTTCAGAAGCTAAAATTTTGCTTTTAATATGCTAATGTTGCTCGACAATTTTTTGTTAAAAATAAGGTATTTCACTAAGTTATGGGATAAGAAGGTATCCTCGAAGAAATAGAATTTTTTTGATGATTATTGATGGTTTAACGACCAACTATACGGCGGGAATAAAAATTCCGGCCGTATAGTTCCGGTCGTATAAATATCTTTGTCATCAACCAATTTTCCTCGAAGACACGGAGAATTTAACGACCAACTATACGGCGGGAATGAAAATTTCGGCCGTATAGCTCTAGTCGTATATATATCGATGCCTTCGTACACAAATTTCTGAAAGCTACTGAGATTTTAACGACCAACTATACGACAGGAATAAAAATTCTGACCGTATAGCTCCTGTCATATAGATATCGATGCCTTTGTAAAAATTAATCCCAAAGGCAAGAAAGTTTAACGACCAACTATACGGCAGGAATAAAAATTCCGGCCGTATAGCTCCAGTCGTATAGATATCGATGTCTTCGTAGAATTTTATCCCAAAGGTACTGAGAGTTTAACGACCAACCATACGGCGGGAATCAAAATTCCGGCCGTATAGTTCCGGTCGTATAGATATCCATGCTAGTTTTAGAAATTTATCTCGAGAGGCAAATGGTTTAACGACCAACTATACGGCGGGATCATTGTGACCCGTCCATATAGTTGCGTCCGTATAGCTCTTTTCTATATAAAGTAATCATAGTTGGCGGCGCCACCATAACTATACGGGCGGAACAACATCACCCGCACGTATAGTTCCGGCCGTATAGTTTGGTGCGACCACAAAATCGCACCGAGACGGCTAGGTCTTCCTCCTCTCCTCATTATTTCTCTCATATTCTCTCTCCAAACCTTTCAAAATCCACCTAGAAGTCTTGATTCTTCGCGGATTTTGTTCGTTTGAGTGGGAGAATCAATAGATCAGTATGTTTCTCTCCCTATCCATGCTTTATTTTTAGATTTCCATGGTTGAAACTCTCACATTGATCTAGTGGGTGAACTCAAGCTTATTTTGTTTTTCCTATTAATTTCTCCCATTAGGATTACATTTTTCCACGTAGAATCATTCATATATCATATAGAAATTATATGCCTAAGGTTTTATTGTGAAATTTTTCAGTGCATCATGATGAACAAAATCGGCAACCTCTTTCGTTCGAGCAAGCGCCAACGGGCGAGGGATCGAGCTCGGGGTCCCGAGCCCCGCGCAATTCCAAGTTGGACATTGTCTCATTGAGGAGGGTGTTTACCACACGTTGGGCCGACCACAACTTTCTCACCATGGTAGGGTTGAAGGGGGATTTCGACCTCATGTGCAGCAGGGCGGGGTTGGCGGTACTTGGCTTCGCAAGCCATGACACCTACGCCGAGCTTACCCATGAGTTCCTTGCCTCCTTCTACGATGACCACAGGGAGAAAGGTAACATGTGCATGATAAGCTTCACCATGAACCGGCAGCACTATGAAATAAATTTCAAACAATTTTGCAATGCTTTCAGCTTCCCTCATACTGGGGAGCCTACTATTACTAACCTCTATAGCGTCACAAGTGAAGAGACTTGGGAGGTTATTTCTGTTAATGGTGGCAGGCACTTTTATCAGAATAAGATGTCCACCATTCAGAACCCAACCATCTTCTATTATGCTCGGTTCTTTGCCAACACGCTACTGGAAAGGGGTGACACAGGCTCCATGGCCAATGCGGACATGGCAATGATCATCAAGGCTCTCTTCCCCACTTCACCGCAAAGCCCCAGTCCTGCAGCTCTACTCATCCAACACTTCCGCCACCAAAGCAACAAGACCAAAGGTGATATTCGCATTGGTGGATTGATAACCCACATTGCCTATGCATTAAATATTGTACTACCTGTTATGGAACCTATGGACGGCTCCAAACTCATGGACGTCAAGTATTTGACTGCTTGTGGCTTCCTTGGTGTTTAGCATGCTAACCGGAGGCTCCGAGCATATCAATTCAATTATCTTGTTGATGCACATGGAGAACAAGTTTAGTTGCCCTACCCCCAAGCCTTCTCGATTGTGGAGAAGGACACTTGGATCCTCACCAAGGACCAAGTGACGGAGATCTTAGCCGAGCTCTAGCCCGAGGAAGAGGAAGATGAAGAAGGGGGGCGCGGGATGATGAGGAGCAGGAGTAGGAGAAGGAGGAAGAGCAGGGACACAACCTTGATTGGGAGGGACAATAGCCGTAGCAAGGGGAGCTTGGGATCCGTGGCCCTACCAGCCACAATAGGGGTACAACTACGTCCCCTATCAGGAGTTCCAGCAGCTTAACCAGCGCATTGGGGAGATCGACCACTGATGAGTGCAAGTGCATAGATTGTTTGTATCTAGTTTCGAAATAAAGATATCGATCCCACATGGAGCAGTAGGCGAAAGACTAAAATGCTTTTAACTATAACTAAACAAAGTACTTGTTGGGTCCGCAGCATAGAAAACAAAAAATTTCCTACGGTGTGAACTACACGCCAAGATCTATCTACTAGGTACAAAGCAACGGGTGGACATACATCCAACGAGAACTTACCCTCGTAGACAACGAGCTTTGTTAACGAGTAGGAACTCGTGGTTGATGTAGTCGTACACTTGCCGATCTCAAGATCGTGATGAAGTCTAGCAGGTCCGGCTCCAGCACGTCCATCAGATCTAGCTCCAGCACCACCAAGTCCAGCACCGCAAAGCAGCGGTGCATCCGTGATCGCACACACGTCCGGTACCCCGACAACCTCCGTCCCTCGCTCCAGCAAAGCAGCGGAAGCAGCAACTCCTTTCCAGATAAAGCCACCGGGAACATGTATCTCGCTAATCCGAGACCATGGGGGAATAATACTAGAGGGGGAGAGAGATCCTTCACAAGGAGGTGTGTGTGAGAAGTGAGGAGGGGGTGGCCTTTTATAGGAGGAGGGGGGTGCCCCTCCTTCATGGCCGGCGCATGGAGAGGGTGACACTTCACCTCCTCCATTCATGTGGTGGTAACCCCTCCACATTAAAATGCCCCTTCACATTCTCTTTTAAAGTCTCAACTTTAAATGCATTAAATTTCTCCAAATTTAATGCTCTCTCATTTAATAAAACTCTTTTATTATTTTTATTCAGAATTTTGTTAATTACTTTAATTAACAAAACATTCACATAAAACCCCCTGCAACATTTCAATATTACATGCAGAACCAATTTCAACATTTTCACCCGAAACAGTTTCAGTGTCTATTGAAATAATTCCAGCGCTTTCTTAAATCTTTATCTGAAACATATTTGCTCCAAATGGTGTCGGTATCCCTTAAGTGTGTCACCCTACGGTTCGCGAATAATGCAGATATGATCGAGACCCCTCTCTGATCAATAATCAGCAGCGGGACCTGGATATCCATACTGACTCCTACACATTCAACGATGACTTCTTGGATCGTGAGAACCTTTAACGCTAGTAACTAAATCCCTTTATCCCGCGATATATTACATGTCCGAGATTCGATCATCGGTATCTCCATACCTAGTTTGATCTCGTTACCGACATGCACTCTTTTCTCGTTCCCGTGATATAACATTCTAGTGATCACATCACTTGCTTGCAAGCTATTTCAATGTGATATCACCGAGAGGGCCCAGAGTATATCTATCCGTCATCGGGATGGACAAATCCCACTCTTGATCCATGAGCCTCAACATAACACCTTCTTAGAACTGAACCTACCTTTATAGTCACCCTGTTACGGTGTGACGCTTGATGTTATCAAGATACTCTTCCGGTGTTAGCAATTAACATGATCTCATGGTCTAAGGATAAAGATTACTTCATATGATATTATAGCAATATAAACATAATGACTTTGATCGTAATGCTATACTTCGGATGAATGTTCATCACATCATTCCACCAATGGTGTGACCTTGTTATTAACAACATCCAATGTCCATGATCAGGAAACCTTGATCATCTTGTTAATCAACAAGCTAGTCTATAAGAGAGGCATAACTAGGAACCCTTTTTGTTTATTAAACACACATGTATTGATGTTTCCGATCAATACAATTCTAGCATGTAAAATAAACATTTATCATAAACATGGAATAAGATAATAACCACTTTATTATTGCCTCTCGGGCATATTCCCTTCAGTCTCCCACTTGCACTAGAGTCAATAATCTAGTTTGAAAAACTTTGCGTATTGAACACCTATGGATTTCTGGTGTTGCATATACGCTATTTCTAGTGGTTAACATAATCTATGGATCTGACAGTTTCAGGTCCGTGTGTATTTGCATGTCTCTGCGTCTCTACGCATCACTCATTCTCAAATGAGATGGCATTGTATAGATTTGGTCCTTTGGTGAGACCTTTAGTTCGTTTGGCTCAAAATATGTTGATATTATTGTCACACAATATATCTTCATAGTATTAGCCCACTTTGAACCACACCTAGTTTGATAACAAACTACTTAACACAAATGCCCTCCTTTGCTGCTACTATAGCAGTCATATACTAAGCCTTTTGTTGTAGTATCCGTCACAATGTCTCAACTTTGGAACTCATCCAAATCCATCATGGAACATCCTTTACATTACATTGTGCCACCCATAGTCTAAATTGAGATAAATTTAATTTGTATCTTGTGACAAAACTAGTATCAATGTAACACTTTACAATGAACTACCTTTGACTATTTGTCACTTATATATTATATATTCTTAGTTCTTCCAAAGCTCATAAGAATATCTTTACTATTGTCCAATGATCATCTTATGAATCATTCTGGTATATGCTCATAACATTTAGAGCATAGGACATTCTGGATATATACATATCATGGTATAATCGATCAAAATCTTCATGTGATTTTACTCACCAAGTGTTGAAACACTTGAATTTTGATACAATCCTTTCCATGCAGCAAGAACCTTTCTTGTTGTTTCCATATTGAACCCTTTCAATATCTCATATATGTACGTCTGGCACAACCATATTAGCGCCTTAATCTATCCATATAGATATTGATGCCTAATATTCCGGGTTTGCCCAAGTCTTTCATCGAAATCTTATTTTAATGAAATTTTTAACTTGTGTAAATACAAGATACATCATTTCCAATCAACAATATGTCCTCTACATAATGTATTAGAAATATGTCTTAGCGCTCCCACTTAATTTCTTGCAAATGCAAGCATCTTCATCATCTCCGATGAATTTAAACTCTTTTAACAGTTTCATCATGGTGAAGATTCCAACTCCGCTATGCTTACTTCAACTATTGAAGTTTACATGCCCTTTTAGCACCCTTTGAATTAACAAAACCCTTCGGACCATGTCATGTACATGTCCTAGGTTACCGTTCTATTAGAAGAACCTTGTTTTGTTTATTCAACTACCATATACCAAATTATATGTAGTGGTTGCTACATTAATCCGTCAAGACTATATATCGCTATGAAAGATCAAATCTTGTCATAGTCAACTCCTTGAACATTGTCGTAAACTTATTTCCGACATGTCGACTATTTCATAGATGTTAAACATCCATGTCTTATTTCTTTATAGATCCAAACAGGACCGATAGGCTTCACGCCTTTCCGGAGGGTCTTCCAAGTTCAGAAACTTGTTTTCTCGTGTATGGATCCTATCACGGATTCTATGACTTTTAGTCATTTTATGGAGTCAGGGCCCATCATCGCTTCTTTGCATGTAGTCGGTTCATCATTGTCAAAACAATAACGACTTGCTTATCAAATCTTACTATTTGAGTCTTACCGACCCACATGGTTCTATAGGAACTCTAATCTCCGAGATCACACCTTTTGTAATCGCGAGAGCCATGAGCATTGTGGCCGCCAGCGGGACACTTTCCGGCGCTGCGCTACTTAGCACATATAGCTAAAGTTCAACAACCTTATCAAAGTTCTATTGTCCTCCCACTTAACTTTTCACGAACAATTCCTTCTCAAGAAATTTGACGTTCCAAGTAACAAACTCTTTTGTCCTAGGTGTTATGGAGAAATTCCCAAAAAATTCTTTGGGATAACCTACAAATACGTCCTTATCCGGCTTTGGTTGTAAACATTTTACTTATGCATAGCATACCAAAATTTAGGAAAAGATAATTCGGGTTTTATCCCAAACCATAACTCATATGGTGTCATTTCAATGGATCACGATGGTGCTCTTTTCAGTGTAAAAGCGGTAGTCTCTAAAGCTTCAATCCTTAAAACATAATGGCAGTTTTATAAATGACACCCTTGATCTTACCATGTCAAACATGGTTTGATTTTATCTCTCGAATATGCCATACTCCTATGGTTTATCGGGAAACACAAATCATGGAACAATTCCTCAAGTCTTAGGTGTTTTTGCTAAACATGTAACTCAAATATCTTCCTTTATGATTGAATCATAAACTCTTTATTTTCTTGTTACAATGATTTTCCACTTCATCTTGAAAGTCTTTGAACAATTTTCAAATATTTCATACTTCGTCCTTATTAAGTAAATATACAGATATATTCACTCAATTTTTCAGAGAAAGCATATGAAAGCAAAAAGATCCGTCGCATATGGCTACACATAATGGACTATGCACATCAGCATGCACAATTTCCAATAAGCTAGTCATCCGTTCCTCTCTGGCCTATGGACGGAGTTTCAATTATCTCGAGGAAAGTCTCACATGCGTCAATTGATCAAAATCAAAGACTCCAAAAATCCATCAACATGGAGTTTCTTCATGTTTTCTTTCAAATATAATTTAAACAGCGATGTCACTTCTTAAGTGATCTTTCAATCATTTGTCTTGCGACATTTTAGCAATAGTGTTTATGGATGTGAATTGTCCAACCAGACTTGTAAAAGTTCATCCATCCTTTATGGAATACGGTAATTATTTGAACAACCATTGTTCTCATGATACCGGAACAAAATGACAATTATTTAAACAAATCTTGAAGGCTTGGTTTGATGACAACGAAAAACACAATAACACTTTATTTGTTTTTGATGAACATCATCACTCATTCTCTTGCTGGTTTACTTAGGCCATTGTAGTTCATGAATTGCGTTGTCCTGTATGACACTTCATACCAACCAATTCGGTATCCAATACCGGTATCCAATACCTAAGAACCACATTTTTTTAACAAGCAAGGAATACAACCATAACATGTATATCTTCTATATACCCAAGTTGGACATCTCCAACCTTATATTTTCTGCCAAATATTTTATAGATTCTCTTTCAGCAATTCCTTTTTCTTTTAAAAGAATCTATCAACATCAATAGTGGTGTCATTCACATGACACATAGTACAAAGCGTATATAGTCAAATACTAATACCTTTGGACTTGCACTTTGAAGTGGATCACCATCATCAAATGTTTGGCATTCTTTCAAAAATCCATTCTTTAGTAATCTATTATTGTAGTAAACATTTTACTTACATCTTCTATTCATCCTTATCATGACAACTTTCATGATCAAGCTACTATAGCTTATAAGGAAGAATCACGAGTATAATATCAGTTCCCAAAACCTTTTGGTAGATTCGGATGCCTAGCATCTCCATACTTCACAAATTCTCATACAATATGAGAACATGTATTTTGCTAAATTATACTCTATCATAATGCAACCAAAAACATTGTTTCGGATATCACAATATCTTTCACACATGATGGTTTCTAAAACAATTTCCAGCTCCAATATAATCTTGATATTAAAACAACTTTTGAATATCAATAATCATGGAGGCAAACATGATACTTTAGATACTAACATTGGAATTCTTACTCTTGATTTAATAATACTTATTAAACTTCATGGAGTAAATAGAGTTTGCTTAAAGTTTGCAATAGGACTTATAAACTGTAAATTGACATTCAAAACAATACGATACCAGTTCGTAAAGTAAATATCCAGAATTCTATAGTTCTATTATCTCAAATAAAAACTAATAAGGTAGAAAACAAATGCCAATGACTACAAAAAACTATGCAAATTCACTTTGATTTAATTTATGACAAATTTGGTTCGACTAATCCAAATTAGAAATGAACTCCCACTCAAAAAGGACATCCCTCGTGCCTTTTTGGTGATTACATGAACTAAATCCACTACACCAAGTCCGATCATCACGTGAGTTGATGTAGCTTCAAAGGCGAGCATCTATATGGGCATCATATCAACTATATGACTCATGCTTAACCTTTCGGTCTGTGTTTCGAGGCCATGTCTGTACATGCTAGGCTCGCCAAGTAAGAACCTTAGTACTCGCATGTGTAAAACTGTCTTACACCCATTTGTATGAAAGCGTAGAGTCGAGTAGACCCGATCATCACGTGATGTCTCGAAATACGATCCACAAAACGGTGCATACTTAAGGAAGAACACATTTTTATCTTGATATCTAAAAGAGGGATCATCTTGCAATGCTACAGAAAGCGCCAAACTAGCAGTATAAGATGCTAACATCTAATGTATAAAGTGAGATGATATGGTCCATGCATTTGATCACCATCATATGCATTGTGGTATGATCTCTATCATTCCTTTGTGTGTAAGGCCAAGGTCTATGGAACTTACACGTTAAGTGAGTTGTAAGAGTATCTATCATACATCTACTTACAACAATACCATATCAAGACACTAGCCCAGCAACAATCTAAACTAGACGCCTCTAATTTATCAATTGCAAGTTTTACGTGGCTTAGGGCTTTCGGAGATAGAACCGGTCTTACCTACGAACATGAACCACAACGAGGATAACCAAGTTATTAGCAACTCGTTGTAAATCAGATATTGACTATAGTAAGAGAGACAGACACCCGCTAGCCACTTATGCAAAACTAGTTGCATGTCAGTCGTGGAACCGGTCTCATGTACGATGACATGTAAGGTGTGTCCGGGCCGCTTCATCCCACTATGCCACCAATATCCAAAATACATAGAAGATGCAATAACATGATCATCATCGCCCACATATCAACATATGTGTACTACCCGTGCTAAGCACCTACACATAGATCTGGCTCTGATACCACTGTTGGGTCCGCAGCATAGAAAACAAAAAATTTCCTAAGGTGTGAACTACACGCCAAGATCTATCTATTAGGTACAAAGCAACGGGTGGACATACATCCAACGAGAACTTACCCTCATAGACAACGAGCTTTGTTAACGAGTAGGAACTCGTGGTTGATGTAGTCGTACACTTGCCGATCTCAAGATCGTGATGAAGTCTAGTAGGTCCGGCTCCAGCACGTCCATTAGATCCAGCTCCAGCACCACCAAGTCCAGCACCGCAAAGCAGCGGTGCATCCGTGATCGCACACACGTCCGGTACCCCGACAACCTCCGTCCCTCGCTCCAGCAAAGCAGCGGAAGCAGCAACTCCTTTCCAGATAAAGCCACCGGGAACATGTATCTGGCTAATCCAAGACCATGGAGGAATAATACTAGAGGGGGAGAGAGATCCTTCACAAGGAGGTGTGTGTGAGAAGTGAGGAGGGGGTGGCCTTTTATAGGAGGAGGGGGCTGCCCCTCCTTCATGGCCGGCGCATGGAGGGGGTGACCCTTCACCTCCTCCATTCATGTGGTGGTAACCCCTCCACATTAAAATGCCCCTTCACATTCTCTTTTAAAGTCTCCACTTTAAATGCATTAAATTTCTCCAAATTTAATGCTCTCTCATTTAATAAAACTCTTTTATTATTTTTATTCAGAATTTTGTTAATTACTTTAATTAACAAACATTCACATAAAACCCCCTGCAACATTTCAATATTACATGTAGAACCAATTTCAGCATTTTCACCCGAAACAGTTTCGTTGTCTATTGAAATAATTCTAGCGCTTTCTTAAATCTTTATCTGAAACATATTTGCTCCAAATGGTGTCGGTATCCCTTGAGTGTGTCACCCTACGGTTCACGAATAATGCAGAAATGATCGAGACCCCTCTCCGATCAATAATCAGCAGCGGGACCTGGAGATCCATACTGACTCCTACACATTCAACGATGACTTCTGTGATCGTGAGAACCTTTAACGCTAGTAACTAAATCCCTTTGTCCCGCGATATATTACATGTCCGAGATTCGATCATCGGTATCTCCATACCTAGTTTCATCTCGTTACTGACATGCACTCTTTTCTCGTTCCCGTGATATAACATTCTAGTGATCACATCACTTGCTTGCAAGCTATTTCAATGTGATATCGCCGAGAGGGCCTAGAGTATATCTATCCGTCATCAGGATGGACAAATCCCACTCTTGATCCATGAGCCTCAATATAACACCTTCGTAGCACTGAACCCACCTTTATAGTCACCCTGTTACGGTGTGACGTTTGATGTTATCAAGATACTCTTCCGGTGTTAGCAATTAACATGATCTAATGGTCTAAGGATAAAGATTACTTTGTATGATATTATAGCAATATAAACATAATGACTTTGATCGTAATGCTATACTTCGGATGAATCATCATCACATCATTCCACCAATGGTGTGACCTTGTTATTAACAACATCCAATGTCCATGATCAGGAAACCTTGATCATCTTGTTAATCAACAAGCTAGTCTATAAGAGAGGCATAACTAGGAACCCTTTTTGTTTATTAAACACACATGTATTGATGTTTCCGATCAATACAATTCTAGCATGTAAAATAAACATTTATCATAAACATGGAATAAGATAGTAACCACTTGATTATTGCCTCTCGGGCATATTCCCTTCAGTACTTAAGAAATAACTTTAAGATGCAAGTAAAGTAGAGTTGTTTTTGGGTTTTTGGTTGAACAAACTGTTTTAAAGTGAAGGAAAACTTAAGTAGAAACTAAGAATCGCGTGTGTAATAGAACTTTGGAACTAAAATAGGGAAAAAGTGTTCTCAGGGAATAGTGGATACACCACTAGCAGTTTAGACTAAGTGGTCGAGAGTATTATAACAAATATTCTCATAATGTGTATGTATGTGGGAGGAGCTCCATATATGGACAAATAGCCAGCAACCGTTGTACACATCATCCTCATAACCACAGCAGACAATAATCGACATCAATCGAATTATTGTGCTATTAAGGGATTTCTCCCATGGCATGGACATGGCTTTGGGAGTTCTCCTTGATTCCCCAAGTTAGTACGTAAGGAATGACAACAGCTTTATAGTCACAGTAAGTGCTATCATCCCTTCGTCTACCAACAAGTAATCACCTTCATCGAGTCCCCATAAGAGGAAAATGTGAAGGGGGTGCACAACTCCCAACATCAAGATGAAGACAATTAACACGTACACATAATGATGTATAACATAATAATATCTATCTCATCTCAGTCGTATGCTAGGGTTACTCCATCTCCCCAAGAACTAGAGATCTACTCAGACATGGAGGCAATCAACATCATAGCAATGGTAATGGAAACAATCATAGATGAATAGTACTTGTATAAATCCACAACGAGTACGGGAATTACAATAAGATCTAGACAAGATGTAGATGGGATGGATGGAGATGGTGGTGATGCAGCGGTGGATGATGAAGATCGATGCCTTAGCCTCTTGGATCTGCGCAGGGCGAAGATGGATCCCTTGTGGATGAGTTCCCCCTCTAGATGCCTTCCGGAGGTGAGGTTTCTGCAATTTCTGGGTGTTCTGTATGTCGTCTCCCCGAACTAATTGCATGGGTGAAACTATTTGATGAGGCGGTGGCGGCGCCAACTATACGGCTAGAAAAGTTGCTCTGGTCGAATAGTTGGTTGTTGGACTCTCTGTCTCCCTTTTTCGCTTCTGGTTTTCTTCTAGTATTATTAATATTTTCCAAATAAGCGATTTACGTTGTTTTTGACTCCTTTTCTCTATAGTACAACTGCTCCAATAATTGGATCCATTGGATCCATCAACTGTCCTGATCCTGGTGAAAACAAACATAAAATGTGCATGCATGCGCCATAAAATACCAAGATCCTACATCTACAATGCAAAATAATAATGTAAAACATGAGGGAAATATGCACTCATCAACTTCCCCAAGCTTAGACTCTTGCTCGTCCTGAGCAAGTTTTAGCTTAATGGATGTGATCCTCATATTCATGAAGCTGAGTCAATAAAATAAATGAGGCAGTTGCATCATGTGTTTATCATGTACGATACGTAGAAATAAGTTCATGAGTAGTACCTTACTCGAACCATCTGAATAGTATTAGAAGGCTTCCACACCTTAGTGATCAACAGTTCATAAAAGATGAATCCTGACATAATGTAAAAGTATTTGGTTCAATCGAATGAGTTAGCGAGGTAGCCCCAAGTGTTTTTGGATCAACGTATTCACTTGGGATTATGAATCTCAAAAGTGTCTCTTTGTCATACTACAATGCAGTGGTATATGCCTACTTGCTCTTTGCACACTCGCTCTTTTTCTTCTTCTTTTTCTTTTCTTTTCTATATATGCTCACACTTTTGTTTAAGTGCCGTGCAAAGGAGCTAGCCATACATTCCACTTCATGTAGGAATTCAAAGTTTAACGATCTCCATTACCAAATTCCAATTATATATCAAAGAATTCTTATGACTTGAAGATTCTACCTCGACTTGTTCTCACTATATTTTGATAGCACTTTAATTTCCCTTTGTTCAAGGTTTCTTTTTCAAGTTAACTATATAGGTAATTTTTCTTTGTAAATCAACCCGTAAACTTACAGCATATTGACTAAATTATCTTTTGTTGTTCCATTAATACCAATAGTGTGGAAGACTCCTATTGCTATCATCAAGCGCAAGTAAAATTATACTCAAGCCATTTGTATATCAATAAAGCAAACACAAACTCAATATTGCTCCATATATAATAATAAACTCGGAATTTCATAAAAGGGATCGACTATTCCTGAAGGGAATCCTAATGATGCAAACTTTATTTGTAGTTTGGACTAATGCGAAACAGTAATATAAAACTGGTAAGAAAGATTACAAGGTCTTTAAAGATATCCCCAAGCTTGGAATCAAGCCAGGCGGGATCAATTAACTCCTTATTGGTACCTATTCCTTCTCCTGGGTAGAAAGAGCGCCACCTTCTTCTTTCATGTTGCCCTCTTTAACTATGCTTGCAAAGCGAATGCTGAGCTCGGCCATGTCGTATTGGAGCTTCAACATTTTCCTTTTGAGGAATTTCTTCTCATCTGCCAACTCAAAGATAGTTTTAATTAAGAAACCAACTCTACCATCGATGTCATCGACCTTCTTCTCAAGGTCTTTGCTCATCATCCAGTAGGAGTCAATCCCTTCTCCAATTGTTTCAACACATGCCTTGGAAGCCTCTTCCAAATCATGGATCTTATCATGCATCTCATCTTGCCGCACCTTCTTAGGTTTAAGAGGTGATGGACCAAGAGGAAGTTTATAATAGGATCCTATGTTGTAACGATAAGGATTCATGAGGTACTCATCCTTGTTCCTTCCCTGCTCAGCTTGTCTCATCATCTCCATCCTTTGCAGGAACGTGTCCTCCCAATTTGGGAGAGGCTTGATCTCCAGGTAGGATGACGACGATCATTTGAGTTCTGCTTCTTCGATCCTCTTCATGGGCTTCTCTTCTTTCTTCTTCTAGATCTTGTTGACATGGAAGGGCTGCATGATGTTGTTAAAGGGGCCTATATAGGGATGACGAAGATCTTTCAAGGCTGGAGGTTGTAGGTCTGCGAAAACTTAACAAAAAGGTTAGATGCGATCAGCTTTAAAAGGAGGGGTCAAAAACCCTAGCCGCATTGCGTAACGAGCAACTATACGGGCGCAGCCTGTATAGTTCCCGCCGTATAGTTGCGAACCGACTATATATTAGATCTACGGTGGAACTTAACTATACGGACAGAACTATATGGGCAAAATTTTTAATTCCCACCATATAGTTGGTCATTAAACTCTCTATATCCTGAATAAAAAATTTGGAGAAGGGTCGGCAACTATACGACCGCGACTATATGGGCGGAATTTTTAATTACGTCCGTATAGTTGGTCGTTAAACTCTCAGTAATCCAGAAATTATTTTTGTCAAAGGCGTTGGCAACTATACGACCGCAACTATACTGCCGGAATTTATACGGCCAGAAGTTGGTAGTTAAACTCTTAGTACCTTTTGTGGATGGAAGTGTTGACGTTGCAACAACTATATGACCAGAATTTTTATTCCCGCTGTATAGTTTGTCATTAAACCTTCTGTGTCCACCGAAAATTTTCTGCTTCTCCAAGAATTCTTTATTAATCTGAAACTTAACGAAATGTCGAGTTTTGATAGAGAAATGTTAGCTTAGATTTTCTACCAATTTTGGCATCACCAATCTTCCTTCTTCTTTGCTAGAGCATGAATTGTTTCTCATTTAAGACAGTACTCAAACTAGACTTTAACTAAAAATTTAAAAACTTACTCAAACCTTTATTTCACATGGGTTGCCTCCCATGAAGCGCTCTTTAATGGTCAATAGCTTGACCGTAGTACTGCTCATTCCGTCTCGAGTCCTTTCTTCTTATAATTGTTGTTCCTTGTATATCTTCACTTTATCACTTCTTCGGGGGTGCTCAATTCTATGGTGACTGCACTTATATCTTCTTTTACCCGATAATGCTTTAAGCGTTGTCCATTTACTACCCATGCAAGGGAGGGTGTTTTTCCTTGGAGCTTCACTGCTCCCGATGAATAAACTTCTTCAACTACATATGGACCTTCCCACTTTGATCTGAGTTTTCTTGGAAACAACTTAAGACGAGAATTATAGAGCAACACTTTGTCTCCACTTTTAAAAGTTGTATTCTCTATTTTTCTATCATGCCATCTTTTAACTTTTTCCTTAAACAACCTAGATTTCTCATAGGCTTCACTTCTAAACTCATCTAAAGCATGCATATCTAATAAACGCTTTTCTCCTGCTGCCTTGAGATCATAATTTAGATTCTTGATTACCCAAAAAGCTTTGTGTTCTAGTTCTAAAGGTAAATGGCATGCCTTACCGTACACCATCTTATAAGGTGTCATACCCATTGGATATTTAAACGCAGTACGGTATGCCCATAGAGTGTCATTTTAACTTGTATGACCAATCTTTTCTTGATTTTTCCACCATCTTCTCGAGTATGGTCTTCAGTTCTCTATTAGAGAGTTCCACTTGACCACTTGTTTGGGGATGATATGGTGAAGCAACGCGGTGAGTTACTCCATATTTGCTGAGGATTTTCCTGAAAGTCCCTTTTATAAAATGAGAACCACCATTAGTAATTAAAAATCTAGGAACTCCAAACCTGGGGAATATGACATCCATGATCATCTTCACTGAGGTAGCTGCATCCGCATGATTTGTTGGGATAGCTTCAACCCACTTAGTAACATAGTCAACAGCAACAAGAATATGAGTATAACCATTCGACTCTATAAATGGTCCCATGTAATCCATTCCCCATACATCAAAGGGTTCAATTATGAGACTATAATTAATTGCCATTTCTTATCCCCTACCTATATTACCTCTTCTTTGGCAAGCATCATAGTATTCCACATACCTGTGTGCATCCTTGAGCAAGGTGGGCCAATAGAATCCGGATTGAAGTACCTTTGCAGCAGTTCTTTTACCTGCATGATGCCCTCCAGATGGACTGTCATGGGAAGCTTTCAATATCGCATTCATTTCATGATTATGAACACACTTCCGAATCATTCTGTCAAGTCCATCATGATATAGATTCGGATCATCCCAAAAGTAATATTTAAGATCATTAAAGAATTCCATTCTTTGATTTCTTGACATACCAGGAGGTATAAATTTTGTTGCTAGATAGTTAGCATAATCTGCATACCATGGATCAGCAATTTCTACCTTTGCTAAATATTCTCCTAGAAATGATTCATTAATAGGCACATGGTCACTAATTATTCCCTCCATCCTAGAGATATGATCTGCTACCGGATTATCCTTACCCCTTCTATCTAATATTTGCAAATCATATTCTTGTAGTAATAAAACCCACCTAATCAACCTGATCTTAGCATCCTTTTTCACAAGGAGGTGACACAAAGCTTGGTGATCCATATGAATTATTACCTTAGAATTAATTATGTAAGATCTAAATTTGTTGCAAGCAAAAATTATAGCTAGGAACTCTTTTTATGTAGTATCATAATGTTTCTGAATCTTATTAAGAGGTCTACTAGCATAATAAATGACATTCAACTTCTTTCCATCTCGCTGTACCAACATAGCCCCTAAAGCATAATCACTAGCATCACACATAATTTCGAAAGGATCATCCCACTTTCAAGATTGCATGATAGGTGCTGAAACTAATTTATCCTTAAGGTTCTCAAAAGCTGCAATGCAGTCATGATCTAAATAGAATGGGGTATCTTTATCAAGAAGATTTGTGAGGGTCATAGCTAGTTTAGCAAAATATTTTATAAACCGCTTATAAAAACCTGCATGTCCTAGAAACATTTTTAGGTTTTTAATGTCCAGAGGTATTGGGAGATTTCCTATAGCATTTATATTAGTTTTATCTATTTTTATTCCCTTCTTCAAAATTTTGTGCCTAAAAACTTTTCCTTCTCTTTCCATGAAACGACATTGTTCCCAATTCAAAACCAAGTTTGATTGCATGCATCTCTGCAAAACTTTGGTCAGATTGTAGAGGCAATTATCAAAAGTTATTCCACAAATGACAAAATCATTTGTTAGAACTTCCATAGTCTTATCAACAAAATCATAAAAAATCTTCAGAACACATTCCTAGAAAGTTGTTCCTGCATTACATAAGCCAAATGGAATTAATCTATAAGCATATGTGCCATAAGGACAAGTGAAAGTTGTTTTCCCTTGGTCTTCCGGTTGTATGGAAATTTGAGAATATCGAGAATAACTGTCAAGAAAACAAAAGTAAGAATTATTACTAAGTCTTTCTAAAATTTTATCCATGAATGGTAGAGGTTTATGATTTTCCTGTGTCTCACTGTTTAGCTTCCTAAAATCAATGCACATATGATATCCTACAATTGGCCTCACAGGAACTAGCTCACCTTCCTCATTCATAGCAGTATCAATACCACCTTGTATTGGGTTGCAATGGGATGGGCTAACCCACTTACTATCAGAAATAGGATATATTATGCCAGCATCTAGTAAGTGTATAACCTCTTTTCGTACTACTTCCTTCATCTTAGAATTAAGCCTTCTTTGCATATCTACTACGAGTTCAGCATCATCAAGCATGGTAATCTTATGTGTTATGATAGATGGATCTATTCCTTTAATATCACTCAATGTATATCCAAAGGCTTCACGATGCTTAACCAAAACTGAAATGAGTTTATTTGTTTCATTTTCTGATAGATTCTTTCTAATAATGAAAAGACATTTATTTTCATTATCCAAAAACTCATACCTCATATTGTCTGGAAGTTTTTTCAAATCTATTGGTGGAGGATCTTCATCTCTTGTTCTTACCAGTTCTTCATAGTCATGTGGATTTTGTGCTTCCGGAATTGAATCAAGGTAATCATCCATGTCTTCTTTATTCTCATCATCTGGTGCTTCTTCCAAATTAATCAAGCTCCTTTCTAATTCATCTTGTGGAGTACTGAAATGAATTGCTGCTAGCTCGGCAATCGTCTTTTCTTCCCTGATATCCCCCACTTCATATGGCCTCTTCTTTAGTTTGGTGAAGTGGAATGTCATTTCCTCTTCTCCAAACTTCAGTGAGATAGTTTTCTTCTGATTATCTACTCGAGCTTTGGTGATGGAAATAAAAGGCCTGCCTAAAAGAATAGGACAAAAAGAATCTCGAGGCATATCAACAATATGAAAATCAAGGGGGTACATGAGTAAGTCAATAAAGACATAGATATTTCTGATTACTCCTTCTGGTTTTATATTGGGTCTATTCGACAATTTAATAATAGTGTCTACTAGTTCCACATCTGGATTATTTAAGTTGTAGCGGAGTTCTTCATAAAGTGATGAAGGCATAATATTTATGGTGGAAATTGGTTCACAAATTCCATATAAGAAAGTTTCTCCACAATATATAGGGTTCATTGGTTTAGAAGTTTCATTACCTTGAACCTTACCTTTGATGAAAATCTTACCTTTGATGAATTCTGATGTTTCAAGGTCTAACATAACCACTTCATCCTCCACTATTCGTGCTTAAATAAGATCCTTTATTATAACATTATTTATATGTAGCTTCGGAATTCCTTTCTGGTTTCTTCGGTCTCTTCTTTATTTGTTCTTCCTCTCCTTTTCTTTTTTCAAAGATCCCCTATATAGGTATCAAGGAGAACTCTTCCATTGGCGCTCTTGCATGCTTCTTTTCTTCGAGGGGTTTACGAGGTTCCCATTCTGTAGGTACCTGCAAATGCCCTGCATAATTCTCAATAATTTTCTTTACTGAGTAGGAATCCATACCGAGGGTTTTAATCATTGTATTTGTTCTTTCATCTGCAAGGAAATCGTTAATGCAAGCATATTCAGAAAAACTATTTGTAATGTTTTCCTTTTCTTTAAGATTTTCCGTTGCTTCTCTTATTTTTATTATTAGATTCCAAGCCTCATCGTAGGTATAACATAGAAAACTGCCATTAGAAGCAGTGTCTAGATTCATTCTATTTTCAATATTTAGCCCTCCATAAAAAGTATGGGTGATTAACCAATCAGGCAAATGATGATGGGGCAATTATCTAGGTAGCTTTACCTTAGATATCCTTCATATAAGCCCTCACTAGGATTATTTTTGAAACTGATAATAATACCTCTCATCCTGTGAGCTTTGCTTTCAGAATAATATTTTGATAGGAATTTGGTTGTCAATTCCTCCCAAGTCCTCGGTGCTTCTGCACAAAAATATTTGTACTAGTCGCAAACATTATTAGAGAGAGTTTGTCTAAACAACTGGATTTTAACCATATCAAGATTACAGTCGTCGAAAATAAAGGAACTGACAATGTCTTCAAATAATTTTAAGTGTCCATATGGACTTTCTTCATTGGTTCATGCAAATTTCTTAGAATGTAATAATTCAAATAATAAAGGATGGATCTCAACTCCATCCGGATTTATGCTTTTGTTGATAGTTACAAAAGCGTCCATGGGAAAACCCATTTTCCTTACTGCCTCAAGCTAGTTTAAATGCTGAGTGTTGTCCATTATTTCGGTTCTACAACTCAAGTAAAAATTAGTACAACAAAAGTAAATAACTAAAAGTAAATTGACTTATAGCGCTAAGGTCCCCGGAAATGGCGCCAAAAAATAGCTTGATGACTGCAAGTGCACTGATCATTTTTAGCTAGTTTCGAAATTCCCCCAGGAGCAGTAGGCGAAAGACTAAAATGCTTTTAAATATAACTAAACGAAGTACTTAAGAAATAACTATTGGGTCCGTAGCATAGAAAACAAAAAATTTCCTACGATGAGAACTATACGCCAAGATCTATCTACTATATACAGAGCAACGGGTGGACATACATCCATGGAGAACTTACCCTCGAAGACAACGAGTTTTGTTAACGAGTAGGAACTCGTGGTTGATGTAGTCGTACGCTTGCCGATCTCAAGATCATGTGGAAGTCCGAGCGCCGCAAATCAGCAGCGCATCCGTCCTGGCACACACGTTCAAGCCACCGGACATCCTCCACCTCCTCGCTCCAGTGATCCAGCGGAAGCAGCAACTCCTTCCACACAAAGTGCCCTATTTAAAGTGGTGCCCTATTTAAAGTGAATGCAGCGGTTTCCAGTGAATAACCACTTTGCATCAAACACGATCCGGATACAATGTTCATGCTCAGTGCAGGCACCAAATAACAATTATTCAGGTTTATAACTAATCCTGGCGGCATATGGAGAGGCAGTGTTCCGACGGCGATCACATCAACTCTTGATCCATTGCCGACCCGCATCGTGACCTCATCCCTTGCTAGTTGTCGCTTGTTCCGTAGCCCCTGAACCGAGTTACATATATTAGCAACTGATCCGGTATCAAATACCCAGGTGCTACTGCGAGTACTAGTCAAGTACACATCAATAACATGTATATCACATATACCTTTGTTTGCCTTGCCGGCCTTCTTGTCCGCCAAATACTTGGGGCAGTTGCGCTTCCAATGGCCAGTCCCCTTGCAATAGTAGCACTCGGTGTCAGACTTAGGGCCAGCTCGGGGTTTCTTTTCAGGCGCGGCAATAGATTTGCCACCCTTCTTTCCCTTCTGCTTGCCTTTCTTGTCCTTCTTGAAACCGGTGGTCTTATTGATCATCAACACTTGATGTTCTTTCCTAATATCCACTTATGCGGTCTTAAGCATTAACAGAAGCTCGGGAAGAGACTTCTTCATGCCCTGCATATTATAGTTCATCACGAAGCTCTTGTAGCTAGGTGGCAGAGATTGGAGAACACGATGTATGCCTAAGTCAATGGGAATCGTTATTCCCAAGGACACAAGCTTATCGGCGTACCCAGACATTTTGAGTACGTGCTCACTAACGGAGCTGTTCTCTTCCATCATGCAGCTAAAGAACTTTTCAAAAGCATTATAACTCTCTACGGCAGCATGGGTATCGAAAATCATTTTCAATTCTCCCATGGTATCAAAGGCATTGCCATTTTCGAAACGTTTTCGAAGTTCTGGCTCTAGCCCATACAGTATGCCGCAATGAACTAAGTTGTGGTCCTCCTGACGAGTTATATAGACGTTCTTTTCCATGTCAGGGGCATCAGGAGCTGGTGGGGGGCCTAGCAGCGCCTCTAGCACATATTGCTTTTGTGCAGCAGTGAGGAGAATCCTCAAATTCATAGCCCAGTTGGTGAAGTTGCTACCATTCGCAGCAAGCTTCTCTTTCTCCATGAACACATTGAAATTAAAAGCAGGTGGTGCCATCTACAACAGAATTTGTAAAATATATTTAGACTAAGTTTATGATAGATTGAGTTCAACTAATCCAAATTACTAATGAACTCCCACTCAAAAACGACATCCCTCGTGTCCTTTTGGTGATTACATGAACCAAATCCACTACACCAAGTCCGGTCATCACGTGAGTCGGTGTAGCTTCAAAGGGGAGCATCTATATGGGCATCATATCAACTATATGACTCATGCTTAACCTTTCGGTCCGTGTTCCGAGGCCAGGTCTGTACATGCTAGGCTCGTCAAGTAAGAACCTTAGTATTTGCGTGTGTAAAACTGTCTTACACCCGTTGTATGAAAGCGTAGAGTCGAGAACACCCAATCATCACGTGATGCCTCAAAACACGATCCACAAAACGGTGCATACTTAAGGAAGAACACATTTTATCTTGATATCTAAATGAGGGATCATCTTATAATGCTACCAAAAGCGCCAAACTAGCAATATAAGATGCTAATGTGTGAAGTGAGGTGATATGGTCCATGCATTTGATCTCTATCATTTGCATCGTGGTATGATCTCTATCATTCCTTTGTGTGTAAGGCCAAGGTCTATGGAACTTACACGTTAAGTGAGTTGTAAGAGTATCTATCATACATCTACTTACAACAATACCATATCAATACACTAGCCCATCAACGATCTAAACTAGACGCCTCTAATTTATCAATTGCAAGTTTTACGTGGCTTAGGGCTTTCAGAGATAGAACCGGTCTAACCTACGAACATGAACCACAACGAGGATAACCAAGTTATTAGCAACTCGTTGTAAATCAGATATTGACTATAGTGGGAGAGACAGACACCCGCTAGCCACTTATGCAAAACTAGTTGCATGTCAGTCGTGGAACCGGTCTCATGTACGATGACATGTAAGGTTGGTCCGGGCCGCTTCATCCCACTATGTCACCAATATCCAAAGTACATAGAAGATGCAATAACATGATCATCATCGCCCACATATAAACATATGTGTACTACCCGTGCAAAGCACCTACGCATAGATCAGGATCTGATACCACTGTTGGGTCTGCAGCATAGAAAACAAAAAATTTCCTACGATGAGAACTATACGCCAAGATCAATCTACTAGATACAGAGCAACGGGTGGATATACATCCATGGAGAACTTACCCTCGAAGACAACGAGTTTTGTTAACGAGTAGGAACTCGTGGTTGATGTAGTCGTACGCTTGCCGATCTCAAGATCGTGTGGAAGTCCGAGCGCCGCAAATCAGCAGCGCATCCGTCCTCGCACACACGTTCAAGCCACCGGAAAACCTCCACCTCCTCGCTCCAGCGATCCAGCGGAAGCAGCAACTCCTTCCAGACGAAATGCCACCGGGAACATGTATCTCGCTAATCCGAGACCATGGGAGAATAATTCTAGAGGGGGAGAGAGATCCTTCACAAGGAGGTGTAAGGATGAAGGAGGGAATGGGTGGCCTTTTATAGGAGGAGGGGGGTGCCCCCTCTCTCCATGGCCGGTGCATGGGGGGTGACCCCTCACCTCCCCCATTCATGTGGTGGTAACCCCTCCACATTAAAATGCCTCTTCACATTCCCTTTTAAAGTCTCCACTTTAAATGCATTAAATTTCTCCAAATTTAATGCTCTCTCATTTAATAAAACTCTTTTATTAAATTTATTCATAATTTTGTTAATTACTTTAATTAACAAACATTCACATATAGCCCCTTGCAATATTTCAATATCACATGCAGAACCACCTTCTGCAATTTTACCCGAAACAATTTCCGGTTTCTATTGAAACAATTCCTGCGTTGTGCAATTCTTTCGTCTGAAACATATGTGCTCCAAAATGGTGTCCGGTAACTCTTAAGTGTGCCACCCTACGGTTCGCGAATAATGCAGACATGATCGAGACCCTTCTCCGATCAATAATCAGCAGCGGGACCTGGAGATCCGTACTAACTCCTACACATTCAACGATGACTCATGTGATCGTGAGAACCTTTAACGCTTGTAACTAAATCCCTTTGTCTCTCGATATATTACATGTCCGAGATTCGATCATCGGTATCTCCATACCTAGTTTGATCTCGTTACCGACATGTACTCTTTTCTTGTTCCCGTGATATAACATTCTAGTGATCACATCACTTGCTTGCAAGCTATCCTAATGTGATATCACCAAGAGGGCCCAGAGTATATCTATCCATCATCTGGATTGACAAATTCCACTCTTGATCCATGAGCCTCAACATAACACCTTCGTAGTACTGAACCCATCTTTATAGTCACCCTGTTACGGTGTGACGTTTGATGTTATCAAGATACTCTTCCGGTGTTAGCAATTAACATGATCATGGTCTAAGGATAAAGATTACTTCGTATGATGTTATAGCAATATAAACATAATGACTTGATCGTAATGCTATACTTCGGATGAATGTTCATCACATCATTTCACAAATGCTGTGACCTTGTTATTAACAACATCCAATGTCCATGATCAGGAAACCTTGATCATCTTGTTAATCAACAAGCTAGTCTATAAGAGAGGCATAACTAGGAACCCTTTTTGTTTATTAAACACACATGTATTGATGTTTCCTATCAATACAATTATAGCATGCAAAATAAACATCTATCATATACAAGGAATACATAATAACAACTTTATTATTGCCTCTCAGGGCATATTTCCTTCAATGACTTTAAGATGCAAGTAAAGTAGAATTATTTTTGGGTGTTTGGTTGAACAAAGTGTTTTAAAGTAAAGCAAAACTTAATGTAGAAAGTAAGAATCACGTGTGTAATAGAACTTTAGAACTACAATAGGGAAAAGCGTTCTCAGGGAATAGTGGATACTTCACTAGGAGTTTAGACTAAGTGGTCAAGAGTATTATAACAAATATTCTCATAATGTGTATGTATGTGGGAGGAGCTCCATATATGGACGAATAGCCAGCAACCGCTGCACACATCATCCTCATAACCACAGCAGATAGCAATCGACATCAATTGAATTACTATGCTATTAAGGGATTTCTCCCATGGCATGCACATGGCTTTGTGAGTTATCCTTGATTCCGCAAGTTAGTACGTAAGGAATGACAACAACTTTAGAGTCATAGTAAGTGTTGGGGATACACTTCTCGGGTATCCTCATAGTTCCTCACTAACCAGGGTGGCCCACTTCGGGTTAGAGCTTTGCTTCACGGGCGGCCCAGTCAGGGAGAAAGACGGAGTCCAATCCGGCTACGGGAAGGCCCATAAGACTTACCGACTTAGGCCCATAGTGTTACTTGTAGTTCAAGATGTACTCTGTAACCGACTCTTAGTCGTAGCCGGATAGATATCTCTTGTGAACCCTAGGCCGGATATCTATATAAGCCGTCCTAGGGAGAGCCTTTAGGACACACCCAACACTTTAGATCCTCAACTCGCATAGGCGAAACCCTTGTAACCCATATTCCGGCTCTGCCGTATTACTGGATTGCTAGCAGGAGTAGGATCCATCCAAAGCCGGCGGATTTGAACCTGGGTAAACTTGTGTGCTCAGCGTCCCGGAACACCGTACGTCTCACACCCCTCTCTTCGGCACGCCTCGAGGACCCCCTCATGGCGTACTTGTCATTAATCCGACGACAGTTGGCGCCCACCGTGGGGCAAGTGAGCTTCGGATCTGCGTTCCGAGCGGAATCTGCAAGAATCGGAATAGGAGAGACTATCGCCGTCGGTCGCATCCTCTACGCCAGCGATGTCCCTCTCATCGTTCTCGACGAGACTTGGATTCCGGTTAGGGAGGTTGTGACTGCCTATACAATCATGTCTTTCGGCGAGATCGATGTTTACATCGGTTTCACTGAACCTGCCCCACCCACCCCAGCGACGATGATAGAGGCAGAAGAATCTTCTGGGTCCCCTCTGTCCGCGGAGGCGGCAGAGTTCCGTATCTCAGAAAACCCTAATCCCACCCAACCCACACACCAGTTGTGGAGACAGTGGAAAAATCTGAGCCTGAAGAACACCTAGCGGTTCAAGTCGAATCTGGAGTGGATTTCCCTAGATAAGCCGTATCCCAGATCGACCCACCCGTGGAAGTCGAAATTCTGGAGGAGCAAATCAACGACACTGATTCCGGCTCTGATGACGTCGGAACAGATAGGCCTTCCTCAGGTACACACCGCGACGTATGATACTGCAAGATGCAAGTGCAGATGCAATCCTCGAGACCATCAAAAGTTTCGACATGGCTAACCGCGAAAGCCGCAGGTACCTCAGGAAGCACGCGTCGCACTTTGTCGGATACATAGGATCCAGATCCGGCTCTGCCGATGCTGGAGAAAACACCGACTCTGTGCAGGAGGCAATTGGAACAAACACCGACGTACCCGCATCCTCGGATGAATCGATGACGTCGATAGATTTCCGAAAGTTCTCCACGGAGTATGAAGAGGAGTATAACTCCAAAGCTGCAGAAGAAGGAGAAGCCATAGATGAAGGATCCGGGGGACACTCTCCCAAAGCGCAGGATGACATGGACGTCGGAGATAATCCCGAAGTCCAGATGTCCGGAAGTACCGATCAAAGCTTGACTTCGGGAAACAGACCCAAAGCCGTCTTTGCTACCGGCGCTACCAAGAAGGCAAAGAAGAAGAACAAGAAGAACAAGACCCCGGCAAAAGACCCTCTGGTAGAGGAGGTGATTGCCGAGGAATACGAAGAAGACTCGGATGGAGCACTTATCCCAGAAGAGACGAAAAAAGAAGAATCGGTGGATGGACACGTGATCACCAAAGGTGCGCGTAAACTCATCGATGTTGCACTAACCACACCTATCCCTACAGCTGTAGAGCTTACTATTGAAGAACTGGACAAAAGGGCCCAAGCCCTAGAAGCGCGTCGTCAACAACTCCTGGATGAAGCCAAAAACATCGAGGAGGAGAAGAAACGCATGGCAACTAAGGATTACATGTATCGGTTGCATTAGAAGACATGGAAGCGTCACACCAATGATGACCAATTCCCACATATCCGTGCCGTCCTTTTCGGAGATGAGATGGGGAAGCCACGGAAAGATAGCAAAGGAGATTGGGTATATCCAGCCCCAGTACAGAATACCATGGCGGCCCGAGAAATTCTATCGGCTAATCCAGGACCAGAGGAGATCCGTTTGGGTATCAAACTACTCAACAAGGGACTGGAGCAGTAAAAGGTCGCCCTGTCCAGAAGTCAAAAACTGGTCTTAGATTTCAACCAATGTCGCACAGATCCGGCATGGGCTGACGTAAGACCCCATTGCGTTCCGGAGCAACATCATCACCCCGAACGACGGGAGGACAATTATTCGAGAACCGGATCGTCAGGACAGCATCGCAAGACTACGCGTGACTGGAGCAACGTCGCCCCAGCGACCCAGAAAGAGGCCATCGCTCCTCTGAATCCGAGGAATCCTCCCTGATGAGAGTCTAACGATCGAAGGGGAGAAGATAAAGAGAAACGTCGGGAGGAGGATCGTCAAAAAATGCCACCTCCTAGACATGCAAGCCGTTCGGCTGAGCCTCACCATAGTGGGAACGATGAACAAAGGAATGACGGAAACCATGCCAGGACAAGCCGGCAGGGGGGCTCGTCGTAGCCAAGACCCTCCCCGGAACCGGAATAATGACGCTCTGGACGGAGGCCGGCGATCAGCCGGAAACTATCCAGCTGCGCCACCTTCCCCACCAAGCAGTCATCACAACGGCTCCCAAAGGGGACAAGGAGGACAACATGGCGGAGGAGGTGGTGGCAAAAGCTGAAGTCCGGCTCCAAGGCACCGCAGCCACAGCCGACATTCGGGACGATCTCTGTCCCCGAACGACGCAAGGCACATGATCAACTCCAACATAGAGGCGTGGCACTACGAAAACGATGATATCTACGTGGGCCCAAAGTGCTTCGGACCGCGCATCAGAGCTACAAGATTCCCGAAAGGATTTGCTTTTTCAAGCCATATCCAAGCCTACGACGGCATTGCTCGGCCAGATACCTGGCTACAGGATTTCTTCCAAGCTTGTTGCATCACCAAAGGCGAAAACAGCCTGGTCGCAACCCGATATCTTCCACTTATGTTGCGGAAGACGGCACGATCATGGCTTAATGAACTTCCGGAGAACACCATCCACAACTAGTATGACATGCAAAGTGCGTTCTTTCGGAATTTCGAAGGCACATATCGGAGGCCCTGTACGGTCGGAGACCTACAGCGTTGCACCCAGAAGGCCGGAGAAACTTGCCGAGATTACCTCGGACGATGGATCGACACCAAAACCTCATGTGAAGGAGTAAACGATCAAACCACGATTGAAGCTTTCATCGCAGGACTCCTAATTGGTCTACTACGTCATCGCTTGAAGTGTGACAAGGTCACTGACTTGGGGGAGATGAGAGAAACAACGAGCAAGTATGCAGATGCTGACGACGATGCAGAGGGATTGCTCAATGCCCTAGATGTACCTCAGTCGGCAAAACAACCAAAGCAACAAGCTCAGAAACGCAAAAATACCTATGAAGAGAAACCCAACGCGGAAACAGCAGTGGTCACTGCTACTTTCGGGTCTAGAGGGCGAGGAGGACACGGCGGAGGCCGCGGGCATGGCCAGGGGACTTTAAGGGTCCAAGGTAGAGGAGAACAGCAACCCGGCAAAACCTACTCTTGGGCCGACATTGCTAATAACCCATGTGTGCATCACCTAGACGCCAATGGGGGCTCGTCCCACACCAACGCTGAATGTCATTTCAATGACGACATCAAAAGAGATGACCCGCGGGCTACAAAGCTAAGCAGAAGAAGGGAAAGAAGAATCCCGAAAAAGAAAAAGAGACCAAGGAAGATTCCGACATGGAGGAAGCCGATGCTTCAAATCCCAAGCCGGAAGGGAAGAAAACTTTCCCCACCAAGAAGGACACTTATGTCACTTTCCTCGGATCTCAACCAGCAAAGGTCAAGAAAGCAGTTCTACACGAACTTAATGCAATAGTTCCGGCTGTCCCCCAATATCTGGACTGGTCGGAAGTGGCAATCACATTTGACCGTGCTGATCATCTGCCTAAGTTGCACAGGCAAGGAAAATACGCCTTAATCATCAATCCACTAATTGACGGTTATGGTTTCTCCAAGACCCTCATGGACGGTGGTAGTAGTATCAATATTCTCTATGTCGAAACACTACGCCGGATGAGGATCTCGGAAACGCAGCTGAACCATAGCTCTGTGATCTTTCACGGAGTTGTCCCAGGAAGGCAAGCAAATTCCCTGGGAGAGATTACTTTGGATGTTACCTTTGGAACTCCAAAGAACTATCGGACGGAAGCACTTTCTTTCGAAGTGGTCCCGTTCAAGAGCACGTACCATGCTATATTCGGACGTCCGGCTTACTGGGCTTTTATGGCTCGTCCATGTTACATTTACAATATGATGAAAATTCCAGGTCCCAACAGCGTGATCACTATCAGGGGAGACCCGAAGAAAGCACGAGAGTGTGAGGATGGAAATGCCACCTTTGCTAAAGCCGTTCTGCACGCCCAGGAGTACCAGGAGATCAAGAAGAGCACAAATCCGTCCGAGATGCCCGCAACGAAGAAGGAGGTGACAAAGCCAAATCCATAGTTCAAGGCATCAGAAGAGACGAAGAAGATGTTGTTGAAGGATGATGACCCCTCCAAGGTGACCCAGATAGGCGTAGGCCTAGGTAGCGCATAGGAAAGCGCGCTCGTCAAGTTCCTCCAAGAAAATCAAGATATCTTCGCATGGCAGCCATCTGACATGACCGGAGTACCTAGGAAACTTGCCGAGCACTCTCTAAATGTAAACCCAAACGCTAAACCCGTCAAACAGTCCCTACGATGATTTGGCGATGAAAAGCGTAAGGCAATAGCTAAGGAACTAGCACGGCTCGAGTTAGCTGGATTCATAGAAGAGGTCATCCACACTGAGTGGTCGGCCAATCCTGTAATGTTCCCTAAAAAGGACACCACTTATTAAGGATGTGTGTTGATTATACTGCCTTGAACAAGGCTTGTCCAAAAGATCTGTTTGCTCTACCTAGAATTGATCAAGTTATCGATTCTACAGCAGGCTCGGAACTCCTCTGTTTTCTTGACTCATATTCCGGTTATCACCAAATCCGGATGAAGGAATCTGACAAAGTCAAAACTTCATTCGTAACCCCCTTTGGAACCTTCTGTTTTGTTATGATGCCCTTTGGGCTGAAAATCGCAGGAGCTACGTACCAGCGCACGATGCAGCGTTGCCTCCATGACCAACTCGGACGCAATGTACATGCATACGTGGATGATATCGCGGTAATGTCCAAAAAGAAGGAAACGCTAATTTCCAACTTGGAGGAAACATTTGCCAACCTACGAAAATACAACATCATGCTTAACCCGAAGAAATGCTTCTTTGGAATACTAGCCGGAAAATTGTTAGGTTTCATCATGTCTCAAAGAGGCATAGAAGTGAACCGGGACAAAATCAAGGCTATACTCAATATTTCCAGGCCAACTTGCCTAAAGGACGTACAAACATTAACTGGTTGCATCGCTGCGGTCAGTCGATTTGTAAGCCGGCTTGGTGAAAGAGCCGCACCATTATATAAACTCTTGAAAAAGACTAAGGATTTTGTTTGGACTGATGAAGCTAAAGCTGCACTACAAGACCTGAAGAAAGTACTCTCATCTGCTCCTATCCTTGCAGCACAGGAACCTTAGGAACCGATGTTGCTTTATCTTGCTGCGACAAATAAGGTTGTTAGTATCGTCATGGTAGTGGAGAGACCGGAGGAAAATCAGGAGCACCTGGTGCAGCGTTTGACTTACTTTGTCAGTGAAGTCCTAACAGAGTCAAAACAGCGGTATCCGCACTATCAAAAATTGGCTTACGGTGTTTTTCTAGCATCTCGTAAGTTACGACACTACTTTCAGGAGCATCCAATTACCGTGGTGAGCACAGCTCCCATGAGAGATATAATCAACAAAAGTGACGCCACAGGACGCGTCGCCAAATGGGGCATAGAGCTTTCAGCTTTTGATATTGAGTATAAACCTCGGACAGCAATCAAATCCTAGATCCTTGCTGACTTTGTCGCTGATTGGACAGAGACGAAGGGGAACATGATCCTGCCTGAGTCGGAATATTGGACCCTTTTCTTCGATGGGTCTAAGGCTCGCGGGGGCTCAGGGGCTGGCATGGTGCTCAAATCACCCCAAGGAGATAAATTTTTATACGTGTTGCAGATCCACTTCACAGCGACAAACAATATTGCCGAGTATGAAGCACTGCTACATGGAATCCGGATTGCTAAGGATATTGGCATCCGACGTTTCATATGTTATGGGGATTTGGATCTTGTTGCTCAACAAGTGTCGGATATTTATAATGCAAATAAACACATGGCATCATATAAAGTTGTCGTGGATGATCTATCTAAATCGTTCGAAGGATTTGAAGTTCAACACATCCCTCGAGCAGAAAATGAGGAAGTAGACGCATTATCTCGGATAGGTTCTGCGTGGAAAGAGGTCCCAGATGGCGCTTTTTTAGAGCACCTCAAAGTTCCCTCAATAAAGGGAGTAGATGAGGAATATCCGACCAAATCCGACTCACCTTTGATAGCAGTTCTGGCTGTAATTCCCAGCTGGACTCAACCCTACCTCGATTATTTGGTAGATGGCAAATTACCCAAAGACGAGGTTCTGAGTCGGCAGATTATCCGATGAGCAAAATCCTACACTATTGTTAAAGGTGAGCTCTATAAGCGGAGTGTTTTTGCGGTTTTTCAGCGCTGTGTATCTCCAGAAGGAGTGGAAATCTTAAGAGAAATCCACGAAGGCGAGTGTGGTCACCATGTTGCAGCCAAATCTTTATTGGCAAAAGCTTTTAGACACGGATTTTTCTGGCTTACAGCTCAGGCAGATGCCGAACGATTAGTCAAGACGTGCAAAGGCTGCCAAAAGTACGCCAAACAAGCTCTTGTTCCGGCTGATCAGCTGCGAACAATACCTATAACATGGCCCTTTGTAGTCTGGGGGCTTGATATGGTAGAACCTTTTAAGCGAG
This sequence comes from Avena sativa, assembly GCA_916181665.1. Lineage (NCBI taxonomy): Eukaryota > Viridiplantae > Streptophyta > Magnoliopsida > Poales > Poaceae > Avena > Avena sativa. The sequence goes on along the minus strand of OV702288.1, from coordinate 621,173,350 downwards.
CTCCAAGTGGATTTACTCACCTCTTAGTGATGGTGGATAAACTCACCAAATGGATTGAGGCTAAACCTGTCACTAGTTGTGATGGAGCAACAGCCAAAAGATTTGTCGAGGATGTTATAATCTGGTATGGTTATCCACATAGCATTATCACGGACAACGGGAGTAACTTTTCTATGGGAGAATTGGCTGAATTCTGCAACGAGCAAAATATCCGGCTTGACATTGCGTCAGTCGCACATCCACAGGCTAACGGACAAGTCAAAAGAGCAAATGGTTTAATCCTACATGGCCTAAAACCGAGACTCGAAGCACAACTACGACGTGCTGCGGGGGCTTGGGCAGAGGAATTACCCTCTGTAATATGTCGTTTACGAACGACTCCAAATAGGTCAACCGGATACACACTTTTCTTCTTGGTCTATGGCACAGAAGCAGTTCTTCCTAGTGATTTGATTCACACCTCTCCTAGAGTGTCTGCGTATATTGAAGAGGATGCCGAGATTTCTCGACAAAATGATCTCGACTTAGTCGAAGAAGTTCGCGTCGTTGCTGAAATGAGATCTATAGCCTATCAGCAGAAGTTGCGCAAGTATCATAGCCAGAGAGTCCAAAATAGATCCTTCAATAAAGGTGATTTGGTTCTCCGGCTTGTGCAACAAATAAAGTACAAACTTTCCCTAGTATGGGAAGGGCCCTTTTTAGTTAGTCGAGTATTGCACAATGGATCATACTACTTAACTGACATGAGGCCAGTCAAAGAAAGACCTGCTACTAAGAAGAGAAAGAGAGCTGGAGGCAGTACAAATCCGGATGAATTAGACAGACCATGGAATATTGCTCAGCTATGTCCCTTTTATTCTTAGTTTATCCTTCTTTGTAAACATATATATGTACATGTTCTGTGAGAAATAAAAGTTTTGGTTGCCTCTATCTTTTCTGAGAAGTTTTTACCATCTTATTTCCAAATGATCATGTCATAGTCAAAAATCCCAGAATGCTTGAAAGTACTTTATGCTCATGCTCGTTCTGGTCTAGATTTTCGATTCTAAAACTGCTACCCTCAGGTATAACTCTAAAAATTTCTAGTCTTTACTTTGGTTATTTGTCTGATTGTTGGATGCGGGCATTTTCCGAGTAGTGAATTGTTGGTACTGGAAGCCAGCTTTGTTTCCGAGTTTAAACTAGTTTAGCAATTGAGCTCCGTTGCTTGGCAAAGTTTCCGGCAGAAGGTTTAGCCGGCTCACGAAAGGGACGAGGCGGAAAGCAAGATAAACGATAAGTATAGACGAAAAAATACAAGTGCTTATGTAAACATTTCAGGCACACAAAAAATTAAAGCCAAAAGTGCTGAATAGATAAAAAGCTTAGCACTAGCAAAATCATAGTAATGCATATTTACAGGCCCGTCATGTTTTTCAGAGTAATACAAATATTTCTGTTAATCTATGATGCAGGAGAGGAAGGAGCTGCCGGCTCGCTAGATAAGCCGCCTTGGTATCGTTCCGAGATGTCCACATCCGAGATGGTGCGTTCATCGTCGGAAACTTCTGTTGATTCTTCTGGAGGAGGAGGCGGAGTGTCCACGCGGGTGAAGAAAGGGGTCTCGCAGCTGGTCAAATCAGCCATGTGACACCCATATCCGGCGCAGGAGTGCATGATGGCTTGAAGGTCCTGCTCCTGGCCGTCTTCATCTACTTTGCAGTACCCTCTGGTCACTTGCCATATTTCCATGTTTCCATGGTGGCTCATGACCATGGTGGAGCGTTCTGCGCCGCAGTCCGTGTGTAGGACATGTTCCAATCCTGAACAAGTTGCGGCATCTCCTTTGCTTTGTCTCGCACCTGAAAATACGACATGCTATGCATGTCCAGAATCTTGAGAGCTTCGCCGATGTCCTCAAGGGATTGGCGAAAGTCATGAAGCAGGTCACCGACTTGGGTAAGCCGGTGGGTGCGGGGCTCAGAGGAGGAAGAGTCCGTCGAATTCAGAGGACCTATACACAATAAGTCAGGAAAAATCCGACATTGATAGAAGTCGAAGAAAGCAGAAAAGTCAGACAGATGGAACGTACTGAAAATGACGTCGTCGATTTGGTCTTCTCTTCCCGAAGACTCTAGAGTTCAGCCCGGAGCGCCTCGGAAAGGTCCCTCTCTCTGCTAAGGTCATTTTTGAGGTCTGATATTGTTTTATCTTGAGCAGCGATCTTGCGATCTGTTGGGTCCGCAACATAGAAAACAAAATTTTTCCTACGGTGTGAACTACACGCCAAGATCTATCTACTAGGTACAGAGCAACGGGTGGACATACATCCATGGAGAACTTACCCTCGAAGACAACGAGCTTTGTTAACGAGTAGGAACTCGTGGTTGATGTAGTCGTACACTTGCCGATCTCAAGATCGTGATGAAGTCCAGCAGGTCCGGCTCCAGCACGTCCATCATATCCAGCTCCAGCACCACCAAGTCCAGCACCACAAAGCAGCGGTGCATCCGTGATCGCACACAAGTCCGGTACCACAACAACCTCCATCCCTCACTCCAGCAAAGCAGTGGAAGCAGCAACTCCTTTCCAGATAAAGCCACCGGGAACATGTATCTCGCTAATCCGAGACCATGGGGAATAATACTAGAGGGGGAAAGAGATCCTTCACAAGGAGGTGTTAGTATGAAGGTGTGAGAGGGGGGCATTTTATAGGAGGAGGGGAGGGTACCCCTCCCCATGGCCGGCGCCCCAAGGGGTGACCCCTCACCTTCTCATTCATGTGGTGGTAACTCCCTCCACATAAATTTGCCCCTTCACATTCTCTTTTAAAGTCCCCAATTTAAATGCATTAAATTTCTCCAAATTTAATGCTCTCTCATTTAATAAAACTCTTTTATTATTTTTATTCAGAATTTTGTTAATTAATTTAATTAACAAACATTCACATAAAACCCCCTGCAACATTTCAATATTACATGTAGAACCAATTTCAGCAATTTCACCCGAAACAGTTTCGGTGTCTACTGAAATAATTCCAGCGCTTTCTTAAATCTTTATCTATGGTGTCGGTATCCCTTAAGTGTGTCACCCTACAGTTCGCGAATAATGCAGACATGATCGAGACCCCTCTCAGATCAATAATCAAAAGCGGGACCTAGAGATCCATACTGACTCCTACACATTCAACGATGACTTCTGTGATCGTGAGAACCTTTAACGCTAGTAACTAAATCCCTTTGTCCCGCGATATATTACATGTCCGAGATTCGATCATCGGTATCTCCATACCTAGTTTGATCTCATTACCGACATGCACTCTTTTCTCGTTCCCGTGATATAACATTCTAGTGATCACATCACTTGCTTGCAAGCTATTTCAATGTGATATCACCGAGAAGGCCTAGAGTATATCTATCCGTCATTGGGATGGACAAATCCCACTCTTGATCCATGAGCCTCAACATAACACCTTCGTAGCACTGAACCCACATTTATAGTCACCCTGTTACGGTGTGACGTTTGATGTTATCAAGATACTCTTCCGGTGTTAGCAATTAACATGATCTCATGGTCTAAGGATAAAGATTACTTCGTATGATGTTATAGCAATATAAAAATAATGACTTGATCGTAATGCTATACTTCAGATGAATGTTCATCACATCATTCCACCAATGGTATGACCTTGTTATTAACAACATCCAATGTCTATGATCAGGAAACCTTGATCATCTTGTTAATCAACAAGCTAGTCTATAAGAGAGGCATAACTAGGAACCCTTTTTGTTTATTAAACACACATGTATTGATGTTTCCGATCAATACAATTATAGCATGCAAAATAAACATTTATCATAAACATGGAATAAGATAATAACCACTTTATTATTGCCTCTCGGGTATATTCCCTTCAGTCTCCCACTTGCACTAGAGTCAATAATCTATTTTGAAAAAACTTTGCGTATTGAACACCTATGGCTTTCTGGTGTTGCATATACGCTATTGCTAGTGGTTAACATAATCTCTGGATCTGACAGTTTCAGGTCCGTGTGTATTTGCATGTCTTTACGTCTCTACGCATCACTCATTCTCAAATGAGATGGCATTGTATAAATTTGGTCCTTTGGTGAGACCTTTAGTTCGTTCGGCTCAAAATATGTCAATATTATTGTCACACAATATATCTTCATAGTATTAGCCCACTTTGAACCACACCTAGTTTGATAACAAACTACTTAACACAAATGCCCTCCTATGCTGCTACTATAGCAGTCTTATACTTAGCCTTTTGTTGTAGTATCCGTCACAATATCTCAACTTTGGAACTCATCCAAATCCATCATGGAACATCCTTTCCATTATATTGTGCCACCCATAGTCTAAATTGAGATAAATTTAATTTGTATCTTGTGACAAAACTAGTATCAATGTAACACTTTACAATGAACTACTTTTAACTATTTGTCACTTATACATGATATATTCTTAGTTCTTCCAAAGCTCATAAGAATATCTTTACTATTGTCCAATGATCACCCTATGAATCATTCTGGTATATGCTCATAACATTTAGAGCATAGGACATTCTGGATATATACATATCATGGTATAATCGATCAGAATCTTCATGTGATTTTACTCACCAAGTGTTGAAACACTTGAATCTGAATACAATTCTTTCCATGTAGCAAGAACCTTTCTTGTTGTTTCCATATTGAACCCTTTCAGTATCTCATATATGTATGTCTGGCACAACCATATTAGCACCTTAATCTATCCATATAGATATTGATGCCTAATATTCCGGGTTTGCCCAAGTCTTTCATCGAAATCTTATTTTAATGAAACTCTTAACTTGTGTCAATACAAGATACATCATTTCCAATCAACAATATGTCCTCTACATAATGTATTAGAAATATGTCTCAGCGCTCCCACTTAATTTCTTGCAATTGCAAGCATCTTTATCATCTCCGATGAATTTAAACTCTTTTAACAGTTTCATCATGGTGAAGATTCCAACTCCGCTATGCTTACTTCAACTATTGAAGTTTACATGCCCTTTTAGCACCCTTTGAATTAACAAAACCCTTCGGACCATGTCATGTACATGTCCTAGGTTACCATTCTATTAGAAGAACCTTGTTTTGTTTATTCAACTACCATATACCAAATTATATGTAGTGGTTGCTACATCAATCCGTCAAGACTGTATATCGCTATGAAAGATCAAATCTTGTCATAGTCAACTCCTTGAACATTGTCGTAAACTTGTTTCCGACATGTCGACTATTTCATAGATGTTGAACATCCATGTCTTATTTCTTTATAGATCCAAACACGACCGATAGGCTTCACGCCTTTCCAGAGGGTATTCCAAGTTCAGAAACTTGTTTTCTCATGTATGGATAATATCACGGATTCTATGACTTCTAGTCATTTTATGGAGTCAGGGCCCATCATCGCTTCTTTGCATGTAGTCGGTTCATCATTATCAAAACAATAACGACTTGCTTATCAAATCTTACTATTTGATTCTTACCGACCCACACGGTTCTATAGGAACTCTAATCTCCGAGATCCCACCTTTTGTAACCACGAGAGCCATGAGCATTGTGGCCGCCACCGGGACACTTTCCGGCGCTGCGCTACTTAGCACATATAGCTAAGGTTTAACAACCTTATCAAAGTTCTATTGTCCTCCCACTTAACTTTTTGCGAAAAATTCCTTCTCAAGAAACTTGACGTTCCAAGTAACAAACTCTTTTGTCCTCAGTGTTATGGAGAAATTCCCAACAAATTCTTTGGGATAACCTACAAAGACATGCTTATCCGACTTTGGTTGTAAACATTTTACTTATGCATAGCATACCAAGATTTAAGAAAAGACAATTCGGGTTTTATCCCAAACCATAACTTATATGGTGTCATTTCAACGGATCACGATGGTGCTCTTTTCAGTGTAAAAGCGGTAGTTTCTAAAGCTTTGATCCTTAAAACATAATGGCAGTTTTATAAATGACACCCTTGATCTTATCGTGTCAAACATGGTTTGATTTTATCTCTCGAATATGCCATACTCCTATGTTTATCGGGAAAACACAAATCATGGAACAATTCCTCAAATCTTAGGTGTTTTTGCTAAACATGTAACTCAAATATCTTCCTTTATGATCGAATCATAAACTCTTTATTTTCTTGTTATAATGATTTTCCACTTCATCTTGAAAGTCTTTGAACAATTTTCAAATGTTTCATACTTCTTCCTTATTAAGTAAATATACAGATATATTCAGTCAAATTCTTGAAGAAAGCATATGAAGCAAAAAGATCCATCGCATATGGCTACACATAATGGACTTATGCACATCAGCATGCACAATTTCCAATAAGCTAGTCATCCGTTCCTCTTTGGCCTATGAACGGAGTTTCAATTATCTCGAGGAAAGTCTCACATGCGTCAATTGATCAAAATCAAGGACTCCAAAATTCCATCAACATGGAGTTTCTTCATGTTTTCTTTCAAATATAATTCAAACAACGATGTCACTTCATAAGTGATCTTTTAATCATTTGTCTTGCGACATTTTAGCAATAGTGTTTATGGATGTGATTTCTCCAACTAGACTTGTAAAAGTTCATCCATCCTTTATGGAATACGGTAATTATTTGAACATCCATTGTTCTCACAATACCGGGACAAAATAACAATTATTTAAAAAAATCTTGAAGGCTTGGTTTGATGACAACGAAAAACACAATAACACTTTATTTGTTTTCGATGAACATCATCACTCATTCTCTTCCTGGTTACTTAGGCCATTGTAGTTCATGAATTGCGTTGTCCTGTATGACACTTCATACCAACCAATTCGGTATCCAATACCTAAGAACCACATTGTTTAACAAGCAAGGAATATAGCCATAACATGTATATCTTCTATATACCTAAGTTGGACATCTCCAACCTTTTATTTTCTGCCAAATATTTTATAGATTCTCTTTCAGCAATTCCTTTTCTTTTAAAAGAATCTATCAACATCAATAGTGGTGTCATTCACATGACACATAGTACAAAGCGTATATAGTCAAATACTAATACCTTTGGACTTGCACTTTGAATTGGATCACCATCATCAAATGTTTAGTGTTCTTTCAAAAATCCATTCTTTAGTAATCTATTAGTGTAGTAAACATTTTACTTACATCTTCTATTCATCCTTATCATGACAACTTTCATGATCAAGCTACTATAGCTTATAAGGAAGAATCGCGAGTATAATATCATTTCCCAAAACCCTTTTGGTAGATTCGGATGCCTAGCATCTCCATCCTTCACAAATTCTCATACAATATGAGAACATGTATTTTGCTAAATTATACTCTATCATAATGCAACCAAAAACATTGTTTCAGATATCACAATATCTTTCACACATGATGGTTTCTGAAACAATTTTCAGCTCCAATATAATCTTGATATTAAAACAACCTTTTGAATATCAATAATCATGGAGGCAAACATGATACTTTAGATACTAACATTGAAATTCTTACTCTTGATTTAATACTACTTATTAAACTTCATGGAGTAAATAGAGTTTGCTGAAAGTTTGCAGTAGGACTTATAAACTTTAAATTGACATTCGAAACAATACGATACCAGTTCGTAAAGTAAATATCCAGAATTCTATAGTTCTATTATCTCAAATAAAAACTAAGCATAAGGTAGAAAACGAATGCCAATGACTACAACAAACTATGCAAATTCACTTTGATTTAGTTTATGACAAATTGAGTTCGACTAATCCAAATTAGAAATGAACTCCTACTCAAAAACGACATCCCTCGTGTCTTTTTGGTGATTACATGAACCAAATCCACTACACCAAGTCTGATCATCACGTGAGTCGGTGTAGCTTCAAAAGCGAGCATCAATATGGGCATCATGTCAACTATATGACTCATACTTAACCTTTCGGTCCGTGTTCTGAGGCCATGTCTGTACATGCTAGGCTCGCCAAGTAAGAACCTTAGTATTCGCGTGTGTAAAACTGTCTTACACCCGTTGCATGAAAGCGTAGAGTTGAGAACACCCGATCATCACGTGATGTCTCGAAACACGATCCATAGAACGGTGCATACTTAAGGAAGAACACATTTTATCTTGATATTTAAATGAGGGATCATCTTACAATGCTACAGAAAGCGCCAAACTAGCAGTATAAGATGCTAACATCTAATGTGTAAAGTGAGATGATATGGTCCATGCATTTGATCTCTATCACTTGCATCGTGGTATGATCTCTGTCATTCCTTTGTGTGTAAGGCCAAGGTCTATGGAACTTACACGTTAAGTGAGTTGTAAGAGTATCTATCATACATCTACTTACAACAATACCATATCAAGACACTAGCCCAACAACGATCTAAACTAGACGCCTCTAATTTATCAATTGCAAGTTTTACGTGGCTTAGGGCTTTCGGAGATAGAACCGTTCTTACCTACGAACATGAACCACAACGAGGATAACTAAGTTATTAGCAACTCGTTGTAAATAAGATATTGACTATAGTAGGAGAGACAAACACCCACCAGCCACTTATGCAAAACAAGTTGCATCTCAGTCGTGGAACCGGTCTCATGTACGATGACATGTAAGGTTGGTCCGGGCCGCTTCATCCCACTATGCCACCAATATCCAAAATACATAGAAGATGCAATAACATGATCATCATCGCCCACGTATCAACATATGTGTACTACCCGTGCTAAGCACCTACGCATAGATCAGGCTCTGATACCACTGTTGGGTCCGCAGCATAGAAAACAAAAATTTTCTACGGTGTGAACTACACACCAAGATCTATCTACTAGGTACAGAGCAACGGGTGGACATACATCCATGGAGAACTTACCCTCGAAGACAATGAGCTTTGTTAACGAGTAGGAACTCATGGTTGATGTAGTCATACACTTGTCGATCTCAATATCATGATGAAGTCCAGCAGGTCCGGCTCCAGCACGTCCATCATATCCAGCTCCAGCACCACCAAGTCCAGCACCGCAAAGCAGCAGTGCATCCGTGATCGCACACAAGTCCGGTACCCCGACAACCTCCATCCCTCACTCCAGCAAAGAAGCGGAAGCAGCAACTCCTTTCCAGATAAAGCCACCGGGAACATGTATCTCGCTAATCCGAGACCATGGGGAATAATACTAGAGGGGGAAACAGATCCTTCACAAGGAGGTGTTAGTATTAAGGTGTGAGAGGGGGGCCTTTTATAGGAGGAGGGCAGGGTACCCCTCCCCATGGCCGGCGCCCCAAGGGGTGACCCCTCACCTTCTCATTCATGTGGTGGTAACTCCCTCCACATAAATTTGCCCCTTCACATTCTCTTTTAAAGTCCCCAATTTAAATGCATTAAATTTCTCCAAATTTAATGCTCTCTCATTTAATAAAACTCTTTTATTATTTTTATTCAGAATTTTGTTAATTACTTTAATTAACAAACATTCACATAAAACCCCCTGCAACATTTCAATATTACATGCAGAACCAATTTCAGCAATTTCACCCGAAACAGTTTCGATGTCTATTGAAATAATTCCAGCGCTTTCTTAAATCTTTATCTGAAACATATTTGCTCCAAATGGTGTCGGTATCCCTTAAGTGTGTCACCCTACGGTTCGCGAATAATGCAGACATGATCGAGACCCCTCTCAGATCAATAATCAGAAGCGGGACCTGGAGATCCATACTGACTCCTACACATTCAACGATGACTTCTGTGATCGTGAGAACCTTTAAAGCTAGTAACTAAATCCCTTTGTCCCGCGATATATTACATGTTCGAGATTCGATCATCGGTATCTCCATACCTAGTTTGATCTCGTTACCGACATGCACTCTTTTCTCGTTCCCGTGATATAACATTCTAGTGATCACATGACTTGCTTGCAAGCTATTTCAATGTGATATCACCGAGAGGGCCTAGAGTATATCTATCCGTCATTGGGATGGACAAATCCCACTCTTGATCCATGAGCCTCAACATAACACCTTCGTAGCACTGAACCCACCTTTATAGTCACCCTGTTACGGTGTGATGTTTGATGTTATCAATATACTCTTCCGGTGTTAGCAATTAACATGATCTCATGGTCTAAGGATAAATATTACTTCGTATGATGTTATAGCAATATAAACATAATGACTTGATCGTAATGCTATACTTGAGATGAATGTTCATCACATCATTCCACCAATGGTGTGACCTTGTTATTAACAACATCCAATGTCTATGATCAGGAAACCTTGATCATCTTGTTAATCAACAAGCTAGTCTATAAGAGAGGCATAACTAGGAACCCTTTTTGTTTATTAAACACACATGTATTGATGTTTCCGATCAATACAATTATAGTATGCAAAATAAACATTTATCATAAACATGGAATAACATAATAACCACTTTATTATTGCCTCTCGGGCATATTCCCTTCACGATCACGCTCATTAGTAGCCATGGAAGAGGACTCAAGGACTTGAGCTATGCTCTTTTCATGATCCGCCTTGAGCTTATCCAGCTCTTGGCGAAGCTCCTTGTTCTCCACCACCAAGGTCTTGAGGTTCTCGGCCTCTTCAATCATGGCGCAGGATTGTTTTACTATCACTTTAAGTCAAAAAGAACAACAGTTCAGAAAAAATTCGACATTAAAAATACAAAGACAAGGTTTGAGTCTCGGAATATTTACCTTCGGCCTCATCCTTGGCAACTCTATGTTCAGCATTTTTAAGTCGGAGAGCTTTGATCTCTCTCCGCTTATAACAAACATTCTTCAATAAATCCTGGTTATAGGAACATACTTTCTATAAGTCAGAATACCCAAAGTCAGAAAGCTACTAATGACTCGGGCTAATATTTTTGCTAATATCAGCACGACCCTTGGGGGCTACACTAGTTCATTCTTTGGCATCCTAATGAAGCATAAACCCGGATTGTTTATCCTACTTCATGCTTGGGGGCTAGAGGATATGGTATGAAACAAAGGAAAAAACAGGAGTTGGAATTTCGACTTACATATTGTTCACGAGTGAGATTATCCAAACTCGCGTTCACTTCAATGGCAACCTTCTCGGCGAGAGTCGGAGAAACACTGGTGCTGTTGGAAGCTCACCAGTCCTTATCCTCTTGTTGCGAAGGCGCACCTGGGCAAGAAGGTCAGAGAACTTGACGTCCTCTGCTTCTTGCATTTCTTCCTCGGCAGATAAGTTTCTTTTCTCCAGGCATTGCCTGGCTAGCCGCTAGATCTCTACAGCAGATTTCCGGGACAGGACAAACTTGGCAAGTCCCGGATTGCTGATAAGGTTTTCGGCGAAGGTTTCTGCCAAGCGATCATTACCCAAAGAGGGTTCACCCTTATCTAAATCTGACTCACCCATGGTGACGTCAGTTTGTTATTCAAGGATCGTAGGCTCTGTTGAAGGAGCCGTATCTTCTGCGACGACCGGAGAAGGTATGGTCACCGGCGTTGCAGAAGGTTGAGGGGCAGGAGTCGGAGGAGCCACGGCAGGAGAAGCTATGGTAAGCTTCGTCTGACGCAAGGGCTTCAAAGAAGTTCCCTTCCCCTTTCCCTTAATGAGCGGTGCTCTGAGAAATGTAGTAAAGTCGGAAACATTACATCTCGGAAAGTACAAAGGCGGAAGTTGTGATTGAAGGTTACCTCTTCATGACGGGCACCTCCTTTGTGCCAACAGCCACTGTTGGAGCTTTGCGCTTCTTGAGCGCAAGGTCCGGCAATGGGACCACCTCTACCTCGTGAGAGAACTCCGGAGGATATCCTTCGAGCGTAGCAAGTTCCAACTCGGGGAGGTCAGCAAGCTGAAAAGAAGAAAACATATCAGTATTTTAATGTAACTCAAAGATTGAAACACATAAAAAGGTGTACTGTTAGAAGCTTACCGGCACTACGGGGTTATCTGCCGTATGAATATATAGAGAAACCTCCGGGATCCTTCTCTCGATCCGCTCCCTGATCAGCCACTTGATCTGGCTTATATAGCCTTGTGTGGTGTAGGCTTTGGGGCTGATGCGGAGGGAGTCTTTCTTGGACGACGTGATGGAGTGCATCAGTCGATCTCCGTGGTACTGAAGGGGCTAGATCCGACGTGAGAACCAGCATTGGACCAAGTCGGATCCCTTCAGTCCTTTGTGTTTGATCAAGTATTCGATCCGCCTCTTAGTGAGGATCAGATCATCGGTGAGAGCCTCGTCCCAGGACGGTTGGGCCGTGGCAGCTCCGTCGATGAAAGCTGGCAAAGCAGTGGCTTTGCCGGGAGCCGGAATATGCCTATGGTAAAAGAATGTGGCTGGCCATTGTTTGACCGAGTCACTGGCTAGGATTTTCGGATATGCGTGCTCGCGTCTAAGTGAAAAACTAATAGTACCGGTGATGTAAGGAACACCGGCAGTAATAGAGTTTCTCCGGACATGAAAATAGTACCAGAATAAAGTCAGACTCGGCCTAATGCCGAGAAAGCCCTCACACAAAGAAGCGTAAGGGCTCATCTCTAAGAGAGAGTTGGGAGGAAGATGATGGAGTTGAACTCCGTAATGATCAATCACCTCGGAGAAGAACTCCGAGGGAGGAAATGACAAACCTCTGTCGACGTGGGTGCCGAAGTGGACCCGCTCGCCGGCGCGCGGGTTGGAGACGGTTTCCTCGAAGCCGCTCCGCCAGTCGCCGGCGCGGAGGAGCCCTTCCTTCTCCATGTTCTGGAGCTTCTCGTTGTCGAGCATGCAGGGGATCCAGAGCCCGTGGAAGCTATCCTTCTCCGCCACCGCTTTCGTCGCCGCAGTCGCCGCCAAGCCGGAGGAGGAAGAAGAAGCCATTTCTCCGGCGAGCAGTTGACCTAGAATGGGCGGTGCTGGGAGTTTATCTGGAAGGAATGGAGGATCTCTGTGCGCGCAGAGAGATTGGGAGGAGAAGAAAAGGCAAAGGACAGGTGAAGAGAGAAGGAGAATATCCTAACCCCTTATATCCACCTAACTGCGCCAAGATTCGTGCAGATGCTATAGTGTAACCGCCACGCGTCGTGGAAGGAACTGGGAAGGACCCACGCGATTATTACGTCGCCTCGATCTCCACGCACGCATTGAAATGGCGCCTCGGTTCCACGAACCGCGGACCCACCAAAGGTCGTGCTGACAGAATGTCTGTCAGATGATGTGACTTGACCATGACTTGTGTCAGGTGGCATTAGAGATCAAGTTCCGGCTTAGTTTGAAATCAAGCTGGAAAATCCGAGTAACCTGTTGATAGGTCCGACTTATTTTTTAAGACCCGGATCATATTTTTTGTTGTGAAGTTTCAGGAACCCTTCAAGATTCTGCAAGCCAAAGATTAAGCTAGACGATGATAAATCCGACTTTGGATCTTGGAGGCCTCCGGGGGCTGCTGTTGGGGATATACTTTCCGGGTATCCTCACAGTTCCTCACTGACCAGGGTGGCCCACTTTGGGTTAGAGCTTTTCTTCACGGGCGGCCCAGTCAGGGAGAAAGACGGAGTCCAATCCGGCTATGGGAAGGCCCAGAAGACTTACCGACTTAGGCCCATAGTGTTACTTGTAGTTCAAGATGTACTCTGTAACCGACTCTTAGTCGTAGCCGGATAGATCTCTCTTGTGAACCCTAGGCCGGATATCTATATAAGCCGTCCTAGGGAGAGCCTTCAGGGCACACCCAACACTTTATATCCTCAACTCGCATAGGCAAAACCCTTGTAACCCATATTCCGGCTCTGCCGTATTACTAGATTGCTAGCAGGAGTAGGATCCGTCCAAAGCTGGCAGATTCGAACCTTGGTAAACTTGTGTGCTCACCGTCCCGGAACACCGTACGTCTCACACCCCTCTCTTCTGCACGCCTCGAGGACCCCCTCATGGCGTATTTGTCATCAATCCGACGACAGTAAGTGCTATCATCCCTCTGTCTACCAACAAGTAATCACCTTCATCGAGTCCCCATAAGAGGCAAATGTTAAGGAGGTGCACAACTCCCAACATCAATATGAAGACAATTAACACGTACACATAATGATGTATAACATAATAATCTCTATCTCATCTCAGTCATATGCTAGGGTTTCTCCATCTCCCCAAGAACTAGAGATCTACTCAGACATGGAGGCAATCTACATCATAGCAATGGTAATGAAAACAATCATAGATGAATAGTACTTGCATAAATCCACAATGAGTACAGGAATTACAACAAGATCTAGACAAAATGTAGATGCGATGGATGGAGATGGTGGTGATGCAGCGGTGGATGATGAAGATCGATGCCTTAGCCTCCCGGATCTGCGCAGGGCGAAGATGGATCTCTTGTGGATGAGTTCCCCCTCCAGATGCCTTCCGGAGGTGAGGTTTCTGCGATTTATGGGTGTTATGTATGTCATCTCCCCGAACCAATTGCATAGGGTGAAACTATCTGACGAGGCAGTGGCGGCGCCAACAATACGGCCGGAGCTATACGGCCGGAAAAGTTGCTCCAATCGTATAGTTGGTCGTTGGACTCTCTACCTCCCTTGTTCGCTTCTGGTTTTCTTCTGGTATTATTAATATTTCCCAAATATGCGATTTACGTTGTTTTTGACTCCTTTTCTCCATAGTACAACTGCTTCAATAATTGTATCCATCATCTGTCCTAATCTTGTTGAAAACAGACATAAAATGTGTGTGCAAGCACCATAAAATACCAGGATCCTACATCTACAATGCAAAATAATAATATAAAACATGATGCAAATATGCACTCATCAACCACACACTTCAGGAAGTGAATGAAGATGTGAATACTTTGTCTCACAAATTCAGTCACTTCATGACCCACTTCCCCGACTACTACCAGCAGTATCCGCACCAACCGCCAAATGACGGCAACAACTGATCCTGACAATAGCCTAAGCTTGGGGGAGGTTTGAAAACCTTCAAACTTTGCATTCATATTTTTATTTCTTCTTTTGATTTATTTTATTTCTTCAAATTTGCATGTTTATTTTCAGCTTTACATGTCTAAACCAAAAATACAAAAAAAATAGTTGTAACTTTATTTGCAAGTTTGTTTCTTTGTTTCTCTCGGAGATTGCTTAATTTCAGGTGACTTGGCAATAGGGAAACATAGAGGGGATTCTACTTAAATACGACAACGAAGCAAGCTAAAAGAGGTATCACATTACTTTCATCATCCTTTTTGCAACCTTAAATTTATCCTACAAATATTTACTCGCTTGCACTAAGGTTGCTCCCCACTTAGCTTGTTATCCTATAAATTCTATTCCTTTGCTAGTGTCTCCTTTCTAGATTTGAAACAATGAGCAAAGAACTTGGTTAAAAATACTTCCTACATTTTTACAACAAGAAAAAGCATCTGAAAGATGACTTGAGTCCATGTTTAGCCCAAAGAATTTAATTTTAGAACTAGTCCATCCCATTTGAGCTTAATATAAATAGACTTGATAGTACCCTTGATTGAAATTGTTTGATAAAATGAATGCTTCGAAGTAGTAGAAATTATGCCACTACTTTTTTTTAATAATTACCATAAGATATTGCTTTATGCATGTCATTATAACTCTGTCGTGCTCCATGGGGAACTATTAACTCCGCTGGCCAACGAATGATCTAACTGTGGGAAACCACTTGATTTCGGCTATTCAGTTATGTAAACGTCTGTAGCAGCAATTCTATGATGGTTAAAATTTTTAGTCTCCTCATGGTTTCACGTTCCAAGTGAAGTTGTAGTACTCCTATGGCCCATCATTGCTCAACAATTATTTATTGGCATGGTCACGAGTGCATAACACAGCCCCAATTAAACATGATAAAAATAGTGGCGTGATCTCTCTATGAAAGAGCTGAAGTTTTTGAAAGACAAAAGAAAAGAAAGAGGTGTTTTGATAGTCTTGAAATTTTGACATGGGGTAGATGAGTTGTTCTTAAATTAAATGCTTTGATGCCAACTTGTGTACTCTTAATTGGTTAAACAAACAAGAAAAAAAAGGTTTCATATCTCCATAAAGAGAGGCACCAAAATAATTTTTCTCACTTTCCTAGCTAAACTTTTGACACTTGCTTAGGCATATGATTTATTTGCTAGCAAGATATACGTGGTTAGGAAGTGGACTCAGTGCAATCTTGTGAATACTTGTATGATCATATTTAAGATTGCAGGGATTGTGAAGAAAATAATTTGACACCAATTCAAACTTGCGAGTTCCTTTATTTTCAGTCTCAAATGTCCGCTATTCTTCCTTATTTCCTTATCACTCGAGGGCGAGCAACATATAAGCTTGGGGAAGTTGCTAGCTGTGAGATTCGACACATTTTTGATGGATTTTATTGATGGTTTTCTCCCGGATTTGATTGTTTTCTGGCTTTACCTAACGCTAATACTTCGGTAGCAAAGAAAACTTGGTTGTTAATGTGTGTTTCAGGTTCTGAATGTCAACATAAGGATTTAACTAGAGAAACACAATATTCTGGAGAAAACAAGCGAGTCTCACTTTGGAAGCATGCAAGGGGAGCTCACAGAATCTTTAACGAGCAACTATACGACGGGATTATTTTTCTGGCCGTATAGTTTCCTCCACCTCTGTCTTGTCAAAAGGGACAACTTCCATGAAGGAACCGGGGACGAAAACACAACACAGCAGCCGCCACACCATCCATAAGGGAGAAAGAAGAGATCCGGAGAAGAAGGGGAAGACGTTCTTCATCTCACTCCACGATCTTCGACCTCCTAGCCAACACACCCCCATAGCCACTACTTGTATTGAGAGAGAGAGAGGGATCTACACCTTGCAAGACTAGGGTTTGAGATTGTTTCTTCCCATCTTGAATTGTGTTGGATATTTTTCTATTCTTATTGTGGATCTCCACGGTAATACAAAGACGAATTCCCTTTATTTAATTATATTGATGATCCGTTCTTCTCTCATGTGTGAGTAATTCCCTTGGGCGTGGGAGATGTAGGGCTCTGGTGAGATGTGATGTGCCTTCATATATTTTCTGTTAGTTTGTGATTGATTCTAATTACTATATTATGTGTGCTTGACTATCTGTGGGATGCCTAATGCTTGTTGTCTAATTAAGGGCCCAGACAACATGATGCTTTGTTCTACATAGATAAGATCTTGTTTGCTAGTGGACCGGCGACCCCCAGGTGACACGGGGATATCAATGGAAAGCTAGTAGACTCGAGGATAACAAGGAACCACTATGCTTATTGCATTAGTCCTATCCAAGGAGCTTAATCGCTAAGCGACCGAAGGGTCTTAATCGTCTAGTGTCTGACCATGGTTTTGGTAGCAGGCTAGTAGGATTATTGAAGTTGGGATGAAATCTACCAAGAGGAGTTCCGTATAATTATGGGTTGCTCGCCTACACATATATTTATAAGATTATAATTGTTACATTTATCATTCGTCCACCTGGCACAGTCACTATCACCATGAACTGAATCTCCCCGCGCCTTCTTTCGCCATCTGTAGGAAACAACAAAGAACCAAGCCATTCCTTACTTTTATGCTTTATATTTCTGAAGTTTACATTTTAGTTCTATTTAAATACATATCATTTAATCAAAACCCCATTCCTATTTCAACACTTGCAGTCAATTCACTCGAAGACCTGTGACAACTTCGAGTGTGACAGAGACTTCACCGATAAACATTTACCTTTGGGCTCCCTGTGGGATCGATATATGTACTTCGAAACTAGCAACAAACAATCTGTGCTCTTGCAGACATCACTTGAGCTGCCTAGAGAAACTGTAGTGAAATTAAGCTCACAAGAAACTATACTTCAGTTCTTTTCAGCTTCTGATACGTCGTAAACGTATCTATAATTTTTGATGTTAGATGGTGGCACTTAGGCTAGAGATTACAAATATTTGTTATGAGTTATACTTGGAGTTAGATGTCTCTATGAAATTGTGGTGTTTGTTGGAACCATCTAGTGCTCAAGGTGACAGTGTGGGGTTATCTAGATGGGGAAAGCAAACTTTGAGGTGTGTTGTTATAGCCCTACCATGGATTAGAGTGTCCAACCGGAGAGTAATTAAGAGTAGTATCATGAAGAGAAGATATTTATATGAGAGTGTTCACTAGTGAAAGTATGATCCCTAGGCCTTGTTTCTAAGCATTGAAACACCGTTTGCAACTAGATCTGTTACATGTTTGCTTTCTTCCATCTTTATTTCAGTTTGCCTTTAGTCTCTTCCACGCCATCAAAGTATTTTCTGGCACCATTGTCTTATATCCGTACCACTTATATTGTACTATCTCTTCGCCGAACTAGTGCACCTATACACCTGACAAGTGTATTGGGTGTGTTGGGGACATAAGAGACTTCTTGTATCTTGATTGTAGGGTTGCTTGAGAGGGATACCTTTGACCACTTCCTCCCTGAGTTTGATAAACCTTGGGTAATCTACTTAAGGGAAAACTTGTTGCTGTTCTACAAACCTCTGCACTTGGAGGCCCAACAACTGTCAAAAAGAATAGAAGTGCGTCGACATCAAGCTATTTTCTGGCGCCGTTGCCGGGGAGGTAAGGTAAAAGGTACTCACATCCTCCGGTGTGAGTGCTCGAAGTTATTTCCTTTAGATTTTTAAATTTTGTCTTTTTGTTTCTTGTTTTCACTAGTTAGGCTTAATGGAAAACAACAAAAAAATTAGAGAGCTTTATAGTATTTATCTTGAGTTAGGACATGAAGTGTTTGAAGAGAAAATTAAAAAACCTATGGAACTTTATTTGCATGCTATTAGCAATGTTGTTAGTATGAATTCTTTGGACACCATTATTGCTAATGCTATGGAAAAGTCTAAGCTTTGGAAGATATCTATTCTAATGCTTATGATGATACCAACTTTGGAAGATAGCTATTCTATTGCTTATGATGATACCAACTTTGTTAGATCCCCAACTTTGGAAGATAGCTATTCTATTGCTTATGATGATACCAAACCTCCAATATATGATGATTATAACGATGAATATGATATTTTCAGTCCATCTACTATTGAGGAGAAAATTAATTATGACTACAATATGCCTCCTATATTTGATGATTATGGTGATGAGAATAATAATGATAGCTATTTTGTTGAATTTGCTCCCACTGCAATTAATAAGAATGACTATGCTTATGTGGAGAGTAATAATTATTATATGCATGTGGCTCATGATAAGAATGTTTCATGTGATAGTTATATTGTTAATTTTATTCATGACGCTACTGAAAGTTATTATGAGAGAGGGAAACATGGCCTTATGCATCTCAATAATATTAGGTTTCCCCTCTTTATGTTGAAAGTCTTGAAGTTGCACTTGTTTTGCTTTCCTATGCTTGTTGCTTTGTGATTTCAGGAATTGTTTCTTTACAATATTCCTATGCATAGTAAGTGGGTTAGACTTAAATGTGCTTTGAATTTGCTTCCTGATGCTCTCTTTTACTTCAATTCATATGTCTTATGTGAGCATCTTCTCAAACTATCATGCCTAACTTAAAGGCGTTAAAGAAAAGTACTTATTGAGAGATAACCCAAAAGTTTTAGATGAGTCTTGGAAGTTATTACCTCTGTAATAACCTCTGTAATAACCTCTCCTTATCCTTTTTATTTGCTTTTTGTGCTAAGAGTAACCTCTAATGAGAGAGAAGTAATGCTTGGGAAAGTTGCTGTCCTGAAACAGATTTTTATGCTTCGCTGTAAAAATTCGTGTAAAATCTACGTACGTCGGTTTGAGAAGTAATTTTTTGTGCTTCTACCCCAGGTTTTTATACAACTTTGGTAAGCTCAACACTTTTCGATTTGAGCAACATAAGGTCTTCGAAAAAATTGGTTTCTATCTGCTGGTCTATTTTGACAGATTTCTACCATTATTTGCATTTGCTTCTTGTTGATTCCTTTTTGGGTTCTCTTTGGGGAATTGAGCTTTTTAAGGGAAGTGCTACAGTAGCTTGTGTTTTAATGGAAGTTTTATTATGTTGAAAATGAACCCAAAGACTTATTATCTTGAGTATACCAATGTTGCTAATGAAGATTATGTGAAGTTTTGTATGAAGGAAAAAATTTCAGGTATTAAGGAAAGAATGATGTAATGAGACGAAGAATGGACAAAATCTCAAGCTTGGAGATGCCACCCCGTGTCACCCCAAGAAATATTCAAGAGGTACAAGCGTCAAATCTTGGGTATGCCCAACGCATCCCCTTCTTCATCAATAAAAATCTCAGGTCTTTCTAGACACTTCATTTTTATTATTTCATGCACTGTTGTGTTGTTCTTGGAGCGTTTTTGTTTTTGTTTTTAGTTTTATTTTGCTTGGTTTGCTGCAATAAGTTGGTTGGATTCCATCACACTTATTTTGGAGAGAGACACACCTCGTTATTCATTGCCTAGAACACTCTAGTTTTCACTCTTATTGTTCTGCGAGTGTTCTCTTTTGCTAGCACTATGTTTAGCATTAATTTTCTTGTGATTTTAGCTTAGAACTTTTTAGTTCTTCTTTGTGGATTTGTGAGACAAGCTCACTGATCTTTATTTATTATTATCTTTGTGAGTTGTTTCAAATAAGTTAATTTGGATTGGAAAAGAGTAGGAAAAGTTCATGCTTAAGTGGTAAAATGAGCTTGTTATTGACTGTGGTCTATACTTTGTCATGTCATGCTTGATATTGTTTTGCCTTTATGCTTAGTGATTTTTGCTGTAGCATGACATGTTATAAACAATTGAGATTGCTTAATGTGCCTTGAAAGAATCATGCGTTGTTTTAGCATATTAAAGCATAGTATTGTGGTATTCTCCTTTGATGCTTTAATTGGGTTGACTCGGCGCATGCCCACACCATGTTAAGACTATCCCAAGTCACCATAGCCTCTTTGATCCTTTAGTTTTCGACTTGTACTATCACTTTATGCTTTAATTAATGATGTTTTGTCGCTTTGCATGATTATGGCCATTATTGCTCTCTTAATTGGTCGCTCCCAGTCTTTTGCTAGCCTCCATAAACAAGTGTGAGTTACACTCATGCATCCAACTCCAAATAAAACCAAGTTATTCCAAGGAGTCCACCATACCTACCTATTAGCATTTGCTATTCCAAGTATATTCATGTTTTTATCTACCTTCCAAATTAAACGTGTTATGTGAAAATTAGTGATTAAAGCTCTGACGAACTTGATGTCACACTTTACTTTTCTTGCCCCTAATAAACTTGAACCATTGTGTCATCTATGTTGTATATGCTTGCAATTATAAGTTGGGAGTTAGCAGAACCATGCTATCATGGGGAACGCTTTCAACATTGCACTTGTACATTGTACCCAGTTGATATCATGCTCTTTTGTTTATGGATGTCACCGATGTGAAATGAAAGGGGAGCTTGTAAGTCCATGGAGTTATGTATGTGTGTTAGAAAAACGCCTAGGCGGCTGGTCTAATCCATGCCTAATCATGGTGGAAACCTACAACGTAACCATAATGAGCAGTCTATGAAGCATTCTTCTTATAAAAAAAGAGATAGAGATTGAGAAAAAATAAAAAAAGATGAGAAAAGAGGAAAGAGAGAAAAAACACCATTTTCCCATGGTAAATATGAAGATGCTGAGATGCTTATTGTCTGCTTGCCTTGTCATTTTGATATTGGGATTCTTTCGTATCATCGGGCAAGGGGTACCCTGCTGGCGGTTCTCTATGATACACATGTACTTACTATGACAAGAACTTACCGGTAACTAAACTTGAGTAGCATGAGGAGCGGCCCTCGTATTCAAGGGACATGAGATTTCCAACTTATACTTTGACAAGCATATACTCCATAGTTTGTTCACTTTAACCTTAATCACTTCAAGATGCTTATGATAGGGGCAATGAGAGCTAAAAGCTAATAAGTACCATAATTTTTGGAAGCTCTTTATGAAACTTGAATCCCTGCTTCCTTCTATGAAGGCCTTTCTTTTACTTTTATGTTGAGTCTCCACCTTCTATCTTTATGCACCTATTTTGAGAGCATAGTGGTCATTCTTAGTTCTATGTGCATTGTCCCAAGACTTGTTGATTGATGCATAATTTTGATATTGCTTGTTCTTAAACTATTTGTATCTAGTCACCCTTATAAGCTTTGAAGGTGTCCTATGCATTTATGTTTGCTACTCTATGAGGGACAAGCTGAATGCCACTATGCTATGTTTTCTTTATGTGAAACAAACAAACGTCTTGCAAAGCATTGTTATTCATGAATATTTTGTTTGTACCTTTTCATGTTGCATGCATAGTTACTATGTCTTATTGTTAGAACTATATCTTTCATGCTATGTTAGAGTACTATGATCCCACCTATCAATGTTCTACAAATACTTTGATCAAGATTATGATGGTGCATGTCACCTCAAAAATTATTCTTTCTTTATATCACTTACCTACTCGAGGACGGGCAGGAGTTAATCTTGGGGATGCTGATACGTCGTAAATGTATCTGCTTCCATAGGCTCGGCTTATTATCTCAGTTGTCTGATGAAAGTTCTATAATACCCCTGAACATTAACAACCATATTTCTGAATTTATTTAATGTCAACAACAAAATATGTACAACCTAATTTGAGTTTATCCAATTTCTTAATTACAACCTAAGCTGGCATGTTGCTTGACCCTTCCTCGATCTGTGGTGTGAGCGTTCCTGCTAATCACCTTCCTTGATCTATGTAGTGCAAGAGAAACAATGACAATGCTGATTTTGCTTCTTGATCTGTGCTCACAAAAGGGCAATTGATGACTGCTGGACCACGTGTTGACTTGAGGATTCAGAAGAGCAAGCATGCATAGCTACTTGGAGATCGATCTCACCTCTATCCATGCCGATGAGGTACATGGCATGGCAGCGGGATACCACTTTTCTGTGGAATGGGACTAGGGTGGGCAGGGGAAGCTTTTGGCAGAGGGGTACGACGGACGGAGTTGTCTGGGACGGCGGCGGCAGCAGGCTTGCGTGTAAGGGCGCTCTGAAACATAGGTGAAGAGGAGGGAGAAATTGCTGGATCATGGCTCGCTCAGAGAAAAAAGAAAATGTTTCGCTTGATTTACTAAGGCTGGACGATGGCATTTCAACGTAAATAACACAAAATGAAGGGGCGTCAGCTTGTACCGTTTCGGTCCATACCGAGAAGCCACGGGAAGCTGGGGGTACCCAGCTTCTACCCACTATGAACGAATCGTGAGAAGCAGCGGTGAAGAAAAACGGCTTAAAATCGAGTTCTTTTTGGCTTAGGCTCTTTTTCACCTCTAAGCTGTCTAGAAGCTCCAAAAGAACTAGGCCTCAATACTCAATGTAGAGAGTTGCTTGACTTCTCAGGAGGAGGATCAATAAATACTTTAACTATCAAAGAATGTTTGGAATTGATGTCTACTAGGGCTAAGAATGATTCTTTATATAATCTCGATTTTGGTACTAAGCCGGAAAAAGGGATACTTCGAAAAACTTCTGATCTTATGCCTGAGGTACGCAAAACTATGAAAGAAAAAGGTATACCTTCTGAACTTGTTAAGGAAAACAAAGTAGATTTGTTATAAGTTTTAACTAAATAAGATGAAACTAGAAAAGTTTTTCAAGAATTAAAACATCGAGAATTGAAATATCATAATAACTTCCATAAGCATTTCCAAAAACACAAAAAGATTTTGGCAGAACTCACAGAAAATTATGATGAGATTGGCCAAGAAATAAAATTATTTCACAAGTATCTTAGTATGATTGAAACCCAGTGTGAATAAATAGCATCCGGTTATCAAATTTTTCTTCACGATGATAAAAATATTCATGTTTCTATGAATGTTGTCACAAAAAGGGGTGCAGTTGTTACAGGACCCTTAGGACCACCGGAATATGAAGCTGAAAAGAGCGAAATGAAAGAGCCTTTCATGAAGCAAGCCAGGAAGATGATACATTGGTGGATCCTCAAGATGAAACTGAAACACATGATCAAACCAAGCAGGACCAAAATGATGCACAAGATGACGGTTATGACTCTGATGCAGAGATGGTTGATCCAAGAGAAGATAAAGAGATAAGCAAGGAAGATGAAGTTGTTGTAGTAGAAAATAAGAAAAGCCATAAGCAATAACAAAAGAAAGCAATGAAAGAGCCTGACCCCCACAAAAGGTAAAAGACAAGAGTAAGTCAGGTGAGGAAAAGCTTCCTTACCCAGATCGAAAAACAAAGCACCGGATCAGGTAATTTATAATTCTTTCACAAAGGCACTTAGTGACCTTCGTTTGGAAATTCCATTTGCGGATGTAATCAAAGTTCCTACTTATAGTAAATTCCTTTGTGATATTCTAAGTAGAAAGAAAGAAATAACTAAAACTGTTGCCATGGTGACTAGCTATCCTGCTAATGGGAAGGTGTTGTCTAAGTCTAAAGATCCCGGAATACCAACTATTTCATGCTCAATTGGTAAAACTGATATTCATAATGTCGTGTGTGATCTAGGAGCAGGGGTTAGTGTAATGCCATACTCTCTCTATAAAAGGTTAGGATTAGGGGAGTATTCTCCTACTACTATCACTTCACAGATTGCTGACAAGTCCACTAAACATCCCGTTGGTATGATTGAGGATGTTTTACTTAGAATAGATGAGCATGTTATTCCCACTGATTTTATTATTCTTCAAATGCCAGAAGATGAAAGATTATCTATAATACTTGGAAGACCTTTTCTTAGTACTGCAGGTGCATTAGTAGATTGTGCTTAAGGAAAGATAATCTTCAATTTTTATGATGCTGAAAGCATTCGGTATTTCCCAAAGAAGTTATAAGCAGGAGAAAGATATATTCCACCGGCAAAACGAGTTCATGTGGTAAGTGCATTTGATAAGGGGCAACCCAAGGTAAGAATTCGAGAAGAGAGAAAAGGTTGAGTTACTCAACCATTCTTAATAAATGCTTAATGGGAGTCAACCCATCTCATCAATAAAGTAGATTAAAGAATAAGAAGTTCATCGCATTCCTACCACTTTTTCATAGACATTCTTGTGGAAGCGCGCCCGTGAAGATGCAGTTGTAAAGAAGTAGTAGAAACTTCGATTGCATGAATTTAGAATAAGAATAAAAATTAAAAGTTCGAGTTTTTCATTTACAGAAGCTAAAATTTTGCTCTTAAATATGCTAATGTTGGTCGACAGTTTTTACTATCAATTTTCTATCAAAAATAAGGTATTTCGCTAAGTTTTGGGATAAAAAGGTATCCTCGAAGAAATAGATTTTTTTGATGATTTCTGAGAGTTTAACGACCAACTATATGTCGGGAATAAAAATTCCGGCTGTATAGTTCCGGTCCTATAGATATGTTTGTCATCAACAAATTTTCCTCGAAGACACAGAGAATTTAATGACCAACTATACGGCAGGAATTAAAATTCCGGCCGTATAGTTTCGGTCATATAGATATGAAGGAGGTATGCCCTAGAGGCAAATAATAAATAGAGTTTTATTGTCATATCTCAATTAGTTTATAATAGTTTCATATTGTGCTATTACTGTGCCAAGTAGAAACATTGGTATAGGTGTGGTATGAAACAACCAAGTCCCTAGTAGCCTCTATTCATACTAGTTCGTTGGTCATGAGGATGATCTGGGTTTCAAGATCATGGGCATTTATGACAATTGACAACGGGATCATATCATTGGATAATGATGTGATTGGACATTCCTCAAAGGATTGCAACACGATCAAGTCATATAGTTCATTGTTGCAATAGCTAAATCTAGACTCCTAATTCCTTAGACCGTGAGGCTATTTCAATCACAGTCTCCCGAGAGTGCTTTGATAGCATCAAGTGCCACTTGGTAATACAGTGGTTATAAAGGTGTGTTCAGGTTCTCGGAGGAACCGTTGAGGCAATATATTTCAAGGGCGGGATTTGTTCACCCACATGACGGGTAAAGATACATACGGCCGGCTTGGTGAGATTACATCCATAAATGTTGCAACATGTGACTCGGTCACGGGGATGTAATATCACGGTAACAAGAAAACATAACTTGTTGTGAACGAGATTAAACAAGGTATGTGATACTGATGATCGGATCTCGGACAAGTCGTATCAAGAAACAAAAGGAATATGGATGCTACATTTACCGGTTCAAACGACATTGTCATCAGGAATGCATAGGGGTCACATGGATATCCCTGGTCCCTCTGTTGATCATTGCTATAGATCATGTCTAGAGCATTCCCGAGCCGTGAGAGGATACACTTAAGGGTACGATGAGAGCAATCATTCGTAAGACGGAATCACAGTAGAGAAATAGAGAAAACCATAATTGTTCCGGGAGAAATCTGAAGCTGTTCGGAGAAGGAATAAAGGACCAAAATCATTCCGGGAAAGATCCAAAGTCGTTCGGAGGAAATCAAAAGGGAATCGACAGGTGTTTCGGGTCAAGACGGATTTTGTAATATGTATTTACATATTAATTAATGTAATTAATATTAAATATAATATTAAAATCTAATTTGAAGGGGTATTCCACTAATGGGCCAAACTTCCTAGGGAAAAAGGGCCCATGAGGGAAAACCGAAGGAGGGAAGGGCCAAGGGCCAAAGGGCCAAGGCCCAGGCGCCTCAAGGGGGGCCACCCGGCCAGCCTGGGGCTGTGCGCGGGGTGGGGCCCACCCCTGGCCGGCTGGCCCATGAGGCCCATGCGCCTCCTCCTCTCCCTTGATTAGTCCCACATGGGAAACCCAAAGGGGAGGGCACACCCCTCCCCCTATATAAAGGGGTGCCCATGGCTGGGATGAGACACACCAATATTTGGAGAAGTCCTTTGGTTGACTTCCTCCTTCCCTCTCTCTCTAGCCCTTGTGACCATGGCCCCAAGTCTGGGCTGTGCGATCAAGGCATACCTGCAGTACACCGTTGCGCTACAGGGATTCCTAGCCGGATATCAACTTCCGCACTCCCGGCGGGATCGGGGAGCAGGAGGTCTCATCATGCACCGGATGTGTACGAAGACATGAGACGCAACACTTGGGGCCCTTAAATGTCGTGAGCCAGAGCTGCTACATGATGAAGATGAAGAAGGGGCAAGGCGTGACCTGCGAGGAGCTTCGCGACCTTGAGGTCGGCTACGAGTACGACTACATCAACCACGTTCCCCGCGGAACGTTAACCGCATACGGTCTACAAGGGTATGTATTCTCTACGCATTGGCTGTTACCGCATTACTACATAGATAGATCCTAGGCAGTTTTGGGGTTCCATCGTAGGAATTTTTTTGTTGTTTGCTGCGGATCCCCTTCAGTGGTATCAGAGATGATCTATGCATAGGAGTGATGTACGGCCAGTACGCACAAGTATTGTGCGGGCATTGATCCCTTAGTTGTTACCCTCTACCGTGTACTTGTTTATATCGTGATATTGTTTGATGAAGCGGCCTGGACCGACCTTACGTGTATTCGTACGCGAGACTGGTTCCATGCTCAACATACGGCTTGTACCGTATAAGTGGCTAGCGGGTGTCTGTCTCTCATTCAATAGTTGATATAGCATTTACAACGGAGGGCCCCTAAAGGGGTGTAATAGAGACAACTGTCGGATCCATGTTGTGGTTGGAAAGTTTATAGTTTAGAAACGGTTCTATTGCGAAAGCCCTAATAACCACGTAAAACTTGCAATAGATAAAGTAGAGGCGTCTAACTTTATTTTGTAGGGGGCATGTGATTATGATATGGCATTGGTCGTTGCAAAGGTAAAGTAGTTTACTTTTCTGTTACTAAGTAGTATAGTAATAGTCATCGTTTCGATGGACGACCTGGTGGAGGCGTCGTGGACTTGGCGTCAAACCAAGGGCAGGATGGAGATCATGCCGGAGCGCTCGATGGAGATCAAGGCGCAAGAAAAACCATATCATATCACATTATACATATGATGTTGATACCTTTTTTACATCTTATTGTTTGCTAGTATTTAGATACTCAACGGTAGCAAATAAGATAATCCCTATTTAATTCCATGTGTTCCCCTTGTGTGTGCACCACCAAGAAAGTTCTTCGTTATGAGGCCCGCCGTGACGATCGGGGGTCAGACATATCTACATTCGCATACAGTGGGTGTAAGCCATGTTGCACAGCGAATACACACACGTTAGACATGGCCTCAGAACACAAGATATCAAAAGATCGAGCATGAGTCACATGGATGATGTGATTGGCATTATTGAATGTCTACCTTTGACACTGCACTGATGGCCGTGATGATCGGGGGAGGTGCAGAGGATAGGGATCATGCGATCACTAAAATCGTCTAGGGGATGACAATTTTAGTGGAGACCAATTATAAATTGATCTCTTATTATAAACTTAGTCTAGATGTCTGTTTGCAAATATCTTAGTAGATCCTAGCCTATCCCATTAAGGTCCTTTGCGACCATGGGAATATATTGCTTAATTTGGAACTTAGCAAAAGGGTCAAACTTCATAGATTAATACCCATGCCTGAGGGATATCCTCGTAAAAGGTGATCTTCTCTTCTTGATACAATAACCATTAGGAGATAATTCGATGACTCCAGAATGTTTGTGTTTTCTCCATAATCATCCAATAAGCCATTCTCCATTCGATGGAGAGGTGAGCTACATTTTGTATTCTACAGAATAAGGCACATAGAGTATGAGCCGTTGGATGGGTTTTCCTCCATCATGGATGAAAAGGAATATTTGTAAAAACACTTAGCGATCTTGCATGAGAGTTAAGAACTCTTGGAAGGGCTTGATTACAATGGAGGTCATGGATGAAAAGGTATATGTAAGATATACAAATTATAAATGTGGTTCTTGCAAAACTCGTTACAGTTTGCAAAGTATTTGATACTTGTCCCATTTTGTGAAAACAGGAGGATCTGCTTCAGAATTGGTGGTTTTGAGGCAACGCGACTTGATGACGGCAAGCAAAACAGTTGATGGCCGACATCACCTCTTCCCTCAAAGTTTATCATTTGGATTAGTGGACTTGAATATAAATTTATAATCCCTGTTTGTGTGTCTTGCTTTTGGCGAGACGATTATTCATATGAACAAGTTACAAGCCAGTTTGTACTATTCTTATGAACAATACCGTTATGGTCATATTATGATGATAAATAAGTTATTCTCATCACTATGTTAATGATAATAGTTTAAGCATTTATAAAGGATTAGAATGCTAAAAGGTATCCAAAGTTTAATAATGAAATGACACTATAGTTTAAGTCATTTTGGTTATTGCATGTTCTTTATGAAGATCGGGGTCCTAGATGCTTAATCTAGAGACTTTGCAAAACCATGCCTCTTGGGCAGAATGACTAAAACTCCGCATTCTGGTAAAACGGTGATATGCAAACAAATGTTGAACCTTATACATAGTGATGTATCATATTTTCAACAAATAGTGGAAATCATTAGTTAATTGTGGACTTAAGTGAATAAGCGTATTTACTTAATGAAACATAAGTTTGAAATTATTTGAATTGTTCAAATGAGTTCACAACAATAGTAGGATATTGAAATTAACAATAATATGAAGTCTCTTCGATTTGATCGACATGACTGAAGTATTCAAGTTAAGTTTAGCATAAAAGGAACTTGTGAAAGATGTTTCACAAATTATGATAATTGGATGAATTCAAACTATGTTGAAATATCTAAACATCATAATCATTATGTATTAAGATACATATGGTATAATATTATCTCTTATAGGGTTATAGTTGTCGTTTAGAGTTAGAGATCAAAATAAGCAAACACTCATGTGAAATACAAAGGAACATCTAAAAGATTCGTGGAAACAACACCATAAGTGTTATGGCATGTTCGAGTTTCTGGAGATTTCGATAAGTCGAAATCGTGGCAAATAAACAAGTCTTTGTAGAGCATTCTTAGGAAGCTATGAATGCATCGTCCACAGTGGGCCAACCTGCTGTTGTCCTAAGATGACGTGTCTTGATGAAGATACATGTGGAAGAAAGTAAAAGATCAAAACAAGGTATTTGACCTTACCTCCGGATTGTTGAGTGGCGCAGTGGAATTCA
This sequence comes from Avena sativa, assembly GCA_916181665.1. Classification (NCBI taxonomy): domain Eukaryota; kingdom Viridiplantae; phylum Streptophyta; class Magnoliopsida; order Poales; family Poaceae; genus Avena; species Avena sativa. Next base: position 621,143,243 of record OV702288.1, on the reverse strand, counting down.
TTTCGTGAATCCAAACTCTACAAATAGAGGAGAAACCAATGATAATGATCATAAAGTTTCAAGGAAATACTTATACTAAAGAAAGTAGGATTCAACTATATATTCTACAAGTTTGTGGAATTATAGCTGATTCACTTGACATGTTTTGAACAAGACATACCTACAAATTACAAAGAAGCGTGATGGACCGGAGTGCGAGAAATGACTAGGAGTCATAAAATCCTATATTAAGTTACATTTAATATTGCAAAGTAACATGTTACTTGATCTTATTAAAGTAAAGAAGTTTACTTGATATTTCTGAATGACTTCAAAGTCACAAGAAGGAAATGAAACTTAATGAATGACAAAAAGCTTGATTTGTCACAAGTTTGGACAAATTCAAGGAGTTGACTACAATAGTACTGATGCTTAAGTCTTTTGGATTTACACTAGAAATATATGGATATTGAAATCTCGTTGATGGAATTCTCGATTTGATGATGATCAAAGAATTTTGGAATGTCCAAGATTATCGAGAGGACCTAGATTTGAGTGGGAGCCAATCAACTTGGCTAATTCATAATATGTAGCTGACATATTTTGAGTGGGAGCTAAGTGAAATCCCTGGATCTCAAACATGAATGTCATATTTGAGTGGGAGCTGAGTGAAATCCCTGGATCTCAAACATGAATGTCATATTTGAGTGGGAGCGTGGAATCATTCTGTGATATGTGGACGACATATGTGAATGATGTGATTGGTGTTAATAATATTTAAGTTAGATAAGTAAGGATGAAGTTGAAGTTATTAAACAAGAAAATCTATCAAGATAGATTGGTGAGTTTAATAAAAACTGAATGTCGAATGCTTCCTGGACTTGATTCTGAAATATGTTCAGAATGTCCTAAGACAAGATTCTGAAGAAGGTCAGAATGGAACAAGGTGAGAAAGTAGTTCTTACTATATGAAGCATTGAGTTAGTATTGCAACTATGGTTGAAAGAAAGAGATGCGTTGCATCTCCTATGCCTCAGTCATAGGTTCTTCCATATAACCATGGTGTATACTCGACATAAAGTGACGCGAAGTTCTGGTTGGTAGGACAAAGTCTTAACTGTAAGAACGTGTCTTTAAGTGATTCCTGAGTTGATCACAGAACCAGAATTAAGTTTGTACTAAAATGGCAAGAAGCAATGTAAGTGGCATAGATGCATTTCATGCACTAGGATCTACATAGATATAGAAGTATAAAGGCTCCATCTGATGTGATGTATAATGTTATGGCGGGGCTAGTTCACTTTTAACATAGAATGATGTGTCCCAGGGCCCAGTGCCCATGAGAAATCCCTTGAGGTTGATCTAATGTCATTGTAAGCTCTTGGAATCCAGCCTCGTTCAGCTACCATGACTACAGTATATACACAAAGGATAACAAAGTGTGTTTCGAAGTTTAGATGACAACGGTGAAAACGACCGTCACCATAAACACTAGAAACAAAGTCTCACTTTGTCGCCAAACAAATACTTCGACCTATTATAATATAATGGAGTGAATGTCAAAATTAGGAAGATATTAATGATTTGCAAAAGACATAATGATCTGGTAGAACAGAACATGGACATGACGTTTCCCATGAGCATGCATGATCTGTAAACACATATGGTATATGGTTTATATGAGTAAAATGCGAGCTAGATTATTTGTACTCTAGTGCAAGTGGGAGCTGAAGGAGATATGCCCTAGAGGCAAATAATAAAAAGGTTTTAATTGTCATATCTCAATTAGTTTATAATAGTTTCATCTTGTGCTATAACTATGCCAAGTAGAAACATTGCTACAGGTGTGGTATGAAACAACCAAGTCCCTAGTAGCCTCTATTCATACTAGTTCGTTGGTCATGAGGATGATCTGGGTTTCAAGATCATGGGCATTTATGCCAATTGACAACAGGATCATATCATTGGAGAATTATGTGATTGGACATTCCTCGAAGGATTGTAACACGATCAAGTCATATAGTTCATTGTTGCAACAGCTAAATCTAGACTCCTAATTCCTTAGACAGTGAGGCTATATCAATCACAGTCTCTCGAGAGTGCTTTGATAGCATCAAGCACCACTTGGTAATACAGTGGTTATAAAGGTGTGTTCAGGTACTCGGAGGAACCGTTGAGGCAATATATGTCAAGAGCGGGATTTGTTCACCCACATGATGGGAAAATATACTACGGCCGGCTTGGTGAGATTACATCCATAAATGTTGCAACATTTTACTCGGTCACGGGGATGTAATATCACGGTAACAAGAAAACAGAACTTGTTGTGAACGAGATTGAACAAGGTATGTGATATTGGTGATCGTATCTTGGACAAGTCGTATCAAGAAACAAAAGGAATATGGATGCTACATTTACCGGTTCAAACGACATTGTCATCAGGAATGCATAGGGGTCACATGGATATCCCTGCTCCCTCTATTGATCATTGATACAGATCATGTCTAGAGAATTCCCGAGCCGTGAGAGGATACACTTAAGGGTACGATGAGAGCGATCATTCGTAAGACGGAATCACAGTAGAGAAAGAGAGAAAGCCGGAATTGTTTAATCTAAAGCTGTTCGGAGAAGGAATAAAGGACCGGAATCATTCTGGGAAAGATCCGAAGTCGTTCGGAGGAAACCGAAAGGGAACCAAAAGGTGTTTCGGGTCAAGACGGATTTTGTAATATGTATTTACATATTAATTAATGTAATTAATATTAAATATAATATTAAAATCTAATTTGAAGGGGTATTCCACTAATGGGCCAAACTTCCTAGAGAAAAAGGGCCCATGAGGGAAAACCGAAGGAGGGAAGGGCCAAGGACAGGCGCCTCAAGGGGGCCCACCCGGCCAGCCCGGGGCTGTGCGTGGGGTGGGGCCCACCCCTGGCCGGCTGGCCCATGAGGCCCATGCGCCTCCCCCCTCTCCCCTGATTAGTCCCACATGGGAAACCCAAAGTAGAGGGCACACCTGTAACATCCCAAAACTTTAATCCAAGTGATCAAGATCCAAATCATCAAATTTAGAGTTAACAAAAACTTTTCCAAATTAAAAATATTAAAGCATTCATATGTGTGCACATATAAATTAGGAGTTGTTTTGAATTGCCATGATTAAGTGATCCATTGCTTGTAAAATGATTCTTAGGTGAAATAAACATCATCTAGATCATTCCCAAACAAATCCCAAAGAAACACAAATCAAAATGAATAAAATAACCAAATGGTCATTTGTGCCATTTTAATCAACATACCTACTTTGGCCATTCCTAGAACTCAAAACCTAACAGAAACAAATGTGGATCTTTGCACTCCTTGCTAGTACAAGTAGTGATATACCAAGGCCCACTTTGTGATCTACCAAAAACTTTCAAACACTAATTTTAAATGGCATTTGAAAATTGAATGTAGTTCATATGAGAAGATCCCACCTATTCAAAAACCACTCAAATGACCTCCATTTTCAAAACCCAAGCAACCACAGATGTTTAAGCATGTGACAAACAACTCCACCAAAAATCATCTCAAAATTCAAAACTTAATTTCTTTCGGCCATTTCTACAAACACCTGGCAGACAGAATCAACTTTGGCCTAACTAATACTGTTTTGATCAATTCTTGTCGAGCCAATTGGTTTGCATTGATCACTCTTGCCTCCCCTAAGCCCAACCAGACCAAAACCCAACCTAGTTCTTGTTGGGTCCGCAGCATAGAAAACAAAAACATTCCTATGATGAGAACTACACGCCAAGATCTATCTACTAGGTACAAAGCAACGGGTGGACATACATCCAACAAGAACATACCCTCGAAGACAACGAGTTTAGTTAACGAGTAGGAACTCGTGGTTGATGTAGTCGTACACTTGCCGATCTCAAGATCGTGAGGAAGTCCGAGCGTCGCAACTCAGCAGCGCATTCGTACTCGCACACACGTTCAAGCCACCGGACAACCTCCACCTCCTCGCTCCAGCGATCCAGCGGAAGCAGCAACTCCTTCCAGACGAAATGCCACCGGGAGCATGTATCTCGCTAATCCGAGACCATGGGGGAATAATTCTAGAGGGGGAGAGAGATCCTTCACAAGGAGTTGTGAGGAAGAAGGAGGAAGAGGGTGGCCTTTTATAGGAGGAGGCGGGTGCCCCTCCTTCATGGCTGGCGCATGGGGGGGTGACTCCTCACCTCCCCCATTCATGTGGTGGTAACCCCTCCACATTAAAATGCCTCTTAACATTCCCCTTTAAAGTCCCTACTTTAAATGCATTAAAATTTCTCCAAGTTTAATGCTCTCTCATTTAATAAAACTCTTTTATTAAATTTATTCAGAATTTTGTTAATTACTTTAATTAACAAACATTCACATATAACCCCCTGCAACATTTCAATATTACATGCAGAACCAATTTCAGCAATTTCACCCGAAACAGTTTTGGTGTCTATTGAAATAATTCTAGCGCTTTGAAATTCTTTCGTCTGAAATATATGTGCTCCAAAATGGTGTCCGGTAACTCTTAAGTGTGTCACCCTATGGTTCACGAATAATGTAGACATGATTGAGACTCCTCTCAGATTAATAATCAGAAGCGGGACCTGGAGATCCATATTGATTCCTACACATTCAACGATGACTTTTGTGATCGTGAGAACCTTTTACGCTAGTAACTAAATCCCTTTGTCTCGCGATATATTACATGTCCGAGATTTGATCATCGGTATCTCCATACCTAGTTTGATCTCGTTGCCGACATGCACTCTTTTCTCGTTCCCGTGATATAACATTCTAGTGATAACATCACTTGCTTGCAAGCTACCTTAATGTGATATCACCGAGAGGGCTGATGCGCTCGACTTTCGACGTAGAGCTCGTTGGGAACCCCAAGAGGAAGGTATGATGAGCACAACAGTAAGTTTTCCCTCAGTTATGAAACCAAGGTTTAATCGAACCAGTAGGAGCAAGGAAACACCCCAAAGGTGTTACTAGCTGAGCTTTGGCAGGGCGCACTACCGGTGCTAGTAGCAACGTGGAGACCTGCAGAACACAACCATAGAACTTTGTCCCCAACTTGCGATGAGGTTGTCAATCTCACCGTGTTTTGCGGAAAACAATGGATTAAACATATCGAATGGAAAGAAGTAAAAGTTTGCAGAAATTAAACACAAAGAAGTAAACAGTTGTAGATTGTAAGTAAAGAAAAAGGACCGGGATCCATAGTTCACTAGAGGTGGCTCTCCTTAGATAGATAACATGCTGGGTGAAAAAATTACAGCGAGGCAATTGACAAACACCGAGGAAGAAATACATGCATATACTAATCATCTTGACTCCTCTGAGACTTGATTGGGCATGACAACATAATACATAAACCGCCATCCAACTGCATCTATGAATAATAATCCACCTTCAGGTTATCATCCGAACCCCCTCTAGTATTAAGTTGCAAGCAACAGATTATTGCTTTAGGAACTGCATGTAAAGTAAACAATACGATTGTTCTATGAACAAAGGATTGTTGTTTTCTCCCTAGTAGCAACAACACATCTAGTACCTTAGAGATTTCTGTCACTTCCCCAGATTACCAGAGGCATGAACCCACTATCGAGCATAAATACTAACTCTTGGAGTTGCTAGCATCTACTTGGCCAAGATAGCTACTAACAACGAAAAGCATGCAAGATCTAAAATAACAAAGCCATGATAGAATCAATAATCAATATGAAATAGCATCTCAATATCCATCGAATCCCCGCAAACACAACATGTATGGATTACAAATAGATGATCTTGATCATGAACGGAGCTCACAAGATCTAAACATGAAAGCACAAAGGAGGATAACCAGCCAAGGATGAACTACTCATGCATCACACCGGAGGCTTGCATGGTGATGAAGAAGGCCTCCAGGGTGAATCCCCTCTCCGGCAGGGTGCCGGGAAGAGCTTCAGATCCCTCCCGATCTAGGTATGGAGATGACGACGGCTACAAACTCTTTCGTGGATTTTTGATCGGGTACTTAGGGTTTTCGTCCCGAGGGCAATATATAGGCGGAAGGAGAGGCCGAGGGGGTGCCGGGAGCCACCACACCACCCCTGGCGCTGGTCAGGCCTGGCCGCGCGGCCAGGTGGTGTGGCCGGCCCCTGGCCCTTCTCCGTCTCGTATTCTGGCACTTGATCCCTTCCGGAAAAATAGGCAGTTTGGCTTTTGTCTCGTCCAATTCTGAGAATATTCATTTTCTGACTTTCCTGGAACCAAAAACAGCAGAAAATAGGCAGCTGGCACTGTGGCTCTTGTTAATAGGTTAGTCCAAGAAATCATATGAAAAGTACTCCAAAGTTGGAACAAAACACAAGAGAGTGGATAAAACAAAGCATGGAACATCAAAAATTATAGATACATTTGCAATGTATCAACATCCGCAAGCTTAACTCCTGCTCCTTGAGTAGGTAAGTGATAAAAAGAAATAATTTTTGAGGTGACATGCACCATCAAAGACTTGATCAAAGTATTTGCAAAACAATCAAAGCTGGGATCATAGTACTTCAATCATATCATGAAAGACAAAGTTCTAGCAATAAGCAAAGAAACTATGATGCAACATGAAAAGGCACAAACAAAAGAATCATGAATAACATGCTTTGCAAGACGTTTGTTTGTTTCACATAAAGAAAACATAGCATAATAGTATTCAGCTTGTCCCTCAATAGAGTAGCAAATATAAATGCATAGGACACCTTCAAAGTTCATAAGAGTGACTAGATACAATAGTTTAAAACAAGCAATATCAAGTTATGCATCAATCAACTAGTCTTGGGACAATGCACATAGAACTAAGAATGGCCACTATGCTCTCAAAGTAGGTGCATAAAGATAGAAGATGGAGACTCAATATAATGGTGGAAGAAAGGCCTTTTGTAAAAGGAAGTAGGGATTCAAGTCTCATAAAGAGCTTCCATAAATTATGGTACTTATAGATTTCATCTCTCATTGCCCCTATCATAAGCATCTTGAAGTGATTAAGGTTAAAGTGAACAAACTATGGTGTACATGCTTGATGAAGTATAAGTCAGAAATCTCATGTCCCTTGTATACGAGGGACGCTCCTCATGCTACTCAAGTTTAGTCACCGGTAAGTTCTTGTCATTGTAAGTACATGTGTATCATTGAGAACCGCCAACGGGGTACCCCTTGCCCGATGATACGGAAGAATCCCCATATCAAAATGGCAAGGCAAGCAGACAACAAGCATCTCAGCATTCTTCTTATTTACCATGGGAATATGGTGCTTTTTTCTCTCTTTTCCTCTTTTCATACCATCTTTTTTTTCTTTTCTCTTTTTTCTAAATGTAGGACTTTTTTTATAAGAAGAATGCTTCATAGACAGCTCATTATGGTTACACTGCAGGTTTCCACCATGTTAGCATGGATTAGACTAGCGGCCCAGGCGTTTCTCTAACACATATACATAACTCCATGGACTTACAAGCTCTTGTAAGATCCCAATACTTTAATCCAAGCTTATCAAGATCAAATCATCCAAAAATAGGGTTAACAAAAACTTCTCCAAATTTAAAATGAAAGCATTCATATATGTGTGCATTTAAAATAGGAGTTGTTTGAATTGCCATGATTGATTGATCCAATGCTTGTAAAATGTTTCTTAGGTGATTTAAACCTCATCTACATCATTCCCAAACTTTTCCTAAAGAAAATCAAATCAAAAAGAATTAAAAAGAAGGAATGGTCATTTTGGCAAATTTAACTCTCATGCCTACTTTGACTATTCCTAGTACTCAATTCTTAACAGAAACAATTCTTGATCTTTGCACCACTTGATAGTACACATAATGAGGTACCAAGGCCCACCTTTGGATCTGCTAAAAGCATTCGGTTAACTATTTTAAATGATAGTTTAAAATTGAATCTAATGCATATGCATAGATCACCCCTATTTCAAAGACCATCTATTTGAGCTCCATTTTCAAAACCCTTGCAACCAGAGACTACCTATCACTAGTGGAGATCACTCAAAAATTTTGAAACCAAAATTCAAAACTTTTTCTCTTGCGGCCATTTCATCAAACACATGGCAGGCAGAATCAAACACAAATAGCTAGCTCACTGTTTCTACAGAGTTTAGCCACCCATTTGACCACAAAACACTCCCTCTGTCTCCACTTGATCAAACCATGACATTACCACCCCATCCCCTACAACCTAGTGGAAAGGCCAAGCCCTGCCGAGCACCAACTCACCGGCCAACCTTGCCCTCAGCCTAGCCGACCACCTCCCCCTCTCTCTCCATGTCTAGGAGGTAGCCAGCACCTCACCGCCCCTCCCTGTCCCTTGCCCGAGCCAAGAGCAGTAGTGGACCACCGAGCACAACCCGTGCCCGGTGCCACCACACCAGGCCGAGATCACGCCAGAGCGCCGCACCCGGCACGCGTGTACACGACGCCGCTCGACCATAGCCCGCGCCCGCCGCTCCGCCTCGACCTGGAGAACACCCCAGACATCCCCGTTCGCCGCCCAAAGCCTCACAGCCACCGCTCGCCGTGGACACCGCTGCTTCGACCGCGCAGAGCGCCACCTCACCCAGACCGCGTGCCACCGCCCCTACGGCCGCATTTAAGTCCTAGAGCACCGCCAGGGAACCGCCCATCGAGCGCCATCCCCCGCCATGCCGCTAGCTCGCCGTAGCCATGTCGCCACCATTGACCGCCCATCCCGCTCGGTCTCACCGTCGGGCCTATAAAAGGAGCCCTCCCCAGCCATTCTTCTCCACACCTTTCCACTCCCCTCACCTCTCTGAATGTCACCCACCTTTAGCCGAAGCAAGTGGAGCAGCAGCTCGCCGGAATTGGAGCCGGAGCCGCCGCCTCTGGAGGAGAAGGGTGTCGTTGATTTCGACCGCCCCAAGCTCCGCCGCGGCCACGCCTCGCCTCGCCGTCATCTTCCACTTCGTTTGCCCGCCTCGCTGACCCCGCTGGAGCCCTGGTACGCCCCACTAGACCCCCACCAAGCCGCTAGGGTTCGAGCTCGCCGGTGACCTGTTCGTCGTCGACGACGACCCTCAGCCGTTGATCTCGCTTCTAATCCTATGGCCCACAGCGCGCATACCGTTTCGCGTGTTAAGTCCCGCTGACAAGCGGGACCCCTATCAGCGGAGCCCCGTGCCGTGGAGCGCCACTGGGCCGGCCCAAGTCCTTTCTCGCGCTAGCCCATAGATTCAAATCTGGTTTTTCCTTTTTAGTTAAATCTAGTTTGTGTCCCCTATTTCAAAATTTAATTCAGAGAGTTTTATAAATCCAAATTGTATGAAACCAATTTTGTCTGAAAGGTATTAAAATGATCTATCCAAGCCCGTTGGATTTAATTCAATTAGAGTTATAGATCTCTCCTAATAAAAATAACAAACAGAAGCTTTTGCAACTTGCAACATTTTTATAAAATCAACCAAGTTAGCTTTTGAGTTGATTCCAACTCTCAAAAATCGCGTTTCATTACCTATCTAACCATGTATTAATATTAAGGTTGACATGCAGTGAATTTGGACTAGTACCAAAATAATGCTATATAGGCATTTCTAGTCACTTTAAATCATTGAATAATGAACTTAAACCAAAGTAATATTGATCCAACCCTTAAATCTCATTCCCACATGTTAGAATATGTGGTCAGGACATGTGTCCACATGATCCCATATTTTGGTGGTGAATATTAAAATTTTAGTTAATATTTCAATGAGTAGAAATTACTTTTCTAAAATAAAAAGGATGAAACTGTTGAATTAGAACTTGTGATGTTTGTGATGATAATAGATCATCAAATGTGTGTTTTAGAATGCTACTTAGCCTAGTTAAGTACTGTTTGGTGATTGTGCACTCCCTATGTATTTATAGACGCTAGTACCGACCAAGCTTTCGAGGAGGAGGAGTTCTACCAAGAAGAAGAAGAAAACTTCAACCACTGCACCAACCAAGGCAAGATATTGTTAGCAGGCTAGAATTAAGCTAGATGGTTTAGCAAAGATGCCTTAAGCAGGCTTTGATCACACCCCTTTAACTATTAGTACCCCAAGTCTTATTGACAAGTTTTACCTCCCTTAGTTTACACAAAGTTCTTTACTTAATTTTGAAGGTAGCATAAAAAGTATAAAACTTGACCTACCTAGAAACCTTTAGATGTCACTCTATGGCAGAAGTTTGAACCCATCACTTCCACCTTAGTGAACACTCTTAACTTAGTATCTTAGTATAGATCAAAAACTTGAGTCACTCTAGATGGGAATACTTGGTGAAAATGAATTATGAAAACCTTGGAATGACGAGTCATTCTATTGAGATGTTTTGACATGTGTTGAGAAACACAACTGGTTTATGATGATGAAAATGATGAGGCATGAGCCTTAACCCTTTTATAAAACTGATGGTTGGATTCGGATGCGACACCATTCCAAATTTACCGTACAACCACATTACCTGAATTGGGTAAGGCTTAGCTGGAAATTTATATGCATTAGTATTAGTTCCCTCACGGGAGAGGTTGGAGCTGAGGCTACCTCTCAATGTTGTCCACCTATGCAGTGCCCAAGATGACTGATGGTCATGGTTGGGAGGCCATGCTCATAGGAGAGGTGCTTGTACTAGGGTGTGTAAAGGGAAGGTTATGTTTGATTATCTGCATACTAAGTATGATGATTCAGGGTTATCCCTGACAGATGTATCGAATCTTGTGGTGAAAGTGTACCACCTCTGTAGAGTGTCAAACTATTCGAATAGCCGCGTCCGCGGTTATGGATAGTTGGAATGGCCATACTGTTTCGTTGTCAGATGTTTTCTAAATAACTTGAAATGAATGATGAACTTTGACTTGACCACAACAGGGTTGTGTTGATGATAATAGCTTCCCAACTTAAGTGATTCTAGAACCTTATTTTATCTTTCTTTGCTTCTGAACTTAGCTTAGGTTTCAAACTTAACTTGATAGTTAACTTAGATTCAGCACTTTAACTTAGATTTATACTCCTTGCTAGTAGTAGTTTGCGAGTACTTAAAGAGTACTCATGGCTTTTGTCCCTGGCTATTATCATGGCCAGACTATGAAGGAGATTATCAAGATGATGGTCAGTAGGACGGCTATGATAACTAGGACTATCTGCCTTCATCAGCATTGCATGTGCCCCTGAAGATGGACCCCACCGCTACGCTATCGTTTATTTCCGCTGCTTGTTGTATTAAAGACTGGATCATGAGATCCTTATTTGTGTAAAACCTTATGTATGGTTTGTAATGGATGATGTACTGTGATATCCAATCCGTTATGCCTCGCAAAAATGGTAAATCCTGGGATTGCGAGGTATGGCATAACGGGCATCTGGGATTAAAAATCCGGGTGTGGACAAGTTGGTATCAGAGCCATCCTGACCATAGGAGACCCTAGTTAGAATGGACGTCCAAACCAAAAACTTAGCTTCAAAATCAAAGTGAGTATTTATGAAAAACTATTTCCTCTCTTACCCTTGTGAACTCATTCTTTCTAAAAAATTGATGTTCCTCAAAATTCTTACATTACTACCTAAAATTTGACACACTTGATCACTTCACTAACTTCCTCATCCTTAATCCTTGTAGATGGAGACTCAGTTCAGCAAATTTTACCAGTTGGGAAATGGAGGTTAGCTGATTCTTCGAGAGGGATCTGGATTCGCTGTCGGAGTTACTGGGACGCCCACATCCGGAGTTTCTTGGAGCTCCACTTCCCGGACCCCCAGGAGGAGACCTACAGTGGCTAGTCACCGCGGATCTTCGGGGAAGCATCGAAGCCCCAACTTCTGGGAGAATTCAGTTCTCCGTGAGAGAGAACAACTGGCTAGATGGATTAGCCAGGGCAATGCATGAATCTCTCGCACGTCTATGTGCCCTCAGCGTCAACAAGATCCAAGGAACCTGTTTTGCCCACTATGCAAGACGTGACATCATGGGAATGCCGATGGAGATGCCAAGTCACCCAGAGTTGAGGCGTCAAGTGGAGAACCTTGACTTCTTGCTTCATGACAGACAGCAGGAACTGGATAATGCTAGGGAGTTAGCCAACCAGAACCGTGCCATTGTCGACTAGAAGGACCAGACTTTCGCACTGCTCGTCCAGGATCGCCAGTCTCTTCGCCGCTAGCGTGTAAAGAAGGATCGCACCATCGCCCATCTTCGCAAGAAGGTGGCTGACCTCGAGAAGACCATCAAAGATCAGGAAGCTCAGCTTGCCACCAAAGAAGAAGAAGATGAGGGTGAAGACATCCAGAGAGATATGGATTCTTACCTCAGCAACGATGATGACTTTCTGGAGGAGGATGTTGTGGACTTATATACTGATGATGAAGTCTCCGACTTCATCGACGATGAATAGATGCACTAGAGCACTATCATAGCCTAAGATGTATCATCTCATTGTATCGTAGCTTGCAGAATGGTTCTTCAAACCATCTGTTTTCCCCTTTGCTTGTTGTGGTGTGTGTTGTATCGTGTGCTTGCTTGCATGAATGAAAAAGAAGTTAGTTGAAAAACCTGAGTTTAACTCAAAGTTTTAACTTTGAAAACCCAAAACCATGAACCTTAGAATTTCCCTCTTACCCCTATATCTATCTCAATCTTCAGATGACTCGTGGAAACCAAGGAGGGAGCAGCTCGTCGCAGGACCCAATGCTACAGATCTTGCAGAACCTTATCGCGGACCGTGAAGCAAGCAGGGCCGAGCGTCAAGCCAACTTAGCAACATTGCAGCAGATCACCCAAATGGCTCTCAACAACCAAGGACATGGAAATCAGGATTACCAAGGATCCAAACTCAAAAACTTTCAGAACACCAAATCCCCCAATCTTTAACCAATCTGAAAACCCATTAGATGCTGATGACTGGTTACAGACCATGGAAAACAACTTAGAGGTTGCCAGAGTTGATGAGAATGAGAAAGTTCTCTTTGCCACCCACTATCTGGCGGGAGATGCAAGAGCTTGGTGGAATAGCATCCGCAATATGAACCATGGCCAGGTGATGACCTTGGAAGCATTCAAGGTCAAGTTCAGCCGCACCCACGTGCCGCAAGGTCTTGTCAACAGGATGAGAGATGAATTCCGCAAATTAAAGCAAGGAAGAATGACTATGGTAGAGTACCGTGATAGATTCTTGTCACTTGCCAGATATGCACCGGATGAGATCAACACGGAGGCCAAGAAGAAGGAGAGATTCTTAAACGGACTGCATGATGAGATGCAGACTGTCCTCGTCAACATACGCTTCGATGATCTCGAAGATCTAGTCGACTCTACCATTCAGATGGAAGGGAAGATTAACCAGGCAAACGACAACCGCAAGCGCCGTATGATGCAGCAGTCTGGATCCAGTAGTCACCAGAAGTACCATCCCAACCCCTCACCAGGATATGCACCAAGGAACAACCGACCCCCAAATTCTCGCCCAAGCTACCCCAACCGTAGCGGAGGCAATGTGAAGTCCGGAGGAAACAATCACAACTCCGGCAATGCCAACAATTTCAACCGTGCCCCTCCCAAGAGCAACAACAACAACACTACACCCAGAACTGGCAGCAATGTTGTACCTGTCGCAGTCAAGGACAAGTCCCAGATCACTTGTTTCGAGTGTGGAGTGAAGGGTCAATACTCCAATTACTGTCCCAAGAAGACTGCCGCCAATGCCCCTGTGAATGCCCCAAATCAGCAGCAGCGTCGTGTTCAACCAGGAAGGAGGTTTGCCCCAGGGAACCCGCACAACCGCAACGGTCGTCTCTTACACATGAACGCAGAAGAAGCCCAGGAAGCGCCATATGTAGTGCTATGTTTTCTGTCAACTCATTTTTAGCAAGAGTATTGTTTGATTCTAGAGCATCGCATTCATTTGTCACCGAAGAATTTGTATGCACTAGTAAGATTCGCCCAACCAACCTGAAGCATGTCATGATAGTTCAAATCCCCGGTTCAACAACAAAAGCTAGAAAAATTTGCAAAGCTGTACCTATCAGAATACATGGGATAGATTTTTATCCCAACCTAATTGTACTTGGAACCAAAGGATTAGAAGTAGTACTAGGTATGGACTGGATGTCAAGGCATAAAGGACTGATAGACTGTGCTAAGAAAGCCATCACCATGACCAGTAGTTCTGGAGTAACAGTAGAGCATATCTCCGAAACCTTACCCCGTCAATTCAAGTGCAACAAGAGTGTAGCCCTGCCTACCATTGACCAAGTCAGAGTAGTCTATGAATACCCAGACGTATTCCCAGATGAATTGCCAGGTATTCCCCTGGGTAGGGATATTGAGTTCATTATCGAACTAATCCCCAGAACCGGACCTATAGCCCAGAGACCCTATACCATGAACCCCTCAGAGTTAGTAGAACTGAAGAAGCAGTTGGATGCCATGTTAGCAACAGGTTTGATTCAACCAAGTGCATCGCCATGGAGATCACTAGTGTTATTCGTCGACAAGAAAGATGGAAGCAACCGCCTGTGTATAGACTACAGAAAATTGAATGATGTCACCATCAAGAACAAGTACCCTTTGCCAAAGATAGAGGATCTATTTGATCAGTTGACTGGAGCTCAAGTATTCTCAAAGATTGATCTTAGGACTAGTTATCACCAACTTAAGATTCGTGCAACGGATATTCTGAAGACCGCCTTTACTACTCACTATGGTTTATACGAGTATACGGTTATGTATTTTGGATTAACCAATGCCCCTGCTTATTTCATGAATCTTATGAATAAGATCTTTATGAATTTCCTCGATAAGTTTGTAGTTGTGTTTATCGACGACATCCTTATCTACTCCAAGTCAGAAGAAGAGCATGAGCAACATCTGAGAATCATCCTAGAAACCCTGAGAGAGCATCAGTTATATGCCAAGTTCAGCAAGTGTGTGTTTTGGCTGAAAGAAGTAGGATTCCTAGGCCATATTGTGTCTGCCGGAGGAGTCTCTATTGATCCCACCAAGATCAAAGATGTCGAAGAATGGGAAGCCCCAACCAATCAAACCCAAGTTCGTTCATTTCTCGGATTAGCGGGATATTATCGCAAGTTCGTAGAAGGATTCTCGAGCATAGCCCGACCAATGACCCAATTGTTGAAGAAGGACAAGAAGTTTGAATGGACAGACAAATGTGAAGCCAGTTTCTAGGAGCTGAAGAAGAGATTGATATCAGCCCCAATTTTGATCATGCCAGACATCAAGAAGGCGTTTGATGTGTATTGTGATGCATCCAAGATTGGCCTAGGATATGTATTGATCCAAGAAGGCAAAGTCATCGTGTATCTGTCTCGACAACTGAAGCAGCATGAGCAGAACTATCTGACCCATGATCTTGAGCTAGCAGCCGTGGTTCTAGCGTTGAAGACATGGCGTCATTATTTGATGGGTAATCACTGTGAGATTTACTCAGATCATAAGAGCTTGAAGTATATCTTCACCCAGAAGGAGCTGAATATGAGGCAAAGAAGATGGATAGAGTTAATCAAGGATTATGACCTTGACATTCACTATCACCCCGACAAAGCCAATGTGGTAGCGGATGCTCTTAGCAGATTGCCGTGTAGGCTTAACACCATGATCAAAGAGAAGCAACCAAGTTTGTACGAGGAGCTGGAGCAGTTCAGGACTGAGTTAGTTAGCAAAGGATTCCTAGGTAGCATTGAACTTCAACCCACTTTGATTAGCCAAATCAAGGAAGCCCAGAAGGGAAATGAAAGTATCGATGGAATCAAACGTCGTATTGGTACAGGAAAGGTACATGGATTCACTGAAGATGAAGAAGGTGTACTGTGGTACAAAGGACGTATCTGTGTGCCAGCAGACTCGGAGTTGAAGGAGGTTATCATGAAGGAAGCTCATGATACTCTTTATTCTATCCACCCCAGAGGAACAAAGATGTATCAGGATTTGAAAGAGCAATTTTGGTGGCACAAGATGAAGAGAGAGATCGGAAGCTACATCGCCAAATGTGACATCTGTCAACGAGTCAAAGCAGAGCATCAGAGACCTGTAGGACTATTGCAACCATTGCAGATTCTAGAATGGAAATGGGATTCCGTCGGAATGGACTTTATCACCGGTTTACCTACTTCTAGTAGGGGAAATGAATCAATCTGGGTCAAGTTGATACCCTGTCCAAGGTAGCCCACTTCATACCAGTCAAGACAACCTACCAGAGTGCAAAGCTAGCAGAGCTATACATTGCTAGGATTGTTAGTCTGCATGGAACCCCCAATACCATCATCTCAGATCGAGGAACCCAGTTTACTTCAAGATTTTGGCAGAAAGTTCAGGAAGGTTTAGGAACCAAGTTGAATTTTAGTACCGCTTATCACCCGCAAATAGATGGACAAACTGAGAGAGTCAACCAGATCCTAGAGGATATGCTTAGAGCTTGTGTGTTGGAATACAGATCAAAATGGGAAGACTGCCTGCCTTTCACAGAGTTCTCATATAACAACAGTTATCAGCCTAGTTTGTAGATGGCACCATTCGAATTCCTATAGGGAAGAAAGTGTCGTACCCCTTTGAATTGGTCGCAAGTAGGAGAGAGTCAGATCTTTGGACCCGACATTCTCCGAGAAGCAGAAGAGAAAGTGCACAAAGTCCATGAGCACCTCAAGACCGCCCAATCTAGACAGAAGAGCTATGCTGACAAGAGAAGGAGAGACCTGACTTTCAATGTCGGATATTTCGTATATCTCAAGGTTTCACCATTGAAGGGAACTCAACACATTAGTCTGAAGGGAAAGTTAGCTCCCAGATATATCGGACCTTTCAAGATTCTGTACCGCCGAGGAGAAGTATCGTACCAACTGGAACTGCCTGAAGAGATGTCAGCCATCCACAATGTGTTCCATATCTCGTTACTTCGCAAATGCTTGGAAGTGCCTGAGAAGACGGAAGTTTTCAAGAACATCGATCACAGAGCAATGGAAATCAACAATGACCTGACCTATCGGGAAGTACCCATTTGTATCTTAGAAGAAGCCTACAGAACCACCAGGACCAGGAGTATCAAGTTTCTCAAGATTTAGTGGAGCAACCATACAGAGGAGGAAGCTACTTGGGAGCGCGAAGATTACATTAGAACAGAGTTCCCAGATCTCTTTAGTTCCTAGTTTTCTTTGTAAATCTCGGGACGTGATTTTGTTTAAGGGGGGAAGGTTTGTAACATCCCAAAACTTTAATCCAAGCTTATCAAGATCAAATCATCCAAAAATAGGGTTAACAAAAACTTTTCCAAATTTAAAATGAAAGCATTCATATATGTGTGCATTTAAAATAGGAGTTGTTTGAATTGCCATGATTGATTGATCCAATGCTTGTAAAATGTTTCTTAGGTGATTTAAACCTCATCTACATCATTCCCAAACTTTTCCTAAAGAAAATCAAATCAAAAAGAATTAAAAAGAAGGAATGGTCATTTAGGCAAATTTAACTCTCATGCCTACTTTGGCTATTCCTAGTACTCAGTTCTTAATAGAAACAATTCTTGATCTTTGCGCCCCTTGCTAGTACACATAATGAGGTACCAAGGCCCACCTTTGGATCTGCTAAAAACATTCTGTTAACTATTTTAAATGACAGTTTAAAATTGAATCTAATGCATATGCATAGATCACCCCTATTTCAAAGACCATCTATTTGAGCTCCATTTTTAAAACCCTTGCAACCAGAGACTACCTATCACTAGTGGAGATCACTCAAAAATTTTGAAACCAAAATTCAAAACTTTTTCTCTTGCGGCCATTTCATCAAACACATGGCAGGCAGAATTAAACACAAATAGCTACTCACTGTTTCTACAGAGTTTAGCCACCGATTTGACCACAAAACACTCCCTCTGTCTCCACTTGATCAGACCATGCCATTACCACCCCATCCCTACACCCTAGTGGCAAGGCCAAGCCCTGCCGAGCACCAACTCGCCGGCCAACCTTGCCCTCACCCCAGCCGACCACCTCCCCCTCTCTCTCTCCATGTCTAGGAGGTAGCCAGCACCTCACCGCCCCTCCCTGTCCCTTGCCCGAGCCAAGAGCAGCAGTGGACCACCGAGCACAACCCGCGCCTAGTGCCACCGCACCAGGCCGAGAGCATGCCAGAGCGCCGCACTCGGCACGCGTGTACACGCCGCCGCTCGACCGTAGCCCGCGCCCGCCGCTCCGCCTCGACCTGGAGAACACCCCAGACATCCCCGTTCGCCGCCCAAAGCCTCACAGCCACCGCTCACCGTGGACACCGCCGCTTCGGCCGCGCAGAGCGCCACCTCGCCCAGACCACGTGCCACCTCCCCTACGACCGCATTTAAGTCCTAGAGAACCGCCAGGGAACCGCCCATCGATCGCCATCCCCTGCCATGCCGTTAGCTCGCCGTAGCCATGTCGCCACCGTCGACCGCCCATCCCGCTCGGTCTCACTGTCGGGCCTATAAAAGGAGCCCTCCCCAGCCATTCTTCTCCACACCTTTCCACTCCCCTCACCTCTCTGAACCTCACCCACCTTTAGCCGGAGCAAGTGGAGCAGTAGCTCGCCGGAATTGGAGCCGGAGCCGCCGCCTCTGGAGGAGAAGGGTGCCGTTGATTTCGACCGCCCCAAGCTCCGCCGCGACCACGCCACGCCTCGCTGGAGCCCTGGTACGCCCCTAGTAGACCCCCACCGAGCCGCTAGGGTTCGAGCTCGCCGGCGACCTGTTTGTCGTCGACGACGACCCTCAGCCGTTGATCTCGCTTCTAATCCTACGGCCCACAGCGCACGTACCGTTTCGCGTGTTAAGTGCTGCTAACAAGCGAGATCCCCCTGTCAGCTGAGCCCCGTGCCGTGGAGCGCCACTAGGCCGGCCCAAGTCCTTTCCCGCGCTAGCCCATAGATTCAAATCTGGTTTTTCCTTTTTAGTTAAATCTAGTTTCTGTCCCCTATTTCAAAATTCAATTCAGAGAGTTTTATAAACCCAAATTGTATGAAACCAATTTTTTCTGAAAGGTATTAAAATGATCTATCCAAGCCCGTTGGATTTAATTCAATTAGAGTTATAGATCTCTCCTAATAAAAATAACAAAACAGAAGCTTTTGCAATTTGCAACATTTTTATAAAATCAACCAAGTTAGATTTTGAGTTGATTCCAACTCTCAAAAATCACATTTCATCATATCTATCTAACCATGTAATAATATTAAGGTTGACATGCAGTGACTTTGGACTAGTACCAAAATAATGCTATATAGGCATTTCTAGTCACTTTAAATCATTAAATAATGAACTTAAACCAAAGTAATATTGATCCAACCCTTAAATCTCATTCCCACATGTTAGAATATGTGGTGAGGACATGTGTCCACATGATCCCATATTTTGGTGGTGAATATTAAAATTTTAGTTAATATTTCAATGAGTAGAAATTACTTTTCTAAAATAAAAAGGATGAAACTATTGAATTAAAACTTGTGATGTTTGTGATGATAATAGATCATCAAATGTGTGTTTTAGAATTCTACTAAGCCTAGTTAAGTACTGTTTGGTGATTGTGCACTCCCTATGTATTTATAGACGCTAGTACCAACCAAGCTTTCGAGGAGGAGGAGTTCTACCAAGAAGAAGAAGAAGAAAACTTCAACCACTGCACCAACCAAGGCAATATATTGTTAGCAGGCTAGAATTAAACTAGATGGTTTAGCAAAGATGCCTTAAGAAGGATTTGATCACACCCCTTTAACTATTAGTACCCCAAGTCATATTGACAAGTTTTACCTCCCTTAGTTTACACAAAGTTCTTTACTTAATTTTGAAGGTAGCATAAAAAGTATAAAACTTGACCTACCTAGAAACCTTTAGATGTCACTCTATGGCAGAAGTTTGAACCCATCACTTCCACCTTAGTGAACACTCTTAACTTAGTATCTTAGTATAGATCAAAAACTTGAGTCACTCTAGATGGGAATACTTGGTGAAAATGAATTATGAAAACCTTGGAATGACGAGTCATTCTATTGAGATGTTTTGACATGTGTTGAGAAACACAACTGGTTTATGATGATGAAAATGACGAGGCATGAGCCTTAACCCTTTTATAAAACTGATGGTTAGATTCGGATGCGATAGCATTCCAAATTTACCGTACAACCACATTACCTGAATTGGGTAAGGCTTAGCTGGAAATTTATATGCATTAGTATTAGTTCCCTCACGGGAGAGGTTTGAGTTGAGGCTACCTCTCAATGTTGTCCACCTATGCAGTACCCAAGATGACTGATGGTCATGGTTGGGAGGCCATGCTCATAGGAGAGGTGCTTGTACTAGGGTGTGTAAAGGGAAGGTTATGTTTGATTATCTGCATACTAAGTATGATGATTCAGGGTTATCCCTAATAGATGTATCGAATCTTGTGGTGAAAGTGTACCACCTCTGCAGAGTGTCAAACTATTCGAATAGCCACGTCCGCGGTTATGGACAGTTGGAATGGCCATACTGTTTCGTTGTCAGATGTTTTCTAAATAACTTGAAATGAATGATGAACTTTGACTTGACCACAACAGGGTTGTGTTGATGATAATAGATTCCCAACTTAAGTGATTCTAGAACCTTATTTTATCTTTCTTTGCTTCTGAACTCAGCTTAGGTTTCAAACTTAACTTGATAGTTAACTTAGATTCAGCACTTTAACTTAGATTTATACTCCTTGCTAGTAGTAGTTTGCGAGTACTTAAAGAGTAATCATGGCTTTTGTCCCTGGCTATTATCATGGCCAGACTATGAAGGAGATTATCGAGATGATGGTCAGCAGGACGGCTATGATAACTAGGACTATCTGCCTTCATCAGCATTGCCTCTGCCCCTAAAGATGGACCCCACCGCTACGCTATCGTTTATTTCCAATGCTTGTTGTATTAAAGACTGGATCATGGGTTCCTTATTTGTGTAAAACCTTATGTATGGTTTGTAATGGATGATGTACTGTGATATCCAATCCATTATGTCTCGCAAAAATGGTAAATCCTGGGATTGCGAGGTATGGCATAACGGGCATCTGGGATTAAAAATCTGGGTGTTGACAGCTCTCCTTTCATTTCACACCGACGACATCCATATACAAAAGAGCATGATATCAACTAGGTACAAGTACCAAGTGCAATGTTGAAAGCGTTCCCCATGAAAGCATGGTTCTGCTAATTCCCAACAAATAAGTGCAAGCATATACAACATAGAAGACACAATGGTTCAAGTTTATTAAGGGGAAGTAAAGTAAAGTGTGCCATCAAGTTCGTGAGAGCTTTAATCACTAGTTTTCTCATAACAAGTGGAAGATAAACAAAAGCATGAATATACTTGGAATAGCATAAGATAGTAGGTAGGTATGGTGGACTCTTTGGAATAACTTGGTTTAGGGAGTTGGATGCATGAGTGGAACTCATACTTGGTGGTGGAGGCTAGCAAAAGACTGGGAGCGACAAACTAAGAGAGCAATAATGGCCATAATCATGCAGAGCGACAAAACATCATTGATCAAAGCATAAAGTGATACAACAAGTTGAAAACTAAAGGATCATAAAGGCTATGGTGACTTGAGATAGTCATAACATGGTGTGAACATGTGCCAAGTCAACCCAAATAAAGCATCAAAGGAGAATACCACTATACTATGCTTTAATATGCTAAAACAACGCATGATTCATCCAAGGCACATTAAGAAATCTCAATTGTTTATAACAAGTCATGCTATAGCAAATAATACTAAGCATAAAGCCAAAAAAATATCAAGCATGGCATGACAAAGCACAGGCCACAGTCAAAAACGAGCTCTTTTTACCACATAAGTATGAACTTTCCTACTCTTTTCCAAACCAAACCAAACTATTTGCAAACCAATGTATGAAAGAGGGGGTCCAACCAATTTATTCAGAAAACTAAGAAAACCAAAGCAAACGAAAAACCAAAACAAAAACAAAAAAGAAGACGCTCCAAGAAAAACACAACTGTGCATGAAATAATAAAGATGAAGCGTTTGGAAGAAACCTGGAATTTTTATTGATGAAGAAGGGGATGCCTTGGGCATCCCCAAGCTTTAATGCTTGTACTTCTTGGATATTTCTTGGGGTGACACGCATGGCATCCCCAAGCTTGAGCTTTAGTCCATCCTTCATCTCGTTACTCATTCCTTCCATACACCTGAAATTTTTCCTTCATACAAAACTTCACACAATCTTTATTAGCAACATTAGTGCACTTAAGATAAATAAGTCTCAAGGTTCAGTTCTAACACCAAATAAACTTCCATTAGAAAACTAGCTACTGTAGCACTTCCCTCAGAAATCTCAATTCCCCAAAAGAACTCAAGAAGGAACCAACAAGAAGCAAATGCAGAAAATGGCAGAAATCTGTCAAAACAGACCAGCAGGTAAAGATGAATTTTTAGAAGACCTTCTGTTGCTCAAATCAAAAGTGTTGAACTAACGAAAGTTAGATAACAACCTGGGGCAGAAGCACAAAAAATTACAGCTCAATCCGACATACAGAGCTCTCTCAAAAATTTTTACGGTGAAGCACAAAAATCTGTTTCGGGACAGCAACTTTCCCAATCATTACTTCACTCTCATTAGAGGTTACTCTTGGCACAAAAAGCAAATAAAAAGGAGAAGGAGAGGTTATTACAGAGGTAATAACTTCCAAGACTCATCTAAAACTCTTGGGTTAGCTCCCAACAAGTACTTTTCTTTAACGCCTATAAGTTAGGCATAAGAAGCAAAGAAAGAATCAAGTGTTCTCAAATGAAGAAGCATTAAGATCAATACCAGAAATATTTTCAAGAAGGCAAGGTATATCATCCAAATAAGTTCTAGAGGATCCTCTCTCAATGATCTTGGGTTCACTATTCTCATCAAAAGGGTTTGCAGGAACAATCCAATCAAGATTCTTTTCTATGTCATCATGTATTGCTACTAGTTTAAAGGGTATTGGTATCTTAGGTTCCTCCCCATTAGGTTCGATTTTGTTCATCTTTTCTCGTGTACCAACAACATCTACACATGAACCTAACATATTGAAACGTTCAAAAACTTTTCTAGCTTCCTTGGCAATATCATAGAACTCCTTAAACAAAGCTTCTAGAATAAAGTCCCTCTTTTCAGGGTCCTCAATTTCTTTAAGCTTAAGAAACATTATTTGCATTAAGGGGTTGAGGTTAACAAACCTAGCTTCCAACATGTGAATTAAAGAAGCTGCATCAATCTCATAATTTGGAGCAAGTTCTACAAGGGATCTATCCTCAGTATCTTCATGCTTGCTAACATGATTAAAGAATTCTTCAATGTTATCTTTCCCAATTATAGAACCACTACCAATTGGAAGGTCTTTCAGGGTGAATGTAGGGATCAACATGGTGAGCTAAGGGATAGGTGACTACTAAAGGGGACTTAATTTTTTTGTGTTTTTGAAATAAGAAAGCAAACAAGTAAAACTAATTTTTTGTGTTTTTTGAAGAGCAAAACAAGCAAACAAAGCAAAAAAGAAAACTAAGAAAAAAAACAAAGTAAAGAGATTGGTTATGAGGGACTCCCCTTGTGAAGATGTCCTTGACTCCCCGGCAACGGCGCCAGAAAAGATCTTGATGCGCTCGACTTTCGACGTAGAGCTCGTTGGGAACCCGAAGAGGAAGGTATGATGAGCACAACAGTAAGTTTTCCCTCAGTTATGAAACCTAGGTTTAATCGAACCAGTAGGAGAAAGGAAACACCCCAAAGGTGTTACTAGCTGAGCTTTGGCAGGGCGCACTACCGGTGCTAGTAGCAACGTGGAGACCTGCACAACACAACCACAGAACTTTGTCCCCAACTTGCGATGAGGTTGTCAATCTCACCGTGTTTTGCGGAAAACAAAGGATTAAACGTATCGAATGGAAAGAAGTAAAAGTTTGCAGAAAGTAAACACAAAGCAGTAAATAGTTGTAGATTATATGTAAAGAAAAAGGACCGGGATTCATAGTTCACTAGAGGTGGCTCTCCTTAGATAGATAACATGCTAGGTGAACAAATTACAGCGGGGCAATTGACAAACACCGAGAAAGCAATACATGCTTATACTAATCATCTTGACTCCTCTGAGACTTGATTGGGCATTACAACATAATACATAGACTGCCATCCAACTGCATCTATGACTAATAATCCACCTTCAGGTTATCATCCGAACCCCCTCCAGTATTAAGTTGCAAGCAACAGATTATTGCTTTACGAACTGCGTGTAAAGTAAACAATACGATTGTTCTATGAACAATGGATTGTTGTTTTCTCCCTAGTAGCAACAGCACATCTAGTACCTTAGAGATTTCTGTCACTTCCCCAGATTACCAGAGGCATGAACCCACTATCGAGCATAAATACTAACTCTTGGAGTTGCTAGCATCTACTTGGCCAAGATAGCTACTAACAACGAAAAGCATGCAAGATCTCAAATAAAAAAGCCATGATAGAATCAATAATCAATCTGAAATAGCATCTCAATATCCATCGGATCCCCGCAAACACAACATGTATGGATTACAAATAGATGATCTTAATCATGAACGGAGCTCACAAGATCTAAACATGAAAGCACAAAGGAGGAGAGACAACCATCTAGCTACTACATGGATCCGTAGTCCAAGGATGAACTACTCACGCATCACACCGGAGGCTTGCATGGTGATGAAGAAGGCCTCCAGGG
Organism: Avena sativa; assembly: GCA_916181665.1. Lineage (NCBI taxonomy): Eukaryota > Viridiplantae > Streptophyta > Magnoliopsida > Poales > Poaceae > Avena > Avena sativa. The sequence continues at coordinate 621,118,484 of OV702288.1, read as the reverse complement.
TGAATTCCCCTCTCTGGTAGGGTGTCGGGAAGAGCTTCAGATCCCTCCTGATCTAGGGATGGAGATGACGGCGGCTACAGACTCTTTCGTGGATTTTTGATCGGGTACTTAGGGTTTTCGTCCCTAGGGAAATATATAGGCGGAAGGAGAGGCCGAGGGGGTGCCGGGAGCCACCACACCACCCCTGGCGCGGGCCAGGCCTGGTCGCGCGGCCATGTGGTGTGGCCGGCCCCTGGCCCTTCTCCGTCTCGTATTCTGGCACTTGATCCCTTCCGAAAAATAGGCACTTTGGCTTTTGTCCCGTCCAGTTTCGAGAATATTCATTTTCTGACTTTCTTGGAACCAAAAACAGCAGAAAACAGGCTCTTGTTAATAGGTTAGTCCAAGAAATCATATGAAAAGTACTCCAAAGTTGGAACAAAACACAAGAAAGTGGATAAAACCAAGCATGGAACATAAAAAATTATAGATATATTTGCAATGTATCAAGGGCCCAGAGTATATCTATCCGTCATCGGGATTGACAAATTCCACTCTTGATCCATGAGCCTCAGCATAACACCTTTGTATCACTGAACCCATCTTTATAGTCACCCTGTTATGGTGTGACGTTTGATGTTATCAAGATACTCTTCCGGTGTTAGCAATTAACATGATCTCATGGTCTAAGGATAAAGATTACTTCGTATGATGTTATAGCAATATAAACATAATGACTTGATCGTAATGCTATACTTCGGATGAATGTTCATCACATCATTCAACTAATGTTGTGACCTTGTTATTAACAACATCCAATGTCCATGATCAGGAAACCTTGATCATCTTGTTAATCAAGCTAGTCTATAAGAGAGGCATAACTAGGAACCCTTTTTGTTTATTAAACAAACATGTATTGACATTTCCGATCAATACAATTATAGCATGCAAAATAAACTTTTGTCATAAACATGGAATAAGATAATAACCACTTTATTATTGCCTCTTGGGCATATTCCCTTTAGTCTCCCACTTGCACTAGAGTCAATAACCTAGTTTGAAAAACTTTGCATATTGAACACCTATGGCTTTCTGGTGTTGCATATACGTGATTGCTAGTGGTTAACATAATCTCCGGATCTGATAGTTTCAGGTTCGTGTGTATTTGCATGTCTTTGCGTCTCTACGCATCACTGATTCTCAAATGAGATGGCATTGTATAAATTTGGTCCTTTGGTGAGACCTTTAGTTCGTTCCGGTTAAAATACGTTGATATTATTGTCACACAATATATCTTCATAGTATTAGCCCACTTTGAACCACACCTAGTTTGATAACAAACTACTTAACACAAATGCCCTCCTTTGCTGCTACTATAGCAGTTATATACTTAGCCTTTTGTTGTAGTATCCGTCACAATGTCTCAACTTTGGAACTCATCCAAATCCATCATGGAACATGCTTTCCATTACATTGTGCCACCCATAGTATAAATTGAGATAAATTTAATTTGTATCTTGTGACAAAACTAGTATCAATGTAACACTTTACAATGAACTACCTGTAACTATTTGTCACTTATACATGATATATTCTTAATTGTTCCAAAGATCATAAGAATATCTTTACTATTGTCCAATGATCATCTTATGAATCATTCTGGTATGTGCTCATAACATTTAGAGCATAGGACATTCTGGATATATACATATCATGGTATAATCGATCAAAATCTTCATGTGATTTTACTCACCAAGTGTTGAAACACTTGAATTTTGATACAATCCTTTCCATGCAGCAAGAACCTTTCTTGTTGTTTCCATATTGAACCCTTTCAATATCTCATTAACGTATGTCTGGCATAACCATATTAGCGCCTCAATCTATCCATATAGATATTGATGCCAAATATTCCGGTTTTTCCCAAGTCTTTCATCGAAATCTAATTTTAATGAAATTCTAAACTTGTGTCAATACAAGATACATCATTTCCAATCAACAATATGTCCTCTACATAATGTATTAGAAATATGTCTCAGTGCTCCCACTTAATTTCTTGCAAATGCAAGCATCTTCATCATCTCCGATGAATTTAAACTCTTTTAACAGTTTCATCATGGTGAAGATTCCAACTCCGCTATGCTTACTTCAACTATTGAACTTTGCATGCCCTTTTAGCACCCTTTGAATTAACAAAACCCTTCGGACCATGTCATGTACACGTCCTAGGTAACCGTTCTATTAGAAGAACCTTGTTTTGTTTATTCAACTACCATATACCAAATTATATGTAGTGGTTGCTACATTAATCCGTCAAGACTATATATCGCTATGAAAGATCAAATCTTGTCATAGTCAACTCCTTGAACATTGCCGTAAACTTCTTTCCGACATGTCGACTATTTCATAGATGTTAAACATCCATGTCTATTTCTTTATAGATCCAAACACGACCGATAGGCTTCACGCCTTTTCGGAGGGTCTTTCAAGTTTAGAAACTTGATTTCTCGTGTATGAATATTATCACGGATTCTATGACTTCTAGTCATTTTATGAATATTATCAAGTTTATCACAGATTCTATGACTTCTAGTCATTTTATGGATTCAGGGCCCATCATCGCTTCTTTGCATGTAGTCGGTTCATCATTGTCAAAACCATAATGACTTGCTTATCAAATCACACTATTTGATTCTTACCGACCCACACGGTTCAATATGAACTCTAATCTCCGAGATCACAACCTTTGTAATCACGGGAGCCATGATCATTGTGGCTACCACCGGGACACTTTTCGGCGCTGCGCTACTTAGCACATATAGCTAAGGTTCAACAACCTTATCCAAGTTCTATTGTCCTCCCACTTAACTTTTCGCGAAAAGTTCCTTCTCAAGAAACTTGACGTTCAAAGTAATAAAATCTTTTGTCCTCGGTGTTATGGAGAAATTCCCAACAAATTCTTTGGGATGACCTACAAAGACGTGCTTATCCGACTTTGGTTGTAAACATTTTACTTATGCATAGCATACCAAATTTTAAGAAAAGACAATTCGGGTTTTATCCCAAACCATAACTTATATGGTGTCATTTCAACGGATCACGATGGTGCTCTTTTTAGTGTAAAAGTGGTAGTCTCTAAAGCTTCAATCCTTAAAACATAATGGCAGTTTTATAAATGACACCTTTTGATCTTACCATGTCAAACATGGTTTGATTTCATTTCTCGAATATGCCATACTCCTATGGTTTATCGGGAAACACAAATCATGGAACAATTCCTCAAATCTTAGGTGTTTTTGCTAAACATGTAACTCAAATATCTTCCTTTATGATCGAATCATAAACTCTTTATTTTCTTGTTACAATAATTTTCCACTTCATCTTGAAAGTCTTTGAACAACTTTCAAATGTTTCATACTTCTTCCTTATTAAGTAAATATATAGATATATTCACTTAAATTTCTGGAGAAAGCATATGAAGCAAAAAAGATCCATCGCATATGGCTACACATAATGGACTATGCACATCAGCATGTACAATTTCCAATAAGCTAGTCATCCGTTCCTCTTTGGTCTATGAACGTAGTTTCAATTATCTCGAGGAAAGTTTCACATGCGTCAATTGATCAAAATCAAAGACTCCAAATATCCATCAACATGGAGTTTCTTCATGTTTTCTTTCCAATATAATTTAAAATAGCGATGTCACTTCATAAGTGATCTTTTAATCATTTGTCTTGCGACATTTTAGCAATAATGTTTATGGATGTGATTTCTCCCACTAGACTTGTAAAAGTTCATCCATCCTTTATGGAATACGGTAATTATTTGAACAACCATTGTTCTCGTAATACTGGAACAAAATAACAATTATTAAAACAAATCTTGAAGGCTAGATTTGACGATAACGAAAAAACACAATAACACTTTATTTGTTTTCGATGAACATCATCACTTATTCTCTTGCCAGTTACTTAGGCCATTGCAGTTCATGAATTGTGTTGTCCTGTATGACACTTCATACCAACCAATTCGGTATCCAATACAGGTATCCAATACCTAAGAGCCACATTGTTTAACAAGCAAGGAATACTACCATAACATGTATATCTTCTATATACCTAAGCTGGACATTTCCAACTTTTCTTTTCTGCCAAATATTTTATAGATTCTCTTTCGGCAATTCCTTTTCCTTTTAAAAGAATATATCAACATCAATAGTGGTGTCATTCACATGACACATGGTACAAAGCTTGTATATAGTCAAATACTAATACCTTTGGACTTGCACTTTGAAGTGGACCACCATCATCAAATGTTTGGCATTCTTTCAAACATCCATTCTTTAGTAATCTTTTAGTGTAGTAAACATTTTACTTACATCTTCTATTCATCCTTATCATGACAACTTTCATGATCAAGCTACTATAGCCTATAAGGAAGAATGACGAGTATAATTTTAGTTCCCAAAACCTTTTGGGAGATTCGGATGCCTAGCATCTCCATCCTTCAGAAATTCTCATACATTATGAGAACATGTATTTTGCTAAATTATACTCTATCATAATGCAACCAAAAACATTGTTTCAGATATCACAATATCTTTCACACATGATGGTTTCTGAAACAATTTTCAGCTCCAATATAATCTTGATATTAAAACAACTTTTGAATATCAATAATCATGGAGGCAAACATGATACTTTAGATACTAACATTGGAATTCTTACTCTTGATTTAATACTACTTATTAAACTTCATGGAGTAAATAGAGTTTGCTGAAAGTTTGCAATAGGACTTCTAAACTTTAAATTGACATTCAAAACAATACGATACCAGTTCGTAAAGTAAATATCCAAAATTCTATAGTTCTATTATCTCAAATAAAACTAAGCATAAGGTAGTGAACATACGCCAATGACTACCACAAATTATGCAAATTCACTTTGATTTAGTTTATGACAAATTGAGTTCGACTAATCCAAATTAGAAATGAACTCCCACTCAAAAAAGACATCCCTCGTGCCTTTTTGGTGATTCCATGAACCAAATCCACTACACCAAGTCTGATCATCACGTGAGTTGGTGTAGCTTCAAAAGCGAGCATCAATATGGGCATCATATCAACTATATGACTCATGCTTAACCTTTCGGTCCGTGTTCTGAGGCCATGTCTATACATGCTAGGCTCGCCATGTAAGAACCTTAGTACTCGCGTGTGTAAAACTATCTTACACCCGTTGTATGAAAGCGTAGAGTCGAGTACACCCGATCATCACGTGATGTCTCGAAACACGATCCATAGAAGGGTGCATACTTAAGGAAGAACACATTTTTATCTTGATATCTAAATGAGGGACCATCTTACAATGCTACAGAAAGCGCCAAACTAGCAGTATAAGAAGCTAACTTCTAATGTGTAAAGTGAGATGATATGGTCCATGCATTTGATCTCTATCATTTGCATCGTGGTATGATCTCTATCATTCCTTTGTGTGTAAAGCCAAGGTCTATGGAACTTACACATTGAATGTGTTGTAAGAGTATCTATCATACATCTACTTACAACAATACCATATCAATACACTAGCCCAGCAACGATCTAAACTAGACGCCTCTAATTTATCAATTGCAAGTTTTTACGTGGCTTAGGGCTTTCAGAGATAGAACCGTTCGCACCTACGAACATGAACCACAATGAGGATAACCAAGTTATTAGCAACCCGTTGTAAATCAGATATTGACTATAGTAGGAGAGACAGACACCCGCCAGCCACTTATGCCAAACAAGTTGCATGTCAGTTGTGGAACCGGTCTCATGTACGATGACATGTAAGGTTGGTCCGGGCCGCTTCATCCCACTATGCCACCAATATCCAAAATACATAGAAGATGCAATAACATGATCATCATCGCCCACATATAAACATATGTGTACTACCCGTGCAAAGCACCTACGCATAGATCAGGCTCTGATACCACTATTGGGTCCGCAGCATAGAAAACAAAAAATTTCCTACGATGAGAACTATACGCCAAGATCTATCTACTAGATACAGAGCAACGGGTGGACATACATCCATGGAGAACTTACCCTCGAAGACAACGAGTTTTGTTAACGAGTAGGAACTCGTGGTTGATGTAGTCGTACGCTTGCCGATCTCAAGATCGTGTGGAAGTCCGAGCGCCGCAAATCAGCAGCGCATCCGTCCTCGCACACACGTTCAAGCCACCGGAAAACCTCCACCTCCTCGCTCCAGTGATCCAGCAGAAGCAGCAACTCCTTCTAGACGAAATGCCACCGGGAACATGTATCTCGCTAATCCAAGACCATGGGGGAATAATTCTAGAGGGGGAGAGAGATCCTTCACAAGGAGGTGTGAGGAAGAAGGAGGAAGAGGGTGGCCTTTTATAGGAGGAGGGGGGTGTCCCTCCTTCATGGCCGGCACATGGGGGGGTGACTCCTCACCTCCCCCATTCATGTGGTGGTAACCCCTCCACATTAAAATGCCTCTTCACATTCCCCTTTAAAGTCCCTACTTTAAATGCATTAAAATTCTCCAAGTTTAATGCTCTCTCATTTAATAAAACTCTTTTATTAAATTTACTCAGAATTTTTTTAATTACTTTAATTAACAAACATTCACATATAACCCTCTGCAACATTTCAATATTACATGCAGAACCAATTTCACCCGAAACAGTTTTGGTGTCTATTGAAATAATTCCAGCGCTTTGCAATTCTTTCGTCTGAAACATATGTGCTCCAAAATGGTGTCCGTAACTCTTAAGTGTGTCACCCTACGGTTCGCGAATAATGCAGACATGATTGAGACTCCTCTCAGATCAATAATCAGAAGCGGGACCTGGAGATCCATATTGATTCCTACACATTCATCGATGACTTCTGTGATCGTGAGAACCTTTAACGCTAGTAACTAAATCCCTTTCTCTTGTGATATATTACATGTCCGAGATTCGATCATCGGTATCTCCATACCTAGTTTGATCTCATTGCCGACATGCACTCTTTTCTCGTTCCCGTGATATAACATTCTAGTGATCACATCACTTGCTTGCAAGCTACCTTAATGTGATATCACCGAGAGGGCCCAGAGTATATCTATCCGTCATCGGGATTGACAAATTCCACTCTTGATCCAGGAGCCTCAACATAACACCTTCGTAGCACTGAACCCATATTTATAGTCACCCTGTTACGGTGTGACGTTTAGTGTTATCAAGATACTCTTCCGGTGTTAGCAATTAACATGATCTCATGGTCTAAGGATAAAGATTACTTCGTATGATGTTATAGCAATATAAAAATAATGACTTGATCATAATGCTATACTTCAGATGAATGTTCATCACATCATTCAACTAATGTTGTGACCTTGTTATTAACAACATCCAATGTCCATGATCAGGAAACCTTGATCATCTTGTTAATCAACAAGCTAGTCTATAAGAGAGGCATAACTAGGAACCATTTTTGTTTATTAAACACACATGTATTGACGTTTCCGATCAATACAATTATAGCATGCAAAATAAACATTTATCATAAACATGAAATAAGATAATAACCACTTTATTATTGCCTCTCGGGCACATATCCTTCAGTTTCTGGCACCAGTGCAACGCCGCCCCGTCGCCATGCTCGACGGCCAATGTTGCCAACGTAGCAGCAGACCGCCAGCCCCTCTCCACCGCTCCAGGAAGCTAGGCGCCATCCTACCGCCACCCACGGTCCACCGCACGGCCACTGCCAGCCACTTGACCACTCCCCAGCACCGCCACCTATTCTCTCTTCGTGCAGCCAGAGCGCGCCAGAGCGCCCTCACCGCCAGCACGCCACAGACCGTCCCCCGACCTAATACCGTGCACGCCGCTCCGCCTCGACCCCAGAAACCTGCTAGACACGGTCGTGCGCCGCCGCGCGACCCACAGTCGCAGAGCGCCGCGTCGAGCACCGCCTCTATCTTTTAGAGCGCGGGACGCTCCCGACCAAACGCCACCGCCCCTAGCCGTGTATTGAAGCTGTAGAGCACCGCCAGGAGGCAGGCCACCGTCCACCTACGCCACCCATGCCTCTAGCCGCCTGTAACAACGTCACTGACGAGCTCACCGTCGTGCCGTTCGGTCCCCTCGTCGTCCTATAAAAGGAGCCCTCCCCAGCACAAACTACTCACACCGTCTCACTCCCCTCTCTCCATTGATCCCTCCACCCCATCCCCGGAGCAAGACGGGCCGCCGTTCGCCAGAATTTAGTCGGAGCTTGCTGCAGCAGAGGAGGAGAGGCGCCATCGATTTCATCCACCCCAGGAGCCACCGCGACCTCGCCTGAGTCTGCCGTCGCTGTCCATTTTGTTTGCCCACCTCGCCGCAAAAACTGGAGCCCTGGTATGTCCCCAGTAGACCCCTACCATCTGTTTAGGGTTCGGTCTCGCCGGCGACGAGTCCGTCGTCGATGTCGACTGTGGACCGTTGATCTCTATTCTAATCGTAGCTCCCAGATGGTCCCATACCATTTCAGGTTTTAAGTATCGCTGACAAACAGGAACAACCTGTCAGCCGCCCTCTGCGCCGTGGAGCGCCACTGGGCCGGTCCATTTCCTTTCCCGCGCTAGCCCAGGAATTCAAATATGGATTTTTCCATTTTAGTTTGAACCCATTTTTGTCCCTTAGTTCAAAAATCAATTCAGGAAGATTTACTGAACCAAATTGAGTGATTCAAATTTTGTTAGAAAGCTACTGAAAAGATCTATCCAAGGCCGTTGGATTTAATTCATTTATAGTTAGAGATCTCTCCTAGTAAAAATAACAAAACAGAAGCTTTTGCACATTCAAACATTTTTATAAAATCAACCATAATAGCTTTTAGGTTGATTCCAACTCTCAAAAATCACATTAAACCCTACCTATCTGAATAAGTAATAATATTAAGGTTTACATGCAGTGACTTTGGATTAGTACCAAAATAATGCTATATAGGCATTTCTAGTCACTTTCAATCATTAAATAATGAACTTAAACCAAAGTAAATATGAACCAACCCTTAAATCACATTCCCATATGTTAGAATATGTGGTGATGACATGTGTCCACATGATACCATATTTTAAGTGGAGAATATTAAATCTTAGTTATTTTCAATGAGTAGAAATTACTTTTCTTAAATAAAAAGAATGAAACTAGTTAATAAAACCTTGTGATGCTTATGATGATAATAGATCATCCAATGTGTGCCTTAGAGTGCTAAGTAGACTAGTTAAGAATTGTTTGGTGATTGTGTACTCCGTATGTATTTATAGACGATAGTACCGACCAAGCTTACGAGGAGGAGGAGTGCTACCAAGAGGAGGAGGAAGAAAACTTCAACCACTACACCAATCAAGGCAAGCTAACACCTGCAAGTATTATGCTTAGCAAGCCATAATTAACAATGCAAGCTAACCATTGCAATCTAGATAACCCAAGCAAAGACATTAGACATGATTTGGTTATACCACTTGACTAGTACCTACCCCAAGTTTTATTTCCAAACTTTACCTTCTTTACTTTATCAAAGTCCTTTACTTGTTTTGAAGGTAGCATAAAGAGTATAAAACTTGACCTATCTAGATAACCTTAGATGTCATTCTATGGCATGAGATTGATCTTAGCATCCCACATTAGTGAACACTCTTAACTTAGTAGCTTCGAGCTAGATCAAAGCTTGAGTCACTTTAGATGGGAACACTTGGTGAAAATGAATTATGAAAACCTTGGAATGATGAGTCATTCTATTGAGATGTTTTGACATGTGTTGAGAAACACAAATGGTTTATGATGATGAAAATGTTGAGGCATGAGCCTTAACCCTTTTACAAAACTGATGGTCAGATTCGGATGCGATACCATTCCAAATTTACCGTACAACCACAATACCTGAATTGGGTAAGGCTTAGCTGGAAGTTTATATGCATTAGTATTAGTTCCCTCGCGGGAGAGGTTTGAGATGAGGCTACCTCTCAATGTTGTCCACCTATGAAGTGCCCAAGATGACAGATGGTCATGGTTGGGAGGCCATGCTCATAGGAGAGGTGCTTATACTAGGGTGTGTAAAGAAAGGTTATGTTTGATTATCTGCATACCAAGTATGATGATTCAGGGTTATCCCTGATAGATGTATCGAATCTTGTGGTGAAAGTGTACCACCTCTACAGAGTGTCAAACTATTCAAATAGTCACGTCCGCGGTTATTGTCAGTTGGAGTGGCCATACTGTTTCGTCATCAGATGTTTTCCAAATAACTTATGAAATGAATGATAAATCTTGACTTGACCACAACAGGGTTGTGACTATGACACTAGCTTCCCAACTTAAGTGATTCTAGAACTTTATTTTATCTTTCTTTGTTTCTGAACTCAGCTTAGGTTTCAAACTTAACTTTATAGTTAAACTTAGAGTTAGCACTTTACACTAGAACTATACTACTTGTTAGTGGTAGTTTGCGAGTACTTAAAGAGTACTCATGGCTTTTGTCCCTGGCTATTCTCATGGCCCGACTATGAAGGAGACTACCAAGATGACGGCCAGCAGGACGACTATGATAACTAGGACTATCTGCCTTCGTCAGCATTGCCTGTGCCCCTAAAGATGGACCCCACCGCTATGCTTATTATTTATTCCGCTGCTTGTTGTATTAAGACTGGATCATGAGATCCTTATTTGTGTAAGACCTTATTTATGGTTTGTAATGGATGATGTACTGTGATATCCAATCTGTTATGTCTCGCAAAAATTGATGGGGATATGCCGAAAGGGGTATGCCCAGCAGGACGTTCCGATCGGGACGAAAGGCCCGCGAGTGCGTCCGAAAGATGGCGACTGGACTACGAAGGAAGGAAAGGCCCAGCGACTGGCGACTAGAAGCCCAGGAGCATAGCAGAAGCCCAGTCGGACTAGGTCAAAAGCCTCCGGATCTTTATCTTATTCGGGGCTAACTTGTAAACCCTAGCGAGGTGCTTCATATATAAACCTCCCTAGGGTATCCTGGAGACTCACGTTCCATCATACACCCCCTCAAGCGACTCGCTGCCTAGCCGCCGAGCTCGCCACCCCTGTAACTCGCTCTCTCATAATCTAATCTAGCAGGAGTAGATCTTTACCCTCCGGGGGGCCGAACCTAGGTAAACCCATGTGCATCCGCCCCCATCTCGCACCGCAGATGGCCGCCAACTCTTCCTCACGAAACACTCAATCGCTGCCAGTGGTAGCGACTGCCGTGGCCATTTCCACGACAGTGGCGCCCACCGTGGGGCATAGCGGGACTGGCCTCAGTTCTGCGGCGAGACCTTATTCGCCAATTGATCGGCCACTCGCCACCGGTCGCATGATCGCCATCGGCGGGATCTTGCAGATCCTGCCTAGCAACAACATCCCGGCGTCACGTCCGGTCACTCACGCCGCGGTGATGCCGGTTGGCTCCATCAACCTCTTCGTCGGCTTCACTGGCGTAGTCGATCCAGCCGCGACGGTGATCGTCGGCGGGTCGCCGCTGCACCATGATCTGCTTTCGGAGGAGCAGGTCCGCTCCATCAGGGGCCTCGTCACCGAGTACGATTCGGCCGCTAGCGATGCGGTCGAGACTAACGCCACCACCAACGACGTCGCCCTAAACAACGACGCCGACTCCGCGACCCCTGCATCGGTCAACGGATCCATCACCACCGTATCGCGGGAGGACTCCATCACGCGGGTCTCCAACCTAGAGGACTTCGAGGACGCCTCCATCCTGGGGATCTTCGACTCTGATTCCGGCTCGGAATCCACCGAGGATTTCCGCGCCAGATCCAATCGCTTCAATGCGATCTACATGGCGGGAAGCATGACCGCCCTGCCAGATCCATTCTCCACACCGACCCCGCCGGCCGCGACGGCCACGGAGGTGGAGCAAGCCCGCCTACGGCTCACGGAGGCACAACGCAACGAACTCGCCGAGCGCGAGAAATACCGCCTCAAACGAGAGACGGCACGGGAGTTGTTGCTCTATCACCAGTGCCGCATCAGGACCCGCTTGAACCCCAACGTTCAGGGCCGCGTCCTGAACTTCAACGACGAAGGCGATCCCACACACGCCGCCGAGCGCGAATGCTGCGAGAACGCACCGCCAGGTGGGAGCAACCCCGCGAGACCACCACCTGGTGCACCGGCCACTGGGGCCCCTCCACCAACCATGGGTCGCGCGCCCCCTCTAGACCAACCGCGGATCATCATCTCGCCGCAAGCCCGTGACGCCAACGGGCTACCACTATACTCCACCCCGATGGACAACGTCGTCGCGGCCAACGCCGCGATCGCCAACCTCGACGTCCAAGGCGACGGCGCGCTACAGATCCAATACGCCAAGGCCCTACTCGGCAGGGCCGTCGAGCAACAAGCCACGGGAGTCGACCCGCGATGGCGGATGTACTCCCGCTCGTCAGCAAGCAGGGCGGCATCAAGCGGCCACCCCACCATGGCTAACGCATTAGTTTGCCCACCACCCCAGCCCTTGGTGAACCAACCACGGGCCGCCAATCCCGCGTTGTCAACCAATGAGCCGCGACCGGCGAACAACACGGTCGCTACCAATGGGCAGCCCCTCGATGCCCGAACGAACATCATCAACAATCAGGCGTGGCGGTCACGCCAGCCCTACGACCTGCGACACACCCTCACCAACCGCGGCGACCCGGAGCCAAGAGGCTCGCTCAGCTGAGTCGGGCCACAATGCTTCGGACCAATGATTCGCGGGGAAAAATACCCCGCCAACTTCAAGGCCCCCAAGGAGATCGAGAAGTACGACCTGACGTACGACCCCGCTGTTTGGCTAGACACATACCTCATGGTAATGGGGATCGCAGGCCACACCAACCTGCTCGCCGCTCGCTACCTCCCCCTGATGATGGAGGGTGCGACCCGGTAGTGGATCAACACGCTCCCCGCCGACAGCATCCACTCATGGGAAGAAATGCGGGATGCCTTCGTCAGGCACTTCGAGGGATCCTACACCCGCACCACCACCATAGAGGACCTAGAGCGATGCATCCAGGGACAACGCGAGTCGACTCGCCGATGGATCCAAAGATGGCAAGAACTGTGGATAAACGCCTCCGGCATCCACCCAGACATGGCGATACACTGCTTCAAGAACGCGTGCCGGTACGAACCCCTGGTCGCCAAGATCAAGAGGGTCTACCGGACGCTCGACAACATCCCCGACTTCCTCGAGATCGCCAAGCGCTATGCGGAGGAAGACCCCAACCAAGACTCCGACGACGAGTCGGGAGGATGACGCAGCACTAGCATCCACGACAACGGGCGCTTACGCGACATGCGCTACAGCAACACCCGCATCACCGGCAAGCGCCGCACGAACGGGCGAGTCGACTTCGTCGCCAACGCTGGCTACGACCAGCGCGACTCCAAGAACTATTGCCGCGATGGAGGAAACTACCGCGATAGTGGGAACTACCGCGCCAACAACACGACGAGGCGGAAAATCGACCCCGCCGCCTTGCTCAATCAGCCCTACATCTATCATAGCAGGGAGGGAAAACCCGCCACCCACACCACCGCCGATTGCCACTCTCTCAAAGAGATTGAGAAGGCAAGACGAGCAAGGGAAGACCCCAACAACAACCCACCTCGGGACAACAGGAACAGTGGCGGCTTCGGCACCGCCGTCGGCTCGCTACATACCTTCACCGGAGTCGGCACCAAGCGCGAGAAGAAGGTGCTCGCCCGCGCGGTCGCCGTCAATGCGGTGACGCAAGTCGACATCCCTTGCTTCCTAAACTGGTCCGAGCAGAGCATTACCTGGAGTTTCCAGGACCATGCGCCAAGGATCGAATACCCAGGGCGAGTCGTCCTGGTAGTCAGGCCCAAGGTGGCTGATTACTGGCTGCCCAAGACATTAATGGACATTGGGAGTTCCATCAACATATTGTACCTCGACATGTTCAAAAGGCTCCAGCTCCCAGAAGCAGCCATCGAGCCAACACTAACGACCTTCCATGGCATCGTCCCCGGTCGGAAGGCATACCCGATCGGGAAGGTGACGCTGCCAGTCACCTTCGGTACTCCAGCAAACTATCGCACCGAGAGGATTGTCTTCGAGCTGGTGAACTTCCGCAGCCCGTACCACTGCGTCCTGGGCCGCCAGGCATTCGCAAAGTTCATGGCGACCCCACACTACGCCTACAACATGATGAAGCTCCCCGGGCCAAGCGGCATCATCACCGTCCACGGCGACCCCGACATGGCCGTGGAATGCGAAGACAAGGGCACCGAGCTCGCCGATGCCATCATCGCGGCAGAGACCGACCACGCTGATGAGCTCGCGAAATACGCGGGCAACATCAACAAGGATGGCCCCACCATCCTGAAGAAACCAACCGCCGCGAACTCCACGTTCGAGGCGACCATGCACACCTGCACCGTCGAGCTCGTCCCAGGCGACTCCAGCCAGATGGTCACCATTGGGGCGCACATGAGCCCCGCATAGGAAAGCGCGCTCATCGGGTTCCTCCGTGAGAACCGTGACATCTTCGCATGGAAGCCATCTGACATGCCAGGTGTCCCGAGGGAACTCGCTGAGCACAAACTCAATGCCGAGCCCAAAGTGTGACCAGTAAAGCAGTCGCTATGGTCCTTCAATGAAGAGCACCATCGAGCAATCACCGAGGAAGTTCAGTGCCTGCTAGCCACGGGCTTCATCCGGCCGATCAAGTACTCCAAGTGGCTGGCAAACCCAGTCCTGGTTCTAAAAAAGAACAACACATGGAGAATGTGCATTGACTACACCAACCTCAACAGCGCCTGCCCGAAGGAGGAGTTCGTCCTACCGTGGATCGATCAGATCATCCATTCGACCGCGGGATCGGAGTCGCTGTGCTTTCTCGACGCTTACTCTGGTTATAACCAGATCAAGATGGCGGTCGAGGACGAGGAGAAGACGGCGTTCATAACGCCATTCAGCGCATTCTGCTACACGGCCATGACGTTCGGCCTCAAGAACGCAGGCGCCACATACCAGAGGTGCATGCAGGAGTGTCTGGCGAGCCAAATTGGCTGCAGCATTCACGTCTACATCGACGACGTGGTGGTAAAATCCACCTGCCAGGACGATCTACTTGCCGACCTAGCCGAAACCTTCGCAAACTTGCAGAGGTACAACATCAAGCTGAACCCCGGAAAATGCACCTTCGGTGTTCCCACCAAACAACTCCTGGGTTATGTCGTCTCCAAGCGAGGCATCGAAGCCAACCCCACCAAGATCGACACCATCGCGCGACTTGGGAAACCCGAGTGCCTGCGCGACGTCCAAAAGTTGGCAGGGCGAGTCGCGGCCCTCAGTCGCTTCATCCCCCGACTAGGCGAGAAGGCAATGCCCCTCTACCGCCTGATGCGCAAGAACCCCACGTTCCAATGGGACGCGGAGGCCGATGACGCGCTCACTGAAAGAAGTGCTACTCGCGGCACCACTACTCACTGCGCCACTCGACAAGGACCCGATGCTCGTTTACATCGTGGCCTCTACTCGAGTCGCCAGTGTCGTGATGGTCGTCGAACAACCGGAAGAGGGCAAGGAGCGCCCCATACAGCGCCCCGTTTACTACATCAGCGAAGTCTTGACGGAATCACGACAGCGCTACCCGCAATACCAAAAACTGGTGTACGCGGTATTCCGGGCACAGCGGCGACTCCCACACTACTTCCAGGAGCACCCAATCACGATGGTCTCCTCCGCGCCCCTACAAGACATCATACGCAATCGCGAGGTGACCGGGCGAGTCGCCAAGTGGGCCGTCGAAATCGGCATCCACAACATCAAGTACAAGCCCCGCAAAGCGATCAAGTCACAAGCCCTGGCTGATTTTCTCGCAGACTGGGAAGAAGCACAGCAGCCAGAGAAGCTCCCATACCTCCACTACTGGTCGCTCCACTTTGACGGCTCCAAGAACGCCGACGGCCCAGGGGCTGGGGTCATCCTGACCTCCCCCAAAGGAGACAAGCTCCGCTACGTGCTCCACCTCAGCTTCAAGCCCTGCACCAACAACATGGCAGAATACGAGGCCCTCCTTCACGGCATGAGAGCCGCCAAGGAGATGAACGTCCACCGCCTACGATGCTACGGCGACTCCAACCTAGTCGCTGGCCAAGTCGTCGGGACGTGCGACACCGTCTCGCCAACAATCTGAACTGAAACCAAAGTAGGTTCCGGTGGAGAATGGTAGGTCAGTGATCGCATACCGCCAAGCCATCGATCAGTTGGGAGGACACTTCGACGGCTACTCCATCGAGTGGATTGACAGGCGCAAAATCGAGGAGCCAGACGCCCTCTCCCGCATCGGATCGACCCGACAAGCGCCACCAGTAGGCGTCTTCCTCGACATCATCCACAAACCATCGGTCAACCCACCAAAAGAGATCGACGTCGAGATCCCACTTCAACCAGAACCGGCCCTAGTCGCCATGGTTGCGGAACCTAGCGACTGGACAGCACCATACGTCGCCTTCCTGGAAAACAAACTCCTACCGAGCAATGAGACAGAGGCGCGAATGATCGTGCGCCGCTGCAAATCCTTCGTCATCATCAACGGCGAGCTCCACAAGCACAGCGTGACTGGCGTGTTCTAGCGCTGCGTACAGCCAGAAGAAGGCCGCAAGATCCTCCAAGACATTCACGCCGGCGACTGTGGCCATCACGCTGGCGCCAAGTCGCTAGTCGCCAAGGCCATGCGGCATGGTTTCTACTGGCTCACCGCGCACGCCGACGCCACCAACATCGTCCAACGATGCGTCGGGTGCCAGAAATACGCCAACCAGACGCACCTCCCTGTCTCGGCACTCAAGACAATCCCCATCACGTGGCCATTCGCCGTATGGGGCATGCACATGGTGGGCCCGTTCAAGAAGGCTCCGTCTGGCTTCACTCACCTCCTGGTCGCAGTCGACAAGTTCACCAAATGGGTCGAGGCCAAGCCGATAAAAAAGTGCGACGGCAAGACGGCCACCAAGTTCCTACGCGAACTCATCTACCGGTACGGCTACCCGCACAGCATTATAACAGACAACAGCACCAACTTTGCCAAAGGGGCCATGGCGGAATTCTGCGAAGAACATGGCATCCGACTCGACCTCGCATCAATCGCTCATCAGGAATCAAATGGCCAAGCAGAACGCGCCAATCAGAGCGTCCTCCATGGGCTCAAGCCGAGACTGTAGGTGCCCCTTGAGCGCACCCCAGGATGCTGGGTCGACAAGCTCCCCTCCGTGATATGGGGGATTCGCACCTCCGTCAACCGATCAACCGGGTTCATGCCCTTCTTCATGGTGTATGGCGCCGAGGCCGTAATGCCAACCGACCTGGAGCATGACTCACCTCGAGTCGCCAACTACGTCGAGGCGGCCAACGAGGTCGCCCGCCAAGACAACATCGATCAACTCGACGAGGCACGAGACCTGGCTCACTCCCGCACCACCATATACCAGCAAGGACTCCGCCGAGTGCAGACTCGCACCTTCCAGGAAGGCAACCTGGTCCTGCGACTGACCCAGGACAAGAAGGGCATGCACAAGCTCTCCCCCCCATGGGAGGGGCCATTCGCCATAGCTCGGGTCCTTGGCAACGATGCCTACTACCTCATCGACTAACGGGGCGACGGCCACTTGGAGGTCGGGAGGCCATGGAATGTAAACCTCATCAGAAAGTTCTATACATAGAACCTCACACTATACTCCATTGGAATATATAATGAAATTCATTCGGATCGCACAAATTGTGTCCACTCGCCATATTCTTGTGCCACTCGCACTCGTACATACTAGCAGTACGCTACTCACGGAAGTCAACCTCTGGTCGAGCGACCGGCATGGCTAAGTAGTGCGACACAAGGGCACCGGAAAATATTCGGGCCTTGGGTCGTCCACGAAAAACGCCAACCCGGAGCCGCCATTGGAGTCGCCTAGCCCGACTGGCCCGCCGGGCCAAGACATCTGGTACACGCTTCTCACAGCGATCTGTCCCTCCCACCCTCATGCAAAGCGACTCGAACGGTTAAGTACCACGCACGGGGACTCCGCAAAACCGGAACCACCACACGGCTCGGGAATACACCAAGTAAGAGAGCTCCCTAGGGCTCGCTAAGCGACTGCCTCTCTGGGCCAGGGAAGGAGACGCGTTACCAACAACACACACACAACCTATACTAGGAGCATGACCAATATGGTCGGGCATCATGCTCGGGGACTCGCTCATACGTCAGTCGTACCCATGCTTGGGGACTCGCCACCCAGAAGACGCGAGGGATAAAAAACAATGCACAAATAAAACAAATACACAAAACTACACAATCGAGTTATACCCCATTAAAGGGCGGACGCGCTCGGGGACTCGCTCAATCAAAACAATTCTTAAACAAAACTCAACACACATTCCTAATCAACACATGAGTCAATCGACTCTCCGTGGCGTACATTGCAAAATACCTTACAGCATTCGCCACTTGGCATACATTACAACTTGGACAATTACATTGTTTACTGTACAGGCCCTGATGAAGAAGCAGCGCCACCCCCCTTGACGCGCACAAAAGGCTGCCACGGGTTCGTTGGGTATGTTGTCAGTGACTTCGACAACGACGACCGGAAGGGTTGCTCCGACTTCATGTCACGGTGCTCCGGCTCGGGGTCGCCAGGCGCCAACACCGTCTCCTGATATGGCAGCAAATCCCCCATCGCCAGGACACGATCAGCGTAAGGGGTGGCCTTCGCGGTCAGCCTCAGCACCTCTGATATCTCCACCGTTCCGGACGCCGACGGATAGCCACTCGTCACATCGTCAAGGTCGAAATCGTCGGGGAAATGGGCGAGACCCAAGCTCAACCCTGTGGCGGCCCCGCGCCTGAACGCCGAGCGCGTCATCCAGTCCACAACGGCAGGCATCTCTTCCAAATAGCTCCACACCTCTGTAAGCCCCCCCAGGGATGACCTCGGTGGGAGACACGCCCTGAAGAGCCGCCTAGACGCACAACACCGAGGCCGTGGCCGCATTCACCACGGTAGTCACGCATTGCGAAGCGTTGTAAGTTTGCACCACCGGGTCATTTTGGCCTACAACAGCTGCAAAATCAGATGTCAGTGAAACAATGAAACCCCCAAAGCGGGGACTCGACAAAAGGGTAAAGCAAAGACAGAGACTCACCAAGGAGTTTGTGGCAGTTCTCCTTGACGTGCTTCTCCAAGGCAGTTTGCTTGTTGTGCAGCCCCACGATGACGGAGTCCGCGGCTTTGCGTTCTTCTTCAGCCGCGGCGACGGCATCCTTCGCCCGTTCCTCCGAAGAAATTGAGGCTACCTTAGCCTCCCCCAAGTCCTTGACCAAGGAGGCTATTCGCCCATTCGCTGCGTCTAGTTCAGCGACTGGGACATACCCCTCACGGGCCTTGGAGATCTCAGCCGGGAAACCATCTGCAAGTGAAGACATCAGAGCAATGCACACAACCAGCTTACACCAGAAAAAGAAGAACAAAGACAAACAGATACTCACTAATAGTCTCCTGAAGACATCCCGAACTGAACCATCTGCCGGTTCATCTCTTGCGCGTCGCGCAAGTCACGCTCCAAGTGCTCTCTTGCGGCCTGGCGATTGGTCGACTCCTTTGCAGTCCCTGCAAACAAAGAACCAACCTAAGCATTTGACAAAACAAAATCCAGTTCCCAGCCGCTGAAATTCAGCGACCAGGAACTCGGGGACTGGAGAAGGAGGAAAAAGAAACTCAATTCCCAGCCGCCGAAACTCAGCGACTAGGAATTCGGGGACTGGAAAGGAGCAAGAGGTTCAGTTCCCAGACGCTGACATTTAGCGACCAGGAACTCGGGGACTAGACATACCTGAATAGCAGAGCCGAGCATCTTGTGAAGCTCCCCGGCGTCAGTCGACGGGACCATGAAGGAAGTGAGCCCGCGGCAGGACCCAATGTCCGCATCCACAACTTCTGGATTCTGCGGAGACTGCGTGTTCGCCATACTTGGAAACCCTCTCGCCATGAAACGCGGGAAGGTCGCTGACGCTCTAGCAGGGGCGCTGGTTGCCGGGGCTGGCGCATCCGGCGCGGACGCAGCCACTACTGGTTCTGATTGCGTCGCCACCACTTCTTTGGCGACTAGCGCAGCAGCCGACTATGCGGCGCTGCCCTTGGTCGCAGCATCATCGGTGCCCCCCTTCTGGTTCTTCGCGACCTCAGCGGTCGCCACTTCATCGACGGCCTTTCTTTTCTTGGATGGGTCACCCTCTCCCACGTCGGTGGCCGGTGGAATCTTAGCCACCGAAGGACGCCCAATCTTCTTAGCCCCCGACCTGCGCGAGCCCCCTCAGTCAAAACAATGACAATACAAAAGGAGGAAGATAAATTGGGCCGAGGGAGCGCTACTTACTTGGCGACCAGAAGGACGCGAAGCCCGGTACTAATGTGGGCGGGCTTGTCCAACTCAGGACCCTGCTTACGGCTGAGCCCCCTCTCGAAGACGTCTGAAGCCCACGAAACCGAGGGCTTCCTCGATGATGAAGCTGCAGTCGCTGGGATCTCCGGCTCCGACGTGGTCGCCTTTGATGGCTATGGCGACTTGGACGCCATCGCCTCAGCTGCTTCTTGGCTTGGAACCCCCGAGGTCGTCAGCGCAATCACCGCCAGGGGAACCTCTACCACCTCCTCCGTGTCCTCGCCCTCCAACCCCTTCGCTGGGACTGCGTCCCTTGGGGCTTTGTGCGAGACCTCGGGAGATCCTTTGTCACTAGAATCATCATCCGACTCGAACACCACCGACGACCTGGCCGGTGACGCAGGCCTTTTTGCTGGCGACTTGGGCCGGCGTGGAGGCTTCAACGGCGTAGCGGTGCGCCGGGACGTTTTCTCCTGGGCGACCCCGTCGCCCTCTTCGAGCTCGTCCAGGATAAGGCTCGCTTCAACTTCTTGTTGTCTCTGCATCCGGGTCTTGCAAGCCGCAGGCGCTAGGGGAGGGACCTCTTCTTCCTCCCTGTCGCTGTCAGAAGGACCCTCCTCGGAGTCTTCCTCCGGTTCCTGGGGAACCTCCTCATCAAGCAGAGGGAGCCAGTCCTCCAATACCTGAAAAATCTGAGAACCACCACGAGTCAAAAAAAACACCAAGCGAGAAGACTGAAATTGAGACATGGACGCAACAATTGGAAAAAGGACTTACTGTGGGGACTTCATTCTTTACAGGAGTGTATGGGGCGACCCCGACCGCCATGCTAGTGAACTCCACGTCGGTGATCTTCTTCAGGGCGGCCTTGTAGTCCTCGACCTCCCATGACTCCTTGCTGGTCCGAGATGGGTCGTGCTTCCCGCCGTATTCATACATCTAGTGCGGTCGGGCCACTAGCGGAACCAGGCGCCGCCCAAGCCAGCAGTTGTAGAGGTTGATCAGAATCAACCCCTGGCCCTTCAGCTTCTGGATCTGGTCCATCATTTCCGCGACGGCCATCCGCTGATCCATGGGAAGCTTCTTCGGTGCCAATCGGCGAGGCTCGCTCCTCTAGGCAACGAACTCGGGAAGAGCCACTTCGCCGGAGGGAGTGGCTTCCTTGACGTAGAACCAGCTCTTCTTCCACTCGCTGGCAGCCTTCTTCGGCAAGAGGAGCTTGACGAAATTGGCCTTTGGCTTCAGCTGAAACGTGACTCCGCCTGCGGGCAGCATCAAGCCCTGGACGCCTCGCGCCCGATGCGGCCGTGGAAGAGCCCCAGCCATAGCGGGAAATACGGCCTGCAGCCAAGGTAACATTCGCAGAAGGCGACAAAGATCGCCAGCTGCTCAATGTTATGCGGACCAAGATCCGATGGCTTGATCGCGTAATACGTCCAGAAGCGGCGGAAAAAGAGAGAGGTGGGGAACCCCATACCCCTCTCGAGATGACTGGGGAAGCAGATGAATTCGCCGGGTCGCGGCTTCGGCTCGGTCTCGGAGGAGGGGAACCCACCAATTCCCCTTGCGGAGCACTCCGGCATCTTCAAAAGATCTAAGTTGGGCCGTAGTGCACTTGGATTTCCCCCATGAGCCTTTAGGAGGCGCCATCGGGTAGGATGAGGAATCGCGTGATGCGGAAAAAACAAGTCGGAAGGACACGGGCAGGAAGATTGGAGGAAGGAATAGCGAATGAAAGGGAGTGAAGAATGCGAAGAAGGACTACGGGACTGAACCATCACTCCCCTTATATGGGAAACGCCACCCGCCAAAATCGGGGTAGCCGTTACCCACGGTAATTATGCCATAATTACCGTTGGAAATTCCAACGGATAGTTTGACCAGGTTTGACGGTCCAACTTCTTTAGTCCACTCGCTACTCACCAGTCTTTCCACCCGTTGAGACGACGATTGGGTGGCGGTGACATTCGTTGAGACGGTGAGTAGAAACATGGGGAAATTATCCTTGGTTCTAATAGAGTCCATCGCCGACTCGACTAGACGCCCAAATTGGGCTCGCCTACTCTGACCGCCAAGAGGACGCCCGCGCCTGCATCAACGATGGCCTCGAGGACTACTGATGGGTATATGCCGAAAGGGGTATGCCCAGCAGGACGTTTCGATCGGGCCGAAAGTCCCGCGAGTGCGTCCGAAAGATGGCGACTGGACTACGAATGAAGGAAAGGCCCAGCGACTGGCGACTAGAAGCCCAGGAGCGTAGCACAAGCCCAGTCGGACTAGGTCAAAAGCCTCCGGATCTTTATATTATTCGGGGATAACTTGTAAACCCTAGTGAGGTGCTTCATATATAAACCTCCCTGCGGTATCCTAGAGACTCACGTTCCATCATACACCCTCTCAAGCGACTCGCTGCCTAGCCACCGAGCTCACCACCCCTATAACTCGCTCTCTCATAATCTAATCTAGCAAGAGTAGGTCTTTACCCTCCGGGGGGCCGAACCTGGGTAAACCCATGTGCATCCGCCCCCATCTCGCACCGCAGATGGCCGCCAACTCTTCCTCACGAAACACTCAATCGCTGCCAGTGGCAGCGACTGCCGTGGCCATTTCCACGACAAAAATGGTAATCCTGGGATTGCGATGTATGACATATCAGGCATCTGGGATTAAAAATCCGGGTGTTGACAAGTTGGTATCAGAGCCATCCTGACCATAGGAGACCCTAGTTAGAATGGACGTCCGAATGAAAACTTAATTTCAAAACCGAAGTGAGTATTTATGAAAAACGATTTCCTCTCTTTCCCTTGGGAATTCATTCTTTCTCAAAAATTCATGTTCCTCAAATTCTTACATTACTACATAAAATTTGACACACTTGATCACTTCACTAACTTCCTCATCCTTAATTCTTGTAGATGGAGACTTAGTTTAGCAAGTTCTACCAATTGGGCAACGGAGGGCAGCTGATCTTTGAGAGGGATCTGGATTCACTATCTGAGTTATTGGGACGCCCACATCCGGAGTATCTTGGAGCTCAACTTCCAGGACCCCCAGGAGGAGATTTATAGTGGCTAGTCACCGCTGATCTTCGAGGAAGCATAGAAGCACCAACGTCCGGGAGAATCCAGTTCTCCGTGAGAGAGAACAACTGGCTAGATGGATTAGCCAGGGCAATGCATGAAGCTCTCGCACGTCTGTGTGCCCTTAGTGTCAACCAAATCCAAGGAACCCGTTTTGCTCACTATGCAAGACGTGACTTCATGGGAATGCCGATGGAGATGCCCAGTCACCCGGAGCTGAAGCGTCAAGTGGAGAACCTTGACTTCTTGTTGTACGATCGCCAGAAGGGATTGGACAATGCTAGGGAGTTCGCCAACCACAACCATGCCATTGCCGCCCAGAAGGCCCAGACTTTCTCACTGCTTGTCAAGGACCGTCACTCTCTTCGCCTCTAGCGCGAAAAGAAGGATCGCACCATCGCTCGTCTTTGCAAGAAGGTGGACGACCTCGAGAAGATCGTCAAGGAGCAAGAATCTCAGCTTGCAGCAAAGGAGGAAGAAGAGGAGGGTGAAGACATCCAGGGAGATATGGATTCTTACCTCAACAATGATGATGACTTTCTAGAGGAGGATGACGTGGACTTCTACACTGACGATGAGGACTCCGACTTCATCAACGATGAGTAGATGCACTAGAGCACTGTCGTAGCATGAGATGTATCAGTCCCACTGTATCGTAGCTTGTAGAATGGTTCTTAAAACCATATGTTTTCCTTGTTGTTCTGGTATGTGTGTGTTTGTATCGTGTGCTTGCTTGAATGAATGAAATGAAGTTAGTTGCAAAACCTGAGTCAAACTCAAAGTTTTAGTCTTGAAACCAAAACCATGAACCTTAGAACTTTCCCTCTTACCCCTTTATCTACCTCAATCTTCAGATGACTCGTGGAAACCAAGGAAGGAGCAGATCATCGCAAGACCCAATGCTGCAGATCTTGCAGAATCTCATCGCAGATAGAGAAGCAAGCAGGGCAGAGCACCAAGCTAATGTAGCAACACTACAACAGATCGCCCAGATGACTCTCAACAACCAAGGGCATGGAAATCAGGATCATCAAGGATCCAAGCTGAAGAAGTTCCAGAACACCAATCCCCCAATCTTTAGCACTTCAGAGAACCCATTAGATGCAGATGACTAGTTGCAGACGATGGAGAACAATTTAGAAGTAGCTAGAGTTGATGACAACGAGAAAGTTCTCTTTGCCACCCACTACTTGGCAGGAGATGCAAGAGCATGGTGGAACAACATCCGCCTGATGAACCATGGTAAAGTGATGACATGGGAAGCCTTCAAGATCAAGTTCAGCCGCACCCCATGTGCCATAGGGCTTAGTCACCAGAATGAGGGATGAATTCAGAGAGTTGAAGCAAGGCAGAATGACTGTGGTAGAGTACCATGACAGATTCCTATCCCTTGCAAGGTATGCACCTGATGAGATCAACACAGAGGCCAAGAAGAAGGAGAGATTCCTAAACGGACTGCATGATGAGATGCAGACTGTCCTCGTCAACATCCGATTTGAGGATCTCGAAGAGCTAGTCGACTCTACCATTCAGATGGAAGGGAAGATTAACCAGGCAAATGACAACCGCAAACGTCATATGATGCAGCAACCTGGATCCAGCAGTCACCAGAAGTACCGTCCCAACCCCTCACCGGGATATGCACCGAGGAACAACCGACCCCCAATGTCTCGCCCAAGCTACCCCAACCGTAGCGGAGGCAATGTGAAGTCCGGAGGAAAACCCCGGCAACACCAACAATTTCAACCGTGCCCCTCCCAAGAGTAGCAACAACAACAACAACAACACTGCACCCAGAACTAGCAGCAATGTTGTGCATGTCGCAGCAAAAGACAAGTCTCAGATAACTTGTTTCGAGTGTGGAGTTAAGGGTCACTATTCCAATGAGTGTCCCAAGAAGATTGCCGCCACTGCCAATGTGAATGCCCCAGCTCAACAGCAGCGTCGTGTTCAACCAGGGAGAAGATTTTCCCCTAGGGAACCCTCACAACCGCAACGGCCGTCTCTTCCACATGAACGCCGAAGGAGCCCAAGAAGCGCCAGATGTAGTGCTGGGTATGTTTTCTGTCAACTCAGTTTTAGCAAGAGTATTGTTTAATTCGGGAGCATCGCATTCATTTATCACCGAAGAATTTGCATGCACTAGTAAGATCCACCCAACCAACTTGAAGCATGTCATGATAGTTCAAATCCCCGGTTCAACTACAAAAGCTAGAAAAATTTGCAAAGATGTGCCTATCAGAATACATGGGATAGATTTTTATGCCAACCTCATAGTACTTGGAACCAAAGGATTGGAAGTAGTACTAGGTATGGACTAGATGTCAAGGCATAAAGGACTGATAGACTGTGCTAAGAAAGTCATCACCATGACTAGTAGCTCTGGAGTAACAATAGAGCATATATCTGAAACCTTACCCCGTCAATTCAAGTGCAACAAGAGTCTAGCCTTGCCCACCATTGACCAAGTTAGAGTAGTCTGTGAATACCGTGACGTATTCCCAGATGAATTGCCAGGTATGCCCCCGGATAGGGATATTGAGTTCATTATCGAACTAATCCCCAGAACCGGACCCATAGCCTAGAGACCCTATAGCATGAACCCCTCAGAGTTAGTAGAATTGAATTAGCAGTTGGATGCCATGTTAGCAACAGGCTTGATTCAACCAAGCGCATCTCCATGGAGATCACCAGTATTATTCGTTGACAAGAAAGATGGAGGCAACCGTCTGTGCACGATTACAGGAAGTTGAATGATGTCACCATCAAGAACAAGTACCCCTTGCCAAAGATAGAGGATCTATTTGATCAGTTGACTGGAGCCCAGGTATTCTGAAAGATTGATCTTAGGACTGGTTATCACCAACTTAAGATTCGTGCAACGGATATTCCGAAGACCGCCTTTACTACTCGCTATGGTTTATATGAGTATACGGTTATGTCTTTTGGATTAACCAATGCCCCTGCTTATTTCATGAATCTCATGAATAAGATCTTTATGAATTTCCTAGATAAGTTTGTCGTTGTGTTTATCGACAATATCCTTATCTACTCCAAGTCCAAAGAAGAGCATGAGCAACATCTAAGAATCATCCTAGAAACCCTGAGAGAGCATCGGTTATATGCCAAGTTTAGCAAATGTGAGTTTTGGCTGAAAGAAGTAGGATTCCTAGGACATATTGTGTCTGCCGGAGGAGTCTCTGTTGATCCCGCCAAAATCAAAGATGTCGAAGAATGGGAAGCCCCAACCACTCAAACCCAAGTCCGTGCATTTCTCGGATTAGCGGGATATAACCGCAAGTTCATCGAAGGATTCTCGAGCACAGCCAGACCCTTGACCCAATTACTTAAGAAGGACAAGAAGTTTGAATGGACCGATAAGTGTGAAGCCAGTTTCCAAGAGTTGAAGAGGAGGTTGATTTCAGCCCCAATTTTGATCATGCCAGATATCAAGAAGCCGTTTGATGTGTATTGTGATGCATCCAAGATTGGTCTCTGATGTGTATTAATGCAAGAAGGCAAAGTCATCGTGTATCTGTCTCGACAACTGAAGCAGCATGAGCAGAACTATCCGACCCATGATCTTGAATTAGCATCCGTAGTGTTGGCATTGAAGACATGGCGTCATTATCTTATGGGTAATCGTTGTGAAATTTACTCAGATCACAAAAGCTTGAAGTATATTTTCACTCAGAAAGAGCTAAATATGAGGCAAAGGAGATGGATAGAGTTAATGAAGGATTATGACCTTGACATTCACTATCACCCCGGCAAAGCCAATGTGTTAGCGGATGCTCTTAGCAGATTGCCTTGCAGGCTAAACACCATGATCAAGGAGAAGCAGTTAAGTTTGTATGAGGAGTTGGAGCAGTTTAGAACTGAGCTGGTTAGCAAAGGATTCTTAGATAGTATTGAACTTCAACCCACATTAATCAGCCAAATCAAGGAAGCCCAGAAGGGAAATGAAAGTATCGACGGAATCAAACATCGTATTGGTATAGGAAAGGTACCTGAATTCACTGAAGACGAAGAAGGAGTTATGTGGTACAAAGGACGTATCTGTGTGCCAGCAGATTCGGAGCTGAAGCAAGTTATCATGCAGGAAGCTCATGGTACTCTTTATTCTATCCACCCCGGAGGACCAAAGATGTATCAAGATTTGAAGGAGCAATTTTGGTGGCACAAGATGAAGAGAGAACTCGGAAACTACATCGCCAAGTGTGACATCTGTCAAAGAGTCAAAGCAGAGCATCAGAGACCCGTAGGACTGTTGCAACCTTTGCAGATTCCGGAATGGAAATGGGATTCCGTCGGAATGGAATTTATCACCGGATTGTCTACTTCTAGTAGGGGAAATGACTCAATCTGGGTCATCGTTGATAGACTGTCCTAGGTAGCTCACTTTATACTTGTCAAGACAACCTACCAAAGTTCGAAGCTAGCAAAGTTGTATATTGCTAGAATTGTTAGTCTGCATGGAACCCCCAAGACCATAGTATCAGATCGAGGAACCTAGTTTACCTCGAGATTTTGGCAGAAAGTCCAGGAAGGATTAGGAACCAAGTTGAATTTCAGCACCTCTTATCACCCGCAAACTGATGGACAGACTGAGAGAGTCAACCAAATCTTAGAGGATATGCTCAGACCTTGTCTGTTAGAATATGGATCAAAATGGGAAGACTGCCTGCCTTTCACAGAATTCTCATATAACAACAGTTATCAAGCTAGTTTGCAGATGGCACCATTTGAGTTCCTATACGGAAGAAAGTGTTGCACCCCTTTGAATTGGTCGCAAGTAGGAGAGAGTCAGATCTTCGGACCCGACATTCTTAGAGAAGCCGAAGAAAAGGTGCACAAAGTCTGTGAGCACCTCAAGACTGCCCAGTCTAGACAAAAGAGTTATGCTAACAAGAGAAGAAGAGACCTAACCTTCAATGTCGGAGATTTTGTATATCTCAAGGTTTTGCCATTGAAGGGAACGCAACGCTTTAGTCTGAAAGGAAAGTTAGCCCCCAGGTATATCGGGCCCTTCAAGATTCTGAACCGTCGAGGAGAATTATCGTATCAACTGGAGCTGCCAAAGGAGATGTCAGCCATCCACAACATGTTCCATATCTCGTTACTTCGCAAATGCCTGGAAGTGCCGGAGAAGACTGAAGTTTTCAAGAACATCGATCACCGAGCTATTGAGATCAACAATGACCTAACATATCGTGAAGTGCCCATCCGTATCTTGGAGGAAGCCTACAGAACCACTAGGACCAGGAGTATCAAATTTATCAAGATCCAATGGAGCAACCATACAGAAGAGGAAGCCACTTGGGAGCGAGAAGATTACATTAGGACAGAGTTCCTAGATCTCTTTAGTTCCTAGTTTTTTTCCGTAAATCTCAGGACGAGATTTTGTTTAAGGGGGAAGGTTTGTAACATTCCAAAACTTTAATCCAAGTGATCAAGATCCAAATCATCAAATTTAGAGTTAACAAAAACTTTTCCAAATTAAAAATATTAAAGCATTCATATGTGTGTGCATATAAATTAGGAGTTGTTTTGAATTGCCATGATTAAGTGATCCATTGCTTGTAAAATGATTCTTAGGTGAAATAAACATCATCTAGATCATTCCCAAACAAATCCCAAAGAAAAACAAATCAAAATGAATAAAATAACCAAATGGTCATTTGTGCCATTTTAATCAACATACCTACTTTGGCCATTCCTAGGACTCAAAACCTAACAGAAACAAATGTGGATCTTTGCACTCTTTGCTAGTACAAGTAGTGATGTACCAAGGCCCACTTTGTGATCTACCAAAAACTTTCAAACACTAATTTTAAATGGCATTTGAAAATTGAATGTAGTTCATATGAGAAGATCCCACCTATTCAAAAACCACTCAAATGACCTCCATTTTAAAAACCCAAGCAACCACAGATGTTTAAGCATGTGACAAACAACTCCACCAAAAATCATCTCCAAATTCAAAACTTAATTTCTTTCGGCCATTTCTACAAACACCTGGTAGACAAAATCAACTTTGGCCTAACTAATACTATTTTGATCAATTCTTGTCGAGCCAATTGGTTTGGATTGATCACTCTTGCCTCCCCTGAGCCCAACTGGACCAAAACTCACCCTAGTTCTAGCCCCTGGCTCCAGTGCAATGCCGCCCCGACGCCATGCTCGCCGGCCAACGTTGCCAACGCAGCAGCAGACCGCCAGCCCCTCTCCGTCGCTCTAGGAAGCTAGGCGCCATCCTACCGCCGCCCACGGTCCACCCCATGGCCACTGCCAGCCACTGGACCACTCCCCATCACTGCCGCCCATTCTCTCTGCGTGCAGCCAGAGCGCGCCAGAGCGCCCTCACCGCCAGCACGCCATAGACCGTCCCCCGACCTAATACCGTGCACGCCGCTCCGCCTCGACCCCAGCAACCCGCCAGACACGGCCATGCGCCGCCGCGTGACCCACAGTCGTAGAGCGCCGCGTCGAGCATCGCCTCTGTCTTCCAGAGCGCGGGATGCTCCCAACCAAATGCCACCACCCCTAGCCGCGCATTGAATCCGTAGAGCACCACCAGGAGGCAGCCCATCGTCCGCCTATGCCACCCATGCATCTAGCCGCCTGTATCAATGTCACCGATGAGCTCATTATCATGTCGTTCGGTCCCCTCATTGCCCTATAAAAGGAGCCCTCCCCAGCATAAACTACTCACACCATCTCACTCCCCTCTATCCACTGATCCTTACACCCCATCCCCGGAGCAAGGTAGGCCGCCGTTCGCCGGAATTTAGCCGGAGCTTGCCGCAGCAGAGGAGGAGAGGCGCCATCGATTTCGTCCACCCCAGGAGCCGCCGCGACCTCGCCTGAGTCCGCCGTCGCTGTCCAGTTCGTTTTCCTGCCTCGCCGCAGTAGCTGGAGCCCTGGTATGTCCCCAGTAGATCCCTACCGTCCGTTTAGGGTTCGGTCTCGTCGGCGACGAGTTCGTCATCGACGACGACTGTGGACCGTTGATCTCTATTCTAATCGTAGCGCCCAGATTGTCCCATACCGTTTCGGGTTTTAAGTGTCGCTGACAAACGGGACCAACCTGTCAGCCACCCTCTGCGCCGTGGAGTGCCACTAGGCCGGCCCATTTCCTTTCCCGCGCTAGCCTAGGAATTCAAATATGGATTTTTCCATTTTAGTTTGAACCCACTTCTGTCCCTTAGTTCAAAAATCAATTCAGGAAGATTTACTAAACCAATTGAGTCATTCAAATTTTGTTCGAAAGCTACTAAAAAGATCTATCCAAGCCCGTTAGATTTAATTCATTTAGAGTCAGAGATCTCTCCTAGTAAAAATAACAAAACAAAAGCTTTTGCACATTCAAACATTTTTATCAAATCAACCATAATAGCTTTTGAGTTGATTCCAACTCTCAAAAATCGCATTAAACCCTACCTATCTGAATATGTAATAGTATTAAGGTTTACATGCAGTGACTTTGGATTAGTACCAAAATAATGCTATATAGGCATTTCTAGTCACTTTCAATCATTAAATAATGAACTTAAACCAAAGTAAATATGAACCAACCCTTAAATCACATGCCCATATGTTAGAATATGTGGTGATGACATGTGTCCACATGATACCATATTTTAAGTGGAGAATATTAAATCTTAGTTATTTTCAATGAGTAGAAATTAATTTTCTTAAATAAAAAGAATGAAACTAGTTAATAAAACCTTGTGATGCTTATGACGATAATAGATCATCCAATGTGTGCCTTAGAGTGCTAAGTAGACTAGTTAAGCATTGTTTGGTGATTGTGTACTCCGTATGTATTTATAGACGATAGTACCGACCAAGCTTACGAGGAGGAGGAGTGCTACCAAGAGGAGGAGGAAGAAAACTTCAACCACTACACCAACCAAGGCAAGCTAACACCTGCAAGTATTATGCTTAGCAAGCCATCATTAACAATGCAAGCTAACCCTTGCAATCTAGATAACCCAAGCAAAGACATTAGCCATGCTTTGGTTATACCACTTGACTAGTACCTACCCCAGGTTTTATTTCCAAACTTTACCTTCTTTACTTTATCAAAGTCCTTTACTTGTTTTGAAGGTAGCATAAAGAGTATAAAACTTGACCTATCTAGATAACCTTAGATGTCATTCT
The DNA here is from genome assembly GCA_916181665.1 of Avena sativa. Taxonomy (NCBI): domain Eukaryota; kingdom Viridiplantae; phylum Streptophyta; class Magnoliopsida; order Poales; family Poaceae; genus Avena; species Avena sativa. The sequence goes on along the minus strand of OV702288.1, from coordinate 621,086,786 downwards.
ATGGCATGATATTGATCTTAGCATCCCACATTAGTGAACACTCTTAACTTAGTAGCTTAGAGCTAGATCAAAGCTTGAGTCACTTTAGATGGGAACACTTGGTGAAAATGAATTATGAAAACCTTGGAATGATGAGTCATTCTATTGAGATGTTTTGACATGTGTTGAGAAACACAAATGGTTTATGATGATGAAAATGTTGAGGCATGAGCCTTAACCCTTTTACAAAACTGATGGTCGGATTCGGATGCGATACCATTCCAAATTTACCGTACAACCACAATACCTGAATTGGGTAAGGCTTAGCCGGAAGTTTATATGCATTAGTATTAGTTCCCTCGCGGGAGAGGTTTGAGCTGAGGCTACCTCTCAATGTTGTCCACCTATGAAGTGCCCAAGATGACAGATGGTCATGGTTGGGAGGCCATGCTCATAGGAGAGGTGCTTATACTAGGGTGTGTAAAGGAAAGGTTATGTTTGATTATCTGCATACCAAGTATGATGATTCAGGGTTATCCCTGACAGATGTATCGAATCTTGTGGTGAAAGTGTACCACCTCTACAGAGTGTCAAACTATTCAAATAGCCGCGTCCGCGGTTATGGACAGTTGGAGTGGCCATACTGTTTTGTCGTCAGATGTTTTCCAAATAACTTATGAAATGAATGATAAATCTTGACTTGACCACAACAGGGTTGTGACTATGACACTAGCTTCCCAACTTAAGTGATTCTAGAACTTTATTTTATCTTTCTTTGTTTCTGAACTCAGCTTAGGTTTCAAACTTAACTTTATAGTTAAACTTAGAGTTAGAACTTTACACTATAACTATACTACTTGTTAGTGGTAGTTTGCGAGTACTTAAAGAGTACTCATGGCTTTTGTCCCTAGATATTCTCATGGCCAGACTATGAAGGAGACTACCAAGATGATGCCCAGCAGGACAGCTATGATAACTAGGACTATCTGCCTTCGTCAGCATTGCATGTGCCCCTGAAGATGGACCCCACCGCTACGCTTATTATTTATTCTGCTGCTTGTTGTATTAAGACTGGATCATGAGATCCTTATTTGTGTAAGACCTTATTTATGGTTTGTAATGGATGATGTACTATGATATCCAATCTGTTATGTCTCGCAAAAATGGTAATCCTAGGATTGCGATGTATGACATAACAGGCATCTGGGATTAAAAATCCGGGTGTTGACAACACCCCCTCCCCCTATATAAAGGGGTGCCCATGGGTGGGATGAGACACACCAATATTTGGAGAAGTCCTTTGGTTGACTTCCTCCTTCCATCTCTGTAACATTCCAAATCTTTAATCAAGGTTAATCAATATCCAAACTACCCAATTTAGGGTTAATAAAAACTTTTTCCTTTAGTGTTCCCGCGCGACCCAGTTAATTCAAATTTAGATTTTTCCTTTTTAGCTAAAACCTAGTTTTGTCCTTTAGTTTGAAAATCAATTCAGAGAGTTATACAAATCCAAATTGAGTGATTCCAATTTTGTTGGAGATCTAATGAAAATCTCTATCTAAGCACGTTGGATTTAAATCATTTAGAGTTAGAGATCTCTCCTAGTAAAAAATAACAAGACAGAAGCTTTCGCACACTCAAACATTTTTCTAAAATCAACCACAATAGCTTTTAAGTTGATTCCAACTCTCAAAAATCACATTTAACCATACCTATCTGAATATGTAATAATATTAAGGTTTACATGCAGTGAATTTGGACTAGTACCAAAATAATGCTATATAGACATTTCTAGTCACTTTAAATCATTAATTATTAAACTTGAACTTATTAAAATGTGATCCAACATTTAAATCACATTCCCATATATTAGAATATGTGGTGATGACATGTGTCCACATGATCCCATATTTTAATTAGAGAATATTAAATCTTAGTTAATTTCAATGAGTAGAAATTACTTTTCTCAAATAAAATAAAGGAAACTAGTTCATTAAACCTTGTGATGTTTGTGATGATAATAGATCATCAAATGTGTGCCTTAGTGTGCTAAGTAGACTAGTTAAGTATTGTTTGGTGATTGTGTATTCCGTATGTATTTATAGACGATAGTACCGACTAAGTCTACGAGGAGGAGGAGTTCTACCAAGAAGAGGAGGAAGAGAATTTCAACCACTGCACCAACCAAGGAAAGCTATTGTTAGCAAGATAGAATTAAGCAAGATAACCTAAGCAAGATTCATTAGGCATGCTTTGGTTATACTTTTGACTTATACCTACTCCAAGTTTTATTTACAGGCTTTACTTCCTTTACTTTACCAAAGTTCTTTACTTTGTTTATAGGTAGCATAAAGAGTATAAAACTTGACCTATCTAGTTAGACTTTGATGTCATTATATGGTATGAGATTGATCTTAGCATCCCACATTAGTGAACACTCTTAACTTAGTAGTTTAGAGCTCAACCAAAACTTGATCACTTTAGATGGGAATACTTGGTGAAATTGACTTGTGAAAACCTTGGAATGATGAGTCATTCTATTGAAATGTTTTGACATGTGTTGAGAAACGCAAATGGTTTATGATGATGATAAAAATGAGCCTTAGCCCTTTTATAAAAACATATGGTTGGGTTCGGATGCGATACCATTCCAATTTTACCGTACAACCACAATACCTGAATTGGGTAAGGCTTAGCCGGAAGTTTATATGCATTAGTATTAGTTCCCTCGCGGGAGAGGTTTGAGCTGAGGCTACCTCTCAATGTTGTCCAGCTATGCAGTGCCCAGGATGACAGATGGTCATGGCTGGGAGGCCATACTCATAGGAGAGGTGCTTATACTAGAGTGTGTAACGGAAAGGTTATGTTTGATTATATGCATACTAAGTATGAGGATTTAGGGTTATCCCTGATAGGTGTATCGAATTTTGTGGTGAAAGTGTACCACCTCTGCAGAGTGTCAAACTATTCGAATAACCGTGTCCACGGTTATGGACAGTTGGAGTGGCCATATTGTTCCATTGTCAGATGTTTCCAAAATGACTTATGAAATGAATTGTGACTTGACTTGACCACAACAGAGTTGTGACTATGACAACTAAGTTACCACTTAGGTGATTTGAAACTTTATTTTATCTTTCTTTTCTAAACTTAGCTTAGGTTTCAAACTTAACTTTCCAAATAAACTTAGATCTTAGCATTCCTACTAGAACTATCTTACTTGTTAGTTGTAGTTTGCGAGTACTTAAAGAGTACTCATGGCTTTGTTCCTGGCTATTCCTATGGCCAGACTATGAGGAGGACTACCCTGAAGGAGGACAACAGGATGGCTACGACAACTAGGATCATCTCCCATCGTCAGCATTGCCTATGACACTGAAGATGGACCCCACCGCTACGCTATTTATTCTACTAGTTGATTGTACTAAGACTGGATCATGAGATCCTTTATTTGTGTAAGACCTTATATGGTTTGTAATGGATGATGTACTGTGATATCCAATCTGTTATGTCTCGCAAAAATGGTAATCCTGGGATTGCGATGTATGGCATAACAGGCATCTGGGATTAAAAATCTGGGTGTTGACAAGTTGGTATCAGAGCCATCCTGACCATAGGAGACCCTAGTTAGAATGGACGTCCGAACAAAAACTTAGTTTCAAAAACCAAAGTGAGTATTTATGAAAACTATTTCCTCTCTTATCCTTGAGATTCTTTCTCTCAAAAAAATTCATGTTCCTCTAAAGTCTTACATTACTACTTAAAATTTTGACCCACTTGATCACTTCACTAACTTTCTCATCCTAAATTCTTATAGATGGAAACTCAGCAAGTTCTACCAGTTGGGTAACGGAGGCCAACTGATCTTCTAGAGGGATCTTGATGCACTATCTGAGTACTTGGAGCGTCCTCATCCGGAATTTCTTGGAGCTCAACTCCCGGGTCTACCAGGAGGAGATTTACAATGGCTAGTAACTGCTGATCTTGGAGGCAAGATAGAAGCACCAATGTCCGAGAGGATTCAGTTCTTAGTGAGAGAGAACAACTGGCTAGATGGATTAGCCAGGGAAATGCATGAAGCTCTCGCTCATCTTTGTTCCCAGAGTGTCAACCTAATCCAAGGAACTCACTTTGTTCACTATGCAAGGCGTGATTCTATCGGAATGCCGCTAGAGATGCCAAGTCACCCAGTGTTGAAGCATCAAGTGGAGAACCTCGAGTTCCTACTGTACGACCGATAGAAGGAGTTGGACAATGCTAGAGAGTTCGCCAACCACAACCTCGCCCTTGCCGCCCAGAAGACCCACACTTTTCACTGCTCGTGAAGGATCGTCAGTCTCTTCGCCATCAACGCGCTAAGAAGGATCGCACCATCGACCGTCTTCGCAAGAAGGTAGCCGAGCTTGAGAAGACCATCAAGGAACAAGAAGCTCAGCTTGCCGCAAAAGAAGAAGAAGAAGACGAAGAGGAAGGTGAAGATATCCAAGGGGATATTGACTCCTACCTCAGCAATGATGATGACTATCTGGAGGATGATGCCATGGACTTCTACACCGACGATGATGACTCCGACTTCATCGATAATGAGTAGATGCACTAGAGCACTATCATAGAGTGAGGAGTATCGGTCCCATTGTATCGTAGCTTGCAGAAATGGTTCTTAAAACCATCTGTTTTCCTTTGATGTTGTGGTGTGTGTGGGTTTGTATCGTGTGCTTTGCTTGAATGAATGAAAATAAGTTAGTTGCAAAACCTGAGTCGAACTCAAAGTTTTAGCTTTGAAACCAAAACCATGAACCATAGAACTTTCCCTCTTACCCCTTTATCTACCTCAATCTTCAGATGACTCGTGGAAACCAAGGAGGGAGCAGCTCATCGCAAGACCCAATGCTGCAGACTCTCATTGCAGACCGTGAAGCTAGTAGGGCACAGCGCCAAGCTAATCTAGCAACACTGCAGCAGATCGCCCAGATGGCTCACAACAATCAGAACCATGGAAATCAGGATCATCATGGATCCAAACTCAAAAACTTCCAGAATACTAATCCCCCAATCTTTAACACTTCGGAGAACCCACTGGATGCTGATGACTGGTTGCAGACAATGGAGAACAACTTAGAAGTAGCCGGAGTGGAGGCCAACGAGAGAGTTCTTTTTGCCACCCACTATTTGGCAGGAGATGCAAGAGCATGGTGGAACAGCACCCGCACAATGAACCATGGTCAAGTGATGACATGGGAAGCCTTCAAGATCAAGTTCAACCGCACCCACGTGTCGCAGGGTCTAGTCACAATAATGAGAGATGAATTCAGAGAATTGAAGCAGGGCAGAATGACTATAGTGGAGTACCGTGACAGATTCTTGTCCCTAGCCAGGTATGCACCTGATGAGATCAACACGGAGGCCAAGAAGAAGGAGAGATTCCTGAATGGACTGCATTATGAGATGCAGACTATCCTCGTCAACATCCGTTTCGAGGATCTCGAAGAGCTACTTGACTCTGCCATTCAGATGGAAGGGAAGATCAATCAAGCAAACGACAACCGCAAACGTCAGATGATGCACCAAGGTGGATCCAATAGTCACCAGAAGTACCGTCCCAACCCGTCTACCGGATATGCCCCGCGGAACAATCGACCCCCAATGTCTCGCCCAAGCTACCCCGACCATAGCGGAGGAAATGTGAAGTCCAGAGGAAACAACAATCACCCCGACAACTCCAGCAATTTCAAGCGTGCACCTCCCAAGCACAACAACAACAACATCGCACCTAGAACTGGAAGCAATGTTGTGCTCATGGCAGCGAAAGACAAGTCTCAGATTACTTGTTTCGAGTGAGGAGTGAAGGGCCACTACTCAAATGATTGCCCCAAGAAGATTGCCGCCACTGCCAATGTGAATGCCCCAGCTCAACAGCAGTGTCGTGTTCAACCAGGAAGAAGATTCGCCCCAGGGAACCCTCACAACCGCAACGACCGTCTCTTCCACATGAACACTGAAGAAGCCCAAGAAGCGCCAGATGTAGTGTTGGGTATGTTTTCTGTCAACTCAGTTTTAGCAAGAGTGTTTTTTGATTCTAGAGCATCGCACTCATTTGTCACTGAAGAATTTCCATGCACTAGTAAGATTCACCCAACCAACTTGAAGCATGTCATGATAGTTCAAATTCCTGGTTCAACTACAAAAGCTAGAAAAAATTGCAAAGCTGTGCCTATCAGAATACATGGGATAGATTTTTATGCCAATCTAATAGTACTTGGAACCAAAGGTTTGGAAGTAGTACTAGGAATGGATTGGATGTCAAAGCATAAAGGATTGATTGACTGTGCCAAGAAAGCCATCACCATGACCAGTAGCTCTGGAGTCTCATTAGAGCATATATCTGAAACCTTGCCCCGTCAATTCAAGTGCAACAAGAGTCTAGCCCTACCCACCATTGACCAAGTCAGAGTAGTCTGTGAATACCCCGACGTATTCCCAGATGAATTGCCAGGTATGCCCCCAGATAGGGATATTGAGTTCATTATCGAACTAATCCCTAGAACCGGACCCATAGCCTAGAGACCCTATAGTATGAACCCCTCAGAGTTAGTGGAATTGAAGAAGCAGTTGGATGCTATGTTGGCAACAGGCTTGATTCAACCAAGCGCATCGCCATGGATATCGCCAGTGTTATTTGTCGACAAGAAAGATGGAGCCATCCGTTTGTGCACAGATTACAGGAAGCTGAATGACGTCACCATCAAAAACAAGTACCCTTTGCCAAAGATAGAGGATCTATTTGATCAGTTGACTGGAGCAAATGTGTTCTCTAAGATCGCTCTTAGGACTGGTTATCACCAACTTAAGATTCGTGCAACGGATATTCCAAAGACCACCTTTACTACTCGTTACGGATTATACAAGTATACGGTCATGTCTTTTGGATTAACCAATGCCCCTGCTTATTTCATGAATCTCATGAATAAGATCTTTATGAATTTTCTAGATAAGTTTGTCGTTGTGTTTATCGATGATATCCTTATCTACACCAAGTCAGAAGAAGAGCATGAGCAACATCTGACAATTATCCTTGAAACCCTTAGAGAGCATCGATTGTATGCCAAGTTCATCAAATGTGAGTTTTGGCTAAAAGAAGTAGGATTCCTAGGACATATTGTGTCTGTCGGAGGAGTCGTTGTTGATCCCGCCAAGATCAAAGATGTCGAAGAATGGGAAGCCCCAACCACTCAAACCCAAGTCCATGCATTTCTCGGATTAGCGGGATATTACCGCAAGTTCGTAGAAGGATTCTCGAGCATCGCCAGACCCATGACCCAATTGTTGAAGAAGGACAAGAAGTTTGAATGGACTGACAAATGTGAAGCAAGTTTCCAAGAGCTCAAGAATAGATTGATTTCGGCCCCAATATTGATCATGCCAGATATCAAGAAGCCGTTTGTTGTGTATTGTGATGCATCCAAGATTAGTCTCGGATGTGTATTGATGCAAGAAGGCAAAGTCATACCATATCTGTCTCGACAACTGAAGCAACATGAGTAGAACTACCCTACCCATGATCTTGAGTTAGCAGCTGTAGTTTTGGCATTGAAGACATGGCGTCATTATCTTATGGGTAATCGTTGTGAGATTTACTCAGATCACAAAAGCTTGAAGTATATTTTCACTTAGAAGGAGCTGAATATGAGGCAAAGGAGATGGATAGAGTTAATCAAGGATTATGACCTTGACATTCACTATCACCCCGGCAAAGGCAATGTGGTAGCGGATGCTCTTAGCAGATTGCCGTGTAGACTAAACGCCATGATCAAGGAGAAGCAACCAAGTTTGTATGAGGAGTTGGAGCAGTTTAGAACTGAGCTAGTTAGCAATGGATTTTTAGCTAGCATTGAACTTCAACCCACTTTGATTAGCCAAATCAAGGAAGCCCAGAAGGGAAATGAAAGTATCGATGGAATCAAACATCATATTGGTACAGGAAAGGTACCTGGATTCACCGAAGACGAAGAAGGAGTTCTGTGGTACAAAGGACGTATCTATGTGCTAGCAGATTCGGAACTGAAGCAAGTTATCATGCAAGAAGCTCATGATACTCTTTATTCTATCCACCCCGGAGGAACAAAGATGTATCAGGATTTGAAGGAGCAATTTTGGTGGCACAAGATGAAGAGAGAAATCGGAAGCTACATCGCCAAGTGTGCTAACTGTTAGAGAGTCAAAGCGGAACATCAGAGACCCACAGGACTGTTGCAACCATTGCAGATTCCGGAATGGAAATGGGATTCCGTCGGAATGGACTTTATCACCGGTTTGCCTACTTCTAGTAGGGGAAATGACTCAATCTGGGTCATCATTGATAGACTGTCCAAAGTAGCTCATTTTATACCTGTCAAGACCATAGTTTAAAAAACCGGATCGGTGATCGAACCGGTGAGGCTATCGGTTCAGGATTTTACTGGTCGAACCAGTGGTTCATTCGGTTCGATGGCGACAAAAAACCGTTCCTTTTAATTAAAATTTAAGCAAAAATCAGAGCAAAATAACAATAAAATATATATTAAGCGTATATTTCAATATGTAAGCGCAAAACATGGTGTGATCAAGTGGTATTGCGCCTAACGTGGTGTTATTTCTATCTAAGATAAGGTCTTGAGTTCACTTTCTCTTGCAACTTCTTCTTTTTTCTGGTTTTTTGCTATTTGGACCGGTGCCTCTTAAATAATCGGTGAGGTCACCGGTTCAGGGTTTTTTTAGTTAAACCATCGAACCGGTCCAGTTTTTGAAACTATGGTCAAGATAACCTACCAGAGTTCGAAGCTAGCAGAGTTATACATTGCTAGAATCGTTAGTTTGCATGGAGCCCCCAAGACCATAGTGCCAGATCGAGGAACCCAATTTACCTCGAGATTTTGGCAGAAAGTCCAAGAAGGATTAGAAACCAAGTTGAATTTTAGCATAGCTTATCACCCGCAAACCGATGGACAGACTGAGAGAGTCAACCAAATCTTAGAAGATATGTTGAGAGCTTGTGTGTTAGAATATGGATCAAAATGGGAAGATTGTCCGCCTTTTGCAGAATTCTCATATAACAACAGTTATCAAGCCAGTTTGCAAATGGCACCATTTGAGTTCTTATACATAAGAAAGTATCGTACCCCTTTGAATTGGTCGCAAGTAGGAGAGAGTCAGATTTTCAGACCCGACATTCTCCGAGAAGCCGAAGAGAAGGTTCACAAAGTCCGTGAGCACCTCAAGACAGCCCAATCCAGACAGAAGAGTTATGCTGACAAGAGAAGGAGAGACCTGACTTTCAATGTCGGAGATTTTGTGTATCTCAAGGTTTCACCATTGAAGGGAACCCATCGTTTTAGTCTGAAAGGAAAGTTGGCCCCCAGATATATTGGACCCTTCAAGATTCTGAACCGCAGAGGAGAAGTATCTTATCAACTAGAACTGCCAGAGGAGATGTCAGCCATCCACAATGTGTTCCATATCTCGTTACTTCGCAAATGCCTAGAAGTGTCGGAGAAGACCAAAGTTTTCAAGAACATCGATCACCGAGCTGTTGATATCAACAAGGATCTGACATGTCGTGAAGTGCCCATCCGTATCTTGGAGGAAGCCAGAACCACTAGGACCCGGAGTATCAAATTTCTCAAGATCCAGTGGAGCAACCATACCGAAGAAGAAGCCACTTGGGAGCGAGAAGATTACATTAGGACTGAGTTCCCAAATCTTTTTAGTTCCTAGTTTTCTTTCTTAAATCTCGGGATGAGATTTTGTTTAAGGGGGGAAGGTTTGTAACATCCCAAATCTTTAATCAAGGTTAATCAAGATCCAAACTACCCAATTTAGGGTTAACAAAAACTTTTTCCATTTAAAATCTTTAAGCATTCATATGTGTGTGCATTTAAAATAGGAGTTGTTTAAAATGCCATTATTGTTTGTTCTAATGGTTGTAAAATGATTCTATGATGAATGTCACATCATCTAGATCATTCCCAAACAAAACCAAAGAAAAAGAAATCAAAAAGAATTAAATAAATGGTCACTTTTGCCATTTTAATCTACTAGCCCACTTTGGCTATTCCTAGCACTCAAATTCAACCAGAAAAAATTGTGGATCTTTGCACCCCTTGCTAGTACAAGTAGTGATGTACCAAGTCCCACTTTGTGATCTCCCAAAAACTTTCAAACTCTAATTTCAAATGACAATTGAAAATGGAATCTAGTTCATATGTATAGATCACACTTCTTCAAAAACCATCTAAATGAACTCCATTTAAAAATCCCAAGCAACCACAGAGGTTTTAGCATATGACAAACCACTCCACCAAAAATCTCTGAAAAATTCAAAAGTTTTCTTCATGCGGCCATTTAATCAAACACTTGGCATGCACTGATCACACTCTAGTTTAGGTTCACTGTTTCTACAAGGTTTTGATACCCATTTGCACCCCATTTAATCCCTCTGTCCCTCTTTGATCGAACCAAGCAGCAACCAGCCCATCCCCTAGTCCCCAGCGCCAGTACCACGCCACCCTGAGGCCATGCTCGCCGGCCAACCTTGCCAACGCCACAGCAGACCGCCAGCCCCTCTCCGCCGCTCCAGGAAGCAAGGCGTGACCTCACCGTCGTCCACGGTCCACCCCACAACCACTGCCACGCACTAGACCACCGAGGACAAGCCCCGCCCTTTCCTCTCTGCGCCGCGCTAGAGCATGCCAGAGCGCCATCATCGCCAGCATGCCACACGCCGCGCCTCGACACCAGGTCGCGCACGCCGCTCTGCCTTGACCACCTCACCCCGCTAGACACGGTCGTAACCCGCCGCGCGACCCACACTCGCCGGGAACCACGTCGAGCACCACCTCTGTCTCCCAGAGCACGCGACACTCTCGACCGTTAGCCACCGCCCCTAGCATCGCCATAAAGCTGTAGAGGACCGCCAGGAGGCAAGCCACCATCCGCCTACGTCGCCCATGCCGATAGCACCCTGTATCATTGTCACCGACGAGCTCGCCGTCACCCCCTCGGTCCCTCCTCGAGCCTATATAAGGAGGCCTTCCCCAGCCTCAATTGCCACACCATTAAACTCCACTCTCACCACCAGTCCTTCCCCACCTCTCGCCGGAGCAGCTCGAGCAGCCAGCCGCCAGAATTGAGCCGGAGACAGCCGCAGCAGAGGAGAAAACGCTGCTGTTGACTTCGCCTAAGATCACCGTCGTCGTCTCGTTCGTTTGCCCGCCTCGGCGCACTAGCTGGAGCCCCGGTACGTCCCCACTGCACCCCCACTGAGCCGCTAGGGTTCAGCCTCGCCGGCGACGAGTCCGTCATCGACGATAAGCCCCAGCCATAGATCTGCATTCTAATCCTATGGTCCATCTCTCCCCGTACCGCTCCGCGTGTAATGAGTCACTGATAGGCGGTACCCCCTGGCAGTAGTCCTCAGCGCCGCAGAGTGAATCTGGGCCGGCCCGTTAGTGTTCCCGCGCGACCCAGTTAATTCAAATTTAGATTTTTCCTTTTTAGCTAAAACCTAGTTCTGTCCTTTAGTTTGAAAATCAATTCAGAGAGTTATACAAATCCAAATTGAGTGACTCCAATTTTTTTGGAAAGCTAATGAAAATATCTATCCAAGCCCGTTAGATTTAAATCATTTAGAGTTAGAGATATCTCCTAGTAAAAATAACACACTCAAACATTTTTCTAAAATCAACCACAATAGCTTTTGAGTTGATTCCAACTCTCAAAAATCACATTTAACCATACCTATCTGAATATGTAATAACATTAAGGTTTACATGTAGTGACTTTGGACTAGTACCAAAATAATGCTATATAGGCATTTCTAGTCACTTTAAATCATTAATTATTAAACTTGAACTTATTAAAATGTGATCCAACCTTTAAATCACATTCCCATATATTAGAATATGTGGTGATGACATGTTCCACATGATCCTATATTTTAATTGGAGAATATTAAATCTTAGTTAATTTCAATGAGTAGAAATTACTTTTCTCAAATAAAATAAAGGAAACTAGTTCATTAAACCTTGTGATGTTTGTGATGATAATAGATCATCAAATGCTAAGTAGACTAGTTAAGTATTGTTTGGTGATTGTGTATTCCATATGTATTTATAGATGATAGTACCGACCAAGTCTACGAGGAGGAGGAGTTCTACCAAGAAGAGGAGGAAGAGAATTCCAACCACTGCACCAACCAAGGAAATCTATTGTTAGAAAGCTAGAATTAAGCGAGATAACCTAAGCAAGATGCATTAGGCATGCTTTGGTTATACTTTTGACTTATACCTACTCCAAGTTTTATTTACAAGCTTTACTTCCTTTACTTTACCAAAGTTCTTTACTTTGTTTATATGTAGCATAAAGAGTATAAAACTTGACCTATCTAGTTAGACTTAGATGTCATTCTATGGTATGATATTGATCTTAGCATCCCACATTAGTGAACACTCTTAACTTAGTAGTTTAGATCTCAACCAAAACTTGATCACTTTAGATGGGAATACTTGGTGAAAATGACTTGTGAAAACCTTGGAATGATGAGTCATCTTATTGAAATGTTTTGACATGTGTTGAGAAACACAAATGGTTTATGATGATGATAAAAATGTTAAGGCATGAGCCTTAGCCCTTTTATAACAACTGATGGTTGGGTTCGGATGCGATACCATTCCAATTTTACCGTACAACCACAATACCTAAATTGGGTAAGGCTTAGCCAGAAGTTTATATGCATTAGTATTAGTTCCCTCGCGGGAGAGGTTTGAGCTGAGGCTACCTCTCAATGTTGTCCAGCTATGCAGTGCCCAGGATGACAGATGGTCATGGCTGGGAGGCCATACTCATAGGAGAGGTGCTTATACTAGAGTGTGTAACGAAAAGGTTATGTTTGATTATCTGCATACTAAGTATGAGGATTCAGGGTTATCCCTGACAGATGTATCGAATTTTATGGTGAAAGTGAACCACCTCTGCAGAGTGTCAAACTATTCGAATAGCCGCGTCTGCGGTTATGGACAGTTGGAGTGGCCATACTGTTCTATTGTCAGATGTTTTCAAAATGACTTATAATATGAATTGTGACTTGACTTGACCACAACAGAGTTGTGACTATGACAACTAATTTCCCACTTAGGTGATTTCAAACTTTATTTTATCTTTCTTTGTTTCTGAACTCAGCTTAGGTTTCAAACTTAACTTTACAAATAAACTTAGATCTTAGCATTCCTACTAGAACTATCTTACTTGTTAGTAGTAGTTTGCAAGTACTTAAAGAGTACTCATGGCTTTGTCCCTGGCTATTCCTACGACCAGACTATGAGGAGGACTACCCTGAAGGAGGACACAGGACGGCTACGACAACTAGGATCATCTCCCATCATCAGCATTGCCTGTGGCACTAAAGATGGACCCCACCGCTCGCTATTTATTCTGCTACTTGAATGTATGAAGACTGGATCATGAGATCCTTTATTTATGTAAAAATGGTAATCATGGGATTGCGATGTATGGCATAACAGGCATCTGGAATTAAAAATCTGGGTGTTGACACTCTCTCTCTAGCCCTTGTGACCATGGCCCCAAGTCTGGGCTGTGCGATCAAGGCATACCTGTAGTACGCCGTTGCGCTGCAGGGATTCCTAGCCGGATATCAATTTCCGCACTCCCGGCGGGATCGGGGAGCCGAAGGTATCATCATGCACCGGATGTGTACAAAGACACGAGGCGCAACACTTGGGGCGCTTAAATGTCGTGAGCCAGAGCTGCTGCATGATGAAGATGAAGAAGGAGCAAGGGGTGACCTGCGAGGAGCTTCGCGACCTTGAGGTCGGTTACGAGTACGACTACATCAACCACGTTCCCCGCGGAACATTAACCGCGTACGGTCTACAAGGGTATGTATTCTATATGCATTGGTCGTTACCGCATTACTACATAGATAGATCCTAGGAAGTTTTGGGGTTCCATCGTAGGAAAATTTTTGTTTTCTGCTACGGATAACCTTCAAGATATCGATGCCTTCGTAGAAATTCATCCCAGAGGTACTGAGAATTTAATGACCAACTATACGGCGGGAATAAAAATTCTGGCCGTATAGTTCCGATCGTATAGATATCGATGCCTTCATAGAAATTCATCCAAAAGGTACGGAGGGTTTAACGACCAACTATACGGCAGGAATAAAAATTCTAGCCATATAGTTCTGGTCGTATAGATATCGATGCTAGTTTTAGAAATTTATCTCGAGAGACAGACAGTTTAACGACCAATTATACGGCGGGATCATTGTGATCCGGCCGTATAGTTGTCTCCATATAGCTATTTTTTGTATAAAGAAACCCTAGTTGGCGTCGCCGCCGCAACTATAAGGGCGGAACAACATCACCCGCCCGTAAAGTTCTGGGCGTATAGTTTGGTGCGACCACAAAATTGCACTAGGGCGGCTAGGTCTTCCACCTGTCCTCATTATTTCTCTCATATTCTCTCTCCAAACCTCTCAAAATCCACCTAGAACTCTTGATTCTTCGCGGTTTCATTCGTTTGAGTGGGGGAATCGACAGATCGGTATGTTTCTCTCCCTATCCATGCTTTACTTTTAGATTTCCATGGTTGAAACTCTCACATTGATCTAGGGGATGAACTCAAGCCTATTTTGTTTTTCCTATTAATTTCCCACACTAGGATTGAATTTTTCCACGTAGAATCGTTCATATACCACGTAGAAACTATATCCCAAGGTTTTATGGTGACATTTTTCAGTGCATCATGATGAACAGAATCGGTAACCTCTTTCATTCGAGCAAGTGCCAATGGGGTGAGGGCTCGAGCTCGGGGTCCCGAGCCTCGTGCAACTCCAAGTTGGACATTGTCTCATCGAGGAGGGTGCTGCCCACACGTTGGGCCGACCACAATTTTCTCACAGCAGCAGGGTTGAAGGAGGATTTCAACCTCATGTGCAGCAGGGCAGGGTTGGTGGTACTTGGCTTCGCAAGCCAAAACACCTACACTAAGCTTACCCATGAGTTCCTTGCCTCCTTCTATGATGACCACAGGCAGAAAGGTAATATGTGCATGATAAGCTTCACCATGAACCAGCAGCACTATGAAATAAATTTCGAACAATTTTGCAATGCTTTCAGCTTCCCTCATGTTGGAGAGCCTACTATTACTAACCTCTATAGCATCACAAGTGGAGAGACTTGGGAGGTTATTTATGTTAATGGTGGCAGGCAATTTTATCTGAAGAAGATGTCCACCATTCGTAACCCAACCATCCGCTACTATGTTTTGTTCCTCGCCAACACACTACTAGGGAGAGGTGACACTGGTTCCATGGCCAATGCGTACATGGCAATGATCACCAAGGCTCTCTTCCCCACTTCACCGCAAAGCCCCAATCCTACAACTCTACTCATCCAGCACTTTCGCCACCAAAGCAAGAATACCAAAGGTGATATTCGCATTGGTCAATTGGTAACCCACCTTGCCCATGCATTAAATATTATACTACCTGTTATGGAACCTGTTGACGGCTCCAAACTTATGGGCGTCAAGTATTTGACTGCTTGTGGCTTCCTTGGTGTTTACCATGATAACCGGAGGCTCTGAGCATATCAATTCAGTTATCTTGGTGATGCACAGGGTGAGCAGGTTCAGTTACCCTGCCCCCAAGCCTTCTCGATTGTGGAGAAGGACACTTGGATCCTCACCAAGGACCAAGTGATGGAGATCATGGCCGAGCTCCAGCCCGAGGAAGATGAAGAAGGAGGGCAGCAAGAGTAGGAGCAGGAGGAAGGTCAGGGACACAACCCTACTTGGGAGGGACAGCAGTAACAGCGAGGGGAGATTGGGACCTGTGGCCCAACCAGCCACAACAGGGGTACAGCTACGTCCCCTATCAGGGGTTCAAGCAGCTCAACCTGCGTGTTGGGGAGATCGACCACACTCTTCAGGAAGTGAATGAAGATGTGAATACCTTGACTCACAACTCCAATCACTTCATGGCCCACTTCTCCGACTACTACCATCAGTATCCGCACCAACCGCCAAATGACGGCAACAACTGAGCCTAGAAATAGCCTAAGCTTGGGGGAGGTTTGAAAACCTCCAAACTTTGCATTCATATTTTTATTTCTTATTTTGATTTATTTTATTTCTTCAAATTTGCATGTTTATTTTCATCTTTGCATGTCTAAACCAAAAATACAAAAAATAGTTGTAACTTTATTTGCAAGTTCGTTTCTTTGTTTCTCTCGGAGATTGCTTTATTTCAGGTGCCTTGGCAATAGGGAAACATAGAGGGTGTTCGACTCAAGTATGGGAACGAAGTAAGCAAGAAGAGGTATCACATTCCTTTCATCATCCTCTCTGCAACCTTAAACTGGTCCTACAATTATTTACTTGCTTGCACTGGAGTCACTCCCCGCATAGCTTGTTATCCTAGAAATTCTATTCATTTGCTAGTGTCTTCTTTTTAGCCTTGAAACAATAAGCAATGAACTTGGTTAAAAATACTTCCTACATTTTTACAACAAGAAAAAGCATCTGAAAGATGACTTGAGTCCATGTTTAGCCCCAAGAATTTAATTTCAAAACTACTCCATCCCATTTGAGCTTAATATAAATAAACTCGATAATACCCTTGATTAAAATTGTTTGATAAAATGGATGCTTCGAAGTAGTAGAGATTATGCCACTACTTATTCTAATAATTACCGTAATATATTGCTTTACGCGTGTCATTACAACTCTATCATGCTCCATAGGGAACTATTAACTCCGCTGGCCAACGAACGATCTAAATGTGGGAAACCACTTGATTTCGTCTATTGAGTTATGTAAACATCTGTAGCAGCAATGCTATGACGGTTAAAATCTTTAGTCTCCTCATGGTTTCATGTTCCAAGTGAAGTTCTAGTACTCCTACGACCCATTATTGCTCAACAATTATTTATTGGCATGGTCACGAGTGCACAAAACAGCCCCAATTAACATGTTAAAAATAGTGGCATGATTTCTGTATGAAAGAGTTGAAGTTTTTGAAAGACAAAGCAAGAAAAAGGTGTTTTGAGAGTCTTGAAATTTTGACATGGGAGTAGATGATTTGTTCTTAAATTAAATGTTTTGAAGCCAACATGAGTACTCTTAATTGATTAAACAAACAATACCAAAAAGTTTTCATCTCTCAACAAAGAGAGGCACCAAAAGAATTTGTCTCACTTTCCTAGCTAAACTTTCGACACTTGCTTAGGCATATGATTTATTTGCTAACAAGATATATGTGGTTAGGAAGTGGACTCAGTGCAATGTTGTGAAATACTTGTATGATCATATTTAAGATTCCAGGTATTGTGAAGAAAAGAATTTGACACCAATTCAAACTTGTGAGTTCCTTTCTTTTCAGTCTCGAATCTCCGCTATTCTTCCTTATTTCCTTGTCACTCGAGCGCGAGTAACATCTAATCTTGGGGGAGTTGATAGCTATGAGATTCAAAACATTTTTTATGGATTTTATTGATTGTTTTCTCCCGGATTTGATTGTTTTCTAGCTTTACCTATCGCTAATACATCGGTAGCGAAGAAAACTTGGTTTTTAATGTGTGTTTCAGGTTCTGAATATCGACAGGAGTTTTTAACTAGAGAAACACCATATTGTAGGGGAAACAAGCAAGTCTCGCTTTGGAAGCACACGAGGGGAACTCACAGAAGCTTTAACGAGCAACTATACGGCGGGAATATTTTCCGGTCGTATAATTCATGACGTATAGTTGCCACCACCTTTGTCTTGTCAAAAGGGACAACTTCCATGAAGGGATGGGGGACGAAAACACAACACAATGGCCGCCATACCATCCAACAGGGAGAAATAAGAGATCCGGAGAAGAAGGGGAAGACGTTCTTCATCTCGCTCCATGATCTTCGACCTCCTAGCCAGTACACCCCCTTAGCCACTACTTGTACTTGAGAGAGAGAGAGGGATCTCCACCTTGCAAGACTAGGGTTTGAGATTGTTTCTTCCCATCTTGAATTGTGTTGGATATTTTTCTATTCCTTATTGTGGAACTCCACGGTAATACAAAGACGAATTCCCTTTATTTGATTATATTGATGATCCGTTCTTCTCTCATGTGTGGGTAATTCCCTTGGGCGTGGGAGATGTAGGGGATTGCTGAGATATGATGTGCCTTCATATATTTTCCATTAATTTGTGATTAATTCTAATTACTATATTATGTGTGCTTGACTATTTGTGGGATGCCAAATGCTTGTTGTCCAATTAAGGGCCCAGAAAACATGATGCTTTGTTCTACATAGATAAGATCGTGTTCGCTAGTGGACCGGTCACCCTCGGGTGATACGGGGATATCAATGGAAAACTAGTAGACTCGAGGATAACGAGGAACCACTTTGCTTATTGCATTAGTCTGGTCCAAGGAGTTCAATTGCTAAGCGACTTGATGGGTCTTAATCGCCTAGTGTTTTACCATGGTTTTGGTAACAGGCTAGTAGGATTATTGAAGTTGGGATGAAATCTACCAAGAGGAGTTCTGGTTAATTATGGGTTGCTCACCTACACATATATTTATAAGATTATAATTGTTACATTTATCACTCATCCACCTGGCACAGTCACTATCACCATGAATTGAATCTCCCCGCGCCTTCTTTTGCCATCTAAAGAAAACAACAAAGAACCAACTCGTTCTTTACTTTTATGCTTTATATTTCTGAAGTTTACATTTTAGTTCTATTTAAATACATCTCATTTAATCAAAACCCCATTCTTATTTCAATGCTTGTAGTCAATTCACTCGAAGACCTGTGACAACTTCAGGTGTGATAGAGACTTCACCCATAAACACTTACTTTTGGTCTCCCTGTGGGATCGATATCCGTACTTCAAAACTAGCTATAAACGATCTATGCTCTTGCAGACATCAATATCCAGCCATCTAGATTCAGGTCGAGTTTACTTGGCTCGAATCTTGAGTAGAATTGAATATCCATCCACCTAGATTTGGGTCGAGTTTACTTGGCTTGAATCTTGCACTACTAGGGAAAAGCTTACTCGAATCGCATCTCAAAAGCCATTAGAGGCACACATGGGATGCGACTCGGGCGCCCCGCTACTAGTATTTTTTACCCAAGTCGCATTTCATATGTGCCTCCTATAACTTATATATGTGAGGCGCATATGATATATATGCACCTCATATATTATACGATGCGCATATAGATAGATATGCGCCTCGCATATCTAGGGTATACAAGGCGCATATCAGATGCACCTTGAGTATGTCTGAAATATGCGCCTCTAATACCTTTACAAATGCGCCTCGAATAGCATTTTCGAATTTCAAATTTACCTGTGGCGCCGACGCCGTCAAAATGCAAAAAACACCCTCGTCTTGAATTGTAAAAGCAATCAAGTCCATGCATCACCGTCGTCGTGTCGCCTCACCGGAGCATGGTGGTCGTGGCCACAACCACAAACTACCACCGTGGGTAGGTGCGGGAGGCCGTGGCCGCGCTAGTTCTTGAGCGAGAGGTGTCAAGCCGAGGAGGAGGAGGTGGTAGCCAGAGGAGGAGGAGGTGGCGGCCAGAGGAGAAGAGGATAAGGGAAGGAGAAGGAGAAGGTGAAGGTGAAGAAGAGGAGAAGGAGAAGGGTAGGAGGAGGTGGCAGTGGCGTCCCGAGGAGAAGAGGGGAAAGGAAGGAGAAGGTGAAGGAGAAGGTGAAGGTGAAGAAGAGGAGAAGGTAAGGGGAGGAGGAGGATACAAGGAGAAGGAGAAGGGAATGAGAGGAGGAGAAGAGAAGAATGGGAGGGGAGACTCGAATTTGTAGTGTCCAGCCATGCTTATCCGAGGCACACCACAATAGGATGCGCCTCCTATAAGTTAGCTAAAAAATTGCAGGACAAAATCTTCTTTTTGCCATATCTTTTTTCCTTTTCGAATTTTGAGAATCTAAGAAATCGATATTGACGAGGGGTTAAATCATCAATGCCCATTATTAATGGACTTGGGTTCGAGGAAATGGGGAGCACTGGAGGCATCGATCGGCTAGCAGACAAGCACACAGGGGACATGAGGTTTTACCCAGGTTCAGGCCTCGTAGAGGATCCTACTTCTCTTGTCTGCTCTTGATTATGAGGGAGTCGAAGGTTACAAAGGTGCACAGATGCAATCTAGTGGTGTGTATGCAGGGGTGTATGAGTTCGTCCTCCTTGCTACCCCGCTCTTGGACTTTATATAGAGAGGCTAGGTCTCGGGGTAGCAGGTCGAGTCAATCACAAGTTAGGGTTTCCCTTTTAAGTTTCTATCTACACCTTGTCGTGTCCTTCTAGAAGTCGAACTCCAATGGGCCACCCGAATATTTGCTGGGCTTCGATTACACCACGAGCTCCTTCTTGGGACGAACCGTATAGGATAATATTAGGTACCTGTAAAGTATCCCCACGTCAGATATATTATAGATTTTTTCGACATTGTATGCAAAAGTTATGGCCGTTTTACCGTGCCATAACCTTTTTTGCAAAAAAAGTCAAAATTGATGTTTGTTGATTTTCCTACAAACTAGACCACATTACCAACCTACATGTCAAAGGATTTTAAAATTTGAAGTGTTTTTCATTTTCTTTTATTTTTTGCAAGACAAAAAAGGCGATCCACGAGGGGGCAGAATTTGGATGGTCCACCTTATTCGAGGCGCATATGGGTTCAATATGCGCCTCCTATATTGCAAAATACTCGAGGCGCATATCTGGTGGTGCGCCTCACCAACCAACACCGGGCCCACCTCACTTACTCGAGGTGCATGTAATAGTGATGCGCCTCCAATATTGCAAAATACTCGAGGCGCATATCTGGTGGTGCTCCTCCTATATTGTGGCACCTACCACAACTGGGCCCACCCACCTTACTCAAGGCACACCTATTTCATATGTGCCTCAAGTAGTTGAACTACTCGAGGAGGATGCGCCTCAAGTAAAGGGACAGCCAGATCTGGTTCGTACATGCGATATAGGAGACACATCCCTCAAGAATGCACCTCTAGTATTAATATATAAGAGTCGCATCGTTTAGACATGCTCCTTGTATATTTATTGAAGGCGCATATTTGAGGGATGCGCCTCCTATAATCATGTCTCCTATAGGCTTTTTCCTAGTAGTGTTGAGCAGAATCAAATATCCAGCCACCTAGATTCGGGTCAGTTTACTTGGCTCAAATCTTGAGTAGAATCGAATATCCAGCCACCTAGATTCGGATTAAATTTACTTGACTCGAATCTTGAGTAGAATCGAATATCCAGCCACCTATATTCGTGTTAAATTTACTTGACTCGAATCTTGAGTAGAATCAAATATCCAGCCACGTAGATTCGGGTTAAGTTTACTTGACTTGAATCCTAAATAGGATCGAATATCCAGCCACAACTTTAGTCCTGGTTGAAGCCACGAACCAGGACTAAGGTTCGTGGCTTCAACCGGGACTACCCTCTGCTTATAACCGCCACCTGCTCCTCTCCCCGAAATCCATATCTATTCTTCGTGAAAACCATAGAGTCCCAACCCTTGGAGGCACCGCCATGACCCGATCGAGCGACATCGGCAGGCTTCCCGATTTTGATGCCCACAGTCGATGCCCCGTCAAGCCCATCATCGCCGTGCCCGAACTCCCCGGCCAAGCCCGCCATCGCCGCGCCCGAGTCGATGTCGTCGCCGCGCCCGCAGTTGTCGCTTGCTCCAGGAGGTCTATCAGCCGCCGCTTCCATGCCCCCCACGCCCGCCGGCCGCCGCATCCACGCCCCCCATGCATGTCGGTGGGTGCACCCAAATCAATCTCCATTTGTGTTTTTTATTAATTAATGGTGAATTTGTATGTATATTTGTATTTGTATTTTAGAATTTGTATTAACAGTGAATTGAGAAGATATTTTAGGATTTGTATCTAGTAAATAAAAAGTATTATATATGGACATTC
Organism: Avena sativa; assembly: GCA_916181665.1. Lineage (NCBI taxonomy): Eukaryota > Viridiplantae > Streptophyta > Magnoliopsida > Poales > Poaceae > Avena > Avena sativa. The sequence goes on along the minus strand of OV702288.1, from coordinate 621,064,792 downwards.
TATATAGAAATGTCAAAAGAATTAGAAAAATATCCGCATATATATTTGGACATTCTATATTCACATACGCACATTTCTTGGAAAAAAGAACACTATTTGTGTCATGTGTAGAAGACACGATTTTAGATGCTATAACATGATTATTCTTGGACAATTTTACCTTTTTATACAAGTCATATAAAATTGGTCTTTTCTCTCAAAACTTATGTAAGAACATAAAATGATCCCGGCCACGCCTCGCGTCGCCGACCACACCACCGCGCAACTGGTGAGCTATTGGTCCTCCAGGACCTCTCCTCCATCTTCGGATCGACAAAGTTTCGTGTCGGGGGAGTAATGTATTCGGGTCAGGGGAGTAATGTCTTCGGGTCTACGCACGCCATATAGGGACGATGGACGGGTGCAAAAACATGCGCTATATAGGGATGATAGATGGAAGCGGCAACCATTTCACGCGGAACAACGCATCATCAACCATTTTGCATGGTTTTCTTAACTCCGTGGAGAAAACTATTTCGCGTGGTGTGCTTAATTCATTAGCACTTTGTTGTGTTTATAGCATTAAAATAACTTGCAAGTCTTTGCAGAAATTATGGACCGTGATGAAGAACAAGAAGAGATATTGAGAGATATGATAGCTGGTGGAGATGATATCACCTTACGGTTTCTAAACGACTCCGCTAAGGGAGTGGAGGATCTCGAGTGAAGAGATGACTCCGGTGAGGGAAGAGCTGACTCCCGTGAGCAAAGAGACGGCTCCTGTGTTGGAACCTTGACTACAAAGTCCGGTGACGTATATAAATTAAGCCGCTGCTGACTACATGCATTAATTTATTTGTATATATATTAATAATTCTTTCTTCTTTTAGCCCTCTGGATCGAAGCAATCTTTTGTAAAAAATGATGCCCAACCAAAAATTTGGGCCCCAATTCTAGTTTCAAGATCGAAGAAGTACCTGAAGATGGCGCCCTGATTTCTCCTAGGCAGAACACAAAATTATTTGTATGTAAATGCGGAGTTATTGTGAAGGACAACATCCTAATCACCATTCAAGAATGGAATAAGCTAAAAGGTGGATGGAGTTAGTTATGTCAAGGATAGATCCAAATATATGCTTTGGAATACGCTCATGACAAATTTCACCCTACCGCTAGAGGTGGATCCATAAAACAAAGTTATAGAGCCAAAAGTCAAGGCGTGGGCTCTTAATAAGATGGTCACACAATTCACCAACCACAAGAAAAGATTATACAAGGACTATATCCTAGAAAAAATACTACAGAGTTCACTAGAGAAAATGAGAAGCTAAAAGATCACTGGAACGAATTTGTTGAGTATGAGACATCAGCTGAAGCTGTGAAAGGGTCAGAAATAAATAAGGAAAATGCCACGCTAAAGAAATATCACCATGTTATGGGGACAGGTGGCTACACGGCTGCTAGGCCTAAGTGGGAGAAAGTTGAGAATGACCTGATTGATAAAGGGATCAATCCAGAGACATCGGAGTGGGTCGAACGGGTAAAGTCTTAGTTCTACGGGCATGGGGAAAGTTGAACCCAAAAATAGGGAAGTTTATTTTTACAAAAGAACATCTTGTAACACCTTATGAAGCCCTTAAAACTGCAACGAAGGATGTGCGGGAGGGGAAGTTCTATCCAGATAGAGAGAATGATGAGCTGACACGCGCCCTTGGGAATAAAGAACACAAAGGATAAACAAGAGGCACATCAGGCTCCCTTTCATGGAAGCTTGGGTTTCTCGACGACAGGAAGAAATATCCCGATAGAAGCCATCAGAGAAGAAAGGACAGGGAGGCAGACCGGATGCAGCAGATAGAATAAACATTAAGGAGACAACATGAGCAAATAAATACACTTAGCCCACAAGCTACCAGCCCATCTCAACGGCGGGACAAAGATCCTGCATTCGATGCTACCAGCCCACCATCTCAATGGAAAAGCAACGTGGCTTCTATTGAGCTCCCGACTGATGATGATGCACTGATGATGACTCCTCGCTACCCCGTGGATGATATCACGGAGAGGGAAAATTGTGAGATGCATCTGATAGTTATGAATATATCCATGAAGGTGGTGGTCGGCTTTGCCTTACCTTATGGACCTAGACCAACTTACCATTTCTCTCCGGTTCTACATGGCTACGTTGATGTCGGGGTGGATGAAGTTATGAAGGGATTTGAGCACGTGAAGCTTGACCTCCCTACAGGTGAAGGGGATCTGAATGAACTGGGAGAAGCCACGAAAAGCACAATTCTATGGCGAAAGGAAAACACTATGCTTCCAAATTGGATGCTGATGAGTGCATATTTGCATCATGTCTTATATTATTATTTTGTACTGTAGATATAGGATCTTAGTATTTTACGGCATTCGCGCGCATGTTTTATGTCTATTTAAACCACGATCAGGACAGATGATGGATACAACGGACATAATTCTTGGAGCAGTTATATTAGGGAGAAAAGGAGTAAAAACAACGTAAATCGCTTATTTGGGAAATATCAATAACACCAGAAGAAAACCCGAAGCAATCAAAGTATACAGATGATTTAACGACCAACTAAACGGCAGGAATAAATTTTCCGGCCATATAGTTCCCGCCATATAGTTGGCGCCGCCACCGCGTCCTCAAATAGTTTCACCCCGTGCAACTGGATCAGAGAGACGACATATAGAACACCTAGAAATTGTCGAAACCTCGCCTCTAGAAGGCATCTAGAGGGGGAACTCGTCCACCGGGGATCCATCTTTGCCCTGCGCAGATCCGGGAGGCTAAGGCATCGATCTTCATCGTCAACCGCTGCATCACCACCATCTACACCTTGTCTAGATCTTGTTGTAATTCCTGTACTCATTGTGGATTTATACAAGCACTATTCATCTATGCAAGATTCCATTGTTATTGCCATGATCTTGATTGCCTCCATGTCTGAGTAGATCATTAGTTTTTGGGGAGATGTAGAAACCCTAGTATGAGATTGAAATAAGATAAAGTTTATTATGATATTCATCGTTGTGATCATGTGTTAGATTGTCTTCATCTTGATGTTGAGAGAAGTCGGCCTCTCAATATTTGCCTCTTGTGGGGACTTGATGGAGGGAACTACTTGTTGGTGGACGGAGGTGTGTTAGCAGTACAGTGACTATAAAGTTGTTGGAACCCTTAAGTATCAACTTGGGAACTGAGGAAACTCACGGAACAGTATCCATGCCATGGGATACGTCCTACGGGATTAAGTCCCTTAATAGCGTAGTAATTTGATTGATGTCGATTGCTGACTGCTATGGTTGTGAGGATGATGTGAGCAGTAGTTGCTTCTTGTTCGTCCAAATACGGAGTTCCTCCCACACATACACAGTTAAGAATGTTCATGATAATAATCTTTACTTTAGCTCTTTATAATGCTAGAGGTGTATCCTCTACTCCCTAAGAACGCCTTTTTCCCTGTTGCAGTTCAAATATCTTTTACATAGTGATACTTACTTTCTGTATTTAGTTACTTCACTTTACTTATTGTTCTCTCATACCAAAAACCCAAAAACACCTTTTTACACAATACTCGCATTTTATCTTGTTACTTAGAACTTTATTTAGCATTTCTATTGTAGTATTTAATTCAAGAGTTATTAGACTTCAGACTCCTGCTCCGTGTGGGATTGATATATTTATTTCAAAACTAGCTACAAACGATCTATGCACTTGCAGTCATCAAGCTATTTTTTGGCGCCGTTGCTGGGGAGCTAAGCACTGTAGTTCTTTTAGTTTTTGTTTATTTATTTTTGTCTTTCTAAGTTTTGTTTTGAGTTACAGGTTTCCACCAACATGATGGAGTTTGAGCATATGGCTAGTGCTAACCCATTCAGCCACTTTGGGAAGCCTTATGATATTAATAAAAGAGACAACTCCAACAAAAAGACAAGGGGGTTTGAAATAAATCCTCTATAACTTGGTATTCTACACAAGAAGCAATTTACTGGAAATGAAGAAGATCCTGATCCATATGAGCATATTGCATGCTTCAAAGATATATGTGGCAGTTTCCAATTGACGGGATATAGTGGTAATAAGGTAAGGGTTAAAAAATTTAGTCAGACTTTGACTAGTACAGCTCTCTCATGGTATAGATCTCTACCCCCAGAAGCCACTACTACTTAGGATAATTTAGCCTATGAGTTCCTAGCAAAATATTATCCATTATCGAAATCTTTTGGAATCAGGTGTCTTTTAATGACTTGGAGGAACCATCCTAATGAAGGACTAGTAAGAGCTTATATCAGATTTAAATTTTTACTTAATCTATGTCCTCATCATGATTTGCCTAAAAGGTATTTATTGCATATCTTTTATGGCGGTTTAATTGAACCTAATAAAATTGAATTAGACTCTTTCACGCAAGGAGTCTTTATGAATCTTCCTATAACTAAAGCTTGGGCTTTACTTAATAGAATTCACAATCATAGAGTTTCATGGAATTTTGGTCTAGGAAGTGAAGGAGGCGTAGAAATAGATCATGATTGTATTCATGACTAATAAAAAGGGCCATGTTAAAGAATTATCTAAAGAACTTTATTTGGATTCAGATCTTGTGTTGCAAGTTGTTAAATCTTTTACAGAACACATCAAAGATCCAAAAGAAGGTTTGGTCAAGTATGATCCACCACCCGAACCTGGGAATAAAAGAGAAGTTAAAGCAACACTGACCTCTCTAGAACCAACAGATGACATACCTTTCCCTAAGATTGCAAAGAAGCATATTTTTGAATATGAACAGGTCAAAGCAGTACAGGAGAAAAAGGAAGAAGAAAGTATGCCAGAAGTTGAGGAACATCTGGAAGAAACCAAATATGAAGAGGTAACCAAGGAAGCAATTATGGCTATGTATGCACATTGTAACATAGTTGAACTTGATGAAGAGACTTCCGTATTGGTTGAAAGTAAAACAAAGGTAAAAGATGTGGGTAAGCCTATTCTTCTATGCATATTTAAGGAAACCTCGCATTATGGTTTATGTGATCTTGGCACCAAAGTTAACGTTATATCTTATGATTTCTATTTAGAAATAAAAGAAGAAATAGGACAAGCTACAATTGAAAATACTGATATGACAATCATGTTAGCCAATAAAACTCTTAGAATTCCAATGGGAGTAGTTGAAGATGCAACTGTCACAATTGGCAATAAAAACTTTCCTATAGATTTTGTAGTTGTTGATATGTCAGCTGACACTCTTTGCCCAATTATATTTGGAAGAAACTTTTTGAGTGATGTAGGTGCCAATGTTGATTTCAAAAAGTAGATTGTGTCTCTTAAGCTTGGGGAGTGGAAAAAGAATTCCACTTTTCCAAATTTAAATACAAACCTCCACAAATACAAGAAGAAGAGAATGAAAAAACTATTGAGGAAATGGCAGCTCTCTTCTTTAGTAACCAAGAAGAAGAAATAAATAAAGACTTAAATTATGAAGAAATAGTTATGGAGGATAAGTCCCTAGAACAACTAGAAGGTGAATTCGATTCACTTCCCATTATAGGGCCTCCAACTAATGAGGCTTTCGAAGAGCCAGAAAAGAGAGGGGATGAAGAATTACCACCCCTAGAGTTGAAGACTACCAGATAATCTTAAATATAGATATTTAGATGATACAAATAAATTTCCTATTATTAGTGATAAACTTTCAGGGGATGAAGAATAAGAAATCATGAAAATACTTAAGGAGCATCGCAAGGCCTTTGGGTACTCAATGGATGATTTGAAGGGCATTAGTCCCATGATAACCGTCCATCGAATATTCATGGAGCAAGGTGCTAAACCAGTTGCAGAATTTAATAGACGACTCAAGCCTGAAATGAAGGAAGTGGTAAGAAAATAAATAGTATACCTATTGGACACATGTATAATCTATCATGTAAAAGAAAGTGAATGGGTAAGTCATGTTCATTGTGTCCCTAAGAAGGTCGGTTTTACCGTTGTTCCTAATGAAAATAATAAATTGATACCTACTAGAACTATTGTTCGACATAGGATGTGTATAGATTTCAGAAAATTGAATAAAGAAACTAGGAAAGATTATTATCATTTACTGTTCATAGATCAAACTTTAGAGAGGTTGGCAAACCATACTCATTTTTGCTACTTGGACAGATACTCTGGTTTTTCTCAAATAGCTATTCATCCTAATGACCAACTTAAAACAACTTTCATTAGTCCTTATGGTTTACATGCTTACCGATGTATGCCTTTTTGTTTATGTAATGCTCTAGCTACTTTTCAAAGATGCATGACTGCTATTTTTGCAGATTTTATAGAACTAATCATGGAAGTATTTATGGATGACTTTTCTTTCTATGGAACTTAATTTACTAGTTGTTTGGATAATCTCAAAAGAGTTTTGTAGCATTGCGAAGAGACCAGTCTTGTCCTAAACTGGGACAAGTGACATTTTATGTTCAAAGAAGGTGTAGTCCTTGGACATAAGGTATTAGGTAAGGGAATTGCAGTGGATAGAGCTAAGGTTGAAGCCATAGAGAGAATGCCACAACCTAGGGATATAAAAGGTATAAGGAGTTTCCTTGGTCATGTGGGTTTTTATAGAAGGTTCATTAGAAATTTCTCTAAAATATCTAAACCTTTGACTAACCTTCTACAAAAGGGAGTAAGATTTAAATTTGATGATAAATGTCTTGTAGCCTTTGATAATCCTAAATATGCTTTATCCCATGCTCCTATCATTAAACCACCCATCTGGGATATGACTTTTGACTTAATATGTGAAGCTAGTGATGATGTTGTAGGAGTAACTCTGGGACAACATATAGGTCGCAGATTTAATATTATACATCATGCTAGGAGAACTCTCAATAGTGCTCAAAAGAATTATCCTAAGGAGGAAAGGGAACTTTTTCTGTATTTTTCTCCTGCGATAAATTTCGTTCTTATATAGTTGATGCAAAAGTAAGAATTTATACGGATCGTGATGGTTTAAAACAACTCCTTGAGAGGAAAAATCATAAACCAAGACTTACCCGCTGGATCCTTTTACTTCAAGAATTTGAGTTGCAGATTACGCAGAGGCAAGAAATAAAGATGTTGGATGTAATGTCTATATTTGCCCAGCAAGACACTAATCTTATTAAGAGGAACTTTAGTCCTGGAGATTTTCTCTTACGAGAATTATTAAATGAAATAAGGTCAATTTATCCAAAAGAAAAGAAGTCTTTATTGTTAGAGGAGCCTGTCATCCCCGACTAAGTAAACGGTAAGTCCAAGGTAAGTGTTCTTACTCAAATAAGTGATTTTTTTCACAGATTTTACTTTTCAAATTTTTGCCTTTGAATTTGTCGTATTTTTTTGATGTTTCTGAAAGTTTTTACCAACTATTCGGGCGCAACTATATGATCAGAGAAAAATCTCCCGTTGTATAGTTGATCGTTAAACCCTCTGTATCTTCTTTGCAAAATTGTTTTTGATGTTTGGATCTATACGGTCACAACTATACAACCGGGGAAAATATTTCTGCCATATAGTTGGTTGTTAAACTCTCAGACAAATCCTATTTTTGATGTATGTATCTATACTGTCGCAACTATATGACTAGAGAAAATATTCCGGCCGTATAGTTGGTCGTTAAAACCTCAGACATTTTCGTTTACTCTTTTGTATTTCCAAAAAAAGGTATTGTCGGTTCCGAGTCGCAACTTAACCGACCTGGACTCGAGATATTTGGAAATATCTGCTCGGAACCAACTTTACGGCCGGAGCTATACGGGTCGCGCCCGTATAGTTGGTCGTTACACGGCAGGACTCCTTCAAATCCGCGATTTCTTTCCCTATTTCGTTAAGATTCTTTTCTTGGGCAAGAATTTGGTGTTTCTCGCGAGTTTTACCGACCTCTGACCCCCCTTATATGCTGCCATATACTCTCTCTCTAATTATAATCACCTGGAACCAATCTAGTCATGCGTTATCCCGTCCCAGGCCGTGGAAATCCCTAGGTCTCATTGCTCCTTATAGGGACCACTCTAGCAGCCCGTCCATGGAGGACGATGACGAGGAGGTGGAGAGGTTTATCCCGGGGTACAAGGAGTACGTCGAGCCAAGATTCTACAACAACGTTTCCAACGAAGGTTGGAGTGACGTCTACATCTGTCGTGATGTCTATGATCCCCTGGAGATCAACTGGGCGGCAATGAAGAGAGCAAGAAGAGAGATAAGGTCACAAGCCACATGGAAAAGGGCGCGTGGAGATGGTCAAGTTCATCGCCATGGTCCCCAAGCCACACAAGCATAAGGAATTACCTAATATTGGTGCAGGTGCTAGCAAGGGAGCGAAGGTGCCACTCATGAAGCCTACCATTGGTGCTCGTATGAGGGTGAAGCCTCAAGAAGAGTGGAGGAACGGTTTCCACTTTCCCGATCTATCAATTATGGATGAGGAAGAAGAAGTTGTTCCCAGGACGAAGGATCGCGTGCGAGCACTAGAGATATATCAAAATAAGGAGCTACTCCATCGCATTGAAGTCCACCACCGTCTCAAGGAGATAGAGAAGAAGGATGATCTTATCCCATTGGTGACTAAGCTCGCAGATAAAGTGGACACTTTGCAATTTGATTTGCGCGGGTGCTACAGCCGCATCACTGCTCTGGAGGATACCAACAAGAAGCTACGAACCGCAGTGTTACATGCCATGGCACCACAGTGATCTACAATAATCACGGTATCAAATAATCGCAAGGGATTATTTGATCCCGCCTGGCTTGATTCCAAGCTTGGGGAGATCTTTAAGACCTTGTAATCTCTCTTATAAGTTTTACATTACTATTTTAGTTTTGCATTAATTCAAATTAGAAATAAAGTTTGCATCATTATAATTCCCTTCAGGAATAGTTGATCCCTTTTATGAAATTCCGAGTTTATTATCATGTATGGAGCAATATTGAGTTTGTGTTTGTCATATTGGATACATGAATGGCCTGAGTATAATTTTATGTGTACTTGATGATAGCAATAGGAGTCTTCCACACCATTGGTATTAATGGAACATACAAAGATAATTTGGTCAATATGTTGTAAGTTCATGGTTTGATTTATAAAGAAAAAATTATCTAATCAGTTAAGTTTAAAAAGAAACCTTGAACAAAGGAAAATAAAAGTGTTATCAAATTAGAGAAGATCAAGACGAGGTAGAATATTCAAGCTATAAAGATTTCTTCATATACAATTGGAATTTGGTAATTAAGATCGTTAAACTTTGAATTCCTACATGAAGTGGAATGTATGGCTAGCTCCTTTGCACAATACTTAAACAAAAGTGTGAGCATATATATACAAAAGAGAAGAAAAGAAAGAAGAAAAAGAGTGAATGTGCAAAGAGCAAATAGGCATACACCACTATATTGTAGTATGACAAAGAAATGTTTGAGATTTTAAATCCCAAGTGAATATGTTAATCTGAAAACACTTGGGACTATCTCGCTAACTCATTCGGTTGAACTGAATACTTTTACATCATATTGAGAGTGTTCTTTTGTGAGCTGTTAAATGTTAAGTATGGAAGCCTGCTAATATTATTCGTATGGTTCGAGTAAGGTAATATTCATGAACTTTTTCCTATGTATCATATATGATAAACACATCCTGCATCTGCCTCATTTATTTTATCGGCTCAGCTTAATGAATATGGGGATCACATCCATTAAGCTAAACTTGCTCGGGACGAGCAAGAGTCTAAGCTTGGGGAAGTTGATGAGTGCATATTTGCATCATGTTTTATATTATTATTTTGCACTATAGATATAGGATCTTGGTATTTTACAGTGTTCGTGCACACATTTTATGTCTATTTTCACCAGGATCAGGACAGATGATGGATACAATGGACACAATTATTGGAGTAGTTGTATTAGGGAGAAAAGGAGTAAAAAACAACATAAATCGCTTATTTGGGAAATATCAATAACACCAGAAGAAAACCCGAAGCAATCAAAGTATATAGACGGTTTAACGACCAACTATACGACAAGAATAAATTTTTTGGCCATATAGTTCCCGCTGTATAGTTGGCGCTGCAACCGCCTCCTCAAATAGTTTCACCCCGTGCAACTGGATCAGAGAGACGACATACAGAACACCTAGAAATCGCCAAAACCTCACCTCTAGAAGGCATCGATCTTCATCTGGAACTCGTCCAACTGGGATCCATCTTCACCCTGCGCAGATCCGGGAGGCTAATGCTTCGATCTTCATTGTCAACCGCTGTATCACCACCATCTCCATCCATCACATCTATATCTTGTCTAGATCTTGTTGTAATTCCCATACTCGTTGTGGATTTATACAAGTACTATTCATCTATGATAGATTCCATTGTTATTGCCATGATGTTGATTGCCTTCATGTCTGAGTAGATCATTAGTTCTTGGGGAGATGGAGAAACCCTAGTAGGAGATTGAAATAAGATAAAGTTTATTATGATATTTATCGTTGTGACCATGTGTTAGATTGTCTTCATCTTGATGTTGAGAGAAGTCGACCTCTCAATATTTACCTCTTATGAGGACTTGCTGGAGGGAACTACTTGTTGGTAGAAGGAGGTGTGTTAGCACTTATAGCGACTATAAAGTTGTTGGCACCCCTTACATATCAACTCGGGAACTGAGGAAACTCACGGAACACTATCCATGCCATGGGATACGTTCTACGGGATTAAGTCCCTTAATAGCGAGTAATTCAATTGGTGTCGATTGCTGACTGTTGTGGTTATGAGGATGATGTGAGCAGTGGTTGCTGCCTATTCGTTCAAATATGGAGTTCCTTCCACACATACATAGTTAAGAATGTTCATGATAATAATTTTTACTTTAGCTCTTTATAATGCTAAAGGTGTATCCGCTACTCCCTGAGAATGCCTTTTTCTCTATTGCAGTTTAAATCTCTTTTACATACGCGATACTTACTTTCTGAGTTTAGTTACTTTACTTTACTTATTGTTCTCTTATACCAAAAACCCAAAAATACCTTTTACACAATACTCGCAATTTATCTTGTTACTTAGAACTTTATTTAGCATTTCTATTATAGTATTTAATTCAAGAGTTATTAGATTTCAGACTCCTGCTCCCTGTAGGATCGATATCTTTATTTCGAAACTAGCTACAAACAATCTATGCATTTGCCATCATCAGACGCCGAGGCCACCGACTTCTCAGAGTAGCAATCCAGCTCAATCTCTGTTGTCAAAGCCGTCTCCGGCGCGTATGCAGACTCTGTCGCGTATGCAGACTCCGCCGTGTCAGCAGACTCCACCGCATCATCCCTCATTGCAAAATCAGAAGAGCACCGCAGCTCCAGTGGCTAGTACTAAAGTTGCGAAGAAATCCTTAGTAGGTACAAGGACCAAAGTCAAGGAGGCTCCTGCCAAGTTACCTTACGACCTGACTGATGAGAAATACAAAAGGGTTGTGGATGAAGATGTGAAACGCCAGCTTGCATCAAAATGGCCCCCGCCAAAGCAGTATATAGCACCGAAAACAGTGAAACACTTTGTGGGCATGCTTGAGCGACCAAGGCCAGAACATCTGGTATCAGACTATGATTGCTCTATTATCAAGTCACATAACATGAATGTGTAGTGGTCGAGAAGTAGTAGTGCAAGCGGGAAAACAATTCCGCAACTCGGAGAACATAAAAATCAATCGTGCCCCCTGCTCAACTTTTTTCCGATGATGATCTGGTGGTTGCATAACTACTCGCACAAACCACTAGAGATCTTGGTATGACTGTTGCTCAATACTTAGGCAAGGAAGACACATCCATGGCTAAAGTAGCATACAAATACGAGTACGAAAAGCCTCTCGTCAGATGTGAGGAGGTCTCGCATCTACAAATACAAATGCGAAAATTGGATGAGTGCTACGTATAAGCCTCAAAGGAAGGGATCATGCTCATAGCGGCAGTTAGAGAGGATCATTACTTCCGTAAAAATGACGAGATACATATTGAATTTATAGAACTAGTTCAGTTATTCAATCAAGACGCCCTCGACAAATCTCTCGTTAGTTGCTATTGTATGTAAGTGATTTATTTCTATAATTAAGTCTCTAGCTCAGCTCGATCATTGCATGTATAATTATCCGCACTATATTATTTTGTACGCTATTATGCAGAATGAAGATTATCGAATGCAAAAGAGGACAAATCTATGACCTTGGGTTCATTGACCCAAATACCATTCATGAAATTACGGTAAAATAACATGCCAAGGACATAGAGGATTACTTGCTAAGGTTTTTAATGAAACAATAAACCAAAACAAAAATAATATTTCCTTACAACTTGCACTGAGTGTTACTATCTTGTACACATTCGATTTCGTTTACTCGATGTTAAGTGTAATTCATGATTTATGCGTGTGCAAGTTTCACTTTATTCTGCTAATCATTTAATTGACCAAGGAAAAGTACTTGTCATGGACTTGAAATGTAAAAACCCTGAGATATGGGCGGATCTGATTCAAATGCTTTAGAGGTAATTTCAATCATTATCGCACTATATCAGCATCCTTCATTCATTTCCTGATATCAAGTAATTAATAACTCATTTACTTATTTTCTTTGCTAGGCAGGGTTTGGAAACGATTCATCAAGGCTGTTAGGGGTGAATGGAAAGAGGAGTTGCGATTTCGAGAACTCGATGTAAGTAGTACTATAGCTAGGTCTGCACATCTCTTTGATTCTTCTTTTAATACCATTACCATGCTTGATTATTATTTTGATTGAACTCTATTCTCTTGAAGTGTTTAAGGCAGGAAAATGGAAATAATTTATGTGGATACTATGTTTGTGAGTACATTCACCATACGACCTGTGGCAGCACAAAATTTCACAACAACTTGAAGTATGTAAACAATGTTCACAATCTTATTTTATTACCATCAATTGTGTTGAGTTTCATTCATATATATTGATCCCCTTCTTTAAAGAGTAAAATGCACCGGAGGTCCTAAAAGTTTGGACAAAACCGTATACAGGTCCTAAAAGTTTCAAGTCGTATACCAGAGGTCCTAATTCTTAGTTAGTTATGCACTGCAGGTCCTAAAATTCTCAGTTAATTGTGCACTGCAGGTCCTAATTCTCAGGTACCGCCCCGGCTACAATGCACATGGATCTAATAATTAGGACCTCCGATACACGAGTCCAAACTTTTAGGACCTGCATACGGTTTCCTCCAAACTTTTAGGATCTCCGGTGCATTTTACTCTTCTTTAAATTAAATCGAACGGATGCGCGACGATCTCCTATCAAAGGATCACATAGGAGCAATTCAAGAGGAAGTGGCGGGATTCTTAGTTAAGGAGGCCATAGATCCAACCGGAGAATACCATCGGAAATTTATATTTAGACAATAGGAATCGTAAGAGAAATTATATTGTATATATGTATGAACGTGTACTATATGTAATATGTTCGACCAAGCACAAAGAAAGAGGTCACTTCGATCTCTATATTCATGACGATGTTGTTTAATGGTTCCCTCATTGATGTATGTAGTAGCGTCGAGTTGTATATATATCATCTCTCGGCACATCACTTACGCCAAACCTCTCCCTCCTGCCGCGGCAGAAATACGCCCAACAACTCTGCCACGGCAGAACCTGCTGTCGCGAGAGCCGAATCCCCCAAAACGTTGATGCGGCAGAGCTCCTTTATTTAGTCCCGGTTCGTGGTCCTCCATCCCCCGCTCTCCACCATGTCCACGTGGAGTGCTTTTAGTCCTGGTTCGCTACACAACCGGGACTAAAGGAAATTATGAACCGGGATGGAAGCCATGTTTTCCACTAGTGACTAGACGTGTTCGTTAAGCCCATCTTCGAAAACAGGTCATCACCATCTTGGTGCCAAGCCGGACCATAATGGGTGACAACAATACCTTTCTCATTTCTATAACTAGCAATTGAAATTATGTGGCAATATATGGATTACATGTACGATGTATCAATGTGCAATCAAATATATTTGAAATGCTACTAATTTTGCCTGAAATGTTGGATTATGGGTTGGTCTATATCTGAGGCTGTAGTTACATGCTAGCAGGGTTCTGCAGGTTTTTCACAACACACACGGAAAAACAATAAAGATGTGGGTGATGTCTGGCCTAACACAAACTAGCCGGTGGAAATAAGTGTTTTCAACATAACATAAACACACACGAGGATATATCTATACCTAATAATAAAGAACGGATTGTTTCTTCCGGTCCAACATTTTTTTGGATGATTTTACCCCAGAAGCTGCAAACAATTACCCACTATGCCACCTATAAGTCACGTGTCGTTTTTTCATCATCAACACAGCCTCGCCCCTCCATATGTCAGAATTTACACGACGGTCCTATCTTCAAGTAGAAATAAAAGAAATGATCAACCAATGGGCTCCATCCTCATGCACGGACCTCTCCCATGGAAACCCTACCCGTGTCGTGATGACCCACAAGTATAGGGGGTGTATCGTAGTATTTTTGATAAGTAAGAGTGTCGAACCCAACGAGGAGCAGAAGGTGCTGGCTAGTGGTATGGATCAGGAATTCTCTGCAAATACTTAGCAAACAGATTTTGAGAGATTTTTGATAAAGCAAGTAAATAAAGTACGAGTAAATAAAAGACAATAAGAATAAATGCAGCAAGTGGCCTGATACATTGCAAATGTATCTATAATTTTTGATGTTCCATGCTTGGTTTTATCTACTTTCTTATGTTTTGTCCACACTTTGGAGTACTTTTCATATGATTTCTTGGACTAAACTATTAACAAGATGCCACAATGCCATTTTCCTGTTTTCTGCTGTTTTTGGTTCCAGGAAGTCAGAAAATGAATATTCTCGGAATTGGACGGGACAAAAGCCAAAGTTACTATTTTCCCGGAAGACTCACGGAGCCAGAAGTAGAGCCGGAGGGGGGCCACAGGGTGGCCACACCACCCCTAGGCGCGGGCAACCCTAGGCCGCGCCAGGGCATGGTGTGGGCCCCCTGGCCACCCACCGACCTTGCCCTCTTGCCTATAAGAAGCCTCCCGAAGCCAAAACCCTAAATCATCAATCAGGAAACCATGAAAAGTTCCGCAGCGCCGCCGCCACCAAAGGGGAGATTCGGGGGACAGAAAGTCTCTGTTCCGGCACCCTGCCGGGACGGGGAAGTGCCCCCGGAGCCATCTCTATCGATCTCCACCACCATCTCCATCACCATTGCTGATTCCCATGATGAGGAGGGAGTAGTTCTCTCTTGAGGCTAAGGGTTCTACCGGTAGCTATGTGTTCATCTCTCTCTCTATGCATGATCTTATTGAGATCATGAGCTTGTAATCTATAGATCTACCTTGCTACACAAGTGCTTTAATAGATCTCTGCTCTCCCCATGTGTGTGAAAGTGACAGCGTGCACACCATGGTGGCACTTAGGCTAGAGATTACAAATACTTGTTATGAGTTATATTTGGAGTTGGATGTCTTTATGAAATTGTGGTGTTTGTTGGAACCATCTAGTGCTCAAGGTGACAGTGTGGGGTTTTCTAGATGGGAAAGACTTACTTTGAGATGTGCTGTTATAGCCCTACCATCGATTAGAGTGTTCAACCGGAGAGTAGTTAAAAGTAGTATCATGAAGATAATATATTTATATGAGAGTGTTCACTAGTGAAAGTATGATCCCTAGGCCTTGTTTCTAAGCACTGAAACACCGTTTGCTACTAGATCTGTTACATGTTTGCTTGCTTCCTTCTTTATTTCAGTTTGCCTTTAGTCTCTTCCACACCATCAACCTATTTTCTCGCACCGTTGTCTTATATCCATACCACTTGTATTTCACTATCTCTTCGCCGAACTAGTGCACCTATACACCTGACAAGTGTATTGGGTGTGTTGGGGACACAAGAGACTTCTTGTATCTTGATTGCAGGGTTGCTTGAGAGGGGATACCTTTGACCACTTCCTCCCTGAGTTCGATAAACCTTGGGTAATCCACTTAAGGGAAAACTTGATGATGTTCTACAAACCTCTGCACTTGGAGGCCCAACAACTGTCTACAAGAATAGAAGTGCGTAGACATCAAGCTATTTTCTGGCGCCGTTGCCGGGGAGGTAAGGTAAAAGGTATTCACACCGTAGGATTAAAGAAGAAGAACCTCCCACGGCAAATGCCTATTTTCTGGCGCCGTTGCCGGGGAGGTAAGGTAAAAGGTACTCACATCCTCCGGTGTGAGTGCTCGAAGTTATTTCCTTTAGATTCTGCAATTTTGTCTTTTGTTTCTTGTTTTCACTAGTTAGGCTTAATGGAAAACAACAAAAAAATAGAGAGCTTTATAGTATTTATCTTGAGTTAGGACATGAAGTGTTTGAAGAGAAAATTAAAAAACCTATGGAACTTTATTTGCATGCTAATAGCAATGTTATTAGTATGAATTCTTTGAACACCATTATTGCTAATGCTATGGAAAAGTCTAATCTTGGGGAAGCTGGTTTTGATGAGCATGATATCTTTAGTCCCCCAAGCATGGAGGAGAAAATTTACTTTGATGATACTATGCCTCCAATATATGATGACTACAGTGATGAATATGTTATTTTCAGTCCACCTACTATTGAGGAGGAAATTAATTATGATTACAATATGCCTCCTATATTTGATGATTATGGTGATGAGGATAATAATGATAGCTATTTTGTTGAATTTGCTCCCACTACAATTAATAAGAATGACTATGTTTATGTGGGGAGTATTGATTCTTTTATGCATGTGGCTCATGATAAGAATGTTTCTTGTGATATTTATATTGTTACTTTTATTCATGATGCCACTGAAAGTTATTATGAGAGAGGGAAACATGGTTTTATGTGTCTCGACAATATTAAGTTTCCCCTCTTTATGTTGAAAGTCTTGAAGTTGCACTTGTTTTGCTTTACTATGCTTGTTGCTTTGTGCTTTCATGACTTGTTTCTTTACAAGATTCATATGCATAGGAAGTGGGTTAGACTTAAATGTGTTTTATATTTGCTTCTTGATGCTCTCTTTTACTCTCAGTTCATATTTCTTATGTGAGCATCTTCTCAAACTATCATGCCTAACTTAAAGGAGTTAAAGAAAACTACTTGTTGGGAGATAACCCAAGAGTTTTAGATGAGTCTTGGAAGTTATTACCTCAGTAATAACCGCTCCTTATCCTTTTTATTTGCTTTTTGTGCCAAGAGTAACCTCTAATGAGAGAGAAGTAATGATTGGGAAAGTTGCTGTCCCGAAACAGATTTTTGTGCTTCACCGTAAAAATTCCTCAGAGATCTCTGTATGTCGGATTGAGCTGTAATTTTTTTTGCTTCTGCCCCAGGTTGTTATCTAACTTTCGTTAGTTCAACACTTTTTGATATGAGCAACAGAAGGTCTTCGAAAAAATTCGTCTTTACCTGCTGGTCTGTTTTGACAGATTTCTGCCATTTTCTGCATTTGCTTCTTGTGGGTTCTTTTTTGAGTTCTTTTGGGGAATTGAGCTTTTTGAGGGAAGTGCTACAGTATCTAGTGTTCTAATGGAAGTTTATTTGGTGTTAGAACTGAACCTTGAGACTTATTTATCTTAAGTGCACTAATGTTGCTAATAAAGATTGTGTGAAGTTTTGTATGAATGAAAAATTTCAGGTGTATGGAAGGAATGAGTAATGAGATGAAGGATGGACTAAATCTCAAGCTTGGGGATACCATGCGTATCACCCCAAGAAATATCCAAGAAGTACAAGCGTCAAAGCTTGGGGATGCCCAAGGCATCCCCTTCTTCATCAATAAAAATCCTAGGTTTCTTCCAAATGCTTCATTTTTATTGTTTCATGCACAGTTGTGTTGTTCTTGGAGCGTCTTCTTTTTTTTCTCGTTTTGGTTTTTCGTTTGCTTTTGTTTGCTTAGTTTTCTGAATAAATTGGTTGGACCCCCTCTTTCATACATTGGTTTTCAAATAGTTTGGTTTGGATTGGAAAAGAGTAGGAAAGTTCATGCTTAAGTGGTAAAGAGAGTTTGTTTTTGACTGTGGCTATGCTTTGTCATGCCATGCTTGATATTGTTTTGGCTTTATGCTTAGTATTATTTGCTGTAGCATGACTTGTTATAAACAATTGAGATTTCTTAATGTGCCTTGGATGAATCATGCGTTGTTTTAGCATATTAAAGCATAGTATAGTGGTATTCTCCTTTGATGCTTTATTTCGGTTGACTTGGCACATGCTCACACCATGTTATGACTATCCAAAGTCACCATTAGCCTTTATGATCCTTTAGTTTTCAACTTGTAGTATCACTTTATGCTTTGATCAATGATGTTTTGTCGCTCTACATGATTATGGCCATTATTGCTCTCTTAGTTTGTCGCTCCCAGTCTTTTGCTAGCCTCCACAACAAAGTATGAGTTCCACTCATGCATCCAACTCCCAAAACCAAGTTATTCCAAAGAGTCCACCATACCTACCTACTAGCTTATGCTATTCCAAGTATATTCATGCTTTTGTTTACCTTCCACTTGTTATGAGAAAACTAGTGATTAAAGCTCTCACGAACTTGATGGCACACTTTACTTTATTGCCTCTAATAAACTTGAACCATTGTGTCGTCTATGTTGTATATGCTTGCACTTATTTGTTGGGAATTAGCAAAACCATGCTTTCATGGGGAACGCTTTCAGCATTGCACTTGGTACTTGTACCTAGTTGATATCATGCTCTTTTGTATATGGATGTCGTTGGTGTGAAATGAAAGGGGAGCTTGTAAGTCCATGGAGTTATGTATATGTGTTAGAGAAACGCCTGGGCCACTGGTCTAATCCATGCTGACATGGTGGAAACCTGCAGCGTAACCATAATGAGCTATCTATGAAGCATTCTTCTTATAAAAAAGAGTCCTATTGAGAAAAAAGAGAAAAGAAAAAAAAGATACTATTAAAAGAGGAAAGAGATAAAAAAAAGCATCATATTCCCATGGTAAATAAGAAGAATGCTGAGATGCTCGTTGTCTGCTTGCCTTGTCATTTTGATATGGGGATTCTTCCGTATCATCGGGCAAGGGGTACCCCGTTGGCGGTTCTCAATGATACACATGTACTTACGATGACAAGAACTTACCGGTGACTAAACTTGAGTAGCATGAGGAGCGGCCCTCGTATACAAGGGACATGAGATTTCTGACTTATACTTCGTCAAGCATGTACGCCATAGTTTGTTCACTTTAACCTTAATCACTTCAAGATGCTTATGATAGGGGCAATGAGAGCTGAAAGCTTTAAGTATCATAATTTTTGGAAGCTCTTTATGAGACTTGAATCCCTACTTCCTTCTATGAAGGCCTTTCTTCCACCATTATATTGAGTCTCCACCTTCTATATTTATGCACCTACTTTGAGAGCATAGTGGCCATTCTTAGTTCTATGTGCATTGTCCCAAGACTAGTTGATTGATGCATAACTTGATATTGCTTGTTTTAGACTATTGTATCTAGTCACTCTTATGAACTTTGAAGGTGTCCTATGCATTTATATTTGTTACTCTATGAGGGACAAGTTGAATGCTATTATGCTATGTTTTCTTTATGTGAAACAAACAAACGTCTTGCAAAGCATTGTTATTCATGAATCTTTTGTTTGTGCCTTTTTATGATACATCATAGTTTCTTTGCTTATTGCTAGAACTTTGTCTTTCATGTTATGATTGAAGTACTATGATCCCAGCTTTGAATGTTTTACAAGTACTTTGATCAAGTTTATGATGGTGCATGTCACCTCAAAATTTATTCTTTCTTTTTATCACTTACCTACTCGAGGACCAGCAGGAGTTAAGCTTGGGGATGTTGATACATTGCAAATGTATCTATAATTTTTGATGTTCCATGCTTGGTTTTATCTACTTTCTTATGTTTTGTCCACACTTTGGAGTACTTTTCATATGATTTCTTGGACTAACCTATTAACAAGATGCCAAAGTGCCATTTTCCTGTTTTCTGCTGTTTTTGGTTCCAGGAAGTCAGAAAATGAATATTCTCGGAATTGGACGGGACAAAAGCCAAAGTTACTATTTTCCTGGAAGACTCACGGAGCCAGAAGTAGAGCCGGAGGGGGGCCACAGGGTGGCCACACCACCCCTAGGCGCGGGCAACCCTAGGCCGCGCTAGGGCATGGTGTGGGCCCCCTGGCCGCCCACCGACCTTGCCCTCTTGCCTATAAGAAGCCTCCCGAAGCCAAAACCCTAAATCATCAATCAGGAAACCATGAAAAGTTCCGCAGCGCCGCCGCCATCGAAGGGGAGATTCGGGGGACAGAAAGTCTCTGTTCCGGCACCCTGCCGGGACGGGGAAGTGCCCCCGGAGCCATCTCTATCGATCTCCACCACCATCTCCATCACCATTGCTGATTCCCATGATGAGGAGGGAGTAGTTCTCTCTTGAGGCTAAGGGTTCTACCGGTAGCTATGTGTTCATCTCTCTCTCTATGCATGATCTTATTGAGATCATGAGCTTGTAATCTATAGATCTACCTTGCTACACAAGTGCTTTAATAGATCTCTGCTCTCCCCATGTGTGTGAAAGTGACAGCGTGCACACCATGGTGGCACTTAGGCTAGAGATTACAAATACTTGTTATGAGTTATATTTGGAGTTGGATGTCTTTATGAAATTGTGGTGTTTGTTGGAACCATCTAGTGCTCAAGGTGACAGTGTGGGGTTTTCTAGATGGGAAATACTTACTTTGAGATGTGCTGTTATAGCCCTACCATCGATTAGAGTGTTCAACCGGAGAGTAGTTAAAAGTAGTATCATGAAGATAATATATTTATATGAGAGTGTTCACTAGTGAAAGTATGATCCCTAGGCCTTGTTTCTAAGCACTGAAACACCGTTTGCTACTAGATCTGTTACATGTTTGCTTGCTTCCTTCTTTATTTCAGTTTGCCTTTAGTCTCTTCTACACCATCAACCTATTTTCTCGCACCGTTGTCTTATATCCATACCACTTGTATTTCACTATCTCTTCGCCGAACTAGTGCACCTATACACCTGACAAGTGTATTGGGTGTGTTGGGGACACAAGAGACTTCTTGTATCTTGATTGCAGGGTTGCTTGAGAGGGGATACCTTTGACCACTTCCTCCCTGAGTTCGATAAACCTTGGGTAATCCACTTAAGGGAAAACTTGCTGCTGTTCTACAAACCTCTGCACTTGGAGGCCCAACAACTGTCTACAAGAATAGAAGTGCGTAGAAATCAAGCTATTTTCTGGCGCCGTTGCCGGGGAGGTAAGGTAAAAGGTATTCACACCGTAGGATTAAAGAAGAAGAACCTCCCACGGCAAATGCCTATTTTCTGGCGCCGTTGCCGGGGAGGTAAGGTAAAAGGTACTCACATCCTTCGGTGTGAGTGCTCGAAGTTATTTCCTTTAGATTCTGCAATTTTGTCTTTTGTTTCTTGTTTTCACTAGTTAGGCTTAATGGAAAACAACAAAAAAATAGAGAGCTTTATAGTATTTATCTTGAGTTAGGACATGAAGTGTTTGAAGAGAAAATTAAAAAACCTATGGAACTTTATTTGCATGCTAATAGCAATGTTATTAGTATGAATTCTTTGAACACCATTATTGCTAATGCTATGGAAAAGTCTAATCTTGGGGAAGCTGGTTTTGATGAGCATGATATCTTTAGTCCCCCAAGCATGGAGGAGAAAATTTACTTTGATGATACTATGCCTCCAATATATGATGACTACAGTGATGAATATGTTATTTTCAGTCCACCTACTATTGAGGAGGAAATTAATTATGATTACAATATGCCTCCTATATTTGATGATTATGGTGATGAGGATAATAATGATAGCTATTTTGTTGAATTTGCTCCCACTACAATTAATAAGAATGACTATGTTTATGTGGGGAGTATTGATTCTTTTATGCATGTGGCTCATGATAAGAATGTTTCTTGTGATAGTTATATTGTTATTTTTATTCATGATGCCACTGAAAGTTATTATGAGAGAGGGAAACATGGTTTTATGTGTCTCGACAATATTAAGTTTCCCCTCTTTATGTTGAAAGTCTTGAAGTTACACTTGTTTTGCTTTACTATGCTTGTTGCTTTGTGCTTTCATGACTTGTTTCTTTACAAGATTCATATGCATAGGAAGTGGGTTAGACTTAAATGTGTTTTATATTTGCTTCTTGATGCTCTCTTTTACTCTCAGTTCATATTTCTTATGTGAGCATCTTCTCAAACTATCATGCCTAACTTAAAGGCGTTAAAGAAAACTACTTGTTGGGAGATAACCCAAGAGTTTTAGATGAGTCTGGGAAGTTATTACTTCAGTAATAACCGCTCCTTATCCTTTTTATTTGATTTTTGTGCCAAGAGTAACCTCTAATGAGAGAGAAGTAATGATTGGGAAAGTTGCTGTCCCGAAACAGATTTTTGTGCTTCACCGTAAAAATTCCTGAGAGATCTCTGTATGTCGGATAGAGCTTTCATTTTTTGTGCTTCTGACCTAGGTTGTTATCTAACTTTCGTTAGTTCAACACTTTTTGATATGAGCAACATAAGGTCTTCGAAAAAATTCGTCTTTACCTGCTGGTCTGTTTTGACAGATTTCTGCCATTTTCTGCATTTGCTTCTTGTGGGTTCCTTTTTGAGTTCTTTTAGGGAATTGAGCTTTTTGAGGGAAGTGCTACAGTATCTAGTGTTCTAATGGAAGTTTATTTGGTGTTAGAACTGAACCTTGAGACTTATTTATCTTAAGTGCACTAATGTTGCTAATAAAGATTGTGTGAAGTTTTGTATGAATGAAAAATTTCAGGTGTATGGAAGGAATGAGTAATGAGATGAAGGATGGACTAAATCTCAAGCTTGGGGATGCCATGCGTATCACCCCAAGAAATATCCAAGAAGTACAAGCGTCAAAGCTTGGGGATGCCCAAGGCATCCCCTTCTTCATCAATAAAAATCCTAGGTTTCTTCCAAATGCTTCATTTTTATTGTTTCATGCACAGTTGTGTTGTTCTTGGAGCATCTTCTTTTTTGTTTTCGTTTTGGTTTTTCGTTTGCTTTTGTTTGCTTAGTTTTCTGAATAAATTGGTTGGACCCACTCTTTCATACATTGGTTTTCAAATAGTTTGGTTTGGATTGGAAAAGAGTGGGAAAGTTCATGCTTAAGTGGTAAAGAGAGTTTGTTTTTGACTGTGGCTATGCTTTGTCATGCCATGCTTGATATTGTTTTGGCTTTATGCTTAGTATTCTTTGCTGTAGAATGACTTGTTATAAACAATTGATATTTCTTAATGTGCCTTGGATGACAAGTGCACCGAACTAGTGCACCTATACACCTGACAAGTGTATTGGGTGTGTTGGGGACACAAGAGACTTCTTGTATCTTGATTGCAGGGTTGCTTGAGAGGGGATACCTTTGACCACTTCCTCCCTGAGTTCGATAAACCTTGGATAATCCACTTAAGGGAAAACTTGCCGCTGTTCTACAAACCTCTGCACTTGGAGGCCCAACAACTGTCTACAAGAATAGAAGTGCGTAGACATCATGGCCCAATCCTTTATTCAGCAAAGGACAAGCCGGTTGTATTACTTAAGATGACCAAACGTTCTCGAGGACACACGGGAAGACTGTCAAGTGCTTTCGCTTTATATAGTTGATTAATCTTCTTTAGCTTGCTAAGTGTTGTGTGGGTGAACCTGTGCTAATGTACCGACCTTCCTAGGACTAATACATACTTATGATTATACCCCTTGCAAACATCCGTAAGTACAAGAAAGTAATTAAGGTAGAAACCTAACCATAGCTTTAAACTATAAGAACCTTACGTCCCTTGTGCAATGGTTTCCTAATGGGGGTTCAGGTTTCTGTCACTCCAGCAACCCCTACGATTAGTAGCCAAATACACAATGCATTCCCCTAGGCCCATATAGGTGAAGTGTCATGTAGTCGACGTTCACATGACACCACTAGAATAAGTACACCACAACTTAAATATCAAACTATTGAATCTTTCTCAACACAATTCCACTACTAACAACATGACTTCTCCCATGTCCTCAAGAACAAAACGAACTACTCACAAGACATCATATGGATCATGATCAGAGATGGAATAATGATGTATAACAATCTGAACATAAACAATAATTCAATGGTTCCACTCAATAGCATCAACTACAAAGAGTAATCAACACCGGGAAAGTTTCCCCTAAGAACTATGCAAGATTCAACCCAATTGTTACAGCAATATGGAGATGGTGATGATGGTGGTGATGATGATGATGATCTCGACGAAGTCCAGCTTGATGGTGGTGTTGATGGCGACGATCTCCCCTCTCCGGGAAGGAATTCCCCCGGCAGAAATATGTCTACCGGAGAGATCTTTCTCTCTCGGTGTTTTCCGCCCCGCAGAGGTAGCGGAATCTTTCTATGGTCGTTCCCTGAGTATTAGGGTTTCGGGGGGAGTATATACGCTAGAGGGGAGAGCCAGAAGTGGGCCAGGGCGGCCACACCACCTGGTGGCGTGGCCTAGGCTGGCCCGTGCCAGGGTGGTGTCGGCCCCCTGTGGCCCATCTCCACTCCTCCTTCTGGCTTCCTTCGTCTTCTGGAAAAATAGGATTTTCCGTATATTTTCCCGGATTTTCTGATCTTCACGAATTTTGCCTCCAAACAGCACCTTTTCCATCAGAATCCTGACTGCAGCGGTCCATGCTCCAAAAGTCATCAACCATGCAAAAACAGATGAAATTACATAAGTATCATCTCTTAATATGAAATATATCAATGAACAATAGTAAATTATGATATATAATAGTGATGCAAAATGGACATATCAACTCCCCCCAAGCTTAGACTTCGCTTGTCCCCAAGCGAAACTGAGCTCAGTAAACATGACCTCAGGTTTATGGAGTGAAGAGTCGATAAAGGAATACAGACAAGAAGCATCACATTCATCAATACATAGATCATAATAGAAGACAACTCACTATTATATAACTCAACTTGCAATAGGTAAAGGAAACACAATAAAGATACATAAAGTAAATCATAATTAGTAATGGCAAACTTAGCTCTTGGTCGAAGAATAGTTGATAATTTGCTGGAGTTCACAAATAACTGGTTTTCGATGATAGCTTTCAAAATAGTAATCACCAAGATAAGAGCAATGTGCAAAACAAGGAACATAAGAAACATGATTGAATAAATCATCATATGAATGAATGAAACACAACAACTCAAAATACTTGCTGAGATAGAAAGGAATAGGTTTACTGACTCAACTGAAAAGTAAAAGAAAGGCCCTTCGCAGAGGGAAGCGGGGATTTCAAGTTTCATAAAGAGCTCCCAAAAATTATGATACTTATTAGCTTTCAGCTCTCATTGCCCCTATCATAGGCATCTTTAGGTGATTAAGGTTAAAGTGATCAAATATGAGGATATGCTTGACAAGTTGTAAATTGAGAATCTCATGTCCCTTGAATATGAGGGCTGCTCCTCATGCTACTCAAGTTTAGTCACCGGTAAGTTCTTGTCATAGTAAGCACATGTGTATCTTAGAGAACCGCCAACGGGGTACCCCTTGCCCGATGATATGGAAGAATCCCCATATCAAAATGGCAAGGCAAGCAGACAACAAGCATCTCAGCAATCTTCTTATTTACCATGGGAATATGGTGCTTTTTTCTCTCTTTCCTCTTTTCATAATCTCTTTTTCTCAATCTCTATCTTTTTATAAGAAGAATGCTTCATACATGCTTGTTATGGTTACACTGCAGGTTTCCACCATGACATCATGGATTAGACCAGCGGCCCAGGCGTTTCTCTAACACACATACATAACTCCATGGACTTACAAGCTCCCCTTTCATTTCACACCGACGACATCTATAGAAAAAAGAACATGATATCAACTAGGTACAAAGTACCAGTGCAATGTTGAAAGCGTTCCCCATGATGACATGGTTCTGCTAATTCACAACTTACAAAGCGCAAGCATATACGCAACATAGATGGGCACAATGGTTCAAGTTTATTAGATGCAAGAAAGTAAAGTGTGCCATCAAGTTCGTGAGAGCTTTAATCACTAATTTTCACATAAAAAGTTTAATTTGGAAGGTAGATAAAATCATGAATTTACTTGGAATAGCAATAATGCTAATAGGTAGGTATGGTGTACACAAATGGCAAAGGTTTTGGTTTTAAAGGATTGGATGCACGAGAAGAATTCCCTCTCAGTGCAGGTTTTTGGCTAGCAAGGCTGGGTAGCAAGTATAAGAGTTCAAGGAAACAAACAAACATACAAGTGATAAAGACAAACATGAAATCTTCCTTGGAAGCACAAAAGATCTTAACTAGAGAATACTAAACTTATGAGCAAATCAAGAAAGAAAGATGATGAATTTTTTTAGAGTACTTTTATCTTTTTCATTCAACTCTCAAAAATAGTGTTGCTACTGACCAAGCCAGGTTTGCCAAAACCAACTAATATTAACTCAATGATCCCAAAGTGCTACCAATACTAACAACAAGATCAATCATATAACCACGAATTGAAAACTAATATAAGATATGCAAAAGAGTAAATGATAGAACTTCTCATTAATATTCCATAACGGCAACTCACACCAAGGGATTCATATCTAACGAGAGAGGGGACACTTCCATAATGCAAACCATCCTACATGATAACTTCTCTATTCATGATATGACTCTACTAAAAAGGTAAAAAGATAGAAGGTAGTGATGTGATACCGCGGCACTCCCCCAAGCTTGGAACAAACTAAGGGGATGCCAAACCTGATGACGAATTACTCCTTAGGTGGTGGTATTCTCTTGGTTGGCGTGAGGAAATCTTCTAGCATCTTGCGAAGCCTGTTATTCTCCCCTTGAAGCATATCCACCTTCTTCCTCAAGACCCGGTACTTGTCGCATAACTCATCAGTGACTCGTAGAGCTTCCACTGTTATAGGGCAAGAACTAAGATCTAGAGTCAGAGGTATCAGCCCCTTCATGCCCGTTGTCATGTCCTTTACTTCCTCCTTGTCGTTCCGATCCATGTCTTCGCGCTCAAGATTGTGATGGAGCTTGCGACGGTGTCGCAGCTCGTAATCCTTTGAAGATGAACCCCTGAACGACATCTGAACAAAACTGACCGAAACAAAAAACACGACGAGAACACGATATACGAACCTCGAGGGATCCCGGGGATTATATATTACGAAGTTTTATAGCAAAAGGAAGGTACTGGGAGAAAACGGGTCGGAGACGGAGTCCAAGGTGGCCACACCACCTGGTGGAGCGGCCAGGGGTGGGCCCGCGCCACAGGGTGGTGTGAGCCACCCTGGCTCCGTTTCCGTCCCTCTTTCGCTTCGTAGCTTTCCTTATTGGCTAAGAACTGCAAAAATATAACTGGACAGATCTTTCACGGAACTTTTCTTACCGGAATTGTTACCTATTTGAAAACGGACTCTGCAGGTCTCTGAATTTGGTATTTAGTAGATTCTTCCGGAGTCACCACTTGAATAACATCAATATCTTCATCTTCATACACTTATTGCTTGAGTCATGAAACCTTTCACTTTCTCATTACACCATTTTCTCCACTAACCTGGAAATTTCTTTCACACCAAACTTCACACAGTTCTCATTAGCAACATTAGTATAAGTGTGATAAAACCTTTTGAGTTCAACTTCAACTGAAAACCATCAAAACATAAGCTACTGTAGCAACTCCTTCTGAAAACCCAAAAAGAATTCAAAAAGGAAATCGAATAAAGAAACAAAGGCAAGAGTGGTAAAATCTGTCAAAACAGACCAGCAGGTAAAGATCAATTTTTTCGAAAATCTTCTGTTGCTCAAATCAAAAGGTGCAAAACTAACGAAAGTTAAATAACAACCTGGGTCAGAAGCACAAAAAATTACAGCTCAATCCGACAGACAGAGAACTCTCACGAATTTTTATGGTGAAGCACAAAAATCCGTTTCGGGATAGCAACTTCCCCAAATCTTACTTCTCTCTCATTAGAGGTTGATCTTGACACAAAAACCAAACAAAAAGGATAAAGAGCGGTTATTACCGAAGTAATAACTTCCAAGACTCAAAGAAACAAAAACAAACTGAAAGCAAAAATAAATTGGGTTGTCTCCCAAAAAGCTCTTTCTTTATAGCCATTAAGATGGACATGATAATTTTGAAGATGCTCACATAGGAATATGAATTGAAGTGAAAGAGAGCATTAAGAAGTAAAAATACACACATTTAAGTCTAACCTACTTCCTATGCGAGGGAATTTTGTAAACAAACAAGTTGTTGAAACCAGAGGCTGCTAGCATAGGAAGGCAAAAGAAGTGCAACTTAAAATCTTTCAGCATAAAACGAGGAAACTTGATATTATTGAGATGCATTAGAATACTTTTTCCTCTCTCATAGTAACTTTCAGTATCATGCATAAACTTAACAATATAACTATCACAAGGGCCATCATACCAATGATCACTTATTCTAACAGAAAACACAGGAATACTAGCTCTCATAATACTACTTTGTGAAACAATATTAGGGATATCCTTACAAAGGATAGTGTGTCCTCCTTCTACGTATTTAGTGACAAAGTTTTTCACATTTGCTATTATAGGTTCATCATACATTTGTTTATCAGGTTCAATAGCTTTATTTGTACTTTCATTAACCATACTAGCTATCATAGAATGTTCCTTTATCTTAACTGGGAAAGGTATTTTCTCAATGTAAGGTCCAGGTAAAACATGATTAGCAATATAAACTTTAGTATTTCTTGCAGGAACACTTTTAGCAATATCTTTATAAGGTTCATGATACTTATTCCACTTCTTTTTAGGTACTTCAATGTAGGAAGCAAAAGCCTTAAAATAAGTTGCAATAGCTTGAGAGTCTAGACCATAAGCATTTTTAATATTTTGAAAGCCATCAGTTCCCATAAAATAATCGATGCATTCATAATCATAATTTATACCTGACTTTCTACCTTTGTCATTCTCCCAAGCTTCAGCATTGTCTTGAATACGGTCCAGAAGATCCCATTTAGCTTCATCTTCCATGCGAGTGAATGATCCAGCATAAGAAGCATCCAGTAAATCCTTATCATGAAGAGAAAGCCTTGCATAAAAGTTATTGATAATAATATTTTTGGGGAGCTCATGAATGGGACATTTGAGCATTAGTAACTTCAATCTCCCCCAAGCTTGAGTTGTACTCTCTCCATCAAGAGGCTAAAAGTTGTATATTTGATTCCGATCTTTATGAATCTCACTAGGAGGATAAAACTTTGAATAAAAGAGAGGTACTATTTCCTCCCATTTAAGAGCTTGACCATTCTTCAGCAGCTTATACCATTCCTCAGCTCTTACTTTCAGTGATAATGAAAATAACTTCTTCTTAACTTGATCTGTAGTAATACCTGCACACTTAAACAACCCGCATAATTCGTGTATAAAGAGTAAATGATCACCGGGATGGACAGTTTCATCCCCAACATAGTAGTTATCCATAACACGATCAATAATTCTTGTAGGTATTTTAAAAGTATCATTCTCAGCAGGTGGTGGTTTATTTACTACCTTAGCAGTGGTAGTAGCATTACCAAATAAGAAACTCAGCGAATTATCCATAACAAAAATAAAGCAACTAACAGAAGTAAACAATACTCATAGTAGAAGTTTCCTTTACCAGTTCCACTCTCTAATAGCGCTTCACTCTCCGGCAACGGTGCCAGAAAATAGTCTTGATGACCCACAAGTATAGGGGGTGTATCGTAGTATTTTCGATAAGTAAGAGTGTCGAACCCAACGAGGAGTAGAAGGTGCTGGCTAGTGGTATGGATCAGGAATTCTCTACAAATACTTAGCAAACGTATTTTTAGGGGTTTTTGATAAAGCAAGTAAATAAAGTACGAGTAAATAAAAGACAATAAGAATAAATGCAGCAAGTGGCCCAATCCTTTATTCAGCAAAGGATAAGCCGGTTGTATTATTTAAGATGACCAAACATTCTCGGGGACACACGGGAAGACTGTCAAGTGCTTTCGCTTCATATAGTTGATTAATCTTCTTTAGCTTGCTAAGTGTTGTGTGGGTAAACCTGTGCTAATGTACCGACCTTCCTAGGACTAATACATACGTGTGATTATAGTCCTTGCAAACATCCGTAAGTACAAGAAAGTAATTAAGGTAGAAACCTAATCATAGCTTTAAACTATAAGAACCTTACGTCCCTTGTGCAATGGTTTCCTAATGGGGGTTCAGGTTTCTGTCACTGATAACCCCTACGATTAGTAGCCAATATAGGTGAAGTGTCATGTAGTCGACGTTCATATGACACCGCTAGAAGAAGTACACCACAACTTAAATATCAAACTATTGAATCTTTCTCAACACAATTCCACTACTAACAACATGACTTCTCCCATGTCCTCAAGAACAAAACGAACTACTCACAAGACATCATATGGATCATGATCAGAGATGGAATAATGATGTATAACAATCTGAACATAAACAATAATTCAATGGTTCCACTCAATAACATCAACTACAAAGAGTAATCAACACCGGGAAAGTTTCCCCTAAGAACTATGCAAGATTCAACCCAATTGTTATAGCAATATGGAGATGCTGATGATGGTGTTGATGGTGATGATGGTGGTGATGATGATCCCAACGAAGTCCAGCTTGATGGTGGTGTTGATGGCGACGATCTCCCCTCTCCGGGAACGAATTCCCCCAGCAGAAATTTGTCTGCCGGAGAGATCTTTCTCTCTCGGTGTTTCCCGCCCCGCAGAGGCGGTGGAATCTTTCTGTGGTTGCTCCCCGAGTATTAGGGTTTCAGGAGGATTATATACGCCAGAGGGGAGAGCCAGAGGTGGGCCAGGGCGGCCACACCACCTGGTGGCGCGGCCTAGGCTGGCCTACGCCAGGCGGTGGTGTGGGCCCCCTGTGGCCCATCTCCACTCCTCCTTCTGGCTTCCTTCGTCTTCTGGAAAAATAGGATTTTCCGTATATTTTCCCGGATTTTCTGATCTTCGCGAATTTTGCCTCCAAACAGCACATTTTCCATCAGAATCCTGACTGCAGCAGTCCATGCTCCAAAAGTCATCAAACATGCAAAAACAGATGAAATTACATAAGTATCATCTCTTAATATGAAATATATCAATGAATAACAGTAAATTATGATATAGAATAGTGATGTAAAATGGACGTATCACGTCGCCGCCTCTCCAAATCAAGACACCGCCCACGCTCATCTCCCTGTTGTGTTCCCTCCCCTACTGTACCACATCTTCCTACCTCAACCCCGGTGAGGCCTTGGAGGCGCCCAAACTCCTCCCAATGAATGAATTCCTGTAGCTCGCTGCCTAACAACAGAGGAGGCCACCTCAGAGCTGGACTAGGTCGTCGTCGAACTCATCGCGCCTTACCCGTCTCTCCGTCTCCTCGCGTGGCCCCGAACTGGAGCTAGACGAGCCCCGCCCGCGCATTGACCTTCCTAATCCATGGCCACGTCGTCTCCTCCTACCAACAGTACAAGCACGACGACCAATAACGTCAGATTCAGTCAACAAATACTCTGTATGTGTGTTCTGCGTGTCCATATTCTGCAATCTGCAATTCTGCATGTGTGTCTCGATGGATTCACATTCACAACCGGTGTTGCAAACTTATATATGCATATAATTTGTTACAGAGAAATATTAGCCTGAGGAGCAAGAGTCGATTTATACTACTGTTGGCCTGCTATAATACACATCCTGCCCCAGTTTTGAGATGCCGCCATGGTCCATGGAAGCAGTGTTTGAGATCTCGCCGAGGCCGCACTAGAGGCAGGCGATTGTGCACCTCTAGTTGTGGCCGCCATCATCGACTTCTATAGTTCACGGCCGCCCCAAGTGATCCTCACCCTCATGAATTTATCAGGATCCAGGAGCTGCAACCATACCAGCTTCTTTGTAAGAGCCTTAAGACAAGCTGTTGTCTTAGCATCTGAGAGGATGAACAAGTTCAGAAACTTAGCCCATACCAGCTTCATGGTCTGTACCATCCTTGTCCCTGATGCAAAAACTACAGCCTCGCAGCCTTCTAAGGTCAGTGCTCAATGCTGCCTCGACCAGGCCACAAAACCTGGCCATGACTAGATATATTATGCGAGTTCCATATATTCCATATAAAAGAGTTGCTGACTGAATTGAGGAGCACAAGTCCATCAGAAGCAAAGCATTCTATAAGCTGGAAAGCATATCCTAGGTACTAACACGTTCCAGGTTTGGTGATCTCTCCCAGTTCTTGGATAAGTGATTTCATGGTCTAAAAAGGCAGTCTATGTTTTACAAAAATTGAATCATTGCATTATCCTCACGTGGATCTTAAAGTTATGTACTTCACATATTTAGTGTGTTGCCATGTGGTATCCCTGTGGCAATATATGGTTTTTTTACGGTAGCAAAAACTAACAAGAATTGTTTCGTCAAATTAGTATTAAAAAGCGTTTCATAGCCCAAAAGTAACCACTAAAAATCACCCCATTGCAGCACAGGCATATTTACTATCTTATAAAGAATAAGATCTAAATCGGAACCATAAGATCCCGTTGATGATATTTTAGCAAAGCAGATGTTAATACGTCTACATATCTATATTTATATGCTCAATTGTATAATGTTTGGTCTGCATGTATGTGTAAACGAGCAAAGAGAGTAACTAATATATTGTTGCATCTATTCAGTTTTCAGTAATAGAAGTGGTTTCAGATTTGCAAACTAGCATCACTGCTGCTACGCAGTATTTGTATACATTAAGCATTTATATGGGTTCTTTTGTTAAAGGAGATTATATTGCTTGATTAAACCAGTGCATTTTAGTCAATACTTGTCAACCTAATTTTCTCATCCGTGTGGCTGTTGCCTACAATACATCTCAATTTTATATCGCATAATATGGTTGTTTAAAATATTAATATAATATATAAAAAACATTACAAAACAACAAATTGAATAAAACAAATTAAAATAAAGTAGTATAAATAGGACATCAAATTAAAAAATAAAGAATATGTCGAATAGGTGACCCAGGCTAGGGTTCGGTGGTTGATTGAATTTGGGGAAAAATTTGGATCAAGCCTATATTTTTGAATTTTTTTCTCCCGTTGCAACGCACGGGCACGTTTCCTAGTACATACTAAACGTGCGTCGTTCTAGGTACAAGCAAACGATGGATGAACAAGGAAACACGTGGGATGCCTACAAGTTTGCACACGGTTGCATAAAGACGAACTGTTGCGAAGTTGTGCCCTTCGCACACGGTTTACCGAATCGTTTGCATAGTGACGCTCCAGTTAGATGTGTATGATCGACCATTTCAATCGATTGTGAATGTGTGTTCTGTATTAGTGTGGTAGGGCATTGGAAGTGAGCAACATGGGTAGATCATACATACTGTCCTTGCTAGCTCGTCGGAAAAGGCGACGTCGATCCCCTACCGTTTGGCCACCCTGCATTGGGAATTTACCGGCACAAGTGGTCAGATGGAACCGTCCAAATCAAGCCGCGCCAAACCACCACCTTAGGTCAAACTCAAAGGGCACCGCGTGCAGCTCCCATAGGCTCATCACACGCCTCCAGATTTGGTTAATTGCCCCGGATAGCTGGTCACTCAATTTGGTGCGTGTTAGATAGATAAGGCCGGGTGGCGTTGATTCGATCGGGGTTGGGCGCGCGTGCAGGCGCAGGGGGTGTGGCTGGCGTGGGGCGACACATCGAGATCGTCGACTGGGAAGACAAGGGAGAACGGACACGGAGATGCAAGGCGAGGCCCGACAGCGAGAAGGCCTCACGCTGAAGACCAGCTCCCAGGTGGTTGTGCGCGCGGGGATAAAAGAATCGGCGGTGGTCAAATTGAGGAGCTCGAATCTGTTTTGGACGAACGAGTCAGGACATGCGCATGTGTTTAGTACTCGCTTCATTGTAGTCTTTTATTTCCGTATATTACTGTACTAGCATCAAGCATCTACGTACACATACGTATCCTAGCAAAACAAATCATGTACTGTGCATTTTTGTCAGATTGTACGTAGTCTTTATACATGTCGTGCGCAACAGCGCGAGTGATACTGTGCATTTTTGTCAGATTGTACGTATATTTCAGGTGTTCCTAATCAGCACTGCTCTTGCAGCACCTGTCGCTTAGCAGTGTACAATTGGTAGTAGTGCATACTACTTGTTATGATCAGGAGCCTAGTGCTTTGGCGTTGTCATGTCCTGCGTGGGCATGCATGCAATGCATCCATTATCATGTTTAAGGCTAACCATGCACACACACCAGCTATATATATATGATGCTCACTCAATTAATCTCCACAAATACCAATCTAGCTGCTTTTTACCTCTTTATATGCTGTTTTTGTCGGGCAAAAGCAGTCTTCTGGTCTTGGTTAGCAAAGCAGTACTTATAATCCTGAGAAACGTAGGGTACCGACCAAATACAGCAAAACAGCAACTCATCATCCATGCATGCCCTTGATAATTAGCCCCAAAACAAGTTGGCTAGCTACTTTATTACCTCCTCGATCGAGCCTGTCCATGCATGCATGATGAAATGGATCTCCCCATGCATGCATGCAGCCCTCGTCAATCACTTTCGCCACGTACGAAAAGACGCGCACATGCACGTCGTCCACGACGGGACGAGAGATCGATCGAGCGGGAAGCAGCCAATCATGCATGCCCGTTTTCCTTCTTCGCCCATCCAATCCAATCCAATCGATTCGTCACGCGAGAAAGGATTGATTACGAGAGGGACTACTCGCTTAAACTAATCCCGGCTGGCCGGCTAGGCTCACGTTAGCGGTGGACCACGCCTGGTCAGACGATCTCCCAAAGCTATAGCCGAAGGGCCGAAAGATCGGGGGCGAGAGCCGGCCGGCCTCTGGGTCGATCGATCGCCTCGGGAATTGGCTCCCACGCAGCACGGGTTTCCCGTGCACGGCGCGCTCGGGAACGCCCAAAGCC
Source organism: Avena sativa (assembly GCA_916181665.1). Classification (NCBI taxonomy): domain Eukaryota; kingdom Viridiplantae; phylum Streptophyta; class Magnoliopsida; order Poales; family Poaceae; genus Avena; species Avena sativa. The sequence goes on along the minus strand of OV702288.1, from coordinate 621,029,698 downwards.
CGGCCGGAAAGCCGGCCGCGCGCGGGCGCCGCGACCAACGCGAGCTAGCCACGACCGGCATGCCATGCCATGCAACGGGCTCCCGCAATCCGTCGATCACACACAGTACAATCCGGTCCGGTGGTAGCCATTATTCAAACGGCATGGCATGGCTGGTACGTAGGCTTAAAAAACGCGGCAAAGCAAAGGGAACGATCGAGGTGGCCTTCCTTGCCGTCGCTTTCCGGAGCTGCCGCTCGCGATCTCATTCCGGCTGCCAGGCCCTGCCGCGGCCGGGCATGCAGAACGGCTACGTCTACATTATCATTGCTAATTAATCTGCCGGAGGACGCCCCAAAAGTGTGACATCTTCCTCAACTTTTCAGGAGGGTCGCCGGCCGGCCGGAAAGTTTCGATCCCAGCTAGCGGACTTAACGGGCCGGTGGCGCTCCCGAACAAGCCGGATCGTCGACGGCGAGTCACGAGAAACCGGATCGAGTGCGCTGGCCGCTGGCGCCCCAGCTTGATTTCCCGAGGGCACGTACGTACCTACTGCCTGCTAATTAACCTTAATTAGGTCCCGCCATGCGTACGGTTTAATTTGGCTGGACCCTGCGGCCCTTTTCCTGCTGATGATGAGAGCGTGTGCAGGCAAAGCGGACAGAAATTCAGCCGAATCGAGTGTCATGCCCGTACGGTGCTTGCGTTTCGCATCAACTTGTATGCATATGTCTTCATGTATCATTGGGCGTGTCTACTTGGTGCGCTCTGTGATTGCCGTTATAAATCTGAAAAGAAATTTGACACCTCGCATGCATGGTCGGCGGTGGTATAGATCGAGGGCATATCTATAATCATGTTTAAAGCTAACTACACGAATTCACTATATCTTAGACCCAAACACATTTATTATTTTCAAAAAGGAAAAGGCTCAAAAGGAAATTTCACACATTAGTCCATGATACCGGGTACAACCAAGGTTGAACTTGGGCTACCAAACCCAAGGTTTTGGCTCCCGGGTTTATTTTTTTTGCCAAACCAAAATATGAATTCAAAGTTTTGGATTTTCGGTAACCGGAGAAATTCCAAATTTTCAATTCAAATAATATTAAAAAATCAATGCAAATAATCTCAAAAGCTTTTTTCTGTTAGGCCCATTTGACGGCGGGTGCTCGGGAAATCCGGTTACCAGCCGCATTTCCCGACTGGTACCCAAATCCTCGACCACACCCTAATCTGAGCTTCGAGCCAACACTTTCAATGAGGAAATGTGGCTCACGGGTTTCTAGCCGGAGATCTTCCAATGTCGTCATCGGTCCACTCTAACCGGCTTTTCTTACAAAGAGCATCTTCTAGCCAGCTATTGATGTGAAAAAAATTATGCTTGCATACGCATAAGAAGAATTCACCAAGAGCTTAATGACAACACAATTGTGCCGCTTCCGGTTGCTCCAGAATCAACGTGTAATCGCTACCTGCAACAAGCGCTAATCTAGCACAGAAGACACCCCCCACCTCCGCGAAAAAACATGTGTGGCAACAACAAGGAGGATGGATGAAGATGTGTCACCACCAGGCATCGCCATCCTTCCAGCATGGATCCCCACCATCCTAGGCTTGTTAGCCGCTAGACAATGGTGCCCTGACGATGCTTGCTAGGACCCTTGGACCACCGAAGGCAAAGACCCACCGCCACGCTAGGGTTCAGTGGATGACTAGTTAGGTAGAGAAATAAAAAGACAAAGCATGTGCATATCGAATTTTATTTTGTAAGATCGTAGATACATATTGACTCATTTGTCAAATAATTTTCACAATTTGTTGGGGCACCAAAAGTGTTGGTGGTAGCACAAAATAAAAATTCTATGGTGGCTTAGGTACTCCCTCACACATTGCCAGAGGGTAGAAATAATATGATGTAGGGCGAATGCAAAGATGAAAATAGTCTCGGAGAATAATACTATATGCAACTCTAACAGACTAACACAATCACTTAGTACAATTGAAATAGAAGCATATTTAGTTACAGGTGGAACCTAAAGCAACCTAACAATGAAGCTTTAATGATGCATAGAAGTCATAGGCAATAGCAAATCTTTGTTATTTTTGCGATATCAGACTTAGGATTGTGCTATCATTTTCTGCAAGTTCACATCTTCTAAGGGGACTCTTCACCATCATTTCTCCAATTGAGTAAATATGTCCTCACATTCTTAACCAAACACATTTAATTGAACTAATATAATTAGAATTTTAGATCAATGAAATATACAAAGTCAAAATAGAACCATAAAAGAAACTACTAAACGTATGACATTTCTCTATCTAATACATGTCCCCGCAGTTGATCCACCGGTGTGCTGTAAATTTGTTTTTCATATGGATGCTTGGATGTGCAGCAACATACATGCATCGTACAAGAAACGTTGAGCATAGCACTTCTCAATCATAAAACATAATCCATGGTGAACCTATAGTTTGTTTACCCCATGATAAACTAGCCAAAAATTTCTCAAGTCCTCCTTAAATAGCTCACCGTGACATTGTTTCAAGTTGTGTTTTGTTAGAACGAGAATTGGCTACTAGAAGAGAAAGTGTTGGTTTCTGCGTAGACTAGACATAGTCTATGTTTTCAGTTTAGATTAATTTTGTGCAGTATTTACCAAAACAAGCATAATTTTTTTAATAAGAAGTGCTTTTTCAACGTATGACCAATTAAATTGTTCAGAAAACACATGTTCATCTGAAACCTTTCGCGAAAAATCAAAGTCGCGCCCTACCTTGCACTACTGCCCTCATCGTGTGGAAAAGCTGTCTGACAAATGGAACATGAGTAGCGTGTGGGTACTCAGCGCAGGACGATCGAGCTATAGCTAGACGGACCGGTGTTACTGTTTGACTATAGCGGCGAAGCCCGGGCCACGCGGCTAGCATGTTACAACCCTGACATCTCTTTTGAATTTCATGCATGATCATATTCACACCTTGTAGTACTACTGACAGGTTTGACTACAACCACATATAGCAGATCTCCACGCGCGCGCGCAGCTACATAACAGTACAAAATAGTTAAGTATTAGCGTGCAAGTGCATCTCCATAAATTAGTAAAATATAAAGGAAGTAAATTTGGGAAATTTGCATCCGCGCGCCATGGTGGCAGGTGTACTGACTTAGCTTTGCCATGAGAAAAATGCAGATCTGTCTTGTTGCTATTTAACCTGTTCAACAGCTATCAACAAATAATATACACAGGCCGGCACTTCGATTGGGTTACACTAGACCAGATGAGCGGACTCCGAAACGAGATTGTCCGTGCATGATCAGCCGCTCCTGGTCCTCACCACCACGATTCTCTTCGACCAGTCGCGACCTACGCAAGGAGCCAGAGATCTCCATGGAACAACGGACCCCAGACCGATCAGCTCGCATTATTGTAATCCCTGAACTCGATCGAGCAAAGCAGGGGGCTAATGCTAATCTCTCTCGTGCATTCTGAGACATGATGCTACGCGACACGATGGCGCTTAGATCTGCATGCATGGGCGACCAGGCCCTCATTGTTAATTGCGGCCTTAAGGATGTCGGGCACGTCCCACGAGGGGAGCTAATGCTAGTAGTAGTAGTAGTAGCGTTTTGCAAGCAGTGGCAGCTTTTGCGCGTGTCTCCTCCTCCCCTTTGCTCTCGATCGCTAGCTCTCCGTGTTCGAGAAAAAAACAAAAAGTAATTAGGCCACTGAGACCTTCGAATCCGCTACTGCTGTCACTGCCACGACCACCGCCTCGGCCCTAGCTAGCCCTGCCCAATTATATAAGGGCCCCCTCTGCGCATCTATTGATTTCAGCATTGCTTCTGACCAGAAGAAGATCCCGGAAGAAACAAGATCAGAGCTAGGGGAGGAACCTGTTGTTAGCTAGCACAAAGTAGAAGTCAGATCGTAGAAGATTTGAAGCTGTAGTAGCTGTTAGATAGATAGATCGATCGATCGTGTACACACCAAACTGATCGACCGAAGCTCGCTCCGTCTAGGGTAGCGTCGATAATGGAGGTGCTGGGCGGGCGGGTCGGCGTGAAGTGCGGGCGGTGGAACCCGACGGCGGAGCAGGTGAAGGTGCTGACGGAGCTGTTCCGGGCGGGGATGCGGACGCCGAGCACGGAGCAGATCCAGCGGATCTCCACCCACCTCAGCGCCTTCGGCAAGGTGGAGAGCAAGAACGTCTTCTACTGGTTCCAGAACCACAAGGCCCGCGAGCGCCACCACCACAAGAAGCGCCGCCGGGTCGCGTCATGCTCCCCCGACAGCAGCAGCAACGAGGAGGAGAGCGGCCTTCGTGCCGCCGCCGTCCGCGATGCCGAGCCCGCCGTCGCCGACCTCGTTCTCCAGCCTCCCGAGAGCAAGCGCGAGGCCAGAAGCGCCTATAGCCACCACCATCACCGGATCATGACATGTAAGCAGCTTCCAAGTCGTCTTTGTTCATACTATACCATGCGTCGTGTTCCTGGTCATCAAGGTGTTGATCGATTTCGTTTCGTGCATGCAGGCTATGTGAGGGACATGGTGGTGGAGCAGGAGGAGGCGACGTGGGAGCGGCCGACGAGGGAGGTGGAGACGCTGGAGCTGTTCCCGCTCAAGGCAGCCTACGACCAGCTCGAGGCGGACAGGGTCCGGTACGTCAGGGGCGGCGACCAACAGCAGCAGTGCAGGGAGATCTCCTTCTTCGACGTGGCCACCGGACGGGATCCGCCGCTGGAGCTCAGGCTCTGCAGCTTCGGCATCTAGCTAGATCGATCGACCAACGCATATGCATGTACTAGTAGCTGTCAGCGCTAGCTAGCTGCTTGTAATACCTGACCATGTCACACACGTATGCATCATTGCCTAGTCTCTCATTCTAGCTATCCACATTAAAAGGTGTACTACATGACGGGATACGGCATGTGTTGTACTCAGGGCATGGCATTAGCGTACGTCGTCTCAGGCAGAATCCGAGAGGATCGGAAAAGAGCACGCAAATGAGAGAGATTTCCAACCCCTTCTGGATGGTATTTTCATCATGGTTCATGGGATATAAACTACTACTTCTATTTCAAGATATAAGATTGTATTTAGATGTTTTTTAACGTGTACGTTCAATCCGAATCTCCACACCAAAATCAACTAGATACATTTGTGTCACAAAAGATAAAATATCTTATATTTTGAAATAGAGGGGTATACTCTATAATTAATCTGGCTGCACACCCATATACATACTGCGCTGGTAGCATATCTCCACAGGAATCTACAGGCGAAGTCTTGCCCTAGTAGACCGCAGCCAAATTCTATAACTCACGATCGTTAGGTGAGAAGATGCAGCATGTGAGTATGAACACATGATTTGACACAGTAGTACATAGAATTCAAAATGTCGTCCTACATAAGCCCCACGCCTTAATATTTATCCGTTATTAGTCCGTCGTACCGGGACTACGTACTTCTTGTCGCCCCCTGACCTTTTTAAGAAAAGAATTCTGACTCGCTCAGTGCATGTGATAGTCAACCGTGTATGCTTCCCTCTAGGAAGTTGCTTTGGGGGCTTGTCGTTGGACCGGAGTTTCAAAGTTTGCAGCTAACTTCCCGGCCATCTGACCCATGCCTTCCTGTATGTTGACTTTCACACACTGTGAATAGTGTGGATCAATGTGCACACACTCGGAACCAAGAAATGTATGGCAAACATTCGATGTGTGCCTACCGGCAGAACCACCGCATACATTCTGCATAATGTCAGATAAGTTAGTAAAGGAAGACGTACGTGGTTAGGCTAGCTCGATCCATCCACACACTGTATCATAAGATGAGCAAATCTCTCTAAACAGTTTCACAAATGAAATACGCTATCGTTAAAATATAGATTTAAAAAAGTTCGTGAGATGTAAGAAATAACTGCATGTACCACCACTTGACTACCGTCTACAGAACTTATACTTGCATCAGATTGCCGGAGTATACCAAATCAAAATGAAAAATAAATGTTGGTGCTTTTTTCAGCGTAGTAAGTTTTTTTTTAGAGGAAACCTGCCATTTTATTAATCAACAATAATCAAAGGTACAATAGCAGGATCCGGAGTGCTAGCCATAAATAATGACCAACCCCTTAATTAACACGATTCCTAATTATATGCCTCCATATTGTGACATCTCTTCAGCGGGGTAAGTGCTTGTCATAAGCACAAGTATTTGAAACCTAGCCCACGGCCCATCTTTATTTTCAAACGCTCGAAACTTTGGGCTATAAAGCAGTAAGAAGCCCATCGGAATCAAAATGCTAACAGCCTGCCCTATGGGCTTCGCATATCATTCTTTTATCTGGCCTTTCTCTAATTCTTTTCTACTCATATTACTTTCCCACTGTTCTTCTTATTTTCTAGTTTTTGTTGCTTCTTCAATTGCTTTATTTTTTATTTTACCTTGTTTTATTTTAAATTTCCCATTATGTTTTATTATTTTCCTTTTACCTTTTCGGTGAATGCATGAACATGGTAACTATTTATGGTTTCCAATAATTGTACATTTTCATTTTTTTTGGGTGTTAATACGTTAATTTTTTAAATGCATCTACACTTATTTTCATACTGAAAACATCTCTTTTAGTATACATGAATGGACATTTATTTTATGACACACAATAATATTAGTTCTATTACACATGAATACTTACTTATTTTATTATTATATTTTCAAGTCTTATATGATTTTTTTTTGGTATACATGAAAATTCATTTCGAAACTTTTAAATATTTTTATATGAAAATTCATGACATATATGAGCACATTTTTTATAACAAGGGAACATCTGTCTTAAAACATCTGTATATATTATTTGATATATGTGAACGTTTCTTTTCTGCTACACATATTATTTTTCTATTGCTAAACTAATTTATAGGAAGTAAATGCAAATTTCAAGATTCATTGAAAATAATATTTGTAACTTTGTTGATGAGTGTCGCACAGAATCCTTTAAGAGAATATCTAACACACACCAAAAAAGCGACTGAACTGAAAAATTCCGGCGAGCTTTCGGTTTTGAGCCCAAAATGTAACCCGAATAGATACAATAAACATGAACCGACCTGTAAAAGTTTTTCGGTGCCCCGTGAATTCGGTGCACCGCCCCCTTTATGTAGGGCTCACGAATCCATCTCCAGGTCGTGACCCGAGTCGATTCCCCCCTCCACCGCTTTGTCGTACATTTTGCCTACACGCTGCAGATCCGTCGTTCCCAAAGCCTAATGGCGCCGCATCGTCGTTCAATCGGACTCAGGGGCATATTGGCTTAGCAGAGCCTCCCACAGAGGCCCCTCCCACGAGCAGGAGCAGAAGCGTCGCATCGCCGCCGTCGGTGCGCACAAATGTGTCTCCCTGCGGTACATCCGACACGGGCAGCCGAGGAGATGGAGCACGGGAGCATGGCACGCTGCTCCACCCGCATGGGTCATTCTCCGTCGCCTCCGATGCGCTTCCTCTGCCGGACGCGCAACAACGCAGAGGCGGGAAGCTCGCGCCCCGCCACTCAAGCTCACCAACTCCAACTCTGATGAGTACGATCTCTCTGACTCGGATGCGCCCCCGTCCTCATCGGGCACGTACATGTCATTCAGCAACAAGTCATCGAGTGACCACATGTCGACAAGGGCTTCATCGGCGATGACGAGGCAGAGAGCCACACGCTGGAGACGGTGCATCGCTTCTCCGCGTGATCTACACAGGTAGAGGAGATGCGTGAGGCAGAAGACCTGCGTTGGGCCTTGCTCAGTGTGGAGGGGGCCGATGAAGCAGTATGAGGCATTCGTGACCGTGCAATGGGAGTGAAAGGATAGAGCTGTCGTCCAGAGGGGGTGAATACACAATTTCAAAAACTATTACGATTTTAGCTTTATAGAATGCGGAATTAAACTAACGTTTATTTTACAAGCACAAAACCTAAATACACTAGGCTCAACTATGTGCACCAACAACAAGTTAAGCTAAGAAAGATAGCACAATACAAAAATATACCACAAGTGATAAGAAAGATATAAGTACTTCAAGCTCGATGGCTATCACAAACAAAGTAAGCTCAGATGTAGAGATAACCAAGGTATGCGGAGACGAAGATGTATTCCCATGTTCCCTTACAAATAAAGTACATCACGTTGGAGAGGTGTGGGATTCTATGAAGGATTTTCCAACGCCACGAAGGATCACATTCTTCTCCGACTCTATCTCACGAAAGAATAGGCCCTTTCCTTATGGCTAGCTTTTCCTCCACTCAGGAGATGGCAAGCTCCACAACCACTTCATAAGCTCCACAAAGGAGAAGCTCGCGTCTCTTCACAATCTTCCACGAAGAAGACATCGCGACACCAACCGCCAAACTAACTAGGAGGTCACCCTCCAAGAGTAACAAGCTCACGGTCTCTCACTCGAACAAATCGTAATAGAGAGCTCAACACTTATGCGAGAATGCAAAGCAAGAACACCAAGGGTGTTCAAATCCCTCACTCTGAAATCCCACCAAAGGAACAAGTACTAGGGAGGAATTAGAGAGGAAGAACAATCGTGAAAATCAACCAATGACTTTAAGAACTAGATACAATGGGTTCCCCTCACTTAGAGGAAGAATTGATTGGTGGGAATTTTACATCTAGATCTGCTCTTCTAAAGCCCTAAAAAATATGCAAGGATCATCGGAGGGAAGGGAGGAGAAGCAAGATCAAGAGGTCAAAAATGGTGATCAATTTCATGCTCAAGAACAACTCAAAAACATTAGGGAAGATCCCCCTTATATAGGGGAAAACAAATATGGTCGTTGGGAGGATTCCTGCGAGGACCCAGTCTAAAAAGTCAGTCAGACCGGGAAACTCGGTCCCCAAGCCGGTGTACCGGCCTACAGACCGAAACGGCTTAGTATACCATCTCGTAATAGAATCGATTGGAATAACCGGGAGATCCGGTCTACGTGTCGGTCTACCGGCGATGGCATTGGACCGTCCGGTGTGGGAACCGGATCCACAACCCGGATGCAATAGACTTCACCAAAAACACAATAACTTTTGCATCCAGACTCCGATTTCAATGATCTTGGGCTTGTTTTGACAAGGACAACAAGCTCTACAAGATGGTGCAAAGATACGTCATAGTACAGCAAAGGAGGATAGAACCAAATGAATAAAGGTATGAAGGCTACCTATAAGAAGACCTAGTAAAACCTCCAAACTCTAAAACGCAAAAGAAGATGCATATAAATTCCGTTTCGATGAACTTGGGCTTGTTGAAGATCTAGTAACACGATCAAGAACCTCACATGGACAAACACCAAGAAGCAACAAAATAGAAAGATGCAAAGTATGCAAAGGATTGAGCTCCCTAAGACGATGTGATCAACTTACGCAACCGAAACCCCCTTTTGATAGTGCGGCTATCTATCCTATAACCCGGTCTCCTAACAACCACCTTGAGACCGGTAAAAGGAAAACCTAGCAAGGCCGTACCTTCTCCTTAAGCATCCCGCTTGATCTTGATGACAACGTTTCAACCTCCATCCAAGCCGAAATGTCTCACTTGATTATTGTTGCTTCGTGAAGACTCATAATTTGATCCCCCATACACCACTATGGGATAACTTCATCAAGGCACATCTTCACATGTCCATTATCACCAATATGGACAGCAAGTTTCAACTATATGATCTCCTTGAGATGTTTATATTGAACTTGCACTTCTCAATCTTGATGATGATCACTACTTGATGTCATCCTCTTATGAGCTATATGAAATCTTCACTTTTGAAGCATGCTCATGGAAAGATAACTATCCCATATAGAAAACGCAAAGGCACATATATAATGGGTTAGTTCATGATGCATAATTGACAAGGCTTACCATACCTCAAGATCCATGTGATACATTCTTTATGCTTCATGTGTTGACCAACTTGAAATCACTCTTCACTCTTTGTATTGGTCAACCATGTATCTTCTCATGCTCTATCTCAATATCTTCAGGTATATAAAGAACTCTTCATTTGATTACATGCTCTAAATCTTAGTCAACTATAGCTCAAAATGAGGCTATCATGACATCGATTTAGAGCCATATCTTGAATCCATCTATTGAGATCACACTCTCAAGATCTTGATTATATCGTATTCTTATCTTGAATTCGATGATCTTGATGCCAATACTCAAGGTATATATTTATCTGCATGACATCCATACTTGAATCCAACACATGGACTACAAGCATGACCTATGGAATATTCCTTCATATAAAACTCAATAAAAATATTAGTCAATAGAGATTGCCATTAATCACCAAAACTATAAATAGGGGCAATTACCCTTTTAGGGAGGCCATGGATAGGTAGCGCGCCCGCATCAAGAAGAAGCCGGAGCAGGAGGTCATTGTCCTCGCCACCACGTTGCCCTCGCGCCGTAGGCTCCGGTGAGGTATCCCGGAGCCCATTTTGGTCACAGTGGGGTAGGGAAGCAGTGTCGATCTTTGCTCCACCTCTTGTTTGCCTCGTATATGTAAATTATGGTGTAAATCATCGACGAACTTGTCTTTTGCGTGATGAATTGCACGCTATGTAGCTAAAATTTCGCACGAACTCATTTTTTTAATTTTTAGTTCTGAATATGGTTTCTATTCCGGGGCGATAGTTCTCGAACTAAAAACGAGATTTACATGACACCAAGAACACCGTTTACAAGTCACGCGTTTTCGCTATCTACTAGAGATGCTCTAAGAGGATCTTCCTTCTTGCACGCTCCACATTGAAGGGCACACACGAAGACACAGTCGTGAACTCCTTAGGCCTTCTCCGTAAGGCCTAAGAGTTCCTTTTGGTGCTTAGAATGTGAATTATTTGATTTGGGTTTAATTGTACCATTCAATTTTTTTATTGTGTTTGTATTCTCGTAGCGGCGGCATAGTAATTCGGGTGACGGCACATAAGAAGTTCACGGTCTTACTTTTCAGGATAAAAGTTCAAGATTTGGTCTTAATTAGTTGTGCCTGACAATGACCTACTCAAGGCATTGTTTTGTGAGCACGAACTTTTCTCTAGGGTGAAAAACATATGATCAGATGACGACGACGCTCGTGCGCTATTTCCTTCCTGGAGACGTCACTTTTGGAGAAGATGGACTTTTGGTGTTGTCTTGGTAGTGTTAGCGCTGCTACTAAAAGGAATAGATCATTGTAGTGGGACTTTTATTTTTTATCTTTTTAGTTGTGTGCATCCATAATAGCATTAGGGTATTGTGTTGTTACTGGGGCGGATCTCTATGGGCTGTCCAAAAAAATACACCACTTATAAACTTATTATAAGACTAATGCATCAGGTTAGGATAAAAAGTGCATCAGGGATGCATAACTTCAACCCTAAAGCCTCCAAACTTGGACGTTTTTATGATAGAATTAATATGTGCACCAGGGAAACTTTTTGTCTAGCTCCGCCCCTGGTTGTTACAGATGTCGGGTGTAATTGGTATCTCCGTGATATTAATATATTTCTAATGTCAAAAAATTGTTTTATGTGAACTGTTAAATTTATGTTTCATCGATCCAACATTCATTTTTGTTGGAACATGATTTGGCTGCAATCTGAAGCCTCAATGCGAGACTTTCGCTCACTCTGGTTTGTGTCATTAGGCTACTCCGCCGTTCTCTAGACCGCTGCGGTATGCTTGGCTGCTACCTGACGTCTTAGAGCGACACTTTGCTCTATCAATAGTGTCGTTCTGACGAAATACTTCCTGATGGCACCATGAGTGATCGACAGTGAACAATGTTGTTCTCTGAACACTTGGGTTTGTGTCAGCAGGCTACGAGGCCTCACCATTCCAAAATTCTAGTGTTTGTTTCCTCCACGACTTTACAAGAACTATTGCATCCTTAGTTCAGTAAAACCATGTTCACCACCTACGGCATGCCAGCCTGTACACGACTTTTCCCATATATCACTGCACTACGAGAAGGACTGATATTGTACCATTCAATCATGTCAGGGAAACTGATATTGCAAAACATTTGCGCTGATCCGTGACAGCAATGGAGGTGACGATTATGCTACGAGCCAAACGGCTCTCCCTAGCTACAGCTCCTTCCCGCTCCTAACTCTTCGTCTCACTCTAATAGAAGCGCTGCACAGGCGTTGTCTTGGCAGTGTTTGTTCCGCTGTCATAAGGAATAGGTCATTGTAAATTTGTAATGGGACTTTTCTTTACTGTAATTCTTTTTTCCTTTTATTTTGACTTTGTGCATCCATATTTTTATTAGGTCATTGCGTTGTTGTAGAGGATGAATGTAATTGGTATCTTCACGATATTAACATATTCTTTTTGTCCGAAAAAAAAGCATTGTACATGCGCAAAATCTAAGTAAATGAATATAAAAAAGATGAAAGACAAACGTCCAACACAATCCCTCTTAACAGCAGCTTAGCACAAATAAAAAAGCCCAACTTAAACATACACTAGGAAGCAGCCCCTGGGTGATTTAATACTCCCTCTGTCCCAAAATAAGTGACATAGGTTTGTCTAGATTCAGATGTATCTAGACATATTTTAGTATATACGTATATGCGAATCTAGACAAACTCAAGTCACTTATTTTAGGACGGAGGGAGTATATTAAGTTATTAGCAAAGCAATATACAACAATGTTCTTATGGTTAGCCTTATGAGAAAACATAATTTTATCAGGTAGAAATTCTTGAATAATGTAAAAAGTGTGGCAAGAAAAGAGACACGGATATTGTATATTCAAACATTTGCTTTAATATTTTATATTTTAATTAATCATTCTACCTAAATTGTGTAGTGAAATTTTGGTTTATATGTAACTTGTGCATAAATTGTTTGTCCATTGTTGTAATTAAATCTTGGAAAAGAAATTTTAAGAAAATGTAATCTCAGTAATTGGGAAAATAATATGGTGAAAACACTTCATACTTTTTTTGACACAAAAACATTTCGTACTTACATTATGAATGAAATTTAAGGGATATACGAAAGAAAATGAGCGGTGTATAAGAGTTTTTTTTTACCATAAGGTTGAAGAAATTCCTATTTTAAAATGTATGAGCATTATGTTTGGAGCTTTGGGCTAAGCCTGTAAGTGATTCCAGCGTGTTAGGCCCATTCTTATTTTGGCTAGATTGTCTTGGTCTGCCTGGGGACCACCTATACACCAACTAGGTCGGTGTTTAGGACGCACTGCACGCCGCGTCGTGGACTTTTTGCTAACTAGGCCCAGGTACGTGATTCGGTTTATTAGCGCGGTTTTTAGGTTTTTCTGCATGTATTGTCGGTTAGTTTTTGGTTTCCTGTTCGTTTCGGTTTTAAAAAATTGTGCGAACATTTTTCTAAATTTGAACATTTTTAAATTAAATGATTTTATAATCTAAATATTTGTTAATTGATTTTTCTAGATCTGAACATTATTTGGTTTGAACTTTCTCAAAGAATAAACATTTCGAAAATTCTAATTAAAAAAACTTTTACGAAACTCTGAGCATTATATATTTTAAACCTTTTTAAAAACAAACATTTTCCAAATTCGATGCTTCTGAACTGTTTTTTTAAAAAGTAAAAATTAATGAAAAAGAGAAAAGGAAAAATCACAAAAAAAGTAAAAAGGAAAAATAAAAAGAAAACAAAAAACAAAAAAGAAGAAGGAAAAAAAGGAAACTGCGAACTGGCCGGCCCGTACTGTGCGCGTGGTGTGCGGCGCGCGGCCCGGGCGGACAATTCCCGTCTGCCTGACTCTCCTCTCTCCGATCCCTCCGTTTGTCGTTTCATCTCTCTCTTTCTCTCTTTACATACCTCTTGATCCCCAATTTTCCATCTCCAAAATCTCTGATCTCGTCGGCCACCAGAGTCCAGTGGCACTTGCTCGCGCCTCACCCGCTTGCCGAGATATCTTCATGTTCGTGCACTACATGGCCCTCGAGCCTCGACAGCTTGCGCCATGGTGGCCTCGACGCATCTTTACAGTAGGAGGTGGACGCCTCATCGTGCCGACGATGCTCCAAAGGCACACCATTAAACTTCTAGTATTTTCAAACACACTCTACCCCATGAACCAAGTCCGACAAAAGTTGGCGTTTGCTTGTTAAGAATGATGTTTCCCGAGGTCTCCCCCTGCGCGGGCCATGGCGATGGCACTGTGCAGCCACTTGCCGCCGGCACTGTTCTGCCGGGACTCCGCGACTCCTCGGGCCTCTCCCAGAGTTCTCCACTCACTCCTCCTTTTCTTCGCCTCTACTCTCGCCTTCTCCGTACCCCCTCGCCTGCACCTCCTGCTCTGCTTCCGCGCACGAAGATCAACTCGATTGCTTCTCGGAGATTGACCCTGGCGGATCACGCCGATGAAGGAGAAGATGCTCCGCGCTGCGGCGCGAATCAGGAAGTCGCATTCTGGTTCAGGGCGGGAGATGGGTGGTCTTCCCCTGCGGAAGCAACCCCTCCGTGCCCCGATTGGAAGCCTGCAACAGAAGAGGACGGCGCGGAAATTTCGCCGGCTGTCAGATGTGATTCATGGCGGGCTGGAGAGGGTGAAGGGCTATGGCGACCGATTGGTGATTTGGGGGCGTCTAGGCCACCGAAGCAGCCGTCGCCCGCGTCGGGACCTCCTTCCCCTGCTTCTCCCGGGGGCCGAATACCGCCTGATCTCGCCCCCGGTGTGGCGAAATTTACAGGAATCCCCCGCTCCAAGGTCTCTCCATGGCTCGGGCAGCCGCTCGGATGCAGAATCCGTCTCAACTCTGTGGAATACCGAGCATTCAGTCGAGGTAGAACTCCCATTCATCCTCGACACAACCATTGCGGAGTTGAAGTTTGCAGGAATTCTGAGAAGGCTTGCTCTCGAATCAAGACTCCTTTTTCTCCTGCTAGAGTTTCTGTAGCGGATTCGATCAATGTGAAGCGTGGGCCATTGATTCGTTCGGTTCGTGATAGTGAGTCTACCTTGTTGATGCGCAACTGCTCTGAATCATGGCGGGATCCAAGTTTCAGAAGTTTTGGTTGCCACGTCAATGGCGTGCGGAGGCCCTACCCTTCAGGTTACCTGGTTTCAAACGTTGATGCTGATCTTGCAGCTGAGGATCCCTATGGGAAATTATGGTATTCCACCTCCTCCCAGGCACGTACAGATAGGGTTCCGCATCTCCAGGGTCGTGGTCTGTCTGCTGCCCTGCCGCCACCAACCCCCAATCCGCTTCTGGTCTGGATCAGGAAGGATTTGGTTGATAGCCTTACTTTCACCACATCTGACTGCATCCCCATCATTGTCCGAGATAACCTCCTTGTACCGATCAGATTCCTTGATCTGTCGAAGGGGGATTAGAGTGGAGGAGATCGACCGTCTGTAGAAGGGATTGCTAGGAAAGTTAAGATGGCGGATGGAGGTAGAGGTCGAGGTAGGGGGAAGAACTTTGCCAAAGGTGGTCAATGGGTTCAGAATCCCACCGGGTTCCCTCCTCCGAAGCAGCCGCCGCAGTATGGGTCCTTTCCGCCGTACGGTTTTGTTCCTCCGCAGTGGCAACCTTGGCAGCAGCCGGCTGGATAGTTTCCTCCTGGATTTCAAGGTTAGTTCCCCCCTCCCCCCCCCCTCCCCCCCGCTCCTTGGCAATCGTCTGCTCCTCCTGGCTACTAGAAAGGCCCTCAGGTTCAACAGCCCCCCATGGTTAGCCAACAACTGCAACCTACTCCGGTTCAACTGACGCAGCAAAGCCAGCTTCAGGTTGCTAGCCAGAACAAGAATCAAATAGTTGGGAAAAACAAGCAGAAGCAGAAAGCTAAAGATGATTCTACCTCGACAGCAGCACGGATTGGGAGTATGCCTGTGCCTGAGCAACCATTGGTTTGAAGGAAATATGCCCTGAGAGACAATAATAAAGTTGTTATTATGTATTCCTTGTATATGATAGATGTTTATTTTGCATGCTATAATTGTATTGATAGGAAACATCAATACATGTGTGTTTAATAAACAAAAAGGGTTCCTAGTCATGCCTCTCTTATAGACTAGCTTGCTGATTAACAGGATGATCAAGGTTTCCTGATCATGGACATTGGATGTTGTTAATAACAAGGTCACACCATTGGTGGAATGATGTGATGAACATTCATCCGAAGTATAGCATTACGATCAAGTCATTATGTTTATATTGCTATAACATTATACGAAGTAATCTTTATCCTTAGACCATGAGATCATGTTAATTGCTAACACCGGAAGAGTATCTTGATAACATCAAACGTCATACTAGTAACAGGGTGACTATAAAGATGGGTTCAGTGCTACGAAGGTGTTATGTTGAGGCTCATGGATCAAGAGTGGAATTTGTCAATCCAGATGACGGATATATATACTCTGGGCCCTCTCGGTGATATCACATTAGGATAGCTTGCAAGCAAGTGATGTGATCACTAGAATGTTATATCACGGGAACGAGAAAAGAGTGCATGTCGGTAACGAGATCAAACTAGGTATGGAGATACCGATGATCGAATCTCGGACATGTAATATATCGAGAGACAAAGGGATTTAGTTACAAGTGTTAAAGGTTCTCACGATCACAGGAGTCATCGTTGAATGTGTAGGAGTCAGTACGGATCTCCAGGTTCCGCTGCTGATTATTGATCGGAGAAGGGTATCGATCATGTCTGCATTATTCGCGAACCGTAGGGTGGCACACTTAAGAGTTACCGGACACCATTTTGGAGCACATATGTTTCAGACGAAAGAATTGCAAAGCGCAGGAATTGTTTCAATAGAAACCGGAAATTGTTTCGGGTGAAATTGCAGAAGGTGTTTCTGCATGTGATATTGAAATATTGCAAGGGGCTATATGTGAATGTTTGTTAATTAAAGTAATTAACAAAATTCTGAATAAATTTAATAAAAGAGTTTTATTAAATGAGAGAGCATTAAATTTGGAGAAACTTAATGCATTTAAAGTGGAGACTTTAAAAGGGAATGTGAAGAGGCATTTTAATGTGGAGGAGTTACCACCACATGAATGGGGGAGGTGAGGGGTCACCCCACCCCCCATGCGCCGGCCATGGAGAGAGGGGGCACCCCCCTCCTCCTATAAAAGGCCACCCATTCCCTCCTTCATCAACACACCTCCTTGTGAAGGATCTCTCTCCCCCTCTAGAATTATTCCCCCATGGTCTCGGATTAGTGAGATACATGTTCCCGGTGGCATTTCGTCTAGAAGGAGTTGATGCTTCCGCTGGATCGCTGGAGCGAGGAGGTGGAGGTTGTCCGGTGGCTTGAACGTGTGTGCGAGTGCGGATGCGCTGCTGAGTTGCGGCGCTCGGACTTCCTCACGATCTTGAGATCGGCAAGTGTACGACTACACCAACCACGAGTTCCTACTCGTTAACAAAGCTCGTTGTCTTCGAGGGTAAGTTCTCCATGGATGTATGTCCATCCGTTGCTCTGTACCTAGTAGATAGATCTTGGCGTGTAGTTCTCATCGTAGGAAAATTTTTGTTTTCTATGATGCGGACCCAACAGTGGTATCAGAGCCTGATCTATGCGTAGGTGCTTTGCACGGGTAGTACACATATGTTTATATGTGGGCGATGATGATCATGTCATTGCATCTTCTATGTACTTTGGATATTGGTGGCATAGTGGGATGAAGCGGCCCGGACCAACCTTACATGTCATCGTACATGAGACCGGTTCCACGACTGATATGCAACTTGTTTTGCATAAGTGGCTGGCGGGTGTCTGTCTCTCCTACTATAGTCAATATCTGATTTACAACGAGTTGCTAATAACTTAGTTATCCTCGTTGTGGTTCATGTTCATAGGTTAGATAGGTTCTATCTCCGAAAGCCCTAAGCCACGTAAAACTTGCAATTGATAAATTAGAGGCGTCTAGTTTAGATCGTTGCTGGGCTAGTGTTTTGATATGGTATTGTTGTAAGTAGATGTATGATAGATACTCTTACAACTCACTTAATGTGTAAGTTCCATAGACCTTTGCCTTACACACAAAGTAATGATAGAGATCATACCACGATGCAAATGATAGAGATCAAATGCATGGACCATATCACCTCACTTCACACATTAGATGTTAGCATCTTATATTGCTAGTTTGGCGCGTTTGGTAGCATTATAAGATGATCCCTCATTTAGATATCAAGATAAAATGTGTTCTTCCTTAAGTATGCACCGTTTTGTGGATCGTGTTTTGAGGCATCACGTGATGATCGGGTGTTCTCAACTCTATGCTTGCATACAACGGGTGTAAGACAGTTTTACACACGCAAATACTAAGGTTCTTACTTGACGAGCCTAGCATGTACAGACATGGCCTCGGAACACGGACCGAAAGGTTAAGCATGAGTCATATAGTTGATATGATGCCCATATAGATGCTCGCCTTTGAAGCTACATCGACTCACGTGATGCTCGGACTTGGTGTAGTGGATTTGGTTCATGTAATCACCAAAAGGACACGAGGGATGTCGTTTTTGAGTGGGAGTTCATTAGTAATTTGGATTAGTTGAACTCAATCTATCATAAACTTAGTCTAAATATACTTTACAAATTCTGTTGTAGATGGCACCACCTGCTTTTAATTTCAATGTGTTCATGGAGAAAGAGAAACTTGCTGCGAATGGTAGCAACTTCACCAACTGGGCTATGAATTTGAGGATTCTCCTTACTGCTGCACAAAAGCAATATGTGCTAGATGCGCCGCTAGCCCCCCCAACAGCTCCTGATGCCCCTGACGAGGAAAAGAACGTCTATATAACTCGTCAGGAGGACCACAACTTAGTTCATTGCAGCATACTGTATGGGCTAGAGCCAGAACTTTGAAAGCGTTTCGAAAATGGCAATGCCTTTGATACCATGGGAGAATTGAAAATGATTTTCGATACCCATGCTGCCATAGAGAGTTATAATTCTACAGAAAAGTTCTTTAGCTGCATGATGGAGGAAAACAACTACGTTAGTGAGCACGTACTCAAAATGTCTAGGTACGCCGATAAGCTTGTGTTCTTGGGAATAACGATTCCCATTGACTTAGGCATACATCGTGTTCTCCAATCTCTACCGCCTAACTACAAGAGCTTCGTGATGAACTATAATATGCAGGGCATGAAGAAGTCTCTTCCCGAGCTTCTTTCAATGCTTGAGACTGCAGAAGTGGAGATTAGGAAAGAACATCAAGTATTGATGATCAATAGGACCACCGGTTTTAAGAAGGACAAGAAAGGCAAGCACAAGGGAAAGAAGGGTGGCAAGTCTGTTGCCACGCCTGAAAAGAAACCCCGGGCTGGCCCTAAGTCTGACACCGAGTGCTACTATTGCAAGGGGACTGGCCATTGGAAGCGCAACGACCCCAAGTATTTGGCGGACAAAAGGTCCAGCAAGGCAAACAAAGGTATATGTGATATACATGTTATTGATGTGTACTTGACTAGTACTCGCAGTAGCACTTGGGTATTTGATACGGGATCGGTTGCTAATATATGTAACTCGGTTCAGGGGCTGCGGAACAAGCCAACTAGCAAGGGATGAGGTCACGATGCGGGTCGGCAATGGATCAAGAGTTGATGTGATCGCCGTCGGAACGCTGCCTCTCCATATGCCATCAGGATTAGTTATAAACCTAAATAATTGTTATTTGGTGCCTGCACTGAGCATGAACATTGTATCCGGATCGTGTTTGATGCAAAGTAGTTATTCATTTAAGTCTAAAAACAATGGTTGTTCGATTTATATGAATTATATCTTTATGGTCATGCACCTGTGTTGAATGGTTTATTTCTGTTGGATCTCGATAGTAGTATTATGCATATTCATAATGTTGATGTAAAAGGATTAAACTTGATAATGATATATCTACATATATGTGGCACTGCCGTCTAGGTCATATTGGCGTTAAACGCATGAAGAAACTCCATTCTGATGGACTTTTGGAATCACTTGATTTTGAATCATTTGATACATGTGAGCCATGCCTTATGGGCAAGATGACTAGAACGCCGTTTTCCGGTTCAATGGAACGGGCGACAGATTTATTGGAAATCATACATACTGATGTGTGTGGACCAATGAGTGTGTCGGCGCGAGGTGGATATCGTTATTTTGTTACTTTCACAGATGATTTGAGTAGATATGGGTATATCTATTTGATGAAATACAAGTCTGAAACTTTTGAAAAGTTCAAAGAATTTCAGAATGAAGTGGAAAATCATCGTAACAGAAAGATCAAATTTCTACGGTCTAACCGTGGAGGATAGCATGTTAGTTACGAGTTTAGCACACATATGAAAGACTGTGGAATAGTTTCACAGCTCACGCTTGCCGGAACACCACAACGTAATAGTGTGTCAGAGCGTCGTAATCGTACCTTATTGGATATGGTTCGATCTATGATGTCTCTGACTGACTTGCCACTGTCATTTTGGGGTTATGCACTGGAAACCGCTGCATTCACTTTAAATAGGGCATCATCTAAATCCGTTGAAAAGACACCGTATGAATTATGGTTTGGAAACAAACCTAAGTTATCATTTCTTAAAGTTTGGGGATGCGATGTTTATGTGAAGAAACTTCAACCGGATAAACTCGAACCCAAAGCGGAAAAATGCGTCTTCATAGGATACCCTAAGGAAACGATTGGGTATACCTTCTATCATAGATCCGAGGGCAAGGTCTTTGTTGCCAAGAATGGATCCTTTCTTGAGAAGGAGTTTCTCGCGAAAGGTGTGAGTAGTCGGAAGGTAGAACTCGAAGAGGTTATTGAACCTTCTCTTCATGAAATGGCGAGTAGCGCAGCTCCAGAAGTTGTTTCGGAGTTGACTTCACCTAATGAAGAGAGAGCTAATGATATTGATCATGAAACTCCGAAAGAGGACACTACCGAACCTCGCAGGTCAAGCAGGACACATGCAGCTCCTGAACTGTACGGCAATCCTGTTATGAATTTCATGATTGATGAAATAGATGACCCTGCAACGTATGAAGAAGCGATGATGAGCCCTGATTCCAACAAATGGCTAGAAGCCATGAAATCCGAGATGGAATCCATGTACGAAAACCAGGTTTGGACCTTGGTGGACTTACCCCACGATCGAAAGGCCGTTGAGAATAAATGGATTTTCAAAAGAAAAACTGATGCTGATGGTAAAGTAACCATCTATAAGGCTCGACTTGTCGCAAAGGGGTTTCGACAAATTCAAGGAGTTGACTACGATGAGACATTCTCTCCCGTAGCGATGCTTAAGTCGGTTAGGATTATGTTAGCAATTGCTGCATATTTCGATTATGAAATATGGCAGATGGATGTCAAAATTGCGTTCCTCAATGGTAATATTGAAGAAGACTTGTATATGATACAACCTAAAGGTTTTGTCGATCCTAAGGATGCCGATAAGGTGTGCAAACTTCAGCGATCCATCTATGGACTGAAGCAAGCATCCCGGAGTTGGAATCTCCGCTTTGATGAGGTGATCAAAGAGTTTGGATTTGTCCAAACTTATGGAGAGGCTTGTAATTACAAGAAAGTGAGTGGGAGCAATGTGGCATTTCTGATATTATATGTGGATGACATATTATTGATTGGAAATGATTTAGATCTTTTAAACAGTGTTAAAAGTTATCTAAACAGCAAATTTTCGATGAAGGACCTTGGTGAAGCTTCATATATATTAGGCATTAAAATCTATAGAGATAGATCAAGACGCCTAATTGGGCTATCGAAGAGTACATACCTTGATAAGATATTAAAGAAGTTTAATATGGACGAAAGTAAGAAGGGGTTCTTACCTATGTTGCAAGGCAAGATATTGAGTAAGACTCAAAGTCCGGCTACGGCGGAAGAAAGAGAGATAACGGATAAGATCCCCTATGCCTCAGACATAGGCTCTATAATGTATGCCATGCTATGTACAAGACCGGATGTGGCACATGCTATTAGTTTGACTAGTAGGTACCAATCTGATCCAGGTTCGGAACACTGGATAGCGGTCAAGAATATCCTTAAGTACTTGAGAAGAACTAAGGATATGTTTCTTATATACGGAGGTGAAGAAGAGCTAGTCGCTAAGTGTTATGTCGATGCTAGCTTTGACACTGATCCGGATGACTCTAAGTCTCAATCCGGATACGTATTTCTCTTGAACGGAGCAGCAGTTAGTTGGAGGAGCTCCAAACAACCTGTGGTGGCTGGATCAACGACGGAGGCGGAATATGTTGTTGCTTCAGAAGCAGCGCAGGAAGCGGTTTGGATGAAGGAGTTCATAACGGAACTGGGTGTGGTTCCCAGTGCGTTGGACCCGATGGTGATCTATTGTGACAATAATGGAGCCATAGCCAACCAAAGGAACCAAGGTCTCACAAGAATTCCAAGCATATTAAGCACCGGTTTCACTCCATCCGCGAGCATGTCAAGGATGGAGATATAAAGATTTGTAAAGTGCACACGGACCTGAATGTAGCAGATCCATTGACTAAAGTACTCCCTAGGGCAAAACATGATCAACACCAGAACTCCATGGGTGTTAGATTTATCACTATGTGAACTAGATTATTGTCTCTAGTGCAAGTGGGAGACTGAAGGAAATATGCCCTGAGAGGCAATAATAAAGTTGTTATTATGTATTCCTTGTATATGATAGATGTTTATTTTGCATGCTATAATTGTATTGATAGGAAACATCAATACATGTGTGTTTAATAAATAAAAAGGGTTCCTAGTCATGCCTCTCTTATAGACTAGCTTGTTGATTAACAGGATGATCAAGGTTTCCTGATCATGGACATTGGATGTTGTTAATAACAAGGTCACACCATTGGTGGAATGATGTGATGAACATTCATCCGAAGTATAGCATTACGATCAAGTCATTATGTTTATATTGCTATAACATCATATGAAGTAATCTTTATCCTTAGACCATGAGATCATGTTAATTGCTAACACCGGAAGAGTATCTTGATAACATCAAACGTCACACCGTAACAGGGTGACTATAAAGATGGGTTCAGTGCTACGAAGGTGTTATGTTGAGGCTCATGGATCAAGAGTGGAATTTGTCAATCCAGATGATGGATAGATATACTCTGGGCCCTCTCGGTGATATCACATTAGGATAGCTTGCAAGCAAGTGATTTGATCACTAGAATGTTATATCACGGGAACGAGAAAAGAGTGCATGTCGGTAACGAGATCAAACTAGGTATGGAGATACCGATGATCGAATCTCGGACATGTAATATATCGAGAGACAAAGGGATTTAGTTATAAGCGTTAAAGGTTCTCATGATCACAGGAGTCATCGTTGAATGTGTAGGAGTCAGTACGGATCTCCAGGTCCCGCTGCTGATTATTGATCGGAGAAGGGTCTCGATCATGTCTGCATTATTCGCGATCCGTAGGGTGGCACACTTAAGAGTTACCGGACACCATTTTGGAGCACATATGTTTCAGACGAAAGAATTGCAAAGCGCAGGAATTGTTTCAATAGAAACCGGAAATTGTTTCGGGTGAAATTGCAGAAGGTGTTTCTGCATGTGATATTGAAATATTGCAAGGGTCTATATGTGAATGTTTGTTAATTAAAGTAATTAACAAAATTCTGAATAAATTTAATAAAAGAGTTTTATTAAATGACAGAGCATTAAATTTGGAGAAACTTAATGCATTTAAAGTGGAGACTTTAAAAGGGAATGTGAAGAGGCATTTTAATGTGGAGGAGTTACCACCACATGAATGGGGGAGGTGAGGGGTCACCCCACCCCCCATGCGCCGGCCATGGAGAGAGGGGGCACCCCCTTCTCCTATAAAAGGCCACCCATTCCCTCCTTCATCAACACACCTCCTTGTGAAGGATCTCCCTCCCCCTCTAGAATTATTCCCCCATGGTCTCGGATTAGCGAGATACATGTTCCCGGTGGCATTTCGTCTAGAAGGAGTTGATGCTTCCGCTGGAGAGGCTAGCAGCAAAGGGAATGTTTCTGAGGACATGGATACAGAAAAAAATGCGGGCCAAGGTGCCCCCAACAGTGCTCCTGGCCCAAGTAAGTCCACTCCCAGGAAACCTGCTCCTCAAGGGCAAAACAAAAGCTCATCTCTGTCAGACAAAGTTCATGAGGTGGCTTTAACCTTTATGCAGAAAAGAAATCTGACACCCAAAGAGAGCCTTCTTTCTCCTGTTCCTGAAGTTCTGGAAAGTGCTCATGCTCAAAGTTGGTTGAAGGAAAAACCAGTTGCTGAAGAAAACTGCATCTCTTTGTTGAGGGACATGGAACTAGTCCAAGATGAAGAGGACGAGATCTTTTTTACTGATTTGGGTGAGGAGACTGGAAATGCCCATAGCTCTGTGCTTCAGAATACTGAGGATTTCCCTCCCTTGCCAAAAAAAAGTTTGGGGACTAGTCTGTAACACAAGGCAAAGTGCAAGGTTAGCTGACAAAGGCATGACAGTCATTTAGCTAGCACAACAAGTCAAGATGAAGAAAAACCTTGAAACTGTCAAGCCAGCAGCCTCAAAGCTCAAAGGTATTCCAAATCAAAATCCTTTCCATGTTTTATACCCTGCTAATTTTGATAAGGTAGCTAACACTGTGGGTGTGGTGCTACCTGATAATGTTTCCTTAGATAGTTTTAATCCTAATGGTCTAAATGCTCCTGTTGGCTCCATTATAGATAGTAGGTTATCTTCTGCTCATAATCCTTGTGATGGCTTTTGTCCTGTATCTTCTGTTCCTAACTCTACTTGTAATGGTCACACTGTTCACAGTATGGATCCATCACCTAGTTCCCCCACACATCTGCAGGAAAATGAGGGGGATATAGGTTTTGATTTCTCTTTATGGACTAGAGTAGGAAAGAATAGACGGGGCAAGCACCCCAAGAAGGAAAATCCCTTATGATTAGCTCTTCTGGGAATATTAGGGGTATTCAAGCTGATGGCAGGAAGATGTCATCATAGATATGTTTAATAAATATTGTCCTAACCTCATTGGCTTCCAGAAAACCAAAAAAGAGGTTATCTCTAATAATTACCTAAATTCCCTTGTGGGAGATAGGATGTTTGCTTGGAATTCTCTCCCAGCCAAAGGCTCTGCAGGAGGCATTTTGGTTGGGGTGGACCTTGCTATGTTTGATATTATTAGCTGGGATATTAGGAGTTACTCTGTTTCTGTCATAGTTAGGTACAAAGCAAAAGATCTGGTTTTCAGATTTATTAATGTCTATGGTTCTACTTATGAAGATCAAAAGTAACTTTTCATTTCTGAGCTGCATAGTCTCTTTGTAGATTATCAGGGTCATACTCTCATATGTGGAGACTTTAATCTAGTAAGATATCAAAGTGACAAAAGTAATGGTGTAATAGATCATAGGTGGAGTGATAAGTTTAATGCCCGGATAGAAATTTGGGCTCTGCTTGAGGTCAAACTTAGTAGCAGAAGATTTACATAGGGAAATAATCAGGAAAACTTGATTATGTCTACCATTGATAGATTTTTCTGCAACCCTGAGTTTGACAGCATTTTTCCTCTTGCCAGCATTAGCTCCCTCCCCTTATTTGGGACGCATGGTTAGGTGTGGTCCCTAGACAAAGCTCTTACAAATTTGAGAAATGGTGGCTCATGAGAGCTGAATTTCCAGATGTTATAAGAAAATCCTGGAACAAGCCTGTTAAACAGGGGAATTCCATTGACATCTGGCAACAAAAAAATAGGAGGCTTAGAGCTGACACTAAAGGCTGGAGTAGAAATATTGAGTCTGAGCTTAGGAATCTCAAGAGGAATCTTATGATAGAATATGATTCTCTTGACATCAAAGCTGAGACTGAAGATCTTAGTGAGGTTGAGCATGCTAGGCTTAAGGAAATTTATGCAGAAATGCATGCTCTGTGGCTAAAAGAAGTTAAAGCAAAACAAAGGTCTAGGGATAGAGACATCAAAGAAGGGGACAGAAACACTGCCTATTTTCACACTGTGGACAATCAGAGGAGGAGGAAGATGCAGGTCCACTCCTTAGATGGCCCAGATGGAACAGTGTCTGAAACCTATGAGGTGTTAGAAATTGCTACTAACTTTTATAAAGATCTTTTTAGAAAAGAGGATAGCTCAGGTTTTGTCATCAGTGTGGATTTTTACTCCCCTGGTGAAAAAATCACTCATGATCAGAATGAAGGGCTTGAAGCTCCTTTTTCTGAATCAGAAGTTAGGAAAGCTTTCTTTGATTCCTACTCTGATGGGGCACCTGGCCCTGATGGTTTGCCTTTCCTTTTTTATCAGCATTTTTGGGATTTAGTTAAAACTGATATCATGGTCATGTTTCAGGATTTTCACAAAGGGGAGCTAGACATTTATAGATTGAATTTTGCTATTCTTACTTTAATCCCTAAAGAACCTGATGCCACATCCATGAAAAAATTCAGACCCATTAGTCTTCTTAACTGTATTTTTAAATTTTTTACAAAAGTCCTCACTAATAGACTCTCCCTGATCATGAATGTTATTACTGCTATTAACCAGTCAACATTCATCAAGGGTAGGTTTATTCTGCAAAGTGTAGTGACTGCTCATGAAGTTCTACACTCGGTTATGAAAAATCAAAATAAAGGGGTTGTCCTCAAGCTGGACTATGAAAAAGCTTTTGATAAAGTTAATCCTGAATTTCTACTAGACCTGCTAGCTAAAAGAGGTTTTAGTAAGCATTGGATTTCCCTTATCAGATCTATTGTGTTTGGAGGCTCTGTTGGAGTTAAACTAAATAATGTAGTAGGTAATTTTTTCCTTACTGGTAGAGGGCTCAGACAAGGTGACCCCTTATCTCCCTTGCTCTTTGATCAAGTAGTTGATGTTTTATCTAGAATGCTCTCCAAAGCAGCTAATGCTAATTTGATCAAAGGCCTTTGTTCTGATATCTGTCCAGGGGGTGTCATTTGCTTGCAATATGCAGATGATACAATTCTTTTCTCTGACAGTGACCCTAACATGGCTTTGAACCTAAAAAGTATCCTTTCCTGTTTTGAACAAGTTTCAGGCATGAGAATTAACTATCTTAAAAGTGAGTTGATCCCTCTTTGCTTAGATAGTGATGAGACTAATAACCTCACTAATACTTTTGGATGCTCTTTGTGTTCCTTCCCAGTCAAGTATTTAGGGATTCCACTACACTATGACAAGTTGAGGAGGGAAGATATTCAGCCTCTGATAGATAAGATCCTTAAAAGGATAGCTGGGTGGAGAGGCAAGCTGCTATCTTGTGCAGCTAGGCTGATTTTGATCAAAACATGCCTCTCTAGTATTCCCATTTACTTACTTTCATTTTTTAGGTTCCCCAAGTGGGCACTTGATCTTATTAATACTCAACTTGCTAACTGCCTTTGGAATGACTTTGAAGGACACAAAAAGCTGCATCTAGCAAGCTGGAAACTAGTCTGTAGGAAAAAGGATTTTGGTGGTCTTGGTATTCCAGACCTGGCAAATGTCAATCTTTGTTTATTCGGTTCCTGGATTAAGAGGTACTCCCAGGATGAAGGAAAGCTTTGGAAAACCTTAGTAGATAATAAATATTGCACCCACAATCCCAACCTCTTATGTAGTGAAGATTCTGGAGTCTCCCACTTCTGGAAGGGAGTTATGTGGGCTGCTCAAGCAGTTAAATTTGGGTATAGGTGGCAGGTTGGTGATGGAAAAACTGTTAGGTTTTGGGAGGACACTTGGTTTGGTACCTCTCCCTTAGCTATACAATTTTTCAACATTTATGTTCTTTGCAATGAATCTGGTAAAACTATTAACCAGGTTTGGGATGGTTCCCACCTCATGCTAACCTTTAGAAGGAATTTCTCCCCCTTAATGATGATTAGCTGGTATGAATTGGTGGATATTGCAAAAAGTGCTAACCTTTCTACAGAGTGTGATGCTCTCATCTGGCAACATAATGCTAATGGAAAATACTCTACCGCCTCTTTATATAACATCATTAACTTTCGGGGGGTTGTTTCTGTTTATATTTCTTCAGTTTGCAAATTGCATATACCTCCCAGGGTCCACATTTTTCTTTGGCTCCTTTCTCACAATAGAATTATGACCAGGGATAATTTGAAAAAAAGAAATATGAATAAGCCAGAAGATTGCACCTTCTGCTCAGAGCTAGAATCTGTGCATCACCTGTTCTTTGATTGCATAGTTGCCAAGCAGATCTGGCCAAAAATTTCTGCTTTCTTTGACAAACCTATTGGTGATTCCTATGAATCCCTTGCTAGGCTATGGATTGCCAACAAAAAATATTCCCTGTTAAATTCAGTTTGTGCTGCCGTTCTATGGAGTATCTAGAAAATGAGGAATGACCAAATCTTCAATGGTCACCCCTGGATGAATATTTTGCAGGTGTGGAGAAGGATCTTGTGCTCGATCAAGCGATGGAGGTTGATCTTCAAGGACCATATGCTGGAGGGTGTGGATGCTTTCTGCCTGTTCGTGACCTCGATCCTGCGGGAACCACCCCAGCTGGAAGGTGGCTGAGAGACGCCCCCCTGCACCATGAGGAGGGCGTGGGTTCCCCTGTGCAGAAGAAGGTTGCCGGCCCAGGCACCTGGACAACTCCTACCTCCACTCTGGACTCCGATATCGTCTTGGTGTAGGAAAGAGAAAGAAGTGCAGAAGCTCATCTCCGAGGTCTGCGGCAGTCATCTGCCTTTTTGGTTGTTTTTGTCTCTTGGCCTAGCTGTTAGAGTTGAGTGGCCGAAAACCTGGATTATGTCTGCAGTTGTGCTGCTTCTTTTGTTCTGCTCCCTTTCTGGCGCTTGCTGTATCGCAAAGCAAAACGCTGTTCTGTTCTTAACTCTTGTTTGGCTGGGTTTCATTTCAATGAAATGGAGCTGGGGGCGGGGCCCTGTTATTCTAAAAAATGAACCAAGTCTAGCGTCTCCATCTTCCTTTTTCTTTATCCTTCCTTTTTTTACCGTCTTCCATTCTTTGCTTTTCTAACCAGTTTTAGTCTTCCTCCTTGACCCATTCTAGCTGACCCCTTAGGCCACGTACAATGCTAGGTCCACATCATTTAGAGAAGACAATATGTATAAATTGTACAATGCAGTATTTCCTATTATCATCTCTAGCAATAAATAAGAATTTACTATTGTCATCGCTAAGGGAAGACATATGATATAATGGAGAAAATAGTCTTCTCTTATTTATAAGAGATCATCCCTTAGCTAAGAGAAGACAACATTTCTTTTCTTATTTCTCTTTCCTCCAAGTAAGCAAAAATCTAACGTGGCATCCATAAGGGAAGGCTCATGTCACTGTATTGTACATGACCTTATCCGTCCGGTCCTTAAAACGCGTTTAACGGACGACAAAAACGTGTTTTTCCTCCGTGAGGGTGGGACAGAATAAACCCGTATTTGTGATCCTTAAAAGCGAATAATATGTTTTGATTCCAGCGTCACTTCATCGTCTTAGTGTATATGCCCGTTGAGGGCTGGTCCATCCCCACCCTCACACTCTCTCCTTCCCGTTGCCATGGAGACGCCCAATCTAAACTTATACGACGGCCCACTACGACATCCTCGCGCCGCCGCGCGCTTCTGGCCGGCTAGGAACTCAGCTACGCCGGGGTACCGGTGGCGCCGCTTTTGAGCGGTTTCGAGTTGGCGAGATGGATCGAGGAGCGCCTCCGCCAACTGCCGGAGCGGAAGAAGGTAATGGCCCGGTACTCGCCTACGAGCTCGTATTGGCCAAAGTGTTTCAAGAAGGAGCAAAAGGCGGAGCTTGCCTTGTGCGCCGTTCACAGGCGGCGGGTCCACCGGGATCTCCGCAACCACGAAGGAAGAGAGCGATTTTGGGCCATCGCTGGCTGCACAATCTACACTGTCATCAAGACAGCGCCGCAAAGAGTTCTTGAGGACAACGAACAATGTCGGGATCATCGAGATCGATTCCGACGAGAAGGAGGCGGACGGCGACGTGGAGGAGGAGGACAGTCAGGCGGAGAACCCGGTCGATGATGAAGACAACAGAAGCGACATAGTGGATTAGGGTTACATTAAGCCTTCATTAGTACTATGTATGATAGCTTGTTCTTGGAATCAATGGAGTAGAGAAGCTTTATTTATTATCCATGAACACTGTCGCCGCCGCGAGCCAGATCTCCGTCGCGCGGCAACCTCAGTCAGAACGTGGGTCGGGAAAGGGGGTGGCGGGTGGAGGCCTTCTACGCGGGAGGAATCGGCATGGCGTGACTTGAATCGCCAGCGGCGGCGGCAACAGTTGGCAACGAAAGGAGGGGAACGAGCTGAAATGTCCCTTCCACCAAGGGTTTCTAGCGATAAGGGTTTGCGTTGTGTCGGAAGCTGAAATGTCCCTTCCACCAAGGGTTTCTAGCGATAAGGGTTTGCGTTGTGTCGGAGGCGAAACCCATGTATCTACGAGCCAGGGTGTTTTTCTCAGCCCCTTAATTTAAAGGCCCGAGTGTTTTGAGGTGTCATGTTCGCCCCTTATTTTATAGTTGATGGAATCTGCTAGAGATGCCCTATGACACAAATGTGCTGTGGTAACTTGAAGTTGTCGCACGTTTGGTTTCTGCGACTAAGCCCAACGAGAAAACCAATATGATAACTTGGAAAAAATATTGAAAGAATCCAAAGAAAAAACTTTTCTAGTATGTCAGATTGTCCATATCTTAGCACCTAATTATTATTATTTTGAACTGGGAAGGGCCTCGAAGGACCCTGATTCCGCATTAATCAGCGGCAACTATTGGCCTAACCTTGCTCCTGTCCTTATCCAAACGGATAGCTGTGTTGTCGGTCTTTTATTATTGACTTATTATTTCTAAGGATGTAGAAGTGGGACAAATGGGGCAAGTGGGATGCTAGTTTTACACTTCTAGACTAACTCTAAACTAAATAGGAGAAGTAGGACAAGTAAGACTCCTACTGTCTAAAAGTGGAATTCTACTTGTCCCAACTGTCCGACCTCTGCATTCTTAATTATTTCCACATGCAAAAAAAGAAAAAATCGACTAAGCATTACTCTCCAGAGAAAAAGCTAATTTCGCACGGGAAATGAAGCACGGAGCTTGACTAGAGATGTGCATACTTTTTAATCCTGCATGTACAATATTAAAATTATTTAGGATTTAGGATTTAGGGTTTGTGGGATATTGATCACTCAGACATACATGTACATTAACGAGCAATCAATTGGCAAATCAGAGACAAGACACGCCAAGCGCAGAACGTTTTTTTGTGCGTCTTGCATGTTGTTCTAGCAGACGAGCTAGGGATAGAGCCGCGCTCTATCAGTAAAATTCGGTTATGTTAGTTGTAGCATCCTTTTTAGCAAATTAGTTTAGTTTGAAGTAGCGGGTCGCTCTGGATGGTGATTGAACAAGCCGCTGGCAATAACATAAATGGAACTACTTTGATTCATTTTGCGCAGTTTCCTTTTCAATTGATGTAAACATATGGTCACTATATATGTTATATCGTGTCATTCAAATTACAGGATTTGGTAGGAAAAAACGTCTTATTTGTTATGTGTGGGAATCAGTTGCCCTTCGAACTGAAGGTGTTGCCTCTAATCTCACGCCATCTTAATTTTCTAGCCAACTTTTCAGGGTTCGGACACGTCTCTAATGGTTGGTCAGAAAATTTATCGCTGGAGCACTTGAGAATGCTTTCCGCTGCAGCTCTTTTTCTCGACCTTGTAGGACGAAATGTACAAATACCACCGGATGGCCTACTGATTAGAACTTCCGTCTCTATAACTGCGTGAGGAGAGTGGACACGTGCATATTCTCCTCTAATGTTCCGGAATAGTTGATTGATCTCTGCTCACACACTTATTTCCCCTTTTCATTAACTGTTGGATCGCCGTTGTTTAAACCAAATGGAGCTCATCTCAACTAGATCGAGCACCTCTTCTCCGCGATCCCGTGGGCACCGGCTTCGACATTCGTGTCCTTCTAAAATTCGGCGAATTTTTTTCATGTAAAAAAATCTGGAGATTTTCATGTGATTTCCGATTTCCATAGATTAGAAAATCGGTTGATTCCTAATACTCCTAGATACTTGTACTAATTCTCGGAATGAACTTTAGATGGACACCACCGTGCTAGACGCCATGACGTTGGAAGCCATCACGTACAATCTCGCTACGACGACGTGGGTCAAGTGCTCCCACGGCGGTCGTGGGAGCTTTTTTCGCTACGACAAGTCCCACGAACACGAGAACATGTGCCCGCATGGCCACTGCCCTGCATAGAGCACGACTGCGTCTTCACCATCACGACGATAACGCTTGTCGTCCACCTCACCTCGGACCACTTGATCCAAGTACATAAGTTCCCGTATGGCAAGACCAAGTTGTTCCAAGAGCAGGTGCTGGCGCCGGGTGAATTCACGTGTCGCCAATTATCGACCATTTGCTCTGAATTCACATGTCGCCAATTTTGACCCTATTTGAAAAAAAATCGAAGAAAATATAGAATTATGAGAAAAATGTAAATTTAACGCAAAGAGTCATTTTATGTGACCAAGTTTTCAACAAAATACTAAACCCTAGTTATGAGAATTATTTCTAAAAAGCCTTCTCAAAAATTGCTTTCAACTATGACTTATCTTGCCTTTCAAGCCAAAAAAAGGGGATGGCCAATCCCATGCCCCCCTTCAAGATAATGGGTCTCAATTTTGCACAAATTTACATCTTGGCATAGAAAAACAAGTGTTCATGGGAGTTTCAAACTTTTTGTCACGAAAATTTGATTTTCCATTTTATTAGGGGGGGTTATTTTGTGAAAAAGCTACACATAATACGTGACGAAATAGCTCTACTCAAATTTTCAAAAATACTATAACACATGGGATATCAAAATCCTGGATATCTTGATTTTTCTTGAATTCTAACTACTTTTGCCAATTTAAACGAGTCATGTGCTATTTCCCAAAATTAGTTTAAATTTGAACTACAATTGTTCCCTACTTTGGTCTAAAATATTGGCGAGAACCATTTCAAGGTACCCAAGGTGGGTTCTATGGAGCACACACAAAGAAATTTGAAAATATTGACAATTTGCTGTCAATTTACACGCTGCCAATTTTGACCCTATTTTGAAAAAATATAGAATTATTAGAAAAATGTAAATCCAATGCAAAGAGTCATTTTATGTGAGAAAGTTTTCAGAAAAAGATACAAATTTATGAGAATTATTTCTAAAAAGACTTCTCAAAAATTTCTATCATGTACTCCCTCCGTCCAAAATATAAGACGCCTAAGGATTAGTCAAAAGTCAAATCTTATTAACTTTGACCTAATATTTAGAAAATTATATCTACATCTACAATATTAAATGGACAGATTAACAAAATATATTGTATGGTGAATCTATTAATACTGATCTAGTATTATAAATATTCATATTTTTGTATATAATCTTGGTCAAACTTAGAAAACGTTGATTTTTGACTAATCCTTAGGCGCTTTATATTTGGGGATAGAGGGACTATAACTTATCGTGACTTTCGAGCCAAAAACCAAGGGATGGCCAATCCCATGGCTTCCTTCAAGATAACATGCCCCAGTTTTGCGCATAGGTGCATGTTGGCATGGAAAACACAGTGTCCGTGGAAGTTTCAAACTTTTTATTATGAAAAGTTGATTTTCTATTTAATTAGTGCAAAATTGGTTTAGTTTGTGAAGAAGCTACCCAAAATACTTTGTGAAATAACTCCACTTAAATTTTAAAAATACTATAATTCATGGGATGTCAAAATCCAAGATATCTTGATTTTTATCGAGTTCTAACTACTTTTGCTGATTTAAACGAGTTATACTCTATTTGCCGAAATTAATACAAATTTGAACTACAACTGTTCTATGTAGTATCCACAAAAAAATTAAAAAATATCGAAGGTGGGTTCTATATAGTGTCCACAAAAAAATCATTTCAAGGTATCCAAGGTGGGTTCTATGTAGTATCAAAAAAATTAAAAATATCGACCATTTGTTATGAATTCACATGCCGCCAATTTTGGCCTCATTTTGGAAAAAATCGAAGAAAATGTAGAATTATCGATGTCGTGGTATTAACCACGGCGGATGCTACAGGTAGCTTATGTAGAGAAAAGGGCAAGGCAGCGTAGGAGAATCAGGGAGCAAGGTGGGCACACGATGTACCCAGGTTCATATCCCCACGATGGAGGATCGCTACGACCTGCTGTCAATCTATTATGTTCATAGATTGGATTACAATGGAGTTGCCGGAGGCGGTGGGAGAAACTAGATCTAATATAATGTGGGAGACATGTGTCCTCAAAGGGGTGCTCCTGGTGGTTTTATATATGCAGTCAGTTAGGGTTTACAAGTGCTAATAGGCGTTCTATTAGAGTCGTCGTCTTGGGCCTCCAGTCGGCGAGTCGTCTGGGTCCAATGTGCGTTAATCGCGAGGGAATACGCGAGACGAGTCCGCAAGGGGCAAGTCCCCGAGCGTGTTGAGTACGCGAGGGCGAGTCCCCGAGCATGTTGAGTACGCGAGGGCGAGTCCGCGGTGGCGAGTCTCCGAGCATGTTGAGTACGCGAGGGTGAGTCCACGGTGGCGAGTCCCCGAGCGTGTTGAGTACGCGAGGGCGAGTCCGCGGTGGCGAGTGCCCGAGCATGTTGAGTACGCGAGGGCGAGTCCGTGGTGGCGAGTCCCCGAGCGTGTTGAGTACGTGATGACGAATCCGCGGTGGCGAGTCCCCGAGCGTGTTGAGTCCGCGAGGGCGAGTCCGCGGTGGCGAGTCCCCGAGCGTGTTGAGTATGCGAGAGCGAGTCCGCGATGGCGAGTCCCCAAGTGTGTTGAGTACGCGAGGGAGAGTCCGGGGTGGCGAGTCCCCGAGCGTGGCGAGCCACGGTCGTGGAACCACGCGCACACGCAGTATGTCTAGGAGTAGTCCCCGAGGCTCGAGTTGGCTTGTAGAGGCGACTTGAGACTCCTTAGAGATGCATATTCTGAAAATAGTAGTGATTGTTGCCGAGCATGGCGAGTCCGCATGGGGAGAGTTCGCGGTCAGCGAGTCCGCGAGGGGAGAGTTAGTGTGGCGAGTCCGCGATGATTGCGAGTTCACGAGGGGAGAGTCCCCGAGTGTTGCGAGTCCGCGATGATTGCGAGTCCTCGAGGGGAGAGTCCCCAAGTGTGGCGAGTTCATGATGATTGCGAGTCCGCGATGATTGCGAGTCCGCAATGGCGTTGATTGCGCTATTTTTGTTAGCGAGTCTCTCATCTTGGCCTGGGAGGCAGTCGCATGGCGAGTCCAAATATGGCTCTCAGCTTAGCGTTTTTCCTGGATGATCCGAAGCTCGGTTTGCGAGTCCTCATCCGCAGTACTTGGTCGTACGAGTCGCACTGTCTAAGGTTGAGGAGGACATGGTGCTATTTGTGTAGCACTGCCATTTGTCTTAGACCGGAAGGCCAGTCGAGCAAGGCGACTCCAATGATGGCTCTCGGTTAGCATTTTTCGTGGACGATCTGAGGCTAGGTTTGCGAGACCTCGTCCGCACTACTTGGTCATTGTGAGTCGCTCTTTTAAAGGTTGACAAAGGCGAACTGATTTTCCGGGGGGGAAGAGACGCTAGTGGTGAGTCCATGCAGCGTAGCATGCGGCCCTCTCTGGCGACTCGTATGATGAGGGGGCCTTAGCAGGCGCGACATACACATTTGACGTAGCGGAAGTATAGGTGCGATTTGGCAGAGTCGATGCGGCAGACAAAGAGTCGACGCCGCGGACGGAGGTCGCGTTATGTCGAAGTCTACGCGGCGAACACAGGGTCTACGCGACGGGCGGAGGTCGCGCTATGGTAAAGTCGACGCGGCGGACACGGGGTTGACGCGGCGGACGGAGGTCGCACCATGGTGATGTCGATGCGTCGGACATGGGGTCGACGCGGCGGACATGGAGTCGACACGGCGGACGGAGGTCGCGCCATAGTGATGTCGATGTGGTGGACACGGGATCGACACGGAGGACATGGGGTTGATGCGGCGGACGGAGGTCGCGCCATGGTGATGTCGATGCGGTGGACACGGGGTCGACGCGGCGGACATGGGGTCGACGCGGCGGACGGAGGTCGCGTTATGGCGAAGTCGACGCGGCGGACACGGGATCGATGCGGCGGACGGAGGTCACGCTATGGCGAAGTCGACGCGGCGGACGAAGGTTGCTCTATGGCAAAGTCGTACGGCAATTAGCCGGTAGGATGGCGAGTCCGAGACGGGCGAGTCGCCGAGCGTGGCAAGTCCGCGTGGGCGAGCCCACGTGAGCGAGTCCCCGATCAACGAGAGTCCGCGAGGGTGACCGCCCGCAGGGAGAGTCCCTGAGCATAGCGAGGCCGCGAGGACGACCCCGTGATGGCGAGTCCGTGTTGGCGTGGCCGCGGGCGAGTCCGCGTTGGCGAGTTCCTCAGTGTTTGGCCAGGGAGAGTC
Source organism: Avena sativa (assembly GCA_916181665.1). Taxonomy (NCBI): domain Eukaryota; kingdom Viridiplantae; phylum Streptophyta; class Magnoliopsida; order Poales; family Poaceae; genus Avena; species Avena sativa. Next base: position 620,993,226 of record OV702288.1, on the reverse strand, counting down.
GATACGGTAGACAGGATCGACACGGTAGACGGTCTTGATGCGGTGGAGTCGTCTGTATTTTAATGGAGTCGATGTGGCGGTGCTGATCACGGTAGCAAGGAGTCGATCGTCCGGTCGATGTCACGTTCGCCGATCCTATCGTTGCAGCTTGGTTTTTCTCGCATACGCATATGCAAAACATTTAGTAGGCATGATAGAATATAATAATTTAGAAAAAAGCTTGAGTGAAGAGAAATTATTTCATGCTGATCGGTGAATGCATCTAGCATCGTACTCCTTTGATCCAAAAAATAACAAAGAGGCAGGAAATTGATCTGGTGGCACAATCTGAAGCCTCGATTCCGGCACCACCTTGTGTAGACATGCAGTATCTATAGAACATGGATTGAGCAAATTCTTTTCTCTTTCTTGGACTTTTGTTGTTGCCGTTTGCGTGCGTGGCAGGCTCCAGGTTACGGCGAATGAACGACTTCTAGCGCAATCCCCGGCCGGCACTGCCAAGGATAATGGATCGACTACTAGTGCCTATATTGATCTGATTTTTCATCCATGGACTAGTTCTCCAAACGATGAGTATCAGCAACGTGGGACAAAACGTTAGATCCAAATAAAATAAGCCAATTAGTAAAATAATTAGTGAGGGGAAAAGCGCATGTGTTGATGACGAATTTAACTATCCCGCCCGGATCATCACCTCCAACCACCGCTTGCCTCACGGTGGACACCAATTATCGTGGTATTGATCACGGTAGATGCTACATGTTAGCTTATATAGAGAAAAGGGCAAGGCGACGTAGGAGAATCCAGGAGCGAGATTGGCACACGATATACCCAAGTTCACGTCCCCACGATGGAGGATCGCTACGTCCTGCTGTCAATCCAGTATATGTTTATAAATTGGATTACAATGGAGTCGCCGGAGGCGGTGGGAGAAACTAGATCTAATATGACGTGGGAGATATGTGTCCCCAAAGGGGTGCCCCTGGTGGCTTTATATATGCAGCAAGTTAGGGTTTACAAGTGCTAATAGGCTTTCTATTGGAGTCACCGTCTTGGACCTCTAGTCGGCGAGTCGTCTGGGTCCAGTGTGCGCCAGTCGCTGTACTTGGCGAGTTGATCCGCCATGGACGACTCTGCTTCGTGGGTATACCCTGATTGGTATTCCCCCATCAATCGAAAAAAATATAAATTCAATGAAAAAAGTCCTTTTATGTGACCAAGTTTTTAGGAAAAATACAGAATCTGGTATTTTGTAGGTAAAATCCTTCTCAAAAGATTGGTTATGTTGACTTTCAAGCCAAGTAACTGTCCAAGTGGTATGTTGACTTTCAAGCCAAATCAACTATCTAAGTCACACGTTGACCTCCTTCCTGCAAAACTAGGACTCTTTACAGTGAAATCTCCCTCCTCTCTCCCTCAGTTGTCTCCATCTCACCACATTTTAGCAGTTCGATTACCATAGGGGTATCTAAGAACGGCTCTTCTCTGTTCCAACGACTATTTTCCAAGAAACCACACTCCCATCTCTCCAGTTGGACAACGACTCTCTTTCAACCGGCCTCGAGAAGCTCCTCTCTGTTTCATGATGCAATGATTCTTTCCTCTCGCCAATATATGCCTTCGATGGACAGAATCACGATAGCAACCTCTCTCAGCCTTCTCCCCTTCACACACTTCTTCTAGTTGCGTAACGCAGGTCGTTGTTCAATTCATAGTTAGAAGAAGCTCAACAAAGGTCAGAAAATCATTGCTCTATCCATATATATGGCTCAACTCTCTCAATTTCTCTCCCCCGGGAAAGGCCTGGAGGGTGTCGGACATATGGACAAAGCAAAGGGACAAAATCACCGTTATTCGGGATGTACACAGAAGCCGTAGGGATGGGCAAAATCATTGGAACCGAGCGTGGGCAATACACAAGCAACGATTAAAAGTTAAGTTGAAATGGTGTTGGTATCTGGTTACCTTGATTTTTGTCATGGCAATACACAAGCAACGAATTAAAAGTTAACACACAGGATGGTCAATGCAGTCAATAGCGGTCAAACAAGAAGTAAAAGGGTCAAATACCCCGTTGAGGCGTCATCGCACAAAACCAATTCAGAACAAATAGGTCATTGCAGTAGCACGTCCTGATGCCAGCATTTTGTAGGTCCCACTAGTGTTAGAATCTACGCCAGGTAACAAAGATCTTGACTCAAAAGTGAGAAGTGTTTGGAGCGTTGGGTAAAACTGAGTAGCACAAGTCTTAGTGGGCACGAAACCGATTATCGCCTTTAAACTATAATAAACTCTATAATAAACAACAACCTTATTGGTTACTATCGTCATTTGTTTTCCTCGGTACCATCTTTAGAAAAAAAAAATCCCAATATTACATAGTATACTCCCTCCATTCCAAATAAAATATTTTTTCTTCTAAAATTCTTGTATCTAGACAATTTTTTAGTATGTAATTTTGGAGCAAATGAGTAAATCTACCTGTCTAGATATATATGTTTTCAGAAAAAACTAAAATATCTTATATTTTAGAACCGAGAAAGTACTATCATACCGGTACCGTTTGAAAATAATTGACACGATTTTAATTTAATTATTTTAGAAAGGAAGGAGTAGTACATTTCATGGGCGTGATTCAGCCGAGCAGTCATTCCTCAAGTAGTCATTGCTTGATCGGTATGTGATTTTTTTCCATGACGTCCGTGAATGCCTGGGACACTCAATCCGACGGTTGGAAATGCTAATGGCGTGAGAGGCAACCTGTTTGGCTCAGTTATATCCTTAACGATGGAATGGAGGCTCCAAATCATCAAGAGATACAAAATAACAACCCGAATTTCAAAATTAGTATAATCAGTGAAATTAGCTTATGCCGATGGCTGGACTCACTAGGATATTGTGACAAATATTTACAAGCACAAATACTGAACGTAACAGCGACAGATATCAGAGCACACAAAGAAAGATGAACCAAGCAGAGCCAGCCGTTCGTATGATTTCCCACAAGAAGGTTAACTGGATCAAATGCGCACATAGATGGAAGGCCAAAAAAACGGGGGGAATTACAAGGGGAAGGCGCTAGCATCCGCGCACAGTGTGTACTAGAATAGATCGAATCACAGAACACTAGCGGTACTTCCTGGACGAGGAGTTCATGAACCTGATGCATTCCTCCACGGCCTCGCTCTTGTGGGAGTCGTCGGCGACCACCACCGACGACTGGCGCCTGCTGCTGTTCCTCGCCGGCGTGCATTCCGGCGAGCGCGAGGCGGCAGTGGAACCGGGGGAGCCTTTCTTGTTGGGCGCCGGCCAGAACGCCGTCACGACGGTCACCCTCGCGCGCCAGCAGAACCTCGCGGCCGTCCACCGCGCGCTCCTCAGGAGGCGGCAGCCGCCGCGCGCTTGCCGCGGCCTGTCCCGGCCAGAGTGCGCCGTCCGACCGTGGTCGGACCTGCTCGCCTGCCGGGAGAACATGGGGTTGCCGGCGCTGGTGGCGACCTCCGGGCTGATTCTGGTGCACTCGCTGCCCTTCCTCATCGTCTTGGTGAGATGATGCCTAGGCTTGTGTCTAGCCCAAAGATGGCGGGTTAGTGTCTAGTATAGTACGTATCAGCAGGGTGGGCTAGGCAGGCCTGGTTTTATACGGGGCAGGCAGGCAGCGTATCGCCCTGCTCAAAAGAAAAGCAGACCGGTGCTCCAAGTATGTGACAAGAGCATGAAAGGCATAATAACGCAGAAAAAGGAAAAGAGGGCAAAGGGAAGGGAGAGACAAGCTACAGTATGTGGGAGAAAAGTTTGGTCTAATTGACCACGAAAATGGACAGAGATCGGATCACGCAACCCGATGAGAAGTGTACGCATCAGCTCTTCCAAATCGTTGAGTATGACCGCCAGGGCAAGCTTGCAGCTTTAATGGGGAGGAATCATACTACACGGGAAGAGGGGAAGAGAGAGAGGGGGGCGATCCGACATGTGTATGTGGGGCGCACCGGCGCAGTACTGTATATTCTTCTTGTCTAGCGATGGTGGTGTGGTGGTGGCCGGAGGGTTTTCTCTCGCGTGGAAGCGGGGGATGCAAGCAAGCAGATCTTGCAGACCCTAACCGAGGTGAATGGGGAGAGAAAAGGGAAAGGGCGAAAAGGACGTGGTCGATGCAACGGGAGAAGGTTGGACCGGGCGGCTCTTTTGAGGCCGGCAGGCCGGACCCCCTCCCGTCCCGGCTCGGCTAGAGACGCCGCCGCGCAGCAGCGGGAGAGCGCAAGGCGACGACGCGCGCGCTAGCCGGGGGAACATGGAATTGACTGGACGAGGCGGGCAGCAGGACACAAGCGACGGTGCTCGGCGCGAGGGACAGGGCGGGGCCCTGGCCTGGCCGGCGTGCGCGCCGTTCGAGGCACGGTGACATGGGACGCGACGTGTGTGGCCATGGCATGGCCGCCGCGGACAGACACCAATCATTGATTGCGCAGCCCGCGCGACGTTTTTCTGGGGAAATGGGACGCTGCATGCATCGCGCTGATCGACAGTGCTGCTGCTGCTGTGCGCGCTTGAGCAGACAGATCGCTGCCGGGTTGCAGTACGGCGGGGTGCTCTGGCTCTGCATGCAGTCCCCTTGCTGCTTTTCCTTCTTTCTCCCGTCCGTTTTTGGTTCCTTCTTTCTCCCGTCCGAGCTGGCCTGGTACAGGTTTCGTGGTGTGACGGGTCGGGTCGCCCTTGGAAAATGGGAGGTGCGGTTTTCCTTGTCGTTTCGAGAATCCCATCCCTGCCTGCTTTGACTGGACTGGACCTGACCTGGCGCCGTTTGGGGTGAAATTCATGTTTGCATGATTGCTCCGTTGTGAAATTGGAAAGATTGCAGATGTACTATATCTTGGGAAGCGGCAGGACCAGTTTTTTAAAAGAGAATCTGAGAATGTCGAGCCCCCTTTGCATGGTTGACGAGCAAACTTTATAAACATGGAAACGCATCGTGCTCAAGCGCGCTTAAACTATGTTTCCAAACAACATGAGTCATGTAACTAGTGCGCTCTAGGAGTAATTTCTGAATATCGATACTAGGCCATTTCGTAAAACAAGGCGTAATTCTTTTTAAATCGAACGATGTAAACTTTCAACAAGTTTTTAGAAAAAACTAGTACCCCCTCCGACCCATATTAGTTGACTTGGATTTTTTTAGATTCGAATGTATCTAGTACTAAAATATGTCTAGACACATTCGAATCTAGACAAATTCGAGTCAATCGGAGGGAGTACCAACATTTACAATGCCAAATCAATGTCATCACATACATTATGACATATATTTGCATATTATCTCTACATAGTTATCAAAATTCTCGATAAAACTGAATACACGTTTAGTTAAACTTTACATCATTCGACTTCAGAAAAAAATTATATGTCTTCTTTTAAGAAACAGAGGTAGTACCATGTGCGTGCCTGTAAACTCTTGTTGTTGATTGACTCGTTGTCCATGTCTACAAACACGAGACCTAGAGCATGAAGCTTGACACCAACTGTAAGATCCCAGGGAATGATAATAGGAAGGGTAGTTTTGTGAATTACACATTTGCATTGCATGCATATAGAATTTAAAATTAACTTGAAAATTTCAAAATCTTGGTTTGAAACTGGCTCTAATGAGGTTTTTTTAACCAAATTGTCACTAGGATTTGAACCAAGTTCAAACCAAAGATTCAAAGAATTTGATTGGGTTGAAATTTGAAATTTTACTTAGGTCAAACTTGAATTCAAATTCATAACACCCACATATGAACATAGCAGGAATTAAACTCAAACATCACACCAATAATAAGATAACAGAATTCAAAGTAGATAAACATCTAAACTAGAATCAAATTGGCCTTTATTCATACATGTATGAGTACAAGATCAAGTACATTGCAACTATTATAAAAGGGAGGATAAAAATAATCCTAAATACAAAACTAAATACAAAAGAAAACGTACACTAGCCTATATAATCTTCTTATCTTCTCTAAGCCAAGTCTTGTTCATCTTCACCTGCAAACCAAAAACAACATTTAGGAACAAGTCCTGAATCCCAGTAGCTTGAGGTAGGCAAATACAAAGTCACAACCAAACTAGACAGAACTAAAAACCTGATATAAAGCCTAATCAGAACACGAGCAACTACTCACAATAGTTGTCAGCCACCAGGGAAAACTCAAGAGGATAACCATAGAACCAAGAACTAGTACACTAGCCCAGATTTTATTTTATTCAGGTACTGAAAGTAAACCAATAGTACTTTTCTAAGATCTACAAGTAGATTGACCAAAAGAAATAACCTCAAACCTTTGAATTATTAGAAAACAGTAAATCCTAAGAAAGTAAAATGAATGGTTATCCAACAACTTATCCAACCAAAGTGAATAACATCTTCTTCTGAACTTAATTATCCAAAAGGAATTGGATCACCGGAGATTATAAACTTAGAAAATATTCACAAAGTAAAATGAATGTTTAACCAACAACTTTTCCAATCAAATCATAGAGCAACAATTGCTAGTAAGATTCAATCAAAAGGAATTATAAGAACTCACAGAAAAATAATCTAAACAAATAGTGAAAATAATAGAAAAGTCACTTGTCTCTGTCCAAGAACTAAACAAGACAAAACTAAACTGACATGCCTAAATAGGCATATAGAAATACATTTAATTTGCACATAAGAACAATATAGTTCATATGACAAATTTGGCAAACACACTAAAGTTAAGACAGTATGGGGCTGACCGCCGCAAATTTAGTGGACACCTACACATAACTTAAGCTACAAAGACAGTTACACACAAAGGCAAGAAGGTGAATCACCTAAATGCATGGCTAAGCTGTCAATACCACAATGAATCTTGACCACTATAAATAGCTAGGGATCTCAGACTCTAGAGCTGATAAGTCACTAGTCGAGCCTAGATGTTCCTTCTGACTGTCGTGTTGAGCCTTTCGGCAAAAAGAACAGTCTTCCCGGGGTTAATTCCCTTCTCTTTGTTCACCACTTTTGTTCCTTTTGCAATTGTTCTCCTTTGTGATTGCTTGTTTTCTTGCTTATGTAGGATTATAATCATCTGTCCTACCTTCCTCCTCTTCCTAAGAGTGGCCAGCCTCCTGCCGACCCTTCTGCTTCCAACAATCTTCCTTGACTAGAACTGCCGCTGATGAGGAGATAGAGACATCTGCCGCAGAATCTTCATCAAGGATGTTGTCGCTTCTGTCGGCTCATTCCGAGGATTTCTATGCTACGCCTGTTGGTGAAAACCGGAAACGTTTGGATGCCACGGAAACCATTGAAGATCGGATGGTTCTACGGCCCCGAAACCTTCCGGTGTCGTAGCATTATCATCGGCTCCTTCCCAGAAGAATCTTTTCCTCTTTGCATAGGACATATCTTTGTACGTACTTTATCTTCTCTTTACTGTTTTATCGAATGATTCAGCTGTTGATGCTTCCTTATTCTTTGTCTTTGCTCTTGTAGTGGTGATGACGCGGAGGACCCGCCTTTGTCTCCTCTTCGCACTTATGTTGCTCCTTCTGCCAAGGAGCCAAAATATTTGCTCGCATCTTTTGTGGATCCAATTATCTAGAAGGATGTTGTTGTTGTGACAAAGCCCTCGGCGCCTAAAAGAAGAAAATTGGCTGGCAAAGGCGTGGTGATATCCGAGCGCCTTGCTGAGGTGGATATGCAGGACGTAAGTGCATCTGTGTCTTTTAATTTCATCACTGATCCTCCTTGATTTGCCTTCCTAATGTACTTTTTGCAGCCTGTGATGCGTGAGATGGTTGACATGGCCGCCCACTTCATTAAGATCCGAAACAAAGATGAAGGTCTGAAAGGTATATTTTCATCTTTTCTAATTTATGCGCTTCTTCTCATTTTCCTAACTTCTTGCTTTCCTTTTGAAAGGGCATGTTTGCCTCCATGTGTGGTTTTGGTAATTAATGACAATCCCTATGGACTAATGTGCAAATTGAGTCTCACTTGTAGGTTTTTCCATTGGCATCGCTTGGATCATGTGTTGGTTTCAAGGATGAAAAAGAAGAAGCATTGTCCAAGGGCTTTGTGCCTATTGGAATCAAGTAGAAGAAGAAGATCAAGTATGTCTTGAAGAAGAAGAATAAGAAGATGGAGTTCCTCATGGCTTTCTTCAAGACAACATCATCAAGAATTGTTGTGCAAGCTCACGGTCCGCCATGTCTAGAATATCTCATGCTTGGAGCTTGCCATCCTCGGCAATCATGGAATGATGAAGACACGTTGGAAGAAGAGGCTTCCCTATGGAGTATGGGGGAGCATTTCTCAAGTCTTCATCAAGCAAGTGCAATCAAGAAAGGTGTTCCATCTTGAAGGTGACAAGATCGTATACATCAAGCTCAAGTGGGATGCTCAAGGCAAAGGTATGTTCTTGTTAGGGTTTCTATTTTACCGGTCTCTTGTAGTATTGGGAGACCGGGTTTAGGATAGATAGCCGTACTATCAGAGGGGCTCTCGAGTGCGTGTCTCGTTCGTATCTTTCGGAGAGAGATCAAACCTTTTCATACATAGCATCATATTTCTTAGTTGTTGTTTGGTTGTTGTCCATGTGAGGATCTAGAGCTTGTGGTTATCTTCATAACAAGCTCTAGTTCATCAAAAACGGATTTCCCTTGCATATCTTATTGCGTTCTTGATCTTGTGGGTTTTCAGGTTCCACACCTTGGCAGATATCTCACATATATATTCATGGTATTTTCTCCCTTGGTGATACCCAATATTTCCAACAAAATTGGTTTCATCTCGTTTGGGGTTCGGATGCAAAAGTTGTGGCAGTTCGGGTTTCGGAGTTTTGCCTGGCCGGTAGTTCCGGCGGGCCACCAGTAATACCGCTAGGGCAGTTTGTCGCTGGTAGTACCGGTGTTAATTCCAGGCCAACTTCCGGTAAACCCGATTTTGGTTCAGTATTCTCTCTGCCTGGTTTGTGCTATTTGATGGTACTTCTGTCGGAATCTTGGGCGGTAGTACCGGCCCAGGTGGTAGTACCGGTGACCATTGTGTTCATTTGCATCGCCATTTTTGGACCGTTGGCTGTGTGCCACCGGTAGTACCGGCCACCCACCGGTACTACCGGCCATGCGCAGATCTATGAGTAACGGGCAGATCGGGGAGCCCTTTAAAAGGAGATCTCCTTTCCCCTTCGGGAAAAACTTGCTTTTTCTTGGTTTTGCCCTTGTCTCTCTCCTCCATTGTTGACGTTGAAGAGCTTGCCCTCTCCCCTTCCCCCTCCTATGATTCTTGCATCTTTGTAAGCGTAGTTTGCCATGCCGACGGTTCTAATGCAATCAGGGCCAAGGGCGTGGCTCTTGATGGTCTTCAACTTGGAAGTGGAAGCTTCTGATGATCAGATCATATTCGCCATTGAAATCGGTGGGTACTGTCATAGAGGTGGGCGGGCATGGATCTGCTTTTGTAGGGTTGTTGTTTGGCGAAAGGAATTCCGCTGAATCCATGGTTCTAGCGCTCAAGTTTCCCACAGACAGCACCAATTGACGAGGGGATATCTCGGCAATGTCCATGAAGAAGGACTTAGGGTTTCGTGGAAAAGAGAATGCTGGGGATTTCGTCGGATGTCAGGAAACAATGGAATCAAAGTGGCCTGAATATTACGAGGGATTGCTCTGTTACAAATCACTTGCAGATTGTACGGTGCCTGTCCTAGGCTTATCCCGCCCTATATATAATAGGTCGGGTCTCAAAGCCATATGCGGATAGGTTACATGATTACAACACCAACTCTATGTCGGTCTTTGTTCCTCTTTCCTAATACTACTATAATCTTTGTCGGTTGCTTCGTTGGATCTTCATCTTGACTCTTCATGGGCCGTAAGCCTTTTTGCAGGTCCTAGGTAGGAAATCATAAGGACCCGAGTAATCATACCTATGTCACTCGGTGTGAATTAGTATTTAACACTAGAACATGGCCAACTAAACCAGATCTTACTGACAGTGACACGATTAAAGAGTTAATGAAGATACTTAATAATAAACCCGAAAGTACTGTTCATATACTTGCAATGATCAGTACTAGAGATCCTATGAATAACATCTTAGAAATCTAATTACGGTAAAGCATCACTAACAAATAGCACAAGCAACTCTAACTGAATGCTGAAGCTTTTATTGATGAAAGTGGCAATCCCCAAGTTCAGTAACCCTAGTAGAATCCAAACTGAAATTGCATGACCTTGTCGAGCAGTAGCAACCTAGCTATCACTATAGGACATTCCATAAATAGCTAGAACCTACTAGAACCCTAGAAGCACCATTACTGAACCTAAACAATAGGAGAAACACTAGAAAGCAACCATGAGAGATAGTAGTAAGAACCATGGGGAAGAAGAGACAAAGAGAAGAAGCTTACCTTCGGAAAGTGGGAGCCCAGCTCACCACTGATCATGAAGGGGAAGTAGAGACTGAACATATAAAATGGGGACACATGGAGTACCCTGGGAGGTGTATAGACCTGTGCCAACCATGGTAGCAAGAGGAGGTGACTAATATGAATTCTTGCATTGTATCGATGGCAGGGGAACACTGGAGTTGAGGGAGGCTACACATCATCGAAACCCTAGTTAGGGTTAGTGTTGTGAGCAGCCAGTAGAGAGCGAGAGAGACAAATCTAATCAGTAGAAAGGTAGAGTGGAACACATGGAGTATTTTGAGTGAAAAGTGCGGTGGCGGGGTAGGCCAAAGTGGTCGGGTGAAGCAGTGGCGATGCGCAGTCCTCATAGCCATCACGAGAACGAGTAGGTGCAGGAGATAGAGGCGGTAGAGAGAGGGCGCGGTCTCGTCCAACTAGACCGGTTCGGGACCTTGGTTTGGCCCACAAGGTCTGACTAGTGTGTCCAAAATGCTTAGGGGTATTTTAATAATTTGATAAATAGGGAAAAACGTTAAAAAACTAATAACACTCAAACTATAATTCAAAAAAATAAAGTAAAAATAGTTTTTTGTCTAGAAACATCAAAGGAATACAAAACGTACTTTTGTGCTATTTTTCGAGTACTTTTGTTTGGAAATTGAGAAAGGATATTTTAAATATTCCTTAATTCATGGAAAATGTTCAGAAAATTATATACTAATATGTGAACCCAATTTCATAGTAATATGAAAATTCCAAGATAAAAAAATCATGTTTGAGTGGGAATTCAAAATTTTGAATAAAATATACCCAAATAAAATTCATAAAACCTTAAAAGGGTAGAAATTCACTAAAAGATAAGGAAATTTAAACAAAGAGAAATCAAATGAAATACACCAAGAATTGCATTGCATATAATTGAATTAGAGCATCAATTGGCTTTTATCGAAAACATTGTCTTTATCGGACGATGATTGCTATTTCTAGAACCTGAGGTCTAGGTCAAGTAAAACCTTCAAATTGTAGTATCTTGCAATTACCAGCAAGTTCATTCTTGCATCAACCTTATGAGATAAAACTTGTATTCCATTTTCAAGGAAAATCCTACATGTCCTTTGTCTTAATTTAAAAAATGTTGTCAAAATATTATCATTTGCATTCAAAAGCAATACCCTTTTTCGAATGAAATAAATTGAGAAATGGTGGGGGATGAAATCTTGGTTGATATACATGGTTGTAAAATCATGTGGTGGAGATTCCATTGTACGGGAAAGTTGGGATTAACAACAGTAGTCAGTCATTCTTGCACCGTACAAAACAACGTTGACCACAGATCTTGTTATGGGGTGAGCGAGTCAGAAGTATCTCTTTCCTTCCATTGTCCTCGCATACTAAGTCGGGTTGTGATCCAAAGTGGATATCAGTGGGTGGAAGCCCGTAATGTCCCTATCATGTGTTGTAGGATAACGACATAGTATATTTTAAGGGATGGTAATTGACCATAGGTGTCACAACCGAAATTCTTTATAATGGGTGGGTAACGGGATCGTGGAGGCGGACTCAACAAGACTCAGGTAAACTTGGTAACCGTCCCCATACCTAAGTAAGTATCTAAGTGAGCAATAGAGCCAAAGTCATTTGTGGGTAAAGTAGCATACCTCTCGAGAGTGTATAAACATGACATGTTACACACCGTCCTGGAAAAGGATTGCGATCGTAGCGTGAAAAGGAACTTCAGGAAGTTCAGACAACCCGTGAAATCTGACAAACTTCGAATTTATAAAATCCAAAACTTACCTTTCTAATAATCATTTTTCAAAACCTGCACAAGTTTTGGATCATTGATCTCCGATTGTAGTTAGAGCATCAAACAAACACCATCGAACTTGTTAAGTACGCTCGTACTCAATCTATCTATCTTAAAACCCTTGCGTAGGTCATCAACGGATCAAAAGACCTACGTCGGTGAATAAATACACAATAGGATATCAGAACAATCAAAGGGTAGCAGAGGTGCAGATATAGCACAAGTAAAATATATAGATATATGATCCACTAAAGCACGCATAAGTAGTTGAGCTAGCAATAGTGTCGCTTCTTCAATAAGTTGCCAGCTCCAATGATTTTAAACTTATTAGTATTACCATTGATTAGGAAGCTATTACATTTGCATTTAAATATTCATCACACCATGAATCCTTATTAGACTGAGTAGGATATCAAAACCTTTGTACACTTTTGGCTCTTGGTATGAACAAATAAAGTGTTGGATCCGCAATGTTTCTGTTGTACCACTCTGAGAGATGTAATATTTATAGAAAAGGACTTTCATGAGTATTATATCAACGACATATACACTACGACATGCAGTGGTGTAATGGATCACCGCACCAACGAATTGCAAATAACATTTTTTGGGCGATCACCTAATGCTTAGCTGACTGAGAATCTGTGGGCCTTTTTTGTTATTACTTGGATCGATTGTATGCTTTTTGTTTTTCTAAACCGATCGACTGTCTTAACGTAACAAGTGAACATGGGTTAAGTCATGTTTGTTTAGTCTATTGGGCCTTCTAGTTCATAGGCATTTTTTCATGTACTGTACTGATACAACCTGCTCCCTTCCTTTGTCTAGCCACATTAGGAGTGAGAAATACAAGGTGCAATGTTTCTATTTCTTATAGATGTCTTTATCTCCAATGTTTGCTATTTATTTTTGCTCTTTGTTCAGTTATTTGGTATGTGTTTTTATAATCGACATAATAGAATTGGCAAAACGAAATATTAGTGCAACTTATGTTCAACTAGGAATATCTCACTTGTATCCCATTTGTACCTACAATTTTAGTTGTAGCACCACTTGGAACCACAAAAACTAATTTGCAACCTCTCTTACAACAGAAAAACCCAGTTGCAACCTCACATGCAATTAGGATATCTCAACTGCAACTATATTTGCAATTAAGAAAAAACTGGATTTTTTAGTTGTAGCCCCAATTGCAACTGAAAAAACTAAGTTGCCCAGATGGCACACCGAAGGCGCACTTCTCCAGATTCAGCTTGATCCGGTAGCGGTCGAGGTTGTCGAAGGTCTCACGGAGATTGTTGAGTAGTGAGGTTTCCTCCTTGGTTTTGATGACGATGTTGTCGACATAGACCTGGATATTCCGACTAAGTTGGTTTTTGAGGCAGGCCTGCATGCACCGCTGCTAGGTGGCCCCTGCGTTCTTCAGCCTGAAGGGCATTGTTGTGTAGCAGTAGACGTTGAAGGGCGTAATAAAGGCCGTTTTCTCTCAGTCCTCTTCCTTCATTCGAATCTGGTGGTAGCCTGAGTAGGCGTCGAGAAAGCAGAGACGTTCGCATCCCGCGGTGGAGTCGATTATCTGGTCGATCCGCGGTAGTGGGAAGTGGTCCTTTGGGCAATGCTTGTTGAGGCAGGTGAAGTCCACGCACATTCGCAGGATATCCATGTCCTTTTTAGGAACAAGCACGAGGTTTGCTACCCAAGTGCTCTCCTTGATTTCTCATATGAAATTAGCGTCGAGGAGTCTGTTGACTTCCATACCGGCCGCTTTTTCCCTTGGTTCTGACAGTCGACGTATCGACTGCTTCACTGGTCTAGCAATAGGATTCACGTTGAGTGAGTGCTCGGTGAATTCCCTGGGAACTCCTGGCATGTCCGCTGGACACCAGGCAAAGATCTTCTAGCGCTCATAAAGGAATTTGACGAGCGCGAATTCTTATGCGAAATTCAAGTTGTTGCGATGAGGGACGTTTTGGTTGGGTCCGTCGGGTGGACCTGGACCGCCTTGGTGTGCACCGACGAGTCGAAGCACTGGTTGGGTGCATTCGTCTTACTTAGGGGAGGTAGACTATTGTCTGTCGACTCCTTCAGCCTCGCCAGCTCCTCCTACATGCCGAAAGACTAGGAGGTTCTATTGAATTCTTTGTCGCAGCTGTCTGACTTCTCGAAGCTTCCATGGACGGTAATAATGCCGTTAGGTCCCGACATATTCATCTGCAGGTAGGCGTAGTGTGGCACCGCCATGAACCTTGCGAACGCGATACGTCAGAGGATTATGTGGTATTGCGAGAGCCAGTCGACCACTTCGAACTCGAGGCGCTCTTGCCGGAAGTTTTCCATCGTGCCAAAGATGACGCCCAAGTTGATTTTGCCCAAGGGGTACACGCCTTTCCTTGGGACGATGTCGTGGAACATTGTGTCGGAGGTTTCTAGGCACAAGTGTGAGATCCGGATGGTGCGTAGGGTGCTGGAGAACATGAGGTTGATGCTGCTGCCACTGTCCATGAAGACGCGACTCATCTCGAAGCCACCGATTTGCACCTCGAGTACCATGGGAGAATGGCCCGGGCGAGGTACCTGACGCGGATGATCGCGCTTGTCGATGGTGATGCAGGACTCACACCCATTGAGGTACTCAGTGGTTGAGGGTGGAGAGTTGACCGCAAAATTTATTTGACGAGTGATTGACTTTTGCACTCCAATGGAGGGGCGTCCTTTTTGGATCATGCCCATGTTCCCCAGTGGTCATGGGTACTGTTCACCTCCGTTGTTCTGGGCTGGTGTAGCCGCGGGTGGTGGTGGTGCTCGGTGAGCTACAATACCCGAGGCAGCTTCGTAACCATGATTTATCGTGTCGTGATTCATCTGGTTGAGGCCTTCATGGAGCTTGAGGAACTCGCGGTAGTCCTTTAGGAGGTGGCTGGACTTTTTTCTTGCCGTCATGTTTATCGAGGTAGAAGTGGACGTTGCAAGGTCAAGATAATTTATCCTGGATCGACGTTCCAGGAGCTTCGTCGCGAGTACGGCGTTGCCATACCTGCGTGGTTTTACCGCTGTCGTGATAGCCACCACTGCGGTATCCGCTGCTGTGGTTGCCGTCGTCGTGTCTATCGACGTAGCCAGCCGCGACCATCTCGTCTTCTTCGCGGTCTTCATAGCTACGCATTCGATGTTTTCCTTGGCAGTCGCGTCTATGGCCGAGGTCGTCATCGTTTGAGTGGACACGGTTATTCTTCACCTAGTCCTCTCTATCAGCCCACCTGTTTGCGATCTTCATTAGGTGGTCGATTGTTTTGGGCATCGTGCGGTCCAGCTCCTCCCTGAGCTCTCTACGGTGTACGTCGCCATTGAATGCGCCGATTACGCGGTCCTCGGAGATGTCCTCTGATACATTGCAAATATATCTATAATTTTTGATGTTCCATGCTTGGTTTTATCTACTTTCTTGTGTTTTGTCCACACTTTGGAGTATTTTTCATATGATTTTTTGGACTAACCTATTAACAAGAGCCACAGTGCCAGCTACCTGTTTTCTGCTGTTTTTGGTTCCAGGAAAGTCAGAAAATAAATATTCTCGGAATTGGACGGGACAAAAGCCAAAAACACTATTTTACCAGTAGACTCCTAGAGCCAGAATATGAGACGGAGTGGGGCTGGGGCCCAGCCACTCCACCTGGTCGTGCGGGCTGGGCCTGGCCACGCCAGGGGTGGTCTGGCGGCCCCAGACTCCCCCTCGGTCTCCCTCTTCGCCTATAAGAAGCCTCCTAACCTAAAAAACTCTAGGTGCCTTGATGTTTTTCTAGAAGGAGTTCCGCTCCGCCGCCACCACCAGATTCCACGAAACAGCACCAGGAACTCCGTTCTGGCACCCTGTCAGGACGGGGAATTGGAGGAGATCATCGCCATCATCATCACCATTGCTTCTCCATTGACCATCCATGTTTCCCCCATCTATGAGTGAGTAATTCCCCGTTGTAGGATATGGGGGTGGTAGGGATTGGATGAGATTTTTCATGTAATGGCATCAGATTGTTAGGGCATGGTGCCTAGTATCTTCTATTAGTACTTTATGACTTTGTTGCGACTTGTTACGCTTAATGCTTGTCACTAGGGCCCGAGTGCCATGATTTCAGATCTGAACATGTTATTGATTCATTATGATAGTATTGTTTATGGTCTTATCTGCAAGTTGTATACACACGTTGTTGTCCAGAACCAATAGCCCTGAAATGACAGAAATCGGGATAACCGAAGGGAATGGCTTTGATGTGAGGATCACATGTGTTCACGGAGTGTTAATGCTTTGCTCCAGTGCTCTATTAAAAGGAGCACCTTAATTGCCAGTAGTTCCCTTGAGGTCCCGCTGCAAATGGGCTGGCAGGACAAAATAGGTTGTGCAAGTTCTCATTGCGAGCACATATGACTATATATGGAACACATGCTTAGGATTATCTAGTACTTGGATACTTTATCTTATTTATCTGCAATTGCCCTATGTTCTGATTGCTATGTGAATTGTCTTGTCCATGCAACGCCCATCCATCCATCCCTATGCCTACCGCACTCGAATCCCACTGTTTACTGCTATTGCAATTGCTGTTTTTTACTTTACTAATGCTGCTACTTTACTATTCCTACTACAAAACTGTTGCTACTGATAAACTGTTGTGAGAAAGATTGTTTCTAGGTGCAACTGAATTAACAACTCAGTTGTTAAGGCTTATAAATATTCTTTGGCTCCCCTTGTGTCGAATCAATAAATTGGGTTTCACTTCCCTCGAAAATACTGCGATACACCCCCTATACTTGTGGGTCATCAAGACTATTTTCTGGCGCCGTTGCCGGGGAGCATAGCTTTATTTATCAAGTCCACTTGGAATCACTATTATTCAAGCTTAGTTTATTTCTACCTTGTTTGCTTATTTCTTTATCAAAAATACAAAAAATTAGTTCCTACTCTAGTTGTTATTTTCGCTGGTCTGTTATTGTCTTGCTTTATCATGATTGTTGTCAATGGTTTGTTTCTTTGAAACTGAATCTTATTAGCAAGGTGGGTTCACGGAAGATCAAAAATATTATTATAAGAAACACCGCTTGTCACAAAAAGGGAAACACTTATGGGAACAAATTGATAAATTGTAAACCATTGCTAGAAACGTGTGCTCTACTTATAATGTTACTTATTGCTTTGATAAATCTTGTTGCTGTAAGAGGTATAGACACCTTCCTTTTCAATGTGAGTATAATGATAATGTTACCATATCTTCTTATGTTAAAAGAATTTATGACTTTTATGATGCGGAACAAATTGAAGAATTTATTGCTTGAAAGGGTGCATTTGAACTTGCTAGTTTGCTTGAAAATATTGATGATTCACCTTATAAATATGAGGTTTATGGTATACTTTTTGCTTTGATAATTACAAGGAATAAAATGGCTATATTCTTGAATATATTAATAGATGCTTTCCACAAATGGAAGATACTAATGCCTTGCAGGATCCTATGGAAGAAGAAATTGATGAACCTGAAATCTCATTAGATGAAAAAGAGGAGGAGAGTGATGAACAAAAGGAGGAAGAATGGATTTGCTACCCATGCCTACCTTCTAATGAGAGTAACTATTTATCTCTTATATTATTTGATTGTCTCCCATGCTTACTAAAGGAGGATGAATGTTATGTTCCTGAGGATCCTTTTGAAAATGTTTATAATAAAGCTCTAGTGCTTGTAGATCATGAATAACATGCTTTATGTGATAGTTATATTGTTGAGTTTATTTATGAGGCTACTGAAAATTATTATGAGAGAGGAAAATATGGTTGTGGAAGTTTTTATTGTATTGAAACACCTCTCTATGTGTTGAAAGTTTTGAAGTTACTCTTATTTTATCTTCCTATGCTTGTCACTTTGTGCTTTGTGAATTTATTTGCATACACGATTTCTATGCATAGGAAGTGGGTTAAACTTAAATGTGTTTTGAATTTTCTTCTTGATGCTCTCTTTTACATCAACTCATATTTCTTATGTGAGCATCCTCTCAAACTATTATGCCTGAAGATGATAATATGTCTATTATTCTTGAGAGACCTTTTCTTAAATACTGCAGGAGCTGTTATTAATTGTAACCAAGGGAAGGTGACCTTCAATGTTAATGACAAGGAACATACTGTCTATTTTCCCAAGAAGATTGATAGGACTTATGGTTTTTCATTCAATTGAACATTATGAGAGCATTCAAGTTGGAGAAATATATTGTCCCATACCAAGAGAAAAATTTGAAACTATTATGATTGGGACCATTGCTATGAAGGTTGAGGTAACATAATCATTAGTGGAATACAAAGTTTTTTCTCATATGAAATTGTTTTGGTAACAAGACCTGATCAACCTTGTTAACAAAAGGATTTCATTGAACAAAACAATGTTTTCACCATGATTATCTCCTCTTACTCCTATTCTATCCATTTTAGTTTTTGCTGATGCCTAACTTAAAGGCGTTAAAAAAATGTACTTATTGGGAGATAACCCAAAAGTTTTAGATGAGTCTTGGAAGTTATTACCTCAGTAATAACCGTTCCTTATCCTTTTTATTTGCTTTTTGTGCCAAGAGTAACCTCTAATGAGAGAGAAGTAATGGTTGGGAATGTTGCTGTCCCGAAACAGATTTCTATGCTTCACCGTAAAAATTTGTGTAAAATCTATGTACGTCTTTTTGAGGCATGAATTTTTGTGCTTCTCCCCCAGGTTGTTATCTAACTTTAGTTAGTTCAACACTTTTTGATTTGAGCAACATAAGGTCTTCGAAAAAATTCGTCTTTACCTGCTGGTCTATTTTGACAGATTTCTGCCATTTTCTGCATTTGCTTCTTGTTGATTCCTTTTTGAGTTCTTTTGGGGAATTGAGCTTTTTGAGGGAAGTGCTACAGTATCTAGTGATTCTAATGGAAGTTTATTTGGTATTAGAACTGAACCTTAAGACTTATTTATCTTGAGTGCACTAATGTTGCTAATAAAGATTGTGTGAAGTTTTGTATGAAGGAAAATTTTCAGGTGTATGGAAAGAATGAGTAATGAGATGAAAGATGGACTAAAGCTCAAGATTGGGGATGCCACGTGTGTCACCCCAAGAAATATCCAAGAAGTACAAGCGTCAAAGCTTGGGGATGCCCAAGGCATCCCCTTCTTCATCAATAAAAATCCCAGGTTTCTTCCAAACGCTTCATTTTTATTGTTTCATGCACAGTTGTGTTGTTTTTGGAGCGTCTTCTTTTTCGTTTTTGTTTTGGTTTTTCGTTTGCTTTGTTTGCTTAGTTTACTGAATAAATTGGTTGTACCCCCTTTTCATACATTGGTTTTCAAATAGTTTGGTTTGGTTTGGAAAAGAGTAGGAAAGTTCATGCTTAAGTGGTAAAGAGAGCTTGTTTTTGACTGTAGCCTATGCTTTGTCATACCATGCTTGATATTTTTTTGGCTTTATGCTTAGTATTCTTTGTTGTAGCATGACTTGTTATAAACAATTGAGATTGCTCAATGTGCCTTGGATGAATCATGCGTTGTTTTAGCATATTAAAGCATAGTATAGTGGTATTCTCCTTTGATGATTTATTTGGGTTGACTTGGCACATGCCCACACCATGTTTTGACTATCCCAAGTCACTATAGCCTTTATGATCCTTTAGTTTTCAACTTGTAGTATCACTTTATGCTTTGATTAATGATGTTTTGTCGCTCTGTATGATTATGGCCATTATAGCTCTCTTAGTTTGTCGCTCCCAGTCTTTTGCTAGCATCCACAACCAAGTATGAGTTCCACTCATGCATCCAACTCCCTAAACCAAGTTATTCCGAAGAGTCCACCCTACCTACCTACTAGCTTATGCTATTCCAAGTATATTCATGCTTTTGTTTACCTTCCGAATTAAACTTGTTATGAGAAAACTAGTGATTAAAGCTCTCACGAACTTGATGGCACACTTTAATTTTGTTTCCCTTAATAAACTTTAACTATTGTATCGTCTATGTTGTATATGCTTGCACTTATTTGTTGGGGATTAGCAGAACCATACTGTCATGGGGAACGCTTTCAACATTGCACGGGTACTTTGTACCTAGTTGATATCATGCTCTTTTGTCTATGGATGTCGTCGGTGTGAAATTAAAGGGGAGCTTGTAAGTCCATGGAGTTATGTATATGTGTTAGAGAAACATCTGGGCCGCTGGTCTAATCCATGCTGACATGGTGGAAACCTGCAGCGTAACCATAATAAGCTGTCTATGAAGCATTCTTCTTATAAAAAAGAGTCCTATATTGAGAAAAAAAGAGAAAAAGAAAAGAAAAAAAAGATATTATGAAAAGAGGAAAGGGAGAAAAAAACAGCATATTTCCATGATAAATAAGAAGATTGCTGAGATGCTCGTTGTCTGCTTGCCTTATCATTTTAATATGGGGATTCTTTCGTATCATCGGGCAAGGGGTACCCCGTTGGCGGTTCTCTATGATACACATGTACTTACAATGACAAGAACTTACCGGTGACTAAACTTGAGTAGAATGAGGAGCGGCCCTCGTAGTCAAGGGACATGAGATTTCTAACTTATACTTCGTCAAGCATGTACACCATAGTTTTTTCACTTTAACCTTAATCACTTGAAGATGCTTATGATAGGAGCAATGAGAGCTGAAAGCTATAAGTACCATAATTTTTGGAAGCTCTTTATGAGACTTGAATCCCTACTTCCTTTTATGAAGGCCTTTCTTCCACCATTATATTGAGTCTCCACCTTCTACCTTTATGCACCTACTTTGAGAGCATAGTGGTCATTCTTAGTTCTATGTGCATTGTCCCAAGACTAGTTGATTGATGCATACCTTGATATTGCTTGTTTTTAAACTATTTGTATCTAGTCACTCTTATGAACTTTGAAGGTGTCCTATGCATTTATATTTACTACTCTATGAGGGACAAGCTGAATACTACTATGCTATGTTTTCTTTATGTGAAACAAACAAACGTCTTGCAACGCATTGTTATTCATGAATCTTTTGTTTGTGCCTTTTCATGTTGCATCATAGTTTCTTTGTCTTATTGCTAGAACTTTGTCTTTCATGTTATGATTGAAGTACTATGATCCCATCTTTGAATGTTTTACAAATACTTTGATCAAGTTTATAATGGTGCATGTCACCTCAAAAAAAAATCTTTCTTTTTATCACTTACCTACTCGAGGACGAGCAGGAGTTAAGTTGGGGATGTTGATACATTGCAAATGTATTTATAATTTTTGATGTTCCATGCTTGGTTTTATCTACTTTCTTGTGTTTTGTCCACACTTTGGAGTACTTTTCATATGATTTCTTGGACTAACCTATTAACAAGAGCCACAGTGCCAGCTGCCTATTTTCTACTGTTTTTGGTTCCAGGAAAGTCAGAAAATGAATATTCTCGAAATTGGACGGGACAAAAGCCAAAAACCCTATTTTACCAGAAGACTCCCGGAGCCAGAATATGAGACGGAGTGGGGCTGGGGCCTAGCCACTCCACCTGGCCACGCGGGCTGGGCCTAGCCGCGCCAGGGGGTAAGACTCCCCCTCGGTCTCCCTCTTCGCCTATAAGAAGCCTTCTGACCTAAAAACTCTGGGGGCGACGTTTTTCTAGGAGTTCCCCTCTGCCGCCACCACCAGATTCCACGAAACAGCACCAGAAACTCCATTCTGGCACCCTGCCAGGACGGGGAATTGGAGGAGATCATCGCCATCATCATCACCATTGCTTCTCCATTGACCATCCATGTTCCCCCATCTATGAGTGAGTAGGGATTAGATGAGATTGTTCATGTAATGGAATCAGATTGTTAAGGCATGGTGCCTAGTATCTTCTATTAGTACTTTATGACTTTGTTGCGACTT
This sequence comes from Avena sativa, assembly GCA_916181665.1. Classification (NCBI taxonomy): domain Eukaryota; kingdom Viridiplantae; phylum Streptophyta; class Magnoliopsida; order Poales; family Poaceae; genus Avena; species Avena sativa. The sequence continues at coordinate 620,971,095 of OV702288.1, read as the reverse complement.
GTTATGCTTAATGCTTGTCACTAGGGCCCGAGTGCCATGATTTCAGATCTGAACATGTTATTGATTCATTATGATAGTATTGTTTATGGTCTTATCTGCAAGTTGTATACACACGTTGTTGTCCGGAACCAATGGCCCCGAAGTGACAGAAATCGGGATAACCGGAGGGAATGGCTTTGATGTGAGGATCACATGTGTTCACAGAGTGTTAATGCTTTGCTCCGGTGCTCTATTAAAAGGAGCACCTTAATTGCCAGTAGTTCCCTTGAGGCCCCGCTGCAAATAGGCTGGCAGGACAAAAGATGTTGTTGCAAGTTCTCATTGCAAGCACGTATGACTATATATAGAACACATGCCTAGGATTATCTAGTACTTGGATGCTTTATCTTATTTATCTGCAATTGCTCTATGTTCTGAATGCTATGTGAATTGTCTTGTCCATGCAACGCTCGTCCATCCATCCCTATGCCTACCGCACTCAAATCCCACTGTTTACTGCTATTGCAACTACTGTTTTTTACTTTACTACTGCTGCTACTTTACTATTCCTACTACAAAACTGTTGCTACTGATAAACTGCTGTGAGCAAGATTGTTTCCAGGTGCAACTGAATTGACAACTCAGTTGTTAAGGCTTATAAATATTCTTTGTCTCCCTTGTGTTGAATCAATAAATTGGGTTTCACTTCCCTCGAAAATACTGCGATACACCCCCTATACTTGTGGGTCATCATCCTCTGTGCATTTTTTGATGATGGATCATCTCTAGATGTACAGCGTAGTGATTCGCTAGGCTTCTGATAGCAGACCTTTAGCTCTTTGATTGACGCGAGCCTTTTGTAAGTGCCCTTCAAGTTTCACACGAAGCTGTAGACCAGCTCTTCCCAACTGCAGATCGACCCGCGGGGGAGGTTGTTGAGCCACGCGCGGGCAGCGCCATGCGGCTGTAGCTGGAGGCACTGCATGGATGTACTCTTGTTCCCGCCGTGCAGCTTGACGGAGGAGATAAGGTCCTCCATCCAGACCTTCAGGTCCTGGAGGCCGTCGAACTTCAGGTTCTGTGATAGGAGTTTGAATCCTTTTGGTATTCGTGTTTGCCGTATAGCTCCGTTGAAGCAGCCAGCACCGCAGAGCTCTGTTCCTTCATCCTCTGAGTCCATTGAACGGACGCGCCTTGCATGCATCTTGTCTACTTTGTGTTGTGTGATATCATCACGCGCGTCGTAGTCATGATCATGTCGACGTGAGCAGCGTCGCTGTGACAGGTCATGCTCATCATCGCTGGAGGAGAGCGAGTAGTACTTGGCTGGAGCCTTGCTTTTCTTCAGCTCCGACATTGGATCTTTGGTGAGCGCAGCTTCGACCAGTCCAAGGACAATGATCATAGATCGGTGCATGGCGGATCGTGTATCCCCAGTTGGCGGTTGATTGTTGAGCAAGTACTTGGTGGCTGCTGTCACCGCTGCTTGCGGTGTTTTTGGGAGCATGTTTCCCCGCAAATCCACCGGTATGAACAAGAAGTCGAGGGATCGAGTGGCCTCGTCTTGTTCCTTGTTGTTGAGTTGGGCTAGTCGAGAGCGTCTTTTGGCGGCTGTATGGTCATTTCCCTTGGAGGAGGATCCTCCGATGGAGGAGAACGCTGCTCGCCGAAGGCACGACTCATTTGCAACCCTTCTACACTCATCGAGTCGAGCGCTCACCGCCTGCAAGTGCTTGAATTCTTGTATGAGCAGCCAATGATAACCCATCAGCATCTGTTGTGATGAGTTCAGTGGCAGGAGGGTGCCCTGTAGGGCCTCCATGCACCGCGCCCACTCGATGTTATTGAGTTGGATCTCCTGCCACCCGTTGGCGTGTTTGCCCTCAGGGTTGGACGGTTGCTGATCGTCCTAGACTGGGCCGATGACAGGTGGTCGGTTGGTCGGCCTGTTATTGGTGGGTCTGCCGTTGGCGTTGTCCCTTTGAGTGCTTTCATCTCCGGTGTTGATGACGGTGCACATGTAGTGGCAGGGGAAGCTGTTGCTCCCGCAGATCTCAAATACGGAACCGTAGGCTCCATCTTCTGTCGCTAGATCGCCCAGATCGGACTCGCAACTATTGTTGTTATCAGTGTTCTCGGCTGAAAATAAGGCGTTGAGTTCGCTCAGGGTCCCGATTGGTGGTGGAAACCATGACGCAGGAGCAATCGCAGGAGCCTGCAGCTAGTCAGGGAGGCGAAGCATGCTGATTCGACCGACCTAGAAGCGAAGGCTTCTGATCGCTAGGCCAATCCCATCGCCCACGGACTCGCCGGCGCGTGGATAGTGAAGTCGAGGGCGCCAAAGAGGAGGTGAGTCTCCGCTACAGCAGAGTCATAGATCGCGGTTGATGGGGCCGAGGAAGCCGCAACATCAACACTCCCGCTTCCCACAGATGGCGCCAATTGACGAGGGGTTAACTCATCAAGGCCCATCGTTGATGGACTTAGGTTCGAGGAAGTGGGGAGTGCTGGAGGCATCGATCGGCTAGCAAACAAGCACACAGGTGACACGAGGTTTTACCTAGGTTCAGGCCTCGTAGAGGACCCTACTCCTGCTTGTCTGCTCTTGATTACGAGGGAGTCGAAAGTTACAAGGGTGCGCAGATGCAATCTGGCAAGGTGTATGCGAGGGTGTGTGGATTCCGTCCTCCTCGCCGCCCCTCCTAGCCTTTATATAGGGGAGGCTAGGTTCAGGGTAGCAGGTCGAGTCGTTGCAGATTAGGGTTTTCCCTTTGATTTCCTATTTACACTTTTCCGTGTCTTCCAAGAAGTCGAACTCTTATGGGCCACCTGAATCCTTGATGAGCTACGTTCGCATCATGGACTCCTTGGCCTGGACCATATAGGCTAATCTCGAGTACCTGTAAGGTATACCCACGTCAGGGGAAAACTAAGTAGCAACCGGACTGGCAACTGAAAAAATCTCGGCTGCAACCTCATTTGCAACTACAACCCCAATTGCAATTGAAAAAATCTCAGTTGCAAATCTCACGTGCAAATGAAGAAAATCCCAGTTGTAACCCATTTACAAAATATAACAAATAGATTCTTACATTTTCTACGATGGAAAACATAAAGTAAAAATGTTCTTGAAAATACCCAATTGCTTAAAACTTAGAGTAAAAATAAGGATAACATACCCTATACTCTTAGAACACATCCGAATCGGTACAAAGCCGGAGAGAGGTGTGTTGCGCAGGCGTGAGCTAAAACCCATCTAGAGTTTCTTCCGCCTCGCTCGAGGCGCCAACGGTCTGTCACGCCTATGGCGGCCTTAGGGTCTTGGAGGCGTGGCAGACCACCCTTCTCGTAGGTGGAAGGATTTTCATGCTTTGTTTAGATTGTTTTTCAATGTCTTATTAGGGATGGTGAGACGGCAGATACATCCTATAGCCAGAATAAGGTCCCCATGTCCTATCCTCGTCTCGATATTTGTCTAGCGCTGACACAGGGTACGTGGAGTCATTTATCATGTGGATCTCCCGTGATCTGGCCGGTTTTCATGTTTGTTGGTGTGGTTTCCGGTCAGGCTATGTCTATTCGAATCTACGATTTGGGATCTTAGCACGCAACTTCTCGTAAGTCTATTGAAACAACCTCTACTACGATAAGTTTTGTCTGGCTCTGGTGACAGAGGGGCAACGACGGTGACACGTCTTAGGCTCGTGCTAGTGTATATCGTCATCGGTAGATGGTCCAACAACCTATTTATAATATTTATTAATTTTAATCCTCTTTATACCATTGTTGCTGATTATTAATACTCGGTGGAATTTAAAAAAAAAAAACTCAGAGTAAATAAACTAACCTTAAACGGGACAAACACTCCAAAAATCCTAAAAATAGACCCAACAAATAGATCCCACAAAGGCAAATAAAACGACAAAAAAAAAATCTTAGTCTGTGTACAAATCTCCAGAACATCTGATCATCAGAGATTCTGATGGTTGGAAAGTTGACTGAGACTAGGCTAATTATGAGCTGACTGAGAATTAATAAAACTTTTTTTAACAGCCTCTAAACGCAGGAGATGCGTAATGGCTAACCTGTTCGGGCCCGACCGGCTCACCGTCGTGGTGAAAAGTCGCACTTGGTTTTCTTTCTCTTTTTCTGCCCATGATGACGAGCCTTTTTCTTTCTCATTTCGTTTTCCTTATATGGGCTGGATTACCATTGGCTAAGGCTGAATTTCAAGCCCAGCACGCGATCCATCTCGATCCAACAGAAGTATCTACGCTCGACTTGTAGCCTCCAGCCCAAATATGCCGATGGCCTCTCGACAAGATCCGAAGACCCACAGGTGATTGTAGCCTTCTCACAAAAATAAAAACAAGTGACCGTAGCTGTAGCCAGTGGAGCCAATGTCTTGTATTTTTCTTATGACAGACCAGATATCTTCAAACTACTACTCGCTAAAAAAAATGTCTCGAGTACTCCACGGTTCTTCTCGCAGTCTGTTCTGTAACACTCGCCGTTGACCTCTTTTCTCATGCGTCTTGTGCCCCCCCCCCACCCCCCACCCCCACCCCAGTTCTACTACCTCTGTTCAGGATTATTAGTCTAAAGGGACAAGTTGTTAATACCAAGACACTTCATATCTCTCTCATTAATTTACGCATGCACCAATAGTTTTACATGCATGAGAGAAGTGAGAGAAAAAGGAGAACATATATTGGATGAGAGGGTTTAATAAATGAGATAGTCCTTGTAATCTCAAACAATATAAAAAAACTTTCGGGACCTATAATCCCAAACAGAAGTAGTACCAGCTACTCCATTTGTCAGCACCGAGTGCATTTTGAATTATCGACGACATCTGGCGGCCACATGCCATGTGCAGTTGTGCTATATATGTACTGCAACTAAGCGTCGGTCCATCTGTCCATGAAACAAATCAATGAGAAGTCAAAAGGAGTACAAACAGGTTATGCATGAATTCTTGAGTTGACAACATGAATAAACAATGCATTTATTCACCAAGCTATATTCGTTCTAGGTGTCCTTGTTAATGCTTAGTGTACTGTAGTTGAATATATATCTTTAAACCAAATACCTGCCCAATAATGCAGAGAATGTACGCTCCGGAAAAAGTGGACATAATCTTCTTTCTATGATGAAGAAAAATATTAGTCTACATAAACTTCTCCAATGGGCAGATTTGAACTTTGCTTCATATAAACATTGGTGAATCCTATCTCTTACCAAAATACCCCTTAGGAAAGGATGTGTCATTTCACTCATTTGCTTTTCAAATACTTTAGACCCAAGTGGTCAATGCTTCCGGGAACACTAGATGGACCAATAATTTTGTGATATATATATATATATATATATATATATATATATATATATATATGGTGAAATGCCCTTTAGTTATTATAGGTTTTTTTTCGAAAAGAGGAGATTGCCTCTGCATGAAGTGATACACAGAACCTTTTTATTACGAAGTTTTAGTAGTGCGAAGTATTACAATCACACACCAGCTAAGGAGGTACATCATACAACTTTTCTGATAGCTGCAATACTATTTTGTGAAAATGATGGTATATTATAAGTTCATTAGTTCTACAACAAAAACTGATGTATAGAAAGGTAACTAAGATAGACACTCTTTTAATACTTCCTCCATTTTAAAATGTAGGACATTATGACCTGCGAAAACAAGCATTTGACCAACACATTTTCTGTTGATGCGTGGTGTGTGTGGCACACACAACTAATCTCATTGGTATGTGTTTTAAATACAAACTTAGTGACAATAATATAGGTCACATAAACTATTCATCGTTGATTAAATAATTTTTGGTCAAAGTATTGTTTAAACGAATAAAACTATGCTTAGTATTTTAAATGGAAGAAGTATTTTGCTAGTTATAGAATGAAGATGTATTGAGCCTTGTTGGTTGATACGCCACACACCATTGACAAATCAAGATCAATATTGATATTTCTCACGGCTCAGCAATATCTACTTCCACGTCGATGTCAATAACCTTCCAATGTCGATGCCGACAACCTTTCAATGTAACATTCGTTTAAGTGCAAAGGAAACATCGATGACTATGAATACCCGGTAAGATAAATATAACAATTACTTAAGTCATTTAGGCCTCTAAGCCTCATTCATGTGCTATGGCTAGAGGGTGTTGGCGGTGGTGAGACTTCTCTGTGGCGGCGAGGCCTAGGCGTTGAACGTTTGAAGGCACATGACATTGCCCTCTTGCTATGCGTCTCTCTATTCATACAAGGTGACAAGATGGCCTAGGGGCACAGTCCTCCCTAGATGGCTTGGCTCCTGGCCTAAGGATGGTGTGGCTTAGCACGACTCCTATTATTACTTCCTCATGGTGTGGCTCTTGCTAGCAGCAGGACGCTGATGCTACAAGGTGGTGGGTTCCTGTGACACTTGGTCTATCGGGCACTACATCTAGACCTGGTTTTTGTGGGGTCACTAGGCAATGGGCTGGGTTAGGGCTATACCAGTGGCATGTTGCGTAAGGGAACATTGTGGAAGGCCAGATGAACTAGTTGATTTGGTTTGAGGATTGGATGAAGATGACTGGTGAAATCTAGCCTCCGGAGGTGGCCGAAGATGACAAAGATGATACTCCTGGGTTTGTTGCCTTCATGAAGGCATTGTTGTTGTGATGTGATGCTCTCTCCTATCGAGACATTTCTACGAGGGGAATATCATATCCATGCTTTCTTAGTTCGTACCGTGGTGACGCATCGTGTCGTGCCCCTCCTACGGGCATCATTCTTGGAGATAAGATCATCCGGAGGGACCAGCAGCGTGTGTGCTAGGACAATAGTTGCCCTGATTTCATCAGCAACTTGTGTTGGAAGGGATTAAGTGATGTCGAGGCAATCCACTCTTCGACGTCTGCGCGGGGTCGTCGTGGTTTTTTTAGTAGTAGATTCCGAGTTGCGTGAATGGTGTCTGGGGTGGGAAAGATGGTAGGCGAAGATGGTACGAACGCGTGATTTCTCCGAGCCGCCAACCTTGTATATTTACTCTTTGTGCCGCTTGTCTTTTAAATCATAGATGCCTTGGTTCGGCACTTTTGGCCGATTATTTGGGGGATCTTAGGGTTGCTTCATGGCGAATGTTCGTCAGGTCAGACGAGGTGTGCCCTCGTGTTCCATTATGGTCATGCTGGTTTTCGTTAATTGAATTGCAAATTAATAAAAAATGACCAAGTTCACCTTATTACAAATATTTTAAATCGAGTGAGAAATAGTAGGTTCTAGCCAACAATAGGTAGCTTCTGGATATTGAGCAATCAAACACTTCATAACATTATTTCTAGTTACCAGTTCCACAATTCATATCACATAGGTTCTGAATATTGTGCAATCAAACACACTTCATATAACATTATTTCCAGTTACCAGTTCCACAATTCATCTCCCTTAGCAGAGGTTACTAACCTAAACTAGTCAATCCAAACACTACGAGGCAGAGCGCACCATTACATCCCGAAACGCTTCATCCTGCACACCGACCAGGCAGGCCGGCCGGCCCAGAAAGGCAGCTTGACGACATGTCACGGAGTCCCCACTTGCGCACGAACGCACGGTCGCGAGCCCAAACCGGTAGGAGTCCATCCATCACAATAGATGCGACGGGCACGACACGTACTGCATGAACTCTTCGTCGCGGAGCAGCGCCGCCATCGTGTCCGGGGCGAGGCACACCTCGATGTCCACGCTGCCGTCGCCGGCGCGGCCTGGGAACGCTGACATCTTGCCGTCCAACTTGTTTGCGCGGCCGCTGCGCACCGCCAGGGGGCGGCCCCACCCAAAGTTGTTACCTTCATACATCGGGAACCGGTTCGAGCTGCCCATCGTGACCACCGCGCCGTCGGGGTTGCCCAGCGGGAAGCACCGGGGCTCTGCCTGCCACGCCGCCGCGGCGCCGCGTATCGCGCTGTCGCCGTAAGCCGCCAGGCTCGCGTTCAGCTTGGACGCCGCCCATCGCAGGTCGTTGGACGCCAGCTCGGCCACCGTCGCCGTCGTCGGCGCGCTCTGGATGGCGTTGCCGAAGTAGGTCGGGGAGATCGCCGGACGCAGCCGGTGACGGCAGTTCACCGCCAGGCGTAGCGTCGTGGTCGCGTCGGCCGCGAGCCGCTTCCGCGCGCGCGTCGTGGACACCCATATCTGCGCGCACAGCGACTGGAACGACGAGATCTCGCCGCGCGCCTGCGGGTTCTTCGGGTCATGCGCCATCTTGCCGTAAACCTCGGCGTCCTGACCGGCGCTCGACCGACGGTTGGCTATCGCCTTCAGCTCGCGAATCGCGTCACTGCTGAAATGAAAGATTCGCTCCCGGATAGGCGCGTCCGGGTCAAAGGTCACCGCAGGGCCCACGCCGCCGGCAAAACGGAGGACTGCCGTTGACTCGCCAAAGAAGTTGCGGCGGAAGTCCGGCAGGTTGGGCGACGCGCCGCGGCAGAGGCCAGCCCAGGTGTTGAAGAAGTGCCAGAAGGAGGTGCCGTCCACGACGGCGTGGTTGGCGACGATGCCGATGAAGACGGCCCCGTCGCCGAGCGCGGTGAGCTGGAACGACGTGAGAGGACGGCGGTGTCCGTCGTAGCTCACGGTGCGGTCCATGGGGAACAGGTCCTTCGTCAGCTTCGTCGGCACGTCGGCGTTAGGCACGAGGAAGTCTCCCAGCGAGAGGGCCGGCGCCACGGCGTGGTGGAACTCGACGCCGGCGTCGTTGCAGCGGATGACGACGCGGTCGTCGGGGAGGGTGACGAGGCGGCCGGCGAGGGCCGGGAAGATGGCGAGCGCGCGGGAGAGCGTGGACACGAGCAGCGAGACGAGTGAAGCCATGGGCACATCGGGGGCAGGGAAGAAGAGGCCCTTCTGGATGTAGTGGCACGACAGCATGGGCAGGTCGGAGACGGAGAGCGTGAGGTCCCCGATCGCCGACGGCGGGCCGTCCGGGCGCACGGGCTGCCTCCACAGGACCGTGATGCCCGATGCCGGCGCCTCCACGCAGATGGGCTGCTTTGGCATAATGGCGGAGGCGGCGTCCAGCATGGTCATGGCGGGTAGCATCTGAGCCATTTGTGATCGCTGGGGTGTGTGAGCTCACTGCAGGGGCGCTTGGATGGCGCGTTGTGCAGTAGAGGCCAAGGAGGTGGTTTGGGCAGTGCTGCCGTGTGCTGGACAGTGAGCAATGTTGGGCGGTTTATATAGGACACGAAGAGGGGCTGGATGCATGCACCTGAGGCGTCAGTACCTTCCATACCAGTAATATTACTGTTTTGGATATTCTCTGGGCGGGCAGGTTTGGTGGTTGTCTGATGCAGAGATATGTATATGAGATAAAAGAGGAGCTAGAGATGCGTGCTATACTCCCCCTATATGCTTGTGAAGAGTTGAGGTACAAAAGAAGAAGAAAAAAGGCTCCATTATTTTAGTGTGTGTCTAATTCTCGGTCGATTAAGAATTACCTTAATTCTACTCCTTCCATTTAGGAATATAAGACATTTAAGTTTTGTGAAATGAATGTATCTAGACGGTTTTTAGTGTACAGGTTCACTTCAAACCTCTACGAACCTATACACTAAAAGATGTACATTCGATTCACAAAGCTAAAACGTCTTATATTTCTAAACGGAAAGAGTACATACAATCTCAGTTGCGAACCCGCTTAAAACAAGAAATATTTCAGCAACAAAATAGTATCTGTTGCAACATCATTTGCAACTAAAACATCTCAGCAGCTGCTAATCCACTTTCAACTGAAAATCCTACTTGCAACACCACATGCAACTCACAGAATGTACAAATCATGATACGAATCCAGTCCGGGATCGAACTGGCCGAGCTCTAACTTAATTTTTAGCCGACTGAGAATTAGCAATTCTATTTATAACGATGAAGGGATGATGGTGGTTATGATTATATATCAGCATAGACTTTGTCGTATATAATTTTTTTTGAACTGTTTTGTTGTATATAAAAGAACTCGAACTGTTTTGTTGTGTACTACCAAAGGTAATTCTAGCTCAAGTGTCAGCGCTTGATGTTGATCCAGCAAAGATATTTTCATCAACGGAAGGGTTTTCGTGTAGTAGCACACCAAAAATTAAAGAACACAGAAGGAAAACATAAGAACAAATTAGATCACACTAAAGCAACGGTCGAGATTTCTTAACGCAGGTACTACCCGTAGAAAGTCTTTAATTAGCTATTCCGTCCAGTAACTGAAGCCAGGCCAGTCCAAAAACAGGTAATATAGCGCGCACTTATTGCTGAGGCGAGATATTATAGAGTACGTGGATGGATGGAATATTGTTTCCGAGCGGATTCATTGAACGTGTACCGGCTTTTGCATATTAAATGAAGGACGTAACGTCAAAAGCATTTGGTGTCAAGCCAATAGCCTCAATAAACATTTCCCAAATTTCGAACGGCCCGGCCACGTCATCTAGCATTCTAGCAACGTGTGTAGGCACTAGGGCAGCTGAGACTGAGAGCATCTCCCTAGTTCATGGCGTCCACATCCACCTCATCGCTCAGCCAGCGGATTAGCTCCGAGTTCGTCCTCCCATCATCACCTTGTTACGTGGTCGACGTCTCTGTGAATATAGAATACGCCTTGTTAGTTTGGTTTTCTTCTGCTTAGTACCGACGTATGATCTGCGATTACTCAATGCATGATGTGCTTAGTTCTTTGCATCTGGTATATATATATAGTACTCGTCTGGAACCTTGTAACAACCACTCTTAATCGTTTCATGGCCCCTAATTAAGCGTGTGCTAGCTACCACTCGTCAGCATTTAAGCATGCTTAATTTGCTACCGGACATATAGGAATTAATTGATTGATTATTGTCGCTGGCGGTACTACGCACAGTGCCGAAGTGTGCGTATTTCGGTAGTGACAAGTTGGCTAGCTAGCTGTTATCGTCCGGCCGGCGCGGTCGCTAGCCATTCGTGCCAGCATGCATCGGCGCAGCGCGCGCTGGGACCATCGATCGCAACGGCGTACCACCACTAGCCACAGCCCACAGGCACAGGACCGGCCGAAATGACCCACGACACTGTACCGAACTTGAGGTCTCCTTTCATCATGCCATGTCAAGGCCGTTGCGACGCCGCCGGCCGAGACGTGCTAGCCTATAGCTGGCTAGACTGGGCGCGCCGTCATCTATCTAACCCTTGGCGGATACATGCACAGGATGTACGTATTCATGAACCTAGCTCGAGTAGTCGTGCCCTCCTAGCTGTCGCCCGCCGTCCTTTGCCAAGAATCTTCTTGGCTAGGTTGGGGGAGGCATGAAAATTGAATTGCTGCTGTACCTCTCTTCATCGACACATGCATGCATTCCCTTGTTCCGTCCGCTCGGACAAGGAATTAGGCCACTGAAGACACACACTGGCCTAAAATCGTGCGCGTGTGTAATACTGTGTAGCTCGGAATGTGTAAACTAGTCCATGTCTCCCGTCGCTGCCGCCTGCCGGGGCTGGTGAGCTGGAGCTGGATCATTCGACCCGTACGTCAGACACTGAACCTGAGTGTGTGTCGGTTCCCTAACCGCGATCCGGCTCGTGCTTAGCGCCCTCCGGTCGCGCGATTAGCCCCCACGGGCGCCTCGGGGGTGGCCGGTCAGGCTTAAGATAATCGCGGCCGCGGATCCCGAGGCCGCTCGGGCGGCGGCCGCGCGTCACAATGGATCGGAGGCGCGCCGTACCGCGGGCATTGTATAATGCCAAGAGACCGGCGCACGATCGATCGGGCAGGGCAGAGGGGCACTCCCTGCAGTAGCTCGGCGGAGGCGGGCATGACATGACATGGCTGCCAACAATAAACAAAGGGCAAGGTGGGCTGCACTGGCCGGCGCGTCCTCGCTGGCTCGCGGCTGCCGAATGTCAACCAAACCCCAGCGTACAGCTCATACGGCCAGGCGCGCAGGTGCAGGTGCAGCTCAGCGGGTGGCCGCGCCAGTCGTGGGACGGTGGAGCAAGTTGGGCCGCTCTGTGGCTCGTTCATGCATGGCTCCGGCTGGCCGGCCGGCCGGCACTGGCAGCCTTTGGGGTGGGTGGCTGTCCGGCCGGGGTCGATGATCTGGGTTGGACAGCCTTGATTTCTGCCCGTTTCAACGTACACGATCATTGAGGTGCAGTGCCCCAGCGCGCTGAGCCCACGCTGCAATGCGCCCTTTCTCCCCACCGGCACACAGCCCCACTAATGAACACTGCACCTGAAACCATCCACGGCCTGGCTACTCGGTAACACGTCCACGACAACGTTACCAGATCGTGCGCCGGTGAACACCGTATTTGTTGCGCCTCCGAGAGACCATGGTCGTGTGGTTGACGTGGATAGCTCTGAATCCTTCATAAGCATGTTTATTTATGCAAAAATTGTATAAGCGAACGTTTTATGATTTTAGTCTCCCAGAGCAAAAACATCTTGCACCGTCAGATTTTACAACATATATACATTATATTTGTTTCCTCTTTCACATGGCAAACACTACAGGAACGCGTCACTACTCCGACGGCCGGAAGCCGTTAGCATAGGCCAAATTGCCATCGGCGTAGGTCTATGTCGACGGCAGCCGACGGCGTAGTACAGCGTCGGCCTAGACTCATTTGACATCGGCGTGGACGGTCTAGCCATCAGTATAGTCTAGATGGGTTCCACCTAGACGGCTAACGGCCGTTTGGATACGCAGACGGTGTAGCCGTCGGTCTATTATTTTTTTAGATTTTTTTCAAATGATTTTAGCAATTTTACTTTAAAAAAAAATAATTTTTTGAATTGTTTGACTCGTTAATCTCACACGCGTCTTTAAATCTAAGTATGCTTAATCTACGGTTAAATTACGCTCATGGTCAAATTTCTCGATCGGTCCGCCGTCCTCACACTACTCTAGCTCCAGCATATTTAACTTCTCTATTCCTTCGAGATGAGCTTCCGATAAATAAATTATACCCTATTGCTAATACTATCATATCAATCTTATTAATCCTTGGACCATGGTGTCACACGCCTATGATTTTTAAATTTCAAACAATTATTTAAGTAAACAAAAATGAATAAGTAATAATAATCTTGAATTCAAAATATATATATATATATTTTGCAATTTTCTATTTAATATGGAATAATTCATATATTTAAATATGTAAATCGAAATTCGACAAATAATATGTCTAAATCGATCAGAAAATGAGAAAAATCCAAACATGACATCCCTATCATATTTTTAATCATGTATCACGTATTTCTAATATTGTACTGTAAGTTTCTCTAAATAAAATTATTTAATAGTGTTCAAATCTTCAAAAAATCATATAAAAAATCTCATTTGAATTTGAGGATTCTAAAAAATCCTTAGCTCAGGACTGAGCCTCGCTAAACTTGCATTAGATCTTCGATGTAATAGCATATTTTGAACCTAAAAATAAGCATAAGATTGTGTACCTATAGTTTAAAACTGACTCATTTCCTATCGATCCAGTAGGAATTTGTATTTTTCACGAGGGGTGGACGAAAAGGTTTAAGATATCCCGGTTAGGATATTTTCCAGGTAAGGTGGTATAGTATTTTTGAAAAATGGTGCAGTACCATTTTCAAACTTTCTGTTGCTGGTTGCTTCACAAAACACTCCTTTTTTGGCACTCAGAAAATAGAAAATAACTTTTTGGTACGACAAAAAGGAAAATTTTCTCCTGCAACATTATTCGCTATCCCATGATTCACATGTGTGCACAATATAGGCACATTATTGTAAACTATGCCACGATTATAGCCATAACATTCGTCGTTTGGCCTAAAAGTCATGAAACCTCGAACATGATTGCTCATTTCTAATAAGGTTTTTTGAGATGCAATCAATATACCAAGTTTGATATTTTTCTTTGCAACTATGTCACATAATATGACACCGCACGAATGTTTTACATTGTTTGGATCGTTTTCGAATTTCTTATGCCCGTTTTAAACAATGGTCAAAACGGCGGGCGTGGAGATTCCTAGCTCGGGACTGGGTCTCGCTAAACTTGCAATGGATCTCTGGTGAAATAGAATATTGTGAACCTAAAAATGATTTTTTTTCAAAAAATCATGAGCATCAGACCATATACATGTAGTACAAATCTGACCTAGTTCCTACTGATTCGGCAGGAATTTGTCTTTTTCACGAGAGGTGGACGAAGAGGTTTAAGATACCCCAGTTGGGACATTGTCCATGCAAGATGGCCTAGTATTTCTTAAAAATAGGGTGGTACCATTTTGAAACTTTCATTTGGTGGTTGCTTCACAAAACACACCCTTTTTGGTGCTCGGAAAATAGAAAATAGTTTTTTCTGCGATGAAAAGAAAAACTTCCTCCTGCAACATTGTATGCCATCCCATGATGCACATATGTGCATAATATAGGCACATTATCACAAACTATAACATGATTATAGCCATAACATTGGTCATTTGGCTTAAAACCCATGAAACCTCGAACATGGTAGCTCATTTCTGAGAAGTTTTTTTAGTTGCATGATGGCCTACAAATGCACATGTTTATCAGAGAATGTTTCATGGAAGTATTAATTCCAGTTTTTATATCGATTCCAACAAAGAGCCCAGAAAAGTGTTTTTATGCGGTGTTTCGATCGCACCCAAGGTGTCATAGGTATTGAGTGAATTGACTACAGAAGTTGATGATGGAAGTGGTGAGTAAAAGACAGAAGAAACTTGCTTAGGAAATAAGTAAATTGCATAAAAGTAAAAATGCAAAAAGGTGTGTAAAGGTCCTGCAGATGAGAAGTTAGGCACGGAGAGAAACTGTTCATGGTGATAGTGAAAGTGCCAAATGGAATAAATGCTAGTGATATTTCTTATTTATAAGTGAGTAGGCAAGCAACCTATATACCGACTAGGAGTCCTCATGGTCAATTCTTCCCGGTCCCAATGATCAACCTGCCTGTTACCATGGCCATGGTCAACGCATTAATTAAGGTCTTGCGACCGGATCAAGGCTTTAATCTTGGTGGTTCCTTGTTATCCTCTAGTAGTACTACCACTTCATTGATATTGTCCGTGTCACTCGGGGGTCGCAGAATTACTAGCATACAAGTTCATACCTATGAGATCTTTGGATCATGTTACCTAGACCCTTAAATTAGATAACAAGCATTAGGCAAACATAGATAATCAGTCTCACTATTTAAATAAAGGGATTTCTATTTTCGCACCCCTGGTTCGTTAGTTGTACTCAGTTTTTCCCGGCCACTTAGTTTTTTCTCACTTTTTCCCTCCCTGCATTCCGAAATCCTCACATGCGCTCGAGCGGGGGGATGCCGTCAGGTCAAAGGCTTGACCGTTAGATGCTGACCGGTGGGACCGCGTTGGGGCGGGTCATGCGTTGAGCGTTACGTTATGTTGCCTCGACCGTTACATGCTGATAGGTGGGACCGGGATACACAGCGGACCAGCCATCCATCTCTTGTTGATTATGGGGGACGTGGTGTGGGACCATGTGGGGCGTGTTTGGTGGTTACATGCCCCATGTCGCCTAAATTAGAAGTTTTCTTTTTTGTTATTTTTATAATTGGCCTTTTTAAGAGCGCATTTTCTCCCTCTCTCTCGCTAACAGTTGTGTTTTTTTTGCCCAAAAAGGTAGCAAATCTAGAGCAGCTTCTCTCTTCATTCATTGTTCCTTTCACTCTCGTTTTTCCCCAATCTGGTAGCAAATCTAGAGCAGCAAAACTAACTAGCACCATAAATAAATTCAGTAAATAGAGCAGATGTAGATAAAGCAGCTAATATAGGTTATATAGTATAGAACTTAACGAGGTTCGATAATTAGGCTGCTTAGCAGCAGCAACGGACAAGTTCAACACAGACATGACAAAAAAAGCTGCTTTACAATAGCAGAAGCAGATTAGTGGCCCCTCATGGCCTCTGCCAGGAGGGCCTCCGCCTCCTTCCTGTGACGCCTCCTCCAGTTCTTGTTGCCCAGTCCCTTGACCTTGGGTGCCTTGGGCTTGATCGGGGGCATGCGGCCCTCCTCGATAGCCACCTTCTTGAGGTTGCGGAGGTGAGGACCGAGCGCCTGGTGCTTGGCTATGAATCTGTGGACGTTCACGGACTCTCCGCAGGTCCTCACGTCCTCGACATGCTTCACGAGGGAGTTGAAGTCCGTGGCGTGGAGCCTCCTGGTGGGGCAGAAGGGGCACATGTACACGTCGTCGGCGAAGAAGTTGTTGTACTGGACGAACTTCAGCCTCCTCAGCACATGACGAGTCTTGGTATCCTTGGACTCATTGTCGCTATGGACGTTGATGCTGTTGGGTCCGCAGCATAGAAAACAAAAAATTTCCTACGGTGTGAACTACACGCCAAGATCTATCTACTAGGTACAAAGCAACGATTGGACATAAATCCAACGAGAACTTACCCTCGTAGACAACGAGCTTTGTTAACGAGTAGGAACTCGTGGTTGATGTAGTCGTACACTTGCCGATCTCAAGATCTTGAGGAAGTCCGAGCGCCGCAACTCAGCAGCGCATCCGCACTCGCACACACATTCAAGCCACCGGACAACCTCCACCTCCTCGCTCCAGCAATCCAGCGGAAGCAGCAACTCCTTCCAGACGAAATGCCACCGGAAACATGTATCTCGCTAATCCGAGACCATGGGGGAATAATTCTAGAGGGGGAGAGAGATCCTTCACAAGGAGGTGTGAGGATGAAGGAGGGAATGGGTGGCCTTTTATAGGAGGAGGGGGCGCCCCCTCTCTCCATGGCCGGCGCATGTGGGGGGTGACCCCTCACCTCCCCCATTCATGTGGTGGTAACCCCTCCACATTAAAATGCCTCTTCACATTCCCTTTTAAAGTCTACACTTTAAATCCATTAAATTTCTCCAAATTTAATGCTCTCTCATTTAATAAAACTCTTTTTATTAAATTTATTCAGAATTTTGTTATTCAGAATAATGCTCTCTCCAAATTAAAACCCTTTTTGTTTATTAAACACACGTGTATTGATGTTTCCGAATCAATACATTTCTAGCATGTAAAATAAACATATATCATATATAAGGAATATATAATAACAACTTTATTATTATCTCTCAGGGCATATTTCCTTCAGTCTCCCACTTGCACTAGAGATAATAATCTAGTTCACATAGTGATAAATCTAACACCCATGGAGTTCTGGTGTTGATCATGTTTTGCCCTAGGGAGAACTTTAGTCAACGGATCTGCTACATTTAGGTCCGTGTGTACTTTACAAATCTTTATATCTCCATCCTTGACATGCTCGCGGATGGAGTGAAACCGACGCTTAATATGTTTGGAATTCTTGTGAGACCTTGGTTCCTTTGCGTTGGCTATGGCTCCATTGTTGTCACAATAGATCACCATCGGGTCGAACGCACTGGGAACCACACCCAGTTCTGTAATGAACTCTTTCATCCAAACTATCTCCTGCGCCGCTTCTGAAGCAGCAACATATTCCGCCTCCGTTGTTGATCCAGCCACCACAGGTTGTTTGGAACTCTTCCAACTAACTGCTGCTCCGTTCAAGAGAAATACGTATCCGGATTGAGACTTAGAGTCATCCGGATCGGTGTCAAATCTAGCATCGACGTAACACTTAGCGACTAGCTCCTCTTCACCTCTGTATATGAGAAACATATCCTTAGTTCTTCTCAAGTACTTGAGGATGTTCTTTACCGCTATCCAGTGTTCCGAACCTGGATCAGATTGGTACCTACTAGTCAAACTAATAGCATGTGCCACATCTGGTCTTGTACATAGCATGGCATACATAATAGAGCCTATGGCCGAGGCATAGGGGATCTTATCCATCATCTCTCTTTCTTCCGCCGTAGCCGGACTTTGAGTCTTACTCAATGTCTTGCCTTGCAACATAGGTAAGAACCCCTTCTTACTTTCCTCCATATTAAACTTCTTTAATATCTTATCAAGGTATGTACTCTGCGATAGCCCAATTAGGCGCCTTGATCTATCTCTATAGATTTTAATGCCTAATATATATGACGCTTCACCAAGGTCTTTCATCGAAAATTTGCTGTTTAGATAACTTTAACACTGTTTAAAAGATCTATATCATTTCCAATCAATAATATGTCATCCACATATAATATCAGAAATGCCACATTGCTCCCACTCACTTTCTTGTAAATACAAGCCTCTCCATAAGTTTGGACAAATCCAAACTCTTTGATCACCTCATCAAAGTGGAGATTCCAACTTCGTGATGCTTGCTTCAGTCCATAGATGGATCCCTGAAGTTTGCACACCTTATTAGCATCCTTAGGATCGAAACCCTTAGGTTGTATCATATACAACTCTTCTTCAATTTTACCATTGAGGAACGCAGTTTTGACATCCATCTGCCATATTTCCTAATCGAAATATGCAGCAATTGCTAACATAATCTTAACCGATTTAAGCATCACTACGGGAGAGAATGTCTCATCGTAGTCAACTCCTTGAATTTGTCGAAACCCCTTTGTGACAAGTCGAGCCTTATAGATGGTCACATTACCATCAGCATCAGTTTTCCTTTTGAAAATCCATTTATTCTCAACGGCCTTTCGGTCGTGAGGTAAGTCCACCAAGTTCCAAACTTGGTTCTCGTACATAGATTCCATCTCGGATTTCATGGCTTCTAGCCATTTCTTGGAATCCGGGCTCATCATCGCTTCTTCATACGTCGCAGGGTCATCCATTTCATCAACCATGAAATTTCACAACAGGATTGTCATACAGTTCAGGAGTTGCACGTGTCCTGCTTGACCTGCGAGGTTCGGTAGTGTCCTCTTTCGGAGTTTCATGATCATTATCATTAGCTCTCTCTTCACCAGGTGAAGTCAACTCTGAAACAACTTCCGGTGCTGCGCCACTCGCCATTCCATGAAGAGAAGGTTCAATAACCTCTTCGAGTTCTACCTTCTGACTACTCACACCTTTCGCGAGAAACTCCTTCTCAAGAAAGGATCCATTCTTGGCAACAAAAACCTTGCCCTCGGATCTGTGATAGAAGGTATACCCAATTGTTTCCTTAGGTATCCTATGAAGACGCATTTTTCCGCTTTGGGTTCGAGTTTATCCGGTTGAAGTTTCTTCACATAAACATCGCATCCCCAAACCTTAAGAAATGACAGCTTAGGTTTGTTTCCAAACCATAATTCATACGGTGTCGTTTCAACGGATTTAGATGGTGCCCGATTTAAAGTGAATGCAGCTGTTTCCAGTGCATAACTCCAAAATGACAGAGGTAAGTCAGTCAGAGACATCATAGATTGAACCATATCCAATAAGGTACGATTACGATGTTCCGACACACCATTACGTTGTGGTGTTCCGGCAGGCGTGAGTTGTGAAACTATTCCACACTCTTTCATGTGTGTGCTAAACTCGTAACTTAGATACTCTCCTCCACGGTCAGACCGTAGAAACTTGATCTTTCTATTACGATGATTTTCCACTTCATTCTGAAATTCCTTGAACTTTTCAAAAGTTTCAGACTTGTGTTTCATCAAATAGATATACCCATATCTACTCAAATCATCCGTGAAAGTAACAAAATAACGATATCCACCTCACGCCGACACACTCATTGGTTTACACACATCAGTATGTATGATCTCCAACAGATTTGTCGCCCGTTCCATTGAACCGGAAAACGGCATTCTAGTCATCTTGCCCATAAGGCATGGCTCACATGTATCAAATGATTCAAAATCAAGTGATTCCAAAAGTCCATCAGAATGGAGTTTCTTCATGCGTTTAACGCCAATATGACCTAGACGGCAGTGCCACATATATGTAGACATATCGTCATCAAGTTTAATCTTTTTAGCATTAACATTATGAATGTGCATAATATTACTATCGAGATCCAATAGAAATAAACCATTCAACATAGGTGCATGACCATAAAAGATATCATTCTTATAAATCGAACAACCATTGTTCTCAGATTTAAAGGAATGACCACTTTGCATCAAACACGATCCAGATACAATGTTCATGCTTAGTGCAGGCACCAAATAACAATTATTTAGGTTTATAACTAATCCCGATGGCAAATGGAGAGGTAGCGTCCCGACGGAGATCACATCAACTCTTGATCCA
Organism: Avena sativa; assembly: GCA_916181665.1. Lineage (NCBI taxonomy): Eukaryota > Viridiplantae > Streptophyta > Magnoliopsida > Poales > Poaceae > Avena > Avena sativa. The sequence continues at coordinate 620,950,941 of OV702288.1, read as the reverse complement.
TTGCCGACCCGCATCTTGACCTCATCCCTTGCTAGTTGTCGCTTGTTCCATAGCCCCTGAACCGAGTTACATATATTAGCAACCGATCCGGTATCAAATACCCAGGTGCTACTGCGAGTACTAGTCAAGTACACATCAATAACATGTATATCACATATACCTTTGTTTGCCTTGCTGGACCTTTTGTCCGCCAAATACTTGGGGTAGTTACGCTTCCAATGGCCAGTCCCCTTGCAATAGTAGTACTCGGCGTCAGACTTAGGGCCAGCCCGGGGTTTCTCTTTAGGCGTGGTAACAGACTTGCCACCCTTCTTTCCCTTGTGCTTGCCTTTCTTGTCCTTATTGAAACCGGTGGTCCTATTGATCATCAACACTTGATGTTCTTTCCTAATCTCCACTTCTGCAGTCTCAAGCATTGACAGAAGCTCGAGAAGAGACTTCTTCATGCCCTGCATATTATAGTTCATCACGAAGCTCTTGTAGCTAGGTGGCAGAGATTGGAGAACACGATGTATGCCTAAGTCAATGGGAATCGTTATTCCCAAGGACACAAGCTTATCGGCGTACCCAGATATTTTGAGTACGTGCTCACTAACGGAGCTGTTTTCCTTCATCATGCAGCTAAAGAACTTTTCTGTAGCATTATAACTCTCTACGGCAGCATGGGTATCGAAAATCATTTTCAATTCTCCCATGGTATCAAAGGCATTGCCATTTTCGAAACGCTTTCGGAGTTCTGGCTCTAGCCCATACAGTATGCCGCAATGAACTAAGTTGTGGTCCTCCTGACGAGTCACATAGACATTCTTTTCCTCGTCAGGGGCATCAGGAGCTGGTGGGGGGCCTAGTGGTGCATCTAGCACATATTGCTTTTGTGCAGCAGTGAGGAGAATCCTCAAATTCATAGCCCAGTTGGTGAAGTTGCTACCATTCGCAGCAAGTTTCTCTTTCTCCATGAACACATTGAAATTAAAAGCAGGTGGTGCCATCTACAACAGAATTTGTAAAGTTTATTTAGACTAAGTTTATGATAGATTGAGTTCAACTAATCCAAATTACTAATGAACTCCCACTCAAAAACGACATCCCTCGTATCCTTTTGGTGATTACATGAACCAAATCCACTATACCAAGTCCGATCATCACGTGAGTTGATATAGCTTCAAAGGCGAGCATCTATATGGGCATCATATCAACCATATGACTCATGCTTAACCTTTCGATCCGTGTTCCGAGGCCATGTCTGTACATGCTAGGCTCGCCAAGTAAGAACCTTAGTATTTGCGTGTGTAAAACTGTCTTACACCCGTTCCTATGAAAGCGTAGATTTGAGTACACCCGATCATCACGTGATGTCTCGAAACATGATCCATAGAACGATGCATACTCAAGGAAGAACACATTTTTATATTGATATCTAAAAGAGGGATCATCTTATAATGCTATCAAACGCGCCAAACTAGCACTATAAGATGCTAACATCTAATGTGTAAAGTGAGATGATATGGTCCATGCATTTGAGCTCTATCACTTGCATCGTGGTATGATCTATCATTCCTTTGTGTGTAAGGCCAAGGTCTATGGAACTTACACGTTGAGTGTGTTGTAAGAGTATCCACCATACATCTACTTACAACAATACCATATCAATACACTAGCCCATCAACGATCTAAACTAGACGCCTCTAATTTATCAATTGCAAGTTTTACGTGGCTTAGGGCTTTCAGAGATAGAACCGTTCTTACCTATAAACATGAACCACAATGAGGATAACTAAGTTATTAGCAACTCGTTGTAAATCGGATATTGACTATAGTAGGAGAGACAGACACCCGCCAGCCACTTATGCAAAACAAGTTGCATGTCAGTCGTGGAACCGGTCTCATGTATGATGACATGTAAGGTTGGTCCGGGCCGCTTCATCCCACTATGCCACCAATATCCAAAATACATAGAAGATGCAATAACATGACCATCATCGCCCACATATCAACCATATGTGTACTACCCGTGCTAAGCACCTACGCATAGATCAGTCTCTGATACCACCGTTGGGTCCGCAGCATAGAAAACAAAAAATTTCCTACGGTGTGAACTACACGCCAAGATCTATCTACTAGGTACAAAGCAACGAGTGGACATACATCCAATGAGAACTTACCCTCGTAGACAACGATCTTTGTTAACGAGTAGGAACTCGTGGTTGATGTAGTCGTACACTTATCGATCTCAAGATCATGAGGAAGTCCGAGCGCCGCAACTCAGCAGCGCATCCGCACTCGCACACACGTTCAAGCCACCGGACAACCTCCACCTCCTCGCTCCAGCGATCCAGCGAAAGCAGCAACTCCTTCCAGACGAAATGCCACCGGGAACATGTATCTCACTAATCCGAGACCATGGGGGGATAATTCTAGAGGGGGAGAGAGATCCTTCACAAGGAGGTGTGAGGATGAAGGAGGGAATGGGTGGCCTTTTATAGGAGGAGGGGGGTTCCCCCTCTCTCCATGGCCGGCGCATGGGGGGGTGACCCCTCACCTCCCCCATTCATGTGGTGGTAACCCCTCCACATTAAAATGCCTCTTCACATTCCCTTTTAAAGTCTCCACTTTAAATGCATTAAACTTCTCCAAATTTAATGCTCTCTCATTTAATAAACTCTTTTTATTAAATTTATTTAGAATTTTGTTAATTACTTTAATTAACAAACATTCACATATAGCCCCTTGCAATATTTCAATATCACATGCAGAACCACCTTCTGCAATTTCTCCCGAAACAATTTCCGGTTTCTATTGAAATAATTCCCGCGCTTTGCAATTCTTTCGTCTGAAACATATGTGCTCCAAAATGGTGTCCGGTAACTCTTAAGTGTGCCACCCTATGGTTCGCGAATAATGCAGACATGATCGAGACCCTTCTCCGATCAATAATCAGCAGTGGGACCTGGAGATCCGTACTGACTCCTACACATTCAACGGTGACTCCTGTGATCGTGAGAACCTTTAACGCTTGTAACTAAATCCCTTTGTCTCTCGATATATTACATGTCCGAGATTCGATCATCGGTATCTCCATACCTAGTTTGATCTCGTTACTGACATGCACTCTTTTCTCGTTCCCGTGATATAACATTCTAGTGATCACATCACTTGCTTGCAAGCTATCCTAATGTGATATCACCGAGAGGGCCCAGAGTATATCTATTCGTCATCTGGATTGACAAATTCCACTCTTGATCCATGAGCCTCAACATAACACCTTCGTAGTACTGAACCCATCTTTATAGTCACCCTGTTACGGTGTGACGTTTGATGTTATCAAGATACTCTTCCGGTGTTAGCAATTAACATGATCTCATGGTCTAAGGATAAAGATTACTTCGTATAATGTTTTAGCAATATAAAAATAATGACTTGATCGTAATGCTATACTTCGGATGAATGTTCATCACATCATTCCACCAATGGTGTGACCTTGTTATTAACAACATCCAATGTCCATGATCAGGAAACCTTGATCATCCTGTTAATCAACAAGCTAGTCTATAAGAGAGGCATGACTAGGAACCCTTTTTTGTTTATTAAACACACATGTATTGATGTTTCCGAATCAATACATTTCTAGCATGTAAAATAAACATCTATCATATATAAGGAATATATAATAACAACTTTATTATTGCCTCTCAGGGCATATTTCCTTCAGATGCTATCCTCCTGTAGAGTGCAATAAGGACTTGATTGAGATGTTTTGATTATCGGGAATGATTATTTGCATAAATTAACTGATTGAGATCTCCTGATTATTCCCTAAATATCAAACCAAATCGAATACTGATCCCAACTACGAACAGGAGGGTTCAAATACGAAAAGGGGGATTCATCGAAATACGAGATCTAACACAAGATGATTAGCTACTGTAAAATACGAATAGCCGGTCCCTAATAACATACGATCTAGCATCCAACGATGGGAACGAGGGAAGAACAAGGGAAGGGGAGAAAACCCTGGTTACCTCCGACCATGGGTCGGCGATGCTAGTGTTGTAGGGGTTCTCCGGCCTTATGTAAACAACCTCCTCGTAGGGGTCCCAGCCGAGCGGGATCTGCCCGAGACCGGTGGGGGCCTCCTCGCCGGCGGCTACGGCGGATGCGGGGACAGGGGCCTGTACAGGGATGAGGGCCTCCTCGCCGGTGGCCTTGGAGGCGCCGATGGCCACCGCGCTGTTCTTCTCCATCGCTGGCATGGTTGGAGTTTTCTTGGGGGTTTACAGAAGGTGATGGGACAGTGGAGATGGTTGATTGATCGAGTGAGTGATGAGTGAGAGTGGAGGCCTCTATTAAAGGAGAAGGGAAGCGACATTTCGTTGCACTACCGTGCACCGCGTACGCTACTGCACCGTGCACGACCACACGTGTTCGCCACCATCCCGTGCACCGCACATGCGTACCATGAGTCGCGTTTTCCCCTCGTGTCTAACCCTGGCGACTCAGTTGTACTCAGTTTTGCCCTCGAGTGTAACACTGGCAGTTTGGTTCTACTCAGTTTTGCCCTCCAGTACTAACACTGTCGTGTGCAATATACTCAGTTTTACCCTCCGGTGGCTGGTCAATAGAGAGTCAACGAATAGGTTTTAGCTAGATAATTGAGTCATTTTATGCACAACAAATTCAAAAAGAGCAAAACATAGTGACATCTACCCAGGGAGTTGTATTATGTGACCTGCCGCTATAAGAAATGTATATAAACCAAGTTTTAACATAAATCACCACTTCTCAAATCACCTACTATCTATGAAGGTTCATGACTTTCTACTCAAGTCTCTTTCCAAAATATCCATCCGCAAAACATAGTTTGTCTGAATGAGGCAATAATTGTCAAACTGGTGTATATTTGAATTGAAATAGTTTGATGTATGCCAAGATGTATTTTATTGTATAAAAGACGCATTTTCCATTTTTTAAATCTTTTTCTATATTCTATTTGAATCCCTTTGTCAGTCTTGCCCTTGGTTTTTAAGTTCTACTCAGTTTTACCCTTGGTTCTTAAGTGCTACTCAATTTCCTCCTTTCTTTGTATCCATCTCTCGCACCTGTGCTCATCTTCGCTGCTACGCTCTGATTGGTCGAGACAGTTGTCACACGTATCGTGCCCACCAACCATTGATCCTCTGTGATCTAGCGCACAGGATAACCCCTATATATGTCGGGAGGGCACCCCTCTATCCATGCAAAATAACGAGTATGCCACCGGTACTTTAACTCCATAAACAAATGAACTTGAATATAATTTGAAGGGAACATGTTCGAAGGTGTATAATTTATGCATTTTATTTCACTCCATGGAAATGGTAATGATCAGGATTTTCTTAGCACAACATTATCACGTATTAAGTGCGATTTCAAAGAGTTCAAATGTGTATAATTTTTGTATACGCAAGTTTATGCATTATATTTCGCTCCATGGAAATGATAAATGATCAGGATTTTCTTAGCACAACATTATCACGACTTAAGTGCGTTTTCAAAAGTTCAAAGGTGTATAATTTTTGTATACGCAAGTTTATGCATTATTTTTTACTCCATGGAAATGGTAATCTCTCAAAATTTTCTTAGCACAACATTATCACGACCTAAGTCTGATTTCAAAGAGTTCAAAGGTGTATAATTTTTGTATACGCAAGTTTATGCATTATATTTCACTTCATGGAAATGATAAATGATCAGGATTTTCTTAGCACAACATTATCAAATGTGATTTCAAAGAGTTCAAAGGTGTATAATTTTTGTATACGCAAGTTTATGCATTATATTTCACTCCATGGAAATAGTAATCTCTCAAGATTTTCTTAGCACAACATTATCACGACCCAAGTGCGATTTCAAAGAGTTCAAAGGTGTATAACTTTTGTATACGCAAGTTTATGCATTATATTTCACTCCATGGAAATGGTAATCTCTCAAGATTTTTTAGTATAACATTATCACGTATTAAGTGCGATTTCAAATAGTTCAAAGGTGTATAAACTTCGTATACACAAGTTTATGCATTATATTTCACTCCATGGAAATGGTAATCTCTCAAGATTTTCTTAGCACAACATTATCACATATTAAGTGCAATTTCAAAGATTTCAAAGGTGTATAAACTTCGTATATGCAATTTTATGCATTACATTCCACTCTACGAAAATGGGGGAGCAAATAATAATCTCTCAAGATTTTCCTAGCACGACATTATCACGTATTAAATGCGATTTCAAAGAGTTCAAAGGTGTATAATTTTTGTATATGCAAGTTTATGCATTATATTTTCACTCCATGGAAATGATAAATGATCAGGATTTTATTAGCATAAGATTATCATGTCCTAAGTACGATTTAAAAGAGTTCAAAGGTGTATAACTTTCGTATAATTTCTGTATATGCATTATATTTCACTATATGAAAATGAAGCAATGGCATGGGCACGCGGGCGCGGGGCTGGCTCGGGATCCCATCTTGCAACGCCAACTTGGGTAAGTTGTGGGTCCGGTGCTCATGTGGATAAGCTGTGGGTCCGATGCTGATCTAGATAAGTTGAGAGAGGTGTCCACTACGGGAATCGACAACGCAGCCCCACTTGTCAGCATGTAACTGCAAGAGTACACTACAGGACCCGACAAAATACGGTCCTACTCGTCAGCATGTAACAGCGAGGGTCCACTATGGGACCCGACTGAACGCGGCCCCACTTGTCAGCATGTAACGGCAAGGCTGACGGATGGCGAGTTTCAGACCATGTGAGAGTTTCATACAAGGAGATGGGAAAAAGTGAGGAAAACTAAGCGGCTGGGGAAAACTGAGTACAACTAACGAACCAAGGGCACAGAAATAGAAATCCCTTAAATAAAACACTACAGCGATCACAAATGGATGGATTTAAAGAAGGCATAACACATCTCACCAATCCCCTACATCTCTCACGCCTATGGGGATTTACTCAGACATGAGAGGGAGACAAATCAAAGGCACAATTATATTGCAAGTAAAAATCATCTCAAAGTTATTGTAGCAAACAACAATAGCGATTAAAGATCTAATCAAATAGAAACCGAAGGTAGATCAAAGTATCAAACTCCAATCTTACAAGTGCCAATCTCTCTCTCTCTCTCTAAGTAATGATGGTGGAGTATGTGGTTTAGAGGTTGTGGATCATCGGGAAATGAGGCGAAGTTATTCTCCTCTTCCAGATCTGATCTTTCCCTCTAGATGACTTGCGGCGACTGTATCTTTTGTTCTGTGTTTCTTCTCGTCTCTCCCCTTCATGAAAGTTGTTTGTTTTGATATAAGGAAGGCGTCGGCGTGTAGTACGGGCGGGCGGTACGGGCGCGCCCAATCGTACCGGTGGTCGTTATGCATATTGGAGACCTCCAATGAAAGTTTCTCCAATTGGGGATTGACTTCTTTTGGTACATTTAGCTCATAAATGCTATTAGATTTCCAATAAATGTTCATTACCTGAACACTATCACAAGAAACAAAGGATTCGCTAATTGCAATGTTAACATTAGTAGAAAAGGGTTATCTTGGGTGAAATCTGGCAATAAACAAAAGGAAAAATAATAGTTAAAAGTGATGAAATTTGGAGCTATCAACATCCCCAAGCTTAGCAGTTACTCGCCCTCGAGTGACAAAGCTATAATGAGTAATAGCAAAGAATTGAATCAAGATGAAAACTTACAAATTCGAGGTTGTATCATATTCCATCATTTCAAATCCTGCAACCTTGAACACGAGCATAATATATCTGAATAGTTGCACTTAAGCTTGATTCCTAAACGCAAGTAACTCGCTAGCTAATAGTTCTTATAACTCAAATGAGATTGTTAAAAATTTGGCAAGGCTTTGCAAATCAATTTCCTCCAGCGCCTCTCTTATTATGAGAGTGAAAATGTTTTTAAGAGAGATCGCTTGAGTCAATATTAAGGGTGAAAATGTAGATGTCAAAAGAAGGATAAACTTAGAGCTTTTTCATTAATCACCCACTTCGATAATCACGGCTATCAAATACCTCTTCTTTTACTTGCCCACCAAGAACTCTAATTGTACATTTTAGGTGGTGAGGTGATGCCAATGCTCAAAAGTATCAAAAGTTTTTCAGCTCATATTTTGATGATAAATTTTCCATCTTTCTCATGGATCAACGAATTTCTTTTGTGAACGCCTACACAACCTTTTAAGAATACCAATAATTTTTCCCATATAGCGACATGTATACCACTCATGTGATCAACCCATAGCCGAAACCCGGGATTATACCATAGATCGTTCAGAAGCTAGTGAAGTTGTTGGCATCCCAAAGGTGTGTATTTGAAACAAAGTACTTTTATTTCCTTTTTATCTATTTCCTGTTTTTTATAGCAGGTCAATACAAGTTTTGGCAACTCCCTCTCCCACTCGAAAAAGTTCATTCTATCAAACAAAACTCTTTCAGAAGGTATCATCAAGTCAATGATCAGTATGTGGGGTTGAGCACTACTAAGATTAAGCCCTTAAGACAAAAACATGTCACCAAAGTTGTCTATAGACACTTTCTCTTATTCTTAAAAGATTGGAATTGAATCCAAAGAGTAGTTTTTCAAACTGATATTAATTTTCGAAAGTCTTAACCAAAGAGGTGACAAAAACCTTTGAGCTCAAGTCCTAAAAGATAACGAATTAAGTGTGGAGTCGAACTCAAGCGCAACCGAACTGACATAAAATGTTCATGAATAAGCTTACATGAAGAAGGAAAATAGGAATGTGGTACCTCCTCTTGCTTGCTCGTCTTCTACTTGAGCCAACTTTTTTGCATTCGTTTTTGCCATAGCTCGATCACTAGAAGTGAGCAACCTGTAGAAAGAATCAACAAGAGCCAAGAGAAATTTTCACAAATAAAATAAGAAGCTAGTCTAATATTTTTGGGTTTTTCTTTTTATCAAATGCAAAACTAAAAGTAAACATGTATTTAAACAAAAACAAATAAAAAGAAGAAAGAAAAATATGAATGCAAAAAAGGTGGGAGGAGTTTAAACTCCCCAAGCTTAGGCTTTTTGCCTATCTGGAATCAGTTGTCGCTACCGTCGGGTGGTAGTTGCTGATATGGAAATTTTGGGTAGCAGTTTGGAAAGTCGGTCATGAAAGATGTGAAGTCTTGAGTGAGGTTGACTATGTTGGCGTTCGCATCATACAACATGTTCTCTATGTTGTTAATGCGATGCACCACCTGGTCAAAACCACTCCTCGGGACATAGTTCAATCTCGGCTATGGTGGAGGCATACCTTGTTGTTGGTGTTGGTGATGCTGTTGTTGACCGTAGTCATTCCATCCTGCACCATGCCAATCTTCTTCTCCTTGATCTTGCTGTTATTGGCCAGTTGCTGTGTTTTCCTAGTTGGGGTGGCCACCTTGCGGCGCAGTCCTTCCTGAGAGGATCAGTGCCTGCTGGAACTCCTCCTTAGTGAGGACCCAACTCTATTTACCTGGCAAACCAAAAGCTTGGACAAAAGGAAGCAAGATTTGATGGAGATCACCGTTAGGTTCAAAATATAATTGGTAAGCACGAAGGGCATGTTCGGGTCTATAGACCCCCATGAACTTGGTGCTAGCCATATGAATGTCATCCAGGGCCACCAGCCCCAGCTCTTTCCTATGGTAGGACAAATTCGTTTGCGTAGGTGATCTGTGTGATCAACCCACCACAACAAATGTCCCCCATGGAAGCCGACATTTGGCAGTGAAAGTGCTGGATGAGCAAAGCACCCAAGTTTACCTTGCACACCATCTTTGGATGCAAGGCCATATGAATCACACTCATTTCGGGGCCTGACATCGCCCCAACATCACCTTTCCCAAAAATAGAATTAACAAGGAAGGTATGAAAATAACTGATAGTAGGATTCTAGATGGTAGCACTATTTTTGCGCAAGTAATCATTGTTCCTATGAACATAAATTTGCCCCCAAGATTGCATTGCCTCTATGTGCACATTGTCATTGATATCGAGTTCTCCCTCATGGGATAATCCGAAACTATCACAAAATTCATAGAAGGTCGAGTTGTGGAGCTGCCCATTGAGTACAAAACTTACAGTGCAATTACGCTCCTAGGCCTTGAGATCATCATGGTACAATAAAAGGAACTTGAACATGGCGAGCTTGTAGGTGTCAACGGAGAGGTAGGAGAAGTCGACCATGCCATCTTGCACAGTCATCTGCTCGAAGTCCTCCAAAAGACCCTGGAGGGAGAGGAACTCACAGTCTACCCACTTGGCGAGCAAAACCTTATGGTTGCTCACCCTCTCATAGTGTTGGCTCATGGTGGCCCTCAAGCTGTCCACCTACGAGCGCCTCTTCTTTGAACCCGGTGGCTTGGCGGAGCCCGAGGCTCCTGCCGTACTCGAGCCCTTGCCCGAGTAGAAAATGCTTCCAATGTTATGCATTATGCTGCGGAATTTTTGAAGAAAAATATAGGCATCAAGTTTCTATCCCAGGAAGAAACGATTATAGCTAGAAGTTACAAATCCTAACATGAGAAATCAACAATAATATCAAAATATGATGAACTCATCTAAATAGCCAATGTGATGAATTCAACCATGGATTTCAGAAAATAGGGTATGGATCAGATGAGAAACTTACCGATGTGAAGATTCCCCAACTCAAAAACACGTAATCAATGAAGAATCAAAGGTTATAGGAGGCTAGAGTTTGAGGTGGAGAGAGTAAGAACAAGGAAGAAAGAGGAAGACGAAGAAGGAGACTGGCTGGGAGCTAGCCGCCGTCCGGCTTTACCTAGCGACGCACGCAGTACGGGCGAGCGGTACGGGCGCAACCCGCCCGTACTGGTGGTCGTCACCGTTGGATCAACATTAGGGTTCGAGATCAAACCTGGTCGACCTGGTACAGGTGCGCGGTACGGGCGTACCCCGGCCGTACCGTTGGTCGTTATTGATACGTTGCAAATGTATCTATAATTTTTGATGTTCCATGCTTGTTTTATATCTAATTTCTTATGTTTTATCCACACTTTGGAGTATTTTTACATATTTTCTGGAACTAACCTATTAACAAGATGCCATAGTGCCAGTTGCCTGTTTTCTTCTGTTTTTGGTTTTAGAAAAGCCAGAAAATGAATATTCTCGGAATTGGATCGGACAAAAGCCAAAGTCGATATTTTACCGGAAGACTCACAGAGTTAGAAGACGATACGGAGAGGGGCCAGGGGATGTGGTGGTGCAGGTCCCCCTGGCCACGCCACCAGGTGGTGTGGGCCCCTGGTCCACCCTCTAACATCGCCCATTTGCCTATAAGAAGCCTCCCAATGAGAAAACCCTAAAAAAATCCAGCCTCCAGCCACGAAAAGTTCCACAGTGCCACCGCCATCGAAGGGGAGATTCGGGGGATAGGAAGTCTCTATTCCGGCACCCTGCTGGGATAGGGAAGTGCCCTGGAGCCATCTCCATTGATCTCCACCACCATCTCCGTCGCCATTGCTGATTCCCATGATGATGAGAGAGTAGTTCTTCCTCGAGGCTAAGGGTTCTACCGGTAGCTATGTGTTCATATCTCTCTCTATGCATGATCATATTGTGACCATGAGCTTTGCAATCAAGTAGATCTACCTTGCTACTCAAGTGCTTTAATAGCTCTCTGGATGTCCCCATGTGTGTGAAAGTGATAGCATGCACACCATGGTGGCACTTAGGCTAGAGATTACAAATACTTCTTATGAGTTATATTTGGAGTTGGATGTCTATATGAAATTGTGGTGTTTGTTGGAACCATCTAGTGCTCAAGGTGATAGTGAGGGGTTACCTAGATGGGGAAAGCAAACTTTGAGGAGTGTTGTTATAGCCCTACCATGGATTAGAGTGTCCAACCGGAGAGTAGTTCAGTATAGTATCATAAAGAGAAGATATTTATATGAGAGTGTTCACTAGTGAAAGTATGATCCCTAGGCCTTGTTTCTAAGCATTGAAACACCGTTTGCAACTAGATCTATTACATGTTTGTTTGCTTCCATCTTTATTTCAGATTGTGTTTAGTCTCTTCCTACCCGTCAATCTCTTTTCTAGCACCATTACCACTTATAATTATCCATACCACTTGTACTTCACTATCTCTTCGCCGAACTAGTGCACCTATACACCTGACAAGTGTATTGGGTGTGTTGGGGACACAAGAGACTTCTTATATCTTGATTGCAGGGTTGCTTGAGAGGGATACCTTTGACCACTTCCTCCCTGAGTTCGATAAACCTTGGGTAATCCACTTAAGGGAAACTTGCTGCTGTTCTACAAACCTCTACACTTGGAGGCCCAACAACTGTCTACAAGAATAGAAGTGCGTAGACATCAAGCTATTTTCTGGTGCTGTTGCCGGGGAGGTAAGGTAAAAGGTACTCACATCTTCTGGCTACTAAGCTATCTTCTAGTACTATTGCTGGTGTGTGAGTACTCGAAGTTATTTCCTTTAGATTCTGCAATCATATCTTTTTGTTTCTTGTTTTTATTTTCACTAGGGCTTAATGGAAAACAACAAAAAATTAGAGAGCTTTTTAGTATTTTTCTAAGGTAGAACATGTATTGTCTGAAAAGAAAATTTAAAAACCTATGGAACTTTATTTGCATGCTAATAGTAATGTTATTAGTATGAATTCTTTGAACACCATTATTGCTAATGCTATGGAAAAGTCTAAGCTTGGGGAAGCTGGTTTTGATGAGCATGATATTTTTAGTACCCCAAGCATGGAGGAGAAAATTTACTTTGATGATACTATACCTCCAATATATGATGATTACAATGATGAATATGATATTTTCAGTCCACCTACTATTGAGGAGAAAATTAATTATGATTATAATATGCCTCCTATATTTGATGATTATGGTGATGAGAATAATAATGATGGCTACTTTGTTGAATTTGCTCCCACTACAATTAATAAGAATGACTATGCTTATGTGGAGAGTAATAATTATTATATGCATGTGGATCATGATAAGAATGTTTTATGTGATAGTCATATTGTTAATTTTATTCATGATGCTGCTGAAAGTTATTATGAGAGAGGGAAACATGGTTTTATGCATCTCAATAATATTAAGTTTCCCCTCTTTATGTTGAAAGTCTTGAAGTTGCACATGTTTTGCTTTCCTATGCTTGTTGCTTTGTGCTTTCATGACTTGTTTCTTTACAAGATTCCTATGCATAGGAAGTGGGTTGGACTTAAATGTTCTTTGAATTTCCTTCTTGATGCTCTCTTTTACTTCAATTCATATTTCTTATGTGAACATCAGCGAAATTATCGTGCCTAGCTCAAAGGCGTTAAAGAAAAGCACTTATTGGGAGATAACCCAAATTTCTTTAGGAGTATTTTTGTTGAGTCTTGGAAGTTATTGCTTCAGTAATAACCTCTCCTTATCCTTTTTGTGTGGTTTTTGTGCCAAGAGTAACCTCTAATGAGAGAGAAGTAAGACTTGGGAAAGTTGCTGTCCCGAAATAGATTTTTGTGCTTCGCTGTAAAAATTCGTGAAAAAACTCTGTACATAGGTTTGAGATGTAATGTTTTGTGCTTCTGCCCCAGGTTGTTATCCAACTTTCGTTAGTTCAAGACTTTTAGATTTGAGCAACAAAAGATCTTCGAAAAAATTGGTTTTCACCTACTGGTCCGTTTTGACAGATTTCTACCATTATTTGCATTTGCCTCTTAATCTCTTTCTCTTTGAGTTCTCTTTGATCATTTTAACTTTTTAAAGGAAGTGATACAGTAGCTTCTGTTTTAATGGAAGTTTTATTTGTGTTGGAACTGAACCAAAAGACTTATTATCTTAAGTACACTAATGTTGCTAATGAAGATTGTGTGAAGTTTTGTATGAAGGAAATTTTAAAGTGTAGGGAAGAGTAATATGATAAGATGAAGTATGGACAAAATCTCAAGCTTGGGGATGCCACCCGTGTCACCCCAAGAAATATTCAAGAAGTACAAGCATCAAAGCTGGGCATCCCCTTCTTCATCAATAAAAATCTCAGGTTTCTTTCAAACACTTCATTTTTATTGTTTCATGCACAATTGTGTTGTTCTTGGACCGTCTTTGTTTTTGTTTTCGTTTGCTTAGTTTGCTTGAATAAATTGGTTGGACCCCCTCATTCATACATTAGTTTTCAAATAAGATTGGTTTGGATTGGAAAAGAGTAGGAAAAGTTCATGCTTAAGTGGTAAAAAGGAGCTTGTTTTTGACTGTGGCCTATGCTTTGTCATGTCATGCTTGATATTGTTTTGGCTTTATGCTTAGTGATTTTTGCTATAGCATGACATGTTATTAACAATTGAGATTGCTTAATGTGCCTTGAAAGAATCATGCGTTGTTTTAGCATATTAAAGCATAGTATTGTGGTATTCTCCTTTGATGCTTTATTTGGGTTTACTTGGCGCATGCTCACACCATGTTAAGACTATCCCAAGTCACCATAGCCTCTATGATCCTTTAGTTTTCAACTTGTAATATCACTTTATGCTTTAATAAATGATGTTTTGTCGCTTTGCATGATTATGGCCATTATTGCTCTCTTAGTTGGTCGCTCCGAGTCTTTTGCTAGCCTCCATAACCAAGTATGAGTTCCACTCATGCATCCAACTCCAAATAAAACCAAGTTATTCCAAAGAGTCCACCATACCTACCTATTAGCATTTGCTATTCCAAGTATATTCATATTTTTATCTACCTTCCGAATTAAACTTGTTATGAGAAAATTAGTGATTAAAACTCTCATGAACTTGATAACATACTTTACTTTTATTGCTCCTAATAAACTTGAACCATTGTGTCATCTATGTTGTATATGCTTGCACTTATACGTTGGGAATTAGCAGAACCATGCTATCATGGGGAACGCTTTCAACATTGCACTTGTACATTATACCTAGTTGATATCATTCTCTTTTGTTTATGGATGTCGTCGGTGTGAAATGAAAGGGGAGCTTGTAAGTCCATGCAGTTATGTATGTGTGTTAGAGAAACGTCCCGGCCGCTGGTCTAATCCATGCCTAATCATGGTGGAAACCTACAGCGTAACCATAATGAGCAATCTATGAAGCATTCTTGTTATAAAAGAAGAGATAGAGATTGAGAAAAAGAAAAAAAAAGATGAGAAAAGAGGAAAGAGAGAAAAAAGCACCATTTTCCCATGGTAAATAAGAAGATTGCTGAGATGCTTATTGTCTGCTTGCCTTGTCATTTTGATATAGGGATTCTTCCGTATCATCGGGCAAGGGGTACCCCGTTGGCGGTTCTCTATGATACACATGTACTTACTATGACAAGAACTTACCGGTAACAAAACTTGAGTAGCATGAGGAGCGGCCCTCGTATTCAAGGGACATGAGATTGCCAACTTATACTTTGTCAAGCATACACTCGATAGTTTGTTCACTTTAACCTCAATCACTTCAAGATGCTTATGATAGGGGCAATGAGAGCTGAAAGCTAATAAGTACCATAATTTTTGGAAGATCTTTATGATACTTGAATCCCTGCTTCCTTCTATGAAGGCCTTTCTTTTACTTTTATGTTGAGTCTCCATCTTCTATCTTTATGCACCTATTGAGAGAGCATAGTGGACATTCTTTGTTTAATGTGCATTGTCTCAAGACTTGTTGATTGATTCATAACTTTGATATTGCTTGTGCTTAAACTATTTGTATCAAGTCACCCTTATCAACTTTGAAGGTGTCCTATGCATTTATATTTTGCTACACTATGAGGGACAAGCTGAATACCATTCTCATTATGTTTTCTATATGTGAAACAAACAAACGTCTTGCAAAGCATTGTTATTCATGAATCTTTTGTTTATACCTTTTCATGCTACAACATAGTTGTTATGTCTTATTGTTAGAACTATATATTTCATGCTATGTTAAAGTACTATGATCCCATCTATCAATGTTTTACAAATACTTTGATCAAGATTATGATGGTGCATGTCACCTCAAAAATTATTATTTTTATCACTTACCTACTCGAGGACGAGCAGGAGTTAATCTTGGGGATGTTGATACGTTGAAAACGTATTTATAATTTTTTATGTTCTATGCTTGTTTTATATCTACTTTCTTATATTTTGATCAGTTTCCTATTTTCTTTTATTTTTGGTTCCAGAAAAGCCAGAAAATGAATATTTTCGGAATTGGACCGGACAAAAGCAAAAGTCAATATTTTACCGGAAGACTCACGGAGCCAGAAGACGAGACGGAGAGGGCCAGGGGCTGGCCACACCATGTGGTGGCGTGGGTCCCCCTGGCCATGCCACCAGGCGGTGTGGCCCCCTGGTCCACTCTCTGACATTGCCCCTTTGCCTATAAGAAGCCCCCCGATGAGAAAATCCTAAAGAAATCTAGCCTCCAGCCACGAAAAGTTCTGCAGCGCCGCCGCCACCGAAGGGGAGATTCGAGGGATAGAAATGTTGGGTCCGCAGCATAGAAAACAAAAAATTTCCTACGGTGTGAACTACACGCCAAGATCTATCTACTAGGTACAAAGCAACGGGAGGACATACATCCAACGAGAACTTACCCTTGTAGACAACGAGCTTTGTTAACGAGTAGGAACTCGTGGTTGATGTAGTCGTACACTTGCCGATCTCAAGATCGCGAGGAAGTCCGAGCGCCGCAACTCAGCAGCGCATCCGCACTCGCACACACGTTCAAGCCACCGGACAACCTCCACCTCCTCGCTCCAGCGATCCAGCGGAAGCAGCAACTCCTTCCAGACGAAATGCCACCGGAAACATGTATCTCGCTAATCCGAGACCATGGGGGAATAATTCTAGAGGGGGAGAGAGATCCTTCACAAGGAGGTGTGAGGATGAAGGAGGGAATGGGTGGCCTTTTATAGGAGGAGGGGGCGTGCCCCCTCTCTCCCTTGCCGGCGCATGGGGGTGACCCCTCACCTCCCCCATTCATGTGGTGGTAACCCCTCCACATTAAAATGCCTCTTCACATTCCCTTTTAAAGTCTCCACTTTAAATCCATTAAATTTCTCCAAATTTAATGCTCTCTCATTTAATAAAACTCTTTTTATTAAATTTATTCAGAATTTTGTTAATTACTTTAATTAACAAACATTCACATATAGCCTCTTGCAATATTTCAATATCACATGCAGAACCACCTTCTGCAATTTCACCCGAAACAATTTCCGGTTTCTATTGAAACAATTCCTGCGCTTTGCAATTCTTTCGTCTGAAACATATGTGCTCCAAAATGGTGTCCGGTAACTCTTAAGTGTGCCACCCTACGGTTCGCGAATAATGCAGACATGATCGAGACCCTTCTCTGATCAATAATCAGCAGCGGGACCTGGAGATTCATACTGACTCCTACACATTCAACGATGACTCCTGTGATTGTGAGAACCTTTAACGCTTGTAACTAAATCCCTTTGTCTCTCGATATATTACATGTCCGAGATTCGATCATCAGTATCTCCATACCTAGTTTGATCTCGTTACCGACATGCACTCTTTTCTCGTTCTCGTGATATAACATTCTAGTGATCACATCACTTGCTTGCAAGCTATCCTAATGTGATATCACCGAGAGGGCCCAGAGTATATCTATCCGTCATATGGATTGACAAATTCCACTCTTGATCCATGAGCCTCAACATAACACCTTTGTAGTACTGAACCCATCTTTATAGTCACCCTGTTACGGTGTGACGTTTGATGTTATCAAGATACTCTTCCGGTGTTAGCAATTAACATGATCTCATGGTCTAAGGATAAAGATTACTTCATATGATGTTATAGAAATATAATCATAATGACTTGATCGTAATGCTATACTTCGGATGAATGTTCATCACATCATTCCACCAATGGCGCGACCTTGTTATTAACAACATCCAATGTCCATGATCAGGAAACCTTGATCATCCTGTTAATCAACAAGCTAGTCTATAATAGAGGCATGACTAGGAACCCTTTTTGTTTATTAAACACACATGTATTGATGTTTCCGAATCAATACATTTCTAGCATGTAAAATAAACATCTATCATATATAAGGAATATATAATAACAACTTTATTATTGCCTCTCAGGACATATTTCCTTCAGTCTCCCACTTGCACTAGAGACAATAATCTAGTCCACATAGTGATAAATCTAACACCCATGGAGTTCTGGTGTTGATCATCTTTTGCCCTAGGGAGAACTTTAGTCAACGGATCTGCTACATTCAGGTCCGTGTGTACTTTACAAATCTTTATATCTCCATCCTTGACATGCTCGCGGATGGAGTGAAACAAGCGCTTAATATGTTTGGAATTCTTGTGAGACCTTGGTTCCTTTGCGTTGGTTATGGCTCCATTGTTGTCACAATAGATCACCATCGGGTCCAACGCACTGGGAACCACACCCAGTTCCGTAATGAACTCTTTCAGCCAAACTGCCTCCTGCGCCGCTTCTGAAGCAGCAACATATTCCGCCTCCGTTGTTGATCCAGCCACCACAGGTTATTTGGAACTCCTCCAACTAACTGATGCTCCGTTCAAGAGAAATACGTATCCGGATTGAGACTTAGAGTCATCCGGATCGGTTTCAAAGCTAGCATCGACATAACACTTAGCGACTAGCTCTTCTTCACCTCCGTATATGAGAAACATATCCTTAGTTCTTCTCAAGTACTTGAGGATGTTATTTACCGCTATCCAGTGTTCTGAACCTGGATCAGATTGGTACCTACTAGTCAAACTAATAGCATGTGACACATCCGGTCTTGTACATACCATGGCATACATAATAGAGCCTATGGCCGAGGCATAGGAGATCTTATCCATCATCTCTCTTTCTTCCGCCGTAGCCGGACTTTGGGTCTTACTCAATGTCTTGCTTTGCAACATAGGTAAGAACCCCTTCTTACTTTCGTCCATATTAAACTTCTTTAATATCTTATCAAGGTATGTACTCTGCGATAGCCCAATTAGGCGCCTTGATCTATCTCTATAGATTTTAATGCCTAATATATATGACGCTTCACCAAGGTCTTTCATCGAAAATTTGCTGTTTAGATAACTTTTAACACTGTTTAAAAGATCTATATCATTTCCAATCAATAATATGTCATCCACATATAATATCATAAATGCCACATTGCTCCCACTCACTTTCTTGTAAATACAAGCCTCTCCATAAGTTTGGACAAATCCAAACTCTTTGATCACCTCATCAAAGCGGAGATTCCAACTTCGTGATGCTTGCTTCAGTCCATAGATGGATCCCTAAAGTATGCACACCTTATTAGCATCCTTAGGATCAACAAAACCCTTAGGTTGTATCATATACAACTCTTCTTCAATCTTACCATTGAGGAATGCAGTTTTGACATCCATCTGCCATATTTCATAATCGAAATATGCAACAATTGCTAACATAATCCAAACCGATTTAAGCATCGCTACGGGAGAGAATGTCTCATCGTAGTCAACTCCTTGAATTTTTGGAAACTTCTTTGCGACAAGTCGAGCCTTATAGATGGTCACATTACCATCAGCATCAGTTTTCCTTTTGAAAATCCATTTATTCTCAACGGCCTTTCGGTCGTGAGGTAAGTCCACCAAGTTCCAAACTTGGTTCTCGTACATGGATTCCATCTCGGATTTCATGGCTTCAAGCCATTTGTTGGAATCCGGGCTCATCATCGATTCTTCATACGTCGCAGGGTCATCCATTTCATCAACCATGAAATTCACAACAGGATTGCCGTACAGTTCAGGAGCTGCATGTGTCCTGCTTGACCTGCGAGGTTCGGTAGTGTCCTCTTTCAGAGTTTCATGATCATTATCATTAGCTCTCTCTTTATAGGTGAAGTCAACTCCGAAACAACTTCCGGTGCTGCGCCACTCGCCATTCCATGAAGAGAAGGTTCAATAACCTCTTCGAGTTCTACCTTCCGACTACTCACACCTTTCGCGAGAAACCCCTTCTCAAGAAAGGATCCATTCTTGGCAACAAGAACCTTGCCCTCGGATCTGTGATAGAAGGTATACCCAATTGTTTCCTTAGGGTATCCTATGAAGACGCATTTTTCCGCTTTGGGTTCGAGTTTATCCGGTTGAAGTTTCTTCACATAAACATCGCATCCCCAAACCTTAAGAAATGACAGCTTAGGTTTGTTTCCAAACCATAATTCATACGGTGTCGTTTCAACGGATTTAGGTGGTGCTGATTTAAAGTGAATGCAGCTGTTTCCAGTGCATAACCCTAAAATGACAGAGGTAAGTCAGTCAGGGACATCATAGATTGAACCATATCCAATAAGGTACGATTACGACGTTCCGACACACCATTATGTTGTGGTGTTCCGGCAGGCGTGAGTTGTGAAACTATTCCACACTCTTTCATGTGTGTGCTAAACTCGTAACTTAGATACTCTTCTCCACGGACAGACTGTAGAAACTTGATCTTTCTTTTACGATGATTTTCCACTTCATTCTGAAATTCCTTGAACTTTTCAAAAGTTTCAGACTTGTGTTTCATCAAATAGATATACCCATATCTACCCAAATCATCCGTGAAAGTAACAAAATAACGATATCCACCTCGCGCCGACACACTCATTGGTCCACACACATCAGTATGTATGATTTCCAATAGATCTGTCGCCCGTTCCATTGAACCGGAAAACGGCGTTCTAGTCATCTTGCCCCTAAGGCATGGCTCACATGTATCAAATGATTCAAAATCAAGTGATTCCAAAAGTCCATCAGAATGGAGTTTCTTCATGCGTTTAGCGCCAATATGACCTAGACGGCAGTGCCACATATATGTAGACATATCATCATCAAGTTTAATCTTTTTAGCATTAACATTATGAATGTGCGTAATATTACTATCGAGATCCAATAGAAATAAACCATTCAACATAGGTGCATGACCATGAAAGGTATCATTCTTATAAATCGAACAACCATTGTTTCCAGATTTAAAGGAATGACCACTTTGCATCAAACACAATCCAGATACAATGTTCATGCTTAGTGTAGGCACCAAATAACAATTATTTAGGTTTATAACTAATCCCGATGGCAAATAGAGAGGTAGCGTACCGACGGCGATCACATCAACTCTTTATCCATTGCCGACCTGCATCCTGACCTCATCCCTTGCTAGTTGTCGCTTGTTCCGTAGCCCCTGAACCGAGTTACATATATTAGCAACCGATCCGGTATCAAATACCCAGGTGCTACTCCGAGTACTAGTCAAGTACACATCAATAACATGTATATCACATATACCTTTGTTTGCCTTGCTGGACTTCTTGTCCGCCAAATACTTGGGGTAGTTGCGCTTCCAATGGCTAGTCCCCTTGCAATAGTAGCACTCGGTGTCAGACTTAGGGCCAGCCCGGGGTTTCTTTTCAGGCGTGGCAACAGACTTGCCACCCTTCTTTCCCTTGTGCTTGCATTTCTTGTCCTTCTTGAAACCGGTGGTCCTATTGATCATCAACACTTGATGTTCTTTCCTAATCTCCACTTCTGCAGTCTTAAGCATTGACAGAAGCTCGGGAAGAGACTTCTTCATGCCCTGCATATTATAGTTCATCACGAAGCTCTTGTAGCTAGGTGGCAGAGATTAGAGAACATGATGTATGCCTAAGTCAATGGGTATCGTTATTCCCAAGGACACAAGCTTATCGGCGTACCCAGATATTTTGAGTACGTGCTCACTAAAAGAGTTGTTTTCCTCCATCATGCAGCTAAAGAACTTTTCTGTAGCATTATAACTCTCTATGGCAGCATGGGTATCGAAAATCATTTTCAATTCTCCCATGGTATCAAAGGCATTGCCATTTTTGATACGCTTTCGAAGTTCTGGCTCTAGCCCATACAGTATGCCGCAATGAACTAAGTTGTGGTCCTCCTGACGAGTCACATAGACATTCTTTTCCTTGTCAGGGGCATCAGGAGCTGGTGGGGGGCCTAGCGGCGCATCTAGCACATATTGCTTTTGTGCAGCAGTGAGGAGAATCCTCAAATTCATAGCCCAGTTGGTGAAGTTGCTACCATTCGCAGCAAGTTTCTCTTTCTCCATGAACACATTGAAATTAAAAGCAGGTGGTGCCATCTACAACAGAATTTGTAAAGTTTATTTAGACTAAGTTTATGATAGATTGAGTTCAACTAATCCAAATTACTATTGAACTCCCACTTAGAAACGACATCCCTCGTGTCCTTTTGGTGATTACATGAACCAAATCCACTATACCAAGTCTGATCATCACGTGAGTTGATATAGCTTCAAAGGCGAGCATCTATATGGGCATCATATCAACCATATGACTCGTGCTTAACCTTTCGGTCCGTGTTCCGAGGCCATGTCTGTACATGCTAGGCTCGCCAAGTAAGAACCTTAGTATTCGCGTGTGTAAAACTGTCTTACACCCGTTCGTATGAAAGCGTAGATTCGAGTACACCCGATCAACACGTGATGTCTCGAAACACGATCCATAGAACGGTGCATACTCAAGGAAGAACATATTTTTATCTTGATATCTAAAAGAGGGATCATCTTATAATGCTATCAAACGCGCCAAACTAGCAGTATAAGATGCTAACATCTAATGTGTAAAGTGAAATGATATGGTCCATGCATTTGATCTCTATCACTTGCATCATGGTATGATCTCTATCATTCCTTTGTGTGTAAGGACAAGGTCTATGGAACTTACACGTTGAGTGTGTTGTAAGAGTATCCACCATACATCTACTTACAACAATACAATATCAACACACTAGCCCAGCAACGATCTAAACTAGACGCCTCTAATTTATCAATTGCAAGTTTTATGTGGCTTAGGGCTTTCGGAGATAGAACCATTCTTACCTACGAACATGAACCACAACGAGGATAACTAAGTTATTAGCAACTCGTTGTAAATCAAATATTGACTATACTAGGAGAGACAGACACCCGCCAGCCACTTATGCAAAACAAGTTGCATGTCAGTCGTGGAACCGGTCTCATGTACGATGACAAGTAAGGTTGGTCCGGGCCGCTTCATCCCACTATGCCACCAATATCCAAAATACATAGAAGATGCAATAACATGATCATCATCGCCCACATATCAACCATATGTGTACTACCCGTGCTAAGCACCTATGCATAGATCAGGCTCTGATACCACTGTTGGGTCCGCAGCATAGAAAACAAAAAATTTCCTACAGTGTGAACTACACGCCAAGATCTATCTACTAGGTACAAAGCAATGGGTGGACATACATCCAATGAGAACTTACCCTCGTAGACAACAAGCTTTGTTAACGAGTAGCAACTCGTGGTTGATGTATTCGTACACTTGCCGATCTCAAGATCGTGAGGAAGTCCGAGCGCCGCAACTCAGCAGCGCATCCGCACTCGCACACACGTTCAAGCCACCGGACAACGTCCACCTCCTCGCTCCAGCGATCCAGCGGAAGCAGCAACTCCTTCCAGACAAAATGCCACCGGGAACATGTATCTCGCTAATCCGAGACCATGGGGGAATAATTGTAGAGGGGGAGAGAGATCCTTCACAAGGAGGTGTGAGGATGAAGGAGGGAATGGGTGGCCTTTTATAGGAGGAGGGGGGTGCCCCCTCTCTCCATGGCCGGCGCATGGGGGGGTGACCCCTCACCTCCCCCATTCATGTGGTGGTAACCCCTCCACATTAAAATGCCTCTTCACATTCCCTTTTAAAGTCTCCACTTTAAATGCATTAAATTTCTCCTAATTTAATGCTCTCTCATTTAATAAAACTCTTTTTATTAAATTTATTCAGAATTTTGTTAATTACTTTAATTAACAAACATTCACATATAGCCCCTTGCAATATTTCAATATCACATGCAGAACCACCTTCTGCAATTTCACCCGCAACAATTTCTGGTTTCTATTGAAACAATTCCTACGCTTTGCAATTCTTTCGTCTGAAACATATGTGCTCCAAAATGGTGTCCGGTAACTCTTAAGTGTGCCACCCTACGGTTCGCGAATAATGCAGACATGATCGAGACCCTCCTCCGATAAATAATCTGCAGCGGGACCTAGAGATCCGTACAGACTCCTACACATTCAACGATGACTCCTGTGATCGTGAGAACCTTTAACGCTTGTAACTAAATCCCTTTGTCTCTCGATATATTACATGTCCGAGATTCGATCATCGGTATCTCCATACCTAGTTTGATCTTGTTACCGACATGCACTCTTTTCTCGTTCCCGTGATATAACATTCTAGTGATCACATCACTTGCTTGCAAGCTATCCTAATGTGATATCACCGAGAGGGCCCAGAGTATATCTATCCGTCATCTGGATTGACAAATTCCACTCTTGATCCATGAGCCTCAACATAACACCTTCATAGTACTGAACCCATCTTTATAGTCACCCTGTTACGGTGTGACGTTTGATGTTATCAAGATACTCTTCCGGTGTTAGCAATTAACATGATCTCATGGTCTAAGGATAAAGATTACTTTGTATGATGTTATAGCAATATAAACATAATGACTTGATCGTAATGCTATACTTCAGATGAATGTTCATCACATCATTCCACCAATGGTGTGACCTTGTTATTAACAACATCCAATGTCCATGATCAGGAAACCTTAATCATCCTATTATCAACAAGCTAGTCTATAAGAGAGGCATGACTAGGAACCCTTTTTGTTTATTAAACACACATGTATTGATGTTTCCGAATCAATACATTTCTAGCATGTAAAATAAACATCTATCATATATAAGGAATATATAATAACAACTTTATTATTGCCTCTCAGGGCATATTTCCTTCAAGAAAGTCTCTGTTCCAGCACCCTGCCGGGACGGGGAAGTGCCCCCGGAGCCATATCCATCGATCTCCACCACCATATCCATCGCCATTGCTGATTCCCATGATGATGAGGGAGTAGTTCTTCCTCGAGGCTAAGGGTTCTACCGGTAGCTATGTGTTCATCTCTCTCTCTATGCATGATTGATCATGAGCTTTGTAATCAAGTAGATCTACCTTGCTACTCAAGTGCTTTAATAGATCTCTGGCTCTCCCCACGTGTGTGAAAGTGATAGCATGCACACCATGGTGGCACTTAGGCTAGAGATTACAAATACTTGTTATGAGTTATATTTGGAGTTGGATGTCTCTATGAAATTGGGGTGTTTGTTGGAACTATCTAGTGCTCAAGGTGATACTGAGGGGTTATCTAGATGGGGAAAGCAAACTTTGAGGAGTGCTTTTATAGGCCTACCATGGATTAGAGTGTCCAACCGGAGAGTAGTTCAGAATAGTATCATAAAGAGAAGATATTTATATGAGAGTGTTCACTAGTGAAAGTATGATCCCTAGGCCTTGTTTCTAAGCATTGAAACACCGTTTGCAACTAGATCTATTACATGTTTGCTTGCTTCCATCTTTATTTTAGATTGCCTTTAGTCTCTTCCTACCCGTCAAGCTCTTTTCTAGCACCGTTACCACTTATAATTATCCATACCACTTGTACTTCACTATCTCTTCGCCGAACTAGTGCACCTATACACCTGACAAGTGTATTGGGTGCGTTGGGGACACAAGAGACTTCTTATATCTTGATTGCAGGGTTGCTTGAGAGGGATACCTTTGACCACTTCCTCCCTGAGTTTGATAAACCTTGGGTAATCCACTTAAGAGAAACTTGCTGTTGTTCTACAAACCTCTGCACTTAGAGGCCCAACAACTGTCTACAAGAATAGAAGTATTTAGACATCAGTTATCCATACGGGAAACTTGGTCGATTTCGTCGGAGTTCAGTACGAGCATGGGGTACAAGCATACCTCGGCTGTACCGTTGGTCGTTACCGGCACTGTTCCTCTTGCTGGTTTCGTCTAGACTCAGTACGGGCGCGCGGTACGGTCGTACCGCGGCCGTACCACTGCTCGTTAGCTGTACTGAACACTTTTATTTTCTTCATTTTCCCTTGCTTCTAAACTTTGCTAAGGTAAATTCTCTGAATGAACTCAAAACTCGAAACAAATTTATTAAAGCATATATATAACAAAGTAGTAATCATAAATAAAATTTAAACTTAATTTATTAAGAATGGGTTAACTCCCATTAAGTATTTTATTCTAAAGTTTTGACTAATCAAACTCAATATTATCGGCGTTCATCTCAAGCTGCTCTTTTTATTTAGTTCTTGCTGCTTGATCACGCTTAGGTGGCGGAATATATTTTCCATTATGTTTCTATTTCTTAGGAAAGTATCGAACACTTTGATCATAATATATATTGAAGACAATCTTACCGCTAGAGCAATCTATGTTAGCTCCAGCTATGCTAAGAAAAGGTCTTCCAATGATGATTGACAGTTTTTCATCCTTAGGAACATCAAGAATAATAAAATCAGTGGGTATAACATGTTGATCTATTCTAAGCAGAACATCTTCAACCATACTGATAGGTTATTTAGTTGTCTTATCCGCCACTTGTAAAGTTATTGATGTAGGAGAACATTCTCCAAGATTGAATTTCTTAAATAGAGAATAAGGCATAACACTAACATCTGCTCCTAAATCACAAAGAGCATTAAATATATTAGTTTTCCCTATTGCACAGGAAGATGGTTGGTATCCCTGGGTCCCCAAGCTTAGCAGGCAGCTTATCACCAAAGCTTGTCATTACTTTTACAGTCTTAGTTACATTCTTCTTTCTATTAAGGATGTCTCGCATGCACTTTTTATAAGTAGGAACTTGAATAGCATCAGTTAAAGGAAGTTCTAAATGCAAGCTGCCCAGTGCCTCAGCGAAAGAGTCATAAATAGCTTTATCCTATTCGTATTGAAATCGGTTAGGATAAGGAATTTTATTTTTAGTAGGTATTACCTTCTCTTTTACCTTTGTCACCAGTTCAACATTCTTTTTATTTTTCCTTGCAGTTGAATTTTTGCTTATCGGCATGTTGTTCACGTGGGATCATAACTTGCTCTTCTTTCTCCTTTCAGAGATCGACTTCTTCCCTTGAATCGATTGTCTTAGCATCTGAATCATATGGTTTATGCTTGTCCCCTGCTTTCTCTTCTTCTTGAGTTTTGGAAGCTTCATTCTCCCTTTTCTGGGCCTCGTAATCAATGTCATCCTGGGGATTGACTAAATCCTCTTCTTCTTGACTCATCTCCTGAGTCTCTCTTGCTTTTTGAGCTTGTTCTTCTTGATACCAAGGTGGCCCTTGTGGTTCTTGAGTTTCTATACCACGCCTAGTAATAATGTT
This sequence comes from Avena sativa, assembly GCA_916181665.1. Classification (NCBI taxonomy): domain Eukaryota; kingdom Viridiplantae; phylum Streptophyta; class Magnoliopsida; order Poales; family Poaceae; genus Avena; species Avena sativa. Next base: position 620,923,620 of record OV702288.1, on the reverse strand, counting down.
AGTAGAAACAGTGTTGAAATTTCCTTAGTTCAAAATCAAAGTTTGGGTTTCATTTATTTGCTCACACTAAGTTTTAACCATACTTAGATATCTATCTAAATATTTTGTATCTTGACCTAAGTCATCAGAGACTTCTGTTAGATCTCTTATATTCTTTTTTTGTGTCATAAAAAGTTTATAGTTTTCTCATGGAATTGATTCTGTTGATATTTAAACATATGCATTACAAGATTTATATCATCTTCTAGTACATAAGTTTGAAGAATTTCAACTTTGTTCTCTTTCACAAGTTCCGAAGCTATTCCTTTTTCTTCCATAGACTTTTTGACTTTGGATATAAGACCTGGTGGTATGTGAATCATACCTTTTCGTGGTTCAATATCCTCAACTAGATCGTATTGTTCGTCATTAAAGGATCTTACCTTGAAAAGCTTTACACATTCCGGCAGTGTCAAGTTGCATATGGCTCCTCCTGCAGACAAATCAATCATCCCTTTTGTCTCGTCATTAAGCCCATTATAATAATATTGGATAACTAAGTTCTCGTCAAAACCGTAATTTGGGAATTTCATAATTATTGCATAAAATCTATTCCATGATTGATAAAAGGTTTCTCCAATTGTTTGAAGAAAGTTTGTTATACTTTGTTTGATCTACATGGTTTTAGTAAATGAACAATATTTATGCATGAATTCTCGGATGCAATCTTCCCAGCTTTTTATAGTATGATTGGGTAATGATTATAACCAAGCAAGAGCATTATCTTTCAAAGGCTATCAAAAGAGTTTGAGAAGTACAAACTCTATTGGTAAACTTGCTGGTTTAAGAGTAGCGCAAAGGTCATAGACCCTCGACAAGTGGTCACTAGGGTCTTCCTCTTCTTTTCCTGTGAAAGCAATTTCTTTCATCATATATATTAGCTCAGGATATATTTCAAATTCCCGGCCTTCAAGTTCCGGACAAAGAATAGGCATTTTCCTCAAGTGCCTAGATGGATTCCCATATTCTCCCAAAGGTAGCTCAGGTTCGGCCCCTCGGGTGATGCTCAAATCTGCCATCAGTGGAATCAAGCTGTTCACGTCTACAGTACGCGAATTAGTAAATCTTTCAATAAATTCTAGACGTCTGTCGATCGGAACACGATCAATATATGGATGTAAATAAGTTTTTCCTAATCGAGTGGTACCTCTGTCTTGAACGGAGATCATGAATGGTGTCATAAATTGTTGTTGTAAAAAAACACTTAGCACTTAGCTCCCTGGCAATAGCGCTAGAAAATATCTTGATGGCCTGCAAGTGCATAGGTTCGTTAGAGAATGTTTTCACGGAAGTATTAATTCCAGTTTTTATATCGATCCCAACAAGGAGCCTAGGAAAGTGTTTTTATGCGATGTTTCTGTCGCACCCAAGGTGTCACTGGTATTGAGTGAATTGATTGCAAAAGTTGACGGTGGAAGTTGTGAGTAAAAGATAGAGGAAACTTGCTTAGGAAATAAGTAAATTGCATAAAAGTAAAAATGTGAAAGGGTGTGTAAAGGTCCTGCAGATGAGAAGTTAGGCACGGAGAGAAACGGTTCATGGTGATAGTGAAAGTGCCAAATGGAATAAGTGGAATAAGTGATAGAGATGTTTATTATTTATAAGTGAGTAGGCAAGCAACCCATATACCGACTAGGAGTCCTCATGGCCAATTCTTTCCAGTCCAAATGATCCATCTGTCTGTTACCACGGCCATTGTCAGTGCATTAATTAAGGTCTTGCGACCGGATCAAGGTTTTAATCTTGATGGTTCCTTGTTGTCGTCGAGTAGTACTAGGTCTTCATTGATATCGGTCGTGTCACTCGGGGGTCGCCGAATTACTAGCATACAAGTTCATACCTATGAGATCTTTGGATCATGTTACCTGGACCCTTAAATTATATAACAAGCATTAGGCAACCATAGATAATCATTCTCACTATTTAAATAAAACACTACAACGATCACAAATGGATGGAATTAAAGGAGGCACAACACATCTCACGAATCCCCTACATCTCCCACACCTATAGGGATTTACTCAGACATCAGAGGGAGATAAATCAAAGGCATAATTGTATTGCAAGTAAAAATTATCTCAAAGTTATTGTAGCAAACGACAATAGCGATTAAAGATCAAATCAAATACAAACCAAAGGTAGATCAAAGTATTAAACCCTAATCTTACAAGTGCCAATCTCTCTCTAAGTAATGATGGGAATGATGGTGGAGTGTGTGGTTTAGAGGTTGTGGATCATCGGGGAACGAGGCGAAGTTCTTCTCCTCTTCCAAATTTAATCTTTCCCTCTAGATGGCTTGCGGTGGCTGTATCTTCTATTCTGTGTTTCTTCTCATCTCCCCCTTCACGAAAGTTGCTTGTATTGATATAAGGAAGGCGTCGGCGTGTAGTACAGGCGGGCGGTACGGGCACGCCTCGACCGTACTGGTGGTCGTTATGCATACTGGACACCTCCAATAAAAGTTGCTCCAATTGGGGATTGACTTCTTTTGGTGCATTTAGCCCATAAATGCTATTAGATTTATAATAAATGTTTATTACCTAAAAACTATCACAAGAAACCAAGGATTCACTAATTGCGATGTTAACATTAGTAGAAAAGGGTTATCTTGGGTGAAATCCAGCAATAAACAAAAGGAAAAAAGAATAGTTAAAAGTGATGAAATTTTGAGCTATCAATGCAATCAATATACCAAGTTTGATATTTTTTATTGCAACTATGTCACATAATATGACATCACGCGAATGTTTTACGTTGTTTGGATCGTTTTTTAATTTCTCATGACCATTTTAAACTATGGTCAAACGACATGCATGAAGATTCCTACCTCGAGGATGAGCCTCGCTAAACCTGCAGTGGATCTCTGATGAAATAGCATATTGTGAACCTAAAAATGATTTTTCCAAAAAATCATGAGCATCAGATTATGTAGCTGTAGTTCAAATTTGATCCACTTCCTACTGATTCGGCAGGAATTTGTCTTTCACGAGGGATGGACGGAAATGTTTAATATACCCCGGTTGGGACATTGTCCATTCAAGGTGGCCTAGTATTTTTTTAAATGGGGTGGTTCCAATTTGAAACTTTTATTTGGTGGATGCTTCACAAAACACCTCATTTTTTGGTACTCGGAAAATAGAAAATGGCTTTTTTGTGCGACGAAAAGAAAAACTTCCTCCTGCAATATTATTCGCCATCCCATGATACATATGTATGCATAATATGGGCACATTATCACAAACTATAACATGATTCTAGCCATAATATTGGTCGTTTGGCTTGAACCATGAAAACTTGAACATGATAGCTCATTTCTGAGAAGTTTTTTTAAATGCAATATATATACCAAGTTTGATATTTTTCCTTGCAACTATATCACATAATATGACACCACATAAAGGTTTTACATTGGTTGGATCGTTTTTGAATTTTTCATGCCCGTTTCAAACTATGGTCAAAACGGCGAGCGTGAAAATTCTTACCTCGGGATGAGCCTCGCTAAACTTGCAGTGGATCTCTGATGAAATAGCATATTATGAACCTAAAAATGATTGATCTTTTTATTCAGAAGCTCCTAAGCAGCATAGATACCATTGGTTTTCTACTAAATTAAAAGGTACAACAATAAGCAAGCTTTAAAAAGCACAACATGCAACATATGAAGTTCAATTCAATAAAACACTGCTAGAAAACTAGATATAGATAGAAAGGCTTTCTGTGGCACATATAAAAGTGTATGCACCACAGTTTTAATTCTGTGACGCATAAACATACATGCTCCATAGAAATATGGCAAAATGTGTGTTTCCGTGGCGTATATTTTTGCGTGCGTCACAAAAATTTGATGGAACTAACAACCAAAGATGGGTGGATGGGATTCGGTGGCTCATATGTCTATATGCGCTACAGAAAGTGAAGATTCTACGGCGCATATATGCACCACAGAAAGTCAAAAACAAATCCCACCTCCTCCCCATGGATTGCCTTTTAAGTTTTGTAAAAAAAATGATAAGAACTTTAAAAAAACAATTCCTTTGAGATGTGTTATATTTGGGGTATAGTTATAGGAAAAATTGAAAAACATGAATTTTGATGTATATTGCAATATACGTCATGTCTCGGTAAAATGGCTCTCGATTTTGCATACGACCTCTGTAGAAAATCTTTAACCTATCAAAACGATCGTCTCGAAATTTTCTACTCAAATTCAACAACCTATAGTCGGTTTGGGTTTTATAGAATCTCCAAATTCGGAAAGAGTAAAAATGTATGTCGAATAAAAGAATTTTTCCTGCAAAAAAAATAAAAAAGGGAGACATTTCTGTAGCGCATTTGGAAATATGCCCCATGGAAATGTTGCATCGGCGCCCCTTCTCCCTCGCTTTTCTCCTTCTATCCTATCCTCCACTTCTTCTTTCCTTCTCCTCCTACTTCTCCTCCCTCCTCCTTCTCCACTCTCCGTCGACCTCCTCCTCCACCTCTGGCCATGGCCTCCACCACCACCTCCTCCTCCTCCTCCTCCTCCGGTGACCTACACCTAAGGTGACCCCCTCCTCCACCGGTGGCCTCCTCCTCCTCATCCCCATCCTCCGGCGAGCTCCACCTCGAGCTACCCCTTCCTCCACCGGTGGTTGATGTCTACGCACTTCTATTCTTGTAGACAGTTGTTGGGCCTCCAAGTGCAGAGGTTTGTAGAATAGCAGCAAGTTTCCCTTAAGTGGATTACCCAAGGTTTATCAAACTCAGGGAGGAAGTGGTCAAAGGTATCCCTCTCAAGCAACCCTCTAATCAAGATACAAGAAGTCTCTGGTGTCCCAACACACCCAATTCACTTGTCAGGTGTATATGTGCACTAGTTCGACGAAGATATAGTAAAATACAATTGGTATAGATATAAGACAATGGTGCCAGAAAATAGCTTGATGGCGTGGAAGAGACTAAAGGCAAACTGAAATAAAGATGGCAGCAAGCAAACATGTAACAGATCTAGTTGCAAACGGTGTTTCAATGCTTAGAAACAAGGCCTAGGGATCATACTTTCACTAGTGAACACTCTCATATAAATATCTTCTCTTTATGATACTACTCTTAACTACTCTCTGGTTGGACACTCTAATCCATGGTAGAGCTATAACATCACTCCTCAAAGTTCACTTTCCCCATCTAGATGACCCCACACTGTCACCTTGAGTTCTAGATGGTTCCAACAAACATCGCAATTTCATAGAAACATCCAATTCCAAATATAACTCATAACAAGTATTTGTAATCTCTAGCCTAAGTGCCACCATGGTGTGCACACTGTCTCTTTCACACACATGGGGAGAACAAAGATCTATTAAAGCACTTGAGTAGCAAGGTAGATCTACTTGATTACAAAGCTTATGATCACAATATGATCATGCATAGAGAGAGATGAACACATAGCTACCGGTAGAACCCTTAGCCTCGAGGAAGAACTACTCCCTCATCATCATGGGAATCAGCAACGGCGATGGGGATAGTGGTGGAGATCGATGGAGATGGCTTCGGGGGCACTTCCCCGTCCCGGCAGGATGCTGGAACAGAGACTTTCTGTCCCCCGAATCTCCCCTTTGGTGGCGACGGTGTTGCGGAACTTTTCTTGGCTGGAGGCTGGATTTCTTTAGGGTTTTCTCATCGGGAGGCTTCTTATAGGCGAGGGGGCAATGTCAGAGGGTGGACCAGGGGCCCACACCACCTGGTGGCGCGGCCAGGGGACCCGCGCCACCACATGGTGTGGCCAGCCCCTGGCCCCTCTCCGTCTCGTCTTCTGGCTACGTGAGTCTTCCGGTAAAATATCGACTTTGGCTTTTGTCCGGTCCAATTCCGAAAATATTCATTTTCTGGCTTTTCTGGAACCAAAAACAGAAGAAAATAAGCAACTTGCACTGTGGCATCTTGTTAATAGGTTAGTTCCAGAAAATGTGTAAAAATACTCCAACGTGTGGACAAAACATAAGAAAGTAGATATAAAACAAGCATGGAACATCAAAAATTATAGATACGTTTGCAACATATCAGTGGCCTCCTACTCCTACTCCTCTTCCTCATCTCCACCTCTGGCAACCCCTTCCTCCACCGGTGGCCTCCTACTCCTCCTCCGGCCACCCCTCCTCTACTGGCGGCCTCCTCCTCCTCCTTCGACCACCACCTCCGGTGGCCTCCTCCTCCGACCACCACCTCCGGCGGCCCCCTCCTCCGCCCACCTCTGGCCTAGCCTATCCCTCCTCGAGCGACCCCCACCTTCGGTCTAGACCTGGCCTTTTTGAAATTCGAAAAAATATTCTGTGGCGCATATCAGTATGCGCCACATAAAAAATTAGTGGCGAGGTAATATTGGCGCATCCAATATGCGCCACTGATAGCTTGTTTCCTAGTAGTGAAAGTGTGCAAAAGAAGTTCAATTTAACAAACAATTGCCATCTTACTTGATGAAGGTACATAAATAAGATCAATATAGCTAGATTATGAAGACCATATAATATGTTTATTAGGTACCACTAAAACAGTGGTTGGAAGATGTGATGCATAAGCCACAACAAAGTTTCTTAACATATGAACTCAAGCAAAACACTAAATGAAGAAGACCTGGACCTAGTCTTACATTCCCCTAGTCAAACGGTGAAAAAACAGAAATTAGCCTACATAATGCACCGTTAACCGAACAAAAGCTATTTTTCCTTTTATCAACAAATAAACAAACAGGCACATCAAACAAATTTATTACATCACATGAGCAGATTCTTGGTTTTGTTCTTTATCAACCACATCACATGAATAAATGAACAAAATAACAGTGTATAGATTTATCACATGATAAATTGTTGTTTAGCAACAACAAATGAACAACCGAATACAATTACATTTATTCCTGACTAATGTACCTTTGTGGAGAATACTTAGAGAGGAAAAATATGTGTCATTCATTTGAACTAAAGAAATGAACCCAAAAATAATAGCCATCAACAACCAAATGCATATTGTTCCCGCTCTGACTATGCATTAGGTTTCGTTGCGATGAGTAGTTCCCAGTTACAGTTCCCAATCATGGTACCATATGGGATAGGATTACTATGTACCATACAACTACCTCCAGTTACATAACATCCTAATTAATCCAGTATGAGTAACATTGTGCACACCTAAATTAGAACCGCTATTGAGGAAATGCGGATCTAGTCTTTCATGATGAAGCCCTTGTCACTGACTATCCAAAAGCTCTCATCATATCCTTCTTTTTCAAATGGCCTTTATGGTTAAGAGAAAACGAATCAAGGATCGAGATGAAGATAATTAAAGATCACAATATTTATTTAGCCACTCTAAGCATCAAAAATTCAAAAGGAGCAATAAGATTATTGTCTAGTATAGTGGCAGTCAAATCTTGTGTGCATTCAAAAATAAAGTAATGAATTTGATCCAGCTATACAGTTTATCTCCAAACGGCAACACTAGAGCAACTTCAAGGCCTTCAGTAAAACAAAACTCCCACCATGAAAGGAGAAATGTTAGGTTGGAGCAGGTTTGGGGAGGTGATCACCAACAGAAATGAACCCGAACTATATGTCAATCCATGATGCTATTTATAAAGAAATCGAGTGAGATAAATATACAATTCTCGTAAGAATTTAACCTGCAGTTGGATTGCATATGAATTATCGCGACCTGAATAAGTATACATGCAGCTGGATTGCATATGAATTGTCGCGAGCTGAATAAGTACACATGCTCCACGAGCTGAATAAGTACACATGCTCCAGGTAAAAGAGTGCACATCTCCATTCATCATTCCCTCTTCACGAAAATGAATGTAACTCTAGTACTCCACATCGAATGGACATGGCATTACACCACAATTAACTAATATCCGCAGGTAGAACCTCAACATCAAAAATAATAATTGTAACCCTTTCGTAAACATAATCGTGCCCAACATATACAACTAATATTACTTGGTCATTGTAAGATTAATGTTATGGCGCGACACCATTTACACAACATAGTATTAGGTTATATAGGTTGTTACTTTGGAGGCACAATTTTGTTATTGAGAAAATAATCTAAGTAGCATGTCAAATGCCAAGTATACAAATATCGGCAAATAGATCTTTTTAAAAGAAGATTAGAAGCAACCTACCCAATCAAACTCTAACTGCTTAAGCTAAAGAGTTCTACAAACTACAGAAAGCCAATCTAAAATTCTAAATCGACAACCTGGCAACACACATGACATGAGCAACGACCCTCCTAGCACTAGCAACAGCACCGAAAGAAGGGGAAGAAGAGAGCGGCAGGTACCTGCTTGCCGGTCTCAGGAAGGAGGATGTTGTCGGGGATCTTCTTGGGATTCATCACCTTCTCCACCCGCCACCGGTGGAGAGGATAGGCACCGTCACGCTCCAGTCACAGGGGGTCCCCTTGACATTGACGCCAGCGTGCACTGCCACGGCCCTGTGCCGCACCACCTGCGTAGGAAACGACAACGACGACGATGGGGCAGGCACGTCCGACCCCATGACCAGGAGGTGGCGGAGCTTGCGCGGGAGGGTGGATGGTCGGAGCAGCGCCTGTAGTTGGGGGTACCGAGGAAGGCCGTAGTGGTGGACGGGAGGCAGCTGGTTCAGCTCGGGAGTTTTGCGGGGTCGTAGGATGGAGGAGTGGGTAGGGGCGCTAGGCGGAGCGACACAAGGGGACTCGGGGAAATGAGGGGAGCAGGCAGCAGCGGTCTACGACGACGGAGAGGGTGATGGAATTCATTGGACGCCAGGGACGCGGTGGCTCCGCGCATGGCGCAGGAGGCGGAGGTGAATGTACGGCGGAATGACTCGGAGTGGACGGCGATTGGGGAGGCGGGAGGCAAGGAGGACGGGCGGCTAAGCCACCATAGGCATGAAGCGGAGACCCCAATCCCACCCCACGACAACCAGCACCGACTAACAATTCGCTGACCACCCAAATCCAACTGACGAGTGGGCCACACAGGAAAAAGGGCCAACCGATCAGACCGGCCGAACAGTGACATGCATACCCGAGAGACCAAACCACCGACACATGCGGGAGACAGCTCGTTCAGCGCAACCGCTACACCCGCGTGTTTGAAGAACCCAACGACCATGATCCAAGCCCACACGGCAGGGAGACAGCCCAACGAGAGATGTTGAGGTGCCCACACAACATCTCTAGACCACCAGGCTTAACTGCTTAAGCCTATAGTATATGGGTTAGATAATGGTCGACCAGATGAACTCTAACCTTATTGGCTTGTTGTTTTCAACTGCAGAGAACAAGAGGGAGGTAATATTTTTTCATGTTGATTCTTATTATTCTTTCTTTGTGTGGTGTGGGGACATGGAATATGGTTACCATAAATTCAATGCGTGCTTGAAGAAATTGTGTTACATTTCCCTGTACAAACCATTCGAGTTCTTCCTGAATATTTCCCATGCATGCACTTGCGAAATTCCACTCAACGATCAGAGGCATCAGCAGCCGGGCACCGTTACACTCATCGGATAAGGATTTGCAACAGCAACCGAGCATCAAGACAAAATCATGAGATTGATACGTTTTTTTTCTCAGTTTATTTTCTATCGAGCAACAGGCGAGCAGGAAGGGGACAAAACCCAGGTCCATTGAACAAATCTAGCTAGGGTCTAGAGTCCAGACCAAGGGTTGCAATCGGCACGCACTTGTTCCATATTTGTATGATGGACTAACAGTAATAACTAATCATGCTTTCCACGATATGAACGGATCGATGATCCACCTCTCCATTGACAGGGACGTGCGCGAAACAGGAAAACGTGGTTTATCTACAATTAAACAAAGTGGCTTGTAGGGCAAAAAAAATGTCCGGCATTTTCAGGTGGAACTTGGTAAAGTTCCCCCACCCGTGAAATGATATTTTTTGTGGTGATATGTTCACGTTTTGTACGCATTACTGCACATTTCTGTTGCGGAGCTAGCTAATGAAGGCTAGTGTAAGCTACTCCAGTGGAAATCCTGCACTACGAATGCTACTAGTATTACTTGCGTCTTGCCAGATGAGTTTGGCACGCTCCTCGCTGGGGCAGACTTTTCTGGGTAGCGGGGAAGGGAAACGATCCTTTTCCCGAGTCTTTTCAGTTCCGTGAATCTGGTCGGAGGCTTAATTCGGAGACGGATGCGTTGTCGAATTTCTGCGGTGGCTCGGGAGTTTTTCTGCATTTCGTTTTCGGGTAGGAGATCATGGCAGGACCCGCAGCAGGGATGGATTCTACGCCTACGCGGATGGTCTGCTGCGGGTACAGGGACCACACGCGCGCGGCTTCTGTCGAATGGACCGTGCGGTTGCGAGCAATAGCGGGCAACGCGCCAAAGCTTTTCGGTTCGTTCGTCGCTTTATCGATCATTCGGTCGGGGGATCGCTCTGTTGTGCTCAGGAGCCGCGCATGCAGATCACAGATGTCCGGACAAACACCGGTACCTTGAGAGTGCGAGAGAGATGGCAGGGAGAGGAACTGGTATGGCCCAACCAACAAACTCCTGTCTTCTGCCCACTCAGACCCCGTTTCACGTTGCAGTAACAAAAAACCTGCTTCCACTCAAAAAAAAAACCCTGCTTTCTCAGTTGCCTTCCTTCCTTCTCATTAACACCGAGTGAGTGGGCACACGCATACTTACTCGTGTGCAATGGAGTTGTACCACATCGAAGTATTTGCTCAGATGAGTCTACGAGATCACACATGTTTAAATCGGGTCATTCTTAATGGTGACCTGAAAATAGTTTTGTTTCTGGACAATAGAGATGACGAGAGTCCGTTACAACTACTCCCTCCGTCTAGAAATAACTAACTTGGTTTTATCTAGATTAAGATGTATCTAGACATAGAAACAACTGACTTGACTTTGTCTAAATTCGAATGTATCTATACACTAAAATGTGTCTAAATACGTTATAATCTAGATAGAACCAAGTCAGTTATTTCTAGACTGAGGGAGTACAATATAGATCAAGAGAACATGACACAATAGCCATCATTCTATTAGGTTTTTGGTGTGAACATCACCTTGGTCTCGGCGCGGTTTCGTGTTGATAAATAGATCGGCAAAAGCCAGGTTACAAGGTTTTGTACAAAGTCCAATTGGAGTACTACTCCATATCGGTTACAAAGATAAACAGGATAAAACTCCTAATATAATTCTAACAGTCCCCCTTAATCACAACCTTGTGAAAGGTTGAGATTACGTTTGAACTCATCAAGTTCCTTAACAGGTAGTGCCTTAGTGAACCCATCTTCAATTTGATCCTTGCTAGAGATGAACCTGATATCCAGTAATTTATTAGCAACCCTCTCTCTGGCAAAATGAAAATCAATTTCAATGTGTTTGATCCTTGCATGAAACACAGGATTTGCATACAAGTATGTAGCTCCTAGATTGTCACACCACAAACATGGTTTCTCTTTTAGTGAAACACCCAACTCACGAAGAAGAGTCTCAACCCATATTAACTCAGCTGTAGCATTAGCAAGTGATTTGTACTCAGCTTCAGTACTGGATCTCGATACTGTGGCTTGTTTTCTAGCACTCTAAGATATCAGATTTGGTCCAAAGAATACAACAAAACCTCATGTGGACCTTCTATCATCACGACAACCTGCCCAGTCTGCATCAGAAAAGGCACTGAGCAAGCTTGAAGAAGATCTCTGAAAAGTAAGTCCAACCTTCAGTGTTCCCTGAATATATCTCAATATTCTCTTAGCAGTTGTCTAATGAGAAGTTGTTGGAGCTTGTAAAAATTGGCAAACTTTATTAACCGAAAAAGAGATGTCAGGTCGTGTCAATGTCAAATATTGTAAGGCACCCACAATACTTCTATATTCAGTGATATCCTCGGAACCAAGAAGATACCCTCATTGAGAGACAACTTTTCAGTGGATGAGAGAGGTGTAGGACACGTTCTGCAGTTCTTCATGCCAACTCTTGCAATCAGGTCAGTGGCATATTTTTCCTGTGTAAGAAGTAGTCCATTATTAACTTTCTTTACCTCAATGCCCAAGAAGAAGTGGAGATCTCCCAAATCCTTGAGAGCAAAGTCATCCTTTAGATCTCTTAACAGAACAGAGATTGCCTGATCAGATGAACTTGTAACAATTATATCGTCAACATATATTAGAACAAATATCATAATGCCTGACTTCTTGTAGAGGAAAAGTGAAGTGTCTACTATAGAAGGAAGAAAACCAAGTGATTATAATTTTGTACTTAGCCTGGAATACCATGCTCGAGGGGCTTGTTTGAGACCATAAAGAGCCTTTTCAAGTTTGCAGATATAATGTGGAGTTTGAGAATGTTCAAAACCTGGAGGTTGTTTCATGTAGACATTCTCTTCCAGAACACCATGAAGAAACGCGTCCTTGACATCTAGCTGCCGTAAACTCCAGCCACGAGAGACAGCAACTGATAGAACAAGTCTAATAGTAGCTGCCTTTACATCTGGACTAAAAGTATCTTCATAATCTATTCCATACCTTTGTTTAAAACCTTTTGCAACCAACCGTGCATTGAACCTGTCAATTATACCATCCGCATTTCTTTTTACACGATACACCCACTTACAATCAATAAGATTCTTTGTAGAGGTTGGAGGAACAAGTCGCCAAGTCTTGTTTTCCAAGAGAGCATTGTATTCTTCAGTCATAGCTTGACACCATTGATCATTTGAAAGAGCTTCAGAAAGTGTAGAAGGTTCTCCTGTAGAAGTGAAGAGACCATAGCGAATAGTACCATCAGTATACTGCTTAGGCTGTCTTATACCTTTTTGTAGTCGTGTCCGAGGTTCAGGTTGTATCGGTGTCACAGGAGACCTATGACCTGAGTCATTTGCATCATCAGAATTATTATCACTGTCACTATTACTAGGGTCGCTTTCACCACCGGCACCACTGTCCCTCATAGAGCTGTCCGTCGCACCACCACCCTGAGTATCATGTGCTCATGTACTCCCTGTAGCATGCACGTGAGCAGGGGAAGGCAACGAAGCAGCGCGGCCAGGGCTGGTGGTGCTGTCATTTGCATGCAGAGAATCTCGAACGGGCGACGCGGCGGGAGTAGAAGCAGCAGACCCGAGGCTATCGGCTGCATGCGACCCAGGCGTTGCAGCACGCGCGGGAGACAGCGCCAGGCAGGAGCGAGGGGACAGCGTCAGGCGGGAGTGGTCTTCATTGGTTGCATGCAGGGGGAAGCAGAATATGCTTCGAGGTTTGTGTTCGCATGATCCGATGCAGGTACTGAATCATCTTCGGAATCTGAACCGGTATCAGCTGTTGTTGCACTATTTTGGCCAGGATTTTGTGTTGTTTCTTGCTGGACTGGAATTTGATCTGCAATGACATCAACATCTAAAGGCATAAGACCATAATTAGTAGCATTTGGAACAATATGCAAATTCATATGATCATCAATGCATGTCTCCCCATTATCAGTAGGTAAAAGAAGGATGTCTTTTTTGAGATGAGAACCAGCACTGGGATGCAAGGTAGCAAACGAAAAAACGTTTTCATCAAATACCACATTTCTAGAAATATAGACACAGCCTGTTTTGGGATCTAGACACTTGACACCTTTGTGACGAGGACTGTAGCCTAAGAACACACATTGAGTAGAACGAAAAGATAGTTTCCTATTGTTGTAGGGACGAAGATTAGGCCAACAGGCACATCCAAACACTCTGAGGGAGTCATAGTTGGGTGTTGGGTGAAGAAGACGTTCAACAGGAGTTTCTAAATTTATTATTTTGCTGGGAAGAAGATTTATGAGAAAAGTGGCTGTGAGGAAAGCTTCATCCCAGAATTTAAGTGGCATGGATGCATTAGAAAGCAAGGCAAGACCTACTTGAACAATATGACGATGTTTACGTTCTGCTGAACCATTTTGTTGATGAGCATGAGGACAAGAGACATGATGAGTGATGCCAACTTTTTGAAAGAAACCGTGGAGTTTTTCATATTCACCACCCCAGTCAGTTTGCATAGTGATAATTTTTTTGTCAAACTTTCTTTCAACAAGCTGTTGAAAATTGAGAAAAACTTGATAAACTTCAGATCTTTTCTTAAGCAAATAGATCCAAGTGAACTTACTATAGTCATCAATAAAGCTTACATAATATGAATGTTTGCCAACAGAGATAGGTGCTGGACCCCATACATCAGAAAACACTTGTTCTAAAGGAGTGGTAGAAACACTAGTAGACACAGGATATGACAACTGATGACTCTTAGCTAATTGACACGAATCACAAATATATGAATTTATTTCAGGAATATGAGAAATATGATATTTCCTAAGAATTTGCTACACCACAAAGGAGGATGGATGTCCTAGACGACGATGCCATGTAGAAGACGACGGCTTTATTGTAATGAAGGCTTGCTTGGCGAACCTATTTGACAGAGGCATAAGAGGATAGAGACCATCATGACATGGCCCCTCAAACAGAGTTCTCCTTGTGGCTTGGTCCTTAATCAAGAAAAAGTGTGGGTGAAATTCAAGAAAGATATTATTATCAAGTGTAAGCTTATGAACTGAAAGAAAATTTTTAGAGGCATCTGGAACATGAAGGATATCTCTAAGATGTAAAGAATTATGGGGAGTATGTAACATTGAATGACCAATATGAGAGATTTGTATACCATTGCCATTGGCTATGTGTACTTGATCACGTCATGTGTACTTCTCGTGGATGGATAGCTTGCTCATATCATTGGCAACATGACTAGTGGCACCAGTGTCAGAGTACCAGTTTGTATCAACACCATAATAGGCCATGTTGGCATTGGCACCCTTGTCACCAGCACGATCCCCATCATCATCACAGCGATCTCGATTAGACTGGAACCTCCACCAGCAGTCATTAGCAGGATGACCATGGATTTTGCAAATCTGACAAGTAACATTAACATAGGGGGTGGGTGCACGACCACGACGACGTCCATCATCCCTCCCATCATCACGACGTCGCCCAACATCATCATCACGCCGACGAGGGCGGTCATCATATCGGCGATCACGATCCCCACTAGGGTGACGATCATCAAAGCGATCACGACGATCTTCATAGCGATCCTTGCGACCACGATCATCCTGGCGATCGTCATAACGGTCTCAGCGGCCAACACGGTCATCATAGCGGTCCTGCCACCCATAGTCTGCCTGGCGGGATCTGTCATCTGGGCGAGTGGGGGAAGGGCGATCACTAGTATGGTGCGCCATGTGAGCGGATGACACAAACACCGCGCCACCATCCCCAGACTTGTGCAGCTGATCAAAGGCTTTGAGCTGACTCACCAGATCAGAAAGAGTAGTGTTGGGATTTGCATTGACAGCTACCTTCAGTGTGTTGTAGGAATCCTCGAGACCGTGCAAGATCGACCAAATCAGCTCATCATCATCAAGTGGCTTACCAACAGCAGCAAGCTCAGATGCGATTGTTTTCATCTTGTCATAATATTGTTCAGCAGAGAGATCACCCTTCGTCATATCGTTCAAGGCAGAACGCGGTTGTTGAGCCCGAGAGCGAGAGGGGGTCATAGTGAGGGCCTCGACCGCCTTCCACACTTCGGCAAAGGTATCAAGTCCAATAACATGGGAGAGCAAGTCAGGGGACAGGGAATTTAAGATGTATCGCAGGACCTGTTGATCGCGGGTGACCCAAGGAGAATACTCAGGATTTTCAATCTTGACATGCTTGGCGTTGCTGTCTTCAACTTCGATTTCTTCAGGAGGAGCAACCTCAAGGCCCTTCACAAGATTGAGGACCCGGGCTCCACGTAGCGCAGGGATGACGAGAGCTTTCCAGACAAGCGGATTGTCGCGGGTGAGAAGTTGAGCTGGCGGTGCTCCTAGAGCCGCGGCCAACGCAGTGACATTGGACGTCGAAGAGGACATGGCGGCAGCGGCAAAAAAAAATTGCGGCGGCTGCAGCAGGGTTTTTGGAGCGGCGGCGGCAAAAAAATTGCGGCGGCAACAGGGGTTTTGTGATTGTTTTGTTTCTGTGTATGTTTGTGAGCGGCAGCGATAGAGAGACTTCGCGGCGGCAGGGTTTTGGGTTTCTCGGCTTGTGGTTTTTGTGGCGGCGGCAGGATCACGGTGGCGGTGGCATAGAAGAACTACCGCGGCGACGGTGATGTGGGCTTCGACAACTAGATCAGGGAAGAGCCTGCTCTGATATCATATTAGGTTTTTGGTGTGAACATCACCTTGGCCTCGGTGCGGTTTCGTGTTGATAAATAGATCGGCAAAAGCCAGGTTACAAGGTTTTGTACAAAGTCCAATTGGAGTACTACTCCATATCGGTTACAAAGATAAACAGGAGAAAACTCCTAATATAATTCTAACACATTCATCCCAAAACGGTGGCATAAATGTACTCCCTCCGTCCAGAAATAAGTGACTTGGATTTATCTAGCAAAGTTGTATTTCTGAACGGAGGCAATACAACGAACGGCAAGGTGTATGTTCCGCTTTCTTGCATCCTCCTTGGGTCCTTCGCCAACATCTCTTCGCGACACACATCTTCAGGGGTGAAGGAGGCCGCCACATCGAAGAGCATGCTCCTTCATAGAATAGCGCTATCACAACTATACATATGCATTCCTTGCATAGAGGAGTAACAGATTCAAGGAAGCTTATACTCCCTCCGTTTTTAAATATAAGATGTTTTAGCTTTGTAAATAGAGTGTATCTAGATCCATTTTAATAGGTATATTCATTAAGATTTGAAGTGAACCTACATATTAAAAGAAGTCTAGATACAATTCTTTCACAAAACTAGGATTCCACCACCAAAGATGCATGGCTGGTGCACGATGGCTCAATTTGTCTAGGGATGTAAACAAATTGGATCTGAATTTTTAATTACTCCTTCCGATCCATATTAGTTGACTTGGATTTGTCTAGGTTCGGATGTATCTAGCACTAAAACATGTCTAGATACATCTAAATTTAGACAAATCCAAATCAACTAATATGGGTCGGAAGGAGTACCATACTTTTTACCGAATTTTTCTTCACATTCGCGGATAACCAAAAAGACCTGGGGAGGGGGGACAAAGTTAAATGATAAAAGAGTTCAGCAAACATAATGCTGTAACATGAATAAATGTAACATGACCTCATGAATAAAATAGATCCATTCACCGTCTAAAAAAAATAGGTCCATGTGATGCAATACACAGGCACAGGGGCTAAGCTACCATATAGACATGCTTTAATAGTAGCTCAGAAGCTTAACCGTTGTGCTAGATCAGCTTAGGCTTTTCCCCAAAAAAATGGATGAGCAATCGTACGAAAATTATCTTCCGTTTTAAAGAATAAGTCTCACTTTCTGATCGCACTTGGTCCCTGGTGCTGGTGCCGTAGTGCGCGCGAGGGTTGCATAAATCCAGACCACCTTTCTCTGTCAGTCGTGGTAGTGCGTGCTCGTTTCGTTTTGCTGTATCCGCGGCCACGTGTTACTCGGGTTCTCCTACTCCTGGTCTCGAGTCTCCTCCCACGAGGGTCTCTCGACCAACAGAAAATACTAGTATGTCCCAGTTTAAAAAACACATCTAGCAAATCTAAGGATGATGAAACAGGCTTGGACGGATATATAAAACCAAATCTAAATCTAAATTCATAAACTTCACTTTAGCCCGTCCATAAAGATATCCATAGACATGGATGTCGTCTCAGATCCAAACCCGCCGGATATCTATTTACACGCTATATACATAATCATAACAGCATGCAGCATAATTGTGACATTATAGCAAATTTCGACAGCATTTCATTAGCATTTCAGCAAATATTATATGAATAATACATAGGAATATCAAAGCAAAAATATTTCAACCACATAGTACTTAAAATATGTCAAATCTTACACGTCAGGTCGGATATCCATGGATACCCGGATCCGTGGATAATCCTTAAGCAAATCTTTTGGCTCTAGGCATTTTCTAATTGGGGCTAATTTGGCTTCTACTAATTATCTGATTGGTCATTTTTCTGAAATTAAATGCTTATGTACCTAGAAGGTGGGGGGATTTTGGGATCGCATGATTTCCAATATGTGTCCTTTAAACCGAAACGGAGGGAGTAGGTCGTTGCCTAGCCGACCAGACTCATTTGATCTGTGTTTGCCATTTTGGCCAGACGATGCGGACATTGTCGCGCATTTTGGCCAGACGATGTGGCCATTGTCGCCGACACCGCATTTTTCACCGAGTTCCCGCCGTGCCACCATCATTTCCCGCCCTTATTTTCCGCCGATTCTGGTGAGTTCCCGTCGCATTTAGTTGTCGGCTATAAAAGGAGAGGCGATCCGCGGTGGAAACAACGCACACACTACACTCACCATGTCTGGCCATCGTCTTCCCACCACTCGGGCTCGCAACCCAGACAGATAAGAGCCGGAGACGTTGCCGGTTGTGGAGAGTGTCGCTGATGGCGTCGAAGAGGAGGACCATGTTTCTAACTTCGACGACGAGGCGAGGCAGCCAATTGACCAGCGGGTGATCCTTACTTCCATCCAATCGGCGTGTGGGCGGGAGTAGCAGCACGAGTGACATAGGTATGCCCAACAGACACCTAACTTTGGCCTATCTGGCTCGGCCCATCAGGAGGCCCATACAATGATCTGCCAAGTCCACTAAGCCCATGGTGATTCGAATGGTACAAAGCTCATAAGGACACTGACTCTTGGCGTGCAAGACAAGAACAAGATTAGAAATAGAAAAGTACTAAGGTTTCACTATCAATTTGTAACCGACTCGGACAGTACCTGAGATCTATCGTTCTCATATATAATGGCTAGGAGAGTCTGCCGAGAAGGACCCCTTACACACCACCCGTAGCTTACGCCAGATCCAATCTGCGCAACCCTTGCCATCTTGACGACTTGGAATCTTCTCCATCAATCAAGAAAAGACAAGCAGGAGTAGGGTTTTACCTACCGGGCCTAAACCTAGGTAAACTTTTATCCCCTTGTCTCTCTCTTAGCCAACGAAGTCTCTAGCGCATACTTCCTTCCCAAAACCCAATTCCATCAAGTATGGGAATTGTCTGAAGACCCCATGTCAACGGGAGATCCGGGATACTGGAGAATCGGGGCTCCCGGAGGCCGAGGAGGGTCCTTCCTGGAGGCTAGCATGGTCGTATCAACTATCAGTCAACCGGACCATCGGGCAATGTTTCAGGTGGAACGTCCTCAACAACATCATGCTATCGGATCACCTCACTCGTAGTGCCTCGATGCAGTGCACGCCAACCTTGACGACGTGGACGCACGTGCCCAACTCATCCAAGCTTAGGAGGAGCTCGACACGTAGAGAGCGATCTACTGATCGCTCGAAGTGGAGTGGTGCCTTGTTCGCTCGTCGCGCAAGAATAACGAGACAATCTTCCGCTACCAAGTGTCGTAGTTGGTGCCAGCACATTCAGTTGTATTCCATTCAACCTCTATAAAAATCGCCTAATATATCAC
Organism: Avena sativa; assembly: GCA_916181665.1. Lineage (NCBI taxonomy): Eukaryota > Viridiplantae > Streptophyta > Magnoliopsida > Poales > Poaceae > Avena > Avena sativa. The sequence goes on along the minus strand of OV702288.1, from coordinate 620,904,056 downwards.
TTGAGTTAGTTTTCTAAATTGTTTGGGTCCAATGTGCCACTTTCATATGGCCCCTAGCAGGCGACTCGCGAACATGCGCGTTGTCCGTGATTCGTTCGTCCATCAGACACATTCATAGACAAGTCGGTCACGTTGGTCCATTTGGATCATATTGTTCGAGCGTGTGCGGTCTATCCTCCTATCCACATGAACCGGTTGGATGGTGCCCCTGAAATGTCTCAACGTTCACGTACTGATCACCAGTCTGGATGCTAGGGGCGTGTTTAGTTGGGCCGATCTTCGTTTCTCGCATCTGGTGGGAAGAAATAAGCCCATTTGGTGTGTCGCGATGTACCGGGGATTTGACTCGCATGAGTCTTAAAGAAGCCCTCATCCCGGCTCCGGAGAAATGCCAAAGTCGAGCGTTTCAACTGGGACGCGCAAGAGGAGGAACGGCGTGCGCGGGGAGGCAGCAAGGAGATGGCGGGAGCCGAAAGAATTTGCAGCGTCGTATGGCGTGAAAAATAGGCTCACCTCCCTATTATGCTACCACCTCCCGCTAGGAGACAAATCCCTCCCCATTTTCCTGTTGTGTGGCAGCTTTGGCGAGGGCGGCGGCAGCCACTTAGATGTCTGGCAGCAGCTACTACGTCCACTCCGGCATCGGCTGGCGTGTCTTGTCCGACTCCGATATCTGCTGCCTCGCAGATCAGTGGCACCGACTTCTCCCTCGTCTTATTATCCGCCTATGGCAGGTGCTCGACGTCTGCCACCATGAAGGTAAGAACCACGGGCTTGCCTCCTCTCCAATGTTACCAAGGTAGTTAGCTTGACATTAGGGTAGTAACTACAGTGCTTACGTAATGCCACTCCGTTTAGGGCCAACAATTGAAGGTTATCATTCAGGCAGATGCCCTAGTCGTTGTGATTCAGGCATGGATGTTCCTAATCTACATAAGAGCAACTGGTAGGACTAACAGGCTGTAGTGAAATATGGTCCCCTGATACAGCGCGACAGAAAGAGGATGGAAAATCTAAACTACATCTACAACAACAACGATATGGAGGCTGTCGCCATGCTCAGGATGAGAAGAGTCCCATTTAACCATCTTGTGGACACATTCAGATCTAGGGTTTGCTTAAGGACAACATCAACACCTCTATTGAGAACAAGTGGCTCTGCTTCTTCATGTTCTAGGTCATAACCAGAGATTCTGAGTGATTCACAACACACGAAGGAGATCAACCGAGACAATTTTCCAGTATTTCCATCAGGTGTTGTATGTTGTTGGAGAACTTAGACAAGAGATGATCAAGCCACCATTTGATCAAACCCCCATGAAGATACAAGGCAACGGTCGATGGTTCCCCTTTTTCATGGTGAGCAACTCTATCATGTTCTTCGTTGGATGATTGTATGAGACAACGGCTAATATTCTTGTAATACCAGGATTGTATTGGAGCAATTGATGGTACTCATGTGATGACTAGAGTTCCCAAATCTGAACATGCTGCATATAGGAGGAAACACTACTCCAGCCAGAATGTGCTTTCTGTTGTTGATTTCAACATGAAGTTCACATATGTGCTTGCTGGGTGGGAAGGATCTACCCATGATGCGATGATTCTGACTGACAGCCTTAACAGTCCTGATGGCCTTAAGCTCTCTAGCGGCAAATTCTACTTAGCAGATGTCGGGTATGCTTGCCAGCCTGGAATTTTTCCACCCTTCAGGTCAACAAGGTACCATTTCAATGATTTATCTGCTAGAAACTACCCAAAGGCTCTGAAAGAACTTTTCAATATGAGGCACTCTAGCCTTAGAGTCACGGTTGAGGGGGTTTTCGCTGCTATGAAGAACAGGTTTAAAATCCTTGATCAGAAGCCTTTCCACTCTTTCTCCACCCAAGTTAACCTTGTTCTTGCATGTTGCATTTTGCACAACTAAATCTTGCAATTTGGCGTCATTGAATACTTCCCGGCTGAGCAAGATGTAGTTCCTGACGACAACGACACTGACGATGGCCATGGTGTTTCCCATAACGATCGTGCTGCTTGGAAGACAGGAGACAACAGTGGACGCTCGATATGTGGGCGACGAGAGGAAACTACATGATCTGAAGAAGTGACGAAGATGGTTTGTTGATAAAGTGTTGCCCTTGTGTTCCATGAACAACCCCTGATGTGGGTGTAAAACGTTCATTCGTAGTATCTAGATAATATTGTGGTGAATTGTCTTTTGCTAGTAGCTACTCCCTCCGTCCGCAAATAAATATACATCTAAGAAATACTAGACAAATTAGTTCTCTCTCTTCTTTTACGAGGCTCTACCAATTATAAATAAAAGAGAAGAATGATGATTGGTGGATGATATGGAGCATAAGAATAAATATTGAAGGATGAGGTGGGGGAGTGATTACGAGGAGCTAATTGCATTTATTTAGTGCCTTGGTATTGTAAATATACACTCTTTTTGGGACAAATTTTGAGTGCTAGATGTATACTTATTTGCGGACGGAGGGAGTAGATAACATTATCGTGAACTCATATTTGCTGGTAGCTAGTACTACTAGTTCAATTTGCTACTTGTTTGCAACTGGTAGTTCAATTTGTTGCCTATTTTGTACTGCATGGTAACGTCACTAGCTCTGAAAACTGGTGAGTACAACACTATATCATGTGCAATCAATCAAACAAGATAAAATCAGCTTTGCTGCCAACCAAACAACTTTCCAAAATTGCAGAAAAACTAGTTACCAAACAAAAGTGTCAAACTTGGTCCAATCTAAATCTCCCCCTATGCAGCACACCGAGCCGAGAGTGAAAAACGAGAAATTTAGGCATTTATAACCAAACACGCCCTAGAGGGCCTAGAGGAGGTCATCAGTGCTGGGCCTTGAGCCTTGACCATGGTAGCGACGTCATCTTTGTGAAGAGAGTCGAGACCCGTAATCTCCATAGGGGAAATGAGGAACGCCACATCCTCCTGATTGCAATCAGGATTAAACAACGTACGTGCACCCTTAGAGCAGTACTAGTACCGCTGTATCGGTAGCTATCACACGGCAGTAGTATTACAGTAGCATTTGGCTGTAACGCCGTCCGTCGTGTTGATGTGAGCGGCCTAGCCAAACCAACCGCGCCCGCGCACCATTGATGTGACAACGACTCATTAAGCATTTACCCATCGCACCGAGCACATGGCAATAGAGAGACGCGTGCATCACACAGGGCGCATCCATGACTAATTGATGAACCTATAATGCTGGAGGAACTTGTTTCAGAAAATATATAATGCTGGAGGAGAAGGAAGAGACGGAGGGGAGGTCTCGCTGGAGGGAGGAGAGTGGCACCTGACATAAACCGCGTATGGGCACCGCGGGCAGTCGCGAAGGCACGTTCGTGGCCGGCACCGGAGCCATCCGATCGCCGACCCACAGGGGGAATTACTTTTTTAAGACCACCTGGAGGAATTATTACACCGACGTGTCAGCGCACCAGAGGCGCGTGTGGGTGCAGCGACGGCAGTGGCCATCCATTTACCTGACATGATTGACCCGCATCTTCTGAGTATCAGTACTTCCTCTCAAAAAAGATTGGAGTCAGTAGCAGGTGGTGGTGTACTGAGATAGCATTTCGTTCCGTAGGCAGAATATTATAAAATAAAAGTGAGAGATGGACGATGCGTGTGGCACGCACTTCCGATCACGGTGCCGGGTCAACTCGCCAGCCATGGAGGTCACTACTAGAGTGTAAACTTGGTGTGCTCTAGCTAGCTGCGACTGGTGCCTTCAAGAGTTCAGGTTCACTGAACACCTGGGTTCCCCTGAGAGCATGCCTGAAAAATATGCCTGCCTGCCTAAACGTAGCTTGCAGAATGCAAAGGATGGTTGGCGACGGGCGAGGGAAAAAAGCAAAAGGGGGATAAGATCTTGCCTGGATCTCTCCATGCATGAAAAGGTCACGTGCGGAATCATCAGGGGAGTGAAAGGGACGCCATAATAGGGCGACGTGTCGGGCGCGAGGAGCACCAGCTTGAATGTGTAAAGTAGTGCCTTCTGTGGACAGACCGGGCTACGCTGGTCGGCGTCAGCCGGCCCATATTAATTGGACCAACTTGTTGCCTCCGCATATTTAAGCCGGTGATGGCCGCGCCCCGGGCCGAAATCCCGTCTGGGACGGCTGCACGCAGGGAAAGGCGGCATAAACAAACACGTAGCGAAGAATGCGCGTCACAAAATAGCAATCATGGCAAATGTATGGGCCTTGCCTCGCGTAAGAAAAATGGATATATTTGCAGTTGAATACAAAAGGTTCCTGTCCATGTCAGAAGCACATGGGATGGATTAAATCCGACCAGTGATTTTGTAAGGAGAAGGCAAAAGCGAGAGCAAATTGTTTCGCCGTTTTGCCGAAGGATAAGAGCTATAAGCCTCTAAGATAGATTCTGCTGAAAAGAGTGTTGATTTGAGCAAGAGAACAAGTGAACAACAGTAGTACATGGGTTCAAGAAATATCCTACTACAAACAATAAGAGCTATCTTTGTACACATACAGTGAACCGCTAACCTGATTATGCAGTTAGGCTCAAACTTCTCAGCCTCAACGCCATCCGTAGAGATTCCTACAACCACAAAAATCAACTTCTGCACTGACAAAACCAATATCTCTACTATGAAGCAGAACATAAAACAAGTGCAATCGAACTGTTTCCTGTGAAGCACAACAGATAATTTTGTAGGCCTGGTCAAAAACAAGCAAGACAACTGAGCGAACCCACCTTTTTACAAACTACTGGACCTGTAAGTACGAGTTTTTACAGTAGCAACAACCTGACATAAAACAGCCGGTAATTCTGATGATAGTGAACTTCAGGCCAATCTGACTCCCATGCTTTGCTAAAAAAAAACTCAAGACAGCGTAAGTGAATTATTCTATGGATACCATTTGTAAGGATGGCTGCAGCTTAAACAAGTATGTAATAGAAAACTCATAAAACAGCTCAATCAGGATACTTATTGCTATTGGCAAATCATGGGATATCTTTGAAATAAAAGGTACAGACTACATGTAATATTCCACACCAGACTTCATTGGCAGGAGAAACACGAGGAAGAAAATTAGTGCCCTTGAACACAACAAGGGGCATTATACTGTACTCCCTCCGTTCAGAAATATAAGACGTTTTAGCTTTGTGAATCGAATGTATAGGTTCGTAGAGATTCGGAGTGAACCTATACACTAAAAGCGTCTAGATACATTCATTTCACAAAGCTAAAATGTCTTATATTTCTGAACGGAGGGAGTACAACGGATCATTCTTTCAGCCTTAAGTCCAGTTATAGCGAATGTACTGCTGCCTCGAGACGGAGGAAGTACTACCTCTGATCCAAACTAGTTGCCTCAGGTTCACGGAACCTAGACAGATTTAGGCAACATTTTGCTTAAATCTGCGACAATTAATTTGGATTAGAGGGAGTACTTTTTATTCTGATAAAGTGACAAGCCATAACAGAGCCATTCAAAAACAAAGGGCCATATACACAAAGAAACATTATTGAGAACCTAGAAGATTTTGCTACTCCGTGCAACAGTTTGATTGTTCAAGATTGTAATGAGCCAAGCACTCGATTGTGTATACAACATAAGTACATCCAATAAAACTGAGATCTGACGCCTTATTCCATTAGTGATCAAGCGAAACAGCAATATACACATATCAAAGCCTTCCATCGAGACATCAATCGCCAATTTTAAACAGTCTAGTGGGTATGCAACATAAGTTTATCCAGTACATCTGGACATACATCCCTCCGACAATTAAACTACAACACAGTCTACTGTGTATGCAGCATAAGTTATCCAGTACTCCCTCTGTCCCAAAATAAGTGACTCAATATTTTCTAGATTCGTATTATCTGTATACTAAAATATGTCTAGATACATGCGTATTTAGACAAAGTTGAGTCACTTATTTTGGGACGGAGGGAGTACATCTGAACAACATCCCTCCGACAATTAAACTACAACAGAATAGCCGCATATCATATCAAAGCCGAAAGGATTCACAAACGAACAAGCTGGTGGTCCAGATAAATCCATAATTCTTGGAAAAGATGATGTGTTATGGCCAACCCTTAATCCTTTTTACATAGACACTGACTGTGTTGAAATAAGTTAGGTTCAGACAAGATTAATACCAAATTCCAAAAAACAACAGTCCAGGTGAAAAAAAACACAGCTGCATACTGGGCTTAGATGGGAAGCTAGAAGCTACTATACCTTTAGATCTACAGTTATTCATGAAATATCCATGACTAAACCACATACCGTATGTGTGCTTAAGTAACACAGCAACAGTAAGAAAGCAACATGGTTCAATTTAACTACCAATTAAATCTAATATTATGAAACCAAGAGTAAATCATCTGCATAATGAAGACTTTAATAAATAAAGAAAAGGTAAATTCAGTTATGTGAATGTGTGGATTACTGCCAAGATTGCACTGGGCTAAATATTTTAGCCACTCTTGAGGTAACCACAAGTAGAACTAGCATCATAACATAAAGCAGCATATGATATTCCTAGTATTTACTGTTAACTCCACAGATTCTAATTACTCATCTACCAGTTAGTTATCGGATACTCTAATTTGGCACTGTTCCATTTACTTTGCAAATGAATTGCCTCCAAACGAAGCCTCATGGCATCAAATATAGTGCCACCATAAACATAACAATCCAGCAGGTGTCACATTTTGGTCATATAACACGATATCTGTGATACTGCAGATTATGTCAGGCATTTGGTGTACCTCACGCACTATGTCGACTAAAACTGGAAAAGATACTCCCTCCATTCCATAATTCTTGTCGTGGTTTTAGTTCAACTTATCAAAAGGAAGCACTTGTTCTCTCAGCCTTTTGGTTGAAATGCATTATAACATGATATCTGTGCTAATGCAGATTCTGTCACACATTTGTTGTAACAAGCTCACACACTACGTGGATTAAAACTGGAAATAAAGTATCAAAATTTATCAAAAGGAAACACTTGTCCTCTCAGCCTTTTTGGTTGCAAATACATTATAACGTGATATCTGTGCTACCACAGATTCTGTCATGCAATTATTGTAACAAGCTCACAAACTATATGGATTAAAACTGGGAAATAAAGTACTACCTCCGTTCCATATAAGTGTCGCTGTTTTAGTACAACTTTGCATTAAATCAGCGACACTTATTATGGATCGGAGGGATATCAAAACTTATCAAAAGGAAACACTTGTTCTCACAGCCTTTTGGTTGCAAATATGTGCAGTGGCACAAAACAAGGCTTTTCGCAGAGACACGGCTACTTTCTACCCTGTTTCAGCTTAAACCTTGGACGCCATTGTGTTATAGTCGCACAAACTATGTAAGAGGTGAAAGGATTAAGGAACAGGTGCACAGCCTTAAGGTGGTCATAAGTTTCCCGATAACATATCAATGCAAACCTTTTATCTGTGGTAACCCATAAAATTGCACTAGTTCACAGCAATGTCAAGGATCAGACAACATTAATGCAGTAGAGATAAGACTCAACTCACAGAAGAGATATTATACAGCGAGACATCAAGTTACAGTAAAAGCTTTAAAGCTAATCACGAAACCTTCATGATACAAGCCAAATAGTATTCATAATAATTCAGAGTGCTGAAGAAAATATATACAAATACAGAGCAAACCACGAAATCACAGTGCAACTTTATTCCCACATTGACAGGAACTGAGAAGAACCAACTCACAGCGCGTCCTCTCCCGCGTGAACTCTCATCAATACTCACCACGGTACTCACTGTAATCATCCCTCGCGACAGGCGCCACCTTCTCTCCCACCCTTTCTGCCGTCTTCTCCTCCTTGTACTTCACACCTTCATCAATCGCAAGGGCCCCAACAGCCCCAGCAACTGCACCCACAGCAAGGCCCGTGCCTAATCCATACCTTCCGCTTGCAGTCCCACCATCAGTCCTTCCTCTTTGCTCATACGGCCCAGGCACACCCTCAGTCCTTGCTCTCTGCTCATACGGCCCAGGCACACCTTCAGTCCTTCCTCTTTGCTCATACGGCCCAGGCACACCCTCAGTCCTTCCCTTTTGCTCATACTGCCCAGGCACACCATCAGTCCTTCCTCTTTGCTCATATTGCCTGCCGTACTCCACAGGTGCAGAGGGCCCTCCGGTGTACTCGTACTGAGATGGAGGCGGTGGCGCGGAGTAGTACCCACTGGGACGGTAGTACTGGTCTAAGCCGAACTGTGGCGGGGCGGAGTAAGTGGGAGGCGGAGGTGATGGGAAATAGTAAGGGGAGGAGGAAGGAGGATACTGCGGCTCAGGAGGAGGTGGCGAGCGCTCTCGAAGGGCAACGCGGATACGGAGCTTGCCCTGGGGGCGGCCGGAGGGGCGGAGGAGTGGAAGCGTGATGATGGGTGAGGCGGGGGAGTCGGAGCTAGGGTTAGGGTTAGCGGGGAAGAGAAGGTCGCGGAGAGGCGAGCGGGCGGAGCCGACGAGAGGCTTGGGCGAGTCGGATGGCTTGGAGTGGAACACGTCGAGGGAGAGGAGGAGCGAGGGGTCGTGCGGCGAGAGGTGGGGCGGGAGCGGGATGACGATGCGCTCGTTCCATGCGGGCTTGCAGCCACCAGCGTCGTCGGGGCGGGTGGCGGTGCGGCGGGAGGGATCTAGGTAGGCGACGGCGTAGGCGCGGAGGTCGCCGCGGCGCCAGTTGACGTTCTTCAGGTGCTTGCCCGAGACGACGGTGACCTCCAGATCGAGGGACTTTGGCGGCGCCGACGCCGGCGGGGGAATCGAAGGAGGTGGGGCTTGGTACTGCGGGTGAGGGATCTGGTGCGGAGGAGGCGGGTGCTGCTGGTGTTGGTGCGGGTGGGCAGGGGACGGGGAAGCCATGGCGCAGGGGAGCAGTGGTGCTCTGGCTTTCGCGCTTGCTGCTGCTGTCGGGGGTGGGTGATGAGTCGCTGATCTGATGACTCGTTGGTGAGGCGACCTGTTTGTTCAGCCAGAGCGACCCCGCGAGGTGACTGATAAAAAACTGGCGGCTCTGTCTGTTGCATTTTTTTTTTTTTTTGAGAATTGCTCTGTTTATTCCTACGAACCCGCTCCAAATGCAAAGAAAAAAGCAACAGAAAAAGAATAATTGCCACCGGATCATCAACAGGGGATATTAATCCAGTCTGGATTCCCCAAACTGAGAACTGATGAAAGCACCAGATCAAATGGATGAACAACAATGATGCCATAAAGTACAAACAAATATCATTGATCAAAAAAAGAAAATCAGAACTAGGGGGAAGGGAAAGAATTGGTTTTATTCAAAACCAAGCACAACCAATGCAAAGAGAATAATCCAAAACAAAATTTTAACACATAACAAGATTCGATCGAATTATTGCATAGTCCATGCATTCACCTACCTGTGGCTCTGGCCACTGATCTTATTGATCAAAATATACATCGAGTGAAAAAAAGAACAGCCACTTGACATTCAAATCAAAGTATATTGCACGACAAGCAAAAGAGACTTGCCTTCAGTCCTGCAGCGTTGCACCATTGTTGCTCCAAGTATCATTGCACTGTTAGTTTATGCTTTCCTTGCTCTCAGAAGGATCAGAGTTCAGAACCTCCGAAAGCACAATATCCAACTTTACGACCAACCTGGGTACATAATTGATTAGTCAATGCATATAAGATGGCCAATGATGAAACGGGCCAACAAGAACCACATAATTAGTTGTAGAGGAAAGAAACTCTTGCATTTCAGCATTGTCCACAAATATTCATATCATTTGAAATGCATATCTTAAACTTCAGAATACCACAAAATTGCTCCCATCACCAATAATCTCCACAAGAGCATTTGCCATCTCTGAAATGGTGAAAGCGGCTTACATCTCTGACCACAATCTCTCGACCAGTGACCTGAGATATCAACTTGATAGCAACATGGCAGTCATCGCACACACGTAGATTCTTCATTACTCGGATAGGAACTCCTTCAGGTAAGCTCAGAAACGCAAATGCTATTGCCAATTTCTCGCTGTGGTGAGTTAAACTAACCTCTTTCTCCTCATCCTCCATATCATGGAACACCATGCTCATGTCTGGTTCATAGCCACATTGCCTAATCTTGGCCATCATTTCTTCCAAGTACGCAACTATCTCCCCTTGTCTTAGATGCGATTTATCCCCTGTGCAAAACTGGTGCACCTGGCCCTTAAGCTCCACCCAGCTGACACCAGGCTCCTTTCTCACATTCTTCACCCTCATATTTTTTCTTAGCTCACTAACATCTCCCCATCTCTTGCTGGTAGCTCGAATATTTGATAGCAGAACATAAGGGGCAGAGTCTTGAGGGTCAAACTCAATGACTCGTTCTGCTATCCGCTCAGCCATGTCAAAATTCTTCTGGGTCTTACAAGCAGACAACAGTGTCTTCCATATGATCCCATCAGCACGTACAGGCATTGACAGGATAAGGGCCTCTGCTTCCTCCAGACAACCTGATCGCCCAAGAAGATCCACAATACAAGTGTAGTGTTTCACACTTGGCTGCAATCCATAAGTCTTAGTCATAAGCTCAAAGAACTCCAGGCCTTGGTCTTTCAGACCACTATGGCTGCACGCATATAGCAGGGCCAAGAAAGTAACCTCATTAGGTTCAGCCCCTCCATTCATCATCTGTTTAAACAGCTCAACTGCTTTATGTCCTTGCCCATGGAACCCACAAGCTGAGATCATTGCACTGAGAAGGAAAAGATCTGATCCACAATAACCAGAGTAAACTCTTTCCGAGTCACCTAAGCATCCGCATCGAGAGTACATATGCACAAGGGAAGTAATGACTGGCACAACCTTGTCAACTCCAGCCTTGATAACCTGTGCATGGACTTGCTGACCTTGTGCAAGGGCTGCCAAGTCCGAGCAACAGGTGATAACACTAACGAATGTGACCACATCTGCCGCCAGCCCAACACCTCTCATCATGGAGAAGTACTCCAGTGCTCCCTCCGAGTCTCCATGCTGCGTCCTGCCAGCGATTGTGGTATTGAATGACACAACCGTGAGAGAAGGAAGCGCCTGGAGAACGGCCTCTCCTTCTGCAAGGCGCCCACATCGCATGTACATGTGAGCCAAGGAGTTCCCAACACACATGTCAGTGTCCATCCCACACCGCACGACATATGCGTGGACCTGGCGTCCAGAGACAACATCGGCGAGCCCAGCACAGCACCTGAACACGCTCCCCAGGCCGAACTCGTCAGGATGCATTCCCTCCCTTCGCATGGCAAGGAAGAACCCCAGGCTGTCCTCGTCAAGCCCTACATTGGTGAGCCCAGCGACCATGGCATTCCAGGTGGCGACGTTCCTCGTGGGCATCTCGTCGAACAGCTTCCGCGCGCTTTCAAGGTCGGCGGTCTTGATGTAGCCCCCTATCAGAATGTTCCAGGACATGACGTTCCGCTTGCGAATTCTCTCGAACAGGTTGCGCGCGGTGGGGAGGTCGCCGAGGTCCGCGTAGGCGAGCAGGAGGTTGTTCGCGGTGAAGCGGTCGCGGGCGGCGCCAGAGGTGGCAGCGAAGGCGTGGATCTGGCGGAGGAGCGGGATGGCGCGGCAGGCTCGGAAGACGTGGGAGAAGAGGCTTGCGTCCGACCAGAGGACGTCGCGGAAGGGGTGGCGGAGGGCATCCTTGAGGCGGCCGCTTGAGCAGAGACGGATGAACTCGTCCTTCGTTTCACGCGGCCCGGTGGCGAGCGTCTTCAGCGCTGGCCTGGCCATGTGGCCGTGCGACCTCCCGCGCTACGACGCGGTCGTGGTGATGGCCGGCGCCGCCCCCGGAAGCATGGCAACAAGTTTGGACGCGGCCACTGGCGATGTAAACTGGAGTAGATTATTATTTCTTTCGAGAATTCGGCAGTGTAAAACAACAGCACTTGCACGGAATTTGCTCGGGCTGGTACGAGCCACGCGACGCCGGGCCAAGGCCCACTGGCCCATCTGGAAGGGAAGGAATTGGTTACGAAGACGGACTGGACTCTGTGCCGAGCCCGCCTATAATAATGATCGACACGACGCGACTCGGCAGCAATAGTCTGGAGGAGTTTTTCTAACTACCGGAACCGGAAGTATGGCGGCGGCAGAGGCTTTCACCGACAAGGAGCGATGCCCCAGCGAGAGCGAGAGCATGCAAGCGGTCACCGGAGAGGAGGAGTGTTCGCCGAGGCTCTGCCCCGCCAAAAGGAAGGCGCCGACGGCCGGGCATCTCCATCCCCTCGAGGAGGAGGGCGAGTCTTCCAAGGAAGATATTGTGGCGGCGGACGCGGTCTTCTCGGTCAAGCGTGCTGATGTTTTGGCCGATGTGAACAAGGTCGAGACTTTCGAACAGGATGGTTCCGATGATGACGATAGATCAATCACAGAGAGTGAGTTTGACGCCTTTTTTGAGGAGGAAAGGGCAGATTACCGGAAGTTCTGGCAAGAGGAGGTGTTGCCTAGATATCCAGATTTGGAGTTCAAGGATTATTCCTTGGTTAACAAGGAGTGAGATGTCCTCGACGACAATGCCAAGGTTGAGGCTGTTATGGAATCCAACTGAGGTGATGATGTGCTGTGTTATCTATCTATCTATCGGTCTATTTATCTATCTGTCAAATTGATCTAGGGCTCAGCTATGTTATGGTTCACGATATCTTCATGATGTTGTGATCTTCTTACTATTAAGTTTGGCCATGACCTTATCATGGTGCTTTATTTGGCACCGATGATCCAATGCCATGTGTATTAATTTACTGTGTTGCAACTCAGTTATCTATTAGTAATACATTGTACTTTTGCCTTGCACAAGAGGTGCCTGTTTATATTTTGCTGATGTTGGATTATTAGGCATAATTTTCATAATTAATTTTAATATATAAATCATGACTACACCAGTTATGAACAACATATTAGAAGTATTAATCAACATGAACAGCAGCAATGCATACGCAAAAACAGCCATAGAACAACAACATATCGGATCACGATATACGTACCTATCGGTTGCAGATGAAGTCTTCGTTGGTGTAGAGGATGTTGTTGCCTGTCGAAGAAGACGGCGTAGCAGACGCCGTGCACGCGGATGATCTTGACGCCCAGGAAGATGCTCCGTGATAACGAACTTCAGTCGCGCGGAGTGCTTCCCAAAAACTTTATTCGCCATCTCCCATACAGGATCGTAAAGGCGAGTGGTTCCGGAGACCTACTCTCCCGTCCACCAGTGCACGAGATAGAGTAGACTACGGTGGCGACGCAAGCAAAGAGGAGGCAAAACCCTAGATTGGTTTTCGGTGTGTTTTGGTGGAAGCCGCAGAGGCGCTTATATAGAGTAGCTCGGGAAACCCCGCACAGGACACAACATGGACCAAGCCCATGTCGCGCACGTTTGGGTTGGCTACAGATAGCCGACGATCCGAGAATGACCCGAACCCACTAATTGTTGACACGTCTGCCAAATCGCACCAGTTTTCCCAAGAAGCAAAATAAAGCTCGGCTCGGCGCCACAACCCGCGGCGCGCGCGTCGAGACGAGCGGGCGGTGTTGTTGTTAGAGGAGGAGCACGCGTGTAGCGCTTCTCTTCTCACTCACTTACAAAGTGGTGAGATACTCCACCTTATAAGGTGGTGCAACTCTTCTCCAACTTTCCATGTGGGACTAAACTTTAGCCCACACTCCACTCACATGTGAGATGCCACCAAATTGGGTTACATCACATATGCGTTTCACACACATGTGATTTGAGATTTAGGGAAAATCTGAAATCAAGCATGGGTCCAAAGTATTGGTCCATTATTTTTAACAATCCCCACTAGATCTCGAATGTTCATTTGAAGATTTGTCAATCTTCACTACTTGTTTATATACCAGTGTTTCAATAGAGACTGTTAAGATGAACTTACGCCTAGAATCTTGAGCTACGTCTATTAGGAACTTGAACAATGGACGAACCTTGAATTGCAAGTTTGATGCCAATAGATTTCACTCAAAATCACACTAGTACCTGGCTGCCAGTAGCCTACCCCTCGGGTTGGAGTGTATGCATCATACTCCATGGTCTCTTCTTGAGTTTACTAGAGATCACCCGAATCTCATAGACTGTGACGTTTACAGTCGAGCTCATATAGGTGTATTCTTTTAAGAATGTCCCGTAGGACAGCATCTTTGCTAGTTATAGCCAACAGAAACACATTAAGGCATGTTGCCAACCAGCCTTACAGAATTTGAGAGTTATGCATCTTCACATAGAGAGGGTCATAAAGTACTCTCCTCATTCAAACCACCAGTTTGTTCTTCCTAGATCCTAATTCACAGGAGCTTCGATCACATAGGTTGGGTTACCAGTATGGTGTGACATCCACGGGTCTCAACCCCATCTCCCTCAATGCACTTTCTATTATATTTTGTGATAGTCCCTTTGACGTGAGAATATCTTACAAGTACTCGAGTTTGGTATATACGGTCCAGTCTAGTAGAATCTCACAGTGTTACTAGGGCCCAATCAAAGATTTGGGTGACCGAAGGAGACTCCGACTTCTTGCGGCACACGGCAAGTTCACAGATAGAAAGTTTAAATGGACAAACCCTAACTTGTAACCGACTCGACCTGCTAGCCGAGACCTAGCTTATCTATATAAAGGCTAGGAGGGGGCGGCGAGGAGGACAATCACAACCCTAGTTTTCCACAACCTCGCCAGATTGCATCTGCGCACCCCCTATAACTTTCGACTCCATCGATAATTCCAAGAGCAGATAAGAAGGAGTAGGGTCCTCTACGAGGCCTGAACCTGGGTAAACCTTGCGTCTCGGTGTGCTTGTTTGCTAGCCTATTGATGCTTCTAGCGCTCCCTCCTTCTCCAAAATCCAAGTCCATAACAATGGGCATTGATGAGTTTAACCCTCGTCACCCTTTGGAAAGGGATATATATCAGGTTTTTGTCTGTTTGAATATACATAACAGTCATTACTTAGGAGTTTCTCAATTTCCTGATAGATTTCAAACGTCTCTTTATGTGTCTTGATGACTTCACGTTATCCTTAGAATTGTTCACTTTTACAATCACAATTTGGTTTTCACAATTCAAAAGGATTTTCAGCACTGGTTTTTCAACCACAAGCAAGTCCATCAAGAGCTCACGCAGCCATTCTGACTCAATAGTGGTTATGTCTAAAGCAGTAAGTTCTACTTCTATAGTTGACCTCGCCAGTATGGTTTGTCTACGAGACCTCCATGACACTGCGCCACCTACAAGGGTAAACACATACCCGCTTGTGGCATAGAGTTCATCAATGTCAGAGATCCAGTTTGCATCACTATATCCTTCAAGCACAGCGGGGTGTTCTGAATAGTGATCCCATAGCTCATTGTACCACTGATATTGGAGGCTTATCATTTTTTGCGGAGCATGACTATAGATGAGGTGTTCAATGAAAGCCCTCTCAAGGACATGGTGTGGGACAAGGAGCTTGTGGGCTACATGGTCACTCACATCGGCGTATCTTCTTTGTTCCTACAACCTGCTATGGTATCTAAAAAAGAGCCTGAGGGAAAAGTTCACACACATTTGGATCGTGTAGGATGTGTAGTTGGATTGGTCTTTCTTGTAGAGATCAAGATGCTAAAGCCCAGTGGCAGATCCGGAAACGAAGAAAGAGGGGTGCTAACTAATTGCAGGGGGGAAAATTCTACTAGATATCACCCAAAATTTACCATAATAAAAGTGCATTGCTACAATAGACAAAATCATAAATAGCTAATTGAGTAACAGATGAACAAAAAATACAAATTATTGCAGCATCTCTAGAAATACCATCAAGAAAGTGAGATATCTCTACAGTTCGCATGTCATCAACATTGTTCATGAACTATCCATAAATCCACTTGAGTCTTGAGTCTGCATATACAATGTAGATTGTAGAACAAACATCATGAATATGAATGATATATAATTGATATGAAAGATGAACTCAATAGTAAATAACATACCAGCGGATCACGTCCTAGTAATCGCTTTAGGCAATTGGCATGCATGATTATTGTAACCATGAAAACGCCGCAAAATGATATCATCTTCAATACCTGCAAAGATGCCTCGCTCAATGTAGCACACCATGCTATGATCCACCCAATCATCATTCATCTTATTCCTCAAATCGGTCTTGATAATATTCATAGCTGAGAAAGCCCGCTCAACTATTGCGGTGGCAATCGGCAAAATCAAGGCAAGTTCAATGAGGAGATACACCAAAGGGTAGCATGTGTGTCTATCAGTTTGAACCATGTTCACAGCAAGATTTCCAAGATCATTACACCTTGAAAACTCTTCATCACTTCTCACATCAACAACAAACGTGGCAAGTTAATCCCTTAAGGTAACGCACTCATATTCCGAGAAATCAACAGCATAAATCTTGGCAAGTTCAATTAGTTTGTCTCCATCAAAGTTAGCAAAAGAATTCTTAGGATCAAGGCAAGAAATACATCTCAACAACTGAGTTGATTTTTCAGCAAAGCGGTGGTTTAACTCAACTAGAATCTGGTCAAGAACAACATTAAAAATTCCATGATGAAAATGATGATAGTAACTTACTAACTTTGCACCTCGACCCCTTGAACGACCTCTTAGTGGTATTGTATCATCCATATTTGGCACAACAGTTTTCCTATTGACACAAAAGTTCTTCACTTCTTCAAACATCTCTTCCCAACCATTTCCCCTCATGTCATTCATATTTGTTAACACCGACCCAATTAGTCCAATAGCACGAACAATATTCTGATTTTTTCTTTTGTAAGCATTGTGACAATTCTTGGGTCTTCTCCAACACTCTAATCATAAGATGCATTATAAGAACAAATTCAAAGTGTTCCATCCTTTCTATCAAACCTGATGCTTTAGTTCTTTACTCACTCTCTCCATCTTCACAAATATTTTCCAATACCGAGGTCCACATTAGTTGAAGACGAACCAAAGTTTTGTGATGTGTACCCCACGTGTGTCACCAGGCCTTGCAAGACTAGTGGCTTGGTTTTTCCCTCTTCCTGGAAAGATTTCACCAGTCTCCAATTGCTCCACAAGTTTGTCATGATGGTCTTGGAGAAGTTGATCTTTTCTCTTACAAGAAGCACCAACAGTGGTTACAAGCATAGTGCAATTATTGAAAAAATCCTCAACGGAAGCACAACACTTGGCAATAGAAACAACCACTAGTTGGAATTGATGAGCAAAACAATGTATATAAAAGGCATATGGATTTTCATCCAATATGCGTTTCTACAACCCATGAAACTGACCTCTCATATTTGAGGCACCATCATATCCTTTCCCTCGCAACTAAGAAATAGATAAACCATGTTTGATAAACATAGCATCCAAGGTTATCTTAAGAGAAGATGAAGTAGTATAAAAAACATGCTTAATCCCAAGAAACCTCTCAATCACTTCACCTTTACCATTGACATACCTACATGAAAAAAATATTAGTGATCAATATTTGAAAACAAGATAGAACTGAAACATAGATAGGAAGGTTGGTACTGTTGGAGATATGCCCAAGAGGCAATAATAAAAGTGGTTATTATTATATCTTTGTGTTTATGATGAATGTTTACATCCCATGCTATAATTGTATTATTAGGAAACCCTAATACTTGTGTGTTTTGTAAACGTAAAAGTGTCCCTAGTAAGCATCTTGTTGAACTAGCTTGTTGATTAATAGATGATCATGGTTTCCTGATCATGGACATTGGATGTGATTAATAACAAGGTTATATCATTAGGAGAATGATGTGATGGACACACACCCATAGTAAGTGTAGCATAAGATCAAGTCATTAAGTTCGTATTGCTACAAGCTTTCAAATGCATAGTAACCTAATCCTTCGACCATGAGGTTATGTTAATCACCATCACTGGATGGGTACTTTGATGACATCAAACACCGCTTCGTAACTGGGTGGTTATAAAGGTTTAATTGGGTATTCTAAAAGTATGTGTTGAAGCGCATGGACCAAGATTGGGATTTGTCCATCCATATGACGGATAAATATGCTCTGGGTCCTCTCGGTGGAATGTCATCTAGTTAGCTTGCAAGCATGTGATTAGGTCACAAGAGATGGCATATCATGGAACGAGTAAAGAGTACTTATCAGTAACAAGATAGAACTAGGTATGGAGATATCGACGATCAAACCTCGGATACGTAGAGTATCGCGTGACAAAGGGAATTGGTTTTCGTATGTATATGGTTCTATCGATCACGAAGTCATCGTTGAGTATGTGGGAGCCATTATGGATCTCCAGATCCCGCTGATGGTTATTGATCGGAGAGGTGTCTTCATCATGTCTGCATATTCGCGAACCGTAGGGTGACACACTTAAGGTTCAATGTTGTTTAGGTAGATATGGAATGTGCGTTGGAGACCGAATGTTGTTCGGAGTCTCGGATTGTATCTAGGACATCACGAGGAGATCCGGAATTGTCCGGAGAACAAGATTCATATAATGGAGATCATTTTCTAGGTTCGGAAATGTTCTGGAGTGTTTATATGGGGATTCTAGAAGGTTTCAGAATGTTCCGGAAGGTTCTAGAAAGTTCTGTGGAGTTTACTTAAAAACCAAGAAAGGAAAAAGGGGAAACTTGGGGGGGGGGAGGAAACTCCCCCCAAGCCCCCCTTGTGCGCCGGCCCTAGAGGTGGCCCTAGGGGTGGGAACCCTAGGCGCCACCCCTCCCTCTATAAATAGAGGGGTGGAGGCGCCCCCCTGAGCCCCCTTCCACTCCTTGCCCTAGCCGCCTCTCTCCTCCTCCTTCGCTCTGCTCTGGCTTAGGCGAAGACCTAAAGAATTCTATACTCCACCACCACCACGCCGTCGTGCTGCTGGGATTCCGTGGAGAGATCTACTACCTTCGCTGCTGCTCGCTGGAACAGGGAGAGGAAGGTCTGCATCGACTCCGCACGTGTGACCGATTGCGGAAGCGCTGCCGGAACGCGGCGCCGGAAGGCTCGTCCACTCGATCTTGAGATCGGCAAGTGATCGTCTACATCAACCATGAGATCCGATCTCGCACAAGGTTTTCGCGTCTACAAGGGTTAGTACAGATCTATCTCGTTTCACATGTCTAATAGATTAGATCTTGGCTTTTATCTAGATTAGATCTGGGTTTTGTTTGTTCTTGCGGTAGAAAACTTTTGTTTTTCCATGCTACGAACCCATCAGTGGTATCAGAGCTATGTCTATGCGTAGATCTGTTGCACGAGTAGAACACAATGGTTTTGTGGGCGTTGGTGCTCGTGTCGTCTTTTGCTTTGTGTACTTTGCATCTTGCGGTATGGTGGGATGAAGCGGCTCGGGCTAACCTTACATGTCATCGCACATGAGACTTGCTCCACGCTTGACGTGTAACTTGCTTTGTACAAGTGGCTTTGCGGGTGTCTGTCTCTCCCACCATAGTATAGATCCAATTTACACTTTGCACTTGATAGCACTTGTATCAACGTTGTGGTTCAGTTTCGTAGGTAAGATCCGTTCTTATTCGAAAGCCCCAAACCACGTAAAACATGCAAAGAAAATTAGAGGCGTCTAACTTGTTTTTGCAGGGGTTTTGTGATGTGATATGGCCATCATGTGATTGTGATTATATTTGATGTATGCAATGATCCTTGTTGTAATATGGCAACCGGCAGGAGCCTAATGGTTGTCTTTAATTCTGTTAAGACATGCGAGTCTATTCATCTTGTAATAGCTTTATTCCAAGTAGTTGTAATATTTGCTAGTGATGATGGACAACCATGAAGCGGCACCACTGACCTTGACGCAATGCTGGTGATGATGGAGATCATGTCCGTGCTTTGGATATGGAGATCAAAGGCATAAGAAGAAAGAGCCATATCATATCACACTAATTATGAATTGCCTGTGATGTTAATCCCTTATGCATCTTGTATTGCTTAGATCGTGACGGTAGCATTATAAGATGATCCCTCTCACTAAATATCAAGTAATAAAGTGTTTGTCCTTAGTTGGCACCGTTGCTAAGACTCGTCGTTTCAAAGCATCTCGTGATGATCGGATGTGATAGATTCTACGTGTGCATACAACGGGTGCAAGCCAGTTTTGCACATGCGGAAACTAAGGTTAATCTTGACGAGCCTAGCATGTACAGACATGGTCTCGGAACACGGAATACCTAAAGGTAGAGCATGAGTCATATAAATGATATGATGAACATGAAGATTGTTCGCCGTTGAAACTACATCTTCTCTCGTGAAGATCGGACTTGGTGTAGTGGATTTGGTTCGTGTAATCACTAAGACAACATGAGGGATGTTGTTTTGAGTGGGAGTTCACCTAGTTAATTTAAGAATTAAAATTGAACTCAATTTATCATAAACTTAGTATAAACTACTTGCAAATTTGTTGTAGATTATGGCGAACCTCTCCATCAATTTCAATGTCTTCCTAGAGAAAGAAAAGCTTAAGAACAATGGAAGCAACTTCACGGAGTGGCTCCGTGGACTGAAGATTGTCCTCAGGGCTGGTCAGTTGACCTATGTGCTCGAAGCACCGCTAGGTGACCCACCTGCAGAAGATGCCACCGATGACGTAAAGAATGTTTACGCCACTCAGAAAAATCACTACTCCATAGTTCAGTGTGCCATCCTGTACGGTTTAGAAATGGAGCTTCAGAAGCGCTTTGAGCACCACGACCCGTTTGATATCATCAAAGAGCTCAAGCTGATTTTTGAGACTCATGCGGCCGTGGAGAGCTATGAGGCCTCCGAAAAGTTCTTTAACTGTAAGATGGAAGAGGGCAGCTCCGTTAGCGAGCACGTGCTCACCATGTCTGGGCACGCAAACAAGCTCCAAGAGTTGGGTATAACGATTCCTAATGAGTTAGGGATTCACCGTGTCCTCCAATCACTGCCACCGAGTTATAAGAACTTTGTGATGAACTACAATATGCACTTCATGAACAAGACGTTGCCTGAACTATCGTCCATGCTGAAAACTGCTGAAGTGGAGATCAAGAAGGAGCACCAAGTGTTGATGGTCAATAAGACCACCAATTTCAAGAAACAGGGCAAGCCTAAGAACAAGGGCAACTTCAAGAAGGACGGCAAGAAAGCTGTCGCGCCTGCTAAGAAGCCCAAGGCTGGTCCTAAGCCTGAAACTGAATGCTTCTACTGCAAGGGTGCTAGTCACTAGAAGCGTAACTGCCCCAAGTACCTGGCGGATCTAAAGAACAGCAACATCAAGAAGAAAGGTATATTTGATATACATGTTATTGATGTGTATAACTAGTAATCGTAGTAGTGCCTGGGTATTTGATACTGGTTCGGTTGCTCATATTTGTAACTCGAAAAAGGAACTGCGGAATAAGCGAAGACTAGCGAGAGACGAGGTGACAATGCGCGTTGGAAATGGCTCCAAGGTTGATGTGATCGCCGTCGACACGCTCCCTCTACATCTACCATCGGGATTAGTTTTAAATTTAAATAATTGTTATTTGGTGCCTGTGTTAAGCATGAACATTATATCTGGATCTTGTTTATTGCGAGACGGTTACTCTTTTAAGTCCGAGAATAAAGGTTGTTCGATTTATATGAGTAATATCTTTTATGGTAATGCTCCTGAGATGAATGGTTTATTCTTACTGAATCTCGGTAGTAGTGATACACATGTTCACAACATAGATGCTAAACGAATAAAATTGAATGATAATTCTACATACATGTGGCACTATCGTCTTGGTCACATTGGAGTGAAGCGTATGAAGAAACTCCATTCTGATGGACTTCTTGAATCACTTGATTTTGAATCACTTGAAAGATGCGAAGCATGTCTAATGGGAAAAATGACTAAGACTCCATTCTCTGGAATAATGGAGCAAGCTACAGACTTATTGGAAATAATACATACCGATGTATGCGGCCCAATGAGTGTAGCATCGCGTGGTGGATATCGTTATGTTCTCACTTTCACGGATGACTTAAGTAGATATGGGTATGTCTACTTTATGAAACATAAGTCCGAAACTTTCGAGAAGTTTAAGGAATTTCAAAGTGAAGTGGAAAATCATCATAACAAGAAGATTAAATTTCTGTGTTCTGACCGCGGAGGTGAATATCTAAGTTATGAGTTTGGCATGCATTTAAAGAAATGTGGAATACTTTCGCAATTGACACTGCCGGGAATACCACAGCGTAATGGTGTGTCCGAACATCGTAATCGAACTCTCTTAGATATGGTTCGGTCTATGATGTCTCTTATAGATTTACCGCTATCATTTTGGGGCTATGCATTAGAGACAACTGCATTCACTTTAAATAGGACACCATCTAAATCCATTGAAACGACACCGTACGAATTGTGGTTTGGAAAGAAACCTAAGTTGTCGTTCCTTAAAGTTTGAGGTTGCGAAGCGTATGTAAAGAAGTTACAACCTGATAAGCTTGAACCCAAAGCGGAGAAATGCGTCTTCATAGGATACCCTAAAGAAACAATTGGGTATACCTTCTATCATAGATCCGAAGGCAAAGTTTTCGTTGCCAAGAATGGATCCTTTCTTGAGAAGGAGTTTCTCTCGAAGGAAGTGACTGGAAGGAAAGTAGAACTCGATGAGGTTATTAAACCTTCTCTCGGAATTGAGAGTAGCACAGCACCGGAATATTTTTTGTGCCGCCTGCACCAATTGGAGAGGAAGCTAATGATGGTGGTCATGAAACTTCGAACGAAGTTGCTGCTAAACCTCGCAGGTCAACGAGGGTTCGTACCACTCCTGATTGGTATGACCCTGCCTTGAACGTCATGTTGGTGGACAACATTGATGACCCTGCGACATATGAAGAAGCTATGGTGAGCCCAGATTCTAACAAATGGCTAGAAGCCATGAAATCCGAAATGGGATCCATGTACGAAAACCAAGTGTGGACTTTGGTGGACTTACCGGATTGTCGTAAGGCTGTCGAGAACAAATGGATTTTCAAAAGAAAAACAGATGTTGATGGTAATGTTACCGTCTATAAAGCTCGACTTGTCGCGAAAGGGTTCCGACAAATTCAAGGAGTTGACTACGATGAGACATTCTCACCAGTAGCGAAGCTAAAGTCTGTGAGGATTTTGTTAGCAATTTCTGCATATTTTGATTATGAGATTTGGCAGATGGATGTTAAAACGGCGTTCCTTAATGGAGACATTGAGGAAGAGTTGTATATCGTACAACCCAAGGGTTTTGTCGATCCTAAAGAAGCTAACAAGGTATGCAAACTTCAGCGCTCCATTTATGGACTGAAGCAAGCATCCTGGAGTTGGAATCAATGTTTTGATAAAGTAATCAAAAACTTTGGATTTATACAAACTTATGGAGAGGCTTGTATTTACAAGAAAGTGAGTGGGAGCTCTATAGCATTCCTAGTACTATATGTAGATGACATATTGTTGATTTGGAATGATATAGAACTTCTTAATAGTGTCAAAGCCTATTTGAATAATAGTTTTTCAATTAAGGATCTTGGCGAAGCAGCATATATTCTAGGCATCAAGATTTATAGAGATAGATCAAGATGCCTAATAGCGCTTTCACAAAGTACATACTTGGACAAAGTTCTAAAAGGTTTAGAATGGAAGAGAGCAAGAAAGGGTTCTTGCCCATGTTGCCAGGTAAGACCTTGACTAAGACTCAAAGTCCAGCTACGACAGAAGATAGAGAGAAAATGAGTAATGTTCCCTATGCCTCGGCCATATGTTCTATCATGTATGCCATGTTGTGTACAAGACCGGATATAGCACATGTTGTTAGTTTGACTAGCAGATATCAAAGTGATCCTGGAATGGAGCACTAGACAGCGGTCAAGAATATCCTAAAGTACCTAAACAGGACTAAGGATATGGTTCTTTCTTATGGAGGTGATGAACAGCTTGTTGTAAACAGTTACACTGATGCTAGTTGGAACACCGATCCAGATGACTCAAAATCACAGTCTGGATACGTATTTATTTTGAATGGTGATGCAGTGAGCTGGAGGGGTGCTAAGCAAAGCGTTGTGGCGAAATCTTCAACTGAATCGGAATACATAGCTGCTTTGGAGGCTGCACAAGAAGCCATATGGATGAAGGAGTTCATTACCGAATTTGGCGTGGTTCCTAATGCGTTGGACCCGATGGCCATCTATTGTGACAACACAGGTGCCATAGCTAATGCAGAGGAGCCAAGGTCACATAGCAAGCTGAAGCACATCAAGCTACGTTTCCATGCTATTCGCGAGTATGTCCAAGATGGTGACATAAAGATTTGCAAAGTACACACTGATCTGAATGTGGCGAATCCGTTGACTAAACCTCTCCCTAGAGGAAAGCATGACCAACACCAGAACGCCATGGGTGTTAGGTATATTACCATGCAATCTAGATTATTGACTCTAGTGCAAGTGGGAGACTGTTGGAGATATGCCTAAGAGGCAATAATAAAAGTGGTTATTATTATATCTTTGTGTTTATAATGAATGTTTACATCCCATGCTATAATTGTATTATTAGGAAACACTAATACTTGTGTGTTTTGTAAACGTAAAAGAGTCCCTAGTAAGCCTCTTGTTGAACTAGCTTGTTGATTAATAGATGATCATGGTTTCCTGATCATGGACATTGGATGTCATTAATAACAAGGTTATATCATTAGGAGAATGATGTGATGGACACACACCCATAGTAAGTGTAGCATAAGATCAAGTCATTAAGTTCGTATTGCTACAAGCTTTCAAATGCATAGTAACCTAATCCTTCGACCATGAGGTTATGTTAATCACCATCACCGGATGGGTACTTTGATGACATCAAACACCGCTTCGTAACTGGGTGGTTATAAAGGTGTAATTGGGTATTCTGAAAGTATGTGTTGAAGCGCATGGACCAAGATTGGGATTTTTCCATCCATATGACGGATAGATATGCTCTGGGCCCTCTCGGTGGAATGTCATCTAGTTAGCTTGCAAGCATGTGATTAGGTCACAAGGGATGACATATCATGGAACGAGTAAAGAGTACTTATCAGTAATGAGGTAGAACTAGGTATGGAGATACCGATGATCAAACCTCGGATAAGTAGAGTATCACGTGACAAAGGGAATTGGTTTTCGTATGTATATGGTTCTATCGATCACAAAGTCATCGTTGAGTATGTGGGAGTCGTTATGGATCTCTAGATCCCGCTGATGGTTATTGATTGGAGAGGTGTCTTCATCATGTCTGCATATTCGCGAACCGTAGGATGACACACTTAAGGTTCGATGCTGTTTAGGTAGATATGGAATGTGCGTTGGAGACCGAATGTTGTTCGGAGTCTCGGATTGGATCTAGGACATCACGAGGAGATCCGGAATTGTCTGGAGAATAAGATTCATATAATGGAGATCATTTTCTAGGTTCGGAAATGTTCCAGAGTGTTTATATGGGGATTCTAGAAGGTTTCAGAATGTTCCGGAAGGTTCTAGAAAGTTCTATGGAGTTTACTTGAAAACCAAGAAAGGAAAAAGGGGAAACTTGGGGGGGGGGAAGGAAACTCCCCCCAAGCCCCCCTTGTGCGCCGGCCCTAGATGTGGCCCTAGGGGTGGGAACCCTAGGCGCCACCCCTCCCTCTATAAATAGAGGGGTGGAGGCGCCCCCCTTGAGCCTCCTTCCACTCCTTGCACTAGCCGCCTCTCTCCTCCTCCTTCGCTCTGCTCTGGCTTAGGCGCAGCCCTGAAGAATTCTCTACTCCACCACCACCAGCACACCGTCGTGCTACTGGGATTCCGTGGAGAGATATACTACCTCTGCTGCTCGCTGGAACGGGGAGAGGAAGGTCTGCATCGACTCCGCACGTGTGATCGATTGCGGAAGCGCTGTCGGAACACGGCGCCGAAAGGCTCGTCCACTCGATCTTGAGATCGGCAAGTGATCATCTACATCAACCACGAGATCCGATCTCGCATAAGGTTTTCGGATCTACAAGGGTTAGTACATATCTATCTCGTTGCACATGTCTAATAGATTAGATCTTGGCTTTTATCTAGATTAGATCTGGGTTTTGTTCATTCTTGTGGTAGAATTTTTTTGTTTTTCCATGCTACGAACCCATCAGGTACATACCTCAAGATCACCGCCATTTGTTCTTTTATTGACTTATCACGAGACTCATCAACAAGCACCGCAAACCGACGCCCTTTCACTTTGTAAATAATTGCATTCCTTGTCTCGTGTGCACAAGCTTTCACTAAATCTTTCTGTATTTTAGGAGCAATCATTTGACAATTCTTGGGAGCATTTACACCAAGAACACTTGTAGCTTTGGGATCTTTATTTTTGTACCATTCCAACATCTCTAGAAAGTTGCTCTTATTACTTGATCTTGAGGATTCATCATGCCCACGAAAAGAAAGAGCTTGCAAAAGAAAAAACCTCGCAATACCTAAAACAATAATCAAGCGAGCTTTATATTTCTCCTCTTTCTCCGCGTTTTTCTCAAACCACACATACGCCAAACTTTGCCTCTGATGTTTGAAATCAACGTTGCACTTCCTTGCCTTGTTGTATGTACTATCAGGTCCTCCAACATGAGCATTGAAAGTTTCAAGTCCCCGTCTCCAATTAACATAACCATCTTAGTGAATGTATCATTTTCCCAATTACCAATCCTTAGAGGTCTAAAGAGATAACAATAAAAGCAATAAGCTTCATCCTTTTGCATACTATATTCTAGCCAATCAAATCTGTCAAACCATGTTTTTATAAATCCTCTCATTTGATCCCCTTGCAATTTCCGTGGAAAAACATGGTCACGTGGTTGACATGGACCCATAGACAAATATGCTCTCTTAGCTTCATCTCTAATATTTGGATCAAACTCATATATTGGTTTTCGAAGAGCCAGATCAGCAACAATGTCATCCATATTAAGTTCAATGCGGACTCTTTTTTGTGTTGGCAGCGTTGCTAAACTAGTACTAGGTGCATCTTTGTTTGGGTAATATTTCTTCATCCTAGAAAATGGCAGAATTATTTCATTATTTGAAACAATCTAATTATAAATTTAGAAGCAACCAATCAACAATACATATCAAACCTAAATTACAGATTTTAGGGGATGGGAACGAGTCCTAATGGAAATCATACCTAGCGAGTGAACCAGTCTGTTGTGGTGCCGCTGGAAAGCAGATGTGGAGCTTCTTCGCCTGTTGACGACTGGTGCCATTCGCTGCCGGCTGCCGCCCACTAAGGAGATGCCGAGACGGAGATGGAGAGACGAACTGACGTGACATGGGAGTCTGTCGCTGGCTGGTTGCCTTTTGCGATCGACTAGATCAACGCAAAATTAGGCCATTAGCGATCAATGAACGGGCGGAGGCCTGCGGGAGTTAGCGACCATATTTTACTATCACATGGGCCAAGGTGCTAGGATGGGCTGACTGTGACTGGTGCTGGGACGGGCCAGGTGGTGCTATTACTTTGGGCTAGACAATTTTGGCCCAAAAAATACTATAAATACCTTTGGGCCATTTAGCTGGACCAATGCTACAGCCCAGGTAGCACCAGGCCCAGCTCCGCCCCTGCTAAAGCCAACATGTCACTAATAATCTTACACTTCTTGTACCATGGTATCAAGGAAAACAAGAGATTTGATACATGGTTTATGCTGGCACTTAAACCATGCTGAGAAAGGTATAATTCCAACCTTTTCATAGGATTTGGTGCTTGTTGTTCATTGAAAATTGTTGCATGAAGCCTACAGTAATGTAATGTGGTGTTGAAATTTACGAGCTTGTGGCCCACAAAAGTAAAGATTAATTTGTCTCACACTGATCCATCCAAGATGCACGCCACAAAATCTTACTTCCTCATGTGGTTGAGAAGGCACATACAAATGCCATGGAATCAAGGTCATGTTCACAACAACACCTTGAGTTCAAGACTAACTCAGTCCATGGTATGTGTCCATGAGACTGTCAACTATATTATAGTAAAAGGAGTTAGAACGCCTTTTGGAACAGGATCAACAAATATTTGCTGCCAAATTGCACGATTGCTAAGGAGATCTAGATGCAAGTGTTGCAACCTGACTAGGCCATTGCTTGGGGGAAAGCAATGTTTTTTGGGGACAGTAATGTCATGACCATGCATATAGATGTGATATGCCGTCGCCTTGGCCTTGGGCCACCCTTGCCAGAAGGAGGGTCGATGCATTGGAGCATATAGACAAGAGCAGTTGCACAGGGACCCAGCGCACTAAAGTGAAGAAATTGAACTTGTCTACTTCCTCTCTCCTTCTCTCTTCTTCTCATGGTGTAGTTGCTTTCCACTAGCTACCTATGTCAGTCTCACTTCCTAGTGATCGCCACACGAACCAAACATGCCCTAAGAATTGAAGGAGTACTTAGGTATGTACATGATAGGTGCATACGTATATTGTTAAACTGTGTCCGAAGAGACAAGTTGCCAACGTGATTCTTGCCAGCACAGGCCACTGTGCACTATGGTGTTTGACTGACACCACAATATCTTCTTCCTCCAGGCCGACGAGCCGATGCAGAGGGTCTTCGATCTCAAGACGGTGCTTCACGCTGATGGCGAACCAAGTGGCGCTGTCCCCGGTGTTGCTGTTGATGGCCATGCTCTGAGATTTAGTCTGAGATGCGACAGAGAAGGACGTGATCGCTGATGACCCTCAAGTATAGGGGGTGTATTGCAGTATTTTCGATAAGTAAGAGTGTCAAACCCAACGAGGAGAAGAAGGTGTTGATGAGTGGCTTGGAGCAGGAATTCTCTGTAAATACTTAGCAAACGGATTTTTAGGGGTTTTTGGTAATGCAGATAAATAAATAAAGTACGAGTAAATAAAAGACGATAATAATAGATGCATCAAGTTGTCCAATCCTTTATTTAGCAAAGGACAAGCCGGTTGTATTACTTAAGATGACCAAACGTTCTCGAGGACACATGGAAATATTGTCAAGTGCTTTCGCTTCATATAGTTGATTAATCTTCTTTAGTTTAATAAGTGTTGTGTGGGTGAACCTGCGTTAATGTATTGACCTTCCTAGGACTAATACATACTTGTGATTATACTCCTTGCAAGCATCTGCAAGTAGAATAAAGTAATTAAGATAGAAACCTAACAACAACTTTAAACTCTGAGATCCTACACTCCCTTGTGCAAAGGTTTCCTAACGAGTGTTCAAGTTTCTGTCACTCCGCCAACCCCTACGATTAGTAGCCAAATACATAATGCATTCTCCTAGGCCCAAAAAGGTGAAGTGTCATATAGTCAACATTCACATGACACCACTAGAAGAATAACACCACAACTTAAATAACAAACTATTGAATCATTTTCAACACAATTCCACTACTAACAACATGACTTCTCCCATGTCCTCAAGAACTAAACAAAATACTCACGAGACATCATATGGATCAAGATCAGAGATGGAATAATGATAAGCAACAATCTGAACATAACAATAATTCAATGGTTCCACTCAATAGCATCAAGTAATCAACACCGAGAAAGTTTCCCCTAAGAACTATGCAAGATTCAACCCAATTGTTACAGCAGTACGGAGTGGTGATGATGGTGCTGGTGGAGATGATGATGGAAATGATGATGATGACGATCCCAATGAAGTCCAGCTTGATGGTGGTGTTGATGGTGATGATCTCCCCTCTCCGGGAAGGAATTTTCCCAGCAGATTTCTGCCTACCGGAGAGCTCTTTCTCTCTCTACAGTTTTCCTCCCTGTAGAGGCAGCAGAATCTTTCTGTGGTCGCTCTTCCAGTCTTAGGGTTTCGTGGGGAATATATACGCCAAAGAGCAGAGCTAGAGGTAGGCCAGGGTGGCCACACCACGTGGTGGCGCGGCCAAGGCTGGCTCGCGCCAGGGGTGGTGTGGGCCCCCTGTGGCCCATCTCCGCTCCCCCTTCTGGCATCCTTCATCTTCTAGAAAAATAGGATTTTCCATATATTTTCTGGGTGACGAGGGTTTAACTCATCAATGCCCATTGTTACGGACTTGGGTTTTGGAGAAGAGAGGAGCACTGGAGATCTCGGTACGGCTAGCAAACAAGCACACAGGGATGCAAGGTTTACCCAGGTTCAGGCCTCGTAGAGGACCCTACTCCTGCTTGTCTGCTCTTGATTGATGATGATCCGAAGGATTACAATGTCGCCGATGGCGGTGGATGCGCAGATTGGATCTGGCGTATGTCTAGATCTATTGTGGTGATCGTAGATCTGTCTATTAGGATATTGTGGGAGTCGCGATTGAGAGGTTGCCTTCTCGTTGGACCCTCCTAGCCTTTATATATGGGGAGTCTAGGTCTCAGGTACCAATACGAGTTGGTGATAAGTTAGCTTCAAACTCTAGTATTGAGATTTCCTTGTCTTGTGCGTTTGGGAGTCGCGATCTGTTGTGGGCTTCATACCACTCGAACCGTCATAGGCGTCATGGACCTTGGCAATTCGTCGAGTGGGCCTTCCGTCGAGCCGCACCAGGTAGTCTGTAGTTAAGTGCCTATTGGGCATACCCATGTCAATAGCCCCCGAGTGTCCATGTGAATCATAGATTCGGGTGGAGACTCAGAAGTCTTGATCTTCGCATTAGGATGTCGGAGTCGACAATTGTGTCGAGTGCGAAGCACTTCACCCAGAAGTACATCGAGTGAGTCGAATTTGTAGCAGTTCATAGGGATGATGGTAAACGTGCCTGGTGCGCTCGATGGATCGAGACCAGATAATTGCTCTAGGGAAAACACAACGCTACCTACTCAAACTCGAGTCCCCAGACTTGAATTTGGAAATTGCTGACGTAATTCGACTCAGGCCGCGGAGGTCTTACAGGAGTCAAACTCCAGTTGATAAGTATGTGTACCCAACGCGTCCGTCGGGATTTTCTTCATGTCGTAGACACGGTATTAAACTGGTAGAGCGCAGTGGATGTGGTTGCCAGGCCATCATATTGTATATGTAGGTCTTATCTTTACGTCGTAGACGTAGCATCCGAATGTTTATCACCACGGAGGTGTTTCGGGTAGCCAAGGAGACGTTGTCTCTAAACTTGACTTTGCAATGTAAGTGGGGCAGAGTCGCCAATGAGTTCGATTGCTGTAAGCGAGTCAATATTGTGGATGCAGTCGACACAACGGATTATAGGGTGCGTGACCAGTGCTCCCTATGGGAGTATCCCCAGAGTGTCTGTTCGAGTCGTAGACTCGAGCAGAGACTTATAGTCATTGGTTGCATAGCCATAATGATCCGGAAGTGCTTCAGATGATCTTGCGAATGCCATTAACGCCAGCGCTTTTTCGAATGCATGACTAGCGCTCCCTATGGGAGTAGCCCCCGAGTCCTTAGTCGAATCGTGGATTCGAGTGAGGATTTGGAGCGTGCCACTCGAAGATCTTGTATATGCGCGTCCAACTCTCCAGTTTGGAGTAGCCCCCGAGTGCCTGGCGGAGTCGTAGACTCGGGCAGAGACTCGAGTCTTGTATCTTGCAGTCGTAGTTAAAAATCATGCGAGGAGAAACCACTGATCAGGAAGTGCATCGAGTCAGCATCTCATGCATAAGGAGCTTGAATCGATGATGCAGTTGGAGTCGACACAGTTACTTATGTCGGGTACGTCTCTAGCACCACATCTATCGGGTGCGTGACCAGCACCACATCTATCGGGTGCATGGCCAGCATCGCATCTTTGTAGCATCAAGCGATGCAATCATCCGATGAGGAACTCGACTCAGGTCTTGAGTGTATGGCGTAGTCAGTTGTTTTGTCGACTCCTGTTGGAGGACCCGATAGAATAGCTCGACGTAGTTGAGATGCTTGTAAGCTACATAAAACATTAAGAATTGTGAAGTACTTGTATCTTGTAAAGGATATATGCATGTCGGTTTGCAAAGTAAAATTTTGGTACCAATCGAGTCGCCACTTTTGTACTGCATGCTAGCCCTTTTCGTTAGCCTGATTACCCTTAGTCTCAGTACCTTGCCGAGGTACTCGAAGTTCAAGGATTCGACGATCAGGCAGAATCAGCTACTCGGGCTGTCGCGTATGAGGTGCTCGAGTGCGCGGAGTCGACGACACGTTAGGTTACTCGAATAGGGTGCAGCCCTCGAGTGTTTCGAGTGCGAGTAAAAGTAAGAAAGAAATCAAAATTAAGTAGAGAACTTAGCTTTGTTGGGTGTCGACGTGGCAGACGGACTTGACACCGGCGCACGACTCGCCACCAACCTAAGATTGTAGTGGGTAACCGCAGTCGAAGACTGTAACGGGTCGCTGGCTGATGGCGGTGACAGGTCGCGGGAGTCGATGCAACCTGCGGGTCACCCGAGTCGAAGACCACGGCGGGTCACCCGAGTCGAAGACCGCAGTGGGTTGATGGAGTCGAAGACCGAAGCGGGTCGCCGATGCCAAAGGACCCCCCGAGTCGCTAGATCCGAAGACCGCAGTGGGTCGCCATAGCCGAAGGAGCCCCCGAGTGTAGCATCGAGGTCATTGATGGAGTCAAGACAACATTTGTGAGCCGATGCGGTGGACCGGAGTCAACGCGGTAGCGGGTCGCCGAGGCCGGTGGCGGTAGCGATTTGCCGTAGCCGATGAGGACAGCGTATCACCGGAGTCGAAGACCGCAACGGGTCATCGATGCCGAGGGAGGCCCTCGAGTCGCTAGAGCTGATGGCGGCAGTGGGTCGACCCAGCCAAAGACCGTAGCGGGTCACACGACGGAGTCGGCGCAGCCCCCGTGTGTAGAGTTGACGCGGTCGTGTAATCGGGGTCGATGGACCGGAATCGTCGCGGTAGAGGGTGGCCGAGATTGAAGCCAATGCGGCGGCGGGTCACCTGAGCTGATAGCTACAGTGGGTCCACACAGAAGCTGCCGAGTAGCAGATGTGGAGGCCACCAAGTTGTTGATGAGGGAGTCGCCGAGCTCCCGAGCCAAGCAGTGAAGTCTATGTCTCCAATATACACGCGAGTCAGCTACGCATACATGCTGGTGGTCATCTTGCCGAGCGAGGTGATATCAATATAGTTGGCTACAGCATTCAACCGGAAGGAGTTGGCGTGGCGAAATCGACGACTCGCGGTAGTCAGTCACGTCTAAGCGGGCATTGATGTCCGAACGGAGACCAGTATAAAGTCGCATGCCGTCCTGCCGAGTTTGATTAAGACGATAGCTGGTTTCTAATTTCCAAATTAATCTATTCACGTGATTTCTTTGTCCTTGCGCTGCACTAACGTGAAAAAGTGTCTAGCTTCCACGACTTTGTAAATTGATCCTTCGGGTGATGTTTGCTATTTCCAAATTACTCTTTAAGTGCCCGACGGGGTGCCAACCTGACTTTTTTTCTTCAGATTTGACTGATCGGTAGGCGAGTCATGATTGATTCTTCACATAAACGGATTGAATCGTGTTCAGTATTGGGACTTAGTCTGAACTGCTAGGTTGTTGTTTTCTCCACCGAATCTTTCCAGGACCCGAGGCTATTACCGGCTCCGCATGTAGTTCGCAGCACAGCTGAATACGGCAGTCGCATCACGTCCAGAGGCTCCTACGACCGAAGTATTATACTCTAGTCTTCCGTATCGCTGTTAACAGGATGATCCGATTGGAAGTAGTTTGTTATTTTGGCTGATGTATAAAGTCATTGATGAAGTAGATCGCCGCCCGCAAGTAGCATGTGAACATGGAGTTTGATGAAGTCGATGATACACACGAGCGATTCGTGTCCGCGGGCCAATGGGGAAATCGAGCCTCCTCTGTGTGGTTAGTTTCCTCCGCAAAGCTGGTGCTTGTTGGTGAAGATATGGAGCTCTCCGAAACGATGAGTTGATCATACGTGATCTAGCCGATGACGGCGATGGTCGAGGGATCTCGCTCAGATGATGCTGGCAAGTAGTAGATTGCCGGTGATGGGGCCGTCAAGATCGCAACATGAGCGCTCCTTGATTCTCACAGACGGCACCAATTGACGAGGGTTTAACTCATCAATGCCCATTGTTATGGACTTGGGTTTTGGAGAAGAGAGGAGCACTAGAGATCTCGGTACGGCTAGCAAACAAGCACACAGGTACGCAAGGTTTACCCAGGTTCAGGCCTCGTAGAGGACCCTACTCCTGCTTGTCTGCTCTTGATTGATGATGATCCGAAGAATTACAATGTCGCCGATGGCAGTGGATGCGCAGATTAGATCTGGCGTATGTCTAGATCTATTGTGTTCTATCTATTGTGGCGATCGTAGATCTGTCTATTGGGATATTGTGGGAGTCGCGATTGAGAGGTTGCCTTCTCATTGGACCCTCCTAGCCTTTATATATGGGGAGTCTAGGTCTCAGGTACCAATACGAGTTGGTTACAAGTTAGCTTCAAACTCTAGTATTAAGGTTTCCTTGTCTTGTGCGTTTGGGAGTCCGTATCCATGTGGGCTTCATACCACTCGAACCGTCATAGGCGTCATGGACCTTGGCAATTCGTCAAGTGGGCCTTCCGTCGAGCCGCACCAGGTAGTCTGTAGTTGAGTGCCTATTGGGCATACCCATGTCACCGGGATTTTCTGATCTTCGTGAATTTTGCCTCCAAACAGTGCCTTTTCCATCAAAATCCTGACTTCAGCGGTCCATCCTCCAAAAGTCATCAACCATGCAAAAACATATGAAATGACATAAGTATCATCTCTTAATATGAAATATATCAATGAATAGCAGTAAATTATGATATAGAATAGTGATGCAAAATGGACGTATCAACTCCCCCAAGCTTAGACTTCGCTTGTCCCCAAGCGAAAACCGAGCTCAATAAACATGACCTCATGTTTATGGACTAAAGTGTCGATAAAAGAATACAGACAAGAAGCATCACATTCATCAATACATAAATCATAATAAAAGACAACTCACTATTATATAACTTAACTTGTAATAATTAAAGGAAACACAATAAAGATACACAAGGTAAATCATAATTGGTAATGGTTGATACGTCCATTTTGCATCACTATTCTATGTCATAATTCACTGTTATTCATTGATATATTTCGTATTGAGAGGTGATACTTATGTTATTTCATCTGTTTTTGCATGGTTGATGACTTTTGGAGCATGGACCGCTGCAGTCAGGATTCTGATGGAAAAGGTGTTGTTTGGAGGCAAAATTCGCGAAGATCAGAAAATCCGGGAAAATATACGGAAAATCCTATTTTTCCAGAAGATGAAGGAAGCCAAAAGGGGGCCAGAGATGGGCCATAGGGGCCCACACCACCCCCTGGCACGGGCTAGCCTAGACCGCGCCACCAGGTGGTGTGGCCGCCCTGGTCCACCCCTAGCACTCCCCTCTGGCGTATATTATCCTCCCGAAACCCTAAGACTCGGGGAGCAACCACAGAAAGATTCCACCGCCTCTACGGGGTGGAAAACACCGAGAGAGAGAGAGAGAGAGATCTCCGGCAGACAGATTTCTGCCGGGGGAATTCCTTCTCGGAGAGGGGAGATCATCGCCATCAACACCACCATCAAGCTGGACTTCATCGGGATCATCATCATCACCACCATCATCACCATCAGCACCCTCATCACCATCTCCATATTGCTGTAACAATTGGGTTGAATCTTGCATTAGTTCTTAGGGGAAACTTTCCCGGTGTTGATTACTCCTTGTAGTTGATGCTATTGAGTGAACCATTGAATTATTGTTTATGTTCAGATTGTTATACATCATTATTCCATCTCTGACCATGATCCATATGATGTCTTGTGAGTAGTTCGTTTTGTTCTTGAGGACATGGGAGAAGTCATGTTGTTAGTAGTGAGTTGTGTTGAGAAAGATTCAATAGTTTGATATTTAAGTTGTTGTGTACTTCTTCTAGTGGTGTCATGTGAACGTCGACTACATGATACTTCACCTATATGGCCTAGGGGAATGCATTATGTATTTGGCTACTAATCGTAGGGGTTGCCGGAGTGACAGAAACCTGAACCCCCGTTAGGAAACCATTGCACAAGGGACGTAAGGGTCTTAGAGTTTAAAGCTGTGGTTAGGTTTCTACCTTAATTACTTTCTTGTACTTACGGATGTTTGCAAGGGGTATAATCACAAGTATGTATTAGTCCTAGGAAGGTCGGTACATTAGCACAGGTTCACCCACACAACACTTAGCAAGCTAAAGAAGATTAATCAACTATATGAAGCGAAAGCACTTGACGGTCTTCCCATGTGTCCTCGAGAACGTTTGGTCATCTTAAGTAATACAACCGGCTTATCCTTTGCTGCATAAAGGATTGGGCCACTTGCTGCATTTATTCCTACTGTCTTCTATTTACTCATACTTTGTTTACTTGCTTTATCAAAAACCCCTAAAAATCCGTTTGCTAAGTATTTGCAGAGAATTCCTGATCCATACCACTAGCCAGCACCTTCTGCTCCTCGTTGGGTTCGACACTCTTACTTATCGAAAATACTGCGATACACCCCTATACTTGTGGGTCATCAAGACTATTTTCTAGCGCCGTTGCCGGGGAGTGAAGCGCTATTGGAGAGTGGAACTGGTAAAGGAAACTTCTACTGTGAGTATTGTTTACTTCTGCTAGTTGCTTTATTTTCGTTATGGATAATTCGCTGAGTTTCTTATTTGGTAATGTTACTACCGCTGCTAAGGTAGTAGATAAGCCACCACCTGCTGAGAATGATGTTTTTAAAATACCTACAAGAATTATTGATCGTGTTATGGATAACTATTATGTTGGGGATGGAACTGTCCATTCCGGTGATCATTTACTCTTTATACACGAATTATGCGGGTTGTTCAAGTGTGTAGGTATTACTACAGATCAAGTTAAGAAGAAGTTATTCTCATTATCGCTGAAAGGAAGAGCTAAGGAATGGTATAAGCTGCTGAAGAATGGTCAAGCTCTGGAATGGGAGGAAATAGTGCCTCTCTTTTATTCAAATATTTATCCTCCTAGTGAGATTCATAAAGATCAGAATCAAATATACAACTTTTGGCCTCTTGATGGAGAGAGTACAGCTCAAGCTTGGGGGAGATTGAAGTTACTAATGCTCAAATGTCCCATTCATGAGCTCCCCAACAATATTATTATCAATAACTTTTATGAAAGGCTCCCTCTACATGACAAGGATTTATTGGATGCTTCTTGTGCTAGATCATTCACTCGCATGGAAGAAGAAACTAAATGGGATCTTCTGGACCGTATTCAAGACAATGCTGAAGCTTGGGAGAATGACAAAGGTAGAAAGTCAGGTATAAATTACGATTATGAATGCATTGAATCTTTTATGGGAACTGATGACTTTCAAAATATTAGTAATGCTTATGGTCTTGATTTACAAGTTATTACGAATTGCTTTAGGGCTTTTGCTTCTTATATTGAAATCCCAAAAAGGGGATGGAACAAGTACCATGCACCTTATAAAGATATCATTCACTGTGTTCCTATTGGGAGTACTGAGTTTTACACTATTGATCACATCTTACCTGAACTTTATATCGAGAAACCCTTCCCAGATAAGTGAAAGGAACATCCTATGATAACTAGTGTAATCACTAAAAGTGCAAAGAGAACTGTAAAACCTGATGAACAAATAAACATTGAACCTGTTGTAGCAATTGTGAAAGACCTTGTCACTAAAAGCATAGAGGATGGACACATAGTCTTTTGTGAGGATGCTTCTAACATTGTTTCACATCCTAATAGAAGTAAAAAAGCTAGTGTCCCTGTGCTTTCTGTTAGAATTGGTGATCATTGCTATTATGGTTTATGTGATATTGGTGCAAGTTTCAGTGCTATTCCTTATGAGCTTTACAGATAAATTATGCATGAAATCAGTCCCTACGAATTGGAAGAGATTGATGTGGTTATTCACCTTGCTAATAGAGAGACCATCTCTCCAATTGGTATTGTACGAGACATGGAAGTTCTTTGTGTAAGATTAAGTACCCTGCTGATTTTCTAGTACTTGGTTCAGCTGCTAGTAAAACTTATCCTATTATTTTTGGTAGACCTTGATACATTGCAAATGTATCTATAATTTTTGATGTTCCATGCTTGGTTTTATCCACTTTCTTGTGTTTTGTCCACACTTTGGAGTACTTTTCATATGATTTCTTGGACTAACCTATTAACAAGAGCCACAGTTCCAGCTGCCTGTTTTCTGCTGTTTTTGGTTCCAGGAAAGTCAGAAAATGAATATTCTCGGAATTGGACGGGACAAAAGCCAAAGTGCCTATGTTTCCAGAAGTCATCAGATGCCAGAATACGAGACAGAGAGGGGCCAGAGGGCGGCCACACCACCTGGCCACACGACCAGGCTTGGCTCGCGCCAGGGGGTGGTGTGGCCAGCCTAGGAACCCCCTCGGCCTCCCCTTCCGCCTATAAGATGCCCTCGGGACGGAAACCCTAAGGGCCCGATCAAAAATCCATGAAAGAGTCTGTAGCTGCCATCATCTCCATCCCTAGACCGGGAGGGATCTGAAGCTCTTCCCGGCACCCTGCCGGAGAGGGGAATTCACCCTGGAGGCCTTCTTCATCACCATGCAA
This sequence comes from Avena sativa, assembly GCA_916181665.1. Classification (NCBI taxonomy): domain Eukaryota; kingdom Viridiplantae; phylum Streptophyta; class Magnoliopsida; order Poales; family Poaceae; genus Avena; species Avena sativa. The sequence continues at coordinate 620,865,418 of OV702288.1, read as the reverse complement.
GCCTCCGGAGTGATGCGTGAGTTGTTCATCCTTGGACTACGGATCCATGTAGTAGCTAGATGGCTGGTTCTCCTCCTTTGTGCTTTCATGTTTAGATCTTGTGAGCTCCGTTCATGATCAAGATCATCTATTTGTAATTCTGCATGTTGTGTTTACGGGGATCCGATGGATATTGAGATGCTATTTCATATTGATTATTGATTCTATCATGTCTTTGTTATTTGTGATCTTGCATGCTTTTCGTTGTTAGTAGCTATCTTGGCCAAATAGATGCTAGCAACACCAAGAGTTAGTATTTATGCTCAATAGTGGGTTCATGCCTCTGGTAATCTGGGGAAGTGACAGAAATCTCTAAGGTACTAGATGTGCGGTTGCTACTAGGGAGAAAACAATAATCTTTTGTTCATAGAACAATCGTATTGTTTACTTTACACGTAGTTCGTAAAGCAATAATCTGTTGCTTGCAACTTAATACTGGAGGGGGTTCGGCTGATAATCTGAAGGTGGATTATTAGTCATAGATGCAGTTGGATGGCGGTCTATGTATAATGTTGTAATGCCTAATCAAGTCTCAAAGGAGTCAAGATGATTAGTATATGCATGTATTGCTTTCTCGATGTTTGTCAATTGCCCCACTGTAATTTGTTCACCCAGCATGTTATCTATCTTAAGGAGAGCCACCTCTAGTGAACTATGGATCCCGGTCCTTTTTCTTTACATACAATCTATAAACTGTTTACTGCCTTGTGTTTACTTTCTGCAAACTATTACTTCTTTCCATTCGATACGTTTAATCCTTTGTTTTCCACAAAACACGGTGAGATTGACAACCTTATCGCAAGTTCGGGACAAAGTTCTATGGTTGTGTTGTGTAGGTCTCCACGTTGCTACTAGCACCGGTAGTGCGCCCTGCCAAGGCTCAGCTAGCAACACCTTTGGGGTGTTTCCTTGCTCCTACTGGTTCGATTAAACCATGGTTTCATAACTGACGGAAACTTGCTGTTGTCCTCATCATACCTTCCTCTTGGGGTTCCCAACGAGCTCTACATCAACACCGCACCAGCACTTTTCTGGCGCCGTACACTGAGCCATCAAGCATTTTTCTGGCGCCATTGCCGGGGAGTCAAGGACATCTTCACAAGGGGAGTCCCTCATAACCAATCTCTTTACTTTGTTATTTTTGTTTTGCTTAGTTTTTTTTGTTTTGTTTGCTTATTTCTTTATCAAAAACACAAAAAAATTAGTTCTACTAGTTTGCTTTCTTATTTGAAAACACAAAAAATGACTACTCTTGAAAACACTAAGTTGTGTGACTTCACTAGCACCAACAACAATGATTTTATGAGCACACCTATTGCTCCACGTGTGCTTGAAGATACCTTTTTTGAGATAAAACCTGCTTTACTCAATCTTGTTATGAGAGAACAATTTTCTGGTATTGGTAATGAAGATGCTGCTGCCCATCTAAATAACTTTGTTGAACTTTGTGAGATGCAAAAGCATAGGGATGTAGATGGTGATATTATTAAGCTGAAATTGTTTCCTTTCTCTTTGAGAGGAAAAGCTAAAGAATGGTTGAATTCCTTAACTAGGAATAGTATTAATTCTTGGACTAAGTGCAAAGATGCTTTCATTGGAAAATACTATCCTCCTGCTAAGATTATATCTATGAGAAGTGAAATAATGAAGTTTAAACAACTTGATAATGAACATGTTGCTCAAGCTTGGGAAAGAATGAAATCTTTGGTAAAGAATTGTCCCACTCATGGACTGACTGCTTGGATGATCATCCAAACTTTTTATGCAGGATTGAACTATTCTTCAAGGAACCTATTGGATTCTGCTGCTGGAGGTACCTTTATGACCATCACTTTGGGTGCTTCAACAAAACTTCTGGACAATATGATGGTTAATTATTCTGAATGGCATACTGAGAGATCTCCACAAGGTAGGAAGGTAAATTCTGTTGATGAAACTTCCTCATTGAGTGATAAGATTGATATTATTATGTCTATGCTTGTTAATGGGAAAGCCTATATTGATCCAAATAATGTTCCTTTGGCTTCTTTGGTTGCTCAAGAAGAGCAAGTTGATGTGAACTTCATAAGAAACAACAACTTTGGCAATAATGCTTATAGGAGTAATTTTGGTAACAACAATTATAGGCCCTACCCTCCTAATAATACTTATGGCTATAATGGTAAACTTGGATCACCTAGTGAAGGAAGAATTTTAGAAGTTGAAAGAGCCACTAAAAACTTCATGCAAATGCAATATGAGCACTACCATTTTGAAGAACATTAGCCATCAACTCGAGAGTCTAAATAGGGAAATTCCTAGTTTACAATTGAAACTCTCTAATGCTGAAAGAAATATATCATCTTTGTCTGAAGCTCAATCCTCTTTGATCAATAAAATGGCTGCTAAACATGAAACTAATGAGAATCTCTTTGCAGCTACTAATGCCATACAAGTAAGAATTGATGAAAATGTTAGACTATTAGCTGAATTACATGCTAAGTGGGAGAGAGAAGATGAAATTGCTAGAAACATTAGTGTTTCTACTATCACCACCACTAGTGTTGAGGCTAGTAATAGTTTTACTACTCTAGATGATAAATTTGATTTAGATCTTGATGGTTGCAATATCTCTGAAGTTATTAAGTTCCTACAAAAGCTTGCTAAAAGTCCTAATGCTAGTGCTATGAACATGGCCTTTACAAAACACATTACTGATGCTCTCATAAAGATTAAAGAAGAAAAGATGAAACATAAAGCTTCTATTCCTATAAAACAAGAAGATGGTTGGGAAACCATCATTAATATGAAAGTGAATGACTTTGATTTCAAAGCTTTATGTGATCTTGATAGTAGTGTTTCTATTATGTCTAGAAGGATTTATGATATGCTTGATTTGCCTCCACTTGAAGATTGTTATTTGAATGTCCCACTTGATGATAATGCTAAAAAGAAACTCATGTGGAGTCTTAATGATGTTCTTATTATGGTTAACAATGCCTATGTCCCTGTTGATTTCTATGTTTTGGATGTTGAATGCAATGCTTCTTGTCCTATTACTTTGGGGAGACCTTTTCTTAGAACTGTTGGTGCCATTATTGATATGAAAGAAGGCACCATTAAATATCAACTCCCACTCAAGAAAGGTATAGAACACCTTCCCTAAGAATAGAGAGAAGATTTCTTTTGCTTCTCCTATGAAAACAAAATTTGGTTTTAATGCTTCTTCATTTGAGAACACTTGATTCTTTTTCTTGCTTCTTATGCCTAACTTAAAGGCGTTAAAGAGAAGTACTTATTGGGAGATAACCCAAAAGTTTTAGTTGAGTCTTGGAAGCTATTACCTCAGTAATAACCGCTCCTTATCCTTTTTATTTGCTTTTTGTGCCAAGAGTAACCTCTAATGAGAGAGAAGAAATGATTGGGAAAGTTGCTGTCCCGAAACAGATTTATGTGCTTCACCGTAAAAATTCGTGTAAAATCTCTGAACGTCTTTTTGAGGCATGAATTTTTGTGCTTCTGCCCCAGGTTATCTAACTTTCGTTAGTTCAACACTTTTTGATTTGAGCAACAGAAGGTCTTCGAAAAAATTCGTCTTTACCTGCTGGTCTGTTTTGACAGATTTCTGCCATTTCTGCATTTGCTTCTAGTTGGTTCCTTTTTGAGTTCTTTTGGGGAATTGAGCTTTTTGAGGGAAGTGCTATAGTAGCTAGTGTTCTAATGGAATTTTATTTGGTTTTGGAACTGAACCTTAAGACTTATTTATCTTGAGTGCACTAATGTTGCTAATAAAGATTGTGTGAAGTTTTGTATGAAGGAAAATTTTTAGGTGTATGGAAGGAGTGAGTAACGAGATGAAGGATGGACTAAAGCTCAAGCTTGGGGATGCGACGCGTGTCACCCCAAGAAATCTCCAAGAAGTACAAGCGTCAAAGCTTGGGGATGCCCAAGGCATCCCCTTCTTCATCAATAAAAATTCCAGGTTTCTTCCAAACGCTTCTTTTTTATTGTTTCATGCACAGTTGTGTTGTTCTTGGAGCGTCTTCTTTTTTGTTTGCTTTTGTTTGCTTAGTTTTCTGAATAAATTGGTTGGACCCCCTCTTTCATACATTGGTTTGCAAATAGTTTGGTTTGGTTTGGAAAAGAGTAGGAAAGTTCATGCTTATGTGGTAAAAAGAGCTCGTTTTTGACTGTGGCATATGCTTTGTCATGCCATGCTTGATATAGTTTTGGCTTTATGCTTAGTATTCTTTGCTGTAGCATGAATTGTTATAAACAATTGAGATTCCTTAATGTGCCTTGGATGAATCATGTGTTGTTTTAGCATATTAAAGCATAGTATAGTGGTATTCTCCTTTGATGCTTTATTTGGGTTGACTTGGCGCATGCTCACACCATGTTATGACTATATCAAGTCACCATAGCCTTTATGATCCTTTAGTTTTCAACTTGTAGTATCACTTTATGCTTTGATCAATGATGTTTTGTCGCTCTACATGATTATGGCCATTATTGCTCTCTTAGTTTGTCGCTCCCAGTCTTTTGCTAGCCTCCACAACCAAGTATGAGTTCCACTCATGCATCCAACTCCTGAAACCAAGTTATTCCAAAGAGTCCACCATACCTACCTACTAGCTTATGCTATTCCAAGTATATTCATGCTTTTGTTTACCTTCCAAATTAAACTTGTTATGAGAAAACTAGTGATTAAAGCTCTCACGAACTTGATGGCACACTTTACTTTTCTTGCCCTTAATAAACTTGAACCATTGTGTCGTCTATGTTGTATATGCTTGCACTTATTTGTTGGGAATTAGCAGAACCATGCTGTCATGGGGAACGCTTTCAACATTGCACTTGGTACTTGTACCTGTTGATATCATGCTCTTTTGTATATGGATGTCGTCGGTGTGAAATGAAAGGGGAGCTTGTAAGTCCATGGAGTTATGTATATGTGTTAGAGAAACGCCTGGTCCGCTGGTCTAATCCATGCTGACATGGTGGAAACCTGCAGCGTAACCATAATGAGCCGTCTATGAAGCATTCTTCTTATAAAAAAAGAGTCCTATATTGAGAAAAAAAAGATTATGAAAAGAGGAAAGAGAGAAAAAGCACCATATTCCCATGGTAAATAAGAAGATTGCTGAGATGCTTGTTGTCTGCTTGCCTTGTCATTTTGATATGGGGATTCTTCTGTATCATCGGGCAAGGGGTACCCCATTGGCGGTTCTCTATGATACACATGTACTTACGATGACAAGAACTTACCGATGACTAAACTTGAGTAGCATGAGGAGCGGCCCTCGTATACAAGGGACATGAGATTTCTAACTTATACTTCGTCAAGCATGTACACCATAGTTTGTTCACTTTAACCTTAATCACTTCAAGATGCTTATGATAGGGGCAATGAGAGCTGAAAGCTATAAGTACCATAAGTTTTGGAAGCTCTTTATGAGACTTGAATCCCTGCTACCTTCTATGAAGGCCCTTCTTCCACCATTATATTGAGTCTCCACCTTCTACCTTTATGCACCTACTTTGAGAGCATAGTGGCCATTCTTAGTTCTATGTGCATTGTCCCAAGACTAGTTGATTGATGCATAACTTGATATTGCTTGTTTTAAACTTTTGTATCTAGTCACCCTTATGAACTTTGAAGGTGTCCTATGCATTTATATTTGCTACTCTATGAGGGACAAGCTGAATACTATTATGCTATGTTTTCTTTATGTGAAACAAACAAACGTCTTGCAAAGCATTGTTATTGATGAATCTTTTGTTTGTGCCTGTTCATGTTGCATCATAGTTTCTTTGTCTTATTGCTAGAACTTTTTCTTTCATGTTATGATTGAAGTACTATGATCCCAGCTTTGAGTGTTTTACAAATACTTTGATCATGTCTTTGACGGTGCATGTCACCTAAAAAATTATTCTTTCTTTTTATCACTTACCTACTCGAGGACGAGCAGGAGTTAAGCTTGGGGATGTTGATACATTGCAAATGTATCTATAATTTTTGATGTTCCATGCTTGGTTTTATCCACTTTTCTTGTGTTTTGTCCACACTTTGGAGTACTTTTCATATGATTTCTTGGACTAACCTATTAACAAGAGCCACAGTGTCAGCTGTCTGTTTTCTGCTGTTTTTGGTTCCAGGAAAGTCAGAAAATGAATATTCTAGGAATTGGACGGGACAAAAGCCAAAGTGCCTATTTTTTCGGAAGTCATCAGATGCCAGAATACGAGACGGAGAGGGGACAAAGGGCGGCCACACCATATGGCCGCGCGGCCAGGCTTGGCCCGCACCAGGGGTGGTGTGGCCAGCCCAGGCACCCCCTCGGCCTCCCCTTCCGCCTATAAGATGCCCTCGGGACGAAAACCCTAAGGGCCTGATAAAAACTCCACGAAAGAGTCTGTAGCCACCGTCATCTCCATCCCTAGATCAGGAGGGATCTGAAGCTCTTCCCGGCACTGATACATTGCAAATGTATTTATAATTTTTGATGTTCCATGCTTGGTTTTATCCACTTTCTTGTGTTTTTCCCACACTTTGGAGTACTTATCATATGATTTCTTGGACTAACCTATTAACAAGAGCCACAGTGCCAGCTACCTGTTTTCTGCTATTTTTGGTTCTAGGAAAGTCAGAAAATGAATATTCTCGGAATTGGACGGGACAAAAGCCAAAGTGCCTATTTTTTCGGAAGTCATCAGATGCCAGAATACGAGACGGAGAGGGGCCAAAGGCCGGCCACACCACCTGGCCGCACGGCCAGGCTTGGCCCACACCAGGGGGTGGTGTGGCCAGCCCAGGCACCCCCTCGGCCTCCCCTTCCGCCTATAAGATGCCCTCGGGACGAAAACCCTAAGGACCCAATAAAAAATCCACGAAAGAGTCTGTAGCCGCCGTCATCTCCATCCCTAGATCGGGAGGGATCTAAAGCTCTTCCCGGCACCCTACCGGAGAGGGGAATTCACCCTGGAGGCCTTCTTCATCACCATGCAAGCCTCCGGTGTGATGTGTGAGTAGTTCATCCTTGGACTACGGATCCATGTAGTAGCAAGATTGCTAGTTCTCCTCCTTTGTGATTTCATGTTTAGATCTTGTGAGCTCTGTTCATGATCAAGATCATCTATTTGTAATTCTGCATGTTGTGTTTGTGGGGATCCGATGGATATTGAGATGCTATTTCAGATTGATTATTGATTCTATCATGTCTTTGTTATTTGTGATCTTGCATGCTTTCCGTTGTTAGTAGCTATCTTGGCCAAGTAGATGCTAGCAACTCCAAGAGTAGTATTTATGCTCGATAGTGGGTTCATGCCTCTGGTAATCTGGGGAAGTGACAGAAATCTCTAAGGTACTAGATGTGCTGTTGCTACTAGGGAGAAAACAACAATCCTTTGTTCATAGAACAATCGTATTGTTTACTTTACACGCAATTCGTAAAGCAATAATCTGTTGCTTGTAACTTAATACTGGAGGGGATTCGGATGATAACCTGAAGGTGGATTATTAGTCATAGATGCAGTTGGATGGCGGTCTATGTATAACATTGTAATGCCCAATCAAGTCTCAAAGGAGGCAAGATCATTAGTATATGCATGTATTGCTTTCTCGATGTTTGTCAATTGCCCCACTGTAATTTGTTCACCCAGCATGTTATCTATCTAAGGAGAGCCACCTCTAGTGAACTATGGATCCCGGTCCTTTTTGTTTACATACAATCTATAAACTGTTTACTGCTTTGTGTTTACTTTTTGCAAACTATTACTTCCTTCCATTCGATACGTTTAATCCTTTGTTTTCAGCAAAACACGGTGATATTGACAACCTCATCGCAAGTTGGGGACAAAGTTCTGTGGTTGTGTTGTGCAGGTCTCCACATTGCTACTAGCACCAGTAGTGCGCCCTGCCAAGGCTCAGCTAGCAACACCTTTGGGGTGTTTCCTTGCTCCTACTGGTTCGATTAAACCTTGGTTTCATAACTGAGGGAAACTTGCTGCTGTGCTCATCATACCTTCGTCTTGGGGTTCCCAACGAGCTCTACATCAACACCGCACCAGCATTTTTCTGGCGCCGACACTGAGCCATCAGACCTTTCTTGAGTACTTGTGGAGCTATTATAGATTGCAAAAGGGATAAAATCTTGACTAAGTTTGATGGGGAATCTTATGAGTTTAATTTCTCGAAATTCACTAAAGAACCTTGTGAAGAGGAAACCCATAATGAGGATTTTAGAGTTGAACAACTTGCTTCTATTTCCCTTGCTCCTAACAATGCCTTGCAGCAATTTATGGAAGATCATGAAAGTGAAATCTTCATGGAAGAAAGGAATGAGATTGATGAGATTCTCCGTAATCAGCCTAAGATGCTTAAGCATAACTTGCCTGTAGAAGACTTGGGTACCACGTTGCCACCTAAAAAGGATCCGTTTTTTGATCTAAAACCTCTCCCTGATGATCTTAAATATGCTTACATTGATGATAAAAAGATATATCCTCTTATTATTAGCTCTAAACTTTCTGGAAAGGTAGAAGAAAGGTTATTGGAGGTTTTGAAAAAACACCGAGGAGCTATGGGCTATACTCTGGATGATTTAAAAGGGATTTCACCTACTATATGTCAGCATTCTATCAACATAGAACAATATGCAAAGCTGGTAGTAGAGCACCAACGACGTTTAAATCCTAAGATGAAGGAAGTGGTAAGGAATGAGGTATTGAAACTCCTTGATGCTGGTATTATTTACCCTATTGCTGATAGTGAATGGGTTAACCCTGTTCATTGTGTTCCTAAAAAAGGAGGTATTACCGTTGTTCCTAATGATAATGATGAGCTTATTCCTTAAAGAATAATAGTAGGCTATAGGATGTGCATTGATTTTAGAAAAGTCAATAAAGTTTCTAAGAAAGATCACTACCTGCTTCCTTTTATTGATCAAATGTTGGAAAGGTTGTCTAAAAAGACCCAATTTTGTTTTCTTGATGGTTATTCTGGTTTCTCTCAAATTGCTGTTAAACAACAAGATCAAGAAAAAACTACTTTTACTTGCCCTTACGGAACTTATGCTTATAGATGTATGCCTTTTGGTTTATGTAATGCTCCTGCTACTTTCCAAAGGTGCATGTCTGCTATCTTTCATGGTTTTTGTGAGGAAATTGTAGAAGTGTTCATGGATGACTTTTCTGTCTATGGAACTTCTTTTGATAATTGTCTGCACAACCTTGATAAAGTTTTGCAGAGATGTGAATAAACTAATCTTGTTCTTAATTGGGAGAAATGCCACTTCATGGTTAATGAAGGGATTGTCCTTGGACATAAATTTTCTGAAAGAGGCATAGAAGTTGATAGAGATAAGGTTTAAGGCAATTGAGAAGATGCCATTCTCGAGAGACATCAAAGGTATTCGTAGTATCCTTGGTCACGCTGGTTTCTATAGAAGGTTTATTAAAGACTTTTCTAGGATATCAAAACCCCTCACTAATCTTCTTGAAAAAGATGTACCCTTCGTTTTTGATGATGATTGTAAGGAAGCTTTTGAAACTCTTAAGAAGGCTTTAACTACAACCCCTATTGTTCAACCACCTGATTGGAGTTTACCCTTTGAAATAATGTGTGATGCTAGTGATTTTGCTGTAGGTGCTGTCCTTGGGCAATGAATTGATAAAAAGTTAAACGTTATTCATTATGCTAGTAAGACTTTAGACGCTGCTCAAAGGAATTATGCTACTACTGAAAAAGAATTTCTAGCTGTCGTTTTTGCTTGTGATAAGTTTAAACCCTATATTGTAGACTCAAAAGTCACCATTCATACTGATCATGCTGCTATTAAATACCTTATGACGAAGAAAGATGCTAAGCCTAGGCTTATTAGATGGGTGCTGCTTTTACAAGAGTTTGATCTGCATATAGTAGATAGGAAAGATGCTGAAAACCCTATAGCTGATAATTTATCTCGATTGGAAAACATCTCTTTTGACCCTATGCTTGTTAATGATAGTTTCCCAAATGAACTGTTAGCCGCAGTAGGGGTAAGCTCGCGAGGGAGCCCTTGGTACGCTGATTATGCTAACTTTATTGTCTCCAAGTATTTGCCTCCAACATTTACAGCTCAGCAAAGAAGAAAGTTCTTTTATGATTTGAGGCATTATTTTTGGGATGACCCACACTTATATAAAGGAGTGGATGGTATTATGCGAATATGTGTTCCAGAATATGAACAAAAAGAGATATTGCATAAATGTCATGGTAGTGCTTATGGAGGACATCATGCAGGAGATAGAACTGCGCAAAAGGTGTTGCAATCAGGTTTCTACTGGCCTACCCTTTTTAAAGATGCAAGAAAATTTGTTTTATCTTGTGATGAGTGTCAGCATGTTGGTAATATTTCTAGACGCAATGAAATGCCTATGAACTACTCTCTAGTTATTGAACCCTTTGATTGCTGGGGATTTGACTTTATGGGTCCTTTTTCTCCCTCGAAAGGTTATACTCATATTCTTGTTGCCGTTGATTATGTTACTAACCGGGTAGAAGCCATTCCTACAAAGATTGCTGACGGGGAGACTTCTCTAAAAATGCTTAAGGATGTTATCTTTCCTAGGTTTGGAGTGCCTAGGTATCTCATGACTAATGGAGGTTCTCATTTCATTCATGGTGGTTTTAGAAAGACCCTTGCTAAATATGATGTTAATCATAGAATTGCTTCAGCTTATCACCCCCAAACTAGCGGGCAAGTAGAGTTATCAAATAAAGAAATTAAATCCATCTTGCAAAAGACTGTTAATTGATCTAGAAAAAACTAGGCTAAAAAGTTGAATGATGCTTTATGGGCTTATAGAACTGCCTACAAAAATCCTATGGGGATGTCTCCTTATAAAATGGTTTATGGGAAAGCTTGTCACCTACCTTTAGAATTAGAACACAAAGCTTACTAGGCAGTTAAAGAACTAAATAGAGATTGTAAGCTCGCTGGTGAGAAAAGGTTATTTGACTTAAGTTCTTTAGATGAATGGAGGAGTGAAGCCTATGAAAATGCTAGGCTCTTTAAGGAAAAAGTTAAAAGATGGCATGACAAGCGAATACTTAAGAGAGAATTTCATGTTGGTGAGAAAGTTCTATTGTATAGGTCTCGTCTTAGATTTTTTGCAGGAAAGCTACTGTCAAAATGGGAAGGACCTTTCATTATTGAAGAAGTATACCATTCAGGAGCAACAAAAATCTCTTCTTTAAAATACAATACTACACAAGTAGTGAATGCGCAGCGACTAAAACACTATATTGCTGGGGATTCTTATAATGAAGATGTTGATGCCTTTCAAGTTATAACCCCAGAAAAATTTATCAAGGACCAAATTCAGAGACCTGTAGAGTCTGCTTTCAAATAGGTAACAATTCTGGTAAGAAAAGTTCCACGAAAATACTATCCAGCTATATTTTTGCAGTTTCTAGTCAATAAGGAAAGCTAGGAAGCGAAAGAGGGACGGAAACGGAGCCAGGGTGGCTCACACCACCCTGTGGTAATGCTACTACCACTGCTAAGGTAGTAGATATGCCACCACCTGCTGAGAAAGATGTTTTCAAAATACCTACAAGAATTATTGATCGTGTTATGGATAACTGCTATGTTGGGGATGGAACTGTCCATCCCAGTGATCATTTACTCTTTATACACGAATTATGCGGGTTGTTCAAGTGTGCAGGTATTACTACGGATCAAGTTAAGAAGAAGTTATTCTCACTATCACTGAAAGGAAGAGCTGGGGAATGGTATAAGCTGCTGAAGAATGGTCAAGCTCTGGAATGGGAGGAAATAGTGCCTCTCTTTTATTCAAAAGTTTTATCCTCCTAGTGAGATTCATAAATATCGGAATCAAATATACAACTTTTGGCCTCTTGATGGAGAGAGTACAGCTCAAGCTTGGGGGAGATTGAAGTTACTAATGCTCAAATGTCCCATTCATGAGCTCCCCAACAATATTATTATCAATAACTTTTATGCAAGGATCCCTCTACATGATAAAGATTTATTGGATGCTTCTTGCGCTGGATCATTCACTCGCATGGAAGAAGAAGCTAAATGGGACCTTCTAGACCGTATTCAAGACAATGCTGAAGCTTGGGAGAATGACAAAGGTAGAAAGTCAGGTATAAATTATGATTATGAATGCATTGAATCTTTTATGGGAACTGATGACTTTCAAAATATTAGTAATATTTATGGTCTTGATTTGCAAGTTATTACAAATTGCTTTAGAGCTTTTGCTTCCTATATCGAAATTCCAAACAGGGGACGGAACAAATACCATGCACCTTACAAAGATATTGTTGACTATGCTCCTATTGGAAGTGCTGAGTATTGCATTATTGACCCCATTTTACCTGAACGTTATATCGAGAAGATTCCCTTCCCCGAAAAGGTAAAGGATCATCCTATGATAACTAATGTAATCACCAAAAGTGAAAAAAGAACTGTAAAACCTGATGAACAAATAAACATTGAACCTGTGGTAGCAATTGTGAAAGACCTTGTCACTAAAAGCGTAGAAGATGGGCACATAGTCTTTTGTGAGGATGCTTCTAATATTGTTTCACATCCCAATAGAACTAAAAAGGCTAGTGTTCCTGTGCTTTCTGTTAGAATTGGTGATCATTGCTATTATGGTTTATGTGATATTGGTGCAAGTTCTAGTGCTATTCCTTATGAGATTTACAGAGAAATTATGCATGAAATCAGTCCTTGCGAGTTGGAAGAGATTGATGTGGTTATTCACCTTGCTAATAGAGAGACCATCTCTCCAATTGGTATTGTACGAGACGTGGAAGTTCTTTGTGGTAAGATTAAGTACCCTGCTGATTTTCGAGTACTTGGTTCGGCTGCTAGTAAAACCTACCCTATCATTTTTGGTAGACCTTTCTTGAGTACTTGTGAAGCTATTATTGATTGCAAGAGGGAGAAAATCTTGACTAAGTTTGATGGGGAATCTTATGAGTTTAATTTTTCGAAATTTGCTAAAGAACCTTGCGGAGAGGAAACCCATAATGAGGATTTTAGGGTTGAACAACTTGCTTCTATTTCTCTTGCTCCTAACAATGCTTTGCAGCAATTTATGGAGGATCATGAAAGTGAAATCTTCATGGAAGAAAGGAATGAGATTGATAAGATTCTCCGTGATCAACCTATGATGCTTAAGCACGACTTGCCTGTAGAAGACTTGGGTACCACGATGCCACCTAAAAAGGATCCGGTTTTCGATCTAAAACCCCTCCCCGATGATCTTAAATATGCTTATATTGATGATAAAAAGATATATCCTGTTATTGTTAGCGCTAAACTTTCAGGGAAGGAAGAAGAAAGGTTATTGGAAGTTTTGAGGAAACATCGAGGAGCTATGGGCTATACTCTAGATGATTTAAAAGGGATTTCACCTACTATATGTCAGCACTCTATCAACATAGAACCAGATGCGAAGCCGGTAGTGGAGCACCAACGACGTTTAAATCCTAGGATGAAGGAAGTGGTAAGGAATGAGGTATTGAAACTCCTTAATGCTGGTATTATTTACCCTATTGCTGATAGTGAATGGGTTAGTCCTGTTCATTGTGTTCCTAAAAAGGGAGGCATTACCATTGTCCCTAATGATAATGATGAGCTTATTCCTCAAAGAATAGTGGTAGGCTATAGGATGTGCATCGATTTTAGGAAAGTCAATAAAGTTACTAAGAAAGATCACTACCCGCTTCCTTTTATTGATCAAATGTTGGAAAGGTTGTCTAAAAAGACTCATTTTTGTTTTCTTGATGGTTATTCTGGTTTCTCTCAAATTGCTGTTAAACAACAAGATCAAGAAAAAACTACTTTTACTTGCCCTTATGGAACTTATGCTTATAGACGTATGCCTTTTGGTTTATGTAATGCTCCTGCTACTTTCCAAAGGTGCATGTCTGCTATCTTTCATGGTTTTTGTGAGGAAATTGTAGAAGTGTTCATGGATGACTTTTCTGTCTATGGAACTTCTTTTGATAATTGTCTGCACAACCTTGATAAAGTTTTGCAGAGATGTGAAGAAACTAATCTTGTTCTTAATTGGGAGAAATGCCACTTCATGGTTAATGAAGGGATTGTTCTTGGGCATAAAGTTTCTGAAAGAGTCATAGAAGTTGATAGAGCTAAGGTTGAGGCAATTGAGAAGATGCCATGTCCAAGAGACATCAAAGGTATTTGTAGTATCCTTGGTCATGCTGGTTTCTATAGGAGGTTTATTAAAGACTTCTCTAGGATATCAAAACCTCTCACTAATCTTCTTCAAAAAGATGTACCTTTCATTTTTGATGATGATTCTAGGGAAGCTTTTGAAACTGTTAAGAAGGCTTTAACTACATCCCCTATTGTGCAACCACCTAATTGGAGTTTACCCTTTGAAATAATGTGTGATGCTAGTGATTTTGCTGTAGGGGCTGTCCTTGGGCAACGTATTGATAAAAAGTTAAATGTTATCCATTATGCTAGTAAGACCCTAGACGCTGCTCAAAGGAATTATGCCACTAATGAAAAGGAATTTCTAGCTGTTGTTTTTGCCTGTGATAAGTTTATGCACTATATTGTGGACTCAAAAGTAACCATTCATACTGATCATGCTGCTATTAAATATCTTATGACGAAGAAGGACGCTAAGCCTAGGTTTATTAGATGGGTACTGCTTTTACAAGAGTTTGATCTACACATAGTAGATAGGAGGGGTGCTAAAAACCCCGTAGCTGATAATTTATCTCATTTGGAAAACATCTCTTTTGACCCTATGCATGTTAATGATAGTTTCCCAAATGAACAGTTGCCGCATTAGGGGTGAGCTCGCGAGGAAGCCCTTGGTATGCTGATTATGCTAACTTTATTGTCTCCAAGTATTTGCCTCCAACTTTTACAGCTCAGCAAAGAAGAAAGTTCTTCTATGATTTGAGGCATTATTTTTGGGATGACCCACACTTATACAAAGAAGGAGTTGATGGTATTATGCGAAGATGTGTTCCAGAATATGAACAAAAGGAGATATTGCATAAATGTCATGGTAGTGCCTATGGAGGACATCATGCAGGAGATAGAACTGCACAAAAGGTACTACAATCAGGTTTCTACTGGCCTACCCTTTTTAAAGATGCAAGAAAATTTGTCCTATCTTGTGATGAATGTCAGCGTGTTGGTAATATTTCTAGACAATGCCTATGAACTACTCTCTAGTTATTGAACCTTTTGATTGTTGGTGATTTGACTTTATGGGTCTTTTCCCTCCTTCGAAAGGCTACACTCATATTCTTGTTGCCGTTGATTATGTTACTAAGTGGGTAGAAGCTATTCCTACAAAGAGTGCTGACGGAGAGACTTCTCTAAAAATGCTTAAGGATGTTATCTTTCCTAGGTTTGGGGTGCCTAGTTATCTCATGACTGATGGGGGTTCTCATTTCATTCATGGTGGTTTTAGGAAGACCCTTGCTAAATATGATGTTAATCATAGAATTGCTTCAGCTTATCACCCCCAAACTAGCGGGCAAGTAGAGTTATCAAATAGAGAAATTAAATCTATCTTGCAAAAGACTATTAATAGGTCTAGGAAAAACTGGGCTAAGAAGTTGAATGATGCTTTATGGGCTTATAGAACTGCTTACAAAAATCCTATGGGAATGTCTCCTTATAAAATGGTTTATGGGAAAGCTTGTCACCTACCCTTAGAATTAGAACACAAAGCTTACTGGGCAGTGAATGAACTAAATAGAGATTGTAAGATCGCTGGTGATTAAAGATTGTTTGACTTAAGTTCTTTAGATGAATAGAGGAGTGAAGCCTATGAGAATGCTAGGCTCTTTAAGGAAAAAGTTAAAAGATGGCATGATAAGTGAATACTTAAGAGAGAATTTCATGTTGGTGAGAAAGTTCTATTGTATAGGTCTCGTCTCAGATTTTTTGCAGGTAAGCTACTATCAAAATGGGAAGGACCTTTCATCATTGAAGAAGTATACCGTTCAGGAGCAATAAAAATTTCTTCTCTAAAAGATAATACTACACAAGTAATGAATGGACAACGACTCAAACGCTATATTGCTGGAAATTCTTACAATGAAGATGTTGATGCCTTTCAAGTTATAACTCCAGAGAAATTCATTGAGGACCAAATTCAGAGACCTGTAGAGTCTGTTTCCAACTAGGTAACAGTTCTAGTAAGAAAAGTTCTGCGAAAATACAATCCAACTATATTTTTGTAGTTTTCAGTCAATAAGGAAAGTTTCGAAGCGAAAAAAGGGATGGAACCGGAGCCGGGGTGGCCCACACCACCCCATGGCGCGGGCCCACCCCTGGCCGCGCCACCAGGTGGTGTGGCCACCCCAGACTCCGTCTCCGACCTGTTTTCTCCCAGTACTTTCCTTTTTTCATGAAACTTCGTAATATATAATCCTCCGGATCTCCCGAGGTTCGTATATCGTGTTTTCGTTTCGATCTGTTTCTGACAGATAGAGTCCCAGATTTGGAGCTACAATGTCTTCCTTTGGATCAACCAAGGAAGATTCTTTAGAGGATATCATCAACCCATACATGAGAGAGTTGAAGATTCATCCCGAGGAGTTGTTGCTTGAAGATGGGGAACTCCGGATAAAAGAGGTTCGAGGCCCTAAGGGTGAAGGAAGTCTGGAGGACAGGATGGAAGCACTGGAGCAAGAAGTCTTTAGGTATAAGAAGATGGCGAAGCTCAAAGTGGATATCATCCATAAGATTTGTTCTGAACTCATCGCCGAGCACCAAAAGGAGACTGCTGAACTCAAGGATGAAGTCCTCTCACTCTGCCAAACAACCAACAAACTGTAAGCATAGTTCTATGACGTTCAAAATCAAAACTGTGAGTATGAGGTTAGGTTTAAACGCATAAGTGATGCTGCAAGTTTCAGGATGCTGGAAACCACGATGTCCTTTGTTGATGGGAAACCCTTACCCTGGAACTCGGACGATGATGAGAGGATACCACCACCACCGAAGGAGTAATCTGTCATCAGGTTTGGCATCCCCTTGGTTTGTTCCAAGCTTGGGGGAGTGCCGCGGTATCACATCACTATCTTCTATCTTTTTACCTTTTGAAGTAGAGTCATATCATGAATAGAGAAGTTATTATGTAGTATGGTTTGCATTATGGAAGTGTCCCCTCTCTCGTTAGATATGTATCCCTGGGTGTGACTTGCCGTTATGGAATATTAATGAGAAGTTCTATCATTTACTCTTTTGCATAGCTTATATTAGTTTTCAATTTGTGGTTATATGATTGATCTTGTTGTTAGTATTGGTATCACTTTGGGATCATTGAGTTAATTTTGTTGGTTTTGGCAAACCTGGCTCGGTCAGTAGCACACTATTTTTGAGAGTTGAAAGAAAAGATAAAAGTACTCTAAAGAAATATAATTTCATCATCTTTCTTTCTTGATTTGCTCATAAGTCTAGTATTCTCTAGTTAAGATCTTTTGTGTTTCCAAGGAAGATTTCATGTTTGTCTTTATCACTTGTATGTTTGTTTGTTTCCTTCAACTCTTATACTTGCTACCCAGCCTTGCTAGCCAAAAACCTGTACTGAGAGGGAATTCTTCTCGTGCATCCACTTCCTTAAACCAAAACCCATGCCATTTGTGTCCACCATACCTACCTAGTAGCATTATTGCTATTCCAAGTTAATTCTTGTTTTATCTACCTCCCAAATTAAACTTGTTATGTGAAAATTAGTGATTAAAGCTCTCACGAACTTGATGGCACACTTTACTTTCTTGCATTTAATAAACTTGAACCATTGGGTCCTTCTTTGTTGCGTATATGCTTGCGCTTTATGATTTGAAGTTAGCAGAACCATGTATCATGGGGAACGCTTTCAACACTGCATTGGTACTTTGTACCTAGTTGATATCATGATTCTTTTACTTATGGATCCCGGCGGTGTGAAATAAAAGTGGAACTTGTAAGATCATGGAGTTTATATGTGTGTTAGAGAAACGCCTGGGCCGCTAGCCTAAGCCATGCCTAATCATGGTGGAAACTTGCAGCATAACTATAGTGAGCATTCTATGAAGCATCCTCAATAAAAACCTATGCAAATAGCAAATAAAAAGATCGCTGAGATGCTCACTATCTTCTTGCCTTGTCATTTTGATTATGGGATAGCTCTTGTGTCATATGCAAGGGGTACCCCGTTGGCGATTCTCAATGATACACGTGTATTTACAATAACAAGAGCTTACTCGTGACTGAAGTTGAGTAGCATGAGGTTCGGTACTCATAAGTAAGGGGCATGAGATTTCAACTTATAACTTGTCAAGCATATCCTCTTAGTTGTGTCACTTTAACCTTAATCACCAAAAGATGCCTATGATAGGGGCAATGAGAGCTAAAAGCTAGTAAGTATCATAATTTATGGGAGCTCTTTATGAGACTTGCAATCCCTGCTTCCCTCTACGAAGGGCCTTTCTTTTACTTTTTAGTTGAGTTAGTAAACCTACTTCCTTCTATCTCAGCAAGTGTTTTGAGTTGTTGTGTTTCATTCATTCATATGATGATTTATTCACTCATGTTTCTTATGTTCCTTGTTTTGCACATTGCTCTTATCTTGATGTTTACTACTTTGAAAGCTATCATTGAAAACCAGTTATTTGTGAACTCTAGCAAATTATCAACTATTCTTCGACCAAGAGCTAAGTTTGCCATTACCAATTATGATTTACTTTATGTATCTTTATTGGGTTTCCTTTACTCATTGCAAGTTGAGTTATATAATAGTGAGTTGTCTTCTATTATGATCTGTGTATTTGATGAATGTGATGCTTCTTGTCCGTATTCTTTTATCGACTCTTCACTCCATAAACCTGAGGCCATGTTTATTGAGCTCAGTTTCGCTTGGGGACAAGCGAAGTCTAAGCTTGGGGGGAGTTGATACGTCCATTTTGCATCACTATTCTATGTCATAATTCACTGTTATTCATTGATATATTTCGTATTGAGAGGTGATACTTATGTTATTTTATCTGTTTTTGCATGGTTGATGACTTTTGGAGCATGGACCGCTGCAGTCAGGATTCTGATGGAAAAGGAGCTGTTTGGAGGCAAAATTCGCGAAGATCAGAAAATCCGGGAAAATATACGGAAAATCCTATTTTTCCAGAAGACGAAGGAAGCCAGAAGGGGGTCCGGAGATGGGCCACAGGGAGCCCACACCACCCCCTGGCACGGGCTAGCCTAGGCCGCGCCACTAGGTGGTGTGGCCGCCCTGGTCCACCCCTGGCACTCCCCTCTAGCGTATATTATCCTCCCGAAACCCTAAGACTCGGGGAGCGACCATAGAAAGATTCCACCGCCTCTGCGGGGCGGAAAACACCAAGAGAGAAAGATCTCTCCGGCAGATAGATTTCTGCCGGGGGAAATTTTCATCCATGCTATATTCACCAATTAGATTGAAAGTGAAACAAGGAGAATATGTGCTAGAATTCAGAAATGAAATTTCAGAAATCTTATCCATAGCACAACTCATACTCATAGGTTCATTTAGCATGATGGAATACACAATATTAGCAGGTGGTATTCGAGCAAGTATTTCCTTATGTGTTATCAGTACCACATGATAACAATTTGAAATTGGTAAACTATCACATGGTGCTGAAACAGTAGTGCAAAGCAAATCACAAGGAGGCTTCAGTAAAGGAATAGACTCACAATATGTCGCACATGTTGGCTGAAGCTCTAAATCAGTACCAATGTCATCAACAATCTCCTCAAGTGACAATACCAGATCGTGTGATGTAGGTTGTAAAATAGGCGGCTCCCTTTCTTCAAAAGAAACCTGCACATCACAAGATACAACACTACGAGTAGACATGATTACGTTAGTAGACAACTCACTTGTCTCATTATGTCCACTCTCAAACTTTCTGGAATAAGCCATTTGTAGTTGTTCAAAAACATAGAACGTAGAAATTGCTGGAAATTTTCCCAAAGGAATTTTTTACCCATGACACCATACACAATTCTTGCATCCTCCCACCAACGAGCTACCTTTTCATCGACACGTCGATGAGCAAGAATATATTCTATATGTCCATTAAACTTGCTATCGAAAGTACGACATCTCGCAAAACCAAATCCCATATCAATTTCCCAAATTTGATATTGTGCGGGTGTGGCGGAACTTTCCAATCGCCACTTGATTGTAGTTGAATCATATGCCATGCCAACCATAATAGCTAAATAGTCATGATAAACATCATCTGGTTTCTGCATCACATCAACACTATTAGAAGTCATGATTAGTATATTAGTGCATAAAACAAATATCTTTTTGGTGGTACACTCACAACTCACTCAAAACTGACAAGAAAGGAGATCTTACTGTTCCAAAGTGAATAGTGATGCTTACCAATTCGAATCAACAGCTTATGCACAGATGTGATGAAGTGAATATCAAAGGTATAGAGAATGATCACATGGCACAAAGGTTATTTAAGGTGGAGCTATAGGTATGGTACCCTATCTACACCACAAACAAGTCCTAGTGTTGATCGTACAAATACCCAAGAAACACACACGTGGAGAAAAACGTGGCAATGCAACTATGAAGGGTGTCGCACTACGCTCGAGAGACACTAGCAAAGCTCAAAGTAAACAGGCACAAGATTGCTCAATCTAGCGGTGCACAAAGATATCACTAGGCCTCTTGCTCAAATTCTCTTTTTCCACATTTTTTCTTTTTCTTTTGTATACCTTTTTTTTCTTTTCTGTTGCTATATTGCTTTTTCTCTTTTTCTTTTTTTGATTTGATATATCACACATGGCCAATTAAGAAGTACAACACCAAAATCCTATGAGCAGCTTGTAGGAGCGGAAACTAGTCTCAATGGGCAAGTTCCTACACCTATGTAATAGAATGGTTGTGGCTAAGGTTGAAGGAAAAGTGCAAATTCACACTTTGTAAAATTTCCTGCCGTGGCAGAAAAACAGGGCAAAATCGTGTCGTGGCAGAAAATCCTGCCGCGGCAGAAAAACACGTCAAAAACGTGCCGCGGTAGCGAATTCGAGTCGTGGCAGAATGATGTCTATGCACTTCTATTCTTGTAGACAGTTGTTGGGCCTCCAAGTGCAGAGGTTTGTAGAACAGCAGCAAGTTTCCCTTAAGTGGATTACCCAAGGTTTATCGATCTCAGGGAGGAAGTGGTCAAAGGTATTCCCTCTCAAGCAACCCTACAATCAAGATACAAGAAGCCTCTTGTGTCCCCAACACACCCAATACACTTGTCAGGTGTATAGGTGCACTAGTTCGGTGAAGAGATAGTGAAATACAAGTGGTATGGATATAAGACAACGGTGCCAGAAAAGAGCTTGATGGCGTGGAAGAGACTAAAGGCAAACTGAAATAAAGATGGAAACATGCAAACATGTAACAGATCTAATAGGAAACGGTGTTTCAGTGCTTAGAAACAAGGCCTAGGGATCATACTTTCACTAGTGAACACTCTCATATAAATATCTTCTCTTCATAATACTACTCTTAACTACTCTCCGGTTGGACACTCTAATCCATGGTAGGGCTATAATAGCACACCTCAAAGTAAGCCTTTCCCATCTAGATAACCCCACACTGTCACCTTGAGCACTAGATGGTTCCAACAAACACCACAATTTCATAAAGACATCCAACTCTAAATATAACTCATAACAAGTATTTGTAATCTCTAGCCAAGTGCCACCATGGTGTGCACGCTGTCACTTTCACACACATGGGGAGAGCAGAGATCTATTAAAGCACTTGAGTAGCAAGGTAGATCTATAGATTACAAGCTCATGATCTCAATAAGATCACGCATAGAGAGAGATGAACACATAGCTACCGGTAGAACCCTTAGCCTTGAGAGAGAACTACTCCCTCCTCATCATGGGAATCAGCAACGACGATAGAGATGGTGGTGGAAATCGATGGAGATGGCTCCGGGGGCACTTCCCCGTCCCGACAGGGTGCCGGAATAGAGACTTTTTGTCCCCTGAATCTCCCCTTCGGTGGCGATGGTGCTGCGCAACTTTTCGTGGATTTTTGATTGACTCACGAGGGTTTTGCATCGGGAGGCATCTTATAGGCGAAGAGGCAAGGTCATTGGGCGGCCAGGGGGCCCACACCACCTGGTGGCACGGCTAGGGCTAACCCGCACCACCACATGGTGTGGCTGACCTGTGGCCCCTCTCCGTCTCGTCTTCTGGCTCCGTGAGTCTTCCGGTAAAATATCAACTTTGGCTTTTGTCCCGTCCAATTCCGAGAATATTCATTTTTCTGACTTTCCTGGAACCAAAAACAGTAGAAAACAGGCAGCTGGCACTGTGGCTCTTGTTAATAGGTTAGTCCGAGAAAGTGTATATAAAGTACTCCAAAGTTGTAACAAAACATAAGAAAGTAGATAAAAACCAAGCATGGAACATCAAAAATTATGGATACGTTAGCAACGTATCAACATCCCCAAGCTTAACTCCTGCTCTTCCTCAAGTAGGTAAGTGATAAAAAGAAAGAATAATTTTTGAGGTGACATGCACCATCATAAACTTGATCAAAGTATTTGTAAAACATGGATAGCTGGGATCATAGTACTTCAACATAGCATAAAAGATAAAGTTCTAGCAATCAGACAAAGCAACTAGGTTGCAACATGAAAAGGCAAAAACAAAAGATTCATGAATAATAATGCTTTGCAAGGTGTTTGTTTGTTTCACATAAAGAAAACATAGCATAGTGGCATTCAGCTTGTCCCTCATAGAGTAGCAAACATAAATGCATAGGACACCTTCAAAGTTCATAAGAGTGAGTAAATACAAATAGTTTAAAACAAGCAATATCAAGTTATGCATCAATCAACAAGCCTTGGGACAATGCACATAGAACTAAGAATGGCCACTATGCTCTCAAAGTAGGTGCATAAAGATAAAAGGTGGAGAGTCAACATAAAAGTAAAAGAAAGGCCTTCATACAAGGAAGTAGGGATTCAAGTTTCATAAAGAGCTTCCAAAAATTATGGTACTTATTACCTTTCAGATCTCATTACCCCTATCATAAGCATCTTTAGGTGATTAAGGTTAAAGTGACACAACTAAGAGGATATGCTTGACAAGTTATAAGTTGAAATCTCATGCCCCTTACTTACGAAGACCGAACCTCATGCTACTCAACTTTAGTCACAAGTAAGCTCTTGTCATTGTAAGTACATATGTATCATAAAGAACCGCCAATGGGGTACCCCATGCACATGATACAGGAGCTATCCCATAATCAAAATGACAAGGCAAGCAGACAATGAGCATCTCAGCGATCTTTTTATTTGCTATTTGCATAGGTTTTTATTGAGGATGCTTCATAGAGTGCTCATTATGGTTATGCTGCAAGTTTCCACCATGATTAGGCATGGCTTAGGCTAGCGGCCCAGGCATTTCTCTAACACACATACAAACTCCATGATCTTACAAGTTCCACTTTTATTTCACACCGCCGGGATCCATAAGAAAAAGAACATGATATCAACGGGGTACAATGTACAAGTGCAATGTTGAAAGCGTTCCCCATGATACATGGTTCTGCTAATTTCAACTTATAAAGCGCAAGAATATACGCAACAAAGAAGGACCCAATGGTTCAAGTTTATTAAATGCAAGAAAAGTAAAGTGTTCCATCAAGTTCGTGAGAGCTTTAATCACTAGTTTTCTCATAACAAGTTTAATTCGGAAGGTATATAAAAACATGAATATACTTGGAATAGCATATGCTAGTAGGTAGGTATGGTGGACTCTTTGGAATAACTTGGTTTAAGGAATTGGATGCATGAGTGGAACTCATACTTGGTTATGGAGGCTAGCAAAAGACTGGGAGGGACAAACTAAGAGAGCAATAATGGCCATAATCATGCAGAGCGACAACACATCAATAATCAAAGCATAAAGTGATACTAAAAGTTGAAAACTAAAGGATCATAAAGGCTATGGTGACTTGGGATAGTCATAACATGGTGTGAGCATGTGCCAAGTCAACCCAAATAAAGCATCAAAGGAGAATACCACAATACTATGCTTTAATATGCTAAACAATGCATGATTCTTCCAAGGCACATTAAACAATCTCAATTGTTTATAACATGTCATGCTACAACAAAGAATACTAAGCATAAAGCCACAACAATATCGAGCATGGCATGACAAAGCATAGGCCACAGTCAAAAACAAGCTCTCTTTACCACTTAAGCATGAACTCTTCCTACTCTTTTCCAATCCAAACCAAACTATTTGAAAACCAATGCATGAAAGAGGGGGTCCAACCAATTTTTTCAGCAAACTAAGAAAACCAAGCAAACAAAAAACCAAAACAAAAACAAAAAAAAAGACGCTCCAAGAACAACACAACTATGCATGAAACAATAAAAATGAAGTGTTTGGAAGAAACCTGGGATTTTTATTGATGAAGAAGGGGATGCCTTGGGCATGCCCAAGCTTTGATGCTTGTACTTCTTGGATATTTCTTGGGGTGACACGCGCGACATCCCCAAGCTTGAGCTTTAGTCCATCCTTCATCTCATTACTCATTCCTTCCATACACCTAAATTTTTCCTTCATAAAAAACTCCCCGGCAACGGCGCCAGAAAATAGCTTGATGTCTACGCACTTCTATTCTTGTAGACAGTTGTTGGGCCTCCAAGTGCAGAGGTTTGTAGAAAAGCAGCAAGTTTCCCTTAAGTGGATTACCCAAGGTTTATTGAACTCAGGGATGAAGTGGTCAAAGGTATTCCCTCTCAAGCAACCCTGCAATCAAGATACAAGAAGTCTCCTGTGTCCCCAACACACCCAATACACTTGTCAGGTGTATAGGTGCACTAGTTCGGCGAAGAGATAGTGAAATACAAGTGGTATGGATGTAAGACAACGGTGCCATAAAAGAGCTTGATGGCGTGGAAGAGACTAAAGGCAAACTGAAATAAAGATGGAAACAAGCAAACATGTAACAGATCTAATAGGAAACGGTGTTTCAGTGCTTAGAAACAAGGCCTAGGGATCATACTTTCACTAGTGAACACTCTCATATAAATATCTTCTCTTCATAATACTACTCTTAACTACTCTCCGGTTGGACACTCTAATCCATGGTAGGGCTATAATAGCACACCTCAAAGTAAGCCTTTCCCATCTAGATAACCCCACACTGTCACCTTGAGCACTAGATGGTTCCAACAAACACCACAATTTCATAAAGACATCCAACTCCAAATATAACTCATAACAAGTATTTGTAATCTCTAGCCAAGTGCCACCATGGTGTGCACGCTGTCACTTTCACACACATGGGGAGAGCAGAGATCTATTAAAGCACTTGAGTAGCAAGGTAGATCTATAGATTACAAGCTCATGATCTCAATAAGATCACGCATAGAGAGAGATGAACACATAGCTACCGGTAGAACCCTTAGCCTCGAGAGATAACTACTCCCTCCTCATCATGCGAATCAGCAACGGTGATGGAGATGGTGGTGGAAATCGATGGAGATGGCTCCGGGGGCACTTCCCCATCTCGGCAGGGTGCTGGAACAGAGACTTTCTGTCCCCTGAATCTCCCCTTCGGTGGCGGCGGCGCTACAAAATTTTTCGTGGATTTCTGATTGACTCCCCAGAGTTTTTGCATCGGGAGGCATCTTATAGGCAAAGAGGCAAGGTCGGTGGGCGGCCAGGAGGCCCACACCACCTGGTGGCGCGGCCAGAGCTAGCCCACGCCACCACATGGTGTGGCTGCCCTGTGGCCCCTCTCCATCTCGTCTTCTGGCTTCGTGAGTCTTCCGGTAAAATATCAACTTTGGCTTTTGTCCCGTCCAATTCCGAGAATATTCATTTTCTGACTTTCCTGGAACCAAAAACAGCAGAAAACAGGCAGATGGCACTAAGGCTCTTGTTAATAGGTTAGTCCAAGAAATCATATGAAAAGTACTCCAAAGTGTGGACAAAACACAAGAAAGTAGATAAAACCAAGCATGGAACATCAAAAATTATAGATACATTTGCAATGTATCACAGAACAGGACTCCGCGGCAGGAAAACATGCTGTTTTCGTGCCGCGGCAGAGTCGGTAGGAGTTTTTTTTAATTCCGACTCAGCCAAGAGTAGTAGACTAGGACTCTTAGATTAGATCGGATCTGACCTTATGGTGGCGGAAACAATGGTGGAAATTGACTAGAAAACGACTAGAAAAACAAATCTATGAAGAACAGATCTAGATCTAAACTAAAGGATGAACACGACCAGCAACTATTACTCATCTACGATGCAATCTAGGCTATGGCAACTCTTTTTGTGGAGCTTTTTCTGTATAGTACGAAAAACACTCTCTAATCTATGGATGGATTGTGGATTGCTTACGGAGGCAACGTGGAAATCTGATACCAAGATGATATTGCTCACCGAGTAAACCCAGCACTCTGATACCAAGATGATATGGGGTGGCCCGATCTTCTCAGTAAGAGGATGGCGGTGATGATGGTGGATGATAGATAACTAGCCCGTAGCTATGAACTCTCCCGCTCGATCCCTAATGCCAATGCAACAGCTCTTGAACCTTGTAGGATATTCACAACACGACGCTCTTGTGCACGTAGCCATGACCACGAACGGTAGTATGCAATCTACTAATTCCCAATGGAACAACAGATCACACTCAATTATAGTTGTAGAATTCGAACACAGGGTAATTTCAGAGGTTCTATGAAAGAATCAACTCCAAAATATTTTAACATGGTCTAAACCTAGATAGTAGTGTGCCCCCATCTATTTAAGAGTCTGGGGGGGCGGCGGCCTAAGGGTGGATACCGTGGGGCATAGCGGGACTGGCCTAAGTTCTGCGGCAAGACCCTACTCGCTGATCGATCGGCCACTCGCCACCGGTCGCATGATCTCCATCGGCGGGATCTTACAGATCCTGCCCAGCAGCTACATCCCAGTGTCACGCCCGGTCACTCACGGCGCGGTGATGCCAGTCGGCTCCATCAACCTCTTCGTCGGCTTCACCGGCGCGGTTGACCCGGCTGCAACGATGATCGTCGGCGGATCACCGCCGCACCGTGATCTGCTCTCGGAGGAGCAGGTCCGCTCCATCAGGAGCCTCATCATCGAGTACGACTCGGCCGCTAGCGACGCGGCCGAGACCAACGCCGCCACCAACAACGAGGCCCTAAACGACGACGCCGACTCTGCGACCCCTGCCTCGTTCGACGGATCTATCACCGCCGCATCACGAGAGGACTCCATCACGCGAGTCTCCAACCCGGAGGATTTCGAAGACCCCTCCATCCTCGAGATCTTTGACTCCGACTCCGGCTCAGAATCACCCGAAGACTTCCGCGCCAGATCCAATCGCTTCAACGCGATCTACATGGCGGACAGCTCGGCTGCCCCGCCAGATCCGTTCGCCATGCTGATCCCGCCGACTGTGACGGCCACAGAGGTGGAGGAAGCCCGCCTGCGGCTCACGGAGGCGCAACGCAACAAACTCGCCGAGCGTGAAAAATACCGCCTCGAGCGGGAAACGGCGCGGGAGCTATCGCTCTATCACCAGCGCCACATCAGGACCCGCCTAAACTCCAACGTCCAGGGTCGCGTCCTGAACTTCAACGACGAAAGCGACCCCGCACGCGCCGCCGAGCGCGAATACTGCGAGAACATGCCGCCAGGCGGAAGCAACCCCGCGAGACCACCACCCGGCGCACCGGCGATTGGAGCCCCTCCACCACCCATCGGCCGCACGCCCCCGCCGGACCAACCGCGGATCATCATCTTGCCTCAAGCCCGTGACGCCAACGGACTACCACTATACTCCACTCCGATGGACAATGTCGTTGCGGCTGACGCCGTGATCGCCAACCTCGACGTCCAAGGCGACGGCGTGCTATAGATCCAGTACGCCAAGGCCCTACTCGTCAGGGCCGTCGAGCAACAAGTTGCGGGAGTCGACCCGTGGGGGCGGATGTACTCCCGCTCCTCAGCAAGCAGGGCGGCATCAAGCGGCCACCCCACCGTCACCAACGCATTGACTTGCCCACCACCGCAGCCCCTGGCGAACCAACCACGGGCCACCAACCCCGCGTTGTCCACCAACGAGCCACGACCGGTGAATAACACGGTCGCCGCCAACGGGTAGCCCCTTGATGCCCGAACGAACATCATTAACAACTAGGCGTGGCGGGCGTGCCAGCCCAACGGCTTGAGGCACACCCTCACCAACCGCGGCGACCTGGAACCAAGAGGCTCGCTCAGTCAAGTCGGGCTGCAATGCTTCAGGCCCATGATCCATGTGGAAAAATATCCCGCCAACTTCAAGGCTCCCAAGTAGATCGAAAAGTACGACCTGACGTATGATCCCGCTGTCTGGCTAGACACATACCTCATGGCAATGGGAATCGCGTGCCACACCGACCTACTCGCCGCTCGCTACCTCCCCCTGATGATGGAGGGTGCGACCCGGCAATGGATCAACACCCTCCCCTCCGACATCATTCATTCCTGGGAAGAAATGCGGGACGCCTTCATCAGGCACTTCGAGGGCTCCTACACCCGTGCCACCACCATAGAAGATCTGGAGCGATGGATCTAGGGACAACGCGAGTCGACTCGCCGTTGGATCCAAAGATGGCAAGAACTGTGGATCAACGCCTCTGGCATCCACCCAGACATGGCGATACATTGCTTCAAGAACGTGTGCCGGTATGAACCCCTGGTCGCTAAGATCAAGAGGGTCTACCGGACGCTCGACAACGTCCCCGACCTCCTCGAGATCGCCAAGTGCTACGCGGAGGAGTACCCCAACCAAGACTCTAACGACGAGTCGGGAGGACGGCGCCGAACCAGCATCCACGACAGCGGGCGCCTCCGCGACATGCGCTACAGCAACACCCGCATCACCGGCAAGCGCTGCACGGACGGGTGAGTCGACTTCGTCGCCAATGCCAGCTATGGCCAGCACGACCCCAAGAGTTACCGCCGTGATGGAGAAAACTACCGCGACAGTGGAAACTACCGCTCCAACAACACAACAAGGCCAAAATTCGACCCTGTTGCCCTGCTCAATCAGCCCTACATCTACCATAGCAGGGAGGGAAAACCGGCCACCCACACCACTGTTGATTGCCACTCTCTCAAAGAGATTGAGAAGTCGAGGCGAGCAAGGGAGGACCCGAATAACAACCCACCTCGGGACAACAGGAACGGCGGCGGCTTCGGCACTGCCGTCGGCTCGCTACACACCTTCACCGGACTTGGCACCAAGCGCGAGAAGAAGGTGCTCGCCCGCGCGGTCGCCGTCAACACGGTGACACAAGTTGACGTCCCTCACTTCCTAAACTGGTCCGAGCAGAGCATCACCTGGAGTCGCCAGGACCACGCGCCAAGAATCGAATACCCAGGGCGATTCGCCCTGGTAGTCAGGCCCAAGGTGGCCGACTACTGGCTGCCCAAGACACTAATGGACGGTGGGAGCTCCATCAACATCATGTACCTGGACACGTTCAAGAGGCTCCAGCTCCCAGAAGCAGCCATTGAGCCAACCCTGACAACCTTCCACGGTATCGTCCCCGGTCGGAAGGCGTACCCGATCGGAAAAGTGACGCTGACAGTCACCTTCGGCACTCCGGCAAACTACCACACAGAGAGGATTGTATTCGAGCTGGTGAACTTCCACAGCCCGTACCACTGTGTCCTAGGTCGCCAGGCATTCGCAAAGTTCATGGCGACCCCACACTATGCCTACAACATGATTAAGTTCCCCGGGCCAAGCGG
This sequence comes from Avena sativa, assembly GCA_916181665.1. Lineage (NCBI taxonomy): Eukaryota > Viridiplantae > Streptophyta > Magnoliopsida > Poales > Poaceae > Avena > Avena sativa. The sequence continues at coordinate 620,835,551 of OV702288.1, read as the reverse complement.
CATCATCACCATCCACGGCGACCCCGACATGGCCGTGGAATGCGAGGACAAAGGAGCCGAGCTCGCCGACGCCGTCATCACTGCGGAGAACGATCATGCGGAGGAACTCACTAAATACGCGGGCAACATCAACAAGGACGACCCCACCATCCTGAAGAAACCAACCGCCGTGAACTCCACGTTCGAAGCAACCACGCACACCCACACCGCCGAGCTCGTCCGGGGCGACTCCAGCCAGACAGTCACCATCGGGGCGCATATGAGCCCCGCATAGGAAAGCGTGCTCATCGGGTTCCTCCGTGAGAACCGCGACATCTTCGCATGGAAGCCATCTGACATACCAGGTGTCCCGAGGGAACTCACTGAGCACAAACTCAACGCCGACCCCAAAGTGCGACCAATAAAGCAGTCGCTACGGCCCTTCAATGAAGAGCGCCGTCGAGCAATGGTCGAAGAAGTATAGCGCCTGCTAGCCGCAGGCTTCATCCGGCCAATCAAATACTCCAAGTGGCTGGCAAACCCAGTCATGGTTCCAAAAAAGAACAACACATGGAGAATGTGTATCGACTACACCAACCTCAACAGTGCCTGCCCGAAGGAGGAGTTCGTCCTACCGCGCATCGATCAGATCATCGACTCGACCGTGGGATCGGAGTCGCTGTGCTTCCTTGACGCTTACTCTGGTTATAACCAGATCAAGATGGCGGTCGAGGACGAGGAGAAGACGGCGTTCATCACGCCATTCGACGCCTTCTGCTACACGGCCATGACGTTCAGCCTCAAGAACGCCGGCGCCACATACCAGAGATGCATGCAGGAGTGCCTAGCAAGCCAAATTGGCCGCGACATTCACGTCTACATCGACGACGTGGTGGTAAAATCCACCCGCCAGGATGACCTGCTTGTCGACCTAGCCGAAACCTTCGCAAACCTACGGAGGTACAACATCAAGCTGAACCCCGGAAAATGCACCTTCGGCGTCCCCACCGGTCAGCTCCTGGGATATGCAGTCTCCAAGCGAGGCATCGAAGCCAACCCCACCAAGATCGACACCATCGCGCGACTCGGGAAACCAGAGTGCCTGCGCGAGGCAGGGCGAGTCGCGGCCCCCAGTCGCTTCATCCCCCGACTAGGCGAGAAGGCAATGCCCCTCTACCGCCTGATGCGCAAGAACCCCGTGTTCCAATGGGACGCGGAGGCCAATGATGCACTCAAAGCGCTCAAAGAAGTGCTACTCGCGGCTCCACTCCTCACTGCTCCACTTGACAAAAGAGCCAATGCTCGTCTACGTTGTTGCCTCCACTCGAGTTGTTAGCGTCGTGATGGTCGTCGAACGACCAGAGGAGGGCAAGGAGCGCCTCATACAGCGCCCTGTCTACTACATCAGCAAAGTCCTGACAGATTCACGATAGCGCTACCCGCAGTACCAAAAACTGGTGTATGCGGTATTCCGAGCTCAGCGACGACTCCCACACTACTTCTAGGAGCACCCGATCACGGTGGTCTCCTCCGCACCCCTGCAAGACATAATACGCAATCGCGAGGCGACCGGGCGAGTCGCCAAGTGGGCTGTCGAAATCGGCGTCCACAACATCAAATACGAGCCCCGCAAAGCGATCAAGTCACAAGCCCTGGCTGATTTCCTCGCAAATTGGGAAGAAGCACAGCAGCCAGAGAAGCTCCCGTACCTCCACTACTGGTCGCTCCATTTTGATGGCTCCAAGAACGCCGACGGCGCAGGGGCTAGGGTCATACTGACCTCTCCCAAAGGAGACAAGCTCCGCTACATGCTCCACCTCAACTTCAAGCCCTGCACCAACAACATGGCAGAATACGAGGCCCTCCTTCACGGCATGAGAGCCGCTAAGGAGATGAACGTCAACCGCTTACGATGCTATGGTGACTCCGACCTAGTCGTCGGCCAAGTCGCCGGGACGTGCGACGCTATCTCCCCAACAATGATCGCGTACCGCCAAGCGGTAGACCAGTTGGGAGGACACTTCGATGGCTACTCCGTCGAGTGGATCGACAGGCGCAAAAATGAGGAGGCAGATGCCCTTTCCCACATCAGATCGACCCGACAAGCGCCACCAGTAGGCGTCTTCCTCGACATCATCCACAAACTGTCGGTTAGCCCACCAAAAGAGATCAACGTCGGGATACCACTGCAACCAGAACCAGCCTTAGTCGCCATGGTTGTGGAGCCTAGCGAATGGACAGCACCATACGTCGCCTTCCTAGAGCACAAAATCCTACCAAGCAACGAGACGGAGGCGCGAATGATCGTGCGCCGCTGCAAATCCTTCGTCATCATCAACAACGAGCTCCACAGACGCAACATGGCTGGCGTGTTCTAGCGCTGCGTACAGCCAGAAGAAGGCCGCAAGATCCTCCAGGACATTCACGCTGGCACCAAGTCGCTAGTCGCCAAGGCCATGCGGCACGGTTTCTACTGGCTCACCGCACACGCCGACGCCACCAACATCGTCCAGCGATGCGTCGGGTGCCAGAAATACGCCCACCAGACGCACCTCCCTGGTTCGGCACTCAAGACCATCCCCATCACATGGCCATTCGCCGTATGGGGCATGGACATGGTAGGTCTGTTCAAAAAGGCCCCATCTGGCTTCACCCATCTCCTGGTCATGGTCGACAAGTTCACCAAATGGGTCGAGGCCAAGCCAATAAAAAAGTGCGACGACAAGATGGCCACCAAGTTCTTACGTGAGCTCATCTACCGATACGGCTACCCACACAACATCATAACAGACAATGGCACCAACTTCGCCAAGGGGGCCATGGCAGAATTTTGTGAAGAACATGGCATACGACTCGACCTCGCTTCAGTCGCCCACCTGGAGTCGAATGGCCAAGCAGAACGCGCCAACCAGAGCGTCCTCCATGGGCTCAAGCCGCGACTCCAGGTGCCCCTCGAGCGCACACCAGGATGCTAGGTCGACGAGCTCCCCTCCGTGATATGGGGGATCCGCATTTCTATCAATCGCTCCACCGGGTTCACACCCTTCTTCATGGTGTACGGCGTCGAGGCCGTAATGCCAACTGACCTAGAGCACGATTCACCTCGAGTCGCCAACTATGTCGAGGCGACCAACGAGGTCGCCCGCCAAGACAGCATCGATTAACTCGACGAGGCACGCGACCTGGCTCGCTCTCGCACCACCATATACCAGCAAGGACTCCGCCGCTACCACAGCCGCCAAGTACGAACTCGCACCTTCCAGGAAGGCGACCTGGTCCTACAACTGGCCCGAGACAAGAAAGGCATGCACAAACTCTCCCCCCCATGGGAGGGGCCATTCTCCATAGGACGAGTCCTTGGCAATGACGCCTACTACCTCATCGACATACGGGGCGACGACCAGCTCGAGGTTGGGAGGCCATGGAATGTAAACCTCCTCAGAAAGTTCTATACTTAGAACCTCAAATTGTACTCAGCTGGAATATATAATGAAATTCATTCGGATCGCACAAATTGTGCCTACTCGCCATATCCTTGTGCCACTCGCACTCGTACATATTAGTAATACGCTACTCACGGAAGTCAACCTCTGGTCGAGCGACCGGCACGGCTAAGTAGTGCGGCACAAGGGCATCAGAAATACTCGGGCCTTGGGTCGTCCACAAAAACACCAACCCAGAGTTGCCATTGGAGTCGCCTAGCCCGACTGGCCCACTGGGCCAAGACAACCAGTATACGCTTCTCACCGCGACTTGTCCCTCCCATCCTCGCGCAAAGCGACTCGAACGGTTAAGTACCACGCACGGGGACTCCGCAAAACGGGAACCCCCACGTGGCTCAGGAACACACCAAGTAAGAGAGCTGCCTTGGACTCGCCAAGCGACTGGCTCTCCGGGCCAGGGGAGGAGACGCGTTACATACCACGCATTCACAACCTACAACAGGAACACGACCAATATGGTTGAGCACCATGCTCGGGGACTCGCCTACAATTCAATCCTACTCGCGCTCGGGGACTCGCCACTCAGAAGACGCGAGAGGTAAAACAATGCACAACCAAAACAAAACACAAAAGTATACAATCGAGTTATACCCCATTAAAGGGCGGACGTGCTCGGGGACTCCCTCAATCAAAAATAAACACACCACACAATACTGGTCGCAATACGAGTCGATTGACTCCCCTTGGCATACATTACAAAATACATTACAGCAGTCGCCACTTGGCATACATCACAAACTGCCCAACTACATTGTTTATTCCACAGGTCCTGATGAAGAAGCACCGCCACCCCCCTTGACACGAACAAAAGGCTGCCACGGGTTCGTCGGGTACGTCGTCAGCGACTTCGACAACGCCGACTGGAAGGGCTGCTCCGACTTCATATCACGATGCTCCGGCTCGGGGTTGCCAGGTGCCAACACCGTCTCCTGGTATGGCAGCAGATCCACCATAGCTAGGACCCGATCGGTGTAAGGGGTGGCCTTCGCAATCAGCTTCAGTACCTTGGACATCTCCATGGTGTCGGTCGCCGATGGGTAGCCACTCGTCACGTCGTCAAGGTCGAAGTCGTCGGGGAAGTGGGCGGACCCAAGCTTAATGCTGTGGTGGCCCCGCGCCTGAACGCCTAGCGCGCCATCCACTCCACGATGACAGACACCTCCTCCAAATAGCACCACACCTCCGTAAGGCCCCCAGGAATAACCTCGGTGGGGGACATGCCTTGAAGAACCGCTTCGACACATAACACCGAAGCCGTGGCCGCGTTCACCACGGCAGTCATGCACTGCAAAGCGTCGAAGGTCTGAACCACCGGGTCGCTCTGGCCTATCATAGCTGCAAAATCAGACGTCGGTGAAACTACGGACCTCCCTAATCAGGGACTCGCCAAACAAGCTAGGCAAAGACGGAGACTCACCAAGGAGTTTGCGGCAGTTCTCCGTGACATGCTTCTCCAAGGAGGCTTGCTCGTTGTGCAGCCCCACGATGATCGAATCCGTGGCTTTGCGTTCCTCCTCAGCCGCAGTGACAGTAGCCTTCGCTCGGTCCTCCGAAGAAACTGAGGCCGCTCTCGCCTCCTCCAAGTCCTAGATCAGGGAGGCAATTCGTCCATTTGTCGCGTCCAGCTCGGCGACTGGAACATACCCTTCGCGGGCTTTGGAAATCGTAGTCGAGAAACCATCTGAAAGAGAAACCATCAGCGCACCATACACCAATAGTTCATACTTGAAAGAGGAAAGGACAGAAAAGCAGATACTCACCAATAGTTTCCTGAAGCCGCTGGTTCGCCTCCCGTGCTTCGCGCAGATCACGCTCCAAGCGCTCCCTCACGGCCTACCGATTGGTTTATTCCCTTTGCAAACCCTGCAAACAAACAACACACCTGAGTACTTACCAAAAATCAACATCCAGTTCCTAGCCGCTGAAATTCAGCGACTAAGAACTTGGGGACTGGAGAGTAGGAAAAAGTTCAATTCCTAGCCGCTGAAATTTAGCGACCAGGAATTCGGGGACTGGAGAGTAGGAAAAAGTTCAATTCCTAGCCGCTGAAATTCAGCGACTAGGAATTCGGGGACTGGAGAGTAGAAAGAAGTTCAGTTCCCAGCCACTGAAATTCAGCGACTAAGAACTCGGGGACTGGACATACCTGAATAGCGGCGCCGAGCATCCTGTGAAGTTCTCTGGCGTCAGTCGACGGGATCGTGAAGGAAGTGCGCCCATGACGGGACCCAATGTCCGCATCCACGATCTCCAGACTCTGGGGAGACTAGGTGTCCGCCACGCCTGGAAACCCCCTAGCCATGAACCGCGGGAACGTCGCCGATGCTCTGGCGGGGGCACTGGTTGTCAGGGCTGGCGCTTCTGGCGAGGGCGTAACCAAGACTGGCTTCGATCGCGCCGCCACCACTTCTTCGGCGACTGCCGCAACATTGGGCTCCGCGGCACCATCCATGGTTGTGGCGTCGTCGGCACCCCCTTCGGCTTCTTCACGCCTTCCACGGTCGCCACATCTCCGGCGGATTTTCTCTGCTTGGGGAGGTCGCCCTCTCCCGTGGTGGCGGCCAGCGGAATCTTTGCCACCGAAGGACGGCCAATCTTCTTGGCTCCAGATCTGCCCGAATTCCCACAGTCAATATAACGACAATACAAAAACAAGAGGCGAGTCGGAATCAAGAACCAATACTCACTTAGCGACCGGGAGAACGCAAAGCCCGGTGTTGATGTGGGTAGGCTTGTCCAATTCTAGACCCAACTTGCGAGTGAGCCCCCTCTCGAAGACGTCTGAAGCCCACGACACCGCGGGCTTCCTCGACGACAAAGCCGTAGTCGCCGGAATCTCTGGCTCCGAAGACGCGGCCGCTCTCGACGGCTGCGGTGACTTAGACGTCGCTGCCTCAGCCGCTTCCTGGCTTGGAACCCCCGAAACCGTTGGCGCAATCACCGCCAGGGGAACCTCTACCGCTGCCTCGGTGTCCTCGCCCTCCAACCCCTTCGTCGGGATCGTGTCCTTTGGGGCTTTGTGCGAGACTTCGGGGGTATCTTCATCGTCAGAGTCGTCATCTGACTCAAACACCACCGCCGACTTGGACGGCGACATTGGCTTCTTCGTTGGTGACTTGGGCTTGCGTGCGGGCTTCGACGGTGTAGCAGTACACCGGGATGTGTGCTCCTGCGCGACCTCGTCGCCTCCGTCGTGTTCATCTAGGCTGCGACTTGCCTCAAAATCACGTTGTTTCTGCATGCGGGTCTTATGAGCCACAGGCGCTGGGGGAGGAACCTCCTCCTCCTCCCCATCGCTGTCGAAAGAGTCCCCTGATGACCCACAAGTATAGGGGGTGTATCGCAGTATTTTTGAGTGAAGTGAAACCCAATTTATTGGTTCGACACAAGGGGAGCCAGAGAATATTTATAAGCCTTAACAACTGAGTTGTCAATTCAGATGCACCTGGAAACAATCTTGCTCATAGCAGTTTATCAGTAGCAACAGTTTTGTAGTAGGAATAGTAAAGTAACAGCAGTAGTAAAGCAAAGACAGTAGTAACAAAAGCAGTAAACAGTGGGATTCGAGTGCGGTAGGCATAGGGATGGATGGATGGGTGTTGCATGGACAAGACAATTCACATAGCAATCAGAACATAGGGCAATTGCAGATAAATAAGATAAAGCATCCAAGTACTAGATAATCCTAGGCATGTGTTCCATATATAGTCATACGTGCTCGCAATGAGAACTTGCACAACATCTTTTGTCCTGCCAGCCCGTTTGTAGCGGGGCCTCTAGGGAACTACTAGCAATTAAGGTGCTCCTTTTAATAGAGCACCGGAGCAAAGCATTAACACTCCATGAACACATGTGATCCTCACATCAAATCCATTCCCTTCCGGTTATCCTGATTTCTGTCACTTCGGGGCCATAGGTTCCAGACAACAACGTGTGTATACAACTTGCAGATAAGACCAAAAACAATACTATCATAATGAATCAATAACATGTTCAGATCTGAAATCATGGCACTCGGGCCCTAGTGACAATCATTAAGCACAACAAGTCGCAAAAAAGTCATAAAGCACTAATAAAAGATACTAGGCACCATGCTCTAACAATCTGATGCCATTACATGAACGATCTCATCCAATCCCTACCATCCCCATAGCCTACAACGGGGGATTACTCACTCATAGATGGGGGAAACATGGATGGTCGATGGAGAAGCGATGGTGATGATGATGGCGATGATCTCCAATTCCCCGTCCCGACAGGGTGCCAGAACGGAGTTTTTGGTGCTGTTTCGTGGAATCTGGTGGTGGCGGCGGAGCGGAACTCCTTCTGGAAAAACGTTGAACCCCCCGAAGTTTTTAGGTCAGAAGGCTCCTTATAGGTAAAGAGAGAGGCCGAGGGGGTGCCTAGGGGGCCCACACCACCCCCTGGCGCGGCCTGGCCTGGCCCGTGCCACCAGGTGGTGTGGCCACCCCTGGCTCTTCTCCGTCTCGTATTCTGGCTCCTGGAGTCTTCGGGTGAAATAGGATTTTTGGCATATTTTCTAGGATTTTTCCTGATAGTTGATTTTCTGCACAAAAAATAGACACCAAGGCAATTCTGCTGAAAATAGCGTCAGTCCGCATTAGTTGCATCCAAATCACACAAGTATAGAGGAGAAACAATAGCAAAAGTGTTCGGGAAAGTAGATACTTTTTGGACGTATCAACTCCCCCCAAGCTTAGCTTATTGCTTGTCCTCAAGCAATTCAGTTGAAAACTAAGTGTGATTAAATAACTTTCATGAACACATTTGCTTCATATGATGTAAATATTCTCAGCAATGTGATCAACTACTCAGATAGTTCATAATAAAGAGTATGCAACTGAGTCTACTTAATAGTCATTGCAAGCTATGAAGAGATTCCAACTCAAGAATAATAAGTAGCATGAAGCACAAACATAAGCAACATTACAATGCTCATAAAAAGGCATGATAGAGTGGTATCTCGCTTGCCCTTTGATTATGAATATCAAGGCACATCTGAAGTTCAAGTGATGACTAGAAGTAAAGATATCAAGGATACAAGCATCAAAGTCATAACACAAATAATCAAGTAATGGAACATACACAAAGAATGACAACTATGCTCTCAAGAAGGTGCTCAAAGAATATGTGGAGACTCAACAAGTAAAGAAAAAAGGTTTTGAATAATTTGAAAGGCTTCCAAATGCTGAAAGTATGGTACTCGTTAGCTTTGAGCTCTCATTGCCCCTATCATAAGCATCTTTAATGTGGTTAAGGTGAAAGTGAGGTCCAATCTGAGTTATATGCTTGACAGACTATAAACTGAAAATCCCAAGTCCCTTGAGTACGAGGGACGCTCCTCATGCTACTCAACTTTAGTTACCGGTAAGTTCTTGTCATCGTAAGTATGTGCGTATCATTGAGAACCGCCAACGGGGTACCCCTTGCCCGATGATACGGAAGAATCCCCATATCAAAATGATAAGGCAAGTAGACAATGAGTATCTCAGCAATCTTCTTATTTACCATGGGAAAATGGTGCTTTTTTCTCTCTTTCCTCTTTTCATAAAACTCTTTTTTTCTCTTTTTCTCAATAGCTATCTCTATCTCTCTTTTTTATAAGAAGAATGCTTCATAGATATCATTATGGTTACGCTGCAGGTTTCCACCATGTCAGCATGGATTAGACCAGCGGCCCAAGCGTTTCTCTAACACACATACATAACTCCATGGACTTACAAGCTCCCCTTTTATTTCACACCGATGACATCTGCAAACAAAAGAGCAAGGTATCAACTGGGTATATATTTACAAGTGTTGAAAGCGTTCCCCATGACAGCACGGTTCTGCTAATCCCCAGCCTATAATTTGCAAGCATATAACTTTCATGGAGAGTTCACAATGGTTTAGGTTTATTAAGTGCAGGAAATAAAGTGTGCCATCAAGTTCGTGAGAGCTTTACTAACTAATTTTCCCATAACAAGCAAACATTTTATTCGGAAGAAAACAAGGCATATTGAATATGCACGGGAGTAGCAAATGATGCTAATAGGTAGGTATGGTGGACACTTTGTAAATATTTGGTTTAGGGAGTTGGAAACATGAGTAAAACACTCAGTGGAAGTGAAGGCTAGCAATAGTAAGGGAGCGACAAACGAGAGAGCAATAGATATCATTATCATGCTTGCAACAAAACAGGACTACTCATGGCATAAAAGTGATTCAAGATCCTCAAGTCAAAATAATTCATCAAGGCTCAACTGATTATTACAGTCATGTGCATGCGTGAGCATGTGCCAAGTCAATTCAAATGAAACATTCAGAGGAGGATACCACGGTGTCATACCAATTTATGAATAGAGCAATGCAAGCAAACATTTATAAGACATGCTACAAACTACTAGCGAGTTGGAGCTAATCATAAGAAAGCAAAAACTACTAAGCATTCAAAGAAAACATACACTCTACATGAATGGACTAAGCATGCTCACAGTGATGAGTATATGTACAAAATGAAAACAAATAGAGTTTGTTACCAGCCTCTTACCACACCTCAAGTTGTCATTGATCCTAATTATTGCTCTTCACTTGTGTGGCTTGAATAATAATATGAAACCAATATCCACTAAGGACTGTCGAACCCTGTAGCAAACTCGCAAAAACCAAAGAAGAACGAAAAATATTTTTGGTGTTTTCAATTTTTAAACAAGAACCAAAAGAGAAAAACAAGCAAAGCAAAATCTTTTTGGGTTTTTCGAATAGTTCAAACAAAGCAAAAAGGGAAAAGCAAACCAAGGCAAAAAGAAGAAGCAAACCAAAGAGGAACAACAGAAATATTTTTGGTCTTTTTGTGTTTTTAGAAAGCAAAAGCAAAGAAGAACAAAAACATAAATATACAAAGTACCGAAGCAACATGATATGGAGATGAGTGCGGTGTCGGCATACCTCCCCCCAAGCTTAGGCTTTTGGCCTAAGTGGGCATCAATCCCAAGCTGGCCAGGATGAAGTGTCACCCTGGTACGACGAAGAGGTCCCCTCATCCTGGTGCGAGCTCGAGTACGTCCCTCCGTAATGCGCGGAGTAATCATAGGAGGGCACATCCTCCTGGTGCTTCTCGTGGAAACCCAGCAAGCGAAGCTGCTCGTCCACCTCCTCCTTAGAGCGCGACCACGGTCTCCTGTGAACACTAAACAAAGCAGGTTGTGGCAAAAGGATCTCCCTTTCATCCCCGTCAGTGAAAAGCATCCTATATACGATTGTTCAAAACAGAGGTAGCAGTGACAAAGTGATGAGTTTTCAAGGCAACAAGGTCAAGCCTCTGTGGTGCCAGCATAGCATCATAGGGATCCACGGAAAGACCTAATGCATTGACTATACGCGAGGCAATGATGCCCCCATAGATAGGCCCCCTAGCAGCTAAACGACGAGCAATAAGCGAGCCAAGATTGTACCGAGTGTCATTGTTGAGGGCAGCAGCAAGGAAAGCAAAATGATAGTTGGAGATATTACTTGTGTTCTCCCTACCCAGTACACTAGTAGCGAGATAATATGCAAAGTATCTAAGAGCAGGAAGTTGGATATTTCTTATCTTTCCACGCTGCGCCACGCGGTCATCATCATTGGTCACCCCTCGGTAAAGCTCCAACAAATCAGCGGGTCGCCCTTGAATTTTCTTCACGGTCCCTATCATACGCACACCTACAATACTGCAAAATCTCTCCAAAGGCATGGTGAAGGGCGGATCATAGATTTTAAAAGAGACAGTAGACTGATAGGGTGTGTTAGTAAACGTGAAGCTCTCTACAAAAGTTTTGGTGATCATAGCGTATTGCGCACTCTCATCTTGCATATATGAGGTTAAACCAACCCTCTCAATCAGTAGCAAGAAATCATCAACAATACCTGTAGCTTGTAAGAAGGTAAAACAAGGAAAAGAGGATGGGTGAGCATCCCCATCATCCCTTTCACTACCAATACGAGTTGCAATGAGATCTTTATTGTATGATGGCCTAGCCTGAGAGGTTGTTCTTGAGGGCCTCGGCCTCCTAGGTGCATCACTCTCAAATATGTCTCCAAAAGTATGGTTGTTCATGCTTGGTATTCTAAAATTTAAACACCTATTAAACAAGTGATTGCAAAGTAAATATAATGAAGGATTCTACTCATAGGGACTTGCAAGAGGCCTAAACATGCATCAAAACTATATCTCTAAGCATCAAACAAGCTTACAAGCCCTCATAACCAGTCACCTACAGCAGCAAAATACTCAAGATATAATCCACTAAACACAAATCTACTTGGACAAGGGGAGGAGTCACATACCAGGGAACAATTGCTCCAAATTTCAGCAAGAAAGATGGGCTGAGCAAGGAGATTGAAAAAATCGAGAGCAAGCACATCAAGAACGTGATTTTGAGATATGAACTGGAGCTTACTCGGGAGAGAGAAGAAAGTGGCAGGTGAGAGAGTTAGTAGGGGGCCAGGGGTGGCCCACACCAGGGCATGGCGCCACCCAAGGCTGGCCGCGCCACCATGTGGTGTGCCTGCCTGGTCGGGCCCCCTAGTACCTCCCAGGTACTCCTCTGCCCCTTTTTTCACGTAAAAGTTTAATATGAATTTTCTGGAATTTTTCGAGACACTTTATTTTTGGGCATTTTTCAGAAATACAATAATGAGTTTTCTGACAGACAGATTTTTTTTCTTTTGGAAACATGATGCAAGGACAAAACAAGGCTAGAACTATAGAAGTTCTAACATGCAAGCAACTAACAACAAAAAGAAAACTAAACGAAAGCAAAAACTAAAATGCAAAGGATAGAAATAAACGGAGATAATCATAATGAAAACATTGTTTTGTTCAATGGAATCCTTTTATTAACAAGGTTGATCAAGTCTTGCTACCAAAACAATTGCATATGAGACAAAACATTGTATTCCACTAATAATTATGTTACCTCAACCTTGATAGCAATGGTCCCAATCATAATAGTTTCAAATTTTTCTCTTGGTATGGGACAATATATTTCTCCAACTTGAATGCCTTCAACATGTTCAATTGAATTCAAACCATAAGTCCTTTCAATCTTTTTGGGGAAATAGACAGTATGTTCCTTGTCATTAACATTGAAGGCCACCTTTCCTTCATTACAATTAATAATAGCTCCTGCAGTATTAAGAAAAGGTCTCCCAAGAATAATAGACATATTATCATCTTCGGGCATTTCAAGCACAACAAAATCAGTCAATATCAAGCAATTGTGAGCCACCTGAACAGGTACATCCTCACATGTACCCACAGGAATAGTGGTAGATTTATCGGCCATTTGCAAAGATATATCAATTGGTATTAATTTTTCAAGTTAAGCCTCTTATAGAGAGAGAAAGGCATAACACTAACTCCAGCTCCCAAATCACACAAAGAAGTTCTAACATAACCGTTCTTAATAGAGCAAGGGATAGTTGGAATCCCTGGGTCTCCAAGTTTCTTAGGAACCTTACCATTGAAGGAATAATTAGCAAGCAAAGTAGAAATTTCTTTATTAGGGATCTTCCTTTTATTCGAGACAATGTCCTTCATATACTTTGAGTAAGGAGGCAATTTAATAGCATCAGTCAAAGGAATTTGCAAGAATAAAGGCTTCATCCACTCACAAAACTTATTATAGTGTTCATCTTCCTTTGACTTGTGTTTCTTATCAGGAAAAAGCATAGGTTTTTGGACCCAAGGTTCTCTTTCACTACCATGTTTCTTAGCAATAAAATCTTCTTTGGTGTATTTAGTATTCTTAGTGTGGTTTTTAGGTTCTTCTTCAACTTTTTCTTCATTAGGAACAACATTTTCTTCATTACCACTTTCAGTTTTAGCATCAGAGATAGATATACTATTAGGATCTATAGCAGGTTCAGAGGGTTCTACAACAGTTTTATGTTTCTTTTTCCTTTTCTTATGAGTAGAACCACTATTTTCAGCTTGTTGAGAATCCTGCTCAATTCTTTTGGGATGCCCCTCAAGATATAGAGGATCCTGGGTAGCAGCACCACTTCTAGTTCTAATTTCATAAGCATGTTTTTCTTTAGCAGCATTAACTAGCAAGTCGGTTTACACTTTAACGAGTTGATCTATTTGAGTTTGAACCATTTGAAAGTGTTTAACAATCATTTTAACATCATTAGAGGTTCTTTCCACAATATCTTTCAACTCAACAATAGCTCTAGTGTTTTCCATTAGATGATTCTGCACCCTTTTATTAAAGTTATCTTGCTTAACAATAAAGATATCAAATTCTTCTAAGCATTGATCAGGAGGTTTAGAGTAAGTGATATCACCTTCATCAAAGTGTTGGAGAAAGTGTACCTCAATAGTGGATGAGTAGGGAATAGGCTTACATAATTCTTCTATAGGAGGTAAATTCTTGACATCTGCAGCTTTAATTCCCTTCTCTTTAAGACATTTCTTAGCTTCCTTCATCACTTCATCATTTAATTCAATAACTCCCCTCTTCTTTGATGTTGGAATAGGCACATGAATAGATGGTTCAGGTACGATTACTTCAGGTATAGCTTGTTTAGGAGGAGTCCAATCTTCATAATTCTTGCTTATTTTAGCCATTAATTCCTCAGCTTCCTTAGAAGTCCTATTCCTGAAAACACAATCAGCACAACTATCTAGGTATGTCCTAGATTCTTCGGTTAGTCCATTATAAAATATATCAAGAAGCTCATTCTTAGGTAATGGACTTCCAACCTGTGCATGAATCGAAGCACAAAACCTTGCCCAAGATTTGGGCAATACCTCTTTTTCTCCCTGTTTAAAATCAAAACGTTCCTGCAAAATAGCATGTCTAGCACTAGGAGGAAAATATTTCTACAGGAAAGTACTAATCAAGCACTCAGGGCTATCAATAGATCCAGGAGGTAAATTACTAAACCAAGTTTTAGCTTCTCCTTTCAGTGAAAAGGGGAAAATCTTAGCAACAAAGTAAGTACGCATCTTAATATCATCAGAAAACAAGTCACTCATGGTAGAAAGTTCATTCATATGTGCTATCGCACTTTCATTCTTAGTCCCACAAAAAGGTTCTTTCTCGACAATAGTTATGTAAGATAGATCGAGAGAGAAATCATAATCTTCATCTATAATGTTTATGGGAGAAGCAGCAAACTTAGCAGCAGGAGATAATTTGGGTCTAATAGTACGCCTCTCAAGGAGACTCTTAGCAGCGATCCTATCATGGGTGTTCTTACATTCTTTAATAAACTCATCGGTCATCTCAACATAACCATCTTCAATATCATAACTCTCACTAGACTCAGGTGAGCTAACAGGTGTGGTAGTGTCTTCATTAGGAGTTTTGATATTTCCAACTATAGTTCTAGCAATCATAGCATCTAGGAAAGGACTTAATGAACCACTCTTATCAAGCACAGTAGAAGCAGCATCATAAGCATCAGAAGTTTCAGATTCAGCAGTAGTAGCAGCGTGTGTAGCATGTGTATGTGCTGGTGTAAGGAACTTACTCAAAACAGATGGTGAATCAAGAGCAGCAGAGGTGTTTAGAACCGTACCTCTTCTTGTAGTGGATGGTAAAATAGGAACCTTGCCATCACGAGACTTACCCATGATGGATGGATAGCAGCCAGCAATAGAGAATCCAAGTGAACTTAACAAATAGAGTTATGCTCCCCGGCAACGGCGCCAGAAAATAGTCTTGATGACCCACAAGTATAGGGGGTGTATCGCAGTATTTTCGAGGGAAGTGAAACCCAATTTATTGATTCGACACAAGGGGAGCCAAAGAATATTTATAAGACTTAACAACTGAGTTGTCAATTCAGTTGCACCTGGAAACAATCTTGCTCACAGCAGTTTATCAGTAGCAACAGTTTTGTAGTAGGAATAGTAAAGTAACAGCAGTAGTAAAGCAAAGACAGTAGTAACAAAAGCAGTAAATAGTGGGATTTGAGTGTGGTAGGCATAGGGATGGATGGACGGGAGTTGCATGGACAAGACAATTCACATAGCAATCAGAACATAATGCAATTGCAGATAAATAAGATAAAGCATCCAAGTACTAGATAATCCTAGGCATGTGTTCCATATATAGTCATACGTGCTCGCAATGAGAACTTGCACAACATCTTTTGTCCTGCCAGCCCGTTTGCAGCGGGGCCTCTAGGGAACTACTGGCAATTAAGGTGCTCCTTTTAATAGAGCACCGGAGCAAAGCATTAACACTCCGTGAACACATGTGATCCTCACATCAAAGCCATTCCCTTCCGGTTATCCCGATTTCTGTCACTTCGGGGCCATAGGTTCCGGACAACAACGTGTGTATACAACTTGCAGATAAGACCAAAAACAATACTATCATAATGAATCAATAACATGTTCAGATCTGAAATCATGGCACTCGGGCCCTAGTGACAAGCATTAAGCACAACAAGTCGCAACAAAGTCATAAAGCACTAATAAAAGATACTAGGCACCATGCCCTAACAATCTGATGCCATTACATGAACAATCTCATCCAATCCCTACCATCCCCATAGCCTACAGCAAGGGATTACTCACTCATAGATGGGGGAAACATGGATGGTCGATGGAGAAGCGATGGTGATGATGATGATGGCGATGATCTCCTCCAATTCCCCGTCCCGGCAGGGTGCTAGAACAGACTTTCTGGTGCTGTTTCGTGGAATCTGGTGGTGGCGGCAGAGCGGAACTCCTTTTGGAAAAATGTCAAACCCCTCGAAGTTTTTAGGTCAGAAGGCTCCTTATAGGCGAAGAGAGAGGCCGAGGGGGTGCCTGGGGGGCCGACACCACCCCCTGGCATGGCCTGGCCTGGCCCGTGCCACCAGGTGGTGTGGCCACCCCCTGGCTCTTCTCCGTCTCGTATTCTGCCTCCTGGAGTCTTCGGGTGAAATAGGATTTTTGGCATATTTTCCGGGATTTTTCCTGATAGTTGATTTTCTGCACAAAAAGTAGACACCAAGGAAATTCTGCTGAAAACAGCGTCAGTCCGCATTAGTTGCATCTAAATCACACAAGTATAGAGGAGAAACAATAGCAAAAGTGTTCGGGAAAGTAGACACGTTTTGGACGTATCATCCCCCTCGGAGTCCTCCTCGAGCTCATGGGGAACCTCTTCATCGAGCGAAGGAAGCCAGCCTTCCAACACCTGAAACAGCTGAGAACCACCACGAGTAAACACCAAATACAGTGACTGAGAATTGAGGTGCGGAAATAGCGACTAGGGAGAAAACTTACTGTGGGGGCTTCATTCTTCACGGGAGTATAACGGGCGATCCCGGCCAACACGCTGGTGAACTCCGCGTCAATAATCTTTTTCAAGGCGGCCTTGTAGTCCTCGGCCTCCCATGATTCCTTGCTGGTTCAGGCGGGGTCGTGCTTCCCGCTGTATTCATACATCCAATGCGACCAAGCCGCTAGCGGAACCAGGCGCCGCCCGAGCCAACAGTTGTAAAAGGTTGATCAAAGTTAACCCTTGGCCCTTCAGCTTCTCTATCTGGTCCATCATTTCCGCGACGACCATCCTATGGTCTTCGGGAATCTTCTTCGGCGCCAACCGGCGAGGCTCACTCCTCTCGGCGACGAACTCGGGAAGTGCCACCTCGCTGGAGGGAGTGGATTCTTTTACATAGAACCAGCTCTTCTTCCACTCGTTGGCGGCCTTCTTCGGCAGAAGGAGTTTGATGAAATTAGCCTTTGGCTTCAATTGGAATGTGACACCGCCTGCGGCCAATATCAAGCCACCGGACGCCTCGCGCCCGATGCGGCCATGGAAGAGCTCCAACCATAGCAGAAAATACGGTCTGCAGCCGAGATAGCACTCGCAGAAGGCGACGAAGATCGCCAGCTGCTCGAGGCTATGCGGTCCGAGATCCGATGGTTTGATCGCATAATACGCGCAGAAGCGCCGGAAGAAGAGCGAGGTAGGGAATCCCAGACCCCTTTCTAGATGGCTGGGGAAGCAGATGAATTCGCCGGCTTGCGGTTTTGGCTCGGTCTCGGAAGAGGGGGGAACCCGCTAGTTCCCCTTGCGGAGGACTCCGGCATCCTCGAAGGACTTGAGCTGGTATGTGGTGCATTTGGATTTTCCCCATGAGCCTTTGGGAGGTGCCATCAGGTAGGACGTGGAATCGCACGGTGCGGACGAATCGGAAGGTTGAAGGCAGGAAGATTGGGGACAGGAAGAACGAATATGGGAGAATGAAGAATGCGGGAAGATTTGTAGAACTGAATCATCACTCCCCTTATATGGGAATGCCACCCGCCAAAATATGGGTAGCCGTTACTCACGGTAATTGCGCCGAAGTTACCGTTGGAAATTCCAACGGATAGTTTGACCAGAACTGACGGTCCAACTCCTCCATTCCACCCGCTACCCGCTAGTCTTCCACTCGCCGAAGCGGCGACTCGATGGTAGTAACATTCGTTGGGGTGGCGAGTGGAAGTCTAGGGAAATTCTCTTTGGTTCTAATGGAGTCCATCACCGACTCGACTAGGCGTCCAAATTGGGCTCGCCTACTTTGATCGCCAAAGGGACACCTGTGCCTGAATCAACAATGGCCTCGGGGACTACTGATGGGGATATGCCAAAGGGGGTATGCCCAGCAGGACGTTCCGATTGGGCCGAAGGGCCTGTGAGTGTGCCTGAAGGATGGTGACTGTACTACGACTGAAGGATAAGCATGGCGACTGGAAGCTGAAGGCCCAGAAGCATATCTGAAGCCCAGTCGGATTAGGTCAAAAAGCCTCCGAGTCCATATCTGGCTCGGTTGTAACTTGTAAACTCTAGCAAGGTGACTCCTATATAAACCTCCCTAGGGTATCCTGAGGACTCACGTTCCATCATACACCCCCTCAAGCGACTCGCTGCTTAGACTCCGAGCTTGCCACCCCTGTAACTCGCTCTCCAATAATCTAATCTAGCAGGAGTAGGTCTTTACCCTCTGGGGGACGAACCTGGGTAAACCCATGTGCATCCGCCCCCATCTCACACCGCAGATGGCCACCAACTCTTCCTCACGTTACAATCAATCGCTGCCAGTAGCAGCGACTGCCGTGGCCATTTCCATGACAGGGTGGGTCCGAGTTGGTCCCACCCAACTAAGGGTACAAACCGACCCAAAGTGGGTTTGGTTCAGGTTTCTGCCGTGGCAGAATTTGGGCCTGTTTCTCTGCCGCGGCAGCCTGCCGTGGCAGGAAAACGCATTGTTTCTCTGCCGCGGCAGAGATCCTGCCAGGTGTTGATCTTCTTATTGGTAGCTCCTTGCACTTCCTCCCTCTCCTCCCTCGTGCATTCTTCATTGATCAACACGCCATACTCCATATGCTTCAGCTCCTCGCTCCGTGCTACGCCTTCTTCTCCCATGTACCTGATCATACAATAGCACAAAGACTTAGGGAATATAAAGTTCTTATAAATGAAAGCATGATGGTCAACTAGGAATGAATTCACCTTGTAGTCATTATTAATTTGACTCAATATTTCCTTCCAGTTCAAGTAGTCGGAATCATCAGAATCCTTGTATATATCCTCATCACCTCATGCTACTCAACTTTAGTGACGAGTAAGTTCTTGTCATTGTAAATACATGTGTATCATAGAGAACCGCCAACGGGGTACCCCTTGCCCGATGATACGGAAGCTTTCCCATATCAAAATGACAAGGCAAGCAGACAATGAGCATCTTAGTGACCTTTTTATTTGCTATTTGCCTAGGTTTTTATTGAGGATGCTTCACAGATTGCTCACTATGGTTATGCTGCAAGTTTCCACCATGATTAGGCATGGCCTAGGCTAGCCGCCCAGGCGTTTCTCTAACACACATACAAACTCCATGAGCTTACAAGCTCCCCTTTTATTTCACACCGCCGGGATCCATAAGCAAAAGAATCATGATATCAACTAAATAAGTGCAATGTTGAAAGTGTTCCCCATGGTAACATGGTTCTGCTAACTCACAACTTATAAAGCACAAGCATATACGCAACATGGATGGGCCCAATGGTTCAAGTTTATTAAGTGCAAGAAACTAAAGTGTGCCTTCAAGTTTGTGAGAGCTTTAATCACTAATTTTCACATAACAAGTTTAATTTGGAAGTTAGATAAAAACATGAATTTACTTGGAATAGCAATAATGCTAATAGGTAGGTATGGTGGACACAAATGGCATAGGTTTTGGTTCAAGGATTTGATGCACGAGAAGCATTCCCTCTCAGTACAGGTTTTTGGCTAGCAAGGCTGGGTAGCAAGCATAAGAGGTGAAGGAAAAAAAACAAACATACAAGTGATAAAAACAAACATGTAGTCTTCCTTGGAAGCACAAAATATCTTAACTAGAGAATACTAAGCTTATGAGCAAATTAAGAAAGAAAGATGATGAAATTATATTTCTTAAGAATACTTTTATCTTTTTCATTCAATTCTCATAATAGTGTTGCTACTGACCGAGCCAGGTTTGTCAAAACCAACTAAATTTACTTCATGATCCCAAAGTGATACCAATACTAACAACAAGATTAATCATATAATAGAAATTGCAAACTAAAATAAGATATGTAATAGAGTAAATGATAAAACTTCTCATTAATATTCCATAATGGCAACTCACACCAAGGGATACATAGATAACTAACGAGAGGGGGGATACTTCCACAATGCAAACCATCCTATATGATAACTTATCTATTCATGATATGACTCTACTCAAAAAGGTTAAAAGATAAAAGATAATGATATGATACCACGACACTCCCCCAAGCTTGGAATAAACCAAGGTGATGCCAAAACTTGATGATGAATTACTCCTTCGGTGGTGGTGGTGTTCTCTCGTCATCGTTCGACTTCCAAGGTAAGGGCTCCCCATCAACAAAAGACATCCTGGTTTCCAACATCCTAAAACTAGCAGTAGCACTTATGTGTTTAAACCTAACCTCATACTCACAGTTTTGATTTTGCACGTCGTAGAGCTATGCTTGTAGTTGGTTGGCTGTTCGGTGGAGTGAGAGAATTTCATCCTTAAGCTCAGCAGTCTCCTTCTGGTGCTCAGCGATGAGTTCCGAACTAATTTTATGGATGATATCCACTTCAAGTTCCGCCATCTTCTTGTACTTAAAGACTTCTTGCTCCAGTGCTTCCATCCTGTCCTCCAGACTACCTTCACCTTTAGGGCCCTGGACCTCTTTTATCCGTACCTTCCCATCTTCGAGCAACAACTCCTTGGGATGAATCTTCAACTCACGCATGTACGGGTTGATGATGTCCACGGAGGAATCTTTCTTGGCTGATCTAGAGGAAGACATTGTGACTCCAAAATTGAGACTCTACCTGTCAGAAACAGATCGAAACAAAAACACGACGAGAACACGATAGACGAACCTCGGGGGATCTGGGTATTATATATTACGATTTTTTACAACAAACGGAAAGTATTGGGAGAAAACGGGCCGGAGACGGGCTCCGGGGTGGCCACACCCCCGGTGGCACGGCCAGGTGGGCCCGCGCCATGGGGTGGTGTGAGCCACGCGGGATCCGTTTCCGTCCCTCTTTCGACTCAGTGCTTTTCTTGTTAGATAAAAACTGCAAAAATATAAATTGACAGATTTTTCGCGGACCTTTCTTACTAGAACTGTTACCTATTCAAAAATGGACTCTGAAGGTCTCTGAACTTGATCTTTAATAAATTCTTCCGGAGTCACCTCTTGAATAACATCAATATCTTCATCTTTATAAACATATTGTTTGAGTCATTTAACCATTCACCATCTTATTACACCATTTTCTTCTATAACCTGGAAATTTCTTTCACACAATTCTTATTAGCAACATTAGTGCATGCAAGGTAATAAACCTTTTAAGTTCAATTTCAACTGAAATCCATCAAAACATAAGCTACTGAAACAACTCCTCTCGAAAGCCCAAAAAGGAATTCAAAAAGGAAATCTATTTAAGAGGCAAATGCGGAAATGGCAGAAATCTGTCAAAACGGACCAACGGGTAAAGTTCAATTTTTTTCGAAGATCTTCTGTTGCTCAAATATAAAAAGTGCAAAACTAACGAAAGTTAAATAATAACCTGGGGCATGCACACAAAAAATTACAGATCAGTACGACGTTCTGGGATTTTTCACGATTTTTTATAGTGAAGCAAAAAAATCTATTTCGGGATAGCAACTTCCCCAAATCTTACTTCTCTCTCATTAGAGGTTGATCTTGACACAAAAACCAAACAAAAAGGATAAATAGAGGTTATTGCAAAAGCAATAACTTCGAATCAAATAAACAAAAATAAACTGAAAGCGAAAATTTATTGGGTTGTCTCCCAAAAAGCTCTTTCTTTATAGCCATTAAGATAGGCATGATAAATTTAAATGATGCTCACATAAAAATATGAATCGAAGTAAAAGAGAGCATCAAGAAGCAAAAAATACACATGTTTAAGTTTAACCCACTTCCTATGCAAGGGAATTTTGTAAGAAAATAGATTGTTGAAACCAGAGGCTATTAGCATAGGAAGGCAAAACAAGTGCAACATAAAGACTTTTAGCATAAAGCAAGGAAACTTAATATTATTGAGATGCATAAGAATAATTTTCCCTCTCTCATAGTAACTTTCATTTTCATGCATAAATTTAACGATATAACTGATACGTCCATTTTGCATCACTATTCTATGTCATAATTCACTGTTATTCATTGATATATTTCATATAGAGAGGTGATACTTATGTTATTTCATCTGTTTTTGCATGGTTGATGACTTTTGGAGCATGGACCGATGTAGTTAGGATTCTGATGGAAAAGGTGCTGTGTGGAGGCAAAATTCACGAAGATCAGAAAATCCGAGAAAATATACGGAAAATCCTATTTTTCCAGAAGACGAAGGAAGCCAGAAGGAGGGCTGGAGATGGGCCATAGGGGGCCCACACCACCCCCTAGCGTGGGCCACCCTGGGCCACGCCACCAGGTGGTGTGGCCGCCCTGGTCCACCCCCGGCACTCCCCTCTGGCGTATATTATCGTCCTGAAACCCTAAGACTCGAGGAGCAACCACAAAAAGATTCCGCCGCCTCTACGGGGCAGGAAACACCGAGAGAGAAAGATCTCTCCGGCAGATAGATTTCTGCCGGGGGAATTCCTTCCCGGAGAGGGGAGATCCTCGCCATCAACACCACCATCAAGCTGGACTTCATTGGGATCATCATCATCATCACCACCATCATCACCATCAGCACCCTCATCACCATCTCCATATTGTTGTACCAATTGTGTTGAATCTTGCATAGTTCATAGGGGAAACTTTCTCGGTGTTGATTACTCTTTGTAGTTGATGCTATTGAGTGAACCATAGAATTATTGTTTATGTTTAGATTGTTATACATCATTATTCCATCTCTGATCATGATCCATATGATGTCTTGTGAGTAGTTCGTTTTGTTCTTGAGGACATGGGACAAGCCATGTTGTTAGTAGTGGAATTGTGTTGAGAAAGATTCAATAGTTTGATATTTAAGTTGTGGTGTACTTCTTCTAGTGGTGTCATGTGAACATCGACTACATGACACTTCACCTATATGGGCCTAGGGGAATGCATTGTGTATTTGGCTACTAATCGTAGGGGTTGCCGGAGTGACAGAAACCTGAACCCCCGTTAGGAAACCATTGCACAAGGGACGTAAGGGTCTTAGAGTTTAAAGCTGTGGTTAGGTTTCTACCTTAATTACTTTCTTATACTTACGGATGTTTGCAAGGGGTATAATCACAAGTATGTATTAGTCTTGGATGGGGTGGTACATTAGCACAGGTTCACCCACACAACACTTAGCAAGCTAAAGAAAATTAATCAGCTATATGAAGCGAAAGCACCTGACAGTCTTCCCATGTGTCCTCGAGAACGTTTGGTCATCCTAAGTAATACAACCGGCTTGTCCTTTGCTGCATAAAGGATTGGGCCACTTGCTGCATTTATTCCTACTGTCTTTTGTTTACTCGTACTTTGTTTACTTGCTTTATCAAAAAACCCTAAAAATCCGTTTGCTAAGTATTTGCAGAGAATTCCTGATCCATCCCACTAGCCAGCACCTTCTGCTCCTCGTTGGGTTCGACACTCTTACTTATCGAAAATACTGCGATACACCCCTTATACTTGTGGGTCATCAAGACTATTTTCTGGCGCTGTTGCCGAGGAGTGAAGCGCTATTGGAGAGTGGAACTGGTAAAGGAAACTTGAGTATTGTTTACTTCTGCTAGTTGCTTTATTTTCGTTATGGATAATTCGCTGAGTTTCTTATTTGGTGATGCTACTACCACTGCTAAGGTAGTAGATAAGCCACCACCTGCTGAGAATGATGTTTTTAAAATACCTACAAGAATTATTGATCGTGTTATGGATAACTATTATGTTGGGGATGGAACTGTCCATCCCGGTGATCATTTACTTTTTATACACGAATTATGTGGGTTGTTCAAGTGTGCAGGTATTACTACAGATCAAGTTAAGAAGAAGTTATTCTCATTATCATTGAAAAGAAGAGCTGAGGAATGGTATAAGCTGCTGAAGAATGGTAATGCTCTGGAATGGGAGGAAATAGTGCCTCTCTTTTATTCAAAGTTTTATCCTCCTAGTGAGATACATAAAGATCAGAATCAAATATAGAACTTTTGGCCTCTTGATGGAGAGAGTACAGCTCAAGCTTGGGGAGATTGAAGTTACTAATGCTCAAATGTCCCATTCATGAGCTCCCCAACAATATTATTATCAATAACTTTTATGCAAGGCTCCCTCTACATGACAAGGATTTATTGGATGCTTCTTGTGCTGGATCATTCACTCGCATGGAATAAGAAGCTAAATGAGATCTTCTAGACCGTATTAAAGATAATGCTAAAGCATGGGAGAATGACAAAGGTAGAAAGTCAGGTATAAATTATGATTATGAATGCATTGAATCTTTTATGGGAACTGATGACTTTCAAAATATTAAAAATGCTTATGGTCTAGTCTCTCAAGCTATTGCTTCTTATTTTAAGGCTTTTGCTTCCTACATTGAAGTGCCTAAAAATAAGTGGAATAAGTATCATGAACCTTATAAAGATATTACTAAGAGTGTTTCTGCAAGAAATACTGAAGTTTATACTCCTAATCATGTTTTACCTGAACCTTAGATTGAGAAAATGCCTTTCCTAGTTAAGATAAAGGAACATTCTATGATAGCTAGTAGGGTTAATGAAAGTATAATCAAAGCTGTTGAACCTGATAAACAAATGGTTGATGAACCTATAATAGCAAATGTGAAAGACTTTGTTACTAAATATGAAAAAGAGGGACACATTATCGTTTGTAAGGATACCTCTAATATTGTTTCACATAGTAGTGTTATGAGAGCTAGTATTCCTGTGTTTTCTGTTAGAATAAGTGATCATTGCTACGATGGTCCTTGTGATAGTTATATTGTTAAGTTTATGCATAATACTGAAAGTTATTATGAGAGAGGGAAAAGTGTTCTTATGTATCTCAATAATATCAAGTTTCCTCGTTTTATGCTGAAAGTTTTTATGTTGCACTTCTTTTGCCTTCTTATGCTAGTGGTTTCTGGTTTCAACAACTTGTTTGTTTACAAAATTCCCTTGCATAGGAAGTGGGTTAGACTTAAATGTGTGTTTTTTTTGCTTCTTAATGCTCTCTTTCACTTCAATTCATATTCCTGAGTAAGCATCTTCAAAATTATCATGCCCATCTTAATGGCTATAAAGAAAGAGCTTTTTAGGAGACAACCCAATTTGTTTTTGCTTTCAGTTTGTTTTTGTTTATTTGAGTCTTGGAAGTTATTACTTCGGTAATAACTGCTCCTTATCCGTTTTGTTTGGTTTTTGTGTCAAGATCAACCTCTAATGAGAGAGAAGTAATATTTGGGGAAGTTGCTGTCCCGAAACAGATTTTTGTGCTTCACCGTAAAAATTCGTGAGAGATCTCTGTATGTCGGATTGAGCTGTAATTTTTTGTGCTTCTGACCCAGGTTGTTATTTAACTTTTGTTAGTTTTGCACTTTTTTATTTGAGCAACAGAAGATTTTAGAAAAAATTGATCTTTACCTGCTTGTCAGTTTTGACAGATTTTGCCACTCTTGCATTTGCTTCTTTATTCGATTTCCTTTTTGAATTCTTTTTGGGTTTTCGGAAGGAATTGCTACAGTAGATTATGTTTTGATGGTTTTTAGTTGAAGTTGGACTCAAAAGGTTTTATCACTTCACTTATACTAATGTTGCTAATGAGAACTGTGTGGAGTTTTGTGTGAAAGAAATTTCCAGGTAGTGGAGATAATGGTGTAATAAGAAAGAGAAGGGTTTTATGACTCAAGTAATAAGTGTATAAATATGAAGATATCGATGATATTCAAGTGGTGACTCCGGAAGAATCTACTAGATACCAAATTCAGAGACCCACAGAGTCCATTTTCAAATAGGTAACAGTTCTGGTAAGAAAACTTTCGCGAAAATACAATCCAACTATATTTTTGCAGTTTTTAGCCAATAAGGAAAGTTAAGTAGAGAAAGAGGGACGGAAACGTAGCCAGGGTGGCTCACACCACCCTGTGGCGCGGGCCCACCCCTGGCCGCGCCACCAGGTGGTGAGTCCACCCCGGACTCCGTCTCTGACTCGTTTTCTCCCAGTACCTTCCTTTTGTTGTGAAACTTCGTAATATATAACCCCCCGGATCCCCCGAGGTTCGTATATCATGTTTTCTTCGTGTTTTCGTTTCGATCTGTTTCTGCCAGGTACTATCTTTGGAGCTTAGAAGCACAATGGTGTCCGCCAAGGATAAAGGGAAGGAGCCTATGGAGAAAGACCTCCAAGACCCCGGGAAGGAGAAGGAGATCAAGAGTGAAGGTGAAAAGGAGGCAAAGCACCCCGGCACTACCATTGCAAGCATTGGAGTGGTGGCAAACCCTGCCAGGATCAGAAGGACTGCATGGATGCAGATTAGGGGGAAAGCTCCTCGTCACTGCTTGGCTCCACGGTCACTTCCTCCACGCACCAAGAATCCTTTCCATACCATTATCCATGAGCATCAATACCAGAATATGCCCAAGGGGAAATTACCCTCCAATTGGGATTTGCCTCGTTCTAGCCATGCAGGAAAACAAGACTTCAAGGAGGAAGAGTGGAGAAAGAATAGCAAGAGCTGGAATTCTCATCCTGACATGATCATGAGCCACATTGAGCAAAACTCACAGATGATTCGTAATCTCATCTTCGAGGTCGAGGACTTGGGGAAACTGATCAAAGAGCTCATCAAGAGGATACCACCACCACCGAAGGAGTAATTCGTCATCAGGTTTGGCATCCCCTTGGTTTGTTCCAAGCTTGGGGGAGTGTCGCGGTATCACATCACTATCTTCTATCTTTTTACCTTATTAGTAGAGTCGTATCATGAATAGAGAAGTTATTATCTAGGATGGTTTGCATTTTAGAAGTGTCCCCTCTCTCGTTAGATATGTATCCCTTGGTGTGAGTTGCCGTTATGGAATATTAATGAGAAGTTCTATCATTTACTCTTTTGCATAGCTTATATTAGTTTTCAATTCGTGGTTATATGATTAATCTTGTTGTTAGTATTGGTATCACTTTGGGATCATTGAGTTAATATTAGTTGGTTTTGGCAAACCTGGCTCGGTCAGTAGCAACACTATCTTTGAGAGTTGAATGAAAAGATAAAAGTACTCTAAAGAAATATATTTTCGTCATCTTTCTTTCTTGATTTGCTCATAAGTCTAGTATTCTCTAGTTAAGATCTTTTGTGCTTCCAAGGAAGATTGCATGTTTGTTTTTATCACTTATATGTTTGTTTGTTTCATTCAACTCTTGTACTTGCTACCCAGCCTTGCTAGCCAAAAACCTGTACTGAGAGGGAATTCTTCTCGTGCATCCACTCCTTTAAACCAAAACTCATGCCATTTGTGTCCACCATACCTACCTATTAGCATTATTGCTATTCCAAGTAAATTCTTGTTTTATCTACCTTCCAAATTAAACTTGTTATGTGAAAATTAGTGACTAAAGCTCTCACGAACTTGATGGCACACTTTACTTTCTCACATTTAATAAACTTGAACCATTGTGCCCATCTATGTTCCGTATATGCTTGCGCTTTGTGAGTTGTGAATTAGCAGAACCATGCTGTCATGGGGAACACTTTCAACATTGCACTGGTACTTTGTACCTAGTTGATATCATGTTCTTTTGTCTATGGATGTCGTCGGTGTGAAATGAAAGGGGAACTTGTAAGTCCATGGAGTTATGCATGTGTGTTAGAGAAACGCCTGGGCTGCTGGTCTAATCCATGCTGACATGGTGGAAACCTGCAGCGTAACCATAACGAGCAACTATGAAGCATTCTTCTTATAAAAAAGAGTACGATATTGAGAAAAAGAGAAAAAGAAAAAAAGAGATTATGAAAAGTGGAAAGAGAGAAAAAAGCACCATATTCCCATGGTAAATAAGAAGATTGCTGAGATGCTTGTTGTCTTCTTGCCTTGTCATTTTGATATGGGGATTCTTCCGTATCATCGGGAAAGGGGTACCCCGTTGGCGGTTCTCTATGATACACATATGCTTACAATGACAAGAACTTACCGGTGACTAAACTTGAGTAGCATGAGGAGCGACCCTCGTATTCAAGGGACATGAGATTCTCAATTTACAACTTGTCAATGCATATCCTCATATTTGATCACTTTAACCTTAATCACCTAAAGATGCGTATGATAGGGGCAATGAGAGTTAAAAGCTAGTAAGTATCACAATTTTTGGGAGCTCTTTATGAGACTTGCAATCCCTGCTTCCCTCTGCGAAGGGCCTTTCTTTTACTTTTTAAGTTGACTCAGTAAACCTACTCCCTTCTATATCAGCAAGTATTTTGAGTTGTTGTGTTTCATTCATTCATATGATGATTTATTAAATCATGTTTCTTATGTTACTTGTTTTGCACATTGCACTTATCTTGATGTTTACTACTTTGAAAGCTATCATTGAAAACCAGTTATTTGTGAACTCCAGCAAATTATCAACTATTCTTCGACCAAGAGCTAAGTTTGCCATTACCAATTATGATTTACTTTATATATCTTTATTGTGTTTCCTTTACTCATTGCAAGTTGAGTTATATAATAGTGAGTTTTCTTCTATTATGATCTATGTATTGATGAATGTGATGCTTCTTGTCCGTATTCTTTTATCGACTCTTCACTCCGTAAACCTGAGGTCATGTTTATTGAGCTCAGTTTCGCTTGGGGACAAGCGAAGTCTAAGCTTCGGGGGAGTTGATACGTCCATTTTGCATCACTATTTTATGTCATAATTCACTGTTATTCATTGATATATTTCATATTGAGAGGTGATACTTATGTTATTTCATCTGTTTTTGCATGGTTGATGACTTTTGGAGCATGGACCGCTGTAATTAGGATTCTGATGGAAAAGGTGCTGTTTGGAGGCAAAATTCGCGAAGATCAGAAAATCCGGGAAAATATACGGAAAATCCTATTTTTCTAGAATACGAAGGAAGCCATAAGGGGGACTGGAGATGGGCCACAGGGGGCCCACACCTGGCGTGGGCCACCATAGGCCGCGCCACCAGGTGGTGTGGCCGCCCTGGTCCACCCCTGGCACTCCCTCTGGCGTATATTATGCTCTCGAAACCCTAAGACTCGGGGAGCGACCACAGAAAGATTCCACCGCCTCTACGGGGCAGAAAACATCGAGAGAGAAAGATCTCTCCGGCAGACAGATTTCTGCCAGGGGAATTCCTTCCCGAAGAGGGGAGATCGTCGCCATCAACACCACCATCAAGCTGGACTTCATCGGGATCATCATCATCATCACCACCATCATCACCATCAGCACCCTCATCACCATCTCCATATTGCTGTAACAATTGGGTTGAATCTTGCATAGTTCATAGGGGAAACTTTCCCGGTGTTGATTACTCTTTGTAGTTGATGCTATTGAGTGAACCATTGAATTATTGTTTATGTTCAGATTGTTATACATCATTATTCCATCTCTGATCATGATCCATATGATGTCTTGTGAGTAGTTCATTTTGTTCTTGAGGACATGGGACAAGTCATGTTGTTAGTAGTGGAATTGTGTTGAGAAAGATTCAATAGTTTGATATTTAAGTTGTGGTGTACTTCTTCTAGTGGTGTCATGTGAACATCGACTACATGACACTTCACCTATATGGGCCTAGGGGAATGCATTATGTATTTGGCTACTAATCATAGGGGTTGCCAGAGTGACAGAAACCTGAACCCCCGTTAGGAAACCATTGCACAAGGGGCGTAAGGGTCTTAGAGTTTAAAGTTGTGGTTAGGTTTCTACCTTAATTACTTTCTTGTACTTATGGATGTTTGCAAGGGGTATAATCACAAGTATGTATTAGTCCTAGGAAGGTCGGTACATTAGCACAGGTTCACCCACACAACACTTAGGAAGCTAAAGAAGATTAATCAGCTATATGAAGCGAAAGCACCTGACAGTCTTCCCATGTGTCCTCGAGAACGTTTGGTCATCCTAAGTAATACAACCGGCTTGTCCTTTGCTGCATAAAGGATTGGGCCACTTGCTGCATTTATTCCTAGTGTCTTTTGTTTACTCGTACTTTGTTTACTTGCTTTATCAAAAACCCCTAAAAATCTGTTTGCTAAGTATTTGCAGAGAATTCCTGATCCATACCACTAGCCAACACCTTCTGCTCCTTGTTGGGTTCGACATTCTTACTTATCAAAAATACTGCGATCCCCCCTATACTTGTGGGTCATCAAGACTATTTTCTGAACCATTGTAGCAATGATCACTTATTCTAACAGAAAAAACAGGGACGCTAGCTCTCATAACACTACTTTGTGAATCAATATTAGAAGTATCCTTACAGAGGATAGTGTGTCCATCTTCTACATATTTAGTGACAAAGTCTTTCACATTTGCTATTACAAGTTCAACAACTATTTGTTCATCAGGTTCAACAGCTTTATGTGTACTTTCATTAATCATACTTGCTATCATAGAGTGTTCCTTTACCTTAACTGGGAAAGGCATTTTCTCAATGTAAGGTTTAGGTAAAATATGATTAGCAGTATAAACTTCAGTATCTCTTGCAGGAACATTATTAACAATATTTTTATATGGTGCATGATACTTGTTCCATTTCTTTTTAGGAATTTCAATATAAGAAGCAAAAGCTTTAAAATAACTTGCAATAGCTTGAGAGTCTAGACCATAAGCATTACTAATATTACGAAAGTCATCAGTTCCCATAAAAGATTTAATGCATTCATAATCATAATTTATATCTGACTTTCTTCCTTTATCATTCTCCCATGCTTTAGCATTGTCTTGAATACGGTCTAGAAGATCCAATTTAGCTTCTTCTTCCATGCGTGTAAATGATCCAGCACAAGAAGGATCCAATAGATCCTTATCATGAAGAGAGAGTCTTGCATAAAAGTTATTAATAATAATATTGTTGGGGAGCTCATGAATAGGACATTTGAGCATTAGTAACTTCAATCTCCCCCAAGCTTGAGCTGTACTCTCTCCATCACAAGGCCAAAAGTTATATATTTAATTCCGGTCTTTATGAATCTCACTAGGAGGATAAAATTTTGAATAAAAGAGATGTACTACTTCCTCCCATTCAAGAGCTTGACCATTCTTCAGCAGCTTATACCATTCCTCAACTCTTCCTTTCGGTGATAATGAGAATAACTTCTTCTTGACTTGATTTGTTGTAATACCTGCACACTTGAACAACCCGCATAATTCGTGTATAAAGAGCAAATGATCACCGGGATGGACAGTTCCATCTCCAAAATAGTAGTTATC
This sequence comes from Avena sativa, assembly GCA_916181665.1. NCBI lineage: Eukaryota > Viridiplantae > Streptophyta > Magnoliopsida > Poales > Poaceae > Avena > Avena sativa. The sequence goes on along the minus strand of OV702288.1, from coordinate 620,804,156 downwards.
CATAACACGATCAATAATTCTTGTAGATATTTTAAAAGTATCATGTTCAATAGGTGGTGGTTCATCTACTACCTTAGCAGTGGTAGTAGCATTACGAAATAAGAAACTAAGTGAATTATCTATATTGAAATAAAGTAACTAACAGAAATAAACGATACTCATAGTAGAAGTTTCCTTTACCAGTTCCACTCTCCAATAGCGCTTCACTCCCCGACAACGGCGCCAGAAAATAGTCTTGATGACCCACAAGTATAGGGGGTGTATCGCAGTATTTTCAGTAAGTAAGAGTGTCGAACCCAACAAGGAGCAGAAGGTGTTGACGAGTGGCTTGGAGCAGAAATTCTCTGTAAATACTTAGCAAACGGATTTTTAGGGTTTTTTTGATAATACAGATAAATAAATAAAGTACGAGTAAATAAAAGACAATAATAATAGATGCATCAAGTGACCCAATCCTTTCTTTAGCAAAGTATAAGCCGGTTGTATTACTTAAGATGATCAAACGTTCTCGAGGACACATGGGAATACTGTCAAGTGCTTTCGCTTTATATAGTTGATTAGTCTTCTTTAGTTTAATAAGTGTTGTGTGGGTGAACCTGCGCTAATGTACTGACCTTCCTAGGACTAATACATACTTGTGATTATACCCCTTGCAAGCATCCGCAAGTGCAAGAAAGTAATTAAGATAGAAACCTAACCACATCTTTAAACTCTGAGATCCTACACTCCCTTGTGCAAAGTTTTCCTAACGGGGTTCAGGTTTCTATCACTCCGGTAACCCCTACGATTAGTAGCCAAATACACAATGCATTCCCCTAGACCCATAAAGGTGAAGTGTCATGTAGTCGATGTTCACATGACACCACTAGAAAAATAACACCACAACTTAAATATTAAACTATTGAATCCTTCTCAACATAATTCCACTACTAACAACATGACTTCTCCCATGTCCTCAAGAACTAAACGAACTACTCACGAGACATCATAGGATTAAGATCCGAGATGGAACAATGATAAGCAACAATCTGAACATGACAATAATTCAATGGTTTCACTCAATAGCATCAACTACAACAAGTAATCAACACCGGGAAAGTTTCCCCTAAGAACTATGCAAGATTCAACCCAATTGTTACAACGGTACGGAGTGGTGATGATGGTGCTGGTGGAGATGATGATGGAGATGATCTTGATAAAGTCCAGCTTGATGGTGGTGTTGATGGCGACGACGTCCCCTCTCCGGGGAGGAATTTCCCTGGCAGATTTTTGCCGGAGAGCTCTTTCTCTCTCTGCAGTTTTTCGCCCCGCAGAGGCGGCAGAATCTTTCTGTGGTCGCTCTCCTAGTTTTAGGGTTTCGTGGGAGATATATACGCCAAAGAGCAGAGCCAGAGGTGGGCCAGGGTGGCCACACCACCTGGTGGCGCGGCCAAGGCTGGCCCGCTCCAGGGGGTGGTGTGGGCCCCCTGTGGCCCATCTCCGCTCCCCTTCTGGCATCCTTCATCTTCTAAAAAAATAGGATTTTTCATATATTTTCTGGAATTTTCTAATCTTCGCGAATTTTGCCTCTAAACAGTGTTTTTTCATCAAAATCCTGACTTCAGCGGTCCATCCTCCAAAAGTCATCAACCATACAAAAACAGATGAAATGACATAAGTATCATCTCTTAATATAAAATATATCAATAAATAGCAGTAAATTATAATATAAAATAATGATACAAAATGAACATATCAATCGCCTTTTTCCACTTTTCTATTAGGTTTCTTTCTTGTAAAAGTTGAGGACTGCTTTGGTTTATTTGTTTCTTGTAAGGTCCTCTTTGTAAACTTGCTTGCCGATTAATATAGCTTCTAGCGCTTTTAGGCCTCTTCTCCTCTAAAAAAAGATAGAGATGTTCATGATGAGGATCATCTATGGCAGCACGCGCGGCATGGATCTGATGATTAAATCGTAACTTTGTCTTTGTGGGAGCTTAATCCGTCTGCATGTAGACACTACTCCATGCATTCTTACTTTCTGACAGCTCCAGTCTCCAGCGATACGTACACGCTCGGCAAAATACGTTGGCCGCACCGGATCCACCCAACTGAGCAACACACGAAATACTACTGTACTCTCAGGTCGTCGAAAAGTAGGAGTAAACTTGCGAATGAATTCGTGGCAGAGTCGCAAGTCGCCGAGTTAAATTATCAGCGGCGCGAGTGGCCGCGCATTAGCGCTCAATCTCCACCCGACACAGCATCGCCTGCGGACGAAACAGCTGATCGGACTCGCATTCGCCCCCGTCAGTCCGTCAGCGTCAGGCGTGAAGGGGCGGGTGGTAGTTGGTCACGTCGACGTGGGCCATGACAGCGAGCGATCCAATTCCAACCTCGACTGGTACGTACGGCGGGTGAGCAGTGTGGCGAAGTCCAAAAACCGAGCTGCAAACAAAACAAATAGTAGAACGACCAAATCATTCGTCTAGAAATTCGAAGTTGAGATGATGAGGTGTTCACACTTTAGGTGTAAAACTTGAGCTCGTTGAGCCAAGCAAGGGACACTCGATTTACTAAGCGACACCGGGTACAACATAGACACGTACCGCCACATCCACATACGAGTATCACCGTAGGATGAAGTATTGTGGAGCTCTAAGCTATGGAGTACCGCGAAGCTTTTAGGTTTTATGAAGTTGGCACACGTGCATCTGTTATAGATGGAACAACGTGTCCGAACAAATAATATAATCCACCTTTATAGGACAATGTGTTATTGCAGATGCTGAATGTAATTGTTATCTCCGTGATATTAATATATGCTCTTTTCAAAAAAAAATCTAAAACACATAAGAAATTAAATCTGTGATTTCATCTCTGGTGAGATAGAAATGCAACAATCCCAAGATTCCCACTGAGCAATGATACACATATGATAAAATCTATACAACAGTTTGGTACAATCAGACTCATACCAGCATCAGTCAGCATGTGGGCTAGAGGTTGGAACTCACTTTTCGATGAGTCTAGTCATACATGTATCGTATGAATTTTATCGTGTGTGAGGCATTTCCGATTCCCACTAACCCATTGAACAAATGGCAGGTCCCAGTGATGTGATGGACTTTTGCCCCTTGGGAACCACAAGTATATTTCTTTATGTGACAATTGCTTATACTTGTATGCGAGCAATATGCATTAGTGTTGTCCACCATATGAAAACATCAAGCTGCCTGCTAGTTAGCAAATTATGAGTGTGGTACTTGTTTACTAAATGTGATTTCTAAAGAGCGGACCTCCTAACAACATACATCCACCGGTACATAGATTTCAGTAAAATTCCGATGGAAGTAAACTATGTCGATCTTGTACAGGAGGTTGTTCTCTGTTTCTCTTCTCTCCTAATAAAACTCGTTAGCAATGTCATTAGATGACACCATTCACTGGTAAAGGTTATTATACTTTTCTAATCTATGATCGATAGTTTTTAATTGATCGATACTTTTCTCCACCATATGAAATCATCGCACTTATGCTTGGTGTGGACTTTAGCTATTGCCCTTGCGTACCGTCGAATTACCTCATGCCTATACTAGTTTTGAATTTAAAAATTATCATCATAGATCACGGATGAAAAGTATAGTAAATAGTTCATATCGAATGTGGATAGACATTCCCGAAAAAGATGGTGCAAAATTATGTATGTGTTTTTTCGAAAAGGGAAATAAAGCCCCGGCCTCTGCATCGGTTGATGCACACAATCTTTTATTAAAAAACATAATCCAGCATTTAAAAAATTATTTATGTGTGTCGAGGGGGTGGCAAACAAACCTACTAAAACGATCATGGATGCAAGAAATTAGCATATTCGTATGTGAAAGGGCATGTATGCCCCATGTGTGGTTTTGATAATTAATGACAATCTCTATGGACTAATGTGTAAATTGAGTTTCACTTGTAGGTTTGTCCACTAGCATCGTTTGGATCATGTGTTGGTTTCAAGGTTGAAAAAGAAGAAGCAATGTCCAAGGGCTTTATGCCTATTGGAATCAAGTAGAAGAAGAATATCAATAGTGTCTTGAAGAAGAAGATGGAGTTCATCATGGCTATCTTCAAGACATCATAAAGAAATGAAGGACAAGCTCAAGGTACGTCATCTCTAGAAGATCTCATGCTTGAAGCTTGCCATTCTCGGCGATCATGGAGTGATGAAGACAAGTTCAAAGAAGAGGTTTCCCTATGAAATATGTGGGAGAATTTCACAAGTCTTCATCAAGAAAGAGCAAGCAAGAGCAATCAAGAAAGGCGATCCATCTTGAGCAGGACAAGACGGTCTACATCAAGCTCAAGTGGAATGCTCAAGGCAAATGTATGATCTTGATAGGTTTTCTATTTTATCGGTCTCTTTTGGTGTTGGGAGACCAGATTTAGAATAGATAGCCATACTATCAAGAGGGGCTCTTGAGTGGGTGACTCGATCGTATCTTTCAGAGAGAGCTCAAACCTTTGCATACATATATAGCATCATCTTTCTTGGTTATTTTTGAATCTTGTCCATGTGAGGATCTAGAGCCTGTGGTTATCTTCATAACAAGTTCTAGTTCATCAAAAACGGATTTCTCTTGTATATCTTATTGCGTTTTTAATCTTGCGGGTTTTCCGGCTCCATACCTTGGGAGATATCTCACATATATATTTATGGTATTTTTCCCTTGGTGATACCCAATATTTCGACACGTTGTTATCTTTCCTTGGGATTCTACCTTGTGAGATATCTCACCTTGGGATTCTACACGTCGTTATCTTTTCAATAAAATTGGTTTCATCTCGTTTGGAGTTCGGATGCAAAAGTTGTGAAAGATTTAGTTCTGAAGTTTTTCTTGATCGGTTGTTCCGGCGAGCCACCGATATTACTGCTAGGGAATTTGCCGCCGGTAGTACCGGTGGAAGTACCGGGGCCACTTTCGCTCATTCTAGTTGCAATTCAGTAGCCTCTCTGTTTTGGGAGTCCTATTTGGCGAAACTTTGCTCGGAAGTTTAGGCGGTAGTACCATCTCCAGTGGAAGTACCACCGCTCCATCGGATGTACCGCTCGAGCATCTTGCTGCCGGTAGTACCGATGGAAGCTCTAGCCTCACTTCCGCCAAGGGATGGTTTCCGGTCAGTATCCTCTCTGTTTGGTGTTCGCTATTTGTCAGAATTTTGGTCGTAAGTAAAGGCAGTAGTACCGTACGCGTCGGTATTACCGGTGCTCCGACGGAAGTTCCGGCCAAGATCCTTTTTCTCCCGTTCGTCTTGCTGTTTTGTAACCGTTGGCTGGGTGCCAGCGGTAGTACCGCCTACCCAGTGGTACTACCAGCCGTGCACGGATCTGTGCCTAACAGGCAGATCTGAGAGCCCTTTAAAAGGGGCCCCTCTTCCCCTTCGTGGGAACAACTCTTTTCTTGGTTCTTTCCCTCATCTCTCTCCTCCATTATTGACCTTGAAGAGCTTGCCCTCTTCCCTTCCCCCTCCTATGATTCTTGCATCTTTTTGTGGGATTTGAGAGAGGAGATCTAGATCTACAACCCCACCAAACCAAATTCTCTCTTTGTGAAGGAATCACTGGGTTCTAGATCTTAGAGAGTTTTGTGTTCTCCTCTTTTGTTCTTCCTCTATTATTCCCCCAATAGTTTTTGTAGGTTTGGTGGAATTTTAGAGTGAAGGACTTGTCTCTTGCATTTGGTGCATACATTTGAGTTCTCCTCAAAGATTCATCGAGTTCAAGCTCTTGGGTTTGTTTCTCTTGGGTTCCTGAAACCCTAGACGGTTGTGTGGATTTGTGGTGAGTTCTTGAGGCCTCTAATTGAGTTATGAAGATTCCTCAAGCTTGTGGCATGTTGTGGCATTATTCTTGGGGATTCCAGTTGCTATGGAGTTTTCTCAAGCTTGTAGTCTTTGTGGAGTTTTTTGGAATCCCTCCAATTGAGTTATGGAGATTGTCTCAAGCCTTGTACGGGTTCGGTGACCGCCCTCAAGTGTCCCATAGTGGATCGTGAGTAGGCCTTTGTGGCGAGCTCACGAGAAAATATGGTGAACCTTTTGTGGCGTCGGTGGTGTGTGTGCCTTCGCATATTGGGGTGAGGCCTTGTGTGGCGTTGGGTGAGCATCGGCCACCACACCTCAAGGTGAGCCATTTGTGGCGTTCGAAGTATTTTGTGCCATCGCACCTCTCCAACGGAGACGTAGCTTTTTTAAAAGTGAACTTAGGGATAAAAATCATCGTGTCTGCGTCCATCGGTTATCTCTCAACCGGACCCTTTTACTTATGCAATTTACATTATGATAGCCAGCGTGCTTGAAGTATTATATCTTGCTATCACCTTGTTGCTTGTATTGTTTACGTAGGTAGTTGGTGCACTTAGTGAACCTAATGGATATAGGTTTTGGCTTGATAAATTAAACGCTAGTTTTATTCCGCATGTATTAGAGCCTAAACCATAATAATTTTAAAACGCCTATTCACCCTCCTTTGGACAACCTCCATTTCCCTTCAAGTATGTATTTACGTTCATGTGGCTCAAGAAAGTACATGTTTCCGACTTGCTCTTTTTTATACCTATATTACGCTATATCCGGAGGTAGCCTGTTTTTACCATTGTGCGATATCTAGAGCTAGATCATATAAGCTCTCATTAATACACAAGAGTACTACTCCCTCCATCCCGGTTTAAAGGACACATACCGAAACTCATGCACTCCCAAAATATCCCTCCCTCCTAGGCACATAAACATTTAATTTTCACCCATTTTACAGTGCCTTTTACTACTGCCGAGCGGTGACTAGTATAAATGAAATCTGCACCATTGATTTTCAAAGGCTATTCTAGAGATTTTAAGGAGAAAATCGTGGCAATTAATCGTAGTTCCACTAAATATTCAATTAAGTACCTAAAATCTCGGTAACTGATCCTCAATGTCCTCCTTCTACAACTTGTTAGTTTCGTTAGTAAATAGAACTCGTCTGTATGGCCATGGCAGCCGCCGAAGACGACGGACAGTTTGATCCTCGCCACATCACTGTCGTCGTCACGCGGAATGGCCTCTAGCCTCAGTTCGTGGAGATCTGGATTTCATTTAGGGAAGTAAACAATGGAAGAACATCTCACTCAGTAAATTACACCTCTTCGATGAAGCATCAATGGCATGCTGTCAAGGTATTGTTCATGAGCATTACTACGACTTAATCACAATAGATAGGCTCGGAATTAGCGCAAGTTGTGTTAAACTTTGCCAAATTTGCCCTTCAGCAACTAATACGACCAATGTTTTAGACACCGGTACAAATTATACTACTCACGTTTTAAGCACAAGTACAAACTAATCTAGACATCAGGATTCACAAAAATGAATGGACGAAAACAATTTGAGGGTATCGTAATTTTAGCGGAAGAGTCAATCAGAGATTAGTAACCAAATTCAAGTTAGCGGAGGGAGTACATGCATTTTCTACTTTTACATTTATTGTTCAGGGGCATAGCACGTGCCTCCACACTAACTTCCTGGACGGAAACACTTTGGAGATACTCCTACTACTCCCTCTACTCCCTCCGTCCAGAAATAACTGATTTGGGTTTGTCTAGATTCAAATGTATCTAGGCGCATTTTAGTGTATAGATACATTCGAATTTAGACAAATTCAAGTCAGTTATTTTTGGACGAAGGGAGTACTATATTTGAAATATCCTATCTAAAACGATTGCTATAATTTTAGAGCATTTCAGCTGTGGGAGTGCAATTGTCATTTTTGAACCAAATTCACAACTTGTGCAGAAAGCAAGCATGCATACAACGACTAGAGTCCAAACCTACATGATGATGAAAATGGAGTCTAAACCAACATCATAACTGTTCATGTTGTCTCGATCATTTATATGTGCTACAGTTTGTTGTGGTCCTTAAGCATGCAGGTTGGTAACCGGTGTCTGGCCGGTGAAGTATATGACAATGACTCGTTGCCTATAGTAGCACTTATGTGGCACCGGTATAACATTGCTGCAGCACCAATTATGTGCATGAGTACGATTTTTTTTTCTTTCAAATATGCCCATCACCCTTTGTTCTTCTTAATATAGTGCAAATTCTACTGTTCCTTCCTGGCGTACACATGGCTCGATCGGTTAGACGTTACGCAGGCGCGAGAAGGATCGGTGTACAAGCGGCTATCCCATGTGAGCTGGTCTGTGAATATGAGATTCTGCTTCGCCAATTCAGTCTATTTTTCGAGCTCCAAGAACCAAATTCAGTGAACTAGTACTGGTATCTATGCATTTGGGCCCTACAGGGGAAAATTGTGATAGTACAACACTTATTTTCTTCACTAGTCGTTTTGTTTTTTACGAACTCCGCAGTCTGGACCACAAGGGAGTTTTCACATAATTCTGCATAACAATTTTGTCGGCAAAGGTGGGATGGCCCCTCAAATTGAAATTTAACTACTGTAAACTAATGCAAAACCTGCTTTGCTTTTTTTCTTTTTGGCAAAGCCTGCTTTGCCAAAAGGAAAGAGATCCAGGACCTGGATTAAAAAAGAAGAAAAACAAAATAGGCATGGAAAAGTATACCAGCAAAGGACAACAAAGTAAAGGAAACGATTTGATTCAACCCACTAATCCTCTCCCGCTCCGAAAAAAGTCACTACATGTTTGTTCTGTCTTCCTCACACTTTCTCTTCCCCTCTCCATCTCCGTCTCTTCTCGAAATCTAATCTTTCTCCACCAAGAGCGTTGCCCTTGTAGCACCCCCCCCTTCTGCCTCGCCCTCCTTTTTCCTTCCTCGTGGACGTATGTCCTCATGCCCTAGATTGGTGACTGCAATGCTCATGCCATAGATGGGTGATTACTAGGAATGGGCGGGGTAGACCGATAGGGCCGACTTCTATGCGAGTCCGGCAAGGCAGATCTGCCAAATATGGTTATGAAGAAGGAAGGTCGGTGATTTGCGGTTTTGGTTGTTGTATATGCTACTCTTACTTGCTACAAAGTCATGTGTGTTTTGCTAAACATGCGAACGAAATGTTGCAATGACTCTAGTGCCTACATACTAGTTTTGTGTTTGCTGCAAACACTTGGTTTCTATGCTACACATGTGTGATGATTTTTCTTGACCAATTTGCTGACCAACGGTGATATGTTTCATACATTGAAAAATTAATGTATAAATGCTACGGCATTATTTCAATGCTCCTGACATACCATGGAGAATGATATGGGGATGTTGCTAACATGCTAAGACCATCTCTAGCAGTGCCCGTAAACACCCCAAAACCATAAAATAACCGCCGTTTATCGGTGCCCCGGAAAAATCGAGCGTCGATCAGTGCCATAAACACACCCAACCCGAAAAAAGTTTTTACGGGGGGCGCCAAATATCGCCAGGGAACCGAGCATATCTGGTTTCCGTGGACGAACCAAGCGGCAACCCACGCTCCTCATATTTTTTGGCGGGACGGAAGTTTCCTCCACCTCCCTTCCCGCTTCCGCTTCGCCACCGCCGTTGATCTACCTCCCCTGCCGCTCCCTACCCTCGCTACCGCGTGGAATCGACGCCATGGAACCCACACAGCTCCTGTCGGTAGCTGCTGAGGTTCCGCACCCGCAACAACCGTCCTCCATCTCTCCGGCAGTCCACGCGGGCTCGCCGGCCGCCACCGTGTCGGCCATCAAGAAGAGGAAGTGCGCGGCTGGGCAGGTCGTCTCGCCAGCCGCCGCTTCCGTGACCGGCGGTGCTCACGCCGCGCCTTTCTCCGCCACGACACCCGTCGCTAAGTCCAAGAAGGTGGCCACACTGCGGAAGAAGCCTAGCGGTCCAAAGAAGGCGGCGGCGGCGCCAAGGAGCAGTCCCACCCAGTTCCTCCGTAGCATGCCCCACCGTTGGCCGGAATCGCCTCACCGGAACCCCCCGCGGTTGGCGCCCACAATCGTTCTGCCAATTGTCACCAAGGTATGAAGAGTGATCTGCCCCAGTGAAGTCCACGGAAACAATGATGATCAAGACATTAGAAGCAAAGATGATCATGAAGAGAAGAAGCGTGAGATGGAGCAAGCAAGGTGGCAATCGGTTCATGACTTGGAGGAGAGAAAGATTGCACTTGAGGAGAGAAAGCAAATGCTGAGATCTTAGTCGAGGAGAATAGGACCATGATGATGGATCCGACCTCCATGGATGCTATCACAAAAGAGTGGTGGGAACTTCGTAGGGCCGAGATCCTTGCAAGGAGGAAGCAAGTCATGGAGGATGCCGCCGTTTTGATGCATGGTTCTTCTTCGGCTACGGCGAGGGGTGCTGCCACCGGAGAGCCCATCGACGATGACGCTGGGGCTTGAGCTCGACCTGCGTATGTTGTTTGCCGTGTTTTTTTGTTTAGATTTTATGCGAAGATTGTCGCACAAACTGTCGGAACTGTTGTCGCTTTTGCTGTCAAAACTATCAAAATATGTTTACAGTTTTGTTTCCGGTTCACCCCGCCGAGCAGTTCCCGTAAACCGGAACCGCAAAACAGAATATTCGGTGCCACCTCCCGCGAAGCGAGGAATCGCGAATTTGGCAGCTCGTACTCAGACGTTTACGGTTTGCGTTTTACGGACACTGCTAGAGATGCTCTAAGAAAATATTGTGCACGAGAGGATTATGCTGCAAAGATCGGACGACCCATGATCGCGGATTAAGTTAAATCAGATGGTAGGCAATAAAAAATGCAATATCTCTTGGCATAACAGCACGAGTGAATTTCAACACTCACTCCAGGTCAAAATATAGTGTGTATTAGGTTTTATGAGGATAAGCTTTGATTAACAATGAATTATGTGTTAGATTGTAACTTCTCTCACTTTTCACTAGACTTTTCACTAGACTTTTTTTGCGAATGAGAGTTGTTTTACGGTCTACACACTAAAAGAAGTCTACATACACTCTTTTCACAAAGCTAAAGCATCATGTCTCATAAAAATATGTTTAAAATATTATAGATTCATTCATGTGTAGGAGTATTATGGAACGACTTTGGTTAGTATGAAAGATGATCAATTTGGTACTTCCTCCAATCCAAATTAATTGACTTCAGTTTGTCTAGATTCGAATATATCTAGACATATTTTAATGCTAGATACATCTAAAGCTAAATATATCTAGACATATTTTAATGCTAGATACATCTAAATTTAGATAAATCAGAGTCAATTAATTTGGATCGGAGGAATAGTAAAAGAAATCGTGGAAAGAAGATTCGGCGAAACAGAATCTGCTTAGCATTCATTTACTTCTGCTTGGTCGACTGAGAGACCACAGGCTCCACCAAGACCCAATCACAGGCATCCACTTACTTGCTCAGCTTCTCAAGGCCTCCAACGGTGGAGGCGGAATAAACTCCGGTCACTTTTGCTTGCAGCCGCCCGGAATTTGATACTACTACTCCTCTATATAGACAGCCCTCCTTCCACCTCCCCCCTTTGCCTCTTTCTCGCTCGCCTCTGTCCGTTCGCTGCCGTCCTAAAGCTACCAGTCAGGTAGAAGCCAAGGCCGACATGATGGCGGAGTCGTGGATTGATGTGCTGCCGCCGCCGGCGCCCTACTTCTCCGGGCAGCCGTGCTGGCTCGTGCCGGACCGGCGTGGAGGCGGCTCTTGGACGCTGGAGGAGAACAAGGTGTTCGAGGAGGCGCTGGCGGCGATCGACCTGGACGCGCCGGACAGGTGGGAGCTGGTGGCGATGATGCTGCCCAGGAAGACGGCCGCCGACGTGGTGGACCACTACAGGGCCCTGGAGAACGACGTGGGCTTCATCGAGGCTGGTCTCGTCCCCTTCCCTCACTACGACAGCTCGTCCCCTTCCTCCGGCGGGTTCACTCTCGACTGGGACGGCGGCGGCGGCAACGGGTTCAGGCGCGGCTACTGCCTCAAGCGTGGGCGCGGCGGCGAGCAGGAGCGGAAGAAGGGCATCCCGTGGACGGAGGAGGAGCACAGGTAACTAATCATCTTCGTGTTAGAATAGAATAGCCTGTCGTTCTTCGTGTTGCTTCAGTTGGCGTGCGAAATTTGATGATCGCGCTCCTGATCCTGCGTATGTATGCAGGCTGTTTCTCAAGGGGTTGAAGAAGTACGGGCGCGGGGACTGGCGGAACATCTCGCGGAACTACGTGACGAGCCGCACGCCGACGCAGGTGGCGAGCCACGCGCAGAAGTACTTCATCCGGCTCACCACGGGGAGCAAGGACAACAAGCGCCGCTCCAGCATCCACGACATCACCACCGTGAACGTGCCCGACGACGACGACGACGACGACCGGGACAGGCGGCCCTCGGAGTCGCCGCCCTCCGCGCTCACCGCCGCCTCGGACCAGCTCGGCGGGCAACGGCAGCACGCCTTCGTGCCGTCGGCGGCGCTGCCGCAGGGGACGACGACGCTCGGCCACCCCTACGGCAGCGTGAAGCTGGAGCGTCAGGGTTCGTTCATGGCCGGCTCGGGCCTCGGCCTGGACGACTCGCTCCTCCTGCAGATGCAATGCGGCCAGCTGTGAAGGCGCTTCTTGCAGGCGCACGGGGAGAGGACAAGGCAACGGCAGGCGCGTCGGCACCTCATCACCATCGTTATCCTCGGGCATGCACGACCGACCGTTCGAGGGACCAGGGTACGGGAATCGGGGTTACGGGCCAGGTCGCAGGTGTTATACGTTGATCCAAATTCTACAAAGTATAGGCCAACTTCCGACGAGTGGAGCGAGGCCCGTCGCCGGGAGGCTTGGGCCGAGTGTAACGAGTCTGAAGTTGGCCCACACCGTGCCCAACGGGGACGCCTGTGGGGGGTGCGGGGGGCGACAGCCCCCCGCGGTACGGTACGGATCGTCGAAGACCTAGGTTTCCACCGATATATAAACCCCTTGTAAGCCGCCGGTTGGGATAGTTGCATCTGTGAAATCCCCGGCGTTTGTAAACACTCCTCGATATAGTGAAGTTTCGCTGGCTGGCGCCCGTGGTTTTTTCCTCTCTTTGTTGGAGAGGTTTTCCACGTTAAATCTGTGTCTCCTTGCTGTGTTTTTCGTTTTCGTTCTTCGTTATCTTCTTGTCGCGATTGTAACAGCAGGCAGTCCGGCGTGCTGCGTCGATGGAAGGTTGCTTGCAGAGTTGCTGTTTGTGTCTCAACTCTCAGATCATTGATGGCACGCAGACGCAGGTGAAAACATCTGAGAGTGACACGGTCCTGAGCGTGCCGCTAGCCTGCTAGTACTCCCTCCCTCCCCTGCAGGTCTGCGTCCATGGAGAACCAATCGACGCGCCGTCCAGTGTACATAATTCAGCAACAAGTATAGGGCCAAGAACAACCACTTGTACTGAAAATCTGAAATAAGCATCTTGCATCTTGTTCTCCGCTGTCACAGCCCGGCGGCTCCGATCAGGAGCATCGACCGGTCTGAAAGTTTGGTTACAGCGTTTTTTCCATCTATTCCTGGTAGCTTTGTGCATTTTGTTGATGCACAGCGCTGCCTGAAGCGTGTCAAGAAGCTTTCCGACAAGATCTGTCGCCATTGTTGATGCCCCGCCCGCCGTTCTCTCTTCTCTCGCCTGAAACCTTCCATGTGCTGCTGGCTGCAGGCCTCCGGGTCTCTCATTAATGCTGATCTCGTTCCGTCGCCTCCATGACAGGTACTACTATTAAATCCTCGTCTGCGCAGGCTGTGCGCTAATCGGACAGAGCAGCGCCATAAACTACTCCGCCTCGTGCTCCTTGCTCTCGCGTCCCATGCGCAGGTGTTGGACTCTGCCCCGGTGTGATTCCGTGCAGTTCAAAGCGCCAGCTCTGGGTCCAGTTGGCCAGCTGCAATCAATCAGCTCAGCTGGAACGGGACGGGGGTTGCGAGAAGAAGAAGTGACTTGCCCCTGCCCGGCCCCGGTAGTGGCTGGCACGCTGCACGCTGCACGCAGTATCGACATGGTAGAGGAGGATGCTGTAGTGGTGTCAGTAGGGAATGAGTTGGAGGTCCACCCAGCGAGTCGATCGAGCGACCAGGAAAGCATCACGTGCCCCAACAGCAGCAGCGACGCTCCCGTATCCTTCCCGCTGTCGTCGTCTTCTCGTTTCCACAGAAAAAGCCAAGGCTAGCTCCGCGCCCTACAAAAATCACAGAATAAACTCGTAGAATAACGTGCGTTTAGAAAGATTTCACAGTCTAGCCTATTTGCACGACGCTGCCTACCGAAAAGCTCCATGCTCAGTAGTACGACGCTTTTGCGAAAAGCGTCATGCAACATATAGTGCTCTGGTAAAAAAAGCGATTTTTTTTAAATAATACTTTTTTTAACGAAATTGAGAAGTGTTGCATGAATTTAGGATTTTACAGATCTAGGGCTTTGTCGGCCTAGGCCTCGCCGACTGGAGCCAGTCGGCCTTAGCCTCGCCGATTAGGCTCTCGACTGGCGTTCAGGCGCTGACTGATTAGTCCATTCGGTCAAGGCGTGGCCGACTGAGTCTGGTCCAATCGGCCAGGCGGAAGCCGACTGCTCCTTTCGGTCAGCCCCAGGCCGAATGGATCAATTGGCGAGGCCCAGACCGAATGGACAAATCGGCCAAGTCCAGGCCGACTGCACCTGATTCGGCTTACCCCTGATCAAATCCTGCATGATCAACGCGACGTACTAACCGAAATCAGTTTTCGGTTCCGGCCATTTATCTCCCGTCAGCCGATTCCCGCCACTATTTCCCGCCGTTTTTCCCGTATATTCTTCCCATTGCCTCTATAAATCTGGCAACCGAGATGTTCTCTCTTTACCTAGTTTATCTATTCCTCCTCTTTCTCTCGCATTTCTTCCCCTCTCCATCATGAGTGTGCCTTGTTCGGACCCATAGTATAGGCCTAGGAAGATGAAAGATGCTAGGTTGCCACAAGGGGTGACACACGAGTGTTGTTGGTGTGGCCATCTCGCCAAGGTCAAGGAGTCGATCGATTTCTCCACCTGCATGTGTATGAAGTTTTTCATGTGTGCCAACTACGACGCAAACCCGCCCCGGCAAGCAAGTTCGTCATACAAGAGGCCTCCGGTATGTTCCCAGAGCATGGTTAATATAAACGATTCACGTTATTATGTGTTCTTTTGTTCATTCCATTGATTTGCTTGCAGTCTCCTCCTCCACTTTGCAAGTGGTACCATTGGATTGACACGAAGCAGCCAGCCTGGGCCGTGTAGGAGATTGCAGATAGGAGCCGGCGTGCACGGGAGAGCTTTTTTGATGAGGAACGTGCTGAAAGGATAGCCACGAATGAGAAGAAGGCTCGAGAGAGAAATGAAAGAATTCAGAGAGGAAAAAGCTCGAAACCGTGAGCTGAACAAGAAGAGAAGGGAGGAAGAGGAACGACAGGAATAGGTGCTCAAGGAGGCCTATGAGGCGGAAAAGAAGAGATTAAGAGAAAGGGATGCCGAGGCACGAGCGGCAGAGGAACGTGGGGACAAGACCAGGAAGTACCCGCGCTGGACTCAGGGCAGGTAGACGTATGTATCAGTACCGATGTATCTTTACTTCAGTTTTAGTGTCCCGGTGTATCTTAATTTCAGTTGTGGTGTCTTGATGTATCCTCATTTCAGTTATAGTGTCATGATATATATTCATTTCAGTTGTAGTATTGTGATGTATCTTAAATTCAACATTACTTTGTACTTGTCAGTTAATTTCAGAGACAATGTATCTTAGTTCTTCCCGCCAAAATGTTTTCCGCCAAAATGCTTCCCGCCAAAATGTTTCCCGCTATTTTTTTGTTTGTTTACCCTATAAAACCCCATCCTCACGAAGTTGTGTAAGCACAACCATCACGTTTTTAGCCAGTATGTTTCCCGGTTTTCCCTATGACCGCAGTTTCGAGACAAACATGTTCGTCGACCTTTTTCATTTGGCCAGGAACTTTAGGGAGACAATAATCCAGCCCCATTGGAGGAACTCATTGCTAGTGATTATCTCCTCACTGAGATAGATGAGGGATTACATAGAAAATGGTGGCCGAAGAGGACCCCAGAGGAGATACGGCAAGAGCTTATTCGGATCAATGCTAGGTGGGGCAAGCAAAGATTCTTCAATGAAGAGGCAAGACAGAGGGAAGCCAAGCACCCTTGGCTGTGGAGAGAGTGAAGACTCCGACGATCTCTTCATGCCGCCGGTCGGTGGTACCAGGGATAGAGCAGAGCGTGACAAGGCGTAGGCCTTGAAGAAGGCGCAGGCCAAGAAGAGCAATGGCAAGCTAGAAGATAGTGAAGATGAAGATGATATATTCATGTCGCCTGTCATTGGGACTAAGTGGAGAGCTGAGTGGGACAAAAGGTAGGCCAAGAAGAAGGCATTGTCGAAGGGTAAGGGCGAGACATCATCGAAGGGTAAGAGCAAGGCATCATCGATCGAGGCATTGTCGAAGGGTAAGGGCGAGGAAGAAGGTGAAGATGATATCTTCATGCCGCCCCCATTGGGACCAAGGTGAGGGATGATTGGGACAAGGTGCAGGCCAAGAAGAAGGCATCGTCGAAGGGTAAGGGCAAGGCGCAGGCCAAGAAGAACTAGAACAATGCTCCCTTGTAGTTCGTGTGTTTATCTTAATTATCTCGTTTGTATCCTAATTATCTGTTGTTGTCGTTTGTTAGAGATCTCGTCAGTGAAATGAATAACATTGCAAAATGTCTCATACATAGATAGATGCATGTCTCACACGTAGATATGTTCATGTCTTACACATAGATAGACATATGTCTCATATATAGATAGAAGATAGATATAGAACTAGTATATATCTGGCTGAGAGAGGTATCAGCGTCGTCGTATGCCTTGGCGCTCACATGGTGGCTCTTGTGGCGACCAACCGTACCTAATGGGCGCCCGGATGTTTCGAGGAGGAATCACTGAGCCGTGCTCGTCGTACTGAGTTTCATGTGTGGGGTCTGGGGCAGGAATCTGAAAAATGTTCAACCAACCGCTCTGTGTCAAGAAGTCTTGAGTGTTGTGCTCCACGTCATGATCACTCATCCAAGTGGATCCGGAAAAAGATGACTGATAGTCAGGCATAGACACCTGCACTCTGAGGGCTCCTGCATATGAATACCGAAGTATATAAAAAATGACATGAAGCGAGCCTCGACATTGTGTAAGACGCGTACCGTGTGGCTGCGGTTGTGGACGAAAACCGTAGTTTGGCCCGAGAGAGTGGCCCAAAGGCTGCTGCTGTTGAGGCTGCCATGACGAACCTCCACCCTGAAAAGGTGGCTACCGCTGCCACCAGTCGAAAGAACTTTGTTGCTGCCACGACGAACCTCCGGCCTGGTCTGGAGGGGGAGGTCTCGGTGTTGCCTATGGTGTAAATCGTGGATGTGGAGACTATCGTACGGGCGAGGGTGGACGTGACTGCTATTGGTGCTGCTGCTGGTGCGTCGAGTGACGCGGAGGCCGCTATGGTTTTGGGTGGTGAGTAACGTCCGAAGAGCGGGTGCACGTGATAACCCCGTAGATATGTCAGAGCTTCTCCTCCAGGCGACTTAGCCAGGTCTGCTGGTCCTGACATGGTATAAGCAGAGGTCCGGACGAAAGGGACCGTCTGTAATCAGCACTCTCCGTCTCAAGATCGACTAGCAACTGTGCCTGCAATTTGAACCACTAGAGTGAAAAATGGAATAGAAACTATGTAACACGTAGGTGCATTAGATGAAGACAATGTATTGCCGCATGTTGTCTGCTGCCCATAGTAGACTGGCTCGGATAACTATCCCAAGTAACCGCGCTTGATATCGCCTCTGGGTCACTCTGTTGCGTGATGCGTAGATGTGTGGCGCTCATGTAGCTTTCCAGATAGTGGTTGAACTCTTCCATGTCAAACTGGGCATCTGAGTCTTAGACTCGTGTTGTTGTTGTGTCCACTCCTCAACGTATGCCCCAACTCTGTGGAGCCACCCTATGATGGTCTTGCTACTTCTCTTCCTTGACAACCTACAATTGGAGAGTGATTGTGATAAGTCAATAAACCATGTAAGATGGAAGAAATGTGTAAAATAAACCTACGTGTGGATGACCGAAGGTATAACACTCTCTGTAGGATGAGGATCAACCAACCGGCGAAGACCGAACTGCCTCATTACTCTCTGTAGGCTCATCTCATCTACCTGCATGTCGAAGATGATCTTCGATTTTGTTAGCCAATATGCCGCGTCTCTGGTACAGAGAGTAGAAATCCCTATATAGTTCCCATCCCTGCAGAATCTAGCATTGATGGCTGCATCCGTGTAGGGCTCCCACATCACCGAGCTCGCGAGCAGCACGTCAAACTGCTCGAAGAAAGCGGGGTAGCAACCCTTCACCTGAGCGTGAGAACATCTTCTCTGCCAAAGAACTTTGTCATTTCCAGTCATAGAGTACGTGAACTAATTAAAACTTTGTACATACCTTGCGATGTGTCCAAACTATACCGAAAGTCGGCAAGTCGACGCGGTCTGCATTGAACAGTCCTATCGGAGGGTCACCCAATGCAGGCGATGGGTATGCCGTCTCAACAACTATGTTTGGTCATCCAATAGGAAACCGCTCCCAGGACCAAAGCTGCAACAATAGTGGGCATCCAAGCAAGCCTGACCTAGGAGCTCTACGCTAGCAACCACTACACATACCTCGGTACGTAGCCGCTAAGATCGCAGAACCCCAACTCCTTTCTCTAATCATGTCGGAGCTTGTTGCATTAGCAATATCCAATGCAATAGGGATGTAGCGAGCGGTGATAGTGGTGACATGGTTCTCGGTGAACATCACCTTCCCGAGAAACCAAAGTAAGTATGCCTCCAAGCACCGAGTGATCCGTGACTCAGTCAAATTGGTCTCTGGATAGCCTAATCTTTGGATCTGCATTAATGCAAAGATAGTTTAGTACGAAAAAACATAGAATGGTACGATGTATAAAGACAAGTTACCTAACAAGTTAGTGAACACACCTGAAATCTTAGTAACCATTCGAACTTGGATTCGTGATCATCGTGCTCAAATGGACCAGATAAGACACTAATACCCTGGAAACGTTGGGCCATATTGTCTTGCCAATTGGCCGGTGCATCTAGTGGCCCAATGGGCTGGCCTGCCAAAAGAAAGTCCCAACAGGTATGACACATCCTGGAGAGTAGGAGCCATTTCTCCCCAGCGAAAGTGAAAAGTGTGTGTCTCGAGCCTCCAGCGGTCAACCAAGCAGCTAAGCAATGACTGGTCATATTCCAGTGTCCTCAACTAGACAAGCAAAAGGTAAAAGCTCCGCCCACTTCAACCTGCATATCTAAATAGCATGACAAATGATTTAGTGCGTCCAATCATAATTATTGTAATGCATTATTACAATAAAATCGTACCTAGAAACCCAAGCCGGACGTATTCTCCAGTTTACATTGGGAGTGCGAGTGACCAAGGGCACGAGGGAGTTAGGCTCATCGTCTAAAATTCTAGCACGATGCTTCTTTTTAATATCTGCACTGAGCAACCCGTATCTTCTCTCCATTTCTGCACATATTACAAATTAAAACATAGTTCGTCACATATTACAAATTAAAACATAGTTCATCACATATTACAAATGGAAACATAGTTCATCACATATTACAAATGGAAGCATAGTTGTCACATATTACAAATTAAAACATAGTTCATCACATATTACAAATAGAAACATAGTTCGTCACATATTACAAATAAAAACATAGTTCGTCGAAGCCTAAGTCCGCCCGCATCCTCTACCTCTTCGAGCCCGAGAACCACGTCCTCGCGTAGGTACTACACATGTACCAAACTTGGGACAACACCTAGCCCTATGGCCAAAATCATTGCATAGAAAACACTACCGTGTTGGGCTCCCAGCTTCTGATCCATCCATGTCATTCCGGATGCGCCTACACTAGCGTCTTCCTCTACATGTTCGCATTAGAGTAGGGTGGGGGGTGTACTGCCTTTCACCAGGGTTTACCATGTTGAAATTGCCCACTACTCGAAATCCTGACATCTCACCGGTCTAGGTATTGACCACAGATTCTTTTTGGTAGTAGGGAGACATGAACGGGATTGCGTCCAACCCCAGCTGCCCACAAGCAGCAAGCACATGTGAGCAAGGCAGGTGAAGAAATTTTGGTTTGTTGCATGTGCACTCACATGTTGGCCATTGCTCATTTCCAATCTTCACCTCATACGTCCTTAGCTCATTACCACACCCAAACTTATCGGTGGGTATCCGCACCCCAAACCTTCTTTCTTCATTACCGATGGACACGATAGTGTGTGTCCGAGCTTTTGCCATCTTTTTATCCATGTAGTCTATAATATTTTCATAGAAACGTGTGTTCATATTGTTTAAGATATGCAACTGAGCTCTCTGTCGTCTGTCTCTGAAATATTTGATCGTGCCATACAAAATACCCTCGACAATGGCTGTAAGTGGCAGATCTCTATTATCTCTGAGGACAAAGTTATATGACTCAGCTAGGTTTGTAGTCATGACACCATACCTAGCTCCATGGGTGTCGTGTAGCAAAGACCACCTCTCTAAAGGCTCGTGCTCTATCCACTGTTGAAAGATTTTAATCTGTCTCCCGTGCCTTCTCCTAGTACTAGGTGGATCAAATCCTGACAAGTCACAAATCCCTACAGGGTCTTCCTCTACATGCGCTTCTCTAGTAGCAGCTTGGGCAGCTACTGCTGCTTGATGTGAAGCTATAGCTTCAATTTGGGCCGCTTTGATGTGCAGCTATAGCTGCGATTTGATGTGCAGCTATAGCACTTCCATTCTTGGTTCTGCTTGCACAGTTTTTTGAAAAGATTCATCGGGTTCTTGTTCCTGAACTGTGAGAAAAAATTAGCTCCCAAATGGCTCTGCATGTCGAGCCAAGGTGTTTGTTCTTCATACCCTAGTTGTGTTAAACGCTTGACCGCATTTAGTATACCTGCATGCCTAGCATGAATGATGCACACATTGGACTTATCTTTCACAACTTCTATCTTGAGCTGCCTAAAAAATCATGTCCAGCTTTCAATGTTTTTCCCTCAACAAAAGCAAAGGTGAGTGGGACAATTCGATTGTTGCCATCTTGACCAATGGCGGTAAGGATCTCACCCTTATACTTGCCAGTGATAAACGTGTTGTCTACACATATAACTGGTCGGCAATAAGTGAAAGCTTGGATGCATACAGAGAAAGAGAACAACACTCGATAAAGCACCTTTACGGATGGGTCCTCTAGTATCACATAGTGTTGGATGTCGACATAGGTGCCTGGGTTCCTAGCCTGCATTGTAAGGAGTTGTCTGGCTACAGAGTCGTACGCGTCTCTGAACGAACCAAACCTGTCCTCAAGAGCCCTTTGCTTTGGCCTCCAAGCCTTGTCGTAAGAAATGTTTTATTTAAACCTGACCCTTACTTTATTGATTATAGCATTCACTTCCATCGCTTTGATCTTCACTATCTCCATGTAAAACAACTGATCCAGAAGCATGGAGGAGAGGTTACGATGATCTGTAGGGATAGATGAAAGCTGACACGTGTGCATCACCATGTCGCTCACCAACCAATTTGTGTCATATTTAGGAAGATATCCATGCACCCTAGCTGGACAATTTATATCCATGCATTCCATTGTCAAGTATTTTTTATTTGACTGAGAACCCTTTGTGTAGACAATACCCAAGCAATGATTGCATCTTGCAAATGTTTCTTGTTTGGAGATCTGGCGCCCTGTGCAATTTTATTCTTGTGATATTCCCACGCAGAATCATGACCGTTGTTAACGGTCATGACATCCGAGATATTTTGATTCCAGGATGCAGGAATTGGTACGTCCTCTCCGTTGCCTTCTTCATCGAAATCATCTGAATCATCAAAATCACCACTTTTACCATCCATGTAATCCTCATCCTCCATCAAGTCCTGTATGTTCTCACCTTCCTCGTCCGCATCTACCTCTCCACTATCATATCCTCCACCTACATCCTGACTGCTCTATCATGGTTCATAACCACCACCTCCTCCTATCTGACTGCTCTGCTCTGATTCATAGCCACCACCTCCAGCATTGGACATAGAGTACATCCCGCCACTAGATTCAACACTATGGCCAGGACCGTGTCCACCTTCCGATGCTTGCGAATCGATCTCTTCAAGATGGGAAGCACTAGTGCAACATGGTGTATGTGCTGTCCTAGCATCCTTTTAACCGCTTAAACTAGTCTCTATTATGATCTACATGCTTCAAAATCCAGAAAATGTTCTTGGTCAACTTTGTCCACAATGCTTCAACACTGACGATGTATGTTTCGAGATTATATCCTAAACAGTATGTCAATCATTCTTTCAACTGACTAACACTCCAGGTTTGAGGGGCAGTCAAATCCAACTCCATAAAATGAAACTCACGCAAATCTACTCCATAATCATAGTATTGGATATATCATAGTATTGGATATTACCAGGACCGTAGTAAAACACGAACTTCACTACATTGGACATCTCTGCTGATATAAAAAATCAAACTAGATAATTAATTAGCAACAGTGCATAAATACACGTACAACTATGCGCAAATATTCTAAATAATATACTAATATCTTGCCTAATATTCCTACAAATCCACCTGCCAAATCTTTCCACTAATCCACCGCCAAATATTAGAATGGCCGGAAATACTAACTACACCATCGGACAAAATTTGAACACTAATTCACATCCCAATTATTCTAATAACCTCCTAACCACAGCCCGAGTAGCCGTATAACTATATATAATAACTATGATTAACGAGGGATTCGAGTTTATCCTTAAAGCGTGAGAAGCCACTCGGTACAGCAGCCTCGGTTCACCAGACAATCAGCACAGAGCAGCTCATACAGCCCCCTAGCTCCAACCTCCACCGAATCACCACCATTGCCATTTCTCCACCATAGCACCACCACCATTCCTCCAAAAAAACAACACCAAATCGAGTCCCGAGCTAACCCATCAGTAGATCGGGCTTCCTCTACCTCTCTAGTAGTTTTAGACAGAAGATTTGGTGGTTAATCTGGGCTAAATTGGAGAAATTTGGTGCAAGAAACGTGAGTTGCGTTGGCTGGAGAGAGAGGAGGCGGCGACGCACGCGAGGAAGAAGGAGCTGTGCGGGGGCGGGCTCGCGCGGCGTGGTCCTAGTGGACTCCTTTCGGTCAGGGCGTGGCCGAATGGGCCAATCGGCCAGTGTGTCGCCGAGTGGGCAAATCGGCCAGCGCGGGCCTCGCGGCCCCACGATGCCACCTGCATTCAGTCAGGGCGTGGCCGAGTGGACCTGAATCGGCCTGGCCCACGCCGATTAGACTACTCGTTCAGGGCGTGGTAGAATGGATCCCAATCGGCCTGGCCAAAGCCGACAAACCCTAGATCTGTAAAATCCTAAATTCGTGCAACACTTCCCAAATTCATTAAAATATATTATTTAAAAAAATCACGAAAAAAACGCCATCCTCTCGGCCAACGTGACGGTCAACCATACCCGTGGGCCCACTTCTTTAGCATGGCGTTTTTGTCGGGACGTCATGCTCATGACTTGGTAAATTTTTCGGAGAGATTTTGTTCGGCTCGCGCACACATTCTGTAACCCCATGCCATGGTAGCATGATGCTTTTGCCAAAAGCATCATGGTCAGTAGCATGACGCTTTTGGCAAAAGCGTCATGTTCATGACTTGAAATTTTTTTGTTCGGCCCGCGCACATGCATGTAGGCATGGCGCCCCTGCAAAAACGACATGCACGTAGGGCATGGTGCCCCGCAAAAATACCAAACTAAAAAATGGTCCTCAGCCGCGATTGATCGTCACGTCAGACCAGACGATGACGTTTTTAACTAGTGCACTAAATGGACCATGGCGCTTTTGAAGAGAGCGTCGTGCTACTGACCGTGGCGCTTTCTTGTAAATTGCCATGCGAGTAGGTCAGATTGTGATATCTTAAAAAAACAGATTATTCTGTGATTTTGCCAAGCCCTATATGTGAAACTCGCGTCGTTCATCGCATCAGTGGACGCGTAAGGGTGCGCTGTCGAGGGAGCCAACGCTCCAGCGACAGTAAGATCCATCTATCCGTTCATTCATTACCCCACACGCACCAGCACATGCCTCTCCCGCGCATTGGCCCTTGCCATCTCCGGCCGTGCACGCCCACCCCACGACTTGAGCGAGCTCGTCTGTCAGGGCGTCTCCACCGGGTTTGGGTCGGCCCGTGACACGAAAAAAGTTTATTTTGGCCTTTGTCTATTTGGGTCGGGATGCTCCTAGTGGGCTCGACCTATTTTGGTCGGACACGGCTAGCTGGCCTGTTTCAAATATATGATGAATTGGCAACAAATTTTGCTAATTAGAAATAGATTTCATCAAATTGACAACAAAAATAGGAAAAAGTAGAAACTAAATATCTTCAAATTATGAAATGTCATAGTTCAAAGCCATAGTGCGGAATCATAGTGCAAAAGAGATAGATCTCATGGTGACAGATCATCGATGAGATCACACTTGGCAGTCACGAATGTCATTTTGCGTCTTATCAAACCAACTCCTTCGAGCCGGATCCAAGATGATCAAGTCCATCATCATGAGCTTGGTATCCTCGACCATGATCTTGGCCTCGGCCTCCTTGGGATTGAGCTGCTTATAGCTGTGCCCCATAGGGTTCAAGTCCCCACTTCCTTGTGGATTGGATCAGCTGAGAGATGGTATTATCTAGTTCTGGTTATTTTTTATTGAACTTGCCAAGTGCTAATTTTACTAGTAGCCAATGATGCTATAAGTTTGAGGCAGGAAACTCGATAAGAATAGATATTATGTGGACCCTAACTAAAACTCGATGATGAATTGCTGGCTTAGCACTTCTAATCCCTAATCTGAGAGTTCCCTAACCAAAAACTTCCTTTCTTTCTTATTCTTTTTCTTTTCTTGTTATTTGTCTCTTTTACAGGGTTCAACAGAGGAAGGAAAGGTTCACGAAGATGATGATACCATCTAAAATATTAGTGTAGAATCTAATTTAGGCTTCTCTTTTATTATTCTCTTGTAGTTTTATTTTATTTTTGAATAATGTAAGAACAATGTAACATTATTGATGTTTTAAATATTATTCTTTTTATTTCTGTTGAAATTGTTGTAACTTATTTTACTTGTATTATTCTTTTATTTCATTTGTAAATTGTACTATTTAATAATTGTCGTGAAAGTTCTTTTGAGTATACGTACTTGTAATATTAGATTCTTACTATTGTTGTATCACTCATACAGGTGTATAGTTAAATGGAAGAAAAATATCTATTATTTTGGGAATAATAGTTCAATACTTTTTAAGTCAAATGTATTGTGGTGGTCTACTTTTACTTCAAATACTTTATTATAAATTCCAATTCCATTTCAATTTCACATTTGAATTCTTATTATTATTTATATTTGAATTAATGTGAATTGTTTTATCCCAAAAAACAAAGATTTTACACAAAGTTCATGTCGAAATCCTTCTCACTTACATCAATGACTAATCCTACTCATCGACATCGAGAGACATTCATCCCTTTGCTAAACTTATTCAAAAGCGGAAAATTTTACCCAAATTTTCTATGCATGAATACAATCCACATAACAATTCTACCACTCCCTTTTGATCCTAAATGCTGGGGTGTTACACCAGCCGGGAACAAGATTGGCCGTGTGCGACGGGAGCAGTGATGGGTGAGCCTGGACATAGTGGCGTCCACGCGATGACTGAGGTCACCAAGCTCATGGACGATGCACCTGCCCTGATGCTCACCCCAGTCATTGCCAAGGTTGTGGAGGAGAAGAAGGGCCTGGGAGTCTATATGATACCTTAATCCGGATTTACGGATGCAGTATAGTAACGTTTTTCCTAGTAGACCTAGTAGTCCTGGAAATTAAATGAGACATGTCTACAAGACTTGCTTGTTTATTTTACCTTCGTTTACCAGACTTTTTAAGTTTACTTTAGAATATTGTTTTTTGCAGTGGATGGAGATGGGCCAGGGTTGAAGATTCACCTATAGCTGCACATCATATGGGATAAAGATAGTAATATGCATATTCATGTGTATTAATTTCAAAGATAAAATTTGTGGGCAGCACATCCTAATATACTAGAGCACATGCGAGTCACAGTCATAGCAATAGTCTTTTGATCGAACCATTATACCACAAAGTATCGAGCTATAACAATTATTAATTGTAAACACAGACCAAAGCATTAAGAAGTGATGTTGTTGTTTTTCCCAAATGGATCGCTAAACGAAGATCGTCCTCATCTTTCTGTCACTGGGTTTCCTACGAGATCGTTGCTCACCAAGCATCTCACCTCAAGCCTTTATTAATCTGTGGGATCTTGGGTACCTACAAGTCCATAGATCGACACAAGAGACAAAGAAACAAAGATACAAAACTCTATTCAATCAATACCCAATACTCCCATGAATTAGATACACATAATTCTTGTGAGGTTTCACCCTAACCCGCAACGCGTGAGGACTACTCACTCCTAACAATAATATCAAGGATAGAAAACATTGTGCAAAATACTTAGATTGAAATCAAATATTCTTACAATTATCGCTGAATCACAAGGAGATCTCAAGTACAAGCTAATGTCTATGGATATGGAGAGGATGAACAATGTTGGTGGATCTCCTTTGGTGGTTTTGTGATGCAATCTGAGAATGGCGGTCTCTTGCCCGACGACTGGGACCTTGAAATATATATGCGCCTTCAGGAAAGTTGTAGGGTTTTACTTGACAAAGTCGCTGCCACCTGTTACGGGCTGACAGTACGGGAGGACCTTGCCCGTACTATTGGTTGTTAAGCCTTATGGAGGCTGGTTTCGACCCTGGCTTGCTTGGCTGCGTAGGAAACCTCATAATCTTCATTAATAGCTCCCGATTTCGTCTTAAAAGTGTGATTTCCTACACAACACATTTTAAAACAAAAGATTTCACATCTTTGCAATAATTAGTCATTAGTAGTAAGGCTAGAAAGATTCTCGGTCATTTGTTTGACTAAAAATGCGATTTAAATGGCTATTTTCACAACCATCACTATACAAGAGGCGACGAGCTTGGTGGCATCTTCGGCATTGGACTTGGCCCGAATGCCGGCGATGGCCTCGACGTGCTTTGCTGTTGTGAGGGCAGTTGGTGCTTCCTCCTTCTTTTTCTTGACTGAAGCACGGTGTACGGCGTGCTTTCTACTCTGCTCTGCCCGCCCCTCGCCTGTCTGCTCCTTCTTGAGGGTTGGTGCAGCCTTGGGCATGGGCACCCTCTTTACATTGGCCTAACGTTTAGTGGTTACGGCTGGGCCTGGGTCGACAACTGCGGTGGCATGGGCATCCTCCATCATAGGCTAGGAGGTTTTGGCGGCTACCGATTTCGATTTTGGAGGGAAGTGGGAGGGGCGGAGGTCGATTTTGGGGGGTGGGGTTTGTCACCCACTAGCTGGTGGGCTAGGGGAGGACAAGGAGATGACGCACACGGATAAACGCGTTGTCTGGGCCAATGAAAAAATAGCCTAAATCTGGGATGAAAATGGGCTATTGCGGACAAGCTGTGTTGGTCAAATGGGTGATGTCTACGCACTTCTATTCTTGTAGACAGTTGTTGGGCCTCCAAGTGTAGAGGTTTGTAAAACAGCAGCAAGTTTCCCTTAAGTGGATTATCCAAGGTTTATCGAACTCAGGGAGGAAGTGGTCAAAGGTATCCCTCTCAAGCAACCTGTGGCATCCCGCTAAAACCACTACTAGAAAATCACTGTGTTTTTGTGCATTGCATCATCATGACCGCATGCTCATGTCATCATGCCACATTGCATTTGAGCATCGTCATCATCTTGCATGGTTTGTTTAAAAACTATTTTTCGAAAAGCCTAATTTTGTTTTCTAGATATTCCCCTCTCTAGTTCAAATGAAACTCTGGTCTCTTCTAGATTATTTTGTTTGTCTAAAAATTATTTGCAAAAGTCTATTAAAACTAAAACAAATAAATAAATGTTTTCTGGGGAGGCCACCACTGGCCAGGCCCAACGGCCTGGTTAGCAGCAGCCTACAACCCCACAAGAAAATCCCTAACCCTAATCTCTAGACCCAAACCCATCCCCAACCTAACCCTCTTTTTCTTCCTCCTGCCCCGCCAGCCAACTCGCTCCCAGCCGCCACCTGATCCGCTGACCAGGCCCCACCTGGGCGCGCTTCCCCAACCGCACGCCACACACTCCCGCCTATTCCTCCCGACAACCCCACCTACCACCCCACCGACAGCCTGGTCCCACCACTCCCCCGTCCCCGCTCACGCCTCGTGACCAGGCCGTCTCTCCGCTCCCCACCTACCCCGCCTTGCCTCATCTGCTTCTGCAAATCGCCGCCGCCGCTCAAGTTCCTCGCGCCCCGCCTCCGGGATGCCCTCTCCGGCCGACGCCCGACAAGCTTCTCCTCCAGCGTCAACCCTGCCGCCGCTCGACCCCGCCTCGTCGAGCTTGCGCCGCCAGGGAGCCCGCCCTCGCCTTCCCTCCGTCGTAGTCCCGCGCTCCGCCACCTCGGCTTCCTCCTCAGCATGCCAGAGCCGGTCCCCGCGGTCGCCATCCGCCTCCTCTCCCGCTGCCGCTCGCAGGACCCGTCCTCCCCGCGTCCGTCGGCCGCCGGTCCGTCCTCGCCTCGCCCTCCGTCTGCCGGCCCTCCCTCTTCTCCTACGCCGGAAGCCGCCAGGTCTCCTCTCGCACCGGCCTCGCCTTCCCCAAGCCGCGCGCGCATCTGGTTCAAGACACTGACCGTCGGCCTCGCCTCCGGCCTATGAGCCTGCTCGCTGCCTCGTCGATCTTCCTCCGCCTCGGCCGCCCAGCGTCAACCTCGCCTCCCTTTCGGTCTCCTACCTCGACCCCGTCCCTGCGGCCCTATCGCTGTCCAAGAGCTCCATCGCCACTGGGCCCCCTCGCCGGCCCCTGCACCTCCAGGTCGCCGCCCGCGCGAGCTGCCGCCGCGCCCTGCCTCTCCTTCCCGCGTGGCTCCCGCCCCTGCAGCGGACGTCCCTGCCAGCGACCGTGTCTCTGACCGCCGCGCGTGCCCCTCACGACTTTTCGCTCTGGCCGCGTGTTCTGTTTTGCCTACAACACCACGTCGGCGTCCGCCTCGTCCGTGCCGCATCTGTGGATTTTTCCTATTCGCGTCGTCACAATCAGTAAAGTGCAGATGAAGATGAAGAAATGATGGTGCTACAGGGCATCCAAGATCATCAAGTGGTGATGTGACCCGAAGTATCCCGACAAGAACGGTCCGATGTCAAGATCTTCATCATGGGACACCAAGAACTCCTTCCCGGACCCGAAGACCATCGGTCAAGTTCGCCACCGACAAAATACGGATGACAAGACTCCAACCGGAGATCGGAGGTGATGGTGCCGGAACGACAAGATCTACTTCACGGGCACCGAGCGTCAAGATCGCCTTCACGGAAAACCGCAAGACCTCCTTCCCGGGATTCGAAGACCGAACCCTCGGCACGCCAAGATCTTCTCCTCAGAACGCCATGATCTCCTTCACAGATCCGAAGGCCCTGAACCCCGGAGTCCGAACCTCGTTTCCCATCGAACCGATCCCCGTCGAACCCTGTCGAACCCCGAACCCCCGGAACCAAGACCTTCTGAACCCATATGTGTGACCCTAAGACTCTATTTTTTATAATATGACATATACATGTCGCATAATTAAATCATCATGCTTGCATACATGTCAT
Organism: Avena sativa; assembly: GCA_916181665.1. Classification (NCBI taxonomy): domain Eukaryota; kingdom Viridiplantae; phylum Streptophyta; class Magnoliopsida; order Poales; family Poaceae; genus Avena; species Avena sativa. The sequence continues at coordinate 620,774,380 of OV702288.1, read as the reverse complement.
CTGGTGGGTTGGGTTAAATAGTCGATTCAATTAAATTAAATATGGAGACTATATGCGGGCTATTCTAGTCTTATATTGTCTCCATTTAAATATGTGTAGCGAACTGATGCCATGTTTTGCCTTGTTAATACAACATTTAAATTGCGGGGTTTCTAAATAACTTGAACCGTGTAATTAATTGTCGGGACCCCGGTTCCACTTAATACTGCCTAATTGCACCGCATCTGCATCATATCATAATCATGCCGGATCTTCTGACGTAGTATTAAACATTGCATCCGGTGTTTCTGCTAGTGTTTGCTTCTTCGCGGATTAGGCCGATGAGTGGATGCGAGTACCGACAAGTTCGCCGGATATGATTCTTCGGCAGTGTTTCCCAGGCGAGCATCTCTCCCCCTTCTACCTATTTTGCATTTATAGTCTTTATTTCCTCATGTTGATCTATTGCTATCCGTGTCGCGATGCTTTAGTTTTCGTACACCAGTTATACCCCGTGCGGCCTCTATATTGCCTTGGACACCTCCTATTACCTGTGTTTGGTAGATAGCTGGCCTTGCGAGTCGTAGTCGCTTGCTCAGGTGTGATCTCGTGTTGTCAAGTACCACAGTTGTTGGAATGCTGGCAAATTTTTATGGTGGAGTTAATCATGGCTTTAATTACAACTTGAAATTAAATTGTTAGATATAACTAATGCAGAGGCATCGGTGGGCAATACATGTTATTTGGTTCTTCCACGCTCACTTGTGTCCCGTAGGACCCCGAGTACTTGATACCTGTTCCTTGACTATCGCACTATCCGCACATGGGACCATGAATCCCCTTAGCCAGAGCTTGATTCATTTCTTATTTCTTGGGGCCACAAAGTAGTTTGGGGCTTTATTACTATCCTGTACTTATGCCATGCTTTACTGCTTTATTTAAGATTGTGCGTGGAGCACCTGTACTGATTTGGATCGTGCCACGTTTTCGCGGTATCGACAAGCCCAGTCACACTTTCGGGTTCCTAGTCGTTTACAACCATCGTCACAAACCCTGGGTCCGTTTCGGATCCGGCCAACTTCGTTGCGGGTAGCTTAGTGGGGTGGCCCCTGAAATATTTTATGAATCCTGTGATTGCTTTGTCATGAAAGACTCATTGGGTTTTGAGTTGGTTTTTCCGAGGTTGATCGTGTGTGTGTTGCTGTTTGTGCACCCCTGCAGGGTAAATCTTTCTGAAATCCGTGTCTGCGGTTATGGACGACTTGGAGCACAGTATCTCGATCATAGACAAGCATAACTAAAGTAGTGTTATAAATTTGACTTAATATGTGACTAGTAATCAGCTTCACTACAATGGAATGGATAATAAAAATGCCAACAACTGGTGGATCTGTGGTGATCTGTGTCATACTATACCTGCCTAGTAAGTATTGCAACTCCAATGGAATGTGATAAAAGTGCCAACAACTGCTGGGTTTTGGGATTCCTCGGGACAATTATATCTGACTAGTAAATGTTCCAACTACAACGGAATGCTAACTAAAACTGCCCACTACTTACGCTATCAAGATGACTCATGCTATATATCTGACTAGTAAATGCTACAACTAAAATGGAATGAGTAAAACTGCCAACTGTGTGAGATCCTTGGCCCGACTTCCTCGTTTGGTATCAAGGGGGAAATACCAGGATGGGTATGTTTGGTGTTAGCTTCAGGTAGGATCCGAATAGGTCTTTCTTACCCCTCTCTAATAGCCGCCAGTGATACCGAGTCTCTGTAGATTGCTTAGTGCCGCTGCGCTGCCGCTTCAGCCCACCATACCTATGTAGGCGAGAGCCGCCGAATTCTAGCCTTGCCGTGTACTGGCCTCAGTACTAACGCTCCTCTTTTTCCTTTGCCCTTTGTCAGCATCCCTTTTGTTTTAGTAGGTTTAAGTTCGACGTCGTTAGCAGGGTTACCCTTCCGACTTGGCTTGGGCAGGGTTATGGACGCCATTGGTTATTCTTCAGGGCTCTTAGCCCCATTTGCATCTTGTCCGTACTCGGACGCTGTATCGTTTTCAAGGTGATTTGGATCTTTGTATTGTATATTTGTATTCTTGACTCGTTGAGTCGTTGTTGTATATATATCTGTTCTGTGGGTCCCATCGAGGACTGTTGTGTAATGGTATTACTTCGTTTTCCACCCGCACGAAAGTGCCTGGTGGGCGTCCTTGAATCGTTTCTATGCGGGTTTGGTGGAAAGGGCTAAAACTTGCATAGGGCCGATTCGAGGGTGTTACACAACCCTGCAATCAAGATACAAGAAGTCTCTTGTGTCCCCAACACACCCAATACACTTGTCAGGTGTATAGGTGCACTAGTTCGGCGAAGAGATAGTGAAATCCAAGTGGTATGGATATAAGACAACGGTGCCAGAAAATAGCTTGATGGCGTGGAAGAGACTAAAGGCAAACTGAAATAAAGATGGCAGTGATGACCCACAAGTATAGGGGGTGTATCGCAGTATTTTAGATAAGTAAGAGTGTCGAACCCAACGAGGAGCAGAAGGTGCTGGCTAGTGGTATGGATCAGGAATTCTCTGTAAATACTTAGCAAACGGATTTTTAGGGTTATTTGATAAAGCAAGTAAATAAAGTACGAGTAGATTAAAAGACAGTAGGAATAAATGCAGCAAGTGGCCCAATCCTTTATGCAGCAAAGGACAAGCCGGTTGTATTACTTAAGATGACCAAACGTTCTCGAGGACACATGGGAAGACTGTCAAGTGCTTTCGCTTCATATAGTTGATTAATCTTCTTTAGCTTGCTAAGTGTTGTGTGGGTGAACCTGTGCTAATGTACCGACCTTCCTAGGACTAATACATACTTGTGATTATACCCCTTGCAAACATCCGTAAGTACAAGAAAGTAATTAAGGTAGAAACCTAACCATAGCTTTAAACTCTAAGACCCTAACGTCCCTTGTGCAATTGTTTCCTAACGGGGGTTCAGGTTTCTGTCACTCCGGCAACCCCTACGATTAGTAGCCAAATACACAATGCATTCCCCTAGGACCATATAGGTGAAGTGTCATGTAGTCAACCTTCACATGACACCACTAGAAGAAGTACACCACAACTTAAATATCAAACTATTGAATCTCTCTCAACTCAACTCCACTACTAACAACATGACTTCTCCCATGTCCTCAAGAACAAAACGAACTACTCACAAGACACCATATGGATCATGATCAGAGATGGAATAATGATGTATAACAATCTGAACATAAACAATAATTCAATGTTTCACTCAATAGCATCAACTACAAAGAGTAATCAACACCGGGAAAGTTTCCCCTATGAACTATGCAAGATTCAACGCAATTGTTACAGCAATATGGAGATGGTGATGAGGGTGCTAATGATGATGATGGTGGTGGTGATGATGATGATGATACCGATGAAGTCCAGCTTGATGGTGGTGATGATGGCGACGATCTCCCTTCTCCGGGACGGAATTCCTCCGGCAGAAATCTGTCTGCCGGAGAGATCTTTCTCTCTCGTGGTTTTCCGCCCCGCAGAGGCGGCGGAATCTTTCTGTGATCTCCCCCCAAGTCTTAGGGTTTCGGGAGGATAATATACGCCAGAGGGGAGTGCTAGGGGTGGACCAGGGCGGCCACACCACTTGGTGGCGCGGCCTAGGGTAGCCCGCGCCAGGGGGTGGTGTGGGCCCCCTGTGGCCCATCTCCAGCCTCCCTTCTGGCTTCCTTCGTCTTCTGGAAAAATAGGATTTTCCATATATTTTCCCGGATTTTCTGATCTTCGCGAATTTTGCCTCCAAACAACACTTTTTCCATCAGAATCCTGACTGCAGCAGTCCATGCTCCAAAAGTCATCAACCATGCAAAAACGGATGAAATAACATAAGTGTCACCTCTCAATATGAAATATATCAATGAATAACAGTGAATTATGACATAGAATAGTGATGCAAAATGGACGTATCAACTCCCCCCAAGCTTAGACTTCACTTGTCCCCAAGCGAAACTGAGCTCAATAAACATGACCTCAGGTTTATGGAGTGAAGAGTCGATAAAAGAATACGGACAAGAAGCATCACATTCATCAATACATAGATCATAATAGAAGACAACTCACTATTATATAACTCAACTTGCAATGAGTAAAGGAAACACAATAAAGATATATAAAGTAAATCATAATTGGTAATGGCAAACTTAGCTCTTGGTCGAAGAATAGTTGATAATTTGCTGGAGTTCACAAATAACTGGTTTTCAATGATAGCTTTCAAAGTAGTAAACATCAAGATAAGTGCAATGTGCAAAACAAGGAACATAAGAAACATGATTTAATAAATCATCATATGAATGAATGAAACACAACAACTCAAAATACTTGCTGAGATAGAAGGGAGTAGGTTTACCGAGTCAACTGAAAAAGTAAAAGAAAGGCCCTTCGCAGAGGGAAGCAGGGATTGCAAGTCTCATAAAGAGCTCCCAAAAATTGTGATACTTACTAGCTTTTAACTCTCATTGCCACTATCATACGCATCTTTAGGTGATTAAGGTTAAAGTGATCAAATATGAGGATATGCATTGACAAGTTGTAAATTGAGAATCTCATGTCCCTTGAATACGAGGGTCGCTCCTCATGCTACTCAAGTTTAGTCACCGGTAAGTTCTTGTCATTGTAAGCATATGTGTATCATAGAGAACTGCCAACGGGGTACCCCTTGCCTGATGATACGGAAGAATCCCCATATCAAAATGACAAGGCAAGAAGACAACAAGCATCTCAGCAATCTTCTTATTTACCATGGGAATATGGTGCTTTTTTCTCTCTTTCCTCTTTTCATAATCTCTTTTTTTCTTTTTCTCCTTTTCTCAATATCGTACTCTTTTTTATAAGAAGAATGCTTCATAGTTGCTCGTTATGGTTACGCTGCAGGTTTCCACCATGTCAGCATGGATTAGACCAGCAGCCCAGGCGTTTCTCTAACACACATGCATAACTCCATGGACTTACAAGTTCCCCTTTCATTTCACACCGACGACATCCATAGACAAAAGAACATGATATCAACTAGGTACAAAGTACCAGCGCAATGTTGAAAGCGTTCCCCATGATAGCATGGTTCTGCTAATTCACAACTTACAAAGCGCAAGCATATACGCAACATAGGTGAGCACAATGGTTCAAGTTTATTAAGTGCAAGAAAGTAAAGTGTGCCATCAAGTTCGTGAGAGCTTTAATCACTAATTTTCACACAACAAGTTTAATTTGGGAGGTAGATAAAACAAGAATTTACTTGGAGTAGCAATAATGCTAATAGGTAGGTATGATGGGCACAAATGGCATAGGTTTTGGTTTAAGGGATGGGTGCACGAGAAGAATTCCCTCTCGGTATAGGTTTTTGGCTAGCAAGGCTGGGTAGCAAGTATAAGAGTTGAAGGAAACAAACAAACATACAAGTGATAAAGACATACATGCAATCTTCCTTGGAAGCACAAAAGATCTTAACTAGAGAATACTAGACTTATGAGCAAATCAAGAAAGAAAGATGATGAAATTATTTTTCTTTAGAGTACTTTTATCTTTTTCATTCAACTCTCAAAAATAGTGTTGCTACTGACCGAGCCAGGTTTGCCAAAACCAACTAAATTAACTCAATGATCCCAAAGTGATACCAATACTAACAACAAGATCAATCATATAACCACGAATTGAAAACTCATATAAGCTATGCAAAAGAGTGAATGATAAAACTTGTCATTAATAATCCATAACGACAACTCACACCAAGGGATACATATCTAACAAGAGGGGGGACACTTCCATAATGCAAACCATCCTACATAATAACTTCTCTATTCATGATATGACTCTACTAAAAAGGTAAAAAGATAGAAGATAGTGATGTGATACCGCGGCACTCCCCCAAGCTTGGAACAAACCAAGGGGATGCCAAACCTGATGATGAATTACTCCTTTGGTGGTGGTGGTATCCTCTCATCTTCGTCCGACTTCCAGGCTAAGGGCTTCCCATCAACAAAGGACATCGTGGTCTCCAGCATCCTGAAACTTGCAGCAACACTTATGCGTTTAAATCTAACTTCGTACTCACAGTTTTGATTTTGAACATCGTAGAGCTATGCTTGAAGTTCATTGGTTGTTTGGCGGAGTGAGAGGACTTCATCCTTGAGCTCAGTAGTCTCCTTTTGGTGCTCGGCGATGAGTTCGGAACAAATCTTGTGGATGATATCCACTTCGCATTCCGCCATCTTCTTGTACCTAAAGACTTCTTGCTCTAGTGCTTCCATCCTGTCCTCCAGACTTCCTTCACCTTTAGGGCCTTGAACATCTTCTATCCGGACCTCCCCGTCTTCAAACAACAACTCCTTGGGATGAATCTTCAACTCCCTCATGTATGGGTTGATGATATCCTCTAAGAGATCCTCCTTGGTTGATCCAGAGGAAGACATTGTGGCTCCAAATCTGGGACTCTACCTGTCAGAAACAGATCGAAACAAAAACATGATATACGAACCTCGGGGGATCCTGGGGATTATATATTACGAAGTTTCACAACAAAAGGAAGGTACTAGGAGAAAACGAGTCGGAGGCGGAGTCCGGGGTGGACTCACCACCTGGTGGCACGGCCAGGGGTGGGCCCGCGCCACAGGGTGGTGTGAGACACCCTGGCTCCGTTTCCGTCTCTCTTTCGCTTCGTAACTTTCCTTATTATCTAAAAACTGCAAAAATATAGTTGGATAGTATTTTCACGGAACTTTTCTTACCAGAATTGTTACCTATTTGAAAACAGACTCTGCAGGTCTCTGAATTTGGTATTTAGTAGATTCTTCCGGAGTCACAACTTGAATAACATCAATATCTTCATCTTCATACAGTTATTACTTGAGTCATAAAACCTTTCACTTTCTCATTACACCATTATCTCCACTTCCTGGAAATTTCTTTCACACAAAACTTCACACAGTTCTCATTAGCAATATTAGTATAAGTGAAGTGATAAAACATTTTGAGTCCACTTTCAACTGAAAACCATCAAAACATAAGCTACTGTAGCAACCCCTTCCGAAAACCCAAAAAGAATTCAAAAAGGAAATCGAATAAAGAAGCAAATGCAAGAGTGGCTAAATCTGTCAAAACAGACCAGCAGGTAAACATCAATTTTTTCGAAAATCTTCTGTTGCTCAAATTAAAAAGTGCAAAACTAACGAAAGTTAAATAACAACCTGGGTAAGAAGCACAAAAAATTACAGCTCAATCCGACATACAGAGATCTCTCACGAATGTTTACGGTGAAGCAAAAAAATCTGTTTCGGGACAGCAACTTCCCCTACTTCTCTCTCATTAGAGGTTGATCTTGACACAAAACCAAACAAAAAGGATAAGGAGAGGTTATTACTGATGTAATAACTTCCAAGACTCAAAGAAACAAAAACAAACTGAAAGCAAAAACAAATTGGGTTGTCTCCCAAAAAGCTCTTTCTTTATAGCCATTAAGATGGGAATGATAATTTTGAAGATGCTCACATAGGAATATGAATTGAAGTGAAAGAGAGCATTAAGAAGAAAAAATACACACATTTAAGTCTAATCCACTTCTAATGCAAGGGAATTTTGTAAACAAACAAGTTGTTGAAGCCAGAGGCTACTAGCATAGGAAGGCAAAAGAAGTGCAACATAAAAACTTTCAGCATAAAACGAGGAAACTTGATATTATTGAGATGCATACGAACACTTTTCCCTCTTTCATAGTAACTTTCAGTATCATGCATAAACTTAACAATATAACTATCACAAGGGCCATCGTAACAATGATCACTTATTCTAACAGAAAACACAGGAATACTAGCTCTCATAACATTACTTTGTGAAACAATATTAGAGGTATCCTTACAAAGGATAGTGTGTCCCTCTTCTTCATATTTAGTAACAAAGTCTTTCACATTTGCTATAATAGGTTCATCAACCTTTTGTTTATCAGGTTCAACAGCTTCATTTGTACTTTCATTAACCATACTAGCTATCATAGAGTGTTCCTTTATCTTAACTAGGAAAGGCATTTTCTCAATGTAAGGTTCAAGTAAAACATGATTAGTGGTATAAACTTCAGTATTTCTTACAGGAACACACTTAGAAATATCTTTATAAGGTTCATGATACTTATTCCACTTCTTTTTAGGCACTTCAATGTAGGAAGCAAAAGCCTTAAAATAAGAAGCATTAGCGTGAGAGTCTAGACCATAAGCATTTTTAATATTTTGAAAGTCATCAGTTCCCATAAAAGATTCAATGCATTCATAATCATAATTTATACCTGACTTTCTACCTTTGTCATTCTCCCAAGCTTCAGCATTATCTTGAATACGGTCTAGAAGATCCCATTTAGCTTCTTCTTCCATGCGAGTGAATGATCCAGCACAAGAAGCATCCAATAAATCCTTATCATGTAGAGGGAGCCTTGCATAAAAGTTATTGATAATAATATTGTTGGGGAGCTCATGAATGGGACATTTGAGCATTCGTAACTTCAATCTACCCCAAGCTTGAGCTGTACTCTCTCCATCAAGAGGCCAAAAGTTGTACATTTGATTCCGATCTTTATGAATCTCACTAGGAGGATAAAACTTTGAATAAAAGAGAGGCACTATTTCCTCCCATTCCAGAGCTTGACCATTCTTCAGCATCTTATACCATTCCTCAGCTCTTCCTATAAGTAAAAATGAGAATAACTTCTTCTTAACTTGATCTGTAGTAATACCTACACATTTGAACAACCGCATAATTCGTGTATAAAGAGTAAATGATCACCGAGATGGACAGTTCCATCTCCAACATAGTAGTTATCCATAACACAATCAATAATTCTTGTAGGTATTTTAAAAACATCATTCTCAGCAGGTGGTGGCTTATCTACTACCTTAGCAGTGGTAGTAGCATTACCAAATAAGAAACTCAGTGAATTATCCATAATGAAAATAAAGAAACTAGCAGAAGTAAACAATACTCACACTAGAAGTTTCCTTTACCAGTTCCACTCTCCAATAGCGCTTCACTCCCCGGCAACGGCGCCAGAAAATAGTCTTGATGATCCACAAGTATAGGGGGTGTATCGTAGTATTTCGATAAGTAAGAGTGTCGAACCCAACGAGGAGCAGAAGGTGCTGGCTAGTGGTATGGATCAGGAATTCTCTACAAAATACTTAGCAAATGGATTTTTAGGGGTTTTTGATAAAGCAAGTAAATAAAGTACGAGTAAATAAAAGATAGTAGGAATAAATGCAGCAAGTGGCCCAATCCTTTATGCAGCAGAGGACAAGCCGGTTGTATTACTTAAGATAACCAAACATTCTCGAGGACACATGGGAAGACTGTCAAGTGCTTTCGCTTCATATAGTTGATTAATCTTCTTTAGCTTGCTAAGTGTTGTGTGGGTGAACCTGTGCTAATGTACCGACCTTCCTAGGACTAATACATACTTGTGATTATACCCCTTGCAAACATCCGTAAGTACAAGAAAGTAATTAAGGTAGAAACCTAACCACAGCTTTAAACTCTAAGACCCTTACATCCCTTGTGCAATGGTTTCCTAACGGGGGTTCATGTTTCTGTCACTCCGGCAACCCCTACAATTAGTAGCCAAATACACAATGCATTCCCCTAGGCCCATATAGGTGAAGTGTCATGTAGTCGACGTTCACATGACACCACTAGAAGAAGTACACCACAACTTAAATATCAAACTATTGAATCTCTCTCAACTCAACTCCACTTCTAACAACATGACTTCTCCCATGTCCTCAAGAACAAAATGAACTACTCACAAGACATCATATGGATCATGATCAGAGATGGAATAATGATGTATAACAATCTGAACATAAACAATAATTCAATGGTTCACTCAATAGCATCAACTACAAAGAGTAATCAACACCGGGAAAGTTTCCCCTATGAACTATGCAAGATTCAACACAATTGTTACAACAATATGGAGATGGTGATGAGGGTGCTAATGATGATGATGGTGGTGATGATGATGATGATCCCGATGAAGTCCAGCTTGATGGTGGTGTTGATGGCGACGATCTCCCCTCTCCGGGAAGGAATCCCCCTGGCAGAAATCTGTCTGCCGGAGAGATCTTTCTCTCTTGTGGTTTTCCGCCCCGCAGAGGCGGCGGAATCTTTCTATGATCGCCCCCCGAGTCTTAGGGTTTCGGGAGGATAATATACGCCAGAGGGGAGTGCCAGGGGTGGACCAGGGCGGCCACACCACTTGGTGGCGCGGCCCAGGGTAGCCCACGCCAGGGGGTGGTGTGGGCCCCCTGTGGCCCATCTCCAGCCCCCCTTCTGGCTTCCTTCGTCTTCTGGAAAAATAGGATTTTCCGTATATTTTCCCAGATTTTCTGATCTTCGTGAATTTTGCCTCCAAACAACACCTTTTCCATCAGAATCCTGACTGCAGCGGTCCATGCTCCAAAAGTCATCTACCATGCAAAAACAGATGAAATAACATAAGTATCACCTCTCAATACGAAATATATCAATGAATAATAGTGAATTATGACATAGAATAGTGATGCAAAATGGACGTATTAGGCAGCAAGCAAACATGTAACAGATCTAGTTGCAAATGGTGTTTCAATGCTTAGAAACAAGTCCTAGGGATCATACTTTCACTAGTGAACACTCTCATATAAATATCTTCTCTTCATGATACTACTCTGAACTACTCTCCGGTTGGACACTCTAATACATGGTAGGGCTATAATAGCACACCTCAAAGTTCGCTTTCCCCATCTAGATAACTCCACACTGTCACCTTGAGCTCTAGATGGTTCCAACAAACACCACAATTTCATAGAAACATCTAACTCCAAATATAACTCATAACAAGTAATTATAATCTCTAGCCTAAGTGCCACCATGGTGTGCACGCTGTCACTTTCATAGACACGGGGAGAGCAGAGATATATTAAAGCACTTGAGTAGCAAGGTAGATCTACTTGATTACAAAGCTCATGATCACAATATGAGCATGCATAGAGAGAGAGATGAACAAATAACTATAGGTAGAACCCTTAGCCTCGAGGAAGAACTACTCCCTCATCATCATGGGAATCAGCAACAGCGATGGAAATGGTGGTGGAGATTGATGGAGATGGCTCCGGGGGCACTTCCCTGTCCTGGCAGGGTGCCGGAACTGAGACTTTCTGTCCCCCGAATCTCCCCTTCAGTGGCAGCGGCGCTGCGGAACTTTTCGTGGCTGGAGGCTCTCGGATTTAGGGTTTTTGCATCAGGGGCTTCTTATAGGCGAAGGGGCAAGGTCAGTGGCCGGCCAGGGGGCCCACACCATGCCCTGGCGCGGCCTAGGGCTGCCCGCACCAAGGGGTGGTGTGGCCACCCTGTGGCCCCCCTTCGTCTCGTCTTCTGGCTCCGTGAGTCTTCCGGTAAAATATCAACTTTGGCTTTTGTCCTGTCCAATTCCGAGAATATTCCTTTTCAAACTTTTCTGGAACCAAAAATAGAAGAAAACGTGCAACTGGCACTGTGGAATCTTGTTAATAGGTTAGTCCAAGAAAGTGTATAAAAAACACTCCAAAGTGTGGACAAAACATAAGAAGGCAGATATAAACCAAGCATGGAACATCAAAAATTATAGATACGTTTGCAACGTATCAATGGGTCGCCCCACTAGGCCGACCCCTTGTCCGCGTGGACGTGTTCGGAGGAATGGTCAAATGGGTCGACCCGGTGGAGATGCCGTTAGATCATCTACACTCCTTGGTGATCCCAGGCCATTTTAGCATTGGATGGGGGAATTTTTTGGCCTGGGAGTCCACCAACTCCCAGCCAGGCTCCCGGCTGCGCCACCCCCTAGCTAGTGATTTGGGAAAACTTCGGCCATTTTTCGCATAATTTTGACACAATGTCACACAAACAAATTTAATAACATAGTTTGGCCATTTTTCACTGAGTTTCAGTATAATTTTGACACAAATAATTCAACAAGGCAAGCAAATAGTTTAAGAAAGCAAGCTCAAACTAGGTGTTTCCTTTGAGCCTCTATAGGTGCTCCATCATACCATCTTGCATAGCAACAAAGGCAGCCCACGATGTCGGCACCTAATGATCATTCCCTGCAAGAGGACCCTGTCTGAAATATCGTTGCTCCTGCTTGCTCTCAAGCACTGGCTCCACATTCTCACTCTTATTGATCATGTTGTGCAAGATCACACATGAATTCATCACCTCCCACATCTGTTATTGTGTCCAGGTCAAAGCAAAGAACCAGACAACTGCAAATCGAGCTTGGAGCACACCAAATGTGTGATGACCCAATACACCACTACATGTTGTAGTGTACAAGTCGTTGATATGACACTCACGAAAGTCCCCATCCACAAATATCACATCCCTCAGAGTGGTACAATAGAAACATCGTGGGTCCAACAACTTTCTTTATCTATTCATACCAAGAGCCAAAAGCGTACAAAAACTTCGAGATCCTCCTCGGTCTATTGAGGATTCACAACATGATAAGAGTTCAAATGTAGAAGTGATAGCTTCCTAATCAATGGTAATACTAAGCTTAATACCATTGGAGTTGTCAACTTATTGGAGAAGTTATACTATTGCTAGCTCATCTACATATGCATTCATTCTGGTGTTTTCCTATGTCTACATATTTTATTATGTCTACTAGTCTGATACTTTGTTGATTCTATCCTTCATGTCGGTCGTCGTGTCTTCTTATAACCTAAGAAAGGGTAAGATGATAGATTGAGTATGAGCGTACTCAACAAATTTTAGTGTGGTTGTCTGATGTTTGTTTGAAAGTCATCGATCGAAGATCTAAGACTTGTGCAGGTTTTCGAAAATGGTTTTTAGAAAATGTAAGTTTAATATTTCTAAAATTCTAAGCTGTCAGTCTTCACGGGTTGTCTGAATTTTCATAGAGTTCCTTTCCATGTTGCGATCTTAGCTCTTTCCCGGAACAAGGAGTAACAAGTCACGTTATTTACACTCTCGAGAGGTGCGCTACTTTGTCCACAAACGTCCTTGGCCTTATTACTCATTTCATATTTCCTTAGATATGGGGTCCTGATACCAAGTTTCGCCGAGTCGTGTCGATTCTCCCTCCGTGACCCTGTTGTCCACCCATTGTAACGAATTTCGGTCGACAGACCTACATACAATTACCATCCCTTCTATATACCCAGTCGTTATCTTGTAGCATAGGATAGGGACGGCACGGGCTCCTGATATGTTGCTAACGTATCCATAATTTTTGATGTTCCATGGTTAGTTTTATCTACTTTCTTATGTTTTGTTCCAACTTTGGAGTACTTTCTATACACTTTCTTGGACTAACCTATTAACAAGTGCCACAGTGCCAGTTGCCTTTTTTCTGCTGTTTTTGGTTCCATGAAAGTCAGAAAATCAATATTCTCGGAATTGGACCGGACAAAAGCCAAAGTCGATATTTTACCGGAAGACTCACAGAGCTAGAAGACGAGACGGAGAGGGGCCAAGGGCTGGCCACACCACCTGGTGGTGCGGGCCAGGCCAGGCCGTGCCAGGGTGTGGTGTGGGCCCCTCCGGCACCCCCTCGGTCTCCCTCTCGCCTATAAGACCCTCCTGATGCATAAACCCTAGATCATCAAGCCTCCAACCACTAAAAGTTCTGCAGTGCTGCCGCCATCGAAGGGGATATTTGGGGTACAGAAAGTCTCTGTTCCGGCACCCTACCGGGATGGGGAAGTCCCGCGAAGCCATCTCCATCGATCTCCCCCACCATCTCCATCGTCGTTGTTGATTCCCATGATGAGGAGGGAGTAGTTCTCTCTCAAGACTAAGGATTCTACCGGTAGCTATGTGTTCATCTCTCTCTATGCATGATCTTATTGAGATCATGATCTTGTAATCTATAGATCTACCTTGCTACTCAAGTGCTTTAATAGATCTCTGCTCCCCCCATGTGTGTGAAGTTGACAGTATGCACACCATGGTGGCACTTAGGCTAGAGATTTCAAATACTTGTTATGAGTTATATTTGGAGTTGGATGTCTTTATGAAATTGTGGTGTTTGTTGGATCCATCTAGCGCTCAAGGTGACAGTGAGGGGTTATCTAGATGGGTAAAGCGAACTTTGAGGAGTGCTGTTATAGCCCTACCATGGATTAGAGTGTCCAACCGGAGAGTAGTTCAGCGTAGTATCATAAAGAAGAATATATTTATATGAGAGTGTTCACTAGTGAAAGTATGATCCCTAGGCCTTGTTTCTAAGGACTGAAACACCGTTTGATATTAGATCTATTACATGTTTGCTTGCTTCCTTCTTTATTTTAGTTTATCTTTAGTCTTTTCCCACGTCAACCACATGCCATCAAGCTATTTTCTATCACCGTTACCACTTATAATTATCTATACCACTTGTATTTCACTATCTCTTCGCCGAACTAGTGCACCTATACACCTGACAAGTGTATTGGTTGTGTTGGGGACACAAGAGACTTCTTGTATCTTGATTGCAGGGTTGCTTGAGAGGGAATACCTTTGATCACTTCCTCCCTGAGTTGCAGGGTTGCTTGAGAGGGAATACTTCTTGTATCTTGATTAAAGAAGAAGAACCACCCACGACAATAGCCTATTTTCTGGCGTCGTTGCCGGGGAGGTAAGGTAAAAGGTACTCACATCCACCGGTGTGAGTGCTCGAAGTTATTTCCTTTAGATTCTGCAATTTTGTCCTTTTGTTTCTTGTTTTCACTTGTTAGGCTTAATGGAAAACAACAAAAAATAGAGAGCTTTATAGTATTTATCTTGAGTTAGGACATGAAGTGTTTGAAGAGAAAATTAAAAACCTATGGAACTTTATTTGCATGCTAATATCAATGTTGTTAGTATGAATTCTTTGGACACCATTATTGCTAATGTTATGGAAAAGTCTAAGCTTGGGGAAGCTAGTCTTTATGAAAATGATCTTTTTAGTTCCCCGGCTTTGGAAGATAGCTATTCTATTGCTTATGATGATACCAAACCTCCAATATATGATGATTTCAATGATGAATATGATATTTTCAGTCCACCTACTATTGAGGAGGCAATTAATTATGACTACAATATGCCTCCTATATTTGATGATTATGGTGATGAGAATAATAATGATAGCTATTTTGATTAATTTTCTCCCACTATAATTAATAAGAATGACTATGCTTATGTGGAGAGTAATAATCATTTTATGCATGTGGCTCATGATAAGAATGTTTTATGTGATAGTTATATCGTTACTTTTATTCATGATGCTACTGAAAGTTATTATGAGAGAAGGAAACATGGTTTGATGCATCTCAATAATATTAGGTTTCCCCTCTTTATGTTGAAATTTTTGAAGTTACACTTGTTTTGCTTTCCTATGCTTGTTGCTTTGTGCTTTCATGAATTGTTTATTTACAAGATTCCTATGCATAGGAAGTGGGTTAGACTTAAATGTGTTTTGAATTTGCTGCTTGATGCTCTCTTTTACTTCAATTCATATTTCTTATGTGAGCATCTTCTGAAACTATCATGCCTAACTTAAAGGCGTTAAAGAAAAGTACTTATTGGGAGATAACCCAAAAGTTTTAGATGAGTCTTGGAAGTTATTAATTCTGTAATAACTGCTCCTTATCCTTTTTATTTGCTTTTTGTGCCAAGAGTAACCTCTAATGAGAGAGAAGTAATGATTGGGAAAGTTGCTGTCCCGAAACAGATTTCTGTGCTTCACCGTAAAAATTCGTGTAAAATTGCTGTACGTCCTTTTGAGGCGTGAATATTTGTGCTTCTGCCCCAGGTTGTTATCTAACTTTTTTTAGTTCAACACTTTTTGATTTGAGCAACAGAAGGTCTTCGAAACAATTCATCTTTACCTGCTGGTCTGTTTTGACAAATTTCTGCCATTTTTTGCATTTGCTTCTTGTTGGTTCCTTTTTGAGTTCTTTTGGTGAATTGAGATTTTTCAGGAAAGTGTTACTGTAGCTTGTGTTTTAATGGAAGTTTTATTGGTGTTGAAACTGAACCCAAAGACTTATTATCTTGAGTGCACTAATGTTGCTAATGAAGATTGTGTGAAGTTTTGTATGAAAGAAAAATTTCAGGTGTTATGGAAAGAATGATGTAATGAGATGAAGAATGGACTAAAGCTCAAGCTTGGGGATGCCACCCGTGTTACCCCAAGAAATATCCAAGAAGTACAAGCGTCAAATCTTGGGGATGCCCAAGGCATCCCCTTCTTCATCAATAAAAAATCTCAGGTTCTTCCAAACACTTCATTTTTATTGTTTCGTGCACAGTTGTGTTGTTCTTGGAGCGTCTTCGTTTTTCATTTTTGTTTGCTTGGTTTTCTTAGTTTGCTTGAATAAATTGGTTGGACCCCCTCCTTCATATATTGGTTTTCAAATAGTTTGGTTTGGGTTGGAAAAGAGTAGGAAAAGTTCATGCTTAAGTGGTAAAGAGAGCTTGTTTTTGACTATGGCCTATGCTCTGTCATGCCATGCTTGATATTGTTTTGGCTTTATGCTTACTATTCTTTGCTGTAGCATGACATGTTATAAACAATTGAGATTGCTTAATGTGCCTTGGAAGAATCATGCGTTGTTTTAGCATATTAAAGCATAGTATTGTGGTATTCTCCTTTGATGCTTTATTTGGGTTGACTTGGCACATGCTCACACCATGTTATGACTATCCCAAGTCACCATAAGACTTTATGATCCTTTAGTTTTCAACTTGTAGTATCACTTTATGCTTTGATTAATGATGTTTTGTCGCTCTGCATGATTATGGCCATTATTTCTCTCTTAGTTGGTCGCTCCCAGTCTTTTGCTTGCCTCCATACCAAGTATGAGTTCCACTCATGCATCCAACTCCCTAAACCAAGTTATTCCAAAGAGTCCATCGTACCTACCTACTAGCATATGCTATTCCAAGTATATTCATGTTTTTGTTTACCTTCCAAATTAAACTTGTTATGAGAAAACTAGTGATTAAAGCTCTCACGAACTTGATGGCACACTTTACTTTTTACATTTAATAAACTTGAACCCTTGGGTCCTTCTTTGTTGAGTATATGCTTACGCTTTATAAGTTGAAATTAGCATAACCATGTATCATGGGGAACGCTTTCAACATTGCACTTGTACTTTGTACCCCGTTGATATCATGTTCTTTTGCTTATTGATCCCAGTGGTGTGAAATAAAAGTGGAACTTGTAAGATCATGGAGTTTGTATGTGTGTTAGAGAAACGCCTGGGCCGCTAGCCTAAGCCATGCCTAATCATGGTGGAAACTTGCAGCATAACCATAATGAGCACTCTATGAAGCATCCTCAATAAAAGCATATGCAAATAGCAAATAAAAAGATTGCTGAGATGCTCATTGTCTGCTTGCCTTGTCATTTTGATTATGGGATAGCTCATGTATCATGTGCAAGGGGTACCCCATTGGCGGTCCTTTATGATACATATGTACTTACAATGACAAGAGCTTACTTGTGACTAAAGTTGAGTAGCATGAGGTTCGGTCTTCGTAAGTAAGGGGCATGAGATTTCGGTTTATAACTTGTCAAGCATATCCTCTTAGTTGTGTCACTTTAACCTTAATCACCTTCAAGATGCCTATGATAGGGGCAATGAGAGCTGAAAGCTATAAGTACCATAATTTTTGGAAGCTCTTTATGAAACTTGAATCTCTGCTTCCTTCTATGAAGGCGTTTCTTCCACCATTATATTGAGTCTTCACCTTCTATCTTTATGCACCTACTTTGAGAGCACAGTGGCCATTCTTAGTTCTATGTGCATTGTCCCAAGACTTGTTGATTGATGCATAGCTTTGATATTGGTTGTTTTAAACTATTTGCATCTAGTCACTCTTATGAACTTTGAAGGTGTCGTATGCATTTATGTTTGCTACTCTATGAGGGACAAGCTGAATGCCACTATGCTATGCTTTCTTTATGTGAAACAAACAAACGTCTTGCAAAGCATTGTTATTCATGAATCTTTTGTTTGTGCCTTTTCATGTTGCAACATAGTTGCTTTGTCTTATTGCTAGAACTTTATCTTTCATGCTATGTTGAAGTACTATGATCCTAGGTATCAATGTTTTACAAATACTTTGATCAAAGTTTATGATGGTGCATTTCACCTCAAAAATTATTCTTTCTTTTTATCACTTACCTACTCGAGGACGAGCAGGAGTTAAGCTTGGGGATGTTGATACGTTGCTAACGTATCCATAATTTTTGATGTTCCATGCTTGGTTTTATCTACTTTCTTATGTTTTGTTCCAACTTTGGAGTACTTTCTATACACTTTCTTGGACAAACCTATTAACAAGTGCCACAGTGCCAGTTGCCTGTTTTCTGCTGTTTTTGGTTCCAGGAAAGTCAGAAAAAAAATATTCTTGGAATTGGACCGGACAAAAGCCAAAGTCGATATTTTACCGGAAGACTCACAGAGCTAGAAGACGAGACGGAGAGGGGCGAGGGGATGGCCGCACCACCTGGTGGTGCAGGCCAGGCCGCGCCAGGGGGTGGTGTGGGCCCCTCCGGCACCCCATCGGTCTCCCCTCTCGCCTATAAGAGCCTCCCGATGCATAAACCCTAGATCATCAAGCCTCCAGCCACGAAAAGTTCCGCAGCGCCGCCACTATCGAAGGTGAGATTCGGGGGACAGAAAGTCTCTGTTCCAGCACCCTGCTGGGACGGGGAAGTGCCCCCGGAGCCATCTCCATCAATCTTCCCCGCCATCTCCATCGTCGTTGCTGATTCCCATGATGAGGAGGGAGTAGTTCTCTCTCAAGGCTAAGGATTCTACCGGTAGCTATGTGTTCATCTCTCTCTCTATGCATGATCTTATTGAGATCATGAGCTTGTAATCTATAGATCTACCTTGCTACTCAAGTGCTTTAATAGATCTCTGCTCTCCCCAAGTGTGTGAAGTTGACAGTGTGCACACCATGGTGGCACTTAGGCTAGAGATTTCAAATACTTGTTATGAGTTATATTTGGAGTTGGATGTCTTTATGAAATTGTGGTGTTTGTTGGATCCATCTAGCGCTCAAGGTGACAGTGTGGGGTTATCTAGATGGGTAAAGCGAACTTTGAGGAGTGCTGTTATAGCCCTACCATGGATTAGAGTGTCCAACCGGAGAGTAGTTCAGCATAGTATCATAAAGAAGAATATATTTATATGAGAGTGTTCACTAGTGAAAGTATGATCCCTAGGCCTTGTTTCTAAGCACTGAAACACTGTTTTCTATTAGATCTATTACATGTTTGCTTGCTTCCTTCTTTATTTTAGTTTATCTTTAGTCTTTTCCCATGTCAAGCACACGCTATCAAGCTATTTTTTATCACTGTTACCACTTATAATTATCTATACCACTTGTATTTCACTATCTCTTTGCCGAACTAGTGCACCTATACACCTGAAAAGTGTATTGGGTGTGTTGGGAACACAAGAGACTTCTTGTATCTTGATTGCAGGGTTGCTTGAGAGGGAATACCTTTGACCACTTCCTCCCTGAGTTTGATAAACCTTGGGTGATCCACTTAAGGGAAAACTTGTTGCTGTTCTACAAACCTCTGCACTTGGTGGCCCAACAATTGTCTACAAGAATAGAAGTGCATAGACATCAGCTCCCACCTGCTGATCTCCTATCTAGATCTCAGCCTGACTAGATATACGAGGACAAACAAAAAGAAGAAGGTACTTCTGACTCGCTCGCCCCACAACAAGATATGTGGTTAGCGTTGTACTATACAACACAAGAATGGATGGCTACTGTTGTTTTTAAACCCAACTTTCCTGGTACAATGAAATCTCCAACACATGATCTTTCAACCATGTTTACATCCACGGTTCCATCGCTCCCCTAATTTTATCAATTTCATTCTGAAAACGGTTTTTTGGTTTAAATGCAAGTAATTTTAATGTTTTGAAAACATTTTTGCAAATAAGCCAAAGGACATGTAATACTTTCCTTGCAACATGGCTGTAAGAATGAACTTTCCTGGTAACTGCGAGATAATGCAGTTCGAAGGTTTTGCTTGACCCTGGACCTCGGATTCTAGAATCGATGACATCATCCAATAAAGACAATGTTTCATTGGCAAACAAATTTGATGCACTCAGGCAATATAGATGCAATGCATTCATGGTGTGATTTATTTGAGTTTACTTAACTCAATTTCATTTTAAGTGGGTTTCACCCTTTTTAGGGTTTTATCAACATGTTCTTTGGTATTTTATGGATTATAACAACCCACAAGATATTATGAGTGTTTTATCTTTGGAATTTCCATATTACTACGAAATTCAGGGTTTACATAATTATTGTGATTTTTACTAGGTTTTTAGGTATTTTTTATGAACTTTATAATAATTTAAAACTCAATTTTAATCACTAAAAAATTCTAGTATATGCAAAAAACTGACAAAATTACTTTTTTGGATTCCTTGCATTTTTCTACACACAAAAATATTTTTATTTTATTTTTCTGAGTCATTATGTGTGTTTTATGATTTAATTGGGTTTATGGGTATTTGTGAAATGGCTAAAATACCCCCAAGTATCTGGGCCCACTAGAAAGACCCAAGTGGTCAAACCACTCCTTGGACCTGGTCCAGCCTAACCCGTCCCGCTCACTCTCTTTCTCACGCATTGCTCACTCTCCTCTCTCACATGCTCGCACTCGCGATGGCGACTGCACGTCGCCGCCGCGTTGCCCGGCTGCCTCGGCCATCTCCGACACCTTCCAGCGCCGCTCTTCCACTAAAATTACGCGCCTCTCTCTGCTCTACCTTTCTACCAAGCAAATTTGTCTCTCTCGCTTCCTTGCCCTCGCTCGCAGCCCTCACATGATCTAGGGTTTCGGTGGTGCTCTATCTACTCCAACTCCGGCACAACTCCAACATTCCCCGTTGTTGAGATGGCGCTCCTAGGCATCTACTACAACTACTGCGGCTTCTTTGGATGGTGTAGAGTGATATGCCCCTTCTAGGGAACTCCTCTGTGCTGCTGACCACTGCCGCCATGCCTCTGCCTTCTTCCTCTACTCAGTCAACATGATCTAGGATCATCCTTTCCGAAGGTAGGTGCTACTTCCTCATCTTCCTCTCTTCGGTTCTGGTTTCTAGACGTTTCTAAGGTTTGCATTCTATAGATTTACAGTGATGGTGTTTTTACTTGTTCTGGTAGGTTCTAGGACTTTCTAGTATTTTTAGATGCTACTTAGGTTCTAGGGTTCGAATTCGTGATCTAGGCTAGGATTAGGTTTATGTACTTCTGAACTTTTGTCTACTGTATTATTTGTCAGTTAACAGGTGTTTGTTTAGTTAACTAAATGTTTAGAACCCGAGGTTTACACTATGATAGTTTAAGGTTTGTTGTTGATTATCTAAATGTTGTGTTGTTATTCTGATACTTGCATCCTACTGTAGTTTTTCTTTAGTGTTGTGTACTGATCCTTCCATTTGAGGATTAATACAGTTATTCTTAGTGTAATTGGTTACTGTCAATCCACTCAATTTGACTGATGATTAAGTAGTTCACTAAATTATTTGAGTATAGTTCTTAGTTTCCTACTGTTGTTGCTTGAGATTTTAATTCAATCTTTAATTTGTAAGTGTTGGGGTTCGCAGCATAGAAAACAAAAAATTTCCTACGATGGGAACTATACGCCAAGATCTATCTACTAGATACAAGCAACGGGTGGATATACATCCATAGAGAACTTACCCTCGAAGACAACAAAGCTTTGTTAATGAGTTGGAACTCGTGGATGATGTAGTCGTACACTTGCCGATCTCCAGATCATGATGAAGTCCAGCAGGTCCGGTTCCAGCACATCCATCTGATCCAGCTCCAGCAAGTCCAACACCACCAAGTCCAGCACCGCAAAGCAGTGGTGCATCTGTGATTGCACACATGTCCGGTACCCCGACAACCTCCATCCCTCGCTCCAGCGAAGCAGCGGAAGCAGCAACTCCTTTCCAGATAAAGCCACCGGGAACATGTATCTCGCTAATCCGAGACCATGGGGGAAAATACTAGAGGGGGAGAGAGATCCTTCACGAGGAGGTGTGAGGAAGGAGTGAGAGGGGGGACTTTTATAGGAGGAGGGGAGGGTACCCCTCCCATGGCCGGCGCCCATGGAGGGTGTCCCTTCACCTCCCCCATTCATGTGGTGGTAACCTCTCCACATTAAAATGCCCCTTCACATTCTCTTTTAAAGTCTCCACTTTAAATGCATTAAATTTCTCCAAATTTAATGCTCTCTCATTTAATAAAACTCTTTTATTATTTTTATTCAGAATTTTGTTAATTACTTTAATTAACAAACATTCACATAAAACCCCCTGCAACATTTCAATATTACATGCAGAACCAATTTCAGCAATTTCACCCGAAACAGTTTCGGTGTCTATTGAAATAATTCCAGCGCTTTCTTAAATCTTTATCTGAAACATATTGCTCCAAATGGTGTCGGTATCCCTTAAGTGTGTCACCCTACGGTTCGCGAATAATGCAGACATGATCGAGACCCCTCTCAGATCAATAATCAGAAGCGGGACCTGGAGATCCATACTGACTCATACACATTCAACGATGACTTATGTGATCGTGAGAACCTTTAACGCTAGTAACTAAATCCCTTTGTCGCGCGATATATTACATGTCCGAGATTCGATCATCGGTATGTCCATACCTAGTTTGATCTCGTTGCCAACATGCACTCTTTTCTCGTTCCCGTGATATAACATTCTAGTGATCACATCACTTGCTTGCAAGCTATCTTAATGTGATATCACCGAGAGGGACCAGAGTATATCTATCCGTCATCGGGATGGACAAATCCCACTCTTGATCCATGAGCCTCAACATAACAGCTTTGTAGCACTGAACCCACCTTTATAGTCACCCTGTTACGGTGTGATGTTTGATGTTATCAAGATACTCTTCCGGTGTCAGCAATTAACATGATCTCATGGTCTAAGGACTAAGATTACTTCGTATGATGTTATAGCAATATAAACATAATGACTTTGATCATAATGCTATACTTCGGATGAATGTTCATCACATCATTCCACCAATGTTGTGACCTCGTTATTAACAACATCCAATGTCCATGATCAGGAAACCTTGATCATCTTGTTAATCAACGAGCTAGTTTATATGAGAGGCATTACTAGGAACTTTGTATTTTGTTTATTAAACACACATGTATTAACGTTTCCAATTAATACAATTATAGCATGCAAAATAAACATTTATCATAAACATGAAATAAGATAATAACCACTTTATTATTGCCTCTCGGGCATATTCCCTTCAATAAGTGTGTTGGTTAAGTGTTGATTACTACTCCTTATGCCGGTATTAGGGTGCTTGAACTAGTATTTACCTTCTCATCCTTAGGCTTGTCTTACGACTTGTTCTAGGGATGGGGGATGCAATATAGATTATGTCCTCTTATTTGATTGATTAAATGTCTACTATTCATCTTCTTCTAGCTAATGGCTAGGGTCTATGCCAGTTAAAGATGTGACTCATCTATGTTCTTCTTCTTTACTGAAGATGTATAGATTATTGGCCATCAATTATACTGGGTGCATTTCCTATTATAATCTCTCTCACTCATTAGACCCTATAATTTACTATGTAGAGTTAAATTTATAACCTTTGGCGCTCTACTAGTGGGCTTGATGAAGATCTACAACTATTGTTGTGGTTGTCCTCCTCCTGTTCTTGAGTTCTTCCTCTTGTTCTCGCTTCTCTATCTCTCGAATCCCTCTCTAAACTATAAGTGTGTGTGTTGTGGTCCAAGCTCGAGTGCTGAGTTATGAGCTATGGGGTCTCAGGTGGTCCTCTATTTATAGTGTTGCTAAGTGGATGTGTTGCCGACACCAATGCCATGCAGTTAGGTGAATCACTTGTTTGTGTGTGTGTGAAACCGCCTCTGTTGGTTAACCTATTCAGGGGTGTCAAGGGTTTTCGATGGTTAAGCCCAGATTGGGTTTAACTTATCTGTGTATGCCAAAGTTGGCATGTGACCCTTTTGTTTCTATGTGTAGGGGTGTATCTAAATATGCCTAATCTGGCATGTCGGTTTGGCCTTTGTCTTGTTCAGGTTTTGGAACTTGACAAGTGTTTATTAATTAGTTTTTGAGGTATTTGATTTAGTTTTCATCCATGGCCCCTTACAATTCTGTTTGGTTGAATGTCCCTAGCTTCCATTACTATGAAGTTTGATTGGTTTATAATTTTAATTTATCATGTTTTAGATTCTGAGAGTTCTAGGGTTCTTGGAAGAGTTCAATGCTTTGTTAAACCCTTTGGTGATTGTTTATGTTTAGTAATTCCTAAGGTTTCTATTGGATTAGATTTTTGATTCGTGATGTTTCAGTTCTCTAGATTTCTACATGTTCTTGATAGAATCCTGAGCGTGGGGTTTTCCTTTGGTGGAATGTCTCCTATTATGATATCTAGTAGTCCTATTGGTTTACCTTTCCTATATGCTCTAGTTGAGATTGTTGGTAGATGACTACCAGATCAGTAATTGTCCTCAACTGATGTTGGTGACATATCCTAGGTGCTGTTAGTGATTCATTCCATAAGTCTTTGAGCTCTATTGTTGGATTCAAGTGTTCATAGTGAAGCACCAGTTTGATTCTTTCTATATTGATCTTGGATTTGTTCATTTTCTTCTCAGGCTCAGAGTTTAGGATTTATTCCTAGACTATTCTAAAAGGATTCTTAAATAAAATGGTTTTGCCTTAGGGCAGAACCAACATTTTAACACTAACCATTGTTTTTCTTTGTTGTTTATGTTCACAAGTTTAAAAGATCAAGGTTTGGATCAAGACTTGAGATGATAGATAGATAGTGTAGGGCTTTCTAGATTAGGTTTTCCTTTTATTTTTGTTACTTTTGTAATTCTGGATATTGTACTCATATTCAAATATGAATAAAGGTCACATCCTATCGTTCTCTACTGATTGTATCTTTGTATTGTTGTGTTTTAAGATTTGAATGAAATGTTTATATCCCATTATCTGTGTTTTATATATATGTGTGTGGAATTTGAATTTGAATTCAAGTTTTACTTAGGTCAAATTCTATTTTGAACTCATTCAAATTATTTAAAATTTGAAATTTGAATGTTGTCTCAATTCCTAGTGACCTTTTGGTTGCAAACAACCTCACTAGAACCATATTCAAATGAGTTATGAAAATTTCAAATTGACCCTAAATTTCTAAATGCATGATATGCACAGTCTTAACTCGCATATCTACCCTTTCCTATAATCTATAACCTCGGGTCATTACAAAATGCTCGGTCCACATCCTTCCTACAAGCTTCTTGTTCCTTGTGAAAGTTTTAGTACTTGCCGAGAAGAGGGCTTGAGATAGTCTTCACAAATGTTGACCATCTTGGATAGATGCCATCTACTAGGTAGTATACCTTGTTGTAGTGGTATCCATCGATCACATAGTCCACTGGGGGAGCATGACCCTCAGCAAGCTTGGAGAAGACATGCGAGCACTGCAGGACATTGATGTCATTGTTGGATCCTGCCATACCAAAAATGAGTGCCAAATCCAGAGATCATGTGTAACCACTGCCTTAAGTACCACACTACAACCTCCTTTGTGGCCTTTGTACATTCCCTGCCAAGCAAACGAGTAGTTCTTCCATTGCTAATGCATGCATTCTGAAAGGACATTTACTATCATGATCACTTTTGGTGTTCGTTAACAACTAGTAGACCTTTTTTACAGTTTGGTATTGTCTACAGGTTGATATTTTACAAAGTGAAAAGGACCATTGGCTTACGGAACATTCCCTACACTATTACTTGTTTCTTGGGATTTCTAGACCGGAGTCTCTGGTCTATCATGACCGGAGTCTCCGGTGTGGTCCGAAGTTTCCCCAAGAGTCTCCGGAGGGGGCTTCTGTTTTCCTGCCTGGGACAGCCAGAAGGGTGGTCTGGAGCTTGGTCCAGAGGCAGGTCCGGAGTCTCCGGTCCGTGCCCAGGCCGGAGTCGCCGGTGTAGAGGGACCGGAGTCTCCGGCCAGCTTCTTCTCCAACGGTCAGAAAATGGTTCACTGATGCGAGGGGCTACAAATAGAGGACATTATCCCCTTCCTCCAGCTGCTCGTCCACCTCAAGAACACCATGTCCATTTGAGCCACCAAATCAACAAGATCTCTTCATCCAACCATCCAAAGTCTTTGATCTTTGGAGAATCGAAGGAGGAGGCTTTGATCTATAGCTTCACCAAGAGAGATCTTCATTTCCCCCTCATTCACTTGAGGGCCCCCATGCTCTAGTGTTTCTTTGGAAACCCTAGTTTTTGATTTGGTTCTTACAAGCTTGTCTTTGATTGTTTGACAGCTTGCTTGTATTTGGGAGCCTCCAATTAAGTTGTGGATGTGTTCCCCAAACTTGTTGTAAAGGTGCCGGCTTCCACCTCGAAGGTTGTCGTATAGTGGAAGAGTTGAATCGAACCCCCTTGGGGTGAGATTCATCGGAGAACAAGGGAGGCCTCTCGTGGCGTTGGTGGTTTGATACCACCCCCTCTCCAAACCTAGACGTACTTACCCTCAAAAGGAAGTAACTACGGGAAACAAATCCTTGTGTCTCTGAGCGCTCCACTTCGGTTACCTCTATCATTTACTGCACTTTACTTATCTAGTTCTTGCTTAGTTCTTGTGCTAGGTTGACATATAGGTAAATTCACCCTAGTTGCACAATCCAGAGAATTTACCTTTTGTGTCAAACCCTAATTTGATAAAGAGTGAAATTTGAAGTAGCACCTATTCACCCCCCCTCTAGGTGCCCATACGATCCTTTCAATTGGTATCAGAGCCTCGACTCTTTATTCGGGCTTAACCACCTAAGAGATTATGGGCAACCCAGAGGAGGGAGAAAGTGAGGATAGCCATTCGGTGACCATGGTAGATCTCAAGAAGTTGGAAACAAGCTTGAGCTCTACCTTGGGCAACGAAATCCAACAGTTGCGTCAACTCGTTGAGTAACTTGTTAGGGACAAGCAAACCTCACCTCCTCCCTATCTAGAGGAAACACCACCAAACCCAAAGGCTAATGCTCCGGCTAAGCCTTTGGAGGAAGTGGTGGGGGATGAACATAATTCCACTAACTCCACCACCAAAAAGGGTGATGGGAAGGACGAGTTCCATATGGTTCCCAGATGGTACTCTCCCGACCCTCCTATCCCTCATCCACATATAAATAATAGAGGAGACCCACCTAAGTTAGCTGCACATACTTTTGCTCAATGGCAAGTGTTATTAAAATGTCATGTGCGCAGCTGTTGCATTGATTTGTGGAATATTACTGAAGAAGGACTCAAAATTGAGGATCCAACCAACTTGACAAGAAGAGAAGTGGTCAATAGCCAACTCAATGCGACTACCTTGCACATGATCCAACTTGGGGTGGGGCCAAAGGATTTTCCCCACATTGAGCACTACAATACTGCCAAGGAAGCTTGGGATGCTCTTATTGACTTGTTTGTCAGCAATGAGAGTATGAGGAGAAATAGATATGATTCCTTAAGCAATGAGGCCGAAGGTTTCTTCATGAAGGATGGTGAGGATCATGAAGACATGTATCGAAGACTCAAATCCACAGCCACCGCTTTCAGGAATGTTGGCGCCTCTCACATTGATGATGCCTGGATCAAGAGGAAGTATGTGAGTGCACTCATGCCTTTCGAGCCTACTGACTTGAAGAGTCTCCAAGGAAGACACAACTACCATCTCATGACCTCCAATGAAGTGATGCAAGAGATGGCCGCCTTCAAGGTTGCTGCCAAGAATGCCAAAGACGCCCATGCTCGTGCCATTGGAATGAGTAGTGGTGTCAACCCAGCCTTGAAGGCCAAGGTTGTGGAGTATGATGAAGATGAAGGAAGTGATGAGGGACCTTCAATGAGTCACCCTGAAGATGTCAAGATTGCTCATGGTGAATACATGGCCTTGTATGCAAGAAACTTTTGGAAAGATCCCGCCAAGGCCAAGATGGAAATGCAACGAAGAAGCAACCCCAATGGGAGAAGAGACAATGGGTCCAAGTTGAGAACTTGTTTCAATTGTGGTGACCGCTATCACTTCGTCGCGGCTTGTCCCTATGAGAAAAGAGAAGACCATGGGGGTAAACTTGTGTTGAAGAAGACCTCCAAAGCTCCCTACAAGAAACCCTTCATCAAAAGGAACCCAACCAACAAGAAGTCGGGAGAAATTGTCTTGATCACACATGAAGAGTACTCCACCGATGATGATGATGATGAGGAAGAAGAGGATACACCAAGTAGTGTGGCGGCTCTTGCCACTACCTCTACGCCTTCATTCTCACTCTTCGACTCTCCAAATGAGAATATCTCCAACAAGAACGTCACTTGCCTTATGGCAAGAGGAACGAAGGTATTATCATCATCACACTCCACTTCCTTAATCAATGATGATTTTGATGATGAGTTATCTCTTGAGGTCAAAAAGGAATTAGTTGCTTTTGATGTGTTAATGAACAACTTGCAAGGGGAACACAAGAAACATGTTGTGGACCTCTTAAATCAACTTGCACACACACAAGAACTTCTAGATGAGAGATGTTAACTAGGGAGAGACCACATGATTGAGGTAGAAGCTCTAAGTAATGCCCTAGAAGAAGAACAAGAAACTAGATTATCTCTTGAAACTAAACTAGAGGGTCTTGATGATGCAAATGATCTCATTATTAATAAACTCATAAAGGAACGTGATCATGCTATTGCTAAATATAAAAAGGATAAAAAGGACAAGATTGAGTTTGATGTTGTTCATGAAAAACTTGCCGAGGACTTTAGGTCACTTGACATGGCTCACAAGGCCTTGGAAGGTGAACTCGTGTCACTCACAAAGTCTCGTGAAAAGCTTCAAACTCAATTGATCAATACTCCCTCACCTAGTACGTTCATTCCTTCTAGTTGTACAAATACACTTGAAGAACATGCTAGGTTGAAGGGGGAGCTAGCTAAGACCTCCTTTCCAAAAGGAAACAAGTCTATTGATGATCTCTTGAGCAAGCAAAGGTCAAATGGTGAAAAAGGGGGCATTGGTTTTATCTCTAAAGCCAAGAAGAAAAAGAACAACAAGAAGAAGAAGCCAAGCCCGCCCAAGAAAAGAACAAGGTCATTGTGGGAAGTAAAACCACAAGTGGCAAAACTATGTCTCATGATGATTTTGCGGGTAGTGTTAACCCTCATTATGTTCTAATGCGTGATTATTATGGTCATGTGTATGCACAATATGTTGGCCCATTTGATGGTTATATTGCATGGTCTATTTGGGTTCCCAAGACCCTTGTTGCTAACAAAAGAGGACCCATTGAAAAATGGGTACCTAAAAACTAGTTTGATCTTTTGTAGACTTATGCTTCCGGAGTGTCAAAATGGGTGCTTGATAGTGGATGCACAAGTCATATGACCGGAAGCGCTTCTAGTGTCAAGGAGTTGAGACCAAATGTTGATCAAATATCTATGACATATGCCGACAAATCAAATTCTAAGGTAATGGGTTTCGGCAAAGTTGTGGTTGCTCACGATATCACTCTCGTGGACGTCATGCTTGTTGAGACCCTTGGCTATAATTTACTTTCAGTCCGTGCTCTAGGAAAGATGGGTTTTGCTGTCTTTATTGATGTTGATATTGTGATCCTCTTGTGGAGCAAGTCTCTAAAGGTTGCTTTCGTTGGGTACGTCGAGGATGACTTGTATGTGGTGGACTTCTCGGGGAAAACCACTAGAAGTCCGATGTGCCTATTCGGAAAGGCTGATGTGGGTTGGCTATGGCATCGCCCGTCTAGCCCATGTCAACATGAGAACTTTGCAAAGCCTCCACAAGGATGGTCATATTGTTGGAATAAAATAAAATGTTTGTTTTGCCAAAGATCGTGTTTGCAGGGCATGTGTTGAAGGAAAGATGAATGATTCTCCCCACAAGCCAAAGAACTACATCAAGTACAAGAGGATCTTGGAGCTCCTTCATGTGGATCTCTTTGGTCCTCCGTCTCATGCGAGTCTTGGTGGGAAGAAATATTGTTTGGTGATTGTTGATGACTACTCAAGATAAACTTGGGTATATTTCTTCAAGTTAAAAAGTGAGACCCAAGAGAACTTCATTGACTTCATCAACATGGCTCAACGTCAACACAATGCCAGTATTAACAATTAGAAGTGACAATGGTACCGAGTTCAAGAACTACACATTAAATGGATTTCTTAGTGATGAGGGAATAAAACATCAATATTCCGCTGCATATACCCCTCAACAAAATGGTGTAGCTGAGAGGAAGAACCGGACTCTCATTGATATGGCAAGGACTATGTTGGCGGAATTTAAATCTCCATACAATTTTTGGGCTGAAGCTATCTCCACCGCATGCCATGCATCAAACCGTCTCTACCTCCGCAAAGAATTGATCAAGACTCCATATGAAATCCTTACCGGTAACAAGCCTAATGTTTCTTACTTCTGGGTATTCGGTTGTAAGTGCTTCTATCGCATTAAGGGCATTCGTTTATCCAAGTTTGATTCCAAAGCATTAGAGGGTATTTTTGTTGGTTATGGTATCGAATCCCACACTATTAGAATCTTTGACAAGCTCTCAGGAATTGTCATAGAATCATGTAGTGTGGTATTTGAAGAATATGATGGTCCCCAAGCGGGGTGTGTTGATGTTTGTGATGTAGATGATGTAATGCCTCAGGATGCCATAGGAAGAATGGGTGCGGGTTTCATCCGCCCTGTTGAGGAACCCCTTATGGTGGATCGAGAAGAACTATTCTCTACTCAAGTGGAGCCCTCATCTTCACAACTTCAACAAGCTACTATCGAGGGGGACAACGACCCATGCCAAAGACAAGTTGTGGACCCTCAACCTACTGATCAAGAAGATGCCTCCAGCCAAGAGGTGATTGAGTCTCCGTTTTCCAGGATGTCTAGTGGTGCTAAGGCCATTACACAAGTAAGAACTGTACAAACTGCCATAAGAACACCTGAATACCTAGCCAGTCGTGGGCTTGATTAAGACCAAGGTCAATCTTTGCCTCCTTTAGAAGAGAATATTTCCAATGATGATCAAGGTCAAGTTAATGGTCAAGACGAGGATCAGTATGATGAAGTGACCCCCCCTAGAATCAACAAGGAGATCGAAACTCGTCGCCAAGCTAGAATGGATAGAATATTGGAATTAAGAGACCACACTCTTGAGAATGTGGTAGGAGATCTAAGAAGAGGGATAACTACTCGAGCTCAACTGAAGAACTTTGGTGAGCACCAAGCACACATTTCCATGGTGGAACCAAAGAAAGTATGGGAAGCTCTTGAAGATTCGGATTGGTTGGATGCAATGCACAAAGAGCTCAACAACTTTGAGAGAAACAAAGTATGGAAGTTAGTGGAAAAGCCAAAAGATTGCCACAATGTTATAGGCACCAAGTGGATTTTCAAGAACAAGCAAGATGAGCATGGAATTGTGATAAGGAACAAGGCAATATTGGTTGCACAAGGGTTCTCTCAAATTGAAGGCATTGATTATGGAGAGACTTATGCACCCGTGGCTCGCCTTGAGTCCATCCGTATCCTTCTTGCTTATGTGGCACATCATAAATTTAAACTACAACAAATGGATGTAGAAAGTGCATTTCTTAATGGTCCATTGCATGAGTTGGTATATGTGAAACAACCCCCGGGATTTGAGGATCCCAACTTTCCAAACCAGGTCTACAAATTTGATAAGGCACTCTATGGGCTCAAGCAATCCCCACGCACGTGGTATGAGCACCTTAGAGAGTTGTTGTTAGATCGTGGGTTTGAGGTTGGGAAAATCGATCCCACTCTTTTTACCAAGAGGGCTAATGGGGAACTTTTTGTATGCCAAATTTATGTAGATGATATTATATTTGGCTCATCTAACAAAGCTTTTAATGATGAACTCTCAAAGCTTATGACTGACAGGTTCAGGATGTCTATGATGGGAGAATTGAGAGTATTTCTTGGTTTTGAGATCAAGCAAGTGAGAGGAGGTACATTCTTCAACCAAGCCAAGTATACTCAAGATAAGCTCAAAAGATTCAACATGAAAGACCTAAATGGAGCTCCCACTCCCATGGGAACAAAGACTCATCTTGAACTAAACCCAAA
This sequence comes from Avena sativa, assembly GCA_916181665.1. Classification (NCBI taxonomy): domain Eukaryota; kingdom Viridiplantae; phylum Streptophyta; class Magnoliopsida; order Poales; family Poaceae; genus Avena; species Avena sativa. The sequence continues at coordinate 620,742,114 of OV702288.1, read as the reverse complement.
TGGTAAAGATGTGGATCAAAAGGTATACCGGTCCATGATTGGCTCTTTGCTTTACCTTTGTGCATCTAGACCCGATATTGTGTTGAGTGTAGGAGTGTGTGCAAGATATCAAGCGGCTCCTAAAGAAATCCATTTGATGGCAGTCAAGAGAATCTTTCGATATTTGGTTCATACCCCAAACTATGGTATTTGGTAACCTAGGGGCTCAACTTTCTCTCTTTGTGGGTATACGGATTCTGATTGGGCTGGTGACAAGGATGATAGAAAATTGACCTCTGGGGCTTGCCAATTCCTTGGGAGGTCCTTGGTGTGTTGGTCTTCTAAGAAGCAAAACTGTATATCTCTTTCCACCGCCGAAGCCGAGTATGTGGCTGCTTCTAGTGCTTGTACACAATTGCTATGGATGAGGCAAACTTTAAAGGAATACGGTGTCCATTGTGACAAAGTGCCTCTTCTATGTGACAATGAAAGTGCTATCAAGATTGCATATAACCCAGTGGACCATACAAGAACAAAACATATTGAGATTCGTCACCACTTCATTAGGGATCATGTTGCCTGAGGTGATATTGAGCTATCATATGTGTCAACCAAAGACCAACTTGCCGACATTTTGTAACATCCCAAAACTTTAATCCAAGTGATCAAGATCCAAATCATCAAATTTAGAGTTAACAAAAACTTTTCCATTTAAAAATATTAAAGCATTCATATGTGTGTGCATATAATATAGGAGTTGTTTTGAATTGCCATGATTAAGTGATCCATTGCTTGTAAAATGATTCTTAGGTGAAATAAACATCATCTAGATCATTCCCTAACAAATCCCAAAGAAAAACAAGTCAAAATGAATAAAATAACCAAATGGTCATTTGTGCCATTTTAATCAACATACCTACTTTAGCTATTCCTAGAACTCCAAACCTAACAGAAACAAATGTGGATCTTTGCACCCCTTGATAGTTCATGTAATGATGTACCAAGGCCCACTTTGTGATCTACCAAAACTTTCAAACACTAATTTTAAATGGCATTTGAAAAATGAATGTAGTTCATATGAGAAGATCCCACCTATTCAAAAACCACTCAAATGACCTTCATTTTCAAATCCCAAGCAACCACAGATGCCTAAGCATGTGCCTAGCAACTCCACCAAAAAGCATCCAAAAATTCAAAACTTGAGTTCTTTCGGCCATTTCCACAAACACCTTGCGGACAGAATCAAACTGAGCCTAACTTATACTGTTTTGATCAAATCTTGTCGAGCAATTAGAGCTGCATTGATCACCCTTGTCCCTCCTGAGTCCAACCAAGTGATCACCGGCCTATCCCTAAGCCGCAGCAGCAGTGGAGCGCCGCCCCTTTTGGGTCACCGCCGGCCAGAAGAGGGGAATGCGCCACAGACCACGCCGCGCCAAACCAGCATGCCCGCTAGCTCCGCCTAACCCTACCACCACTCCCTGCCCCTTCCCCAAGCCCAGCCAGGCCCTGGACCACACCCCAGCACCGCCGTCCATTCTCTCTGCGAGCTCGCCAGAGCACGGAAGAGGGCGTTTGCCACCAGCACGCCACCGACCGCCCCTCGACCCAATACCGTGCACGCCGCTCTGCCTCGACCCCAGCACCCTGCCAGACACGGTCGTGCGCCGCCGCGCGACCCACAGTCACCGTGCGCCGCGTCGAGCACCACCTCTGTTTCCCAAAGCGCGGGACGCTCCCGACCAAATGCCACCGCCCCTAGCCGCGCATTGAAGCCATAGAGCACCACCAGGAGGCAGGCCACCGTCCGCCTACGCCGCCCATGCCTCTAGACGCCTGTATCCGCGTCACCGATGAGCTCACCGTCGTGCCGCTCGGTCCCCTCGTCGCCCTATAAAAGGATCCCTCCCCGGCACAAACTCCTCACGCCACTCCACTCCCCTCTCATCACTGATCCTTCCCCACCTCTCGCCGGAGCTGCTCGAGCCATAGTTTGCCGGAATTTAGCCAGAGGAGCCCGCTGCAGAGGAGGAGAAGGCGCTGTCGATTTCATCCACCCTAGGAGCCGCCACGACCTCGCCTGAGTCTGCCGTCGTCGTCTAGTTCGTTTGCCCGCCTCACCGCAGTAGCTGGAGCCCTGGTGACATGGGTATACCCTACAGGTACTCGAACTTGGTATATACGGCCCAAATACGTACAGGCCCACGGTGTCGCCAAGGCTCGGATGGAGGGACTCGAGTAACCTATGGACTCTCAATTGCTTGAAGGACAAGAAGAAGCTAAAGATACAAAGTTTGAAGGGGAAAACCCTAACTTGTAACCGACTTGACCTACTACCCGAGACCTAGCCTATCTATATAAAGGCTAGGAGGGGGCAGCGAGGAGCACACACGCAACCCTCGCCAGATTTCATCTGCGCATCATTGTAACTTTCGACTCCCTCGATAATTCCACGAGCAGACAAGCAGGAGTAGGGACCTCTACGAGGCCTGAACCTGGGTAAATCCTTTGTCCCCTATGTGCTTGTTTGCTAGCCGATAGATGTCTCCAGCGCTCCCTCCTTCTCCAAAACCCAAGTCCATAACAATGGGCATTGACGAGTTAAACCCTCGTCACCTGGTATGCCCCCATTGCATCCCCGCTGGCTATTTAGGGTTCGGTCTCGCCGGCGACGAGTCTGTCATCGATGACGACTGTGGACCGTTGATCTCTATTCTAATCGTAGCGCCTAGATCGTCCCATACCGTTTCGGGTTTTAAGTCTTGCTGACAGGCGGGACCAACCTGTCAGCCGCCCTCTGCACCGCGGAGCGCCACTAGGCTGGCCCATTTTATTTCCCGTGCTAGCCCACGAATTCAAATATAGTTTTTTCTATTTTAGTTTGAACCCACTTATGCCCCTTAGTTTAAAAATCAATTCAGGAAGATTTACTGAACCAAATTGAGTGATTCAAATTTTATTAGAAAGCTACTGAAAAGATCTATCCAAGCCCGTTGGATTTAATTCATTTAGAGCTAGAGATCTCTCCTAGTAAATATAACAAAACATAAGCTTTTGCACATTCAAACATTTGTATAAAATCAACCCTAATAGCTTTTGAGTTGTTTCCAACTCTCAAAAATCACATTTAATCATACCTATCTGAATATGTAATAATATTAAGGTTTGCATGCAGTGACTTTGGACTAGTACCAAAATAATGCTATATAGGCATTCCTAGTCACTTTAAATCATTAAATAATGAACTTAAACCAAAGTAAATATGAACCAACCCTTAAATCACATTCCCATATGTTAGAATATGTGGTGATGACTTGTGTCCACATGATCCCATATTCTAAGTGGAGAATATTAAATCTTAGTTATTTTCAATGAGTAGAAATTACTTTTCTTAAATAAAAAGAATGAAGCTAGTTAATAAAACCTCGTTATGCTTGTGATGATAATAGATCATCAAATGTGTGTCTTAGAGTGCTAAGTAGACTAGTTAAGTCTTGTTTGGTGATTGTGTACTCCGTATGTATTTATAGACGATAGTACCGACCAAGCTCTCGAGGAGGAGGAGGAAGATAACTTCAACCACTGCACTACCCAAGGCAAGCTAACACTTGCAAGTATTATACTAGCAAGCCATCATTAACAATGCAAGCTAACCCTTGCAACCTAGATAACCCAAGCAAAGACATTAGACATGCTTTGGTTATACCACTTGACTAGTACCTACCCCAAGTTTTATTTTTCCAAGCTTTACTTTCCTTACTTTACCAAAGTCCTTTACTTGTTTGAGGGTAGCATAAATAGTATAAAACTTGACCTATCTAGATAACCTTAGATGTCATTCTATGGCATGAGATTGATCTTAGCATCCCACATTAGTGAACACTCTTAACTTAGTAGCTTAGAGCTAGATCAAAACTTGAGTCACTTTAGATGGGAACACTTAGTGAAAATGAATTATGAAAACCTTAGAATGATGAGTCATTCTATTGAGATGTTTTGACATGTGTTGAGAAACACAAATGGTTTATGATGATGAAAATGTTGAGGCATGAGCCTTAACCCTCTTACAAAACTAATGGTTGGATTCAGATGCGATACCATTCCAAATTTACCGTACAACCACAATACCTGAATTGGGTAAGGCTTAGCCAGAAGTTTATATGCATTAGTATTAGTCCCCTCGCGGGAGAGGTTTGAGCTGAGGCTACCTCTCGATGTTGTCCACCTATGTAGTGTCCAAGATGACAGATGGTCATGGTTGGGAGGCCATGCTCATAGGAGAGGTGCTTATACTAGGGTGTGTAAAGGAAAGGTTATGTTTGATTATCTGCATACTAAGTATGATGATTTAGGGTTATCCCTGACAGATGTATCGAATCTTGTGGTGAAAGTGTACCACCTCTGCAGAGTGTCAAACTGTTCGAATAGCCGCGTCCGCGGTTATGGACAGTTGGAGTGGTCATACTGTTTTGTTGTCAAATGTTTTCAAAATAACTTATGAAATGAATAATGAATCTTGACTTGACCACAACAGGGTTGTGACTATGACACTAGCTTCCCAACTTAAGTGATTCTAGAACTTTATTTTATCTTTCTTTGTTTCTGAACTCAGCTTAGGTTTCAAACTTAACTTTATAGTTAAACTTAGAGTTAGCATTTTACACTAGAACTATCTTACTTGTTAGTGGTAGTTTGCGAGTACTTAAAGAGTACTCATGGCTTTTGTCCCTGGCTATTCCTATGGCCAGACTATGAAGGAGACTACCAAGATGACAGCCAACAGGACGGCTATGATAACTAGGACTATCTGCCTTCGTCAGCATTGCCTGTGCCCCTGAAGATGGACCCCACCGCTACACGTATTATTTATTCCGCTGCTTATTGTATTAAGACTGGATCATGAGATCCTTATTTGTGTAAGACCTTATTTATGGTTTGTAAGGGATGATGTACTGTGATATCCAATCTGTTATGTCTCGCAAAAATGGCAATCCTGGGATTGTGATGTATGACATAACAGGCATTTGGGATTAAAAATCCGGGTGTTGAAAAGTTGGTATCAGAGCCATCCTGACCATAGGAGACCCTAGTTAGAATAGACGTCCAAACAAAAACTTAATTTCAAAACCAAAGTGAGTATTTATGAAAAACTATTTCCTCTCTTACCCTTGGGAATTCATTCTTTCTCAAAAATTCATGTTCCTCCAATTCTTACATTACATCACTTCACTAATTTCCTCATCCTTAATTATTGTAGATGGAGACTCAGTTCAGCAAGTTCTACCAGTTGGGCAATGGAGGCCAACTGATCTTCGAAAGGGATCTAGATTCGCTGTCTGAGTTATTGGGACGCCCACATCCGGAGTTTCTTGGAGCTCAACTTCCAAGACCCCCAGGAGGGGATTTACAGTGGTTAGTCACCACTGATCTTCGAGGAAGCATAGAAGCACCAACATCCGGGAGAATCCAGTTCTCTGTGAGAGAGAGAACAACTGGCTAGATGGATTAGCCAGGGCAATGCATGAAGTTCTCGCACGTCTATGTGCCCTCAGTGTCAACCAAATCCAAGGAACCCGTTTTGCTCACTATGCAAGGCGTGACTTCATGGGAATTCCTATGGAGATGCCCAGTCACCCGGAGTTGAAGCGTGAAGTGGAGAACCTTGACTTCCTGCTGTACGATCGCCGGAAGGAATTGGACAATGCTAGGGAGTTCGCCAACCACAACCGTGCCATTGCTGCCCAAAAGGCCCAGACTTTCTCACTGCTTGTCAAGGACCGTCAGTCTCTTCGCCTCCAGCGCGAGAAGAAGGATCGCACCATCGCCCGTCTTTGCAAGAAGGTGGCCGACCTTGAGAAGACCATCAAGGAGCAAGAAGCTCAGCTGGCAGCAAAGGAAGAAGAAGAGGAGGGTGAAGACATCTAGGGAGATATGGATTCTTACCTCAGCAATGATGATGACTTTCTAGAGGAGGATGTCGTGGACTTCTACACTGACGATGAGGACTCTGACTTCATCGACGATGAGTAGATGCACTAGAGCACTGTCGTAGCATGAGATGTATCGGTCTCACTGTATCGTAGCTTGCAGAATGGTTCTTCAAACCATCTGTTTTCCTTTGGTGTTGTGGTGTGTGTTTGTATCGTGTGCTTGTTTGAATGAATGAAATGAAGTTAGCTGCAAAACCTGAGTCAAACTCAAAGTTTTAGCTTTGAAACCAAAACCATGAACCTTAGAACTTTCCGTATTACCCCTTTATCTACCTCAATCTTCAGATGACTCATGGAAACCAAGGAGGGACCAGCTCGTCGCAAGACCCAATGCTGCAGATCCTATAGAATCTCATCGCAGACAGGGAAGCAAGTAGGGCAGAGTGCCAAGCTAATCTAGCAACACTGCAACAGATCGCCCAGATGGCTCTCAACAACCAAGGGCATGGAAATCAGGATCATCAAGGATCCAAGCTGAAGAACTTCTAGAATACCAATCCCCCAATCTTTAGCACTTCAGAAAACCCATTAGATGCAGATTACTGGTTGCAGACGATGGAGAACAATTTAGAAGTAGCCAGAGTTGATGACAACGAGAAAGTTCTCTTTGCCACCAACTACTTGGCAGGAGATGCAAGAGCATGGTGGAACAGCACCCGCCTGATGAACCATGGTCAAGTGATGACATGGGAAGGCTTCAAAATCAAGTTCAGCCGCACCCACGTGCCACAGGGCTTAGTCACCAGAATGAGGGATGAATTTAGAGAGTTGAAGCAAGGAAGAATGACTGTGGTGGAGTACCATGACAGATTCCTGACACTTGCCAGATATGCACCTGATGAGATCAACACGGAGGCTAAGAAGTAGGAGAGATTCTTGAACGGACTGCATGATGAGATGCAGACTGTCCTCGTCAACATCCGTTTCCAGGATCTCGAAGAGCTAGTCGACTCTGCCATTCAAATGGAAGGGAAGATTAACTAGGCAAATGACAACTGCAAACGTCGTATGATGCAGCAAACTGGATCCAACAGTCACCAGAAGTACCGTCCCAACCCCTCACCAGGATATGCACCAAGAAACAACCGACCCCCAATGTCTCACCCCAGCTACCCCAACCGTAGCGGAGGCAATGTGAAGTTCGGAGGAAACAACAATCACTCCGGAACACCAGCAATTTCAACCGTGCCCCTCCCAAGAGCAACAACAATAACAACAACAACAACACTTCACCCAGGACTGGAAGCAATGTTGTGCCCGTCGCAGCTAAAGACAAGTCTCAGATCACCTGTTTCGAGTGTGGAGTGAAGGGTCACTATTCCAATGAGTGTCCCAAGAAGGCTGCTGCCACTGCCAATGTGAATGCCCCAGCTCAACAACAGCGTCATGTTCAACCTGGAAGAAGATTTGCCCCAGGGAACCCTCACAACCGCAACGGTCGTCTCTTACACATGAACGCTGAAGAAGCTCAAGAAGCGCCAGATGTAGTGTTGGGTATGTTTTTTGTCAACTCAGTTTTAGCAAGAGTATTGTTTAATTCGGGAGCATCGCATTCATTTGTCACCGAAGAATTTGCATGCACTAGTAAGATCCACCCAACCAACTTGAAGCATGTCATGATAGTTCAAATTCCTGGGTCAACTACAAAAGCTAGAAAAATTTGCAAAGTTGTGCCTATCAGAATACATGGGATAGATTTTTATGCCAACCTCATAGTACTTGGAACCAAAGGATTGGAAGTAGTACTAGGTATGGACTGGATGTCAAGGCATAAAGACCTAATAGACTATGCTAAGAAAGCCATCACCATGACCAGTAGCTCTGGAGTAACCGTAGAGCATATATCTGAAACCTTACCTCGTCAATTCAAGTGCAACAAGAGTCTAGCCCTGCCTACCATTGACCAAGTCAGAGTAGTCTGTGAATACCCTGACGTATTCCCAGATGAATTGCGCGGTATGCCCCCGGATAGGGATATTGAGTTCATTATTGAATTAATCCCCGGAACCGGACCCATAGCCCAAAGACCCTATAGCATGAACCCCTCAGAGTTAGTAGAATTGAAGAAGTAATTGGATGCCATGTTAGCAACAGGCTTGATTCAACCAAGCGCATCGCCATGGAGATCACCAGTGTTATTCGTCGACAAGAAATATGGAGGCAACCGTCTGTGCACAGATTACAGAAAGTTGAATGATGTCACCATCAAAAACAAGTACCCCTTGCCAAAGATAGAGGATCTATTTGATCAGTTGACTGGAGCTCAGGTATTCTCAAAGATTGATCTTAGGACTGGTTATCACCAACTTAAGATTCGTGCAACGGATATTCCGAATACCGCCTTTACTACTCGCTATGGTTTATACGAGTATACAGTTATGTCTTTTGGATTAACCAATGCCCCTGCTTATTTCATGAATCTCATGAATAAGATCTTTATGCATTTCCTAGATAAGTTTGTCGTTGTGTTTATCGACGATATCCTTATCTACTCCAAGTTAGAAGAAGAGCATGAGCAACATCTGAGAATCATCCTAGAAACCCTGAGAGAGCACCGTTATATGCCAAGTTCAGCAAGTGTGAGTTTTGGCTGAAAGAAGTAGGATTCCTAGGACATAATGTGTCTGCCGGAGGAGTCTCTGTTGATCCCGCCAAAATCAAAGATGTCGAAGAATGGGAAGCCCCCACCACTCAAACCCAAGTCCGTGCATTTCTCGGATTAGCGGGATATTACCGCAAGTTTGTAGAAGGATTCTCGAGCATCGCCCGACCCATGACCCAATTGCTGAAGAAGGACAAGAAGTTTGAATGGACTAACAAATGTGAAGCCAGTTTCCAAGAGCTGAACAAGAGATTGATATCAGCCCCAATATTGATCATGCCAGATATCAAGAAGCCGTTTGGTGTGTATTGTGATGCATCCAAGATTGGTCTCGGATGTGTACTGATGCAAGAAGTCAAAGTCATCGCCTATTTGTCTCGACAACTGAAGCAGCATGAGCAGAACTATCCGACCCATGATCTTGAATTAGCAGTCGTAGTGTTGGCATTGAAGACATGGCGTCATTATCTTATGGGTAATCGCTGTGAGATTTACTCAGATCACACCAGCTTGAAGTATATTTTCACTCAGAAGGAGTTGAATATGAGGCAAAGGAGATGGATAGAGTTAATCAAGGATTATGACCTTGACATTCACTATCACCCCGGCAAAGCCAATGTGGTAGCGGATGCTCTTAGCAGATTGCCGTGTAGGCTAAACACCATGATTAAGGAGAAGCAACCAAGTTTGTATGAGGAGTTGGAGTAGTTCAGGACTGAGCTAGTTAGCAAAGGATTCTTAGCTAGCATTGAACTTCAACCCACATTAATCAGCCAAATCAAGGAAGCCTAGAAGGGAAATGAAAGTATCGATGGAATCAAACGTCGTATTGGTACAGGAAAGGTACCTGGATTCACCGAAGACAAAGAAGGAGTTTTGTGGTACAAAGGACGTATCTGTGTGCCAGCAGATTCGGGGCTGAAGCAAGTTATCATGAAGGAAGCTCATGATACTCTTTATTCTATCCACCCTGGAGGAACAAAGATGTATCAAGATTTGAAAGAGCAATTTTGGTGGCACAAGATGAAGAGAGAAATCGGAAGCTACATCGCCAAGTGTGACATCTGTCAAAGAGTCAAAGCAGAGCATCAGAGACCCGTAGAACTGTTGCAACCTTTGCAGATTCCGGAATGGAAATGGGATTCCGTCGGAATGGACTTTATCACCGGATTGCCTACTTCTAGTAGGGGAAATGACTCAATCCGGGTCATTGTTGATAGACTATCCAAGGTAGCTCACTTTATACCTGTCAAGACAACCTACCAAAGTTCGAAGCTAGCAGAGTTGTATATTGCTAGAATTGTTAGTCTGCATGGAACCCCCAAGACCATAGTATCAGATCGAGGAACCCAATTTACCTCGAGATTTTGGCAGAAAGTCCAGGAAGGATTAGGAACCAAGTTGAATTTCAGCACCGCTTATCACCCGCAAACTGATGGACAGACTGAGAGAGTCGACCAAATCTTAGAGGATATGCTTAGAGCTTGTGTGTTAGAATATGGATCAAAATGGGAAGACTGCCTGCCTTTCGCAGAATTCTCATATAACAACAGTTATCAAGCTAGTTTGCAGATGGCACCATTTGAGTTCCTATACGGAAGAAAGTGTTGTACCCCTTAGAATTGGTCTCAAGTAGGAGAGAGTCAGATCTTCGGACCCGACATTCCCGAGAAGCCGAAGAAAAGGTGCAAAAAGTTCGTGAGCACCTCAAGACCGCCCAGTCCAAACAGAAGAGTTATGCTGACAAGAGAAGAAGAGACCTGACCTTCAATGTCGGAGATTTTGTATATCTCAAAGTTTCGCCATTGAAGGGAATGCAACGATTTAGTCTGAAAGGAAAGTTAGCCCCTAGATATATCGGGCCTTTCAAGATTCTGAACCATCGAGGAGAAGTATCGTATCAACTGGAACTGCCTGAAGAGATGTCAGCCATCCACAATGTGTTCCATATCTCGTTACTTCGCAAATGCCAAGTGCCAGAGAAGACTGAAGTTTTCAAGAACATCGATCACAGAGCTGTTGAGATCACCAAAGACCTGACGTATCGTGAAGTGCCCATCCGTATCTTGGAGGAAGCCTACAGAACCACCAGGACCAGGAGTATCAAGTTTCTCAAGGTTCAATGGAGTAACCATACCGAAGAGGAAGCCACTTGGGAGCGAGAAAATTACATTAGGACAGAGTTCCCCGATCTCTTTAGTTCCTAGTTTTCTTTCGTAAATCTCAGGACAAGATTTTGTTTAAGGGGGTAAGGTTTGTAACATCCCAAAACTTTAATCCAAGTGATCAAGATCCAAATCATCAAATTTAGAGTTAACAAAAACTTTTCCATTTAAAAATATTAAAGCATTCATATGTGTGTGCATATAATATAGGAGTTGTTTTGAATTGCCATGATTAAGTGATCCATTGCTTGTAAAATGATTCTTGGGTGAAATAAACATCATCTAGATCATTCCCAAACAAATCCCAAAGAAAAACAAGTCAAAATGAATAAAATAACCAAATGGTCATTTGTGCCATTTTAATCAACATACCTACTTTAGCTATTCCTAGAACTCAAAACCTAACAGAAACAAATGTGGATCTTTGCACCCCTTGCTAGTACATGTAATGATGTACCAAGGCCCACTTTGTGATCTACCAAAAACTTTCAAACACTAATTTTAAATGGCATTTGAAAATTGAATGTAGTTCATATGAGAAGATCCCACCTATTCAAAAACCACTCAAATGACCTTCATTTTCAAATCCCAAGCAACCACAGATGCCTAAGCATGTGCCTAGCAACTCCACCAAAAATCACCCAAAAATTCAAAACTTGAGTTCTTTCGGCCATTTCCACAAACACCTTGCAGACAGAATCAAACTGAGCCTAACTTATACTGTTTTGATCAAATCTTGTCGAGCAATTAGAGCTGCATTGATCACCCTTGTCCCCCCTGAGTCCAACCAAGTTATCACCGGCCTATCCCTAAGCCGCAGCAGCAATGGAGCGCCACCCCTTTTTGGTCACCGCCGGCCAGAAGAGGGGAATGCGCCACAGACCACGTCGCGCCAAACCAGCATGCCCGCTAGCTCCGCCTAACCTTACCGCCACTCCCTGGCCCTTCCCCAAGTATGGCGCCCCGCAAAATCACTACTACAAAATCGCTGTGTTTTTGTGCATTACATCATCATGACCGCATGCTCATGTCATCATGCCACATTGCATTTGAGCATCGTCATGTCATCTTGCATTTGTTGCATAAAACTATCTTTGAAAAGTCTGTTTTTGTTTTCTAAACGCCCCGTCTTTATTCAAACACAAAACCCGGGTCTCCGGAATATTTTGTTTTGTCTACCAACGGTTTACAAACGCCTCGTTTTTAATAAATAAAATATTTAAATTATTTTGGGAGGCAGCCAGCCAGGCCCGAAAGCCCAGCCGGCCACCTCCAGACAAAAACCCTACCTACCCCAGAACACCCAAACCCTATGCTACCAGATAACCTACCCAGCCTAGCTACCCAGCCCCCTCCACCTCACTCCCACCACTCACGGATTGCCACCTCACCCCCTCCACATCACCTCACCAACCCCAGCCCGCCACCCAACCCGCCTGGACCGCCACCTGCACCGATCGCTCGACCCCACCAACCAGCCGACCCACTCCCTCCTTTTCCGCGCCTGCCACCCAGAGCCTGCTCCCTCACCTGCCCCGCCTCGTGCGCCACCCCGCCTCCTGGACCCACCCTGCAGCCGCTGCCGACAAACCACCTGGAGCACGTGCCCCGCGCCCCCTTCTCCCTCCCGCTTCTCTCTCTCCTCCCACCAACCGCGCCGCGTCGCCGCGCCTCTCTGGCCGGAGCCTGGCCCCGCCTCTCTGCCGCCGCGACGCCGCTTCGCCGACCGCCGTCCGTGGACCGCTCGACCACCACCGGCCCGAGCTCCTCCCGGCCGGCGGGCCCCTCGCAACCACCCGCCAGATCCCGGCCCGACCTCTTGTCCCCCGAGCTCTCCTCCGTCCCCGCACGAGCCCGGCCTTGCCCGTGTCTCTGGCAGCCCTCGACCTCGTTTTCGGGCGCCGCCTCCTCCCTCCGCGCTTACAGCGCCGCCGCTCCACCGTCCCTCGGCCCCTCTCCTCTTCGTCGCCTTCCTCTGCGCCTCCTGTGCCCCGCCGCCAGGGCCGAAGCCATCGTCGGCCGCTGCCCTCCTTCCCGTGCTCGATCCGGCCGTCGGCCTCTGCCTCCGCCATGACCGCGCGCCTCGTCGTCGCCTCCCCGAGTCTCCGCATCGGCCTCTCGTCAACACCACCGGAGGTCGACATCACCCTCTGCCTCGGCCACCTGCTGCAAGCCCGCCACCGCGATATCTCCCTCTACGCCGCGTCCTCCTCAAACCTCGCCGGCAACCTCGCTGCGCAGAGCCTCGTGACCCCGTCCCCGTGCAGCCGTCCGCGACCGACAAGCTCGCCGCTCCGTCATTGTTGCCGGCCTGGAAGATCCCCGCCCTGCCTCGTCGTTCCTCGTCGCCTGCAAGCTGCACCGTCGCGAGGGCCCCACGGCTCGCTGTCAGATGTTGATGTTGGAGGGCCTCATGTTCATGAGCCCCGAGCTCATCGTCGATCGATGCCAAGTACTACTTTGCCAAGATATACAACATGTACACGGACCGAGGATCTTATGCATAGACATGAACACCTCTGCCTTGGACAAGCTCTACCGAACAACACCGAAGACCGCGGACACCAAGTTCTCCCAGACCCTGGAACGCCATGCTCTTCACCAAGTACTCCGTTGTTGAGGACTGATGCGTGAAGATTGTGCCGAGACGGGAACTCTAGGAGGTCGCCGGTACCACATCCAAGTCCGTCATCGACTACCCAAGCCAGTACCCGAACATCCTCGTCACGGATCGACAAGATCATCGTCATGAAACCGAGAGCACGGATCCGACGACCCGACCAAGATCCGAGGACCGAACCCTGGCGTGCCAAGTTCTTCGACCCCGAGGACCGATCCACAGATGCGACAGGTACTTCTTCCCGGATCCGATGCCCGAGAACCCGGACGCCAAGGTCGTCGACACAGATACGCCAAGTACTTCCTCGAGGACGCCAAGTTCTTCACCCTAAATGCCAAGACCGACCCGATACGCGGACCCAACAAGATCTTCGCGATGACAAGATCGACACCGACCCGGGCGAATCTGATGCGCCCCCGACACCAAACCAAGTCCTTCTTCCCGGATGCGACAAGATCTACTTCCGTTGTCCGAGACCGATCCCGTCGAGCCGTTTCCGATCCCCGTCGAACCCTGTCGCACCCCTCGGAGCCCAAGTTCGCCGAGCCCTAATGTGATTCCCTATCCGAGCCCCCATTATTTTTTTATAATATGACATTATCGACTGTTGCATATTAAATTGTTCATCTCGCATGCATATCATAATCATGCCGGATCTTCTGCCGTAGTATTAAATACTGCATCCGGTGTTTCTTCTAGTGTTTGCTTCTTCGCGGACTAGGCTGATGAGTTGATGCGAGTATCGACAAGTTCTCCGGTTATGATCCTTCGGCAGTGTTTTCCCAGGCGAGCATCTCTCCCCCTTCTACCTATTTTGCATTTATAGTCTTTATTTCCTCCTGTTGATCTATTGCTATCCGTGTCGCGATGCTTTAGTTTCCGTACACCAGTTATATCCCGTGCAGCCTCTATATTGCCATGGACACCTCCTAATACCAGTTCTTTGGTAGATAGCTGGCCTTGCGAGTCGTAGTTGCTTGATCTTGTGTTGTCGAGTACCACAGTTGTTGGTATGCTGGCAGATGTTTTTGGTGGAGTTGATCATGACTTTAAATACAACTATTAAAATGCTAGCTATAACTAATGCAGAGGCATCGGTGGGCAATAGATGTTATTTGGTTCTTCCATGCTCACTTGTGTCCCGCAGGACCCCGAGTACTTGATACATGTTCCTTGATTTTTCGCACTATCCACATCCGGGAGGCCTTATGGACCCCCCCTGAGCCAGAGCTTGATTCATTTATATTTCTTGGGGCCACAAAGTAGTTTGGGGCTTTATTACTATCCTGTACTAAAGCCATGTTTTACTGCTTTATTTAAGATTGTGCGTGGAGCACCTATACTGTTTAGGATTGCGGAGTGTTTTTGCGGTATCGACAAGCCCAGTCACACTTTCGGGTTCCCAGTCGTTTACAGCCATTGGCACAAACCTTGGGTCCGTCTCGGAGCCGGCCAACTTTGTTGCGGGTAGCTTAATGGGGTGGCCCCCTGAAATATTTATGAATCCTGTGATTGCTTTGTCGTGAAAGCCTCGTTGGGTTTTGAGTTGGTTTTTCCGAGGTTGATCGAGTGTGTGTTGCTATTTGTGCACCCCTGCAGGGTAAAACTTTCTGAAAGCCGTGTCCTCGGTTATGGACGACTTGGAGCACAGTATCTCGATCATAGACAAGCATAACTAGGGTAGTGCTATAAATTTGACTTAATATATGACTAGTAATCAGATTCAACTATAACGGAATGGATATTAAAAATGCCAACAGCTGGTGGATCTGTGGTGATCTGTGTCATACTATACCTGCCTAGTAAGTATTGCAACTCCAATGGAATGTGATAAAAGTGCCAACAACTACTGGGTTTTGGGATTCCTCAGGACAATTATATCTGACTAGTAAAGGCTCCAACTACCACAGAATGCTAATTAAAATTGCCCACTACTTATGCTTCAGGATGACTCATGCTATGTATATCTGATTAGTAATTGCTGCAACTATAATGGAATGAGTAAAATTGCCAACTGTGTGAGTTCCTTGGTCCGACTTCCTCGTTTGGTCTCGAGGGGGAAATACCAGGATGGGTTTGTTTGGTGTTAGCTTCAGGTTGGATCCGAATAGGTCTTTCTTACCCCTCTCTAATAGTCGCCAGTTTCTGAATCTCTATAGGTTGTTTAGTGCCGCTGTGCTGCCACTTCAGCCCACCATACCTATGTAGGCGAGAGATGCCGAATTCTAGCCTCACCGTGTACTGGCCTCAGTACTAACGCTCCTCTTTTTTCCTTTGCCCTTTGTCGGCACCCCTTTTGTTTTAGCAGGTTTGAGATCGCCGTCATTAGCAGGGTTACCCTTTCGGCTTGGCCTGGGCAGGGTTATGGACGCCATTGGTTATTCTTCAGGGCTCTTAGCCCCATTTGCATCTTGTCCGTACTCGGACGTTGTATCGTTTTCAAGGTGATTTGGATCTTTGTATTGTATTTCTGTATTCTTGACTCACTCAGTCGCTGTTGTATATATATCTGTTCTGTGGGTCCCATCGAGGACTGTTGTGTAATGTTATTACTTTGTTTTCCACCCGCACAAAAGTGCCTGGTGGGCATCCTTGAATCGTTTCTATGCGGGTTTAGCGAAAAGGGCTAAAACTTGCATAGGGCCGATTTGAGGGTGTTACACCAAGCCCAGTCAGGCCCTGGACCACACCCCAGCACCGCCGCCCATTCTCTCTGCGAGCTCTCCAGAGCGCGCCAGAGCACGTTAGCCGCCAGCACACCACCGACCGCCCCTCGACCTAATACCGTGCATGCCACTCCGCCTCGACCCCAGCACCCTGCTAGACACGGCCGTGCGCCGCCGCGCGACCCACAGTCACCGTGCGCCGCATCGAGCACCGCCTCTGTCTCCCAGAGCGCGGGACGCTCCCGACCAAACGCCACCGCCCCTAGCCGCGCATTGAAGCCGTAGAGCACCGCCAGGAGGCAGGCCACCGTCCGCCTATGCCACCCATGCCTCTAGCCGCCTGTATCCGCGTCACCGACGAGCTCACCGTCGTGCCGCTCGGTCCCCTCGTCGCCCTATAAAAGGAGCCCTCCCCAGCACAAACTCCTCACACCACTCCCCTCTCATCACTAATCCTTCCCCACCTCTCGCCGGAGCCGCTCGAGCCATAGTTCGCCGGAATTTAGCCGGAGGAGCCCGCTTCAGAGGAGGAGAAGGCGACGTTGATTTTGTCCGCCCCAGGAGCCGTCGCAACCTCGCCTGAGTCCGACGTCGCCATCCAGTTTGTTTGCCCGCCTCACCGCAGTAGCTGGAGCCCTGGTATGCCCCCATTGCACCCCCGCTGTCGGCGACGAGTCCGTCATCGACGACGACTGTGGACCGTTGATCTCTATTCTAATCATAGCGCCCAGATCGTCCCATACCGTTTTGGGTTTTAAGTCTCGCTGACAAGCGGGACCAACCCGTCAACCGCCCTCTGTGCCGCGGAGCGCCACTAGGCTGGCCCATTTTATTTCCCGCGCTAGCCCACGAATTCAAATATAGTTTTTTCTATTTTAGTTTGAACCCACTTCTGTCCCTTAGTTTAAAAATCAATTCAGGAAGATTTACTAAACCAAATTGAGTGATTCAAATTTTGTTAGAAAGCTACTGAAAAGATCTATCCAAGCCCGTTGGATTTAATTCATTTAGAGTTAGAGATCTCTCCTAGTAAAAATAACAAAACATAAGCTTTTGCACATTCAAACATTTGTATAAAATCAACCCTAATAGCTTTTGAGTTGTTTCCAACTCTCAAAAATCACATTTAATCATACCTATCTGAATATGTAATAATATTAAGGTTTGCATGCAGTGACTTTGGACTAGTACCAAAATAATGCTATATAGGCATTCCTAGTCACTTTAAATCATTAAATAATGAACTTAAACCAAAGTAAATATGAACCAACCCTTAAATCACATTCCCATATGTTAGAATATGTGGTGATGACTTGTGTCCACATGATCCCATATTCTAAGTGGAGAATATTAAATCTTAGTTATTTTCAATGAGTAGAAATTACTTTTCTTAAATAAAAAGAATGAAGCTAGTTAATAAAACCTCATGATGCTTGTGATGATAATAGATCATCAAATGTGTGTCTTAGAGTGCTAAGTAGACTAGTTAAGTCTTGTTTGGTGATTGTGTACTCCGTATGTATTTATAGACGATAGTACCGACCAAGCTCTCGAGGAGGAGGAGTTCTATCAAGAGGAGGAGGAGGAAGAAAACTTCAACCACTGCACTACCCAAGGCAAGATAACACTTGCAAGTATTATACTAGCAAGCCATCATTAACAATGCAAGCTAACCCTTGCAACCTAGATAACCCAAGCAAATACATTAGCCATGCTTTGATTATACCACTTGACTAGTACCTACCCCAAGTTTTATTTTTCCAAGCTTTACTTTCCTTACTTTACCAAAGTCCTTTACTTGTTTGAGGGTAGCATAAAGAGTATAAAACTTGACCTATCTAGATAACCTTAGATGTCATTCTATGGCATGAGATTGATCTTAGCATCCCACATTAGTGAACACTCTTAACTTAGTAGCTTAGAGCTAGATCAAAACTTGAGTCACTTTAGATGGGAACACTTAGTGAAAATGAATTATGAAAACCTTAGAATGATGAGTCATTCTATTGAGATGTTTTGACATGTGTTGAGAAACACAAATGGTTTATGATGATGAAAATGTTGAGGCATGAGCCTTAACCCTCTTACAAAACTAATGGTTGGATTCAGATGCGATACCATTCCAAATTTACCGTACAACCACAATACCTGAATTGGGTAAGGCTTAGCCGGAAGTTTATATGCATTAGTATTAGTCCCCTCGCGGGAGAGGTTTGAGCTGAGGCTACCTCTCGATGTTGTCCACCTATGCAGTGCCCAAGATGACAGATGGTCATGGTTGGGAGGCCATGCTCATAGGAGAGGTGCTTATACTAGGGTGTGTAAAGGAAAGGTTATGTTTGATTATCTGCATACTAAGTATGATGATTTAGGGTTATCCCTGACAGATGTATCGAATCTTGTGGTGAAAGTGTACCACCTCTGCAGAGTGTCAAACTGTTCGAATAGCCGCGTCCGCGGTTATGGATAGTTGGAGTGGTCATACTGTTTCGTTGTCAGATGTTTTCAAAATAACTTATGAAATGAATAATGAATCTTGACTTGACCACAACAGGGTTGTGACTATGACACTAGCTTCCCAACTTAAGTGATTCTAGAACTTTATTTTATCTTTCTTTGTTTCTGAACTCAGCTTAGGTTTCAAACTTAACTTTATAGTTAAACTTAGAGTTAGCATTTTACACTAGAACTATCTTACTTGTTAGTGGTAGTTTGCGAGTACTTAAAGAGTACTCATGGATTTTGTCCCTGGCTATTCCTATGGCCAGACTATGAAGGAGACTACCAAGATGACGGCTAGCAGGACGGCTATGATAACTAGGATTATCTGCCTTCGTCAGCATTTCCTGTGCCCCTGAAGATGGACCCCACCGCTACGCGTATTATTTATTCCGCTGCTTGTTGTATTAAGACTAGATCATGAGATCCTTATTTGTGTAAGATCTTATTTATGGTTTCTAAGGGATGATGTACTGTGATATCCAATCTATTATGTCTCGCAAAAATGATAATCCTAGGATTGCGATGTATGACATAACAGGCATCTGGGATTAAAAATCCGGGTGTTGAAACATTTTCACGAAGCCACTTGATGAAGCAAGGTTTTGTTATTTGAGGAATGAACTAAATATTGTGGATTCTAGGAGCTTGACTTGATTACCTTGCATACTCACCTATGTCTTGACCCATATTTGGTGTAGGTGCAGGCATGGAGATAGGGGGAGTGCAGTTCTAATTCATTGGACTATCCCTCCCCCATAATGCCAACATTAAGAAATTCAATTCTCTTAGTATCATTTAGTGATATGTGAGCATCATTGAGTAGTGGCTATGAACCCAAGGATAATTCTTCACGGTGTCATGCCACAAACTCCTACATGCTGGCTTCGGCCACCACCCTCTTCTCATTTGAAGAGTTGGTTCTTAGTTCGGATTTACTTGACGCATTTGAATAGATTTCCGTGGTTTTCTTGACTTTTCACAGTATGTGATCTTAACCCAAGCCCTTCCTCTATCCTGAAAACTCTCTCTCTATCTAATATATGCCCCCATACACATTCCTTGGATTTTTTTGGTTGAGGAGGACCGGAGTCTCTGGTGTGTTCACACCGGAGTCTCCGGTGTGGGCCGGAGTCTCCGGCGTAGACCGGAGTCTCCGGTCTGGAAGGTTTCTGTCCACTTAAAGGGAGGACGGGGTGAAGTGAAACAGCAGTTTCATTCATCCACCCCCGTCCTCCCCTCTCTACCCCGTCGCCTCCTCTCCCAAATCTCCTCCCTGGAGGTCAAGAATCCCCCGGGATCCGCCGTGCCGCCGGCCAATCATCTCCCTTCCACCATTGGGTGATTCCCACCAGTGGAATCCATCCCATGGACAGATCTGGTACCTCTCCTCCTTTTTCCTCACCTAGGGTTCTTCCCTTGCTTTGTTTTTGAGGATTGGTACTAGTTTTAGCCATAGGAATCCCTTGTTTGTGTGCACTTGAGTACTCTACCCTTGTTACCCTGCCCGATCTGTTGGATTCAACACCATTGGAGCCTTCCTGATCTTCCCCTGAGTCTCCTGACTGGAGACTCCGGTCTGAGCCGGAGACTCCGGTGCAGACCACGGAGACTCCGGTGTGGTTTGAATTAGACATATTTTGCAAGGTCTCAAGGGTCCTGTACTGCCTCCTTGGGACATATATATACTTACCTCCATGCTATCTCCCTCGCTGCTTTTCACAGGTTCTGGCTCTCGTCGTCCTCCTCGCACCAAGGCCAAGATGAAGAGAGGGGATCCTCGCTATGATGAGTCTAAGGGTCAGTACATTGTGCCCCCATCCAACCATAGACATCTGGCCCATGATGCAGCCTATATGCGGCGGGAGCAGGACAGAGTGGAGGAAGAGAACCATGCCAAGAGGGAAAAATACGACAATCTTCAGTCTTTGGCCTACATGTCTAAGCAGGAGTACCGTGAGCTGCGGAAGACTAATTTCTATGCCTTGCCTCGCACCAGTGATGACCCCTGCTATTGGAGGAAGGAGCAAGATGTCTTCATGAAAGACATTTACAGTGTGCTCAAGAGATCTCCTGTGTTCCCCCAGAAGTACTTGAGTGTTGAGCAGATGAGGAAGAGCCCCTACTTCTCTGATGCACTGTGGATTAGTGAGAAGTTGGGGCTGTTCAACTTGATGGAGATCTGTGAAGACTGCAACATCACCCTTGTGCAGCAGTTCTACGCCACTGTTGTGTTTGGGACTGACCAAGCCAGGACTATGACTTGGATGACTGGCAACCACCGTTGTTCTGCAACTTTCTATGACTTTGCTGAGGCCATCTTCGAGACATTTCAGGGTGTGTCCACTCATGTTGGATCACGCATGCACTCAGCAGCTCTTGGGGTGAACAAGAACAAGCTTGCCCCTTTATATGGTACTGAGGGTGTTGTGGGGGGGGTCCAAGGGACTCAAGCCCCTCTACAATCTGATGTTGAGAATCTTCCGCCAGACCATTTCCCCTAGTGCTGGGAATGATGATGCCATCAGATGTGGTTTGGTCAACTTGCTGTATCATACCCACGGGATTTACATGGCTAGCCCCGATGCTGATGCTAATCCTATTGATGTGATGGATTACATATTTGAGGAGATGTATCATGCCATCTTATACAAGAAGGCCCCTCCATATGCACCCCTGGTCGTGAGACTCATCAACACTCAGGAACATGGTTCTCCGCTTGCTATGCCTTCCAACCTTACCGAGCACACTCTCCTATCTCTGCAGCAGAAAGGGGAAATGAGGGATCCTCCTAGACGCTCCCATGCACATGAGGAGGAGGAGATCTCAGAGACCGAAAGGTCCCCCTCTCCTCCTAGGGCTCGGAGGAAGAATGCTTCCAATGCACCTCTTCCTCCCATGACACGTGACTATGTACATGAGAAGGTCAAGAAGGCCTCATTCTGGGAGAGGACCCTATGCTGCATGAATGTGGACATCTGTAAGCAACAGCATGATTCCTACAAGAGCAACCGTCACATCGAGAAACTACTCAAGGAGATCAAGGCTCAGGGTGAAGCGTATGATGAGGAAGGTGAGGCTGAGTACACTGATGAGCATGGCGCCCAGCCATCCACCGAGTCAGATCACACTCTTTCGTTTGGGGCATGGAATGCCCAACAGGACAGCTTGGTGGATTGGAAGACCTTTTCTGATGTCACTTCTGGATTTGGGTACCAAGGTACATCCTCTTCTCGCCCTCACGGCAAAGGGCCTGCAGCTCCAGATGGTGATGAGGACTATGATGATGATGAGGATCATGATATGGATGAGGAGGACGGGGAGGATGATGACGAGGACTACTGATCCATTGGGACGCTAGCTTAGGTATTTTCCCTTTTTCGATGTTTCGATGCCAAAGGGGGAGAAGACATTGTCATCAGGATTTGCATGGGTTTGGGCTACTTGATTCTTATTTGCTTTCTCGTCTTTCGTATCTATTTTCCTTATGTTATTGCAAGACACTTTTCGCTATTTGTGTGTGACTCTATGGGTGCTCCTACATTATTGTAACTCGTGTGAGAACTATGTGTTTTATCCATGTTCTACCTACCATGCCTGCTTTACCTGTTTATCTTTGGGCACATAGGCAGGAGGAGCAGGTCCATACTCTATCATAACTCATTGCAAACTTACTTTCATGCAAAAATCACTAGTTGTCATCGAACACCAAAAAGGGGAGATTGAAAGGACATTTACTGTCATGATCACTTTTGGTGTTCGTTAACAACTAGTAGACCTTTTTACAGTTTGCTATTGTCTACAGGTTGATATTTTACAAAGTGAAAAGGACCATTGGCTTACGGAACATTCCCTACACTATTACTTGTTTCTTGGGATTTCTAGACTAGAGTCTCCGGTCTATCATGACCGGAGTCTCCGGTGTGGTCCGGAGTTTCCCCAGGAGTCTCCAGAGGGGGCTTCTGTTTTCCTGCCTAGGACAGCCAGAAGGGTGGTCCAGAGCTTGGTCCGGAGGCAGGTCCGGAGTCTCCGGTCCGTGCCCTAGGCCGGAGTCTCCGGTGTAGAGGGACCGGAGTCTCCGGTCCACTTGGCTCCCAAGTGGGCTGGGTCATTCTGTTGGTCTGTTCGGAGGCTGGTCCGGAGATTGACCGGAGTCCACGGTGTAGACCGGAGTCTCCGGTGTGAAGACCGGAGTCTCCGGCCTGCTTCTTCTCCAACGGTCAGAAAATGGTTCACTGATGCGAGGGGCTATAAATAGAGGACCTTATCCCCTTCCTCCAGCTGCTCGTCCACCTCAAGAACACCATGTCCATTTGAGCCACCAAATCAACAAAATCTCTTCATCCAACCATCCAAAGTCTTTGATCTTTGGAGAATCGAAGGAGGAGGCCTTGATCTACAGCTTCACCAAGAGAGATCTTCATTTCCCCCTCATTCACTTGAGGGCCCCCATGCTCTAGTGTTTCTTTGGAAACCCTAGTTTTTGATTTGGTTCTTACAAGATTGTCTTTGATTGTTTGACAGCTTGCTTGTATCTGGGAGCCTCCAATTAAGTTGTGGATGTGTGCCCCAAACTTGTTGTAAAGGTGCCGGCTTCCACCTCGAAGGTTGCCATATAGTGGAAGAGTTGAATCGAACCCCCTTGGGGTGAGATTCATCGGAGAACAAGGGAGGCCTCTCGTGGCATTGGTGGTTTGATACCACCCCCTCTCCAAACGTAGACGTACTTCCCCTCAAAAGGAAGGAACTACGGGAAACAAATCCTTGTGTCTCCGAGTGCTCCACTTTGGTTACCTCTATCCTTTACTGCATTTTACTTATCTAGTTCTTGCTTAGTTCTTGTGCTAGGTTGACATATAGGTAAATTCATCCTAGTTGCATAATCTAGAGAATTTACCTTTTGTGTCAAACCCTAATTTGATAAAGAGTGAAATTTGAAGTAGCACCTATTCACCCCCCCCCCCTCTAGGTGCCCATACGATCCTTTCACATTCGATGCTTCCAAGCATCTCAGGAAATCCTCTTGGTTCATTGATTGCAAGGATTCAAGAAGTGTCTTCCGTTGTTGGTGATCTCAAGTATAATGGTCTAAACACTGCAATTACTGCCCTGCAAAACTTGTAGAAACACTTGATGGCGGTGGACTCGGCTATGCGTAGATAGTCATTGTGTGTGTCACCGGGAGCTCCGTATGCGAACATCCTCATAGTCATTGTGTACTTATAGAGCGAGGAAAATCCTACCATGTCGTCTAGTCCTTCTTGCATCTGAAGTAGGGGTTGAAGTCCCGGAGGGCATACACAATCTTAAGGAAGAACCTCTGGCCCATCCTGAAACAGCGCCTAAACGCCACCTCGTCGTGCAATGGATCTCGGCGAAGTGGTCAGTGTACATCATGCAGTAGCCCTCCATCCGTTGGCTCGGCTTGCCTTTCCGGCGTCCTCGCGCTGAGCCGTGGCTGTGCATCCTACGCGTACATGCCGGGAAGGCTGGCGAGGATCATCATGCGCTCTTCATCATCAGCGGTTGCGGCCTTTTCTTCCTCCATCAGTGCGGCGAACATCTGCTCATCATCGTCGGAGTCCATGATCGAGTAGGCAAAACACCGAACACCTAGTAGGCATGTTGGACGTGCAGCTGGCCGTGGATCTACCGACGACACCGAACCACGGCTCGGAAACGCGGCATGGAGGGGAATGGAGGGTGGTTCATTTTTCTAGAGGTGTGGTGTGGCGGAGCGGAGAGGGGTGGTGCGAGCGGTGAAAGCACGGCGAGAGGGAGAAGGGGCTGGGCGATCGAGAGGGCGAATCTTTGCTTCTGTCGCCGATAGTACTGGCCCACTTGCCATTTGCTTCATCCGGTGCCCCAGGAGAACCCGGCGCGCTGAGTTCAGACGCAAAAAAGGGGGTCATGGAGACGTGACTATAGAATTTGGTCCTTTCGACGGTCAACAAGGGTCTCTAGGGTTCCTAGATCCGAGTGGAGATGCTCTTACTACATCGTCTCGAGGCGGTTGCAGTGGACGCGCCCGGACCGTAGCACTGTGCGGGTTGCTTCATAGGGGCTGCGCTGCGCAGAACAACGATGTTCGAAGGAAAATAGATAGCGAGAGACAAGTGAATGAGTAAAAGCAACTGTTCTTTATTGATGAATGATCACAGCTTATATACAGGATGAAGGGACGCGAGTATGTCGGTTCCGGGAGTGGGTTCGCAACACGCGACGTTCCAGAAACGTTGGCGACAGTTCCATCATCGTAGGAATTGCTTGTACGGGAATAAGGGGATTATCTAAATAACTGCCTAAGTTTATTTTATTTCTAACAGACGGATCCCGTCGGCAGAAAGAGCAGAACGGGAACGGCATCGCATGAGTTTCCTCCATGTGGTGCGTGACTCAGCTCTCGCAAGGGAAGTTTCAGCGCCGTGACTTGTGTCACGTCGCTCTTTACCAAGCGCATGACACCCTGACCTGACCACTCTGCTCCCTTTCTCCGTGACGAATCAGTGCCCCGAGATCGCATTACCCCGATGCTACAATACGCTGAGCCGGCGAATGGGGCTGTCTGGTCCGGTCACGACAAAGCGTAGAAGAAAAGCGGACCCTGAAAACCAAGACCTGAATAAACCTCATCATCAGGATTCAGGCGGCACAATAGTACAAAGCTCCGCATCGCACGAGCCGGCTTCTCTGAATCCCACGGGGGCGGTTGGTGTCCCCTCTGCCGCTAACCATCCTGCTTTCTTTTTAATCTCCCTGCTGGGCGCTGGCGGCCGGCCTCCGCCTCTGCCGCCATCATCATCATCATCATGGCCGTAGCGTGTGCCTGGCCATTGCACACACTCATACGTCCCGGTGGTGCCGCGCGCACTGGCTCCAGCCACACGCCGAGGGGCCAGGGGCCAGCCAGACCCAAAAGCAGCAACTTGCGCAAGCAGCAGGGGGCCCCAGGACAGGAGCACACGCAAGATTCATGCAAATCCAACGCGACGCAGCAGGGCCGCTGAAGTGGGCGTGGGCGTGGGCGTGGGCGCCCCGTGTGCCTGATGCCTAGTGCCTTTCGCTTTCCTTCCGAGCTTTGCTGTCTGTATTCCCTTCATTTCTTGTTCTCTTCTCCCCTGAATTCTTCTCGTCCCAGCCAAGTAGTGGCACCGGTAACCCATTAACTGGACTACGAAAACGGTGAGCACAACCGGTGCTTACTGCTTAATTACAGCTTCGCGTTATTGCTCGTGCGACTTGTGTTGGTGCGAGCTGAAAGTGGCGAGACCCCTTTATTCGGTCGTCTTTGGTCCGCCACTGCTGGGCTGGGCGTGGCGAGGAGATCGACGGCGGCATGGACGCCGTCGCGCTTTCGGGCGTGTCATGTCCGCGTTCCGCCTTTGCGCCAATATTCAGATTCCGCAAATGGGCGCATATAATTGAGGGGTTCTTTTTTTAGAGGCGGAGCGAGCAGATTCCAGATTCCTTCCTGTGAGCCTTTCCCGCGCAGGACCACGAGGATGTGCGCGTCGCAGTACCGGCGAAACCTATCATAGTCAGGGAGAAAGTGGAATCATTAGCGAGCCGCGAATCATCTTGATGTCGCCCATGTCGGGCAAAATTGTGTTACTGGTGCTCAATACTGTCATAACTAAGAGTCTCCACTACCCTCTCTGATTTTCACCGGATGCTTACTTCGCCGCTTCCTTTTTTATAAGAGCATGCTTGTAAAATATATATAATGAGAATATTTTTCATGACAGATATAGTACTATCATTTTCTGTTGGCCAATCAAAAATAATTCGGTATCTGTTAACAATCAAAGCTAGAGATAACGATATATTGTTTTATTTGTATCACACACTGTGAATAGTATGTATCGTATATTCTTGAACTGAGAAGGGTGGATGTACCTGTAGTCCAGTTTTGAAATACACAAGATTTACATCACCTCAACTTCCGCTCTAGTTCACCTGGCTACACGCTCATCATGGTTGATGCCCAGACAGACAGCTAAATCATTCGCATACTTCACATCGACTACTGATACAGTAAACTAGTACTCCTAGCAGAATCATTGACTTGGGCAGGTAGGTGCCAGCCAGGAAGCCTACAAGATGTTTAGGAAAACGGCGACCAGAAACACTGTTAATAACACACAACAGAAGTTAGACAAACGGAATGCTGCTTAAGAATAGGACATACCAATACACCATGTCATTATCGATACAGTATCAAATTGTTCTACTCAATTATCGCGATTCCTGAACATGTTCTATTCGCCGACAATTGGAAATCTGCCGTCATATATAAGTATCTAGATGTACCAACGCAACTGATGCAACTGGCCGGAACCATGTGACAGATAAAGATGGCAGAAAAATAGTCATGTCGAAAGAGGTAGTCAGTAATTATTAGAGCCCAGATGTTCAGTGACTAGTTGTGCAGCTGCGGACGTAATATACTCCAATAACATCCACTCTCGCAAACTGATGTAAATCAGGTATTGCTGTTTCCCTGTGTGATCAGTGACGTCAAGTATTGTACCTCTTCAAATACTGAGTTTGGCTACTTTGGATATGTACCGTGTCTGAAAAATTGAAATGAAATAATGTTCCACACAGAACATGGTAAAGGGTCCATCTACAATCATTGTCGTTGTATTGGGAACGGCAGTACCTAAGGAGGTTAGATAGAGGTGCGGGGACTAGCAGGAAAGCTATCGACGGCGTCCGCATACGGGATTGAATACAAACAAGCGTAGCTGGACGCAAGAAGTACCCATGTTCGGGAGGCCCTCGTGATGAGGTAAAACCCCTACTCCTGCCGGATCTGACTATCAGGGATACACAAACTACAAGTGCTCATTGAGCTGTATTCTCTAGCTACTGCCTTAAATGCAATCAGACCAACCCTTTCTACTAAGGCCTTGCCTCTCCTTATATAGGCAGAGAGGCAATGGTCTCACTGGCCAATCCGACTGGCGGGCTCCACATGCGGGTCCCAGCCGGCTGGTCATCTACAATGTCCGGCATGGTATGTCTCATCGGAGTATGAGCGGTATGGCTGTCGTAGGCACAGTGGACGCCGTGCGAGCCTGTCGTCAGCATCGGGCCACTGTTCCTGCGCCATCCTCGCAAAGTCTTCGGTATGGCCGGGTGGTTGCCAGTCTTGTCATCGTACAGGGCGTACCATGCACTGATACGCACGTCGTCCAGTCTCACTGATTGGGTCCGGCTACGTCGCCGTAGCCGGCTACTTCTTGCTGATCCGGCTACCGTGTGGTAGCCGGCCTGTCTTGCCCTGTCCGGCTGTATCTGGTCAGCCGGACGCGATCCGATTGCTTGGTTTCTTGTCCGGTTGGGGTACCTGGAGATCATCCCCCTGACACTAGCCCCCGAGCGCGTGTGGATTCCGCCCTTGGGCAAAATGTGCGTGCGCTCCCTCATGGTTTTGAATTTGTGTCCGGCTACGCCTGGCGGTTGCGCTACCCGTGACGTCAATGCTGACGTTGGCCACGCGCGCATGCGCCATCATTGCACTGCGGCGGGCAGCATAACGTCATGTCGCACGTCGCCTCAGGAAACCGCTGCCTGGCGCTTCGGTTCTCGCTCCGGGATCTTCTGCGCGCCCCACCTTGGCACAGAGGATCTGGGCGACGGTTGGGGTGAGGGTCGTCCGGATGCGCGACACGTGGCGTTGTTGACGGTTGCGCTTCCGGCCCTTTAAAGGGACGCCGCGGGGGAGGCAGTTCCCTTCCTTCGCTCCCCGCTGCAGTTTCTCCTTCCCCAGTGCGCTCTTGCCCTTTGCGCCCTTGCTCTGCTGTCGCCGTAGCCCGCTACGCCGCCCGCTTTTCGTCGTCGGCGGTACGGGCCACCGTCACTCCTCCGCCGCCGCGCCTCCCTGTCAGCCGAAGATGGCAGCCGATCGCGGAGGTTGGTGTGGCTCCTCCGTCACGGAGGACCACATCCAGAAGTACCGCGCCACTCGCGTTCTCCCGTCGGAGGAGGAGGTGGCGGTGCGGTTGGCGCCGGCGGGAGAGGTGTCGCCGCACCCGGCGGAGGGGGAGCGCGTCATCTTCCTCTCCCATTTGGCGCGCGGGTTTGCCTTGCCGGTGCACCCCTTCTTCCTGATGTTTCTGGCGTTCTTCGATCTCCGCCTCCACCATCTCGGTGCCAACGCCATCGGGACGTTGGCGCACTTCCTGGCCTTCTACGAGAGCTACCTCGGGATCCAGCCGGATCTCGAGCTCTTCTGTCGGCTCTTCCGAGTCCGGCCGCAGGTGCAGTACACGAAGGGGCCGCTAGTCGTCTGCGGCGGCGCCTCCATCTACTCCCGCGCCCAATCCGGCTACCCTAAGTTCTTGCTTCAGGACACGGTACAACTGTGGCAGCAGTCGTACTTCTACGTCAAGAACGTCACCAACGTCGACCGGATCAATCTTCCGGCTTTCCAGGATGTCGAGTCCAGCCGGCAGAACTGGGAACTGAAGATCCATGGTGACAAGGCGGAGACGGACACGATGCTGCAGCGCATGCGCTCCCTCGTCACCTGCCGGCTGACCGGCCTGGACATCACCCTTATCTGGATGTCCCGGCTGATGGTGCCGTTGCAGCAGCGGGCGCACAAAATGTGCTACTACTCCGGCCGGCTGGACCCGACCCGGCTGTCGCGCCGCGATCCCCGCTACCACAACCTGAGGGAGTGGGTGTGGACGATCACCAAGGAGCGACTGCCGAAGAACTGGAAGTTCAGTCTGGCGCCCTACAGCCGGGAGAACCGCGCGCCCCGGGTAAGTTCTTCTAGCCGGAAACTTCATTTGTTCTTCCTGCCTTTTTCTTGTTCTGTCCGGCTGACTTCTTGTATTCGGCAGATCTTCGCTTGCATCCTTCGCGAGGAGGGTGAGGCTCCTCTTGAGGAGTTCACGCCTGACTTGCCCGAGCCGCGCGCTCGGCGGTCCGGCGAGGAGTCGGACGGGGATGGCGATGCCTTTCCCAGCCGGAATGACGAGCCGGCTGCCGACCCCCACGCGGAGGTTCACGAGAAGGAGGAGGCCGCGCCGACCATCGATCCGGCGACGCGCTCCGCGACGGACGGGGAGGCAGGCGGGAGCGGCTCCAGCCGTTCCATCTCCCGTCGGCCTGCAACGGAGGAGCCGGCTCCCAAGAGGAGCCGGTCCAGCACCCTGCCGCCGAGCCGCCTTGGCCGGAAGAAGGGGCCGCCTCCAATTGTGTCGGGGTACGTCCCTTTTCCTCTTTTCTTTCGGCGTTTTCTGCGTGCTTCTTTTTTCTTCCTTCCTGACTTTGGTTTATTTGCCTTTGCCTTCTTCTCCTTCTCCTTAGCACATTGGTTTCTTTTGGAGCCGCGAGCCCGGCTCGAGTTCCAACCGGGTCGCCGCCGCATGCTCCGACCTCTTCTGCCAGCGCCCCTCCTTCTCCCGCGGCGCCGCCTCCGTCACCGCCTCGATCTGAACTGGCTGCCTCAGCCGGAGCGGGAGGCCCGCAGCCGGACGTGGAGGTTCAGCCGGAGGCGGATCCCCAGCCGGGTGGCTCTTCTGCGGGTGCGCGGCGGGCAGCCGTCGGCAAGGAGCTCGTGGTTGTCGGCGACGACAACTTCGACGATGATCCGGGGGAGGAGTGGAGGACGGCGGTGGTTGCCACGAAGGAGTCTTTGGCCGCCAACGCCGTGGATGACAACGCCTCCTCCGCCGCCTCGCTGACGGATCCGCCGCCACCCTTGAACTGGCGGTGAAGGAGATCCGGCTGCTGGAGGCCGCAGCCGGTGGGAACCGGACCCTGGAGCAGAAACTTGCTGCCGCCAACAGGACCTCCCAGAGTGAGTTCGCTTCATCCGTCTTGCTTTTTTTTTACTGATAGCCGGTTTGCCGCAGCTATCCTCGTGTGCACTCAGCGCGAGATCGATCGCTTGAAGAAGGCGAACGACCGGTTGAGCAAGTCTAACTCTACTCTGCGGCTACAGAATAAGGATTGGCACACGAAGGTAGACGGTCTGGAGGCCACCATCAAGGAGCGCGACGCCTCGCTCGCCAGCCGGATCGAGGCCTTCAATCTTCTCGAGGCCCAGAACAAGGACCAAGAGAGAGATCAAACGGTTGGCGGCGAAGGAGAAGGCTCTGGTGGAGGAGCTGATGCAGGTCGGGCACACGGCTAAGGGTAAGTTCCCCTTTTCCGCCTTCTTTTCTTTCCGGATCAGATAGCCGGATCTGACTCTCTTTTCTGACAGCGTTTTACCCTGGCATAGACCTGCTGGCCTACAACCGGCTGCAGGAGAACTGGCCGGGAGCGCAGCCGACGGCCCAGGAGCTCGTCGTCCTTCTTGGTGAGGAAGCTGCCAAGCTTCGTCAAGCGGCACGGGACGTCTTCTCCTTCTTGTGGCCGGAGGCTCCGGTTCCGGAGACGATGGCTCAGCTGGCTGCGAGGGTAGGGGAGGTGCCGGCTACGATGGACCGGCTGTGGGACTTGGCGGCGCGAGCCGGAGCGGAGATGGCTCTGGCCCTCATGCTCTCCTGGTACAAGGACGCCCGTATCGAGAAGATCGACGGAGGCTTCCGTGCTGGCACCGACCTTGCCGTCATCCGCCAAGCCCATCCGGAGCTCCGCGGGTCTGCCATCAAGATCGCCGACTACGTGGACCCCGACGAGGTGCTCACCGACTCGGAGTCTGCCGGCACTCCTGATGCGGAAGGCCCGATGCCGCCACCTGCGGGCGCAGGAACCGGATCGAGCTCCACGCCTTCTCCTCCGCCCGAAGCCTCTGCCGGTCAAGATGCTCCTCACGGCAAGGGTCCTGCCGCTTAGCTACTGCCCCGGGATGCCGGGTGTATTTGTCTTGCTTTTGTTATGTGTGAAACTTGTCTGTCTGTACCGGCTATCTCTGATGTCGGGTAACTTATGGGAGCTTCGCCTCCTTTTTGTTTGTTAATATTGAACTCTTGAGTTTCCTTTAACTTGTGCGTTTCGAGTTTTCTTTCAATATTTTGCCGGTTGACTTTATCCGGCTTACTTCATCCGGCTTCACGCCTTTAGCCGGAGGAACTGCACCTCCAGTGGGGGCGCGCTAGCGCACCCACTGGGTGTAGCCCCCGAGATTCGTAGTAGCTGGCGCAGCCAGGTGCTTCAAATCTTCCTTCTTTTTCTCCCGTCTTCTAACTTTATCCGACTAGACTCGTCTTAGTTGGCTGCTTTCGCTGGCTGAATGCCTTCAGCCGGGGGAACTAACATTCCAGTGGGGGTGTGCGAGCGCACCCACTGGGTGTAGCCCCCGAGATTCGGAGTAGCTGGCGTAGCCAGGTGCTTCGAATCTTCCTTGTCTTCTCTTGCTCCTGCCCTTGCCCTCACCTGGGCTCCGAACGGCCGGCTAAACGCCCTTAGCCGGTCAGGAACTACAAGATTCCATTGGGGGCGCGCGAGCGCACCCAGTGGGTGTAGCCCCCGAGATTCCGAGCGCTTGATGAAGGCAAGGACTTCAAATCTTCTTCCCTTTTCCTGAATTCTGACTCGAGGTAGTCGGGCAAGAATATACATATACATACACATACATCCTCACAGGTTAATAGGTTAGTCTGTCAAATTGTAGCCGGAAAACGGCTTGTTTTTTCGAAAACTGGCTTGTGCCTCTCCAGACACTTGGTCGCTTTCCCGTGTGCTCTGCTGTTTTTGCTGCGTCCTTGCCGGGCAGCCGGGTTGCGGTCTGCAGCTGGAATCGAAAGGAGCTGACAGTACATTGCGCACGGTACTAACGGCTTAGTAGCCGGATTGGTTCGAACTAGTTGCAAGACCGGAACGCCCGGTCTGTCTCGTCTCCTCTCCGTTTTTCGTGTGGGATGCCTCGGGCTTTTGCTCTTGCTAGCCGGATAGCCGGGTTGCGGTCTGTAGCTGAGACGAAGAGTGGGCCTCCGACATCGTCGTACACTACTCAGTCGGTTTGTTGACTTAGCAGGCCAGGCCAGCCGGCGAGCCCTCGGGTAGGGGTTGCCGGAGCCGGAAAATCAGAACCAGAAAAGCAGATGCGAAAACACATTTCTAGCAAGGATCCCCCGAGATTCTCGTAGGGGTCCGCATTTTCATTCATAGGGTTTGCAGGATACATACGTTGTCTGGCGACTAGGTGTAAAACGGGCGCAGCAGGGCCGCGTTCCAGGGATGCTCGGTTTCCTCGTCTGATTTGTCCATCTTGTTCTTGCGCAGCTGCTGCGCGTCAATGAGGTAGTAGGAGTCGTTGGGCAGCGCCCGACTGATGATGAAGGGGCCCTCCCAGGGTGGCGATAACTTGTGCATGCCCTTCGTGTCTTGCACCAGCCGGAGAACCAGGTCGTCCTCGCGAAACACGACTGGGTGGATCCGGCTTGAATGGTAGCGACGTAGTCGCTGCTGGTACAGGGCTGACCTGGATAGAGCCAGCTCACGGGCCTCCTCCAGGAGGTCCACTCCGTCCTCCCGCACCTCCTGGTTGGCCTTTTCGTCGTATAGGAGCTTGTGCGGTGAGTCGAATTCGATGTCCGCGGAGAGGACGGCTTCCGATCCGTAGACCAGGAAGAACAGTGTGTAGCCGGTTGATCTATTCGGCGTGGTACGGAGGCTCCACAACACAGCCGGAAGCTCCTCGATCCAGCATCCGGGAACGGCTCCAATGGTTCCATGAGACGCGGCTTGATACCGGCTAGCACCAAGTCGTTTGCCCTTTCCACTTGCCCGTTGGACTGCGGGTGCACGACGGAGGCGAGGTCCAGCCGGATGCCCTTGTTGCTGCAGAACCGGCGAAGGCCCCCTTGGCGAAGTTCGTGTCGTTGTCGGTGATGATGCTGTTGGGGTAGCCGAATCGGTTGATGATGTCGGTGAACAAGGTGACGACTGTCACCCCGTCCAGCTTCCGGATGGGCTTAGCCTCGATCCACTTCGTGAACTTGTCCACCGCTACCAGCAAATAGGTCATACCCGCGCGCGCCCGCTTGAAGGGACCGATCATGTCGAGGCCCCAAACCGCGAAGGGCCAGGTGATCGGTATGGTCTTGAGTACCGAAGTTGGCATGTGCCTGAGCTGCCTGAAGCGCTGGCATCCATTGCACGCGCGGACCAGCTGCTCAACGTCCTCGAGGACGGTGGGCCAATAGAAACCATGGCGGAACGCCTTGGTGACTATCGCCCTTGACGAAGCGTGATGCCCGCACCCGCCCTGGTGGATGTCCTTGAGTAGCCGGTAGCCCGTGTCTATGTCGACACATCTCTAGAAAATGCCGGATACGCTGCGCTTGTACAGTTCGCCGTTGATGATGGTGTACGTGTGCGCGCGGCGCCGGATTTGCCTGGCTTCCACCTCGTCATCCGGAAGTTCTCCGTTGGCGATGTAGCTCATGAAGGGTTGTGCCCAGGATGGCACTTCCCGAATGACGAGGACGTTCCCGCCCTCCGGTTGACGGATGTCGGGAGGTCGTCCGGGTGGCGTACCCGGGACGGTAGCCCCCGAGTTGCTTGATGAACCGGTAGCCCCCGGGTCTTGCGAGCCGGAGGGCACTGCCTTGCCAGAATTGGTGCGGGTCTTCTTCTTTGGTGGCTCTGCCGGCTCCGCTTCTGCCGTCCCGCCAGCCGGAACGCTTCCTGCCCAGGTGATGGAGTCTGACTCTGGCGACGGGTTGATGGAGGGCTTGCGCAGGTGCTCTAAAGAGACCCCTAGTGGGATCGGCTGCCTGGTGGATCCGATTTTGGCGAGCGAATCGGCTGCCTCGTTGTTGACGCGAGGGACGTGGTGAAATTTGCACCCGTCGAAGGAGGCGCTGAGCTTCTGGATGTGGAACCGGTAGAGGGCCATGTTTGCATCACTGGCGTCCCATTCTCCGGACACTTGCTACACCACCAGATCGGAATCACCGAAGCACAGGATCCGGTTGACACCGATCTCCTTGGCTAACCGGAGTCCGTGCGCCAGTGCCTCATATTCAGCTATGTTGTTGGAGGCCTTGAAGTGGATCTGCAACACGTACTCCAGCCGGTCTCCCTTGGGCGAGGTGAGCACGATGCCGGCTCCCAAGCCAACGAGCATCTTCGACCCGTCGAAGTGCATCTTCCAGTGGTCCGAATCCAGAACCGGTGGGAGATACTGGGTCTCAGCCCAGTCGACAAGGAAGTCCGCCAATGCCTGCGACTTGATCGTGAGCCGGGGATCGTACTGGATGGAGTAGGCGGCTAGCTCGATGTCCCACTTAGCGACTCGGCCGGTGGCATCCTTGTTGCCGATGATTTCCGAGAGGGGTGCGGTGCACATGACCTTAATCGGGTGCTCCTGGAAGTAGTGCTTGAGCTTCTTGCATGCCAGGTACACGCCATAGCACATCTTCTGGTAGTGGGGTAGTTCTGCTTAGAGAGGGAGAGAACCTCGCTGAGGGAGTAGACGGGCCTCTGAACCGGCTGAGCCTTCCCTTCCTCGGGGCGCTCCACCACCAGGACGACGCTGACGACCCGGCTGATGGCTGCTATATAGAGCAACATCGGATCCTTGCTAGCCGGCGTGGCTAGAACCGGCGCTGTGGATAGCATGCGCTTGAGGTCGTGAAATGCGGTGTCGGCTTGCGAAGTCCAGGAGAACTTGTCCGTCTTCTTCATCAGCTGGTACAACGGGAGTGCCTTCTCCCCCAGCCGGCTGACGAAACGACTGAGGGAGGCCAGACATCCGGTGAACTTCTGGACCCCAAGCAGGTTCCTGGGCGGCTGCATCCTCTTGATGGCCGCGATCTTCTCCGGATTCGCCTCGATACCTCGTTGCGATACGAGGAAACCGAGTAGCTGACCGGATGGTACTCCGAAGACGCACTTCTCCGGGTTCAGCCTCATCTGGTACTGGCGGAGGTTGCCAAATGTTTCTCCCAGATCCTCGAGGAGGGTGCGCTTCTCCTTGGTCTTGATGACCACGTTGTCCACATAAGCATGCACGTTTCAGCCTATCTGCGAGTGCAAGCACTTCTGCATGCAGCGCTGATAGGTAGCATCTGCATTCTTTAGACCGAAAGGCATGGTTACGTAGCAGAAAGCCCCGTAGGGGGTGATAAATGATGTCTTAATCTGATCAGCCGGGTTTAGCCGGATCTGATTGTACCCGGAATAGCAATCTAGAAAAGACAACAAATCACAGCCGGCCGTCGAATCGATAACTTGATCGATACGGGGCAAGGCGAAGGGGTCTTTCGGGCACGCCTTGTTCAGGCTGGTGTAGTCGATACACATGCGCCAGGTCTTGTTCTTCTTCAGCACCAGGACTGGGTTCGCTAACCAGTCCGGGTGGTACACTTCCATGATGAACCCGGTTGCAAGGAGCCGGGTGATCTCGTCCCCGATTATCTTCCTCTTCTCCTCCGCGAATCGGCGCAGAGGTTGCTTGACCGGCTTGGCGTCTGGCCGCACATGAAGTGAGTGCTCGGCGAACTCCCTCGGCACACCCGGCATGTCCTTGGGGGACCATGCAAAGATGTCCCGATTCTCACAGAGGAAGTCGACGAGCGCGCCTTCCTATTTGCTGTCCAAGCCGACACCAATGGTGACGAACTTAGTCGGGTCGGAGGGGTCGAGCAGAATCCTCTTTGTCTCCTTTGCCGGCTGGAAAGTTCCTTCTCCAGCCGGTTTGCTGCTAGCCGGCATGTCCTGCTGGGCCATGGCCACGTTGCGCATGATCACGCGCTTCTCCTCGGCTATGATAACGGCCTCTACCAGTTTGGAACCGGTTGAGGCACACTCCATCGACCGCCTGAAGCAGCCGGCGACGGTGATCACGCCGCGGGGTCCCGGCATCTTCGTCTTGAGGTACGCGTAGTGGGGGACGGACATGAACTTGGCGAGGGCGGGGCGCCTGAGGAGAGCATGGTAGGAGCTCATTAGGTTTACTACCTCGAACCAGATTGGTTCGCGGCAGAAGTTCTCCTCGGTCCCGAAGATGACGTCCAGCTGGATTTTCCCCAGCGGGGCGCAGGCTGGCCCCGGCAGTACGCCGTGGAACGTTGTGGTAGTCGGGCGCAGGTCGCTTTCGCGAATGCCCAGCTTCTCCAGCAAGGACTGGTAGAGGAGGTTAAGGCTGCTGCCTCCGTCGATGAGGACGCGTGAGAATCAGCAGGTACGCGCGTTGGAGACGATGAGGGGGTCGAGCACCATGGCGTAGCCCACGGGAGTCGGCAGCTGCTCCGGCTGATCTGCACGGCTCCAGGTGATGGGGGTTTCCGACCAGTTCAGGTACTGGGGGACCGGAGAGACGATGGCATTGACCTCCTTGGAGCGTCGCCTGCGGCTGTGCTTGTCGTCCTGCTCCGTCTCGAAGATGTGGTAGGCGGCGTGCGGCTGGGGGTAGCCGTTGTTGTTGTTGCCGTCGTTGCCGCCGTTACCATCATTATCGGCTCCCCTAGCCGGTGGTGGGGGTCCACCCGGAGGGGGAGGGGGGAGACGAGGCTGGTTGCCCTGGTCCTTTAGCTGGCGGGTCCAGCTGCAATTCCGAGTGGTGTGCGTAGCCGGTTTGAAGGGACCGCTGTGCCACTTGCACGAGCCGTCAAACATCTGGTCGAAGGTGAGCCGTGGCTTCTGCCTCCTTGCGTCGTTAGCCGGTGCGTCGGGCGCACCCTCCACATCATTGACCTGCCGCGCGTGGTAGCGGGACTTCTGTTGCCCGGCTTGGCGGTCCCCGTGGAACCGGTTGTCGTTGACGTGGCGCCTGGAGGATCCGGCTTCGCTAGCCGGATTGCCTGGACGGTCGCGAGCCGGCTCCGTAGGAGTCGGACGCCCGTCAGCATTTACTCGGAGGGGCTTCTTCATGGCGGCATCCGCCGTGGCGTACTGGTCCGCAACCGTCATGAGCTCCGCCATGGTTTTCGGCTCGTCACACAGTAGCCGGTGGCGAAGCATGGTGCCTTCTCGGCAACCCTCGATGAAGAAGCCGATGGCCTGGCTCTCCAGGATGCCCTCACAGGTGTTGCGCAGCTCCGTCCACTTGGCGAGGTACTCGCGGTCGGTCTCGCGGTCACCTTGGACGCACAAGGCCAGGTCGCGTGGGCGCCCCGGACGCTTGTACGTGCCGTTGAAGTTGCGGACGAATACTTTCTCGAAGTCTGGCCAGGCGTTGATGCTATTGGGCGCAAGGCTGTTGAGCCACGTTCTTGCCGACCCGGTTAGCATGAGGGGGACATAGCGCACGGCTGTGCGCTTGTTCCCATGGGCGATGCCGACTGCCGTAGCGTAGTCGGTCAGCCAATCTTCCGGTTTCATGCTGATGTCGTACTTGGGGGTGTCCCTAGGCAGGGAGAACTTATCCGGAAACGGCTCGTTCCGGATGCGGGGTCCGAAACAAACCGGGCCGGTAGAATCCTCCTCCTCCGTGACGCGCGCTTGAGCGAGGAGCTCGATGTGGTCACGGGCATCCGGACAATCCGGGTTGGGCGCTCCCACCCGGCCCGAGAGACGGGAGCCGGCGGGTCTGGGCGCCCCGGTTGGTGGAGGGAGAGGCGGCGGGTTGCTGTTCACCGTCTGCTCCTGGCGCGGCTAGCCCCTGTTGCCAGAGCTGCGACGCCTGCTGCGGGCCTTAGCCGGCTGAGGGGAGGACGCCTGCCGGGTGTCGCGCGGCGCGCCCCTGCTATTGGCAGGCAGCTTGCTCCCCCCAGAGTAGCTGGGGTCCTCCTGCATCTGCCGGTTGGCGTCGGCCTGCTCGTCCGCGATGCGGAGGAGCTCCTGCACGCGAGCGTGCTGGCGGGCTCGCTCCTCGCCCTCCAGACTGGGCAGTTCCTCTGCCGCGGCCCGTGCCGCGCGCAGGTTCTTGATGGGCGTGCTGTAGGTGGGCCGGATGAGGGCGGGTGCGGGATCCGGCTCCCCATCCTTTTCCATCCTACCGCCCAGATCGCCGCCCCGGCGCCGCACCGGCTCGGCTCCGCGGTAGCCGGAGTGAAGCCGTGCGCGTGGTCGTACTCGCGCCGGGTGATCTCGAGTTGCTTGCAGGCTGCTGCTAGCTCCATGGCCTGCTGGAGGAGGATCTGTCTCTCCATGGCGAAGTTGGCCTCCTTCTCCTCCGGGTTATCCCCGAGGTTAACCGGCGTCAGGAGCCGATCAATGGCATCCTCCACCGGGTTCCGAGGCTGCGGAGGGGCAGAAGTCCCAACCTCGACCGCGCCTCGCTCCCGCGGTTGGCGGGGGTGAGAGCTGGAGCCGGCCATCATGACCTCCACGCCGCAGGATGCGACGGAGGTGCTACCGCCCGGGTGCGACAGCTCCACGACAGAGACGATTTCCCTGGGGAAACGCTCCGGAACGGTGGCGACGTAGACAGGGAGGTCGCCGAATAGCAGGACGGTGTCGTTCGCCGGGAAAGAGGTTCCGGCGAAGCAGGAAGCGTTGTCGATGACGCAGTCGAATTTGCCAAGCGTGAGCACCAGGCCAGAGGCCACGCGCTCGCCGGCTGAAGTGCAGGGTCCCGTGCGGAACGTGACTCCGGTCGAAGCCATCTTGCCCCACGGTGGGCGCCAACTGTCGTTGTATTGGGAACGGCAGTACCTAAAGAGGTTAGATAGAGGTGTGGGGACTAGCAGGGAAGCTATCGACGGCGTCCACAGGAGGGATTGGATACAAGCAAGTGTAGCTGGACGCAAGAAGTGCCCAGGTTCGGGGCCCTCGTGATGAGGTAAAGCCCCTACTCCTGCCGGATCTGACTATCAGAGATACACGAACTACAAGTGCTCCTTGAGCTGTATTCTCTAGCTACTGCCTTAAATGCAATCAGACCAACCCTTTCTACTGAGGCCTTGCCTCTCCTTATATAGGCAGAGAGGCAATGGTCTCACTGGCCAATCCGACTGGCGGGCTCCACATGCGGGTCCCAGCCGGCTGGTCATCTACAGTGTCCGGCATGGTATGTCTCATTGGAGTATGAGCGGTATGGCTGTCGTAGGCACAGTGGACGCCGTGCGAGCCTGTCGTCAGCATCGGGCCACTGTTCCTGCGTCATCCTCGCAAAGTCTTCGGTATGGCCGGGTGGTTGCCAGTCTTGTCATCGTACAGGGCGTACCGTGCACTGATACGCACCTTGTCCTGTCTTACTGATTGGGTCCGGCTACGTCGCCGTAGCCGGCTACTTCTTGCTGATCCGGCTACCGTGTGGTAGCGGGCCTGTCTTGCCCTGTCCGGCTGTATCTGGTCAGCCGGACGCGATCCGATTGCTTGGTTTCTTGTCCGGTTGGGGTACCTGGGGATCATCCCCCTCACAATCATCTTGCATCTTAAGTTATGCATACTAAATATGCACGACAAAAAGAGTGAAGATGGCTGGATAGAAGTTCATGTCTCAGGTCTTAATGGACAGGCGAAAACTGCAAGGAGATAAGGTACTGTGCGTAATGGACAGGAGCAACAATCTGAATACTACAATAAGCTACCGGCACAGACAACAATTCTCAAAACATTGTCATGGAGTGATTTATTTTTATTCTTAGCGAATTTTGAAGAAAGTAGATTAGTTTAACTCCAAAATATTATGTTTTATGTAACCTTCAAAATTATTA
Source organism: Avena sativa (assembly GCA_916181665.1). Taxonomy (NCBI): domain Eukaryota; kingdom Viridiplantae; phylum Streptophyta; class Magnoliopsida; order Poales; family Poaceae; genus Avena; species Avena sativa. Next base: position 620,702,078 of record OV702288.1, on the reverse strand, counting down.
AGTTTCATGCATTAACCAGAATAACCAAAAGGCTGAACTGATGGAGAAGGCTGTGCAATCCACGTATACTTCAACAACCCCTCTCGTGTGTGGCTCCAAGGCCTAAACATGGACAGAAAGAGGGCAAGCATTTTAAAAAAAATTGCGAAAGCCGAGGCTTCAACCCACTACTATGATACAATATTAAGTTCCACACACCCACCAGTGGAATCAAAACTCCGAACAAATGGAGAAGGTTGGGCAATCCACATAAACTTCAACAAAAATATCATATTAACAAGTACAAGGAACATATTTATTTTTCAGGTTCACCGTAGAAGCATTTCTTTGTCTTCTTGCCAGCTCCAAGAACATTCCATAATAGAACAGAATGACAGAAGCACCGTGATGTAAGCATATAAAAGGAAAAGGAATACGAAAACTGTAATAAATAAAAGAAAACAAAGGTAGATGCGCTGTTACAATTTGTATCTTATAATAAAATTTAAGGTCGTGACTTGCGCTTAGGTTGATGTCTTTTTCTTTTTTGTCGAACCTCGTCAAGAGGGCAAGGGTTCCTGCAATTTCATTAAGAATAAAACTGGCTATGTTCATATTTTTCTTTTCCTCTCTTGTATTGTCCCTTTGAGTGTTTCTACGTCCCCGACATGCGTAGTTTCTACCACACTCTACTTAATACATACACATGCAGCTCTCCTGCATGTTCTCAAAAGCAAATAGTGCATTCTCAAAAAAATATGCCACATCTTTGTTTTAGTGGAAAAGGATCAAAACTCACAGATTGTGACATTTCATGGCATTATATAGAAAGGGCCACTTATCACAACCATAATAATTTAATAATGTTCACCAACCTGGTTGCCCTTTCAACTAACAGAAATGCCAAAGGTCCAAAGTCAAATCAGTTACAAGGATCTGGCACAAAAGGTAAGGTTGGAGCACACATAGATCATGGATTCCTCTACTGTGACACTCACTCCTGAACATTCATGGAAAGCAATCTGAATAAGAAAAATCATACATTCTCCATCATTTACCTGGTACGTTGTAAATTAGTTACAAAATGCAAGTACCATCTTGTGCTTCTTGTTACCGCATAGTGCATAGAATTTTGAGTAGCAACTGAGAAATAACATATATTGTTTTTGTACAGTTGATGGGCACATCCTTTTGTCAAGTTTGCATAGTTTTATAACTTATTTTGTCCCACTAGAAAAATGGCAGCAACTTTTTCCTTAGAATACTAACATTTTTTGTCTTTTGAATAGCAGGTCGACAGAACTTATATAGCAAACCTATCTATGAAGATCAAAGTTTTGAAGTGGTGATCTTTAATTTAGATCCTCTTTGTATGCAATTATGCATAAGCTGGCTAAAGTGTGGTCAGGTATTAAATACAAAGCTATGTGTTTCTATTGAATCATGGTTTTACAAAATTACTGAAATTCTCTGTGAATCACATTATGTTATTGCATAATATCAGCTATCATTACAGGAATCAACGGTTTTCCGCTACGTCCGTGCTTCCATGTGTTTGTCCCCAGCAACTTGCCAATAACAGCACAATGCAGATGGAATACTTAATTAATTGCCCGCTTATGGTTTATTTTTCTATCAAGCGGATCTCAATTTTTTTTTACATTACTCTTCCAGCAGTGGTATTCATTGCCATTATGCAATCCATCTATGTTTCTTTCAAGAAAAGATCAGTCTATTGTAAATGCAAGAAGTTGTTGGGTGAGACCTTCCAGCATTTTGTATTAATTTATCTTGTCAACATTTTATTTTTATTTTTGGTTTGTACTTTAACCTCTACAAGTCTACATGCAGAAATAACTTCTAATAAAACCACTGCTACTTGAGCACCCCCACGTAAAATTTTTAGTTTCTGTTCATGGGGATACTTTCATAGCCTTTAGCCCTTCAGTATGCTTTGTACATGCTCATTCATATGGTAAAACCAGCAATAGTGGTGTGTGAAGACTTAAGAGGACAAGGATTACAATTTTGCAGTAAATTTGACAGCAGAAATATTATGTGGTTATGATTTACAGTGTGCTATACTGGAGAAATTTACCAGAGGCAACACACATACTGTGATGTTATCCATGGGAATTTTAGAACATCTAGAAAATACTCTCTCAAGTTTATAGGTATCTGTACCTACGGACTACCCGGGATTACAGTTTTGGCGGATTTTTTAAACAAACATTCCTACATGTAAGTGTTTGGTTCCCTCTATTTCCAAGAAGAGGATAGCAGTAAAGTTTATGCAATGCAAACATAGTGATAAATTACGAAATCCTTTGGACTGCCTTGAGGCAGCTTATAGTCTTAACACTCAATATTCCAGATTTCTAGTTAACCAACAATTTGCACTCAAGAAAGTTGGCAACTGCATGTCCGAGCATACTAATGCACAACAATCCAAGCTAAAGCATGTAATAAACTCATCATCAGATATATACCATTATCATTTATCAGGAAGAGTTTTGGACAACCATTATATTTAACTTCTACAGTGCCTCCACCAAGCTAACCTCCAACCCCTGCAGTCCTGCACTGATATACAGTAAGATCAGCAGGCCATCATCGAACAAGCAAAATAAGGAGTGTGATCATGTTCATACCTTACATAAGGACATGCCTTGTAGAGATGAATCAGAAAAATGGACACTGAAACAATTCATATGCAGAGATCGCTTGAAATCTGCCATACCCTCAAAGAACAGAAGATCCTCCTGAAAATCTTTTCAAGATATTTACATCACTGTATGTTGATCGCTCTGCTGTCAGACTCTGCAAGAACTGCAGAAGACCGGTAAGGAAGTAAGTGTAGAGTTTATTCACATGAGCATCTTATAATAAAGACAAGTTCACTCCAGAAATGACTGGCCACGCAATGCAGCACCAACAACCAGAGCAGTATGGCAACTGGCAAGCAGTGTCTTCAACTTGGTAATCCTACCAGTTCTACAACTAAAAACCTGAAACATCAACTGCCATTGACAGGCAGGCTCTAACGTACCTTTGCTACAGAACATCCATCAGCATACGACAGCTCACATCCAACAGCTCCTTGACTCACGCCACATTCCATTGGTGAGTGCACGTAAGCATTCGTACCCATTTGAGACAAATGATCATGCCGTGTGGTCAATACACTCTCAATTTTGGACCCCATATGTGCTTGCATCAAATATCCATGGCAAGAGTACTGGGCGCAGGAGGATGCGCGTTCTGCTTGCAGAACCCGCGGACGCATTTTGCCAAACAGGTTTCGGGCAAATATTTCGTCGCGCAGCGGGAGCTCCGGAGGGAACAGATCGGAGCGTCGAGCCCAACCACCAGGAGACCGACCGTCGTGGTTGCTGGTCCTGCAGGTTGGCGCCAACGGTCGCACTACAAGCGCGCGACCACCGTGATTGGTGCCTACGATGGTGACCAAGCCTAGCAGTACCAGCGAGCACCAGATCGACCAAACACACGAACCTTGGAGCGGAGACCGTTCTGGTCATGGATGGCTCTGCGGCTCTGCCTGTGCCTCGAGAGTGGGCAACGGCATACTCCGGGAGTTAAATAACTACCAGCCCCTGTACTTGCAGGCTGCCTCGATAAATTTACCGAATTGGTTTCGATTTACTCCAATTCGATGTTTACCCTCAATTTAAACTAGCACGACGATACATGGACTGAAATGTTGCAAAAATACCCTCCCATATCTGAGAAAATTATAAAAAACTACCACAATTGAGGCTAGATAAAATAACAACCCCTATACTCGCTCTGATTAGCTTGATTTAGTCCTGATACTCATAATTTGCACCGTTTAATCTGTGTAGTCATCAATTGGACTCGATTTAATCCAAAAGCATGCTTGTCGTCGAATTTGAGCTAACGCGAACGACACGTGGACACGGGTCCCACTTGCAGGAGAGCGGCTAGCGTGGAAACTGAATGAGATATGCCCTAGAGGCAAATAATAAATAAGTTTTATTATCATATCTTAATTAGTTCGTAATAGCCTCTATCATATTGTATTATAACTGTATCAAGCGAAAACATTGATACAAGTGTGGTATGAAACAGACTAAGTACCTAATAGTCTCTATTTATACTATATCGTCGGGAAATCAATGATCAAGGTTTTCTGATTATGAAGCATTTATGTCAGTTGACAACAGAGTCATGTATGATATGATGGACATTTTCCAAAGATAGTTATTGTAACATGATTAAGTCACAAAGTTCATCGTTGCAATAGTTAAAGCGTAGTTTCTTTCTCCTTAGACCGTGAGATCATTAATCACTATCTTCTGCGGCTGCTTTGATCACATTAAACCATGTCCATAACTGGTTGTCCATAAACGTGTGCGTCAGGTATTCCAGATGAATAGTTGATGCCTATGTTATCAAGAACGGGATTAGTTCACCCGCGTGATAGGAAGATACATACGGCCTACTTAGGGAGATTACATCCATAATATTGCAACATGTGACTAGGTCACGAGGATGAAATATCACGGGAGGCGCTGCCCGTTTGTGGCGTTGATCGTCTTCGCGTCCTTGAGGACGGACGAATACATTCTACATTATCCACGTTTGTTTGCGGGGACGTTATCCCGCTTTCGGTCTTCGAGGGTGAATCCTTCTGAAACTGTTACAAGTATCACCTAGATTAGATCTTGGAAGTTACAACCTATAATTAGGAATTTTTTGTTTTCTATGCAACGGACCCATCTTGTTTTTTGCAATTTTCTCGGATGCTAGAGGGTGTTCTTGCAAGATTTTAGTCCACATGTCATCCGCGTCAGCTGAAATTTGTTGGAAAACATCGAATTTGACTAAATTAAACACAATTCACAAGCACACGGATAAAATTCAACAAATTATGAGTACGGGGACTAAATTGAGTCAGCCTGACAAGTATAGCAACTTTTATTTAACTCTACTTTGGGTGCTAGCCGGGGTGCGCCCTCACCTGCATAGTTATTTAGGGCCGACCATATATTCTAAAAAAAAGGGTCGACCCATAATTAGGTTAAGTTTAAATTTTGTATGTAAAAGGCCTAAGGCTATATATTATCTGAAACTAGTCTTGGTAAAACTTCTTACAAGAAAAAGAAATAACACAAAAGTCTTTGTAAAACTTTTTATGCATTCCATACTTATGCATTCCTCGACTTTTGCATCCCTCGGCGACGTGTAATGAGCGAAACTCGATGCGGTCTCTAGGCCTCCGAAAGCTTGAAAAAACTCAAGTGCTTGTAGAAGCATCGGTCAAGAAGCCGCCAACGCAGACCAAAAGATGTCACCAGCCACGATCTTGAGAGATAGTCTTCCACGTACCGGCAAAGATGTGGGACACAAAACTCGCAATTCCTCGAGGGAGCAGTACATACATGGCTGAGCTTCACCAGACAGAGGTGGAACTTGAGGACACAAATACACAACGACATCATAAGCATACGCTTATCACGCGAGACCTAATTCCTGATGATTGACTCTAACCTTCAGCCTATCGACACTCCTCTAGGGAAGTACATCGATCTGGGATGGGGTAAAGGATCTTTATTCTCATTGTCACTGTAGAAGGATAGAGAGAGATATTGGCAGAATATGTTGGATATATTATTGAGCCTCATGGATGAGTATATATAGGCGTATAGAGGATTATCTTAGAGTACGAGTCAAGTTAGAACTGTACGTAAACAGATCATAATTCTATCTAAACTACCATAACAACCGTATATACCTAATACTCTAACATCCCCCCCAGTCGTAGTGGTAGCGTCGTGAACAACTGGAACATCGCGGACGGTCAGACTGGAGATAAACTGAAGTAGCATCCAGTAGGATGACATCCCCCCGCAGTCGTAGCGGGAACGTCATGGACGGTGTCGCGTCGCGGTTGCTTGGACTGTAGAGGAAGCTGGTGATGCTCAAGTAAGGTGGTAACCCTTGTGCTGATGTCGAGAGAGCCGAGAGCGTTGGGCGGTGCCGTGGTCGAAGTAGCCGTGCGAGGGGTCGCCGTGGTCGATGTCGTGGTCGGGGATACCGGTGTTGAGATAGCCGCACGTGAAGCCGCATGCGCATAGTGCGCGAGGAGGATGACGGAAATGCGTCGAGGCAGTCATTGAGGGTGTCGATGCCGAAGCCGATGCAGTCCGAGCCGTCGAGGACGAGGTGCGGCCATAGTTTTACCAGAACTAGGCGCATTTCGGGGACAAACGCACACTTCGGTTTTGCCAGAACCGAGTATGCAAAGAAGAACTCGTCGGTGACGCGGTCGAGGCAGTCGTAGAGGGGTCGATGCCGAAGAAGACATTGTCGAAGCTGATGAAGACGAGGCGCCGATCCGAGCTTGCCAGACTCGGGAACTTGTCGGGGACGAAGTCACTCCCAGTGTTGTCAGTACTGTTGGAAATATGCCCTAGAGACAAATAGTAGTAAGGACTATTATCATATTTTATATAGTTTATGATTAAGTTTTATATCATGCTATAACTATATTGAGTGGAAACATCAATACAAGTATGATATACAAACAACCAGGGTTTCCAGTGAAACTCTAGTCACTGGTTCATTGGTCAACAGATGATCATGTTTCCTGATCATGTGTCATTTATGCCAGTTGGAAATGGAGTCAACTCATTCTGAGAATGAGATGATGAACCAATACCCAACCTAAACATTATGACCCGATCATGTCACAAAGTTCAAGTTACGATGATTAGAAATGGATCCTCGTAGATTATTCCTTAGACTATGAGGCTATATCAATCACTGTCTCCCGAGAGTGCTTAGATAGCATCAAGCGCCACTTGGTAATACAGTGGTTATAAAGGTGTGTTCAGGTACTCGGAGGAAACTGTAGAGGCAATATATGTCAAGAGCGGGATTTGTCCGTCCATGTGACGGAAAGATACTCAAGGGACCACTCAGAGAGGTTATATCCAATAGCTGTGCAACGTGTGATTTGATCACAGGGATATCACTTGTCGGAACGAGTCGAGTAGCATTGTTCGGTAACGAGATTTAACACGACATGGTGATGTCATTGATCAGATCTCGGGTAATGCAAGTATCGAGAGACAAAGGGAATAAGACATGACTGTCCCGGTTCAAACGACGAAAGATCTTCATGGAACGCATAGGGGTCACATGGCCATCCAGGTCCCTCTGTCGATCATTGGTGCGGGAGTGTCCCGACCATGTCTAGAGTGTTCCCGAACCATGGGGTATCACGCTTAAGGTCTTGATGATGCTTAGAGAGTGTTTATAGGATCGGTAGAATCGCCGAAGAATAATAGAGAGAAAACCGGAAGGGTTTCAGTAAGTCCGGAGGATGTCCGGAGTGGAGGTGGAAGTGTTCCATAGCCATGGAGGTTGAATAATATGTGAATGAATGTTAAATAATGATTTAATCATTTATTCATAATTATTTAATAAAGAGAAAATCAATTTAAAAGGTCAAAAGGCTTAATGGGCCAATTCCCGGAGGGCAGAGGGCCCATTACGGAAAGGAGAGAGGGAGAAGGGGCAAGGGGGTGGCCGGCTGGGCCAAGCCCCCCTCCCCCCCCCGCGAGGCCCACTAGGGATGGCCGACGGCCTCCCCTCCCCCTCCTCTCCTTTAGTCCCACCCCGGGACTTTGAGGGAGCGAGTACCTCCCCTCCCCCTATATATAGTGGGGGTATTTGGCCAGATAAATACACCCAATAATCAATAAAGGTCTTCTCACTTTTGGGAGGATCTCCAATTGATATTTTCTCTCTCTCCCTCTCTCTCTCTCGTGACCTTGGTCCCAAGTTCGGACTGCACGAACGAGAGACATCTTCACCGCGGAGCGCCATCGCGCTGCGGGATTCGGATCCAAGAGCTCTACTTCCGCAACTTCTGCTGGATCGGGGAAGCGGGAGTCATCATCAGGCACCGAACATGTGTTACTCCCCGTGAGGTGTCGCACTTGAGGCACTCAAGTCGTTGGAGCCAAGGGAGCGCAAGGACTTCATCTCGACCTTAAGGTCGGCTTCGGCTCGTCTACATCAACCACGCTCTCCTGAACGTTGACAATGCTTTTCGGTCTTCAAGGGTAAGTTCGCGAAAAGCCCCTCCTGTTACTGTATTACTAATAGATAGGTCCTGGTAGCATCAGGGGTAGCATCAGGCGTAGTAATGCTAGTACGGGTAGAACACACGAGATGTAGCGTGTGGGCGTTGATATTTTAGTTGTTACCCTCCCACGTGTACTTGTGTATACCGCAGTAGTGCTTGATGAAGCGACCCCAACCAACTTTACGCGTTCATTTGCGAGACTGGTCCACGCTTGACATACGGCTTGTACCTTATAAAGTCGCTTAGGGGGTGTCAGTCTCTCTCGCATTAGTTGGTATACCATTTGCAACGGAGGGCCTCGAAAGGGGTGTAGTAGAGACAACTACTTGATCAGCGTTGTGCTGAAAGTTCGTAGGTAAGAATGGTTCTTGTGCGAAAGCCCATTCAGCCACGTAAAACATGCAAAGATAAAGTAGAGGCGTCTAACTTTGTTTTGCAGGGGGGGCGTTACATTGTGATATGGTTGTGGCAAAGGTAAAGTGATTACCTTATGTTATGTAGTAGTAGATAGTCACGGAGGTGATGGACTACCACGCCGGAATGACACCGGTACCCTGGTGTCTACGGCGCCGGGACCCTGGCGCCGGAATCCGGTGACGACAGATGGAGATCATGACGTGAAGGACCATATCACATTGCATTTACATACAATGTTATTGTTTGTATATCTTATTGTGTGCTAGTATTAGATACTCGACGGTAGCCAAATAAGATGACCCCTGTTAAAATTACCAATGATTGTGTTCCCCCTTAGTGTGCACCACCAAGAAAGTTCTTCGGTATGAGGCGATCCATGGTACATGCATGGGTGTCAGACATATCTACGTTCACATACAGTGGGTGTAAGCCATGTTGCACAGCGAATACACTAAGGTTGAGTTGGCGAGCCTAGCATGTGCAGACATGGCCTCGGAACGCGGATGGTCGAAAGATCGAGCACGAGTCACATGAATGATGTGACCGACGTTTAGCGTCCACCCTTGAACCCACATTGATGGTCGTGACAATCGGGGGAGATGTGGATGATAGGGGTCGTGTTATCACTAGGAACCCTTAAGGGGATAGGTGTTTATGAGTGGAGTTATTATTAACTCATTTAATTATAAACTTAGTCTAAATTACTTTTTGCAATTATAAATGTAGAAAATGGTTCTCCCCGAGATTACCTTCCCTATTGAGATTGGTTAAAAGGAGAAAAGCTCAAGTTAGATGGATCCAACTTTTCTGCATGGGTCATGCGCCTTTTCGATCTCCTTGGTGAGAACAAAGTGGTTGACTACATGATCTATGAGATGTACTTGGATCCACCCTATTCTCATGAGACCTAGGAGCAGTGGGATCTCTGCTGTCGTCGTCGTGTGATGGCCACATTCATATCAGTAACGATGCGCCTCGGGATGGAGGATGGGCTATGGCCAATGGTGGGAAGTCTTAATCCCCGAATGGTTATGGCACATCTGAGATCGCATTTCGTGGAACAAGTGCACATATGGGAGTATGAGATGATGGGGGACTTCCTCTCCATAAAGATGGAGGAAGGCTCCTCACTAGACGATCACTTGTTGAGCATATATGATGCATACATGAGTCTGGCATACTTTCTGGACAACTGGTTCGCAAGCTCTTTTGCAATAGGAGTTGTGTTGCGGTCGCTACCACCAAGCTTCCAAGCACAAGTCAGGATTTGCATTATGAGAGGCGACACGGAAACACAGGATTTCCACGAGTTCATATCACAATTCAGAGATGTGGTGGTTGAACCAGATGTCACTAAGGTCATCAATGACAAAGGTATATATTTGATATACAATTTTATAAATGTTATAATCTTGCAAACACATTTGCAGTGTTAAGTATATTTGATACTTGTTCTGTTTTGCTGAAAACAGGTCCTTCTGCATGAGAGGTGCTTGCTGGAGAGGAGGTGACGTTGCGTGTTGATGGCGAGCATGATGATGATGGCCAACGACGCTCTCCCTCGACATTTATCACTTAGTTTATGTTTTAGGATGATTATTGTAATCAAAATATTATAAACTTCTTTAGTGTGTCTCACACTTCGTGAGACGGCTATTCATATGAGTTTGTAACAAACAGTTGTTCTACTTTTATGAATGATTTCTATTCGTGTTCATATCTTGTTTGATTATATGTGAATTATCCTTGTTGTTTGAAACTAATTGATAATACATGAACATTTGTAAAATATTGAAATGCCTTAAAATACCCAACTTAAATGATATTCATTACTGAATGAAAACCATTGTTTAAATTCAAAGTTATCTGATAATATGTGAAAGTCATTCGATTTCTTATCATATATAAATCATGCCTAAGTTCGGCAAAATAACTTGAAAACTGAGTATTACTTGAATACAAAGTGTTTAATGAATTGTTAAAAGTAAATACATATTCGATGTATTGTGTTTTGACAAAATGGTAATTATCATAACATGATTGTTTAAATGTGTAAAGAAGTTTACCAAAGGAAACATGAATATGAAACTATTTGATTTGATCAAAGTGTTTCATCAATAAAAGGGTATAAATATAAAAGAGAATCTAATTACTATGATTTGATCAATAGTAATGAAATTCGACTTTGTAAAGAATGGCATAAAAGTAATTCAGAAATGCAAAGCGTTTTGAAACGTCAAAATGCAAACCATCACAATGTCATATTAGATAACAAAATGGGTAAATAGATGGCACCAAATAAATCGTTGTAGTGTAGATGTAGAGACCATTAGTTAAGAAATAGTTAGCACTCAATTAGAATACATAGTGAACCATTTGAATTCGTGAAAGCGGCTCCATATCTAGTACGGATCATTGATGGCTCAGTGTTGATGTAGAGCTCGTTGGGAAACCCCAGAGGAAGGTATGATGAGCACAGCAGCAAGTTTCCCTCAGTTATGAAACCAAGGTTTAATCGAACCAGTAGGAGCAAGGAAACACCCAAAAGGTGTTGCTAGCTGAGCCTTGGCAGGGCGCACTACCGGTGCTAGTAGCAACGTGGAGACCTGCACAACACAACCACAGAACTTTTTGTTGGAGATATGCCCAAGAGGCAATAATAAAAGTGGTTATTATTATATCTTTGTGTTTATGATGAATGTTTACATCCCATGCTATAATTGTATTATTAGGAAACACTAATACTTGTGTGTTTTGTAAATATAAAAGAGTCCCTAGTAAGCCTCTTGTTGAAACTAGCTTGTTGATTAATTGATGATCATGGTTTCCTGATCATGGACATTGGATGTGATTAATAACAAGGTTATATCATTAGGAGAATGATGTGATGGATACACACCCATAGTAAGCGTAGCATAAGATCAAGTCATTAAGTTTGTATTGCTGTAAGCTTTGAAATACATAGTAACCTAATCCTTCGACCATGAGGTTATGTTAATCACCATCACCGGATGGGTACTTTGATGACATCAAACGCCGCTTCGTAAATGGGTGGTTATAAAGGTGTCATTGGGTATTCTGAAAGTATGTGTTGAAGCGCATAGACCAAGATTGGGATTTGTCCATCCATATGACGGATAGATATACTCTGGGCCCTCTCGGTGGAATGTCATCTAGATAGCTTGCAAGCATGTGACTAGGTCACAAGGTATGACATAACATGGAACGAGTAAAGAGTACTTATCAGTAACGAGGAAGAACTAGGTATGAAGATACCGACGATCAAACCTCGGATAAGTAGAATATCGCGAGACAAAGGGAATTGGTTTCGTATGTTAATTGGTTCAATCGATCACGAAGTAATTGTTGAGTATGTGGGAGCCGTTATGGATATCCAGATCCCGCTGATGGTTATTGATGGGAGAGGTGTCTTCATCATGTCTGCATATTCACGAACCGTAGGGTGACACACTTAAGGTTCGAAGTTGTTTTAAGTAGATATGGAATTTGCTTTGGAGACCGAATGATGTTCGGAGTCTCGGAATGGATCCGGGACATCACGAGGAGATCCGGAATGGTCCGGAGAATAAGATTCATATATTGGGGATCATTTTCTAAGTTAGGAAATGTTCCGGAATATTTGTATGGAGATTCTAGAAGGTTTCGGAATGTTCTGGAAGGTTCTAGAGGATTTCTTGGATTTTGCTTGAAAACCAAGAAAGGGATCAAGGAGACCAAGTGGGGCACTACACGGATTCGTGGGGGAGGAGGACTCCTCCCCCCAACCCGCCGGCCCATGGAGGAGGGAGTCCTACTAGGACTCCCCCTCCCCAGGCGCGCCTCCCTCCTTTAAATAGAAGGGAGGGGGTGCCCCCTCTTGTACCTTGTCTCATAACAACAAATCTCATCCGCCTCTCTCCTCTACCTATCTTCTGCACAGGCATAGGCGAAGCCCTGCAGAATTCTCTCCTCCACCACCACCACCACACCGTCGTGCTGCTGGGATTCCGTGGAGAAGATCTACTACCTCCGCTGCTCACTGGAACGGGGAGAGGAAGGTCTGCTTCGACTTCGCACGTGTGACCAACTGCGGAAGCGCTGCCGGAATGCGGTGCCGAAAGGATCGTCCACACGATCTTGAGATCGGCAAGTGATCGACTACATCAACCCCAAGATCTAATCTCGTAACGCTTTTGGTTCTATGAGGGTTAGTACAGATCTATCTCGTTGCTCATGTCTAATAGATTAGATCTTGGCTTTTATCTAGATTAGATCTGGGTTTTATTCGTTCTTGCGGTAGAAATTTTTTGTTTTCCATGCTACGAACCCATCAGTGGTATCAGAGCCTTGTCTATGCGTAGATCTGTAGCACGAGTATAACACAATGATGTTGTGGGCGTTGGTGCTCGTGCCGTCTTTTGCTTTGTGTACTTTGCATCTTGCGGTATGGTGGGATGAAGCGGCTCAGGATAACATTACATGTCATCGTACATGAGACTTGCTCCACGCTTGACGTGTCACTTGCTTTGCACAAGTGGCTTTGCGGGTGTCTGTCTCTCCCATCATAGTATAGCTCCAATCTACACTTTGCACTTCATAGCACTTGTATCAACGTTGTGGTTCAGTTTCGTAGGTAAGATCCATTCTTATTCGAAAGCCCAAACCACGTAAAACTTGCAAAGAAAATTAGAGGCGTCTAACTTGTTTTTGCAGGGGTTTTGTGATGTGATATGGCCATCATGTGATTGTGATTATATTTTATGTATGCAATGATCATTGTTGTAATATGGCAACCGGCAGGAGCCTAATGGTTGTCTTTAATTCTGTTAAGACCTGCGTGTCTATTCATCTTGTAATAGCTTTATTCCAAGTAGTTGTAATAGTTGCTGGTGATGATGGACAACCATGAAGCGGCGCCACTGACCTTGACGCAATGCTGGTGATGATGGAGATCATGTCCGTGCTTTGGAGATGGAGATCAAAGGCATAAGAAGAAAGGGCCATATCATATCACACTAATTATGAATTGCCTGTGATGTTAATCCTTTATGCTTCTTGTATTGCTTAGATTGCGACGGTAGCATTATAAGATGATCCCTCTCACTAAATATCAAGTAATAAAGTGTTCGTCCTTAGTTGGCACCGTTGCTAAGACTCGTCGTCTCGAAGCATCTCGTGATGATCGGATGTGATAGATCTACGTGTGCATACAACGGGTGCAAGCCAGATTTGCACATGCGGAAACTAAGGTTAATCTTGACGAGCCTAGCATGTACAGACATGTTCTCGGAACACGGAATACCGAAAGGTATAGCACGAGTCATATAAGTGATATGATGAACATGAAGATTGTTCGTCGATGAAACTACATCTTCTCTCGTGAAGATCGGACTTGGTGTAGTGGACTTGGTTCATGTAATCACTAAGACAATGTGAGGGATGTTGTTTTGAGTGGGAGTTCACCTAGTTAATTTAAGAATTAAAGTAGAACTCAATTTATCATAAACTTAGTCTAAACTACTTGCAAATTTGTTGTAGATTATGGCGAATCTCTCCATCAATTTCAATGCGTTCCTAGAGAAAGAAAAACTTAAGAACAATGGAAGCAACTTCACGGACTGGCTCCGTGGTCTGAAGATTGTCCTCAGGGCTGGTCAGATGACCTATGTGCTCGAAGCACCGCTAGGTGACCCACCTGCAGATGATGCCACCGATGACGTAAAGAATGTTTACGCCACTCGGAAAAATCATTACTCCACAGTTCAGTGTGCCATCCTGTACGGTTTAGAAATGGAGCTCCAGAAGCGTTTTGAGCACCACGACCCGTTCGAGATCATTAAGGAGCTCAAGCTCATTTTTGAGACTCACGCGGCTGTGGAGAGCTATGAGGCCTCCGAGAAGTTCTTTACCTGCAAGATGGAAGAGGGAAGCTCCGTTAGCGAGCACGTGCTCACCATGTCTGGGCACGCAAACAAACTCCAAGAGTTGGGGATAACGATTCCTAATGAGTTAGGGATTCACCGTGTCCTCCAATCACTGCCACCGAGTTATAAGAACTTTGTGATGAACTACAATATGCACTGCATGAACAAGACGTTGCCTGAACTATCGTCCATGCTAAAAACTGCTGAAGTGGAGATCAAGAAGGAGCACCAAGTGTTGATGGTCAATAAGACCACCAATTTCAATAAACAGGGCAAGCCTAAGAAAAAGGGCAACTTCAAGAAGGACGGTAAGAAAGCTGCCGCACCTGCTAAGAAGCCCAAGGCTGGTCCTAAGCCTGAAACTGAGTGTTTCTACTGCAAGGGTGCTGGTCACTGGAAGCGTAACTGCCCCAAGTACCTGGCAGATCTGAAGAACGACAACATCAAGAAGAAAGGTATATTCGATATACATGTTATTGATGTGTATCTTACTAGTAGTCGTAGTAGTGCCTGGGTATTTGATACTGGTTCGGTTGCTCATATTTGTAACTCGAAACAGGAGCTGCGGAATAAACGAAGACTGGCAAGAGACGAGGTGACGATGCGCGTTGGAAATGGCTCCAAGGTTGATGTGATCGCCGTCGGCACGCTCCCTCTACATCTACCTTCGGGATTAGTTTTAAATTTAAATAATTGTTATTTGGTGCCTGCGTTAAGCATGAACATTATATCTGGATCTTGTTTATTGCGAGACGGTTACTCTTTTAAGTCTGAGAATAAAGGTTGTTCGATTTATATGAGTAATATCTTTTATGGTAATGCACCTGAGATAAATGGTTTATTCTTATTGAATTTCGATAGTAGTGATACACATGTTCACAACATAGATGCTAAACGAATAAAATTGAATGATAATTCTACATACATGTGGCACTGTCGTCTTGGTCACATTGGAGTGAAGCGTATGAGGAAACTCCATTCTGATGGACTTCTTGAATCACTTGATTTTGAATCACTTGAAAGATGCGAAGCATGTCTAATGGGAAAAATGACTAAGACTCCATTCTCTGGAATAATGGAGCGAGCTACGGACTTATTGGAAATAATACATACCGATGTGTGCGGTCCAATGAGTGTAGCATCGCGTGGTGGATATCGTTATGTTCTCACTTTCACGGATGACTTAAGTAGATATGGGTATGTCTACTTTATGGAACATAAGTCCGAAACTTTCGAGAAGTTTAAGGAATTTCAAAGTGAAGTGGCAAATCATCGTAACAAGAAGATTAAGTTTCTGCGTTCTGACCGCGGAGGTGAATATCTGAGTTATGAGTTTGGCATGCATTTAAAGAAATGTGGAATACTTTCGCAGTTGACACCGCCAGGAACACCACAGCGTAATGGTGTGTCCGAACGTCGTAATCGAACTCTCTTAGATATGGTTCGGTCTATGATGTCTCTTACAGATTTACCGCTATCATTTTGGGGCTATGCATTGAAGACAGCCGCATTCACTTTAAATAGGGCACCATCTAAATCCGTTGAAACGACACTGTACGAATTGTGGTTTGGTAAGAAACCTAAGTTGTCGTTCCTTAAAGTTTGGGGTTGCGAAGCGTATGTAAAGAAGTTACATCCTGATAAGCTTGAACCCAAAGCGGAGAAATGCGTCTTCATAGGATACCCGAAAGAAACAATTGGGTATACCTTCTATCATAGATCCGAAGGCAAAGTTTTTGTTGCCAAGAATGGATCCTTTCTTGAGAAGGAATTTCTCTCGAAAGAAGTGACTAGAATGAAAGTAGAACTCGACGAGGTTATTGAACCTTCTCGCGGAGTTAAGAGTAGTGCAGCACCGGAAGATGTTTTTGTGCCGCCTGCACCAACTGGAGAGGAAGCTAATGATGCTGATCATGAAACTTCGAACGAAGTTACTGCTGAACCTCGCAGGTCAACGAGGGTTCGTACCACTCCTGAGTGGTATGAATCTGCCTTGAACATCATGTTGGTGGACAACACTGATGACCCTGTGACGTATGAAGAAGCTATGGTGAGCCCAGATTCCGACAAATGGCTAGAAGCCATGAAATCCGAAATGGGATCCATGTACGAAAACCAAGTATGGACTTTGGTGGACTTACCGGATGGCCGTAAGGCTGTCGAGAACAAATGGATTTTCAAAATAAAAACAGATGCTGATGGTAATGTTACCGTCTATAAAGCTCGACTTGTCGCGAAAGGGTTCCGACAAATTCAAGGAGTTGACTACGATGAGACTTTCTCACCAGTAGCGAAGCTAAAGTCTGTGAGGATTTTGTTAGCAATCGCTGCATATTTCGATTATGAAATTTGGCAGATGGATGTCAAAACGGCGTTCCTTAATGATGACATTGAGGAAGAGTTGTATATGGTACAACCCAAGGGTTTTGTCGATCCTAGTGATGTTGACAAGGTATGCAAACTTCAGCGCTCCATTTATGGACTGAAGCAAGCACCCCGGAGTTGGAATCAACGTTTTGATAAAGTAATCAAAAACTTTGGATTTATACAAACTTATGGAGAAGCTTGTATTTACAAGAAAGTGAGTGGGAGCTCTGTAACATTCCTAGTACTATACGTAGATGACATATTGTTGATTGGGAATGATATAGAACTTCTTAATAGCGTCAAAACCTATTTGAATAATAGTTTTTCAATGAAGGATCTTGGCGAAGCGGCATATATTCTAGGCATCAAGATTTATAGAGATAGATCAAGACGCCTAATAGCGCTTTCACAAAGTACATACTTAGACAAAGTTCTAAAGAAGTTTAGAATGGAAGAGAGCAAGAAAGGGTTCGTGCCCATGTTGTCAGGTAAGACCTTGAGTAAGACTCAAAGTCCGGCTATGGCAGAAGATAGAGAAAAGATGAATAATATTCCCTATGCCTCGGCCATAGGTTCTATCATGTATGCCATGCTGTGTACAAGACCGGATATAGCACATGCTATTAGTTTGACTAGCAGATATCAAAGTGATCCTGGAATGGAACACTGGACAACGGTCAAAAATATCCTAAAGTACCTGAATAGGACTAAGGATATGGTTCTTTCTTATGGAGGTGATGAATAGCTTGTTGTAAACGGTTACACTGATGCTAGTTGGAACACCGATCCAGATGGCTCGAAGTCACAGTCTGGATACGTATTTATTTTGAATGGTGCTGCAGTGAGCTGGAGGAGTGCCAAGCAAAGCGTTGTGGCGAAATCTTCAACTGAATCGGAATACATAGCTGCTTTGGAGGCTGCACAAGAAGCCATATGGATGAAGGAGTTCATTACTGAACTTGGCGTGGTTCCCAGTGCGTTGGACCCGATGGCCATCTACTGTGACAACACAGGTGCCATAGCTAATGCACAGGAGCCAAGGTCACATAGCAAGCTGAAGCACATCAAGCTACGTTTCCATGCTATTCGTGAGTATGTCCGAGATGGTGACATAAAGATTTGCAAAGTACACACTGATCTAAATGTGGCAGATCCGTTGACTAAACCTCTCCCTAGAGCAAAGCATGACCAACACCAGAACGCCATGGGTGTTTGGTATATTACCATGTAATCTAGATTATTGACTCTAGTGCAAGTGGGAGACTGTTGGAGATATGCCCAAGAGGCAATAATAAAAGTGGTTATTATTATATCTTTGTGTTTATGATGAATGTTTACATCCCATGCTATAATTGAATTATAAGGAAACACTAATACATGTGTGTTTTGTAAACATAAAAGAGTCCCTAGTAAGCCTCTTGTTGAACTAGCTTGTTGATTAGTAGATGATCATGGTTTCCTGATCATGGACATTGGATGTCATTAATAACAAGGTTATATCATTAGGAGAATGATGTGATGGACACACACCCATAGTAAGCGTAGCATAAGATCAAGTCATTAAGTTCGTATTGCTGTAAGCTTTCAAATGCATAGTAACCTAATCCTTCGACCATGAGGTTATGTTAATCACCATCACCGGATGGGTACTTTGATGACATCAAACACCGCTTCGTAACTGGGTGGTTATAAAGGTGTCATTGGGTATTCTAAAAGTATCTGTTGAAGAGCATGGACCAAGATTGGGATTTGTCCATCCATATGACGGATAGATATGCTCTGGGCCCTCTCGGTGGAATGTCATCTAGTTAGCTTGCAAGCATGTGACTGGGTCACAAGGGATGACATAACATGGGACGAGTAAAGAGTACTTATCAGTAACGAGGAAGAACTAGGTATAGAGATACCGACGATCAAACCTCGGATAAGTAGAATATCGTGTGACAAAGGGAATTGGTTTCGTATGTAAATGGTTCTATCGATCACGAAGTCATCGTTGAGTATGTGGGAGCCGTTATGGATCTCCAGATCCCGCTGATGGTTATTGATCGGAGATGTGTCTCCATCATGTCTACATGTTCACGAACCGTAGGGTGACACACTTAAGGTTCGAAGTTGTTTTAAGTAGATATGGAATGTGCGTTGGAAACCGAATCTTGTTCGGAGTCTCGGATTGGATCCGGGACATCATGAGGAGATCCGGAATGGTCCGGAGAATAAGATTCATATATTGGGGATCATTTTCTAAGTTAGGAAATGTTCCGGAGTGTTTGTATGGAGATTCTAGAAGGTTTCAGAATGTTCTGGAAGGTTCTAGAAGAGTTCTTGGTGTTTGCTTGAAAACCAAGAAAGGGTCAAAGGAAACCTTGTGGGGCGATACACAGATTCATGGGGGAGGAGGACTCCTCCCCCCTTCCCAACCCGCCTGCCATAGGAGGGGAGTCCTACTAGGACTCCCTCTCCCCAGGCGCGCCTTCCTCCTTTAAATAGAAGGGAGGGGCGCCCCCTCCTAGCCCTCTCTCATAACAAGCTCTAGCCGCCGCCTCTCTCCTCTACCTTCGCTCTGCTCCGGCTTAGGCGAAGCCCTGCAGAATTCTCTCCACCACCACCACCACCACACCGTCGTGCTACTGGGATTCCGTGGAGAAGATCTACTACCTCCGCTGCTTGCTAGAACAGGGAGAGGAAGGTCTGCTTCGACTCCGCACGTGTGACCGACTACGGAAGCGCTGCCGGAACGCGGCGCCGAAAGGATCGTCCACACGATCTTGAGATCGGCAAGTGATCGACTACATCAACCCCGAGATCTAATCTCGTAACGCTTTCGGTTCTACGAGGGTTAGTACAGATCTATCTCGTTGCTCATGTCTAATAGATTAGATCTTGGCTTTTATCTAGATTAGATCTGGGTTTTGTTCGTTCTTGCGGTAGAAATTTTTTGTTTTCCATGCTACCAACCCATCATATGCTTGTTAATGGGAAAGCCCATATTGATCCAAATAATGTTCCTTTAGCCTCTTTGGTTGCTCAAGAAGAGCAAGTTGATGTGAACTTCATAAGAAATAACAATTTTGGCAACAATGCTTATGGTAATAATGCTTATAGGAACAATTTTGGTAACAACAATTATAAGCCATATCCTACCAACAATGGTAATGCTTATGGAAATTCTTACAACAATAATAAGAGTGCTCCCTCTGAACTTGAAGTTATGTTTAAAGAGTTTATTAGTAAACAAACTGCTTTCAATAAAACTATTGAGGAAAAACTCTCTAATGCTGAAAGAAATATAGCATCTTTGGCTGAAGCTCAATCTTCTTTGAATAAAATGGCTGCTAAACCTGAAACTAATGAGAATCCCTTTGCATCTACTAATGCCATACAAGTAAGAATTGATGAAAATGTTAGACTATTAGCTGAATTACATGCTAAGTGGGAAAGAGAAGATGAAATTGCTAGAAACATTAGTGTTTCTACTATTACCACCACTAGTGTTGAGGCTAGTAATAGTTTTGCTACTTTAGATGATAAGTTTGATTTTGATCTTGATGGTTGCAATATCTCTGAAGTTATTAAGTTGCTACAAAAGCTTGCTAAAAGTCCTAACATGGCCTTTACAAAACACATTACTGATGCTCTCATAAAGATTAAAGAAGAAAAGATGAAACATAAAGCTTCTATTCCTATAAAAAAAGAAGATGGTTTGGAATCCATCATTAATATGAAAGTGAATGACTTTGATTTCAAAGCTTTATGTGATCTTGATAGTAGTGTTTCTATTATGCCTAGAAGGATTTATGATATGCTTGATTTTCCTCCTCTTGAAGATTGTTATTTGAATGTCCAACTTGATGATAATGCTAAAAGGAAACTCATGGGGAGTCTTAATGATGTTCTTATTATGGTTAACAATTCCTATGTCCCCGTTGATTTCTATATTTTGGATGTTGAATACAATGCTTCTTGTCCTATTACTTTGGGAAGACCTTTTCTTATAACTGTTGGTGCCATCATTGATATGAAAGAAGGCACAATTAAATATCAACTCTCACTCAAGAAAGGTTTAGAACACTTCCCTAAAAATAGAGAAAAGATTTCTTTTGCTTCTCCTATGAAAACAAAATTTGGTCTTAATGCTTCTTCATTTGAGAACACTTGATTCTTTCTTTGCTTCTTATGCCTAACTTAAAGGCGTTAAAGAAAAGTACTTGTTGGAAGATAACCCAAGAGTTTTAGATGAGTCATGGAAGTTATTACTTCAGTAATAACTGCTCCTTATCCTTTTTATTTGCTTTTTGTGCCAAGAGTAACCTCTAATGAGAGTGAAGTAATGATTGGGAAAGTTGCTGTCCCGAAACAGATTTTTGCGCTTCACCGTAAATATTTGTGAGAGAGCTCTGTATGTCAGATTGAGCTGTAATTGTTTGTTCTTATGACCCAGGTTGTTATCTAACTTTCATTAGTTCAACACTTTTTGATTTGAGCAACAGAAGGTCTTCGAAAAAATTCGTCTTTACCTGCTGGTCTGTTTTGACAGATTTCTGCTAAAACAACGCATGATTCATCCAAGGCACATTAAGCAATCTCAATTGTTTATAACAAGTCATGCTACAGCAAATAATACTAAGCATAAAGCCAAAACAATATCAAGCATGGCATGAGAAAGCATAGGCCACAGTAAAAAACAAGCTCTTTTTACCACATAAGTAAGAACTTTCCTACTCTTTTCCAAACCAAACCAAACTATTTGCAAACCAATGTATGAAAGAGGGGGTCCAACCAATTTATTCAGAAAACTAAGCAAACCAAAGCAAACGAAAAACCAAAACGAAAATGAAAAAGATGACGCTCCAAGAAAAACACAAATGTGCATGAAACAATAAAAATGAAGCGTTTGGAAGAAACCTGGGATTTTTGTTGATGAAGAAGGGAATGCCTTGGGCATCTCCAAGCTTTGACGCTTGTACTTCTTGTATATTTCTTGGGGTGACACGCGTGGCATCCCCAAGCTTGAGCTTTAGTCCATCCTTCATCTCATTACTCATTCCTTCCATACACCTGAAATTTTTCCTTCATACAAAACTTCACACAATCTTTATTAGCAACATTAGTGCACTCAAGATAAATAAGTCTTAAGGTTCAGTTCTAACACCAAATAAACTCCCATTAGAACACTATCTACTGCAGCACTTCCCTCAAAAAGCTCAATTCCTCAAAAGAACTCAAAAAGGAACCAACAAGAAGCAAATGCAGAAAATGGCAGAAATCTATCAAAACAGACCAGCAGGTAAAGACGATTTTTTTCGAAGACCTTCTGTTGCTCAAATCAAAAAGTGTTGAACTAACGAAAGTTAGATAACAACCTGGGGCATAAGAAAAAAAAGTCACGCCTCAAAAAGACGTTCAGAGATTTTACACAAATTTTTATGGTGAAGCACAAAAATCTATTTCGGGACAACAACTTTCCCAATCATTGTTTCTCTCTCATTAGAGGTTACTCTTGGCACAAAAAGCAAATAAAAAGGATAAGGAGCGGTTATTACTGAAGTAATACCTTCCAAGACTCATCTAAAACTTTTGGGTTATCTCCCAATAAGTACTTTTCTTTAACGCCTTTAAGTTAGGCATAAGAAGCAAGAAAAAGGATCAAGTGTTCTTAAATGAAGAAGCATTAAGACCAATACCAGAAATATTTTCAACAAGGAAAGGTATATCATCCAAATAAGTTCTAGAGGATCCTCTCTAAATGCTCTTAGGTTCACTATTTTCATCAAAAGGGTTTTCAGGAACAATCCAATCAAGATTCTTTTCTATGGCTTCATGTATTGCTGCTAGTTTGAAGGGTATTGGTATCTTAGGTTCCTCCCCATTAGGTTCGGTTTTGTTCATCTTTTCTCGTGTACCAACAACATCTACACATGAGCCTAGCATATTGAAACATTCAAAGACTTTCCTAGCTTCCTTGGCAACATCATAGAACTCCTTAAACAAAGTTTCTAGAATAAAATCCCTCTTTTCAAGGTCCTCAATTTCTTTAAGCTTAAGAAACATTACTTTTATTAAGGGGTTGAGGTTAACAAACCTAGATTCTAGCATATGAATTAAAGAAGCTACAGCAATCTCATAGTTTGGAGCAAGTTCTGCAAGGGATCTATCCTCAGTATCCTCATGTTTACTAACATGATTAAAGAATTCTTCAATATTATCTTTCCCAATTATAGAACCACTACCAATTGAAAGGTCTTTCGGGGTGAATTTTGGGATCAACATGGTGAGCTAAGGAAGAGGTGACAACTAAAGGAGACTTAATTTTTTTGTGTTTTTGAATAAGAAAGCAAAGAGTAAAACTATTTTTTTTGTGTTTTTGATAAAGAAACAAGCAAACAAAGCAAAAAGAAACTAAGCAAAACAAAAATAACAAAGTAAAGAGATTGGTTATGAGGGACTCCCCTTGTGAAGATGTCCTTGACTCCCCGGCAACAGCGCCAGAAAAATGCTTGATGGCTCGGTGTTGATGTAGAGCTCGTTGGGAACCCCAAGAGGAAGGTATGATGAGCACAGCTGCAAGTTTCCCTCCGTTATGAAACCAAGGTTTAATCGAACCAGTAGGAGCAAGGAAACACCCCAAAGGTGTTGCTAGCTGAGCCTTGGAATGGCGCACTATCGGTGCTAGTAGCAACGTGGAGACCTGCACAACACAACCACAGAACTTTGTCCCCAACTTGCGATGAGGTTGTCAATCTCACCGTATTTTGCTGAAAACAAAGGATTAAACATATCGAATGTAAGGAAGTAAAAGTTTGCAGAAAGTAAACACAAAGCAATAAATAGTTTGTAGATTGTATGTAAAGAAAAGGACCGGGATCCATAGTTCACTAGAGGTGGCTCTCCGTAAGATAAATAACATGCTGGGTGAACAAATTACAGCGGGGCAATTGACAAACATCGAGAAAGCAATACATGCATATACTAATCATCTTGACTCCTTTGGAACTTGATTGGGCATTACAACATTATACATAGACCGCCATCCCCAACTGCATCTATGACTAATAATCCACCTTCAGGTTATCATCCGAACCCCCTCTAGTATTAAGTTGCAAGCAACATATTATTGCTTTCCGAACTACATGTAAAGTAAACAATATGATTGTTCTATGAACAAAGGATTGTTGTTTTGTCCCTAGTAGCAACAACACATCTAGTAACTTAAAGATTTCTGTCACTTCCCTAGATTACCAGAGGCATGAACCCACTATCGAGCATAAATACTAACTCTTGGAGTTGCTAGCATCTACTTGGCCAAGATAGCTACTAACAACGGAAAGCATGCAAGATCACAAATAACAAAGACATGATAGAATCAATAATCAATCTGAAATAGCATCTCAATATCCATCGGATCCCCGCAAACACAACATGCAGAATTACAAATAGATGATCTTGATCATGAATGGAGCTCACAAGATCTAGACATGAAAGCACAAAGGAGGAGAACCAGCCATCTAGCTACTACATGGATCCATAGTCCAAGGATGAACTACTCACGCATCACACCGGAGGCTTGCATGGTGATGAAGAAGGCCTCCAGGGTGAATTCCCCTCTCCGGCAGGGTGCCGGGAAGAGCTTTAGATCCCTCCCGATCTAGGGATGGAGATGATGGCGGCTACAGACTCTTTCGTGGATTTTTGATCGGGTACTTAGGGTTTTTGTCCCAAGGGCAATACATAGGGGGAAGGAGAGGCCGAGGGGGTGCCTGGGCTGGCCACACCACCCCCTAGCGCGGGCCAAGCCTGGCCACGCTGCCAGGTGGTGTGTCCGCCCTCTGGCCCTTCTCTGTCTCGTATTCTGGCATCTGATGACTTCCAGAAAAATAGGCACTTTGGTTTTTGTCCCGTCAAATTCCGAGAATATTCATTTTCTGACTTTCTTGGAACCAAAAACAGCAGAAAACAGGCAGCTGGCACTGTGGCTCTTGTTAATAGGTTAGTCCAAGAAATCATATAAAAAGTACTCCAAAGTGTGGACAAAACACAAGAAAGTGGATAAAACCAAGCATGGAACATCAAAAATTATAGATACATTTGCAATGTATCAATCATCGTAAAAGTTTTGGGGTTATTCGATATAACCAAAACAATAGCAAATAAGTCCTTGTAGAGTATTCATTGGAAACTTTGAATACGAAGTCCATAGCTAAAACCAAAAGAGAAGCAAAACTAGTATTGCTTGAATTTTGGTGCATTCTTGAGAAAGCTCACTTTTAGTGATATTTCTCGATTATGAAGCTTTTGGAAGATAGTGAAAAACACGATGAGGATTCAAAACCCTGCATCAGAGTGTTGAGAAGTGCAACGGACAATGTTCCTGAACGATTCTCTTCATAAAGGAAAGAATCAATGATAACGATCATTGTGTTTTCCCCACTGGTGTTTTCACTACATGAAGTAGGATTCAAAATGTAACCCATATCTTGTATGGAAACATTTGTGAATCATTTGTCATGATTCTTGAAATATGACATACCTATGAACTACTAAGGAAATAATGGTAAACTAGAATTATGAGAAATCCTAAAAGCAAAATTCCCTTGAGATTAGAAAGCAATTCGTTGCTGAATCTCACAAGTAAAAGGGGTTACTTGAATTTTCCCAAATGACTGCAAAGCCATAGTGGAAAAGGGGGTGAATGACAAAGGCACAATTTGTCAAGTATTGGACGAATTCAAATGAATTTGATTCAAGTATGCTAAAATGTCTATTGGATTTAAAACTAGTAAAAGTACTAGTGTCTCATAGTAAATCTATCACTTTGATATTTGATCAAAGGACTTGAAGTTGTTCAAAATAGTGAGTAGATATGCAATTTGTATAAAATTGAGTGGGAGCTATGAAAGTCTTCCTAAAACAATATGTGAATGACATATTTTTGAGTGGGAGCAATATAAGTCTCAAATTCAAATGTGTAGGAACATAGTTTGAGTAAGAGTAGTGACTCATACCCAAATGTGTTAGAAACATATTTTGAGTGGGAGCTTGTAGGAGTGATTCTTAAGTGAGTTAAGAATAAAAGTGCAAGTACCAATAAATAATGATTTATGAGGTGTAGAAGTTGATAATAAGTGTATTATGATATTATGTGGTATTCCTTAAGGGATCCTGAAAAGGGTTTCGGAATAGAAGTTAATTAAGGAACTCGTCCTTAATAACTCAAATTAGGAATAGTATTAAGTTGAACATCAATGGTTGAAAGAAAGAAAAGGATGATCATTATCCACTATGTTGAGACATAGGTTCTATCTTAGAAAACCATGATGATAACTTAGCAAAATATATGATCCAATAAGGAACGTTTGAAAGTGATTAAGTTTGAATCACGGAACGTTGAGCTAAGTTTGTCCGCAGTGTCTAATAGAGAACTGTGGACATGTTTTCCAAATCGATAAAGGATGACATATCTTAAAACATAAAGAGTTATGTTATAAGGGAATATGTTGGAAACTCCTGTAAATATCGATTAAAGTCAAGTAGGAAGCAAGGTGAACAAAACATCGAAAATTGCACAGAGTGCACTCGTGTTTTGATGAATACATTTATAATAATATATAAGGGTACCATCTAAAGTGTTGTATAATGTTATGGTGGGGCTAGTTCGCTTTTAACGTAGAATGGTGTGTCCCAGGGCACAGTGCCCATAAGAAATCCCTCGAGGTTGATCTAAAGTCACTATAGGCTCCTAGAATCAGGCCTCGTTCTGCTGCCATAGCGATGATGCATGCACACAGATGTTATCATGTGATGATAAAGTATTAATGTCAATCAAGGTGACATTAGTAAGTTGCAAAGGATTTGGGACTGTAAAGTACAGACCCAAGACTCAACCTCTTCCATGAGCAAGCATGTTCAGGGTACCGGATATATGGTGCCAATGATTAAGAACAAATGCAGCTAGTGTATTTGTACTCTAGTGCAAGTGGGAGACTGTTGGAAATATGCCCTAGAGACAAATAGTAGTAAGGACTATTATCATATTTCATATAGTTTATGATTAAGTTTTATATCATGCTATAATTGTATTGAGTGGAAACATCAATACACGTGTGATATACAAACAACCAGGGGTTCCCAGTGAAACTCTAGTCACTAGTTCATTGGTCAACAGATGATCATGTTTCCTGATCATGTGGCATTTATGCCAGTTGGAAATGGAGTCAACTCATTCTGAGAATGAGATGATGAACCAATACCCAACCTAAACATCGTGACCTGATCATGTCACGAAGTTCAAGTTACGATGATTACAAATGGATCCTCGTAGACTATTCCTTAGACCGTGAGGCTATATCAATCACTGTCTCCTGAGAGTGCTTAGATAGCATCAAGCGCCACTTGGTAATATAGTGGTTATAAAGGTGTGTTCAGGTACTCGGAGGAAACCGTAGAGGCCATATATGTCAAGAGCAGGATTTGTCCGTCCATGTGATGGAAAGATACTCAAGGGCCCACTCGGAGAGGTTATATCCAATAGCTGCGCAACGTGTGATTTGATCATAGGGATATCACTTGTCGGAATGAGTCAAGTAGCATTGTTCGGTAACGAGATTGAACAAGACATGGTGATGTAATTGATCAGATCTCGGGCAATGCAAGTATCAAGAGACAAAGGGAATAAGACTCGACTGTCCCGGTTCAAACAACGAAAGATCTTCGTGGAACGCATAGGGGTCACATGGCCATCATGGTCCCTCTGTCGACCATTGGTGCGGTAGTGTCCCGACCATGTCTGGAGTGTTCCCGAACCGTGGGGTATCACGCTTAAGGGCTTGATGATGCTTAGAGAGTGTTTATAGGATTAGTAGAATCACCAAAGAATAATAGAGAGAAAACCGGAGGGGTTTCGATAAGTCCGGAGGATGTCCCGAGTGGAGGTGGAAGTGTTCCATAGCCACGGAGGTTGAATAATATGTGAATGAATGTTAAATAATGATTTAATCATTTATTCATAATTATTTAATAAAGAGAAAATCAGTTTAAAAGGTCAAAAGGCTTAATGGGCCAATTCCCAGAGGGGAGAGGGCCCATTAGGGAAAGGAGAGAGGGAAAAGGGGAAAGGGGGTGGCCGGCTGGGCCAAGCCCCCCCCCCCACGCGGGGCCCACTAGGGCTGGGCGGCGGCCTCCCCTCCCCCTCCTCTCCTTTAGTCCCTCCCCGGGACTTTGAGGGAGGTAGTACCTCCCCTCCCCCTATATATAGTGGGGGTATTTTGGCCAGATAAATACACCCAATAATCAATAAAGGTCTTCTCACTTTTGGGAGGACCTCCAATTGATATTTTCTCTCTCTCTCGTGACCGTGGTCCCAAGTTCGGACTGCGTGAACGAGAGACATCTTCACCGCGGAGCACCGTCGCGCTGCGGGATTCGGATCCAGGAGCTGGTGTCGTCGCGCTGCAGGATTCGGATCCAGGAGCTCTACTTTCGCAACTGCTGCTGGATCGGGGAAGCGGGAGTCATCGTCAGGCACCACACGTGTGTAACTCCCCACAAGGTGTCGCACTTGAGGCATTCAAGTCGTTGGAGCCAAGGGAGCGCAAGGACTTCATCTCGACCTTGAGGTCGGCTTCGGCTCGTCTAGATCAACCACGCTCTCCTGAGCAATGACAACGCTTTTCGGTCTTCAAGGGTAAGTTCACGAAAAGCCCCTCCCGTTACTGTATTATTAATAGATAGGTCCTGGCAGCATTAGGGGTTCAGGGGCGTAGGGTAAAATTTATTGTTTTCATATGTGGAACCCCTACAAGTACTAGGCGTGCGAGGGCAGGGAGCATCATGAACTTGCTGCCATGTCAGAAAGACTAGCAGAGGAAGCCTCCAGAGCGGTTGCGACACGCAGAGCAGCGAAGGGAGAGATGTCGGCGCTGTCTGCGGTTGTCGGAGTAGAGTAGCAGGTGGTGTAGTCGGGGATGAGGCGATGACGCTAGCGGCAAAGTTGTAGTGGACGAAGACGTAGAAGGCGGTGAAAACAGCGGCGACCTGGGGTAGTCATGCTGGATTCCTAGAGTGGCGATGGGGTAGTCGGCGGGACCTGCGACGGAGAAAGGGCGCCCTGCAGGTTACCTTGTGCAGCGCGGCGGTGGTGCTCGAAGTAGGCGAGGAAGACCTGGCAACATGACGAAGACCATGCGCAGACGGCAGCGATCCGTGTCGTAGGAGATGGCGTGGTGAAAGCCGAGGCCGTCGATGCACGAGGACAGCAAAGTAGACTGCATGCAGCCATGCTACGACCCGAGGGGGCGGCATAGCTGCAGGGCGCAAGTCGGTGCAGCGGCTGGGAGACCACCAGCGACGTACACGCCAAGGAAGGCGCGTTGGAAGCCAGTAGAGTGGACCAAAGGCGGCGGCTCTATGGCCCGAAGGGGCGACGCAGCGGCAACCCGTAGCTCGATCGGTGGTAGACGCATGCTCGGGGCGTGCTTGGCGTAGGCAGGCGTGAGATCGGTTGATCAGACCGACGATGCGCCGTTGGTGCCATGGCGTGGACGACGTGTATATCGGAGTTGATGGCGGCATTGTCGGTGAAGTCCCGGACGATGATGACGAAGAGGATCCGAGGGGGGGGCGGCCGTTGTAGCCCTCCGAGGAAGGCATAGCAGCCATGGTGCGCGGCAGCCTGCTGATACATCCAAAACGTATCTACTTTCCCGAACACTTTTGCTATTGCTTCTCCTCTAAACTTGTGTGATTTGGATGCAACTAACGCGGACTGACGCTGTTTTCAGCAGAATTGCCTTGGTGTCTACTTTTTGTGCAGAAAATCAACTATCAGGAAAAATCCCGGAAAACATGCCAAAAATCCTATTTCACCAGAAGACTCCCGGAGCCAGAATACGAGACGGAGGGGGGCTGGGCCTAGGCCACACCACCTGGCCACGTGGGCTAGCCCAGGTCGCGCCAGGGGGTGGTCTGGCCGCCCCAGACACCCCCTCGGTCTCCCTCTTCGCCTATAAGAAGCCTTCTGACCTAAAAACTCTGGGGGTTCGACGTTTTTCCAGAAGGAGTTCCGCTCCACCACCACCAGATTCCACGAAACAGCACCAGAAACTCTGTTCTGGCACCCTGCCGGGATGGGGAATTGGAGGAGATCATCACCATCATCATCACCATCGCTTCTCCATTGACCATCCATGTTTCCCCACATCTATGAGTGAGTAATCCCCAGCTGTAGGCTATGGGGATGGTAGGGATTGGATGAGATCGTTCATGTAATGGCATCAGATTGTTAGGGCATGGTGCCTAGTATCTTCTATTAGTGCTTTTTGACTTTGTTGTGACTTGTTATGCTTAATGCTTGTCACTAGGGCCCGAGTGCCATGATTTCAGATCTGAACATGTTATTGATTCATTATGATAGTATTGTTTATGGTCTTACCTGCAAGTTGTATACACACATTGTTGTCCGGAACCAATGGCCCCGAAGTGACAGAAATCGGGATAACCAGAGGGAATGGCTTTGATGTGAGGATCACATGTGTTCACGGAGTGTTAATGCTTTGCTCCGGTGCTCTATTAAAAGGATCACCTTAATTGCCAGTAGTTCCGTTGAGGCCCCGCTGCAAACGGGCTGGCAGGACAAAAGATGTTGTGCAAGTTCTTATTGCGAGCATGTATGACTATATATGGAACACATGCCTAGGATTATCTAGTACTTGGATGCTTTATCTTATTTATCTGCAATTGCCCTATGTTCTGATTGCAATGTGAATTGTCTTGTCCATGAAATGCCCGTCCATCCATCCCTATGCCTACCGCACTCGAATCCTACTGTTTACTGCTATTGTTACTGCTATCTTTTACTTTTACTACTGCTATTACTTTACTATTGCTACTACAAAACTATTGCTACTTATAAACTGCTATGAGCAAGATTGTTTCCAGGTGCAGCTGAATTGACAACTCAGTTGTTAAGGCTTATAAATATTCTTTGGCTCCCCTTGTGTCGAATCAATAAATTGGGTTTCACTTCCCTCGAAAATACTGCGACACACCCCCTATACTTGTGGGTCATCAAGACTGAAGGAAATATGCCCTGAGAGGCAATAATAAAGTTGTTATTATGTATTCCTTGTATATGATAGATGTTTATTTTGCATGCTATAATTGTATTGATAGGAAACATCAATACATGTGTGTTTAATAAACAAAAAGGGTTCCTAGTCATGCCTCTCTTATAGACTAGCTTGTTGATTAACAGGATGATCAAGGTTTCCTGATCATGGACATTGGATGTTGTTAATAACAAGGTCACACCATTGGTGGAATGATGTGATGAACATTCATCCGAAGTATAGAATTACGATCAAGTCATTGTGTTTATATTGCTATAACATCATACGAAGTAATCTTTATCCTTAGACCATGAGATCATGTTAATTGCTAACACCGGAAGAGTATCTTGATAACATCAAACGTCACACCGTAACAGGGTGACTATAAAGATGGGTTCAGTGCTACGAAGGTGTTATGTTGAGGCTCATGGATCAAGAGTGGAATTTGTCAATCCATATGACGGATAGATATACTCTGGGCCCTCTCGGTGATATCACATTAGGATAGCTTGCAAGCAAGTGATGTGATCACTAGAATGTTATATCACGGGAACGAGAAAAGAGTGCATGCCGGTAACGAGATCAAACTAGGTATGGAGATACCGATGATCGAATCTCGGACATGTAATATATCGAGAGACAAAGGGATTTAGTTACAAGCGTTAAAGGTTCTCACGATCACAGGAGTCATCGTTGAATGTGTACGAGTCAGTATGGATCTCCAGGTCCCGCTGCTGATTATTGATCGGAGAAGGGTCTCGATCATGTCTGCATTATTCGCGAACCATAGGGTGGCACACTTAAGAGTTACCGAACACCATTTTGGAGCACATATGTTTCAGACGAAAGAATTGCAAAGCGCGGGAATTGTTTCAATAGAAACCGGAAATTGTTTTGGGTGAAATTGCAGAAGGTGGTTCTGCATGTGATATTGAAATATTGCAAGGGGCTATATGTGAATGTTTGTTAATTAAAGTAATTAACAAAATTCTGAATAAATTTAATAAAAGAGTTTTATTAAATGAGAGAGCATTAAATTTGGAGAAACTTAATGCATTTAAAGTGGAGACTTTAAAAGGGAATGTGAAGAGGCATTTTAATGTGGAGGAGTTACCACCACATGAATGGGGGAGGTGAGGGGTCACCCTCCCCATGCGCTAGCCATGGAGAGAGGGGGCACCCCCCTCCTCCTATAAAAGGCCACCCATTCCCTCCTTCATCCTCACACCTCCTTGTGAAGGATCTCTCTCCCCCTCTAGAATTATTTCCCCATGGTCTCGGATTAGCGAGATACATGTTCCCGGTGGCATTTTGTCTGGAAGGAGTTGCTGCTTCCGCTAGATCGCTGGACCGAGGAGGTGGAGGTTGTCCGGTGGCTTGAACGTGTGTGCGAGTGCGGATGCGCTGCTGAGTTGCGGCGCTCGGACTTCCTCACGATCTTGAGATCGGCAAGTGTACGACTACATCAACCACGAGTTCCTACTCGTTAACAAAGCTTGTTGTCTTCGAGGGTAAGTTCTCTATGGATGTATGTCCACCCGTTTGCTTTGTACCTAGTAGATAGATCTTGGCGTGTAGTTCACACCGTAGGAAATTTTTTGTTTTCTATGCTGCGGACCCAACAGTGGTATCAGAGCCTGATCTATGCGTAGGTGCTTTGCACGGGTAGTACACATATGTTTATATGTGGGTGATGATGATCATGTTATTGAATCTTCTATGTACTTTGGATATTGGTGGCATAGTGGGATGAAGCGGCCCGGACCAACCTTACATGTCATCGTACATGAGACCGGTTCCACGACTGACATGCAACTTGTTTTGCATAAGTGGCTGGCGGGTGTCTGTCTCTCCTACTATAGTCAATATCTGATTTACAACGAGTTGCTAATAACTTGGTTATCCTCGTTGTGGTTCATGTTCGTAGGTTAGACAGGTTCTATCTCTAAAAGCCCTAAGCCACGTAAAACTTGCAATTGATAAATTAGAGGCGTCTAGTTTAGATCGTTGCTGGGCTAGTGTTTTGATATGGTATTGTTGTAAGTAGATGTATGATGGATACTCCTACAACTCACTTAACGTGTAAGTTCCATAGACCTTGGCCTTACACACAAAGGAATGATAGAGATCATACCACGATGCAAATGATAGAGATCAAATGCATGGACCATATCATCTCACTTCACACATTAGATGTTAGCATCTTATACTGCTAGTTTGGCGCGTTTGGTAGCATTATAAGATGATCCCTCATTTAGATATCAAGATAAAATGTGTTCTTCCTTAAGTATGCACCGTTTTGTGGATCATGTTTTGAGGCATCACGTGATGATCGGGTGTTTTCAACTCTACGCTTTCATACAACGGGTGTAAGACAGTTTTACACACGCAAATACTAAGGTTCTTACTTGACGAGCCTAGCATGTACAGACATGGCCTCGGAACACGAACCAAAAGGTTAAGCATGAGTCATATAGTTGATATGATGCCCATATAGATGCTCGCCTTTGAAGCTACACCGACTCACGTGATGATCGGACTTGGTGTAGTGGATTTGGTTCATGTAATCACCAAAAGGACACGAGGGATGTCGTTTTTGAGTGGGAGTTCATTAGTAATTTGGATTAGTCGAACTCAATCTATCATAAAGTTAGTCTAAATATACTTTACAAATTCTGTTGTAGATGGCACCACCTGCTTTTAATTTTAATGTGTTCATGGAGAAAGAGAAACTTGCTGCGAATGGTAGCAACTTCACCAACTGGGCTATGAATTTGAGGATTCTCCTCACTGCTGCACAAAAGCAATATGTGCTAGATGCGCCGCTAGGCCCCCCACCAGCTCCTGATTCCCCTCACGAGGAAAAGAACGTCTATATAACTCGTCGGGAGGACCACAACTTAGTTCATTGCGGCATACTGTATGGGCTAGAGCCAGAACTTCGAAAGCGTTTCGAAAATGGCAATGCCTTTGATACCATGGGAGAATTGAAAATGATTTTCGATACCCATGCTGCCGTAGAGAGTTATAATGCTACAGAAAAGTTCTTTAGCTGCATGATGGAGGAAAACAGCTCTGTTAGTGAGCACGTACTCAAAATGTCTGGGTACGCCGATAAGCTTGTGTCCTTGGGAATAACGATTCCCATTGACTTAGGCATACATTGTGTTCTCCAATCTCTGCCACCTAGCTACAAGAGCTTCGTGATGAACTATAATATGCAGGGCATGAAGAAGTCTCTTCCCGAGCTTCTGTCAATGCTTAAGACTGCAGAAGTGGATATTAGGAAAGAACATCAAGTGTTGATGATCAATAGGACCACCGGTTTCAAGAAGGACAAGAAAGGCAAGCACAAGGGAAAGAAGGGTGGCAAGTCTGTTGCCACGCCTGAAAAGAAGCCCCGAGCTGGCCCTAAGTCTGACACTGAGTGCTGCTATTGCAAGGGGACTGGCCGTTGGAAGCGCAACTGCCCCAAGTATTTGGCGGACAAGAAGTCCGGCAAGGCAAACAAAGGTATATATGATATACATGTTATTGATGTGTACTTGACTAGTACTCGCAGTAGCACCTGGGTATTTGATACGGGATCGGTTGCTAATATATGTAACTCGGTTCAGGGGTTGCGGAACAAGCGACAACTAGCAAGGGATGAGGTCACGATGCGGGTCGGCAATGGATCAAGAGTTGATGTGATCGCCGTTGGAACGCTGCCTCTCCATATGCCATCGGGATTAGTTATAAACCTAAATAATTGTTATTTGGTGCCTGCACTGAGCATGAACATTGTATCTGGATCGTGTTTGATGCAAAGTGGTTATTTATTTAAGTCTGAAAACAATGGTTGTTCGATTTATATGAATAATATCTTTTATGGTCATGCACCTATGTTGAATGGTTTATTTCTGTTGGATCTCGATAGTAGTATTACGCATATTCATAATGTTGATGCTAAAAGGATTAAACTTGATAATGATATATCTACATATATATGGCACTACCGTCTAGGTCATATTGGCGTTAAACGCATGAAGAAGCTCCATTCTGATGGACTTTTGGAATCACTTGATTTTGAATCATTTGATACATGTGAGCCATGCCTTATGGGCAAGATGACTAGAACGCCGTTTTTCGGTTCAATGGAACGGGCGATAGATCTATTGGAAATCATACATACTGATGTGTGTGGACCAATGAGTATGTCGGCGCGAGGTGGATATCGTTATTTTGTTACTTTCAAGGATGATTTGAGTAGATATGGGTATATCTATTTGATGAAACACAAGTCTGAAACTTTTGAAAAGTTCAAAGAATTTCAGAATGAAGTGGAAAATCATCGTAACAGAAAGATCAAATTTCTGCGGTCCGACCATGGAGGAGAGTATCTTAGTTACGAGTTTAGCACACATATGAAAGACTATGGAATAGTTTCACAACTCACGCCTGCCGGAACACCACAACGTAATGGTGTGTCAGAACGTCGTAATCGTACTTTATTGGATATGGTTCGATCTATGATGTCTCTGACTGACTTGCCACTGTCATTTTGGGGTTATGCACTGGAAACAGCTGCATTCACTTTAAATCGGGCACCATCTAAATCCGTTGAAACGACACCGTATGAATTATGGTTTGGAAACAAACCTAAGCTGTCATTTCTTAAAGTTTGGGGATGCGATGTTTATGTGAAGAAACTTCAACCGGATAAACTCGAACCCAAAGCGGAAAAATGCGTCTTCATAGGATACCCTAAGGAAACGATTGGGTATACCTTCTATCACAGATCCGAGGGCAAGGTCTTTGTTGCCAAGAATGGATCCTTTCTTGAGAAGGAGTTTCTCGCGAAAGGTGTGAGTAGTCGGAAGGTAGAACTCAAAGAGGTTATTGAACCTTCTCTTCATGAAATGGCGAGTAGCACAGCTCCAAAAGTTGTTTCGGAGTTGACTTCACCTAATGAAGAGAGAGCTGATGATATTGATCATGAAAATCCGAAAGAGGACACTACCGAACCTCGCAGGTCAAGCAGGACACGTGCAGCTCCTAAACTGTACGGCAATCCTGTTGTGAATTTCATGGTTGATGAAATGGATGACCCTGCGACGTATGAAGAAGCGATGATGAGCCCGGATTCCAACAAATGGCTAGAAGCCATGAAATCCGAGATGGAATCCATGTACGAGAACCAAGTTTGGAACTTGGTGGACTTACCTCACGACCGAAAGGCCGTTGAGAATAAATGGATTTTCAAAAGGAAAACTCATGCTGATGGTAATATGACCATCTATAAGGCTTGACTTGTCGCAAAGGGGTTTCGACAAATTCAAGGAGTTGACTACGATGAGACATTCTCTCCCGTAGCGATGCTTAAGTCGGTTAGGATTATGTTAGCAATTGCTGCATATTTCGATTATGAAATATGGCAGATCGATGTCAAAACTGTGTTCCTCAATGGTAAGATTGAAGAAGAGTTGTATATGATACAACCTAAGGGTTTTGTCGATCCTAAGGATGCTAATAAGGTGTGCAAACTTCAGCGATCCATCTATGGATTGAAGCAAGCATCACGAAGTTGGAATCTCCGCTTTGATGAGGTGATCAAAGAGTTTGGATTTGTCCAAACTTACGGAGAGGCTTGTATTTACAAGAAAGTGAGTGGGAGAAATGTGGCATTTATGATATTATATGTGGATGACATATTATTGATTGGAAATGATTTAGATCTTTTAAACAGTGTTAAAAGTTATCTAAACAGCAAATTTTCGATGAAGGACCTTGGTGAAGCTTCATATATATTAGGCATTAAATTCTATAGAGATAGATCAAGACGCCTAATTGGGTTATCGCAGAGTACATACCTTTATAAGATATTAAAGAAGTTTAATATGGACGGAAGTAAGAAGGGGTTCTTACCTATGTTGCAAGGCAAGACAATGAGTAAGACTCAAAGTCCGGCTACGGCGGAAGAAAGAGAGATAATGGATAAGATCCCCTATGCCTCAGCCATAGGCTCTATAATGTATGCCATGCTATGTACAAGACCGGATGTGGCACATGCTATTAGTTTGACTAGTAGGTACCAATCTAATCCAGGTTCAGAACACTGGATAGCGGTCAAGAATATCCTTAAGTACTTGATAAGAACTAAGGATATGTTTCTTATATACGGAGGTGAAGAAGAGCTAGTCGCTAAGTGTTATGTCGATGCTAGCTTTGACACTGATCCGGATGACTCTAAGTCTCAATCCGGATACGTATTTCTCTTGAACGGAGCAGCAGTTAGTTGGAGGAGCTCCAAACAACCTGTGGTGGCTGGATCAACAACGGAGGCGGAATATGTTGCTGCTTCAGAAGCAGCGCAGGAAGCGGTTTGGATGAAGGAGTTCATAACGGAACTGGGTGTGGTTGCCAGTGCGTTGGACCCGATGGTGATCTATTGTGACAACAATGGAGCCATAGCCAACGCAAAGGAACCAAGGTCTCACAAGAATTCCAAGCATATTAAGCGCCGGTTTCACTCCATCCGCGAGCATGTCAAGGATGGAGATATAAAGATTTGTAAAGTGCACACGGACCTGAATGTAGCAGATCCGTTGACTAAAGTACTCCCTAGGGAAAAACATGATCAACACCAGAACTCCATGGGTGTTAGATTTATCACTATGTGAACTAGATTATTGTCTCTAGTGCAAGTGGGAGATTGAAGGAAATATGCCCTGAGAGGCAATAATAAAGTTGTTATTATGTATTCCTTGTATATGATAGATGTTTATTTTGCATGCTATAATTGTATTGATAGGAAACATCAATACATGTGTGTTCAATAAACAAAAAGGGTTCCTAGTCATGCCTCTCTTATAGACTAGCTTGTTGATTAACAGGATAATCAAGGTTTCCTGATCATGGATATTGGATGTTGTTAATAACAAGGTCACACCATTGGTGGAATGATGTGATGAACATTCATCCGAAGTATAGAATTACGATCAAGTCATTGTGTTTATATTGCTATAACATCATACGAAGTAATCTTTATCCTTAGACCACGAGATCATGTTAATTGCTAACACCGGAAGAGTATCTTGATAACATCAAACGTCACACCGTAACAGGGTGACTATAAAGATGGGTTCAGTGCTACGAAGGTGTTATGTTGAGGCTCATGGATCAAGAGTGGAATTTGTCAATCCAGATGACGGATAGATATACTCTGGGCCCTCTCGGTGATATCACATTAGGATAGCTTGCAAGCAAGTGATGTGATCACTAGAATGTTATATCACGGGAACAAGAAAAGAGTGGATGTCGGTAACGAGATCAAACTAGGTATGGAGATACCGATGATCGAATCTCGGACATGTAATATATCAAGAGACAAAGGGATTTAGTTACAAGCGTTAAAGGTTCTCACGATCACAGGAGTCATCGTTGAATGTGTAGGAGTCAGTACGGATCTCTAGGTCCCGCTGCTGATTATTGATCGGAGAAGGGTCTCGATCATGTCTGCATTATTCGCGAACCATAGGGTGGCACACTTAAGAGTTACCGGACACCATTTTGGAGCACATATGTTTCAGACGAAAGAATTGCAAAGCGCAGGAATTGTTTCAATAGAAACCGGAAATTGTTTCGGGTGAAATTGCAGAAGGTGGTTCTGCATGTGATATTGAAATATTGCAAGGGGCTATATGTGAATGTTTGTTATTAAAGTAATTAACAAAATTCTGAATAAATTTAATAAAAGAGTTTTATTAAATGAGAGAGCATTAAATTTGGAGAAACTTAATGCATTTAAAGTGGAGACTTTAAAAGGGAATGTGAAGAGGCATTTTAATGTGGAGGAGTTACCACGACATGAATGGGGGAGGTGAGGGGTCACCCCCCATGCGCCGGCCATGGAGAGAGGGGGCACCCCCCCTCCTCCTATAAAAGGCCACCCATTCCCTCCTTCATCCTCACACCTCCTTGTGAAGGATCTCTCTCCCCCTCTAGAATTATTTCCCCATGGTCTCGGATTAGCGAGATACATGTTCCCGGTAGCATTTCGTCTGGAAGGAGTTGCTGCTTCTGCTGGATCGCTGGAGCGAGGAGGTGGAGGTTGTCCGGTGGCTTGAACGTGTGTGCGAGTGCGGATGCACTGCTGAGTTGCGGCGCTCAGACTTCCTCACGATCTTGAGATCGGCAAGTGTACGACTACATCAACCACGAGTTCCTACTCATTAACAAAGCTCGTCGTCTTCGAGGGTAAGTTCTCTATGGATGTATGTCCACCCGTTTGCTTTGTACCTAGTAGATAGATCTTGGCGTGTAGTTCACACCGTAGGAAATTTTTTGTTTTCTATGCTGCAGACCCAACAAAGACTATTTTCTGGCGCTGTTGCCGGGGAGCATAGCTTTATTTATTAAGTTCACTTGGATTCTCTATTGTTCGCTGCTATCCATCCATCATGGGTAAGTCTCGTGATGGCAAGGTTCCTATTTTATCATCCACTACAAGAAGAGGTACGATTCTAAATACCTCTGTTGCTCTTGATTCACCATCTATTATGAGTAAGCTCGTTACACCACCACATACACATGCTACACACACTGCTACTACTGCTGAATCTGAAACTTCTGATACTTATGATGCTGCTTCTACTATGCTTGATAAGAGTGGTTCATTAGGTCCTTTCCTAGATGCTATGATT
Source organism: Avena sativa (assembly GCA_916181665.1). Lineage (NCBI taxonomy): Eukaryota > Viridiplantae > Streptophyta > Magnoliopsida > Poales > Poaceae > Avena > Avena sativa. The sequence goes on along the minus strand of OV702288.1, from coordinate 620,662,468 downwards.
GCTAGAACTATAGCTGGAAATACTGAAACTCCTAATGAAGACACTACTACACCTGTTAGTTCACCTGAGTCTAGTGAGAGTTATGATATTGAAGATGGTTATGTTGAGATGATCGATGAATTTATTAAAGAATGTAAAAACACCCATGATAGGAGCGCTGCTAAGAGTCTCCTTGAGAGGCGTACTATTAGGCCCAAATTGTCTCATATTGCTAAGTTTGCTGCTTCTCCCATAAACATTAAAGATAAAGATTATGATTTCTCTCTCGATCTATCTTACATAGCTATTGTTGAGAAAGAACCTTTTTGTGGGACTAAGAATGAAAGTGCGATAGCACATATGACTGAGCTTTCTACCATGAGTGGCTTGTTTTCTGATGATATTAAGATGTGTACTTACTTTGTTGCTAAGATTTTTCCCTTTTCATTAAAAGGAGAAGCTAAAACTTGGTTTACTAATTTACCTCCTGGATCTATTGATAGCCCTGATTGCTTGATTAGTACTTTCCTGCAGAAATATTTTCCTCCTAGTGCTAGATATGCTATTTTGCAGGAACTTTTTGACTTTAAACAGGGAGAAAAGGAGATATTGCCTAAATCATAGGCAAGGTTTTGTGCTTTGATTCATGCACAGGCTGGAAGTCCATTACCTAAGAATGAGCTGCTGGATATATTTTATAATGGACTAACCGACAAATCTAGGACATACCTAGATAGTTGTGCTGATTATGTTTTCAGGAATAGGACTCCCAAGGAAGCTGAGGAATTAATGGCTAAAATAAGCAAGAATTACAAAGACTGGACTCCTCCTGAACCAGCTATACCTGAAATAATTATACCTGAACCAACTATTTTAGTGCCTGTTCCAACATCAAAGAAGAGGGGAGTTATTGAATTAAATGATGAAGTGATGAAGGAAGCTAAGAAATGTCTTAAGGAGAAGGGAATTAAAGCTGCAGATGTCAATAATTTACCTCCTATAGAAGAATTATGTAAGCCTATCCCACACTCATCCACTATTGAGGTACACTCTCTCCAACACTTTGATGAAGGTGATATCCCTTACTCTAAACCTCCTGATCAATGCTTAGAAGAATTTGATATTTTTATTGTTAAACAAGATAATTTTAATAAAAGGGTGCAAAATCATCTAATGGAAAACTCTAGAGCCATTGTTGAGTTAAAAGATATTGTGGAAAGAACCTCTAATGATGTTAAAATGATTGTTAAACACTTTCAAATGGTTCAAAATCAAATAGATCAACTCATTAAAGTGCAAAAAGACTTGCTAGTTAACGCTACTAAAGAAAAACATGCTTATGAAATTAGAACTAGAAGTGGTGCTGCTACCTAGGATCCTCTATATCCTGAGGGGCATCCCAAAAGAATTGAGCAGGATTCTCAACAAGCTGAAAATAGTGGTTCTACTCGTAAGAAAAGGAAAAAGAAACATAAAACTATTGTAGAACCCTCTGAACCTGCTATAGATCCTAATAGTATATCTATTTCTGATGCTGAAACTGAAAGTGGTCATGAAGAAAATGATGTTCCTGATAAAGAAAAAGTTGAAGAAGAACCTGAAAACCACACTAAGAATACTAAATACACTAAAGAAGATTTTGTTGCTAAGAAAAATGGTAGTGAAAGAGAGCCTTGGGTCCAAAAACCTATGCCTTTCTGATAAGAAACACAAGTCAAAGGAAGATGAACACTATAATAAGTTTTGTGAGTGGATGAAACCTTTATTCTTGCAAATTCCTTTGACTGATGCTATTAAATTGCCTCCTTACTCAAAGTATATGAAGGATATTGTCTCGAATAAAAGGAAGATCCCTAATGAAGAAATTTCTACTTTGCTTGCTAATTACTCCTTTAATGGTAAAGTTCCTAAGAAACTTGGATACCCAGGGATTCCAACTATCCCTTGCTCTATTAAGAATAGTTATGTTAGAACTGCTTTGTGTGATTTGGGAGCTGGAGTTAGTGTTATGCCTTTCTCTCTCTATAAGAGACTTCAACTGGAAAAATGAATACCAACTGATATATCTTTGCAAATGGCTGATAAATCTACCACTATTTCTGTTGGTATATGTGAGGATGTACCTGTTCAAGTGGCTCATAATTTCTTGTATTAACTGATTTTGTTGTGCTTGAAATGCCTGAAGATGATAATATGTCTATTATTCTTGGGAGACCTTTTCTTAATACTGCAGGAGCTGTTATTAATTGTAATCAAGGAAAGGTGACCTTTAGTGTTAATGACAAGGAACATACCGTCTATTTCCCCAAGAAGATTGAAAGGACTTATGGTTTGAATTCAATTGAACATGTTGAGGGCATTCAAGATGGAGAGATATATTGTCCCATACCAAGAGAAAATTTTGAAACTATTATGATTGGAACCATTGCTATCAAAGTGAGGTAAGATAATCATTAGTGTAATACAAAGCTTTGTCTCATATGAAATTGTTTTGGTAACAAGACCTGATCAACCTTGTTAACAAAAGAATTTCATTGAACAAAACAATGTTTTCACCGTGATTATCTCTGCTTACTTTTATTCTATCCATTTTAGTTTTTGCTTTCGTTTAGTTTACCTTTCTTGTGCTAGTTGCTTGCATTTTAGAGTGTCTTAGAACTTCTATAGCTTTTGTTTTGTTTTGCATTGCATCATATCCAAAAAAATCTTTCTGTCAGAAAATCATTCATCTATGCCTGAAAAATGCCCAAAAATAAAGTGTCTCGAAAAATTCCAGAAAATTCATATTAAATTTTTACGTAAAAATGGGGAAGAGGAGTGCCTGGAAGGTACTAGGGGGACCCACCAGGCAGGCACACCACCTGGTGGCACGGCCTGCCCTCGGTGGCGCCATGCCATGGTGTGGGCCACCCCTAGCCCTCCACTCACTCTCTCACTTGCCACTTTCTTCTCTCTCCCGAGTAAGCTCCAGTTCATTGCTCAAAATCGTGTTCTTACTGTGCTTGCTCTCGATTTTTTGATCTCCTTGCTCAGCCCATCTTTGTTGCTGAAATTTGGAGCATTTGTTCTCCGGTATGTGACTCCTCCACTTGTCCAAGTAGATTTGTGTTTAGTGGATTATATCTTGAGTATTTTGCTGCTGTAGGTGACAGGTTATGAGAGCTTGTAAGCTTGTTTGATGCTTAGAGATATAGTTTTGATGCATGTTTAGGCTTCTTACAAGTCCCTATGAGTAGTACCCTTCATTATATTCATTTTGCAATCACTTGTTTAATAGGTGTTTAAATTTCAGAATACCAAGCATGAACAACCATACCTTTGGAGAGATATTTGAGAGGGATGCACCTAGGAGGTCGAGGCCCTCAAGATCAGCCTCTCGGTTTAGGCCATCATACAACGAAGATCTCATTGCAACTCGTATTGGTAATGAAGGGGATGATGGGGATGCTCACCCATCTACTTTTCCTTGTTTTACTTTCTTACAAGCTGCAGGGATTCTTGATGATTTCTTGCTACTGATTCAGAGGGTTGGTTTGACCTCATATATGCAAGATGAGACTGAGCAATACGCTATGCTCACCAAAACCTTTGTTGAGAGCTTCGTGTTTACTAACACGCCCTATCAGTCAACTGTCTCTTTCAAAATTTATAACCTGCCCTTCACCATGTCATTGGAAAGATTTTGCAGTGTTGTAGGTGTAAGCATGATAGGGACCGTGAAGAAAATTCAAGGGCGACCCGCTGATTTGCCGGAGCTTTACCCAGGGGTGACCAATGATGATGACCGCGTGGCGCAGCGCAGAAAGATAAGAAACATCCAACTCCCTACTCTTAAATACTTTGCATATTATCTTGCTACTAGCGTTCTTGGTAGGAAGAATACGAGTAATATCTCCAACTATCATTTAGCCTTCCTTGATGCTGCGCTTAACAATGATACTCGGTACAACCTTGGCTCGCTTATTGCTCGCCGCCTAGCTGCTAGGGGGACTATCTATGGGGGCATCATTGCCTCACGTATGGTCAATGCATTAGGGCTTTCAGTAGACCCCAATGATTCTATATTGGCACCACAAAGGCTTGACCTTGTTGCTATGAAAACACATCAATTTGTCACTGCTGATTCTGAGTTGGATAGTTTAGTATATAGGATGTAGTTTACTGACGGGGATGAGAGGGAGATCCCTTTGCCGCAGTCTACTTTGTTTAGTGTTCACAGGAGACTATGGTCGCGCTCCAAGGAGGAGGTGGATGAGCAGCTCCGCTTGCTGGGCTTCCATGGGTAGCACCAGGAGGACGTGCCCTCCTACGATTACTTCGCGCACTACGGAGGGACGTAATCGAGCTCGCACCAGGACGAGGGTACCTCCTCGTCGTACCACGGTGACACTTCATCCTGGCCAGCTTGGGATTGACACCCACTTAGGCCAAAAGCCTAAGCTTGGGGGAGGTACGCCGACATCGCACTCATCTCCATATCATTTTGCGTCGGTACTTTGTATATTCATGTTTCGTTCTCTTTTTAGTTTTCGTTCTTTCTTTGCTTTTGCTTTCTAAAACACAAAAAGACCAAAAAATATTTCTGTTGTTTCTCTTTGGTTTGCTTCTTTTTCTCTTTGCCTTGGTTTGTTTTTCCCTTTTTGCTTTGTTTGAACTATTCAAAAAACCCAAAAAAGATTTTGCTTTGCTTGTTCTTCCTTTTTGGTTCTTGCTTTAAAAAATCGAAAACACCAAAAATATTTGTTGTTCTTCTTTGGCTTTGTGAGTTTGTTGCAGGGTTCAGCAGTCCTCAGTGGGATTTGGTTTCATATTATTATTCAAGCCACACAAGTGAAGGGCAATAATGAGAATTAATGACAACTTGAGGTGTGGTAAGAGGCTGGTAATGAACTCTATTTGTTTTCATTTTTGTACATATACTCATCATTGTGGGCATGCTTAGCCTATTCGTGTAGGGTGTATGTTATTTATGGATGCTTAGTAGTTATTGCTTTTATATGATTAGTTCCAGCTTGCTAATAGTTTGTAGCATGTCTTATGAATGTTTGCTTGTATTACTCTATTCATAACTTGGTATGACACCGTGGTATCCTCCTCTGAATGTTTCATCTGAATTGACTTGGCACATGCTCACGCATGCATATGACTGAAATAATCAGTTGAGCCTCGATAAATTATTTTGCCTTGAGGGTCTTGAATCACTTTCATGCCATGATTAGTCATGTTTTGTTGCAAGCATGATTATGACAGCTATTGCTCTCTCGTTTGTCGCTCCCTTACTATTGCTAGCCTTTACTTTCACTGAGTATGTTTTACTCATGTTTCCAACTCCGTAAAACCAAATATTGCCAAAGTGTCCACCATACCTACCTATTAGCATCATTTGCTATTTCCGTGCATATTCAATATGCCTTGTTTTCTTCCGAATAAAATGTTTGCTTGTTATGAGAAAGTTAGTTAGTAAAGCTCTCACGAACTTGATGGCACACTTTATTTTCTGCACTTAATAAACCTGAACCATTGTGACTGTCCATGAAAGTTATATGCTTGCAAATTATAGGCTGGGGATTAGCAGAACCGTGCTATCACAGGGAACGCTTTCAACACCTATAAATATATATACCCAGTTGATACCATGCTCTTTTGTTTGCGGATGTCGTCGGTGTGAAATAAAAGGGGAGCATGTAAGTCCATGGAGTTATGTATGTGTGTTAGAGAAATGCCTGGGCCGCCGGTCTAATCCATGCCGTCATGGTGGAAACCTGCAGCGTAACCATAATGATATCTATGAAGCATTCTTCTTATAAAAAAGAGAGAAATAGCCATTGAGAAAAAGAAAAGAAAAAAAAGAGATTTGAGAAAAGAGGAAAGAGAGAAAAAAGCACCATTTTCCCATGGTAAATAAGAAGATTGTTGAGATACTCATTGTCTACTTGCCTTGTCATTTTGATATGGGGATTCTTCCGTATCATCGGGCAAGGGGTACCCCATTGGCGGTTCTCTATAATACACACGTATTTACGATGACAAGAACTTACAGGTAACTAAAGTTGAGTAGCATGAGGAGCGGCCCTCGTACTTAGGGGACATGGGATTTCCAGTTTATAGTCTGTCAAGCATATAACTCAGATTGGACCTCACTTTCACCTTAACTATATTAAAGATGCTTATGATAGGGGCAATGAGAGCTCAAAGCTAATGAGTACCATACTTTCAGCATTTGGAAGCCTTTCAAACTATTCAAACCCTTTTTATTTCCTTGTTGAGTCTCCACTTATTCTATAAGCACTTCTTTGAAAGCATAGTTGTCATTCTTTGTGCCTGTCTCATTACTTGATTATTTGTGTTATGACTTTGATGCTTGTATCTTTGATATCTTTACTTCTAGTCTTCACTTGAACTTCAGAGGTGCCTTGGCATTCACAATAAAAAGGCAAGTGTGATACCACTCTATCATACCTTGTTATGAGCATTATAATGTTGCTTATATTTATACTTCATGCTACTTATTATTTTTGAGTTGGAATCTCTTCATAGCTTGCAATGCCTATTAAGTAAACTTAGTTGCATACTCCTTATTATGAATTGTCTAAGTAGTTAATCACATGCTGAGAATATATACATCATATGAAGCAAATGTGTTTGTGAAAGTTTCTTTTATCGCACTCAGTTTTCAACTGAATTGCTTGAGGACAAGCAATAAGCTAAGCTTGGGGGGAGTTGATACGTCCAAAACGTATCTACTTTCCCGAACACTTTTGCTATTGTTTCTCCTCTAAACTTGTGTGATTTGGATGCAACTAACGCGGACTGACGCTGTTTTTAGCAGAATTGCCTTGGTGTCTACTTTTTGTGCAGAAAATCAACTATCAGGAAAAATCCCGGAAGATATGCCAAAAATCCTATTTCACTAGAAGACTCCCGGAGCCAGAATACGAGACGGAGGGGGGCTAGGCCCAAGCCACACCACCTGGCCGCGCGGGCTAGCCCAGGCCGCGCCAGGGGGTGGTCTGGCCGCCCTAGACATCCCATCGGTCTCCCTCTTCTCCTATAAGAAGCCTTCTGACCTAAAAACTCTGGGTGGGTCGACGTTTTTCCAGAAGGAGTTCCGCTCCGCCGCCACCACCAGATTCCATAAAACAGCACCAGAAACTCCATTCTGGCACCCTGCCGGGACGGAGAATTGGAGGAGATCATCGCCATCATCATCACCATCGCTTCTCCATCGACCATCCATGTTTCCCCCATCTATGAGTGAGTAATCCCCCGCTATAGGCTATGGGGATGGTAGGGATTGGATGAGATCATTCATGTAATGGCATCAGATTGTTAGGGCATGGTGCCTAGTATCTTCTATTAGTACTTTTTGACTTTGTTGCGACTTGTTATGCTTAATGCTTGTCACTAGGGCCCGAGTGCCATGATTTCAGATATGAACATGTTATTGATTCATTAGGATGGTATTGTTTATGGTCTTACCTGCAAGTTGTATACACACGTTGTTGTCCGGAACCAATGGCTCCGAAGTGACAGAAATCGGTATAACCGGAGGGAATGGATTTGATGTAAGGATCACATGTGTTCATGAAGTGTTAATGCTTTGCTCCGATGCTCTATTAAAAGAAGCACCTTAATTGCCAATAGTTCCGTTGAGGCCCCGCTGCAAACGGGCTGGCAGGACAAAAGATGTTGTGCAAGTTCTTATTGCGAGCATGTATGACTATATATGGAACACATGCCTAGGATTATCTAGTACTTGGATGCTTTATCTTATTTATCTGCAATTGCCCTATGTTCTGATTGCTATGTGAATTGTTTTGTCCATGCAACGCCCGTCCATCCATCCCTATGCCTACCACACTCGAATCTTACTGTTTACTGCTATTGTTAATGCTATCTTTTACTTTTACTACTGCTATTACTTTACTATTGCTACTACAAAACTGTTGCTACTGATAAACTGATGTGAGCAAGATTGTTTCCAGGTGCAGCTGAATTGACAACTCAGTTGTTAAGGTTTATAAATATTCTTTGGCTCCTTTTGTGTCAAATCAATAAATTGGGTTTCATTTCCCTCGAAAATACTGCGATACACCCCCTATACTTGTGGGTCATCACCTGCCCTGAGGCCGCGACAGCCTGCCGAGGAAGGCGCAACAGCGGAGGAGGCAGGCGCACGGGCGCGGTGTAGATCCTCGATGCCGATGGTCGGAGTAGAGGCGCGTCGGGATGACGACGGCGGTGGGCGACTCAATCTGATCTAAGATCGGTAAACCAAAAAAGAAAACCGATCAAGAGATCGGAAAAAAAGACTTACAAGGCAGCCGGTCACGGATCGGCGGACGAACCTTGCGTACGGGTTACGCGGCCCCCGGCGGAGATCATGGAGATCGACCTCCCCAGGGGCGGCGCGGCGGAAGCGTGTTGCTCGGCTAGCGCGACGCCATAGGAGGGGGCAGCGCAAGGTTAGGGAGAGGCGGCGACGACGCTAGGGTTTTGGCGGCGGCGGCTCTAGGGTAGGATCGAATTTATGGTTGATACCATGTAGAAGGATAGAGAGAGATATATTAACGGAATATGTTGGATATATTATTGAGCCTCATGAGCGAGTATATATAGGCGTATAGAGGATTATCTTGGAGTACGAGTCAAGTTAGGACTGTATGTAAACAGATCCTAACTCTATCTAAACTACCATAAAACCGTATATATCTAATACTCTAACAGTCACCAATGCCCCTTCGCCGGAGACAAAGAACTTGAAGACCCTACGGGTCGAACACGGTAATCAGAGGTTCCCTCACTCTCCTGTCCCCGTAGCGGTCGACGGAGGGTAAGGGAACTAGCGGTGATGACGTTGGCGTCCGAGGGGCAGAGTTGATCGCCTTCCGCTGGAAACCCTAGAAAAAACACTTCGCAAAGTTTTACTTTTTTCTTTAATCTCAACAAATAGTTATTTGATTAATTCATATAATTGGTTTAATAACTAAGAAAATAATTCATGTGTTGTAAAGATAAAAGGAATTTTCACATGTCCAAATATAAATGTTTATGTAATTCAAAAATAAATGTCCGCATATCTAAGAAAAATGTTCATGTAATTTTCAAGAATATTCTTGTACGTGAAAATATAATTATTGAGAAAATAAATAATGTTTACATATAAAAAATCCTTCTATTAAAAATGGCACATATATTTTTTATAAATTTGCATGTATATTGAAGAAGATGTTCATAGGTCATAAATAGCACGAACACCATGATGTTTTACAAATAGAGAGATGTTCCGGAGGTGGTGTTTTGGCTCACCAGTGCAATGAACCTATTATGAAAAATATATAAAATACAAATTTTAAAATGTTAAAATATTCTGAAAGAAAATTTTGCGTGTATATCCAGATGTTTTGTGGTCGTACACAAGTTTTTGAGAAAAAGGATTTATTTGACTTGTGTAAAATGACAAAAAAAAAGGGTAAAAACAATTGATCCGAATTTACCTTTTTTACACGGGGCACCAAAAAACTGTACTTTTTACCCCAGTAATTGTGTGCGAACGTAGAATGTCCTGGTGTACATAGGAATATATTTTAATTTTATATATATTTTGGAATATGTTTTCAAACAATGGGTCTATCTGTACCGGTGAGCCGAACTGGATTTCCGATCTATTCTTGCGATTATGGAACGAATGGAGTACTAAATAACGGCAAATAGAGTGTCTCACTTTGTCATCGATGCTCATCGCACTTGGTAGCCTTTCCTTCTCCCTCTTCCTCTCAAAATCAATGAACCGGCTGATACTACACATGACATGACATATGAGGCGACTCTTCTCACATAATCCACTATCTAGTGGAATTAGATGCCTCTCATCTGCTACGGAATTGCTTGCTCAAATTGGTCTCATCTCATCATTCGGATGCACGGGCAGGTAGTGGTTAAGAAAGAGACGGCTTTTGGACTGTAACAGGGTAGAGGTACAGCTAACTACTGGACATACTCCTGTGTCAACTACACTTCTTCACTTGACAAGCCGCCAGAAACATCACTCTCCTCGCTTACCAATTCAGCGGCTGACCTCGAATCTACGCCTTTTGTTTGCTAGCCTACCTACTCATCACCAAACAGGTGGATTTTATACTGGTACATTCTTGTCCGTCTGTTAAGCTGACCACGCAACATTGTCGCCTTCCTCGCGACGTAGCATAAATCCCGGGTGCTCCGCCACTTGTTCATCCGGCTGCTAGCCATTGTCGCCTTCCTCTTCTCAGCTGTCAACGAGAAGGAGAGCACAGAGACACAGGAAGGAGTACATAACCAGTAAATTTGGATAACCAGTAAAGCCATATCATGATTTCAGGGACACAGGATGGAGTACACAGCTCTCAAGGACCAAAGCACAGATCGAGCAGCTTAGCATACACACACCTTTCCAGGATTACATGATGTAGTAGTACAAAGCGAGGAGATAAAAGGCTAGCACAGAGCAACTTAGTGTACATACACGATTATACATACATAGTAGTACAAAGCGACAACTTATTGCACTACACCTCAGCTACAGTACTAGCTTATTACGGCACAAAAAGCAGCTACCTAATCATATCTAGATCCGTACAAATCACCATATCGGGACAAGGTCGCTGCCCAAGGGACAAGGGGCGATAAGGTAGTAGTACACACAACCTGGATGTATTTACAATCATGCGGCTGGATGCAATGGGGTCACCCAATCAGGGCAGTCCGGCCTCTGTCCGGCGAGGGAGTGTTAGGCAAGAACCTGGGCTTGACTATCCACACACGGTTCTGGATCAACCGCCATGCGCAACATGCTCTCTGCACTGGGGGGCGTAAACTCGATGTTCCAGAAGGGCCGTGCCATGAGGAGGAGCTCGAGGCCTGTCGGGGAGGCTTTATAGCCTTGCACCCATATGTACCTCAGCGAGGGCATCTGGAGCACCGCGAGGGACAGGGCTCGCTCGCTGAAGCAGCAGCTCCTCAGCTCAAGCTTCCGCAGGTTGGTGCACCCTACTGCAAACCGGATCAACCCGAGGTCAGACTCACCAACGTTGCCCAGCAGCATGTACTGGATGTTTCCACTGTACTGCCCGATGTAGTCGAGGCCCGTGTCTGAGAGCCCTCCAGGTCTCAGGTAGAGAGCAAATCTCCGGAGCTTGGTGCAGCTCCTTAACAGAGCACGGACACCGTTGTCAAGGGGCAGATCAGTTACCTGCTTTTGTCTGTCAAGTAGGACAAGACGGAAGTCATAGAGATTTTTGCAGAAAGTCCCAATAGATTCCAGAGCCCCGTTGGTGATATCGGACACATAGGCAGCTATGTACTCCAGGTCACGGCAACCAACAGCTACAGCTGTCAGGCCTAACTGAGAAACTCCTCCTTGCTCTTCTTGTAGGCCTGGATCATCGTCCCCTCGCTCAATTCGAAGCCTTCGTAGCTTCTTGCATGTGTCGCCAACAACTTCTAGCCCTCTATCTCCTATTACATTCCTCACCTGTTGACAAAATCTACTGTCAATAAAAATGACAGTACCACAAATTGCACACGCCCAAATGCAGCGGTATATGAGAAACATTACCTCAAGAACCAATAGGTTTGGACATTTTGAGATAATCTGGCAATGATCCTCGGTGGTGAGAAAAGTGTATTGCAAGTCCAGTTTCTTAAGTGAAGCAGAAAAGGGAAAGATAACAGGCATCTCATTTGTCCCCATGTACGTAAGCCCCAAGAAGCATACTCTTGGTGGAAACTTGACTCTTTCATACTTTGTAAGCTCTCCTACCTCATAGAACGCTCCTCCAGCAAAATCTTCCAATGCATTGGCTGCCTTGAAAAAATCAACCAGATCTGAAAGATCACACTCGCTCATCTTCAAAGAGAGTAATGATTTGCAGTTCTTTGCTAGAAGCTCCAGATCAGCTGGTGCCACTTTGAGCTCAGTCATGTAGAAGTTCAGTGTCACAAGAACAGAATTGTTGGCAGCAAGTTCATGAAGCCATTCACCACCATTATCAATAATCGGGCATTCTTCAAGAAATAAAGTTCGCAAGGATCTGTCAACATATTTTAGAATAAAATGTTACTGCAGTCATAGCACGCAATCATAGCAGTGATGATAATGAAATTGTTGCGAAAACATTTACCACACAAAAAATGTCTTGCTAAGAACAAAGGAAGAAGGGAAAGTGAGAAACAATATACAACCAGAACAGCCACCACAGTTTGTTGCCTCCAATATTGAGAAGTGAACTAATGACGAACCAGGAAATATGTAAGGGCATGTCCAAACCTAATGAACATGTCCCCTTGTTCTGTCCTCTTTCATTAATAGTATTAGTAGGACAGCGAAACAGCCATAAAAAACCAAGCCAGTTAGTTTTATCAATTACTGATCCTTTGTAGAATGCTGTACTTCAGTCATCCACCTCCGCATGTGAACCTGACAAGCTTAAACATTGAAAATAGATCTGTACTTTCAGCACAGGTCATGCTCGCATTCTACGGAAAAATAATTTTCCTGACACAACTACATAGTTGCAGAATTCAGACTAAGCAAAGTTAACATTGCCAGGTGGGAACCAACTTGCAACTTCATTTTGGTTCAAAAAATGTTTCACAGGAACGGAGGTCGTCTTGTTTAAAGTCCAATCAGAGTAGTACAATAGCACTCCTGGGGGAGATAGATCACCTGCCTGGTACAACCTAATAAAGTTTGCTAAAGCCCGACTTGGTTGGGACTTCGGGGCTGCTTCGAATCAATAACTACAAACTAGAGACTTCACACACACCCGGATCAGACGTATGTTTTACAAAGGGATGACAGGTAAACAATTGAACTACACCAGATCTCATGAATCTCCCTCTGGCAGTATCTCATATAATGCTCATATGAATCTGTTGTACTAGAAAAAGTCTTGCATATAATGCCCATCTACGGATGTCTTGTACTCCCTCCATCTCAAAATTCTACACTAAATAGTGTCTAGATACATCAAAATTAAGACAAATTTGAGACAACTATTTTGAGACTGAGGGTAGAAAATTGTGTGTGGAAGCTAACTTGAAACCTCCCTCCGATGAAACCAGAAAGTGAGTCAGCGAGCTACACAAGGCTGTGTATTTATAACAGAAACAGCCATGATAGAACAAACAAATATCTAACTATAGAAACTGACACGTAGCTCGTCCTTATCCATTACTACTCCATTTGGCGAAACCAACTAACACCGGTCATCAAGATCAGTCCTAATTCCTCTTCTAGGAAGAAAAGGCATTCCGAACAGATCAACTGGTAAATTGCTGCAACTAGGCGAGCACACATCAACATGCAAGAAGGTAAAAAATAAAAGGGGGCGCGGACGCATGAGAAAGGAAGCTACCTGCAGGAGCGGGCGATGAGGCGGAGCGAGTCGGTGGAGAAGCCGGAGCACTTGTCGAGCCTGAGCTCCTGCAGCATGTGGCCGCGGGCGCGCACGAGGGCGACGAGGTCCTCGTCGGTGACGGTCATGCGGCGGAGCTTGAGCGCCTTGAGGCACTCGAGCGGCGCGGCGAGGCCCGCGACCCAGGGCGCGGCGTAGGCGCCCCAGTCCTCCGGGATGAGCCCGTACATGGCTGCGCGGGGCTTTCCCTTGAGCGCGAGCGACTCGAGGCGCGGGAAGCGTGCGAGGAGCCGCGCCGGGTCGGCGGCGTAGCAGAAGGCGACGGTGACGTGCTTGCGCGTGAGCGCGTCGATGCGGTGCCAGCGGCGGCAGACGAGCGAGGCGGCCTCCCTGTCCCGCGGGGCGTCGACGTAGCCCATGACGAGGTGCAGCGCCTCCTCGGGGACGCCGCAGCCGAAGCTGCTGAGCGCGCGGGTGAGCCGGCGCGGCTCGGGAACCTCCCCGCCCATCGGATCGGGCGGGGACGCGGATCGGCTACTGCTGCGCCCGCCGGAGATCTGGCCCGAGCCCGGCGAGGGACTGGAGCATGGAGATTCCTCGCCCCTTTTTTCCCTGTGGGCAAGGAGGGGAAGGGAAATTATTGGAGGGAGAAGGGAGGGATAGGAGGAGGGTGAAGCGAGAAGGAACAGAGGCTCTGGGGGAGGAGGCAGCGTTTACTTGCTTTTGCTGCGCGGTTCGTCCGGTGGTGCCGCGCCACGTAAGCCCCGCCGGTGGAGGCGATAAATGGCTTCGCCCACCGGGTACAGCACAGTACCACCAGTGCTACCACTCTACTGCTCCTAGCTCAGTACTCCCTCTGTTTCAAATTACTCCGCCGGCGCGCTTATGTAGGTGAACTAGTACTCCCTATTTTTCATTCAAAAAAAATCCTCGAATTTTTGAAATAGATAGTATGAAATATGTACTACGTATATCAAAAATTCTAAGAATTTTTTGATGAAAAACGAGAGAATACTAGGCCACCTAGGTAAGCGTGCGCGCGGAGTAATTTGAAACAGAGGGAGTACCCACTACCCAGTAGCCTAGCCCGACTAGACTGAGCCAGCTGCTGCCGATGCTCATCTGCCCTGAGTCACATGACCATTTCTTTTCTTTTCAGAAAATATATTGATTTCTACGTATTTACATGCGCCAAATACGTAGAAAATGGAGTAACCCATACTAGATATTTTCTTCAAAAAAAAAAGTTTACATCTAGTGCAAAGATAGTGTGGTCACGGCAGCTACTCGTGTGGTCATAGATAGCGGCCAGTGGATTTAATACAACTAGTGGATAATCACCCCCAATCTTGTGCAAGATGGCGTTGCATAGGCCTCACTTGTGGACGGCATTATTGCGTGCTTGCTCCTTGTGGTTCCCTGCCCATCTTTATACGGATGCTTCTTTTTCACTGGGCCACCAAATTTGCAGAAAATAGCAATAGAAAATCTGGATAAGACCACTCTATGCAGAGCTTAGATTAGCAGGCTGTGCGCGCAAAAGCAGCGACATGTATAAAAGATGGCAGTTGGTACATGATGTGTGCCAATACACAGGAATGTGGTTGCTTAATTGCTAACCATGTTCGCATGGTTGCCCTTTTCTTGCCATGCTTTCTTTTCAAGATTTTTTTTAAGTGTGACTATTTAATGGTATATATTATTTGCGCAAGAGTGTTGTGTTATTTTCATTCATTAAGAGGAGTAAAATGAACACAAGGACGAGATGAGTACAAGTCATTCACACCGAAAATTATGTTTGAGTATTGGGTGATATGTATTTTTTGTGCACTGAGTGTTGTGTTATTTTCATCCATTAAGAGGAGTAAAAAAAGATACAAGGACAGGATGAGTACAAGTCATTCGCACCGAAAATGAAGAACAAAACTAGTATGATTAAAACGGGAGAATAGGGAGGAGAAATAGCGAGGACTACCTAGAAAGAAGGAGACATAGCTCGGCGTCACAAATCTCGTCGGCTCAACCAAAGTGCAGAAGCTACTTCCATCTTCATCTAACCAACACAGAAGAGTCTTTTGGCTGCCACCAGACAACACACCTCGGAAGAAATGTTGTATGAGAATCAGGTGATCAAGTGGGCTATGGACTCGCTAACCTGAATCCAAATGAAATAATGAAACCATTCCACAACATGGTCAGGAAATTTAGTGTGTGCACGATCATAAGTTGGTCTTAACTGTGAACACGATCATGAAGCAACAAAACGAGTGAAGCATGAGAAGGATAAGGGAACCCTAAGAGAAGGGGAAAGGGGGCGGACGGAAAAGAGTGATGGGAAGTGAGATGACCCCAATCATTACCAGGTGGTGGCACACTAATAGCCTACGGGTAATTATCTTTCCTCAGGCTAGGAAGTGAGCTTGATCCGGTACAATAACAGCAGCGGTCGAGACTAGAATGAGAAGGAAAGCAGCGTGTGGAACGGAAGAGAAGGAGGGTTGTGTGTGCGATAAGTGGGCAAGAGAAGCATAGGAAAAGATACGATGGATGTCACGACGGTGAGTGGAAGAAGATGATAACCTTTAGGTGGCACACCATGTCTATTTCTTCATAAGAATTCTAATGACTTGTGCACTTTGTTACCATCTCCAACTAGACATCCTTAATAATAAACCAATTAAAGGAGAGTACATGGATGCTAGATAGATATCTTCGGTTTCCAATGGAATGGATTTTCATTACGTGTTTGCGCCCTAAGCATATGATGTGGCGTCGCCCTAGCAACATCCATTTTTTCTAACTATACTATGAATTAGAATAATTGAACTAAATCTTGGCTCAAATGAATTCCTGTGAAATTACATGAAGTCCTTACTTCAAAATAAGTGTTAGCGTCCGTTAAGCTAATCAATCTCCATTCCATGAAGCTCATAACAAAAACAAAGCACTAATCCACGTACGTAGGCCAGGGACTATGAACGGCGAGGCAGTTGAGCTCGTGAACGCCCACCCAGACGGGCTGCGAAAGCGATAGCGGTTCATAGCTGCTACGTAGGTACATCATCCTACGATCGGCTGGAGAGGGCGAAGCCGAGATGCCTACTTCAAGGAGGGACGCAGCGGTACCGTACCACCCTATCAAAATCATTTGCATCCATCAGCATCGCGATATAATTTAACAGCAAGTGCACTAAATTAGTAGACAGCGGCTGGCGCTACCACCACGGAGAATCACTGACTTTTCAAGGCACAGGCAAGAACCAAAAAAATTGCCACCACCTGAATAGTATTCCCTCAGTCCTAAAATAAGTGAGGTGAGTTTGTCTAGATTCGGATGTATCTACACGTTTTAGTATATAGATATATACGAATTTAGACAAACACAAGTTACTTATTTTGAGACAGTATAATTCTAGTCGCAGATTTTCCCGTAATCTTAATCGTGTCAGAGTAGATTCTGCATCAAAGTTTTTTTACTTCTGTGTCTGGCATCAGTTGGACAAATAGATCGCAGCAGCTCATCCATCGAGTGCTGCACCTGCACAGGAGGTCAGATATTTTTAGCGGCGGCTACGCGATCATTTTTATGCACGAATCTCGGAGCGGAAACAAATATCTTGTGCAGTGTGCTGGATGCCTGGATCTCGATCGAGCGAATCCAGCGCGGTGCATGCAGCGGCACTCCTCATCAGGTGCACCGTCCACCTGGCGAGGTCCCCGCTTCACTATCGCTGCAGACGGGCCCACATGGACCCCGCCCGAAGGTGGGGATTGGTTCCTTGGTCTGCTGCGCTTGCTTTGCTCCCATTCCACGGCGTCCGACACGTGGGCCGGGATCCGCAGTCCGTCAGAAGCTCTGCCGTACGTATGTGGACGAAGGTGATAAATTCCGCGAGAGATACGGGTACCACCCTGAGTTAATTCATGTACGGAGTAGTAGTACTACAGTGAGTGAGTGAGCTCGTCCGCTGGCCGCTGGCTTGGTCTTGTGATTCGGAAGATTGGGGTATTTTTAACGGTTGGCAGAAAAAAAAGGTTTTGACAATGCATAAACAGCATGCTTGTTTGTTCTCCGAGATACGGCCTTCGTGCGGTGTATACCGCCTGGCGGCCTGGAACGAGAATATATTTACTGAATGACGGATTGCGTGTTTAGCTAGTATTTTCTGATCTGCAGAAAGTCTATGCAGAGTTGTGCATCCGTACTTCTCTTGTCCGTACCTATAGACTTTCTCCAAATGTTGACACTCTAGAACCGTCATGATCGAATACCAATGATAAGAAAGATCGTGACCCTACTCCCAGAGGTAAACACTGCTGCAACGACATATTTTTCCCCTTCCTTCTTTTTTGACACCTACCGCGGCATCGCAGCTACAAATTTGTACGTAGTATATGTACTACTAGTACAATCAACAAACAATCGTTACACATACCTATAGATACTATCCGATACCACCGCATCAAAATGTCCTGTGACTTGCGCTCGCACTCCCGAGGGCAGTGCACATGTAGCACGGTTCCATTACCGTGGAACGGCAAAGGGATAAGATGGGCACGTGTGATCCAACTTGCACCGGTTCCGGGAGAGGAGATGACGAGACTTCACAGTTGAGGAACCGGATTAATTATGTAACAAGGCCGTCCATGACTTGCAGACAGCTTGCAAGCAAGTTGCATGCATGGATGGAGGAGGAGGACGACGCGGTCCGAAGTCCGGACTTGGGTGCAGCGGACAGCGACGCACGGACGCGACGCGAGCGACCCAAAACTGCAATCTTTTAACGACGCAACTGGGGATTTGGAAGGAGTACCGAAAGCGTTGGTGATAAGTTTAAATAAGGGCCTAGTTGCAGCTTAAGCCACCGGCATCTGCATGTTGCTTTGCCTTGCGTCATTACTCCTGTTGGCAGATAGAGATAGGTATGGGCCAAAGGCATGATCATGCAGGCCATTTCTGCTCCTTTGAGTACCCGTGTCTATGGGTCAGACGGAAGGATCCTACTCAAAGCAGTCATGTGCACTCGAAGAATGCTAACTCTAATCTAAGAATTTGCTAGAGGGAAATAATTGCATGATGTGGGTTGAGCAGGAAGAAAGTGTTTGCGTCCGTTTACTGTTCATGATCGCCCTTTCTTCTGCAAAGATACACCTACGCTCAAGATCCTTTAATGTGTGGATAGATGCGTAATAACTGTACCAAATATGCACAAGCTTCAAGGTTTAATAGGCAGATTAAAAAGAGCTATCAACCAGCAGCTCTCCATTCCATTTCACAGACGATGAAGCAAAAGTGACAACTATTACTGGCAGTTACATGCGCAAGTCATTTTCGATCTAGAAGCACAATGGAAAATAAAAAATCACGCCTTAGCTCAAAAAAAAATCCCAATGGGCACGGATTTGTCGACTACTGCTATTTCGCATCTGCACACATGGTCGTAGCCCTGTAGGGAGATTGATTCCCTGTACGTGGCCATTCATCGTAGGCCTAGCCAGGGTCTATCAGCACATAAGGATAAGAGGGAGCCCAGCTAGCGGGCCAATTTTGGCCCAGTTCATGATTGCACAGGTGCTACACAAAGCGCTACAGGTGCAAGGGATAAGAACTGAAACGAGACAGTGGGGGGCCCATTCCCTGCAAAGTGGCATGGATTGAAATGGACCTGAGTGAACACACGGCACGCAAGGGGCAACTTGGTCTTGTCATGTAGCGAGCGTGGATATCGTTCTCGCAAACGAGAGGCGCAGAAACAAACTCCTGCACGATTACTCTGCAGACCAAAAGCAGCATACCGAAGATTACAGCAACAAGAGGAGAGATGCTTACTCTTCACACCGTTCGAACATCCCTTCCCTCGCCGCGCAGATCCTCATGGCACCGACATGCACTGCTAAGCAGGAGAAGATATTCCGCCTGTGTGTGCAGCTCTGAAGATGCTGGATCCAACACACCCCCGCCGCTCGGCGGCGATAGCCGTCAGCAGGAGGTGCTTGCCAAAATCGCCATGCTTCAGACACAGAAGGTCCGGATCACAAACTACTTGGATGAGCGGTCTGCTTACTTGACCAAGTTCACCAAGGATGCCGACTCCGAGTTCGATATGATTGGGCAGAACGCCATGAAGGAGCTCGATCAAATCGGGGACCAGGTGAGCATCTCTTAAGATGGAAGGCAACATCATATTGCTTCTTCGGTGTCTGACAAAGTATTGCATTTCTGATGTGGTAGATAATGGAGCGGCTGGACAGTAAGATGCAGGCCTACGAGGAGACTGCTGAGATGCAAAGGCAGGAGATAGAAATGAACGAGAGGGTGTTGGAAGACTTCGAAGATTGGATGGAGGTGGAGAAAAACGAAGGAATGTTCTTCAAAAGCCTTGGGAAGGTCAAACCTAAGAACAAGGAGGAAATCAAGGTGAAGGCCAAGATCGAAGCACAGAAGGTCAGAGACATTGCAAAGGAGAGTGCAGGGTCAAAAACTCGGATGAATATTTACCTTGCGCTGATGACGATACTCGGTCTTACAATTGCAAATGCCGTCTTTGCTACACCTGAGGTGGAATGGAGGAAGGTTGCTGCTCTGGGCTTAATTTTCATTGGCCTGGTTACTCAGGTCATCTATGAGCAGGACATATCACCACCAGAAGCTGAGAAGAATGAAAAAAGAGATGAATGAAGGAGCTGCACTCAAGAGTAAAACAACAAAAACATAGCAATAGAGCTGTACCGGTATTTTCACTAGCTATGTAAACTGTATAAACTCATTAATATGAAAGATATTGTGATTTAAGGTGTAGATTGGCCTATAAATCACAGGTTTCTCACATATGAGATCTGATAAACTCAAGCCGTCGTCAATCTTGCATCAAAGATATGTTTTGGCAATACAGCTTTCAAAGCCAAAACATGTAACGTTGTTACAATGTTGATGCACCCAACACATCATGGGTATGTTTTCACGATCGCCTGGTTACCCAGGCCATCGATGAACAGGATATATCGGCACCAGAAGCAGAGAAAAAAGAATGAAGATCCGTATACTCAAGACTAGAATTTTTTAAGTACCAGTGGAGTTCAATAAACTTTTCACTAGCAATATAAAGTACATAAAATTAATATGAATATTTATAGTTTTTACAACAGAAGATACATTTGTGGTGTAGCTTGGCATATAAACCACAGGTTTCTCAAACCTAAGATCTGATAAACTCAAGCGGTCCTTACTGTTGCATCAGAGGTATGTTTCAGCACGAACGACTTTTAAATGCCAAAACAGGGTTACAATCCAGATGCATTCTGAGAATTCAGGTTATGCAATGGCCCAAAGTGGGTATCAAGGATATTGCCAAATAAGAATTGTAGGTTCAACAACGGATAATGAAGAAAATATATAAGAATTTTTCTTAGTCAAGGAGAAAAACTGAAAAAAGTCATGGGAGAACATTCGCAACCGAGTCTAGTCAACTGGTAGACAATTTGTCGACCTAGAAAAAATTAGCCTAGTGTGCTGTGAAGGTGGTTCTGGTACTCATGGACAGATAAAAATAGGCCACGGTCAGGAATGAAGTAATCCTGCCACAAGAAAGACCCATATCAACACTCATGTTCAATGCATCCACAATAGTTGAGGTTGGTAATGTTTGCAAGACAGATCTGGTTCTCAAGATGGCTAAGAAGAGAAGCGCATTTAGAATGGCGGGCAAAGAGCCAAAGAGCATGGATGAATTTAAAGAGCTACTGAGGTATTGACATGTAAAATATAGCTTGGACATAATTGCTGAAAGACTGAAATACCATTTACCTTGGGCTGATGGCAACACTCCATCTTATAATTGTGGATGCCATCTTTACAACGCTTCCAGAGGAATGGAGGAAAGGTGCTGCTCTGGATCTAATTTCTACTGACCTGGTTACTATGCACATTTATGAATAGGGTATATCACCACCAGAAGCTGAAAAGAGAAGAATGAAAGAGCTGTAGTACATTTGGCAAGACATAAAAAGGTCACAATAGAGTTTAATCAACACTTTTCACTAGGAATGAACAATTGAACAATCTAAATTAATATTGATGTATATATTTCAGAAAAGCTAGGTAAATCAGATAGTTTTTTGTAATCAAAGATATTACTCCCTCCGTCCCAAAACAAGTGACTTCGGATTTCGTATGTATCTATATACTAAAACGTGTCTACAAACATGCGAATCTAGACAAACCTAAGTCACTTATTTTGGGACGGAGGGAGTATTTAAGATGTACTTGGCCTATAAACAACAGGTTTCTTAAACCAGATACCTGGTAAAAAAGGCCATCCTTAATCTTGCATCAAACATATGTACTCCCTCCGTCTCAAAATAGATGTCACAAATTTTTCTAAATACAGATGTATCTATATACTAAATAGTATCTAGATTCATCCAAATTTAGACAAATTTCCGACATCTATTTTGAGACGGAGGGAGTATCAGCAATACAACTTTCAAATACAAAACAATGTAATATGGCTACAGTCCTGGTGCGCTAATAAAGAACCATGTGTCTAAAAAAAGACAGATATGGTTAAGCAATACAACTTTCAAAAGACAGGTTACAGCCCTTATGTGCTCGAAAAATCATGTTTCTCATATTCCAATTCAAAGCAAGTAGCCAAGAGATTGCAAAATACTCCCTCCGTTCCATTTTAATCTACATCTTAGAAAAAATCAGACAAACTAGTACTGCATTTATTAGTACTGCTTGGATATGTGAACAACCAATCCAAGCTACATTGAGAATGATGACAACCAATAGAGAGAGTATAATCACTTCGTTTTCTGTGTTCTTGTTGAGTAAAATCTAGAATGTAGATTATTTCAGAACAAATTTTGGCTCTAGAATGTAGAATATTTCAGAACGGAGGGAGTAGACTACAGGGTAAAAACTCAAATGAACATCTAATTTTGGCCAGCACCAATATTCGGTCTTACAAATGCTGTTTCAAAAAGGCCTAAGGTGGAATGGAGGAATGTTGCTCTAATTTTCATGGGCATGGTTGCTCAGGTCATTCGTGAACAGGGGTATACCACCGCCAGAAGCTGGCGAGTGGGGGAAAAGGAACGGCTAAACTGTCTAGTTGGAGCAAAACAATGAAACGTTCAGTAAGTAGCAGCAGGGTTTAATGTAGCTTGGCCTATAAACCACAGGTTTCTCAAACCTGAGATCTGATAAACTCAAGCTGTCTTCACTTTTGCATCAGAGATATGTTTCAGCAATTGTAACTTTCAAAAGCCAAAACAAGGTAACAGTGTTACAGCCCAGATGCACTTATAAAATCATGTTTCAAATCCGGCGGCAGATCTCAACTAGCGACGGCATAAAAAGCAACAGAGCAGACTGAAATAACAGAGGAAAAAGGTTCTAAGGGGGTTATGTGATGCTAGAGAGGGCCAGACTGATATTGGAGACTCGTTGGAATAGACGGAATACAGGGTGGTGGTAATTGGCCTTGGCCCAACTTGGGGAAGAGGCGGATCTCACGATTAACATGCTTATTGTGTCAACAGAGCATAGTAGAAGGAGGTGGACTTGGACAGAAGGAGATAAATTGCAATTTGAGGTAGGGGAGAGAATATGAACAAGATAAGCTTCGGGTATGAGATGTGGATCACGGTGTTTCATTCTTTTATTTTTCCTAAGTTATTCTAGCTGGTGACCACGTGTGTCCCAGGGGACGCGGATGGGTCTAGGGGGTTAAGTAAACGGTTTCACTAGTTTGGATCTGAAAAACAATGGAATTTAGGGAACAGGATTAAAAGGTGGACATTTTTCTTTAAACATGGACAACATTCTGCTCAACATTTACCTTAGGCTGATGGTAATATTCGGTCTTACGATGGCAAATGCTGTCACTGGGACACCTGAGGTTGAATGTAGAAAGGTTGCTGCTCTGAGTCGAATTCATTGCTCTGGTTCCTCGGGTCATCTGTGAACAGGATACAACACTGCTAGAAGCTGAGAGAGAAACAAGAGAAGAAAAAATTAGTTGTATACTTGGAGTAAAACATACATGAAAAGTAGTACTCCCTCCGATCCAAATTAATTGACGCAAATTTAGGCAAATCTGTCTAGGTTCAATGAATCTGCGTCAATTGTTTTGGATCGGAGGGAGTAGTAGATTTTAATCGACATTTTCAAGCAATGTATAAAACAGTAGGGTGGATATAGCTTTTATTTAGGATATAAACCACAGGTTCTCATTTGCTAGCAATTATGTGTCCACATGTTTGACTCGAATGGTTACTTCCTAACTCTTATACTACACAAAAAACTAAGAAAGAAAAAAACTGAAAATAAACAATTTAGACCCACTTAGATCGTCAGTTCCTATTACTTGACCTTGTTGACTGCATCACAGAATAAAGGAAAAATGGGTGATAAAATAAGAATAGATACGCACTCAGACCTTAGGACAGTCTAGCCTCAACAAGCCAAAATAACCAGCATACGGATATGAAGGAGGATTTAGAAAACTTCAGTACTTTCATCCTTCATTTTGTTCATAAAATGCACGAAGTGAAAACAGAAAAGCATTCATTTCATCTTAGAGTGCATACTGCTGGACGCTGGTGATTAAGACATGAAATTAGTTGGATTACTGAAATTCCTAACATCAGGCTTAATCTGCAATCCTTGGTTATGATATCCTCAAGCAAAGATTCATGGTTGACACGAGAGGAACAGAAAATAATAATATTGTAGGAAGACAGAACCAAATCACGTGTACGTGTAGGCGATGAAAACCAAAGTCTATCATGCAGAATTAAGGAAAAGAAGACATTACCATGGGAAATTAGAAGAGCTCAGATTTGAATAGGTCCATATTTGATCACAGCTCTGACCAGTATATTCCATGTAATGGCTGTTGGTATAGTGCCTCGTGCAACCACCTCATTCAGTAACTGCACTCCCTCGGGTGTTCTGTGACAAGAGCATAGACCCTTGATTCTTGTATTGTACGAAATTATATCTGGCACCAGACCAGTTTTTATAATAGCTGTCCAAAGAGATGCTGCTTTGTCAAAACAACCCATTTCATAAAATCCATCCATTAGTGTGTTATAGGTCACTAGATTTGGGCGACAGTTATTATTCTCTTTCATCTCTGAAAGGAGACGTGAAGCTTCATCTACTTTCCCAGCAGAACAAAGACCATGGATTAAGATATTATGCATCATGACATCTGCCCGAAGACCCTTATCAAGAATTTGATTCCAGAGAGCAAGGGCAGCATCAATCTTTTTATCTCTACAAAGGCCACGAATCAATGAACCATAAGTATTGAGATCTAGTGTACAACATTCTCTATCATTTCTCTAGTAAAACTTGAAGCTTGTTGATACTTTTCAGCCTTACACAGACCATCTATTAGGGTGTTGTATGTGATGATGGTAGGAGAACATCCCTTGTCTGACATCTCATTGTATATTCTTACGGCGTCACTAAACTTAGATGCTTGGCAGAATCCACTTATTAGTGCATTGTAAATATGAGAACTCAGTTTGCAGCCATCCATAGATATATTCTCATATAACTTTACTGCATCATCCAGCCTCCCTTCTTTGCACAGTCCACTTATCATCGATGAATATGAGAATGCATCCAATTCTTTACCACTGATTTGCGCTTCCTCCAAGATTTGAAGTGCCTTGTTAGCAAAGCCTTTCTCGCATAACCCATGGATCATAGTGCCAAAAGTCCCCATGTCAGGTGAGAATGAAGTGTCTTTCTTCAATAGCTCCCACAAGTCTGCAGCTTCATTGACCATACCACCATCAAAGAGCCCCTTTAGCATTATATTATAAGTTGTCACATTACGGACCCCAGACACACTGGTAGTCCCAGAATTTCCAAGCCTCTACTACCCTCCCAGCTTGGCAGAAGCCCTTGATGAGCGAATTATATATGGCGGAATCAGGAACAAGCCCAGTCTTGATCATCTCTGTGTATACCCTTGCCGCACCATCCACATCCCCTGACCGGCACAAACCATGAATCAGGATACCATGAGTAATCATATCCCCTTGGTGATTATTTGCCACCATCCTCTCCCATACCTCACCCACCTCCTTAAACCTCCCAAGTTTGCACAAGCCATCAAGCATCACATTGTAAGTGGCGAGGTTGGGACTTGCACCCGGATCTCTCACCAGCTGCTCCCACACCCTCATTGCCTTCTCAGATTCACCATTCTTGAAACAACCTCCGAGCACTGCATTGTAACAAACCGTATCAGGCTGTACTTCATAGCTCGGCATTTCGTCGAGCAGGTAAAGGGCATTGTCCACGCGATTCTGTTTGACAAGGCCAGACATGAGAGTGGAGTAGGTGACACGGTCGGGAGCAACTCCGCGTCGGCGAAGGGAGTCAAATAGTGTCAGAGCTCGGTCGAGGTCCCCACGGCTGCAGAGAGAGCGCAGGATGATGTTGTAAGTCTGGAGGTTGGGGGCAATGCGGCGCCCGAAGGCGCCATGGGACAGGGACGCAAAGAACGCGTCCGCGTCAGAGAAGCGACGAGCGCGCACAAGAGCGTCCAGGAGGGCGTTGTGCGAGCGGATTCCCGGGTTGCAGCCGAGGAAGGCAGAGAGGCGGCGGAAGGCGGCGAGCGCGGCGTCGGGCATAAGCGCGCGGGAGAAGGCGGAGAGGACGACGAGAGCGGCGGACTCGGAGAAGCGCGGTCGGTGGCGGAGCTGCGGGAGGAGGCCGAGGAGGCGCGGGAGGCGGGACGGGGAGGAGGTGGCGAGGCGGCGCAGCAGGTGGAAGAGGAGCGGCTGGGGCGGGGTGTAGGCCGGCCAGGTCGAGACGAGGCGCTCCAGGTGGGAGAGCGCGGAGGCGGGGTCGGGATCGGACTTGATCAGCTCAAGAAGGCGATGGATGGGGGGCGTCTCGTCGCGAGGCTGCGGCTGCTCGTGGTCGGGCTGCGCCGGCGGCGGCATCGGATTGGGTGCACCGTCGCCGCGCGCGGCGGCTGCACGGGCGCGGCAAGGCGGTTGTAGGATGGGCGCGGTTTAACTCGTGAGGTGAAGCGAGGAGGGCTAGGGTTTTTGGGTTCGCGCTGGTGAGTGGTGAACGCGTCCTGGCCGGCCCTGCGGCCTGTTGGGAATATCGGATCCAGTTTTGGTGTAGAGTGGGTGAGGAGAGGAAAATCTGAGACGAGTGTGGGTCTGTATCTGAATTCAACCTGTAAATGGGTGTGGGCTGCCTACGGCGCCGCCAGCCCATCCCAGTTATTTCCCTCCGGTGGACACCCACAAACCAACAAAATAGTATCACAGACACCCGCGGCCTGCTAGCTACCGCCGCCTGTGGGGCAGACGGAATATCTTTCTTTATTTACAGAGGTAGGCATTTCGGCACATCCTATGGAAGGCTCTCACCTAGCAGGCTTGGAACGATAGAGACTCCAT
The DNA here is from genome assembly GCA_916181665.1 of Avena sativa. Taxonomy (NCBI): domain Eukaryota; kingdom Viridiplantae; phylum Streptophyta; class Magnoliopsida; order Poales; family Poaceae; genus Avena; species Avena sativa. Next base: position 620,635,646 of record OV702288.1, on the reverse strand, counting down.
TTCACTTAGGTTGGTTTAATTTAGGCCAATGTCGTATCCTGACGCCCTCAATGGTGATTGAGGCAGGCGCCATGCCTAGGGGAAGTTCCATCCCTTCGTCGCCGCTGCTTCCCCCTGCTCCTTTCCCTTGCATTCCCAGCCGCACGACCACCACCGTGCCGCCCCAGACCCCTCTCCACCGGTCCACTCGCTCCATCAACGGCGGCATCACATCCATGGCTTCGACCACAGATCAAGGAGGCCAGGCGACCAGGAATTTGGGGCAGGGTCTGTTGGAATATTAGGCAATTTTCCCATGAGATTAAATACCGAAATCAACATTATATAAGCACTAGTAGATCTAAACACATGCAGCCAAACAATCACATCTAGTAGATCTGAAAATCTAGAAAGAACTAGTGCATACAAAGTGAAGAATAGCACGTACAAGTTGACCGGGAAGGTCGTCACCGCAGCAGCACCTTGGTCATTGTTGTTGTCATCCATGGTGTTTATGAGGTCGTCGGTTGCTGAAGAAGAACACACGAACAGAGGCGAGCAGTCGTGCCAAGACGCTCCCCAAAAACCTTATCGCCCGTCTCCCGGTGCAGGATCTCAACGGACGGGGTTTCGGAGGCCTGCTCTCCCGGACAGCAGTACACACAGCCACCGGGATGGGAAGTCTAGAGAACAGCGCAGCAAGAGGAACACACAGCGAGAGAGACTGAGAAAAGAACTGGATTCATCTAGATATGTCTGTCTCTCGTTCTATAGCCTGGGAGGTGAGCCGACCGAGTCGCCACGCGGTGGAAGATAAGGACACGCGTCAAACATGCACACGAATGTTGACACGTACCCAACAGCCCAACAGCTGGTGCACCAAGCAAAAATTTAGTCTTTCATAAAACGAGTTTCTAACTCAAACTCGATTCACGAAACGCGACGCGCGTACGGGCGAGACGAGGCGAGGCGGGCGACGGAGGAGGAGGAGTGCGCGTGGACTCCTTCTCTTCTCACTCACTTAGAGGGAGTGAAACAGCTCACCTTATAAGCTGGTCTAACTCTCTCCCAACTAGCAATGTGGGACTAAACTTTGTCTCCCACGGAGCTCCCAAGCTGCCATAGTAGATGGACCTTGAGATTTCAGGATTTATTAGACTAGATGGGCTGCCTACATGAGCCACAACCCATATAAATCTAACAACTCCCCACCAGATCTCAGAGGCACATTATATGGCACATCAGTTCTAATCACTGTTTAATATACCTGTAGTTCAGTGGAGACTGTTAAGTTGAACTTCCACCTAGACAAAGAGATACGCTTACTACAACTGAACAATGGACTATGCCTTGAATTGTCAGTCTTGCGCAGAAAGTTCCACTCAATGCCGTTACCGGTACTTGGCTGTCATAGGCTACCCCTCGGGTGGAGCTTATAAGTCATACTCCTCGGCCTTTCATGAGCTTCCTAGAGATTCACCCAAATCTCATACACTGTGACGAGCAGTGTAGCTCATATAGGTGTGTTTTTTCAATATCGCTCTATAGGACAGCGTCTTTGTTCCCAAGGAGACAGTTAGAACACATTAAGATATAATCAATCTTCCTTACAAAATACTATGAGAGAATTGTATTTGCAGCGGAGTGGGAGTATTAAAAGTTTCTCTCAACTCAGTTGTTTCGGTTTGTTTTCCCAGGTCCTGATTCACGGGATCTCCGATCACATACGTTGGGTTACCCCCTTGACAACTCACGTGGGTCTCAAACCCATCTCCCTCGATGCATTTTCTATCAAATTTCTTGATAGTACTTTCGTAAAAGGATCTGCTAGATTCTTAGCCATTTGGACATAATCCAATGCTATAACTCTGGAGTTTCTCAGCTTTCTGACAGACTCCAGTCTTCTCTTGACATGTCTTGAACTCTTCATATTATCCTTAGAACTGTTCACTTTGACAATCACAGTTTGGTTGTCACAGTTCATAAGGATTATCGGTATTGGTTTTTCAACCATAGACAAATCTATTAAGAGTTCACGAATCCATTCTGCTTCGACAGTCGCGGTATCTAATGTTGTGAGTTCTGCTTCCATAGTTGACCTCGTTAAGATGGTCTGCTTGCAAGACTTCCATGAAACAGCGTCGCCACCAAGAGTGAATATATATCCACTTGTGGCCTTTATCTCATCAGCATCTGATATCCATTTTGAATCACTATACCCTTCAAGTACTCTTGGATACCCGGTATAATGAATTCCATAGCTCACGGTTCCCTTTAGATAGCGCATTACTCTCTCAAGAGCATGCCAGTGATCATCTCTCGGGTTAGCCACAAATCGGCTAAGTTTGCTCACAGCAAACGAGATGTCAGGCCTCATAGCGCAAGCTAAATACATAAGTGGGCCAATAATCTGAGAGTATCTCAATTGATCTCTAGTTGCCTTTTGATTTTTTCGAAGCAAAACACTAGGATCATAAGGTGTGGGAGAGGATTTGCAATCATCATATCCAAATCTGCTCAACACCTTCTCCACATAATGTGATTGCACAAGTGTAATCCCATTATTCTCATCTCTCAGTAGCTTGATGTTTAGGATAACATCAGCTTCTCCAAGATCCTTCATCTCAAAACATTGAGACAAGAAGGTTTTTACCTCATTAATCACTTTGAGACTTGTCCCAAAAATTAATATGTCATCAACATACAGACATAGGACAACTCCCTCACCCCCACCATGGCGGTAGTACACACATTCGTCGGCTTCATTTACATCAAAGCCCACATATGTCAAAGTTCTTTCAAACTTCTCATGCCATTGCTTGGGAGCTTTTTTGAGGTCATACAAAGATTTCTTCAATTTATACACCTTTCTTTCTTCACCTTCTAGTACAAAACCATCAGGCTGTTCCATGTAATTTTCCTCATCCAACTCTCCATTTAGGAAAGCCGTCTTAACGTCCATTTGATGAACGAGAAGACCGTGTGAGACAGCCAGTGATAGTAGTACTCGAATTGTGGTCAATCTAGCCACAGGTGAGTAAGTATCAAAGAAATCTCCGCCTTCCTTTTGGGTATAGCCTTTAGCCACAAGCCGAGCTTTGTACTTTTCAATAGTACCATCGACCCTAAGCTTCTTTTTAAATACCCATTTACATCCTACAGGTTTATGTTGGAGATATGCCCAAGAGGCAATAATAAAGTGGTTATTATTATATCTTTATGTTTATGATAAATGTTTACATCCCATGCTATAATTGTATTAACCGGAAACATTAATACTTGTGTGTTTTGTAAACATAAAAGAGTCCCTAGTAAGCCTCTTGTTAAACTAGCTTGTTGATTAATGGATGATCATGGTTTCCTGATCATGGACATTGGATGTCGTTAATAACAAGATCATATCATTAGGAGAATGATGTGATGGACACACACCCATAGTAAGCATAGCATAAGATCAAGTCATTAAGTTCGTTTTGCTACAAGCTTTTCAAATGCATAGTAACCTAATCCTTCGACCATGAGGTTATGTTAATCACCATCACCGGATGGGTACTTTGATGACATCAAACACCGCTTCGTAACTGGGTGGTTATAAAGGTGTCATTGGGTATTCTGAAAGTATGTGTTGAAGCGCATGGACCAAGATTGGGATTTGTCCATCCATATGACGGATAGATATGCTCTGGGCCCTCTCGGTGGAATGTCATCTAGTTAGCTTGCAAGCATGTGACTAGGTCACAAGGAATGACTAGGTCACAAGGAATGACTAGGTCACAAGATTAGGCGAAGCCCTGCAGAAATCTCTACTCCACCACCACCACCACACCGTCGTGCTGCTGGGATTCCGTGAAGAAGATCTACTACCTCCGCTGCTCGCTGGAACGGGGAGAGGAAGGTCTGCTTCGACTCCGCACGTGTGACCGACTGCGGAAGCGCTGCCGGAACGCGGCGCCGGAAGGATCGTCCACACGATCTTGAGATCGGCAAGTGATCGACTACATCAACCCCGAGATCTAATCTCGTAACGCTTTCGGTTCTACGAGGGTTAGTACAGATCTATCTCGTTGCACTTGTCTAATAGATTAGATCTTGGCTTTTATCTAGATTAGATCTGGGTTTTGTTCGTTCTTGCGGTAGAATTTTTTTGTTTTCCATGCTACGAACCCATCAGTGGTATCAGAGCCAGGTCTATGCGTAGATCTGTTGCACGAGTAGAACACAATGGTTTTGTGGGCATTGGTGCTCCTGCCATCTTTTGCTTTGTGTACTTTGCATCTTGCGGTATGGTGGGATAAAGCGGCTCGGGCTAACCTTACATGTCATCGCACATGAGACTTGCTCCACGCTTGATGTGTAACTTGCTTTGCACAAGTGGCTTTGCGGGTGTCTGTCTCTCCCATCATAGTATAGATCCAATCTACACTTTGCACTTGATAGCACTTGTATCAACATTGTGGTTCAGTTTCGTAGGTAAGATCCGTTCTTATTCGAAAGCCCAAACCACGTAAAACATGCAAAGAAAATTAGAGGCGTCTAACTTGTTTTTGCAGGGGTTTTGTGATGTGATATGGCCATCATGTGATTGTGATTATATTTGATGTATGCAATGATCCTTGTTGTAATATGGCAACCGGCAGGAGCCTAATGGTTGTCTTTAATTCTGTTAAGACCTGCGTGTCTATTCATCTTGTAATAGCTTTATTCCAAGTAGTTGTAATAGTTGCTAGTGATGATGGACAACCATGAAGCGGCGCCACTGACCTTGACGCAATGCTAGTGATGATGGAGATCATGTCCGTGCTTTGGAGATGGAGATCAAAGGCATAAGAAGAAAGGGCCATATCATATCACACTAATTATGAATTGCCTGTGATGTTAATCCTTTATGCATCTTGTATTGCTTAGATCGCGACGGTAGCATTATAAGATGATCCCTCTCACTAAATATCAAGTAATAAAGTGTTCGTCCTTAGTAGGCACCGTTGCTAAGACTCGTCGTTTCGAAGCATCTCGTGATGATCGGGTGTGATAGATTCTACGTGTGCATACGACGGGTGCAAGCCAGATTTGCACATGCGGATACTAAGGTTAACCTTGACGAGCCTAGCATGTACAGACATGGTCTCGGAACACGGAATACCGAAAGGTAAAGCATGAGTCATATGGGTGATATGATGAACATGTTGATTGTTCGCCTTTAAAGCTACATCATCCACGTGATGATCGGACTTGGTGTAGTGGATTTGGTTCATGTAATCACTAAAACAACTCGAGGGATGTTGTTTTGAGTGGGAGTTCATTTGTAATTTGAATTAGTCAAACTCAATTTATCATAAACACAATCAAAGTGAATTTGCATAGTTTGTTGTAGTCATTGGCATCCGTTCACCACCTTACGCTTAGTTATAGTTGAGATAGTAGAACTATAGAAATTCTGGATATTTGCTTTACGAACTGGTATCGTATTGTTTTGAGTGTCAATCTAAAGTTTAAAAGTCATATTGCAAACTTTCAACAAACTCCGTTTACTCTGTGAAGTTTAACAAACAATATTAAATCAAGAGTAACAATTCTAGTGTTAGTATCTAATGTATCATGTTTGCCTCCATGCTTCTTGATACTCAAAAGATTGTTTTTAATATCAAGTTTATCTAAGAGCTGAAAGCAATGTTTCAGAAACCATCATATGTGAAAGGTATTGCGATATCTAAAACAATGTGTTGGTTACAACATGATAGAGTATACGTCCTCATATTTGATGAGAATTTGTGAAGATTGGAGACGTCAGTCGTCCTAATCCTCCAAAAAGGTTTTGAAAAAGAAACATTATACTCGCAATTCACCTTTATAAGCTATAGCATCTTGATCATGAAAGTTGTCATGATAAGGATGAATAGAAGATGTAAGTAAAATGTTTACTATACTAAAAGATTACTAAAGAATGGAATTTTGAAAGAATGCCAAACATTTGATGAAGGTGATCCACTTCAAAGTGCAAGTTCAAAGGTATTAGTATTTGACTATACACACTTTATACTATGTGTCATGTGAATGACACCACTGTTGATGTTGATAGATTCTTTTAAAAGAAAAGGAATTGTTGAAAGAGAATCTATAAAATATTTGGCAGAAAAGAAAAGATTGGAGATATCCAACTTAGGTATATAGAAGATACATGTTATGGCTGTATTCCTTGGTTGTTAAACAATGTGGTTCTGCGGTATTGGATACCGAATTGGTTGGTATGAAGTGTCCAACAGGACAACACAATTCATGAACTACAATAGCCTAAGTAACTAGCAAGAGAATATGTGATGATGTTCATCGAAAAACAAACAAAGGGTTGGTGTGTTGCTCGTTAACATCAAAGCTTGCCTTCAAGATTTGTTTCAATAATTGTTATTTTGATCAGGTATTATGACGACAAAAGGTTGTTCAAATAATTACCATATTCCATAATAGATGGATGATATACAAGTCTGGTTGGAGAAATAACGACCATAAAACTAATGCTAAAATGTCGCAAGACAAATGATTGAAAGATCACTTGCGAAGTGACATCGCCGTTTAAATTATATTGAAAGGGATACATGAAGAAACTCCATGTTGATGGATTTTTGGAGTCTTTGATTTTGATCAAATGACGCTTGTGATACTTTCCTGGAGATAATTAAAACTCCGTTAGTAGGCCAAAATAGGAACGGGCGACTAACTGATTGGAATTTATACATATTGATGTATATAGTCCATTATGTGTAGTCATGGGCGATGGATTTCAACTTCATATGTTTTCTCCGAAGATTTGAGTGAGTATATGTATATACTTACTCAATAAGGAAGAAGTATGAAACATTTGAAAATGTTCAAAGACTTTCAAGATGAAGTGGAAAATCATTGTAACAAGAAAATAAAAAAGTTTATGATTGGATCATAAAGAAAGATGTTTGAGTTACAAGTTTAGCAAAACACCTAAGATTTGAGGAATCGTTCCATGGATTTGCATTTCCCAAAACACCATAGGAGTATGGAGTGTTCGAGATATGTAATGAAACCTTGTTTGACATGGTAAGATCAAAGGTGTCATTTATAAAAACTGCCATTATATTTTAAAAGATTAAAGCTTTAGTGACTACCGCTTTTACACTGAAAAGAGCTCCATCGTGATCCGTTGAAATGACACCATATAAGTCATGGTTTGGGATAAAACCCAGGTTGTCCTTTCTTAAATTTTTGGTATGAGTCGGATGAGCATGTCTTTGTAGGTTATTTCGAATAACCATTGGGTATTCCTCCATAACACTGAAGACAAAAGTGTTTGTCGCTTAGAATGTCGAGTTTCTTGAGAAGGAATTTTGGTGAAAAGTTAAGTGGGAGGACAATAGAACTTTGACAAGGTTGTTGAACCTTGGCTAATATGTGCTGAGTTGCGCAGCATCGAAAGTGTCCCGGTGGCAGCAACAATGCTCATGGTCACATGCCTCAAAGGTTGTGGTCACGGGGATCTAAGTTCCTATTGAACCAAGTAGGTCGGGTAAGTAATCAAATGCCAAGATTTGAGAGTTAAATCATTGTTGTTTGACAATGATGAACCGACTACATGCAAATAATCAATGATGGGCCCTGACTTTGTTAAGTGGCTTGAAGCCATAAAATCCGTGATAATTCCATACACGAGAAATCAAGCTTTGAATTTGAAAGACCCTCTGGAAAGGTGCAAGACCTTACAGTCGTATATGGGTCTATAAAGAAATAGACATGGATGTTTCACATCTATAAAATAGTCGACATGTCAAAAAGAGTTTACGACAATGTTCAAGGAATTGACTATGATAAGATTTGATCTTTCATAGCGATATTTAGTCTGTACGGATTAATGTAGCAACCACTACATATATTTTGGTATATGATAGTTGAACAAACAAAACAAGTTCTTCTAATAGAATGGTTACCTAGGACATGTACATGACACGATCCAAAGGGTTTTGTTAATTCAAAGGATGCTAAAAGAGTATGCAAAACTTCAATGGTTGAAGTGAGCATCGCGGAGTTGGAATCTTCACCGTGATGAAACCGTTAAAAGGTTTAATTTCATCAGAGACGATGAAGATGTTTGCATTTTGCAAGAAATTAAGTGGGAGCGCTAAGACATATTTCTAATACATTATGTGAAAGACATATTGTTGATTAGAAATGATGTATCTTTTATTGACACAGGTTAAGAATTTCATTTCGATGAAAGACTTAGGCATAACCCAAGAATTAGGCATCAATGTCTATATGGATAGATTGAGGCGCTAATATGGTTTTGCCAAATGTACATAGATAAGATGTTGAATGAGTTCAATATGGAAACAACAAGAAAAGTTCTTGACGCACGGAAAGGACTGAATCAAGATTCAAGTGTGTTGACACGAGATTCAAGTATTTTGACACTTGGTGAAATTACAAGAATATTTTGATCAATCATTCTTTGAGATGTACACATCCAGATATGTCCTATGCTCTAAATGTTATGAGCATATACCAGAATGACTCATAAGATGATCATTGGACAATAGTAGGGATATTCCTATGATCTTTAGAAGAACTAAGAATATATTACTTATATAGTGGTGACAAATAGTTCATTGTAAATTGTTACATTGATACTAGTTTTGTCACAAATTAAGTTTATCTCAATTTAAACTATGGGTGGCACAATGTAATGGAAAGGAAGTTCCATGACGGATTTGGTTGAGTACCAAAGTTAAAACATTGTGACAGATACTACAACAAAAGGCTAAGTATATGACTGCTATTGTAGCAGCAAATGAGGGCATTTGCGTCAAGTAGTTTGTTATCAAACTAGGTGTGGTTCATAGCGGGATAATACTATGAAGATACATTGTATGACAATTGTATCAACATGATTTAATCCCAAGGAACTAAAGGTCTCACCAAAGGACCAAATTTATATAATGCCATCTCATTGGAGAATGAGTAATGCGTAGAGACGCAAGGAAATGCAAATACACACGGACCTGGACGTGTCAGATCCGAAGATTATGTTTAACACTAGCAATAGTGTCTATACAACACCAGAAAGCCATAGGTGTTGAGTGCACAAGTTTTTTAACTAGATTATTGACTCTAGTGCAAGTGGGAGACTATTGGAGATATGCCCAAGAGGCAATAATAAAGCGGTTATTATTATATCTTTATGTTTATGATAAATGTTTACATCCCATGCTATAATTGTATTAACCGGAAACATTAATACTTGTGTGTTTTGTAAACATAAAAGAGTCCCTAGTAAGCCTCTTGTTAAACTAGCTTGTTGATTAATGGATGATCATGGTTTTCTGATCATGGACATTGGATGTCGTTAATAACAAGATCATATCATTAGGAGAATGATGTGATGGACACACACCCATAGTAAGCATAGAATAAGATCAAGTCATTAAGTTCGTTTTGCTACAAGCTTTTCAAATGCATAGTAACCTAATCCTTCGACCATGAGGTTATGTTAATCACCATCACCGGATGGGTACTTTGATGACATCAAACACCGCTTCGTAACTGGGTGGTTATAAAGGTGTCATTGGGTATTCTGAAAGTATGTGTTGAAGCGCATGGACCAAGATTGGGATTTGTCCATCCATATGACAGATAGATATGCTCTAGGCCCTCTCGGTGGAATGTCATCTAGTTAGCTTGCAAGCATGTGACTAGGTCACAAGGGATGAAATGGTAGTGGGAGTGTCATCCACTAGGTACACAATGAAATCATTACCAAAAGATCTTGCGATCCTTTGTCTCTTACTCCTTGTGGGAGCTTCATTCTCATCCTCATCCGAATCTGAACTCTCATTATCTGATTGTTCATCAGTCTCCATGGGAGTTTCAGGTTCAGAAGCTGGATCATATTCCTTATTAGATATGCTAGGCATATCTCTCATAGGAAATATATCCTCAAAGAATGTAGCATCTCTTGATTCAAAAATGGTGCCGACACTCATGTCGTCCACTTCAGATTTCACCACAAGAAATCTGTAAGCAATGCTATGAGAAGCATAGCCAAGAAAGACACAATCCACAGTTTTCGGTCCAGGCTTACGCTTCTTGTTGATTGGCATGTTGAACTTTGCCAAACAACCCCAAGTTCGTAAGTAGGAGAGTGTCAACCTTTCCTTGGAAAACCGGCAGTGTCTAACATGGCGTTAACCAAATTTGTTAGAGTCCTATTTTTCCTTTCAGCAACCCCATTGGATTGAGGGGAATTGGGAGGCGTCCTCTCATGTATAATACCATGTTCCGAACAGAATAAATTGAACTCATTAGAAAAGTACTCTCCACCACGATCAGACCGATTTTTTTATCTTTCTCTCAAGTTGATTTTCAACTTCTGCCTTATAGATTCTAAAGAAATCTAAGGCCTCGTCTTTCGTTTTCAAGAGATATACATAACATTACCTAGTAGAATCATCAATCAAAGTCATGAAATATTTCTTTCCACTAATTGTCAACACACCATTCATCTCAGATAGATCTGAATGTATGAGCTCAAGAGGTGCCAAGTTTCTCTCCTCTGCAGGCTTGCGAGGCTTGCGAGGCTGCTTTGCTTGCACACAAGCATGACACTTAGAGCCTTTGACAATAGTAAATTTCAGAATTAAACTCATACCAGCAAACCGTGACATACAACCAAAATTAATATGACAAAGTCGTGAATGCCAAACATTAGTTTCATTACTAGTAGTGCAAACATGGTTCACTACATCATCACAGAAGTCTACCAACGAAAAACGGAACATGCCTCTGCATTCATAGCCTTTTCCAACAAAGATTCCATACTTAGACATTACAACTTTATTGGACTCAAATACCAACTTAAACCCATCTTTGAGAAGACGGGATCCACTAACGAGATTCTTCTTGATAGAAGGGACATGTTGCACGTTCTTCAATTGCACGATCTTGCCCGAAGTAAACTCCAGATCTACCGTGCCAGCACCAAGAACAGTAGCATGTAACTCATTCCCCATCATGACTGAGGAATCTCGAGTCTGATAAGAGGTGAACATGGAAATGTCAGCACACACATGAACATTGGCACCCGTATCAACCCACCATTCTGTGGGTTGAAATACTAAAAAAACAGTAGGTAATAAATTATCGTACCCAGAACCTAAAGTTCCAGCATCAGTATTGCCAATGACCATGTTGACAAATTTAGAACTCTGTCCAACCTGATGCTTGTTGGCTCGTATATTAACAAGCTCATTGGGGAACCCCAATAGGAAGGTATGATGAGCACAGTAGCAAGTTTTCCCTCAGTTATGAAACCAAGGTTTAATCGAACCAGTAGGAGCAAGGAAACACCCCAAAGGTGTTGCTAGCTGAGCCTTGGCAGGGCGCACTACCGGTGCTAGTAGCAACGTGGAGACCTGCACAACACAACCACAGAACTCTGTCCCCAACTTGCGATGAGGTTGTCAATCTCACCGGTTTTGCTGAAAACAAAGGATTAAACGTATCGAATGGGAGGAAGTAATAGTTTGCAGAAAGTAAACACAAAGCAGTAGACAGTTTATAGATTGTATGTAAAAGAAAGGACCGGGGTCCATAGTTCACTAGAGGTGGCTCTCCTTAAGATAGATAACATGCTGGGTGAACAAATTATAGCGGGGCAATTGAGAAACATCGAGAAAGCAATACATGCATATACTAATCATCTTGACTCCTTTGAGATTCGATTGGGCATTACAACATTATACATAGATCGTCATCCAACTGCATCTATGACTAATAATCCACCTTCAGGTTATCATCCGAACCCCCTCTAGTATTAAGTTGCAAGCAACATATTATTGCTTTACGAATTGCGTGTAAAGTAAACAATACGATTGTTTTATGAACAAAGGATTGTTGTTTTCTCCCTAGTAGCAACAACACATCTAGTACCTTAGAGATTTCTGTCACTTCCCCAGATTACCAGAGGCATGAACCCACTATCGAGCATAAATACTAACTCTTGGAGTTGCTAGCATCTACTTGGCCAAGATAGCTACTAACAACGGAAAGCATGCAAGATCACAAATAACAAAGACATGATAGAATCAATAATCAATCTGAAATAGCATCTCAATATCCATCGGATCCCCGCAAACAAAACATGCAGAATTACAAATAGATGATCTTGATCATGAACGGAGCTCACAAGATCTAAACATGAAAGCACAAAGGAGGAGAACCAACCATCTAGCTACTACATGGACCCGTAGTTCAAAGATGAACTACTCACGCATCACACCGGAGGCTTGCATGGTGATGAAGAAGGCCTCCAGGGTGAATTCTCCTCTCTGACAGGGTGCCTGGAAGAGCTTCAGATCCCTCCCGATCTAGGGATGGAGATGACGGCGGCTACAAAATCTTTCGTGGATTTTTGATCGGATACTTAGGGTTTTCGTCCCGAGGGCAATATATAGGCGGAAGGAGAGGCTGAGGGGGTGCTAGGGTCGGCCAGACCACCCCCTAGCGCGGGCCAGGCCTGGTCGCATGGCCAGGTGGTGTGGCCGGCCCACAGCCCTTCTCCGTCTCGTATTCTAGCATCTGATGACTTCCGGAAAAATAGGCACTTTGGCTTTTGTCCCGTCCAATTTCGAGAATATTCATTTTCTGACTTTCCTGGAACCAAAAACAGTAGAAAACAGGCAGCTGGCACTATGACTCTTGTTAATAGGTTAGTCCAAGAAATCATATGAAAAGTACTCCAAAGTGTGGACAAAACACAAGAAAGTGGATAAAACCAAGCATGGAATATCAAAAATTATAGATACATTTGCAATGTATCACCTGACCCTTCTTACCTTTCTTCTATGGACAACGATGAGCCCAATGGCCAATCTCGCCACACACCTAGCAAGGTTTTTTCTTTTCCTTGTTCTGTCCCTTCTTCTTCTTGAAGTTGGTAGTCTGGCAGACTTTGTTATTTCCCTTAGACTTGTGGACATTTTCTGCACCATATTGGTAGCAGAATGTCCCTCGGTTCCCCTAGTGTATTTGTCTTTTGCCCTCTCCTTCTCTTCAACATCCAGAGAACCAATTAGGTACTCAACAGAGAGCTCATGCCTCTGATGTTTCAGAGAAGTGGCAAAGTTCCTCCATGAAGGGGGAAGCTTAGCAACAATGCATCCGATGACAAACTTGTCCGGAAGCACACACTTGAGGAGTTCGAGTTCCTTTGCCATGATCTATAGCGCATGAGCCTGTTCTACTACAGATCGGTCTTCAACCATCTTGTAGTCATAGAACTGCTCCATAGCATATAGTTCACCACTGGCATCAGCAGCACCGAACTTAGCGTCCAGCGCATCTCACAGTTCCTTGGCATCACGGATATGCAAATATGCATCAACCAACTTGTCTATAAGCACACTGAGTACAGAGCCCACGAAAAGTACAGTGGCCTCCCTGAACGCTCTCTCTTCCTCGAGAGTAAGCGGACCTCTGGGAGTTCCATCTGCAACATTTTCTATGCCCATAGCAGTGAGCCACAAGAGGGTTTTCCCTTGCCATCTTTTAAAATTAGCACCCGTAAAAGGGCTCGGTTTCAGCGAAGCAGCAAAGGAAGATGACGAAAATTGCCTAAATAAATAAGGTTTTCGGATTGTTGGAATATTAGGCAATTTCCCCATGAGATTAAATACCAAAATCAACATTATGTCAGCACTAGCAGATCTAAACACATGCAACCAAACAACCACATCTAGTAGATCTAAAAATCTAGAAAGAACTAGTGCATACAAAGAGAGGAATGACACGTACAGGTTGACCGGGAAGGTCGTCACCGCAGCAACACCTTGGTCAGTGTTGTTGTCGCCCATGGTGCTGATGAGGTCGTCGATTACTGAAGAAGAACACATGAACAGAGGCGAGCAGTCGCGCCGAGGCGCTCCCCAAAAACCTTATCGCCCGTCTCCCGATGCAGGATCTCAATAGACGGGGTTTCGGAGGCCTGCTCTCCCGAACAGCAGTGCATGCAGCCACCAGGATGAGGAAGTCTAGAGAGCAGCGCAGCAAGAGGAGCACACAACGAGAGAGACTGATAAAAGAACTGGATTCATCTAGATCTGTCTGTCTCTCGTTCTATAGCCTGAGAGGTGAGCCGACCGAGTCGCCACGCGGTGGAAGACAAGGACATGCGTCAAACATGCACACGAATGTTAACACGTACCCAACAGCTGGTGCACCAAGTAAAAATTTAGTCTCCCATACAATGAGTTTCTAGCTCGAACTCGATTCACGAAACGCGACGCGCGTGCGAGCGAGGCGAGGCGGGCGGCGGAGGAGGAGGAGTGCGCGTGGACTCCTTCTCTTCTCACTCACTTAGGGGGAGTGAAACAGCTCACCTTATAAGCTGGTCCAACTCTCTCCCAACTAGTAATGTGGGACTAAACTTTGTCTTCCACAGAGCTCCCAAGCTGCCATAGTAGATGGGTCTTGAGATTTCAGGATTTATTAGACTAGATGGGCTACCTACATGGGCCGCATCCCATATAAATCTAACAGGATCACGTGGGTAACATGCAGCGGCCTGGGATTTGGGGCAGACTTCGTCCAAGAAGATGGGGAAGAAGGTAAATCGCTCTCTCCCTCCTGCATAAATTCAATCATAGAGAAACAGTGCTACCACTACCTTATAATCTGTATATACTGGATTCGGTGTTTCAAGATTCAGATTACGCAGCTTATTCATAGTAGATAATCTGTATATACTGTATCCGTATGTTGGTCTGGTAATAATTTTGATTCTTTTTTCTTGGATTTTTCTGCCATAGAAATAATTCTGTTTAGAGTACACTACCACTGAAACATGCAATGCTTCAGGGGCAAGAGAAAACAAAGTGGTGTCGCAGCCGCCAAATGCTCATTTGGTCTGTATCAACTTTAGAGTTTGGCTGCAAAAATTGTTAATGCAAAAGTAAGTTTGCGATCTGTTCTTGTTATAGTATGAAAAAATTCATGATAATTTAAGGAAGTTCGATTCTGCTAGTAGACCATGAGAGCAGAGTAAAAGCCATCTTAGGATGTGAAATTGCAAGGTTCCCTATCAAATACTTGGGGCTGTAATTAGCGCTCAGATTCTGCGACCTTTTTTACATTGATTCTCGTACTAATCAAGATCCCTAGTTAATTCACTCCAGTTGCACAATACTATGTAAGTTATTATGCAAGAAACAATAGTTACTACTTGGCGAGTTAGATTAGGAATGCAGGTCATGATATCTTCTAACTGACGTACAATACTATGTAAGTTATCGTGCAAGAAACATTACTCAGAAGTCTTTGATTAATGATTAGAGTTGCAACATTTTGTACACACATTCATTGCTATTATCACAACCTACATTGCTCAAAATGTATAATTTAGTGACAACGTTTGCCTTCTCTTCCACAAATCAAAAATTCATTGCAGAGAGTAGAATTTGCATCTTGTTTCAAAATGAAATGTGAGTGAAATTTGCATCCATGCCTGGTCAGATTCTTTAATAGTATCTGCAAAGACATAATTTGATGACTTTTGCACTAGTCTATTACATTTGTGCAGCACTGTTGTTCTTTCATGTGGTTCTGTCGTCCTTAACCATCTACCATATGACAAACACTATTCAGAAGAAATTCAAGGTTACTTCAACCCAGCTGCTATACCAGTCTTGTCCTTACCAATCACTTACCCTATTTCTTGCTGTTACGTTCCTTGATGTATTTTTGACTAACCAAAATTTCTTCGCATTTAATTACACATCACAATTTGTGGTAAGTTGCAAGATAGTACATAACGCTTGCTAAAAATTATTGCATTGCTGCAGGTCCTCCGCTGATAGAGATGAGGAGGCTAGATCTCATCCATCACCTCCATCTGCAGGACGGTGTTGGAAACCCGTGTACTGGGCTACGACGGCACATTGCCCGTGGCAGAGTAAAAGCGGAGGCTGGCGCGGGGCGTCTCCTTGATGATGTCTCCGTGAGTGCGAGCTCGTTGGAGTGCCAAGGCAGGATACTGCGCCCTCCACGAGTGCGAGCTCGCCAGCGCGCCGAGGAAGGAGACTGGCGACTGGCGTCCTCCATGAGTCTAAACCTTTCATACCGTTGTAACTTCCTAGGGTGTTTTCCTATGTATTATTGTGAAATACTAGCAAAAATCCCGTGCGTTGCTACGGTGTTGCATTAGATCAATGAATAACCTTCTCAAAAATGAAAAATTGTACACATGAAGATAAAATTGTTCCAGAACTTCATAATTCTAACAAAAAAGTAATTGGCAAGAAACACTGGTATGTCTAGGTTATTTAACACTATTATCGTATAGAAGTCATAGCTATGGAACACATCAGGACATATATAACAGATGGTTCAGTTGTTACTTGCTACTTACATATATAGGGAAGGCTTGCGTGCACTGATTACACATATTTAGCAGCTTGCCAGTAAAACGTGATGAAAATTCTCACGATTATGATTACTGACCCTATTTTCTGCAAACAATCCGTTTTCATGGAGTACATGCTAATCCAGCCTCGAAATAGGATTTCGATCTGCTAATTTAATATAGCAACTATCGATTTCAGCCACACCATATCGTGTAAAGAATACACCTTGAAGGAGTACAAAACTTCGGAAATCCACTTTGGCTTGTAGGTGTAGATGCACCTACCGGCAAAAAGACATTTTTCAAAAATTTAAAAATATCAAAAAATATCCCGGTGTATATGTTCACATTCTATGTTCGTATACCAAGTTTCACAAAAAAGACATTTTACGTGGATTGTGTAAAAACACAAATTTTGGTGTTACAAAATAGTTTTTTACAAGACATTTTTTTGTCTTTGTTATATAGACCTCAAAAATGTCTTCTCACTACAAAACTTTCTGTGAGGACATAGCATGTTCGGATGCACACCCGAGATTTGTTTTCGGATTTTTCAACATTTTGAAATTCATATAAAATGCATGTTTTCATAATAGGTGCATTTAGACCTGGGAGCCAAATCACCATGTCCTACAAACTTCTTGTTGATTTCAGTAACGGCATGAGGGAATCCCCATTTATCTTGGGCACCATCGAGAACCGAGGAGACCAACTCTCGTCATGAACCGTGGCATGATCATCTGAAGCATGCAACTACATACAGTTTGCCACGTTATGAGCAATGCTACCAAGTAGAATAAATTAAAGCATCCAACAGCAAGCATGCAGTGAAAGGGGAAAAAAGTATATCTAGCTGAACATATTGGTTCATCAACTTAGAAAAAAATTAAATATGATAAAATAAATATCAGCCGCTAATCAAAATTTAATTGATAGCTCCAGAAATCCACATACACATGGACAACAGTTCAGTATACACAGTGCAACCACAAAGTCTCTAAGAAAGTTATCCATAGAAGCTTCGGTCTTTGTTATAAAAAAGAACTATACAACCGGTGAAAGATTTTAGCATCCAAAAGTGCAGCAGGTAAAAGAATTACTCCCTCCGTCTCGAATTAGATGTCATAGATTTGTCTAAATTACATGTATCTATACACTAAAACGTGTCTAAATTACATATGAATCTAGATAAATTTGAGACATCTAATTTGAGATGGAGGGAGTAGGACATATAGACGGAGTAGGACATATAGTCCTATTCTTGTCGCTGACCTCGTTCGACAATGAGACCCGGCAGAAAACACAGAGACAAAAACATGAGTATTCCATCACTGAGCACTACCACACGAAGAACACATGATTCTATCTGCCCTTGCTGACTTCCTTCATTAATGATAGTGGCTGGATATATCTCCTGCTATGCTGATCTGGCTTGCAGCTATCATGCTCACCACCGGAGAGAAGATCACTGGAGAATGGCATTACTGACAGAACGAAGATCACTTCCCATCATGACACATGAATTTATGAGTTGCGCTGTTGACAAGATCACTGCCAATCATGACACGATAACTAGGAATAAAGACGAAGGGTATACATGACGCTTCCATTGCATACATGATTGATCGGATGATGGGCAGCAAATAATCAATTAGATGAAAAAACTGATAGTAAAATGCTTTAGATCGCATCAGAAGAGAGAGGGCGACTGGTACAGGGGATCGGTTGAGGTGCGCAGCCGAGTGTGGAACAAACCGATCGATCAGCCCGCGTACGAATCATTTAACATGAAACCCTTTTTTATTCAGCGGTGGCACTCCCTGTAATATGACGAAACCTGCAGGGGTAAAAGGGTTCAACAAAAAGACGTACCAGACCATCAAGACCGTAAGCCGTTTAATAGTAAAGATTTATGTGTTTTTATTCAGTGTACTGATTTGATGCCTAAACGCTACCTATGTGATGACATGCTTGTTTTCAAGTTGTGATGCTTCGGGCTGTGGGCACCACGGCTGCTACTGTGTTGCCGCTCACTGGAGTAGTGCGGTGATGCTGATGCTTAAAACCTGGCGAGTTAAAGTGGGCAGCTGGACGTTGCGTAACATGAAAGATATTATAGGAACACAAGCGGTGTTCCACCTAAATCATTCGGGCAGAGGCGGTCAGCTGGTGGGCAGCCGTGGGCATGCCCACTTACAGCCTGAATCTGAATGGCGTCATAAGTATGACGGTAGGGGTAAATGGTGCGAAGCTTGGCCCAGATCGTCCGGTGACTGTCCATGCCTAGCAGATACCGCAAAATATGGTATAGTGCAGAACTTGTATGTGAGAAACTGCAAACCTGTTTTATGCCTAGAAAGCATTGGTCCAGACTAGATCCCGCAAACTCGCACAAAAAAATGAAATATTAGGTAGAATATTCGATCATCTTCATCCTGAACACGCAGATCCCACAGACTGGCCCTGGCACTGTGACTGACCCATGCCCGGCCACCGCCATGGCGCGCCCCTACTATTGCTTACTCCTTGCTCTTGTGCTGGCCACCGCCGATCACTCTCCTCCCGCTGCGGCGTGGCCTGTAGTTGCGGTATACGGGAATCCGGCAAGCTGCGCGCACGGGTTAGCTAAGCAACTAGCAGGGTCTAGATCGATTAGAGCTGGAGGAAGCTAGCTAGCTAGTCCATGTCGTAGATGCAAGTGGACAAAATTTGTCGAGCTCGACCACGGCGGCTGGCTTGCTCAATCTTTCACCATTATCAATTTAGACTTAGGTCATGTTCTTGAGCTAATCTTGATTATGAGCATGCTTAGTTTTGTTTTTAGAGGAGTTTCTTTTGTAAATGGTGTAGATGATTGGTTGTGCTATGTTCCTATTGGACTAAAGTTTTGATTAACATTATTTTTGTTTTGTCTTAGATGAACATGAGAAGCCGTACACGTGTGATGGTTGTGGAACAAGCCGCACCACCCGTTGATACGCTAACCCCCGAGTCATTTGATATAGAGTTCACCGAGGAGTTTCAGCTCAAGCGTTTCAAACGTCTCAAGCTCCGAGAAATCAAGTCCACCAAGTGGGCGTGTCCTTACATCCTCAACCAACTGGGCATTCATCGTGATTTTGACTTACTATGCAACAAAATTGGTTTGTATGATTTTGTTTTTCAGGATGAGGTCACGTACCATCGCTTGACACTTGAGTTTCTCAGTACATTGACGCATACGGTGTGCTCACACTACTGCCCTGAGGAACAAATACCTGGAGTTGATCGCATCAACTTCTGTCTTATGAACTGTGAGTATTTCTTGATGCTCGAACAATGGGCTCGCTACTTTGGCTTCGCTAACAACGCCACCGACATACGCTACACCACCTTTGTTCTTGATCCATCACCCTTGGCTTACTTTAATAGAATGAGAATTTGTGGGAATACATCCAAGAGAAACCAAATTGATCACCCTGTTGTTCTATGTTATTGGTAACACATTGCAGGCACTTGGTGAGTTCACTAGAGTTAATGAGGAGGATATGATAATCCTCGCTTGAGCTTTTATTCCTAACTGTAACTTAATGCCAAATTTGGGTGCCCTTCTATTGTTTTATCTTAAACATCAAGCTTTGCAATCTCGTGGTCCCATATATGAAGGAGGAGTCATAACCATTTTTGCACGAGCATTTCACGTCAACCTAGGTAATATCCAACCTTTGGAAGGAGGTCTCCGTCTTGGTTTTTCTACTCTAAGAGCATATGATATGATTTCTAGAACTAATGGTAGGTACTTCCTTGATATACCCGGAGCAGATCACTTGATCCTAGCTCCTTTGCCTAATGGTTTGTTCTCTATTGACGATGGACATTTGCATTATGACGCGCAGGTTGAGGCAAGTCTACCCCAATAAGAAGAACCCATGGGAGAAGAAGAAGAAGATGAAGAAGTAGAACAAGAAGGGCCCGAACAAGATGTGCAGCCACCAAACTACTACTACACCTATGATGATATCTATGCTCTCAAAGAAAACATCCAAAACATGAACAACCTCTCCATCAACCTTCGAGATGCTACTACCAACCTCTCAACCCAGTTCGACAATTAGAGCAACCAATAGAACTTGGGAGATTATCCGCCACCACCACAATGAGCAACAAAAGGGCTTGCAAAAGCCTGGGCATGGGGATGTGTCCCCCTACATTTTTATTTGTGTAATAATGAGGTTGTACTCTAGCTCCACATGAGCTTTGAAACACTCGTGTTGGCTTGTTCCAACACTTCGCTTTTTCTTTCGTTTTTTGTTTGCTTTTGTTTTTATTTGTTTTTCTTTTTTAGTTCCTTGCTTGGTCGCAAGTTCTTTTCTATTCTTTAATCCCCATCCTCAAAAATACGAAAATATTTCCCCCTTTTTCCTTCTTCATGAAAGTGGAATTTTCTATTGCCTCTTTGCTTCAATATCATTATGAGAGTGATTTTAACTTGACCTTTGAAGGAACACATCCCCATAAGGAAGAGAATCATGAAGTCAGTCATGAGAGATGTCCTATGTCTCCCACTTTAGAAGTTTGAATTGTTTATCTTAGTTCATTGATTTGCTAAGATGCTATGTTAGTGGGAGTAATCCGAAATAGTTAGACTAAAGCTTTTTATTTGCATGAGTAGTTAGTTGTGGAAGCTTTTGCTCTAGCTCTTGTAGTTAACCAAGTTTTGCCTTGGAAAAAATATTTCCAAACAAGTACAGCAAGAAAAAGTCTCAAATTTATGACTTGTTTGATGAATGATTGTCTAAAGAGTTTACCCTTGAAGATACTTAACCCCATAGATGTTTTGATAGACTTGACAACACTCTTGAGACGCCTAGTAATTGCGATCCATGCTAAAGCTAAACCTAGTGGATCAAACTGTGATACTATTTAAAAAGTTCTATGTTTTTGATGCACACCTTTGGATGCCAACAACTCCGCTAGCCTACGAACGATCAATGGTACAACCCCTGATTTCGGCTATGAGTTGACGACATAGGTGGCACCTGTCACTGTAATGGGCAAAAGTATTGGTACTCTCGAAGGTTGTGCAAACCATTATTTAAAAGAATCACTCGATGATCCTTGTTGAGAATTACCCGTGAAAAATTAAGATCCACATAACAAGTCCTTGGCATGGTCTCATTACTACTTTACGAATTTTCTTGAAAACAATGAATGGAATAGAAGTGTTTTGA
This sequence comes from Avena sativa, assembly GCA_916181665.1. Taxonomy (NCBI): domain Eukaryota; kingdom Viridiplantae; phylum Streptophyta; class Magnoliopsida; order Poales; family Poaceae; genus Avena; species Avena sativa. The sequence continues at coordinate 620,614,043 of OV702288.1, read as the reverse complement.
TAGTCTTGATTTACTGATGTGGGTGCCAATAAGACACTTCATCGTTATGCTACTTGGGACATGATCTCGCTTACTTAATTTTGCTATTATAAAAACATCCTAGTGTTCCTTGTCAAGCTAAGAGTTGACTAGGGGAATTGGATTAATTGTTACATTCCTAGTTATTCATACTTATATTAAACTCTACTTTGATTGTTTCGAGTTATCAAAGCTTGTATAGTATTCTTGGCATCTCTCTAACTTTGATGAGCTTTTCAAATGAAAGAAGTGTTGGACGCATATGACTACCAACCGTAAGTTAATTCATACTCCCGTTGTTTCGGTTTAAACACACTGGGTTCTTTATGGTTTTGTTGTTTCCTTGCTCGAGGATGATCAAGGTTTGAGCTTTGGGGAAGTTGATGGCTGTGAAAATTGCCATCTTTCTCCGCGTTTAAACTTCATTTTTAGTCATGCAAGTGACAAGAGGCTCCAACTTTGCCACTAATAACTAATTATTGCAAAGATATGCAAACCATTGCTTTAAATTATGTTGTGTAGGAAATCACGCTTTTAAGGTATAATCTGGAGCCATAAATGAAGATATTGAGGAAGTATACACGACCAAGCAAACATGGTGTCAGTACCAGGCGTCATAGGCCATAACAACCACTAGTATAGGCAAGGCCAACCCGTACGGCCCACCCGTACCAGGTGGCAGTGACTTCGTCTCGTCAAACCCTACAACTTTTATGAAGGCGCCTATATATTTCGAGGTCCCAGCCGCCGCGCAGAGGGTCGCTATTCTCAGGTTGCATCACAACACCACCAAAGGAGATCCACCACCATAGTTCATCCTCTCCCCCATTCCTCCTCTCCATAGCCATAGCCATTACTTTGTACTTGAGATCTCCTTGTGATTCAGCAACCATTGTAAGAATATTTGATTTTAATCAAAGTATTTTGCACAATGTTCTCTATCCTTGATCTTATTGTTATGAGTGAGTAGTCCTCACGGGCTGCGGGTTGGGGTGAAACCTCGCAGCGATTATGTGCATCTAATCTATGGGAGAATTGTGTATTGTTTGAATAAGAGTTTTGTATTTTTGTTTCTTTGTCTCGTGTCTCGATCTTTGGACTTATAGGTACCCAAGACCCCCGATATCAATAAATGCTTGAGGTGAGATACTTGGTTAGCGACGATCTCATAGGAAACCTAGTGACAGAAAGGAGAATATGGTCTTTGCTTAGCGATCCATTGGGGAACAACAACAATATCACTTCTTAAGGCTTTGATTTGTGTGTTTATAGCCTGGTGCATCATGGTGCAAACGGTTGGATCAAAGGGCTATTGCTATGTGTGTGGCTCGCAAGGGCTTTAGTATATAAGGTTGTGCTTCCCACAAATTTTATCTCTATTAGAACATTACACATGTCTGCGCTTATTATTATCTTTATCCTATATGATGTGCAGCTGCTGGTGAATCTTCAACACTGTCCTATCTCCATTTATTGAAATAACCCAAAATATAAAGTAAACTAGAAAGGTCCAGTAAACAAAGGTAAAACGAACAAACAAAGTCTTGTAGACGTGTCCTTATTTAATTCCTTTAACATTGTTTCCCAAGGTTCGATTAAACCTAGGTCTACTAGGGAAATAGCTACTATACTACATCCATGAATCCAGATTGAAGGTATTTATAACCAAGGTAAAAAATTATAATTATATTTCAACCTCTAATCCTCTCACTGCAGCAACATAAGGAGGCATGCTCACCACACTTGGTGCATCCACGCTTGCTTGGAAGCGGGAACTTATTTATCTATATGATGCCGATGCACCACAAGAGGGTATGACTTCGACCATACTCTACTATGAGATGCTCTAACTCTTTACTGGAGGTAAGTACCATTTTACCTCAAATTGATATCCCGTGGGATCTAGGTGGATGATTTAATGGAGCATCTAAGCCTGGCTATATGGCTTTAAAGAAAGCGCTTCCCGGGAGGCAATCTGGAAGTTTTTAAGTGTGTTTCTTAATTTTGTGTTTTGAGTTTAGTTGCATTCATGTTGTATTGGCACTTGTATCTTTGCGTGATTACTATTAGAGTTGACTTGGAAATATTTTCGAAAGGTAGGATTGATTATTGCTCTAATCATATGTTGCTTGTCTTAGTTAAATATTCTCAACAAAATATATGTATGCATTGTTTGTATACTGGACTAACATTTTAGGTCTATAATAAAATTTTCGAAGAAAACAACTTGTTCCGGAGCTTACAGTGAGCTTAACAAGCAACAGTGTGACAGACCCGTCCGTACCGCACACCCGTACCACTCATACGACGCGTCAGAAGAAGAAGATTTTTTCAGAAGAATCACTTTAAGGATAACGAGCTCTCGTACAGGCGCATCTACCCGTACCACCCGCTCGTACCACTTTTGCTCCACGATTATTCAAAACAGAAAATTTCCAACAAATTTACTGCAAGGTTAACGACCACCCGTACGGGCGCATCCGCCCGTACCACCCGGTCGTACCATCTTCAGAAAAAAAGAGAAAGAAAATGAGAAGACGAGGTGTAGTACGGGCAGAGCCTGTCCGTACCACGTGCCCGTACCAAGGAGCAGCACCACGCAGCAAGGGTAGGGACAGGTATAAAAAGATTATAACCCCTCCAATATTTTTATTTTGACAATCTCAGGTCAGTGGGTTACCTTGTACATATTCCGATGTACTTCATTTTCTTTTACCTACCTTCGAAACTCCCTACCTATAATTCTGTGTAGTGTTTCATGTTTCTTTTCTTTTTGTTTTCACAGTTGGGTGAACGAACTCCGTTCGTACACTGAATCGTTTGTTTTAACTTCGTTTACTATTTTCTCAGGGAGTTGAACCTTGTGTGATGACATGCATGGTTTGTGCTAACCGTATAAATACTTGCATAAGCCATTTGATTGTTTCAACTCAACGCTTCAACAAGGAAGTATTCGTTGAACCAAAGGTCTGTATCCATCAAAATTAAGGTTATTCATACCTCAACGGTAAAGTGTGTCACCCTTACTTTATTCAAGCTTGGGGAGGTAACCACTTCTCACACTCTCTTTTGATAAACTGCATTTTCTCCTTTCTTTTGGTAATCTATTCAAGTTTGGTTCTTGTAAAAGTTCTAGCTTGGGGAAGTTACTTCTGCATGTGGAGAGTCTTGTGCAATGTTCTTATTCGATAATTTTTTTGAGCAAATATGTATCCCACTGTTTTTGAATGTTTGCTTGGGTAGGTTATGTTTCATGTTTATATAATGGATGCACTTGCTTTTGTTAGGATTCATAAGAGTTGAGTTAGGACTCTGACGCACTATGTTAAAATCTTTATTCGGCTTGAGAAGAATATTGTGATCCTCTAGAATACATTGCAATGATTTCTACACTTAACATGATTAAAAATATATTGATGAAGCCTCTAAATAATTTCTCGAGTGATGTTTAATTATCTTAAGGGTCTAGCCTTATAGATACTCAACCCCATAGATTTATTAATAGACTTGATAATACTCTTGAAAAGGAGTTGTTTGATTGAACAAAGTCTAGTGGTAATTGCAATTCATGCCAAAGCTAACCTTGTGGATTAAACCGTGATACTATTTAAAAAATTCTATGTTTTTATGCACACGTTTGGATGCCAACAACTCTGTTGCCCTATGAACGATTAATGGTACAATCCCTGATTTTGGCTATGAGTTGACGACATGGGTGGCACTTGTCACCATAATGGGCAAAAGTATTGGTACTCTCGAAGGCTATGCAAACTATTGTTTAAAATAATCACTCAATGATCCTTGTTGAGAATTACCCTTGAAAATGAAGATCCATACAACAAGTTGTTGGGATGGTCTCATTACTACTACATGAATTTTCTTGAAAGATGGCGAATCGAATAGTAGTGTTTGATAGTCTTATCTATTGATATGGGTGTTCTAATGAGACACTCTAATGTTATGCTTCTTATGACATGATCTTTCACTCTTAATTTTGAAGCCTTTACTTTATAAAACCGAGGATACAAAATATAAAAGACGCAATAGGATGATCACAAGTTTCCTTTAAAGTTAGATTTACTTTTGACATCAAGCATTGAAGTTTTAATTGATGTTTTATGGATTGACGTAACTGAACCTATGTTGCCTTGTATGAATATGTTTAATCTTACTTTGAGCTTGCAGGGAAAATAAGGATACAAGGCATCGATCTTCTATGGTAAGCTAGAGGATATCATCTATTTTTATAAACTCCCTTGCTCGAGGATGAGACACATTTATCTTGGGGAAGTTGATGAGTGCAAATTGATGCATATTTAAGTATACAAATTATTCATATTGTCACTCATTACATGCTATATCTAGCTACAACTATGCCTATTATGTATGATTACTAGTTCTCATTCATTTTCACATGGACTTTGCACAAGTAGTAGTTTAGTATGATTTTATTACCTTTTCCTTGTCTTTGACTTGTGTGTAGTTGCTATGAACAACCATGGATAAAAGGAGCCAGGAGGATTCAATATGGAGGAGTTGCAGGCACCGGACTTAGCCATTTGAGAGGAGAAAAAGTGGATTTTTACATCAAATCCAAATGAAGATCCAAGATCATGGTGTTGTATCTCTCGTTGATAGCTCCAAATTTCATCACTTTTTACCATTGGTTTTCCTCTTGTTTATTGCTGGAATTCACTGAAGATTGCCCCTTTCCGCTAATGTTAATGTCGCAGTTAGCGAATCCTTGGTTTCTTGTGATGGTTTTCAGGCAATGAACATTTATCGAAGATCTAATAGCATTTATGGGCTAAATACACCAGAATAAGCAAATCCCCAATTGGAGCCACTTTCATTGGAGGTGTTAAGTACGCATAATGACCACTGGTACGGTCGGGGCGCGCTCGTACCGCCCACCCATACTACCCACCGACGCCTTCCTTATATCAATACAAGCAACTTTCATAAAAGGAGAGGGACGAGAAGAACCACAGAACATAAGTTACAACCGCCACAAGCCATCTAGAGGGAGAGATCAGATCTGAAAGAGCAGAAGAACTTCACCTCATTCCCCGACGATATTCAACCTCTAAGCCACATACTCCACCATCATTCCATCATTACTTAGAGAGAGAGATTGGCACTTGTAAGATTAGGCTTTGATACTTTGATCTACCTATGATTTGTATTTGATTGGATCTTTAATCGCTATTGTGGTTTGCTACAGTAACTTTGAGATGATTTATTTGCAATACAATTATACCTTTGATTTGTCTTCCTCTCATGTCTGAGAAAATCCCCATAGGCATGGAGATGTAGGGGATTGGTGAGATGTGATGTGCCTCCTTTAATTCCATCCATTTGTGATCGTTGTAATGTTTATTTAAATAGTGAGAATGAATATCTATGTTTGCCTAATGCGTTTTATCTAATTTAAGGGCCTAGGTAACATGATACAAAGATCTTATAGGTATGAACTTGTATGCTAGTAATTCGACGACCCCCGAGTGACACGACCGACAACAAAGAAGAGCTAGCACTACTCGAGGACAACAAGGAACCATCAAGATTAAAGCCTTGATCCGGTTGAAAGACCTTAATTAGTGCGCTGACCATGGCCGTGGTAAATGCAGATGGATCATTGGGATTGGGAAGAATTGGCCATGACGACTCCTAGTCAGTATATGGGTTGCTTGCCTACTCACTTATAAATAAGAAATATCTCTATCACTTATTCCGCTTATTCCATTTGGCACTTTCACTATCACCATGAACCAATTCTCTCCGCGCCTAACTTCTCATCTGCAGGACCTTTACACACCTTTCGCATCTTTAATTTTATGCAATTTACTTATTTCCTAAGCAATTTCCTCTATCTTTTACTCATCACATATACCATCAACTTTTGCAGTCACTCAAGACCTATGACACCTTGGGTGCGATAGAAATACCGCATAAAAACACTTTCCTAGGCTCCTTGTTGGGATCGATATAAAAAATGGAATTAATATTTCCGCGAAAACATTCTCTGACGAACATGTGCACTTGCAGGCCATCAAGATATTTTCTGGCGCCATTGCTGGGGAGCTAAGCGCTAAGTGTTGTTTCTTGACAACAGCAACTGTTGACACCATTCATGATCTCCATTGAAGATAGAGGTACCACTCGATCAGGAAAACCCTATTTACCTCCATATATTGATCGTGTTCCGATCGAGAGACCATTAGAATTTATTAAAAGATTTACTAATTTGCATACTGTAGACGTGAAAAACTTGATTCCATTGATGTCAGGTTTGACCATCACCCTAGGGGCAGAACTTGAGCTACCTTTGGGAGAGTATGGGAATCCATCTAGGCACTTGAGGAAAATGCTACCTTTATCCTGAACTTGAGACCCAAGAATTTGAAATATATCCTAAGCTGATATATATGATTAAAGAAATTGCTTTCACAGGAAAAGAAGAGGAAGACCCTACTGACCAATTGACAAGGGTACACGACCTTTGTGTCACTCTTAAACCAACAAGTTTACCAATAGAGTTTGTACTTCTTAAACTCTTTCGCTGGTCTTTGAAAGATAATGCTTTTGCTTGGTTACAATCATTACCTAATCACACTATAAAAAGCTAGGAAGATTGCATCCGAGAATTCATGCATAAATATTGTTCATTTACTAAAATCATGCAGATCAAACGAAGTATAACAAATTTTCTACAAACAATTGGAGAAACCTTTTATCAAGCATGGAATAGATATTTTATGCAATGATTGTGAAAGTTCCAAATCATGGTTTTTGCGAGAGTCTAGTTATCCAATATTTTTATATTGGGCTTAATGACGGGACAAAAGAGATGATTGATCTATCCGCAGGAGGAGCAATATGCAACTTGACACTATCGGAATGTGTAAAGCTTTTTGAGGTAAGATCATTTAATGACGAACAATCCAATCCAGTTGAGGATATTGAACCACAAAAAGGTATGATTCACATACCACCAGATCTTATATCCGAAGTCAAAAAGTCCATGGAAGAAAAAGGTATAGCTTTGGAACTTGTAAAAGAAAACAAAGTTGACATTCTTCAAACTTATGTAATAGAAGATGATATAAATCTTGTAATGCAAAAGTTTAAATATCAACAGAATCAATTCCATGTGAAAACTATAAACGTCTTATGAAACAAGAAAAGGATATAAGAGACCTAACATAAGTTTTTGACGACTTGGGTCAAGCCATAAAACATCTAGATAGATATCTAAGTATGGTTAAAACCCAGTGTGAGCAAATAAATATAAACCAAAATTTTGGTTTTGAACCAAGCAAATTTCAATACCGTTTCTACTAACATTGTTGCTAGGCGTGGTACAAAAACTCAGGAACCACAAGGGCCACCTTGGTATCAAGAAGAGCAAGCTCGAAAAACAAGAGAGACTCAGGAGATGAGTCAAGATGAAGATGATCTAGTTGATCCCAGGACGACATTGATTATGAGGCCTAGAAAAGGGAAAATGAAGCTTCCAAAACCCAAGAAGAAGAGGAAGCAGGATAAGCATAAGCCGTATGATTCAGACACTGAGACTATCGATTCACGGGAATAAACGAATCTCAACAAGGAATGAGAAGAGCAAGTTATCATCCCACATGAAGAACATGTCGATAATCAAAAATCAGCTGCAAGGAAAAATAAAAAGAATGTTGAACCAGTGACAAAGGTAAGAGAGAAGGTAATACCTACCGAAAAAATTCCTTATCCTAACCGAGTTCGTTACGAACCAGATAAAGCTATTTATGACTGTTTTGCTGAGGCACTAGGCAACTTGCATTCAGAACTTCCTTTAACTGATGCTATTCAAGTCCTTACTTATAAAAAGTGTATGCGAGACATCCTTAATAGAAAAAAGAAGGTAACTAAGACTATAGTAGTTATGACAAGGTTTGGCAATAAACTTCCTGCTAAGCTTGGGGATCCAGGGATACCAACCATCTCCTGTGCAATAGGGAAAACCAACATATTAAATGCTCTTTGTGATTTAGGAGCAGGTGTTAGTGTTATGCCTTATTCCTAATTTAAGAAATTGAATCTTGGAGAATGTTCTCCTACTTCAGTAACATTACAAATGGCGGATAAGACAACTAGACAACTTGTCGGAATGATCAAAGATGTTTTACTTAGAATAGATCAACATGTTATACCCACTGATTTTAGTATTCTTGATGTTCCTGAGGATGACAAACTATCTATCATCCTTGGAAGACCTTTCTTAGTACAGCTAGAGCTAACATAGATTGCTCCAGCGGTAAGATTGTTTTCAATATATATGATGATTAGATTGTTTGATACTTTCCTAAGAAACAGGAACACAATGGAAAATACATTCCACCACCTAAGCATGATCAAGCAGCAAAGACTAAAGAAAATGTGCAGCTCGAGATGAACACTGATAACATGGAGTTTGATTAGTCAAAATCCTAAAAAAACACTTAATGGGAGTTAACCCATTCTGAATAAATTAAGTCTAAATTTTATTTATGATTACTATTTTATTATTTGTATGATCTAATAAGTTTGTTTTGAGTTTTGAGTTTATTCAAAGAATTTACCTTAGTGAAGTTGAGAAGCAAGGGAAAAATGAAGAAAAGGAAATGGTCAGCATAGATAACGAGCACTAGTATGGCCGCGGTACGTTTGTACCGCGCGCCCGTACCATGTGTCAACGAAACCTGCAGCAGGAACATTGCCGCCAACGACCAGTGGTACAACCAGGGTATGCCTGTACCCCGCGCCCATACCGAATATTGTCGAAACCGACGACGGCTCCCGAATAGATAACGACCACTGGTATGGCCGAGGTATGCCCGTACCGCGCGCCCGTACCAGGTCGATCAGGTTTGATCTCAAACCCTAGATTTGATCCAACGGTGACGACCACCGGTATGGGCGGGCTGCGCCCGTACCGCCCGCCTGTACCAAGTGTGTCGCCAGGTAAAGGCCGACAGCGGCTGGCTCCCAGCCAACCTCCTTCTTCTTCCTCTTTCTTCCTTATTCTATCTCTCTCCACCACAAACCCTAGCCTCCTAAAACCTTTGATTCTTCATTGTTTTCATGTTTTTGAGTTGGGGAATCATCACATCTTTGGGGCCCCCGGATTAATCATCCGAGAAATCCCTATTATGTATATATCCATGTTCCCATGATTAGTGAGCCGTGGAGCATAACCGACAAGTATCATTACGACATCCGAGATATACCGAATTACAAGACTTACAGAAATGCCGTTATGGCTATACCATCTTCAGCAGCGGAACATCATCACGCACAGAGCCCAAATCATGCCTCAACCTACAAGCAACTAACTGGGAGGACGTCCTAGGTCGCATAGCCGTCAACTTCATCCTCTTCTTGATATCTGACCAAGTTAATAGCCAGGGACAATGCCAGTGAGTACTTTGAATGTACCCGCAAACCACCTTAAGGTAACAATAAGAACAAGAGGATATGCATTATGGCTGTGGTAGTAGAGGGCTCCAAGAGAGGTTCTTTTCTAAATTAGTTTCTCTTGTAGATATAGCATCTACATATATTTGTTGAAAACTTTTGTAAAACATTTTGGAAACCGTTTTGAAAAGTTTTAGAAAACCTTAGGACTGGGTCACCTATTTGTTCCTTTCTCCCGGTCGTCCCACGACCAAAATCCTTTCTTTCCCGTCCGACCATCCCATGGTCAAAACCTTCCTCCTTTTCGACCATCCCATGGTCAAAACATTTCCAAAGCCATTTCGTTTCCGAAAATCCTTTTTGAAAACAAAACCAGCACCGCTCTACAGCAACCTTCCCAACCGTCCATGACGCGGACATGGCTATTCGAATAGATTTACACTCTGCAGAGGTTGTACACTTTACCCACACCATCCGAGTACACTACCCTGATCTTCACCGATCATGGGTCGGGTAACCGATCAAGACTCTCCGGATGCCCACTCCAATATAAATGCCTACCCTATGAGTGTTATTCCCCTCAAAACCGGGACGTCGGGTACCGAAGACCAACCGGAGCGCTTTTTCCACTTATCGAGTGTGCGCTTTCAATGAGGGGCTCATAGTAACGCGTGGAGGTCCGTAAACCCTTCGTTCCTTCTCCCGGTCGATGTCCCACATGGACTATTTGTCCAGAGAAGGCCCACCCTCCAGGGAGTTTCATCCCCTGTAGTAGTTACGAGGTAGGTTATACCAGAATAAACAACCATCAAATCCAGCCCTGTCCCATTCTAGAGTAAAGTGGTTGCACGGGTTAGTTGTTCTAGCAAAATTGTAAAGAACCGGGTGCGTTTTTGTAAACCTTTTTCCTCCAGCTTTCCTTCAGCATTTTGTAAAACAAAAACCCTTTTCTTTCTCAACATCTCCTAGGAGGTCCCACCTCACCAAGGTTTTATCAGAGAATGTTTGGTAAACTTTTGCCGGGGTCTTCCCATCCTCTAGTTTTGCTTCGGCTAAAACAGGGTCTCCAAAAGGGTTATGGTGATATACACCATCTATTCTACTAGGGACAAGTAGGTGACACCAAGGGGGTTGTACTTAATAGTACCAAAGTGTAATAGTTCAGAGGAGCCAAACCACTACCATATATACATCAACATATAGTAAAACAATACAATTTTGAATAAACAGTAGATAAAACATTCATAAGTAAAACAGTAGGACAAGGCTTATGAGCAAGAAGGTGGCTTGCCTGATGATCAGAAATATGGCAATATGTACCTGAACTTCTTCTTAGAATACCCAATAATACCAATAATATCCACTTCGTTTGATCTCCGATTGCATCGCAACTATCGTCGTCAAGAAGGCACATGCATGCAAACCAACCCACAATCAACACAAGGCATACAAGCATCATTACAATACAGCAAACAACAATATCACACATTACTCAATTCAGTAGGTTTTGCTACATTGAGTTGGTTGTAATTGGAATTACTTTAGTTGCCCTTGTGGTCTTTGGGTTGAGATTTATTTGTCCAATACAACCTATTAAGGGGATTTAGAACTAGGCTTGAGTCTGTATGATATCAATGTGTAAATATGATACCATCATGTAGGTATTGATAAAATAAGGCCAACAAAAGTGGTTTCACTATTTTATCACTTTTCTTTAATTTAAGATGAATATTCTAGTGATAAAAGCTCTAGTTTTAGGAGATAATTCACCAGAGAAGTTCTGGAGCTCCAAAAATTATTTCCTTGGATAGTTAGGTAGGACTTGATGTACGTGTTCACGGAGAGTTGGAATCATGTCGAAATAATTACCAGAATGCCCTTAGGAAATTCCCAAAGACAGTTCTGGAGCTGTTTTGTCTTTTTTACCAAATTAAATCTACAGACGATTTTGAGTTGATTCCAATGGTACATGGTAGTAATTTAGAATAACTTTCTTTAGAAATTGGAAACAACCTTTTTGGAGTTGTGGAACTACTGTGGTGATTTATCTAGTGAAAATACCACATGCAGAAGTATTTAATTCACAAAAATTCAACAAAGGATCAATAAATAGTGAGATCCTGGGTTTAGATAGTTATTGGTGTACCACATCACTAGGATTTGGAAGCAACCCAAAATAGGTTGTAGATTTACCTAGGGAATTTTCTAAAGGTAGAAATGAAGATCTTTTGTTGTTTTTGCTACTGGGAAGATATAGTTCCACTTGGCAGGGAACCCATGTCATCAGATAGGTGCTTTAATAACCTTCCAGAGTAAATTGGATTCATTCAAAAAGGATATGTTGATGTCCCTGGAGAAATCATAGAGTGAAAAGGAGACTAGTTGGTAGATAAATTCTTAGAATTTGTACCAATAATATTTCTCCCAAGTTTTGGTACTGAGTGCTAAAGGAAACATGGAGGAACAACAAGAAATATAGATCTAGGAATTTGGATGTGTTTTATATTTTCAAATGGATTTAATCCTAAGAGGTATACTACAGATCTAAAAAAGGAATATTTGCTGAGATAAAACTGAAAAGGGCCGCATCTGAGGCAAACTGGGCCGCTCGGCACCGAAACCGGCCCACCCAAGTGAAGCCACGCGCGGGAGGCGATGCTTCGAACCTGCCAGGTGGGGCGCGCCTGTCGATCACAGTGAGCAGCGAAGGGGTATAGAGGGATGAGGGCCGTCGGATCTAGCGGAGATCGATGATGCCTAGTCGTCTCCTTCCTCTAATCGTGCGGAACAGGGAGGAAACCTAGCAACGGTGCCGGCAGGTGTAGGAAGGCTTACCGGGGTGGTCTCCAGTGAAGAGGAGGCCGCAGGGCGACGCGGTAGACGATGGCGGTTCCGGCGATGGGCGACAAGGTGGGGTTCAGCGTCTGGAGATGGCTCGCGCGAAAACGTCTGCGGCGAACGCTGCGAGAGCTCGTCAGAGCTTGATCAGGGGCGCCTGAAGGTCGGGGTAGATGGTGCAGGGCGGGAGCGGAGGTCGCGGCGAAGTGGTCGGTGGGCGTAGCAGGTGCCCTGGACGGCTGGAATGGGCTCGCATTGAGGTGACCGAGAAGAGCTCGGTGGAGCTCGACGGCGGCGATGATAAGGGTGGTATCTGTCCACAAGAAAAGAAGTATTAGATAGAGGGGAAAGAGGGGATCATCCTACTATGACATGCAGAGGGAGATGAACAAGGGAGAGGGGGTCTTGCCCATCTTTTTGTCAATGGCCGAGACGCCATTTTTCTTCTCCCACGAGCAGGGCAGAGCCAGAGAGAGGAGGGGGTCTCGGGTGGGGGTGAGTGGGAGTGATTGGGGGCAAATGAGAGGTAGAGGGGAGAGATAGGTGGCCTGGGGGTATTTATCCTGAAAGGAGAGGTCCATGGTGGCACAAGTCCATGGGGGGACAAGGGGAGGGAGCTGGCCATCCATTGGGCGTGTAGGGCGTGGAGAGGTCCTGGGTCGTGGCAGGGGAGCAGAGACGGAGTGGTGCTGCTGTTGCAAGAGGACTTTGGCAAGATGTGGGTGTCCCTTCCTTTGGTTTGCTTCCAAGCACAAAAGAGAAATAGCTAGGGTTTGCTACAGTCCTTGCTACAGTGGTATGGTCGACCGGGAGAGAGGGCTGGGTTCTGTGGAGAAGTGCTTTGCAAGATTGGAGGGATTTTGAGAGTGATTTATTTGATGTTTTGATCATACTCCACTTGCCATAGACGATGTTCATCAAGAGCTTTCTCGAAACTTGATCTTGGTAAGATGAGGAGATGGTTCTGGTAGAAGGGTATAGCCAAGATATACCTCTTCTAATAACTTGGGATTTTTAAGATGATTTTTAGTTCACTTAAAATCCTTTATTCAGAAATTGCAGAAGTAGTTTCTAGAAACTCATTTGATAAATTTACATTGGACAAGTGGAGTTTTTGATGTGATATGGTCCCAAATGTGAATACACACTTAGGGGAATTTTCCCAAGATTTATTGGAAGATAAAAGTATTTAAAACAATTATTATTCCAATTCAACCATTTAAGAAAATGGGCAAAAAGAAATAATAAAGCTCTTCAAAATATTTATTTTTGAAGTGGGAAGATGGGGTATGATATGTGGACCTCAATTGAGTCAAAATTTGGGGAAGTGCTTTGGCAAAAACCAAACTTTCCTTTGTGGATGAAGTTTTGGGGATTTTGTCTATTAAAGGAATTAAATAGATTTGGGGCCATAATAATTATGTATATTATTTTATAAATCTGGATGACCAAGGAAGATTATGTAGAAAAGGTGTAGCAAGCACCCTCAACCTTGGGAAATGGAAATCCAACTTGAATTAGATGGAAAACAAGGAGTTGTGGATCTAGGGTGATGTTATTTTTATACCACCAAAACCTTGTTGGATCTTGGAGCTAAGAGCTCACCTTGATGCAAGGGATAGATGGGTAGTTAGACCAAGTCTTATATATGATCAAGGAAGAGGGAGTTTGGATTGGTTACATTTGAGGTGGTCTGGAAGTGATGGCAAACTTTGTTGAAAATAAGGCTGCCATACCAGATGAGTCATGATGCCTTATAAACCATGTTGGTTTAAGAAGCACAAAGATCCAATTGGAACAAGTGAAGTATATATTGATATACCTATATGAGTAGAACACAACCATGCAAAGAGTTGGTCCATAGAAGGTTGGATGAGGGTGTGAGCTTCTGTCAAAGTAGGCATGTTGACTAGATTTGCAAGAAAAGTTATTTTCTTGCCTGCAAAACCATCAAGAATAAGTGGGTTGGAGGATGATCTAACCAAGGGGAAGAGTGGTCCTTGGTAGTCCTTAGGATGTTTAAAAAGATGGTTCAGATGAATTTTCAAAAATGCACAAGGGTTGAGAAAGGGAGGCATTCAAAAAGGTGATGTTGGAAATAGTTTTCCAGACTTAGCCAAATTTGGCAGATTTAGGGTTTTTGACTAGAGCATGAGAGGGGATGTTTTTGATGGGTTGCAAGGTACCCAAGCATCATCAAGTGGATGATGTTGAAGTGTAGATTAATTAGAAAGTATCCATGCTTGATATTGGTCTTCATTGACTTGGAAACTTCTAGAAGGGATATCTTCAGAATTGATCTGGTTAAGGGTTTTAGATGATCACCTAGTATCTAGAGATTAGATATTGCTTTGTATTCTTGCTTAGGGTGTGGTGATTTGGAAACCTCTTGATCCTAGTGATGAGCTCCTAGAGTAGCTCATACTATCTCCTAAGCAGACAAATCAAGCAGCAGATCAAGGCAATTCCTCTTATAAACTAAGCAGACCTACTACTGGGGTTACCATCAAGCTTAGCTTGAGGTAAGGTTGAGGCATTTGAAGAGTTTGGATTTTGAATAATATGGGAGTCCGTGGCATCTCTACCAAGAGTAGAATTCAAAAGCTTACAAAAAGGTTTTGGAGATCCTAGAGGTAAGAGTAGTTGAAGGTTCTATCTTGAAAACATAAGGAGTTTATATCTCTCCATAGTTTTGCCAATGGAAGCTACTAAACTAGTTTTGGTTACACAAGCATCTTGGCTCATGTTTTGAAATGCCAGAACATTTGAGAATATGTAAAATGAGCCAGGATAGTTTTGTTAGATAGCTTTTGTCAACTGATGGTGAGGTAAGGAGTATCATATGGCATACACTCACATGCACAATCACAAACAAACAACAAGCAAACACTGCACCAATGAACAAGAAAAAGTTTTTGTTCCCCCTGATTTTTGCATTCTGGACAACTAATCAGGTTTGCAGAAATTGGGATGTTACAACATCGGTAAGTTTCTCGTCCGATCCATGCTCTCTTTCTGAAATCCATGGTTGAATTCATCACATTGGCTATTTAGATGAGTTCATCATATTTTGAGATTATTATTGATTCCTCACGTTAGGATTTGTACCTTCTGAAGGGTTCCGCAGCAGAAAACAAAAAATTCCAACGTTGGAACCTCCTAAACTGCCCAAGATCTATCTATGTAGTAATGTGGTAACGGCTGAGTGTACAGAATACATACCCTTGTAAATTGTACGCGGTTAACATTCTGAGGGGAACATGGTTGAAGTAGTTGAACTCGTAGCCGACCTCAAGGTCACGAAGCTCCTCGCAAGTCACCCCTTGCTCCTTCTTCATCGTGCCGCAGGTCCGGATCACGACATCCAAGGTGCCTCAAGTGAGGCCCCTCGTGGTTTCATACACATACGGTGTACGATGACGATCTCCGACTCCTTGATCCCTGCCGGGAGTGCGGAAGTAGATCTCGGGTTTCCCATGTGGGACTAATCAAGGGAGAGAGGGGGGAGGCGCCATGGGCCCTAGGGCTCCATGGGTCAGCTGGCTGATGGCTCAATGCACAACGCCCAGAAAAGTTCTGGTGCGGTGTTGATGTAGAGCTCATTGGGAACCCCAAGAGGAAGGTATGATGAGCACAGCAGCAAGTTTCCCTCAGTCATGAAACCAAGGTTTAATCGAACCAGTAGGAGCAAGGAAACACCCAAAGGTGTTACTAGCTGAGCTTTGGCAGGGCGCACTACCGATGCTAGTAGCAATGTGGCGACCTGCACAACACAACCACAAAACTTTGTCCCCAACTTGTGATGAGGTTGTCAATCTCACCGTGTTTTGCAGAAAACAAAGGATTAAACGTATCGAATGGAAAGAAGTAATAGTTTGTAGAAAGTAAACACAAAGCAGTAAAAGATTGTAGATTGTATGTAAAAGACAAAGGACCGGGATCCATAGTTCACTAGAGGTGGCTCTCCTTAGATAGATAACATGCTGGGTGAACAAATTACAGCGGGGCAATTGATAAACATCAAGAAAGCAATACATGCATATACTAATCATCTTGACTCCTTTGAGACTTGATTGGGCATTACAGCATTATACATAGACCGCCATCCAACGACATCTATGACTAATAATCCACCTTCAGGTTATCATCCGAACCCCCTCCAGTATTAAGTTGCAAGCAACAGATTATTGCTTTACGAACTGCGTGTAAAGTAAACAATACGATTGTTCTATGAACAAAGGATTGTTGTTTTCTCCCTAGTAGCAACAACACATCTAGTACCTTAGAGATTTCTGTCACTGCCCCAGATTACCAGAGGAATGAACCCACTATCGAGCATAAATACTAACTCTTGGAGTTTCTAGAATCTACTTGGCCAAGATAGCTACTAACAACGGAAAGCATGCAAGATCACAAATAACAAAGACATGATAGAATCAATAATCAATCTGAAATAGCATCTCAATATCCATCGGATCCCCGCAAACACAACATGTAGAATTACAAATAGATGATCTTGATCCTGAATGGAGCTCACAAGATCTAGACATGAAAGCACAAAGGAGGAGAACCAGCCATCTAGCTACTACATGGATCCGTAGTCCAAGGAAGAACTACTCACGCATCACACCGGAGGCTTGCATGGTGATGAAGAAGGCCTCGAGGGTGAATTCCCCTCTCCGACAGGGTGCCGGGAAGAGCTTTAGATCCCTCCCAATCTAGGGATGGAGATGACGGGGGCTACAGACTCTTTCGTGGATTTTTGATCGGGTACTTAGGGTTTTCGTCCCGAGGGCATCTTATAGGCGTAAGGAGAGGCCGAGGGGGTGCCGGGAGCGTCCAGACCACCCCCTAGCGCAGGTGAGGCCTGGCCGCGTGGCTTGGTGGTGTGGTGCCCCCCTAGCCCCTCTCCGTCTCGTATTCTGGCACTTGATGACAGCCGAAAAAATAGGCACTTTGGCTTTTGTCCCGTCCAATTCCGAGAATATTCATTTTCTGACTTTCCTAGAACCAAAAACAGCGGAAAACAGGCAGCTGGCACTGTGGCTCTTGTTAATAGGTTAGTGTGGACAAAACACAAGAAAGTGGATAAAACCTAGCATGGAACATCAAAAATTATAGATGCATTTGCAATGTACCAACATCCCCAAGCTTAACTCCTGCTCGTCCTCGAGTAGGTAAGTGATAAAAAGAAAGAATAATTTTTGAGGTGACATGCACCATCAAAGACTTGATCAAAGTATTTGTAGAACATTCAAAGCTGGGATCATAGTACTTCAATCATAACATGAAAGACAAAGTTCTAGCAATAAGCAAAGAAACTATGATGCAACATGAAAAGGCACAAACAAAAGATTCATGAATAACAATGCTTTGCAAGACGTTTGTTTGTTTCACATAAAGAAAACATTGCATAATAGTATTCATCTTGTCCCTCATAGAGTAGCAAATATAAATGCATAGGACACCTTCAAAGTTCATAAGAGTGACTAGATACAATAGTTTAAAACAAGCAATAACAAGTTATGCATCAATCAACTAGTCTTGGGACAATGCACATAGAACTAAGAATGGCCACTGTGCTCTCAAAGTAGGTGCATAAAGGTAGAAGGTGGAGACTCAATATAATGGTGGAAGAAAGGCCTTTGTAAAAGGAAGTAGGGATTCAAGTCTCATAAAGAGCTTCCAAAAATTATGGTACTTATAGCTTTCAGCTCTCATTGCCCCTATCATAAGCATCTTTAAGGTGATTAAGGTTAAAGTGACACAACTAAGAGGATATGCTTGACAAGTTATAAACCAAAATCTCATGCCCTTTACTTACGAAGACCGATCCTCATGCTACTCAACTTCAGTCACGAGTAAGCTCTTGTCATTGTAAGTATATGTGTATCATTAAGAACCGCCAACGGGGTACCCCTTGCACATGATACGGGAGCTTTCCCATAATCAAAATGACAAGGCAAGCAGGCAATGAGCATCTCAGCGATCTTTTTATTTGCTATTTGCATAGGTTTTTATTGAGCATGCTTCATAGAGTGCTCATTATGGTGATGCTGCAAGTTTCCACCATGATTAGGCATGGCTTAGGCTAGCGACCCAGGCGTTTCTCTAACACACATACAAACTCCATGATCTTACAAGTTCCACTTTTATTTCACACCGCCGGGATCCGTAAGCAAAAGAACACGATATCAACGGGGTACAAAGTACAAGTGCAATGTTGAAAGCGTTCCCCATGAAACATGGTTCTGCTAATTTCAACTTATAAAGAGCAAGCATATACACAACAAAGAAGGACCCAATGGTTCAAGTTTATTAGAGGCAAGAAAGTAAAGTGTGCCATCAAGTTCGTGAGAGCTTTAATCACTAGTTTTCTCATAACAAGTTTAATTTGGAAGGTAAACAAAAGCATGAATATACTTGGAATAGCATAAGCTAGTAGGTAGGTATCGTGGACTCTTTGGAATAACTTGGTTTAGGGAGTTGGATGCATGAGTGGAACTCATACTTGGTTGTGAGGCTAGCAAAAGACTGGAAGCGACAAACTAAGAGAGCAATAATGGCCATAATCATGCAGAGCGACAAAACATCATTGATCAAAGCATAAAGTGATACTACAAGTTGAAAACTAAAGGATCATAAAGGCTATGGTGACTTGAGATAGTCATAACATGGTGTGAGCATGCGCCAAGTCAACCCAAATAAAGCATCAAAGGAGAATACCACTATACTATGCTTTAATATGCTAAAACAACACATGATTCATCCAAGGCACATTAAGAAATCTAAATTGTTTATAAAAAGTCATGCTACAACAAAGAATACTAAGCATAAAGCCAAAACAATATCAAGCATGGCATGACAAAGCATAGGCCACAGTCAAAGACAAGCTCTTTTTACCACATAAGCATGAACTTTCCTACTCTTTTCCAAACCAAACCAAACTATTTGCAAACCAATGTATGAAAGAGGGGGTCCAACCAATTTATTCAGAAAACTAAGAAAACCAAGCAAACTAAAAACCAAAACAAAAACGAAGAAGAAGACGCTCCAAGAACAACACAACTGTGCATGAAACAATAAAAATGAAGCATTTGGAAGAAACCTGGGATTTTTATTGATGAAGAAGGGGATGCCTTGGGCATCCCTAAGCTTTGACGCTTGTACTTCTTGGATATTTCTTGGGGTGACACGCGTGGCATCCCCAAGCTTGAGATTTAGTCCATCCTTCATCTCATTACTCATTCCTTTCATACACCTGAAAATTTTCCTTCATACAAAACTTCACACAATCTTTATTAGCAACATTAGTGTACTCAAGATAAATAAGTCTTAAGGTTCAATTTTAACACCAAATAAACTTCCATTAGAACACTAGCTATTGTAGCACTTCCCTCAAAAAGCTCAATTCCCCAAAAGAACTCAAAAAGGAACCAACAAGAAGCAAATGCAGAAAATGGCAGAAATCTGTCAAAACAGACCAGCAGGTAAAGACGATTTTTTTCGAAGACCTTCTGTTGCTCAAATCAAAAAGTGTTGAACTAACGAAAGTTAGATAACAACCTGGGGCAGAAGCACAAAACTTCACGCCTCAAAAATACGTTTAGAGATTTTACACGAATGTTTACGGTGAAGCACAGAAATCTGTTTCGGGACCCAAAGTGATGGTCATAAAGGTACCTCCAGCAGTAGAATCCAATAGGTTCCTTGAAGAATAGTTCAATCCTGCATAAAAAGTTTGGATGATCATCCAAGCAGTCGGTCCATGAGTGGGACAATTCTTTACCAAAGATTTCATTCTTTCCCAAGCTTGAGCAACATGCTCATTATCAAGTTGTTTAAACTTCATTATTTCACTTCTCATGGATATAATCTTAGCAGGAGGATAGTATTTTCCAATAAAAGCATCTTTGCACTTAGTCCAAGAATCAATACTATTCCTAGTTAAGGAATTCAACCATTCTTTAGCTTTTCCTCTCAAAGAGAAAGGAAACAATTTAAGCTTAATAATATCACCATCTATATCCCTATGCTTTTGCATCTCACAAAGTTCAACAAAGTTATTTAGATGGGAAGCAGCATCTTCATTACCAATACCAGAAAATTGTTCTCTCATAACAAGAATGAGCAAAGCAGGTTTTATCTCAAAGAAAGTATTTTCAGGCACAGGTGGAGCAATAGGTGTGCTCATAAAATCATCGTTGTTGGTGCCAGTGAAGTCACACAACTTAGTGTTTTCAAGAGTAGTCATTTTTTTGGGTTTTCAAATAAGAAAGCAAACTAGTAAAAAACTAATTTTGTGTGTGTTTTTGAATAACAAAACAAGCAAACAAAGCAAAAAGAAAACTAAGCAAAACAAAAACAACAAAGTAAAGAGATTGGTTATGAGGGACTCCCCTTGTGAAGATGTCCTTGACTCCCCGGCAACAGCGCCAGAAAAATGTCTTTTGATGGCGTGTGGTTGACGTGGGAGTTTCTTCTTCTTCTTCGATCCCTGGCAACGGCGCCAGAAAAATGCTTGATGGCTCAATGCACGGCGCCTAGAAAAGTGCTGGTGCGGTGTTGATGTAGAGCTCGTTGGGAACCCCAAGAGAAAGGTATGATGAGCACAGCAACAAGTTTCCCTTAGTTATGAAACCAAGGTTTAATCGAACCAGTAGGAGCAAGGAAACACCCCAAAGGTGTTACTAGCTGAGATTTGACAGGGCGCACTACCGGTGCTAGTAGCAACGTGGAGACCTGCACAACACAACCATAGAACTTTGTCCCCAACTTGCGATGAGGTTGTCAATCTCACCGTGTTCTGCGGAAAACAAAGGATTAAACGTATCGAATGGAAAGAAGTAATAGTTTGCAGAAAGTAAACACAAAGCAGTAAAAGATTGTAGATTGTATGTAAAAGACAAAGGACCGGGATCCATAGTTCACTAGAGGTGGCTCTCCTTAGATAGATAACATGCTGGGTGAACAAATTATAGCGGGGCAATTGACAAACATCGAGAAAGCAATACATGCATATACTAATCATCTTGACTCCTTTGAGACTTGATTGGACATTACAACATTATACATAGACCGCCATCCAACTGCATCTATGACTAATAATCCACCTTCAGGTTATCATCCGAACCCCCTCCAGTATTAAGTTGCAAGCAACAGATTATTGCTTTACGAAATGCATGTAAAGTAAACAATACGATTGTTCTATGAACAAATGATTGTTGTTTTCTCCCTAGTAGCAACAACACATCTAGTATCTTAGAGATTTCTGTCACTTCCCCAGATTACCAGAGGCATGAACCCACTATCGAGCATAAATACTAACTCTTGGAGTTTCTAGCATCTACTTGGCCAAGATAGCTACTAACAACGGAAAGCATGCAAGATCACAAATAACAAAGACATGATAGAATCAATAATCAATCTGAAATAGCATCTCAATATCCATCGGATCCCCGCAAACACAACATGTAGAATTACAAATAGATGATCTTGATCCTGAACGAAGCTCACAAGATCTAGACATGAAAGCACAACGGAGGAGAACCAACCATCTAGCTACTACATGGATCCGTAGTCCAAGGAAGAACTACTCACGCATCACACCGGAGGCTTGCATGGTGATGAAGAAGGCCTCGAGGGTGAATTCTCCTCTCTGGCAGGGTGCAGGGAAGAGCTTTAGATCCCTCCCGATCTAGGGATGGAGATGACGGCGGCTACAGACTCTTTCGTGGATTTTTGATCGGGTACTTAGGGTTTTCGTCCCGAGGGCATCTTATAGGCGGAAGGGGAGGCCGAGGGGGTGCTGGGAGCGGCCACACCACCCCTGGCGCGCGCCAGGCCTGGCCGCGCGGCCAGGTGGTGTGGTGCCCCCCTTGGCCCCTCTCCGTCTCGTATTCTGACACTTGATGACATTCGGAAAAATAGGCACTTTGGCTTTTGTCCCGTCCAATTCCGAGAATATTCATTTTCTAACTTTCCTAGGACCAAAAACAGCAGAAAACAGGCAGCTGGCACTGTGGCTCTTGTTAATAGGTTAGTCCAAGAAATCATATGAAAAGTACTCCAAAGTGTGGACAAAACACAAGAAAGTGGATAAAACCAAGCATGGAACATCAAAAATTATAGATACATTTGCAATGTATCACCGGCAAGGAGTGGACCCCACCCCGCGCACATCCGTAGGCTGGCCGGGCGGGGCCCCTTGAGGCGGCTAGGCCTTGGCCCTTTGGCCCTTCCCTCCTTCGGTTTCCGTCATGGGCCCTTTTTCCCTAGGAAGTTTGGCCATTAGTGGAATACCCCTTCAAATTAGATTTTAATATTATATTTAATATCAATTACGTTAATTAACATGTAAATACATATTACAAAATCCTAATTAACCCGAAACACCTTTCGGTCCCCTTTTGATTTCCTCCGAAGGACTTCGGAACTTTCCCGAAACGATTTCGGTTCTCTCACAGAACTTTTCCGATTTCCTTTTCTCTTTCATATGGTGATTCCAACTTATAGAGGATCTCTAGATCATCGTACCCTTAAGTGTATTTCCCCACGGCTCAGGAATGGCACATACATGATCTCCATCAATGATGAATTGCGGGACCGGGATGCCCATATTGACCCCTGTGCATTCCATGATGATAATGTCGTTTGAACCGTAAACAGTCGTTTCCCATTCCCTTTGCCACTTGATACCTAGTTCACCCGAGATTTGATCTACGGTATCTCCATACCTTCGTTCGATCTCGTTACCGATGAACTTGTTTTCTCATTTCCGTGTTGTTGCATTCCGTGACCCAGTCATACGCTTGCAAGCTTCGTTAATGCAACGTCACGGAGATGGTCACTAATGTATCTGTCTGTTACATGGATGGGCAAATCTTGTTCTTGATATGTACTCCTCTACACGCCCCTTTGGGAAACCTGAGTGGCACCTTTTCGATCACCCAGTCATGGTATGATACTTGATAACCATCTAAGATCCCTTCAGAACGGCGATTTGCATTACCTCACAGTCTAAGGATCAGGTTGCGAGGTTTCCTTAGTTTATCATTAATGGTGAACTTCGTAACTAGATCTCATTAAGATACAACTGGTTGGGTTGTTTGTCTATCACATCATTCAACTAATGATGTGACCTCATTGTCAATTGGCATAAATGCCCATGATCTCGAAACCCTAGATCATCCTCATGACCAATGAACTAGTTTGCTAGAGCTAACTAGAGACTTAGCTTATTTACATACCACACGTGTATTAACGTTTCGTATTAATATAGTTATAACACAGTATGAACTAATTGAGATATGACAATAAAAACCTATTTATTATTTGCCTCTATGGCATATCTCCTTCAGTATCCCACTTGCACTAGAGTACAAATAATCTAGCTCGCAATTTACTTATCATAAACCATATCACATATGAGTTTATTGATCATGCATGCTTATGGAAAACGTCCTGTCCATGTTTTGTTTTACCAGATCATTATGTCTTTGCAAATCATTAATGTCTTCCTAACTTTGACATTCATACCATTATCTCATAATGGGTTGAAGTATTCGTTTGGCGAGAAAGTGAGACTTTGTTTCTAGTGTTTATAGTGATGGTCATTTTCACTGTTGTCATCTAAACTTCAAAACACACTTTGCAACCCTTGATGTATATACGGCAGTTATGGCAGCAGAATGAGGCCGGTTTCTAGGAGCCTATAGTGACTTTAGCTCAACCTCAAGGACTTTTTCATGGGCGTTGTGCCGTGGGACACATCATTCTACGTTAAACACGAACTAGTCCCGCCATAAAATATACATCACATCAGATGGAGCCTTTATACTTCTATATCTATGTATATCCTAGTGCATGAAATGAAACTATGCCACTTACTTTGCTTCTTACCATTTAAGTACAAACTGAATTCTGGTTCAGTGATTAACTCAAGAATCACTTCAAGACATGTTCTTACAATTAAGAGCTAGTCCTTCCAATCAGAACCTCGGGTCACATTATGCTGAGTATACCATATGGTTGTATGGAAGAACCTATGACTGAGGCATAGTAGATGCAACACATCTCTTTCTTTCTTTTAACCATCGTTTTAATACTAAGACTAACTCAATGCTTCATACAAGTGAGAACCTCTTTCTTTTCCTTGTTCCATTCTGAACTACTTCAGAATCTTATCTAGGATATTCTGAACATCTTCAGAATCGAGTCCAGGAAGCATTCGACTATGATGTTTATTAAACTTACCAATCTATCTCAATAGATCTCATTGTTCAATAACTTGTTCAACTTCATTCATATTTACTAACTTAAATGTTATCAATACCAATCACATCATTCATATATGTTGTCCACATATCTCAGAATGATTTCACGCTCCCACTCAAATATGGCATCCATATATGAGATCTAGGGATTTCACTTAGCCCTCACTCAAAATATGACTACTACATATTAAGATTTGGCCAAGCTACTTAGGTCCCACTCAAAATATGTCTCTTACATATTAAGATTTGGCCAAGCTAATTAGCTCCCACTCAAATGCAGGTCCTCTCAATAATCTTGGACATTCTAAAATTCTTTGATCGTCATCAAATTGAGAATTCCATCTACGAGACTTCAATATCCATATATTGCTAGTGTAAATCCAATAGACTCAAGCATCGCTACATTTGTAGTCAACTCCTTGAATTTGTCCATACTCTATGACAAATTGAGCTTTATGTCTTCATTAAGTTTCATTTCCTTCTAATAACTTTGAAGTTATTCAGAAATATCAAGTAAACTTCTTTACTTAATAAGATCAAGTAACATGTTACTTTGCAATCTTAAATGTAACTTAATATAGGATTTTATGACTCCTAGTAATTTCTCGCACTTAGGTCCATCACGCTTATTTGTAATTCGTAGGCATGTCTTGTTCATAAACATGACAAGTGAATCAACAATATATTTCCACGAACTTGCAGAGTATATATTGTTGAATCCTACTTTCTTTAGTAAAAGTATTCATTGAAACTTTATGATCATTATCATTTGTTTCTCCTCTATTTGTAGAGTTCGGTTTCATGAAACAAATTTCGCTGCCCCACTTAACAATCAGGAGCTAAGGTCAAATACCTTGTTTTGATCTTTTACTTTCTTTCACCTGTATCTTCATCAAGACACATCAACTTTGGACAACAGCAGGTTTTCCCCTTGTGGAAGATGCATTCATATCTTCCTAAGAATGCTCTACAAAGGCTTGTTTATTCGCCATGACTTCGACTTATCGAAATCTCTAGAAACTCGAATGTGCCATAACTCTTATGGTGTTGTTTCCACGAATGTTATGTTCCTTTGTATTCCAAATGAGAGTTTGCTTATTTTTTATCTCTAACTCTAAACAACAACTATAACCCCGATAAGAGATAATATTATACCATATGTATCCAATACAAAAATGATTATGATGTTTAGATATTTCAACACAGTTTGAAATTGTCCAATTACCATAATTTGTGAAACATCTTTCACATGTCCATTTATGCCAAAATTAACTTATATACTTTAGTCATGTCGATCAAATCGAAGAGAATTTTGTATTCTTGTTAATTCAATATCCTCCTTCACTTTGAAATCTTTTGAACAATTCAAAACAGTTTCAAACTTATGTTTCATTAAGTAAATATTCATATTCACTTAAATTCACAATGAAGTATGAAATAATGTTTTCCACTATTTGTTGAAAATACGATACATCACTATGTATAAGATTCAACATTAAGTATAAATAATGATTCCACTATCTTGTTGAAAATACGATACCTCATTATGTATAAAGTTCAACATTTCTTCGCATATCACCGTTTTACCAGAATGCGGAGTTTTAGTCATTCTGCCCAATGAGGCATGGTTTTGCAAAGTCTCTAGATTAAGCATCTAAGACCCTGATCTTCATTTAGAATGAAGAACATGCAATAACCAAAATGACTTAAACTATAATGGCATGTCATTACTAAGCCTTGGATATCTTTTAGCATTCTAATCCTTTATAAATGTTTAAATTGTTATCATTAACATAGTGATGAGAATAACTCATTTATAATTGCAATGTGACCATAAAGGTATTATTCATAAGAACAGTACACCTGTCTTGTAACTCCTTCATATGAATAATCGTCTCGCCAAAAGCAAGACACACAAACAAGGATTACAAAATTATTTCAAGTCCACTAATCCAAATGATAAACCTTGAGGAAAGGGGTGATGTTGGCCATCAACTATTTTGCTTGCCGTCATCAAGTCACATTGCCTCAAATCCAGCAATTCACAAGCAGATCATCATGTTTTCACAAAGCAGGACAAGTATCAAATACGTTTATAAACTGCAATGAATTTTGCAAGAATTACATTTATAAGTTTGTATATCTAACATATACCCTTTTTCATCGATGACCTCCATTGCAATCAAGACCTTATAAGAGTTCATAACTCTAATGCAAGATTGCTAAGTGTTTCTCCAAATATTCCCTTTTTCATCTATAATGGAAGAAAACTCATCCAACGACTCATACTTTATGTGTCTGATCTTGCAGAATACAAGATTGTAATCCAACTCTCCATCGAATGGAGAATGGCTTATTGGATGATAATGGCAAAAACACAGACATTGCAGAGTCATCGGATTATCTCCTAATGGTTATTGTATCAAGAAGAGAAGATCACCTTTTGATATCCCTCAGGCGTGGGTTTTAATCTATGAAGTTGGACCCTTCTGCTAAGTTCCACATCAAGCACTATATTTCCCATTGTCGCAAAAGACCTCAATGGGATAGGCCATGATCTACTAAGATATTTGCAAATAGACATCTAGACTAAGTTCATAATATGAGTTCAATTTATAATTGATCTCCCACTAAAATTGTCATCCCGTGGAAGATTTTAGTGATCAGATGATCCCAATCCTCTGCACCTCCCCCGATCGTCACGGCCATCAGTGCAGCACCAAAGGTAGACATTCCCTAATGCCAATAACATCAGCCATGTGACTCACGCTTGATCTTTTGATCTCTTGTGTTCCGAGGCCACATCTATACATGCTAGGCTCGCCAAATCTAACTTGTGTATTCGCTGTGCAACATGGCTTACACCCACTGTATGCAAACATAGATATGTCTAGCCCCCGATCGTCACGGCTGGCTTCATAATGAAGAAATTTCTTGGTGGTACACACACAAGGGGAACACGATCATTGGAATTAAATAGGGATTACCTTTTTTGCTACCATTGAGTATCTAATACTAGCACACAATAAGATGTAAAACAGGTATCAATATCACATGTATATTTGTGATATGATATGGTCCTTATTCTTGCACCTTGATCTCCATCGAGCGCTTCGACATGATCTCCATCTTGCCCCTGGTTTGACGCCAAGTCCACGACGCCACCACCCGGTCGTCCATCGGAACGATGACTATTACTATACTACTTAGTAAGATAAAAGTAAACTACTTTACCTTTGTAAGGACCAATGTCATATCATAACACAAGACCTCCTGCAAAATAAAGTTAGACACCTCTACCTTTTATTTTCAAAGTTTTACGTGGTTGTTAGGGCTTTCACAATAGAACCGTTTCTAAACTACGAACTTTCCAACCACAACATGGATCCAATAGTTGTCTCTACTACACTCATTTTGGGGCCCTCCGTTGTAAATGCTATATCAACTATTGAATGAGAGGCAGACACCCTCTAGCCACTTATACGGTACAAGTCGTATGTTGAGTGTGGAACCAGTCTCGCGTACGGATACGCATAAGGTCGGTCCGGGCCGCTTCATCAAACAATACCACGATATAAACAAGTACACGCTAGAGGGTAAAAACTAAGGGATCAATGCCCGCACAATACATGCGTGTACTGGCCGTACAACACTCCTATGCATAGATCGGCTCTGATACCACTAAAGGGTTCCGCAGCAGAAAACAAAAAAATCCTACATTGGAACCTCCTAAACTGCCTAAGATTTATCTACGTAGTAATGCGGTAACGGTCGAGCGTACATAATACATAACCCTGTAGACCATACACGGTTAACATTCCGAGGGGAACATGGTTGAAGTAGTCGAACTCGTAGCCGACCTCAAGGCCGCGAAGCTCCTCGCAGGTCACCCCTTGCTCCTTCTTCTTCATGCAGCAACTCTGGCTCACGACATCTAAGGTGCCTCAAGTGAGGCCCCTCGTGGTTCATACACATACGATGTACGATGATGACCTCTGACTCTTTGATCCCTGCCGGGAGTACGGAAGTAGATCTCTGGCTTGGAATCCCTGCAGCGCAACGGCGTGCTGCAGGTGTGGTGTCTCTTGCTCGGATAGTCCTTACTTGGGACCATGCCAATGCATGGAGACGGGAGAGAGAAGGAAGGATAAAGTCAACCAAAGGACTTATCCAAATATTGGTTTGTAAAATCCCACCCATGGGCACCCCTTTATATAGGGGGAGGGAGGTGTGCCCTCCCATTTGGGTTTCCCATGTGGGACTAATCAAGGGAGAGAGGGGGAGGCGCCATGGGCCCTAAAGATCCATGGGCCGGCCGGCCAGGGGTGGGCCCCACCCCACGCACAACCCTAGGCTGGCCGGGCGGCCTCCTTGAGGCGGCTAGGCCTTGGCCCTTTGGCCCTTGTCCCTTCCCTCCTTTGGTTTTCCCTCATGGGCCCTTTTTCCCTAGGAAGTTTGGCCCATTAGGGGAATACCCCTTCAAATTAGATTTTAATATTATATTTAATATTAATTACATTAATTAACATGTAAATACATATTACAAAATCTGAATTGACCCGAAACACCTTTCGGTTCCCTTTCGATTTCCTCCAAACGACTTCGGAACTTTCCCGAAACGATTCCAGTTCTCTCACAGAACTTTTCCGGTTTCCTTTTCTATTTCATATGGTGATTACAACTTATAGAGGATCTCTAGCTCACCGTACCCTTAAGTGTATTTCCCCACGGCTCGGGAATGGCATAGACATGATCTCCATCAATGATCAATAGCGGGACCAGGATGCCCATAATGACCCCTGAGCATTCCACGATGATAATGCCGTTTGAACTGTAAACAGTCGTTTCCCATTCCCTTTGCCGCTTGATACCTAGTTCACCTGAGATTTGATCTACGGTATCTCCATACCTTCGTTTGATCTCATTACCGATGAACTTGTTTTCTCGTTTCCGTGTCGTTGCATTCTGTGACCCAGTCACACGCTTGCAAGCTTCGCTAATGCAACATCACTGAGATGGCCACTAATGTATCTGTCCGTTACATGGATGGGCAAATCCTGGTCTTGATATGTACTCCTCTACACGCCCCTTTGGGAAATCCGAGTGGCACCTTTTCGATCACCCAGTCATGGTATGATACTTGATAACCATCTAAGATCCCTTCAGAACGGCGATTTGCATTACCTCACAGTCTAAGGATCAGGTTGCGAGGTTTCCTTAGTTTATCATTAATGGTGAACTTTGTAACTAGATCTCATTAAGATACAACTGGTTGGGTTGTTTGTCTATCACATCATTCAACTAATGATGTGACCTCATTGTCAATTGGCATAAATGCCCATGATCTCGAAACCCTAGATCATCCTCATGACCAATGAACTAGTTTGCTAGAGCTAACTAGAGACTTAGCTTATTTACATACCACACATGTATTAACGTTTCGTATTAATATAGTTATAGCACAATATGAACTAATTGAGATATGACAATAAAAACCTATTTATTATTTGCCTCTATGGCATATCTCCTTCACCTTCTACCTGTAATCGTTTGTTTATGTGATAGATACTTGATGCCTATAGTTTTCTTCAAAAGTTTGGCAGCACAGTGCATAACATTGGAAGGATGTTCCTCTCGGGCAAGGGATCGGGTACGGCGGGAGTCTCGGGCTCCGCCAAGCCACCGGGCTTGAAGAATATGTGCTCGGAGGTGGACAGCTTGAGGGCTGCCATGAGCCGAGACTACGAGAGGGTGAGCAACCGCAAGTTTTTGCCCACCAAGTGGGTAGACCATGAGTTCCTCTCCCGCCAGGGTCTTCTGGAGGACTTTGATAATATGATTGTGCAAGCTGGCATGGTCGACTTCTCCTACCTCTCCATCGACACCTACAACCTCGCCACGTTCGAGTTCCTTTCATCGTTCCACGATGATGTCGAAGCCTAGGAGCGTAATTGCATTGTAAGTTTTGTGCTCAATGGGCAACTCCACAACCTGACCTTCTATGAATTTTGTGATAGTTTCATATTCTCCCATGAGGGAGAACTCGATATTAATGACAATGTGCACTTAGAGGCAATGCAATCTCGGGGGCAAATTTCTGTCCATGGGAACAATGATTACTTGCACAAGAAGAGCACCACTATCTAGAATCCTACTATACGTTATTTTCATACCTTCCTTGTTAATTATTTA
Organism: Avena sativa; assembly: GCA_916181665.1. Lineage (NCBI taxonomy): Eukaryota > Viridiplantae > Streptophyta > Magnoliopsida > Poales > Poaceae > Avena > Avena sativa. The sequence continues at coordinate 620,583,285 of OV702288.1, read as the reverse complement.
TTTGGAAAAGGTGATGTCGGGGCAATGGTAGGCCCCGAAATGAGTGTGATTCATATGGCCTTGCATCTAGAGATGGTGCACAAGGTAAACTTGGGTGATTTTCTCATCCAGCACTTTCTCCATCAAAGGTCGGGTTCCGCGGGGAACATTCGTTGTGGTGGGTTGATCACACACATCGCTTACGCAAATGAATTTGTCCTACCACAGGAAAGAGCTGCGGCTGACAGTAAGATCCTGGATGATAGTCATATGGCTAGCACCAAGTTCATGGGGGTCTATAGACCAGAGCGTGCCATCTGTGCTTACCAGTTTTATTTTGAACCTAACGGTGATCTCCACCAAATCTTGCTTCCTTTTGTCCAAGCTTTTGGTTTGCCAGGTAAAAAGAGTTGGGTCCTCACCGAGGATGAGTTCCAGCAGGCACTGATCCTCTCGGGAAGGACTGCGCCACCAAGTGGCCATCCCAATTGGGAAAATGCAACAGCTGGCCAACAACAACAAGATCAAGGAGAAGAAGGCTAGAATGGTGCAGTATGGGATGACTACGGCAAGCAACGCCATCACCAACATCCTTTCCACCAGCACCTGCAACAAGGTATGCCTCCACCATAGCCGGGATTCGACTATGTCCCGAGGAGTGATTTTGAGCAGGTGGTGCATCACATTGACAACATACAAAACACGTTGTATGATGCGAATGCCAACATAGTCAACCTCACTCAAGACTTCACATCTTTCATGACCTACTTTCCAAATCGCTACCCGAACTTCCCATATCAGCAGCCGCCACCTAATAGTAGCGAAAACTGATTCCAGTTAGGAAAAAATCCTAAGCTTGGGGAGGTTAAACTCCTCCCACCTTTTTGCATTCATATTTTTCTTTCTACTTTTTATTTGTTTGTTTTTGTTTCAATGCATGTTTACTTTCAGTTTTGCATTTGATAAAAGAAAACCCAAAAATACTAGACTAGTCTCTAGCTTTATTTGTGCAAATTTATCTCCTCTCTTTTTTATTCTTTCTGCAGGTTGCTCACTTCTAGTAATCGAGCTATGGAGACAAACACAAAGAGTTGGCTCGAGTAGAAGACGAACAAGCAAGAGGAGGTACCACATTCATATTTTCCTTCTTCTGTAAGCTTATTCATGAACATTTTATGTCCGTTCGGTTGCACTTGAGTCCGACTCCATTCTTAGTTCGTTATCTTTTAGTATTTGAGCTCAAAGGGTTTTGTCACCTCTTTGGTTAATACTTTCGACAATTAATATCAGTTTGAAAAACCACACTTTGGATTTAATTCCAAACTTTTTAGAACAAGAGAAAGTGTCCATCGACAACTTTGGTGCCATGCTTTTGTCTTAAGGGCTTAATCTTAGTAGTGCTCAACCCCACATACTGATCGTTGACTTGATGATACCTTCTGAAAAAGAATTGCTTGATAGAATGAACTTTTTAGAGTGGGAGAGGGAGATGCCAAAACTTGTATTGACCTATTAAAAAAGGAGAAAGGAAAAAGAGAAGAAGAAAATTAAAGTACTTTGTTTCAAATACACACCTTTGGGATGCCAACAACTCCGCTAGCTTCTGAACGATCTATGGTATAACCCCGGATTTCAGCTATGAGTTGATGGAATGAGTGGCATATGTGTCGCGATATGGGAAAATTATTGGTATTACCAATAGGTTGTGTAGGATTTTACAAAAGAAATATTTGTTGATCCCTGAGAAGGAAAAAAGAAAAGACATTATCAAAATATGAGCTGAGACACTTTTGATACTTTTAATTGTTGGCATCACCCCACTACCTAAAATGTGCAATTAGAGTTCTTGATAAGCAAGGAAAAGAAGAGGTATTTGATAGCCGTGATTATCGAAGTGGGTGATTAATGAAAAAGCTCTAAGTTTATCCCTCTTTTGACATCTACATGTGCACCCTTAATTTTGACTCAAGCGATCTCGCTTAAAAACATTTTCACTCTCATAACAAGAGAGGCGCTGAAAGAAATTGATTTGCAAAGCCTAGCCAAATTTTTAACAATCTCATTTGAGTTATAAGAACTATTAGCTAGCGAATTACTTGCATCTAGGAATCAAGCTTAAGTGCAACTGTTCAGATATATTATGCTCATGTTCAAGGTTGTAGGATTTGAGACGATGGAATATGATACAACCTCGAACTTGTAAGTTTTCATCTTGATTCAATTCTTCGTTATTATTCATTATAGCTTTGTCACTCGAGGGCAAGTAACCGGTAAGCTTGGGGATGTTGATAGCTCCAAATTTCATCACTTTTTATCATTGGTTTTCCTCTTGTTTATGCCGGATTTCACTAAAGATTGTCCCTTTCCACTAATGTTAATGTCGCAGTTAGAGAATCCTTGGTTTATTGTGATGGTTTTTAGGCAATGAACATTTATTGAAGATCTAATAGCATTTATGGGATAATTACACTAGAATAAGCAAATCCCAAATTGGATCCACTTTCATTGGAGGTGTTCAGTATGCATGACGACCACTAGTACGGTCAGGGCGCGCCCGTACCACCCGCCCGTACTACCCACCAGCACCTTCCTTATATCAATATAAGCAACTTTCGTAAAAGGAGAGGGACAAGAAGAACCACAGAACAGAAGTTATAGCGGCCGCAAGCCATCTAGAGGGGGAGATCAGATCTGAAAGAGGAGAAGAACTTCACCTCATCCCCCAATGATCTTCAACTTCTGAACCACATACTCCACCATCATTCCATCATTACTGAGAGATAGAGAGAGGGAGAGAGATATTGGCACTTGTAATATTATGGTTTGATACTTTGATCTACCTACGGTTTGATATTGTGGTTTGCTACAATAACTTTGAGATGATTTCTATTTGCAATACAATTATGCCTTTGATTTGTCTTATTCTCATGTCTGAGTAAATCCCCATAGGCATGGGAGATGTAGGGGATTGGTGAGATGTGATGTGCCTCCTTTAATTCCATCCATTTGTGACCGTTGTAATGTTTATTTAAATAGTGAGAATGAATATCTATGTTTGCCTAATGTGTGTTATCTAATTTAAGGCCCTAGGTAACATGATCCAAAGATCTCATAGGTATGCACTTGTATGCTAGTAATTCAGCGACCCTTGAGTGACATGGCAGATATCAAAGAAGAGCTAGCACTACTCGAGGACAACAAGGAACCATCAATATTGAAGCCTTGATCTGGTCGAAAGACCTTAATTAATGCGCTGACCATGGCCGTGGTAACAGACAGATGAATCATTGGGATTGGGAAGAATTGGCCATGAGGACTCCTAGTCGATATATGGGTTGCTTGCCTACTCACTTATAAATAAGAAATACCACTATCACTTATTCTGCTTATTCCATTTGGCACTTTCACTATCACCATGAACCAATTCTCGCCATGCCTAACTTCTCATATGCAGGATCTTTACACACCTTTCGCATCTTTACTTTTATGCAATTTACTTATTTCCTAAGCAAGTTCCTCTATCTTTTACTCACCACTTCCATCATCAACTTTTGCAGTCAATTCACTCAAGACCTATGACACCTTGGGTGCGATAGAAACACTGCATAAAAACACTTTCCTAGGCTCCTTGTTGGGACCGATATAAAAAATGGAATTAATACTTCCGCGAAAACATTCTCTGACGAACATGTGCACTTGCAGGCCATCACTCGTCCATACGAATCCAACGAGCTAAAGAACACCTCAATCGGAGTCCATATGAAAAACATTATGGCCAAAACACTGCAGCAATCAGAGGGCGTAACGACCAGCAGTACGGGTAGAGCCCGGCCATACCGTACGGTCGTATTGCCCATCGACAACTTCATTTCGTCAACCAGAATAACATTTATGAAGGCCCAATGGGCATATTCGGCCCTGAGCTCCGTCGGTTTGCAAAACCGACCTCTAGAATGCCTATTTAAAGAGGGGAAACCCTAGACGCCAGGGGAGAGTCCACACATGCCATAGGGGAAGAGCGCTGCCACTCTGCCGCCGCCATAGCCGCAGCCCACAAGATCTACACTACCACACCACTCAAGAGGAAGAAGAGGCTTGCTTCTTGAAGGGCTATGCATCGATCTTCATCAACAACATCTCCAACTTCGATCCCCTTTGTTTACTTTGTTGTAACCCTACTCCTATTGTGGATTTTCACTTGTATTCAATTGCACCTTCATATATCATCCATACTATTGCCATTATGTTGATACCCTTCATGTATGAGTAGTTGCCTTGCTCTTGGGAGAGATGGTGAAACCCTAGTATTATTATGCATTGAAATAAATATGATCTATAACTTTGGTCTTTGATTTATTGATTTTTGTGATATTGTGTTTGATCTCTCTCTTTAGATGGTATCTGTATTCGGCCACATATCATTTGACTTTGGGACTAAAGAGAGGGTGATAACCTTAGGACGTGTATGGGAGTATGTCCAGTGCTAAGAGGTGACAGTAAACATTGGCTTATAACCTACAAGGTCAAAGGGGGATTAAGAGGGACTCAATAAGCTTATTATGATATCCACGGGGAAACCCTTAATTGTGGTGATCTATATGAGTGATTGCTCTCAGGCATTGCAGTGGTTATTTAGAGATGACCTCGTTACATGGCTCAAGAAAGCGGCTACCCACGAGCATTGTTGTGAACATCTTATTATTGAGCTCTCTCCAGACATGTCATGATGAAAGACATAGATTATCCTAATCATACATAGTTCTCCCATGCTACTGGTGAATCCTACACTCCTTGAGAATGTTGGGTTCGCAGCATAGAAAACAAAAAAAATCCTACGATAGGAACTACAAAGCACCAATATCTATCTACTAGATACGAGAAACGGGTGGATATACATCCATAGAGATCATACCCTTGAAGAGCGATAGAGCATTGTTAACGAAACTGATTTTGTGGTTGATGTAGTCGTACACTTGCCGATCTCAAGATCGTGATGGAGTCCAGCGAGTCCAGCAGGTCCAACACTAGCAAGTCCAGCAGTTTTAGCACTAGCAAGTCCAGCAAGTCCAACACCAGCAAGTCCAGTAGGTCCAGCACCAGCAAGTCCAGCACCGCAAAGAAGTGGTGCATCTGTGATCGCACACACATTCGGTACCCCGACAACCTCTGTGTCCTTGCTCCAGCAAAGCAGCGGAAGCAGCAAATCCTTCTAGAAAAAGCCACCGGGAACATGTATCTCGCTAATCCGAGACCATGGGGAATTGCTAGAGGGAGAAGAAAACCTTTGCGAGGAGGTGGTGCAAGAGGATAGGATCCATGGGGATCCTTTTATAGGGGGTGGGGAGCAGCCCCATGGCCATGGCTGGAAGGCCATGGTGGGTGCCCCCATGATACATTGCAAATGTATCTATAATTTTTGATGTTCCATGCTTGGTTTTATCTACTTTCTTGTGTTTTGTCCACACTTTGGAGTACTTTTCATATGATTTCTTGGACTAACCTATTAATAAGTGCCATAGTGCCAGTTGCCTATTTTCTGCTGTTTTTGGTTCCAGGAAAGTCAAAACATCAATATTCTCGGAATTGGACAGGACAAAAGCCAAAGTCGATATTTTACCGGAAGACTCACGGAGCCAGAAGACGAGACGGAGAGGGGCCATAGGGTGGCCACACCATATGGTGGCGTGGGCTAGCCCTGGCCGCGCCACCAGGTGGTGTGGGCCCCCTGGCCGCCCACCGACCTTGCCTCTTCGCCTATAAGATGCCTCTCGATGCAAAAACCCTAAATCATCAAGCCTCTAGCCACGAAAAGTTCCACAACCCCACCGCCACCGAAGGGGAGATTCGGGGGATAGAAAGTCTCTGTCCGGCACCCTGCCAGGACGGGTAAGTGCCCTCGGAGCCATCTCCATCGATCTCCACCACCATCTCCATCACCATTGCTGATTCCCATGATGAGGAGGGAGTAGTTCTCTCTCGAGGCTAAGGGTTCTACCGGTAGCTATGTGTTCATCTCACTTTCTATGCATGATCTTATTGAGATCATGAGCTTGTAATCCATAGATCTACATTGCTACTAAAATGCTTTAATAGATCTCTGCTCTCCCCATGTGTGTGAAGTTGATAGTGTGCACACCATGGTGGCACTTAGGCTAGAGATTACAAATACTTGTTATGAGTTATATTTGGAGTTGGATGTCTTTATGAAATTTTGGTGTTTGTTTGAACCATCTAGTGCTCAAGGTGACAGTGTGGGGTTATCTAGATGTGGAAAGCAAACTTCGAGGTGTGCTGTTATAGCCCTACCATCGATTAGAGTGTCCAATCGGAGAGTAGTTCAGCGTAGTATCATAAAGAATAATATATTTATATGAGAGTGTTCACTAGTGAAAGTATGATCCCTAGGCCTTGTTTCTAAGCATTGATACACCATTTTCAATTAGATCTATTACATGTTTGCTTGCTTCTATCTTTATTTCAGTTTTACTTTATTCTTTACCATGCCATCAAGCTATTTTTTATCACCGTTACCACTTATAATTATCTATACCACTTGTATTTCACTATCTCTTCACCGAACTAGTGCACCTATACACTTGACAAGTGTATTGGGTGTGTTGGGGACACAAGAGACTTCTTGTATCTTGATTGCAGGGTTGCTTGAGAGGGGATACCATTGACCACTTCCTCCCTGAGTTCGATAAACCTTGGGTGATCCACTTAAGGGAAAACTTGCTGCTGTTCTACAAACCTCTGCACTTGGAGGCCCAACAACTGTCTACAAGAATAGAAGTGCGTAGACATCACCCCACCTCTCCCTCATTCATGTGGGTGGAGCTTCCACTAAGCCCACTCACATAAATTTCAACTCCACTCACTTGCATTTAATGTCCACTAAATTAAATGCATTTTCCTCTTTAAATAAAACACTTTTATTTATTTTATTCAGAATTTTGTTAATTACTTTAATTAAAAAAACATTCACATAAAACCCTTGCAACATTTCGATATCACATGCAAAACCAATTTCAACAATTTCACCCGAAACAATTCTAGTGTCCATCGAAACAATTCCAACGCTTTTATAATCTTTCTCTGGTATCTTATTTGCTCCAAATGGTGTCGGTATCCCTTAAGTGTGTCACCATACGGTTCATGAATAATGCAGACTTGATCGAGACTCTTCTCAGATCAATAATCAGTAGCGGAACCTGGGGATCCATACTAACTCCCACACATTCAACGATGACTCTAGTGATTGTATGAAATTTTAACGTCGTAACTAAATCCCTTTGTCTCGCGATATATTACGTGTCCGAGATTTGATCATCGATATCTCCATACCTAGTTTGATCTCATTGCTGACATGCACTTTTTTCTCATTCCTGTGATATAACATTCTAGTGATCACATCACTTGCTTGCAAGCTATCTCAATGTGATATCACCAAGAGGGCCCAGAGTATATCTATGCATCATCGGGATGGACAAATCCCACTCTTGATCCATGAGCCTCTACATAACACCTTTGTAGCATTGAACACACCTTTATAGTCACCCTATCATGGTGTGACGTTTGATGTTATCCAGATACTATTCTAGTGTTAGTGATTGACATGATCTCATGGTCTAAGGACTAGAATTACTTCATAAGATGTTATAGCAATTTAAACACAATGACTTTGATCGTATTTCTATACTTCATATGAATGTTCATCACATCATTTCACAAATGTTGTGACCTTGTTGTTAACAACATCCAATGTCCATGATCAGGAAACTTTGATCATCTTGTTAATCAACGAGCTAGTTTATAAGAGAGGCATAACTAGGAACCCTTTATTTGCTTATTAAACACACATGTATTAACATTTCCAATCAATACAATTATAGCATGTAAAATAAACATTTACCATAAACAAGGAATAAGATAATAACCACTTTATTATTGCCTCTCGGGCATATTCCCTTCAGTCTCCCACTTGCACTAGAGTCAATAATCTAGTCTGTAAACTTGCGCATTCAACACCTATGGCTTTCTGGTGTTGTATATATACGTGTTTGCTAGTGGTTAACATAATCTCCGAATCCGACACTTTTAGGTCCGTGTGTATTTGCATGTCTTTGCGTCTCTACGCATCCCTCATTCTCTAATGAGATGGCATTGTATAAATTTAGTCCTTTGGTGAGACCTTTAGTTCCTTTGGGTTAAAACATGTTGATATAATTATCGCACAATATATCTTCATAGTACAAGCCCACTGTGAACCACACCTAGTTTGATAACAAACTACTTAACCAAATTCCCTCCTTTGCTGCTAGGCACTCGGGGGCTACTCCCATAGGGAGCGCTGGTCGTGCACCCTATGATTATTTGTACAAAGTACTGTGTGTTGATAACATCCACACTCGAAGTTTATGGCGACACCGCCTCATAATTTTTCCCTACAAAGAGACCGCGTCTCCTGGGTCATCCGAATCGTCTCCGGGATAATAAAATTCGGATGTCGCACTTACAGCGTGAAGATAAGACCTAAATAAGGCCTGGTAACGCATCTGCTGCGCACTACCAGAGATATACTTGGCCTTTTGTTGTAGTATCCGTCACAATGTATCAAATTTGGAACTCATCCAAATCCATCATGGAACCTCCTTTCCATTACATTGTGCCACCCATAGCTTAAATTGAGATAAATTTAATTTGTATCTTGTGACAAACTAGTATCAATGTAATACTTTACAATGAACTACTTTTAACTATTTGTCACTTATACATGATATATTCTTAGTTCTTCCAAAGCTCATAAGAATATCTTTACTATCGTCCAATGATCATCTTATGAATCATTCTGGTATATGCTCACAACATTTAGAGCATAGGACATATCTAGATATGTACATATCACGATATACATTATTGATCAAAATATTCATGTGATTTCACTCACCAAGTGTCAAAACACTTGAGTCTCGTTTCACTTACCAAGTGCCAATACACTTGAATCTTGATTCAATCCTTCCCATGCGGCAAGAACCTTTCTTGTTGTATATGTACGTATAGCATAACCATATTGCATACTAATCTATCCATATAGACATTGATGCTAAATATTTCGGTTTCGCCCAAGTCTTTCATTGAAATCCAATTTTAATGAAATTCTTAATCTGTGTTAATAAAAGATACTCCCTCCAATCCAAATTAATTGACTTTGATTTGTCTAGATTCGGATGTACCTAGACATGTTTTAGTGCTAGATACATCCGAATCTAGACAAATCCGAATCAATTAATTTGGATCGGAGGGAGTACATCATTTCCAATCAACAACATGTCCTCTACATAATGTATTGGAAATATGTCTCAATGCTCCCACTTAATTACTTGCAAATGCAAGCATCGTTATCGTCTCCGATGAAATTAAACTCTTTTAACATTTTCATCATGGTGAAGATTCCAACTCTGCTATGCTCACTTCAGCCATTGAAGTTTGCATGCCCTTTTAGCATCCTTTGAATTAACAAAACCATTCAGACCGTGTCATGTACATGTCCTAGGAAACGATTCTATTAGAAGAACTTTTTTTGTTTGTTCAACTATCATTTACCAAATTATATGTAGTGGTTGCTATATTAATCCGTCAAGACTAAATATCGCTATGAAAGATCAAATCTTTTCATAGTCAACTCCTTGAACATTATCGTAAACTCCTTTCCGACATGTCGACTATTTCATAGATGTCAAACATCCATGTCTATTTCTTTATAGATCCAAATATGACCGATAGGCTTCACGCCTTTCCAGAGGGTCTTCCAAGTTCAGAAACTTGATTTCTCGTGTATTGATACTATCACGGATTTTATGACTTCTTGTCATTTTATGGAGTCAGGGCCCATCACCGCTTCTTTGCATGCAGTCGGTTCATCATTGTCAAAACAATAACGACTTCTGTTTCAAATCTTACTATTTGATTCTTACCGACCCACACGGTTCAATAGGAACTCTAATTTCCAAGATCACAACCTTTGTAATCACGGGAGCCATGAGCATTTTAGCCGCCTCCGGGACACTTTCTGGCGCTGCGCTACTTAGCACATGTTGCTTAGGTTCATCAACCTAATCAAATTTGTATTTTCTTCCCACTTAACTTTTGTGAAAATTTCCTTCTTTAAGAAACTTCACGTTTCAAGTGACAAACTCTTTTGTCTTCAGTGTTATGGAGTAATACCCAACAAATTCTTTGAGATAACCTACAAAGACGTGCTTATCTGACTTTAGTTGTAAACATTTTACTTATGCATAGCATACAAAAAATTTAAGAAAAGACAACTTGGGTTTTATCCCAAACCATAACCTTTATGGTGTCATTTCAATGAATCACGATGGTGCTCTTTTTAGTGTAAAAGTGATAGTCTCTAAAGCTTTAATCCTTAAAATATAATGGCAGTTTTACAAATGACACCTTTGATCTGACCATGTCAAATAAGGTTCGATTTGATCTCTTGAACATACCATACTCCTATGGTTTATCGGAAAATACAAATCCATGGAACAATTCCTCAAATCTTAGGTGTTTTGCTAAACATGTAACTCAAATATATTCCTTTATGATTGAATCATAAACTCTTTATTTCTCTTGTTACAATGATTTTCTACTTCATCTTGAAAGTCTTTGAACAATTTTCAAATGTTTCATACTTTCTTTCTTATTAAGTAAATATACAGATATATTCACTCAAATTTTTGGAGAAAGCATATGAAGTTGAAAGATCCACTGCACATGGCTACACATAATGGCCCATATACATCAACATGTACAATGTCTAATAAGTTAGTCACATGTTCCCCTTTAGCCTATGAATAGAGTTTCAATTATCTCGAGGAAAGTCTCACAAGCAACATTTTATCAAAATCAAAGACTCCAAAAATCCATCAACATGGAGTTTCTCATGTTTTCTTTCTAATATAATTTAAACGGTGATGTCACTTTGTAAGTGATCTTTCAATCATTTGTCTTGCGACATTTTAGCATTGGTTTTATGGACATGATTTCTCCAACTAGACTTGTAAAAGTTCATCCATCTTCTATGGAATACGGTAATTATTTGAAAAACCATTGTTCTCATAATACCTGAACAAAATAACAGTTATTTAAACAAATCTTGAAGGCAAGCTTTGATGTTAACGAGAAACACAATAACACTTTATTTGTTTTCGATGAACATCATCACAAATTCTCTTGCTGGTTACTTAGGAAATTGCAGTTCATGAATTGTGTTGTTCTGAATGACATTTCACACCAACCAATTCGGTATCCGATACCCAAGAACCACATTGTTTAACAAGCAAATAATACAAGCATAACATATATATCATCTATATACCTTAGCTGGACATTTCCAGTCTTTTCTTTTCTGCCAAATATTTTATAGATTCTCTTTTAGCATTTCCTTTTTCTTTTAAAAGAATATATCAACATCAACAGTGGCGCCATACATATGACACATAGTCCAAAGCGTGTATAGTCAAATACTAATACCTTTGGACTTGCACTTTGAAGTGGATCACCATCATCAAATGTTTGGTGTTCTTTCAAAATCCATTCTTTAGTAATCTTTTAATGCAGTAGACATTTTACCTACATCTTCTATTCATCCTTATCATGACAACTTTCACGATTAAGCTACTATAGCCTATAAGGACGAATCGCGAGTATAATGTCAGTTCCCAAAACCTTTTCGAAGATTATGACGTCTAGCATCTCCAACCTTCGCAAATTCTCATATAATATGAGAACGTGTATTTTGCCAAATTATACTCTATCATATTGCAACCATAAAAATTGTTTCAGATATCACAATATCTTCCACACATGATGGTTTTTGAAACAATTCTTTCAGCTCCCAAATAACCTTGATATTAAAACAATATTTGAATATCAAGAATCATGGGGGCAAACATGATACTTTATATATTAACAATGGAATTCTCTTGATTTAATACTACTTATTAAACTTCATGGAGTAAATAGAGTTTGCAATAGAACTTTTAAACTTTAAATTGATACTTAAAACAATATCATACTAGTTCGTAAAGTAAATATCTAGAATTCTATATGACATGGGTATGCCCAATAGGCACTCGACTACAATCTACCTGGTGCGGCTCGACGGAAGGCCCACTCGACGAATTGCCAATGTCCTTGACGCATATGACGGTTCGAGTGGTATGAAGCCCATATGGACACGGACTCCCAAACGTACAAGACAAGGAAAGCTCAAGACTAGAGTTCTAATCTAACTTGTAACCAACTCGTATTGGTACCTGAGACCTAGTCTCCCCATATATAAAGGCTAGGAGGGTCCAATGAGGAGGACATGCTACGCCACAATAAATCTAGACATCGCAACTCCCCCAATAGATAGATCTACGATCTCCCATGCGCCAGATCCAATCTGCGCATACACCGCCATCGACGACATTGTAATCCTTCGGATCATCATCAATCAAGAGCAGACAAGCAGGAGTAGGGTCCTCTACGAGGCCTGAACCTGGGTAAACCTTGCGTCCCTGTGTGCTTGTTTTCTAGCCGATCGAGACTTCTAGTGCTCCCTCCTTCTCCAAATCCCAACTCCATAACAATGGGCATTGATGAGTTAAACCCTCGTCAATTGGCGCCGTCTGTGGGAACTGGGAGTACTGATGTTGCAATTTCGACGGCTTCATCACCGACGACCTACGATTCAGCGGATCCAAGAGGAGCAGATCTAGCTCGGTTCCATCATCAACAATCTACGACTCGATGACCTTCGGAGATCGGATCCGATTCGACTCCCTCATCGTCGACGGCGACCAGATCCCATCTGATCAATTCATCTACGGACTCGGGAAGTGGAAGTCAATCGATCGGGTGTGGCTGCCAACAATCATGGCACAAACACATGAGACCCCGACCTGAGAAATCACACGCGCGAGCGTACCATACTGGTTCTATAGCTGAGTTTTCTATTCAATCTCGTTTCCTATCATGGATTGCTTTGCTATTTAATTAGTAGTATTTTATTCGGACTGATCCTGTATGCATGTTGCCTTACACGTTCCTTTGAAGGATTGGTACATGAAGGCAGGATTCCATCACTCGTGGCATCCATAAGCAATAGAAGAAGAAAAAAGCTCGCCTCGCTGGATCAAGTCCCGAGCAAGGTTGTACAACGGCCGGACCATCATGGTCATCATATGTGTGCACTGCATATCTTGTGACCGGGTCAAATCTAAATACCAGACGGATCAACTCCAACCGGCAAAAAAGGGCATTGGCAGGCTTCAATTCAAATAGATCTTCACCTCGGAGACGTATATGCATTAACCCACATGTTTAAAGTGGAGGGAGCAGCAAAATCTCTGACCACGTCACGTGAAACTCGATCAGAAAAAAAAAGCTGCTTTGCGACCCGACGCGGCAATAAGACACGCTGATGTTGATCCTGGAGAAGCAAGTATATTTTTATTTTGCCAGGCCTACTTCATCGTTGCTGTACCAGCTACTTCGACTACCACAGTGTCAACTCCATCCGCTACGTCCAATCCCTTCCGCCGATGAGTTGCTGCTACTTCGACTCCGTCCTCCGTGCGAGTATGCGCTCGGGGGATACACCAACCCGCAGATGCGTCAACTTGCTACTGCCATCGGATACGGAGACCCGATACGGTCTTCGACTGCGGCAACCCGCTGCTGCCTCGGCTCCCGTGACTCGGGGGCTCCCTCGGCATCGACGACCCATTGAGGTCTTCGACTCCGGTGATACGCTATCATCATCGGCTACAGCAAATCGCTACCGCCACCGGCCTTAGCGACCTGCTGCCGCGTCAACTCTGGTCCGGCGAATCAGCTCTCGGATGCCGCTTCGAATACATCGACCACATCGAATCTACACTCGGGGGCTCCGCCGACTCCGCCACGAGGCCCGTTACCGCCTTTGGATACGGTGACTCATTGCGGTCTTCGAATCCACCGACCTACTGAGTCTTCGACTTCATCACGCGACCCACTGCGGTCTTCGACTCCCACATGCTGTGTCTTCGACTTCGTCGCGCGACCCGTTGCCGCGTCGACTACGTCCGCGATTGCATGAATTTCATCCACGACAACTACCCATAAAGCTACGTCCTTTACTCATAGATGATTTATTTTTTACTTTAATCACACTCGAATTATTCGGGGGCTGCGCCCTCTTCGAGTAACCTAATGTGCCATCGATTACACGCACTCGAGCACCTCATACGCGACAGCCCGAGTAGCTGATTCTGCCTGATCGTCGAATCCTTGAACTCCGAGCACATCCGCAAGGTACTGAGACTAAGGGTAATCAGGCTAACGAAAAGGTCTAGCATACAGTGCGAAAGTGTCGACTTGATTGGCACCAGAATTTTACTATACAAACCGACATGCAAATATTTTTTACAAGATACAACTACTTCACAATTCTTAATGCATTATGCAGCTTACAAGGATGTCGACTGCGTCGAGATATTTTATCGGGTCCTCCAACAAAAGTCGACAAAACAACTGGCTACGACATACAATCAAGACCCGAGTCGAGTACCTCCTCGGATGGTTGCATCGCCTGATGCTACACACACGCGACGTTGGTCGCGCACCCGACAGAAGTGACTGTGTCGACTCCAACTGCATCGTCGATTCAAGCTCCTTATGCGTGACACACTGACTCGATGCACTTCCGGGTCAGTGGTTTCTCTTCGCATGATTTTCGACTACGACTGCAAGATACAAGACTCGAGTCTCTACCCGAGTCTACGACTCCGCCAGACACTCGGGGGCTACTCCAAACTGGAGCACTGGTCGCGCATATACAAGATCCTTGAGTGACATGCTCTGAATTCTCACTCGAATCCATGATTCGACCAAGGACTGGTCGCGCACCATTATGAAAACCCTTCACTCGAATCTACGATTCAATTGTGGGCTTCGGGTTACTCCCATAGGGAGCGCTGAAAGCATATTCGACTGAAGCAAGCAAATAAAAGACGATAGTAGTCGCAAAAGTTCTTTAGTCCCTGCCTGAGTCTTCGACTCAACCAGGCACTCGGGGGCTACTCCCATAGGGAGCGCTGGTCGTGCACCCTATGATTATTTGTACAAAGTACTGTGTGTTGATAACATCCACACTCGAAGTTTATGGCGACACCGCCTCATAATTTTTCCCTAAAAAGAGACCGCGTCTCCTGGGTCATCCGAATCGTCTCCGCGATGATAAAATTCGGATGTCGCACTTACAGCGTGAAGATAAGACCTAAATAAGGCCTGGTAACGCATCTGCTGCGCACTACGAGAGATATATCCGTACCTGCAGGTACGATAAATATGCCTTGACGGACGTGTCGAGTGCTCACACCCATACACTGGAATTCGACTCCTGTAAGGCCTCCGCGGCATGAGTCGAATTACACCAGCAATTTCTGAATTCGAGTCCGAGGACTCGAGTTTGAGTAGGTAGCATTGTTTTTGCCCTAGAGCAATTAACTGGTCCCAATCCGTCGAGCACACGAGGCACGTTTACCATCATCCCTATGAACTACTACAAATTCGACTGACTCGGTGTACTTCCGGGTGAAAGTGCTTCGCACTCGACACAATTGTCGACTCCGACATCCTAATGCAAAGATCAAGCCTTCTGAGTCTCCATCCGAATCTACGATTCACATGGACACTCGGGGGCTACTGACATGGGTATGCCCAATAGGCACTCGACTAAAGCCTACCTGGTGCGGCTCAACGGAAGGCCCACTCGACGAATTGCCAAGGTCCTTGACGCATATGACGGTTCGAGTGGTATGAAGACCATATGGACACGGATTCCCAAACGTACAAGACAAGGAAAGCTCAAGACTAGAGTTCTAATCTAACTTGTAACCAACTCGTATTGGTACCTGAGACCTAGCCTCCCCATATATAAAGGCTAGGAGGGTCCAACGAGGAGGACACGCTACGCCACAATAGATCTAGACATCGCGACTCCCCCAATAGATAGATCTACGATCTCCCATACGCCAGATCCAATCTGCGCATACATCGCCATCGGCGACATTGTAATCCTTCGGATCATCATCAATCAAGAGCAGACAAGCAGGAGTAGGGTCCTCTATGAGGCCTAAACCTGGGTAAACCTTGCGTCCCTGTGTGCTTGTTTGCTAGCCGATCGAGACTTCCAGTGCTCCCTCCTTCTGCAAAACCCAAGTCCATAACAATGGGCATTGATGAGTTAAACCCTTGTCACTATAGTTCTATTATCTCAATTAAAACTAAGCATAAGGTAGTAAACTGCAAAAAATTATGCAAATTCACTTCAATTTTAGTTCATAATAAATTGAATTCGACTAATCAAAATTATAAATGAACTCCCACTCAAAACCAACACCCCTCGAGTTGTTTTGGTGATTACATGAACCAAATCCACTACACCAAGTCCGATCACCATGTGAGTCATTGTAGCTTCAAAGGCGAGCATCTATATGGGCATCATATCAACTATATGACTCATGCTTAACCTTTCGGTCCGTGTTCCGAGGCCATGTCTATACATGCTAGGCTCGCCAAGTAAGAACCTTAGTACTCGCGTGTGTAAAACTGTCTTACACCCGTTATACAAACTTGGATTCAAGTACACCCAATCATCACGTGATGTCTTGAAGCGACGAAACATAAAAACGATGCGTACTTAAGGAAGAACACATTTTTATCTTGATATCTAAATGAGGGATCATCTTATAATACTACTAAAATGCCAAACAAGCAATATAAGATGCAAACAAACATCATATGCATAAAGTGAAATGATATGGTTCTTGCACTTGATCACTATCATCTGCATCGTGGTATGATTTTTATCATTCCTTTTATTTGTAAGGCCAAGGTCTATGGAACTTACATGTTAGATATGGTATAATTTCCAAGAGTATCAACTATACTTCAAATTATAACATTACCATATCATGACACTAGCCCAGCAACAATCTAAACTAGACGCTTCTAATTTATCAATTGCAAGTTTTACTTGGCTTAGGGCTTTAGAAGATAGAACCGTTCATACCTACGAAGATGGAACCACAACGATGATAATCAAATTATTAGCAAATCGTTGTAAATCAGATATTGACTATAGTAGGATAGACAGACACCCGCTAGCCACTTATGCAAAACTAGTTGCATGTTAAGTGTGGAACATGTCTCATGTGCGAGGACATGTAAAGTTAGTCTGGGCCGCTTCATCCCACTATGCCACCAATATCCAAAATACTTAGAATATGCAATAAAATGATCATCAGAGCCCACATACTCATATGTGTTCTACCTGGGCAAAGAATCTACGCATAGATCCGGCTCTAATCCCACTGTTGGGTTCGTAGCATAGAAAACAAAAAATTCCTATGATGGGAACTACTAAGCACCAAGATCTATCTACTAGATACAAACAATGGATGGATATACATCCATAGAGATCATACCCTTGAAGAGCGACAAAGCATTGTTAACGAAACTGATTTCATGGTTGATGTAGTCGTACACTTGCCGATCTCAAGATCGTGATGAAGTCCAGCGAGTCCAGTAGGTCCAGCACCAGCAAGTCCAGCACCAGCAAGTCCAGCAGGTCTAGCACGAGCAATTCCAGCACTAGCAAGTCTAGCACCGCAAAGCAGCGGTGCATCCGTGATCGCACACACATCCGGTACCCCGACAACCTCTGTGTCCTTGCTCCAGCAAAGCAGCGGAAGCAGCAAATCCTTCCAGAAAAAGCCACCAGGAACATGTATCTCGCTAATCCTAGACCATGGGGAATTGCTATAGGGGGAAGAGAACCTTCACGAGGAGGTGGTGCAAGAGGAGAGGAGCCATGGGGATCCTTTTATAGGGGGTGAGGAGCAGCCCCATGGCCATGGCTGGCCGTCCATGGTGGGTTCCCCCAGCTCTCCCTCATTCATGTGGGTGGAGCTTCCACTAAGCCCACTCACATAAATTTCAATCCCACTCACTTGCATTTAATGTCCACTAAATTAAATGCATTTTCCTCTTTAAATAAAACACTTTTATTTATTTTATTCAGAATTTTGTTAATTACTTTAATTAACAAACATTCACATAAAACCCTTGCAACATTTCGATATCACATGCAGAACCAATTTCAACAATTTCACCCGAAACAATTCCGGTGTCCATCGAAACAATTCCAGCGCTTTCATAATCTTTCTTTGGTATCTTATTTGCTCCAAATGGTGTTGGTATCCCTTAAGTGTGATGTTTGATGTTTTCAAGATACTCTTCTAGTGTTAGTGATTAACATGATCTCATGGTCTAAGGACTAGAATTACTTCATAAGATGTTATAGCAATTTAAACACAATGACTTTGATCGTATTGCTATACTTCGGATGAATGTTCATCACATAATGTCACAAATGTTGTGACCTCATTATTAACAACATCCAATGTCCATGATCAGGAAACTTTGATCATCTTGTTAATCAACGAGCTAGTTTATAAGAGAGGAATAACTAGGAACCCTTTATTTGCTTATTAAACACACATATATTAATGTTTCCAATCAATACAATTATAGCATGTAAAATAAACATTTATCATAAACAAGGAATAAGATAATAACCACTTTATTATTGCCTCTCGGGCATATTCCCTTCAGAGAATCCTTCAATCATATCACACAACACTTCATAAACACTCTCTTGTTTTAGTTTACTTTTGTTATTTACTTTGTTACTTGTTACTTTAAACCTCACTTGTTCATTGCCATTCTAGTAACCTATATGGTAGACTATTTCCAAATATCGTTTTGGGCGCGAACGTGGCCACATTGACAATGTAGTTGTGGGGTTGTGTCGTTGCCATATGCAAAGCTTCCATGGACGAACTTTCTAATAAATAGTTGTTGCTACAAGTACTACAATTACCTTGTTGTTGATCGCAGGAATCCAGACATCAGGGTGTGTCCCCATTGCACTATAAATAGTACAATAGCTTCACTAGACTTTGTCAATACGCATGACCCCCACGTGAACTTCACCAAATTCACAGAATCCCAAAGTGCAAAATTTTCTCTCGACTATTGCATAAAAACAACCCAGCAAAGTTGTTTCATGCACCCAAATTACACTTCACAAACTTGTCTCGATCAAAGATTGTAAAGTTGGTTCGGGCCGCTAATCATGCAATACCACCAAGATCCAAATTGCAATAATTGGGTAGCAAGAACGAGATTAACAATGACAGATTTCGATGATTCTTCTATCTGTATATGTGTCTACGCATAGACCAATTTGATACCACTATTGGGGAACGCGCTACGAAAAACAAAACATTCTAGAGCATAACTAAGATCTAGTGTGAGGGAGGAGGTAACGGATCATAGCATCAAAGATTGAACTAGCAGAATTTTCTCGATGACGAGGTTGGTCGTGCGTCGAGCCCTGCAAGAAGCCTTAGCAAGTCATGAGGAGATGTATTACCCCACAGATGGTTCTGATGATCTAGTGCTCCAAGTGTCGCACCTCCACCGGTATCCGAGCATGCAATGAGAATGACACCGTGTCGAGGCAAGATCAAGAACTCGTGGACAAAGCGAGAACATGCTGATGAAGATCTGGCAGCACGCCGTCGTCCGGCTAGATTGAATCTAGACGTGGTAGAAGATGAGCAGCTCGGGGTGCTGATGAAGATCTCCTCCGCACGGTGATGACGATGATTTGAGGAAGAGGGCGAGGATGGGTGCCAGAGTCCGAGGCGGCGGCTAGGGCTAGGCTCCTTGAGACTTGTATATTATGCTCTTGCCCTCTCCCCTCATATATATAGGTGGCCTCTCCCCTCCCAAGGGGAGAGTAGGAGTAGGACTCCGTGTCCTACATGGATTCAACCAATGCCTCCTAGCACCAATGAGAGAGAGAGAGTAGGAGAAGAGGAGTTAGACTCCGCTACGGAGTCCTTCTCACTCTCCTCCCCTCCAAACCAACTTGGGCGAGTTGAAGTCTTACGACAAATCCTCCCCCCATCGCCTCACCTTCACCGCCCCCACCTGTCGACCATGGTGGGAGCCCTGACCGATTTGGCCAGGGACTCCTCCCTGCCCTCCTGATGTCTACACACTTCTATTCTTGTAGACAGTTGTTGGGACTCCAAGTGCCGAGGTTTGTAGAACAGCAGCAAGTTTTCCCTTAAGTGGATCACCCAAGGTTTATCGAACTCAGGGAGGAAGTGGTCAAAGGAATCCCCTCTCAAGCAACCCTGCAATCAAGATACAAGAAGTCTCTTGTGTCCCCAACACACCCAATACACTTGTCAGGTGTATAGGCGCACTAGTTCGGCGAAGAGATAGTAAAATACAAGTGGTATGGATATAAGACAACGGTGATAGAAAATAACTTGATGGCGTGGAAAAGACTAACGGCAAACTGAAATAAAGATGGAAGCAAGCAAACATGTAACAGATCTAATTGCAAACGGTGTTTCAATGCTTAGAAACAAGGCCTAGGGATCATACTTTCACTAGTGAACACTCTCATGTAAATATATTCTTCTTTATGATACTATGCTGAACTACTCTCCGGTTGGACACTCTAATCTATGGTAGGGCTATAACAGCACACCTCAAAGTAAGCCTTTCCCATCTAGAAAACCCCACACTGTCACCTTGAGTACTAGATGAGTCCAACAAACACCACAATTTCATAAAGACATCCAACTCCAAATATAACTCATAATAAGTATTTGTAATCTCTAGCCTAAGTGCCACCATGGTGTGCACGCTGTCACTTTCACACACATGGGGAGAGCGGAGATCTATTAAAGCACTTGAGTAGCAAGGTAGATCTATAGATTACAAGCTCATGATCTCAATAAGATCATGCATAGAGAGAGAGATGAACACATAGCTACCGGTAGAACCCTTAGCCTCGAGAGAGAACTACTTCCTCCTCATCATGGGAATCAACAATGGTGATGGAGATGGCGGTGGAGATTGATGGAGATGGCTCCGGGAGCACTTCCCCATCCTGGCAGGGTGCCGGAACAGAGACTTTTTGTCCCCCAAATCTCCCCTTCGGTGGCGGCGGCGCTGCGAACTTTTCGTGGATTTCTGATTGACTATCTAGGGTTTTGGTATCAGGAGGCTCTTATAGGCGAAAGAGACAAGGTCGGTGGCCGTCTAGGGGGCCCACACCATGCCCTGGTGCGGCCTAGGCTGTCCCACGCCAAGGGTGGGGTGGGGGGGGGGGGGGGTGGCCACCCTGTGGCCCCTCTCCGACTCTCCTTCTGGCTCCGTGTGTCTTCCGGGAAAATAGTAACTTTGGCTTTTGTCCCGTCCAATTACAAGAATATTCATTTTCTGACTTCCTGGAACCAAAAATAGCAGAAAACAGGCAACTGGCACTGTGGCATCTTGTTAATAGGTTAGTCCAAGAAATCATATGAAAAGTACTCCAAAGTTGGAACAAAACACAAGAAAGTAGATAAAACCAAGCATGGAACATCAAAAATTATAGATACATTTGCAATGTATCAACATCCCCAAGCTTAACTCCTGCTCGTCCTCGAGTAGGTAAGTGATAAAAAGAAAGAATAATTTTTGAGGTGACATGCACCATCAAAGACTTGATGAAAGTATTTGTAAAACATTCAAAGCTGGGATCATAGTACTTCAATCATAACATGAAAGACAAAGTTCTAGCAATAAGGCAAAGAAACTATGATGCAACATGAAAAGGCACAAACAAAAGATTCATGAATAACAATGCTTTGCAAGACGTTTGTTTGTTTCATATAAAGAAAACATAGCATAGTGGCATTCAGCTTGTCCCTCATAGAGTAGCAAACATAAATGCATAGGACACCTTCAAAGTTCATAAGAGTGACTAGATACAAATAGTTTAAAACAAGCAATATCAAAGTTATGCATCAATCAACAAGTCTTGGGACAATGAACATAGAACTAAGAATGGCCACTATGCTCTCAAAGTAGGTGCATAAAGATAGAAGGTGGAGACTCAATATAATGGTGGAAGAAAGGCCTTCATAGAAGGAAGCAGGGATTCAAGTCTCATAAAGAGCTTCCAAAAATTATGGTACTTATAGCTTTCAGCTCTCATTGCCCCTATCATAAGTATATTGAAGTGATTAAGGTTAAAGTGAACAAACTATGGTGTACATGCTTGACGAAGTATAAGTCAGAAATCTCATGTCCCTTGTATACGAGGGCGGATCCTCATGCTACTCAAGTTTAGTCACCGGTAAGTTCTTGTCATTGTAAGTATATGTGTATCATAGAGAACCGCCAACGGGGTACCCCTTGCCTGATGATACGGAAGAATCCCCATATCAAAATGACAAGGCAAGTAGACAACGAGCATCTCAGCAATCTTCTTATTTACCATGGGAATATTGTGCTTTTTTCTCTCTTTCCTCTTTTCATAATCTTTTTTTTCTTTTTCTCTTTTTTCTCAATATAGGACTCTTTTTTTATAATAAGAATGCTTCATAGACAGCTCATTATGGTTACGCTGTAGGTTTCCACCATGTCAGCATGGATTAGACCAGCGGCCCAGGTGTTTCTCTAACACATATACATAACTCCATGGACTTACAAGCTCCCCTTTCATTTCACACCAACGACATCCATAGACAAAAGAGCATGATATCAACTAGGTACAAGTACCAAGTGCAATGTTGAAAGCGTTCCCCATGACAGCATGGTTCTGCTAATTCCCAACAAATAAGTGCAAGCATATACAACATAGACAACACAATGGTTCAAGTTTATTAAGGGCAAGAAAAGTAAAGTGTGCCATCAAGTTCGTGAGAGCTTTAATCACTAGTTTTCTCATAACAAGTTTAATTCGGAAGGTAAACAAAAACATGAATATACTTGGAATAGCATAAGCTAGTAGGTAGGTATGGTGGACTCTTTGGAATAACTTGGTTTAGGGAGTTGGATGCATGAGTGGAACTCATACTTTGTTGTGGAGGCTAGCAAAAGACTGGGGGCGACAAACTAAGAGAGCAATAATGGCCATAATCATGCAGAGCAACAAAACATCATTGATCAAAGCATAAAGTGATACTGCAAGTTGAAAACCAAAGGACCATAAAGCCTATGGTGACTTGAGGTAGTCATAACATGGTGTGAGCATGCGCCAAGTCAACCCAAATAAACCATCAAAGGAGAATACCACTATACTATGCTTTAATATGCTAAAACAACGCATGATTCATCCAAGGCACATTAAGAAATCTCAATTGTTTATAACAAGTCATGCTACAACAAAGAATACTAAGCATAAAGCCAAAACAATATCAAGCATGGCATGACAAAGCATAGGCCACAGTCAAAAACGAGCTCTTTTTACCACTTAAGCATGAACTTTCCTACTCTTTTCCAAACCAAACCAAATTATTTGAAAACCAATGTATGAAAGAGGGGGTCCAACCAATTTATTCAGCAAACTAATAAAACAAAGCAAACGAAAAACAAAAACAAAAACGAAAAAGAAGACGCTCCAAGAACAATACAACTGTGCATGAAACAATAAAAATGAAGCGTTTGGAAGAAACCTGTGATTTTTATTGATGAAGAAGGGGATGCCTTGGGCATCCCCAAGCTTTGACGCTTGCACTTCTTGGATATTTATTGGGGTGATACGTGTGGCATCCCCAAGATTGAGCTTTAGTCCATCCTTCATCTTGTTACTCATTCCTTCCATACACCTGAAATTTTTTCCTTCATACAAAACTTCACACAATCTTTATTAGCAACATTAGTGCACTCAAGATAAATAAGTCTTAAGGTTCAGTTCTAACACCAAATAAACTTTCATTAGAACACTGGATACTGTAGCACTTCCCTCAAAAAGCTCAATTCTACAAAAAACTCAAAAAGGAACCAACAAGAAGCAAATGCAGAAAATGGCAGAAATCTGTCAAAACAGACCAGCAGGTAAAGACGAATTTTTTCGAAGACCTTCTGTTGCTCAAATCAAAAAGTGTTGAACTAACGAAAGTTAGATAACAACCTGGGGCAGAAGCACAAATATTCACGCCTCAAAAAGACGTTCACAGATATTACACAAAATTTTTACGGTGAAGCAGAGAAATCTGTTTCGGGACAACAACTTTCCCAATCATTACTTCTCTCTCATTAGAGGTTACTCTTGGCAAAAAAAGCAAATAAAAAGGATAAGGAGCAGTTATTACTGAAGTAATAACTTCCAAGACTCATCTAAAACTTTTGGGTTATCTCCCAATAAGTACTTTTCTTTAACGCCTTTAAGTTAGGCATGATAGTTTGAGAAGATGCTCACATAAGAAATATGAATTGAAGTAAAAGAGAGCATCAAGAAGAAAATTCAAAACACATTTAAGTCTAACCCACTTCCTATGCATAGGAATCTTGTAAAGAAATAAGTCATGAAAGCACAAAGCAACAAGCATAGGAAAGCAAAACAAGTGCAACTTCAAAAATTTCAACATAAAGAGGGGAAACTTAATATTATTGAGATGCATAAAACCATGTTTCCCTCTCTCATAATAACTTTCAGTAGCATCATGAATAAAATTAACAATATAACTATCACATAAAACATTCTTATCATGAGCCACATGCATATAATAATTATTACTCTCCATATAAGAATAGTCATTCTTATTAATTGTAGTGGGAGCAAAATCAACAAAATAGCTATCATTATTATTCTCATCACCATAATCATCAAATATAGGAGGAATATTGTAATCATTAATTTTCTCCTCAATAGTAGGTGGACTAAAAATATCATATTCATCATTATAATCATCATATATTGGAGGTTTGGTATCATCATAAGCAATAGAATAGCTATCTTCCAAAGCTAGGGAACTAAAAAGATCATTTTCATAAAAACTAGCTTCCCCAAGCTTAGAATTTTCCATAGCATTAGAAATAATGCTGTCCAAAGAATTCATACTAACAACATTGCTATTAGCATGAAAATAAAGTTCCATAGGTTTTTTAATTTTCACTTCAAACACTTCATGTCCTAACTCAAGATAAATACTATAAAGCTCTCTAATTTTTTCGTTGTTTTCCATTAAGCCTAACTAGTGAAAACAAGAAACAAAAAGACAAAATTGTAGAATCTAAAGGAAATAACTTCGAGCACTCACACCGAAGGATGTGAGTACCTTTTACCTTACCTCCCGACAACAGCGCCAGAAAATAGGCGTTTGCCGTGGGAGGTTCTTATTCTTTAATCCTCCAGTGTGAATACCTTTTACCTTACCTC
Source organism: Avena sativa (assembly GCA_916181665.1). Classification (NCBI taxonomy): domain Eukaryota; kingdom Viridiplantae; phylum Streptophyta; class Magnoliopsida; order Poales; family Poaceae; genus Avena; species Avena sativa. The sequence continues at coordinate 620,557,976 of OV702288.1, read as the reverse complement.
CCCGGCAACGGCGCCAGAATATAGCTTGATGTCTACGCACTTCTATTCTTGTAGACATTTGTTGGGCCTCCAAGTGCAGAGGTTTGTAGAACAGCGGCAAGTTTTCCCTTAAGTGGATCACCCAAGGTTTATCGAACTCAGGGAGGAAGTGGTCAAAGGTATCCCCTCTCAAGCAACCCTGCAATCAAGGTACAAGAAGTCTCTTGTGTCCCCAACACACCAAATACACTTGTCAGGTGTATAGGTGCACTAGTTTGGCGAAGAGATAGTAAAATACAAGTGGTATGGATATAAGACAACGGTGATAGAAAATAACTTGATGGCGTGGAAAAGACTAATGGCAAACTGAAATAAATATGGAAGCAAGCAAACATGTAACAGATCTAATTGCAAATGGTGTTTCAATGCTTAGAAACAAGGCCTAGGGATCATACTTTCACTAGTGAACACTCTCATGTAAATATATTCTTCTTTATGATACTATGCTGAACTACTCTCTGGTTGGACACTCTAATCCATGGTAGGGCTATAACAGCACACCTCAAAGTAAGCCTTTCCCATCTAGAAAACCCCACACTGTCACCTTGAGTACTATATGAGTCCAACAAACACCACAATTTCATAAAGACATCCAACTCCAAATATAACTCATAACAAGTATTTTCAATCTCTAGCCTAAGTGCCACCATGGTGTGCACGTTGTCACTTTCACACACATGGGAGAACAGATATCTATTAAAGCACTTGAGTATCAAGGTAGATCTATAGATTACAAGCTCATGATCTCAATAAGATCATGAATAGAGAGAGAGATGAACACATAGATACCTGTAGAACCCTTAGCCTCGACAGAGAACTACTCCGTCCTCATCATGGGAATCAGCAATGGTGATGGAGATGGCGGTGGAGATCGATGGAGATGGTTCCCGGGGCACTTCCCCGTCCCGGTAGGGTGCCGGAACAGAGACTTTTTGTCCCCTGAATCTCCCCTTCGGTGGTGGCGGCGCTACGGAACATTTCGTGGATTTCTGATTGACTATCTAGGGTTTTGGTATCGGGAGGCTCTTATAGGCGAAAGAGGCAAGGTCGATGGATGGCCAAGGGCCCCACACCATGCCCTGGCGCGGCCTAGGCTGTCCCGCGCCAAGGGGGGGTGTGGCCACCCTGGGGCCCCTCTCCGACTCTCCATCTGGCTCTGTGAGTCTTCCGGGAAAAAGTAACTTTGGCTTTTGTCCCGTCCAATTCCGAAAATATTCATTTTCTGACTTCCTAGAACCAAAAACAGCAGAAAATAGGCAACTGGCACTGTGGCATCTTATTAATAGGTTAGTCCAAGAAATCATATGAAAAGTACTCCAAAGTTGGAACAAAACACAAGAAAGTAGATAAAACCAAGCATGAAACATCAAAAATTATAGATACATTTGCAATGTATCACCTCCCCGCACGCGTGTGGCCAAGTGGGCCCATGGGACTGTTGGGCCACGCAGAGATAAACAAAACTTTTTCCCTAGCGCGGAACTCCCAAGATCCAGCTTAGGTTATAAGCCACGAGATTACCGCTAGACGCACAGATGCGGAAGTTCATGTAGTGCGTCGAGGCAGTGCCGAACGATCCCACGGACAATCCTCCGAATCCCACGAACTCCTTCGTCAGATCCTCACGAGCTTCCCCGTCTCCAGCGCCGCACGTGCAACGCCTCTACCGGTATCCACACATACAGGAAGGAGCTTCGGACAGAGGACTGCTAGATCCTGACTAGCCCGAAATGGAAGTGGAGAAAGTGACAGCTAGGTCAGGGACTATCCCTTGTCACTCCACTTATATACACTCATAGTTGGGCTCAATGCTTGAGGCCCATCTAGGCTGTACTCCAATCTCCATATGGATCTAATCCACATGGGCTCCTTACCCTTAAGTGTGTGACCCTGTTGGTTCACGTACACCTAGACACGACATGAGCTACTCCTCCAAGTATCCCGTCATGTCTATGAGTCCAACTCACTCCCATGAACACTCGGTCTCAAGTCGATAGATGGTAGCGGCCTCTAGCAAGACGTGCCAACTCCCAAGTTCCGTAAAGTCAGAAGACGAACCTTCAATGTGACTTTCGTCCAAGTCCCTTTGCCTCACGATATATTTGTTAAGCTATAGGCGAGTAGTTGCCATCCCTTTAATAACTTAACTCTTTTCTCATACCATGATATGTGATTCACTAGACTAACTCTTAGTCTGACTCCTCAGTTAACACTTAACTGAGTAGCGCATGGCCATGCTTCTGAATCATATCACACGAGAGGGCCCAGAGAATATCTCTCCATTATGGAGGGGCAAATCCCATCTTGGTAATCCACGTCACGCAGCTTGCTTCACAACCAACCCGAACTCTACCTTTATAACTGCCCATTTACAGAACAACGTTTGATAGAACCTAAGTTGGCGATCCACAACTCGGATCATGCAATCACCTCAGGTCGAAGGATTCCATTGCTTGAGACTGCAAATGACAACATGCTCTTTGCATCTCAACCGTGGGTCAGTCTGACTCGCTAAACTCTTTAGCCGGATCAGTGTAAGTCGGAATAGCATCACCATGCCCATGACAAGTGGAACCGTGTCATCAGTCGACTTGCACATTGGTCTAAGTTGTGTGTCCAGCACAGCCTCAACGACCAAGGACAATCTAATATGAACAATCATGAATACATAGTTCCACAACTTAATCACGCATTTAGTGATATATATCTAATGTTCATATAAGGACAACTTTACTTTATGAATACTTTGGGAAATATCATCAACCATGATTGCCTCTATGGCATATTCCCAACAGTCTCCCACTTGCACTAGAGTCAATCATCCGACATCACATGTCTAGGCATCTAATTCCCATGGCTCTTACGCGCGCCTCTTGCTTAGGCTGTGGAAGTGGCTTTGTCAACGGATCTGCAACGTTTGCATCCGTGTGTACCTTGCATAACTTGATATCACCATGATCCACGAACTGGCGAATCAGGTGGTATCGCATGAGTATATGCTTGTTTTTCTGGTGTTGTCTGGGTTCCTTGGCTTGTGCAATAGCACCATTGTTGTCACAATACACGTCTAACGGATTGGACGAGCCCTGAACCACACCAAGATCAATCAGGAAGTTCCTGATCCAAATAGCTTCCTTTGCCGCCTCCGAGGCAGCAATATACTCAGCTTCTGTTGTAGATGTAGACGCAGTCTCTTGCTTGGAACTCTTCCAGCTCACAGCCCTTCCGTTCATAAAAAACACGTACCCAGATTGCGAACAAGAATCATCTGAGTCAGTAAGGTAACTCGCATCCGTGTAACCCTTTACACTGAGTTCAACCTTACCTCCATAAACTAGGAACACATCATTAGTCCTTCTCAAGTACTTAAGAATGCTCTTAACTGCTGCCTAGTGGATTTCTCCAGGGTCAGCCTGGTATCTGCTCACAACACTTAGAGCATAGGAAACATCTGGCCTAGTACAAATCATGGCATACATGATGGATCCGACTGCCGAAGCATATGGAATCGCACTCATCCTACTCTGCTCATCAGTTTTCGAAGGACACTGAGTCTTGCTAAGTTTTATGCCATGGGACATCGGTAAGAACCCCTTCTTAGACGATTCCATGTTGAACTTCTTCAACACTTTGTCCAAATATGTACTTTGGCTCAATCCAATGAGCCGCCTGGATCTATCTCTATAGATCCTGATTCCTAGTATATAAGTTGCCTCACCCAAGTCCTTCATTGAGAAACTCCTTTCCAATGACTTCTTGGTTTCTTGCAACATCTGGACATCATTTCCAATCAATAATATGTCATCCACATATAATATCAGAAAGTTTATGTTGCTCCCACTAAATTGAAGGGTTTCGCAGCATAGTAAATCAAAATTTTCTACGGAAGCGAACAGAGGGAAAGCCAAGATCTAATCTAGGAGATGCAAACAACGAGAGAGATTGGATTAGATCTTCATACCCTTGAAGATTCGCACAGCGGAACGTTCGTCGGAACGTGGGTGATGTAGTCGTACTCGCTTCTCCTCCTCGCGATCCGATCCGATCTAGCACCACAAGTGGCGGTGCCTCCGTGAGATGCACACGTGCAGCACCTCGACGTCTCCTCCTTCCTCGGACCAGCAAGTAGGGTGGAGAGATAGATTGGATCTACAACACGACGACGTGGTGTATATGGTGGAGAATTTCTGCAGCAGGGCTTCGCCTACAAACAGTCGGGAGGGAGAGAGGAAGGCAGCAGGGCTACTAGGGCTTGGAGGAAGGTGTGTGTGTGTGGGGGAAGGGGGCGCACCAGCCCTCTATATATAGAGGGGGGGGGTGCGGCCAGCCCTTGCCCATCCTCCAAGCCTATCTCTAGTTTAAACGATTTAAACTCTCCCTTCTAGAAACCCTATCTTATCTCTAGTTTAAACGATTTAAACTTATCTAGGATCGGCTGGGCCCTATGGGGCCTTGTGCCCCTGGCCCAATGCGGCCAGGACACTCCCTCATAGGCCCATGCCCCCTCTCGGAAGGTTCTAGAAGCTTCCGGTACAATACCGATTAACCCGGAACTATTCCGAACTCCAAAAACTGCACTGCCTTATATGAATCTTATTCTCCGGACCATTCCGTAACCTCTCGTGATATCCCGGATCCCATCCGAGACTCCGAACAAAAAATTCATAAACCAATTATCCAATCTATCCTAGCGTCGAGACACGTTAAGTGTGTGACCCTGCGGGTTCGAGAATATGCAGACATGATCTTCTATCAATAATCAACAGCGGGGTCTGGGCACCCATATTGACTCCCACACATTCATCGATGATCATATCGGATGAACCACGATGCCAGGATTCAATCAATCCCATATATATATTCCCTTCGTCTCGCGATATTTTACTTGCCCGAGATTCGATATCGGTATCGTCATACCTAGTTCAATCTCGTTCACAGCAAGTACTTTACTCGTTCTGTAATCCGATATCACTTTGTGATTAACTCCTTAACCACATGCTTGCAAGCGGTGTTGATATCGATTACCGAGTGGGCCCGAAGCATATCTCTCCGACTTGGGAGGGACAAATCCCATCTCGATACATACAACCCAACAGATACTTTCCGATCACCTGAGAGACACCTTTATGATCACCCTCTCATAGGATGACGTTTGATGACCTCAAAGCTTTCTTCCGATAGCAGGGAGTTGTATTATCTCATGGTCTAAGGAATACAATATTTGACATGAGAAAAGCTTCGCAAAGACGAACACGATGAAACGATCTAATAGCTTTGCTTAGTTTGGGTCTGTCCACCATATCATTCTCCCAATGATATGATCTCATTATCAATTGACAACTCATGTCTATGGTTAGGAAACCTTAACCATCATTGATCAATGAGCTAGTCCATAGAGGCGTACTAGGGACACGGTGTTGTTCACAAACCACACAAGTATTAAAGTTTCCGCTTAATACAATTCTAGCATGGAATATAAACTTTATCATGAACAAGAATTATAATAATAACATCTTTATTATTGCCTCTGGGGCATAATTCCAACAGTCTCCCAATTGCACTAGAGTCAATAATCTAGTTTACATTTGGCAACAATCTCACGCCCATGGCACTGAGGTGCTGATCATGTTTTACACGTGGAAGAGGTTTAGTCAATGGATCTGCGACATTCAGATCTGTATGTACTTTGCTGATCTTCAGATCTCCATCTGCTATATAATCTCGAATTATATGAAACTTGCGGTTGATATGCTTGGTCTTTGGATGATATCTTGGTTCCTTAGCGAGTGCTATGGCGCCAGTGTTGTCACACAATATCTCCAGTGGGTCCAATGCACTTGGAACCACGCCAAGCTCAGTGATGAAGTTCCTGATCCAAACTCCTTCACTTGACGCTTCTGCAGCAGCCATGTATTCCGCTTCTACTGTAGATCCCGTGATCACGCTTTGCTTGCAGCTTCTCCAGCTCACAGCTCCTCCATTCAAAATATACACGTATCCTGTCTGAGATTTACAATCATCCTTGTCGGTGTCGAAACTAGCATCGACGTAACCTTTCACGACGAGCTGTTCATCACCCCCATAGACTAAGAACATTTCTTTAGTCCTATTTAGGTACCTTAGGATGTTCTTCACGGCTGTCCAGTGTTCCACTCCTGGATCACTTTGATATCTGCTCGTCAAACTAAGAACATTGGACACATCCGGTCTAGTACACAGCATGGCATACATGATGGAACCTATGGCCGAGGCATAAGGCACTTTTCTCATAGCTTCCCTATCATTTACCGTAGCTGGACACTGAGCCTTGCTCAATATCTTCCCTGACAACATAGGCACTGAACCTTTCAATGCCTTATCCATTCTGAACCTTTTCAGAACTTTGTCTAGGTATGTACTCTGGCTTAAAGCTATCAGGCGTCTTTGTCTATATCTATAGATCTTGATGCCCAATATATAAGCAGCTTCACCTAGGTCTTTCATTGAAAAACACTTGTTCAAATAACTCTTCACATCGTTAAGCATGTTGATGTCATTTCCAATAATCAATATGTCATCCACATATAGTACCAGAAACGTCACCGAGCTCCCACTCACTTTCTTGTAGATGCAAGTTTCGTAGCAATTTGGAACAAATCCAAAGCTCTTGATCACTTGATCAAAACGAAGGTTCCAACTCCGAGATGCTTGCTTCAATCCATAAATGGAACGCTGAAGTTTGCATACTTTATCAGCATCCTTAGGATCGACAAAACCTTCGGGTTGCATCATATACAACTCTTCATCAATGTTGCCATTGAGGAACGCAGTCTTGACATCCATCTGCCATATTTCATAATCATGAAACGCAGCAATTGCTAATAAAATCCGAATAGACTTAAACATCGCTACGGGAGAGAAAGTCTCATCGTAGTCAACACCTTGAACTTGTCGAAAACCTTTCGCGACAAGCCGTGCTTTATAGACGGTAACATTACCATCCGCGTCCGTTTTCTTCTTGAAGATCCATTTGCACTCAACGGCCTTTCGGTCGCTACGAGGGTCCACCAAAGTCCATACTTGGTTTTCGCTCATGGATCCCAATTCGGATTTCATGGCTTCTAGCCATTTCTCAGAGTCTGGGCTCATCATCGCTTCCTCATAGTTCGTAGGTTCACTGTCTTCTACTAACAAGACTGTCAAGACAGGGTTGCCGTACCACTCAGGAGGGGCACGCGACCTTGTCGACCTGCGACGTTCAGTAGCAGCATCGTCCAAAGCTTCATGATCCTTGTCATTAGCTTCCTCTATTGTTGGCGCAGACGGCACTGGAACAATTTCAGGTGCTGCGCTACTCTCCAATTCAAGAGAAGGTTCAACAACCTCGTCTAGCTCTACTTTCCTCCCACTCACTTCTTTCGAGAGAAACTCCTTCTCAAGAAAGGAACCGTTCTTTGCGACAAACACTTTGCCTTCGGTTCTGTGATAGAAGGTATACCCAATAGTTTCCTTAGGGTATCCTATGAAGACGCATTTCTCCGCTTTGGGTTCGAGCTTGTCCGGCATCAACTTCTTGACGTAAGCTTCGCATCCCCAAACTTTAAGAAACGACAACTTAGGTTTAGCACCAAACCACAGTTCATACGGTGTCGTCTCAACGGATTTAGATGGAGCCCTATTTAAAGTGAACGCAACGGTTTCTAATGCATAACCCCAAAACGATAACGGCAAATCAGTAAGAGACATCATCGATCGGACCATATCTAATAGGGTTCGATTCCGGTGTTCAGGCACACCATTGCGCTGTGGTGTTCCGGGTGGCGTGAGTTGTGAAACGATTCCACTTGCCTTGAGATGCGTGAGAAAATCATAACTCAAATATTCGCCCCCACGATAGAATCGTAGAAACTTAATCTTTTTGTTACGATGGTTCTCCACTTCATTCTGAAATTCTTTGAACTTTTCAAACGTTTCAGATTTATGTTTCATTAAATAGATATACCCATATCTACTTAAGTCATCGGTAAAAGTGAGAAAATAGCGATATCCACCGCGCGTCGAAACACTCATCGGTCCGCATACATCGGTATGTATGATTTCCAACAAGTCCGTTGCTCACTCCATGATACCGGAGAACGGGGTTTTGATCATCTTGCCCATGAGGCATGGTTCGCATGTGTCAAATGATTCAAAATCAAGAGACTCCAAAAGTCCATCAGAATGGAGTTTCTTCATGCGCTTTACACCAATATGACCTAGACGACAGTGCCACAAATAAGTAGTATTATCACTATCTACTTTGCATCTCTTAGCCTCAATGTTATGGATGTGTGTTTCATCCCTTTCGAGATTTAGAAGAAATAAACCATTTACAAGGGGTGCATGACCATAAAAGATGTTACTCATATAAATAGAACAACCATTATTCTCCGATTTAAATGAATAACCGTCTTGCAATAAACACGATCCAGAAATAATGTTCATGCTCAACGCAGGCACATAATAACATTTATTAAGGTTTAAAACTAATCCCGAAGGTAAAACTAAGGAGAGCGTGCCGACGGCCATCACATCAACTCTTGATCCGTTGCCAACGCGCATCGTCACCTCATCCCTCGCAAGCCGTCGTCTATTCCGTAGCTCCTGTTTCGAGTTACAAATATTAGCAACTGAACCAGTATCAAATACCCAGGCACTACAACGAGGGCTAGTAAGGAAAACATCAATAACATGTATATCAAATATACCTTTGATGGTGCCAGCCTTCTTGTCCGCTAAGTACTTCAGACAGTTGCGCTTCCAGTGACCCTTGTCCTTGCAATAGAAGCACTCAGTGTCCGGCTTAGGTCCAGACTTGAGCTTCTTCTTAGCAGGGGCAACGCGCTTACCGCCGCTTTTCTTGAAGGGCTTCTTTGCACCTTTACCTTTCTTAAAGGAGGGCTTGTTGACCATCAACACATGATTATCCTTCTTGATGTCCACCTCCGCAGCCTTCAGCTTTGCGAAGAGCTCGGTGATCGTATCAGTGGAACCAATCTAATTATGAGTCACTACAAAACTTTTGTAGCTGGGAGGGAGTGATTGCAGAACCCTGTCAATCTTGAGCTCCTCTGGAATCTTGCAGTCCAGTTGCTCAAGGCGTTGAGTGTAGCCCGACATCTTAATGGCGTGCTCACTAATGGAACTCCCTTCCTCCATCTTGCAATTAAAGAACTTCTCGGAGATCTCATATCTCTCAGAACGGGCCTGAGTCTGAAACATGGTTTTCAGCTCCTCGAGAATCTCAAAGGGCCCGGGATAGTTTTCAAAACGATTTTGAAGTTCTAGTTCCATAGCAAACAACATGGTGCTCTTAATCACACCATAATCATCTTTGCGCGACTGATAGACAGCTTTCTCATCAGCCGGCGCAGTTGCAGCAGGGGGGTCACCTAACGCTTTCCCAAGGACATAGTCCTTTTGTCCGCCAGACAGAATGATTCTTAGATTGCGGAACCAGTTGGTGAAGTTAGACCCATTGTTTCTAAGCTTTTCTTTCTCAGCAAAAACGTTGAAGTTGAAGTTGGACTTGGCCATGTGATCTACAGTATTTGCAAGTACAAATTAGACTATGTTCATGATAAATAGTTCAACTTAATCAAATTACTAGATGAACTCCCACTAAATTCAACATCCCTCAAGTTGTTTAGTGAACACGATCCAAATTCACCACACCTAATCCGATCATCACGAGAAGAGATGTGGTTTCAATGGTGGACAACGAAGTGTCGATCATATCATTCATATGACTCATGCTTAACCTTTCGGTTCTTGTGTTCCGAGGCCATGTCTGTACATGCTAGGCTCGTCAAGTTAGACCCAAGTATTTCCGCGTGTGCAAAACTGGCTTGCACCCGTTGTATGTGAGCGTAGAGTCTATAGCACCCGATCATCACGTGATGCTTGGACACGACGAACTTTCACAACGGTGCATACTTGGGGAGAACACAGTTTTATCTTGATCTTTAAGTGAGGAATCATCTTATAATGCTACCGTCGCGATCTAAGCATAATAAGATACATAAAAGGATAAACATCACATGCATATAACTTTATGTGACATGGTATAGCCAATCTTCGCGCAATGATCTCCATCTTGTGCGTTCTGGCATGATCTCCATCACTCCACCATGATTGCCTCCACCACGAATAGCAACTACAACTATTGCTAACTACTTAGCGATAAAGTAAAGCTATTACATTGCGTATAAGAAGTTGACTCGCAGGTCATACACAATTATAAAGACAACCATATGGCTCCTGCCGGTTGTGTACTCATCGACATGCAAGTCGTGAAACATTACAAAACATGATCATCGCATACAATATACACATCACATCTTGGGCCATACCATATCACAGAAAACACTCCCTGCAAAAACAAGTTAGACGCCTCTACTTTGTTGTTGCATGTTTTACGTGGCTTATGGGAGTAGATGCTAAGAACGATTCTTACCTACGGAAAGCCACAACGGTGATATTATGGTTGCCAAACTCCGGTGTTAATCCCATGACAACTATAGTGAGAGAAACTGACATCCACCAGCCGCATGTGTGGTACAAGCCACACGTCAAGTGCGGAGCCGGTCTCGCGAACGACGTCGCGTAAGGTTGGCCTAGACCTCTTCAATCTCACTATCCCGCGTCATAAGAAGAACACAAACAAGAGGCTTGCAACAGAAAACATCAACGCCCGCAACAACCATGTTGCGTTCTACTTGTGAATCACATCTACGCATAGATCTAGCTCTGATACCACTGAAGGGTTTCGCAGCATAGTAAATCAAAATTTTCTACGGAAGCGAACAGAGGGAAAGCCAAGATCTAATCTAGGAGATGCAAACAACGAGAGAGATTGGATTAGATCTTCATACCCTTGAAGATTCGCACAGCGGAACGTTCGTCAGAACGTGGGTGATGTAGTCGTACTCGCTTCTCCTCCTCGCGATCCGATCCGATCTAGCACCACAAGTGGCGGTGCCTCCGTGAGATGCACACGTGCAGCACCTCGACGTCTCCTCCTTCCTCGGACCAGCAAGTAGGGTGGAGAGATAGATTGGATCTACAACACGACGGCGTGGTGTATATGGTGGAGAATTTCTGCAGCAGGGCTTCGCCTACAAACAGTCGGGAGGGAGAGAGGAAGGCAGCAGGGCTACTAGGGCTTGGAGGAAGGTGTGTGTGTGGGGGGGAAGGGGGCACACCAGCCCTCTATATATAGAGGGGGGTGCGGCCAGCCCTTGCCCATCCTCCAAACCTATCTCTAGTTTAAACGATTTAAACTCTCCCTTCTAGAAACCCTATCTTATCTCTAGTTTAAACGATTTAAACTTATCTAGGATCGGCTGGGCCCTATGGGGCCTTGTGCCCCTGGCCCAATGCGGCCAGGACACTCCCTCATAGGCCCATGCCCCCTCTCGGAAGGTTCTAGAAGCTTCCGGTACAATACCGATTAACCCGGAACTATTCCGAACTCCAAAAACTGCACTGCCTTATATGAATCTTATTCTCCGGACCATTCCGGAACCTCTCGTGATATCCCGGATCCCATCCGAGACTCCGAACAAAAAATTCATAAACCAATTATCCAATCTATCCTAGCGTCGAGACACGTTAAGTGTGTGACCCTGCGGGTTCGAGAATATGCAGACATGATCTTCTATCAATAATCAACAACGGGGTCTGGGCACCCATATTGACTCCCACACATTCATCGATGATCATATCGGATGAACCATGATGCCAGGATTCAATCAATCCCATATATATATTCCCTTCGTCTCGCGATATTTTACTTGCCCGAGATTCGATCGTCGGTATCGTCATACCTAGTTCAATCTCGTTCACAGCAAGTACTTTACTCGTTCCGTAATCCGATATCACTTTGTGATTAACTCCTTAACCACATGCTTGCAAGTGGTGTTGATATCGATTACCAAGTGGGCCCGAAGCATATCTCTCCGACTTGGGAGGGACAAATCCCATCTCGATACATACAACCCAACAGATACTTTCCGATCACCTGAGAGACACCTTTATGATCACCCTCTCATAGGATGACGTTTGATGACCTCAAAGCTTTCTTCCGATACCAGGGAGTTGTATTATCTCATGGTCTAAGGAATACAATATTTGACATGAGAAAAGCTTCGCAAAGACGAACACGATGAAACGATCTAATAGCTTTGCTTAGTTTGGGTCTGTCCACCATATCATTCTCCCAATGATATGATCTCATTATCAATTGACAACTCATGTCTATGGTTAGGAAACCTTAACCATCATTGATCAATGAGCTAGTCCATAGAGGCGTACTAGGGACACGGTGTTGTTCACAAACCACACAAGTATTAAAGTTTCCGCTTAATACAATTCTAGCATGGAATATAAACTTTATCATGAACAAGAATTATAATAATAACATCTTTATTATTGCCTCTAGGGCATAATTCCAACATAAATTTCTTGTATAAACAAGAATCATGATCACTCTTGATGAAGCCAAACGATTTGACTACCTCATCAAAGCGAATATTCCAACTCCGAGATGCTTGCTTCAATCCATAAATGGATTTCTGAAGTTTGCATACCTTGTCAGCATTATCCGGATCGACAAAACCCTCGGGCTGTATCATATACATGTCCTCGGTTAAGTTTCCATTAAGGAAAGCCGTTTTGACATCCATCTGCCATATCTCATAGTCAAAATAGGCTGCTATAGCTAACATGACCCGAACTGATTTAAGCATCGCTACGGGTGAGAAAGTCTCATCGTAGTCAACTCCTTGAAATTGCCGGAACCCCTTCGCGACAAGTCGTGCTTTATAGATAGAAACATTTCCATCAATATCAGTTTTCCTTTTAAAGACCCATTTGCACTCGACGGGTCTTGCACCATCTGGCAGATCAACCAAGTTCCAAACTTGATTATCATCCATGGACTTTAACTTGGATCTCATGGCTCCAAGCCATGACTCAGAATCAGAACCCACCATCGCTTCCGAATAAGTTGCCGGCTCATCACTATCTAACAGTAATACATCACGAACACTTCGCAATCTTGCCGATCTTCATAGTGGAGGTGCAGCTGCCGGCTCAGCTACCACGACTGGCTCAACGTCCAAGGCTTTCACCAAATCGCTACTGACCGGTTCCTCTCGAACTTCTTCAAGCCGCACCTTACTCCCACTGACTTCCCTACTGAGAAACTCTTTCTCAAGGAAGACACTGTTCCGAGCGATAAACACTTTGCCCTCTTCTCGGTTGTAGAAGTAGTAACCCAAGGTTTCCCTTAGATACCCAATGAAAATGCACTTATCCGACTTGGCTGCAAGCTTATCCGACTGAATTCGCTTGACAAATGCTTCACAACCCCAAATCTTAAGAAAAGACAAACTTGGCTTCTTGCCTGTCCACATCTCATGTGGTGTCTTATCTACCGATTTTGATGGTACTCTGTTTAGTGTGAACGCCGCCGTTTCTAGACAATAACCCCAAAATGATAAAGGTAGATCTGTCCGACTCATCATTGATCGTACCAAGTCCAACAAGGTCCGATTCCGCTATTCCGACACATCGTTCCTCTACGGTGTGCCCGGCGGAGTGAGCTGAGGAACTATTCCACAACTCTTCAGATGGTCATCAAACTCGTGGCTCATGTACTCGCCTCCTCGGTCTGACCGAAGAAACTTTATTTTCTTGCCGAGTTGATTTTGTACTTCATTCTGGAATTCTTTGAACTTTTCAAAGGCTTCCGAGTTATGTTTCATAAAGTAGACATATCCATATCTACTCAAATCATCAGTGAAGGTAATGAAGTACTCATAACCACCCCTGGCTGTCGCGCTCATTGGACCACATACATCACTATGTACTAGTCCCAACAAGTCAGATGCCCTTTCACAACTCCTTGCAAAAGGTGTCTTGGTCATCTTGCCTAGAAGGCAGGATTCGCATGTCTCGAACGACTCCAAGTCAAACAAAGTTAGGAGTCCATCATCATGGAGCTTCTTCATGCGTTTCCAACTTATATGACCAAGTCGACAGTGCCAAAAGTAAGTCATATTCAGATCATTTGGTTTCAACCTTTTCACATTTACGTTATGGATCGACCCACCATCAAGATTCAAAATAAATAACCCGTTCTGAACGGGTGCAAAGCCGTGAAACATATCATTCAAATATAAAGAACAACCATTGTTCTTAATATTAGACTCATAACCTTGTCTCATCAAACATGAGGCAGAAATGATGTTTCGACTAAGCACTGGAACATAATAACAATTATTTAGTTCCATTAAGAATCTTGAAGGTAAATGAAGTTGCATCGTGCCGACTTCCAACGCAGCAACTCTTGCTTTGTTGCCGACCCGAATGTCAACTTCGCCTCTTGCTATGCCCCTAGTTCTTACCAATCCCTGCAACGAGTTGCAGATATGAATGACTGGTCCGGTATCATATACCCAAGAACTATCAGGTGCATCAGCAAGATAAAGGTCTATAACATTGCAAACAAGTGTACCTGAGTTGGAAGTCACACCTCCACTCTTGGCTTTATCCGCCAAATACTTGTTGCAATTCCTCTTCTAGTGGCCATCCGCCTTGCAATAGAAGCAAGTGGAACCGGCTGAAGGAGATGACTTAGTCCCCGAGGAAATGCTTGGGATCTCATCTAGAGCATTACCTCCTGACTTAGCCTTCTTCTTCTTAGTCCAAGAACTCTTCTTAAACTTAGCCTTATTCTGTACCACCAACACTTGGCTAGTACCTTTCTTGAGATCAACCTCTGCCTGCTTAAGCATCCGATGTAATTCAGTGAGCTTCTTATCCATACCATGCATGTGGTAGTTCGATATGAACTGACCATACACACTAGGAAGAGAGTTCAGAATTATATCCGTAGTGAACTCTTCGCTAATGGGGCAGCCAAGCCTTTCTAGAGACTGCACAGAACCAACCATCTTGATTACATGCAGACTCAGTGGATCACCATCCTTAAGCTTGCAACTCAGCAAAGCTTGAGAGACTTGATACCTCTTGGTCTTTGCCTGAGCCTGGAACATACTTTTGAGGCTTTCGATCATATCGTAGGCCTCAACATTCTCGAACTGCTGCTGCAAGTCCGGTTCCATGTGAGCAAGCATAAGACAGCTAATTTCTATAGACTCATCACATGTTCTACGGTAGGCATTGGTTGCTCCGACACTCGCATTCTCATCTGGCACATCTAGAAGTGGGTTGTCTAGAACATGGTCTCTTTTTTCTTGTTTGAGAACAATTATCAGATTACGATACCAGTTGGTGAAGTTTGTTCCATTAAGTTTATCTTTCTCTAGGATGGTCCTCAAAGCGAAACTGGATAACTAAGGGAGACTGCTACTAGGTGCCATTATCTACAACAGAAATATGCAAAACACTTAAGAAAAGTATTCATAAAAGAGCAGGCGTATTAAAAATTTTAATACTTATGCTCCCACTAGAACCAACATCCCTCCGATGGTTACTTAGTGATTCAGGACCCTAAATAAGCAAGCCGACTAGTGAGCTTTAGCATCACCGCTAGCCGTCAAGTGATCTAGGTAGGCAACTCCTTGCCAATCGCATCTCATGCGACTCCTGTTGGTCGGGTGGCATCTCATGCCCCGGCTCCCGATCGTCCTCTCCCTGAGCCCCACAACCGTTGTGATAGACCCGTCTAGCTTACCAAGTGCTTCCGCTGTAAGAGTCCAACTCTAACCCATCTAGTCGAAAAGAATTGGTAGCACCTAAATTTTATGAGCCCACTACCAAGAATGTCCGACTTGTGATGGTGCAACACCGGCGGGGAGACCGACTAGACCTTCTTTGAGGGATTAAAGTTTAACCACTATCTCATAGAGGTAAAACTAGAGATATAACAATCACACAAAATAATCCAATTATAATGTGAAATGGTATGGCTCCCTTCATGGCGATCTCCATCTCCATGAACCTGTTCATCATGCCTTTGGCTGTAGTGTCCTTCAAGTCCTCCAAACATGCTACACTAGCACTAAGGAATATACAAGAAGATGGCATCTCATGCCGACACGCAGGTCGTTATACAATAACAGTGACAACACTTTGGCTCCAGCCGGCTGACAAACTCGTGATACACAGATCACGTATGGATTACACACATCATATGCATATAAGCCATACCATTCACAACTTCCTGCAAAAACAAGTTATGCATAGATATGATATCTACCAGCGTTGTGAACCTCGCAACGACATCTAATGCGCTACGACAGGGCGAAGCCGGTGGTCCCTCTCCTTGAGACTAGGGCTAGGCTCCTTGAGACTTGTATATTATGCTCTTGCCCTCTCCCCTCATATATATAGGTGGCCTCTCCCCTCCCAAGGGGAGAGTAGGAGTAGGACTCCGTGTCCTACATGGATTCAACCAATGCCTCCTAGCACCAATGAGAGAGAGAGTAAGAGAAGAGGAGTTGGACTCCGCTACGGAGTCCTTCTCACTCTCCTCTCCTCCAAACTGACTTGGGCGATTTGAAGTCTTACGACAAATCCTCCCCCCATCGCCTCACCTTCATCGCCCCCACATGTCGACCATGGTGGGATCCCTGGCCGATTTGGCCAGGGACTCCTCCCTGCCCTCCCTGCACGCGTGTGTCCAAGTGGGACCATGGGACTATTGGGCCACGCAGAGATAAACAAAACTTCTTCCCTAGCGCGGAACTCCCAAAATCCACCTCAGGTTATAGGCCACGAGATTATCGCTAGACGCACAAATGCGGAAGTTGATGTAGCGCGTCGAAGCAGTGCCAAACGATCCCACGGACAGCCCTCCGAATCCCACGAACTCCTTCGTCAGATCCTCAGGAGCTTCCCCGTCTCCAGCATCGCACGTGCAACGCCTCTACCGGTATCCACACATACAGGAAGGAGCTTCAGACAAAGGACTACTAGATCCTGTCTAGCCCGAAATGGAAGTGGAGAAAGTGACGGCTAGGTCAGGGACTATCCCTTGTCACTCCACTTATATACACTCCTAGTTGGGCTCAATGCTTGAGGCCCATCTAGGTTGTACTCCAATCTCCATATGGATATAATCCACATGGGCTCCTTACCCTTAAGTGTGTGACCCTGTAGGTTCACGTACACCTAGACACGACATGATCTACTCCTCCAAGTATCCTGTCATGGCTTTAAGTCCAACTCACTCCCATGAACACTCGGTCTCAAGTCGATAGATGGTAGCGGCCTCTAGCAAGACGTTCCAACTCCCAGGTGTCGTAAAGTCAGAAGATGAACCTTCAATGTGACTTTCGTCCAAGTCCCTTTGCCTCACGATATATCTGTTAAGCTATAGGCGAGTAGTTGCCATCCCTTTAATAGCTTAACTCTCTTCTCGTACCATGATATGTGATTCACTGGACTAACTCTTGGTCCAACTCCTCAGTTAACACTTAACTGAGTAGCGCATGGCCATGCTTCCGAATTATATCACACGAGAGGGCCCAGAGAATATCTCTCCATTACGGAGGGGCAAATCCCATCTTGGTAATCCACGTCACGCAGCTTGCTTCACAACCAACCCGAACTCTACCTTTATAACTGCCCATTTACGGAACAATGTTTGATAGAACCTAAGTTGGCGATCCACAACTCGGATCATGCAATCACCTCAGGTTGAAGGATTCCATTGCTTGAGACTGCAAATGACAATATGCTCGTTGCATCTCAACCATGGGTCCGTCCGACTCGCTAAACTCTTTAGCCGAATCAGTGTAAGTCGGAATAGCATCACCATGCCCATGACAAGTGGAACCGTGTCATCAGCCGAATTGCACATTGGTCTAAGTTGTGTGTCCAACACAACCTCAACGACCAAGGATAATCTAATATGAACAATCATGAATACATAGTTCCACAACTGAATCACGCATTCAGTGATATATATCTGATGTTCATATAAGGACAACTTTAGTTTATGAATACTTTGGGAAATATCATTAACCATGATTGGCTCTAGGGCATATTCCCAACAGGGACCCACTAGGATAATAAATAATAATAATTACTTATTAATTATTTAATATAAATATTTATTCTGGAGCATCTTGAACTAAATCCTAGACACCTCTGAATTAATTCAGAACCTTCCTAAAATATTCCCAACGTCCTCTTTTAATGTCCAGAATAATTACGTCCACTCTCGGTGATATCCTGTACACCTCCAGAATATTCCGAGACACTCCGAAATATCGTTTTAGGATTACTTCATTCAACTATATTATTCGCACTAACATTCCAAAATGCCAAAAACGTCTTAAGTTTTTGACCCCGTGGATTCAGATATTTGCGGACATGTCTGGAACTCATTCCGTGACAGGGATTACTATCAATGTCTTGATACAAGTAGAAAACCTCGCAAATAACATGAAGATCTTTATCGTGTGAACTGTAGAATTGAGTCTGACACATATTGTATTGATTCGTCGATATTTTACGTTGCCTGAGATGAAATACTAGGTTATTCTCATTACCTAGCACGTACTGTTTACTCATCCCACACTATCGATGTTCTTGTGTTCAACAACTTGATCACGTGTCCAGCTAGACGATGACGAACATCATAGTACATGAGTGGTCCCAGAGTGTATCTCTCCATTATCAGGAGCATCAATTCCCACAAGCACCCCATGTGAATAACTGGCAAACCATCCGGTACGAACAAGCACCAGCTTTATAATTACTCTATCAAGAGAAACATTTGGAGAATCTTGCCACGTCCATATTCTACCCAAGTTCATATGTGTCTCGTGGTCCAACGATCTCTAGTAAAGGCAATATATCGTTTGTGAGAAAACACTACAACACGGAGCCTGTGCACTGGCGCTTATAGGCACCGAGGCACAACCTTAGTCGCCGCGCTGGCACAGCAAAAAAATCTACCAAGGATAACTGTGTTGGGGATTCAGGAACGGCGGCGGATTTTTTGGCGCGGCACAACGTGATCCGCCGAACTAGTGCTTGCGCGGCGTGGCAGAAGATATGCCTCGTTACATTAATGAAGACGGTGGAAATTTGGTGCCATGTACCCACGAATTATTTACCATGTTACACCTTCCAGCATCAGCGAAAGTTAATTATATTAAGAAATACCGGTTTACCTTGCTAATCTCATTTCATACAAACATTCGAGATTATTCATATATAAAATATTCATTACATCATATCATATTACACTAAATTTGAGCCCCTCTCTAATCATTAAATTAGAGGTAGCACCTGCTAATAACATCAAGGGTCTTGCTCCCGATGAGTCCAAAATTGAAGCATATTTACCTTTTATTTTTGCATAAATAGAGTAGGGATATTTGTATTTCAGCGCGTCTACGCGCGCTATTTTGTTTCTTGTTTCAACAGGATCCCAAATAATGGAG
Organism: Avena sativa; assembly: GCA_916181665.1. Classification (NCBI taxonomy): domain Eukaryota; kingdom Viridiplantae; phylum Streptophyta; class Magnoliopsida; order Poales; family Poaceae; genus Avena; species Avena sativa. Next base: position 620,538,492 of record OV702288.1, on the reverse strand, counting down.
TCATATATGAACATATCAATTAGAGTTGTCATATTGTGTAATTATATGGTATTTCTAAGTGATAAAAGTCATTTTATGAATTTACCTTTGATACGTTGGTAACGTATCCATAATTTTTGATGTTCCATGCTTGGTTTTATCTACTTTCTTATGTTTTGTACATACTTTGGAGTACTTTTCATATGATTTCTTGGACTAACCTATTAACAAGAACCACAGTGCCAGCTGCCTATTTTCTGTTGTTTTTGGTTCCAGGAAAGTCAGAAAATGAATATTCTCGGAATTGGATGGGACAAAAGCCAAAGTTAGTTTTTCACCGAGGGACACCAGGAGCCAGAATATGAGACGAAGAGGGGATGGGGCCCGACCACACCACCTAGCCGCGCGGCAAGGCTTGGCCACGCCAGGGGGTGGTCTGGCCGCCCTAGGCACCCTCTCGGTCTCTCCTTTCGCTTATATATTGCCTCCAATACAGAAACCCTAAGTACCCGATCAAAATTCCACGAAAGAGTCTGTAGCCGCCGTCATCTCCATCCCTAGATCGGGAGGGATCTGAAGCCCTTCCCGGCACCCTGCCAGAGGGGAGAATTCACCCTGGAGGCCTTCTTCATCATCATGCAAGCCTCCGGTGTGATGCATGAGTAGTTCATCTCTAGACTACGGGTCCATGTAGTAGCTAGATGGCTGGTTCTCCTCCTTTGTGCTATCATGTTTAGATCTTGTGAGCTCCGTTCATGATCAAGATCATCTATTTGTAATTCCTACAGGTTGTGTTTGCGGGGATCCGATGGATATTGAGATGCTATTTCAGATTGATTATTGATTCTATCATGTCTTTGTTATTTGTGATCTTGCATCCTTTTCGTTGTTAGCTATCTTGGCCAAGTAGATACTAGCAACTCCAAGAGTTAGTATTTATGCTCGATAGTGGGTTCATGCCTCTAGTAATCTGGGGAAGTGACCGAAATCTCTAAGGTACTAGATGTGCTGTTGCTACTAGGGAGAAAACAACAATCCTTTGTTCATAGAACAATCGTATTGTTTACTTTATAGGCAATGCATAATGCAATTATCCGTTTCTTGCAACTTAATACTGGAGGGGGTTCGGATGATAACCTGAAGGTGGATTATTAGTCATAGATGCAGTTGGATTACGGTCTATGTATAATGTTGTAATGCCCAATCAAGTCTCAAAGGAGTCAAGATGAGTAGTATATGCTTGTATGCTTTCTCGATGTTTGTCAATTTCCCCGCTGTAATTTGTTCACCCAACATGTCATCTATCTTAAGGAGAGCCACCACTAGTGAACTATGGACCCCGGTACTTTCTTTTACCTTCAATCTACAATCAACTGTTTACTGCTTTGTGTTTACTTTCTGCAAACTATTACTTTCTTCCACTTGATACGTTTAATCCTTTGTTTTCAGCAAAACCGGTGAGATTGACAACCTCATCGTAAGTTGGGGACAAAGTTCTGTGGTTGTGTTGTGCAGGTCTCTACGTTGCTGCTGGCACCGGTAGTGCACCCTGCCAAAGACCAGCTAGTAACACCTTTGAGGTGTTTCCTTACTCCTACTGGATTGATAACCTTGGTTTCATAACCGAGGGAAACTTACTGCTGTGCTCATCATACCTTCCTCTTGAGGTTCCCCAACGAGCTCGTTAGTACACGAGTCAGCAACCTTCGCACCTGGAAGAATACCAAGCAAGGAGGAGGCACTAGTACCGATAATAATCACTAGTACGGGCAGAGCCTGCCCGTACTGTCTGCCCGTACCAAGCACCATCGTGACCGCCTTGTCAAATACTTTCTCCTAGCAAAGACGAGAGACATATCCGACATTCACAGCCACCAGAACCCATGAAAAACCACATCCGAGAGGGATCTGAAGGAGGAACTTGGCTGGGGTAAAATCCCAGATGGTTCGCGGATCATTGGAGGACAACACATCATCCCCTTCATCATCAATCGCTGCATCTCCATTACCACCATTACCCCCATCTTTCATCTGTTAGATCTTGTTGTAATTCCAGATTCAATTGTGGTTTGCATTAGATCTACCTTTGTACTTTTATCCATTCATTTGATTATGATGATGTTGTTGATTACTTCCATGAGTGAGTAGTTCCTTTGTTCTTGGGGAGATGGAGAAACCCTAGCACCATTATGAACTTGTAATAAATATGATATATTCTTGTGTCCATATGACTTGCTTGTCTATGATATAATTATTATTTGTGTTTGATCTCTCTCTTTAGATGGTATGTGTAGTCGGCCGCATATGATTTGCCCTCGGGAGCAAAGGGAGGGAGAAATCCTTTGGACGTGTCTTGGAAGCATACCCAGAATGCCCCGTGATAGATTAGCGTCGGCTCGTAACCTACATGGTTCAAAAGAGGATTAAAGAGGGACTCTCTGAGCTAATTAAGATATCCACGAGGAAACCCTTAATTGCGATGGTTTGTATGGGTGACTGATCTCAGACATTGCAGTGGTTATTTAGAGGTGACCTCACTCTTGGCTCAACAAAATGGCTTCCTACGAGCCTTGTAGTGAACATCTTATTATGGGGCTCTCCACACATATCATGACACAAGGAGTATGTTATCTTGATTACATATAACAATAATACTATGCTAGTGTTGTATCCTACATCCACGAGAACGTTTTAGCCCTATTGAGTTTAACCATGTTTTTCTACAAACTTGTTACTTGTTTCCTTTTACTTGCTTTAATTACTTGTCTGCAAACAACCATAAACCTTTCAAACACCCTTTAATTGAGATCAAATGCATCTTATAAGTATCCTTTGGTAGATAGTAATGAGGGGCATAAAGACCTTTACCAATAGCTCTCTGTGGGTTCGATATCTTTACTTCGAAACTAGCTACAATTGATCTGTGCACTTGTAGTCATCAAGCTATTTTTGGCGCTGTTGCCGGGGAGCTAAGCACTTTTTGTCTCTATTCTTAGTTACTTATTTTACTCATTGTTTTACTAAAGTTGTTTATTAGTTTCAAGTGATACATTATGGGCGAGTACCAACATATAATCTAGCTGGAGGCTGTGAGTAATTTCGGTATGCCCATGGATGCCTATTTAAAATCCAATAACCCGAGAGGGTACAATATTAACCCCATGCTCTTGGATCTTTTGCATGCAAAGAAATTTGTAGGAGATGGTATGGAGGATCCATATGAGCATGTAGGGTTCTTTGAGGATATTTGTGGGACTTTCCACCTCAACTTACAAACCGAGGACGAGGTTAAGTCTGCTCTCTTTGCTCAAACTCTCGTTGATGAGGCCCGTTCTTGGTACATCCAAAGTTCTGCAAAAATTACTAACTCCTGGGAGAGCCTATCCCTCTCTATTCTTAGTTGATTTCTTTCCTAGGACAAAATCTCTTGGTGCAAGGCGCATGATCATGAATTTTGAAGGAAAACCTGAAGAAAGCTTGCATGAAGGGTATACAAGGTTTCGAGGATTGCTTGATCGCTGTCCCCATCATAATTTCCCACCTTGGCTGGTGATACACACCTTCTACGCATGTTTGAATGATAATAATAGAAATGAACTTGACTCCCTTACCAATGGGTTGTTCACCAAATTCAGTGTTGAAAGGGCATGGAATTTGCTAGACACGGTGACTAGGATAGAGAAATCCTATTGTGAGGCCGAGTTCAATAAGGAGAATCCCATAGAGTACAATTGCTTAAAAGATTTCTAGCTTCAGGAAAAGTAGAGAAACTGTTTGGAAATTTTAATCTTGACCATCGCATGATTATTCAAATTATTAGATATTATGCTGACTACCTGCAGATTCCAAAAGATTGGGAACACTATACACCACCTGTGGAAGCAAAACCCTCTAAAGCTTGCCACAGTGAAAAATATTCGAAAATGCAAAAGAAAATGTTGGCCGAGGAGTAAACTATTCTAACTAAAGTAATGGATAGCAGGGGTGAAGGGAATAACAGAATATGAAGGTTAACTAGGGACTTGGGAGCCCTTAAAGAAAATATTGGGATAGTAAAAGAACTTCTGGAACCTGAACTATTCAAGGAAGAAGTGATAATGTTAAGTAAAGAATCCTCCGAAATGATAGGAGGCAAGTTTGATGGTAAGAATAGAAGTCAGCAAAAAATCCTTTTTATTTAGGAGGGATTACTTATGTAGGATTCTGTGACTTAAGTTCTTCCGCAAATACCATGCCTTATACAATTATGAAGAATTGCGTGATCATCTTGATGAATCTTACCTTGAGCCATCAGAAGCTACTTTTATGTTTTCTAATTGAACTATGCATCCTACTTGCGGGATACTCCACAATGTTTACATTTCTGTTGGGGCTTTTGTGTACCCAATTGATTTTCATATTATTGAATTACCTTTGAACTCCTCCTGCCTAGTTATTTTTGGAAATCGTTTTCACAACTCTATGAACATTGATATTGACAATAAAAGGTAGGCTTTATCTTTGCAGCTTGGTGAAGAAACTACATAAATAAACTACAGCCAATTCACAAAACTACCCTACGAGAAGAAAGTTGAGATTAAGGAGGAGAAGACTATTGAAGAGTTAGCAACATTCTATTTTTGCACTCCGCAATCTGAGTTGGAGATGAGTTTGACAAGCGATGGTTCACTTGTCAATGACTCTGCAAAAGAAGATTTGGATGAGATCCTCAACACCGCACCAGAGGTCGAGCCAAGTCTCAGGGTTGAATATGAAGAACTTGAAAGAAAAGGGGACGAGGATCCACCACCCCTTGTTTTAAAACCTCTCTCTCTAGGTCTCAGGTATGAATTCTTAGATAAGGAAGGTAAATGCCCTGTGATTTTAGATGATAAGATCTCTCTAGAGGAAAATACGAAATTGTTAGAGGTACTTGTCAAACAACGCGAAACTTTTGGATACACTCTTAATGACATAAAAGGTATAGATCCCACCATAGTAACTCACACGATATCTATGATTGAAGATGCTAAATCATTTGTTGATAATCAAAAGAGGTTGAATCCTAAAATGAAAGAGGTAGTAAGAAAGGAAGTTATACGTATGTTGGACAACGATATTATCTACCCAATTTTAGACAATAAGTGGGTGAGCCCAACTCATTGCATACCTAGGGAAGGATGTATAATAATAATTAATAATGATAAGGATGAATTAATCCCAGCTAGAACGATAGTAGGATATAGAACGTGTATCGACTTTAGGAAGTTGAACAAAGAAACCATAAAAATTCATAAACAACTTCCCCTCATAAATGATATTATGGAAAGGATGTCCGCTAATTCTTACTTTTGTTTCCTTGACAGATATACGGATATTCTCAAATAGCTATCCAGCCCAAAGATCAAGAAAAAACTACTTTCACCTGCCCCTATGGAACCTATGCTTATCGATTAATGCCTCTTGGTTTGTCTAACGCAGCTGCTACTTTTCAAGAGTGTGTTCTAAAAAAATCGACAGTTTTGTGGAAAGTTCCATGGAGGTCCTTATGGATAATTTTGTTGTTTATGGAACTACTTTTTGAAGGGAATATGCCCGAGAGGCAATAATAAAGTGGTTATTATCTTATTCCATGTTTATGATAAATGTTTATTTTACATGCTAGAATTGCATTGATCGGAAACATCAATACATGTGTGTTTAATAAACAAAAAGGGTTCCTAGTTATGCCTCTCTTATAGACTAGCTTGTTGATTAACAAGATGATCAAGGTTTCCTGATCATGGACATTGGATGTTGTTAATAACAAGGTCACACCATTGATGGAAAGATGTGATGAACATTCATCCGAAGTATAGCATTATGATCAAAGTCATTATGTTTATATTGCTATAACATCATACGAAGTAATCTTTATCCTTAGACCATGAGATCATGTTAATTGCTAACACCGGAAGAGTATCTTGATAACATCAAACGTCACACCGTAACAGGGTGACTATAAAGGTGGGTTTAGTGCTACGAAGGTGTTATGTTGAGGCTCATGGATCAAGAGTGGGATTTGTCCATCCCAATGATGGATAGATATACTCTGGGCCCTCTCGATGATATCACATTAAGATAGCGTGCAAGCAAGTGATGTGATCACTAGAATGTTATATCACGGGAACAAGAAAAGAGTGCATGTCGGTAACGAGATCAAACTAGGTATGGAGATACCGATGATCGAATCTCCGACATGTAATATATCGCGGGACAAAGAGATTTAGTTACTAGCGTTAAAGGTTCTCACGATCACAGAAGTCATCGTTGAATGTGTAGGAGTCAGTATGGATCTCCAGGTCCTGCTGCTGATTATTGATCGGAGAGGGGTCTCGATCATGTCTGCATTATTCGCGAACCGTAGGGTGACACACTTAAGGGACACCGACACCATTTGGAGCAAATATGTTTCAGATAAAGATTTAAGAAAGCGCTGGAATTATTTCAATAGACACCGAAACTGTTTCGGGTGAAATTGCTGAAATTGGTTCTGCATGTAATATTGAAATGTTGCAGGGGGTTTTATGTGAATGTTTGTTAATTAAAGTAATTAACAAAATTCTGAATAAAAATAATAAAAGAGTTTTATTAAATGAGAGAGCATTAAATTTGGAGAAATTTAATGCATTTAAAGTGGAGACTTTAAAAGAGAATGTGAAGGGGCAAATTTATGCGGAGGGAGTTACCACCACATGAATGGAGGAGGTGAAGAGTCACCTCCTCCATGCGCCGGCCATGAAGGAGGGGCACCCCCCCTCCTCCTATAAAAGGCCACCCCCTCCTCACTTCTCACACACACCTCCTTGTGAAGGATCTCTCTCCCCCTCTTCACCTCCTCCATGCGCCGGCCATGAAGGAGGGGAACCCCCCTCCTCCTATAAAAGGCCACCCCCTCCTCACTTCTCACACACACCTCCTTGTGAAGGATCTCTCTCCCCCTCTAGTATTATTCCCCATGGTCTCGGATTAGCGAGACACATGTTCCCGGTGGCTTTATCTGGAAAGGAGTTGCTGCTTCCGCTGCTTTGCTGGAGCGAGGGACGGAGGTTCTCGGGGTACCGGACGTGTGTGCGATCACGGATGCACCGCTGCTTTGCGGTGCTAGACTTGGTGGTGCTGGAGCTGGATCTGATGGACGTGCTGGAGCCGGACCTGCTGGACTTCATCACGATCTTGAGATCGGCAAGTGTACGACTACATCAACCACGAGTTCCTACTCGTTAACAAAGCTCGTTGTCTACGAGGGTAAGTTCTCGTTGGATGTATGTCCACCCGTTGCTTTGTACCTAGTAGATAGATCTTGGCGTGTAGTTCACACAGCAGTCGCGAAAATATTTTAACTGCCTGAGTCAGCGACTGAAACAAGCAAGCAAAGGACGACAGCAGTCGCAAAAGTTTTTAGTCCCAGCCCGGGTCATCAACTGAACAAGCAATCAAAAGACGACAACAGTCGCAAAGGTTTTTAGTCCCTGCCTGAGTCTTCGACTCAACCAGGCACTCGGGGGCTACTCCCATAGGGAGCGCTGGTCGCGCACCCTATGATTATTTAAACAAAAAACTATGTGTTGATAACATCCACACTCGAAACTCATGACGACACCGTCTCATAATTTTTCCCCTACAAAGAGACTGCGTCTCCTGGGTTACCCGAATCGTCTCCGCGATGATAAAATTCGGATGCCGCGCCTACGGCGTGAAGGTAAGACCTGCATAAGGCCTGGAACGCATTTAACTGCGCACTACCAGAAACATCTCCGTGCCCACAGGCACGATGAACATGCCTTGACGGACGCGTCAAGTGCTCACACCCATATAACTGGAATTCGACTCCTGTAAGACCTCCGCGGGCCGAGTCGAATTACACCAGCACTTCTCCGGATTCGAGTCCGGGGACTCGAATTCGAGTAGATTGCGTTGTTTCACCCTAAGGTGGTTAAACGATACCGATACTTCGGTCATATCAGGCACGTATATCAACAATCCCTATGACACAAATAAAAGCAATCGAAAATATACTCATTCAGGCACTCGAAGGCTTCAAAAGTCCCCAGTCGAATCTGCGATTCCACTGGACACTCGGGGGCTACTGACATGGGTATACCCTACAGGTACTCGAGCTTGGTATATACGGCCCAAATACGTACAGGCCCACGGTGTCGCCAAGGCCCGGATGGAGGGACTCGAGTAACCTATGGACTCTCAATTGCTTGAAGGACAAGAAGAAGCTAAAGATAGAAAGTTTGAAGGGGAAAACCCTAACTTGTAACCGACTCGACCTGCTACCCAAGACCTAGCCTATCTATATAAAGGGCAGGAGGGGGGCGGCGAGGAGGACACACGCAACCCTAGTTTTCACAACCCTCGCCAGATTTCATCTGCGCATCATTGTAACTTTCGAGTCCCTCGATAATTCCACGAGCAGACAAGCAGGAGTAGGGACCTCTACGAGGCCTGAACCTAGGTAAATCCTTTGTCCCCTGTGTGCTTGTTTGCTAGCCGATAGATGTCTCCAGCGCTCCCTCCTTCTCCAAAACCCAAGTCCATAACAATGGGCATTGACGAGTTAAACCCTCGTCAATTGGCGCCGTCTGTGGGAATTGGGAGTGCTGATGTTGCGGCTTCTTCGGCCCCATCAACTACGATCTACAACTCCGCAACAGCGGAGATTCACCAGCTCTTCGGCGCCTTTGACTTCACCGTCCACACGCCGGCTACTCACCCGGCCTTCGAGTCCGTGGGCGACGGAATCAGCCTGGAAATTGGGAGCTTCCGCTTCCAAGTTGGTCAGATGGGAACGCTTCGCATGCCTGATCAGCCGACAACACCGGCGATTGCCTCGACATCATGGTTCCCTCCGTCGATCGGTACCCTCAGCGAGCTCAATGCTCCAGCGGCGACCAGGAACATGGACAGCGACAGCAGTCGCGACTCCGATCTAAGCGATCTGGCCACTGAAGAAGGAACCTACGGTTCCGGATCTGAAAGTTGTGGAAGCAACATCTTCCCAAATCACTTCATGTGCGCCGTCATCAACGCGGGCGACACCTCCACCAACCGCGGCAACGGAACCGACCCACCCAACACCGCCAACGGCGGCAACGGTGGCAATCGAGGAGCAGTCGAACCCCCTACCATAATCAACGAGCAAACCGGCGAATGCGTCGTGATCAGGCTCAACGAGCAAGAGTGGGAACGCTGCCGTGAAGCTCTACGAGGTACACCTCTACCCCTCGGGTCCCTGCAGGAACTACTGATGGGCTACCACTGGCTCCTAAAGGAGGAATTCAAGCGCCAGAAACAAGCAATCGTGGAACTTGAGGCGCGTAAAAAGCGGCAGACGAGTCAAGCCTTCGTCGTGCTGGGCTCTCTTCCTACGGAGGATCCTCCTCAAGGGGCAACGAACACCTCGTCAAGAAGAGGCAATCGCGGATGGCTCACCTCACTGAGCAAGAACGCATAGACGCCGCGAAAATCCTCGACTTCGGCTCCATGACAGTCGACACGAGAGGCAATGTGGTTCCCAGGACGCCGCAGGCCGCGGTGACGGCGGCCACCATGTACCTTCTCAATAACCAGCCACCGGCTGGAGATCCCCGGACGGCCATGCACCGATCTACGATTGCAGGCCTTGGACTAATCGAGGCCGCCCTCGACAAAGAACCAGTACCCGAACCAAAAAAGGGCAAGGCGTTAGCAAAACTCTATTCCTCGTCCTCGTCAAGCGGCGATAGTCACGACCTGTCTCGACGCCGCTGTTCGCGACAACACGATCACGACTATGATGCACGTGACGAGCTCACGCAGCGCAAGATCGACAAGTCAAGGGCACGACGTGCTCGGTCGACTGATTCGGAAGAAGAAGATGGAGAGCTCTGCGGTGCCAGATGCTTCAGCAGATCCATCAGGCAGAAGCGAATGCCTAAAGGGTTCAAACTCCCATCAGAGAACCCGAAATTTGGCGGTCTACAGGACCCCAAGATCTGGCTGGAAGATCACATCTCCTCAGTCAGGCTGCATGGGGGCAGTCGGAGTACCGCCATGCAATGCTTGCATCTACAGCTGCAAGGCGCTGCCCGGGCATGGCTCAATAACCTCCCGCGCGGATCCATTTGCAGCTGGGATGAGCTGGTCTACAGCTTCGTGCGCAACTTCAAGGGCACATACAAACGCCCCGCTTCAATCGAAGTACTGAGATGCTGCCAGCAAAAATCTAGCGAATCGCTGCGCTCTTACATCCAAAGGTGGTCCATCATCAAGAACTCCGCGGAGAACATCTCGGAAGACCGTACGATTGATGCATTCAACGACGGTGTCCGCCGCATAGAACTCAGGGAGGAGCTAGGACGCTCAAAGCCCAAGACCATCGACCACCTGATGGAGATCGCGAACCGGTGGGCTGATGGAGAAGATTCGCTGAAGAACCGCGCTCACTCTAACGAGGAAGCAGAACTCAGACGTGACCGCCGGGGCAAACGTCGTATGCGCGTCTATGACGATCGCGATGACGTCAACATGGTCGCCGCCGGTTACGCTGATAGACGCGACGACAACCGCAACAGCGGATACCATAGTGGCGGATATCGCGACTCCGGGAAAACCACGCAAGTATGGCAACACCGCACCCGCGACGAAGCACCCGCGACCACCATCGAAGATAAACTATCCGGACCATGCACGGTACACTTCTACATCGACAAGCATGACGGCAAGAGAAAGTCCAGTCACCTCCTCAAGGACTACCGCGAGTTCCTCAAGCTACACGAGGGGTTGGTGCGGATGAACCGCAACGCGGTCGAAAGAGGCTACAGAACCGCTCCAGGCGCAGTGGCACATGGCACACCACCACCACCACCTGGGCCACCCCCGAACGGAGCTGCACCGGACCAGCGTCACGGAGGCGAACCATACCCACGGGCCATGGGCACCATGATGATCCAAAAGGGACGCCCCTCGAATAGGGTGCAGAAGGCCATCACTCGCCAAGTCAATCTGGCTACGCACTCGCCACCATCCACCACTGAGTACCTCAGTGGCAGTGAGTCGTGCATTACCTTCGACAAACGCGACCACCCGCCTCAAGTACCTCGCCCAGGTAATTGCCCCCTCGTACTCGAGGCACAAATTGGAGGCTTCAACATGAGTCGCGTCTTCATGGATGGCGGAACCGGTATCAACCTCATATTCGCAAGTACCTTGCGAGCAATGAGGATCCCTCTAACCTGCTTGGAGGCATCGGACACAACGTTCCACGGCATCGTCCCAGGAAAAGGCGTATACCCCTGGGCAAAATCAACCTCGACGTCATATTCGGCACGCCGAAGAACTTCCGGCACGAGCGCATCGACTTTGAAGTTGTCGACTGGCCCTCACAATACCACTGCATCCTCGGGCGCCTCGTGTTCGCTAGGTTCATGGTAGTACCTCACTACGCCTATCTACAGATGAAAATGCCAGGTCCCAACGACGTCATCACGATCTACGGGAGTTTCGAGCGATCTGACAGTTGCGACAGGGAATTCAACAGAATCTCCCAGTCCTTCGGCATGTAGGAGGAACTCGCGTGATTGAAGGAAACGACAGACAACAGTCTGCCCCCTCTGAGTAGGTCCAGCTCACCTGATCTCTCCTTCGACTCATCTATGCACACAAAGAAGGTGCAGGTCCATCCATCGGATCCCGCCAAAACGGCCCTCATCGCCAACAACTTGAGTCCTGCATAGGAACTCGCGCTCGTCGAATTCCTCCATGAGCATTGGGAAATTTTCGCCTGGTGTCCTGCGGACATGCCAGGAGTTCCCAGGGAATTCACCAAGCACGCACTCAACGTCAACCCCGACGCAAGGCCAGTCAAGCAAACAATCAGGCGACTGTCTGAGCCATGGGCACAGGCAGTCGGAATGGAGATCAACAGACTCCTCGAGGCCAAATTCATACGCGATATCAAGGAAAGCACCTGGCTCGCCAATACAGTACTAGTGCCAAAAAAGGACACGGATATCCTGCGGATGTGCGTCGACTTCACTTCTCTCAACAGGCACTGCCCAAAAGATCACTTCCCGCTACCACGGATCGATCAAATCATTGACTCCACTGCTAGATGCGAGCGCCTCTGCTTCCTCGACGCCTACTCAGGCTATAACCAAATTCGAATGAAGGAGGAAGACCAGGAGAAGACCGCGTTTACAATGCCCTTCGGCGTGTTCTGCTACAACACAATGCCCTTAGGGCTAAAAAACGCAGGAGCCACGTACCAGCGGTGCATGCAGGCCTGCCTCAAGGAGCAACTTGGTCGCAACATCCAAGTCTATGTCGACGACATAGTAATCAAAACCAAGGAAGAAGCCTCTCTAATCGATGACTTGCGCAAAACCTTCGCCAATCTCGATCGCTACCGGATAAAGCTCAATCCGGACAAATGCACCTTCAGCGTACCCTCCGGACAACTGCTCGGGTATCTCATCTCCGCGAGAGGGATTGAGGCAAACCCGAAAAAGATAAAGGCCATACTGGCCATGGAGAAGCCAAAGAACATAAGAGGCATTCAGCAACTAGCTGGGCGAATCGCGACCCTCAGTCGATTTATCAGTCGAATGGGAGAAAAGGCGCTGCCCTTCTATCAGCTCCTCCGCAAAACCGACAAATTCGAGTGGACCAACGACGCGCAAGAAGCATTCGAAGACCTCAAGCGCCTGCTATCCACCTCGCTAGTATTGGTAACTCCACGAGAAAGGGAACCACTGCTGCTGTACATCTCCGCCACCAACCAAGTGGTTAGCACAGTGCTCGTCGTCGAACGGGCCGAGGAAAACAAGGTCCACGGCGTACGACGCCCCGTATACTACCTCTACGGCGTCTTTATGACCGCCCGGCGATTGCGCCACTACTTCTAGGAACACCCAATCGTGGTAGTCAACGACGCCCCATTGGGACATATCCTCAATAACCCTGACGCCACAGGGCGAGTCGCGCTTTGGGGAATCGAACTGTCTCCACGAGACATCACATACGAAAAGAGCGGCACAATTAAGTCGCAAGTTCTCCCAGACTTCCTCGTACATTGGATGGAAAACCAACTCCTGGACAAGCCAGACATGTCCTACCTCTGGACAATGCACTTCGATGGGTCCAAGAGGAAAGATGGAGCAGGAGCAGGTGTCATACTGACATCGCCTCAAGGGGACAAGCTGAAGTACGTCCTGCGAATGCAGTTCAGAGCCTCAAACAACGAGGCTGAATACGAGGCCCTGTTACACGGGATGAGGATGGCAAAAGCCTGCGGCGCAAAGAGGCTAATCATATATGGCAACTCCAAGCTGGTCGTAAACCAAACAATGCACAAGTGCGACACACTAAAAGACAACATGATTGCATACCGCGACCTCTACGACACACTTGAAGGAGACTTCGATGGCCGCGAGTTGCGACACATAGGTCGTGAAAGCAATGAGGAGGCGGACGCACTCGCCAACATAGGTTCCACCTGCGCACCCATACCACCCGGGGTATTTCTCAAGCGCATATGCGAACGCTCCATCAAGCCAAAGGCCGCAGAGAAGAAAACAAGCGCAGCAACGGACTCGGGGGCTACGCCACCCAATGAGCCAACGACAATCGATGACTTGGAGCTCGACACAGGACTCGAGGGACCAATGAGTGTCATGATGATCGAACAATCCTGGACGCAGCCGTACATTACGTACCTCCTCATCAAGCGCCTACCGGACGACCTGACAGATGCACGACACATCGCGTGACGCTCCAAGGCATTCGCTGTTATCAACGGCGAACTGTATAAACGCAGCATCACAGGCGTGTTACAGCGATGCGTCTCCCTAGCCGATGGAAGAGCAGTCCTCCTCGACATCCATGAAGGGACCTGCGGGCACCACGCCGGTAGCCGCGCCCACGTCGCCAAAGCTCTACGAGCTGGATTTTACTGGCCCACGGCCATGCGCAATGCCAAGGATATAGTCCAAAAGTGCAACGCCTGTCAGCGATTCACGGACAAGCCACATGCACCAGGTGCAGAGCTACGGCCTATTCCATTGGCCTGGCCCTTCGCCCAGTGGGGACTCGACATGGTCGGCAAACTTCCAAGGTCCTCGCAAGGAGGCTACGTCTACCTCTTGGTCGCAGTCGACAAGTTCACCAAGTGGATCGAGGCCATGCCAGTGACCAAGCAATCAGGGCATAGCGCAGTCAAGTTCTTCGAGTCCATCGTTTACCGCTTTGGCGTGCCGCACAGCATCATCACCGACAATGGAACGAACTTTACATCCAAGGAGTTCCAAGATTTCTGCGAGAACCTGGGGATCAACATCAGCTATGGCTCAGTCGCACACCCGCAGACCAACGGTCAGGTGGAAAAGGCAAACAGGCTCGTCTGTAGCGGCATCAAGAAGCAACTCCTCCGGCCACTCAAACAAGACGCGGGCTGCTGGCCAAACGAACTGCAATCCGTACTCTGGAGCCTGCGTACAACTCCAAACAGCGCCATCGGCTACACACCATTCTTTATGGTACATGGAGCAGAGGCAGTATTACCTGCCGAGGTACGGTACAGAGCGCCACGCGTAGTCGCCTACGGCGAGAAGGAGTCATCCCTCGCACTCGAAGACTCCGTCGACCTCCTTGACGAAGCAAGAGAAATCGCCGCAGAAAGATCTACGATCTACCAACAGAACCTGCGCAACTACCATAGCAGAAGGCTTCGCCCAAGATCCTTCGTCGAAGGTGACCTGGTCCTGCGACTGAAGCAGCAGGGGCATCTCAAGCTCGAGTCCCCCTGGGAAGGACCGTACGTGATTACAGAAGTAATCCCAGGTGGCGCCTATCGCCTTCAAGATTTAGAGAAAGGAGTCACATACTCCAACCCTTGGAACGTCGCACAACTGCGACGCTTCTACCCTTAGTCGTTTCTTCTTTACTTTTGCATCGCAAATAAGGCTATTCAGCCAAGGCTACTTAGCAGCACATTGTACTACGTACTGTTCTCTGAATAAATGAAAGCTAAGTGCCCCAAAACTCCATGCTCTCTTTTTCTTTTGTCAACATTCATACTCGGGGGATGCGCCACCCTATATACATATGTTCTTCGAACAATAACGCGACATCCTGAGTAGCTGGCACACCAATCGAACCCCTAAACACAAACATAACCCAGCTGCCATGCGGCTGACAGGTTGACAGGGGAAAGATGCAAAAGATGGCCAGGCTAACGAAAAGGACTCGCATAAGTGCAACGCACCCCACGCTTATAAAGCTATTTGTAAATTATCTACAAAATTATATATGAGCTTTACAACACCAGTACACTTGTATGCAGGATACATATTTGGCTACCCTTGCAACAGAAGAACATTAGTCTGTTCCTCGAAGAAGTCGACAATTTCCTCGGCTGGACGATCCACTACTTGATAATGCGGCACCATGTTCCAGGAAGATCCTGCAGGTGGCATCGGTGGCCCAGATGCAATGGCGGCGACATCCACATCAGGCCTGTGCAAACGCACCAAAGAGAGCGCAGCCTTGGCACCAGCCACCAGCTGCTGCCTCACGCACTCGCGAACCGCGGACATATCTTGAAATTTCGTCAGAAGGGCCAGCAGGCTTGATGGAGTATCATCCAGCGGGAACATCGCCCGGTAGATGTTCTTTAGGCATGACTGCGACTTCTTCAGAAAGAGCATGACTCACGAGGCGCGATCCTGCAGGGTCGCTAACGCAGTCGCACGATCATGATCTACCCAGAAGTATCCACTCTCCTGAAGTTGCTCTTGGGTAAGATCATGAAGGCGGATGGCAATCCTATCTCTCTCCTCCTGCGGACGGTGTGCGCTAACAACTACACGAAGCAACATCAACAGCATGAGTACAACGTACCATTGCGATTAACTACAAAGGAAAAGACGAGGATGAGCAAACTAACATTTAAACTGGTCGCCTAGTTGCGTCACCTCGCCAAGCAGATATTGCTCACGGGCGGCTTTTTCAGCCTTTGACTTCCACACGTCTGCGCTACCACGGATCACAGGCAACTCACGCTCCAGCTGCTTAACGCGATCACGAAGTTGCGAAAGCAAGGAAAGCTCCTCTACTCTGGAGCAAGGTGGTGCCGTTGCATCCTCAAGAGATGGCGAGTCCGGGGTTCCCCCCACAGGGCCACTTGATGTATCCTACCAAAAATCAAGCCAGAAGCAAAATAAGGCGACCAACTCAAAAGCCAAAAGTAATAGGTGCATTCAGGATCAATAAAAGTATGTACAAACACATTCGCCAACAGGCATGATCTACAATTAAAAGAGCAAGTTCATCAGCTATTACAAGAAACTAACTACGGAGCAGCTGGCTTCTTCGACTTCGAGGACTTCGGGGGCTTCATCAAGTCCGTGGCAGTATCAGATGCCACTGACTTTCCGCCGGCCCCTGAGGCCGAAGTTTTCGCCGCCTTCTTTGCGCGATTGAGATCCTCCGAATACTTGGCAATGGTTTTTATCAAGGAATGGCCATATTTGGCACAGGCAGTCACAAAGGGAGCGAACACTACCTGCTGACCATCCGCGTCAACAGGCATTGTCTTCGACACCGCCGAGGGATCCACTTCGACTCCATGGGCTTGCACCATGGCTAGCGACATGGTCGCGCTAGCTGCACGGAGGGAGTTCTTGTACGTGGCAGGCACACCCCCAGCGAGTGACTCCACCAGCTCCTCCACATTGTCGACCAGCTCCGCCTTCGGCATCAGCTCCTCCCGGAGGCGACTCAGGGTGGCCTTGGCTTTGGACAACGTATTTTGGACGGCGGCGCTACGGTCTTCGACCGCAGATACCGCGCCCGCCAAAGCGTCATCGTGACCAAGGACTTGTGGATCAAAACTCAAGCCACCAGCATCTACACCAAAAAACACACACACGGGTCAAACTTCTAAATGCCACCGGCGCCACAGAGGAAGAGAAGAACATCAATAAAAATATCCACCAAGTAAAGGTACCTGAGAGGGCCTTGGCGACTGAGAGCAGTTGCTCTTCGAACAACTTCTCCCTGGCCGCAAAGGAGGCATGCGGATCCTCTTTGCGCTTCTGGGCTTCATCACAAGCCGCGATTGCCTCGTCGCGCCCCTTCACAGCTGCGGCCAGAGTCTTTTCCAACATGGCGACGTCACGCAATAAAGCATTATGCTCAGCTATAGGGCAGTCAAAATTTGGCTGTCAGTCGATGATACCAAAATACAGAGAAGACGACAAGAATAAGTATAGAACACTCACTCTCAACCACGTGGTGGCGCTTCTCCAGCATCGCATGCTGGTGACCTATCGCCATCACTTGCTCTGCCACCTGTGCGGCTTCCTTTACAAGGAGCTATCACACAAAAGAAGGAATCAGCAGAAGGCAACAAAGGGCGTTGACTGCCAGATTATAAAAAGAGAGAGAGAAAGATATACTTACATGGTCCTCCAGCGACTCCGAAGAAGATTGCTGGACTATCATCCGAGCTACTACCCGATGCTCCCCTACGTGAGGAGAGCTCGAAGAATTGTGCCCGGAGTGGGCCGCCGCCGGAGGAGAAGGAGCACGCTCGACCTCTATCTTGGCCTTTGAGGTCGCGACTCCTGATTCCTTCAAAAATTCGACGTCACCAGAAGATGACGACGCCTCTTGACTGCAAGACAAAATCCGTACTCAGATAAGGAAAACTACAGGGAAAAGCCAACAAGAAGAAAACAAGTGATGAGAGAATGCACTAGCAAACTTACCAGTCAAATCTATCAATATCAAATGTGGCCTCCGTCGGCTCTGACGAAGATTCCTTGGGCAATCGCATCTTCTTGCGAGAAGACGGTGCCACAGCCCTCACAGGAATGGCGGGAATTGGCGACTCCGCACCAACAGCCGCGCCCCCTGGAGTGGAAGGAGTCGATGCGTCGGAATCCTCGCCACGCGAACGCTTGCGAGTATCCGGACTCTCGGACTCGAGGGCTTCCTCTTCAACATCGGAAGGGAGAGTCGACTCAGACTGGTCCTCTTCCATAGCCTCACGAGGAATAATCCCCTCAGGAAGGGGAGGCATGCAAGGCGACACCGCCCACTCCTGCATACAAAAGTAAAACAGATAAGCAACAGAAGACGCAATCGAGAAAATACGCTACTACGTAGCACAACCATACCTCAGGAGGAGGATTCGAAGCATCAAAAGGAGGAACGACTGGCTCGTTCGGAAGCACATCCTTGAGGGTATACTTCGTGACCAGTCGCACCCTCTTATCTACCTCACTCGTGGACATGCCATCGGCAGACACGCGAGTGGGATCATCAGCTCCACCCCATTGGAACATGGGATGGACCCTGGCCTGGAGAGGCTGGACGCGACGATGCAGCCAAGTCCTGACAAGGGCGCAACCTCCCTCTTCTGCGCCTACGCGACTCTCGAGGTCGCAGACACGCTGATATAACACGTCTGTCTCCGCGAGTTCGGAAGGCATGATCACGTTCTTCCAAGAACACATCTTCTTGCAGGGAGTCGCGGGATCGAAAGGCACGAGACCAAAGTGCTCGTCCTTGGCCTTTTGGTCGCGCACATAAAACCATCTGTCCCTCCATCCCTGGACGGACTTGGTGACCTTGATATCGAAGTAAGTGGCAGATGGATCAACATGGATTCCACAACCACCTACGTCATAAACTAAAGAGCCAGATGCGGACTGACGCTTCAATTTAAAAATGCGTTTGAAAAGACCAAAGTGCGGCTCGATTCCGAGCCAGCACTCGCAGAGGGTGATGAAACAAGTGATGTGAAGGAGAGAGTTTGGGGACAGCTGATGGAGCTGGAGCCCATAGAAACAAAGAAGACCCCGAAGAAAGGGATGAAGAGGCAAGGAAAGACCGCGAATGATGAATGCAAGAAACATCACTCGATAACCAGCGGGAGGCACAGGAACGGTCTCACCGCTGGGGACGCGCGAATCAGCGACTGATGCAGAAATCACTCTGTCTTGGCGAAGAAGATGGAGATCCGACACCTTGATGATGGAGGGGCGCCACGCGCCATTAGTCACGCGGGTGCCAGCGACCTTCTTTTTCCCGGCGGCGGCAGCGCTGGTGGCTGCAGCAGTGGATCCACCCTTCTTCTTCGCTGCAGCGAGGGTGGTCGCGGAATCAGCGGCAGCGCCTCCCTTCTTCTTCCCCATTGCGCGGCGGCGATAAGAGCGAAGAAAATAGCTGGGGAACGAACGGAGCTGGTCCAGCATCGTAGAGAAGATGGGCGCAGAGAAAAGCAGGAAAGCAAAGGGCAATGGCGATGGCAGCAAGGAAGAAAGAACACAGATTGGAAATTTATCGCTGCGGCATCGCTACTTAACCCCTGGAAGATGCAATCCAATGGCTGACAAAAACCCTATTGGACGCGTGGCATGCATCGCGTAGGACACGTGGAGAGAGGAAGCGCGAACCGTCCCCCCACTTCTACCATTACGCGCGGAAATCGAGGAGGCACAGTTAAAAATAAGATTACGCATGCCCAGTCAAATCAAAGTCAGAAAGTGGGACCCACAGCTCGTCACGTCCCGTCAAAACCACTCACGCAGGCAACTAAGGTCATACAAGCGTCAGCACTGACGTCACCAAAGGCTATGCAATGGAGAACTTCGACTATTTTTAGTCTTTGCTGGAATCTTCGACTCCACCAAGCACTCGGGGGATACTCCCATAGGGAGCGCTGGCCGCGCACCCTACGATTTTTCTTTTCTTTTTGTAGGAACATGGACAATCACAAAAGGCAAACCCAACCACTCGAAACATAGTTCGATTATGAACATGGGTTACTCCCATAAGGAGCGCCAGAAACAAGCAGGCAAAAGACGACAGCAGTCGTGAAAATATTTTAACTGCCTGAGTCATCGACTAAAACAAGCAAGCAAAGGACAACAGCAGTCGCAAAAGTTTTTAGTCCCTGCCCGGGTCATCAACTGAACAAGCAAGCAAAAGACGACAACAGTCGCAAAGGTTTTTAGTCCCTGCCTGAGTCTTCGACTCAACCAGGCACTTGGGGGCTACTCCCATAGGGAGCGCTGGTCACGCACCCTATGATTATTTAAACAAAAAACTATATGTTGATAACATCCACACTCGAAACTCATAACGACACCGTCTCATAATTTTTCCCCTACAAAGAGACTGCGTCTCCTGGGTTACCCGAATCGTCTCCGCGATGATAAAATTCGGATGCCGCGCCTACGGCGTGAAGGTAAGACCTGCATAAGGCCTGGCAATGCATTTAACTGCGCACTACCAGAAACATATCCGTGCCCACAGGCACGATGAACATGCCTTGACGGACGCGTCAAGTGCTCACACCCATATAACTGGAATTCGACTCCTGTAAGACCTCCGCGGCCTGAGTCGAATTACACCAGCACTTTTCTGGATTCGAGTCCGAGGACTCGAATTCGAGTAGATTGCGTTGTTTCACCCTAAGGTGGTTAACTGATACCGATACTTCGGTCATATCAGGCACGTATATCAACAATCCCTATGACACGAATAAAAGCAATCGAAAATATACTCATTCAGGCACTCGAAGGCTTCAAAAGTCCCCAATCGAATCTGTGATTCCACTGGACACTCGGGGGCTACTGACATGGGTATACCCTACAGGTACTCGAGCTTGGTATATACGGCCCAAATACGTACAGGCCCACGGTGTCGCCAAGGCCCGGATGGAGGGACTCGAGTAACCTATGGACTCTCAATTGCTTGAAGGACAAGAAGAAGCTAAAGATAGAAAGTTTGAAGGGGAAAACCCTAACTTGTAACCGACTCGACCTGCTACCCAAGACCTAGCCTATCTATATAAAGGCTAGGAGGGGGGTGGAGAGGAGGACACACGCAACCCTAGTTTTCGCAACCCTCGCCAGATTTCATCTGCGCATCATTGTAACTTTCGACTCCCTCGATAATTCCACGAGCAGACAAGCAGGAGTAGGGACCTCTACGAGGCCTAAACCTGGGTAAATCCTTTGTCCCCTGTGTGCTTGTTTGCTAGCCGATAGATGTCTCCAGCGCTCCCTCCTTCTCCAAAACCCAAGTCCATAATAATGGGCATTGACGAGTTAAACCCTCGTCACTCGTTGTGGTTCATGTTCGTAGGTAAGAACGGTTCTATCTCCGAAATCCCTAAGCCATGTAAAACTTGCAATTGATAAATTAGAGGCGTCTAGTTTAGATCATTACTGGGCTAGTGTAATGATATGGTATTGTTGTAAGTAGATGTATGATAGATACTCTTACAACTCACTTAACGTGTAAGTTCCATAGACCTTGGACTTACACACAAAGGAATGATAGAGATCATACCATGATGCATATGATGGTGATCAAATGCATGGACCATATCATCTGACTTTACACATTAGATGTTTGCATCTTATATTGCTAGTTTGGCGCTTTTAGTAGAATTGTAAGATGATCCCTCATTTAAATATCAAGATAAAATGTGTTCTTCCTTAAGTATGCACCGTTCTATGGATCGTGTTTCGAGACATCACATGATGATCGGGTGTTCTCAACTCTACGCTTTCATGCAACGGGTGTAAGACAGTTTTACACACGCGAATACTAAGGTTCTTACTTGGCGAGCCTAGCATGTACATACATGGCCTTGGAACACGGATCGAAAGGTTAAGCATGAGTCATATAGTTGATGTGATGACCATATTGATGCTCGCCTTTGAAGCTACACCGACTCACGTGATGATCAGACTTGGTGTAGTGGATTTGGTTCATGTAATCACCAAAAAGGCACGAGGGATGTCGTTTTTGAGTGGGAGTTCATTTCTAATTTGGATTAGTCGAACTCAATTTGTCATAAACTAAATCGAAGTGAATTTGCATAATTTGTTGTAGTCATTGGCATCTGTTCACTACCTTATGCTTAGTTTTAATTGAGACAATAGAACTATAGAATTCTGGATATTTACTTTACGAACGGGTATCGTATTGTTTTGAATGTCAATTTAAAGTTTATAAGTCCTATTACAAACTTTCAGCAAACTCTATTTACTCCATGAAGTTTAATAAGTAGTATTAAATTGAGAGTAAGAATTCCAATGTTAGTATCTAAAGTATCATGTTTGGCTCCATGATTATTGATATTCAAAAAGTTGTTTTAATATCAAGATTATATTGGAGCTGAAAATTGTTTCAGAAACCATCATGTGTGAAAGATATTGTGATATCTGAAACAATGTTTTTTGGTTGCATTATGATAGAGTATAATTTAGCAAAATACATGTTCTCATATTGTATGAGAATTTGTGAAGGATGGAGATGTTAGGCATCCGAATCTACCAAAAAGGTTTTGGGAACTGATATTATACTCGCGATTCTTCCTTATAGGCTATAGTAGCTTGATCATGAAAGTTTTCATGATAAGGATGAATAGAAGATGTAAGTAAAATGTTTACTACACTAATAGATTCCTAAAGAATGGATTTTTGAAAGAACACCAAACATTTGATGATGGCGATCCACTTCAAAGTGCAAGTCCAAAGGTATTAGTATTTGACTATATACGCTTTGTACCATGTGTCATGTTGATGACACCACTATTGATGTTGATAGATTCTTTTAAAAGAAAAGGAATTGCTCAAAGAGAATCTATAAAATATTTGGCAGAAAATAAAAGGTTGGAGATGTCCAACTTAGGTATGTAGAAGATATACATGTTATGGCTATATTCCTTGCTTGTTAAACAATGTGGTTCTTAGGTATTGGATACCGAATTGGTTGGTATGAAGTGTCATACAGGACAACGCAATTCATGAACTACAATGGCCTAAGTAACTACCAAGAGAATGAGTGATGATGTTCATCGAAAACAAATGAAGTGTTATTGTGTTTTTCGTTGTCATCAAACCAAGCCTTCAAGATTTGTTTAAATAATTGTTATTTTGTTCCGGTATTATGAGAACAATGGCTGTTCAAATAATTACCGTATTCCATAAAGGATGGATGAACTTTTACAAGTCTAGTTGGAGAAATCACATCCATAAACACTATTGCTAAAATGTCGCAAGACAAATGATTGAAAGATCACTTATGAAGTGACATCGCTGTTTAAATTATATTGGAAAGGAAACATGAAGAAACTCCATGTTGATGGATTTTTGGAGTCTTTGATTTTGATCAATTGACGCATGTGAGACTTTCCTCGAGATAATTGAAACTCCGTCCATAGGCCAGAGAGGAACGGATGACTAGCTTATTGGAAATTGTGCATGCTGATGTGCATAGTCCATTATGTGTAGCCATATGCGATGGATCTTTTTGCTTCATATGCTTTCTCTGAAAATTTGAGTGAATATATCTGTATATTTACTTAATAAGGAAGAAGTATGAAACATTTGAAAATTGTTCAAAGACTTTCAAGATGAAGTGGAAAATCATTGTAACAAGAAAATAAAGAGTTTATGATTCTATCATAAAGGAAGATATTTGAGTTACATGTTTAGCAAAAACACCTAAGACTTGAGGAATTGTTCCATGATTTGTGTTTCCCGATAAACCATAGGAGTATGGCATATTCGAGAGATAAAATCAAACCATGTTTGACATGGTAAGATCAAGGGTGTCATTTATAAAACTGCCATTATGTTTTAAGGATTGAAGCTTTAGAGACTACCGCTTTTACACTGAAAAGAGCACCATCGTGATCCATTGAAATGACACCATATGAGTTATGGTTTGGGATAAAACCCGAATTGTCTTTTCTTAAATTTTGGTATGCTATGCATAAGTAAAATGTTTACAACCAAAGTCGGATAAGAACGTCTTTGTAGGTTATCCCAAAGAATTTGTTGGGAATTTCTCCATAACACCGAGGACAAAAGAGTTTGTTACTTGGAACGTTAAGTTTCTTGAGAAGGAATTTTTCGTGAAAAGTTAAGTGGGAGGACAATAGAACTTTGATAAGGTTGTTGAACCTTAGCTATATGTGCTAAGTAGCGCAGCGCCGGAAAGTGTCCCGGTGGCGGCCACAATGCTCATGGCTCTCGTGATTACAAAAGGTGTGATCTCGGAGATTAGAGTTCCTATAGAACTGTGTGGGTCGGTAAGAATCAAATAGTAAGATTTGATAAGAAGTCGTTATTGTTTTGACAATGATGAACCGACTACATGCAAAGAAGCGATGATGGGCCCTGACTCCATAAAATGACTAGAAGTCATAGAATCCGTGATAGTATCCATACACAAGAAATCAAGTTTCTGAACTTGGAAGACCCTCCGAAAAGGCGTGAAGCTTATCGGTCGTGTTTGGATCTATAAAGAAATAAGACATGGATGTTTAACATCTATGAAATAGTCGACATGTCGGAAAGAAGTTTACGACAATGTTCAAGGAGTTGACTATGACAAGATTTGATCTTTCATAGCGATATATAGTCTTGACGGATTATTGTAGCAACCACTACATATAATTTGGTATATGGTAGTTGAATAAACAAAACAAGGTTCTTCTAATAGAACGGTAACCTAGGACATGTACATGACATGGTTCGAAGGGTTTTGTTAATTCAAAGGGTGCTAAAAGGCATGTAAACTTCAATAGTTGAAGTAAGCATAGCAGAGTTGGAATCTTCACCATGATGAAACTGTCAAAATAGTTTAAATTCATCGGAGATGATGAAGATGCTTGCATTTGCAAGAAATTAAGTGGGAGCGCTGAGACATATTTCTAATACATTATGTAGAGGACATATTGTTGATTGGAAATGATGTATCTTGTATTGACACAAGTTAAGAATTTCATTAAAATAAGATTTCGATGAAAGACTTGGGCAAACCCGGAATATTAGGCATCAATATCTATATGGATAGATTAAGGCGCTAATATGGTTGTGCCAGACATACATATATGAGATATTGAAAGGGTTCAATATGGAAACAATAAGAAAGATTCTTGCTGCATGGAAAGGATTGTATCAAAATTCAAGTGTTTCAACACTTGGTGAGTAAAATCACATGAAGATTTGGATCGATTATACCATGATATGTATATATCCAAAATGTCCTATGCTCTAAATGTTATGAGCATATACCAGAATGATTCATAAGATGATCATTGGACAATAGTAAAGATATTCTTATGAGCTTTGGAAGAACTAAGAATATATAATGTATAAGTGACAAATAGTTAAAGGTAGTTCATTGTAAAGTGTTACATTGATACTAGTTTTGTCACAAGATACAAATTAAATTTATCTCAATTTAGACTATGGGTCGCACAATGTAATGGAAAGGATGTTCCATGATGGATTTGGATGAGTTCCAAAGTTGAGACATTGTGACGGATACTACAACAAAAAGGCTAAGTATATGACTGCTATAGTAGCAGCAAAGGAGGGCACTTGTGTTAAGTAGTTTGTTATCAAATTAGGTGTGGTTCAAAGTGGGCTAATACTATGAAGATATATTGTGTGACAATAATATCAACATATTTTGAGCCGAACGAACTAAAGGTCTCACCAAAGGACCAAATCTATACAATGCCATCTCATTTGAGAATGAGTGATGCGTAGAGACGCAGAGACATGCAAATACACACGGACCTGAAACTGTCAGATCCAGAGATTATGTTAACCACTAGCAATAGCGTATATGCAACACCAGAAAGCCATAGGTGTTCAATACACAAAGTTTTTCAAACTAGATTATTGACTCTAGTGCAAGTGGGAGACTGAAGGGAATATGCCCGAGAGGCAATAATAAATTGGTTATTATCTTATTCCATGTTTATGATAAATGTTTATTTTACATGCTAGAATTGTATTGATCGGAAACATCAATACATGTGTGTTTAATAAAAAAAAGGTTCCTAGTTATGCCTCTCTTATAGACTAGCTTGTTGATTAACAAGATGATCAAGGTTTCCAGATCATGGACATTGGATGTTGCTAATAACAAGGTCACACCATTGATGGAATGATGTGATGAACATTCATCCGAAGTATAGCATTACGATAAAATTCATTATGTTTATATTGCTATAACATCATACGAAGTAATCTTTATCCTTAGACCATGAGATCATGTTAATTGCTAACACCGAAAGAGTATCTTGATAACATCAAACGTCAAACCGTAACAGGGTGACTATAAAGGTGGGTTCAGTGCTACGAAGGTGTTATGTTGAGGCTCATGGATCAAGAGTGGGATTTTTCCATCCCAATGACGGATAGATATACTCTGGTCCCTCTCGGTGATATCACATTGAAATAGCTTGCAAGCAAGTGATGTGATCACTAGAATGTTATATCACGGGAACGAGAAAAGAGTGCATGTCGGTAACGAGATCAAACTAGGTATGGAGATACCGATGATCGAAACTCGGACATGTAATATATCGCGGGACAAAGGGATTTAGTTACTAGCATTAAAGGTTCTCACGATCACAGAAGTCATCGTTGAATGTGTAGGAGTCAGTATGGATCTCCAGGTCCCGCTGCTGATTATTGATCGGAGAGGGGTCTCGATCATGTCTGCATTATTCGCAAACCGTAGGGTGACACACTTAAGGGATATCAACACCATTTGGAGCAAATATGTTTCAGAAAAAGATTTAAGAAAGCGCTGGAATTATTTCAATAGACACCGAAACTGTTTCGGGTGAAATTGCTGAAATTGGTTCTGCATGTAATATTGAAATGTTGCAGGGGGTTTTATGTGAATGTTTGTTAATTAAAGTAATTAAAAAAATTCTGAATAAAAATAATAAAAGAGTTTTATTAAATGAGAGAGCATTAAATTTGGAGAAATTTAATGCATTTAAAGTGGAGACTTTAAAAGAGAATGTGAAGGGGCAAATTTATGTGGAGGGAGTTACCACCACATGAATGGAGGAGGTGAAGAGTCACCTCCTCCATGCGTCGGCCATGAAGGAGGGGCAACCCCCCTCCTCCTATAAAAGGCCACCCTCTTCTCACTTCTCACACACACCTCCTTGTGAAGGATCTCTCTCCCCCTCTAGTATTATTCCCCATGGTCTCAGATAAGCGAGATACATGTTCCCGGTGGCTTTATCTAGAAAGGAGTTGCTGCTTCCGCTGCTTTGCTGGAGCGAGGGACGGAGGTTGTCGGGGTACCGGACGTGTGTGCGATCACGGATGCACCGCTGCTTTGCGGTGCTAGACTTGGTGGTGCTGGAGCTGGATCTGATGGACGTGCTGGAGCCGGACCTGCTGGACTTCATCACGATCTTGAGATCGGCAAGTGTATGACTACATCAACCACGAGTTCCTACTCGTTAACAAAGCTCGTTGTCTACGAGGGTAAGTTCTCGTTGGATGTATGTCCACCCGTTTCTTTGTACCTAGTAGATAGATCTTGGCGTGTAGTTCACACCGTAGGAAATTTTTTGTTTTCTATGCTGTGGACCCAACACTTTTGAGCAATGTCTCTATAATCTTAATAGAGGTCTGTAGTGGTGTAAACAAACCAAGACGGTTCTAAATTGGGAATGTTGCCGCATCATGGTAAAGGAAGGTATAGTTTTCGAGCATAAGGTTTCTAAAAAGAGTATTAAGATTGATAATTCAAATTTAGCTACCTTAGAAACACTGCCAATTCCGCAAGATGTAAAAGGAGTGAAGAACTTCCTTGGACATACCGGTTTCTATAGACGCTTTATTAAAGATTTTCCTAAAATAGCTGCCCCTTTAACTTGTCTCTTAGATAAAGATTCACTTTTTACTTTTGATAGAGATTGCCATGATTCCTTCAAATAGTTAAAAAGGCACTAATTTATGCACTCATTATTCAACCAACCAATTGGGATGAACCATTTCAAATTATGTGTGATGCTAACAACTATGCTATTGGGGTGTTTTAGGACAAAGAGATGGACCTAATCTCAATGTCATTCAATATGCTAGTCGAGTTTTTAATGATGATCAGAGTAACTATGTGACAACCAAGAAAGAATTCCTAGCTGTTGTTTTTGCTTATGATAAATTTAGACATTATATTATCAACTCAAAATTAATAGTTCATACTGACCATCAAGCTTTGAGACACCTTCTAGCTAAGAAAGATGCTAAGCCCCGTCTAATTAAATGGGTCTTGTTATTACAATAATATGACTTACAGATAGTAGATGGGAGGGGAAAGGATAACCCTGTGGCTGACCATTTGTCATGAATGGAAGGAACCATAGAGGATCCTATTCCTGTTAATGAATCTATACCAGGTGAATACCTTGTAGTTATAGAACCTCGTGATCCTTGGTTTGCAGATTATGCTAATTTTCTAGTAGGTAGTTTTTTACCGAAAGGAATGGATGACAATCAAAGAAAGAAATTCTTTAATGATTTAAAACATTACTTTTGGGATGACCCTTACCTGTATAGGCATGGAATAGACGGGATAATCTGGATATGTGTACCCGATCACGAAGCAAAATACATCCTTAAAGCTTTTCACGATAGTCCTTACGGCTGGCATCATGCTGGTAATCATACTGTAGCCAAGGTCTTGTAGTCAGGTTTCTACTGGCCTACACTAGTTAAAGACTCTCATGAATATGTTAGAAATTGTGATGCTTGTCAACATATGAGTAATATAGGTAAAAGACAAGAAATGAATATGAAATATAACTTATCAATATAGCCATTTGATATATGGGGAATGGATTTTATGGGACCATTTGTTCCCTCTAACGGTTATACCCATATTCTTGTTGTTGTTGATTATGTTACCAAATGGGTTGAACCTATACCCATTGATCATGCAAATGCGGCCACTTCCATTAAGATGGTCAAGGACATCATCTTTCCCAGGTTTGGAGTACCCCGATTTTTGATTACTGATGGTGGAACTCATTTTATGAAGGGAACTTTTGACAAGATACTTCAAAATTATGGAGTAGACCACCTGGTAGCCTCACCTTACCACCCTCAAACCAGTGGACAAGTGGAATTATCTAACAGAGAAATAAAGGTCATACTTCAGAAGATGGTGAACAAGCCAATGAAGGACTGGGCCTTGAAACTTAATGATGCATTGTGGGCGTATCATACAACATTCAAGAATCCTATGGGAATGACACCATACAAAATTGTTTACGGTAAAAAATGCCACCTTCCATTAGAACTTGTGCATAAGGCTCGGTGGGCTATCAAAACTATGAATTTTGACTTTAAAACTGCAGGGGAAAAACAAATCTTGGACATTCATGCTTTAGATGAACTCGGGAATGAGGCTTATGAAAACACTAGAATATTTAAAGAAAAGGTGAAGAAATGGCATGATAAAAAATTAGAGGGAAAGGGATTGAAAACTAGAGATAAAGTTTTACTTTACAACTCTAGGCTTAAGATTTTTGCAGGAAAATTGAAATCCAAGTGGGAAGGACCATATGAAGTTGAAGAAGCATATTCTTCGGGAGCAGTAAGGCTGAAAAATAATACGGCCTCTTCTTCATCCTGGATTGTTAATGGCCAACGATTCAAGAATTACAGAGTTGTCAAGGTAAAAGCTGTGGAATTGATCTCTTTAGTACCGACCGAAGAATACAACAAGCAAAAGTTAGGTAAAAAAGTTTTAATTACTTAGTTCTACTACTTTGGAAACTTTTTAGTTGATTCTATCTTTTCCTTTGAACTCAACCAGTTTTTCTGATTATTTCGAACTTTTTTTCGACCTGGTACGGGCAGACCATACGGTCGGACGCGCCCATACCAGTGTCATTAAACAGTCAGAGTACTAATGCTAATTTTCATCGATTCGGTACGGTCGGGCCGTACAGGCATATGCGCCCGCACCAATGATCGTTATCGGCTCTATTTTTCCCCCACAGTGTCTATTCGATATGATATTCTAAAAAAAAGGGGGAGGCGATAAGAAGTCCGTACAAGAGCGTGGTACAATGGAGCCCGCCCATACCACAACTCGCGACCGACTTTAACCCCTTTAACCTATCGATTTCATTTTTTAATTTGCACTTTTCTTCTTTCTTGTTCTCTTCCATCTTGTTTCAGATCTAGAACTCTCCTTTTGTCCTTTACAATGAAACCTCAGATCTCACTTGATTACTCAAGGCCCATGCAACCTTTTCATATTAAGCAGATCTGGGCCAAGAAAGGGCGCATCTCTGAAGAGCAAACCAAGAAGGAGGGATCCGAAGGAGATACTTCATCCTCCTTGAACCATGAGTCTGCACGAGTGGTTCCACTCCCCAATTGGGAAGATATTATTCCCGCAAAAATGGGAGATGCTCAGGCACGTGGAACAAGGAAGGAAGAAAGGAGAATCTCCACTCAACCCCTATAGGTATAACCTTCAAGGATCTTCTCTTAAATCCTCTCCAGAAACCTCTTACAGAAAAAGAGAAAACCGAGATGAGATTCAAGAAAAGATCAAGAACCTTGAAACGATTTCGAAAGCTTGTGTTGAAACCAATGGGGAAGGAGTTGACTCTTACTGGATGATGGGCAAAGATCTCGAAAAGAAGGTCAATGACATCGACGGTAGAGTACAACTCCTGACTAAGATCATCATGGAGATGGACAAGGACAGGAAGACCTTAAATAATGTAATCAAAGAATTGCATGTTGGCAGCATAGATATGTCCACTCGATTTGCGTGTATTGCTCAAGCTTGCAACCTCAAGGCGAATGAAGAAGAGGAAGATGATGACTTCTTTGCTCCCCAAAAGGAGTAAGTAATCGCAAGGAATTATTTGATCCACCCGGCTTGATTCCAAGCTTGGGGGATCTATGAGAACCTTGTAATCTATCTTCAATTTTTAGCATGTTTACTTTTCTGCATGCATGTTAGACTTTAAATTCCGAATTTGCATTAGTTGCATAAACTTCGAGCTCCCTTTGTTCAAGAGAAGATTTATATCCATTGAGTTGTGGGACTTTATGATAATTGAAGTTGTGTTTGATTCATGATTATTATATTAGATGATTGAACTAGGTTGAGTGTTATGATACTTGTACAACTGTCATGATTTTAGGGACTTCCACACCAACGAAAGTATTGATTAAGTTATGAGAAGAAGAATTCTGGTAGCATATTATAATTAAGAGTTTTTGAAATCCATTGAATTAGTGAGCATGATCAAATAGTTGTGCTGGAAAAAAGAGAAAAGGGATCAAGTAAAAATATATACATACAACTATCAAAAGAAAAAGAAGAGAGAAGATATCAAATGAATCAAACATAAAAAAGGAGAAAATGATCATGAATCTTCATTACTAAAATTAGTGCTCTATATCTTTAAACTCCGTGATTATATGATATGTTGAATCACTAGTAGCTTCTTATGATTTCATAAATACTGGAAAAGGTGTGGAAGCCTCTAAGTTATGTAATGTGTAAGGGTATGGTAATACCCTCGAAGTATCTCTATATCTGATATTGTATTCCTGTTTCAATTTCTGCCTCATTTATTGTAACGACTCATGCCTCATGAACATGATGATCTTGTCCGTAAGCCACCATTTTGCTCGGGGACGAGCAAGAGCCTAGCTTGGGGGAGTTGATGAGTCCGAAATTGAAGCATATTTACCTTTTGTTTTTGCATAAATAGAGTAGGGATCTTTGTATTTCACCGCATCTACACACGCTATTTTGTTCTTGTTTCAACAGAATCCCAAATCACGGAGTCATATATGAACATATCAATTAGAGCTGTCATATTGTGTAATTATATGATATTTATAAGTGATAAAAGTCAATTTATGAATTTACGTTCGCACCTGGAAGAATACCAAGCAAGGAGGAGGCACCAATACCGATAATGACCACTGGTACGGGCGGAGCCCGCCTGTACCGTCCGCCCGTACTAGGCGCCATCGTGACCGCCTTGTCAAATACTTTCTCCTGGCAAAGACGAGAGACACATCCGACATTCACAGCCACCAGAAACCACGAAAAACCACACCTGAGAGGGATTTGAAGGAGGAACTTGGCTAGGGTAAAATCCCAGCTACTTCACAGATCATTGGAGGACAGCGCATCATCTTGCTGCATCTCCATTACCACCATTACCCCCATCTTTCATCTATTATATCTCGTTCTAATTCCAGATTCAATTGTGGTTTGCATTAGATCTGCCTTCGTACTTTTATCCATTCATTTGATTATGATGATGTTGTTGATTGCTTGCTTGAGTGAGTAGTTCCTTTGTTCTTGGGGAGATGAAGAAACCCTAGCACCATTATGAACTTGTAATAAAGATTATCTATTCTTGTGTCCATATGACTTGCTTGTCTATGATATAATTACGATTTGTGTTTGATCTCTCTCTTTAGATGGTATGTGTAGTCGGCCGCACATCATTTGCCCTCAGGACTAAGGGAGGGAAAAATCCTTTGGACGTGTGTTGGAAGCTTACCCGGAATGCCCCGTGATAGATTGGCATAGTTTCAAGTGATACAATATGGGCCAGTACAAACATATAATCCAGCTGGAGGCTGTGAGTAATTCCGGTATGCCCATGGATGCCTATTTAAAATCCAATAACCCAAGAGGGTACAATATTAACCCCATGCTCTTGGATATTTTGCATGCAAAGAAATTTGTAGGAGATGGTATGGAGGATCCATATGAGCATGTAGGGTTCTTTGAGGATATTTGTGGGACTTTCCACCTCAACTTACAAACCGAGGACGAGGTTAAGTCTTCTCTCTTTGCTCAAACTCTCGTTGATGAGGCCCGTTCTTGGTACATCCAAAGTTCTGCAAAAATTACTAACTCCTGGGAGAGCCTAGCCTCTCTATTCTTAGTTGATTTCTTTCCTAGGACAAAATCTCTTGGTGCAAGGCGCATGATCATGAATTTTGAAGGAAAACCTGAAGAAAGCTTGCATGAAGGGTATACAAGGTTTTGAGGATTGCTTGATCGTTGTCCCCATCATAATTTCCCACCTTGGCTGGTGATACACACCTTCTACGCATGTTTGAATGATAATAATAGAAATGAACTTGACTCCCTTACCAATGGGTTGTTCACCAAATTCAGTGTTGAAAGGGCATGGAATTTGCTAGACACGGTGACTAGGATAGAGAAATCCTATTGTGAGGCCGAGTTCAATAAGGAGAATCCCATAGAGTACAATTGCTTAAAAGATTTCTAGCTTCAGGAAAAGTAGAGAAACTGTTTGGAAATTTTAATCTTGACCATCGCATGATTATTCAAATTATTAGATCTTATGCTAACTACCTGCAGATTCCAAAAGATTAGAACACTATACACCACCTGTGGAAGCAAAACCCTCTAAAGCTTGCCACAGTGAAAAATATTCGAAAATGCAAAAGAAAATGTTGGCCGAGGAGTAAACTATTCTAACTAAAGTAATGGATAGCAGGGGTGAAGGGAATAACAGAATATGAAGGTTAACTAGGGACTTGGGAGCCATTAAAGAAAATATTTGGATAGTAAAAGAACTTCTGGAACCCGAACTGTTCAAGGAAGAAGTGATAATGGTAAGTAAAGAATCCTCCGAAATGATAGGAGGCAAGTTTGATGGTAAGAATAGAAGTCAGCAAAAAATCCTTTTTATTTAGGAGGGATTACTTATGTAGGATTCTGTGACTTAAGTTCTTCCGCAAATACCATGCCTTATACAATTATGAAGAATTGCGTGATCATCTTGATGAATCTTACCTTGAGCCATCAGAAGCTACTTTTATGTTTTCTAATTGAACTATGCATCCTACTCGCGGGATACTCCACAATGTTTACATTTCTGTTGGGGCTTTTGTGTACCCAATTGATTTTCATATTATTGAAATACCTTTGAACTCCTCCTGCCTAGTGATTTTTAGAAATCGTTTTTACAACTCTATGAACATTGATATTGACAATAAAAGGCAGGCATTATCTTTGTAGCTTGGTGAAGAAACTGTAGAAATAAACTACATCCAATTCACAAAACTACCCTACAAGAAGAAAGTTGAGATTAAGGAGGAGAAGACTATTGAAGAGTTAGCAACATTCTATTTTTGCACTCTGCAATCTGAGTTGGAGAGGAGTTTGACAAGCGATGGTTCGCTTGTCAACGACTCTGCAAAAGAAGATTTGGATGAGATCCTCAACACCACACCAGAGGTCGAGCCAAGTCTCAGGGTTGAATATGAAGAACTTGAAAGAAAAGGGGACGAGGGTCCACCACCCCTTGTTTTAAAACCTCTCTCTCTAGGTCTCAGGTATGAATTGTTAGATAAGGAAGGTAAATGCCCTGTGATTTTAGATGATAAGCTCTCTCTAGAGGAAAAAATACGAAATTGTTAGAGGTACTTGTCAAACAACGCGAAACTTTTGGATACACTCTTACTGACATAAAAGGTATAGATCCCACCATAGTAACTCACACGATATCTATGATTGAAGATGCTAAATCATTTTTTGATAATCAAAAGAGGTTGAATCCTAAAATGAAAGAGGTAGTAAGAAAGGAAGTTGTACGTATGTTGGACAGCGGTATTATCTACCCAATTTTAGACATTAAGTGGGTGAGCCCAACTCATTGCATACCTAGGGAAGGATGTATAATAATAATTAATAATGATAAGGATGAATTAATCCCAGCTAGAACGATAGTAGGATATAGAATGTGTATTGACTTTAGGAAGTTGAACAAAGAAACCATAAAAATTCATAAACAACTTCCCCTCATAAATGATATTATGGAAAGGATGTCCGCTAATTCTTACTTTTGTTTCCTTGACGGATATTCTGGATATTCTCAAATAGCTATCCAGCCCAAAGATCAAGAAAAAACTACTTTCACCTGCCCCTATGGAACCTATGATTATCGATTAATGCCTTTTGGTTTGTCTAACGCAGCTGCTACTTTTCAAGAGTGTGTTCTAAAAAAATCGACAGTTTTGTGGAAAGTTCCATGGAGGTCCTTATGGATAATTTTGTTGTTTATGGAACTACTTTTGAGCAATGTCTCTATAATCTTAATAGAGTTCTGCAGTGGTGTAAACAAACCAAGACGGTTCTAAATTGGGAATGTTGCCGCATCATGGTAAAGGAAGGTTTAGTTTTCGAGCATAAGGTTTCTGAAAAGAGTATTAAGATTGATAATTCAAATTTAGCTACCTTAGAAACACTGCCAATTCCGCAAGATATAAAAGGAGTGAAGAACTTACTTGGACATACCGGTTTCTATAGATGCTTTATTAAAGATTTTCCTAAAATAGCTGCCCCTTTAACTTGTCTCTTAGATAAAGATTCCCTTTTTACTTTTGATAGAGATTGCCATGATTCCTTCGAATAGTTAAAAAGGCACTAATTTATGCACTCATTATTCAACCACCCAATTGGGATGAACCATTTCAAATTATGTGTGATGCTAACAACTATGCTATTGGGGTGTTTTAGGACAAAGAGATGGACCTAATCTCAATGTCATTCAATATGCTAGTCGAGTTTTTAATGATGATCAGAGTAACTATGTGACAACCAAGAAAGAATTCCTAGTTGTTGTTTTTGCTTGTGATAAATTTAGACATTATATTATCAACTCAAAATTAATAGTTCATACTGACCATCAAGCTTTGAGACACCTTCTAGCTAAGAAAGATGCTAAGCCCCGTCTAATTAAATGGGTCTTGTTATTACAATAATATGACTTACAGATAGTAGATAGGAGGGGAAAGGATAACCCTGTGGCTGGCCATTTGTCACGAATGGAAGGAATCATAGAGGATCCTATTCCTGTTAACGAATCTATACCAGGTGAATACCTTGTAGTTATAGAACCTCGTGATCCTTGGTTTGCAGATTATGCTAATTTTCTAGTAGGTAGATTTTTGCCGAAAGGAATGGATTACAATCAAAGAAAGAAATTCTTTAATGATTTAAAACATTACTTTTGGGATGACCCTTACCTGTATAGGAATGAAATAGACGGGATAATCCGGGTATGTGTACCCGATCACGAAGCAAAATACATCCTTAAAGCTTTTCACGATAGTCCTTACGGCTGGCATCATGCTGGTAATCATACTGTAGCCAAGGTCTTGTAGTCAGGTTTCTACTGGCCTACACTAGTTAAAGACTCTCATGAATATGTTAGAAATTGTGATGCTTGTCAACGTATGAGTAATATAGGACAAGAAATGAATATGAAATATAACTTATCAATATAGCCATTTGATATATGGGGAATGGACTTTATGGGACCATTTGTTCCCTCTAACGGTTATGCCCATATTCTTGTTGCTGTTGATTATGTTACCAAATGGGTTGAACCTATACCCATTGATCATGCAAATGCGGCCACTTCCATTAAGATGGTCAAGGACATCATCTTTCCTAGGTTTGGAGTACCCCGATTTTTGATTACTGATGGTGGAACTCATTTTATGAAGGGAACTTTTGACAAGATACTTCAAAATTATAGAGTAGACCACCTGGTAGCCTCACCTTACCACCCTCAAACCAGTGGACAAGTGGAATTACCTAACTGAGAAATCAAGGTCATACTTCAGAAGATGGTGAACAAGCCAATGAAGGACTGGGCCTTGAAACTTAATGATGCATTGTGGGCGTATCACACAACATTCAAGAATCCTATGGGAATGACACCATACAAAATTGTCCACTCGATTTGCGTGTATTGCTCAAGCTTGCAACCTCAAGGCGAATGAAGAAGAGGAAGATGATGACTTCTTTGCTCCCAAAAAGGAGTAAGTAATCACAAGGAATTATTTGATCCACCCGGCTTGATTCCAAGCTTGGGGGGATCGATGAGAACCTTGTAATCTATCTTCAATTTTTAGCATGTTTACTTTTCTGCATGCATGTTAGACTTTAAATTCCGAATTTGCATTAGTTGCATCAACTTCGAGCTCCCTTTGTTCAAGAGAAGATTTATATCCATTGAGTTATGGGACTTTATGATAATTGAAGTTGTGTTTGATTCATGATTATTATATTAGATGATTGAACTAGGTTGAGTGTTATGATACTTGTACAACTGTCATGATTTTAGGGACTTCCACACCAACGAAAGTATTGATTAAGTTATGAGAAGAAGAATTCTGGTAGCATATTATAATTAAGAGTTTTTGAAATCCATTGAAGTAGTGAGCATGATCAAATAGTTGTGATGGAAAAAAGATAAAAGGGATCAAGTAAAAATATATACATACAACTATCAAAAGAAAAAGAAGAGAGAAGATATCAAATGAATCAAACATAAAAAAGGAGAAAATGATCATGAATCTTCATTACTAAACTTAGTGCTCTATATCTTTAAACTCCGTGATTATATGATATGTTGAATCACTAGTAGCTTCTTATGATTTCATAAATACTGGAAAAGGTGTGGAAGCCTCTAAGTTATGTAATGTGTAAGGGTATGGTAATACCCCCCGAAGTATCTCTATATCTGATATTGTATTCCTGTTTCAATTTCTGCCTCATTTATTGTAACGAATCATGCCTCATGAACATGATGATCTTGTTGTAAGCCACCATTTTCTCGGGGACGAGCAAGAGCCTAGCTTGGGGAGTTGATGAGTCCAAAATTGAAGCATATTTACCTTTTGTTTTTGCATAAATAGAGTAGGGATCTTTGTATTTCACCGCATCTACACGCGCTATTTTGTTCTTGTTTCAACAAAATCCCCAATCATGGAGTCATATATGAACATATCAATTAGAGCTGTCATATTGTGTAATTATATGATATTTCTAAGTGATAAAAGTCAATTTATGAATTTACCTTCGCACCTGGAAGAATACCAAACAAGGAGGAGGCACCAATACCGATAATGACCACTGGTACGGGCGGAGCCCGCCTGTACCGTCCGCCCGTACCAGGCACCATCGTGACCTCCTTGTCAAATACTTTCTCCTGGCAAAGACAAGAGACACATCCGACATTCACAGCCACCAGAAACCACGAAAAACCACACCCGAGAGGGATTTGAAGGAGGAACTTGGCTGGGGTAAAATCCCAGCTGCTTCACAAATCATTGGAGGACAGCGCATCATCTTGCTGCATCTCCATTACCACCATTACCCCCATCTTTCATCTATTATATCTCGTTCTAATTCCAGATTCAATTGTGGTTTGCATTAGATCTGCCTTCGTACTTTTATCCATTCATTTGATTATGATGATGTTGTTGATTGCTTCCATGAGTGAGTAGTTCCTTTGTTCTTGGGGAGATGAAGAAACCCTAGCACCATTATGAACTTGTAGTAAAGATGATCTATTCTTGTGTCCATATGACTTGCTTGTCTATGATATAATTATGATTTGTGTTTGATCTCTCTCTTTAGATGGTATGTGTAGTCGGCCGCACATCATTTGCCCTCAGGACT
This sequence comes from Avena sativa, assembly GCA_916181665.1. NCBI lineage: Eukaryota > Viridiplantae > Streptophyta > Magnoliopsida > Poales > Poaceae > Avena > Avena sativa. Next base: position 620,500,149 of record OV702288.1, on the reverse strand, counting down.
AAGGGAGGGAAAAATCCTTTGGACGTGTCTTGGAAGCGTACCCGGAATGCCCCGTGATAGATTAGCATCGGCTCATAACCTACACGGTCAAAGGAGGATTGAAGAGGGACTCCCTGAGCTAATTACAATATCCATAGGGAAACCCTTAATTGCGGTGGGTTGTATAGGTGACTGCTCTCAATGTCGCAGTGGTTATGTAGAGGTGACCTCACTCTTGGATCAATAAAGTGGCTTCCTACGAGCCTTGTAGTGAACATCTTATTATGGGGCTCTCTCCACACATATCATGACACAAGGAGTATGTTATCTTGATTACATACATCAATAATACTATGCTAGTGGTGTATCCTACATCCCCGAGAATGTTTTAGCCCTATTGAGTTCAACCACGCTTTCATACAAACTTTCATACCAATAGCTCTTTGTGGGTTCGATATCTTTACTTTGAAACTAGCTACAATTGATCTGTGCACTTGCAGTCATCAGAGCCCCTCTCTATTCAGCATATCTACCTCTGAAACCTAAAACTACACCTGACATGGGTATACCCTAACGGTACTCGAGCTTGGTATATATGGCCTAAATACGTAAAGGCCCATGGTGTCGCCAAGGCCCAAATGAAGGACTCGAGTAACCTACAGACTCTAGATTGCTTGAAGAACAAGAAGAAGCTAAAGATGGAAAGTTTGAAGGGGAAAACCCTAACTTGTAACCGACTCGACCTGCTACCCGAGACCTAGCCTACCTATATAAAGGATAGGAGGGGGCGGCGAGGAGGACACACATAACCCTAGTTTCCACAATCCTCGCCAGATTGCATCTGTGCACCATTGTAATCTTTGATTCCTCTGATAATTCCACGAGCGAACAAGCAGGAGTAGGGACCTCTATGAGGCCTGAACCTGGGTAAATCCTTGAGTCCCCTGTGAACTTGTTTGCTATCCGATAGATGTCTCTAGTGCTCCCTTCTTCTCCAAAACCCAAGTCCATAACAATGGGCATTGATGAGTTAAACCCTCGTCAATTGGCGCCGTCTGTGGGAATTGGGAGTGCTGATGTTGCGGCTTCTTCGGCCCCATCAACCGCGATCTACAACTCCGCAATAGCGGAGATCCGCCAGCTCTTTGGCATGTTCGACTTCACCGTCCACACGCTAGCCACTCGCCCGGCCTTCGAGTCCATGGGCGATGGAATCAGCCTGGCGATAGGGAGCTTCCGCTTCCAAGTAGGTCAGATGGGCATGCTTCGCATGCCTGATCAGCCGACGGCACCATCGATTGCCCCAGTATCATGGTTCCTCCATCGATCGGCACCCTCAGTGAGCTCAACGCCCCGACAACAGTCGAGAACACGGTCAGCGACAGCAGTCGCGACTCCGATCTGAGTGATCTGGCCACTGAAGATGGAACCTACGGTTCTGGATCTGAGAGTTGTGGAAGCAGCAGCTTCCCCAATCACTTCATGTGCGCCGTCATCAACACAGGCGATACCTCTGCCACTAGCGACAACACGGGCAATCGGGGTAACGGAACCGACCCGCCTAACGGCGGCAACGGTGGCAACGGCGTCAATGGTGGCAATCGCACTCCCGTCAACAATGGAGGAGCAGTCGAACCTCCAACCATATTAAACGAGCAAACCGGCGAACGCGTCGTGATCAGGCTCAACGAGCAAGAATGGGCTCGCTACCGCGAGGCCCTACGAGGCGCCCCTCTACCCTTTGGATCCCCGCAAGAACTGCTGATGGGCTATCACTGGCTCCTAAAGGAAGAATTCAAGCACCAAGTACAAACAATCGCGCAACTCGAGGCGCGCAAAAAGGCAGCAGACGAGTCAAGCCTTCGTCGTGCTGGGCTCTCCTCCCACGGAGGATCCTCCTCAAAGGGCAACGAGTACATCACCAAGAAGAGGCAATCTCGGATGGCCCATCTCACCGAGCAAGAACGCATAGAAGCTGCGAAAGTCCTCGACTTCAGCTCTATGACAGTCGATACACGGGGCAATGTGGTCCCCAAGACGCCGTAGGCTGCGGTGACAGCGGCCACCATGTATCTCCTTAACAACCAGCTGCCAGCTGGAGATCCCCGAGCTGCCATGCACCGATCTACGATCACGGGCTTGGGATTAATCGAGGCCACCCTCGACAAGGAGCCAACACCAGAGCCGAAAAAGGGCAAAGCGCTACTCCTCGCCCTCATCTAGCGACGATAGTCACGATCTGTCTTGATGCCGCCGCTCACGGTGACACGGCTGTGACTATGATGCACGCGACGACCTCATGCAGCGCAAGATTGACAAATCAAGGGCGCGACGTGCTCGGTCGACTGACTCGGAAGAGGAAGATGTGGAGCTCTACGGCGCTAGATGCTTCAGCAGATCCATTAGGCAGAAGCGAATGCCTAAGGGGTTCAAACTCCCATCAGAGAACCCGAAGTTTGACGGTCTACAGGACCCAAAGATCTGGCTAGAGGATCACATCTCCTCCGTCAGACTCCACGGCGGCAATCGAAGCACAACCATGCAATGCTTACAGCTACAGCTGCAGGGCGCCGCCCGAGCTTGGCTCAATAACCTCCCGCGCGGATCCATTCTCAGTTGGGATGAGCTGGTTTACGGCTTCGTGCGCAACTTCAAAGGCACATACAAGCGGCCAGCATCAATCGAAGAGCTAAGATGCTTCCAACAAAGATCGGGCAAATCACTACGCTCCTACATCCAAAGGTGGTCCATCATCAAGAACTCCACAGAAAACATCTCGGAGGATCGCGCGATTGATGCATTCAATGGCGGCGTCTGCCGCATAGAGCTTAGGAAGGAGCTGGGCCGCTCGAAGCCCAAGACCATTGACCACTTGATGGAAATCGCGAATCGGTGGGCTGATGGAGAAGATTTGGTGAAAAATTGCGTTCACTCCGACGAGGAGGCAGAACTCGAGTGTAGACGCGATCGCCAAAGAAAACACCGTATGCGCATCTACGATGACCGCGACGAAGTCAACATGGTCGCAGCCTGCTACGACGATAGACGCGACGACAACCGCAACAGTGGATACCGTAACGGTGGATACCGTGACTCCGGGAAGACCATGCAAGTGTGGCAACGCCACGATCGTGACGAAGCACCTGCAACATCCATTGAAGACAAACTGTCCGGGCTATGTACGGTGCACTTCTACATCGACAAGCATGATGGGAAGAAGAAGTCCAGCCACCTCCTCAAAGACTGCGGCGAGTTCCTCAAACTACACGAGGGATTAGCTCGGATGAACCGCAACGCAGTCGAAAGAGGCTACGGAGCCGCTCTAGGCACCGTGGCACATGGCGCTCCGCCACCACCACCTGGAATACCCCCAAACGCAGCTGCACCGGACCAGCACCAGGGAGGCGAACCCTACCCAAGGGCCATGGGTACCATGATGATCCAAAAGGATGCCCCTCCAATCGGGTGCAGAAGGCTGTCACTCACCAAGTCAACTTGGCCACACACTCGCCACCATCTACCACTGAGTACCTCAGTGGAAGCGAGTCATGCATTACCTTCAACAAACGCGACCACCCGCCTCAAGTACCTTGTCCAGGCCATTGTCCCCTCATACTCGAGGTGTAAATCGGAGGCTTCGACATGAGCCACATCTTCATGGATGGCGGAAGCGGCATCAACCTTATATTCGTGAGTACCTTGCGAGCAATGAGGATCCCTGTGACTTGCCTAGAGGCTTCAGACACAACATTCCATTTAAACGTCCCAGGAAAAGGCGTATATCCCCTGGGCAAAATCAACCTCGACGTTATCTTCGGCACACCGAAAAACTTTCGGCACGAGCGCATCGACTTCGAGGTCGTCGACTGGCCTTCGCAGTACCACTGCATCCTCGGACGTGTCGCGTTCGCTAGGTTCATGGCAGTACCACACTAAGCCTACCTATAGATGAAAATGCCAGGTCCCAATGGCGTCATCACGATCAATGGGAACTTCGAAAGATCTGACAGTTGCGACAGGGAATTCAATAGAATTTCCTAGTCCTTTGGCATGCAGGAAGAACTCGCGAGACTAAAGGAGTCGACAGACAACAGTCTGCCTCCCCTGAGCCGGCCAAGTTCACCTGATCTATCCTTCGACTCATCGGTGCACACAAAGAAAGTACAGGTCCACCCATCGGATCCCGCCAAGACGGCCCTCATCGCCAACAACTTGAGTCCCGCATAGGAACTCGCGCTCGTCGAATTCCTCCGTGAGCACTGGGAAATTTTCGCCTGGTGTCCTGCGGACATGCCAGGAGTTCCCAGGGAATTCGCCGAGCACGCACTCAACGTCAACCCCGACGCAAGGCCAGTCAAGCAAACAATTCGGCGATTGTCTGAGCCACGAGCGCAGGCAGTTGGAATGGAGATCAACAGACTCCTCGACGCCAAGTTCATATGTGAGATAAAGGAAAGCACTTGGCTTGCCAACACGGTGCTGGTACCAAAAAAGGACATGGATATCCTGCGGATGTGTGTGGACTTCACCTCTTTGAATAAGCACTGCCCAAAGGATCACTTCCCGTTGCCGCGCATCGACCAGATCATCGACTCCACCGCGGGATGCGAGCGCCTCTGCTTCCTCGATGCCTACTCAGGCTACAATCAGATTCGAATGAAGGAGGAAGACCAAGAGAAAACAGTGTTTACAACGCCCTTTGGTGTGTTCTTCTACAACATAATGCCCTTCGGGCTAAAGAATGCGGGAGCCACCTACCAGCGGTGCATGCAGGCTTGCCTCAAGGAACAACTGGGTCGCAATATTCAAGTCTATGTCGACAACATAGTAATCAAGACCAAGGAAGAAGCCTCCCTAATCGACGATTTGCGCGAAACCGTCGCCAACCTCGACCGCTACCGGATCAAGCTCAATCCGGACAAATACGCCTTTGGCGTGCCATCTGGGCAACTACTCAGGTACCTCATCTCCGTGAGGGGAATCGAGGCAAACCCGAAGAAAATAAAAGCCATACTGGCCATGGAGAAGCCGCATAAGGGGTGTTCAGCAGCTGGCTGGGCGAATCGCGGCTCTTAGTCGATTTATCAGTCGGATGGGTGAAAAGGCGCTGCCCTTCTACCAACTCCTCCGCAAAGCTGAAAAGTTCGAGTGGACTAACGAAGCGCAGGAAGCATTCGAAGACCTCAAGCGCCTTCTATCCACCTTGCCAGTACTAGTGACCCCACAGGAAAGGGAACCACTATTGCTATATATCTCCGCCACCAACCAGGTGGTCAGCATAGTGCTCGTCGTCGAGCGAGCCGAGGAAAACAAGGTCCACGGGGTACAACGCCCAGTATACTACCTCAGCGAGGTCCTCACGCCAACAAAACAGCGGTACCCGCACTACCAGAAGCTGGCGTACGTCTTCATGACCGCCCGGCGACTGCGCCATTACTTCCAGGAATACCCAATCGTGGTGGTCAACGACGCCCCGTTGGGACATATCCTCAATAACCCCGACACCACGGGACGAGTCGCGCTTTGGGGAATAGAATTGTCTCCACGAGACATCACATACGAAAAGCGCGACGCAATCAAGTCGCAAGTTCTCCCTGACTTCCTCGTGCAATGGATGGAGAACCAGCTCCCGGACAAACCAGATATGTCCTACCTCTGGACAATGCACTTCGATGGGTCCAAGCGGAAGGACGGAGCAGGCACAGGTGTCATACTGACATCACCTCAAGGGGACAAGTTGAAGTATATCCTGCGAACGCAGTTCACAACCTCCAACAACGAGGCTGAATACGAGGCCCTGTTGCACGGGATGAGGATGGCAAAAGCCTGTTGCGCCAAGAGGCTCATCATAAACGGCGACTCCAAGTTGGTCGTCAACCAAACAATGCATGAGTGCGACACACTGAATGACAACATGATCGCGTACCGCGACCTCTATGACACACTCGAAGGAGACTTCGACAGTTCCGATTTGCGACATGTAGGTCGCGAAAGCAATGAAGAGGCAGACGCACTCGCCAACATAGGCTCTACCTGCGCCCCCATACCACCCAGGGTATTTCTCGAGCGCATCTGCAAACGCTCCATTAAGCCAAAGGCCGCAGAGAAGAAAACAAGCGCAACAACGGACTCGGGGGCTACGCCGCCCAATGAGTTAATGGCACTCGATAACTTGGAGTTGGGCACAGGACTCGAGGGACCAATGAGCGTCATGATGATTGAGAAATTCTGGACGCAACCGTACATCACGTACCTCCTCAGCAAAAGGCTCCTGGACGATCCGACGGATGCACGGCACATCGCGGGGCGATCCAAGGCATTAGCTGTTATCAACGACGAACTGTATAAACGCAGCATCACAGGAGTACTCCAGCGATGCGTCTCCACGGCCGATGGAAGAGCTGTTCTCCTCGACATCCATGAGGGGACCTGCGGGCACCACGCCGGCAGTCGCGCCCTCGTCGCCAAAGCTCTACGAGCTGGATTCTATTGGCCTACGGCCATGCGCGATGCCAAGGACATCGTCCAAAAATGCAACGCTTGCCAACGATTCGCGGATAAGCCGCACGCACTGGGCGTAGAGCTCTGGCCAATTCCATTGGCCTGGCCCTTTGCGCAATGGGGACTCAACATGGTTGGCAAACTCCCAAGATCCTCACGAGGAGGCTACGTCTACCTCTTGGTCACAGTCGACAAATTCACCAAGTGGATTGAGGCCATGCCAGTGACCAACCAATCAGGACACAGCGCAGTTAAGTTCTTCGAATCCATCGTCTACCGCTTCGGAGTGCCGCACAACATCATCACCGACAATGGGACGAACTTCACATCCAAGGAGTTCCAAGAATTCTGCGAGAATCTGGGGATCAACATCAGCTACGCCTCTGTAGCACATCCACAGACCAACGGTCAGGTGGAAAAAGCAAACGGGCTCATCTACGACGGCATCAAGAAGCGACTCCTCCAGCCACTCGAACAAGCTACGGGTTGCTGGCCAGATGAACTGCAATCCGTACTCTTGAGCCTACGCACAACTCCAAATAGTGCCACGGGCTACACACCATTCTTTATGGTGCAAGGAGCCGAGGCAGTGCTACCCGCCGAGGTACGGTACAAGGCGTCGTGCGTGGTCGCTTACAGCGAACAAGAGTCATCCCTCGCACTCGAAGACTCCGTTGACCTCCTTGACGAGGCAAGATAAATCGCCGCGGAAAGATCAACGATCTACCAGCAGAACCTGCACAACTAACACAGTAGGAGGCTATGCCCCAGATCCTTCATCGAAGGCGACCTGGTCCTGTGATTGAAACAGCAGGGACATCTCAAGCTCGAGTCCCCCTGGGAAGGACCATACGTGATTACCGAAGTAATCCCAGGTGGCGCCTATCGCCTTCAAGATTTAGAGACAGGAGTCGCATACTCCAACCCCTAGAACGTCGCATAGTTGCGACGCTTCTACCCTTAGTCATTTTTACTTTTGCATCGCAAAATAAGGCACTCAGCCAAGGCTACTTAGCCACACATTGTACTTCGTACTGTCCTTCGAATAAATAAAGCTAAGTGCCCCAAAACTCTGTGTTCTCCTTTATTTTCTCCAATTTATCTACTCGGGGGCTGCGCCACCCTATATACATCCGTTCTACGAATCAAAACGCGATATCCTGAGTAGCTGGAACATCAATCGAAACCCTTGGCACAACATCAACCCAGCTACAACGCACCTGACAGGTTGACATGGGACTGAGATAAGAGCATGGCCAGGCTAACAAAAAGGACTCGCATAGTGCAACGCACTTCATGCTCACAAAGCTCTTTATACATATTCAAAAATAAATTATATACAACATTTATACGAACTTTACAACACGGGTACACTTATGTGCAGGATACAAACTAAGCTACTACTGCAACAAGAGAACGTTGGTTTGTTCCTCAAAGAAGTCGACGATCTCTTCTGCTGGGCGATCCATAGCCTGGTAGTGCAGCACCATATTCCAGGAAGAACCTGCTGGTGGCGCAGGCGGCCCAACCGCAATTGACACAACATCTACGTCAGGCCTATGTAGTCGCACCAGCGATAGAGCGGCATTGGTACCAGCCACCAACTGTTGCCTCACGCACTCGCAAACCGCGGTCAGGTCTTGAAACTTGGCAAGGAGGGCCAGCAAGCTTGAAGGAGTAACATCCAGCAGAAACATCGTCCGACAAATGTTCTTCAAGCATGACTGCGACTTCTTCAGGAAGTGCAGCACTCGCGACGCACGATCCTGCAGGGTCGCCAGCGCAATCGCACGATCATGATCTACCCAGAAGTATCCACTCTCTTGAAGTTGCTCCTGGGTGAGATCATGCATACGAATGGCAATTCTATCCTTATCATCCTGCCGCGCTGACAACTACACAAAGCAGCAACAACAGCATAAGTACAGCGCACCATCGCGAGTGACTACAAGGAAAAATTAAGAGCAGGCAAACTAACACTTGAATTGGTCGCCTAGCCGCGTCACCTCGCCAAGCAGATACTGCTCTCGGGCAGCGGCTTTCTCCGCCTTCGACTTCCATACATCCGCGTTACCGCGGAGCACGGGGAACTCACGCTCCAGCTGCTTCACGCGGTCACATAGTCGCGAAAGCAGCGACAGCTCATCTACCCTAGAGCGCGGCGGTGCCAAAGTATCATCAAGAGGCGGCGAGTCCTGAGTTTCCCTCAAAGGATCACTCGATGTACCCTACCACAAGCCAAGATAGAAACAAATAAGACGACCAAATCAACACATAGACAAAAGATTCAAGTGCATTCAAAGACTAGATACACTCGCCAGCAGGCATGTTCTTAACAAAGGACATAAACTAGTTAAGTATTACAAAGCTACTAAGGAGCGATTGGCTTCTTCGACTTCGACGGCTTCGGGGGCTTCATCGAGTCTGTGGCAGTGTCAGATGTCACTGACTTTCTGCCAGCCCCTGATATCGCAGCCTTTGCCGCGTTCTTGGCGCGTTGCAGCTCCTCAGAATACTTCGCGACCGTGTTTATCAGCTGCGGCCCATATTTACCACAGGCAGTCGCGAAAGGAGCAAAGACTACCTGCTGGCCGTCCGCGCTAACAGGCTTCGCCTTTGACACAGCGGCAGGATCAATCACGACTCCGTGGGCCTGCACCATGGCAAGTGACATGGACGCGCCAGCCGCGCAGAGTGAGTTCTTGAAGCTGGAGGGAACACCCCCGGTGAAAGACTCCACCAGCTCGCCCATGTTCACGATTAGCTCAGCCTTGGGCATCAGCTCCTCTCGGAGGCGACTGAGAACGCCCTTGACCTTGGAGAGCGTATCTTAAACAGCGGTGTTGCGGTCCTCGACTGCCGAAAGCGCACCCGCCAAAGCGTCGTCATGGCGGAGGGCCTGAGGACCGAAGCTCAAACCGCTAGCATCTGCACACAAACCAACACATGAATATCAAGCATCAACGCCAACGGCAAAACAACAAACAGAGAACAACAATGATATCCAAACAAGGTACCTGAGAGGGCTTTGGCAATCGAGAAAAGCTGTTCTTTGAACAACTTCTCCCTGGACGCAATGGAAGCACGAAGATCCTCTTTGCGCCTTTGCGCCTCGTCACGTGTCGCGATTGCCTCATCGCGACCCTTCACAGCCGCGGTGAGAGTTTTCTCCATGGTGGCAGCATCGCGCAGGAGGGCATTATGTTCAGCTACACAGCAAAAAGGTTTGACTATCAGTCGACTATATCAAAGGAGAAGAAGAAGAAGAAGAAGAAGAAGAAGTGCAGGACACTCACTCTCAACCACGCGATGACGCGTCTCTAGCATCGCATGCTGGCAGCCCATCACAAGCACTTGCTCCGCCAAGTGCGCGGCTTCCTTAACAAGGAGCTATCGCACAACAAAGGATCAGCAGAAGTCATAGATACCATCGACTGCAACACGAAAAGAAGAAAATCTACACTTACATGATCCTCCAATGACTCCGAAGTTGTCTGCTGTACCATCATCCGGGCAACCATTCGATGCTCCCCTTCATGTGGAGAGCTAGAAGAGTTGTGCCCGGAGTGGGCCGCCAATGGAGGGGAAGGAGCGCGCTCGACCTCTTTCTTGGCCCTTGAGGTCGCGACTCCTGATTCTTTCAAGAATTGGACGTCGCCAGAAGATGACGATGCCTCTTGGCTGCAAGACAAAATCCACATCAAAGAAAGGGCAAACCTAGAGACGAGCCAAACAAGGGCAAATCCAGAGAAGAGCAAACAAATTAGAAAACTTACCAATCAAAATTGTCAAAGTCAAAAGTGGGCTCCCCCGATTCCGACGAGGACTCCTTGGGCAATCGCATCTTCTTGCGAGAGGATGGTGCCACGGCGTTCATAGGAATGTCAGGGATCGGTGACTCCGCACCTACACCCGCACCTTCCGGAGTCGAAGGAGACGACGCATCGGAATCCTTGTTGCGCGAACGCTTGCGAGTATCTGGACTACCGGACTCGGGGGCTTCCTCCTCCACATCAGATGGGACGGCCGACTCCGACTCGTCCTCTTCCAAGGCTTCGCGAGGAATAATCCCCTCAGGAAGAGGGGGCATACAAGGCGACACCGCCCAATCCTGCATACAGACAACAAAATTAGCACAAAGACAAGAAATAGTAGAGAAGCAATCAACAAACTAAGCTACTGCGTAGCACAACTATACCTCGGGAGGAGGATTAACAACATCAAATGGAGGAACAACTGGCTCACTGGGGAGCACATCCTTGATGGTGTTCTTGGTGACCAGCCAAACCCTTTTGTCCACCTCACTCGCGAACATGCCATCGGCAGACACGCGAGTGGCATCGTCAGCGCCAGTCCACTGAAACATGGGGTGGACTCTGGCCTGCAGGGGCTGGATGCGACGGTGCAGCCAGGTGCGAATGAGGGCGCAACCTCCCTCCTCTTTGTCGATGCGATTCTCGAGGTCGCAGACACGCTTGTACAGCACATCTGTCTCCGTGGACTCGCCAGGCATGACGACATTTTTCCAAGAGCGCCTCCTTGTACACGGTGTCGCCGGATCGAAAGGCGCGAGTTCGAAGTGCTCCCTGCCAGCCTTCTCATCGCGGATGTAGAACCACTTGTCCTTCCACCCTTGGACGGATGCTGTGAGCTTGATGTCGAAATAGGTGGCGGATGGGTCGACATGAATTCCGCAACCACCTACATCGTACACTAAGGAGCCAGAAGCAGATTGGTGCTTCAACTTGAAGAAGCGCTTGAAGAGGCCGAAGTGCGGCTCGATTCCGAGCCAGCACTCACAGAGGGTAATGAAGCAAGAGATGTGGAGGATAGAGTTTGGGGACAGCTGATGGAGCTGAAGCCCGTAGAAACAAAGGAGGCCCCTAAAAAAAGGATGCAGGGGCAACGAGAGTCCGCGAATAATGAATGCCAAAAACATCACTCGAAAACCAGCGGGAGAAGGAATTGTCTCACCGCCGGGGACGCGCGTGTCGGCGACTGCGTCAGACAACACTCCATCTTGACGAAGAAGACGGAGATCCGATGACTTGATGATGGAAGGACGCCACGCGCCATTCGTGACGCGGGTGCCCGTGCCCTTCTTCTTCCCGCCGGCAGCGGTGCTGGTGCCCGCAGCGGTGGAGCCGCCTTTCTTCTTTGCCGCAGCAGTGGTAGCCGCGGAATCGGCCGCAACACCTCCCTTCTTCTTCCCCATTGCACGGCGGCGATGCGACCGAAGGAAATAGCTCGGAGACGAGCGGAGCTGGTCCAGCGTCGTGGAAGAAACGAGCGCGGAGAAAGCAGAGGAGTAGCGGCAATGGCAATGGAGGCAAAGGATGAATGAGAGCAGATGAGAAATTACCGTCGCAGCACCACTACTTAACCCCTAGAAGATGCAATCCAACGGCTCAGAAAAACCCTACTGGACGCGTGGCAAACATCGTGCTAGACACATGGAGGAATGGAAACGCGAGCCGTCCCCCCACTGCTCCCATTACGTGCGGAAATCGAGGAGGCGTAGTTAAAATAAAAGATTACGCATGCCCAGTCAAATCAAAGTCAGGAGTGGGACCCACTACTCGTCACGTCTCGTCAAACTCGCTCACGCGGGCAACTGATGTCATGACATCGTCAGCACTGACGTCACCAAAGCTACGCAGCAGAAGACCTCGACTACTTTAGTCCTTGCTCGAGTCTTCGACTCCACCAAGCACTCGGGGGCTACTCCCATAGGGAGCGCTGGTCACGCACCCTACGATCTTTCTTTTCTTTTTCAGGAACATGGATAATCAAAGCAAACCCAACCACTCGAAGCATGGCTTGACTATGGACATGGGTTACTCCCATAGGGAGCGCCGGAAACAAACTCGACTGAAACAAGCAAACAAAAGACGACAGCAGTCGCAAAAGTTACTTAGTCCCTGCCTGAGTATTCGACTCAACCAGGCACTCGGGGGCTACTCCCATAGGGAGCGCTGGTCGCGCACCCTATGATTATTTGTACTAAGTACTGTGTGTTGATAACATCCACACTCGAAGTTTATGACGACACCGCCTCATTTCCCTACAAAGAGACTGCGTCTCCTGGGTCGCTCGAATCGTCTCCGCGATGATAAATTTCGGATGCCGCGCTTACAGCGTGAAGGTAAGACCTGAATAAGGCCTGGCAACGCATTTGCTGCGCACTACCAGAAATATATCCGTGCCTACAGGTACGATGAATATGCCTTGACGGACGCGTCAAGTGCTCACACCCATATAACTGGAATTCGACTCCTGTAAGACCTCCGCGGCTTGAGTCGAATTACACCAGCACTTTTCCGGATTCGAGTCCGGGGACCCGAGTTCGAGTAGATTACGTTGTTTCACCCTAATGTGGTTAACTGATACCGATACTTCAGTTAAATCAGGCACGCACATCAACAATCCCTATGACACAAACAAAGCAGTCGAAATATACTCATTCATGCACTCGAAAGACTTCAAAAGGCTAGGCCTAAATACCCTACAGGTACCCTACAGGTATACCCTACATGGGGGCTACTCGGGGGCTACTCACATGGGTATACCCTACAGGTACTCGAGCTTGGTATATACGGCCTAAATACGTAAAGGCCCACAGTGTCGCCAAGGCCCAAATGAAGGACTCGAGTAACCTACGGACTCTAGATTGCTTGAAGAACAAGAAGAAGCTAAAGATAGAAAGTTTGAAGGGGAAAACCCTAACTTGTAACCGACTCGACCTACTACCCGAGACCTAGACTACCTATATAAAGGCTAGGAGGGGGCGGCGAGGAGGACACACAACCCTAGTTTCCACAACCCTCGCCAGATTGCATCTGCGCACCATTGTAATCTTCGATTCCTCTGATAATTCCACGAGCAGACAAGCAGGAGTAGGGACCTCTACGAGGCCTGAACCTGGGTAAATCCTTGAGTCCCATGTGTGCTTGTTTGCTAGCCGGTAGATGTCTCCATTGCTCCCTCCTTCTCCAAAACCCAAGTCCATAACAATGGGCATTGATGAGTTAAACCTCGTCAACAACTAATTAGGAAAAATCTTGTCTAATCCTAGACTTCTTGAGCGCCTTTCTATTCCGATCGACATCAACATCATGTCGGCACTGAAGAGTCTATACTCGCCAACATCATCAAAATGGATCTGAGTTTGAGCACACGCCATATGCTGGTAACTTCGCTTGGAACTAAAAAAAGAACACGAAAGAATATTAAGAGGAGAAAGAGCAAAGCGGCGGATCTAAAAGAGCAAGCCAACAATAAGATGAGGATAAAACCTACGGATCGGACAAGACAACGGCGGGCCCGTGCAAGATCTAGCGTGATGGGGCCGTGCAAGATCCAGCATAGCGGGGCCACGCAAGATCCGGCAAACCAACAACCACGCAAGATCTAGTACGTTACGACAATGCTAGGTCATGCGCTACCTGGTTGAGATACTACACGTGGAGTTCTTGAGTTGGAGGTGTCTATGTGAGATGGGACTGATAATAGGATTAGTTGCTAGTGTTCCTCTATATTATATAGAGTGGGGAGTGGGGAGTAGCAATTCTAGGCCATTTTATCAAGTGCGGTGCAGGCATCCAACTTTTTGGGCCGCATTTGTAAGGGCCCATAAAGTAATTGCATAACACTTTCATTATCCATGTAGCCGCACACGAGAAGGTGGGTGTGATGACAAAAAAATGTAAATAGACGAGTCTAAGAGGGAACAACTTGGCAGTGGTGGGTCTCACCACTTATAGGGTGATGCGTTTGACCAGTCAACACGGTGCTTACCATCCATGGCGTAATCGTAACAGCCTCCATCGAGCTATCGCAGCATTCGGTGGTGTCGGGCTTGCCAGTCACGTACCACGACACCATTATCCGCTGGCATCTAGTGTGCCACGGCGTAGAAGTGGCCGCCATGACAAAATGGTGCCGCGACAGCCCATCCACCACCTAACCAACTTTTACCAGTTCTTTTTGGCTTATGTCGCCCCAAAAATCTGCCGGGTATGGGGGTATTTTTGTAGTGAAATACCGATAACAAATATTGACGACGCGTTTCATGGTATCTCATGTTTGGGTCTATCCATCATTGTTATTCTACAACAACTCCAATCACATATGTCACCGACAACACCATAATCACACTATCATTTTGCCCATAGTTAGGAAACCGAAACTATCATTAACATACACACTAGTCTTAGAGGAATGACTAGGGATATCATTATTGGTGTTTATTATTCCACACATGTATTAGGGGTTTCCTCCAAATACACATTATTCGGAACTAATACAATTATAGCCTTAACTCTGGTGGGGGTGGGGTGGTTGCTGGCATCAAAGGTGATGGTGTACTAGGACCACTTGAGCTTTAGGGAGGGATCCCCGGGGCGAGCAATGGTGACTACACGAGTGAGATGCTTGAAGTGTTGGTTAGACGCAGGTGCCTAGGAGAAACCGAGGATGTGGGCGATGGTGTTCCTTGACTCCTGGTATCCCCTAGTGTTCTCGTCGGCAAGGCCTCCTTTCGTGATGATGTGGTGCTGCTAGGAAGCGTTAGCTTGATGGATTTGCTGATGGCTGCCACTGTCGTCGTGGTTTTTGTTCCAACACCCTCCTCCTTGGTAGGCACCATGACCGTTCTTCCACCCACCACCTTGCTTCCCTTTCCTCTGACTTTTACACTCATCACGTAGCTTCTTGATTTCGTAGCAGTCATCCGTGGTGTGCCCTTGTTTGTTGTGTAAGATGTAGTATGGGAGGTCATCATGCTCCCCTTCCCCATTGCCTCTATGAGGGATATTTCGCTCAGGCTCTATCACAAGGACAATTGGGGACTTGCGTTTGGCATCCTTGCTCTTGCTCTTGGAGGAGCTCGGGGACTTGGGAGTGTTCTCATCCTCGGCGAGGCCGAACATACATCATGCCTCTGCCTTGGCGCATTTTTTGCCAAGTTGAAGAGCTCCACCATCATGGTGGGGTTATCCCCACGGATGCTGATTTTCTCCCACATCCTGACATCCTTTACACGCTCCGACAAGGTAGTGATGGCATTGGAGTCAGAGATATTGGGTATCTTGTTGTGGACTTGGCTGAATTTTTCCAGGAACTTGAAGAGGGTCTTGTCGAACTGCTGGCGGACTTGGTGGAGGTTGTAGTAGGCAAGAGGGCGCTTGTATGTCCTCTTGAAGTTGGCGATGAAGAGTGCACAGAGGGTGATCCACGAGTCAATAGATTCCTCGAGGAGGTTCATCAGCCAGGTGTGAGCCGCATCCATAAGGCCCATGGGAAACCAGTTGGCCATGACACGGTTGTCACCACAAGCAGCCTCGATGCTCGTGGTGTGGAGATGTAGGAACTCGCTGGGGTTAGCAGAACCGTCGTAGCGTGGTGGCATCTCTGGCCTGAACTTGTGTGGCCACACCATGCGACGTAGGTCCTTGGTGAACGCGAGGCAGCTGTTGCTATGCACCTCCTTTCTGTTGGTGAGGGCTCCCCAGTCCTGTCGGCTGGTCGTGGCGATCTCCTGGACAATGCGGTCCTTACGTCCCTGACAGGGCATCATGGTTGCATGAGTGACTTCCAGCGCCGGAATGCTCTAGTAGCTATTTCTGGGGGATGGCGTGGCGTCCCGGGGCTGGAGAGCGCCGTCGACCCCCTAGTCCTTGTTCAGAGGTGGATGCGGGTCACAACCCCTGGGGTGACCTCTTCGGCCCGAGCCCCTGGTGCCGCCTGGTTCAAAGAGGATACGGTGATGCCGGCAAGCATGGACGCCATTCCTCTTGCCCAGACTCAGCAGATGGTTAGCGAAGGAGTTCCTGCACCATGATCTTGGCGGCCTTTGGTGTGGGAGGGTCACCCTTATCGCGTGAAGACACGGTGCGGGAGAGTGACGTGTTGCCGCGGGTGGAGAGCGGCCTCTCTCGCTACGGGCAGAAATAGTAACCTTGTTCGTCCTCTGTTCACAGGGTTTGCTCAGAGATGGTGCATTGGGGAGCATGCTTAGTCTGGGCCTTGCTTGCTGCGTGACGGAGGGCGCGCTAGGCCCGGGTCTCGTTGTGGGCTGCCATGCTGGTGAGGTGAAGAAGACATTGAAAACGCGCCTCAGCCCTCTACCTGGCGTGCCAAATGTCGAAGATTGATGTCCCATAAAGTAAACAGGGCACCGATATTATCTTGCTAGTTACTTATACCAATGTATTTATTATATTGAGTTGCTTTGTATGAAATTTCATACTAACCAATTCAGTATCTAATACCGAAGAATTACATTGGTTTAACAATGTCGGAGATTGACGCCCTGCGAAGGAACGAGGGCACCAACAAGCCTTGGATTCGTGAGGGGCTGAACACACGCTTAGATCTCCTCGACAATGATGGTAGCAATGGAACCCAAACACGACAAAGAGTTGACACGGTGGTTTTTTACCTAGGTTTGGGACCCTCGTGAGGAGGTAAAGGCCCTACTCATGCTTCGTTGTATTTCTCGCGCTGCTTAGCGAGAGAATTATGGCAAGTGAAAGCCTAGGGTTTTAGACCGTAAGGATCGACCCCTTCTAAGGTTGGGGTGGCTCCCCTTTTATAGTGGCGTTGGACCTCTTCCCCCAATCCATTGGGCGGTAAGGGCTACCACATTGTTGCCCAAGGGGAACTGGTCTACAAGAATACTTTACATGGACTAGGTCTAGGATCACCAGGGGCACGGGTCTATCATAAAGCCGTGGTTGTCGGTGATGTCTCCCTGCAACATGGCATCGTCCACTGCTTCCTTGCACCAAAGTGTAAAAGAGGAAACTTTGCTGACGTATGTACCATCATCCTTTCTTTAACACCGAAGAGGCCAGATAGTGTCTCCTCTTTACCGAGGCAGACCACATAGTCCATGCGGCTGAGGAACTGCCCCGTTGGGCTTGTCGTCTTTCTCATCACTACGGAATTATGAGCGTGCCCTTGTGATACCTTCGATCTGGATTCACGAATGTAGTATAATAGCTTTTTCCCTAGAATACCTAGGTTTAATCGAACCTTCGAAAGCAATGCGCAAAGCAAAAAAATGACACGTCTACAAGATGTTGTTTCTTTGTTTTACCTTAGTTTACCGGACCAATCTAGTTTACTTTTATAATGGGTTGAATCAATGGATGGATATAAGCCAGAGTTGAAGATCCACCTGCAGCTGCACATCATATGGGATAAAATATAATAATAAGCATAGTCGTGTGTAATGGTTGAATAGGGATAATCTCTTGTGGGAAACACATTCTAGTAATCCAACCGAGTGCACCATGAAGCAACAGGCTACAAACGATCATTAAGTGTAAAACACAGATCAAAGCATTAAGTGGTGATTTTCTTGTGATCCCAAATGGGTCGCAAAACAAAGATTGTACTACAATTTCTGTCACGAGGGTTCCTATGAGATCGCCGCAAGCCAAAGATCTCACCTCAAGCCTTTGTCAATCTATGGGATCTTGGGTACCTACAAGTCCATAGATCGAGGCAAGATACAAAGAAACAAAAGATATAAATATCTATTGGAAACAAAACACAATACTCCCATGAATTAGATGCACATAATTGTTGCGAGGTTTCTAACCAACCCGCAGCTCGTGAGGACTACTCACTCATAACAAATAGATCTAGGATAGAATACATTGTGCAAAATACTTAGATTGAAATCAAATATTCTTACAATGGTCACCGAATCACAAGGATATCTAAAGTACAAAGCAATGGCTATGGCTAATGGAGGGGATGGATGATGGAAGTGATGAACAATGGCGTGGATCTCCTTTGGTGGTGTTGTGATGTAATCTGAGAATAGCGGCTCTCTAGCCGGCGGCTGGAGCCTCCAAATATATAGGTGTCTTCATGAAAGTTGTAGGCTTTGACGAGACGAAGCCATCACCACATGGTACGGGCGGGCCCTACCCATACTAGTGGTCGTTAAGCTTGCTGATGCTAGGGAACGACTCCCCAATTACTTGGTCGTGTGGACTTCCTCAAAAAACCTTCATTATGACTCCTGATTTTGCATTAAAAAGCGTGATTTCTTGCACAACACAATTCAAAGCAAGGTTTTGCATATCTTTGCAATAATTAGTCATTAGTGGCAAGGATTGAGAGTTTCTTGTCAATTGCTTGACCAAAAACAATGTTTAAACGCGGTGGAAGATGGCTATTTTTGGATCCATCAACCTCCCCGAAGCTCAAACCTTGATCGCCCTCGAGCAATAAGAAACAAAATAACTATAAGTAATTCAATGTTTAAACTTGAAACAACAAGAATAAGAATTCACTTACGATTGGTAGTCATATGCGCTCAACACTTCATTCTTTTGAGAGGCTTATCAAAGTTAGAGAGATGACAAGAGTACTATACAAGCTTCGGTAAGTCAAGACAATCAAAGGAAAGTTTAATATAAGTATAAATAACTAGAAGTGTAGCAATCAATCCAATTTTTCTAGTTAACTCTTAGCTTGCCAAGGAACACTAGGATGTTTAAATAGCATAATTGAGTAAGAGAGTTTCATCTCCTATATAGCATAATAGCGAAGTGTCTTATTTACACCCAAATCAATAAATCAAGTATATAAAAAACACTCCTAATCCAATCATTGTTTTCAAGAAAATTCATAAAGTAGTAACGAGACCATGACAATGACTTGTTATGTGGATCTTCATATCTCTTTTCTTTTTGTCTTCTTTTTTTCTTCCTCTTTCAACAATCATTGGTTGTTTCTTTTACAAGTGCTTACACAAAATTTGAGACTACCAGTACTTTTGCCCATATATTGACACGTATGCCACTCATGTCATCAACTCATAGCATAAATCCGGGGTTATGACATAGATCGTTCAAAAGCTAGTGGAGTTGTTGGCATCCCAAAGGTGTGCATGAGAAACATAGAACTTTCTCTTTCTCTTTCTTTATGCTAGTACCGTGGTTTGATCCACAAGGTTAGCTTTGGCATGCATCACAATTACCACTAGACTTCATTTCAATCAAACAACTCCTTTCATGAGTGTCGTCAAGACTATCAAAACATCTATGAGGTTAAGTATCTTCAAGGGTATACTCTCAAGACAAACATTCATCAAACAAGTCATAAATTTCAGACTTTTTCTTATTGTACTTGTTTGGTAATATTATTTCCAAGGCAAGACTTGGTTAGCTAAAAGAACTAGAGAATTTTAAACAACTAATCATCATACTAATAAAAAGCTTTACTCTAACCATATTAAATTACTCCCACTAGCATGGCATCTTAGCAAATCGACCAACTAGGATAAACAACTCAAACTTCAAACATGGGAGACATAGGACATACCTCTCATAAGTGACTTCATGATCCTCTTCCTTATAGGGATGTGTTCCTTCAAAACTCAAACACGATTACTCTCATAATAATATTAAAGGAAAGAGGCAAAGTGTGAATCCACATTTACGAAAAAAGGAAAAGAAAAATGGAAAAATCTTTCTGTATTTTTGAGTATAGGGATTAAAGAATAGAAAAGAGCTTGTGACCAAGAAAGGGACTAAGAAAGAAAGACAAACGAAAAACAAAAGCAAACTAAAAAGCAAAGTGTCGGAACAAACCAACACGAGTGTTTCAAAGCTCCCAAGGAGCTGGAGTACAAGCTCATTATTACACAAATAAATTTGCCGGGGGAACACATCTCCAAGCTAGGGCTTTTGCGAGCCCTTTTATTGCTCATTATGGTGGCGGTGGATAGTCTCCCATGTTCCATTGGCTGCTCCAATCATGGAACTGGGTGGCGAGGTTTGCAGAAGCTTCTCAAAGGTTGATGGAGAGGTTGTTAATGTTTTGAATATTTACTTCAAGCTCTTAGATATATTCATAGGTGGTTTAGTAGTTTGGTGGCCCACATCTTGTCCGGGTCCCTCTTGTTCTACTTCTTCATCCTCTCCTCCTCCCACAGGTATTTCTTGATGGGGTGGATTTGCCTTACCTTGCACGTCAAAACACAAACGTCCATCCTCAATAGAGAATAGACCATTAGATAAAGGAGTCGTGATCAAGTTATCCGCTCTAAGTATATCAAGGAAGTATCTACCATCAGTTCTAGAAACCATACCACATGCTCTTAGAGTAGAAAGACCGAGAGGGTGACTTCTTATCAACGGTTGGATGTTACCTAGGTTTATGTGAAGTGTGTGTGCAAGAACGGTTACAACTCCTCCACCACATATGGGTCCTTGAGATTGAAGAGCCTGATGCTTAAGGTAAAACACAAGAAGAGCGACCAAATTTGGCATTAAGTTACAGTTAATAATAACAGCCTTTGCAAGGATCATCATGTCCTCCTCATTAACTCTAGTAAACTCACCACATGCCTGCAAGGTAACATAAATCAAATAACGAATAATAGGATGACCAATTTGGTTCCCCTTGGGTGTGTTTCCACGAATTCGCATTAAATTAAAATACTACCAAGGTGCGGGATTTAAAATAAAAGTAGTGGAGCGTATGTAGGTGGTGTTGTTGGCAAACCCAAAATATTGAGCCCATTAGTCGAGCATCAAGGAGTACTCACAATTCATAAGACAGAAGTTGATGTGATCAACTCCAGGCCTTTGATCCTCAGAACAATAGTGAGGGCCCACCGTATGCGTCAAGGTACTGAGGAACTCAAGTGTCAAGCGGCGGTAAGTGGCGACATCCTCAAAGAAAAAGTAATACAAACCAGCATTGTTGCAAAGTAAATCGAAATCAGCACGAATGCCAAGTTGGTTCAGGATATAGGGACACACCCACTTGGTGGACTTGATTTCTCGGATCTTGAGACGGTTGAAATGGTTCAGCTGAAACTCCTCGGTGAACTCGATACCAAGTTACTCGGGGGTCAACGTATCAATGGGTGGTGCGGAAGGTTCCGCAGCCATCATACGTGTACGGCTCCTCATGTTCATCTGAAACAAAATAAAATAAAATAAAATAAAATAAATAAAGATTGCTAATTAAAGATTTTAATCCAATAGAAACATAGCATAAACGATCCTCCACGCTAGTTACAAAAGAAACTCCTCTAAAACAATACTAAGCATGCTCAATATCAAGATTAGATCAAGAACAAGACCTAAGTCTAGATTGACAACGATGAAAGATTGAGTGAAGATTTAGTACAAATAAGTTAACGATCGGAGGAGAATCATAGCTTAGATCAATTGAGTGCAAGGAATTGAAGAAAGATTGAGTAAATTTGCAGATCCAATGGAGGTGGTTTGGAGTTTGGAGGAAGAAGAAAGAGAAAGATTGGTTTTGGGGATTTTTAGGTTACCTCCTTGTACTGTTTATGGCGGCGTGCATGGTATGAGCGGGTGGTACAGTCGAAACCCGCCCGTACCGGGTGACATACCTTGGGGGTGACAACTCCCTTTTGGTGATGCACTTAGTACGGGCGCGCACGCTCGTACTGCTGGTCGCTATCCATTTGGTACTTCTGCTTGAAATTGGATGGTTTGCTCGAGGGTACGGTACGGGCGCCTGCGACCGTACAAGTGGTCGTTACGAGCACTATTTCCTGTGGCAAAAATCAAAATGTCTATTGTTGGGGATATACTTTCCGGGTATCCTCACAGTCCTCACTGACCAGGGTGGCCCACTTCGGGTTAGAGCTTTGCTTCACGGGCGGCCCAGTCAGGGAGAATAGACGGAGTCCAATCCGGCTACAGGAAGGCCCAGAAGACTTACCGACACAGGCCCATTGTGTTACTTGTAGTTCAAGATGTACAACGTAACCGACTATTAGTCGTAGCCGGATAGATCTCTCCTGTAAACCCTAGGCCGGATATCTATATAAGCGGTCCTAGGGAGAGCCTTTAGGGCAACACAATAGTCTACAATCTCAACTCGCATAGGCAAACCCCTTGTAACCCATATTCCGGCCCTGCCGTATTACTGGATTACTAGCAGGAGTAGGATCCGTCCAAAGCCGGTGGATTCGAACCTGGGTAAACTTGTGTGCTCACCGTCCCGGAACACCGTACATCTCACACCCCTCTCTTCCACATGCCTCGAGGACCCCCTCATGGCGTACTTGTCATCAATCCGACGACAGTTGGCGCCCACTGATACATTGCAAATGTATCTATAATTTTTGATGTCCATGCTTGGTTTTATCTACTTTCTTATGTTTTGTCCACACTTTGGGGTACTTTTCATATGATTTCTTGGACTAACCTATTAACAAGATGCCACAGTGCCAGTTGCCTATTTTCTGCTGTTTTTGGTTCCAGGAAAGTTAGAAAATGAATATTCTCGGAATTGGACAGCACAAAAGCCAAAGTTCCTATTTTACCGGAACACTCACGGAGCCAGAATACGAGACGGAGGAGGGCCAGGGCCTGGCCACCCCCCAGGCGCGGGCTAGCCCTAGCCGCGCCACCAGGTGGTGTGGGCCCCCTGGCCGCCCACCGACCTTGCCTCCTTCGCCTATATATTCCTCCCGAGGCAGAAACCCTAAATAATCAATCAGAAATCCACGAAAAGTTCCACAGCACCGCCGCCACCGAAGGGGAGATTTGGGGGACAGAAAGTCTCTGTTCCAGCACCCTGCCGGGACGGGGAAGTGCCCCCGGAGCCATCTCCATCGATCTCCACCACCATCTACATCACCATTGCTGATTCCCATGATGAGGAGGGGGTAGTTCTCTCTCGAGGCTAAGGGTTCTACCGCTAGCTATGTGTTCATCTCTCTATTTATGCATGATCTTATTGAGATCATGAGCTTGTAATCTATAGATCTACCTTGCTACTCAAGTGCTTTAATATATCTCTGCTCTCCCCATGTGTGTGAAGTTGACAGTGTGCACACCATGGTGGCACTTAGGCTAGAGATTACAAATACTTGTTATGAGTTATATTTGGCGTTGGATATCTTTATGAAATTGTGGTGTTTGTTGAACTCATCTAGTACTCAAGGTGACAGTGTGGGGTTTTCTAGATGGTAAAGGCTTACTTTGAGGTGTGTTGATATATCCCTACCATGGATTAGAGTGTCCAACCGGAGAGTAGTTAAGAGTAGTATCATAAAGAGAAGCTATTTATACGAGAGTGTTCACTAGTGAAAGTATGATCCCTAGGCCTTGTTTCTAAGCACTGAAACAATGCTTGCTATTAGATCTATTACATGTTTGCTTTCTTCTATCTTTATTTCAATTTGCCTTTAGTCTTTTCCACACCATCAAGCTATTTTCTATCACCATTACCACTTATAATTATCCATACCACTTGTATTTTACTATCTCTTCGCCGTACTAGTGCACCTATACACCTGACAAGTGTATTTGGTGTGTTGGGGACACAAGAGACTTCTTGTATCTTGATTGCAGGATTGCTTGAGAGGGATACCTTTGACCACTTCCTCCCTGAGTTCGATAAACCTTGGGTGATCCACTTAAGGGAAACTTGCTGCTGTTCTACAAACCTCTGCACTTGGAGGCCCAACAACAGTCTACAAGAATAGAAGTGCGTAGACATCAAGCTATTTTCTGGCGCCTTTGCCGGGGAGGTAAGGTAAAAGGTATTCACGCCGGAGGATTAAAGAAGAAGAACCTCCAGAGGCAAACACCAATTTTCTGGCGCCGTTGCCGGGGAGGTAAGGTAAAAGGTACTCACATCCTCCGGTGTGAGTGCTCGAAGTTATTTCCTTTAGATTCTACAACTTTTTCTTTTTGTTTCTTGTTTTCACTAGTTAGGCTTAATGGAAAACAACAAAAAAATAGAGAGCTTTATAGTATTTATCTTGAGTTAGGACATGAAGTGTTTGAAGAGAAAATTAAAAAACCTATGGAACTTTATTTGCATGCTAATAGCAATGTTATTAGTATGAATTCTTTAAATACCATTATTTCCAATGCTATGGAAAATTCTAAGCTTGGGGAAGCTAGTTTTGATGAGCATGATATTTTTATTCCCTCAAGAACGGAGGAGAAAATTTACTTTGATGATACTATGCCTCCAAAATATGATGATTACAATGATGAGTATGATATTTTCAGTCCACCTACTATTGAGGAGAAAATTGATTATGATTATAATATGCCTCCTATATTTGATGATTATGGTGATGAGAATAATAATGATAGCTATTTTGTTGAATTTTCTCCCACTATAATTAATAAGAATGACTATATTTATGTGGAGAGTATTAATTCTTTTATGCATGTGGCTCATGATAAGAATGTTTTATGTGATAGTTATATTGTTAATTTCATTCATGTTGCTACTGAAAGTTATTATGAGCGAGGGAAACATGGTTTTATGTGTCTCAACAATATTAAGTTTCCCCTCTTTATGTTGAAAATTTTGAAGTTGCACTTGTTTTGCGTTCCGATACTTGTTGCTTTGTGCTTTCATGACTTGTTTCTTTACAAGATTATTTTGCATAGGAAGTGGGTTAGACTTAAATGTGTTTTGAATTTTCTTCTTGATGCTCTCTTTTACACTCAATTCATATTTCCTATGTGAGCATCTTCTCAAACTATCATGCCTAACTTAAAGGCGTTAAAGAAAAGTACTTATTGGGAGATAACCCAAAAGTTTTAGATGAGTCTTGGAAGTTATTACTTCAGTAATAACCGCTCCTTATCCTTTTTATTTGCTTTTTGTGCCAAGAGTAACCTCTAATGAGAGAGAAGTAATGATTGGGAAAGTTGCTGTCCCGAAACAGATTTCTGTGCTTCACCGTAAAAAATCGTTTAAAATCTCGAACGTCTTTTTGAGGCGTGAATTTTTGTGCTTCTGGCCCAGGTTGTTATCTAACTTTCGTTAGTTCAACACTTTTTGATTTGAGCAACATAAGGTCTTTGAAAAAATTCGTCTTTACCTGCTGGTCTGTTTTGACAGATTTCTGCCATTTTCTGCATTTGCTTCTTGTTGGTTCCTTTTTGAGTTCTTTTGGGGAATTGAGATTTTTCAGGGAAGTGCTTCAGTAGCTAGTGTTTTAATGGAAGTTTTATTGGTGTTGAAACTGAACCCAAAGACTTATTATCTTGAGTGCACTAATGTTGCTAATAAAGATTGTGTGAAGTTTTGTATGAAGGAAAAATTTCAGGTGTATGGAAGGAATGAGTAATGAGATGAAGGATGGACTAAATCTCAAGCTTGGGGATGCCACGCGTGTCACCCCAAGAAATATCCAAGAAGTACAAGCGTCAAAGCTTGGGGATGCCCAAGGCATCCCCTTCTTCATCAATAAAAATCCCAGGTTTCTTCCAAACGCTTCATTTTTATTGTTTCATGCACAGTTGTGTTGTTCTTGGAGCATCTTCTTTTTCGTTTTCGTTTTGGTTTTTAGTTTGCTTGGTTTGCTTAGTTTGCTAAATAAATTGGTTGGACCCCCTCTTTCATACATTGGTTTTCAAATAGTTTGGTTTGGATTAAAAAGAGTAGGAAAAGCTCATGCTTAAGTGGTAAAGAGAGTTTATTTTTGATTGTGGCCTATGCTTTGTCATGCCATGCTTGATATGTTTTTGGCTTTATGCTTAGTATTCTTTGCTGTAGCATGACTTTTTATAAACGATTGAGATTGCTTAATGTGCCTTGGATGAATCATGCGTTGTTTTAGCATATTAAAGCATAGTATTGTGGTATTCTCCTTTCATGTTTTATTTGGGTTGACTTGGCACATGCTCCCACCATGTTATGACTATCCCAAGTCACCATAAGCCTTTATGATCCTTTAGTTTTCAACTTGTAGTATCACTTTATGCTTTGATCAATGATGTTTTGTCGCTCTGCATGATTATGGCCATTATTGCTCTCTTAGTTTGTCGCTCCCAGTCTTTTGCTAGCCTCCATAACCAAGTATGAGTTCCACTCATGCATCCAACTCCTTAAACCAAGTTATTCCAAAGATTCCACCATACCTACCTACTAGCATATGCTATTCCAAGTATATTCATGTTTTTGTTTACCTTCTGAATTAAACTTGTTATGAGAAAACTAGTGATTAAAGCTCTCACGAACTTGATGGCACACTTTACTTTTCTTGCCCTTAATAAACTTGAACCATTGTGTCGTCTATGTTGTATATGCTTGCACTTATTTGTTGGGAATTAGCAAAACCATGATGTCATGGGGAACGCTTTCAACTTGCACTGGTACTTTGTACCTAGTTGATATCACGCTCTTTTGTCTATGGATGTCGTCGGTGTGAAATGAAAGGGGAGCTTGTAAGTCCATGGAGTTATGTATATGTGTTAGAGAAACGCCTGGGCCGCTGGTCTAATCCATGCTGACATGGTGGAAACCTGCAGCATTACCATAATGAGCTATCTATGAAGCATTCTTCTTATAAAAAAAGAGTCCCATATTAAGAAAATAGAGAAAAAGAAAAAAAAAGAGTTTATGAAAATAGGAAAGAGAGAAAAAAGCACCATATTCCCATGGTAAATAAGAAGATTGCTGAGATGCTCGTTGTCTGCTTGCCTTGTCATTTTGATATGGGGGGATTCTTCCGTATCATCAGGCAAGGGGTACCCCGTTGGCGGTTCTCTATGATACACATGTACTTACGATGACAAGAACTTACCGGTGACTAAACTTGAGTAGCATGAGGAGCGGCCCTCGTATTCAAGGGACATGATATTTCCAACTTATACTTTGTCAAGCATGTACACCATAGTTTGTTCACATTAACCTTAATCACTTCAAGATGCTTATGATAGGGGCAATGAGAGCTGAAAGCTCTAAGTACTATAATTTTTGGAAGCTCTTTATGAAACTTGAATCTCTGCTTCCTTCTATGAAGGCCTTTCTTCCACTTATATATTGAGTCTCCACCTTCTACCTTTATGCACCTACTTTGAGAGCATAGTGACCATTCTTAGTTCAATGTGCATTGTCCCAAGACTTGTTGATTGATGCATAACTTTGATATTGCTTGTTCGTAAACTATTTGTATCTAGTCACTCTTATGAACTTTGAAGGTGTGTTATGCATTTATGTTTGCTACTCTATGAGGGACAAGCTGAATACTATTACGCTATGTTTTCTTTATGTGAAACAAACAAACGTCTTGCAAAGCATTGTTATTCATGAATCTTTTGTTTGTGCCTTTTCATGTTGCATCATAGTTGCTTTGTCTTATTGCTAGAACTTTATCTTTCATGTTATGATTGAAGTACTATGATCCCAGCTTTCAATGTTTTACAAATACTTTGATCAAGTTTATGATGGTGCATGTCACCTCAAAAATTATTCTTTCTTTTTATCACTTACCTACTCGAGGACGAGCAGGAGTTAAGCTTGGGGATGTTGATACATTGCAAATGTATCAATAATTTTTGCTGTTCCATGCTTGGTTTTATCTACTTTCTTATGTTTTGTCCACAGTTTGGAGTACTTTTCATATGATTTCTTGGACTAACCTATTAACAAGATGCCATAGTGCCAGTTGCCTGATTTCTGCTGTTTTTGGTTCTAGGAAAGTCAGAAAATGAATATTCTCGGAATTGGACGGGACAAAAGCCAAAGTTCCTATTTTACCGGAAGACTCACGGAGCCAGAATACGAGACGGAGGAGGGCCAGGTCCTGGCCACACCCCCCAGGCACGGGCTAGCCCTAGCCACGCCACCAGGTGGTGTGGGCCCCCTGGCCGCCCACCGACCTTGCCTCCTTCGCCTATATATTCCTCCCGAGGCAGAAACCCTAAATAATCAATCAGAAATCCATGAATAGTTCCGCAGCACCGCCGCCACCGAAGGGGAGATTCGGGGGACAGAAAGTCTCTATTCCGGCACCCTGCTGGGACAGGGAAGTGCCCTCGGAACCGTCTCCATCGATCTCCACCACCATCTACATCACCATTGCTGATTCTCATGATAAGGAGGGAGTAGTTCTCTCTCGAGGCTAAGGGTTCTACCGGTAGCTATCTGTTCATCTCTCTCTTTATGCATGATCTTATTGAGATCATGAGCTTGTAATCTATAGATCTACCTTGCTACTCAAGTGCTTTAATAGATCTCTGCTCTCCCCATGTGTGTGAAGTTTATAGTGTGCACACCATGGTGGCACTTAGGCTAGAGATTACAAATACTTGTTATGAGTTATATTTGGAGTTGGATGTCTTTATGAAATTGTGGTGTTTGTTGGACTCATCTAGTACTCAAGGTGACAGTGTGTGGTTTTCTAGATGGGAAAGGCTTACTTTGAGGTGTGTTGTTATAGCCCTACCATGGATTAGAGTGTCCAACCGGATAGTAGTATCATAAAGAGAAGATATTTATATGAGAGTGTTCACTAGTGAAAGTATGATCCCTAGGCCTTGTTTCTAAGCACTGAAACACCGTTTGCTATTAGATCTATTACATGTTTGCTTGCTTCTATCTTTATTTCAGTTTGCCTTTAGTCTTTTCCACACCATCAAGCTATTTTATATCACCATTACCACTTATAATTATCCATACCACTTGTATTTTACTATCTCTTCGCCGAACTAGTGCACCTATAAACCGGACAAGTGTATTTGGTGTGTTGGGGACACAAGATACTTATTGTATCTTGATTGCAGGATTGCTTGAGAGGATATACCTTTGACCACTTCCTTCCCGAGTTCGATAAACCTTGGGTGATCCACTTAAGGGAAAAATTGCTACTGTTCTACAAACTTCTGCACTTGGAGGCCCAACAACTATCTACAAGAATAGAAGTGCGTAGACATCACCCACCATGGGGCAAGTGAGCTTCGGATCTGCGTTCCGAGCGGAATCTGCAAGAATCGGAATCAGCGAGACTATCGCCGTCAGTCGCATCCTCTACTCTAGCGACGTCCCTCTCATCGTTCTCGACGAGACTTGGATTCTGGCTAGGGAAGCCGTGACCACCTACACCATCATGTCTTTTGGTGAGATCGATGTTTACATCGGTTTCGCTGAACCTGCTCCACCCAGCGGTGATGATAGAGGTAGAAGAAATTTCTGGCCCCCCTTTGTCCGCGGAGGTGGCAGAGTTCTGGATCTCAGAAAATCCTAATCCCACCCAGCCCGCACCAGTTGCGGAGATAGTGGAGAAATCCAAGCCTGAAGCAGACCTGGCGGTCCAAGTTGAATCTGGAGTGGATCTCCCTGAAGAGACCGAATCCCAGATCGAGCCACCCGCTAAAGTCGAAATCCGGGAGGAGCAATGCAACAACGATGGTTCTGGCTCTGATGACGCCGGGATGGACAGGCCTTTCCTGAGATACACACTAAGACGCATGATAATGCAAAACTCAGGCGTAGACGAAATCCTCGAGACCATCAAACGTTTCGACGAAGCCTACTATGAAGACCGCAGTTATCTCAGGAGGGGCGCGTCGCACTTTTTCGGATATGTGTGCTCCAGGTCCGGCTTTGCTGATGTTGGAGATAAGACCGACTCCGTGCTGGAGGCTATCGGAATAAGCATCGAATTACCGGCATCCTCGGATGATTCGATGACGTCGGCAGATTTCCGGAAGTTCTCCGTGGAATATGAAGAGGAGGTTAACTCCACAGCTGCTGCAAAAGGAGAAGACATGAATGAAGGATCCGGAGAAATCTCTCCCAAAGAACGGGACAATATGGATCTCGGAGATAATCCTGAGAACCAAATGGCCAAAAGTACCGATCAAAGTTCGACTCTAGGAAGCGGGCCCAAAGCTGTGTTTGCTACCGGCACTGCCAAGAAGGCAAAGAAGAAGGACAAGAAGAACAAGACCCCGGCAAAAGATCCTCCGGCAGAGGAGGTGATTGCCGAGGAATACGAGGAAGACTCGGATGGAGCACTTATCCCAGATGAGCCCAAAGAAGAGTCGATGGATGGACACGTGATCACTGAAGGTGCGCGTAAACTCATCGATACTGCATTAACCACACCTATTCCTACAGCTGCAGAACACACTGCTGAAGAGCTGGACGAAAGGGCCCAGGCCCTAGAAGCGTGTTGCCAAGTACTCCTCGATGAAGCCAAAAATCTCGAGGAAGAAAAAAACCGCATGGCAGCTGCGGAGAAGTACAACTCCAGGCAACATCAGAAGACCAGGAAACGTCATACTCATGACGACCAGTTCCCGTAGATTCACAAAGTCCTCTTTGGAGGAGAACATGGGATGCCTCGGCTTGACAACAATGGGGATTGGGTGTATCCGACACCAGTACAGAACACCGTTGCAGCTCGAGAAATCCTATCGGCTAATCCAGGCCTAGAACAGATCCGATTGGGCATTAAGCTACTCAACAAGGGCCTAGAGCAGCAAAAGGTCGCCCTGTCCGGAAGCCAAAAGATGGTCTCTCATTCTAACCAATGTTGCACGGATCTGGGCCTGGGCTGACATAAGACCCCAACGTGTTCTGGAACAACACCATCATTCCAACTGTCGGGAAGACAACTACTCAAGAACCGGATCTTCAGGACAGCACCACAAAGCTGCACGTGACTGGCGTAACGTTAACCCAGTTGTAGAGCAAGAGGCAATCGCTACACTGAATCCGAGGAATCCTCCTCGGCGAGAGTCGAAAGATCACAGGGAAGAATATAAAGAGAAATTTTGGGAGGAGGACTGACAAAGAATGCCACCTCCTAGACACACAAGTCGTCCGGCTGACGGGCGAGGAAACGACGGACACCATGGCGAGACAAACAGACAGGGGGCTCGTCACAAGGAAGACCCTCCCGGAACCGGAATAGTGACGCTCCGGACGGAGGTCGGCGATCAGCCGGAAATAACCCAGCTGCTCCCCCCTCTCCATGAAGTACCCATCACAACGGATCCCAAGGAGGCCAAGGAAGGCGTCGTGGTGGAGGAGGTGGTGGCAGAAGCCGAAGTCCGGCTCCAAGGCACCGCAGCCATAGCCGTCACTCAAGATGATCTCTATCCCCAAATGACGCAAGGCATAGGATCAACTCCAATATAGAGGCGTGGCGGTATGAAAATGATGACATATACATGGGCCCAAAGTGCTTCGGACCACGCATAAGAGCTACAAAATTCCCGGAAGGATTTTCTATCTCAAGACATATTCAAGCCTACGACGGCATAGCTCGGCCAGATACCTGGCTCCAGGATTTCTTCCAAGCTTGCTATATCGCCAAAGGCGGAAACAGCCTGGTCGCAACCTGATATCTCCCACTCATTTTGCGGAAGACGACACGATCATGGATCAATAAACTTCCGGAGAACACCATCCACAACTGGTATGACATACAAAGCGCGTTCTTTCAGAATTTCAAAGGCACATATCGGAGGCCCTATACGGTAGGAGACCTACAGCGTTGCACTCAGAAAGCCGGAGAAACTTGCTAGGATTTTCTCGGATGATGGATCGACACCAAGAACTCCTGTGAAGGAGTAAATGACCAAACTACGATTGAAGCTTTCATTGCAGGTCTTCCAATTGGTTTACTACGTCATCGCTTGAAATGTGACAAAGTCACTGATTTGGGGGAGATGATAGAAACAACGAGCAAGTATGCAGATGCTGATGATGACGCAGAGGGATTACTCAATGCCCTAGCTGTGCCACAGTCGGCAAAACAACCAAAGCAACAAGCTCAGAAGCGCAAGAATACCTCGGAAGAAAATCCCAACGTAGAAACAGCAGTGGTCACTGCTACTTTCGGGTCTGGAGGACGAGGAGGAAAAGGAGGTGGCCACAGACACGGTCGTGGGACGTCAAGAGTTCAAGGTAGAGGAGACCAGCAACCCAGAAAAACCTACTCTTGGGCCAACATTGCCAATAACCCATGTGTGCATCACCTAGACGCCAATGGGGGCTCATCCCACACAAACGCCGAGTGTCGTTTTAATGACGACATTAAGAGAGATGATACCACTAGCTACAGGGCTAAGCAGAAGAAGGGAAAGAAGAATCCCGAAAAGGATAAAGAGACCAAGGAAGATTCCAACATGGAGGAAGCTGATGCTTCAAATCCCAAGCCGGAAGGGAAGAAAAACTTTTCGACCAAGAAAGACACGTACGTCACCTTGCTTGGATCTCAACCAGCAAAGGTCAAGAAAGTAGTTCTACATGAGCTCAACGCAACAGTTCTGGCTGTCCCATAATTCTTGGACTGGTCGGAAGTGGCAATCACCTTTGACCGCGCTGATCATCTGCCTAAGTTACATAAGCGAGGAAAATACGCCTTAATCGTTAATCCACTTATTGACGGTTATGGTTTCTCCAAGACTCTCATGGACGGCGGCAGCAGCATCAATATTCTGTATGTCGAAACGCTACGCCGGATGAAGATCTCGGAGACCCAGCTGAACCACAGCTCTGTGATCTTTCACGGGGTCGTCCCAGGAAGACAAGCAAATTCTCTGGGAGAAATCACTTTGGATGTTACCTTTGGAACTCCAAAGAACTATCGGACGGAAGCACTTTCCTTCGAAGTGGTCCCGTTCAAGAGCGCGTACCACGCTATATTCGGACGTCCGGCTTACTAGGCTTTTATGGCTCGTCCATGTTACATTTACAATATGATGAAAATTCCAGGTCCCAATGGCGTGATCACCATCAGGGGAGACCCGAAGAAAGCGCGAGAGTGCGAGGATGGAAATGCCGCCTTTGTTGAAGCCGTGTTGCACACCCAGGAGTACTAGGAGATCAACAAGAGCATAGATCCATCCGAGATGCCCACAACGAAGAAGGAGGTGACAAAGCTGAATCCGTAGTTCAAGGCATCAGAAGAGACGAAGAAGACGCCGTTGAAGGATGATGACCCCTCCAAGCTGACCCAGATAGGCGTAGGCCTAGATAGCGCATAGGAAAGCGCGCTCGTCAAGTTCCTCCAAGCAAATCAAGATATCTTCGCATGGCAGCCATCTGACATGACTGGAGTACCTAGGGAACTTGCCGAGCACTCTTTAAATGTAAACCCGAACGCTAAACCTGTCAAACAGTCCTTACGATGTTTCGACGATGAAAAGCGTAAGGCAATAACTAAAGAACTAGCACAGCTTGAGTTAGTCGGATTCATAGAAGAGGTCATCCACACTGAGTGGTCGACCAATCCTGTAATGGTCCCTAAAAAGGACACCACTAATTTAAGGATGTGTGTTGATTATACTTCCTTGAACAAGGCTTGCCCCAAAGATCCGTTCGCTCTGCCTAGGATTGATCAAGTTATCGATTCTACGGCAGGCTTGGAACTCCTCTATTTTCTCGACGCATATTCCGGTTATCACCAAATCCAGATGAAGGAATCTGACAAAGTCAAAACTTCATTCATAACCCCCTTTGGAACCTTCTGTTTTGTTACGATGCCCTTTGGGCTGAAGAATGCAGGAGCTACGTACCAACGCACAATACAACGTTGCCTCCACGATCAAACCGGACGCAATGTGCATGCATATGTGGATGATATTGCGGTGATGTCCAAAAAGAAGGAAACGTTGATTTCCGACTTGGAGGAAACATTCGCCAATCTACCAAAATACAACATTATGCTTAATCCAAAGAAATGCTTCTTTGGAATCCCAGCCGGAAAATTGTTAGGATTCATCGTGTCTCAAAGAGGCATAGAGGTGAACCAAGACAAAATCAAGGCTATACTCAATATTTCCAGGCCAACTCGCCAGAAGGACGTACAAAGACTAACTGATTGCATTGCTGCAGTCAGTCGGTTTGTAAGCCGGCTCGGTGAAAGAGCCGTACCATTATACAAACTCCTGAAAAAGACCAAGGATTTTGTGTGGACCGACAAAGCTGAAGCTGCACTACAAGACCTGAAAACAGTACTCTCGTCTTCTCCTATCCTTGCTGCACCAGAACCACAGGAACCGATGTTGCTCTATCTTGCTCCGACAAACAAAGTCGTCAGTATCGTTATGGTAGTGGAGAGACCAGAGGAAAATCAGGAACACTTGGTGCAGCGCCCAACTTACTTTCTCAACAAGGTCTTAACAGAATCAAAACAACGGTATCCGCACTATCAAAAGCTAGCTTATGGTGTGTTCTTAGCATCCCGTAAGCTACAACATTATTTTTAGGAACATCGAATTATCATGGTGAGCACAGCTCCCATGAGAGATATAATCAATAACAGTGACGCCATAGGACGCGTCACCAAATGGGGCATAGAGCTTTCAGCCTTTGATATTGAGTATAAACCTCGGACAACAATCAAATCCCAAATCCTTGGCGACTTTGTTGCTGATTCGACAGAGACAAAGGAGAATATGACCCTCCCTGAGTCAGAATATTGGACCCTATATTTTGATGGGTCTAAGGCTCGTGGGGGCTCGAGGGCTGGCGTGGTGCTCAAATCACCCCAAGGAGATAAACTTTTATATGTGTTGCAGATCCACTTCACAACGACAAATAATATTGCCAAGTATGAAGGACTGCTGCATGGAATCCGGATTGCTAAGGATATCGGCATCCGACGTTTGATGTGTTACGGAGATTCGGATCTTGTTGCTCAGCAAGTGTCGGACATTTGTAATGCAAATAAACACATGGCATCATATAAAGCTGTCGTGGATGATCTATCTAAATCGTTCGAAGGGTTTGAGGTTCAACACATCCCTCGAGCAGAAAATGAGGAAGCAGATGCATTATCTCAGATAGGCTCTGCACGGAAAGAGGTCCCGGATGGCGCTATTTTAGAGCACCTCAAAGTTCCCTCAATAAAGGGAGTGGATGAGGAATATCCGACCAAAGCCGACTCACCTTTGATAGCAGTTATGGCTGTAATTCTCAGCTGGACTCAACCCTACCTTGACTATTTGGTAGATGGCAAATTACCCGAAGACGAAGTTCTGAGCCGACAGATTATCTGACGAGCAAAAGCCTATACTGTAGTTAGTGGTGAGCTGTATAAGCGGAGTGTATCTGGGGTTTTTCAGCACTGTGTATCTCCGGAAGAAGGAGTGGAAATCTTAAGAGAAATCCACGAAGGTGAGTGTGGTCACCATGCTGCACCCAAATCTTTAGTGGCAAAAGCTTTCCGACACGGTTTTTTCTGGCTTACAGCCAAGGAAGATGCCGAACGGCTGGTCAAGACGTGCAAAGGCTGCCAAAAGTACGCTAAACAAGCTCATGTTCTGGCTGATCAGCTGCGAACCATACCTATAACATGGCCTTTCGCGGTATGGGGGCTTGACATGGTAGGACCGTTTAAACGGGCTCCAAGTGGATTTACTCACCTATTAGTGATGGTGGATAAATTCACCAAATGGATTGAGGCTAAACCCGTCACTAGTTGTGATGCAGCAACATCCAAAAGATTTGTCGAGGATGTTATAATCCGGTATGGTTATCCGCATAGTATAATCACGGACAACGGGAGTAATTTCTCTATGGGAGAACTTGCCGAATTCTGCAACGAACAAAATATCCGGCTTGACATTGCGTCAGTCGCACATCCGTAGGCTAACGGACAAGTCGAACGAGCAAATGGTTTAATCCTACAATGCCTAAAACCGAGACTCGAAGCACCACTACGACGTGCTGCGGGGGCTTGGGCAGAGGAATTACCTTCTGTAATATGGAGTTTACGAACAACTCCGAACAGGTCAACTGGATACACACCTTTCTTCTTGGTTTATGGCGCAGAAGCAGTTCTTCCTAGTGATTTGATTCACACTTCTCCTAGAGTGGCCGCGTATATCAAAGAGGATGCCGAGATTTCTCGACAAAATGATATTGACTGAGTCGAAGAAGTTCGTGTCGTTGCTGAAATGAGATCAATAGCCTATCAGCAGAAGTTGCACAAGTATCATAGCCAGAGAGTCAGGAACCGGTCTTTCAATAAGGGTGATGGGGATATGCCAAAGGGGGTATGCCCAGCAGGACGTTCCGATTGGGCCGAAGGGCCTGTGAGTGTGCCTAGAAGACGACGACTGGACTACAACTGAAGGAGAAGCCTGGCGACTGGAAGCTAAAGGCCCGAAAGCATATCTGAAGCCTAGTTGGATTAGGTCAGAAAGCCTCCGAGTCCGTATCTAGCTCGGTTGTAACTTGTAAACCCTAGCAAGGTGAGTCCTATATAAACCTCCCTAGAGTATCCTAAGGACACATGTTCCATCATACACCCCCTCAAGCGACTCGCTGCTTAGACGCCGAGCTTGCCACCCCTATAACTCGCTCTCCAATAATCTAATCTAGCAGGATTAGGTCTTTACCCTCCGGGGGGCCGAACCTGGGTAAACCCATGTGCATCCGCCCCCATCTCGCACCGCGGATGGCCGCCAACTCTTCCTCACGTTACAATCAATTGCTTCCAGTGGCAGCGACTGCCGTGGCCATTTCCACGACAGTGGCGCCCACCGTGGGGTATAGCGGGACTGGCCTGAGTTTTGCAGCGAGACCCTACTCGCCGATCGATCGGCCGCTCGCCACCGGTCGCATGATCGCCATCGGCGGGATCTTACAGATCCTGCCCAGCAGCTACATCCTGGCTACACGCCCGGTCACTCACGGCGCGGTGATGCCGGTCGACTCCATCAACCTCTTCGTCAGCTTCACTGGCGCGGTCGACCCAGCTGCAACGGTGATCGTTGGCGGATCGCCGCTGCACCACGATCTGCTCTCGGAGGAGCAGGTCCGCTCCATCAGGAGCCTCGTCACCAAGTACGACTCGGCCGCCAGCGACGTGGACGATACCAACGCCGCCACCAACGATGAGGCCCTAAACGACGATGCCGACTCCGCGACCCCTGCCTCGGCCGATGGATCTATCACTACCGCATCACGAGAGGACTCCATCACGCGAGTCTCCAACCCGGAGGATTTCGAGGACACCTCCATCCTCGGGATCTTTGACTCCGACTCCGGCTCGGAATCGCCCAAAGACTTCCACACCAGATCCAATCGCTTCAACGCGATCTACATGGCGGGCAACACGGCCGTCCCGCCAGATCCGTTCGCCACCCCAATCCTGCCAACTGCGACGGCCACAGAGGTGGAGGAAGCCCGCCTGCGGCTCGCGGAGGCCCAACGCAACAAACTCGCCGAGCGTGAGAAATACTGTGAGATCCAGGCACATGGCTTAATAGGATTGATAGGATACCCATATCAACAAGTTGCAACTTCTTTTCCGGAAGCTCATTCGAAAAGGACTCTAAGGTTAAGCGTGCTTGGCCTAGAGCAATTCTAGGATGGGTGACCGACCGGGAAGTGGGTAACCGGGTGCGCACAAGTGAGGACAAAGTGCGCAGAAAAGACTAGTGTTGGTCTGTGGGGCCAGTCTAGATATCCTATTAAGCTGCCAGGAGTGACACCCCCCGGGCCCAGGAGTGGACGGGGTGTTCAAGTGGTATCAGAGCCGACCCTTGCGATTACACGGGTGTGTGCGGGTCAGTGGCGGGACATGTGGAGCATGGCGCGTGTGGCCCGGAGTGGACACGACATGGCACATGTGTCGAGACTGGACGCACAGACGCGTGCCAAGAGGGAATGTTCCTGGGGTGTGCTTGATCGATGAGGGCATCGATCTTCTAAAGGGTGGGTGTATGTGAGATCCAGGCACATGGCTTAATAGGATTGATAGGATACCCATATCAACAAGTTGCAACTTCTTTTCCGGAAGCTCATTCAAAAAGAACTCTAAGGTTAAGCATGCTTGGCCTAGAGCAATTCTAGGATGGGTGACCGACCGAGAAGTGGGTAACCGGGTGCGCATAAGTGAGGAAAAAGTGCGCAGAAAAGACTAGTGTTGGTTTGTGGGGCCAGTCTAGATATCCTATTAAGCTGCCAGGAGTGACACCCCTCGGGCCCAGGAGTGGACGGGGTGTTACAAATACCGCCTCGAGCGGGAAACGGCGCGGGAGCTATCGCTCTATCACCAGCGCCGCATCAGGACCCGCCTGAACTCCAACATCCAGGGTCGCGTCCTGAACTTCAACGACGAAAGCGCCTTGCACGCTTCGCCAAGCGCGAATACTGCGAGAATGCGCCGCCAGGCGGAAGCAACCCCGCGAGACCACCACCCGGCGCACCGGCGACCGGAGCCCCTCCACCACCCATCGGCCGCATGCCTCAAGCCCACGACGCCAACAGACTACCACTATACTCCACCCCAATGGACAACGTCGTCACGGTCGACGCCGCGATCGCCAACCTCGACGTCCAAGGCGACGACGCGCTACAGATCCAGTACGCCAAGGCCCTACTCATCAGGGCCGTCGAGCAGCAAGTTGCGGGAGTCGACCCGCGGGGGCGGATGTACTCCCGCTCCTCAGCAAGAAGGGTGGCATCAAGCGGCCACCCCACCATCACCAACGCATTGACTTGCCCACGACCGCAGCCCCTGGCGAACCAACCACGGACTGCCAACCCTGCGCTGTCCACCAACGAGCCGCGACCGGCAAATAACACGGTCGCCGCCAACGGGCATCCCCTTGATTCCCGAACGAACATCATCAACAACCAGGCGTGGCGGGCGCGCCAGCCCAACGACTTGAGGCACACCCTCACCAACCGCGGCGACCCAGAACCAAGATGCTCGCTTAGTCGAGTCGGGCCGCAATGCTTCGGGCCCATGATCCGCGGGGAAAAATACCCCGCTAACTTCAAGGCACGCAAGGAGATCGAAAAGTACGACCCGACGTACAATCCCGCTGTCTGGCTGGACACATACCTCATGGCAATGGGAATCACAGGCCACGCCGACTTGCTCGCCGCTCGCTACCTCCCCCTGATGATGGAGGGTGTGACTCGGCAATGGATCAACACCCTCCCCGCCGACAACATCGATTCCTGGGAAGAAATGCGGGACGCCTTCATTAGGCACTTCGAGGGCTCCTACACCCACGCCACCACCATAGAAGACCTGGAGCGATGCATCCAGGGACAACGCGAGTCGACTCGCCGTTGGATTCAAATATGGCAAGAACTATGGATCAATGCCTCCGGCATCCACCCAGACACGGCGATACATTGCTTCAAGAACGCGTGCCGGTACGAACCCCTGGTCGCTAAGATCAAGAGGGTCTACCGGACGCTCGACAACATCCCCGGCCTCCTCAAGATCGCCAAGCGCTACGCGGAGGAGGACCCCAACCAAGACTCCGACGACGAGTCGGGAGGAAGACGCCGAACCAACATCCATGATAGCGGGCGCCCACACGACATGCGCTACAGCAACACCCGCATTACCGGCAAGCGTCGCACGGACGGGCGAGTCGAATTCGTTGCCAACGGCGGCTACGGCCAGCGTGACCCCAAGAGCTACCGCCGCGACGGAGGAAATTACCGCGACAACGGAAACTACCGCTCCAACAATACAGTGAGGCCGAAATTCGACCCCGCTGCCCTGATCAACCAGCCCTGCATCTACCATAGCAGGGAGGGAAAACCCGCCACCCACACCACCGCTGATTGCCACTCTCTCAAAGATATTGAGAAGGCGAGACGAGCAAGGGAGGACCACAATAACAACCCACCTCAGGACAACGGGAATGGCAGCGGCTTCGGCACCACCGTCGGCTCGCTACACACCTTCACCGGACTTGGCACCAAGCGCGAGAAGAAGGTGCTCACCCGTGCGGTCGCCGTCAACGCAGTGACATAGGTCGACATCCCTCGCTTCCTCAACTGGTCCGAGCAGAGCATCACCTGGAGTATAGGACCACGCGCCAAGAATCGAATACCCAGGGCGAGTCGCCCTGGTAGTCAGGCCGAAGGTGGCCGACTACTGGCTGCCCAAGACACTAATGGACGGCAGGAGCTCGATCAACATCATGTACCTGGACATGTTCAAGAGGCTCCAGCTCCCAGAAGCAGCCATTGAGCCAACCCTGACGACCTTCCACGGTATCATCCCCGGTTGGAAGGCGTACCCGATCGGAAAAGTGACGCTGCCAGTCACCTTCGGCAATCCGGCAAACTACCGCACGGAGAGGATCGTATTCGAGCTGGTGAACTTCCGCAGCCCCTACCACTGCGTCCTGGGTTGCCAGGCATTTGCAAAGTTCATGGCGACCCCACACTACGCCTACAACATGATGAAGCTCCCCGGGCCAAGCGGCATCATCACCATCCACGGCGACCCCGACATGGCCATGGAATGCGAGGACAAAGGAGCCGGGCTTGCCGACGCCGTCATCGCTGTGGAGACCGACCACGCGGAGGAGCTCGTGAAATATGCGGGCAACATCAACAAGGACGACCCCACCATCCTGAAGAAACCAACCGCTGCGAACTCCACATTCGAGGCGACCACGCACACCCACACCGTCGAGCTCGTCCCAGGCGACTCCAGCCAGACGGTCACCATCGGGGCGCACATGAGCCCCGCATAGGAAAGCACGCTCATCGGGTTCCTCCGTGAGAACCGCGACATCTTCGCATGGAAACCATCCGACATGCCAGGTGTCCCGAGGGAACTCGTTGAGCACAAATTCAACGCCGACCCCAAAGTGCGACCAGTAAAACAGTCACTACGGCCCTTCAATGAAGAGCGTCGTCGAGCAATCGCCGAAGAAGTACAGCGCCTGCTAGCCGCAGGCTTCATTCGGCCAATCAAATACTCCAAGTGGCTGGCAAACCCAGTCCTGGTTCTAAAAAAGAACAACACATGGAGAATGTGTATCGACTACACCAACCTCAACAGCGCCTGCCCGAAGGAGGAGTTCGTCCTACCGCGCATCGATCAGATCATCGACTTGACCGCGGGATCGGAGTCGATGTGCTTCCTCGATGCTTACTCTAGTTATAACCAGATCAAGATGGCGGTCGAGGATGAGGAGAAGACGGCGTTCATCACGCCATTTGGCGCCTTCTACTACACGGCCATGACGTTTGGCCTCAAGAACGCCGGCGCCACATACCAGAGATGCATGCAGGAGTGCCTAGCGAGCCAAATTGGCCGCAATATTCACGTCTACATCGACAACGTGGTGGTAAAATCCACCCGCCAGGACGACCTGCTCGACGACCTAGCCGAAACCTGCGCAAACCTGCGGAGGTACAACATCAAGCTGAACCCCAGAAAATGCACCTTCGGCGTCCCCACCGGACAACTCCTAGGATATGTAGTCTCCAAGCGAGGCATCAAAGCCAACCCCACCAAGATCGACACCATCGCGCGACTCGGGAAACCGGAGTGCCTGCGCGACGTCCAGAAGTTGGCAGGGCGAGTCGCGGCTCTCAGTCGCTTCATCCCCCGACTAGGCGAGAAGGCAATGCCCCTCTACCGCCTGATGCGCAAGAACCCCACGTTCCAATGGGACGCGGAAGCCGATGACGCACTCAAAGCGCTCAAAGAAGTGCTACTCGCGGCTCCACTCCTCGCTGCTCCACTCGACAAAAAGCCAATGCTCGTCTACATCGCGGCCTCCACTCGAGTCGTCAGTGCCGTGATGGTCGTCGAACGACCGGAGGAGGGCAAGGAGTGCCTCATACAGCGCCTTGTCTACTACATCAGTGAAGCCTTGACATATTCCTGACAGCGCTACCCACAGTACCAAAAACTGGTGTACGCGGTATTCCGAGCTCAGCGGCGACTCCCACACTACTTCCAGGAGCACCCGATCACGGTAGTCTCCTCCGCACCCCTGCAATACATAATACGCAATCGCGAGGTGACCGGGCGAGTCGCCAAGTGGGCCGTCGAAATCGGCCTCCACAACATCAAATACGAGCCCTACAAAACGATCAAGTCACAAGCCCTGGCTGATTTCCTTGCAGATTGGGGAGAAGCACGGCAGCCAGAGAAGCTCCCGTACCTCCACTACTGGTCGCTCCATTTTGACGGCTCCAAGAATGCCGGCGGCGCAGGGGCTGGGGTCATACTGACCTCTCCTAAAGGAGACAAGCTCCGCTACGTGCTCCACCTCAACTTCAAGCCCTGCACCAACAACATGGAAAAATACGAGGCCCTCCTTCACGGCATGAGAGCCGCTAAGGAGATGAACGTCAACCACTTACGATGTTATGGCGACTCCGACCTAGTCCTCGGCCAAGTCACCGGGACGTGCGACGCCGTCTCCCCAACAATGATCGCGTACCGCCAAGCGGTAGACCAGTTGGGAGGACACTTCAACGGCTACTCCGTCGAGTGGATCGATAGGCGCAAAAACAAGGAGGCAGATGCCCTTTCCCGCATCGGATCGACCCGACAAGCGCCACCAGTAGGCGTCTTCCTCGACATCATCCACAAACCGTCGGTTAGCCCACCAAAAGAGATCGACGTCGGGATACCACTGCAACCAGAACCGGCCTTAGTCGCCATGGTTGTGGAGCCTAGCGACTGGACATCACCATACGTTGCCTTCCTGGAGCACAAAATCCTACCAAGCAACGAGACGGAGGCGCGAATGATCATGCGCCA
The DNA here is from genome assembly GCA_916181665.1 of Avena sativa. Classification (NCBI taxonomy): domain Eukaryota; kingdom Viridiplantae; phylum Streptophyta; class Magnoliopsida; order Poales; family Poaceae; genus Avena; species Avena sativa. Next base: position 620,457,392 of record OV702288.1, on the reverse strand, counting down.
CTGCAAATCCTTCGTCATGATCAACGACGAGCTCCACAGACGCAGCGTGACTAGCGTGTTCCAGCGCTGCGTACAGCCAGAAGAAGGCCGCAAGATCCTCCAGGACATTCACGCTGGCGCCAAGTCGCTAGTCGCCAAGGCCATGTGGCACGGTTTCTACTGGCTCACCGCACACTCCGACGGCACCAACATCGTCCAGCGATGCGTCGGGTGCCAGAAGTACGCCCACTAGACGCACCTCCCTGGTTCGGCACTCAAGATCATTCCCATCACATGGCCATTCATCGTATGGGGCATGGACATGGTAGGCCCGTTCAAGAAGGCCCCATCTGGCTTCACCCATCTCCTGGTCGCGGTCGACAAGTTCACCAAATGGGTCGAGGCCAAGCCAATAAAAAAGTGCGACGGCAAGACGGCCACCAAGTTCTTATGCGAGCTCATCTACCGATCTGGCTACCCACACAGCATCATAACAGACAATGGCACCAACTTCGCCAAGGGGGCCATGGCGGAATTTTGTGAAGAACATGGCATACGACTCGACCTCGCTTCAGTCACCCACCCGGAGTCAAATGGCCAAGCAGAACGCGCCAACCAGAGCGTCCTCCACGGGCTCAAGCCGCGACTCCAGGTGCCCCTCGAGCGCACCCCAGGATGCTGGGTCGATGAGCTCCCCTCCGTGATATGGGGGATCCGCACTTCCGTCAATCGCTCCACCGGGTTCACACCCTTCTTCATGGTGTACGGCGCCGAGGCCGTAATGCCAACTGACCTAGAGCACGATTCACCTCGAGTCGCCAACTACGTCGAGGCGACCAACGAGGTCGCCCGCCAAGATAGCATCGATCAACTCGACGAGGCACGCGACCTGGCTCGCTCTCGCACCACCATATACTAGCAAGGACTCTGCCGCTACCACAGCCGCCGAGTATGAACTCGCATCTTCCAGGAAGGTGACCTGGTCCTACGACTGGCGCAAGACAAGAAAGGCATGCACAAACTCTCCCCTCATGGGAGGGGCCATTCGCCATAGGATGAGTCCTCGGCAATGACGCCTACTACCTCATCGACATACGGGGTGATGGCCAACTCGAGGTCGGGAGGCCATGGAATGTAAACATCCTCAGAAAGTTCTATACTTAGAACCTCAAATTGTACTCAGCTGGCATATATAATGAAATTCATCCAGATCGCACAAATTGTGTCTACTCGTCATATTCTTGTGCCACTCGCACTCGTACATATTAGCAATATGCTACTCACAGAAGTTAACCTCTGGTCGAGCGACGGGCATGGCTAAGTAGTGCGGCACAAGGGCACCGGAAATACTCAGGCCTTGGGTCGTCCATGAAAATGCCAACCTGGAGCTGCCATTGGAGTCGCCTAGCCCGACTGGCCCACCGGGCCAAGACAACCGGTATACGCTTCTCACAGCGACCTGTCCCTCCCATCCTCGTGCAAAGCGACTTGAACGGTTAAGTACCACGCACGGGGACTCCGCAAAACGGGAACCCCCATGCGGCTCGGGAACACACCAAGTAAGAGAGTTGCCTTGGACTCGCCAAGCGACTAGCTCTCCAGGCCAGGGGAGGAGACGCGTTACAAACAACGCATTAACAACCTACGACAGGAACACGACCAATATGGTTGAGCACCACGCTCGGGGACTCGCCACTCAGAAGACACGAGAGATAAAACAATGCACAACCAAAAAGAAAACGCAAAATTATACAATCGAGTTATACCCCACTAAAGAGCGGACGCGCTCGGGGACTCGCTCAATCAAAAATAAACACACCACACAATTCTAGTCGCAATACGAGTTGATTGACTCCCCTTGGCATACATTACAAAATGCATTACAGCAGTCGCCACTTGGCATACATCACAACCTGCCCAACTACATTGTTTATTCCACAGGTCCTGATGAAGAAGCACCGCCACCCCCCTTGACACGAACAAAAGGCTGCCATGGGTTCGTCGGGTACGTCGTCAGCGACTTCGACAACACTGACTGGAAGGGCTACTCTGACTTCATATCACGATGCTCCAGCTCGGGGTCGCCAGGCGCCAACACCGTCTCCTGGTATGGCAGCAGATCCCCCATAGCCAGGACCCGATCGGCGTAAGGGGCGGCCTTCGCAGTTAGCTTTAGTACCTCAGACATCTCCACCATGCCGGTCGCTGATGGGTAGCCACTTGTCACGTCATCAAGGTCGAAGTCATCGGGGAAGTGGGCGAGACCCAAGCTCAATGTTGTGGTGGCCCCGCGCCTGAACGCTGAGCGCGCCATCCACTCCACCACGACAGGCACCTCCTCCAGATAGCGCCACACCTCTGTAAGCCCCCCAGGAATAACCTCGATGGGGGACATGCCTTGAAGAACCGCTTGGACACATAACGCCGAAGCCGTGGCTGCGTTCACCACGGCAGTCACGCACTGCGAAGCGTTGAAGGTCTGAACCACCGGGTCGCTTTGGCCTATCACAGCTGCAAAATCAGACGTCGGTGAAACTACGGACATCCCCAATCAGGGACTCGCCAAACAAGTTAGGCAAAGACGGAGACTCACCAAGGAGTTTGCGGCAGTTCTCCGTGACATGCTTCTCCAAGGTGGCTTGCTTGTTGTGTAGCCCCATGATGATCGAATCTGTGGCTTTGCGTTCCTCCTCAGCCGCAGCGACAGCAGCCGTCGCTCGATCCTCCGAAGAAACTGAGGCCGCTCTTGCCTTCTCCAAGTCTTGGATCAGGGAGGCAATTCGTCCATTCGCCGCGTCCAGCAAATCGCAGTCGGGAAACCATCTGAAAGAGAAACCATCAGCGAGCCATACACCAATAGTTCACACTTGACAGAGGAAAGGACATAAAAGCAGACACTCACCAATAGTTTCCTGAAGCCGCTGGTTCGCCTCCTGCGCTTCGTGCAGATCACGCTCCAAGCGCTCCCTCGCGGCCTGCCGATCGGTCGATTCCCTTTGCAAACCCTGCAAACAAACAACACACCTCAGCACTTACCAAAATCAACATCCAGTTCCTAGCCGCTGAAATTTAGCGACTAAGAACTCGGGGACTGGAGAGTAGGAAAAAAGTTCAATTCCTAGCCGTTGAAATTCAGCGACTAGGAATTCGGGGACTAGAGAGTAGAAAGAAGTTCAGTTCCCAGCCGCTGAAATTCAGCGACTAAGAACTAGGGGACTGGACATACCTGAATAGCGGCGCCAAGCATCCTGTGAAGTTCTCCGGCGTCAGTCGACGGGATCATGAAGGAAGTGCGCCCATGACGGGACCCAATGTCCGCATCCACGATCTCCGGACTCTACGGAGACTGGGTGTCCGCCACGCCCGGAAACCCCCTAGCCATGAAGCGCGGGAACGTCGCCGATGCTCTGGCGGGGGCACTGGTTGTTGGGGCCGGCGCTTCCGGCGCGGCCGCACCCAAGACTGGCTCTGATCGCGCCGCCACCACTTCTTCGGCGACTGCCGCAACATCGGGCTCCGTGGCGCCGTCCATGGCTGTGGCGTCGTCGGCACCCCCTTCTACTTCTTCGCGCCTTCCGCGGTCGCTACATCTCCGATGGATTTTCTCTTCTTAGGGAGGTCGCCCTCTCCCGTGGTGGCGGCCAGCGGAATCTTTGCCACCGAAGGACGGCCAATCTTCTTGGCTCCAGATCTGCCCGAATCCCCATAGTCAATATAACAACAACACAAAAAAAAGAGGCGAGTCGGAATAAATAACCAATACTCACTTAGCGACCGGGAGAACGCGAAGCCCGGTGCTGATGTGGGAAGTCTTGTCCAATTCTGGACCTAGCTTCCGAGTGAGCCCCCTCTCGAAGACGTCTGAATCCCACGACACCACGGGCTTCCTCGACGATGAAGCCGCAGTCGCCGGAATCTCCGGATCCGAAGACGCGGTCGCCCTCAATGGCTGCGGTGACTTAGACGTCGCGGCCCCAGCCGCTTCCTGGCTTGGAACCCCCGAAACCGTTGGCGCAATCACCACCAGGGGAACCTCTACCGCTGCCTCGGTGTCCTCGCCCTCCAACCCCTTTGTTGGGATCGCGTCCTTTGGGGCTTTGCGCGAGACTTCGGGGGTGTCTTCATCGTCGGAGTCGTCATCTGACTCAAACACCACCGCCGACTTGGACAGCAACATTGGCTTCTTCGCTAGTGACTTGGGCTTGCGTGCGGGCTTCGACGGTGTAGCAGTACGCTGGGATGTGTGCTCTTGCGTGACCTCGTCGCCTCTGTCGTGTTCATCCAGGATACGACTTGCCTCGAACTCACGTTGTTTCTGCATGCGGGTCTTGCAAGCCACAGGCGCTGGGGGAGGAACCTCCTACTCCTCCCCATCGTTGTCGGAAGAGTCCCTCTCGGAGTCCTCCTTGAGCTCCTGGGGAACCTCTTCATCGAGCGGAGGAAGCCAGCCTTCCAACACCTGAAACAGTTGAGAACCACCACGAGTAAACACCAAATGCAGCGACTGAGAATTGAGGTGCGGAAATAGCGACTGGGGAAAAAACTTACTGTGGGGGCTTCATTCTTCACGGGAGTATACGGGGCGAGCCCGACCGACACGCTGGTGAACTCCACGTCAGTAATCTTTTTCAGGGCGGCCTTGTAGTCCTCGGCCTCCCATGATTCCTTGCTGGTTCGGGAGGGGTTGTGCTTGCCGTTGTATTCATACATCCAATGCAGCCGAGCCGCTAGCGGAACCAGGCACCGCTTGAGCCAGCAGTTGTAAAGGTTGATCAAAGTCAACCCCTGGCCCTTCAGCTTCTGGATCCGGTCCATCATTTTTGCGACGGCCATCCTCTGGTCTTCGGGAAGCTTCTTCAGCGCCAACCAGCGAGGCTCGCTCCTCTCTGCGACGAACTCGGGAAGTGCCACTTCGCCGGAGGGAGTGGATTCTTTTACATAGAACCAGCTCTTCTTCCACTCGCTGGCGGCCTTCTTCGGCAGAAGGAGCTTGATGAAATTAGCCTTCAGCTTCAATTGGAACATGACGCTGCCTGCGGCCAATATCAAGCCATCGGACGCCTCGCGCCCGATGCGGCCATGGAAGAGCTCCAACCACTGCAGAAAATACGGTCCGCAGCCGAGGTAGCACTCGCAGAAGGCGATGAAGATCGTCAGCTGCTCGATGTTGTGCGGGCCGAGATCCGACGGTTTGATCGTGTAATACGCGCAGAAGCACCGGAAGAAGAGCGAGGTGGGGAATCCCATACCCGTTTCTAGATGGCTGGGGAAGCAGATGAATTCGCCGTCTTGCAGCTTCGGCTCGGTCTCGGAGGAGGGGGAACCCGCCAGTTCCCCTTGCGGAGGACTCCGGCGTCCTCGAAGGACTTGAGCTGGGCTGTGGTGCATTTGGATTTTCCCCATGAGCCTTTGGGAGGCGCCATCGGGTAGGACGTGTAATCGCACGGTGCGGAAAGGACGAATCGGAAGGTTGAAGGCAGAAAGATTGAAGACAGGAAGAATGTGTATGGGAGAATGAAGAATGCGGTGAAGGATTCGCAGAACTGAATCACCACTCCCCTTATATGGGAACGCCACCCGCCAAAATCAGGGTAGCCGTTACTCATGGTAATTGCGCCGAAGTTACCATTGGAAGTCCCAACGGATAGTTTGACCAGAACTGACGGTCCAACTCCACTCGCTACCTGCTAGTCTTCTCCACTCGCCGAAGCAGCGACTTGACAGTAGTAACATTCGTCGGGGTGGCGAGTGGAAACCTGGGGAAATTCTCCTTGGTTCTAATGGAGTCCATCACCGACTCGACTGGGTGTCCAAATTGGGCTCACCTACTTCAATCGCCAAAGGGACACCTGCACCTAAATCAACGATGGCCTCGGGGACTACTGATAGGGATATGCCAAAGGGGGTATGCCCAGCAGGATGTTCCGATTGGCCCGAAGGGCTTGTGAGTGTGCCTGGAGGATGGCGACTGGACTACGACTGAAGGAGAAGCCTGGCGACTGGAAGCTAAAGGCCCAGAAGCATATCTGAAGCCCAGTCGGATTAGGTCAGAAAGCCTCCGAGTCCGTATCTGGCTCGGTAGTAACTTGTAAACCCTAGCGAGGTGACTCCTATATAAACCTCCCTAGGGTATCCTAAGGACACACGTTCCATCATACACCCCCTCAAGCGACTCGCTTCTTAGACGCCGAGCTCGCCACCCCTGTAACTCGCTCTCCAATAATCTAATCTAGCAGGAGTAGGTCTTTACCCTCCGGGGGCGAACCTGGGTAAACCCATGTGCATCCGCCCCCATCTCGCACCGCAGATGGCCGCCAACTCTTCCTCACGTTACAATCAATCGCTTCTAGTGGCAGTGACTGCCGTGGCCATTTCCATGACAAAGGGCGATTTGGTTCTCCGGCTGGTGCAACAAAGAAAGCACAAACTTTCCCCAGTATGGGAAGGGCCCTTCTTGGTTAGTCGAGTATTACACAATGGTTCATACTACTTAACTGATATGAGGCCAGTCAAAGAAAGACCTGCTACTAAGAAGAGAAAGAGAGCTGGAGGCAGTACAAATCCGGATGAGTTAGACAGACCATGGAATATTACTCAGCTACATCCCTTTTATTCTTAGTTGATCTTTCTTTGTAATCATATATGTGTACATGTTCTGAGAGAAATAAAAGTTTTGGTTGCCTCAAGTTTTTCTGAGAAGTTTTTACCATCTTATTTCCGAATGATCATGTCATAGTCGAAAATCCCAGAATACTTGAAAGTACTTTATGCTCATGTTTGTTCTGGTTTAGATTTCCGATTCTAAAAATGCTACCTTCGGGTATAACTCTAAATTTCCTAGTCTATACTTTGGTTATTTGTATGATTGTCGGATGCGGGTATTTTTCGAGTAGTGAATTGTTGGTACTGGAAGCCGGCTTTGTTTCCGAGTTTAAACTGGTTTAGGAATTGAGCTCCGTTGCTCGGCAAAGTTTCCGTGCTGAAAGTTTAGCCGGCTCATGAAAGGGACGAGGCGGAAAGCCAGATAAACGATAAGTGTAGACAAAAAAGTATAAGTGCTTATGTAAACATTTCAGGCACGCAAAAATCATAGCCAAAAGTGCTGAGTAGATAAAAACTTAGCACTAGCAAAAAGTATCATACTACATATTTACATACCCATAATGTTTTCGGAATAACACATCTGTTTTTTCTTGATAACTTATGATGCAGGAGGAGAGGTAGGAGTTGCCGGCTCGCTGGACACATCAGCCGTGCCCTGATAACGATCCGAGATGTCCAAATCCGATATGGTTTCTTCAACGTCGGAAACTTCGGCTGCTTCTTCCGGAGGCGGAGGCGGCGTGTCCACGCGGTTGAAGAAGGGAGTGTCGTAGCTGGTCAAGTCAGCTACGTGGCACCCATATCCGGCGCAGGAGTCTATGATGGCTTTGATATCTTGCTGTTGGCCGTCTTCATCCATAGTAGAATACCCTCTGGTCACTTGCTAGATTTCCATGCTTCCATGGTGGCTCATGACCATTGTGAGAGCGTTCTGCGCTGCGGATCGCGCGTAGGACATATTCTAGTCCTGGACAAGCTGCATCATCTCCTTTGCCTTGTCTCGCACCTGAAAGTCGGACATGCTATGCATATCTGGAACCTTGAGAGCTTCGCCAATATCCTCAATGGATTGGCGGAAGTCATGAAGCAAATCACCGACTTGGGTAAGCCGGTGGGTGCGAGGCTCGGCAGAGGTGGAGTCCGTTAGGTTCAGAGGACCTATGCATATAACGCAAAATGGTTAAATAAATCTAACATCGAAAGAGTCGAAGAATGTAGCAAGTCAGAAAGATGGAAACATACCAAAGATGACGTCATCAACTTTGGTTTTCTCCTCACGGAGACTCTGGAGTTTAGCTCGGAGCACCTCGGAAAGGTCCTTCTCTCTGAATAACTCGTCCTTGAGATCCGAGATTTTCTGCTCATGGATTGCAATCTTGTGATCACGCTCCATGGTGGCCATGGAGGAGGATTCGAGAACTTGAGCAATGCTCTTCTCATGATCCGCCTTAAGCTGGTCTAGCTCTCTGCAAAGATCCTTATTTTCCACCACCAGGGTCTTCAGATTCTCGGCCTCTTCGATCATAGCACAAGACTATTTTATCAGTGTTGTAAGTCAAAAAGAACAATAGTTCAACAAAAAATTATTCGACTATGAAAACACAAGACAAGGTTTGAGTCTTGGAAAGTTTACCTTCGGCCTCATCCTTGGAAACTTTTAGCTCAGCATTTTTAAGTCGGAGAGCTTTGATCTCTCTCCGCTTGTTGCAGATATTCTTTAACAATTCCTGGTTATATGAATTAACTTTCTGTAAGTCAGAATACCCAGAGTCAGAAATCTACTAAAGACTCGGGCTAATATTGTAGCTAATATCAGCACGAGCCTTGGGGGCTATACTAGTTCATTCTTTGGCATCCTAAGAAAGCATAAACTCGGATTGTTTATCCAATTTCATGCTTGGGGGATAGAGGATATGATATAAAATACAATAAAGGAAAAGCGTGAGTTGGAATTCCGACTTACATGATGTTCATGTGTGAGTTTGCTCAGGCACATGTTCACCTCAGTAGTAACCTTCTCAGCGAAGGTGAGTGGAATAACCGGAGGTGGTGGAAGCACACCAGCACTTAAACCCTCGTCCCGAAGGCGGACTTGTTCGAGAAGATCGGATTACTTGATGTCCTCCGCTTCTTGTGCTTCTTCTACGGCAGAAAGATTTTGGCTTTCTAGGCATTGTCGGGCCAGCAACTGGATTTCCGAGATAAGCCAAATTTGGCAAGTCCCGGATTGTTCATGAGATTTTCGGCAAAGGTTTCTACCGAGGGATCATTACCCGAAGAGGGTTCACCCTTTATCAAAACCTGAGTCACCCATGGTGACGTCAGTCTACAACTCAAGGGTCGCTGGCCCTGTTGAGGGAGCCGGATCTTCTGCGATGACCGGGGATGGAGTAATCACCGATGCTGTAGAAGGTTGAGGGGTCGGAGTCAGAGGAGCCACGGCAGGAGAATCCATAGTTAGCTTCGTCTGACGCAGGGGCTTCGAGATAGTCCCCTTCCCCTTGCCCTTGATGAGCTGCTTAGCTCTGAGAATGTAATAGAATGAAGAACATTATATCTCGGAAGGAATCATGAGTAAAGTACAAAGGCGGAAGTTGTATGGAAAGTTACCTCTTCACAACTGGCACTTCCTTTGTGCCGATGGCCACTGTCGGAGCTTTGTGCTTCCTGGGCACAACGTCCGGCAGTGGGACCAATTCCTCCTCCTGAGAAAACTCGGGAGGATATCCCTCGATAGGAGCTAACTCCGACTCGGGGAGTTCGGTAAGCTAGAAAGAAGATAATATCTTAGTGTTGAGAAAATAACTTAAAGGTGAAACACAAGAAAAAGGTTTACTGCTAAAGCTTACCGGGACTACGGGGTCTTCTGCTGTATGCATGTCCAGAGATAAATCCAGAATCTTTCTCTCGATCCGCTCCTTTATCAGCCATTTGATCTGGCTGATGTAATCTTGTGGCTTTAAAGCCTTGGAGCTGATGCGGAGAGAGTCATTTTTCGACGCCGTGATGGAATGCATCAGTCGGTCACCGTGGTGCTGGAGAGGCTGGATCCGGTGTGCCACCCAGGACTGGACCAAGTCGGACCCTCTCAGGACCTTGTGCTTCATCAGATATTCAATCCGCCTCTTGGCGAGAAGCAGATCGTCACTGAGAGCCGGAGCGGCCTCATCCCAAGATGGTTGAGGCGTGGTGGCTCCATCGACAAAGCCGGCAAAGCACTAGCTTTGCCAGGAGCAGGAATGTCCCTATGGTAGAAAAAGGTAGCCAGCCACTGTTTGACTGACTCACTAGCTAAAATATGAGGATAGACGTGCTCACTCCTAACCGAAATACTAATTGTACCGGTAATATAAGGATTACCGGCGGTGATGGAGTTTCTCTGGACATGGAAATAAAACCGAAAGAGAGTGAGACTCGGCCTAATGCCGATATACCCGTCACACAAAGCTGCATAGGCGCTCATCTCTAAGATGGAGTTTGGGGGGAGATGGTGAAGTTGAACGCCATAATGATCTATCACCTCAGAAAAGAAATCTGAGGGAGGAAAGGAGAAACCTTTGTCGAGGTGGGTGCCGAAGTGCACCCGCTCTCCGTTGCGAGGTTTGGAGACGGCTTCGCCAAAGCCGCTCCGTCAATAGCCAGCGCGGAGGAACCCTTCTTCTTCGATGCCGCGGAGCTTCTCGTCATCGAGAATGCACGGGATCCAGACCCTGCGATTGCTCTCCTTTTCTACCACCGCTGCAGTCGCTGCTGCGCCGGAAGTTAAAGTGGAAGACATTTTCCTGGTGCGCCGGTGACCTTGGTTGGGCGGTGCTGGGAATTTCTGGAGGCAAGGGAGCTCTGTGCGCGTGGGAGAAGTAGAGGAGAAGGAAACGACACGGGAATAGGTGAAGAAAATGAGAAGAGGGAATCCCCAACCCTTATAACCACCGAACCGCGCCAAGATTCATGCAAATGGCATAGTACACACGCCACGCGTTGTGGAAAGAACTGGGAAGTCCCCACGCGATGATTGCGTCGCCTCGATCTCCACGCGTGCATTAAAATGGCGCCTCGGTTCCGCGAATGGTGGACCCACCAACGGTCGTGCTGACAGGGGATGTCTGTCAGTGACGGGACTTGACCATGACCAGTGTCAGATGACGTCAGAGACCAAGATCCGGCTTAGTTTGAATATAAAGCTAGAAATCCGAATAATGTACTGATAGGTCTGACTTATTTTTGAGACACGGATCGTATCTTTTGTTTTGAAGTTTTAGGAACCCTTCAAGATTCTGCAAGCCGAAGATCAAGCTAGATGATGATGAATCCGACTTTTGGATCTTGGAGAATTTCAGGGGCTGCTATTGGGGATATACTTTCTGGGTATCCTCACAGTCCTCACTGACCAGGGTGGCCCACTTCGGGTTAGAGCTTTGCTTCACGGGCGGCCCAGTCAGGGAGAAGAGACGGAGTCCAATCCGGCTACAGGAAGGCCCTGAAGACTTACCGATATAGGCCCATTGTGTTACTTGTACTTCAAGATGTACTCTGTAACCGACTCTTAGTCGTAGCCGGATAGATCTCTCCTGTAAACCCTAGGCCGGATATCTATATAAGCCGTCCTAGGGAGAGCCTTTAGAGCAACACAATAGTCTACCATCTCAACTCGCACAGGCGAACCCCTTGTAACCCACATTTTGGCTCTACCGTATTACTGGATTACTAGCAGGAGTAGGATCCGTCCAAAGTCGGCGGATTCGAACCTAGGTAAACTTGTGTGTTCACCGTCCCGGAACACCGTACGTGTCACACCCCTCTCTTCCGCACGCCTCGAGGACCCCCTCATGGCGTACTTGTCATCAATCCCACGATATCTATCTTCCTATGCTGCAATGTGGTACGGGTGCACGGTATGGGCCCTTCCGGCTGTACTGCTGGTCGTTAAACATCCAGTGAGATGCAAAACTCAAAGAATTTGATTAGTATCTCCATGCATCTTTGCACATCTTATCAAAGGACAAAATAATAGCAAATATACTACATAAAAATCAGCAATACTTATCAGGCCATGTTTAGTAAAATAAGAGATCGAGGATTACCTTATTTCTTCTCCTCTCTCCAAAGGTCTTATTGAACACTCTTTCTTAGAAATAAATAAAACAAAACAAAAACAAAACTAACAAGACTAACACAAAAGTAAAAACTATATTTCACATGGGTTGCCTCCCATGAAGCGCTTCTAGTTAAGGTCAATTAGCTTGACCCCGATGGAAATCATTTAGGTTTAATGAGTGGAATGCCCACTCCAAAGTAATTGGCTTTCAAAGTAATTATACCATCACCATCATTAGGCTTGGCCTTTTTCGTCCTAAGGAAGTGGACTATAAAAGTATCTCTAGATGGTAGCCCTATTCTCACATTCCCCTCGTGTAAATTAATTTAAAGCGTTGATAGTTCTTAGGAATAGCCTACCTAAAATTATAGGTGCTATGTGATCTTTAGGCATGTCCACAATAACAAGATCAATAAGAGCGGGACTATCTTTAATTTCAACAACTATATTTTCTTTTATCCCAACAGCTTGTTTATAAGTTCAATCCGCTAGATGGCATCTCAATTCAGTAGTTACAAATGGCCCCAAGTTTAATTTGTCAAATAGGCTTTTGAAAATTGTTGAGACGCTTGCAAAAAGATCACAAAGTGCGGATATGTCCTTAACTCCCACCTTAACTTTAATAGTAGGCTCAAATACATCTAGCTTAGTAGGAAGCTTATAATCTAGTCTCTTATACTCCATCTCTAAATCTCGAACTTTAGATGCTACTTGTTGTATAAATTGTTGGTGCATAGCATCATTACCTTGTTCTATATAGAAAATAGTCTTGATGACCCACGAGTATAGGGGGTGTATCACAGTATTTTCGAGGGAAGTGAAACCCAATTTATTGATTCGACACAAGGGGAGCCAAAGAATATTTATAAGCCTCAACAACTGAGTTGTCAATTCAGCTGCACCTGGAAACAATCTTGCTCACAGCAGTTTATCAGTAGCAATAGTTTTGTAGTAGCAATACTAAAGTAATAGCAATAGTAAAAGTAAAGATAGTAGTAACAATTGCAGTAAACAGTAGGATTAAAGCACGGTAGGCATAGGGATGGATGGACGGGCGTTGCATGGACAAGACAATTCATATAGCAATCAAGATATAGGGCATTTGCAGATAAATAAGATAAAACATCCCAGTACTAAATAATCATAGGCATGTGTTCCATATATAGTCATACATGCTCGCAATGAGAACTTGCACAACATCTTTTGTCCTGCCAGCCCGTTTGCAGTGGGGCCTCAAGGGAACAACTGGCAATTAAGGTGCTCCTTTTAATAGAGCACCAGAGCAAAGCATTAACACTTCGTGAACACATGTGATCATCAAAGCCATTCCCTCTGGTTATCCGGACTGCTGTCACTTCGGGGCCTTTGGTTCCGGACAACAATATGTGTATACAACTTGCAGGTAAGACCATAAACAATACTATCATAATGAATCAATAACATGTTCAGATCTGAAATCATGGCACTCGGGCCCTAGTGACAAGCATTAAGCATAACAAGTTGCAACAAAGTCAAAAAGCACTAATAATAGATACTAGGCACCATGCCCTAACAATCTGATGCCATTACATGAACGATCTCATCCAATCCCTACCATCCCCATAGCCTACAGTGGGAGATTACTCACTCATAGTTGGGGGAAACATGGATGGTCGATGGAGAAGCGATGGTGATGATGATGGCAATGATCTCCTCCAATTCCCCGTCCCGGCAGGGTGCCAGAACGGAGTTTCTGGTTCCGAATCGTGGAATCAGGTGGTGGCAGCACAGTGGAACTCTTTTTGGAAAAAACGTCGAAAACCCCTTGGTTTTTAGGTCAAGAGGCAAATTATAGACGAAGAGGGAGGCCGAGGGGGTGACCGAGGCGGCCACACCACCCCTAGGCGCGGCTTGGCCTGGCCCGCGCGGCCAGGTGGTGTGGGCCCCTCGTGGACCTCCTACGTCTCGTCTTCTGGCTCTGTGAGTCTTATGGTGAAATAGGATTTTTGGCATATTTTTCGGGATTTTTCCTGATAGTTGATTTTCTGCACAAAAACTAGACACCAAGGTAATTCTGCTGAAAACAACGTCAGTCTGTGTTAGTTGTATCCAAATCACACAAGCTTAGAGAAAAACAATAGCAAAAGTGTTCAAGAAAGTATATACGTTTTGGACGTATAAACTCCCCCAAGCTTAGCTTATTTCTTGTCCTCAAGCAATTCAGTTGAAAACATAGTGCGATAAAAGAAACTTTCACGAACACATTTGCTTCATAAGATGTATATATTCTTAGCATATGGTCAACTACTCAGGCAATTCATAATAAAGAGTATGCAACTAAGTTTACTTAATAGTCATTGCAAGCTATGAAGAGATTCCAACTCAAAAATAATAAGTAACATGAAACATAAACATAAGAAACATTGCTATGCTCATAACAAGGTATGATAGAGTGGTTTCTCGCTTGCCTTTGATTGTAGAGCAAACATAAATGCCAAGGCACCTCTGAAGTTCAAGTGAAGACTAGAAGTAAAGATATCAAAGATACAAGCATCAAAGTCATAACACAATTAATCAAGTTTTGGGACAAGCACATTACACTAAGAATGACAACTATGCTCTCAAGAAAGTGCTCAAAGAATAGGTGGTGACTCAACAAGGGAATGAAAAGGTTTTGAAAAGTTTTGAAAGGCTTCCAAATGCTGAAAGTATGGTACTCATTAGCTTTGAGCTCTCATTGCCCCTATCATAAGCATATTTAAATGATTAAGGTGAAAGTGAGGTCCAATCTGAGTTATATGCTTGACAGACCATAAACTAGAAATCTCATGTCCCTTGAGTACGAGGGTCGCTCCTCATGGTACTCAACTTTAGTTACCGGTAAGTTCTTGTCATAGTAAATACATGCGTATCATAGAGAACCGCCAACGGGGTACCCCTTGCCCGATGATACAGAAGAATCCCCATATCAAAATGACAAGGCAAGCAGACAATGAGCATCTCAGCAATCTTCTTATTTACCATGGGAAAATGGTGCTTTTTTATCTCTTTCCTCTTTTCTCATCATCTCCTTTTTTCTCAACAACTATCTCTCCTTTTTTTATAAGAAGAATGCTTCATAGATTGCTCATTATGGTTACGCTGCAGGTTTCCACCATGATTAGGCATGGATTAGACCGGCGGCCCAGGCGTTTCTCTAACACACATACATAACTCCATGGACTTACAAGCTCCCCTTTTATTTCACACTGACGACATCCATAAACAAAAGAGCATGATATCAACTGGGTATATATTTAAAGGTGTTGAAAGCGTTCCTCATGACAACACGACTCTACTAATCCCCAGCCTATAATTTGCAAGCATATAACTTTCATGGACAGTCACAATGGTTCAGGTTTATTAAGTGCAAGAAATAAAGTGTGCCATCAAGTTCGTGAGAGCTTTACTATCTAACTTTCTCATAACAAGCAAACATTTTATTCAGAAGAAAACAAGGCATACTGAATATGCACGGAAAAGCAAATGATGCTAATAGGTAGGTATGGAGGACTCTTTTGGCAACATTGGTTTTAGGGAGTTGGAAACACGAGTAAAGCTTATACTCAGTGCAAGTGAAGGCTAGCAATAGTAAGGGAGCAACAAACGAGAGAGAAATAAATATCATAATCATGCTTGCAACAAAACAGGACTAATCATGGCATGAAAGTGATTCAAGACCCCTGAGGCAAAATAATTCATCGAGGCTTAACTGATTATTGTTTCAATCATATGCATGCATAAGCATGTGCCAAGTCAATTCAAGTGAAACATTCAGAGGAGGATACCACACTGTCATACCAAGTTATGAATAGAGAAATGCAAGCAAACATTCATATGACATGCTACAAACTATTAGAAAGCTGGAAGTAATCATAAGAAAGTAAGAACTACTAAGCATCCATAAATAACATACACCCTGCATGAACAGACTAAGCATGCCCACAATGATGAGTATATGTACAAAAATGAAAACAAATAGAGTTCGTTACCAGCCGCTTACCACACCTAAAGTTGTCATTAATCCTTATTATGCCCTTCACTTGTGTGGCTTGAATAATAACATGAAACCAAATTCCACTGAGGACTGCTGAACCCTGCAACAAACTTCACAAAACCAAAGAAGAACAACAAATATTTTTGGTGTTTTTGATTTTTAAAGGCAAGAACAAAAAGGAAGAACAAGCAAGGTAAAATCTTTTTGGGTTTTTCGAATAGTTCAAACAAAGCAAAAAGGAAGAAGCAAACCAAGGTAAAAAGAAAAAGAAGCAAACAAAGAAAATATTTTTGGTCTTTTTGTGTTTTAGAGAGCAAAAGTAAAGAAGGAACAAAAACTAAAAAGAGAACGAAGCATGGATATACAAAGTACCGACTAAACATGATATGTAGATGAGTGTGATGTCGGTGTACCTCCCCCCAAGCTTAGGCTTTTGGCCTAAGTGGGTATCAACCCCAACGCGGGTAAGGGTTCCAAGCAGGTAGGTCATTGTAAGAATGATCGTGGTTAGGCCCTTGGGAAGAAGAAGAAGCTCCCCAATCATAGGTAGGCTGCTGATATGAAGACTCCCCCTCATTCGAGGGCTGGACCGAATCATCTGTAACCTCCCTTCCAGTATCCTGCTCCTGTTGGAAGAGCTCTCCCAGATACGTATTGAGCTCCTCCTCAGTGAGTGACCATCCTACCCTGGTATCAAGGTTAAACAAAACAGGTGCAGGCAAAAGAACAACTCGCTCGGACTTACTCCTTCTCCAACCAGCCTTGAGAAAGGTTATTTCATAAGACAAATCACTCCAATTAGCCCAAGAAGAAACAAATTTATGTTGTAGCATGGAATTAAGGTCAAGCCTCTCTATGGGAAACTGTAGGTCTAGATGATGAGGCACTACACCATGCAAAGCTAATAAATGAGAGGCAATGAGGCCTCCACAAATTCCACCTTTCTCGCGGTTAGCAGCAAGACGGAAGGCTATCAAGGCACCCAAATTATAAGTCCTATCTCGTTTTAAAGCAGCTGAGATGAATGCTAGATCATATGAGGATAACTTATTAGCAGTTTTCCTAGCGAGAACACACTTGGCAATAAAGTAAGCAAAGTAGCGAATAGACGGGAGATGAATGTTACGGATTTTCCCGCTCTCCTTTGAGAAGCTGCTCCCTTGGCAAATCTCCACATACAAGTCCATGAGTGGTGCAGGTCGCTCTTTAATCCTTCCACACGATCCCCACTGAGGTACCTTAATTGCTGCACAAAAAGTCATCAAGAGGAAGGTCGATAGCTATATTGTAAATTTTGTAGTGAACCATGGGGTTTGGAAAAGAGCAACTAAATCGAAAGTCATGCACTACAGACATAGTTAGTTTCACAAATTGACAAGGTTCATCTTCCACAAAATGCTCCAATCCTGCATTAGCAACTAAAGTATGGAAGTCCTGGGAAATTCCTGCAGCCCTCATGAATTCGAGGCATGGATAGATGGAAGGAAAACTTCCTCCTCTCGGTGAACCTTCATAACCTCAGACACCCTCAGTTCATGTTGGTTGAGATGGTGTTCATTCATCTTCTATTCTGAAATTTAAACATCCATTATACAAGTGGCTGCAAAGTGAATACATAATGAGGGGAACTAGTCATGGGGACTTGTAAGAGGCCTAAACATGCATCAAAACAATATCTCTAAGCATTGAACAAGCTTACAAGCTCTCATAACCTGTCACCTACAGCAGAAAAATAATCAAGATATAAACCACTAAACACAAATCTACTTGGACAAGCGAAGGAGTCACATACCGGAGAACAAATGCTCCAAATTTCAGCAGAAAAGATGGGTTGAGCAAGGAGATCGAAAAATCATGGACAAGAACAGCAAGAACACGATTTCGAGCAATGAACTGGTGTTTTCTCATGAGAGAGACCAGCGGGAAGTGAGAGAGTGAGTGGAGGGCCAGGGGTGGCCCACACCATGGCCAGGCGCGCCCCTGGGCTGGCCACGCCACCAGGTGGTGTGCCTGCCTGGTGGGCCCCCTGGTACTCTCTAGGCACTTCTCTGCCCCTTTTTTCACGTAAAAATTTAATATGAATTTTCTAGAATTTTTTGAGACACTTAATTTTTGAGCAAATTTCAGGTATAGATGAATGATTTTCTGACAGAAAGATGTTTCTGGAATGATGCAATGACAAAACAAAACTAAAACTTCAGAAGTTCTAAGACACTCTAATAAGCAAGCAACTGGCAAAACAAAAGTAAACTAAACGAAAACAAAAAATAAAATGGATAGAATGAAAATAAGCGGAGATAATCATGGTGAAAACATTGTTTTGTTCATTAAAATCCCTTTGTTAACAAGGTTGATCAGGTCTTGTTACCAAAACAATTTTATATGAAACAAAACTTTGTATTCCACTAATGATTATGTTACCTCAACCTTGTTAGCAATGGTCCCAATCATAATAGTTTCATATTTTTCTCGTGGTATGGGACAATATATTTCTCCAACTTGAATGCCCTCAACATGTTCAATTGAGTTTAAACCATAAGTCCTATCAATCTTCTTTGGGAAATAGATAGTATGCTCCTTGTCGTTAATATTAAAAGTCACCTTTCCTTGATTACAATTAATAACAGCTCCTATAGTATTAAGAAAAGGTCTCCCAAGAATAACAGACATATTATCATCTTCGGGCATTTCTAGCACAACAAAATCAGTTAATATAAAGCAATTATGAGCCACTTGAACAGGTACATCCTCACATATACCAACAGGAATAGTAGTAGATTTATTAGCCATTTGCAAAGATATATCAGTTGGTATTAGTTTTTGTAGTTGAAGTCTCTTATAGAGAGAAAAAGGCATAACACTAACTCCTGCTCCCAAATCACACAAAGCAGTTCTAACATAACTATTTTTAATAGAGCAAGGAATAGTTGGAATCCCTGGGTCTCCAAGTTTCTTAGGAACCTTACCATTAAAGGAATAATTAGCAAGCAAAGTAGAAATTTCTTCATTAGGGATCTTCCTTTTATTCGAAACAATATCCTTCATATACTTTCAATAAGGAGGCAATTTAATAGCATCAGTTAAAGGAATTTGCAAGAATAAAGGTTTCATCCACTCACAAAACTTGTTATAGTGTTCACCTTCCTTTGACTTGTGTTTCTTATCAGGGAAAGGCATAGGTTTTTGGACCCAAGGCTCTCTTTCAGTACCATGTTTCTTAGCAACAAAATCTTCTTTAGTGTATTTAGTATTCTTAGTGTGCCTTTCAGGTACTTCTTCAACTTTTTATTTATCAGGATCATCATTTTCTTCATTACCACTTTCAGTTTCAGCATCAGAGACAGATATACTATTAGGATCTTTAGCAGGTTCAGAGGGTTCTACAATAGTTTTATGTTTCTTCTTTCTCTTCTTAGGAGTAGTACCACTATTTTCAGCTTGTTGAGAATCCTGCTCAATTCTTTTAGGATGCCCCTCGGGATATAGAGGATCATGGGTAGCAGCACCACTTCTAGTTCTAATTTCATAAGCATGTTTTTCTTTAGCAGCATTAACTAGCAAGTATTTTTGTACTTTAATAAGCTGGTCAATTTGAGTTTGAACCATTTGAAA
Source organism: Avena sativa (assembly GCA_916181665.1). Lineage (NCBI taxonomy): Eukaryota > Viridiplantae > Streptophyta > Magnoliopsida > Poales > Poaceae > Avena > Avena sativa. The sequence continues at coordinate 620,438,088 of OV702288.1, read as the reverse complement.
ATGTTTAACAAGCATTTTAACATCATTAGAGGTTCTTTCCACAATATCCTTCAACTCAAAAATAGCTCTAGAGTTTTCCATTAGATGATTTTGCACCCTTTTATTAAAATTATCTTGCTTAACAATAAAAATATCAAATTCTTCTAGGCATTGATCAGGAGGTTTAGAGTAAGGGATATCGCCTTCATCAAAATGTTGGAGAGAGTGTACCTCAATAGTGGATGAGTGGGATATTGGTTTACATAGTTCTTCTATAGGAGGTAAATTCTTGACATCTGCAGCTTTAATTCCCTTCTTCTTAAGACATTTCTTGGCTTCCTTCATCACTTCATCATTTAGTTCAATAACTCCCCTCTTCTTTGATGTTGGTATAGGCGCAGGAATAGCTGGTTCAGGTATAATTGTCTCAGGTATAGCTAGTTCACGAGGAGTCCAGTCTTCATAATTCTTGCTTATTTTAGCCATTAATTCCTTAGCTTCCTTGGGAGTCCTATTCCTGAAAACACAATCAGCACAACTATCTAGGAATGTCCTAGATTCTTTAGTTAGTCCATTATAAAATATATCAAGAAGCTCATTCTTAGGTAATGGACATCCAGCCTGTGCATGAATCAAAGCACAAAACCTTGCCCGTGATTCAGGCAATATCTCTTTTTCTCCCTGTTTAAAATCAAAAAGTTCCTGCAAAATAGCATGTCTAGCACTAGGAGGAAAATATTTCTGAAGGAAGGTACTAATCAAGCAATCAGGGCTATCAATAGATCCAGGAGGTAAATTATTAAACCAAGTTTTAGCTTCTCCTTTCAATGAAAAAGGGAAAATTTTAGCAACAAAGTAAGTGCGCATCTTAATATCATCAGAAAACAGGCCACTCATGGTAGAAAGTTCAGTCATATGTGCTACCACACTTTCATTCTTAGTCCCACAAAAAGGTTCCTTCTCAACAATAGCTATGTAAGATAGATCAAGAGAGAAATCATAATCCTTATCTTTAATGTTTATGGGAGATGCAGCAAACTTAGCATTAGGAGACAATTTGGGTTTTATAGTACGCCTCTGAAGGAGACTCTTAATAGAACTCCTATCATGGGTGTTTTGACATTCTTTAATAAATTCATCGGTCATCTCTATATAACCGTCTTCAATATCATACCTTTCTCTAGACTCAGGTGAACTGATAGGTGTAGTAGTGTCATCATTAGGAGTTTCAGTATTTCCAGCTATAGTTCTAGCAATCGTAGCATCTAGGAAAGGACCTAATGAACCACTCTTATCAAGCACAGTAGAAGAAGCATCATAAGTATCAGAAGTTTCAGATTCAGCAGTAGTAGCAGTATGCGTAGCATGTGTATGTGGTGGTGTAAGGAACTTACTCATAACAGATGGTGAATCAAGAGCAACAGAGGTGTTCAGAACCGTACCTCTCCTTGTAGTGGATGGTAAAATAGGAACCTTGCCATCAGGAGAGTTACCCATGATGGATGAATGGCAGTGAACAATAGTGATTCCAAGTGAACTTGATAAATAAAGCTATGCTCCCCGGCAACGGCGCCAGAAAATAGTCTTGATGACCCACAAGTATAGGGGGTGTATCGCAGTATTTTCGAGGGAAGTGAAACCCAATTTATTGATTTGACACAAGGGGAGCCAAAGAATATTTATAAGTCTTAACAACTGAGTTGTCAATTCAGCTGCACCTGGAAACAATCTTGCTCACAGCAGTTTATCAGTAGCAACAGTTTTGTAGTAGCAATAGTAAAGTAATAGCAGTAGTAAAAGTAAAGACAGTAGTAACAATTGCAGTAAACAGTAGGATTAAAGCGCGGTAGGCATAGGGATGAATGGACGGGCGTTGCATGGACAAGACAATTCATATAGCAATCAAGATATAGGGCATTTGCAGATAAATAAGATAAAGCATCCCAGTACTAAATAATCATAGGCATGTGTTTCATATATAGTCATACGTGCTCGCAATGAGAACTTGCACAACATCTTTTGTCCTGCGAGCCCGTTTGCAGCGGGGCCTCAAGGGAACTACTGGCAATTAAGGTGCTCCTTTTAATAGAGCATCGGAGCAAAGCATTAACACTTTGTGAACACATCTGATCATTAAAGCCATTCCCTCTGGTTATCCGGATTGCTGTCACTTCGGGGCCTTTGGTTCCGGATAACAATATGTGTATACAACTTGTAGGTAAGACCATAAACAATACTATCATAATGAATCAATAACATGTTCAGATCTGAAATCATGGCACTCGGGCCCTAGTGACAAGCATTAAGCATAACAAGTTGCAACAAAGTCAAAAAAAACACTAATAATAGATACTAGGCACCATGCCCTAACAATCTGATGCCATTACATGAGCGATCTCATCCAATCCCTACCATCCCCATAGCCTATAGCGGGGGATTACTCACTCATAGATGGGGGAAACATGGATGGTCGATGGAGAAGTGATGGTGATGATTATGGCGATGATCTCCTCCAATTCCCCATCCCGGCAGGGTGCCAGAACGGAGTTTCTGGTTCCGAATCACGGAATTTGGTGGTGGCGGTGCAGCGGAACTCTTTTTGGAAAAACATCGAAAACCCCTTGGTTTTTAGGTCAAGAGGCAACTTATAGGCGAAGAGGAAGGCCAAGGGGGTGACCGAGGCGGCCACACCACCCCTAGGCGCGGCCTTGCCTGGCCCGTGCAGCCAGGTGGTATGGGCCCCTCGTGGCCCTCCTACGTCTCGTCTTCTAGCTCCGTGAGTCTTATCGTGAAATAGGATTTTTGGCATATTTTCCGGGATTTTTCCTGATAGTTGATTTTCTGCACAAAAACTAGACACCAAGGTAATTCTGCTGAAAACAACGTCAGTCCGTGTTAGTTGTATCCAAATCACACAAGTTTAGAGGAAAAACAATAGCAAAAGTGTTCGGGAAAGTAGATACGTTTTGGACGTATCAACTCCCCCCAAGCTTAGCTTATTGCTTGTCCTCAAGCAATTCAGTTGAAAACTGGGTGCGATAAAAGAAACTTTCATGAACACATTTGCTTCATAAGATATATATATTCTCAGCATATGGTCAACTACTCAGGAAATTCATAATAAAGAGTATGCAAATAAGTTTACTTAATAGTCATTGCAAGCTATGAAGAGATTCCAACTCAAAAATAATAACTAACATGAAACATAAACATAAGCAACATTGCAATGCTCATAACAAGGTATGATAGAGTGGTATCTCGCTTGCCCTTGATTGTAGAGCAAACATAAATGCCAAGGCACCTCTGAAGTTCAAGTGAAGACTATAAGTAAAGATATCAAAGATACAAGCATCAAAGTCATAACACAATTAATCAAGTTTTGGGACAAGCACATTACACTAAGAATGACAACTATGCTCTCAAGAAAGTGCTCAAAGAATAGGTGGTGACTCAACAAGGGAATGAAAAGGTTTTGAATTTTTTTGAAAGGCTTCCATATGCTGAAAGTATGGTACTCATTAGCTTTGAGCTCTCATTGCCCCTATCATAAGCATCTTTAATGATTAAGGTGTGTTGGGGATATACTTTCCGGGTATCCTCATAGTTCCTCACTGACCAGGGTGGCCCACTTCGGGTTAGAGCTTTGCTTCATGGGCGGCCCAGTCAGGGAGAAAGACGGAGTCCAATCCGGCTACGGGAAGGCCCAGAAGACTTACCGACTTAGGCCCATGATGTTACTTGTAGTTCAAGATGTACTCTGTAACCGACTCTTAGACGTAGCCGGATAGACCTCTCCTATAAACCCTAGGCCGGATATCTATATAAGACGTCCTAGGGAGAGCCTTTAGGGCACACCCAATACTTTAGACCCTCAACTCGCATAGGCGAAACCCTTGTAACCCGTATTCTGGCTCTGCCGTATTACTAGATTGCTAGCAGGAGTAGGATCCGTCCAAAGCCGGCGGATTCGAACCTGGGTAAACTTGTGTGCTCACCATCCCAGAACACCGTACGTCTCACACCCCTCTCTTCCGCACGCCTCGAGGACCCCCTCATGGCGTACTTGTCATCAATCCGACGACAGTTGGCGCCCATCGTGGGGCAAGTGAGTTTCGGATCTGCGTTTTGAGCGGAATCTGCAAGAATCGGAATCGGCGAGACTATCGCCGTTGGTCGCATCCTCTACGCCAGCGACGTCCCTCTCATCGTTCTCGACGAGACTTGGATTCCGGCAAGGGAGGCCGTCACTGCCTACACAATCATGTCTTTTAGTGAGACCGATGTTTACATCGGTTTCGCTGAACCTGGCCAACCCACCCCAGCGGTGATGATAAAGGCAGAAGAATTTTCTGGGTCTCTTTTGTCCGTGGAGGCGGCAGAATTCCGGATCTCAGAAAACCCTAATCCCACCCAGCCCGCACCAGTTGCGGAGATAGTGGAGAAACCCGAGCCTGAAGAAGACCTAGCGGACCAAGTCGAATCTGGAGTGGATCTCCCCAGAGAAGCCGGATCCCAGATCGACCCACCCGTGGAGGTCGAAATCCAGGAGGAGCATATCAACGACACTGATTCCGACTCTGATGATGCCGGAACAGAGAGGCCTTTCCTAAGGTACACACTACGACGTATGATACTGCAAGGTGAAAGCGCAGAGGCAATCCTCGAAACCATCAAAAGTTTCGATATGGCTGATCGCGAAAGCCGCAGGTACCTCAGGAAGCACGCATTGCACTTCGTCGGATACGTGGGATCTGGATCCAGCTCTGCCGATGCTGGGGACAACACTGACTCTGTGCTGGAGGCAATTGGAACAAACGCCGACGTACCCGCATCCTCGGATGAGTCGATGACATCAGCAGATTTCCGAAAGTTCTCCGCGGAATATGAAGAGGAGTACAACTCCAAAGCTGCAGAAGAAGGAGAAGCCATGGATGAAGGATCCGGGGAACACTCTCCCAAAATGCAGGATGACATGGACGTCGGAGATAATCCTGAGGTCCAGATGTCCGAAAGTACCGATCAGAGCTTGACTCCGGGAAATGGACCCAAAGCCGTCTTTGCTACCGGTGCTGCCAAGAAGGCAAAGAAGAAGAACAAGAAAAACAAGACCCCGGCAAAAGACCCTCTGACAGAGGAGGTGATTGCCGAGGAATACGAGGAAGACTCGGATGGAGAACTTATCCCGGACAAGCCAAAAAAAGAAGCATCGGTGGATGGACACGTGATCACAGAAGGTGTGCGTAAACTCATCGATGCCGCATTAACCACACCTATCCCTACAGCTGCAGAACTTACTGCAGATGAGCTGGACGAAAGGGCACAAGCCCTAGAAGCGCGTCGTCAACAACTCCTCGATGAAGCCAAAAACATCGAGGTGGAGAAGAAACGCATGTCAAACAAGGAATACATGTCTCGTCTACATCAGAAGACACGGAAGCGTCACATAGATGACAACTAATTCCCACGTGTCCGTGCCCTTTTTGGAGATGAGATGGGGAAGCCACGAAAAGATAGCAACGGAGATTGGGTATACCCAACACCAGTACAAAATACCGTGGCAGCCCGAGAAATTCTATCGGCTAATCCAGGACCAGAGGAGATCCGTTTGGGTATCAAGCTACTCAACAAGGGACTGGAGCAGCAAAAGGTAGCCCTGTTCGGAAGTCAAAAACTGGTCTTGGATTCTGACCAGTGTCGCACAGATCCGGCATGGGCTGGCGTAAGATCCCATTACGTTCGGGCGCAGTACCATCACCCCGAACGCAGGGAAGACAATTATTCAAGAATCGTATCTTCAAGACAGCATCACACAACTTCGCGTAACTGGAGCAACATCGCCCCAGCGGCCGAGAAACACGCCATCGCTGCCCTAAATCCGACGAGCCCTGCCTGACGAGAATCAAAGGATCGAAGGGCAGAAGATAAAGAGAAACGTGGGGAGGAGGATCGTCAGAGAATGCCACCTCCTAGACATGATAACCGTCTGGCTGAGCCTCACCATGGTGGGAATGACAGACAAAGAAACGACGGAAACCATGTCGATACAAGCCGACAGGGGGCTCGTCGTAGTCAGGCTGCTCTACCCTCTCCACCACACAGTCATCACAACGGCTCCCATGGAGGTCAAGGAGGACAACATGGCGGAGGAGGTGGTGGCAGAAGCCGAAGTCCGGCTACACGGCACCGCAGCCACAGCCGGCATTCGGGACGATCTCTATCCCCGAACAACGCAAAGCACAGGATCAATTCCAACATAGAGGCTGGGCGCTATGAAAACGATGACGTGTACGTGGGCCCAAAGTGCTTCGGTCCATGCATCAGAGCTATAAAATTCCCGGAAGGATTTGCTATCTCAAGACATATCCAAGCCTACGACGACATTGCTCGGCCAGACACCTGGTTGCAGGATTTCTTCCAAGCTTGCTGCATCGCCAAAGAAGGAAACAGCCTGGTTGCAACCCGATATCTTCCACTTATGTTACGGAAGACGGCACGATCATGGCTCAATGAACTTCAGGCGAACACCATCCATAACTGGTATGATTTGCAAAGCGCGTTCTTTCAGAATTTCGAAGGCACATATCGGAGACCCTGTACGGTTGGAGACCTACAACGTTGCACCCAGAAAGACGAAGAAACTTGTCGGGATTACCTCGGATGATGGATCGACACCAAGAACTCCTGCGAAGGAGTAAATGATCAAACTGCGATTGAAGCTTTCATTGCAGGTCTCCCTGTTGGTTTACTGCGCCATCGCTTGAAGTGTGACAAGATCACCGATCTGGGAGAGATGGTAGAAACAGCGAGCAAGTATGCGGACGCTGAAGACGATGCAGAAGGACTACTTAATGCCCTAGCTGTGCCTCAGTCAGCAAAACAACCAAAGCAACAAGCTCAGAAGCGCAAAAATATCTCGGAAGAAAAACCCAACGCGGAAACGGCGGTAGTTACTACTGTTTCCGGGTCTGTAGGACGAGGAGGACGTGGCGGAGGTGAAATGGATCGTATGGGCACCTAGAGGGGGGGTGAATAGGTGATACACCAATTTTTAATTCTTTTTCAATTTTAGGCTTAGCACAAAGGTAAATTCTCTAGATAAACTAATGTGTGGAATTTCCCTATATGCAAACCTATCTACTAGCGAGTAAGGAGCGAGTGGAAGAGGAACGAGTGAACCAAAGTGAAGCACGCGGAGACACAGGATTTGTTTGACCGCAGTTCCTTCCTTGTTAAGGGAAGTACGTCTGTGTTGGAGGGGTGGGCGGTACTAAGACCACCACGCCACAAAAGGCCTCACCCTGTTCTCCGATGGATCTCGCCACAACAGGCCTGATCCACCTTCCACTATAGGTACCCTTCGAGGCGGGCACCCGCGCCTTTACACAACTAGCGGGGCAACAACTCCACAACAACTTGGAGGCTCCCGAAATGACAACAAGCTGCCACAAGAACAAAGTTGTCAAATACAATAACACGATCTAGGTATTAACGAGAATACTAGATCAGGGATTTCTCCAAGTGAATGGAGAGGAGTTGAAGCGCTTGATTCTTGATGTTGATGATGAACTTCTCCTCCTTCAATTCCACCAAATATCAAGACCTTAGGGTGGTTGAAGTGGGAGATCGAGATTTAGAGCTCTTGCACAGGGTCTGGTCGAATTCAAATGAATCAAGAGTTCTGGACGTTGGGGAAGAAGGGGTACTTATACCACCTTCCAAAAACCAGCCGTTGCACACTTTGGGGGCCGGATTATCTGGCCCAAGTGAGGGACGGATTATATGGTCTGGGAAAACTCCGCCCTAGACTCGGAATATCCGGCAGAAAATCCGCCCCCTCTCTGAGCGTCGCGCTGAGCTTGCCCTTGATCAACTTCTGGGGGGCGGATTACCCGGCCCTATGCGAAGGCCGGATTATCCGGCCTGGGGAGGAAAAACCGCCTCAGTTCAGATTTTCCGGTAGAAAATCCGACCGGATACCGAGCGACGCGCCTTGGCTCCTTTTGCTCGAAAACTGGGGGCCGGATTATCCGGCCCTTGCGAAACCCGGATTATCCGGCCTGGGGAGGAAAAACCGCCCCAGTTCGGATTTTCCAGGAGAAAATCCGACTGGACACAGAGCGACGCGCCTTGGCTTCCTTGAGAGATGAGGTAGGCCGGATTATTCGGCCCTTGGAGGGGCGGATTATCCGGCCCCCCTCAAAACTTCCTGCACACTTAGCACACATGAAAAGTCTCCATAGTATTGTTATCTAACACGCAAAACATAGGAAAACATGAAATGTTCTTTCAATCTCACCCTTTTTGGTGTTAGATGACAATACCAGGATTTGCAGGAGAAAGACACAAGACAAACAGAGATAACTATGGAAGGGACTCCCCCTCAATGTGTGCATAATAGAGTTTTGCATTGGAATACAAATTCACACAAATAGGTGAATCTATTCCATAGACAAAAGGGCAAAAACACATACCACCGAAGTAGAGAATAGGCATCCTTGACATAAATCACAATTATTATTGGATAACCATTATGAGCGCACGCCTTCCGTGATAAACCTCCAGCAATAGGATATGAATAGATATAACCATGAGCATAATCCATGATATGAAGTCCATAGGTATCATCCAGACAACCACATAAAGTCTCAACCACAAATCAGAAACCACGAATATAAAAGTTCAACGCTAAATGGGCATAAGCAAGAAATAACGAATAAAAAGTGCAAGTGCTTATGCCCGACCCATGCAAATCCACGGACAACCTAATAGAACTAATTCTCCCCCTTTGGCATCAAGACACCAAAAAGGGAGAAGAGCGATGCAAATAACATCCAAAAAGATCAAATAAAAGCCAAAAAGATTGAGTGTGATTCCCATAAGAACAAGAGAGAGCAAATAACATCCAAAAAGATCCAATTCTCCACAAAGGAGAGGGCGGTGGCCGAAGCCACCTTGTTGGAGTGTATGGTGTGACACCGCAAAGATATATCTTGGGTTCACGACCAATACTCATCAATAAGCTCACATATCACAACATGATATTAAGAGAAATGATATAACTTGCTATTGGCATTATGGGGGGAGGGTTAGCCCAATAAGTTAGGACCACACTCCCCCTATATCCATGCCCACACCTAGACCAAACAAGGATTGAGATGTACGAGTGGGTGCATGGGTAATCAAGACAAGCTCCCAGAATCAATGATATTTAGCTCATTCCTCAAATAGCAGAATCTTGCTTCATCAAGTGGCTTTGTAAAAATATCCGCCAGTTGGTTCTTTGTGCTCACAAAAGATAGATCAATATCACCTCGAGCAACATGGTCACGAATAAAATGATTCCGAATCTCAACATGCTTCGTCCTTGTGTGCTGAACTGGATTGTACGCAATTTTGATAGCACTTTCATTATCACATAAAAGAGGCACTTTGTCACAATTGACACCGTATTCCTTTAAAGTTTGCCTCATCCACAATAATTGAGTACAAGCGCTGGCAGCAGGAACATATTCAGCTTCGGCGGTGGAGAGAGATATACAATTCTGCTTTTTGGAGGACCAACATACAAGAGATCTTCCCAAGAATTGACAAGCTCCAGAAGTTGACTTCCGATCATCCTTATCACCAGCCCAATCTGAGTCAGTATAACCACATAAAGAGAAATTGGAGCCCTTGGGATACCAGAGACCAAAGTTGGGGGAATGAACTAAATATCGAAAGATCCTCTTGACCGCCACTAAGTGGCTTTCTTTAGGAGCTGCTTGATACCTTGCACACACTCCCACACTCAACACAATATCGGGTCTAGATGCGCATAGGTAAAGAAGAGAGCCGATCATGGTCCGGTATACCTTTTGGTCCACATCTTTACCATGAGGGTTGAGTTCGAGATGACACTTTGTTTGCATCGGAGTAGCGACACCATTTAGATCCGTCATCTTGAATCTCTTGAGCATGTCTTGGATGTACTTTGCTTGATTAATAAAGGTTCCTTCTCTTAGTTGCTTGATCTCGAATCCAAGAAAGAACAGTAATTCCCCCATCATAGACATCTCAAACCTGTCAGTCATAAGCTTTGAAAATTCATCGTTAAAAGCTTTGTTAGTAGAACCAAAAATGATATCGTCTACATATAGTTAGCATACGAAGAGCTCCCCCTTAACCTTCTTAGTAAAAAGAGTGGTGTCGATTTGCCCAACTTCGAAGCCACGATCTAACAAAAGCTCTTTAAGGTGCTCATACCACGCACGTGGGGCTTGTTTAAGGCCATAGAGTGCCTTATCGAGTTTGTAGACATGGTTCAGGAAGTTAGAATCCTCAAACCCCGGGGGTTGCTTTACGTATACCAACTCATGTAGAGGACCGTTAAGGAAGGCACTCTTGACGTCCATTTGCTGCAACTTATAATTGTTATGAGCAGCATAAGCAAGTAGGATACGGATGGACTCAAGACGAGCCACAGGAGCATAGGTCTCGCCAAAGTCGATGCCCTCAACTTGGGAGTAACCTTGTGCCACAAGTCTTGCCTTGTTCCTCACAACAATGCCATTCTCATCTTGCTTGTTCTTGAAAATCCACTTGGTGCCGATAACATTGCGGCACTCTTTGGGTTTCTCCACTAGTTTCCAGACTTTGTTGCGCTCGAAATTGTTCAATTCTTCATGCATAACAACAACCCAGTCTGGGTCTTCAAGAGCTTCAAAGACCTTCTTAGGTTCCACCATGGAGATATGAGCTTGATGCTCACCAAAACTGGCCAATTCTCTTCTAGTGGACACCCTTCGTCGAAGATCACCAACAACCTTGTCGAGAGTGTGACCCCTCAACTCAAGGTTACGGTTAGCCCGAGCCTTGCGACGAAGTTCAATAAGTTTGTTGTCTCTTGGTGGAGGAGATTCATCACTTGAGTCTTCATTGGAGGCAATTTCTCTGCCTTGATCAGTAGTTGGAACATCAGTAGCAGGTGGTGGGGATGCATGCCCTTGAGGTGAGTCTGTAGCCATAACAGGAGGCTGCAGAACTGGAGAGTCAGGGCCGGATAATCTGGCCGATGAAGTGGCTGGATAATCTAGCCTGGGAGGACTTGCAGCATCATCATCAGGAAGCCTGGGACTTGCTTGACCTAGCGAGGAGCCGGATAATCCGGGGTCAGCCAGAAAATCCGGCCTGGAGCTTGTGTTGATATCTTCACCACCAGGAGCTGCATGGACAGCTGGAGCAGGGTGGCCGGATAATCCAGTATCCACCAAAAAATCCGACCTGGAGCTTTCTAGAGCAACTTGACCTTCAGCAGTTGATGGAGATGGTGTAGAAGTTGCCCCCGTGGTTGGAGCATGTTGCGTATGTGTAGATGATGGCTCTATATGAGTAGAGCATTGTCCTTCCCGGTCCGCCACAAGGGGTTCCTCAATGGAGCGGAAGAATCCCACGCCCATTCTTCTTATGGCATCTTGGGGTATTTCAACATCTGCATCACAAAAACCAACTTGCTCCGCACGGGAACCGTCATTTTCCTCGAACACCACACTACAAGATTCTACAACAGTTCCGGAGAGCTTATTGTAGACTCTATAAGTGTGGGATTCGGCACCATAACCAACAAAAATACCTTCTAGAGCCTTAGATTCAAACTTAGATAAACGAACTCCTTTAATAAGAAAGAAACACTTACACCCGAATACCCGAAAGTATGAGATGTTTGGCTTGTTACCGGTAAGTATTTCATACGGAGTCTTGTCCAAAATCTTGCGGAGGTATAAACGATTGGATGAATGACAAGCAGTAGAGATTGCTTCAGCCCAGAAGTTATATGGAGATTTGAATTCGGCCAACATTGATCTTGCCATGTCCATTAGAGTTCGATTCTTCCTCTCAGCTACACCATTTTGTTGAGGGGTGTATGCAGCAGAATATTGATGTCTTATCCCCTCTTCACTTAGGAACTCATTTAAGGTGTAGTTCTTGAACTCTGAGCCGTTATCACTCCTTATAGCCAGAATGGGGACATTGTGTTGACGTTGAACCTCATTAGCGAAGTCGATGATAGTTTGTTGAGTTTCACTCTTCAACTTGAAGAAATAAACCCAAGTGTATCTTGAGTAATCATCAACAATCACTAGACAATACCTCTTCCCACCGAGGCTTGCATGAGATGGAGGTCCGAAAAGATCCACATGAAGAAGCTCCAAGATCCTTTTTGAAGAGATAATAGTTTTCCTTCGATGAGGAGAATCATGCATTTTCCCTTCAACACACGCACTATAGACACGATCTTTGGCAAAAGAGACATTTTCTTTTAGTCCAAGAATGTGGCCACCCTTGTGGATACTTTGCAAAGTTCTCATATTGACGTGGGCTAGTCGGCGATGCCATAGCCAACCCACGTCAGCCTTTCCGAAAAGATACGTCGGACCTGTAGTGGTTTTCCCCGAAAAGTCTACCACGTACAGGTCGTTTTCGACATATCCCACGAAAGCGACTTTTAGAGACTTGCTCCACAAGAGTACCACCAAATCAGCATCAATGTAAACTGCAAAGCCCATCTTACCAAGGGCACGAACTGAAAGTAAGTTATACCCGAGGGTCTCAACAAGCATGACGTCCACGAGGGAGATATCGTGAGCCACCACAACTTTGCTGAGACCCAATACCTTAGATTTTGACTTGTCACCATAGGAGACGGTAATGTGATCAAGGTTTGGCCGCATCTCCGTGATGATCTCCTTGCTTCCGGTCATATGACTCGTACAACCGCTATCGAGTACCCATTTAGAACCACCAGAAGCATAGCCCTGCAAGAAAATTACTTCTTGGTTTTAGGTACCCATTTTTCAATGGGTCCTCTCATGTTAGTAACAAGGGTCTTGGGAACCCAAATAGACCAAGGAATGTAACAATCATAAGGCCCTACATAACTAGCATAAACATCACCATAAGCATCACAATATAGTTCGAAGTTAGGATTGTTGATCCCTACAAAACCACCATAATTAGTCTTGTCATTGGTATTGTTGCTAGTCTTTGATTGAGCAGTCTTGTTCTTCTTCTTCTTGTTTTTCTTGCTCTTTATCTTGGGTATGTAACCAAGACCTTCTTTACTGTTGTTTGTCCTTTGCCTGCTCAGTATCTCATCAATAACCCATTTACCTTTGTGTTGAGAACTCCTTGCAAGATCTTCTTTTCCAAAGGATGGAGATGAGGTACTTGGTACATTATACCGTTTCAATTGAGTTTGGAGCTGGTCATGAGACTCATTTAGAGTAGAATGATCACTCTTCAATGCCTTGTGAGCACTTTCAAGATCATCAAACATCTCCAAAAGTCTATCATGAACAGCCCCAAAATCAATCTTTTCTTTCTTTAGTTTCTTTACCTTGGCAAGGGCATGGTCACGTTCTTTAATGAGCTGAGCTACCGCTTCTTCTTGTGACTCCTCTAGGGATTCGAGTCTTTCTTCCAAAGAAACTCGAGTTTCCTCTTCCTATTCCAAGGCATTCTTCAAAGAGGTTATCTCCAAGGCATCTTCTCTTTCAATTCTGCCCTTTTCTTCAAGGAGATCTTCGGCTCGAGCAAGTTGACTCATAAGAGTATCAAAATGGAGTTTGTGCTCACCTTGTAGGTTAGTGAAAAAAGTATCCAAGGCAATAACTTCTTCTTTCATTTCAAGACTTTCATGATCATCCATATCCAAAATTATGTTAGTCTTAGAAAATGAGGAGTTAGAAGTCGATACCTCAGATCCTCTTGCCATTAGGCCAGTGGCGTTGTTGTTGATGGCGTTCTCGTTCGGCGAGTCGAAGAGAGAGGAGGGAGTCGATGTGGTGGCTATAGCAGCCACTTTGCGAGAACTATCATCATCCTCTTCATCTTCACTTGCGGAGGAGTATTCCTCTTGAGATACAAGGACCATCTTGGGTTGCTTCTTGAAAGGGCCATTCTTCTTAGCAAATGGCTTCTTCTTAGGAACTTTGCATTTCTCTTTGAGAATGAGCCTGCCACCATTGTCTTCACTATTTTCATAAGGACACTCGGCTACAAAGTGCAGTCTATCTCCACAGTTGAAGCAAGTTCTCAATCTTGGGCCACTTTCTCTTCTTCCATTTGACCCGTTCTTGCGCTCAAGTTCAGACTTGGCTTTGGCAGGGTCCTTCCAAAAGTTCCTTGCATAGAATGCCATGTACTCACCATGAGCACGTTTGACCTCATCGGGGCAGTCCATGGATCCCCTCTCAAATGCTCCTTCATCATCCTCTTGCTCAACAACATTGGATTTGAGAGCCACATTGACACCCTTTTGCATTCCAATGGCCCGAGCACGGGCATCTTCAGCATTCTTTGCCGCCACTTTGAATGACGCCATTTCTTGCATGACTTCATTGGATGTCATTTGATGATAGTTGTGTCTACCTTGCAAGCTCTTCAAATCCGTCGGTTCGAAAGGCATTAAGGCACTCACATACTTTCTTTTTATCCATGCATCATCAATGTGAGTGGCCCCATGCTTCCGAAATGTTGTTGCGATGCCCTTGAGCCTTCTATACATGTCCTCATGGTTTTCACCATCCAACATGTCGAATCCCTCAGCTTCGTTACTAAGGGCATCATACCGGTTTCTTCTCATGCTTTCATTTCCAACAAAAAGGTCTGTAAGAGCATCCCATGCCTCTTTAGTCGTGTTGAGATGTTCAATGCATGGCATGTCCTTGGGACCCACACCCAGCTGTATCATGTGGAGAGCAGTGGCATTCAACTGGCTATCCACAACTTCCCTTCTTGTTAGATTGGTTTGATCTCCAACATGAAGACCTTCTTCAATGATCCTCCACAATTCAATAGAGGAGCTGCAAACATGAGATTTCATTAGAAATTGCCATTGGTTAAAAGAAGATGCAGTGAACTTGGGTGGATCACCCCTATTTTTTATATGAGGATGAGGGATAGGTGGGTTGGGGGAATATACGTGGCGAACCTCACTATATTCCTCCTTACCACTTCCCTTTTTGGAGGTGGAACCATTTAGTTTTTCACCTTCCACATCATCATCCTTAGATCCAGTGTTACCCTTTTCCTTAGATGATGGTGAGGGAGCCTCAGCGGAAGATGGAGATGGGGCTATGGATGATGTAAGGCGAGCAATCATTTGATTCATCTCCTCCATCTTGGCCTCAAAGGATTTCAACAAGGTTGTTTCCAACGACTTGAGATCATCCATTGTGACCTTATCCATAGCCTCATTTCCATCATCCCTAGTACCCATACTACTCTTAGGCAGTTAAGCCCGAATTAAGAGTCGGGGCTCTGATACCAATTGAAATGGATCGTATGGGCACCTAGAGGGGGTGAATAGGTGCTACACCAATTTTTAATTCTTTTTCAATTTTAGGCTTAGCACAAAGGTAAATTCTCTAGATAAACTAATGTGTGGAATTTCCCTATATGCAAACCTATCTACTAGCGAGTAAGGAGCGAGTGGAAGAGGAAACGAGTGAACCGAAGTGAAGCACGCGGAGACACAGGATTTGTTTGACTGCAGTTCCTTCCTTGTTAAGGGAAGTACGTCTGCGTTGGAGGGGTGGACGGTACTAAGACCACCACGCCACAAAAGGCCTCACCCTGTTCTCCGATGGATCTCGCCACAACAGGCCTGATCCACTTTCCACTATAGGTACCCTTCGAGGCGGGCACCGACGCCTTTACATAACTAGCGGGGCAACAACTCCATAACAACTTGGAGGCTCCCAAAATGATAACAAGCTACCACAAGAACAAAGTTGTCAAATACAATAAGACGATCTAGGTATTAACAAGAATACTAGATCAGGGATTTCTCCAAGTGAATGGAGAGGAGTTGAAGCGCTTGATTCTTGATGTTGATGATGAACTTCTCCTCCTTCAATTCCACCAAAGATCAAGACCTTAGGGTGGTTGAAGTGGGAGATCGATATTTAGAGCTCTTGCATAGGGTCTGGTCGAATTCAGATGAATCAAGAGTTCTGGACGTTGGGGAAGAAGGGGTGCTTATACCCCCTTCCAAAAACCAGCCGTTGCACACTTTGGGGGCCGGATTATCCGGCCCAAGTGAGGGCCGGATTATCCGGTCTGGGGAAACTCCGCCCAGACTCGGAATATCCGGCAGAAAATCCGCCCCCTCTCTGAGCGTCACGCTGAGCTTGCCCTTGATCAACTTCTGGGGGCCGGATTATCCGGCCCTATGAGAAGGCCGGATTATCCGGCCTGGGGAAGAAAAACCGCCCCAGTTCTGATTTTCTGGTAGAAAATCCGACCGGATACCGAGCGACGCGCCTTGGCTCCTTTTGCTCGAAAACTGGGGGAATCCGGCTGACATGGTTATACCCTACGGGTACGTAACTTCAGCATACCTGGTCCAGCCCAAGGAAGGCCCACGGCCAATATACGCCAGCCCATGAAGATTTTCGGGTGGCCCAGGCCCATGACGCCTTCGGATCCTTGAAGAACAAGACTAGAGTTTCAATACAACTTGTAACCTACTCGTATCGGTACCCGAGACCTAACCTCCCCATATATAAAGGCTATGAGGGTCCAACGAGGAGGACACCCAACAACGATTACACCCTGCGATTACGACATACACACCTCCACGCCAGATCGAATCTGCGCACCCTGTAACTTTCGATTCCGCCGCAATAAAAGAGCAGACAAGCAGGAGTAGGGTTTTCCCTCCGGGGGCCTGAACCTGGGTAAATCCCGTGTCCCCTGGTTGCTTGTCTGTTAACCGTGCCACGATCTCCAGCATCCCCATCTTCTCCAAAACCCAAGTCCATAACAATGGGCATTGACGAGTTGAAACCTCGTCACCGGCCCTTGCGAAACCCGAATTATCCGGCCTGGGGAGGAAAAACCGCCCCAGTTTGGATTTTCCAGGAGAAAATCCGACTGGACACAGAGCGACGCGCCTTGGCTTCCTTGAGAGATGAGGTAGGCCGGATTATCCGGCCCTTGGAGAGGCGGATTATCCGGCCCCCCTCAAAACTTCCTACACACTTAGCACACATGAAAAGTCTCCATAGTATTGTTATCTAACACGCAAAACATAGGAAAACATGAAATGTTCTTTCAGGAGGCCGCGGGTGTGGCCGTGGGACATCAAGGGTCCAAGGTAGAGGAGAACAACAACCAGGCAAAACCTACTCTTGGGCCGACATTGGCAATAACCCATGTGTGCATCACCTAGACGCCAATGGGGGCTCGTCCCACACCAACGCTGAATGTCGTTTCAATTGGGCATTGACGAGTTGAAACCTCGTCAATTGGCGCCGTCCGTGGGAATTGGGGCTGCTGATTGTGCGGTCGTGACGGTTCCGACCCGATCGATCTACAACTCCTCGGCGACGGAGAATCACCCCCTCTTCGGCGCTTTCGACTTCACCGCCCACCCGCCGGCCACCATGAAGGATTTCGAGCCCGTAGGCGACGGACTCGAAATTCTGTTCGGGAGCTTCTGCTTCCAGGTGGGACAAGCTGGCACCCTCCGCCTCCCCGAGCGGATGCCCGTGCCTCCGATCAGGCCCGCTTCGTGGGCTCCACACCCCGTGCTACGCACGTCACCATCAACAGATGAGTTCTACAGCAGCAGCTGCTGCAACTCCGATCTGTGCGATCCACCTTCGGATGAAGGGACCTACGGTTCCGAATCCGAAAGCTGCGGCAGCAGCCAACCAATCTGCAGGCGCTATCTGTGCGCTGCAATCATCCAAACCGACGAAGACACGCCTAACCCACCGCCCAACCCCAACCCGCAGGGCGGAAACGGCGAAAACGGGGAAAACAGGGGCCACCTCATCCAACTTAGCAAAGAAGGATGGGCCGAAGCACGCCGCGCCGTCGCAGGCGAAATAGCCCTACCTCTGGACTCCCCACGTGACCTGCTGATGGCATACCACTACCTCCTCATCGAGGAGCACAAGAAGCAAGTCAAGATGCAGGAGACGCTCGATAAACGCAAGAAAGCAGCCTTGAGTCCAGTGCGCGACGAGCTGCGCTCTCCGCCATGGGACCCGGCTCCAGCACAAACGGAAATCAGGGAAACAAGCACCACTCTCGGGTGGAAAACATGGACCCGAAGGAGCGGCGTGATGTGACCCGAACCCTCCACACATCGTTCATGGATATGGACGTCGACGGCAACATCACCCCGAAGACGCCACAAGCCGCGATCATGGCAGCCACTGTGTATCTTGCAGCTCACCCACCTCCGGAGGGGGACCCGAAAAGGGCCATGCATAGGTCCGCACTCACCGGACTAGGACTAATCGGAGCTGCGCTCCACGAAGATGCTCCTACGGAGCCGAAGAAGAAAGCTCCGGCCAGGCGCGACCGGAGCCCCACTCCCTCATCCGAAGATGAAGAAGAACACGACCTTCCTCGAAGGAAGAAGAGCTCGCACCGCCACAAACACGACTACGACGCCAGAGACAAGCTTACACAGCGCAAGATCGACAAAGCACGCGCCAAACGCGCATGCTCATCCGAATCTGAGATGGATGAAGACGAAGGAGAACTCTGCGGGGCTCGATGCTTCAGCAGATCCGTCCGGCGAACACAGATGCCACGCAACTTTAAGCTTCCTTCGGATACTCCGAAGTTCAACGGCACGCAAGATCCAAAGTCCTGGCTCAGCGACCATCTGTCATCCGTCAAGCTTCACGGAGGCAACAAAGAAACCGCCATGCAATGCCTTCAGCTGCAGCTGACAGGCGCGGCGCGGGTCTGGCTCAGCAGCCTATCATCAGGATCCATCCGAAGCTGGGAGGAGCTCGCTTATAGCTTCATCCGAAACTTCAAAGGCACCAGCAAAAGGCCCGCCTCAATCGAAGAGCTGCGAGCCTGCACTCAGAGAACGGGTGAATCTATTCGCTCGTACATACTACGCTGGTCTACGACCAAGAACTTCGCAGCACACATCTCCGAAGAGCGGGCCATCGACGCCTTCAGGGACGGCGTCAAACGCCCAGACTTCAAGGAGAAACTTGGACGCGTAAAGCCCAAGACACTCGACCAGCTCATGGAAATCGCCAACTGTTGGGCAGATGGCGAAGATTGCATCCAGCGGGCGCAATCAGATGAAGAAGACGACTACGGCCGAAGATGCGAACGCCGTAGCAAGAGGAGACCGCGCGTCTACGAGGACCGCGATGGACCCGACATGGTCACAGCCGGCTATGCCGACCGCCGTAACGACAACAGCCGCAGCAGCGGAGGATATCACAGCGGAAACTTCCGCGACAACGGACGACCAACGTAGTCGTGGCAACGCCGCGACCGCGACAACGGACCTTCAGCACTCGACAAACTTTCGGGTCCATGCACCATCCACTTCTACATCGACAAACAATATGGCAAAAAGAAAGCTAGCCACATGCTCAAGGACTGCCGCGAGTTCCAGAAACTCAGCGAAAGCATGGTACAGATGAGGCAACAAGCTCCAATTCTTGCGTTCGGAAACGCACTTGCGCCAGGCGAAATAGCACACGGAGCTCCTCCACCGCCGCCTATTGGAGGCCCACATCAACCTGTCGCACCAGCACAAAACAACGCCGGGGTCGCTTACCCCCCACCAAAAGGAGCACTCAATATGATACAGAAGGGACGTCCCACAAACAGGGTGCAGAAGAAAATCACCCGACAAATCAACATGGCCGTGACAACTCCGCCTGCAATCCCTGAGTACCTCAGCGGATCGGAGTCCTGCATCACATTCACCCGCGCGGATCACCCTTGCCAGATCCCTCGCCCAGGTCATGCTGCCCTGGTGCTGGAGGCGCAGATCGGAGGCTTCGAGATGAGTCGCGTCTTCATGGACGGCGGCAGCGGCATCAACCTAATATTCGCAAGCACTCTAGCAGCTATGCGGATCCCGCAATGCAGCCTGGAACAATCAGACACAACGTTCCACGGCATTGTCCCAGGGAAGGGCATCTTCCCCCTGGGCAAAATAGGGCTCGACGTCATCTTCGGGACACCGGACAACTTTCGGCAGGAGCGCCTAGAATTCGAAGTGGTGGACTGGCCGTTGCAATACCACGCCATCCTGGGACGCGTAGCATTCGCAAGGTTCCTGGTCGTCCCACACTACGCATACCTACTACTCAAGATGCCAGGACCAAGGGGCGTCATCACAGTCCACGGGAGCTTCACCCGATCGGACCAATGTGACAGGGATTTCAACAAAATCTCCCAGTCCTTCGGCATGCAAGACGAGCTTGTAAGGCTCCGCGAAGCGGCAGACAATGGGCTACCCCCAGTCACCAAGCAGAACGCACCTGATATGTCTTTCGACTCCACCATCAACACCAAAAAAGTACAGGTCCATCCAACGGATGCCTCCAAGACGGCGCTAATCGCCAACGACCTCAACACCGCATAGGAAAGCGCGCTCGTCAAATTCCTCCGTGAGCACTGGGAAATCTTCGCCTGGTGTCCTGCGGACATGCTAGGAGTTCCCAGGGAATTCACCGAGCACGTACTCAATGTCTTCCCAGACACCAAGCCAGTCAAACAGTCCATCCAAAGACTGTCGGAGCCACGAGCCGAAGCTATCGGCAAAGAGATCAACAGATTACTCGCAGCAGACTTCATCCGGGAAATCAAGGAAAGCGAGTGGCTGGCAAACACAGTGATGGTCCCGAAGAAGGACACGGACATCCTGCGGATGTGCGTAGACTTCACGTCACTGAACAAACACTGCCCTAAGGACCACTTCCCTCTCCCTCGGATCGACCAGATCATCGATTCGACTGCAGGTTGTGAGAAACTCTCCTTCCTCGACGCCTACTCAGGCTATAACCAGATTCGACTCAAGGTCGAAGATCAAGAGAAAACGGCGTTCATCACACCGTTCGGAGTATACTGCTACAACACAATGCCCTTCGGGCTAAAGAACGCGGGTGCCACGTACCAGCGATGCATGCAGGCCTGCCTCAAGGACCAGATCGGTCGCAACGTCCAAGTCTATGTCGACGACATAGTCATCAAAACCAAGGAGGCAAGAACACTTATCGACGATCTCCGCGAGACGTTCAACAACCTTGATCACTATAGGATCAAGCTCAATCCAGAAAAGTGCGCCTTCGGCGTCCCCTCGGGTCAGCTGCTCGGATACTTCATCTCTCAATGAGGGATCGAAGCGAACCCGAAGAAAATCAAAGCTATCATGACAATGGAGAAGCCGAAAAACCTCAAGGGCGTTCAGCAGCTCGCAGGGCGAGTAGCGGCACTAAGCAGGTTCATCAGCCGCATGGGCGAGAAGGCCCTACCATTTTACCAACTGCTGCGCAAAGCAGACAAGTTCGAGTGGACACCAGAAGCCAACGACGCATTCGAAAACCTCAAGCGGCTCCTCTCCACCTCGCCCATTTTGGTCACGCCAAAAGAGCGCGAGCCCCTGTTGCTGTACATAGCAGCCACACACCAGGTGGTCAGCACAGTACTCGTGGTCGAACGACCCGAAGAAGGCAAGACCCATGGGGTACAACGCCCAATTTACTACCTCAGCGAGGTTCTCACTCCAACAAAACAGCGGTACCCGCACTACCAGAAGCTGGCCTACGGCGTGTTCATGACGGCTCGACGACTGAGCCACTACTTCCAGGAGCACCAGGTGATGGTCGTCAACGAGGCACCCCTAAACAGCATCCTGAACAATCCAGAGGCCACAGGACGCGTGGCCCTGTGGGGCATCGAACTATCACCACTGGACATCATCTACGAGAAGCGACACGCAATCAAATCTCAAGTCCTTCCGGACTTCCTGGTGCACTGGATGGAGCTGCAGCTGCCTGACACCCCAGACATGTCGCAATCCTGGACAATGCATTTTGACGGCTCCAAACGCGAAGCCGGAGCAGGGGCAGGAGTCATACTGACCTCCCCGCAAGGTGACAAGATGAAGTACGTCCTTCGGATGAAATTCAGAGCCTCCAACAACGAGGCCGAATACGAGGCCATCATCCATGGCATGCGGATGGCAAAAATATGCGGCGCAACGCGCCTGGTCATCTACGGTGACTCCAACCTTGTCGTCCAGCAGACGATGAATGAGTGCGACGCACACGCCGAAAACATGATCGCGTACCGCGCACTATACAACGCACTCGAAGGAGAATTCGACGGCTGCAAACTTCGGCACGTCGGAAGAGAGAGCAACGAGGAGGCCGATAGACTCGCCAACATCGGCTCCACTTGTGCAAAAGTACCACCAGGTGTGTTCCTCGAACAGATCTGCGTGCCATCCATCAAGCGGAAATTCCCCAAGGGATCACCCGAAGAAGCAGAACACTCGGGGGCTACGCTACCCGAAGGTCAAGAAGGACCCGAAAAGTTGGATACCGAAGTCGCCATGGTCAACCTGATGAGGTCATGGCAGTCGAAGAAACCTGGACACGTCCATACCTCCAGTTCCTGCTAAACGGAAACTTACCAGACAACCCGACAGATGCCCGGCGCATATCTCGTCGGTCAAAAGCCTTCACCATCATCAATGGCGAACTGTACAAACGCAGCATTACAGACGTCCTACAACGGTGCGTCACCATCGGCGATGGCAAGACCATACTCCAAGATATCCACGAGGGCATCTGCGGCCACCACGCAGGCAGCCGCTCCCTTGTCGCCAAAGCTCTACGAGCAGGATTCTATTGGCCAACGGCCATGAGCGACGCAAAGGACATCGTCCGAAGATGCAACGGGTGCCAACGGTTCACCGACAAACCGCACGCACCTGGGTCCGAACTCCGACCCATACCCATAGCTTGGCCTTTTGCTCAATGGGGCCTTGACATGATCGGCAAACTGCCAAAATCCTCGAAGGGAGGACACGTCTTCCTCTTGGTCGCAGTCGACAAATTCACCAAGTGGATCGAGGCCATGCCAGTCACCAACCAGAAGGGCAAAACCGCCGTCAAGTTCTTCAAATCCATAGTCTACAGAATTCTAGGACTTCTGCGAAGGCCTCGGGATCAATATCACGTACGCCTCAGTGGCGCACCCGCAAACAAACGGGCAAGTGGAAAAGGCCAACGGCCTAATCGGCGCTGGCATCAAGAAACGCCTCATGAGCTCACTCGAGCACAAAGCTGGCAACTGGACGAAAGAGCTACCGTCTGTCCTGTGGAGCTTACGAACTACGCCAAACAGCTCCACCGGCTACACACCGTTCTTCATGGTACACGGAGCTGAGGCTGTGCTACCAGCCGAAGTACGTCACCAGGCTCCACGAGTCGTCGCTTACAGCGAGGCCGAATCCACGGCTACACTCGAAGACGCCGTCGACACACTCGACGAAGCACGGGATATAGCAGCAGCTAGATCCGCGGTGTACCAGCAAAGTCTCCGCAACTATCACAGCCGCCGGCTGCGCCCCAGGTCCTTCGTCGAAGGAGACCTCGTCTTGCGACTCAAGCAAAAGCGACCGAACAAACTCGATTCGCCATGGGAAGGACCCTATGTCATCACCGAAGTCATCCCAGGTGGCGCCTATCGCCTCAAGCACGTGGAGTCTGGAGTCGCATACTCCAACCCATGGAACATCTCGCACATGCGACGATTCTACCCATAGCAATGGGCAATGTACCCCTTTTACTTTCAATAAGGCTTACGGCCAAGGCTACTCAGCCGAACCATGTACCTCCTCCATTACGCTACAAATAAAGCTAAGTGTCTCGCTCCCAACCTTCGGTTGACTATTTCTCTGCAACTTTGTTACATGCTACTAATGCACTCGGGGGCTCCCCCCACCTCACGATTTCATCGACTGAGGACAAAACGCGCTCGGGGGCTCCCCCCACCTCACGATTTCATCGACTGAGGACAAAACGCGCTCGGGGGCTCCCCCCACCTCACGATTTCATCGACTGAGGACAACACATGTACACCTGAGTAGCTGACCATGTCAGGCTAACGAAAAGGGCACGTACTAAATCAAAGCACTGCGTGCTCGCTAACAAGCAAACCTTTACAACAAAGGGCACATACACGCCCAGCCGCAATATACAAATTTTACATCTATCTGTTTATTTTCAGGTTCTACCTATTCTGCAGAATAGCCTGAGCACGCTGCTCAAACAAATCTACAATCTGTTCGGCATACTGCCTTACAGCCGCGTAATGCGGACGCATATTCCACTCGCCACCATCTGGCCGAGGAGGTGGCCCAGTCGCCACAGCAGCCAAATCTACATCAGGGCGATGCACCCTCACAAGAGACAAGGCAGCCTTCACCCCTGCGACAAGCTGCTGCCGCACCAGCTCCTTGACATTGCTGGCACTCCGAAACTTCGCCAGAAGACCTGCAAGGGTCGTCGGCGCGCCATCCAACGGAAACATGACGTGCAACACCGAGGACAGCGATGTCTGCACCTGGCGGAGCACCCGCGAAACCTGGAAGACGCGATCCTGCACCGTCGCCAGAACCATGGCACGATCGCGATCCACCCAAAAGAAGCCACCGGCTTCCATGTCCTGTTGAGTCAAACAATTGACTCGAACAGCAATGTGCTCCTTTTCTTCCTTCGGAGCGAGATTCGCACCTGCGACAACAGCACAGAACAAGAGTAAGGCCAGCAGGCTCACCCGAAGAACTAAGCTATGGCCCGAAAGAAGGATCAACTTACACTGCAGCTGCTCAGACAGCCGACCTAGCTCCGCCATCAAGTATTCCTCTCTGGCTGCACTACGGTCTGCTTTGGACTTCCAAACGTCAGCACGACCGTGTAGCCCAAGCAAATCCCTCTCCAAGCTGCGCACGCGATCCCGCAGAAAAGCGATCTGCGAGGAATCATCCAACGATGCTCGCAAGGGCCTTTCAGATGAAGTACCAACTGGGTCAACACCCGAAGGAACCTAAAGCAGAAGAAAAAGAAGGCACACAGACACTCAGCCAAAGATAAAGCCCAACTCGAAAGAAGTCATTAAATAAGGCCACTGCGTGGCTCAAGAATGGTGCTACAAAAGATATTTACAGCAAAAGTAAACTACATACTACCCTACATCTCCTATGCCTAAGGCGTAGGACACCGAGTCGCCTCAGAGCCAGAATGCCTAGCTTTGGCCTCGCCCTGCTGCCGCAGCGCGTACTCAGACAACAAGTCAATGAGCTTGGGCCCATATCGTCTGCAGCGAGCGGAGTAAGCAGCAAAGGCTACCTCTGATCCATCCGCAGCCGTCGGCATCCGAGAAGTGATCTGGGGCAAGTCCAGCTCCGCCCCAGCCGCCATGGCCATCGCCAGCCCGACGGACGCGCCGATGCCCTTCTGCTTGCGCTTGTACGCTGCAGGCGCTTCGGCTGACAGAGCCTCTGCCAGAGCACCCACATCTTCAAGGGTTGCGCCCTTCGGGAAGAGCTCCTGGTAGAAGCGACCAAGGACCTCCTTTGCCTTGGCAAGGGAGTTGACGACGGTGCTGCAGCGGTCTTCGACCGCCACAGTGGCATCATCCAGAGAACTCCCGTGCTCCAGAGCACCACGGTCAAACTCGATGCCTGCGGCATCTGAGACAAAATAGAAGAAAACATGAAGAATAGCAACATAGAAGAGGACCCGAAGAAAAAGAAGAAAGTACAAAAGCTAGCACTCACCCGAAATAGCCTTGGCAGCAGCCATGAGCTTCTCCGCTACTCCTACCTCACGACCTGCGGCTTCCTGCTGCAGACGCTCTTTCGCTTCGGCTGCCTTTGACAGCTCTAGCTCAAGGCGCTCTTTCGCCTTAGCGGCAGCTTCGGCCTTCTGCTCCAATTGGCCAAGGCTCTTCTTCAGAGCATCAACCTCACGAAGAGAGTCATTATGCTCCTCTGCATTCACAACAAGCCAGTGTCAACAAACAGGACAAGGATAAACAAAAAAGTACTACAAGGCAGACGAATACCTTGCAGCTGCTGCAGTTTCACCTCCAGCGTCAGGTGCTCCTCCACCAGCCGCTTGGCCTCTCGGACACAAGGCTGTAGGAAAAAGCAATAGCAGTAAGAGCATGACTTGGGGGCTCCGCCCAAAACAAAGAAGCAAACACAACATCAGCACACGAAGACGCCCGGGGGCTCCCCCCGTGACATGAAGCAGAAAAACTTACGTGCTCCGAAGGCGAACCCGCAGGCCCGCCTGCGAAATTCTGAGGCGCAACCACCAGCCTCTCCTGCACAAGAGGAACTGGTGCAGCACCACCCGACGTCGCCACCGTCTGCGGAGGCGGCGATGCAATGTTCGACTCCCCCATCATCTCGCGCGCTCCATCACTAGAGCCGTCGGAGGATTGCCTACATACGAACCAATCAACACAAGCGCAAAAATAACAAGTGAGCAAAAGACAACAGTGGCAACAAGCACACTTACGAGCCCAACGCGCTCAGGTTAAAGATAGGAGAAGCCCTCCGGGCCCTCTTCTCCTCCTTCTTCTCCTCCTTCTTCTCTTCCTTCTTCCGCTTTGCTGGCGGGTGCGGAGCAACAGCTCGCACAGGAACGGCAGGAATAGGAGAAGACGAACCCCCCGAACATCATCATGACGCTCAAGACCCCGAGGATTCCTGGGAGTCGGAGGAGTCGAGGCATCCGAAGACTCGCTCGAGCTCCGTGATCGCTTACTCGAATGGTCTTCACTCGATTTGTCGGCATCCTCCGCCGGAGATCGCGCCGAAGGAAGCTCGGACACGGAATCCACCACTTCATTATCCGGGGCATTCGGATACCTTTCGGGCAATGGTGGCGCCATGCCTGGCACTTTGAAGCTCTACAAGATGAGAAGAAACTTTGTTAGCAAACAAAGGACACAAGTACACAACTGACAAAAACATAAGGGAAGCACTACGTGCGCAAATCTACACCTTTGGCACGGCCAACGTCGACGAAAAGGAGGAGTCAGCGACTTCCCCGGGATTTTTTCGTCAGCCTTGAACTTCAACAGCACGCGAAGATCCTTGTCAAGGTCCACCTCGGAGACCTTCTCACTCGAAACCCTCGTCGGATCACGGCGCCCAGAGTACAGGAACATCGGGTGCGCTCTAGCCTGGAGCGGCTGCACCCGACGCTCAAGAAACACCCGGATAATGTCGACACCGTTCACCTCCTTCTCAGGAATCAATTGGAGCTCCTCCACCCGACGGTACAAGGCCTCTATCTCCGCCACCTCACCGTCTAAGATCTGATTTTTCCAGGACCTCTTCTTCACAATTAACTAGGAGGGGTCAAAAGGAACGAGACCAAAATCTTGCCCAGGCAGCACGGAGTCACGGATGTAAAACCATTTCCTCCGCCAGTACTGGACAGATTCGGACATGGAGCAGGAAAAGAATTGGACATCGGGACTAAGAGAGATGATGAAACCCCCAATGGGATACACACCATCCGAACCAGACTGCCTCCTCACGGAATACAGCTTCCGGAAGAGGCCAAAGTGCGGCTCAATGCCAAGCCAACACTCGCAAAGCGTGATAAAACACGCAATGTGGAGAAGGGAGTTGGGAGACAGATGATGGAGTTGAACCCCATAGAAAAAGAGCAGTCCACGAAGGAAGTCATGGACTGGATACGCAAACCCACGCAAAACGAAGGCGACAAACATAACCCGATACCCAGATGGGGGACGGGGGATTACCTCACTACCGGGGAGTCTCACGGCCGTCGTGTCCTGCGGAATCAGGCTCCGCTCGCGCAGCTTGCGGAGATCGCTCTCCCGCGTCTCTGATCGCCGCCAGCCATCATCGGTGACACGAGCAGCGGCGGCGCCCTTCTTGCCTCCGGCGGCGCTGGTTCCCACTGCAGGCGAAGACTTCTTTGGCTTCCCCATGGCCCTACGGCGGTGGTGTCGTTGCCAACGACGAAGACAAAGGAAATGCGAAAGGAACTCTCAGCACGCAGCAAGAATCGCTCGAGCACAAGGAGGCAGTAAAACGCAAGAACTGGTGCGGTGAAAACAAACCACGATTTTCACCATGGATTATAACATCAAAGACGACACACGCTGACCGTCCATCAAGAAGACCTAACGCCAACGGCAGATCTGGCCGTACACGTGTCAGCACCAAAACGAACCGTCGTTCCCACGATGTCCACTACGCGCGGAAATCGAGGAAACGCCGTAATCATCTCCACGCCGCGCGTGACCGGTCAATTCAAAGTCAGGAAGTGGGACCCACGCATCGTCCAGTCAAGTCATCTCTGGCGCAGCAGACGCTTGAGGTCATTGATCGTCAGCACTGACGTCATCAACAGCTATACTAGCAATAACTTCGGCTCCACAGCTAAAAGTACTCACTCGAATCTACAATTCGACTAAATACTTGGGGGCTACTCCTATTAGGAGCGCTGGTCGCGCACCCGATGTACTTCCGGGTCAGCGGTACGCCCACGAGATTTTCCTACTACCGTTGCATGATACAAGACTCGAGTCTCTGCCCGAGTCTACGACTCCGCCAGACACTCAGGGGCTACTCCAAACTGGAGCGATGGCCGTTCACACACAAGAGCTTCGAGTCCTACGTCGAGTCCACGACTCCACTATGGACTCGGGGGCTACTCCCATAGGGAGGAAGGATTTCAGCATCCGAAAATTTTCGAGTCCTACGGACTAAACAACTGAGCAATGCTTGCACTAAAAGTCTCCGCTCGAGTCTACGACTCGAACAGACACTCGGGGGCTACTCCCATAGGGAGCGCTGGTCGCGCACCCTATGAAATCTTCGACTGCGATCTTCCGGATCCGCATGCAAAAACTTTTCGGAAACTCTGCCCCAATTAATGCTAAGTGAGTAACATCCTCCTTGGCCACCCGAAACACCTCCGCGGTGATAAACATTCGGATGCTGCGTCTGCGACGCAAAGATAAGACCTACAGATATCATCTGATGGCCTGGCAACGCACCTGACTGCGCTCTGCTAGTATGAATCCGTACCAGCAGGTACGATGAAAAATCCCGACGGACGCGTTGGGTACATCATTTAAAAACACTGGAATTCCACTCCTGTAAGTCCTCTGCGGCCTGAGTCGAATTACGCCAGCATATGTTCCGGGTTCGAGTCGAGGGACTCGCACCTGAAGAAGATCGTGTTGTTTTGTCCTAAGACGATTAACTGACCCTGATCCGTCGGGTGAGTCAGGCACACGCATCAACAATCCCTACACATTCTCTTGAAAGACAGAGTTACACCCGAAGGATTGAAGAGTCCTCAGTCGAATCTACGATTCGACTAAACACTCGGGGGCTACTGACATAGTTATACCCTACGGGTACGTAACTTCAGCATACCTGGTCCAGCCCAAGGAAGGCCCACGGCCAATATACGCCAGCCCATTAAGATTTTCGGGTGGCCCAGGCCCATGACGCCTTCGGATCCTTGAAGAACAAGACTAGAGTTTTAATACAACTTGTAACCTACTCGTATCGGTACCCGAGACCTAACCTCCCCATATATAAAGGCTAGGAGGGTCCAACGAGGAGGACACCCAACAACGATTACACCCTGCGATTACGACATACACACCTCCACGCCAGATCGAATCTGCGCACCCTGTAACTTTCGGTTCCGCCGCAATAAAAGAGCAGACAAGCAGGAGTAGGGTTTTCCCTCCGGGGGCCTGAACCTGGGTAAATCCCGTGTCCCCTGGTTGCTTGTCTGTTAACCGTGCCACGATCTCCAGCATCCCCATCTTCTCCAAAACCCAAGTCCATAACAATGGGCATTGACGAGTTGAAACCTCGTCACCGGCCCTTGCGAAACCCGAATTATCCGGCCTGGGGAGGAAAAACCGCCCCAGTTTGGATTTTCCAGGAGAAAATCCGACTGGACACAGAGCGACGCGCCTTGGCTTCCTTGAGAGATGAGGTAGGCCGGATTATCCGGCCCTTGGAGAGGCGGATTATCCGGCCCCCCTCAAAACTTCCTGCACACTTAGCACACATGAAAAGTCTCCATAGTATTGTTATCTAACACGCAAAACATAGGAAAACATGAAATGTTCTTTCAGGAGGCCGCGGGCGTGGCCGTGGGACATCAAGGGTCCAAGGTAGAGGAGAACAACAACCAGGCAAAACCTACTCTTGGGCCGACATTGGCAATAACCCATGTGTGCATCACCTAGACGCCAATGGGGGCCCGTCCCACACCAACGCTGAATGTCGTTTCAATGACGACATCAAAAGAGATGACACCGCGGGTTACAAAGCTAAGCGGAAGAAGGGAAAGAAAAATCCCGAAAAAGACAAAGAGACCAAGGAAGATTCCGACATGGAGGAAGTTGATGCTTCAAATCCCAAGTCGGAAGGGAAGAAAACTTTTCCCACCAAGAAGGACACTTATGTCACCTTCCTCGGATCTCAACCAGCAAAGGTCAAGAAAGCAGTTCTACACGAGCTCAATGCAATAGTTCCGGCTGTCCCCCAGTATCTGGACTGGTCGGAAGTGGCAATCACGTTTGACCGCGATGATCATCCGCCTAAGTTACATAGGCGAGGTAAATACGCCTTAATCGTCAACCCACTTATTGACGGTTATGGTTTCTCCAAGACCCTCATGGATGGTGGTAGCAGCATCAATATTCTCTATGTCGTAACGCTACGCCGGATGAAGATCTCGGAGACCCAGCTGAACCATAGCTCTGTGATTTTTCACAGAGTTGTCCCAGGAAGACAAGACAATTCCCTGGGAGAGATCACTTTGGATGTTACCTTTGGAACTCCAAAGAACTATCGGACGGAGGCACTTTCCTTCGAAGTGGTCCCATTCAAGAGCGCATACCACGCTATATTCGGACGTCCGGCTTACTAGGCTTTTATGGCTCGTCCATGTTACATTTACAATATGATGAAAATTCTAGGTCCCAACGGCGTGATCACTATCAGGGGAGACCCGAAGAAGGCGCGAGAATGCAAGGATGGAAATGCCGCCTTTGCCGAAGCTGTGCTGCACGCCCAGGAGTACCAGGAGATCAAGAAGAGCATAGATCCATTCGAGATGCCTGCAACGAAGAAGGAGGTTACCAAGCCAAATCCGGAGTTCAAGGAATCAGAAGAGACGAAGAAAGCA
Source organism: Avena sativa (assembly GCA_916181665.1). NCBI lineage: Eukaryota > Viridiplantae > Streptophyta > Magnoliopsida > Poales > Poaceae > Avena > Avena sativa. The sequence continues at coordinate 620,407,066 of OV702288.1, read as the reverse complement.
CCGTTGAAGGATGATGACCCCTCCAAGGTGACCCAGATAGGCGTAGGCCTAGATAGCACATAGGAAAGCGCGCTCGTCAAGTTCCTCCAAGCAAATCAAGATATCTTCGCATGGCAGCCATCTGACATTACCGGAGTACCTAGGGAACTTGCCGAGCACTCTCTAAATGTAAACCTGAATGCTAAACCCGTCAAACAGTCCTTACGACGGTTTGGCGAAGAAAAGCGTAAGGCAATAGCTAAGGAACTAGCACAGCTCGAGTTAGCCGGATTCATAGAAGAGGTCATCCACACTGAGTGGTCGGCCAATCCTGTAATGGTCCCTAAAAAGGACACCACTGAATTAAGGATGTGTGTTGATTATACTGCCTTGAACAAGGCTTGTCCAAAAGATCCATTTGCTCTGCCTAGAATTGATCAAGTTATCGATTCAACGGCAGGCTCGGAACTCCTCTGTTTTCTCGACGCATATTCCGGTTATCACCAAATTCGGATGAAGGAATCTGACAAAGTCAAAACTTCATTCATAACCCCCTTCAGAACCTTCTGTTTTGTTACGATGCTCTTTGGGCTGAAGAACACAGGAGCTACGTACCAGCGCACGATGCAGCGTTGCCTCCACGACCAACTCGGACGCAATGTATATGCATACGTGGATGATATCGCGGTGATGTCAAAAAAGAAGGAAACACTCATTTCCGACTTGGAGGAAACGTTCGCCAATCTACGAAAGTACAACATCATGCTTAACCCGAAGAAATGCTTCTTTGGAATACCAGCCGAAAAATTGTTAGGTTTCATCGTGTCTCAAAGAGGCATAGAGGTGAACCGCGACAAAATCAAGGCTATACTCAATATTTCCAGGCCAACTCGCCTGAAGGACGTACAAAGATTAACCGGTTGCATTGCTGCGGTCAGTCGATTTGTAAGCCGGCTTGGTGAAAGAGCTGCACCATTTTACAAACTCCTAAAGAAGACCAAAGATTTTGTCTGGACTGACGAAGCTGAAGCTGCACTACAAGACCTGAAGAAAGTACTCTCATCTGCTCCTATCCTCACAGCGCCGAAACCTCAGGAACCGATGTTGCTTTATATTGCTGCGACAAATAAGGTCGTTAGTATGGTCATGGTGGTGGAGAGACCAGAGGAAAATCAGGAACACCTGGTGCAACGTCCGACTTACTTTGTCAGCGAGGTCTTGACAGAATCAAAACAGCGATATCCGCACTATCAAAAGTTGGCTTACAGTGTTTTCCTAGCATCTCGTAAGTTATGACACTATTTTCAGGAGCATCCAATTACCGTGGTGAGCAAAGCTCCCATGATAGATATAATCAACAATAGCGACGCCACAGGACGCGTCGCCAAGTGGGGCATAGAGCTCTTAGCTTTCGATATTGAGTACAAACCTCGGACAGCAATCAAATCCCAGATCCTTGCTGACTTTGTCACTGATTGGACAGAGACGAAGGAGCACATGGTCCTCCCTGAGTCGGAATATTGGACCCTCTTTTTTGATGGGTCTAAGGCTCGAGGGGGCTCAGGGGCTGGCGTGGTGCTCAAATCACCCCAAGGAGATAAACTTTTATACGTGTTGCAGATCCACTTCACAGTGACAAACAATATTGCCGAGTATGAAGCACTGCTGCATGGAATCCGGATTGCCAAGGATATTGGCATCCGACGTTTGATGTGTTACAGAGATTCGGATCTTGTTGCTCAGCAAGTCTTGGATATTTCTAATGCAAATAAGCACATGGAAGCATATAAAGCTGTCGTGGATGATATATCTAAATCATTCGAAGGGTTTGAAGTTCAACACATCCCTCGAGCAGAAAATGAGGAAGCAGATGCACTATCTCGAATAGGCTCTGCGCAAAAAGAGGTCCCGGATGGCGCATTTTTAGAGCACCTCAAAGTTCCCTCGATAAAGGGAGTAGATGAGGAATATCCGACCAAATCTGACTCACCTTTGATAGCAGTTATGGCTGTAATTCCCAGCTGGACTCAACCCTACCTCGATTATTTGGTAGATGGCAAATTACCCGAAGACGAGGTGCTGAGTCGGCAGATTATCCGACGAGCAAAAGCCTATACTATTGTTAAGGGTGAGCTCCATAAATGGAGTGTTTCTGGGGGTTTTCAGCGCTGTGTATCTCCGGAAGAAGGAGTGGAAATCTTAAGGGAAATCCACGAAGGCGAGTGTGGTCACCACGCTGCAGCCAAATCTTTAGTGGCAAAAGCTTTTCGGCATGGATTTTTCTGGCTTACAGCTCAGGAAGATGCCGAACGATTAGTCAAGACATGCAAAGGCTGCCAAAAGTACGCCAAACAAGCTCATGTTCCGGCTGATCAGCTGCGAACAATACCTATAACATGGCCTTTTGCGGTCTGGGGGCTTGATATGGTAGGACCTTTTAAACGAGCTCCAAGTGGATTTACTCATCTCTTAGTGATGGTGGATAAATTCACCAAGTGGATCGAGGCTAAACCTATCACTAGTTGTGATGGAGCAACAGCCAAAAGATTTGTCGAGGATGTTATAATCCGGTATGGTTATCCGCATAGCATTATCACGGACAACGGGAGTAACTTTTCTATGGGAGAACTGGCCGAATTCTGCGATGAGCAAAATATCCGGCTTGACGTTGCGTCAGCCGCACATCCATAGGCTAACGGACAAGTCAAAAGAGCAAATTGTTTAATTCTACAAGGCCTGAAACCAAGACTTGAAGCACCACTACGACGTGCTGCGGGGGCTTGGGCAGAGGAACTACCCTCTGTAATTTGGAGTTTACGAACAACTCCGAACAGGTCAACAGGATATACACCTTTCTTCTTGGTCTATGGCACAGAAGCAGTTCTTCCTAGTGATTTAATTCATACTTCTCCTAGAGTGGCCGCGTATATCGAAGAGGATGCTGAGGTTTCTTGACAAAATGATCTCGACTTAGTCGAAGAAGTTCACGTCGTTGCTGAAATGAGATCTACAGCCTATCAGTAGAAGTTACGCAAGTATCATAGCCAGAGAGTCCGAAATAGATCTTTCAATAAAGGTGATTTGGTTCTCCGGCTTGTGCAACAAAGAAAGCACAAACTTTCCCCAGTATGGGAAGGGCCCTTTTTAGTTAGTCGAGTATTGCACAACGGATCGTACTACTTAACTGACATGAGGCCAGTCAAAGAAAGACCTGCTACTAAGAAGAGAAAGAGAGCTGGAGGCAGTACAAATCCGGATGAGTTAGACAGACCGTGGAATATTTCTCAGCTACGTCCCTTTTATTCTTAGTTTATCCTTCTTTGTAATCATACATATGTACATGTTCTGTGAGAAATAAAAGTTTTGGTTGCCTCAAGTTTTTTCTGAGAAGTTCTTAAACCATCTTATCTCCGGATGATCATATCATAGTCGAAAATCCCAGAATGCTTGAAAGTACTTTATGCTCATGTTCGTTCTGGTCTAGATTTCCGATTCTAAAACTGCTACCCTCGGGTATAACTCTAAAGTTTCTAGTCTTTACTTTGGTTATTTATCTGATTGCCGGATGCGGACATTTTCTGAGTAGTGAATTGTTGGTACTAGAAGCCGGCTTTGTTTCCGAGTTTAAACTGGTTTAGCAATTGAGCTTCGTTGCTCGACAAAGTTTCCGATGGAAGGTTTAGCCGGCTCACGAAAGGGACGAGGCGGAAATCCAGATAAACGATAAGTAGAGATGAAAAAATATAAGTGCTTGTGTAAACATTTCAGGCACGCAAAAATCTCAAAGCCGAAAAGTGCTGAATAGATCAAAAGCTTAGCACTTGCAAGATAAATAGTACTTAATATTTACAATCGCATCAGGTTTTTTCTGGAATAATACATAAATTTCTGGTCTATGATGCAGGAGGAGATGAAGGATCTGCCGGCTCGCTGGTCACTCCGCCTTGATATCGTTCCGAGATGTCCGCATTCGAGGTGGTGCGTTCATTGTTGCAAACTTCTTCGGTTTCTTCTACAGGAGGAGGTGGAGTATCCACGCGGGTGAAGAAGGGGATCTCGTAGCTGGTCAGATCAGCTACGTGGCACCCGTATCCAGCGCAGGAGTGCATGATAGCTTGAAGGTCTTGCTCCTGGCCGTCTTCGTCCACCTTGCAGTACCCTCTGGTCACTTGCCATATCTCCATGTTTCCATGGTGGCTCATGACCATGGTGAGAGCGTTCTGCGTAGCAGTCCGCGCGTAGGACATGTTCCAGTCCTGAACAAGCTGCGGCATCTCCTTGGCCCTGTCCCGCACCTCAAAATCCGACATGCTTGGCATGTCCGGAATCCTGAGAGACTCGCCAATGTCCTCAAGGGACTGGCGGTAGTCATGAAGTAGATCACCGACTTGGGTAAGCCGGTGAGTGCGGGGCTCGGACGAGGAAGAGCCCGTCAAGTTCAGAGGACCTATACATCAAAATAAGGTTAATAAAAAACCGACATTGATAGAAGTCGAAGAAAAGATAAGTCAGAGAGGTGGAACGTACCAAAAATGACGTCGTCAATCTTGGTCTTCTCCTCCCGGAGACTCTGGAGTTCAGCCCGGAGCGCCTGGGATATGTCCTTCTCTCTGCCAAGCTCATTCTTGAGGTCCGAGATTATTTTATCCTGAGAAGCAATCTTGCGATCACGCTCATCAGTGTCCATGGAGGAGGATTCAAGGACTTGAGCTATGCTCTTTTCATGATCGGCCTTGAGCTTATCTAGCTCTTGGCGAAGTCCCTTGTTCTCCACCACCAGGGTCTTGAGGTTCTCGGCCTCTTCAATCATAGTGATGGATTGTTTCACCAGCGCTGTAAGTCAAAAAAGAACAATAGTTCAGAAAAATTCGACATTGAAAAAAGCAAAGACAAGGTTTGAATCTCGGACTGTTTACCTTCAGCTTCATCCTTGGCTACTTTGAGTTCAGCATTTTTAAGACGGAGAGCTTTGATCTCTCTCCGCTTATCACAGACATTGGTCAGTAATTCCTGGTTATAGGAACATACTTTCTGTAAGTCAGAATACCCAAAGTCAGAAAGCTACTTAAGACTCGGGCTAATATTTTTGCTAAATATCAGCACGAGCCTTGGGGGCTACACTAGTTTGTTCTTTGGCATCCTAATGAAGCATAAACTCGGATTCTATATCCTACTTCATGCTTGGGGGCTAGAGGATATGATATAACATAATGCAAAAAACAAGAGTTGGAATTCCGACTTACATATTGCTCGCGGGTGAGTTTATATAAACCCGCGTTCACTTCAGCGGCCACCTTGTCGGCAAGAGTAAGAGGGATCACTGGAGCTGTTGGAAGCTCGCCAGTCCTAATCCTCTCGTCGCAAAGGCGGACTTGAGAGAGAAGGTCAGAGAACTTGACATCCTTTGCTTCTTGCGCTTCCTCCTCGGGGGATAAATGGCTTTTATCCAGGACTTGCCTAGATAGCCGCTAGATCTCCTCTGCAGATTTCCGGGTCAGGCCAAACTTGGCAAGACCCGGATTGCTGAGGAGGTTTTCGGAAAAGACTTCAGCCAAGGGATCATTACCCGAAGAGGGTTCACCCTTATCTTGAGCTGATGTACCCATGGTGACGTCAGTTTGCGACCCAAGGATCACAGGCTCCGTTTGAGGAGCCGGATCTTCTGCAGCATCCGACGAGATAACCGGAGTTGCAGAAGGTTGAGGGGCCGGAGTCGGAGGAGCCACGGCAGGGGAAGCTATGGTAAGCTTCGTCTGACGCAAGGGTTTCGAAGAAATCCCTTTCCCCTTGCCCTTGATGATTGATTTTGCTCTAAGAAGGTAGCAAAGTCGGAAACGTTACATCTCGGAAGAAAATTTGAGTAAAGTACAAAGGCGGAAAAGTTGTGACTGGAAGTTACCTCTTCACGACAGGCACCTCCTTTGTGCCAACCGCTACTGTCGGAGCTTTGCGCTTCTTGAGTGCAAGATCCCGCAGTGGAACTACTTCTACCTCCTGAGAGAACTCCGGAGGGTATCCTTCGAGCGGAGCAAGTTCCGACTCGGGGATGTCAGCAAGCTGAAAACAAGAAAACATATCAGTATTGCAGTATAACTCAAAGATTGAAACACATAAAAGGTGTGACGATAGAAGCTTACCGGCACCATGGGGTTTTCCGCCGTGTGCATGTCCAGAGAAACCTCCGGAATCCTCCTTTCGATCCGCTCCCGGATCAGCCACTTGATTTGGCTTATGTAGCCTTGAGTGGTGTAGGCTTTGGGGCTGATGCGGAGGGAGTCGGTTGGAGAAGACGTGATGGAGTGCATCAGTCTATCCCTGTCGTACTGAAGTGGCTGGATCCAACGTGAGACCTAGCACTGGACCAAGTCGGGTCCCTTTAGACCACTGTGCTTGATCAGATATTCGATCCGCCTCTTAGCGAGGATTAGATCATCAGTGAGAGCCGGAGCAGCCTCGTCCCAGGAAGGCTGGGCCATGGCGGCTCCGTCGACAAAAGCCGGCAAAGCAGTAGCTTTGCCGGGAGCCGGAATATCCCTATGGTAGAAAAAAGTGGCTGGCCATTGTTTGACCGAGTCACTGGCAGAAATTTTGGGATATGCCCGGTCACGTCTAAGAGAAAAGCTAATAGTGTCGGTGATGTAAGGAACACCGGCAATGATGGAATTCCTCCGGACATGGAAATAAAACCGGAAGAGAAGCAAACTCGGCCTAATGCCGAGAAAGCCCTTGCAAAGCGCAGCATACGCACTCATTTCTAGAAGTGAGTTGGGACGAAGATTGTGGAGTTGAACTCCGTAATGATCTATCACCTCAGAGAAGAACTCCGAGGGAGGAAAAGACAGATCTCGGTCAAGATGGGTGCCGAAGTGGACACGCTCGCCGTCGCGCGGGTTGGGGACGGTTTCGCCAGAGCTGCTCCGCCAGTCGCCGGCGGCTAGAAGCCCCTCCTTCTCCACGTTCTTGAGGCCTGCTTCGTCAAGGGCGCAGGGATCCAGATTCCCCGGTAGATCTCTTTCTTTGCTGCTGCTTCCGCCTTCGCGGCCGCCGCTGCTGCTGCCAAACCGAAGGAAGAAGATGATGAAGCCATTTTCTCCGGTGAAAGGGTGACCTTAAAGGGGCAGCGCTGGGAGCTCTGTGGGGGGAGGAGGAGGAGGCTCTGGGCACGCAGGAAGATTGGGAGGAAAGGAAACGGCAAAGGACTGGTGGAAAGGTGAAGAAGAAATCCGAACCCCTTATATCCACCTACCTGCGCCAAGATTCGTGCAAACGCTACAGTGTAATCGCCACACGTCGTGGAAAGAACTGGGAAGGGCCTGCGTGATGATTGCGTCGCCTCGATCTCCACACACGCATTGAAACGACGCCTCGGTTCTGCGGACGGCGGACCCACCAACGGTCGTGCTGACGGAACGCCTGTCAGATGACGTGACTTGACCATGCTTGTGTCAGGTGGCATTAGAGACCAAGTACCGGCTTAGTTTAAAAATGAGCTGGAAAATCCGAGTAACCAATTGAAAGGTCCGGCTTATTTTTAAGACCCGAATCGTATTTTTTGTTGTGAAGTTTCAGGAACCCTTCAAGATTCTGCAAGCCGAAGATCAAGCTAGACGATGATAAATCCGACTTTGGATCTTGGAGGCCTTCGGGGGCTGCTGTTGGGGATATACTTTCCGGGTATCCTCACAGTTCCTCACTGACCAGGGTGGCCCACTTCGGGTTAGAGCTTTGCTTCACGGGCGGCCCGGTCAGGGAGAAAGACGGAGTCCAATCCGGCTATGGGAAGGCCCAGAAGACTTACCGACTTAGGCCCATGATGTTACTTGTAGTTCAAGATGTACTCTATAACCGACTTTTAGACGTAGCCGAATAGACCTCTCCTGTAAACCCTAGGCCGGATATCTATATAAGACGTCCTAGGGAGAGCCTTTAGGGCACACCCAATACTTTAGACCCTCAACTCGCACAGGCGAAACCCTTGTAACCCGTATTCCGGCTCTATCGTATTACTGGATTGCTAGCAGGAGTAGGATCCGTCCAAAGCCGGTGGATTCGAACCTGGGTAAACTTGTGTGCTCACCGTCCTAGAACACCGTACGTCTCACACCCCTCTCTTCCGCATGCCTCGAGGACCCCCTCATGGCGTACTTGTCATCAATCCGACGACAAGGTGAAAGTGAGGTCCAATCTGAGTTATATGCTTGACAGACCATAAACTGGAAATCTCATGTCCCTTGAGTACGAGGGTTGCTCCTCATGCTACTCAACTTTAGTTACCGGTAAGTTCTTGTCATAGTAAATACATGTGTATCATAGAGAACCGCCCACGGGGTACCCCTTGCCCGATGATACAGAAGAATCCCCATATTAAAATGACAAGGCAAGCAGACAACGAGCATCTCAACAATCTTCTTATTTACCATGGGAAAATGGTGCTTTTTTCTCTCTTTCCTATTTTCTCATGATCTCTTTTTTTTCTAAACAACTATCTCTCCTTTTTTATAAGAAGAATGCTTCATAGATTGCTCATTATGGTTACGCTGCAGGTTTCCACCATGATTAGGCATGGATTAGACCGGCGGCCCAGGCGTTTCTCTAACACACATACATAACTCCATGGACTTACAAGCTCCCCTTTTATTTCACACCGACGACATCCGTAAACAAAAGAGCATGATATCAACTAGGTATATATTTACAGGTGTTGAAAGCGTTCCCCGTGACAACACGAGTCTACTAATCCCCAGCCTATAATTTGCAAGCATATAACTTTCATGGACAGTCACAATGGTTCAGGTTTATTAAGTGTAAGAAATAAAGTGTGCCATCAAGTTCGTGAGAGCTTTACTAACTAACTTTCTCATAACAAGCAAACATTTTATTCGGAAGAAAACAAGGCATACTGAATATGCATGGAAAAGCAAATGATGCTAATAGGTAGGTATGGTGGACTCTTTTGGCAACATTGGTTTTAGGGATTTGGAAACACGAGTAAAGCTTATACTCAGTGCAAGTGAAGGCTAGCAATAGTAAGGGAGCAACAAACGAGAGAGAAATAACTGTCATAATCATGCTTGCAACAAAATAGGACTAATCATGGCATGAAAGTGATTCAAGACTCCTGAGGCGAAATAATTCATCGAGGCTTAACTAATTATTGTTTCAGTCATATGCATGCATAAGCATGTGCCAAGTCAATTCAAGTGAAACATTCAGAGGAGGATACCACAGTGTCATGCCAAGTTATAAATAGAGCAATGCAAGCAAACATTCATATGACATGCTACAAACTATTAGAAATCTGGAGCTAATCATAAGAAAGTAAGAACTACTAAGCATCCATAAATAACATACACCCTGCATGAATAGACTAAGCATGCCCACAATGATGAGTATATGTACAAAAATGAAAACAAATAGAGTTCATTACCAGCCTATTACCACACCTCAAGTTGTCATTAATCCTCATTATTGCCCTTCACTTGTGTGGCTTGAATAATAACATGAAACCAAATTCCACTAAGAACTGTTGAACCCTGCAAGAAACTTCACAAAACCAAAGAAGAACAACAAATATTTTTGGTGTTTTTGATTTTTAGAGGCAAGAACAAAAAGGAAGAACAAGCAAGGCAAAATCTTTTTGGGTTTTTCGAATAGTTCAAACAAAGCAAAAAGGAAGAAGCAAAGCAAGGCAAAAAGAAAAGGAAGCAAACAAAGAGAAACAAAGAAAATATTTTTGGTCTTTTTGTGTTTTAGAGAGAAAAAGTAAAGAAGGAACAAAAACTAAAAAGAGAACGAAGCATGGATATACAAAGTACCGACTAAACATGATATGTAGATGAGTATGATGTCGGTGTACCTCCCCCAAGCTTAGGATTTTGGCCTAAGTGGGTATCAACCCCAATGCGGGTAAGGGTTCCAAGTAGGCAGGTCATTGTAAGAATGATCGTGGTTAGGCCCTTGGGAAGAAGAAGCTCCCCAATCATAGGTAGGCTGCTGATATGAAGACTCTCCCTCATTCGAGGGCTGGACCGAATCATCTGTAACCTCCCTTCCAGTATCCTGCTCCTCTTGGGAGAGCTCTCCCAGATACGTATCGAGCTCCTCCTCAGTGAGTGACCATCCTAACCTGGTATCAAGGTTAAACAAAACAGGTGCATGCAAAAGAACAACTCGCTCGGACTTACTCCTTCTCCAACCAGCCTTGAGAAAGGTTATTTCATAAGACAAATCACTCAAATTAGCCCAAGAAGAAACAAATTTATGTTGTATCATGGAATTAAGGTCAAGCCTCTCTATGGGAAACTGTAGGTCTAGATGATGAAGCACTACACCATGCGCGGCCAGGTGGTGTGGGCCCCTCGTGGCCCTCCTCCGTCTCGTCTTCTGGCTCCGTGAGTCTTCTGGGGAAATAGGATTTTTGGCATATTTTCCGGGATTTTTCCTGATAGTTGATTTTCTGCACAAAAACTAGACACCAAGGTAATTCTGCTGAAAACAGCGTCAGACCGTGTTAGTTGTATCCAAATCACACAAGTTTAGAGGAAAAATAATAGCAAAAGTGTTCGGGAAAGTAGATACGTTTTGAAAGTAGATTTTGGTGTTGGCGCGTTGCTATAATCCATCTCTTCAGGGTTTTTGTTCATTTGTTACCACCCTCATCATCTTGAGGTCTTCTAACAGATTTGGCTCGGGCTTTCCAGCAAACTTTACTAGTATGAGAGCTTGGCTCTCAGCTACCTTGCCCAACTGAGCCTCTATGGTCTTTGTCCTTTCCTGTAGAGCATGCACATCATTTGTAATTGCAACGGCTTGGTTAGATAATTTTCCTATACTACTTTCATGGTTCTTTGTTATTTTAATAAGCATATTATTTTGCTCGGTTTGAGCTTGTATAAAAGTTCTAACAGTTTGCTCAAACGAGAGATTTCCATGATTTGCTCCATTATTATCATAATTGTTGTAAGGAGCTCCTGCAGGATTAGAATAATGTTTTTGAACATTAGAAGCATAATTGTGATTTTTCCATGCGGGATTTAAAGGAGTGTGAGCTATAAAATTGACATCATTAATATTGGTAGCGATAGCATTAACTTGGGTATCTTATTTACCCTTTACTATATTAAGTAGCTCGTCTACCTTAGATGTAAGCTCTTCATTATTTACCTCGGTAATTGAACTTAATCTCTTCGAGGTTCTCTCCACATGTCATTGGGCATGATTATCTTGCATATCATCAACTAATTTCTTTGCAACACTCACTTCCTTTCCCATGATTGTTCCTCCTGCTATAGTATCTAGCATAGATTTAGACATTGGGTTAAGACCATTATAAAACAAATGTAATATAAGCCATTCTTCCATCCCATGATTAGGACAGTTCATTATGGCTTCTTTCATCCTTTCCCACGCAAGCGCTAGTGGTCACGGTCTTCTTGTCTAAAGCTTGTAATGTTGGATCTTAGCTGCATAGTTTTAGCTTTGGAAAAAAAATTAGTCATAAACAAATTAGTGTATTCCTCCCAAGATTTAATAGTGCCCTTTGGTAGAGCTAACAACCAATCCTTAGCCTTTCCTCTAAGAGAGAAAACAAACAATCTTAATTTGATAGCATTTAGGTCTACATCCTTAATACGCACCATGTCACAAATTTTAGTAAAAGTGTTTAAGTGCAAACCTGAATCCTCAGAAGATGAGCCCCCAAATTGGTTTTGTTGAACCAAACTTAAAAGGTTAGGCTTTATTACATAGGTTTCCGCCTCAACAACGGGCTGAGTGATAGGTGCATGAATAAAATCATTAGTGAGAGTAGCATAGTCCCCAAGTCTTTGTTGAGCCATGGCTCTTATATTTTAGGTAATTTTTAAGTAATGAAAACAAATAACAAGTAACTATTTTTTGGGGTTTTCAAATAGATAACAAGAAAGTAAACTAATAACAAGAAATAAACTACAAACTAATAATAAAACTAAAAATAAGGTCTCTAGTGACCTCACCAGGATAGCGAAATTGCTTCCCTAGCAACGGGGCTAAAAAGGGGTTGATACCTTCGATCCAAATTCACGGATGTAGTATAATAGCTTTTTCCCTAGAAGACCTAGGTTTAATCGAACCTTGGAAAGCAATGCTAAATGGAAATGAAAAGGACACATCTACACGACTTTGTTTCTTTGTTTTACATTAGTTTACCGTACCAATCTAGTTTACTTTTATAATGGGTTGAATTAATGGATGGAGATAGGCCAGGGTTGAAAATCCACCAGCAGCTGCACATCATATGGGATAAAAGATAATAATAAGCAGAGTCATGTGTAATGGTTGAATAGGGATAATCTCTTATGGGCAACACATCCTAATATACTAGAGTCCCTATGATGCAGCGGGCATAGTAATAGTCTTTCAATCCAACCGAGTGCACCACAAAGTAATGGGCTACAAACGATTATTAAGTGTAAAACACTGATCAAAGCATTAAGTGGTGATGTTGTTGTGATCCCAAATGGGTCGCTAAACAAAGATCGTACTACCCTTTCTGTCACTAGGGTTCCTATGAGATTGCCGCTAGCCAAGTATCTCACCTCAAGCCTTTATCAATCTATGGGATCTTGGGTACCTACAAGTCCACAATATCAAGGCAAGAGACAACAAAACAAAATATACAAATCTCTATTGCAAACAAAACACAATAATCACATGAATTAGATGCACATAATTGATGCGAGGTTTCTCCCCAACCCCTATCCCGTGAGGACTACTCACTCATAACAAATAGATCTAGGATAGAAAACATTGTGCAGAATACTTAGACTGAAATCAAATATTCTTACAATGGTCGTCGAATCACAAGGGGATCTAAGGTACAAATCAATCGCTATGGCTAATGGAGGGGATGGATGATGGAAGAGATGAACAATGGATGAACAATGGCGTGGATCTCCTTTGGTGGTGTTGTGATGTAATCTGAGAATGGCGGCTCTCTGGCCGGTGGCTAGAGCCTCCAAATATATAGGTTTCTTCATGAAAGTTGTAGGGTTTGATGATACGAAGCCATCGCCACATGGTATGGGTGGGCCCTACCCATACTAGTGGTCGCTAAGCTTGCTGACGCCAGGGAAAGACTCCCCAATTACTTGGTCGTGGTGACTTCCTCAAAAACCTTCATTATGACTCCTGATTTCGCATTAAAAAGCATGATTTCCTGCACAACACAATTTAAAGCAAGGTTTTGCATATCTTTGCAATTATTAGTCATTAGTGGCAAGTATTGAGAGTTTCTTGTCAATTGCTTGACAAAAAACAATGTTTAAACGCGGTGGAAGATGGCTATTTTTTGAGCCATCACCTTGCTATGTGCTGGGGGTGGATCCGATGCCCTTGAAGTGGAGGACCACCTCCCCTAGAGGGATTCCTCAAGGAGGCAATGCCATGCGGTTCCCTAGGGGAACTAGCCTCGTGGAGGGCTGCATGTCCTACCTCAGGTATCAGACCAAGTATGTTGAGGAGACGCAGCCTCGCGAAGCCATCGTTATCCCGATAGTGGGCCTAGCAACCGGTAAGTCTAGGTACCCCAGGTGCTAGTGACTCGACAAACAAGCAAAGAGTATATTCATAACATGTATATCTTATATATATGTGAGCTAGACAATTCTGGTCCAATTAATTTCTGCCAATTACATTGATGGATTCTCTTTCAACGTTTTCCTCTCTTTCAGAAGAACCAGCCAACATCAATAGTGAGACCAATCACATGGTACTTGGTCCAAGTGTGTTAGTGTGGTGACCCAGCATACCACGGCATGTGTAGTACACTATAGTCGTTGATATGACACTCACAGAACACCGTTCCGTAAATATCACACCCCTCAAAGTGGTACAACAGAAACATTGCGGGTCCATATTACAAACATACACACTTTATTATTACAAACCGAGAGTTCTCACACTTCAAATATTATGAAAGTACAAACCAAACTTAAGTAGTTTCAGCGGAAGATAATAAAAACTAAACTCATACTTCGAATTGAGCTCAACAACTTATTCTATATAATTCCTGCTGCTCGGCTCAATTGGTTTACTAATAACTAAGGCAACTACTCGGACTCGTTTCCCTCCACTCCATAGCGTATCTCGTAGTCGACCCCTTCAATTCCTTTGGACAGGTCAGGTTCTTCGTAGCAGACGTCCTCTTGTCCATCAGCTACGTACATCGAAGTGTCTTCTGCATTCTCAGAGTCTAAGCAGGGGTTCAAAGGAAAGAGTGAGTAGCAGCGTTACCCAGCAAGTTCATTATATGCAATGTGGGAAGTTTGATGCTCTATCTACCACCTCGGACAATACGTCCTTGGTACTATGCATTTTTCGTAAACATTTCTTCAAAGATTGATTTTACTATCAAAAACTATGCCCATCAGCCTTCACAGGTTGACCAGAACTTCATGGAGTTCCTTTCCTGCCGCGTTCGTAGCTCCTTCCCAGAACCGGGAGTAACATGTCACAATTCTTACACTCAGCAGAGGTGCGTTGATTTACCCATGAGAGACCAACTCCTTGTTGCACAACCGGGCATACTTTCCCGTCCACAATTCCATGATGTGGGGCCTAGTAGGTGATCCAAGCCAATCACTGCCCTCTCCACGACCCCATATGTCTGCACGATCCTCCGAGGCTGACTACACCTCCGTTAATCCTCTAACTAGGGCAAGCTATAACCCTGGTGAGTTCCCGAAGACTCTATGAAGTGGTCATGCCCCTGGTAAGCTCCCTAAAAGGCCTAACTATACCTCCAGCAGCCACTCATAAATAATCTATACACCGAAATTGTGGGGCCTAAGGGTGCCCACCCATATGTTGGATCCATACCAGGAATCCCAATGTCACGATAAGGTCATCTTGCCTCCATATGAAAGGAAGAAGATACAGCTGACTTCTCTGTCCCATTCCAAATCTCATGGTTAACACGTATTATACGGCGCTAGAATCACTGATGTCATGGGTTGTTAAACCTATGTGACTTACGCAATTGGAATTCCTAAGTTCCATTACTGATCTTTATCATCACTTAGGATGATACTACATCTTATTTATTAGAGAAGATATCGTATTCTGTTTCCAAATCATAGATCATAACACACAATTTGCAATATCTTTAATAAAGTCTCTTCAAAGGACATGAGCAAGTTATGAACTTGCCTTGTGATTGCAAGGTAGTGAAGTCGGATGCTTCCACCTGATCTTGAGCTCCGGTTTCTACAAAGAACCATTATTGCCCGATAAGGACAATATTTAAAGAAGCAATATGCCATGCATAGTAATGTCATGCAATGATTTATTATTTGCTTCCTTGCATGTCTTACCCTTTTAGTAAAAGCTTACTATTTTATTTAATCAATAAAAGACAATATCATTCTATGAATCTATTTTCTTTAAATATGTTATGAAATTCCTTTAATGAAATAGGATTTATTTTTATCACACCAAATTCACTTTGCAAAATACAAATTAGTATTTTTCTACAATAGTATGTTCCTTTAGGATCTTAAAAGTGAATTTTATTCAATTTTAGGTGTTTCCCATATTTTTATAAAAATTTAGAAGTAATTAGCATCCTATTATTATTAACCCTAAATTTTAATTGCCAGAAATTCTATTGATTATTTTAATTCAATAGAAAATATTTTTGTGAATTTATAGATATATTATTTGTATCTTTAAGATTTTTATTTATTTATCTAGAGTTATTTTATCTCAGGGGTATATTTGTAATTATCCTTTTTTTAAATAACCCTATTAAGATACGGGCCTGGCCTACTGGGCTGGCCCGGCCCAACTTAACCCGGCCGACCTGGCCTGGTTACACTCACCAGAGTGGTACTGGGCTGCCCACAGGCCCAGTACCCCTCTCGCACGCACACTCATCTCCCCTCTCTCACTCTCTCGCGCACACGACCATCTCCTCCGTCTACCACCGCCGCCGCGTATGATTTTGGCCGAATCCGGTCGCTCTTGTCGCTGCCACGATGCAGGGTGACTCAGTCGATGACGCTGCGTCATCTTGTCCAAGCAGATCCGCGGTTGGTGCTTTCTATTGGTCATGTTGACCTCTGCCCTAGGCTAGGGTTAAGGTTGGCCGCTCTGGATCATCGGCGATGGTGCGCCGGTTCTTCATGGTATTTGCCTCTCTTCTCCGATGGATCTAACACGCAGTTGGTGCGGGTTGCAGCGCCCCTTCGGGGTGCTCCCCGTGCCGTTGTTCCTACTTTGCCGCCGGCCATCCTCTGCTTCCTCTTCGGTTCTTTTTGCGAGGCCCTTGAGTAAGATTGGCTACTCCTCTTCTATGCTTCACTCTGCCTTGCTCGATAACCTTTGTGTGCCTCTAGTGATAACTTCCTAATTAATTTCATGGTTCGTTTAGGGTTCATCCCTCTGGTCTGGGCATGATGACTCTATTAGGACTGATTGTAGTGGTTATATTGTCCTAGATGTTTACCCCCTTATGCTAGTGATATGGATTTCACTATGGTTTCATGATCCTAGTACTGACAATGGTTCTGTCAGTAATAATCAGTTGACATTATACACTGGTTTGTGTTGATCTTTTAAATTGGAGTGAGAATTATACTCCTATGCTTCCCTGATTATATAAATGCAACCATGAGTATGATTCCTGAATAGTTATTCCAGGAAAGTGATTAGTTATCTTTCTGTAAGTTAACTGATCAAATATCAGTAAAGCATTGGCTTGGTTTTAGATGTGACATTTGTGACACCTTCTTTAGAATGGTACACAATATTCATACTTCTATTGCCTAAATTCTACCTGTCTCCAAGTTTGGCTGGTTAAATGACTAAAAAGCTTCTACTGGCTTTATTATCCTAATCTGCTATAGTCTATTAGCCTATGGTGCTGGTCTGAGGCATGACTAGGAAATACTAAGTTGTTTCTAGCTGTCTCTCAAAGATATGCTCTGATGCATGTATCAGCTAATGATTCTTGAATCCTTTTAAGAAAATGATTGATCTCCTCACTGTCAAATATTGATCCTTAAGATCCTGAGATTACAGAGGTGCTACTCCATAGGAGATGTGCCCTGAATCTAGGTCTAAGACTGCTGTTTATTTATAAATGTGGAGAATTAAGTATATATCCAAGATCTATGATGCAAAGGCTGAGATCTTGAATTTGTTTGTAAGGATTTGTCATTGGCTTTCATTTAAATGCTTCTGGGATGAATCTACACCCCACTTGGGTGTTTTTCTGAGAAGATTAGGTAAAAATTCATATGCTCATATGACTCTATGATGATCTAATCATGTGGTGATATTATTTGGACTCACCAGATTGCTTGTTGATTGATGATGTGGGGATGTAGCTTGCTGTTGGATCAAGCTCTGCACCACCTGGTGCTGCTCCTGTAACTTGATGCTTGACCTCTCTTGCCACCTGCTCCACCCCTCCTTATGTTACCATCAGGTAGAGATCTGATGATTGATTTGGGTAATTTGGTGGAGAAATGGGCTATGGTTTCAGCAAGTTCTATAACTATGAGTGTATGCCTGAGAAGAAGAACTAAGCTCATGTATTTCCCCTTCGGCTAGTGCTCTGTGTGGTACCTTGTACTGCTACTGGTAGCTTGATAGCACACCCCATGCAGTTAGTCGACTAAGCTGTGTGTGTGTGATGTGCATGTGTATCAGCTCAAGTAACTTGGTTTTTACTATTACCTGTTTGCTGATTGTCAGCCTGGTGAAACCTATTTTTTTATCCACTTGACTTTTATTGAATCTTTGCTATTAACTGAGAAGAACAGATACTTCACTGTTGGTGAAACTTACCCTTCTCTATACTCAATGATGTACCATGAATAGTGCACTTCACTGTTCAACACTAAGAGTAAAATTACCTTACTAATCCCTAATTTTCCTTTCCAGTTGTTTTTCTTATTTGCAGGAACAAGATCTGGACTCACAAGATTAGTGTAGGAGTAGATAAATAGTATAGGTTCTACTTGTAACCTTCTTTGTAATTCTTTTGTAAAGGATCTTGTAAAAATGTTATTACAAGTTTAATAAAGTTAAATTTCTATTCTTTGTAATCTTATACTTTTGATGTATTTGTCATCATTTGTGACCTCATTATAAGAATAGAGAAATAAGCATTATTTCTTATTTAATTCTTTTTCCTTATCATTAAATCTTATTGTTGATTACTATTTCTTTCTTAAAATCAAACAATGTTAATAAAGTTTTCTTTTGGATAACCCTTCAATATTAATAACTTCTAATATTTAAATAATTTCAAATTGATTTGAAATTTCAAATTTAAATTCCAAGTAATTCCCCCATTTTCTTAATATTGCCTAAAGATCATGTCAAAATTCATAGCAATCACTAACAAGAGCTATATCTACCTCTAGTTAGTGAAAGAAACTCTGATCCCTTTAGTGTTTTGTTTGGCGAAAAATTTACCCTGATTTTACAGATGCAAGCATGCACAAACTTATATTCCTATTTCTACCCTTCGTTGGATCCTAATGCTGGGATGTTACAGTTAGTCAAACACCAATACACTTAAACTTACACTTTTAAGTGGATCACTATCGTCACATGATTCGTGTTGTTCTAGATTCTACTTTAAGTGATCTTTTAGTATAGTAAACATTTTACTTATACCTCTTATCCATCCTATCATGACAACTTTCAAGATGAAATTACTATATTTCACAAGGACGAATGTTTGTATGACTTTAGTTCCCAACCCTATTGGGTGATAGCGTACACCTAGCGCCACCATTATTCCCAATGCTCATCCAATATGAGAATCTATTTCTAACTAAATCATATTTTAGCATATTGCAATCAAACAGTGTTTCAGATATCAAAATATCTTTTTACACAAGATGACTTCTGAAATGAATCTTTCAGCTCCCAGATAATCTTGCTACTAAGAACTTAATTTCTAATATCAAGTATCATGGAGGCAAACATGATCTTTTAGACACTAACTTTGGAATCAATTGCCCGGGATTAATACACTTATTAAGCCTTATAGAGTAAGTGAGGTTTACTTGAAAGTTTGCTTTAGGACTTTTTATCTTTCAATTCAACACTCAAACAATATAGTACTAGTCTGTAAAAGTAAGTATCTATAGTTATGTAGTTCAATTATCTCAACTACAACTAAGTGCAAGGTAGTCTATGATGGATGCCAACTACAACAACTATGCAAATTCACTTAGATTTTTTATTTCATAATATGAGTTCATTACAAGAACTCCCACTTAAACGAACATCCATCATTGTTTGTTTAGTGATTACACGGTCCTTATTCACTATACCACCCCTGATCATCACAGCCGATAGCATAGTTGCAAAGCTAGACATAAAAAATGTCAATCACATCAACTATGTGATTCATGATTAAGCTTTCGCTACTTGTGTTCCAAGGCCACGTATGTATATGCCTTAGTGTATTATAGTGCATACATGGCTTACACCCACCGTTTGCAAACACCGATATATCTAGAACTCGATCATCATGACCTGCTTCATAATGATGGACTTTCTTGGTGGTGCACATTAATGGGAGAACACGAACATTGGAATTGAGTGTGAGGGATCATCTTACAATGCTACAGTCATAAGTCTAATACTATCGGAGTAATATGCATAATCAATCAACATCATATGTAAACAGTTTATGCGATATGACATGGTCGTCGCGCCTTGATCTCCATCGAGTGCGTCGCATTGCACCAGGTCCACAGTGCCTCCATGCCATCGACAGTACTTCTCGTAATAGTTTTATACCATGATATAACTGTATTAAGCAGAAACATTATCTCATAAAATTTTTATTCCACAAGTGTATTAATGTTTCCACTTAATATAGTTATAACATGGTATAAAACTATTATGAGATGAACTACCGGAGTCATGGTGGTGCCGTGATCCTGGTGCGATACTAGCACACTTGATGGAGATCAAGGCGTGATGACCATATCATATCGCATAAACTGCTTACATATGATTGATGTTGATTGATTATGCATCTTATTATGCTAGTATTAGACTTACAGCAATAGCATTATAAGATGACCCCTCACACTCAATTCCAATGTTCGTGTTCTCCCATTAGTGTGCACCACCAAGAAAGTCCATCTTTATGAAGCACGTTGTGATGATCGGGTGCTAGACATATCGACGTTCGCATACAGTGGGTGTAAGCCATGTTGCACTTCAATACACTAAGGTTAAAGTTGGCGAGCCTAGCATGTACGGACATGACCTCAGAACACAAGTGACCGAAAGGTTAAGCATGAGTCACATGGTGATGTGATTGATATGTCGATATCTACCTTTGAAATGACATCGACCATGATGATCGGGGGTGTTATAGTGAATGAGGATTGTGTAATCACTAAAACAACATTGAGGGATGTTCGTTTAAGTTGGAGTTCTGGTAATTTAGTTTAACTAGATATGAACTCAAATTATGAACATAAGATTAATGACTTTGTAAATACCATTGTAGATGTCTCGCCCCACCTTCAACCTAGACCCTTTCCATGAGAAAGAAAGGCTCAAACTTGATGGGTCAAACTTCACCACCTAGTCCTACAATTTGAGGATTCTCATTGTTCCCCAGAAGCTCTCATATGTACTTGAAGCTAATCTAGGTAACCCAACCACTGACTCCGCCTCCCAAGCCAATAAAAATGTGTATTAGACAAAGTCGGATGATAACACATGTGTCTAGAGTGGCATGCTCTATGCCATGGAGGCTGATCTGCAGAAGCGCTTTGAGAAGATGAATGCTTATGAGATAATCACTGATCTCAAAGATGTCTTTGCACCTCCGGCTAGATTCGAGAGGTATAAGGCCTCAGACTTGTTCTTCTCAGCCAATATGGAAGAGAACAATAGCCAGAGCGAGCACATAGTCAAAATGCCAGGATACATTCATCCCCTAAACACCCTTGATTGCAAAATACATGATGAGCTAACGATTGATATGGTATTGCAATCATTTCCCCTAGCTACAAAGGATTCGTCCTGAACTACAACATGTAGGGAATGACCAAAACCTGGCTGAGTTGTTTGCTATGCTCAAGCATGCTGAGGTGGAGATCAAGAAGGAGCACACTCTGTTGATGGTCAATAAGACAGTTGACTTTAAGAAGCCCGACAATAAGGGTAAGGGCAAGAGGGGCAAACCAAAGAAGGACGATAAGCCTGTTGCAAGTTCCTCCAAGGCGCCCAAGTCTAGATCCAAGCCCGTGTTCACGTGCTTCTACTGCAAGGGTGACGGTCACTAGAAGCGTAACTGCTCCAAGTACTTGGAGGATAAGAAGGCTAGCAATATTTTTGCCAAAGAGAAAGGTATATGCGATATACATGTTACTGATGTTTTCCTCACAAGTGCCAGGAGCAACACTTGGGTATTTGATACTGGCTCTGTTGCTCATATTTGTAATTCTCCACATGAGTTTCAGAGTAAGCGACGCTTGGTGAAGGACGATGTGACGATGTGTGTCGGTAATGGCCACTGGGTGGACGTGATGGCTATCGGCACTCTCCCTCTGCATCTCCTATCGAGATTAGTTTTAATTTTGAATAATTGTTACTTTGTACCTATGTTGAGCATGCATATTGTGAGTGGATCTTGCTTGTTGTGAGATCGTTATTCGTTTAAATCAGAAACAAGTGGTTGTTCTATTTACATGAATGATGTATTTTATGCTCATGCACTGGAAAGTAATGGTTTATTCTTATTGAATATCGATTGTAATGATCCACACATCCATAGCATTGATGCTAAGTGATGTAAGCTTAGTGATGATAATTCCATATATATGTGGCATTGTTGTTTGGGCCATATCGGTGTATAACGCATGAAGAAGCTCCATTTTGATGGATTTTTGGAGTTGTTAGACTTTGAATCTCTCGACAGATGCAAATCGTGCCTTATGGGCAACCAAGATGTTGTTATTCGGAGTGATGGAACGGGCGACAAATTTATTGCGTATCATACATACTGATGTATGTGGACCAATGAGCATATCAACACACAATGGTTATCGTTACTTTGTTACCTTCACTAATGACTTGAGTAGGTATGGGTATATCTACTTGATGAAACACAAGTCTGAAACATTTGAAAAGTTCAAGGAGTTACAAAGTGAAGTCAAAAATCAACTTGACAAGAAAATCCAGCACCTTCGATCTGATCGAGGAGGCGAGTATTTGAGTTATGAGTTTGGCACGCATTTTAGGGCTTGTGGTATTGTACCACAACTTATGCCTGCTGGAACACCACAACATAATGGTGTGTCTGAGCAATGTAATCACACTCTATTAGATATCATGCGGTCTATGATGTCTCTCACCGACTTATCTGTATCATTCTGGGGATACACATTAGAAACTGTCGCATTCATTTTAAATAGGGCACCATCCAAGTCCATGGATACAACGTCGTACGAGATATGACATATGCCATGAAGCTAAAGTTGGCATTCCTGAAAGTTTGGGGATGTGAGGCTTATGTTAAGAAACTACAACCCAACAAACTCGAACCGAACGCAGAAAAGTGTATCTTCATAGGGTATCCAAAGAAAACTATTGGATACACCTTCTACAACAAGACTGAGGGCAAAACATTTGTCGCTAAGAACGATACCTTCCTCGAGAAAGAGTTCCTCGTGAAAGGTGTAAGTGGAAGGAAAGTAGAACTCGATGATATGGTTGATCCTAATCTCCAAATACTAAGTGGCACAGCGGAAGATGTTCTGGAACCATCCTCATAAATTGGAGTGGGAGCAAATGATGATGATCATGACACCCACAACGAGGCACCTACTAAACCTCATAGGTCAACAAGAGTACGTACTACTCCTGAGTGATATGGCAATCTTGTTAACATGGTCATGTTGGTTTAACAAGACGAACCTAGGACCTACAAGGAAGCAATGGAAGGCCCCGAGTTCGAGAAATGGCTTGAAGCCATGAAATCCAGAACAGGATCCATGTATGACAACCAAGAATGGAATTTGGTTGATATTCCCGAAGGGTGCAAGGCTATAGAGAATAAATGGATCTTTAAGAAAAATACTAATGCCGACGGTAAGGTCATCATCTACAAAGCTTGACTTGTTGTAAAGGGTTTCTGAAAAATTCAAGGAGTTGACTATGACGATAGATTCTCTCCCGTAGTGAATCTTAAGTCTATTCGGGTTTTACTAGCAATTGTTGCACGTCTCGATTATGAAATATGGCATATGGATGTGAAAACCACATTCCTAAATGGCAACATTGAGGAAGATTTGTATATGATGCAACTCGAAGGTTTTGTTGATCCAAAGGATGTTGGAAAGGTGTGCAAGCTTCAGCATTCCATTTATGGACTGAAGCAAGCATCTCGGAGCTGGAATCTTTGCTTTGATGAAGTTATCAAAGGTTTTGGATTTGTCCAAAATGGAGGAGAACCTTGTATTTATGAGAAAATGAGTGGGAGCTTAGTGATATTCCTACTGCTTTATGTGGATGACATATTGCTGATTGGGAATGATGTGAATCTTCTGAATAGCGTGAAAGACTATTTAAATAGTCAATTTTCCATGAAGGACATGCGTGAATCTGCTTACATATTAGGCATTAAGATCTATAGGGATATATCAAAGTGCCTATTAGCACTTAGTCGAAGTACTTACCTCGAGAAAGTTCTAAAGAGGTTCGGAATGGATGAGGCTAAGAAGGGGTTCTTGCCCATAGTAAAAGGTCAAACATTGAGTGCGACTCAATGTCCAGAATGGATAATGATAAGGAAGCGATGAAGGTCATCCCCCATGCTTTAGCCATATGTTCTATCATGTATGCCATGCTAAGTACTCGACCGGATGTGGCCTAGATCTTAGATTGACGAGTCGGTTCCAAAGTAACCCTATGATGCTTCATTGGACAACAGTTAAGAATATCTTAAAGTATCTGGAAAGAACTAAGGATATGGTTCTTGTCTTTGCAAGAAGTGATGAGCAACTTGCCGTAACTGGTTACATGGATGCAACTTTTAGCACTGATCCAGATGACTCGAAGTCTCAAACAAGGTATGTGTTTTTGGTAAACGGTGGCGCGATTAGCTAGAGGAGCGGGAAGCAATCCTCAATAGCTCACTCTACAATGGAATCGGAGTACATTGTTGTTTCTAAAGAGGCAAATGAATATGTGTGGCTGAGGAAGTTTGTCATCTAACTTAGAGTGCTCCCAAGCATGCATGACCCTATGCGCATCTACTGTGACAACATGGGGGCCATACTCGAGGTTCCACTCTGCGGCCAAGCACATACTCTGGTGTTACCATGTGATAAGGGAGTTTGTTAGTGATGGTGACAATAGGATTTGGAAAGTGCATACGGATATGAATGTCGCAGATCCGTTCACAAAACCTCTACCACGTGCAAAGCTTTATAAACACTAGGATGCTATTGGTGTTAGATTCTTGCCAAATGTAAACTAGTTTATTTCTACTCTAGTGCAAGTGGGAGACCGTTGGAGATATGCCCTAGAGGCTGATGCATGTAAAATGCATACATGAACTTTGTAGTTTGTTAGCATGTTTTCCCACATATTTGCATCATATATAATGTTATATCCATGTTTTATATTGATTTTTGGGGATTTACCAATGATCCCCTTTATTTTGCTTATAACCCTACAGAGCAGAAAGACCTTGTTTCAATGTTTTTGATGTTTTAGGACCTATACGAAGTCAAATGGACCTGCACTTTTGGGAATGCCAATATTTATCCACGAGAAGCATCTGGAGCACTGGAATCTCACCAGGAGGGCCAAACGATCCCAGGTGGCGTGCCCAGGCCTGGTGGGCGCGCCACCCATGCTCGTTTGCTCCTCGACCATCCGATTGCCTTGATTCTTTGGCCACAAACTTATTTTGACCTAAAAACCCCTATATAAGGATCCCCTGGGGAGAAGAGACGAAAACACCACCAAACAAAGTCAGATCCGGCAAAGATTGGAGGGGGAAACTCCGGCGGAGCCATCTTCGGTGAGATCTCCAACATCTCCAACTTCATCACCATGATGAAGAGGGAGTAGTCCACCTCTAGGCTATGGGTTTGTGGCAGTAGCTTGATCTACTTCTCTCTTGTTGTTCACAGATCTAGTACCATATGAGCTGCCCAACATGATTATGGTCATATTTGTAATTCCTATGTGGTGGATCTTTGTTCTATGATTTGGTATTTGAGATTGGAATCTATTTTGTGTAAGATGTTTTAATAGATGCATATCATGCACCCCGTTCTTCATTGCTTGTTTTGATCCAACTTCTATGCAAGAAGTTGGATGGGGAGAAGTGTGTGTTAGATGGAGTAGCATGGGGGTGGAGATTGAACTATGGCACATAATATTCAAGATCTACTTTGGTTTTTACCTTTCTTTTGCTGTCTCACTAGGGATAAAGTGAAATCACGTGCTATAGTTATCACGTGACAGTGTGATGACCTTGTTAGATCAAGGTAGCATATTAATATTTCAAACATCATATAATATTCTTAAAGCTATACTCTGATTTGTTCTTAAATCAAGATTGCATGGAGATTTCCATTTCTTGAGGAGTATAAGAGAGAGATGTGTTCCATCACAATATTAGAATGTGATGCCCATATTAATTCCTTTTATCAAGCACTTATAGAATTTCCATGAATATTTATCATTGATGAATTGTTTTATGATCACTACAACCTAAAAAGAGAGTAGACAAGTAACCCATGAACCCAATATGATTTTTATCATAAGAAACGCCTTTCCTTTGCATCTACTATCATTTATATTTTCTGCAATTTATTATTTCGAAAATACAAAAATACTTTACTTACTTGCAATCACCCATAAAAACCCAAAAACAACTTTATCTTCACATATCTCATCTAGTTTGTATTCCTTTACTTTATTTGCTTGTTTTATATTTTATTTCATATTACTAATACGAAACCTTGTGCTTGACAACCACTTGGTGTAATTGGGGACACAAGACAAATTATTTTACTTTACAGGTTGCTTGAAGAGGAGAAGACAAATATCCACGCAATTCCCCAAGAGCTTGATATAAACCCTCGAGTCACCCTTGTGGGGAAAAGAAGCTTGCTACAACACTCTGCACTTGGAGTCCCAATGAAAAGTGGCTGTGTTTGTTGCCATCAGAGGCCAATAATAAAGTTATCTCATATGTTCATAATAGTTTTATACCATGCTATGAATGTCTTAAGTGGAAACATTAATACATGTCTGGTATGTAAACAAACCAAGTCCCTACTATCCTCTAGACGACTAGCTCGTTGGGCAATCGATGATCGAGATTTCTTGATCATGGTACATTTAAGTCAATTTACAATGATGTCACTTCATTAGATGAATGATGTGATGGACACACACCCAACCATAATATTGCAAGGTGATCTAGTCACAAACATTGTGATATGTAGCAAAGAGTAGTACCTCACTCCTTTGACCGTGAGATCATGTTTAATCATTACCACCTTAGGCTGCTTAGATTGCATCAACTGTCACAATGTAACAGGGTGAGCATAAAGGTGTACATTGGATATTCTAGAGGGGTGTGTTGAGGCGTATGCGTCAAGATCGAGATTTTCCTATTCGAGTTACAAATAGATACTATGGGGCCACTAGGTGAGATTACATCTATAAGTTTGCAAACATGTGACTAAGTAACAGGGATGTAATATCATAGGTAAGTAAATGTGTTTTTCGGTAACAAGATCTGACTAGGTATAGATATACCGAAGATAAAATCTTGGACAAATCAGATATCGTAGTGTAAAGGGAATGAGACTCGACGTTTATGGTTCAAGCGATCATGTAATTCGTGGAAGGCATTGCTGACACCTGTATTAACGAGCTCGTTGGGGAACCCCAAGAGGAAGGTATGATGAGCACAGCAGTAAGTTTCCCTCAGTTATGAAACCAAGGTTATCAATCCAGTAGGAGAAAGGAAACACCCCAAAGGTGTAGCTAGCTAAGCTTTGGCAGGGCGCACTACCGGTGCCAGCAGCAACGTGGAGACCTGCACAACACAACCACAGAACTCTGTCCCCAACTTGCGATGAGGTTGTCAATCTCACCGGTTTTGCTGAAAACAAAGGATTAAACGTATCGAATGGAAGGAAGTAATAGTTTGCAGAAAGTAAACACAAAGCAGTAAACAGTTTGTAGATTGTATGTAAAAGAAAGGACCGGGGTCCATAGTTCACTAGAGGTGGCTCTCCTTAAGATAGATAACATGTTGGGTGAACAAATTACAGCGGGGCAATTGACAAACATCAAGAAAGCATACAAGCATATACTAATCATCTTGACTCCTTTGAGACTTGATTGGGTATTACAACAATATACATAGACCGCCATCCAACTCCATCTATGACTAATAATCTACCTTCAGGTTATCATCCGAACCCCCTCCGGTATTAAGTTGCAAGCAACAGATTATTGCTTTACGAGTTGCGTGTAAAGTAAACAATACGATTGTTCTATGAACAAAGGATTGTTGTTTTCTCCCTAGTAGAAACAACACATCTAGTACCTTAGAGATTTCTGTCACTTCCCCAGATTACCAGAGGCATGAACCCACTATCGAGCATAAATACTAACTCTTGGAGTTGCTAGCATCTACTTGGCCAAGATAACTACTAACAACGGAAAGCATGCAAGATCACAAATAACAAAGACATGATAGAATCAATAATCAATCTGAAATAACATCTCAATATCCATCGGATCCCCGCAAACACAACATGCAGAATTACAAGTAGATGATCTTGATCATGAACGGAGCTCACAAGATCTAAACATGAAGGCACAAAAGAGGAGAACCAGCCATCTAGCTACTACATGGACCCGTAGTCTAGAGATGAACTACTCACGCATCACACCGGAGGCTTGCATGATGATGAAGAAGGCCTCCAGGGTGAATTCCCCTCTCTGGCAGGGTGTCGGGAAGAGCTTCAGATCCCTCCCGATCTAAGGATGGAGATGATGGCGGCTAAAGACTCTTTCGTGGAATTTTGATCGGGTACTTAGGGTTTCCGTATCAGAGGCAATATATAGGCGGAAGGAGAGGCCGAGGGGGTGCTGGGTCGGCCAGACCACCCCCTAGCGCGGGCTAGGCCTAGCCGCGCGGCCAGGTGGTGTGGCCGGGCCCAAGCTCTTCTACATCTCGTATTCTGGCTCTAGATGTCTTCAGGTAAAATAGCAACTTTGGCTTTTGTCCCGTCCAATTCCGAGAATATTCATTTTCTGACTTCCTGGAACCAAAAACAGCAGAAAACGGGCAGCTGGCACTGTGGCTCTTGTTAATAGGTTAGTCCAAGAAATCATATGAAAAGTACTCCAAAGTGTGGACAAAAAACAAGAAAGTAGATAAAACCAAGCATGGAACATCAAAAATTATAGATACATTTGCAATGTATCAACATCCCCAAGCTTAACTCATGCTTGTCCTCGAGTAGGTAAGTGATAAAAAGAAAGAATAATTTTTGAGGTGACATGCACCATCATAAACTTGATCAAAGTATTTGTAAAACATTCAAAGCTAGGATCATAGTACTTCAATCATAACATGAAAGACAAAGTTCTAGGAATAAGGCAAAGAAACTATGATGCAACATGAAAAGGCACAAACAAAAGATTCATGAATAACAATGCTTTGCGAGACGTTTGTTTGTTTCACATAAAGAAAACATAGCATAATAGTATTCAGCTTGTCCCTCATAAAGTAGCAAATGTAAATGCATAGGACACCTTCAAAGTTCATAAGAGTGACTAGATACAAATAGTTTAAAACAAGAAATATCAAGGTATGCATCAATCAACTAGTCTTGGGACAATGCACATAGAACTAAGAATGGTCACTATGCTCTCAAACTAGGTGCATAAAGGTAGAAGGTGGAGACTCAATATAATTATGGAAGAAAGGCCTTCATAGAAGGAAGCAGAGATTCTAGTGTCATAAAGAGCTTCCAAAAATTATGGTACTTATAGCTTTCAGCTCTCATTGCCCCTATCATAAGCATCTTGAAGTGATTAAGGTTAAAGTGAACAAACTATGGTGTACATGCTTGACGAAGTATAAGTTAGGAATCTCATGTCCCTTGAATATGAGGGTCGCTCCTCATGCTACTCAAGTTTAGTCACCGGTAAGTTCTTGTCATCGTAAGTACATGTGTATCATAGAGAACCGCCAACGGGGTACCCCTTGCCCGATGATACGGAAGAATCCCCATATCAAAATGACAAGGCAAGCAGATAACGAGCATCTCATCAATCTTCTTATTTACCATGGGAATATGGTGCTTTTTTCTCTCTTTCCTCTTTTCATAATCTCTTTTTTCTTTTCTTTTTCTCTTTTTTTCTCAATATAGGACTCTTTTTTTATAAGAAGAATGCTTCATAGACAGCTCATTATGGTTACACTGCAGGTTTCCACCATGTCAGCATGGATTAGACCAGCGGCCTAGACTTTTCTCTAACACATATATATAACTCCATGGACTTACAAGCTCCCCTTTCATTTTGCACCGACGACATCCATAGAAAAAAGAGCATGATATCAACTAGGTACAAAGTACCAGTGCAATGTTGAAAGCGTTCCCCGTGATAGCATGGTTCTGCTAATCCCCAACAAATAAGTGCAAGCATATACAACATAGACGACACAATGGTTCAAGTTTATTAAGGGCAAGAAAATTAAAGTGTGCCATCAAGTTCGTGAGAGCTTTAATCACTAGTTTTCTCATAACAAGTTTAATTTGGAAGATAAACAAAAACACGAATATACTTGGAATAGCATATGCTAGTAGGTAGGTATGGTGGACTCTTTGGAATAACTTGGTTTGGGGAGTTGGATGCATGAGTGGAACTCATACTTGGTTGTGGAGGCTAGCAAAAGACTGGGAGCGACAAACTAAGAGAGCAATAATGGCCATAATCATGCAGAGGGACAAAACATCATTGATCAAAGCATAAAGTGATACTATAAGTTGAAAAGTAAAGGATCATAAAGGCTTATGGTGACTTGGGATAGTCATAACATGGTGTGAGCATGCGCCAAGTCAACCCAAATAAAGCATCAAAGGAGAATACCACAATACTATGCTTTAATATGCTAAAACAACACATGATTCATCCAAGGCACATTAAGCAATCTCAATTGTTTATAACAAGTCATGCTACAACAAATAATACTAAACATAAAGCCAAAACAATATAAGGCATGGTATGACAAAGCATAGGCCATAGTCAAAAACAAACTCTCTTTACCACTTAAGCATGAACTTTCCTACTCTTTTCCAAACCAAACCAAACTATTTGAAAACCAATGTATGAAAGAGGGGTTCCAACCAATTTATTCAGCAAACTAAGCAAACAAAGCAAACGAAAAACCAAAACGAAAACAAAAAAGAAGACGCTCCAAGAACAACACAACTGTGCATGAAACAATAAAAATAAAGCGTTTGAAAGAAACCTGGGGTTTTTATTGATGAAGAGGGGGATGCCTTGGGCATCCCCAAGCTTTGATGCTTGTACTTCTTGGATATTTCTTGGGGTGACATGTGTGTCATCCCCAAGCTTGAGATTTATTCCATTCTTCATCTCATTATTCATTCCTTCCATACACCTGAAATTTTTCCTTCATACAAAACTTCACACAATCTTTATTAGCAACATTAGTGCACTCAAGATAATAGGTATTTGGGTTCAGTTCTAACACCCATAAAACTTCCATTAAAACACTATCTACTTTAGCACTTCCCTCAAAAAGCTCAATTCCCCAAAAGAACTCAAAAAGGAACCAACAAGAAGCAAATGCAGAAAATGGCAGAAATCTGTCAAAACAGACCAGCAGGTAAATACGAATTTTTTCGAATACCTTCTGTTGCTCAAATCAAAAAGTGTTGAGCTAACGAAAGTTATATAACAACCTGGGGCAGAAGCACAAAAATTAACGCCTCAAAAGTACGTACAAACATTTTACACGAATTTTTATGGTGAAGCATAAAAATCTGTTTCGGGACAACAACTTTCCCAATCATTACTTTTCTCTCATTAGAGGTTACTCTTGACACAAAAAGCAAATAAAAGGATAAGGAGCGGTTATTACTGAAGTAATAACTTCCAAGACTCATCTAAAACTTTTTGGTTATCTCCCAATAAGTACTTTTCTTTAACGCCTTTAAGTTAGGCATGATAGTTTGAGAAGATGCTCACATAAGAAATATGAATTGAAGTAAAAGAGAGCATCAAGAAGCAAATTCAAAACACATTTAAGTCTAACCCACTTTCTATGCATAGGAATCTTGTATGAAAATAAATTCGCAAAGAATACATAAGTGATAGGCATAGGAAGATAAAACAAGAGTAACTTCAAAACTTTCAGCACATAGAGAGGTGTTTCAATACCATAAAACTTCTACAACCATATTTTCCTCTCTCATAATAATTTTCAGTAGCCTCATGAATAAACTCAACAATATAACTATCACATAAAGCATGCTTTTCATGATCTACAAACACTAGAGCTTTATTATAAACATTTTCAAAAGAATCCACAGGAACATGACATTCGTCCTTCTTTCGTAAGCATGGGGGACAATCAAATAATGTAAGGGGTAAAGAGTTACTCTCATTAGAAGGTAGGGATGGGTAGATTCATTCTTCCTCCTCTTGATCATCACTCTCCTCCTCTTTTTCATCCAATGAGCTTCTAGTTTCAGTAATTTCTTCTTCCATAGGCTCCTGCAAGACATTAGTCTCTTCCATTGGTGGAGAGCATCTATTAAGATATTCAAGAATATAGCCATTTTCTACCTTGTAATTATCAAAGCAAAATTTAAGTATATCATAAACCTCATATTTATGGGGTGAATCATCAGTATTTTCAAGCAAACTAGCAAGTTCAAATGCACCCTTCCAAGCAATAAATTCTTCAATTTGTTCCACATCATAAAAGTCATAATTCCCTTTAACATAAGAAGATATGGTAACATTATCATTATACTCAGATTGAAAAGGGAGGTGTTTACACCTCCTACAGCAACAAGATTTATCAAAGCAATAAGTAACATTATAAGTAGAGCACACGTTTATAGCAATGGTATACAATTTATCAATTTGTTCCCATAAGTGTTTCCTTTTTTGTGACAAGCGGTGTTTCTTATATTAATATTTTTGTTCTTTCGTGAACCCACCTTGCCAATAAGATTCAGTTTCAAAGAAACCAACCATTGATAGTAAGCATGATAAAGCAAGACAATAACAGGCCAACGAAAATAGCAACTATAGTAGGAACTAATTTTTTTGTGTTTTTGATAAAGAAACAAGCAAACAAAACAAAAAGAAACTAAGCAAAACAAAAATAACAAAGTAAAGAGATTGGTTATGAGGGACTCCCCTTGTAAAGATGTCCTTGACTCCCCGGCAACGGCGCCAGAAAAATACTTGCTGACTTGTGTATTAACGAGCTCGTTGGGGAACCCCAAGAGGAAGGTATGATGAGCACAACAGTAAGTTTCCCTCAGTTATGAAACCAAGGTTATCAATCCAGTAGGAGCAAGGAAACACCCCAAAGGTGTAGCTAGCTGAACGTTGGTAGGACGCACTACCGGTGTCAGCAGCAACGTGGAGACCTGCACAACACAACCACAGAACTTTGTCCCCAACTTGCGATGAGGTTGTCAATCTCACCGGTTTTGCTAAAAACAAAGGATTAAACGTATCGAATGGAAGGAAGTAATAGTTTGCAGAAAGTAAACACAAAGCAGTAAATAGTTTGTAGATTGTATGTAAAAGAAAGGACCGGGGTCTATAGTTCACTAGAGGTGGCTCTCCTTAAGATAGATAACATGCTGGGTGAACAAATTACAGCGGGGAAATTGACAAACATCAAGAAAGCATACAAGCATATACTAATCATCTTGACTCCTTTGAGACTTGATTGGGCATTACAACATTATACATAGACCGCCATCCAACTACATCTATGACTAATAATCCACCTTCAGGTTATCATCTGAACCCCCTCTAGTATTAAGTTGCAAGCAACAAATTATTGCTTTACGAATTGCGTGTAAAGTAAACAATATGATTGTTCTATGAACAAAGGATTGTTGTTTTCTCCCTAGTAGCAACAGCACATCTAGTACCTTAGAGATTTCTGTCACTTCCCTAGATTACCAGAGGCATGACCCCACTATCGAGCATAAATACTAACTCTTGGAGTTGCTAGCATCTACTTGGCCAAGATAGCTACTAACAACGGAAAGCATGCAAGATCACAAATAACAAAGACATGATAGAATTAATAATCAATCTGAAATAGCATCTCAATATCCATCGGATCCCCGCAAACACAACATGCAGAATTACAAATAGATGATCTTGATCATGAACGGAGCTCACAAGATCTAAACATGAAGGCACAAAGGAGGAGAACCAGCCATCTAGCTACTACATGGACCTGTAGTCCAGAGATGAACTACTCACGCATCACACCGGAGGCTTGCATGATGATGAAGAAGGCCTCCAGGGTGAATTCCCCTCTCCGGTAGGGTGCCGGGAAGAGCTTCAGATCCCTCCTGATCTAGGGATGGAGATGACGGCGGCTACAGACTCTTTCGTGGATTTTTGATCGGCTACTTAGGGTTTCCGTATCAGAGGCAATATATAGGCGGAAGGAGAGGCCGAGGGGGTGCTGGGGTCGGTCAGACCACCCCCTGGCGCGGGCCAGGCCTGGCCGCGCGACCAGGTGGTGTGGCCGGGCCCCAGCCATTCTCCGTCTCGTATTCTGGCTTCAGATGTCTTCTGGTAAAATAGCAACTTTGGCTTTTGTCCCATCCAATTCCGAGAATATTCATTTTCTGACTTCCTGGAACCAAAAACAGCAGAAAATAGGCAGCTGGCACTGTGGCTCTTGTTAATAGGTTAGTCCAAGAAATCATATGAAAAGTACTCCAAAGTGTGGACAAAACATAAGAAAGTAGATAAAACCAAGCATGGAACATCAAAAATTATAGATACATTTGCAATGTATCAGGCATGGGGGCCATCATGGGTTTATAGATCCTATTGTTGGTCATTGATCGGGGAGGTGTCTCGATCATGTCTGTGCATTCTCGAATCGTAAGGGTGTCACGCTTAAGGGTAGAGACGCTTAGAGATGATACGTGACCGTAAGAGAAATAGAAGAGAGAGAACTAGAATCATTCCAGGGAGAAACCGAAGTGGTTTGGAGGGGTTCGAAAGGTGTTTCGAAGTGTAAGGAGTAAATTAATATATATATTTATTAATTAATTAAAATGAATGAATTAATTAATATATATTTAATTAATGAAAGGAGCAAAAGTCCACCTAATGGGCTTCGTGGAATGAAGCGCCCATAGAGGCAAGAGGGCACGCGGGGTGTGTGTTCCCTAGTTTGGAACATGCACAGCGAGGTAGAGG
This sequence comes from Avena sativa, assembly GCA_916181665.1. Classification (NCBI taxonomy): domain Eukaryota; kingdom Viridiplantae; phylum Streptophyta; class Magnoliopsida; order Poales; family Poaceae; genus Avena; species Avena sativa. The sequence goes on along the minus strand of OV702288.1, from coordinate 620,372,563 downwards.
TTTATCCACCATACGCACACCATCATGCAATTGAAGTCGGTCTGTATCTTCTTTTTCCGCTGCTTTGGTGGACCATAGCCCGGGAGATGCCTCTACAATGGACGTGTGTAGTACTTCGGAGGCACGACTAGTTGTGGTGCTAGATGCTTGGACGCCTACTCGACCTTGAGGTTGGCTACTCTTCGTCTACATCAACAATGTTTGAACGGGAACATAATCCCGCTTTCGGTCTTCAAGGGTATGAACATGGAATACCTCTTGTTACTTTACATCTGCATAAATAGATCTTGGCTATGTTGTTCTCATTGTTAGGATTTTTTGTTTTCTGTTGCGGAACCCTTCAGAATTAACTTGATCGCTTGAACCATGAGCGTCAAGTCTCATTCCCTTTGCTTACACGATACCTGGTTCGTCCAAGACCTGATCTTCGGTATCTCTATACCTAGTTCGATCTTGTTGCTTACAAGCACATTTACTCATTCCTATGATATTACATCCCCATGACCTAGTCACATGTTTGCAAACTGATAGATGTAATCTCACCGAGTGGCCCAACGTATCTATCTGTCACACACATGGGAAAATCCCGATCTTGAAGCATACACCTCAATATACCCCTTTGGAATACCTGATAGACACCTTTATGATCACCCTGTTATAGTGTGACAGTTGATGCAGTCAAAGCAACCTCGGGTGGTCGTGATTAAATATGATGATCTCATGGTCAAATGGTTGAGTTACTATATTTTATTAGATATCAAAATGTTGAATTTTGTGACTGGATCTCATTGCAATACTATGGTTGGGTGTGTGTCCATCACATTTCATCCAATGACATGATCTTGTTGTCAATTGACATAAATGTCCATGATCAGGAAACCTCGATCATCGATTACCCAACAAGCTAGTCGTCTAGAGGATACTAGAGACATGGTTTGTTTACATACCACATGTGTACTAATGTTTCCGCTTAATACAATTATAGCATGGTATAGAACTTATTATGAACATTTGAGATATGACAACAAAACATCTTTATTATTTGCCTCTAGGGCATATCTCCTATAGTCTCCCACTTCCGCTAGAGTCAATAATCTAGTTATTACTTTGCACATTTTACACCTATGGCATTTTGGTGTGTTGCTCATACACATTCCTTGTGGTATACCTAATATCCAGAACTGACGCTTTCAACCATGTGTGTATTTGCATGTCTATGCGTCACTGGTGACTGGATTCCTGCACCAACAATAGGGTTATTGCAGTACTTGTAGCGGCAAATATTTAAGAGTTTGTCCCGATGAGAGATCGACAAACAGAATCAACACGACCCTGCAGCCACGTTGTCAACGTGGCCACGTTTCGCACCCAAGCCGTGGTTTGGAAATATCCTATTCTATAACTACAAATAGTTATAAGGACTATTGTCATATTTTATATAGTTTATGATTAAGTTTTATATCATGCTATAGCTGTATTGAGTGGAAACATCAATTAGGGCATATTATAACCGGCACAATAGGAAGCTCTGTCACCACATGTGCATTTTGAGTCGTTCGATCTCTCTCACTAACCTTTCTTGGCCGTTTGATGTGGTTGACTTCCCGCTCTCGGCTGGTTGTCCCTGAGGGCAGCTACTCTGTAGGTAAAATCGGCCTTCTCTGCTTGATTGGGCCAAAAAGCTCCATTAAAGCCCACCTATGTCCTCTTAGTCCAGCAAGTCGAGCGATGAAATTGGGAAGTGCTCCCCTTATCCCCGACCTCTCCTTCTCTCTGGCGATCGCTGCCGCCATCTACCTTCCTCCACGACCTCGCCTCCTATTGCTGCCCTCCACATCTCATCCTCGATTCCCAGCGTCGATATGCACCGGCCGCCTCTCCTGTACACCAACACCCAACAACTCACGCGCTTGGATGTTCCCGTTCCACAACCGCCACCGCCGCTACTATCCCGCTCCGCGCGCGGACTGGCCTAGCCGACAAGCTTCCCCAGTAGCGAAAGCCTGGACGCATCCTGGGCTACACACACGGATTTCCCCACCCTGACGGGACGCCATCGCCCGATGCCCCACTCCTTGTGAAGTATTGGACGCAGCAGCTCGAGGCTGCACAACATTCAGAGGAGCCCACGACAGCTTGGACAAATTTCAGGTTTGCCTCGTCTTCATGATCCATGTTTTTGGAGGAACTGTAATTTTCGGACAATACTACAGGAAAGGTTGTTAGGAGCACACTTTATCAAAAAAATCATGTAATGTTTAGGAAGGTTGAAGTAACATATGCACTAGGATTCAATTTTTATTTTCACCGGAAATGTACATTGTCAAGGTTTGTTGATGGGTTATTTCTCGTCTCTTAGATCCCCTCATCCTGGGGTCTTCAATTTCCAGATTTACAGAGCCAACCTGATTTAGAGGAACCAGTGAGGTAAATTTTCACCATGGGGATGACTAGGAATTGGGTTCTCTGTGTTCTATGATGTTCCTCGGTGAAAAATAGTAGGAGACTAGCAAAATTGAAATAACTAGAATAGGGCAGGGACCTCCTTCCAATAGAGTCATCACCAACCAGGAGCAGATCGGGATTCCAAGGTGTATCTTGACCCCTTTTTATCCATTTTCAACCTACAAACGCCCTTTGGGTCTACTGATGTTGCATCTGTTTGAAGAGATTTTTCTTTGGAGAACTTGGCAAAGATGTTGTCCTACGAGGCATCGCTTGCATGGACTATGGGATACACATGTATGTTTCTAGCAATTTGAGTCGACTCACTTTTGTTACGAAATTAGGTCTGGGATGCGTGGCTAATAAAGACTGACAAAAAGTTTCTTGCTCAGTTTCTTCCAACTAAGACAAATCCATATGAAATAGTGCATGGGTTGCACAAGGGAAAATCACTGCTTTGGGAGTTCTCTTCTAAGCAGCAAATTCTATTACTACCTGAATGATATCGTGCACCTATGTTTGTTGGTTATGCTATCATCACTTTGTTGTTTATACATATGTTATCAATTAGCAGCTGAGAATCATTAGCTTTCATACTTGGTATCTTGGTAAAGATTGGAATTGGTATTTCTTTCCTTCTGTCTTCAACAAAAAGAATATCCTGCTCCTTATCATTTATAGCTCATTTGTGACTACTAATGTTTTTTTCTACATGCACTATTAACACACATCTGTAGGCCACATATCCTTATCATTTTCTCATATGTGACTACTACTGATTTTTTTCGACACCCACTATTAATGTAACGGTAACACAACTTTGGTTACTTATTTTTTGGGACGACAAAACTTTAATTAGTTGGATTGCATAATCTGTTGAGTGCACCGGCTAGGAAATTTATATCTTAGTGTATACTGATTGCAGGAGGGCTTCTTGATGCACTAAGTGGAAGTTGTGTTTTTTCAACGGGGGAAAGTCAATGAGAAGGCTGCTGCATTTTGATTCAAAGAACAATGCCATCAATGGTCACACGAGTCATCTTTTAGACAACAGGCTCAAGCAGAGCCCGGCTTTAACTTAATAAAGCCAACAATAACTGAATAGTTATACAAGATTCAAGGTTCGAGATCCAACAAAAATAAGTATTGTGTACTATCTCCCCTATCATCACTGAACCACACAATGTTTATTATTTATAACATTCATATCAATGTAGCTGATATACTTACTCCATCCTGAAAAGGATGTCGCGGATTTGTCTAAATTTAGATGTATCTAGACACTATTTAGTATATAGATACATTCAAATTTAGACAAATTTACGACATCTTTTTTCAGACGGAGGGAGTACCAATATTCACACTTCTAATGATCACTTACACATGTAACTTCCATGAGCGAGTCAGATCAGGTGAGCTTTGCTTTGTTAACTAATTGGTTATGAGTTTATTATGTGTGTTTCCATTGCTCTGTTTGGTAAGCAAACTACCACAAGGAAAGCCTTGCAAAGTTTTTCTATCTTTGCAGTTCACTCGTTTAGAACTTCCTCCGTACCTAGCAGTCTTATTTCCATATATTGAAAAGATATCCAGAAACATGATTTGATTTAATATGTGGTTGATTGGTCAAAAAATATATTCACTATATTATTGTACTAATGTTACAGTTGTTCCTGTTATATTAGGTAGAATTAATGTTTGTATACTTCCCTTTACAAATAAGCAATGTTGATGTCACTAAAGGAAACTTCACTATTTAATCCAATAAAGTTGGGATCAGGTCTTAGCTCATGTGTTGTACTCTTGTGCTACTTTTTAGAGATGATACATTTTTTACAAGATTTTACATCCATTATGAATGCTGATATTTTTTTAGCATGGTCATTGATACCTTCTGTTCACGTATTTTAGTCTGTAATTAGGTCTTATCATCTCCAGATTTAATGCAAATTGTTTCCAACCCACCCTGAAGACTTCTAATTTGAATGTTCATGAGTAACAGAGAAAATACTACTTCTCCTTACTCTTGATTGAAAAAATAGGTATAAACTTGTCTGTAGCAAGCTTCGATCATACACAATAGGTGGAGGTATTGTGCTCATTTCTGATGTGAGTTGACGCTGATGCAGGAAAGGTGGTGATGATATCTGCGGTCGGATGTATATTGGACAACATCATAATGCAAGGCTGCCTGGAGATTGTTGTGGGAGCATTTAGTGTTGTGGCAAATCAGTGGAGCACACTAATTTGTAGTCAATTTCTTTTATATTTTGCGTTTTTGTTTCACTAAATCTTGTAGAAACAATATGGTGTGTTTTGTAAATGTTTTTTTAGATTTAGTAAAAGCCTTCTAAAATCCAATATATTCAATGGAGAAGTCTTAAATTGAGCAACTAAGCTATGTATGTTAGTATGCAATGTTCATTACTGAAATTGGATGGACATATCAGAACCGTATCCTTATGGAAATTCCTACCATTTCATAGTCAAAATAGCCGGGAACGGCAACGCACGCCATCATGATCTAGTACACGTGTGATATACAAACAGCCAGGGGTTTCCAGTGAAACTCTAGTTAATAGTTCATTGGTCAACAGATGATCAAGTTTCCTGATCATGTAGCATTTATGCCAGTTGAAAATGGAGTCAACTCATTCTGGGAATGAGATGATGAACCAATACTCAACCTAAACATCGTGACCCGATCATGTCATGAAGTTCAAGTTACGATGATTAGAAATGGATCCTCGTAGACTATTCCTTAGACCGTGAGGCTATATCAATCACTGTCTCCCGAGAGTGCTTAGATAGCATCAAGCGCCACTTGGTAATACAGTGGTTATAAAGGTGTGTTCAGGTATTCGGAGGAAACCGTAGAGGCAATATATGTCAAGAGCGGGATTTGTACGTCCACGTGACGGAAAGATACTTAAGGGCCCACTCGGAGAAGTTATATCCAATAGTTGTGCAGTGTGTGATTTGATCACAGGGATATCACTTGTCGGAACGAGTCAAGTAGCATTGTTTGATAACGAGATTGAACATGAAATGGTGATGTCATTGATCAGATCTAGGGCAATGCAAGTATCGAGAGACAAAGGGGATAAGACACGACTGTCCCGGTTCAAACGACGAAAGATCTTCGTGGAACGCACAAGGGTCACATGGCCATCTAGGTCCCTCTGTCGATCATTGGTGCGGGAGTGTCCCGACCATGTCTAGAGTGTTCCCTAACCATGGGGTATCACGCTTAAGGGCTTGATGATGCTTAGAGAGTGTTTATAGGATCGGAAGAATCGTCGAAGAATAGTAGAGAGAAAACCGGAAGGGTTTCGGTAAGTCCGGAGGATGTCCGGAGTGGAGGTGGAAGGTGTTCCATAGCCACGGAGGTTGAATAATATGTGAATGAATGTTAAATATTGATTTAATCATTTATTCATAATTATTTAATAAAAGAGAAAATCAATTTAAATGGTCAAAGGCTTAATGGGCCAATTCCGGAGGGAAGAGGGCCCATTAGGGAAAGGAGAGAGGGAGAAGGGGCAAGGGGGTGGCCAGCTGGGCCAAGCCCCCCCGCGCGGGGCCCACTAGGGCCGGCCGGCGCCTGCCCCTCCCTCTCCTCTCCTTTAGTCCCACCCCGGGACTTTGAGGAGGTAGTACCTCTCCTACCCCTATATATAGTGGGGGTATTTGGCCAGATAAAGACACACAATATTCAATAAAGGTCTTCTCACTTTTGGGAAGACCTCCAATTGATATTCTCTCTCTCTCGTGACCGTGGTCCCAAGTTCGGACTGCACGAATGAGAGACATCTTCACCGCGGAGCGCCGTCGCGCTGCCGGATTCGGATCCAGGAGCTCTACTTTCGCAACTGCTGCTGGATCGGGGAAGCGGGAGTCATCGTCAGGAACCGGACGTGTGTAACTCCCCACGAGGTGTCGCACTTGAGGCACTCAAGTTGTTGGAGCCGTTGGAGCGCAAGGACTTCATCACGACCTTGAGGTCGGCTTTGGCTCGTCTACATCAACCACGCTCTCCTGAGCGTTGACAACGCTTTTCGGTCTTCAAGGGTAAGTTCGCGAAAAGCCCCTCCCGTTACTGTATTACTAATAGATGGGTCCTGGCAGCATCAAGGGTTCAGGGGCGTAGGATAAAATTTATTGTTTTCATATGCGGAACCGCTACAGTGGTATCAGAGCTAGATCTATGCGTAGTAATGCTAGTACGGGTAGAACACACAAGATGTAGCGTGTGGGCGTTGATATTTTAGTTGTTACCCTCCCACGTGTACTTGTGCATACCGCAGTAATGCTTGATGAAGCGGGCCCCAACCGACTTTACGCATTCATTCGCGAGACTGGTCCATGCTTGACATACGGCTTGTACCGTATAAAGTGGCTTAGGGGGGTGTCTGTCTCTCTCACATTAGTTGGTATGCCATTTGTAATGGAGGGCCCAAAAAGGGGTGTAGTAGAGACAACTACTTGATCAGCGTTGTGCTGAAAGTTCGTAGGTAAGAACGATTCTTGTGCGAAAGCCCATTCAGCCACGTAAAACATGCAAAGATAAAGTAGAGGTGTCTAACTTTGTTTTGCAGGGGGGCGTTGCTTTGTGATATGGTTGTGGCAAAGGTAAACTTATTACCTTATGTTATGTAGTATTAGATAGTCACGGAGGTGACGGACTACCATGCTGGGATGACACCGGTACCCTGGTGTCTACGGCGCTAGAACCCTGGCGTCGGAATACGGTGATGAAGGATGGAGATCACGACGTGAAGGACCATATCACATCACATTTACATTAAATGTTATTGTTTGTATATCTTATTGTGTGCTAGTTTTAGATACTCGGCGGTAGCCTAATAAGATGATACCTGTTAAAATTACCAATGATTGTGTTCCCCCTTAGTGTGCACCACCAAGAAAGTTCTTCGGTATGAGGCGACCCAGGGTGACCGGGTGTCAAACATATCTATGTTCGCATAAAGTGGGTGTAAGCCATGTTGCACAGCGAATACACTAAGGTTGAGTTGGTGAGCCTAGCACGCCATAGAAGCATGGCCTCGGAACACGGATGGTCAAAAGATCGAGCACGAGTCGCATGAATGATGTGACCGACGTTTAGCGTCCACCCTTGAACCCACATTGATGGCTGTGATGATCGGGGGAGATGTGGCTGATAGGGGTCGTGTTATCACTAGGAACCCTTATAGGGATAGGTGTTTCTGAGTGGAGTTATTATTAACTCATTTAATTATAAACTTAGTATAAATTCCTTTTGCAATTGTAAATGTAGAATAGTTCTCCCTGATGCCACCTTTCATGTTGATGATTGATTGGTTAGAAGGAGATAAGCTCAGATTAGATGGATCAAACTTCTCTATATGGGTTGCGCGTCTCCACATTATCCTTAGCGAGAATGACGTGGTCGACTACATACTCGACGGGATGGATTTGGATCAGCCCATTGACTTAGAGACCCCAGAGCAGCGGGAAGACCGCTATCTCCGTCGGGAGATGGCCTCCTTCATTTCAGTTATAATGGGTTTCGGAATGGTAGACGAGTTGTGGCCTTTCATGGGTGATGTCAACCCTCGCATGGTAATCCTACAGCTTAGGACACATTTTGTGGAACAAGCACGCCTATGGGAGCATGAGCTGATGGGAGACTTGCTCTCCATTAAGATGGAGGAGAACTCATCGCTTGACGACCACTTGGAGCGCATGCATGATGCGTATATGAGACCTGCATACTTCCTGGATAGCTGGATGACGGGATCTTTTGCAAATGGCATTGTGTTGCGGTCGCTACCACCAAGCTACCAAGCACAAGCCAGGACTTGCATTATGAGAGGCGACGCGGAATCAATGGAATTCCATAGGTTCATATCACATCTCAGGATTGTGATGGTTGAACCCGTTGTCGCTGAGGTCATCAATGACAAAGGTATATATTTGATATACAATTTTATAAATTTTATAATCTTGCAAACACATTTGCAGTGTTAAGTATATTTGATACTTGTTCTGTTTTGCTGAAAACAGGTCCTTCTGCATGAGAGGTGTCTGCTGGAGAGGAGGTGACGTTGCGTGTTGATGGCGAGCATGATGATGATGGTCGACGACACTCTCCCTCGACATTTATCACTTAGTTTATGTTTTGGATAGTTATTGTAATCAAAAGATTATGAACTTCTTTAGTGTGTCTCACACTTGGTGAGACAGTTATTCATATGAGTTTGTAACAAACAGTTTTTCTACTTTTATGAATGATTTCTATTTGTGTTCATATCTTGTTTGATTATATGTGAATTATCCTTGTTGTTTTAAACTAATTGATAATGACTGAACATTTGTAAAATATTGAAATGCCTTAAAATACCCAACTTAATGATATGTTCATTAATGAATGAAACCATTGTTTGAATTCAAAGTTACAATGATAATATGTGAAAGTCAATTGATTTCTTATCACATATAAATCATGCCTAAGTTTGACAAAATAACTTGAACATCGTGTATTACTTGAATACAAAGTGTTTAATGAATTGTTAAAAGTAAATACATATTCGATGTATTGTGTTTTGACGAAAATGGTAATTATCATTATATGATTGTTTAAATGCGTAAATAGGTTCACCAAAGGAAACATAAGTATGAAACTATTTGATTTGATCAAAGTGTTTCATCAACAAAGGGTATAAAGATAAATGAGAATCTAATTACTACGATTTGATCAATAGTAATGAAATTCGACTTCATAAGAATGGCATAAAAGAAATTGTGGAATGCAATGCGTTTGAAATGTCAAAATGCAAAGCATCACAATGTGATATTAGATATCAAAATGGGTGAATAGATGGCACCAAATAAATCGTTGTAGTGTAGATGTAGAGACCATTATTTAGAAATAGTTAGCACTCAATTAGAAAATATAGTGAACCATTTGAATTCGTGAAAGCGGGTCCATATCTAGTATGGATCGTCGTGAAAGTTTTGGGGTTATTGGATATAACCAAAACAATAGCGAATAAGTCCTTGTAGAGTATTCATTGGAAACTTTGAATATGAAATCCATAGCTGAAACCAAAAGGGAAGCAAAACTTGTATTGCTTGGATTTTGGTACATTCTTGAGAAAGTTCACTTTTAGTGATATTTCTCGATTATGGAGCAAATGGAAGATAGTGAAAAACACGATGAGGATTCAAAACCCTACATCAGAGTGTTGAGAAGCGCAAGGAAAATGTTCCTAAATGATTCTTTTCACAAAGGAAAGAATCAATGATATTGATCATTGTGTTTTCCCCACTAGTGTTTTCACTACATGAAGTAGGATTCAAAATAATCCATATCTTGTATGGAGACATTTGTGAATCATTTGTCCTGATTCTTGGAATATGACATACCTACGAACTACTAAGGAAATAATGGTAAACTAAAATTATGAGAAATCCCTAAGCAAAATTCCCTTGAGATTAGAAAGCATTTCGTTGCATGTCAAAAAAAAAGCATTTCGTTGCTGAATCTCACAAGTAAAAGGGGTTACTTGAATTTTCCCAAATGACTGCAAAGCCATAGTGGAAAAGGGGTTGAATGACAAAAGCACAATTTTTCAAGTATTAGACGAATTCAAATGAATTTGATTCAAGTGTGCTAAATGTCTAGTGGATTTAAAACTAGTAAAAGTACTAATATCTCATAGTGAAACTCCAAGTTTGATATTTGATCAAAGGATTTTAAAGTTGTTCAAAATAGTGAGTAGATATGCAATTTGTATAAATTTGAGTGGGAGCAATATAAGTATCAAATTCAAATATGTAGAAACATAGTTTGAGTAAGAGTACTGACTCATACCCAAATATGGTAGGAACAGATTTTGAGTGGGAGCTTATGGAGTGATTCTTAAGGATGTTAAGAATAAAAGCACAAGTACTTATAAATAATGATTTATAAGGTGTAGAAGTTGATAATAAGTGTATTATGATATTATGTAGTGTTCCTTAAGGAATTCTGAAAAGGGTTTCGGAATAGAAGTTAATTAAGGAACTGCTCCTTAATAACTCAAGTTAGGAATAGTATTAAGTCTAACATCATTGGTTGAAAGAAATAAAAGGATGATCATCATCCACTATGTTGAGACATAGGTTCTATCTTAGAAAAACCATGATGATAACTTAACATAATATATGATCCAAGAAGAAAGGTTTGAAAAGTGATTAAGTTTGAATCACATAACGTTGAGATAAGTTTGTCTGCAGTGTCTAATAGAGAACTACAGACACATTTTCCAAATCCATAAAGGATGACATATCTTAAAGCATAAAGGGTTATGTTATTAGGGAATATGTTGGAAACTCCTATAAATACCGATTAAAGTCAAGTAGGAAGCGAGGTGAACATAACATCAAAAGTTGCACAGAGTGCACTAGTGTTTTGATGAATACATTTATAATAATAGATAAGGGTACCATCTAAAGTGTTGTATAATGTTATGGCGGGGCTAGTTCGCTTTTAACGTAGAATGATGTGTCCCAGGGCACAGTGCCCATGAGAAAGCCCTCGAGGTTGATCTAAACTCACTTTAGGCTCCTGGAATCAGGCCTCGTTCTGCTGCCATAGCGACGATACATACACACAGATGTTATCATGTGATGATAAAGTATTAATGTCAATCAAGGTGACATTAGTAAGTTGCAAAGGATTTGGGACTGTAAAGTATAGACCCAAGACTCAACCTCTTCCATGAGAAAGCATGTTCAGGGTACCGGATATATGGTGCCAATGATTAAGAACAAATGCATGTAGTGTATTTGTACTCTAGTGCAAGTGGGAGACTGTTGGAAATATGCCCAAGAGACAAATAGTTATAAGGACTATTATCATATTTCATATAGTTTATGATTAAGTTTTATATCATGCTATAACTGTATTGAGTGGAAACATCAATACACGTGTGATATAAAAACAACTAGGGGTTCCCAGTGAAACTCTAGTCACTGGTTCATTGGTCAACAGATGATCAAGTTTCCTGATCATGTGGCATTTATGCCAGTTGGAAATGGAGTCAACTCATTCTAAGAATGAGATGATGAACCAATACCCAACCTAAACATCGTGACCCGATCATGTCACGAAGTTCAAGTTACGATGATTAGAAATGGATTCTCGTAGACTATTCCTTAGACCATGAGGCTATATCAATCACTGTCTCCCGAGAGTGCTTAGATAGCATCAAGAGACACTTGGTAATACAATGGTTATAAAGGTGTGTTTAGGTACTCGAAGGAAACCGTAGAGGCAATATATGTCAAGAGCGGGATTTGTCTGTCCACGTGACGGAAAGATACTCAAGGGCACACTCGGAGAAGTTATATCCAATAGCTGCACAACATGTGATTTGATCACAGGGATATCACTTGTTGGAATGAGTCAAGTAGCATTGTTCGGTAACGAGATTGAACACGACATGGTGATTTCATTGATCAGATCTCGGGCAATGCAAGTATCGAGAGACAAAGGGAATAAGACACAACTGTCCCGGTTCAAACGACGAAAGATCTTCGTGGAACGCACAGGGGTCACATGGCCATCCAGGTCCCTCTGTCAATCATTGGTGCGGGAGTGTCCCGACCATGTCTGGAGTGTTCTCGAACTGTGGGGTATCACACTTAAGGGCTTGATGATGCTTAGAGAGTGTTTATAGGATCACAAGAATCACCGAAGAATAGTAGAGAGAAAGCTGGAAGGGTTTCGGTAAGTCCGGAGGATGTCCGGAGTGGAGGTGGAAGGTGTTCCATAGCCATGGATGTTGAATAATATGTGAATGAATGTTAAATATTGATTTAATCATTTATTCATAATTATTTAATAAAATAGAAAATCAATTTAAATGGTCAAAGGCTTAATGGGCCAATTCTAGAGGGAAGATGGCCCATTAGGGAAAGGAGAGAGGGAGAAGGGTAAGGGGGTGGCCGGCTGGGCCAATCACTCTAGATCTCCATCTCCATATATATATATTTATATATGTTTTGCTGTTCAACCTAGAATTCAATCAATCACTCACACATGGATGAACAGCAAAACATATATAAATATATAATGATGTCACAGCCGTGTTCAATCTTACAATTACTAAACACAAGAGAGAGAGGGATATGGAGATGATGATGAAGATGGAGATCGATGCGTGGTGGTGGTGATGTCTTCCTTCTCCTCCTCTTCTTCTTGCTTGGATGCCTTGATGGTGATGGTGTTAAGGGAGATCTAGATCTCGGAGGTGTGGTTGAGGTAGAGCTTCGACGCCATGGAGATCGAATGGGTGGCGGCGGCAGCATGGCTCCGCCCCTAAAGGGCTATGGTTTTGTGGCTCTCTCTTGGGTCCTCCCTCCTTTATATAGGCCTTGGGGTGCCCTAGGGTTCCCCCAATACCGTCATATGACTTAGGGAAGGTTCTGGAGATTCTCTGGGGCAAAATCCCGTCATTTGTGATCTTTTTACCAACTATACGGCCAAATTATACGGCGGGAACTTTTAGTTCCGGTCGTATAGTTGGTCGTTGAACTTGCAGATCCTTTAGTATTTTGGTCGCCATTTGTTCATATGAACTCCATTTTGGGTGTTCTTGGGCTTGTTGAGTTCGTCTTGTCGAGGGCTATGATTTCATTGTATTGGATATTTATTTTGAGAAGTTTGAAAATTTCACTTTTCCAACCTCTCAAATGGCTAAGTCTGGTCCTTGCAGCTCCTCCATACTATGCTCTCTTTGTTCCTTTTTATCCATAATCTTCACCAACACCTACACACATGTCATAGACAAGGAAAATGATAAAATTCTACCTAAACTACTAAATGTGCAAAGTCATAAGAAAGTAAATAAGAACTAGAAGTCATGCATATAAGGCATAGCAATAGTTGGAAGAGAGAAAAATGGCACATTTTATATGGCTAAAAGAGGTTGTATTTCACAGCCATCAACTTCCCTAAGCTAGACCTTGCTCGTCCTCGAGCAGGAAGGGTCGATAATAAATTAATGGTTGTGAAATAGCTTATCATTGGAAATCAATGCCTTGCATCCTTATTTCTTCTACAAGCTCGAAGAGAGAAAACATGTATTCATACAAGGCAACACAAGATCAGTTATAAAGACCATTAAAGATTCATCAAAACTTATATGCTCCATGTCAACAGTGAATCTACTTGCAGACAAACTTGTGATCCTCTTATTGCACCTTTTGTATAACTTTTCATATCATTTTTTTATGAGGCAAAACTTGGTCACAAATAGATGTCAAGCATAAATAGGAATAAAGTTTATCGATTCTACCCAATCATGTCATCTACTTAAGGCTCTCAAGTGCAAACATCAGTTATTGAGTTTCACAAAGTTTATCTCTTAGTAACGAGGAAATGTGAGAACATGTCAAAAGAAGCATAGCATTAGAGTATCTCTTTTGGTCATCCACATGAATGAATCATGGCTATCAAACACTCATTTTCTATTCATTGTCTTTCTAAAACTTCAGTTCATCAGTAATGAGATCATGCCAAAACTTACTGTGTTTAATCAGACTATGTAGGCTAAGAATGGATACTCGTGACCATTACCAAGGTTTCCCTTTTTGGTATAATGATTTCTCATAACGGTCAGAGGTGTATTCCCTCTTTTGCTTTGAACACGGGCCCATGAGAATACCAATGCATACCCAAATATAGCATTTCTGCTACATATGTTGGGCAACTCATAGCCAAACTCCAAGAGTTTCCTCTTTTTCGACTGTGCAAAGGCCAACGGAGTTGTTAGCATCCCATGTTGTGCGAAAGTGGTGCAGACACGCATATAGAAATATCATACTTTAATCAACAGGTCAAGATTTGGCATGCATCTCAATTACCACTAAATATTAGTTTCTTCAAACAAATCCTTTCAAAGAGTACTATCAAGTCGATCATCACATCTATGGTGTTGAGTAACTTTAAGGCTAAACTCTTAAGACAATTAAACAACACGTTATTTAGCATAGAACTCAAAACTTTGAAATATCATTTCCAATTGACAACTCCTTCCGTAAGCAAACTATCAAGTATATTGTTTTGACATTATGGGGTCGATCATAACCTATTCATTTAAGACAAAGCTATTTAGTGACAACCAACAAATTTCAAAAGATCTTGATCAAGTATTCATTCTTTCCAAGTGTAGAGATTATGGCAATGTTTTATAGAGGATCACAAATAGTGTCACAAGCTTGATAAACAATTTGGCAAGATGCATACAAGCTCTAAGTCAACTCCTATGGTGCCTATCATGAGCAAGTGTATCCCCATATGAATACAGAACTAAACTCACTTAAACAAGCATTCAAAAATAGCGGGATACATGATTGCATTAAACTTTCATTGAATATGAACATTGCACAAGACTCTACACATGCAGAAGTAACCTCCCCAAGCTTAGAACTTTGCAAGAACCAAACTTGAGTATATCACAAAAAGAAAAGATAAAATACGGTTTCCAAAAGAGAGTGTGATAAGTGGTTACCTCCCCAAGCTTAGTTGACAACAAGGGTGACACACTTTACCGTTGAGGTACAAGTAACCTCTCTTTTGTTGGACAAAGAACCTTTGCTTCAACATGTATTTCTTGATATGGCCCGGTGTGCCTTCCTTGAGGACCTGCATAAAAACTAAAAAGAAAACAGAATATTTTTATGTTTCTGAATACACGGGTTTAGCTCACAAGTGATAAAAATTCAAGTCCCACTAAGTCGGTTCATCAACCTAAGCACCATGCTTAAATCAACAAACTAGTTCTAGAAGAGGCCTCTCCTAGATTATGATGAGATGCAAGCAAAACGGGATACGAGACACGAGTGTGTAGCCCCTATGCGCTTATTAAAAGATGTTCGAGTTGGAAGGTTTTACCAGACACTGATTGTCAAAGTGTTGAATTGAAGCAACCAAGTGGCTCATGTGAGTGTTTGCATGGTTGGCACTATCGTACACGTTGTCACACAAGGTTCAAGTCCCTGCGAAAATAACACACAAAATAAAATGCATCGGTTTGGTATACGAACATAGTTCGTTTACCCCACCGATAAAAGGAAAGTAAAAAAGAAAACATGAACTTCTATAGAGAATTATAGTCTAGGAGGTGTCTAAGGTAGAAATTTATTGCTTACATATGTTCGGCTTCTCTAGATCTTGGGAGAAGCTCCTAGGTGGTGTTTCGAGGTTTTTAGAAGAAGAAAGAAAAAGAAAGAATAAAATTTTGAGCAATGGTTACCTTCCAGTTGGCATTGAAGGGGTTTTCTCAACTATACGGGCGCAACTATACAGCCGGACCAAAAGGGTCCCGCCGTATAGTTGGTCATTAAACTTACTGTATCTTGGAAAATAATTATGACGAAGGCATCGATATCTATACGGCCAGAACTATACGGCCGGAATTTTTATTCCTGCCGTATAGTTGGTCGTTAAACCTTCAGTATCCTGGAAAAGAATTTTGACAAAGGCATCGATAACTATATGGCCAGAACTATACGGCTGTAATTTTTATTCCCGCTGTATAGTTGGTCGTTAAACCTTCTGTACCTAAGAAAGAAAATTTGTCGATGGCAAATATATCTATACGGCCAAACTATACGGCTGGAATTTTTTATTCCTGCCGTATAGTTGGTCGTTAAACCTTCAGTAGACATAAAAAAATCTATTTCTTCGAGAATTCTTTCTTATTCTGAAACTTAGCAAAACACCTTGTTTTGACAGTAAAATAACAACTTTAATTTTCAACTAACAACAGCATGTATAAACGGGGTTTAAGTACAACCGAGTTATGCAACACATAGTAACAATAAATTCTACCTTTTTAAAACTACAACAATATAACTCTAATAGCAAATCAGGCAAAGAATAAAAATGCCAATGGAGGCAGGATTTTATAACCAAGTAGCCAGGATTTTATACTCCACATTTATTCAATAATGGAGGCAGCTATAGGAGTAGTTTTGCTTGCCTCTAACAAGTGTCTACATGATTTATATCATAGTTTGCTCTAAGACGTACCCACTTGCGGTGCATCGGTATCTTGTAAGTGTTCTTGTTGCCATGTGAGGATGGATGCATGATGACCCACAAGTATAGGAGATCACAACAGTCTTCGAGGAAAGTAAAACCCAATTTATTGATTCGACGGAAGGGGAGACAAAGAATATTTATAAGCCTTAACAATTGAGTTGTCAATTCAGCTGCACCTGGAAACAATCTTGCTCGTAGTTGTTTATCAGTAGCAATAGCAAAGTAATAGCAGTAGTAAAATGAAGACAGTAGTAACAATTGCAGTAAACAATGGGATTAAAGTGCGGTAGGCATATGGATGGATAGACAGGCGTTGGATGGGCAAGACGAGTCATATAACGATCAAGACATAGGGCAATTGCAGATAAATAAGATAAAGCATCCAAGTACTAAATAATCATAGGCATGTGTTCCATATATAGTCATACGTGCTCGTAATGAGAACTTGCACAACATCTTTTGTCGTGCCAGCCCGTTGTAGCGGGGCCTCAAGGGAATCTACTGGCAATTAAGGTGCTCCTTTTAATAGAGCACCAGAGCAATGCATTAACACTCCATGAACACACATGATCCTCACATCATAGCCATCCCCTCTAGTTATCCCGATTTCTGTCACTTCGAGGCCTCGGGTTCCGGACAATAATGTGTGTATACAACTTGTAGGTAAGATCATAAACAATAATATCCTCATGAATCAATAACATGTTCAGATCTGAAATCATGGCACTCGGGCCCTAGTGACAAGCATTAAGCATAACAAGTTGCAACAATGTCAAAAAGCACTAACAATAGATACTAGACACCATGCCCTAACAATCTGATGCAATTACATGAACGATCTCATCCAATCCCTACCATCCCCATAGCCTACTGCGGGGGATTACTCACTCATGGATGGGGGAGTCATGGATGGTTGATGGAGAAGAGTTGGTGATGATGATGGCGATGATCTCCTCCTCTGCGTGAATTAAAGCACAAAACCTTGCCCACTATTCAGGCAATTTCTCATCTTCTCCCTGTTCAAAATCAAAAAGTTCCTGCAAAATGGCATGTCGAGCACTAGGAGGGAAATATTTATGAAAGAGAGTATCAATCAAGCAATCAAGGCTATCAATAAATCCAGGAGGTAAATTATTAAACCAAGCTTTAGCTTCTCCTTTCAGTCAAAAAGGGAAAAGTTTAGCAACAAAGTAGGTGTGCATCTTAATATCATCAGATAATAAGCCACTCATGGTAGAAAGCTCAATCATATGTGCTACGGCACTTTAATTTTCAGTCCCACAAAAAGGTTCTTTCTCAACAATGGTTATGTAAGATAAATCAAGAGAGAAATCATTATTCTTATCTTTAATGTTTATGGGAGATGTAGAAAACTTAGCATTAGGAGATAATTTAGGTTTAACAGTACGTCTCTCAAGAAGACTCTTAATAGCACTTGTACCATGAGTGTTTTGACATTCTTCAATAAATTCATCAGTCATTTCAATATAACCATCATCAAGATCATAACTCTTTCTAGACTCAGGTGAACTAACAGGTGTAGCAGTATCTTCATTAGGAGTTTCAGTGTTTCCAACTATAGTTCTAGCAATTGTAGCATCTAGGAAAGGACCTAATGAACCACTCTTATTAAGCATAGTAGAAGTAGCATCATAAGTATCAGAAGTTTCAAATTCAGCAGAAGTAGCAGTATGTGTAGCATGTGTATGTGATGGTGGTGTAAGGAGCTTACTCATCACAGATGGTGAATCAAGAGCAACAGAGGTGTTCAGGATTATACCTCTCCTTGTAGTGGATGGTAATATAGGAACTTTTCCATCACGAGTTTTACCCCTGATGAATGGATAACAGCGAACAATAGTGATTCCAAATGAACTTTATAAATAGAGCTACGCTCCCCGGCAACGGCGCCAGAAAATAGTCTTGATGACCCACAAGTATAGGGGATCGCAACAATCTTCGAGGGAAGTAAAACCCAATTTATTGATTTGATACAAGGGGAGCCAAAGAATATTTATAAGCCTTAACAACTGAGTTTTCAATTCAGCTGCACCAGGAAACAATCTTGCTCGCAGTTGTTTATCAGTAGCAACAGTTTTGTAGTAGCAATAGCAAAGTAATAGCAGTAGTAAAATGAAGACAGTAGTAACAATTGCAGTAAACAGTGGGATTAAAGTGCGGTAGGCATAGGGATGGATAGACAGGCGTTGCATGGGCAAGACAATTCATATAACGATCAAGGCAGGGCAATTACAGATAGATAATATAAAGCATCCAAGTACTAAATAATCATAGGCATGCGTTCCACATATATTCATACGTGCTCGTAATGAGAACTTGCACAACATCTTTTGTCCTGCTAGCCCATTGTAGTGGGGCCTCAAGGGAATCTACTGGCAATTAAGGTGCTCCTTTTAATAGAGCACCGGATCAAAGCATTAACACTCTGTGAACACACGTGATCCTCACATCATAGTCATCCCCTCCAGTTATCCCGATTTCTATCACTTCAGGGCCTCGGGTTCCGGACAATAATGTGTGTATACAACTTGTAGGTAAGATCATAAACAATAATATCCTCATGAATCAATAACATGTTCAGATCTGAAATCATGGCACCCGGGCCCTAGTGACAAGCATTAAGCATAACAAGTTGCAACAATGTCAAAAAGCACTAACAATAGATACTAGGCACCATGCCCTAACAATCTGATGCAATTACATGAACGATCTCATCCAATCCCTACTATCCCCATAGCCTACTGCGGGGGATTACTCACTCATGGATGGGGGAGTCATAGATGGTTGATGGAGAAGTGTTGGTGATGATGATGGCGATGATCTCATCTAGTTCCCCATCCTGGCAGGGTGCCAGAACGGAGTTTCTGGTTCCGAATCGCGGTTTCTGGTGCTGGCGCACCGCGGAACTCTATCTGAAAAAACATCGAACCCCACCTTTGTTTTTAGGTCAGAGGGATTATATAGGAGAAAGGAGAGGTCGAGGTGGAGACCGAGGTGGCCACACCACCCCTTGGCGTGGCCTGGCCTAGCCCGCGCGGCCAGGTGGTGTGGGCCCCTCGTGGGCCCAATCCATCTCATCTTCTGGCTTCGTGAGTCTTCTGGTAAAATAGGAGTTTTGCGATATTTTCCGAGATTTTTCCTGAAAGTTGATTTCCTGCACAAAAACGAGACACCAAAGCAATTCTGCTGAAAACAGTGTTAGTCTGCATTAGTTGTATCCAAATCACACAAATTAGAGAAGAAACAATAGCAAAAGTGTTCGGGAAAGTAGATACGTTTTGGACGTATCAATGCACCAAGTGCGATAAATATGTATTATTTCCTTCCTGCATAGAGGGTGTTAAATATTTATTATCAAACTTTGAATCTTTACCTTGATTACTATTTTGAGGGTACAACTCATAGTGTCCTTTTGGATCGAGTAGCTTGGTCTTTGCCACTGGACTTTCCTGCACCTCATTAGTAAAACAAAAGTCATAGCAAACAGATATGGAAGGCACATAGGGTTCTGTCTTTGGCTCATCATAATTGATTTCCCCAAAAAGAGTATTTAAACAAACACTACTAGAATCATCAAAAACTTCTTCAGGGCAATTATCGGGGATTCTAGAATAATTTAAGTCCTCATCATCACTAGAGTCAGAAGAATAATAAAGATCAGGAATAGGTGGGGGATAAGGTTTGAGAGCGGCTTTCAATTTATTCCATTCCTTGATTTCTTTTTCTTCTTTCTTCTTGATGTGTCTTTCATTTCTCCGATAGTCTTCATAAAGCTGTTTTACTTTATCTGCAGATGTCAGATGTGTGGGATATTCAACACGAGGTTTCTTATTTTTATTTTTCCTGGTTTTAGGCTTCATGGATTTACCCTTCTTTCCTGCTTCAATGATGCAACGAGTGGAAGATATGGGAGTAACAGTAGAGGGCTGTTCTCCATCGTTAGTAGCAGCAATTCTAATATGATTAAAATAATCAGCTATGAAAGGCATTGCTTTAGAAAGAACATCTCTAACTAAGGTATCATCATAAGTGTTGGGGGGATACCCCCGGGTAGGGTCACGCCAGGGTATAAAGGCCGAGTTAGCTGAGGTACGGCACGGTCAAAGTGAATGCTAGTCGGGTCTCCTCAAGGCATGCCGACTTACGGGGTAACCCGGCCTGGTGGGTGTTCACCTAACATTAGCTCGACCGACATAAAACATATGTCGGCTATGTTTGATTTACCGTGTTTGCAGGTACCCTCGTAGCCGGGTTATCACTTGGCTTCCAAGGGAAGAAAGGAATTTCTTGATGGTCAAAAGGTGGCCTCTGCCCACTACAACGTGAGCAAAGCGGGCAGAGGGAAGGACCAATGGGGCATGGCCGAAAAAGGTGACGCAGCCAGTGTCGACTGACGCTAGCAGGGTCTGGTGATGCAACGCCACATAGGGGCTTAGGGACACTTACGTACCAAACTTTCAGCTGGCCAGAGGAACAAAGATGTATGACGGTAACACCAAACCGGATGACTGGCTCATTGACTATGCTATGGCAGTTAACATAGCCGAAGGAAATTTGAGATGGCCGGTAAGGTACGTGCCGCAAATGTTGGAGGGACCAGCAAGGGTTTGGTTGAACAACTTGCCGCCAGGAAGTATCAACTGCTGGATAGATTTTGAGGAGATGTTCGTGAGTAACTTCTCGAGTACCTACAAGAGGCCAAATAGGCCATAGACTTTTGCGTTATGCAGGCAGATACCTAATGAGCCTGACCGAGAGTTCCTAACTCGGTGGTGCAATGTGCGCAATTCATGTGAAGGGGTAATTGAATCACAAGCAATTGTGTGGTTCGCCCAAGGCTGTAGGTATGGGAGTATGTTGTGACAGAGGTTGCAGCGGGATATGCCAACCACCATAGCTGAGACGATCTAGATCGCGAATTCATATGCTTTGGGACATCCAACACAACCTCGGGTTAATGCCAAGCGAGTCAAATGAGGAGTACTACAATAGAGATGGTTCCAGATCATCCAGGAGGAATGATTTCCGAGGTAAAAGAAGGGATGATCGTCCGGATTACAGGTACAGCTCGCAGCAAGTGGTGGCTATAGACCAGGATCATCTCAATGTCGGTGCTAGCTAGCACCAGAAAACTAGAGGGCAACATTGGCAGCAAAAGGGTGACGGCAAAAAGCCTTGGATGCTAGAACAGAAGAAACAGTGATAGGAAAGAAAGGACCGTCCGATACACATTCGAATCTATGTTGGATCAACCGTGCAAGTTCCATTCGCCAAGTCCAAATAGTCTGGCGAATCATATGACCCGACAATGTGAGTGGATGAGGAAATTAGAGCAGGGTAGCACGGGGAATGCTCAGGCACCTCGGCATGATGCACCTCAACATGATGGACCTCGGAATGAAGCACCTCGGTAGCAATTGCTCACTAGGGGGAATGGACAACAACTGATGTTGCCTCCACCCCCACTGAGGTATGAGAATCAAGAAAGGAGGGATGTAGTGCACCAAGTGAATAACCAGCAACAACAGGACCAAGGGTATCACAGCAATGAGGGGAGAAATGAGTACCGAGAGCATTATCAAAGTTACTCTATGTTTACCACTGAAGAAACTGATAGAAAGAGCTTGCAGCACCGACATATGGAGGTGAATGCAGTGATGCCGGCTGTGACGAGGTATATGCCTTGGTCGGATCAGGAGATTCCTTGGAGTATCAAGGATCACCCAAAGCTTATGCTGAGTCCTGGGACCTACGCACTAGTGCTTGATCCGACGTTCATTGGGCCGAATATCAATGTGAGGTTCTCCAAGGTGTTGATAGACAACGGCACTAGCATTAACATCATGTACAAGGATACCATGCACAAGTTGGGAATATTGGAGAACATGCTCCAAGCAACAAGGACAACTCTTCATGGCATTGTGTCGGATATCTCCTGTGAGCCCATTGGCAAGGTCCGGGTTGATGTGCTATTCGGCACAAGGGACAACTGCCGGACTGAGAACTTGGAGTTTGAGGTGGTGAACTTGGAAAGCGCATATCACGCTTACTCGGCAGGCCTGCACTGAACAAGTTTATGGCAAGTACTCACATCAGTTACTTGAAGATGAAATTGCCTGGACCAAGGGGAGTGATTACCATAGCTGGGGACTTCAGGCGTTCAATTGAATGTGCTTTCGCCGGATCTAACCTGGCTAAGTCACTTGTGATTGCTCAAGAGAAGAGGAAAATTCTGGAAGTGTCTGCATTGGCTTAGTCTGTGCAATAGCATATGCCAGCTCTGACTAACCCGCATGGGAGTGTTTCATTTCTAGCAACAAAATATACAAATAAAGTGCCTGTTGACAATCAGTTCCCAGAGTGAACCGTAACTATTGGTGCCGGTTTAAGTGACAAATAGGAAAGCGAGCTCATCAACTTCCTCCGTGAGAATCGGGAATCTTTGCTTGGTCTACACAGGACCTGCAAGATGTGCCAAGGGAGTTGGCCAAGCACTCTTTGAATGTAAGACCCAGAGCAAAGCCGGTGAAGCAACATCTCTGCCGCTTTGTCGAAGACAGGAGAAAAGCCATCGGAGATGAGATAGCTCGGCTCCTTGCAGCCAAATTTATCATGGAGGTACTTTACCCGGATTAGCTCTCTAATCCGGTGCTCGTGGAAAATAGGAAGGATGATCCGAATGTGGAAGTGGTATGGCGCATGTGTATCGATTACACGAATCTAAATAAGGCATGTCCAAAAGATCCATTTCCGCTGCCAATGATAGATCAGGTCATAGATTCAACTGTTGGGTGTGAGTTGTTGTCATTCATAGATGCATATTCTGGTTTCCACCAGATACCTCTGAATCCGGATGATCAAATAAAGACTATGTTTATCACCACATATGGGGCTTATTGCTATCGCACTATGCCGTTTGGATTACGTAGTGCTGGAGCAACATATCAACAATGCATTCAAAAGTGTTTGCATGACCAGATTGGTCGAAATGTGCAGGTTTATGTGGATGATGTGGTGATAAAAACTAAGGAAAGCAAAACGCTCCTTGAGGATATCTGGCAAACATTCGCAAACCTAAGGAGGTTCCGGATGAAGCTTAACCCGGAAAAATGTACCTTTGGTGTGCCGGCAGGGAAATTACTCGGTTTCCTTGTATCCATCTGAGGTATCGAGACCAATCCCACGAAAATTTGAACCATAGAGAAAATGGAGTTGCCGAAGTGTCTTAATGATGTACAAAAGTTTACAGGTTTCCTAGCATCCTTAAGTCGATTTGTAAGTCGGCTGGGAGAGAAGGCATTGCCCCTCTACTAGTTAATGAAAAAGGCATATAAATTTACATGGACACCGCAAGCAGATAGCGCGTTCCGAGAGTTAAAAAATATGTTGTCCTCTACACCAATACTAGCCGCGCCACTACCCAAGGAGCCAATGTTACTCTATATAGCTACGACCAACAGAGTCGTAAGTGCAATAATAATGGTGGAACATGATGAGGAAGGCAAGTCGGTGCAAAGACCAGTGTATTACCTGAGTGAAGTATTATCAGCTTCAAAACAAAATTACCCTCACTACCAAAAGATGGCATATGGTGTATATATGGCAGCTAAAAAACTTAAGCATTACTTTGAGGAGCACCCCATCAAAGTGGTATGTGAAGCACCCATATCCGAAATTATGGGAAACAAAGATGCTAGCGGCCGAATTGCAAAATGGGCAATTGAGTTAGCCCCATATGCACCGCAGTTTGATAGAAGAGATGCGATCAAATCACCAGTTGTGGCCGATTTCTTTCTGGATTGGGTTGAGATGCAATATTATCCACCTCTTCTAGACTCAAATTATTGGCGAACGCATTTTGATGGATCAAAGCTAAAGGAAGGACTGGGGGAAGCATAGTACTTACTTCACCCAAGAAGGATCAGCTGAAATATGTCCTCCAGATCCATTTTAGCGCATCAAACAATGTTGCTGAGTATGAAGCACTTGTGCATGGACTCAAGGTAGCAAAGGAGGTAGGCATATGTCGGATAGAGTGCTTTGGAGACTTGGATTTGGTGGTGTAGCAAGTGTCTGGCAATTGGGATGCTCTCGATGCAATATGGCACTTTATAGATTTCATGTCCAGAAGATACGTTGTTTCTTCGAGGGGTGCGAATTCCATCACGTACCTCAGATCGAAAATGAAGTTGTCGATGTATTATCCAAGTTGGGGTCATCTCGGTAGCCAATCCCGCCAGGCATTGCTTTGGAACACTTGAGAAAGCCATCCATTACACCATCCCCCAACACTCAATTTATGTCCTGGCCCCCTCCGGATCAGAAGCTACTCCTATGGATATAGACTGGGGAAGCACCTCAGCAAACCCGAGGACTACTTCGACAAACCCAGGGACTATCGCGCAGAACCCAAGAATTGTTCAGCCTGATCCGGCTAGAGTTATGTCGATAGATGGAATGGAAATAGACCATAGCTTTTTCTCATTCGAGCTATACCCGCATGGGCAAAGCCAATATTTGAATTCCTAAAAGAGGGAACCTTGCCGGATGACGATATACTCTCAAGGAAAATCCAGAGAAGAGCAAAGGCATACATGATTATCAATGCCGAATTATACAAACGAAGTGTCACTAGTGTGCTGCAGCAATGCGTAGACCCGGAAGAAGAGCTCGACATCCTCCGAGATATTCATCAAGGAGAATGTGGTCATCATGGATCTTTGATACATTGCAAACGTATCTATAATTTTTGATGTTCCATGCTTGGTTTTATCCACTTTCTTGTGTTTTGTCCACACTTTGGAGTACTTTTCATATGATTTCTTGGACTAACCTATTAACAAGAGCCACAGTGCCAGCTGCCTGTTTTCTGCTGTTTTTGGTTCCAGGAAAGTCAGAAAATGAATATTCTCGGAATTGGACGGGACAAAAGCCAAAGTGCCTATTTTTCCGGAAGTCATCAGATGCCAGAATACGAGACGGGGAGGGGCCAGAGGCCGGCCTCACCACCTGGCCGCGCGGCCAGGCTTGGCCCATGCCAGGGGGTGGTGTGGTGGCCCCTGGCACCCCCTAGGCCTCCCCTTCCGACTATAATATGCCCTCGGGATGAAAACCCTAAGTGTCCGATCAAAAATCCACGAAAGAGTCTGTAGCCGCCGTCATCTCCATCCCTAGATCGGGAGGGATCTGAAGCTCTTCCCAGCACCCTGCCGGAGAGGGGAATTCACCCTGGAGGCCTTCTTCATCACCATGCAAGCCTCCGGTGTGATGCGTGAGTAGTTCATCCTTGGACTACGGATCCATGTAGTAGCTAGATGGCTCGTTCTCCTCCTTTGTGCTTTCATGTTTAGATCTTGTGAGCTCCGTTCATGATCAAGATCATCTATTTGTAATTCTGCAAGTTGTGTTTGCGGGGATCTGATGGATATTGAGATGCTATTTCAGATTGATTATTGATTCTATCATGTCTTTGTTATTTGTGATCTTGCATGCTTTCCGTTGTTAGTATCTATCTTGGCCAAGTAGATGCTAGCAACTCCAAGAGTTAGTATTTATGCTCGATAGTGGGTTCATGCCTCTGGTAATCTGGGGAAGTGACAGAAATCTCTAAGGTACTAGATGTGTTGTTGCTACTAGGGAGAAAACAACAATCCTTTGTTCATAGAACAATCATATTGTTTACTTTACACGCAGTTCGTAAAGCAATAATATGTTGCTTGCTACTTAATACTAGAGGGGGGTTGGATGATAACCTGAAGGTGGATTATTAGTCATAGATGCAGTTGGATGGCGGTCTGTGTATAATGTTGTAATGCCCAATCGAATCTCAAAGGAGTCAAGATGATTAGTATATGCATGTATTGCTTTCTCGGTGTTTGTCAATTGCCCCGCTGTAATTTGTTCGCCCAGCATGTTATCTATCTAAGGAGAGCCACCTCTAGTGAACTATGGATCCCGGTCCTTTGTCTTTTACATTCAATCTACAAAATGTTTACCGCTCTATGTTTACTTTCTGCAAACTTTTACTTCTTTCCATTCGATACGTTTAATCCTTTGTTTTCAGCAAAACACGATGAGATTGACAACCTCATCGCAAGTTGGGGACAAAGTTCTGTGGTTGTGTTGTGCAGGTCTCCATGTTGCTACTAGCACCGGTAGTGCGCCCTGCCAAAGCTCAGCTAGTAACACCTTTGGGGTGTTTCCTTGCTCCTACTGGTTCGATTTAACCTTGGTTTCATAACTGAGGGAAACTTGCTGTTGTGCTCATCATACCCTCCTCTTGGGGTTCCGAACGAGCTCTACATCAACACCGCACCAGCACTTTTCTAGGTGTCGTGCACTGAGCCATCAAGCATTTTTCTGGCGCCATTACCGGGGAGTCAAGGACATCTTCACAAGGGGAGTCCCTCATAACCAATCTCTTTACTTTGTTATTTTTGTTTTGCTTAGTTTCTTTTTGCTTTGTTTGCTTGTTTCTTATTCAAAAACACAAAAAAATTAGTTCCTTTCTTAAGTTGCCACTATGTCTAGCCTTGCTCCAATCACTATGTCACCCGAGGAAATGATTTTCACTTTTAAACAAGGAATTGAGGAAAGCTTCAAGGAATCTTGGTCTAGAATCTCTGATCTACATGAAAAAACTGAGCCTAAATGACTCAAAGCCTGTTCCTTTGTAGTTTTTACCTTGGAATTGCTCTTTGCTATAGATATTCTTTAGATGCTGTTGTGGGAGGAGATTTCCTCCAATGTAATGAGGATGATGCTATAAATGCTATAAAGAAATTGATCCTCACTTACAACTTGCCTAGCCAAACTGATATTTCCTTCGCAAGAATATTTGTTAGATTGAACACTCTTGAGACTAGCACTACTAGCTTAAAAGATTACTATAATACGCTTAGGGAGCATCACAATTATGTTCCAATAAATTCTGAACCATCAAAGTGGCTCCCTACAGTAAAGATTGATATAAACACTGAAACTTTTCAAGCTCGCTGTGATATCATGTCTGAATTTTGTCTTATGCCCAAACATATTTATGAATCTTTGAATACTTGGGGGCTTACTGAAGGAGGAAAAGAAATATCTCTTGCTAATAATGCTACCATATTACCTATTGGAATATCTGAAGGAGTGTTTACAAAGATCCTTGGGAAAATGATTTCTACTGATTATCTTGTTATTGAATGTGCATGAAAAGGACAAATTACACTTGGAAGGTCCCTATTAGAACTCCTTGGAGCAATAATAGATGTGGGAAAGGGGACCATGCACCTTTCTTCTCCACCAAACAATCATATTTTTCCCAAGGTTAAGAATAGAAGTAAGAGAGGTAAGGGCAAGAAATTTGGTTTTAATGCTTCTTCATTTGAGAACACTTGATTCTTTCTTTGCTTCTTATGCCTAACTTAAAGGCGTTAAAGAAAAGTACTTATTGGGGGAGATAACCCAAAAGTTTTAGATGAGTATTGGAAGTTATTACTTTAGTAATAACCTCTCCTTATCCTTTTTATTTGCTTTTTGTGCCAAGAGTAACCTCTAATGAGAGAGAAGTAATGATTTGGAAACTTGCTGTCTTGAAACAGATTTCTGTGCTTCACCATAAAACTTCGTGTAAAATCTATGAACGTCTTTTGGAGGCGTGAATTTGTGTGATTCTGCCCCAGGTTGTTATCTAACTTTCGTTAGTTCAACACGTTTTGATTTGAGCAACATAAGGCCTTCGAAAAAATTCGTCTTTACCAGCTGGTCTGTTTTGACAGATTTTTGTCATTTTCTACATTTGCTTCTTGTTGGTTCCTTTTTGAGTTCTTTTGGGGGATTGAGGTTTTTGAGGGAAGTGCTACAATAGCTAGTGTTCTAATGGAATTTTATCTGGTGTTAGAACTGAACCTTAAGACTTATTTATCTTGAGTGCACTAATGTTGCTAATAAAGATTGTGTGAAGTTTTGTATGAAGGAAAATTTTCAGGTGTATGGAAGGAATGAGCAATGAGATGAAGGATGGAGTAAAGCTCAAGCTTGGGGATGCCACGCGTGTCACCCCAAGAAATATCCAAGAAGTACAAGCGTCAAAGCTTGGGGATGCCTAAGGCCTCCCCTTCTTCATCAATAAAAATCCCAGGTTTCTTCCAAACGCTTCATTTTTATTGTTTCATGCACAGTTGTGTTGATCTTGGAGCATCTTCTTTTTCGTTTTTGTTTTGGTTTTTCGTTTGCTTTTGTTTTCTTAGTTTTTTGAATAAATTGGTTGGACCCCCTCTTTCATACATTGGTTTGCAAATAGTTTGGTTTGGTTTGGAAAAGAGTAGGAAAGTTCATGCTTATGTGGTAAAAAGAGCTCGTTTTTGACTATGGCCTATGCTTTGTCATGCCATGCTTGATATTGTTTTGGCTTTATGCTTAGTATTCTTTGCTGTAGCATGACTTGTTATAAACAATTGAGATTGCTTAATGTGCCTTGGATGAATCATGCGTTGTTTTAGCATATTAAGGCATAGTATAGTGGTATTCTCCTTTGATGCTTTATTTGGGTTGACTTGGCGCATGCTCATACCATGTTATGACTATCTCAAGTCACCATAGCCTTTATGATCCTTTAGTTTTCAACTTGTAGTATCACTTTATGCTTTGATCAATGATGTTTTGTCGCTCTACATGATTATGGCCATTATTGCTCTCTTAGTTTGTCGCTCCCAGTCTTTTGCTAGCCTCCACCACCAAGTATGAGTTACACTCATGCATCCAACTCCCTAAACCAAGTTATTCCAAATAGTCCACCATACCTACCTATTAGCTTATGCTATTCCAAGTATATTCATGCTTTTGTTTACCTTCCGAATTAAACTTGTTATGAGAAAACTAGTGATTAAAGCTCTCATAAACTTGATGGCACACTTTACTTTTCTTGAACTTAATAAACTTGAACCATTGTGTCGTCTATGTTGTATATGCTTGCACTTATTTGTTGGGAATTAGCAGAATCATGCTTTCATGGGGAACGCTTTCAACATTGCACTTGGTACTTGTACCTAGTTGATATCATGCTCTTTTGTATATGGATGTCGTCGGTGTGAAATGAAAGGGGATCTTGTAAGTCCATGGAGTTATGTATATGTGTTAGAGAAACGCCTAGGCCGCTAGTCTAATCCATGCTGACATGGTGGAAACCTACAGCGTAACCATAATGAGCTGTCTATGAAGCATTCTTCCTATAAAAAAGAGTCCTATATTGAGAAAAAAGAGAAAAAGAAAAAAAAAAGATTATGAAAAGAGGAAAGAGAGAAAAAAGCACCATATTCCCATGGTAAATAAGAAGATTGCTGAGATGCTTGTTGTCTGCTTGCCTTCTCATTTTGATATGGGGATTCTTCCATATCATCGGGCAAGGGGTACCCCGTTGGCGGTTCTCTATGATACACATGTACTTACGATGACAAGAACTTACCGGTGACTAAACTTGAGTAGCATGAGGAGCGGCCCTTGAATACAAGGGACATGAGATTTCTAACTTATACCTCGTCAAGCATGTACACCATAGTTTGTTCACTTTAACCTTAATCACTTCAAGATGCTTATGATAGGGGCAATGAGAGGTGAAAGCTATAAGTACCATAATTTTTGGAAGCTCTTTATGAGACTTGAATCCCTACTTCCTTTTATAAAAAGGCCTTTCTTCCACCATTATATTGTGTCTCCACCTTCTATCTTTATGCACTTACTTTGAGAGCATAGTGGTCATTCTTAGTTCTATGTGCATTGTCCCAAGACTAGTTGATTGATGCATAACTTGATATTGCTTGTTTTAAACTATTTGTATCTAGTCACACTTATGAACTTTGAAGGTGTCCTATGCATTTATATTTGCTACTCTATGAGGGACAAGCAAAATACTATTATGCTATGTTTTCTTTATGTGAAACAAACAAACGTCTTGCAAAGCATTGTTATTCATGAATCTTTTGTTTGTGCCTTTTCATGTTGCAACGTAGTTTCTTTGTCTTATTGCTAGAACTTTGTCTTTCATGTTATGATTGAAGTACTATGATCCCAAATTTGAATGTTTTACAAATAATTTGATAAAGTCTTTGATGGTGCATGTCACCTCAAAAATTATTCTTTCTTTTTATCACTTACCTACTCGAGGACGAGCAGGAGTTAAGCTTGGGGATGTTTATACATTGCAAATGTATCTATAATTTTTGATGTTCCATGCTTGGTTTTATCCACTTTCTTGTGTTTTGTCCACACTTTGGAGTACTTTTCATATGATTTCTTGGACTAACCTATTAACAAGAGCCACAGTGCCAGCTGCCTGTTTTATGCTGTTTTTGGTTCTAGGAAAGTCAGAAAATGAATATTCTCGGAATTGGATGGGACAAAAGCCAAAGTGCCTATTTTTCTAGAAGGGATCAAGTGCCAGAATACGAGACGGAGAGGGGCCAGGGGCCGGCCACACCACCTGGCCGCGCGGCCAGGCCTGGCCCGCGCCAGGGGGTGGTGTGGTGGCTCCTGACACCCCCTCGGCCTCTCCTTCCGCCTATATATTGCCCTCAGGACGAAAACCTTAAGTACCCGATCAAAAATCCACGAAAGAGTCTGCATCTCCATCCCTAGATCGGGAGGGATCTAAAGCTCTTCCCGGCACCCTGCCGGAGAGGGGAATTCACCCTGGAGGCCTTCTTCATCACCATGCAAGCCTCCGGTGTGATGCGTGAGTAGTTCATCCTTGGACTATGGATCCATGTAGTAGCTAGATGGCTGGTTTCTCCTCCTTTGTGCTTTCATGTTTAGATCTTGTGAGCTCCGTTCATGATCAAGATCATCTATTTGTAATTCATACATGTTGTGTTTGTGGGGATCCGATGGATATTGAGATGCTATTTCAGATTGATTATTGATTCTATCATGTCTTTGTTATTTGAGATCTTGCATGCTTTCCATTGTTAGTAGCTATCTTGGCCAAGTAGATACTAGCAACTCCAAGAGTTAGTATTTATGCTCGATATTGGGTTCATGCCTCTGGTAATATGGGGAAGTGACAGAAATCTCTAAGGTACTAGATGTGTTGTTGCTACTAGGGAGAAAACAACAATCCTTTGTTCATAGAACAATCATATTGTTTACTTTACACGCAGTTCGTAAAGCAATAATCTGTTGCTTGCAACTTAATACTGGAGGGGGTTCGGATGATAACCAGAAGGTGGATTATTAGTCATAGATGAAGTTGGATGGCGGTCTATGTATTATGTTGTAATGTCCAATCAAGTCTCAAAGGAGTCAAGATGATTAGTATATGCATGTATTGCTTTCTCGGTGTTTGTCAATTGCCCAGCTGTAATTTACTGTTTACTGCGCATGTTATCTATCTAAGGAGAGCCACCTCTAGTGAACTATGGATCCCGGTCCTTGTCTTTTACATACAATCTTCAACTGTTTACTGCTTTGTGTTTACTTTCTGCAAACTTTTACTTCTTTCCATTCGATACGTTTAATCCTTTGTTTTGCAAAACACGGTGAGATTGACAACCTCATCGCAAGTTGGGGACAAAGTTCTGTGGTTGTGTTGTGCAGGTCTACACGTTGCTACTAGCACCGGTAGTGCGCCATGCCAAAGCTTAGCTAGTAACACCTTTGGGGTGTTTCCTTGCTCCTACTGGTTCGATTAAACCTTGGTTTCATAACTGAGGGAAACTTGCAGCTGTGCTCATCATACCTTCCTCTTGGGGTTCCCAACGAGCTCTACATCAACCATGAGCCATCAACACTTTTCTGGGCGCCGTGCATTGAAGCATCAAGCATTTTTCTGGCGCCGTTGCCGGGGAATGAAAAAGAAGAAACTCCCATGTCAACTACACGCCATTAATGATTTTTCTGGCGCCGTTGCCGGGGAGTCAAGGACATCTTCACAAGGGGAGTCCCTCATAACCAATCTCTTTACTTTGTTGTTTTTGTTTTGCTTAGTTTTCTTTTTGCTTTGTTTGCTTGGTTTGTTTTTCGAAAAACACAAAAAAATTAGTTTTACTTGTTTGCTTTCTTATTTGAAAACCCCAAAAAATGACTACTCTTGAAAACACTAAGTTGTGTGACTTCACTAGCACCAACAACAATGATTTTATGAGCACACCTATTGCTCCACCTGTGGCTAAAAATACTTTCTTTGAGATAAAACCTGCTTTACTCAATCTTGTTATGAGAGAGCAATTTTCTGGTATTGGTAATGAAGATGCTGCTTCCCATCTAAATAACTTTGTTGAACTTTGTGAGATGCAAAAGCATAGGGATATAGATGGTGATATTATTAAACTGAAACTGTTTCCTTTCTCTTTGAGAGGAAAAGCTAAAGAATGGTTGAATTCCTTAACTAGGAATAGTATTGATTCTTGGACTAAGTGCAAAGATGCTTTTATTGGAAAATACTATCCTCCTGCTAAGATTATATCCATGAGAAGTGAAATAATGAAGTTTAAACAACTTGATAATGAGCATGTTGCTCAAGCTTGGGGAAGAATGAAATCTTTGGTAAAGAATTGTCCCACTCATGGACTGACTGCTTGGATGATCATCCAAACTTTGTATGCAGGATTGAACTATTCTTCAAGGAACCTATTGGATTCAGCTGCTGGAGGTACCTTTATGACCATCACTTTGGGTGCTGCAACAAAACTTTTGGACAATATGATGGTTAATTATCCTGAATGGCATACTGAGAGAGCTCCACAAGGTAAGAAGGTAAATTCTGTTGAGGAAACCTCCTCCTTGAGTGATAAGATTGATATAATTATGTCTATGCTTGTTAATGGGAAAGCCCATATTGATCCAAATAATGTTCCTTTAGCCTCTTTGGTTGCTCAAGAAGAGAAAGTTTATGTGAACTTCATAAGAAATAACAACTTTGGCAACAATGCTTATGGTAATAATGCTTATAGGAACAATTTTGGTAACAACAATTATAAGCCATATCCTCCCAACAGTGGTAATGCTTATGGAAATTCTTACAACAATAATAAGAGTGCTCCCTCTGAACTTGAAGTTATGCGTAAAGAGTTTATTAGTAAACAAATTGCTTTCAATAAAACTATTGAGGAAAAACTCTCTAATGCTGAAAGAAATATAGCATATTTGGCTGAAGCTCAATCTACTTTGAATAAAATGGCTGCTAAACCTGAAACTAATGATAATCCCTTTGCAGCTACTAATGCTATACAAGTAAGAATTGATGAAAATGTTAGACTATTAGCTGAATTACATGCTAAGTGTGAAAGAGAAGATGAAATTGCTAGAAACATTAG
Organism: Avena sativa; assembly: GCA_916181665.1. NCBI lineage: Eukaryota > Viridiplantae > Streptophyta > Magnoliopsida > Poales > Poaceae > Avena > Avena sativa. The sequence goes on along the minus strand of OV702288.1, from coordinate 620,338,729 downwards.
TGTTTCTACTATCTCCACCACTAGTGTTGAGGCTACTAATAGTTCAACTACTTTAGATGATAAAGTTGATTTTGATCTTGATGGTTGCAACATCTCTGAAGTTATTAAGTTCCTACAAAAGCTTGCTAAAAGTCCTAATGCTAGTGCTATAAACATGGCTTTTAGAAAACACATTACTGATGCTCTCATAAAGATTAAAGAAGAAAAGATGAAACATAAAGCTTCTATTCCTATAAAACAAGAAGATGGTTGGGAACCCATCATTAATATAAAAGTGAATGACTTTGATTTCAAAGCTTTATGTGATCTTGATAGTAGTGTTTCTATTATGCCTAGAAGGATTTATGATATGCTTGATTTGCCTCCTCTTGAAGATTGCTATTTGAATGTCCCACTTGATGATAATGCTAAAAAGAAACTCATGGGGAGTCTTAATGATGTTCTTATTATGGTTAACGATTCCTATGTCCCCGTTGATTTCTATGTTTTGGATGTTGAATACAATGCTTCTTGTCCTATTACTTTGGGAAGACCTTTTCTTAGAACTGTTGGTGCCATCATTGATATGAAAGAAGGAACCATTAAATATCAACTCCCACTCAAAAAAGGTATAGAACACTTCCCTAAAAAGAGAAAAAATATTTCTTTTGCTTCTCCTATGAAAACAAAATTTGGTCTTAATGCTTCTTCATTTGAGAACACTTGATTCTTTCTTTGCTTCTTATGCCTAACTTAAAGGCGTTAAAGAAAAGTACTTATTGGGAGATAACCCAAAAGTTTTAGATAAGTCTTGGAAGTTATTACCTCTGTAATAACCTCTCCTTGTCCTTTTTATTTGCTTTGTGTGCCAAGAGTAACCTCTAATGAGAGACAAGTAATGATTGGGAAAGTTGTTGTCCCGAAACACATTTCTGTGTGCTTCACCGTAAACATTCGTGTAAAATCTCTGTACGTCCTTTTGAGGCGTGAATTTTTGTGCTTCTGCCCCAGGTTGTTATATAACTTTAGTTATTTCAAAACTTTTTGATTTGAGCAACAGAAGGTCTTTGAAAAAATTCGTCTTTACCTGTTGGTATGTTTTGACAGATTTCTGCCATTTTCTGCATTTGCTTCTTGTTGGTTCCTTTTTGAGTTATTTTGGGGAATTGAGATTTTTGAGGGAAGTGCTACAGTAGCTAGTGTTCTAATGGAATTTTATTTGGTGTTAGAACTGTACCTTGAGACTGATTTATCTTAAGTGCACTAATCTTGCTAATGAGATTGTGTGAAGTTTTGTATGAAGGAAAATTTTCAGGTGTATGGAAGGAATGAGTAATTAGATGAAGGATGGACTAAAGCTCAAACTTGGGGATGCCATGCGTGTCACCCCAATAAATATCCAAGAAGTACAAGCGTCAAAGCTTGGGGATGCCCATGGCATCCCCTTCTTCATCAATAAAAATTACAAGTTTCTTCCAAACGCTTCATTTTTATTGTTTCATGCACAGTTGTGTTTTTCTTGGAGCGTCTTCTTTTTCGTTTTTGTTTTGGTTTTTCATTTCTTTGGTTTGCTTAGTTTTCTGAATAAGTTGGTTGGACCCCCTCTTTCATACTTTGGTTTGCAAATAGTTTTGTTTGATTTGGAAAAGAGTAGGAAAGTTCATACTTATGTGGTAAAAAGAGCTCGTTTTTGACTGTGGCCTGTGCTTTGTCATGCCATGCTTGATATTTTTTTGGCTTTATGCGTAGTATTCTTTGCTGTAGCATGACTTGTTATAAACAATTGAGATTGCTTAATGTGCCTTGGATGAATCATGCGTTGTTTTGGCATATTAAAGCATAGTATAGTGGTTTTCTCCTTTGATGTTTTATCTGGGTTGACTTGGCGCATGCTCACACCATGTTATGACTATCCAAAGTCACCATAGCCTTTATGATCCTTTAGTTTTCAACTTTTAGTATCACTTTATGCTTTGATCAATGATGTTTTGTCGCTCTGCATGATTATGGCCATTATTGCTCTCTTAGTTTGTCGCTCCCAGTCTTTTGCTAGCCTCCACCACCAAGTATGAGTTCCACTCATGCATCTAACTCCCTAAACCAAGTTATTCCAAAGAGTCCACCATACCTTCCTACTAGCTTATGCTATTCCAAGTATATTCATGCTTTTGTTTACCTTCCACTTGTTATGAGAAAACTAGTAATTGAAGCTCTCACGAACTTGATGGCACACTTTAATTTACTTGTCATTAATAAACTTGAACCATTGTGTCTTCTATGTTGTATATGCTTGCACTTATTTGTTGGGAATTAGCAGAACCATGCTTTCATGGGGAACGCTTTCAACATTGCACTTGGTACTTGTACCTAGTTGATATCATGCTCTTTTGTATATGGATGTCGTCGGTGTGAAATGCAAGGGGAGCTTGTAAGTCCATGGAGTTATGTATATGTGTTAGAGAAACGCCTGGGTCGCTGGTCTAATCCATGCTGACATGGTGGAAACCTGCAGCGTAACCATAATGAGATGTCTATGAAGCATTCTTCTTATAAAAAAAGAGTCCTATATTGAGAAAAAAAAGAGAAAAAAAAAGAGATACTATGAAAAGAGGAAAGAGAGAAAAAAGCACCATATTCCCATGGTAAATAAGAAGAATGCTGAGATGCTCCTTGTCTGCTTGCCTTGTCATTTTGATATGGGGATTCTTCCGTATCATCGGGCAAGGGGTACCCCGTTGGCGGTTCTCGATGATACACATGTACTTACAATGATAAGAACTTACCGGTGACTAAACTTGAGTAGCATGAGGAGCGTCCCTCGTATACAAGGGACATGAGATTTCTGACTTATACTTCGTCAAGCATGTACACCATAGTTTGTTCACTTTAACCTTAATCACTTCAAGATGCTTATGATAGGGGCAATGAGAGCTGAAAGCTATAAGTACCATAATTTTTGGAAGCTCTTTATGAGACTTGAATCCCTACGTCCTTTTACAAAGGCCTTTCTTCTACCATTATATTGAGTCTCCACCTTCTACCTTTATGCACTTACTTTGAGAGCATAGTGGCCATTCTTAGTTCTATGTGCATTGTCCCAAGACTAGTTGATTGATGCATAACTTGATATTGCTTGTTTTAAACTATTTTATCTAGTCACTCTGATGAACTTTGAAGGTGTCCTATGCATTTATATTTGCTACTCTATTGAGGGACAAGCTCAATACTATTATGCTATGTTTTCTTTATGTGAAACAAACAAACGTCTTGCAAAGCATGTTATTCATGAATCTTTTGTTTGTGCATTTTCATGTTGCATCATAGTTTCTTTGCTTATTGCTAGAACTTTGTCTTTCATGTTATGATTGAAGTACTATGATCCCAGCTTTGAGTGTTTTGCAAATACTTTGATCAAGTCTTTGATGGTGCATGTCACCTCAAAAATTATTTCTTTTTATCACTTAACTACTCGAGGACGAGCAGGACTTAAGCTTGGGGATGTTGATACATTGCAAATGTATCTATAATTTTTGATGTTCCATGCTTAGTTTTATCCACTTTCTTGTGTTTTGTTCCAACTTTGGAGGACTTTTCATAAGATTTCTTGGACTAACCTATTAACAAGAGCCACAGTGCCAGCTGCCTGTTTTCTGCTGTTTTTGGTTCCAGGAAAGTCAGAAAATGAATATTCTCGGAATTGGACGGGACAAAAGCCAAAGTGCCTATTTTTCCGGAAGGGATCAAGTGCCAGAATATGAGACGGAGAGGGGACAGGGGCTGGCCACACCACCTGGCCATGCGGCCAGGCCTGGCCCGCGCCAGGGGTGGTGTGGTGGCTCCCGGCACCCCCTCGGCCTCTCCTTCCGCCTATATATTGCCCTCGGGACGAAAACCCTAAGTACCCGATCAAAAATCCACGAAAGAGTCTGTAGCCGCCGTCATCTCCATCCCTAGATCGGGAGGGATCTGAAGCTCTTCCTGGCACCCTGCCGGAGAGGGGAATTCACCCTGGAGGCCTTCTTCATCACCATGCAAGCCTCCGGTGTGATGCGTGAGTAGTTCATCCTTGGACTACGGATCCATGTAGTAGCTAGATGGCTGGTTTCTCCTCCTTTGTGCTTTCATGTTTAGATCTTGTGAGCTCCGTTCATGATCAAGATCATCTATTTGTAATTCATACATGTTGTGTTTGCAGGGACCCGATGGATATTGAGATGCTATTTTAGATTGATTATTGATTCTATCATGTATTTGTTATTTGTGATCTTGCATGCTTTCCGTTGTTAGTATATATCTTGGCCAAGTAGATGCTAGCAACTCCAAGAGTTAGTATTTATGCTCGATAGTGGGTTCATGCCTCTGGTAATCTGGGGAAGTGACAGAAATCTCTAAGGTACTAGATATGCTGTTGCTACTAGGGAGAAAACAACAATCCTTTGTTCATAGAACAATCATATTGTTTACTTTACACGCAGTTCGTAAAGCAATAGTCTGTTGCTTGCAACTTAATACTAGAGGGGGTTCGGATGATAACCTGAAGGTGGATTATTAGTCATAGATGCAGTTGGATGGCGGTTTATGTATAATGTTGTAATGCCCAATCGAATCTCAAAGGAGTCAAGATGATTAGTATATGCATGTATTGCTTTCTCGGTGTTTGTCAATTGCCCCGCTGTAATTTGTTCACCCAGCATGTTATCTATCTAAGGAGAGCCACCTCTAGTGAACTATGGATCCCGGTCCTTGTCTTTTACGTACAATCTTCAACTGTTTACTGCTTTGTGTTTACTTTCTGCAAACTTTTACTTCTTTCCATTCGATACGTTTAATCCTTTGTTTTCCACAAAACACGGTGAGATTGACTACCTCATCGCAAATTGGGGACAAAGTTCTTTCCATTCGTTACTTATTTCCATGTTGCTACTAGCACCGGTAGTGTGCCCTGCGAAAGCTCAACTAGTAACACCTTCGGGGTGTTTCCTTGCTCCTACTGGTTCGATTAAACCTTGGTTTCATAACTGAGGGAAACTTGCTGCTGTGCTCATCATACCTTCCTCTTGGGGTTCCCAACGAGCTCTACATCAACCACGAGCCATCAACACTTTTCTGGGCGCCGTGCATTGAGCCATCAGTATCATATACCCAAGAACTACCAAGTGCATCAGCAAGATAAATGTCTATAACATTGCAAACAAGCGTACCTGAGCCGGAAGTCACACCTCCACTCTTGGCTTTATCAGCCAGATACTTGCTGCAATTCCTCTTCCAGTGGCCATCCGCCTTGCAATAGAAGCAAGTGGATCCGGCTGCAGGAGATGGCTTGGTCCCTGAGGAAGCGCTTTGGACCGGGTCCTTAGCCTTACCTCCCGACTTAGCCTTCTTCTTCTTAGTCCAAGAACTCTTCTTGAACTTGGCCTTATTCTGTACCATCAACACTTGACTAGCACCTTTCTTGAGATCCGCCTCAGCCTGCTTGAGCATCCCATGTAATTAAGTGAGCTTCTTATGGATACGTCCATTTTGCATCACTATTCTATGTCTTAATTCACTATTATTCATTGATATATTTCATATTGAGAGGTGATACTTATGTTATTTCATCTATTTCGCATGGTTGATGACTTTTGGAGCATGGACCGCTGTAGTCAGGATTCTGATGGAAAATGTGATGTTGGGAGGCAAAATTTGTGAAGATGACAAAATCCAGGAAAATATACGGAAAATCCTATTTTTCCAGAAGACTAAGGATGCCAGAAGACGGAGTGGAGATGGGCCACAGGGGGCCCACACCACCCCATGGCGCGGGCATCCCTAGGCCGTGCCAGGAGGTGGTGTGGCCACCCTGGCCCACTCCAGCCTCTCCCCTCTGGCGTATATCATCCTCCCGAAACCCGAAGACTCGGAGAGCGACCACAGAAAGATTCCGCCGCCTCTGCGGGGCGGAAAACACTGAGAGAGAAAGATCTCTCCGGCAGACAGATTTCTGCCGGGGGAATTCCTTCCTGGAGAGGGGAGATCGTCGCCATCAACACCACCATCAAGATGGACTTCATCGGGATCATCATCATCACCACCATCATCACCATCAGCAGCCTCATCACCATCTCCATATTGCTGTAACAATTGCGTTGAATCTTGCATAGTTCATAGGGGAAACTTTCCCGGTGTTGATTACTCTTTGTAGTTAATGCTATTGAGTGAACCATTGAATTATTGTTTTTGTTCAGATTGTTATACATCATTATTCCATCTCTGATCATGATCCATATGATGTCTTGTGAGTAGTTCGTTTTGTTCTTGAGGACATGGGAGAAGTCTTGTTGTTAGTAGTGGAGTTGCGTTGAGAAAGATTCAATAGATTGTTATTTAAGTTGTGGTGTACTTCTTCTAGTGGTGTCATGTGAACGTCGACTACATGACACTTCACCTATATGGGCCTAGGGGAATGCATTGTGTATTTGGCTACTAATCGTAGGGGTTGTCGGAGTGACAGAAACCTGAACCCCTGTTAGGAAACCAGTGCACAAGGGACGTAAGGGTCTTAGAGTTTAAAGCTGTGGTTAGGTTTTTACCTTAATTACTTTCTAGGACTTATGGATGTTTGCAAGGGGTATAATCACAAGTATGTATTAGTCTTGGATGGGGCGGTACATTAGCACAGGTTCACCCACACAACACTTAGCAAGCTAAAGAAGATTAATCAACTATATGAAGCGAAAGCACTTGACAGTCTTCCCATGTGTCCTCGAGAACGTTTGGTCATCTTAAGTAATACAACCGACTTGTCCTTTGCTGCATAAAGGATTGTGCCACTTGCTGCATTTATTCCTACTGTCTTTTATTTACTCGTACTTTGTTTACTTGCTTTATGAAAAACCCCTAAAAATCCGTTTGCTAAGTATTTGTAGAGAATTCCTGATCCATACCACTAGCCAGCACCTTCTGCTCCTTGTTGGGTTCGACACTCTTACTTATCAAAAATACTACGATACACCCCTATACTTGTGGGTCATCAAGACTATTTTCTAGCGCCGTTGCTGGGGAGTGAAGCGCTATTGGAGAGTGGAACTGGTAAAGGAAACATCTACTGTGAGTATTGTTTACTTCTGTTAGTTGCTTTATTTTTGTTATGGATAATTCGCTGAGTTTCTTATTTGGTAATGCTACTACCACTGCTAAGGTAGTAGATAAGCCACCACCTGCTGAGAATGATGTTTTCAAAATACCTACAAGAATTATTGATCGTGTTATGGATAACTACTATGTTGGGGATGGAACTGTCCATCCCGGTGATCATTTACTCTTTATACACAAATTATGCGGGTTGTTTCAAGCGTGCAGGTATTACTACAGATCATGTTAAGAAGAAGTTATTCTCATTATCACTGAAAGAAAGAGCTGAGGAATGGTATAAGCTGCTGAAGAATGGTCAAGCTCTGGAATGGGAGGAAATAGTGCCTCTCTTTTATTCAAAGTTTTATACTCCTAGTGAGATTCATAAAGATCGGAATCAAATATACAACTTTTGGCCTCTTGATAGAGAGAGTACAGCTCAAGCTTGGGGGAGATTGAAGTTACTAATGCTCAAATGTCCCATTCATGAGCTCCCCAACAATATTATTATCAATAATTTTTATGCAAGGCTCCCTCTACATGATAAAGATTTATTGGATGCTTCTTGTGCTGGATCATTCACTCGCATGGAAGAAGAAGCTAAATTGGACCTTCTAGACCGTATTCAAGACAATGGTGAAGCTTGGGAGAATGACGAAGGTAGAAAGTTAGGTATAAATTATGATTATGAATGCATTGAATCTTTTATGGGAACTGATGACTTTCAAAATATTAGTAATATTTATGGTCTTGATTTGCAAGTTAATACGAATTATTTTAGAGCTTTTGCTTCCTATATCGAAATTCCAAAAAGGGGATGGAAAAAATACCATGCACCTTACAAAGATATTGTTGACTATGCTCCTATTGGAAGTGCTGAGTATTGCATTATTGACCCCATCTTACCCGAACCTTATATCGAGAAGATTCCCTTCCCCGAAAAGGTAAAGGACCATCCTATGATAACTAATGTAATCACCAAAAGTGAAAAAAGAACTATAAAACCTGATGAACAAATAAACATTGAACCTGTGGTAGCAATTTTGAAAGACCTTGTCACTAAAAGCATAGAAGATGGGCACATAGTCTTTTGTGAGGATGCTTCTAATATTGTTTCACATCCCAATAGAACTAAAAAGGCTAGTGTTCATGTGCTTTCTGTTAGAATTGGTGATCATTGCTATTATGGTTTATGTGATATTGGTGCAAGTTCCAGTGTTATTCCTTATGAGCTTTATAGAGAAATTATGCATGAAATCAGTCCTTGCGAGTTGGAAGAGATTGATGTGGTTATTCACCTTGCTAATAGAGAGACCATCTCTCCAATTGGTATTGTACGAGACGTGGAAGTTCTTTGTGGTAAGATTAAGTACCCTGCTGATTTTCTAGTACTTGGTTCGGCTGCTAGTAAAACCTACCCTATCATTTTTGGTAGACCTTTCTTGAGTACTTGTGGAGCTATTATTGATTGCAAGAGGGAGAAAATCTTGACTAAGTTTGATGGGGAATCTTATGAGTTTAATTTTTCGAAATTTGCTAAAGTACCTTGCGAAGAGGAAACCCATAATGAGGATTTTAGGGTTGCACAACTTGCTTCTATTTCTCTTGCTCCTAACAATGCTTTGCAGCAATTTATGGAAGATCATGAAAGTGAAATCTTAATGGAAGAAAGGAATGAGATTGACAGGATTCTCCGTGATCAACCTATGATGCTTAAGCACGACTTGCCTGTAGAAGACTTGGGTACCACGATGCCACCTAAAAAGGATCCGGGTTTCGATCTAAAACCTCTCCCTGATGATCTTAAATATGCTTATATTAATGATAAAAAGATATATCCAGTTATTGTTAGCGCTAAACTTTCAGGGAAGGAAGAAGAAAGGTTATTGGAAGTTTTGAGGAAACATCGATGAGCTATGGGCTACACTCTGGATGATTTAAAAGGGATTTCACCTATTATATGTCAGCATTCTATCAACATAGAACCAGATGCGAAGCCAGTAGTGGAGCACCAACGACGTTTAAATCCTAGGATGAAGGAAGTGGTAAGGAATGAGGTATTGAAACTCCTTGATGCTGGTATTATTTACCCTATTGCTGATAGTGAATGGGTTAGTCCTGTTCATTGTGTTCCTAAAAAGGGAGGTATTACCGTTGTCCCTAATGATAATGATGAGCTTATTGCTCAAAGAATAGTGGTAGGCTATAGGATGTGCATCGATTTTAGGAAAGTCAATAAAGTTACTAAGAAAGATCACTACCCGCTTCCTTTTATTGATCAAATGTTGGAAAGGTTGTCTAAAAAGACCCATTTTTGTTTTCTTGATGGTTATTCTGGTTTCTCTCAAATTGCTGTTAAACAACAAGATCAAGAAAAAACTACTTTTACTTGCCCTTATGGAACTTATGCTTATAGACGTATGCCTTTTGGTTTATGTAATGCTCCTGCTACTTTCCAAAGGTGCATGTCTGCTATCTTTCATGGTTTTTGTGAGGAAATTGTAGAAGCGTTCATGGATGACTTTTCTGTCTATGGAACTTCTTTTGACAATTGTCTGCACAACCTTGATAAAGTTTTGTAGAGATGTGAAGAAACTAATCTTGTTCTTAATTGGGAGAAATGCCACTTCATGGTTAATGAAGGGATTGTTCTTGGGCATAAAGTTTCTGAAAGAGGCATAGAAATTGATAGAGCTAAAGTTGAGGCAATTGAGAAGATGCCATGTCCAAGAGACATCAAAGGTATTCGTAGTATCCTTGGTCATGCTGGTTTCTATAGGAGGTTTATTAAAGACTTCTCTAGGATATCAAAACCTCTCACTAATCTTCTTCAAAAAGATGTACCCTTCGTTTTTGATGATGACTGTAGGGAAGCTTTTGAAACTCTTAAGAAGGCTTTAACTACATCCCCTATTGTTCAACCACCTGATTGGAGTTTAGCCTTTGAAATAATGTGTGATGCTAGTGATTTTTCTGTAGGGGTTGTCCTTGGGCAACGTATTGATAGAAATTTAAACGTTATCCATTATGCTAGTAAGACTCTAGACGCTACTCAAAGGAATTATGCCACTACTGAAAAGGAATTTCTAGTTGTTGTTTTTGCCTGTGATAAGTTTAGGCCCTATATTGTGGACTCAAAAGTAACCATTCATACTGATCATGCTGCTATTAAATATCTTATGATGAAGAGTTTGATCTACATATAGTAGATAGGAAGGGTGCTGAAAACCCTGTAGCTGATAATTTATCTCGTTTCGAAAACATCTCTTTTGACCCTATGCCTGTTAATGATAGTTTCCCAAATGAACAGTTAGCTGCAGTAGGGGTGAGCTCGCGAGGAAGCCCTTGGTATGCTGATTATGCTAACTTTATTGTCTCCAAGTATTTGCCTCCGACTTTTACAGCTCAGCAAAGAAGAAAGTTCTTCTATTTGAGGCATTATTTTTGGGATGACCCACACTTATAGAAAGAAGGAATGGATGGTATTATGCGAAGATGTGTTCCAGAATATGAACAAAAGGAGATATTGCGTAAATGTCATGGTAGTGCCTATGGAGGACATCATGCAGGAGATAGAACTGCACAAAAGGTACTACAATCAGGTTTCTACTGGCCTACCCTTTTTAAAGATGCAAGAAAATTTGTTTTATCTTGTGATGAATGTCAGCGTGTTAGTAATATTTCTAGACGCAATGAAATGCCTATGAACTACTCTCTAGTTATTGAACCTTTTGATTGTTGGGGATTTGACTTTATGGGTCCTTTCCCTCCTTCAAAAGGCTACACTCATATTCTTGTTGCCGTTGATTATGTTACTAAGTGGGTAGAAGCCATTCCTACAAAGAGTGCTGACGGGGAGACTTCTCTAAAAATGCTTAAGGATATTATCTTTCCTAGGTTTGGGGTGCCTAGGTATCTCATGACTGATGGGGGTTCTCATTTCATTCATGGTGGTTTTAGGAAGACCCTTGCTAAATATGATGTTAATAATAGAATTGCTTCAGCTTATCACCCCCAAACTAGCGGGCAAGTAGAGTTATCAAATAGAGAAATTAAATCTATCTTGCAAAAGACTATTAATAGTTCTAGAAAAAAGTGGGCTAAGAAGTTGAATGATGCTTTATGGGCTTATAGAACTGCTTACAAAAATCCTATGGGAATGTCTCCTTATAAAATGGTTTATGGGAAAGCTTGCCACCTACCCTTAGAATTAGAACACAAAGCTTACTGGGCAGTGAAAGAACTAAATAGAGATTGTAAGCTCGCTGGTGAGAAAGGATTATTTGACTTAAGTTCTTTAGATGAATGGAGGAGTGAAGCCTATGAGAGTGCTAGGCTCTTTAAGGAAAAAGTTAAAAGATGGCATGACAAGCGAATACTTAAGAGAGAATTTCATGTTGGTGAGAAAGTTCTATTGTATAGGTCTCGTCTCAGATTTTTTGCAAGTAAGCTACTATCAAAATGGGAAGGACCTTTCATCATTGAAGAAGTATACCGTTCAGGAGCAATAAAAATTTCTTCTCTAAAATATAATACTACACAAGTAGTGAATGGACAGCGACTCAAACACTATATTGCTGGAGATTCTTACAATGAAGATGTTGATGCCTTTCAAGTTATAAATCCGGAGAAATTCATCGAGGACCAAATTCAGAGACCTGCAGAGTCTGTTTTCAAATAGGTAACAGTTCTGGTAAGAAAAGTTCCGCGAAAATACAATACAACTATATTTTTGCAGTTTTCAGTCGATAAGGAAAGTTACGAAGCGAAAAAGGGACGGAACCGGAGCCAGAGTAGCCCACACCACCCTGTGGCGCGGGCCCACCCCTGGCCGCGCCACCAGGTGGTGAGGCCACCCCAGACTCCACCTCCGACCCATTTTCACCCAGTACCTCCCTTTTGATATGAAACTTCGTAATATATAACCCCCCGGATCCCCCGAGGTCCGTATATCGTGTTTTCGTCGTGTTTTTGTTTTGATATGTTTCTGCCAGTTAAAATCTCAGATTTTTAGCCTCAATGTCTTCCACTGGATCAGTTAAGGGAGATTCCTTGGAAGATATCATCAACCCATACATGAGAGAATTGAAGATTCATCCCAAGGAGTTATTGCTCGAAGGTGGGGAGGTTCGGATTAAAGAGGTTCAAGGCCCTAAAGGTGAAGGAAGTCTGGAGGACAGGATGGAAGCATTGGAACAAGAAGTCTTTAGGTACAAGAAGATGGCGGAGCGCGAAATGGATATCATCCATAAGATTTGTTCCGAACTCATCACCGAGCACCAAAAGGAGACTTCTGAACTCAAAAACGAAGTCCTCTCACTCCGCCAAACAACCAACAAACTACAAGCATAGTTTATGACGTTCAAAATCAAAACTGTGAGTATGAGGCTAGATTTAAACTCATAAGTGCTGCTGCAAGTTTCAGGATGTTGGAAACCACAATGTCCTTTGTTGATGGAAGCCTTTACCTTGGAAGACGGATGAAGATGAGAGGATACCACCACCTAAAGAGTAATTCGTCATCAGGTTTGGCATCCCCTTGGTTTGTTCCAAGCTTGGGGGAGTGTCGCGGTATCATATCACTATCTTCTATCTTTTTACCTTATTAGTAGAGTCATATCATGAATAGAGGAGTTATTATGTAGTATGGTTTGCATTATGGAAGTGTCCCCTCTCTCGTTAGATATGTATCCCTTGGTGTGAGTTGCCGTTATGGAATATTAATGAGAAGTTCTATCATTCACTCTTTTGCATAGCTTATATTAGTTTTCAATTCGTGGTTATATGATTGATCTTGTTGTTAGTATTGGTATCACTTTGGGATCACTGAGTTAATTTAGTTGGTTTTGGCAAACCTGGCTCGGTTAGTAGCAACACTATTTTTGAGAGTTGAATGAAAAAGATAAAGGTACCTTTAAAGAAAAATTATTTCATCATCTTTCTTTCTTGATTTGCTCATAAGTCTAGTATTCTCTAGTTAAGATCTTTTGTGTTTCCAAGGAAGATTGCATGTTTGTCTTTATCACTCGTATGTTTGGTTGTTTCCTTCAACTCTTATACTTGCTACCTAGCCTTGCTAGCCAAAAACCTGTACTAAGAGGGTATTCTTCTCGTGCATCCACCTCCTTTAAACCAAAACCTTTGCCATTTGTGTCCACCATACCTACCTATTAGCATTATTGCTATTCCAAGTAAATTCTTGTTTTATCTACCTCCCAAATTAAACTTGTTATGTGAAAATTAGTGATTAAAGCTCTCACGAACTTGATGGCACACTTTACTTTCTTGCATTTAATAAACTTGAACCATTGGGTCCTTCTTTGTTGTGTATATGCTTGCGCTTTATGAGTTGAAGTTAGCCGAACCATGTATCATGGGGACCACTTTCAACACTTCATTTGGTACTTTGTACCTAGATGATATCATGTTCTTTTGCTTATGGATCCCGGCGGTGTGAAATAAAAGTGGAACTTGTAAGATCATGGAGTTTATATGTGTGTTAGAGAAACGCGTGGGCCGCTAGCCTAAGCCATGCCTAATCATGGTGGAAACTTGCAGCATAACTATAGTGAGCATTCTATGAAGCACCCTCAATAAAAACCTATGCAAATAGCAAATAAAAAGATCGCTCAGATGCTCACTGTCTGCTTGCCTTGTCATTTTGATTATGGGATAGCTCCTATGTCATGTGCAAGGGGTACCCCGTTGGCGGTTCTCAATGATACGCATGTATTTACAATGACAAGAGCTTGCTCGTGACTGAAGTTGAGTAGCATGAGGATCGGTACTCATAAGTAAGGGGCATGAGATTTCAACTTATAACTTGTCAAGCATATCCTCTTAGTTGTGTCACTTTAACCTTAATCACCTAAAGATGCCTATGATAGGGGCAATGAGAGCTGAAAGCTAGTAAGTATCATAATTTTTAGGAGCTCTTTATGAGACTTGCAATTCCTGCTTCCTCTTTGAAGGGCCTTTCTTTTACTTTGTAGTTGAGTCAGTAAATCTACTCCCTTCTATCTCAGCAAGTATTTTGAGTTGTTGTGTTTCATTCATTCATATGTTCATTTATTCATTCATGTTTCTTATGTTCCTTGTTTTGCACACTGCTCTTATCCTGATGTTTACTACTTTGAAAGCTATCATTGAAAAACCAGTTATTTGTGAACTCCAGCAAATTATCAACTATTCTTTGACCAAGACCTAAGTTTGCCATTACCAATTATGATTCACTTTATGTATCTTTATTGTGTTTCCTTTACTTATTACAATTTGAGTTATATAATAGTGAGTTGTCTTCTATTATGATCTATGTATTTGATGAATGTGATGCTTCTTGTCCGTATTCTTTTATCGACTCTTCACTCCATAAACCTAAGGCCATGTTTATTGAGCTCAGTTTCGCTTGGGGACAAGCGAAGTCTAAGCTTGGGGGAGTTGATACGTCCATTTTGCATCACTATTCTATGTCTTAATTCACTATTATTCATTGATATATTTCATATTGAGAGGTGATACTTATGTTATTTCATCTATTTTGCATGGTTGATGACTTTTGGAGCATGGACCGCTGCAGTCGGGATTCTGATGGAAAATGTGCTGTTTGGAGGCAAAATTCGTGAAGATCAGAAAATCCGGGAAAATATACGGAAAATCCTATTTTTCCAGAAGACTAAGGATGCCAGAAGACGGAGTGGAGATGGGCCACAGGGGGCCCACACCACCCCCTGGCGCGGACAAGCCTAGGCCACGCCACCAGGTGGCGTGGCTACCCTAGCCCACCTCCATCTCTCCCCTCTGGCGTATATCATCCTCCTGAAACCCTAAGACTCGGAGAGCGACCACAGAAAGATTTCGCCGCCTCTGCGGGGCGGAAAACACCGAGAGAGAAAGATCTCTCCGGCAGTCAGATTTCTGTCGGGGGAATTCCTTCCCGGAGAGGGGAGATCGTCGCCATCAACACCACCATCAAGCTGGACTTCATCGGGATCATCATCATCATCACCACCATCATCACCATCAGCACCCTCATCACCATCTCCATATTGCGTTGAATCTTGCATAGTTCATAGGGGAAACTTTCCCGGTGTTGATTACTCTTTGTAGTTAATGTTATTGAGTGAACCATTGAATTATTGTTTATGTTCAGATTGTTATACATCATTATTCCATCTCTGATCATGATCCATATGATGTCTTGTGAGTAGTTCGTTTTGTTTTTGAGGACATGGGAGAAGTCTTGTTGTTAGTTGTGGAGTTGCGTTGAGAAAGATTCAATAGATTGTTATTTAAGTTGTGGTGTACTTCTTCTAGTGGTGTCATGTGAACATCGACTACATGACACTTCACCTATATGGGCCTAGGGGAATGCATTGTGTATTTGGCTACTAATCGTAGGGGTTGCCAGAGTGACAGAAACCTGAACCCCCGTTAGGAAACCAGTGCACAAGGGACGTAAGGGTCTTAGAGTTTAAAGCTGTGGTTAGGTTTTTACCTTAATTACTTTCTTGTACTTACGGATGTTTGCAAGGGGTATAATCACAAGTATTTATTAGTCTTGGATGGGGCGGTACATTAGCACAGGTTCACCCACACAACACTTAGCAAGCTAAAGAAGATTAATCAACTATATGAAGCGAAAGCACTTGATAGTCTTCCCATGTGTCCTCGAGAACGTTTGGTCATCTTAAGTAATACAACCGGCTTGTCCTTTGCTGCATAAAGGATTGGGCAACTTGCTGCATTTATTCCTATTGTCTTTTATTTACTCGTACTTTTTTTACTTGCTTTATCAAAAACCCCTAAAAATCCGTTTGCTAAGTATTTGCAGAGAATTCCTGATCCATACCACTAGCCAGCACCTTCTGCTCCTCGTTGGGTTCGACACTCTTACTTATCAAAAATACTGCGATACACCCCCTATACTTGTGGGTCATCAAGACTATTTTCTGGCACCGTTGCCGGGGAGTGAAGCGCTATTAGAGAGTGGAACTGGTAAAGGAAACATCTACTGTGAGTATTGTTTACTTCTGTTAGTTGCTTTATTTTCGTTATGGATAATTCACTGAGTTTCTTATTTGGTAATGCTACTACCACTGCTAAGGTAGTAGATAAGCCACCACCTGCTAACAATGATGTTTTCAAAATACCTACAAGAATTATTGATCGTGTTATGGATAACTACTATGTTGGGGATGGAACTGTCCATCCCGGTGATTATTTACTCTTTATACACAAATTATGCGGGTTGTTCAAGTGTGCAGGTATTACTACAGATCAAGTTAAGAAGAAGTTATTCTCATTATCATTGAAAGGAAGAGTTGAGGAATGGTATAAGCTATTAAAGAATGGTCAAGCTTTGGAATGGGAGGAAATAGTGCCTCTCTTTTATTCAAAGTTTTATCCTCCTAGTGAGATTCATAAAGATCGGAATCAAATATACAACTTTTGGCCTCTTGATGGAGAGAGTACAACTCAAGCTTGGGGGAGATTGAAGTTACTAATGCTCAAATGTCCCATTCATGAGCTCCCCAACAATATTATTATCAATAACTTTTATGCAAGGCTCCCTCTACATGATAAAGATTTATTGGATGCTTCTTGTGCTGGATCATTCACTCGCATGGAAGAAGAAGCTAAATGGGACCTTCTAGACCGTATTCAAGACAATGCTGAAGCTTGGGAGAATGACAAAGGTAGAAAGTCAGGTAGAAATTATGATTATGAATGCATTGAATCTTTTATGGGAACTTATGACTTTCAAAATATTAGTGTTGGTTTTGATCCTGGAACATACTTTTGAGGCTTTCGATCATACCGTAGGCCTCAACATTCTCGAACTGCTGCTGCAAGTCTGGTTCCATGTGAGCAAGCATAAGACAGCTAATTTCCGTGGATTCATCACAAATCCGACGGTAGGCATTAGTGGCTGCGACAGTCGCATTCTCATTCGGCTCATCTGGAAGTGGGTTGTCTAGGACATGGTCCCTCTTTTCTTGCTTGAGAACAATTCTCAGATTACTATACCAGTTGGTAAAGTTAGTTCCATTTAGCTTATCTTTCTCTAAGATGGTTCTCAAAGCAAAACTAGAAATCTGAGGAAGACTGCTAGGTGCCATTGATCTACAACAAAAAAATATGCAAAACGCTTAAGACAAGTATCCATAAAAGAGCAAGCATATTAAACACTTTAATACTTATGCTCCCACTGGAACCAACACCCCTCCGATGGTTGCTTAGTGTTTCAGGACCCTAAATAAGCAAGCCGACTAGTGAGCTTTAGCATCACCGCTAGCCGTCAAGTGATCTAGGTAGACAACTCCTTGTCAATCGTATCTCATACGACTCCTATTGGATGGGTGGCATCACATGCCCTGGCTCCCATCTGACTTTTCCCCGAGTCCCACAACCGTTGTGATAGACCCGTCTAGATTACCAAGTGCTTCTGCTGTAAGAGTCCGACTCGAACCCACCTAGTCAGAACGAATTGATGGCACCTCAATTTTATGAGCCCACTACCAATAATGTCTGACTTGTGATGGTGCAGCACTGGCGGGGAAACCGACTAGACCTTCTTTGAGGGATTACTTTCTACCAACTATCTAATAGAGGTAAAATAGAGACATAACAATAACACAAAATAAAGCAATTATAATGTGAAATGGTATGGCTCTCTTCATGGCGATCTCCATCTCCATGAAGCTTGTAATTCGACTTGTGTCAACTCTTGTCAAGTGCCGCCTTACACCATGTAGCCGGCTTTTACATCGACTTGCATGCCATCCGGGTTCTCCAAACAGCTACACTAGCTAGTAATGTAAATTACATAGAGAATCCGACACGCAGGTCGTTATACAATAAAATGACAGCACCTAGGCTCCAGCCGGCTGACAAAAACCGTGATACGCAGATCACGTATGGAAACCGACTAGACCTTCTTTGAGGGATTACTTTCTACCAACTATCTAATAGAGGTAAAATAGAGACATAACAATAACACAAAATAAAGCAATTATAATGTGAAATGGTATGGCTCTCTT
This sequence comes from Avena sativa, assembly GCA_916181665.1. NCBI lineage: Eukaryota > Viridiplantae > Streptophyta > Magnoliopsida > Poales > Poaceae > Avena > Avena sativa. The sequence continues at coordinate 620,320,598 of OV702288.1, read as the reverse complement.
CATGGCGATCTCCATCTCCACGAAGCTTGTAATTCGACTTGTGTCAACTCTTGTCAAGTGCCGCCTTACACCATGTAGCCGGCTTTTACATCGACTTGCATGCCATCCGGGTTCTCCAAACAGCTACACTAGCTAGTAATGTAAATTACATAGAGAATCCGACACGCAGGTCGTTATACAATAAAATGACAGCACCTAGGCTCCAGCCGGCTGACAAAAACCGTGATACGCAGATCACGTATGGATTACACACATCACATGCACATAAGCCATACCATTCACAACATCATCCTACAAAAACAAGTTATGCATAGATACGATATCTACCGGCGTTGTGAAACTCGCAACGACATCTAAGGCGCTACAACAGGGCATTCCGGACATGGATTTCGTCATCGGATAAAACAATTTTACCCAAATCCGATCCGGACTCTGATTCGACCAAAATCTTTGATCTTCGATCACCACATCCGGGTTTACGTGTCACAGTCTACCCCGATGGCGGAAGCCGACCAGTAGGGGTATGTCGTTCCACGACCTTAACAGTTAGATCATGGAAACCAGATCATCCATTCCCCCATGTATAGTTGATCCAATCAACTTTGTACAAAACCGATCTATCTCATAGATCGACCACCAAAACAGCAATTAGATCCAATCTAACGCCAACCGTGTATCACATATGCACGAACTCGAGCCTAAAACCAGAAGCTAATGCTCTGATACCACTGTTGGGCCATGCAGAGAAAAACAAAACTTTTTCCTACGTGGTGATCCCAAGATCTAGCTGAGGTAGTAGGCCACGAGAATTACCACTAGATGCGCGGTTGCGGAATCGATGAAGCACGTTGCTTGATGCAGTGCAATCCTCCTGATCCATTCCGATCCACGATCGTCGAAGTGCTGAACGTACATCACCTCCGCTAGTATGTACACGTACGAGGAGGAGCACCAGCGATGGACTGCTAGGTCCGGTACGGCGGCGACAGGACTGGACTGGACTGGACTGGAGCTAGGGTTTCCAACACATCGAGTGACCTAACTATGTGCTCTAAGCACCTGCGCCCCAGCTTATATAGGGAGTGAAAGTGGGCTCCACTCACTTGTGGCCCATTCACTAAAAGGCCTATATTAGTCACTGCGAGTCCAACTCACTAACTCTGTCTGTTTCCTTTTTGGGTCCAACCCAAATATGCTCCTTCTCTTAAGTGTGTGACCCGACAGGCTCATGGTGACCCGGACACGATTCGATTCTCACTCGTGACCGATCGGTTGGTAGCGGCTCCTAGCAGAACGTGCCAACTCCCAAGTACCAAAGAGTCATGACGACATACCTTCCAGTGCGACTTTCGTCTGAGTCCCTTTTTCCTCACGATATACCTTGTCGAACTATAGGCGAATAATCCTCATCCCTTAAATAGTTCGACTCTCTTTCTCGATCCGAGATAAGTGATTCATCTGACTAACTCTTAGTCGGTCTCCTCGGTTAACACTTAACCGAGTCACGCATGGCCATGCTTTCCGAATCATATCTTCCAAGAGGGCCCAGAGAATATCTCTCCAGACGGAGGGGCAAAATCCCATCTCGGTTATTCACATCACGCAGCTTGATTCTCAGTCGACCCGAACTCCACCTTTATAACTACCCAGTGACGGAACAGCGTTTGATAGAACCTAAGCCGGTGATCCTCAACTCGGACTATGCAATAACCTCAGGTCTAAGGATTACATTAATTGAGACATGCAAATGACTACTTGATCGTTGCATCTCAATATGGGTCAGTCCGACTCGCTAAACTCTTTAGCCGAATCTGTGTAAGTCGGAATAGCATCTCTATGCCCATGACAAGTGGAACCGAGTCATCAGCCGACTTTCACATTAGTCTAAGTTGTGTGTCCAGCACAACCTCAATGACCAAGGACAATCAATATAAACAACATGAATATATAGTTCCACAATCGAATCACATATTCAATGATATATACCAGTAGTTCATACATGGACAACAACTTTATGAATAAATTGGAAATAATATCATACATGATTGCCTCTAGGGCATATTCCCAACATCTTTCTCCTCGAAGAACTCTTGGTCGGCTTTGTCCAGCTTTGATTTGTGGATATCCTTGAGCTTCTGGATTTCGGCATTCAGCCGAGTAATCTCATTGTCCTTGAGACGAAGCTGGGCGATTTCATCATCTTTCTTTTTCAATTTGGCCTAGTGCTTTCCTGCTTATTTGAGAAAGTGAAGCATCATGTCATGAATGGGCACGCTATCTTGAAGTGTAACTGCAATAATGGGTTGACCCGGCAGAGCCGGGGTATAAATATCTACCGAGTCAAGGGAAGAGCATGCAAAGGCTAAATGATCAAGATGAATTACCTTGGATCTCAACCAAGTTCTTGCGCATGATGATGTTCTTAGCCTCGGCCTCGGCTGCATAATCCAGATGATAAGTTAACACAGATAGCAAGTAACTCAAAGCAACGGAAGTGAAAGATTTTAAGCAAAAGAACTTACCCTTCTTTTGGTGATCAACAAGCAATTTGCCGTACTCGGCACAAAGATCCTTATATGAGTCCAAGCAGACGCTGGAACTCACTAGTTCGGTGGTTGGTGGTGATCTGAAGCAAGCAAACGTTGCTTTAGAAATAGGAGGGAATGTATGGATATTCAAAGTCTACAAGATTCGGCCAAGTGGAACTTAACCCGGCTCTAGGTGTGTGGATATTCAAAGTCTACAAGATCCGGGCCAAGTGGAACTTAACCCGACTCTAGGTGTGTGGATATTCAAAGTCTACAAGATCTGGGCCAAGTGGAACTTAACCCGGCTCTAGGTGTGTGGATATTCGAAGTCTACAAGATTCAGGCCAAGTGGAACTTAACCCGGCTCTAGGTGTGTGGATATTGGATACTATTAAGGAATTGCGCTAGTTCTCTAAGAGCATCCGGCCGAGTAATAAATTACTCCCCCGAAGGCTCGAGGACTAGTGGATATATCTCTAAGTGTTTGCACATATAAAAGGCATGACGGAGAAAAGATTACCTCCATCATCTGGCCGACAAAGGTAATAGCCTTGGTGGTTGTGTTCATTTGTGCGCTGAACTCGGTCAGACCAAACTTTTCTGGGAGATCGTCCTTAGGGTTTATGAACTCGGTGTCATTCTAGTTATTTACATACTCAATGAGCGCCGGACTATAATTCTCCTTGCTAAGCGCCTAGCTCGTCACCAGACCCTTAGCATGGGCTTCCCGCCTCGCGGCCTGGGCAGCAGTCGGGCTAGTATGCAAAGTTAATTGCTTGCTGCTCTTTGATCCGGTGGCGGAAGACCTGGAGGTGGCGCCATCCTTCTTGGTCACGGATGCGAGCGTGCGCTGTCCGGATTTGATGTTGGTGTCCTTGGAGGCAGGGCCCTTGGCTACCTCAGCTGTTTTCTTGCTCTTGCTGGCAAATTTGGGCCGCTATAGAAGGGCCGAAGCTTGCACTCCAGATTGAGCTCGAGAAGCTGGCTAGAATATATCCTTGATGGACATGGTTGATCCGGATGCAGATGTCTGAGGTTTCTTCTTAGACGCTGGTGTTGCTGTTGCTGTTGCTGTTGCTGGTGCTGGTGCTGATGCTGCCACTGCTGGTATTGGTGCTATTGGTGCTATTGGTGCTGGTGCTGCTGCTGGTACTGGAGCTACTGGTGGTACTTGTTGGTGAAATTGGAACTGAAGAAGAAGAAGAGGTATGGGGCAATGCCGATGAAACTAGCACCTTTGTAACTCTGGGTTGTGGCTGAGCCGAAGAACTGGGGAGATCCGGCATAGCCATATCCTAGGCAGTCCCACTACCCCCCGCACCGATGTTACTCTCCTCGTGACGAGGTGGGCTCAGATCCGGCGCAGCCGCTGAACTCTCTTGGATAGGGCTCAGCAGGTGAACATCGTCGTCATGGGGGGAGATGGAGCACTCTGCATGGGAGAGGAGATGCTGGGACCACTCTGGGGGATCACCCTTGGAGCACTGCCAAATCAGTCAACAAATGACAAGTTAAGAGGAGAAAGTGAAACAAGTAAAATGCAAAGACAAAAAGGCAAGACTCGGAAATAAGCAAGGAAGGAAAAATGACTTACTCAGCAGAGGTTGGAGGTTCCCGAGGCTTGGGCACTCTCCGGATAGTAGACTTGGGCACTGGCTTGCCAACTCCCTTAACATTGGATCTCTTCTGCCTCTTCTTGGGCGGAGGCGCCTCAGAAGCTACGGCCGAGGTTGCCGGATGCTTCTGAGAAGGGGCAGGAGCCGGATCGTCCATAGCGAGAGGGGGAACCTCATGGACCTGACCGATCGGGTTAGCTGAAGATTCGAGGGTAACCGGAAACGCGTAAGAGATGGGCACCGAATCAAGTACCTCCATAACCTCAACATCGGAGTCGTCATCATCCGGTCAATCCCTTAAAGAAGAGGCCTTACTAGAGGTTCGCTTGGTGTTGTCCGGAGTAGGCAAGAATCTCTCCGGGTCAGGCTCATCTGCGTCCGGCTCTGAGCGGTCCTTCGCCCATTTGAGGGCTGGCTCCTTGCCATCCTCCATTGTCTGCTAGAGAAACAACTGAGAGCAAAAATACTAAGGGATCAAATTAGGATACAATCCGACATATAACAAGACTCGGAAAGAGTATCAGGAGAAGAACTTACCAGAGGAGGCAAGTTACCCCTGGAGAAGGGCTCTAGCCCCCACTTCCACGCCTCGGTGAACTCCTTATTTATCTTAAAAATAGCTTTAGCCCGGTGGAATAAGCCAGAGTTGCTAAGCTTGAAGGAGGAGGTGCGATTGGGGTCAAGAGAACCACTCAAGTGGCAAAGATTATGTGAGCGTTTTTGGAGAGGGGAGATCCGGCTGCGCATGAAGGTGATCATAACGTCCTCGCTGCGCAGCCCTTGCTTGACAAGCTCCTTGATCCGCATGTCTACCTAATTCGCCAGTGTAGTAGCTGATGGCCCAAGATATCTCGAGCTTGTTGGGGAACCCAAAGAGGAAGGTATGATGAGCACAGCAGCAAGTTTCCCTCAGTTATGAAACCAAGGTTATCGAACCAGTAGGAGCAAGGAAACACCTCCAAGGTGTTGTTGCCAACTTGGAATCCTACACAACACAACCACAGAACTTTGCCCCAACTTACAGTGAGGTTATCAATCTCACCGGTTTTGCTGAAAACAAAGAATTAAACGTATTGTGTGGAAAAAATAAAAGCTTGCAGAAAGTAAACAGAAAGCAGTAAATAGTTGTAGATTGATGGTAAAAGAAAGGACCGGGGTCGATAGTTCACTAGTGGTGGTTCTCCTTAAGATAGATGACGTGTTGGGTGAACAAATTACAGCGGGGCAATTGACAAACATCGAGAAAGAATACATGCATATACTAATCATCTTGACTCCTATGATATTTGATTGGGCATTACAACATTATACATAGACCGCCATCCAACTGAATCTATGACTAATAATCCACCTTCAGGTTATCAATCCGAACCCCCTCCAGTATTAAGTTGCAAGCAACAGATAATTGCATTACGCATTGCGTGTAAAGTAAACAATACGATTGTTCTATGAACAAAGGATTGTTGTTTTCTCCCTAGTAGCAACAACACATCTAGTACCTTAGAGATTTCTGTCACTTCCCCAGATTACTAGAGGCATGAACCCACTATCGAGCATAAATACTCCCTCTTGGAGTTGCTAGCATCTACTCGGCCAAGATATCTACTAACAATGGAGAGCATGCAAGATCACAAATAACAAAGACATGATAGAATCAATAATCAATCTGAAATAGCATCTCAATATCCATCGGATCCCCACAAACACAACATGTAGGATTACAAATAGATGATCTTGATCATGAACGGAGCTCACAAGATCTAAACATGGTACCACAAAGGATAAGAACCAACCATCTAGCTACTACATGGACCCGTAGTCCAGGGATGAACTACTCACGCATCACACTAGAGGCTTGCATGGTGATGAAGAAGGCCTCCAGGGTGAATTATCCCCTCTGGCAGGGTGCCGGGAAGAGCTTCAGATCCCTCCCGATCTAGGGATGGAGATGACGGTGGCTACAGACTGTTTCGTGGAATTTGATCAGGTCCTTAGGGTTTCTGTATCGGAGGCATCTTATAGGCGAAAGGGGAGGCCGGGGGGTGCCCTAGGCAGCCACACCACCCCCTGGCACGAGCCAGGCCTGGCCGTGCGGCCAGGTGGTGTGGCGACCCTCTGGCCCCTCTCTGTCTCGTATTCTGGCTCCATGTCCCCCTCGGTGAAATACTGACTTTGGCTTTTGTCCTGTCCAATTCCGAGAATATTCATTTCTGACTTTCCTGGAACCAAAAACAGCAGAAAACTGGCAGCTGGCACTATGGCATCTTGTTAATAGGTTAGTCCAAGAAAGTGTATAAAAAGTACTCCAAAGTGTGGACAAAACAAAAGAAAGTAGATAAAAACCAAGCATGGAACATCAAAAACTATAGATACGTTTGCAACGTATCAGTAGGCCGCTTCGGGATCTGGTCCCACAAGGAGGTGTCTGGAACACCCATTTTGAAGGGGAGCAGGCAGATCAGGTCCTTGTCCGTGTTGTTCTTCACATAGAAGAAAGTCCGGGCCCAGCCCTTGCAAGATTCAAGGCCGGTAACCCGGGGAAAGGCAGAGTTTTTGCGGGGAGAGATGGAGGCTCCACCGCATTAGGTCAAGAGTTTGTTGGTCGTGGAAAGATAAGATCCAGAATGACATTCTTGCAAAGACCAAAGAACTTGATCCAAAGTTCTTTGGTGGGCTAGAGGCCGACATATCCCTCTATGCCGGATGCGAAAGAAGAAAGGGAGGTGATAGCATTGGCTGGAAGATGGTGTGGCTGAAGTTGGTAGGTGTTGAGGACATCGTGAAAGAAATCACTCACAGGAAGGCCAAAGCTGCGCTGAAAGTGGGACAAGAACACGACGAACTCACCTAGATTAGGAGAAGGAGCGGTCTTCTGGGCAGCGAGGTGGCACGTGACGCCTGCGGGGATGTGGCGGGTCGCGTAGAGCCAGTCAATGTCGTCCTAATAGACCCACGCACCCGCCCAGGCGCCACGCTCGTGAGCTTCCTCTTCCTCCTCCTCCTCAGCGACGATGATCTCCTCCTTAGTCATGTCTAGATCAAGGTCTTCGTAAGGGTAGTCTGCGGTGGAGAGCTGCGGTTTGGAACTGCAAGGCCCCGTAGCGGAAGGCTTGCATGAAGAATGGCGGCGTGGATGTGGAAAAGCGGCGAACCACAGCAGCAGCGGCGGGGGCGTCGGCGCGGCTATGGAGAAGAAGGAGTAGATGGCAGGGGCACGTGCGAAGTGGGGGAAATCCCCAAGGCACGCCCTTGTCCCTTATTTAACTATGCTCCTAGGAGGCGTAGTGGGATCAACCTCTGTGGCATGGCCACACAATGTGGTCGTGTATCCGCGAAGCTAGCCAATCAGGCGCGAGCCACACCAAGGGACACACAGAGTAGGGAATCCCACGACGCGACGTGACGATACAATTAACGAGGGGGTTGCCATGATGTGATGTGTGCAACAGTTATTCATGACAATCAATATAGTAACTGGCGCAGTAACTAGCGCGACCCTTAAAATGAGGCAAGGTGATGATTACCCTCCACATAGGACGCGAGGAAGCGTATGAGAGAAGGAAAGATAACCCAGATACATGGAGAATGACCCGACCCATGAGAAGTAACTCGGATTAAGCCAAGGGAATATCAAACCGAAGAGACGAGGTTACAAGATAACTTGGTGAAGAATATATGTCTTGATAAATGGAACCTGATGTGGCCTTATTAGCTGAAGTTGCTAAGACTGCACCAACTTTGGGGACTAATGTTGGGGGATACCCCCGGGTAGGGTCACGCCGGGGTATAAAGGCCGAGTTAGCCGAGGTACGACGCGGTCAAAGCGAATGTTGGTCGGGTCTTCTCAAGGCAGGCCGACTTACGGGGTAACCCGGCCTGGTGGGTGTTCACCTAACATTAGCTCGGCTGTCATAAAACATATGTCGGCTATGTTTGATTTACTGTGTTTGTAGGTACCCTCGTAGCCGGGTTAACCAAGCATTAGTCGAGTTATCACTTGGCTTCCAAGGGAAGGAAGGAATCCCTCGGTGGTCAAAAGGTGGCATCTGCCCACTACAGCATGAGTGAAGCGGGTAGAGGAAGGACTAGCGGGGCATGGCCGACAAAGGTGACGCAGCCAGTGTCGGCTGATGCTAGTGGTGTCTGGTGATGCAACTGAAGGAAATATGCCCTGAGAGGCAATAATAAAGTTGTTATTATGTATTCCTTGTATATGATAGATGTTTATTTTGCATGCAATAATTGTATTGATTGGAAACGTCAATACATGTGTGTTTAATAAACAAATAAAAGGTTCCTAGTTATGCCTCTCTTATAGACTAGCTCGTTGATTAACAAGATGATCAAGGTTTCCTGATCATGGACATTGGATGTTGTTAATAACAAGGTCACAACATTTGTGAAATGATGTGATGAACATTCATCCGAAGTATAGTATTACGATCAAAGTCATTATGTTTATATTGCTATAACATCATACGAAGTAATCTTAGTCCTTAGACCATGAGATCATGTTAATTGTTGACATCGAAAGAGTGACTTGATAACATCAAACGTCACACCGTAAAAGGGTGACTATAAAGGTGGGTTCAGACACACCGAAGGTGTTATGTTGAGGCTCATGGCTCAAGAGTGGAATTTGTCAATCCCGATGACAGATAGATATACTCTGTGTCCTCTCGGTGATATCACATTAAGATAGCTTGCAAGCAAGTGATGTGATCACTAGAATGTTATATCACAGGAACAAGAAAAGAGTACATGTTAGTAACAAGATCAAACTAGGTATTGAGATATTGATGATCGAATCTCGGACAGGTAATATATCGTGAGAGAAAGGGATTAAGTTACTAGCGTTAAAGGTTCTCACGATCATAGAAGTCATCATTGAATGTGCAGGAGTCAGAATGGATCTCTAGGTCCCGCTTCCAATTATTGATCTGAGAGGAGTCTCAATCATGTCTGCATTATTTACGAACCATAGGGTGACACACTTAAGGGTTGTCAAACACCATTTGGAGCACATATGTTTCATACAAAAGAATTGCAAAGCGCTGGAATCATTTCGATGGAAACTGGAATTGTTTCGGGTGAAATTGTAGAAACTAGTTCTGCATGTGATATTGAAATGTTGCAAGGGGTTTTATGTGAATGTTTGTTAATTAAAGTAATTAACAAAATTCTGAATAAAATAAATAAAAGAGTTTTATTAAATGAGAGTTGCATTAAATTTGGTGGAAATTTAATGCATGTGAGTGGAACTTTGAGTGGAGGCTAAATTGATGTGAGTGGAGCTTCCACCGCATGAATGAGGAAGAGGTGGGGGCACCCCCATGGGTGCTGGCCAGGGGAGGGGAGGAGCCCCCCCTCTCCTATAAAAGCCCCCCTCTCCTCCCTCACAAAGCACACCCCCTCGTGAAGGATCTCTCTCCCCCTCTACATATATTCCCCATGGTCTCGGATTAGCGAGATACATGTTCCCGGTGGCATTTTGTCTGGAAGGAGTTGCTGCTTCCGTTGATTTGCTGGAGCGAGGAGGTGGAGGTTGTTTGGTGGCCTGAACGTGTGTGCGAGGACGGATGCGCTTCTAATTTGCGGCGCTAGGACTTCCACACGATCTTGAGATCGACAAGCGTTCGACTACATCATCCACGAGTTCCAACTTGTTAACAAAGCTTTGTTGTCTTTGAGGGTAAGTTCTCCATGGATGTATATCCACCCATTGCTTGTATCTAGTAGATAGATCTTGGCGTATAGTTCCCATCGTAGGAAATTTTTTGTTTTCTATGTTGCGAACCCAACAGTGGTATCAGAGCCTGATCTATGCGTAGGTGCTTTGCACGGGTAGTACACATATGTTTATATGTGGGCGATGATGATCATGGTATTGCTTCTTTCATGTATTTTGGATATTGGTGGCATAGTGGGATGAAGCAGCCCGGACCAACTTTACATGTCATCGCACATGAGACCGGTTCCACGACTGACATGCAACTAGTTTTGCATAAGTGGCTAGCGGGTGTCTGTCTCTCTATCTGGTTTACAACGAGTTTCTAATAACTTAGTTATCATCATTGTGGCTCCATGTTCGTAGGTAAGACCGGTTCTGTCTCCGAAATCCCTAAGCCACGTAAAACTTGCAATGGATAAATTAGAGGCGTCTAGTTTAGATTGTTGTTGGGCTAGTGCCATGATCTGGTAATGTTGTAAGTTGATGTATGGTAGATACCCTTACAACACACTTAATGTGTAAGTTACATAGACCTTGGCCTTACACACAAAGGAATGATAGAGATCAAACCACGATGCATATGATGGTGATCAAATGCATGGACCATATCATCCCACTTTTCACATATGATGTTCGCATCTTATATTGCTAGTTTGGCGCTTTTAGTAGCATTATAAGATGATCCCTCATTTGAATATCAAGATAATATGTGTTCTTCCTTAAGTATGCACCGTTCTATGGATTGTGTTTCGAGACATCACGTGATGATCGGGTGTACTCGACTCTACGCTTTCATTCAATGGGTGTAAGATAGTTTTACACATGCGAGTACTAAGGTTCTTACTTGGCGTGCCTAGCATGTACAGACATGGCCTCAGAACATGGACCGAAAGGTTAAGCATGAGTCATATAGTTGATATGATGCCCATATAGATGCTCGCCTTTGAAGCTAAACCGACTCACGTGATGATAGGAATTGGTGTAGTGGATTTGGTTCATGTAATCACCAAAAGGACACGAGGGATGTCGTTTTTGAGTGGGAGTTCATTCGTAATTTGGATTAGCTGAACTCAAATCTATCATAAACTTAGTCTAAATAAACTTTACAAATTTTGTTGTAGATGGCACCTCCTGCTTTTAATTTCAATGTGTTCATGGAGAAATAGAAACTTGCGGCAAATGGTAGCAACTTTACCAATTGGGCCATGAATTTGAGGATTCTCCTCTCTGCTGCACAAAAGCAATATGTGCTAGAAGCACCGCTAGGCCCCCCACCAACTCCTGATGCCCCTGACAAGGAAAATAATGAATATATAACTCGTCAGGAGGACCACAACTTAGGAAAAGAATGACTATATAACTCGTCAGGAGGACCACAACTTAGTTCAGAAAAGTTCTTTAGCTGCATGATGGAAGAGAACATCTCCGTAGGTGAGCATGTACTCAAAATGTCTAGGTACACCGATAAGCTTGTGTCCTTGGGAATAACGATTCCCATTGACTTAGGCATACATCGTGTTCTCCAATCTCTGCCACCTAGCTAAAAGAGCTTCGTTATGAACTATAACATGCAGGGCATGAAGAAGTCTCTTCCTGAGCTTCTGTTAATGCTTAAAACTGCAGAAGTGGAGATCAGGAAAGAACATCAAGTGTTGATGATCAATAATACCACCAGTTTGAAGAAAGACAAGAAGGGCAAACAGAAGGGAAAGAAGGGCGGAAAATCTGTGTCCGCACCTGAAAAGAAATCCCGAGCTGGCCCTAAGTCTGATACCGAGTGCTACTATTGCAAGGGGACTGGCCATTGGAAGCGCAACTGCCCCAAGTATTTGGCGGACAAGAAGGCCGGCAAGGCAAACAAAGGTATATGTGATATACATGTTATTGATGTGTACTTGACTAGTACTCGTAGTAGCACCTGGGTATTTGATACGGGATCAGTTGCTAATATATGTAACTCGATTCAAGGGCTACGGAACAAGCGATAGCTAGCAAGAGATGAGGTCACGATGCATGCCGGCAATGGATCAAGAGTTGATGTGATCGCCGTCGGAACGCTGCCTCTCCATATGCCGTCGGGATTAGTGATAAATCTAAATAATTGTTATTTGGTGTCTGCACTGAGCATGAACATTGTATCCAAATCGTGTTTGATGCGAAGTGGTTATTCCTTTAAATCAGAAAACAATGGTTGTTCGATTTATATGAATGATATCTTTTATGATCATGCACCTATGAAGAATGGTTTATTTCTGATGGATCTCGATAGTAGTATTACGCATATTCATAATGTTGATGCTAAAAGGATTAAACTTGATAATGATATATCTACATATATGTGGCACTGCCGTCTAGGTCATATTGGCGTTAAACGCATGAAGAAACTCCATTCTGATGGACTTTTGGAATCACTTGATTTTGAATCATTTGATACATGTGATCCATGCCTTAAGGGCAAGATGACTAGAACGCCGTTTTCCGGTTCAATGGAACGAGAGACAAATTTATTGGAAATTATACATACTGATGTATGTGGACCAATGAGTGTGTCGGCGCGAGGTGGATATCGTTATTTTGTTACTTTCACAGATGATTTGAGTAGATACGAGTATATCTATTTGATGAAACATAAGTCTGAAACCTTTGAAAAGTTCAAAGAATTTCAGAATGAAGTGGAAAATCATCGTAACAAAAAGATCAAATTTCTGCGGTTCGACCGTGGAGGAGAGTATCTTAGTTACGAGTTTAGCGCACATATGAAAGACTGTGGAATAGTTTCACAACTCACGCCTGCCAGAACACCACAACGTAATGATGTGTCGGAACGTCGTAATCGTACTTTATTGGATATGGTTCGATCTATGATGTCTCTGGCTGACTTGCCACTGTCATTTTGGGGTTATGCACTGGAAACCGCTGCATTCACTTTAAATTGGGCACCATCTAAATCCGTTGAAACGACACTGTTTGAATTATGGTTTGGAAACAAACCTAAGTTGTCATTTCTTAAAGTTTGGGGATGCGATGTTTATGTGAAGAAACTTCATCCGGATAAACTCGGACCCAAAGCGAAAAATGCGTCTTCATAGGATACCCTAAATAAACGATTGGGTATACCTTCTATCACAAATCCGAGGGCAAGGTTTTTGTTGCCAAGAATGGATCCTTTCTTGAGAAGGAGTTTCTCGCGAAAGGTGTGAGTAGTCGGAAGGTAGAACTCGAAGAGGTTATTGAACCTTCTCTTCATGAAATGGCGAGTCGCGCAGCACCGGAAATTGTTTCGGAGTTGACTTCACCTGATGAAGGGAGAGCTAATGATAATAATCATGAAAATAAGAAAGAGGACACTACCAAACCTCGCAGGTCAAGCAGGACACGTGCAGCTCCTGAACTGTACGAAAATCCTGTTATAAATTTCATGATTGATGAAATAGATGACCCTGTGACGTATGAAGAAGCGATGATGAGCCCAGATTCCAACAAATGGCTAGAAGCCATGAAATCCAAGATGGAATCCATGTACGGAAACCAGGTTTGGACCTTGGTTGACTTACCTCACGATCGAAAGGCCGTTGAGAATAAATGGATTTTCAAAAGAAAAACTGATGCTGATGGTAATGTGACCATCTATAAAGCTCGACTTGACACAAAAGGGTTTCGACAAATTCAAGGAGTTGACTATGATGAGACATTCTATCTCGTAGCGATGCTAAAGTCGGTTAAGATTATGTTAGCAATTGTTGCATATTTCGATTATGAAATATGGCAGATGGATGTCAAAACTGCGTTCCTCAATGGTAATATTGAAGAAGAGTTGTATATGATACAACCTAAGGGTTTCATCGATCCTAAGGATGCTGATAAGGTATGCAAGCTTCAGCGATCCATCTATGGACTGAAACAAGCATCCCAGAGTTGGAATCTCCACTTTGATGAGGTGATCAAAGAGTTTGGATTTTTCCAAACTTATGGAGAGGCTTGTATTTACAAGAAAGTGAGTGGGAGCAATGTGGCATTTCTGATATTATATGTGAATGACATATTATTGATTGGAAATGATATAGATCTTTTAAACAGTGTTAAAAGTTATCTAAACAGCAAATTTTCGATGAAGGACCTTGGTAAAGCTTCATATATATTAGGCATTAAAATCTATAGAGATAGATCAAGGCGCCTAATTGGGCTATCGCAAAGTACATACCTTGATAAGATATTAAAGAAGTTTAATATGGACGGAAGTAAGAAGGGGTTCTTACCTATGTTGCAAGGCAAGACATTGAGTAAGACTCAAAGTCCGGCTACGGCAGAAGAAAGAGAGATAATGGATAAGATCCCCTATGCCTCAGCCATAGGCTCTATAATGTACACCATGCTATGTATGAGACCGGATGTGGCACATGCTATTAGTTTGACTAGTAGGTACCAATCTGATCCAGGTTCGGAACACTGGATAGCGGTCAAGAATATCCTTAAGTACTTAAGAAGAACTAAGGATATGTTTCTTGTATACGGAGGAGAAGAAGAGCTGGTCGCTAAGTGTTATGTCGATGCTAGCTTTAACACCGATACGGATGACTCCAAGTCTCAATCCGGATATGTATTTCTCCTGAACGGAGCAGCAGTTAGTTGGAGGAGTTCCAAACAACCTGTGGTGGCTGGATCAACAATGGAGGCGGAATATGTTGCTGCTTCAAAAGCGGCACAGGAAGCGGTTTGGATGAAGGAGTTCATAATGGAACTAGGTGTGGTTCCTAGTGCATTGGACCCAATGGTGATCTATTGTGACAACAATGGAGCCATAGACAACGCCAAGGAACCAAGGTCTGACAAGAATTCCAAGCATATTAAGCGTCGGTTTCACTCCATCCGCGAGCATGTCAAGAATAAAGATTTGTAAAGTACAGATGGACCTAAATGTAGCAGATCCGTTGACTAAAGTTCTCCCTAGGGCAAAACATGATCAACACCAGAACTCCATGGGTGTTAGATTTATCACTTTGTAAACTAGATTATTGTCTCTAGTGCAAGTGGGAGACTAAAGGAAATATGCCCTGAGAGGCAATAATAAAGTTGTTATTATGTATTCTTTGTATATGATAGATGTTTATTTTGCATGCTATAATTTTATTGATTGGAAACATTAATACATGTGTGTTTAATAAACAAATAAAATGTTCCTAGTTATGCCTCTCTTATAGACTAGCTCGTTGATTAACAAGATGATCGAGGTTTCCTGATCATGGACATTCGATGTTGTTAATAACGAGGTCACAACATTTGTGAAATGATGTGATGAACATTCATCCAAAGTATAGCATTACGATCAAAGTCAATATGTTTATATTGCTATAACATCATACGAAGTAATCTTAGTCCTTATTCCATGAGATCATGTTAATTGCTGACATCAGAAGAGTGACTTGATAACATCAAAGTCACACCGTAAAAGGGGACTGTAAAGGTGGGATTAGACACGCCGAAGGTGTTATGTTGAGGCTCATGGATCAAGAGTGGAATTTGTCAATCCAGATGACGGATAGATATACTCTGGGCCATCTCAGTGATATCACATTAAGATAGCTTGCAAGCAAGTGATGTGATCACTAGAATGTTATATCACGGGAACAAGAAAAGAGTACATGTCGGTAACGAGATCAAACTAGGTATTGAGATACCGATGATCGGATCTCGGACATGTAATATATCGTGAGACAAAGGGATTAAGTTACTAGCGTTAAAGGTTCTCACGATCATAGAAGTCATCGTTGAATGTGCAGGAGTCAGGATGGATCTCTAGGTCCCGCTTCTGATTATTGATCTGAGAGGAGTCTCAATCATGTCTGCATTATTCACGAACCATAGGGTGACACACTTAAGGGTTTCCAAACACCATTTGGAGCACATATGTTTCAGACGAAAGAATTGCAAAGCGCTGGAATCATTTCGATGGAAACCGGAATTGTTTCGGGTGAAATTGCAGAAACTAGTTCTGCATGTGATATTGAAATGTTGCAAGGGGTTTTATGTGAATGTTTGTTAATTAAAGTAATTAACAAAATTCTGAATAAAATAAATAAAAGAGTTTTATTAAATGAGAGTTGCATTAAATTTGGTGGAAATTTAATGCATGTGAGTGGAACTTTGAGTGGAGGCTAAATTGATGTGAGTGGAGCTTCCACCACATGAATGAGGAAGAGGTGGGGGCACCCCCCATGGGCGCCGGCCATGGGAGGAGAGGAGCCCCCCTATCCTCCCTCACAAAGCACACCTCCTCGTGAAGGATCTCTCTCCCCCTCTAGATATATTCCCCATGGTCTCGGATTAGCAAGATATAAGTTCCCGGTGACATTTTGTCTGGAAGGAGTTGCTGCTTCCGCTGATTCGCTGGAGCGAGGAGGTGGAGGTTATTCGGTGGCCTGAACGTGTGTGAGGACGGATGCGCTGTTGATGGCTCAATGCACGACGCCCAGAAAAGTGTTGGTGCGTGGTTGATGTAGAGCTCGTTGGGAACCCCAAGAGGAAGGTATGATGAGCACAGCAGCAAGTTTCCCTCAGTTATGAAACCAAGGTTTAATCAAACCAGTAGGAGCAAGGAAACACCCCAAAGGTGTTACTAGTTGAGCTTTGGCAGGGCGCACTACCGGTGCTAGTAGCAATGTGGAGACCTGCACAACACAACCACAGAACTTTGTCCCCAACTTGCGATGAGGTTGTCAATCTCACCGTGTTTTGGGAAAACAAAGGATTAAACGTATCGAATGGAAAGAAGTAAAAGTTTGCAGAAAGTAAACACAAAGAAGTAAACAGTTTATAGATTGTATGTAAAAGACAAGGACTGGGATCCATAGTTCACTAGAGGTGGCTCTCCTTAAGATAGATAACATGCTGGGTGAACAAATTACAGCGGGGCAATTGACAAACATCGAGAAAGCAATACATGCATATACTAATCATCTTGACTCCTTTGGAACTTGATTGGGCATTACAACATTATACATAGACCGCCATCCAACTGCATCTATGACTAATAATCCGCCTTCAGGTTATCATCCGAACCCCCTCCAGTATTAAGTTGCAAGCAACAGATTATTGCTTTACGAACTACATGTAAAGTAAACAATACGATTGTTCTATGAACAAAGGATTGTTGATTTCTCCCTAGTAGAAACAGCACATCTAGTACCTTAGAGATTTCTGTCACTTCCCCAGATTACCAGAGGCATGAATCCACTATCGAGCATAAATACTAACTCATGGAGTTGCTAGCATCTACTTGGCCAAGATAGCTACTAACAACAGAAAGCATGCAAGATCACAAATAATAAAGACATGATAGAATCAATAATAAATCTGAAATAGCATCTCAATATCCATCAGATCCCTGCAAACACAACATGCAGAATTACAAATAGATGATCTTGATCATGAACGGAGCTCACAAGATCTAAACATGAAAGCACAAAGGAGGAGAACCAGCCATCTAGCTACTACATGGATTCGTAGTCCAAGGATGAACTACTCACGCATCACACCGGAGGCTTGCATGGTGATGAAGAAGGCCTCCAGGGTGAATTCCCCTCTCCGGCAGGGTGCCGGGAAGAGCTTCAGATCCCTCCTGATCTAGGGATGGAGATGACGGTGGCTACAGACTCTTTCGTGGATTTTTGATCGGGCCCTTAGGGATTTCGTCCCGAGGGCAATATATAGGCAGAAGGGGAGACCGAGGGGGTGCCGGGAGCGGCCACACCACCCCCTGGCGCGGGCCAGGCCTGGCCTTGCGGCCAGGTGGTGTGATGGCCCCCTGGCCCCTCTCTGTCTCGTATTCTAGCACTTGATGACTTCCGGAAAAATAGGCACTTTGGCTTTTGTCCCGTCCAATTCCGAGAATATTCATTTTCAGACTTTCCTGGAACCAAAAACAGTAGAAAACAGGCAGCTGGCACTGTGGCTCTTGTAAATAGGTTAGTCCAAGAAATCATATCAAAAGTACTCCAAAGTGTGGACAAAACACAAGAAAGTGGATAAAACCAAGCATGGAACATCAAAAAATTATAGATACATTTGCAATGTATTAACATCCCCAAGCTTAACTCCTGCTCGTCCTCGAGTAGGTAAGTGATAAAAAGAAAGAATAATTTTTGAGGTGACATGCACCATCAAAGACTTGATTAAAGTATTTGCAAAACATTCAAAGCTGGGATCATAGTACTTCAATCATAACATGAAAGACAAAGTTCTAGTAATAAGCAAAGAAACTATGATGCAACATGAAAAGGCACAAACAAAAGATTCATGAATAACAATGCTTTGCAAGACGTTTGTTTGTTTCACATAAAGAAAACATAGCATAAAAGTATTCAGCTTGTCCCTCAATAGAGTAGCAAATATAAATGCATAGGACACCTTCAAAGTTCATAAGAGTGACTAGATACAATAGTTTAAAACAAGCAATAACAAATTATGCATCAATCAACTAGTCTTGGGACAATGCACATAGAACTAAGAATGGCCACTATGCTCTCAAAGTAGGTGCATAAAGATAGAAGGTGGAGACTCAATATAATGGTGGAAGAAAGGCCTTTGTAAAAGGAAGTAGGGATTCAAGTCTCATAAAGAGCTTCCAAAAATTATGGTACTTATAGCTTTCAGCTCTCATTGCCCCTATCATAAGCATCTTGAAGGTGATTAAGGTTAAAGTGAACAAACTATGGTGCACATGCTTGACGAAGTATAAGTCAGAAATCTCATGTCCCTTGTATACGAGGGCCGCTCCTCATGCTACTCAAGTTTAGTCACCGGTAAGTTCTTGTTATTGTAAGTACATGTGTATCATAGAGAACCGCCAACGGGGTACCCCTTGCTCGATGATATGGAAGAATCCCCATATCAAAATGACAAGGCAAGCAAACAACGAGCATCTCAGCATTCTTCTTATTTACCATGGGAATATGGTGCTTTTTTCTCTCTTTCCTATTTTCATAATATCTCTTTTTTTTCTTTTTCTCTTTTTTTCTCAATATAGGACTCTTTTTTTATAAGAAGAATGCTTCATAGACAGCTCATTATGGTTACGCTGCAGGTTTCCACCATGTCAGCATGGATTAGACCAGCGGCCCAGGCGTTTCTCTAACACATATACATAACTTCATGGACTTACAAGCTCCCCTTTCATTTCACACCGGCGACATCCATATACAAAAGAGCATGATATCAACTAGGTACAAGTACCAAGTGCAATGTTGAAAGCGTTCCCCATGAAAGCATGGTTCTGCTAATTCCTGACAAATAAGTGCAAGCATATACAACATAGAAGACACAATGGTTCAAGTTTATTAAGGGCAAGAAAAGTAAAGTGTGCCATCAAGTTCGTGAGAGCTTTAATCACTAGTTTTCTCATAACAAGTTTAATTTGGAAGGTAAACAAAAGCATGAATATACTTGGAATAGCATAAGCTAATAGGTAGGTATGGTGGACTCTTTGGAATAACTTGGTTTAGGGAGTTGGATGCATGAGTGGAACTCATACTTTGTTGTGGAGGCTAGCAAAAGACTGGAAGCGACAAACTAAGAGAGAAATAATGGCCATAATCATGCAGAGCGACAAAACATCATTGATCAAAGCATAAAGTGATACTACAAGTTGAAAACTAAAGGATCATAAAGGCTATGGTGACTTGAGATAGTCATAACATGGTGTGAGCATGCACCAAGTCAACCCAAATAAAGCATCAAAGGAGAATACCACTATACTATGCTTTAATATGCTAAAACAACACATGATTCATCCAAGGCACATTAAGCAATCTCAATTGTTTATAACAAGTCATGCTACATCAAAGAATACTAATCATAAAGCCAAAACAATATCAAGCATGGCATGACAAAGCATAGGCCACAGTCAAAAACAAGCTTTTTTTACCACATAAGCATGAACTTTCCTACTCTTTTCCAAACCAAACCAAACTATTTGCAAAACAATGTATGAAAGAGGGGGGCCAACCAATTTTTTCATAAAACTAAGAAAACCAAAGCAAACGAAAAACCAAAATGAAAACGAAAAAGAAGACGCTCCAAGAACAACACAACTGTGCATGAAACAATAAAAATGAAGCGTTTGGAAGAAACCTGGGATTTTTATTGATGAAGAGGGGGATGCCTTGGGCATCCTCAAGATTTGATGCTTGTACTTCTTGGATATTTCTTGGGGTGACACGCGTGGCATCCCAAAGCTTGAGCTTTAGTCCATCCTTCATCTCATTACTCATTCCTTCCATACACCTGAAAATTTTCCTTCATACAAAACTTTACACAATCTTTATTAGCAACATTAGTGCACTCAAGATAAATAAGTCTTAAGGTTCAGTTATAACACCAAATAAACTTCCATTAGAACACTATCTACTGTAGCACTTCCCTCAAAAATCTCAATTCCCCAAAAGAACTAAAAAAGGAACCAACAAGAAGCAAATGCAGAAAATGGCAGAAATCTGTCAAAACAGACCAGCAGGTAAAGAGGATTTTTTTCGAAGACCTTCTATTGCTCAAATCAAAAAGTGTTGAACTAACGAAAGTTATATAACAACCTGGGGCAGAAGCAAAAAAAATCACGCCTCAAAAAGACGTTCAGAGATTTTATACGAATATTTATGGTTAAGCACAGAAATCTGTTTCGGGACAGCAACTTTCTCAGTCATTACTTCTCTCTTATTAGAGGTTACTCTTGGCACAAAAAGCAAATAAAAAGGATAAGGAGAGGTTATTACAGAGGTAATAACTTCCAAGACCCATCTAAAACTTTTGGGTTATCTCCCAATAAGTACTTTTCTTTAACGCCTTTAAGTTAGGCATAAGAAGCAAAGAAAGAATCAAGTGTTCTCAAATGAAGAAGCATTAAGATCAATACCAGAAATATTTTCAACAAGGCAAGGTATATCATCCAAATAAGTTCTAGAGGATCCTCTCTCAATGCTCTTAGGTTCACTATTCTCATCAAAAGGTTTTGCAGGAACAATCTAATCAAGATTCTTTTCTATGGCTTCATGTATTGCTGCTAGTTTAAAGGGTATTGGTATCTTAGGTTCTTGTTAATAGGTTAGTTCAAGAAATCATATGAAAATTACTCCAAAGTGTGGACAAAACACAAGAAAGTGGATAAAACCAAGCATGGAACATCAAAATATTATAGATACATTTGCAATGTATTAGCTGCTGGATAAGTCCAAGAACATTGCAAATGTATCTATAATTTTTGATGTTCCATGCTTGGTTTTATCTACTTTCTTATGTTTTGTCCACACTTTGGAGTACTTTTCATATGATTTCTTGGACTAACCTATTAACAAGATGCCACAGTGTCAGTTGCCTGTTTTCTTCTGTTTTTGGTTCCAGGAAAGTCAAAAAATGAATATTCTTAGAATTGGACGGGACAAAAGCCAAAGTTCCTATTTTACCGGAAGACTCACGGAGCCATAATACGAGATGGAGGAGGGCCAGGGCCTGGCCACACCCCCCAGGCGCGGGCTAGCCCTAGTCGCACCACCAGGTGGTGCGGGCCCCCTGGCCGGCCACCGACCTTGCCTCTCTCGCCTATAAGAGCCTCCTGATGCACAAACCCTAAATCGTCAATCAGAAATCCACGAAAAGTTACGCAGTGCCGCTGCCACCGAAGGGGAGATTCGGGGGACAAAAAGTCTCTGTTCCAGCACCCTGCCAGGATGGGGAAGTGCCCCCGGAGCCATCTCCATCGATCTCCACCACCATCTCCATCACCATTGCTGATTCCCATGATGAGGAGGGAGTAGTTCTCTCTCGAGGCTAAGGGTTCTACCACTAGCTATGTGTTCATCTCTCTCTATGCATGATCATATTGAGATCATGAGCTTTGTAATCAAGTAGATCTACCTTGCTACTCAAGTGCTTTAATAGATCTCTGCTCTCCCCATGTGTGTGAAAGTGACAGCGTGCACACCATGGTGGCACTTAGGCTAGAGATTACAAATACTTATTATGAGTTATATTTGGAGTTGGATGTCTCTATCAAATTGTGGTGTTTGTTGGACTCATCTAGTATTCAAGGTGACAGTGTGGGGTTATCTAGATGGGAAAGGCTTACTTTGAGGTGTGCTGTTATAGCCCTACCATGGATTAGAGTGTCCAATCGGAGAGTAGTTAAGAGTAGTATCATTAAGAGAATATATTTATATGAGAGTGTTCACTAGTGAAAGTATGATCCCTAGGCCTTGTTTCTAAGCATTGATACACCGTTTGCAATTAGATCTGTTACATGTTTGGTTGCTTCTTTCTTTATTTCAGTTTGCCTTTAGTCTCTTCCACGCCATCAAGCTATTTTCTATCACCGTTACCACTTGTATTTCACTATCTTTTCGCCGAACTAGTGCACCTATACACCTGACAAGTGTATTGGGTGTGTTGGGGACACAAGAGACTTCTTGTATCTTGATTGCAGGGTTGCTTGAGAGGGGATACCTTTGACCACTTCCTCCCTGAGTTCGATAAACCTTGGGTGATCCACTTAAGGGAAAACTTGCTGCTGTTCTACAAACCTCTGCACTTGGAGGCCTAACAACTGTCTACAAGAATAGAAGTGCGTAGACATCAAGATATTTTCTGGCGCTGTTGCCGGGGAGGTAAGGTAAAAGGTACTCACATCCTCCGATGTGAGAGCTCGAAGTTATTTCCTTTAGATTCTGCAATTTTGTCTTTTTGTTTCTTATTTTCACTAGTTAGGCTTAATGGAAAACAACAACAAAATTAGAGAGCTTTTTAGTATTTTCCTAAGTTAGAACTTGAATTGTCTGAAAAGAAAATTATAAAACCCATGGAACTTTCTTTGCATGCTAATAGCAAAGTTATTAGTATGAATCTTTTGAACACCTTCGTTACTAATGCTATGGAAACGTCTAAGCTTGGGGAAGTTGTTTTTTATGAAAATGATCTTTTTAGTTCCCCAGCTTTAAAGAAGAAAATTTGCTCTGATGATACTTTATCTCCCATATGTGGTAATTCTAATGATACTTGTGATATTTTAAATCCACATACTGAAAGCATCCCTTTAAAATACCTATAAAAATTGTTGAACGTGTTATGAATAACTGCTATTTTGGAGATGGAACTGTCCATCCCGGTGATCATTTACACTTTATACATGAATTATTCGAGTTGTTCAAGTGTGCAGGTATTTCAATGAACCAAGTTAAGAGGAAGCTATTCCCTATTTCACTTAAGGGCAAAGCAAGGGAGTGGTATGAGCTACTAGATGATCCTCGTCATTTGGAGTGGAAGGAACTTGAATCTCTCTTTTACTCTAAATTTTATCCCCCTCATGAAATTCATAAAGATAGGAATTACATTTATAATTTTCATCCTCATGATGGAGAAAGTATTTCCCAAGCATGGGGGAGATTGAAGTCACTAATGCTCAAATGTCCCATTCATGAGCTCCCCAGTAATATTGTTATTAATAATTTCTATGCAAGGCTTTCAGGACATTACAAGGACTATCTAGATACTTGTTTAGAGGGATCCTTCACAAGTAAGGAGGTTAAAGCTAAGTGGGATCTTCTTGAAACAATTCAAAGCAATACCGAAGATTGGGATAACAACAAAGGTAAAGAACCAGGTATAAACTATGAGTATGATTGCATTAAGTCTTTTGCTGAAACTATTGATTTTCAAGAGCTTAGTGCTAAATATGGTCTTGATCCTCAAATTCTTGTTGATTGTTATAGAACCTTTGCTTCTCATATTAATGCTCCTAAAGAAAAATGGGACATGTATCATGAGCCTTATAAAGACACTTGCATGGAAAATGAAATTGTTATTAATGATAGCAATAAACATGCCCAAACCTCTGAAAGTACTAATTCTTATAAGCATGTTAATTTTTGTGGAATACATAGACCTTGTGAGAATAATCAAATTTAATAAGAATATTGTATCACCCACAGGAATGGAAAAACTAGAACGTGGTATAGGGCTCTAAATGATCTTGGTAGAAAAGTTTGTGCCCTCTATCCTTTTATTTGTGAACTTTGCTTTGAAGTGGGTCATTTCAATTTTCAATGCTCAGGCCATAATAATAGCCCTTCTAATCCAATGAGTACTGCAAGTTTGTATTGTGATGACATGATCACTCCTAATCAGCATGATGAACTTACATTATTTTTGGGGTGTGAAGAGTTATCAAGAAAAACCTCTTTGGTAGATATGGGTGCTTTTGATATGAATAGTGTCATGCATGGTTGTCATCTTTATTGTGTTGATAATTGCCACACAAATACTTACATACAAAATATTATAAAAGATGAGATCTTACCAAAATATGACATGACTAATATGTGTTTTGGTCTTATTAATGAAAAGGAGGAATCCTCCAAAGTTTCTTCTATTGTCTCTAACAATGAACCAGGGTATATGGAGAAGCTTCCTTTCAAGCCTCTCCCTCCTAAAGAGAAGAATAGAAAGAAGAAAAGGAGGAGTAAAAGGAGAGAGGAAACGGTATTTTCCCCTAAGAATGTTGCTCCTATTATAGTTTTTGATGAGTCTGAACTCGATGATGTTCCTATGCCTGTTACCTATAGTAGTGATCATGATTGGGAAAAGCACACTACTTTTGATACTGAAAATCTCTTCGGTACCAATTCTGAAAATGATGGTATTAATAATTGTCATACTATTAGTGTTATCCATGATCCTTCTAATGATGATATGTTTACAAATGAACACACTTGGGAAGATAACTATTCTATTGCTTATGATGATTGCAATAATGATTATGATATTTTCAGTCCACCTACTATTGAGGAGGAAATTAATTATGATTACAATATGCCTCCTATATTTGATGATTATGGTGATGAGAATGATAGCTATTTTGTTGAATTTGCTCCCACTACAATTAATAAGAATGACTATGTTTATGTGGGTAGTATTAATTCTTTTATGCATGTGGCTCATGATAAGAATGTTTCTTGTGATAGTTATATTGTTACTTTTATTCATGATGCTACTGAAAGTTATTATGAGAGAGGGAAACATGGTTTTATGTGTCTCAACAATATTAAGTTTCCCCTCTTTATGTTGAAAATTTTGAAGCTGTAGTTGTTTTGCTTTCCTATGCTTGTTGCTTTGTGCTTTCATGACTTGTTTCTTTACAAGATTCCTATGCATAGGAAGTGGGTCAGACTTAAATGTGCTTTGAATTTGCTTCTTGATGCTCTCTTTTACTTCAATTCATATTTCTTATGTGAGCATCTTTTCAAACTATCATGCCTAACTTAAAGGCGTTAAAAAAGTACTTATTGGGAGATAACCCAAAAGTTTTAGATGAGTCTTGGAAGTTATTACTTCAGTAATAACCGCTCCTTATCTTTTTATTTGCTTTTTGTGCCAAGAGTAACCTCTAATGAGAGAGAAGTAATGATTGGGAAAGTTGCTGTCCCGAAACAGATTTCTGTGCTTCACCGTAAAAATTCGTTTAAAATCTCTGTACGTCCTTTTGAGGCGTGAATTTTTGTGCTTCTGCGCCAGGTTGTTATCTAACTTTCGTTAGTTCAACACTTTTCGATTTGAGCAACTGAAGGTCTTCGAAAAAATTCATCTTTACCTATTGGTCTGTTTTGACAGATTTCTGCCATTTTCTGCATTTGCTTCTTGTTGGTTCCTTTTTGGGTTCTCTTTGGGGAATTGAGCTTTTTAGGGAAGTGATTTAGTAACTTGTGTTTTAATGAAAGTTTTATTGGTGTTGAAACTGAACCTAAAGATTTATTATCTTGAGTGGACTAATGTTGCTAATAAAGATTGTGTAAAGTTTTGTATGAAGGAAAAATTTCCGGTGTATGGAAGGAATGAGCAATGAGATGAAGGATGGACTAAAGCTCAAGCTTGGGGATTCCATGCGTGTCACCCTAAGAAATATCCAAGAAGTACAAGCGTCAAAGCTTGGGGATGCCCAAGGCATCCCCTTCTTCATCAATAAAAATCCCAGGTTTCTTCCAAACGCTTCATTTTTATTGTTTCATGCATAGTTGTGTTGTTCTTGGAGCGTCTTCTTTTTCGTTTTCGTTTTGGTTTTCGTTTTCTTTGTTTGCTTAGTTTTCTGAATAAATTGGTTGGACCCCCTCTTTCATACATTGGTTCGCAAATAGTTTGGTTTGGTTTGGTTTGGAAAAGAGTAGGAAAGTTCATGCTTTTGTGGTAAAAAGAGCTCGTTTTTGACTGTGGCCTATGCTTTGTCATGCCATGCTTGATATTGTTTTGGCTTTATGCTTAGTATTCTTTGTTGTAGCATGACTTATTATAAACAATTGGGATTGCTTAATGTGCCTTGGATGAATCATGCGTTGTTTTAGCATATTAAAGCATAGTATAGTGGTATTCTCCTTTGATGCTTTATTTGGGTTGACTTGGCGCATGCTCACACCATGTTATGACTATCTCAAGTCACCATAGCCTTTATGATCCTTTAGTTTTCAACTTGTAGTATCACTTTATGCTTTGAGCAATGATGTTTTGTCGCTCTGCATGATTATGGCCATTATTGCTCTCTTAGTTTGTCGCTCCCAGTCTTTTGCTAACCTCCACAACCAAATATGAGTTCCACTCATGCATCCAACTCCCTAAACCAAGTTATTCCAAAGAGTCCACCATACCTACCTACTAGCTTATTCTATTCCAAGTATGTTCACCTGACAAGTGTATTGGGTGTGTTGGGGACACAAGAGACTTCTTGTATCTTGATTGCAGGGTTGCTTGAGAGGGGATACCTTTGACCACTTCCTCCCTGAGTTCGATAAACCTTGGGTGATCCACTTAAGGGAAAACCTGCTGCTGTTCTACAAACCTCTGCACTTGGAGGACCAACAACTGTCTACAAGAATAGAAGTGCGTAGACATCAAGCACCATACTCCGCAGAACTTTTACTTTCCATAGTTCCTATGTTTTTTTGAATTTCCTATAACTAAAATAAATAACAAGACTACTAACAAAAGGTAAACTAATTTTTCTTTCTTTTCAAATAATCAAAAGCAGTAAGATAAATCGCAACAAATGGAAATAAACTATGTGCGAGTAGGAAGGTAATAATTGGACGATTAGCTCCCCGGCAACGGAGCCAATTTGATGACTGGATTCCTGCACCAACAACAGGGTTATTGTAGTACTTGTAGCAGCAAATATTGAAGAGTTTGTCCCGATGAGAGATCGACGAATGGAAACAACACGACCCCGCAGCCACGTTGTTAATGCGGTCATGTTTCGCACCCAAACCGTGGTTTGGAAATAGCCTATTCTCTAAGTTACTAGAACAACGATAATTGAGAGAGGTTTAAAATTTCTAATAACAAAGAACTTTTAACAAGAACAAAATAAACTAGGACGGAAAGTAAACATGAATGTGAACTGAATTAAAGAGATTGTAGTTGTAGGATTGAATGGAATGAGAGAGGGCTTCGGTCTCACTAGTACTAGATGGGCAAATATATGTGTTATGTATAAGAGATTCCTCATACAAATAAATGTTCCCCATTTGATTACCGGGCTGTCACTCTGTATGCACTATGTATGATTCTCGCGCGTCACCGCAAGGCAAAAGGCACTTCCGGACCAAAGGATCACATAAACTCATCTTAGATCACAATAAATTCTAACTTAGCGCACTAGATCATACCTCAACCTAGAATTGAATCAATCACTCACACATGGATGAACATCAAAACATATATAAATATATAATAATGTCACAACCGTGTTCAATCTTACAATTACTAAACACAAGAGAGAGAGAGAGGGAGATGGAGATGATGATGGAGATGGAGATCGATGCGTGGTGGTGGTGATGTCTTCCTTCTCCTCCTCTTCTTCTTGCTTGGATGCCTTGATGGTGATGGTGTTAAGGGAGATCTAGATCTCGGAGGTGTGGTTGAGGTAGAGCTCCATCGCCATTGAGATCATATGGGTGGCGGCGGCGGCAGGGCTCCGCCCCTGAAGGGCTATGGTTTTGTGGCTCTCTCTTGGGTCCTCCCTCCTTTATATAGGCCTTGGGGGTGCCCTAGGGTTCCCCCAATACCATCATATGACTTAGGGAAGGTTCTAGAGCTTCTCTGGGGCGAAATCCCGTCGTTTGCGACCTTTTTACCAACTATACGGCCAAACTATACAGCGGGAGCTTTTAGTTCCGATCGTATAGTTGGTCGTTGAACTTGTAGATCCTTTAGTATTTTGGTCGCCATTTGTTTATACGGACTCTGTTTTGGGTGTTCTTGGGCTCGTTGAGTTCGTATCGTCAAGGGATACAACCCCATTGTCTTGGATATTTATTTTGAGAAGTTGGAAAAATTCACTTTTCCAACCTCTCAAATGGCTAAGTCTGGTCCCTACAGCTCCTCGATACTATGCTCTCTTTGTTCCTTTTTATCCATAATCTTCACCAACACCTACACACATGTCATAGACAAGGAAAGTGATAAAATTCTATCTAAACTACTAAATGTGCAAAGCTCATATGGAAGTAAATGAGAACTGGAAGTCATGCATATAAGACATAGCTATAGCTGGAAGAAAAATGATATGAGAGATAAATGACACATTTTATATGGCTAAAAGAGGTGGTATTTCACAGCCACCAGTCACTACATATCATTCATTCTTCAATGAGATGGCATTGTATAAATTTGGTCTTCTTGAGACCTCAATTCCTTAGCCAAAACAATGTTAACACTATTGTTGTACAATATATCTTGATAGTGTAGCCCACATGTCACCTTATTGAACTAATTCAATATCTAATCTATGTACTCTAGCATAACCATATTAGCATTCCAGTCGATCTATGTAGACTTTGATGACTAACATCCTGGTTTTGCCTAAGTCTTTTATCAAAATCCAATTTTAATGAAATTCTTAATTCACGTTAAAATAAAGATACATCACTTCCAATCAACAAAATGTCTTTCACGTAAAGCATTGGAGGTATGTCTTAATGCTCCCACTTACTTTCTTGTAAACACAAGCATCTTCACCGTTCTGATGAAATTAAACTCTTTAATAGATTCATCACGGTGAAGTTTCTAACTCCTCTATGCTTACTTCAATCATTGAAGTTTGCATATATCTTAGAACCCTTCGAATTAACAAAATTGTTTTGGTAGTGTCATGTATACATCCTAGGTAACCATTCTCTTAGAAGAGCGTTCTTTTGTTTATTCAACTATCATATCTCATTATGTAGTGGTTCCTACAATAATTTGTACATACTAAACATCACGGTGGAAGATCAAATCTTATCGCAATCAACTCTTTTGAACCTTGTCATAGACTTCTTTTCGGCATGTCGACCATTTCACAGATATAAACATCCATGTCTATTTTTTTATAGATCCACTTACGCTTTGAAAAGCTTCATGCCTGCCTAAGGGTCTACCAAGTTCATAACTTGATGTTCGTATATGGATACTATCACGAATTCTTGTGGCCTCTAGCCATTTAACAGAGTCAAGGATCATCATCGCTTCTTTGCATATAGTCGGTATATCATTGTCCAGCAATGACACTTTGTCCTCAAATCTTGCTATTTGATTATTACCTGATCCACATGGTTCAATAGAAACTCAGATTTTCCGAACTACAACCTTTGCAGAAACGGTAGCCATGAGCATTATAGCTGCCTCTAGAACATTTTCTAGTGTTGCACTGCTCTGATCATGTCACTTAGGTTCGAATAACCACATCAAAATTTCTATCCTCCCACTTAACTTTTCATGAATATTCTTTCTCAAAGAACTCGCAGTTTTAACGACACACACTTTTGTGTTTTAGTGTTACGGTGGAGGAATTCCCAATGATTAATTTGGGATAACCTACAAAGACGTGCATATTCAACTTTGGTATTGTAAAATTTTTACATATGCCTTGCATACCAAAATTTAAGAAAATAAAAACTAGGTTTTACCCCTTGCTAGTTCAACGGATCATGATGTTGCTCTTTTCAGTGTAAAAGCGATAGTCATTATAGCATATTCCTTTAAATCATAATGGCGGTTTAGTATTTGATCTTACCAAGTCAAACTAGGTTTGATTATATTCTCAAAACATTTCATACTATTATGGTGTTTCGAGAAACTCAAGTTTATGAAACAATTTCAGATGTTTGCTAAACTTGTAGCTCAAATATCTTGTTTTATAATCCAGTCATAAACTCTTGATTTTCTTGTTACGACGATTTCTACTTCACGCTAAAACCTTTGAACATGTTTTAAATGTCTTATACTTCTTCCTCATTAAATAGATATACGCATATATCTATTCAAGTCCTTAGTGAAAGTATACGAAGTAGAATAATCCACCACACACAGTTTTACATAATGTACCACATACATCAATATGTATTACTTCCAGTAAGTTAGCCGTTCGTTCAACTTTTGCACGTGAACGGAGTTTTATTATCTATAGGAAAGTCTTACAAGCATCAATTCTTTCAAACATAACTTGACTCTAAAATTCCATCAATATGGAGTTTCTTCATGTCTTTCTTTCCAATATAACTTAAACGGTGGTGTCACACTTAAGTGAAATTCCAATCATTTCATCTTGCGACGCTTTTAGCAACTAGTTTTATGAATATTATTTCACCAACAAGAATTATAATGGTTATCCATCGTCTATAGAATACAGTAATTATCTAAACAAGAACTTATTCTCACAATACTGGAACCAGATAACAATTATCGAAATAAATCTTGATGGCTTGGTCTTTGATGCAGATGACAAACATAATAACATCTTATTTGTTTACCGATGAACATCATTACCATATTCACTTGCTAGTTACTTGGGCCATTGTATTTCTTATATTGAGTTGCTTTGTATGACACTTCATACCAACCAAACTAATATCCAATACCAAAGAATCACATTGGTTTAACGAGCAAAGAATATACATTCATAACATGTATATCTTTTACATACCTGAGCTGGACAATTCCAGTCCTTTATATTCTACCAATTACATTTGTGGATTCTCTTTCAATGTTTTCCTCTCTTTTAGAAGAATCAACCAACATCAATAGTAGCACCAATCACATGGTACTTGGTCTAAGTGTGTTAGTCAAACACCAATATCTTTGAACTTACACTTTGAAGTTGATCACTATCATCACATGATTCATGTTCTTCCAGATTCTACTTTAGTGATCCTTTAGTATAGTAAACATTTTACCTATACCTCTTATACATCTTATCATGACAACTTTCATAATGAAACTACTATAGTTCATAAGGATAAATGTTTGTATAAATTTAGTTCCCAAACCTATTGGGTGATAGGTACGCCTAGCGTCACCATCATTCGCAAATTCTCATTCAATATGAGAATCTATTTCGGACTAAGTTATATTTTATTATATTGCAATCAAATAGTGTTTCAGATATCAGAATATATTTTACACAAGATGATTTCTGAAATGAATATTTCAGCTCCCAGATAATCTTGATACCAAAAACTTTCTTTCGAATATCAAGTATCATGGAGGCGAGCATGATCTTTTAGACACTAACTTTGGAATTTATTACTCTAGGATTAATACACTTATTAAACCTTATGGAGTAGGTGAGATTTACTTGAAAGTTTGTTTTATGACTTTTATCTTTCAATTCAACACTCAAACAATACGGTGCCAGTCTGTAAACTAAGTATCTAGAATTTTATAGTTCTATTATCTAAATTACAACTTAGCGCAAGGTTGTCCAATGGATGCTAACTACAACAACTATGCAAATTCACTTAGATTGTTTAGTTCATAACACGAGTTCGTTACAAGAACTCCCACTTAAATGAAAATCCCACATCATTGCTAAGTGATTACACGATCCTTATTCACTACATCACCCCCGATTGTCACAGTCGATGGCATAGCTTCAAGGTTAGACATAAAAAATGCCAATCACATCAACCATGTGGCTCATGCTTAACCTTTCGGTCACTTATGTTCCAAGGCCATGCTAGGCTCGCCAATGTTAACCTTAGTGTATTGCAGCGCAACATGACTTATACCCACTGTATGCAAATATCGATATGTCTAACACTCGATCATCACGGCGTGCTTCATAACGAAGAACTTTCTTATGGTGCACACTAGGGGAGATAGATCAATCAATTGCCACAAACCCATAGTTCTATGGACTACTCTCTTTTCATCATGGATATATTGGTGGTGATGTTGGAGAGTTTGGAGATGCAACTAGAGATGACACTAGCAGCGTTTCCCTCTCTAATTTTCGAAGGTCCGTGCCTCTGTATCTGGTATTGTATGTTTTCTCGTATGTGCTCTACCTCTTTGTGAGATCGTGAAATGGGACATAAATATAGTCAGTTTTAGTTTAAGACGAAGCTGAAGGGTTTCGTAGTAGAAAACATTTTTTCCTAAAAACGAGAATGTCATAGCCAATATCTAGTCTACGTAGATGTAATGTAATGGAGGGATTCAATGTTCATACCTTTAAAGACCGAAAGCATTTAATATTTTATGAGAAACATGGGTGATGTAGTCGTACGAAGATGCCGACCTCAAGGTCATGTAGGCGTACAAGCTTCAGTATCCAAGCTCCAAGCGATGATCACCATAACTACCAGTGCCTCCATAGTTCTACACGCATTCGGTGTAGGGATGTCTCCTGGGCTCCAGTCCAGCGAAGCAGCGGAAGAATATTGACCCGGACCGATATTCCAGTAGCACGACGACTTGCGTATGGTGGAAAAACCCCTATGCCTGTATACACGTTCCTACTTGGGAACCACACGTGAGGGAGAAAGAGAGAGAGAGAGAAAGACAAAGGCTAATTGATTTGATTTGAGGGGAGGGGTTCCCCTCTTTATAGAGGTGGAGGAGGAGTTCATGCACCAAGGGATGGTCAGGGTGGGACTATTCCTACTGCTAGCCCCTAGGTGGGCCCCACACGGGTGGCCTTTGCCTGATCGGCCAACCCCCTTTGGCCCTCCTAGGGGCGCCTCCCCTACATGGGTCTTTCCCTCTAGGAAGGGCCTATTTAGGTGGGTTGCTCCTAAATTCAATTAAAAAATATATTTTTAATATTAATTCATCTAATTAATATCAGATACATATTATTTAATTCCTCTTACTCTGAAAACCTTTTGGATCCCTCCGATCATCCTCGGATATACTCAGAACACTTTCGATATCATCCCAGAACAATTCTGGTGTTCTCTATCTTTTCTCCTATGATCTCAGATCAATCCCTAAGAGTCATCTACCCTTAAGCGTGCCACCCTACGGTTTGGAAATATGCATACATGATCGAGACATCTCTCTAATCAATGACCAATAACATGAGATGGAAACAAGCCTTGAATGTCGAGTCTCATTTCCTTTGCTTACACGATACCTGATTTATCCAATACCTAATCTTCAGTATCTCTATACCTAGTTTGATCTTGTTATCGACAAACACATTTACTCGTTTCCATGATATTACATCCCCGTGACCTAGTCATATGTTTGCAAACTTATAGATGTAATCTCATCGAGTGGACCTAGGGTATCTATCCATCACGCGGATGGGCAAATACCAATCTCGATGCATACACCTCAACATAGCCCTTTGTAATACCTAATAGACACCTTTATAATCATCTTGTTATGGTGTGACAGTTGATGTAGTCGAAGGAGTATCGGGTGGTAGTGATTAAATATGATCTCACGGTCAAATGATTGAGTTACTGTGTTTTACTAGATATCACAATGTTGAACTTGTGACTGGATCTCATTGCAATACTATGGTTGGGTGTGTGTCAATCACATCATTCATCCAATGACATGACCCCGTTGTCAATTGACATAAATGTCCATGATCGAGGAACCTCGACCATCAATTGCCCAACAAGCTAGTTGACTAGAGGCTACTAGAGACATGGTTTGTTTACATACCACACATGTACTAATGTTTTCGCTTAATATAGTTGTAGCATGGTATAAAAACTTATTATGAACAATTGAGATATGGCTATAAAATATCTTTATTATTTGACTCTAGGGCATATCTCCTATATAAGTATTAACTCGAAGATGGATGACAACATAGCCTGGAGATGTCAGGTAGGCCCCATGGCGCGACAGACTCCTTTGGCAACACCATAGGCCTCATATTGAGCATCACGTGACCTTCTGCCCTTTACTTTTGCTCTAGCTCTTTGTTTTGATGAAAAACTTACGCAAAAAACCATAGATACTTTTGAGTTCATGAAGGTTCCTGAAATTCAAAAATACACAAAACATGATTTTTCTATCCTACAGAGTTATAATCCTCAAAAAATATTATATAAAATCCCTAAAATTGATCTAAAACATGTATATAACAGTATATAAGATGTAAATATGTTAGAATATAACACAGTAAAAATAAAGTTCATGTATGCATTTTACATGCATGACCGAGCGATGGTGGAGCTCAAGAAGGATAGCCTCGAAGACCCCTAGCTGAAGCAAAAAAGGCGCATGGCCAAGATGAGCATCGCTGACCGCTAAGGCATCGAGCTTCGACGAGGACACCACTGACGAGGAGGTCTTTTAGTTTAATTAGTTATTAAATTTTCTATAAGTAATAAACGGCAAAAAATGTTAATAATGAACCTTCCAAATATTAAGTGTATTGTACTTGTCTGTCTCATGTGTAACCGAAATGTTTGATTAATATATAGATATTGCGGCTGCCATCATATTAAGTTTTTTTATCGATAATTATAAGAGTGTTGACTTACTTGCCATATTAAATACACTTAGTTTCAAGATTATAATAACTTAGTCAAATTGCATGATATTGCGTTTGTGGAATGGTATCATTAGCTAGTTGTTGGTAACAAATGAGTACCCACTATCTATCTATGCATAATATCGCAATATATATATTTCTAAAATTAATAACCCATCATTCGTGCCAACTATTTGATTTTCATTTGGTAACCACAACAATCTGGCAACTGGTTGGATAAAATTATCGAACATAGAAACTTGAGATCAAATTTTAAAGAGATCATTGAGATAAAATTAACGATAAAGTTTGAGCGTTCATCGGTTTAACTGTTAAAGAGATAAATTATTTTCTATATTCAAATTAGTTGTTAATATGATCATATCACATAAAATGATACCATGACAGATTCATGATATCGCCTGGGTGTATGTGGGTTGGAAGGAAGATATGTGAGGAGAGGGAGGATGCATGCAAATTGCGCGTGTGTGCTAATTATTTTGTTAATTTTTTTTAGCACTTATTAGTATATGTGATGGAGTGATGTTCAATTATGTGGTGGAAGAAGCTGGAGAGGTGAAAATGAATGAACTGACATGTCTAGTTTAGCAACGAGGACAGTGTGAGTATAGAAAAATGATGACCTAACTACTTTTTAGGGAAAAAGAGGCGCTCCATGTAGATATATGATTATAATTTGTGAACCCTACATCGTAGAAATTTAAATGACATGGTTAATTTGTGCGCATGAATGCAATATATTGTTGGAGTATATATTAATTAGATTGGTAAGTCATTTCATCTATGCACAATTATCGTAAACCCGGTCTATATATGTTGTGGTCCCATGTAGTACGACTTGATGAGCTTAGGATGCTTTCCCTTCTCATGATGTAGATCACATCATTCATCCAGTGACATGCTCCGTTATCAATTGACATAAATATCCATGATCAGGAAACCTCGATCATCGATTGTCCAACTAGCTATTTGACTAGAGGCTACTAGATACATGGTTTGTTTACATACCACACATGTACTAATGTTTCCGCTTAATACAATTATAGCATAGTATAAAAATTTATTATGAATATTTGAGATATGGCAATAAAACATCTTTATTATTTGATTCTAGAGAATATCTCCTACATGCATCAACTCGAAGATGGATGACATAGCGATGCCAGGTGGGCCCCATGGCATAGCAGACTCCTTTGGCAACCCCATAGGCCTCATATTGAGCATCACGTGGCATTCTGCCCTTCACTTTTGCTCTGGCTCTTTCTTTTGATAAAAAACTTACACAAAAAAATCATAGATACTTTTGAGTTCATGAAGGTTCCTGAAACCCAAAAATACACAAAACATGATTTTTCTGTCCTATAGACTTATAATCCCCAAAAAATATATCGTAAAATCCCTAAAATTAATCTAAAACATGTATATAACAGTAGATAAGATGTAAATATATTAGAATATAACACAGTAAATACAAAGTTCATGTATGCATTTTACATGCATGACCAAGCGATGGTGGATCTCAAGAAGGATAGCCTCGAAAACCCCTAGCCGAAGCAAAGAAGGCACATGGCCAAGATGAGCATCGCTGACCGCTAAGGCATCGAGCTTCGACAAGGACACCACTGATGATGAGGTCTCTTATTTTAATTAGTTATTAAAATTTCTATAAGTAATAAAGGGCGGAAAATGTTAATAATGAGCCTTCCAAATATTAAGTGTATTGTACTTGTCTGTCTCACGTGTAACTGAAATGTTTGATTAATATATAGATATTGCGACTGCCATCATATTAAGTTTTTTTGTCGATAATTATAAGAGTGTTGACTTACTTGCCAGATTAAAAATACTTAGTTCCAACATTATAATAACTTAGTCAAATTGCATGATATTGCTTTTGTGGAATGGTATCATTAGCTAGTTATTGGTAACAATTGAGTATCCACTATCTATCTATGCATAACATTGCAATATATATTTCTCAAATTAATAACCCATCACTATTTTCGTGCCAACTATTTGATTTTCATTTGGTAACCACAATAATTTGGTAACTAGTTGGATAAAATTATCAAACATAGAAACTTGAGATCAAGTTTTAAAGAGATCGTTGAGACAAAATTAACGATAAAGTTTGAGTGTTTATCAGATTAACCGTTAAAGAGATAAATTATTTTTCATATTCAAATTAGTTGTTCATATGATGATACCACATAAAATGATACCATGACAAATTCATGATATCGCGCAGGTATATGTGGGTTGGAGGGAAAATATGGGAGGATAGGGAGGATGCATGCAAATTGCGTGTGTGTGCTAATTATTTTGTTAAACTTTTTAGCACTTATTAGTATATGTGATGGAGTGATGCTCAATTATGTGGTGGAAGAAGCTGGAGAGGTGAAAAAGGAATGAACTGACATGTCTAGTTTAGCGATGAGGATAGTGTGAATATAGAAAAAAATGATGACCTAACTAATTTTTAGGGAAAAAGAGGCGGTCCATGTAGATACATGATTATAATTTGTGAACCTACAACGTACAAATTTAAATGACATGGTTAATTTGTGTGCATGAATACAATATATTGTTGGAGTATATATTAATTTGACTGGCAAGTCATTTCATCTATGCACAATCATCGTAAACCCGGTCTATATACCTTACGGTCCCATGTAGTACGACTTTACGAGCTTACGGTGCTTTCCCTTCTTATGGTCTAGATAAAATTGGTTGCGAAACATAAAAACACCTAATTTGTAGAGTCAACTAAACCTACTGGTATTATCACAATCTACACGAAATTGGTCGGTGTATTGACTCCACGCAAAGCTTCATATGATATGACCACCAAACATAGATGACAAATATGCACGCTCTTTCTGTTAGATTCAAGAATGATATCAAATTGTTGGATTCAAGAATGATATCAGATCGGTGCTCTCGGTCTAATAGGAAGGTTGATCCACGAGTTTGGTGAGCCGGATTCGAGCTAAAATGCGGATACACTTAGATCATCTAGCTTGAGGGAGAAGGTAAATTCATCGAATCTTCATCGTCGTCCTTACGGTCACTTCATCGACTTTGTCCTCACCCTCACTTCACCGACTTTGTACACCGCAGATTGATGTGTAATTTCACATTACATTGGGATAAGATAGGACGATACAACGAGTGTGAGGACATGTGAGCGAGGGTGCCGAGAAGATAATACTTCGTCCGTCCAGAAATAAGTCACCCGGATCTGTATGTGTACACTAAAATGTATCAAGATATATGTGAATCTACGAATCAATTAGTTTCTGATGGAAGGAGTACATGGTATATGTACTGTGTAGCAACATGACCCGTTTGTAATTCTTTGGTATTTTATTTTTATATTCATCAAATTAAAAAAATTGCTCAAATCGTCACGCATTTGGATGGTCCAATAAAGGGCTCACCTAAACCTAACTATTTTTGAAACAATTTTTATGCGTATATAGCACAAGTATACAGTATATTTTTTCCGACGAAGAGATAGTATACTATACTATACAGTAATCACGAGCGCCTTTGGGGAAAACTTTCAGCAGCCCCACCACGCTGGCCTCCACGAATCGCAACACCGCTCTCTACTCCCTAGAGACCCTAGCCTAGAACATTCCATCATTCCATCCCAATTTCTTTTCAAAAAGCTGCATCTAACAAAACACCGAAATCTCCAATTCTCAATCCTCCTAGGCACAGCCGCCGGCAGCGGGCGAGCGGCAAACCCGCCTCAGCCAGCCGCGTCGCCGCCACTGCAACCGGTGGCGGCGCCCGTGCTCCGATGGTCGGGATGTACCAGAAGCAGCTCCTCGATGCACCGTTCGCCCTAAACGGACACTGCGGTGACCAGCCACGGCATGCGCCGCCCGCCGCCTCGTCGTATCTCCCCTCCTCCTCGTCCTCGGGCGTTGTCGCCTCGCCGCTGGCGCAGGCGGATGGCACCGGCGAGCCGCGCCGGCTGCTCGAGACGCTCGTCGGGGAGGTCCTGCAGCGGGGCCCTGGAGACGGCAACGGCGTGGCTGGGGATCTGGAGGCGCTGGTGTGTTGGGCGCGGGAGGTCGCCCTGGATCCCTGTGCGAAGCGGCCGGCGGACAGGCCGAGGAAGCGGCAGGTGCTGGCCTTGCGGCGCGCGCGCTACCTCAAGATGGAGAACGTGGCGGACGAAGCAGAGCTCCCCAGCTTCACCAAGGTGAGC
The DNA here is from genome assembly GCA_916181665.1 of Avena sativa. Lineage (NCBI taxonomy): Eukaryota > Viridiplantae > Streptophyta > Magnoliopsida > Poales > Poaceae > Avena > Avena sativa. The sequence goes on along the minus strand of OV702288.1, from coordinate 620,281,702 downwards.
TAGTTCTGCACGAAGTAGCAAATCCCTAGTGTCGCGAATCGCGATCTGTTGCTAATTTGTTGAAGTAGCCATGGATTGCGTGGATTGCCGCGTACTATGTGCTAGTTGTCTTCTCCGGCGGCTCCGTATGGATGGGACTTCTGCTGCATCTAGGATTTTGTCACTATATATGTGCCCTATGGTCCGTATCACTAGGCTTGGTTTTCTAGGAGTGGATTTGTACATGGAGTTGCAGGGTATCCCATCTGACGTGTGTCCCGTTTCAAGAAGAGAATCTCAGACACTGCGTAACAAACATGTACTGCTGAACCTTTCTCAAACTAGAGAGATCCTTGATTGGGGGAAGGCTTGCTTATGTCAGTATACCAGCTGGTGACTTGGGCTTTGTTTGGCATTGTGCTCTACTAGTATTATCATAATCACGCTTGTCTAACCAGTTTTTGCCTATTTTATCTTTTTGTAGCCAAAATTTTCCTACTCCCATGACTATTTTTTCACAACGGATTGTAAGCGCAGCACAGTTCGAAAACTCCAAATGGAACAGGAACCGCCTATGATGGAATTGAGGTTCAGCGAGCGTGCCACTTGATAGTGGCATTAACTCACCAGTGGAAACTTGTTGCTTGCATTCATGATGGTTCCATTAGATAATACTCCCTCTGTTCCACAACATAACCCTAAAAAGGCTTATATTGTGGAACAGAGGGAGTAGTGTATTAGCTCGAGTAGCAGAAAATCAAAACGGAGCTCGGGCTACATGGATCCCTTTTTTTCGGATTTTGAAAACTTGATTTCAAAGTATCAAAAAATTATGAAAAAAAGCCTACACGCAGATATTATTGTACTCTATCCAATACACAAAGTCTCACCCCGAAATACCTTGTATTCTGGGCTCAACAAAAATGAAAAAATCTGACAGATTTTGATGGTTTGAAATCTGGCACTGTTCACTACTCCATATGTCAGATTTTGATTTCTTTGTACAGACGAGAATACAAAGTATTTCGGGTGATACTTTGTGTATTGGATAGAGTACATTAATATCTACATCTAGTATTTTTTTTGCGATTTTTTTTGAAACTTCAAACTGACATTTTTGAAAGATTCAAAAAACAGGAGCCATGTAGCCCAAGCTCAAAAATCTGCATTCCTCGAGTAGTCACTATTAGTCATCTCATTTCGTTTTACATGTTGTAGGCATTTTCCCTTCTGCCTATTACACATATGACCACTCTAATTAATAAATGAATCCTCTTTAGAGAGAGAACATGAGAATGGAGAGAATAGCTAGATCAACTTGGAATAAAAGAAGGTCACGGTGGTCATTTTAGGGCTTTAGGCTATTCCTTAAGTCTTGTGCCCTTGGTTAAAGTAACCGCTGTTTGTGAACTGATGAAGTACTATTTTGTCAAGATCTATTTTTTGGCATGGTTAAAAAGGTTCCCCTGGGCACTAGGCGACAGCAAAACGCCTAGCGCTTAATTGTGCTATATGTGCACTTAGGCGAATAGGCGCTCGGCAGTGGCAAAACTAGGAATTAACGCCTAGGCTTTTTTGAACCTTGACTTTTTGGCTGACAAGTCTATAAGACCAAAACATCCAAAACATTCGGTTTCATGCCTTGAGTTCCATTTATGAACTGATGGCATAATAATTTGTCAACATCTATTTTTGGCATGGTTAAAAAGGTGCCAGCAAAATGCCTAGTGCAGTAGCGCTTAATCATGCTATGCTTGCGTGCACTTATGAGGTTCTAGGCAGATGCAAAACTAGGAATTAACGCCTAGCGCTTTTTTGACAAGTCCTTAACGCCTAGTTTTTTTTTTGACAAGTCATTAACGCCTGTGTTTTTTTGACAAGTCTAAGAACAAAGCATCCAGAACATTCAGTTCCATGTCTTGAGTTCCATTTACTCAACACATGTCATTTAAAGTATTTTAGTCACAGTTGCATATGTTAATTTGTTAACCATCAAAGCCACTGATGGTTGTGCTAGGATAGAAACCACCTTGACTGGTTACACCTTGAAGAGTTCCTAGTGAGAATGCCAATGACATGTTAGTCTTTACATTAAGTGATGCCTTCTGAAGGATTGATGGCATCCTTTTTTCAGTTGAGTATAGAATAGGCCTCAGGTGTAAGATTAAGGGCTGAAGGGAGCTTGCTGAAATGGGTGTATACTACTCATGCATTTCCATAAATGGCACACTTCCTGAACTAATTTGCATTGTTTTCTCCGGTACTGATGTAAAATAATTAGTTAAATGAATGCTCCTGTCTTTAATGGTAATGAAAATTATATGTCTAGAACCGGGACTAATTAAATTGTTATCTTTCGCAATTTAATATAGTATTCTCTTGTATTCAATATATTTTTACCTGATATTTAAAAACTATCAAGTACCCTAGATTATCATATTGGGAACCTAAACTTTTTTTTTGTGTTGTCCTTGCTCCGTCCCATATCAAGTGGTGTAAAATTTGCATCTTTTTGTCCCATGATTCTCCAACGCATTGCTTTTCCATATTTACCTCTAGGCCCTAGCATGTGGTGAGGAAAAACTCGGTCGCTGCTGCATACATGGCAGTAAATGAGAAAGGGAGTGCCTGCATGCGGTGGATACCAATGAGTGGGGCCTGCGGGGATTGAACATCCAGATGTAGAAAACGAGCCTCATTGATTCATGTTGTTTAGGGGGTATATCTCCATCCGAATTTCTCTCTAGTTCACCAGTTGATTTTGGTAAAACCATTCCGGCGCCACAAAAAACGGACAGAGGGAGTATAAAATGTTTATGCCTTTCTCCATGTAAAACTAGTGAAAACCTTTTAAAGCATCTTTTGGGCGAAGCATTTTATTAGTCTTTCCAGCTTTGGCATAAGGCCTACCTAGGAAGCACAGATATGGGGATACTTATCCGATACGGGGATACCGCTATACGTCATTTCTCTAAAAAAAAGAATATATATACCTGTATTTTCTTCGAATTCGTACATACCTGGGAGCGTACGTAACCAAATTTCACATACCTAAGGTGTACGTATACAAGTTATACATACCTAAGGTGTACGTGCCCAAGTTACATATATATACACGTATGCAGGGTACGTACACCTTAGGTATGTATACCTGAAGGTATATGTAACTCTAGTATGCATATCTTAGGTATGCGTATCTTAGGTATGTGTAACTTAGGTATGTATACCTTCAGGTATGTACAGGTCATGACAAACAATGCGCGTATCACGTATGATGTCTGGGCACCATGGTGCACCAGTTAATTTACCTATATATATATATATTATATGTTAAAATACAGAAAATAAAGATTTTTCATAGGATAAATAGATGATGCCACAGTCCAAAAGATCACAAATCACTAAATCAGTTCACAGAATGAACGCATCTAAATAAGGCTTGCAACATTAAACATAAATAGGTCACTTCATGGCTTCCTCGTCCTAGATCTAGATGTCTAGTGCTCCAATATCATGCAGCAAGGTCTCCAATGCTGGTTCTCATCATCATCTGCAGAAACCACACGAGCAGAAGCTATAAATTGGGCTGCACTCCCAGAATCTACACCTGATGTGGGCATGCTACCACTAGCCATCACTGATCTGAATGAGGAAGGAAGAATCAGATGTGGGTGTGGTAGAGCAGGAGGCCTAGGCCGTAGGGATAGGACTGGGAGATTGAGGAAGAAGACTCACCGGTCACCTTTGTCAATGGGGGCGACGAGCCGGCGAGGAGGCGGCTGCGCATGCCCCTGCAGGAATGCCTCGAGAATGCGAACGATTCGGGACTGTGTTTGGCCTTTTAATGAGGTCGTCGTAGGGTTTCCCGTATCCCTTCGGAATCCCTCACGTATCGGTAATGTTTTCCCTTTTTTTAATTTGAAAATTTGGTAATGTTTTCCCTTTTTTTAATTTGAAAATTGGCAGATACGTAGTATCCGGGCAGTATCCCACATCCGAGCAGTATCTGATACCGGTACGGCGGTGAGCTGCCGTATCCGCGTTTCCTAGAGGCCTACAGAGTTACTGAGATAAAAAGGTCGTGGAGAAGTGGTCACTGTATAATCGTCTTGTGTTTGGGACAACTGACAATGGTAGTTGTCATGTCATGCACTTTAGGCATGACCGTACGGTGTCCATCCTACATGTTCCTGCGAACCACAACCTACAAGGTATGCTAATATCAAAGAATAATAGGTAATAGGTACATCAGTGACAGAACCAAAATATTTAAAATTAGAGAGCCATTGTGAGGTTGATTCTACAGATACAGAATCATCGGTCACTTGTTCTTTATGTGCCTGAATAATTAAAGGATTTATTTTCAAAAGGGAAGGTTGATAATTTGATAAAATGGAGGTATGGACAACAGTGTACCTTTTCATCAATTCACTCTTTGGATCAAATCAGAATGCTCAAACAGTAGGCATGTAGCAGTGGTGTTTTTGAAGTCCGTATTTCGAAACAGTTTACTGGAATTTGTAAGTGGGGTGCTGCAAATGTTTTATGCCCCACGTGGCGAGCTGCGCCCTTAGCCTCTTTGGGCCATAGGGTGTTACACAAAGTAATCTCCAGTGTTTAGATTGTTGGATTTCCACCCCCCAACCCCCTCTCCGATTACTTTGTCAAAGTTTTATTGTTTCTTTTTATTGTCAATTTCCTCACTAGATTTTCGCCCCAATTTCCTCTCTTCTGGTTTCTGTTTGCAATGTGGATACCAAAGCAGTTGCCTCTTTCTTACTCTTATGGACATTGTTGCATTTTTTTCATATTTCAGAAAAGGAAGTACAGAACTCACAAAAATGATTCTGAAATACCAAGAAGGAAATCTGAGAGGCTTGCTAAGAGAATGGTACTCATGACATCAGTGCTTCTCACCCAAAGGAAAAAAATTGGAGTAGGTGAGCACTTTCAGGCAGAGATACCTAAATGGACTGGACCACCTTCAGACGCAGAGCTTTCTTGCTATAGGAATGACCCGAACATCTCAAAGATGCTAGGAAGCAGAACTTGGCCCCCTGAAGGTGAAATTTCTCGAACAGATATTGTGGTAGCTGGTCAAGGAAGGCCTGAATCATGTAGTTGCCCATATCCAGGATCCTACTTCTGCAGACAGCATCACATAAATGCAGCCAGGGATCAGCTAAGGTCTGAAATTGGCCAAGCTTTCACGGAATGGAAATTTGATTCCATGGGCGACGAGGTTTCTAAGATGTGGAGTACTGATGACCAACTCAAGTTTAGTGGACTTGAGCGGCTGGTTCCTGTGCTGGAGAATAAGAGCTTTTGGGCCACAGCGTCGAAATATTTTGCCTCAAAGACCAGGAGGGACTTGGTGCAGTACTACATGAATGTTTTCCTGATGAGAAGAGTTTTAAGCCAGTGCAGATTGAGTCTTTTGGAGATTGATAGTGATGAGGATGAAGAAGAAGAAGAGGATGAAGATCAATCTGATGGCTCCAATTCTTCCCAGAGGTATTGTTCTATGCATGGCCCCATATGATTGTGTAAACAGGTGTAGCGTCTTGGTTCACCATTTCCTCATCATCATCTAGTGTGTGTATTGTAATCCACTGATTTAAGCTGCAAGAGTAGGTTAAATGACTCCCTTTGAACGTATACACACTAGCTGGTAAGAATGATGTTGATTTTTGCTAACTTTTAACACTATACCTCAGGGCCCAGGATGTCCAAGATGTGAAGAAGATTTCATGAATCTGCTGACAGCTACCTGGCATGTTTTTTGGCATGTGCACCTGTTTGGGGGGTCACCTCGAGTGGTCTTTCAGTTGTTCGCTTAAGCTGAGTCATCTGTTCCGCGCAGAAACTTATTCCAGTTGCACATCATTCTCTGTGCTTGGTACAAGGCAGCCCAACCATTTGCAGCTTGATGCTCAAGAGCTCATCTGATCTGAATTGTTTCCCGTGTACAGGAAATATGAAATAGAGATCTAAAGGGGGTAGAAAACAAATGACCATTGGTTTACTTCTTTTAAGTCTTGAGAGGGTCAACGTAAGGTGTGTAAACCAAAACCAATCTGACGCTCTTAGCAAGCTGTTTGACAACTGTGGTTTAATTCGCCCCCTTTTTTTTGAGCTGTTAATCCCCCCGGTTTTGATAGAGCTGTTTGGGTGTTGACATATATATATGCTTCTCCTGAGAAGTACCCTTTGCTGTTTTACAAATTCTTTCTTGTTCCGAGTCCCAAACAAGTTCATGCTTCACCTAACACCCTTTAGATGGTTACTCCCTCCGATCCATATTAAGTGTTGTTGATTTATTATTTCCTCTGTCTCGAATTAGATGTTGGAGATTTGTCTAGATTTGCATGTACCTATACGCTGAAACATGTCTAGATACAGAAAACTTAGACAAATCTTTGACATCTAATTTGAGATGGAAGGAGTATAAAATCTTGCTAAATCAGCGACACTTATATTATATAGATCAGAGGGAGTACTATATTGAGCAGTGTTGAGTCGGAACGAAATTTGTGATACTAGCATTATGCTGGCTGAAATTGTAACTTTATTCATACGCAACCGTAGGGCTGGTAGTCACAATCGTATAATCATGGTGTGATCTTATATGATTTACAAAAACCGGATGTCCTTTCGTTTGAACTCATTCAAGTTGTACCTACCAAGTACTCTCCCCGTTTCAAATTATAAGATGTTTTAGTTTTTTTTTTGAAACGTATGTATCTAGTATCTAATTGTATTTTAGTGTGTAGGCTCACAGCAAAATGAGTGAACTTACACACTAAAAGATACGTAAATGTGTTTCAGAAAAGGCTAAAACAACTTATATTTTAAAACAGGGGCTAAAACGGGGGAGAGGTAACTTATATTTTAAAACGGAGGGAGTAACCAACGGTATAGAAATTTAAATCCAGGTGCTTGGAATAACTGAATTTAGCAGGAGCGCCTCTATGCCCTCTGGTGAAGTAGTATTAGCACGATTTAAGCAACGTTCAGAACGAGTTTAAAATTTGTGCCCTCACGTTCGTCACGGATAATTTAGCTCAGGAACGCACACGAAAATTCTAGTATTAGATCCAAATGGTGCTTGGACCAATGACAGTAGCAACACTTTAAGTAAACCGCTTGCTTGCTCACACGATAATGAAAGATTGCGGAAAGATTGCGGAAGTAGAGATTGTATTGATATTGTAAGAGGTGATTACATCGTGAGCCCTTAGGCTGTTTATATAGTACTAGAAGACTTGGGAGGCAAGAAGCCTAATAGAGATAGAATTAGATTACAAACTTAAACTATCAAATATAGTCTAAACCGTGACATACTCTAACACCCCCCGTAGTCGGATCGATAGTGACGAGAACAGTCGGAGCATCGCGGACGGTCTGACTGGAGCATAATCCGAAGGTGCGAACTGTAGAGGATGTCGGTGGATGTCGATGTCGATGTAGCCAGAAGTAGGGTGCTGTAGTCGTGGTCGATGATGCCGTTGGTGATGTAGTCGCCGTTGATGAAATTGATGATGTTTATGTTGTCGTGGTGTTGTGGTCGATGTCGTCGTTGATCCTGGAGAATTCGCCGTAGTAGTTGACGTAGATGTAGTTGGATCCGGAGTAGTCGGGGTAGGCGACACGCCTTGCCGAGCTTGCCAAACTTAGGAGCGCGCCGAGGACGAAGGCACGCGTCGGTATTGCCAATACCGGACGTGCGAAGACAGAGACGATCACGAGCCATGCGAGCCAGAGCCGGAGGGAGCAGCAAAGAAATTCTCCGTGAACGGTCGGTGCGTAGAAGTTGTCCGCCGATTTGTCGGAGTAGATGAAGTAGTTGCAAGAAGAAAATTGATTAAGTAAAAAATAAAAATTAGACTGTGACTCTGGCGGCGAGGTCGTGATGGACGAAGACGAAGAGGTAGTTGTTGATGGAGATTTGTTGTAGCGGTAGTTGATTTCGGGGATTTAGACCGTATTTTCCGCTTGTGTGAGCGCGGCGTCGCTCGTGGAGAAGAACTTATTGGCGTTGACGATGACCATGATTGGTGATGGCGGCGATGATGTGGCGATGTTGTTGGTTGTTGGGGAGGTAACCCCGGATAGGGTAGAGACGGGGAAAGATGAAAGGGTGTTCCCCGTCTAGTTCCCGAGTTACAGTCTGAGTCGGCCGAATCCTGTAGAGGTCGGCCGAGATAGGAAAGGGCAGGACCCTTACAGTAAGGGCAAGGCATTACCCGGCCGAGATATCGCGTAAGTCGGCCGGGTTAGCTCAAGTAATCTTGATGCAGGTGAAGGACAAGCCGAGTTACGCGAGGCAGGGCCGAATGATACGAAGCTTGCAGGAGAAGGAGAAGCCTAAAGTCAAACTCTAGAAGCAGGATAGGGAGAATCTGAGCGAAGCCAAGCACTAGGGACAAAGGCGCAGAGCGACAGAAAGACAGAAGGAGGTCACGGAGGTGACAGTCCTGAAGCCCGAGGCACACAGGAGGGCCCCTCTGGAACCTTGCCGTCATTAGGGGAGCGACAGGGAAAGGGGGGCGCCGAACTACTATATTGGGACAAGCATATTCCTCGAATATGCTTGCCACATCAGCCCTAAAGGAACCCAAGGCTCTCCTTTATAAGGGCAGGCTTGGACCCTAAGGAGGGGATCGACTCATTCTTGGTACCGTTAGGCTGGTAAAGTTCTCTCTTTCTCCTTGTATACAGCTCAAGGAGCACTTGTAACTCAAGGAAGGAGAAATAGAGATCTTTGCGTTAGCTTTCTGTGTGTAGAATCCACTACATCTTCCCCCCCAGATCCCACTAGCATCCATTGGCCCCTAACTTTAGCCTACCCATGGCATCTGCCGTGCCACCACCACGACAGTTGGCGCCCACCGTGGGGCCAGCAGCGGTGCTAGCTGGAGTTATGATCCGGACGGTAAACTTCATCAAGACCGGCGAGCGCGTTGTTTCTGGCTTAGTCCAGAGATTTGGTCTCTGTGATTATGTCAGCGACAATGCAGGGAGCTTCAGGGGGAAATCTCCCCCGCGTAATGGTGTCTTCATCAACCTGGGCGGGCACCAGGTTTACGTCGGCGTCGACATCTCCGGTGTTTATCCTCACCAAGTTGTTGTTGCAGGAGATCCACCTCTTAACGCTGCAGGCCGTCCGCCCGGAGCGCATCCTGCAGGTAGCGTCGAGGTAATGGTCGTGGCCGGGGTGCAAACTGGAGTAGAAGCTGCCGGATCAGGCAGAGAACCCGCCACCGGTGTACAGGGCGCACACAGGCAGACAGCACCAATGTCCTCCGAGGTAATCCCACCAGCAACCAACCCGACCGAAGTGCAAAACACCACCCCAAAGGCACCAAGAGTAAGAGGACCACCTCTGGAAAGGCCAGAGAATATTCTTCAGGCGACCATAGAAAGCTTGACTACACCTGTAGCGCCGATACTTAATCCGGCAAATGCTCAGGCAGAGTTAGAGGAAACCAGGCAAAAGGTGCTGATAGAGGAAAAAAAGGTGTCGGCCTTGCGGGAGTCCTTGAATAGGACCCTGTGAGAATATGCCAAAGCAAATAAGCTTGACGTCGCGCCCGAACGGGTGGACGAACTAAGATTGAGAGGGAAGAACCTCATGGATGACATCAACAAAGAGCATGAAGCTCATAAAACAGAATTAGAGGATTTGGGCTTGCCGAGGTACAGTACCCCGGCAAGAAACCTAAGAGCGGTAAATGCCGCAGCATTAGAGTTAGAGGGGTTGACCGGTGAGGCCCGGCAGAAACAACAAGAAAGAGTAAACGAGCTGGTGCGCATCGCGAACCAGCAAAATGAGAAAATGCTCAGAGCAAACCCGGCGAGGCCGGGGGCCTCGCGAATGGTTCATTCGGCAGGAGCAACACCAGCCTTGTCTGTGGCAGCAGCATCTTCACCCGGAAATAATGCTCGAAGAGACAAAGCAGTAACCTTGGGAAAGAGGAACAAGCAGATTGTCCCATATGATCCGGCAATGGCCGGAAAGGCAAATGAAAACAGAGGCAATGCAAGCCGAGGTAACAGTGGGGAGAGGAACCACGGCCGTGTGGAGAAAGACGGCGGAAGCCGAGGCAACGGAGACCTCGGCAGAAGAGAGCCTGCGAGAGGCAATCATGAGAACAATAACCCGGTCGAAGTAAGGAGAGAACTGCCACTCAACCCACAACCGAGGCATGAACCCCGGCAGGAAAGAGAAACAAGGCCAGCTCGCCACAATCAAATTAATGAGAGATACAATGATGGTTATTCCAAAATGGAATATGCAATCCATGGCGGAAACAACCATTATGGAATACAGGACAGAGTTTTGTACAGAGATTTGCCATCAAATGATGCAAGAGTGAAGCTGGACCGGCTATACAGGTCCGAGTTGTTGGAAGAACAGGGTCCACCGGGGCCGACATGCTTTGGACCACGGATCATGGGCGAACCTCCTATGCCGAACTTTCAGCTGGCAAGGGGCGCGAAAACATATAATGTAAGTACCAAACCACAAGACTGGTTAATTGACTATGCCACTGCTGTAAAAATAGCGGGTGGGAACCTACGATGGGCAGTACGGTATGTACCACAAATGCTGGAAGGACCAGCTAGAGTGTGGCTGAATAATCTACCAGCCGGCAGTATCAACTATTGGCTGGATTTTGAGAAAATGTTTGTCAGCAACTTTACCAGTACATACAAGAGGCCGAACAGGCCACAACAGTTAGCCATGTGCAAGCAGAGGCCGAATGAAACAGATAGAGAATTTTTAACTTGGTGGTGCAACCTGAGAAACTCATGTGAAGGAGTCATAGAATCGCAAGCAATAGCTTGGTTCACGCAAGGATGCCGTTATGGCAGCGTATTATGGCAACGTTTGCAGAGAGATATGCCGACCACACTGGCAGAAACTATCAGAATAGCAGACTCCTACGCATTAGGAGACCCAACGCAACCAGAATTAATGTCGGCAGATCATCGCGAGCAACAGGACCATTATGCAAGAGATTTGGCCGGGTCATCCAGGCGCGGTGATTTCAGAGGAAGAAGAAGAGAGGAAAGGCCGGATTATAGATATAATTCGGCCCAAGTGGCGACGGTAGCACAGGACCCACCGGGTCATGGAGCAACTCAACAGCAGAAGAATGGTCCTCAACAGTGGACACCAAGAAATGAAGGAAAAAGGCAGTGGACCCCAGAACAAAAGAAACAGTGGCAGGAGAGGCCGAAGTACACGTTCGAATCCATGTTAGATCAGCCGTGCAAATTTCACACGTCAAACCCATCCAGGCCAGCCAACCATACCACCCGCCAATGTGCATGGATGAAAAATGCAATGGGGAACCCCGCAGGGGTTCAGGCACCCCATCAAGTACATCAACAACATCAGCCACAGTTGACTGGAGCAAATGCACAGCAACTGATGTTACCGCCTCCTCCCCCGAGGTATAATAACTCGGATCGGAGGGACGCGGTGCATCAAGTGATGAACCAAGTCCAAGATGGAAGAACAAATCCGGCGACTACCGGACGCAATGATTACAGAGAACATCATCAGTCCTATTGCGTGTTCACAACGGAACAACAAGACAAGCAAAGTGTGCAGTGCCGGCATATGGAAGTAAATGCAGTAATGCCGGCAGTACCGAGATATGTGCCTTGGTCGGATCAGGAGATGACTTGGAGCATAAAGGATCATCCCAAGATAATGCCAAATCCCGGATCATATGCGCTTGTGCTAGATCCGACGTTTTTTGGACCGAGCATCAATGTCAAATTTTCAAAAGTACTCATAGACAATGGAAGTAGTATCAATATCATGTATAAAGATACCATGCATAAACTCGGAATATCGCAGAACATGTTGCAATCCACGAGGACCACTTTCCATGGGATAGTGCCAGGGCTTTCATGTGAACCCATTGGTAAGGTCCGAGTAGATGTGTTATTCGGCACAAGAGATAACTGCAGAGCGAAGAACTTAGAGTTTGAAGTGGTGGATCTAGAGAGCTGTTATCATGCTCTACTCGGACGACCAGCGTTGGCCAAATTCATGGGCAGCTGTCATATAAGTTATCTGAAAATGAAGCTACCTAGACCACAAGGAGTGATAACTATAACAGGGGATTACAAGAAATCAATGGAGTGTGCATCAGCCGGGTCAAATTTGGCCGAATCATTGGTTATAGCAAGAGAAAAAAGAAGGATTCAGGAGGTAGCAGCCCTCGCTCAGTCGGCACAGCTGAACATGCCGACACTAGCCAACCCGCATGGCAGTGTCTCTTTTCAGCCGACTAAAGAAACGAAGAAGTTTCAGATAGATGAGCAATACCCGGAGCGTACCGTTACTATTGGTGCAGGCCTGGATGCTAAATAGGAAAGCGAGCTCATCAACTTCCTCCGTGAGAATCGGGACATATTTGCATGGTCAACTCAGGATCTGCAAGGTGTTCCGAGGGAGTTGGCTGAGCACTCTTTGAATGTAAGGCCAGGAGCAAGGCCGGTGAAGCAACCTCTCCGCCGCTTCGCCGAAGACAGGAGAAAAATAATAGGGGATGAAATAGCTCGGATCCTCGCAGCCGGGTTCATCATGGAGGTGCTGTACCCGGATTGGTTGTCGAATCCGGTGCTGGTAGAAAAGAAGAAAGATGATCCCAATGTAGCCGTTGTATGGCGAATGTGTATCGGTTACACGAACCTAAACAAGGCGTGTCCAAAAGATCCTTTTCCATTGCCTAGAATAGACCAAGTCATTGATTCGACCGCTGGTTGTGAGTTATTATCATTTGTAGACGCGTACTCTGGTTTCCACCAGATACCGTTAAATCCGGCCGATCAAATAAAGACTGCATTTATTACCCCGTACGGGCTTATTGCTATCGCACAATGCCATTCGGCCTGCGGAATGCAGGAGCAACATATCAGAGATGCATGCAAAAATGTCTACACGATCAAATAGGAAAAAATGTACAAGTATATGTAGATGGCGTAGTCATTAAAACCAAGGAAAGCAAAACTTTACTGGAGGATATACGGCAGACCTTCGCGAACTTGAGAAGGTTCCGAATGAAGCTTAATCCGGACAAGTGCACGTTTGGCGTGCCGGCAGGAAAATTACTCGGTTTTCTTGTATCCAGCCGAGGTATAGAGGCCAACCCAACAAAGATTAAGGCAGTAGAAAGAATGGAATTGCCAAGATGCTTAAATGATGTGCAAAAATTCACGGGTTGTCTAGCCTCGCTCAGCCGATTTGTATGTCGACTGGGAGAGAAGGCGCTACCATTATATCAGCTGATGAAGAAATCAGATAAATTCGTTTGGACTCCACAAGCGGACAGCGCGTTTCATGAGTTGAAAAAAATGTTGGTCACGGCACCTATTTTGGCTTCTCCATTATCAAAAGAGCCTATGTTACTCTATATAGCGGCTACCAATAGAGTAGTAAGTGCTGTAGTCGTAGTAGAACGACTTGAAGATAATAAGTTGGTACAGAGGCCGGTATATTATTTAAGTGAGGTGTTGTCCACTTCAAAACAGAATTACCCACATTATCAGAAGATGGCTTATGGGGTGTACATGTCGGCAAAAAAGCTTAAACATTACTTCGAAGAGCATCCCATCAGAGTAATCTGTGAAGCGCCCATAGCCGACATATTGAGCAACAAAGATGCAAGTGTCCGAATAGCTAAATGGGCAATCGAATTGTCACCATACGCTCCACAATTTGACAGGAGAGATGCAATCAAATCTCAAGCAGTCGCCGACTTCTTCGTAGATTGGTCCGAAGTGCAATACGAGCCACCATTACCAGATCCAAATTATTGGACGATGCATTTCGATGGTTCCAAACTAAGAAATGGTTTGGGGGCAGGAATAGTGTTAACCTCGCCTAAAAGAGATCAGCTAAAATACGTGCTACAAATACATTTTTCCGCATCCAACAACGTAGCCGAATATGAAGCACTGGTTCATGGATTGAAAGTAGCAAAAGAGATTGGCATACGCCGAATCTTATGCTATGGGGACTCGGACCTAGTAGTACAACAAGTCTCAGGAAATTGGGATGCATTAGATGCTAATATGGCTTTATACAGATTTCATGTGCAAAAAATCAGTGGATACTTTGAAGGATGTGAATTTAGCCACATACCTCGGGCAAAAAATGATGCCGCAGACACGTTGTCAAAGCTCGGATCAACCCGACAGTCAATTCCACCGGGTATTGCCCTGGAACACCTCAGAAAACCATCAATAATCCCTTCACCAGAATCCGAATCTATCTTTATCCCGGCTAATTCGGCAGCAGACAATGTGCCGATGGAGGTAGACCAGCAATATAACTCGGAATCCCCCAAGAGGAGGACAGCAGAAGTAAGCACAATTATGGAGAAGGCCGAGGTAGATATATCGGCAGAAAACATGGAAATAGACAGTGAGACCACACCAGAAAAAGTCACACCGCTATGGGCGCAACCCATATTCTCTTACCTTAAAGGCGCGGTATTACCAAGCAATGAAGTATTAGCAAGACAAACTGTAAGGAGAGCGAAAGCTTATACGATCATAAACAATGAGCTATATAAAAGAAGTGTCACAAGCGTATTGCAGAAATGTGTGAGTTCGGCAGAAGGCCGGGAGATCCTCCTAGATATACATCAAGGAGAGTGTGGACATCATGCCTCATCTCGTGCATTGGTAGCCAAAGCATTCAGGCATGGATTTTATTGGCCGACAACGTTGAAAGAAGCCAAAGAGTTGGTGGAAAAATGCAATGGTTGCCAGAGATACGCAACCAAAATACATATGCCATCGACCGAGTTAAAAACAATACCCATCACTTGGCCATTTGCTGTGTGGGGCTTAGATATGGTGGGACCATTTAAGCCGGCCCGAGGGGGAATGACCCACATATTGGTTATGGTGGACAAGTTCACAAAATGGATTGAAGTGAAACCAATAAGAAAATGCGATGGGCCCACAGCAGTGAAATTTCTCAAAGATATTATTTTAAGATATGGGTACCCACACAGTATTATTACAGATAATGGCACAAATTTTGCAGAAGGAGCCTTCGCCAGATTTTGTAGAGAAAAATACATAAGGTTAGATATTGCCTCTGTGGCTCACCCAGCATCTAATGGGCAAGTGGAAAGGTCTAATGGACTAGTATTGTCAGGAATAAAACCACGACTTGTTGAACCACTGCAAAGGTCGGCAGGACAATAAATTGAGGAACTCCCAGCCGTATTATGGAGCCTCAGAACTACTCCAAATAGGTCAACAGGGTACACACCATTCTTTCTAGTGTACGGGGCAGAGGCCGTGCTTCCAGCTGACATAATACATGACTCGCCAAGAGTTACTCAGTATACAACCTCGGAAGTAAACGAAATAGCTCGGCAAGATACTGTAGACCTGCTAGAAGAAGCCAGAGAACTCGCACTATCACGATCAGCTATTTATCAGCAGAACCTACGACGATATCACAGCAAAAAGGTGAATCCAAGGGTATTCAAAGAAGGAGATTTAGTCCTCAGACTGGTGCAACGCATGGCCGGCATGCACAAGCTGTCACCTCCATGGGAGGGACCATTCATCGTGAGCAAGGCATTGCATAACTATGCCTATTATCTAATCGATGCTCAATCCCCCGGAAGGGGCAAGGCAGACAAGGCTGGCGAAGAAACGAAGCGGCCATGGAACGTAGCCCTGCTTCGTCCATTTTACTCATAGCATAGTATTTCAAGGTCAAGGACCAATGATGTATTAAACCTCGGCATCCAAAGCAGTGACTCGGGGACTGCCATATGTTATTTCAATTTCATGTTATGTATTGAACCTCGGCATCCAGAGCAGTGACTCGGGGACTGTCATATGTTATTTCAATTTCAGGTTATGTATTAAAACCTCGGCATCAAGAGCAGTGACTCGGGGACTGCCATATGTTATTTTAATTTCATGTTATGTATTAAACCTCGGCATCCAGAGCCGTGACTCGGGGACTGCCATATGTTCTTTCAATTTCAGGTTATGAATTAAAACCTCGGCATCAAGAGCAGTGACTCGGGGGCTGCTATAGGTATTTGAAGTTTCGTTTACGTACTAAACCTCGGCAGTCAAAGCAGCAACTAGAAAACTACCATATACCGCCCCAGAGCTATGTTGAGCACCAAAACTTGACGCCCTGAGCAGCGCCTCAGCGGTGGTCTTATATTGTTCCTGAAACTTAGTTTACACACTAGACTTCAGCAGAATAGGCAATCACTCGGGGACTGCCATGTATTGTTCCAAAGTGGCAGTCAATCTTTGATACGAAAAGGGTATCACACTTCGGCACTCAGGATAAGAACAGATCAACCCCGTATGATGTTCGAAGCTCACACACAGATTACTCGACTAAAACACGAGAAAACAAAGACAAAGATACATCCTAACATCAAAATATTGCAGGATACCAAAGCAAGAATTCGGATGGGAACCCACTTAAGCAAAGTTATAATAACTGCAAACTTATATGTCGCAGCAATATACGGCAAAAGGAGATTCAGGTCATACAGGAAGTCAACAAGTATTCCACGGACATCGTACGCCCGGCATACCAGGGATAGGAAATGACTTAAACGTTTTTAACTGGAGAGGCGGCAACCTGGTCAGGGACTAGGGACTCCGAGGTAGGAGGAACTTCGGCCGATGTTACCTCGCCCTCCGCAGACCTAGGTGCAACCTCGGACGAAGCCTGAGGCTGCTAAGGAGCATCAATTTGCGCAGTGGAATGCCCGGTACCCTTGGAGGAGGATCGCGCGTCGCCGTTGTCATCCGAGCTCGAACTGGAGTCACCAGAAGTGGCCGAGTCATCTTCATCTCTCCCTTGCTCAGCTGAATCATCTGATGCATCCTCGACTACGACCTCCTCGTCCGGGTTTGGAAGGAAACTCGGCCCTTCATTCCAGGTGTGCACGTCGGCATACTCGACGAGTTGAAAGGCGCGAGCTTGCCGAAGAGCAACAAAGGTGGGATCCTCAACCCAACGCGAACCTGTGCGAAAATTCCTCAGAATATCAAGAGAAATGTCTTCGTACCATGACATGATAACGGTGAGGGCCATATCAGCACCAGCTCGCCCAGCAGATTCCCTCCAAAGACTTAGTTGTGTTTCAGAGGCATTCAATCTAGTCACCAGCAATTCGATCTCGCTGATGTTAGGAGTCCCATAGGTATTCGGCCAGAGAGCACGGTGGACTCGAATAGCTGCCAGCACCAAGTCCCTGCCCATGATTTTCATCGGACCAAGGGCAGCGCCGACAGAAACCAAGAAATCTTCTATTGAATATTCAAAATTCACGTCAACAGGGAGACCTCGGCGCGCACGAGCAGCAAGGACCGCTTTAGAGCTCACGGGCTTAGCTTCAGGAAAATGACCTGCGCAAAAAAGGGAGGCGTCAGAGGGCAGCAGAAGGAAGAAAAATAATCCGGCTGTGTTAAGATGCTTACGATGAATGTAACTCATCATCAGCTGAAGGTCCTTCGCGCAGTCAATCTTGTTCTTCTCAAAGCGAGCAATTTCCTCGCTCATTCCTCGAGTTTTCAGCTCGGCAGCCTCAAAGAGCTCTTTATTCTTTTGCAATTCCAAAGCCAGCCGGTTCTTCTCCTCGGAGAACTCCTGATCGACCTTTCCTAGCTCGGATTTCTGAGAAAGCTTAAGGGCCTCCACCTCGGCGCTTAGGCGAGCTATCTCGTCATCCTTTTCTTTTAGCTGCGCCGAATGAGTGGCGCCTTGTTCTAAAAAATGCAGCATTACATCAGGCATGGGCGTACAATCTTGGTGAGATGATGCAAAGGTTCGTATCTCGGCTTTACCAAAGTCAAACAAAGTAAAAGAAACTTAGTGCACGTCTTAGAAAGGGAAAAATACGAGGTAGATGGAAAACTAACCTTCCAAGCTCTTGACTTTCTTCTCAAGACGAATGTTGAGATTATTGATGTTACCTGTTAACCCACAAAGTAAGCCGGCATCCCGCAGACAAAACAATGACAATATTAGAGATGACAAGGAAAATGATCGGCATACCTGCTTTTTTCACCACAGGAATAACTTTTTCATATTTTTCTTCCAACTTCTTGTGCGAGAATAGCAGTCTTTGAAATTCAGCAGTCCGCCGGTCATGTGCAACCTGAGCAATAGAACAAACAATGAATGGATATTCAAAGCCAAAACAGATCCGAGCTAAGCGAAAACTTAATCCGGATCTAGGTGGCTGGATATTCGAAGCTAAACCAGATCCGAGTTAAGCGAAAACTTAACCCAGATCTAGGTGGCTGGATATTCGGAGCCAAAACAGATCCGAGTTAAGCGAAAACTTAACTCAGATCTAGGTGGCTGGATATTCAAAGCCAAAGCAGATCCGAGTTAAGCGAAAACTTAACCCAGATATAGGTGGCTGGATATTCGGAGCCAAAACAGATCCGAGTTAAGCGAAAACTTAACCCAGATCTAGGTGGCTGGATATTCAAAGCCAAAGCAGATCCGAGTTAAGCGAAAACTTAACCCAGATCTAGGTGGCTGGATATTCAAAGCCAAAACAGATCCGAGTTAAGCGAAAACTTAACCCAGATCTAGGTGGCTGGATATTCAAAGCCAAACCAGATCCGAGTTAAGCGAAAACTTAACCCAGATCTAGGTGGCTGGATATTCGAAGCCAAAACAGATCCGAGTTAAGCGAAAACTTAACCCAGATCTAGGTGGCTGGATATTCAAAGCCAAAACAGATCCGAGTTAAGCGAAAACTTAACCCAGATCTAGGTGGTTGGATATTCAAAGCCAAACCAGATCCGAATTAAGCGAAAACTTAACTCAGATCTAGGTGGCTGGATATTCAAAGCCAAAACAGATCCGAGTTAAGCGAAAACTTAACCCAGATCTAGGTGGCTGGATATTCAAAGCCAAAAGTAGATTCGAGTCAGGCGAAATCTTAACCCAGACCTATGTGGCTAGACATTCAAAGAACAGCTAGATAAAATTTAAGCAAAAGTTTAAGATAAGATCTACTCGGATATAGGCTCGAACCCTAAATTAAGTAGAGATAAGTATAGCACTATAAAAACTTCCAAGCGAATAACAAGTTACTCGTTTGCAAGTTTCGGGGACTAATGTATATATAATAGCATATGGAGAATCAGTCTAAACCCCGAGAAGTAGCAATTACCTCGTTCATCTTGTTGCTATCCAGAATGATCTTGGCAGCTTGATCCAAACGGCTGCTGATGTCGGAAAGTTGAAACGGTTGACTGTTTCGATTGCCCTCAAGCTGATCAGCAGCATTCCAGTTATGAGCATATTCCACTAGCGAGCCGAGGCTGTTCCCACTAGCCGTCCGGGTTAAGACTTTACCTCGGACATGTTGTGCAACCACTGCAGCCGCAGGGCTTGTATGAAGAGCAAGCTAGGTGCTGGCAGCCGAGGTGACAGAGGCTTTGGTAGGCGCAGTTACTTTGCGCAGCACGTCGGCAATGCTCGGCTGAGAAGAGCCGGCAAGACCTTTTTGGGAAGTGGAAGTTTTAGTGGCAACAGTTTTTCTTACTGTGGAGGCACCAGCAGAAGCTGATACCTCGGCAATGGGAACAGTGCCCTTAGAAGCTGGAGGGATCACAGGCGCTGAGGGCGCCGAGGTATTAACGACCACGGCTGCGGCTGGGGTTACAGTAGGAGCTACCGAGGTAGAAGGAGGCTTGGTGGATATGCTCGGATTCAGTGGAGGGGCAACGAATTCGGTAGAAATCTCGGAGACGCGAATATCAGGCGCATCGTGATGAGGGGGTGACATATGTGGAGATGGAGGAGACGTAGCACGAGCAGGACTAGGAATCCTAGTATCTTCAACGGGCGGAGGAGACGACTGCCGAATCGGGCGGCTAGTCATGCTAGGACCGCCAGGCTTAACGGAAAGCGGAGCACTGCGAAAATAAGAAAGAAAAAAGGGTGTCAGGATGAAAAACAGAAACAGGGAAACAAGAAATACGAGCAAAACGAACTTACCCTGCGACCCCAGGCATGGTCTTGTGCCTGGGAGGGTTCGGAGCAGACTTCTTCATTCGTTTCTTGGAGTCCGCCTCTGAAGCACTAGCAGGAGCCCCGCGTTTCCCCGAGGTAACTGGGGGCCGGGATGCAATAGGCTCGGCGTCGTGAACCTGACCGACCGGATTAGCTGGGAAAGTAGAAGCCGGAAATGCATAAGAAATAGGCATTGCGGTAACTACCTCAAGAGCTTGGACCTCGTCCGAATCACCTTCCTCCTCATGGACCGAAGTTTTGCCACGAGCGCGAGCCGTAGCAGGATCCGACTTAGGGACGAATTCTTCGGAGTCCGGCTCCCCAACGTCCGGGGTATTCCGATCCGCAGTCCACGGAAGCGACAAAACCTCGGCGTCCTCGTCCTTTTGCTCTGCGAACCTCTGTGAGGCGAAAAAGAAGGAAGGTTAGGGAAAACAGCTATGAAAACAGTAGAAAATCAAAACATTGAGGGTTAAACTTACTGCGGGAGGAGGACGCTCGCGGGAAAACGGTTTCAATCCCCAGGTCCAATCTTCAGGCATCTCCGTCTTAAATATAGCTCGGACGCGCTTGAAGACAAGGTAATTTTCCAGCTCGACGGTCGAGACTCGGTTGGGATCAAGTGGACCACTCATGTAGCAAAGTTTGTGCGTCCTTTTCTGGAATGGGAAAATTCGGCTACTAATGAAGGTAGCCATCAAGTCCTCGCCGCGTAACCTGGCCCGGATCAGTTCTTTGAGCCGAGTCTCGAAAAGCTCGGCCAAGACGTGGCTCCTTCTCGGATTGTAAGTCCAATTTACCTTGGAAGGCGGACCAATGGAGAAGGCAGGGAGCCGAATCTTGTCTTTCGTTCCTCTGTTCTTGACGTAAAAGAAGGATTTGTGCCACTTCTTGCAAGACTCTAACCCGGTGACACGAGGAAATACGGACTTCCTCCGAGGTGTAATGGACGCCGCCCCGCACTGAGTAAGCAGTTTCTCGGAAGGGTGCAGAGACTTGTCAGGGACTATATTAGAACGAATCTGGAAGAACTTTGCCCAGACGTGCACGGACGGCCATAGGCCGAAGTATCCTTCCGAGGCGGAGATGAATGCAGAAAGAGAAGCGATGGCGTTCGCTGGAAGATGATGCGGCTGAAGGCCGAAGTAGTCGAGAAACTCTCTTGCAAAATCGCTAAGAGGGAGACCGAAGCCGCGCGAGAAATGTGACATAAAAACTACATACTCGCCCTCCCTGATTTCCGGAGATAACTCGTTGCCGGGTAAACAACAAGAGACCTCGGCGGGAATCCTCCGGGTTCGGATGAGCCACTCGATCTCCCGCCGGGTAACTGAGGAGCCCTGCCACGAGCCCCGCTCAGGCCCAGAGCCAGCATCATCATCCTCTACCAGGGCACCGCTAAAGGAACTAGACATGATTTCACTGGAAAGATCGCCGGAGGAACAACTCGCGGCGGAAGAAAACTTAGAACTACGAGGCCCCGTCGCAATTCTACGTAAAAACGGCGGTGGGACGACGACAGAACCGCAACGCGCGGACAAAGAGGAGACGAAAAGATCTAGAGGAAAGCCTAGGCGGCAAGACCGAAAAGAACTCACCGGCGACGACGCCGGAACAAGTAAGCGGCGAAGAGGCAGACGGAGCAGCGCGGCGGAGTCCTCCTCGTCGCAGAACCAGTTGAGCGTGCGGCGGCGGAACCACGAAAGAGCGCAGAAGCGCGAGGAAGAAGAAGGGTGCGGGCGAGCGAGAAGGGGAAAAAGAAACTCCCAGGCGCCGCGCCCCTCTTTATAACCTAGCCGCAAGCAAGGTAGTGGGATCGTGGGTGTGGCAGTTGGCGGCGCGGATCGTGTGCGCAGCACGACCACACGTCGCTGAGCGGAACCGCACCGAAGGCCACACGATTGACCAAGGAGCTCACGATCCCCAACGAAAACGGCGCACGAGGCGTCGCAGCAACGGCGCGACAGGCGCGACAGTAACTGTAGCTTGTCAGTAAACGCTGTAGAGGAACAGAAAACTAGAGAAACAATGATGAGGAAGACACGTAGGACGAGGCGTGCACTACTAAATACGGTGTTATCACCACGACAATATAACTCGGAAACAATACATAACTAGCGTCGTGAAACTGATACGACCCGGCCGAGGTAATCGGCGGGACCATACCAGCTTCGGGGACTAATGTTGGGGAGGTAACCCCGGATAGGGTAGAGACGGGGAAAGACGAAAGGGTGTTCCTCGTCTAGTTCCCGAGTTACAGTCTGAGTCGGCCGAATCCTGTAGAGGTCGGCCGAGATAGGAAAGGGCAGGACCCTTACAGTAAGGGCAAGGCATTACCCGGCCGAGATACTGCGTAAGTTGGCCGGGTTAGCTCAAGTAATCTTGATGCAGGTGAAGGACAAGCCGAGTTACGCGAGGCAGGGCCGAATGATACGAAGCTTGCAGGAGAAGGAGAAGCCTAAAGTCAAACTCTAGAAGCAGGATAGGGAGAATCTGAGCGAAGCCAAGCACTAGGGACAAAGGCGCAGAGCGACAGAAAGACAGAAGGAGGTCACGGAGGTGACAGTCCTGAAGCCCGAGGCACACAGGAGGGCCCCTCTGGAACCTTGCCGTCATTAGGGGAGCGACAGGGAAAGGGGGGCGCCGAACTACTATATTGGGACAAGCATATTCCTCGAATATGCTTGCCACATCAGCCCTAAAGGAACCCAAGGCTCTCCTTTATAAGGGCAGGCTTGGACCCTAAGGAGGGGATCGACTCATTCTTGATACCGTTAGGCTGGTAAAGTTCTCTCTTTCTCCTTGTATACAGCTCAAGGAGCACTTGTAACTCAAGGAAGGAGAAATAGAGATCTTTGCGTTAGCTTTCTATGTGTAGAATCCACTACATCTTCCCCCCCAGATCCCACTAGCATCCATTGGCCCCTAACTTTAGCCTACCCATGGCATCTGCCGTGCCACCACCACGACATTGGTGTAGATGATTGTCGGCGATGATGATCACGTGTGATAAAGATGCAGCCCTTTGTTGACGGCGAGGCGCGTATTCAGGGACGTACGTCCCGGTAGATGTTGGCGAGTGGAGACGACGTGAGGACGGAGCAGCCGACGCAGCGCGTGAAGGCGTTCATTGGGGCGTCGCGTGGAGCCTCCTTGTCACGATCATTGACGATGATTTGCCGAAGTTGAGTCGATGCCGAGGTTGAAGTAGAGGCGCGACATGCGGCTGTGGACGATGTTTTTGGTGGCTAAAAAAAAATTAGATCTAATAGGAATTTTTTTTTGCTAAAACTACTAAACCGATCTAGGAAATTGGAAGAAAAACTAGCTACGAGATTTGGTGCCCTCGGCAGAGATCATGGAGCTCGATCTCGCCGGGGCGACGCGCGGAAGCAGTGGCTAAATCCTAGGCGGAGCGAACCGCTCTGATACCATAAAAGGTTGCGGAAGTAGAGATTGTATTGATATTGTAAGAGATGATTACATCGTGAGCCTTTAGACTGTTTATATAGTACTAGAAGACTGGAAGACAAGAAGCCTAATAGAGATAAAATTAGATTACAAACTTAAACTAAATATAGTCCAAACCGTGACATCTAACAGATAACACGACGGGACGGACCCTTGACCCGATTCTGCTCAACGCCGTCCAACAGTCAAGTGCTGAAGAAGCGATGGCGATGGTCGTCCTTTGTTCGTGCCATGGACTCGCGGGCACCAGAAACGAAGAATTGGCAGTCCGACCTGATGTTATTTGAAGCCAGCTCTGAATAGCTAGCCGCGAGCACGCAAAGTGTTGCTCGTCAGTCAGCTCGCAGCTGATTTCGTTGAGGAGGCCGCAGTCTCCGCACCGCACCGCAGTCAGACAGGGCGCCCGAGATCCAAGCGGGGCGGCGGCATGCAATGATTAGGCGAAGAAATTCGATCGGAAAAGGATCGATCGCGCGTGCCTCCACGTAAAAGCGGCCGGGTCTCCGTTCATCATGCCGCTACTACGCCCTGCGGTGCAGTAAGCCACCCGCGTCATCATCATCATCCGAGATTAGGTGCCCGATTGCCTCGGGATGCGTGGCCAGCGAACGGACGAACGTGCTCTCCTCATTTCATTTGCAGTTGCACCCCCGGCCCGGCCGGAGCGCCGTCGTGCTTGTACACACGCACTCACACTCGTGTGGGATGTACGCACGCTCCTGCGCGAACGCATCGGTCTACCAGCCCTAGAAAAGCTGTCGCTTTGCGTTGCTTTCTCCGGTGGTGCTTTCCTTGGCCGCCTTTGAACCGTCGTACGTACTGTAGGTGCCCCGCGTTCGAGTTTGATACTTTGATTCCCATGCATGCAATGCAAATAATCGATGCCTGCCTCCTCGTGGCGAAAGGAAAAACGGAGAGTTTTTTCTTCCTTTTCCTTTGCGTCCTCCTCCTGGGCCATCCCTGCACGCACTGCCTGGCCCCGTCCGCGCGAGCTTCGAGGCAGTCAGGCAGGCTAGGCTACTACGCTCCCCTCCGCCGAGCCATTGTTGTCAACCCGACTATGATGAGTAGTGGGCCGGCCGGGCGGTAGTAAATTCCATCCATCTCTTCTTGGCGTTAAATGCAGCTTGGTTCTAGGAGTAGCTTTGTGGCCTTGGATTCCTAGGCTGTTTCTTTCTTTTATCCTGGCTTCCTTTAAGTCGAACGGAACAAATGGCATGTCTGCAGTACACCAGATGCAGGCGGGCACACGGGTAGTACGTACAGCTGTTGGATCCATCCAAACGTGAACCATTCACTCTCCCAGACTCCCTTCGTGCTTTTGTTTGATGCGTGTTACGGATTTGGGACGCTCAAAGGTTCTTCTATGTGTTCGTCTCGGTACGTACTGCAAGCTGCTAAGCTAGATTGGGGCTCACAAAGCCATCGACCGTTCCCCTCCCAAAACTTACGACGGATGTGCACAGTGAGCAATTTTCTCTCTGTGTGTCCTGTCAAGTAGAGCGAGTACGAACTGTGCGGCCAGTAAACTTGAGTCAAGCGCGCATAGTACGTATTCAGGTAGTAAAAAAATGTGTGTTGGTAGCTGCCCGCGTAGCAGGGCTAGCACGTACAGTACAGGTACAGATACTACTCCCTACAATGGCCTGCTCGATCGACTGCAGTGCAGCAGGCTCCAGCAATTTCCTTCCTCCCTGCAGCAGTTGCAGTTGCAGCGTCGTCAGGCCTCCTCACGTCAGACACGCACGCTGCACATACACAGCACAGGCGCGCACGTAGCTCCAAGCCAAGCCACCACCGGACGGTGCGCTCGGGCCTTGGTATGGACACGTCCCTATACGCCTCTGCCGCGCCTGCCCCCGCCCTGTCCCGTTCCTTCGTTGCACGCCGAGCAGCAGACCGAGCAGAATCACCAGGGCGGACGCCGTTGCGATTCGCGGAAAACACGACAACGATCGCCCTCCTTTGCGATGCCAAGGGGCACGGCGCCGCGCGCGACGATGCCGGCTCGGGATCCGCGCGCGCGAGCCATCCTGATCGTCTGGGAAAGATAAACTAAACGGTAAACATGAGCGCCGGGGCGAGCTTTGCAGGCGAGATGCGATGCGATCGCGCGCCCATGGATCGATCGAGCTCTAGTTTTGGTAAAGCTCCTTCGCCAGGACCAAGAACGGGGGATCCCTGCTTTTCCTTTCTCCCGCCTTTATCGCTTTGCGGTTGCATTGCAATGCAGGGGAGCTCGCACCTCGCAGCAGCTCTCGTGCTCGGCGACGGGGGGATCGGTTCAGTTCAGGTCAATCTCGCTCGATCGATCCGTCGTCGTGTCGAGCTCGGGGGATCGGGAAAGGAAAGCCGCACACTTTCGCACGGCACGTTACGGGCAATCATGACACGAGCATCTACCTCTGCCTCCGCCCGATCGGTTAGTTAGTTTGCACATCACGTTCCTCGTATCCTTTTACCGGCTCTGTTCCTTCTTCTTCGTTGGCGTCTCGACACTGCTCGCATGCCAGGATTTACCGCTGCGCACGCGAGCCCTTTGATTCTCTCCTCCAGGTCGATCCCTTTGGGGGAAGAAATGTCGCCAATGACGAGCTTATCAGTAAAAATCCATCCCGATGCTTGCCCGATTTATGCAAGGAGGGCACTGTTTCGTTCCTGCTCCCTTTCTTTCTCCACTTGCTCTCGATCGCTTTGCTTTCTGTTCGAAAGACCGACGCCCGCCAAGCTCAGGTCTAAGTTCCGCTGGCGCTGGCTGTTTTGGTTTCAGCACCGGCTGATCGATGTGACACGATGGGTAAAGCATCCTATTATCGCTTATGAAATCAAATCAGTACGCCAAAGCCAGTGCTGAAGCGGAGGCTGTGGAAAAAGCGCCCCTCTTTTCTCTTTCAAAAAAAGGGCAGGAAGCGAGCGTAAACGTGCGTGCGAGACTAAGCCATTATCTCAGGGGGAATGATGCGATCAAGTACGAGATGAAGACGGCATAAGTAAAGTCTTCAATTCAAGTCTGCCTCCAACTAGTAGTACTACGTCTATTTTTTTTGTCTGCACCTGCAGGCAGGCAGGCAGGCTGCAGTATCTGATGCTCTCTGAGCAAAGAAGATCCAGCCATGCCTTGCTGGCGATACACGATCCTCGAATGTGGAAACAAACAAGCCCACTGTTGTTCCTTTCACGCTAATCCAGGTTAGTGCTTCGCGATGCCATTATACTACTCCACTTACATTCTCCTCTGATAATCCCTCTCTATTCTTTCGAGAAGCTAAGCCTAGCAACGGCCGGCGTGCCCAGTTCTCCAGCTTGTTTAATAACAAATCTCACGGCTACTACTACTACGACGATCAGACAAGGCCGGCCTGAAAGTCTTGGTGAAAACAAAGGAGGAGATACACTTGGATTCACGCAAGGCACATCTATCACACATGCGTGGTGACTATTCCGATCGGGGCATGAGGGGAGCAAAAGCGAACAAAAGCAGGGAGGTCCATGATTAATTATCATTCCTAAGCTCGAGAAGGCGACGGCCCCGGTCTCCTCTCATGTGCCTAGGCTAGAAGCGCCATAATCAAACCCCCGCTAACCCTCCTAGGTTCTGTAGATCAGATGCCATGCCACAGCGACACTTTAGAAATTAGGTGTGTTTATCTTGACTGGCTAGTAGGACAAATCTGAAGCCTGTGTGATGGAATTCTGTTGGTGGCTGCTGCATGGGGTTTTCTGGGGAAATTACCAGTTAGGTCATGCACTTTTGGGGCGTAAAGCGTGTGGGAGCGGGAAGGGGAGCTGGGAAATGAGGATAGAAAGGGCAGAGTCTGGAAAGGCAAAGTGCACGTCAACTTGTGTCTGCCAACAAAAGCTTTCTTATAGAGATGCTTACGCTTTCATTCGCTTTGACCACCGCATAAGATAAAACTATCTGAGTGCATTAAAATTCCCATGTAAATCATGCATCATCATCCTTTGAGTCAAGTCTTCCCTTCACTGATTGCATTGTCGTGGCAGGGTGCAGAGGGCTCTTTCTCGTCAAGATACCTTGATACTATCCACTGTCCAGTATAAAGTGGACATTTAAAAAAGATATGAAGTTGAGTAGAGCAGCTTATTGTGTGCAGCGGTAGCACTAGTCTAGTAGTGAATTTTTTTTTAAACAAGCAAAGACAAAATAATTTACCGGTTACCAAAAAAAAATTTAACGTGAAACCGGCCGAAAACAGCTATCACGGGGCACACACGGTTGCCCTTTCTAGCAACACAAACTGCACACGCACACACGGACGCACGCACCCCATAAAAAGCATGGTCGTCGACGAGGTTGCCCAACAATATCGTCGTCATCACTCTTTACCGACTACGAGCTTCACCAAAGAGTGACTATCTAGGAAGATCTCATGCCAAACGGCCTCGTGAAGTCCATGCCGGCCCATGCAAAACAGATGACCCTTCACGTACAAGGGAGAGATGAGCAACACGAGCTCCGACAAAGATCTTCATCACCAAACCTCCCCTCACGGGTCATCATCATCGCTCGAAACAACCTAGCTTTGCCATATAAGGAACCCGACATGAAGACGAGTCGAGCACGTCGGAATAAGAAGCCAACTAACAAGGTCATGTTGGAACCAAGATCCATCGCACACCAGCGTCGTTGTCGCCGCGCAAGTCCCACACGGAACCCACGCATCGTCGATCGGGAACCTTTCAATAGTGATGTCATGCATGGATAGCCCTAGGAAAGCGTGAAGGGGATCAATGATCTTCAAAGGGAGGACCTAAAGAGGCAAAACAATGTGAGAGACGCCACTGTCGATCGAGCATGCGAAGTGCCTAGGCTTTCTCCCGAAGAACATGACCCGTGTTGCAGATGTTGAAGAAATCCATGGCAGCGCTCCCAAGCAGGGCTACGACGTCCACAGACACCGTCACCAGGAGGCAAACCCGGGCAGAGTTTCGCCCGGAGCAAACCAACAACCACCACGCAGCCGACCATTGTTGTCACGTGCACCTCCAAAAACATAAACAACACCATTGACATGCCAGCACCAACGAGTAGTGATCCTTGGCGTTAATCTGATCTGCATGACACGAGCACCCCCTGCCTGGTGCGCCAACTTACTAAGGATTGTTTCTATTATCCCATGATAGTCTCACTTACGAAGATCGAAAAAGAGTTTATTTGTTTGGAAATCGGCTCGGGTCAGCAGGTTTGGATCTCAAAGATAAAGACAATGACGATGAAGTTCTCTGGACTTTATTTATGAGATGATCGAGAGCATACACGTGTTTATAAGATGGATCTCAACGGGTTTATAAAGATACATGACAAGCGTATATCAATCTAGGGTTTATGACTAGAGACTAAAGTCTATGACTTGGGTGTAGACGACGTGCCCCCGTCAGATGAATGTATCCCGGTATATATATAGTCATTGGTGGTGTAAGAGTCCCGATTAGCCACGCTAGGTCTTCATATTTCCTTGTATGTCAAGTTGATCTTCGATATCCCTTCAATATACATCTGGTCTTCAGGGTCCTCTCGGAAGTCTTCTTGCAGCACAACAGATCAGGTCGGTTGAGAGCTCCTGGATGTGGGCCTTCGAGTCACGAGAGTTAAGGTCTTCGCGCGAACAAAATAAGGCTCATGTATTTTAAAATCCTTAATCCGTCCATCACTGACAATCCCCCGATCAGTATATTATGCACTTAGGCAAGAAAACACGGCCTACTATAGTGACTAAGGAGTTAACTACTCATGTATAAGGGAATCCTATCCTAGGACTATTGATCCTACGTATCCTCATTATTGAGGTCTAAGTCACTATCTTGCAGATGACGCCTTTGCCAAGTCTTTGGACGCTTTTCGATAGTGTAGTACTTGATTTCTTCTGATTATGAGGATTTCGCTGGTAGGGTGATCTTGTAGTCTCCTCGTGTTTGCTGGGAGTTGCTTCTCTTTATCTCGTTATTGTTGCCTTCGTGGTTCTAGGTCATATTTGTTTGAAATCTATATGTTTGAAATTTGGATGAGAACTGGAAGAAACCATTTTCCTGTCTAACGACCATGCTAACTAAGGTTCTCCTACAATTAGGATGACTCTGATACCAATTCTGTGCCCCCCTCCCCGGATTAATCCTCCAAGAATCCTTGTTATGCATACACCACGATCCCATGATCAGTCTATCGTGGCACATAGCCGACAAGTATCAAAGTACACCCATTACTTAAGTGGATACAACTCATACCTCACTTGCCATTATGGCTACAATGATCAACATCAGTGGAACTTTATCAAGCGTAGAGTCCGAGCCATGCCTTAATCTACAAGCAGCTGACTGGGAGAATGTCATAGCTCGCATAGTCGTCATCGTCACCTTCTTCTCGATATCTGACCAAGTTAATAGCCAGGGACAATGCCAGTGAGTACTTTGAATCTACTTTCTAACCACCTTAAGAGAACAATAATAGCAAGAGGATATGCAATATGGTTGTGGTAGGAGGGCTCCATGAGAGGTTCTTTTCTCAAATAGTTTCTCTTGTAGATATAGCATCTACATATCTTTGTTGAAAACTTTTGTAAAAATATTTGGAAACCCTTTTTGAAAAGTTTTGGAAAACACTAGGATTGGGTCACCCATTTCTCATCTCATGGTCTTTACGCGATCGACTTTTCCATCCTCTGTGATCCTTCGAGATCACCTCGCCTTCCTCTATGGTCACACTGGACCACCCCTTTTAGAAATCTCTTTCTGTTCCAAAATCCTGTTTGAAAACAAAACCAACACCTCTCTACAACAACCTTCCCAACCGTCCATGACCGTGGACACGGCTATTAGAATATATTTACACTCTACATAGGTTGTACACTTTACCCACACCATCCGGGTACCCTGCTGATCCCTTATGGATCGTGGATTGAGTAACCGATCAAGACTCTCTGAATGCCAGTATGGCACATGCCCTACCCAATGAGTTGTTCCCCTCAACACTGGGACACCATGTACAGTTCAAAAGCCAACCGGAGTGCACCACTCCATCTTGAGTGTGCACTTTCAATGAGAGGCTCATAGTATCGCCCGACCGCTCACATGGGTGGTCCTACCTCCCCCAGGTCATTGTAGCCATAGATGACCCTTTTTGTAAGGGAAGCACAAAATTAGACGGAGATGATCCCTTATATAGTTGCGAGGCATCGCATACCAGAGTGAAAAACTTCAAGCCAAGGCCCGTCCCATACCAGGGTAATGTGGTTGCACGGGTTAATTGTTCTAGCAAAACTGCAAAGAAATGGGTGCGTTTTCGTAACCATTTTCCTCCTTTTCCTTCAACATCTTTTGTAAAACAAAACCCTTTTTCTTTCTCAACTTCTCTTAGTAGGTCAGACGTCACCAAGGTTTTACCATAAAACATTTTGTAAAAACTTTTCTGGGGTCTTCCTATACTATAGTTTGCTTTGGCTAAAACGGGGTCTCCAAAGGGGTATGATGTTATACACCACTTACCATACTAGGGACAAGTAGGTATCACCAAAGGGGGTTGTACTTATTAGTACCAATGTGTAATGGTTTGGAGGATCCAAGCCACTACCAGATATAGATCATCATATAATAAAGCAATGTTGTTTTTATAAATAGTAGGTAAACCATGCATAAGTAAAACAGTAGGACAAGGCTTATGAGTAAGAAGGTGGTTTGCCTGTGACCAACAATATGGCAATATGTCCCTGATCTTCTTCTTAGAATCCCATAAAAACCAATAATAGCCATTTTCATCGGGTCTTCGATATAAGCGCAACTATCGTCGTCAGGGAGCACGCATGCAAACAAGCAAAGGCCACAATCAACTCAAGGCATATAAGCATCAATACAATACAACAAAAAACATAAAATACAATACTAACTTCAGTAGGTTTTGATAGATTGAGTTTATAGCAATTGGAAATACTTTATTTGCATATGTGGGGCTTTCTTTCATGATTTAATTTTCAAATACCACTTAAAGAAGGGGTTCGGATCTAAGGCTTGGATCTGCATGATATCAATATGCGAAAATTATATCAATAGATAGGTATTGAAATAACAAGGCCAACAAAAGTGTTTCAGGATTTTATCATTTTTCTTTAATTAGATATGGATTTTTAGGTGGAAATAGCTCTAGTTTAGGTGAATAATTCACCAGAAAAGATCTGGAGGTCAAATAAATTTGTCCTCAAAGATTTTTTAGATTATTTATTTTGTGATTTTTGAGAGTTGGAATCACTTAAAAACAATTATCAGAATACCCTTGGGAAAATCCCAAAGTTAGTTATGCCGACACTTTGTCTTTTTAACAAGATTTATTTTATAGGTCCAAACAGTATGAGACAAATGACAATTAATAGGTATTACAAATACCTTCCAGTAGAAATTGGAATCACTATTTTTGGAGTTTCATAACTATTACTATGATTCATCTAGTGAAACAATCCTAGATAGAAAGGTTTAATTCACCAAAATTTAACAGAGGCTCAATAAATAGTGAGCTCCTAGGTTTTGATAGGTATTTATATACTTCATCAACGAGAGTTGGAATGAGGTCCACACATTTCATGGTTTGGTCTAGAGAAATTTCTAAACTCAAATATGAATTGTATTTATTATTTTTGTTTAAGGAACCCTAGAGATCCACTTGGCATGAGACCAACGCTAGTTAATAGGTATTTCAAAAACCAACCAGATTAAGTTGGATTTACTTTATGTGGTGATGTGGAACTCCCTGGAAGGTTTATTGATTGAAAAAGGTACTAATTTGGAGATCAATTTACAGAAAAGATACAAATAATATTTGGTAAAACTTTTGGTACTTACATGTTAGTTAAAACACTGAGGTACATGATAAAATTTTGATATGGACACATACTATAAGGTCCCCCGGATTTATCATCCGAGAAAACCCTGTTATGCACATATCCACGTTGCCATGATCAGTGAGCAATGGAGCATAACCTACAAGTATCATTACAACATCCAGAACTTAACGAATACAATACATACATAGATGCCATTATGGCTACAAAATATTTGGCATCGAATCTTCATCAAACGTAGAATCCAATCATGCCTTAATCTACAGGCAACTAGCTGGGAAGACGGCCTAGCTCGCATAGACGTCAACGACTCCAAAGTCCTTCGTGCTTATAAAAGTCTAGCAAAGTAAATAGCCAGGGACAATGCGAGTGAGTACTTTTGAATGTACTCGTAAACCACCAAGATAAGGTAAAAAGATAATGCAATTTCGGCTGTGGAGATATATCTCTTTATCTATGGTTGTTTTTGAAAAGCTTAGATTTCTCTTGTAAAAATGGCATCTCTATAGCTTTGTTGAAAATTAGTTTTGAAAACTTGTCTCTATTTTAAAAATCTAGATATCTCCATATCCTTGTTGAAAACCTTTTTGAAAAATAGTTTTTAGAAAAAACCTCTTTTAAAACACCTTCGACCATCCATGGTCAAAACGAAACATCATCCTCATGTTCTCTCGTGACCAAGTCACATCCTTATTATCCTTCTCAAACCATCACTTGGATACTCCTGGCAATCACCTTTCCAACTATACTTGATGATGGACACGGATATTTGAATAGATTATACTCTGCAGAGTTTGTGCACTTTACCCACAAGATTCAATACATCCATCAGGATGACACCACATCTTGCTACACCGCGTGTACGGGGGTCCGGATGGTTGCTTAGTTCCCCCAGAATGAGTACCTGACTCCTCGAGTTTGAATCTCCCTACCTCACTTTCTGGATCATTTCCCCTTCTGTACTCCCATAAACTATACCGTCCGTGGGACCTCCATAGTTTCAGCCGACCTCCACAGAGACAATAGAACCTTCCGGGTAGGACGACCCTCTAAGTGGATAGGAACCGGCTTCAGGGGACTCGGACCCCTTTCTACGCATTATGGCATAGCCCATGCTAAGGAAAACAAACTACAAGCTATGCCCCAACTCTTGGGGTAATGTGGTTGCACAGATAAGTTGGTCCGGTAAAAGACTAGAGCATCCCTTTTCAACATCGAGTTCATATTTCTCATTCTTCCTCATCACCTTTATTTCTTTAAAACATCCACTTGGAAGCGATGCCTCTTCCCAAGGGTTTTTTCAAAACATTTTCAAGACATTTGTAGTGGGGTAAATCCCCAAAATAGTTTGGTTTATCAAATCCGGGGTTTCCAATGAGGTAGGATGCTAACCATCGTACTCTCAATCTAAAGGGATAAAGGGTAGGTATACATCAGGGTGGGTGTCATATGGGACACCAAGTCATAACTTGGAGGAGCCAAGTTATTATCGCAGAAATAGTAAAACAAAACATGCGGGTAATAATGTAGTTTATTAAGGAGATATAAAAACAGGTAATAAAAGGAGTAGGACAAGTATCAGAATTATGGAAATGGTGGCTTGCCTATGATCAATGAGATGTCCCTATACTTCTTCTTTAGATAACCAGAATACCAATAATAATGATAAGTTCCCTTGATCTTGTCATCAATACAATCGCAACTATCGCCATCATCGAGTATACATGCAAACAAGCAATGCCACAATCAAGACAATGCATACAAGTATCAACATCATAGAGAAAACAATAGAAGAGCACATAATCTACTTCAGTAAGGTTTGGGATAATGACTTTAGAGAGATTGGAATTGATTTGGAAGCATTTGAAGGAATTCCAATATGATTTATAGTCCAAGAACTACTTAATTGAGCGGTTTTCGATAAAGGAAGGGTTCTTTATGATCCCATTGTATAGAAATGATATCATCAGATAAGTATTGATAAAATGAAACCAACAAAAGTGGTTTCACTAATTTATCAATTTTCTTTGATTTACTATGCATTTTCTAGTGATAAAAGCTCTAGTTTTAGAAAATAATTCATAAGAAAAGATTTATAGTTCCAAAAATTATTTAGTCTTAGGGTTAGGTAGTGTTTGATGGAATGATTCAGTGAGAGTTGGTATCATTTCATAAAAATTACCAGAATGCCCTCGGGAAAATCCCAAAGTCAGTTCTGGAGGGTATTTGTCTTTTTCACTAGATTTAATCTATAGAGGATTTTGATATGATTCTAAAGACACATGCTAGGTATTTGAAACACCTTTCTTTAGAAATTGGAATCAGTATTTTTGGAGATATAGAGCTTCTAAAGTGATTTTATTAGTGAATTAACCATACATAGAATAGTTTAATTCACTAAAAATCAACCAAGGCTAAAAAATTATTAGGATCCTAGGATTTGAGAGATATGATGGTTGATGAGTTTTGAGAGTTAGATTTAGGTCAGGATCATAGGGTTTATGTTATTTTTACTATGGGTAAACTAGGAAGCAAACTAAGGTTAGGCCAGGGTGACATGCAAAGTATCTGTGATACCTTTCAGTACCCAAGGGTTCATTCTAATTGGAGTTATAAAACTCATAGAAATATTTTATTAGAAAAAAGGCTACATCTATGTAGGTATTTTATTATGATTAAACTAGACAAACACTTCGTGAAATTATTGTACGGCATGTTGAAGAAAACATTTAGAAAGCCTAAGAATTTTAGATCTGGTCAATTTGAGTTGGTTTCCATTTTCAAACAGATTTAAACCAAACATGTACTGAGAAGATCTGGGGAAAAAGATTAAAAGAACAAGGGCTGCCAGGCCAGATCTAAGCGGGAGTGGGTCGGGAAGGGTGAATCCATCCTAGATGGGTGATGACGCGCGCTGGCTCAAACGGCCCGGGCAGGGTCTTCCTATCAGCGAGGGCAAAGGGGCAAAGCGGTATCGGTGGATCTACATCATACAATTAGAAGCGGATCAAGGACGTAGGGCATCTTCCTCCTCCCGACGCTTACTGGCGAGAGGAAACCCTAGACAGAGGCAGGGAGAAGAGGGGAGGCTCACCAGGGGCTTGAGAGGTGCAAGAGAGGGTGCTGGATGATGCGGTGCTTCGAGATGAGCCTAGAGAGGGGCGACTGATGACTGGGTTCCTGCACCAATAATAGGATTATTGTAGTACTTGTAGTAGCAAATATTTAAAGAGTTTGTCCCGATGGGATCTCGGTGAACACGACCCCGCAGCCATGTTGTCAACGCGACCACGTTCGCACCCAAACCGTGGTTTGGAAATAGCCTATTCTATAAGTTGCTAGGATAAATGAATTTAAGATGTTTTGTAATAACTACTACTAGGACTAGAAGAAAACTAGAACAAAAGTAAAACTGAAAAGAGGTGAATCCAATGAGATGAAATATTAACGCTATGATTCCTCAAGTAATGTTGTGTATACCGGTGGGCATGATAAGTGCTTATGGAATAGATGTTAACTATAATTGTGGCGGTCCATCATATACTATTGTCTTCCACCATTGGTAAGTGGCAACTAGACAACTCAATTGTCCACACCTCTTCGAACATGGGTCATCTCGTAAGAGAATATTGTATTAAGGTGACAAGACCAATCAAGGTAACCAGAGAAAAGGCATTAAGTTCTATGGACAATCGTACTCCTAAGCATGTGTGTTAGTCACAAGATATCCCGTCTGTCACTTTGGGGTCAAGCAATTCGCAACACTATACATATCTATATCATGAGTGATCTTGAGGGAATTCTGGGCGGTGCATCCTAAGCTGTTATTGCCTCCGCAAATCACTTATAGCAAATAGCCTATTAGTTCTACCCATGGACTTCTCATGTACCCATGGAAGAGTAGAGACTAATGATAAATTTTGTGACACTCCGTGAATCCCTAGTAAATTCCTCAACAATGGATTGGACGTCTCCAATCACTAGAATATTGTCATGAATAGAACAATGTAAAGAGAAAGCACAAACATATTAATTAACAAGAACACACCACACTTCAATTACTCAAATCATCATAACATTAATAAAAGGGGGTTAAGCCATGTTACAATCCATCACGGAGATCATGATGGGGAAGGATGAAGGAGTAGCGGCGATGGAGATGGTGATGATGGCGCGGTGATGGTGGCTTCAGCGTGGTGATGGCAGCTGATGGCTATGATAATACAACACTTTGTAGCTATATAAATTGTGTCATTTGTCTATTATATCATGCTCCATCTAACTATTGCTATGCCTGATATGCATGATTACTTGCTTTTATTAAATTCAATATGAGCTGTGCACATTTAGTAGTTTAGGTAGAATTTTATCCCTCTTCCTTGTCTTTCACATGTGTGTAGGTGTTGATGATGATTATGGATAAAACAAAGGCAAAAGGAACAAAGAGAGCATAGTATGGAGGAGCTGTAGGGACCAGACTTAGCCATTTGAGGTGTTGGAAAAGTGATTTTTTCCAACTTATCAAAATAAATATCCAAGACCATAGGGTTGTAGCCCTCGATGATACGACCTCAACGAGCCCAAGAACACCCAAAACGGAGTTTATATGAAGAAATGGTGACCAAAATACTAAAGAGTACACATGATTTAACGAGCAACTATATGATCGGAGCAATAATTCTGGCCGTATAGTTACGCCCGTATAGTTGTAAAAAGGGTCGGAAACGACGGGATTTCGCCCTTCGGAAGCTCCAGAACCTTCCCTAAGTCATATGACGGTATTGGGGGAACCCTAGGGCACCCCTAGGCCTATATAAGAGGGAAGAGAGGAGGAAGCCACAATACAACATATACAAGATCTAGATCCCATCTACCGCCTCCACGATGACGCCCTGCCGCCGTGCCGCTTCCATAGCCTCTAGAGCTCCACCAAGATCTAGATCTCCATCAACACCATCA
The DNA here is from genome assembly GCA_916181665.1 of Avena sativa. Lineage (NCBI taxonomy): Eukaryota > Viridiplantae > Streptophyta > Magnoliopsida > Poales > Poaceae > Avena > Avena sativa. The sequence continues at coordinate 620,244,385 of OV702288.1, read as the reverse complement.
AGCCATCCAAGCAAGAAGAGGAGGAGAAGGAGGACGCCGCCATCACCATGCCGACGCCACCATCACCGCGTCGTCATCACCATCTCCATCGCTTCTACTCCTTCATCCTTCCCCATCATGATCTCTGTGATGGGTTGTAACATGGCTTGAACCCCCTTTTATTAATGTTATGATGATCTGAGTAATTGAAGTGTGGTGTGTTCTTGTTAATTAATATGTTTGTGCTTTTTTTCTTTACATTGTTCTATTCATGATATTATGCTAGTGATTGGAGACATCCAATCCATTGTTGAGGAATTTACTAGGGATTCACGGAGTGTCACAAAACATATCATTAGTCTCTACTAGTCCATGGGCCTGACAAGTTCATGGGTAGAACTAATAGGCCATTTTCTATAAGTGATTTGCGGAGGCAATAGCAGCTTAGGATGCACCGCCCATTAAGATTTAATTTCTCAAGATTAGTCATGATATAGATAGGTATAGTGTTGCGAATTGCTTGACCCTAAAGTGGCATACGGGATATCTTTTGACTAGCACCATTGCTTAGGAGTATGGTTGTCCATAGAACTTAATGCGTTTGCTCTGGTTTACCTTGATTGGTCTTGTTACCTTAATACACTATTCTCTTACGAGATGACTCATGTCCGAAGAGGGTGTGGACAATTGAGTTGTCTAGTTCCCACTTACCAATGGTGGGAGACAATGGTATATGAGGGACCGCCACAATTATAGTTAACAGCTGTTCCATAAGCACTTATCATGCACACCGGTATACACAACATTACTTGAGGAATCATAGCATTAATATTTCATCTCATTGCATTCACCTCTTTTCAGTTTTACTTTTGTTCTAGTTTTCTTCTAGTCCTAGTAGTGGTTCTTACAAAACATCTTAAATTCATTATCCTAGAACTTATAGAATAGGCTATTTCCAAACCATGGTTTAGGTGCGAACGTGGTCGCATTGTCAACACGGCAGCGAGGGCCGTGTTCGCCGAGATCCCATGGGACAAACTCTTTAAATATTTGCTGCTACAGGTACTACAATAACCCTATTTTGGTGGAGGAACCCAGCCCATCAAATTGGCGCCGTTGCCGGGGAGACAGGTGTTTGGTTATATACTCGCACATAGTTTATTTATGTTTGTTGCTATTATCTTACTACTTTCTTTTATATTGAAAACAATAAAAAATTACAAAACCAAAAATTTATAAAAAACTATTGCTAGTAATCATGTCTTCCGAGATAAATTTTGTTTAAGAGATAATACAAGCATTGGAGGAGATAAAGGATTCAAGTTCATCAAGCCTGGTTGCTAGACATGAGCTGATAAAGAAATTGCTGGACCAATTAGAAATGCATTCATTATGGTTGCATGCTAATGATAGATCTTATTGCACAATTTGTATAACAGATGACCACCTTAATTTTCAATGTAAGTATTCCAACAATCCTACTCTAGCAAATTATAATAGAGATAAATCCTATGCTAGTTTGGAAGAACTAGAATATGTTCTTTTAAAAGGTGCATCTGAAATGGTATTTAGACTAGGAAGTATTGATGTTGAAAGTGAAGCACCAGATGGAGTTTTTAATTTAGTATACCTCATATTCCTCTTTTGCAAAAATAATTTAAGTGGAGAGGAAAAGGAGCACAGGGAAGAGGAGGAAGAACGGGTTGATCACCCGCTCACACCTTCAACTCCTACTTTTGATTCTATCATTGCTATTAAAACACTAGTCGATGAAAAGGAGGAACAAAAAGGTGAGGTTGACAAAGAGAGTCACACTACAACTTTTGTATATGATGCCTCTCACTCTAGTAGTGATTTTTATGATGCTAAAACTATTGATAATTATTCCACGGAGGACTTGTGCCTAGACACTCATATGGAGAGTATTAATAATAATGAACTAGAGATAGAACCTTGCTATACTAACATGCAGGGTCCTGAACTCCCTGCTATGAAGGAAGAATACTATGAAGTGTTCCCCTACAAAGGTAACCAAGGTAAAGAGTTAAGAATTTTATATGAATCTCAAATTCTCTCATTGGAGCTATACACGGAGGCATGTTCACCAAGCTTGGTGCATCAACACTCGCTTGAAAGCGAGAACTTATTCATCTACATGATGCGATGCACCGTAAGTGGGTACGACTCCGACCGAACTCTACTTCAAGATGCTCTAAGCTGGTATGTACAACCTCACCTCGAGCCGATATCCCTTGGGATCCAGGTGGGTAATGTATGGAGCATCCTAGCCTGACTTTATGGCTTTAAAGAGAGTGCCTCTCGGGAGGCAAGAAGTCATTAGGCGTATTTCTTAGTTTTTTTCTTGAGTCTAATTGCATTCATGTTGCATTGGCACTTTTATTCTTCGCATGTCTTTCTATTAGAGTAATCTTGTTGAAAATTTCAAAAGGTAGAATTTATTGTTACTATGTGTTGCATAAACTCGGTTGTACTTAAATCCCATTTTATACATGCTAAATGTTGGTCAAAAATTTAATCTATCATTTTTCTGTCAAAACATTGTGTTTCGCTCAGTTTCAGGTTAAGAAAGAATTCACGAAGAAATAGAATTTTTTTGATGTATACAGAAGGTTTAACGACCAACTATATAGCGGGAATAAAAATTCCGACCGTATAGTTCCAGTCGTATAGATAATTTTTCCATCGACAATTTTTCTTTCATTAGTACTGACGGTTTAACGACCAACTATACGGCGAGAATAAAAATTCCGGCTATATAGTTTCGGTCGTATAGATATCGATGTTTTTGTACAATTTCTTTTCTAGGTATAGAGGGTTTGACGACCAACTATACGGTGGGAACAAATTGTTCCGGCTGTATAGTTCTAGTCATATAGCTACGCCACCAGGTGTAAACCCTAAAATTTTGACAGCAGGCCAACTATACGACGGGAACACATTGTTTCGGCTGTATAGTTCCGCCCGTATAGTTGCGTCTGACCACAAAATTGCTATGGGAAGGTAACCCCTATATCAAAATTTCGATATACTTTCTCCCTACTTCTTCTAAAAACCTCGAAACTCGAGGGGAGCCGAATATATGTAAGAAAAAAGTTCTACCTAAGAAACATCCTAGACTGTAATTCTCTATAGAAGTTCATGTTTTCTTTTTATTTTTCTTTTATCGGTGGGGTAAACGAACTATGTTCGTATACAAAACCGATGCATTTTATTTTGTGTGTTATTTTCGTAGGGACTTGAACCTTGTGTGATGACGTGTACGGTAGTGCCAACCGTGCAAACACTCGCATGAGCCACTTGGTTGCTTCAATTCAATGTTTCAACAATCAGTGTCTGGTAAAACCTTCCAACTTGAACCTCTTTTAAATAAGCATATAGGGGTTGCACACTCATGTTTCATATTTTGTCTCACTTACACTTCATCACAATCTAGGAGAAGCGCACTTCTAGAATTAGTTTGTTGACTTAAGTGTGGTGTTTAGGTTGATGAACCGACTCAGCGGGACTTATATTTTTTATCACTTGTGAGATAAACCCGTGTCTTTAAAAACACAAAATAGTTGGTCTTCTTTCTAGTCATGTTCCTACCATGTTCTTAAGGAAGGCATACACTGGATCACAAAACATTCATTGAAGCAAAGGTTCTTTGTCCATCAAAGTAGAGGTTAAAAGCACCTCAATGGTAAAGTGTGTCACCCTTGCTTTAACTTAAGCTTGGGGAGGTAACCGCTTCTTATACTCTCTTTTGATAACTGCATTTTCTCTTTTGTTTACATGATCTTCTCAAGTGGATATTTGAAAAGTTCTTAGCTTGGGGAGGTTATTTTTCATGCGTAGAGTCTTGTGCAAAGTTATTTATCTTAAAAAAATTTCATGCTATTGTGTATCTCTCTGTTTTTGAATGCTTGCTTAGGTGATTTTTTGTTCATATTTATATAAGAGATATACTTGCTCATGTTAGGCCCCATAAGAGACATGCCATAGCTTTGATGCACATTTTTCAACTTTTATCTAGCTTGTGAAAAATATTGTGATTCTCTAAATATACATTGCCATGTTCTCTACATTTTGAAAAGAAGAAGAAAATATATAATAAATAAGTTCTTCGAAACTTGCTAGTTGTCAATGTTCAGAATTGTCTTAAGTGAATGGTTATGCAGTAGCACGACCCCATAGTGTTGGAAATGATGGTCTTAATAGATGCTTACTGAGTGAGTTGTCAAATACGAAATGATGTTTCAAAGTTTTGAGATTACATATGCCAAAATTTTGACTTGGAAATCAAAGTGAGATATTGCTTTATGCGTGTCTTGCACCACTATCGCACAACATGGGATGCTAACAACTCCGCTGGCCTTTGGACAATCCAAAAAGAGGAAACTCTTGGAGTTTGGCTATGACTTGCCCAACATATGTAGCAAAAATGCTATATTTGGGTATGCATTGGTATTCTCATGGGCCTGCATTAAAAGCAAAAGTTAGAATACTCCTCTGACCGTTATGAGAAATCATTATACCAAAAAGGGAAACCTTGGTAATGGTCATGAGTGTCCTTCCTATCCTACACAGTCTTGATTGAACATATACCACTCTTTTGGCATGGTCTCGTTACTAAGAAATATATTTTCTATGAGCTCAACAATCAAAGTTTGCACTTGAGACACTTTAATAGATGACATGAGTGGGAAACATTGGAAAACTCTATTTCTATTTATGATTGACAACTAACCATTTTCAGCTTTGCCTTATACAAATAAAAATACAAAAATACAATAAAGTGCGTACAGAAGGATCACAAGTTTACTTGCAAGCTAGATTTAACTTTGAGATGGGGCATAGAAGTTTTTGACTAATCTCTAGTGGTTTTGAATAATATAACTGAGATTGTCTTGTATGATTATGTGCTCTCTTGCTTTGAGCTTGTAGGAAAAACAAGGATACGGTGCATTGATTTTCAATGATAAGCAAGATCATATCCATTAAGTTATCGATCCGTTTTGCTCGAGGACGAGCAAGATCTAGCTTGGGGAAGTTGATGGCTATTATAATACAACACGTTTTAGCTATATAAATTGTGTTATTTTCCTATTATATCATGCTCCATCTAACTATTGCTATGCCTGATATGCATGATTACTTGCTTTTATTAAATTCAATATGAGCTGTGTAGATTTAGTAGTTTAGGTAGAATTTTATCCCTCTTACTTGTCTTTGACATGTGTGTAGGTGTTGATGATGATTATGGATAAAGCAAAGGCAAAAGGAACAAAGAGAGCATAATATGGAGGAGCTGTAGGGGCAAGACTTAGCCATTTGAAGTGATTTTTCCAGCACCTCAAATGGCTAAGTCTGGCCCCTGTAGCTCCTCCATACCGTGCTCTCTTTATTCCCTTTGCCTTTGCTTTATCCATGATCATCATCAGCACCTACACACATGTCAAAGACAAGGAAGAGGGATAAAATTCTACCTAAACTACTAAATATGCAAAGCTCATATTGAATTTAATAAAAACAAGTAATCATGCATATCAAGCATAGCAATAGTTAGATGGAGCATGATATGATAGGAAAATGACACAATTTATATTGCTAAAAAGTGTTGTATTATCATAGCCATCAGCGACCGAGGGGAGTTTGGCGTCGGGAAGATGCTCGCGCCCGAGTCACGCTGACGCAAGCTTTGGGCTCGTCGGGAATGCCTCTAGGGGTTGCTGCATTTCGAAGATAAGGGCAGGGTTAACTTCAAAAGAGCAAGGGGAGTCCGGGAGGGTGACTTGCAGGGAGTGAGAGCAAGAGGTGGAGGAGCTACGCTCAGATCTTTGCCATGGCCGAGAGATCCCTTCTCTCTTTCTCTCAGGCAAGATAGAGCAGGGGAGAGGGAGTGGAGCCTGGGGGAGATAAGTGAGAGCCAGGGGATGCAAATGAGGTAGGGAGGGATTGTTGGTTTGGCTTCTAGATTTATAAACCAAAGAGGAGAGGCTCATGGTGGAACGTGTCTATGAGGAGCAAGAGGAGGGGTGAAACCAGGGGTGGTTTGTTCCTATGGGCAGTGGAGGGGTTTCTGGTCATGGTGTGGGAAGTAGGGAAAGATGGCAGCATCTATGAGGGAGTATTAAACACAAGACACGACATTGTCTTTGTCTCCCTCTCTTACAAACACTAAAGACAAGGTTTTTAGAGCTTGCTACAGTGTTGTGGCCAAAGGGGTGAGAATTGTGCTATGCAAGTTTGGTTGATCAGCTAGGTGAGGGTTTTGTGGAGTTTTGCTTAGAGGATTTGCTTAATGTGAAAAATTGATCATCTAGATGGTTATGAAGGAAGTCTAGAAACTTGACTTTTACAAGATGAGGAAAATGTGTTGGTAGATGGGTATGGACAAGGTATAGCTCCCAGAATTATTTGACATTTTTCCAAAGATTTATAGTCTACTTAAAATCATTTATTCAAAAGTTTTGAATTGGTTTTCAGAAGCCCAGTTGATATTTTTACATTATACAAGGTTGGTTTTTTATGTGAGATGGTCTTGGATACCAAGTTACACTTTGGAGAATTTTCCTAGAATTTAATGGTAAGGAAAAGTATTTTTAAGCAATTATTTCTTGTTTTTTCCATTTAAGAAAAAGGGCAAAATGAAACAACAAAGCTTCTCAAAAATATTTATTTTTGAGATGGGAAGGTGGTGTATAAGATATTGGCCTCAAATGTACCTTGATTTGACAAAGTACTTTGGAGAAAAACAAACTTTCCTTTATAGGAGAAGTTTTGGAGATTAGGCAAAAGGGGGAGTTAAATAGTTTTAGGGTCCAAATAATTATGGAATTTATTTGAGATATATTTATATCCAAGGTAGATGATGTACTCTTGAAATATCCATCATTTTCAACCTTGTGTTTTGAAACTGGTAGTTGGTTTTGGACAAGAACAAGGATTAGAGGATCTAGGGCGTTGATATTTTTATACCACCTAAACCTTGTTGGATTAGTGAGCTCAGATCTCACCTTGATGCAAGTGATATATGTATGGATATAACAAGTTATTCAATGTACCATGAGTTGGGCTTGGTTGGATTTGAGTAGGTCTAGGAGTGATGACAAACTTTGATGAAAATAAGACTACCATAGTAGATTATTATGAAGCCCCATAAACCATGTGGGTTTAAGAAGCACAAAGCTCCATTGGAATCAAGTAAAGTGTGGATTGATATACCATGGTTAGTAGGTCATAACCATGCAAAGAGTTGGTCAAGGGAAGGTATCATAGAGATGGGAGCTTCTACCAAAGTAGGCATGATGGAAAGAGTTGCAGAAAAGATTGTTTTCTTGCCTACTAAACCATCAAGAACAAATGGGTTCGAGGATTATCTAGCCAAGAGCAAGAGTGGGCCTTGGTAGTACTTATGATGGTATACAAGATGGTTCAAGTGTATTTCCAAAATTGCACCAGGGTTGGAAATGAGGGAGACTCAAGGATGTGATATTGATAACAGATTTCCAGACTTGGCTGGCAGATTTGTAGTTTTTGACTATAATCCAAGAGAGGATGATTTTGAGATGATGCTAGGTTCCAAATCATCATCATGTGGATGATTATTATGTGTAGATTGAGTAGGATAGATCCAGGCTTGATATTGGTCTTCATTGACTTGGAAGCTTGTAGAAGAGGATAATTTCAGGAGTGATCTATTAAGGGTTTTAGATGATCACCAGGTGGCTAGCGGTAAGATCCAAATTTGGAAACTTGCTTACTAGTTTGTAATGTTATATTTTCTTGGTCCTATAGGATGGGTTCCTATGGTAGATCACACTACTTCCTAGGCAAACAAGTCAAACAACATATCAAGGCAATTCATCTAGCAAACATCTTAAGTCCACTACTAAAGATACCACCAAGCTTAGCTTGAGGTATGGGTAGTTATTTTGAAGTGGTTGTGTTTTGAAGTAGGTAAGAGTACTTGGTACTTCTACCAAGAATGGAATCCAAATGTTTTGCAAGAAGTTTTGGAAAAACTAGAGGTAAGTGATACGTCCATTTTGCATCACTATTCTATATCATAATTAACTGTTATTCATTGATATATTTCATATTAAGAGATGCTACTTATGTAATTTCATATGTTTTTGCATGGTTGATGACTTTTGGAGCATGGACCGCTGCAGTCAGGATTCTGATGGAAAAGGTGCTGTTTGGAGGCAAAATTCGTGAAGATCAGAAAATCCAGGAAAATATACGGAAAATCCTATTTTCCAGAAGACGAAGGAAGCTAGAAGGAGGAGTGGAGATGGGCCACAGGGGGCCCACACCACCCCCTGGCGCGGGCAAGCCTAGGCGACGCCACCAGGTGGCGTTGCTACCCAAGCCCACCTCCATCTCTCCCCTCTGGCGTATATAATCCTCCCGAAACCCTAATACTCGGGGAGCGACCACAGAAAGATTCTGCCGCCTCTGCGGGGCGGAAAACACCGAGAGAGAAAGATCTCTCTGGTAGACAGAATTCTGCCGGGGGAATTCCTTCCCGGAGAGGGGAGATCGTCGCCATCAAAACCACCATCAAGCTGGACTTCATCGGGATCATCATCATCACCATCACCACCATCATCACCATTAGCACCCTCATCACCATCTCCATATTGCTGTAACAATTGGGTTGAATCTTGCATAGTTCTTAGGGGAAACTTTCCCGGTGTTGATTACTCTTTGTAGTTGATGCTATTGAGTGAACCACTGAATTATTGTTTATGTTCAGATTGTTATACATCATTATTCCATCTCTGATCATGATCCATATGATGTCTTGTGAGTAGTTCTTTTTTGTTCTTGAGGACATGGGAGAAGTCATGTTGTTAGTAGTGGAGTTGTGTTGAGAAAGATTCAATAGTTTGATATTTAAGTTGTGGTGTACTTCTTCTAGTGGTGTCATGTGAACGTCGACTACATGACACTTCACCTATATGGTCCTAGGGGAATGCATTGTGTATTTGGCTACTAATCGTAGGGGTTGCCGGAGTGACAGAAACCTGAACCCCCGTTAGGAAACCACTGCACAAGGGATGTCAGGGTCTTAGAGTTTAAAGTTGTGGTTAGTTTTCTACCTTAATTACTTTCTTGTACTTATGGATGTTTGCAAGGGGTATAATCACAAGTATGTATTAGTCCTAGGAAGTTCGGTACATTAGCATAGGTTCACCCACACAACACTTAGCAAGCTAAAGAAGATTAATCAACTATATGAAGCGAAAGCACTTGACAGTCTTCCCGTGTGTCCTCGAGAACGTTTGGTCATCTTAAGTACTACAATCGGCTTGTCCTTTGCTGAATAAAAGATTGGGCCACTTGCTGCATTTATTCTTATTGTCTTTTATTTACTCGTACTTTATTTACTTGCTTTATCAAAACCCCCTAAAAATCCGTTTGCTAAGTATTTGCAGAGAATTCCTGATCCATACCACTAGCCAGCACCTTCTGCTCCTCGTTGGGTTCAACACTCTTACTTATCGAAAATAATGCGATACACCCCCTATACTTGTGGGTCATCAAGACTATTTTCTAGCGTCGTTGCCGGGGAGTGAAGCGTTATTGGAGAGTGGAACTGGTAAAGGAAACATCTACTATGAGTATTGTTTACTTCTGTTAGTTGCTTTATTTTTGTTATGGATAATTCGCTGAGTTTCTTATTTGGTAATGCTACTACCACTGCTAAGGTAGTAGATAAGCCACCACCTGCTGAGAATGATGTTTTCAAAATACCTACAAGGATTATTGATCGTGTTATGGATAACTACTATGTTGGGGATGGAACTGTCCATCCCGGTGATCATTTACTCTTTATACACAAATTATGCGGGTTGTTTCAAGTGTGCAGGTATTACTACAGATCAAGTTAAGAAGAAGTTATTCTCATTATCACTGAAAGAAAGAGCTGAGGAATGGTATAAGCTGCTGAAGAATGGTCAAGCTCTGGAATGGGAGGAAATAGTGCCTCTCTTTTATTCAAAGTTTTATACTCCTAGTGAGATTCATAAAGATCGGAATCAAATATACAACTTTTGGCCTCTTGATAGAGAGAGTACAGCTCAAGCTTGGGGGAGATTGAAGTTACTAATGCTCAAATGTCCCATTCATGAGCTCCCCAACAATATTATTATCAATAACTTTTATGCAAGGCTTTCTCTTCATGATAAGGATTTATTGGATGCTTCTTGTGCTGGATCATTCACTCGCATGGAAGAAGAAGCTAAATGCGATCTTTTGGATCGTATTCAAGACAATGCTGAAGCATGGGAGAATGACAAAGGAAGAAAGTCGGGTATAAATTATGATTATGAATGCATTGAATCTTTTATGGGAACTGATGACTTTCAAAATATTAAAAATGCTTATGGTTTAGAGTCTCAAGCTATTGCAACTTATTTTAAGGCTTTTGCTTCCTATATTGAAGTGCCTAAAAATAAGTGGATTAAGTATCATGAACCATATAAATATGTTGCTAAGTGTGTTCCTGCAAGAAATACTTAAGTTTATACTGCTAATCATGCTTTACCTGAACCTTACATTGAGAAAAGGCCTTTCCCAGTTAAGATAAAGGAGCATTCTATGATAGCTAGTATGGTTAATGAAAGTACCAATAAAGCTGTTGAACCTGACAAACAAATGGATGATGAACCTATAATAGCAAACATGAAAGACTTTGTCACTAAATATGTAGAAGAGGGACACCCTATCCTTTGTAAGGATACCTCTAATATTGTTTCACAAAGTAGTGTTATAAGAACTAGTATTCCTGTGTTTTCTGTTAGAATAAGTGATCATTGTTACGATGGCCCTTGTGATAGTTATATTGTTAAGTTTATGCATGATACTGAAAGTTACTGTGAGAGAGGGAAAAGTGTTCTTATGTATCTCAATAATATCAAGTTTCCTCAATAATAACCATTCCTGTGTTTTTATGTTGCACTTCTTTTGCCTTCCTATGCTAGTAGCCTCTGGTTTCAACAACTTGTTTGTTTACAAAATTACTTTGCATAGGAAGTGGGTTAGACTTAAACGTGTGTAGGTTTGCTTCTTAATGCTCTCTTTCACTTCAATTCATATTCCTTTGTGAGCATCTTTGAAATCATCATGCCCATCTTAATGGCTATATAGAAAGAGCTTTTTGGGAGACAGCCCAATTTATTTTTGCTTTCAGTTTGTTTTGTTTCTTTGAGTCTTGGAAGTTATTACTTTGGTAATAACCTCTCCTTATCCTTTTTGTTTGGTTTTTGTGTCAAGATCAACCTCTAATGAGAGAGAAGTGAGATTTGGGGAAGTTGTTGTCCGAAACAGATTTTTGTGCTTCATCGTAAAAATTCGTGAGAGATCTATGTATGTCGGATTGAGCTATAATTTTTTGTGCTTCTGCCCCAGGTTGTTATTAACTTTCGTTAGTTTTTCACTTTTTGATTTGAGCAACAGAAGATTTTTGAAAAAAATTGATCTTTACCTGCTGGTCTGTTTTGACAGATTTTGCCACTCTTGCATTTGCTTCTTTAATCGATTCCCTTTTTGAATCCTTTTTGGGTTTTCGGAAGGAGTTGCTACAGTAGATCTTGTTTTGAGGGTTTTTCAGTTGAAGTTGAACTCAAAAGGTTTTATCACTTCACTTATACTAATGTTGTTAATGAGAACTGTGTGAAGTTTTGTGTGAAAGAAATTTCCAGGTAGTGGAGGTAATGGTGTAGTAAGGAAGTGAAAGGTTTCATGACTCAAGTAATAAGTGTATGAAGATGAATATATTGATGTTATTCAAGTGGTGACTCCGGAAGAATCTATCAAAGATCAAATTCAGAGACCTGCAGAGTCCGTTTTCGAATAGGTAATAGTTCTAGTAAGAAAAGTTCCACAAAAATACTATCCAACTATATTTTTGCAGTTTTTAGTCAATAAGGAAAGTTACGAAGCGAAAGAGGGACGAAAACGGAGCCAGGGTGGCTCACACCACCCTGTGGCGCGGGCCCATCCCTGGCCGCGCCACCAGGTGGTGTGGCCACTCCGAACCCCATCTCCGACTCGTTTTCTCCCAATACCTTCCTTTTGTTGTGAAACTTCGTAATATATAACCCCCAGGATACCCCGAGGTTCGTATATCGTGTTCGCGTCGTGTTTTCGTTTCGATCTATTTCTGCCAGGAACTATTTTTGAAAGCTTAGAAGCACAATGGTGTCCGCCAAGGATAAAGGAAAGGAGCCTATGGAGGAAGATCTCCAAGACCCCGGGAAGGAGATGGAGATCAAGAGAGAATATGAAGAGGAGGCAAAGCACACCGGCACTACCATTGTAAGCATTGGAGTGGTTGCAAACCCTGCCAGGACTATGCCAATTGGAGGGAAGCCTCCTCCTCATTGTTCAGGTCCCTGCTCACTTCCTCCACGCACCAAGAATCCTTTCCATACCCTTATCCATGAGCATCAATACCAGAATATGCCCAAGGAGAAATTACCCTCCAATTGGGATTTGCCTTGTTCTAGCCATGCAGGAAAAGAAGACTTCAAGGAGGAAGAGTGGGGAAAGAATCGCAAGAGCTGGCATTCGCAACCCGACATGATCATGAGCCGCATTGAGCAAAACTCGCAGCTTATTCATAATCTCACCTTCGAGATTGAGGACTTGGGGAAACTGATCAAAGAGATCATCGAGAGGATACCACCACCACCGAAGGAGTAATTCGTCATCAGGTTTGGCATCCCCTTGGTTTGTTCCAAGCTTGGGGGAGTGTCACGGTGTAACATCCCAAAACTTAATCCAAAGTTAATCAAGATCAAATCTACCCGATTTGGGGTTAACAAAAACTTTTCCATTTAAAATAATTAAGCATTCAGATGTGTGTGCATTTAAAATAGGAGTTGTTTTGAATTGCCATGTTTGAGTGATCCATTGGTTGTAAAATAATTCTAAGGTGAATTACACATCATCTAGATCATTCGCAACAAATCCCAAAGAAAAAGAAATCAAAAAGAATAAAATAAGGAAATGGTTATTTGTGCCATTTTAGCTAACTAGGACACTTTGGGTGTTCATAGGACTCAAATGCCAACAGAGACAATTGTGGTTCTTTGCACCCCTTGCTAGTACAAGTAGTGATGTGCCAAGGCCCACTTTGTTATCTTCCAAAAACATTCAAACTCTAATTTTAAATGACATTTGAAAATTGAATCTAGTGTATGTATCAAGATCACACTAATTCAAAAACCACTCAAATGAACTCCATTTCAAAATCCCAAGCAAACCTAGATGCTCAAGCATAAGTTACACCACTCCACCAAAAATCTTTCAAAAATTCAAAACTTTTTCTCATGCGGCCATTTGATCGAACAGGTGGCAGGCAGAGAATTTTTGGCCTAACTAACACTGATTTGGAGCAAATCTTGTCGAGCCAATTGGTCTGCATTGATCACCATGGACCGTCGATCTGTGTTCTAATCGTGTGGTCCTGATCGCCCCGTACCGCTTCGGGTTTTATGTGCCACTGACAGGTGGACCCCCCGCCCTCTGCGCCGCTGAGCATCACTGGGCCGGCCCATTTAGTTTCCCGCGCTGACCCAGTTTATTCAAATTAGGTTTTTCTATTTAGACTTAAAATCAATTCTGTCCCTTAGTTCAAAAATCAATTAAAAGAGTTTTACAAATCCAAATGGAGTGATTCCAATTTTGTCAGAAAGGTAATGAAAATCTCCATCCGAGCCCGTTGGATTTAAATCATTTAGAGTTAGAGATCTCTCCTAGTAAAAATAACAAGACAGAAGCATTTTCACGTTCAAACATTTTTCTAAAATCAACCATAATAGCTTTTGAGTTGATTCCAACTCTCAAAAATCACATTTAACCATACGTATCTGAATATGTAATAATATTAAGGTTTGCATTCAGTTACTTTGGACTAGTACCAAAATAATGCTATATAGGCATTTCTAGTCACTTTAAATCATTAAATATTCAACTTAAACTTATTAAAATGTGATCCAACATTTAAATCCCATTCCCATATGTTAGAATATGTGGTGATGACATGTGTCCACATGATCCTATATTTTAACTGGAGAATATTAAATCTTAGTTAATTTCAATGAGTAGAAATTTCTTTTCTCAAATAAAAAGAAGGAAGCTAGTTAATTAAACCTTGTGATGCTTGTGATGATAATAGATCATCAAATGTGTGTCTTAGTGTGCTAAGTAGACTAGTTAAGCTTTGTTTGGTGATTGTGTATCCCGTATGTATTTATAGACGATAGTACCGACCAAGCTTTCGAGGAGGAGGAGTTCTACCAAGAGGAGGAGGAAGAAAACTTCAACCACTGCACTACACAAGGCAAGCCATCATTAACAATGCAAGCTAGACCTTGCAAGCTATATAACCTAAGCAAATGCATTAGGCATGCTTTGGTTATGCCCTTTTACTTACACCTACTCCAAATTTTATTTACAAGCTTTACTTTCTTTACTTTACCAAAATCCTTTACTTGTTTGAAGGTAGCATAAAAAGTATAAAATTTGACCTATCTAGATAAACTTAGATGTCATTCTATGGCATGAGATTGATCTTAGCATCCCACATTAGTGAACACTCTTAACTTAGTAGTTTAGAGCTAAACTAAAACTTGAGTCACTTTAGATGGGATTACTTGGTGAAAATGACTTGTGAAAACCTTGGAATGATGAGTCATTCTATTGAGATGTTTTGACATGTGTTGAGAAACACAAATGGTTTATGATGATGAAAATATTGAGGCATGAGCCTTAGCCCTCTTACAAAACTGATGGTTGGGTTCGGATGTGATACCATTCCAATTTTACCGTACAACCACAATACCTGAATTGGGTAAGGCTTAGCCGGAAGTTTATATGCATTAGTATTAGTTCCCTCGCGGGAGAGGTTTGAGCTGAGGCTACCTCTCAATGTTGTCCACCTATGCAGTGCCCAAGAGGACAGATGGTCATGGTTGGGAGGCCATGCTCATAGGAGAGGTGCTTATACTAGGATGTGTAAAGGAAAGGTTATGTTTGATTATCTGCATACTAAGTATGATAATTCAGGATTATCCCTGACAGATGTATCGAATCTTGTGGTGAAAGTGTACCACCTCTGCAGAGTGTCAAACTATTCGAATAGCCGCGTCCGCGGTTATGGACAGTTGGAGTGGCCATACTGTTCCGTTGTCAGATGTTTTCAAAATGACTTATGAAATGAATGATGAATCTTGACTTGACCGCAACAGGGTTGTGACTATGACACTAGCTTCCCAACTAAGTGATTCTAGAACTTTATTTTATCTTTCTTTGTTTCTGAACTCAGCTTAGGTTTCAAACTTAACTATACAAATAAACTTAGAGTTAGCAGTCCTACTAGAACTACCTTACTTGTTAGTGATAGTTTGTGAGTACTTAAAGAGTACTCGTGGCTTTTGTCCCTGGCTATTCCTATGGCCAAACTATGAAGGAGAATACTAAGATGAAGGATAGCAGGACGGCTATGATAACTAGGACTATCTTCCATCGTCAGCATTGCCTGTGACCCTGAAGATGGACCCTACCTCTACGCTTATTATTTTATTCCGTTGCTTGTTGTATTAAGACTGAATCATGAGATCCTTTATTCGTGTAAGACCTTATTATGGTTTGTAATGGATGATGTACTGTGATATCCAATCTGTTATCTCTCGCAAAAATGGTAATCCTGGGATTGCGATGTATGGCATAACATGCATCTGGGATTAAAAATCCGGGTGTTGACACGCGGTATCACATCACTATCTTCTATCTTTTTACCTTTTTAGTAGAGTCATATCATGAATAGAGAAGTTATCATGTAGGATGGTTTGCATTATGGAAGTGTCCCCTCTCTCGTTAGATATGTATCCGTTGGTTGGTGTGAGTTGCCGTTATGGAATATTAATGAGAAGTTCTATCATTTACTCGTTTGCGTATCTTATATTAGTTTTCAATTCGTGGTTATATGCTTGATCTTGTTGTTAGTATTGGTATCACTCTGGGATCATTGAGTTAATTTAGTTGGTTTTGGCAAACCTGGCTTGGTCAGTAACAACACTATTTTTGAGAGTTGAATGAAAAGATAAAAGTACTCATAAATAAATATAATTGCATCATCTTTCTGTCTTGATTTGCTCATAAGTTTAGTATTCTCTGGTTAAGATCTTTTGTGCTTCCAAGGAAGATTGCATGTTTGTTTTTACCACTTGTATGTTTGTTTGTTTCCTTCAACTCTTATGCTTGCTACCCAGCCTTGCTAGCCAAAAACCTGTACTGAGAGGGAATTATTCTCGTGCATCCACTTTCTTAAACCAAACCCATGCCATTTGTGTCCAACATACCTACCTATTAGCACTATTGCTATTAGTATTAGTTCCCTCACGGGAGAGGTTTGAGCTGAGGCTACCTCTCAATGTTGTCCACCTATGCAGTGCCCAAGATGACAGATGGTCATGGTTGGGAGGCCATGCTCATAGGAGAGGTGCTTATACTAGGGTGTGTAAAGGAAAGGTTATGTTTGATTATCTGCATACTAAGTATGATGATTCAGGATTATCCCTGACAGATGTATCGACTCTTGTGGTGAAAGTGTACCACCTCTGCAGAGTGTCAAACTATTCGAATAGCCGCGTCCGCGGTTATGGACAGTTGGAGTGGCCATACTGTTCCGTTGTCAGGTGTTTTCAAAATGACTTATGAAATGAATGATGAATCTTGACTTGACCGCAATAGGGTTGTGATTATGACACTAGCTTCCCAACTAAGTGATTCTAGAACTTTATTTTATCTTTCTTTGTTTCTGAACTCAGCTTAGGTTTCAAACTTAACTTTACAAATAAACTTAGAGTTAGCAGTCCTACTAGAACTACCTTACTTGTTAGTGATAGTTTGCGAGTACTTAAAGAGTACGCATGGCTTTTGTCCCCGGCTATTCCTATGGCCAAACTATGAAGGAGACTACTAAGATGAAGGATAGCAGAACGGCTATGATAACTAGGACTATCTTCCATCGTCAGCATTGCCTGTGACCCTGAAGATGGACCCCACCTCTACGCTTATTATTTTATTCCGCTGCTTGTTGTATTAAGACTGGATCATGAGATCCTTTATTCGTGTAAGACCTTATTATGGTTTGTAATGGATGATGTACTGTGATATCCAATCTGTTATCTCTCGCAAAAATGGTAATCCTGGGATTGCGATGTATGGCATAACAGGCATCTGGGATTAAAAATCCTGGTGTTGACACGTGGTATCACATCACTATCTTCTATCTTTTTACCTTTTTAGTAGAGTCATATCATGAATAGAGAAGTTATCATGTAGGATGGTTTGCATTATGGAAGTGTCCCCTCTCTCGTTAGATATGTATCCGTTGGTTGGTGTGAGTTGCCGTTATGGAATATTAATGAGAAGTTCTATCATTTACTCGTTTGCGTATCTTATATTAGTTTTCAATTCGTGGTTATATGCTTGATCTTGTTGTTAGTATTGGTATCACTCTGGGATCATTGAGTTAATTTAGTTGGTTTTGGCAAACCTGGCTTGGTCAGTAACAACACTATTTTTGAGAGTTGAATGAAAAGATAAAAGTACTCATAAATAAATATAATTGCATCATCTTTCTGTCTTGATTTGCTCATAAGTTTAGTATTCTCTGGTTAAGATATTTTGTGCTTCCAAGGAAGATTGCATGTTTGTTTTTACCACTTGTATGTTTGTTTGTTTCCTTCAACTCTTATGCTTGCTACCCAGCCTTGCTAGCCAAAAACCTGTACTGAGAGGGAATTCTTCTCGTGCATCCACTTCCTTAAACCAAACCCATGCCATTTGTGTCCACCATACCTACCTATTAGCACTATTGCTATTCCAAGAAAATTCATGTTTTTATCTACCTTCCAAATTAAACTTGTTATGTGAAAATTAGTGATTAAAGCTCTCACGAACTTGATGGCACACTTTATTTTCTTGCACTTAATAAACTTGACCCATTGTGCCCATCTATGTTATATATATGCTTGCGCTTTATAAATTGAGAATTAGCAGAACCATGTTGTCATGGGGAACGCTTTCAACATTGCACTGGTACTTTGTACCTAGTGGATATCATGTTCTTTTGTCTATGGATGTCGTCGGTGTGAAGTGAAAGGGGAGCTTGTAAGTCCATGGATTTATGCATGTGTGTTTGAGAAACGCCCGGGCCGCTGGTCTAATCCATGCTGACATGGTGGAAACCTGCAGCGTAACCATAACGAGCATCTATGAATCATTCTTCTTATAAAAAAAGAGTCCGATATTGAGAAAAAAGAGAAAAATAAAAAAAGAGATTATGAAAAGAGGAAAGAGAGAAAAAACAGCATATTCCCATGGTAAATAAGAATATTGCTGAGATGCTTGCTGTCTGCTTGCATTGTCATTTTGATATGGGGATTCTTCCATATCATCGGGCAAGGGGTACCCCGTTAGCGGTTCTCTATGATACACATGTGCTTACGATGACAAGAACTTACCGGTGACTAAACTTGAGTAGCATGAGGAACGACCCTCGTTTTCAAGGGACATGAGATTCTCAATTTACAACTTGTTAAGCATATCCTCGTATTTGATCACTTTAACCTTAATCACCTAAAGATGCCTATGATAGGGGCAATGAGAGCTAAAAACTAATAAGTATCATATTTTTTGGGAGCTCTTTATGAAACTTGAAATCCCTGCTTCCCTCTGCGAAGGGCCTTTCTTTTACTTTTAGTTGAGTCAGTAAACCTATTCCCTTCTATCTCAGCAAGTATTTTGAGATGTTGTGTTTCATTCATTCATATGATGATTTATTCAATCATGTTTCTTATGTTCCTTGTTTTGCACATTGCTCTTATCTTGATGTTTACTACTTTGAAAGCTATCATTGAAAAACAGTTATTTGTGAACTCTAGCAAATTATCAACTATTCTTCAACCAAGAGCTAAGTTTGCCATTACCAATTATGATTCACTTTATGTATCTTTATTGTGTTTCCTTTACTTATTGCAAGTTAAATTATATAATAGTGAGTTGTCTTCTATTATGATCTACGTATTGATGAATGTGATGCTTCTTGTCCGTATTCTTTTATCGACTCTTCAC
The DNA here is from genome assembly GCA_916181665.1 of Avena sativa. NCBI lineage: Eukaryota > Viridiplantae > Streptophyta > Magnoliopsida > Poales > Poaceae > Avena > Avena sativa. The sequence continues at coordinate 620,225,248 of OV702288.1, read as the reverse complement.
TCCAAAAACCTGAGGCCATGTTTATTGAGCTCAGTTTCGCTTGGGGACAAGCGAAGTCTAAGCTTGGGGGAGTTGATACATCCATTTTGCATCACTATTCTATATCATAGTTTACTATTATTCATTCATATATTTCATATTAAGAGATGATACTTATGTAATTTCATCTGTTTTGCATGGTTGATGACTTTTGGAGCATGGACCGTTGCAGTCAGGATTCTGATGGAAAAGGTGTTGGTTGGAGGCAGAATCCGCGAAGATCAGAAAATATGGGAAAATATACGGAAAATCCTATTTTTCCAGAAGACGAAGGAAGCCAGAAGGAGGAGTGGAGATGGGTCACAGGGGGCCCACACCACCCCCTGGCGCGGGCAAGCCTAGGTTGCGCCACCAGGTGGTGTGGCCGCCTTGGCCCACCTCCAGCTCTCCCCTCTGGCATATATAATCCTCCTGAAACCCTAATACTTGGGGAGTGACCACAGAAAGATTCCACCGCCTCTGCAGGGCGGAAAACACCGAGAGAGAAAGATCTCTCCGGCAGACAGAATTCTGCCAGGGGAATTCCTTCCCGGAGAGGGGAGATCGTCGCCATCAACACCACCATCAAGCTGGACTTCATCGGGATCATCATCATCATCACCACCATCATCACCATCGGCACCCTCATCACCATCTCCATATTGCTATAACAATTGGGTTAAATCTTGCATAGTTCTTAGGCGAAACTTTCCCGGTGTTGATTACTCTTTGTAGTTGATGCTATTGAGTGAACCATTGAATTATTGTTTATGTTCAGATTGTTATACATCATTATTCCATCTCTGGTCATGATCCATATGATGTCTTGTGAGTAGTTCATTTTGTTCTTGAGGACATGGGAGAAGTCATGTTGTTAGTAGTGGAGTTGTGTTGAGAAAGATTCAATAGTTTGATATTTAAGTTGTGGTGTACTTCTTCTAGTGCCGTCATGTGAACATCAACTACATGACACTTCACCTATATGGGCCTAGGGGAATGCATTATGTATTTGGCTACTAATCATAGGGGTTGCCAGAGTGACAGAAACCTGAACCCCCGTTAGGAAACCATTGCACAGGGGATGTCAGGGTCTTAGAGTTTAAAGTTGTGGTTAGGTTTCTACCTTAATTACTTTCTTGTACTTACGGATGTTTGCAAGGGGTATAATCACAAGTATGTATTAGTCCTAGGAAGGTCAGTACATTAGCATAGGTTCACCCACACAACACTTAGCAAGCTAAAGAAGATTAATCAACTATATGAAGCGAAAGCACTTGACAGTCTTCCCGTGTGTCCTCAAGAACGTTTGGTCATCTTAAGTAATACAACCGGCTTGTCCTTTGTTGAATAAAGGATTGGCCCACTTGCTGCATTTATTCTTATTTTCTTTTATTTACTCGTACTTTATTTACTTGCTTTATCAAAAACCCCTAAAAATCCGTTTGCTAAGTATTTGTAGAGAATTCCTGATCCATACCACTAGCCAGCACCTTCTGCTCCTCGTTGGGTTCGACACTCTTACTTATCAAAAATACTGCGATAGACCCCCTATACTTGTGGGTCATCAGTAAGATTATTTGGAAGCTCTTTCTTGAAAACATAAGGAGATGATAGCATATAGATCTCCATAGTTTTGTAAACAGAAGCAATGAAAATACTTGTGGTATCAAAGGCATCTTGGCTCTTGTTTTTGAAATGCCAGAACATTTGGGAATATGCAAATTAAAATAAGACACTTCTTTTGTTAAATAGTTTTTGTCAACTGAGGTTGAGGTAAGGAGTACAACTTCTATTACACAAATCAGGTGTATAAGTATAGACAAGCAAGCAAGCACTGCGTCATCAAGCAATATTTTTTTTTGTTCCCCCTGATTTTTGCATTCTGGACAACTAAGCAAGGTTACTGAAATTGGGATGTTACAGACCTTTCCTCCTTAAAAGAATCTCGTCCCGAGATTTCCAAGAGATAGGTTAGGGGAGTTGTGGCGAGGGGTTGTACTATGTCTATGGTAACACGATGACTGTAGGTTTAACGCAAGATTACTAAGTCAGTATCGGGTATGTGCTGGGTTGCTGCTGCTCCTAGAGTGGTTGAGAGTCCAGTTTAGCGGATGCTGATGGAATCATTGAGGATGCTTTTGAAGGGTTTCGCAGCATAGTAAATCAGAGCTTTCTACGGAAGCGAACAGAGGGAAAGCCAAGATCTAATCTAGGAGATGCAAACAACGAGAGAGATTGGATTAGATCTTCATACCCTTGAAGATTCGCACAGCGGAACGTTCGTCGGAACATGGGTGATGTAGTCGTACTCGCTTCTCCTCCTCGCGATCCGATCCGATCTAGCACCACAAGTGGCGGTGCCTCCGTGAGATGCACACGTGCAGCACCTCGATGTCTCCTCCTTCCTCGGACCAGCAAGTAGGGTGGAGAGATAGATTGGATCTACAACATGACGGCGTGGTGTATATGGTGGAGAATTTCTGCAGCAGGGCTTCGCCTACAAACAGTCGGGAGGGAGAGAGGAGGGCAGCAGGGCAACTAGGGTTTGGAGGAAGGTGTGTGGTGTGGGGAGGGGGCGCACCAGCCCTCTATATATAGAGGGGGGGTGCGGCCAGCCCTTGCCCATCCTCCAAGCCTATCTCTAGTTTAAACGATTTAAACTTATCCCTTATCTAGAAACCCTATCTCTAGTTTAAACGAGTTTAAACTTATCTAGGATCGGCTGGGCCCTATGGGGCCTTGTGACCCTGGCCCAATGCGGCCAGGACACTCCCTCATAGGCCCATGCCCCCTCCCGGAAGGTGGGGCCACGTTGGTCCCCTTCCGGAAGGTTCTAGAAGCTTCCGGTACAATACCGATTAATCCGGAACAATTCCGAACTCCAAAAACTGCACTGCCTTATATGAATCTTATTCTCCGGACCATTCCAGAACCTCTCGTGATGTCCCGGATCCCATCCGAGACTCTGAACAAAAATTCATAAACCAATTATCCAATCTATCCTAGCGTCGAGACACGTTAAGTGTGTGACCCTGCGGGTTCGAGAATATGCAGACATGATCTTCTATCAATAATCAACAGCGGGGTCTGGGCACCCATATTGACTCCCACACATTCATCGATGATCATATCGGATGAACCACGATGCCAGGATTCAATCAATCCCATATATATATTCCCTTCGTCTCGCGATATTTTACTTGCCCGAGATTCGATCGTCGGTATCGTCATACCTAGTTCAATCTCGTTCACAGCAAGTACTTTACTCGTTCCGTAATCCAATATCACTTTGTGATCAACTCCTTAACCACATGCTTGCAAGCGGTGTTGATATCGATTACCGAGTGGGCCCGAAGTATATCTCTCCGACTTGGGAGGGACAAATTCCATCTCGATACATACAACCCAACAGATACTTTCCGATCACCTGAGAGACACCTTTATGATCACCCTCTCATAGGATGACGTTTGATGACCTCAAAGCTTTCTTCCGATACCAGGGAGTTGTATTATCTCATGGTCTAAGGAATACAATATTTGACATAAGAAAAGCTTCGCAAAGATGAACACAATGACACGATCTAATTGCTTCGCTTAGTTTGGGTCTATCCACCACATCATTCTCCAATGATATGATCTCATTATCAATTGACAAATCATGTCTATGGTTAGGAAACCTTAACCATCATTGATCAATGAGCTAGTCCATAGAGGCGTACTAGGGACACGGTGTTGTTCACAAACCACAAAAGTATTAATGTTTCCGCTTAATACAATTCTAGCATGGAATATAAACTTTATCATGAACAAGAATTATAATAATAACATCTTTATTATTGCCTCTAGGGCATAATTCCAACAGTCTCCCACTTGCACTAGAGTCAATAATCTAGTTTACATTTGGCAACAATCTCACACCCATGGCACTGAGGTGCTGATCATGTTTTACACGTGGAAGAGGTTTAGTCAATGGATCTGCGACATTCAGATCTGTATGTACTTTGCTGATCTTCAGATCTCCATCTACTATATAATCTCGGATTATATGAAACTTGCGGTTGATATGCTTGGTCATTGGATGATATCTTGGTTCCTTAGCGAGTGCTATGGCGCCAGTGTTGTCACATAATATCTCCAGTGGGTCCAATGCACTTGGAACCACGCCAAGCTCAGTGATGAAGTTTCTGATCCAAACTCCTTCACTTGACGCTTCTGAAGCAGCCATGTATTCCGCTTCTACTGTAGATCCCGCGATCACGCTTTGCTTGCAGCTTCTCCAGCTCACAGCTCCTCCATTCAAAATATACACGTATCCTGTCTGAGATTTACAATCATCCTTGTCGGTGTCGAAACTAGCATCAACGTAACCTTTTACGACGAGTTGTTCATCACCCCCATAGACTAAGAACATTTCTTTAGTCCTATTTAGGTACCTTAGGATGTTCTTCACGGCTGTCCAGTGTTCCACTCCTGGATCACTTTGATATCTGCTCGTCAAACTAAGAGCATTGGACACATCCGGTCTAGTACACAGCATGGCATACATGATGGAACCTATGGCCGAGGCATAAGGCACTTTGCTCATAGCTTCCCTATCATTTACCGTAGCTGGACACTGAGCCTTGCTCAATATCTTACCTGACAACATAGGCACTGAACCTTTCAATGCCTTATCCATTCTGAACCTTTTCAGAACTTTGTCTAGGTATGTACTCTGGCTTAAAGCTATCAGGCGTCTTTGTCTATCTCTATAGATTTTGATGCCCAATATATAAGCAGCTTCACCTAGGTCTTTCATTGAAAAACACTTGTTCAAATAACTCTTCACATCGTTAAGCATGTTGATGTCATTTCCAATAATCAATATGTCATCCACATATAGTACCAGAAACGTCACCGAGCTCCCACTCACTTTCTTGTAGATGCAAGCTTCGTAGCAATTTGGAACAAATCCAAAGCTCTTGATCACTTGATCAAAATGAAGGTTCCAACTCCGAGATGCTTGCTTCAGTCCATAAATGGAACGCTGAAGTTTGCACACTTTATCAGCATCCTTAGGATCGACAAAACCTTCGGGTTGCATCATATACAACTCTTCATCAATGTTGCCATTGAGGAAAGCAGGCTTGACATCCATTTGCCATATTTCATAATCATGAAACGCAGCAATTGTTAATAAAATCCGAATGGACTTAAACATCGCTACGGGAGAAAAAGTCTCATCGTAGTCAACACCTTGAACTTGTCGAAAACCTTTCGCAACAAGCCGTGCTTTATAGACGGTAACATTCCCATCCGCGTCCGTTTTCTTCTTGAAGATCCATTTGCACTCAACGGCCTTTCGGTCGCTAGGAGGGTCCACCAAAGTCCATACTTGGTTTTCGCTCATGGATCCCAATTCGGATTTCATGGCTTCTAGCCATTTCTCAGAGTCTGGGCTCATCATCGCTTCCTCATAGTTCGTAGGTTCACTGTCTTCTACTAACAAGACTGTCAAGACAGGGTTGCCGTACCACTCAGGAGGGGCACGCGACCTTGTCGACCTGCGACGTTCAGTAGCAGCATCGTCCGAAGCTTCATGATCCTTGTCATTAGCTTCCTCTATTGTTGGTGCAGGCGTCATTGGAACAATTTCAGGTGCTGCGCTACTCTCCAATTCAAGAGAAGGTTCAATAACCTCGTCTAGCTCTACTTTCCTCCCACTCACTTCTTTCGAGAGAAACTCCTCAAGAAAGGAACCGTTCTTTGCGACAAACACTTTGCCTTCGGTTCTGTGATAGAAGGTATACCCAATAGTTTCCTTAGGGTATCCTATGAAGACGCATTTCTCCACTTTGGGTTCGAGCTTGTCCGGCATCAACTTCTTGACGTAAGCTTCGCATCCCCAAACTTTAAGAAACGACAACTTAGGTTTAGCACCAAACCATAGTTCATATGGTGTCGTCTCAACGGATTTAGATGGAGCCCTATTTAAAGTGAATGCAGCGGTTTCTAATGCATAACCCCAAAATGATAACGGCAAATCAGTAAGAGACATCATCGACCGGACCATATCTAATAGAGTTCGATTCCGGCGTTCAGACACACCATTGCGCTGTGGTGTTCCGGGTGGCGTGAGTTGTGAAACGATTCCACTTGCTTTGAGATGTGTGAGAAAATCATAACTCAAATATTCGCCCCCACGATCGGATCGTAGAAACTTAATCTTTCTGTTACGATGGTTCTCCACTTCATTCTGAAATTCTTTGAACTTTTCAAACGTTTCAGATTTATGTTTCATTAAATAGATATACCCATATCTACTTAAGTCATCGGTAAAAGTGAGAAAATAGCGATATCCACCGCGCGTCGAAACACTCATCGGTCCGCATACATCGGTATGTATGATTTCCAACAAGTCCGTTGCTCGCTCCATCATACCGGAGAACGGGGTTTTGATCATCTTGCCCATGAGGCATGGTTCGCATGTGTCAAATGATTCAAAATCAAGAGACTCTAAAAGTCCATCAGAATGGAGTTTCTTCATGCGCTTTACACCAATATGACCTAGACGACAGTGCCACAAATAAGTAGTATTATCACTATCTACTTTGCATCTCTTAGCCTCAATGTTATGGATGTGTGTTTCATCCCTTTCGAGATTTAGAAGAAATAAACCATTCACAAGAGGTGCATGACCATAAAAGATGTTACTCATATAAATAGAACAACCATTATTCTCCGATTTAAATGAATAACCGTCTTGCAATAAACACGATCCAGAAATAATGTTCATGCTCAACGTAGGCACATAATAACATTTATTAAGGTTTAAAACTAATCCCGAAGGTAAAACTAAGGAGAGCGTGCCGACGGCCATCACATCAACTCTTGATCCGTTGCCAACACGCATTGTCACCTCATCCCTCGCAAGCCGCCGTCTATTCCGTAGCTCCTGTTTCGAGTTACAAATATTAGCAACTGAACCGGTATCAAATACCCAGGCACTACAACGAGGGCTAGTAAGGAAAACATCAATAACATGTATATCAAATATACCTTTGATGGTGCCAGCCTTCTTGTCCGCTAAGTACTTCGGACAGTTGCGCTTCCAGTGACCCTTGTCCTTGCAATAGAAGCACTCAGTGTCCGGCTTAGGACCAGACTTTAGCTTCTTCTCAGCAGGGGCAGTGCGCTTGCCGCCGCCCTTCTTGAAGGGCTTCTTTGCTCCCTTGCCTTTCTTAAAGGAGGGCTTGTTGACCATCAACACATGATTATCCTTCTTGATGTCCACCTCCGCAGCCTTCAGCTTTGCGAAGAGCTCGGTGATCGTATCAGTGGAACCAATCTGATTATGAGTCACTACAAAACTTTTGTAGCTGGGAGGGAGTGATTGCAGAACCCTGTCAATCTTGAGCTCCTCTGGAATCTTGCAGTCCAGTTGCTCAAGGCGTTGAGTGTAGCCCGACATCTTAATGGCGTGCTCACTAATGGAACTCCCTTCCTCCATCTTGCAGTTAAAGAACTTCTCGGAGATCGCATATCTCTCAGAACGGGCCTGAGTCTGAAACATGGTTTTCAACTCTTCGAGAATCTCAAAGGGCCCGGGATAGTTTTCAAAACGATTTTGAAGTTTCGGTTCCATAGCAAACAACATGGTGCTCTTAATCACACCATAATCATCTTTGCGCGACTGATAGACAGCTTTCTCATCAGCCGGCGCAGTTGCAGCAGGGGGGGTTACCTAACGCTTTCTCAAGGACATAGTCCTTTTGTCCGCCAGACAGAATGATTCTTAGATTGCGGAACCAGTTGGTGAAGTTAGACCCATTGTTTCTAAGCTTTTCTTTCTCAGCAAAAACGTTGAAGTTGAAGTTGGACTTGGCCATGTGATCTACAGTATTTGCAAGTACAATTTAGACTATGTTCATGATAAATAGTTCAACTTAATCAAATTACTAGATGAACTCCCACTAAATTCAACATCCCTCAAGTTGTTTAGTGAACACGATCCAAATTCACCACACCTAATCCGATCATCACGAGAAGAGATGTGGTTTCAATGGTGGACAACGAAGTGTCGATCATATCATTCATATGACTCATGCTTAACCTTTCGGTTCATGTGTTCCGAGGCCATGTCTGTACATGCTAGGCTCATCAAGTAAAACCCAAGTATTTCCGCGTGTGCAAAACTGGCTTGCACCCGTTGTATGTGAGCGTAGAGTCTATAGCACCCGATCATCACGTGATGCTTGGACACGACGAACTTTCGCAACGGTGCATACTTGGGGAGAACACAGTTTTATCTTGATCTTTAAGTGAGGAATCATCTTATAATGCTACCGTCGCGATCTAAGCATAATAAGATACATAAAAGGATAAACATCACATGCATATAACTTTATGTGACATGGTATAGCCAATCTTCGCGCAATGATCCCCATCTTGTGCGTTCCGGCATGATCTCCATCACTTCACCATGATTGCCTCCACCACGAATAGCAACTACAACTATTGCTAACTACTTAGCGATAAAGTAAAGCTATTACATGGCGTATAAGAAGTTGACTCGCAGGTCATACACAATTATAAAGACAACCATATGGCTCCTGCCGGTTGTGTACTCATCGACATGCAAGTCGTGAAACATTACAAAACATGATCATCGCATACAATATACACATCATATCTTGGGCCATACCATATCACAGAAAACACTCCCTGCAAAAACAAGTTAGACGCCTCTACTTTGTTGTTGCACGTTTTACGTGGCTTATGGGAGTAGATGCTAAGAACGATTCTTACCTACGGAAAGCCACAATGGTGATATTATGGTTGCCAAACTCCGGTGTTAATCCCATGACAACTATAGTGAGAGAAACTGACATCCACCAGCCGCATGTGTGGTACAAGCCACACGTCAAGTGCGGAGCCGGTCTCGCGAACGACGTCGCGTAAGGTTGGCCTGGACCGCTTCAATCTCACTATCCCGCGCCATAAGAAGAACACAAACAAGAGGCTTGCAACAGAAAACATCAACGCCCGCAACAACCATGTTGCGTTCTACTCGTGAAACACATCTACGCATAGATCTAGCTCTGATACCACTGAAGGGTTTCGCAGCATAGTAAATCAGAGCTTTCTACGGAAGCGAACAGAGGGAAAGCCAAGATCTAATCTAGGAGATGCAAACAACGAGAGAGATTGGATTAGATCTTCATACCCTTGAAGATTCGCACAGCGGAACGTTCGTCGGAACGTGGGTGATGTAGTCGTACTCGCTTCTCCTCCTCGCGATCCGATACGATCTAGCACCACAAGTGGCGGTGCCTCCGTGAGATGCACACGTGCAGCACCTCGACGTCTCCTCCTTCCTCGGACCAGCAAGTAGGGTGGAGAGATAGATTGGATCTACAACACGACGGCGTGGTGTATATGGTGGAGAATTTCTGCAGTAGGGCTTCGCCTACAAACAGTCGGGAGGGAGAGAGGAGGGCAGCAGGGCAACTAGGGTTTGGAGGAAGGTGTGTGGTGTGGGGAGGGGGCGCACCAGCCCTCTATATATAGAGGGGGGGTGCGGCCAGCCCTTGCCCATCCTCCAAGCCTATCTCTAGTTTAAACGATTTAAACTTATCCCTTATCTAGAAACCCTATCTCTAGTTTAAACGAGTTTAAACTTATCTAGGATCGGCTGGGCCCTATGGGGCCTTGTGCCCCTGGACCAATGCGGCCAGGACACTCCCTCATAGGCCCATGCCCCCTCCCGGAAGGTGGGGCCACGTTGGTCCCCTTCCGGAAGGTTCTAGAAGCTTCTGGTACAATACTGATTAATCCGGAACAATTTCGAACTCCAAAAACTGCACTGCCTTATATGAATCTTATTCTCCGGACCATTCCGGAACCTCTCGTGATGTCCCGGATCCCATACGAGACTCCGAACAAAAATTCATAAACCAATTATCCAATCTATCCTAGCGTCGAGACACGTTAAGTGTGTGACCCTGCGGGTTCGAGAATATGCAGACATGATCTTCTATCAATAATCAACAACGGGGTCTGGGCACCCATATTGACTCCCACACATTCATCGATGATCATATCGGATGAACCACGATGCCAGGATTCAATCAATCCCATATATATATTCCCTTCGTCTCGCGATATTTTACTTGCCCGAGATTCGATCGTCGGTATCGTCATACCTAGTTCAATCTCGTTCACAGCAAGTACTTTACTCGTTCCATAATCCAATACACTTTGTGATCAACTCCTTAACCACATGCTTGCAAGCGGTGTTGATATCGATTACCGAGTGGGCCCGAAGTATATCTCTCCGACTTGGGAGGGACAAATTCCATCTCGATACATACAACCCAACAGATACTTTCCGATCACCTGAGAGACACCTTTATGATCACCCTCTCATAGGATGACGTTTGATGACCTCAAAGCTTTCTTCCTATACCAGGGAGTTGTATTATCTCATGGTCTAAGGAATACAATATTTGACATAAGAAAAGCTTCGCAAAGATGAACACAATGACACGATCTAATTGCTTCGCTTAGTTTGGGTCTATCCACCACATCATTCTCCAATGATATGATCTCATTATCAATTGACAAATCATGTCTATGGTTAGGAAACCTTAACCATCATTGATCAATGAGCTAGTCCATAGAGGCGTACTAGGGACACGGTGTTGTTCACAAACCACACAAGTATTAATGTTTCCGCTTAATACAATTCTAGCATGGAATATAAACTTTATCATGAACAAGAATTATAATAATAACATCTTTATTATTGCCTCTAGGGCATAATTCCAACAGTGATCTTTGAAGATGCTGGTGCAGTCTTGGCGTAACTTGAGGGGATATGCTCTCTTTCTTCTTGGCGAAGGTTGATCTTCTTCTTATCCTTCCTTCCGAAGCTGGGTTATCATGATGAGTTGAGGTTTCGGGTGTGGGGGGGTCTTTGATATCGAGGGTATTCTATTATAGTGGGAAAGACACAGTCTTTCCCCTTTAGGGAGATTCTACGGGAGTTTCGGGTTAGCGCGATTCTTCCTTCTTGAGATGGAACAACAAGTTAGGAGGGTGGTTGGGTTGAAGTTGACGAGGCTTTGATGGTCTTACGAGGCTTATCTTGGGGACTCCTAGGTTAGTCTTTGAGGCATTATAGGTTAGGGGCAACAACACATAGAGGCGACAAAAGATGATTCCTGCTAGGAGAACTCGGGAGAGTGAGGTGGGAGCACCATGAGTAGAACTTGAGGAGTGGCTGAGGTGCCTTCTTCTCCTTTTCCTTAGTGAGGAAGAGCAGGGGAGAGGATGTGGGTCTCGGGGGTGGTAGGTGAGAGTGAGATGAAGCAAATGAGGGGCAGAGGGGAGGCTGGCTAGCCTTTGGCCTATTTAGTAAGAGGGGGTGGCCATAGGAGAAAAGTCCATTTTGGACATGGAGGAGGGGTAGGGATGGCTTGGGCTGCTGCCAGGTGGAGGAGAGGAGGTGTGATGGTGCTCTAGTCGAGCAGAGGGCAGAAAGGGACAGGGGTTGCTGCAAGATGAAGTAATGGCAAGGTTTTAGTGTTTTTATTTGTCTTCTTTATGGATAAGCACAAAGGACAAGGGTTAGGGTTTGGGCACTATTGGCCTACAGTGCCATGACCAGAGAGGTTGTGTTCTGGTGTTGGGAGATTTGTTGGACAAGCTTTGATGAGGGTTTAAGGGTTTATGGGTAATAGTTTTGAATAAACTCAATTGTTGTTCGTAAAGATGATCATGAAGAACTACTAGGTTTTTGATCATGGTAATATGGGGCAATGCTACTTGTAGATAGATATGGTAAAGGGCAACCTCTAAGATTTATCTGAGAATTTTCTGAATATTTTAGATCCTCATTATATCACTTATTTAAAAAGTGCTGAAATGGTTTTATTGATTTTATTTGAGATTTTTGAATTTTTCAAGTGGGATTTTGATTGGAGATTATCCTAAACATCAATTTAAGCATTGGAGAATTACTCAGGATATATTGAGGAATAAAAGTATTTAAAGCATTTATTTTCTCATTTCTGCCATTTAAGAAAATAGGCAAAAAGAATTATGAAAATTCTTCAAAAATATTTATTTTTGAAGTGGGAAGATAGGGTATGATAAGTAGGCCTCAAAGTGCTTAAAGTTGGAGGAGCGTTTTGTGGAAAAACATAGTTTTCTTTTATAGAGGGAGTTTTTAGGTTTTTGTAAAAGATAAGAATTAAATAGCTTTTGGGCCAAAAGAATTATGGATAATAATTGATAAATTTTTATATCCAAGTTAGATGATATCCACATGCTGTATCACTCATTTTCAACCTGGGGTTGTGAACTTTGAGCTTTATTTTGATGGATAACTTGGGATAAAGGATCTTATGCATTGTTATTATTATACCTTCAAAGCCTTGTTGGATCATGGAGCTCAGAGCTCCCCTTGGGTCATGGGATAGATGGATATACATAGAATGTTATGTAGATCACCAGGAGCAAAGAGTTGAGGTTGATCATGGTTTATCTTTCCAAGGATTGATGCCAAACTTTGAATAAAATAGGGGTGCCAAAACCTATTATCAAATAGCCTTCAAAACTATGCGGGTTTTAGAAGCATAAGAACCAATTTAAACACGTGAAGTAGGGATGGATAGGCCTTTATGAGTAGAGCACAACCATACAAAGAGTTGGTTAAAAGAATATAGTATGAAGATGTGAGCTTCTGCGAAAGTAGGCTTGTTGATAAGGTTTGCAGAAAAGATTATTTTCTTGCCTGCAAAACCATCAAGAACAAGTGGGTTAGAGTAGGATCTAGCCAAGGGAAAGAGTGGGCCTTGGGAGCCTTTAAGATAGTTTACAAGATGGTTCAAGTGAATTTCCATAAATGCACATGGGTTGAGAAAAAAGGGAGTCTCAGAGATGTGATATTGATAAAAGTTTTCAAGACTTGGTCATTTTGGTTTTTTTTTTGACTAAATACAAAAGAGGGTGATCTTGGGAGTAGCAAGATTCCAAATCATCATCAAGTGGATGATGTTGAAGTGTGGATTGAGTAGAGAGGATCCATGCTTGAAGTTGGTCTTCATTGACTTGGAAGCTTCTAGAAGGGTTTATTTTAGAAGTGGTCTCGTTAAGGGTTTTAGATGATCACCTAGTGGATAGGGATCAGATCTAACTTTGGGGAACTTGGTTAAGGTTTGTATTCATAATTTAGCTTGATCCTAGAGGATGATCTCCTGGGGTAGCTCACCCTACTTCCTAAGAAACAAGGCAAACAACGGTTCAAGGCAATTCATCCTACAAACAAAACAAACTACTACTAGGGTTACCATTAAGCATAGCTTGAGGTAAGGATGGGTATTTTGAAAGGGTTAGAGTTTTGAATAAGGTAAGGGTCCTTGGTACTTCTACCAAGAATAGACTTCAAATGCTTTATAAAATATTTTGGAAAACATAGAGATGTTGGGCCACGCATAGATAAACAAAACTTTTTTCCCCTACGTGGTACTCCCAAGATCCAGCTCAGGTGATAGGCCACGAGATTTACCACTAGACGCACAGGTGAGGATTGTTGATGAAGCGCGTCATTTGATGCAGTGCCGAACGATCCCCGTACAGAACGTCCAGATCCCCACGGACCTCCTTGTCTCCAGCGCCGCACGTGCAATGCCTCTACCGGTATCCACACGTACAAGAAGGAGGTCCAGACAGAGGACTGCTAGATCCTGTCTAGCCCGAAATGGGAGTGGAGAAAGTGATGGCTAGGTTAGGGACAATCCCTTGTCACTCCACTTATATACACTCCTAGCTGGGCTCAACGCTTGATGGACCAAAATATATCAAGCTCGTTGGGGAACCCCAAGAGGAAGGTATGATGAGCACAGCAGCAAGTTTTCCCGCAGTACGAAACCAAGGTTATCAATCCAGTAGGAGCAAGGAAACACCCCAAAGGTGTAGCTAGCTGAACGATGGCAGTGCGCACTACCGGTGCCAGCAACAACGTGGATACCTACACAACACAACCACAGAACTTTGCCCCCAACTTGCGATGAGGTTGTCAATCTCACCGGTTTTGCTGAAAACAAAGGATTAAACGTATCGAATGGAAGGAAGTAATAGTTTGCAGAAAGTAAACACAAAGCAGTAAACAGTTTATAGATTGTATGTAAAAGAAAGGACCGGGATCCATAGTTCACTAGAGGTGGCTCTCCTTAAGATAAATAACATGCTGGGTGAACAAATTACAGCGGGGCAATTGACAAACATTGAGAAAGCAATACATGCATATACTAATCATCTTGACTCCTTTGAGATTCGATTGGTCATTACAACATTATACATAGACCGCCATCCAACTGCATCTATTACTAATAATCCACCTTCAGGTTATCATCCGAACCCCCTCCAGTATTAAGTTGCAAGCAACAGATTATTGCTTTACGAATTGTGTGTAATGTAAACAATATGATTGTTCTATGAACAAAGGATTGTTGTTTTCTCCCTAGTAGCAACAACACATCTAGTACCTTAGAGATTTCTGTCACTTACCCAGATTACCAGAGGCATGAACCCACTATCGAGCATAAATACTAACTCTTGGAGTTGCTAGCATCTACTTGGCCAAGATAGCTACTAACAACGGAAAGCATGCAAGATCACAAATAACAAAGACATGATAGAATCAATAATCAATCTAAAATAGCATCTCAATATCCAGCGTATCCCCGCAAACACAACATGCAGAATTACAAATAGATGATCTTGATCATGAACGGAGCTCACAAGATCTAGACATGAAAGCACAAAGGAGGAGAACCAGCCATCTAGCTACTACATGGATCCGTAGTCCAAGGATGAACTACTCACGCATCACACTGGAGGCTTGCATGATGATGAAGAAGGCCTCCAGGGTGAATTCCCCTCTCCGGCAGGGTGCCGGGAAGAGCTTCAGATCCCTCCCGATCTAGGGATGGAGATGACGGCGGATACAGACTCTTTCGTGGATTTTTGATCGGGTCCTTAGGGTTTTCGTCCCGAGGGCATCTTATAGGCGGAAGGAGAGGCCGAGGGGGTGCTGGGGTCGGCCAGACCACCCCCTGGTGTGGGCCAGGCCTGGCCGCGCGGCCAGGTGGTGTGGCCGGCCCCCAGCCCTTCTTCGTCTCGTATTCTGGCATCTGATGACTTTCGGAAAAAATAGGCACTTTGGCTTTTGTCCCGTCCAATTCCGAGAATATTCATTTTTTGACTTTCCTGGAACCAAAAACAGCAGAAAACAGGCAGCTGGCACTGTGGCTCTTGTTAATAGGTTAGTCCAAGAAATCATATGAAAAGTACTCCAAAGTGTGGACAAAACACAAGAAAGTGGATAAAACCAAGCATGGAACATCAAAAATTATAGATACATTTGCAATGTATCAACATCCCCAAGATTAACTCCTGCCCGTCCTCGAGTAGGTAAGTGATAAAAAGAAAGAATAATTTTTGAGGTGACATGCACCATCAAAGACTTGATCAAAGTATTTGTAAAACATTCAAAGCTGGGATCATAGTACTTCAATCATAACATGAAAGACAAAGTTCTAGCAATAAGACAAAGAAACTATGATGCAACATGAAAAGGCACAAACAAAAGATTCATGAATAACAATGCGTTGTAAGACGTTTGTGTGTTTCACATAAAGAAAACATAGCATAATAACATTCAGCTTGTCCCTCATAGAGTAGCAAATATAAATGCATAGGACACCTTCAAAGTTCATAAGAGTGACTAGATGCAAATAGTTTAAAAGAAGCAATATCAAGTTATGCATCAATCAACTAGTCTTGGGACAATGCACATAGAACTAAGAATGGCCACTATGCTCTCAAAGTAGGTGCATAAAGATAGAAGGTGGAGACTCAATATAATGGTGGAAGAAAGGCCTTCATAGAATGAAGCAGAGATTCAATTCTCATAAAGAGCTTCCAAAAATTATGGTACTTATAGCTTTCAGCTCTCATTGCCCCTATCATAAGCATCTTGAAGTGATTAATGTTAAAGTGAACAAACTATGGTGTACATGCTTGACGAACTATAAGTTAGAAATCTCATGTCCCTAGTATACGAGGGCCGCTCCTCATGCTACTCAAGTTTAGTCACCGGTAAGTTCTTGTCATCGTAAGTACGTGTGTATCATAGAGAACCGCCAATGGGTACCCCTTTCCCGATGATACGGAAGAATCCCCATATCAAAATGACAAGGTAAGCAGACAATGAGCATCTCAGCAATCTTCTTATTTACCATGGGAATATGGTGCCTTTTTCTCTCTTTCCTCTTTTCATAATCTCTTTTTTTCTTTTTCTTTTTTTTCTCAATATAGGACTCTTTTTTTTATTAGAAGAATGCTTCATAGACAGCTCATTATGGTTACGCTGCAGGTTTCCACCATGTCACCATGGATTAGACCAGCGGCCCAGGTGTTTCTCTAACACATATACATAACTCCATGGACTTACAAACTCCCCTTTCATTTCACAACGACGACATCCATATACAAAAGAGCATGATATCAACTAGGTACAAGTACCAAGTGCAATGTTGAAAGTGTTCCCCATGACAGCATGGTTCTGCTAATTCCAAACAAATAAGTGCAAGCATATACAACATAGACGACAATGATTCAAGTTTATTAAGGGCAAGAAAAGTAAAGTGTGCCATCAAGTTTGTGAGAGCTTTAATCACTAGTTTTCTCATAACAAGTTTAATTTGGAAGGTAAACAAAAGCATGAATATACTTGGAATAGCATAAGCTAGTAGGTAGGTATGGTGGACTATTTGGAATAACTTGGTTTAAGGAGTTGGATGCATGAGTGGAACTCATACTTGGTTGTGGAGGCTAGCAAAAGACTAGGAGCGACAAATTAAGAGAGCAATAATGGCCATAATCATGTAGAGCGACAATACATCATTGATCAAAGCATAAAGTGATACTACAAGTTGAAAACTAAAGGATCATAAAGTCTATGGTGACTTGAGATAGTCATAACATGGTGTGAGCATGTGCCAAGTCAACCCAAATAAAGCATCAAAGGAGAATACCACTATAATATGCTTTAATATGCTAAAACAACGCATGATTCATCCAGGCACATTAAACAATCTCAATTGTTTATAACAAGTCATGCTACAGCAAAGAATACTAAGCATAAACCCAAAACAATATCAAGCATGGCATGACAGAGCATAGGCCACAGTCAAAAACAAGCTCTTTTTACCACATAAGTATGAACTTTCCTACTCTTTTCCAATCCAAACCAAACTATTTGCAAACCAATGTATGAAAGAGGGGGTCCAACCAATTTATTCATAAAACTAAGCAAACAAAGCAAACGAAAAACCAAAACGAAACAAAAAAGAAGACGCTCTAAGAACAACACAACTGTGCATGAAACAATAAAAATGAAGCGTTTGGAAGAAACCTGGGATTTTTATTGATGAAGAAGGAGATGCCTTGGGCATCCCCAAGCTTTGACGCATGTACTTCTTGGATATTTCTTGGGGTGACACGCATGGCATCCCCAAGCTTGAGCTTTAGTCCATCCTTCATCTCATTACTCATTCCTTCCATACACCTGAAATTTTTTCCTTCATACAAAACTTCACACAATCTTTATTAGCAACATTAGTGCACGCAAGATAATAGGTATTAAGGTTCAGTTCCAACACCAATAAACTTACATTTGAACACTAGCTACTAAAGCACTTCCCTCAAAAATCTCAATTCCCTAAAAGAACTCAAAAAGGAACCAACAAGAAGCAAATGCAGAGAATGACAGAAATCTGTCAAAACAGACCAGCAGGTAAAGACGAATTTTTTCGAAGACCTTCTGTTGATCAAATCAACAAGTGTTGAACTAACGGAAGTTAGATAACAATCTGGGTCAGAAGCACAAAAAATCATGCCTCAAAAATACGTTCAGAGATTTTACACGAATTTTTACGGTGAAGCACAAAAATCTGTTTCGGGACAACAACTTTCCCAATCATTACTTCTCTCTCATTAGAGGTTACTCTTGGCACAAAAAGCAAATAAAAAGGATAAGGAGCGGTCATTACTGAAGTAATAACTTCCAAGACTCATCTAAAACTTTTGGGTTATCTCCCAATAAGTACTTTTCTTTAACGCCTTTAAGTTAGGCATAAGAAGCAAGAAAAAGAATCAAGTGTTCTCAAATGAAGAAGCATTAAAACCAAATTTCTTGCCCTTACCTCTCTTACTTTTATTCTTAACCTTGGGGAAAATATGATTGTTTGGTGGAGAATAAAGGTGCATGGTCCCCTTTCCCACATCTATTATTGCTCCAAGGAGTTCTAATAGGGACCTTCCAAGTGTAATTTGTCCTTTTCCTGCATATTCAATAACAAGATAATCAGTAGAAATCATTTTCCCAAGGGTCTTTGTAAACACTCCTTCAGCTATTCCAATAGGTAATATGGTAGCATTATTAGCAAGAGATATTTCTTTTCCTCCTTTAGTAAGCCCCAAAGATTCAACGATTCATAAATGTCTTTGGGCATAAGACAAAATTCAGACATGATATCACAGTGGACTTGAAAAGTTTCAGTGTTTATCTTAATCTTTACTGTAGGGAGCCATTTTTGATGGTTCAGAATTTATTGGAACATAATTATGATGCTCCCTAAGCGTATTATAGCAATCTTTTAAGCTAGTAGTGCTAGTCTCAAGAGTGTTTAGTTTAGCAAATATTCTTACGAAAGAAATATCAGTTTGACTAGGCAAGTTGTAAGTGAGGATCAATTTCTTTATAGCATTAATAGCATCATCCTCATTACATTGGAGGAAATCTCCTCCCACAATAGCATCTAAAGCATATCTATAGCAAAGAGCAATTCCAAGGTAAAAACTACTAAGGAACAAGTTTTGAGTCATTTTAGGCTCAGTGTTTTCATGTAGATCAGAGATTCTAGACCAAGCTTCCTTGAAACTCTCTTTAATTCCTTGTTTAAAAGTGAAAATCATTTCCTCGGGTGACATAGTGACTGGAGCAAGGCTAGACATAATAGCAACTCAAGATAGGAACTATTTTTTTTTGTGTTTTTGGATAAGAAAGCAAACTAGTAAAACTAATTTTTTTGTGTTTTTGAATAAGAAACAAGCAAACAAAGCAAAAAGAAACTAAGCAAAACAAAAATAACAAAGTAAAGAGATTGGTTATGAGGGACTCCCCTTGTGAAGATGTCCTTGACTCCCCGGCAACAGCGGCAGAAAATATCTTTGATGGCGCGTGGTTGGCGTGGGAGATTCTTCTTCTTCAGTCCCCGGCAACGGCGCCAGAAAATATGCTTGATGGACCAAAATATATCAAGCTCGTTGGGGAACCCCAAGAGGAAGGTATGATGAGCACAGCAGCAAGTTTTCCCGCAGTACGAAACCAAGGTTATCAATCCAGTAGGAGCAAGGAAACACCCCAAAGGTGTAGCTAGCTGAACGATGGCAGTGCGCACTACCGGTGCCAGCAACAACGTGGATACCTACACAACACAACCACAGAACTTTGCCCCCAACTTGCGATGAGGTTGTCAATCTCACCGGTTTTGCTGAAAACAAAGGATTAAACGTATCGAATGGAAGGAAGTAATAGTTTGCAGAAAGTAAACACAAAGCAGTAAACAGTTTATAGATTGTATGTAAAAGAAAGGACCGGGATCCATAGTTCACTAGAGGTGGCTCTCCTTAAGATAAATAACATGCTGGGTGAACAAATTACAGCGGGGCAATTGACAAACATCGAGAAAGCAATACATGCATATAATAATCATCTTGACTCCTTTGAGATTTGATTGGGCATTACAACATTATACATAGACCGCCATCCAACTGCATCTATGACTAATAATCCACCTTCAGGTTATCATCCGAACCCCCTCCAGTATTAAGTTGCAAGCAACAGATTATTGCTTTACGAATTGCGTGTAATGTAAACAATACGATTGTTCTATGAACAAAGGATTGTTGTTTTCTCCCTAATAGCAACAGCACATCTAGTACCTTAGAGATTTCTGTCACTTCCCCAGATTATCAGAGGCATGAACCCACTATCGAGCATAAATACTAACTCTTGGAGTTGCTAGCATCTACTTGGCCAAGATAGCTACTAACAACGGAAAGCATGCAAGATCACAAATAACAAAGACATGATAGAATCAATAATCAATCTGAAATAGCATCTCAATATCCATCGGATCCCCGCAAACACAACATGTAGAATTACAAATAGATAATCTTGATCATGAACAGAGCTCACAAGATCTAGACATGAAAGCACAAAGGAGGAGAACCAGCCATCTAGCTACTACATGGATCCGTAGTCCAAGGATGAACTACTCACGCATCACACCGGAGGCTTGCATGATGATGAAGAAGGCCTCCAGGGTGAATTCCCCTCTCCGGCAGGGTGCCGGGAAGAGCTTCAGATCCCTCCTGATCTAGGGATGGAGATGACGGCGGCTACAGACTCTTTCGTGGATTTTTGATCGGGTCCTTTGGGTTTTCGTCCCGAGGGCATCTTATAGGCGAAAGGAGAGTCTGAGGGGGTGCTGGGGTCGGCCAAACCAGGCCTGGCCGCGCGGCCAGGTGGTGTGGCTGGCCCCCAGCCCTTCTCCGTCTCGTATTCTGGCATCTGATGACTTTCAGAAAAATAGACACTTTGGCTTTTGTCCCGTCCAATTCCGAGAATTTTCATTTTCTAACTTTCCTAGAACCAAAAACAGCAGAAAACAGGCAGCTGGCATTGTGGCTCTTGTTAATAGGTTAGTCCAAGAAATCATATGATAAGTACTCCAAAGTGTGGACAAAACACAAGAAAGTGGATAAAACCAAGCATGGAACATCAAAAATTATAGATATATTTGCAATGTATCAATGCACTGGCTAAATTGTCCATGATGTTGAAGGTGGCCTAAAAATACATACATAAGAACACTAATCATGTGATGATTGTAAATAAAACTACTCACTTTAAGACGAAGAATCAATCTCGGGGTGATAAGAAGAAGGGCACAGCTAGGCGCGCACCCCAAGGGAAAATCTCCCAAGCATGGCCCTGTCCCAGATGTTGAGTGTTTCTTTCGTAAGGAGAAAGGTCACTAGAAGAGGAATTTCCCAAAGTACTTAGCAGAGAAGAAGAAGACTGGTTCGTCCAGCTTAGGTATATCAAATATACATGTTATTGATGTTTACTTGCAGGGTCTTAAAAGTAAATCTTGGGTATTTGATACTAGATATGATACAAGAGCTATGGAATCCTAGGAAACTTGGCAAGAATGAGGTGATGATGTACGTTGGGAATGGAGCAAGCATTACAGTGACTGCCATTGAGCGTAAGACCCCTACATCTACCGTTAGCATTAATATTAGAATTTAGTAATTGTTATTTTGTACTTGCATTATGTAAAAACTAGACTTCTCTCCATGCCCCCAGGGCTCGGCCGGTAGAAAGAATGCCTTATGATACGACCGCGCTACATCCACGTGCAAGAGAAAAGATCTTCTCTTAGAACAATAAGTGGTAGTTTTTTCGGGAACAATGTCGAGTTCTTATGGTGCGGGTCTCAGCGCGTATGAAAATCAGTCTCGCACTGCTAATTCCTATAAGAGTCTTCCAAAGAACGTAGTATCTGATCCAATCGGCAACAAAGCCGTGTATCACAATATTGTTGTACGTGCGTGAGTGTGTACTGTGGCCGTTTAGTGAGATAGAGCACATATCATTATAGGACATTAGAAAAACAATTTGTTTGATGATAAAATTAGGCGACAGCTCGACGAATCCATGGATCCATCTCTGAGCTAATACCGTGTATCGTACACGTTCTAGTATGTACTGCATTCGTCCACAAATAAGTGTACTTCTAGATTTTTCTTAAATCAAAGTTAGTAAAGTTTGACTAACTTTATAGCAAAAAGTAGAATTATTTATGACACTAAATTGGTACCACTTGATTTGTTTTTAAATTTAGTTTGATAATATGAAATTTTCATATAATATATGTTGCTATATTTATCTATAAGTTTGGACAAATTTAATAAAATACTTAGGCAAAAGCTAGAAGTATACTTAGTTGCGGACGAGGATGTAACCGGTTATTGCGCGATGACTCTTACATACACACATAAGTATAACATTATACAAAAGAAACAAAAATAGTACGTAAAGATCTAAACTAAATATATTATTTACTATCCATAAAAATTAGTACAATTAGCTAAACAATATTTAATATGATAAGATGTCCTACACACCTAGATGCAAAAAAGAGTATTCGATTACCGCATTTTTCGGTGTTGCTCATCTTAGTTTTGATGATACATGTTGTTTATAAATTACTGGTTCTAGCTTCGGATCCACGCTCCCTTGTCAAGTATGGTGTTGGCGCTCAATCTTTCAAGTATATGTCCAAGTGTCACGTCCATACTCCATCGTCCAAGTGTCATGTCCATGCTCCATCGTCCAAGTATCATTTTCACCCTCTCTGATACAAGTATAGTATCCCACGTGCAAGTATCACATCTACCCTTCCTCGATTAAGTATGTGTCAACGCGTTAGCGTTCTCTATGGATCGTCACGTTACATAGTTTAGACACATGTGTTATTACTGTTTTAGATGTTCTCTCTTTGTTAAAATCTAAACGTTCCAGTTTACTTAGCCTCGGTCTGTATGATGATAGATATGCGGCTCTATAAGTACAAATCCCTAAGACCTCGGCTATTATCTTGTGCTCGAGCCATTCTCGTTATCATAAATTTGTCTAAAAATAGCCAAACTAAGTAGCTAGAGCAACGTTCCGTCCAGAGCTAACAGACTGAGTCAGATATACCACATGTTACATCATCATAAGCTTTGGAATCGTGTCAGAAAAAAGAACCAGCTAAAAAGTAAAGTAAAACAACAAAATAAATAAGCAGAAAAAAGAAAAAAAAATAAATAATAAGCATACAAAAGACAATGAGAGATAGTAAAACAGTCGAGATAGCGGATTAGAAACCTAAGAACTGAAACACGAAAAATAGTCAGACGACAAAGACAGCGAAAGGATAAAAAGGAAGAACTCGACAATAAAATGAAGAAAAAGAAGCGAGAGAATAAAAACATGATGATTTTTCTAAAACCGACGAAAATAGGCAGGAACAAATGCACAGAAAAATGTAGACACAAAAGGGAAGGCAAAGAGGCATTAAAATAAATACAGGAAGAAAAGCAGAAAAAAACGAAAAGAAAAAGGAAGATGTGAAGCAAAAAAAGGCAACATGAAGAAATAGGCGAGCCTAACTCCACACGTCGCGTAGAAACACCGGCATAGTTTCCTACCAGCCACCGTCATAGACACCCTGACCACTCCGGGAATGTTCACCGGAACGATAGAAGAACAATACGACGTTGTTCGGAAGATACACGCGCACTGATCCTATACAGGTAAGCAGTCAAGACATGTTGCATGTTCTATGAAAGTTCATTGAAAGGATGACAGCGTCCGTCTACCCTCAGTGCACTGCTAACGTAGGTCATGGTCCATCTCCCGCCCATGAGAAGCTCCACCATCCAGTCTAGATGTGTTCACCGGACGACGCAATGAAACCGAGCATAGGAGAGAGACGAAGCGAAATAGCGATATGCAGAGTCCGAAAATGATAAGAGGGTTTTATAGACGAAACGTTAGCGAGAAAGGCACATGCAGCGGTCGTGTTAGAAAGACTTGTGTCAGAAAGCCTTGTGGCACCTATTCTATCAACATCGAGAAAGATCACGCTGATTGATGTGCTCTAGCACGCGCGATAATGCTGCCAGCTCGTCTATATGCCTGCGATAACTTGCGACTTCTACATCATATGCTTCCAGCCGACATGGTTTATGGAGCTACGTCGTATCTATACGGGCCCACAAACGCGAGAAATCATGGCCATCACGGGCCTACGTCGACACGTTGGCTATGGACGGGTCCCGTAACCGCAAGAAACCGCAGTCGGCTACATCTTACAGTGCCACGTATGCTCTTAAAATCCTCCACCTCCGCGAGAAACCATGGCCGGTATTGGGTTAGGGCGCTAGGTCGACACCTGGCAGGACCCATGGCCGCGAGAGACCACACTCAGCATGGGCTCACGGCACCACGTCATCTCTTGGCGGCCCCCACGACCGTGAGAGTCCGTGGCTGGCATGCACTCACGGCATCATGGCGGCTTTGGGCAGGCCCCGCCACCCAGCTAGTGCGGAGCCATGTCACGCCGGGAAGACCTCTCATAGAGTGTGGTCCTGTCCACATACGCTATCGGCGGGCTCGGTTCACGCGTGTGGCCCACTTCTCTACGACGCGGGGTACGATGACGCACATTTCATCCGTACGTGATCTGGAATCTTTCGCCCTGGCGCGCAGCGGGTCTTGCCTCATGGGATAGCAGGACTCTGTTGGGACGTCATTGTGTGTCCTTTCAAGTGTCCATCCCATAGTTAAAACGAATAAGGACAACATGGATAAAAGTTTGAGCCGAAATAATCTAGCACTATTATTTACTCCTAATATTATATCAGGATATTATATCTTACAAAATGGTTATTCATTTAAGTCTAAGAATAATGCTTGTTCGATTTATATGAATAATATATTTTATGCACATTTCTGATACACACATCCATAATATTGGTGCTAAACGTCAAAATACTAGTAAGTTGAATACTACATACTTGTGGCACTGTCGGTTAGGTCATATTGGACACAAATGCGTGAAGATACTCCATAATGATGGGATTCTAGATTCATTAGAGTTTTAATATTTTGATACATGTGAAGCATGTCTGATGGGTAAAATGGCTAAATCACCGTTCAGTGGATATGTTGAACTTGCGAATGACTTGGTGGAAATAATACATACGGATGTATGCAGTCCAATGAGTATACCCGCATGCGGGGGATTCCTCTAATTTATGACCTTTATCGATGACTTGAGTCAATATGGTTGTATTTATCCTGTGAAGCATAAATCTAAAACATTTGTAAAGTTTAAGAAATTTCAGAATGAAGTAGAGAATCAACATGGCAAGAAAATAAAGTTTCTACGGTCGTACCGTGGAGGTGAATATTTGAGTCATGAGTTTAGCAAACATATTAGAGATTGTGGAATCGCTTCACAACTTACATCTCCCAGAACACCCCAGCGTAATGAAGTATCCGAGCGACGTAATCGAGCTTTGTTGGACATGGTGATACCTATGATATCATTAACTGATATGCCTTTACCATTTTGAGGTTATTCTTTAGAGACTGCTGATTTTACACTTAATAGAGGGCCATCAAACTATGTTGAAACGACACCGAAAGAAACCTAATTTGTATTTTCTTAAAATTTTGGGATGTGAGGTTTTTGTAAATCGTTTGCAACCAAATAAACTTGACCCCAAGCCAGACAAATGAGTCTTTGTAGGTTATCCCAAATAAGCAGTTGGGTATTCCTTCTATCACAAAACTAAAGGCAAGGATTTATCGCGTTAGGAGGTGTATTTCTTGAAAAAGAATTCCTCTCTAAAGGTTTGATTGGGAGAACAATAGAGATTAATGAGGCTAATGAACCTGAGCAAGATGAGCAAAGCAGCACAGCTCCAAAACAGTTCTAGAGATGCCTATGGCGCCAACTAAAGCTCCCGCGCCTACAAAAGTTGTAGTCCCGGAAATTGCAGCTCCTGTTGAACCACGTAGATTTGGTAGAGTTCGTCTATGGTCGTAAGAATTGAAGATGTATTATTGTTGGACAATGATGAGCCAACTACATACAAGAAAGTAATGATGGGCCCTAACCCCGTTAAATGGCAAGATGCCATGAAATATGAGATAGACTCCATGCACAAGAATCAAGTTTGGAATTTGATAGACCCTCCTGAAGGTGTAAAGCCTATTGAATGTAAATGGATCTATAAGAAGAAGACATACACATATGGTAATGTTACCATCTATAAAGCATGACTTGTCGCAAAAGTGTTTTGATAAATTCAAGAAATTGACTACGATGAGACTTTCTCTCCTTTAGCGATACTTAAATCTGTTTGGATACTTATAGCAATCGCTGCATATTTAAATCACTAGATATGTCATATGGATGTCAAAATAGTGTTCCTAAATGGGAAGCTAACTGAGGATGTGTACGTGGTACATCCTAAAGGTTTTATCGATCCAAAGACTGCTGGAAAGGTGTGCCAACTTCAGCATTGTATCTATGGGATGAAGCAAGCATCACGAAGTTGGAAGTGGTCAAAAGTTTTGGCTTCATTAAGAAATGTGAAGAATCTTGTGTTTACAATAAAGTGAATGGGCGCACAATAGCATTTCTAGTACTATATGTAGATGACATAATATTGATTAGAAACGATAAAACATTTCTTAACACTATAAATGACTCATTGAAGAAAAGGTTTTCAATGAAAGATTTAGGTGAAGTAGCATACATATTAGGTATAAAGATCTATAGAGATAGATTCTAGCACCTAATAGGTCTTACCAAGGTACATATCTAGATAAAGTATCAAAGAGGTTCAGTATGGAAGATTCTGGTAAAGGAAAGCTTCCAATGGTACATGTAAAACCATTATGCAAGGCATAATGTCCTTTGATGTTTGCTAAGAAAAATATATGATTAGTGTTCCATATGCTTAGGAAATTGGATCAATCATATATGCCATGATATGTACTAGACGAGATGTATCCTATGCTCCAAGTGTGGCAGCAAAAAATATACTTATATACTTGGGAAGGACTAAGAATATGTTTCTCATATATGGAGGTGATAAAGAGCTCGTTGAAAGAGGTTATACCGATGCTAGCTTTATCACTGATCCGAATGATTTCAAGACTATATCAGACTTACTTTAAATGGGGGAGTGGCGAGCTGGAAAATTCTAAGCAAGATATAGTTGTGGATCCTACAACATAAGAAGAGTACATAGAGGCATCAGGTGCTGCAAAGGAGGGTGTTCGGATGAAAATTTCATTACAGAACTTGGTGTGGTTCCAAGTGCATTAGAGCCAATGGAGATTCATTGTGACAACAATGGTGCCATCACTCAAATGAAATAACCAAGGTCCCACCAGAAGAACAACCATGTACAACATTGATTTCATCTCATACACCAGTTTGTGAATGATAGTGATATTAAGATGTGCAAAATTCATATAGATCTGAATTTAGTAGATCCTTTTACAAAGTTACTCTCTCTTGCAAAGCACGAGAAGCATCGGGAAGCCATAGGTGTTAGACTGCTAATGTAAACTAGAATATTGACTCTAGGGAAAGTGGGAGACTGATGGAAATATACCCTAGAGGCAACAATAAATGAATTACATTATTTATATATATTCTTGTTTCATAATTAAGTTTATTGTTCTGTGCGATAATTGTATTAGTTCCTGATAATGAGTATTTGTAGGAAAACCCTAATACATGTAGGGAACTATAAGCATCACAAAGATATCCCAAGTCTAGACTCTGAGACTAGTTCATGTGTCATTGATAGTTCTGGTTTCCTGACTATTGGTAAAAATGACAGTGTTGTGGAAGTTGCCGATGATACATATGATAGGGGTTGTCAAAAGAACAATGACGGCTGATAGACCCAAACATGATATACCATGAAACGCGTCATCAATATTGTTCTCGGTAGTTTATCGTGACAAGTATTACCATTAATAAAGTTCGATAGACCATAAGACACATATTAACTTGGATACAATAAGAAAGTGATGGCGCCTTCAAACGTTACTTCGTTAAAGGGTAATCATAATGTCGGTCTTCATTCCTACCGGATGATATGCCAATGTTATAAATGGTGTATTTGTGGAAATTGCTACTCCTAATGATGGAGAGATACACTCTAGACCCACTCATGTATTGTGGTGTTCTTCATTGTCTGGTTGGATAAGTGATTTGAAGTGTAGATCACAGGAACATCGACAATATGGAATGAGTAAAGATTATATATCGGGTAATGAGGATAACCTAGTGTTTCACCTCGGGAAATGTTAAAGTATCAAGTAGCAATGCGACGTGTATCGTTAAGTAATATGAAAGGTTCACATGAACAAAATATCTTCGTGTTATGAAGTGGGGATTAATATGTATATATTGAGATACCTATGTTCATAATTATTGCAGAATGGGTTCCGAACATGTCCACTCATATCTAAACCCATATGGTCACACACTTAAAGGTTTAGCAACGTATATAATGTGATGTAACAAAAGATAAAATTGAAGTAATACCAGAAAATGGTTTTGGGGAATCTCAGAATAGTTCAGAGGTGTCCAAAGTTATTAATAAGAGTTTATAGAATGGTTCCAGACATTCTATGGAAGGTATCTGAATGATTTAGGAAGGTTCTAGAAGAATTTAGAGGAGTCTGCGTTTTTCAGAAACTCGTAAAAATCATTAATTACCTAGTGGGTCCCATGGGCTGAAGGGGCCACATGGGCCCACTAGGGCACGCGTGTGGGACGAGGGGAGGAGTCCCTGGCCTAATCGGCTAGGACCCCCCTTGGCCGGTGGGATGAGGACATGGGGGAAGTCCTAGGTGGACTCGAACTCCCTTCCTAGGTCAGTTTGGGGAGGGAGGAGTCCACCTTGGACTCCGACTCCCTCAAATACTCAGACAGGAGGAGGCCAGCCAACCCCCTTATAAGGAGGGCACAAGGGGAGGCGCGGTACACCATAAATTTCCGCCCCAAGCCCTAGCACCATCGCCACCCTCAGTTGCCCGGTGTCGCCATCGCCCATCGCTACCGCTTTCCACCACCTATCTCCATGCCACCTTGTCGTTGTGTCGACTTCCTCCTCTTCCTCGTGTCGCCAAGATCGTCGTCATCACATGGAGGAGATCTTCTTCATCATCATCGCCGAAACAATTTAGATATCTACCCTCTGTCAAGATCTAATCTAGTTGGTGATCGCGGAGCGCTTTGTATCTTCATTGACACACTCCCGCTTCGAACTGTGTGCTCAATCACACTTAGACGTGGTGTTCCTTATCCCGTATGTGTGGATACCGTGGATATGTTGCGCGGGTTGCACTAGATCATTGGATCCATCTGTGGGATAATACATCTCCTCTCTACTTGATAAGTCTTGTTGCGGAGATCGACGCACGTCTTCATCAACCTCATCATCGATAAACTTCTGCTAGTTAAATATTCGAGGGTATGATACATTGCCTTTCTCCTTACATTGAATCTTGGTTATGCGTTAGAAAATTTTCTTTTACATAGAATGTTCCCCAGCAATAGCACCATCACTGGGTTCCTCGCGTTCTAGGTGCCAGCCACCTACTGGGCAACTAAGTCGGAATATCCATAGTGTATGATGTGTTTCATGCCAATATCCCTTGCTATGTGAAGTCTGCGAAGGAGAGCTTCATACTCTGCCATGTTGTTGGTAGCATTGAAGGGGATCTATAGGACATACTGAAGCTTATATCCCACTGGTTATTGATGGCTCAAAATATATCGAGCTTGTTAGGAACCCCAAGAGGAAGGTATGATGAGCACAGCAGAAAGTTTTCCCTCAGTTATGAAACCAAGGTTATCGAACGAGTAGGAGCAAGCAAACAACTCCAAGGTGTTGCTAGCAACTTGGAATCCTGCAGAACACAACCACAGAACTTTGCCCCAACTTACAGTGAGGTTGTTGATGCGTTGCTAATGTATCCATAATTTTTCATGTTCCATGCTTGGTTTTATCTAGTTTCTTGTGTTTTGTTCCAACTTTGGAGTACTTTCTATACACTTTCTTGGACTAACCTATTAACAAGTGCCACAGTGCCAGTTGCCTATTTTCTGCTATTTTTGGTTCCAGGAAAGTCAGAAAATCAATATTCTCGGAATTGGACCAGACAAAAGCCAAAGTCGATACTTTACCGGAAGACTCACGGAGCCGGAAGACAAGACGGAGAGGGGCCACAGGGTGGCCACACCATATGGTGGCGTGGGCTAGCCCTGGCCGCGCCACCAGGTGGTGTGGGCCCCTGGCCACCCATTGAACTTGCCTCTTCGCCTATAAGATGCCTCCCGATGCAAAAACCCTAAATCGACAAGCCTCTAGCCACGAAAAGTTCCGCAGCGCCGCCGCTACCGAAGGGGAGATTTGGGGGACAAAAGGTCTCTGTTCTGGCACCCTGTCAGGACGGGGAAGTGCCCCCGGAGCCATATCAATCGATCTCCATCACCATCTCCATCACCATTGCTGATTCCCATGATGAGGAGGGAGTAGTTCTCTCGATAAGGGTTCTACCAGTAGCTATGTGTTCATCTCTCTCTCTATGCATGATCTTATTGTGATCATGAGCTTGTAATCTATAGATCTACCTTGCTACTCAAGTGCTTTAATAGATCTCTGCTCTCCCCATGTGTGTGAAGTTGATAGTATGCACACCATGGTGGCACTTAGGCTAGCGATTACAAATACTTGTTATGAGTTATATTTGGAGTTGGATGTCTTTATGAAATTGTGGTGTTTGTTTGAACCATCTAGTGCTCAAGGTGACAGTGTGGGGTTATCTAGATGGGAAAGGCTTACTTTAAGGTGTGTTGTTATAGCCCTACCATGGATTAGAGTGTCCAACCGGAGAGTAGTTCAGAGTAGTATCATGAAGATAATATATTTATATGAGAGTGTTCACTAGTGAAAGTATGATCCCTAGGCCTTGTTTCTAAGCATTGAAACACCATTTGCAATTAGATCTGTTACATGTTTGCTTGCTTCCATCTTTATTTCAGTTTGCCTTTAGTCTCTTCCACGCCATCAAGCTATTTTCTAGCACCGTTACCATTTATAATTATCCATACCACTTGTATTTCACTATCTCTTCGCCGAACTAGTGCACCTATACACCTTACAAGTGTATTGGGTGTGTTGGGGACACAAGAGACTTCTTGTATCTTGATTGCAGGATTGCTTGAGAGGGGATACCTTTGACCACTTCCTCCCTGAGTTCGATAAACCTTGGGTGATGCACTTAAGGGAAAACTTGCTGCTATTATACAAACCTCGGCACTTCGAGGCCCAACAACTGTCTACAAGAATAGAAGTGCGTAGACATCAAGCTATTTTCTGGCGCCGTTGCCGGGGAGGTAAGGTAAAAGGTACTCACATCCTTCAGTGTGAGTGCTCGAAGTTATTTCCTTTAGATTCTGCAATTTTGTCTTTTTGTTTCTTGTTTTCACTAGTTAGGCTTAATGGAAAACAACAACAAAAATAGAGAGCTTTATAGTATTTATCTTGAATTAGGACATGAAGTGTTTGAAGAGAAATTAAAAAACCTATGGAACTTTATTTGCATGCTAATAGCAATGTTGTTAGTATGAATTCTTTGGACACCATTATTGTTAATGCTATGGACAAGTCTAAGCTTGGGGAAGCTAGTTTTGATGAAAATGATCTTTTTAGTCCCCCATCTTTAGAGGAGAAAATTTACTTTGATGATACTATACCTCCAATATATGATGAATACAATGATGAATATGATATTTTCAGTGCACCTACTATTGAGGATAATATTAATTATGATTACAATATGCCTCCTATATTTGATGATTACGATGATGAAAATAATAATGATAGCTATTTTGTTGAATTTGCTCCCACTATAATTAATAAGAACGACGATGTTTATGTGAGGAGTATTAATTCTTTTATGCATGTGGCTCATGATAAGAATGTTTCATGTGATTGTTATATTGTTAATTTTATCCATGATGCTACTGAAAGTTATTATGAGATAGGGAAACATGGTTTTATGTGTCTCAACGATATTAAGTTTCCCCTCTTTATGTTGAAAATGTTGAAGTTGCACTTGTTTTGCTTTCCTATGCTTGTTGCTTTGTGCTTTCATGACTTGTTTCTTTAAAAGATTATTTTGCATAGAAAGTGGGTTAGACTTAAATGTGCTTTGAATTTGCTTCTTGATGCTCTCTTTTACTTCAATTCATATTTCTTATGTGAGCATCTTCTCAAACTATCATGCCTAACTTAAAGGCGTTAAAGAAAGTACTTATTGGGATATAACCCAAAAGTTTTAAATGAGTCTTCGAAGTTATTACTTCAGTAATAACCTCTCCTTGTCCTTTTTATTTGCTTTTTGTGCCAAGAGTAACCTCTAATGACAGAGAAGTAATGATTGGAAAGTTGTTGTCCCGAAACAGATTTCTATGTTTCACCGTAAAAATTCGTAAAATCTCTGTACGTCCTTTTGAGGCGTGAATTTTTGCGCTTCTGCCCCAAGTTGTTATCTAACTTTCGTTAGTTCAACACTTTTTGATTTGAGCAACAGAAAGTCTTCGAAAAAATTCGTATTTACCTGCTGGTCTATTTTGACAGATTTCTGCCATTATTTGCATTTGCCTCTTTATCAATTTCTTTTTGGGTTCTTTTTGGTGAATTGAGCTTTTTGAGGGAAATGCTACAGTAGCTTGTGTTTTTGATGAAAGTTTTTATGTTTTAAAACTAAAACCCAAAGGTTTATTATCTTTTGAATACACGAATGTTGCTAATGAAGATTGTGTGAAGTTTTGTATGAAGGAAAATTTTCAGGTGTACGGAGAGAATGATGTAATAAGATGAAGAATGGACTAAATATCAAGCTTGGGGATGCCACGCGTGTCACCCCAAGAAATATCCAAGAAGTACAAGCGTCAAAGCTTGGGGATGCCCAAGGCATCCCCTTCTTCATCAATAAAAATCTCAGGTTCCTCCAAACACTTCATTTTTATTGTTTCATACACAGTTGTGTTGTTCTTGGAACGTCTTTTTTTCGTTTTCGTTTTGGTTTTTCGTTTGCTTGGTTTTCTTAGTTTGTTGAATAAATTGGTTGGATCCCCTCTTTCATACATTGGTTTTCAAATAGTTTGGTTTGGATTGGAAAAGGGTAGGAAAGTTCATGCTTACGTGGTAAAGAGAGCTTGTTTTTGACTGTGGCCTATGCTTTGTCATGCCATGCTTGATATTGTTTTGGCTTTATGCTTAGTATTCTTTGCTGTAGCATTACTTGTTATAAACAATTGAGATTGCTTAATGTGCCTTTAAAGATTCATGCGTTGTTTTAGCATATTAAAGCATAGTATTGTGGTATTCTCCTTTGATGCTTTATTTGGGTTGACTTGGCACATGCTCACACCATGTTATGACTATCCCAAGTCACCATAGCCTTCATGATCCTTTAGTTTTCAACTTGTAGTATCACTTTATGCTTTGATCAATGATGTTTTGTCGCTCTGCATAATTATGGCCATTATTGCGCTCTTAGTTGGTCGCTCCCAGTCTTTTGCTAGCCTCTATAACCAAGTATGAGTTCCACTCATGCATCCAACTCCTTAAACCAAGTTATTCCAAAGAGTCCACCATACCTACCTATTAGCATATGCTATTCCAAGTATATTCATGTTTTTATCTACCTTCCGAATTAAACTTGTTATGAGAAAACTAGTGATTAAAGCTCTCACGAACTTGATGGCACACTTTACTTTTCTTGCCCTTAATAAACTTGAACCATTGTGTCGTCTATGTTGTATATGCTTGCACTTATTTGTTGGGGATTAGCAGAACCATGTTGTCATGGGGAACACTTTCAACATTGCACTTGTACTTTGTACCTAGTTGATATCATGCTCTTTTGTCTATGGATGTCATCGGTGTGAAGTGAAAGGGGAGCTTGTAAGTCCATGGAGTTATGTACATGTGTTAGAGAAACGCCTAGGCCGCTGGTCTAATCCATGCCGTCATTGTGGAAACCTGCAGCGTAACCATAACGAGCTATCTATGAAGCATTCTTCTTATAAAAAAAGAGTGAGATATTGAGAAAAAAAGAGAAAAAGAAAAGAGAAAAAAAAGAGATATATGAAAAGAGGAAAGAGAGAAAAAAGCACCATATTCCCATGGTAAATAAGAAGATTGCTGAGATGCTCGTTGTCTGCTTGCCTTGTCATTTTGATATGGGGATTCTTCTGTATCATTGGGCAAGGGGTACCCCGTTGGCGGTTCTATGATACATATGTACTTACGATGACAAGAACGTACCGGTGACTAAACTTGAGTAGCATGAGGAGCGGCCCTCGTATTCAAGGGACATGAGATTTCCAACTTATACTTCGTCAAGCATATACACCATAGTTTGTTAATTTTAACCTTAATCACTTCAAGATTCTTATGATAGGGGCAATGAGAGCAGAAAGCTATTAAGTACCATAATTTTTGGAAGCTCTTTATGAAACTTGAATCCCTACTTCCTTCTATGAAGGCCTTTCATCCACTTTTATATTGAGTCTCCACCTTCTATCTTTATGCACCTACTTGGAGAGCATAGTGGCCATTCTTAGTTCTATGTGCATTATCCCAAGACTTGTTGATTGATGCATAACTTTGATATTGCTTGTTTTAAACTATTTTTATCTAGTCACTCTTATGAACTTTGAAGGTGTCCTATGCATTTATGTTTTCTACTCTATGAGGGACAAGCTGAACGCCAGTATGCTATGTTTTCTTTATGTGAAACAAACAAACGTCTTGCAAAGCATTGTTATTCATTAATCTTTTGTTTGTGCCTTTTCATGTTGCAACATAGTTTCTTTGTCTTATTGCTAGAACTTTGTCTTTCATGTTATGATTGAAGTATTATGATACCAGCTTTGAATGTTTTACAAATACTTTGATCAAGTTTATGATGGTGCATGTCACCTCAAAAATTATTCTTTCTTTTTATCACTTACCTACTCGAGGACGAGCAGGAGTTAAGCTTGGGGATGTTGATACGTTGCAAACGTATCCATAATTTTTGATGTTCCATGCTTGGTTTTATATACTTTCTTGTGTTTTTGTTCCAACTTTGGACTACTTTCTATACACTTTCTTTGACTAACCTATTAACAAGTGCCACAGTGCCAGTTGCCTGTTTTCTGCTATTTTTGGTTCCAGGAAAGTCAGAAAATCAATATTCTCGGAATTGGACCGGACAAAAGCCAAAGTTGATATTTTACCGGAAGACTCACAGAGCCAGAAGACGAGACGGAGAGGGGCCACAGGGTGGCCACACCATATGGTAGCGCGGGCTAGCCATGGCCGCGCCACCAGGTGGTGTGGGCCCCTGGCCGCCCACCGACCTTGCCTCTTCGCCTATAAGATGCCTCCTAATGCAAAAACCCTAAATCAACAAGCCTCCAGCCACGAAAAGTTCCACAGCACCGCCGCCACCAAAGGGGAGATTCGGGGGACAGAAAGTCTCTGTTTCGGCATCCTGTCGGGATGGGGAAGTGCCCCTGGAGCCATCTCCATCGATCTCCATCACCATTGCTGATTTCCATGATGAGGAGGGAGTAGTTCTCTCTCGGGGCTAAGGGTTCTATCGGTGCTATGTGTTCATCTCTCTCTCTATGCATGATCTTATTGTGATCATGAGCTTGTAATCTATATATCTACCTTGCTACTCAAGTGCTTTAATAGATCTCTGCTCTCCCCATGTGTGTGAAGTTGACAATGTGCACACCATGGTGGCACTTAGGCTAGAGATTACAAATACTTGTTATGAGTTATATTTGGAGTTAGATGTCTTTATGAAATTGTGGTGTTTGTTTGAACCATCTAGTGCTCAAGGTGACAGTGTGGGGTTATCTAGATGGGAAAGGCTTACTTTGAGGTGTGCTGTTATAGCCCTACCATGGATTAGAGTGTCCAACCGGAGAGTAGTTCAGAGTAGTATCATGAAGATAATATATTTATATGAGAGTGTTCACTAGTCAAAGTATGATCCCTAGGCCTAAGCACCGAAACACCGTTTGCAATTAGATATGTTACATGTTTGCTTGCTTCCATCTTTATTTCAGTTTGCCTTTAGTCTCTTCCACGCCATCAAGCTATTTTCTAGCACTGTTACCACTTATAATTATCCATACCACTTGTATTTCACTATCTCTTCGCCGAACTAGTGCACCTATACACCTGACAAGTGTATTGGGTATGTTGGGGACACAAGAGACTTCTTGTATCTTGATTGCAGGATTGCTTGAGAGGGGATACCTTTGTACACTTCCTCCCTGAGTTCGATAAACCTTGGGTGATCCACTTAAGGGAAAACTTGCTGCTGTTCTACAAACCTCTGCACTTGGAGGCCCAACAACTGTCTACAAGAATAGAAGTGCGTAGACATCAGTTGTCAATCTCACCGGTTTTGCTAAAAACAAAGGATTAAACGTATAGTGTGGAATATAGTAATTGCTTGCAGAAAGTAAACAGTAAACGGTAAACAATAAATGGTATATCAATGGTAAAAGCATGGACCAGGGTCCATAGTTCACTCGAGGTGTTTCTCCTTAAGATAGATAGCATGTTGGGTGAACAAATTGCAGTGGGGCAATTGATAGATTTGAGAAAGCATAACAATGCATATACTAGACATCTTGATTCCTATGAGATTGGATTGGGCATTACAACATTATACATAGACCATAACCCAACTGCATCTATGACTAATAATCCACCTTCAGGTTATCATCTGAACCCCTTCCAGTATTAAGTTGCAAACAACAGATAATTGCATTAAGCAAAGTGTGTAAAGTAAACAATATGATTGCCCCAAGGACAAAGGATTGCTGTTTTCTCCCTAGTAGCAACAACACATCTACAACCTTAGAGATTTCTGTCACTTCCCCAGATTACTAGAGGCATGAACCCACTATCGAGCATAAATATTCCCTCTTGGAGTTGCTAGCATCTACTTGGCCAAGATAGCTACTAATTATGGAGAGCATGCAAGATCACAAATAAAATAGACATGATAGAATCAATAATTAATCCGAAATATTATCTCAATATCCATCGGATCCCCGCAAACACAACATGTAAGATTACAAATAGATGATCTTGATCATGAACGGAGCTCACAAGATTAAACATGATAGCACAAGGGAGGAGAACCAACCATCTAGCTACTACACAGAACCATAGTCCAAGGGTGAACTACTCACGCATCACTCCGGAGGCTTGCATGGTGATGAAGAAGCCTAGGGTGATCTCTCCCCTCCGGCAGAGTGTCGGGAAGAGCTTCGGATCCCCCGATCTAGGGATGGAGATGGCGGCGGCTACAGACTCTTTCGTGGATTTTTGATCGAGCACTTAGGGTTTTCGTCCCAAGAGGCTTTTATAGGCGAAGGGGCAAGGTCGGTGGAGCACCAGGTGGCCCACACCCCCTGGTGGCACGCCCCCCAGGCTGCACCGCCACTAGGTGCGGCCGCCCTGGTGCGCCACTTCGTCTCTCCTTCAGACTCCGTGTTGCTTGGGGTAAAATATTAACTTTGGCTTTTGTCCCGTCCAATTCCGAGAATATTTCCTTACTAGCTTTTCTGAAACCAAAAATAGCAGAAAACAGGCAGCTGGCACTGTGGCATCTTGTTAATAGGTTAGTTCTAGAAAATGTATAAAAATACATCAAAGTGTGAACAAAACATAAGAAAGTAGATATAAAACAAGCATGGAACATCAAAAATTATAGATACGTTTATGACGTATCAGTTATTCTTGCAATACACCAGCCCTCGGGCTATTGAGATTCTTGGACCCGTCAAAATGCATGATCGAATACTCAGGCTATGGAGAGGGTGTGTCAGCTAGATTCTCCATCCAGTCTGTTGAAAATCCACAAAAGATTGTGATTTGATAGCATCGCCCTTCTTGTAGGTGATGTTGAAGGCAACAAGTTCAATTCCCCACTTTGCTACCCTTGATATCGCTTCGCCGTTATTTATGATGTCAGACATAGGAGCTTTGCTTACTACTGTGATGGGATGCTTTGGGAAATAGTTCCATAGCTTCCGAGAAGCAAGGAAGATTCTGTAGAGTCACTTATGGCAGTGCAAGCAGCGCTAGTTGGACTCCATCAAGACCTCGCTTATGTAGTAAAGTGGCCGCTGAACTTCGTATTTGTGCATTGCTTCCTGACGCTCCACCATGATGATGATGTTGACAACCCGGTTGGTTTCCTCCATGTATATAAACATAGGATCCATTGGTTCTAGTGCTGCAATGATTAACACAGAGGAGAGTATTCTCTTCAATTCATTCAATTCAACATCGGCCTCGCCCTTCTAGATGAATATGTCAACCTTTTTGAGCAACTTGTAGAGCGTCATGGCCTTCTCGCGAAGTCGGTTGTTGAACCAGCTTACATCTGCCACGCTGCCTGTGAGCTACTGGATATCCTTTATGCATGTGGGCATTTGAATGTCGAGAATAGCTTTGATTTACTCCTTGTCAACTTCAATGTCGCGATGCAAAACGATGAAGCCCAACAATTTTGGTTGCTGGGACCTTGAAGACACACTTTATGGGGTTAAGCATCATGTTGTACTTCTAGAGGTTGTCAAGGGCCTCATGTAAGTCAACAATAAGGTCATTTCCTTTATTTGACATCACCATGATATCATCCACATAAGCGTGAATGTTCCTACCTATTTGATCTTAGAGGTAACGCTGCATCGTCCTCTGATAAGTTGCACCATCATTTTTAAATCTAAATGGCATTGTGACATAGAAGTATGTGTAGTATGGAGTAGTGAACAAAGTCATCGGTTGGCCGACTCGTGCATCTTGATCTGGTGGTATCCGAAATAAGCATCCAAGAAACACAAACGTTCTGAGCCATCCTTCGATTTAATAACTTGTTTAATGTGAGGCAAAGCAAAGGGATCCTTTGGGCATGATTTGTTCAAACCGGTATAATCAATACACATTCTTTAAAAATTTGCCTCTTTCTTCAGTACAAGTATAGAATTCGCCACCAATTTGGTGTGAATTACTTCTCAGATGAAATTGGCATTTAGTAGCTTAGCTAACTCCTTGTGGATGGCACACTATGTCTCTGAATTGTCGTAGAGGTTGTTTCACCGGCTTTGCATTGGATAGATGTTTAAGTTGTGCTTGTCGAGTTCCCTAGGTACACCCTTCAAGTCGGCAGGTTTCCAAACGAAGATGTTTTTGTTAGCACGGAGGAACTCGATGAACTCACTTTCCTATTTGGGATCCAGAGATGTGCCAATGGCAGTGTCAATAATGTATGTCACGGTTGCTTTCTCTGAATTGAGAATTGACATGCATGTCATAGTTGCTTGGCAGATGGTGAGCTCTTTGGTCATATTGGTGATGATTTGTGCTCCTTCATTCGTCTTTGCCGTTCTGGCCATCGTCATAGTGCCCATGTTGTGCTCCGTTATCGTAGATGGAAATGCCTTGTACATCAAGTTGAAACTCGATCTCCCTTAAATACATGTCTGGTCTTTTGGATCCTCCAGGAAGTATTCTTGCAGCACGGCATGTCAGGTTGGTTGAGAGCTCCTAGGCCAAGTCCTTTTCAGTCTCAAGGATAAGGTGAGATAAAATTTTGCAACACAAGACAAGTCCTAGGAAAGTTAAGAGATGATACCAAAGTGTCTAGCACGACAGTTCTATGCATAGCTGAGATAGACAACTTGGATTTTGGAGTCATCTCAATCCGAGGTCGTATGCGGGCTCCACGACTAGTATAAGGATCTAGACAAAGGTGTTCATGTTGGATTAGGACTCTATTTAGGGTCACAAATTTCCTTATATAAATAGAGGGGGTAATGTTGTGGGTGATAACATACTTTTAACTCAGAGTCTCAACCTAGATCTATTATTGAAAATTTTATGGATGCATGGTCGCATCTTCTATAATTGGTCGACATCATTGCAATGAAGTGATTCATTGGTAGTCTCATGTCGGTTCTTCTTGGATCTTCATGGAATCTTTGTCCTAGGTCTTTCTGACACCTTGCTATAAGTTTCTCACAAGATCAAGCAAAGATTGTTTGCGGTTTGTTCTTCTTTCTTGTTGTTCCTTGAAATTGGTTCTTGATTGATTTTCTTAACTTTTTGTCAAATGTTACTATTTTGATCATATCTTTTGGTTCATAAACCTGATTGAGCTGATAATTGTTTTGGGGTTATATAATTTCCATATATTTTGTTTGAGTACTCATATACAATATTGGTTGAGCCTATCCAAAGTTATAGATGTTTTACTCGCACACACGTATTAGTTTTTTAGGGTTTGAACTTTTGGGAAAAGTTTTAATTTTATTTTGTGTAATAATTCACCCCCTCTGATTGCCTATCTCAATCTCACAATTGGTATCATATCAAGATCCTAATTTATATAACTAGTTGATTAGAATTGCTAGATATGGATAGGTATTCTACCAAACCCTATGTGTTCGATGGTCTTAACTTTCAGGTTCTAGAAGGCGATGATGAAGGCATACATCATGGCGCGAAGCTATGTCATATGGGAGAAAGTCTTCAACCCATACAATCTCTCCGATGATGATGCAGTCACTCCAACAAACTTGTTCCACATGGAGAACAACTACAAGGCGACGAACTTCATCATCCAAGGTCTACAACAAAGTGACTTCGACCGCATATCTCACCTTGCATCCGCTCATGGGGTATGGAACACACTTTGTATCTATCATGAAGGATAAAGTTTTCTTAAGAAGGTGTGTCAGGACATGTACAGAAAGGAGTACATGAGATTTGAGATGAAGACATGTGAATCTATGGATGAATTCTTTGCTCGCTTCAATAAGATTCTCAGCAATTTATGTGCTTTAGGTGTTACCTATACTTATGTTGAGGCTTCTAGGAAACTTCTCGGTGCTTTAGATATATCATTTTGGGAGATGAAAGTTACATATATTAGAGTCTACTCTCATGAGCACACTTAAACCTTATATCTTATACTCAAAATTGAAAAATCATGAATTAAACATTCTTAGGAAGGAGAACTGGTTCCAAATCAATTGCACTTGTTACTACCCTAACAACACTAATAATGGTACTTCTTCACATTTCTGTGCTCTATCTTATTTGTCTCAACTAACTGATGAATAACTAGAGCAATGCCTAGAGGAAGAATTGACACTTCTCACCTCTCGCTTTTCACATGTCCTGCAAAATGTTTGCTCAAGGAACAGAGGTGGGAACAATACCCCAATGTGTTTTGAATGTAGGGATCCCAATAATTTTCACCAAAACTACCCCAAGTTCTATCCAAGATGGTGAAATAAGGTTATGGGGACCATTTTGTCAAGACAGGAAGAAGACGCGACCCTTCAGCGTCAAGAATAAGAAGGGTGATTTTTCTCGAGTGGGGGCTCAGAGTATTTTCTCTGTCATCAATTAATATGGTGAACTATGCTTGAGTGATGTGGATATCAAAAATGATGAATATGATGCATTCGA
Source organism: Avena sativa (assembly GCA_916181665.1). Classification (NCBI taxonomy): domain Eukaryota; kingdom Viridiplantae; phylum Streptophyta; class Magnoliopsida; order Poales; family Poaceae; genus Avena; species Avena sativa. The sequence continues at coordinate 620,183,890 of OV702288.1, read as the reverse complement.
AGGCAAGCGCGAGATTAGTGGGATGTGTCTTATGGCTAGCAACAAGAGTGCCACCTCATGGGAGGACTACGAAATCGACACCAACAATGAGGTAGAACTTTCTTATGATGAATTACTCAAGAGTGGTAGTAAATGAGTTCCTTGCTAGATCATGCCACTAAGAGAATTAAGAAATATGACTTCAAATTTGCATCTTTGAATTATGAAATTACTAGACTTACATCTATGACTCCTGATGATTACTCTTGCAAGTCTTGTAACTCTATATATTCCGAGCTTACCTCTTTGCGTTCTATTCATGATGATACTCTTTATAAGCTTAGAATTGCATTAGAAAACAATGAGAAACATGTTGTGAATAAACATAAATAAAATAATGATGATAGCATGGATACTTTTGATTTGATAAATTCAACTTCTTGTAATAATTGTCAAATTCTTGAATTGAAGTTGAAAGATGCAAATGTTAGGGTTTATCATATTGAAAATGTCTTACATATTCATGAGATTTTGTTGTACGCCAAATGTAAAAGTGAAAACAAATCATGGATGTTACATGTCATTATTGGCTTGCGTTGTACCATCAATTTAATTATTTACAAGCCTCTTTGAAAAAGTTTTGTATTGTGTAAAAATATCTAAATATGATCTTAGATAAGTCTAAAGTGAGTAAGAACAATACATGACTTGGTTTCAATGCACATGCTGATTTTAAGCCTAATCCACCACTATAGTTAAATCACTTGGTAATGGGATTTTTGAAACATCTAACAAGTCAACCGACATGATTTATAAATCTGACGACATAATGTCTACTGATCCTTCAACTAGTGCAAATGTATCTTATACATCACATGATATACCTAAAATTAGGTACACCTTACACTTATTGTGATAAATATAGACATGTTGTAGGTTCTTATTTTAGACTAGCTAGACTTATTAATATAGAAAGAAAGCTAGATCTAATAGCTTTAAGGCACATTATGCTCATCATAGTTTTATTGATACTCATTATGTGGCTGGGGTTATTATCCGAGCAGCTTGCAAATGGAGTCCTGCACTAGCCACGGCTTGTGAAGTATGGAAAGCGATCAAATTCGAGTCCGTTCTAGTTCTCACCTTCTATTGCTACTTGCACAAGACATGTATAACCAGTTCTAATGTATAAATAAACTCCTGCTTTTCCTACTCACCTGTGTATCTTGGTATTGGATACCTAAAAGTTTTTTAATCTAACCACACTCATGAGATCCTAGCATGTGTTTCTTCTTTGTAGGCACTTCGCATAGGGGAAAACATATGGATAGTAGACTCCGGTTGTTCTCGTTTTATGATCACTGATAAAAAATGGTTCTCCTCCATTACACATGAAACTCGATATGAAAGTGTAACTTATGGAGATGTTTATATCTCTAATGCTATGGCAAAAGGTACATGTAAGGTAACCGAACATTTTTCTGTTTGGTTGAAAACTTGAAATATAACTTGTTTTTTATTTCAAAAATGATTGATGAGGACCTTGAAGTATCTTCTAAGAAAATTTCTTACAAAGTTTGAGATGCTTCAGGAGATCTTATTTTTGATATACGCCTTGGGAGAGTTTTTAAGCCTGATTTTCATGCATCCTTGATTGTTAAGTTTAGGTGTGTAGTTTCCATACATCTAGAGATGTACTCTTTGGCATTGTGACTTGGGCATATTGGTTTTGATCATCTCTCTTGTATTAGTGGTATGAATGTCCTAAATGCCTAAACTTAAGAGAGAAATAGATATTATATGCTCTCCTTTTGACATGGTAAGATGGTTGCAGGTTCAAATGCACACATTACTAGTATCATGACTGATGATCCAAGACAACTTCCACATATTGATACAGTTGGTCAAGGGTACAATATTTTGGTGGTAAGTGGTATGTTTTAGTGATTCTTGAGGATTATTCGATATATTCTTGGGTTTATTTCAAGGAAAATAAGGGTGAGCCTTGAGTCTTGTGCATATATTAAATGTTTAACCACCCGTGATCTTTGAAAACAATTAAAAATGATAATGGACCTGAATTTGGGAATTTATATTTTAATCACTTCATTGATTAATTAGTCATTGAACATATGTTTTGTTCACCTTATGTACCACAGAAAATGGTATAGTGGAGCGTAAGAATCGAACTCTAGTTGAGATGGCATGTACTATTCTTTATGAATTTTACTACACCTAGAAAGTTTTGGGATGAAGCTATATCTATTGTTTGTTATGTTTCAAATTGTGTGTTCTTGAGATCCAAAATTGTTAAAACACCATAATAACTACGTTTTGGAGATAAGCTTGTTGTATCTCACCTAAGAGTTTTTGGATGCAAATGCTTTGTGCTTAAATATGTCAATTTAGATAACTTTGAGTCTAGATCATATGATTGAATTTCCTTGGATATTCGGCTCATTCACATGGTTACCATGTTTATGTTTATGAGACTATCCAACTAATGGAAACCAATGAAGTGAAATTTTGATGAGGCTAGTTTTGGCTCTAGTCCTCTTGACTCTAATGCGGGAACATATGTTTAGGGGGGAATTTTTTTGTAGATGATGAAGATGCTGAGGAAGATAGAGCGCCCCTATTGTCCATGCACCGTCTATATATGTCCCGACACACAAGTAATAGCACTGATACGGTTGTACATCCTTAGGAGCCTACTTCGACTACACAAGTTGGGGATGAACAAGATGCCCAGTCAAATATTTCAGCTCCCTAACTTATTCAGAAAAGGCATCCTCCCGAGAACACACATTTAATTGTTTTCAATTCTAATTCTCACACTCATTCTGCATGTGTTTCTTCTTTTGAGCCCAAAGATATATCTCATGCATTAAGTGATGAATCGTGGATCAATGTCATGCATGAGGAACTAGAAAACGTTGAGTGTACCAAAGTTTGGACTCTTATTTCACCACCTCCTAGTCTTACTCTTATTGGGACACACTGGGTTTTTTAAAAACAAACAAGGTGATGATGGTGTTATCATACGTAATAAGGATAGGTTGGTTGCTCAGGGTTTTACTCACATTGAAGTTCTTGATTTTGATGAAACTTCTGCTCCTATTGCTAGATAGGAAGCTATAAGAATTTTATTAGCTTTTTCTGCATCTAAAGGTTTCAGGCTTTACCAAATGGATGTTCATAGTGCTTTCCTCAATGACTTAATTGATGAGGAGGTTTATGTTAAGCAACCACCCGCTTTCGAGAATCCAAAATTCCAAAACCACGTTTTAAACTTTCAAAGGCATTGTATGGCTTAAACGAAGCCCCGCCTGCATGGTATGACAAATTAAAAAAAGCTTCTACTTGAAAAGAGTTTTACCATGCTAGTGGTGTATTTTGGAGCGAGCTTTGTTGGATCTCTTGCTCTTGCTCACTTTTGATTTCCTTTTTTGTTTTCAAAATCTTGAAAATCTGAAATTTAAGTGAATGTGTATGATAATGAATGTTCTAGTGTTTATATGATGTTGCCAATGTTTTCATCAAGAGGGCGATTGTGGAATCATAGGTGTGCGCAACATTGGCAAGTGTTTAAGTGAAACATTAATGTGGATACTTCGAGTAATATGGATACTTGTGTGATGACTTGTGTCTTGCATTGTACTTAGTGCTTTGCTTGTTGAGTGTTGTTCCATTAGATTCTTATGTGAAAATGTGGTGTTAGTTGTGTTCAACTTGTCCCGAGTCAAGTCATTGACTTGTACTTATGCTGGTTATTTGTTGTGTTTGCTTTAGGTGTTTCCGAAGCTAGAGGAACATGATCGATGACGAGATCGAGAGAAAAATCTTAGGAGAAGAAGTGGTTGAGGGATCAAGCTCATGCATGACGTTCATGTGAAGGGACATTGGAAATGAAGGCTACGATGATCCAGGAGGGCACATGTTTGTTGTATGTGGTTCACATCGGAGATGTACGGTGGTTGAAATACTACTCGACATGATGGTCGAGGTTTTAAATGCATCACAAGGAGAGCTATCGTTTGTGAATTAGCATGGAACTGAACCGAGGACAAGTCCTTGCCAGGCTCAAGGATTATGTGAGATAAAATGCTGCTACACACGACAAGTCCTAGGCATGTTAAGAGATTATAACAAGAGTCATGAATATGGCATTAGTTAAAAAGTGACCAACATGAAAGTTGTGCGTGTCATCGAGTCAAGCAAGTATGTTTTGGAGTCATCTCAATCTGAGGTCATATGCGGGCTCCACGACCAGGATAAGGATGAGGACAAAGGTGTCCATGTTGGATTTAGACTGTTTAGGGTCACAAATTTCCTTCTAGAGATAGAGGGGTCCATGCTAGATTTTTGTGAGAACATGGATAGAACTCAGAGTATCAACCTAGATCTATTCTCGGAGAGTTCTTGGATGCATGATTACATCTTCTGTAATCGATCGGCATTATTGCAATAAAGTGATTCATTGGCGGTGTCATCTCTATTCTTCTTGGATCTTCGTGGAATCTTTATGCTAGATATTTCTAACACTTTGTTGCAGGTTTCTCACGAGATCAATGGAAGATCGTGTTGTGATTTATTCATCTTTCTAGTTGTTCTGAAACTAGTTCTATATTAACTTCATAACTTTTTGTCAATTGTTACTATTTTGACCATCTTTTTCGATTCATAAATCCGATTGAGCCGATTCTCGTTGTGTGGGTTACATAATTTCCATATATTTTGTTTGAGTACTCATATGCATCAGTTATTTCATTCGATATAAAGTTACAGTTGTTTTACTATCACGAACATATCAGGATTTTAGGGTTTAAACTTTTGGTAAAAGTTTTATTTTGCTTATGTGCAATCATTCACCTCCCTCTGATTGCCTATCTCGATCTCACATATTGTCACGCCAAAGCTGCCACATTCCTCACATCCAACAGCAACCGAAGATTTAGATCCTGACGAGCTTGCCTAGATCGTATGACCACCAAGTCCGCACCACGACTGCTGAAGTAGTGGTCCGACGCGCCACTGCTGGTGTTTGGAGACCCTATTCCTAGAGGAGAAGTTGCCATCCGCTGCATCTCGCCTGAACAAGAAGCTGTCTGATTCCTGCATCACCTGCCACCGTCGTCGTTCCAAGGGGATCCGAATCATAAGATCACCGAGCATGAGCCGCAACGTGCTAGAGCTCCACGACTAGGGTCACCGGTGCCCGCAAAACAGTTGGAGTATGACGGCTGCGAGGAGGGCGCAAAGGAGAAGCGAGCCTAGCGGCAGATATCTAGGTCATCCCTAAGCCTTGTGGGGACGCTTTCAGCTAGTGAAGAGTGGAGAATTTTGACTCCCATGCTCTAGTGATCCTGTTGTTTTGAAAATGAAAATTCATATTTTGGAGTTTAAAATAAATATAAACGAATTTCACATGGACCCAATGATGTACCCACAAACGTGCAAAATATCGGATTCAAATAGTTTGTTTTTTGAGCTACGCTAAAATGACAAAAGCGTGGACGTGAGCATGCATATTTTCAAATCTCCTAATTTTGTCAGATTTTATTATTTTTTGTGTAGCCCACGGTATAGAGAATTTTGCATTGGGATTTTGCACATTTTGGGGTGCATCATTGACTAATGTCTAGATCTGTTTCGAATTTTTTCAAACCTATAAATTCTATTTTTCTTTTTTTTTTAAACAAAGGGATCACTGGAGCTTAGGGGCCTAATGAAGTATTCAGAAATCACAATATGATTTTTCATTTTTTAAACAAAGGGATCACTAGATCTTGGAGGCCTAGTGAAGCATTCAGAAATCACTTTGTAGCAGAGTATTCAGAAATCTTTACCCTGGGCATTTCTCGGAACTAGAACCACAAAGCATTGCGTTGCACAAAGCTGATTGAAGGTTTCAAAGCGGGAATCGCTAGGAAAGAGCGAAAGCTAGCAAAGTGCATGTTCGTCACGAACCAGTGCCTACGGGAGCGCACGGCGCCGTCGGTGGCCGGCCGTTGCTCCGTGCGTGTTTTCTTTTGCAAGGTGACGTTTTTTTTTACCACACGCGTGCAGGTTATTCCGAAATAATCACCTTTGGATCAGGCAAATCCCCATGGGGACGGACACGGATCGTCTCTTCGCAGAATGTGAGAGAGACGCTACGTAGGGGGAGAGAGAGAGAAGGAACACAAAGCAACAAGCGAGCCTCGAACCCCAAGAACTGCAAAGCAAAAGGAACTATAGAGAGAGAGGGACACGCACAGGCGCGACGACGATGAGAGAGAAGGGAAGGGGAGAGCGAGCGAGCTCGCCGGGGCCCGTGATCCGCCTTTAACTTTCGCTTTCCTCTCTCCACGCCCTCTCACGCGCCTTCTAAAACCAGCCATGCCCGCCGGCAGGAGCAACTCATTCACTCCCAGAAACAAACAGAGCAGCGCCGGCACTAGGAGCACTGTGAGCAGGTGACGTCGAGGCGCGGTGTGGTGGGGGGGGGGAGGGGACGCCACGGGAAGGCAATGTCACTGCAGATGGACCCGCCGGCGCCGCCCGCGCGGCGCTCCAACGTCACCAGCTGCGACCTGCACCCGGACGAGGCCTTCACCGGATTCTGCGCCGCCTGCCTGCGCGAGCGCCTCGCCGGGCTCGAGGCGTCCGCGGCCGCGGCCTCCGCGCCCGGACGCAAGTCCACGTCGGCCATCCGGTCACTGTTCGCCAGGCCATTCGCGGCGGGCGGCTCGTCTGCGGCTGGCGCGGCCGAGCCGCCGGACCTCCGGCGATGCAAGTCGTTCTCCTGCGGCCGCGGCGGGGACGTGCTCTCAGCCGCCGCTGCGGCTGCGGCCGCGGCTGCCAGGGGGGACGAGCCGCAGAGGCACTCGTGCGATGTGCGGGGGCGTGCTACGCTGTGGGCGCTTTTCCACCAGGACGACCGCGACCGCGTCCGCGACGGCACGGCATTTGGCTCGTTCCCTGTCTCGTCATCCGCCGCTGCTGCCGTGGCGCTCAACGCCGCCGCCGTTCCGCTTCCGCCCCAGCAACCGCCGCCGCCGCCGCCGCCGCGCGTCCTGGAGGATTTCTCGGAGGACGACATACCCGTGGTCATGGAGTACGAAGACGAGATAATGCCGGTGGTGGAGCCCGTCCTTAGGGTGGACACCTCCGGGGAGATTGTTGAAGTTGAAGCCGAGCCCAACGCGGCCCGCGACGTGAAGGCCATGAAGGAACACATGGATCTCGAGTCGTCGGAGCCCGTGAAGCCGCCGCCGAAAGACCTGAAAGAGATCGCCGGGAGCTTCTGGGTTGCCGCCTCGGTGTTCAGCAAGAAGTGGCAGAAATGGCGGCGCAAGCAGAAGATCAAGAAGGAGGCCGCCGTGAGCAAGGCCGCGGCCGCTGCAATGCCGCCGCCAGAGAAGCCGTCCAAGCCGTCGTTCCTCAGGCGGCGGCGCCTCCGTGGGGAGGCCGGCTCGGAGCACGCGCTGGGCCGGCGCTCGTGTGACACCGACCCGCGTTTCTCTCTGGACGCCGGCCGCATGTCCATCGACGACGCCGGCTTCACCTGGGACGAGCCACGCGCGTCCTGGGACGGGTACTTGTTCGGTGCGGGCGCCGGCATTGGCCTCGGCCGTGCGCCTCCGCCGCTGACCCGTCTCCCACCCATCCTGTCAGTGATGGAAGACACTCCGGGCCCCGTGGTGGAGCGCTCAGACGGTCAAATCCCAGTGGAAGACGACGCTGACCTCGAGCCTCCAGGTGGATCCTTCCAGACAAGAGACTACTACTTGGACTCTTCCAGCCGTCGGCGCCGGAGCCTGGAGCGCACTAGCTCCGTCCGCAGGCCGTCATTCGAAGTCCCCGAGCTGCCGAAGCCAGCGCCGGTTTCCGCGATCGGCAACGAGTCCCCGATCGGCGGCGGCCCAGAGTTCTACCACTTCCACCACGCGGAGGACCTGCTGGATCGCGGGTTCAGCTCCAACTCCCTGGTGGAGGACATCTCCGCGAGCCTGGAGGCCGCACTGTCCGGCCCGTCCAAGAAGCCGCCGCGGTGGCGCAAGGCGTGGAGCCTGTGGGGGTTCATCCACCGGCGAGCCGCGGGGCGCAGGACAGGAGGGCCGTCCGACATCGCGGACCGTTCGTTCTCGGAGCCGTGGCCCGACCTGCGCGTCCGCGGCGGCGCCAACAGCAGCGGCAACAACATGCAGCGGTGCAACAGCAACCTGAGCGGCCGCAGCTCGTTCAGCAGCAACAGCGGCGGGCTGGGCAGCTCGAGGCGCAGCTACGTGGACGTGAACGGCAACGTGCGGCGGAGGGGCGAGGAGCTGCTGCAGCCTCACGTGCTGGAGCGGAACCGCAGCACGCGGCACTCGCCGGGTCGCGGCGGCGGCGGCGGCGTCGACAACGGCATGCTGCGGTTCTACCTGACGCCGATGCGGGCCGGCAACGGCAACGGCGGCGCGCGGCGAGGCGTTGGCGGCGGCGTGCCGGGCAAGGCCGGTGGGCGGCAGCTGACGTCGCAGTCGTTCGCCCGGAGCGTGCTCCGTCTGTACTGAACCCCGGCGGCCACGGAGCCGTGGCAGGTTCCGCACTGCAGCAGCTGAAGGGGACCGACCGGTCCTAGCCATAAAATCTTCGTGTAGTACTTAGTATCGTACCAAGCTGTTGCTAGTATTTCTTTCTGTTCATTTGGAGGGGTGGGGGCTGGTGGATAACACGCAGTTCATGTCATAATTTCCTCTTACAAATCATCCGTGTCCCATGATTCCAACAGTTCATGTCCTTAAATTGACCATTGTTCTTGACGTGTGTCACGCGTACTAGCAGCACACAGCACGAGCTTGTTGTTGCCATGTCCCAAGTGGCACCGTCAGCGTACTAACTTTGGTGGCAAAGCTGATGCTAATTCTGGGGAGCGTGATGCCCGTCCGTCCGTATGGCGCGGCACGCTAGAACAGCATCATCGCTTTGTGTCAACCGCGAAGGGCCCTACAGGATTTTTGCCCTTTTGGATTTGGACCGTGCGGAGAAAAGGAAGGAATTCCTCGTCCAACCTGCGAGTCCCGAGAGAGCTTGCTCGAGCTTGACATGGACGGGCACGTTCGCACTAGTAGGAACTTGGCGGTTCCGACGCTGGCTGGCAGTACAAGGTGGCTCGGGTCGGGCCCGTCCACTGCACGTGATTGGTCCTTAAAGGAAGGGGTGGTCGTGCTTTCTTTGCCGCCGCCTCGGAAACCGTTAAAGGCGGCTGGCTGGCTGGCTCATATTCCGCTGGCCCGCCGTCGACATGGCTGGCCTGGGCCTCAACCTCCACCTCAACGCTGTCGTCGTCTCGCCCGCCTCCGCGCTTGTTTCTTTCTCACCAGCGTGAGCGCCGTTGCGCGCCCACCCACCGGCAGAGCGAGAGTCGGGGCCCTCGGCAGCGTTGATCCGTCGCTCGCTGGCTCTGCTGCTTTTGCTCTACCTGCCAAATTGCGCCGGCGGAGTTCTCGCCACGCCCGTTCCCGGTTCAGACAGAAAAACGGCGGCCCTATTTCTAGCTTCTTCGGTGCACCAGCCTGAGGCTGGTCATAGTGTTAGTATCATACTATTAGTATCATGCATATGATACTAGTGTATGATACTATCTTCATAGTGCATGGTATCATATGGTAGTATCATACTATACTATATTTAATGATTTGTAAAATCTCAATACAAAATTGTGTACAAGATTTATTTGTATGGGAATTTTCTAGTTTTACGTGCTATGATACGGTATCTACCTATGATACTCTAACCATCTCTTTCTTCATTAATTATTGTGCCACATCAGATTTTTGCCAACATGGCATACATGATACTAGCTACGATACTCCTACTAAGACCAGCCTTACAAAAAACTAACGATGCATGTTTTACTGTCGGTGACTGTGCCCACAGTGACACAACTTTTTCCACACACAAACACAAAAAAGGAATGTCACGTGGAAATTCACCATCATAGACAAAGCATGCTACCTTAGGAATGGGGCTTGTTTTAAGAAGTTAATTCATGTAGATCTATTTCACGGCTATCTCCTCCTCGGTCTCGGACCATTGCCCACTGGTGCTCTCTTGCGCTGGCAAGATAAAGCGCTTCTCCGGCTTCCGCTTCGAGGCATTCTGGCCCCATGTGGAGGGCTATGCGCCAACGGTGGCGGCAGCTTGGGTCCAGTCTTGCCACCACTTCAACGCCTTCATCTGCCTCCACCGCAAGTTATGCCGCGTGGCTCGTGCTCTCCGGCTATGGAATAAGAACTACATTGGCGACACCAAGCAACAGCTTCTCCATGCCGAGGAGACGATTCGATTGCTTGACGCGGCGCAGGATATGAGGAGCCTCAAGATGGAGGAAGCCGCCTTGCGCCGCCAGCTGAAGTCGCGTATTCTGGGGCTCTCGGTTATTGAGCGCATCCGTGTACGTCAGCAGTCCAGGGTGTGTTGGCTTCGAGCCGGCGACGCCAACACTCGCTTCTTCCACGTGAAAGCCAATGGCCAGTGACGGAAGAACTTCATCCACTCCCTTCAGCGTGACGGTGGCGTGATTGCTGTTTCTCAGGAGGAGAAGCGGCAGGTGGTCGACGGCCACTTCCACAACATCCTTGGCTCAGCCCAGGCCACCTCCCACACTTTCGACTGGGCCTCGCTGGGGCTACCTGCCCACGACCTATCGGCTCTCGAGGCCGACTTCACGCTAGAGGAGATTCATGAGGCGGTCAAGGCGCTGCCTGCAGATAAGGTGCCAGGGCCAAACGGATTCATCTATAACATCTTCAAAGCCTCCTGGAATCTTGTTGGCCCTGACCTGCTGCTGGCGTTTCAGTAGATCACAGACGGCAATTCTGAGCGGTTGCATATGTTGAACGTCTCCCACATGGTGCTGCTGCCCAAGTGCGAGGACGCCTCGTCGATGAAGGACTTCGGGCCCATTAGCCTCATGCACAGCTTCGCCAAACTGTTCATGAAGGTGCTTGCGACCAGGCTCACTGCAAAGATTGATGATTTGGTGGGCATTGAGCAAAGTGCATTCATCAAAGGCCGTTGCATTCAGGATAGCTTCATCTATGTGTGCGCCCTCCTTCGCCGTCTACACCGCACCAAGGTGCCCTCGCTGCTGATGAAGCTTGACATCTCCAAGGCGTTCGACTCCGTCTCATTGACGTACTTGCTGGATGTGCTAAGGGCTCGCGGCTTTGGCACGCGATGGTGAAATTGGATCTCCATGTTCTTGACTACCGCTTCTTCCCGAGTGCTCTTCAATGGGGAGGTGGGCGCTAGCATCCCACATCGGCGAGGCTTGGGACATGGTGACCCACTCTCCCCTCTCATGTTCATCCTCGCCATGGAGCCATTGCCTCGCCTCTTCGCCATGGCCATTGATTCAGGCCTCCTCTCGCTGGTGGTTGGAGCCATCCGATGTTCTCTCTACGCCGATGATGTTGCTCTATTCATCAAGCCTACCACTGAGGAGATCTCCACGATGAAAGCCATCCTCCAGGCGTTTGGAGATGTGTTTGGCCTGGTTGTCAATCTAGGCAAGAGCCACACCATCCCGATCCGTTGCGAGGGCATGACGCTCGATTCCCTATTGCAGCCGACCGGGATGCCCATCTCCACCCTGCCGTGCACTTACCTAGGGATGCCTCTATCCCTTCGCCGCCTCCGAAAGATCGACATCCAGCCTCTCATCAACAAGATTGCTGCATGACCCGGCCATTGGAAGGGCAAGCTTATGTCTAGAGCGGGTCGGATGACCCTGCTTAAGGCTATCCTCTCCGTGCTGCCAGTTTTTATCATGACGATGCACCCCCTGTTTGTGTGGTCTTTGGCTCAAATTGACAAGTTGCGACGTGCATGGCTATGATGTGCGAAGGACAAGTTCTCTCCAGGGCAATGTCGGGTTGCCTGGAAGAAAGTTTGCCGCCCCACGGCCTTGGGTGGGCTTGGGGTCCTTGACTTGTAGTGCTTCAACAACGCCCAGCGGCTGCGCTGGATTTGGCAGGCAAAACTAGGGCTATTAAACCTTGGAAGGGGTTGTTGGAACCAGCGTCCGCCGCCGACTAGGCCCTTTTTGCATCCATGACCGAGGTGACAATTGGGAATGGGAAGACGACGAGCTTTTGGTCAGATAGCTGGGCTGGTGAGCCCTTGAGGAGGCGATGGCCTCTACTATAAGATGCCCTTGAACAGAACGGTGGCTGATGCGATTTGCAACGATCACTGGCTTTTGGACCTACGCGGGCGGGTGTCCTCAGAGCTCCTTCTCGATTTCATCATGCTTAGAGAGGTGGTGAGGAGGTGCACACTAGTACCAGACTCAGAAGACACCTTCAGATGGAGGTCACCATCTGGCGCCTACTCTGCGAGCTCGACATACACGCTGTAGTTCGAGGGGAACGACCCATCCTCGCTTCGCCACATATGTCTGGTCTAGGCACCTCCCAAGTGCAAGTTCTTCATGTGGCTACTGCTGCAGCGTCGGGTTTTCACCGCTAACAGATTGCTTCGCTTCGAGATGCCCAACCAATATTTTTGCCTGCTTTGCTGAAGGAATCTGGAGGCTCTGGTGCACCTGTTCACGGAATGCCCCATGGTCCAGGGAAGTCTGGGAACGTGTGGCGCATACCTTCCGCTGCCCGGCAATCGAGTCTAGCTTTAAATGACCTAGATCTTGATTGGGCAGTATCGACGTTGGCGGCAAGGGACCGGCGAGCAGCATCGCTGATCATTCTCGTGGCTTGGGACATTTGGCGTGAACGAAATAGAAGTTTTTTTTTGTAATAAAGAGTTAAGTGTGCTAGGCCTCGTCCACCTCGTCAGGGATAACGCGAACAGTTGGGTGCTTGCCGGTGCGAGGCACCTTATAAGGCGAGAGTAGGCTTTGGACTTTGGGGTTGGCACGCCACCCCATCGTGTTTGTTTTGTTTTGCTTTTTATCCATCTATAAATGAAACCAGCAGCTCTCCTGCTGAGACTTCAAAAAAAAGAACACACAAACCGTGTGTCTTTTGTATTAAGATAGAGATAGCAACGGAATTACAGGAGTTACTCCCAATGCCAGGATGAATTTAGCATCCTCTCAAGTAGCTTCTTCAGGTGTCAAGTTCTCCCAATGCACCAACTACTGAGCAACGGGAATGTCATATGAGCCGAGAGTTCCGGGAACTTGTCTGTATTGGAGGACTGCATTTGGGGTTGATTTGATCTTACCATCTGCAGTAAATAATGATAATTTGGGATTTGGTACATCTTTTGGGCCCAGATGTCACTTCTGCTAACTGACATGGAAGACATCATGTATGAGTGTTCCCTCTGGCAATTGCAGTTTGTATGCCACATCTCCAATTTTCTGCAAGATCATGAAAGGTCCATATATTTAGAGGTTAATTTCAGTGCATTCCTCCATCCTAGGGATGTTTCTCTATCCGGTTGTATTTTTAAGTAGACTATGTCTCCCGCTGAGAATTTCCTTTCAGTTCTCTTTAGATCGGCATACTTTTTCATCCTTTTTTGTGCTTATAACAGGTTTTGTTGTAGTGCTTTGATCATTTGGTCCCTTTCCAGTAGAGTTACTTCTGTCTCATTAGAAACATTACAGGGAACAGAAATACCATGTAAATGTGGAGGGGGATAATTATAGAGCCTCAAACAATGTAGTCTTGAGGGAGGTATGATAGGATGTGTTCTACCACCATTCAGTAGTTGGTATCCAGTCTGCCCACTTTTTGGGTTCCTTGAAAGCCATGGATTAGGTACTACTGCAGACATTGGTTAACACGTCCAGTTTGCCCATCAGACTCTAGCAATGCTGAAGATGAGATGCACCTTGTGAGCGGAGAAAATTTCTTACCAAATCTTAGATGTGAAGATTCTATCTCTGTCACTTGCTATAACACTTGGTGGACCATGCAGCTTGTAGATGTTGTTCATGATCATTTTAGCAACTTGGTGAGCATTGAAGGGGTGTGATAGAGTCAAAAAAGTGCACATTTTGTTAGTTTGTCCATAATCACTAGCGTGACATCTTTGCCTCTTAATTTTGGGAGGTACTCCATAGAATCCATGCTTATTTCTGACCACTTCATTTTGGGAATGTTTAGTGGATCTAGTAACCCTGGGTAGTGCACTCTTTCAGTCTTGGATATCTGGCAGGTTGGACATCTAGAAACCTTGGTAGCTATGTATTGCTTCATGTTTGGCCAATAAAAGAGTTGCTTGATTCTGTGGTGAGTTACTCTATGACCAAAGTGGTCTCCAAAAAATGGAAGAGTGGAAGGCATGGAATGTTTTCTTTCAAGACAGTGGACTTGCCAAGGTCCAATCTGTTCTTGTACCACAATAAGCCATATTGTAGCTTGTAATTAGGGTTATTGTCTGCTTGTACTGCCAATTCTTGTTATAGTTGTGTGCACTTGTCATCCTCCTTGTAAGCATGTGCAATTTCAGTCATCCAAGTAGGAATGGCGGCGGATATAGCCATACAAGAATCTCACTATGTTTCTCAAATTTTCTAGAGAGGGCATATGCTAATGTGTTGTATTATCCTTGTTTGTATTCAATCGAATAATCATACTCTAGTAACTTGATCATGAGTGTGTGCTGCATATACCTTCTGATCTGTGACTAGCTAGGTATTTGAGACTTTTCTAATCTGTCTTGATCACTAAAGAGTTCCCCAAAAGGTAGTTTCTTTATTTCCTTAAAGCTTCCAAAATTCCTAGAGCTTCTTTCTCATATACAGAGAGAGCATGTGTAGATGGACTAGACATTTGCTACACAAAGCAATGGGTTTGCCTTGTTGCATTATAACTGCTCCAAGTCCAGTTATTTACTACTTTGAGTTGTTCAAATCCTTCTTTTTCTTACTCCTGCTAGACAAAGTTATTTTTCTTTAAGGCTTCATGAAGAGTCTTACAAATGTAACCACAACCCTTGATAAACCTTCTATAGTAATCTGTCAAATAAAGGAATCTTCTGCTCGCATTGGTCCAGGATGTTGACTGCTCTTGTTATTCTAGAAAGAGATGTACGGGACACATTGTTGATTGCTCGCTTCATTATGTGAGGCTAATGATGCACTAGAAATATTTTACATATAACATGGTCACGCGTTAGCTGGTATGCTGTGCTGACTTGTTGTCTTTGTTTCAGGCTGCACGTGAAGCTATGGAGGTAGAATGTAGGACCCATACATTAAGCGTGGAGGTCGTTTCATGGAACAATAGTGATAGTGGTTATTTCTTGCATCTGCCCACTATGTCCATTGTTCCAGTTTTTTCAGCATAAAGAGGTGTTGCGGCTGCACTCCAAACAATTGCTTTAATTGAACATGAAATAGATGAAACAAATGCAATAATCACCTTTATACATGAAGAGATACATGAACTAAAAGACCGACAAGACTGGACACTGTCTACTTAATAATCTCTTTTGCAGCTATCATGGTAAGGTAGTTGTTACATGTATGGTGATGTAAAGCTCCGTAGCAGAAACTCTTTTTTAAGCCATGTCTAGTGATGTCTCTGTAATACTGCATCTAGTTTCTATTGAAGTTTTGGTTTATAATAAATTTCAAAATTTCTTAGTTGATCTAACGTGGTGTTCCTAGCTCAATGATTAGCGGGCTGAAATAGTAACGAACCGTTCAAAATAAGAAATGAGCTGTAATTGCAGTAGACATAAATGGGCCAATGGACATAGGCTACCATGAATAGTGATGGTCCAAAAAGGGGATCAATAGCAATGGACCCTATCCGTTTATTCAGCCTTTTGTAGGCCAGACTGTGAGCATGCCGGTAATTAGCAGTTGAGTTTTGGATCTTAAGTGAATTATTGGGCCCTTGGTAGGCCTATAAAGTAAATGACCCTCAAAAATATATGGGCCTAATTGGGATATATAGTAAAGCTTCTAAGGAATGGCCTAGGCCTACAACAAGCTGAAACTGTATCGAGCCATGTGTATAGCAGACCCTCATTGGGATGCACAGTAAAAGGCTAATGTGAAGCAGTGCAGGCCATCAACAGGTCAAAACAATAACCTATCAAAAAATTAATAGGTCATATTTGGGCTTCAAATTGATGGGCCTCAAGTAAGCAGCACATGCCGTTAGCAGGCTGAAATAGTAACGGACTAGAAAGTTAATAGGCCACAGCTAGGCTGCAAAGTGACGGGTTCCCGTTAGGCAACGCAGGCCTCTAGCTGACTTAAACAGTAACTAGTCATCTCATATTGGGCTTCTTTCATGGGCCACCCACTTAATATTTAGTAGGCCTCATCTAGGCTTAGCTTTTACCACAATTTTTGTCCGCCGTTAACGGCATTAACTAGACGTTAACGGTGTTTTCCACATGACAGGTTGCATGACGTCAGCAGTCAACCAGGCTCGCGAAACACATCTATCACGACACAAATTTCCGTGGTTGAAGGGTGCGATCCGCCGCGGTCGCTGAAAATCTGTGGTAGAATCTTTAGTTACGGAGCTCTTACCACGGGTACCCATCCGTCGTAGAAGACTCTTTAACCACGAAAATGGGCCTTCAACCACAAAAATGTCTATGGTAAAAGCCAACTTTTATTGTAGTGTGTGGAATTGTTTCACAACTCATGCCACCTGAAACACCACAACGTAATGGTGTATTTGAATATTGTAATCAAACTTCACTAGATATGGTGCGATCTATCACATCTCTTATAGATTTTCCACTATCATTTTAGGGTTATGCATTAGAGACCGCCACATTTATGTTAAATAGGGAACCATCTAAATCCATGGAAACGACACAATATGAATTATAGTTTGACAAGAAACTTAAGATTTTGTTTCTTAAAGTTTAGGGATGCAATGTTTATGTCAAAAGGCTACAACCTGATAAACTCGAATCCGAGTCAGAAAAATGTGTCTTCATAGGATACCCTCAAGAAATGATTGGGTATACCTTATATCATAGATTCAAAGTCAAAGTGTTTATCGCTAAAAACAAAACCTTTATATAGAAGGAGTTTCTCTCGAAAGAGTTGAGTGGGAGGAAGGTAGAGCTTGATGAGGTTGTTGAATCTTCTCTTGAGATTGCGAGTGGCGCAGTGCCGGAAGTCGTTTCAGTGCAACCTTCACCTCCTAAAGAGGAAGCCAATGATAGCAATCATGAAGCTTCAAAGGAAGCTACTATTGAAACTCATAGGTTAACTAGGAACGTATTTCTCCTGAATGGTATGGTAATCTTGTATGTTCTATTGTTGGACAACTGTGAGCCTGTAAACTATGGAGAAGCGACGATGAGCCAAAAGTATGGTAAATGGTCAGATGTGATGAAATCCGATATGGTATCCATGTACGAAAACCAAGTATGAATTTTGGTGGACTTACCGAATGACCACAAGGCCATTGAGAATAAATGGATATTCAAGAAGAAAATAGATGTTGATGGTAATGTTACCGTTTATAAAGCATGACTTATCGCGAAGGGTTTTCGACTAATTCAAGGAGTTGACTATGATGAGACTTTATCACCCATAACAACGTTGAAATCTGTACAAATTATGTTAGCAATTGTTGCCTTCTATGATTATGAGATCTAGCAGATGGATGTCAAAACTGTGTTTCTGAATGGTCACATTAAAAAAGAGTTGTACATGGTACAACCCGAAGATTTTGTCGATCCTAAGGATGCTAACAAAGTATGCAAAACTTCAGAGGTACATTTATGGATTGAGGCAAGCATCCTGGAGTTGGAATCTCTGATTTGATGAGGTTATCAAAGGATTTAGATTTTTCCAGACTAATGGAGAAGCTTGTATTTACAAGAAAGTGAGTGGGAGCTCTATTGCATTTCTAATACTATATGTAGATGGCATATTACTGATTGGAAACAACATAGAACTACTTTAGAGTGTTAAGGCTTATTTGTATAATAGTTTTTCAATGAAAGACCTTGGTGAAGCTATGTATATATTAGGCATCAAGATCTATAGAGATAGGTTAATACACCTAATAGGACTTCCGTAGACTACATACCTTGACAACGTTTTGAAGAAGTTCAATATGGATAATTCAAAGAAGGGGTTCTTGCCAATGTTGTCAGTAAGATTTTGGATAAGACTCAGAGTCCAACTACATCCTTTATGCTTCAGCCGTAGGTTCTATCATGTATTCCATGTTATGTACTAGTCCAGATGTGTGCCATGATGTTACTTTTACCAACAAGTACCAAAGTGATCCAAAGGTGGAACACTGGAGAAGTCAAGAATATCCTTACGTACTTGAGAAGGAATAATGATATGTTTATCATTTATGGAGGTGACCAAGAGCTTCTTGCAAAGAGTTATGTCGAAGCTAGTTGGGACACCGATCCAGATGACTCTAAGTCTCAACGTATATACGTGCTTTTTTGAATGGTGGAGTAGTGAGCTGGAAGAGTTCCAATCAAAGAGTGACGGCAACATCTTCAATAGAAGCGAAATATATTGTTGCTCCAAAAGCAACAAGGGAAGCACTTTGTATGAAGAGTTCCTCTCTGAGCCGAGTGTGGTTCGTAGTGCATTGAGGCCACTGGCCATGTACCATGACAACGCAGGTGCAATTTCCCTTGCCTAGGAGCCACGGGCACACAAGAATACCAAGCATATCAAGTGTCGCTTTCACATCATACATGAACATGTCCAATAAGGTGGCATAGAGATTTGCATGATACATACGGATCTGAATGTCGTAGACCCGTTGACTAATTCTCTTCCACAAGAAAAAACATGATCAACACCAAGACTCCATGGGTGTTAGATATATACCAAATGTAAACTAGATTATAACTCTAGTGCAAGTGGAGACTATTGGAAATATGCCCTAGAGGAAATAATAAAGTTGTTATTATTCATATTTCCTTGTTCATGATTAATGTTTATTGTCCATGCTATAATTGTGTGTATTGGAAACTAAATACACATGTTGATAAGTAAACAACACGGTGTCCCTAGTGAGCCTCTTCTACTAGTTCGTTAGTCAAGCCATGGTTAAGATTTCCTAGCCATATACATGATTGTCGCCTAATAACAGGATCACATCATTAGGAGAATGATGTGATAGACATACCCAAATAATAAGCATAGCTTCAGATCGCATCGTTTAGTTTGATTGCTATTGCTTTCTGGACATGGCAAGTATTGTTTCCTCATACCATGAGATCATGTTACTCCTTGGCATAGAAGGAAGAATACTTTGTGGACATCAAACATCACTTCGTAACATGGTCATTATACAGGTGTCTTTCAGGTATCTCCAATGGTGGTTCTTGTGTTGTATGGATCAAGACTGCGATTTGTTCCTACATGTGATGGAGAGTGAGATATCTCTAGGCCCTCTCGGTAGTATAGCATCCAAGAGATCAAGTGACTGATGTGGTTG
This sequence comes from Avena sativa, assembly GCA_916181665.1. Taxonomy (NCBI): domain Eukaryota; kingdom Viridiplantae; phylum Streptophyta; class Magnoliopsida; order Poales; family Poaceae; genus Avena; species Avena sativa. Next base: position 620,164,511 of record OV702288.1, on the reverse strand, counting down.
GTCACGGGGATCCTATACCACGATACGAGTAAATTGAACTTTCCTGTAGTGAGATTGAACTAGTTATAGTGATACCGACGATCAATTCTCGGCCAAGTAATATATCGCGAGACAAAAGAAATCATATACCGGATTGATTGAATCTTCGACATTGTGGTTCAACCAAAAAGAACTTCGTTGGATATGTAGGAGCCACTATGGGAATCTCAACAGCGCTAATGATTATTGATCGGAGAAGTGTCTCGATCATGTCTACATGTTCTCGAACCCGCAGGGTCACACTTATCTTTGTTGAGATTATCTATGGTGCAAGCAAGTGTTGATTCAGAGTCTTGGATGAGATCCTTGATATCACGAGGAGCTTTAGAATGGTTTGAAGGCAGAGAAAAGAATATGGAAAGTCTAATTTTAGGGTTCTAGGGAAAGTTCGGGATGTTTCTGTGAGACGAGAACATTCTAGAAGGTTCCTGGAGGGTCCACATGTGGGTACACCTACGAGGTGGTGCCACATGGGCCCGAGTGGGGGCGCCTCGGACCTAGTGGTCTAAGGCACCATAACCACCTAGGACCATGAGGCCTAGGGTTGGCAAACCCTACATGGAAGGGGGCACATGGGAGGGGAGGGTTTCCCTCTCCCCCTTGGTTGCTGTTAGACCTTAGGGCTTGGAGGAGGGGCCAAGCCCTCACCCCCACGCCTATAAAAGGGAGGGTAGGGGTAGAGGTCGGCGCACCCCATCCCTCTAGCCACCGCCTTCCCTCTCTCCCAGATACTTTCCTCATCCTCTAGAAAAGAGCATGGCGAAGCTCTATAGATTTCCCTCTCCACCATAGTTGCACTAATGTTATGCTGTCGGAATCTCACGGAGATCTTATCTCTCTTGTGGGGTCAAGAAGGAGGATACGCCACCAAGCGGAACATGTGGATACCATAGAGGTGCCGTTTGTTCAGTACTAAGATCAATAAGGTTAAGATCTACATTAGTTTGAACTGATGCAAGAGAACGACTACATCACCCATGATCTATAGATCGTTAACCACTTGTATTCTTCAAGAGTAAGTAGATTAGATCTATCTACTTGTTACTTTCATCTCCTAGATTAGATCTCGTTGGGTTTCCTCTTGCTATTCTGTAGGAAATGTTTTTGTTTTCCATGCAACGAACCCATCAGATTCCCACTAATGTGAAAATACTTTATCACTCATCAACCCATGTCTTAGCATTGTCTCCAAAGAAAAGGGTTAATTCCATGTTTTGTGTTCTCATGTATGGATCTTGTTTAGTGTTTGTGTTGTTGTGAATGGGAGTAGGAGGTGGCATGTCTTGCGGTTGTTGTTTGGAGGTATGTGTTGTGGTGGTGGTTAATATGCCATAGGAAGAGGAATATCGGTATATTGTTTGTCTCTGTTCCTGAGGAGTAAAGTGATGTTGTTGTCTTGGTTGGGAAATGGGTATAACATTGGTGATTAGTGCTATGTAATAGTAGGTTGGTTGGTTTGTTTGCTGGTAGATGTTGGTGTAAGGGTTTTAGTTTAGTGCCATGCCACTATTTTGGTGTTGGTAATAATTTTGAGGGTACCAAGGGGAGCAATTGTACTGTGCCAGAATGGGGAATTGATGGGTGGTACATGTATGGGTTGTAATTGTATTGTGGTTGTGATTGTTGGTAGTAGTGTGGCTGGTTTTTGGTTTTGTGTTCTGGTGATGCTGTTGTGGTTTGGTATTTGGTGGTATGTAGGAGGAGGTCGGAGGTGGTAAAGGAGAAGAATTTGGTGGGGGTAAAGGTAGCAGCTTGAGGCTTGGTATGAATTGGCTAAGTCACCGGTGAGGGGCAGTGGGAAGCCAGGGAAGAAGAGGGGGAGTGTGAGACGCTACCAAAGTGTAGCGGTCACGCCAACGAGTTCATCAGCGCTGATGACGCTGAGCTCAACGGTGTTGATCCTTCAGGAATCGGGCTTAGATGTGACTGCAGGTGCGGTGGTGTGGAGAAAGTAGCTGATGTTGGAGCTGCTTCGCTAGGGGTTGGGGCTCGCTCCGGTGGCCTGCTTAGCGTACCGTTGAGCTGACTGACCACGTCCATGAGGTTGGTCATGTCGCTATGCATCTTGTCCATCGACTCTTGTTGCTTGCCCAACCTCATCGTGAGGTTGAGGACCTCGCGTGGTAGGCGCTGGATGGTCTCCTCTTCTGCCCTTTTTTGTTCTTGCGCTACCAGGAGTTTGGCCGCTTCATCGGCGTCACGATCCATGCTCTCCTAGGAGCGGATGTGGATGATCGACATTGGTCACCGCCAATCCAATCTAAAGAACGGCTCTCCTTTTTCTCTCTCGATCGATGTGAACAGATAACTCCGGGGAGAGAAATTTTCTTGCAAGATCTTGTTGCTCCGATACCACTTTGTGAGGATCACACTTGAATCGATGATTCAGACAAGGGGAAATCAGTTGGAACAATGAGTCAAATTGCTGGAAATAGCTAGATCTTGAAAGGAAAGTAGGTAATTGCAAGAAAAGGTAAGCTTGGTAAAGAAGACGAGGTAAAGTGCAAGGAAAGAATTATGATTATTTCTCTTTGTGGAGCCACCCAGCCACCCACTCTTCACGGTTTTATAGTCCAAACCGTAGGAGCGTCGAGTTTGAATACAAATTGCATTGAGTTCTTAAGACAACAATTCAAAGTAATTTAAGATGAGCTGTCAGATCCTCCGAAACGGTGTGCTATCATCTTAGTCGTCCAGAGAAGCAGGGGAGTCTATGATATGATACAGTTCTTACAACTGCGTCGTTTTTGTGTCCTGTAAAGTCTAAACTTCAAAGTTCTGGAGTTTTCTTTAGCTTGGCCAGCTTAGTCTTCTTCTAAGTGTGCGGGAGAAGTTTTACTTTCTTAGTAGATGTTTCAAAATGTAATACTAAGATACTCTGACGGCTGTTATGCAACTTTCTTTATTTCAAGCTGGGGGCTTCTGCCCTTGATTCAAAAAGAAATAAAAGAAACATGCTACCGAAGACACGCACTCTGATTCATGCGTGGAGCAGAGACGTCCCAGGAGGTTCCATGGGCATAATCTGGACGCTGTCAGCCGTAATTAAGTCCATTAAGTAATCTCTGACAGAACCAAGACGGTGGATCCGGGTATCCGGGGGCCAGGATGCTGGATACATTACCCAGATCGCACATGGCAGCCGACGCGATCGACGCGCCACCTGTAAAGTTTAAACTAATCGAGCTGCCAGGAGACAAAACTTCCCGACGATGTCAGGGACGGTGCTGCCTCCGCTGCTACCCACTGCTTCGTTTGTTCTAAGCATGGACCAGCCAGACCGCCCAACGTTAACCACGAGCTATATAGCCACGGTGTAAGTGCGAAATGATGGCGGCGTGAAACAAAAGCACGGCGAACCGGCCGGCAGCCGTCGCTTCGCTTCGCCGGGACTCCTCACATCAGCGCGCGCGGTACCCGAGACATGTCTCCCGGTGCCGACGAAGAAGCAGGCGAACGAACACCGAGACAGACGACGAGAGAAGATCGAATATGTGAGGTACGTTTTGACTGTGGCGCCGGACGCGTCGCCACTCTCTAGCGCGGTACCGTGGTCTCCCTCCGCTCCTACCGCGGGTAGGCAGTCCCCCTTCTTTTCCATGACAGGGTGACACCGACGGCGGCCGGTCACCTCCATCGTCCGCTGCTGGAATGTGCCTGCATGTTTTGGGCCGATGTCCGTAGCCTAGCCGGCCACTGCATCATCACCAGCTTGCATGGAGCCATGCTATGCCGGTCAGGTCAGAGGCACGGATGGAGGCGCGCCATGTTCCTACGTGCACTAGACACGACCCTGCTGTGTAGGCTGCAGTTGCGCGCTGCACATATGTACTGAACCGCTCGATTGCGCAATCACCGATCACACGAGGATTTTTTACCTGTCCTGGCACTAGTTTCCTTTTCACCGCGCTCGGCTTGGACCATCGATTAATTCTCGATCGAGTGTCACGTGCAGCGCAGGGCTGAGGACTGCAGTAATTCCGAGTACGTACGCTTGTTGGCGCTCGGGCGCGTACGCGCCGCCCGGGGCGGCCAATTCTGCCGGCATGCAGCTGCATGCGCGCTACGTGCAGAGCTTTGCGTCACGTCGTGCATCCCACTGTAGTGTTGCACGATCTTCTTCTATAGTATATAAAAGTGATCGAACGGCCGTCGTACGTAGTAGGACGATCGGCGGTCAGGATTTGTAGACACGGGCTTTGCATGCAGGAACGGATCAGCACGGTTGGTCGGGGTCTCCCGTGGTGGTTTCAGACAAACTGCTTTCGCAGGAATCAGAAAGTTTATGACACTGCTACTCTCGCGCATCCCATACCGTGAGCTGTTCTGGCGTGGTACGTGGAAACATCGGGACATGGATCCCACTGTTTCGCTGTTGCGTCGAGAGAGAGAGGAGCAAGGTTGCAGTGATGGAGATGATCTCGTTGCCCGCTTAAATTAGACATGCAGACATCTGATGACACAGGTATTGTCATGCACAAACACATAGTAACTGTGTAGTGCTTACACATGCAGACGTCTGATGACACCAGTGTTGTCATGCGCAAAACACATCTGTGTCCAAACACACAACGAGTGACCTCTGGGTTGAACACTCTAACGTACTGAACCCGTACCTACAGCCGCTTGGAGAGGCGATCAGGAGGAGGAGAGAAAACCCACATAGGGTTCCGCACACCCTCGCCGGCGACATCTCCGGTCGGTTCTGTCTCCGGTAGCCCTTGGGTTTTGAAGGTGTGCCGGACCACGGCCTCTCGCCAGCGGAAGTTTTTCGTTCTTTGATTAGCCTCTTTTTAGTGTCTTATTCGGGATGTTGAGACAATGACTACGTCCTGAAATTAAAATAAGTTCCTCCCCGCTTTATCCTCGCTCCGGTGGTGCATCTAGCACGGACGGAGGACACGTAGAGTCGTTTGTCCAGCGGTTCTCCTGGGATTCTATCCGTTTTCATCTTCGTTGGTTTGTTTTCAGGCAAGTCTATTCCGATTTACGGTTGTCATCATTGACGATGGTTGCTGCTCTAGTGCGCTGGTACTTTGTTGCCTTAGCACGACGACTTTCCGTCTGTCTACTACAACAAGCTCTACTACGACAAGCTTTGCTCGACTCCGGTGATGGAGGGGCAAGGACGACGGCTCGTCTTCCGCTCGCGCTAGTGTTTGTAGTCGTCGCTAGGTGGTCCAGTTGAAAGGGCATGCATGCCTCCATGTGTGGTTTTGGTAATTAATGACAATCTCTATGGACTAATGTGTGAATTGAGTTTCAATTGTAGGATTTGTCCATTGGCATCGCTTGGGCTATGTGTTGGTTTTAAGGTTAAAAAATGAAGAAGAAGCAATGTCCAAAGGCTTTGTGACTATTGGAATCATGTAGAAGAAGAAAAAGAAGAAGAAGACAAAGAAGAAGAACAAAAAGATCAGAAGTGTCTTGAAGAAGAAGATGGAGCTCCTCATGGCTATATTCAAGACATCATCAAGAAATTAAGTGCAAGCCCAAGATGCGCCATCTCGAGAAGATCTCATGTTTGAAGCTTTCCATCCTCGGTGATCATGGAGTGATGAACAAGTTCAAAAAAGAGGTTTCCCTATAGAGTATGGGGGGAGCAAGTCGCAAGTCTTCATCAAGCAAAGGGTGAGCAAGAGCAATCAAGAAAGGTGTTTCATCTTGAAGGAGACAAGATTGTCTACATCAAGTTCAAGTGGAATGCTCAAAGCAAAGGTATAATCTTGATATGTTTTCTATTATACCGGTCTCTTGTAGTTGTTGGGAGACTGGGCTTAGGATAGATAGATGTACTATTAAGAGGGGATCTCGAGTGAGTAGCTTGTTCATATCTTTCGGAGAGAGCTCAAACCTTTGTATACATAGCATCATCTTTCTTGGTTGTTGTTTGGGTTTTGTCCATGAGAGGATCTAGAGCTTGTGGTTATATTCATAACAAGCTCTAGTTCATCAAAATCGGATTTCTCTTGAATATCCTTTTGCATTTTTAATCTTGCAGGTTTTCCGGCTCCACATCTTGGGAGATATCTCACATATATATTCATCGTATTTTTGTTGGGTTCTACATGTTGTTATATTTCCAACAAAATTGGTTTCATCTCATTCGGAGTTTGGATGCGAAAGTTATTGCATCTTTGGTTCTGAAGTTTCCATGGGCGGAAGTTCTGGCGCGCCACCGGTAGTACGTTGGGGCCACGTAGAGATAAACATAACTTTTTTCCCTACGGAGGTACTCCCAAGATCTAGCTCAGGTGATAGGCCACGAGATTTACCACTAGACACGCATGTGCGGATTGTTGATGAATCGCGTTAGTTGATGTCGTGCCGAACGATCCCACGTACAGCACGTCCAGATCCTCACGAACTCCTTCGTCTCCAGCGCCGCATGTGCAACGCCTCTACTGATATCCACACATACAGGGAGGAGCTCCAGACAGAGGACTGCTAGATCATGTCTAGCCCAAAGTGGGAGTGGAGAAAGTGATGTCTAGGTCAGGGACTATCCCTTATCACTCCACTTATATACACTCCTAGCTGGGATCAACGCTTGAGGTCAATCTAGGCCATATCCCAATCTCCACATGGACTGAATCCATATGGGCTCCTTACCTTTAAGTGTGTGACCTTTTAGGTTCATGTACACCTGGACACGACACAAGTCACCACTCTAAGTCGATAGTTGATAACAACCTCTAGCAAGATGTGCCAAATTTCAAGTGCCATAAAGTCAAAAGACGAATTTTTCTCAATGTAATTTTCGTCCAAATCCCTTTGCCTCACGATATTTTTTTAAGCTATAGGCGAGTAGTTGCTATCCCTTTAATAGCTCGACTCTCTTCTTATTCCACGATATGTTATTCACTAGACTAATATTTAGTCCGACTCCTCAGTTAACACTTAACTGAGTAGCGCATGGCCATGCTTCCGAATCATATCACACGAGAGAGCCTAGAGAATATCTCGAGGGGCAAATACCATCTTGGTAATCCATGTCACACAGCTTTATTCACAACCAGCCCGAACTCTACCTTTGTAACTTCCCATTTATGGAACAACGTTTGATAGAACCTAAGCTGGCGATCCACAACTCGGATCATACGATTACCTCAGGTCTAAGGATTCCATTGCTTGAGACTACAAATAACAACATGCTCGTTGCATCTCAACTGTGGGTCAGTACGATTCGCTAAACTATTTAGCCGAATCAGTGTAAGTTGGAATAGCATCACCGTGCCCATGACATGTGAAACTGTGTCATCAGCCGACTTGCACATTGGTCTAAGTTGTGTGTCCAGCACAACCTCAACGACCAAGGACATCTACTATGAACAACATGAATATAAAGTTCCACAATTGAATCATGTATTCAATGATATATATCTGATGTTTATACTAAGACAACTTGATAACATTATGAATACATTTGGGAATATCGTCATACATGATTGCCTCTAGGGCATATTCCCAACATTTTTTGCCGTTGGCAGTACCAGGGGATGCACCGAGGCTACTTCCGCTCAGACTAGTTTCAACTCAGTAACCTCTCTGTATGGAGAGTCCTATTTGACAGAACTTTGATCGGAAGTATATGCGGTAGTACCGTCCTAGGTGGAAGTATCGCTGGTCCGCCGGAAGTACCGCTCGAGCACTTTGCCGCCGGTAGTACTGGTGGAAGTTCCGACCTATTTCTACCAAGGGATGGTTTTCACTTAGTACATTGCATCTTATGAAATGGCTATTTACTGGAACTTGACCAGAATTTTTCCAGAAGTACCGACCCCGCCCAACGTTAGTACAGATGCTCAGGCGGTAGTTCCGTCCAGGATTGTTTTCTCCCTTTAGTGTCGCTATGTTTTGACCGTTGGTCGGGTATCAGCGGTAGTACCGAACACCCACTGATAGTACCGACCAGGGTCGTAAATGGCCCAAATGGTCAGGTATGGGAGCCCTTAAAAGGGGGCTCCTCTTCCCCTTTGTGGGCATGAGTTATTTTGGTCCGTTTTTATCCCTCTCTCTCCTCCAATGTTGACCTTGAAGAGCTTGTACTCTCCCCTTCTCCCTCCTATTATTCTTGCATATTTTTGAGGGACTTGAGAGAGGAGATCTAGATCTACAACCTCACCAAACCAAATCCCTTCTTTGTGAAGGAATCCTTGGGATCTAGATCTTGGAGAGTTTTATGTTCTCCTCTTGTGTTCTTCCTCTCTTATTCCCCCAATAGCTTTGGTATCTTTGGTAGAATTTAAGAGTGAAGGACTTGCCTCTTGCATTTGGTGCATAGGTTTGAGTTCTCCTTAGAGATTCGGTGAGTTCAAGATCTTGGGCTTATTTCTCTTGGGTTCTTGAAACCCTAGAAGGTTGTGTGGTGTTGTAGTGAGTTCTTGGGGTCTCCAATTGAGTTTTGGATATTCCTCAAGCTTTTGGCCTGTTGTGACATTATTCTTGGGGCCTCCAATTGAGTTGTGGAGATTTCCTCAAGCCTTGTACAGGTTTGGTGACTGCCCTCAAGTGTCCCATAGTGGATCGAGTGCCCGCCTTTGTGGTGCGCACTTGGGAGAATAGGGTGAGCCTTTTGTGGCGTCGGTGAGGTTCATGCCTTCACATTTTGCGGTGAGGTCTTGTGTGGCGTTGGGTGAGCATCGAGCCAACATCTCAAAGATCAGCCATTTATTGCATTCGGAGAGAATTGCACCATTGCACCTCTCCAATGGAGACATAGCTTATTTGGAAGTGAACTTTGGGATAAAAATCATCGTCTCCACATTCATCGGTTATCTCACGACCGAGCCCTTTACTTATACAATTTATATTGTGATAGCCATCGTGCTTGAAAGTAATATATCTTGCTATCACTTTGTTGCTTGTCTTGCTTAGCATAAATTATTGGGGCACTTAGTGAACTTAGTGGTTTTAGGTTTTGTGCTTTGATAAATTAAACGTTAGTTTTATTTTGCATTTATTAGAGTCTAAACCATAATTATTTTAAAAGCGTATTCATCCCCCTCTAGACGATGTCAATTATCCTTTTACCAATGACCTACTTATAATTTTTATTATTTTTAAACCTCTTTATACTGTTGTTGATGATTATTAATAGATCGGTGACATTTTGGAAAGAAACACACAACGAGTGAGAATAGAGAATCTCTAGCACGTGAGCCACAAACAACATCTAACAATAGGTTTAGTCGGTTGGGTAGCGGCTAGCACAAGCGCTCGTCTTTGGGGGTGCGTCTCTCCCCAGCCACCGGATCCCTATGCTATTTCAAATATATTTTTAAGAAAATTCTAATAAAACACAAAGACTTACATACAACAACCGTCCATGTAGTTCTGATACTCGGTATTTGCACAATTTAAACCCGTTTACTTGTTAATTGGACTCGATTTAGCCTAAAAGCATTTTTGCATCAAATTAGAGATACGCGGATGACACGTGGACGCTGGTCTCACTGGCAGAAGAGCAGTTGGTCAGGTAAGTTACAGGAACCCCTCCCGCATCTAGAACGTACATTTCCGCTCCCATATATTTGCACGTACCCCTTTCCATCTAATCCATAAGCTAGTATTCCATCATCCAAACTAAGCTTTCTCAGATCCTAACCCATTGATCATTATCGAGCCTCGTGACTACGTCTATGTTGATATCTTCGTATTACGAGTTATCATTCCATCTATCTAGTTATTGCTTAATGTGTTGGTTGGTATTGAACTATGATAGTAGTATAGTTACTGATTCTATTGACTGAAGGATTGCTATTGCTGACATCTTCTGTGATGTAAGCCAAGGGAAAGGCCACCAAGAGATTTGGGTGGGTCGGCCTTCTATATTACCTAGTCGCCCATTATGATATTCCTTTATGAGAATGACCTACTTTCACTTCTAAAATGACTTTACCCCTTCCCATATAATCCATAAGCTAGTGCCCCACACTGTTACAGTGTCCTTCAGTTACAGACCGTTCTGTTCGAGAGGGAGGGAAAAAGCAGGGAGACGAGGGAGAGGGAAGCGACGATGGCGGCGATCACTGGACCAGAACATGCAGTGGTCAGTTATGGAGGGGAGCCGATGTCGAGGCGACACCGACGTCCATGGAAATGTACGTTCTAGATACAGGAGGGGGTTCCTGCAAGTTTCCAAGTTGGCTGGTCAACTGCAAGTGGAATTCGCGTCCATGTGTCATCCGCATCAGGTCAATTTTGATGATAAACATGCATTTAGACTAAATTGAATCCAATATACCAGTACACGGATTAAGTTGTGATAATTACGAGTACTAGAAATAAATCGAGCTACTCGTAAAACTATGGGGACTCCACCAAAACGCCACCAAGTTTGGCCACATATTACAGTAGCCAAATGTGTAGTATGATACTACTCGATGGTGGACACCGGCTCTTCTGCCACCAAATCCGGTGAGGTTTGCGTCACCACCTCTTTGGCGTCACAGCTCCCGACAGTGGTATTGGCTGGGGCCTCATCCTGTTGCTCTTTTCTACTGAATTTCATTGCAGATCTTTCACGTGCCACCCTCACCTCGTCTTCATACTTTGACGTGTGGACCGTCAAGAAAGAAAAGTCATCCTTCCCCTTCTTCACCGCCACTCTTGATTTCTCGAGCTCAATCTTCATGTCTTTCTTTTGCATGATATCATCTCACCTTGAGCCTCATTGTCATCATAAAAACAAGCTCGACGAGACCTCAACGAGGCACTTGTCGATCGACAATTGCACCATGTCCGATGTTACATCCGCTGCAACAATCGCTTTCACCTTATTGTTGTCGATGGGGTGTATGAGAGAGGCTTCTGTGGACATCATTGACATTGCCATTGACTCCCTTCTCGAGCTACCATCGCAAGATCTTGCATTTATCGTATCTGACGAGCTTTGTGTAGCAATGCATGTACTTGAAATACTTCTCATTGTTGTGGTCTTTGAATAGTTCGAGCGCATTCACCAATTGGTTGGCCAAGTTTGAGCCACTATCGGGTCTTGAGTACATGTTCTCGAGGAATCCCCATAATTCATTGATGTCATGATGAATAAAATCACACCAGCAAATAGGCGCGTAAAAATGACAATGCGTTGTTGCTAGGGATGGCCAGACGGAATATGTTCTGTCCATGCACCCAGATGGCTCCTGATGGCTTGAGGATGCGTTAGGCCACGCCAGACACACTATTGGGTTGTACTGGACAGAACCCAACCTTGCGAACATGGTTGGACGTGATTTCATGTCTGTCGTGCCCAATAGCCGCTTAGGGGAGCCCTTTATGACATGCGGTTAGAGATTCTTATACGCCATCTCCAACAGGCGATATAAACAAATAGATGTTGTCTGGATAGAAAATGTAGCCCAACAGAGTGACCCAAATAGATTATACATATCAGACCGACGCATGCCTGGCCTAAATTTTGGCTAGGTTTGCATTCTATTCGGATCCATGCATATCCTCCTCTTATTCGTGTGGGCCCTCCCATCGAAGACACCCAGTTCCATGTTTCCTCTCCCTACCCCTCCACAATCTCCCAATCCCTAGCGACCCCATGAAGTATGTGCCTATTCTCACAATCACCACCATCGTACATGTCGTGGCCCTATTTAAGTCAAAGATCTGACACTAGAGTAGAGGACCAATGATATGAGGAAGGTGGCCAGCCGGAGGGACACCTCGAGGCAATGGATGACAAAATCCAAAGACGATGACGCTGTCAGGGCTGCGATAGAAAAACTCACTGCAATCCAGGCTCGCGCCACAAACGAGGCAAAACCGTCGCATACGCCATGATCAAGGAGGTGGCATTTAATGCGGCCATCTCCAACACAGACCTTAGCAATCTAGCTGAGGTGGCGAGTTCGCGGATGTCTAAGAAATGTCGAACAGCCCTACCCGCGTCTACTAGCCTCTCAATGGTGCCCACATATATGTATATGGCCGAGCACACCTCACAAACATCTTGTGTCTCGCATCTTGTGGCACATCGTCGAAGGTTAGAAAATCAGTGTTTCCCGTGCCATCAACTGCTGCACTCTTCCTCAACGGGATACTTATGGCCAGTGAATGGCTAGTGGTGCACAAAAATCCCTAGTAGGACTTCTCCTCTGGTGACGCCCCCCCTCCCCACAACTTGTTTTATGAGATCGGGTATGGTTTAAAACCCTCTTCTCTATGACGATTGGTTTTGTCGCAAATTATGTGACATATAAGAAATTATGTGTAGGGATACTATGAGGATGTGATGTAGGACACGATGAATGGGACGAGGACTCAACAAGACACTCAATATGATAGAGTATCAATTGAGCAAGAGCCATTGTTTGAAGATGAGCTTAATGGATTGTACCCAAAGTAAGTTGGAGGACCAGAGCATTCACGATTAATGAGTAAAAGGTTCTTTGTGAATCCTGGTTGGAAATTGGGAAAGACCCAATATGTGGTGCCCAACAAAAGGGAGGGGCATTTTGGAGGAGTGTTTGGAAATAATTCCATGAGCATAAGTGCTTGCACCCCTATAACTCTTGGATCAATCAGAGTGATATCTTCGTTCAAAAGAGGTAGGAATTCATCCAAGTGGAGTGTAACAAAGAATTGGCCCATGAATGGCATTGGCGTCAATGTTGGGGTAGGGAAACAAAAAAATCCGGTACTAACGAACAACCAAGATCGAACTATGCAACAACACAATTAGGGATATTATAACTGAGACAAAGAGGATCTCTCTCAGTGTCTCTAACACTCACCAACATTGCAGCGGAGGTTCGCTCGTCTACTATGATGTTGGTGATGATGCGCTCGATGTAGGATCAATGTTATGATCCCTCCGAAGGTATCCACACCTCTGGTGATCTTATTCTAGCAGAGCTTTGTTGTCGAAGGTTCGACAATGCCAGAGCAGTGGAGCATCCTCTCAACATGTATGTAGAGAGAGAGAGAGTTCTCTAGAAGGAGGGAGACAACCAGAGGCCAATGGTTTGGTGTGTGGAGGGCTACCCCTCCATACCTTTATATAGAGGGGGAGGAGGGGCTAGGCATCTAGGGATTCCCCTATTGCGCCACCGGCCATGGTGGACTCAAGGTGGACCCTCCCCCACTAGGAAGGCTACAATCCTCCATAATCACAATATCATCTCCTTCCTAAAATGGTAGATATGGTATCTTTACATAATGGCAAAATCAAAACGAATCGCAATTAAGGACATGATCGAAACTTTCCTAAAATGATTTCCCTCAAAATAGGGAAGTGCGGAGCATCCCATAGGGATACCATGCGCCATCCTAGGTGGGACATGATTCCTCCCATGCGCCACACACTAGTGGGCCATGGTGGGCCCATGCGCCATCCCCCTAGGGCTGCTCTTTCGACCCTTTCTTTCCCGGAATTATTCCATCAACCCAAATCTCTTGTGGTTTTCTTCTGTGAATTCTTCCGATGATCCAAAACCATTCCAGAGCATCTCTCACATACACATATTATCTACATACTCTATAGAACAATATCCTTTAAGTGTTTGTTCGCACAAGTTTGAAATTATGAGGGCATGACCATGGAAGTCTTTCCGGATAATCATCAATAGAGGGATCTGGACACCCATATTGACTCTCACATAACCACAAAGTAACGGAGCAAACTAATTGATGTCTTGTACTATACTTTTTCATCATGATACATGAATATCCCTAGGTAAGATAATTAGGTATCCTCGTAATGCAACTCTTGATTACTATACCATGTTGACCTCGTTACATGCTTGTCTTTCCTATCTCTCGTTCGTATATTCTAGTATCCAGTGAATCGCATCACTCTATGTTTGGATAGACTATTTAGTGATACTGTAATATTGAGAATGGACTAAGAGTATCTTTCCATTGATGGAGGTGCAAATCCCATCTTGGGCTATGTTGTGCCCTGTCATAGTTTCCAATATATCTGAAAGACAACTGTTATTGACACCAGATGAAAGGTGAGGTTGGGAAGCCATCAGGACATGCCTTCCACTATGAAAGACAACTAATATCATCATGGTCTAAGGACAAAGTAATATAACAACAATAACAACATACCAACAACAAATTGATGACGTTGATATTTTAATAGACCGTTTGACTTGGGTCGGTTCAACATCCTTGTTCAACCAACTATATGTCCTCATTGTAAAACGGTATCCTCGTTACTATAACTATACCACGATCTAGCAAATTCGATCATCTTTGACAATGAGCTAGTTTTTCCCATGATAGCAGGAACACTTGATGCTTATAACTTTACACGTGCTTCTGAGTTTTCCTTTGATTCTCATAATCAAGACACATAGTAGTTATATCATAAAGAATAAACTACAATTATGATTAAAGGAATAGCGAATGAACATTTATTTGCCTCTAGGGTATATTCACAATAGTCCAAGACATGGTGCTACAAGTTTTGGACTACTTCAAGGAGCAATATGACAACTAAACCTTCACAATGACACATTCTTGGTAAGCAATCAAAAACTGCCCCAAGTGGGAATCACTCTACAAGGCCTACCAAAATGATAACCCCAAGTAAAGAAGTGAAATGCCACAGATGTTGCTTAGAGGAGGGCATGGTGAATAGGAGATTTAAACCAATTATGAGTTTGGCTCTAATGAATGCGGAATAGAAGTAGCATTTAATTTTGAAGTATAAAACATAGATATGCTAGGCTCTCCTATGTGCACCAACAACTTATGCTAAGCAATACAAGAAACTATGTCATAGAAAGAAAGATAAGATCAAGCACGAAGGCAATCACAAAGTAAAGTGCATAAGTAAATAGTTCGGGTATGGAAATAACCGAGGCACGTGTAGATGAAGATTTATCCTAAAGTTCACTTCCAAAGAAGTTAATCTCCGTTGGAGGGGTGCGGTAATGTAATGCTCCTAGAACACCACAAGGTCTCACCCCAAGATGCGCACCACCAAGGCGGGCACCCGGTCCACTATGGGATGCTTGAAGACGGTCACTAAACCCATACAAGCTTGGGAAAATCTCCACAACTTAATTAGGGTCTCCCAAGAAATCACCACCAAGGCCACCGAATGGTCTAGTGTTCCAGAACCCAAGAGGAACAAGCTCCCGGAGTCATAGCTCTAGGTTCCAAGAACCCAAGAGTAACAAGCTTCACACTTTTACGAGCCGATTCTTCATAGAGAGAACTCAAAACGATGCAACTAATGCAATGGCAGGAACACATGTGCTTAATTCCTTCACTCTCAAAGTCCAACAAAGCTATTTGGGGTAAGAGGGAACAACACAAGAAGAAATCCACAAAAGACTCCAAGATCTAGATCTAAAAGGTTCCCTCACTTAGAGAAGATATTGATTTGAGAAAAAGTAGACTTGGAACTCCTTTCTATTTTCTCTAAAAGATATATAGGAATCATGGGATAGAGAAGGAGTATGCAGGCTTAAGGAGGTCAATTATACAGGATGAAAAGGATCTCAAGTCGTGCCTAGATATATAGGATGCATTGGGGATAAGGGGTCCTTAAATAGGACCCCCAAAATACAAAAATTACAACCCAAAGTCACCTAGAGGTGGTACTACCTCTCATTCCAGTTGTACTACTGCTTTAGACCCTCTAGAGAGCCCTGAGGAGGTATGTCGAAAGGTGCTACCACCATAGAAAAAATCTAAAATTGTTTGGAACAAAAATGTGATAACTTTTGATTCTGAACGCCTATTTTGATGATCTTGGGCTCATTTCGAATTGTACAACAAGCTATACAAGGTCATATAGAAAAACATTATATTACAACAAGATAGAATACAAAATTACAAAAGTTTTGTCCTCTCTAAAAGCAATGAACCGGTAAAACCTCAAAAATAAAAAACACGATAAGTTCTTCATTCAAAATCTGGTTTTGATGAACTTGAGTTTGTCGTGAATATAAACAAAAGATGCAAAACCTAAAATGGATAAAATACAAATAAGAATTAAGAAATATGATGCTAATTATGCAAATGTTTGAGCTCCGTATGAATGATACGATCAAGCTACTCACTCGAGAGCCCCTTTTAATAATATGACTATCTATCATATAACCTAGTCTCCCAACTAATTGCATGAGACAGGTAAAAGATAAAACATATCAAGATAATACCTTTGCCTTGCAAATTTCACTTGAGCTTTATGATGACGATATTTTCCTTATCAAGTTAGAACACCTTTGTTAATTGTGCTCATTCATGTTTGCTTGGTGAAGACTCACTAATTTGCCCCATACTCCTATGGGAGAGACTCTCTTTAGGAATATCTTCACATATCCATGATCACCATAGGGAAGGCAAGCTTTAAGCATTTTCTTCGAGATGGCCCAACTTAAACTTGCACTTCGACTTGATTATCCTCAAATCATTTCTTCTATCTTCTTAAATATGATGTCTTGAAGGTAAACCTAAGAACTGATACAATCTTCTTCTTCCAAACATGATTGCAATAGGATCCACTCTCACTTGAACAATTTTCGGATCACACCTTGAATAACACCTCGGTCATCACTTGATCTTCTTCACTTTCTTCTTCTTTCAACCTTGAAGCCAACATATCGTTCAAACATTATCTATGGCCAATCCCTAAAAGTATAACTTAATGCAAACATTAATTCATAGAAATTGTCATTAATTACCAAACACATGGGGCCACACATGCCCTTTTAAGAAGAGCGACAATGATTCATCTGCCATCGACCTTGAAGATATCATAAAAGTAGATAGAAAGATGCGATGTGTGAGGCCAATGCCCTCGCATTGCAAGCAACGTTGAATGAGTTGATGGACGACAAGGAGGTATCAAGTGAGAGGAAGCAAGGAAAAGGGGACCAAATAAAGATCTTAATGGACTACCAAAACAGGAAGCTAGAGTTTGATGAGTCCAAAGTCCAGTCAAAAGTCGTGGAGGCTTATTTCAATTGCAAGCTAGGCGATAGGAATTTGACATCAACGTAAAAGGAAGTTGAGATCAATGACCAAGCAAGGGCCAAAGAAGTTGAGATCAAGCAAAGGGAAGTTGAGATCCTTGCCCGACAAACGTCCAAGGAATATGTGCTCAAGCAAAAGTGATTTGAGCTCAAGATACTCACCGAGACAAACATGATCATGACGGCTGACTTCACCAACATGGACCCGGATCAAAGGGCTTGGTTCAATAGAAATATGATGTATGAACGAGATACATGATCACTCGATATTTATATAGTTTTGTGCGTGAAGTATGTTGATCATGTTGACTTTGTGTGGCTAGTATGGCATTTTAATCGTGTGTTGAACTATGTTAAATTTTCGGCTATGTTTTCGTTTGATTTTGATGGCCGATGTGGACTTTTGTTTGATTCGGATAATGAAATTTTGTAGAAGTGTCAAAATGTTCAAAAGGGCCAGAAAAGTGCAACCGCCCATTCACATGAGTACATCCTTGGTTAGGGTGATCTTGCGATTGACAAGCCAATGAAATACATTGATTTTAAGTGGATTCTTGATTATCTGCTAAAATTTCGGCGGAAAGGAAAGATGTGACCATTTCATCATCATGTAGCATGATTTTACTACTCCCTCTGTCCCAAAATAAGTGACTTGAGTTTGTCTAGATTCGCATGCCAAGTCACTTATTTTGGGACGGAGAGAGTAGAAAGTTGTTGGCAACTAATATCCAAATCATCCTATCTTTTTTCATTTCAAAGGCTACTTGTGGCTCATAGGGCCCTCACATCCAACCACGTCTGAAATGAATCCCCCGTTAGAGTTCTTTAAATTTTGAAATTTCAAAGTTTGTTCTGAAAACATCAGCCACAATAATCTCTCTAGTTAGATATATGTCAAGGAGATTACCAATTTTTGTGAGTGCTCATGAATAATCCAAGCATCTTCCCAAAAGCAAGTTCTACATCTGTCCCCCAAGTTTCTACTACTCCTACAAAATTTGTAAAGCAAATCTTTCACACTCATAACACTTTGCTAGAACAAAGAATCCCCTCGTATGGCTTTTGCACCAGACAAAGTACATGGTAATGGATATTTTTCTAGTAGTTCTTGCCAAATGCCTTCATCCTTTTCAACTTCCACAACCATTTCATTAATAGAGCTTTATTCATATACTCCAAATCCTAGATTCCCAAACCACCCTGGTCCAAGGACATACACAACTGGCCATTGTACCACATGGTACTTCTTAATGCCCTAATACTCACCCCAAAGGAAGTGAGCTTGATTATAAATAAATATTTTGACAACTCCAACAAGCATTATGTAAAAAGGAGAACATAAATAACGGAATGGAGCTCACAAGGCCACCAATATTCATCATTTTTACCCTGCCAACAAGTCAATTTCCGTTCCTTGCATTCCTCTGTCTTTTCCAACTTTTACCTTTAATTTTTGTTCTGTCTAGGGGAATTCCCAAATATTTGATTGGCAAGTCCCCAACAACACAAGTATAAAATCAAACCGTATTGTGCTTTCCTCTCCTGAACATCTCAAAAACAGTACAAGTCACTCTTGTTAACGTTTATTTTCAACCCTACATTTGCTCCAATAAGCAAAGCTTGGATTTCAAAATTTGAGCACTCATAGTGTCATCCTCAATAAAAAAAAACTTATTGGAGAATCCCCCGCCCGCCTCCATGTAATCGCCAATTAGATCCTTAATTAATCAAACAAGATTGGTGATATGGGACCCCTGTCTTAACCCTTGGTGTATTAGGAAAATAAGGTCCAATTGAACACTTTTGCTTTGGTGTTCTCTTTCCTTTAAATCCACGGAACTGAAAACATAAGGGTGATCAGGATTGACCGATACCTCTTCATGCCCTCCGAGCTGAAAGGGTACCGCCCAATTGAATTGTTCACCTTAACCCTCACTTTTCCACCACTAATCGTATTCATAACCATATCACGCCACTCATCTGGAAAACCTTTGAGCTTCGGGCACAAAAGGCCATTTATTTTTGTCGTTGTCAAAATCAAACACAAGTGTTGTCATACGCGCGCACACACAATACATAGCTGTGTACTTAGACATGCAGACGTCTGAATGTCTGATGACATAAGTGTTGCCATGCACAAACACATCCGTGTGCACAAATCACTTTGCAGGGAAGACACACGGAGACAGGGAGGGGGGAGAGTTGTACATTCAACACCGTCTGTCCGCTCTGTTACCGGTTGGCAACACACCAAACTCCTCAATCAGGGATGTCATCACCCCAGCGTCGCGTGATATCACTGGGACTCTGGGAGGAGCAAAGTTGCAGAGATCGGAGATCACATTGCCCACTCAACTTAGACATGCAGACATGATCTGATGACACAAGTGTTGCCATGCACACACACACACACACACACAACTGCGTACAGAATTTTACACTGCAAGGGAGACAACAGAGACAGAGAGGGGAGAGTTTCTACAAGCCCGTCTGTCCACTGCGTTGCCAGTTCGCGTCACAGCATGCATACTTGGGGACTCTATAACGGACAGTAGTTTGAGCCTTTTTCTTTTCAGAACAAAAACGTAAAAAAAAAACAGAGAGCTTAATCAGACGGTAGCGCCGACGGTGGCGCTGGCGAGTCTGGAGGAGCCGTAGAGCGTCTCCTCGAAGCGGATGATCTCGTTCTTGGAGCCGTAGGCGACCTGGGTCCGCTCGTCGAGGACGGTGATCACCTTGTCCAGCACCGACTGCTTACCGTCGCTGCTGTGCCCGCCGGCCTTCTCTATCAAGAACCCCAGCGGCGCCACCTCGAACAGGAGCCGCAGCTTGGCCTTGGCCGTCGGGGACGTCACGTTCGTGAAGATGCCCTTCTCCTTCACGATGATCTGCATCGTCATCAAAAACACATCCGTTCAGTCTCACGCACGCGTGCAGCAACGCCAAAAAGAAGTCCCTCTGTGCAGCAATGGAGTGTAGGCGATTTATTACGAGGGCAGAGTTCGTTCGTTCGCTGCGGACCGTACGTGCCGGTCGACCAGCATGGCATTGCTTAAAGCAGACGCCGGTACAGGCTCAATAGTTGGATCGCATGGGCTCAAGGTGGAACAACAGTTCGTGGCACTCACTGGGGTGAAGCACCCAGCCAAAATCTCTTGTTCCCAAAAGTTACATTGCCTTGTCTGAAAGATTGTCCCTCTTTGGTGCGAAAGATGTTGAGGTGGTACTGACATGACTGTCTGATCATGGCATTGTTCAATGTTACAGGCACTCCCGATCATCAATCAGATCATCGGTACTGAAACTACTGTCATGGCATGCAACTCGGGGTACCATTTTTTTTGTATTATTGTTTCTGAAACAGAAGCGTTTATTGGCTCTTGGCAATTTTCAGTGTACAGGTGTTTTTAAGGCAGGATCATATAAAATGACTTGTAATAACTGAAGAGTTGTTGATATGTGTACCTGGTTGACGTCAGGAACCATTCCTCCGGTGTAACGCAGCGTGTACTTCTCCTTGACATAGTAGTTGACAAGCTGACAATACAAAATTTCCAGTTGTTAGATTCTGATTAAAACTATTGCAGCGCTGGGAAGCAACAACTCGTAGCCCAAAAGGAACCGAAAACAGTAGAATTCCCAGTACCTTGTCGTAATCAGGGTTATCAAATGTGGCCCTCAAATTACCAGGGGAGAACATTTTCCCTTCACCGATGGTTGTGGTGTCCTTGACATGCTGCCATTTACCTGAAAAATTTGTAGACACACCTCCATCAGTCTCACAAAACATCCAGAATGAAGTTTCATAGGTACTAGTACAAAAATTTAAGCATTCAACCTTCGTCGAGAAGAAGGAATTCATGTGTTCCGGGGCTGTCCTTGAGGGCAACGACGAAAGTGGTGCGAGGGCCGTAGATTCCCATGGCAGCAGCGACTTGGTCGCCACCGGTGACGCCCGTCAGCTTGTCGCCGGGCCAGACACCGAAGATGGTGCCCACGGTGAAGTTGGTGTCGACGATGCTGGAGCCGTCGAGGGGGTCGAACGCCACACTGAATCCGCCTGCGAGATCACGAGATGTCAGAGTTAAGCCGACCAGAATTACAAAATCTGAACTCTTGATCAGTTTCTGCATTTTGTAACCATCAGTTAAAATGACACCTGTGCAAATACAGTGCAATTGCAGAATATATCAGCTCTCACTTCTGATGAAGAAGCGGGTGACTGTATAATTCGTATAGCACCGCCCCCAAATTAGGTTAGCATCTATGACTAGAATCGACGAGGACACCATGGTTACATGCACTGACATGCTGTTTCAGTGTTGTACTTTACTTCTCTGAAGGTGCGAAACGGGAACATATGTTTTGTTCAGTAGCAGTGGTGTTGCCTGTGAAACACTGAGCACTGTCCAGTACTACAGACAACTATTTTCGTGCAGCGCCCAATTAAGAATACACAGTTAAACATGAGGTGATCGTCGTTCTCACTAGTCATCTTATATCTACATTTCGACTTGAGTTTATTTATCGTGACAATAAATGGAGATGTACCTTCGACTGGGCCACCCATGTCTTGCAGCTCAGGGACTTCCTCAGAGCAGGCATACTTGCAGACATGGGAGTACTCCAACGCCTGCACATATATGCAAGCCCAGCGAGTGAGATCAAGACCGTGACAGGACGAGACGTGCACGCGCCTACATAGAAAGCGTTGGACCGACCGATCTGTCGCGTCTCACCTCGAAGAGGAGCTTGTCGGCGAGCATGTCGACGGCGAGCTGCTCGTCGCCAAAGGAGTTGACGCACGCCGTGCCGCCGCAGGACGCGGTCCTGACCTTGAAGGCGATCGTCCTCATCGCCTCCCCCATGCAGATCAGCAGCCTGATGAGGTTCTTGTCTGGAGTCGCCTTGGTCAGGAACTCCTCCTGACACACAACACAAAACCCCACGAAAAATGTAAGCTTCGGGTAGCGCGTACGTACGCGCACGGGCGCACAGGACACCTGCATCACACTGTCGATGCAGAGCACGCACCAGGCTGTCCCCGATCGCGCACCGGGTGGTGAGCGCCGCCCGGCTCGCCGCCTTGGACTGCTTCCCCGGGAGCGAGCTCCTCCCCGTGTTCGCCCGCAGCGACTCGCCGTAGAACGAGGTCGCCGGCCTGGCAGCCTGCCGCCACATTACCCGTCAGGCATCAGATAAGTATTGATGTAGTACGTACATCGCTGGCTGCTAGCTGGAACATGTAGGACACACCTTGGGCCTGTAGGACTGCGAGAAGGACATGGCGGCACAGCACGCGGGGGAGCGCGTGGCGGCGCCGCGGGCGTAACCGGCGGCCGCGACGGTCTCCATTGCTTGCTGCTGCTGGTGCTGTGACGGCACCGGGGTAATCTGGCCGGCGCTGACGAGGAGAGAGGTCAGAAGCTTGAGATATCGGAGGAGAGTGGTATTAGCTGTCCTGCGTTTTTACGTTGCCGCACGGCCGGGGGATTTGGGCGGAATGGATCACGCGCGGTGGACGCACGACTGGACCAGAAAAGCCGTCGCGCGGGAGAAGATAGAGCGCGGGGCTGCATCGCGGGGCGCGACGACCGTTCGTGCTTTGTGTGGCCATGCTGCTGGGATGAGCCGGCGAGATCGATCGGTCCGGACGCGTACGGTGCTTCTCGTGTCAGCTTGCGCGCTCGCAAGCAGACCGGTTGCGACTCTCAACCACACCCAAATAGTATCAAAATTTAACCTGCAGATAAATTTCTGAACGTGTCTGATGTTATTTCATATACTTCAGAAGTTGTGCTTTGTTGATCAGTCTCTCAGACTAGATGGTCATAGGGATAAAGTATGTGTTTGTGCTGTTCATAGATATGACTGTATGTACGCATTTATGAGCGTCTGTGTCTGTATTGGGTTAAAATAAAGACAGTACCAAATTAATCAACTGAATGATTTTTTTTCACTTGTAATTGTGCCATCTAAATAGAGAAAATTCCATATATACGACTGACAATTACCTAAATGCCCAAAAATGTTGAAATTTGGGGTGGGCCTTAAGCCCATTATCAAATAAATCAAAAATTCTCTTACAAGCCTATTCATGTATCGGCAAGATCAACATTTAATCCCAAATTGCTAGTTAGGTAGAAGTTAGGTAGAGTTGGGACCTCCTTTCTACCGGTCCCTAGAGCATTAATAAAGGACTGGGCTCACGAGCACCCCACCACCCCCACCCCCCCTCCTCTCCGTCGTCCACAACATGTACATGTCGTGTTGTGAATTAACCAGGCCTAACTTGATTAGACCATAGGAGTTTGTACATCATTTTTGTTGTTCGAAATATAATTAACTGTGATTAATTATGAATTACATGGACCCGCTATCAAACTACAACCTTTACCCCACATGTTCCTAGTCAGCTATAGGAGGAGAATCAGATCATATTCCCACACATACAGATCATTTCTAGTGCTTTGCCCGCCTCTAGGTTTTCTCCATCCAACTTCTCGACATGCACCGCAAATGGGTAGAGCGGACTTTCAAAACAAAGAGCGACAACTTTTGGTGAACGCACTTGCGTGCCTATGCATGACATATTCTGCTATTTCACAGGTATTGCTGCTGACAACTCCCCTGACTAATAAGATGAGAGATATATGTCAAAGTAATGGGTGCTAATAGCTAATGCAACGCTAAAGAAGGATTCATTAGCAGGGGAGGTGACAAGATTGTCACCGCGAATGCTCACGGCTGAACGTAGGGATCACTGGAACGCCGCTCGCTCCACCGACAGTGAGATTGAGTGGGCCCTCATTCTTAGGAGAGAGAGGCATGCCAATGTTAAGGGAAGTGGTCGTCAATGATGATTTCAGGAGGACGAGAGAGGGGTGATCGAGCAAAGTTTTGAAGGCAGGGACGGAGCAAGAACTATTCCATTCATGGGTATTCGGCGAATATCCAATATTTTGGCAAAAGAAATTCAAAAAATAAGTTTATATACGCATGCATGTGTATGGTAACAGTCTTCTCACCAGCAGACTCAGGAAAATTCAGAATTAATTGCAGAAAACCACCACAATTGCGTGAAGCCATGAACAGTTTGAAAAACCACCCGATTTCGCTAATTAAAGGGCCCGCTGTCAGGGTGACATGGGGGCGTGAATGGCCGCTAATGGCACGCGTGGGTCCCACCATTAGCGCTGGATACTTGAATTCTCCCATCCCCCGTCTCATAGCGGTGGTTTTTCGAACTGGTCGCACAATTAAGGTGGTTTTCTTCAATTAACTCAAAAATTGTAAATAGAGCAACCTCCAGAGCTTATCTCGTGTTCCTCCCCTTCCCTATTTGGGCCAGCGCCTTCAGGATACTCTCCCACGCTGTACACTGAAAATAAAAGCCGGTCGACCGGCCCAAATGGCGTAAGCCTATCAGTCTAGTCTAGTCCCTGGACCCGAGCAACATGTCAATTCACAGACGGTAGAACTCTTGCAACAATTTTTAGTGGTATATCTGAACATGAAATTTTGAGTTGTATTTAGCCATCTAGGCATACCGATGGTGGCAGTGGCGGACCCAGAAAAAAATTAGAGGGTGTGCACACTCCTAAAACTTTTTCCATGCGACAAATTTGCCAAATGGATAATATACATAGCTAATTGTTTCAAATATACATGATTCCAATACTTAAAACATGAACAAAGTCTTACATTACAAAATATAACATAAATAGAAAATTGCCTCACTAAGATTTGGTAATACTACGCTCTTTTATTTCTATGAAGGTTTCAACACTGTCATTTTCAGTTACTTTCAAAAACACATCTCGCTCAATAAATGTACTGAGGGTGAGGGAGACTCACTATTACTCCCTCCGTTCTGAAATATAAGACGTTTTAGCTTTGTGAATCGAATGTATCTAAACGTATTTTAGTGTATATATTCGTAGAGTTTCGGGGTGAACTTATATACTAAAAAACGTATAAATACATTCATTTCATAAAGTTAGAATGTCTTATATTTCTGAACGAAGAAAGTAGTAGGTAAAAGAAATCCTCAAATTTTCTGGGTGTGCCACGGCACACCGTGCACACCCGCTAGGTCCGCCCATGGATGGTGGTAATATAAAAGCCCCAGACAAACTAAATATCATCTTTAGACTTAAGCGTACTGACATGCAAGGGCGCTCAGGCCATCCGGGTGCGTCTTCGGCTGGTTGTGGGCCCATGGCCCTGGCCGGTCTTTGTGTCTCCGCTGCATCTAGGGGTGGAATCTAGCCACTAGCACATCCCGGTATCTCTCCCGCCAGAAGTGGCGTCGTCGCCGACAGTTTGACGCCGGCTGCCACCACCAACGGCGGCCTGCACCACCTCATCTCCTCCTCCCATGGCTCCCCTCCCCTACCACCTGCTCCTCCTGGATTATCTCCTCGCAGACACACGCGGAATCGCTCCTCTAGGGTTAACAGAGTCCGCCGCCCGCCAGCCCTCTGTTGCCCAACATAAGGAGGCAGGATTTCGCCTGCTTCTCTCCTCCTATCATCTGCCTTAGGCTGTTCGTCTGCTCCTCTCCTCCATCATACCACCACCATACGGCTGTTTATGCAAGAGGTCAGTTAATATTTTGGGTAATGTTCTTTCTTTTATAGAATCAATACTGTAGGAGTTTATACATGCAGATCAGCAGATAGGACCTAAGATCTAAAATATGATTAGGAGAAAAAACCTATTTGTAATGTGTGTTGTTGATTTCTGAACCCGTTCCCCTCTCCCCACCTTAAAATCTGAATGTTTAATGCATAGGTACTCTGAATCTTCAGGAATGTGTTGTAGCATGCACCTGTGAATTGAATTGAATATACAATTGCTTTTGTCACTGAACTTGCACATTTCAATATATGCTCAGAGATGCTTTGTACGATTGTCATGTTTGGTTAATTTCTTTTCTGGCATTGGCAGATGGGAGATACATTACAAGTTGTTGTTGTTGCGTTGACAAATCTTTTAGTGTAATGGTTGATGGGTGTATAGATGTTGAACAAGCGATTAGTTGGAAGGAACTTATTTTGGACTAAGTGGATTTATGTGTATGTGTCGGTGATGTATGGCACTTTCTATTGGACTAAGTAAATCTATGTGCTGTGAACTTGTGATGCATGCTACTGTTATGGTAATTGGTACTTCAAGAAAATTGTCAGACTATTTTATGGATATATTCATCACCAATTGTTGTTTATAATTGTGAATTATTACTTTTCAGCAATGGTTATGGCGAGTTTTTTAATTACATCGAGCCTTCGAGCTGGCTTGCGAGCTTCACCAAGCTAGCTTGTCGAGCCTCGAGCCTGATTACCAGGATTTAGGCTTGGCCTGACCAACCTTCGAGCCGAGCCGAGCTTTGTTGAGCCTTGAGCCCGAGCCGTTGTTGTGGGCGCCCATCATTGTGGGACATGGCAGGGCCTCCGACCAGCTCATGCTCCGTGACAGAGATGGTGAATAGCTCACACCGCTTCATGATCTAGGGCTACTCCATTGCCAAGGGGATGGGCGTCGGGAAGCACATCGCGAGCGAGATCTTCACCGTGTGGGGATACCAGTGGGTGATCTACTTATCCCGGCGGGAAGAACCTTGAGGACAACTTTGCCTAGATCTTCATCGTGCTCGCCTCCGAGGGCACTCATGTCCGCGCCCTCTTAGAGCTCACACTGCAGTACCGAGCGGCGAGGGAAATCACAAGTCCACTCCTACTTCGACCGCTCGCTCGAGTTCGGGCCGTACACCCTCAGGTACCGTGGCTCCATGTGTAAGCAGGCACCTCTATATAAACCTCCTGCTTAATTGGTTTAGTATTACTATAACACTAGTGTTGAATTGAGGTTTGATTAGATTAGTGATGGCCTACGAGTTGATTGAGGTTGCATGGTTGGGTAGTTCTGATGCTAGGAGGCATGTGTAGCAGCCTAGCAGGTTTGTAGTGATTATCCTTGAAAAAATTAATTAACTTTTGCTACCTAGTTTTGATTGTAGGTATTGGTTCACTCAACTCAGGTACTTGGGTGTGGTGGTGAATTGATATGCAATATAGTTAAGTTTTCATGTTTTAGTATAGAGATACGTAGCTAATGTGGAGTTCTATTGGCATTGGTATAGTACTATCTGCTAAAATTATGCAGTATAATTGCTACATATTGTCTCATGTGTGATGATGTTATAAAATTATAGGCTGAAGAATGACGAGGATCTCCATGTCTCGGGTGGCTTCGGTTGCCTGCGTGTGCATCTCCGATACTACTTTGAGATCCATTGGAGGAATGACAAGGATTTATTGTACTACATATGGTATGTGCGTACATTGTAATCCATTGTACTATATCTTGGTGAAATCTGCTCTGGTCTATTTGACTTGCTTGGTAGTTAATAGTACACAAGATAACCACTACAATATTTTATCGAGTTAGCATTCGATAGATATTTTGACCAGTAACAGGTTGGTTGTTATGCTTTTGTTTCTGGGTTTGACATAAGTATATCAGAATGGCTGAAGTTTATTGCAATATCGTATTATCATCGGTTCTGAACTTGGTTTTGTCTTGAATGTAAAGTAGGCCGTCATTTACTTTTAAATTCTTTTTCTCCCATAGTGATTTTTGATGTCAGAGATTCTTAAATCAGTTTAAACTTTATAAGCCTAAAAAGTATATTATGATGGAAGCCTCCAGTTTACCAACGATGCTGATAATTTTAGTTCATCAGTTTCCTCTGCCCTGTATAAGATTATTTATATATACATCGCCACATAATTATGTCGACTTGGCTATAGCTTTTCCTCTGTAGTAAAAAATGTGTATGGACCATTTACCTCCATAATGTAATGAGGCTGCTATTGTCCATTGATACACTACACTAGAGCCAAGTTTGACCATGTTTTGTTCATCATTATTTAAAAATGTTGTCCAGTTGTTTTCTTGCTTCTGTTTTTTCTGTCGACCTTCCATATAAGGTACTATTTATCAAGCATTGTATTGTTATCACATAAAGGACGTGCTTTATTTGGTACCTTCCATCTTTAGCAAAGTGCCTTTAGGGCATGTTTCTCTGACAGATAGCTTCACAGCTTGAATATGTGTTTGCAAGGAAAAGTGGGTTATGGTAATTGGTAAACAACAAAGTAAGCAAAGTAGTGAGGTATATAAAGAGGGTTTCTGGATAACCGGTAGATGCATATTGTTCAGAAGCAATGGTGTAATACATATTTGCAACGTTTGCTGCATTTCTGAAATTTGTGAGTTTCTGTCTGCAAGACATACCTGCATCTTGCACTACGGTCTACATATGAGCTACACTACAAGTTCTCATTTTACTTGTGTGATTTGCTTCTTACTGAAACTAATTTTACATATGTATATTATTAGGTGATGATGATTCCTACTAACCATTCGAGAGTTATGTTCTGTAACATCGCTCATTATGCTTCCAGCCTTTTCGGAAATTAGGTCTTAACTATGTGCTTGTACATCCACAGAAATCTTAAGTCGAGGTATTTTTCACTATTCGGTGACATGTCTATCATATTTGCATATGTTTAGTTAACTCTAGCAAATGCCATTTGTAAATGGACTATAATCATGCACATTTGTTTCATCTCAGAGCATGGGTATGCTGCACGGCTTTTGTTTAATGTTCAAAGTCAAGTTAAATTTTTCTTACTACAAGGACTATAATTCAGTAGAGTGGTGACCTGGGCTATGGATGATTATTGCTTGCCACTATGATCTAAAAGGCATTTTCTTTGCTAAATCTGCAGCTAAATCTTTTTTACCATGTTCAATTGAATCTATATTAAAGATAAGTACAAGAGAACCAATGGTGGTTCATTTACTGATAGCTGAACAAGGTTTAGATGCCAAATAGTCTGTACAAGGTAAAACACTTATTGTGGATAATGTTTCAAAGGTAACTCTAAATGATGTATTTTGTAAATATACCTCTTCCATTTCAATGATTTTTTCATGACTTCATATAAAAATCTATGATATCCTATTTTTTTGAGGGTTTAGTTTGATTGGCTACGTTTTTTCCATTTATATAGTGTCTCCCTATGGCCTATGAGAATATTGGCAGATAGTAACATCATGTGGGTCTAATTTGTATTAGGTAGTTGTGCTAAGCTGGACCCTTTTGTGATGAAAGTTTTACTTTTTTCTAAATCAGTTGTAGCTTTATGCTGCCCATTAGGTGGTCAAATACTTAAACTGAATAGGCAGTGTTGGGAATATGCCGTAGAGGCAATCATGTATGATATTATTTCTAATGTATTCATAAAGTTGTTGTCCATGTATGAACTACTGATATATATCATTGAATATGTGACTCGATTGTGGAACTATATATTCATGTTGTTTATACTGATTATCCTTGGTCGTTGAGGTTGTGCTGGACACACAACTTAGACTAATGTGAAAGTCGGCTGATGACTCGGTTCCACTTGTCATGGGCATAGAGATGCTATTCCAACTTACACAGATTCAACTAAAGAGTTTAGTGAGTCGGACTGACCCATATTGAGATGCAACGATCAAGTCGTCATTTGCATGTCTCAATCAATGTAATCCTTAGACCTGAGGTTATTGCACAGTCCGAGTTGAGGATCACCGGCTTAGATTCTGTCAAACGTTGTTCCGTCACTGGGCAGTTATAAAGGCGGAGTTCGGGTCGACTGAGAATCAAGCTGCGTGATGTGAATAATCGAGATGGGATTTTGCCCCTTCATCTGGAGAGATATTCTCTGGGCCCTCTCAGAAGATATGATTCGGAAAGCATGGCCATGCGTGACTCGGTTAAGTGTTAACCGAGGCGACCGACTAAGAGTTAGTCGGATGAATCACTTATCTCGAATCGAGAAAGAGAGTCGAACTATTTAAGGGATGACGATTATTCGCCTATAGTTCGACAAGGTATATCGTGAGACAAAAGGGACTCAGACGAAAGTCGCATTGGAAGGTATGTCGTCATGACTCTTTGGTACTTGGGAGTTGGCACGTTCTGCTAGGAGCCGCTACCAACTGATCGGTCACGAGTGAGACTCGGATCGTGTCCGGGTCACCATGAGCCTGTCGGGTCACACACTTAAGAGCAGGAGCATATTTGGATTGGACCCAAAAAGGAAACGGACAGAGTCAGTGAGTTGGACTCGCAGTGACTAATATAGGCCTTTTAGTGAATGGGCCACAAGTGAGTGGAGCCCACTTTCACTCCCTATATAAGCTGGGGCGCAGGTGCTTAGAGCACACTGTTAGGTCACTCAATGTGTTGGAAACCCTAGATCCAGTCCAGTACAGTCCTGTCGCCGCCATACCGGACCTAGCAGTCCATCGCTAGCGCTCCTCCTCGTATGTGTGGATACTGGCGGAGGTGCTGTACGTTCAGCACTTCGACGATCGTGGATCGGAACGGATCGTGAGGACTACACTGCATCAAGTGACAGGCTTCATCGATTCCGCAACCGCGCGTCTAGTGGTAATTCTCGTGGCCTACTACCTCAGCTAGATCTTGGGATCACCGCGTAGAAAAAAGTTTTGTTTTTCTCTGCGTGGCCCAACAGTGGTATCAGAGCGTTAGCTTCTGGTTTTAGGCTCGAGATCGTGCATATGTGATATGCGGTTGGCGTTAGATTGGATCTAATTGCAGTTTTGGTGGTCGATCTATGAGATAGATCGGTTTTGTACAAAGTTGATTGGATCAACTGTACTCGGGGGAATGGATGATCTGGTTTCTGTGATCTAACTGCTAAGGTCGTGGAACGACATACCCCTACCGGTTGGCTTCCGCCATCGGGGTAGACTGTGACACGTAAACCCGGATGTGGTGATCGAAGATCAAATATTTTGGTCGAATCGGAGTCCGGATCGGGACCACCGGCTTCGCCCATTTCATAGCGCCTTAGATGTCGTTGCGAGTTTCACAACGCCGGTAGATATCGTATCTATGCACAACTTGTTTTTGCAGGATGATGTTGTGAATGGTATGGCTTATGTGTATGTGATGTGTGTAATCCATACGTGATCTGCGTATCACGGTTTTTGTCAGCCGGCTGGAGCCTAGGTGCTGTCATTTTATTGTATAATGACCTGCGTGTCGGATTCTCTATGTAATTTACATTACTAGCTAGTGTAGCTGTTTGGAGAACCCGGATGGCATGCAAGTCGATGTACAAGCCGGCTACATGGTGTAAGGTGGCACGTGACAAGAGTTGACACGAGTCGAATTACAAGTTTCGTGGTGATGGAGATCGCCATGAAGAGAGCCATACCATTTCACATTATAATTGCTTTATTTTGTGTTATTGTTATGTCTCTGTTTTACCTCTATTAGATAGTTGGTAGAAAGTAATCCCTCAAAGAAGGTCTAGTCGGTTTCCCCGCCAGTGCTGCACCATCACAAGTCGGACATTTTTGGTAGTGGGCTCATAAAATTGAGGTGCTATCAATTCTTTTCGACTAGGTGGGTTCGAGTCGGACTCTTACAGCGGAAGCACTTGGTAATCTAGACGGGTCTATCACAACGGTTATGGGACTCGGGGAAAAGTCGGATGGGAGCCGGGGCATGTGATGCCACCCATCCAACAGGAGTCGTATGAGATACGATTGACAAGGAGTTGTCTACCTAGATCACTTGACGGCTAGCGGTGATGCTAAAGCTCACTAGTCGACTTGCTTATTTAGGGTCCTGAATCACTAAGCAACCATCGGAGGGGTGTTGGTTCTAGTGGGAGCATAAGTATTAAAGTGTTTAATATGCTTGCTCTTTTATGGATACATGTCTTAAGTGTTTTGCATATTTTCTATTGTAGATCAATGGCACCTAGCAGTCTTCCTCAGATTTCCAGTTTTGCTTTGAGAACCATCTTAGAGAAAGATAAGCTAAATGGAACTAACTTTACCAACTGGTATCGTAATCTGAGAATTGTTCTCAAGCAAGAAAAGAGGGACCATGTCCTAGACAACCCACTTCCAGATGAGCCGAATGAGAATGCGACTGTCGTATCCACCAATGCCTACCGTCGGATTTGTGATGAATCCACGGAAATTAGCTGTCTTATGCTTGCTCACATGGAACCGGACTTGCAGCAGCAGTTCGAGAATGTTGAGGCCTACGATATGATCGAAAGCCTCAAAAGTATGTTCCCAGGCTCAGGCAAAGACTGAGAGGTATCAAGTCTCTCAGGCCTTGTTGAGCTGCAAGCTTAAGGATGGTGATCTACTGAGTCTGCATGTGATCAAGATGGTTGGTTACGTGCAGTCTCTGGAAAGGCTGGGCTACCCCATTAGCGAAGAGTTCGCTACAGACATAATTCTGAACTCTCTTCCTAGTGCGTATGGTCAGTTCATATCGAACTACCACATGCATGGTATGGATAAGAAGCTCACTGAATTACATGGGATGCTCAAGCAGGCTGAGGCGGATCTCAAGAAAGGTGCCAGTCAAGTGTTGATGGTACAGAATAAGGCTAAGTTCAAGAAGAGTTCTTGGACTAAGAAGAAGAAGGCTAAGTCGGGAGGTAAGGCTGAGGACCCGGTCCAAAGCGCTTCCTCAGGGACCAAGCCATCTCCTGCAGCCGGATCCACTTGCTTCTACTGCAAGGCGGATGGCCACTGGAAGAGGAATTGCAGCAAGTATCTGGCTGATAAAGCCAAGAGTGGAGGTGTGACTTCCGGCTCAGGTACGCTTGTTTGCAATGTTATAGACATTTATCTTGCTGATGCACCTGGTAGTTCTTAGGTATATGATACCGGATCAGTTATTCACATCTGCAACTCGTTGCAGGGACTGGTAAGAACTAGGAGCGTGGCGAGAGGCGAGGTTGACATTCGAGTCGGCAACAAAGCGAGAGTCCCTGCGTTGGAAGTCAGAACGATGCAACTTCATTTACCTTCCGGATTCTTAATGGAGCTGAATAATTGTTATTATGTTCTAGTGCTTAGTCGAAACATTATTTCTGCCTCATGTTTGATGAGACAAGGCTATGAGTCGAATATTAAGAATAATGGTTGTTCTTTATATTTGAATGATATGTTTCACGGCTTTGCACCCATCCAGGACGGGTTATTTATTTTGAATCTTGATAGTGAATCTATCTATAATATAAATGTGAAAAGGTTGAAACCAAATGATCTGAATATGACTTACTTTTGGCATTGTCGGCTTGGTCATATAAGTTGGAAACGCATGAAGAAGCTCCATGATGATGGACTCCTAACTTTGTTCGACTTGGAGTCATTTGAGACATGTGAATCCTGCCTACTCGGCAAGATGACCAAGACACCTTTTGCAAAGAGTTGTGAAAGGGCGTCCGACTTATTGGGACTAGTACATAGTGATGTATGTGGCCCAATGAGCACGACAGCTAGAGGTGGTTATGAGTACTTCATTACCTTCACTGATAATTTGAGTAGGTATGGATATATCTACTTGATGAAACATAAATAGGATGCCTTTGAAAAGTTCAAGGAATTCCAGAATGAAGTACAAAATCAACTCGGCAAGAAAATAAAGTTTCTTCGGTCGGACCGAGGAGGCGAGTACATGAGCCATGAGTTTGATGACCATCTGAAGAGTTGTGCAATAGTTCCCCAACTCACTCCTCCAGGAACGCCGCAGAGAAACGATGTGTCGGAAAGGAGAAATTGGACCTTGTTGGACATGGTACGATCAATGATGAGTCGGACAGATCTGCCTTTATCATTTTGGGGTTATTGTCTAGAAACTGCAGCGTTCACACTAAACAGAGTACCATCAAAGTCGGTAGAGAATACACCGCATGAGATGTGGACTGGCAAGAAGCCGAGTTTATCTTTTCTTAAGGTTTGGGGTTGTGAAGCTTTTTTCAAGCGACTTAGGACAAGCTTACAGCTAAGTTGGATAAGTGTATTTTCATAGGATATCCGAGGGAAACCTTGGGTTACTACTTCTACAACCGAGAAGAGGGCAAAGTGTTTGTCACTCGGAACGGTGTCTTCCTTGAGAAAGAGTTTCTTAGTCGGGGAGTCAGTGGGAGCACGGTGCAACTCGAAGAAATTCGAGAGGTACCGGCCAGTAGCGAGTCGGCAAAAGCCTTGGAGGTTGAGCCGGTCGTGGTACCTGAGCCAGAAATAGCACCGACACTGCGAAGATCGGCCAGATTGCGAAGTGTTCGTGTTGTGTTACTGTTAGACAGTGATGAGCCGACAACTTATTCGGAAGCGATGGTGGGTTCTGATTCTGAGTCATGGCTTGGAGCCATGAGATCCGAGTTAAAATCCATGGATGAAAATCAAGTTTGGAACTTGGTTGATCTGCCAGACGGTGCAACACCCGTCGAGTGCAAATGGGTCTTTAAGAAGAAAACTGATATGGACGGAAATGTTTCTATCTATAAGGCACGGCTTGTCGCGAAGGGGTTTCGACAAGTTCAAGGAGTTGACTACAATGAGACTTTCTCTTCCGTGGCGATGCTTAAATTAGTTCGGATCATGTTAGCTATAGCAGCCTATTTCGACTATGAGATATGGCAGATGGATGTCAAGACGGCTTTCCTTAATGGAAATTTAACTGAGGACGTGTATATGATACAACCCGAGGGTTTTGTCGATCCGGCTAATGCTGACAAGGTATGCAAACTTCGGAAATCCATTTATGGGTGGAAGCAAGCATCTCGGAGTTGGAACATCCGCTTTGATGAGGTAGTCAAATCGTTTGGCTTCATCAAGAGTGATCATGATTCTTGTTTATACAAGAAGTTTAGTGGGAGCAAAGTAAACTTTCTGATCTTATATGTGGATGACATATTACTGATTGGAAATGATGTCTAGATGTTGCAAGAGACCAAGGAATCATTGGAAAAGAGTTTTTTGATGAAAGACTTGGGTGAGGCGACTTACATA
Source organism: Avena sativa (assembly GCA_916181665.1). NCBI lineage: Eukaryota > Viridiplantae > Streptophyta > Magnoliopsida > Poales > Poaceae > Avena > Avena sativa. The sequence continues at coordinate 620,129,607 of OV702288.1, read as the reverse complement.
CTAGGAATCCGGATCTATAGAGATAGATCAAGGCGGCTCATTGGATTGAGTCAGAGTACATACTTGGACAAAGTGTTGAAGAAGTTCAACATGGAATCGTCTAAGAAGGGGTTCTTACCGATGTCCCATGGCGTAAAACTTAGCAAGACTCAGTGTCCTTCGACAACTGATGAGCGAAGTCGTATGAGTGCGATTCCATATGCTTCTGCAGTCGGATCCATCATGTATGCTATGATTTGTACTAGGCCGGATGTTTCCTATGCTCTTAGTGTTGTGAGCAGATACCAGGCTGGCCCTGGAGAGATCCACTGGGCAGCAACTAAAAATATCCTCAAGTACTTGAGAAGGACTAAGGATATGTTCCTGGTTTATGGAGGTGAGGATGAACTCAGTGTAAGGGGTTACACGGATGCGAGTTATCTCACTGACTCGGATGATTCTCGTTCACAATCTGGATATGTGTTTGTGATAAACGGAGGGGCTGTGAGCTGGAAGAGTTCCAAGGAAGAGACGGTGTCTGCGTCTACGACAGAGGCTGAGTATATTGCTGCCTCAGAGGCGGCAAAGGAAGCCGTTTGGATGAGGAATTTACTCATGGATCTTGGTGTGGTTCAGGGCTCGTCCAATCCGTTAGACGTGTATTGTGACAACAATGGTGCTATTGCATAAGCCAAGGAACCTAGACAACACCAGAAGAACAAACATATACTCATGCGGTACCACCTTATTCGCTAGTTCGTGGACCAAGGTGATATCAAGTTATGCAAGGTACACACGGATGCAAACATTGCGGATCCATTGACAAAGCCACTTCCATAGCCAAAGCATGAGGCGCACCTGAGAGCTATGGGCATTAGATGCCTAGACATGTGATGTCGGATGATTGACTCTAGTGCAAGTGGGAGACTGTTGGGAATATGCCCTAGAGGCAATCATGTATGATATTATTTCCAATGTATTCATAAAGTTGTTGTCCATGTATGAACTACTGATATATATCATTGAATATGTGATTCGATTGTGGAACTATATATTCATGTTGTTTATACTGATTGTCCTTGGTCGTTGAGGTTGTGCTGGACACACAACTTAGACTAATGTGAAAGTCGGCTGATGACTCGGTTCCACTTGTCATGGGCATAGAGATGCTATTCCGACTTACACAGATTCGGCTAAAGAGTTTAGCGAGTCGGACTGACCCATATTGAGATGCAACGATCAAGTCGTCATTTGCATGTCTCAATCAATGTAATCCTTAGACCTGAGGTTATTGCACAGTCCGAGTTGAGGATCACCGGCTTAGGTTCTGTCAAACGTTGTTCTGTCGCTGGGCAGTTATAAAGGCGAAGTTCGGGCCGACTGAGAATCAATCTGCGTGATGTGAATAACCGAGATGGGATTTGGCCCCTTCGTCTGGAGAGATATTCTCTGGGCCCTCTCGAAAGATATGATTCGGAAAGCATGGCCATGCGTGACTCGGTTAAGTGTTAACCGAGGCGACCGACTAAGAGTTAGTCGGATGAATCACTTATCTCGAATCGAGAAAGAGAGTCGAACTATTTAAGGGATGCCGATTATTCGCCTATAGTTCGACAAGGTATATCGTGAGGCAAAAGGGACTCAGACGAAAGTCGCATTGGAAGGTATGTCGTCATGACTCTTTGGTACTTGGGAGTTGGCACATTCTGCTAGGAGCCGCTACCAACTGATCGGTCATGAGTGAGACTCGGATCGTGTCCGGATCACCATGAGCCTGTCGGGTCACACACTTAAGAGCATGAGCATATTTGGGTTGGACCCAAAAAGGAAACGGATAGAGTCAGTGAGTTGGACTCGTAGTGACTAATATAGGCCTTTTAGTGAATGGGCCACAAGTGAGTGGAGCCCACTTTTACTCCCTATATAAGCTGGGGCGCAGGTGCTTAGAGCACACGGTTAGGTCACTCCATATGTTGGAAACCCTAGCTCCAGTCTAGTCTAGTCCTGTCGCCACCATACCGGACCTAGCAGTCCATCGTTGGCGCTCCTCCTTGTACGTGTGGATACTGATGGAGGTGCTGTACGTTCAACACTTCGACGATCGTGTATCAGAACGGGTCGTGAGGACTGCACTGCATCAAGCGACGTGCTTCATCGATTCCGCAACCGCGCGTCTAGTGGTAATTCTCGTGGCCTACTACCTCAGCTAGATCTTGGGATCACCGCGTAGGAAAAAGTTTTGTTTTTCTCTGTGTGGCCCAACAGGCAGAGCTATGTAACCAAAGAAAGTTGCAGTTTTTATTAAATCATACATGATTGTCTCTGTCTCGGACCCTTTTGAAAGACTTGGTCCTATTTTCGCACATCTTTTGTGAATGCCATTATGTCCTAATATAATGTTCTAATTATGATGGAAAGTTCTATATTTTATTGTTAATTGGGTGATGATATTGCAAGAACAAAGTCAATTAGCAATGCGGATTCTATCATGTGGTGCAGTTAATGTCCTAAAACGTAATTTGTGCATTTTTTTGTTCTCCTTAGATGGATGTTAAATTGGCATTTGTTGATAGATTTGTTGCTCTGATTGGTCGCTTCTCGGGTTAGATTCACGATTGATGTCTTTGTCTATGCAGATACTTTGGAGCATCATCAAGTTAAGTAGAGTACTTGCAGCCCTTATTCCTCCGGTCTCTACATGACGGTATGAGCCATGACTCCTATCCTTTTTCTCTATCAAAAATAAAGGAGATCATAGTTGCATACTGATAGGGAGAAAGCCACGATTATTGTTCGTGCCTTTGGAGGAGTGATGGCTTAGTACCCCGCAATCTTTGGCGTCATGTTCGTGTTGGTATCGCCGGAGCTTTGACCAAACTTTCCGCCCACGGATGCCACACAGATATGTGACATGGCCTCATCAAGTACGTCAAGCTAGCTCCTCCTACGGAGAGTGTCCTCACCGTAGCTACCACCGGCTGGTTGTCACCACTAGCGTCGAGACTTTTACCTCTGGAGTTGCAGGCAATCTATCCCATCTGCTTTGTATATTGTATCGGCCTTGTCTCTCTCACTATGTCTCCTCGACATTTTTGTCTTTGTCCGTATGTATCGTCCCTGCATCCATCCTCAACACGTACACTCAAGGTCCTATGCTGCCAGGTATGCATAGTCTAGCTGATTGATACGTCCATTTTGCATCACTATTCTATATCATAATTCATTGTTATTCATTGATATATTTCATATTAAGAGATGATACTTATGTTATTTCATCTGTTTTTGCATGGTTGATGACTTTTGGAGCATGGACCGATGCAGTCAGGATTCTGATGGAAAAGATGTTGTTTAGAGGCAAAATTCGCGAAGATCAGAAAATCCGGGAAAATATACGGAAAATCCTATTTTTTCAGAAGACGAAGGCTGCTAGAAGAGGGAGTGGAGATGGGCCACAGGGGGCCCACACCACCCCCTGGCGTGGGCCACCCTAGGCCGCGCCACCAGGTGGTGTGGCCGCCCTGGCCCACCTCTGGTTCTCCCCTCTGGTGTATATATTCCTCCCAAAACCCTAAGACTCGGGGAGCTACCACAAAAAGATTCCGCCGCCTCTACGTGGCGGAAAACACCGAGAGATAAAGATCTCTCCGGTAGACAGATTTATGCCGGGGGAATTCCTTCTCGGAGAGGGGAGATCGTCGCCATCAACACCACCATCAAGCTGGACTTCATCGGGATCATCATCATCACCACCATCATCACCATCAGCACCCTCATCACCATCTCCATATTGCTGTAACAATTGGGTTGAATCTTGCATAGTTCTTAGGGGAAACTTTCTCGGTGTTGATTACTCTTTGTAGTTGATGCTATTGAGTGAACCATTGAATTATTGTTTATGTTCAGATTGTTATACATCATTATTCCATCTCTTATCATGATCCATATGATGTCTTGTGAGTAGTTCGTTTTGTTCTTGAGGACATGGGCGAAGTCATGCTGTTAGTACTGGAGTTGTGTTGAGAAAGATTCAATAGTTTGATATTTAAGTTGTGGTGTACTTCTTCTAGTGGTGTCATGTGAACGTCGACTACATGACACTTCACCTATATGGGCCTAGGGGAATGCATTGTGTATTTGGCTACTAATTGTAGGGGTTGCCGGAGTGACAGAAACATGAACCCCCGTTAGGAAACCATTGTACAAGGAACGTAAGGGTCTTAGAGTTTAAAGCTGTGGTTAGGTTTCTACCTTAATTACTTTCTTATACTTACGGATGTTTGCAAGGGGTATAATCAAAAGTATGTATTAGTCTTGGATGGGGCGGTACATTAGCACAGGTTCACCCACACAACACTTAGCAAGCTAAAGAAGATTAATCAACTATATGAAGCGAAAGCACTTGACAGTCTTCCCATGTGTCCTCGAGAACGTTTGGTCATCTTAAGTAATACAACCGGCTTGTCCTTTGCTGAATAAAGTATTGGGCCACTTGCTGCATTTATTCTTATTGTCTTTTATTTACTCGTACTTTATTACTTGCATTATTAAAACCCCCTAAAAATCCGTTTTCTAAGTATTTGCAGAGAATTCCTGATCCATACCACTAGCCAGCACCTTCTGCTCCTCGTTGGGTTCGACACTCTTACTTATCAAAAATACTGTGATACCCCCCTATACTTGTGGGTCATCAAGACTATTTTCTGGCGCCGTTGCCGAGGAGTGAAGCGCTATTGGAGAGTGGAACTGGTAAAGGAAACTTCTACTGTGAGTATTGTTTACTTCTGTTAGTTGCTTTATTTCGTTATGGATAATTCACTGAGTTTCTTATTTGGTAATGCTACTACCACTACTAAGGTAGTAGATGAACCACCACCTGCTGAGAATGATGGTTTTAAAATACCTACAAGAATTATTGATCGTGTTATGGATAACTACTATGTTGGGGATGGAACTGTCCATCCTGGTGATCATTTACTCTTTATACACGAATTATGCGGGTTGTTCAAGTGTGCAGGTATTACTACAGATGAAGTTAAGAAGAATTTATTCTCATTATCACTAGAAGGAAGAGCTGAGGAATGGTATAAGCTGTTGAAGAATGGTCAAGCTCTAGAATGGGAGGAAATAGTACCTCTCTTTTATTCAAAGTTTTATCCTCCTAGTGAGATTCATAAAGATCGGAATCAAATATACAAAGCTCAAGCTTGGGGGAGATTGAAGTTACTAATGCTCAAATGTCCCATTCATGAGCTCCCCAACAATATTATTATCAATACCTTTTATGCAAGACTCCCTCTACATGATAAGGATTTATTGGATGCTTCTTGTGCTGGATCATTCACTCGCATGGAAGAAGAAGCTAAATGGGATCTTCTGGACCGTATTCAAGACAATGTTGAAGCATGGGAGAATGACAAAGGTAGAAAGTCAGGTATAAATTATGATTATGAATGTATTGAATCTTTTATGGAAACTGATGACTTTCAAAATATTAATAATACGTATGGTCTTGATTTATAATTTATTACAAATTGCTTTAAGGCTTTTGCTTCTTATATTGAAATCCCAAAAAGGGGATGGAGCAAGTACCATGCGCCTTATAAAGATATTGCTGACTGTGTACCTGTTGGGAGTACTGAGTTTTACACTTTTGATCACATCTTACCTGAACTTTATATCGAGAAACCCTTCCCTGATAAGGTAAAGGAGCATCCTATGATAACTAGTGTAATCACTAAAAGTGCAAAGAGAACTATAAAACCTGATGAACAAATAAACATTGAACCCGTTGTAGCAATTGTGAAAGACCTTGTCACTAAAAGCGTAGAAGATGGACATATAGTCTTTTGTGAGGATGCTTCTAATATTGTTTCACACCCTAATAGAACTAAAAAGGCTAGTGTCCCTGTGCTTTCCGTTAGAATTGGTGATCATTGCTATTATGGTTTATGTGATATTGGTGCAAGTTCTAGTGCTATTCCTTATGAGCTTTACAGAGAAATTATGCATGAAATCAGTCCCTGCGAATTGGAAGAGATTGATGTGGTTATTCACCTTGCTAATAGAGAGACCATCTCTCCAATTGGTATTGTACGAGACGTGGAAGTTCTTTGTGGTAAGATTAAGTATCCTGCTGATTTTCTAGTACTTGGTTCAACTGCTAGTAAAACTTATCCTATCATTTTTGGTAGACCTTTCTTGAGTACTTGTGGAGCTATTATAGATTGCAAAAGGGAGAAAATCTTGACTAAGTTTGATGGGGAATCTTATGAGTTTAATTTTTCGAAATTTACTAAAGAACCTTGTGGAGAGGAAACCCATAATGAGGATTTTAGAGTCGAACAACTTGCTTCTATTTCTCTTGCTCCTAACAATGCTTTGCAGCAATTTATGGAAGAGCATGAAAGTGAAATCTTCATGGAAGAAAGGAATGAGATTGACGAGATTCTCCGTAATCAGCCTAAGATGCTTAAGCATAACTTGCTTGTAGAAGACTTGGGTACTACGTTTCCACCTAAAAAGGATCCGGTCTTCGATCTAAAACCTCTCCCTGACGATCTTAAATATTCTTACATTAATGATAAAAAGATATATCCTGTTATTATTATCTCTAAACTTTCAGGGAAGGAGGAAGAAAGGTTATTGAAGGTTTTGAAGAAACACCGAGGGGCTATGGGCTATAATCTGGATGATTTAAAAGGGATTTCACCTACTATATGTCAGCATGCTATCAATATAGAACCAGATGCAAAGCCAGTAGTAGAGCACCAACGACGTTTAAATCCTAAGATGAAGGAAGTGGTAAGAAATGAGGTATTGAAACTCCTTGATGCTGGTATTATTTACCCTATTGCTGATAGTGAATGGGTTAGTCCTGTTCATTGTGTCCCTAAAAAGGGAGGTATTACTGTTGTGCCTAATGATAATGATGAGCTTATTCCCCAAAGAATAGTAGTAGGCTATAGGATGTGCATTGACTTTAGGAAAGTCAATAAAGTTACTAAGAAAGATCATTACCCGCTTCCTTGTATTGATCAAATGTTGGAAAGGTTGTCCAAAAAGACCCATTTTTGTTTTCTTGATGGTTATTCTGGTTTCTCTCAAATTGCTATTAAACAACAAGATCAGGAAAAAACTACTTTTACTTGCCCTTACGGAACTTATGCTTATATACGTATGACTTTTGGTTTATGTAATGCTCCTGCTACTTTTCAAAGATGCATGTCTGCTATCTTTCATGGTTTTTGTGAGGAAATTGTGGAAGTGTTCATGGATGACTTCTCTGTCTATGGAACTTATTTTGAGAATTGTCTGCACAACCTTGATAAAGTTTTGCATAGGTGTGAAGAAACTAATCTTGTTCTTAATTGGGAGAAATGCCACTTCATGGTTAATAAAGGGATTGTCCTTGGGCATAAGGTTTCTGAAAGAGTCATAGAAGTGGATAGAGCTAAAGTCGAGGCAATTGAGAAAATGCCCTGCCCAAGAGACATCAAAGGTATTCGTAGTATCCTCGGTCATGCTGGTTTCTATAGAAGGTTTATTAAAGATTTCTCTAAGATATCAAAACCCCTCACTAATCTTCTTCAAAAAGATGTGCCCTTTGTTTTTGATGATGATTGTAAGGAATCTTTTGAAACTCTCAAGAAGGCTTTAACAATAGCTCCTATCGTTCAACCACCTGATTGGAGTTTACCCTTTGAAATAATGTGTGATGCTAGTGATTTTGCTGTAGGTGCTGTCCTTGGGCAACGAATTGATAAAAAGCTAAACGTTATTCATTATGCTAGTAAGACTCTAGACGCTGCTCAAAGGAATTATGCTACTACTCAAAAAGAATTTCTAGCTGTCGTCTTCGCTTGTGATAAGTTTAGACCCTATATTGTAGACTCAAAAGTCACCATTCATACTGATCATGCTGCTATTAAGTACCTTATGACGAATAAGGACGCTAAGCCTAGGCTTATTAGATGGGTGCTGCTTTTACAAGAGTTTGATCTACATATTGTAGATAGGAAAGGTGCTAAAAACCCTGTAGCTGATAATTTATCTCGATTCAAAAATATCTCTTTTGACCCTATGCCTGTTAATGATAGTTTTCCAAATGAACAGTTGGCTGCGGTAGGGGTAAGCTCGTGAGGGAGCCCTTGGTATGCTGATTATGCTAACTTTATTGTCTCCAAGTATTTGCCTCCAACATTTACAGCTCAGCAAAGAAGAAAGTTCTTTTATGATTTGAGGCATTATTTTTGGGATGACCCACACTTATATAAAGAAGGAGTGGATGGTATTATGCGAAGATGTGTTCCAGAATATGAACAAAAAGAGATATTGCATAAATGTCATGGTAGTGCTTATGGAGGACATCATGCAGGAGATAGAACTGCGCAAAAGGTGTTGCAATTAGGTTTCTACTGGCCTACCCTTTTTAAAGATGCAAGAAAATTTGTTCTATCTTGTGATGAGTGTCAGCATGTTGGTAATATTTCTAGACGCAATGAAATGCCTATGAACTACTCTCTAGTTATTGAACCCTTTGATTGCTGGGGATTTGACTTTATGGGTCCTTTTCCTCCCTCGAAAGGTTATACTCATATTCTTGTTGCCGTTGATTATGTTACTAACTGGGTAGAAGCCATTCCTACAAAGAGTGCTGACGGGGAGACTTCTCTAAAAATGCTTAAGGATGTTATCTTTCCTAGGTTTGTAGTGCCTAGGTATCTCATGACTAATGGAGGTTCTCATTTCATTCATGGTGGTTTTAGAAAGACCCTTGCTAAATATGATGTTAATCATAGAATTGCTTGAGCTTATCACCCCCAAACTAGTGGGCAAGTAGAGTTATCAAATAGAGAAATTAAATCCATCTTGCAACAGACTGTTAATAGATCTAGAAAAAACTGGGCTAAAAAGTTGAATGATGCTTTATGGGCTTATGGACTGCCTACAAAAACCCTATGGGGATGTCTCCTTATAAAATGGTTTATGGAAAAGCTTGTCACCTACCTTTAGAATTAGAACACAAAGCTTACTGGGCAGTTAAAGAACTAAATAGAGATTGTAAGCTCGCTGGTGAGAAAAGATTATTTGACTTAAGTTCTTTAGGTGAATGGAGGAGTGAAGCCTATGAAAATGCTAGGCTCTTTAAGGAAAAAGTTAAAAGATGGCATGATAAGCGAATACTTAAGAGAGAAGTTCATGTTGGTGAGAAAGTTCTATTGTATAGGTCTCGTCTCAGATTTTTTGCAGGAAAACTACTGTCAAAATGGGAAGGACCTTTCATTATTGAAGAAGTGTACCGTTCAGGAGCAATAAAAATTTCTTCTTTAAAAGATAATACTACACAAGTAGTGAATGGGCAGCGACTCAAGCACTATATTGCTGGAGATTCTTACAATGAAGATGTTGATGCCTTTCAAGTTATAACTCTGGAAAATTTTATGAAGGACCAATTCAGAGACCTGTAGAGTCCGCTTCCAAATAGGTAACAGTTCTGGTAAGAAAAGTTCCGCGAAAATACTATCCAATTATATTTTTGCAGGTTTTAGTCAATAGGGAAAGTTACGAAGTGAAAGAGGGACGGAAACGAAGCCAGGATGGCTCACACCACCCTGTGGCGCGGGCCCACCCCTGGCCGCGCCACCAGGTGCTGAGGCCACCCCGGACTCCGTCTCCGACCCGTTTTCTCCCAGTACCTTCCTTTTGATGTGAAACTTTGTAATATATAACCCCCGGATCTCCCGAGGTTCGTATATCGTGTTTTCGTCATGTTTTCGTTTCGATCTGTTTCTGCCAGGAACTATCTTTGAAAGCTTAGAAGCACAATGGTGTCCGCCATGGATAAAGGAAAGGAGCCTATGGAGGAAGATCTCCAAGACCCCGAGAAGGAGAAGGAGATCAAGAGTGAAGGTGAAGAGGAGACAAAGCAAGGCCAACATCCTCACACCGGCACTACCATTGCAAGCATTGGAGTGTTGGCAAGATCTGGCAGGGTCAGGAGGGCTGCACGGATGTCAATCGGAGGGAAAACTCCGCGTCACTGTTTAGCTCCATAGTCACTTCCTCCACGCACCAAGAATCCTTTCCATACCCGTATCCCTAAGCATCAACACCAGAATATGCCCAAGGATAAATTACCCTCCAATTGGGATTTTCCTCGTTCTAGCCATACAGGAAAAGAAGACTCCAAGGAGGAAGAGTGGGAAAAGAATCGCAAGAGCTGGGATCCACAATCTGATATGATCATGCATCGTATCAAGCACAACTCAGAGTTGATTCGTACTCTCACCTTCGAGATTGAGGACTTGAGGAAACTGATCAAGGAGCTCATCGAAAGAATACCACCACCACTGAAGGAGTAATTCGTCATCAGGTTTGGCATCCCCTTGGTTTGTTCCAAGCTTGGGGGAGTGTCGCGGTATCACAACAGTATCTTCTATCTTTTTACCTTTTTAGTAGAGTCATATCATGAATAGAGAAGTTATTATGTAGGATGGTTTGCATTATGGAAGTGTCCCCTCTCTCGTTAGATATGTATCCCTTGGTGTGAGTTGCCGTTATGGAATATTAATGAGAAGTTCTATCATTTACTCTTTTGCATAGCTTATATTAGTTTTCAACTCGTGGTTATATGATTGATCTTGTTGTTAGTATTGGTAGCACTTTGGGATCATTGAGTTAATTTAGTTGGTTTTGGCAAACCTGGCTCGGTCATTAGCAACACTATTTTTGAGAGTTGAATGAAAAGATAAAAGTACTCTAAAGAAATATAATTTCATCATCTTTCTTTCTTGATTTTCTCATAAGTTTAGTATTCTCTAGTTAAGATCTTTTGTGCTTCCAAGGAAGATTGCATGTTTGATTTTTATCACTTGTATGTTTGTTTGTTTCCTTCAACTCTTATACTTGCTACCCAGCCTTGCTAGCCAAAAACATGTACTGAGAGGGAATTCTTCTCGTGCATCCAATCCTTCAACCAAACCCATGCCATTTGTGTCCACCATACCTACCTATTAGCATTATTGCTATTCCAAGTAAATTCATGTTTTTATCTACCTTCCAAATTAAACTTGTTATGTGAAAATTAGTGATTAAATCTCTCATGAACTTGATGGCACACTTTACTTTCTTGCACTTAATAAACTTGAACCATTGTGCCCATCTATGTTGCGTATATGCTTGTGGTTTGTAAGTTGTGAATTAGCAGAACCATGCTGTCATGGGGAACGCTTTCAACATTGTATTGGTACTTTGTACCTAGTTGATATCATGTTGTTTTGTCTATGGATGTCGTCGGTGTGAAATGAAAGGGGAGCTTGTAAGTCCATGGAGTTATGCATGTGTGTTAGAGAAACTCCTGGGCCGCTGGTCTAATCCATGCTGACATGGTGGAAACCTACAATGTAACCATAACGAGCATCTATGAATCATTCTTCTTATAAAAAAAGAGAGTCCGATATTGAGAAAAAAAAGAGAAAAAGAAAAGAGAGATTATGAAAAGAGGAAAGAGAGAAAAAAGCACCATATTCCCATGATAAATAAGAAGATTGCTGAGATGTTTGTTGTCTGCTTGCCTTGTCATTTTGATATGGGGATTCTTCCGTATCATCGGGCAAGGGGTACCCCGTTGGCGGTTCTCTATGATACACATGTGCTTACGATGACAAGAAAACTTACCGGTGACTAAACTTGAGTAGCATGTGGAGCGGCCCTCGTATTCAAGGGACATGAGATTATCAATTTACATCTTGTCAAGCATATCCTCGTATTTGATCACTTTAACCTTAACCACCTAAAGATGCCTATGATAGGGGCAATGAGAGCTGAAAGCTAATAAGTATCATAATTTTTGGGAGCTCTTCATGAAACTTGAAATCCCTGCTTCCCTCTGCGAAGGGCCTTTCTTTTACCTTTTAGTTGAGTCAGTAAACCTATTCCTTTCTATCTTATCAAGTATTTTGAGTTGTTGTGTTTCATTCATTCATATGATGATTTATTCAATCATGTTTCTTATGTTCCTTGTTTTGCACATTGCTCTTATCTTGGTGATTACTACTCTATCATTGAAAACCAGTTATTTGTGAACTCCAGCAAATTATCAACTATTCTTCGACCAAGAGCTAAGTTTGCCATTACCAATTATGATTTACTTCATATATCTTTATTGTGTTTCCTTTGCTTATTGCAAGTTGAGTTATATAATAGTGAGTTGTCTTCTATTATGATCTATGTATTGATGAATGTGATGCTTCTTGTCCGTATTCTTTTATCGACTCTTCACTCCATAAACCTGAGGTCATGTTTATTGAGCTCAGTTTCGCCTGGGGACAAGCGAAGTCTAAGCTTGGGGGAGTTGGTACGTCCATTTTGCATCACTATTCTATATCATAATTCACTGTTATTCATTGATATATTTCATATTAAGAGATGATACTTATGTTATTTCATCTGTTTTTGCATGGTTGATGACTTTTGGAGCATGGACCGCTGCAGTCAGGATTCTGATGGAAAAGGTGCTGTTTGGAGGCAAAATTCGCGAAGATCAGAAAATCCGGGAAAATATACAGAAAATCCTATTTTTTTCAGAAGACGAAGGATGCCAGAAGAGGGAGTGGAGATGGGCCACAGGGGGCCCACACTACCCCCTGGCGCAGGCCACCCTACGCCGCGCCATCAGGTGGTGTGGCCGCCCTGGTCCACCTCTAGATCTCCCGAAACCCTAAGACTCGGGGAGCGACCACAGAAAGATTTCGCCGCCTCTACGGGCGAAAACACCGAGAGAGAAAGATCTCTCTGGCAGACTGATTTCTGCCAGAGGAATTCCTTCCCGGAGAGGGAAGATCATCGCCATCAACACCACCATCAAGCTGGACTTCATCGGGATCATCATCATCATCACCACCACCATCATCACCACCACCACCCTCATCACCATCTCCATATTATTGTAACAATTGGGTTGAATCTTGCATAGTTCTTAGGGGAAACTTTCCCGGTGTTGATTACTCTTTGTAGTTGATGCTATTGAGTGAACCATTAAATTATTATTTATATTCATATTGTTATACATCATTATTCCATCTCTAATCATGATCCATATGATGTCTTGTGAGTAGTTTGTTTTGTTCTTGAGGACATGGGAGAAGTCATGTTGTTAGTAGTGGAGTTGTGTTGAGAAAGATTCAATAGTTTGATATTTAAGTTATGGTGTACTTCTTCTAGTGGTGTCATGTGAACATCGACTACATGACACTTCACCTATATGGGCCTAGGGGAATGCATTGTGTATTTGGCTACTAATCGTAGGGGTTGCTGGAGTGACAGAAACCTGAACCCCCGTTAGGAAACCATTGCACAAGGGACGTAAGGGTCTTAGAGTTTAATGCTATGGTTAGGTTTCTACCTTAATTACTTTCTTGTACTTACGGATATTTGCAAGGGGTATAATCACAAGTATGTATTAGTCCTAGGAAGGTCAGTACATTAGCACAGGTTCACCCACACAGTACTTAGCAAGCTAAAAAAGATTAATCAACTATATGAAGCGAAAGCACTTGACAGTCTTCCCATGTGTCCTCGAGAATGTTTGGTCATCTTAAGTAATACAACCGACTTGTCCTTTGCTGAATAAAGGATTGGGCCACTTGCTGCATTTATTCTTATTGTCTTTTGTTTACTCGTACTTTATTTATTTGCATTATCAAAAACCCCTAAAAATATGTTTGCTAAGTATTTGCAGAGAATTCCTGATCCATACCACTAGCCAGCTCTTCCGGCTCCTCGTTGGGTTCGACACTCTTACTTATCGAAACGATACACCCCCTATACTTGTGGGTCATCACCGATTTTTCATATCTGGATAGCAGAAGTAATTGCTTTTTTTGCTACTTAATGGAAGAAGGTTGAAAATCCTTATTCAATCTTTCAATGTTTAGTTGATGATGCTTACATGCCTAAGAAACTAGAAGTTCCGTTTTCTAATTTGACTGCTAATGCATGCAATTTTGCTATAGTTAGAGCAATGTTATTTTTCCTGGGGTGTATACTAATTAATATTGTGCGTAGATCTTTTTGTACAAGGCGCTATATGAAAATTCTTATCAAGTTCTTATAATTTACGGCACTGAAAGTGTAGTAAAAGATTCTCTCTCCATATTTTCCATCTAAATTCAATATGTGTGTTTTATTTCTTTTTGGGAATATGTATTCACAGAGTGAGATAGCAGGTTCCCTACTTAAGGCCTACATGTTGCGTACTTTCATGCTTTTTTTCAAATTACACTGCCAATTAATATGCGCCTATGACATTTGTGCATGGGTGAACAGAGAAATAAAATATTATTGCATGCTGTTTAATTTTTGTGCATTTGAATAAAAACCTCTAATTAATATAAGCATAAAGTTTCAAAGAACCAAGATTTGAAGATAACTAATTGGCTGAAGAACTAGGATAGTGTCCATGGATAAAAGAGAACAATCAAGTACTAACAGTACTAAAAACCCAACCAAGGAATGGTCTATACGGCAAGCTCCTTTGGTTAAAACAATAGCATATATTGAGTTAGCTCATGTTGATCTCATAGGGAATTTTGGAGCAGTACATTCCTAGACTTCCATGGTTTAGATTCAATGTATTTGATTCAATAATGTATGTGTTTAAACGCTATTGTTGCATATGTTACATCAAATTTATAGATCTATTCAGTTTAATGTAATTAAGAGTATTATAGGAATGATGGATGTTACCGAGGGAAGTCAATAGACGATGTCGCTGCTGCCTTAAGTACGGGAGGTCCAGAAGTCTTTTCTAGAATACAGAGGTCCAGGAGTATATAATACAAAGGTCCATCTTCCTCCTCCGAAACATTCCTAGGTAATTCTTGCTTTCTCTGTCTTCTTGGCCTAATCTGACTTTTTAATATTTCTCCTATTACACTAAGTTTCATTAAGATAGTTTTCTGTTTGGCGAAAGATTGGAGTGGGATCTTCATGTTATATATCATTATATGAAGATTCTATCAATAGGAGGGAACACTATTTGAGCTGTAAATTGTATTGTTTGTTGCATTGAATGTTACAAGGAAGGGCGTTTCCTTTTTCCCATGAAAGAGACATAGTCATGTGAGTTGATATGGACAAAATTTGTGGCTCTTAAGTGATTTCAGTCGACTGAGATGTGTTAATTATCCGACATCTGATTTTTTGTTACTAAATGTAAGTATGAGATTTATATATGTTTTGTTTACATGTGAGATTCCCTTTGTATATTGATTATATTTTGCTTAGAACTTTCCAGATATATGTGTAGTGATGTATTACCTCTGTTGCAGAATATAAGATATTTTGGTACGCTGTTTTAGCCAACCAAAACTTTGTATATTTTACGAACACAGATAGTACTATACAACAAAATTTGCCCGTAGCATAATGAATTCTATGGATATTATTTGCAGAATATAAAACCGTTGAATGATCATTTCATATAGTTGTGTTTTGTTGCATAGTCTTCTCACAACCTTTGTTTCCATTACAAAAATGATATTTCTATTGATGTTTTCTAGTATTTGGATTTTAGAAAGGGATAATGTCATAACTGAATCATATTCTTGAGGATTGATATGAATTTAAAAAGTTTAGTTACTATGGCTCTGTATATATTCACTCTACTGGTGTGCTGCAGAATTATGTAAATTTAGGTTACGCTCCAACTTCTCTTATTCAGATAATGAAACACCATCATGTGTGGCTGGACATGTTGTGCCTTTTGTAACTACAGTAACTGTCATGTGATAGTAGTCTAATTATTTCATCTAACGGCGTCATTTATACATGGTGATTGTATTCATAATCAGTTTATTTTTAATGAGTTTATTTTTAATGATGTATTATCATTACTAAAAAGATTTTTTTAGGTAAATACTAAAAAGATGTTGTGTATTCTACAAATTTACACTAAAAACATGTGTAGGTTCCTCGCTGGACGTGGTACCATGATACCATGTGCTAAAACATTTACTGCCACCTGATGTATTGTACGTACCACGTCAAGGGATAACGGCATGCAGACGGCAAGGCGAAGCTCGCATGTCTTTCTAGTACTTGATTATGTACCCGAATGATCCTGCTACTTGAGTTTTAGCATGTGTAATTACTCCCTCCATCTCAAAATAAATGTCGTAGGTTTGTTAAAATTTGGATGAATCTATATACTCACTTCGATCCATATTAATTGTCATATAATTGGATGTATCTAAACATATTTTAGTGCTAGATATATCCAATTCAATGACAATTAATATGGATCGGATGAGAGTAGTAAATAGTGTCTAGATTCATCTAAATTTTGATAAATCTACGACATCTATTTTGTGATAGAGGGAATAATGCTAGGTATGCCATTTGCAGAAAAAATAAAATCAACGGCTCAAGAGACCACTAGGGGAACCGATGGGAGTGGCTTGGGGTCCCCCATGACCCCCACATACTACACATAATATTCCTTAGTATTTAAGGGATATGAAGTTTGACCAAGATTATACATAAAAATATGAATATTTTTAATACTAAATCAATATCAATAGATTCCCATAAAGTATACTACCTCCGTCCCAAGGTTTAAGGCATATAATTTTTTGAAAAAGTCAAACTATGTAAAGTTTGACCAAGTTTTTAGAAGAAATATTAATATTTACAATAGTGAAATATATATCCTTGGATACATCATGAAATATATTTTCACGTAGTATCTATATAATATCATAATTCTTGATAGTTTTTAAAAAAAGGTTGGTCAAACTTTCCGTAGCTTGACTTTTCAGAAAAAAATATAGGCCTTAAGCCTTGGGACGGAGAGAGTATTTTCTTAATATGTCCTTTGAATATTGTACTATGTAGATATGTTTTTTCTAAATATTTGATCAAAGATAGTAGGATTTGACTTTTAACTAATCCTTAGAGCATCCCACTCGTTGGGCGTTCCCATGCCGAAATCCGGCGCTATTTAGCGCCGGACGGACCTAACATTCGGCCTGGGAATGGCCGTTTTCCCACTCGCGTTCCCAAGCGGCATTTCTAGGCGACGCAAAATCACCGACACATTTTGAATATATTTTGTTCCCGCCGGCAAAATCTCGCCCAAAGGTGTTCGACAGAGTACGCCCAAAATGTTTCGGCGAAAATTTATTACAAAACAGAAACGAAGGCCGGCGATCATACGTCGATGGGATGACCTCCTCCGGCGTGTCAGGTACGACGTGGATGGGATCCTCAATCAGTACAGGGGCAGCTGACGGGTTGGGAGAGGTGGAGGCAGAGCTCGACGAAGGGGTTGTGGCCGAAATGGTGGGCGCGGGTCTTGGCGTGCTTGCAGGGACGTCCTCGTCGAGAATGGTGGTGCGGCACGCCATGTACCAGGCCTTGACCTAGGGGCTCATTGTCGCCGAGGATTCTTCGCCGCACAAGAGGAACTGCAGGTCTGTGTTCCTTTTCTTTGCGGCGAAGTTCGCCTTGAGGAGGTCGAGCTTCCTATCTTGGTTCTGCAGCAGCTGCGTTCACCTCTCCTCGGCCTTCTCCTCCCTCTTCACGACATGAGCCTTGGATTCGGTGATGCACTTCTTGATTGACGCGTGGAGGCCTTCGGCGGGAGGTCCTGTAGCTTTCAGCATCTTCGCCTTCTTCCGGCCGATTTTGGCCTCCCTTCGTCGGCAATGGGGGGGAGCCTCCAGGTTGTACACGTCGTCCTTGTTCTTGCCTACGCTCACGCGAGTGTCCGCCCATTTCGGGTAGATCTGAATCTTGTCGAACACATGATGGAACTTACTCCATGCCGGTGTCATCCCTGTACATGCCGACCGCACGGAGGAGCTGCATGGAGAACACGAAATGTGTCAGGACACACATCATAGATTTAAGCTTGAAGTTGGTGACCTAGCTTGTTGTCCATGCTTTCGCCGCTGATTGGTGTGCGCCCGATCTCTTCCATAATGTCGTGCCACTTGCTGCAAGCCTACTGCACCAGTTCCCAGTGATTGGTCATTGCCTTCTCGCCACGCTCCATACGGATCTTGTTGAACTTTGGGTCTATGAGACTGCGCTCGTCGAACGCCAACTTCACATGCTTCCAGTAATTG
Organism: Avena sativa; assembly: GCA_916181665.1. Lineage (NCBI taxonomy): Eukaryota > Viridiplantae > Streptophyta > Magnoliopsida > Poales > Poaceae > Avena > Avena sativa. Next base: position 620,111,500 of record OV702288.1, on the reverse strand, counting down.
TCCGAGTTTTGGTTTGCACCTGTGATGGGGTCCATGCTCACCGACATCCATGCCTCGGCGAGGCAAAGGTCCTAGAGTGTTGTCCACTTGACGCGGGGCTCCGTCGTCTTCGCCTTCTTCTTGCCCTTGCAATTCGTTGCAGCCAAGGGGTCATCTTCAGCCTGCGTCTGGTCGGCGCCGACCTCGGCCTGCGTCTGGCTGGCTCCGTCCTCTTCGCCGAAGTCCTGGGACTCAAGGCCATGTTCGGCGGTGGTCCGTGACTGCTCTTCGCTGAAGAAGCCGGTCGTTGCGGAACCGGAGGCGATCAAGCCCGACATGAAGGTCGCCCCGGGCATTCAGTCGAACATGTTGTGGGTGTCCTCTTCGCCAAAGTTGTTGGGCGAGAAGTTGCCTCCGATGAACGGTAGCGGGCCACGGCGCATGGTCGACGACGAGCCGTACATCGAAGAGCTGGCGTAGGGGACGTTGATGTCAACGTTGAAGGCCGGAGGGCGAGGCGCGAGGCAGGGGAAGAGCACATTCGGGTTAAACCCACCGTCGAACTCGGGGGAGGACGAGAACCTCTGCCGCGGGTTCGCCTGGCTCTCCTAGAACATGGCGGGAGAGATCGGCGAGAACCCGACCGGAGACCCGACACTCGGCTGGCTCCCCCAGTGGGCGGCGTACTGCGACACGGGCACCGACATCGGTGCCGTGGGCGAGCGAGCTCCGATGCCTATCGCTTTTTCCTCATCGCCGCCATCGTCGTCCGTTCCTTCCGGCTATCTGTCTCGATCTTCTTTCGCCCGCACTCCTTCGCCCGCTCGGCTTCTGTCTAGCCTTCCGGCCTCGGCGCCGGCTTCTTCTCCTTTGGGACGTCGGCGGCGAATCAGGGCTTTACGAAACCCTTGGGCGCATGGTGGGCATGGAGCTTGGGGAACTGGCTAGAGATGTGGCGGGGTATGGAGAAGAAAGGCGGGAGGGGGAGAAGAAAGGCGGGAACTCGGTCTTCTGTCGCCGACAAGGCTGACCCGCACATATATTCGTTACGTCCGGCGTTTCCAGGCGGTTCCCAGCGTCCTGGGTTCGGCCTGGGAATGGATGGAAGGTGGGCGGAATCCGGACTAATTTGGCGTCCTCGGAATGCGGGTGGGCGAAATTTCGTCATCCGGATGTAAAAATCGCTCTGGGAACGTTCACCTGGGAATGCGAGTGGAGATGCTCTTATGCGCCTTACATTTTGTGACAGATGGAGTAGTGTTTCGCCGGATGACCAATATGTTGCTTTACCTAGGCGATCTATAGTTCTGACAATGGCTACATTTAGACAGAAGCAGGTAAAATATTTGAAATCTCAAAATACTTTGTAAGGACGACAAGCCATCCGCATCACATAAAACTTTAGCTGCTCATACATGCATACGAGGAACAATAACTAATTAAAAACCGCAGTACGACGGGAGCAGCCTTGCTGGGAATCTAACTGCTCATAGATGCATATATGCGGAACAAGAACTAAACTGAAGTAGGACCGGAGCCGCCTTCCTGGGCGATATTGACGTCGATGGAGGAGCCATCCTCCAACCCGGCCTCCTCCGCCGTCTGCGCGGCCCTGATGGGTTTGCCATATTCGTTCAGGAACACGACGGCTTTCGGGTCGAGCGAGTGCTTGCCGCAGTACTGGTCGATCATGCGCTGCAGCCTGAGGTTGCGCTTGAGGCGGAAGAAGACCTCGGGGGCGGTCTGGCTCGTTACCTTGATGTTGATGTAGTCGCCGTCTCCTCCCCCCTCCTCCTCCGCCGCCTCAGGCTTCACCGGCTTAAGGACGACCTCCTCCACCACTTTCTTGTGCCCGGATTCCGGCGGCGGCGGCGGCGACGACATCGTCCTGCGCACGACTTTGGATGATTAAGATCTGCGCTTGTGTTTTGAGTTTTGCGGCGCTGTTGCGATTGTTTCGGCGCTCGTTCCCGTTTGCGTGGGGTTTTATAGGTTGGAGGATAGCACGATCGAGCACGAGTCGTCTTCCGTTAGCTACCGTGCAATTGGCCTTTGGTTTATGTCTTTCCTTTTTCCATTCCAAAGACGTTGTTGCGTCCATAGTTGTGTCATGTCAAAAAAAGAAAAGATGTAATTGCGTTTGTCTTTTTTTTTTAGATCAATCTGCTGCGATTTCATTCATCCATAACCGAGTCTAGACCAATCTGGTTCAAAATACAATCAGGTGCAACACTAAACCACACCTTACATAATTTATTATCACAGCCTTCTTTTGCCATCTTGTGAGCAGCCTCGTTCGCCGTTCGTCGAACCGATCGCACCTACCTAGTTTAACGGAAATTACGCCACACAGTACTTTTACGCATTTGTGGAGTGAACTGCACAAACAAAATTTTATCGACAAAGATTATAGGAGCCCACGAATGTAATCTAGGACCTCATCAATAATCTTTGTAACTCGACATTTCAAAATGTTTTGGCTCTTAAATAGTGGACCCGATCCATGTTTTGGTTCTTATTAAATAGTGGACCTCAAATTAACAACATGTTGCTATGTTTCGATAATATTTTTTCATACAACATGGGGTGGCAACAAAGGGCATCTCCACTCGGGGGGCCCTATAGGCTTTAGGGGGTGCCGGCGCTGAAAATCATGCCCCCCCCCACCCCCAATTCTTTTTTGGCATCGGCACAACCCGTTTTATTATCGGGTGCACCAGGCTGAACCCAACCCACAAGGAGTCTACCAGGGCGCCGGATGGAGTTGAAAACGACGCGGGCTAGTCTTGGCAATGGGAGAAAGCTTCGTTCCTGCCCTTTCTGACGCTTTCCGCTCTGTTTTTCGGTCCTTTTCCCCGCTATATCTAGGCGCCCCTTCCTCCCACAATCCCCTCCCTCCGTCGCCGCCATGGAGAGGCCCAAGCTCAATTTCTACGAGGTTGTGATGTTCGTCCACTACGACATCCTCGCGTCGCCGCGCACGAGTCTTCCGGCCGGCTTCGAGCTCAGCTACGCCGGTGTGCTCGTGGCGCCGCCCTTGCGTGGCGCCGAGTTGGCGATGCAGACCGAACAGCGCCACCACGAGCTGCCGGAGTGGTAGAGGGTGATGGCGGGCGGCGCATACTGGCCGAAGCGGTTTAAGAAGGAGCGGGCGAAGGAGCTTGCACTATGCCGAGCTCACCGGTGGCAGCTCCACCCGAATTTGTGCAACCCCGAAGGGAGACAACACTTCTGGGCAATGCGCGGGCGTACGATCTACACCGCTATCGACGTGGCCCGTCGCCAAGCCGATGCGGCGCACCGTGAAGAATTCATGAGGAGGGCGGAGGTCACCGGGATCATTGACCTCGATTCTGGCCAGAAGAAGGAGGACGGCGATGCGGCGGACGACGCCGATGACAAAGATGATGGCAGCGGTAGTGAAAGAAACATAGTAGATTAGGATGACACGAAGTTGGCAATGTAGATAAATCGCCCTTCGCCCTTCGTTTATTTATGTATGTGAAATAAATGAGTATATAACTATTGGGAGGGAGAGTGGCTGGAAACACTCCCCCCTTAAACTAAAAAAATAGCCCATGCCTCCCCATATGGGTTAAAAATTGTTTCCGCCAGAGCCCATATAGGGGTCCGAGTGGAGATTCTCTAATATGTTAGTATCCCCATGTGTGGTTTTGGTAATTAATAACAATATTTATGGATTTATGTTTGTATTGAGTTTTACCTGTAGGATTTGTCCATAGGAAATGCTTGAACCATATGTTGGCTTCAAGGTTGGGAGAAGAAGAAACTGAAGAAGATTAAGTGTTGACCAAGGTTTCAATGAGTGATCCGGAGATTGGTCAAGTGAGGGTTGAGCCTATAACAAGTGTGTCTTAAAGACTAAAGTTGGAGTGATATCTCTTATGTACCTTCAAGACACCAACATAATGAAGAAAGAAGAAATAATTTGCAAGTTCAAGATGAGCCATCTCGAAGAGATCATTTGCTTGAAGCTTTCCATCCTATGGTGATCATGGATATGAGAAGATGTAATGCCCAAAATAGAAGCTCTACCATAGTGGAGTATGGGGAGCAATTTGCAAGTCTTCACCAAGCTAGCGCAATCAAGAAAGGTGTTCCATCTTGAGGTGGAGAAGATCATCCTCATCAAGCTCAAGTGGAATATGCGCAAGGCAAAGGTATGTTCTTGATAGGGTTTCCTTCTTACCGGTCTCATGGTGTTGGTTGGGGAGACCGGTTTATAAGATAGACAGCCGTACTATCAAGAGAGGCTCTCGAGTGAGTAACTTGATCATATCCTTCATGAGAGCTCAAACCTTTGCATACTTGGCATCACCTTTCTTGGTTGTTATTTGGTTCTTATCCATGAGAAGATTTAGAGCTTGTGTTAATTTTCATGACAAGCCCAATTTCATCGAAAATGGATTTTATACGCATTCTCTATTGCGTTTTTGATGTTGGAGGTTTTACCGGTTCATCTTTTTGAGAGAGGTCAAACCTTTCGTCATTTGGTTCTATCCTTCCTTGATGGACTATGATATTTTTTTGTATGATCTTGTAGAGCTTATTTCCCTCTTTAAAACGAGCCCAAGATCATCAAAATCGGAGTCCGAATGCAAAAATTATGGTCATTTCAGTTTTACTATTTTTGTTAGTTTTGCCTTGGGCGGAATGTCCTGCAGTTTTCAGCCGGAGTGTCCGGCCCGGCCGGAATATCCGGCTCTTTCGTGCAGGAGTGTCCGGCCCTGGGGGGGGGGGGGGGGGTTCGTCAAGTTTTTCTTCACCCGGTGCGAATATTCAGTATGCCATATCGAAAACCACCCAGAATCTGGCCGGAATGTCCGCCCCGCACGCTCTAGAGCTCCAATGGTTGGATTTTAGAGGACCTATATAAGGGGCTCTTCTTCCCCAACGGTTGGATAACCTTTCTTGCAAGTTTTCCCCTCCATTGCTGACCTTCTTGAGCTTGCTATCCCTTAATCCTTCAACTGATTCTTGCATATTCTTGAGGGATTTGAAATAGGAGATCTAGATCTATAATCCCACCAATCAATCTCTCCTCTAAGTGAGGGGAACATATTGGGATCGAGTGTTGGAAATATGCCCTAGAGACAAATAGTAATAAGGACTATTATCATATTTCATATAGTTTATGATTAAGTTTTATATCATGCTATAACTGTATTGAGTGGAAACATCAATACACGTGTGATATACAAACAACCAGGGGTTCCCAGTGAAACTCGAATCACTGGTTCATTGGTTAACAAATGATCATGTTTCCTGATCATGTGGCATTTATGCCAGTTGGAAATGGAGTCAACTCATTCTGAGAATGAGATGATGAACTAATACCCAACATAAACATCGTGACCCGATCATGTCACGAAGTTCAAGTTACGATGATTAGAAATAGATACTCGTAGACTATTCCTTAGACCGTGAGGCTATATCAATCACTATCTCCCGAGAGTACTTAGATAGCATCAAGCGCCACTTGGTAATACAGTGGTTATAAAGGTGCGTTCAGGTACTCGGAGGAAACCATGGAGGAAATATATGTCAAGAGCGGGATTTGTCCGTCCATGTGACGGGGAGATACTCAAGGGCCCACACTGAGAAGTTATATCCAATAGCTGCGCAGCGTGTGATTTGATCACAAAGATATCACTTGTCGGAACGAGTCAAGTAGCATTGTTCGGTAACGAGATTGAACATGACATGGTGATGTTATTGATCAGATCTCGGACAATGCAAGTATCGAGAGACAAAGTGAATAAGACACGACTGTCCCGGTTCAAACAATGAAAGATCTTCGTGGAACACACAGGGGCCACATGGCCATCCAGGTCCCTCTGTCGATCATTGGTGTGGGAGTGTCCCGACCATGTCTGGAGTGTTCCTGAACCGTGGGGTATCACGCTTAATGGCTTGATGATGCTTAGAGAGTGTTTATAGGATCGGTAGAATCGCCGAAGAATAGTAGAGAGAAAACCGAAAGGGTTTCGGTAAGTCTAGAGGATGTCCGGAGTGGAGGTGGAAGTGTTCCATAGCCACGAAGATTGAATAATATATGAATGAATGTTAAATATTGACTTAATCATTTATTCATAATTATTTAATAAAGAGAAAATCAATTTAAAAGGTCAAAAGGCTTAATGGGCCAATTCCTAGAGGGGAGAGGGCCTATTAGGGAAAGGAGAGAGGGAGAAGGGGCAAGGGGGTGTCCGGCTAGGCCTAGCCCCCCACGCGAGGCCCACTAGGGCTAGCCAGCGGCTGCCCCTTCCCCTTGTCTCCTTTAGTCCCACCCCGGGACTTTGAGGAAGGTAGTACCTCCCCTCCCCTATATATAGTGGAGGTATTTGGCCAGATAAATACCCACAATATTCAATAAAGGTCTTCTCACTTTTGGGAAGACCTCCAATTCATATTCTCTCTCTCGTGGTCCCAAGTTCGGACTGCACGAACGAGAGACATCTTCACCACGGAGCACCGTCGCGCTGCGAGATTCGGATCCAGGAGCTCTACTTCCACAACTGCTACTGGATCGGGGAAGCGGGAGTCATTGTTAGGCACTGGACGTGTGTAACTCCCCGCGAGGTGTCGCACTTGAGGCACTCAAGTCGTTGGAGCCGCTAGAGCGCAAGGACTTCATCACGACCTTGAGGTCGGCTTCGGCTCGTCTACTTCAACCACGCTCTTCTGAGCGTTGACAATGCTTTTCGGTCTTCAAGGGTAAGCTCACGAAAATCCCCTCCTATTACTGTATTACTAATAGATAGGTCCTGGCAGCATCAGGGGTTCAGGGGCGTAGGGTAAAAATTATTGTTTTCATATGCGAAACCCCTATAGTGGTATCAGAGCTAGATCTATGCATAGTAATGCTAGTACGGGTAGAACACACGAGATGTAGCATGTGGGCGTTGATATTTTAGTTGTTACCCTCCCACCTGTACTTGTGTATACCGCAGCAATGCTTGATGAAGCGCCCCCCAACCGAGTTTACGCGTTCATTCGCGAGACTGGTCCACGCTTGACATACGGCTTGTACCGTATAAAGTGGCTTAGGGGGGTGTCTATCTCTCTTGCATTAGTTGGTATGCCATTTACAATGGAGGGCCCCAAAAGGAGTGTAGTAGAGACAACTACTTGATCAGTGTTGTGCTGAAAGTTCGTAGGTAAGAACGGTTCTTGTGCGAAAGCCCATTCAGCCACGTAAAACATGCAAAGATAAAGTAGAGGCGTCTAACTTTGTTTTGCAGGGGGCGCTGCTTTGTGATATGGTTGTGGCAAAGGTAAAGTGATTACCTTATGTTACGTAGTAGTAGATAGTCACGGAGGTGACGGACTACCACGCCGGAAAGACACCGGTATCCTGGTGTCTACGGCGCCAGAACCCTGGCGCCGGAATCCGGTGACGACGGATGGAGATCATGACGTGAAGGACCATATCACATCGCATTTAAATTCAATGTTATTGTTTGTATATCTTATTGTGTGCTAGTATTAGATATTCAACAGTAGACTAATAAGATGATCTCTGTTAAAATTACCAACGATTGTGTTCCCCCTTAGTATGCACCACCAAAAAAGTTCTTCGGTATGAGGCAATCCATGGTATAGGCGTGGGTATCAGACATATCTACGTTCGCATACAGTGGGTGTAAGTCATGTTGCACAGCGAATACACTAAGGTTGAGTTGGCGAGCCCAGCACGCCATAGAAGCGTCGCCTCGGAACACGGATGGTCGAAAGATCGAGCACGAGTCGCATGAATGATGTGACTGACGTTTAGCGTCCACCCTTGAACCCACATTGATGGCTGTGACGATCGAGGGAGATGTGGCTGATAGGGGTCGTGTTATCACTAGGAACCCTTCTAGGGATAGGTGTTTCTGAGTGGAGTTATTATTAACTCATTTAATTATAAACTTAGTCTAAATTCCTTTTTGCAATTATAAATGTAGAAAAGTTCTCCCCGATGCCACCTTTCCTGTTGACGATTGATTGGTTAGAAGGAGAGAAGCTCAGATTAGATGGATCAAACTTCTCTATATGGGTTGCACGTCTCCACGTTCTCCTTGGCGAGAATGACGTGGTCGACTACATACTCGACGGGATGGATTTGGATCAACCCATTGACTTAGAGATGCTAGAGCAGCGGGAAGACCGCTATCTCCGTCGGGAAATGGCCTCCTTCATTTCAGTTATAATGTGTTTCAGAATGGTGGACGAGCTGTGGCCTTTCGTGGGTGATGTCAACCCTCGTATGGTAATGCTACAGCTTAGGACACATTTCGTAGAACAAGCATGCATATGGGAGCATGAGCTGATGGGAGACTTCCTCTCCATTAAGATGGAGGAGAACTCATCACTTGACGACCACTTGAAGCGCATGCATGATGTGTACATGAGGCCTGCATACTTCCTGGATAGCTGGATGACGGGCTCTTTTGCAAATGGCGTTGTGCTGCGGTCGCTGCCACCAAGCTACCAAGCACAAGTCAGGACTTGCATTATGAGAGGCGACGCGGAATCAATGGAATTCCACCAGTTCGTAACACATCTCAGGAATGTGTTGGTCGAACCAAATATCGCTGAGGTCATCAATGACAAAGGTATATATTTGATATACAATTTTATAAATGTTATAATCTTGCAAACACATTTGCAGTGTTAAGTATATTTGATACTTGTTCTGTTTTACTGAAAACGGGTCCTTCTGCATGAGAGGTGCTTGCTAGAGAGGAGGTGACATTGCATGTTGATGGCGAGCATGATGATGATGGCCAACGACACTCTCCCTCGACATTTATCACTTAGTTTATGTTTTAGGATGATTATTGTGATCAACAGATTGTGAATTTCTTTACTGTGTCTCACACTTTGTGAGACGGTTATTCATATGAGTTTGTAACAAACAGTTGTTCCACTTTTATGAATTATTTCTATTCGTGTTCATATCTTGTTCGATTACGTGTGAATTATCCTTGTTTTGAAACTAACTGATAATGCATGAACATTTGTGAAATATTGAAATGCCTTAAAATACCCAACTTAAATGATATTTCATTAATGAACGAAACCATTGTTTAAATTCAAAGCTATATTGATAATATGTGAAAGACATTTGATTTCTTATCACATATAAATCATGCCTAAGTTCGGCAAAATAACTTGAACACCATGTATTACATGAATACAAAGTGTTTAATGAATTGTTAAAAGTAGATACATATTCGATGTATTGTGTTTTAACAAAAATGGTAATTATCATTATATGATTGTTTAAATGTGTAAAGTAGTTTACCAAAGGAAACATAAGTATGAAACTATTTGATATGATCAAGGTGTTTCATCAACAAAGGGTATAAATATAAAAGAGAATCTAATTACTATGATTTGATCAATAGTAATGAAATTCGACTTTATAAAGTTGGCATAAAGGAAATTGTGAAATGCAAAGCGTTTTGAAACGTCAAAATGCAAAACATCACAATGTGATATTAGATATCAAAGTGGGTGAATATAAGGTGCCAAATAAATCGTTGTAGTATATATGTAGAGACCATTAGTTAGAAATAGTTAGCACTCAATTAGAATGTAGTGAACCAATTGAATTCGTAAAAGTTTTGGGGTTATTCGATATAACCAAAACAATAGCGAATAAGTCCTTGTAGAGTATTCATTGGAAACTTTGAATACGAAATCCATAGCTGAAACCAAAAGAGAAGCAAAACTTGTATTGCTTGGATTTTGGTGCATTCTTGAGAAAGCTCACTTTTAGTGATATTTCTCGATTATGAAGCAAATGGAAGATAGTGAAAAACACGATGAGCATTCAAAACCCACCATCAAAGTGTTGAGAAGTGCAACGGATAACGTTCCCGAACGATTCTCTTCGCAAAGGAAAGAATCAATGATAATGATCATTGTGTTTTCCCTACTAGTGTTTTCACTACATGAAGTAGGATTCAAAATGTAAACCATATCTTGTATGGAGACATTTGTGAATCATTTGTCATGATTCTTGGAATATGACATACCTACGAACTACTAAGGAAATAATGGTAAACTAGAATTATGATAAATCCTAGAAGTAAAATTCACTTGAGATTAGAAAGCAATTCGTTGCTAAATCTCACAAGTAAAAGGGGTTACTTGAATTTTCCCAAATGACTACAAAGCCATAGTGGAAAAGGGGTGAATGACAAAAGCACAATTTGTCAAGTATTGGACGAATTCAAATGAATTTGATTAAAGTGTGCTGAATGTCTAGTGGATTTAAAACTAGTAAAAGTACTAGTATCTCATAGTAAATCTGCAAGTTTGATATTTGATCAAAGGATTTTGAAGTTGTTCAAAATAGTGAATGGATATGCAATTTGCATGAAATTGAGTGGGAGCTATGAAAGTCTTCCTAAAACTGTTGGAGATATGCCCAAGAGGCAATAATAAAGTGGTTATTATTATATCTTTATGTTTATGATAAATGTTTACATCCCATGCTATAATTGTATTAACCGGAAACATTAATACTTGTGTGTTTTGTAAACATAAAAGAGTCCCTAGTAAGCCTCTTGTTAAACTAGCTTGTTGATTAATGGATGATCATGGACATTGGATGTCGTTAATAACAAGATCATATCATTAGGAGAATGATGTAATGGACACACACCCATAGTAAGCATATCATAAGATCAAGTCATTAAGTTCGTTTTGCTACAAGCTTTTCAAATGCATAGTAACCTAATCCTTCGACCATGAGGTTATGTTAATCACCATCACTGGATGGGTACTTTGATGACATCAAACGCCGCTTCGTAACTGGGTGGTTATAAAGGTGACATTGGGTATTCTGAAAGTATGTGTTGAAGCGCATGGACCAAGATTGGGATTTGTCCATCCATATGACGGATAGATATGCTCTGGGCCCTCTCGGTGGAATGTCATCTAGTTAGCTTGCAAGCATGTGACTAAGTCACAAGGGATGACATATCATGGAACGAGTAAAGAGTTCTTATCAGTAACGAGGTAGAACAAGGTATGGAGATACCGACGATCAAACCTCGGATAAGTAGAGTATCGCGTGACAAAGAGAATTGGTTTCGTATGTTAATGGTTCTATCGATCACAAAGTCATCGTTGAGTATGTGGGAGCCGTTATGGATCTCCAGATCCCGCTGATGGTTATTGATCGGAGAGGTGTCTCCATCATGTCTGCATATTCACGAACCGTAGGGTGACACACTTAAGGTTCGAAGTTGTTTTAAGTAGATATGGAATGTGCGTTGGAGACCGAATGTTGTTCGGAGTCTCGGATTGGATCCGGGACATCACAAGGAGATCCGGAATTGTCCGGGGAATAAGATTCATATATTGGGGATCATTTTCTAAGTTAGGAAATGTTCCAGAGTATTTGTATGGGGATTCTAGAAGGTTTCGGAATGTTCCGGAAGGTTCTAGAAGATTTCTTGGAGTTTACTTGAAAACCAAGAAAGGATCAAGGAATCCTTGTGGGGTAAGACAAGGATTCGTGGGGGAGTAGGACTCTCCCCCACCTCCTTGATCCGCCGGCCAAGGGAGAGGGGAGTCCTACAAGGACTCCACCTCCCCATGGCGCCTCCCTCCTTTAAATAGAGGGGTGGAGGCACAAACCCCCTTGCCCCTTCTATTCTCTAGATCTCAAGTTGCCTCTCTCCTCCTCCTTCCCTCTGCTCTGGCTTAGGCAAAGCCCTGCAGAATTCTCTACTCCACCACCACCACCACGCCGTCGTGTTGCTGGATTCTGTGGAGAGATCTACTACCTCCGCTGCTCGCTGGAACAGGGAGAGGAAGGTCTGCTTCGACTCCGCACGTGTGACCGACTGCGGAAGCGCTGCCGGAACGCGGCGTCGGAAGGATCGTCTACTCGATCTTGAGATCGGCAAGTGATCGACTACATCAACCACGAGATCCGATCTCGTAACGCTTTCGGGTCTACAAGGGTTAGTACAGATCTATCTCGTTGCACATGTCTAATAGATTAGATCTTGGCTTTTATCTAGATTAGATCTGGGTTTTGTTCGTTCTTGCGGTAGATTTTTTTTGTTTTCCATGCTACGAACCCATCAAAAACAATATGTGATTGACATATTTTTGAGTGGGAGCAATATAAGTCTCAAATTCAAATATGATAGGAACATATTTTGAGTGGGAGCTTATATGAGTGATTCTTAAGTGTATTAAGAATAAAAGCGCAAGTACCAATAAATAATGATTTATAAGGTGTAGAAGTTGATAATAGGTGTATTATGATATTATGTAGTATTCCTTAAGGGATTCTGAAAAGGGTTTCGGAATAGAAGTTAATTAAGGAACTAGTCCTTAATAACTCAAGTTAGGAATAGTATTAAGTTTAAACATCAATGGTTGAAAGAAAGAAAAGGATGATCATCATCCACTATGTTGAGACATAGGTTCTATCTTATAAAACTGATGTCTACGCACTTCTATTCTTGTAGGCACTTGTTGGGCCTCCAAGTGCAGAGGTTTGTAGAACAATGGCAAGTTTTCCCTTAAGTGGATTACCCAAGGTTTATCGAACTCGGGGAGGAAGTGGTCAAAGGTATCCCCTCTCAAGCAACCCTGCAATCAAGATACAAGAAGTCTCTTGTGTCCCCAACACACCCAATACACTTGCTAGGTGTATAGGTGCACTAGTTCGGCGAAGAGATAGTAAAATACAAGTGGTATGGATATAAGACAACGGTGCCAGAAAATAGCTCGATGGCATGGAAGAGACTAAAGGCAAACTTAAATAAAGATGGCAACAAGCAAACATGTAACATATCTAGTTGCAAACGGTGTTTCAATGCTTAAAAACAAGGCCTAGGGATCATACTTTCACTACTGAACACTCTCATATAAATATCTTCTCTTTATGATACTACTCTTAACTACTCTTCGGTTGGAAACTCTAATCCATGGTAGGGCTATAACAGCACTCCTCAAAGTTTGCTTTCCCCATCTAGATAACCCCACACTGTCACCTTGAGCGCTAGATAGTTCCAACAAACACCACAATTTCATAGAGACATCCAACTCCAACTATAACTCATAACAAGTATTTGTAATCTCTAGCCTAAGTGCCACCATGGTGTGCACACTGTCACTTTCACACACATGGGGAGAGCAGAGATCTATTAAAGCACTTGAGTAGCAAGGTAGATCTACTTGATTACAAAGCTCATAATCACAATATGATCATGCATAGAGAGATAGATGAACACATAGCTACCGGTAGAGCCCTTAGCATCGAGGAAGAACTACTCCCTCCTCATCATGGGAATCAGCAACGGTGATGGAGATGGTGGCAGAGATTGATGGAGGTGGCTCCGGGGGCACTCCCCCATCCCGGCAGGGTGCCGAAACAGAGACTTTCTGTCGCCCGAATCTCCCCTTCTGTGGCAGCGCGCTGCAGAACTTTTCGTGGCTGGAGGCTGTCCCATTTAGCGTTTTCACCCCAGGGGATTCTTATAGGCGAAGGGGCAAGGTCGGTGGCCGACCAAGGGGCCCACACCATGCCCTAGCGCGGCCTAGGGTTGCCCGTGCCAAGGGGTGGTGTGGCCGTCCTGTGCCCCCCTTTGTCTCTCCTTCGGACTCCATGTGTCTTCTGGTAAAATATTGACTTTGGCTTTTGTCCCGTCCAATTCCGAGAATATTTATTTTCTGACTTTCCTGGGACCAAAAACAGCAGAAAACAGGCAACTGGCACTGTGGCATCTTGTTAATAGGTTAGTCCCAGAAAGTGTATAAAAATACTCCAAAGTGTGGACAAAACATAAGAAAGTAGATATAAAACAAGCATGGAACATCAACAATTATAGATACGTTTGCAACGTATCAAAAACCATGATGATAACTTAACATAATATATGATCCAACAAGGAATGTTTGAAAGTGATTAAGTTTGAATCACAAAATGTTGAGCTAAGTTTGTCCGTAGTGTCTAATACAGAACTGTAGATATATTTTCCAAGTCCATAAAGGATGGCATATCTTAAAACATAAAGGTTTATGTTATAAGGGAATATGTTGGAAACTCCCGTAAAACCGATTAGAGTCAAGTAGGAAGCGAGATGAACAAAAACATTGAAAGTTGCATAGAGTGCACTAGTGTTTCGATGAATACATTTATAATAATAGATAAGGGTACCATCTAAAGTGTTGTATAATGTTATGGCGGGGCTAGTTCGCTTTAACATAGAATGATGTGTCCCAGGGCACAGTGCCCATGAGAAAGCCCTCGAGGTTGATCTAAAGTCACTGTAGGCTCCTGGAATCAGGCCTCGTTCTGCTGCCATAGTGATGATGCATACACACAGATGTTATCATGTGATGATAAAGTATTAATGTTAATCAAGGTGACATTAGTAAGTTGCAAAGGATTTGGGACTGTAAAGTATAGGCCCAAGACTCAACCTCCTCCATGAGCAAGCATGTTCAGGGTACCAGATATGGTGCCAATGATTAAGAACAAATGCAGCTAGTGTATTTGTACTCTAGTGCAAGTGGGAGACTGTTGGAAATATGCCCTAGAGACAAATAGTAATAAGGACTATTATCATATTTCATATAGTTTATGATTAAGTTTTATATCATGCTATAACTGTATTGAGTGGAAACATCAATACACGTGTGATATACAAACAACCAGGGGTTCCCAGTGAAACTCTAGTCACTGGTTCATTGGTCAACAGATGATCATGTTTCCTGATCATGTGGCATTTATGCTAGTTGGAAATGGAGTCAACTCATTCTGAGAATGAGATGATGAACTAATACCCAACCTAAACATCATGACCCAATCATGTCACGAAGTTCAAGTTACGATGATTAGAAATGGATCCTCGTAGACTATTCCTTAGACCATGAGGCTATATCAATCACTGTCTCCCCAGAGTGCTTAGATAGCATCAAGCGACACTTGGTAATACAGTGGTTATAAAGGTGTGTTCAGGTACTCGGAGGAAACCGTAGAGGCAATATATGTCAAGAGCGGGATTTGTCCGTCCATCTGACAGGAAGATACTCAAGGGCCCACTCGGAGAAGTTATATCCAATAGCTGCACAGCGTGTGATTTGATCACAGGGATATCACTTGTCGGAACGAGTCAAGTAGCATTGTTCGGTAACGAGATTGAACATGACATGGTGATGTCATTGATCAGATCTCGGGCAATGCAAGTATCAAGAGACAAAGGGAATAAGACAGGACTGTCCCGGTTCAAACGACGAAAGATCTTCGTGGAACGCACAGGGGTCACATGGCCATCCAGGTCACTCTGTCGATCATTGGTGTGGGAGTGTCCCGACCATGTCTGGAGTGTTCCCGAACCGTGGGGTATCACGCTTAAGGGCTTTATGATGCTTAGAGAGTGTATATAGGATCGGTAGAATCGCCGAAGAATAGTAGAGAGAAAACCGGAAGGGTTTCAGTAAGTTCGGAGGATGTCCAGGGTGGAGGTAGAAGTGTTCCATAGCCATGGAGATTGAATAATATATGAATGAATGCTAAATATTGATTTAATCATTTATTCATAATTATTTAATAAAGATAAAATCAATTTAAAAGGTTAAAAGGCTTAATGGGCCAATTCCCGGAGGGGAGAGGGCCCATTAGGGAAAGGAGAGAGGGAGAAGGGGCAAGGGGGTGGCCGGCTGGGCTTAGCCCCCCACATGGGGCCCACTAGGGCTGGCCGGCGGCTGCCCCTCCCCCTCGTCTCCTTTAGTCCCACCCCGGGACTTTGAGGAAGGTAGTACCTCCCCTCTCCTATATATAGTGGGGGTATTTGGCCAGATAAATAAACACTATATTCAATAAAGGTCTTCTCACTTTTGGGAAGACCTCCAATTGATATTCTCTCTCTCTCGTGACCGTGGTCCCAAGTTTAGACTACGCGAACAAGAGACATCTTCACTGCGGAGCGCCGTTGCGCTGCGGGATTCGGATCCAGGAGCTCTACTTCCGCAACTGTTGCTGGATCAGGGAAGCGGGAGTCATCGTAGGACACCGGACGTGTGTAATGTCCCGCGAGGTGTCGCACTTGAGGCACTCAAGTCGTTGGAGCCGTTGGAGCGCAAGGACTTCATCACAACCTTGAGGTCGGTTTCATCTCGTCTACATCAACCACGCTCTCCTAAGCGTTGACAATGCTTTTCGGTCTTCAAGGGTAAGTTCACGAAAAGCCCCTCCCGTCCCGTTACTGTATTACTAATAGATAGGTCCTAGCAGCATCAGGGGTTCAGGGGCGTAGGGTAAAAATTATTGTTTTCATACGCAGAACCCCTACATCTAGATCTTAGAGTCTTTTGTGGATCACCTTGATACATTGCAAATGTATCTATAATTTTTGATGCTCCATGCTTGGTTTTATCCACTTTCTTGTGTTTTGTCCACACTTTGGAGTACTTTTCATATGATTTCTTGGACTAACCTATTAACAAGAGCCATAGTGCTAGCTGCCTGTTTTCTGCTGTTTTTGGTTCCAGGAAAGTCAGAAAATGAATATTCTCGGAATTGGACGGGACAAAAGCCAAAGTGCCTATTTTTCCAGAAGACACCAGGAGCCAGAATACGAGACGGAGGAGAGCCAGGGGCTGGCCACACCCCCCCAGGCGCGGGCTAGGCCTGGCCACTCCAGGGCCTGGTGTGGTGGCCCCAGGCACCCCCTCGGTCTCCCTCTTCGCCTATAAGAAGCCTTCTGACCTAAAAACTCTAGGGGTTTCGACGTTTTTCCAGAAGAAAGTTCTGCTGCGCCGCCACCACCGAAGGGGAGATTCGGGAGGCAGAAAGTCTCTGTTCCGGCACCTTGCCAGGACGGGGAAGTGCCCCCGGAGCCATCTCCATCGATCTCCACCATCATCTTCATCGACCATCCATGTTTCCTCCATCTATGAGTGAGTAATCCCCCGCTATAGGCTATGGGGATGGTAGGGATTGGATGAGATCGTTCTATAATGGCATCAGATTGTTAGGGCATAGTGCTTAGTATCTCTATTAGTGCTTTATGACTTTGTTGCAACCTTGTTGTGCTTAATGCTTGTCACTAGGGCCCGAGTGCCATGATTTCAGATCTGAACTTATTATTGATTCATCATGATAGTATTGTTTCTGGTCTTATCTACAAGTTGTATACACACGTTGTTGTCCGGAACCTATGACCCCGAAGTGACAGAAATCGGGATAACCGGAAGGGAAAGGCTTTGATGTGAGGATCACATGTGTTCATGGAGTGTTAATGCTTTGCTCCGGTGCTCTATTAAAAGGAGCACCTTAATTGCCAGTAGTTCCCTAGAGGCCCCGCTACAAACGGGCTGGCAGGACAAAAGATGTTGTGCAAGTTCTCATTGCGAGCACATATGACTATATATGGAACACATGCCTAGGATTGTCTAGTACTTGGATGCTTTATCTTATTTATCTGCAATTGTCCTTTGTTCTGATTGCTATGTGGATTGTATTGTCCATGCAACGCCCGTCCATCCATCCCTATGCCTACCGCACTCGAATCCCACTGTTACTGCTTTCGTTACTACTGTCTTTGCTTTGCTACTGCTGTTACTTTACCATTCCTACTACAAAACTGTTGCTACTGCTGTTACTTTACTATTCCTACTACAAAACTGTTGCTACTGATAAACTGCTGTGAGCAAGATTGTTTCCAGGTGCAGCTGAATTGACAACTCAGTTGTTAAGACTGATAAGTATTCTTTGGCTCTCCTTGTGTCGAATCAATAAATTGGGTTTCACTTCCCTCGAAAATACTGCGATACACCCCCTATACTTGTGGGTCATCAAGACTATTTTTTGGCGCTGTTGCCGTGGAGCATAGCTTTATTTATCAAGTTCACTTGGAATCACTATTGTTCAAGCTAAGTTTATCTTTCTCCTTGTTTGCTTGTTTCTTTATCAAAAATACAAAAAAAATAGTCCCCACTCTAGTTGTTATTTTCGTTGGTCCGTTATTGTCTTTCTTTGTCATGCTTGTTGTCAATGGTTGGTTTCTTTGAAACGAAATCTTATTGGCAAGGTGGGTTCACGGAAGATGAAAAATATTATTATAAGGAACATCGCTTGTCACAAAAAGGGAAACACTTATGGGAACAAATTGATAGATTGTATACCATTGCTAGAAACATGTGCTCTACTTATAATGTTACTTATTGCTTTGATAAATCCTGTTGCTGTAGGAGGTACAAACACCTCCCTTTTCAATGTGAGTATAATGATAATGTTACCATATCTTCCTATGTTAAGGGAAATTATGATCTTTATGATGTGGAACAAATTGAGAAATTTATTGCTTGGAAGGGTGCATTTGAACTTGCTAGTTTGCTTGAAAATATTGATGATTCACCTTATAAGTATGAGGTTTATGGTATACTTAAATTTTGCTTTGAGAATTACAAGGAAGAAAACGGCTATATTCTTGAATATACCAATAGATGCTTTCCACAAATGGAAGAGACTAATGCCTTGCAGGATCCTATGGAAGAAGAAATTGATGAACCTGAAACCTCATTAGATGAAAAAGAGAAGGAGAGTGATGAACAAAAGGAGGAAGAATGGATTAGCTACCCATGCTTACCTTCTAATGAGAGTAACTCTTTATCCCTTACATTATTTGATTGTCCCCCATGCTTACTAAAAAAGTATGAATGTTATGTTCCTGAGGATTCTTTTGAAGATGTTTATGATAAATCTCTAGTGCTTGTAGATCATGAAAATCGTGCTTTATGTGATAGTTATATTGTTGAGTTTATTCATGAGGCTACTGAAAATTATTTTGAGAGAGGAAAATATGGTGGTAGGAGTTTTCATGGTATTGAAACACCTCTCTATGTGCTGAAAGTTTTGAAGTTACTCTTGTTTTATCTTCCTATGCCTGTCACTTTGTTCTTTGCAAGTTTATTTTGCTTACATGATTCCTATGCATATGAAGTGGGTTAGACTTAAATGTGTTTTGAATTTGCTTCTTGATGCTCTCTTTTACTTTAACTCTTATTTCTTATGAGAGCATCCTCTCAAACTTTTATGCCTGAAGATGATAATATGTCTATTATTCTTGGGAGACCTTTTCTTAAATACTGCAGGAGTTGTTATTAATTGTAATCAAGGGAAGGTGACCTTCAATTAACACATTGTCTATTTCCTCAAGAAGATTGAAAGTACTTATGGTTTGAATTCAATTGAACATGTTGAGGGCATTCAAGTTGGAGAAATATATTGTCCCATACAAAGAGAAAAATGCGAAACTATTATGATTGGGACCATTGCTATCAAGGTTGAGGTAACATAATCATTAGTGGAATACAAAGTTTTGTCTCATATGAAATTGTTTTGGTAGAAAGACCTGATCAACCTTGTTAACAAAAGGATTTCATTGAACAAAACAATGTTTTCACCATGATTATCTCCGTTTACTTCTATTCTATCCATTCTAGTTTTTGCTTATGCCTAACTTAAAAGCTTTAAAGAAAAGTACTTATTGGGAGATAACCCAAAAGTTTTAGATGAGTCTTGGAAGTTATTACTTCAGTAATAACCGCTCCTTATCCTTTTTATTTGTTTTTTGTGCCAACAGTAACCTCTAATGAGAGAGAAGTAATGATTGGGAAAGTTGCTGTCCCGAAACAGATTTTTGTGCTTCACCGTAAAAATTCGTGAGAGAGCTCTGTATGTAGGATTGATCTGTAATGTTTTGTGCTTCTGCCCCAGGTTGTTATCTAACTTTCATTAGTTCAACACTTTTTGATTTGAGCAACAGAAGGTCTTCGAAAAAATTCGTCTTTACCTGCTGGTCTGTTTTGACAGATTTCTGCCATTTTCTACATTTGCTTCTTGTTGGTTCCTTCTTGAGTTCTTTTGGGGAATTGAGCTTTTTGAGGGAAGTGCTACAGTAGCTAGTGTTCTAATTGAAGTTTATTTGGTGTTAGAACTGAACCTTGAGACTTATTTATCTTAAGTGCACTAATGTTGCTAATGAGATTGTGTGAAGTTTTGTATGAAGGAAAAAATTTCAGGTGTATGGAAGGAATGAGTAATGAGATGAAGGATGGACTAAAGCTCAAGCTTGGGGATGCCACGCGTGTCACCCCAAGAAATATCCAAGAAGTACAAGCGTCAAAGCTTGGGGATGCCCAAGGCATCCCCTTCTTCATCAATAAAAATCACAGGTTTCTTCCAAACGCTTCATTTTTATTGTTTCATGCACAGTTGTGTTTTTCTTGGAGCGTCTTCTTTTTCGTTTTCGTTTTGGTTTTTAGTTTGCTTAGTTTTCTGAATAAATTGGTTTGACCCCCTCTCTCTTACATTGGTGATCAAATAGTTTGGTTTGGTTTGGTTTGGAAAAGAGTAGGAAAGCTCATGCTTATGTGGTAAAAAGAGCTCGTTTTTGACTGTGGCTATGCTTTGTCATGCCATACTTGATATTGTTTTAGCTTTATGCTTAGTATTCTTTGCTGTAGCATGACTTGTTATAAACAATTGAGATTGCTTAATGTGCCTTGGATGAATCATGCGTTGTTTTAGCATATTAAAGCATAGTATAGTGGTATTCTCCTTTGATGTTTTATTTGGGTTGACTTGGCACATGCTCACACCATGTTATGACTATCTCAAGTCACCATAGCCTTTATGATCCTTTAGTTTTCAACTTGTAGTATCACTTTATGCTTTTATCAATGATGTTTTGTCGCTCTGCATGATTATGGCCATTATTGCTCTCTTAGTTTGTCGCTTCCAGTCTTTTGCTAGCCTCCACAACCAAGTATGAGTTCCACTCATGCATCCAACTCCCTAAACCAAGTTTTTCCAAAGAGTCCACCATACCTACCTACTAGCTTATGCTATTCCAAGTATATTCATGCTTTTGTTTACCTTCCACTTGTTATGAGAAAACTAGTGATTAAATCTCTCACGAACTTGATGGCACACTTTACTTTATTGCCTCTAATAAACTTGAACCATTGGGTCCTTCTTTGTTGCGTATATGCTTGCGCTTTATAAGTTGAAATTAGCAGAACCATGTACCATGGGGAACGCTTTCAACATTGCACTTGTACTTTGTACCCCGTTGATATTATGTTCCTTTGCTTACGGATCCCGGCGGTGTGAAATAAAAGTGGAACTTGTAAGATCATGGAGTTTGTATATGTGTTAGAGAAACGCCTGGGCCGCTAGCCTAAGCCGTGCCTAATCATGGTGGAAACTTGCAGCATCACCATAGTGAGCACTCTATGAAGCATCCTCAATAAAAACCTATGCAAATAGCAAATAAAAAGATCGTTGAGATGCTCATTGTCTGCTTGGCTTGTCATTTTGATTATGGGAAAGCTCCCGTATCATGTGCAAGGGGTACCCCGTTGGCGGTTATTAATGATACACATATACTTACAATGACAAGAGCTTACTCGTGACTGAAGTTGAGTAGCATGAGGATCGGTCTTCGTAAGTAAGGGGCATGAGATTTCGGTTTATAACTTGTCAAGCATATCCTCTTAGTTGTGTCACTTTAAACTTAATCACCTTCAAGATGCTTATGATAGGGGCAATGAGAGCTGAAAGCTATAAGTACCATAATTTTTGGAAGCTCTTTATGAGACTTGAATCCCTACTTCCTTTTACAAAGGCCTTTCTTCCACCATTATATTGAGTCTCCACCTTCTATCTTTATGCACCTACTTTGAGAGCATAGTGACCATTCTTAGTTCTATGTGCATTGTCCCAAGACTTATTGATTGATGCATACCTTGATATTGCCTGTTTTAAACTATTTGTATCTAGTCACTCTTGTGAACTTTGAAGGTGTCCTATGCATTTATGTTTGCTGCTCTTTGAGGGACAAGCTGAATGCCACTATGCTATGTTTTCTTTATGTGAAACAAACAAACATCTTGCAAGGCATTGTTATTCATGAATCTTTTGTTTGTGCCTTTTCATGTTGCATCTTAGTTTCTTTGACTTATAGCTAGAACCTTATCTATCATGTTATGCTTGAAGTACTATGATCCCAGCTTTGAATGTTTACAAATACTTTGGTCAAGTCTTTGATGGTGCATGCCACCTCAAAAATTCTTTCTTTTTATCACTTACCTACTCGAGGACGAGCTGGAGTTAAGCTTGGGGATGTTGATACATTGCAAATGTATCTATAATTTTTGATGCTCCATGCTTGGTTTTATCCACTTTCTTGTGTTTTGTCCACACTTTGGAGTACTTTTCATATGATTTCTTGGACTAACCTATTAACAAGAGCCACAGTGCCAGCTGCCTGTTTTCTGCTGTTTTTGGTTCCAGGAAAGTCAGAAAATGAATATTCTCGGAATTGGACAGTACAAAAGCCAAAGTGCCTATTTTTTTAGAAGACTCCAGGAGCCAGAATACGAGACGGAGGAGAGCCAGGGGCTGTCCACACCCCCCCAGGCGCGGGCTAGGCCTGGCTGTGCCAGGGCCTGGTGTGGTGGCCCCAGGCACCCCCTCGGTCTGCCTCTTCGCCTATAAGAAGCCTTCTGACCTAAAAACTCTAGGGGGTTCGATGTTTTTCCAGAAGAAAGTTCCGCTGCGCTACCACCACCGAAGGGGAGATTCGGGGGATAGAAAGTCTCTGTTCCGGCACCCTGCCGGGACGGGGAAGTGCCCCCAGAGCCATCTCCATCGATCTCCACCATCATCTTCATCGATCATCCATGTTTCCTCCATCTATGAGTGAGTAATCCCCCGCTGTAGGCTATGGGGATGGTAGGGATTGGATGAGATCGTTCATGTAATGGCATCAGATTGTTAGAGCATAGTGCCTAGTATATCAATTAGTGCTTTATGACTTTGTTGCAACCTTGTTGTGCTTAATGCTTGTCACTAGGGCCCGAGTGCCATGATTTCAGATCTGAACTTATTATCGATTCATCATGATAGTATTGTTTCTGGTCTTATCTACAAGTTGTATACACACGTTGTTGTCCGGAACCTATGGCCCCGAAGTGACAGAAATCGGGATAACCTGAAGGGAAAGGCTTTGATGTGAGGATCACATGTGTTCATGGAGTATTAATGCTTTGCTCTGGTGCTCTATTAAAAGGAGCACCTTAATTGCCAGTAGTTCCCTAGAGGCCCCGCTGCAAACGGGCTGGCAGGACAAAAGATGTTGTGCAAGTTCTCATTGCGAGCACGTATGACTATATATGGAACACATGCCTAGGATTGTCTAGTACTTGGATGGTTTATCTTATTTATCTGCAATTGCCCTTTGTTCTGATTGCTATGTGGATTGTCTTGTCCATGCAATGCCCATCCATCCATCCCTATGCCTACCGCACTCGAATCCCACTGTTACTGCTTTCGTTACTACTGTCTTTGCTTTGCTACTGCTGTTACTTTACTATTCCGACTACAAAACTGTTGCTACTGATAAACTGCTGTGAGCAAGATTGTTTCCAGGTGCAGCTGAATTGACAACTCAGTTGTTAAGACTGATAAGTATTCTTTGGCTCCCCTTATGTCGAATCAATAAATTGGGTTTCACTTCCCTCGAAAATACTGCGATACACCCCCTATACTTGTGGGTCATCACACCTCCATTGTTATTCCTCTCTTATTCCCCCATAAGCTTTTGTAGCGTTGGTGGAATTTGGGAGAAAAGGACTTGAGCACTTCTTGTGTTCTTGCCATTGCATTTGGTGCATCAGTTTGAGTTCTCGGTGAGGATTCGATTGGGTGAAAGTTGAGAAGCTTTTTACTCTTGGGTTCTTGGAATCCTAGACGGTTTGGTTGTGTTGCAGGGTTGTGGATTACTTGGGGCCTCCAATTAAGCTGTGGAGCTTTCCCCAAGCTTGTTTGTGGGGAGCCTCCAATTAAGTTGTGGAGAAGTGCCCCAACCTTGTAAGAGGTTCCAGATTGCCACCGACAAGTGCACCGATAGTGGAAGTGTGGATTGATCCCGTTGGGGTGAGATTCACAGAAGAACAAGGGAGGCCTTTTGTGGTGTTGGTGGTTTGATACCACCCCCTCTCCAAACGAGACATACTCCATGTTTAGAGGAACTCGGTAAAATATCGTTGTCCCCGTGTGCCTTGGTTATCTCTATACCCGAGCTCTTTCTTATGCACCTTACTTTGTGATAGCCTTCATGCTTGAAGTCTATATCTTGCTATCACATAGTTAATTGTCTTGCTTCGCATAAGTTGTTGGTGAACATTGGTGAACCCTAGTTGTTCTAGGTTTTGTGCTTGACAAAGTAAACGCTAGTTTAATTCCGCCTTTGTTGAGCCACTCTCGGAAAAGTTTTAAACCGCCTATTCACCCTCCCTCTAGGCGGCATCTGTATCCTTTCACCTGTCAACAAAAACATTCGATTTTTTGCTTTGTCGAAACATACTCATGCGGGATATAGTTTTGAAGCCCTCATTGTTACAAGTCGAAGGTGAAAAACATATCGCAGATCCTCGGAACAAGATTTCACCCAGCTATATTAATATAGAAACCGATTGAGACCGCTACTGGGCTAGACAACACACTGCCCAAAAGAAAAAACAAAGAAAAGAAGCAGAAAGAGAAGACAAAAAATCCGACAACGGTGGCTTGACGAAAACGATGATGACCTGCCATCGTTGCGCCCTCCGGAGAATTCCACCATGCTCCCAGTGCTCCAAAGCGTCGGGTACCAAGCAGTACCCCCAAGAGGGAAATCGACGACAACGACATTGTTGCTCGGACGAGTCCTAGGGTTTCTCCGATACGCTACAGGAGGTGGGGAAGAGATACACCCGTCATCCTTCAAGAAGGAAGATGATACCCACAGGAGTCACCGCATTCGTGTCTAGAAGACAATGATTTCTCCCGACCCCTCCTGGATGCTTTGTATCGCTCCACCAAGCTCATCACCCACTAGCACACGCCACCACGGTCTTGCAGTCACCACCGTCGTCTCACCGTGACCCACGCTGCGAGGCTGATAACACTGAAAAGAGGGAACTTCGTCGAGGATAGGCGTCATAGTAGCACGTGGGAGGGAACTACCTACACCGCTTACCAGCGGTAGTCGACCGGATGTAGCAGTAGTGGCAAACCAGACCCTTCCTAGCCCGACTGAGCCCGAATGGGCCCATGAAGCCCTGCTGTTGTGCTGCAGCAAGGGTACCACCAACAACGCCAACCCTAGCACTAGTCCCTACTCCTCTGTCCACCAGTTGATCCGCCACCACCGCTGATCCCCGCCGCCAAGTGGCAGCATCATCGCCACCATGTTCACCCGGGCATGCCGGACTGCAGCCAGTCTGAGGAGCACCATAGGTCGACGTCCCAACGCCGTCCTTGTACAACGTCGGTAGCCTCAAGAGCAACAGCCATGGCCCATCAACCCACGGAGACGCCACCAGATTCGAGTCCGCCTGGCCCAGATCAGGCAAGGCTGTGCATGGATGGACCGAAGCAACTAGCCTACGACGGCATCACCTCTAGGTCCAGCTGCCGCATCACAGCCTGTTGTAGGTCACCACCATCCCGCCTGGCCCTAGGTAGACCCATATCGAGGACGAGCCATCGAGCCGCCCTGCGGGAGGATCCCGTGGCTCTAGACCACTCCGATGTTGAGGGCCTCCGCAGCCCTGTCGAGAGATCCACCATGCCATCCAGGAACCACCATTGTGCCGCCAACACCATTGCCTAGCCACACTACCGCCAGCGTGCCCGTCCCGCGAGGACACCCGTGCGCATGGGGAAGGGAAATCCCGCCGCTACCGGCACCGAGTGGGCTTCGCCCGACGGCGCTCACCAGCGGTGGTAGGAGAGGGGAGGAAGAGGGGAGAGTGAGAGGCAGCGCTAGGGTTCGGTGCCTCGGTTGCTGTGGGGGCCGACGCTAGACGCGCTAGTCTCTTTTTTCCACGGATCGCAGATTAGGTTGATTATATATATTGATGTCACAAATTCAGTTACTTGTCGATATCCGTTGTCTTTCTTTTGCTCGCTATGCATGTATTTTGCATGTCGTGCATGAGAATACTGCTATAGCTTAACCTTGGTTGCATGCAAGAGCTGTGAGGGCATTTTCAGTGTCTATGTCTATGTCATGTGGGCCTATGTACTGTTCATGTGTGTATGTGGTGCAGCTAGATTGTGTAGGTATCGTGTACTGTCTTGTTTGACGCGTTGTTATAGGCAGCAATCAGGGCAGCTTGCGTCATGTCTTTTGACTACCCGGCGATACTCAGAGACGTGAGCCTCGCATGTATGTATGCAAGACCATTAGATTTATTGTATTAATAGATTTATTGTATATGTATTACCTTCGGACTGAGAGCCTCCCCTCACCTGCCACCCTTTGCCGCTACCTCCACGAGCGCAAGATTTCGTGGGTCTAGAGGCGGCCGCACCTGCGGCACACCATTTTCCCGAGCGGCGCCGACCCGACCGCATGTACATGCCGCTGCTCAAGTGCCAGCGGCGGTGGACGGAGGGGCATGGATGCGATAATCACAATGTCTCCCTCC
Organism: Avena sativa; assembly: GCA_916181665.1. Lineage (NCBI taxonomy): Eukaryota > Viridiplantae > Streptophyta > Magnoliopsida > Poales > Poaceae > Avena > Avena sativa. The sequence continues at coordinate 620,084,992 of OV702288.1, read as the reverse complement.
CTGCTCTAGAAGCAGAGATGTACCAACACATCACACGGCTACTGATACGTCCAAAACATATCTACTTTTCCGAACACTTTTGCTATTGTTTTTCCTCTAAACTTGTGTGATTTGGATATAACTAACACGGACTGACGCTGTTTTCAGTAGAATTACCTTGGTGTCTAGTTTTTATGCAGAAAATCAACTATCAGGAAAAATCCCGAAAAATATACCAAAAATCCTATTTCACCAGAAGACTCAAGGAGCCAGAATATGAGACGGAGAAGGGTTGGGGCCCAGCCACACCACCTGGCCACGCAGGCTAGGCCTGGCCGCACCAGGGGGTGGTCTGGCCGCCCCAGACACCCCCTCGGTCTCCCTCTTCGCCTATAAGTTGCCTCCTGACCTAAAAACCCGGGGGAGGGGGCGACGTTTTTCCAGAAAGAGTTCTGATGCGCCGCCAACATCAGATTCCATGATTCGGAACCAGAAACTCCGTTATGGCACCCTGCCGGGACGGGAAATTGGAGGAGATCATCGCCATCATCATCACCATCGCTTCTCCATCGACCATCCATGTTTCCCCCATCTATGAGTGAGTAATCCCCCGCTGTAGGCTATGGGGATGGTAGGGATTGAATGAGATCGTTCATGTAATGGCATCAAATTGTTAGGGCATGGTGCCTATTATCTACTATTAGTACTTTTTGACTTTGTTGCAACTTGTTATGCTTAATTCTTGTCACTAGGGCCCGAGTGCCATGATTTCAGATCTGAACATGTTATTGATTCATTATGATAGTATTGTTTATGGTCTTACCTGCAAGTTATATACACAAGTTGTTGTCCGGAACCAAAGGCCCCGAAGTGACAGAAATCGGGATAACCGGAGAGAATGGCTTTGATGTGAGGATCACATGTGTTCATGGAGTGTTAATGCTTTGCTCCGGTGCTCTATTAAAAGGAGCACCTTAATTGCCAGTAGTTACCTTGAGGCCCCGCTTCAAACGGGCGGGCAAGACAAAAGATGTTGTGCAAGTTCTCATTGCGAGCACCTATGACTATATATGGAACACATGCCTATGATTATTTATTACTTGGATGCTTTATCTTATTTATCTGCAAATGCACTATGTTCTGATTGCTATATGAATTGTCTTGTTCATGCAACGCCCGTCCATCCATCCCTAGGCCTACCGCGCTTTAATCCTACTATTTACTGCAATTGCTACTACTGTCTTTACTTTTACTACTGCTATTACTTTCGTACTACAAAACTGCTGCTACTGATAAACTGCTATGAGCAAGATTGTTTTCAGGTGCAACTGAATTGACAACTCAGTTGTTAAGGCTTATAAATATTCTTTGGCTCCCCTTGTGTCGAATCAATAAATTGGGTTTCACTTCCCTCGAAAATACTGTGATACACCCCCTTATACTTGTGGGTCATCAAGACTATTTTCTGGCACCGTTGCCGGGGAGCATAGCTTTATTTATCAAGTCCACTTGGAATCATTATTGTTCGCTGACATCTCATCCATCATGGGTAAGTCTCGTGATGGAAAAGTCCCTATTTTACCATCCACTACAAGAAGAGGTATGGTTCTGAACACCTCTGTTGCTCTTGATTCACTGTCTGTTATGAGTAAGTTCCTTACACCACCACATACACATGCTACACACACTGCTACTATTGCTAAATCTAAAACTTCTGATACTTATGATGCTGCTTCTACTGTGCTTGATAAGAGTTGTTCATTAGGTCCTTTCCTAGATGCTATGTTGCTAGAACTATAGCTAGAAATACTGAAACTCCTAATGAAGACACTACTACACCTGTTAGTTCACTTGAGTCTAGAGAGAGCCATGATATTGAAGACGGTTATAATGAGATGGCCGATGAATTTATTAAAGAATGTCAAAACACCCATGATAGGAGTGCTGCTAAGAGTCTCCTTGAGAGGCGTAATATAAAACCCAAATTGTCTCCTAATGCTAAGTTTGTTGCATCTCCCATAAACATTAAAGATAAGGATTATGATTTCTCTCTTGATCTATCTTACATAGCTATTGTTGAGAAAGAACCTTTTTGTGGGACTAAGAATGAAAGTGCGGTAGCACATATGACTGAGCTTTCTAGCATGAGTGGCATGTTTTATGATGATATTAAGATGCACACCTACTTTGTTGCTAAATTTTTCCCCTTTTCACTGAAAGGAGAAGCTAAAACTTGGTTTAATAATTTACCTCCTGGATCTATTGATAGCCCTAATTGCTTGATTAGTACCTTCCTGCAGAAATATTTTCCTCCTAGTGCTAGACATGCTATTTTGTAGGAACTTTTTGATTTCAAACAAGGAGAAAAAGAGACATTTCCTGAATCTTGGGAAAGGTTTTGTGCTTTGATTCATGCACATGCTGGATGTCCTTTACCTAAGAATGAGATTCTTGATTATTTTATAATGGACTAACTGAAGAATCTAGGACATACCTGGATAGTTGTGCTGATTGTGTTTTCAGAATAGGACTCCTAAGGAAGCTGAAGAATTAATGGCTAAAATTAGCAAGAATTATGAAGGTTGGACTCCTCCTGGACCAGCTATACCTGATACAACTATACCTGAACCAACTATTCCTGCGCCTATACCAACATCTAAGAAGAGGGGGGTTATTGAACTAAATGATGAAGTGATGAAGGAAGCTAAGAAATGTCTTAAGGAGAAGGGTATTAAAGCTGTAGATGTCAAGAATTTACCTCCTATAGAAGAATTATGTAAGCCAATTCCCCACTCATCCACTATTAAGGTACACTCTCTCCAACATTTTGATGAAGGTGATATCCCTTACTCTAAACCTCATGATCAATGCTTAGAAGAATTCGATATTTTTATTGTTAAGCAAGATAATTTTAATAAAAGGGTGCAAAATCATCTAATGGAAAACACTAGAGCTATTGTTGAGCTGAAGGATATTGCAGAAAGAACCTCTAATGATGTTAAAATGCTTGTTAAACATTTTCAAATGGTTCAAACTCAAATAGATCAACATATTAAGGTACAAAAAGACTTGCTAGTTGATGCTACCAAAGAAAAACAAGCTTATGAAATTAGAACTAGAAGTGGTGCTCCTACCCAGGATCCTCTATATCCCGAGGGGCATCCCAAAAGAATTGAGCAGGATTCTCAACAAGCTGAAAATAGTGGTACTACTCGTAAGAAAAGAAAAAAAGAAACATAAAACTATTGTAGAACTCTCTGAACCCGCCAAAGATCCTAATAGTATATCTGTCTCTAATGCTGAAACTGAAAGTGGTAATGAAGAAAATGATGTTCCTGATAAAGAAAAAGTTGAAGAAGAACCTGAAAAGCACACTAAGAATACAAAATACACTAAATAAGATTTTGTTGCTAAAAAACATGGTAGTGAAATAGAGCCTTGGGTCCAAAAACCTATGCCTTTCCCTGATAAGAAACACAAGTCAAAGGAAGATGAACACTATAATAAGTTTTGTGAGTGGATGAAACCTTTATTCTTGCAAATTCCTTTGACCGATGCTATTAAATTGCCTCCCTATTCAAAGTATATGAAGGATATTGTCTCGAATAAAAGGAAGATCCCTAATGAAGAAATTTCTACTTTGCTTGCTAATTATTCCTTTAATGGTAAGGTTCCAAATAAACTTGGAGACCCAGGGATTCCAACTATCTCGTGTTCTATTAAAAATAGTTATGTTAGAACTGCTTTGTGTGATTTGGGAGCAGGAGTTAGTGTCATGCCTTTTTCTCTCTATAAGAGACCTCAACTAGAAAAACTAATACCAACAGATATATCTTTGCAAATGGCTGATAAATCTACTACTATTCCTATGGGTATATGTGAGGATGTACCTGTTCAAGTGGCTCATAATTGCTTGATATTAACTGATTTTGTTGTGCTTGAAATGCCTGAAGATGGTAATATGTTTATTATTCTTGGGAGACCTTTTCTTAACACTGCAGGAGCTATTATTAATTGTAATCAAGGAAAGGTGACCTTTAATGTTAATGACAAAGAGTATACTGTCTATTTCCCTAAGAAGACTGATAGGACTTATTGTTTAAATTAAATTGAACATGTTGAGGGCATTCAAGTTGGAGAAATATATTGTCCCATACCAAGAGAAAAATTTTAAAACTATTATGATTGGGACCATTGCTATCAAGGTTGAGGTAACATAATCATTAGTGGAATACAAAATTTTGTTTCATATAAAATTGTTTTGGTAACAAGACCTGATCAACCTTGTTAACAAAGGGATTTTAATGAACAAAACAATGTTTTCACCATGATTACCTCCGCTTGTTTCTATTCTATCCATTTTAGTTTTTGCTTCCGTTTAGTTTACTTTTCTGTTGTTAGTTGCTTGCATGTTAGAGTGTCTTAGAACTTCTATAGTTTTAGCCTTGTTTTGTCATTATATCATTCCAGAAACTTTTTTCTGTCAGAAAATCATTCATCTATGCCTAAAAATTGCTCAAAAATAAAGTGTCTAGAAATTTTCCAGAAAATTCATATTAAAATTTTACGTGAAAAAGGGGCAGAGAAGTGCCTGGAAGGTACCAGGGGGGCCCACCAGGCAGGCACACCACCTGGTGGCATGGCCAGCCCAGGGGCGCGCCTGGCCATGGTGTGGGCCACCCCTGGCCCTCCACTCACTCTCTCACTTCCCACTTTCTTCTCTCTCCCGAGAAAACACCAGTTCATTGCTCGAAATCGCGTCCTTGCTGTTCTTGCCCTCTATTTTTCGATCTCCTTGCTCAGCCCATCTTTGCTGTTGAAATTTGGAGCATTTGTTCTCCGGTATGTGACTCCTCCGCTTGTCCAAGTAGATTTGTGTTTAGTGGTTTGTATCTTGAGTATTTTGCTGCTGAAGGTGACAGGTTATGAGAGCTTGTAAGCTTGTTCAATGCTTAGAGATATTGTTTTGATGCATGTTTAGGCCTCTATAAGTCCCTATGAGTAGTGCCCTTCATTATATATTCACTTTGCAATCACTTGTGTAATAGATGTTTAAATTTCAGAATATCAAAGATGAACAACCACACCTTTGGAGAAATTTTTGAGAGGGATGCACCTAGGACGTCAAGGCCCTCCAGATCAGCCTCTCAGTTTAGGCCTTCATACAACAAAGATCTCATTGCACCATGCTTTCGCAATGAAGGAGATGAGGGGGATGCTCACCCATCTAGTTTTCCTTGTTATACCTTCTTACAAGCTGCAGGGATTCTCGATGATTTCTTGCTATGGATTCAGAGGGTTGGTTTGACCTCATATATGGAAGATGAGAGTGAGCAATATGCCATGCTCACCAAAACTTTCGTTGAGAGTTTCATTTTTACTAACACCCCCTATCAGTCAACTGTTTCTTTCAGAATTTATAATCTGCTGTTTACCATGCCATTGGAAAGATTTTGCAGCATTATAGGTATAGGCATGACAGGGACCGTGAAGAAGATTCAAGGGCGACCCGCTGATTTGCTGGAGCTCTATCGAGGTGTGACCAATGACGATGACCGCATAGCTCAACGCGGGAAGATAAGAAACATCCAACTCCCAGCTCTTAGATACTTTGCCTATTATCTTGCTACTAGCATTCTTCGTAGGGAGAATACGAGTAATATCTCCAACTATCATTTAGCCTTCCTTGCTGCTGCGCTTAACAATGATACTCGGTACAATCTTGGCTCTCTTATTGCTCGCCGCCTAGCTGCTAGGGGACCTATTTATGGGGGCATCATCGCTTCACGTATGGTCAATGCATTAGAGATTTATGTGGATCCAAATGATACTATATTGGCACCACAAAGGCTTGACCTTGCTGCCATGAAAACACATCACTTCGTCGCTACTGACTCCTACATGGACAGTTTAGTATACAGGATGTTGTTTACTGACAGGGATGAAAGGGAGATTCCTTTGCCGCAATCTACTTTGTTCAGTGTTCACAGGAGGCCGTGGTCGCGCTCCAAGAAGGAGGTGGATGAGCAGCTCCTCTTGCTTGGTTTCCACAGGCAGCACCAGGAGGATGTGCCCTCCTACGATTACTCTGCGCACTACGGTGGGGCGTCCTCGAGCTCGCACCAGGACGAGGGTACCTCCTCACCGTACTACGGAGGCGCTCCATCTTGGCCAGCTTGGGATTGGCACCCACTTAGGCCAAAAGCCTAAGGTTGGGGGGAGGTACACCGACATCACACTCATCTCCATATCATGTTCCGTCGGTACTTTGTATATTCATGTTTCGTTGTCTTTTTAGTTTTCAATCTCTCTTGGTTTTTGCTTTCTAAAACACAAAAAGACCAAAAATATTTCTGTTGTTTCTCTTTGTTTGCTTCTTCTTCTTTTTGCCTTGGTCTGTTTTTCCCTTTTTTCTTCGTTTGAACTATTCGAAAAACCCAAAAAGATTTTGCTTTGCTTGTTCTTCCTTTTTGGTTCTTGTTTTTAAAAATCGAAAACACCAAAAATATTTGTTGTTCTTCTTTGGTTTTGTGAGTTTGTTGCAGGGTTCAACAGTCCTCAGTGTAATTTGGTTTTATGTTATTATTCAAGCCACACAAGTGAAGGGCAATAATGAGGATTAATGACAACTTGAGGTGTGGTAAGAGGATGGTAACGAACTATATTTGTTTTCATTTTTGTACATATACTCATCATTGTGGGCATGCTTAGTCTGTTCATGTAGGGTGTATGTTATTTATGGATGCTTAGTAGTTCTTGCTTTCTTTTGATTAGCTCCAGCTCGCTAATAATTTGTAGCATGTCGTATGAACGTTCGCTCGCATTTCTCTATTCATGACTTGGTATGACACTGTGGTATCTCCCTCTGAATGTTTCACTTGAATTGACTTGGCACATGCTCATGCATGCATATGACTGAATCAATAATCAGTTAAGCCTTGATGAATTATTTTGCCTCAGGGGTCTTGAATCACTTTCATGCCATGATTAGTCTTGTTTTGTTGCAAGCATGATTATGACAGTTACTGCTCTCTCGTTTGTCGCTCCCTTACTATTGCTAGCCTTCATTTTCACTGAGTAAGATTTACTCGTGTTTCCAACTCCCCAAAACCAATATTGCCAAAAGTGTCCACCATACCTACCTATTAGCATCATTTGCTATTCCGTGCATGCTCAGTATGCCTTGTTTTCTTCCAAATAAAATGTTTGCTTGTTATGAGAAAGTTAGTTAGTAAAGCTCTCACGAACTTGATGGCACACTTTACTTTCTTGCACTTAATAATCTTGAACCATTGCGTCCATCTTTGTTGCGTATATGCTTGCGCTTTATAAGTTGAAGTTAGCAGAACCATGTATCATGGGGAACGCTTTCAACACTGCATGGGTACTTTGTACCTCATTGATATCATGATTCTTTTGCTTATGGATCCCGGAGGTGTGAAATAAAAGGGGAACTTGTAAGATCATGGAGTTTGTATATGTGTTAGAGAAACGCCTGGGCCACTAGCCTAAGCCATGCCTAATCATGGTGGAAACTTGCAGCATAACCATAATGAGCATTCTATGAAGCATCCTCAATAAAAACCTATGCAAATAGCAAATAAAAAGATCGCTGAGATGCTCATTGTTTGCTTGCCTTGTCATTTTGATTATGGGATAGCGCCTCTATCATGTACAAGGGGTACCCCGTTGGCGGTTCTCTATGATACATATGTACTTACAATGACAAGAGCTTACTTGTGACTGAAGTTGAGTAGCATGAGGTCCGGTACTCTTAAGTAAGGGGCATGAGATTTTAGCTTATAACTTGTCAAGCATATCCTCTTAGTTGTGTCACTTTAACCTTAACCATTTAAAGATGCTTATGATAGGGGCAATAAGAGCTCAAAGCTAATGAGTACCATACTTTCAGCATTTGGAAGCCTTTCAAACTATTCAAAACTTTTCATTTCTTTGTTGAGTCTCCACATATTATATGAGCACTTTCTTGAGAGCATAGTTGTCATTCTTAGTGTAATATGCTTGTCTCAAAACTTGATTATTTGTGTTATGACTTTGATGCTTGTATCTTTGATATCTTTACTTCTAGTCTTCACTTGAACTTCATAGGTGCCTTGGCATTTATGTTTGCTCTACAATCAAAGGCAAGCGAGATACCACTCTATCTTACCTTTTTATGAGCATTGCAATGTTGCTTATGTTTGTGTTTCTTGCTACTTATTATTTTTGAGTTGGAATCTCTTCATAGCTTGCAATGGCTATTAAGTAAACTTAGTTGCATACTCCTTATTATGAATTGCCTGAGTAGCTGATCATATGCTGAGAATATATACATCTTATGATAGCAAATGTGTTCGTGCAAGTTTCTTTTATCGCACCCAGTTTTCAACTGAATGCTTAAGGACAAGCAATAAGCTAAGCTTGGGGGAGTTGATACGTCCAAAACGTATCTACTTTCCTGAACACTTTTGCTATTGTTTTTCCTCTAAACTTGTGTGATTTGGATACAACTAACACGGACTGACACTGTTTTCAGTAGAATTACCTTGATGTCTAGTTTTTGTGCAGAAAATCAACTATCAGAAAAAATCCCGGAAAATATGCCAAAAATCTTATTTTACCAGAAGACTCAAGGAGCCAGAATACAAGACAGAGAGGGGCTGGGGCCCAGCCACACCACCTGGCCGCGCCAGGGGGTGGTCTGGCCGCCCTAGACACCCCATCGGTCTCCCTCTTCGCCTATAAGTTGCCTCCTGACCTAAAAACCTGGGGGGTTCGATGTTTTTCCAGAAAGAGTTCCGTTGCGCCGCCACCACCAGATTCCGTGATTCGGAACCAGAAACTCTGTTCTGGCACCCTGCCGGGACGGGGAATTGGAGGAGATCATCGCCATCATCATCACCATCGCTTCTCCATCGACCAATCATATTTCCCCCATCTATGCGTGAGTAATCCCCCGCTGTAGGCTATGGGGATGGTAGGGATTGGATGAGATCGTTCATGTAATGACATCCAATTGTTAGGGCATGGTGCCTAGTATTATCCACCAGTGCTTTTTGACTTTGTTGCAACTTGTTATGCTTAATGCTTGTCACTAGGGCCCAAGTGCCATGATTTCAGATCTGAACATATTATTGATTCATTATGATAGTATTGTTTATGGTCTTACCTGCAAGTTGTATACACACGTTGTTATCCGAAATCAAAGGCCCCGAAGTTACAGAAATCGGGATAACCGGAGGAAATGGCTTTGTTGTGAGGATCACATGTGTTCACGGAGTGTTAATGCTTTGCTCCAGTGCTCTATTAAAAGGAGCACCTTAATTGCCAGTAGTTCCCTTGAGGCCCCGCTGCAAAAGGGCTGACAGGACAAAAGATGTTGTGCAAGTTCTCATTGCGAGCACGTATGACTATATATGGAACACATGCCTATGATTATTTAGTACTTGGATGCTTTATCTTATTTATCTGCAAATGCCCTATGTTCTGATTGCTATATGAATTGTCTTGTTCATGCAACGCCTGTCCATCCATCCCTATGCCTACCGCGCTTTAATCCTACTGTTTACTGCAATTTCTACTACTGTCTTTACTTTTACTACTGCTATTACTTTCCTACTATAAAACTGTTGCTACTGATAAACTGCTATGAACAAGATTGTTTTCAGGTGCAGCTGAATTGACAACTCAGTTGTTAAGGCTTATAAATATTCTTTGGCTCCCCTTGTGGCGAATCAATAAATTGGGTTTCACTTCCCTCGAAAATACTGCGATACACCCCCTATACTTGTGGGTCATCAGCTACCGCTAGTGTTGCGGTATGAATGCGTGTACCACCACAAGGATTTCTAGAGGCGTTTCCTCGCCTAGAAGCACAAAGCAGCGGGTGTGCATGTTCGGAGGCAAGTTCGAGCCAGGGATGGATTACCACAATCTTCCCGCTGAATTTGATGACGAGGAGGGTGATGACGGAATAGGCATCGTCGTGAAGCAATAGGACAAGACCATCGTGCTGCGTGGCGTTTGCATGGCTACGACAAGGACGATCCCACATGGTGCGCCACAAAGCTCTCCCAGCGTGACAAGGACGTGCTTTGGACCTAGGAGGCATTGGACTATGGCGCCTGACTCTCTGCGATGGTGGCAGCTCCACTACCGCTTCCAGCGCACACACCACCGCAGGTCGCGTAGCCTAGGAATGCAATTTTAGATATGTGGCCTAGGAAAGAGATGGCCCTGCCGCCACCTGTACAACCTACTTGACCATAGCAGGGGCTCCAGATGCCACAGTTGTACAGTGATCTGACGATGGACGACGATCATTAGCTAGCTCCTGCGTGTAGCTAAGGTTTATTTTTCTATATAAAATATTTTTTAAAATTATTGAAAATGTTTATGGGAGAAAACGTCTGGTCATTGCGGACCATATGGGTCATGCCGCTAGGCGCACTGGCAACCATGACTCATTTTCTGTAGCGGACCGACCCAAACGGATTAAGACAGTAGAAGATCTATTTATATCTATTCCTTTTGCCCGTATCTTATGGCGTATTATTTATTTTGCTTATGATTTGCCCCCTCCGACTAGTGTAACAAATTTATTTAATAATAGGTTAAATGGTGTCGATAAATCATCTAATGTCCGAATTCACATTGGTTTATCAGCGTTATGATGGTCTATTTAGAGATGGAGAAATGATATTACCTTTAACAAATAAAAACTTTTAATCTTTTATAGGTTATCCACACGGTGGCGTATTTGGTGCAACTTTGGGCGTTCCTATCGCCGCAATTTCAGCGGGTATCATGGCTACTAGGTGCAATTGTCTATTTATAGTCACTGGGCACATCTTCAGGCTGTCTGGTTGGCTGTGTTTTAGTCGACTGAAGCATGATGTTCAGTCACTTGTTTCATGTTTTTCGCTGGTTGATACATGCATCAACTTTGTGTGATCCGTGATTTGTAATAAATTTGGATGCTAATTTTTAATAAAAGGTTGTGTGCAGAGATGGAGCTATGTGTAGTTCGAGGGCCCCAAGCCCATGGAACATTCACTTAAAATCCAGTAGTATTTGCCACATTTTTCTCTAAAAATGGTAGTATTTAGCCTGTTTGCCCCTCCCCCCGCCCCCCACATTTGCACCCACAGTAGTTAGGTCCAAGCTCCGCCAGTGGTTGTGTGCATCGACTGATGTAGAGGGCAGGGTCTTATTCCCTTTTTTGAAAAGTAAATGGACTAAGAAGGACCGTTTGAGTATTCTAAAAGGATCTAAAAAATCTGAACCATAGGAGGACTGAAACTAATCATACCCGGACCATCCGCGATAACCATGAAGGGCTAAAACACACTATAGACAGCGCGGTGAAGTGCGCTTATCCATCTAGTGCAATAAGAACGATTTGAGTTTGCATCTCATGAATCAAGTAGTACAAGTAATTCCAATGCAAAGAGCAACGAAGGTGCATTTCTTCCTTGCGATTCTTGGAAAAGGAAAAATAATAATTTTTCTTGGTCTTAGCTCATACATGATTTCGTAGCAAGACGAGACATCTTTCTTTACTATACGAGACGTCTTCTCTTTTGTACTTTTTTTTATTATGTTATAATTTGAGAACCATGGAGACATTAATGATTGGATCCAATATTAAGAGAAAAGTACTTTTATAAATAAGACATAATGCATAGCGTAAGATAGCCTTATCTAACATTATACATGCCTTTAATTCGTTTATATTCATGCCCATGCATTCGTTGTGCACATAAGAAAGAACTACAATCGCTATGTGCATAAAACAAGACACACTAAATGACCTGCAAAAAAAATCAGATGTCGATTCTATATTTCTATATACTATTTGTTTGCCGCATAGCATATGTGTTTTCAAGGTCCATTTTCACCGATGGCCCTGTATAAGGGCTTCAGAACTTGATCCCACATGGGATGCTTTGACCAAAAAAAAAAATGTGCTCGGTTATGGGACATGCAATAATGCATTAAAAATATGTAAATGGTTAATAAAATGGTCTTCTTAAAATCAGTAATTATATTTTCAGAGTTGTTTTCTACCAATTATAGTTGGAAAACAAATCATTTTCAGAGTTGTTTTCTAGCAATTATTGTTTGCATGGTAATAAATTATGGGGGTGATTAAAATTATATTTTAAAACCCGTGACTAAGAGAAGAAATTTTTTCAGTAGATAAAAGTGTCTAATCTTTCTAACCAAAAGTTGCGTGGCATTGCTAATATAGTACCACTGTAGGTGCTCTTAGTTGCCAACCATTGTAGGGGATGACTTAGCTCTTGGAAGAGATTTGGCTTGTAGAAAAATAAACTAATGGTTAGAGATAAGACAATGTCCTTGTGTTCTTGCTGAATCGTACTGGAAAAGGAATATGGATCATAGACGTAATGGAAAAGGAAGACAATATGACTATGATGGCCACCACTCACCCTGTTCAAAAACTTTCCTTTTTGGAGAGCTTCATGACCTCTTTGATTCAAATGAATATTGGAAGAAAAACGCATAGGAAATTTTCTTATGTTGACACTATCCATCCAATTGATTTAAAGATGTGGAGAATAATAAAATTAGATATATTTTTCCAATTTAATGCGGATTTCAAAGGGATATTAACAAATAAATTTTTATAATCCACTCAAATCTCCTTTTTACATTTCTATGCACAAAGGACTTACCTTTGCGTAATTTAACCTTGATTTGATTATTCCTTTTAGGATTCCTATATTTTTTTTCTATTCTTGTGAATGAAACACCAAGTTCTACAATTTTTGTGTGTTTTTACAACCCTCTGTTTTGCACATGCAATTTTATTATGTTTATGTGTTTTCCTATCCCTACGTTTTCTAAGTCATGTGAATCAAAGATGCCCTGAATTGGCGGACCTTCCTAAATTTCCAATTACATTATACAAAATCACGTAAACTGTATTCAAAATGCCTAAAGTGAAACTCAAATGTTTCAATCATATCAGATGCTGCTGCTGACGAGCTTTCTCCTTACATTTTAGTACTCCCTCCGTTTACATACAAGGCCATTACTAAAATTACATTTTTCAATATACAATGCCACAAACACTAATCAAGGAAAATTGATTAGATTTCTACCTCGTAAGATTATGCTTATTAATGAGAACGTTGCCTGCAACCATAGAGAAAGACACCACATGCAACATGTTTAATAATCACAGAACATGATAACACTTTCACATAATTGTGCTATTTATTAGTTGAGATTGTTTTCTTGGTACTAGTACTCCCTTCATTTTGGTATAAATGACAGAGATTAAAAATCATGCAATCCCAAAATCCACCTCCTAGACACATAAGCATTTAATTTCAGAGCAATAGCCAATCCGAGAATTAGTAAGAGCCAAATTAGCCTCAATCAGAGAAGCATAGGGCCATAGTTTTGTTATATGTGTCCTTTAAACCGGAATGGAGGGAATACTTTGAATATGAGTTTGTGGGCTTGTATATAAAAACGTAGGTAGTAAAACTAGCCATAGTGGGAGTAACATAATACTTCCGTTCCATTTTAATCTACATCTTAGAAAAAAACAGACAAACTAGTACTGCATTTATTATATGTGGACGAGTAATTCAATCTACATTGAGAATGAGTAGAATCACTTTATTTTATGTGTTTTTGTTGACTAAAAGTTAGAATGTAGATTATTTTAGAATAAATTTTGGCTCTAGAATGTAGAATATTTCAAAACAGAGAGAGTAGATGGTAACATACAATTACATGCAGTGGCAACTAGACAATTTGATAACATGCCATGCCATTAAATGATGAGAAAAAATATTATGACAACTAGCTATGTTATCATAGCGTCACACTTTTTAAGAAAGAAATGTGTCTACGACCTAATTATATAGTCGTCTATGATACTATCTCTTTGTTACTATCCACTATGAAGGTTGTATTTAGACTAGTGTCATACCCATGACATCATTTTAAGTTACTCTCCAATATGAGTAGTCTAACAGAGAAGATAAGCACTCGGCAACACAGAGTTGAAGTGACACGAGCAAGGTGAAACAGGACAACGGTGCACATCGGCATGGATAGTTGTCATCCAGACAAGGCCGGTCCATAAGTTTAGGGGGGCCTTAGGACAACACGATATTAAGAGCACGTTGTTTAAAGTGGAAGAGATTTTCTAGGTTCAAGGGAAGGACATTGCCCCCCTACTATAGAACTTTTTAAAAGATATTTTTAATATTTATGCTAAAATTTTAAAGATTAATCTATGTTAAGCATAATTAGAGTTCTTACTCAACAATGTCTGCCAAGTTTTGCCACTTGTTCCTACACGAAAATTCCACAAAAGAAATATTAGTGTAATGCAATAGCAAGTTAAATAATATGTACATTTGATGGTTTAATGGTCTTTAAAATCTCGGTAAAAATTGAAACTATTTATTTACATTTATCGATGATACTTATTTCTACCAATTGTTTCCTGTGTATACACACATATATATACACACATGTACCTCTAAAATTAATTACAGCACAACATTTTGAAAGTACCAGATCCATATGCATATGCCGATGCAAAAAATGAATAAAAAAGTAGACATATTAGACACACGATTAATATTTGGATAAAATAGTCTCTCGAACATGTATGATGCGACAAGTAGAGCCGTTGGAATCGGCTAAAAGCCCCCTTGTGAAATGGTATAATTATTTGATTGCATCTTTAGTCTGCATTAATAAATACTCACAATCTTATAAAAACACATAAAGGGAGTTGTTGGTCTACACATTGGAGAGGCTAGACAAATGGAGCATCGAGAAAATATTAAAAAATCTTCCCAAAAAAAGAGAAAATATTAAAAAATGATAGACTATTTTTTTGAGAAAGTCGGAGTAGAGAAATTGTAGACTATAGCTCGGACCATCAATATTTTCTAAAATTACTGTACACTAGTGAATCTCGAAAAAATATAGACATACAAATAAGTCTTTGGCCAGGCCCTGCCTCATGGGGCCCGCGACAAGCGCCCTCTTCTCCGCCTATGGGCCCCTGGAGCTCAGGCCCTGCCTCATGGGGCCCGCGACAAGCGCCCTCTTCTCCGCCTATGGGCCCCTGGAGCTTGCAACATGCACAACGTTAAAAGACGGAGCCGGTGACCATCGTTGAGAGGGTCCTATGCACCGACGACATGCCGCACGACCCCTTGCCCATGGGCCTGGCGCATTTTACGTGAATTAGTTTTACTATCCGGTTTCTTGCCATTTTTTCGTTAGTAATGGTTTTCATCGATTTTTTAGGTTTTCGAAAAGATTCGAACATTTTTGGAACTTTGTACGTTTTTAAAATCCTAACTTTTTTCAATCTGAACAATTATTAAAATCTGAACATTTTCTGAATCTTATCATTTTTAAAATTTAAATATTTTTAAAATATAAATATATTTTGAATATGAACATTTTTTGAATCTGAACATTTTTAAAGTTGAACCTTTCTGAATCTGAAAAAGAAACAGAAAAGAGAAAAAGAAATAGAAAGTAAGAGAAAAGAAAGCCGAACTGGGCCGGCCCCTACCGCGCGCGGTAGGAGCGAACCTGGTCGGTATATAGGATTTGCGCCGTCGTTGGGAGTTGGGACCGAGGGTCGCAGTGTCACTGTGTCTGGCCCGGACGTCAAGTCGTACTGTCAGGCTGGGCCACGTTGGGCCAGAACAGACCAAACGCCGGTATGGCCACGTGAACATAGAGGGCCCTCTAAAATTTGTGAACAAAGAAGGCCCGTAAATCTTACACGTCACTGAACTAATCCACTTCACCTGAATCATCCACCAACCCCTTCCGCTCCGGCCGGCCTCACCTCACCGCACTCGGACGAAGGAGAAAACAAAACCATGCCCCCTCCCGGCCAACTGCTTCCCTTGACCCGCTCACTTCTGCCCCCCTCCGGTCCTCTCCTCCTCTCCGGCCGCCGGCGCCGTACTCCTCCCACCCGCGCTCAAACACCGCCTGCGCTTCCATGGCAGCCCCGCCGCCTCCTGTGTCCCGCTCCTCTTCAGCCGCTCCGGCCTCTGGCCAGGACCCGTCCCGCTTCTGCGCCTCCTGGGGTTTCCGCGGCCGGTGGAGGCGAGGCTCAGGCTGTGGCGGCGGAGTTCATGACCTCTGAGCGGGTGAAGGTGGCGGCGATGCTGGGGCTGGCCCTCGCGCTCTGCAACGCCGACCGCGTCGTCATGTCCGTGGCCATCGTCCCGCTCTCCCAGGCGTACGGATGGACCCCGTCTTTCGCCGGCGTCGTGCAGGTTACCAGCTCTTGTTGCTTATATTTACTGTCTCTTGGCTGCACTGCACACTACTACTCAACTTGTGACTGGAAACACTGCGACGATTAAGGTTTAATAACAATGTGGTCCAGTGCTCAATTGCAATTACGGTTTAATACTTGAATGGAAATGGGGTGGTGGCTGGGGATGACACGCTGGTATAAGATTTAGTACATTTTCCACTAAATCAATGAATCAGGTGTTAATTCTTCCAGTTTCGTCCACATTATGCACCACACATAGTTTCCTCACTTGGAGCTGTAGTGTAAGTAATATACCAACTATTACATCTGTCTGTTCACCCTAACCAAAATATGGGGTGCCCACTGGCTATACTGTTCTAGTTTTCTATATGACCATGTGCATCTTCCTTGAATGATATGCTGGTGCCATTGTGTTTTTGCTCCATACAGTCGTCCTTCCTTTGGGGATATCTAATATCACCTATAATTGGTGGAGCGCTTGTTGACTACTATGGCGGGAGGCGAGTCATGGCTTATGGTGTGGCTTTATGGTCCTTCGCTACATTCCTTTCCCCTTGGGCAGCTGGTCGCTCACTGTGGTTATTCATCTCAACCAGAGTTCTGCTCGGTGTTGCAGAAGGAGTGGCATTGCCATGCATGAACAATATGGTATTAAGGTATTTCTTTGGATTTCTGTTCCTTTTGTTCACTTGATGAGTCTTCACACTTTTACTAGAACATAGTATTAGTATTTCTTTGTGCTGCGCTGCCCATCAAGATTTATGAAAATGTTCACATTGGGCCTTTTCTTATAGGTGGTTTCCTCGCACTGAACGATCTAGTGCTGTTGGGATTGCCATGGCTGGTTTTCAGCTCGGAAATACCATAGGCTTACTTCTTTCTCCTATTATCATGTCACGAGCTGGAATATTTGGACCATTTGTGATTTTTGGTTTGTTTGGATTTCTGTGGGTGCTGGTATGGATATCCGCTATATCAGGAACTCCTGCTGAACATCCTCAAATATCAGCATATGAACTAGAGTATATAACCAAGGGTCAGAAATTGGTGAAACCTCAAGTTCAAGGTGAAAAACTAAGAAAGGTCCCTCCCTTCAGCAAACTACTTTCTAAATGGCCGACCTGGGCTCTAATTTCTGCAAACGCTATGCATAGCTGGGTAACTCCTATAAACATAACTCTTGCTAATTCATGGTTGTTGTGCCATGCAAAGAATACTGTTTGGAATGATCCTTGAGGGCTGCGCTATTTTTTCAGGGCTATTTCGTCATCCTTTCATGGATGCCAGTGTATTTCAAAACTGTAAGTGCTGATTCTGCTTCATGTTCTTGAATAAAGTACTAATTCTCCATGTGTTTTATTTCATATTGTCTTATGGTGATCAGATATTTCATGTCAATCTGAGAGAAGCTGCATGGTTTAGTGCGATTCCCTGGGTTATGATGGCAATTTTAGGCTATGTGGCTGGTGTTGTATCAGACACACTTATCCGAAATGGCACAAGCATTACTTTAACTCGGAAGATAATGCAGGTGCGTTGATGAATATTTTCAGGTCAAATAGAAGTGAAAAATAAAGAGTGTAGTTATAGTTTTTTTAATTAAATATGATCTTCAGTGCACATCCACATTCTTACCGAATTTAACATGATTTGTGATATACCATGATCTAACCACTGGCAATTGGTTTCACAAGATACATCAACTGAGATCTTCAAAATTTGGTGACCATTGCATGTTTCAAATGTAAGGCGTCGATCTTTTCGACTCAACTATTGACATACTTGACCGACTTGTCATGAACAACAACTTCACTAACCTACCCATTTTTTGTTATTAACCTTGATCAAATTATAGTCATAGCTTATTGAATACCCATAACACAATTCTCACATTGTAAGGAAACATAAGCCAAGTTTTGTGCGACCATCTGTCATTTATTTAACCAATCTTAATTCTTAAATCAAAATTATGATCTCAATTGTAGATATATGCTGCTGGGATTAAAATCCAAGCTTTGACTCTTTGGTATTGCTTCTTGTAGACAATTGGCTTTGTGGGTCCTGGTATTGCTCTTCTTGGTTTAAATGCAGCAAAGAGTCCAGCCATTGCTTCAGCTTGGCTAACAGTTGCTGTTGGTTTGAAGTCCTTTGGTCACTCAGGATTCCTAGTAAATCTTCAGGTATTTAAACTTCCCTACATCAGTTCACTGTGCAATGTAGCCAGTTTTTTCCCCAATTTGGGTTCTCTTTCTTCTCTAACAGAATTCATTGTTAAACTCTTACCAGGAGATTGCACCACAATATGCTGGAGTGCTACATGGTACTAAATATATTCCCTATGGTTTTGCTATAGGTTTTATTCATAGGCATTACATTATCTAATCTATGATGTTTGTCAACAGGAATGTCGAATACGGCCGGAACATTTGCTGCCATTTTGGGAACCATTGGAGCAGGATTCTTTGTTGATCGGATGGGCTCTTTTCGTGGATTTATAATATTAACATCACTTTTATACTTCAGCAGCGCACTGTTTTGGGATATCTTTGCTACTGGAGAGCGTGTTGATTTTGATGGCACTGGCTAGCGCCGAAGAGGAACTATACAGTAAGTATCCTAGAAGATAACATCATGAAGTGATGATTCACTGCAGATTACCCTGCCATCATCATCTGGAATAGTACCGGAAAGTTCCATGAACCCAGAGATAAGCAGTACAATTATGACACTCCTGAACTACAACATCGTGTGCTTCAACATATCGGAAGTATGTGGTGAGTTGGTCTATTGTGGAAGTAGAGTATCTGATATGGATAACGGATTTAGCTACTGAGATCATGTGAGTTTTTCTGCTGGGCGACTGATGTGAATGTCAAGGATACCTGAAGCAGAATCAGAGAATAAGTATCTGTGTAGGCGCCGTACAAGGGATGGTGAACTGGCAATGGTAGTGGTAGACTCAAAATGATTGGCAGGATAGTTGAAAGCTTAATCTGGATAAGGCAAGAGTTGCCATTGTTTAAATTGCTAGTTGATCTCATCCCATTTATTATCATGATTAGTGGAGAAGTGAGAACAGGAACTCACAAACATGTGTAAAGATTACAATATAAATCGCGGAGGGCTTTCTAAAATCGTGTTCTTGTTTTTACAATGTTTGTTCACTTTAGTTGGAATCGTCGTTTCATAATGTATAATGTCTGTCCACAGACGTAAGTAGAATTTGCTTTATAACTGATATTTGAGATGTGAAAGATGTAGGAGTAGTACGTATAAGCAGATCACCTTCCGTTAAATATTGCCGCCTCATTGGTCCGTGCAAATAGTGTGTTGGACAAATAAACACAAGTGTGGACTGTCATATCTTTTTGTTTTGAACTTGTGGGACTGGCCTATAACAAAAATACTGAACCTTTGGGTGCCAAAATTTCATGAAAAAGTGCCTTTTAGATCGCGTGCTGTTGGCATATGAAATTTTAGTGAAACAGTTTTGTTTTTGGCAATAGAAACACAAAGTTGCATTGGAACCCAATCCAACTGATTCCACAGATGTCCAGGCAAAGATATTCGGGTGTTTTAGTGTCTGAAACGAAAGTTTCCGTGTACAACTCTGACGGCGGTTAACAAAACAAAAAAGAGACTAGGCTTCAGGGTGAAGAGACCCCTTGGCTTTGTCCTTAGAGTATGAGGAGCTGGAGCCCGGGTGGGCTGAGTGGAACATCAGCGGTTAACAAACAAACCATGCAAATCGAAATCTAGTACACTACTAAATCGATCGAAACAAAGCAAAGGAGCTGCACAACGGACGACGGCGACAATGGACGAAGCAGGTAATGACTTC
This sequence comes from Avena sativa, assembly GCA_916181665.1. Taxonomy (NCBI): domain Eukaryota; kingdom Viridiplantae; phylum Streptophyta; class Magnoliopsida; order Poales; family Poaceae; genus Avena; species Avena sativa. The sequence continues at coordinate 620,064,860 of OV702288.1, read as the reverse complement.
CCCACGGACGTCCTGGTGGAGATCCTTCAGCGGCTCCCCCCGAGCTCCCGGCGGCGGGTCCGTCTCGTCTGCCGGCACTGGCGCGGCGCCGTGGACGACCGCACGCCGGAGATGCAGAACCGCGCCGTCATGGCGCTCGTCTCCGTCAAGAACGCGAGCAGGTGGACGGGGACGAGCACGGCGTCCGCGTACGTGGTCGACGACCTGCCGGGAGGGCGCTGCAGAGGGGCGTGGACCGGCAATGGCGACGTGCACGTGATCGGCACATGCAACGGCATCATAAGCGTGTGCGACGACGGGAAGCCCGGCGGCGCCGTCACTCTGGTAAATCCGGCCACCGGCGAGACGCTGTCCGTCCCGCCCCTGCCGCGCCACTACCACTACTCGTCGGGGAAGGGGCAGCCCGCGCCATCCGTGAGGTGGCACGAGGCGTACAGCTTCGGGTACCACCCGGTGACCGGGCGGTACAAGGTCGTGTACGTCCCGTGCTACCTGGACTCAGCCTCGAACCCGGTCGGTGGGTGGCTCGACATGGCACACGTGTTCACGCTGGGGGAGGCGGCGTGGGGGAACGTGCCGCTGCCAGCCGCCGTCCGCGCGAGCGGCAGCGGCGGCCTCGTCAGCTTCGACGGCGCCACGTACTGGCTCGGGAAGGGCGCCCGGAAGATGGTGTCGTTAGACCTCGGGGACGAGCACCTCGCCGCCTGGCCGCTTCCGATGACCGCGAAACCGGGCGACGGCTTCAGGCTGATGGTGGTGCGCGGGAAGCTCGGCGTCGCCGTCGACAGGATTATGGATGGCAAGACGGATGTGTGGGTTCTCGAGGGAAGGAGATGGAAACACCGGTACGACGTGCAGCTGCACAGGTGGGAGCGGCTCACGAGCCCGCACTTCGCCCACGGTAAGTACTTCCTGGCAACGAAGGGGCTGTGGGTGGGCTCTGTTCTGTACGGGCATATGCTGGACGACGGCGACGAGAGGAGCTCGATACGGCTGTGCGACTTGGTGCTGACCAGGGAGCTGGTGCCGGTGGTCGACTTGGACGGCTACATCGACCGGACGTTCGCTTACGTCGAGACCACGGAGCCGCTATGTGTTTACAAACAAGTTCAACACAAACCAAACAGCAACGTCCAGGAGAAGCTTTCAACAACAGATCAAAAGCTTGCGCCGGAGCTGTAGAGAGAATAATAAGCAAACTAGGAAAAGCAAAGACTAACGAATTATCCAACGCCCCTCGCGGTTTCGAAAGGAAGCATGAAGAACACTGTTTAGCAATGATCATTGAGGGATATATGCTGTTTTACAGGCCTATTTCATCATCCTTCCCCTTTGTATTTCAAAACAGCAAAGACCTGATTCTGCTTCATGTTCTTGAATAAAGGACTAACTAGATAGGTAAGTGCGCTTCGCCGCGCCGCCTACACTCTGTTTTGACATTGTATAAAACGCATGGTGTCCTTGAAGGTATTTTTGACCGTGTGGTTGCCAATTGTAATACCCTTTGACTTTGCTAATTCCACCAACAAGTCTAAAAGTGTCATTCATGCTATTATCATGATAATCTGATGGCATGGTTCCATTGTTATTCATGACATGCCTATTGTTAGCCATGATCTAACAAAAACCATTCTGTAAGAACTCATGGAATAAGTGTTTCCAAATAACATATAAATAAAATCTAAGAATAATAACCTATGAAGAGGCCAGGATTTCAATAGAAGATAGTGTTGGACCATGTCCCTCCATATGGAGGTGTGTTGGCAGCCCAACAACAACCCGTGAAGTCCAACATGTTTCAACCGTTGAAATCGATGTTCGTATCCAACGGCTGAGGTGCTCCTTGGGAGAGGAGTAGAAAAGAAAACCCTAGCCACCCTTGGTGGCTGTGAGTGTCTCAATCAGAGAGTGAGCAAGTGTGAGAAGCAAGTCATCGTGGCTGCTACTGAGAAAGGGTGAGAGAACACACAAGAACACAACGAGAAGAGAGGAAGAAGAAGGAGATGTGATTTCTGTCCAGATTTCTGAGATCTGACCGGTCTGTCTTCAAGCTGGTGTTTGTAGGCTCAAAGGTATTTGGATTGACTCTAAACTTGGTGAGCTCGTTCCTTGCTTTGAGTACTTTGATCTGGTTAGCTGGTTTGTGGTTTGGGTCAGTATAGCTTCAGATTTGGAAGCGATTTATTCAGTTCGGGCTGCTGTATTTTTAGCACAGAGCAGTTTTGGTAGACGAACCATTTAGGCAGACAAACGGTGTCCTATTGACCTGAAATTTGGTGTGTATGTTGGGTACTCGTATGTCAGCTTGTCTACCAAGTTTGGTGCTGATTGGATCTGCGGTTTAAGAGAAGTTTGCTGATTACCGAAGAGGACAAAAACTGAGATACTCTACTTTGCTGTAATCTTTCTCTCAAGTGGTTATTGTTGTTGTTGCCGGTTGGCATCATGCTGATTGTGTTGTACATCTTTAGATGTTCTAGAGAAGACTCTGTACCCAGGTTGCTCATAGTGAAGCTCGCGTGGACCGGTTGGTCCACACCCGTGGTTTTTTCCTCCTCACCTTGAGGAGGTTTTTCCACGTAAATCCTTGTGTCACCTGTGCATGTGCTCGTTGTTTTATTTCCGCTACATATATATTGATTGAAACTATCCTCGAAGTTTACCGCAAGAAGGAGCGAGGAGGTTGTGTATCCTCTTCCTCTCCCAACAAAGTGATATCAGAGCTGAGGTTTAGGTTTGTATTCAGTTTCAGAGCAAGGTTTGTTTTGGGCTGATTGCATTTGCTTATTCAGTTTCAGAGCGAGGAAGTGAATACCAACAGAATGATTTCTTTGAATGATACAAATTATCAATCTTGGAAGTGCAAGATGAAAGACTTGTTATATGTGAAGGATTACTGGATGCCGATATTCTCCACTGAGATGCCGAGTGATATGAAAGAAGATCAGTGGGAGCTACTTCATCTCCAAACTTGTGTGTTCATCCGACAATGGGTGGATGATAATGTTTTGAACCATATCATTGAGGAGACACATTCACGTATCTTATGGCAGAAATTGGACGAGTTGTATGCCCGCAAAGAAGGTACCAATAAGACGTTTTTGATCAAGAAATTGATGCGTTTGAGGTACAAGGAGGGCACTCCAATTGCAGATCATGTAAATGAATTTCAGGGCTTTATAAATCAGCTATCTTCAATGGGAATTGCATTTGAAGATGAAGTGAGAGCCTTGCTGCTACTTGGCTCATTACCGGACACTTGGGAGACCTTTAAGGTCACCGTGTGCAATTCAGCACCTAATGGAGGTGTCACTTGGAACCTTGTGAAGACCAAGGTACTAAATGAAGAGTCCAGAAAAATTGCTGATAAGGACGGTTCTTCCTCACATTCTGAAATGTTAGTGACCGGGTCACGGGGAGAGAAGCAAGAGTAAAGGTCCGAGTAAGGGAGGATAAAGAAGTAAAAACAAATCAAGAGGCAAAGACAAGTATGCTGGTGTTATATGCCATCACTGCCGTGAGAAGGGTCACATCAAGTGGTATTGTGAACAATGGAAGAAAGACAAAAAGAAAAAGAAGAAAGTTCAGAAACAGACCGATAGTGACAGTGAGGGAGGCCGGATTACTACGGTAGAGGAGATCATGTTTCTCATGCATGAAGAACATGATGGCAGCGGTGTTTCCACCATTGAGGAGAGGATCACTGTAGTTTCTGATGATACCATCAACTTTGCAGATGGTGATGAGATGACTTGGATTCCGGACAGCGGTGCTACCAAACATGCTACATATCATAGAGAGCTCTTCACTAACTACACAGCGGGTGATTTTGGTGTTGTGAAGATGGTAAATAATGATAGAGCAAAAATCATTAGAAGAGGAGATGTGCACTTGGAGACTGAAAATGGTACGACACTAGTCCTAAGGTCGGTGAGGCATGTTGTGGCCCTGAAGATCAACATTATCTCAGTTGGATTGCTTGATAGAGATGGATACTTAGCAGATTTGGAAATGAACAGTACAAGCTCACCAAAGGAAATCTGATTGTTGCAAAAGGTAGCATGGTTTCAGTTTTGTATCATGTTCATGCTAAGCTTTCTGCTGCTTGTGTCAGTGCATTGCAGAAAGAGGATGTGTGTGCCCTATGGCACAAGAGACTTGGGCACATGAGTGAGAAGGGGATGACGGTGCTAGTGAAGAAAAATATGTTGAAAGGTGTGAAGGGTGTTCACATCAAGAAATGTTCAGATTGTCTAGCGGGAAAGCAACACAGAGTTGTGTTCAAGAGTCAACCTCCTCACAAGAAGCCCGAGGTGCTAGACTTGATACATTCCGATGTTTGCAAAGTGTTGATGAGGTCATTGGGTGGAGCAAAGTACTTTGTCACATTTATTGATGACTTTTCCGAGAAGGTTTGGGTCTATGTTTTGAAGAACAAACATCAAGTACTAAGTATGTTCAAGCAATTCCAAGTCTCAGTTGAGAGAGAAACTGAGAAGAAGATTAAGTGCATTTGCACTGATAATGGGGGAGAGTATATTCGCCCATTTGATGCCTATTGCAAGGAGTAGGGAATTAGGCACCAATTTACTCCTCTGAAGACACCACAACTGAATGGTCTTGCTGAGAGGATGAACATGACAATTTTTGAGAGAGTTAGATGCTTGCTATCGAGTGCAAAGTTGCCTAAACATTATTGGGGTGAGACTTTGTCGACTGTAATTTATCTTATTAATCTCTCACCAAGTTATCAATTGTAGGGAGATGTTCCAAACAGGGTCTTTTATGACAATGACGTCTCGTATGAGCACCTGAAGGTTTTTGGGTGCAAGGCCTTTGTTCATATCCCTCAAGATGAAAGGTCAAAGCTTGATTCAAAGACACGACAGTGTATATTTCTTGGCTAAGGAGGTGATCAGTTCGGCTATAAGTTGTATGATCCAATAGCAAGAAAGGTTGTGAGAAGCCGTGATGTTGTGTTTGTTCAAGACCAAACAATTGAGGATATTGTGAAGACAAAGGTGCAGGCTCCGGTGCATGTTCCTCCTCGAAATCAGCATCAAGACAGATCTGATTCTGACCCAGTTCCTGCAGATTCAGCTGAAGATGATGATGAAGAAGATGTGCAAGGTGATGCGCATAGTGGTACAGGTGAAGATGCTCCCCAACTGCAAGAGTATGATGCTGAAGAAGATGATCATGATCAGCAAGCACCTGAACCAGATAGTCCACCAGCTGCTCCACTCAGACGGTCCATCCGAGGCCGTGTTCCTTCCACCAGGTACGATTTAGACCAATATGTGGTGTTATTTTCTGATGGTTCAGAACCTGAGTGCTTTCAAGATGTAATGAAAGATGAGAACAAGAAGGAGTGGAATAAGGCTATGCAAGAAGAGATGTATTCCTTGCATAAGAATCATACTTATGAGCTGGTGAAGTTTCCCAAGGGCAAGAAAGTTTTAAAGAACAAGTGGGTCTACAGAATCAAGGAAGAAGAGCACACGTCACATCCAAGGTACAAGGCCAGGCTAGTTGTAAAAGGATTTAGTCAGAGAAAAGGTATTAACTTTGATGAAATATTTTCTCCGGTGGTGATTATGACATCGATCCGAATGATCCTTGGCATGGCAGCAAGTCTCAACTTGGAGGTTGAGAAAATGGATGTGAAAACAGCTTTCCTTCATGGAGAGTTGGAGGAAGAAATCTACATGGAGCAGCCTGAGGGGTTTCTTGTTAAAGGCAAAGAAGACTATGTGTGCAAATTGAAGAAAAGTCTCTATGGCCTGAAACAGGGAATGTTCGTTTGCGATACCAAACTTGGTGGGTGAGCGCACCGCGGTACCCGAGTTGCCATCAATCGCGCGGAGGGGCCATAGTAGATTCGCCAATTGTCCATAAGGTCCAAATGGGGGTGAATACAAATCTAACGGCCAAACGGTCGTTTGACCCAGACGAAAAACGGTTGAACTCAAATACCGCCGTTAGGTCAACTCTTCTTGGCCCGCCATGTCAGTATTCCCCGTTATCTTTTGCGGTCGTGGACTAGCTTACCCCTGCGTGGACCAGATCCCTGAGTGGACGAGATCTATTTCTTTGCTCTGCTTTGGACTTCTCCCCTGCTCCCCTCCCCATAACATTTGCTCAGCTCCGGCTGCTCGTCTCAGATCGGAGCTCGCACTTGCTCTAATTTGCGTCTCCGCCATGTCCGGTCAACCTCCCATGCCTCTAATCAAAGCTCACAGCCGTCGCTGTTACATCGTCCGCCGTATCGGAGCTTCGCGTCCCCGGACTAATATCTCGCCTCTGGCTAGTCCTTCTCACACGGCGAAGCACGTCCCGTCGGGCAATCCAGGCCGGCGACCGGCCTCGGGAAGTTGCATGCTGCCGCGCACCCCAGGCATGGTAGCCCTGGCACAGCAGTTCGACGACCACGCTCTCATGGCCACCGTGCTGGGCGCCGTCCCGCTGTGTCGCCGACAGAGTTGCTGTCGGCTTTCAGGTCTCGTTTTGGGATTAGACGAAATGAGGTAAACATTGAGGTATGTGCGCCGCCATTCGATTTTTTCGTCCAGTTCGAGCACAGCTCAGACACCGAGCGTGTTCTGCATTCTTCCCGTTCTTTCGAGTGCTACGGGGAGAAAATGAGCTTCATGTGTTGGCATCGCGCCTGTGGGTGGGACGATCGCTTGGGGCAGCTTCGTTTCTTCTCCAAACTCGGCTTTGACGGCCTCCCATTGGATGCTTGGGAGCCGGAGGCGCTCAAGCAGGTCGTCAGTAGCCTTGGTGGCGAGCTGGTAGAAATCGTGCCACCGAGCAACAGATGGGTCATCGAGGTAAAGGCGTGGCTGAAAGATCCTAACGCCGTTCCTAAGATGTACGAGGTGCAGATTCCAAGCAGGGCAGGGCGAAGGCTTTGCTGGAAGCACCCGGTCATCATCCACCTGGAGGAGGTTCTGGACTCGGTACATGGCATTCAGGGCCCCGAAGAGGCTGCCAGAAAGCGCCCTCGTCGCCTGCAGTGTTGTCCTGGAAGGATCGATGGCACAGGACCACCAACGTTTCGCGACGGGCACACAGTTTCGGTAGGGGGACCGGGCTTGGACGAGCTGGTGGTTCTGATTTCCCTCGAGTGAAGACAGAGCTCTAGTGAATTGTCGTGGTATGTGTGGCTAATGAATTTGTAGTATGGAGAGCGTAGCAGGAAGTTAGCATCGACTAAAAATGTGTAATAGTTTGAATCGATGTAGTACGTGTGTGTAATAGTTTGAAGTAGTATGTGTGTGTAATAGTTTGAATCAATGTAGTATGTGTGGGTAATGAATTTTATGTAGTGTGTGTGTGTGTAATAGTTTGAATCGATGTAGTTGAACACCGTGCTTTATAATTTCTATGAATAACCAAGGACAACCTCATGAAAAGAGAGGGTGGTCTAGTAATGAGCAATGTCAATTCTGTGGATGCCAGGAAAATGTAGTCCATCTCCTCTTCAAGTACTCCCTCCGTTTCAAAATATAAGATGTTTTAGCTTTGTTAATGGAGCGTATCTAGACATCTTTTAGTGACGGTGCTTTCTAAACCTAGATGAACCTACATACTAAAAGGGGACTAGATATACTTCATTCACAAAGCTAAAACATCTTATATTTTAAAACGGAGGGAGTACAAGGTAGCTACATTTGTAACACGTTGAACTGCAGGACCATTTTGCAGGCAACACAAGACAAAGGAAAAAATGGTTTATAGCACAGACAGCAGACGCAAAATCTGTAGTCTGGGATAAAAAGATGCCAGTTAACTAGATTGAACCACGACTAGTAATTGAAGGAAATAGGTACTTGATAGTATTTGCTTACAATAGTAGTACTTCCATACAAAAGGGTCTTATACCTGCACAAAAGTGAGCTAAACTTCCTACTAGTTTATAGAATAATTCGTCAGCATTTCATCTACAAAAGCCATTCTTCAGTCTGAACTTAACTATTCTACACTGAAGAAACTACAGATCTCCACCAGAAAAGTTGGCTGGCCAATTGCCTTGAGAGGACATAAGTTCTTTGATCATTTAACCCAAACTGATCTATTGCCTTCCCACCAAACTACAAGAAATCTGCATCGTTCATGCACGAGCAATTTGCGCGCGCCAGTCCCGGTTCAGTTGGACCATCCGTGCCACCGCAACGATTTCTTCGAAACTGAAATTCGACATCTCCTTCTCGGGATCGTAGGTCCGTGTGAACTCGAACCTGAATTCCGGGGCTGAGCTGATGCCCACCACCGGCTCCGGCTGTCGAACAATCTAGCATGCTGAGTGTAGACGCTTGGTCGCCGCCACGGTACGGCCTTCGACGGTGCGTAGGATGGAGCGTCTTTGCCGCAGACGGCGTGCTCCTAGCCTACCCCACTGAGGTAAGGTAGTCTGCGCTGAAGCGTGGACGCGAGAGTTCCTAGACTTTGGCGCTGCCCTGTTCGAGGGTGTGTACCCTCGGCGGCGGCATGCTCTCATGAATGATTTGATACGTACCTTGTTCCCACTGCCTAGAGCATGCCGTAATGCCGCCACGCGATTTCTCCACATTGCTCTCTTGGCCCTGCGTGCCGCATCTAGCGCCGACGATGGCGCAGTCACCACCATGGCCGATTCGGCACATTCGGGAAAATCATCCGCCTGGCAGGGCAATGGGAGACCGGCCTTGAAGTAGAGCTTCATGGCCTGCCTTAGAGGGGCTAAATACCCTAGTTTCAGCGGCTGTCGTGGTGGCGGCGGCGGCTTAGGCGGGGTCATGTTACCCTAGTTGGTGCGGCGCGGAGGAGCTGCGCAAGGTGAACTGTGGTTAGCCAGAGAAGGGGAGTGAAAGACTGACAGTAGGTTTGGACTACGGGCACACGTGAAAATAACCATTTCCCATTTCCTTAGAGGGTAATAATTCGACACTCGTTGCATTAACAGCTCAATCTTTATTTCCCTTCTCAGCATAAGAGTGCGAACGTATAAAAAAGATCGGTCATGGCTATCCACCTCATCGGGCAATGTACCAGGACAGGTAGGAGACGGGACCGGGTTTCATTTTAGAAATGTTGACGACTGTGCCCTTATGTTTATATGATATTATTTATATGCCACCATGTACCGTCGAGTGTAGCAACACCATCAGAAACAGGGGATAACGACGTGGCGTGTTTTATTTTTTAAAGGGCATCAGAAACAGGGGATGCCGACGTGGCATGTTTTTTGACTAGCGGGCCTGCCCCCTCCACCTTCAACAGCGCGCATCCCAGGTTCGAGGGGTGGTGCCACCCACCAACACATTATTGTGCAATTTTCCACGTCTGGAAGTGTGTGATCTATCATGATCTAGTTGTTGAGATGGAATTCGGGCACCTTTAAAGTGCGGCGCCAATCGGTGCAGACTTCCCGACAAGCAGCATAGGTGTCGATGTACTCCTCTTTCTCCAGCAAATAGTCGGCGATCTTGCGAAGTGGGTCGGCTGGGAGATCGGCCCAGTTCCTCTTCATCCGGCTACTGGCCATGGCTTACGTGCGGGAATGTTTTGATCAAGGAAGAAAGAAGAACTACCACTGCGAGGAGAGGAAGAAGAGGATAACAGACGAGGGAGACGAAGCGGAACTGCCATTGCAAGGAGACGATGAGACGGGGGAGAAGAAGCGGAACTGCCAATTCAAGTTTGGATCAACGGGATTTTTTCGGAACTAGCGCGTGAACCAGCCATGCACTGCATGCAAGTTTTGATCAAACAGACTGACATGTGGGACCTGCTAAAAAATTCCGTGAAGTGCTCCCCGTGCATAGTGCGCTGACAGGTGGCATGTTTTCTGACAGGCAGGCCCGCCTCCTTCACCTACGATGGCGCGTGTCCCAGGTTCAAGGGCTGGTGCCGCCCACCAACACATTATTGTGCAATTTTCCATGCTTTGTCGCAACCAGCTGCGCTCCGCTCCTCTTCTCTGCTCCTTCCGCCGCCACTCTGCTCAGTCGTGCACCGCTCTCGTCGTCCCCTTGGGCCGTCGTCCTCCCGCCCTCCCCTCCCTGCCATCCCCTCACGTCCCCTCCCCTCCCCTTCATGTTCTGTCTCCTTGCCGCCGCCCACCGCCCAGGCGCGTCTAGAAACGAAAACCGAGAGCCAGCCGTTAGGTTAGGGGCCCAACGACGCTGGTGATCCGGATCCCGCTCGGAGATGGATCCTGCGAGGCTTGAGAGCATGGATATGGGTCCTGCTCGGCTGGAGAGCACGGAATCTCCTTCAATTCTAGAGAGCACAGAGGACAATGAAACGGGGGGAGAGGAAGCGGGGTGCAGAGCTTTGGAGGTATGGAGCCCGGAGAAGGTGTTGTGCGTCCACATTGAAGCGTAAGAACTGTAATTCCTTATCTGCATACCCCAATTAGCGTTTCTAGTCCCGTGGTGATGGCAAGGATATGTGTTGGTAACCGCAGGACGTCTATACAGCTTGTCCTTGAGCATTCTGCTTTGTCAAGCGAGCATGAAGGCACTGAAACGTGTGGCGATGCGAATGATAATGAGAAAGCATATCCAGACGTGGCTGCTGACCCAGATAGGATGGAGAGTAGGGAATATTTGGTTGATTCGAACTTTGAGCCTGACCATGGGACTGATGAGGAAGAGGAATGTGAAGATGTGGAAATGGGATGTAGATACAACGACGAAGACGTGGACATGCCAGTGATACACTTTGACAGGGACAATCCTACAATTGATGAGGGGACTGTCTTTGATAATGTGGAGGACTATAGATATGCAGTTGCAACCTATGCAATCAGAGTTGGGTTCGAATTTATCATTGAAAAGAGCGACCAAAAGAGATTTAGGGTGCACTGTAGGGAAAGTAATGTGTGTAAATGGAGATTACATGCATCTCCAATGCGGGGTGGACACCCATTTCAGGTTGCAATAGCTACATTTAGTTTCAGTCTTTCTCATATTTATTCTGCTGATAACTAACTCTGAATTATTTGGATTCTTATCGAATGGAGATCAAAGTAAACACGAAGAAACACAACTGCCCTAATACTTCTTTAAGTGGTAAAATTAGACCGGCGACTACCAAGTGGGTTGCTGCTACTGTACTTGACTGGGTGAGGCAGGATCATAACATTGGACCAGCTGAACTCAGAGCAAAGATTAGCAAAAAATTTAACGTTCTGATTCCTTATCATAGAGTCTTTGATGGGAAGGAGATGGCTCTAGACTTCATTCAAGGCAAGTGGAATGACAGTTTTCATATGTTGTATAGTTTCAAAGCTCAGGTAGAGAAAACATCACCTGGTAGTGTTGTTGAAATCGATTACGAGGTTGTGAAAGGGAGAGAAAAGGTCTCGAGGGGGGTCAGGTATAAGCAGGCAGATAAGATATGCTTTAGGAGATGTTTTGTCTGCCTGAAGGCATGCTAGAAGGGGTTCCTAGACGGCTGCAGGCCATACTTGGCAATAGGCGCAACTTCTTTAACAGGGAAGTTCAGGGGACATGTTGCTTCTGCTTGTGCTTTGGACGCGCATAATTGGCTTCTACCCGTAGCTTATGCTGTTCTTGAGGGTGAATCAAATGAAATCTAGACATGGTTCATGCAGAGACTACGGGAAGTAATTGGTCACCCTGAAGGCTTGGTGATACGCACCAGTGCATCCGAGGGTCTTGAGAATGCTGTTGATGCTATGTTTCCTGGGGTTGAGCATAGGGAATGCATGCGGCACCTCGCTACTAACTTCACGAAGAGGTTCAAAGGAAAGATCTTTGAAGAGGACTTGTGGCGATCAGCATACACATACATCCCAAGCACGCATGCTACTTACTTGTAGAACATGTATGTAGTGCCAAAGGTGAAAAAAAACCTTGAGGAACATCACACCAAGCTATGGGCCAGAAGCAAGTTTGGTGAGTTAAGCAAGGTGGATTTTGTATGCAATAATTTGGCAGAGAGTTTCAATGATAAGATTTCAGGCATGAAGACACTTGGAATTGTTATTTTGTTGGATGCAATAAGACAGTGCATAATGGTGAAGATAGATTTAAGGCAAAGAATTTGTGCAAGAAAATGTTTAGGCAATAAAATAGTTCCAAAGGTGGTTCTGTTACTGAATGTAAGAACCAGGGCAATGAGAACGATAAAGATGAGGGTGGTCAGAAGTTCTAGAACATTGGCTGAGGTTTATGCAGAATACAAGCGTGGAAGTGAACGAAGGTACATTGTAGACATTGGAAACAAGACTTGTTCATGCAGACAGTGGCAGATTATTGGTCTGCCATGTCACCATGCAATTTACTTCATCTTAAAGCTTAGAGGTAACAGAGCTGGAATAGAGAATTATGTCGACAACTATTTCTCCGTGGACAAGTTTGCTGCAACTTATGTAGAAAACGTACCACCTATGGCCGATGAAAATGATTGGGAGATTGTCGATCCAGGGTTCAAACTTCAACCACCAGTTCATAGGAGGCCACCTGGGAGGCCTAGAAAGCTAAGGATCGAAGCCTCCACTGATAAAGGTCCAAGGCTAGGAGCTAGGAAAAGGAAATGCGGACGTTGTGGCAGATTCGGCCATATCAAGAGGTTGTGCAAAAACCCAGTTACACATGCTATTGTCCCTGTTCACACCCCGGTGGCAGAAAATGAGGCTTCTCAGCCAGAACTGGCGGAAGAGCAGCGCGAAGACGGTGATGAGCACTCGGAGGAAAACGTACATAAGCAGCCAATTTATGAAAAATTGGAGGTGCCGGCGAGAAAAGAGTGTGAAAAGAAACAAAAGGGTAAGCGGAACGGGGAGGAAAGGGCAAATAATGGAGGTGTATTAGAATACGAAGAAGTTGCAGGGGTGATTGAGGATGTTCTTGAGGATCTTTTGGCTAACTGCAGGAGAAATAATAAATCCCTACCAATTTCATCTTTGTACGATTCTCCGGATGAAAGGTAAGATTAAAAATTGTTTTATTTGCCATTATTTGTATCCTCATCAACTGATGCTTAATGCAGCGTGGGCTAGCAGACTAATAAGAGGAGCAGAAAGATGCGGGCACAGTAACGTCCTATGTTGAATTATATCATTGAAACTAAACTAGCCGTGTCTTCTTTATTTATATCTGGCGCGTGCAACGTGTCTGTGATGGGGTCATGTGGACCAGATTACATTTTAAAAAAATATTATTATATTAATTTTTTACCTGCGTTTGGACGCGGCTACTAGTTCACATCTCCCTTGCATTCCCATCTCCTCTGGCGCACTCCAGAATTATGGCTGTGCCATCAAGTAGCAGAGTCAGTGTATTGTCCCATTAGGTGTGAACGCAATGACTTTGTTTGTTCAGAATTTGAGGACTTTTGATTAGTTTGAAAGGCAGAGAAACCTAAAACATGTATATAGACATGTTTTGGGTATAGACACATTTATTAAATATCCAATCAAACTAAGTCAGTTATATCTGGATAGGAGTAGTACACTATTACAACACGTTCGATCCCTTCTCCTCAGGCGCACTCCAAATTACGGCTGTGCCATCAAGTGATGGGAGCAGAGTCAGCGTATTGTCCCATCAGATATGCCAGGGAACGCGCGAACTTTATTTTCAGGATCAGACGAGTTTCGATCGACTAGTTTCAAAGACAAAGACAACTAAAACATGTCCAACATATATAGATTATGACGATAATCCACCATGACTCAGGTGAAATAGATCCAAAGAGCGCATTAAGATACCGTACATAGATTTAATTTATGCTTAAGTGGCCCTAATCGACTATGATGCTCCCGCAGTCTCCATCATTGACGATGTTGTCCGCGTCGCCGCCAGCCTCCTCCGCGTCGGAATCGATGCCGACGTTCCCGGCAGCGTTCCTCCTCCTCATGAATTCTTCACGGCGCGCTGCATCGATAACGGTAGAGGTCGTACACCCAGGCACTGCCCAGAAGCGCTGCCTCCCTTCGAGGTTGCGCAGATCCGGGTGGATCTCCAGACGGTGGGTTCCGCACAGCTCAATCAACACAGCCCTCTCCTTCTTGAATAGCTTTCGCCAGTACGCGCTCGTACGCGAGTACCGCGCCATTGCCCTCTTCCGCTCCGGCAGCTGGAGGTGGAGCTCCTCGACCTGCCTCGCCAACGCGTTGTCGTGCAAGAGCGGCGTGACAGGAACCCCGGCGTAGCTGAGCTCGAAGCCAGCCGAAAGCCTCGCTAATGGCGGTGCGAGTATGTCGCAGTGGGCGAACATCCGAGCCTCGTGCAAGCTGAGTTTGGGCCTCTCCCTCTCCATGGCAATGAAGGAACATGATCTGATTTTCGGCCCCGAGATTAAGGGGATAAGGGCAAGGACATAGGCCCAGCGTAGTTGCCACGACCAATCAGTTCACAGAAAAGACTTCTCGCGGATCGCCCTCGCGAAGGACATCACTATCGTCCATGCACCCCGATCCAACAGCGCCTAACAATCGGGGATCGGGTCTTCTAAAAGCCCAGAGTGGTTGCTGGTTAGTTTTGCGTCCCGATTGTTTCTGGCCAACGGTGGTAGTTGAAAATAATACACATTTCAATGACACCGGTGGATCCATGTGTGGTCTCTAAAGAGAACACACATCCAATGACTCTGGTTGCTGTTAGTAAAAAGAACACACATGCAATGACACTGGTGGATCCATATGTGGTATGTGAAAAGAATACACATGCAATGACTCCAGTTGTTGTTAGTGAAAAGAACACACATGCAATGACACTGGTTGATCCATGTGTGATCTCCAAAGAGAACACACATTTCAATGAAACTGGTGGATCCATATGTGGTATGTGAAAAAACAGTCATGAAATGACTCAGTTGTTGTTAGTAAAAAGAACACACATGCAATGACACTAGTGGATCCATAGGTGGATTATGAAAAGAGCACACATGCAATGACACCGGTGGATCCATGTGTGGTCTCTAAAGAGAGCACACATTTCAATGACTCTGGTTGTTGTTAGTAAAAAGAACACACATGCAATGACACTGGTGGGTCCATGTGTGGTCTCTGAAGAGAACACACATGCAATGACTCTGGTTGTTGTTACTAAAAAGAGCACACATGCAATGACTCCAGTTGTTGTTAGTGAAAAGAACACACATGCAATGACATTGGTTGTTGTTACTAAAAAGAACACACATGCAATGACACTGGTGGATCCATGTGTGGATTGTGAAGAGAACACACATGCAATGACACTAGTGGATCCATAGGTGGTATGTGATAAGAACAGCCATGAAATGACTCTGGTTGTTGTTAGTAAAAAGAACACACATGCAATGACACTGGTGGGTCCATGTGTGGATTGTGAAAAGAACACACATGCAATGACTCCAATTCTTGTTAGTGAAAATAACATACATGCAATGACACTGGTGGATCCATAGGTGGTATCTATAGAGAACACACATTTCAATGACACTGGTGGATCCATATGTGGTATGTGAAAAGAACACACATGCAATGACTCTGGTTGTTGTTAGTGAAAAGAACACACATGCAATGACACTGGTGGATCCATAGGTGGTATGTGAAAAGAACACACATTTCAATGACTCTGGTTGTTGTTACTAAAAAGAACACACATGCAATCACACTGGTGGATCCATGTGTGGTCTCTGTAGAGAACACACATTTCAATGACATTGGTGGATCCATATGTGGTATGTGAAAAGAACACACATGCAATGACTCTTGTTGTTGTTAGTGAAAAGAACACACATGCAATGACACTGGTGGATCCATAGGTGGTATTTGAAAATAACACACATTTCAATGACTCTTTTTGTTGTTACTAAAAAGAACACACATGCAATGACGCTGGTGGATCCATATGTGGATTATGAAATGAACACACATGCAATGACACTAGTAGATCCATAGGTGGTATGTGAGAAGAACGCACATCTCAATGACTCTGGTTATTGTTACTAAAAAGAACACACATGCAATGACACTGGGGGATCCATAGGTGGATTGTGAAAAGAGCACACATGCAATGACACTGGTTGTTGTTACTAAAAAGAACACACATGCAATGACACTGGTGGATCCATAGGTGGATTATGAAATGAACACACATGCAGTGACACTGGTGGATCCATAGGTGGTATGTGAGAAGAACACACATTTCAATGACTCTGGTTGTTGTTACTAAAAAGAACACACATGCAATGACACTGGTGGATCCATGGTTGGATTGTGAAAAGAGCACACATGCAATCTCACTGGTGGATCCATATGTGGTATGTGAAAAGAACACACATGCAATGACTCTAGTTGTTAGTGAAAAGAACATACATGCAACAAAACTGGTGGATCCATGTGTGGTCTCTAAAGAGAGCACACATTTCAATGACTCTGGTTGTTGTTAGTAAAAAGAACACACATGCAATGAAACTGGTGGATCCATGTGTGGATTGTGAAAAGAACATACATGCAATGACACTGGTGGATCCATATGTGGTATGTCAAAAGAACACACATGCAATGACTCTGGTTGTTGTTAGTAAAAAGAACACACATGCAATGACACGGGTGGATCCATAGGTGGTATGTGAAAAGAACACACATTTCAATGACTCTGTTTGTTGTTACTAAAAACAACACACATGCAATGACACTGATGGATCCATGTGTGGTCTCTGTAGAGAACACACATTTCAATGACACTGGTGGATCCATATGTGGTATGTGAAAAGAACACACATGCAATGACATTGGTGGATCCATAGGTGGTATGTGAAGAGAACACACATGCAATGACACCGGTGGATCCATAGGTGGTATGTGAGAAGAACAGCCATGAAATGACTCTGGTTGTTCTTAGTAAAAAGACCACACATGCAATGACACTCGTGGATCCATAGGTGGTCTCTGAAGAGAGCACAGATGCAATGACTCCAGTTGTTGTTAGTGAAAAGAACACACGTGCAATGACACTAGTTGTTGTTACTAAAAAGAACACACATGCAATGACATTGGTGGATCCATGTGTGGATTGTGAAGAGAACACACATGCAATGACACTGGTGGATCCATAGGTGGTATGTGAGAAGAACAGCCATGAAATGACTCTGGTTGTTCTTAGTAAAAAGAACACACATGCAATGACACTGGTGGATCCATAGGTGGTCTCTGAAGAGATCACACATGCAATCACTCCAGTTGTTGTTAGTGAAAAGAACATACATGCAATGACACCGGTGGATCCATGTGTGGTCTCTAAAGAGAGCACACATTTCAATGACTCTGGTTGTTGTTAGTAAAAAGAACACACATGCAATGACACTGGGAGATCCATGTGTGGTCTCTGAAGAGAACACACATGCAATGGCACTGGTTGTTGTTACTAAAAAGAACACACATGCAATGACACTGGTGGATCCATGTGTGGATTCTCAAGAGAACACGCATGCAATGACACTGGTGGATCCATAGGTGGTATGTGAGAAGAACAGCCATGAAATGACTCTGGTTGTTGTTAGTAAAAACAACACACATGCAATGACACTGGTGGATCCATAGGTGGTATGTGAAAAGAGCACACATTTCAATGACTCTGGTTGTTGTTAGTGAAAAGGACACACATGCAATGACACTGGTGGATCCATAGGTGGATTGTGAAAAGAACAGACATGCAATGACTCTGGTTGTTGTTAGTGAAAAGAACACACATGCAATGACACTGGTGGATCCATATGTGGTATGTGAAAAGAAAACACATGCAATGACTCCAGTTGTTGTTAGTGAAAAGAACACACATGCAATGACACCGGTGGATCCATGGGTGGATTGGGAAAAGAACATACATGCAATGACACTAGTGGATCCATAGGTGGATTGTGAAGAGAACACACATGCAATGACACTGGTGGATCCATAGGTGGTATGTGAGAAGAACAGCCATGAAATGACTCATGTTGTTGTTAGTAAAAACAACATACATGCAATGACACTGGTGGATCCATATGTGGTATATGAAAAGAGTAGACATTTCAATGACTCTGGTTGTTGTTAGTGAAGAGAACACACATGTAATGACACTGGTGGATCCATAGGTGGTATGTGAGAAGAACAGCCATGAAATGACTCTGGTTGTTGTTAGTAAAAGGAACACACATGCAATGACACTGGTGGATCCATAGGTGGTATGTGAAAAGAGCACACATTTCAATGACTCTGGTTGTTGTTAGTGAAAAGAACACACATGCAATGACACCGGTGGATCCATGGGTGGATTGGGAAAAGAACATACGTGCAATGACACTGGTGGATCCATATGTGGTATGTGAAAAGAACACACATGCAATGACTCTGGTTGTTGTTAGTGAAAAGAACACACATGCAATGACACCGGTGGATCCATGTGTGGTCTCTGAAGAGAGCACACATTTCAATGACTCTGGTTGTTGTTAGTAAAAAGAACACACATGCAATGACACTGGTGTGTCCATGTGTGGTCTCTGAAGAGAACACACATGCAATGACTCTGGTTGTTGTTACTAAAAAGAGCACACATGCAATGACACGGGTGGATCCGTGTGTGGATTGTGAAGAGAACACACATGCAATGACACTGGTGGATCCATAGGTGGTATGTGAGAAGAACAACCATGAAATGACTATGGTTGTTGTTAGTAAAAAGAACACATATGCAATGACACTGGTGGATCCATAGGTGGTATGTGAAAAGAACACACATGCAAAATGACTCTGGTTGTTGTTACTAAAAAGAACACACATGCAATGACACTGGTGGATCCATAGGTGGATTATGAAATGAAAACACATGCAATGACACCGGTGGATCCATAGGTGGTATGTGAGAAGAACACACATTTCAATGACTCTCGTTGTTGTTACTAAAAAGAACACACATGCAATGATACTGGTGGATCCATGGGTGGATTGTGAAAAGAGCACCCATGCAATGACACTGGTGCATCCATATGTGGTATGTGAAAAAGAACTCACATGCAATGACTCCAGTTGTTGTTAGTGAAAAGAACACACATGCAATGACACCGGTGGATCCATGGGTGGATTGTGAAAAGAACATAAATGCAATGAAACTGGTGGATCCATATGTGGTATGTGAAAAGTACACACATGCAATGACTCTGGTTGTTGTATGTGAAAAGAACACACATGCAATGACACTGGTGGATCCATAGGTGGTATGTGAAAAGAACACACATGCAAAATGACTCTGGTTGTTGTTACTAAAAAGAACACACATGCAATGACACTGGTGGATCCATAGGTGGATTATGAAATGAACACACATGCAATGACACCGGTGGATCCATAGGTGGTATGTGAGAAGAACACACATTTCAATGACTCTCATTGTTGTTACTAAAAAGAACACACATGCAATGACACTGGTGGATCCATGGGTGGATTGTGAAAAGAGCACCCATGCAATGACACTGGTGCATCCATATGTGGTATGTGAAAAAGAACACACATGCAATGACTCCAGTTGTTGTTAGTGAAAAGAACACACATGCAATGACACCGGTGGATCCATGGGTGGATTGTGAACAGAACATAAATGCAATGAAACTGGTGGATCCATATGTGGTATGTGAAAAGTACACACATGCAATGACTCTGGTTGTTGTATGTGAAAAGAACACACATGCAATGACACTGGTGGATCCATAGGTGGTATGTGAAAATAACACACATTTCAATGACTCTGGTTGTTCTTACTAAAAAGAACACACATGCAATGACACTGTTTGACCCATAGGTGGATTATGAAATGAACACACATGCAATGACACTGGTGGATCCATGGGTGGTATGTGAGAAGATCACACATTTCAATGACTCCGGTTGTTGTTACTGAAAAGAACACACATGTAATGACACTGGTGGATCCATAGGTGGTATTTGAAAAGAACACACATTTCAATGACTGGTTGTTGTTACTAAAAAGAACACACATGCAATGACACTGGCGGATCCATGTGTGGTCTCTGTAGAGAACACACATTTCAATGACACTGGTGGATCCATATGTGGTATGTGAAAAGAACACACATGCAATGACTCTGGTTGTTGTTAGTGAATAGAACACACATGCAATGACACTGGTGGATCCATATGTGGTATGTGAAAAGAACACACATGCAATGACTCTGGTTGTTGTTACTAAAAATAACACACATGCAATGACACCGGTGGATCCATGGGTGGATTGTGAAAAGAACATACATGCAATAACACTGGTGGATCCATATGTGGTATGTCAAAAGAACACACATGGAATGACTCTGGTTGTTGTTAGTCAAAAGAACACACATGCAATGACACAGGTGGATCCATAGGTGGTATGTGAAAAGAACACACATTTCAATGAATCTGGTTGTTGTTACTAAAAAGAACAGACATGCAATGACACTGATGGATCCATGTGTGGTCTCTGTAGAGAACACACATTTCAATGATACTGGTGGATCCATATGTGGTATGTGAAAAGAACACACATGCAATGACACTGGTGGATCCATAGGTGGTATGTGAAGAGAACACACATGTAATGACACCAGTGGATCCATAGGTGGTATATGAGAAGAACAGCCATGAAATGACTCTGGTTGTTCTTAGTAAAAAGAACACACATGCAATGACACTGGTGGATCCATAGGTGGTCTCTGAAGAGAGCACACATGCAATGACTCCAGTTGTTGTTAGTGAAAAGAACACACATGCAATGGCACTAGTTGTTGTTACTAAAAAGAACACACATGCAATGACACTGGTGGATCCATGTGTGGATTGTGAAGAGAACACACATGCAATGACTCTGGTGGATCCATAGGTCGTATGTGAGAAGAACAGCCATGAAATGACTCTGGTTTTTCTTAGTAAAAAGAACACACATGCAATGACACTGCTGGATCCATAGGTGGTCTCTGAAGAGAGCACACATGCAATGACTCCAGTTGTTGTTAGTGAAAAGAACACACATGCAATGACACTGGTGGATCCATAGGTGGTATCTATAGAGAACACACATTTCAATGACACTGGTGGATCCATATGTGGTATGTGCAAAGAACACACAGGAAATGACTCTTGTTGTTGTTAGTAAGAAGAACACACATGCAATGACACTGGTGGATCCATAGGTGGTATGTGAAAAGAACACACATTTCAATGACTCTGGTTGTTGTTACTAAAATGAACACACATGAAATGACACTGGTGGATCCATGGGTGGATTGTGAAAGGAGCACACATGCAATGACACTGGTGGATCCATATGTGGTATGTGAAAAGAACACACATGCAATGACTCCAGTTGTTGTTAGTGAAAAGAACATACATGCAATGACACCCGTGGATCCATGTGTGGTCTTTGAAGAGAGCACACATTTCAATGACTCTGGTTGTTGTTAGTAAAAAGAACACACATGCAATGGGATTGGTGGATCCATGTGTGGTCTCCGAAGAGAATACACATGCAATGACACTGGTTGTTGTTACTAAAAAGGACACACATGCAATGACACTGGTGAATCCATGTGTGGATTGTGAAAAGAACACACATGCAATGACTCTGGTTGTTGTTAGTGAAAAGAACACACATGTAATGACACCGGTGGATCCATGTGTGGTCTCTAAAGAGAGCACACATTTCAATGACTCTGGTTGTTGTTAGTAAAAAGAACACACATGCAATGACACTGCTGTGTCCATGTGTGGTCTCTGAAGAGAACACACATGCAATGACTCTGGTTGTTGTTAATAAAAAGAGCACACATGCAATGACACTGGTGGATCCGTGTGTGGATTGTGAAGAGAACACACATGCATTGACCCTGGTGGATCCATAGGTGGTATGTGAGAAGAATAGCCATGAAATGACTCTCGTTGTTCTTTGTAAAAAGAACACACATGCAATGACACTGGTGGATCCATAGGTGGTATGTGAAAAGAACACACATGCAAAATGACTCTGGTTGTTGTTAGTAAAAAGAACACACATGCAATGACACTGGTGGATCCATAGGTGGATTGTGAAATGAACACACATGCAATGACACCGGTGGATCCATAGGTGGTATGTGAGAAGAACACACATTTCAATGACTCTGGTTGTTGTTACTAAAAAGAACACACATGCAATGACACTGGTGGATCCATTGGTTGATTGTGAAAAGAGCACACATGCAATGACACTGGTGGATCCATATGTGGTATGCGAAAAGAACACACATGCAATGACTCCACTTGTTGTTAGTGAAAAGAACACACATGAAATGACACCGGTGGATCCATGGGTGGATTGTGAAAAGAACATACATGCAATAACACTGGTGGATCCATCTGTGGTATGTGAAAAGAACACACATGCAATGACTCTGGTTGTTGTTAGTGAAAAGAACACATATGCAATGACACTAGTGGATCCATAGGTGGTATGTGAATATAACACAATTTCAATGACTCTGGTTGTTGTTACTAAAAAGAACACACATGCAATGACACTGGTGGATCCATAGGTGGTATGTGAGAAGAACATCCTTGAAACGACTCTAGTTGTTGTTAGTAAAAAGAACACACATGCAATGACACTGGTGGATCCATAGGTGGTCTCTAAAGAGAGCACACATGCAATGACTCTAGTTGTTGTTAGTGAAAAGAACACACAAGCAATGGCACTGGTTGTTGTTACTAAAAAGAACACACATGCAATGACACTGGTGGATCCATGGGTGGATTATGTAAAGAGCACACATGCAATGAATCCAGTTGTTTTTAGTGAAAATAACATACATGCAATAACACTGGTGGATCCATGTGTGGTCTTTGTAGAGAACACACATTTCAATGACACTGGTGGATCCATATGTGGTATGTGAAAAGAACACACATGCAATGACTCTGGTTGTTGTTAGTGAAAAGAACACACATGCAATGACACTGGTGGATCCATATGTGCTATGTGAAAAGAACACACATGCAATGACTCCAGTTGTTGTTAGTGAAAAGAACATACATGCAATGACACCGGTGGATCCATGGGTGGATTGGGAAAAGAACATACATGCAATGACACTCGTGGATCCATAGGTGGATTGTGAAGAGAACACACATGCAATGACACTGGTGGATCCATAGGTGGTATGTGAGAAGAACAGCCATGAAATGACTCTGGTTGTTGTTAGTAAAAAGAACATACATGCAATGACACTGGTGGATCCATAGGTGGTATGTGAAAAGAGTAGACATTTCAATGACTCTGGTTGTTGTTAGTGAAGAGAACACACATGTAATGACACTGGTGGATCCATAGGTGGTATGTGAGAAGAACAGCCATGAAATGACTCTGGTTGTTGTTAGTAAAAGGAACACACATGCAATGACACTGGTGGATCCATAGGTGGTATGTGAAAAGAGAACACATTTCAATGACTCTGGTTGTTGTTAGTGAAAAGAATACACATGCAATGACACCGGTGGATCCATGGGTGGATTGGGAAAAGAACATACGTGCAATGACACTGGTGGATCCATATGTGGTATGTGAAAAGAACACACATGCAATGACTCTGGTTGTTGTTAGTGAAAAGAACACACATGCAATGACACCGGTGGATCCATGTGTGGTCTCTGAAGAGAGCACACATTTCAATGACTCTGGTTGTTGTTAGTAAAAAGAACACACATGCAATGACACTGGTGTGTCCATGTGTGGTCTCTGAAGAGAACACACATGCAATGACTCTGGTTGTTGTTACTAAAAAGAGCACACATGCAATGACACAGGTGGATCCGTGTGTGGATTGTGAAGAGAACACACATGCAATGACACTGGTGGATCCATAGGTGGTATGTGAGAAGAACAACCGTGAAATGACTATGGTTGTTGTTAGTAAAAAGAACACATATGCAATGACACTGGTGGATCCATAGGTGGTATGTGAAAAGAACACACATGCAAAATGACTCTGGTTGTTGTTACTAAAAAGAACACACATGCAATGACACTGGTGGATCCATAGGTGGATTATGAAATGAACACACATGCAATGACACCGGTGGATCCATAGGTGGTATGTGAGAAGAACACACATTTCAATGACTCTCGTTGTTGTTACTAAAAAGAACACACATGCAATGACACTGGTGGATCCATGGGTGGATTGTGAAAAGAGCACCCATGCAATGACACTGGTGCATCCATATGTGGTATGTGAAAAAGAACACACATGCAATGACTCCAGTTGTTGTTAGTGAAAAGAACACACATGCAATGACACCGGTGGATCCATGGGTGGATTGTGAAAAGAACATAAATGCAATGAAACTGGTGGATCCATATGTGGTATGTGAAAAGTACACACATGCAATGACTCTGGTTGTTGTATGTGAAAAGAACACACATGCAATGACACTGGTGGATCCATAGGTGGTATGTGAAAATAACACACATTTCAATGACTCTGGTTGTACTTACTAAAAAGAACACACATGCAATGACACTGGTTGACCCATAGGTGGATTATGAAATGAACACACATGCAATGACACTGGTGGATCCATGGGTGGTATGTGAGAAGATCACACATTTCAATGACTCCGGTTGTTGTTACTGAAAAGAACACACATGTAATGACACTGGTGGATCCATAGGTGGTATTTGAAAAGAACACACATTTCAATGACTGGTTGTTGTTACTAAAAAGAACACACATGCAATGACACTGGTGGATCCATGTGTGGTCTCTGTAGAGAACACACATTTCAATGACACTGGTGGATCCATATGTGGTATGTGAAAAGAACACACATGCAATGACTCTGGTTGTTGTTAGTGAATAGAACACACATGCAATGACACTGGTGGATCCATATGTGGTATGTGAAAAGAACACACATGCAATGACTCTGGTTGTTGTTACTAAAAATAACACACATGCAATGACACCGGTGGATCCATGGGTGGATTGTGAAAAGAACATACATGCAATAACACTGGTGGATCCATATGTGGTATGTCAAAAGAACACACATGGAATGACTCTGGTTGTTGTTAGTCAAAAGAACACACATGCAATGACACAGGTGGATCCATAGGTGGTATGTGAAAAGAACACACATTTCAATGAATCTGGTTGTTGTTACTAAAAAGAACAGACATGCAATGACACTGATGGATCCATGTGTGGTCTCTGTAGAGAACACACATTTCAATGACACTGGTGGATCCATATGTGGTATGTGAAAAGAACACACATGCAATGACACTGGTGGATCCATAGGTGGTATGTGAAGAGAACACACATGCAATGACACCAGTGGATCCATAGGTGGTATATGAGAAGAACAGCCATGAAATGACTCTGGTTGTTCTTAGGAAAAAGAACACACATGCAATGACACTGGTGGATCCACAAGTGGTCTCTGAAGAGAGCACACATGCAATGACTCCAGTTGTTGTTAGTGAAAAGAACACACATGCAATGGCACTAGTTGTTGTTACTAAAAAGAACACACATGCAATGACACTGGTGGATCCATGTGTGGATTGTGAAGAGAACACACATGCAATGACTCTGGTGGATCCATAGGTCGTATGTGAGAAGAACAACCATGAAATGACTCTGGTTTTTCTTAGTAAAAAGAAAACACATGCAATGACACTGCTGGATCCAAAGGTGGTCTCTGAAGAGAGCACACATGCAATGACTCCAGTTGTTGTTAGTGAAAAGAACACACATGCAATGACACTGGTGGATCCATAGGTGGTATCTATAGAGAACACACATTTCAATGACACTGGTGGATCCATATGTGGTATGTGCAAAGAACACACATGAAATGACTCTTGTTGTTGTTAGTAAAAAGAACACACATGCAATGACACTGGTGGATCCATAGGTGGTATGTGAAAAGAACACACATTTCAATGACTCTGGTTGTTGTTACTAAAATGAACACACATGAAATGACACTGGTGGATCCATGGGTGGATTGTGAAAAGAGCACACATGCAATGACACTGGTGGATCCATATGTGGTATGTGAAAAGAACACACATGCAATGACTCCAGTTGTTGTTAGTGAAAAGAACATACATGCAATGACACCCGTGGATCCATGTGTGGTCTTTGAAGAGAGCACACATTTCAATGACTCTGGTTGTTGTTAGTAAAAAGAACACACATGCAATGACATTGGTGGATCCATGTGTGGTCTCTGAAGAGAATACACATGCAATGACACTGGTTGTTGTTACTAAAAAGAACACACATGCAATGACACTAGTGAATCCATGTGTGGATTGTGAAAAGAACACACATGCAATGACTCTGGTTGTTGTTAGTGAAAAGAACACACATGTAATGACACCGGTGGATCCATGTGTGGTCTCTAAAGAGAGCACACATTTCAATGACTCTGGTTGTTGTTAGTAAAAAGAACACACATGCAATGACACTGCTGTGTCCATGTGTGGTCTCTGAAGAGAACACACATGCAATGACTCTGGTTGTTGTTAATAAAAAGAGCACACATGCAATGACACTGGTGGATCCGTGTGTGGATTGTGAAGAGAACACACATGCATTGACCCTGGTGGATCCATAGGTGGTATGTGAGAAGAATAGCCATGAAATGACTCTCGTTGTTCTTAGTAAAATGAACACACATGCAATGACACTGGTGGATCCATAGGTGGTATGTGAAAAGAACACACATGGAAAATGACTCTGGTTGTTGTTAGTAAATAGAACACACATGCAATGACACTGGTGGATCCATAGGTGGATTGTGAAATGAACACACATGCAATGATAACGGTGGATCCATAGGTGGTATGTGAGAAGAACACACATTTCAATGACTCTGGTTGTTGTTACTAAAAAGAACACACATGCAATGACACTGGTGGATCCATTGGTTGATTGTGAAAAGAGCACACATGCAATGACACTGGTGGATCCATATGTGGTATGCGAAAAGAACACACATGCAATGACTCCACTTGTTGTTAGTGAAAAGAACACACATGAAATGACACCGGTGGATCCATGGGTGGATTGTGAAAAGAACATACATGCAATAACACTGGTGGATCCATCTGTGGTATGTGAAAAGAACACACATGCAATGACTCTGGTTGTTGTTAGTGAAAAGAACACAGATGCAATGACACTAGTGGATCCATAGGTGGTATGTGAATATAACACAATTTCAATGACTCTGGTTGTTGTTACTAAAAAGAACACACATGCAATGACACTGGTGGATCCATAGGTGGTATGTGAGAAGAACATCCTTGAAACGACTCTAGTTGTTGTTAGTAAAAAGAACACACATGCAATGACACTGGTGGATCCATAGGTGGTCTCTAAAGAGAGCACACATGCAATGACTCTAGTTGTTGTTAGTGAAAAGAACACACAAGCAATGGCACTGGTTGTTGTTACTAAAAAGAACACACATGCAATGACACTGGTGGATCCATGGGTGGATTATGTAAAGAGCACACATGCAATGAATCCAGTTGTTTTTAGTGAAAAGAACATACATGCAATAACACTGGTGGATCCATGTGTGGTCTTTGTAGAGAACACACATTTCAATGACACTGGTGGATCCATATGTGGTATGTGAAAAGAACACACATGCAATGACTCTGGTTGTTGTTAGTGAAAAGAACACACATGCAATGACACTGGTGGATCCATATGTGCTATGTGAAAAGAACACACATGCAATGACTCCAGTTGTTGTTAGTGAAAAGAACATACATGCAATGACACCGGTGGATCCATGGGTGGATTGGGAAAAGAACATACATGCAATGACACTAGTGGATCCATAGGTGGATTGTGAAGAGAACACACATGCAATGACACTGGTGGATCCATAGGTGGTATGTGAGAAGAACAGCCATGAAATGACTCTGGTTGTTGTTAGTAAAAAGAACATACATGCAATGACACTGGTGGATCCATAGGTGGTATGTGAAAAGAGTAGACATTTCAATGACTCTGGTTGTTGTTAGTGAAGAGAACACACATGTAATGACACTGGTGGATCCATAGGTGGTATGTGAGAAGAACAGCCATGAAATGACTCTGGTTGTTGTTAGTAAAAGGAACACACATGCAATGACACTGGTGGATCCATAGGTGGTATGTGAAAAGAGCACACATTTCAATGACTCTGGTTGTTGTTAGTGAAAAGAACACACATGCAATGACACAGGTGGATCCATGGGTGGATTGGGAAAAGAACATACGTGCAATGACACTGGTGGATCCATATGTGGTATGTGAAAAGAACACACATGCAATGACTCTGGTTGTTGTTAGTGAAAAGAACACACATGCAACGACACCGGTGGATCCATGTGTGGTCTCTGAAGAGAGCACACATTTCAATGACTCTGGTTGTTGTTAGTAAAAAGAACACACATGCAATGACACTCGTGTGTCCATGTGTGGTCTCTGAAGAGAACACACATGCAATGACTCTGGTTGTTGTTACTAAAAAGAGCACACATGCAATGACACGGGTGGATCCGTGTGTGGATTGTGAAGAGAACACACATGCAATGACACTGGTGGATCCATAGGTGGTATGTGAGAAGAACAACCATGAAATGACTATGGTTGTTGTTAGTAAAAAGAACACATATGCAATGACACTGGTGGATCCATAGGTGGTATGTGAAAAGAACACACATGCAAAATGACTCTGGTTGTTGTTACTAAAAAGAACACACATGCAATGACACTGGTGGATCCATAGGTGGATTATGAAATGAACACACATGCAATGACACCGGTGGATCCATAGGTGGTATGTGAGAAGAACACACATTTCAATGACTCTCGTTGTTGTTACTAAAAAGAACACACATGCAATGACACTGGTGGATCCATGGGTGGATTGTGAAAAGAGCACCCATGCAATGACACTGGTGCATCCATATGTGGTATGTGAAAAAGAACACACATGCAATGACTCGAGTTGTTGTTAGTGAAAAGAACACACATGCAATGACACCGGTGGATCCATGGGTGGATTGTGAACAGAACATAAATGCAATGAAACTGGTGGATCCATATGTGGTATGTGAAAAGTACACACATGCAATGACTCTGGTTGTTGTATGTGAAAAGAACACACATGCAATGACACTGGTGGATCCATAGGTGGTATGTGAAAATAACACACATTTCAATGACTCTGGTTGTTCTTACTAAAAAGAACACACATGCAATGACACTGTTTGACCCATAGGTGGATTATGAAATGAACACACATGCAATGACACTGGTGGATCCATGGGTGGTATGTGAGAAGATCACACATTTCAATGACTCCGGTTGTTGTTACTGAAAAGAACACACATGTAATGACACTGGTGGATCCATAGGTGGTATTTGAAAAGAACACACATTTCAATGACTGGTTGTTGTTACTAAAAAGAACACACATGCAATGACACTGGTGGATCCATGTGTGGTCTCTGTAGAGAACACACATTTCAATGACACTGGTGGATCCATATGTGGTATGTGAAAAGAACACACATGCAATGACTCTGGTTGTTGTTAGTGAATAGAACACACATGCAATGACACTGGTGGATCCATATGTGGTATGTGAAAAGAACAGACATGCAATGACTCTGGTTGTTGTTACTAAAAATAACACACATGCAATGACACCGGTGGATCCATGGGTGGATTGTGAAAAGAACATACATGCAATAACACTGGTGGATCCATATGTGGTATGTCAAAAGAACACACATGGAATGACTCTGGTTGTTGTTAGTCAAAAGAACACACATGCAATGACACAAGTGGATCCATAGGTGGTATGTGAAAAGAACACACATTTCAATGAATCTGGTTGTTGTTACTAAAAAGAACAGACATGCAATGACACTGATGGATCCATGTGTGGTCTCTGTAGAGAACACACATTTCAATGACACTGGTGGATCCATATGTGGTATGTGAAAAGAACACACATGCAATGACACTGGTGGATCCATAGGTGGTATGTGAAGAGAACACACATGCAATGACACCAGTGGATCCATAGGTGGTATATGAGAAGAACAGCCATGAAATGACTCTGGTTGTTCTTAGTAAAAAGAACACACATGCAATGACACTGGTGGATCCATAGGTGGTCTCTGAAGAGAGCACACATGCAATGACTCCAGTTGTTGTTATTGAAAATAACACACATGCAATGGCACTAGTTGTTGTTACTAAAAAGAACACACATGCAATGACACTGGTGGATCTATGTGTGGATTGTGAAGAGAACACACATGCAATGACTCTGGTGGACGCATAGGTCGTATGTGACAAGAACAACCATGAAATGACTCTGGTTTTTCTTAGTAAAAAGAACACACATGCAATGACACTGCTGGATCCATAGGTGGTCTCTGAAGAGAGCACACATGCAATGACTCTAGTTGTTGTTAGTGAAAAGAACACACATGCAATGACACTGGTGGATCCATAGGTGGTATCTATAGAGAACACACATTTCAATGACACTGGTGGATCCATATGTGGTATGTGCAAAGAACACACATGAAATGACTCTTGTTGTTGTTAGTAAAAAGAACACACATGCAATGACACTGGTGGATCCATAGGTGGTATGTGAAAAGAACACACATTTCAATGACTCTGGTTGTTGTTACTAAAATGAACACACATGAAATGACACTGGTGGATCCATGGGTGGATTGTGAAAAGAGCACACATGCAATGACACTGGTGGATCCATATGTGGTATGTGAAAAGAACACACATGCAATGACTCCAGTTGTTATTAGTGAAAAGAACATACATGCAATGACACCCGTGGATCCATGTGTGGTCTTTGAAGAGAGCACACATTTCAATGACTCTGGTTGTTGTAAGTAAAAAGAACACACATGCAATGACATTGGTGGATCCATGTGTGGTCTCTGAAGAGAATACACATGCAATGACACTGGTTGTTGTTACTAAAAAGAACACACATGCAATGACACTGGTGAATCCATGTGTGGATTGTGAAAAGAACACACATGCAATGACTCTGGTTGTTGTTAGTGAAAAGAACACACATGTAATGACACCGGTGGATCCATGTGTGGTCTCTAAAGAGAGCACACATTTCAATGACTCTGGTTTTTGTTAGTAAAAAGAACACACATGCAATGACACTGCTGTGTCCATGTGTGGTCTCTGAAGAGAACACACATGCAATGACTCTGGTTGTTGTTAATAAAAAGAGCACACATGCAATGACACTGGTGGATCCGTGTGTGGATTGTGAAGAGAACACACATGCATTGACCCTGGTGGATCCATAGGTGGTATGTGAGAAGAATAGCCATGAAATGACTCTCGTTGTTCTTAGTAAAAAGAACACACATGCAATGACACTGGTGGATCCATAGGTGGTATGTGAAAAGAACACACATGCAAAATGACTCTGGTTGTTGGTAGTAAAAAGAACACACATGCAATGACACTGGTGGATCCATAGGTGGATTGTGAAATGAACACACATGCAATGACACCGGTGGATCCATAGGTGGTATGTGAGAAGAACACACATTTCAATGACTCTGGTTGTTGTTACTAAAAAGAACACACATGCAATGACACTGGTGTATCCATTGGTTGATTGTGAAAAGAGCACACATGCAATGACACTGGTGGATCCATATGTGGTATGCGAAAAGAACACACATGCAATGACTCCACTTGTTGTTAGTGAAAAGAACACACATGAAATGACACCGGTGGATCCATGGGTGGATTGTGAAAAGAACATACATGCAATAACACTGGTGGATCCATCTGTGGTATGTGAAAAGAACACACATGCAATGCCTCTGGTTGTTGTTAGTGAAAATAACACATATGCAATGACACTAGTGGATCCATAGGTGGTATGTGAATATAACGCAATTTCAATGACTCTGGTTGTTGTTACTAAAAAGAACACACATGCAATGACACCGGTGGATCCATAGGTGGTATGTGAGAAGAACATCCTTGAAACGACTCTAGTTGTTGTTAGTAAAAAGAACACACATGCAATGACACTGGTGGATCCATAGGTGGTCTCTAAAGAGAGCACACATGCAATGACTCTAGTTGTTGTTAGTGAAAAGAACACACAAGCAATGGCACTGGTTGTTGTTACTAAAAAGAACACACATGCAATGACACTGGTGGATCCATGGGTGGATTATGTAAAGAGCACACATGCAATGAATCCAGTTGTTTTTAGTGAAAATAACATACATGCAATAACACTGGTGGATCCATGTGTGGTCTTTGTAGAGAACACACATTTCAATGACACTGGTGGATCCATATGTGGTATGTGAAAAGAACACACATGCAATGACTCTGGTTGTTGTTAGTGAAAAGAACACACATGCAATGACACTGGTGGATCCATATGTGCTATGTGAAAAGAACACACATGCAATGACTCCAGTTGTTGTTAGTGAAAAGAACATACATGCAATGACACCGGTGGATCCATGGGTGGATTGGGAAAAGAACATACATGCAATGACACTCGTGGATCCATAGGTGGATTGTGAAGAGAACACACATGCAATGACACTGGTGGATCCATAGGTGGTATGTGAGAAGAACAGCCATGAAATGACTCTGGTTGTTGTTAGTAAAAAGAACATACATGCAATGACACTGGTGGATCCATAGGTGGTATGTGAAAAGAGTAGACATTTCAATGACTCTGGTTGTTGTTAGTGAAGAGAACACACATGTAATGACACTGGTGGATCCATAGGTGGTATGTGAGAAGAACAGCCATGAAATGACTCTGGTTGTTGTTAGTAAAAGGAACACACATGCAATGACACTGGTGGATCCATAGGTGGTATGTGAAAAGAGAACACATTTCAATGACTCTGGTTGTTGTTAGTGAAAATAATACACATGCAATGACACCGGTGGATCCATGGGTGGATTGGGAAAAGAACATACGTGCAATGACACTGGTGGATCCATATGTGGTATGTGAAAAGAACACACATGCAATGACTCTGGTTGTTGTTAGTGAAAAGAACACACATGCAATGACACCGGTGGATCCATGTGTGGTCTCTGAAGAGAGCACACATTTCAATGACTCTGGTTGTTGTTAGTAAAAAGAACACACATGCAATGACACTGGTGTGTCCATGTGTGGTCTCTGAAGAGAACACACATGCAATGACTCTGGTTGTTGTTACTAAAAAGAGCACACATGCAATGACACAGGTGGATCCGTGTGTGGATTGTGAAGAGAACACACATGCAATGACACTGGTGGATCCATAGGTGGTATGTGAGAAGAACAACCGTGAAATGACTATGGTTGTTGTTAGTAAAAAGAACACATATGCAATGACACTGGTGGATCCATAGGTGGTATGTGAAAAGAACACACATGCAAAATGACTCTGGTTGTTGTTACTAAAAAGAACACACATGCAATGACACTGGTGGATCCATAGGTGGATTATGAAATGAACACACATGCAATGACACCGGTGGATCCATAGGTGGTATGTGAGAAGAACACACATTTCAATGACTCTCGTTGTTGTTACTAAAAAGAACACACATGCAATGACACTGGTGGATCCATGGGTGGATTGTGAAAAGAGCACCCATGCAATGACACTGGTGCATCCATATGTGGTATGTGAAAAAGAACACACATGCAATGACTCCAGTTGTTGTTAGTGAAAAGAACACACATGCAATGACACCGGTGGATCCATGGGTGGATTGTGAAAAGAACATAAATGCAATGAAACTGGTGGATCCATATGTGGTATGTGAAAAGTACACACATGCAATGACTCTGGTTGTTGTATGTGAAAAGAACACACATGCAATGACACTGGTGGATCCATAGGTGGTATGTGAAAATAACACACATTTCAATGACTCTGGTTGTTCTTACTAAAAAGAACACACATGCAATGACACTGGTTGACCCATAGGTGGATTATGAAATGAACACACATGCAATGACACTGGTGGATCCATGGGTGGTATGTGAGAAGATCACACATTTCAATGACTCCGGTTGTTGTTACTGAAAAGAACACACATGTAATGACACTGGTGGATCCATAGGTGGTATTTGAAAAGAACACACATTTCAATGACTGGTTGTTGTTACTAAAAAGAACACACATGCAATGACACTGGTGGATCCATGTGTGGTCTCTGTAGAGAACACACATTTCAATGACACTGGTGGATCCATATGTGGTATGTGAAAAGAACACACATGCAATGACTCTGGTTGTTGTTAGTGAATAGAACACACATGTAATGACACTGGTGGATCCATATGTGGTATGTGAAAAGAACACACATGCAATGACTCTGGTTGTTGTTACTAAAAATAACACACATGCAATGACACCGGTGGATCCATGGGTGGATTGTGAAAAGAACATACATGCAATAACACTGGTGGATCCATATGTGGTATGTCAAAAGAACACACATGGAATGACTCTGGTTGTTGTTAGTCAAAAGAACACACATGCAATGACACAGGTGGATCCATAGGTGGTATGTGAAAAGAACACACATTTCAATGAATCTGGTTGTTGTTACTAAAAAGAACAGACATGCAATGACACTGATGGATCCATGTGTGGTCTCTGTAGAGAACACACATTTCAATGACACTGGTGGATCCATATGTGGTATGTGAAAAGAACACACATGCAATGACACTGGTGGATCCATAGGTGGTATGTGAAGAGAACACACATGCAATGACACCAGTGGATCCATAGGTGGTATATGAGAAGAACAGCCATGAAATGACTCTGGTTGTTCTTAGGAAAAAGAACACACATGCAATGACACTGGTGGATCCACAAGTGGTCTCTGAAGAGAGCACACATGCAATGACTCCAGTTGTTGTTAGTGAAAAGAACACACATGCAATGGCACTAGTTGTTGTTACTAAAAAGAACACACATGCAATGACACTGGTGGATCCATGTGTGGATTGTGAAGAGAACACACATGCAATGACTCTGGTGGATCCATAGGTCGTATGTGAGAAGAACAACCATGAAATGACTCTGGTTTTTCTTAGTAAAAAGAAAACACATGCAATGACACTGCTGGATCCAAAGGTGGTCTCTGAAGAGAGCACACATGCAATGACTCCAGTTGTTGTTAGTGAAAAGAACACACATGCAATGACACTGGTGGATCCATAGGTGGTATCTATAGAGAACACACATTTCAATGACACTGGTGGATCCATATGTGGTATGTGCAAAGAACACACATGAAATGACTCTTGTTGTTGTTAGTAAAAAGAACACACATGCAATGACACTGGTGGATCCATAGGTGGTATGTGAAAAGAACACACATTTCAATGACTCTGGTTGTTGTTACTAAAATGAACACACATGAAATGACACTGGTGGATCCATGGGTGGATTGTGAAAAGAGCACACATGCAATGACACTGGTGGATCCATATGTGGTATGTGAAAAGAACACACATGCAATGACTCCAGTTGTTGTTAGTGAAAAGAACATACATGCAATGACACCCGTGGATCCATGTGTGGTCTTTGAAGAGAGCACACATTTCAATGACTCTGGTTGTTGTTAGTAAAAAGAACACACATGCAATGACATTGGTGGATCCATGTGTGGTCTCTGAAGAGAATACACATGCAATGACACTGGTTGTTGTTACTAAAAAGAACACACATGCAATGACACTAGTGAATCCATGTGTGGATTGTGAAAAGAACACACATGCAATGACTCTGGTTGTTGTTAGTGAAAAGAACACACATGTAATGACACCGGTGGATCCATGTGTGGTCTCTAAAGAGAGCACACATTTCAATGACTCTGGTTGTTGTTAGTAAAAAGAACACACATGCAATGACACTGCTGTGTCCATGTGTGGTCTCTGAAGAGAACACACATGCAATGACTCTGGTTGTTGTTAATAAAAAGAGCACACATGCAATGACACTGGTGGATCCGTGTGTGGATTGTGAAGAGAACACACATGCATTGACCCTGGTGGATCCATAGGTGGTATGTGAGAAGAATAGCCATGAAATGACTCTCGTTGTTCTTAGTAAAAAGAACACACATGCAATGACACTGGTGGATCCATAGGTGGTATGTGAAAAGAACACACATGGAAAATGACTCTGGTTGTTGTTAGTAAATAGAACACACATGCAATGACACTGGTGGATCCATAGGTGGATTGTGAAATGAACACACATGCAATGATAACGGTGGATCCATAGGTGGTATGTGAGAAGAACACACATTTCAATGACTCTGGTTGTTGTTACTAAAAAGAACACACATGCAATGACACTGGTGGATCCATTGGTTGATTGTGAAAAGAGCACACATGCAATGACACTGGTGGATCCATATGTGGTATGCGAAAAGAACACACATGCAATGACTCCACTTGTTGTTAGTGAAAAGAACACACATGAAATGACACCGGTGGATCCATGGGTGGATTGTGAAAAGAACATACATGCAATAACACTGGTGGATCCATCTGTGGTATGTGAAAAGAACACACATGCAATGACTCTGGTTGTTGTTAGTGAAAAGAACACAGATGCAATGACACTAGTGGATCCATAGGTGGTATGTGAATATAACACAATTTCAATGACTCTGGTTGTTGTTACTAAAAAGAACACACATGCAATGACACTGGTGGATCCATAGGTGGTATGTGAGAAGAACATCCTTGAAACGACTCTAGTTGTTGTTAGTAAAAAGAACACACATGCAATGACACTGGTGGATCCATAGGTGGTCTCTAAAGAGAGCACACATGCAATGACTCTAGTTGTTGTTAGTGAAAAGAACACACAAGCAATGGCACTGGTTGTTGTTACTAAAAAGAACACACATGCAATGACACTGGTGGATCCATGGGTGGATTATGTAAAGAGCACACATGCAATGAATCCAGTTGTTTTTAGTGAAAAGAACATACATGCAATAACACTGGTGGATCCATGTGTGGTCTTTGTAGAGAACACACATTTCAATGACACTGGTGGATCCATATGTGGTATGTGAAAAGAACACACATGCAATGACTCTGGTTGTTGTTAGTGAAAAGAACACACATGCAATGACACTGGTGGATCCATATGTGCTATGTGAAAAGAACACACATGCAATGACTCCAGTTGTTGTTAGTGAAAACAACATACATGCAATGACACCGGTGGATCCATGGGTGGATTGGGAAAAGAACATACATGCAATGACACTAGTGGATCCATAGGTGGATTGTGAAGAGAACACACATGCAATGACACTGGTGGATCCATAGGTGGTATGTGAGAAGAACAGCCATGAAATGACTCTGGTTGTTGTTAGTAAAAAGAACATACATGCAATGACACTGGTGGATCCATAGGTGGTATGTGAAAAGAGTAGACATTTCAATGACTCTTGTTGTTGTTAGTGAAGAGAACACACATGTAATGACACTGGTGGATCCATAGGTGGTATGTGAGAAGAACAGCCATGAAATGACTCTGGTTGTTGTTAGTAAAAGGAACACACATGCAATGACACTGGTGGATCCATAGGTGGTATGTGAAAAGAGCACACATTTCAATGACTCTGGTTGTTGTTAGTGAAAAGAACACACATGCAATGACACAGGTGGATCCATGGGTGGATTGGGAAAAGAACATACGTGCAATGACACTGGTGGATCCATATGTGGTATGTGAAAAGAACACACATGCAATGACTCTGGTTGTTGTTAGTGAAAAGAACACACATGCAACGACACCGGTGGATCCATGTGTGGTCTCTGAAGAGAGCACACATTTCAATGACTCTGGTTGTTGTTAGTAAAAAGAACACACATGCAATGACACTCGTGTGTCCATGTGTGGTCTCTGAAGAGAACACACATGCAATGACTCTGGTTGTTGTTACTAAAAAGAGCACACATGCAATGACACGGGTGGATCCGTGTGTGGATTGTGAAGAGAACACACATGCAATGACACTGGTGGATCCATAGGTGGTATGTGAGAAGAACAACCATGAAATGACTATGGTTGTTGTTAGTAAAAAGAACACATATGCAATGACACTGGTGGATCCATAGGTGGTATGTGAAAAGAACACACATGCAAAATGACTCTGGTTGTTGTTACTAAAAAGAACACACATGCAATGACACTGGTGGATCCATAGGTGGATTATGAAATGAACACACATGCAATGACACCGGTGGATCCATAGGTGGTATGTGAGAAGAACACACATTTCAATGACTCTCGTTGTTGTTACTAAAAAGAACACACATGCAATGACACTGGTGGATCCATGGGTGGATTGTGAAAAGAGCACCCATGCAATGACACTGGTGCATCCATATGTGGTATGTGAAAAAGAACACACATGCAATGACTCGAGTTGTTGTTAGTGAAAAGAACACACATGCAATGACACCGGTGGATCCATGGGTGGATTGTGAAAAGAACATAAATGCAATGAAACTGGTGGATCCATATGTGGTATGTGAAAAGTACACACATGCAATGAATCTGGTTGTTGTATGTGAAAAGAACACACATGCAATGACACTGGTGGATCCATAGGTGGTATGTGAAAATAACACACATTTCAATGACTCTGGTTGTTCTTACTAAAAAGAACACACATGCAATGACACTGGTTGACCCATAGGTGGATTATGAAATGAACACACATGTAATGACACTGGTGGATCCATGGGTGGTATGTGAGAAGATCACACATTTCAATGACTCCGGTTGTTGTTACTGAAAAGAACACACATGTAATGACACTGGTGGATCCATAGGTGGTATTTGAAAAGAACACACATTTCAATGACTGGTTGTTGTTACTAAAAAGAACACACATGCAATGACACTGGTGGATCCATGTGTGGTCTCTGTAGAGAACACACATTTCAATGACACTGGTGGATCCATATGTGGTATGTGAAAAGAACACACATGCAATGACTCTGGTTGTTGTTAGTGAATAGAACACACATGCAATGACACTGGTGGATCCATATGTGGTATGTGAAAAGAACACACATGCAATGACTCTGGTTGTTGTTACTAAAAATAACACACATGCAATGACACCGGTGGATCCATGGGTGGATTGTGAAAAGAACATACATGCAATAACACTGGTGGATCCATATGTGGTATGTCAATAGAACACACATGGAATGACTCTGGTTGTTGTTAGTCAAAAGAACAAACATGCAATGACACAGGTGGATCCATAGGTGGTATGTGAAAAGAACACACATTTCAATGAATCTGGTTGTTGTTACTAAAAAGAACAGACATGCAATGACACTGATGGATCCATGTGTGGTCTCTGTAGAGAACACACATTTCAATGACACTGGTGGATCCATATGTGGTATGTGAAAAGAACACACATGCAATGACACTGGTGGATCCATAGGTGGTATGTGAAGAGAACACACATGCAATGACACCAGTGGATCCATAGGTGGTATATGAGAAGAACAGCCATGAAATGACTCTGGTTGTTCTTAGTAAAAAGAACACACATGCAATGACACTGGTGGATCCATAGGTGGTCTCTGAAGAGAGCACACATGCAATGACTCCAGTTGTTGTTATTGAAAATAACACACATGCAATGGCACTAGTTGTTGTTACTAAAAAGAACACACATGCAATGACACTGGTGGATCTATGTGTGGATTGTGAAGAGAACACACATGCAATGACTCTGGTGGACGCATAGGTCGTATGTGACAAGAACAACCATGAAATGACTCTGGTTTTTCTTAGTAAAAAGAACACACATGCAATGACACTGCTGGATCCATAGGTGGTCTCTGAAGAGAGCACACATGCAATGACTCTAGTTGTTGTTAGTGAAAAGAACACACATGCAATGACACTGGTGGATCCATAGGTGGTATCTATAGAGAACACACATTTCAATGACACTGGTGGATCCATATGTGGTATGTGCAAAGAACACACATGAAATGACTCTTGTTGTTGTTAGTAAAAAGAACACACATGCAATGACACTGGTGGATCCATAGGTGGTATGTGAAAAGAACACACATTTCAATGACTCTGGTTGTTGTTACTAAAATGAACACACATGAAATGACACTGGTGGATCCATGGGTGGATTGTGAAAAGAGCACACATGCAATGACACTGGTGGATCCATATGTGGTATGTGAAAAGAACACACATGCAATGACTCCAGTTGTTATTAGTGAAAAGAACATACATGCAATGACACCCGTGGATCCATGTGTGGTCTTTGAAGAGAGCACACATTTCAATGACTCTGGTTGTTGTAAGTAAAAAGAACACACATGCAATGACATTGGTGGATCCATGTGTGGTCTCTGAAGAGAATACACATGCAATGACACTGGTTGTTGTTACTAAAAAGAACACACATGCAATGACACTGGTGAATCCATGTGTGGATTGTGAAAAGAACACACATGCAATGACTCTGGTTGTTGTTAGTGAAAAGAACACACATGTAATGACACCGGTGGATCCATGTGTGGTCTCTAAAGAGAGCACACATTTCAATGACTCTGGTTTTTGTTAGTAAAAAGAACACACATGCAATGACACTGCTGTGTCCATGTGTGGTCTCTGAAGAGAACACACATGCAATGACTCTGGTTGTTGTTAATAAAAAGAGCACACATGCAATGACACTGGTGGATCCGTGTGTGGATTGTGAAGAGAACACACATGCATTGACCCTGGTGGATCCATAGGTGGTATGTGAGAAGAATAGCCATGAAATGACTCTCGTTGTTCTTAGTAAAAAGAACACACATGCAATGACACTGGTGGATCCATAGGTGGTATGTGAAAAGAACACACATGCAAAATGACTCTGGTTGTTGGTAGTAAAAAGAACACACATGCAATGACACTGGTGGATCCATAGGTGGATTGTGAAATGAACACACATGCAATGACACCGGTGGATCCATAGGTGGTATGTGAGAAGAACACACATTTCAATGACTCTGGTTGTTGTTACTAAAAAGAACACACATGCAATGACACTGGTGTATCCATTGGTTGATTGTGAAAAGAGCACACATGCAATGACACTGGTGGATCCATATGTGGTATGCGAAAAGAACACACATGCAATGACTCCACTTGTTGTTAGTGAAAAGAACACACATGAAATGACACCGGTGGATCCATGGGTGGATTGTGAAAAGAACATACATGCAATAACACTGGTGGATCCATCTGTGGTATGTGAAAAGAACACACATGCAATGCCTCTGGTTGTTGTTAGTGAAAATAACACATATGCAATGACACTAGTGGATCCATAGGTGGTATGTGAATATAACGCAATTTCAATGACTCTGGTTGTTGTTACTAAAAAGAACACACATGCAATGACACCGGTGGATCCATAGGTGGTATGTGAGAAGAACATCCTTGAAACGACTCTAGTTGTTGTTAGTAAAAAGAACACACATGCAATGACACTGGTGGATCCATAGGTGGTCTCTAAAGAGAGCACACATGCAATGACTCTAGTTGTTGTTAGTGAAAAGAACACACAAGCAATGGCACTGGTTGTTGTTACTAAAAAGAACACACATGCAATGACACTGGTGGATCCATGGGTGGATTATGTAAAGAGCACACATGCAATGAATCCAGTTGTTTTTAGTGAAAAGAACATACATGCAATAACACTGGTGGATCCATGTGTGGTCTTTGTAGAGAACACACATTTCAATGACACTGGTGGATCCATATGTGGTATGTGAAAAGAACACACATGCAATGACTCTGGTTGTTGTTAGTGAAAAGAACACACATGCAATGACACAGGTGGATCCATATGTGCTATGTGAAAAGAACACACATGCAATGACTCCAGTTGTTGTTAGTGAAAAGAACATACATGCAATGACACCGGTGGATCCATGGGTGGATTGGGAAAAGAACATACATTTCAATGACTCTGGTTGTTGTTACTAAAAAGAACACACATGCAATGACACTGGTGGATCCATAGGTCGTATGTGAGAAGAACATCCTTGAAAAGACTCTAGTTGTTGTTAGTAAAAAGAACACACATGCAATGACACTGGTGGATCCATAGGTGGTCTCTAAAGAGAGCACACATGCAATGACTCTAGTTGTTGTTAGTGAAAAGAACACACAAGCAATGGCACTGGTTGTTGTTACTAAAAGGAACACACATGCAATGAAACTGGTGGATCCATGGGTGGATTATGAAAAGAGCACACATGCAATGACTCCAGTTGTTTTTAGCGAAAAGAACATACATGCAATGACACTGGTGGATCCATGTGTGGTCTATGTAGAGAACACACATTTCAATGACACTGGTGGATCCATATGTGGTATGTGAAAAGAACACACATGCAATGACTCTGGTTGTTGTTAGTGAAAAGAACACACATGCAATGACAGTGGTGGATCCATATGTGGTATGTGAAAAGAACACACATGCAATGACTCCAGTTGTTGTTAGTGAAAAGAACATACATGCAATGACACCGGTGGATCCATGTGTGGTCTCTGAAGAGAGCACACATTTCAATGACTCTGGTTGTTGTTATTAAAAAGAACACACATGCAATGACACGTGTGGGTCCATGTGTGGTCTCTGAAGAGAACACACATGAAATGGCTCTGGTTGTTGTTACTAAAAAGAGCACACATGCAATGACACCGGTGGATCCGTGTGTGGATTGTGAAGAGAACACACATGCAATGACACTGGTGGATCCATAGGTGGTATGTGAGAAGAACAGCCATGAAATGACTCCCGTTGTTCTTAGTAAGAAGAACACACACGCAATGACACTGGTGGATCCATAGGTGGTATGTGAAAAGTACACACATGCAAAATGACTCTGGTTGTTGTTACTAAAAAGAACACACATGCAATGACA
Source organism: Avena sativa (assembly GCA_916181665.1). Taxonomy (NCBI): domain Eukaryota; kingdom Viridiplantae; phylum Streptophyta; class Magnoliopsida; order Poales; family Poaceae; genus Avena; species Avena sativa. Next base: position 620,021,767 of record OV702288.1, on the reverse strand, counting down.
CTGGTGGATCCATAGGTGGATTATGAAATGAACACACATGCAATGACACCGGTGGATCCATAGGTGGTATGTGAGAAGAACAAACATTTCAATGACTCTGGTTGTTGTTACTAAAAAAACACACATGCAATGACACTGGTGGATCCATGGGTGGAATGTGAAAAGAGCACACATGCAAGGACACTGGTGGATCCATATGTGGTATGCGAAAAAGAACACACATGCAATGACTCCAGTTGTTGTTAGTGAAAATAACACACATGTAATGACACCGGTGGATCCATGGGTGGATTGTGAAAAGAACATACATGCAATGACACTGGTGGATCCATATATTGTATGTGAAAAGAACACACATGCAATGACTCCGGTTGTTGTTAGTGAAAAGAACACACATGCAATGACACTGGTGGATCCATAGGTGGTATGTGAAAATAACACACATTTCAATGACTCTAGTTGTTGTTACTAAAAAGAACACACATGCAATGACACTGGTGGATCCATGTGTGGTCTCTGTAGAGAACACACATTTCAATTACACTGGTGGATCCATATGTAGTATGTGAAAAGAACACACATTTCAATGACTCTGGTTGTTGTTACTGAAAAGAAAACACATGCAATGACACTGGTGGATCCATAGGTGGTATGTGAAAAGAACACACATTTCAATGACTCTAGTTGTTGTTACTGAAAAGAACACACATGCAATGACACTGGTGGATCCATAGGTGGTATGTGAAAAGAACAAACATTTCAATGACATTGGTGGATCGATATGTGGTATGTGAAAAGAACACACATGCAATGACTCTGGTTGTTGTTAGTGAAAAGAATACACATGCAATGACACTGGTGGATCCATATGTGGTATGTGAAAAAAACACACATGCAATGACTCTGGTTGTTGTTACTAAAAAGAACACACATGCAATGACACCGGTGGATGCATGGGTGGATTGTGAAAAGAACATACATGCAATGACATAGGTGGATCCATATGTGGTATGTGAAAATAACACACATGCAATGACTCTGGTCGTTGTTACTAAAAAGAACACACATGCAATGAAAGTGGTGGATCCATAGGTGGTATGTGAAAAGAACACACATTTCAATGACTCTGGTTGTTGTTACTAAAAAGAACACACATGAAATGACACTGGTGGATCCATGTGTGGTCTCTGTAGAGAACACACATTTCAATGGCACAGGTGGATCCATATGTGGTATGTGAAAAGAACACACATGCAATGACACTGGTGGATCCATAGGTGGTATGTGAAGAGAACACATATGCAATGACACTGGTGGATCCATAGGTGGTATGTGAGAAGGACAGCCATGAAATGACTCTGGTTGTTCTTAGTAAAAAGAACACACATGGAATGACACTGGTGGATCCATAGGTCGTCTCTGAAGGGAGCACACATGCAATGACTATAGTTGTTGTTACTGAAAAGAACACACATTCAATGACAATGGTTGTTGTTACTAAAAAGAACACACATGCAATGACACTGGTGGATCCATGTGTGGATTGTGAAGAGAACACATATGCAATGACACTGGTGGATCCATAGGTGGTATGTGAGAAGAACAGTCAGGAAATGACTCTGGTTGTTCTTAGTAAAAAGAACACACATGTAATGACACTTATGGATCCATAGGTGGTATGTGAGAAGGCCAACCATGAAATGACTCTTGTTGTTGTTAGTAAAAAGAACACACATGCAATGATACTGGTGGATCTATAGGTGGTATGTGAACAGAGCACACATTTCAATTACTCTGGTTCTTGTTAGTGAAAAAAACACACATGTAATGACACTGGTGGATCCATAGGTGGATTGTGAAAAGAACACACATGCAATTACTCTGGTTGTTTTTAGTGAAAAGAACAAACATGCAATGACAATGGTGGATCCATATGTGGTATGTGAAAAGAACACACATGCAATGACTCCAGTTATTGTTAGTGAAAAGAACATACATGGAATGACACCGGTGGATCCATGTGTGGTCTCTGAAGAGAGCACACATTTCAATGACTCTGGTTGTTGTTAGTAAAAAGAACACACATGCAATGACACTGGTGTGTCCATATGTGGTCTCTACAGAGAACACACATGCAATGACTCTGGTTGTTGTTACTAAAAAGAGCACACATGTAATGACACTGGTGGATCCGTGTGTGGATTGTGAAGAGAACACACATGCAATGACACTGGTGGATCCATAGGTGGTATGCGAGAAGAACAGCCATGAAATGACTCTGGTTGTTCTTAGTAAAAAGAACACACATGCAATGGCACTGGTGGATCCATAGGTGGTATGTGAAAAGAACACACATGCAAAATGACTCTGGTTGTTGTTACTAAAAAGAACACACATGCAATGACACTGGTGGATCCATAGGTGGATCATGAAATGAACACACATGCAATGACACCGGTGGATCCATAGGTGGTATGTGAGAAGAACACACATTTCAATGACTCTGGTTGTTGTTACTAAAAAGAACACACATGCAATGACACTGGTGGATCCATGGGTGGATTGTGAAAAGAGCACACATGCAATGACACTGGTGGATCCATATGTGGTATGTGAAAAGAACACACATGCAATGACTCTGGTTGTTGTTAGTGAAAAGAACACACATGCAATGACACTGGTGGATCCATAGGTGGATTGTGAAAAGAACACACATGCAATTAGTCTGGTTGTTGTTAGTGAAAAGAACAAACATGCAATGACAATGGTGGATCCATATGTGGTATGTGAAAAGAACACACATGCAATGACTCCAGTTGTTGTTAGTGAAAAGAACATACATGGAATGACACCGGTGGATCCATGTGTGGTCTCTAAAGAGAGCACACATTTCAATTACTCTAGTTGTTGTTAGTAAAAAGAACACCAATGCAATGGCACTGGTAGTTTTTACTAAAAAGAACACACATGCAATGACACTGGTGGATCCATGTGTGGATTGTGAAAGAGCACACATGCAATGACTCCAGATGTTGTTAGTGAAAAGAACATACATGCAATGACACTGGTGGATCCATGTGTGGTCTCTGTAGAGAACACACATTTCAATGACACTAGTGGACCCATATGTGGTATGTGAAATGAACACACATGCAATGACTCTGGTTGTTGTTTGTGAAAAGGACACACATGCAATGAAACTGGTGGATCCATATGTGGTATGTGAAAAGAACACACATGCAATGACTCCAGTTGTTGTTAGTGAAAAGAACATACATGCAATGACACCGGTAGATCCATGTGTGGTCTCTGAAGAGAACATAGATTTCAATGACTCTGGTTTTTGTTAGTAAAAAGAACACACATGCAATGACACTGGTGGGTCCATGGGTGGATTGTGAAAAGAGAACACATGCAATGACACTGGTGCATCCATATGTGGTATGTGAAAAAGAGCACACATGCAATGACTCCAGTTGTTGTTAGTGAAAAGAACACACATGCAATGCCACCGGTGGATCCATGGGTGGATTGTGAAAAGAACATACATGCAATGACACTTGTGGATCCATATGTTGTATGTGAAAAGAACACACATGCAATGACTCTGGTTGTTGTTAATGAAAAGAACACACATGCAATGACACTGGTGGATCCATAGGTGGTATGTGAAAATAACACACATTTCAATGACTCTGGTCGTTGTTATTAAAAAGAACACACATGCAATGACACTAGTGGATCCATAGGTGGATTATGAAATGAACACACATGCAATGACACTGGTGGATCCATAGGTGGTATGTGAGAAGAACGCACATTTAAATGACTCTGATTGTTGTTACTGAAAAGAACACAGATGCAATGACACTAGTGGATCCATATGTGGTATGTGAAAAGAACACACATTTCAATGACTGGTTGTTTTTACTAAAAATAACACACATGCAATAACACTGGTGGATCCATGTGTGGTCTCTGTAGAGAACACACATTTCAATGACATTGGTGGATCCATATGTGGTATGTGAAAATAACACACATGCAATGACTCTTGTTGTTGTTAGTGAAAAGAACACACATGCAATGACACTGGTGGATCCATAGGTGGTATTTGAAAATAACACACATTTCAATGACTCTTTTTGTTGTTACTAAAAAGAACACACATGCAATGACACTGGTGGATCCATATGTGGATTATGAAATGAACACACATGCAATGACACTAGTGGATCCATAGGTGGTATGTGAGAAGAACGCACATCTCAATGACTCTGGTTGTTGTTACTGAGAAGAACACAGATGCAATGACACTAGTGGATCCATATGTGGTATGTGAAAAGAACACACATTTCAATGACTCTGGTTGTTGTTACTAAAAAGAACACACATGCAATAACACCGGTGGATCCATGTGTGGTCTCTATAGAGAACACACATTTCAATGACATTGGTGTATCCATATGTGGTATGTGAAAAGAACACACATGCAATGACTCTGGTTGTTGTTAGTGAAAAGAACACACATGCAATGACACTGGTGGATCCATAGGTGGTATGTGAAAGTAACACACATTTCAATGACTCTGGTTGTTGTTACTAAAAAGAACACACATGCAATGACACTAGTGGATCCATAGGTGGATTATGAAATGAACACACATGCAATGACACTGGTGGATCCATAGGTGGTATGTGAGAAGAACGCAAATTTCAATGACTCTGGTTGTTGTGACTGAAAAGAACACAGATGCAATGACACTAGTGGATCCATATGTGGTATGTGAAAAGAACACACATTTCAATGACTCTGGTTGTTGTTACTAAAAAGAACACACATGCAATTCCACTGGTGGATCCATGTGTGGTCTCTGTAGAGAACACACATTTCAATGACATTGGTGGATCCATATGTGGTATGTGAAAAGAACACACATGCAATGACTCTGGTTGTTGTTAGTGAAAAGAACACACATGCAATGACACTAGTGGATCCATAGGTGGTATATGAAAATGACACACATTTCAATGACTCTGGTTGTTGTTACCAAAAAGAACACACATGCAATCACACTGGTGGATCCATAGGTGGATTATGAAATGAACACACATGCAATGACACTGGTGGATCCATAGGTGGTATGTGAGAAGAACACACATTTCAATGACTCTGGTTGCTGTTACTAAAAAGAAGACACATGCAATGACACTGGTGGATCCGTAGGTGGTATGTGAAAAGAACACACATTTCAATGACTCTGGTTGTTGTTACTAAAAAGAACACACATGCAATTACACTTGTCTATCCATGTGTGGTCTCCATACAGAACACACATTTCAATGACACTGGTGGATCCATATGTGGTATGTGAAAAGAACACACATGCAATGACACTGGTGGATAGATAGGTGGTATGTGAAGAGAACACACATGCAATGACTCTGGTGGATCCATAGGTGGTATGTGAGAAGAACAGCCATGAAATGACTCTGCTTGTTCTTAGTAAAAAGAACAGACATGCAATGATACTGCTGGATCCATAAGTGGTCTCTGAAGAGAGCACACATGCAATGACTCCAGTTGTTGTTAGTGAAAAGAACACGCATGCAATGACACTAGTTGTTGTTACTAAAAAGAACACACATGCAATGACACTGGTGGATCCATGTGTGGATTGTGAAGAGAACACACATGCAATGACACTGGTGGATCCATAGGTGGTATGTGAGAAGAACAACCATGAAATGACTCTGGTTGTTTTTAGTAAAAAGAACACACATCCAATGACACTGGTGGATCCGTAGGTGGTATGTGAAAATAACACACATGCAAAATGACTCTGGTTGTTGTTACTAAAAAGAACACACATGCAATGACACTAGTGGATCCATAGGTGGATTATGAAATGAACACACATGCAATGACACCGGTGGATCCATAGGTGGTATGTGAGAAGAACACACATTTCAATGACTCTCGTTGTTGTTACTAAAAAGAACACACATGCAATGACACTGGTGGATCCATGGGTGGATTGTGAAAAGAGCACACATGCAATGACACTGGTGGATCCATATGTGGTATGTGAAAAGAACACAAATGGAATGATTCCAGTTGTTGTTAGTGAAAATAACACATATGCAATGGCACTGGTGGATCCATGGGTGGATTGTGAAAAGAACATACATGCAATGACCCTGGTGGATCCATATGTGGTATGTGAAAAGAATACACATGCAATGACTCTGGTTGTTGTTAGTGAAAAGAACACACATGCAAAGACACTGGTGGATCCATAGGTGGTATGTGAAAATTACACACATTTCAATGACTCTGGTTGTTGTTACTAAAATGAACACACATGCAATGACACTAGTGCATCCATAGGTGGTATGTGAGAAGAACATCCATGAAACGACTCTGGTTGTTGTTAGTAAAAATAACACACATGCAATGACACTGGTGGATCCATAGGTGGTCCCTTAAGGGAGCACACATGCAATGACTCTAGTTGTTGTTAGTGAAAAGAACACACATGCAATGGCACTGGTTGTTGTTACTAAAAAGAACACACATGCAATGACACTGGTGGATCCATGGGTGGATTGTGAAAAGAGCACACATGCAATGACTCCAGTTGTTGTTAGTGAAAAGAACATACATGCAATGACACTGGTGGATCCATGTGTGGTCTCTTTAGAGAACACACATTTCAATGACACTGGTGGATCCATATGTGGTATGTGAAATGAACACACATGCAATGACTCTGGTTGTTGTTAGTGAAAAGAACACACATGCAATGACGCTGGTGGATCCATATGTGGTATGTGAAAAGAACACACATGCAATTAGTCTGGTTGTTGTTAGTGAAAAGAACATACACGCAATGACACCGGTGGATCCATGTGTGGTCTCTGAAGAGAGCACACATTTCAATGACTCTGGTTGTTGTTAGTAAAAAGAACACACATGCAATGACACTGGTGGGTCCATGTGTGGTCTCTGAAGAGAACACACATGCAATGACTCTGGTTGTTGTTACTAAAAAGAGCACACATGCAATGACACTGGTGGATCTGTGTGTGGATTGTGAAGAGAACACACATGCAATGACACTGGTGGATCCATAGGTGGTATGTGAGAAGAACAACCATGAAATGTCTCTGGTTGTTCTTAGTAAAAAGAACACACATGCAATGACACTAGTGGATCCATAGGTGGTATGTGAAAAGAACACACATGCAAAATGACTCTGGTTGGTGTTACTAAAAAGAACGCACATGCAATGACACTAGTGGATCCATAAGTGGATTATGAAATGAACACACATGCAATGACACCGGTGGATCCATAGGTGGTATGTGAGAAGAACACACATTTCAATGACTCTAGTTGTTGTTACTAAAAAGAACACACATGCAATGACACTGGTGGATCCATGGGTGGATTGTGAAAAGAGCACACATGCAATGACACTGGTGCATCCATATGTGGTATGTGAAAAATAACACACATGCAATGACTCCAGTTGTTGTTAGTGAAAAGAACACACCTGCAATGACACCGTTGGATCCGTGGGTGGATTGTGAAAAGAACATACATGCAATGACACTGGTCGATCCATATGTGGTATGTGAACAGAACACACATGCAATGACTCTGGTTGCTGTTAGTGAAAAGAACACACATGCAATGACACTGGTGGATCCATAGGTGGTATGTGAAAAGAACACACATTTCAATGACTCTGGTTGTTGTTAAAAAGAACACACATGTAATGACACTGGTGCATCCATGGGTGGATTGTGAAAAGAACACACATGCAATGACACTGGTGGATCCATAGGTGGTATGTGAAAAGAACACACATTTCAATGACTCTGGTTGTTGTTACTGAAAAGAACACACATGCAATGACACTGGTTGATCCATGTGTGGTCTCTGTAGAGAACACACATTTCAATGACACTGGTGGATCCATATGTGGTATGTGAAAAGAACACACATGCAATGACTCTGGTTGTTGTTAGTGAAAAGAACACACATGCAATGACACTAGTGGATCCACAGGTGGTATGTGAAAAGAACACACATGCAAAATGACTTTGGCTATTGTTACTAAAAAGAGCACACCTGTAATGACACCGGTGGATCTATAGGCGGATTATGAAATGAACACACATGCAATGACACTGGTGGATCCATAGGTGGTATGTGAAAATAACACGCATGCAATGACACTGGTGGATCCATAGGTGGTATGTGAAAAGAACACACATGCAAAATGACTCTGGTTGTTGTTACTAAAAAGAACACACATGCAATGACACTGGTGGATCGATAGGTGGATTATGAAATGAACACACATGCAATGACACTGGTGGATCCATAGGTGGTATGTTAGAAGAACACACATTTCAATGAATCTGGTTGTTGTTTCTAAAAAGAACACACATGCAATGACACTGGTGGATCCATGGGTGGATTGTGAAAAGAGCACACATGCAATGACACTGGTGGATCCATATATGGTATGTGAAAAGAACGCACATTTCAATGACTCTGGTTGTTGTTACTGAAAAGAACACAGATGCAATGACACTAGTGGATCCATATGTGGTATGTGAAAAGAACACACATTTCAATGACTCTGGTTGTTTTTACTAAAAATAACACACATGCAATAACACTGGTGGATCCATGTGTGGTCTCTGTAGAGAACACACATTTCAATGACATTGGTGGATCCATATGTGGTATGTGAAAAGAACACACATGCAATGACTCTTGTTGTTGTTAGTGAAAAGAACACACATGCAATGACACTGGTGGATCCATAGGTGGTATGTGAAAATAACACACATTTCAATGACTCTTTTTGTTGTTACTAAAAAGAACACACATGCAATGACACTGGTGGATCCATATGTGGATTATGAAATGAACACACATGCAATGACACTAGTGGATCCATAGGTGGTATGTGAGAAGAACGCACATCTCAATGACTCTGGTTGTTGTTACTGAGAAGAACACAGATGCAATGACACTAGTGGATCCATATGTGGTATGTGAAAAGAACACACATTTCAATGACTCTGGTTGTTGTTACTAAAAAGAACACACATGCAATAACACCGGTGGATCCATGTGTGGTCTCTATAGAGAACACACATTTCAATGACATTGGTGTATCCATATGTGGTATGTGAAAAGAACACACATGCAATGACTCTGGTTGTTGTTAGTGAAAAGAACACACATGCAATGACACTGGTGGATCCATAGGTGGTATGTGAAAGTAACACACATTTCAATGACTCTGGTTGTTGTTACTAAAAAGAACACACATGCAATGACACTGGTGGATCCATAGGTGGATTATGAAATGAACACACATGCAATGACACTGGTGGATCCATAGGTGGTATGTGAGAAGAACGCAAATTTCAATGACTCTGGTTGTTGTTACTGAAAAGAACACAGATGCAATGACACTAGTGGATCCATATGTGGTATGTGAAAACAACACACATTTCAATGACTCTGGTTGTTGTTACTAAAAAGAACACACATGCAATACCACTGGTGGATCCATGTGTGGTCTCTGTAGAGAACACACATTTCAATGACATTGGTGGATCCATATGTGGTATGTGAAAAGAACACACATGCAATGACTCTGGTTGTTGTTAGTGAAAAGAACACACATGCAATGACACTAGTGGATCCATAGGTGGTATATGAAAATGACACACATTTCAATGACTCTGGTTGTTGTTACTAAAAAGAACACACATGCAATCACACTGGTGGATCCATAGGTGGTATGTGAGAAGAACACACATTTCAATGACTCTGGTTGTTGTTACTAAAAAGAACACACATGCAATGACACTGGTGGATCCGTAGGTGGTATGTGAAAATAACACACATTTCAATGACTCTGGTTGTTGTTACTAAAAGAACACACATGAAATGACACTTGTGGATCCATGTGTGGTCTCCGTACAGAACACACATTTCAATGACACTGGTGGATCCATATGTGGTATGTGAAAAGAACACACATGCAATGACACTGGTGGATAGATAGGTGGTATGTGAAGAGAACACACATGCAATGACTCTGGTGGATCCATAGGTGGTATGTGAGAAGAACAGCCATGAAATGACTCTGCTTGTTCTTAGTAAAAAGAACAGACATGCAATGATACTGCTGGATCCATAAGTGGTCTCTGAAGAGAGCACACATGCAATGACTCCAGTTGTTGTTAGTGAAAAGAACACGCATGCAATGACACTAGTTGTTGTTACTAAAAATAACACACATGCAATGACACTGGTGGATCCATGTGTGGATTGTGAAGAGAACACACATGCAATGACACTAGTGGATCCGTAGGTGGTATGTGAGAAGAACAACCATGAAATGACTCTGGTTGTTCTTAGTAAAAAGAACACACATCCAATGACACCGGTGGATCCGTAGGTGGTATGTGAAAATAACACACATGCAAAATGACTCTGGTTGTTGTTACTAAAAAGAACACACATGCAATGACACTAGTGGATCCATAGGTGGATTATGAAATGAACACACATGCAATGACACCGGTGGATCCATAGGTGGTATGTGAGAAGAACACACATTTCAATGACTCTCGTTGTTGTTACTAAAAAGAACACACATGCAATGACACTGGTGGATCCATGGGTGGATTGTGAAAAGAGCACACATGCAATGACACTGGTGGATCCATATGTGGTATGTGAAAAGAACACAAATGGAATGATTCCAGTTGTTGTTAGTGAAAATAACACATATGCAATGGCACTGGTGGATCCATGGGTGGATTGTGAAAAGAACATACATGCAATGACCCTGGTGGATCCATATGTGGTATGTGAAAAGAATACACATGCAATGACTCTGGTTGTTGTTAGTGAAAAGAACACACATGCAAAGACACTGGTGGATCCATAGGTGGTATGTGAAAATTACACACATTTCAATGACTCTGGTTGTTGTTACTAAAATGAACACACATGCAATGACACTAGTGCATCCATAGGTGGTATGTGAGAAGAACATCCATGAAACGACTCTGGTTGTTGTTAGTAAAAATAACACACATGCAATGACACTGGTGGATCCATAGGTGGTCCCTTAAGGGAGCACACATGCAATGACTCTAGTTGTTGTTAGTGAAAAGAACACACATGCAATGGCACTGGTTGTTGTTATTAAAAAGAACACACATGCAATGACACTGGTGGATCCATGGGTGGATTGTGAAAAGAGCACACATGCAATGACTCCAGTTGTTGTTAGTGAAAAGAACATACATGCAATGACACTGGTGGATCCATGTGTGGTCTCTTTAGAGAACACACATTTCAATGACACTGGTGGATCCATATGTGGTATGTGAAATGAACACACATGCAATGACTCTGGTTGTTGTTAGTGAAAAGAACACACATGCAATGACGCTGGTGGATCCATATGTGGTATGTGAAAAGAACACACATGCAATGACTCCAGTTGTTGTTAGTGAAAAGAACATACACGCAATGACACCGGTGGATCCATGTGTGGTCTCTAAAGAGAGCACACATTTCAATGACTCTGGTTGTTGTTAGTAAAAAGAACACACATGCAATGACACTGGTGGGTCCATGTGTGGTCTTTGAAGAGAACACACATGCAATGACTCTGGTTGTTGTTACTAAAAAGAGCACACATGCAATGACACTGGTGGATCTGTGTGTGGATTGTGAAGAGAACACACATGCAATGACACTGGTGGATCCATAGGTGGTAGGTGAGAAGAACAACCATGAAATGTCTCTGGTTGTTCTTAGTAAAAAGAACACACATGCAATGACACTGGTGGATCCATAGGTGGTATGTGAAAAGAACACACATGCAAACTGACTCTGGTTGGTGTTACTAAAAAGAACGCACATGCAATGACACTAGTGGATCCATAAGTGGATTATGAAATGAACACACATGCAATGACACCGGTGGATCCATAGGTGGTATGTGAGAAGAACACACATTTCAATGACTCTAGTTGTTGTTACTAAAAAGAACACACATGCAATGACACTGGTGGATCCATGGGTGGATTGTGAAAAGAGCACACATGCAATGACACTGGTGCATCCATATGTGGTATGTGAAAAATAACACACATGCAATGACTCCAGTTGTTGTTAGTGAAAAGAACACACATGCAATGACACCGTTGGATCCGTGGGTGGATTGTGAAAAGAACATACATGCAATGACACTGGTCGATCCATATGTGGTATGTGAAAAGAACACACATGCAATGACTCTGGTTGCTGTTAGTGAAAAGAACACACATGCAATGACACTGGTGGATCCATAGGTGGTATGTGAAAAGAACACACATTTCAATGACTCTGGTTGTTGTTACTAAAAAGAACACACATGTAATGACACTGGTGCATCCATGGGTGGATTGTGAAAAGAACACACATGCAATGACACTGGTGGATCCATAGGTGGTATGTGAAAAGAACACACATTTCAATGACTCTGGTTGTTGTTACTGAAAAGAACACACATGCAATGACACTGGTTGATCCATGTGTGGTCTCTGTAGAGAACACACATTTCAATGACACTGGTGGATCCATATGTGGTATGTGAAAAGAACACACATGCAATGACTCTGGTTGTTGTTAGTGAAAAGAACACACATGCAATGACACTAGTGGATCCACAGGTGGTATGTGAAAAGAACACACATGCAAAATGACTTTGGCTATTGTTACTAAAAAGAACACACCTGTAATGACACCGGTGGATCTATAGGCGGATTATGAAATGAACACACATGCAATGACACTGGTGGATCCATAGGTGGTATGTGAAAATAACACGCATGCAATGACACTGGTGGATCCATAGGTGGTATGTGAAAAGAACACACATGCAAAATGACTGGTTGTTGTTACTGGTGGATCCATGTGTGGTCTCTGAAGAGAACACACATGCAATGACACTGGTTGTTGTTACTAAAAGAACACACATGCAATGACACTGGTGGATCCATGTGTGGATTGTGAAGAGAACACACATGCAATGACACTTGTGGATCCATAGGTGGTATGTGAGAAGAACAGCCATGAAACAACTCTGGTTGTTGTTAGTAAAAAGAACACACATGCAATGACACTGGTGGAACCATAGGTGGTATGTGAAAAGAGCACACATGCAATGACTCAAGTTGTTGTTAGTGAAAAGAACACACCTGCAATGACACTGGTGGATCCATAGGTGGATTGTGAAAAGAGCACACATGCAATGACACTGGTGGATCCATATGTGGTATGTGAAAAGAACACACATGGAATGACTCTGGTTGTTGTTAGTAAAAAGAACACACATGCAATGACACTGGTGGATCCATAGGTGGATTGTGAAAAGATCACAAATGCAATGACATTTGAATGGTACTGGTGGATCCATAGGCGGATTGTGAAAATAGATTTTCCCTCTCTCTCTCTGTAAAAAATCTCACAAAAGCGCAAACGTGTGGAGATCCCAAACATGTGCTCACTCTGGGTGCTATGCCCTGGTTGGCTGACACAGATGTCACGCGGATCGTCTCCACCAACCGTTGATCCCATGTGATCCAACGGGCAGGATAACCCCTCCCTTCTCCACTTTTTTATGCATGGTCAATCCGTGCCACCTCTCTATCCGTGCCACCGATACTTTACCCCCATAAACAAGTGAAAATCCATCTATCTAACTAAAGTAAATAAAATAAATGATCATATTTCGAAGAAGCCATCATCTTCGTCTTCCGGTTTGTCCTCGTCTTCGTCAATGGCATGGTCCCCGCCATCGCCGCTGTCGGTGCCCTCCTCTGACGACTCAACACCGCCCCCTTCCTCGAATAAGCACGCTATCTCCTCGTCGGAGTCCTCCTCCTCCTCCTCTTCGTATTCTCACGGGTCCACGTCACTCTCCTCCTCTTCTGCCTCCAGCTAATCGATGAACGCCTCCTCGTTGGCCGAGTCGGACTCGTCCAAATAGCTATCTCCTCTCTTCTTCCTGGTCTTCTTCTTGTTCCTCTTCTTGTCCGTACTCACCGGTGCAACACGCGCCCCCGTCCTGGCTGCTACTTTGCGCTCGTCCGATGCTGCAGGTACCCGACACTCCTCCTGCGCGGCGGTACGAGCTTCGATGTCACGGTGTCCTCGAGTGCCGATGTCAATGGATCCTGGCGCGGTTGGACACGACGTGCTGCCTCAGCAGGCGACTCGCGAGTGCGGACGATGCAGCGAAGAGCCGGGGACACAAGACGGTCAGTGGACGGCTTGGACCTTCCATTGCCACGGCGAGGGGGCATCATGCTCGAGGTAGTTGTTCCGAATTGTCGATGGCAGGTACACAGAGTAGGGTGCCGATCTGATCAAGGACGAGCAGCGGTTTCGTGCGTCATGTCCACGCATGCATTTGTCGATTATCAAAAAAAAAGAAGTAATATCTCGCGTACTGAACATAATTTGATCACAACAAAAGTGGCACAGCATATTCTAGACTCGTAAATATCCCGTGTGTGCCTGTCATGTGGAGTTCGACGGAGTTGGACGTGCCGACGTGATCGTGCAGCAGTTGCGCGCGTCATTGCCCCATCAACACGTGACACACGCACGCGGGATGTGCGCGCCGATTCCCGTGAAGACCACCTGGCTCGCACTCCCCTTATTATATACTGGATTTTGGGCGGCGCCGAAGACCATTGAAGTGTCCATCGCAATAAAGACAAGTCCCATCGATTCCCTACCCCTGTCTCCCTGGCTTCTTTGAGAAGGTAGACCGTACATGGTGGTCTTGTATAATAGTACTAGTACTACTGGACCACGGCCTATACTCTTACTCTTCTCCCACACTAATAATCACTATCTCCTTCCTCCTGCCGCTGCCACACTCACCCTGCAAGCCATGGCTCCACTGGGGAGGGGGAGAGGCCGGTCGACGATCCTCGCGGAGAAAAGGGAGAGAAATCGCCGCAAGGCACTTCTTGCTCTACCAGCCGCTCAAGCCCACCCTCTCATCGAGGCCCAATCTCCCCCGACAATGGCGCCGAATGTTCTAGCAGGCGAGGGATCCTCCCGGTAAGGTCTCCTTATTCTACTTCTTCTCCATCTCCCTCTCCATCATGATGTTAATCAGCTTCTTGTTTTTCTTCTTCTTCTGGCTCTTCCTCTTCTACGTATTACAGGTCGGCCATGGAGCCCGAATCCACCACGGCAGAGGCATTGCATGACCTGTTCGGCCCCGTTCCATGTCTCAACAAGGTAGCAAATCTCCACGCTGTTATTTCTCCGAGTTATGATGTGGATTTCTTAGATGCTGTCCGCCCCGCATTGGTTTTTCTTCTTCTTTTTTGAGTTGTATTTGTTTTCATGAATATGACTGGATCTCTTGGTCTTTCCTTAATACCACTGTTCATAGATTCACTATGGATTTTTTGTGATTAGGATTAGTTTATCGTGGTCATGAATAGATCTCCAGGTCCATTTTTTAACACTGCAGCCAATAGATTCAATGGGGATTTTTTTGATCTGTATTAGTATTCACCTGGGACCTAGAGTGTAATTGTAGAATTCCTATTTCAATTAACCTGAACGATGCAGCGATCGAAGGCCGAGTACCGTGATAAGGTGGCCGCGATCAGTTCCAAGATTGCCAACCAACATGAGCTTGCACGCTCCCTCACCCAAGCTAATGAGAGCCTATGCAAGCAATTATCTGTGCAGAAGGAGATCTCGCTAGATTTTGCACGTGACGTTATTAGGCTACAGAAAGTGCTCGACCGTAACTTGATCAGGCAAGAACATGCCATCAAGATAATCAACGAGCTCACGGAGGAGAAGAAGAATCTCGTGGAAAGGTGCATTCTCCTGCAGGACGAAGTCAGCGAGGCACTCAGAGGACGCGTCGAGGAAACCAAGGCTACCATCCGAGCCTACCATGACAGGAACCGTTGCCTGGATGCAGTCAAGGAGATGAAGGCGGACATGAGCAGAGGGATCACCGTACTCGAGGGTGTTTGGAAAGAGAACGAGGAGCTAAGGGCATGTCTGGAGGCGTATAGGAGCAATGCCCAAGTCTGATTCCCGTTAGCGGGGACACGAATACCAGTTCGTCCTCCTCTCCTTTTGTAATGTTTAGGGTTCAGGGAGCAATGCCCATGTCTGCTTCCCATTATAGGGTGCAATACGAATCCTAGGGCAACTCCTTATCTATCTGGACATGTGTTGGTGTTCATGTTCATGAATGGACACCATGTTCTCTTTCCATTATGTATCTGGACATGGGTTTCTGCATTATGAGTTTGCCACTCTCCCACTACTATTTGGTGATATTGGGAAAAACCCACAGCACACTAAACTGCTGATAAATCTTATTTGTCTTCGAAATTGAAATTATGACAGTGCCACTAGTCGATTCATAAAATGTTCATTAGTCCTAGATTGCTTCTTCCTTGAAATTATGACAGTGCCACTAGTCGATTCAGTTAATTATGGAAACTAACCAGCTTGTCCTAGTGAACTGAACAAACCATACTATGTATTTTTGTTGCAGGGAAAGAGGTGAAATATCGACCAGGACCTGGCGACCTGGCTAAATGACAAGATAGCAATCCAAAGGGAGAAGCGGAATTCCCAGAAACTGGCCTTTGACCAACTGCGCGCTGAATTCGCGGTCCTTTCTAACAAGTGCCAGAAACTGAAGGAGTTAAACACCGACTGGGCGAAGCTACACAATGAAGGTCGTGCCTCGGCTAGGAAGCAGACGGAGATCATGAAAGGGATCTTGAAGGAAAATCGTATGTCTACGGACAAAATTCTCCAATCCGTGATGGAGCGTGCCTTCTTCAGTTCCTTCAACAGATCCACAATGCAGTACTCTAGCTTCTTCTTGTCTTCCCTGAGCTGATCACTCTCCTTTTCTGCATTATGAATCAGCAACCTGTGACTATCCTGAAGCTTCTTTGCAGTTCCAACAACCAAGCTCCCATCTCAGTTAGCTTTGATTGCAAATTCTCGATTTCTTGTTCCAGCTCCTTATTTCGTACCGACAGCTTGTAATTTTTTTCAGCTGCATCACTTACATCTCCCCGACCTTTCCAACTCATACATGTCCCATAACTGTGCCAAACATTTCTTCAGTGCATCTAGCCACTCAATATCCACCCACTCTACTGCTTTACACACCGGGCCAACCTAAAAACACACACACTATAGTGATATGAACATGCACGATACATTTTACTTCATGTCACAGTTGCACATAATGTAAACAAACCTGATTTGTACAACCCAAAACCCTTCTCCCAGTGTTACTGCCTTCGATGCAACATACCTCCTCAGTTTTAGCCCATGGTCACATGGCACTTCTCCATCGAGATCTAGGCCCTCCCATTCGGAGTCGTAGATCATCCTTGGTACCTATAGGTAAACACAAAGCTGAAATCGAACACGATTGCATGCACATATGGAGCTCAGATCGAGAGATTTACCATTGCCTAACCCTAGCCCGAGAAAACAGAGGAACTCACATCGTGGAAGGAATACTCGATGTCGGAGAGAAGGCTGTCGCTGCTCGACTGGTCGTCCTCGCCGTTCAAGGATAGCATGGCGAATGCGACGGCGACAGTGACGGTGTCGGAGAGAGAGAGAGAGAGAGAGAGAGAGAGAGAGAGAGAGAGAGAGAGAGAGAGAGAGAGAGAGAGAGAGAGAGAGAGAGAGAGAGAGAGAGAGAGAGAGAGAGAGAGAGCAGCCCTTCTACCGCTGCAACGATGACTAAATTGGCATGTTACAATAGTTTAATGGATACCATGCCCTTTCCCTGGATTACTGTCTCTTGCCTGATATGGATTCTCTTCACACATTCTCATTTCAAATATTAAACCTGCACTCCCTCCATCCCAATTTCATTGCCTAACGAAAACCTACCAGTATATTACATCATCCAAAGAAACAAAATCATGTCAACTACAAGGTACTTATGCATCACTTCTTCAGTCATGGTTTCACAAAACATTACATTATAATCTCCCAACAAACATAACCACAACATGGTTTCACAAAACATCACATTACAATCTCTCAACAAACGTAATCACAGAAACAAGTATATTACATCAACTCAAGAAACAAAATCATGTCGACTACAAGGTACTTACACATCACTTGTCATGTCATGGTTTCGCAAAACACTACATTACAGTCTCTCAACAAACAAAATAACAGAAACAAGTACAGTACATCATCTCAAGAAACATAATCATGTCAACTACAATGTATTTATGCATCACTAGTCCAGTAATGGTTTCACAAAACATTACATTACAATGTCCCAACAAACATAATAACAGAAACAAGTACGGTACATCATCTTAAGAAACATAATCATGTCAACTACAATGTACTTATGTCTTATTACAACAACGATGGTTTCAGTGAGTGACATGTCCGAAAATCTCAACAGCTCGCACAACATTATATCACAATCTCTCAACAAACATAATCACAGAAGCACGCTCTAAATGCAACAGCAGTAAATATTACAAATACAGGCAGGGGAACCCCGCGGTCCATATGACAAGCCCAGGGTAGCAGCTCTCATCAGATCTCATCAACGTCGACCACCTCATTCTGTTCAGCCACTACAGGGGCATCTACATCCACTATAACCTGTTCAACAACATCAAAAATGGTACCAAGGAAGAACACCTTCCTGGTTCACTTCTTTCGCCGCATAATCTGCATAAAATCTTCAGAATCCAAAACATCTATGAATTGTTGCTTCTTATGATGCCACCATCGGATTTTTGCCATCTGCTTAGGGCCAATACTGATTTCCTTACCGATCATCTCTCTCATTTCATCAAGATTTATGTTTTTGGAATCGACAGTGATCTCCACAGAACTGGCTTATTAACTCCCTCATCAAGTTTTGCCATGTATGAATCCACCTCTATGCGTATACTAAACTTATCTAGATCAACATCTATTGGTCCGTATTCTCTAGGAGCAGAAGCTCTGGCAGCAAGATCTCCAGCATCTGCATACATATCATCAATCATCGCTTCAAGTTTCACCTTACGATTAGCTGCACAACACTCCCAAACCATCTGAAGCTCATGGGAGTGCTTAATTTGCTGATAGGTATCATTCATGTTGTGCCACACCAATTTTGTCCTCTGTCTAGAACCCTAGGCAATTCTAGCAGCAAGCATATCTACCAGCTGCGAAACAGACACAACCTCTTTGCAATTCACAAGCAGATGCACATCTTGCCTGAACACAACCCTCTCGCAACCAAAATCAAGCTTTGCAGTGTACTGCCGAACATGAACTGTGAACTCATATAGGTCCCTTGTATCAAAGTTGTGCCTAATTTGATTAAAAAGGGGAACATTTCAGTTCATTCGATTCTATTATGCCGTAACTAATCTACTTGCAAGATAAGGCACAGATAAGAAAAATTTACCTCTCGCTCTTCTCCCGGGTTTTTTCTTCGAGATCCGAGTGCTGCATCCGCCCACCGGAGCCGAACAATCCGCCGTCGGCCTTGCTTTTCTCTTCAACCCGCTGCTCGTAGGTACCTTGGGAGCAGAATCCTTGCTGGCCTCCTCGCTAACCAGGGCAGAAGACCTCGCCGCTGCTATGCGTTGAGCCCTAGACTTGGGCCCCGACGGACCCTTTTCAGTCGGCGACGTAGCTACAACCTTCGCCTTGCAAGACATGCTGGGCCGTCGCCGCCGGATTCAGTGTCGGGGGAGAGAGAAAAAAGGTCCTCCGTCGCCGGCAGATTTAGGGTCGGGGAAGGGAAGAAAAGGGACCGCCGCCGCCGCCGCAGCAAGATTCAGTGTCGAGAGTTAGGAAAGGACAGTAATGGATTTGCCCCTACGACACGTGCAGGGTGGCTAAGAAGAGTGACCGGTGAAGGAGGGGCACATCAGGAACTAGTGTAACAGAATATCCTGACTTAACGGGCGCGATTTGAAAATATTGGGTTTAGCCATCATTCACTCGAAAGACCCCTCTCAGCAATTGGCGCCCCAACTTTTCGAATCGCGGTGATAAAAATCAACTTGGGTACCGCGTTGCCTGGCCACCCCAACTTTCGGGCCGCAAAATGATATTCTCCCTGAAACAAGCACCAAGACCATGGTACATGAAGTTTGAATATGTCATGGGGGAGCAAGGCTACAAGAGGTGTAGCTCAGACCATTGTGTGTTTATTCAGAGGTTCTCAGGTGATGATTTTATCATGTTATTGCTCTGTGTGGATGATATCTTGATTGTTGGCAAGAATGTCTCAAGAATTGCTAGGCTAAAGAAAGAGTTGAGCAAAAGGTTTGCCATGAAAGACTTGGGTCCAGCAAAGTGTATTCTTGGCATGAGAATTGAGAGAGACAGAAAATCCAACAAGTTGTACTTGTCTTAAGAGAAATATATTGAGAAGGTACTTCACAAGTTCAAGATGGACAAGGCAAAGGAAGTGAGTTGTCCACTTGCAGCCCATTTCAAGTTGAGTAAAAAGCAATGTCCCTCCACTAAAGAGATGCAAAAGGAAATGCAAAAGGTTCCTTATGCTTTAGCTGTTGGGAGTTTAATGTATGCTATGGTGTGCACATGGCCTGACATTGCTCAAGCAGTTAGTACTGTGAGCAGATTTATGTCCAATCTAGGAAAACCACATTGGAAAGCCGTGAAATGGATTTTGACGTATCTCCGGGGCAGCACTAACATGAAGCTTTGCTTTGGTGGTAGTGAGCCCAAGCTAATTGCATATTCAGATTCAGACTTGGCTAGAGATGTCGATGGAAGAAAGTCTACTTCAAGTTATTTGATTACCCATTCAGGGGGAGCAGTGGCATGGCAAAGAAGGTTGCAAAAGTGTGTGGCACTAAACACAACTGGGGCTGAGTTCATCGCAGTAACTGAGGCGAGCAAGGAGCTATTGTGGCTGAAATGATTGGCTTGTGAGCTTGGTTTTGAGCAAGAGAGTATGTGCTATTTTGTGACAACCAAAGTGCCATTCATCGGAGTAAGAACGCAAGTTTTCATTCGAGGTCGAAGCATATTGATGTTTGCTATCATTGGATTCGATATGTGCTAAATTCCAAGCAAATGCAAATTGAGAAGGTGCACACAGATGATAATAGGGCTGATATGTTGACCAAGGTGGTGACAAGAGGAAAGCTCGAGGTATGCCGTCGGCTCGCCGGCATGACTGCCGGTTGGCAGTAAGATCCTCCATAATATCGGGAGGGGGAGTTTGTTGGGCCATGTCCCTCCACATGGAGGTGTGTTGGCAGACCAACATCAACCCGTGAAGTCCAACACGTTTCAACCGTTGATCGATGTTCGTATCCAACGATTGAGGTGCTCCTTGAGAGAGGAGTAGAAAAGAAAACCCTAGCCACCCTTGGTGGCTGTGAGTGTCTCAATCAGAGAGTGAGCAAGTGTGAGAAGCAAGTCATCGTGGCTGCTGCTGAGAAAGGGTGAGAGAACACACAAGAACACCACAACCTAGTGAGAAGAGAGGAAGAAGAAGGAGAGGTGATTTCTGTCCAGATTTCTAAGATCTGACCGGTCTGTCTTCAAGCTGGTGTTTATAGGCTCAAAGGTGCTTGGATTGAATCCAAACTTGGTGAGCTCGTTCCTTGCTTTGAGTACTTCGATCTGGTTAGCTGGTTTGAGGTTTGGGTCAGTATAGCTTCAAATTTGGAAACAGTTTATTCAGTTCAGACTGCTGCAGTTTCAGCACTAAGCAGTTTTGGTAGACGAACAGTTTGGGCAGACAAACGGTGTCCGATTGACCTGAAATTTGGTGTGTATCTTGGGTACTCGTATGTCAGATTGTCTACCAAGTTTGGTGCTGATTGGATCTACGGTTTAAGAGCAGTTTGCTGATTACCGAAGAGGACAGAAATTGAGATACTCTGCTTTGCTGTAATCTGTCTCTCAAATGGTTGTTGTTGTTGTCGGTTGGCAATATGCTGAGTGTGTTGTACATCTCTAGATGTTCTAGAGAAGACTCTATACCCATGTTGCTTATAGTGAAGCTCGTGTGGACCGGTTGGTCCACACCCATGGTTTTTTCCTCCTCACCTTGAGG
The DNA here is from genome assembly GCA_916181665.1 of Avena sativa. Classification (NCBI taxonomy): domain Eukaryota; kingdom Viridiplantae; phylum Streptophyta; class Magnoliopsida; order Poales; family Poaceae; genus Avena; species Avena sativa. Next base: position 619,999,568 of record OV702288.1, on the reverse strand, counting down.
AGGGTTTTCCAAGTAAATCCTTGTGTCACCTATGCATGTGCTCGCTGTTTTATTTCCGCTGCATATCTGTTGATTGAAACTATCCTCGAAGTTTACCGCAGGCAGGAGCGGGGAGATTGTGTATCCTCTTCCTCCCACAACAGATAGCACCTCCTAGGTGCACAAAGCACGTTACATACATTAGACAAAATCAGGGGCAAAGCTAGGCCAGGTGCTACCCGTGATGTAGCACCGGCCTAGCAAATCAGCGAGGAAGAAAATTTTGCCCATCTAGGTGATTCCCACGAAGAATAGCACCACTAAAACAAGCATAATATTGTGAAAAAATAGTATACTTTAAGCCCAATCCAATAATTTTGTTCACATGCTTTACAATAGCACCACACTGGTTTCTTCCTGGCTCCACCCCCGGACAGAATCATACATGCACCAGCTCATCCTGGGACTTGACACGAAAATAGAGAAAGAAATAGGTAAGTAGAATCTGAATCAAACAAATTACTCCTTCCGATCCAAATTAATTGACTCAAACTAAATACATCTGAATATAAAAAAACTTGAGTCAATTAATTCGGATCGGAGGAAGTACAATTTATTGATATTATACAAAACAAATATTTCAGCAATTTCCTTGACAGGATTTTATTCACAAAAAAAGGTCCATTTGCAGTCAGTTAGGACATTCTTCTTCTTCAGTACATATCACCTTACGGGCTAACGGAAAGAAGAAAGCTTGCACATTATATTTTAAAACGAAGGGAGTAAGTATGTGAAAATACCACAGAAAATCAAACCAGAATAGTTAACGCCGAATCCCATGTCATTAGTTAACGCGGTGGTCGTCCCCAGAAACAAATCTCTACTTAATGCTGAATCCCACGTTATCAAGGAAACAAATCGCTACACGTGAAACGTTGCCCCCATTTTATTTTCTGCTAGGCTCATCCGACGCTCTAGGCAAAACTGATCCTACGTCGCTGAAGGAGTCCGACGGGAAGCTACCGATCGGACGCCGATCCCGAGCGCTCCCTAGAAAAAGAAAAATAAGGGAACAAACCCAACATACTACGATCCAAATCCACAGAGCCGATGACGGCGCCAATGGCAGGTTACAAGAACGGTGACTTCGGCACGGACGTCCTGGTGGGTATCCTTCTGCGGCTACCGCCGAGTTCCCGGCGGCGGGCCCGGCTCGTCTGCCAACACTGGCGCAGCGCCGTCGACAACCGCACGCCGGAGATGCAGAGCCGCGCCGTCAGGACTCTCATCTCCGTCAAGTACTGGAGAGCGGGGACCGGGTACGTCATCGATGACCTGGCGGACTTGCTGCCGAGATATGACTACAACAGAAAGAGGAGGTGGGGTGGTAGTGGCGCCGTGATCGGCACATGCAACGGCCTCATCTGCCTGTGCGACGACCGGAAGCCCGGCGGCGCCGTCACTCTGGCCAACCCGGTCACCGGCGAGCGGCTGGTCATCCCGCCTCTGCCAGGCAACCACTCTTCCGGACAGGGACAGCCCGCGCCATCAGTGCGCTGGCACGAGGCGTACAGCTTCGGGTACCACCCCTTGACGGGGCGATACAAGATCGTGCACGTCCCGTGCTACCTGGACCCGATCGCTGGGTGCCACGACGTGGTGCACGTGTTCACGCTGGGGGAGTCGTCGTGGCGGGACGTGCCGCTGCCAGCCGCCATCCGCGCAATCGGCAGCCTGGGGAGCGGCGGCCTGGTCAGCGTTGACGGCACGACTTACTGGCTCGCGAAGAACGGGGGCGGCGGGAAGGTGGTTTCGTTGGACCTCGGGGACGAGCGCCTCCACGCCTCGCCGCTTCCGGTGACCGCGAAACCGGGCGTCACGCTGACGGTGGTGGGCGGGAGGCTTGGCGTCGCCCTCGACAGGAAGAGCAATAAGACGGATGTGTGGGTACTCGAGGGAAGGAGATGGAGGCGCCGGTACGAGGTTCAGCTGGACGTATCGCAGCGGCTCACCAGCCCGCACTTCATCCACGGCAACTACGTCCTGAGGTCGTCGAGGGAACATGGCGTTTCCCTGTGCGGGCATAGGCTGGACGCGAGGAAGCCGTTGCTGATGTGCAAAGTGTTGCGGGGCAGCGAGCCGGCGGTATGCAGAATCATGGGCTACATCAACCGGACATTTGCCTACGTCGAGACCATGGAGCCGTTGAGCGTGTACGGGCTTCGGTGACGACTAGAATCAGCATTTTACAACGCATATACAGAACGAGTAGCTGCAATTTTTAAGTTGTCGATCACTTAGATTAGGGGTGTGGAAGATGTTGGGTGATTAAAACTATCATTTGCTATATTTCTTTGATAAAAAGAATATATTAATACCAAAATCATATCAATTAAACTCGGCCTCCGTAACAACATGATGTCTTGATGAAATCATCGAGGATGCACATAGTAAAAGAATAAGAAAACAGAAGACAAACCCTGCTGGAATAAGCAGACTCGGAGCACTAAGAGTACCACCAATGGTGACGACATCTAGAATCCGACCAAGGTTCTTGAGAACGATGTCTCCAGGAAGGTACTCCATCCATCCCATAATACTTCTTCCGTCCAGAAATAACTGAGTTGGATTTGTCTAAATCTGAATGTATCTATACACTAAAATGCGTCTAGATACATTCGAATCTAGACAAACTCAAGTCAGTTATTTCTGGATGGAGGGAGTATAAAATGTTTTAGCTCTTGTAAAACGAATGTTTCTAGACTTTTTTAGTACGTAAATTCAATCCAAATCTACACATTAAGAGATGTCTAGATATATTCATTTCATAAAAGATAAAACGTCTTATCTTTTAGAATGGAGAGACTAATATATAGTGCACATATACCGTCGTCATTCGGTCTAACCAACATGACTAGATCCTGGGCTTTCACCGTGAACAAGGTTCAAACTCCACACAATGCTTTTAACAAGAAAACGACTAGATGATCGCAATTGTCAGGTACAACCAACGAACACTAGACCTTGGGTTTTTATCCTAAAAATTGAGACCGCCAAGGAAGAAGTTTTTGCCTCCCCACTCGTCATGAACACTGCTCCAAAAACATCGATCGCCCGACACACATACTTCTTCTGATATGCTGCGAGTATTCCCTAAAATATTCATCGGCTCTCGACTCAACCTGAGCATGTGATATGGGAACACGACAGCCATAGTCCCCCAAACAACACCTTGGAAATCGTAGCAAAAAAGGTGCCAAGGAGGATCCAAAGTGCATAGGGTCGCCACTAGCCAAAGGGACACAGATCTTCGCGTTGACGTGGCTGAAGAGCATGCAAATAAGACCAATGCTCTGTCTACCTCATGTGTCGATCCAACGCATGTCGAGCACACACGTACACCTCGAGGGTGCGATACAATGCTTGTTCCCGGCAGAAGCAGCCCACGAGAGGAATTACCATCGAGTCGGACCACGAGCCCGCGAGCTCTGGTACTGACCCTCGAGCCGATCTGCTCACCCGCGCTAACCTGTGATGGCGTTATCAAGCATGGTGGCCCCGGCGAAACCCGGTGCAGACCGAGCAAGCTAGGTTGGAAACTGACGGCAGAGCTTAAGACAACCAGAGACGTAGATGTCGAGGTGATGTTGGAGCGGTCGGGCACGCACACCATAAGCCACATACAGTACCTCTCATCGCGAGGCCCAGCCCGGTGGCAAACGGCATCAACTCGACAGCAGCGCAAACCTTAGTATTGAATCAGGGAGATCGAATCTCATGGGAGGCAACATAATTTCTTGGGTCGAGAAGGAAAATCAGCGGAGAAAAAGGCACCCCACCAACAGCCTCCTCCGACTGGCAGGGTGGAGGGGTGGCGGGGGGGGGGGGGGGGGGGGGGGGCTCCGGAGTCGACTCGAGTGACCCGAGAGGCATGGGTAAGCACAATCCATCCCCTCTAATATTTCTTAAAGGATGTGCCCCTTAGATTAGGGGTGTAGAATACTCCTTCTGCCCCGAAGAGGATATCATGGATTTGTCTAGATTTGCATGTACCTATACAAACAAGGTGCTTAGATACATACGAATCTAAACAAATCTGTGAAACCCTTTTTTAGAACGGAGGAAGTAGTATAAACTTTTTGCCGTTTATACCAAAACGGCTTAACTAGCGTGTCATCATCACCCTTCGCATATATAGAGAGAGAGGGAGAGAGAAATAGATCCATTCTTGTAAGATTTGGGTTGATACTCCATTCGATACTTGGAACAAAGGTTTTTTTTTTGTTTGATCTCACTTCTTATTTTGGCATGCTAAGGTAATATCGACATGAATCCCTTTTATATAATCATTGTCTCTTTGTGTTATTCTCCTCTCGTGTGCGGGTAAATTCCCCTAGACATGGGAGATATAGGGGATTGGTGAGATGTGACGCGTCTATATTATTATTCATCTATTTGTGGGACTTGTTGTTATTATTATTACTAGAAATGAAGATCTATATTTTGCATAATGCTTGTTTTCTTATTTAAGGGTCCATACATCATGATCCATAAGTCTACATGGGTAAGAACTTGTTGTGTAGTAAATCGGCGACCTCTAGGTGACACGAATGATATCAAAGTCTACACAATTTGAGGATAAACAAGAAACTACTAAGTGTAATGCTTTTATCGATCTTAATTGCTTTCCTGACCCACTAGACAATAGAATCAAACAAGCCTGATAGGGGGGGTTTGAGTAATCAAGGGTTGCTAGCGTACTCACGCATCAATATGAAGAACTACTATCACTTATACTCGCTCTCCCACCCGGCACAATCAGTATCACATGAACTGATTCTTAATTGCGGGCGGAACCTCGAGGCACAGGAGGAACATGCACCCCTTCGGCGCTCAGCATCTAGTCGGGGGGCATCCGATAGCCAGGCGGACATGGGTAGCTGGAGGCGCACAAGGCCTCCGTCTCCGCGAGGGTGAGATAGGCCCAGTATGGGGTGTCCATGGTGAGAGAGGGTGGTGTGGATCATGTCCAGCCGGTCGCCAATTCTTTGTTCGCGTCGGCGCTCCAACGTCCTAGGCCGTACCCAACCCACGGGGGCAAGCAGGGCGCCATCACCACTCGGGTCCTAAAGCCTCCCGAAAGACCCGAGTGGAGATTATGTTACTGAAACGCAAACGCCGAACCCAAGATCCCACTGATTCTTCAAGGTCCAGGCCGATATTTCGGTGTCGAGAAGCAAAAAATGGATCGGATCGGAAAACACACACGCAAATAAAAATCTCCCCTCTCCCTCCTTTTCCCCTCCCCTTGAGAGTCCGCCACCGCCACTGGTCGGGCCGCCCCTGCGTCCTCTCCGCCGGACTAGCTGGCTGGAGATGGACAAAGCGAGGCGCCGGATCTAGGTTTAGCTGTAGGTGTCGTAGGGTTTCACGACGGTATGCCGTAGGTTGGCACTATGCCGAGAGGGTGGGGCGGGATCTTTCGCCCAAGATCTGGTCCTCGTTGGTGCTATTGCTGCTAGTTGCGGTGCTCCGGTGTACTCGACTCGAGTGACCCGAGAGGCATGGGTAAGCACAATCCATCCCCTCTAATATTTCTTAAAGGATGTGCCCCTTAGATTAGGGGTGTGGAATACTCCTTCTGCCCCGAAGGCTATGAGCAGCAAGGACGCCAACAACTCTGTCAATAAAGGGCACCCTAGGAGCCCTTCTTCCTTGCAGAGGTCTGATGCCGCTTTTCCTCTCCTGGCCGGCCGTGGCGGCGAGGAGGAGGGGGTAAGAGGTATGTCGCTTGCTGATGTTCGTCCTTCCCCGACCGGCCGTGGCGGCGAGGGGGCAAGGCGGCGCTGAGCCCTCTGCTCTGGAAGAAGGGTGTTGTACTAGTGGCTTTTGTTTCCTCGACGATGGTTACTTCTTCGTCTCTTCTGTGGCCGGCCGCGGTGGCAGGGAGTGGAAGGGCGAATAGGCGGCTGCCGTGGAGGAAGCGGAAGCCGGTTGAAGCTACTCCCAATGGTTCTTCTCCGCAGTGGCCCCATAGCAGCGGCGCTGCTGGGCCTCTGCCTGTTCTGACCGAAGGGAGGCCGAGGGTCCAAACCTCCATTGGAGGCCTTTTTCGAAGCATGGCTCTAGAGCTCGACACCTCGTCAACGGCAAGTGGTTCGTCCCCGCGGTTGGCAAGATGGCTGGCGGCTGCGCTTTCGCTCCGGATTGGAAGGCGTCACGAGCAAGAGACCTTGTCGATCTCGCCGATTTCATCGGCTGGAGGTCGCTGGAGTGTTGTGGCAGAAGTGGCTAGGGACTTGATTGCAATCTTATTCTTAGTTCTGAGGTGCTATGTGTATATTTGAGGCCCCTTTTTTTTTCCTTTTCTAGCTTTGCTAGGGTGTTAACTGTGAGAGGCCTCTCCAAACTTATACCTGCCACGTGATTATCTTTGCATGGGTCTTCTGGACCCTTGTATAGTTAAAAAAAAAAGATATTTCGGTGTCAGATTGTTGTGCTATTCCGTGTACGACACGAATTTGGCTAATACTGTTACTACATAAGAAGGAAACAAACCAAGAGCCACAAATCCAAACAGACAAGTGGCCAAATAAAGGAAGTGAAAAAAATTCGGTGAAATAAGAAAACATATTGAGAAGTAGTGTCAATTTTCTCATATTTCGGTGTCAGATTGTTGTGCTCTTCCGTGATCGGCTCGGTGTGTCAAATCGCCCGGAACAAAAGTTTCCGTGTACGACACAAATTTGGTTAATACTGTTACTCCTACATATAAGAAGGAAACAAACCAAGAGACGATCCACCACAAATCCAAACAGACACAGCCGACGCGTCCTGCGATCCAAACCAAAACAAAACAAGGAGCTGCAGAGCCGATGCCAGCGCCAATGGTTGGTAATAACAAGAAGTATGACTTGGCAACGGACGTCCTGGTGGACATCCTTCTGCGGCTCCCGCCGAGCTCCCGGCGGCGGGCACGGCTTGTCTGCCAACACTGGCGCGGCCCCGTCGACAACCGCATGACGGAGATGCAGAGCCGCGCCGTCAAGACGCTCGTCTCCGTCGTGACCACGATGTGGGGAGAGACCACGGCGTCCGGGTATATCCTCGACGACCTGCCGGGGTCGATTTTGAGAAAGCGGTGGACTGGTAGTGGCGACGTGCACGTGATCGGGACATGCAACGGCATCATCTGCCTGTGCGACGACGGGAAGGCCGGTGGCGCCGTCACTCTGTCCAACCCGGTCACCGGCGAGGGGCTGGTCGTCCCGCCGCTGCCGCGCTACCAGTGGTCCGGACAGGACCGCCGGCGCGGGCGGTCGGTGCACTGGCACGAGTCGTACAGCTTCGGGTACCACCCGTTGACGGGGCGGTACAAGATCGTGCACGTCCCGTGCTACCTGGACCGGATCGCCGGGTGTCTCGACGTGGTACAGGTTTTCACGCTGGGGGAGGCCTTGTGGCGGAGCGTGCAGCTGCCAGCCGCCGTCCGCGCGATCGGCAGCCTGGGGAGCGGCGGCCTCGTCAGCGTCGACGGCACGACTTACTGGCTCGCGAAGAACGGGTGCGGCGGGAAGGTGGTTTCGTTCGACCTCGGGGACGAGCGCCTCCACGCCTCGCCGCTTCCGGTGACCGCGAAACCGGGCGTCACGCTGACGGTGGTGGGCGGGAGGCTTGGCGTCGCCCTCGACAGGAAGAGCAATAAGACGGACGTGTGGGTACTCGAGGGAAGGAGATGGAGGCGCCGGTACGAGGTTCAGCTGGACGTATCGCAGCGGCTCACCAGCCCGCACTTCATCCACGGCAACTACGTCCTGACGGCAAGGGATCCGAGGGAGGATCGGTGGGACCAGCTCTCACTCCTGTACGGGCATAGTCTGGGCGCGAGGAAGTCGTTGCTGCTGTGCAATGTGTTGCGGAGCAGGGAGCCGGCGGTAGGCAGCGTCGAGGGCTACATCGACCGGACGTTCGCCTACGTCGAGACCAATGAGCCGTTGTGCATTTACGAGCTGCCTTCTTCGGTCACGACTTGAATCAGCGGTTTTTACATCGCACACATATCCAAGATGTGTAGCTGCAGTTTTTAAGTTGTCGGGCACTTATATTGTCTGATTGAAACTGTCATTTGCTATATGGGTAAGCACAATCCAGTTCCCTCGAATATATTGCTTAAAGTGTATGTGCCTCTTTGGTCTCTGCAAGCTGAGATGTTGGCAAACATTGTAGTTTCAATTTTATGTACAGTATATAATCTCTATCGAATGTCAAACTTCAGTCGTTGTAAAATACAACCCGTTTATACCAAAAGGGTGTCAAACTTGAATATATATAGAAGTAGCAACTATCAAGGGTTTGAACTCACAGCGTGGTGCTTGGCTATGCATGGGGGACTATAATGAAACCCAGAACACTTCAGTATAGTGCCGTGGCCTGAGTGGCAGATGGGTGCCTTTCGTGAGGCTGTTCAAGATTGCTCTTTTCAAGATCTCGGTTGGACGGGTGTGGCATACACATGGGATAATAGGCAAGCAGGCCGGGCCAATGTTAAAGCATGACTTGACCGTGCTCTCGGCTCTCGCCAATGCAGAGTTTGTCCAATGGTTTGAACATGTTTGAGTGCGACATATCAATGTTGCGGAGTCAGATCATTGCATGGTTGTGACTCAGTCGAGGGAGAACTTGAACTAGGTTCGTCCGAGAGGGCCGAAACAGCTTCGTTGTGATAATGTTTGGCAAACACGCTGTGACTATGATAAGGCCCCGTTCGGCTCAAAGGAATATTAAAGGAATTTCAGAGTCTTTCTTTTATGGATGTTTTTCCTCTGGAAAATGATTGGCATCGTCCGGACGATCGACGGATTCCATCGTCCTGGTCGCTACCTCCGTCTCACACGCGTCCTGGGCAGAAAAGAAAGAATGCACGCACTAGTGAAAACGAGGCTTTTGGTTGAGCCTGGAAAGGGCTTTAACACCGGTTCTTCTACGAACCGGTGTTAAAGGGGGGGGGGCCTGTACCAGCGTGACCCGTGCAGCAAAAAGGAGCCCTCCCTTTAACACCGGTTCGTGGCACGAACCGGTGTTAAAGGCCCCTGCACCAGTGGCCCGTGCAGGCCCCCTTTTAACACCGGTTCGTGGCTTGAACCGGTGTTAAAGGGGGGGGGGGGGCTATATAAGACACCGTAGCCTACACCCCACTCTTCCATTTTTTCACTATCTCATTTTGGAGCCTAGCAAGAGGGTGTGAAGTGTGTTAGTTTGTGTTTTTTCGTATGCACAAGAGGTGTTCGGTGAAATGCCCGAGAGCTCAAAATAAGTTTTCTCGTTGCTCTTTCCTTCTCGGTCGAGGTCGGCAACTATCATTTCATGTGTCATTGATGTACTATATATAAATGGTCATCTCCCTATTATTTTTTGATATATACTATATATTAATGCAGATGAACGGCAATGGATGTACGGTGACCGCCGCACTTCCGAGTACATTACGGGCCTCCAAAATTTCATCGTTGTGGCTAATGCAAACCGTGGTCACAATGGTTTTATGTGCTGTCCGTGTGTTCACTATCAGAACAAGAAAGACTACTCAAATACCAGAACCATTCACGCCCACCTGCTTCGATCCGGTTTCATGCCCAGCTATAATTGTTGGACCAAGCACGGAGAAAAAGGGGTTGTGATGGAAGACAACGAAGAAGAAGAGGATGATGACAACTATCATAATATGTATCCTGAATATGATGATACTGCAACGGGGATAGATAATGAAGATCAAGAGGCAGCAGATGGGCCCGCTGATGACGATCTTGGTCGGGCCATTACCGATGCAAATGAAGAATGTGAAACTGAAAAGGAGAAGGAGAAGCTGAAGCAGATGTTAAAGGATCACAAAACATTGTTGTACCCAACTTGCAAAGATGGCCAGAAAAAGCTAGGTACCACACTGGATTTGCTGCAATGAAAGGCAGAGAACGGTGTGACTGACAGCGCATTTTCAAAGTTGTTGGTAAAAATGAAGAATCTTCTTCCAAGAAATAATGAGTTGCCCGATAGTACATACCAAGCAAAGAAGGTTGTCTGCCCTCTAGGATTAGACGTGCAGAAGATACATGCCTGTATTAATGACTGCATCCTCTACCGCGGTGAGAAGTACGAGAATTTGGATGCATGCCCGGTATGCACTGCACTGCGGTATAAGATCAGACAAGACGATCCTGGCGATGTTGAGGGCGAGGCCCCTAGGAAGAAGGTTCCTGCCAAGGTTATGTGGTATGCTCCTATAATACCACGGTTAAAACGTCTCTTCAGAAATAAAGAGCATGCCAAGTTGTTGCGATGGCACATGGAAGACCGTAAGAAAGACGCGATGTTGAGACACCCCGCTGATGGGTCACAGTGGAGAAAAGTCGAGCGAGAGTACCCGGACTTCGCACGTGACGCAAGGAACTTAAGGTTTGGTCTAAGTACAGATGGCATGAATCCTTTTGGTGAGCAGAGCTGCAATCACAGCACCTGGCCTGTGACTCTATGTATCTATAACCTTCCTCCTTGGTTGTGTATGAAGAGGAAGTTCATTATGATGCCAGTGCTCATCCAAGGCCCGAGGCAACCCGGCAACGACATTGATGTGTACCTAAGGCCATTAGTTGAAGAACTTTTACAGCTGTGGGCCAAACCAGGTGTACGTATGTGGGATGAGCACAAAGGGGAGCCATTTGACCTACGAGCATTGCTTTTCGTAACCATCAATGATTGGCCTACTCTTAGTAACATTTCAGGGCAGACAAACAAGGGATACAATGCATGCACACACTGTTTAGATGAGACTAAAAGTGTATATTTGGATAAATGTAAGAAGGTTGTGTACCTAGGGTATCGTCGATTTCTTCCGAACCTGCATCCAGTAAGAAAGAAAGGCAAGCATTTCAAACGTCTGGCAGAACCCCGGAGGAAGCCTGTCCTCCGTACCGGTGAGGAGGTATTTGGTATGGTCAAGGACCTAGAAGTAATCTTTGGAAAAGGTCCTGGCAGTCTATCTGTTCCGAATGACGAAGCCGGACACGCGCCCATGTGGAAGAAGCAATCTATATTTTGGGACCTACCCTATTAGAAAGTCTTAGAGGTCCGCTCTTCAATCGACGTGATGCACGTGACGAAGAATGTTTGCGTGAACCTGCTAGGCTTCCTAGGAGTGTATGGGAAGACAAAAGATACACCGGAAGCACGGCAGGACCAGCAACGTCTGAAAGACCCTGAAGAGCCTATGCATCCTGAGAACGAGAAGGGTAAACGATGTCACTTAACTCCTGCCAGCTACGCTCTTATTAAAGCAGAGAAGGAAATATTTTTTGAATGCCTGAGCAGTATCAAGGTCCCGTCTGGCTTCTCGTCGAATATAAAGGGAATAATAAACATGGTAGAGAAAAAATTCCAAAACCTGAAGTCTCATGACTGCCACGTGATTATGACACAATTGCTTCCGATTGCATTGAGGGGGCTTCTACCTGAAAATGTTCGAGTACCCATTGTGAAGCTATGTGCATTCCTCAATGCAATATCTCAGAAGGTAATCGATCCAGAAAGCCTACCAGGGTTACAGACAGATGTGGCCCAATGTCTTGTCAGCTTTGAGTTGGTGTTCCCACCATCCTTCTTCAATATTATGATGCATCTCCTGGTTCACCTAGTAGAAGAGATTGCCATTCTCGGTCCTGTATTTCTACACAATATGTTCCCCTTTGAGAGGTATATGAGAGTCTTAAAGAAATATGTTCATAACCGTGCTAGGCCAGAAGGAAGCATCTCCAAGGGCTATGTAACAGAGGAGGTCATTGAGTTCTGTGTTGATTTTATTCCTGACCTTAAGGCGATTGGTGTTCCAGAATCACGACATGAGGGGAGACTGCGTGGAAAAGGCACCCTAGGATGTAAAGCAATGATATGTAGGGACGGGCATTCTCTCAATCAAGCACACTACACGGTTTTACAAAGATCTATCTTGGTTGCCCCGTATATCAATGAACACAAGAATTTAATACGCCTCAAACACCCGGGGCAGTATGATGAATGGATTATAAGTGAACACATGGCGAGTTTTGGCGGCTGGCTGCAAAGACTTCTCACGAATAACACCACTGTTGGGGATCAGCTGTACTTGGCCAGGACACCATCTTCGACTGTATGTACTTTCCAAGGGTACGAGATAAATGGGAATACATTTTACACGATAGGCCAAGATAAAAAGAGCACCAACCAAAATAGTGGTGTCCGCTTCGATGCAGCAGAAGACAATGGGCAAAAGACCACGTATTATGGGTTCATAGAGGAGATATGAGAACTTGACTATGGACCTAATTTTAAGGTCCCCTTGTTTCGATGCAAATGGGTCAAGCTAACAGGAGGGAGGGTTGAGGTAGACAAGAAGTACGGAATGACAACGGTGGATCTCAACAATCTTATGAAGGTAGACAAGAACTTAGACGAACCATTCGTCTTAGCCAATGATGTGGCTCAGGTTTTCTATGTGAAGGACATGTCTACCAAACCGAAAAAAAGAAAAAATAAGTAAACAGATACATCACACGATGAGCCAAAGCGTCACATAGTTCTTTTAGGGAAAAGAAACATCGTGGGAGTGGAGGACAAGATAGACATGTTAGAAGATTATAATAAGTTTGATGAAATTCCGCCCTTCAGAGTGAAGACTGACCCAACCATCCTGTTAAACGGTGTTGATACTCCATGGTTACAGCCGACGCGATCATAAGATTGACTATATGTATTAATTGAGCCATTTTTGGCACACATATGTATCTCAACATGGAAATCAATGTCATATTTCTTCTGTTAACAGTATATGTATTAAATGAGCCATTTTTCTTCCTTCTATTTCTTCCCTCCATTTTTCTTCCCGCCATTTTTTCCCGCCATTTTTCTTCCCGCCATTTTTCCCGCAATTTTTCTTCCCGCCATTTTTTCCCGCCAGTTCTTCCCTCCAGTTCTTCCCTCCAGTTCTTCCCGCCAGTTCTTCACTATATATATATGTAGGGTTGGCCTCCATTATCATTGCACATCTCTAGACTCATATCTGCAACCTCATCACTCTTTCCCATGGCTTCCACCGTAGCACTAACCCCCAGGGAGGCGGAGGCGCTTTGCGCCTCGAACTACCCCTGCCCGCCGGGCTACTGTGTCCCTATCGGCTGGATGCTGAGCGCCGGAGGCGTGCTGGTTCCTCCTGTCCCTCTAGGTGTGGCGCACCGGATGGACATCACGAACCACTACTACTTCGAGCTCACGCCGGAGCAGCGGAGGAATCCCAGATGGCATCCCGACTATTTCCCTACTTGGGAAGCCTTCTTCGTGGATCGGCGTGAGAGGGCGCTCGCCAGGCACGAGGAGGACGGCCCACCTCCTCCGAACTTCAACGAGGCCGGCCGTCGGCTATGGTGGCGCGGTCGGACTCTCCAGAGAGTCATGGCCTATGACACTGCCGCCGACTCTAACCCCCGTCTGCGCTACCCTCAAGTCCAGCCCACGCGTACTCAGCCTTCAAGGTTCAATTACGGCGACCCCAACGACGACAGCGATGACGGCGGCGGCGAGTACGACGACTACAGTGGTGAGTATTACAGGTATAGGCAGGAGCATGACTGAATCACTCCAACATTCCGAAACAAGTTCGGCCGATTGTTACTTAATCTGGCCATGTATCTTAATTTTCAGTTCTTTTATGTATCTTAATTTTCAGTCGTGCTTTATGTAACTTACTATTAGTTGCATTCTGTATTTTAATTCCAGTTCTATCTCCTTCACAAAATGACCTATCTCATTCGAGGTTTCTTGGCTTTCGGGTCAAATGACCAATGTTATGGCTAGAATCAAGGCATAGTTTGTGATAATATGGCCATATTGTGCATACATGTGCATCATGGCATGGCAAACAATGTTGCAAGAGGAAGTTTTCCTTTTTATCTCACCAAAAAGGCATTTTCCGTTTTCCGAGCATAAAAAACGGACGGTTTTGTGAAGCAACCACCAAATGGCTAATTCAAAAAACCACCACCACATTTTACAAAAATACTAGACCACCTTATATGGACAATGTACCAACAGGGGGATCTGAAACCTTTCCGTCCACCTCTAGTGAAAAAGACAAATTCCTGCCGAATCGGCAGGAAGTGGGTCAGATATGAACTATAGGTACATGATACGATGCTCATGATTTTTTACAAAAATCATTTTAGGTTCACAATATGATATTTTATCAAAAATCCAATGCAAGTTGAGCGAGGCTTTGTCAGATTCAAGTGTATACAAAAGATGCGGCGTTTAAATATCCAATCAATTCAAAAATGTTAATACAAAATAAAATATGATTTGCTCTAATAAAATAGGGTTAGATTCCTTTTTAGATGCTTAATATTTCTTATGTTCAAAGTTTTAGGATTTGACAATTTATTTTTGTTTGAATTGAATAATCAAAATTTATATGTAAGTGTTTTAATCATTTTGAATATTTTCATCTAAATTAAATATAAAATGTTTTTACATGAATGGATATATATTATTTTTCTGAAAATTATGATATATTATACATATTTTTCTGAGTTGAAATGAATAAAATTCATATCCTATTTTTTGAATTATAAATGCCCCCACCCCTTTAATGATGGGTTCGTAGCATGGAAAACAAAAAATTTCTACCGCAAGAACGAACAAAACCCAGATGTAATCTAGACAAAAGCCAAGATCTAATCTATTAGACATGAGCAACGAGATAGATCGGTACTAACCCTCGTAGAACCGAAAGCGTTACGAGATTAGATCTCGTGGATGATGTAGTCGATCACTTGCCGATCTCAAGATCGTGTGGATGATCCTTCCGGCGCCGCGTTCCGGCAGCGCTTCCGTAGACGATCACACGTGCGAAGTCGAAACAGACCTTCCTCTCCCCGTTCCAGCGAGCAGCGGAGGTAGTAGATCTTCTTCACGGAATCCCAGCAGCACGACGGCGTGGTGGTGGTGGAGATGAGAATTCTGCAGGGCTTCGCCTATGCCTGTGCAGAAGAAAGGTGGAGGAGAGAGGCGGCTAAGATTAGTTGTTATGAGAGGAGGGTCAAGAGGGGGCGCCCCCTCCCTTCTATTTAAAGGAGGGAGGCGCGCCTGGGGAGGGGGAGTCCTAGTAGAACTCCCCTCCTTGGGCCGGCGGTGGGAAGGGGGAGGAATCCTCCTTCCCCACGAATCCGTGTCTTGTCCCACTTGGTCTCCTTGATCCCTTTCTTGGTTTTCAAGTAAACTCCAAGAAATCCTCTAGAACCTTCCAGAACATTCCGAAACCTTCTAGAATCTCCATACAAACACTCTGGAACATTTCCCAACTTAGAAAATGATCCCCAATATATGAATCTTATTCTCCGGACCATTCCGGATCTCCTCGTGATGTCCCGGATCCATTCCGAGACTCCGAATAACATTCAGTCTCCAACGCAAATTCCATATCTACTTAAAACAACTTCGAACCTTAAGTGTGTCACCTTACGGTTCGTGAATATGCAGACATGATGAAGACACCTCTCCGATCAATAACCATCAGCGGGATCTGGAGATCCATAACGGCTCCCACATACTCAATGATTACTTCGTGATCGATAGAACCATTTAACATACGAAACCAATTCCCTTTGTCACGCGATATTCTACTTATCCGAGGTTTGATCGTCAGTATCTTCATACCTAGTTCTTCCTCGTTACTGATAAGTACTCTTTACTCGTTCCATGTTATGTCATACCTTGTGACCTAGTCACATGCTTGCAAGCTATCTAGATGACATTCCACCGAGAGGGCCCAGAGTATATCTATCCGTCATATGGATGGACAAATCCCAATCTTGGTCTATGCGCTTCAACACATACTTTCAGAATACCCAATGACACCTTTATAACCGCCCAGTTACGAAGCGGCGTTTGATGTCATCAAAGTACCCATCCGGTGATGGTGATTAACATAACCTCATGGTCGAAGGATTAGGTTACTATGTATTTCAAAGCTTACAGCAATACGAACTTAATGACTTGATCTTATGCTACGCTTACTATGGGTGTGTGTCCATCACATCAGTCTCCTAATGATATAACCTTGTTATTAATCACATCCAATGTCCATGATCAGGAAACCATGATCATCAATCAATCAACAAGCTAGTTCAACAAGAGGCTTACTAGGGACTCTTTTATGTTTACAAAACACACAAGTATTAGTGTTTCCTAATAATACAATTATAGCATGGGATGTAAACTTTCATCATAAACACAAAGATATAATAATAACCACTTTTATTATTGCCTCTTGGGCATATCTCCAACAGTCTCCCACTTGCACTAGAGTCAATAATCTAGATTACATGGTAATATACCGAACACCCATGGCGTTCTGGTGTTGGTCATGCTTTGCTCTAGGGAGAGGTTTAGTCAGCGGATCTGCTACATTCAGATCAGTGTGTACTTTGAAAATCTTTATGTCACCATCTTGGACATACTCGCGAATAGCATGGAACCGTAGCTTGATGTGCTTCAGCTTGCTATGTGACCTTGGCTCCTGTGCATTAGCTATGGCACCTGTGTTGTCATAGTAGATGGCCATCGGGTCCAACACACTGGGAACCACGCCAAGTTCAGTAATGAACTCCTTCATCCATATGGCTTCTTGTGCAGTCTCCGAAGCAGCTATGTATTCCGATTCAGTTGAAGATTTCGCCACAACGCTCTGCTTGGCACTCCTCCAACTCACTGCAGCACCATTCAAAATAAATACGTATCCAGACTGTGACTTCGAGTCATCTGGATCGGTGTTCCAACTAGCATCAGTGTAACCATTTACAACAAGCTGTTCATCACCTCCATAAGAAAGAACCATATCCTTAGTCCTATTCAGGTACTTTAGGATATTTTTGACCGCTGTCCAGTGTTCCATTCCAGGATCACTTTGATATCTGCTAGTCAAACTAACAGCATGTGCTATATCCGGTCTTGTACACAGCATGGCATACATAATAGAACCTATGGCCGAGGCATAGGGAATTTTATTCATCTTTTCTCTATCTTCTGCCGTAGCCGAACTTTGAGTTTTACTCAAGGTCTTACCTGACAACATGGGCACGAACCCTTTCTTGCTCTCTTCCATTCTAAACTTCTTTAGAACTTTGTCTAAGTATGTACTTTGTGAAAGCGCTATTAGGCGTCTTGATCTATCTCTATAAATCTTGATGCCTAGAATATATGCCGCTTCGCCAAGATCCTTCATCGAAAAACTATTATTCAAATAGGTTTTGACGCTATTAAGAAGTTCTATATCATTCCCAATCAACAACATGTCATCTACATATAGTATTAGGAATGCTACAGAGCTCCCACTCACTTTCTTGTAAATACAAGCTTCTCCATAAGTTTGTATAAATCCAAAGTTTTTGATTACTTTATCAAAATGTTGATTCCAACTCCGGGATGCTTGCTTCAGTCCATAAATGGAGCGCTGGAGTTTGCATACCTTGTCAGCATCTTTAGGATCGACAAAACCCTTGGGTTGTACCATATACAACTCTTCCTCAATGTCACCATTAAGGAACGCCGTTTTGACATCCATCTGCCAAATTTCATAATCGAAATATGCAGCGATTGCTAACATAATCCTCACAGACTTTAGCTTCGCTACTGGTGAGAAAGTCTCATCGTAGTCAACTCCTTGAATTTGTCGGAACCCTTTCGCGACAAGTCGAGCTTTATAGACGGTAACATTACCATCAACATCTGTTTTTCTTTTGAAAATCCATTTGTTCTCGACAGCCTTACGGCCATCCGGTAAGTCCACCAAAGTCCATAATTGGTTTTCGTACATGGATCCCATTTCGGATTTCATGGCTTCTAGCCATTTGTCGGAATCTGGGCTCACCATAGCATCTTCATACGTCGCAGGGTCATCAGTGTTATCCACTAACATGACGTTCAAGGCAGAGTCATACCACTCAGGAGTGGTACGGACCCTCGTTGACCTACGAGGTTTAGTAGTAACTTCATTCGAAGTTTCATGATCATCATCATTAGCTTCCTCTCCAGTTGGTGCAGGCGGCACAGAAACATCTTCCGGTGCTGCGCTACTCTCAACTCCAAAAGAAGGTTCAATAACCTCGTCGAGTTCTACTTTCCTTCCAGTCACTTCTTTCGAGAGAAATTCCTTCTCCAGAAAGGATCCATTCTTAGCAACGAAAACTTTGCCTTCGGATCTATGATAGAAGGTATACCCAATTGTTTCTTTAGGGTATCCTATGAAGACGCATTTCTCCACTTTGGGTTCAAGCTTATCAGGCTGTAACTTCTTTACATATGCTTCGCAACCCCAAACTTTAAGGAACGACAACTTAGGTTTCTTTACAAACCACAATTCGTATGGTGTCGTTTCAACGGATTTAGATGGTGCCCTATTTAAAGTGAATGCGGCTGTCTCTAATGCATAGCCCCAAAATGATAACGGTAAATCTGTAAGAGACATCATAGACCGAACCATATCTAAGAGAGTTCGATTACGACGTTCGGACACACCATTACGCTGTGGTGTTCCCGGCGGTGTCAACTGTGAAAGTATTCCACATTTCTTTAAATGCATGCCAAACTCATAACTCAGATATTCACCTCCGCGGTCAGAACACAGAAACTTAATCTTCTTGTTACGATGATTTTCCACTTCACTTTGAAATTCCTTAAACTTCTCGAAAGTTTCGGATTTATGTTTCATAAAGTAGACATACCCATATCTACTCAAGTCATCCGTGAAAGTGAGAACATAACGATATCCACCACGTGATGCTACACTCATTGGACCGCACACATTGGTATGTATTATTTCCAATAAATCCGTAGCTCGCTCCATTATTCCAGAAAATGGAGTCTTAGTCATTTTTCCCATTAGACATGCTTCGCATCTTTCAAGTGATTCAAAATCAAGTGATTCAAGAAGTCCATCAGAATGGAGTTTCTTCATACGCTTCACTCCAATGTGACCAAGACGACAGTGCCACATGTATGTAAAATTATCATTCAATTTTATTCGTTTAGCATCTATGTTGTGAACATGTGTATCACTACTATCGAGATTCAATAAGAATAAACCATTCATCTCAGGTGCATAACCATAAAAAATATTACTCATATAAATCGAACAACCTTTATTCTCAGACTTAAAAGAGTAACCGTCTTGCAATAAACAAGATCCAGATATAATGTTCATGCTTAACGCAGGCACCAAATAACAATTATTTAAATTTAAAACTAATCCCGATGGTAGATGCAGAGGGAGCGTGCCGACGGCGATCACATCAACCTTGGAGCCATTTCCAACGCGCATCGTCACCTCGTCTCTCGCCAGTCTTCGTTTATTCCGCAGCTCCTATTTCGAGTTACAAATATGAGCAACCGAACCAGTGTCAAATACCCAGGCACTACTACGATTACTAGTAAGATACACATTTATAACATGTATATCGAATATACCTTTCTTCTTGATGTTGCCATTCTTCAGATCCGAAGGGTATTTGGGGCAGTTACGCTTCCAGTGACTAGCACCCTTGCAGTAGAAACACTCAGTTTCAGGCTTAGGACCAGCCTTGGGCTTCTTAGCAGGTGCGGCAGCTTTCTTGCCGTCCTTCTTGAAGTTGCCCTTGTTCTTAGGCTTGCCCCATTTCTTGAAATTGGTGGTCTTATTGACCATCAACACTTAGTGCTCCTTCATGATCTCCACTTCAGCAGTTTTCAGCATGGACGATAGTTCAGGCAACGTCTTGTTCATGCAGTGCATATTGTAGTTCATCACAAAGTTCTTGTAACTTGGTGGCAGTGATTGGAGGACACGGTGAATCCCCAATTCATTAGGAATCGGTATCCCCAACTCTCAGAGTTTGTTTGCGTGCCCAGACATGGTGAGCACATGTTCGCTAACGGAGCTACCCTCTTCCATCTTGCAGGTAAAGAACTTCTCGAAAGCTTCATAGCTTTCCATGGCCGCGCGAGTCTCAAAAATGAGTTTGAGCTCCTTAATGATCTCAAACGGGTCATGGTGCTCAAAATGCTTTTGAAGCTCCGATTCTAAACCTTACAGGATGGCACACTGAACTGTGGAGTAGTGATGTTTCCGAGTGGCATAAACATTCTTTACGTCATCGGTGGCATCTTCTGCAGGTGGGTCACCTAGCGGTGCTTCGAGCACATAGGTCAACTGACCAGCCCTGAGGACGGTCTTCAGTCCACGGAACCAGTCCGTGAAATTGCTTCCATTGTTCTTAAGCTTTTCTTTCTCTAGGAACGCATTGAAATTGATGGAAACGTTCGTCATAATCTATAACAAATTTGCAAGTAGTTTAGACTAAGTTTATGATAAATAGTGTTCAAATTTAATTTTTTAAATCAACTAGGTGAACTCCCACTCAAAATAACATCCCTCGAGTTGTTTTAGTGATTACACGAACCAAATCCACTACACCAAGTCCGATCATCACGTGAGATGATGTAGCTTCATCGGCGAACAATCTTCATGTTCATCATATCAATCATATGACTCATGCTTTACCTTTCGGTATTCCGTATTCCGAGACCATGTCTGTACATGCTAGGCTCGTCAGGATTAACCTTAGTTTCCGCATGTGCAAATCTGGCTTGCACCCGTTGTATGCACACGTAGAGTCTATCACACCCGATCATCACGAGATGCTTCGAAACGACGAGTCTTAGCAACAGCGCCAACTAAGGACGAACACTTTATTACTTGATATTTAGTGAGAGGGATCATCTTATAATGCTACCGTCGCGATCTAAGCAATACAAGATGCATAAAGGATTAACATCACAAGCAATTCATAATTAGTGTGATATGATATGGCCCTTTCTTCTTATGCCTTCGATCTCCATCTCCAAAGCACGGACATGATCTCCATCATCACCAGCATTGCGTCAAGGTCCGTGGCGCCGCTTCATGGTTGTCCATCATCACTAGCAACTATCACAACTACTTGGAACAAAGCTATTACAAGATGAATAGACACGCATGTCTTAACAGAATTAAAGACAACCATTAGGCTCCTGCCGGTTGCCATATTACAACAAGGATCATTGCATACATCAAATACAATCACAATCACATGTAGGCCATATCACATCACAAAACCCCTGCAAAAACAAGTTAGACGCCTCTAATTTTCTTTGCAAGTTTTACGTGGCTTGGGGCTTTCGACTAAGAACGCATCTTACCTACGAAACTGAACCACAACGTTGATACAAGTGCTATCAAGTGCAAAGTGTAGATTTGATCTATACTATGATGGGAGAGACAGACACCCGCAAAGCCACTTATGCAAAGAAAGTTGCACGTCAAGCGTGGAGCAAGTCTCATGTACGATGACATGTAATGTTAGCCCGAGCCGCTTCATCCCACCATACCGTAAGATGCAAAGTACACACATAGCAAAAGACGACATGAGCACCAACGCCCACAACCTCATTGTGTTCTACTCGTGCAACATATCTAAGCATAGACAAGGCTCTAAGACCACTGATGGGTTCGTAGCATGGAAAACAAAAAATTTCTACCGCAAGAACGAACAAAACCGAGATCTAATCTAGACAAAAGCCAAGATCTAATCTATTAGACATGAGCAACGAGATAGATCGGTACTAACCCTCGTAGAACCGAAAGCGTTACGAGATTAGATCTCGTGGATGATGTAGTCGATCACTTGCCGATCTCAAGATCGTGTGGACGATCCTTTCGGCGCCGCGTTCTGGCAGCACTTCCGTAGACGGTCACACGTGCGAAGTCGAAGCAGACCTTCCTCTCCCCGTTCCAGCGAGCAGCGGAGGTAGTAGATCTTCTCCACGGAATCCCAGCAGCACGACGGCGTGGTGGTGGTGGTGGAGATGAGAATTCTGCAGGGCTTCGCCTATGCCTGTGCAGAAGAAAGGTGGAGGAGAGAGGTGGTTGAGATTAGTTGTTATGAGAGGAGGGTCAAGAGGGGGCGCCCCCTCCCTTCTATTTAAAGGAGGGAGGCGCGCCTGGGGAGGGGGAGTCCTAGTAGGACTCCCCTCCTTGGGCCGGCGGTGGGAAGGGGGGGGAGGAATCCTCCTCCCCCACGAATCCGTGTCTTGCCCCACTTGGTCTCCTTGATCCCTTTCTTGGTTTTCAAGTAAACTCCAAGAAATCCTCTAGAACCTTCCAGAACATTCTGAAACCTTCTAGAATCTCCATACAAACACTCCGGAACATTTCCCAACTTAGAAAATGATCCCCAATATATGAATCTTATTCTCTGGACCATTCCGGATCTCCTCGTGATGTCCCGGATCCATTCCGAGACTCCGAACAACATTCGGTCTCCAACGCAAATTCCATATCTACTTAAAACAACTTCGAACCTTAAGTGTGTCACCCTACGGTTCGTGAATATGCAGACATGATGAAGACACCTCTCCGATCAATAACCATCAGCGGGATCTAGAGATCCATAATGGCTCCCACATACTCAACGATTACTTCGTGATCGATAGAACCATTTAACATACGAAACCAATTCCCTTTGTCACACGATATTCTACTTATCCGAGGTTTGATCGTCAGTATCTTCATACCTAGTTCTTCCTCGTTACTGATAAGTACTCTTTAGTCGTTCCATGTTATGTCATCCCTTGTGACCCAGTCACATGCTTGTAAGCTATCTAGATGACATTCCACCGAGAGGGCCCAGAGTATATCTATCCTTCATATGGATGGACAAATCCCAATCTTGGTCTATGCGCTTCAACACATACTTTCAGAATACCCAATGACACCTTTATAACCACCCAGTTACGAAGCGGCGTTTGATGTCATCAAAGTACCCATCCGGTGATGGTGATTAACATAACCTCATGGTCGAAGGATTAGGTTACTATGTATTTCAAAGCTTACAGCAATACGAACTTAATGACTTGATCTTATGCTACGCTTACTATGGGTGTGTGTCCATCACATCATTCTCCTAATGATATAACCTTGTTATTAATCACATCCAATGTCCATGATCAGGAAACCATGATCATCAATCAATCAACAAGCTAGTTCAACAAGAGGCTTACTAGGGACTCTTTTATGTTTACAAAACACACAAGTATTAGTGTTTCCTAATAATACAATTATAGCATGGGATGTAAACTGTCATCATAAACACAAAGATATAATAATAACCACTTTTATTATTGCCTCTTGGGCATATCTCCAACATTTAATGCATGAAATAAATGCCCCCCTTTAACACCGGTTCTAGCCACGAACCGGTGTTAAAGGGGGGGGCGCATTTATTTCGTTTCGCGTGCGCACACCCCCCCTTTAACACCGATTCGTGGCTGGAACCGGTGTTAAAGGGGGAGGGGGTGCGGGCGCGAAACGAATTCCCCCCTTTAACACCGGTTCCAGCCACGAACCAGTGTTAAAGGGGGGGTTATAACGCGCGCCTTCCCCTTCCTTCTTCCCCCAGCCAGATCGATTCTTCCCCCAGCCGGTCGCCGTCGCCATCCCGCGGGAGCGCCTGCCCGATTCTCTCCGGCCGCCACCACCCCAACCGCCGCTGCCACTCACTCCAGCCGCCACCGCCCCCAACCGCCGCCACCACTCCAGCCGCCTCGCGTGTGCCCCCGGCCAGAGGTACACCCCGCCGCCCCTCCCCTTTGCTCCCCCGTCCGGCTACGCGGTGGCGTGGCGCCGCCGTCCACTGTGGGCGAGCAGGCGGGCCGGCGACAGCCGTGCACGCTGGCGGCGGTGCGGGCGGTGCGGCCGGGCCGGCGCCCCCGTCCAAGTTCTCTTTTTTCCATTTTTTATTTTGTAGTATATAGTTGTAATTTTATTTGGTAGTGTAATATTTTTTGTGTGTAATATTATTTAGTAGTGTATAGTTGTAATATTATTTAGTAGCTAGTGTAATATTATTTTGTAGTGTATATAGTTGTAATTTTCTAGTAGTATATTGTAATAGTAGTATATTGCATTACAGTAGTATATTATAATATTATTTTGTAGTGTATATAGTTGTAATATTATAGTAGTATATTGTAATAGTAGTATATTGCATTATAGTAGTATATTGTAATATTATAGCACTCCTCGCGGGCCCCCGCACTTAGGATTAGGGTGGTGGTGCTCGCAGGCCCCCGCACTTAGGGTTAGGGTGGTGGTGCTCGCAGGCCCCCGCACTTAGGGTTAGGGTGGTGGTGCTCGCGGGCCCCGCACTTAGGGTTAGGGTGGTGGTGCTCGCGGGCGCCCGCACTTAGGGTTAGGGTGGTAGTGCTCACGGGCCCCCGCACTTAGGGTTAGGGTGGTAGTGCTCGCGGTCCCCCAGACTTAGGGTTAGGGTGGTAGTGCTCGCGAGCCCCCGGACTTAGGGTTAGGGTGGTAGTGCTCGCCGGCCCCCGGACTTAGGGTTAGGGTGGTAGTGCTCGCGGGCCCCCCGCACTTAGGGTTAGGGTGGTGGTGCTCGCGGGACCCCGGACTTAGGGTTAGGGTGGTGGTGCTCGCGGGCCCCAGGACTTAGGGTTAAGATGGATGTGCTCGCGGGCCCCCAGACATAGGGTTAGGGTGGTAGTGCTCGCGGGCCCCCGCACTTAGGGTTAGGGTGGTAGTGCTAGTGGGCCCCCGCACTTAGGGTTAGGGTGGTAGTGCTCGCGGGCCCCCGGACTTAGAGTTAGGGTGGTAGTGCTCGCGGGACCCCGGACATAGGGTTAGGGTGGTAGTTCTTGCGGGCCCCCGCACTTAGGGTTAGGGTAGTGGTGCTCGCGGGCCCCCGGACTTAGGGTTAGGGTGGTAGTGCTCGTGACCCAGCACTTAGGGTTAGAGTGGTGGTGCTCGCGGGCCCCCGGACTTAGGGTTAGGATGGTGGTGCTCGCGGGCCCCCGGACTTAGGGTTAGGGTGGTAGTGCTCGCGGGCCCCCGTACTTAGGGTTAGGGTGGTAGTGCTCGCGGGCCTTCCCCTTCCTTCTTTCCCCCAGCCACGAACCAGTGTTAAAGGAGGGGGTTATAACGCGCGCCTTCCCCTTCCTTCTTCCTCCTAGCCAGATCAAAAGCGCGCGCGCAGAGAAAAGCGCCGCCGCTTTCTGGAGCATCCTCCGGTCAGCCACTGTAGCTAGCCCCTCTCATATGCATCCGGGATTTCTCCGAATTAGGGTTTGGACCCCTCGGAACTCGTTTAAAATGATCAAGCATCCTTAGGGTTTTAATTTCATTTGTGTATTTATTTGTGTATTTTTGTATGAATAATATGTATATTTGTGTATGAATCCAAGTCCACTTGAATGTTTACTCTCTTACTCTAGATAATATTATTGTTTTAGAAACTATGGATCCACTTAGTAGAAACCTTGAAGAAGAAGAAATAATGGAGAACATTATCGATGAGGACACCTCACAATATCTGAACTTGGAGGGACATGATGACAACTCAAGTAGTCATGGAGAAGATGAAGACTCCGGTGAACGCAATTTAGTGATTACAAAGTCCGGCGAGGTATATGCATTGATTAAGCCTCTGCTGACTTCCACCAACAATCTTCTTCTACATGTATTAATTAACGCTTCTTTCTTCTTTTAGCCCTCTGGATCGACCATCCAGCAACCATCTTCTTCTACGAAAAAGAGCAAGCGAGGCGCGAGCCATCGGTTGAAAGATCGTGCAAAGTTCACGATCGAAGCAGTCCGTGTTGATGGCAGGCCGATGGAGCCCAAGAAGGCCGCAGACAAATTTGTACGTCAGGCTGGAGTTCTTGTTAGGGACCAAATCCCAATCATAATTGAATATTGGAATACGCCAAAGAAGGGCGACGGTACCTTTGTCGATGAAAGATCCAAAGAAACGCTTTGGAATTCGTTGTTGGTAAATTTCACCCTTCCGCCAGAGGAGGATGAAAACAAACCGGTTATAAAGGAAAAGGTCAAAGAGTGGACTCTAAAGAAGATGGCTGACGCTTTCCGCAACTGGAAGACAAAATTGAACAAATTTGTCAAAGCTCGCGAGACTCCCGATTTCGAAGACGCATATTAAGCAAAGATAAGACCTCACTGGCGCGAAGTTGTGGCATACAAGGAAGGTGCTATAGCTACAAAGAGGTCAGAAACCAATACGCTAAATGCCCAGAAGAAGGAATATCACCAGAGGACAGGGTCAGGTGGCTACATATCTCAGAGGCCTAAGTGGGAGGAAGCTGAGAAGGCCCTGCGCGACAGAGGGATCACACCCGAGACACATGGGTGGGACCTACGTGCAAAGACTTGGTTCTACGGAATCGGGGCAAGGTTGGACCCAGAAACAGGATTGTGTATCTTCCCAACCCTCCTTGCCAAACCCGTCACTGAACTCATCACGGCATACGAGGAAACAGCCGCCAAGACCTTCCATCCCGACAGAGAGAATGACCAGCTCACACGCGCCATCGGTAAAAAAGAACACCCTGGACATGCACGAGGCACAGGGGGTATGACGTGGAAGGATGGGTTTGCCGAGTGGAGCGACTCTTACAGATGGCGCGACAGAAAAGAAAAAGAGCGTACAGAGCGGATGACACAGATAGAACATGCACTTGTGGCGCTGAAGGCGCAAGTGAATGCACAACAGAGCCATCAAGCTACCGGCCCATCTCAGCGGCACGAAGAGCTTGCATTGGAAGCTGCCGGCGGCCCAGACTCTGCGCGGAAAAGCAGCGTGGCTTCCACGGAGAACGTGCAGCCCACGCTTGAAATGGCGGGTCCTCGATACCCCGTGGATGAGATCACGGAGAGCGAACATGCTGAGCTGCATGTGAGATTAATGGGCTTATCCATTAAGGTGGCTGTCGGCTATGCCTTACCTCATGTAGCTGGTGGAGCTTACCACTGCCGACCGATTCCAGATGGCTATGCTATTGTCGGGGTGGATAAGGTTGTGAAGGAATATGAGGAAGCACAGCTTGACCATGCTATAGATGAAGGGGAAACTCAACTCAAATTTGCAGTGAAAACAACCATTCTTTGGAAGAAGGAACACATCGTGCTTCCAAATTGGAGGCCACTGGCACCCCCGCCGTCTCGCAGCGTCAGCAGTCTGAGCCGCTTCAGCCATCTCCTGCGCGGCAGCCATCTCCGGCGCGCCAGCCATCTCCGGCACGCCAGCCATCTCCTGCCCGTCAGCCATCTCCGGCGCTTTAGCCATCTCCTCAGCGTAAGCGGAAGAGCACTGCCACGAAGAGCATCACTAGCACTGCCACAAAGAGTTCAAAAAACTACGTCCCACAGCCTTCCGCCAAGCCATTGCCGGTTTTACCGTGGAATCGCAGCGACAAGGAGACCAATAGGATCTCAGAAGAAGAGGTCAAGAAATTCTTTGCACCTAGACGGGCCGAGCCAAAGGAGAAAATAGATCCGGCGGTGGTGGTGAAGTTTTACAAAAATCTTTTGAAACCTGAAACCCCACTTGTGCCGGACTACGAGCGCCAGATTTTGAAGGCGGATGCAAGGCGCCGTAGGGAGACTGAAAGTAGCAGTCGTGCGGAACCCCAGAAAACAGTTCCCATGCTCGGAGAGCAGGAAAACCAATCATGCGCCCCGCTCCAAGTGTTCGACACACGGGACGCTCCTCCCGTAAATGATTACGAGGCAGAGCTACAAAGAAAGGCCAATGAGATGGGGATGACTTACATTGCATACTTGAACATCATGGGAGACAACTTGCCCAAATGCGATGCCAACCCCATACAGCCATGGAAGTATGGGAAGAATCTCGTCAAGAAAGAGGAGCTCAAGAATCTACCAACAAAGATGCGAACATTGCACAAGTGGTACCTTGATTTCTGCAAGACGAGAAAGGAAGAATGGATCACGGCGCATATAAGAGATGAGATTTTCTTGTGCGGAGACGACGAGATCGACTTCAACATTCAAGACTTGCATTTTCTATTCAATCAGAAGGAACTTGACAAAGCTGCCATCAGCCTTTATTGTGTGTAAGTACTATTTCTGTATTTTCTATCTCATCTCATTCACTTCATTAATTGCACGTATATATATATGCTCACCATATATGTATATACTATTATGCAGGAAAAAGGTTATGGAATGCATGAAAGGAGGACCTTTTGACATTGGGTTCGTTGACCCAAATAGAGTTCATGAAGAAGTGGTAAGAACCAAACCCGGGCAAACAGAAGATATATTGCTAAGGTCTTTACTAAGACAACAAACCAAAAGGGAAATACTATTGCCTTACAACTTCTTGTGAGTACTGTTACCCTCTCTTGTACACATTCTGTTTCGGCTTACTCGATGTTAAGTGTAACTGATGATGAGTTATGCGTGCGTAGGTTCCACTTTATTCTGCTAGTCATTCAACCTGACTCAGGAAAAGTCCTTGTCATGGACTCGTTACGAAAAGAAAAAGAGCTATGGGCAGACTTTAGAGAGATGCTCCAGAGGTAATTTCAATCATATTATCGCACTAGATCGGCAACTTTCGTGACAACAAGTAATTAATTACTCCTTTATCCATTTTCTTTGCCGGACAGGGTTTGGAAAAGGTTCACGGGCAGGGCCGTGGGTGAATGGTCAGAAGAACTAAAATTTGTAGACCAAAATGTAAGTAATACTAGCTAGCTAGGTCTACGTATCTTTTTGATTCTGCTTCCAATTCCATTATATCATGCTTTATTGATTATTATTTTGATTGAACTCTCTATTCTCGTAAAGTGCGCGAATCAGGGACACGGCAATAACTTATGTGGGTACTATGTTTGCGAGTTCATTCGCAACACGATATGTGCGACGGGCCAAGCCGCACTAGAACAACTTAGAGTAAGTAAACAAAGTACACGACATTATTTTATTACCATCAATTGTGTTGAGTTTTATTCTTATATATATATATTGACCCTATTCTTCATATATATTCAGATCGAACGGATGCGGGACCAACTCATACCATTTGACCGCATACGAGCCATTCAAGAGGAATTGGCGGGGTTCATACTTGATGAGGTCGTCACGCCTGGCGGAGAACTCTTTAGATATCCACCAAAATGAACGTTGTATATATGCTTGAACGTGTTTGTCTTGTACTTGATGCTTCAACGTTTACGGAGAATACCACACAATGACGATGTTGTGTATAATAATAGTTGCTTAATTATTCATGTACTCGTATGTACCGATGACGATGTATGTGTATACCGCTCCCGATCGATTCCCCCTCCCCCCTCCCCGTCCCCGCCGCGCCGCAGAAATATGCCCAGAACGGGGCAGGGGCAGAACTCTGCCGCGACAGAGATTTAGGCCGTTTTCCTGCCGCGGCAGAACTCTGCCGCGGCAGAGATTTATCTCCTTTTCCTGCCGCGGCATAGAACCTTTAACACCGGTTCGTGGGCGGGGGGCCCTGAGCCCTGCGGCAGCCCCACGTGCGCCACCCTTTAACACCGGTTCGTATAAGAATCGGTGTTAAAGGGGGGCCCTCTAACACCGAACCCTCAACAGTGGTTCTACAACTGCTGTTAGAGGGCCCTCCAAACCGGTGTTAGAGGGGGGGTGTGCACTAGTGACGTCACGTTCGCACATGGGTCCCACCCCATCGGTTCCTTCCTTATCCTTCCAACCCATCTCATCTTCTCGCGCGAGTTACGCCCTGCGGTCGTGGTTCTTCTCCCGGCGAAGCTCTGCTCCAATGAGCACCTCCTACTCCAGCGAGCCCACCACGAGCTTCCACATCTCCTCCACCTCGGTATTGTCTGGAGCTCCCGGCGCCGGCGGCCACTCGCCCTCCTCTCCTCCCTCGTCGTGGACCTCGCTCCCCTTGCCAGTCGCCGCCGCCGCGCCCTCGTCGATCTGGTCGACCCTCCTCGCTCGACATGGCGCCGCCGCCTCGGCCGCCGCCCACCAGCACGCCGGAGCTCGAGCCCCGTTTTCTGCCCGCACCCCCTCTCTGTCCGCCTTGTGTGATCCCCGTAGCTAGGAGCTCCGCCTCAGCGCCCCGCCGTCGCCGGAGATGAAGGCCGGCACATGGATGCTCCGCCACTGGCCTGTCGTGGAGGCAGCCGTGTGCGAGCTGATGAAGGGACGGCGGTGCTACCAGCCCTAGACGGCACTGCTGCAAGCCCGAGGCGGCGGTGCTACAAGCCCTAGATGGCACTGCTGCAAGCCCGAGGCGGCGGTGCTACGAGCCCTAGACCGTGCTGCTACAAGCCGAGGCGGCGAAGTTGCTTTTTTTGCTGCACTTACTGGATTTTTTTGCTAGAATTGTTTTGAGGTTTTGGTACAATTGTGCAAAGTTTTTGCTACGAGGTGTCTGACGATGTTTGCAGGCGAGAGTCTCCGTCGAAGTTAGTTTTTGCTACATTATACGAACTTTGTTGCTACATCCGTCTTGTGGTACAACAATGTCAAGATTTTGCTACAAGGTCTTGGGCGAGAGTCACACGAGTTTTTTCCGACGATGTCATTTTTTTTTTACATTAGCACATTTTTTTGCTGCATGGTTTCCGGCAAGACGCTCTATTTATGAAACAAATCATTTTTTTCTTCGGAAGCAAAAGCGAGAATATACGTAGCAAAAAATAGGTGTTTTGCAGAAAAGCGGGATTTGGGATGATTTTGGAGACACGTGACAGCAGCGGAAGCAGGACGATGGAAAGGTTTCTATCGTCCAGGGACGACTAGCGCGTGCCTTTGCCTTTATATGCGTTCGGAACAAAGAAAATAACTATAGCGATTTCTTTGGAAAGTGCCACTTTCCTAGGCTTTTCACGGGAACTGAAACATCTACCCGGAGCACATTTTTTCGTGGAAGCCCAAGGCAGCGAAGTCTGAAGGTTGCACAATTTAAGGGAAAATGTAGGTAGGTAGACTTGGTTTTGGAGGACCATGGAAAAGACATGTGAAAGGACAAAAGGTGGAGCATGTACTATTCTATGTCCATGATCTACGGAGACGCATGCAGAGCTCTTGATCTCAATATTTTAATCCGCTGTAGATGCATCTTAGTTTCCTGTCTAGTTTCCTGCGTTCGGGACACCAACAGCTAAACTTTTCCTGTGTTTGGCAATCCCATGTTTTACAAATGCTCGCTTTTCTATTCCTACAGTCTGCCATGTTCCAATGTATTTTCTACTCCTTCCGTTCAGAAATATAAGACACTTTAGCTTTATTATAAAATAAATGTATCTAGACACTTTTGTTGAGGGCAAACCTAGGGTGGCCCGATCTTTCATGAATCCCTTTCAAATCGAGGATGGAGTACGAGAGAAGGAGAGGAGGATGAACACGATAAACTCACGCACGAAGAACACGATGAACATACTCACGCAAAACCACGATACACACCAATAGCTCATGCCGGCGATGACTGGTCCGGCGCAATCCCTAGGATCGGCGTCGGGCAGAGGACTCTTTCTTGAACCGGCACTGTGAGTACAGAGACTCGGTGAGATCTTGACGTCTAGGCAAAGGGACTCCGATGTCTAGGCCTTGTACAACGAGGGAGGCACGATGCAAACTCCAACGAGGTTTGTGATATTTGGGTGCTCTTTAATCAAGGAGCATGAGACAAGAATTAGATAGATCCACAAGGGTGTTCACTAATTCCAAATATCATGCCTAGGGTTTACAATAGGGGTGGGGGACTATATATAGGCCAGCCACTAGTTCAAGGGTAGTTTAGGTAATAAAGGGTAAAGTCTGGACGGATTTGGGATGCCGAAGGCCCAAAAGGCTTTTACACGCCTGGATGACTTACACTGGAGACTCCGGGGTCAGGGGGCCGGAGACTCCGGGGTGGAGCTCAGACTCCGGGGCTGCATACAGAGAGTTCTAGCGGGGGGTCCGGAGTCGTGGCCGGAATCCTGGGGTGGAGACTCCAGGGTCAGAGGTCGGAGACTCTGGGGTAGCTGGGCCGGAGACTCCGGGGTGCGCGGAGACTCCGGGGGTGGCGACGCTCTTCGGTAAAGACTCCATGGGGGTGTACTGAATGCTCCTAGC
Source organism: Avena sativa (assembly GCA_916181665.1). NCBI lineage: Eukaryota > Viridiplantae > Streptophyta > Magnoliopsida > Poales > Poaceae > Avena > Avena sativa. Next base: position 619,967,542 of record OV702288.1, on the reverse strand, counting down.
AGGGGTCCGGAAACTAGACCGGAGTCCAGGCCGGAGACTCCGAGCTTGGTGGCCGGAGACTCCGGGGCTTCAGCTCCAGCAACTTCTTCTTCTCGTCCTGCTTCTTGTACTTCTTTGTAACATCCCAAAAACTTTAATCCAAGCTTATCAAGATCCAAATCATCAAATTTAGGGTTAACAAAAACTTTTCCAAATTAAAAATAAAAGCATGCATGTGTATATGCATTTAATTTAGGAATTGATTATGAAGGAGATAAGCCATGCGGTCTTTGGAATATCCGTTGCACGAATCTTAAGTTGGTGATAAGCAGTCCTAAGATCAATCTTTGAGAATACCTGGGCTCCAGTCAATTGATCAAATAGATCCTCTATCTTTGGCAAGGGGTACTTGTTCTTGATGGTGACGTCATTCAACTTTCTGTAATCTGTGCACAGACGGTTGCCTCCATCTTTCTTGTCAACGAATAACACTGGTGATCTCCATAGCGATGCGCTTGGTTGAATCAAGCATTTTCCTAACATGGCATCCAACTGCTTCTTCAGTTCCACTAACTCTGAGGGGTTCATGTTATAGGGTCTCTGGGCTATGGGTCCGATTCCGGGGATTAGTTCAATAATGAACTCAATATCCCTATCCGGGGCAATACCTGACAATTCATCTGGGAATACGTCGTGGTATTCACAGACTACTCTGACCTGGTCAATGGTGGGTAGGGCTACACTCTTGTTGCACTTGAATTGACGGGGTAAAGTTTCAGAGATATGCTCTACTGTTACTCCAGAACTACTGGTCATGGTGATGGCTTTCTTAGCACAGTATATCAGTCCTTTATGCCTTGACATCCAGTCCATACCTAGTACTACTTCCAATCCTTTGGTTCCAAGTACAATTAGGTTGGCATAAAAATCTATCCCATGTATTCTAATAGGCACAGCTTTGCAAATTTTTCTAGCCTTGGTTGTTGAACCGGGAATTTTTCTAGCTATTGAAATGTTTTGACATGTGTTGAGAAACACAAATGGTTTATGATGATGAAAATGATGAGGCATGAGCCTTAACCCTTTTATAAAACTGATGGTTGGATTCGGATGCGATACCATTCCAAATTTACCGTACAACCACACTACCTGAATTGGGTAAGGCTTATCTGGAAATTTATATGCATTAGTATTAGTTCCCTCGCGGGAGAGGTTTGAGCTGAGGCTACCTATCAATTTTGTCCACCTATGCAGTGCCCAAGATGACTGATGGTCATGATTGGGAGGCCATGCTCATAGGAGAGGTGCTTATACTAGGGTGTGTAAAGGGAAAGTTATGTTTGATTATCTTCATACTAAGTATGATGATTCAGGGTTATCCCTGATAGATGTATCGAATCTTGTGGTGAAAGTGTACAACCTCTGTTGAGTGTCAAACTATTCGAATAGCCGCGTCCGCGGTTATGGACAGTTGGAATGGCCATACTGTTTCGTTGTCAGATGTTTTCCAAACAACTAATGAAATGAATGATGAATCTTGACTTGACCACAACAGGGTTGTGTTTATGACAATAGCTTTCTCACTTAAGTGATTCTAAAACTTTATTTTACCTTTCTTTGCTTCAGAACTCAGCTTAGGTTTCAAACTTAACTTTATAGTTAAACTTAGATTTAGCACTTTAACCTAGTACTATTTTTACTTGTTAGTGGTAGTTTGCGAGTACTTAAAGAGTACTCATGGTTGTTGTCCCTGGCTATTCTCATGGCCAGACTATGAAGGAGACTATCAAGATGATGGCCAACAGGACGGCTATGATAACTAGGACTATCTGCCTTCGTCATCATTGCCTGTGCCTCTGAAGATGGACCCGACCGCTATGCTTATCTTTTAATTCCGCTGTTTGTTGTATTAAGACTGTATCATGAGATCCTTATTTGTGTAAGACCTTATGTATGGTTTTTAATGGATGATGTACTAAGATATCCAATCCGTTATGTCTCGCAAAAATGGCAATCCTGGGATTGCGAGGTATGGCATAACGGGCATCTGGGATTAAAAATCCGGGTGTTGACATTCTTCCGTGGGGGCTTCATAGCTTATAATGCATAGTGTAGTTGCATGAAGTACTAATCCATCCAAGGATGTATCAAAGTCACACGAGGAGAGGAGTGAGTTAACCTTAGCTTGTAGTAGTTTAGATCAGGCTCGAGTCATTGGTCCACTTGGGGAACTTGGGGGTGTAGATGTAGGAGCGTCCGTAGGACGGGCTGCATCAGCTCCCCCCTTGGGAAAGAGTCGTCCTCGACTCTTTATGGTTATCATCTTGAACATCTCCATGGTAGGGTGAGAGGTCCTTGACATTGAATGTATTGCTTGCAAGGTACTTGGAGGTCGGAATGTCTATGATGTAGGTGTTCTTTTTGATTCTCTTTAGGACCTTGAAGGGACCATCTCCTCGAGGTTTGATTTGGAGTCGCGTTCTTTGGGGAAGCAGTCCTTGCTTAGGTGTATCCACACAAGGTCACCTTATTCAAAGATCATCTCCTTCTTATCCTTGTTTAACCTTGAAGCTTGGCGAAGGACTTGTTTCTTGATTGTCACTCTTTTTTCTTCGTGAAGCTTCTTCATAGCTTGGGCGCGCTTGTCGACGTCCATGTTAGTACACTCATGGAGAGGTAGTGGTAGGATGTCGAGCGTTGTGAGGGGCTCGAAACCGTAGATGATCATGAAGGACTCATATTGGTTGTAGAGTGCTTGGCTCGATTGTAGGCGAACTAGGCATGTGGAATGCATTCCTCCCAATCCTTGAGGTTTTTCTTGATTAATACAGGAAGGAGAGTCCCGAGGCTTTGGTTGACGACCTCGGTTTGGCCATCGGTTTGCGAGTGCGATGCGGAGGCGAAGAGTAGCTTGACGTCGAGCTTGGCCATGCGTGTCTTCCACAAGTAGCTCATAAATTTGAATTCGTAGTCGGAGATGATTGTTCTTGACGCACCGTGAAGACGGACGATTTCCCTGAAAAACAAATTGGCAATATGTGAAGCATCGTCGGTCTTATGGCACGGTATGAAGTGTGCCATTTTGGAGAAGCGTTCCACAACAACAAATATAGAATCATACCATGCTTAGACCTAGGAAATCCTAACACAAAATCCATGCTAATGTCGGTCCAAGGTGCATGAAGAATAGGCAATGGAATATAAAGACCATAAGGGTTAGCTTGCGACTTAGCTTGAACACATGCCGTGCATCATTGAACGTAGCATTCCACGTCGCACTTAATCTTGGGCCAAAAGTAGTGAGTGGAGAGCATGTCCAATGTCTTGTCACGATCAAAGTGACCCATGAGGCCTCCACCATGAGATTCTTGGAGAAGCAAAAGTTGAAGAGACGACTTCGAAATGCAAAGCTTGTTTTGTTTAAATAGAAAGCCCTTATGCAAATATAAATCATCAATTCCTTTGTCAATTGAGCACTTCACGAAAATTCGTCCAAAACGGGTCGGAAGCATACAAAGTTTTTATTTCATCGAGACCCAACACGTTTACTTCTAGTCGAGTAAGAAGGGTTGTGTGCTTGCGAGACAAAGCATCCACAACTACATTATCTTTGCCCTTCTTATACTTGACAATGTAAGGAAAAGATTCCATAAACTCGACCCACTTAGCGTGTCTCTTACTCAAGTTGGCTTGGCCTTTGAAATACTTCAACAACTCATGGTCGGAATGTATGATAAATCCCTTCAGCCAAAGGTAGTGTTGCTAAACTTGAAGGACACAAACTAAGGCAAAAAGCTTTTTGTCATAAATCGGATAGTTAAGGCGAGCACCATCAAGTTTCTCGCTATGGTAGGCAATAGGATGCCCATTTTGCATGAGGACTCCTCCAATGCCAATACCACTAGCATCACACTCTATCGTAAAAGTTTTGTGAAATCCGGTAATGCAAGAAGAGGTGCTTCGGTGAGCCTCTTTTTAAGTTCATCAAAAGCTTTTTGTTGTGATTTGCCCCATACAAAGGTGACATTCTTTTTGTCAAGTCATTGGGAGGACAAGCAATGGTCGAGAAGTCTTCCACAAAGCAACGATAGAAACCAACCAACCCATGGAAACTTTGGAGTTCACTCACATTTGCTGGGATGGGCTAATCTCGTATGTCCTTTACCTTGGAAACATCAACTTCAATGCCATTTGAAGAAACGACAAATCCAAGAAAAAATAACTTGTCTTTAGAAAAAGTGCACTTGGGAATATTAGCATATAGCTTTTCATGACGAAGGATTTGCAAGACTTCCTTAACATGTGTAACATGGTCCTCAAGTGACTTGCTATAAACAAGTATATCATCGAAATAGACAACGACACTCTTGCCACTGAGAGAACACAAAATATGATTCATAAGGCGCATGAAGGTGGATGGGGCAGTAGATAAGCCAAGGGACATGACCAACCATTCATAGAGACCAAGTTTGGTCTTGAAGGCGGTTTTCCACTCATCACCTTCCGCCATGCGTATTTGATGGTAACCACTACGAAGATCAATTTTTGAGAAAATAGTGGTTCCACACAACTCGTCAAACATATCATCAAGACGTGGTATAGGATGTCGACTACGCACGGTAAAAGCATTGATTGGACGGTAGTCCATGCATAACCACAATGTATCATCTGTCTTTGGTACAAGAATCACAGAGACCGCACTTGGACTAGTGCTTACTTGGATCAGATCTTTGGAGACGAGTTGGTTGATTTGATGTTCGATCTCCTTCGTCTCCTCCGGGTTTGTGCGGTAGGCAACGCGGTTTGGAAGGTGTAACACCCTCAAATCGGCCCTATGCAAGTTTTAGCCCTTTCCGCCAAACCCGCATAGAAGCGATTCAAGGACGCCCACCAGGCACTTTCGTGCGGGTGGAAAACGAAGTAATACCATTACACAATAGTCCTCGATGGGACCCACGGAACAGATATATATACAACAGCGACTCAGCGAGTCAAGAATACAGATATACAATTCAAAGATCCAAATCACCTTGAAAACGTTAGAGCGCCCGACTACGAACAAGATTCAAATGGGGCTAAGAGCCCTGAAGAATAACCAATGGCGTCCATAACCCTGCCCAGGCCAAGACGGAAGGGTAACCTTGCTAACGACGTCGATCTCAAACCTGCTAAAACAAAAGGGGTGCCGACAAAGGGAAAAGGAAAAAGAGGAGCGTCAGTACTGAGGCCAGTACACGACGAGGCTAGAATTCGGCGGCTCTCGCCTACATAGGTATGGTGGCTGAAGCGGCAGCGCAGCAGCACTAAACAACCTATAGAGACTCGATACAACTGGCGGTTATCAGAGAGGGATAAGAAAACCTATTCGGATTCAACCTGAAGCTAACACCAAACAAACCCATCCTGGTATTTCCCCCTCGAGACCAAATGAGGAAGTCGGACCAAGGAACTCACACAGTTGGCAATTTTACTCATTCCATTATAGTTGCAGCAATTACTAATCAGATATAGATAGCATGAGTCATCCTGAAGCATAAGTAGTGGGCAGTTTTAATTAGTCATTCCGTTGTAGTTGGAATAGTTACTAGCCAGATATCTTTGTCCTGAGGAATCCCAAAACCCAACAGTTGTTGGCACTTTTATCACATTCCATTGGAGTTGCAATACTTACTAGGCAGATAGCATGTCACAAAACAACCCAGATCCACCAGCTGTTGGTATTTTTAATATCCATTCCGTTATACTTGAACTAATTACTAGTCACATATTAAGTCAAATTTATAGCACTACTTTAGTTATGCTTGTCTATGATCGAGATACCGTGCTCCAAGTCATCCATACCCTTGGACACGGCTTTCAGAAAGTTTTACCCTGCAGGGGTGCACAAATATCAACAGACACTCGATCTACCTCAGAAAAACCAACTCAAAACCCAACGAGGCTTTCACGACAAAGCGATCACAGTATTCATAAAATATTTCAGGGGGCCACCCCACTAAACTACCCGCAACGAAGTTGGCCGGCTCCGGAACGGACCCAGGGTTTGTGTGGATGGCTGTAAACGACTGGGAACCCGAAAGTGTGACTGGGTTTGTCGATACAGCGAAAACGTGTCACGATCCTAAACAGTACAGGTGCTCCACGCACAATCGTAAATAAAGCAGTAAAGCATGGCATAAGTACAAGATAGTAATAAAACCCCAAACTAGTTTGTGGCCCCAAGAAATAGAAATGAATCAAGCTCTGGCTTAGGGGGGTCCATAAGGCCTCCCGGATGTGGATAGTGCGAATAGTCAAGGAACATGTATCAAGTACTCGGGGTCCTACGGGACACAAGTGAGCGTGGAAGAACCAAATAACATCTATTTCCCACCGATGCCTCTGCATTAGTTATATCTAGCATTTTAATAGTTGTATTTAAAGTCATGATCATCTCCACCAATAAACATTTGCTCGCATTCCAACAACTGTGGTACTCGACAACACGAGATCGCACCTGAGCAAGCAACTACGACTCGCAAGGCCGGCTACCTACCAAACAACAGGTAATAGGAGGTGTCCATGGCAATAAGAGGCTTCACAAGGTATAACTGGTGCACGGAAACTAAAGCATCGCGACACAGATAGCAATAGACCAACAGGAGGAAATAAAGACTATAAATGCAAAATAGGTAGAAGGGGGAGAGATGCTCGCCTGGAAAACACTGCCGACAGATCATAGCCGGAGAACTTGTCGGTACTCGCATCCACTCATCGGCCTAATCCGCGAAGAAGCAAACAATAGAAGAAACACCGGATGCAATATTTAATACCACGGCAGAAGATCCGGCATGATCATGATATGATGCATATGCGGTGCAATTAGGCAATATTAAGTGGAACCGGGTTCCGACAATTAATTATATGGTTCAAGTTATTTAGATACCCCACAATTTAAATGTTGTCTTAACATGGCAAAACATGGCATCGGTTCGCTACACAGATTTAAATGGAGCCAATATAAGACTAGTAAAGCCCGCATATGGACTCCATATTTAATTATGAGGTGAATCCGCATAATTCCCCCAACCCACATGATATGCATGCGAGATGAACAATTAATATGCAACAAGTTTTATATATAGCATTTAAAAAAATAGGGGCTCGAAAAAAGGTTCACACATCTGGGTTCAGAAGATCTTGGTTCCAGGGGTTCGGGGGGTTCGGCAGGGTTCGACGGGGATCGGATCTGGGGTTCGGATCGACGAGATTGTTCTCGGACAACGGAAGGAGAGCTTGGCGTTCCGGGAAGAAGGACTTGGTTTGGCGTCGGGGCGCATCGGATTCGCCCTGGTCGGTGTCGCTCTTGTCGTCACGAAGATCTTGTCGGGTCCTTGTATCGGGTCAGTCTTGGCGTTCGGGGTGAAGAACTTGGCGTCCTCGAGGAAGTACTTGGCGTATCCGTGTCGACGACCTTGGCATCCGAGTTCTCAAGCATCGGTGCGGGAAGAAGGTCTTGTCGTACTGGGGTCTCGACGTCCTCGGATTCTGATTGGAGGTCTTGGTGGTCTAGGAGCGGTTCTAGGCTTCATCTTCGAGGGTTCATGGAGAACTTGGTTCGGCATCGGTCATCGAGTTCAAATTGTTTGTTGTCGGTGTCCATCTTGTTATCGGGTTGCAGTTCTCACATCGTGTCAACATTACCACGCCGACTTCACATGGTGGGCGTCGGTGTCTTCGATTTGGTCACGGGGTCATCTCATACTTGGTTCGGTCCTACCGTCTCCAAAACACAGGAACACATACACATACCAGAGAACAACTTGGATGAACACAAAGAGCACCAAAAACTAGTGCTACGTCCAACAACTGGGACATGAGCATCACCGCAAGGAAGGGGGCCGGGTTCACGGGGTTGAGGCAGAGGCAGGTGCAGGCGTGCGTCATCTGCATGAATGCTGGCAAGCTCGGAAGGACGAGGCGCGGGTCTGGGCACCACGCGGTGAAGGTCATGGCGGTTGTCGGTGTTGCAGAGAGACCACGGGGCAGAGTCCTGGCGACGGAGGGCAGCGACGCTGGGGCCGGCTTGCAGGATGACGGCGGCGACACCCTAGGGCTCGGGAACGAGAGCAGCAGGGCTCTGCCCGGCTAGGCGACGGAGGATGGAGAGGTGCGTGTTAGGCGGCTCTGAGGCCAGCCGCGGGTCGACCGAGAGGGCGAGGTTGGGGAAGGGCGGTCAGGCGTAGTGCTCGCTGCGGGTGTTGGTGGAGGTGGAGGGCATGCTCCTGGCCGCGGCAGCAGGGCGTGGCTGCGAGGAGGCGAGGTGGCTGCGGCGGTGAGGAGCTCGGCTCCAGCAAGGACAACACGTAGAGGCGGTGGTGCTCGCATCGGCGCCGTGAAGGAAGGCGGGGAGCGACGAGGATGACAGTGGCGGTGAGCGCGGCGGGCCGGAGATCAAGGCGGGCCTGGTGGAGGGCGTCGTTGCGGCGGAGCGGCGCCCCTGGCAGCGGGGCAGCGTGGGGCTTGGGGTGGGGCGGAGGAAGGCCGTCGGCGGTGACGCGCGGGGCAGAGAGGATCGAGGGGAGGAATTCGCAGGCGGGGTCGTGAGGAAGGACGCAGGGTAGGTGGAAGCGGGGCAACCGAGTCGGGGTGGGGCGCGGGGTGGGATCGCGATGCAGGCTTGGGGCGCGGGGCGAGCGGCAGGTGGGCCAGGGAGGCGGGAGTGCGTGTAGGTGCGGGGCAGGCGGAGCGTGTCGGGCGGTAGCGGTGTACCGCACGTCCACTGCGGGGTGGGCCAGGCGTGAGGGATGGGCGGGGTGGCGGCGATGGGGAGTGGACCAGGTGGACAGGGGTCAGGTGTGGGGCCCGGGCGAGGCACAGGCAGGTGGTGGAAGTTGGTCTAGGGGAAGGGCGACGTGGGGCTGCTGGTGGGGTGAGGTGGCGTTGGCAGGGTGAGGTGGCGACCGGTGGTTGGCTGGAGTGAGGTGGAGGTGTGAGGTGGAGGGAGGGGATTGGTCAGGGTGAGGTGGAGGGAGGCTGGGTAGGGTAGGATTGGGTAGAATTAGGATTAGAACCAGATATTTTTAGACTAGGGTTTGGAGGTGGCCGACCGGGCTTTCGGGCCTGGCTGGCTGCCTCCCAAAAATAATATAAACTTTTATTTTAGTTTAAAATAGACTTTTGTAAATAGTTTTTAGACAAATAAAAGAACCCAGAAAAGACCGGAGTTTTGATTTGAAATTAAGACGGGGAATATTTAGAAAACAAAACTAGGCTTTTAGAAAATAGTTTTAGACAAACAAATGCATGATGACATGACGATGCTCAAATGCAATGTGGCATGATGACATGAGCATGCGGTCATGAAGATGCAATGCACAAAAACAACGCGATTTTCTAGTAGTGGTTTTTGCGGGATGCCACAGAAGGGGTGTGCCGGGTATGAGGTCAATGCGATGCTCAATTCCGTGAAGGGGAGGTAGTCCATGAGGAAGCTCTTCGGGAAACACATCCTTGAATTCCTGCAAAATAGCCATCAAAGAGGGAGGAACATTGGTTATGTCATTAGTTCCTTGCGCTAGTCCCTTGCAAATGAGGACATAGTGCAAGATGGATGGGTTGTTCCTCACATCTCTCATCTCACTTTTGGTGGCAAGGAGAACACTCTTAGTTTTTCCACTCGAGTTTGGCTTGTGGCTCACACTCACTATGAGGGGGTTCTCTCGCTCACCGCTCTTCTCACAAGTTTGTGTTGTGGTTTGCGCCCTCGCTAAAGCCTTTGCATTATCCGCAATTATTTGGCTAGGAGTCATCGGTTGCAAAACACATGTCTTGTTCATCCACTTGAAGGTGTAAACATTCGTAAGACCATCATGTAGAGCACCTTTGTCGAATTGCCATGGTCGACCAAGCAACACGTGGCAAACCGTCATTGGGACTACATCACACTCCACCATGTCTTTGTATGGTCCAATAGAGAAGGTTACCGAGACGGTGTGCTTGATCTTCACAGACCCTTGGTCACTGATGGCTCTGAGTATGGCGCCTAGAAAAATGCTGGAGCAATGATGATGTAGAGCTCGTTGGGAACCCCAAGAGGAAGGTATGATGAGCACAGCAGCAAGTTTCCCTCAGTTATGAAACCAAGGTTTAATCGAACTAGTAGGAGCAAGGAAACACCCCAAAGGTGTTGCTAGCTGAGCCTTGGCAGAGCAGCGCACTACCGGGGCTAGTAGCAACGTGGAGACCTGCACAACACAACCACAGAACTTTGTCCCCAACTTGCGATGAGGTTGTCAATCTCATCGTGTTTTGTGGAAAACAAAGGATTAAACGTATCGAATGGAAAGAAGTAATAGTTTGCATAAAGTAAACGCAAAGCAGTAAAATATTGTAGATTGAATGTAAAAGACAAGGACCGGGATCCATAGTTCACTAGAGGTGGCTCTCCTTAAGATAGATAACATGCTGGGTGAACAAATTACAGCGGGGCAATTGACAAACATCGAGAAAGCAATACATGCATATACTAATCATCTTGACTCCTTTGAGACTTGATTGGGCATTACAACATTATACATAGATCGCCATCCAACTGCATATATGACTAATAATCCACCTTCAGGTTATCATCCGAACCCCCTCCAGTATTAAGTTGCAAGCAACATATTATTGCTTTACAAACTGCGTGTAAAGTAAACAATATGATTGTTCTATGAACACAGGATTGTTGTTTTCTCCCTAGTAGCAACAGCACATCTAGTACCTTAGAGATTTCTGTCACTTCCCCAGATTACCAGAGGCATGAACCCACTATCGAGCATAAATACTAACTCTTGGAGTTGCTAGCATCTACTTGGCCAAGATAGCTACTAACAATGGAAAGAATGCAAGATCACAAATAACAAAGACATGATAGAATCAATAATCAATCTGAAATAGCATCTCAATATCCATCGGATCCCCGCAAACACAACATGCAGAATTACGAATAGATGATCTTGATCATGTACGGAGCTCACAAGATCTAAACATGAAAGCACAAAGGAGGAGAACCAGCCATCTAGCTACTACATGGATCTGTAGTCCAAGGATGAACTAATCACGCATCACACTGGAGGCTTGCATGGTGATGAAGAAGGCCTCCAGGGTGAATTCCTCTCTCCGACAGGGTGCCGGGAAGAGCTTCAGATCCCTCCCGATCTAGGGATGGAGATGACAGCGGCTACAGACTCTTTCGTGGATTTTTGATCGGGCCCTTAGGGTTTTCGTCCCGAGGGCATCTGATAGGCGGAAGGGGAGGCCGAGGGGTGCCAGGGGCCACCACACCACCCCCTGGCGCGGGCCCAGCCTGGCCGCGCGGCCAGGTGGTGTGGCCGGCCTCTGGCCCCTCTCTGTCTCGTATTCTGGCATTTGATGACTTCCAGAAAAATAGGCACTTTGGCTTTTGTCCCGTCCAATTCTGAGAATATTCATTTTCTGACTTTCCTGGAACCAAAAACAATAGAAAATAGGCAGCTGGCACTCTGGCTCTTGTTAATAGGTTAGTCCAAGAAATCATATGAAAAGTACTCCAAAGTTGGAACAAAACACAAGAAAGTGGAAAAAACCAAGCATGGAACATCAAAAAGTATAGATACATTTGCAATGTATCAACATCCCCAAGCTTAACTCCTGCTCGTCCTCGAGTAGGTAAGTGATAAAAAAGAAAGAATAATTTTTGAGGTGACATGCACCATCAAAGACTTGATCAAAGTATATGTAAAACATTCAAAGCTGGGATCATAGTACTTCAATCATAACATGAAAGACAAAGTTCTAGCAATAAGACAAAGAAACTATGATGCAACATGAAAAGGCACAAACAAAAGATTCATGAATAACAATGCTTTGCAAGACATTTGTTTGTTTCACATAAAGAAAACATAGCATAATAGTATTCAGCTTGTCCCTTATATAGTAGCAAATATAAATGCATAGGACACCTTCAAAGTTCATAAGAGTGACTAGATACAATAGTTTAAAACAAGCAATATCAAGTTATGCATCAATTAACTAGTCTTGGGACAGTGCACATATAACTAAGAATGGCCACTATGCTCTCAAAGAAGGTGCATAAAGTTAGAAGATGGAGACTCAATATAATGGTGGAAGAAAGGCCTTTTTATAAAAGGAAGTAGGGATTCAAGTCTCATAAAGAGCTTCCAAAAATTATGGTACTTATAGCTTTCAGCTCTCATTGCCCCTATCATAAGCATCTTGAAGTGATTAAGGTTAAAGTGAACAAACTATGGTGTACATGCTTGACGAAGTAAAAGATAGAAATCTCATGTCCCTTGTATACGAGGGACGCTCCTCATGCTACTCAAGTTTAGTCACCGGTAAGTTCTTGTCATCGTAAGTACATGTGTATCATTGAGAACCGCCAACGGGGTACCCCTTGCCCGATGATACGGAAGAATCCCCCTATCAAAATGACAAGGCAAGCAGACAATGAGCATCTCAACATTCTTCTTATTTACCATGGGAATATGGTGCTTTTTTCTCTCTTTCCTCTTTTCATAATATCTCTTTTTTCTTTTTCTCTTTTTTTCTCAATATAGGACTCTTTTTTTTATAAGAAGAATGCTTCATAGACAGCTCATTATGGTTACGCTGCAGGTTTCCACCATGTCAGCATGGATTAGACCAGTGGCCCAGGTGTTTCTCTAACACATATACATAAATCCATGGACTTACAAGATCCCCTTTTATTTCACACCGACGACATCCATATACAAAAGAGCATGATATCAACAAGGTACAAGTACCAAGTGCAATGTTGAAAGCGTTCCCCATGAAAGCATGGTTCTGCTAATTCCCAACAAATAAGTGCAATCATATACAACATAGACGACACAATGGTTCAAGTTTATTAAGGGCAAGTAAAGTAAAGTGTGCCATCAAGTTCATGAGAGCTTTAATCACTAGTTTTCTCATAACAAGTTTAATTTGGAAGGTAAACAAAAGCATGAATATACTTGGAATAGCATAAGCTAGTAGGTAGGTATGGTGGACTCTTTGGAATAACTTGGTTTAGGGAGTTGGATGCATGAGTGGAACTCATACTTTGTTGTGGAGGCTAGCAAAATACTGGGAGCAACAAACTAAGAGAGCAATAATGGCCATAATCATGCAGAGCGACAAAACATCATTGATCAAAGCATAAAGTGATACTACAGGTTCAAAACTAAAGGATCATAAAGGCTATGGTGACTTGAGATAGTCATAACATGGTGTGAGCATGCGCCAAGTCAACCCAAACAAAGCATCAAAGGAGAATACCACTATATTATGCTTTAATATGCTAAAACAACGCATGATTCATCCAAGGCACATTAAGCAATATCAATTGTTTATAACAAGTCATGCTACAACAAATAATACTAAGCATAAAGCCAAAACAATATCAAGCATGGCATAACAAAGCATAGGCCACAGTCAAAAACGAGCTCTTTTTACCACATATGCACGGACTTTCCTACTCTTTTCCAAACCAAACCAAACTATTTGCAAACCAATGAATGAAAGAGGGGGTCCACCAATTTATTAAGAAAACTAAGCAAACCAAGCAAACAAAAAACCAAAACGAAAACGAAAAAGAAGACGCTCCAAGAAAAACACAACTATGCATGAAACAATAAAAATGAAGCGTTTGGAAGAAACCTGGGATTTTTATTGATGAAGAAGGGGATGCCTTGAGCATCCCCAAGCTTTGACGCTTGTACTTCTTGGATATTTCTTGGGGTGACACGCGTGGCATCCCCAAGCTTGAGCTTTAGTCCATCCTTCATCTCATTACTCATTCCTTCCATACACCTAAAATTTTTCCTTCATACAAAACTTCACACAATCTTTATTAGCAACATTAGTGCACTCAAGATAAATAAGTCTTAAGGTTCAGTTATAACACCAAATAAACTTTTATTATCTACTGTAGCACTTCCCTCAAAAAGCTCAATTCCCCAAAAGAACTCAAAAAAGGAACCAGCAAGAAGCAAATGCAGAAAATGGCAGAAATCTGTCAAAACAGACCAGCAGGTAAAGACGAATTTTTTCGAAGACCTTCTGTTGCTCAAATCAAAAAGTGTTGAACTAACGAAAGTTAGATAACAACCTGGGGCAGAAGCATAAACATTCACGCCTCAAAAAGACGTTCAGAGATTTTACACGAATTTTTATGGTGAAGCACAGAAATCTGTTTCGGGACAGCAACTTTCCCAATCATTACTTCTCTCTCATTAGTGGTTACTCTTGGCACAAAAAGCAAATAAAAAAAGGATAAGGAGAGGTTATTACAGAAGTAATAACTTCCAAGACTCATCTAAAACTTTTGGGTTATCTCCCAATAAGTACTTTTCTTTAACGCCTTTAAGTTAGGCATGATAGTTTGAGAAGATGCTCACATAAAAAATATGAATTGAAGTAAAAGAGATCATCAAGAAGCAAATTCAGAACACATTTAAGTCTAACCCACTTCCTATGCATAGGAATCTCGTATGCAAATAAATTCACAAAGAACAAAGTGACATGCATAGGAAGATAAAACGAGAATAACTTCAAAACTTCCAGCACATAGAGAGGTGTTTCAATACCATGAAAACTTCTACAACCATATTTTCCTCTCTCATAATAATTTTTAGTAGCCTCATGAATAAACTCAACAATATAGCTATCACATAAAGCATGCTTTTCATGATCTACAAACACTAGAGCTTTATTATAAACATTTTCAAAAGAATCCTCAGGAACATGACATTCGTCCTCCTTTGGTAAGCATGGGGGACAATCAAATAATGTAAGGGGTAAAGAGTTACTTTCATTAGAAGGTAGGGATGGGTAGATCCATTCTTCCTCCCTTTGATCGTCACTCTCCTCCTCTTTTTCATCCAATGAGCTTCCAGTTTCAGCAATTTCTTCTTCCATAGGCTCCTGCAAGGCATTAGTCTCTTCCATAGGTGGAGAGCATCTATTAAGATATTCAAGAATATAGCCATTTTCTTCCTTGTATTTATCAAATAAAAATTGAAGTATATCATAAACCTCATATTTATAAGGTGCATCATCAGTATTTTCAAGCAAATAAGCTAGTTCGAATGCACCCTTCCAAGCAATAAATTCTTCAATTTGTTCCACATCATAAAAGTCATAATTTCCTTTAACATAAGAAGATATGTTAACATTATCATTATACTCACATTGAAAAGGGAGGTGTTTATACCTCCTACAGCAACAAGATTTATCAAAGAAATAAGTAACATTGTAAGTAGAGCACACGTTTCTAGCAATGGTATTCAATTTATCAATTTGTTCCCATAAGTGTTTCCCTTTTTGTGACAAGCGGTGTTCCTTATAATAATATTTTTGTTCTTCCGTGACCCACCAAAGCAAACAAAGCAAAAAGAAACTAAGCAAAACAAAAATAACAAAGTAAAAGAGATTGGTTACGAGGGACTCCCCTTGTGAAGATGTCCTTGACTCCCCGGCAACGGCGCCAGAAAAATGCTTGATGGCTCTGAGTATGGCGCCCAGAAAAATGCTGGAGCAATGATGATGTGGAGATCGTTGGGAACCCCAAGAGGAAGGTATGATGAGCACAACAGCAAGTTTCCCTCAGTTATGAAACCAAGGTTTAATCGAACCAGTAGGAGCAAGCAAACACCCCAAAGGTGTTGCTAGCTGAGCCTTGGCAGGGCGCACTACCGGTGCTAGTAGCAACGTGGAGACCTGCACAACACAACCACAGAACTTTGTCCCCAACTTGCGATGAGGTTGTCAATCTCACCGTGTTTTGCGGAAAACAAAGGATTAAACGTATCAAATGGAAAGAAGTAATAGTTTGCAGAAAGTAAACACAAAGCAGTAAAATATTGTAGATTGAATGTAAAAGACAAGGACCGGGATCCATAGTTCACTAGAGGTGGCTCTCCTTAAGATAGATAACATGTTGGGTGAACAAATTACAGCGGGGCAATTAACAAACATCGAGAAAGTAATAAATGCATATACTAATCATCTTGACTCCTTTGAGACTTGATTGGGCATTACAACATTATACATAGACCGCCATCCAACTGCATCTATGACTAATAAACCACCTTTAGGTTATCATCCGAACCCCCTCTAGTATTAAGTTGCAAGCAACATATTATTGCTTTATGAACTGCATGTAAAGTAAACAATACGATTGTTCTATGAACAAAGGATTGTTGTTTTCTCCCTAGTAGCAACATCACATCTAGTACCTTAGAGATTTCTGTCAGTTCCCCAGATTACCAGAGGCATGAACCCACTATCGAGCATAAATACTAACTCTTAGAATTGCTAGCATCTGAAATGGATCGTATGGGCACCTAGAGGGGGGGTGAATAGGTGCTACACAAATTTTTAATACTTTTTAAATTTTAGGCTTAGCACAAAGGAAAAATTCTCTAGATAAACTATTAGGTGGAATTTTTCCTATATGCAAACCTATCTACTGGCGACTAAAGAGCGAGTTGAAGAGGAACGGGTAAACCGAAGTGAAGCACGCGGAGACACAGGATTTGTTTGACTGCAGTTCCTTCCTTGTTAAGGGAAGTACGTCTGCGTTGGAGGGGTGGGCGGTACTAAGACCACCACGCCACAAAAGGCCTCACCCTGTTCTCCGATGGATCTCGCCACCAAAGGCCTGATCCACCTTTCCACTATAGGTACCCTTCGAGGCGGGCACCGGCGCCTTTACACAACTAGCAAGGCAACAACTCCACAACAACTTGGAGGCTCCCGAAATAACAACAAGCTGCCACAAGAACAAAGTTATCAAATACAATAAACAAGATCTAAGTATTGACAAGAATACTAGATCAGGGATTTCTCCAAGTGAATGGAGAGGAGTTGAAGCGCTTGATTCTTGATGATGATGATGAACTTCTCCTCCTTCAATTCCCCCAAAGATCAAGACCTTCAGGTGGTTGAAGTGGGAGATCGAGAATGAGAGCTCTTGCACAATGTCTGGACAATTTCGAATGAATCAAGAGTTCTAAACGTTGGGGAAGAAGGGGTATTTATACCCCCTTCAGAAACCAGCCATTGGACACTTTGGGGGTCGGATTATCCGGCCCAAGTGAGGGCCGGATTATCCGGTCTAGGGAAAACACCGCCCTAGACTCAGAATATCCGGCAGATAATCCGCCCCCTATCAGAGCGTCACGCCGAGCTTGCCCTTGATCAACTTCTGGGGGCCAGATTATCTGGTCCTATGCGAGGGCCGGATTATCCGGCCTAGGGACGAACAACCGCCCCAGTTCAGATTTGCCGGGAGAAAATCTGACTGGATACCGAGCGACGCTCCTTGGCTCCTTTTGCTCGAAAGCTGGGGGCCGGATTATCCGGCCCATGCGACAGCCGGATTATCCGTCCTGGGGAGGAAAAACCGCCCCAGTTCGGATTTTCTGGGAGAAAATCCAACCAGATACCGAGCGACGCGCCTTGGCTCTCTTTGAGCAATGAGGTAGGCCAGATTATCCGGCCCTTGGTGGGGCGGATTATCCGGGCCCCTCAAAGCTTCCTGCACACTTAGCGCACATGAATAATTTCCACGGTATTGTTATCTAACACGCAAAACATAGGGAAACATGAAATGTTCTTTCAATCTCCCCCTTTTTGGTGTTAGATGACAATACCAGGATTTGCAGGAGAAAATCACAAGACAAAAGTGATAACTATGAAAGAGACTCCCCCTCAATGTGTGCATAATAGAGTTTTGCATTGGAATACAAATGCACACAAATAGGTGAATCTATTTCATAGACATATGAGCAACAAAAACATACCACCGAGGTAGAGAGTAGACATCCTTGACATAAGTCACAATTATTACCGGATAACCAATATGAGCGCGCCTTCCGTGATAAACCTCCAGCGATAGGATATGAATAGATAGATCCATAAGCATAATCCATGATATGAAATCCATAGGCATAATCCAGACAACCACATAAAGTCTCAAACAACCACAAATCACAAATTTAAAGTTCAATGCTAAATGGGCATAAGCAAGAAAAAGACAAATAGAAAAGTGCAAGCGCTTATGCCCGACCCATGCAAATCCATGGACATCCTAATAGAACTACTTCTCCCCCTTTGGCATCGAGACACCAAAAAGGGAGAAGAGCAATGCTAGCACCCCACGGGAGAAGGCTTAGGATTAAGAGAGCCAAACTGAGATGGTACTAGACACTCAAAATTGCAAAATCCAAATCAAATAAAAGCCAAGATTGAGTGTGATTCCCATAAGAACATGAGATCGCAAAGAACAGTCAAAAAGAGCGAATTCTCCTCAAGGGAGAGGGTGGTGGCCGAGGCCACCTTGTTGGAGTGTATGGTGTGACACCGCGAAGATATATCTTGGGTTCATGACCAATACTCATCAATAAGCTCACATATCACAAAATGATATTAAGAGAAATGATTTATCTTGCTTTTGGCATTATGGGGGGAGGGTTAGCCCAATGAGTTAGGACCACACTCCCCCTATATCCATGCCCACACCTAGACCAAAGAAGGACTGAGATGTACGAGTGAGTGCATGGGTAATCAAGACAAGCTCCTAGAATCAATGATATTTAGCTCATTCCTCAAGTAGCAGAATCTTGCTTCAACAAGTGGCTTTGTAAAAATATCCGCAAGTTGGTTCTTCGTGCTCACAAAGGATAGATCAATATCGCCGCGAGCAACATGGTCTCGAATAAAATGATTCCGAATATCAATATGCTTCGTCCTTGTGTGCTGAACAGGATTGTACGCAATTTTGATTGCACTTTCATTATCACATAAAATAGGCACTTTGTCACAATTGACACCGTATTCCTTTAAAGTTTGCCTCATCCACAATAATTGAGTGCAAGCGCTGGCAGCAGCAACATATTCAGCTTCGGCGGTAGAGAGAGATATACAATTCTGCTTTTTAGAATACCAACATACAAGAGATCTTCCCAAGAATTGACAAGCTCCATAAGTGGATTTCCGATCATCCTTATCACCAGCCCAATCTGAGTCAGTATAACCACATAAAGAGAAATTGGAGCCTTTGGGATACCAGAGACCAAAGTTAGGAGAATGAACCAAATATCGAAAGATCCTCTTGATCGCCACTAAGTGGCTTTCTTTAGGAGCCGCTTGATACCTTGCACACACTCCCACACTCAACACAATATCGGGTCTAGATGCGCAGAGGTAAACAAGAGAACCGATCATGGACCGGTATACCTTTTGGTCCACATCTTTACCATGTGGGTTAAGTTCAAGATGACATTTTGTTTGCATCGGAGTGGCGACACCATTTAGATCTGTCATCTTGAATCTCTTGAGCATGTCTTGGATGTACTTTGCTTGATTAATAAAGGTTCCTTCTCTAAGTTGCTTGATCTCGAATCCAAGAAAGAACCGTAATTCCCCCATCATGGACATCTCAAACCTATCAGTCATAAGCTTTGAAAATTCATCATTAAAAGCTTTATTAGTAGAACCAAAGATGATATCGTCTACATATAGTTGGCATACGAAGAGCTCCCCCTTAACCTTCTTAGTAAAAAGAGTGGGGTCGATTTGTCCAACTTCGAAGCCACGATCTAACAAGATCTCTTTAAGGTGCTCATACCACGCACGTGGGGCTTGCTTAAGGCCATAGAGTGCCTTATCGAGTTTGTAGACATGGTTCGGAAAGTTAGGATCCTCAAACCCCGGGGGTTTCTTTACGTATACCAACTCATGTAGAGGACCGTTAAGGAAGGCACTCTTGACGTCCATTTGCTGCAACTTAAAATTGTTATGAGCAGCATAAGCAAGAAGGATACGGATGGACTCAAGGCGAGCCACTGGAGCATAGGTATCGCCGAATTCAATGCCCTCAACTTGGGAGTAACCTTGTGCCACAAGTCTAGCCTTGTTCCTCACAACAATGCCATTCTCGTCTTGCTTGTTTTTGAATATCCACTTGGTGCCGATAACATTGCGGCACTCTTTGGGTTTCTCCACGAGTTTCTAGACTTTGTTGCACTTGAAATTATTCAATTCTTCATGCATAGAAACAACCCAGTCTGGGTCTTCAAGAGCTTCAAAGAACTTCTTAGGTTCCACCATAGAGATATGAGCTTGATGCTCACCAAAACTGGCCAATTCTCTTCTTGTAGAAACCCTTCGTCGAAGATCACCAACAACTTTGTCGAGAGTGTGACACCTCAACTCAAGGTTTCGGTCAGCTCGAGCTTTGTGACGAAGTTCAATAAGTTTGTTGTCTCTTGGAGGAGTAGATTCATCACTCGAATCTTCATTGGAAGCATTCACTCGACCTTGAACAGGAACTGGAATATCAGCAGCAGGTGGTGGTGACGCGTGCCCTTGAGGTGAGTCAGTAGCCATAATAGGAGGCTGCTGAACTAAAGAGTCAGGGTCGGATAATCCGGCCGATGGGGAGGCCAGATAATCCAGCCTTGGAGTATTTGTAGCAGCATCATCAGGAAGCCTGGGGCTTGCTTGAACTGGCGAGGGGCCGGATAATCCGGGGCTTGCCAGAAAATCCGGCCTGGAGCTTGCGTTGATATCTTCACCACCAGGAGCAATATGGTCAGCTGGAGCGGTTTGGCCAGATAATCCGGCGTCCACCGGATAATCTGGCCCGGAGTTTTCTGGAACAACTTGACCTTCAACAGTTGATGGAGATGGTGCAGAATTTTCTCCCGTGGTGGGAACTTGTTGGGCATGTGTAGATGAGGGCTCTTCATGGGAAGAGCATTGTCCTTCCCGATCCGCCACAAGGGGTTCCTCAATGGGGCGGAAAAATCCCAAGCCCATTCTTCTTATGGCATCTTGGGGTATTTCAACATCTGCATCACAAACACCAACTTGCTCCGCACGGGAACCGTCATTTTATTCGAACACCACACTACAAGATTCTACAACAGTTCTGGAGAGCTTATTGTAGACTCTATAAGTGTGGGATTCGGCACCATAACCAATAAAAATACCTTCTAAAGCCTTAGATTCAAACTTAGATAAACAAACTCCTTTGATAAGAAAGAAACACTTACACCCGAATACCCGAAAGAATGAGATGTTTGGCTTGTTACCGGTAAGTATTTCATACGGAGTCTTGTCCAA
Source organism: Avena sativa (assembly GCA_916181665.1). Classification (NCBI taxonomy): domain Eukaryota; kingdom Viridiplantae; phylum Streptophyta; class Magnoliopsida; order Poales; family Poaceae; genus Avena; species Avena sativa. The sequence continues at coordinate 619,946,407 of OV702288.1, read as the reverse complement.
GATCTTGCGGAGGTATAATCGGTTGGATGAATGACAAGTAGTAGAGATTGCTTCAGCCCAGAAGTTATATGGATATTTAAATTCGGCTAACATTGATATTGCCATATCCATTAGAGTTTGATTCTTCCTCTCGGCTACACCATTTTGTTGAGGGGTGTAAGCATCGGAATATTGATGTCTTATTCCCTCTTCACTTAGGAACTCATTTAAGGTGTAGTTCTTGAACTCAGAGCCGTTATCACTACTTATGGCCAGAATGGGGACATTGTGTTGACGTTGAACCTTGTTGGCAAAGTCGATGACTGTTTGTTGAGTTTCACTCTTCAACTTGAAGAAATAAACCCAAGTGTATCTTGAGTAATCATCAACAATCACTAGGCAATACTTCTTCCCACCGAGGCTCGCATGAGATGGAGGTCCGAAAAGGTCCACATGAAGAAGCTCCAAAATCCTTTTTGATGAGATAATAGTTTTCCTTCAATGCACGCCCTGCAAACACGATGGCAAAGGAGACATTTTCTTTTAGTCCAAGAATGTGGCCACCCTTGTGGAGACTTTGCAAAGTTCTCATATTGACGTGGGCTAGTCAGTGATGCCATAGCTAACCCGCGTCAGCCTTTCCGAAAAGACACACCGGACCTGTAGTGGTTTTCCCGGAAAAGTCCACCACGTATAGGTCATTTTTGACATATCCCACGAAAGCAACTTTTAGAGACTTGCTCCACAAGAGTACCACCAAATCAGCATCAATATAAACTGCAAAGCCCATCTTACCAAGGGCGCGAACGGAAAGTAAGTTGTAACCGAGGGTCTCAACAAGCATGACGTCCACGAGAGAAATATCATGAGCCACCACAACCTTGCCGAGACCCAATACCTCAGATTTTGGCTTGTCACCATAGGAGACGGTTATGTGATCAAGGTTTGGCCGCATCTCCGTGATGATCTCCTTGCTTCCAGTCATATGACTCGTGCAACCACTATCGAGTACCCATTTAGAACCACCGGAAGCATAGCCCTGCAAGAAAATTACTTCTTGGTTTTAGGTACCGATTTTTCAATGGGTCCTCTCATGTTAGTAACAAGGGTCTTGGGAACCCAAATAGATCAAGGAATGTAACAATCATATGGTCCTACATAACTAGCATAAACATCACCATAATAATCGCAATATAGTTCAAAGTTAGGATTGTTGGCCCCTGCAAAACCAACATAATTAGTTTTGTCATTGGTAATGTTGCTAGTGTTTGGTTGAGCAGTCTTGCTCTTTTTCTTCTTCTTGTTTTTCTTGCTCTTTGTCTTGGGTATGTAACCAAGACCATCTTTGCTATTGTTTGTCCTTTGCATGCTAAGTATATCATAAATAACTCCTTTACCTTTGTGTTGAGAACTTCTTGCAAGGTCTTCCTTTCTAGAGGATGAAGTGGAGGTACTTGGCACATCATACCATTTCAATTGAGTTTGGAGATGGTCATGAGACTCATTTAAAGTAGAATGATCACTCTTGAATGCCTTGTGAGCACTTTCGAGATTATCAAACTTCTCCAAAAGTCTAGCATGAACAACCCCAACATCAATCTTTTCTTTCTTTAGTTTCTTTACCTTGGCAAGAGCATGGTCACGTTCTTTGATGAGCTGAGCTACAGCTTCTTCCTGTGACTCCTCAATGGATTCGAGTCTCTCTTCCAAAGATACTCGAGCTTCCTCTTCCTCTTCCAAGGCATTCTTCAAAGAAGCTATCTCCATCGCATCTTCTCTTTCAATTCTTCCCTTTTCTTCAAGAAGATCTTCGACTTGAGCAAGTTGACTCATAAGAGCATCAAAATGGAGTTTGTGATCACCTTGTAGGTTAGTGAAAAAAGTATCCAAAGCAATAACTTCTTCTTTCATTTTAAGACTGTCATGATCATCCATATCCAAAATTATGTTAGTCTTAGGAAATGAAGAGCTAGAAGTTGATACCTTGGACCCTCTTGCCATTAGGCAAGTGGCGTTGTTGTTGATGACATTCTCGTTTGGCGAGTCGAAGAGAGATGAAGGAGTCAATGTGGTGGTTATAGCAGCCACCTCGCAGGAACTATCATCATCCTCTTCATCTTCACTTGCGGAGGAGTATTCCTCTTGTGCTACCAATACAATCTTGGGTTGCTTCTTGAAAGGGCCATTCTTCTTAATAAATGGCTTCTTCTTAAGTGCTTTAGATTTCTCTTTAAAAATGAGCCTGCCACCATTGTGTTCTCTATTTTGATAAGGACACTCGGCTACAAAGTGCATTCTATCTCCACAGTTGAAGCAAGTTCTCAATCTTGGGCCACTTTCTCTTCTTCCATTTGACCTGTTCTTGCGCTCAAGTTCGGACTTGGCTTTGGCAGGGTCCTTCCAAAAGTTCCTTGCATAAAACGCCATGTACTCACCATGAGCACGTTTGACTTCATCGGGACAGTCCATGGATGCCCCCTCAAAAGCTCCTTCATCTTCCTCTTGCTCAACAACATTGGCTTTGAGAGCCACATTGACACCCTTTTGCATTCCAATGGCCCGAGCACGGGCATCTTCAGCATTCTTTGCTGCCACTTTGAATGAAGCCATTTCTTGCATGACTTTGTTGGATGTCATTTGATGATAGTTATGTCTACCTTGCAGGCTCTTCAAGTCCGTTGGCTCGAAAGGCATTAAGGCACTCACATATTTCCTTTTTATCCATGCATCATCAATGTGAGTGGCCCCATGCTTTCGAAAGGTTGTTGCGATGCCCTTGAGTCTTCTATACATGTCCTCATGGTTTTCACCATCCAACCAAGGGCATCATACCTTTCAAGGGCATCATACCTGTTCCTTCTCATGCTTTCATTTCCAACGAAGAGATCCGTAAGAGCATCCCAAGCTTCTTTAGCTGTGTTGAGATGTTCAATGTGTGGCATGTCCTTGGGACCCACACCCAGCTGTATCATGTGGAGAGCGGTGGCATTCAACTGGCTGTCCACAACTTCTCTTCTTGTTAGGTTGGTTTGATCTCCAATATGAAGACCCTCTTCAATAATCCTCCACAATTCAATAGAGGAACTGCAAACATGAGATTTCATTAGGAATTGCCAATGATTGAAGGAGGATGCAGTGAGCTTGGGTGGATCACCCCTATTGTTTATATGAGGATAAGGGATAGGTGGGTCGGTGGAATATACGTGGCAAACCTCACTATATTCCTCCTTACCACTTCCCTTCTTGGAGGTGGAACCATTAAGTTTTTCACCTTCCACATCATCATCCTTGGATCCAGTGTTACCCTTTTCCTTAGATGATGGTGTGGCAGCCTCAGAGGAGGATGGGGATGGGGCTATGGATGATGTAAGGAGAGCAATCATTTGATTCATCTCTTCCATCTTGGCCTCAAAGGATTTCAACAAGGTTGTTTCCAACAAATTGAGATCATCCATTGTGACCTTATCCACAGCCTCATTTCCATCATCCTTGGTACCCATACTACTCTTAGGCGGTTAAGCCCGAATTAAGAGCCGGGGCTCTGATACCAATTGAAATGGATCGTATGGGCACCTAGAGGGGGGGTGAATAGGTGCTACACCAATTTTAATACTTTTTCAATTTTAGGCTTAGCACAAAGGAAAAAATCTCTAGATAAACTATTAGGTGGAATTTTCCCTATATGCAAACCTATCTACTGGTGAGTAAAGAGCGAGTTGAAGAGGAATAGGTAAACCGAAGTGAAGCACGTAGAGACATAGGATTTGTTTGACCGCAGTTCCTTCCTTGTTAAGGGAAGTACGTCTATGTTGGAGGGGTGGGCGGTACTAAGACCACCACGCCACAAAAGGCCTCACCCTGTTCTCCGATGGATCTCGCCACCAAAGGCCTAATCCACCTTTCCACTATAGGTACCCTTCGAGGCGGGCACCGACGCCTTTACACAACTAGCGGGGCAACAACTCCACAACAACTTGGAGGCTCCCGAAATGACAACAAGATGCCACAAGAACAAAGTTATCAAATACAACAAACAAGATCTAAGTATTGACAAGAATACTAGATCAGGGATTTCTCCAAGTGAATGGAGAGGAGTTGAAGCGCTTGATTCTTGATGATGATGATGAACTTCTCCTCCTTCAATTCCCCCAAAGATCAAGACCTTCGGGTGGTTGAAGTGGGAGATCGAGAATGAGAGCTCTTGCACAATGTCTGGACAATTTCGAATGAATCAAGAGTTCTGAATGTTGGGGAAGAAGGGGTATTTATACCCCCTTCAGAAACCAGCCGTTGGACACTTTGGGGGCCGGATTATCCGGCCCAAGTGAGGGCCGGATTATCCGGTCTGGGGAAAACACCGCCCAGACTCGGAATATCCGGCAGATAATCTGCCCCCTATCAGAGCGTCGCGCCGAGCTTGCCCTTGATCAACTTCTGGGGGCCGGATTATCCGGTCCTATGCGAGGGCCAGATTATCCGGCCTGGGGAGGAACAACCGCCCCAGTTCGGATTTGCCGGGAGAAAATCTAACCGGATACCGAGCGACGCGCCTTGGCTCCTTTTGCTCGAAAACTGGGGGCCGGATTATCCGGCCCATGCGACAGCCGGATTATCCGGCCTGGGGAGGAAAAACCGCCCCAGTTCGGATTTTTCCGGGAGAAAATCTGACCGGATACCGAGCGACGCGCCTTGGCTCTCTTTGAGCAATGAGATAGGCCGGATTATCTGGCCCTTGGTGGGGCGGATTATCCGGCCCCCCTCAAAGCTTCCTGCACACTTAGCTCACATGAATAATTTCCACAGTATTGTTATCTAACACGAAAAACATAGGAAAATATGAAATGTTCTTTCAGCATCTACTTGCCCAAGATAGCTACTAACAATGGAAAGCATGCAAGATCACAAATAACAAAGACATGATAGAATCAATAATAAATCTGAAATAGCATCTCAATATCCATCGGATCCCCGCAAACACAACATGCAGAATTACAAATAGATGATCTTGATCATGAACGGAGCTCACAAGATCTAAACATGAAAGCACAAAGGAGGAGAACCAGCCATCTAGCTACTACATGGATCCGTAGTCCAAGGATGAACTACTCACGCATCACACCGGAGGCTTGCATGGTGATGAAGAAGGCCTCCAGGGTGAACTCCCCTCTCCGGTAGGGTGCCAAGAAGAGCTTCAGATCCCTCCCGATCTAGGGATGGAGATGACGGCGGCTACAGACTCTTTCGTGGATTTTTGATCGGGCCCTTAGAGTTTTCGTCTCGATGGCATCTTATAGGCGGAAGGGGAGGCCGAGGGGGTGCCAGGGGCCACCACACCACCCCCTGGCGCGGGCCCAGCCTGGCCGCGTGGCCAGGTGGTGTGGCCGGCCTCTAGCCCCTCTCCGTCTCGTATTCTGGCATCTAATGACTTCCGGAAAAATAGGCACTTTGGCTTTTGTCCCGTCCAATTCCGAGAATATTCATTTTTTGACTTTCCTGGAACCAAAAACAGCAGAAAACAGGCAGCTGGCACTGTGGCTCTTGTTAATAGGTTAGTCCAAGAAATCATATGAAAAGTACTCCAAAGTTGGAACAAAACAAAAGAAAGTGGAAAAACCAAGCATGGAACATCAAAAATTATAGATACATTTGCAATGTATCAGTCACTTAGCCATTGCACATGGTAGGGGTGCTTGTGTTGATGGAGGGTGAGGTTGAGCTTCTCACTCAAGTCGGTGCTAGCAAGGTTGTGGCAACTCCCTCCATCGATGATCACTTTGATAGATTTGGCATTGATGCATGCTTGTGTTTGGAATATATTTGAGCATTGGTCTTCATGCTCTTGTGCTTGAGTGGTCAAGATCCTTGTGACGACAAGTGATGGACTTGCATCATGTTCACACATGAGGAGTTCTTGGTCATCTTCCACTCGTTGCCTTATCATTGCTTCCTTGACTCGGACATCAAATTCATCTTCACTCAAATACTCTTCATGTCCATTGTCATGGATAAACAATACTTTCTTGTTTCTACACTCGGCCGACTTGTGCCCTTTGTCTCCACACCTGTAACATTCACCATTGAAAGGTGTGGAATCCTTTGCATGCTTGCCACTTGGGGGCGGCTTTCCTTGAGGAAGTGTGGGCTTGAAGTAAGGCTTGGAGGTACTTGAGGAGCTATCATTGAAGGTTGTTGGTGTAGCGGTTGAAGCTTTCTTGTAGGTGAAGTACGTCTTTGGCTTGTTGTATTTGATGTCCTCTTGCACTTGCCGTTCGGCCTTGATGGCGATGTGCACAAGCTCAACCATGTTGGTGTATGTTTGGAACTCTACAATGCGCTTGATTGGGTGGTTCAAGCCAATGAGAAAACGTGTCATAGTTTGCTCCTTGCGCTCTTCAATGTTGGGCTCCATTTCCTTGAAGTACTCTTCCATGGTATTTGTCCCTTGACGCAGCGATTGAACGTTGTTGAAGAGGTCGCGCGTGTAGTGTGCAGGAACAAAACGGGATCTCATGTGATCCTTCATGTCATGCCAAGTTGTGATTGGCAGCTTTCCTCTTGTGTCTCGAGCAACTTGAACTTGTTCCCACCAAAGGTTGGCGTAATCATCAAACTCAAGTAAAGCCATGGCGACCATCTTCTCATTGCTATAATTGTCCATGCGGAAGATCTTGTCGACTTTGAGTGCCCATGAGAGATATTCTTCGGGATCATTTGAACCAGTGAACTTGGGCATCATGAACTTGAGCTTGTTGAAGGTTTCTTCATCATTGCGGTCACAGTTGCGGATCTTGCCATGGTGATGACGGTCTTCATCTTCCATTCAATCATTCCAACGAGCTTGTTGGTCTTGTTGATTCTCTTGCGGTTGAGGAGCCGCATTTGGAGGTGGTGGAACTTGCTCTTGCTCGTGGCGCAGTTGTTGTCGAGGAGGAGGCGCTCAGACCTCGTGACGATCATGAGGAGGTGGAGCCTCTTGAGGTTGTTGTGGATGAAGAGGAGGCTCGTTTCTCGGTTGTTGTTGTGGGTTAGGCACTTGGGCCTCATGATGAAGATCATGGTCTTGAGCCTCATGACGTGGTGGGCGTCGCTCAACTTGTACCACTTGACGCTCCATGTTTTGATGTGGTGGAGGAGGCGCCTCGTGATGACCATGGTGTCAATGTTGATGTTCATGACGGCGATGATGAAGATGAGGATCTCGAAGAGGTTCATGTCAGTGACGAGCTTGTTCCTCGAAGTTGGTGTCATCACTTGTTGTGTCAAGTATGTGTCGCGTGTGGTGGTGGTGGACTTGAGGTTGTGCTTGAGGTTCCTCTTGTGGTTGCGCTTGTTGGATCACTAGTGCCCTTGCATGATGACGGTGTCCTTCACGCCTTGCTTGGGTCCTTGAGGAGAAATCACCATCATAGCTTGACGTTGCGGCGTGTCATGGTGAAGGTACATAGTTCGAAGAGCTTCCATCTTCAACCACAGGAGCATTATTGCGTCTTGGAGCACTTGGATTATCTTGACGAAGAGGGGAACGGTGACGTGACGAGCTTGAAGAGCTTGATGCGTGAGAACGCGGTCTTGCCATTCCATGGATGAGGAGTCGAAGCTTGTCATTTGTTTCGGCGATGGAGCATTGGAGCGCTTCATTTTGATGGCCAAAGTTGTGATGCATCGCATGCATTTGTCGTTCGAGGCCATCGAAGCGGTTATCGATGTTCTTGAACTCAGCTTGCGTCTCGCCAAATTGTTCATCTTGTCGCGTCTCAAGAGCTTGGCAACGTTCACGGAACACTTGTCGGATGACGTAGTGACTTCCGCGTCATGTACGGTCCATGTTCTTCTTCTTCGGGAGGTGGTTGGCTCGACTCACCGTGCGTATCCATCATGCAAAACACACAAGGATTATATATGGAAGTGGAATATGGTGGTGTTAGCCTTGTACCTCACCTTGGGGACTGCACCGAACTAGAGACCACAAGTGAGAGCTATAAGTGTGCAAAGTGAAATCACAAAGAAAGCGCATACTAAAGAAAGAACTAACTCTCAAAAGCTTTTTGGTGGTAGGTTAGGATTGTGGAATGTCAAAAAACCAACCAAAAGAAAAGGGATAGTCAAAAGTGGGTAAAATCCAAACAACACTCAAGTCAAAGGCCAAAGGTCAACAACTCAAAAGGTGTGACGGGAACCTACAACTATATACACACACGTGTAGATTTTTGGGATTGACACGACTATGAAAATGAGCAAACAAAATGTCCTAACAAAGACTACGCTCGTTGTCGTGCCAATGCAAGGAGAGACCGGCACTACTAGGAAAACAGCTATAGATTGACAAGCTATTCTGTGGCGCATATACAGAACCATGCGCCATAGAAAAATTTCTGTGGCGCATATAGAAAAAAAACGCCATTGATATTTGGCAATTTAGTGGCGCACGGAACCCATATGCGCCACAGAAATGTGGATTTTTGTGGCACATATTTTTCCGTGCGCCACTGAAAGTGATGATTCTGTGGCGCATATAGACATATGCGCCATAGAAAGTTGATGGGACCTTGAACCAAAAAGGGGGAGATAATTATGTGGCACATATGCATATACGCGCCACAGATAGTGATTATTCGGTGGCGCATAAAGACATATGTGTCACATAAAGTGAAAAAAAGATCCCCCCCCCCCGTGGATCGCCTTTTCAGTTTTGTATAAAATAAATGAAAATGATAAAAACTTCAAAAAAAACCTTTGAGATGTAGTTATATTTTGGGGTGTAGTTGTAGGGAAAATTGAAAAACATGAATTTCAATGTATTTTGCAAAAAAAAGGTCATGGCGCGGTAAAACGGCTATAACTTTTGCATACGATGTCGGAAAAAAGTGTTTAACCTATCAAAACGATCGTCTCAAAATTTCCTACTCGATTTCAACCGCTAAGATTTTATAGATTCCCCAAATTCGAAAAGAGTAAAAAGTTATGGCTAAAAGAAAAAATTCCTGCAAAAAATTAAAAAAGAGGAGACAATTCTGTGGCGCATATCTCCAATATGCGCCACAAAATTGTTGGGCAGGATTCGAAATTTGAATCCCACCGGCCAATTCTCCTTATATTCCTTCACTTCTTCTCCCCTTCTCCTTATATTCCTCCACTTCTCCCTCTCTTTTCTCCTTCTTCTGCCCTCCACTTCTCCTCCCCTCCATACTTCTCCCCTTCTCCTCCACTCTCCGGCGACCTCCTCCTCCACCTCCGACTATGGCCTCCTCCTTTACCTTGCTGACCTCCTCCACCTCGGTGACCTCCTCCTTTGGCGACCTCCAACACCACTGGCAACCCCGTCCTCCACCTCCGGCAACCTCCACATCCTCCACCACCTCCGGCGGCCTACTCCGACCATCTCTGGCGAGCCCTTCCTCCACCTCTGGTGACCTCCTCCTCCTACTCTGACCACCTCTGATGAACCACTCCTCTAGTGACCCCCCCCCCCCCCACCTTCGGCCAGATCAACCCACTTTTTTTTTGAAATTCATATTGGCGATATGTGCCATAGACAAGGTTTGGTCGGATCAAAACCACAAATAACACTTCAAATCAAGAGATCGATCCAAAGGCAAATTTGGGGCTCTTTTTTTTTGGGGATTTTCGAATTTTTTGGTGGATAGAAGAAAAATTGGTGGGGGAATTTGTGAGCAACGAAGCTTTTGATAAAAATATGTTGAGGGCAAACCTCCAGGGTGGCCCGATCTTTCACAAATCCCTTTCAAATCGAGGGTGGAGTGCGGGGGAAGGAGAGGAGGATGAACACAGCGAACTCACGCATGAAGAACGCGATGAATACACTCACACAAAACCACGATACACACCAATAGCTCACATCAGCGGTGACCGGTCCGGCGTAATCCCTAGGATCAGCGTCGGGCGGAGGACTCTCTCGAACCGGCACGATGAGTAGGCAGACTTGGTGAGATCTTGACGTCTAGGCAAAGGGACTCCGATGCCTAGGCCTTGTACAGAAATTTGAGATTTCTGTGGCGCATATCAATATGCGCCACAGAAAAAAATATTAGTGGCGTGGTAACAGTGGCGCATCTAATATGCGCCACAGATATGTAAAATACGTGTGCCACTGATAAGCCTTTTCCTAGTAGTGCATGGCTCATTTGCAAAGAAGAAAATGAGCAACGGATTTGTGCACTTGCCTTGGGTGCTCTTCTTTCTCTCTTTCTTATAAGCTTTGAGACTCTCTTTTGCTATGGCAGACTATTTTCTTTTTCTTTTCTTTTGTATCTTTTTTTGCTCTCCCTTGATGCTACCTAGTAACACTTGATATTGCTCTTGCACTCTCACTATCATAGTACAAATGCACAATGCTCAAGCAAACACAAGATGATTCACTCTCGTGGGATAGGTACACACAAAGGAAGACAGGGGTTAACAAGGTGACGCAAGTTATACCTTCGTTGGTGATGATGAACTTGACATCGATGGTGCGGGATGATGTCCGTGGACCATGGTGTCGATGAGCATGGAAGTTGTCGATGTGGAAGCTTGTTGTTAGTTGATGACACGCACCAAACAAACAAGAGGAAAAATTAACCAAAATGGTTAAGAGGCAAAAATCTGTCAAAATCAGGCGTCAAGGCCGGAGACTCCGGGGTATGAGGCCGGAGACTCTGGGGGTTAAGGCCAGAGACTCTGGGGTCGTAGTTTCTTCTCCTCTTGATCATGTTCTTGAGCGGAAATCCACACCTTGGGGCCTCAAATCCGTGAAAAATTGGCCAAATTGGGCTGGGAAAACGCAGGATAGAGCTGGACCAACACCTAAGACAAGGTTTGGTCGGATCAAAACCACAAAAAACACTCCAAATCAAGAGATCTATCCAAAGGAAAATTTGGGGCTCTTATTTGGGGGGATTTTCAAAAAAATTGGTGGATAGAAGAAAAAATTGTGGGGGAATTCGTGAGCAACGAAGCTCTTGATAACAATATGTTGAGGGCAAACCTCTAGGGTGGCCTGATCTTTCACGAATACCTTTCAAATCAAGGATGGAGAGTAGGGGAAGGAGAGGAGGATGAACATGACGAACTCACGCACAAAGAACACGATGAACACACTCACGCAAAACCACGATACACACCAATAGTTGACGCCGGTGATGACCGGTCCGGCGCAATCCCTAGGATCAGCGTCGGGTGGAGGACTCTCTCTTGAACCGGCACTGTGAGTAGGGAGACTTGGTGAGATCTTGATATCTTGGCAAAGGGACTCTGATGCCTAGGCCTTGTACAATGAGGGAGGCATGATGCAAACTCCAACAAGGTTTGTGATATTTGGGTGCACCTTAATCAAGGAGCATGAGGCAAGAATTAGATAGATCCATAAGGGTTTCCACTAATTCCAAATATCATGCCTAGGGTTTACAATAGGGGTGGGTGTGGCGCCCCGCAAAAACCACTACTAGAAAATCGCGGTGTTTTTGTGCATTGCATCATCGTGACCGCATGCTCATGTCATCATGCCACCTTGCATTTGAGCATCGCCATGTCATCTTGCATTTGTTTGCATAAAACTATTTTCGAAAAGACTAGTTTTGGTTTTCTAAATATCCCCTGTCTTTATTCAAACCAAAACTCCGGTCTTTCCCGGGACTTTTATTTGTCTAAAAACTATTTACTAAAGTCTATTTTAAATTAAAATAAAAGTTTATATTATTTTTGGGAGGCAGCCAGCTAGGCCCGAAAGCCCAGTCGTCCACCTCCAAACCCTAGTCTAACATATCTGGTTCTATTCCTAAATCTACCCAAACCTAATCTACCCAGCCCCCTCCACCTCACCCCACCCTATCACATCGCGCCACATCACCCTGGCCCAATCCCCACCCACTCACCCACTGCCACCTCACCCCCCCAACTCCCTCCACTTCCCTCACACAGCCACCTGGTCCACTCCCCAGACAATCGCCATCGCCACCCACCCGCACACCTGCCGCCCTGACCGCCTGTAGCCCTGGCCCACCAGCTCCCGCTCGGTCCGTTCCTCACCAGGCCCGCACGCACACAAACCTGCTCCTTCCCCGCTCGGTTACCCCGGCCCCACCCCGCAGGCGTGCAGCACGCACGCACGACACGCCAAACTCACGCCCCCCCCCCCCCCCCCCCCCCGCTCGCTCCCACCTTCCCCGTGACCTCCTCACTAGCCCTCGCGGCATCGCTGGCCGACCCCTGTCGCCAGGCCGCCTCTTCCATCGCCACCACCCTGCTCGTCCCCGCCGGCCCACGCCTCCACCTCGCGGCGCTCCCGCTTCTCCCACAAGCTCGGCCGCCGCGCCCTGCGAGCAGCAGCTCTGCCTGCGGGCACCTCCGCCGCCTCCCTGCGGCCCCTTCTCGAGTTTCCTCATGCCGGCCTCGCTCGACCTCGCCGTCCGCCCCACGTGGCGCCGTTGCCGCGGCCGCCTGAGCCCTGCGCCTTCGCCGCCTCTACCCGAGCCCGCAGCCGCCTCTCCTCCCGCCACCGGCGCCGCCGCCGCCTGTGCCTCCCCTCGACCCTGGCTTCCCCGCTCGCTGTTCCTCGTCGCGCGCCCCATGCCGATTCACCGAGTGCCGCTGCTATAGACGCCGGGCCGCTCTCCTTCACCGGGCCGACCTCCTCGTCCCTGGAACGGGCCACCACCTGAGGCCGAACCCCTCACCACCGAGCTACTCTCCAGCGGCACCGCATCCCTGGGCCCTGCTTCCCCTTCCCCAGCTTCAGCCTCGCGCCACCGCGCGTCCTCCCCATCCTTCTACCTGGCCGCGTCGCCGTCAGCTCCTCCCTGGGGCGAGCTGCCGACCCAGCACGGCGTCCCCTTGCAGGTCCTCGTTGGCCTCGCGCGACCTGGCCCCTTGATGGTGTTTCCCCGCCTCCAAGCCCGGCCGCACCGTCCGTCTACTGCGGTGCATGAAGTAGATGAGCGGATGTGCCAAGTTCTACAAACCAGGAAGGCGAACACTAGAACTCGGTGTTGTTTTGAGCTTGCCACCGTCTATTGAACCGGGACCCCAAGTACACCAATATGGAACCGACGGTCACTGAACAACAAGTTCTTCGTCCTGAAAGCCGAAGCCGAAGACCCGATCCTAGAACTCGAAGACGAAACCCGCACCCTCAGCACGACAAGTTCTCCTTCCTAGAGTCCAAAGTATCGATCCAACGCCTGTAGCCGAACCGCCTCGACCCGAGTTCTTCACCAACAAAGCAAGATGGAACCACAAGATCATCGACACGGAATCCGGGACCCCGGCACGGCAAGATCTCCGTCCCGAAATGCCAAGTACTTCCTCTTAGACGCCAAGACCCTGAACCCCGGAGTCCAAACCTCGCTTCCCGTCGAACCCTGAGTCCGAACCCCGGGCCCCCCGGGAACCCCAAATCTTCCGAACCCAGTTGTGTGAACCTTTTCCCGAGCCCCTATTTTATAAATGCTATATATAAAACTTGTTGCATATTAATTGTTCATGCATGCCCATCTGTCTGTGGTTTGGGACATTATGCCGATTCACCTCATAATTAAATATGGAGTCTATATGCGGGATATCTTCGTCTTATTCCGGACTCCATTTAAATTGCATAGCAAACTGATGCCATGTTTCACCCTGTTAATACAACATTTAAATTGCGGGGTAGTTAAATAACTTGAACCGTTTAATTAATTGTCGGGACCCCGGTTCCGCTTAATATTGCCTAATTGCACCGCATCTGCATCTACATCATATCATAAAGCATGCCGGATCTTCTGCCGTAGTATTAAATATTGTATCCGGTGTTTCTTCTAGTGTTTGCTTCTTCGCGGATTAGGCCGATGAGATGTTGCGAGAGCCGACAAGTTCTCCGGATATGATCCATTGGCAGTGTTTCCCAGGCGAGCATCTCTCCCCCTTTCTACCTATTTTGCATTTATAGTCTTTATTTTCTTCTGTTGATCTATTGCTATCCGTGTCGCGATGCTTTAGTTTCCGTACACCAGTTATATCCCGTGCAGCCTCTATATTGCCTTGGACACCTCCTATTACCCGTGTTTGGTAGATAGCTAGCCTTGCGAGTCGTAGTTGCTTGCTCAGGTGCGATCTCGTGCTGTCAAGTACCATAGTTGTTGGAATGCTGGCAGATGTTAATGGTGGAGATGCTTACTGGTGGAGATGATCATGACTTTAAATACAACTATTAAAATGCTAGATATAACTAATGCAGAGGCATCGGTGGGTAATAGATGTTATTTGGTTCTTCCACACTCACTTGTGTCCCGTAGGACCCCGAGTACTTGATACCCGTTCCTTGATTTTTCGCACTATCCACATCCGGGAGGCCTTATGGACCCCCCCTGAGCCAGAGCTTGATTCATTTCTATTTCTTGGGGCCACAAGTAGTTTGGGGCTTTATTACTATCCTGTACTTATGCCATACTTTACTGCTTTATTTAAGATTGTGCGTGGAGCACCTGTACTGTTTTGGATGCGGAGTGTTTTCGCTGTATCGACAAGCCCAGTCACACTTTTGGGTTCCCAGTCATTTACAACCATTGACGCAAACCTTGGGTCCGTTCTGGAGCCGGTCAACTTCGTTGCGGGTAGCTTAGTGGGGTGGCCCCCTGAAATATTTTATGAATCCTGTGATCTCTTTGTCGTGAATGCCTCGTTGGGTTTTGAGTTGGTTTTTCCGAGGTTGATCGAGTGTGTGTTGCTATTTGTGCACCCCTACAGGGTAAAACTTTCTGAAGGCCGTGTCCGCGGTTATGGACGACTTGGAGCACAGTATCTCGATCATAGACAAGCATAACTAAAGTAGTGCTATAAACTTGACTTAATATATGACTAGTAATCAGATTCAACTATAACAGAATGGATATTAAAGATGCCAACAACTGCTGGATCTGGGTTGTTTTGTTATATGTGCCTAGTAAGTATTGCAACTCCAATGGAATGTGATAAAAGTGCCAACAACTATTGGGTTTTGGGATTCCTCAGGACAATTATATCTGACTAGTAAATGTTCCAACTACAACGGCAGGTTAACTAAAACTGCCCACTACTTATGCTATTAGGACGACTCGTGCTATTTATATCTGACTAGTAAGTGCTTCAACTATAATGGAAATGAGTAAAACTGCCAACTGTGTGAGTTCCTTGGCCCGACTTCCTCGTTTGGTCTCGAGGGGGAAATGCCAGGATGGTTACTATCAGGTAGGATCCGAATAGGTCTGTCTTATCCTCTCTAATAGCCGACAGTTGAATCGAGTCTCTATAGGTTGTTTAGTGCATGCTGCGCTGCCACTTCAGTCCACCATACCTATGTAGGCGAGAGCCGCTGAATTCTAGCCTCGCCATGTACTGGCCTCAGTATTGACGCTCCTCTTTTTCCTTTGCCCTTTGTCGGCACCCCTTCTGTTTTAGCAGGTTTGAGATCGACGCCGTTAGCAGGGTTACCCTTCTGGCTTGGCCTGGGCAGGGTTATGGACGCCATTGGTTATTCTTCACGGCTCTTAGCCCCATTTGCATCTTGTCCGTACTCGGACGCTGTAGCGATTTCAAGGTGATTTGGATCTTTGTATTGTATATCTGTATTCTTGACTCGTTGAGTCATTGTTGTATATATATCTGTTTTGTGGGTCCCATCGAGGACTGTTGTGTAATGGTATTACTTCGTTTTCCACTCGCACGAAAGTGCCTGGTGGGCGTACTTGAATCGTTTCTATGCGGGTTTGGCGGGAAGCGCTAAAACTTGCATAGGGCCGATTCGAGGGTGTTACAGTGGGGGACTATATATAGGCCAACCACTAGTTCAAGGGTAGTTTAGGTAATAAAGGGTAAAGTCTGGACGGATTTGGGGTTACATGGGCCGAAGGCCCAAAAGGATTTTACACGCCTGGATGACTTACACCAGAGACTCCGGGGTCAGGGGCCGGAGACTCCGGGGTGGAGCTCAGACTCTGGGGTGGACTCCGGAGCGGCATATAGAGAGTTCTAGCAGGGGGTCCAGAGTCATGGCCAGAGTCCTAGGGCGGAGACTCCGGGGTCGGAGACAGGAGACTCCGGGGTAGCTGGGCGGGAGACTCCGGGGTGCACGAAGACTCCGGGGGTAGTGATGCTCTGCGGTGGAGACTGCGGGGTCGGAGGCCGGAGACTACGGGGTAGTTGGGCTGGAGACTCCGGGGTGCGTGGAGACTCCGTTGGTGGCGATGCTCTCCAGTGAAGACTCTGTGGGGGTGTACTAAACGCTCCTGGCAGGGGTCCAGAGACTGGTCCGGAGTCCAGGCTAGAGACTCCGGGCTCCAGGGCCGGAGACTCCGGGGCTTTAGCTCCAATAGCTTCTTCTTCTTGTACTTCTTTCGTGGGGGCTTCATAGCTGATAACGCATAGTGTAGTTGCATGAAGTAGTAATCCATCCAAGGATGTATCAAAGTCACACGAGGAGAGGAGCGAGTTAACCTTAGCTTGTAGTAGTTTAGCTCAGGCTCGAGTCATTGGTCCACTTGGGGGACTTGGTCGTGTAGATGTAGGAGCGTCCGTAGGACGAGCTACATCACTTTTAGTGTATAGGTTTACTCTGAACCTCTATGAACCTGTACACTAAAATATGTCTAGATACATTCGATTCACAAAGCTAAAACGTCTTATATTTCTAAACGGAGGGAGTACTTGTGAAGCGAAACAGGGCCTAATTTGGTCCTTGAATCTTGGCGGAAAAATCAAAATTCACAGGGTTTAAAAGGAGTAGTGGAGTTCCTGAGTCTTCTAAAAAAAGAACTTGAACGGGGAGCAAGAGAGTTTAGATGTCTAGCTAAGAAGGTGCCTAAGTTGCAGCAAAATCTAGAGAAACTCAGGTGTGAGTCGATGGGTCATGGACCTAGTGACACTACAAGAATCCGGATGGTTCATGATGTTTTTCTCATGACACACCATAAAAACTGAAGGGAATATGCCCTGAGAGGCAATAATAAAGTTGTTATTATACATACTCCAAGTATATGATAGATGTTTATTTTACATGCTATAATTATATTAATTTGGAAACATTAATACATGTGTGTTTAATAAACAAAAGGAAAGTTCCTAGTTATGCCTCTCTTATAAACTAGCTCGTTGATTAACAAGATGATCAAGGTTTCCTAATCATGGACATTGGATGTTTTTAATAACAAGGTCAGATCATTAGTGGAATGATGTGATGAACATTCATCCTAAGTATAGCATTACGATCAAAGTCATTGTGTTTATATTTCTATAACATCTAACGAAGTAATCCTAGTCCTTAGACCATGAGATCATGTTAATCACTAACACTGGAAAAGTATCTAGATAACATCAAACGTCACACCGTAAAAGGGTGATTATAAAGGTGGGTTTAGTGCTACAAAAGTGTTATGTAGAGGCTCATGGATCAAGAGTAGGATTTGTCCATCCCGATGACGGATAGATATACTCTGGGCCCTCTTGGTGATATCACATTGGTTAGCTTGCAAGCAAGTGATGAGATCACTAGAATGTTATATCACGGGAACGAGAAAAGAGTACATGTCAGTAACGAGATCAAACTAGGTATGGAGATACCGATGATCGAATCTCGGACATGTAATATACCGCGAGACAAAGGGATTTAGTTACTAGCGTCAAAGGTTCTCACGATCACAGAAGTCATCGTAGAATGTGTAGGAGTCAGTATGGATCTCTAGGTCCCGCTTCTGATTATTGATCTGAGAGGGGTCTCGATCATGTCTGCATTATTCACAAACTGTAGGGTGACACACTTAAGGGACACCAACACCATTTGGAGCAAATGTGTTTCAGACGAATGAATTACAAAGCGCTGGAATTATTTCAATAGACACCAAAATTGTTTCGGGTGAAATTGCAGAAATTGGTTTTGCATGTAATATTGAAATGTTGCAGGGGGTTTGATGTGAATGTTTGTTAATTGAAGTAATTAACAAAATTCTAAATAAATTTAATAGAAGAGTTTTATTAAATGAGAGAGCATTAAATTTGGAGAAATGTAATGCATTTAAAGTGGAGACTTTAAAAGAGAATGTTAAGGGTCACTTTTATGTGGAGGGGGTTACCACCACATGAACAGGGGAGGTGAGGAGTCACCCCCCATGGGGCGCCGTCCATGGGGAGGGGTACCCCCCTCCTCCTATAAAAGGCCACCCCTCTCACCCTTCTTCCTCACACCTCCTCGTGAAGGATCTCTCTCCCCCTCTAGAATTATTCCCCCATGGTCTCGGATTAGTGAGATACATGTTCCCAGTTGCATTTCATCTAGAAGGGGTTGCTGCTTCTGCTGCATCACTGGAGCGAGGAGGCGGAGGTTGTTCGGTGGCCTGAACGTGTGTGTGAGTGCAGATGCGCTGCTAGTTTGCGGCGCTAAGACTTCCACACGATCTTAAGGTCGGCAAGAAAACGACTACATCATCCACGAGTTCCTACTCGTTAACAAAACTTTTTTGTCTTCGAGGGTAAGTTCTCTATGGATGTATATCCACCCGTTGCTTGTATCTAGTAGATAGATCTTGGCGTATAGTTCCCATCATAGGAATTTTTTGTTTTCTATGCTGTAAACCCTTTAGTGGTATCAGAGCCTGATCTATGCGTAGGTGCTTTGCACGGGTAGAACACATAAGAGTATGTGGGCGGTGATGATCATGTTATTGCTTCTCATATGTACTTTGGATATTGGTGGCACAGTGGGATGAAGCGACCCGGACCAACCTTACATGTCATCGCACATGAGACCGGTTCCACGACTGACATGCAACTAGTTTTGCATAAGTGGCTGACGGTTGTTTGTCTCTCCTACTATAGTCAATATCTGATTTACAACGAGTTGCTAATAATTTGGTTATCATCGTTGTGGTTCCATGTTTGTAGGTAAGAACGGTTCTATCTTCGAAAACCCTAAGCCACGTAAAACTTGCAATTGATAAATTAGAGGCATCTAGTTTAGATCGTTGCTGGGCTTGTGTCATGATATGGTAATGTTGTAAGATGATGTATAGTTGATACTCTTACAACACACCTAACGTGTAAGTTCCATAGACCTTGGCCTTACACACAAAGGAATGATAAAGATCATACCACGATGCATATGATAGTGATCAAATGCAAGAACCATATCATTTCACTTTACACATATGATTATTGCATCTTATATTGCTTGTTTGGCATTTTAGTAGCATTATAAGATGATCCCTCATTTAAATATCAAGATAAAAATGTGTTCTTCCTTAAGTATACACTGTTCTCTGGATCGTGTTTCGAGACATCACGTGATGATTGGGTGTACTCGACTCTGCGCTTTCATACAACGGGTGTAAGACAGTTTTACACACGCGAGTACTAAGGATCTTACTTGGCGAGCCTAGCATGCATAGACATGGCCTCAGAACACGGACCGAAAGGTTAAGCATGAGTCATATAGTTGATATGATGCCCATATAGATGCTCTCCTTTGAAGCTACACCGACTCACGTGATGATCGGACTTGGTGTAGTGAATTTGGTTCATGTAATCACCAAAAAGACATGAGGGATGTTATTTTTGAGTGGGAGTTTAGTTGAACTCAATCTATCATAAACTTAGTCTAAATAAACTTTACAAATTCTGTTTTAGATGGCACCACCTGCTTTTAATTTCAATGTGTTCATGGAGAAAGAGAAACTTGCTGCGAATGGTAGCAACTTCACCAATTGGGCTATGAATTTGAGGATTCTCCTCTCTGCTGCACAAAAGCAATATGTGTTAGAAGCGCCGCTAGGCCCCCCACCAGCTCCTGATGCCCCTGACGAGGAAAAGAATGTCTATGTGACTCGTCAGGAGGACCACAACTTAGTTCATTGTGGCATACTATATGGGCTAGAGCCAGAACTTCGAAAGCGTTTCGAAAATGGCAATGCCTTTGATACCGTGGGTGAATTGAAAATGATTTTCGATACCCATGCTGTCGTAGAGAGTTATAATGCTTCAGAAAAGTTCTTTATCTGCATGATGGAAGAGAACATCTCCGTAAGTCAGCACGTACTCAAAATGTCTGGGCACGCCGATAAGCTTGTGTCCTTGGGAATAACGATTCCCATTGACTTAGGCATACATCGTGTTCTCCAATCTCTGCCACCTAGCTACAAGAGCTTCGTGATGAACTATAACATGCAGGACATGAAGAAGACTCTCCCGAACTTCTATCAATGCTTAAAACTACAGAAGTGGAGATTAGGAATGAACATCAAGTGTTGATGGTCAATAGAACCACCAGTTTCAAGAAAGACAAGAAGGGTAAACAGAAGGGAAAGAAGGGCGGCAAATCTGTTGCTGCGCCTAAAAAGAAATCCCGGGCTGGCCCTAAGTCTGATACCAAGTTCTACTATTGTAAGGGGACTGGACATTGGAAGCGCAACTGCCCCAAGTATTTGGCGGACAAGAAGGCCGGCAAGGCAAACAAAGGTATACGTGATATACATGTTATTAATGTGTAATTGACTAGTACTCGCAGTAGCACCTGGGTATTTGATACCCGATCAGTTGCTAATATATGTAACTCGATACAGGGGCTACGAAACAAGCGACAACTAGCAAGGGATGAGGTCACGATGCGTGTCGGCAATGGATCAAGAGTTGATGTGATCGCCGTCGGAACGCTACCTCTCCATATGCCATCGGGATTAGTGATAAACTTAAATAATTGTTATTTGGTGCATGCACTAAGCATGAACATTGTATCCGGATCGTGTTTATTGCAAAGCGGTTATTCATTTAAATCGGAAAACAATGGTTGTTCGATTTGTATGGATAAAATATTTTATGGTCATGCACCCGTGATGAATGGTTTATTTCTGTTGAATCTCGATAGTACTTATACGCACATCCATAATGTTGATGCTAAAAGAATTAAACTTGAGAATGATATATCTACATATATGTGGTACTGCCGTCTAGGTCATATTGGCGTTAAACGCATGAAGAAGCTCCATTCTGATGGACTTTTGAAATCACTTGGTTTTGAATCATTTGATACATGTGAGCCATGCCTTATGGGCAAGATGACTAGAACGCCATTTTCCGGTTCAATGGAACGGGCGACAGATCTATTGAAAATCATACATACTGATGTGTGTGGACCAATGAGTGTGTCGGCGCGAGGTGGATATCGTTATTTTGTTACTTTCACGGATGATTTGAGTAGATATGGGTATATCTATTTGATGAAACACAAGTCTGAAACTGTTGAAAAGTTCAAAGAATTTCAGAATGAAGTGGAAAATCATCGTAACAGAAAGATCAAATTTCCGCGGTCCGACTGTGGAGGAGAGTATCTTAGTTACGAGTTTAGCACACATATGAAAGACTGTGGAATAGTTTCACAACTCACGCCTGCCGGAACACCACAACGTAATGGTGTGTTGGAGCGTCGTAATCGTACCTTATTGGATATGGTTCGATCTATGATGTCTCTGACTGACTTGCCACTGTCATTTTGGGGTTATGCACTGGAAACCGCTGCATTCACTTTAGACTGGGCACCCTATAAATCCGTTGAAATGACACCGCATGAATTATGGTTTGGAGACAAACCTAAGATGTCATTTCTTAAAGTTTGGGGATGCGATGTTTATGTGAAGAAACTTCAGCCTAATAAACTCGAACCCAAAGTGGAAAAATGCGTCTTCATAGGATACCCTAAAGAAATAATTGGGTATTCCTTCTATCACAAATCCGAGGGCAAGGTTTTTGTTGCCAAGAATGGATCCTTTTTAGAGAAAGAGTTTCTCGCGAAAGGTGTGAGTAGTCGAAAGGTAGAACTTGAAGAGGTTATTGAACCTTATCTTCATGGAATGGCGAGTGGCGCAGCGCCGGAAGTTGTTCCGGAGTTGACTTCACCAAATGAAGAAGGAACCAATGATAATGATCATGAAACTCCGAAAGAGGACACTATCGAACCTCGCAGGTCAAGCATGACACGTGCAGCTCCTGAACTGTACGGGAATCTATTGTGAATTTCATGGTTGATGAAATGGATGACCATGCGACGTATGAAGAAGCGATGATGAGCTCGGATTCCAACAAATGGCTAGAAGCCATGAAATCCGAGATGGAATCCATGTACAAAAAACCAGGTTTGGACCTTGGTGGACTTACCTCATGACCGAAAGGCCGTTGAGAATAAATGGATTTTCAAAAGAAAGACTGATGATGATGGTAATGTAACTGTCTATAAAGCTCGACTTGTCGCAAAAGGGTTTCGACAAATTCAAGGAGTTGACTACAATGAGACATTCTCTCCCATAGCGATGCTAAAATCAGTAAGGATTATGTTAGCAATTGCTGCATATTTCGATTATGAAATATGGCAGATGGATGTCAAAACTGCGTTCCTCAATGGTAACATTGAAGAAGAGTTGTATATGATACAACCAAATGGTTTTGTCGATTCTAAGGATGCTAACAAGGTGTGCAAACTTCAGCGATCCATCTATGGACCGAAGCAAGCATCATGGAGTTGGAATCTCCGCTTTGATGAGGTGATCAAAGAGTTTGGATTTGTCCAGACTTATGGAGAGGCTTGTATTTACAAGAAAGTGAGTGGGAGAAATTTGACATTTCTATATTATATGTGGATGACATATTATTGATTAGAAATGATATAGATCTTTTAAACAGTGTTAAAAGTTATCTAAACAGCAAATTTTCTATGAAAGACCTTGGTGAAGCATCATATATATATTAGGCATAAAGATCTATAGAGATAGATCGAGACGCCTAATAGCGCTATCGCAGAGTACATACCTTGATAAGATTTTAAAGAAGTTTAAAATGGACGAAAGTAAGAAGGGGTTCTTACCTATGTTGCAAGGCAAGACATTGAGTAAGACTCAAAGTCCGGCTACGGCGGAAGAAAGAGAGATAATGGATAAGATCCCCTATGCTTCAGCCATAGGCTCTATAATGTACGCCATGCTATGTACATGACCAGATGTGGCACATGCTATTAGTTTGAATAGTAGGTACCAATCTGATCCAGGTTTGGAACACTGGATAGCGGTCAAGAATATCCTTAAGTACTTGTGAAGAACTAAGGAAAAGTTTCTTGTATACTGAGATGAAGAAGAGCTGGTCGCTAATTGTTATGTCGACGCTAGCTTTGACACAGATTCGGATGACTCTAAGTCTCAATCCGGATACGTATTTCTCATGAACGAAGCAGCAATTAGTTGGAGGAGCTCCAAACAACCCGTGGTAACAAGGTCAACAATGGAGGCGGAATATATTGCTGCTTCAGAAGCAGCACATGAAGCAGTTTGGATGAAGGAGTTCATTACCGAACTGGGTGTGGTTCCTAGTGCGTTGGATCCAATGGTGATCTATTGTGACAACAATGGAGCCATAGCCAATGCAAAGGAACCAAGGTCTCACAAGAATTCCAAGCATATTAAGCGTCGGTTTCACTCCATCCGTGAGCATGTCAAGGATGGAGATATAAAGATTTGTAAAGTACATACGGATCTCAATGTAGCAGATCCGTTGACTAAAACTCTCCCTAGAGCAAAACATGATCAACACCAGAACTCAATGGGTGATAGATTTATCACCATGTAACTAGATTATTGTCTCTAGTGCAAGTGGGAGATTGAAGGGAATATGCCCTAAGAGGCAATAATAAAGTTGTTATTATACATACTCCAAGTATATGATAGATTTTTATTTTACATGCTATAATTATATTAATTTGGAAACGTTAATACATGTGTGTTTAATAAACAAAAGGAAAGTTCCTAGTTATGCCTCTCTTATAAACTAGCTCGTTGATTAACAAGATGATCAAGGTTTCCTGATCATGGACATTGGATGTTGTTAATAACAAGGTCAGATCATTAGTGGAATGATGTGATGAACATTCATCCGAAGTATAGCATTACGATCAAAGTCATTGTGTTTATATTGCTATAACATCTAATGATGTAATCATAGTCCTTAGACCATGAGATCATGTTAATCACTAACACTGGAAGAGTATCTAGATAACATCAAACGTCACACCATAAAAGGGTGATTATAAAGGTGGATTCAGTGCTATGAAAGTGTTATGTAGAGGCTCATGGATCAAGAGTGGGATTTGTTCATCCCGATGGCAGATAGATATACTCTGGGACCTCCCGGTGATATCACATTGGTTAGCTTGCATGCAAGTGATGAGATCACTAGAATGTTATATCACGGGAACGAGAAAAGAGTACATGTCGGTAACGAGATCAAACTAGGTATGGAGATACCGATGATCGAATCTCGGACATATAATATATCGCAAGACAAAGGGATTTAGTTACTAGCATCAAAGATTCTCACGATCACAGAAGTCATCTTAGAATGTGTAGGAGTCAGTATGGATCTCCAGGTCCCGCTTCTGATTATTGATCTGAGAGGGGTCTCGATCATGTCTGCATTATTCACGAACCGCAGGGTGACACACTTAAGGGACACCAACACAATTTGGAGCAAATGTGTTTCAGACGAATGAATTACAAAGCGCTGGAATTATTTTAATAGACACCGAAATTGTTTCGGGTGAAATTGCAGAAATTGGTTCTGCATGTAATATTGAAATGTTGCAGGGGGTTTTATGTGAATGTTTGTTAATTAAAGTAATTAACAAAATTCCGAATAAATTTAATAAAAGAGTTTTATTAAATAAGAGAGCATTAAATTTGGAGAAATTTAATGCATTTAAAGTGAAGACTTTAAAAGAGAATGTTAAGGGTCACTTTTATGTGGAGGGGGTTACCACCACATGAATGGGGGAGGTGAGGGGTCACCCCCCATGGGGCGCCGGCCATGGGGAGGGGTACCCCCTCTCCTCCTATAAAATGCCACCCCTCTCACCCTTCTTCCTCACACCTCCTCGTGAAGGATCTCTCTCCCCCTCTAGAATTATTCCCCCATGGTCTTGGATTAGCGAGGTACATGTTCCCGGTGGCATTTCGTCTGGAAGGAGTTGCTGCTTCCGCTGCATCGCTAGAGCGAGGAGGCAGAGGTTGTTCGGTGGCCTGAACGTGTGTGCGAGTGCGGATGCGCTACTGGTTTGCGGTGCTAGGACTTCCACACGATCTTGAGATCAGCAAGCGAATGACTACATCATCCACGAGTTCCTACTCGTTAACATAACTTTGTTATCTTCGAGGTAAGTTCTCTATGAATGTATATCCACCCGTTGCTTGTATCTAGTAGATAGATCTTGGCGTATAGTTCCCATCGTAGGATTTTTTTGTTTTCTATGCCGCGAACCCTTCAAAAACATCATAGATTTGTGACGTTCTAGGTCGTTTCATCGCGACACACACGAAGTCCCTCCAGCCCGGTTATCCATGACGTCCCAGGTCCTCTAGCAAAGCCGGCATCATGTTGTAGCAGCATCGTCGCACCTACATTGCAGTGCCACCGCGCCTCTGTAGCAGTGTCAGCCTGCCCACTATAGCAGCACCACTGCTCCTCTATACAGGGTCGCCGCACCATTGTAGTAGCAGTGTGGCTATGCGTCTATAGCAGCGCCGCTCGCCCATTGTAGCAGCGCCACCGCGCGGCTATAGCGGTGCCACCGCCCGTCTGTAGAAGGGTCGATCACCTAGTGTTGCAGCGCCGATGCACCTCTATAGCAGGACCGCCATGCCTCTATAGCAGGGTTGGCAACCCCTTGTAACAGGGTCGCCGTGCCTCTATAGCAGGGCCGGCCACCCCTTGTAGCAGGGTCATTGTGCCCTTGTAGCAGGGTTGGTCACCTCCTTGTAGCATGGCCTTGGCCCCTGCCCATGGCGACTGCCTCCTCTTTCTTCCTCACCGACCATCGTCTCATCTGCATCGACCAAGACGTCGTGCTGCTCCGCCTCGCACTAGCTTCCTTGTCGGGCAAGCAAGTCGTTGCCTCTAGATCTTTGTGGGATCGGGGATGGGGCGCGAGGAAGCGGTGTTGGGGCCATAATATCGTGGGTAGGGGTTGGCGAGATGTGCTTCGGTGAGGGCATCAACAGTCAGAGTGGGCGGGATAGGTGCCGAGAGAGAGAGAGAGAGGGAGAGAGAGATAGAGAGAGATAGAGATAGAGAGATAGAGAGAGGCAAGCGGGGGAGTATGAAGGGGATAAGGGTGGGTGTCGGTGGTGACGATGGGCCTGCTAGGACGCGTGTCCCATGTGTGAGGACATGGGCAGACCCAGTTAAGGACATGAGTGCACAAATGTACACCCATTATTTTTAGGAGAAGAGAAAATATATATATGTATAGTATAAATTCATACTAAAAGATAGCTCAAAACTCTGAGTTAGTGTTTACAGACTTGCTGTTCATAAATATAACTCTAATCCACTAACTCTATACACCCAAACCGAATTCCTTGCTTCCGCCACTGGGCGAGGAGGAGGACGCGACCCGGATGATTCCATTGTCCGCTGAGGGATATCGTTTTCCTTATGACATCTCCATCGGGTCGACCCAAACAGGCGACCAAAACGGTCCATTTCTGTCCGTTTGGGTCGGGCCGCGGTCGCATTGGGGTTGCGGTCTGGCCTGTCCGGCCGGACCGCGCCTGGCCAACAGGGCCACGCCGTTTTTTTTTCGAAATACAAACCGAGACAATCCGCGCGTAAACTGGCAAAGTTCGTACATAGTTATACAATATATGAAAAAAGAAAGAAAACTGTCCCTAGCCCTAGCTACTGATCTCCCCGCTGCCAGCACTGCCCCGTCCATCTATGAATCGAGATCGATGTACTCCAGCGGTGTTCAGAGGTGCGCCAGCGGCAGGCCTAGAGTTGGTGCCGGTGCGGAAGGCGCGGGATGGTTGATCACCTGGCTGGGCCACGCTAACCACGCATCCGTCTCTGCCGGCGCGAGCGGAGCATCCCATCCCCGTAGCGGCTGCAGCGGCGGTGGGGGCGGTGGCAGCGGCAGCCCCACGTTCACCTACGCTACCAGGTCGGTGAGCTAGACGAACTCTTGGTAGCCGTCCCACATGGCCTCCTCCTCCTTCGTGCTGGTTGGGATGGGGAAGGAATCCTCGTCGTAGCCCCGCTCTAGGATCTCCTGGTACTCTGGGGGCAGGTGCGCAGTGGCATACGTGGTCTCCTCCTCCTCCTTTTCCTCCTTGACGACGATGTCGAGATCATCGTTGCCAAAGTCAGCGTTAGAGTGGTTGACAACACCATCATCGTCAGGCTGGAAGACGGGGAGGTGCAGGACCCCCACGGATCGAACTCACCTCGGTAGGAGCTCGCGTGCCATGCCGTGTTCTTCCACTCGAGGAACTGCTTCCAGAACAGCTTGTTCTGGTAGGCACGATTGTACCGGAAGGCCGGCGGGAGCTTGCGGATGCGGCGGGCGATCTCCTCATCCAGGGCCTTGCCCTCCTTCGGCACGGGCGGCACCGACACCCGCTCCCGGTTGAGGTGCCAGCCCGTGGGGAGGGAGACATCATGGTGGGTGATGCCTCTCCCCTCCCTCCATCGCCGCTTGCACTCCGCCAAGTGGAAGCAGCGGCAGTCACGGGTTGGCCTCCTGCTCCTGGCGCGTGGCGGGGACGCCAAGAAGTCCTGCCCCCGGGGCGGCGGCATGACCTCCTGAAGGAAGGCCGGCATGGCGCTCCCCTAACGGCGCTGGCCACTCGAGCCGGATCCGTCGGCCTCACGATTGTTCTTGCCCTCCTTGAACCACCCCAACTTCTTTATCACTGCCGGTGGCAGTGGCTGTGGCTGTGGCGGTGAGGTGTTGGGAGGCTCTAGCGATGGCGATGGCGAGAGGAGGGAAGTGTGGCACTAACGGTCGTAGGGGCCTGCTTAATTAGCCCCTGCCGGTGCAAGCACGCGCAGGTTCTCGCGACTTCGCCATCAATGCTGGCGCGGGAACTTAGAGGACGTCCCATCCTGTCGGCATTGATGGCAAAGGCTGCCATGGTTGCGTCTGACTGGGTGCCGCCGGTCAGGCTGCCGACCGCTTGCGCCTGAATCGGTGCCGCGGTTGCCTTTGAATCGCAATGGACGCTGATGGGTGGGCCAGTAGCGCGCGTGGCGATGACACGCCCTTGACCCGCCCGTGTCCGGGCCGACGCATCGGTCACGCAAATTTGGTGTACCGATGGGTCGAGCCGAACGCGTCGATCTAGATGGGTCGTGCCGCTGGGATACCGCGCACGTCCCACACGTCCACGCAGACGCGTTCGGACGCGCTCGAGCAGGCTAGGTCGGCCCGATGGAGATGTCCTTATACTTTCGTGTGAATCCAACGCTATAAACTTCAATCCGGTAGAAACATGGCTAATTTTGATCGAGCCATCCAGTCCCTCCTCGGTATCCGTTACTTGGGGCGTGTTTGGTTACTCGGCCCAGACTTTCTCGTTTTTTGTCTTTTGGCCCGCTGGATGCTGCATGGGAGAGATTTGACTTGAGCCAACTTTGGGCTCTTGTTTGGTCCCCCATATTCTGGTTTCCCCCAAAACGGCCTAGCGTTTGGTTCCTTGTTGCACACAGTAGACAATAAATATTATCTCTCTAATTCAACATACTTGATCTTAATCCTCTCGAATCTACCTAACTATGTACATGAAAAAGATGCCTCTCGATGTTATGAATCCAATGCCGTGAACATTTTGTAATTTCGTTGAGTGTTTGAAACGCTACGTCGTTTTCCCTTTTAGAATTTTTTGAACGAATTTTGTCAAATTTGTCACACATAGTTGATCATTTGAAATTTTCTTTGAAAGGAAGATTCAGTTCATCATTTCACGCGACTTTGATGTTGTAAGTTTTATGTTTTAACATTACTATACGAGTAGATCTACATGTACGTACGTATAATATGATAGTTTAAATTTACGTAGTTATGAATGTCAAACGAAAAACTCACAACACGAAAGTTGTGTGATTCGATAAGGCGAATCTACACCCCAAAGGAAATTTCAAATGGTCGTCCGTGTACAAAGAATTTCAAAAATTCTTTTATAAAATGTATAAACATGAACACGAAATAGACCCATAAAAGAACAACGAAACTAGGAACCGATCATCAGAATAGATTCGCAACCTCGATTCACATCTTTTTCATATACAACTTATCTTAAATCGATGCATAATTTTGTAGATCAAAGTGGATTAAGTTAACCACGTTTAGAAAGTTGACGGGAGAAGAATTTACACCCAGCAGCCCTGTCCCTGTGGAAACCCTTAAAATTGACGTTTCAAGCGAGTCAAATTTTAATCTATTTTAAGACCCATGCAGTGCAATAATTTTATGCAGTCTAATTCTCGAAACGAATTTATTTCTTCCCACGCCGTGCGAGAAACGTACATCGGGCCAACCAAACACGGCCTTGGAATCGGCAATGCCCATAAACCGAGCTTTCCGCTCCTTGCCGTCGAGATCTGCGGAAGGTACAGAGCATCCAAAACATCCCAACTAATTAACGCCAAATCCCACGCAATTAATTAACGCCAAACAAAAATCCCACATAATTAGTTAACGCCGTTGTCGTCCCCAAAACAAATCGCTAGTTAATGCTGAATCACACGTTATCAGGAAACAAATCGCTATACATCCCAGCGCCGATCCCAGCGGTCCCTAGAAAAGGAAGGGAAACAACCTAACAGACGATCCAAACCCCATCCCATGCGTCCTGCGAGGCTGCGATCCAAACCAAAAGAAAACAGGAGCCGCAGCCCGCAGAGCCGATGACGGCGCCAATGGCTGGTTACAAGAACCGTGACTTCGCCACGGACGTCCTGGTGGATATCCTGCTGCGGCTCCCGCCGAGCCACCGGCGGCGGGCCCGGCTCGTCTGCCGGCACTGGCGCGACGCCGTCGACAACCGCACGACGGAGATGCAGAGATGCGCTGTCAAGGTCAAGACGCTCGTCTCCGTCGTGACCACGAGGAGGTGGACGTTCGGGTACGTCGTCGACGACCTGTCGGGATGGCGCTTCATGAAGGTGTTGACGAGCAGGGACGACGTGCACGTGATCGGCACATGCGACGGCCTCATCTGCCTGTGCAATGACGGGGAGCCCGGCGGCGCCGTCAGTCTGGCCAACCCGGTCACCGGCGAGCAGCTGGTCATCCCGCCGCTGCCGCGCTACCAGTCGTCCGGACAGGGGCAGCCCGCGCCGTCGGTGCGCCGCCGCTGGCACGAGGCGTACAGCTTCGGGTACCACCCCTTGACGGGGCGATACAAGATCGTGCACGTCCCGTGCTACATGGACCCGATCGCTGGGTGCCACGACGTGGTGCACGTGTTCACGCTGGGGGAGTCGTCGTGGCGGGACGTGCCGCTCCCAGCCGCCGTCCGCGCGATCGGCACCCAGGGGAGCGGCGGCGTCGTCAGCGTCGACGGCACGACCTACTGGCTCGCGAGGGACGCGGGCGCCGGGAAGGTGGTGTCGTTGGACCTCGGGGACGAGCGCCTCTACGCGTCGTCGCTTCCGGTGGCCGCGAAACCGGGCGTCAGGCTGATGGTGGTGCGCGGGAGGCTGGGCGTGGCCCTCGACAGGAACGGCAAGACGGACGTGTCGGTCCTCGAGGGGAAGAGATGGAGCCGCCGCTACGAGGTTGAGCTGGACGGATGGCAGCGGCTAACGAGCCCGCACTTCGCCCAGGGCAAGTACGTCCTGACGGTGAGGGAGCCGAGGAAGGGATCGGGCGAGGACTCGCTCATTTACGGGCATATGCTGAGCGAGAAGAGGTCGTTGCTGCTGTGCAATGTGTCACGGAGCAGCACGCCGGCGGTAGGCAGCATCGAGGGATCCATCGACCGGACGTTCGCCTTCGTGGCGACCACGGAGCCGTTGAGCGTTTACCAGACGGCTTCGGTGACGGCCGGAGTCAGCCGTTTACCGTAGCTCGAGCTTTAAAGTTATCAGAGTATTGTACTTCCTCTGTCTAGAAATAGATGTGTGGAAATTTGTCTAGATTAGAAACAGAGGGAGTATTAGACTATTAGGGATGTGAAAGATGTTGAGTGATTGAAACTGTCATTTGTTATGGGCAAGCACAAATCCAGTTCCATGAAATATTGCTTAAAAATTGTGTGCCTCTTTGGTCTCTGCAGATAGAGAGCCAAGGAGTTTGGACAAATATTCAGATGATCTGCATTACTCGGCTCAGGGTGTCGAACTTAACTTCCTAAATGTAAAAGCAGCAGCTATCAAGGGTCTGAAATGTTGAGATGATCAACTAAAACCCCATGGCAGAAGTGAATAGAAACAACATCGTTCACAAACGGTTCTGGTAGAAAAAAGGAAAGCTTTATTGCTGAATACAGATATAGCACTGATGAACTCAAACTACAAAAGCTAAGCAGCAGCTTCGTGTTTCAGGTTTACAAGGCGATTCACATAGGATTTATTGAATCCTTCAACCATATGAAATTACTGGTCCGTGAGCCGTAGTTGTCATGCATGCGTATACTCCTGACTTCACTGGCTTGACCTTACAAAACCCAAATATATAAGCATTCAATGCAGAGTTATTTAGAGGTAGTACAGGCCAGGTCAAGCTTGAATCAGTCTGTTGCGTCAGGTCCACAAAAGTTATAAGGAAAGAACCAGACGAACGTGCTGCCTTGTTTGCAATGCCATCTTCTAATCCCATTGACTATGAAGACAGCACGCCATCAAGCATCCGGGACTGGCCATGGAGATCTAAATGGCTCCAATATTGAGTTTCAGATAGAACCTGGCATCTCCAGGATACCCACCTATACAGCTCGTTCCAGTATGGGTGACAAGCCCGGGAGAAGAAGATCATCCTGGGAAGCAGCTGCTGCGATTGCGGGAGCATGCACAAACTGCTTCGCTCCTCGCCAATCTAAAATTAGGGAAGGCCATATAAAACCTTCAGACAATGCTCATGATGTGTCTACTATTTGCAGTAAGTTGAGTTTTCTTTCCTAATTCTTCCATCATGTACATGTTATCCTTCGGCCCTTATATTCCTCTGCAATTTGCACTGGTTATTAGTCGTCAAATTGCAATTGAATCAGGAAAAAACATTTATTTTAACTTGATACATAGTCAAATAAGATACAGGAGGCCTTCAAAAATTGATCCACGCAATAGCAAGATTGTAGCATAAAACAACAATAAAGAGTCAGTCCCGATCCAGGGTTTGAAATATCTTTCAGGCTAATTATCATATAGTATGGCATGATGTTTCACCTTCCACCAGACAGCATGTTAACAGTGTTTCTGCATTGTTTCCATTCACCATGGGCACACCACACACATAAGCTTATGTTAATTTGAGGTCCTTCAAGATAGTTTCTGTCCGCATATTTTTCACAATCATTATTTGCTATTCAAGACATACAGCTTCCCAATTCATTAGTGTGTTCCTAAGATTAGCTGTTCAGTTGATCAAGCAAAACCGCGTGTGATTAATTGCAAGATTTCCAATGGTTTCTAGCAGTCTCAAGAATTTCATCAGCAAGCAGCACAAGCACTAGTCAGCACAAGTCATGGCCAGATCAGTTCTCATTTCAGGAAATTTGCCTGGCTACTTCAAACTTCAGCGACCAGAACAAAATTGGGCAAGGAAATTTTGGCACTGTGTACAAGGGGAAGCTCGGGGATGGATCCATTATAGCCGTAAAGCGAGCTAAGAAGGTTTGTGGGCGAATTTCTTACCACACTGAAGATCCTGTATCTTATTAACAATTACTTCCAGCAACCCAATGAATGAAACTCTTTCACGTAACATCTGGAATTGGTAGAATATGTTTGACAGGCACCTATCTGCAGAGTTCAGAAGTGAAATCCAGACACTCTCCAAGGTTGAACATTTAACCCTGGTGCAGTTTCTCGGGCACCTGGAGCATGAGGATGAACGCTTAATCCTACTTGAGTATGCCAGCAATGGAACACCGCGTGAACACTTGGATGGTACGTCAAATTTCTTTGAGATTAAAATAATATTGTTAAAATATGTACAAATAGAGAATTCACTCAGGCTTTGGAACTGGGTGAAATCAAACATGTTCTAGTAAATATTTTGAGTATATAAGTCGCTAGGCCAAAATTAGTACTCTTCTTTCATAACTATACTTGTTCTTGCTATTTTGTAGCATTCCTTTGTAACTTTTCTACTCAGTCTTCTTTGGACTCAACATGTGTCTTGTATGATGTAATGCTATTTATCTCTCAAAAGTTTCTGTTAGATATTAAAAAAAAATTAGATTACAACTTTTGTCACTGTGCAGGATCACGAGGGGAACCATTGGATTTTTCTCAACGTCTCAACATTGCTATTGACATAGTTCATGCAGTTACCTACTTGCATGGATACACAGGTACTACACTCTATTTCTGTATGACAAGACCGAGACCACTCATTTTTAATCTGAGTATTTGCTATCCCATATTGTACAAGCTTCAAAATATGTTCCTTCTTCACAGACATCTTTTGTTTTATTTTGAATGCGGATGGGCCTTCAAAGGATAAAACGTGCTATGTTAGGAAAAAACTTATAAATGTACTTCGCACATAGCATGCATATATTCTCATCCTTACTTATGTGAGGTCTATAACACATACATGGCCAAAACCCTGAATGTCTATACGAATCACCACAGATCACGACTTCAGCGCTTTTTTATCAGAAATTTTCCCAACATGATGTAAATATTTAAAATATTGAACCCCCAATTAGTGTATCTACATTCAAATTATCAGCATCCTAACGTCTGACGAACATTTCTCTATGATGGGCATGCAGACCACCCAATCATCCACCGTGACATCAAATCATCCAACGTTCTCCTAACAGATCAGCTGAGAGCAAAGGTGTCTGACTTCGGCTTTGCGCGACTAGCCATGGACAACCCTGAAGCAACCCACGTTTAGACAATGGTGAAGGGCACGGCCGGGTACATTGACCCTGAGTACCTGCACACGAACCACCTCACCGACCGCAGCGACGTCTACTCCTTCGGCGTCCTCCTCGTCGAGCTCATCACCGGCCGACGCCCGATAGAGCGCAACCGCGGCCGCCAACAGCGCCTCACGACCCAATGGGTAAAGCTCCGCCCCCTAGGACCTAACTAGTATTTTCGGCATTTGGAAACTACTGCAAGTAAGGCGTTCGACGGAATTACTGTGTGGACGCAGGCGCTGCGGAAGTGCAGGGAGGGCGAAGTGGTGGTGGCGATGGACCCCCGGATGCGCAGGACCAGCGCGGCGGTTGCGGCCGTGGAGAGGGTGATGGCGCTGGCGGCCGAGTGCACGGCTCTGGATCGGGCGGCGCGGCCGGCCATGCGGCGATGCGCCGAGGTGCTCTGGTCTGTCAGGCGCGACTTCCAGCACGGAAAGCAACGTGCCGCTGGCGCGGGAACGATGCGGCGCCATGGCTCCACCGGTGCCGCCACGTACGGGTCGTCAGCAGTTCGTTCAGTTACGAGTTTGAAATAGGAGAGATCAAGATGCAGATGCTTGTTTGGGGGAATTTTATGATAACGCCCCCAGCCATTTTGGGCCCACATGTCCCGGTTTGAATTGATCGACTATGAAATCCGTGGTTTCAACGTTCACCAGTGTGTATGGCATCAACGTTTTCTAAGAGCATCTCTATAGCATAGCACACACCCTAAAATCACGCGAACTGGAAAATAACCGGCATTTTTCGGTTTTGCGTCGAACACCTACATGGTCTGAAAATATTTTTCGGTCGCAGCCCACACCCCTATATCCCGCTAATTTTTTCTAAATAATATATTTTTAAAATAAATTCCACAAATAATACACGAAATTAGTAGAAAACTATCGAGGTCTTCGGGAGTTCAAACCTCGAGGCTGCACTAGTTTTTAAAATTACCAATTTTATGTATTATTCTTAGAATTTATTTTAAAAAATATATTATTTTAAAAAATAGCCTCGGCCGAACCGAGGATGCCCTATATAGACATGATACCTTTGGAGCGACGGAACAGTGTTTCCGTCCCCCAACCTCCGTTCGATCCAACTGGTTCCGGCCAAAATCCACCAATGGCAGAGGAGAAGCTTCGGCGAGGCCACCGCAGGAGACGGGGCAGGCCACCCGCGGCCTACGACGTGCTGGCCTCCCGTGGCCTGGACGGAGCAGGGCGGCGGAGTACGAGGACAGGGACGCCCAGGGAACGGCGGGGGAGTCCGGGGGCGGTGGGGGAACGACGGCGGGGCGGCGGCCTAGGCGGAGGAGGAGCTGCGGGGCAGGGCCTGGGACTGGGTTTGGCCAGGGACGGCAGGGCCACGGCAGTGCGGGCGAGCGAGTGGCAAGAGGAGCGGTTGTATGCGGGAGAGGCCGTGCGGGCGAGCGGCTCGACGATGCGTGTGTTTCCTGTAGCAATCCAATTGTGATTTGGTTGCGCGCGTGTTGCCATCCATCCATCCATATCGATTAGCTAGCTAGTTCTGGTGCAAATTGATCGATTCTGTCGAGCTGTGTAGGTGTATGCATAGCTGGGCATGGGTAGCCCGGCCTGGCCGGCCCGACCCGTCCTGAAAAAGCCCTATAAGCCAGACTTTTCAGGCCCGCGGATCAGGGCTGGGCTTCATCTTTGCGGCCCGGTTGGTATACAGGCCAGGCTTGGGCCAAAGAAAACCAGCAAATAAGAGAAGGCCCGGTCCACGGCCCGAAAGGTTTGTGCACAAGTCTGGTTGGGCATGGGCTTTGTTTTTAGGCCTGACAGCCAGATCGGGTCGGGCTCGGTCCTAGGAAACATGTAGGCGGGCTTTCTTTGACCCGGGCCAAAAGATGCCTATAGTGTATGTGCTACAACAAGGATCCGTCGAGCTACAGCTGTGTAGGTGAACTGTTTTGAACATTTCAAAAACATAAGTTTGCAAATATTTTGGAAACACTCATGGCCCTTAAGATCAATATGGGCTCCAAAACTTTTTTTTTAAATACAAAAACCATTTTGAGTAGATTTTTCGAGGGAGATTAGGATTCACTAAAAGAAATGTCTCCATCCGCAACAGTTTGGTTCGTCGAGCGTCATAGAAGGTGTGACTTCAGCGACGATTTTGTTCGCTTGATCGTGGCTGATGGAAAATTTTCTCTTAGTTTTCGCGGCCCTCTACTACGGCAAAATCGCTAAAAATGTGGATGAACATCGGTCGACGCGTGGTAGAAGTAAGATTTTTGGTTCCTCGCGTGATGTTGACTCACCAAAATATTTTGAGACGTGTGGATCCAGATGTGTGTGTGTCTAGTAGACCATTCTTTTCGGTCGCACCTTCCTGATTTGAACTCGATAACGTTGCTCGATGCATCTGTCGTCTAGTCGGGTCGCTAGGTCCCCCATGTCAGGCTCTTATTTGAAGAAACGTGTGTATGAATGAACTTTTTCTTCATGCTTCCGTGTTTCGAATTTGATAATGATGCTCAGTGCATCTACCGTTTTGTCAGACTGCTTGGTCCCACATATCAGTCTCTCGTTAGAAGAAACGTGTGCATGATGGGGTTTTTCCCTTGGCTCGTGCCTCTCTAATTTAAACTCGATAACGTTGATGGATGCATCAGCCGTTTATTCAGATTGCTGTGTCTCCCATGTCATCCTCTGAAGAATCATGTGTATGATGGAATTTTTTCTTCGCTTGCGCTTCTATGTTCCGAACATGATAGTGAGTCTAGATGCCTCTCCGTTTGGTCACGCTGTTAGGTCCCACATGCCAGCCTATATTTAAATGAAACATATGTATGATGGAATTTTTTTCTGGTCAGACTCCATTGTTTTGACCTTGGCAACGTTGCTCGATGCAACATCTATTTAAGGCCTACCTGTTAGGTCCTAGATGTCAGCCTCTCTTTAAAAGAAACATATGTATGTTGCACTGTTTTTTTGGTTGATTTCGCTATTTTGACCTCAGCATCGTTGCTCGATGTCGTAGCCGTTTAAGGTCTCGTTGTTGGGTCTCAGATGTCAGACTCTCTTTTAAAGAAACATGTGTCTGGTGGGTTATTTTTCGGTCTTATCCACCGTTCTAATCTTGGCAATATTGCTAGATGCAGAAGTCATTTATCTGGGTCCAGATGATAGCCTCTCTATACAAAAACCATGTGTATGCTAATCTTGACAACATTGTTCATTGCAGCCTTATATAGTCGTCTTGCAGCTGGGTACCCAATGCTAGCCTCTCTATACAGAAATATTGTGCCACTACACAAGAAACACTTCATGTGTTTGAAATGTTAAACAATATTACTATAACTAATGGATTTATATTCTTAAAAATACTTTGCTTGCTCATGTTTATCTCCCTTCAAATAAGAAGGCATCTCTCTTGGAAGCTCAATTAAAAATGCTACACAATTCAGTAGTTTATACATAAAAACATAGGTAGGCAGAGCTATTTTAGAGGTGGGGAGAGGGTAATACCCATAAAGCCAAATTAAAAAGATTTTGGGCTAACTAGGGATGGATGGGCTATTATTCATGGGCTATATTCCATGGGCTCTCTCCTAAATTGAATGGGCTATGGTCGATGGTCACTTGACCCCGAAAAGGCTAAATTAGAAGGTTTTCGACTATGCTTGGGCCTGATAGGCTAATTTCATGAGCTTATTAATAAAAATTATAATGTTCTAGGTCTCGGTTGGAATCGAAACAAAGACCTCAACAAGGAAGAAAAAATTGGCACATATTTCGCATGAAAATTATTGACAACCAGGTGAAGGGAATATGCTCGAGAGGCAATAATAAATTGGTTATTATCTTATTCCATGTTTTTATGATAAAAGTTTATTTCTCATGCTATAATTGTATTAATTGGAAAATTTAATACATGTGTGTTTAATAAATAAATAAAGAGTTCCTAGTTATGCTCTCATATAAATTAGCTCGTTGATTAACAAGATAGTCAAGTTTTTCTAATCATGGATATTGGATGTTGTTAATAACAAGGTCACAACATTGGTGGAATGATGTGATGAACATTCATCTGAAGTATAGTAATACGATCAAAGTTATTATATTTATATTGCTATAACATCATGCAAGTAACTTTAGTCCTTGAACCATGAGATCATGTTAATCACTAACATTGGAAGAGTAACTTGATAACATCAAACGTCACACCATAAAAGGGTGACAATAAAGGTGGGTTTAGATACTCCGAAAGTGTTATGTAGAGTCTCATGGATCAGGAGTGGGATTTTCCCATCCCGATGATGGAGAGATATCCTTAGGGCCCTCTCGGTGATATCACATTGACATAGCTTGCAAGCATGTGATAAGATCACTAAGAATATTATATCACGGGAACAAGATAAGAGTACTTGTCGATATTGATATCAAACTAGGTATGAGGATACCGATTATCGAATCTCAGATATGTAATATATCACGATACAAAGAGATTTAGTTACAACATTAAAGGTTCTCATGATCTCCAAGCCCCGCTGCTGATTATTGATCAGAGAGGGGTCTTGATCATGTCTATATTATTCGCGAATCATAGTGTGACAAACTTAAGGCATACCAACACCATTTGGAGCAAACATGATTCTAGATAAAGATTATGAAAGCGCTAGAATTATTTTGATGGACAGCAGAATTGTTTCGGGTCAAATTGCTGAAATTGGTTTTGCATGTGATATCGAATTGTTGTAAGGGGTTTTCTATGAATATTTGTTAACTAAAGTAATTAAAAAAATTCTAAATGCATAAAGGAGTTTTATTAAATGAGAGATATATTAATTTTGGTGGAAAATTAATTCATGTGAGTGGAACTTTGGGTGGAGGTGGAGTTATGTGAGTGGAGCATCCACCCACATGAATGAGGAAGAGGTGGGGCACACACCTTGGCCGCCGGCCATGGTAAGGGAGCTGCCCCCTCCCCCTATAAAATGCCACCTCCTCCTCCTCTCACTACACAGCTCCTCGTAAAGGATCTCTCTTCCCCTCTAGAATATTCCCCATGGCTTTGGATTAGCGAAGTACATGTTCCCGGTGGCTTTCTCTGGAAGGATTTGCTGCTTTCGCTGCTTTACTGGAGCGAGGACTTGGAGGTTGTTGGGGTATCGGACGTGTGTGCGATCACTGATGCACTGCTGCTTTGCGGTGTTGGACTTCATCATGATCTTGAGATCGGCAAGTGAACGACTACATCATCCACGAAATCAGATTTCGTTAACAAAGTTTTTCGGTCTTCGAGGGTAAGATCTCTACGGACGTATATCCAGCCGTTGATTGTATCTAGGTAGATAGATCTTGGTACTTAGTTGTTCATATCATAGGAAAAAAAATTGTTTTCTATGCTGTGAACCCAACACCAGGGACACATATCCTACACGTGCGAAAACTTCCCATCGACACCCAAACTTTCCTACTCGTGCCTTCACACCAGCAGCCAGCTACTATCTCTTTGCGCCATTCTTCTAGAGACGCGCCAGTGGTCAAAACCACAGGATGTGCACCAAAACATTCACACTCTGTCTATCACCCGGGGTAGACTGACACCATTGCTGGCAGTGCCATTCTTCTGGAGACGCACACAGGCTGGCGGTCAGCTGGTTGATCCCCACGGTACGTGCAACGCTTATAATTTTCTTAGTTCGCTCGAATCATTCCCAAGATGTCGTTTCATACTCGATCTGTTTGTTTGACAATGTTCTGCATTTGATCTTCTTGTTTGAATTGCTTGGCATTTTATTGCTCTCAGTCGATCTGTTCTCTCAATTATGTAACATACTTCTACACGCAATTTCTGAAATAGGCTAAAATTATGTGGCGTTTATAGTTCTATATTCGATCAATTTGCTTAGATATCTTGGCTTAATTAGATTTGTAATCAACCGGTTCGCTGAAATATCTTGAAAGCTTCTGACCATCTTTATCCTCAACAGATGGACAAATATTAGATATTTAATGAAAAAATCAACACCTTTATATTGGGGTGTGCTAATAACTTTATGAAGTTTGTTAGATATCATAACAACAACTCAGATGTGTTTTGCACATGCCAACAATGCCTCAATTATAAAAAAACCGAGGTAGAGCGTAGTCGCAGTCGTAGACCATATATTCATTCATGGGAATGCACATATATTAGGTGGACTAAACTTGGTGAACCATATGATCAGTCTGTTCTTAATCATCTAGTTGATGCTGATCTACCTAAAGCTCATTAGATCAAGGACGAGGACCTTTGCGGTTTGTTAAAGAAGTTGTACCCCACTTCAAGCAAAAAGGGCCCTCCTTCTTTTAAAATATCACTTTTCTCTAACCTGTTAATTAGAAGATGTACTACAACATAGAGCTTAAGCGTTGGCGCTTATAGACGTCGAGGCACGACATTAATCGCGGAGCTCACGCTGTCGTGGCCAAAAAAGCTGCTAGGGATATATGCATCGGGGATTGTGCAACGGCGGCGGATTTTTTTGACATAGGACAACGTGAGCCGCTGAGCTAGCGCTTCCACGGCAGCAATTGTTTACGCCACGACCCATGTAGGAAGGCACTGCCTAGGTGCCGTGGTAGCTGTGAGACTAGGGCATAATGGCAATGCCTCGTAATATCTCTGTCGGCGCATGATATATGACAATTTTGCAACTCGGCCCCCATTAAATATCAAATATATATTACATCTCAACCCAATAAAGAGCATAACAAAGAACTCATAACACACAGAATGCAACTTCAGCTGAACTAACATGAGCATTCATTATATACATACATTACATATCAAGTTCTCAACCCAACAAGTTCACATCTGACAAAAGATGCAACTAATTCCAACAAGTTCAAACCACTACAAAAGATGCACTGTCATGATTAGAGAACCCGCTTTGACTGCAAACTGGAAGGCACAAACATCATCTTCCTGGAAATTGTGTTGGCGTACATATTCTCCCCAGTTTGATCTGAAACTGACCATAGTTTCATTATCACATGACTTTGCTTCAATGTTTTATCCAAATATGTAAGGTATAATATACTTCCTAGCGAAACTGGATGAGAAGCACTACACAGAGAAGACATGCAAATTTTAGATTATTATAGTTCTAGGCATGGTAGGAGTTCAAGAGAATTACAACGCTACATAGGGAAGAGAATTACCATATTTCTTTTACAGTATGTGGTTTTCTTGAGGGTGTAAACATAGTAATGCCTGAATATATAATAACAACAAACCATAGAACAATAATATAATAACAAATCCTAATGCCTGAATATAAATAATGATAGTTCGAGGAATTGGGAACATACGAATATGCGGCCATGGACATCTCCGTCGTGGAAGACAATGCGGTTCGGCGTGGCGCAAGGAGTGAGTGCGACCATGTTTAGCGACGGCGTGGAGGACGGTGTGGTTCGGCGTGGTGCAGAGGTTAACATAGTCGGGATCTGCACTGTCACGGAGGACGGTGCAGTCTGGTGCACCTCATAGGATGACGTAGTCGGGGTCAGCGCCGCCGTGGAAGACAGTGTGATCCAGCATGACGTAGAGGTTAGCACGGCTAGGGTCAGTACCGCCACGGAGGACGGTGCGGTTCGGCGTGCCGGACAGGTCAGCATGATCGGGGTCAGCATCGTGTGCGGAGCTAGGGCTAGGGTTAGGGTTGATGGAGTGGGGAGTTTTTTTTGGATAAGGATGAGAGCGACCTGTGTGTGCCGAAGGGGAAAGAACTAGTATGATTCTTAACCAACCTTTGCCTTATCGTTTTTTGGCAAGTCAAATGTGTCGCATAGTCCCTAATATTCTGTTTGATTAACATTCGTATTGATTAGCAAACCAACAAAAGAACACACCAAAAAGGGGGAATAGTAATTTGCATATATGGGGAGATATCAGTACACATGTACTTATGCACAAGTTGCAGCATTGCACTGTCCAAAATGAAGAAGCCACCAAAAAGAACATTACAGATTAGTCGATATACTCCAAGATTAATTAGTATTAAGAACTAAACTAGCAACATAATTAACTCTAACTCTAACTACATCTATTAGCAAGCTTGTCCAACCTATTTATAATATCTTGCACTTTGCTAGCCAATCTAGCGCACCGCTCCCTC
Source organism: Avena sativa (assembly GCA_916181665.1). Classification (NCBI taxonomy): domain Eukaryota; kingdom Viridiplantae; phylum Streptophyta; class Magnoliopsida; order Poales; family Poaceae; genus Avena; species Avena sativa. The sequence continues at coordinate 619,904,401 of OV702288.1, read as the reverse complement.
AGCGCTGCAATGCGATCATTCAGTTGATTATGCAATTCCCTAATTGCAGGTTTCATGTGTTTGTCGTATGTGACCTTCCTTCTTCGTTTGTTGTCCTCCATCAAGCCCCACCGTAGCTTGCACAACAATTGTTGGAGGTGGATTGGGTGCTCTAGATCAACCCAACGCACCCAACAGCATGAAGCTGCACCCTGATGACAACACGAGAGGAACTTGCGGTTAGTGTCCTCTGCGAAGTTCTTTTGGTAGGACACGTATCGCTAGGCGGTTACATGGTTAGGGCATTGACAGAACATGTTCTCATCCTGTTCCTCATGCCATTGCAGGTCATGGATGTGCTTCGGCACTCGAGGAACGTTGTACTTGAAATTAAAACAGCAATGCGCACTAGTGAGGTCGAGAAATCGAGAAATTTTGGGGATGAATAGAGGAACAAAAAAACCCAAATGCGAAATTCAATGGCAATGAATCGAAGAATAATAACTGCACGTATTGGCATCACGCTTGTCTAATGGAACGGTAGCGGTACGTCTGACGCAGCCACTACCACTCGAAGCTTCGTGGAGAGAGAAAGACTGAAATGAATATGCCCGAGAGGCAATAATAAAGTGGTTATTATGCTATTCCAGGTTTATAATAGATGTATATTTTTTATCCTAGAATTGTATTAATAATAAAACGTTAATACATGTGTGAATTATAAACAGATAAGGTTCCTAGTAAAGCCTCTCTTTATACTAGCTTGTTGATTAACAGATGATCAAAGGTTTCCTAATCATGAACATTGGATGTTGTTAATAACAGGGTCATATCATTAGAGAATTATGTGATGAACAGTCACCTGCAGTAAATGTAGCAATATGATCACATCATCAAGTTTAAATTGCTACTGCATTTGTACTAACTCAATGTCCTTAGACCATGAGATCATGTCAATCACTTTCACCTGAAGAGTACTTTGATTACATCAAACATTACACCATAACATGGTGATTATAAAGGTGTCGTCAGGTATTTGGAAAGTGTCTGCTGAGGCTTGATACGTTGCAAATGTATCTATAATTTTTGATGTTCCATGCTTGGTTTTATCTACTTTCTTGTGTTTTGTTCCAACTTTGGAGTACTTTTCATATGATTTCTTGGACTAACCTATTAACAAGAGCCACAGTGCCAGTTGCCTATTTTCTGCTATTTTTGGTTCCAGGAAAGTCAGAAAATCAATATTCTCAGAATTGGACGGGACAAAAGCCAAAATTACTATTTTCCCGGAAGACTCACAAAGCCAGAAGGAGAGTCGGAGAGGGGCCACAGGGTGGCCACACCCCCCCTTGGCGCGGGCCAGCCTAGGCCGCACCAGGGCATGGTGTGGCCCCCCTGGCCGGCCACCGACCTTGCCTCTTTCGCCTATGAGAGCCTCCCGATACCAAAACCCTAAATCGTCAATCAGAAACCCATGAAAAGTTCCGCAGCGCCGCCACCACCGAAGGGGAGATTCGGGGGACAGAAAGTCTCTGTTCCGGCACCCTGCCAGGACGAGGAAGTGCCCCCGGAGCCATCTCCATCGATCTCCACCACCATCTCCATCGCCGTTGCTTATTCCCATGATGAGGAGGGAGTAGTTCTTCCTCGAGGCTAAGGGTTCTATCGGTAGCTATGTGTTCATCTCTCTCTCTATGCATGATCATATTGTGATCATGATCTTTGTAATCAAGTAGATCTACCTTGCTACTCAAGTGCTTTAATAGATCTCTGCTCTCCCCATGTGTGTGAAAGTGACAGCGTGCACACCATGGTGGCACTTAGGCTAGAGATTACAAATACTTGTTATGAGTTATATTTGGAGTTGGATCTTTCTATGAAATTGTGGTGTTTCTTGGAACCATCTAGAGCTCAAGGTAACAATGTGGGGTTATCTAGATGCGAAAAGCTTACTTTGAGGTGTGCTGTTATAGCCCTACCATCGATTAGAGTGTTCAACCAGAGAGTAGTTCAGCGTAGTATCATAAAGAAGAATATATTTATATGAGAGTGTTCACTAGTGAAAGTATGATCCCTAGGCCTTGTTTCTAAGCATTGATACACCATTTGCTATTAGATCTGTTACATGTTTGCTTGCTTCCTTCTTTATTTCAGTTTTACTTTAGTCTTTTCCACGCCATCAAGCCATTTTCTATCACCGTTACCCCTTATAATTATCTATACCACTTGTATTTCACTATCTCTTCGCCGAACTAGTGCACCTATACACTTGACAAGTGTTTTGAGGTGTGTTGTTATAGCCCTACCATGGATTAGAGTGTCCAATCGGAGAGTAGTTCAGAGTAGTATCACAAAGAGAAGATATTTATATGAGAGCGTTCACTAGTGAAAGTATGATCCCTAGGCCTTGTTTCTAAACATTGAAACACCGTTTGCAACTAGATCTGTTACATGTTTTCTTGCTTCTATCTTTATTTCAGTTTGCCTTTAGTCTCTTCGACGCCATCAAGCTATTTTATATCACCGTTACCACTTATAATTATCTATACCACTTGTATTTCACTATCTCTTTGCCGAACTAGTGCACCTATACACCTGACAAGTGTATTGGGTGTGTTGGGGACACAAGAGACTTCTTGTATATTGATTGCAGGGTTGCTTGAGAGGGAATACCTTTGAAAACTTCCTCCCTGAGTTCAATAAACCTTGGGTGATCCACTTAAGGGAAAACTTGTTGCTGTTCTACAAACCTCTACACTTGGAGGCCCAATAACTGTCTACAAGAATAGAAGTGTGTAGAAATCAAGCTATTTTTCTGGCGCCATTGCCCGGGATGTAAGGTAAAAGGTATTCACACCATAGGATTAAATAAGAAGAACCACCCACGGCAAACGCCTATTTTCTAGCGCCGTTGCCGGGGAGGTAAGGTAAAAGGTACTCACATCCTCCGGTGTGAGTGCTCGAAGTTATTTCCTTTAGATTCTGTAATTTTGTATTTTTGTTTCTTGTTTTCACTAGTTAGGCTTAATGGAAAACAACATAAAAAATAGAGAGCTTTATAGCATTTATCTTGAGTTAGGGCATGAAGTGTTTGAACAGAAAATTAAAAAACCTATGGAACTTATTTGAATGCTAATAGCAATGTTGTTAGTATGAATTCTTTGGACACCATTATTGCTAATGCTATGGAAAAGTCTAAGCTTGGGGAAGCTAGTTTTTATGAAAATGATCTTTTTAGTTCCCCAGCTTTGGAAGATAGCTATTCTATTGCTTATGATGATACAAAACCTCCAATATATGATGATTACAATGATGAATATGATATTCTCAGTCCACCTACTATTGAGGAGAAAATTAATTATGATTACAATATACCTCCTATATTTGATGATTATGGTGATGAGAATAATAATGATATCTATTTTGTTGAATTTGCTCCCACCACAATTAATAAGAATGACTATGCTTATGTGGAGAGTAATAATTATTATATGCATGTGGCTCATGATAAATATGTTTCATGTGATAGTTATATTGTTAATTTTATTCATGATGCTACTGAAAGTTATTATGAGAGAGGGAAACATGGTTCTGTGCATCTCAATAATATTAAGTTTCCTCTCTTTATGTTGAAATTCTTGAAGCTGCATTTGTTTTGTTTTACTATGCTTGTTTCTTTGTTCTTTCATGACTTGTTTATTTACAAGATTCCTATGCATAGGAAGTGGGTTAGACTTAAATGTGCTTTGAATTTGCTTCTTGATGCTCTCTTTGACTTCAATTCATATTTCTTATGTGAGCATCTTCTAAAACTATCATGCCTAACTTAAAGGCCTTAAAGAGAAGTACTTATTGGGAGATAACCCAAAAGTTTTAGATGAGACTTGGAAGTTATTACTTTATTAATAACCGCTCCTTATCCTTTTTATTTTCTTTTTGTGCCAAGAGTAACCTCTAATGAGACAGAAGTAATGATTGGGAAAGTTGCTGTCCCGAAACAGATTTTTGTACTTCACCGTAAAAATTCGTGTAAAATCTCTATACATACTTTTGAGGCGTGAATTTTTGTTCTTCTGCCCCAGGTTGTTATATAACTTTCGTTAGTTCAACACTTTTCGATTTGAGCAACAGAAGGTCTTCGAAAAAAATCGTCTTTACCTACTGGTCTGTTTTGTCAGATTTCTGCCATTTTCTGCATTTGCTTCTTGTTGGTTCCTTTTTGAGTTCTTTTGGGGAATTGAGCTTTTTGAGGAAAGTGCTACAGTAGCTTGTGTTTTAATGGAAGTTTTATTGGTGTTAGAACTGAACCTAAATACTTATTATCTTGAGTGCACTAATGTTGCTAATAAAGATTGTGTGAAGTTTTGTATGAAGGAAAAATTTCAGGTATATGGAAGGAATGAGTAATGAGATGAAGGATGGACTAAAGCTCAATCTTGGGGATGCCACGCGTGTCACCCCAAGAAATATCCAAGAAGTACAAGCGTCAAAGCTTGGGGATGCCCAAGGCATCCCCCTCTTCATCAATAAAAATTCCAAGTTTCTTCCAAACACTTCATTTTTATTGTTTCATACACAGTTGTGTTGTTCTTGGAGCGTCTTCTTTTTCGTTTTTGTTTTGGTCTTTAGTTTGCTTGGTTTTCTTAGTTTTCTGAATAAATTGGTTGGACCCCCTCTTTCATACATTGGTTTACAAATAGTTTGGTTTGGATTGGAAAAGAGTAGGAAAGTTCATACTTATTTGGTAAAAAGAGCTCGTTTTTGACTGTGGTCTATGCTCTGTCATGCCATGCTTGATATTGTTTTGGCTTTATGCTTAGTATTCTTTGCTATAGCATGACTTGTTATAAACAATTGAGATTGCTTAATGTGCCTTGGATGAATCATGCGTTGTTTTAGCATATTAAAGCATAGTATAGTGGTATTCTCCTTTGAAGCTTTATTTGGGTTGACTTGGAGCATGCTCACACCATGTTATGACTATCTCAAGTCACCATAAGCCTTTATGATTCTTTAGTTTTCAACTTGTAGTATCACTTTATGCTTTGATCAATGATGTTTTGTCGCTCTGCATGATTATGGTCATTATTGCTCTCTTAGTTTGTCACTCCCAGTCTTTTGCTAGCCTCCACAACCAAGTATGAGTTCCACTCATGCATCCAACTCCCTAAACCAAGTTATTCCAAAGAGTCCACCATACCTACCTATTAGCATATGCTATTCCAAGTATATTCATGTTTTTGTTTACCTTCCAAATTAAACTTGTTATGAGAAAACTAGTGATTAAAGCTCTCACGAACTTGATGGCACACTTTACTTTTCTTGCCCTTAATAAACTTGAACCATTGTGTCGTCTATGTTGTATATGCTTGAACTTATTTGTTCGGAATTAGCAGAACCATGCTTTCATGGGGAACGCTTTCAACATTGCACTTGGTACTTGTACCTAGTTGATATCATGCTCTTTTGTATATGGATGTCGTCGGTGTGAAATGAAAGGGGAGCTTGTAAGTCCATGGAGTTATGTATATGTGTTAGAGAAACGCCTGGGCCGCTGGTCTAATCCATGCTGGCATGGTGAAAACCTGCAACGTAACCATAATGAGATGTCTATGAAGCATTCTTCTTATAAAAAAAAGAGTCCTATATTAAAAAAAGAGAAAAGAGAAAAAAAGAGATTATGAAAAGAGGAAAGAGAGAAAAAGCACCATATTCCCATGGTAAATAAGAAGATTGATGAGATGCTCGTTGTCTCCTTGCCTTGTCATTTTGATATGGGGATTCTTCCGTATCATCGGGCAAGGGGTACCCCGTTGGCGGTTCTCTATGATACACATGTACTTATAATGACAAGAACTTACCGGTGACTAAATTTGAGTAGCATGAGGAGCGGCCCTTGTATACAAGGGACATGAGATTTCTAACTTATACTTCGTCAAGCATGTACACCATAGTTTGTTCACTTTAACCTTAATCACTTCAAGATGCTTATGATAGGGGCAATGAGAGCTGAAAGCTATAAGTACCATAATTTTTGGAAGCTCTTTATCATACTTGAATCCCTGCTTCCTTGTACGAAGGCCTTTCTTCCACCATTATATTGAGTCTCCACCTTCTACCTTTATGCACCTACTTTGAGAGCATAGTGGCCATTCTTAGTTCTATATGCATTGTCCCAAGACTAGTTGATTGATGCATAACTTGATATTGCTTGTTTTAAACTATTTTTATCTAGTCACTCTTATGAACTTTGAAGGTGTCCTATGCATCTATATTTTCTACTCTATGAGGGACAAGCTGCATGCTATTATGCTATGTTTTATTTATGTGAAACAAACAAACGTCTTGCAAAGCATTGTTATTCATGAATCTTTTGTTTGTGCCTTTTCATGTTGCAACATAGTTTCTTTGTCTTATTGCTAGAACTTTGTCTTTCATGTTATGATTGAAGTACTATGATCCCAGCTTTGAATGTTTTACAAATACTTTGATCAAGTTTATGATGGTGCATGTCACCTCAAAAATTATTATTTCTTTTTATCACTTACCTACTCGAGGACGAGTAGGAGTTAAGCTTGGGGATGTTGATACATTGCAAATGTATCTATAATTTTTGATGTTCCATGCTTGGTGTTATCTACTTTCTTGTGTTTTGTTCCAACTTTGGAGTACTTTTCATATGATTTCTTGGACTAACCTATTAACAAGAGCCATAGTGCCAGTTGCCTGTTTTCTGCTGTTTTTGGTTCCAGGAAAGTCAGAAAATCAATATTCTCAGAATTGGACAGGACAAAAGCCAAAATTACTATTTTCCCGGAAGACTCACGGAGCCAGAAGGAGAGTTGGAGAGGGGCCACGGGGTGGCCACACCCCCTTTGCGTGGGCCATCCTAGGCCGCGCCAGGGCATGGTGTGGGCCCCCTGGCCGGCCACCGACCTTGCCTCTTTCTCCTATAAGAGCCTCCCGATACCAAAACCCTAAATCATCAATCAGAAACCCACGAAAAGTTCCGCAGCGCCGCCGCCACCAAAGGGGAGATTCGGGGGACAGAAAGTCTCTGTTCTGGCACCCTGCCGGGATGGGGAAGTGCCCCTGGAGCCATCTCCATCGATCTCCACCACCATCTCCATCGCCGTTGCTGATTCCCATGATGAGGAGGGAGTAGTTCTTCCTCGAGGCTAAGGGTTCTACCGGTAGCTATGTGTTCATCTCTCTCTATGCATGATCATATTGTGATCATGAGCTTTGTAATCAAGCAGATCTACCTTGCTACTCAAGTGCTTTAATAGATCTCTGCTCTCCCCATGTGTGTGAAAGTGACAGCATACACACCATGGTGGCACTTAGGCTAGAGATTACAAATACTTGTTATGAATTATATTTGGAGTTGGATCTTTCTATGAAATTGTGGTGTTTGTTGGAACCATCTATAGCTCAAGGTGACAGTGTGGGGTTATCTAGATGGGAAAGGCTTACTTTGAGGTGTGCTGTTATAGCCCTACCATCGATTAGAGTGTTCAACCGGAGAGTAGTTCAGCATAGTATCATAAAGAAGAATATATTTATATGAGAGTGTTCACTAGTGAAAGTATGATCCCTAGGCCTTGTTTCTAAGCATTGATACACCATTTGCTATTATATCTGTTACATGTTTGCTTGCTTCCTTCTTTATTTCAGTTTTACTTTAGTCTTTTCCACACCATCAAGCTATTTTCTATCACCGTTACCCCTTATAATTATCTATACCACTTGTATTTCACTATCTCTTCACCGAACTAGTGCACCTATACACCTGACAAGTGTATTGGGTGTGTTGGGGACACAAGAGACTTCTTGTATCTTGATTGCAAGGTTGCTTGAGAGGGATACCTTTGACCACTTCCTCCCTGAGTTCGATAAACCTTGGGTGATCCACTTAAGGGAAAACTTGCTGCTGTTCTACAAACCTCTACACTTGGAGGCCCAACAACTGTCTACAAGAATAGAAGTGTGTAGACATCAAGGCTCGTGGATCAAGATTGGGATTTTTCCATCCAGATGACAGAGAGATATACTCAGGGCCCTCTCGATGATATCACATTGACATAGCCTTGCAAGCAAGTGATTTGATCACTACAATGTCATATCACAAGAACGCGAAAAAGAGTACTTGTCGGGAACGAGATTAAACAAGGTATAGATGATACTGAGTGATCGAATCTCGGACAAGTAATATACCGCGATACAAAAGGAATTTGATTGCAGCGAAAGAGGTTTAGATGATCATCTGATTTTCGTGGAACTAGTAGAAGTCGTTATGGATCTCAAGGTCCCGCTAATGATTATTGATCGGAAAAAGTCTTGATCATGTCTACATAGTTCTTGAACCCGTAGGGAGACACACTTAAGGTTAACTGACGTGTTTGAGCAGATAGGAAACACAGGGGAAGTCAATGGACATCGCAAAAAAATGTTCTGCCGATTTTGCCAAAATAGTTTCGGGGTATCGAAACAAAGCAAGGGATCAAAAATGTTAATGTGTTCATTAAATTAAGTACTCATTAAATGAAGTGTTCATTAAATTGAGATGCATTAAAATGGAATTAAAGTGCTTTAATGGAAAGACCTTTAAGAGAATTAAAGTGCTTTAATGGATAGACCTTTAAGGGAATTAAAGTGATTTAATGGAGATTGAATGAGAGGAGGGGAGGTGGCAACCCCATGGTGCTTATAAAAGGAGGTGGCCTCCTCCTCCTCTCCACACACTCTCTCACAAGATCTCTCATATGCCCCAAGATTGGCATCTTCTCCCCCTTGCTTGCCTTGTCCATTACCACTAGAAAAGGTGCTCGGCAAAGCCCTGCTCTAAACCTCCCCCTCCACCACCACTACCATGGCGTAGCGTTGTTGGAGTTCCCGGGATCTGCTACTTTCGCTGCCCGTCTGGAGCAAGGGATCAGGAGTCATTGGCACATCGAACGTGTGACCAATTACAGAGGCGCTGCCCGTCTATGGTGTTGATCGTCTGCATGTCCTTGAGGACGGTCGTGTACCATCTACATCAACCATGTTTTTTTGCAGGAACGTTATCCCGCTTATAGTCTACGAGGGTGTGTCCATCTTTAACCATTACAAAGTATTGCCTAGATTCGATCTTGGCAGTTGCATACCGTAGGAAATTTTTGTTTTCTATGCAACAAACCCCATCAAATACATAGGTTGAAGAAATAATGAAGTGCACGACGTGAGAAATAAATTATGGTCATGGGGAGGAGGGTTGTTTCCTTATAATATTTAGATGGCAACGGCTGGACTTCGGTGGGGATCACCCATGAGTGAGACAAACATGAGCAGTCACACATGCAGGACCCACACTCCGCATCACGTATTTTCTACGGTGGAATCATTACTTCCCTGGTTCGTGTTACTAAGGAGTCTCGGAACACCAGTACCAAAGGACAGCTAGCACGGTGTAATTTAACGCCATACATAAATTTTCCACGGCAAAAAATCGACCATCGTGCTACTTGTCATCGCGAATAGCACATCTGCCGCGTATCTAAGTTTTTCGGTTCATTTTGCTTATGCCGCCCCAAAAAAGTGCCGGGTATGGGGGCTATTTTGTAGTGATGACAAGTGTTCAGTGGACCTTGATTATGGTATCTCAAGATTCAAACCAGCAATGAAATTACTAAAGGAAAATTCGTCCAACAAGATTACCAATAAAGCTTTTGATTCAGTGATTAAGGTGTACAACGAGTCAATCCCTAGGGAAGGACAGCCAAAATACTTTTATGAGATGAAATAGTACATCAAGGTACTCAGGCTATCATATCAGTAGATCTATATTTGTCCAAATAACTGTGTATTGTTCTAGGAGGATTATGAAAACCTCGATGAATGCCCACTATGTAACGAATCGAGATGGAAAATGGTGATAAGAAGAAGAAAGATCCTTGTAAGGTTCTGAGATATTTTTCAATTATATATAGATTGAAGTGTTGTTTCAATTAGAACAAACATCTAAGGAAAGAATATGGCACAAAGAGATTCTCAAACTAGGCGATTACTTACTGAGACATCCAACTGATGGAGATGAATGGAAGAACTTTAACAAGGCTCATCCAGGATCTACTGCGGATCGAAGGAACCTGAGACTTGGCCTAGGTATAGATGGATTTAACACATTTGGCAACATGTGTAACTCGTATAGCATGTGGCTAGTACTTGTTACAATTTACGTCCTGCCTCCCTAGGCATGCACTACTCAGTCGAACTGCTTGCTGGATTTACTCATCCCAGGTTCCAAATCACCTGGGAAGGGTTTCTGATCTATTCATGCAGCCTCTCGTATGAGACTTGTAGGAACTATGGAAGGGTGTCATGACTCCTGATATCCTTGCAAGTGAAGATGTCAAGTTCTCTATGCATGTTGTTGTGTTGTACTGCACCCATGATTTTCTAGATCGTGGCACTATGTACGGTAGAGTGACAATAGATTATAACGCACGTGTTCGCTTTGAGACAAAACTGGTCACAACAAGGCTAAAAAATATGATAGGTTTCCTTGGCCACTAGTATTTTCTTCATAAAGGCCATAAATTCCGGAAAACTTAAAAAAATTGTAGTTCTATGGAAAAGAGGACTGAATATGATACTGCAACACAAAAGTTCACTACAGCTGAGTTGTAGGTGCATCTAGAAAAGGTCAGAAATGTCAAACCAGGAAAACAACCAGCTACCAAACGAGGTAAAAGAAAGAATACAAAAGATGCACCGATAGTAGGAGCAGGATCCAAAAGGAAGAGAGGGGAAGAACTAGCATCATCTTCCCAAGGAAAGGAAAAGGAACCGAGAATATTTTATAATCGCAGATCCACTATGTGGGACTTACCGTATTGGGATGGTAAGATGCTTCGACATAATATTGATGCCATGCACATGGAGAAAAATATATGTGCTAACATTATAGGAACATTACTCAACATTCCATCCAGGAAAAAATAGCTATAATTCTAGGCTTGACTGCGAAAAACTCAATGATAACAACAACTTGAAGCTGCATCTTGAAGATACGGTTGATAAGGGAGGTGAAAAGCATTACAAATTTCGAGGTGAATAATTTATCTTGCCGATGAATAAAAGGGTACTATTTTGTGACTTCCTCCGAGGTGTGAAGTTGCCATATGGATTTGCTTCCAACATTGAAAATTGCATCAATGAAGAGTTGGGAAAGTTCTTTAGGGAAATCTGTAGCAAAACTCTGGACAGAAGAGTTGTAGCATGTCTTAAGACAAACATAGCAGAAATCATGTGCAAGCTTGAGCTTATATATCCATGAGCCTTCTTTGATGTGATGGTGCATTTGACTGTTCATCTTCCTGAAGATGCACTTTATAGAGGTCCCATATAGTACAGATGAATGTACCCTATAGAATGTCGAATTTGCACTTTCAAGGGTACTATTAGGAACAATGCTAGAGCAAAGGCTTGTGTAGAGGCATATATTGTTGCTGAAGCATTTGCATTTTGCTCAAGATACATTCTAGATCGTAAAATGAGATCCAATCTGGGTGGTAGAACTAAAGAAGTTGAAATATCTTTTTTAATCATGGTTTTGACCTAGTAGGAAAGAAGGAATATAGAACATTAATGCACCATGAGTATGACCAACTTACTTGGTATGTGCTGAATAACATTGATGAGGCTGAAAAATTTGTTGCGTGAGTATTATTCATACATATGCTCACATATATGAAATGAAACTTGTAGCAAGATATATTTAGATGTCCGCCTTGACTATTTTTTTGTAGGTTATTTAAAGCAACCAAAGGAAAAGATTATGTTGCACCAGTATGCGGGGGTGGGTTTCAGGAATGGTTTAGGAATCATGTAAGATGTTTAATTGAACTTTGAGTTGCATCTAAATTGTGGACATGAGATGACCTCTTGATTATTTTGTATAACCACAGATCACAAAGTTACATGAATATAATCCGGGTGATGTTAGTGATGGTATCTATGCCCTATCATGTGGTCCTACAATGAGGGTGCATGCAACTTCAGGTTTCAATGATGATGGTATCCTCTACAACACTTATGAGCGTAGGAAACATTTGAAGACACAAAGTAGTGGCATCACGACCAGTGGAGAGCACTTGACAGCCAAAATGAAGAAGTCATAGGAGTATGATCATTATGGTCGCATAAAATAGGTTATTGAGTTGAACTATAACGACAAGACCGGTGATAGATCTGTGGTTCTATTCAAGTGCTATTGGCATGACCAAGATCTGTACAAGAAATGAGGCCCTAGAAATGATGGGAATTTCATATTGATCAATACTACTGCTGAGTGGTACAAGGAGGAACCTTATATTTTGGTAACTCCAGCTTCCAATGTAATATTCTTGGATGACAAAGATAATAACGACTGGCAATATATGCAGAAGTTTGAGGCAAGGAGCACCTATGATGTGAATGAGTATGATGAGCAAGGCACCATAGATTTTTCCCACCAAGATGATCCTAGTGGTTGTATGGTAACTAAATTGGCTGACATCGATCAAAATTTGATGGCCAGAGACGATTCTACGCATGGTGGATAAGGAGATTTCACTATCGATATTAGTGTAGTCAACAAAGATAGAAATAAACTGGTTCTACCTGATGAATCTCAGGAAATGTATGATGAATGGCAAGGGGAAGAAGATCCAACCTAGTCGGAATATGTGGATCTGGAATGCGATGGTGCTAAAAGCGATGATGGTGATGATGATTATACTTTTGTTTCATATTATGCAATGAGATGACGAACGCTGATTCATTTTTGTTTTCTCTTTGTAAAATGTATGACAAAGATGACAACAATTTCCTATTGGATTGTAATCCTAGACTAATTGTTTTCCCTGTCTAAATTGGATTAAGCTTAACTCGACGAGTCCAAACATATGTAGAACAGGTTCACTTTGTGTGCAGCAGATACATTGGTTCTGTACATTAATTAATTTACAACCATAGGCCTAGGTTTCATACAGAAGGGGGAATGCACTTGGTGTTAGTAGAGATGGGCAAGCACATTGTCTCGACTGATAGGGCTACTGTCGTTGGTCTCAAACCAAGTGAAGATGCACTAGAGGTGGTAAAGATGGTTGCATCCCCGGAGATGCACCGTTGTGTGCTTCTACAATGCCTACATGCATATGCTGCAGTGGCCATCCTCCTGCTCAACGAGGTACCAACTGTATTGAAGCACCGATAGGTTAACAATGAGACGGAAGTCCATATTGAGGGTTAGGTCAAAGTGGAAACTGTAGATGCACACATGTGCCTCATGCCAGAGATGGTGCAGAATGGCATAAGGCATGATTATGTCCCACTCCTTCGCCATGAGTTGCAAGTTTTTTAGCATCCATAGATGGCCAAGAACCTTGCACATAGTTCCCATGACCTTGCTCGCTCTGCATAGCTTGCCAGGAGGCAGACTGAGATTCAACACCTCCTCTTTGTAGGGTGTGGTTGTGATATCCTCCTATAGAGGGGCTTGGAGGGATCTAGGCATCCTACTGAGCTCGTACATCCTTGAGAATAAGATATTTAGTGTCATTGTGTATGCCATCACCTTGTCAACTAACAATAGTTAGACGACGGAGAAGTTAGTTGTGGTTGCCGAGACGTGTCAGGAACGGAAGACATGTGGCCCGACTCGATGATGTGCTCATGTGAGAAGCGCTCCAGTTCTGGTGCTACCATCATTGGGGATTTTTGGGAGGGGCAAGTCAATGGTGAGAAGTTGGTGTAATTTGGTTATCTAGTGCTGGCCTGGATGAGGGGGAAGAGGCCAGGGGAAATGGTGAAGGAAATATGCCCTGAGAGGCAATAATAAAGTTGTTATTATGTATTCCTTGTATATGATATATGTTTATTTTGCATGCTATAATTGTATTGAAAGGAAACGTCAATACATGTGTGTTTAATAAACAAAAAGGGTTCCTAGTTATTCCTCTCTTCAAGACTAGCTCGTTGATTAACAAGATGATCAAGGTTTCCTGATCATGGACATTGGATGTTGTTAATAACGAGGTCATAGCATTTGTGAAATGATGTGATGAACATTCATCCGAAGTATAGCATTATGATCAAGTCATTAAGTTTACATTGCTATAACATCATACGACGTAATCTTAGTCCTTAGACCACGAGATCATGTTAATTGCTAACACCGGAAGAGTATCTTGATAACATCAAACGTCACACCGTAACAGGGTGACTATAAAGGTGGGTTCAGTGCTATGAAGGTGTTATGTTGAGGCTCATGGATCAAGGGTGGAATTTTTCAATCCCGATGATGGATAGATATACTCTGGGCCCTCTCGGTGATATCACATTAAGATAGCTTGCAAGCAAGTGATGTGATCACTAGAATGTTATATCACGGGAACGAGAAAGAGTGCATGTCGGTAACAAGATCAAACTAGGTATTTGGATACCAATGATTGAATCTCGGACATGTATTATATCATGAGACAAAGGGATTAAGTTACTAGCGTTAAAGGTTCTCACGATCACAGAAGTCATCGTTGAATGTGCAGGAGTCAATATGGATCTCCAGGTCCCGCTTATGATTATTGATCTGAGAGGAGTCTCAATCATGTCTGCATTATTCGCGAACCATAGGGTGACACACTTAAGGGTTGCTAGACACCATTTTGGAGCACATATGTTTCAGACGAAAGGATTGCAAAGCGCAGGAATTGTTTCGGGTGAAATTGTAGAATGTGGTTCTGCATGTGATATTGAAATGTTGCAAGGGGTTTTAGGTGAATGTTTGTTAATTAAAGTAATTAACAAAATTCTGAATAAAATAAATAAAAGAGTTTTATTAATTGAGAGTTGCATTAAATTTGATGGAAATTTAATGCATGTGAGTGGAATTTTGGGTGGAGTCAAAATTGATGTGAGTGGAGCTTCCACCACATGAATGAGGAAGAGGTGGGGGCACCCTCCTTGGCCTCCGGCCATGGTAGGGGAGGAGCCCCCTCTCCTATAAAAGGCCACCCTCTCCTCCCTCACAAAGCACACCTCCTCGTGAAGGATCTCTCTCCCCCTCTAGATATTCCCCCATGGTCTCGGATTAGCGAGATACATGTTCCCAGTGGCCTTGCGTCTGGAAGGAGTTGCTGCTTCTACTGATTTGCTGGAGCGAGGAGGTGGAGGTTGTCCGGTGGCTTGAATGTGTGTGCGAGGACGGATGCGCTGCTGATTTGCGGTGCTCGGACTTCCACACGATCTTGAGATCGGCAAGCGTACGACTACATCATCCACAAGTTCCAACTCGTTAACAAAACTTTGTTGTCTTCGAGGGTAAGTTCTCCATGGATGTATATCCACCCGTTGCTATGTATCTAGTAGATAGATCTTGGCGTATAGTTCTCATCGTAGGAATTTTTTGTTTTCTATGCTGCGAACCCAATAAATGGGTGAGAGCAGAAGTGCTCGAAGGCGAGGCCATGCTCGTCACTTATCAAAGTCAGACCTGGCTCATCCTCTCTCTATGGTTCTTTTTAAGGGAAAGTCCAAAATAAACCTTGAATTTGTAGGGAAAAGGTAAATCGAACCCAAACACATAATCCTTGGAATTACCATTCCAAACTTATCAATCTTTGTCTATTTTGAAACCTAGACTAGATCAGTTTGATATGGGATTTCGCTGACATGGCCGGTCAAAGCAAGAAACAAAAAAATCCAAAATAAATGAGATAAATAATACCCCCGCTAACATACACGGCCCACTTGTCATATTAATCTTCATCCTTTTTCGAGCCACTGAAGCGGCTCTTGATTGGGGCATCGTTGTAGTTGTCCCCAAGTACCAATGTTTGCACGTGCGTCGCACGCCGCCACTGAGCCCCTCCACGCTCCTGTATCTCCAACACGCGCAACAAACTCGACCCGAGATAGGCGCGTGTGAGTCCAGTTGCAGCTGGAGCCCGTGTGGCTGCCTATCGAGGATGACCTGCATTGGACGCCATCGCAGATGCTCTTGTGCGCTTCTTCCCCAAAGGACCCCAATCCGCTGTTGTCGTGCTTCGGTAAAGCGTATGTCACTATAGTACCCTCATCACCGTGACGCGGTACTGAGACCATCGACACCTCGTCGCTAGATGCCACTCTAAATTGACATGGCCATCCTTCTTCTCAGCCTTGAGTGGATCGTGTGATTCGAAATCATGAGTATAACTCGATTGGGCATATGATTTAGTGGTTGTAACGTTGCATGGAAGCAATTGACTGATAGAGAGATCGAATGAGGATTGGGGACACAGTACCAAACAACTTAAAGCTTTAAAATAGACAAGTATTGACAATTTCAAAGTCCTAATTTCAAGGATTAGGAGTTGGGGTTTGATTTAACTTTTTCCTTTTTTCCTTATTTTTAGGGTTACATCTGAAACGATGAATTTGATGCTCCACTATGTGTCAAAACCGAACCAATAACCCTCTGGTTGCCTTTTCACACAAAGTAGACCAAATTCGGTGGTAACACCCAAGTTCTATGAATTTTCAAGCTTTCTAGCTAAAAGAGAGAAACTAAGTGGATGCACAAGCTGGTTGATGGTACATTCCCTTTTCGGTAAAAGAGAGAAACTATGTGTATGCAATGATGATTCAATTTAACATAACTAGTATAGTTACTCGACAACCACGGTAGAAACTAAACACCATATTGTAGAAGGAATCCACACACACATAGACACCCACATATCATACGGTTCTTTTTAGCCAAGAACCTATACGCACTTTTGCCCGTGGAGGCATGCCCTCTCATGTTCGATGAAATCGAGGTAGCCACCACTCATGTCGCACCCTTTGTTGCTAAAATTGACATCATCCACGAGGACATATATTCCACACTAGGGATTGGTTTAAATATGCCTCCGTACTTGCATCCCGGGCACTAGCCATTGAAAAATTATACACATTCTGCACATGAAGCATGCGCTACAACTTTTCCAAAGCACTCCCGATGCAAGGAAAATAGATTTAGGCCAAAAAACATTGGATCGAACCAGTGTGATGCCAAATCAAAACATACTGAAGAAAGAAGTAATAACCTAGTACATGATGTCTACGCACTTCTATTCTTGTAGATAGTTGTTGGGCCTTGATACATTGCAAATGTGTCTATAATTTTTGATGTTCCATGCTTGGTTTTATCTACTTTCTTATGTTTTGTCCACACTTTGGAGTACTTTTCATATGATTTCTTGGACTAACCTATTAACAAGAGCCACAGTGCTAGTTGCCTATTTTCTGCTGTTTTTGGTTCCAGGAAAGTCAGAAAATCAATATTCTCGGAATTGGACTGGACAAAAGCCAAAGTCGGTATTTTACCAGAAGACTCACGGAGCCAGAAGACAAGACGGAGAGGGGCCAGAGGCTGGCCACACCACCTGGTGGCATGGGCCAGGCCAGGCCGCGCCAGGGGGTGGTGTGGGCCCCTCCGGCACCCCCTCGGTCTCCCCTCTCGCCTATAAGAGCCTCCCGATGCATAAACCCTAAAGAATCAAGCCTCCAGCCACGAAAAGTTCTGAAGCGCCGCCGCCACCGAAGAGGAGATTCGAGAGACAGAGAGTCTCTGTTCCGGCACCCTGCCGGGACGGGGAAGTGCCCCCAGAGCCATCTCCATCGATCTCCACCACCATCTCCATCACCGTTGCTGATTCCCATGATGATGAGGGAGTAGATCTCTCTCGAGGCTAAGGGTTCTACCGGTAGCTATGTGTTCAGCTCTCTCTATGCATGATCATATTGTGATCATGAGCTTTGTAATCAAGTAGATCTACCTTGCTACTCAAGTGCTTTAATAGATCTCTGCTCTCCCCATGTGTGTGAAGTTGACAGTGTGCACACCATGGTGGCACTTAGGATAGAGATTACAAATACTTGTTATGATTTATATTTGGAGTTAGATGTTTCTATGAAATTGTGGTGTTTGTTGGAACCATCTAGAGCTCAAGGTGACAGTGTGGGGTTATCTAGATGGGGAAAGCGAACTTTGAGGAGTGCTGTTATAGCCCTACCATCGATTGGAGTGTCCAACCGGAGAGTAGTTAAGAGTAGTATCATAAAGAGAAGATATTTATATGAGAGTGTTCACTAGTGAAAGTATGATCCCTAGGAATCGTTTCTAAGCATTTAAACACCGCGTGCTACTAGATCTATTACATGTTTGCTTGCTTTCATCTTTATTTCAGTTTGCCTTTAGTCTCTTCCACGCCAGCAAGCTATTTTCTAGCACCATTGTCTTATATCCATACCACTTGTATTTTACTATCTCTTCACTGAACTAGTGCACCTATACACCCGACAAGTGTATTGGGTGTGTTGGGGACACAAGAGACTTCTTGTATCTTGATTGCAGGGTTGCTTGAGAGGGGATACCTTTGACCACTTCCTCCCTGAGTTCGCTAACCTTGGGTAATCCACTTAAGGGAAAACTTGCTGCTGTTCTACAAACCTCTGCACTTGGAGGCCCAACAACTGTCTACAAGAATAGAAGTGCGTAGACATCATGCCTCCAAGTGCAGAGGTTTGTAGAACAGCAGCAAGTTTTCCCTTAAGTGGATCACCCAAGGTTTATCGAACTCAGGGAGGAAGTGGTCAAAGGTATTACCTCTCAAGTAACCCTGCAATCAAGATACAAGAAGTCTCTTGTGTCCCCAACACACCCAATACACTTGTCAGGTGTATAGGTGCACTAGTTCGGCGAAGAGATAGTGAAATACATGTGGTATAGATAATTATAAGTGGTAACGGTGATAAAAAATAGCTTGATGGCGTGGAAGAGACTAAAGGCAAACTGAAATAAAGATAGAAGCAGGAAAACATGTAATAGATCTAGTTGCAAACTGTGTTTCAATGTTTAGAAACAAGGCCTAGGGATCATACTTTCACTAGTGAACACTCTCATATAAATATCTTCTCTTTGTGATACTACTCTGAACTACTCGCCAGTTGGACACTCTAATCCATGGTAGGGCTATAATAGCACACCTCAAAGTTCGCTTTCCCCATCTAGATAACCCCACACTGTCACCTTGAGCTCTAGATGGTTCCAACAAACACCACAATTTCATAGAGACATCCAAATCCAAATATAACTCTTAACAAGTATTTGTAATCTCTAGCCTAAGTGCCACCATGGTGTGCACACTGTCAACTTCACACACATGGGGAGAGCAGAGATCTATTAAAGCACTTGAGTAGCAAGGTTGATCTATAGATGACAAGCTCATGATCTCAATAAGATCATGCATAGAGAGAGAGATGAACACATAGCTACCGGTAGAACCCTTAGCCTCGAGAGAGAACTACTCCCTCCTCATCATGGGAATCAGCAACGACGATGGAGGTGGTGATGGAGATCGATGGAGATGGCTCCAAGGGCACTTCCTCGTCCCGACAGGGTGCCGGAACAGATACTTTATGTCCCGCGAATCTCCCCTTCGGTGGCGGCGGTGCTATGGAACTTTCGTGGCTGGAGGCTGTTCTATTTAGGGTTTTCTCATCGGGAGGCTTCTTATAGGCGAAGAGGCGAGGCGAGGAGGCAGCTAGGGGGCCCACACCACCTGGTGGCGCCACCAAGGCTAGCACGCGCCACCATAGGGTGTGCCCACCCTGGTGCCCTACTCCGTCTATGCTTCGTGTTTCTGTGTTGCTCCGAGAAAAATAGGCATATTGGCTTTTGTCCCGTCCAATTCCAAGAATATTCATTTTTTAGCTTTTCTGAAACCAGAAATAGCAGAAAACCGGCAACTGGCACTGTGGCATCTTGTCAATAGGTTAGTTCCAAAAAGTGTATAAAAATACCTCAAAGTGTGGACAAAAGAAAGCAAAGTAGATACTAAACAAGCATGGAACATCAAAAATTATAGATACGTTTGTAACGTATCAACATCCCCAAGCTTAACTCCTTCTCGTCCTCGAGTAGGTAAGTGATAAATAGAAAAGAATAATTTTTGAGGTTGCATGCACCATCACAATCTTGATCAAGGCATTTATAAAACATTGATAGCTGGGATCATAGTACTTCAACATAGCATAAAAGACAAAGTTCTAACAATAAGACATAGCAACTATGTTGCAACATGAAAAGGCACAAACAAAAGATTCATGAATAACAATGCTTTGCAAGACGTTTGTTTGTTTCACATAAAGAAAACATAGCATAGTGGTATTCAGCTTGTCCCTCATAGAGTAGCAAACATAAATGCATAGGACACCTTCAAAGTTCATAAGAGTGACTAGATACAAATAGTTTAAGAACAAGCAATATCAAAATTATGCATCAATCAACAAGTCTTCGGACAATGCACATAGAACTAAGAATGGCCACTATGCTCTCTCAATAGGTGCATAAAGATAGAAGGTGGAGACTCAACATAAAAGTAAAAGAAAGGCCCTTCATAGAAGGAAGCAGGGATTCAAGTTTCATAAAGAGCTTCCAAAAAATATGGTACTTATTAGATTTCAGCTCTCATTGCCCCTATCATAAGCATCTTGAAGTGATTAAGGTTAAAGTGAACAAACTATGGAGTATATGCTTGACAAAGTATAAGTCAGGAATCTCATGTCCCTTGAATACGAGGGCCGCTCCTCATGCTACTCAAGTTTAGTTACCGGTAAGTTCTTTTCATTATAAGTACATGTGTATCATAGAGAACCGCCAACAGGGTACCCCTTGCCCGATGATACGGAAGAATCCCCATATCAAAATGACAAGGCAAGCAGACAACGAGCATCTCAGCAATCTTCTTATTTACCATGGGAATATGGTGCTTTTTTCTCTCTTTCCTCTTTTCATAATCTCTTTTTTTCTCTTTTTCTATTTTTTCTCAATATAGGACTCTTTTTTTATAAGAAGAATGCTTCATAGATAGCTCATTATGGTTACGTTGCAGGTTTCCACCATGTCAGGATAGATTATACCAGCGGCCCAGGCGTTTCTCTAACACATATACATAACTCCATGGACTTACAAGCTCGCCTTTCATTTCACACCGACGACATCCATAGACAAAAGAGCATGATATCAACTAGGTACAAAGTACCAGTGCAATGTTGAAAACGTTCCCCATGACAGCATGATTTTGCTAATTCTCAAAAAATAAGTGCAAGCATATAAAACATAGATGACACAATGGTTCAAGTTTATTAAGGGCAAAAAAAGTAAAGTGTGCCATCAAGTTCGTGAGAGCTTTA
Source organism: Avena sativa (assembly GCA_916181665.1). Taxonomy (NCBI): domain Eukaryota; kingdom Viridiplantae; phylum Streptophyta; class Magnoliopsida; order Poales; family Poaceae; genus Avena; species Avena sativa. The sequence goes on along the minus strand of OV702288.1, from coordinate 619,883,179 downwards.
ATCACTAGTTTTCTCATAACAAGTTTAATTTGGAAGATAGATAAAAACATGAATATACTTGGAATAGCAAATTCTAATAGGTAGGTATGGTTGACTCTTTGGAATAACTTGGTTTTATTTGGAGTTGGATGCTAGCAAAAGACTGGGAGCGACCAACTAAGAGAGCAATAATGGCCATAATCATGCAGAGCGACAAAACATCATTGATCAAAGCATAAAGTGATACTACAAGTTGAAAACTAAAGGATCATAAAGGCTTATGGTGACTTGGAATAGTCATATCATGGTGTGAGCATGCGCCAAGTCAACCCAAATAAAGCATCAAAGGAGAATACCACTATACTATGATTTAATATGCTAAAACAACGCATGATCCTTCCAAGGCACATTAAGCAATCTCAATTGTTTATAACAAGTCATGCTACAACAAAGAATACTAAGCATAAAGCTAAAACAATATCGAGCATGGCATGACAAAGCATATGCACAGTCAAAAACAAGCTCTCTTTAACACTTAAGCATGAACTTTTCCTACTCTTTTCCAATCCAAACCAAACTATTTGAAAACCCATGTATGAAACAGGGGGTCCAACCAATTTATTCAGAAAACTAAGAAAACCAAGCAAACGAAAACCAAAACGAAAATGAAAAATAAGACGCTCCAAGAACAACACAACTATGCATGAAACAATAAAAATGAAGTGTTTGGAAGAAACCTGAGATTTTTATTGATGAAGAAGGGGATGCCTTGGGCATCCCCAAGCTTTGACGCTTGTACTTCTTGGATATTTCTTGGGTTGACACGCGTGGCATCCCCAAGATTGAGCTTTAGTCCATCCTTCATCTCATTACTCATTCCTTCCATACACCTGAAATTTTTCCTTCATACATAACTTCACACAATCCTTATTAGCAACATTAGTGCACTCAAGGTAATAAGTATTTAGGTTCAGTTCTAACACCAATAAAACTTTCATTAGAACACTAGCTACTGTAGAACTTCCCTCAAAAAGCTCAATTCCCCAAAAGAACTCAAAAAGGAGCCAACAAGAAGCAAATGCAGAAAATGGCAGAAATCTGTCAAAACAGACCAGCAGGTAAAGACGAATATTTTCTAAGACCTTATGTTGCTAAAATCAAAAAGTGTTGAACTAACGAAAGTTAGATAACGACTTGGGGAAGAAGCCCAAAAATTTATGCCTCAAAAGGACGTACAGAGATTTTACACGAATTTTTATGGTGAAGCACAGAAATCTGTTTCGGGACAGCAACTTTCCCAATCATTACTTCTCTCTCATTAGAGGTTACTCTTGGCACAAAAAGCAAATAAAAAGGATAAGGAGCGGTCATTACTGAAGTAATAACTTCCAAGACTCATCTAAAACTTTTGGGTTATATCCCAATAAGTACTTTTCTTTAATGACTTTAAGTTAGGCATGATAGTTTGAGAAGATGCTCACATAAGAAATATGAATTGAAGTAAAAGAGAGCATCAAGAAGCAAACTCAAAACACATTTAAGTCTAACCCACTTCCTATGCAAAATAATATTGTAAAGAAACAAGTCATGAAAGCAAAAAGCAACAAGCATAGGAAAGCAAAACAAGTGCAACTTCAAAATTTTCAACATAAAGAGGGGAAACTTAATATTATTGAGATGCATAAAACCATGTTTCCCTCTCTCATAATAACTTTCAGTAGCATCATGAATAAAATTAATAATATAACTATCACATAAAACATTCTTATCATTAGCCACATGCATAAAATGATTATAATTCTCCACATAAGCATAGCCATTCTTATTAATTGTGGTGGGACCAAATTCAGTAAAATAGCTATCATTATTATTCTCATCACCATAATCATCAAATATAGGAGGCATATTGTAATCATAATTTATTTCCTCCTCAATAGTAGGTGGACTGAAAATATCATACTCATCATTGTAATCATCATATATTGGAGGTTTGGTATCATCATAAGCAATAGAATAGCTATCTTCCAAAGCTGGGGAACTAAAAAGATCATTTTCATAAAAACTAGCTTCCCCAAGCTTAGACTTTTCCATAGCATTAGCAATTATTCTTCACAAAAAATTTCCGCAGCATAGAAAACAAATTTTTTCCTACGGTGTGAACTACACGCCAAGATCTATCTACTAGGTACAAAGCAAATGGGTGGACATAGATCCATAGAGAACTTACCCTCGTAGACAACAAGCTTTGTTAACGAGTAGGAACTCGTGGTTGATGTAGTCGTACACTTTCCAATCTCAAGATCGTGAGGAAGTCCAAGAACCGCAACTCAGCAGCGCATCCGCACTCGCACACACGTTCAAGCCACCGGACAACCTCCACCTCCTCGCTCCAGCGATCCAGCGGAAGCAGCAACTCCTTCCGGACGAAATGCCACCGGGAACATGTATCTCGCTAATCCGAGACCATGGGGGAGTAATTCTAGAGGGGGAGAGAGATCCTTCACAAGGAGGTGTGAGGAAGAAGGAGGGAATGGGTGGCCTTTTATAGGAGGAGGAGGGGGTGCCCTCTCTCTCCATGGCCGGCGCATGGGGGGGTGACCGCTCACCTCCCCCATTCATGTGGTGGTAACTCCTCCACATTAAAATGCCTCTTCACATTCCCTTTTAAAGTCTCCACTTTAAATGCATTAAGTTTCTCCAAATTTAATGCTCTCTCATTTAATAAAACCCTTTTATTAAATTTATTCAGAATTTTGTTAATTACTTTAATTAACAAACATTCACATATATCCCCTTGCAATATTTCAATATCACATGCAGAACCACCTTCTGCAATTTCACCCGAAACAATTTCCGGTTTCTATTGAAACAATTCCTGCGCTTTGCAATTCTTTCGTCTGAAACATATGTGCTCCAAAATGGTGTCCAGTAACTCTTAAGTGTGCCACCCTACGGTTCGCGAATAATGCAGACATGATCGAGACCCTTCTCCGATCAATAATCAGCAGCGGGACCTAGAGATCCGTACTGACTCCTACACATTCAACGATGACTCCTGTGATCGTGAGAACCTTTAACGCTTGTAACTAAATCCCTTTGTCTCTTGATATATTACATGTCCGAGATTCAATCATCGGTATCTCCATACCTAGTTTGATCTCGTTACCGACATGCACTCTTTTCTCGTTCCCGTGATATAACATTCTAGTGATCACATCACTTGCTTGCAAGCTATCCTAATGTGATATCACCGAGAGGGCCCAGAGTATATCTATCCGTCATCTAGATTGACAAATTCCACTCTTGATCCATGAGCCTCAACATAACACCTCCGTAGCACTGAACCCATCTTTATAGTCACCCTGTTACGGTGTGACGTTTGATGTTATCAAGATACTCTTCCGGTGTTAGCAATTAACATGATCTCATGGTCTAAGGATAAAGATTACTTCGTATGATGTTATAGCAATATAAACACAATGACTTGATCGTAATGCTATACTTCGGATGAATGTTCATCACATCATTCCACCAATGGTGTGACCTTGTTATTAACAACATCCAATGTCCATGATCAGGAAACCTTGATCATCCTGTTAATCAACAAGCTAGTCTATAAGAGAGGCATGACTAGGAACCCTTGTTGTTTATTAAACACACATGTATTGATGTTTCCTATCAATACAATTATAGCATGTAAAATAATCATCTATCATATATAAGGAATACATAATAACAACTTTATTATTGCCTCTCAGGGCATATTTCCTTAAGTCTCCCACTTGCACTAGAGACAATAATCTAGTTCACATAGTGATAAATCTAACACCCATGGAGTTCTGGTGTTGATCATGTTTTGCCCTAGGGAGTACTTTAGTCAACGGATCTGCTACATTCAGGTCCGTGTGCACTTTACAAATCTTTATATATCCATCCTTGACATGCTCGCGGATGGAGTGAAACCGTCGCTTAATGCTTGGAATTCTTGTGAGACCTTGGTTCCTTTGCGTTGGCTATGGCTCCATTGTTGTCACAATAGATCACCATCGGGTCCAACGCACTGGGAACCACACCCAGTTCCGTAATGAACTCTTTCATCCAAACTGCTTCCTGCGCTGCTTCTGAAGCAGCAACATATTCCGCCTCCGTTGTTGATCCAGCCACCATAGGTTGTTTGGAGCTCCTCCAACTAACTGCTGCTCCGTTCAAGAGAAATACGTATCCGGATTGAGACTTAGAGTCATACGGATCAGTGTCAAAGCTAGCATCGACATAACACTTCGCGACTAGCTCTTCTTCACCTCCGTATATAAGAAACATATCCTTAGTTCTTCTCAAGTACTTAAGGATATTCTTGACCGCCATCCAGTGTTCCAAACCTGGATCAGATTGGTACCTACTAGTCAAACTAATAGCATGTGCCACATCCGGTCTTGTACATAGCATGGCATACATTATAGAGCCTATGGCTGAGGCATAGGGGATCTTATCCATTATCTCTCTTTCTTCCGCCGTAGCCGGACTTTGAGTCTTACTCAATGTCTTGCCTTGCAACATAGGTAAGAACCCCTTCTTACTTCCGTCCATATTAAACTTCTTTAATATCTTATCAAGGTATGTACTCTGCGATAGCCCAATTAGGCGTCTTGATCTATCTCTATAGATTTTAATGCCTAATATATATGAAGCTTCACCAAGATCCTTCATCGAAAATTTGCTGTTTAGATAACTTTTAACAATGTTTAAAAGATCTAAATCATTTCCAATCAATAATATGTCATCCACATATAATATCAGAAATGCCACATTGCTCCCACTCACTTTCTTGTAAATACAAGACTCTCCACAAGTTTGGACAAATCCAAACTCTTTGATCACCTCATCAAAGCGGAGATTCCAACTTCGTGATGCTTGCTTCAGTCCATAGATGGATCGCTGAAGTTTGCACACCTTATTAGCATCCTTAGGATCGACAAAACCCTTAGGTTGTATCATATACAACTCTTCTTCAATCTTACCATTGAGGAACGCTGTTTTGACATCCATCTGCCATATTTCATAATAGAAATATGCAGCAATTGCTAACATAATCCTAACCGACTTAAGGATCGCTACGGGAGAGAATGTCTCATCGTAGTCAAGTCCTTGAATTTGTCGAAACCCCTTTGCGACAAGTCGAGCCTTATAGATGGTCACATTACCATCAGCATCAGTTTTTCTTTTGAAAATCCATTTATTCTCAACGGCCTTTCGGTCGTGAGGTAAGTCCACCAAGTTCCAAACTTGGTTCTCGTACATGGATTCCATCTCGGATTTCATGGCTTCTAGCCATTTGTTGGAATCCGGGCTCATCATCGCTTCTTCATACGTCGCAGGGTCATCCATTTCATCAACCATGAAATTCACAACAGGATTGCCCTACAGTTCAGGAGCTGCACGTGTCCTGCTTGACCTGCGAGGTTCGGTAGTGTCCTCTTTCGGAGTTTCATGATCATTATCATTAGCTCTCTCTTCATCAGGTGAAGTCAACTCCGAAACAACTTCCGGTGCTGCGCCACTCGCCATTCCATGAAGAGAAGGTTCAGTAACCTCTTCGAGTTCTACCTTCCGACTACTCACACCTTTCGCGAGAAACTCCTTCTCAAGAAAGGATCCATTCTTGGCAACAAAAACCTTGCCCTCGGATCTGTGATAGAAGGTATACCCAATTGTTTCCTTAGGGTATCCTATGAAGACGCATTTTTCTGCTTTGGGTTCGAGTTTATCCGGTTGAAGTTTCTTCACATAAACATCGCATCCCCAAACCTTAAGAAATGACAGCTTAGGTTTGTTTCCAAACCATAATTCATACGGTGTCTTTTCAACGGATTTAGATGGTGCCCGATTTAAAGTGAATGCAGCTGTTTCCAGTGCATAACCCCAAAATGACAGAGGTAAGTCCGTCAGAGACATCATAGATCGAACCATATCCAATAAGGTACGATTACGACGCTCCGACACACCATTATGTTGTGGTGTTCCGGCAGGCGTGAGTTGTGAAACTATTCCACAGTCTTTCATATGTGTGCTAAACTCGTAACTAAGATACTCTCCTCCACGGTCGGACCGCAGAAATTTGATCTTTCTGTTATGATGATTTTCCACTTCATTCTGAAATTCTTTGAACTTTTCAACAATTTCAGACTTGTGTTTCATCAAATAGATATACCCATATCTACTCAAATCATCCGGGAAAGTAACAAAATAACGATATCCACCTCGCGCCGACACACTCATTGGTCCACACACACCAGTATGTATGATTTTCAATAGATCTGTCGCCCGTTCCATTGAACCGGAAAACGGCGTTCTAGTCATGTTGCCCATAAGGCATGGCTCACATGTATCAAATGATTCAAAATCAAGTGATTTCAAAAGTTCATCAGAATGGAGCTTCTTCATGCGTTTAACGCCAATATGACCTAGACGGCAGTGCCACATATATGTAGATATATCATTCTCAAGTTTAATTCTTTTAGCATCAACATTATGAATATGCGTAATACTGCTATCGAGATCCAACAGAAATAAACCATTCAACATAGGTGCATGACCATAAAAGATATTATTCATATAAATCGAACAACCATTGTTTTCAGACTTAAATGAATAACCACTTTGCATCAAACACGATCCGGATACAATGTTCATGCTCAGTGCAGGCACCAAATAACAATTATTTAGGTTTATAACTAATCCCGATGGCATATGGAGAGGCAGCGTTCCGACGGCGATCACATCAACTCTTGATCCATTGCCGACCCGCATCGTGACCTCATCCCTTGCTAGTTGTCGCTTGTTCCGCAGCCCCTGAACCGAGTTACATATATTAGCAACTGATCCGGTATCAAATACCCAGGTGCTACTGCGAGTACTAGTCAAGTACACATCAATAACATGTATATCACATATACCTTTGTTTGCCTTGCCGGACTTCTTGTCTGCCAAATACTTGGGGCAGTTGCGCTTCCAATGGCCAGTCCCCTTGCAATAGTAGCACTCAATGTCAGACTTAGGGCCAGCTCAGGGTTTCTTTTCAGGCGTGGCAACAGACTTGCCACCCTTCTTTCCCTTGTGCTTGCCTTTCTTGTCCTTCTTGAAACCGGTGGTCCTATTGATCATCAACACTTGATGTTCTTTCCTAATCTCCACTTCTGCAGTCTTAAGCATTGACAGAAGCTCGGGAAGAGACTTCTTCATGCCCTGCATATTATAGTTCATCATGAAGCTCTTGTAGCTAGGTGGCAGAGATTGGAGAACATGATGTATGCCTAAGTCAATGGGAATCGTTATTCCCAAGGACACAAGCTTATCGGCGTACCCAGACATTTTGAGTACGTGCTCACTAACGGAGCTGTTTTCCTCCATCATGCAACTAAAGAACTTTTCTGTAGCATTATAACTCTCTACGGCAGCATGGGTATCGAAAATCATTTTAAATTCTCCCATGGTATCAAAGGCATTGCCATTTTCGAAACGCTTTCGAAGTTCTGGCTCTAGCCCATACAGTATGCCGCAATGAACTAAGTTGTGGTCCTCCTGACGAGTTATATAGACGTTATTTTCCTCGTCAGGGGCATCAGGAGCTGGTGGGGGGCCTAGCGGCGCATCTAGCACATATTGCTTTTGTGCAGCAGTGAGGAGAATCCTCAAATTCATAGCCCAGTTGGTGAAGTTGCTACCATTCGCAACAAGTTTCTCTTTCTCCATGAACACATTGAAATTAAAAGCAGGTGGTGCCATCTACAACAGAATTTGTAAAGTATATTTAGACTAATTTTATGATAGATTGAGTTCAACTAATCCAAATTACTAATGAACTCCCACTCAAAAACGACATCCCTCGTGTCCTTTTGGTGATTACATGAACCAAATCCACTACACCAAGTCCGATCATCACATGAGTCGGTGTAGCTTCAAAGGCGAGCATCTATATGGGCATCATATCAACTATATGACTCATGCTTAACCTTTCGGTCCGTGTTCTGAGGCCATGTCTGTACATGCTAGGCTCGTCAAGTAAGAACCTTAGTATTTGCGTGTGTAAAACTGTCTTACACCCGTTGTATGAAAGCGTAGAGTTGAAAACACCCGATCATCACGTGATGCCTCAAAACACGATCCACAAAACGGTGCATACTTAAGGAAGAACACATTTTATCTTGATATCTAATGAGGGATCATCTTATAATGCTATCAAACGCGCCAAACTAGTAGTATAAGATGCTAACATCTAATATGTGAAGTGAGATGATATGGTCCATGCATTTGATCTCTATCATTTGCATCGTGGTATGATCTCTATCATTCCTTTGTGTGTAAGGTCAAGGTCTATGGAACTTACACGTTAAGTGAGTTGTAAGAGTATCTACCATACATCTACTTACAACAATACCATATCAAAACACTAGCCCAGCAACGATCTAAACTAGATGCCTCTAATTTATCAATTGCAAGTTTTACGTGGCTTAGGGCTTTAGGAGATAGAACCTGTCTAACCTACGAACATGAACCACAACAAGGATAACCAAGTTATTAGCAACTCGTTGTAAATCAGATATTGACTATAGTAGGAGAGACAGACACCCGCCAGCCACTTATGCAAAACAAGTTGCATGTCAGTCGTGGAACCGGTCTCATGTACGATGACATGTAAGGTTGGTCCGGGCCGCTTCATTCCACTATGCCACCAATATCCAAACATAGAAGATGCAATAACATGATCATCATCGCCCACATATCAACCATATGTGTACTACCCGTGGAAAGCACCTACGCATAGATCAGGCTCTGATACCACTGTTGGGTCCGCAACATAGAGAACAAAAATTTTCCTACGGTGTGAACTACACGCCAAGATCTATCTACTAGGTACAAAGCAAACGGGTGGACATACATCCATAGAGAACTTACCCTCGTAGACAACGAGCTTTGTTAACGAGTAGGAAATCGTGGTTGATGTAGTCGTACACTTGCCGATCTCAAGATCGTGAGGAAGTCCGAGCGCCGAAACTCAGCAGCGCATCCGCACTCGCACACACGTTCAAGCCACCAGACAACCTCCACCTCCTCGCTCCAGCGATCCAGCGGAAGCAGCAACTCCTTCCAGACGAAATGCCACTGGGAACATGTATCTCGCTAATCCGAGACCATGGGGGAATAATTCTAGAGGGGGAGAGAGATCCTTCACAAGGAGGTGTGAGGAAGGAGGGAATGGGTGGCCTTTTATAGGAGGAGGAGGGGGGGTGCCCCCTCTCTCCATGGCCGGCGCATGGGGGGGTGACCCCTCACCTCCCCCATTCATGTGGTGGTAACTCCTCCACATTAAAATGCCTCTTCACATTCCCTTTTAAAGTCTCCACTTTAAATGCATTAAGTTTCTCCAAATTTAATGCTCTCTCATTTAATAAAACCCTTTTATTAAATTTATTCAGAATTTTGTTAATTACTTTAATTAGCAAACATTCACATATAGCCCCTTGCAATATTTCAATATCACATGCAGAACCACCTTCTGCAATTTCACCCGAAACAATTTCCGGTTTCTATTGAAACAATTCCTGCGCTTTGCAATTCTTTCGTCTGAAACATATGTGCTCCAAAATGGTGTCCGATAACTCTTAAGTGTGCCACCCTACGGTTCGCGAATAATGCAGACATGATCGAGACCCTTCTCCGATCAATAATCAGCAGCGGGACCTGGAGATCCGTACTGACTCCTACACATTCAACGATGACTCCTGTGATCGTGAGAACCTTTAACGCTTGTAACTAAATCCCTTTGTCTCTAGATATATTACATGTCCGAGATTCGATCATCAGTATCTCCATACCTAGTTTGATCTCGTTACCGACATGCACTCTTTTCTCGTTCCCGTGATATAACATTCTAGTGATCACATCACTTGCTTGCAAGCTATCCTAATGTGATATCACCGAGAGGGCCCAGAGTATATCTATCCGTCATCTGGATTGACAAATTCCACTCTTGATCCATGAGCCTCAACATAACACCTTCGTAGCACTGAACCCATCTTTATAGTCACCCTGTTACGGTGTGACGTTTGATGTTATCAAGATACTCTTCCGGTGTTAGCAATTAACATGATCTCATGGTCTAAGGATAAAGATTACTTCGTATGATGTTATAGCAATATAAACACAATGACTTGATCGTAATGCTATACTTCGGATGAATGTTCATCACATCATTCCACCAATGGTGTGACCTTGTTATTAACAACATCCAATGTTCATGATCAGGAAACCTTGATCATCCTGTTAATCAACAAGCTAGTCTATAAGAGAGGCATGACTAGGAAACCTTTTTGTTTATTAAACACACATGTATTGATGTTTCCTATCAATACAATTATAGCATGTAAAATAAACATCTACCATATATAAGGAATACATAATAACAACTTTATTATTGCCTCTCAGGGCATATTTCCTTCAATAATGGTGTCCAAAGAATTCATACTAACAACATTGCTATTAGCATGCAAATAAAGTTCCATAGGTTTTTTAATTTTCTCTTCAAACACTTCATGTCCTAACTCAAGATAAATACTATAAAGCTCTCAAATTTTGTTGTTGTTTTCCATTAAGCCTAAGTAGTGAAAACAAGAAAGAAAAAGACAAAATTGTAGAATCTAAAGGAAATAATCGAACACTCACACCGGAGGATGTGGGTACCTTTTGATGGCTCAATGCACGGCGCCCAGAAAAATGCTTGATGGCGGTGTTGATGTAGAGCTTGTTGGGAACCCCAAGAGGAAGGTATGATGAGCACAGCAGCAAGTTTCCCTCAGTTATGAAACCAAGGTTTAATCGAACCAGTAGGAGCAAGGAAACACTTCAAAGGTGTTACTAGCTGAGCTTTGGCAGGGCGCACTACCGGTGCTAGTAGCAACGTGGAGACCCGCACAACACAACCACAGAACTTTGTCCCCAACTTGCGATGAGGTTATCAATCTCACCGTGTTTTGCGGAAAACAAAGGATTAAACGTATCGAATGGAAAGAAGTAAAAGTTTGCACAAAGTAAACACAAAGCAGTAAAAGATTGTAGATTGTATGTAAACACAAAGGACCGGGATCCATAGTTCACTAGAGGTGGCTCTCCTTAGATAGATAACATGCTGGGTGAACAAATTACAGCGGGGCAATTGACAAACACCGAGAAAGCAATACATGCATATACTAATCATCTTGACTCCTTTGAGACTTGATTGGGAAATACAACATAATACATAGACCGCCATCCAACTGCATCTATGACTAATAATCCACCTTCAGGTTATCATCCGACCCCCCTCCAGTATTAAGTTACAAGCAACAGATTATTGCTTTACGAACTGCGTGTAAGGTAAACAATACAATTGTTCTATGAACGAAGGATCATTGTTTTCTCCCTAGTAGCAACAGCACATCTAGTACCTTAGAGATTTCTGTCACTTCCCCAGATTACTAGAGGCATGAACCCACTATCGAGCATAAATACTAACTCTTAGAGTTGCTAGCATCTACTTGGCCAAGATAGCTACTAACAACAGAAAGCATGCAAGATCACAAATAACAAAGACATGATAGAATCAATAATCAATCTGAAATAGCATCTTAATATCCATTGGATCCCCGCAAACACAACATGTATGGATTACAAATAGATGATCTTGATCATGAACGGATCTCACAAGATCTAAACATGAAAGCACAAAGGAGGAGAAACCAGCCATCTAGCTACTACATGGATCCGTAGCCAAGGATGAACTACTCACGCATCACACCGGAGGCTTGCATGGTGATGAAGAACGCCTCCAGGGTGAATTCCCCTCTCCGGCAGGGTGCCAGGAAGAGCTTCAGATCCCCCCGATCTAGGGATGGAGATGACGGCGGCTACAGACTCTTTCATGGATTTTTGATTGGGTACCTAGGGTTTTCGTCCTGAGGGCAACTTATAGGCGGAAGGAGAGGCCGAGGGGGTGCTGGGGGTGGCCAGACCACCCCTGGCGCGGGCCAGGCCTGGCCGTGCGGCCAGGTGGTGTGGCCGGCCCCCAGCCCTTCTCCGTCTCGTATTCTGGCACTTGATCCCATCCGGAAAAATAGGCACTTTGGCTTTTGTCCCGTCCAATTCCGAGAATATTCATTTTCTGACTTTTCTGGAACCAAAAACAACAGAAAACAGGCAGCTAGCACTGTGGCTCTTGTTAATAGGTTAGTCCAAGAAATCATAATAAAATTACTCCAAAGTTGGAACAAAACACAAGAAAGTGGATAAAACTAAGCATGGAACATAAAAAATTATAGATACATTTGCAATGTATCAACATCCCCAAGCTTAACTCCTGCTCGTCCTCGAGTAGGTAAGTGATAAAAAGAATAATTTTTGAGGTGACATGCACCATCAAAAACTTGATTAAAAGTATTTGCAAAACTCAAAGCTAGGATCAAAGTACTTCAATGATAACATGAAAGACAAAGTTCTAGCAATAAGCAAAGAAACTAAGATGCAACATGAAAAGGCACAAACAAAAGATTCATGAATAACATGCTTTGCAAGACGTTTGTTTGTTTCACATAAAGAAAACATAGCATAATAGTATTCAGCTTGTCCCTCAATAGAGTAGCAAATATAAATGCATAGGACACCTTCAAAGTTCATAAGAGTGACTAGATACAATAGATTCAAACAAGCCATAACAAGTTATGCATCAATCAACTAGTCTTGGGACAATGCACATAGAACTAAGAATGGCCACTATGCTCTCAAAGTAGTGCATAAAGATAGAAGGTGGAGACTCAATATAATGGTGGAAGAAAGACCTTTGTAAAAGGAAGTAGGGATTCAAGTCTCATAAAGAGCTTCCAAAAATTATGGTACTTATAGCTTTCAGCTCTCATTGCCCCTATCATAAGCATCTTGAAGGTGATTAAGGTTAAAGTGACACAACTAAGAGGATATGCTTGACAAGTTATAAACCGAAATCTCATGCCCCTTACTTATGAAGACCGATCCTCATGCTACTCAACTTCAGTCACGAGTAAGCTCTTGTCATTGTAAGTATATGTGTATCATTAAGAACCGCCAACGGGGTACCCCTTGCACATGATACGGGAGCTTTCCCATAATCAAAATGACAAGGCAAGCAGACAATGAGCATCTCAACGATCTTTTTATTTGTTATTTGCATAGGTTTTTATTGAGGATGCTTCATAGAGTGCTTATTATGGTGATGCTGCAAGTTTCCACCATGATTAGGCATGGCTTAGGCTAGCGACCCAGGCGTTTCTCTAACACACATACAAACTCCATGATCTTACAAGTTCCACATTTATTTCACACCGCCGGGATCCGTAAGCAAAAGAACATGATATCAACAGGGTACAAAGTACAAGTGCAATGTTTAAAGCGTTCCCCATGAAACATGGTTCTGCTAATTTCAACTTATAAAGCGCAAGCATATACGCAAAAAAGAAGGACCCAATGGTTCAAGTTTATTAGAGGCAATAAAGTATAGTGTGCCATCAAGTTCGTGAGAGCTTTAATCACTAGTTTTCTCATAACAAGTGGAAGGTAAACAAAAGCATGAATATACTTGGAATAGCATAAGCTAGTAGGTAGGTATGGTGGACTGTTTGGAAAAACTTGGTTTAGGGAGTTGGATGCATGAGTGGAACTCATACTTGGTTGTGGAGGCTAGCAAAAGACTAGGAGCGACAAATTAAGAGAGCAATAATGGCCATAATCATGTAGGGCGACAAAACATCATTGATCAAAGCATAAAGTGATACTACAAGTTGAAAACTAAAGGATCATAAAGGCTATGGTGACTTGTGACAGTCATAACATGGTGTGAGCATGTGCCAAGTCAACCCAAATAAAGCATCAAAGGAGAATACCACTATACTATGCTTTAATATGCTAAAACAACGCATGATTCATCCAAGGCACATTAAGCAATCTCAATTGTTTATAACAAGTCATGATACATCAAAGAATACTAAGCATAAAGCTAAAAATATCAAGCATGGCATGACAAAGCATCGCCATAGTCAAAAACGAGCTCTTTTTACCACAAAAGCATGAACTTTCCTACTCTTTTCCAAACCAAACCAAACTATTTGCAAACCAAAGTATGAAAGAGGGGGTCCAACCAACTTATTCAGAAAACTAAACAAACCAAGCAAACTAAAAACCAAAACGAAAACGAAAAAGAAGACGCTCCAAGAGAAACACAACTGTGCATGAAACAATAAAAATGAAGCGTTTGGAAGAAACCTGGGATTTTTATTGATGAAGAAGGGGATGCCTTGGGCATCCCCAAGCTTTGACGCTTGTACTTCTTGGATATTTCTTGGGGTGACACGCGTGGCATCCCCAAGCTTAAGCTTTAGTCCATCCTTCATCTCATTACTCATTCCTTCCATTCACCTGAAAATTTTCCTTCATACAAAACTTCACACAATCTCATTAGCAACATTAGTGCACTTAAGATAAATAAGTCTCAATGTTCAGTTCTAACACCAAATAAACTTCCATTAGAACACTAGCTACTGTAGCGCTTCCCTCAAAAAGCTCAATTCCCCAAAAGAACTCAAGAAGGAACTAACAAGAAGCAAATGCAAAAAATGGCAGAAATCTGTCAAAACAGACCAGTAGGTAAAGACGAATTTTTTCGAAGACCTTCTATTGCTCAAATCAAAAATTGTTGAAATAACAAAAGTTATATAACAACCTGGGGCAGAAGCACAAAAATTACAGCTCAATCGGACGTACAGAGCTCTCTCAGGAATTTTTACGGTGAAGCACAAAAATCTGTTTCAGGACAACAACTTTCCCAATCATTACTTCACTCTCATTAGAGGTTACTCTTGGCACAAAAAGCAAATAAAAAGGATAAGGAGATGTTATTACAGAGGTAATAACTTCCAAGACTCAACTAAAACTCTTGGGTTATCTCCCAACAAGTACTTTTCTATAACGCCTTTAAGTTAGGCATGAAAATTTGAGAAGATGCTCTCATAGGAAATATGAATTGAAGTAAAAGAGAGAATCAAGAAGCAAATTCAAAACACATTTAAGTCTAACCCACTTCCTATGCATAGGAATCTTGTATGCAAATAAATACACAAAGAGCAAAGTGACAGGCATAGGAAGATAAAACAAAAGTAACTTCAAAACTTTCAGCACATAGAGAGGTGTTTCATTACCATAAAAACTTCTACAACCATATTTTCCTCTCTCATAATAATTTTCAGTAGCCTCATGAATAAACTCAACAATATAACTATCACATAAGGCATGCTTTTCATGATCTACAAGCACTAGAGCTTTATTATAAACATTTTCAAAAGAATCCTCGGGAACATAACATTCACCCTCCTTTGATAAGCATGGGGGACAATCAAATAATGTAAGGGATAAAGAGTTACTCTCATTAGAAGGTAGGCATGGGTAGATCCATTCTTCCTCCTTTTGTCCATCACTCTCCTCCTCTTTTTCTTCTAATGAGCTTTCAGGTTCAGCAATTTCTTCTTCCATGAAGGTTCTAGTAGGCGGTGGTTCATCTATTACCTTAGCAGTCATAAAACTGTTCCCAAATAGGAAACTGAGTGAGCTATCCATAATGAAATAGTGATTGGATCAGAGCTAGTCATAAAGGCAACTTAAGAAAGGAACTAATTTTTTTTTGTGTTTTTCAAATAAGAAAGCAAACTAGTAAAACTAATTTTTTGGATTTTTTGAAGAACAAAACAAGCAAACAAAGCAAAAAGAAACTAAGCAAAACAAAAACAACAAAGTAAAGAGATTGGTTATGAGGGACTCCCCTTGTGAATATGTCCTTGACTCCCCAGCAACGGCGCCAGAAAAATGGCGCGTGGTTGACGTGGGAGTTTCTTCTTCGTTCCCCGGCAACGGCGCCAGAAAATTTTTTGATGTCTCAATGCACGGCGCCCAGAAAAATGCTTGATGGCGGTGTTGATGTAGAGCTCGTTGGGAACCCCAAGAGGAAGGTATGATGAGCACAGCAGCAAGTTTCCCTCAGTTATGAAACCAAGGTTTAATCGAACCAGTAGGAGCAAGGAAACACTTCAAAGGTGTTACTAGCTGAGCTTTGGCAGGGCGCACTACCGGTGCTAGTAGCAACGTGGAGACCCGCACAACACAACCACAGAACTTTGTCCCCAACTTGCGATGAGGTTATCAATCTCACCGTGTTTTGCGGAAAACAAAGGATTAAACGTATCGAATGGAAAGAAGTAAAAGTTTGCACAAAGTAAACACAAAGTAGTAAAAGATTGTAGATTGTATGTAAACGCAAATGACCGGGATCCATAGTTCTCTAGAGGTGGCTCTCCTTAGATAGATAACATGCTGGGTGAACAAATTACAGCGGGGCAATTGACAAACACCGAGAAAGCAATACATGCATATATACTAATCATCTTGACTCCTTTGAGACTTGATTGGGCAATACAACATAATACATAGACCGCCATCCAACTGCATCTATGACTAATAATCCACCTTCAGGTTATCATCCGAATCCCCTCCAGTATTAAGTTGCAAGCAACAGATTATTGCTTTATGAACTCCGTGTAAGGTAAACAATACGATTGTTCTATGAACAAAGGATCGTTGTTTTCTCCCTAGTAGCAACAGCACATCTAGTACCTTAGAGATTTCTATCACTTCCCTAGATTACCAGAGGCATGAACCCACTATCGAGCATAAATACTAACTCTTAGAGTTGCTAGCATCTACTTGGCCAAGATAGCTACTAACAACGGAAAGCATGCAAGATCTCAAATAACAAAGACATGATAGAATCAATAATCAATCTGAAATAGCATCTCAATATCCATCGGATCCCCACAAACACAACATGTATGGATTACAAATAGATGATCTTGATCATGAACGGAGCTCACAAGATCTAAACATGAAAGCACAAAGGAGGAGAAACCAGCCATCTAGCTACTACATGGATCCGTAGTCCAAGGATGAACTACTCACGCATCACACCGGAGGCTTGCATGGTGATGAAGAAGGCCTCCAGGGTGAATTCCCCTCTCCGGCAGGGTGCCAGGAAGAGCTTCAGATCCCCCCCGATCTAGGGATGGAGATGACAGTGGCTACAGACTCTTTCGTGGATTTTTGATCGGGTACCTAGGGTTTTCGTCCCGAGGGCAACTTATAGGCGGAAGGAGAGGCTCGAGGGGGTGTTGGGGGCGGCTAGACCACCCCCTGGCCCCGGCCAGGCCTGGCCGCGTGGCCAGGTGGTGTGGCCGGCCCCCAGCCCTTCTCCGTCTCGTATTCTGGCACTTGATCCCTTCCAGAAAATAGGCACTTTGGCTTTTGTCCCGTCCAATTCCGAGAATATTCATTTTCTAACTTTTCTGGAACCAAAAACTACAGAAAACAAGCAGCTGGCACTGTGGCTCTTGTTAATAGGTTAGTCCAAGAAATCATAATAAAAGTACTCCAAAGTTGGAACAAAACACAAGAAAGTGGATAAAACTAAGCATGGAACATCAAAAATTATAGATACATTTGCAATGTATCACCTTTTACCTTACCTCCCCGGCAACGGCGCCAGAAAATACTTGCTGGCGCGTGGTTGACGAGGGAGCTTCTTCTTTTTTAGTCCCCGGCAAAGGCGCCAGAAAATAGCTTGATGTCTACGTACTTCTATTCTTGTAGACAGTTGTTGGGCCTCCAAGTGCAGAGGTTTGTAGAACAGCAGCAAGTTTTCCCTTAAGTGGATCACCCAAGGTTTATCGAACTTAGGGAGGAAGTGGTCAAAGGTATTCCCTCTCAGGCAACCCTGCAATCAATATACAAGAAGTCTGTTGTGTCCCCAACACACCCAATACACTTGTCAGGTGTATAGGTGCACTAGTTCGGCGAAGAGATAGTGAAATACAAGTGGTCTAGATAATTATAAGTGGTAACGGTGATTGAAAATAGCTTGATGGCGTGGAAGAGACTAAAGGCACACTGAAATAAAGATAGAAGCAAGAAAACATGTAACAGATCTAGTTGCAAACGGTGTTTCACTGTTTAGAAACAAGGCCTAGGGATCATACTTTCACTAGTGAACGCTCTCATATAAATATCTTCTCTTTGTGATACTACTCTGAACTACTCTCCGATTGGACACTCTAATCCATGGTAGGGCTATAACAACACACCTCAAAGTTCGCTCTCCCCATCTAGATAACCCCACACTGACACATTGAGCTCTAGATGGTTCCAACAAACACCACAATTTCATAGAGACATCCAACTCCAAATATAACTCTTAACAAGTATTTGTAATCTCTAGCCTAAGTGCCACCATGGTGTGCACACTGTCAACTTCACACACATGGGGAGAGCAGAGATCTATTAAAGCACTTGAGTAGCAAGATAGATCTATAGATTACAAGCTCATGATCTCAATAAGATCATGCATAGAGAGAGAGATGAACACATAGCTACCGGTAGAACCCTTAGCCTCGAGAGAGAACTACTCCCTTCTCATCATGGGAATCAGCAACGGCGATGGAGATGGTGGTGGAGATCTATGGAGATGGCTCCGGGGGCACTTCCCCGTCCCGGCAGGGTGCCGGAACGGAGACTTTCTGTCCGCCGAATCTCCCCTTCGGTGGCGGCGGTGTTGCGGAACTTTTTGTGGCTGGAGGCTGTTCTATTTAGGGTTTTCCCATCGGGAGGCTTCTTATAGGCAAAGAGGCGAGGTGAGGAGGCAGCCAGGGGGCCCACACCACCTGGTGGTGCCACCAGGGCTAGCCCGCGCCATCATAGGGTGTTCCCACCCTGGTGCCCTACTCCGTCTCTGCTTTGTGTTTTTGTGTTGCTCCGGGAAAAATAGGCATATTGGCTTTTGTCCCGTCCAATTCTGAGAATATTTATTTTTTAGATTTTCTGAAACCAAAAACAGCAGAAAATAGGCAACTAGCACTGTTGCATCTTGTCAATAGGTTAGTTCCAGAAAGTGTATAAAAATACCTCAAAGTGTGGACAAAACAAGGCAAAGTAGATACTAAACAAGCATGGAACATCAAAAATTATAGATACGTTTGTAACGTATCAGTACACTAGATGAAAAACGGTTTGAGAACACAACGTGCAGCTGAAGAGCATCCTCAATACGCTCATGTTAGTCGTTGTTGTAATCAACTAATCCACCATAGCGCCGCATTCTTCAAATGTGGCAGATCTGAAAGAGGGATTTTTTAGAGCGAGCGAGAGAGCAGAGAGAGCAGCAGATCTGAGAGGGTAGGTGACTTGTAGTTAATAGAGCATATACCTCCTTTGGGAAGAGATTGGCACGGAGAGAACCAAGGAAGCGATGTGTTTCCTGAGTAGGAGTAGGTGCGGGGTAGTTTCTAATTATTATTCCATTTATACTCCCTCTGACCCTGTGTAAACATTGCTTTGATGACCTAGGGATACATGCAGGACTAAATATAGTAGTACTACACCAGGATGGAGGTACTAGTACTTTATTTTCCTTGAGTTTTTTAAGAGGGTGTCAAATTTGTTTGCATGTACTTATATTCCTAGCAAGAAGTTGAATGAGGGCATACCTTGAAGCATTTTTTCAAAACCAATTCAAGATTCATGTTTAGAATTTTTCATGGAACTAGTACATGTAAGAGAACGCCATGCGCTAGTTTTCCCAAAAATGTTTTACTGAAATAATTTTATTTATTTTTCCAAAACAGGGAAAAAATTGCCAACATGAAAATTCCTAGCAAGAAGTTTAAATCTATAAAACTTCGGAGGTTCTATATAGGGTGACTACTTGGGTAAATAAAAATGGTTTTCAAAAAAGTTAGAAGCAAGCTATCACGCACTTGTAGATCAATATTTTGTTAAATTAACATAAATTCATTTAAGAGGATGAAATTAGAAAATAATGTTATGTTTATAAAAGTTGGAAACTCCTAGAGTCAACATTGTTTAACATGTAAAGATGCACCATTGTGATATCCCGGCACATGCTTTAATAAGATTGGTAGGATGCACATACCAACTTGTTGCAACTTATTTTCTGGAAGCTCCTCTGAAAAGAACTCTGACGTTAAGCATGCTTGGCCTGTAGCAATTTGAGGATGTGTGACTGATGTCTACAAGTGCATAGATCATTTGTAGCTAGTTTCAAAGTATAGATATCGATCTCATAGGGAGCCCAAAGGTAAGTGTTTATGAATGAAGTCTCTGTCACACCCATAGTTGTCATAGTTCTTTGAGTGAATTGACTGCAAGTGTAGAAATGAGAATGGAATTTGGATTAAACTGGATGTATTTAAATAAAATTAAAATGTGAACTTCAGAAATAAATATCATAAAAGTAAAGAACGATTTGATTGTTTGCTGTTTTTTGCAGATGACAAAAAAGGCGCGGGGAGATATAGTTCATGGTGATAGTGACTATGACAGGTGGACGAGTGGTAAGTGTAACAATTGTAATATTATAAGTATATGTGTAGGCGAGCAACCCATAATTAGCCGGAACTCCCCTTGGTAGATTTCATCCCAACTTCAATAATCCTACTAGTTTGTTACAAAAACCATGGTCAGACAGTAGACGATTAAGACCCTTCAGGTTGGTTAGCAATTAAGCTCCTTGGATCAGACTAATGCAATAAGCATGGTGGTTCCTCGTTATCCTCGAGTCTACTAGTTTTCCATTGATATACCCGTGTCACTCGGGGGTCACCAGTCTGCTAGCGAACAAGATCCTATCTATGTAGAACAAAGCATCATATTGTTTGGGCCCTTAATTGGAAAACAAGCATTAGGCATCCCACAGATAGTCAAGCATACATAATATAGTAATTAAAATCAATCACAAACTAATGGAAAATATACGGAGGCACATCACATCTCACCAATCCCTTACATCTCCCACGCCCAAGGAACTTACTCACACATGAGAGAAGAAAGCATCATCAATATAATTAAATAAAGGGAGTTCTTCTCGATGTTACTGTGGAGATCCATAATAGGAATAGAAAAGTAATCCATCACAATTCAAGATAGGAAGAAACAATCTCAAACCCTAATCTTGCAAGGTGAATATCTCTCTCTCTCTCTCAAGTACAACTAATGGCTATGAGGGTGTGATGGCTAGGAGGTCGAAGATCATGGAGAGAGATGAAGAACGTCTTACCCTTCTTCTCTGGATCTATTGTTTCTCCTTTCTGGATGGGATGGCGGCTGTTGTGTTATGATTTCACGTCCGGCCTCTTCACGGAAGTTGTCCCTTTTGACAAGACAGAGGTGGCAGCAGCTATACGGCGGGAACTATACAGCCAGAAAAATGTTCCTGCCGTATAGTTTCTCGTTAAAGCGTCTATTTGCCTCCCTTGACTGCTTCCAAAAAGAGACTTGCTTGTTTTCACCTGAATATTGTGTTTCCCTTGTTAAAACCTTCTGTTGATGTTCAGAACCTGAAACACATATTAAAAACCAAGTTTTCTTTGCTACCAAAGTATTATCGTTAGGTAAAGCTAGAAAACGATCAAATCTAGAAGAAAACTATCAATAAAAACCATCAAAAATATGTCGAATCTCATAGCTATAAACTCCCTCAAGATTAGATGTTGCTCGCCCTCGAGTGACAAGAAAATAAGGAAGAATAGCGGAGATTCCTGAAATAAAAGAACTTACAAGCTCAAATTGGTGTCAGATTCTTTTCTTCACAATTCCTGCAATCTTAAACATGATCATACAAGTATTCACAAGATTGCACCGAGTCCACTTCCTAACCACATATATCTTGCTAGCAAATAAAGCATATGCCTGAGAAAGTGTGAAAAGTTTAGCTAGGAAAGTGAGACAAATTCTTTTGGTGTCTCTCTTTGTTGAGAGATGAAAACTTTTTGCTCTTGTTTCTTTAATCAATTAAGAGTACTCAAGTTGGCACCAAGAACATTCAATTTAAGCATAACTCATATATTCCCACATCAAAATTTCAAGACTCTCAAAGCACCTTTTTACTTTCCTTGCCTTTCAAAAACTTTAGCTCTTTCATAGAGAGATCATGCCACTATTTTTAACATATTAATTGGGACTATGTTGTGCACTTGTGACTATGCCAATAAATAATTGTTGAGCAATAGTGGGTCAGAGGAGTACTACAACTTCACTTGGAATGTGAAACCACGAGGAGACTAAAATTTTAACTGTCATAGAATTGCTGCTACAGACGTTTACATAACTCAATACCCAAAATCAAATGGTTTCCCACATTTAGATCGTTCGTTGGACAACGGAGGTAATAGTTCCCCATGGAGCACGACAGTGTTGTAATGACACGCGTAGAGCAATATCTTATAGTAATTATTAGAAAAAGCAGTGGCATAATCTCTACTACTTCGAAGCATCCATTTTATCAAACAATTTCATTCAAGGGTGCTATCGAGTCTATTTACATTAAGCTCAAATGGGATGGAGTAGTTCTAAAATCAAATCCTTTGGGCTAAACATGGACTCAAGTCATATTTTGGATGCTTTTTCTTGTTGTAAAAGTGTAGGAAATATTTTTAACCAAGTTCATTGCTCATTGTTTCAAAGCTAAAAAGGAGACACTAGAAAAGGAATATAATTTATAGGATAGCAAGCTAAGTGGGGAGTGACTCTAGTGCAAGCGAGTAAATAATTGTAGGATCAATTTAAAGTTGCAGAAAACGTGATGAAAGGAATGTGATACCTCCTCTCTTGCTTCATTCTCGTACTTGAGTTGAACCCCCTCTATATTTCCCTATTGCCAAGTCACCTAAAACTGAGCAATCTTCAAGAGAAATAAAGAAACAAATTTGCAATAAAAGTTACAACTATTTTTTGTATTTTTGGTTTAGGAATGCAAACTGAAAGTAAACATGCAATTTTGAATAAGTAAAATAAATAAGAAATAGAAAACATGAATGCAAGGTTTGGAGGTTTTCAAACCTCCCCCAAGATTAGGCTATTGCCAGGCTCAGTTGTTGCCATCATTTGGCGGCTGGCGCGGATACTGCTGGTAGTAGTCAGGGAAGTGGGTCATGAAGTGACTGAAGTGGTGAGTCAAGGCATGCACATCTTCATTCAATCCTTGTAGAGTGTGGTCGATCTCCCCAACACACTGGTTGAGCTGCTGAAATTCTTGATAGGGGACGTAGTTGAACCCCTGCTGAGGTTGATTGGGCCATGGGTCCTAGGATCCCCCTACTGCTGCTTTCCCTCCCAAGCAGGGTTTTATTCCTGCTCCTTCTCATCCTCTTCCTGCTTGTCTCCTTCTTCATCTTCCTCTTGATCAGGCTGGAGTTCAGCCATGATCTCCATCACTTGATCCTTGGTGAGGATCCAAGTGTCCTTCTCCACAATCGAGAAGGCTTGTGGACAGGGCAACGGAACCTTCTCACCCTGTGCATCACCAAGATAACAAAACTGATATGCTCGGAGCCTCTTGTTAGTTTGGTAAACACCAAGGAAGCCACAAGCAGTTAAATACTTGACATCCATAAGTTTGGAGCCGTCAATAGGTTGCATAACAGGTAACATAATATTTAATGCATGGGCAAGGTGGGTTACATACCAATCCACCAATGCGAATGTCACCTTTCATCTTGTTTCTCTGGTGACAAAAGTGTTGGATGAGTAGAGCTGCAAGATTGGGGCTTTGCGGTGCATTGGGAAAGAGTGCCTTGGTGATCATGGCCATGTCCGCATTGGCCATGGATCCGGTATCTCCTCTTCCCAGCAGTGTATTGGCGAGGAATAAGGCATAGTAGCGAATTGTTGGGTTCTGAATGTCGGACATCTTCTTCTGGTAGAATTCCCTGCCACTGTTAACAGAAAATAACCTCCAAAGTTTCTCCACTTGAGACGCTATACAAGTTTGTAACAGTTGGCTCCCCATCGTGAGGGAAACCAAAAGCATCAGAAAATTGTTGGAAAGTTATTTCATAATGCTGCTGGTTCATGGTGAAGCTTACCGTGCATGCATTACCTTTCTCCGTGTGGTCATTCTAGAAGGAGGCAAGGAACTCATAGGTGAGCTCGGGGTAGGTATTGTGGCTTGCATAGGAGAGTAGTGCTAGCCTTGAATTTTCACACATGAGGTCGAAGTCCGCCCTCAACCCTGCCGTGGTGAGAAAGCTATCACCGGCCCAACGTGTGGGCAACATCCTCCTTGATGAAACTATGGCCAACTTGGGGTTGAGCTCGGCCCAGTGCCCTGAACTCTCGCCACGTTGGCGCTTGCTCTTGTGAAAAATGTTACCAATTTTTTTCATCTTGATGCACTAAAAAATTTCACCAAAAACCTTAGGCAAATAGTTTGTACATGATATACGAACGATTCCACGTGGAAAAATTCAATCCTAACATGATAAATTAATAGGAAAAACAAAACAAGCTTGAGTTCATCCACTAGATCAATGTAAGAGTTTCAACCATGGAATTCAAAAAATAAAGCATGGATAGGGAGAGAAACATACCGATCTATTGATTCCCCCACTCAAACAAACGAAATCTGCAAAGTATCAAGAGTTCTAGGTGGGTTTTGAGAGGTTTGGAGAGAGAATATGAGAGAAAAAGTGAGGAGGGAGAAGAAACCTAGCCACTCCGGCGCAATTCTGAGGTCACGCCGAACTATACGGCCACAATTATACTGGCGGGATATCTAGTCGCCGCCATATAGTTGCGGCGGCACCGCCAACTAGGGTTTCTTTATGCCAGAACACAACTATACGGCCGGATCATAATGATCCCGTCGTATAGTTAGTCGTCAAACCTTCTGTATCCTCGAGATAAATTTTCTAAAACAGGCATCGATATCTATACGATCAGAACTATACGGCTGGAATTTTTATTCTCGTCGTATAGTTGGTCGTTAAACGATCAGTACCGTTGAGAAGAAATTCGACAAAGGCATCGATATCTATACGACCGGAACTATACAACCGGGATTTTTATTCTGGCCATATAGTTGGTCATTAAATCCTCTGTACATTCGAAAGAAATTTTTTTGATGGCAAAGATATCTATATGTCCAAACTATATGGCCAAAATTTTTATTCCCGCCATATAGTTGGTCGTTAAACCTTCAGTATCCATTAAAAAAATTCTATTTCTTCGAGAATACCTTCTTATCCTCAAACTTAGTGAAACACCTTGTTTTTGATAGAAAAATGACAGTAAAAATTGTTGACCAATAACAACATGTATAGAGCAAGATTTCTAGTACTACCTAACTTCTTCTCCTTAACTGGAGATTTACTTTTTAATCTGAACTAAATGATTAAGCTAGTTGTTGTAGATAAAACTCAAACTTTTATTTTTTTATTTATTCTACACTTGTTTGATCAATGTTTCTACTACTTTTTGACAGCTGCATCTTCATGGGCACGCTTCCGCAAGAATGTGTGTGAAAAAGTTGTAGGAATGCGATGAACATTTTATTTTTTAGTTTATTTTATTGATGTGATGGGTTGACTCCCATTAATCATTTTATTAAGAATGGTTGAATAACTCAACCCCTTCTCTGTTCTCAAATTCTTACCTTGGGTTTCCCCTTATCAAAGGCACTTACCACATGAACTCGTTTTGCCGGTGGAATATATCTTTCTCTTGCTTCTAGCTTCTTTAGAAAATACTGGATGATTTCAGCATCATAGACATTGAAGATTAATTTTCCCTCAGTGATACGTCCATTTTGCATCACTATTCTATACTCCCTCCGACCCAAATTAATTGACTTGGATTTGTCTAGATTCGGATGTATCTCGACATATTTTAGTGCTAGATACATTCGAATGTAGGCAAATTCAAGTCAATTATATTAGATCGGAGGGAGTATCATAATTTACTGTTATTCATTGATATATTTCATATTAAGGGATGATAATTATGTTATTTCATCTGTTTTTTGCATGGTTGATGACTTTTGGAGCATGGACCGCTGCAGTCAGGATTCTGATGGAAAAGGTGCTGTTTCAAGGAAAAATTCACGAAGATCAGAAAATCCGGGAAAATACATGGAAAATCCTATTTTTTCAGAAGATGAAGGAAGCCAGAAGGGGAGGCTGAGATGGGCCATGGGGGCCCACACCACCCCCTAGCGCGGGCCAGCCTAGGCCGTGCCACCAGGTGGTGTGGCCGCCCTAGTCCACCCCTGGCTCTCCCCTCTGGCATATATTATCCTCCCGAAACCCTAAGACTCGGGGAGTGACCACAGAAAGATTTCGCCGCCTCTACGGGGCGGAAAACACCAAGAGAGAAAGATCTCTCCGACAGATAGAATTTTGCCAGGGGAATTCCTTCCTGGAGAGGGGAGATCGTCGCCATCAACACCACCATCAAGCTGGACTTCATCGGGATCATCATCACCATCATCACCACCAGCACTATCATCACCATCTCCATATCGCTGTAACAATTGGGTTGAATCTTGCATAGTTCTTAGGGGAAACTTTCCTGATGTTGATTACTCTTTGTAGTTGATGCTATTGAGTGGAACCATTGCATTATTGTTTATGTTCAGATTGTTATACATCATTATTTCATCTCTGATCATGATCCATATGATGTCTTGTGAGTAGTTCGTTTTGTTCTTGAGGACATGGGAGAAGTCATGTTGTTAGTAGTGGAATTATGTTGACAAAGATTCAATGGTTTGATATTTAAGTTGTGGTGTACTTCTAGTGGTGTCATGTGAATGTCAACTACATGACACTTCACCTATATGGGCCTAGGGGCATGCATTGTGTATTTGGCTACTAATCGTAGGGGTTGCCGGAGTGACAGAAACCTGAACCCCCGTTAGGAAACCATTGCACAAGGGACGTCAGGGTCTTAGAGTTTAAAGCTGTGGTTATGTTTCTACCTTAATTACTTTCTTGTACTTGCGGATGCTTGCAAGGGGTATAATCACAAGTATGTATTAGTCCTAGGAAGGTCGGTACATTAGCACAGGTTCACCCTCACAACACTTAGCAAGCTAAAGAAGATTAATCAACTATATGAAGCGAAAGCACTTGATGATATTCCCATGTGTCCTCGAGAACATTTGGTCATCTTAAGTAATACAACCAGCTTGTCCTTTGCTGAATAAAGAATTGGGCCACTTGCTGCATTTATTCTTATTGTCTTTTATTTACTCGTACTTTATTTACTTGCATTATCAAAAACCCCTAAAAATCCGTTTGCTAAGTATTTCTAGAGAATTCCTGATCCATACCACTAGCCAGCACCTTCTGCTCCTCGTTGGGTTCGACACTCTTACTTATCGAAAATACTGCGATACACCCCGTATACTTGTGGGTCATCAAGACTATTTTCTGGCGCCGTTGCCGGGGAGTGAAGCGCTATTGGAGAGTGGAACTGGTAAAGGAAACCCCTACTGTGAGTATTGCTTATTTCTGTTAGTTGCTTTATTTTCAATATGGATAATTCGCTGAGTTTCCTATTTCGTAATGCTACTACCACTGCTAAGGTAGTAGATGAACCACCACCTGCTGAGAATGATACTTTTAAAATACCTACAAGAATTATTGATCATGTTATGGATAACTACTATGTTGGGGACGGAACTGTCCATCCCGGTGATCATTTGCTCTTTATACACGAATTATGCGGGTTGTTCAAGTGTGCAGGTATTACTACATATCAAGTTAAGAAGAAGTTATTCTCATTATCACTGAAAGGAAGAGCTAAAGAATGGTATAAGATGCTGAAGAATGGTCAAGCTCTTGAATGTGAGGAAATAGTGCCTCTCTTTTAATCAAAGTTTTATCCTCCTAGTGAGATTCATAAAGATCGGAATCAAATATACAACTTTTGGCCTCTTGATGGAGAGAGTACAACTCAATCTTGGGGGAGATTGAAGGTACTAAGGCTCAAATGTCCCATTCATGACCTCCCCAACAATATTATTATCAATAACTTTTATGCAAGGCTTTCTCTTCATGATAAGGATTTATTGGATGCTTCTTGTGCTGGATCATTCACTCGCATGGAAGAAGAAGCTAAATGGGATCTTTTGGACCATATTCAAGAGAATGATGAAGCATGGGAGAATGACAAAGGAATAAAGTCAGGTATAAATTATGATTATGAATGCATTGAATCTTTTATGGGAACTAATGACTTTCAAAATATTAAAAATGCTTATGGTCTAGATTCTCAAGCTATTGCAACTTATTTTAAGGCTTTTGCTTCCTACATTGAAGTGCCTAAAAAGAAGTGGAATAAGTATCATGAACCTTATAAAGATATTGCTAAGAGTGTTCCTGCAAGAAATACTGAAGTTTATACTGCCAATCATGTTCCATCTGAACCTTACATTGAGAAAATGCCTTTCCCAGTTAAGATAAAGGAACATTCTATGATAGCTAGTATGGTTAATGAAAGTACAAATAAAGCTATTGAACCTAATAAACAAATGGATGATGAACCTATAATAGCAAATGTGAAAGACTTTTTCACTAAATATGTAGAAGATGGACACACTATCCTTTGTAAGGATACCTCTAATATTGTTTCACAAAGTACTGTTATAAGAACTAGTATTCCTGTGTTTTCTGTTAGAATAAGTGATCATTGCTATGATGGTTATTGTGATAGCTATATCATTAAATTTATGCATGATACTGAAAGTTACTATGAGAGAGGGAAGAGTGTTCTTATGTATGTCAATAATATCAAGTTTCCTCGCTTTATGCTCAAAGTTTTTATGTTGCACTTCTTTTGCCTTCTTATGCTAGTGGTCTCTGGTTCCAACAACTTGTTTGTTTACAAAATTCCCTTGCATAGGAAGTGGGTTAGACTTAAACATGTGTATTTTTGCTTCTTAATGCTCTCTTTCACTTCAATTCATATTCCTAAGTGAGCATCATCAAAATTATCATGCCCATCTTAATGTCTATAAAGAAAGAGATTTTTGGGAGACAACCCAATTTATTTCTGTTTTCGGTTTGTTTTTGTTTTTATTTGAGTCTTGGAAGTTATTACTCCGGTAATAACCTCTCCTTATCCTTTTTTGTTTGTTTTTTGTTTCAAGATAAACCTCTAATAAGAGAGAAGTGATATTTGGGAAAGTTGCTTTCCCGAAACAGATTTTTGTGCTTCACCGTAAAATTTCATGAGAGATCTCTGCATGTCGGATTGAGCTGTAATTTTTTGTGCTTCTTCCCCAGGTTGTTATTTCACTTTAGTTAGTTTTGCACTTTTTTATTTGAGCAACAGAAGATTTTCGAAAAAATTGATCTTTACCTGCTGGTCTGTTTTGACAGATTTTGCCACTCTTGCATTTGCTTCTTTAATCGATTTCCTTTTTGAATTCTTTTTGGGTTTTCGGAAGGAGTTGCTACAGTAGCTTATGTTTTGATGGTTTTCAGTTGAAATTGGACTCAAAAGGTTTGGATGCGTCTAGCCAGCAATCGCGGGCTGGTTAGTCAAAACCAGCCACCGCCCGATGTGGTAAGTACACCGCAGCCCCACTTAACCAGAAACGGAAAGCTCGCGACCGGACACTCTCCAGGCATGTGTTGACTTGTCAGCCCACCTCGCGCGCCAAAAACTGGCTTGCCCAACAACTCCAACCACCCCTCTCCAGAGACACGCTCTTCTTTTCTCCCTCCTCCCTTAATATCTCTATTAACCTGCAGTATTTTTCTTCCAGCTAGCAATAATTCGAAGAGTTCCATCTTATTTTTGTAACTTCTTGCACTTCTAGTTTAGGATCTATATGGTTTTAGTTTCTTCCAAATAAACAACATTATCAACCCAAAACACCATCAAAAAAATCATGTACATGTTCAGATCCATGTCCTATATTGAAATTCAGGGGACTATAGGAACTAACTAGATTGAACCACCCTAACAGGAAACACCCGATCTAACCCCCTCTCTACATCAACTTAATGCATAATAAGACTGTAATAACATTTGGAACAACTGAAACAACTGAGAAGTTTATATCTTCTATAGTTCTATCTGGGAAAATCAACTATGACAGAAACCAGGAATAACTCAGTTGTCCGAATAGATACAACTCAAGCCTCAACAGTTGCAGGTAGAGCTTAGGACATCCCCAGGTCACCATGGGCACTTGTATTTGAAGGAACAAACCTGGTGCACTCGTTTTCAAAATTTGCAAGACAATTTATCGTTGAAAGAATTCAACAGTGCCCCCTGCAGCAACTTAGTTAGTTTTTCAGAGGCTACCTAATTCATTTCAAAAACCATATATAAGATCACAGAAAATTAAGATCACACATTCATGGGGGAGAAGTACTAAATAGTGTGAAAAATATGCAAAGAACCACTAGTAATGTGAGAAACACAATAGCAAAACTACTGACTTTAGCTACCGTCCAAAGCTAGGAAGAGAAAAAAGAAGACCTAGGTTGCTTTACATGGTGCAAAAGTAGGATGGACATTCTGTATAGCTTGCTAATGACGCATAGACACTAGTAATAGTTTCGTCGCCTCATGCACCTGCAAAATTGCAAAACAAAAGATAAATGTAAGTGAATTTCATTTTGTTTGCAAAAGAAATGCTTAAAAGCAACTAGGTGATAAGCAAAATAGTTGTCCAAAGAGCAACTTAACAAGATGGATAAACAACTTAGATCGGGAAAAATAACACACATAAATG
This sequence comes from Avena sativa, assembly GCA_916181665.1. NCBI lineage: Eukaryota > Viridiplantae > Streptophyta > Magnoliopsida > Poales > Poaceae > Avena > Avena sativa. Next base: position 619,852,503 of record OV702288.1, on the reverse strand, counting down.
GATTTGTACTAACTTAATCGATATGATTGAAGCAACTTATCAAAGTAGCAGTATGTAACTTAACTAAAATTAAATATGCAACTTGGATCAGATTGGAAACACCTAAACTAATAACAAAACATAAAAAATTATACATCAAATAAAAATCACTAACAATACTGTTTTTTCTCATGTTACAGATCTACGATCTGGACCTAAACAACAAAGCTGATATCAATGACATGGAGCCACTGTTTTGCACTTAACCTTCTGTCGTACGCGAGAACGCTTTACTGCTGTAGGTGCATTTGGTGAAGCCATAGTATTTGCAGGTGTGCCTAAATTACTTTAAGTGCAACCACGCTAGAGGAAATATCAAGAAACAAATGCATTAGTGTGGAGGGAAAACATGTGATGAACTCCAAAAAGAAAGTGTGCCCTCTCTGTCAAATACCTGCTGACCGACTTGTACCTCAGGTGCAGGGCGACTCCCTCCACCTTCTTCAGGTTCTGCTAAACACAAGTTGCGCTTGAGAATATCTAGGCTAAGTGAGTGCTTCAGTGCAAAACCTAAAATCAGAAAGTAAAAAATCAACTTAGAGTGCAACATGTGAACAATTTATCTGCATGTTACAAAGTAGGTTGAGTATGCTGTTAAAAACAAGAGGTAATGAAGCAAAAATAAAAGCAACCCCCGCAAGATGAGACAACCATTTGAAAACTCCAACTTGATTGCATGGATCTCAGGAAAGCAACTAACCACAAATCACAATACAACTCTACATAATCCCTCCTGCAACTTAGGGTGTACAGTAAATACAACCAGATGAAAAACCATGTATGGACCTTGGTTGCATGGAATTCAAAAAAAGCAACTAACCAGAAATCACCATACAACACAACATGATCCCTTCTGCAACTAAGGGGTACACCAAAATACAACAAGATGCAAAATCATGTACCCAAACTTAGTTGCATGAATTCCAGGAAACAAAACTACACAGAAATCACCATACAACTTCACATCAGCCCTACTGCATTTAATCATAAATCACCATACAACTCTATATCATCCCTACGACAATTTAGGCTAGAGTAAATACATCTAGATGGAAAAATCATGTACACAAACTTGGTTATAGGGATTTTTTAAAGAAAGCAACTAATCATACACCATCATACAACCCTTAGATGATCTATGCTGCAACTTAGGCTAGAAGAAAAAACAACTGAATAAAATCATATATCCAAACTTGGTTGCATGGTTTAAAACAAAAAATAACTAATCATACATCATTATACAACTCTACATGATGTCTGCTGCAACTTAGGGGTGCAATAAAACAACTGGATGGAAAAAATGTACCCAATCGAGTTGCCAAAAGATTCAAAAAATTAACTAATCAGATACACCATGGATTTCTATTGTGACCTAAGAAGAGAAAAAAGAAGACCTATAAAAGCAACTAACCACAAATCACAATACAACTCTACATAGTCCCTCCTGCAACTTAGAGGTACAGTAAATACAACCAGATGAAAAACCATGTATGGACCTTGGTTGCATGGAATTCATAAAAAGCAACTAACCAGAAATCACCATACAACCCAACATGATCCCTTCTGCAACTAAGGGGTCCACAAAAATACAACTAGATGGAAAATCATGTACCCAAACTTAGTTGCATGGATTCTAGGAAACAAAACTACCCAGATATCACCATACAACTTCATATCAGCCCTACTACAACTAATCAGAAATCACCATACAACTCTATATCATCCCTACGACAATTTAGGCTAGAGTAAATACATCTAGATGGGAAAATCATATACACAAACTTGGTTACAGGGATTTTTCAAAGAAAGCAACTAATCATACACCATCATACAACTCTTACATGAGCTATGCTGCAACTTAGGCTAGAAGGAGAAAACAACTGAATAAAATCATGTACCCAAACTTGGTTGCACAGTTTCAAACAAAAAGTAACTAATCATACATCATCATACAACTCTACATGACGTTTGCTACAACTTAGGGGTGCAATAAAACAACTGGATGGAAAACATGTACCCAATTGAGTTGCCAAAAGATTCAAAAAATCAACTAATCACAATAGAAATCGGACATGGAATCTGATATGCAGGTAAAATCCACAATAGAAATCAGCGAAAATAGGCATGGACATATTGATGCAAAATCAATATATTTGCATGTTCGCCATAGCAAGTAAATTGTGACATACATACAACACATCTTGCTTGACTGATCTCTAACAAATAAAGCTGGAAGATGAGGCATCTCTTTGTTACCTGAACATTGTGCTATGTTCCTAGAGCTCCTCTTCCGATACGTAGGCAACGTTTATGTTCTATTGTGCATCCTCATGCACTTGCCTGGTTAGGGGCAGGGCGTAGCCGAGCGTTCTGGTGTCCGCGCTCGCCATGCTGCACTCAGTCATGGTGTCCCGTCCATGCAGCTGGATTCGTGGTCCCATGCGGCCAGCAATGACGCCGAGCACGTGCAATTTGTGTCCAAGTATGGCAATTGTGTGCCATACGACAGGTACTCATACGCAGCCCCCTTTTCTCTACACCTCCCCTGCTAAACAAACGGCCGCCGCTGCTGCTCAATTCATCCACCACAACTGGCCATCGGCGTGGGTAGCTCGAAGCTCAAAGTCACAACCAGCGTGATGCCTTCTCCGTGTTCGGTGCCTTAGGAAAGAATATGTTAGTGTAGCAACCGAACAAACTGAGAGTACATAAATGAATTGGAATCCAAGATAAAGATTGCTGGCAAAGAGAGGCACTGGGTGCCGAGAAACAAAGAGATACACGGGACCACACTTCACTGTCATCTCGCTCGCTTTAGGACAACTAATGCCGCCGCATAAACACTAAACAAAACCATAGAGAGATGCAGTCAGAAAGGAAGCTATACCTGTATCGTACCCTCTGTCTACTGCCTGCTGGGACCGCAAGAGCATGGCCATCGTGCCAATAGTAGCAGCTGTCGACGACCTGCACCTGGCCGCCCCTCTCGGTTAGATCGGTAAGAGATTCAAGTAGAGGAAGAGGATGATGTCGCTGAGAGAGAGAGAGAGAGCAGATGCATCAGGAGAAAAAATTAGCTTGCTAGAAGGGGAAAATCGAGCAGGATGGGTTGGATTCACAGGGATTTGAGCACACGTGCTTACCTCAATGACCTCAATCTAGAAGTCACCATCGTCGATCCCTCGACATGGAACTCCTCCCGACCCTCTAGCGCTCTCCGTCACCGATCTTGATGCCATGTAGCGCTAGCCGCTCCTCATCGCCGAGCTGCCCGCCCTCGCGCGTGGGTCGATCTCCATCTACAAGCTCGACACACTCCATCCCGCCTGATCTCGGCCGCCGATCTCCCGCACCTAGCGCGTGGCTAGATCTCGGACGAGGAGCTTGATGCCCTCTTGCACGCGTCCCAAATCTCCGATGACGAGCTCGGCGCGCCACTCATCTCAGCGAGCAAATCGCCCCTGGGAACCCTATCGACACTGTGGGGAAAACCGAAGAGAGAGGATGGAGAACAGAATGGAGAAGAGAAAGATTGTCTCCTCGCTAACACTTGCTAGGTGGGACCCCAGATAGAATCTGCCGGGACGCGGGCGCGATGTAGATGGGATCGACGCCATCGAATGGTCAGGAAATGATGGCTCGGTAGGACAAACCGGCCACCGTGCACTTTTTAGCGTTTGGGAAAGGTTTTATCACTTCACTTATACTAATGTTGCTAATGAGAACTGTGTGAAGTTTTGTGTGAAAGAAATTTCCAGGTTACTGGAGATAATGGTGTAATAAGGAAGTGAAAGGTTTCATGACTCAAGCAATAAGTGTATGAAGATGAAGATATTGATGTTATTCAAGTGGTGACTCCAGAAGAATCTACTAAATACCAAATTCAGAGACCTATAGAGTCTGTTTTCAAATAGGTAACAGTTCTGGTAAGAAAAGTTCCGCGAAAGATCTGTCCAGTTATATTTTTGCAGTTTTTATCCAACAAGGAAATCTACGAAGCGAAAGAGGGACGGAAATGGAGCCAGGGTGGCTCACACCACCCTGTGGCGCGGGCCGCCTTGGCCGCTCCAGCAGGTGGTGTGGCCACCTCGGCCTCCGTCTGCGACCCGTTTTCTCCCAGTACCTTCCTTTTGTTGTGAAACTTCGTAATATATATTCCCCTGAATCCCCCGAGGTTCTTATATCGTGTTCTCGTCGAGTTTTTGTTTTACTCTGTTTCTTACAGGTAGAGCCCTAGATCTGGAGCCACAATGTCTTCCTCTGGATCAGCCAAGGAAGATTCCTCTACAGATATCATCAACCCATACATGAGAGAGTTGAAGATTCATCCCAAGGAGTTGTTGCTTGAAGATGGAGAGGTACGGATAAAGGAGGTTCAAGGCCCTAAAGGTGAAGGAAGTCTAGAGGACAAGATGGAAGCACTGGAGCAAGAAGTCTTTAGGTACAAGAAGATGGCAGAACGCGAAGTGGATATAATCCATAAGATTTGTTCCGAACTCATCATCGGGCACCAAAAGGAGACTGCTGAGCTCAAGGATGAAGTCCTCTCACTCCGCCAAACAACCAACCAACTGCAAGCACAACTCTACGACGTTCAAAATTAAAACTGTGAGTACGAGGATAGGTTTAAACGCATAAGTGCTGCTGCAAGTTTCAGGATGCTAGAGACCACGATGTCCTTTTTGATGGGGAGCCCTTACCCTGGAAGTCGGACGATGACGAGAGGATAAGACCACCACCGAAGGAGTAATTCGTCATCAGGTTTGGCATCCCCTTGGTTTGTTCCAAGCTTGGGGGAGTGACGCGGTATCACATCACTATCTTCTATCTTCTTACCTTTTTAGTAGAAGAGTCATATCATGAATAGAGAAGTTATCATGTAGGATGGTTTGCATTATGGAAGTGTCCCCTCTCTCGTTAGATATGTATCCCTTGGTGTGAGTAGCCGTTATTGAATATTAATGAGAAGTTGTATCATTTACTCTTTTTCATATCTGATATTAGTTTTCAATTCGTGGTTATATGATTGATCTTGTTGTTAGTATTGGTATCACTTTGGGATCATTGAGTTAATTTAGTTGGTTTTGGCAAACCTGGCTCGGTCAGTAGCAACACTATTTCTGAGGGTTGAATGAAAAAGATAAAAGTACTCTTAAACAAATATAATTTCATCATCTTTATTTCTTGATTTGCTCATAAGTTTAGTATTCTCTGGTTAAGATCTTTTGTGCTTCCAAGGAAGATTGCATGTTTGTTTTTGTCGCTTGTATGTTTGTTTGTTTCCTTCAGCTCTTATGCTTGCTACCCAGCCTTGCTAGCCAAAAACCTGTACTGAGAGGGAATTCTTCTCGTGCATCCAATCCTTAAACCAAACCTATGCCATTTGTGTCCACCATACCTACCTATTATCACTATTGTTATTCCAAGTAAATTCATGTTTTTATCTACCTTCAAAATTAAACTTGTTATGTGAAAATTAGTGATTAAAGCTCTCATGAACTTGATGGCACACTTTACTTTCTTGCATTTAATAAACTTGAACCATTGTGCCCATCTATGTTGCGTATATGCTTGCGCTTTGTAAGTTGTGAATTAGCAGAACCATGCTGTCATGGGGAACATTTTTAACATTGCACTGGTACTTTGTACCTAGTTCATATCATGTTCTTTTGTATATTGATGTCGTCGGTGTGAAATGAAAGGGGAGCTTGTAAGTCCATGGAGTTATGCATGTGTGTTAGAGAATTGCCTGGGACGCTGGTTTAATCCATGCTGTCATGGTGGAAACTTGCAGTGTAACCATAATGAGCATCTATGAAGCATTTTTCTTATAAAAAAAAGAGATAGAGATTGAGAAAAAGAGGAAAAGAAAAAACAGATGAGAAAAGAGGAAAGAGAAAAAAGCACCATATTCCCATGGTAAATAAGAAGATTGCTGAGATGCTCGTTGTCTGCTTGCCTTGTCATTTTGATATGGGGATTCTTCCATATCATCGGGCAAGGGGTACCCCGTTGGCGGTTCTCCATGATACACATGTGCTTACTATGACAAGAACTTACCGGTGACTAGACTTGAGTAGCATGAGGAGCGACCCTCGTATTCAAGGGACATGAGATTTTCAACTTACAACTTGTCAAGCATATCCTCATATTTGATCACTTTAACCTTAATCACCTAAAAGATGCCTATGATAGGGGCATTGAGAGCTAAAAACTAATAAGTACCATAATTTTTGGGAGCTCTTTATGAAACTTGAAATCCATGCTTCTTTCTGCGAAGGGCCTTTCTTTTACTTTTTAGTTGAGTCAATAAACCTATTCCTTTCTATCTCAGCAAGTATTTTGAGTTGTTGTGTTTCATTCATTCATATGATGATTTATTCAATCATGTTTCTTATGTTCCTTGTTTTGCACATTGCTCTTATCATTGAAAATCAGTTATTTGTGAACTCCAAAAAATTGTCAACTATTCTTCGACCAAGAGCTAAGTTTGCCATTACCAATTATGATTCACTTTATGAATCTTTATTGTGTTTCCTTTAATTTTTGCAAGTTAAGTTATATAATAGTGAGTTGTCTTCTATTATGATCTATGTATTGATGAATGTGATGCTTCCTGTCTGTATTCTTTTATCGACTCTTCACTCCATAAACCCGAGGCCATGTTTATTGAGCTCAGTTTCGCTTGGGGAGAAGCGAAGTCTAAGCTTGGGGGGAGTTGATACGTCCATTTTGCATCACTATTCTATATCATAATTTACTATTATTCATTGATATATTTCATATTAAGGGATGATACTTATGTTATTTCATCTGTTTTTGCATGGTTGATGACTTTTGGAGATGGATCACTGCAGTCAGGATTCTGATGGAAAAGGTGCCGTTTGGAGGCAAAATTCATGAAGATCAGAAAATCCGGTAAAATACATGGAAAATCCTATTTTTCCAGAAGACGAAGGAAGCCGGAAGGGGAGGCTGAGATGGGCCATAGGGGGCCCACACCACCCCCTGGCACGAGCCAGCCTAGGCCGCGCCACCAGGTGGTGTGGCCGCCCTGGTCCACCCCTGGCTCTCCCCTCTGGCGTATATTATCCTCCCGAAACCCTAAGACTTGGGGAGCGACCACAGAAAGATTCCACCGCCTCTGCGGGGTGGAAAACACCGAGAGAGAAAGATATCTCCGGCAGATAGAATTCTGCCGGGGGAATTCCTTCCCGGAGAGGGGAAATCATCGCCATCAACACCACCATCACGCTGGACTTCATCGGGATCATCATCATCATCATCATCATCATCACCATCATCACCACCAGCACCATCATCACCATCTCCATATCGCTGTAACAATTGGGTTGAATCTTGCATAGTTCTTAGGGGAAACTTTCCCGGTGTTGATTACTCTTTGTAGTTGATGCTATTGAGTGGAACCATTGAACTATTGTTTATGTTCAGATTGTTATACATCATTATTTCATATTTGATCATGATCCATATGATGTCTTGTGAGTAGTTTGTTTTTTTCTTGAGGACATGGGAGAAGTCATGTTGTTATTAGTGGAATTATGTTGAGAAATATTCAGTGGTTTGATATTTAAGTTGTGGTGTACTTCTAGTGGTGTCATGTGAACGTCGACTACATGACACTTCACCTATATGGGCCTAGGGGAATGCATTGTGTATTTGGCTACTAATCGTAGGGGTTGCCGGAGTGACAGAAACCTGAACCCCCGTTAGGAAACCATTGCACAAGGGACGTCAGGGTCTTAGAGTTTAAAGTTGTGGTTAGGTTTCTACCTTAATTACTTTCTTATACTTGCGGATGCTTGCAAGGGGTATAATCACAAGTATGTATTAGTCCTAGGAAGGTCGGTACGTTAGCACAGGTTTACCCTCACAACACTTAGCAAGCTAAAGCACATTAATCAACTATATGAAGCGAAAGAACTTGAAGATATTCCCATGTGTCCTCGAGAACGTTTGGTCATCTTAAGTAATACAACTGGCTTGTCCTTTGCTGAATAAAGGACTGGGCCACTTGCTGTATTTATTCTTATTGTCTTTTATTTACTCGTACTTTATTTACTTGCATTATCAAAAACCCCTAAAAATTCGTTTGCTAAGTATTTCCAGAGAATTCCTGATCCATACCACTACCCAACACCTTTTGCTCCTCGTTGGGTTTGACACTCTTACTTATCCAAAATACTGCGATACACCCCCTATACTTGTGGGTCATCACTCAGCACAATCAACTAATGCTCCTACAGTACTAAGGAAAGGTCTTCCAAGTATTATGGATAATTTTCATCCTCTGGCATCTCAAGAATAATAAAATCAGTGGAAATAACATGCTCATCTATTCTATGTAGAACATCCTCAATCATACCAATGGGTTGTTTAGTGGACTTGTCAGCCATCTATAAAGTGATAGTAGTAGGGGAATACTCCCCTAATCCTAAATTTTTATAGAGGGAATATGGCATTACACTAACTCCTGCACCAAAATCACATAAGGCATTGTGAATATCAGTTTTGCCAATTAAGCATGAAATAGTTGGTATTCCGGGATCTCCTGATTTAGACAATAGCTTCCCATTAGCAGGATAACTAGTCACCATGGCAACTATTTCAATTATTTCATTCTTTCTACTAAGAATATCACGGAGGAATTTAGAATAGGTGGGAACTTTTATTGCATCCGCAAATGGAATTTCTAGACGAAGATCCCCAAGTGCCTTTTTGAAAGAATCATAGATTACCTGATCCGGTGCTTTCTTTTTTCGATCTGGATAAGGAAGCTTTTGCTCACCTTTCTTATTCTTATATTTTACATTTTGTAGGGGGTCAGGCTCTTTTGTTGCTTTCTTTTGTTGTTGCTTATCGCTTTTCTTCTTTTCTACTACAACAACTTCATCTTCATTGCTTGTCTCTTTTTCTTCTCTTGGACCAACTATCTCTGCATCAGAGTCATAACAGTCATCTAGTGCATCATTTTGGCCCTCCTTGGTTTGATCTTGTGTTTCTTGAGCAGTTTCATCTTGAGGATCCACCAGTGTATCATCTTCTTGGCTTGCTTTGAGAAAGGATTTCTCCTTTCACTCTTTTTCATCTTCATATTCTGGCGGTCCTATTGGTACTGTAACAATTGCACCTCTTCTTGTAAGTACATTAGTAGAAACAGGAATATCTATATCATCTCGAAGAAAAATTTGATAACCAGATGCTATTTGTTCACATTGGGTTTCAATCATACTAAGATACTTGTGAAATAATTTCATTTCTTGGCCAATCGAATCATAATTTTCCGTGAGTTCCGCCAAAATCTTTTTATGTTTTTGAAAATACTTATGCAGGTTATTATGAGATTTTTCTTGTCAATGTTTTAATTCTTAAAAAACTTTTCTAGTTTTATCTTCTTCAATAAAAACTTGTAACAAGTCTACTTTGTTTTCGTTAACAAGTTCAGAAGGTATACCTTTTTCTTTCATTGTTTTGCGAACTTCAGGCATAAGATCAGGATTTATACGAAGCATCCCTTTTTCTAGCTTAGTGTCGAAATCAGGATTGTATATAGAATCATTCTTAGCCCTAGTAGACATTAATTCCAAACATGATTTAACAATTAAATTATTAATCGATCCTCCTACTGATAAGTCAAGCAACTCCCTGCTTTGAGTATTAAGGCCATGGTAAAATAAATGGCAAATAGTTGGTTCAAAATAGCCATGATTAGGAATTCTATTGATCATTCCAAAGAATCTATCCCAGGCTTGTGGGTAGTTTTTTCCCATGTTCTTACTAAAGTTACCTATGTTCTTTCTAGTTTTAGTTACCTTTTTAAAAGGATTAAACCTGTTTATGAATTTGAGAATACAGTTTTCCCAACATTTAATGTAATGACAAGGGAGAGAATATAACTAGTATAGAGCTTTACCTTTAAGAGACCAACGAAAAAAATAGACGAGAGAAATCTCTTGGCAAACCTTTTGGTCCTAGTGTTGTCATCAAATCGTCAGACTCTCTAATATGTCTTCCTGGGTCTTCATCTTCCCTTACACTGAAAGCTTTTTCCTGTAAAATTTTAATAATTCCGCCATCAAATCGATATTCTCTAACTCCAGGGTTAGGAAATCCTATTGGTTGTTTAAGGAAAGCAGCGTTTGGAGTACTGTATTCCTTGAGAGTTTTCTCAGGTTTCTTAGGAGTTATCCTGTAAATGGACATGATTTCCATAAAATCACTCAGGTTTTCAACTTCAACTTTGTCTAATCTTAAAAGTTTTTCAATAATTTCTTCGTGCCTTTGAATAGGCACGTGCTCAAAATAATCTGGTAAATAGGTCCTACCAGAGCGTGTAGACCCTTTGTCTCCTAGGGAGACCATTTTGTAGTAGTCACACTTGAAATGTCAAGCGATAAACACTTAAGCTTAGCTCCCCGACAACAGCGCCAGAAAATAGCTTGATGTCTGTAAGTGCACAAATCGTTTGTAGCTAGTTTTGAAGTATAGATATCGATCCCACAAGGAGACCAAAGGTAAGTGTTTATGAATGAAGTCTTTGTAACACCCAAAGTTGTCACAAGACTTCGAGTGAATTGACTGCAAGTGTGGAAATGAGAATGGAATTTGGATTAAACTGGATGTATTTAAATAAAACTAAAATGTAAACTTCAGAAATAAATATCATAAAAGTAAAGAACGATTTGATTATTTGCTGTTTTCTGCAGATGACAAAAAAGGCGCGGGGAGATACAGTTCATGGTGATAGTGACTATGACAGGTGGACGAGTGGTAAGTGTAACAATTGTAATATTATAAGTATATGTGTAGGCGAGCAACCCATAATTAGCCGGAACTCCCCTTGGTAGATTTCATCCCAACTTCAATAATCCTACTAGTCTGTTACCAAAACCATGGTCAGACAGTAGACGATTAAGACCCTTCAGGTTGGTTAGCAATTAAGCTCCTTGGATCAGACTAATGCAATAAGCACGGTGGTTCCTCGTTATCCTCGAGTCTACTAGTTTTCCATTGATATACCCGTGTCACTCGGGGGTCACCAGTCTGCTAGCGAACAAGATTCTATCTATGTAGAACAAAGCATCATATTGTTTGGGCCCTTAATTGGACAACAAGCATTAGGCATCCCACAGATAGTTAAGCATACATAATATAGCAATTAAAATCAATCACAAACTAATGGAAAATATATGGAGGCACATCACATTCACCAATTCCTTACATCTCCCATGCCCAAGGAACTTACCACACATGAGATAAGAAAGCATCATCAATATAATTAAATAAAGGGAGTTCTTCTCAATGTTACTGTGGAGATCCACAATAGGAATAGAAAAGTAATCCAACACAATTCAAGATAGAAAGAAACAATCTCAAACCCTAATCTTGCAAGGTGAAAATACATCTCTCTCTCAAGTACAAATAATGCCTATGAGGGTGTGATGGCTAGGAGGTTGAAGATCATGGAGCGAGATGAAGAACGTCTTCCCCTTCTTCTCTGGATCTCTTCTTTCTCCTTTCTGGATGGGATGGCGGCTGATGTGTTATGATTTCGCGTCCGGCCTCTTCACGGAAGTTGTCCCTTTTGACAAGACAGAGGCGACGACAGCTATACGGTAGGAACTATATGGCCGGAAAAATGTTTCCGCCGTATAGTTGCTCGTTAAAGCGTCTGTTTGCCTCCTTTGATTGCTTCCAAAAAGAGACTTGCTTGTTTTCACCTGAATATTGTGTTTACCTTGTTAAAACCTTCTTTTGATGTTTAGAACCTGAAACACACATTAAAAACTAAGTTTTCTTTGCTACCGAAGTATTAGCGTTAGGTAAAGCTAGAAAACGATCAAATCCAGAAGAAAACTATCAATAAAAACCATCAAAAATATGTCGAATCTCACAATTATTAGTGACTGACCGGGAAGTTGTTCCCAGGTGCGCACGAGTGAGGAAAAAGTGCACAGAAAATACAATTGTTGGTCGGTGGGCCCAGTCTGGAGATCCTAGGACTCTACCGGGAGTGACACCCCCGGGGCCCGGCGGACGGGGTGTTACAACCATCATCCACTAGCTTGATATGGAAACAACATTAGGGGGTCTACACCCATCATGAAAAAAATTGTCACCTATATGTTACTCCACTAGTAATGAGTTATCTACTCTCGGATTTAGCCTAGTTACAACATATAATGTGACATTGGCCCTGGTTTGGTGGGATTACTTGTAGATCCGCAAACTATTATGTGGACATAGGCATGCCCTTGGTCATTTGGCTTGAAACATAAGAATGTTTGTGCATGGTAAGGCAAACTATTAAAGGCGTTTTTTCAAAAGTTTTCAAAATTAACGTTTGGCATTTTTAGTGGAAATTATTTTCCTTGAATTTTTTCAAAAGGGGATCAAATTTTTCGGCATGGATATTCCTTGTAAGAAGTTGAATGGTATGCCATACTTTCAAGCATGCATTTTCTATTGAATTTTCCAAAAGGGAACATGAGATCCGACTTTTCGTGTTTTTCATCCGGGTTAAATTCTAGTAGTACTAGTAAGTTGCACATGTGATGAATGCAAGAGCACATATCAATTGTAGCTAGTTTCGAAATAAGAGTATCGAACCCATAGAGATATATTTTGTTAAGGTTTTTATGCCCCTCGTCACTAAAGCGTTGGGATAATCTATTTCTTGGGGAGGTAGGATAGGAAACTAGCATATGACAATTAATGAAAGCGTTGGAAAATGGTGTTGTAACTCGACAAGGCTAGAGTGTTTTCATGGAGGTTGGATACACCACTAGCATATGACAATTATTCATGATTAGGATAATCTATTTATTTTCGTCATGATATGTGTGAAGAGATCTCAATAATAAGATGTTCACTATAGGACTCATGAGCGGTCGCTTCTTGAAGCGGGTATTGAGGTCATCTCTAAATAACCACTGCGATGCTTTAGAGCAATCACTCATATAGACCACCTTAATTAAGGATTACCCCATGGATATCGTAATAATTTTAGTGAATCTCTCTTAATTCCACCTTGGACTGTGTAGTTTATAAGCCAATGCTTGTAGTCACAAAGTAACACTGGACATACCCCCATACATTTACCAAAGGTATCTCCCTCTCTTTAGTCCCAAAGGCAAATGCTATATGGTCAACTTCACATACCATCTAAAGAGAGAGATTTAACACAATATCATAGATCAATGGATCATGGACTAAAGTAATAGATCATCTTTATTTCATTTCATAATAATGATAGGGTTTCTACATCTCTCCAAGAACAAAGGAAACTACTCACACATGAAAGCAATCAACAACATCATCATATTCAGATGGATGGATAGTAGTATAAAGATAAATCTAGTGCAAACCACAATTGTATTTGGAATTATAACAAGATCTAATGTATGTAATATGGGAATGGTAATAGTGATGGAGATGTAGCGGTTGATGATGAAGGGGATGATGTGATATCCTCCGATGATCCGTGAAGCAGCAAGGATTCGCCCTTCTCCTAGTTCCTCCTACAGATCCCTCTCTGGTGTGATGTTTCGAGGCTACAAGTTTCTACGAATGTCGGATCTCAGATCTGTCTTCGCGTGGTGGGAGTATTTGATGAGGCGGACACGCTGACAGGTGGTACGGGTGGATGGTACTGGCAAGATCCGCCTATATCACAAGTTGTTAAACCCTATGTAGCCTTTCCTTGCATCCTCTCTTCTCCCATGTGCGTGGTTAAATCATTTAAATGACATTTATCACTTAGAAATATCATATTACTGCATAACATGATAATCCCAATTGATATATTCACAAAAGGCCTAATAATTTGGGATCTTGTTGGAACAAGGACAAAAGGTGCGCGCGAGCGTAGTAAAATACCAAAAATCCTACTCTACTTGTGCAAAAACATAAGGTAAATATGCTTCAAAAATTGACTCATCAACTTCCCCAAGCTAGACTCTTGCTCGTCCCTGAGAAAAATGGTGGCTTATGGACAAGGTCATCATGTTCATGAGGCACGAGTTGTTACAATAAATGAGGCAATTTGAAGCATAATTACAACATCAGATATAGAACTGCATTGTGAGTTATATCATACTCTCACACATCACATGACTTGGAGGCTTCCACACCTTTTGTACCAATAGTTTATAATTTTTTTGAAGTTTAGGCATATTATAAAATCATCAAGCTCAATTAGATGATCACTTTATTGAGTAATGAATAATTCATGATCATTGCTTGAGTACCTTTTATCAATTTTCACTTTTCCTTTTATTAAAATTCTTTGACAGCAAATCCTTTTTATTTTTTTGCTTAACAATATCACTGGATCATGTTAATACTCTTTATGGCCCTTTTTGATTCAAACAAATGACTATAACATCATATCAAGATTTCCTTCTCATAATTTATCAATACTTTGTTGGTGTGGAAGACCCTAAAATCATAATAGTGGTACAAGTATCATAACACTCATCCTAATTTATACATGTAGTACAATAATCATAAATCAAAATATCTTCAAATATTATAAAGTCTCAAAATATCATTGGATATAAATCTTTCCTTAGACCAAAGGAAGCCGATAATGCAACTAATGCAAATTCTAGAATTAAGAACCTAACATAAGGTAAACAACTTAAAACTGGAAAATAGATTACAAGGCCCAAATAGATCCCCCAAGCTTGGAATCAAGCCAGGAAAGATCACATAAATCATTGCCATCTTCCTCTTGTTTCTCTTTGAGGCTGAAAGCATGGGAAATACACGTAAAATGAGTGGACAGTTCCGTAATACTATCATGTTGCTCTTTTATTATCTGTAGAGCAACTTCCTGTCATCAGCCATCTAAACAATAATCTTAGTTAGGAATTGGACCCAACCATCGATGTCATAAACTTTTTTCTCAAGGTATTTACCCATCAACCAGTAGGAATCAATCCCTTCCTCGATGGTATCAACACATGCTTTGGAAGTCTTTTCAAGGCTTACGATATTATCTCTAATCTCGTCATGTTTCCCTTCTTTCTGGAATGAGGAATCAGGAGTAAATTTGAGAGAGGATCCATGAAGGTTATACCTGTAAGGATTCGGTGGGTATTCTTCCTTGTTATTCCTTTGTTCCACATGCCTCAACATCTCCAACTTGCATGGGAACATGTACTCCCAATTGGGAAGTGGCACCACTTGAGCAGACTCTAGAGTTGAAGAGGACGAAGAATCCCTTTCGGGTTCCCTTCCTTTGGATTTTGCCGCAGGTTTCTCATCCTTCTTTGTCTAGATCTTCTTGATGTGAAAAGGCTGCATAGCTCTTGAACGATCAAGTAAGATCTGATGCATGATGATAGGGAAAAAGGTAGGTAGAGAACAAACCCTAGATTCAAGAGGCAAAAGAAAAAAATAAGGAATAGAAAGCAAAAAACAAAAGGAAATAGAAGTCAAGAAAAAGGTGTAACATCCCAGATTTTAGAATGGGAATGATTCATAGGAGTCATGTGCATTGCATAATCATCTTGCTAAAAAATCAAAATTAAAAACCTTTTGATCAAAACCCTGGTTTCAAAGTGCTTTTGTTTTTGAATTTGCCAAAAAGTTCCTACAAGGAATAAATAGGGATTTTATAAACCCAATATGTTGAACAAAAGAAAAGACTACAAAAATGAACCTAAATGATCTACATATTTTTATAAACATTTAGATATAAAAATCAAGTCAATTGGT
The DNA here is from genome assembly GCA_916181665.1 of Avena sativa. Taxonomy (NCBI): domain Eukaryota; kingdom Viridiplantae; phylum Streptophyta; class Magnoliopsida; order Poales; family Poaceae; genus Avena; species Avena sativa. Next base: position 619,836,720 of record OV702288.1, on the reverse strand, counting down.
TTATCTAATAAAAAGATATGAAAGAAATAAGAAATCAGCAAAAGAAAAGGCATAAAAAACCTAAACTAACCTAACCTACTTGACCCAGCCGGCGCGGCCTAGCTAGCCCGCTACAGCCTACCGCTTGCGCGTGCCGCACTGTAGCCGCGGCCCAATTTCGGCCCAACCAGCAACATCCCACCGGGATAACCCCCTCTCCCCTGTTTTTTCCTAACTCCTCTCCCGCTAACAAATGGACCCCACCCGAGTATTCTTCTTCATGATACTGGAGGTTGGTTTGAGCACGGGAATAGGACCGCGTCGATCCCTACTAAAGTCGTGCCTATTTTGTTCTAATCTTGCCACCTATGTGAGTCATCTTACCCATAAATACCCACACCTCTCGACTATGCATTTTTTGCCTCTTTCCGAACCCTAGCAGCCGCCCGGTTAAGCTCCCGGTCTCGCCGTTGCCATCGCTTCAGAGCCGAGCTCGATACCGATGATTCCATTTTCCCTCTCCCTTTTCCCCTTTGATCTTATTCTTCATCTTTCACCGCACCTCCTCATCCTATTTACCTTACCATAGGATCCCTGGAGCAAAGCCCCGAATGCACCGAAGTTCAGCACCAGAGGCCGCCCTTCGTTCGAGTCTCACGGGCGCCCGTGGAAGAGGAAGAAGATGCCGATCATGCCCTCAACCCTCCCATGACAAGGCGCACCTCGTGGGATTCTTAACCATCTCAAGGATCCGCCAGCATGTCACCGAGGACTACCATCCGTGCTCGCGTCGCTGTCGTCGACGTCCAACCGTTATTGTTGACCTCCAACCAAAGCGAGACAGGAAGATATTGTTCCTGTCCATCGGATCTGAGAAGGACGACCAAGATTAGATGCAATCTCCAAATCCGTACGAGCCAATCGATGAGCGCCACATCTTCGTCCATTCACCGCCAGCATTGGCACCCTCGCACTGACTCAGCTTCAGCCGCGTCAGAAACATATTCTAGGTATATTCTGTTCTATTTCAGAAAAATAATAAAAGACAGAAAATGTATTAATATTGCAAAACTCATATAAAAATATCTATAAGTCTAAAAATTGCATATAATATATCAATGAATTCAGATTTTTGTGTAGATTATTAATATGTATTTGTATCTGACTTTAGTGTAAGTATTTGTTGTGATTATTTAATTGGGTTAATACTCTTTTTAGAGTAATTAATTCATAAAAAATTAAATTAAAGATCAGAAAAATACAAATGATATACCCTTGGATTCACAAAAATGTGTAGAATTTTATTCCGCAATAAAATTTACACTTTGACCAATTAATATTTTCTAAAATACTTAAATCTTTTTAATTGTAATTAATTCATAGAAACATATCTACAACTCCAAATTTGGAAAATTTGGTGTCTATCAATTCAGAAAATTATAATCTACGCCACTGCGCCATTATTTGAATTTGTCACATTACAAAACAATTATCTATGATTTAACCACTAATTTAAGTATTTTGTCTATAACTTTTAGTCTATAAATCATTTTAAGATGAAACAAGTGGCAAATGAAAGCTATGCACATCATCTATCCAGTAGTATGGTGTACCAAAACTTTTGAAACTATTTTGTACTAAAAGTATTCAGATTCCAATAATGCCTCTTTTAAACCTATTTGTTTAATAGAAATACCTATGAAAGACTTTTGAACTTGTTTTTATTTTTCTAGCATGTATGCATATTGTTGTGTTGTGTTTGTGTTGTTGTATGTTGATTGCCATTATTATTTTCCACGATAGATTTCCCGGAGTGCGATTCTCGTGGGTGTGCTGACTGTTTGACCAAGAACTACAACTAAAGACAAGTGTCACTATCATAAATCTCCTATTGTTTTATTATGCATTTAGTTTTCAGTAGCTTTACATGTATAGGAAATGTTTTACCTTATACGCTATGCTATGGTGTGAGTACCCAATATAATTGCCATAGGTCCTCCAGTTGATTCCTTGATAGCCATCGTATTGTAGAATTGCTTAGCCATGATATTAGTTGCATGGGTGGTTTTCATGATACATACGAGTATGAGAAAGATTATGTTTTGCCAAAATGAAAACCACTTAATCAATAAATCATCTAGGTGGAATAGCATTGATTGGGTCATCGAGTGTGGTTTATGGTGGGGATTTCCACCCAGGCTTCAAAGAGATACTAGAAGGTCATGATTAGTAACTTCCATATACAGCCACATGTCATATGGGCTCTGACTTGACTGAGTAAGTTATTGGATCATGTCCCATTATGACTAGCATATGTAGGTGTTTATAGGATGGCACAGTCTAGGGTTACGCTCATGATTCTGTTTCTCGAAGGTCTTGTCCTAGTTTTCTCTCAAAAGGGGTTGATTGGGTCTTGTAGGTAAAGTGTAGTAGCCTCTATAGAGGATTAAAACTAAGTGCTTAGTCGTGTCCTCGGTAATGGACAATTATGAGTAACTTCTTTTGACGTAGTTGAAAAGTCTCATTCATTCCAATTTCTCTAATAAAATTTGATGGGTGAACTTAATGGGTTTTAGGAGCACTTGAGTGACTCAATGTGTCCATAGTTTATATTAGGATCTCTCGAGTGACTCGAGGTGTTCTTGGTTATTTTTAAGAAATAAAACTAATTTGAAAAGGTAGGGAAAACATTCCTTTCCATAAATATCCTGAACTCTACTAGCCAAAGTATGCATGTATATGTCAGGTTGCCAATTATGTTCACATAACAGTGCCATATTGCCAATACAATTCAATTGTATTGATCATTCGTGGCTGCAATTTTCATATTGCAGGATATTCTGAGGATGAGTAAGGTTTTCATTTAGGTTGTGAATCTTCACTTAGCATTTTGCATGTGGTGTGATGGAGCTTTTATTTATTGTTCTATGTTGAACTATTTTATTTGAGCTAGCTGTGAGCTATTCAACTTTGTAATAATTATATTCTTGGATCAATCGTTGTAATAATGTGATGCACTGATACTCTTTTATTCATCAAAACCATGTGTGCTAGCTAATCGATCCAAGAGACTAGCACGGTAAACACAGGATCTAATCTATAATAGGTTGGATCACTTCAGATGGTATCAGAGCATTGCGTTGACTATAGGTTTGTGACCTTAGAAATGGATTAGAAATAGGAGACCTCTATTAGGTGAACTATCATATTTTCTACTTATTAGAGTTCTTGTAATCCTTGTTTATCCTTTCCAAGACCTCTTCTTATTCAAAACATATAGATGTCCATCCATTTGACTAGTAGAAGAGATGATCTACCATTAAGACTACAAGAATTGGAAGATATTATTAGAAGTTTCTACAAAACATGTACCTATATGTGAGTTGGCCTACAAGTAAAACAATAAATAAGATAACACAAATAAATATCTCACCAAGTTTGAGTAGATATAGACCACCATGTTATATCTCTTTAGGAGATGATCGCTATCGTGTTAGCATATTGATCTTAGCAACTTATGTGGTATGACAATATTAGTTGCTTGTTTGTATGTACTGAACCACATTGTGTGATGCATTATTTTGAATCTGTTGTTTTGAAAACTCTAAATGTTCGAGAATTTTCGTGGAGATTTTACAAAGATTTTATGAATGCTTTTGGTTAAATGTTATGTTTTGTGGAGGTGGAGTTTTCTGCATATCGTTGTTTGCTGCGCGATTTTACATATTTTACTGGTAACTCAGAAAAATCTGCAAAAATATGATCTGGAGCGTAATTACCTATACAACCAGCAAAACAATTGGCTAAAATATCTGACGAGTTTAAGTCGGTCAGAAAAATTTGTGAAACCTGTTGTACTGTTTTGACAGATTTTGTGTATTGCTTATATGTTGGTCTGTTTTACCTTAGTGTTGTTTCCAACGTTTTTAAATATTTTGTGGGTGTATACTGATGGCAACAAAGGTTGTCACTTTTCGTTGGGACTCCAAGTGCAGAGTGTTTCAGCAAGCGTCTTTTTTTCACAAGGGTGACTCGAGGGTTTATATCAAACTCTCGGGGAATTGGCTATAAAGGATGTTTGTCTTCTCCTCTTCAAACAACCTGTAAAGTAAAATAAAATATCTTATGTCCTCAACTTCACCAAGTGGTTGTCAAGCACAAGGTTTCGTATTAATAATATGAAACAAAAATATTAAATAAACTAAAGTAAATAAAGTAAAGTAATGCAAACTAAATAATATGAAAGTTAGTAGAGTTGTTTTTGTGTTTGTATGTGTGATTGCAAATAGAGAAAGTATTTTTATATTTTCTAAATAATTAATTGCTAAAAATAAAGAGGATAGTAGATGCAAAGGAATGGTGTTTCTTATGATAAAAATCGGACCAGGATTCATGGGTTCACTTGTCTACTCTCTTTTTAAGTTGTAGTGATCACAAAAAAAACATCAATAATAAAGATCATGGAAACTCTATAAGTGCTTATTAAAAGGAATGAATATGTGCATCACATTCTAATATTAAGATGGAATACATCTCTATCTTATACTCCTCAAGAAAGGGAAATCTCCATGCAATCTTGATTTAAGAATAGATCGGAGTATAGCTTTAAGCAATATTATATGATGTTTGAAATACAAAACATGCTACCTTGATTTAACAAGGTCATCACACTGTCACGTGATAATTGTAGCACATGATTTCACTTTACCCCTAATGAGGCAGCAAAAGAAAGGTAAAAACCAAAGTAGACCTTGAATATTATGTGTCACAATTTAATCTCCACCCCTATGCTACTCCATCTAACACACACTTCTCCCCATACAAGTTCTTGCATACAAGTTGGATCAAAACTATCAATGATGAACGGGGTGCATGATATGCATCTATTAAAACATCTTACACAAAATAGATTCCAATCTCAAATATCAAATCATAGAACAAAGATCCATCATATAGGAATTACAAATATGACCATAATCATGTTGGACAGCTCATATTAGATCTATGATGAACAAGAGAGAGAGATCAAGCTACTGCCACAAACCCATAGCCCGGAAGTGGACTACTCCCTCCTCATCATGGTGACGAAGCCAGAGATGTTGGAGAGGGTGGAGATCTCCCCGGAGGTGGCTTCGGCAGAGTTTTCCCCTCGGCGTCGTCGAAGGAGGAGTGCGAGAGAGCTATTCTTTTTCTCACACCTTAGTGAATGGTAGAACAACAAGGTCAAAGAAAAATGGCTCTCCTCTCCACCCACCTCCCACCACGCACTGCCCTCCCACCCTCCAACCTCGCCGGTGGCCATGGTTCTCCTCTCTAGGCCTCATGGAGGGGCTCCTTCACTGGGATTTCTCCACAGGCCTTGCGCTTGCGGATCAGGTGCGTCGTTGTTTCAGATCTACAGTTCACTTCTCGCCTTCTCCCTCGACAAAGGAATTTTTCTTGGTGGCTTCTTTCTCCTATGCCTCATTCCCTCTCTCGTAAGAGTCGGTAGCTTTGGCTCTATAGTGTTGTATTGGTGGCAATCATGAAGGTTTTCGTGTTTTCAAGCTCTCTGATCGACGGTTCAGGTTTTCCGTGGCATCCAATTCGGTTGGACATTTCATTTACCATCTGAAGGACAGAGTCCGGCCGGATTTTTCTTGTCACTTCACGTTATACCGTGGTGACACGAGCAAGTTAGTGGACAGAGCTGCAACAGCCTGGTTAAATTCTTTCACAGATGGTTATTCTTGTTCAAGAGGTTCCATTGCAATTCGTACAAACTTGGATTTTCTGAAAAAGAATTCCCCTTTCGGCTCTGGTTTGGTTGGTCAGAAAGAACCTGTTTCTTATGCTCATGTCCCCGTTTTGGGTTGTGCTGCGAGCTCGCAGAAGAATATTGGTGATCATTCATTTTGTTTTGCGAAGGCTTCTTCTCCTGCTCACGATGATGTCAATATCCTAAAGTTTGGTTCTTCTCATACATTTCCAGTTGATCCTGCTCCACCGTCGTCCTCACCAGCGATCTATTTTGGTCAGTTTTTGGTGCCTATGGCCAAAGATCGGCAAGTGAATAATTTCACTCCAAAATTTGCGGGGCATTATTTCTGGAATAATTGCAGACGGGGTGTTAAATTCCTAGATCCTTTTTGGCTAGAAGGTGCCCTTGATTTGCACCAGGCAAAATATTCTGAGGAGGCAGTTTGGGACACTCTTAAATTCTTTGGTCTCCCGCCCTCTGAGATGGCTTTGTTTTTATTGGGTCGGTGCACCAAATGCTCGTCTAAATATCATGATACTGCAAACTGTCCTGATTTGATTGCTGACCAAAATCGTGGGTCCAGGTCTACGACGTGCTCTCGTTGTGGACTCTCTGGACACATGAGTAGAAACAGCAAGACTAAACGTAAATGGGTGATGGTTGTTTGTAAACAATGTAATAGATCTGGCCACTCAGCTAAAAACTGCCGGTTTAGGAATTTCTGGAGGCCAAAACAGAAAGATTTTGCTTCAAAACAACCTGCTATTGAGGATATCGATTCGTCTCTGAATCACGACACTGATATACATATAGAGATTGGTGCTGAATCACCCTCTGTTCTGGGCTCGAGTTGTGTTTTGGTGGAAGAGGAACAGTGTGTGTCACCTATTCATTCATCTAGCTTTGTGACAGTCCGTGGTTTTCAGTTTACTGTCACCAAATTTAAAGCTTTGATCTTCTTTCTCAGTCAGCAGTGTTACTATCCTTCGCTGTGCCTACCTGCAGTACTTGAGAGAAACATGAACGAACCTGCTATTCTGTCTGATGCGTCTGTTCTTTTGGAGTCTGTTGAGCAGCGTGGGGGTTTAGGTGTCGTGAATCTAGAATGGCATAAGAAAGCCCTGCTACTCAAGCAACTTCACAAATTCTACACTAGAGCAGATATTCCTTGGGTAAAGCTTGTTTGGTCTCACTATGGTAACAGGGTCCCTCATGCTCAGTCTAAGCGAGGCTCATTTTGGTGGAGAGACATTTTTAGTCTGATTGGTGAATATCGCAGTATCTCTCGATGTGAAATTGGGAGTGGTACCTCTGTACTTTTTTGGAAAGATTTTGGTCGCAGGGTGACTTATTATGCGACAAATTTCCTCGTCTATTTTCTTATACACTTGATGAGGATTTATCAGTGGCTGACCTCGCATTGGTGGATGATTTGCGCTCATGCTTTGCTCTACCGCTCTCTATTGAAGCATATCAAGAGTTTCAGTCTGTCTCACAACTACTCCTAGACACACATGTGGATAATATGGCTATCTATCAGCGGACATTTGTTTGGGGGACAGAGTATACTCCAACAAAGTTTTATAATTTTTTGTTTGCACGTTTGCCAAAAGATGACGCGCTTAATGCCATTTGGAAGTCCCAAACGATGCCAAAGCTAAAAGTCTTCTCCTGGTTGCTTATGGTGGATCAGTTAAATACTTGAGATTTAATGATCCGTAAGAATTGGCATTTTGACTCTAGTCCTGAGTGTGTTCTCTGCGCTGGTGACTTTCTAGAAACAAGGGACCATCTCTTTTTTGAATGTGAGTTCTCTAGCTCATGTTTGGCAGCTTTGAACATTTAATGGGACATGTCACTCCCGCTGACTGAGAGGTTTGTCGCAGCTAAGACAAACTTCGCCGGTCCCTGTTTCATGGAGATATTTGCATCTACTGCTTGGAATATTTGGAGAACTCGGAATGATCTGAGCTTCAAGGACGTCCCCATTTCCTTCAATCGGTGGAAGGTCAATACACAGAAAGATATCCTCTTACATAGATACAGAGTGAAACAATCCCTCATCCAACCTCTTGTTGAATGGTGCCTTTTCTTTTTTGTGTAATCCTTTTGTGGTTTTTACATCACTCCCTTCCTCCTTGATGTAAACTCTGAACTTTGTTGTTCTCTTTCTTTCATTATATATAAAATTACACCGTAGGGGATTCCCCTACGATAAAGGTGTCAAAAAAAATCTTCGATGGATCTGACTCTGTTTGGTGGTGTTTTCGTCTCTGGTGGCTCTCGTCTTGAGGATGCCCTGGAGGGTCCTTATATAGGGGTTTCTAGGTCAAGAGAAGTTTGTGGGCGAAATAATCAAGGCGATCGGATGGTCGTGGAGGGAGAAAGCAAGGTGGCGCGCCCACCAGGCCTAGGCACGCCACCCATGCTATCTTGGGCCTCCTGGCCGTCCTGGTGGAATTTCAGCGCTCCAGATGCTTCCTGTGGATAAATATTGGCATCCCCAAAAGTATAGGTCCATTTGACTTTGTTTAGGTCCTGAAACATCAAAAACATTGAAAATAAGATTTTTCTGCCCTGCAGAGTTATAACCAAAATAAAGGGGATCATTGGTAAATCCCCCAAAATCAATATAAAACAGGGATATAACATTATATATGATGCAAATATGTGGAGAAAACATGTTAACAAACTACAAAGTTCATGTATGCATTTTACATGCATCATATACCACTAAGATTAAACTTCTGGAGCAAGGTTTATGTGTGTGTTTGCTTGTTTGTTGCTTGTGGTTGAATGTTTGTATGATTGTTGTAATATGATCTTGTTTGCATGGGTAAGATCATTTAGTAGTTTCTTTCCCCTAGGATCTATTCTTCCCTACCTTAAACCTCTGAAGTTAGAATGATGTGTTCAATATATGGAGCATGAGTTAGTGGAAATATTTGGAATATGACGCCCCAATGAATGTGAATAGTTCATCTAATACAACAAAAGGATATGCAAGTATGAAGTGTTGCAAGTGATGTTATGTAGTAGATTATGCAACCCGAAGGTGTTGAAGTATCAAAATTTTACCTTTTGTAGTAGCTTTGTTGATTGAATACATGGGAGTCTATACTGAGCCTTGGTTTGTGCCCATGGAAACTATCTGCAAGGAAAGTAAGGATGCCTCAGTGATATAAAAAATGTGATTCGTCTATCCTCATGCAAAGTAATAGTTTGAGTGTGGGATGGATTGACCCCCATACCGAAATACTCTTATTATTCGCTCTTGTATTGTTGGCTTTGCGAATCTTGAGTGGCTTTTAGACCTTAGCAAAGAGCCGATGTTGAGCCTAGACCTTAGATTTGTATGATCTTACACCTTTACAAAAGCATTTGTTGCTAACCGTAGGAATGTACGGAAAGGATGAACCCTGAAGCTTGTTGAAAGGGTAATGTGAAGAAAACATTCCCTACTTGACCACCATGAGTGTTTTGCTAGTTCAAGTAGTGTTTGCCTAGAATCTGCCAATCCCAAGGTTCAAAATGTGCAAGGGGCATTGTGCCAATAAATGTCCATAAGAAAATCAATATGATGTCGAGTTAAATTCTCTTAAGGGGATTAGCCTCAAGAATGTATCCATAGTATGGAGAAGCTTAGAAGCCAGAATATGATCTTTGAGCGAGCTCCCGAACCTATTTGCTAGCCATTCTGAATCTCAAGGACGAGATTCATCTTAAGGGGGTTAGTCCGTAACATCCCAGATTTTAGAATGTGAATGATTCATAGGAGTCATGTGCATTTCATAATCATCTTAAAAAATCGAATTAAAAAAACCTTTTGATCAAAACCCTAGTTTCAAAGTGCTTTTGTTTTTGAATTTGCCAAAATGTTCCTATGGGAATAAATAGGAATTTTATAAACCCAATGTTTTGAACAAAAGAAAAGACTACAAAAAATGAACCTAAAATGATCTACATATTTTTATAAAAATAGAGACAAAAATCAAGTCAATTGGCTTATCTAATAAAAAGATATGGAAGAAACAAGAAATCAGTAAAAGAAAAAGAATAAAAAACCTAAGCTAACCTAACCTACCCGACCCAGCTGGCGTGGCCCAGCTAGCCTGCTACTGCCGACCACTCGCGCACACCGCACTGCAGCCGCGGCCCAATGTCGTCCCACCCGGAACTAGCAACAGCCCACCGGGACAACAACCTCTCCCCTGATTTTTCCTAACTCCTCTCCCACTAACAAATGGACCCCACCCGGGTATTCTTTTTCACGACACTAGAGGCTGGTTTGAGCACAGGAACGGGACCACGTCGATCCCCGCAGAAATCGCGACTATTCAGTTCGAATATTGCCCCTTAGTGAGTCATCTTCCCATAAATACACACATCTCTCGACCTATGCGTTTTTTGCATCTTTATGAACCCTAGTAGCCTCCCGATCAAACTCCTGATCCCGCCGTCGCCATCGCTTCAGAGCCGAGCTCGAGACCGATGATTTCGTTTGCTCTCTCCCTTTCCCCCCTCTGATCTTCTTCCTCATTTTTCACCGCACCTCCTCATCCTATTTCCCTTAACACAGGAGCCCTAGAGCGAAGCCTCGAAGCCACCGGAATTTAGCACCAGAGACCGCCCTCTGTTCCCATCTCAAGGCCGCCCGTGGAATAGGAAGAAGATGCTGATCATGCCCTTAACCCCCCCGTGACAAGGCGCACCTCGTGGGATTCTTACCCATCTCGAGGATCCACCGGAGTGTCACCGAGGACTACGTTCGAACTTGCATCGCTGTCGTCAATGTCCAATCGCCCCCATTAACCTCCAACCAGAGCGAGCCAAGAAGATATTGTTCATGTCCACCGGATCTAAGAAGGATGGCCAAGATTAGATGCAATCGCCAAATCCGTACGATCCAATCATTGAATGCACATCGTCATTCAGTCACCGCCAGCGTCAGCGCCACGTCGCTCCATGTCAGCACCCACGCGCCGACTCGGCTTCAGCCGCGTCAGCAGCATATTCTGGGTATATTCCATTGTATTTCAGAAAAGGAATAGACAGAAAATGTATTAATATCGCAAAAATCACATAAAAATCACATAATATATCAATGGATTCGCAATTTCGTGTAGATTATTAATACGTATTTGTATCTAACTTTTAGTGTAAGTATTTGTCGTGATTATTTAATTGGGTTAATACTCTTTTTAGAGTAATTAATTCGTAAAAATTAAATTAAAGATTATAAAGATACAAATGATATACCCCTAGATTCACAAAAAATGTGTTGAATTTTATTCTACAATAAAATTTGCACTTTAACCAATTAATATTTTTGGAATATTTAAATCTTTTTAACGGTATTTAATTCATAGAAACATATCTACAACTCCAAATTTGGAAAGTTTGGTGTCTATGGATTCAGAAAATTATAATCTACGCCACTATACCATTATTTGAATTTGACACATTACAAAACATTTATCTATGATTAAATCACTAATTTAAGTATTTTGGCTATAACTTTTATTCTATAAATCATTTTAAGGTGAAGCCAGTAGTATGGTTTACAAAAATTTCTGAAACTATTTTTACTAAAAGTATTCAGATTCCAATAATGCCTATTTTAAGCCTATTTGTTTAATATAAAATGCCTATGAAAAGCTTTTGTACTTTTTTTTCTTTTCTAGCATGCATGCATATTGTTGTGTTGTGTTTGTGTTGCTGTACGTTGATTGCTATTATTATTTTCCGCGATAGATTGCCTAGAGTGCGATACTCATGAGTGTGTCGACTGTTTGACAGAGAACTACAACTAAAGGAAAGTGTCACTATCATAAATCTCCTATTATTTTATAATGCATTTAGTTTCCAGTAGCTTTGCATGTATAGGAAATGGTTTACCTTATATGCTATGCTATGGTGTGAGTACCCAATAGAATTGTCATAGGTCCCCCAGTTGATTCTTTGATAGCCATCGTATTGTAGAATTTCTTAGCCATCATATTAGTTGCGTGGGTGGTTTTCATGATATATATGCGTATGAGAAGATTAGCCTAAGTGAAACCCACTTAATCAATGAATCACCTGGGTGGAATGGCATTGATTTGGTCATCGAGTGTGGTTTATGGTGGGGATTTCCACCCAGGCTTGAAAGAGATACTAGAAGGTCATGATTAGTAACTTCCATGTACAACCACATGTCATATGGGATCTGACTTGACAGAGTAAGTTATGGGATCATGTCTTATCGTGACTAGCATATGTAGGTGTTTATAGGATGGTACGGTTAGGGGTTAGGCTCATGATTCTGTTTCTCGAAGGTCTCGTCCCGGTTTTATCTCAAAAGGGGTTGATTGGGTCTTGTGGGTAAAGTGTAGTAGCCTCTACAGAGGGTTAAAAATAAGTGCTTAGCTCTGTCCCCAGTAATGGGCAATTATGAGTAACTTCTTTTCACGTAGTTAAAAAGTCTCATTCATTCCAATTTCTCTAATAAAATTTGATGGGTGAACTTAATGGGTTTTAGGAGCACTTGAGTGACTCAATGTGTCCATAGTTTATATTAGGAGCTCTCGAGTGACTCGAGGTGTTCTTAGTTATTTTTAAGAACTAAAACTAATTTGAAAAGGTAGGAAAAACATTGCTTTCCACAAATAGCCTGAACTGTACTAGCCAAAGTGTGCATGTATATGTCAGGTTGCCAATTGTGTCCACATAACAGTGACATCTTGCCAATACAATTCAATTATATTGACCATTCGTGGGTGCAACTTTTCATGTTGCAGGATATTCTGAGGACGAGTAAGGTTTTTGTTTAGGTTGAATTTCATCTCAGCGTGTTGCATGTGGTGTGATGGAGCTTTTATTTATTGTTCTATGTTGAACTATATTATTTGAGCTAGCTGTGAGATGATGGTTCCAAAAATAGCCACCTACCACTGCGTTTAAACATTGTTTTTATTTAAGCAATTGATAAGAAACTCCCTATCCTTACCACCAATGACTAATAATTACAAAGATATGCAAATCATTACATTGATTTTGTGTTGTGCAGGAAATGATGCTTTTTAATGAGAAATCTAGAGTCATAATGAATGTTTTTAGGAAGTCCACATGACCAAGTAATTCCGGAGCAAATGGCAGGCATCAGCAGCCGTAACGACCACTGGTACGGGCAGGTCCTGCCCGTACCATATGGCGGGGGCTTCGTCTCGTCAAAACCTACTACTTTCGTGAAGGCGCCTATATATTTTAAGGTCGTACCATATAAGCCATTCTCAGATTGTATCACAACACCAGCAAAGGAGATCCACCCCATGTTCATCCCTTCTATCTTCCATCCCCTCCATTAGCTATAGCCATTACTTTGTACTTGAGATCTCCTTGTGATTCGGCGACCATTTTAAGAATATTTGATTTCAATCTAAGTATTTTGTACAATGTTTTATATCCATTATCTTATTGTTATGAGTGAGTAGTCCTCACGGGCTGCGGATCGGGGAGAAACCTCGTAGCGATTATGTGCATCTCATCTATGGGAGCATTGTGTATTGTTTGAAAGAGAGATTTGTATCTTTGGTTTCTTTGTCTCTTGTCTCGATCTTTGGACTTGTAGGTACCCAAGACCCCGTAGGTTAATAAAGGTTTGAGGTGGGATACTTGGCTAGCGGCGATATCACAGGAACCCTAGTGACATAAATGGTAGTACGGTCTTCGCTTAGCGACCCATTCGGGATCACAACAACATCACCACTTAATGCTTTGATTTGTGTTTTACACTTAATAATCTTTGTAGCCTAGTTCTTCGCTGCACTCGGTTGGGTCAAAAGACTATCTCTATGCATGTTGTGATGGGTTCGTAGCATGGAAAACAAAAAATTTCTACCGCAAGAACGAACAAAACCCAGATCTAATCTAGATAAAAGCCAAGATCTAATCTATTAGACATGTGCAACGAGATAGATCTGTACTAACCCTCGTAGATCCGAAAGCGTTATGAGATTAGATCTCGGGGTTGATGTAGTCGATCACTTGTCGATCTCAAGATCGTGTGGACGATCCTTCCGGCGCCGCGTTCCGGCAGCGCTTCCGCAGTCGGTCACACATGCGGAGTCAAAGTAGACCTTCCTCTCCCCGTTCCAGCGAGCAGCGGAGGTAGTAGATCTTCTCCACGGAATCCCAGCAGCATGACGGTGTGGTGGTGGTGGTGGAGTAGAGATTTCTGCAAGGCTTCGCCTAAGCTGGAGCAGAGCGAAGGAGGAGGAGAGAGGCGGCGGCTAGGGTTTGTTATGGGAGAGATCTAGGGGGTGGCGCCCCCTCCCCTCTATTTAAAGGAGGAAGGTGCCATGGGAGGGGGAGTCCTACTAGGACTCCCCTCCCTCCTTGGCTGGCGGATTGGGAGGGGGAGGAGTCCTCCTCCCCCACGAGTCCGTGTCTTGCCCCACAAAGACTCCTTGATCCTTACTTGGTTTTCAAGAAAACTCCAAGAAATCTTCTAGAACCTTCTACAACATTCCGAAACCTTCTAGAATCTCCATACAAACACTCCGGAACATTTCCTAACTTAGAAAATGATCCCCAATATATGAATCTTATTCTCCGGATAATTCCGGATCTCCGCGTGATGTCCCGGATCCAATCCGAGACTCCGAACAACATTCGGTCTCCAACGCATATTCCATATCTACTTAAAACAACTTCGAACCTTAAGTGTGTCACCCTACGGTTCGTGAATATGCAGACATGATGAAGACACCTCTCCGATCAATAACCATCAGCAGGATCTAGAGATCCATAACGGCTCCCACATACTCAACGATGACTTCGTGATCGATAGAACCATTAACATACGAAACCAATTCCCTTTGTCACGCGATATTCTACTTATCCGAGGTTTGATCGTCGATATCTCCTTACCTAGTTCTACCTCGTTACTGATAAGTACTCTTTACTCGTTCCATGTTATGTCATCCCTTGTGACCTAGTCACATGCTTGCAAGCTAACTAGATGACATGCCACCGAGAGGGCCCAGAGCATATCTATCCGTCATATGGATGGACAAATCCCAATCTTGGTCCATGCGCTTCAACACATACTTTCAGAATACCCAATGACACCTTTATAACCACCCAGTTACGAAGCGGTGTTTGATGTCATCAAAGTACCCATCCGGTGATGGTGATTAACATAACCTCATGGTCGAAGGATTAGGTTACTATGCATTTGAAAGCTTACAACAATACAAACTTAATGACTTGATCTTATGCTACGCTTACTATGTGTGTGTGTCCATCACATCATTCTCCTAATGATATAACCTTGTTATTAATGACATCCAATGTCCATGATCAGGAAACCATGATCATCATTTAATCAACAAGCTAGTTCCACAAGAGGCTTACTAGGGACTATTTTATGTTTACAAAACACACATGTATCAGTGTTTCCTTATAATACAATTATAGCATGGGATGTAAACATTCATCATAAACACAAAGATATAATAATAACCACTTTTTATTATTGCCTCTTGGGCATATCTCCAACAGTCTCCCACTTGCACTAGAGTCAATAATCTAGATTACATGGTAATATACCTAACACCCATGGCGTTCTGGTGTTGGTCATGCTTTGCTCTAGGGAGAGGTTTAGTCAATGGATCTGCCACATTCAGATCAGTGTGTACTTTGCAAATCTTTATGTCACCATCTCAGACATACTCGCGAATAGCATGGAAACGTAACTTGATGTGCTTCAGCTTGCTATGTGACCTTGGCTCCTGTGCATTAGCTATGGCACCTGTGTTGTCATAGTAGATGGCCATCGGGTCCAATGCACTGGGAACCACGCCAAGTTCAGTAATGAACTCCTTCATCCATATGGCTTCTTGTGCAGCCTCTGAAGCGGCTATGTATTCCGATTCTGTTGAAGATTTCGCCACAACGCTTTGCTTGGCACTCCTCCAGCTCACTGCAGCACCATTCAAAATAAATACGTATCCAGACTGTGACTTCGAGTCATCTGGATTGGTGTTCCAACTAGCATTAGTGTAACCGTTTACAACAAGCTGTTCATCACCTCCATAAGAAAGAACCATACCCTTAGTCCTATTCAGGTACTTTAGGATATTCTTGACCGTTGTCCAGTGTTCCATTCCAGGATCACTTTGATATCTGCTAGTCAAACTAACAGCATGTGCTATATCCGGTCTTGTACACAGCATGGCATACATGATAGAACCTATGGCCGAGGCATAGGGAATATTATTCATCTTTTCTCTATCTTCTGCCGTAGCCGGACTTTGAGTTTTACTCAAGGTCTTACCTGACAACATGGGCACGAACCCTTTCTTGCTCTCTTCCATTCTAAACTTCTTTAGAACTTTGGCTAAGTATGTACTTTGTGAAAGCGCTATTAGGCGTCTTGATCTATCTCTATAAATCTTGATGCCTAGAATATATGCCGCTTCGCCAAGATCCTTCATTGAAAAACTATTATTCAAATAGGTTTTGACACTATTAAGAAGTTCAATATCATTCCCAATCAACAATATGTCATCTACATATAGTACTAGGAATGCTACAGAGCTCCCACTCACTTTCTTGTAAATACAAGCTTCTCCATAAGTTTGTATAAATCCAAAGTTTTTGATTACTTTATCAAAACGTTGATTCCAACTCCGGGATGCTTGCTTCAGTCCATAAATGGAGCGCTGAAGTTTGCATACCTTGTCAGCATCACTAGGATCGACAAAATCCTTGGGTTGTACCATATACAACTCTTCCTCAATGTCACCATTAAGGAACGCCGTTTTGACATCCATCTGCCAAATATCATAATCGAAATATGCAGCAATTGCTAACAAAATCCTCACAGACTTTAGCTTCGCTACTGGTGAGAAAGTCTCATCATAGTCAACTCCTTGAATTTGTCGGAACCCTTTCGCGACAAGTCAAGCTTTATAGACAGTAACATTACCATCAGCGTCTGTTTTTCTTTTGAAAATCCATTTGTTCTCGACAGCCTTACGGCCATCCGATAAGTCCACCAAAGTCCATACTTGGTTTTCGTACATGGATCCCATTTCGGATTTCATGGCTTCTATCCATTTGTCAGAATCTAGGCTCACCATAGCTTCTTCATACGTCACAGGGTCATCAGTGTTGTCCACCAACATGACGTTCAAGGCAGAGTCATACCAATCAGGAGTGGTACGAACCCTCGTTGACCTGCGAGGTTCGGCAGTAACTTCGTTCGAAGTTTCATGATCACCATCATTAGCTTCCTCTCCAATTGGTGCAGGCAGCACAAAAACATCTTCTAGTGCTGCGCTACTCTCAAATCCGAGTGAAGGTTCAATAACCTCGTCGAGTTCTACTTTCCTTCCAGTCACTTCTTTCGAGAGAAACTCCTTCTCAAGAAAGGATCCATTCTTGGCAACGAAAACTTTGCCTTCGGATCTATGATAGAAGGTATACCCAATTGTTTCTTTAGGGTATCCTATGAAGACGCATTTCTCCGCTTTGGGTTCAAGCTTATCAGGCTGTAACTTCTTTACATACGCTTCGCAACCCCAAACTTTAAGGAACGACAACTTAGGTTTCTTACCAAACCACAATTCATACGGTGTCGTTTCAACGGATTTAGATGGTGCCCTATTTAAAGTGAATGCGGCTGTCTCTAATGCATAGCCCCAAAATGATAGTGGTAAATCTGTAAGAGACATCATAGACCGAACCATATCTAAGAGAGTTCGATTACGACGTTCGGACACACCATTACGCTGTGGTGTTCCCGACGGTGTCAACTGCGAAAGTATTCCACATTTCTTTAAATGCATGCCAAACTCATAACTCAGATATTCACCTCCGCGGTCAGAACGCAGAAACTTAATCTTCTTGTTATGATGATTTTCCACTTCACTTTGAAATTCCTTAAACTTCTCGAAAGTTTCGGACTTATGTTTCATAAAGTAGACATACCCATATCTACTTAAGTCATCCGTGAAACTGAGAACATAACGATATCCACCACGCGACGCTACACTCATTGGACCGCACACATCGGTATGTATTATTTCCAATAAGTCTGTAGCTCGCTCCATTATTCCAGAGAATGGAGTCTTAGTCATTTTCCCATTAGACATGCTTCGCATCTTTCAAGTGATTCAAAATTAAGTGATTCAAGAAGTCCATCAGAATGGAGTTTCTTCATACGCTTCACTCCAATGTGACCAAGACGACAGTGCCACATGTATGTAGAATTATCATTCAATTTTATTCGTTTAGTATCTATGTTGTGAACATGTGTATCACTACTATCGAGATTCAATAAGAATAAACCATTCATCTCAGGTGCATTACCGTAAAAGATATTACTCATATAAATCGAACAACCTTTATTCTCAGACTTAAAAGAGTAACCGTCTCGCAATAAACAAGATCCAGATATAATGTTCATGCTTAACGCAGGCACCAAATAACAATTATTCAAATTTAAAACTAATCCCGAAGGTAGATGTAGAGGGAGCATGCCGACGGCGATCACATCAACCTTGGAGCCATTTCCAACACGCATCGTCACCTCGTCTCTTGCCAGTCTTCGTTTATTCCGCAGCTCCTGTTTCGAGTTACAAATATGAGCAACCGAACCAGTATCAAATACCCAGGCACTACTACGACTACTAGTAAGATAGACATCAATAACATGTATATCGAATATACCTTTCTTCTTGATGTTGCCGTTCTTCAGATCTGCCAGGTACTTGGGGCAGTTACGCTTCCAGTGACCAGCACCCTTGCAGTAGAAGCATTCAGTTTCAGGTTTAGGACTAGCCTTGGGCTTCTTAGCAGGTGCGGCAGCTTTATTGCCGTCCTTCTTGAAGTTGCCCTTTTTCTTAGGCTTGCCCTGTTTCTTGAAATTGGTGGTCTTATTGACCATCAACACTTGGTGCTCCATTTTGATCTCCACTTCAGCAGTTTTCAGCATGGACGATAGTTCTGGCAACGTCTTGTTCATGCAGTGCATATTGTAGTTCATCACAAAGTTCTTATAACTCGGTGGCAGTGATTGGAGGACACGGTGAATCCCTAACTCATTAGGAATCGTTATCCCCAACTCTTGAAGATTGTTTGCGTGCCCAGACATGGTGAGCACGTGCTCGCTAACGGAGCTTCCCTCTTCCATCTTGCAGGTAAAGAACTTTTCGGAGGCCTCATAGCTCTCCACGGCCGCGTGAGTCTCAAAAATGAGCTTGAGCTCCTTAATGATCTCGAACGGGTCGTGGTGCTCAAAACGCTTCTGGAGCTCCGTTTCTAAACCGTACAGGATGGCACACTGAACTGTGGAGTAATGATTTTTCCGAGTGGCGTAAACATTCTTTACGTCATCGGTGGCATCATCTGCAGGTGGGTCACCTAGCGGTGCTTCGAGCACATAGGTCATCTGACCATCCCTGAGGACAATCTTCAGACCACGGAGCCAGTCCGTGAAGTTGCTTCCATTGTTCTTAAGTTTTTCTTTCTCTAGGAACGCATTGAAATTGATGGAGAGATTCGCCATAATCTACAACAAATTTGCAAGTAGTTTAGACTAAGTTTATGATAAATTGAGTTCTACTTTAATTCTTAAATTAACTAGGTGAACTCCCACTCAAAACAACATCCCTCACATTGTCTTAGTGATTACACGAACCAAGTCCACTACACCAAGTCCGATCTTCACGAGAGAGGATGTAGTTTCATCGGCGAACAATCTTCATGTTCATCATATCACTTATATGACTCGTGCTCTACCTTTCGGTATTCCGTGTTCCGAGACCATGTCTGTACATGCTAGGCTCATCAAGATTAACCTTAGTTTCCGCATGTGCAAATCTGGCTTGCACCCGTTGTATGCACACATAGAATCTATCACACCCGATCATCATGAGATGCTTCGAGACGACGAGTCTTAGCAACGGTGCCAACTAAGGACGAACACTTTATTACTTGAAATTTAGTGAGGGGAATCATCTTATAATGCTATCGTCGCGATCTAAGCAATACAAGATTCATAAAGGATTAACATCACAGGCAATTCATAATTAGTGTGATATGATATGGCCCTTTCTCTTATGCCTTTGATCTCCATCTCCAAAGCACGAACATGATCTCCATCATCACCAACATTGCGTCAAGGTCAGTGGCGCCGCTTCATGGTTGTCCATCATCACCAGCAACTATTACAACTACTTGGAATAAAGCTATTACAAGATGAATAGACACGCAGGTCTTAACAGAATTAAAGACAACCATTAGGCTCCTGCCGGTTGCCATATTACAACAAGGATCATTGCATACATCAAATATAATCACAATCACATGATGGCCATATCACATCACAAAACCCCTACAAAAACAAGTTAGACGCCTCTAATTTTCTTTGCATGTTTTACGTGGTTTGGGGCTTTCGAATAAGAACGGATCTTACCTACGAAACCGAACCGCAACGTTGATACAAGTGCTATCAAGTGCAAAGTGTAGATTGGATCTATACTATGATGGGAGAGACAGACACCCGCAAAGCCACTTGTGCAAAGCAAGTTACACGTCAAGCGTGGAGCAAGTCTCATGTGCGATGACATGTAAGGTTAGCCCGAGCCGCTTCATCCCACCATACCGCAAGATGCAAAGTACACAAAGCAAAAGACGGCACGAGCACCAACACCCACAAAACCATTGTGTTCTACTCGTGCAACAGATCTATGCATAGATACTGCTCTGATACCACTGAGTGGGTTCGTAGCATGGAAAACAAAAAAAATTTACCGCAAGAACGAACAAAACCCAGATCTAATCTAGATAAAAGCCAAGATCTAATCTATTAGACATGTGCAACGAGATAGATCTGTACTAACCCTCGTAGATCCGAAAGCGTTACGAGATTAGATCTCGGGGTTGATGTAGTCGATCACTTGCCGATCTCCAGATCGTGTGGACGATCCTTCCGGCGCCGCGTTCTGGCAGCGCTTCCGCAGTCGGCCACACGTGCGGAGTCGAAGCAGACCTTCCTCTCCCCGTTCTAGCGATTAGCGGAGGTAGTAGATCTTCACCAAGGAATCCCAGCAGCACGACGGTGTGGTGGTGGTGGTGGAGTAGAGATTTCTGCAGGGCTTCGCCTAAGCCGGAGCAGAGCGAAGGAGGAGGAGAGAGGCGGCGGCTAGGGTTTGTTATGGGAGAGATCTAGGGGTGGTGCCCCCTCCCCTCTATTTAAAGGAGGGAGGCGCCATGGGAGGGGGAGTCCTAGTAGGACTCCCCTCCCTCCTTGGCCGGCAGATTGGGAGGGGGGAGGAGTCCTCCTCCCCCACGAATCCGTGTCTTTCCCCACAAGGACTCCTTGATCCTTACTTGGTTTTCAAACAAACTCCAAGAAATCTTCTAGAACCTTCCAGAACATTCCGAAACCTTCTAGAATCTCCATACAAACACTCCGGAACATTTCCTAACTTAGAAAATGATCCCCAATATATGAATCTTATTCTCCGGACAATTCCGGATCTCCGCGTGATGTCCCGGATCCAATCTGAGACTCCGAACAACATTCGGTCTCCAACGCATATTCCATATCTACTTAAAACAACTTCGAACCTTAAGTGTGTCACCCTATGGTTCGTGAATATGCAGACATGATGAAGACACCTCTCCGATCAATAACCATCAGCAGGATCTGGAGATCCATAACGGCTCCCACATACTCAACGATGACTTCGTGATCGATAGAACCATTAACATACGAAACCAATTCCCTTTGTCACGCGATATTCTACTTATCCGAGGTTTGATCGTCGGTATCTCCATACCTAGTTCTACCTCGTTACTGATAAGTACTCTTTACTCGTTCCATGTTATGTCATCCCTTGTGACCTAGTCACATGCTTGCAAGCTAACTAGATGACATTCCACCGAGAGGGCCCAGAGCATATCTATCCGTCATATGGATGGACAAATCCCAATCTTGGTCCATGCGCTTCAACACATACTTTCAGAATACCCAATGACACCTTTATAACCACCCAGTTACGAGGCGGTGTTTGATGTCATCAAAGTACCCATCCGGTGATGGTGATTAACATAACCTCATGGTCGAAGGATTAGGTTACTATGCATTTGAAAGCTTACAGCAATACGAACTTAATGACTTGATCTTATGCTACGCTTACTATGGGTGTGTGTCCATCACATCATTCTCCTAATGATATAACCTTGTTATTAATGACATCCAATGTCCATGATCAGGAAACCATGATCATCATTTAATCAACAAGCTAGTTCCACAAGAGGCTTACTAGGGACTCTTTTATGTTTACAAAACACACATGTATCAGTGTTTCCTTATAATACAATTATAGCATGGGATGTAAACATTCATCATAAACACAAAGATATAATAATAACCACTTTTTATTATTGCTTCTTGGGCATATCTCCAACATGTTGCCTCTCAGGGGCTCTAGTATATTAGGATGTGTTGCCCACACAAGCTTAATTCTGTTAAAACATCACACATGACTATGCTTAATATTATGTTTTATCTCATATGATGTACAACTGCAGGTGGATCTTCAACCTTGGCCTATCTCCATCCATTGACTCAACCCATGATAAAGTAAACTAGACTGGTCTGGTAAATGAAGGTAAAACAAAGAAAGAAAGCCTTGTAGACGTGTCTTTTTTATTTCCTATTAGCATTGTTTCCCAAGGTTTTATTAAACCTATGTCTTATAGGGAAAAAGGCTATTATACTACATCCATAATCCGGATCGAAGGTATCAACCCTTTTTCTAGCACCGTTGCACGGAAGCAATTTCACTATCCTGGTGAGGTCACTAGAGACCTTTTTTAGTTTTATTATTTGTTTGTAGTTTATTTCTTGTTATTAGTTTACTTTCTAGTTATCTATTTGAAAACCCGAAAAAATAGTGACTTGTTATTTGTTTTCTAACTTAAAAAATACCAAAAATATAAGAGCCATGGCTCAAAAGAGACTTGGGGTGTATGCTACTCCCATAGATGATTTTACTCGTGCACCTATTACTCAGCCCGTTGTTGATGCATAAGCATATGAAATTACGCCTAACCTTTTAAGTTTGGTTCAGCAAAACCAATTTGGAGGCTCATTTTCTGAGGATTCAGGTTTGCACTTAAATAGTTTTACTAAAATTTGTGACATGATGTGTATTAAGGATGTAGATCCAAATGCTGTTAAATTATGATTGTTTCCATTATCTCTTAGAGGGAAGGCTAAGGAATGGTTGCTAGCTCTACCTAAGGGCACTATTAAATCTTTGGAGGAATGTACTGATCTCTTTATGACTAAAAATTTACCCTAGCTAAAACTATGCAACTAAGATCCAACATTACAAGTTTTAAACAAGAAGATCGTGAGCCACTAACGCTTGCATGGGAAAGGATGAAAGAAGCTATAATGAATTTTCCTAGTCATGGGATGGAAGAATGGCTTATATTACATTTATATGTAATAATGGACTTAACCTAATGTCTAAGTCTATGAAAGATACTGCAGCAGGATGAACAATCATGGGAAAGCAAGTGAGTGTTGCAAAGAAATTATTTTATTATATGCAAAATAACCATGCCCAATGGCATGTGGAAAGAACATTGAAAAGGGTGAGTTCAATCAGCGAGGTAAACAACGAAGAGCTTACATCTAAGGTAAACGAGTTACTCAACATAGTAAAGGGTAAGGAAGATACCCAAGTTAATGCTATCGCTACCAATGTTAATGATGTTAATTTTATAGCTCGCACTCCTTATAACCCTGCTTGGAAAAACCAAAATTTTGCTTCTAATGTTAAAAAACATTATTCTAATCATGCAGTAGCTCCTTACAATAATTATGATAATCATAATGGAGCAAATCATGGCAATCTCTCGTTTGGGCAAATTGTTAGAAACTTTATGCAATCTCAAACCGAGCAAAATAATATACTTATTAAAATCACGGAGAACCATGAAAGTAGTACAGGAAAATTATCTAATCAAGCCGTTGCAATTAGAAATGATGTGCAGACTCTACAGGAAAGGATAAAGACCGTGGAGGCTCAATTGGGCAAGGTAGCTGAGAGCCAAGCTCTCATACTAACAAAGTTTGTTGAGAAGCCTGAGCCAAATCCGGTAGAAGACCTCAAGATGATGAGGATGGAAACAAATGAGTGAAGCCTGAAGAGCTGGATTATGGCAACGCACCTTCACTTGAATAGACCATCGAAGATCTACTAAAGATGATCACCGTAAAGAATCCCGTTATAGAACAAGGTAATGATGCTATGTACCAACAATTTATTCAACAAGTAGCATCTAAAGTTCGAGATTTAGAGATGGAGTATAAAAGACTAGCGGATAAGCTTCCTGCTAAGCTAGATGATATATTTTAGCCCACTATTAAAATTAAGATTGGGGTTAATGAGATATCTGCACTTTGTGATCTTGGTGCAAGCATCTCAACAATTTCCAAAAGTCTATTTGACAAGTTAAACTTGGGCACTTTTGCAACCACTGAAATGAGACTCCATCTAGAGGATTCAACTTATAAATAAGCTATTGGGATAAAGGAAAACATAGTTGTTGAAATTAAAGGAAGTCCCGCTCTTATTGATCTAGTTATAGTGGCACTACAAGAAATATGTTGACTAGTGACCTTTTCTTAACGACCGTGAGTTTTTTGGTCATAGATCTATGACCATTTCGAACCAACTGGTCGTAGATCATTTGGGAGGATACAAACCCTTAAAAACTATGACC
This sequence comes from Avena sativa, assembly GCA_916181665.1. Taxonomy (NCBI): domain Eukaryota; kingdom Viridiplantae; phylum Streptophyta; class Magnoliopsida; order Poales; family Poaceae; genus Avena; species Avena sativa. The sequence goes on along the minus strand of OV702288.1, from coordinate 619,812,206 downwards.
TTTTTTGCCAGGAAGGTCATAGTTTGCTTACACCAGTTGGTCATAACATAGACATCGCTAGTCTATGACCTTAATTTTAGGTGACTATGACCAATTTAATTGGTCATGGGTGCTATTCTTGATAACTTAAGAAAGATCAATGGCCACCTCAGCGGGTTGATCTAGGTGTCACGTCCATGTGTCAAGTTTCGTTGACGTGTCGGCTTACATGTCATATCCATGTATTAATTTACGCTTATATGTTGTATCCATGTGGCTTTGGCTTTGACTTGACGCCGACTGAATATTTAAAAAAAATATAGGAGGCAGCGATCGAACTGATAACCACAACCTCAAAGTGTCTACTTGATGGTCTACCAGCAGACCAACGATATCGCCTTAGACCAATTCGAGTACCGCACCCTTTTACCAATTTCGCGACCTCTCTTGGTCGGGATTAATTGAAGCAAAAATGGGTAGCCGAGATATTTGGACCCATGAGCTCAGATGTCCAGCATTTCCAACAGGGTCTACCACCACACCAATAGGGTCTACCACCACGCCACCCGTCATAGATGAATTACTATGACCTTTCTATGACCAATATTTGGGGTCACTAGTTAACATATTCCTTGTAGTGGGGACATGCGTGAAGATCCCATAGCATCTATATATAATTCTAGGTAGGCCATTCCTAAGAGCTATTAAAGCTCTAATCAATTTACATGAAGGGAATGTGAGAATAGGACTACCGTCTAGAGATCCTTTTATAGTCCACTCCCCTAGGAAGAAAAAGGCCAAACCTAATCACGATGATGGTAAAATTACACTGAAAGCCAATTACTTTGGAGTGGGTGTTCCAATCACCAAACCTAAATGATCACCATCTGGGTCAAGCTAATTGACCTTAACTAGAAGCGCTTGATGGGAGGCAACCCATGTGAAATAAAAGTTTTTTACTCTTGTGTTAGTTTAGTTTTGTTTGTTTTTGTTTTTGTTCTGATTTTGTTTTTAATAATGAGTCTTCAAGAAGACCTTTAGAGAGAGGAGGACAAATAAGGTAATCATCAATCTTTTATTTTACTAACACATGGCCTAAGAAGTATTACTGATTTTTATGAAGTCTATTTGCTGTTATTTTGTCTTTTGCTAAGATGTGTAAAGACGCACAAAGCTACTAACCAAATTCTATGAGTTTTTCAGATTACTAGCCGAATAACGACCAGTGGTACGACCGGAAGGACCCATACCGTGCGCCCGTACCAGTCGAGGCTTTGGAAAATAGAAACTTTGATTTTTTTGCCACAGGACCCAGGGGTCGTAACGACAACTGGTATGGTCGGAGCCGCCCGTACCACGTGCCCATACCGTACCCTCGAGCAAAACATAAGATTTCAAGGAAATGAACTGCCTGCATAACGACCAGTAGTACAGGTGCGCGTGCCCGTACTGAATGTGTCACCCCCAAGGTTTGTTACTCGGTACGAGCGGGCTCCAGCCGTACTGCCTGCCCGTACCACATACACGGCAGCCATAACATAGGAGGAGATAACCCTAAATCCCCAAACACAAACTTTTCTCTTTCTTCTTCCTCCAAACTTCAAACCACCTCCATTGGATCTTCAAATTTACTCAATTTTTCTTTGATTCCTCGGACCCAATCGATCTAAGGTATGTTTCTCCTCCGATCCCCAACTTATTTGCAACAAAACTCTGCTCAATCTTTCACCATTAGCAATCTAGACTTAGGTCTTGTTCTTGAGCTAATCTTGATATTGAGCATGCTTAGTATTGTTTTTAGAGGAGTTTATTATGTAACAGGTGTACATGATCAGTTATGCTATGTTTCTATTGGACTAAAAATTTAATTAGCAATATTTTTAGTACATTGAATGTACCAAGAACGGGCTTCATTAATAAGAGTTTGGTTAAAGAGAGTAGATTTAACCTCATTATGAGTAAAGATATCAAGACGAAAAGTCCCACAAGTTTATTCAAAGAATCCTAGGAAGCTGCCAGGAGTGACACCCCCAGGGCCTGGTGGATGAGGCATTACAACCATCATCTACTAGCTAGATATGGTAACGACATCAATGGGTCTACACCCATCGTGAATAAAATTTTCACATATATGTTACTCCACTAGTAGTGAGTTATCTACTCTCGAGTTTAGCCTAGTTACAACATATAATGCAACATTGTCCCTGGTTTGGTGGGATTACTTGTTGATCTACAAACTATAATGTTGATATAGGCATGCCCTTGGTCATTTGGCTTGAAACATAAGAGTGTTTGCACATGGTAAGGCAAACTATTAAAGGAGTTTTTTCAAATGTTTTAAAAATTAATGTTGAGCATTTTTAGTGGAAATTATTTTCCTTACATTTTTCAAAAGGGGATCAAATTTATCGGCATGGATACTCCTAGTTAAAAGTTTAATGGTGTGCCATACTTTTAAGCATGTTTTTTCTCTTGAATTTTTCCAAAAGGGACACGAGAGCCAGCTTTTCATGTTTTTCATATGCGTTAAGTTCTAGTAGTACTAGTAAGTTACACATGTGATGACTGCAAGAGCACAGATAAATTGTAGCTAGTTTCGAAATAAGAATATCGAACCCACAAAGAGCTATGTTGGTAAGGTCTTTATGCCCCTTGTCACTATCTACCAATAAATACTTGTAAGCTGCCTTTGATTTCAAGTAAAGGGTGTTTGAAGGATTTGGTGATTGAATGCAAGAAATTAATAAAACAAAGTAAAGTAAGCAAGTAATGAAAGCGTTGGGAATCGGTGTTGGCACTTGATAAGGCTAAAGTGTTCTTGGGGAGGTAGGATACACCACTAGCATATGACAATTATTTATGATTATGATAATCTATTTCTTTCATCATGATATGTGTGGAGAGAGCTCCATAATAAGATGTTCACTACAAGACTCATGAGAAGTCGCTTCTTGAATCAGGTATTGAGGTCATATCTAAGTAACCACTGTGATGCCTGAGAGAAATCACTCGTATGGACTAAAGGGGTTCCGTGGCAGAAAACAATAAATTTTCCTACTGCGAGAACGTACCAACCCAAGATCTATCTATGGAGAAGTACAGTAACGAGCGGATACGGTGATCATACCTTTGAAGATCAAGAAAGTGGGAATACTTTCCCGCAAAATGTTGTTGATGAAGCCGAGTGTCGCGGACCTCAAGGTCTAGAAGGCTTCAAGCGTCCAGCACCACTATTGGTGATGCCTCGTCGAGCTTTACATGCCTCTAGTGTAAAGGATGTCTCCCAAGCCCCGGTCTATCAAGGCAGCAGAAGAAGAACATCCGGACCGAATCCAGCGGCATGATACATTGCAAACGTATCTAAATTTTTTGATGTTCCATGCTTGTTTTATACTCCAGCTTCCATAGAGCCAGCTGCCTGTTAACAAGATGCCATAGAGCCACAGTTTGGAGTATTTTTATACACTTTCTTAGACTAACCTATTAACAAGATGCCATAGAGCCAGCTGCCTGTTTTCTGCTGTTTTGGTTCCAGGAAAGTCAGAAAATGAATATTCTCGGAATTGGACGGGACAAAAGCCAAAGTCAATATTTCACCGAGGGGGACACGGAGCCAGAAGACGAGACGGAGAGGGGCCAGGGGTCGCCCACATCACCTAGCCGCGTGGCCAGGCCTGGCCCACGCCAGGGGGTGGTGTGGCCGCCTAGGGCACCCCCTCGACCTCCCCTTTCGCCTATAAGATGACTCCGATACAGAAACCATAAGTACCCAATCAAAATTCCACGAAAGAGTCTGTGCCACCGTCATCTCCATCCCTAGATCGGGAGGGATCTAAAGCTATTCCCGGCACCCTGCTAGAGGGGAGAATTCACCCTGGAGGCCTTCTTCATCACCATGCAAGCCTCCGGTGTGATGCGTGAGTAGTTCATCCTTGGACTACGGGTCCATGTAGTAGCTAGATGGTTGGTTCTTCTCCTTTGTGCTACCATGTCTAGATCTTGTGAGCTCTGTTCATGATCAAGATCATCTATTTGTAATCCTACATGTTGTGTTTGCGGGGATCCGATGGATATTGAGATGCTATTTGAGATTGATTATTGATTCTATCATGTCTTTGTTATTTGTGATCTTGCATGCTCTCCGTTGTTAGTAGATATCTTGGACGGGTAGATGCTAGCAACTCCAAGAGGGAGTATTTATGCTCGATAGTGGGTTCATGCCTCTAGTAATCTGGGGAAGTGACAGAAATCTCTAAGGTACTAGATGTGATGTTGCTACTAGGGAGAAAACAACAATCCTTTGTTCATAGAAAAATCGTATTGTTTACTTTACATGCAATGCTTAATACAATTATCTGTTGCTTGCAACTTAATACTGGATGGGGTTCGGATGATAACCTAAAGGTGGATTATTAGTCATAGATGCAGTTAGATTACAGTCTATGTATAATGTTGTAATGCCCAATCAAATCTAATAGGAGTCAAGATGATTAGTATATGCATGTATGCTTTCTCAATGTTTGTCATTTGCCTCGCTGTAATTTGTTCACCCAACATGTCATCTATCTTAAGGAGAATCACCACTAGTGAACTATGGACCTCGGTCCTTTCTTTTACCATCAATCTACAACTATTTACTATTTTCTGTTAACTTTCTGCAAGCAATTCCTATCTTCAACACAATACGTTTAATCCTTTGTTTTCAGCAAAACCGGTGAGATTGATAACCTCACTAAGTTGGGGGCAAAGTTCTGTGCTTGTGTTGTGCAGGACTCCAAGTTGGAAACAACACCTTGGAGGTGTTTCCTTGCTCCTACTGGTTCGATAACCTTGGTTTCATAACTAAGGGAAAACTTGTTGTTGTGTTCATCATACCTTCCTCTTGGGGTTCCCCAACGAGCTCGATATATTTTGGGCCATCAAGCTATTTTCCTGGCGCCGTTGCCAGGGAGTCAAGGACATCTTCACAAGGGGAGTACCTCATAACAAATCTCTTTATTTTGTTTTATTTTTTTGCTTAGTTTATTTTTGCTTTGTTTGCTTGTTTCTTTATCAAAAACACACAAAAAAATTAGTTGTACTAGTTTTCCTTCTTTATTAAAAACACAAAAAAATATTATTAGTTCCTACCTTAAGTTGCCATTATGTCTAGCATTGATCCAATCACTATGTCACCTGCAGAAATGATTTTCACTTTCAAACAAGGAATTGAAGAGAGTTTCAAAGAAGCTTGGTCTAGGATCTCTGATTTACATGAAAAAACTGAACCTAAAATGACCCAAAGCTTGTTTCTTAGCAGCTTCTACTTTGGAACTGCTCTTTGCTATAGACATGCTTTGGATGCTGTGGTAGGAAGAGATTTCCTCCAATGTAATGAGGATGAAGCTTTTAAAGCCATAAAGAAATTGGTCTTAACTTACAACTTGCCTAGCAAATCTGATTCTTCCTTTATAAACATATTTGCTAGATTGAACACTCTTGAGACCCACAATACTTGTTTAAAAGAATGCTATAATATGCTTAAAGAGCATCATGATTATGTTCCAATAAATTCTAAACCCTCAAAATGGCTTCCTACGGTAAAGATTGTTATAAATAATGAAACTTTTCATTCTCGCTGTGATATCGTGTCTAAATTCTATCTTATGCCTAAAGATATCTATGAATCTTTGAATCTTTGGGCCCTTTCTGAAGGAGGATAAGAAATATTCCTTGCTAATAATGCCACAATATTACCATTGGAATAGCTGAAGGAGTGTTTACAAAGATCCTAGGGAAAATGGTTTCTACTGATTATCTTGTTATTGAATGTGTAGGAAAAGGACAAATTACACTTGGAAGATCCCTATTAAAACTCCTTGGAGCAATAATAGATGTGGAAAAGGGCACCATGTACTTTGCTTCTCCACCAAACAATCATATGTTCCCCAAGGTTAAGAATAAAAGTAAGATAGGTAAGGGCAAGAAATTTGGTTTTAATGCTTCTTCATTTGAGAATACTTGATCCTTTTTCTGTATTCTTATGCCTAACTTAAAGGCGTTAAATAAAAGTACTTATTGGAAGATAACCCAAAAGTTTTAGATGAGTCTTGGAAGTTATTACCTCTGTAATGACCTCTCCTTATCCTTTTTATTTGCTTTTTGTGCGAAGAGTAACCTCTAATGAGAGAGAAGTAATGCTTGGGAAAGTTGCTGTCCTAAAACATATTTTTGTGCTTCGCTGTAAAAATTTGTGTAAAATCTCTATACATCGGTATTAGCTGTGATGTTTTGTGCTTATGCCCCAGGTTGTTATCCAACTTTCATTAGTTCAACACTTTTCGATTTGAGCAACAGAAGGTCTTTGAAAAAATTGGTTTTTACCTGCTGGTCTGTTTTGACAGATTTCTGCCATTATTTGCATTTGGTTCTTGTTGATTCCTTTTCTTTTGGGGAATTGAGCTTTTTGAGGGAAGTGCTATAGTAGCTTGTGTTTTAATGGACGTTTTATTGGTGTTGAAACTGAACCCAAAGACTTATTATCTTGAGTACACTAATGTTGCTAATAAAGATTGTGTGAAGTTTTGTATGAAGGAAAAATTTCAGGTGTAAGGAAAGAGTGATGTAATGAGATGAAGAATGGACTAAAGCTCAAGCTTGGGGATGCCACCCGTGTCACCCCAAAAAATATCCAAGAAGTACAAGTGTCAAATCTTGGGGATGCCCAAGGCAACCCCTTCTTCATCGATAAACTCAGGTTTCTTCCAAACACTTCATTTTTATTGTTTCATGCATAGTTGTGTTGTTCTCGGAGCGTCTTCGTTTTTTTTGGTTTTCATTTGCTTGGTTTTCTTAGTTTGCTTGAATAAATTGGTTGGACCCCCTCATTCATACGTTATTTTTCAAATAAGTTTGGTTTGTATTGGAAAAGAGTAGGAAAAGTTCATGCTTAAGTGGTAAAAGGAGCTTGTTTTTTACTGTGGCCTATGCTTTATCATGTCATACTTTATATTGTTTTGGCTTTATGCTTAGTGATTTTTGCTGTAGCATGACATGTTACAAACAATTGAGATTGCTTAATTTGCCTTGAAAGAATCATGCGTTGTTTTAGCATATTAAAGAATAGTATTGTGGTATTCTCCTTTGATGCTTTATTTGGGTTGACTTGGCGCATGCTCACACCATGTTATGACTATCCCAAGTCACCATAGCCTTTATGATCCTTTAGTTTTCGACTTGTAATATCACTTTATGCTTTAATTAATGATGTTTTGTCGCTTTGCATGATTATGGCCATTATTGCTCTCTTAGTTGGTCGCTCCCAGTCTTTTGCTAGCCTCCAAAACCAAGTATGAGTTCCACTCATGCATCCAACTCCAAATAAAACCAAGTTATCCCAAAGAGTCCACCATACCTACCTATTAGCATTTGCTATTCCAAGTATATTCATGCTTTTATCTACCTTCCGAATTAAACTTGTTATGTGAAAAATAGTGATTAAAGCTCTCACGAACTTGATGGCACACTTTACTTTCTTGCACTTAATAATCTTGAAACATTGTGTCCATCTTTGTTGCGTATATTCTTGCGCTTTATAAGTTGAAGTTACTAGAACCATATATCATGGGGAACGCTTTCAACATTGCACTTATATTCCGTCGATATCATGATTCTTTTGCTTATGGATCCAGATGGTGTGAAATAAAAGGGGAAATTGTAAGATCATGGAGTTTGTATGTGTGTTAGAGAAATGCCTGGGCCGCTAGACTAAGCCATGCCTAATCATGGTGGAAACTTGCAGCATAACCATAATGAGCACTCTATGAAGAATCCTCAATAAAAACCTATGCAAATAGCAAATAAAAAGATCGCTGAGATGCTCATTGTGTGCTTGCCTTGTCATTTTGATTATGGGATAGCTCTTGTATCATGTGCAACCGTTGGCGGTTCTCTATGATACATATGTACTTACAATGACAAGAGCTTACTTGTGACTAAATTTGAGTAGCATGAGGTTCGGTACTCATAAGTAAGGGGCATGAGATTTCAACTTATAACTTGTCAAGCATATCCTCTTAGTTGTGTCACTTTAACCTTAGTCACCTAAAGATGCTTATGATAGGGGCAATGAGAGCTGAAAGCTAATAAGTACCATAATTTTTGGAAGCTCTTTATGAGACTTGAATCCCTGCTTCCTTCTATGAAGGCCTTTCTTTTACTTTTATGTTGAGTCTCCATCTTCTATCTTTATGCACCTATTGAGAGAGCATAGTGGCCATTCTTAGTTCTATGTGCATTGTCCCAAGACTTGTTGATTGATGCATAACTTTGATATTTCTTGTTCTTAAACTATTTGTATCTAGTCACCCTTATGAACTTTGAAGGTGTCCTATACATTTATTGTTGCTACACTATGAGGGACAAGCTGAATACCATTCTCATTATGTTTTCTTTATGTGAAACAAACAAACGTCTTGCAAAGCATTGTTATTCATGAATCTTTTGTTTGTGCCTTTTCATGTTACAACATAGTTTCTATGTCTTATTGTTAGAACTATATCTTTCCTGCTATGTTGAAGTACTATGATCCCAGCTATCAATGTTTTACAAATACTTTTATCAAGTTTATGGTGGTGCATGTCACCTCAAAAATTATTCTTTCTTTTTGTCACTTACCTACTCAAGGACGAGCAGGAGTTAAGCTTGGGGATGTTGATACGTTGCAAACGTATCTATAATTCTTGATGTTCCATGCTTGTTTTAGATCTACTTTCTTATGTTTTGCCCACACTTTGGAGTATTTTTATACACTTTGTTGGACTAACCTATTAACAAGATGCCACAGTGCCAGCTACTTGTTTTCTACTGTTTTGGTTCTAGAAAAGTCAGAAAACGAATATTCTCGGAATTGGACGGGACAAAAGCCAAAGTCAATATTTCACCGAGGGGGACATGGAGCCAGAAGACGAGACGGAGAGGGGCCATGGGCCGCCCACACCACCTGGCCATGCGGCTAGGCCTGGCCCGCGCCAGGGGGTGGTGTGGCCGCCTAGGGCACCCCCTCGGCCTCCCCTTTCGCCTATAAGATTCCTCCCATATAGAAATCCTAAGTACCCGATCAAAATTCCACGAAAGAGTTTGTAGCCACCGTCATATCCATCCCTAGATCGGGAGGGATCTGAAGCTCTTCCCGGCACCCTGCCGGAGGGGATAATTCACCCTGGAGGACTTCTTCATCACCATGCAAGCCTTCGGTGTTATGCGTGAGTAGTTCATCCTTGGACTACGGGTCCATGTAGCAGCTAGATGGTTGGTTCTTCTCCTTTGTGCTGTCTAGATCTTGTGAGCTCCGTTCATGATCAAGATCATCTATTTGTAATCCTACATGTTGTGTTTGCGGGGATCTGATGGATATTGAGATGCTATTTCGAATTCATTATTGATTCTATCATGTCTTTGTTATTTGTGATCTTGCATGCTCTCCGTTGTTAGTAGATATATTGGTCTACTAGATGCTAGCAACTCCAAGAGGTAGTATTTATGCTCGAAAGTGGGTTCATGCCTCTAGTAATCTGGGGAAGTGACATAAATCTCTAAGGTACTAGATGTGTTGTTACTACTAGGGAGAAAACAGCAATCCTTTGTTCATAGAACAATCATATTGTTTACTTTACACGCAATGCTTAATGCAATTATCTGTTGCTTGCAACTTAATACTGGAGGGGGTTCGGATGATAACCTGAAGGTGGATTATTAGTCATAGATGCAGTTGGATTACGGTCTATGTATAATGTTGTAATGCCTAATCAAATCTCATAGGAGTCAAGATGATTAGTATATGCATGTATGCTTTCTCGATGTTGGTCAATTGCCCCGCTGTAATTTGTTCACCCAACATGTCATCTATCTTAAGGAGAATCACCACTAGTGAACTATGGACCCCGGTCCTTTCTTTTACCATCAATCTACAATTATTTACTGTTTTCTGTTTACTTTCTGCAAGCAATTCCTATCTTTCACACAATACGTTTAATCCTTTGTTTTCAGCAAAACCTGTGAGATTGCCAACCTGATTGTAAGTTGGGGAAAAAGTTCTGTGGTTGTGTTGTGCAGGATTCCAAGTAGGAAACAACACCTTGGAGGTGTTTCCTTGCTCCTACTGGTTCGATAACCTTGGTTTCATAACTGAGGGAAAACTTATGTTGTGATCATCATACCTTCCTCTTGGGGTTCCCCAACGAGCTCGATATATTTTGGGCCATCACGGCACGACGGCGTGTGCTGGGTGCAGAAACCTCTACCTCGTATAGCATGTTCCTAACTGGGGAACATGCTTGAGAGGGAGAGAGATAGTGGCAAAGGCCAATTGTGGGATGGATTTGGGGAGAGGGGTGCCCCTCTTTATATAGGTGGAAGGGAGGCACTCCCTCCCTCATAGTCCTAGGGTGGGACTAAAAGGAGGGAGGAGGAGGGAGGAGGCGGCCGGCCAGCCCTCCCACATGGTCCCCACGTGCTGCGAGGCCCACTAGGGCCGGCGGCCCCCTTCTGGCCTTCCCTAGGGCGCAACCCCCTCTTGGGCCTCCTCTAGTGAGGCCCATTTAGGTGGGCTGTCCCATAAATACATTTTAAATAATATATTTTAATATTAATTCATTTAATTAATATTAAATACAAATTATCTAATACCTACCACTCTGAAACACCTTTCGGAGCCCTCCGATCATCATTGATATCCCGAAACACTTTCAGTATCTCCCGAGAATAATTCCGGTTCTCTCTTCCTATTTCTCTTCGGTATTAGATCAACTCGCAGCATCGATTAGCCTTCAGCGTGACACCATTATGATTCGGGAATGTTCAGGTATGAAGGGGATCTCTCCCCGATCATTGATCATTAGTGGTATCTAGAAATACATGATGATCCCTGCTCATTCCACGACACAGTGTTGTTCGCTTGAACCTTCTAACTTCGAGTCTTATTCCCTTTGCACAATGATACCTGGTTTGTCCAAGCCCTATTCTCATGTATCTCATACAGTTCAACCTTGTTACTGACAAATGCGTTTACTTGTTATCGTGATATCACATCCCTATGACCTAGTCACATTCTTGCAAGCTCATTGATGTGGTCTCACCGAGTGGGCCTAGAGTATCTATGCTTCACTTGGATAGGCAAATCCTGATCTCGATCACACGCCTCAACCATTCCTCTGGAATACCTGAAACACACCTTTATGGCCACCTATTTACATACATGACGGTTGATGTGATCAAAGTAACCACATGAGATAGTGATTAAACATGATCTCATGGTCAAAGGATAAAGTTACTACACTTCGATAGATATCACAACATTGAACTTTGTGACTGGATCACGTTGCAATTCTATGGTCAGCTGTGTCCATCACTTCATTAAGTGACCGCGTTGTCAGGTGACTATTTTATGTCAAGTTCAAGTCCATGATCGGGAAACATCGATCATCATCTTCCCAACGAACTAGTACTAGAGGATACTAGGGACCTGGTTGTTTATATACCGCACCTGTATTAATGTTTCCTCTTAATACAGTTATAGCCTGATACAAAACTATTATGAACATTAGAGATATATCAATAAATAAACTTTATTTATTGGCCTCTAGGGCATATCTCCTTCAGTCTCCCACTTACACTAGAGTACAATTACACTAGTTTACAATAGGAAATAATCTAACACCAATAGCATCTCGGTGTTGATCATGCTTCTTATGCGGAAGTTGTTTGGTGAATGGATCATCTACATTCACATCTCTATGTACTTTACAAATTCTAACATTACCCTTAGCAACAAACTCTCTTATTACATGGTAACATCGGTCTATGTGCTTCGCCGTGAAGTGGAACCTCTGGTCCTTGCATTCGTAATGGCCCCTATCTTGTCACAGAAGACGCCCACAGGGTCTTGCGCGCTTGGGAACACTCCAAGTTCAATAATGAACTTCCTCATCCGTACAGCTTCATTAGCTGCATCTATGGCAGCCATGTACTCCGACTCCAATGTAGATTGAGCCACCGAGCTTTGCTTCATGCTCCTCCAGCTCACCGTGTCTCCATTAACCATGAACACTTACCCTATTTGAGATTTCCTGTCATCTGGATAAGTGGAGAAGGTTGCATCCACATAACATGTTATGGCAAGTTCTTCTTCATGTCCTCCAAAGACTTAAAGCATATCCTTAGTTCTTCTCAAGTACTTGAGGATATTCTTGACTGCATTCCAATGGACCATCCCTAGGTTGCTTCGGAAACGGCTCGTCAAGCTAAGAGCCAAGGCTACATCTGGTCTAGTACTTAGCATGGCATACATGATGGAGCCAATGGTCGAGGCATATGGAACACCTCTGATTTCTTCCTTTTCATGTTATGTTACTAGGCATTGAGTCACACTCAACTTATCACATTTTATGATTGGCAAAGAACCTTTCTTTGATAGTTCCATTCAGAACCGCTTCAGAATATTTTCTATGTAGGTGCTTTGATCTATCTCTATAGATCTTAATTCCTAATATGTAGGCAGCTTCACCCATGTCCTTGATAGAGAATTTACTATATAAATACTCATTCACGCTATTTAGAAGATTCACGTCATTCCTAGTTAACAATATGTTGTCCACATATAGTACTAGGAATGCCACCGAACTCTCATTCACTTTCTTATATATGCAGGCTTCTTCTCCATTATGGACAACTCCAAAAAAACAGATGACTTCATCAAATCGAAGATTCCAGCTCTATGATGCTTGCTTCAGTCCATAAATAGACCTATGAAGTTTGCATACTTTACCAGCATCCTTTGGACCAACAAAACCTTCTGGTTGTATCATATGCATCTCTTCCTCAACATCGCCATTCAGGAGAGTGGTCTTTACATCCATCTGCCATATTTCGTAATCGAAATATGCAGCAATTGCTAGTAGAATCCGAATAGACTTTAGCTTTGCTATAGGAGAGAATGTCTCCTCATAGTAAATTTATTGAATTTGTTGGAAACCTTTTGCGACAAGCCGAGCTTTGTAAATGGTGACATTTCCATCAACGTCAGTCTTTTTCTTGAAGATCCATTTATTCTCGACAGCCTTTCGGCCTTTGGGAATATCTACCAAGGTTCATACCTAGTTATCATACATAGACTTAATTTCGGATTCCATGGCTATTTGCCATTTCTCGGGTACTAGGCCTTCCTTTGCTTCCGTGTAGGTTGCAGGTTCATCATGCTCCACAATCATGACCATGTTCACAAGATAACTATACCATTCAGGGGTAGTATGTTTTCTTGTTGACCTGCGGGGTTTGATAGTGAAAGGGAAACAGCCGTTTCCTAGAGGGGATTGAATAGGCATTTTAAAATTATTACGGTTTAGGCTCTAATAAATGCAGAATAAAACTTAACATTTAATTTATCAAGCCAATACCTATATCCACTAGGTTCACTAAGTGCACCAACAACCTATGCTAAGGAAGACAAGCAACAAGGTGATAGCAATATATAATACTTCAAGTATGATGGCTATCACAATATAAATTTCATAAGTAAAGGGCTCGGTTGAGAGATAACCGATGGACGCAGAGACGATGATTTGTTATCCCGAAGTTCACTTCCAAAAGAAGCTATGTCTCTGTTGCAGGGGTGCGATGGCACAATGTACTTCGGACGCCACAAAAGGCTCACCTTGAGGTGTGGTGGCTCGATGCTCACCCAATGCCACACAAGGCCTCACCCCAAGATGCGAAGGCACGCAAACAACTGATGCCACAAAAGGATCACCCTATTCTCCCGTGAGCTCTCCACAAAGGCCTACTCACGATCCACTATGGGACACTTGAGGGCGGTCACCGAACCCGTACAAGACTCAATTGGAGGGCTCCAAGAAACGCCACAAAGGCTCCACAATGCCACAAGAGGCCACAAGTTTGAGCAATCTCCACAACTCAATTGGAGGCCTCAAGAACACACCACAACTGCACAAAACCGTCTAGGGTTCCAAGAACCAAAGAGAAACGAGCCCAAGAGCTTGAACTCGCCGAATCTCTAAGGATAACTCAAACCTATGCACCAAATGCAAGGGGCAAGTCCTTCACTCTCAAATTCCACCAAAGCTACAAAAGCTATTGGGGAATGGCCGGTAGTACCGGTGGATGGCCGGTACTACCGGTGGCACCTGGCTAACGGTCCAAAACAGTAGCGTGAAAGAGGAAAAATTCCTGGCCGAAACTACTGCCTAAAATTCTAGTCGAAGTTCCAAAAAATACAGCGAGACCAAACAGAGAAGGTACTGAATCGAAATCAAGGTGACCGGAAGTGGTGCCGGAATTTACACCAGTACTACCAGCGGCAAAATGCCCTAGCAGTACTACGTATGGAGAGTCAGAACTTCCTGTTAGGGCAACTTCAGAAACCTAAAACGCAATGACTTTCGCATCCAAACTCGAAAAGAGATGAAACTAATTTTGTTGGAAAGATAATAACATGTAGAATCCAAGGGAGAAAATACCATAAATATATGTGATTTCTATTTTTGTACCCCCTGGTTCGTTAGTTGTACTCATTTTTCCCCAGCCACTTAACTTTTCCTCACTTTTGCCCCTCTCCTTCTCGGAAACCCATCAAAGAGCTCAAACAGTAGCTGCCATAAGGTTGACTGCTGGCTGATGTGTGGGGTCGCGTGGTGTGGGACCACATGGGGTCGTTTTGTCAAGGACACATTATGCTGATGTGTGGGGCCACGCCATGTGGGACTGCGTGGGGTAGGTTTGTTGGTAACGCGTTATGGGGGACGTGGTGTGGGACCATGTGGGGTGCGTTTGGTGGTTATGTGCGCCCTGTCGCCAAAATTAGAAGTTTTTTTTTTGTTTTTTTTACGATTGGCCTTTTCAAGAGCGCCTTTTCCCCTCTCTCGCTAACAGTTGTTTTTTTGCCCAAAAAGGTAGCGAATCTAGAGAAACTTCTCTCTTCATTTCATTGTTCCTTTTGGCCCTCGTTTTTTCCCAATCTGGTAGCAAATCTAGAGTAGCAAATCTAACTAGCACCATAAATACATTCAGTAAACAGAGAAGATGTAGATAAAGCAGCTAATATAGGATATATATATATAGCAGATGTAGATAAAGCAGTTAATATATGATATATATAGTATGGTACTTAACGAGGTTCAATAATTAGTCTGCTCAGCAGCAGCGGACAAGTTTAACACGGACAATATAAAAGAAGTTACTTTACAGTAGCAGTAGTAGCACTTGTTGGGTTCGCAGCATAGAAAACAAAAAAATCCTACGATGTGAACATATAAGCACCAAGATATATCTACCTAGATACAATCAAAGGGTGGATATACATCCATAGAGAACATACCCTTGAAGAGCGACAAAGCATTGTTAACAAAACTGATTTTGTGGTTGATGTAGTCGTACACTTGCCGATCTCAAGATCGTGATGAAGTCAAGCGAGTCCACCAGGTACAACACCAGCAAGTCCAGCACCGCAAAGCAGCGGTGCATCTGTGATCGCACACACGTCCGGTCCACCTAACAACCTCTGCATCCTCGCTCTAGCGATGCAGCGGCAATAGCAACTCCTTTCCAGATAAAGCCGACGGGAACATGTATCTCGCTAATCTGAGACCATGGGGAATAACTAGAGAACTAGAGGGAGAAGAGAACCTTCACGAGGAGGTGGGGCAAGTGGAGAAGAGCCATGGGGCTCCTTCTATAGGGGGTGGGGAGCAGCCCCATGGCCATGGCTGACCGGCCATGGTGGGTGCCCCCACCTCTCCCACATTCATGTGGGTGGAGCTTCTACTAAGCCCACTCACATAAATTTCAACTCCACTAACTTGCATTTAATGTCCACTAAATTAAATGCATTTTTCTCTTTAAATAAAAACTTTTATTTATTTTATTCAAAATTTTGTTAATTACTTTAATTTAAAAACATTCACATAAAACTCCCTTCAACATTTCAATATCACATGCAAAACCAGTTTCAGCAATTTCACCTGAAACAATTCCAGTTTCCATCGAAATGATTCCATCGCTTTCATAACCTTTATCTGAAACATATTTGCTCCTAAATGGTGTCATTATCCCTTAAGTGTATCACCCTACGGTTCACGAATAATGCAGACATGATCGAGACCTTTCTCCGATCAATAATCAACAGCGGGACCTGGAGATCCGTACTGACTCCCACACATTCAACGACGACTCTAGTGATCATGTGAACCTTTAACATTGTAATTAAATCCCTTTGTATCGCGATATATTACATGTCCAGGATTTGATCATCGGTATGTCCATACCTAGTTTGATCTCGTTATCGACATGCACTCTTTTCTTGTTCCCGTGATATAACATTCTAGTGATCACATCACTTGCTTGCAAGCTATCTCAATGTGATATCACCGAGAGGGCCCTGAGTATATCTATCCGTCATCGGGATAGACAAATCCCACTCTTGATCCACGAGCCTCAACATAAAACTTTTAGAGTACCCAAACCCACCTTTATAGTCACCCTGTTATGGTGTGACGTTTGATGTTATCAAAGTACTCTTCTGGTGTTGGCAATTAACATGATCTCATGGTTTAAGGACTAATATTACTTCGTATGATGTTATAGCAATTTAAACACAATGACTTTGATCGTAATGCTATACTTCAGATGGATGTTCATCACATCATTCACCAATGATGTGACCTCGTTATTAACAGCATACAATGTCCATGATCAGGAAACCTTGATCATCTTGTTAATCAACGAGCTAGTTTATAAGAGAGGCATAACTAGGAACCCTTTATTTGTTTATTAAACACACATGTCTTAACGTTTCCAATTAATACAATTATAGCATGTAAAATAAACATTTATCATAAACAAGGAATAAGATAATAACCACTTTATTGTTGCCTCTCGGGCATATTCCCTTCAGTCTCCCACTTGCACTAGAGTCAATAATCTAGTCTGTAAACTTACGCATTCAACACCTATGGCTTTCTGGTGTTGTATATACGTGTTTACTAGTGGTTAACATAATCTCCGGATCTGACAATTTCAGGTCCTCTAGTATTTGCATGTCTTTGCGACTCTACGCATCACTCATTCTCTAATAAGATGGCATTGTATAAATTTAGTCCTTTGGTGATACCTTTAGTTCCTTTGGGTTAAAACATGTTGATATAATTGCGCACAATATATCTTGATAGTACTAGCCCACTGTGAACCACACCTAGTTTGATAACAAACTTCTTAACCAAATTCCCTCCTTTGTTGCTACTATAGCAGTCATATACTTAGCCTTTTGTTGTAGTATCCGTCACAATGTATCAACTTTGTAACTCATCCAAATCCATCATGGAACCTCCTTTCCATTACATTGTGCTACCCATAGTTTAAATTGAGATAACTTTAAGTTGTATCTTGTGACAAACTTGTATCAATGTAACACTTTACAATGAACTAATTTTAACTATTTTTTCACTTATACATGATATATTCTTAGTTCTTCCAAAACTCATAGGAATATCTTTACTATCGTCCAATGATCATCTTATGAATCATTCTAGTATATGAACATAACATTTAGATCATAGGACATATATGGATATGTACATACCATGGTATATATTATCGATCAAAATATCCTGTGGTTTCACTCACCAAGTGTCAAAACACTTGAATCTCGTTTCACTTACCAAGTGTCAATACACTTGAATCTTAATTCAACGCTTTCCATCCGGCAAGAACCTTTCTTGTCGTTTCCATATTGAACCCTTTTAATATCTCATATATGTACGTCTAGCACAAACATATTAGCGTTTCAATCTATCCATATAGACATTGATGCCAAATATTCCGGTTTTTCCCAACTCTTTCATCAAAATCCAATTTTAATGAAATTCTTGATCCATGTCAATAAAAGATACATCATTTCCAATCAACAACATGTCCTCTACATAATGTATTGGAAATTTGTCTCAGCGCACCCACTTAATTTCTTGCAAATGCAAGCATCTTCATCGTCTTCGATAAAATTAAACTCTTTTAACATTTTCATCACGGTGAAGATTCCAACTTCGATATGCTTACTTCAACCATTGAAGTTTGCATGCCTTTTTAGCATCCTTTGATTTAACAACACCCTTCAGACTGTGTCATGTACACGTCCTAGGTAACCATTCTATTAGAGGAACATTGTTTTGTTTATACAACTACCATATACCAAATTATATGTAGTGGTTGCTACATTAATCCGTCAATACTAAATATCGCTATGAAAGATCAAATCTTGTCATAGTCAACTCCTTGAACATTGTCGTAAACTCCTTTCCGACATGTCGACCATTTCATAGATATCAAACATCCATGTCTATTTCTTTATAGATCCAAATACGACCGATAGGCTTCATGCCTTTTCGGAGGATCTTCCAAGTTCAGAAACTTGATTTCTCGTGTATGGATACTATCACGGATTTTATGACTTCTAGTCATTTTATGGAGTCAGGGCCCATCATCGCTCGTTTGCATGCAGTCAATTCATCATTGTCATAACAATAACGACTTCTGTTTCAAATCTTACTATTTGATTCGTACCGACCTACATGGTTCAATATGAACTCTAATTCTCCGAGCTCACAACCTTTGTAATCACGGGAGCCATGAGCGTTTTAGCCGCCTCTAGGACACTTTCCGGTGCTGCGCTACTTAGCACATGTTGCTTAGGTTCATCGACCTAATCAAAGTTCTATTGTCCTCCCACTTAACTTTTGTGAAAAAAAATCCTTCTTTAAGAAACTTCACATTCCGAGCGACAAACTCTTTTGTCTTTGGTGTTATGGAGGAATACCCAACACATTCTTTGGGATAACCTACAAAGACGTGCTTATCCGACTTTGGTTGGAAACAGTTTACTTATGCCTAGCATACCAAAATTTAAGAAAAGACAACTCGGTTTTATCCCAAACCATAACCTTTATGGTGTCATTTCAACGGATCACGATGGTGCTCTTTTCAGTGTAAAAGTGCTAGTCTCTAAAGCTTTAATCCTCAAAACATAATGGTAGTTTTATAAATGACACATTTGATCTTACCATGTTAAACAAGGTTCGATTTGATTTCTCGAACATACCATAGTCCTATGGTTTATTGGGAAATGCAAATGCATGGAACAATTCCTCAAATCTTAGGTGTTTTGCTAAACATGTAACTCAAATATCATCCTTTATGATCGAATCAAAAATTCTTCATTTTCTCGTTACAATGATTTTCCACTTTGTCTTGAAAGTATTTGAACAATTTTCAAATGTTTCATACTTCTTCCTTATTAAGTAAATATACAGATATATTCACTCAAACTTTCGGAGAAAGCATATGAAGTCGAAAGATCCACCGCACATGTCTACATATAATGGACTATATACATCAATATGCACAATTTCTAATAAGTTAGTCACCCGTTCCCTTTTGTCCTATGAATGGAGTTTCAATTATCTCGAGGAAAGTCTCACAAGCGTCATTTTATCAAAATCAAAGACTCCAAAAATCCATAAACATGGAGTTTCTTCATGTTTTATTTCCAATATAATTTAAACGGTGATGTCACTTTGTAAGTGATATTTCAATCGTTTGTCTTGCGACATTTTAGCATTAGTTTTATGGACGTGATTTCTCCAACTAGACTTGTAAAAGTTCATCCATCTTCTATGGAATACAGTAATTATTTGAACAACCATTGTTCTCATAATATCGGAATAAAATAACAATTATTTAAACAAAGCTTGAAGGCAAGTTTTGATGTCAACGATGAACATCATCACAAATTCTCTTGCTAGTTACTTAGGCCATTGTAGTTCATGAATTGTGTTGTTTTGTATGACATTTCACACCAACCAATTCAGTATCCAATACCCAAGAAAAACATTGTTTAACAAGCAAAGAATACAACCATAACATGTATATCATCTATATATCTTAGCTGGACATTTCCATTCTTTTATTTTCTGCCAAATATTTTATAGATTCTCTTTCAGCATTTCCTTCTCTTTTTAAAAGAATCTAAGAACATCAACAATGGCGCCATACATATGACACATAGTCCAAAGCGTATATAGTCAAATACTAATACCTTTGTACTTGGACTTTGAAGCAGATCACCATCATCAAATGTTTAGTGTTCTTTCAAAAATCCATTCTTTAGTAATCTATTAGTGTAGTAAACATTTTACCTACATCTTCTATTCATCCTTATCATGACAACTTTCATGATCAAGCTACTATAGCCTATAAGATCGAATTGCGAGTATAATGTCAGTTCCCAAAACCTTTTTGGGAGATTAGAACATCTAGTGTCTCCAACGTTCACAAATTCTCATACAATATGAGAACGTGTATTTTGCCAAATTATACTCTATCATGTTGCAACCATAAACATTGTTTTAGATATCACAATATCTTCCACGCATGATGGTTTCTGAAACAATTCTTTCAGCTCCCAGATAACCTCGATATTAAAACAATATTTGAATATCAAGAATCATGGAGGCAAACATGATACTTCAGATACTAACACTAGAATTATTACTCTTGGTTTAATACTACTTATTAAACTTCATGGAGTAACAGAGTTTGCTGAAAGTTTGCAATAGGACTTCTAAACTTTAAATTGACATTCAAAACAATACGATACCAGTTCATAAAATAGATATCCAGAATTCTGTAGTTCTATTATCTCAACTAAAACTAAGCGCAAGGTAGTAAACGGATGCCAATGACTACACCAAATTATGCAAATTCACTTTGATTTTAGTATATGATAAGTTGAGGTCGACTAATCCAAATTACAAATGAACTCCCACGCAAAACCAACATCCCTCAAGTTGTTTTGGTGATTACATGAACCAAATCCACTACACCAAGTCCAATCATCATGTGAGTCGGTGTAGCTTCAAGGGCGAGCATCTATATGGGCATCATATCAACTATATGACTGATGCTTAACCTTTCGGTACGTGTTCCGAGGCCATGTCTGTACATGCCAGGCTCGCCAAGTAAGAACCTTAGTACTCGCGTGTGTAAAACTGTCTTACACCCGTTTATGATCGTGGATTCAAGTACACCCGATCATCACGTGATGTCTTGAAGCGGCAAAACATATAATGGTGCATACTTAAGGGAGAACACATTTCTATCTTGATATCTAAATGAGGGATCATCTTATAATGCTATTAAAACGCCAACAAGCAATATAAGATGCAAACATCAAATGTGTAAAGTGAAATGATATGGTTCTTGCACTTGATCACCATCATGTGCATTGTGGTATGATCTTTATTATTCCTTTGTGTATATGGCCAAGGTCTATGGAACTTACACGTTAGGTGTGTTACAAGAGTACCAACTATACATCGACTTACAACATTACCATATCATGATACCAGCCTAGCAACGATCTAAACTAGACGCCTCTAATTTATCAATTGCAAGTTTTACGTGGCTTAGGGCTTTCGAAGATAGAACTGGTCTTACCTACGAACATGGAACCACAATGATAATAACCAAATTATTAGCAACTCGTTGTGAATCAGATATTGACTATAGTAGGAGAGACAGACACCCTCTAGCTACTTATGCAAAACTAGTTGCATGTCAAGCGTGGAACAGGTCTCATGTGCGAGGACATGTAAAGCTAGTCCGGGCCGCTTCATCCCACTATGCCACCAATATCAAAAATATATGAAAGAAGCAATAACATGATAACCATCGCCCACATACTCATATGTGTAATACCCGTGCAAAGCATCTACGCATAGATCAGGCTCTGATACCACTGTTGGGTTCACAGCATAGAAAACAAAAAAATCCTATGATGGGACTATTATACGCCAAGATCTATCTATTAGATACAAGAAACGGGTGGATATACGTCCATAGAGAACATACCCTCGAAGACCAACAAATCTTTTTTAATGAGATGGAACTCATGGATGATGTAGTTGAACGCTTGCCGATCTCAAGATCATGTGGAAGTCCTAGTGCCGCAAATCAGTAGCGCATCCGTCCTCGCACACACGTTTAGGCCACCGAACAACCTCCACCTCCTCACTCCAGCGATGCAGCGGAAGCAACAACTCCTTCCAGACGAAATGCCACCGGAAACATGTATCTTGCTAATCCGAGACCATGAGGGAATAATTCTAGAGGGGGAGAGAGATCCTTCACAAGGAGGTGTACTTTGAGTGGGAGGAGAGGGAGGCCTTTTATAGGGGAGGGGGCACCCCCTCCCATGGCCAACATCCATGGAGGATCCCCTCCACCTCCTCTCATTCATGTGGGTGGGAGCTCCACCCACATAAACATGCCTCCACTCAAAATCCCACTCACATGCATTAAATTTCCACCAAATTTAATGCAACTCTCGTTTAATAAAACTCTTTTATTTATTTTATTCAGAATTTTGTTAATTACTTTAATTAATAAACATTCACATAAAACCCCTGCAACATTTCAATATCACATGCAGAACCAATTTCAGCAATTTCACCCGAAACAATTCCGGTGTCCACTGAAATAATTCCAGCGCTTTGCAATTCTTTCGACTAGAACATACTTGCTCCAAATGGTATTTGGAAACCCTTAAGTATGTCACCCTATGGTTCGTGAATAATGTAGACATGATCGAGACCCCTCTCAGATCAATAATCAGAAGCAGGACCTAGAGATCCATACTGACTCTCACACATTCAACGATGACTTCTATGATTGAGAGAACCTTTAATGATAGTAACTAAATCCCTTTATCTCGTGATATATTACATGTCCAAGATTTGATCATCAGTATCTCAATACTTAGTTTGATCTTGTTACCGACATGCACTTTTTTCTCGTTCCCGTGATATAACATTCTAGTGATCACATCACTAGCTTGCAATCTATCTTAATGTGATATCACCGAGACGGCCTAGAGTATATCTATCCATCATCGGGATTGAAAAATTACTCTCTTGATCCACGAGCCTCATCATAACACCTTTGGAATACCCGAACCCATCTTTATAGTCACCATGTTACGGTGTGATGTTTGATGTTATCAAAGTATTCTTCTAGTGTTAGCAATTAACATGATCTCATGTCTAATTACTTCGTATGATGCTATAGCAATATAAACATAATGAATTTGATCATAATGATATACTTCGAATGAATGTTCATCACATCATTCACCAATGTTGTGACCTCGTTATTAACAACATCCAATGTCCATGATCATGAAACCTTGATCATCATGTTAATCAACGAGCTAGTTTTCTAGAGAGGCATAACTAGGAACTTTCGATTTGTTTATTAAACACACATGCATTAAGGTTTCCGTATTAATACAATTAGAGCATGCAAAATGAACATCTATCATATACTTGGAATACATATAATAACAACTTTATTATTGCCTCTCAGGCCATATTCCCTTCAAGGCATAAGTAGGAACCCTTTATTTGTTTATTAAACACACATGTATTAATGTTTCCAATTAATGCAATTATAGCATGCAAAATAAACATTTATCTTAAATAAGGAATAAGATAATAACCACTTTATTATTGCCTCTCGGGGATATTCCCTTCAGCATAAGATATGTGGCCCCTCATGGCCTCTGCCAGGGCCTCCGCCACCTCCCTCTAGCGCCTCCTCCACTTCTTGTTGCCTAGTCCCTTGACCTTGGGCTCCTTGGGCTTGATTAGGGTCTAATACGTCCATTTTGCATCACTATTATATATCATAATTTATTGTTATTCATTGATATATTTCATATTAAGAGATGATACTTATGTAATTTTATCTGTTTTTGCATGGTTGATGACTTTTGGAGCATGGATCGCTGCAGTCAAGATTCTGATGGAAAAGGTGCTGTTTGGAGGCAAAATTCGCGAAGATCGGAAAATCTGGGAAAATACATGGAAAATCCTATTTTTCTAGAAGACGAATGAAGCCAGAAGGAGGAGTGGAGATGGGCCATAGGGGGCCCACACTACCCCCTGGCGCGGGCCAGCCTAGGCCGCGCCACCAGGTGGTGTGGCTGCCCTGGCCCACCTCCAGCTCTCCCCTCTGGCGTATATTATCCTCCTGAAACCCTAAGACTCGGAGAGTGACCACAGAAAGATTCTGCTGCCTCTACTAGGCGGAAAACACCGAGAGAGAAAGATCTCTCCGGCAGACAGATTTGTGCCAGGGGAATTCCTTCCCGGAGAGGGGAGATCATCGCCATCAACACCACCATCCAGCTGGACTTCATCGGGATCACCATCACCATCATCACCATCAACACCGTCATCACCATCTCCATATTGCTGTAACAATTGGGTTGAATCTTGCATAGTTCTTAGGGGAAACTTTCCCGGTGTTGATTACTCTTTGTAGTTGATGCTATTGAGTGAAACCATTAAATTATTGTTTATGTTCAGATTGTTATACATCATTATTCCATCTTTGATCATGATCCATATGATGTCTTGTGAGTAGTTCATTTTTTTTCTTGAGGACATGGGAGAAGTCATGTTGTTAGTAGTGGAATTGTGTTGAGAAAGATTCAATAGTTTGATATTTAAGTTGTTGTGTACTTCTTCTAGTGGTGTCATGTGAACATCGACTACATGACACTTCACCTATATGGGCCTGGGGGAATGCATTGTGTATTTGGCTACTAATCGTAGGGGTTGCCGGAGTGACAGAAACCTAAACCCCCGTTAGGAAACCATTGCGCAAGGGACGTGAGGGTCTTAGAGTTTAAAGTTGTGGTTAGGTTTCTACCTTAATTACTTTCTTGTACTTACAGATGTTTGAAAGGGGTATAATCACAAGTATGTATTAGTCCTAGGAAGGTCGGTACATTAGCACAGGTTCACCCACACAACACTTAGCAAGCTAAAGAAGATTAATCAACTATATGAAGCGAAAGCACTTGACAGAATTCCCGTGCGTCCTCGAGAACGTTTGGTCATCTTAAGTAACACAACCGGCTTGTCCTTTGCTGAATAAAGGATTGGGCCACTTGCTGCATTTATTCTTTTTGTCTTTTTTTTACTCGTACTTTATTTACTTGCATTATCAAAAAACCCTAAAAATCCGTTTGCTAAGTATTTGTAGAGAATTCCTGATCCATACCACTAGCCAGCACCTTCTGCTCCTCATCGGGTTCGACATTCTTACTTATCAAAAATACTGCGATACACCCCTATACTTGTGGGTCATTAAGCCTATTTTCTGGCGCTGTTGCCGGGGAGTGAAGCGCTATTGGAGAGTGGAACTGGTAAAGGAAACTTCTACTGTGAGTATTGTTTACTTCTGTTAGTTTCTTTATTTTCTTTATGGATAATTCGCTGAGTTTCTTGTTTCGTAATGCTACTACCACTTCTAAGGTAGTAGATGAACCACTACCTGCTGAGAATGATGCTTTTAAAATACCTACGAGAATTATTGATTGTGTTATGGATAACTACTATGTTGGGGATGGAACTGTCCATCCCGGTGATCATTTACTCTTTATACACGAATTATGCGTGTTGTTCAAGTGTGCAGGTATTACTACAAATCAAGTTAAGAAGAAGTTATTCTCATTATCACTGAAAGGAAGAGCTGAGGAATGGTATAAGCTGCTGAAGAATGGTCAAGCTCTGGAATGGGAGGAAATAGTACCTCTCTTTTATTCAAAGTTTTATCCTCCTAGTGAGATTCATAAAGATCGGAATCAAATATACAACTTTTGTCTCTTGATGGAGAGAGTACAGCTCAAGCTTGGGGGAGATTGAAGTTACTAATGCTCAAATGTCCCATTATCAATAACTTTTATGTAAGGCTTTCTCTTCATGATAAGGATTTATTGGATGCTTCTTGTGTTGGATCATTTACTCGCATGGAAGAAGAAGCTAAATGGGATCTTCTGGACCGTATTCAAGATAATGCTGAAGCATGGGAGAATGACAAAGGAAGAAAGTCAGGTATAAATTATGATTATGAATGCATTGAATCTTTTATGGGAACTGATGACTTTCAAAATATTAAAAATGCTTATGGTCTAGACTCTCAAGCTATTGCAACTTATTTTAGGGCTTTTGCTTCCTACATTGAAGTGCCTAAAAAGAAGTGGAATAAGTATCATGAACCTTATAAAGATGTTGCTAAGTGTGTTCCTGCAAGAAATACTGAAGTTTATACTACTAATCATGTTTTACTTGAACCTTACATTGAGAAAATGCCTTTCCCAGTTAAGATAAAGGAACATTCTATGATAGCTAGTATGGTTAATGAAAGTACAAATAAAGCTGTTGAACCTGATAAACAAATGGATGATGAACCTATAAAAGCACATGTGAAAGATTTTGTCACTAAATATGAAGTAAAGGGACACACTATCCTTGGTAAGGATACCTCTAATATTGTTTCACAAAGTAGTGTTATGAGAGCTAGTATTCCTCTGATTTTTTTTAGGATAAGAGATCATTGTTATGATGGTCCTTGTGATAGTTATATTGTTAAGTTTATGCATGATACTGAAAGTTACTATGAGAGAGGGAAAAGTGTTCTTATGTATCTCAATAATATCAAGTTTCCTCGTTTTATGCTGAAAGTTTTTATGTTGCACTTCTTTTGCCTTCCTATGCTAATAGCCCCTGGTTTCAACAACTTGTTTGTTTACAAAATTCCTTTGCATAGGAAGTGGGTTAGACTTAAACATGTGTATTTTTCCTTCTTAATGCTCTCTTTCACCTCAATTCATATTCCTATGTGAGCATCTTTAAAATTATCATGCCCATCGTAATGGCTACAAAGAAAGAGCTTTTGGGGAGACATCCCAATTTATTTGTGCTTTCAGTTGTTTTTGTTTCTTTGAGTCTTGGAAATTATTACTTCGATAATAACCTCTCCTTATCCTTTTTGTTTGGTTTTTTGTGTCAAGATCAACCTCTAATGAGAGAGAATTAAGATTTGGGGAAGTTTCTGTCCCAAAACAGATTTTTGTGCTTCACCGTAAAAATTCGTGAGAGATCTCTGTATGTAGGATTGAGCTGTAATTTTTTGTGCTTTTGCCCCAGGTTGTTATTTAACTTTCGTTAGTTTTGCACTTTTTTATTTGAGCAACAAAATATTTTCGAAAAAATTGATCTTTACCTGCTGGTCTGTTTTGACAGATTTCGCCACTCTTGCATTTGCTTCTTTATTTGATTTCCTTTTTGAATTCCTTTTGGGTTTTCGGCAGGAGTTGATATAGTAGCTCTTGTTTTGATGGTTTTCAGTTGAAACTTGACTCAAAAGGTTTTATCACTTCACTTATACTAATGTTGCTAATGAGAACGGTGTGAAGTTTTGTGTGAAAGAAATTTCCAGGTTAGTGGAGATAATGGTGTAATAAGGAAGTGAAAGGTTTCATGACTCACAATAAGTGTATGAAGATGAAGATATTGATGTTATTCAAGTGGTGACTCCGGAAGAATCTACTAAATACCAAATTCAGAGACCTGTAGACTCTGTTTTTAAATAGGTAATAGTTCTGGTAAGAAAAGTTCCGCGAAAATACTATCCAACTATATTTTTGCAGTTTTTAGCCAATAAGGAAAGTTATGAAGCGAAAGAGGGACGGGAACGGAGCCAGGGTGGCTCACACCACCCTGTGGCGCGGGCCCACCCCTGACTGCGCCACCAGGTGGTGTGGCCACTCCGGACTCCGTCTCCGACCCATTTTCTTCCAGTACCTTCTTTTGATGTGAAACTTCGTAATATATAATCCTCCGGATCTCTCGAGGTTCGTATATCGTGTTTTTGTCGTGTTTTAGTTTCGATCTGTTTCTCACAGGTAGAGTCCGAGATTTGGAGCCACACTGTCTTCCTCTAGATCAGTCAAGGAAGATTCCTTAGAAGATATCATGAACCCATACATGAGACAGTTGAAGATTCATCCCAAGGAGTTGTTGCTTGAAGATGGGGAGGTCCAGATAAAAGAGGTTCAAGGCCCTAAAGGTGAAGGAAGTCTGGAGGACAGGATGGAAGCACTGGAGCAAGAAGTCTTTAGGTACAAGAAGATGGCAGAACGCGAAGTGGATATAATCCATAAGATTTGTTCCGAACTCATCATCGGGCACCAAAAGGAGACTGCTGAGCTCAAGGATGAAGTCCTCTCACTCCACGAAACAACCAACAAACTGCAAGCACAGCTCTACGATGTTCAAAATCAAAACTGTGAGTACGAGGTTAGGTTTAAACGCATAAGTGCTGCTGCAAGTTTCAGGATGCTAGAGACCACGATGTCCTTTGTTGATTGGGATCCCTTACCTTGGAGGTCGGATGATGACGAGAGGATACCACCACCACCGAAGGAGTAGTTCGTCATCAGGTTTGGCATCCCCTTGGTTTGTTCCAAGCTTGGGGGAGTGCCGCGGTATCACATCACTATCTTCTATCTTTTTACCCTTTTAGTAGAGTCATATCATGAATAGAGAAGTTATCATGTAGGATGGTTTGCATTATGGAAGTGTCCCCTCTCTCGATAGATATGTATCCCTTGGTGTGAGTTGCCGTTATGGAATATTAATGAGAAGTTCTATCGTTTACTCTTTTGCATATCTTATATTAGTTTTCAATTCGTGGTTATGTGATTGATCTTGTTGTTAGTATTGGTATCACTTTGGGATCATTGAGTTAATTTAGTTGGTTTTGGAAAACCTGGCTTGGTCAGTAGCAGCACTATTTTTGAGAGTTGAATGAAAAGATAAAAGTACTCTAAAGAAAAATAATTTCATCATCTTTGTTTCTTGATTTGCTCATAAGTATAGTATTCTCTAGTTAAGATCTTTTCTGCTTCCAAGGAAGATTGCATGTTTGTCTTTATCTCTTGTATGTTTGTTTGTTTCCTTCAACTCTTATACTTTCTACACAGCCTTGCTAGCCAAAAACCTGTACTGAGAGGGAATTCTTCTCGTGCATCCATTCCTTAAACCAAAACCTATGTCATTTGTGTCCACCATACCTACCTATAAGCATTATTGCTATTCCAAGTAAATTCATGTTTTTATCTACCTTCCAAATTAAACTTGTTACGTGAAAATTAGTGATTAAAGCTCTCACGAACTTGATGGCACACTTTACTTTCTTGCACTTAATAAACTTGAACCATTGTGCCCATCTATGTTGCGTATATGCTTGCGCTTTGTAAGTTGTGGATTAGCAGAACCATGCTGTCATGGGGAATGCTTTCAACATTGCACGGGTACTTTGTACCTAGTTGATATCATGTTCTTTTGTCTATGGATGTCGTCGGTATGAAATGAAAGGGGAGCTTGTAAGTCCATGGAGTTATGCATGTGTGCTAGAGAAAGGCTTGGGCCGCCGGTCTAATCCATGCTGTCATGGTGGAAACCTGTAGCGTAACCATAACGAGCATCTATGAAGCATTCTTCTTATAAAAAAAGAGATAGAGATTCAGAAAAGAAAAAAAGAGATGAGAAAAGAGGAAACAGAGAAAAAAGCACCATATTCCCATGGTAAATAAGAAGATTGCTGAGATGCTTGTTATCTTCTTGCCTTGTCATTTTGATATGGGGATTCTTCCGTATCATCGGGCAAGGGGTACCCCGTTGGCGGTTCTCTATGATACACATGTGCTTACGATGACAAGAACTTACCGGTGACTAAACTTGAGTAGCATGAGGAGCAGCCCTCGTATTCAAGGGACATGAGATTCTCAATTTACAACTTGTCAAGCATATCCTCGTATTTGATCACTTTAACCTTAATCACCTAAAGATGCCTATGATAGGGGCAATGAGAGATGAAAGCTAATAAGTATCATAATTTTTGGGAGCTCTTTATGAAACCTGAAATCCCTGCTTCCCTCTGCGAAGGGCCTTTCTTTTACTTTTTAGTTGAGTCAGTAAACCTATTCCTTCCTATCTCAGCAAGTATTTTGAGTTGTTGTGTTTCATTCATTCATATGATGATTTATTCAATCATGTTTCTTATGTTCCTTGTTTTGCACATTGCTCTTATCTTGGTGTTTACTACTTAAGCTATCATTGAAAATCAGTTATTTGTGAACTTCAGCAAATTTTCAACTATTCTTCGACCAAGAGCTAAGTTTTCCTTTACCAATTATGATTCACTTTATGTATCTTTATTGTGTTTCCTTTACCTATTGCAAGTAAGTTATATAATAGTGAGTTGTCTTCTATTATGATCTATGTATTGATGAATGTGATGCTTCTTGTCCGTATTCTTTTATCGACTCTTCACTCCATAAACCTGAGTCCATGTTTATTGAGCTCAGTTTTGCTTGGAGACAAGCGAAGTCTAAGCTTGGGGGGAGTTGATATGTCCTTGCATCACTATTCTATATCATAATTTACTGTTATTCATTGATATATTTCATATTAAGAGATGATACTTATGTAATTTCATCTGTTTTTGCATGGTTGATGACTTTTGGAGCATTGACCGCTGCAGTCAGGATTCTGATGGAAAAGGTGCTGTTTGGAGGCAAAATTCGCGAAGATCAGAAAATCCGGGAAATACATGGAAAATCCTATTTTTCCAGAAGACGAAAGAAGCCAGAAGGAGGAGTAGAGATGGTCCACAGGGGGCCCACACCACCCCCTGGCGTGGGCCAGCCTAGGCCGCGCCACCAGGTGGTGTGGCTGCCCTGGCCCACCTCCAGCTCTCCCCTCTGGCGCATATAATCCTCCCAAAACCCTAATACCAGGGGAGCAATGTAACATCTCAAAACTTTAATCCAAGGTTATTAAGATCCAAATCATCAAAATTGGGGTTAACAAAAACTTTTCTAATGAAAATTATTAAAGCATTCATATGTGTGTGCATTTTAAAATAGGAGTTGTTTGAATTGCCATGATTAAGTGATCCATTGCTTGTAAAATGATTCTTAGGTGAAATAAACATCATCTAAATCAATCCCAAACAAATCCCAAAGAAAAACAAATCAAAATGAATAAAAGAAGAGAATGGTCATTTGTGCCATTTTAATCAACATGCCTACTTTGGCTATTCCTAGTACTCAAAACCTAACAGAGACAAATGTGGATCTTTGCACCCCTTGCTAGTACATGTAATGATGTACCAAGGCCCACTTTGTGATCTGCCAAAAACATTCAAACACTAATTTTAAATGGCATCTGAAAATTGAATCTAGTTCATATGGGAAGATCCCACTATTTCAAAAACCACTCAAATGAGCTCAAATTTCAAAACCCAAGCACCCACAAAGTCTCAAGCTTATGCCTAACACACCCACCAAAAATCTTTTCAAAATTCAAAAGTAAACTTCTTGCAGCCATTTCCATAAACACTTGGCAGGCAGGAATCAAACTCTAAACCTAGCTCACTGTTTTCTACAAGGTTTTGCCCCCAATTGATATCCATTTACTCCCTCTATCTCCAAATGATCTAACCAAAGCCTAAGCACCTCACCCCTTTGTCCCTAGTAGCAGTGCCATGCCACCCCGAGCACATGCTCGCCGGCCTAACTTGCAACCGCCGCAGCAGACCGCCCCTCTCTCTCTCACCATGTCTATGAGCTAGCCCAGACCTCACCGCCACTCTCTATCCCCTACCCGAGCATAGCAGAGCCGTGGACCAGCCACAGCGCGCCGCGCCCAGTGTGTTTGCGCCATGTCGAGCACGCGCCAGAGCGTCACGCCCGACACGCGTGCACACGCCACCCCTCGGCCGTAGCCCATACCCACCGCTTCGCCACGACCCAGGGAACACCCCAGACATGCCCGTTCGCCGCCCTTGGCACCACAGCCACCACTCGCCGTGAAGACCGCCTCCTCGGCCGCTCAAAGCGTGAGCACCGCCCGACCAAACTCCACCATCCCTAGGCCCGCATTTATCCCGTAGAGCACCGCCAAGAGACCAGCCACCGTCCCCTACCTCGAGCCATGCTGCTAGCACACTGTGCAGCCCTCGCCGGAGCCGCCCGCCCATTGATACATTGCAAATGTATCTATAATTTTTGATGTTCCATGCTTGGTTTTATCTACTTTCTTATGTTTTATCCACACTTTGGAGTACTTTTCATATGATTTCTTGGACTAACCTATTAACAAGATGCCACAGTGCCAGTTGCCTGTTTTCTGCTGTTTTTGGTTCCGGGAAGTCAGAAAATGAATATTCTCGGAATTGGACGGGACAAAAGCCAAAGTTACTATTTTCCCGATAGACTCACGGAGCTAGAAGGAGAGTCGGAGAGGGGCTACAGGGTGGCCACACCCCCCTTGGCAGGGGCCAGCCTAGGCCACGCCAGGGCATGGTGTGGGCCCCCTGGCCGGCCACCAACCTTGCCTCCTTCGCCTATATATCTCCCCCGAGGCAAAAACACTAGATCGTCAATCAGAAATCCATGAAAAGTTCCACAGTGCCGCCGCCACTGAAGGGGAGATTCGGGGGACAGAAAGTCTCTGTTCCGGCACCCTGTCGGGACGGGGAAGTGCCCCTAGATCCATCTCCATCGATCTCCACCACCATCTCCATCACCATTGCTAATTCCCATGATGAGGAGGGAGTAGTTCTCTCTCGAGGCTAAGGGTTCTACCGGTAGCTATGTGTTCATCTCTCTCTCTATGCATGATCATATTGTGATCATGAGCTTTGTAATCAAGTAGATCTACCTTGCTACTCAAGTGCTTTAATAGATCTCTGCTCTCCCCATGTGTGTGAAAGTGACAGCGTGCACACCATGGTGGCACTTAGGCTAGAGATTACAAATACTTGTTATGAGTTATATTTGGAGTTGGATGTCTTTATGAAATTGTGGTGTTTGTTGGAACCATCTAGTTCTCAAGGTGACAGTGTGGGGTTTTCTAGATGGGAAAGGCTTACTTTGAGGTGTGCTGTTATAGCCCTACCATTGATTAGAGTGTCCAACCGGAGAGTAGTTCAGAGTAGTATCATGAACAGAAGATATTTATATGAGAGTGTTCACTAGTGAAAGTATGATCCCTAGGCCTTGTTTCTAAGCACTAAAACACCGTTTGCTACTAGATTTGTTACATGTTTGCTTGCTTCTATCTTTATTTCAGTTTTACTTTAGTCTTTTCCACGCCTTCAAGCTATTTTCTATCACCGCTACCACTTATAATTATCTATACCACTTGTATTTCACTATCTCTTCGCCGAACTAGTGCACCTATACACCTGACAAGTGTATTGGGTGTGCTGGGGACACAAGAGACTTCTTTTATCTTAATTGCAGGGTTGCTTGAGAGGGGATACCTTTGACCACTTCCTCCCTGAGTTCGATAAACCTTGGGTGATCCACCTAAGGGAAAACTTGCTGCTGTTCTACAAACCTCTGCACTTGGAGGCCCAACAACTGTCTACAAGAATAGAAGTGCGTAGACATCACCCATCACTCTCGATCGCGTCGTCGAGCTATAATTAGAGGCCACCCCAGCACAATCCACTCACACCATTTTACTCACCTCACTGGTCCTTCCCCGCCTCTAGCTGGAGCAGCGCAAGCACTTGTTCGCCGGAATTTGTCCGGAGGAGCCCGCGGCAGAGGAGGAGGAGGCGATGTCGATTTCGTCCACCCCCGGAGCTGCCTCGACCACCCCTGAGCTTGCCGTCATCCACCAGTTTGTTTGCCCCCATCTCCATCGTTGTTGGAGCCCTAGTACGCCCCCTGAGCACCCCCACCGAGATCCTTATCATGAGATCCTTATGTGTGTAAGACCTTATGTATGGTTTGTAATGGATGATGTACTGTGATATCGAATCTGTTATGTCTCACAAAAATGGTAATCCTGGGATTGTGATGGATGACATAATAGGCATCTAGGATTAAAAATCCGGGTGTTGACAAGTTGGTATCAGAGCCAGGTTGACCATAGGAGACCCTAGTTAGAATGGACGTCCAAACAAAAACTTAGTTTCAAAAACCAAATTGAGTATTTATGAAAAACTATTTCCTCTCTTATCCTTGGGAATTCATTCTTTCTCAAAAAAAATCATGTTCCTCAAAATCCTTACATTACTACTTAAAATTTGACACACTTGATCACTTCACTAATTTCCTCATCCTTAATTCTTGTAGATGGAGACTCGGTTCAGCAAGTTCTACCAGTTGGGAAATGGAGGTCAACTAATCTTCGAGAGGGATCTGGATTCACTGTTTGAGTTACTGGGACGCCCACATCCGGAGTTTCTTGGAGCTCAACTTTCAGGACCCCTAGGAGGAGACTTACAGTGGCTAGTCACCGCTGATCTTAGAGGAAGCATAGAAGCACCAATGTCCGGGAGAATCCAATTCTCTATGAGAGAGAACAACTGGCTAGATGGATTAGCCAGGGCAATGCATGAAGCTCTCGCACGTCTATGTGCCCTCAGTGTCAACCAAATCCAAGGAACCCGTTTTGCTCATTATGCAAGACGTGACTTCATGGGAATGCCGATGGAGATGCCCAGTCACCCGGAGCTAAAGCGTCAAGTGGAGAACCTTGACTTCCTGTTGTACGATCGCCAAAAGGAGTTGGACAATGCTAGGGAGTTCGCCAACCACAACCGTGCCATTGCCGACCAGAAGGCCCAGACTTTCTCACTGCTAGTCAAGGATCGTCAGTCTCTTCGCCTCCAGCGCGATAAGAAGGATCGCACCATCGCCCGTCTTCGCAAGAAGGTGGCCGACCTCAAGAAGACCGTCAAGGATCAGGAAGCTCAGCTTGCAGCAAAGGAAGAAGAAGAGGAGAGTGAAGACATCCAGGGAGATATGGATTCTTACCTCAGCAATGATGATGACTTTCTGGAGGAGGATGCCGTGGACTTCTACACTGACGATGAGGACTCCGACTTCATCGACAATGAGTAGATGCACTAGAGCACTATCGTAGCATGAGATGTGTCGGTCCCACTATATCGTAGCTTGCAGAATGGTTCTTCAAACCATCTGTTTTCCTTTGATTGTTGTGGTGTGTGTTTGTATCGTGTGCTTGTTTGCATGAATGAAATGGAGTTAGTTGAAAAACCTGAGTCAAACTCAAAGTTTTAGCTTGAAAACAAAACAATGAACCTTAGAACTTTCCCTCTTATCCCTTTATCTACCTCAATCTTCAGATGACTCATGGAAACCAAGGAGGGAGCAGCTCGTCGCAAGACCCAATGCTGCAGATTATGCAGATGTTAGTTGCAGACCGTGAAGCAAGCAGGGCAGAGCGCCAAGCCAACTTAGCAACATTGCAGCAGATAGCTCAGATGGCCCAAAACAACCAAGGGCATGGAAATCAGGATCACCATGGATCCAAACTCAAAAACTTTCAGAATACCAATCCCCCAATCTTTAACCAAGATGAAAACCCATTAGATGCTGATGACTGGTTATATACAATGGAAAACAACTTAGAAGTTGCAGGAGTTGAGGACATCGAGAAAGTTCTCTTCGCCACCCACTACCTGGCGGGAGATGCAAGAGCTTCGTGGACTAGTATCTGTAACATGAACCATGGTCAAGTCATGACATGGGAAGCATTCAAAGTCAAGTTTAGCCGCACCCACGTGCCATGGGGTCTAGTCACCAGAATGAGGGATGAGTTCCGCGACTTGAAGAAAGGCAGAATGACTGTGGTGGAGTACCGTGATAGATTCGTATCACTTGCCAGATATGCACATTATGAGATCAACACGGAGGCCAAGAAGAAGGATAGATTCTTGAACGGACTGCATGATGAGATGCAGACTGTCCTAGTCAACATCCGTTTCCAGGATCTCGAAGAGCTAGTCGACTCTGCCATTCAGATGGAAGGGAAGATTAACCAAGAAAACGACAACCGCAAACGTCGTATAATGCAGCAATCTGGGTCCAGCAATCACCAGAAGTACCGTCCCAACCCCTCACCAGGATATGCACTAAGGAACAATCGACCCCCAATGTCTCGCCCAAGCTACCCCAACCATAGCGGAGGCAATGTGAAGTCCGGAGGAAACAATCACAACTCCGGCAATGCCAACAACTTCAACCGTGCACCTCCCAAGAGCAACAACAACACCGCACCCAGAACTGGCAGTAATGCTATGCCCGTCGCAGCAAAGGACAAGTCCCAGATCGCTTGTTTCGAGTGTGGAGTGAAGGGTCACTATTCCAATGAGTGTCCCAAGAAGACTGCAGCCACTGCCAATGTGAATGCCCCAGCTCAAAAGTAGCGTCGTGTTCAACCAGGAAGAAGATTTGCCCCAGGGAACCCTCACAACCGCAACGGTCGTCTCTTCCACATGAACGCAGAAGAAGCCCAAGAAGCGCCAGATGTAGTGTTGGGTATGTTTTCTGTCAACTCAGTTTTAGCAAGGGTATTTTTTGATTCGGGAGCATCGCATTCATTTGTCACCGAAGAATTTGCATGCACTAGTAAGATTCACCCAACCAACCTGAAGCATGTCCTGATAGTTCAAATCCCCGGTTCAACAACCAAAGCTAGAAAAATTTGCAAAGTTGTGCCTATCAGGATACATGGGATAGATTTTTATGCCAACCTAATTGTACTTGGAACCAAAGGATTGGAAGTAGTACTAGGTATGGACTGGATGTCAAGGCATAAAGGACTGATAGACTGTGCTAAGAAAGCCATCACCATGACCAGTAGCTCTGGAGTAACAGTAGAACATATATCTGAAACCTTACCTCGTCAATTCAAGTGCAACAAGAGTCTAGCCCTACCCACCATAGACCAAGTTAGAGTAGTCTATGAATACCCCGACGTATTCCTAGATGAATTGCCAGGTATGCCCCCGGATAGGGATATTGAGTTCATTATCGAACTAATCCCCGGAACCGGACCCATAGCCCAGAGACCCTATAGCATGAACCCCTCAGAGTTAGTGGAACTGAAGAAGCAGTTGGATGCCATGTTAGAAAAAGGCTTGATTCAACCAAGCGCATCGCCATGGAGATCACTAGTGTTATTCGTCGACAAGAAAGATGGAGGCAATCGTTTGTGCACAGATTACAGAAAGTTGAATGACGTCACCATCAAGAACAAGTACCCCTTACCAAAGATAGAGGATCTATTTGATCAGTTGACTGGAGCCCAGGTATTCTCAAAGATTGACCTTAGGACTGGTTATCACCAACTTAAGATTCGTGCAACAGATATTCCAAAGACCGCCTTTACTACTCGCTATGGTTTATAAGAGTATACGGTTATGTCTTTTGGATTAACCAATGCCCCTGCTTATTTCATGAATCTCATGAATAAGATCTTTATGAATTTCCTAGATAAGTTTGTAGTTGTGTTCATCGACGATATTCTTATCTACTCCAAGTTAGAAGAAGAGCATGAGCAACATCTGAGAATCATCCTAGAAACCCTGAGAGAGCATCGGTTATATGCCAAGTTCAGCAAGTTTGAGTTTTGGCTGAAAGAAGTAGGATTCCTAGGACATATTGTGTCTGCCGGAGGAGTCTCTGTTGATCCCGCCAAGATCAAAGATGTCGAAGAATGGGAAGCCCCAACCACTCAAACCCAAGTCCGTGCATTTCTCGGATTAGCGGGATATTAGCGCAAGTTCGTCGAAGGATTCTCAAGCATCGCCAGACCCATGACCCAATTTTTTTAGAAGAACAAGAAGTTTGAATAGACTGACAAATGTGAAGCCAGTTTTTAGGAGCTGAAGAAGAGATTGATATCAGCCCCAATATTGATCATGCCAGACATCAAGAAGCCGTTTGATGTATATTGTGATGCATCCAAGATTGTTCTCGAATGTGTGTTGATGCAAGAAGGCAAAGTCATCACTTATCTATCTCGACAACTAAAGCAGCATGAGCAGAACTATCCGACCCATGATCTTGAGTTAGCAGCCGTAGTTTTGGCATTGAAGACATGGCGTCATTATCTTATGGGTAATCGCTGTGAGATTTACTCAGATCATAAGAGCTTGAAGTATATTTTCACTCAAAAGGAGCTGAATATGAGGCAAAGGAGATGGATAGAGTTAATCAAGGATTATGACCTTGACATTCACTATCACCCCGGTAAAGCTAATGTGGTAGCGGATGCTCTTAGCAGATTGCCTTGTAGGCTAAACACCATGATCAAAGAGAAGCAGCCAAGTTTGTATGAGGAGTTGGAGTAGTTCAGAACTGAATTAGTTAGCAAAGGATTCTTAGCTAGCATTGAACTTCAACCCACTTTGATTAGCCAAATCAAGGAAGCCTAGAAGGGAAATGAAAGTATCGACGGAATCAAACATCGTATTGGTACAGGAAAGGTACCTGGATTCAGTAAAGACGAAGGAGTTCTGTGGTACAAAGGACGTATCTGTGTACCAGCAGATTCGGAGCTAAAGCAAGTTATCATGCAGGAAGCTCATGATACTCTTTATTCTATCAACCCCGGAGGAATGAAGATGTATCAAGATTTGAAAGAGCAATTTTGGTGGCACAAGATGAAGAGAGAAATCGAAAGCTACATCGCCAAGTGTGACATCTGTCAAAGAGTCAAAGCAGAGCATCAGAGACCTGCAGGACTGTTGCAACCATTGCAGATTCTAGAATGGAAATGGGATTCCGTCGGAATGGACTTGATCACCGGTTTGCCTACTTCCAGTAGGGGAAATGACTTAATCTGGGTCATAGTTGATAGGATGTCCAAGGTAGCCCACTTTATACCTGTCAAGACAACCTACCAGAGTTCGAAGCTAGTAGAGTTGTATATTGCTAGGATTGTTAGTCTGCATGGAACCCCCAAGACCATAGTATCAGATCGAGGAACCCAGTTTACCTCGAGATTTTGGCAGAAAGTTCAGGAAGGATTGGGAACCAAATTGAATTTCAGCACCGCTTATCACCCGCAAACTGATGGATAGACTGAGAGAGTCAACCAGATCCTAGAGGATATGTTAAGAGCTTGTGTGTTGGAATACGGATCAAAATGGGAAGACTGCCTGCCTTTCACAGAATTCTCATATAACAACAGTTATCAAGCTAGTTTGCAAATGGCACCATTTGAATTCCTATACGGAAGGAAATGTCGCACCCCTTTGCATTGGTCGCAAGTAGGAGAGAGTCAGATCTTTGGACCCGACATTCTCCGAGAAGTCGAAGAGAAGGTTCACAAAGTCTGTGAGCACCTCAAGACCGCCCAATCCAGACAAAAGAGTTATGCTGACAAGAGAAGGAGAGACCTAACTTTCAATGTCGGAGATTTTGTATATCTCAAGGTTTCACCATTGAATGGAACTCAACGCTTTAGTCTGAAAGGAAAGTTAGCCCCCAGATATATCGGACCATTCAAAATATTGAACCGTCGAGGAGAAGTATCGTATCAACTGGAACTACCTGAAGAGATGTCAGTCATCCATAATGTGTTCCATATCTCGTTATTTCGCAAATGCCTGGAAGTGCCGGAGAAGACTGAAGTTTTCAAGAACATCGATCACAGAGCTGTTGAAATCAACAATGATCTGACATATCGTGAAGTGCCCATCCGTATCTTGGAAGAAGCTTACAGAACCACAAGGACCAGGAGTATCAAGTTTCTCAAGATTCAATGGAGCAACCATACCGAAGAGGAAGCCACTTGGGAGCGAGAAGATTACATGAGGACAAAGTTCCCCGATCTCTTTAGTTCCTAGTTTTCTCTGTAAATCTTGGGACGAGATTTTGTTTAAGGGGGGAAGGTTTGTAACATCACAAAACTTTAATCCCAGGTTATTAAGATCCAAATCATCAAAACTAGGGTTAACAAAAACTTTTCCAATGAAAATTATTAAAGCATTCATATGTGTGTGCATTTTAAAATAGGAGTTGTTTGAATTGCCATGATTAAGTGATCCATTGCTTCTAAAATGATTCTTAGGTGAAATAAACATCATCTAAATCATTCCCAAACAAATCCCAAAGAAAAACAAATCAAAATGAATAAAAGAAGAGAATGGTCATTTGTGCCATTTTAATCAACATGCCTACTTTGGCTATTCCTAGTACTCAAAACCTAACAGAGAAAAATGTGGATCTTTGCACCCCTTGCTAGTACATGTAATGATGTACCAAGGCCCACTTTGTGATCTGCCAAAAACATTCAAACACTAATTTTAAATGGCATCTGAAAATTGAATCTAGTTCATATGGGAAGATCCCACTATTTCAAAACCACTCAAATGAGCTCAAATTTCAAAACCCAAGCACCCACAGAGTCTCAAGCTTATGCCTAACACACCCACCAAAAATCTTTTCAAAATTCAAAAGTAAACTTCTTACGGCCATTTCCACAAACACTTGGCAGGCAGGAATCAAACTCTAAACCCTAGCTCACTGTTTTCTACAGGGTTTTGCCCCCAATTGATCTCCATTTACACCCTCTGTCTCCAAATGATCTAACCAAAGCCTAAGCACCTCACCCCTTTGTCCCTAGTAGCAGTGCCATGCCACCCCGAGCACATGCTCCCTGGCCTAACTTGCAACCGCCGAAGCAGACCACCCCTCTCTCTCACCATGTCTATGAGCTAGCCCAGACCTCACCGCCACTCTCTGTCCCCTCCCCGAGCACAGCCGAGTCGTGGACCACCCGCAGCGTGCCGCGCCCAGAGTGTCTGCGCCATGCCGAGCACGCGCCAGAGCGCCGCGCCCGACACGCATGCACACGCCACCCCTCGACCGCAGCCCGCACCCACCGCTTCGCCACGACCCAGGGAACACCCCAGACATGCCAATTCGCCGCCCTTGGCACCACAGCCACCACTCGCCGTGAAGACCGCCGCCTCGGCCGATCAGAGCGTGAGCACCGCCCGACCAAATGCCACCGTCCCTAGGCCCACATTTATCCCGTAGAGCACCACCAGGAGACCAGCCACCGTCCCCTACCTCGAGCCACGCTGCTAGCACGATGTGCAGCCCTCGCCGGAGCCGCCCGCCCATCACTCTCGGTCGCTTCGTCGAGCTATAAATAGAGGCCACCCCAGCACAATCCACTCACACCATTCTACTCCCCTCACCATACTGGTCCTTCCCTACCTCTAGCCGGAGCAGCGCGAGCACTTGTTTGCCGGAATTTGGCCAGAGGAGCCCACGGCAGAGGAGGAGGAGGCGACGTCGATTTCGTCCACCCCTGGAGCTGCCTCGACCACCCCTGAGCTCGCTGTCATCCACCAGTTCGTTTGCCCCCATCGTCATCGTTGCTGGAGCCCTGGTACGCCCCCTAATCACCCCCACCGAGCCGCTAGGGTTAGACCTCGTCGGCGACATGTCCGTCGTTGACGACGAGCCCCAGCCGTCAATCCTAGTTCTAATCTAACGGCCCACATCGCCCCATACCGCTTCATGTGTTATGAGCCACTGACTGGTGGACCCCCCCCCCTGTCAGCTATACCCCGTGCCGCGGAGTGCCACTGGGCCGGCCCGTTAGCTTTCCCGCGTGATCCATTTAATTCAAATTAGGATTTTTCTTTTTAGTTTGAACTTAGTTATGTCCTCTAGTTTGAAAATCAATTCAGAGAGATTTACAAATCCAAATGGAGTGATTCCAATTTTGTTAGAAAGCTACTAAAAAGATCTATCCAAGCCCGTTGGATTTAATTCGATTAGAGTTAAAGATCTCTGCTAGTAAAAATAACAAGACATAAGCATTTGCACATTCAAACATTTTTCAAAAATCAACCATGTTAGCTTTTGAGTTGATTCCAACTCTCAAAAATCACATTTCACCATACCTATCTGAATATGTAATAATACTAGGGTTTACATGCAGTGACTTAGGACTAGTACCAAAATAATGCTATGTAGGCATTTCTAGTCACTTTAAATCATTAAAAAATGAACTTAAACCAAAGTAATTGTGATCCAACCCTTAAATCACATTCCCACATGTTAGAATATGTGGTGATGACATGTGTCCACATGATCCCATATTTTAAGTGGTGAATATTAAATCTTAGTTATTTTTCAATGAGTAGAAATTACTTTTCTAAAATAAAAAGGATGAAACTATTGAATAAAACTTGTGATGCTTGTGATGATAATAGATCATCAAATGTGTGCCTTAGAGTGCTAATTAGGCTAGTTAAGTATTGTTTGGTGATTGTGTACTCCGTATGTATTTATAGACGATAGTACCGACCAAGCTTTCGAGGAGGAGGAGTTCTATCAAGAGGAGGAAGAAAACTTCAACCACTACACCAACCAAGGTAAGCTAGCACTATCCAAGTTAACCCTTGCAAGTTGTACTTGCAAGCCACCATTAACAATGCAAGCTAACCCTTGTAATCTAGATAACCCAAGCCAAGATGCTTTAGGCATGCTTTGGTTATACCACCTTTACCATTATTTACCCCAAGTATTATTTTTCAAGCTTTACTTCCTTTACTTTACCCAAAGTTCTTTTGCTTGTTTTGAAGGTAGCATAAAGAGTATAAAACTTGACCTAGTTAGATAACTTTAGATGTCATTCTATGGCATGAGCTTGATCCCATCATTTCCACCTTAGTGAACACTCTTAACTTAGTAGTTTAGAGTAGATAAAAACTTGAGTCACTCTAGATGGGAATACTTGGTGAAAATGAATTATGAAAACCTTAGAATGATGAGTCATTCTATTGAGATGTTTTGACATGTGTTGATAAACACAAATGGTTTATGATGGTGAAAATGTTGAGGCATGAGACTTAACCCTTTTATAAAACTGGTGGTTGGATTCGGATGCGATACCATTCCAAATTTATCGTACAACCACATTACCTAAATTGGGTAAGGCTTAGCCGGAAATTTATATGCATTAGTATTAGTTCCCTCGCGGGAGAGGTCTGAGCTGAGGCTACCTCTCAATGCTGTCCACCTATGCAGTGCCCAAGATGACAGATGGTCATGGTTGGGAGGCCATGCTCATAGGAGAGGTTCTTATACTAGGGTGTGTAAAGGAAAGGTTATGTTTGATTATCTGCATACTAAGTATGATGATTCAAGGTTATCCCTGACAAATGTAT
The DNA here is from genome assembly GCA_916181665.1 of Avena sativa. Classification (NCBI taxonomy): domain Eukaryota; kingdom Viridiplantae; phylum Streptophyta; class Magnoliopsida; order Poales; family Poaceae; genus Avena; species Avena sativa. Next base: position 619,769,255 of record OV702288.1, on the reverse strand, counting down.
CGAATCTTGTGGTGAAAGTGTACCACCTCTGCAGAGTGTCAAACTATTCGAATAGCTGCGTCCGCGGTTATGGACAGTTGGAATGGCCATACTGTTTCGTTGTCAGATGTTTTCAAAATAACTTGTGAAATGAATGATGAATCTTGACTTGACCACAACAGGGTTGTGTTTATGACAATAGCTTCCCAACTGAAGTGATTCTAGAACTTTATTTTATCCTTCTTTGCTTCAGAACTCAGCTTAGGTTTCAAACTTAACTTTATAGTTAAACTTAGAGTTAGCACTTTAACTTAGAACTATACTACTTGTTAGTGGTAGTTTGCGAGTACTTAAAGAGTACTCATGGCTTTTGTCCCTGGCTATTCTCATGGCCAGTCTACGAAGGAGACTACCAAGATGATGGCCAGCAGGACGGCTATGATAACTAGGACTATCTGCCTTCGTTAGCATTGCATGTGCCCCTGAAGATGGACCCCACCGCTACGCTTATCTTTTATTCCATTGCTTGTTGTAGTAAGACTGGATCATGAGATCCTTATGTGTGTAAGACCTTGTGTATGGTTTGTAATGGATGATGTACTGTGATATCCAATCTATTATGTCTCGCAAAAATGGTAATCCTGGGATTGCGATGGATGACATAACAGGCATCTGGGATTAAAAATCCGGGTGTTGACAAGTGACCACAGAACGATTCCGCCGCCTCTACGGGGCGGAAAACACCGAGAGAGAAAGATCTCTCCGCAGACAGATTTCTGCCGGGGGAATTCCTTCTCGGAGAGGGGAGATTGTTGCCATCAACACCACCATCAAGCTGGACTTCAACGTCATCATCATCACCATCATCTCCATCAGAACCATCATCACCATCTCCATATTGCTGTAACAATTGGGTTGAATCTTGCATAGTTCTTAGGGGGAAACTTTCCTAGTGTTGATTACTCTTTGTAGTTGATGCTATTGAGTGGAACCATTGAATTATTGTTTATGTTCAGATTTTTATACATCATTATTCATCTTTGATCATGATCCATATGATGTCTTGTAAGTAGTCCATTTTGTTCTTGAGAACATGGGAGAAGTCATGTTGTTAGTAGTGGAATTGTGTTGAGAAAGATTCAATAGTTTGATATTTAAGTTGTGGTGTACTTCTTCTAGTGGTGTCATGTGAACGTCGACTACATGACACTTCATCTATATGGGCCTAGGGGAATGCATTGTGTATTTGGCTACTAATCGTAGGGGTTGCCGGAGTGACAGAAACCTAAACCCCCGTTAGGAAACCATTGCACAAGGGACGTAAGGGTCTTAGAGTTTAAAGTTGTGGTTAGGTTTCTACCTTAATTACTTTCTTGTACTTACGGATGTTTGCAAGGGGTATAATAACAAGTATGTATTAGTCCTAGGAAGGTTGGTACATTAGCACAGGTTTGCCCACACAACACTTAGCAAGCTAAAGAAGATTAGTCAACTATATGAAGCGAAAGCACTTGACAGAATTCTCGTGCGTCCTCGAGAACGTTTGGTCATCTTAAGTAATACAACCGGCTTGTCCTTTGCTGAATAAAGGATTGGGCCACTTGCTACATTCATTCTTATTGTCTTTTATTTACTCGTACTTTATTTACTTGCATTATCAAAAAATCCTAAAAATCCGTTTGCTAAGTATTTGCAGAATTCTTGATCCATACCACTAGCCAGCACCTTTTGCTCCCGTTGGGTTCGACACTCTTACTTATTGAAAATACTGCAATACACCCCCTATACTTGTGGGTCATCAGGGTCATGCGGCCCTCCTCGATGGCCACCTTCTGGAGGTTGCAGAGGTGAAAACCGAGCGCCTGGTGCTTGGCTCTGAAGCCGTGGATGTTCACGGACTCACCGCAGGTCCTCACATCCTCGGCATGCTTCATGAGGGAGTTGAAGTCGGTGGTGCGGAGCCTCCTGGTGGTGTAGAAGGGGCACCTGTAGATGTCGTCGGCGAAGAAGTTGTCGTACTGGCCAGACTTCAGCCTCCTTAGCGCATGACGAGTCTTGGTGTCCTTGGACTCGTCATCGCTGCAGACGTTGTTGCTATCCTCCTGTTGGAAAAATCGGTAGAGTGCAATAATAACCATATTGAGATACCTTGATTATCGAGACTGATTATTTGCATAAATTAACCGATTGAGATCCCCTAATTATTCCTCAAATCTCAAACCAAATCGAATACTAATCCCAACTACGAACAGGGGGATTCAAAAACAAACAGGTTGATTCATCGAAATACAAATAGGGGGATTCATCGAAACATGACATTTAACACAAGAAGATTAGCTACTGTAAAAATACGAAGAGCCAAACCCTAATAACATGCGATCTAGCATCCAACAATGGGAATGGGGGAAGAACAAGGGAAGGGGAGAAAATCCTAGTTATCTCCGACCAAGGGTCGGCGATGCTGGTGTCGTAGGGGTTCTCCGGCCTAATGTAATCATCCTCCTCGTAGGGGTCCCAGCCGAGCGAGATTTGCCCGAGACCGACAAGGGCCTCCTCGCCGGCGGCTACGGTGGAAGCAAGGACAGGGGTCTAGACAGGCACGACGGCTGCTTTCGATGCCTCGACGGGGTCCTGTATGGAGAAGGGGCCTCCTCGCCAGCGGCCTTCGAGCTGTTGATGGCCACCGCGCTGTTCTTCTCCATCGCTGACATGGTTGGGTTTTCTTGGGGGTTTGCAGAAGGTCATGGGACAGTGCACTCAATTGAGTGAGTGAGTGAGAGTGAGGAGGCTTCTATAAAGGAGAAGGAATGCGACATTTCATTGCACCACCGTGCAATGCATAACCGCGTACGCTACTACACTATGCATGGCCACACGTATCCGCTACTGCCCCGTGCACCGCACACGAGTACCGTGATTCACGTTTTTCCCTTGTGTCTAACCCTGGCAACTTAGTTGTGCTCAGTTTTGCCCTCAAGTGTAACACTGGTAGTTTGGTTGGACTCAGTTTTGCCCTCCAGTACTAACACTGCCATGTGCAATATACTCAGTTTTACCCTTCGGTGGTTGGTCAACAGAGAGTCAACGAATGGGTTTTAGCTAGCTAATTGATTCACTTTATGCACAACAAGTTCAAAAATATCAAAACATAGTGGCATCTACCCAGGGAGTCTTATTATGTGACCTTCCACCATAAGAAATGTATATAAATCAAGTTTTAACCTAAATCAGTTCTCAAATCACCTACTATCTATGAAGGTTCATGGCTTTCTACTCAAGCCTCTTCCCAAAACATCCCTCCCCAAAATATAGTTTGTCTAAATGAGGCAATAATTGTCAAACTGGTGTATATTTGAATTGCAAATAGTTTGATGTATGCCAAGATGTATTTTATTGTATAAAAGACGCATTTTCCATTTTTTTAAATCTCTTTCTCTTTTCTATTTGAATCCCTTTGTCAGTCTTGCCCTTGTTTTTTAAGTTCTACTTAGTTTTTCCCTTGGTTCTTAAGTTCTACTTAGTTTCCCCCTCTCTTAGTCACAATCTCTCACACCTGTTCTCATCTTGGCTGCTACCCTCTGATTGGTTGAGATAGTTGTCACGTGGATCGTGTCCACCAACCGTTGATCCTCTATGATCTAGCAGACAGGATAACCTCTATATCTATCGGGGGCACCCCTCTATCCATGCAAAATAACGAGTTTGCCACTAGTACTTTAACTCCATAAACAAATGAATTTGAATATAATTTCAATGGAAAGTGTTCAAATTTGTATTTTCGTATATGCAAGTTTATACATTACATTCCACTCTATGAAAATGGGGGAGAAAATGAAATTTCTAGCACACCATTATCTCGTTATTAAGTGCGATTTCACAGTGTTCAAAGGTTTAAAAAATTTGTATACACAATTTTATGCATTATATTTCACTCCATAGAAATGATAAATGATCAGGATTTTATTAGCACAACATTATCATGTCCTAAGTGCGATTTCAAAGAGTTCAAAGGTGTATAATTTTCGCATATGCAAGTTTATGCATTACATTCCACTATATGAAAATGATAATCTCTCAAGATTTTCTTACCACAACATTATCACATATTAAGTGCAATTTCAAAGAGTTAAAATGTGTAAAATTTTCGTATATGCAAGTTTATGCATTACATTCCACTCTATGAAAATGGGGGAGAAAATGATAATCTCTCAAAATTTTGTTAGCACATCATTATCAAGTATTAAGTGCAATTTCAAAGTGTTTAAAGGTTTATAATTTTCACATATGCAAGTTTGTGCATTATATTCCACTCTATGAAAATGATAATCTCTCAAGATTTTCTTAGCACAACATTATCATGTATTAAGTGCGATTTCAAAGTGTTTAAAGGTTTATAATTTTCGTATATGCAAGTTTGTGCATTATATTCCACTCTATGAAAATGGGGGAGAAAATGATAATCTCTCAAAATTTTGTTAGCACATCATTATCACGTATTAAGTGCCATTGCACAGTGTTCAAAGGTTTATAATTTTCATATACTCAAGTTTATGCATTATATTTCACTCCATGGAAATGATAAATGATCAGGATTTTATTAGCACAATCCTAAGTGCGATTTCAAAGAGTTCAAAGGTGTATAATTTTCGTATATGCATTACATTTCACTATATGAAAATGAAGCTAGACAAAGGGCCGCCGTCACCGGAGAAGAAGAAGAAAGGGGAGGCAACAGCACGGGCGCGGGCGCGGGGCTGGCTCGGGTCCCATGTTGCAAGCCAACCTGGGTAAGCTATGGGTCCGGCGCTCACGTGGATAAGCTGTGGGTCTGATGTTGATCTGGATAAGTGGAGAGAGGTATCCACTACTGGAACCGACTGAACACGGCCCCACTTGTCAACATGTAACAGCAAGGGTCCACTACGGGACCCAACAGAACATGGCCCTACTTGTCAGCACATAATGGCGAGGGTCCACTACAGAACCTGACTGAACGTGGCCCCACTTGTCAGCACGTAACGTCAAGACTGACGGACAACGAGTTTTTAGACCGTGTGAGAGTTTCATACAAGGAGATGGGCAGAAGGGAGGAAAACTTAAGCGGCTGGGGAAAACTGAGTACAACTAACGAACCGAGGGCATGAAAATAGAAATCCCTAAGTAAAATACCAAAGAAAATATGAGATCCGAGATTAGTGATTTCTGATATCCGAAATTCTGCTGCTTCCACGGACAAGGCAGATCTAGAAGTTTCTTCTGCCTCTATCATCACCACTAGGGTGGGTTGGGTAGGTTCTACGAAATCAAGGTAAACATCGATCTCACCAAATGACATGATTATGTAGCTGGTCACGATCTCCCTAGACGGAATCCAAGTCTTGTCAATAAGGATGAGAGGGACGTCGCTAGCATAGATAATCTGGCCGACGTTAATTGTTTCTCCGATTCCGATTCATGCAAATTCTGCCCGTAACACAGCTCCAAAAGTCACGTGCCCCACATCTTTCCAAGCCCCGAGGACCCCCTCATGGCATACTTATACACATTTGAACTCTTTGAAATCGCAATTAATACGTGATAATGTTGTGCTAATAAAATCTTGAGACATTATCATTTTCATAGAGTGGAATGTAATGCACAAACTTGCATATATGAAAAGTTGATACATTGCAAATGTATCTATAATTTTTATTGTTCCATGCTTGGTTTTATCTACTTTCTTGTGTTTTGTCCACATTTTGGAGTAATTTTCATATGATTTCTTAGACTAACCTATTAATAAGAGCCACAGTGCTAGTTCCCTGTTTTCTGCTGTTTTTGGTTCTAGAAAGTCAGAAAATGAATATTCTCGGAATTGGACAGGACAAAAGCCAATATGCCTATTTTTCCCGGAGACTCACAGAGCTAGAATACGAGACGGAGAGGAGCCACAGGGTGGCCACACCACCCCTAGGCACGGGTCCCCCTTGGCCGCGCCAGGGCATGATGTTGGCCCCCTGGCCGACCACCGACCTTGCCTCTTTCGCCTATATATCTCCCTCGAGGCAAAAACCCTAGATCATCAATCATAAATCCACGAAAAGTTCCGCAGCACCGCCACCACCGAAGGGGAGATTCGGGGGACATAAAGTCTCTGTTCTGGCACCCTGTCGGGACGGGGAAGTGCCCCCAGATCCATCTCCATCACCATTGCTGGTTCCCATGATGAGGAGGGAGTAGTTCTCTCTCGAGACTAAGGATTCTACCGGTAGCTATGTGTTCATCTCTCTCTCTATGCATGATCATATTGTGATCATGAGCTTTGTAATCAAGTAGATCTACCTTGCTACTCAAGTGCTTTAATAGATCTCTGCTCTCCCCGTGTGTGTGAAGTTGACAGTGTGCACACCATGGTGGCACTTAGGCTAGAGATTACAAATACTTGTTATGAGTTATATTTGGAGTTGGATGTCTTTATGAAATTGTGGTGTTTGCTGGAACCATCTAGTGCTCAAGGTGACAGTGTGGGGTTATCTAGATGGGGAAAGCGAACTTTGAGGAGTGTTGTTACAGCCCTACCATCGATTAGAGTGTCCAACCGGAGAGTAGTTAAGAGTAGTATCATAAAGAGATGATATTTATATGAGAGTGTTCACTAGTGAAAGTATGATCCCTAGGCCTTGTTTCTAAGCACTGAAACACCGTTTGCTATTAGATCTATTACATGTTTGCTTGCTTCTATCTTTATTTCAGTTTTACTTTAGTATTTTCCACGCCATCAAGCTATTTTCTATCACCATTACCACTTATAATTATCCATAGCACTTGTATTTCACTATGTCTTCACCGAACTAGTGCACCTATACACCTGACAAGTGTATTGGGTGTGTTGGGGACACAAGAGACTTCTTGTATCTTGATTGCAGGGTTGCTTGAGAGGGAATACCTTTGACCACTTCCTCCCTGAGTTCGATAAACCTTGGGTGATCCACTTAAGGGAAAACTTGCTGCTATTCTACAAACCTCTGCACTTGGAGGCCCAACAACTGTCTACAAGAATAGAAGTGCGTAGACATCAAGCTATTTTCTGGCGCCGTTGCCAGGGAGGTAAGGTAAAAGGTACTCACATCCTTCGGTGTGAGTGCTCGAAGTTATTTCCTTTAGATTCTACAATTTTGTCTTTTTGTTTCTTGTTTTCACTAGTTAAGCTTAATGGAAAACAACAACAAAATTAGAGAGCTTTATAGTATTTATCTTGAGTTAGGACATGAAGTGTTTGAAGAGAAAATTAAAAAACCTATGGAACTTTATTTGCATGCTAATAGCAATGTTGTTAGTATGAATTCTTTGGACACCATTATTGCTAATGCTATGGAAAAGTCTAAGCTTGGGGAAGCTAGTTTTTATGAAAATGATCTTTTTAGTTCCCCGGCTTTGGAAGATAGCTATTCTATTGCTTATGATGATACCAAACCTCCAATATATGATGATTACAATGATGAATATGATATTTTCAGTCCACCTACTATTTAGGAGAAAATTAATTATGATTACAATATGCCTCCTATATTTGATGATTATGGTGATGAGAATAATGATGATAGCTATTTTGTTGAATTTGCTCCCACTACGATTAATAAGAATGACTATGCTTATATGGAGAGTAATAATTATTTTATGCATGTGGCTCATGATAAGGATGTTTTATGTGATAGTTATATTGTTAATTTTATTCATGATGCTACTGAAAGTTATTATGAGAGAGGGAAACATGGTTTTATCTATCTCAACAATATTAAGTTTCCCCTCTTTATGTTGAAAATTTTGAAGTTGCACTTGTTTTGCTTTCCTATGCTTGTTGCTTTGTGCTTTCATGACTTATTTCTTTACAAGATTCCTATGCATAGGATGTGGGTTAGACTTAAATGTGCTTTGAATTTGCTTCTTGATGCTCTCTTTTACTTCAATTCATATGTCTTATGTGAGCATCTTCTCAAACTATCATGCCTAACTTAAAGGCGTTAAAGAAAAGTACTTATTGGGAGATAACCCAAAAGTTTTAGATGAGTCTTGGAAGTTATTACTTCAGTAATAACCGCTCCTTATCCTTTTTATTTGCTTTTTGTGCCAAGAGTAACCTCTAATGAGAGAGAAGTAATGCTTGGGAAAGTTGCTGTCCCGAAACAGATTTTTGTGCTTCACCGAAAAAATTCTTGTAACATCTCTGTACGTTGTTTTGAGGCGTGAATTTTTGTTCTTCTGCCCAGGTTGTTATCTAACTTTCGTTAATTCAACACTTTTCAATTTGAGCAACAGAAGGTCTTCGAAAAAATTGGTTTTTACCTGCTGGTTTGTTTTGACAGATTTCTGCCATTATTTGCATTTGCTTCTTGTTGGTTCCTTTTTGAGTTCTTTTGGGGAATTGAGATTTTTGAGGGAAGTGATACAGTAGCTAGTGTTTTAGTGAAAGTTTTATTGGTGTTGAAACTGAACCTAAAGACTTATTATCTTGAGTGCACTAATGTTGCTAATAAAGATTGTGTGAAGTTTTGTATGAAGGAAAATTTCCAGGTGTATGGAAGGAATGAGTAATGAGATGAAGGATGGACTAAAGCTCAAGCTTGGGGATGCCACGCATGTCACCCCAAGAAATATCCAAGAAGTACAAGCGTCAAAGCTTGGGGATGCCCAAGACATCCCCTTCTTCATCAATAAAAATCCCAGGTTTCTTCCAAACGCTTCATTTTTATTGTTTCATGCACAGTTGTGTTGTTCTTGGAGTGTCTTCTTTTTTGTTTTCATTTTGGTTTTTCATCTGCTTTGTTTTCTTAGTTTTCTGAATAAATTGGTTGGACCCCCTCTTTCATGCATTGGTTTTCAAATAGATTGGTTTGGATTGGAAAAGAGTAGGAAATTTCATGCTTAAGTGGTAAAGAGAGCTTGTTTTTGACTGTGGCCTATGCTTTGTCATGCCATGCTTGATATTGTTTTGGCTTTAGGCCTAGTATTCTTTGCTGTAGCATGACTTGTTATAAACAATTTAGATTGCTTAATGTGCCTTGGGTGAATCATGCGTTGTTTTAGCATATTAAAGCATAGTATAGTGGTATTCTCCTTTGACGCTTTATTTGGGTTGACATGGCGCATGCTCACACCATGTTATGACTATCCAAAGTCACCATAAGCCTTTATGATCCTTTAGTTTTCAACTTGTAGTATCACTTTATGCTTTGATCAATGATGTTTTGTCGCTCTGCATGATTATGGCCATTATTGCTCTCTTAGTTTATCGCTCCCAGTCTTTTGCTAGCCTCTGCAACCAAGTATGAGTTCCACTCATGCATCCAACTCCCTAAACCAAGTTATTCCAAAGAGTCCAGCATACCTACCTATTAGCATATGCTATTCCAAGTATATTCATGTTTTTGTTTACCTTCCAAATTAAACTTGTTATGAGAAAACTAGTGATTAAAGCTCTCACGAACTTGATGGCACACTTTACTTTCCTTGCCCTTAATAAACTTGATCCATTGTGTCGTCTATGTTGTATATGCTTGCACTTATTTGTTGGGGATTAGCAGAACCATGTTGTCATGGGGAACGCTTTCAGCATTGCACTTGTACTTTGTACCTAGTTGATATCATGCTCTTTTGTCTTTGGATGTCGTCGGTGTGAAATGAAAGGGGAGCTTGTAAGTCCATGGAGTTATGTATATGTGTTAGAGAAACGCCTAGGCCGCCAGTCTAATCCATGCCTAATCATGGTGGAAACCTGCAGCATAAACATAATGAGCAATCTATGAAGCATTCTTCTTATAAAAAAGAGATAGAGATTGAGAAAAAAGAAAAAAAGAATAGAAAAGAAGAAAGAGAGAAAAAAGCACCATTTTCCCATGGTAAATAGGAAGATTGCTGAGATGCTCGTTTTCTGCTTGCCTTGTCATTTTGCTATGGGGATTCTTCCGTATCATCGGGCAAGGGGTACCCCGTTGGTGGTTCTCTATGATACACATGTACTTACTATGACAAGAACTTACCGGTAACTAAACTTGAGTAGCATGAGGAGCGGCCCTCGTATCCAAGGGACATGAGATTTCCAACTTATACTTTGTCAAGCATATACTCCATAGTTTGTACACTTTAACCTTAATCACTTAAAGATGCTTATGATAGGGGCAATGAGAGCTGAAAGCTATTAAGTACCATAATTTTTTGAAGCTCTTTATGAGACTTGAATCCCTACTTCCTTCTATGAAGGCCTTTCTTCCAATTATATATTGAGTCTCCACCTTCTATCTTTATGCACCTATTTTGAGAGCATAGTGGCCATTCTTAGTTCTATGTGCATTGTCCCAAGACTTGTTGATTGATGCATAGCTTTGATATTGCTTGTTTTAAACTATTTGTATCTAGTCACTCTTATAAACTTTGAAGGTGTCCTATGCATTTATGTTTGCTACTCTATGAGGGACAAGTTGAATGCCACTATGCTATGTTTTCTTTATGTTAAACAAACAAACTTCTTGCAAAGCATTGTTATTCATGAATCTTTTGTTTGTGCCCTTTCATGTTGCAACATAGTTGCTTTGCCTTATTGCTAGAACTTTATCTTTCATGCTATGTTGAAGTACTATGATCCCAGCTATCAATGTTTTACAAATACTTTGATCATGTTTATGATGGTGCATGTCACCTCAAAAATTATTCTTTCTTTTTATCACTTACCTACTTGAGGACGAGCAGGAGTTAAGCTTGGGGATGTTGATACATTGCAAAGGTATATATAATTTTTGATGTTCCATGCTTGGTTTTATCTACTTTCTTGGAGTACTTTTCATATGATTTCTTGGACTAACCTATTAACAAGAGCCACAGTGCCAGTTGCCTGTTTTCTGCTGTTTTTGGTTCCGGAAAGTCAGAAAATGAATATTCTCGAAATTGGACGGGACAAAAGCCAATATGCCTATTTTTCCCGGAGACTCACGGAGCCACAATACGAGACGGAGAGAGGCCACAGGGTGGCCACACCACCCCTAGGTGCGGGTCTCCCTTGGCCGCGCCAGGGCATGGTGTGGGCCCCCTGGCCAGCCACCAACCTTGCCTTTTTCGCCTATATATCTCCCCCGAGGCAAAAACCCTAGATCGTCAATCAGAAATCCATGAAAAGTGTCGCAGCGCCGCCGCCACCGAAGGGGAGATTTGGGGGGACAGAAAGTCTCTGTTCCGGCACCCTGCCGGGACGGGGAAGTGCCCCCGGAGCCATGTCCATCGATCTCCACCACAATCTCCATCACCATTGCTGATTGCCATGATGAGGAGGGAGTAGTTCTCTCTCGAGGCTAAGGGTTCTACCGGTAGCTATGTGTTCATCTCTCTCAATGCATGATCATTTTGTGATCATGAGCTTTGTAATCAAGTAGATCTACCTTGCTACTCAAGTGCTTTAATAGATCTCTGCTCTCCCCATGTGTGTGAAGTTGACAGTGTGCACACCATGGTGGCACTTAGGCTAGAGATTACAAATACTTGTTATGAGTTATATTTGTAGTTGGATGTCTTTATGAAATTGTGGTGTTTGATGGAACCATCTAGTGCTCAAGGTGACAGTGTGGGGTTATCTATATGGGGAAAATGAACTTTTAGGAGTGTTGTTATAGCCCTACCATCGATTAGAGTGTCCAACCGGAGAGTAGTTAAGAGTAGTATCATAAAGAGATGATATTTATATGAGAGTGTTCACTAGTGAAAGTATGATCCCTAGGCCTTGTTTCTAAGCACTGAAACACCGTTTGCTATTAGATCTATTACATGTTTGCTTGCTTCTATCTTTATTTCAGTTTTACTTTAGTCTTTTTCACGCCATCAAGCTATTTTCTATCACCATTACCACTTATAATTATCCATACCACTTGTATTTCACTATGTCTTCACCGAACTAGTGCACCTATACACCTGACAAGTGTATTGGGTGTGTTGGGGACACAAGAGACCTCTTGTATCTTGATTGCAGGGTTGCTTGAGAGGGAATACCTTTGACCACTTCCTCCCTGAGTTCGATAAACCTTGGGTGATCCACTTAAGGGAAAACTTGCTGCTGTTCGACAAGCCTCTGCACTTGGAGGCCCAACAACTGTCTACAAGAATAGATGTGCGTAGACATCAAAATTATACACCTTTGAACACTTTCCCTTCAAATTATATTCAAAATAGTTTGTTTATGGAGTTAAAGTACCAGTGGTAAACTCGTTATTTTGCATGGATAGAGGGGTGCCCCCGATAGATATAGGGGTTATCATGTCCGCTAGATCATAGAGGATCAACGGTTGGTGGGCATGATCCGCGTGACAACTGTCTCACCCAATCAGAGTGTAGCAACCAAGATGAGCACGGTTGTGAGAGTTTGTGACTAAGAGAGAGGGGAAAACTGAGTGGAACTTAAAAACCAAGGGAAAAACTGAGTAGAACTTAAACCAAGGGCAAAACTGACAAAAGGATTCAATTAGAAAATAGAAAGAGATTTAAAAATGGGAGTCTTTTATACAATAAAATACATCTTGGCACACATCAAACTATTTGCAATTCAAATATACACAAGTTTGACAATTACTGCCTCATTGAGACAAACTATGTTTTGGGGAGGTATGTTTTGGGAAGAGGCTTGAGTAGAAAGCCATGAACCTTCATAGATAGTAGGTGATTTGAGAAGTGGTGATTTAGGTTAAAACTTGATTTCTATACATTTCTTATGGTGGCAGGTCACATAATAAGACTCCCTAGGTAGATGTCACTATGTTTTGATCTTTTTGAATTTTTTGTGCATAAAATGACTCAATTAGCTAGCTAAAACCCATTCATTGACTCTCTGTTGACCAGCCACCAGAGGGTAAACTGAGTATATTGCACACGATAGTGTTAGTACTGGAGGGAAAAACTAAGTACAACCAAACTGCATGTGTTACACTCGAGGGTATAACTGAGCACAACTAAGTCACCAGGGTTAAACACGAGCGAAAAACGTGACTCACGGTATGCGTATCGCGGTGCACGGGGCGGTAGCATACACGTGTGGTCGTGCACAGTGCAGTAGTGTATGCAGTTACATGGTGCACGGTGGTGCAATGAAACATCACTTCCCTTCTCCTTTATAGAGGCCTCCTCACTCTCACTCATCACTCACTCGCTCACTCATGCAAACGTCTCCACTGTCCCATCACCTTCTGCAAAGCCCCAATAAAACCCCAACCACGCCAGCGATGGAGAAGAACGACATGGTGGCCATCGTCGCCTCCAAGGCCGCCACTGAGGAGGCCCCCGTCCCTATACAGGACCCCGTCGAGGCATCGAAGGCAGCCGCCGTCCCCGTCCAGACCCCTGTCTCCGCTTCCGTTGTAGCCGTCGGCGAGGAGGCCCCCGCCAGTCTCGGGCAGATCCTGCTCGGCTGGGACCCCTACGAGGAGGATGATTACATCAGGCCGGAGAACCCCTACGAAACCATCATCGCCGACCCATGGTCGGAGGTAACTAGGGTTTTATCCTCTTCCCTTGTTCTTCCCCCATTCCCATCATTGGATGCTAGATCGTATGTTATTAGGGTCCTGCTATTCGTATTTTCAATTGTTGGATGCTAAGGTATTTTTACAGTAGCTAATCCTCTTGTGTTAGATCTCGTATTTCGATGAACCCCTTATTCGTATTTCAATCCTATTTTATTTGTCCTCCGAGTTGAAGTTAAGGGATTCCCTAGTTAGTACTAGCACTGATCTATAGTTGGGATCATTATTCAATTTGGTTTGAGATTGGGGATTGGGGAATAATCAGGGGATCTCAATCGATTAATTTATGCAAATAATCAATCCCGATAATCAACATATCTCAATCATGTCCTTATTGCACTCTACTTTTTTCCAACAGGAGGATAGTAGCGATGTCTTCAGTGACGACAAGTCCAAGGAAACCATGACTCGTCATGTGCTGAGGAGGCTAAAGTCCAGCCAGTACGACAACTTCTTCGCTGGCGACATCTACAGGTGCCCCTTCTGCACCACTAGGAGGCTCCATGCCACCAACTTCAACTCCCTCGTGAAGCATGCCGAGGACGTGAGGACCTATGGCGAGTCCATGAACGTCCACGGCTTCAGATCCAAGCACTAGACGCTTGGTCTTCACCTCCACAACCTCCAGAAGATGGCCATCGAGGAGGTTCGCATGCCCCCGATCAAGCCCAAGGCGCCCAACGTCAAGGGACTAGGTATCAAGAAGTGGAGGAGACGCCAGAGGGAAGAGGCGGAGGCCCTCGTGGCGGAGGCCATGAGGGGCCACTGATCTTGTGTTGCTATTGTTGTAAAGTAGATTCTTTTGTATTGTCTGTGTTAAACTTTTCCGCTGCTACAATGCAGCCTAATTGTCGAACCTCGTTAAGTACCGTACTATATATCCTATATTAGCTGCTTTATCTACATCTGCTATATATCCTATATTAGTTGCTTTATCTACATCTGCTATATTTACTGAATGTATTTATGGTGCTGGTTAGATTTGCTGCTCTAGATTTGCTACCAGATTGGGGAAAATGAGGGCCAAAAGGAACAATGAATAAAGAGAGAAGCTGCTCTAGATTCGCTACCTTTTTGGGAAAAAACACAATTGTTAGCAAGAGAGAGGGGAAAAGACGCTCTTAAAAAGGCCAATTATAAAAATAATAATAATGAAAACTTCCAATTTAGGCGATAGGGCGCACGTAATCACCAAACGCGCCCCACATGGTCCCACACCACGTCCCCCATAACACGTTGCCAACAAACCGGCCCCACGGAGTCGCACATGGCACGGACCCACACGTCGGCGTAACGCATCCCTGACCAACCGGCCCCACGTGGTCCCACACCGTGCGGCCCCACACATCAGCCAACGGTCAACCTGATGGCAGCTACCGTTCGAGCTCTTTGATGAGTTTCCGAGAAGAACATGGGCAAAAGTGAGGAAAAGTTAAGCGGCTAGGGAAACCTGAGTATAACTAACGAACTAGGGGCGTGAAAATAGAAATCCCTTTTACTTATTATAGCAATCCACGAGGTATTATGAGGTATTTACTTTGGAATTTTCATATTTTTAGGAAATTCAGGGTTTAAATAATTATTGTTATTTTTCTAGATTTTATAGGATTTTGTACATAGCCTAAACTTTCAAATTAATCACTCAAAAATTCATAAAATTCAAGTGTTTGCAAAACTCCCACAAAAATACTTTTCAGATTCCTTGCATTTTTCTACACACAAAATTATTTTTATTTTATTTTTCTGAGTTTTATGTGTGAGTTATGATTTAATTGGGTTTATAGGTATTTGTGAAATTACCAAAATACCCCTATATGGGCCCACTAGAAGTGGTAAAAACCACTCCCTTGACCTGGTATAGCCCAACCCAGCCCGCTCAATCATCACACTCTCTCACGCGCGCCGCTCGCTCCTAACCCTAACGCTCTCGCGGTGACGATGGCGATTGCGTGTCGCCACCACATAGCCCATCTATCTTGGTCGTCTCCGACCTCTTCTGTTGCTGCTCCTCCTCTAAAATCACTCGCTTGCCTCTTCTCTACCTTCCTACCGAACATATCTGTCCATCTCGGCTCTCGCTCTCTAACTCTCGCTCGCAACCCTCACCTAATCTAGGGTTTTGGTGATGTTCATCTTCTCTAACTCCGGTGCAACTCCAATGCTCCCTATCATTGAGATGGCGATCCTAGGTGTCTATGGGCTCTACTACGAATACTCTGGTTGGTACGGAGTGATATTCCCCCTTGGGGTACTCCTCTATGCCGCTAGCCATCGCCATGGTCGTTTCTTCCTCCTCTACTTAGTCAGCATGAGATTGACTCATCCTTTCTGAAGGAAGGTGTTGTTCTTCCTCTCTCTATCTCTCTCACTTTCTGGTTCTAGGATACTAGTAATTTCTGAAGGGGTTCGCACATTAAAACAATAAATTTTCCCTACGCCTAGAAAACTAGTTGCCAGGACCTATCTATTAGTAATATAGTAACGGGAGGGGCTTTTCGCGAACTTACCCTTGAAGACCAAAAAGCATTGTCAATGCTCGAGAGAGCATGGTTCATGTAGACGAGCCGAAGCCAACCTCAAGGTCGTGATGAAGTACTGACAGCTCCTGTGGCTCCAACGACTCGTAGTGCCCCAAGTGTTCACCTCGCAGGGAGTTACACATGTCCGGTTCCCGATGATGACTCCCGCTCCTCTGATCCAGCAGTAGTTGCAGAAGTAGAGCTCCTGGATCCGAATCCCGTAGCGCGACGGCACTCTGCGATAAAGAAGACTCTCGCTCGCTCGATCCGGACTTGGGACCACAGTCACGGGAGAGAGAATCAACAAGAGGTCTCCCCAAAGTGAGGAAACCTTTTATTGATTATTGTGTATTTAATTTGCCAAAATACCTCTCTTTATATAGGGGGAAACACCCCCATAGATAACTAGCTTAGCCACGTGGGACTAAACAAGGGAGAGGGGAGAGGGGGCATGGCCGCTGCCAGGCAGGGCCCAAGTGGGCCCCACGTGGGGTGCCTTGGCCCAACCGGCCACCCCCTCCTCCTTCCTCCCTTTGGTCTTTCCCTCATGGCCCCTTTTCCCTCCAGATTTTGGCCCATTAAGGTATTTGACCCTTTTTAATTATTTTTATTTTATTGAATAAATATATATATGGTGAAATCAATGTTCAACATTCACTTACATATTATTCAATCTCCGTTGATGTGGAACTCATTCCCTCTCATTCCAGACATCCTCCGGACTTACTGAACCCTTCCGGTTTTATCTCTTTTCTTTGGTGATTCCGTAGATCCTAAAACACTCTATGAGCATCATCAAGCCCTTAAGCGTGATACCCCACGGTTCGAGAACACTCCAGACATGGTCGGGACCTTCCTGCACTAATGATCAACAGAGGGACCTGGATGGCCATGTCATCCATGTGCATTCCACGAAATCTTTTGTCGATGGACCATGAACATCGTGTCATATTCATTTTGCCTCTCAATACATGCATTGTCCGAGATCTGATCAATGACATCACCATGTCATGCTCAGTCTCGTTACTAAAAAATTCTCTTTGACTCGTTCCGATAAGTGATATCCTCATGATCAAATCACACGGATGGACAAAAATCCGGCTCTTGACGCATATTGCCTCAACTGTTCCTCCGAATACCTAAACACACCTTTATAATCATCGTGTCACCAGATGACGTTTGATGATATCAAAGTACCCTTGGGTAACAGTGATTGATATGGCCTATTGGTCTAAGAAATAAGATACTAGGTCTATTCTAATCATTGTAACTTGAACTTCGTGACATGATAGGGTCACGTTGTTTAGGTTGGGTATAGCTCATTCTCCTAATGAGGTGACTCAATTCTCAACTGGCATAAATGCCACATGATCAGGAAACCTTGATCATCTCTTGACCAATGAACCAGTGACTAGAGTTTCACTGGGAACTCCTGGTTGTTTATATATCACACGTGTATTGACGTTTCCTTTCAATATAATTATAGCATGACATAAAACTTAATCATGAACTTTTTGAAATATGATAATAGTCCATATTATTATTTGTCTCTAGGGCATATTTCCAACAGTCTCCCACTTGCACTAGAGTACAAATAAACTTGATGCATTTGTTCCTAATCATCAACACCATATATCCTTGTGAAGGGAATATGCCCGAGAGGCAATAATAAAGTGGTTATTATCTTATTCCATGTTTATGATAAATGTTTATTTTGCAAGCTATAATTGTATTGATCGGAAACATCAATACATGTGTGTTTAATAAACAAAAAGGGTTCCTAGTTATGCCTCTCTTATAGACTAGCTTGTTGATTAACAAGATGATCAAGGTTTCCTGATCATGGACATTGGATGTTGTTAATAACAAGGTCACACCATTGGTGTAATGATGTGATGAACATTCATCCGAAGTATAGCATTACGATAAAAGTCATTATGTTTATATTGCTATAACATCATACGAAGTAATCTTTATCCTTAGACCATGAGATCATGTTAATTGCTAACACCGGAAGAGTATCTTGATAACATCAAACGTCACACCGTAACAGGGTGACTATAAAGGTGGGTTCAGTGCTACAAAGGTGTTATGTTGAGGCTCATGGATCAAGAGTGGGATTTGTCCATCCCGATGATGGATAGATATACTCTGGGCCCTCTCGGTGATATCACATTGAAATAGCTTGCAAGCAAGTGATGTGATCACTAGAATGTTATATCACGGGAACAAGAAAAGAGTGCATGTCGGTAACGAGATCAAACTAGGCATGGAGATACCGATAATCGAATCTCGGACATGTAATATATCGCGAGACAAAGGGATTTAGTTACTAGCGTTAAAGGTTCTCACGATCACAGAAGTCATCATTGAATGTGTAGGAATCAGTATGGATCTCCAGGTCCCGCTTCTGATTATTGATCTGAGAGGGGTCTCGATCATGTCTGCATTATTCGTGAACCGTAGGGTGACACACTTAAAGGATACCGACACCATTTCGAGCAAATATGTTTCAGATAAAGATTTAAGAAAGCGCTGGAATTATTTCAATAGACACCGAAACTGTTTCGAGTGAAATTGCTGAAATTGGTTCTGCATGTAATATTGAAATGTTGCAGGGGGTTTTATGTGAATGTTTGTTAATTAAATTAATTAACAAAATTATGAATAAAAATAATAAAAGACTTTTATTAAATGAGAGAAATTTGGAGAAATTTAATGCATTTAAAGTGGAGACTTTAATGGAGAATGTGAAGAGGCAAATTGATGTGGAGGGGGTTACCACCACATGAATGGGGGAGGTGAAGGGTCACCTCCATGGGGCACCGGCCATGGGAGGGGTACCCTCCCCTCCTCCTATAAAAGGCCCCCCTCTCCTCACTTCTCACTCACACCTCCTTGTGAAGGATCTCTCTCCCCCTCTAGTATTATTCCCCCATGGTCTCGGATTAGCGAGATACATGTTCCCGGTGGCTTTATCTGGAAAGGAGTTGCTGCTTCCGCTGCTTTGCTGGAGTGAGGGACGGAGGTTGTCAGGGTACCAGACGTGTGTGCGATCACGGATGCACCGCTGCTTTGCGGTGCTGGACTTGGTGGTGCTGGAGCTGGATCTGATGGACGTGATAGAGCCGGACCTGCTGGACTTCCTCACGATCTTGAGATCGGCAAGTGTACGACTACATCAACCACGAGTTCCTACTCGTTAACAAAGCTCGTTGTCTACGAGGGTAAGTTCTCTATGGATGTATGTCCACCCGTTTGCTTTGTACCTAGTAGATAGATCTTGGCATGTAGTTCACACCGTAGGAAAATTTTTGTTTTCTATGCTGCGGACCCAACAGTGGTATCAGAGCCTGATCTATGCGTAGGTGCTTTGCACGGGTAGTACACATATGTTTATATGTGGGTGATGATGATCATGTTATTGCTTCTTTCATGTATTTTGGATATTGGTGGCATAGTGGGATGAAGCGGCCCGGACCAACCTTACATGTCATCGTACATGAGACCGGTTCCACGACTGACATGCAACTTGTTTTGCATAAGTGGCTGGCGGGTGTCTGTCTCTCCTACTATAGTCAATATCTGATTTACAACGAGTTGCTAATAACTTAGTTATCCTCGTTGTGGTTCATGTTCGTAGGTAAGAACGGTTCTATCTCCAAAAGCCCTAAGCCACGTAAAACTTGCAATTGATAAATTAGAGGCGTCTAGTTTAGATCGTTGCTGGGCTAGTGTATTGATATGGTATTGTTGTAAGTAGATGTATGATAGATACTCTTACAACATACTCAACGTGTAAGTTCCATAGACCTTGGCCTTACACACAAAGGAATGATAGAGATCATACCACGATGCAAGTGATAGAGATCAAATGCATGGACCATATCGTCTCACTTTACACATTAGATGTTAGCATCTTATACTGCTAGTTTGGCGCTTTCTGTAGCATTGTAAGATGATCCCTCATATAAATATCAAGATAAAATGTGTTCTTCCTTAAGTATGCACCGTTCTATGGATCGTGTTTTCGAGACATCACGTGATGATCGGGTGTTCTCAACTCTACGCTTTCATGCAACGGGTGTAAGACAGTTTTACACACGCGAATACTAAGGTTCTTACTTGGCGAGCCTAGCATGTACAGACATGGCCTTGGAACACGGACCGAAAGGTTAAGCATGAGTCACATAGTTGATGTGATGACCATATTGATGCTCGCCTTTGAAGCTACACCGACTCACGTGATGATCGGACTTGGTGTAGTGGATTTGGTTCATGTAATCACCAAAAAGGCACGAGGGATGTCGTTTTTGAGTGGGAGTTCATTTCTAATTTGGATTAGTCGAACTCAATTTGTCATGAACTAAATCGAAGTGAATTTGCATAATTTGTTGTAGTCATTGGCATCTGTTCACTACCTTATGCTTGGTTTTAATTGAGATAATAGAACTATAGAATTCTGGATATTTACTTTACAAATTGGTATCGTATTGTTTTGAATGTCAATTTAAAGTTTATAAGTCCTATTGCAAACTTTCAGCAAACTCTATTTACTCCATGAAGTTTAATAAGTAGTATTAAATCAAGAGTAAGAATTCCAATGTTAGTATCTAAAGTATCATGTTTGCCTCCATGATTATTGATATTCAAAAGTTGTTTTAATATCAAGATTATATTGGAGCTGGAAATTGTTTCAGAAACCATCATGTGTGAAAGATATTGTGATATCTGAAACAATGTTTTTGGTTGCATTATGATAGAGTATAATTAGCAAATACATGTTCTCATATTGTATGAGAATTTGTGAAGGATGGAGATGTTAGGCATCCGAATCTACCAAAAAGGTTTTGGGAACTGATATTATACTCGTGATTCTTCCTTATAAGCTATAGTAGCTTGATCATGAAAGTTGTCATGATAAGGATGAATAGAAGATGTAAGTAAAATGTTTACTACACTAATAGATTACTAAAGAATGGATTTTTGAAAGAACACCAAACATTTGATGATGGTGATCCACTTCAAAGTGCAAGTCCAAAGGTATTAGTAGTTGACTATATACGCTTTGTACCATGTGTCATGTTGATGACACCACTATTGATGTTGATAGATTCTTTTAAAAGAAAAGGAATTGCTGAAAGAGAATCTATAAAATATTTGGCAGAAAATAAAAGGTTGGAGATGTCCAACTTAGGTATATAGAAGATATACATGTTATGGCTATATTCCTTGCTTGTTAAACAATGTGGCTCTTAGGTATTGGATACCGGTATTGGATACCGAATTGGTTGGTATGAATTGTCATACAGGACAACGCAATTCATGAACTACAATGGCCTAACCAGCAAGAGAATGAGTGATGATGTTCATCGAAAACAAATAAAGTGTTATTGTGTTTTTCGTTGTCATCAAACCAAGCCTTCAAGATTTGTTTAAATAATTGTTATTTTGTTCCGGTATTATGAGAACAATGGTTGTTCAAATAATTACCGTATTCCATAAAGGATGGATGAACTTTTACAAGTCTAGTTGGAGAAATCACATCCATAAACACTATTGCTAAAATGTCGCAAGACAAATGATTGAAAGATCACTTATGAAGTGACATCGCTGTTTAAATTATATTGGAAAGAAAACATGAAGAAACTCCATGTTGATGGATTTTTGGAGTCTTTGATTTTGATCAATTAACGCATGTGAGACTTTCCTCGAGATAATTGAAACTCCGTCCATAGGCCAGAGAGGAACGGATGACTAGCTTATTGGAAATTGTGCATGCTGATGTGCATAGTCCATTATGTGTAGCCATATGCGATGGATCTTTTTTGCTTCATATGCTTTCTCCGAAAATTTGAGTGAATATATCTGTATATTTACTTAATAAGGAAGAAGTATGAAACATTTGAAAATTGTTCAAAGACTTTCAAGATGAAGTGGAAAATCATTGTAACAAGAAAATAAAGAGTTTATGATTCGATCATAAAGGAAGATATTTGAGTTACATGTTTAGCAAAAACACCTAAGACTTGAGGAATTGTTCCATGATTTGTGTTTCCCGATAAACCATAGGAGTATGGCATATTCGAGAGATGAAATCAAACCATGTTTGACATGGTAAGATCAAAGGTGTCATTTATAAACTGCCATTATGTTTTAAGGATTGAAGCTTTAGAGACTACCGCTTTTACATTGAAAAGAGCACCATCGTGATCCATTGAAATGACACCATATGAGTTATGGTTTGGGATAAAACCCGAATTGTCTTTTCTTAAATTTTGGTATGCTATGCATAAGTAAAATGTTTACAACCAAAGTCGGATAAGCACGTCTTTGTAGGTTATCCCAAAGAATTTGTTGGGAATTTCTCCATAACACCGAGGACAAAAGAGTTTGTTGCTTGGAACGTCAAGTTTCTTGAGAAGGAATTTTTCGTGAAAAGTTAAGTGGGAGGACAATAGAACTTTGATAAGGTTGTTGAACCTTAGCTATATGTGCTAAGTAGCGCAGCGCCAGAAAGTGTCTCGGTGGCGGCCACAATGCTCATGGCTCTCGTGATTACAAAAGGTGTGATCTCGGAGATTAGAGTTCCTATAGAACCGTGTGGGTCGGTAAGAATCAAATAGTAAGATTTGATAACCAAGTCGTTATTGTTTTGACAATGATATACCGACTACATGCAAAGAAGCGATGATGGGCCCTGACTCCATAAAGTGACTAGAAGTCATAGAATCCGTGATAGTATCCATACACGAGAAATCGAGTTTCTGAATTTGGAAGACCCTCCGGAAAGGCGTGAAGCCTATCGGTCGTGTTTGGATCTATAAAGAAATAAGACATGGATGTTTAACATCTATGAAATAGTCGACATGTCGGAAAGCAGTTTATGGCAATGTTCAAGGATTTGACTATGACAAGATAAGATCTTTCATAGCGATATATAGTCTTGACGGATTAATGTAGCAACCACTACATATAATTTGGTATATGGTAGTTGAATAAACAAAACAAGGTTCTTCTAATAGAACGGTAACCTAGGACATGTACATGACATGGTCCGAAGGGTTTTGTTAATTCAAAGGGTGCTAAAAGGACATGTAAACTTCAATAGTTGAAGTAAGCATAGCGGAGTTGGAATCTTCACCATGATGAAACTGTTAAAAGAGTTTAAATTCATCGGAGATGATGAAGATGCTTGCATTTGCAAGAAATTAAGTGGGAGCGCTGAGACATATTTCTAATACATTATGTAGAGGACATATTGTTGATTGGAAATGATGTATCTTGTATTGACACAAGTTAAGAATTTCATTAAAATAAGATTTCGATGAAAGACTTGGGCAAACCAGGAATATTTGGCATCAATATCTATATGGATAGATTAAGGCGCAAATATGGTTGTGCCAGACATACATATATGAGATATTGAAAGGGTTCAATATGGAAACAACAAGAAAGGTTCTTGCTGCATGGAAAGAATTGTATCAAGATTCAAGTGTTTTGACACTTGGTGAGTAAAATCACATGAAGATTTTGATCGATTATACCATGATATGTATATATCCAGAATGTCCTATGCTCTAAACGTTATGAGCATATACCAGAATGATTCATAAGATGATCATTGGACAATAGTAAAGATATTCTTATGAGCTTTGGAAGAACTAAGAATATATAATGTATAAGTGACAAATAGTTAAAGGTAGTTCACTGTAAAGTGTTACATTGATACTAGTTTTGTCACAAGATACAAATTAAATTTATCTCAATTTAGACTATGGGTGGCACAATATAATGGAAAGGATGTTCCATGATGGATTTGGATGAGTTCCAAAGTTGAGATATTGTGACGGATACTACAACAAAAGGCTAAGTATATGACTGCTATAGTAGCAGCATAGGAGGGCATTTGTGTTAAGTAGTTTGTTATCAAACTAGGTGTGGTTCAAAGTGGGCTAATACTATGAAGATATATTGTGTGACAATAATATCAACATATTTTAACCCGAACGAACTAAAGGTCTCACCAGAGGACCAAATTTATACAATGCCATCTCATTTGAGAACGAGTGATGCGTAGAGACGCAAAGACATGCAAATACACACGGACCTGAAACTGTCAGATCTGGAGATTATGTTAACCACTAGCAATAGCGTATATGCAACACCAGAAAGCCATAGGTGTTCAATACGCAAAGTTTTTCAAACTAGATTATTGACTCTAGTGCAAGTGGGAGACTGAAGGGAATATGCCCGAGAGGCAATAATAAAGTGGTTATTATCTTATTCCATGTTTATGATAAATGTTTATTTTGCATGCTATAATTGTATTGATCAGAAACATCAATACATGTGTGTTTAATAAACAAAAAGGGTTCCTAGTTATGCCTCTCTTATAGACTAGCTTGTTGATTAACAAGATGATCAAGGTTTCCTGATCATGGACATTGGATGTTGTTAATAACAAGGTCACACCATTGGTGGAATGATGTGATGAACATTCATCCGAAGTATAGAATTACGATCAAAGTCATTATGTTTATATTGCTATAACATCATACGAAGTAATCTTTATCCTTAGACCATGATATCATGTTAATTGCTAACACCAGAAGAGTATCTTGATAACATCAAACGTCACACCGTAACAGGGTGACTATAAAGGTGGGTTCAGTGCTACGAAGGTGTTATGTTGAGGCTCATGGATCAAGAGTGGTATTTGTCCATCCCGATGACGGATAGATATACTCTAGGCCCTCTCGGTGATATCACATTGAAATAGCTTGCAAGCAAGTGATGTGATCACTAGAATGTTATATCACGGGAACGAGAAAAGAGTGCATGTCAGTAACGAGATCAAACTAGGTATGGATATACCGATGATCGAATCTCGGACATGTAATATATCACGAGACAAAGGGATTTAGTTACTAGCATTAAAGGTTCTCACGATCACAGAAGTCATCGTTGAATGTGTAGGAGTCAGTATGGATCTCCAGGTCCCGCTTCTGATTATTGATCTGAGAGGGGTCTCGATCATGTCTGCATTATTCGCGAACCATAGGGTGACACACTTAAGGGATACCGACACCATTTGGAGCAAATATGTTTTAGATAAAGATTTAAGAAAGCGCTGGAATTATTTCAATAGACACTGAAACTGTTTCGGGTGAAATTGCTAAAATTGGTTCTGCATGTAATATTGAAATGTTGCAGGGGGTTTTATGTGAATGTTTGTTAATTAAAGTAATTAACAAAATTCTGAATAAAAATAATAAAAGAGTTTTATTAAATGAGAGAGCATTAAATTTGGAGAATTAATGCATTTAAAGTGGAGACTTTAATGGGGAATGTGAAGAGGCAAATTTATGTGGAGGGGGTTACCACCACATGAATGGGGGAGGTGAAGGGTCACCTCCATGGGGAGCCAGCCATGGGAGGGGTACCCTCCCTTCCTCCTATAAAAGGCCCCCCTCTCCTCACTTCTCTCACTCACACCTCCTTGTGAAGGATCTCTCTCCCTCTCTAGTATTATTCCCCCATGGTCTCGGATTAGCGAGATACATGTTCCCGGTGGCTTTATCTAGAAAGGAGTTGCTGCTTCCGCTGCTTTGCTGGAGCGAGGGACAGAGGTTGTCGGGGTACCGGACGTGTGTGCGATCACAGATGCACCGCTGCTTTGCGGTGCTGGACTTGGTGGTGCTGGAGCTGGATCTGATGGACGTGCTGGAGCCGGACCTGCTGGACTTCATCACGATCTTGAGATCGGCAAGTGTACGACTATATCAACCACGAGTTCCTACTTGTTAACAAAGCTCGTTGTCTATGAGGGTAAGTTCTCTTTGGATATATGTCCACCCGTTGCTTTGTACCTAGTAGATAGATCTTGGCGTGTAGTTCACACCGTAGGAAAATTTTTGTTTTCTATGCTGTGGACCCAACACCTTGAACCTTTGATCATGCTTTCTCATGGAAGAGGTTGAGTCTTGGGCATGTACTTTATAGTCCCAAATCCTTTGCAACTTGCTAATGTCACCTTGATTGACATTAGTACTTTATCATCACATGATAACATCTTTGTGTATGCATCGTAGTCATGGCAACAAAATGAGGTCGGTTTCCAGGAGCCTACAGTGACTTTAGATTAGCCACATTGAGCTTTCTCATGGGCTCTATGCCTTGTGACACACCTTCTACGTAAATACGAACTAGTCCCGCCTTAACAGTATGCATCACTTTAAATGGTACCCTTATCTATTATTATAAATGTAGTCATTGAAACACTAGTGCACTATGTGCAACTTTCGATGTTTTATCACCTCGCTTCCTACTTGACTTCAGTCAGTATTACCGATGCAGGAATTTCAAATCTCCTATAGTTAACACATTCCTTATAACATAACCTTTTATGATTTAAGATATGTCATCCTTCATAGATTTGGAAACATGTCTACAGTTCTCAATTAGACACTATGGACAAACTTAGCTAAATGTTCCATCATTCATACTTAATCACTTTTCTAACGTTCCTTCTCAGATCATATATTATGTTAAGTTGTTATCATGGTTTTTCAAGATAGAACATATGTGTCAACATAGTGGATGATGATCATCCTTTTCTTTCTTTCAACCATCGATGTTTAACTTAATGCTATTCCTTATCTGAGTGATCAAGGACCAATCCTTAATCCATTCCTATTCTAAAACTATTTTTAGAATCCCTTTTAGGAATACAACATAATATCGTAATATACTTATTATCAACTTCTAATCCCTATAAATCATTTTTTATCGGTTCTTGTGTTTCATTCTTAATGTGTCATACACACTTAAGAATCATTCTTTAAGCTCCCACTCAAAATATGTTCCCAACATATTTGAGTATGAGACTTTCATTGCTCCTACTCAAAATATGTTACCACATATTCGAGTCCGAGACTTATATTGCTCCCACTCAAAAATATGTCATTCACATATTGTTTTAGGAAGACTTTCACAGCTCCCACTCAATTTTATGCAAATTGCATATCCTCTCACTATTTTGAATGACTTCAAAAATCCTTTGATAAATTATCCAACTTGAGAGTTTTATTACGAAACACTAGTACTTTGCTAGTATTAAATCCACTAGACTTTCAGCACTTTTGAATCAAATTCTTTTGAATTTGTCCAATACATTATTCATGACAAATCATGCCTTTGTTATTCACCTTTTCCTTCATGACCTTGCAGTCGTCTGGAAAATTCAAATAACCCATTACTTGTTAATATTCAGCAATGAATTGCTTTCTAATCTTAAGTGAATTTTGCCTCTAGGATTTCTCATAATTTTTGTTTACCATTATTTCCTTAGTATTTCGTAGGTATGTCATATTATGGTAATATGACAAATGATTCACAAATGTCTCCATACAAGATGTGGAGTATATTTTGAACCCTACTTCACGTAGTGAAAACACTAGTGGGGAAAACACAATGATCACTATCATTGATTCATACCTCTATGAAGAGAGCCGTTCATGCATGCTTTTCGTTGCGCTTCACAAGACTCTAATGCAGGGTTTTGAATCCTCATCATGCTTTTCACTATCTTCCATAAGCTTCATAGTCGAGAACATAAACTTTCGCGAGAAAGCACCAAAATTCAAGCAACACTAGTTTTACCTTTCTTTTGGTTCTAGCCATGGCTTTCGTATTCAAAGTTTCCAATGAATACTCTACAAGGACTTATTCACTATTTGTTTTGGTGATATCTAATAACTCCAAAAAAAAATCATGACAATTCATACAAGATATGTTGCCGATCTCACAAGTTCATATAGTTCATTATATATTCTAATTGAGTGTTTACTATTTCTAACTAATGGTCTTTACACTTACACTACAACGATCTATTTGGCACCATCTATTCACCCACTTGATATCAAATATCACATTGTGATGCTTTGCACTTTGACGTTTCAAACGCATTGCATTTTACAATTCCTTATGCCAATCTTATAACATCAAATTTCATTACTATTGATAAAATCGTAGTAATTAGATTCTCTTTTATCTTTAATACCCTTGGATGATGAAATAATTTGATCATATCAAATAGTTTCATGCTCATGTTTCCTTTGGTAAACCTCTTTACAAAATTCAAACATTCACATAATGATAATCACCAATTTGTGGAAACACAATACATCGAACATGCATTCTCTTTCAATAGTTCATCAAACACTTTGTATTCATGCACGGTGTTTAAGTTATCTTGCCGAACTTGGGCATGATTCATATCTGACAAGAAATCAAATAGTTTCACATATTATCAACATAACTTTTGAATTTCAAACAATAGTTTCATTCAAAATGAATATATCATTAAGATGGGTATTTTCAAGGCATTTTTCAATATTTTACAAATGTTCATGCATTATCAATTAGTTTCATAACCAGGATAATTCACACATAATCGAACAAGATATGAATGCAAATAGAAATCATTCATATAAGTACAACAACTGTTTGTTACCAACTCATGTGAATAACCGTCTCATGAAGTGTGAGACATACTAAAGAAGTTCACAATCTATCAATTACAATAATCATCCAAAACGATAAACTAAGTGATAAATGTCGAGGGAGAGTGTCGTTGGCCATCATCATCATGCTCGCCATCAACACGTAATGTCACCTCCTCTCTAGCAAGCAACTCTCATGCAGAAGGACCCGTTTTCACCAAAACAAAATAAGTATCAAATCTTTAACACTGCAATATGTGTTTGCAAGATCATAACATTTATAAAACTGTATATCAAATATATACCTTTGTACTCAATGACCTCTCCGGCAATGGGTTCAACCTTCACAATCCTGAAATGTGATGTGAACTCGTGGAAATCCTGTGTTTCCGCATCGCCTCTCACGATGCAAGTCTTGGCGTGTGCTTGGCAGCTTGGAGGCAGCGACCGAAGCACCACGCTATTTGCAAAGAGCTTGTCAACCAGTTATCTAGGAAGTATGCAAGCATCATGTACGCATCATGCATGCACTCCAAGTGGTCGTCAAGCGAAGAGTTCTCATCCATCTTTATGGAGAGGAAATCTCCCATCAGATCATGTGCCCATATGCGCACTTGCTCCATGAAATGTGATCTAAGATGTATCATAATCATACGAGGGTCAAGATTTACCACAATTTGCCACAGCTCATCAACCATTCCGAAGCACATCGTCACTGATATGAAGGTGGACATCTCACGACAGTAATAGCGGTCCTCCCGCTGCTCTGGGGTCTCACAAAATTGAGGCTGCTCCAAATCCATCTCGTCGAGTATATAGTCGACCAGGCCATTCTTGCTAAGGAGAACATGGAGACGTGCAACCCACATAGAAAAGTTGGATCCATCTAGTTTGAGCTTCTCTCCTTCTAACCAATCGTCAACAAGAAGGTAACATTAGGGAGAACCATTTTCTATATTTATAATTGCAAAAGGAATTTAGACTAAGTTTATAATTAAATGAGTTAAATAATAACTCCACTAAAAACTCCTATCCCCAGAAGGGTTTTAGCGATTACATGATCCCTATTCACTACACCGCCCCTAATCATCACGGCTGGCGACATAGTTGCAAAGGTGGACGCCTAAATGTTCATCAATTCATTCATGCAACTCGTGCTCGATCTTTCGACCATACGTGTTCCAAGGCCATGTCTACACATGCTAGGCTCGCCAACTCAACCTTAATGTATTCGCTGTGCAACATGGATTACACCTACTGTATGCGAACATAGATATTTCTGACACCCGATCGTCACGAGCTGCCTCATACCAAAGAACTTTCTTGGTGGTGCACACTGATACATTGCAAATGTATCCATAATTTTTGATATTCCATGCTTGGTTTTATCTACTTTCTTATGTTTTGTTCCAACTTTGGAGTACTTTTCATAGACTTTCTTGGACTAACCTATTAACAAGATGCCACAGTGCTGAGTTGCATGTTTTTCTGCTGTTTTTGGTTCCAGGAAAGTCAGAAAATCAATATTCTCGGAATTGGACCGGACAAAAGCCAAAGTCGATATTTTATCGGAAGACTCACGGAGCCAGAAGACGAGACGGAGAGGGGCCAGGGGCTAGCCACACCACCTGATGGCGCGGGCCATGCCAGGCCGCGCCAGGGGGTGGTGTGGGCCCCTCCGGCACCCCCTCGGTCTCCCCTCTCGCCTATAAGAGCCTCCCGATGCAAAAACCCTAAATCGTCAATCAAAAATCCACGAAAAGTTCCACAGTGACGCCACCACCAAAGGGGAGATTCGGGGGACAAAAAGTCTCTGTTCCGGCACCCTGCCGAGACAGGGAAGTGCCCCCGGAGCCATCTCAATCGATCTCCACCACCATCTCCATCACCATTGCTGATTCCCATGATGAGGAGGGAGTAGTTCTCTCTCGAGGCTAAGGGTTCTACTGGTAGCTATGTGTTCATCTCTCTCTCTATGCATGATCATATTGTGATCATGAGCTTTGTAATCAAGTAGATCCACTTTGCTACTCAAGTTCTTTAATAGATCTCTGCTCTCCCCATGTGTGTGAAAGTGATAGCGTGCACACCATGGTGGCACTTAGGTTAGAGATTACAAATACTTGTTATGAGTTATATTTGGATTTGGATGTTTCTATGAAATTGTGGTGTTTGTTGGAACCATCTAGTACTCAAGGTGACAATGTGGGGTTATCTAGATGGGAAAGGCTTACTTCGAGGTGTGTTATTATAGCCCTACCATTGATTAGAGTGTCCAACCGGAGAGTAGTTAAGCGTAGTATCATAAAGAAGAATATATTTATATGAGAGTGTTCACTAGTGAAAGTATGATCCCTAGGCCTTGTTTCTAAGCTCTGAAACACCGTTTGCTATTAGATCTGTTACATGTTTGCTTGCTTCCATCTTTATTTCAGTTTGCATTTAGTCTTTTCCCACGTCAACCACACGCCAACAAGCTATTTTCTATCACCGTTACCACTTATAATTATCTATACCGCTTGTATTTCACTATCTCTTCGCCGAACTAGTGCACCTATACACCTGACAAGTGTATTCGGTGTGTTGGGGACACAAGAGACTTCTTGTATCTTGATTGCAGGGTTGCTTGAGAGGGGATACCTTTGACCACTTTCTCCCTGAGTTCGATAAACCTTGGGTAATCCCCTTAAGGGAAAACTTGTTGCTGTTCTACAAACCTCTACACTTGGAGGCCCAACAACTGTCTACAAGAATAGAAGTGCGTAGACATCACACACTAAGGGAGAACACTTTCATTGGTATTTTTATTAGGGATAATCTTATTAGGCTATCGTCGAGTATCTAATACTAGCACACAATAAGATACACAAACAATAAACATTGAATGTAAGTACAATGCGATATGGTCCTTCATGCTGTGATCTCCATCCCATGCCTCTGGATTCTGGCGCCAGGGTTCCAGCACTATAGGCACCAGGGTATCGGTGCCTTCCGGCGTGGTAGTCCATCATATCCATGACCATATACTACTAATTAGCAACAAGTAAACTAATTTACCTTTGGCACAACTATATCACATCACAACGCCCCCTGCAAACAAAGTTAGACGCCTCTACTTTGTCTTTGCATGTTTTATGTGGATAATTGGGCTTTCGCACAAGAACCGTTCTTACCTACGAACTTCCACCACAACGCTGATCAAGTAGTTGTCTATACTACACCCCTTTCGGGGCCCTCCGTTGTAAATGGCATACCAACTAATGTGAGAGAGACAGACACCCCCCAAACCCACTTTATATGGTACAAGTCGTATGTCAAGCATGGACCAGTCTCGCGAATAAACACGTAAGTCGGTTGGGGGACGCTTCATCAAACATTACTGCGGTATATACAAGTACATGTGGGAGGGGAACAACTAAAAGATCAACGCCCACACGCTACAACTCGTGTGTTCTACCCGTACTAGCAATACTACGCATAGATCTAGCTCTGATACCACTATAGGGGTTCATGCATGAAAACAATAAATTTTCCCTACGCCCAGAACCCAGTTGTCAGGACCTATATATTAGTAATGCAGTAACGAGAGGGGCTTTTCGCAAACTTACCTTGAAGAGCGAAAAGCATTGTTAACGCTCGAGAGAGCGTGGTTGATGTAGACGAGTCAAAGCCGACCTCAAGGTCATGATGAAGTCCCGACAACTCCTGCAGCTCCAACAACTCCTAGTGCCCCAAGTGTTGCACCTCGCAGGGAGTTACACATGCCGGTGCCTAACGATGACTCCCGCTCCTCCGATCCAGCAGCGGTTGCGGAAGTGGAGCTCCTGGATCCGAATCCCGAAGCATGACGGTGCTCCGTAGTGAAGAAGACTCTCGCCCGTGCGATCCGGACTTGGGACCACAGTCATTTGAGAGAGAGAGAGAGAGAGAGAGAGAGAGAGAGAGAGAGAGAGAGAGAGAGAATCAACAAGAGTTATCCCCAAAAGAGAGGAAACCTTTTATTGATTATTGTGTATTTAATTTGGGAGAGGGGTGAAGGGAATATGCCCGAGAGGCAATAATAAAGTGGTTATTATATTATTCCATGTTTATGATAAATGTTTATTTTACATGCTAGAATTGTATTGATCGGAAACATCAATACATGTGTGTTTAATAAACAAAAAGGGTTCCTAGTTATGCCTCTCTTATAGACTAGCTTGTTGATTAACAAGATGATCAAGGTTTCCTGATCATGGACATTGGATGT
This sequence comes from Avena sativa, assembly GCA_916181665.1. Classification (NCBI taxonomy): domain Eukaryota; kingdom Viridiplantae; phylum Streptophyta; class Magnoliopsida; order Poales; family Poaceae; genus Avena; species Avena sativa. The sequence goes on along the minus strand of OV702288.1, from coordinate 619,736,470 downwards.
TGTTAATAACAAGGTCACACCATTGGTGGAATGATGTGATGAACATTCATCCAAAGTATAGCATTACGATCAAAGTCATTATGTTTATATTGCTAAATATCATACGAAGTAATCTTTATCCTTATACCATGAGATCATGTTAATTGCTAACACCGGAAGAGTATCTTGATAACATCAAACGTCACACCGTAACAGGGTGACTATAAAGGTGGGTTCAGTGCTACAGGCTCATGGATCAAGAGTGGGATTTGTCCATCCCGATGACGGATAGATATACTCTGGGCCCTCTCGGTGATATCACATTGAAATAGCTTGCAAGCAAGTGATGTGATCACTAGAATGTTATATCACAGGAACAAGAAAAGAGTGCATGTCGGTAACGAGATCAAACTAGGTATGGAGATACCCATGATCGAATCTCGGACATGTAATATATCGCGGGACAAAGGGATTTAGTTACTAGCGTTAAAGGTTCTCACGATCACAGAAGTCATCATTGAATGTGTAGGAGTCAGTATGGATCTCCAGGTCCCGCTGTTGATTATTGATCGGAGAGGGGTCTCGATCATGTCTGCATTATTCGTGAACCGTAGGGTGACACACTTAAAGGATACCGACACCATTTGGAGCAAATATGTTTCATATAAATATTTAAGAAAGCGCTGGAATTATTTCAATAGACACCGAAACTATTTCGGGTGAAAATGCTGAAATTGGTTCTGCATGTAATATTGAAATGTTGCAGGGGGTTTTATGTGAATGTTTGTTAATTAAAGTAATTAACAAAATTCTGAATAAAAATAATAAAAGAGTTTTATTAAATGAGAGAGCATTAAATTTGGAGAAATTTAATGCATTTAAAGTGGAGACTTTAAAAGAGAATGTGAAGGGGCAAATTTATGTGGAGGGAGTTACCACCACATGAATGGAGGAGGTGAAGAGTCACCTCCTCCATGCGCCGGCCATGAAGGAGGGGCACCCCCCTCCTCCTATAAAAGGCCACCCCCTCCTCACTTCTCACACACACCTCCTTGTGAAGGATCTCTCTCCCCCTCTAGTATTATTCCCCCATGGTCTCGGATTAGCGAGATACATGTTCCCGGTGGCTTTATCTGGAAAGGAGTTGCTGCGTCTGCTGCTTTGCTGGAGCGAGGGACGGAGGTTGTCGGGGTACCGGACGTGTGTGCGATCACGGATGCACCGCTGCTTTGTGGTGCTGGACTTGGTGGTGCTGGAGCTGGATCTGATGGACGTGCTGGAGCCGGACCTGCTGGACTTCATCACGATCTTGAGATCGGCAAGTGTACGACTACATCAATCACGAGTTCCTACTCGTTAACAAAGCTCGTTGTCTACGAGGGTAAGTTCTCTTTGGATGTATGTCCACCCGTTGCTTTGTACCTAGTAGATAGATCTTGGCATGTAGTTCACAACGTAGGAAATTTTTTGTTTTCTATGCTGCGGACCCAACAAGGGGAGAGGGGGCATGATCGCCGCCAGCCAGGGCCCAAGTGGTCCTCATGCAGGGTGCCTTGGCCTATCCGGCCACCCCGTCCTCCTTCCTCCCTTCAGTCTTTCCCTCATGGGCCCTTTTACCTCCGGATTTGGCCCACTAAGGTATTTGACCCTATTTAATTCTTTTTATTTTATTGGATAAATATAAATGAATGATTAAATCAATATTCAACATTCACTTACATATTATTCAATCCCTGTTGATGTGGAACTCACTCCCTCTCATTCCGGACATCCTCTGGACTTGCCGAAACCCTTCCGGTTTTGTCTCTTCTCTTTTCTTCGGTGATTCTGCCGATCCTAAAACACTCTCTAATAATCATCAAGCCCTTAAGCGTGATACCCCATGGTTCGAGAACACTTAAGACATGGTCGGGACCCTCCCGCACCAATGATCAAAAGAGGGACTTAGATGGCCATGTGATCCCTGTGCATTCCACGAAATGTTTTGTCGCTGAACCATGAATGTCATGTCATATTCCTTTTGTCTCTTGATACATGCATTACCCGAGATATGATCAATGAAATCACCATGTCATGCTTAGTCTCGTTACCAACAAATGCTCGTTGACTCGTTCCGATAAGTGATATCCCCGTGATCAAATCACACGATGTGCAACTATTGGATATAACTTCTCCTGAGTGGGCCCTCGAGTATCCTTTCTATCAATGGGATGGAAAAATCCCGCTCTTGATGCATATTGCCTTAACTGTTCCTCCGAATACCTGAACACACCTTTATAATCACCGTGTCACCAGATGACGTTTGATGCTATGAAAGTGCCCTCGGGTAACAGTGATTGATATGGCCTCACGGTCTAAGAAATAGGATACTAGGTCTATTCTAATCATCGTAACTTGAACTTTGTGGCATGATCAGGTCATGATGTTTAGGTTGGGTATAGCTCATCATCTCATTCTCCCAATGAGGTGACTCCATTCTCAACTGGCAAAAATGCCACATGATTAGGAAACCTTGATCATATGTTGACTAATGAACCAGTGACTAGAGTTTCACCAGGAACTCCTGGTTGTTTATATATCACATGTGTATTGACATTTCCTTTCAATACAATTATAGGATGATATAACACTTAATCCTGAACTTTATGAAATATGATAATAATCCATATTATTATTTGTCTCTAGGAAATATTTTCAACAATTTCTAGGGTTTGTGCTCATTAGTTCTACTACTGTGGTTCTTCTAGCATGTTCTAGGGTTTTCTAGAGTGTTCTAGATGTTATCTAGGTTCTAGGATTTGGCATGGTTAATTAGGCTTAGGATTTGTGTCGGCGCAATGGGACTGAGGGTCCCACCCATTGCGCCTAGGCGCGTGGGAGAGTGCTTACCACCTGGTAACCCAGAACAATGACCTAGACGAGAGGACACAAAGCGTGTCCCAAAGACATTTCCGACTGCCCTTCAGGTAAAAATCATAAACATAACTTGATTGATCATAGGAAAGCAAGCTCGGCAAGCATTCCCAAGCTAGGCGCGGCCCGGGAACACGAGTCAACAAAGACTGAGATGATGGCAGTGCTTGGGGTGGCATGGGAGATAGGTGTCAACCCCATCCATGCGACTGCGCACGACATTAAAAGGAGGTGCATGCGCCATAGTCCTGACATAACAACACACGCGATGAGTTGTTGATACGTCCATTTTGCATCACTATTCTATATCTTAATTCACTATTATTCATTGATATATTTCGTATTGAGAGGTGATACTTATGTTATTTCATCTATTTTTGCATGGTTGATGACTTTTGGAGCATGGACCGCTGTAGTCAGGATTCTGATGGAAAAGGTGCTGTTTGGAGGCAAAATTCGCGAAGATCAGAAAATCCGGGAAAATATACGGAAAATCCTATTTTTCTGGAAGACTTAGGATGCCAGAAGATGGAGTGGAGGTGGGCCACAGGGGGCCCACACCACCCCATGGCACGGGCAGGCCTAGGCCGCGCCTGGGAGTGGTGTGGCCGCCCTGGCCCACTCCAGCCTCTCCCCTCTGGCGTATATCATCCCCACAAAACCCTAAGACTCGAGGAGCAACCACAGAAAGATTCCGCCGCCTCTGCGGGGCGGAAAACACCGAGAGAGAAAGATCTCTCCGGCAGACAGATTTCTGTCGGGGGAATTCCTTCCCGGAGAGGGGAGATCGTCACCATCAACACCACCATCAAGCTAGACTTCATCAGGATCATCATCATCACCACCATCATCACCCTCAGCACCCTCATCACCATCTCCATATTGCTGTAACAATTGAGTTGAATCTTGCATTAGTTCGTAGGGGAAACTTTCCCGGTGTTGATTACTCTTTATAGTTGATGCTATTGAGTGAACCATTGAATTATTGTTTATGTTCAGATTGTTATACATCATTATTCCATCTCTGATCATGATCCATATGATGTCTTGTGAGTAGTTCGTTTTGTTCTTGAGGACATGGGAGAAGTCTTGTTGTTAGTAGTGGAGTTGCGTTGAGAAAGATTCAATAGATTGTTATTTAAGTTGTGGTGTACTTCTTCTAGTGGTGTCATGTGAACATCGACTACATGACACTTCACCTATATGGTCCTAGGGGAATGCATTGTGTATTTGGCTACTAATCGTAGGGGTTGCCGGAGTGACAGAAACCTGAACCCCCGTTAGGAAACCATTGCACAAGGGATGTAAGGGTCTTAGAGTTTAAAGCTATGGTTAGGTTTCTACCTTAATTACTTTCTTGTACTTACGGATGTTTGCAAGGGGTTTAATCACAAGTATGTATTAGTCTTCGATGGGGCGGTACATTAGCACAGGTTCACCCACACAACACTTAGCAAGCTAAAGAAGATTAATCAACTATATGAAGCGAAAGCACTTGACAGTCTTCCCATGTGTCCTCGAGAACGTTTGGTCATCTATAGAAATACAACCGGTTTGTCCTTTGCTCCATAAAGGATTAGGAAACTTCTACTGTGAGTATTGTTTACTTCTGCTAGTTGCTTTATTTTCGTTATGGATAATTCGCTGAGTTTCTTATTTGATAATGCTACTACCACTGCTAAGGTAGTAGATAAGCCACCACCTGCTGAGAAAGATGTTTTCAAAATACCTACAAGAATTATTGATCGTGTTATGGATAACTACTATGTTGGGGATGGAACTGTCCATCCCGGTGATCATTTGCTCTTTATACACGAATTATGCGGGTTGTTCAAGTGTGCAGGTATTACTACAGATCAAGTTAAGAAGAAGTTATTCTCATTATCACTAAAAGGAAGAGCTGAGGAATGGTATAAGCTGCTAAAGAATGCTCGAGCTCTGGAATGGGAGGAAATAGTGCCTCTCTTTTATTCAAAGTTTTATCCTCCTAGTGAGATTCATAAAGATCGGAATCAAATATACAACTTTTGGCCTCTTCATGGAGAGAGTACAGCTCAAGCTTGGGGGAGATTGAAGTTACTAATGCTCAAATGTCCCATTCATGAGCTCCCCAATAATATTATTATCAACAACTTTTATGCAAGGCTCCCTCTACATGACAAAGATCTATTGGATGCTTCTTGCGCTGGATCATTCACTTGTATGGAAGAAGAAGTTAAATGGGACCTTCTAGATCGTATTCAAGATAATGCTGAAGCTTGGGAGAATGAGAAAGGTAGAAATCCAGGTATAAATTATGATTATGAATGCATTGAATCTTTTATGGGAACTGATGACTTTCAAAATATTAGTAATCTTTATGGTCTTGATTTGCAAGTTATTACAAATTGCTTTAGAACTTTTTGTTCCTATATTGAAATTCCAAAAAAGGGATGGAACAAATACCATGCACCTTACAAAGATATTGTTGACTATGCCCCTATTGGAAGTGCTGAGTATTGCATCATCGACCCCATTTTACCTAAACCTTATATCGAGAAGATTCCCTTCCCCGAAAAGGTAAAGGACCATCCTATGATAACTAATGTAATCACTAAAAGTGAAAAAAGAACTGTAAAACCTGATGAACAAATAAACATTGAACCTGTGGTAGCAATTGTGAAAGACCTTGTCACTAAAAGCGTAGAAGATGGGCACATAGTCTTTTGTGAGGATGCTTATAATATTGTTTCACATCCCAATAGAACTAAAAAGGCTAGTGTTCCTGTGCTTTCTGTTAGAATTGGTGATCATTTCTATTATGGTTTATGTGATATTGGTGCAAGTTCTAGTGCTATTCCTTATGAGCTTTACAGAGAAATTATGCATGAGATCAGTCCTTGCGAGTTGGAAGAGACTGATGTGGTTATTCACCTTGCTAATAGAGAGACCATCTCTCCAATTGGTATTGTGCGAGACGTGGAAGTTCTTTGCGGTAAGATTAAGTACCCTGCTGATTTTCTAGTACTTGGTTCAGCTGCTAGTAAAACTTATCCTATCATTTTTGGTAGACCTTTCTTGAGTACTTGTGGAGCTATTATGGATTGCAAGAGGGAGAAAATCTTGATTAAGTTTGATGGGGAATCTTATGAGTTTAATTTTTCGAAATTTTCTAAAGAACCTTGCGAAGAGGAAACCCATAATGAGGATTTTAGGGTTGAACAACTTGCTTCTATTTCTCTTGCTCCTAACAATGCTTTGCAGCAATTTATGGAAGAACATGAAAGTGAAATCTTCATGGAAGAAAGGAATGAGATTGATATGATTCTCCGTGATCAACCTATGATTCTTAAGCACGACTTGCCTGTAGAAGACTTGGCTACCACGATGCCACCTGAAAAGGATCCGGTTTTCGATCTAAAACCTCTCCCTGATGATCTTAAATATGCTTATATTGATGATAAAAAGATATATCCTGTTATTGTTAGCGCTAAACTTTCAGGGAAGGAGGAAGAAAGGCTATTGGAAGTTTTGAGGAAACATTGAGGAGCTATGGGGTATACTCTGGATGATTTAAAAGGGATTTCACCTACTATATATCAGCATTCTATCAACATAGAACCAGATGTGAAGCCAGTAGTGGAGCACCAACGACGTTTAAATCCTAGAATGAAGGAAGTGGTAAGGAATGAGGTATTGAAACTCCTTGATGCTGGTATTATTTACCCTATTGCTGATAGCGAATGGGTTAGTCATGTTCATTGTGTTCCTAAAAAGGGAGGTATTACCGTTGTCCCTAATGATAATGATGAGCTTATTCCTCAAAGAATAGTGGTAGGCTATAGGATGTGCATCGATTTTAGGAAAGTCAATAAAGTTACTAAAAAAGATCACTACCCGCTTCCTTTTATTGATCAAATGTTGGAAAGGTTGTCTAAAAAGACCCATTTTTGTTTTCTTGATGGTTATTCTGGGTTCTCTCAAATTGCTGTTAAACATCAAGATCAAGAAAAAACTACTTTTACTTGCCCTTATGGAACTTATGCTTATAGACGTATGCCTTTTGGTTTATGTAATGCTCCTGCTACTTTCCAAAGGTGCATGTCTGCTATCTTTCATGGTTTTTGTGAGGAAATTGTAGAAGTGTTCATGGATGACTTTTCTGTCTATGGAACCTCTTTTTATAATTGTCTGCACAACCTTGATAAAGTTTTGCAGAGATGTGAAGAAACTAATCGTGTTCTTAATTGGGAGAAATGCCACTTCATGGTTAATGAAGGGATTGTTCTTGGGCATAAAGTTTCTGAAAGAGGCATAGAAGTTGATAGAGCTAAAGTTGAGGCAATTGAGAAGATGCCATGTCCAAAAGACATCAAAGGTATTCGTAGTCTCCTTGGTTATGTTGGTTTCTATAGGAGGTTTATTAAAGATTTCTCTAGGATATCAAAGCCTCTCACTAATCTTCTTCAAAAAGATGTACCTTTTATTTTTGATGATGATTGTAGGGAAGCTTTTGAAACTCTTAAGAAGGCTTTAACTACAACCCCTATTGTTCAACCACCTGATTGGAGTTTACCCTTTGAAATAATGTGTGATGCTAGTGATTTTGCTGTAGGGGCTGTCCTTGGGCAACGTATTGATAAAAAGTTAAACGTTATCCATTATGCTAGTAAGACTCTAGACGCTGCTCAAAGGAATTATGCCACTACTGAAAAGGAATTTCTAGCTGTTGTTTTTGCATGTGATAAGTTTAGGCCCTATATTGTGGACTCAAAAGTAACCATTCATACTGATCATGCTGCTATTAAATATCTTATGACAAAGAAGGACGCTAAGCCTAGGCTTATTAGATGGGTACTGCTTTTACAAGAGTTTGATCTACAGATGGTAGATAGGAAGGGTGCTGAAAATCCTATAGCTGATAATTTATCTCGTTTGGAAAACATCTCTTTTGATCCTATGCCTGTTAATGATAGTTTCCCAAATGAACATTTAGCCGCAGTAGGGGTGAGCTCTCGAGGAAGCCCTTGGTATGCTTATTATGCTAACTTTATTGTCTCCAAGTATTTGCCTCCAACTTTTACAGCTCAGCAAAGAAGAAAGTTCTTTTATGATTTGAGGCATTATTTTTGGGATGACCCACACTTATACAAAGAAGGAGTTGATGGTATTATGCGAAGATGTGTTCCAGAATATGAGCAAAAAGAGATATTGCGTAAATGTCATGGTAGCGCCTATGGAGGACATCATGCAGGAGATAGAACTGCACAAAAGGTACTACAATCAGGTTTCTACTGGCCTACCCTTTTTAAAGATGCAAGAAAATTTGTTTTATCTTGTGATGAATGTCAGCGTGTTGGTAATATTTCTAGACGCAATGAAATGCCTATGAACTACTCTCTAGTTATTGAACCTTTTGATTGTTGGTGATTCGACTTTATGGTTCCTTTCCCTCCTTCGAAGGGGTACACTCATATTCTTGTTGCCGTTGACTATGTTACTAAGTGGGTAGAAGCCATTCCTACGAAAAGTGCTGACGGGGAAACCTCTCTAAAAATGCTTAAGGATGTTATCTTTCCTAGGTTTGGAGTGCCTAGGTATCTCATGACTGACGGGGGTTCTCATTTCATTCATCGCGGTTTTAGGAAGACCCTCGCTAAATATGATGTTAATCATAGAATTGCTTCAGTTTATCACCCCCAAACTAGCAGGGAAGTAGAGTTATCAAATAGAGAAATTAAATCTATCTTGCAAAAGACTATTAATAGGTCTAGAAAAAACTGGGCTAAGAAGTTGAATGATGCTTTATGGGCTTATAGAACTGCTTATAAAATTCCTATGGGAATGTCTCCTTATAAAATGGTTTATGGGAAAGCTTGTCACTTACCCTTAGAGTTAGAACACAAAGCTTACTGGGCAGTGAAAGAACTAAATAGAGATTGTAAGCTCGCTGGTGAGAAAAGATTATTTGACTTAAGTTCTTTAGATGAATGGAGGAGTGAAGCCTATGAGAATGCTATGCTCTTTAAGGAAAAAGTTAAAAGATGGCATGACAAGCGAATACTTAAGAGAGAATTTCATGTTGGTGAGAAAGTTCTATTGTGTAGGTCTTGTCTCAGATTTTTTGCAGGTAAGCTACTATCAAAATGGGAAGGACCTTTCATCATTGAAGAAGTATACCGTTCAGGAGCAATAAAAATTTCTTCTCTAAAAGATAATACTACACAAGTAGTGAATGGACAGCGACTCAAACACTATATTGCTGGAGGATATTACAATGAAGATGTTGATGCCTTTCAAGTTATAACTCCAGAGAAATTCATTGAGGACCAAATTCAGAGACCTGCAGAGTCTGTTTCCAACTAGGTAATAGTTCTAGTAAGAAAAGTTCCGCGGAAATACAATCAACTATATTTTTGCAGTTTTCAGTCAATAAGGAAAGCTACGAAGCGAAAAAGGGACGGAAACAGAGCCAGGGTGGCCCACACCACCCCATGGCGCGGGCCCACCCCTGGCCACGCCACCAGGTGATCAGGCCACTCCGGACTCCGCCTCCGACTCGTTTTCCCCAGTACCTTCCTTTTGATGAGAAACTTTGTAATATATAACCCCCCGGATCTTCCGAGGTTCGTATATCGTGTTTTTGTTTCGATTTGTTTCTGCCAGGACATACTCTTTGAAGGCTTAGAAGCACAATGGTGTCCGCCAAGGATAAAAGGAAGGATCCCATGGAGGAAGACCTCCAAGACCCCGGGAAGAAGAAGGAGATCAAGAGTGAAGGTGAAGAGGAGCAAGGCCAATGTTCGCACACCGGCACTACCATTGCAAGCATTGGAGTGGTGAAACCTGCGAAGATCAGAAGGACTTCACGGATGCAGACTGGGGGAAAAGCTCCTCGTCACAGTTTGGCTCCATGATCTCGTCCTCCACACACCAGCTATGCAGGAAAAGAAGACTTCAAGATTGAGGACTTGGGGAAATTGATCAAAGAGCTCATCAAGAGGATACCACCACCACCAAAGGATTAATTCGTCATCAGGTTTGGCATCCCCTTGGTTTGTTCCAAGCTTGGGGGAGTGTCGCGGTATCATATCACTATCTTTAATCTTTTTACCTTATTAGTAGAGTCATATCATGAATAGAGGAGTTATTTTGTAGTATGGTTTGCATTATGGAAGTGTCCCCTCTCTCGTTAGATATGTATCCCTTGGTGTGAGTTTCCGTTATGGAATATTAATGAGAAGTTCTATCATTCACTATTTTGCATAGCTTATTTTAGTTTTCAATTCGTGCTTATATGATTGATCTTGTTGTTAGTATTGGTATCACTTTGGGATCATTGAGTTAATTTAGTTGGTTTTGGCAAACCTGGCTCGGTTAGTAGCAACACCTTTTTAAGAGTTGAAAAGAAAACGTTAGGAGTACTCTAGAGAAAAATAATTTCATCATCTTTCTTTCTTGATTTGCTCATAAGTCTAGTATTCTCTAGTTAAGATCGTTTGTGCTTCCAAGGAAGATTGCATGTTTGTCTTTATAACTTGTATGTTTGTTTGTTTCCTTCAACTCTTATACTTGCCACCCAGCCTTGCTAGCCAAAAACTTGTACTGAGAGGGTATTCTTCTCGAGCATCCACTCCTTTAAACCAAAACCTTTGCCATTTGTGTCCACCATACCTACCTAGTAGCATTATTGCTATTCCAAGTAAATTCTTGTTTTATCTACCTCCCAAATTAAACTTGTTATGTGAAAATTAGTGATTAAAGCTCTCACGAACTTGAAGGTACACTTTACTTTCTTGCATTTAATAAACTTGAACCATTGGGTCCTTCTTTGATGCGTATATGCTTGCGCTTTATGAGTTGAAGTTAGCAGAACCATGTATCATGGGGACCGCTTTCAACACTTCATTTGGTACTTTGTACCTAGTTGATATCATGTTCTTTTGCTTATGGATCCCGGCGGTGTGAAATAAAAGTGGAACTTGTAAGATCATGGAGTTTATATGTGTGTTAGAGAAACGCCTGGGCCGCTAGCCTAAGCCATGCCTAATCATGGTGGAAACTTGCAGCATAACTATAATGAGCATTCTATGGAGCATCCTCAATAAAAACCTATGCAAATAGCAAATAAAAAGATTGCTGAGATGCTCACTGTCTGCTTACCTTGTCATTTTGATTATGGGATAGTTCCTATGTCATGTGCAAGGGGTACCCCGTTGGCGGTTCTCAATGATACGCATGTATTTACAATGACAAGAGCTTGCTTGTGACTGAAGTTGAGTAGCATGAGGATCGGTACTCATAAGTAAGGGGCATGAGATTTCAACTTATAACTTTTCAAGCATATCCTCTTAGTTGTGTCACTTTAACCTTAATCACCTAAATATGCCTATGATAGGGGCAATGAGAGCTGAAAGCTAGTAAGTATCATAATTTTTAGGAGCTCTTTATGAGACTTGAAATCCTTGCTTCCCTCTTTGAAGGGCCTTTCTTTTACTTTGTAGTTGAGTCAGTAAACCTATTCCCTTCTATCTCGGCAAGTATTTTGATTTGTTGTGTTTCATTCATTCATACGGTGATTTATTCAATCATGTTTCTTTTGTTCCTTGCTTTGCACATTGCTCTTATCTTGAAGTTTAATACTTTGAAAGCTTTCATTGAAAAACCAGCTATTTGTGAACTCCAACAAATTATCAACTATTCTTCGACCGAGAGCTAAGTTTGCCATTACCAATTATGATTCACTTTATGTATCTTTATTGTGTTTCCTTTACTCATTGCAAGTTGAGTTATATAATAGTGAGTTGTCTTCTATTATGATCTATGTATTTGATGAATGTGATGCTTCTTGTCTGTATTCTTTTATCGACTCTTCACTCCATAAACTTGAGGCCATGTTTATTGAGCTTAGTTTCGCTTGGGGACAAGCGAAGTCTAAGCTTGGGGGGAGTTGATACGTCCATTTTGCATCACTATTCTATATCTTAATTCACTATTATTCATTGATATATTTCGTATTGAGAGGTGATACTTATGTTACTTCATCTATTTTTGCATGGTTGATGACTTTTGGAGCATGGACCGCTGCAGTCAGGATTCTGATGGAAAAGGTGCTGTTTGGAGGCAAAATTCGCGAAGATCAGAAAATCCGGGAAAATATACGGAAAATCCTATTTTTCTAGAAGACTCAGGATGCCAGAAGATGGAGTGGAGGTGGGCCACAGGGGGCCCACACCACCCCATGGCGCGGGCAGGCCTAGGCCGCGGCTAGGAGTGGTGTGGCCACCCTGGCCCACTCCAGCCTCTCCCCTCTGGCGTATATCATCCCCATAAAACCCTAAGACTCGAGGAGCAACCACAGAAAGATTCCGCCGCCTCTGCGGGGTGGAAAACACCGAGAGAGAAAGATCTCTCCGGCAGACAGATTTCTGCCGGGGGAATTCCTTCCCGGAGAGGGGAGATCGTCGCCATCAACACCACCATTAAGCTAGACTTCATCAGGATCATCATCATCATCACCACCATCATCACCCTCAGCACCCTCATCACCATCTCCATATTGCTGTAACAATTGAGTTGAATCTTGCATTAGTTCATAGGGGAAACTTTCCTGGTGTTGATTACTCTTTGTAGTTGATGCTATTGAGTGAACCATTGAATTATTGTTTATGTTCAGATTGTTATACATCATTATTCCATCTCTGATCATGATCCATATGATGTCTTGTGAGTAGTTCGTTTTGTTCTTGAGGACATGGGAGAAGTCTTGTTGTTAGTAGTGGAGTTGCATTGAGAAAGATTCAATAGATTGTTATTTAAGTTGTGGTGTACTTCTTCTAGTGCTGTCATGTGAATGTCGACTACATGACACTTCACCTATATGGTCCTAGGGGAATGCATTGTGTATTTGGATACTAATCGTAGGGGTTGCCGGAGTGACAGAAACCTGAACCCCCGTTAGGAAACCATTGCACAAGGGATGTAAGGGTCTTAGAGTTTAAAGCTATGGTTAGGTTTCTACCTTAATTACTTTCTTGTACTTACGGATGTTTGCAAGGGGTTTAATCACAAGTATGTATTAGTTTTGGATGGGGCAGTACATTAGCACAGGTTCACCCACACAACACTTAGCAAGCTAAAGAAGATTAATCAACTATATGAAGCGAAAGCACTTGGCAGTCTTCCCATGTGTCCTCGAGAACGTTTGGTCATCTATAGAAATACAACCGGTTTGTCCTTTGCTGCATAAAGGATTGGGCCACTTGCTGCATTTATTCCTACTGTCTTTTATTTACTCATACTTTGTTTACTTGCTTTATCGAAAACCCCTAAAAATTCGTTTGCTAAGTATTTGCAGAGAATTCCTGATCCATACCACTAGCCAGCACCTTCTGCTCCTCGTTGGGTTCGACACTCTTACTTATCGAAAATATTGCGATACACCCCCTATGCTTGTGGGTCATCAGTTGTCTCTTCGCCATAAAGTAATATGGCCCGCTGACCACGACTAAGGAATAGTCAAAGGCGCCGCCCTCAGCCAGGACTGGCCAGCGGCACCACCCATCTTCCACCATGCCACATGGCACAACTGTAGTAGATCTCGAGAACGATAGGAAGGCACATGCGTGTCGGCCACTGTGGTACTCCCTTGTGGTATAAAAGGAGGCCCTTGGCCACGGTAGAGGGAAGAAGGACTTAAAAGAAGGAGTCAAAAGCGAGAAGGTTGATAGAGGCATAGCTGGTATATCTAGTGGTATCGATAGAGGGAGAGAGAGAGTTAGATAAGAGTTGCGAGAGATAGATTGGGGCAGTAGAACGAGAGAAGAGCTACTATTGAGATACTCTCAAGGAGAGAATGTGAGATAGAAATAAAGAGGGAGCCTAGGAAGTGTAGAAGCTAGTTGAAAGTAGATCCCCGACACTAGATTGTTGATATCGTTGTAAGATATCTACAAGATAATCCACCAAAGCAAGATGTAGGGTTGTTAGCCGAAGGAAGGCCTGAACCTGGGTAAAAAAACATTGTGTGTGTGTTGTGTGAGTTGAGGCTGTATTACCTTAGTGCCCATCGCCAAACCAGAATGGGGATGTGAGACATCCTCGGTGTCTTTGTTCTGACACGCGACTTCTGGCACCCTAGGTAGGGGCGCTAGTGATTTGACCTCAACCATCGTCTTCATTAACACTGACGTCATCATTGTCGGTATCGCTAGCACCGACACCCACCATGGCGACGGGAAAAGTAGGTCGAGGAGGATCGTGGGACAACATGGGCAGCCTTGCACCGACGAATCCACCTTCGTCTCCGCCACTGACGCAATGAGGGTGGGTGAGCCTGCTGGTGGCGTGCGGGGCACCGGCGAGGAAATCCTGCCTAGGGGAGAGAGTGAAGGCACCACCTTGGCTATCATGGAGGTGAACGCCACCCCCAGGAGACGGAGAACCTAGAGCAAGCCACAAATGACCAAGAAAGTAACGCTCGGTGACACCGATAGACATTTCGTCACCATCGGGCGTCGGTTGGCACCAGCCTAGGAGAAGGAGCTCGCTGATTTCCTTCGAGAAAACACGTGCGTCTTCACATGGAATCTATCAGACCTCCCGGGAGTGTTGAGGCACGTCATCGAGCATCATCTAGTGGTATGCCCAGATGCCTGGCCCATTCAGTAGAAGGTGCGATGCTAGGCTCAGGACCGACATGACTTCATCATGGAGGAAGTGCGCAAAATGGCAAAGGCCAGGACGGTGCACGAGGTGTTCTACCCCACATGTACGGCCAACCCGGTCGTGGTGCCCAAGACGAATCTTAAGATGAGGATGTGCATCGACTTCACTGACCTGAACAAGGTCTGCCCTAAAGATCATTTCTCGCTTTCATGGATAGACCAGATGGTGGACTCCACCACGGGTTGTGATTTTCTTTGCTTATTGGACGCGTTATCGGGCTACCACCAAATCCGCATGGCACTTGAGGATGAAAAATAGACGGCATTCATCACCCCGGTGGGGTGCTACTGCTACACCTGCATGTTGTTCGGGCTCAAGAATGCAGGGGCTACCTTTCAATGGGTTATGCGCCTCTGCTTCGGCCCCCAAATGGGGCGCAATGTGGAGGCTTACATTGGAGACATCATAGTCAAAACGCACCATCGATACACTCTTGTTAGTGACCCGCGGGAGACTTTTCATAACCTATGGAAGGTGAGACTATGCCTCAACCCCAAAACATGCGTCTTAAGGGTTCCGTCTGGCAAACTCCTCGGATTCCTAGTCTCGCACTGGGGGATCGAAGCCAACCCCAAAAAACTAGGGCCATCGAGTAGATGCAGCCCCCGGAAGATAAAAGACGTGCAGTGTCTGAACGTGTGCATTACCGCTATCGGGCGATTCATATCACGGTTGGGAGAGCAGGCTTTGCCGTTCTTCAACCTACTGAAGAAATGTCCTTCCGAGTGGACCTGGGAGGCAGAGAAGGCCTTTCAGGACCTCAAAAAGTACCTGATTACGCGCCTATCCTCGTAGCTCCCCAACCCTGGGAGCCTCTCTTGTTGTATGTTGCCACCACCAATCAGGTGGTGAGCGCAGCACTTGTGGTGGAACGACGAGTAATCTCGGGAGTCGGAAAGGGTGATGAGGTGGACCCCCCACAAGACGGGAAAGGAAGGAAGGACGGTTCTGCTAAGGCACCCAAGAAGGAGTAGTGGGACCAATGCCCAGTGTACTTCGTGACTGCAGTATTACACGACGCTAGAGAATGTTACCCCTTGGCACAAAAACTGCAGCTCGGGGTCCTAGTTGCTTTCCGGAAGCTACGACACTACTTCCAAGCACACAACATCATCGTGGTGACCGACTTCAGCCTTCAGAGCATTTTTTGCAACCATGACTTCATCAACAACTGGACTCCAACACGTGTTGAGGAGCGGGAGGAGCAATCATGCCTCCTCGACAATGAAGATCAACGGCGATGGATAATGTACTTCGACGGATCCTTCACCTATGAGGGTGATGGGGCCGGAGTGCTTATTGTGTCTCCTACCAGGGACCACCTTAAGTACACGGTTCATCTCGACTTCGCGGATGATGAGAGGACATCCAACAATGTCATTAAATACGAGGCATTGCTCGCGGACCTCAGGGCGGGTGGCAGGCCTCAGTATAAAGCAACTCATAGTACGAGGAGACTCCCAACTGGGGGTGAATCAAGTTAACAAAGAGTATGATTGCCCGCAAATGTGGGCATACGTGGACAAGGTGCGGCGTCTCGAACAACGTTTTCTAGGCATCTAGATGGAGCACATCCCGCGAGGGGGAAACATCTTGGTGGATAAGCTCTCCAAACTCGCTGACTAGAAAGGACCAGTGCCCCTAGGGTCTTTCTCGAATGGTTGATGAAACCATCAGTGTCCAAGGGCAACGGGATCCAGGGCCCCATCTACTTCAACACTAGGGGCCTAGCAACCTCTAAACCCCAGAAGAGTCGGCCCATTATCCGGGAAGAGAACCACTCCCACAGAAGCACGCGATGATGGTCGCCGAGGATATCTCTCCACCTTGGGCAACTGATCTGGTCTGGTTTCTCTGGGGTCAAAGCTAGCCTGAGGATGACAAACAATATGATCGTGTGGTCCGGCAGGCGACCATGTACTACCTCATCCACGGCGAGATTTACCGCAAAAGGGAGTGAAGCTCCGCTGCATACCACAAGAACAAGGAAGCCCAGCTAGCAGACATCCATGAAGGGATGTGCACCAACCATATCGTCAAGACCCTTGGCTGGAAAGGCCTTCTGCCAAGGGTTCTATTGTTCAACCGCGCTCGCTGACACGGAGTGATTGGTGCAAACCTGCGATGCATGCCAATTCCATGCTAAGAGTAAAAAGCAGCCTGCGCAGGCACTGCAAACGATACGTGTGTCATGGCCATTCGTGACCTAGGGGCTAGACATCGCCGACAAGTTCCCGAGGTCAGTCGGAGGCTACGATTACTTGATAGTGGCATTAGACAAGTTCACAAAATGGGTGGAGGTGGATCCTGTTCGGGCCATCACCGCTCAAGCCGCCATCAAGTTCATACAGGGAATTGTGTGCTATTTTGGGGTGCCAAATAGCATCACAACCGATAATGGCACCCAGTTCACCAGCAAGACGTTCAAGGCCTATTTCTCAGAGTTGGGCACTAGGATCTGCTACGCCTCTATTGCCCATCCCCGTGGGAACGGGTAGGTGGAGCGCTCAAACATAGAGGTGTTGCGAGGACTGAAAAACAGAACCTTTGAACGCTTCAAGTAAATTCGGAGTAACTAGATCGAAGAACTCCCCATCGCGTTGTGGGCACTGTGGATAACGCCCAACTAGGCAACGGGGGATACACCCTTCTCCCTCATGTATGGGGCATAGGCCGTCCTATGGACGGAACTGCAATACAGATCCCCACGCATGTGTGCATACGATGACACCATCTAGCGCAGAGCGGATTGACGATGTCAACTTCCTAGAAGAAATACGTTGCTGGGCTGATGTACGGTCTACCCGTTATCATCAAGGACTACGGTGGTATCATAGCCGGCGAGTCAGTCCCTGGGAGATCAAGAAAGGGGACCTAGTTCTCTGGAGAAAGCTATACACCAAGGGAATGAACAAGTTACCCGCAAATGGGAGGGACCATTCCGGGTTTCCCACGTTTCCAGGCCAGGCACCGTCCACCTAGAGACGAAGGACGGGGAACCGGTGCTGAATTCTTGGAACATCGAGCACCTACAGAAGTACCACCTCCGCAAGTTTTACTCGTGAAGACCTCCTCAAAGAAAGGGGAAGTAAACGAGGGACGCCACGATCCTCGTAATTAAAAAAGCACGGGAAAACGTGTCATATGTCCCAGCAAAGCGAGTAAGTATGCATGTTCGATCGGTCAGGCCCTAGTAAAGGTGTCCAGTCCATCATATAATTCTTCATAAGAAAAGCCTAGAAAGACGTATGATATGTCCCAGCAAAACGAGTAAGTACAAGTGTTTGATCGACCAAGCCCTAGTAATGGTGTCTAGTACATCGTATAATCCACCATAAGAAAATCCTAGGAAGACATGTCATATGTGCCCGTACATGGTCTTAACAAACAAGTTGATTGTAGGAAGCAAGACGCCTACGCGATGCGGATCGGCGTGACCACCCGGCGGTCTGTAACGAAGGTATGTTGGGTAAATAAAATGTCTCGTTATTACATAATGGAGAAAATGGTTGGTCACATGCAGAAAGTATAGCGGAAATAAAAATAGAGGATGAATGCGTCACTCGCCACGCCACGGTCCCTTTAGGACTGCAGCCACTAAGGGGGCCACCGCCCTCTCTAGGGCAAGCTGGGCCAGTTTGTTGGAAAAAGGCTCTGGCAGCTCCGAAAATGGGAACTCAGGGCTAGGAACTGCATGTGTGAAAGGAGGAGCCTTGCCCTAGTTTCAGCCACGTGCTCTCCATCTTCCTTCAGAACGCTAGCTAGCTTGACGCGAAGGGCGCCAAGCTCCTGCACCAAGTGGCGAAAGAAGGGCATAAGAGAGGAGACGCCAGTGTTATCCATAGGCACCGACAACATATCCAACATCCGCATTGGGGACAGGGCCGCATTTGCGATGGCGGATAAGGAGGTGGCCTCGGCATCGCAAAGCGCTACTACCTTGTCCAGTCGAGCAGAAGCAGAAGTCCACGCTGACTCGAAGTTGTTGCAGGACTTCTACAGCCGCTCAAGTCAGCGGTCTCACCTCACAACACGCTCGTCGGCCATCTTGGCCAAGTTGAGCGCTTCTTCTAGGTGTCGCTGGAGGACGCATCGTGCTGAGCGAATTGCTGATAGGATGTTGCCAGCTGCTGTCACAGCGTATCTTCTCGCTCGGAGGCAGTAATCGTTACGCTCCTTTCACGGTGCTACGCCCCTTGGAGCTGGGCTGCCGCCTAGTCTTCTAGGGCATGGATGGCCTCTTACCTTTCACGAATTTGACATTGCAGAGCCTCCATCGTGGAAGAATGAGCCTCCTCGCGCATGCTCTTATCCTTTAGAGAGCATACGAGATCACGCTCAAGCATCCGCTGCTGCTCGGCCAGGCGTTCCTAAAGCGCCATGACTAAGGCGGTTGCCCCCGCCTGGAGATCCTTTTTACCTTGCAAAACTGCAAGGAGAATGCGCTCGAGCAGTTTCTTCGTGGTGGCCGCGGAGCTGCCCTCTGCTTGACAGCGAGCCATGTCGTGAGAAACATCATGGCGGATATCTTCGAGTTCTGCACGCTGCAGCGCCTAGAAATTTTAAGTTTGCACTGAGTAACGAAGCCCCCGAGTATTGGAGTATGATTATGTAATAATTTATTCGACTGAGCCTCGAGTATCGGGTGTAATAGAGTAATAAAAAGTAGACTCGGTTGAGAGAACTTAGCTTTATTGATATCGGGTACACGTTGAGAGAACTTAGCTTTATTGATATCCGAGGAATTTCTCGACTCGGGGTCTTGAATTTTATCGGGTGCGCATAGGCTCAGAGAATATCTTCATCCGAGGAGATTCTCGATTCGGGCCTTGGGCGTAAGTTGACACGAGTGGCGTTTAGTCGACTCCATGGAAGGACACGGTAAAACAGCTCGATATAGTCGACATCCTTGAAAAAACATAAAGAATTGTGAAGTAGTTGTATCTTGTAATTGTTTTTCGATTTGTCATAACATTTTTTGGTGCCATTGGACTCGACACTTTTGCACCGTAACACGAGACCTTTTTATTATCCTGGTGCCCTTAGTCTCAGTACCTTGCCGACCTGTCAGTTGGGCTGCAACTAGGTTGGAGTTCAAGGATTCTACGCTTAGGCAGTGTCAGCTACTTCGGAAATCGCATACGGAGTACTCAAGTGCACGGAGTTGTTGGCCCTTAGGTTACTTGAGTGTTTCGAGTGCAATTAAACTAAGAAAGAAAATAACTTGAAGTAAAAAACTTAGCTTTGTTGGTAGTCGACGAGGTTGATGTGGCCGGAAGAGCCAAAGCCGATGACGGCAATGGGTTGCCGCATCCGAAGATTTATAGCGGGTTGCCGCAATCGAAGATTTTACCGGGTCACCACAGCCCAAGATTTTAGTGGGATGTTGTAACCGAAGATCGTAGTAGGTCGCCGCAGCCGAAGATGTGTAGCAGATCATCGCACGACGGAGTCGGCGCAATCTTCGGGTGTAGAATCGGCGTGGTTGACGGAGTCGCGCAGTGGACACGGAGTTGATGCTGCGGGGTGCAGCCCCCGGGCATAGTAAGAGTTGACTTGTAGTTGATGTGGTATGAATCACGACCTCATATTTGCTCGAGTTCCATAAATCAATTGACTTTAATTTATTGAATCAACGAAAATTATAAAAGTAGCCTTGTGGCTGACAAAGTACTAGATTTAGAGCAGAGAAATAGTGGTTTAAGGATTAGAATAATATCACCTGGTTATTTGTTATAGTGTACGAACAGATTTGTTTGGGAAACTAGAGCACGAGATGCTTTTTTCTTCTCCTTGAACTCTGTACCTCTCTTTATTTTTACTTTTAAAAAATCATACATGCAATGCTTTATTGATTGGATCCGGGACGTGTTCCATCCGGAGCTGAGCTCAACTACGAACGCAACACGGGGCTGAAATTGATGTCCACATCTCATCGTGACTTCCTTTGAGACTTTCCATACAATGATTTATTTATCGGTACTTGTGATCCTCACAAATATTGTGTCTTGTCCGTTTGGTGGCCTGATTCCTGTGGCACTTTGACTGACCGCAGAAAAAAGAGTGCAGAACCGACGTCGAGTCCTTGCACGTAGTTGAAGAAGACATAGTTCACGATAGAGTCAAAACAGTCTGCAGCAGAATTGAAACAGCCTTCTTAATTCCGGAGTCGATGTTGTCGTCGAGTTCACCACCATCAATGCTTGCGGAAAATCCGTGACGTAGCCGCAATTGTTCCATGTTAAAAGCTAGGGGTGCAGTTGTCCCGCTAGTGGAGCCGACGAAAGACGTCGTTTTGCTGTAGGTGCTGCGATAGCTGCCGATGAACCTGAGTGGATCGCATTCGAGAGGCAGAAAATTCCCGCGGATTTGATGCGAAAATTGAGGCTTTCGATCATCAGATCCGTCTCCCAGTCGAGGTTGTCGAAGGCCATAAGAAGGGTGGATGAGTGTGGAAGAGGATCGACGGAACGGATATGACCACCTCCGATCGTCGAGTTGTTGCTTGATGAAGAGAGAGTCACCGAATCCATGACTCCAGCACTCCGATTTCCCACAGATAGCGCCAATTGACGAGGGGTAACCTCGACAATGCCCATTGTTATGGACTTGTGTTTCATGGAAAAGGAGAGCGCTGGTGATTTCGTCGGCTTAACAGACAAACAAGGAAGGCGATTTACCCAGGTTTAGACATTCCTAGAGGAAACCCTACTTCCTGCTTGTCTGCTCATATTATTATTAGAGAGTACAAACTCGTTTAGTCGACTAGATGCGATCTCGCCGAGAGAGAGGGGTGTGATGTCTATTGTCTAGATCTATTGTCGGGTGTCTACTTTATTTTGTGTCTATTGTATTGTGTGTCCTCCTCGTTGGCCCCTTCTAGCCTTTATACATGGGGAGGCTAGGTCTCGGGTACCAATATGAGTTGGTTTACAAGTTAGAGTTCATATCTAGTATAATCTTAGACTTCCTTATCTTGTTCCTCTAGGAGTCTGTGTCCTTGTAGGCTTCGTATTTGTTGAATCGTCATGGGTTTCATGGATCTTGGCATATCTTCGGGTGAGCTTTCCGTTGGGCCGTACTGTATATGCCAATAGTGGGAACCCGAAGGATTATGCCCATGTCACCAGGGAGCTTGGAGTGCCACCTCTCTACTTAGGGGCCATGGATTCGAACACTGATCTGGTTATCACGAGGGGAAGGAGTTGAGTGAGAAGGAAAGGGGCGGGACTGGTGTGACTCGCTAGCACCCCTTCAATAATATACCAAAGCAAGGGGAGGGGGAAGTTAACACCCATCAAATATTTCCTGTTCCCTAGGAGAAACGATAAAAGATGGGATCCCCACTCCTCCAGAAGTTGTTACTTTCGCAGGTACCAAGGCAACGACAGTCGGTTCAAGACGTTGACAGTCATGGATACATGAGTGTATGAATGTGCGCACCAACACGCATCGACCCCTCAGTCATCCCTCAAAAGGTTGAGAGGTCATATCAAGAATCTCAACAAATCAGGGGCCAACGCGAGTTATGGGGGAAAGCCCGACAACAAAGATCGGGCCCACCTCAGAGCCGCGTGGTGAAGAAACGTCATTAAAAAGCGTTGCCACACCTCGCTCGGGGGCTTCTGTTGGCACAATGGGACTGGGTCCAACCCATTGCGCCTGGGCATGTGGGCGAGCGCTTACCACCCGGCAAACCAGAACCATGACCTAGTCGGGAGGACACAAAGCACGTCCCAAAGACGTTTCCGACTGCCCCTTCAGGTAAAAATCATAACATAACTTGATTGATCACAGGAAAGCAATCCCAGCAAGCATTCCTAGGCCAGGCGCGACCTGAGAACATGAGTCAACAAAGACTAAGGCGATGGCAGTGCGCGGGGCAGCATGGGAGACAAGTGTCGACCCCATCCATGCGACTGCGTAGGGCATTAGAAGGAGGTGCATGCGCCGCAGTTCCGATGTAACAGCACACGCCCTAAGTTGTCTCTTCACCATCAAGTACCGTGGCACGCTGCCAGCGACCAAGGAATAGTCAAAGGCATCACCCTCATCCAGGAGTGGCTCGCGGCACCACCCATCGGCCACCGTGACGCGTGGCACGACAGTAGTGGATCCGAAGAACGATAGGAGGCGCATGCACGCCGGCCACTGTGGTAACCCCCTTGCAGTATAAAAGGAGGGTCTTGGCAACGGTAGAGGGGTAGAAGGACTTAGAACAAAGAGTCAGAAAAGAGAGAGGGTTGATAGAGGCATAGATGGTATATCCAGCGGTATCGAGAGAGAGAGAGAGAGAGAGAGAGAGAGAGAGAGAGAGAGAGAGAGAGAGAGATCAGGGGAGTAGAATGAGAGAAGAGCTAGAACTGAGATATTCTGAACGAGAGAATGTGAGATAGAAAAAAAGAGGAAGTCCGAGAAGTGTAGAAGCTAGTTGAAAGCGGCTCCCCGATACTAGATTGTTGATCTCATTGTAAGATATCCACAAGCTAATCTACCAAAGCAGGACATAGGATTGTTGGCCGAAGGGCGGTCTGAACCTGGGTAAAAACATCGTGTGTGATCTGTGTGTGAGCTGAGTCTGTATTACCTTAGTGCCCGCCGCTGAACCAAAATGGGGGTGTGAGACATCCTCGGTGTGTGCGTTGTGACACGCGACAATTTGGTTAATGTTCTACTGAATTTTTGTCTATTGTTAGGGCAAGTACAACACTAGGCTTTTGGATAGACGCTTAAAATCCCAAGAAGGAAAAATTATCGTGAAGTATTGATGTATAGTCCAAGCCCTTCAACGTGGGACGCTATGTCTAGGCGCTAGTCTTTTTTTCTATGTTGTGGATAACATGCACGTCGCTAGGAAAATCGCTCAGAGTGGAGGATTTAACTAATGAAGTGCTCGACGCAAACTTTCGCGGCGACGGTAAGCCAAATCCCGGGATCAGAGAGGGTTTTCACTGTAACTGTCGGGATATTGATCTAGTGTCTATTTCGATTGTACGTGCCCTTATGTCTGTCAATTAACATGTGTTGTCTAGGTTACTGATTATTTAGTGGATACTTGATACACTTATCAGTTAAGGTTTATTGTTGCTTAATTAAGTGTAGTGTTGTCAATTATTTGTTGTTTGCATCCTAGCGTAGGTTTTGTTTAGTGTTTATGTACTGATCCTACCATTTGAGGATTAATACAATGGTTTCTAATAGTGTGTGTCACTACTAATTCCAGTTTATCAATTCTCTTTACTTATAGTGGAATACTCCACTCAATTGATTTAAGTGGTAATTACTTAGTTCTTTCTGTTGTGGCTTGAGCTTTTTAATTCAAGCTTTACTCTGTAAGTGTGTTTGTTAAGTATTGTTTTACTACTTCCATGCAAGTATTAGAGTACTAAATCATTGTCTCCCTTCTCATTCTTAGGCATGTCTAAGGACTTTGTCTAGGGATGAGGGGTGAGATAAAGATTTTATGCTCTTAATTGGTTGGTTAATTGCATATTGTTCATCTTATTTCTATAACTAATGGCTATGATGTGTGCCATATTAAGATGTAACCATGCCTGTGGTATTCTTCATTGATGAAGATGCACAACATGTAGTCCTCCTTCTATACTTGGTGCATTTCATACTAAATTCTCTCTCTCTCTCTCATTGGACTTTATGCTTTACTATCCTAAAGTTAAATTAACAACCTTTGCATCTTCCTAGTGAGCTTGATGAAGATCTAAAACTACTATTGTGGCTCTTCTGCTCATGTTCTTGAGTTCTTCCTTTTCTCCTCCCTTCTCTCTCTCTCCCAGATCTCTCTCTAAATTCTAAGTGTGTGTGTTGTGATCCAAGCTCGGGTGGTGAGTTATGAACTATGGGGTCTCAGGTGGTCTTCTATTTATAGTGTACCTAAGTGGTTGTGCTGCTGACACCAATGCCTTGCAGTTAGGTGAATCACCTTCTTGTGTATGTGTGAAACCGCCTCTGTTGGCTAACCTATTCATAGGTGGCAAGGGTTTTTCGGTGGTTAAGCACATGCTAGGTTTAACATATCCGTGCATGTCAAAATTGGCATATGGCCCTTTTCTTTGTATGTGCAAGGGGGTGGTATTTAGATATGCCTAATCAGGAATGTCGGTTTGGCCTTTTTCATGTTCTGGTTTTGGAACATGACAAGTATTTACTATTTGATTTGTAAGGTTTTTGATTTAATTTTCATCCATGGCCCCTTGCAGTTCTGTTTGGATGAAAGTTCATAGCTTCCATTACTGTGAAGTTTGATTAGTTTAGAATTTTAATTTATTATGTGTTGGATTCTTAGAGTTCTAGGGTTCTTGGCAAATTTCAGTGCCTTGATGATTCCTTCGGTGATTGTTCTTATTTAGTAGTCTCTAAGGTTTCTATGGATTTAGATTTTTGATTCATGATGTTTTAGTTTTCTGAAATTCTACCTGTTCTTGGTAGAATCCTGAGCCTAGGGTTTTCCTTTGGTTGAATGTCTTATATTAAGGTTTCCAATATTTCTATTGGTTTTGTTTTCCTACTTGATCTAGTTGGAATTTCTAGTAGATAACTACCAGATTACTATATGTTCTTACTGAAAGTTGTGACAGTTCTTAGGAACTGTTGGTGATCTATTCTACAGGTTTGCTTGGTGCTAAATGTTTATTATGAAGCTTTTTGATTCTTTTTCCTCAGTTACTCAAGGTTTTGCTGCTTTATTACTCAGGCTCAGAGTTTAGGATTCATTCCTAGACTCTATCTTAAAGGATTCTTATATCAAACGGTTTTGACTAAAGCAAAACCAACATTTTAACACTAATCTGTGTCTTCTTGTGTTGTTTGTGTTCACATATTGAAGATTAAAGTTTGAATCTATGTTAAGAAGATAGATAGTGTAGTGTAGGGCTTTAGTTTAGGTTTTTCTTTTATTTTGGTTCTATTGTAATTCTGGGATCATGTACTCATATCAAATTATGAATAAAGATCATATTTCCTTTATATTCGAGTGATTGTGACTTATCATTTATGTAATTTAGGGTTGTGTGGTTAAAAGATTTGAATGGAACATTTATATCCCATTTTATATGATTTATGTTTGTATGTATGAAATTTAAATTTGAATTCAAGTTTGACTTAGGTCTAATTATTTTATGTTTAAATTTTGAATATGGTTTCAATTCCCAGTGACCTTTTGGTTGCAAACAACCTCACTAGAACCAAATTCAAATAAGTTATTTCTTTTTAAATTGTCCATAATTCCCATATGCATGCTATGCACTATCTCAATTTACGTATCTACCCTTTACCTTCCCTATAATATATAACCCTGTGTCATTACACTCAAACCAACAAAGTGCTTCTTTGGAATCCCAGCAAGGCAACTCCTCAAGTACTTAGTATTGGCACGGGTAATCGAGGGTAATCCCACAAAAATCCAGGTGATTCTGATGATGAAGGAGCCAACGAACTTAAGGGGTGTTCAACAGCTAGATGGACGTGTCGTGGCACTAAGCTGATTCATTGCTCGGCTGGACAAAAAACACTACCATTCTATGCATTGATGATGAAATCAGAAACCTTCGAGTGGACCGACAAAGCCCAACAAGTCTTTGAAGATCTCAAGTGAACGCTATCGACATCGACCGTGCTAGTGGGAACAAAGAAAAAGGAACCACTGAACCAAGAAAAAGGAACCGCTGCTGCTATAAATAGCCGCCACCAATCAGGTGGTCGGTCGTCGAGCGATCCGAGAAAGGCAAAACTCACGGAGTACAACGACCTATCTAATACCTCAGCGAGGTGCTCATCCCACCAAGCAGCGGTACCCACACTATCAAAAGTTTGCATATGGCGTCTTCATAACAGCGCGCAAACTACGCAAAATATCAAAAGTGTAAAGGGATAGAGAAAAGAACAAGCTTCGCACGTTGCTGCTACTCTCTTCTCAGCTACAACGGAAGCAGGGGTTATTCACCGGGGATCACTATAGATCCTTATTACTGCCGAGCATCAGCGTCCAGCGGACTTCGTCGTCGCCACTGTGCCTTCTCCTCTTCATGGAACCGGGCTAGCGGTGATGCCCCAGATTTCCTTTGCATACTGGGCGATAGTACGGTCACTGCTGAATTTGCCGCTTCCAGCCGTGTTCAGTATAGACATCTTGGTCCACTTCTTCTTGTCCCTGTCATGGAAACATGAGTTAACAATCAACCTTTGATGTTCAACGCATTGACCCAATACGGAGATATTTTGTTGGTTTCCTTACTTGTAGGCTGCATCGACTCGGGCCTGTGCGTCAATGTAGCTTGGGAAGTCATAGCCAACAAGGAAGTAATCACCACGCCCAAATCCAGAGTTCCCTTCAAGGGAATCCAAGAGAGGAGTATAGTCATAGGTACCAAAAGTACCGCTCCTGATGTACTGCTTGGCTTCTTCGAAGCGTGGGTCTGGTTTGAACTGTTCAGAGTGTAGACAAACGAGTTACTAATAGCCCATCTGACCGTGAGAATAATTTACAGAATCAATGAACCAGCAATGCCACTCGCTATTTGCAGGCCTAGCCAAACCAGTATTGCCAGTATGTCGCTAACTCAGTATCTAGTATAAAATATCTTACCAAGCCATTTTCTCTATCCTTCCTCAGACCAGCAACTTGATCTGCCTTGGCACCGAATAGGAAGAAGTTGTCTTCTCCCACTTCTTCTCTGATCTCAACATTGGCTCCATCAAGAGTTCCAATGATAACACAGCCATTCAGTGAGAACTTCATGTTACTTGTTCCACTTGCTTCCATGCCTGCAGTACTAATATGCTGTGACAGTTCGCTACCCGGAATAAGCACTTCGGCCACCGAGACATTGTAATTTGGAATGAACACCACCTGGGAGGAACAAGAACCTCGTTTTAAATTAAAAATTACAAGTGAATGGCTACTTAATATTTCAGTAATGTCTACTAACGTGAGAGTTATATATTTTTTATGGATGGCAATATAGAATGGTGTCTGAGAATAAATTGCCAAATAAGTTGTGGATGAGATAACATGCTGAGAAAAATTGATACCTTCAGATATTTGTTAACGTCAGGATCATTGTTCACCACAGCACCAACATCAGTTACCAATTTCACTATTCTTTTAGCGTTGGTGTATGTTGCAAATGCCTTCCCTCCTACCATGACAGTGCGTGGTGTAACCTTCTGCTTCTCGTCTGCGCTCATTTCCTAACATGGTAGACAGGCCTATTTCAGATCCGTAATACGGTGTATTTTCCATGTAATGAATATAGTGAAGCTGTAAGAACAGGGGCAATCAAAGAACGAAGTCAAACCTTTAATTTCTTGTATCTGTACACAGCTCCCAAGATGTTCATCAGCTGCCTCTTGTATTCATGGATGCGCTTAATTTGTATATCGAAAAGGCTGTTCGGGTCAATTGTAACACCTGTCACATCCAAAACATGCTTTGCTAGGCGCTTTTTGCTGGCCAACTTGGCTGCTGCCCACTCAGTGTGAAGTTTTTCATCATCGGCGAACTGTTAAGATTTTAAGTTATATTGTGACTGTGTGATCGGAAATAACAAAGAAATGCAAAGATTAGAAGCATGCACGCATACTTTGCGAAGCCCGGTGAGAAGATCAAGGTTGCTTGTCCACTGGTCTGTTTTTAGCCATTTTGTGACTATTTCACTCAACTCAGGGTTGCAGAAACGGAGCCACCTGCGAGGTGTAATTCCATTGGTTTTGTTCTGGAATTTTTTGGGCCAGATAGAGACATAATCTGCAAACAGCTCTTCCTTCAAAATGTTGCTGTGCAACTCGGCCACTCCATTCACCTGTCAGAATAATTTAGTACCATTCATTACGGTCTACCTTGTATGATATGGGAAGACAATAGATGCTGGAGTCACAAGAAGTACAGAGCGTACAAGTGATTACAAGGACACACTGTTAAATAAACAACAATACTATTGATGTGCTTACTATGTCTTTATTATCTTTAACTAAAAGGAGACGGAAACCAAAAATAGAACATAATAACCAAACACGGTATATATATATATCAACTTCATGACTTTCAAGCAATTGATAAATATGAATTTGCACAACCTTAAAAGCCATCTTATGTAGTAAAGCTGATCAAGCTAGTACTAATTAAGCTTGTCATGCTGTCAGGTAACAGGCTGTAGAACATGATGATGAAATAGCAGGCTGTAGAACATGGTAATGAAATAACAGGTTGTAGAACATGACAAAGAGTAAGAGTAAGTAAATAAACTGCATGTACCGTATGTGCGGCCACTACACACAAATTCGCCATCCGCACCACTGGCTTCTGGGGATTGTTATCTAAAACACTCATCGCATCGAGCTTTCCCTCCATATCCTTCCGGGTGGAGATCACCATTTGTCTGAACTGTAATCCAATGGCACAACTTTGTCACTTTGTGCCATAACTGTGGTTTACACAAAGAGTAAATGTGGCATGACACTTACCCGCTTGTCAATTTCCTCAATAATTTCCATTTGTCGTGGAAGCAATTTCCTCATTACAGCCTGTGACCATTTCTCAAGAGCTTCAGGAAGAACTGTATGATTGGTGTAAGCAACCGTTCTGGACCATGAGACAGATTTGTTAATAAGTACACTTGTAGAAGAAATAATGGAAAGTTAACTATTGATGGAAAATATCAGGAAAGATATCAAATTAAGATAAATCACTTGTACAAAATGAATCTTACTTATTTGTGACATCCCAAGCTTCATCCCAACCAAGTCCCTCCACATCCATAAGCAACCTCATTAGCTCAGGGATGGCAAGAGTCGGGTGAGTGTCATTCATTTGAACAGCAACTTTGGTGGGGAACTCACTCCACTTCCCTGAAACTCTGTCAGCTTTCCTTTCTTTAAACCTGAAAATAATATCCTGGGAAAAAATCACAGTCAGTTATGCTTGTCAACATTCATCACAGAGATCAATCAACATACCGAGAAAAGACGAAACAAAACCACATTGTAAATGCATGAAAAACAGAAAGGATAGTGATATGTACAGGGAATGAAACATTGGTCATGATAATGATAATAACCATAATACTTTCCTTAACAAAACTCAGTCCAGCACTTTTCACATACAAGATGGTGGAAATTTGATACAGCATGCAACAATACAAGAGAGTAAGACATACTGTTCTGGAAGTATCTCTAACATCATATCTCAAACAAACAAAAATGCACAAGATGGCCACAGGAGCAGCTTCCTTGTACAATAACCATTCTTCCAAGTGGAACCAACTACTACTACTTAATTACCTGAAGTGATGCGCTGCATAGGAAAAACTGCTGCTTCAATCTCAGAAGCTTTCCCTCTTCTGTAGCATCACCAGGATAGAGAACAGCACAGATCTAAAGTTGTAAAATATTTTCTTAAGTCAGATTAGCTAGCTCATGAAGGACAAAATTGATGAAAAAATATATAGCTACTTCTGGTCTAAATATGGGCACCAGCAGGAGATAGGAAACACATAATATGTAATTTACAATTTATTAGCTAAGATGGATTAACATCTCACTTATCCCTTTCACAACTAAAATAACGTTAAAACCACAATATATAACTCTTTAGCATCACTTGTGCACAAGTTTTTTGATGAGGAGGTCGATGCATTGAAATATATAAAGAAAACATGGTTATCCATTCAGCAGGTTATATTTGATGGAGTTGCTTCACTTAATGACCTTTCAGGTTCATGATTTACAGATCTAGAGAAACAAAAGACAAAATTACTGGGTTTCAGTATGTGTTGCCATCAATCAGGAGCAGTATCCACGTGGTTTTAAATCAGCATTGTGGTTGCAACTTATACGAGCAATTGAGATGTTAATCCATTGTGGTTGCAACTTATACGAGCAATTGAGATGTTAATCCATTCTGGTTGCAACTTATACGAGCAATTGAGATGTTAATCCATTGTGGATATAAGTTGCAATAGCTGAGAATAAATCAGCATTGTGGTTGCAACTTATACGAGCAATTGAGTGGCTCGGTTTAGGATTGCATATACCTGTTGTGCCCTCGAATGAAGTTGAGCAGCTGACTCATACTGGCCATCATTGAATTGAAATAAGTTGAAATCCTCAGCACTAGCTTTTGCATCCCAAAGACGAAGACTGATGGCATTTTTAGTCTTGTACCCAGGAATTGGCACATCGTAGGCTAAAGCATTCATAACTTCTCCTCCTACCACTTTCCGACTGTCACATGATAAAGAAAACAAATATAGTGATTAAATAGACACATCAAGGCCTTGGCTTAAGCACCCATAAAATGGAATAAAGCAAGTATTTTCTCTACAATATAAATTGACCATTTGTCCATATATACTTACGTTCCATCTGGCGCAATCTCAACATGGCCAAAAAATCTGACTGGGTATACAACGTCATGCCTGACGATCTCCCATGGGCTAAACTTCTGAAAATATTAAAGAGCAAAGCTATTACCGAGATCTAAATAAAAAAGATTGTGAAGAATGTTGTGCGCATTTAGAAATGGTACGTCAAGCCAGTCTTCAGCCATTTCTTCTTGGCCTTCCTTGGTAATGCACTGCTTGAAGAGGCCATATCGGTAGCGGAGGCCATAGCCCCAAGAAGGCAAATTCAATGTTGCCATTGAATCCAGAAAGCAAGCTGCAAGCCTGCCCAAGCCACCATTTCCGAGAGCCATGTCTCTCTCCTGAGTTCAACAATAATTTCACACCATCAATTTTTGCCTGGTGAAAAGAGGCTACAGACATTTCAACCAAAGGTCTATTCAGATTATCATGAACCCCTAATTCAGCCTCTTGGTGACAGATCCAGGTTCCTATACAGTGATGGTGTCTAACGGAGAAGAAAATGTGGCCAACATTGTAGATTCTGAAGATCTGCTCGTGTTAGTATAGTAAACTTCACGTCTTCTTTTTTTACCAATGATCTGCGACCCTAGGTTATGGGGTATATAGTACAATATTACTGAACAAGAATAATTAACGGTTTCAGATCTAAAAATACTGCAGTGGCTTTCTCGTATAGTAATTTTTTGTTTTGTTAATTAAACAGTGGATCAAATTCTAGAAAAGGCAAACAAAGTCACTTCAGTTGGACAATTCGTGCCTGGGTCAAACAAAGCATTATTAACAATTAAATAATGTCACTACCGAGAGTACGAAGTACTACTCCTCCTCCTAAATTAAACAAATCACACTGGAATTAAGGATTCGAGGCAGTTGGGTAGGAGGAGGAGCAGAAGGGCACCTGTGCAACGAGCGCCTCGAGCTCGTATCCGAACTTCTTGACGGCCTCGGCGTAGGCGCCGGTGATGTCGAGGTTGCCGACGGCGTTGGTGAGCGCGCGGCCCTGCAGGTACTCCATGGAGAGGTAGTAGGTCTGCTTGGGATCCGTCTTGTGGAAATGCA
Organism: Avena sativa; assembly: GCA_916181665.1. Classification (NCBI taxonomy): domain Eukaryota; kingdom Viridiplantae; phylum Streptophyta; class Magnoliopsida; order Poales; family Poaceae; genus Avena; species Avena sativa. The sequence continues at coordinate 619,704,434 of OV702288.1, read as the reverse complement.
GGTACGTCTCGTTCCATCTCTGCACGCGCGCGAAGAAGAAAAACAAAAATTAAGAGCGCAGATCAAATTCACACCCCGGCAGGCAAAGGCAGGAGGCGAGCTGATCTGAGGGGGTGGGGGTCGGCCAAGGCTTACCTGGAGGAGGTGGTCGCGGACGCTCTCGGCGGTGGCGAAGTATGCGGGCTCGGGGCCGAAGGTGAGCGGCGCGAAGTGGGGGCTGAACTTGGCGTGGTAGGAGATGTTGCCGGCGATGGCGGCGGGGTCCTCCGACGCCGGGCTGGCCGCCGGCTTCACTTTGTCCGCCGCGCTCGTGGCGTAGTGGTGGGGAATTCTCAGTCGGGAGTGTGTGTGGGGGAGGTGGTGATAAGGTCTCGGAGTTCGGGCAACCGAATGGGGACGGTGAGAACTCTGGGAACCCGTGGGCGCCTTTTGTAATGAACGCGGGGAGGGGTAACGGAGGGAGGGATCCGAGAAATTGGGCGAGACGAACGATTTTTGGAAAACTGACAGATCTTTTAAGTGGTAGAGGACCAAGAGCAGGAGAAAATGAAGGGCGCGTCAGTTGTTTTCTGGGCTCCCCTCTGATAGTTTCTTCGCCTCCTTGTTTTCCTAGACTAATGTTTTCGCTCCCTCTTTTTCCCATGATGAAAAGCAGCAAAAAAAATACCAGCCACTCTAGCACGGTACTACGTGCATGATGGAGCTGGTGCGCCGGGACGGAAACAGGGCATGGCGAGTACACTTGTCATGTGGGCCTTGTCACTGGCTATTTCCTGCTGGTAAATCGGGAAAGATGGATCGGTCCAGGCATTTCCAGATTGGGCAGGGGTGCCACTGGCTCTTTCTTGTCAGCTTTCCTATTTAAGTATGATATCCTGTGCTATCCTCCACCGTGTCCAACACAGGCGACACGCGGCAATTTGCACAAAAATATCCCAAACCTAAAAGAAATTGATAGACTGAACTTTGGCTCAAAAAAAAAATCACGGTTCTAACCATTTTTCAACGTCGTACAGCGTGGCGTCGCACCCTGCAGCGTAACGCCATCAGCCGTAGCGCCGCACGTGTTGACAGCGTGGCGTCATGGGTCTCGTATCCGTAAGTGCGGTGCCACCAGTTAAGACGCCGCATTGACTAGTGCCGCGCCATGGAGCGTGGCGCCGCACTTCGATTAATGGAAAACGGTCGCGCGGCCGGTCCAGCCCGGTTCGCACTCTAAACAGCACGAAAAGAGATTGACCATGGCAACTAGGGTTCGCCCTCCTCCTTGAATTTATCTTCTCAAATCGATCTGAAGCAATACTCCAATGATCTTGTTCCTAATCCCTCTCCCAGGTATTCTCACTCAATCCTATCAATTTCATCCGCAAAATTTTCCTATATTTATAATTCCGGGTGAAACCCTAGATTCTATTGGATATTGAAGTTGATATAAATCATTGACATGTTTATTTGATCTTTAGGTTTAGGAATGACATAGCACTCATAGATAAAACTCTAGTTGGTTGTTTTAGCTTACAAACCCAATAGTATATGTTAGGTGTTTTGTTCACATTTGCAATTTCCTTTTACTTATTTTAGATGTTAGTTTGAAATATATGTTTAGTGTGGAAATTATAGGTAGAGTAGGATGTCATATTTGTAAAGTTAGAACTATAGGTAGAGTAAGATGGAATGTTTCTTCATGTGAGAATAATTGTTCATGTTGTTTCTATTATTTTGAATATGTAGGATGGAACTTTTTAATCCTCACTACGATGTTCAACACCGTGCCTATAAGTTGTCCGAGAAGAGAGGTACTAAAACCCACATGGTAGTTCATTTTGTTTTCTATGTTGAGATGCAAATGTAACCTTGGTCATTGTATGTTTGCAGGAGTTTCTACCCCTTCGACTATGCGCTTAACCCAAAGTGCACGGAAGAAGCACGTCTATGGATAATACGTTGCCCCTTGATATGCATGTGGACAGTTGAGTATCATCATGGTTTATTTCAAGTGAACCCAATTTGGTTTATTTCAGGTGAACCCGCCTGAAGGACACGGACATACGACTCCATGGGTAAGATTTCATCTTTCATCTGTGATGTAATTTGCGTATGTAGTAACACTCTAGGATTTGTTGGTGTGCATCTTAGACAGGAAGAAGCGGAGGAAGGAGAAGGATTGGGGCAAGCTTCACGCCAAGTATATTGCCAAATTCAAGAAGTGCATGATCGAGGCTAAGAAAGCAAAAGGAACACAAGAAAGGGATTTCAGTCAGGATGCTTTCAACAATTACCTAACATGGTTTCTTGACCATGCTCGTGTGAAGATATACCCACGAGCTTTTCGGGAAGGAATTTTGGAGGAGCCATTGGTATTTAACGAGCTTGCCGCTAAACAGTACAACAAGATGATCAGAGAAGGGCGACAAACCTCCTTTGTTCCTTTGGTCAACTTTGTGGTAATGTGTGACGAATGTTCTTTTTAGTCTTGTTCATTTCACCACCTCATGAGGCTGGCTAACTTGATTAGTCTTGTCTATGACAGCGCGTGGAGGTAAAGCAGTCCGCCGATGCATGCGAGGAAGCTTTCAAGACTTACCCTCGTGGAGAGAAGGGCGAGACTTTGTTTAGAAGGTTTGTTAAGAAGCAGGACTTACGGTTACGGCAGATTTCAAACTTGCTTGGTTGTCATGACCCTGAGGTGGCAACACCGTCCTAGTCACGGTCCAACTCGCACTCTGACACTGCTGGCCATCTGGACTCTACGTCGGCACAAGATGAAGAAAGCGACGACGAAGAGGAGGTCACCCTTGAGGTAACAAATCATTGCATCCCCACGAAGCATTGCATTACTATATGTTCTCAACATTGTTCTTCTTTGATAGCCCCAAGATGAAGAAAGTATCGACGACGGCATGACGTTGGGTACATATGCTTCTAAATATAAAGTCCACGAGCAGTCTGAGTACATGCCCAAGCCAAGGAAACCCAAAAAGCCTTACACACCGGATCCTTCCATGGATAAGGCAAAGAAGGCCAATAAGAGGTACACAGAGGAAGATGATGATGCAGAACCGATCATGAAGAAGCTTGCCACGAGAATGGGTTGAAGAAGGAAGACGACCCGTGCGAACTAGATGTGGTCTTGTTAGCTTCTGCACTATCTTAGATGTGATCTTATGTACTTGTCATGCGGACTTGTGATCTTCTGAACTTGTCACTCAATACCTCTTGGTTTAATGGTGGATGACTCCTGGAATCTAACGGGGAGGCAAGACGGTTCAAATCTAAGTGCAAATTATTATCAAACTTCTTGGTGGCAAATAGCTCAAGAGCTTTGTCTAGTGATTCGGCCAGCACCTCCTTGTATGCAACCCAACGGGGCTCGGAGAAGATACACATATTTTTTCAACGGATATGCATTCCCAAATCCACATTATGTCTTCTCTCTAACTCAACAACATCATTTGGGTCCATCCATTTCAATTCAATCCTGCTCTAAGACCTCGGCGTAGGTGGGAGTATGCTCAAACACCAAGTCAAGCTCATCCGGGTCCAGCTCTATATTGCCTTGCCTTGTCCACATGATGAACATGAACAATTCTTGACATTCCTACTAAGACAATTACAACAACAAAACCATGGTCAACATATTCAATAGTTACCCATGCCAACATTAACACAATATCCTATTCACAACCCAATGCAACAAAAATCTACCATCATATTACATTATTACCTGGGGTTTACAAGACATGAACATATACCACCAACATACAAGATTTACATGGCTGAAAGCAAAGAAAATGGGGAAGAATACCTCTAGACATTTGTGGGGATTGAAATCCACGGAGAGAAGTTTCGAATTTGGCTAATAGAATGGAGGAATTTGAGACAGGAGACTGGTCGCCGCCGCAGCCGTTGTGTTCTTCTTTGGGGAAGGGAATGAGGGCTCGATCGGGCTGGCCCAGCCTCGGCGGGGTAACCCTAGTTTTGATGTGCAGTGCCACCGCACCTAGCGCTACAGAGCACGGTGCAGCACCTTCTGTTGTGGCGTTGCACTTACGGTACCAGGGCCCACGACGTCACGTTGTCACCCGATGCGCCACAGTAGATGATGTTGTACTGCAGAGTACGGCGCCACGGTGTACGGTATTGTAAAAAGGGTTAGTCCAGTGAATTTATTTCAGCCAGAGTTCAGTCTATGAATATCTTTTAACTTTGGGTTATTTAATGCTACCAGATCTGATGAGCATCCATCTCCCGATCGAATTCCATTCGTGATCTGCAGCGGTAGCTTGGCCCAGAGGTTCTCGTCGTGCGCATTGCACTCGAGGCCCCAAGGATCGACGCATATTGGGACTACAGATGCACGGATATAATTCTGTGGACGTTGCTTTGGTAGATCCGAAGAGAAGATCCTGTAAAATATCCCAGCCCCCAAGGCACTTTTTGGAGAAGTGTAGGATCGAGACCGGGCAGGAGAGCGCGACGTGACTGGCCTCATCTCGTACGCTCGTGTCACACGTGCGGGAGGAGCTGGGGAAGATGGGGACCTGAAATGGCGTGCGAGGTTTCACGTCTAGTTTTGGCGAGAGCTCCGTGCTGGTCGTTCACTGAGCTGTCACGGACATGGGAGGTGGTACACGAGTTTGGTGACGCATGCACGACAAAAGCAGCTTGGGGTCGGGTTCGGTTTGTTTATTGGCTCTGCGATCACCAGATGAACGGCCATGCGTGTTCGATGGAGTGTTTAGTTTTTTTTTTTAAATCCACGGATTTATTAATAATCATCACTAAAAAGTACTACTACCTCTGATCCAAATTAATTGACTTAGATTTATCTAGATTTAATTATATCTAGACATGATTTAGTATTAGATACATCCATATTTTAATAAATTTGAGTCAACTAATTTGAATCAAAGGGGTAATAAACTTTATAAATAGATCCATGAACCACCTATCGACAACTACAAACACTAGCACGAATGCGTGCCGCGTGCTCATCCCTCTATCATCGGAGCTGGGCAAATCTTGCCGTAATAGAACTTGTTGTAGTAGACGGATGAGAAGTCGTCGTGCTAAACCACCAAAGGACCAATGCACTAGAGCAGCGAATATCACCAAAGATGCAATCTTAAATTGGAAGAGACTAACCTGAACTCACAGCAACGAACACAAAAACTGACCAGGTCTCGAAAGATCTGCTGGACACACAACTCCACGCGTCCTCCGACGACGCTAGATGCACCACCGGAGTAAGGATGCGGCGAAGAGAACTTTATTCTGACTTTAAGATATAGTTGTCGCCTCAACATCCTGCGAAAGACACTAAAATAAGACCTAAACAAAGGAAAAAATATCCCACCAGCGAGTGACCGTGGTCCGCACACCCCCGAGACTCGAAGACCACCGGAGATGGAGCAGAACAGCAACGTCGCCGACAAGAGCACGGAACCTTAGATGGGTTTGAGCGCAGCCGTCCACGGTTGCCTTGTCCTGGGTACTGGTACGGTCCAGTCGCTTGGTGTCTAGTTCCTTTTATTTCCAAATAGTATATCTAGACACCTAACACATCTCGATATATACGAATTAGATAAATTGGCTACACTTATTTTGTACCAGAGGAGGTAGAAAAAAATTCGGTCACACGTTTTCATATTTCATGGATAAAATCAATTCTTACAATCCCATAGACCCACTCGGGTGATTTCTTGAAGTCCACCAAATGACAGAATACATGTATCACATGAGCAACTTCGTGATGACCTTGTTGACCATGTGTGGTGGCTATATCGCCTAGCAAGAAACACTGCCCGTCTCTCTGTCGTCCCATCTCGATGGAGAGGAGGTAGACGCAGGTCCGGAGACGGAGAAGTGTGTGTTGGAAGTGGCAGAAGGTGTGGCGCTCGATAGCAGGTGGAATCAAGTCAGTGGCATGGTTGGCTCTAATGCCCTCGAATCGGATCTATGCAGATTTAGCGATTTCCGCTAAATCGCGTAGAAACGAGTCAAAGATATCCACGAAGGTGAAAAAAATAGTATCATCACACACTAGTTCATGATGGAACCCATAAGAAACATATATATCTATATACATATTATATATACATACATACCATAGCTATTCTGCAACCAGTTGCAGAATATTATTCTACGCACCAGACTGCACTTCCCCGTTATTAATAGTTGTACTTTCCGGATGACAGTATTGAGCTTCTCATTTGAATTCGGTGAACTGCCCATTCGTTCCAGCATACAGATTTTACTTCTAGTTTTTCGACTGTTAATCAGAATTGTACAAATGATATGCCATTGGAAATATCTTGGAAAACCGCAACTTCTTCTTTTACAAAGTTTTCGAAGATTCTACATGGTTTGAATTTAATTTAGAAAATACGTAATCCATCTATATGGAAAGATAACAAACTTTTACTCCGGTTTTCGAACGCCTTTTCCAAATGATACAAATGATATACAATTGGAAAGGTATTGAAATTGGCAACCTTTTCATTTTTAAAGTTTTTTAAATTTCTATGCGATTTTAGAACAATTTTGAAAATACTAAAATTTAGATCTATTTAGAACGAGCGGACGGTATTAGTACGATTATTTCTAAACCTTTTATCGAAATAATACAAATGATATGGTGTTGGAAAGCTATGAAGTAGGAATAATTTTTTCGTTCAGAATGCTTTCCCAAATTCGTCATGGTTTAGGAGCAGATTTTAAATTATTGTCCGCTCGTTTTAAATTCCTTATGATTTAGAAGCAGTTGCCTGAACTTTTCTCGACTAGTATTTGTACTTCTTGGGATATACATTCGTACTTCTCAAAGTCGAAATGTGCACTTTCTTCATTTTGCAGACTTATTTGTTATTTTTCAAATATTTCATCTTTATATAGCAATCCACATTAGCGTTGATGTTGTATGGTGGATGATGTCTACGCACTTCTATTCTTTTAGACAGTTGTTGGGCCTTCAAGTGCAAAAGTTTGTAGAACAGTAGAAAGTTTTTTCCTTAAGTGCATCACCCAAGGTTTATCGAACTCAGGGAGGAAGTGGTCAAAGGTATCCCTCTCAAGCAACTCTGCAATCAAGATACAAGAAGTCTCTTGTGTCCCCAACACACCCAATACACTTGTCAGATGTATAGGTCCGCTAATTCGGTGAAGAGATAGTGAAATACAAGTGGTATGGATAATTATAAGTGGTAACGGTGCCAGAAAATAGCTTGATGGCGTGGAAGAGACTAAAGGCAAACTGAAATAAAGATGGCAACAAGCAAACATATAACAGATCTAGTTGCAAACGGTGTTTCAATGCTTAGAAACAAGGCCTAAGGATCATACTTTCGCTAGTGAACACTCTCATATAAATATCTTCTCTTTATGATACTACTCTTAACTACTCTCCGGTTGGACACTCTAATCCATGGTAGGGCTATAACAGCATACCTCAAAGTTCGCTTTCCCCATCTAGATAACCCCACACTGTCACCTTGAGAACTAGATGGTTCAAACAAACACCACAATTTTATAAAGATATCTAACTCCAAATATAACTCATAACAAGTATTTGTAATCTCTAGCCTAAGTGCCACCATGGTGTGCACACTGTCAACTTCACACACATGGGGAGAGCAGAGATCTATTAAAGCACTTGAGTAGCAAGTTAGATCTATAGATTACAAGCTCATGATCTCAATAAGATCATGCATAGAGAGAGATGAACACATAGCTACCGGTAGAACCCTTAGCCTCGAGAGAGAACTACTTCCTCCTTATCATGGGAATCAGCAACGGTGATGGAGATGGTGGTGGAGATCGATGGAGATGGCTCCGGGGGCACTTCCCCGTCCCGGCAGGGTGCCGGAACAGAGACTTTCTGTCCCCCGAATCTCCCCTTCGGTGGCGGCGGTGCTACGGAACTTTTCGTGGCTGGAGGCTTGAAGACTTAGGGTTTATGCATCGGGAGGCATCTTATAGGCGAAGAGGCAAGGTCGGTGGGCGGCCAGGGGGCCCACACCACCTAGTGGCACGGCCAGGGCTAGCCCGCACCACCACATGGTGTGGACACCCTGTGGCCCCTCCCCGTCTCGTCTTCTGGCTCCGTGAGTCTTCCGGTAAAATAATGACTTTGGCTTTTGTCCGGTCCAATTCCGAGAATAATCATTTTCTGACTTTCTGGAACCCAAAACAGCAGAAAACGGGCAACTGACACCGTAGCTCTTGTTAATAGGTTAGTCCAAGAAATCATATGAAAAGTACTCCAAAGTGTGAACAAAACATAAGAAAGTAGATAAAACCAAGCATGGAACATCAAAAATTATGGATACGTTAGCAACGTATCAACATCTCCAAGCTTAACTCCTGCTCGTCCTCGAGTGGGTACGTGATAAAAAGAAAGAATAATTTTTTAGGTGACATGCACCACCATAAACTTGATCAAAGTATTTGTAAAACATTCAAAGCTAGGATCATAGTACTTCAATCATAACATGAAAGACAAAGTTCTAGCAATAAGACAAAGAAACTATGCTGCAATATGAAAAGGCACAAACAAAAGATTCATGAATAACAATGCTTTGAAAGACGTTTGTTTGTTTCACATAAATAAAACATAGCATAGTAGTATTCAGCTTGTCCCTCATAGAGTAGCAAACATAAATGCATAGGACACCTTCAAAGTTTATAAGAGTGACTAGATACAAATAGTTTAAAGTAAGAAATATTAATGTTATGCATCAATCAACAAGTCTTGGGACAATGCACATAGAACTAGGAATGACCACTATGCTCTCAAAGTAGGTGCATAAAGGTAGAAGGTGGAGACTCAACAAAAAGGTAAAAGAAAGGCCTTCATAGAAGGAAGCAGAGATTCAAGTTTCATAAAGAGCTTCCAAAAATTATGGTACTTAATAGCTTTCAGCTCTCATTGCCCCTATCAAAAGCATGTTGAAGTGATTAAGGTTAAAGTGAACAAACTATGGAGTATATGCTTGACAAAGTATAAGTTGGAAATCTCATGTCCCTTGAATACGAGGACCGCTCCTCATGCTACTCAAGTTTAGTCACCGGTTAAGTTCTTGTCATCGTAAGTACATGTGTATCATAGAGAACCGCCAATAGAGTACCCCTTGCCCGATGATACGGAAGAATCCCCATATCAAAATGACAAAGCAAGCAGACAACGAGCATCTCAGCAATCTTCTTATTTACCATGGGAATATGGTGCTTTTTTCTCTCTTTCCTCTTTTCTCATATCTCTTTTTTCTTTTTTTTCTCTTTTTTCTCAATATCTGACTCTTTTTTTATAAGAAGAATGCTTCATAGACAGCTCATTATGGTTACGTTGCAGGTTTCCACCATGACAGCATGGATTAGACCAGCGGCCCAGGCGTTTTTTTAACACATATACATAACTCCATGGACTTACAAGCTCCCCTTTCATTTCACACCGATGGCATCCATAGACAAAAGAGCATGATATCAACTAGGTACAAAGTACAAGTGCAATGTTGAAAGCGTTCCCCATGACAACATAGTTCTGCTAATCCCCAACAAATAAGTGCAAGCATATACAACATAGACGACACAATGGTTCAAGTTTATTAATGGCAAGAAAAGTAAAGTGTGCCATCAAGTTCGTGAGAGCTTTAATCACTAGTTTTCTCATAACAAGTTTAATTTGGAAGGTAGACAAAAACATGAATATACTTGGAATAGCATAAGCTAGTAGGTAGGTATGGTGGACTCTTTGGAAAAACTTGGTTTAAGGAGTTGGATGCATGAGTGGAACTCATACTTGGTTACGGAGGCTAGCAAAAGACTGGGAACGATAAACTAAGAGAGCAATAATGGCCATAATCATACAGAGCAACGAAACGTCATTAATCAAAGCATAAAGTGATACTACAAGTTGAAAACTAAAGGATCATCAAGGCTATGGTGACTTGGGATAGTCATAACATGGTATGAGCATGTGCCAAGTCAACCCAAATAAAGCGTCAAAGGAGAATACCACAATACTATGCTTTAATATGCTAAAACAACACATGATTCTTTCAAGGCACATTAAGCAATCTCAATTGTTTATAACAAGTCATGCTACAGCAAATAATAATAAGCATAAAGAAAAAATATCAAGCATGGCATGACAAAGCATGGGCTACAGTCAAAAACAAGCTCTCTTAACCACTTAAGCATGAACTTTCCTACTCTTTTTCCAATCCAAACCAAACTATTTGAAAACCAATGTATGAAAGAGGGGGTCCAACCAATTTATTCAGAAAATTAAGAAAACCAAGCAAACGAAAAACCAAAACGAAAACGAAAAATAAGACGCTCCAAGAACAACACAACTATGTATGAAACAATAAAAATAAAGTGTTTGGAAGAAAACTGGGATTTTTATCGATGAAGAAGGGGATGCCTTGGGCATCCCCAAGCTTTGACGCTTGTACTTCTTGGATATTTATTGGGGTGACACGGGTGGCATCCCCAAGCTTGAGCTTTAGTCCATTCTTCATCTCATTACTCATTCCTTCCATACACCTGGAATTTTTTCTTCATACAAAACTTCACACAATCTTTATTAGCAACATTAGTGCACTCAAGATAATAAGTCTTTAGGTTCAGTTCCAACACCAATAAAACTTCCATTAAAACACAAGCTACTGTAGCACTTCCCTCAAAAAGCTCAATTCCCCAAAACAACTCAAAAAGGAACCAACAAGAAGCAAATGCAAATAATGGCAGAAATCTGTTAAAACAGACCAGCAGGTAAAGTCAAATTTTTTAGAAGACCTTTTGTTGCTCAAATCAAAAAGTGTTGAACTAAATAAAGTTAGATAACAACCTGGGGCAGAAGCACAAAACCTCACGCCTCAAAAGGATGTACAGAGATTTTACACGAATTTTTACGGTGAAGCACAGAAATCTGTTTCGGGACAGCAACTTTCCCAATAATTACTACTCTCTCATTAGAGGTTACTCTTGGCACACAAAGCAAATAAAAAGGATAAGGAGCGGTTATTACAGAGGTAATAACTTCCAAGATTCATCTAAAACTTTTGGGTTATCTCCCAATAAGTACTTTTCTTTAATGCCTTTAAGTTAGGCATGATAGTTTGAGAAGATGCTCACATAAGGAATATGAATTGAAGTAAAAGAGAGCATCAAGAAGCAAATTCAAAGCACATTTAAGTCTAACCCACTTCCTATGCATAGGAATCTTGTAAAGAAACAAGTCATGAAAGCACAAAGCAACAAGCATAGTAAAGCAAAATAAGTGCAACTTCAAGACTTTCAACATAAAGAGGGGAAACTTAATATTATTGAGATGCATAAAACCATGTTTCCCTCTCTCATAATAACTTTCAGTAGCATCATGAATAAAATTAACAATATAACTATCACATGAACCACTCTTATCATGATCCACATGCATAAAAGAATTAATACTCCCCTCATAAACATTGTCATTCTTATTAATTGTAGTGGGAGCAAAATCAACAAAATAGCTATCATTATTATTCTCATCACCATAATCATCAAATATAGGAGGCATATTATAATCATAATTAATTTTCTCCTCAATAGTAGGTGGACTGAAAATATCATATTCATCATTGTAATCATCATATATTGGAGGTTTGGTATCATCATAAGCAATAGAATAGATATCTTCCAAAGCTGGGGAACTAAAAAGATCATTTTCATAAAAACTAGCTTCCCCAAGCTTAGACTTTTCCATAGCATTAGCAATAATGGTATCCAAAGAATTCATACAAACAACATTGCTATTAGCATGCAAATAAAGTTCCATAGGTTTTTTAATTTTCTCTTCAAACACTTCATGTCCTAACTCAAGATAAATACTATAAAGCTCTCTAATTTTGTTGTTGTTTTCCATTAAGCCTAACTAGTGAAAATAAAAACAAGAAACAAAAAGACAAAATTGCAGAATCTAAAGGAAATAACTTCGAGCACTCACACCGGAGGATGTGAGTACCTTTTACCTTACCTCCTCGGCAAAGGCGCCAGAAAATAGCTTGATGTATACGCACTTCTATTCTTGTAGACAGTTGTTGGGCCTCCAAGTGCAGAGGTTTGTAGAACAGCAGGAAGTTTTTCCCTTAAGTGGATCACCCAAGGTTTATCGAACTCAGGAAGGAAGTGGTCAAAGGTATCCCTCTCAAGCAACCCTGCAATCAAGATACAAGAAGTCTCTTGTGTCCCCAACACACCCAATACACTTGTCAAATGTATAAGTGCACTAGTTCGGCGAAGAGATAGTGAAATACAAGTGGTATGGATAATTATAAGTGGTAACGGTGCCAGAAAATAGCTTGATGGCGTGGAAGAGACTAAAGGCAAACTGAAATAAAGATGGCAACAAGCAAACATGTAATAGATCTAGTTGCAAACGGTGTTTCAATGCTTAGAAACAAGGCCTAAGGGTCATACTTTCGCTAGTGAACACTCTCATATAAATATCTTCTCTTTATTGATATTACTCTGAACTACTCTCCAGTTGGACACTCTAATCCATGGTAGGGCTATAACAGCACACCTCAAAGTTCGCTTTCCCCATCTAGATAACCCCACACTGTCACCTTGAGCACTAGATGGTTCAAACAAACACCACAATTTCATAAAGACATCCAACTCCAAATATAACTCGTAACAAGTATTTGTAATCTCTAGCCTAAGTGCCACCATGGTGTGCACACTGTCAACTTCACACACATGGGGAGAGCAGAGATCTATTAAAGCACTTGAGTAGAAAGGTAGATCTATAGATTACAAGCTCATGATCTCAATAAGATCATGCATAGAGAGAGATGAACACATAGCTACCGGTAGAACCCTTAGCCTCGAGAGAGAACTACTCCCTCCTCATCATGGGAATCAGCAACGATGATGGAGATGGTGGTGGAGATCGATGGAGATGGCTCCGGGGGCACTTCCCCGTCCTGGCAGGGTGCCGGAACAGAGACTTTCTGTCCCCCGAATCTCCCCTTCGATGGCGGCGGCGCTGTGGAACTTTTCGTGGCTGGAGGCCTGGTGACTTAGGGTTTATGCACCGGGAGGCATCTTATAGGCGAAGAGGCAAGGTCGATGGCCGGCCAGGGGGCCCACACCACCTGGTGGCGCGGCCAGGGCTAGCCCCCGCCACCACATGGTGTGGCCACCCTGTGGCCCCTCTTCGTCTCGTCTTCTGGCTTCGTGAGTCTTCCGGTAAAATAACGACTTTGGCTTTTGTTCGGTCTAATTCCGAGAATATTCATTTTTTGACTTTTTGGAACCCAAAATAGCAGAAAATAGGCAACTGGCACTGTGGCTCTTGTTAATAGGTTAGTCCAAGAAATCATATGAAAAGTACTCCAAAGTGTGGACAAAACATAAGAAAGTAGATAAAACCAAGCATGGAACATCAAAAATTATGGATACGTTAGCAACATATCAGTGGACCATTTATATTCACCCCCCAATATATAGTTTCATATGTGAATTTCCCTCTATGGACCCATTAGACATGCTTCGCATCTTTCAAGCGATTCAAAATCAAGTGATTCAAGAAGTCCATCGGTATGGAGTTTCTTCATGCGCTTCACTCAAATTTGACCAAGACCACAGTGCCACATGTATGTGGAATTATCATTCAATTTTATTTGTTTAGCATCTATGTTATGAACATGTGTATCACTACTATCGAGATTCAATAAGAATAAACCATTCATCTCAGGTGCATGACCATAAAGGATATTACTCATATAAATCGAACAAACATTATTCTCAGACTTAAACAAATAACTGTCTCGCAATAAACAAGATCCAGATATAATGTTCATGCTTAACGCAAGCACCAAATAGCAATTATTCAAATTTAAAACTAATCCCGATGGTAGATGAAGAGGGAGCGTGCCAACGGCGATCACATCAACCTTGGAACCATTTCCAACGCGCATCGTCACCTTGTCTCTCGCCAGTCTTCGTTTATTCCGCAGTTCCTATTTTGAGTTACAAATATGAGCAACCGAACTAGTATCAAATACCCAGGCACTACTACGATTACTAGTAAGATACACATCAATAACATGTATATCAAATATACCTTTCTTCTTGATGTTGCCGTTCTTCAGATCTGCCGGGTACTTGGGGCAATTGCGCTTTCAGTGCCCACCACCCTTACAGTAAAATCACTCAGTATGAGGCTGAGGGCCAGCCTTGGGCTTCTTTGGCACGACAACTTTCTTGCCGCCCTTCTTGAAGTCGCCCTTGTTCTTAGGCTTTCCCTGCTTCTTAAAATTGGTGGTCTTATTGACCATCAACACTTGGTGCTCTTTCTTAATCTCCACTTCAGCAGTTTTCAACATCAAGAAGAGTTCAGACAACATCATATTCATGCAATGCATATTGTAGTTCATCACAAAGTTCTTGTAACTAGGTGGCAGGGATTGGAGGACACGATGAATCCCCAACGCATTAGGAATCGGTATTCCCAAATCTTAGAGTTTGTTTGCGTGCCTAGACATTTTGAGCACGTGCTTGCTAATAGAGCTGCCCTCTTCCATCTTACAGTTAAATAAATTCTTGGAGGCTTCATAGATTTCCACGGCCGCATGAGTTTCAAATAGCATTTTGAGCTCATTGACAATATCAAAAGGGTCACGGTGCTCAAAGCGCTTCTGAAGCTCGGATTCTAAGTCGTACATGATGGCACACTGAACTATGGAGTAGTGATTCTTTTGAGTGAGGTAACCATTTTTAACATCATTGGTAGCATCCTCTGCAGGTGGGTCACCTAGGGGTGCATCGAGCACATAGGTCAACTGACCAGTCCGTGAAGTTGCTTCCATTGTTTTCAGCTTTTCTTTCTCTAAGAAAGCATTAAATTGATGGAAGGGGTCGCCATGATCTACAACATATTTGCAAAGAGTTTATACTAAGCTTATGATAAATTGAGTTCAAATTTAATTCTTAAATTAACTAAGTGAACTCTCACTCAAAACAACATCCCTCACATTGCCTTAGTGATTACACGAACCAAATCCACTACACCAAGTTCGATCTTCACGAGAGAAGATGTAGTTTCAAAGGCGAACAATCAACATGTTCATCACATCATTCATATGACTCATGCTTTACCTTTCGGTATTCCGTGTTCCGAGATCATGTTTGTACATGCTAGGTTCGTCAAGGTTAACCTTAGTATCCGCATGTGTAAATCTAGCTTGCGCCCATTGTATGCATATGTAGAATCTATAACACCCAATCATCACAAGATGTTTCGAAATGACGAGTCTTAGCAACGGTGCCTACTGATACCTTTGATCCAGATTACGGATGTAGTATAGCTTCTTTTTCCCTAGTAGACCTAGGTTATTGAATCCTCAGGAAGCGAATGCATAGTGAAGTTACTTTAACAGACATTCGGGAGTTTTCGAATTCCTTTTGTGTTTTTACTGGACCAATAGCTTGCGTATTTTCGTTGTTGTTGTTGTTGATGGAGAGAGAGGGCCTAGGGGGTTCGGTTTCACCTGTAGCTGTGCAAAACATCCGATGGAAATAAAAGATAGAAATAAAGTATGCGTGAACTTGTTAGAGCAAGATAAATTATATGTGGGCATTGCATCCATAATTGCTATTGCCTTCGCAACCGCTTATAGCAATAATCTACTAGTCTCATCCATGGAAGAAAGAGAACTAATGATATGCATAGTGATTTCACCGTTAATCCCAAGCAAATCCCTCACATATAGCCGTACTACCCCTTCTATCACTTGGGTTCCCAACCTGCAGATCAGTCATCACTCATACTCCCTATACCTGGCTCAACCCTCGGGGTCTTGGGTACCTGACAAGTCCTTGGATTGAGGCAAGAGAGTATACAATAATCATCATGTCATACAAACTAATACACGATCCCATCTATGATAAATAACATGCACAATTGCTACATGGCTAGGCCGAAGCCCTTAGCCAAGGAGAATTACTCACAAAGAGATGAGATCAGCAATCACAAACATTGTAATGAAAATCATAAGATTGATAGCAATAGTCTTACAATGTCGCCAATCGGAGAAGAGATCTACTATTACAAGTGGTGGAATATGGCTATGGAGATGGAGAAGGGTTTGGAGATCTGGGGCGGCTGGTGATATGTGGCAGAGACTTTTTGGCGAGGTCTGGCTTCTTCGGGCTTGTTTTCTCGTCGCCCGAGGCTTCTTTATATAGGGGTCTCTTCACGAAAGTTGTTCTGTTTGACCTAACGATGGCGGCGCCAACTATACGACTGGAGCTATACGGCTGGAATTTTTGCTCCGGTCATATAGTTGGTCATTAAAGCGTCTGCCTCTGTTGTACAGCTCCTGGTTTCTTTTGGTTGTTGAAAATCATGTATCTTTGACTTTAATATAGTGATTCCCTCCTTTAAACGATATTATCTGCGCAAGAAAAATATAAAAGAAAGGAATGCATACCCCTCTTAATATTAGCATTAGTGGCAGGGTTTTGAGAGATATTTCATCAAGAATATGAGTAATATCCAGTTTAAATGTGGACGTAGATGGCTATATTTCAGAGCCATCACCTACTAAGGATGAACACTTTATTACTTGATATTTAGTGAGAGGGATCATCTTAGAGTGATATCGTCGCGATCTAAGCAATATAAGATGCATAAAGGATTAACATCACATGCAATTCATAATATGTGATATGATATGGTCTTTCTTCTTGTGCCTCTGATCTCCATCTCCAAAGCACAAACATGATCTCCATCATCACCAGCATGGTGTCAAGGTCAGTGGTGCCGCTTCATGGTTGTCCATCACTAATAGCAACTATTACAACTACTTGGCATAAAGCTATTACATGATGAATAGACACGCAGGTCTTAACAAATTTAAAGACAACCTTAGGCTCCTTCCGGTTGCCATATTACAATAAAGATTATCTCATACATCAAATATTATTACAATCTCATCATGGCCATATCACATCACATGCCCCTGCAAAAACAAGTTAGACGCCTCTAATTTTCTTTGCATATTTTATGTGGCTTGGGGCTTTAGAATAAGAACCGTTCTTACCTATGAACAAGAACCACAACATTGATACAAGTGTTGTCAGGTGCAAATTGTAAATTGGATCTTAACTATGGTGGGAGAGACAGACACCCGTAGAGCCACTTGTGCAATGCAAATTGCACGTCAAGCATGGAGCAAGTCTCATGTGCGCTGACATGTAAGGTTAGCCCGAGCCGCTTCATCCCACCATCCCGCAAGATGCAAAGTACACGCAAAGTGTTGGGTTCACAGCATAGAAAACAAAATTTTCCTACTATGGGAACTATTAGACGCCAAGATCTGTCTACTAGATACAAGCAACAGGTGGATATACATCCATAGAGACCATACCCTCGAAGACCGACAAAGTGTAACAAGATGGAACTCATGGATGATGTAGTCGAACGCTTGCCGATCTCAAGATCGTGTGGAAGTCCTAGCACAGCAAATCAGCAGCGCATCCGTCCTCGCACACACGTTCAGGCCACCGAACAACCTCCTCCTCCTTGCTCCAGTGATGCAATGGAAGTATCAACTCCTTCCAGACGAAATACCACCGGGAACATGTATCTCGCTAATCCGAGACCATGTGGGAATAATTCTAGAGGGGGAGAGAGATCCTTCATGAGGAGGTGTAAGTTAGGAGGGAAAGGGGGCCTTTTAGAGGAGAGGTGGGCTGCCCCCTCCCATGGTTGGCACCCATGGGGGTGCCCCCACTTTGATACCTTCGATCCGGATTACGGATGCAGTTTAGCTTATTTTTCCCTAGTAGACCTAGGTTATCGAATCCTCGGGAAGCAGATGCATAGTGAAGTTACTTTAACGGACCTTCAGAAGTTTTAGAATTCCTTTTGTGTTTTTACCGGACCAAGAGTTTGCGTCTTTTTGTTTTTGTCAATGATGGAGAGAGAGGGCCTAGGGAGTTCGGTTTCACCTGTAGCTGTGCAAAACATGTCATAGGAATAAAAGATAGAAATAAAGTATGCATGTAATTGTTAGAGCAAGATAAATTATATGTGGGCAGTGCATCCATAATTGCTATTGTCTCCGCAATCACTTATAGCAATAACCTACTAGTCTCATCCATATAAGAAAGAGAACTAATGATATGCATAGTGATGTCACCGTTAATCCCAAGTAAATCCCTCACATATAGCCGTATTACCTCTTCTGTCACTAGGGTTCCCAACCTGCAGATTAGTCATTACTCATACTCCCTATACCTGGCTCAATCCTCGGGGTCTTGGGTACCTGACAAGTCCTTGGATTGAGGCAAGAGAGGATACAATAATCATCATGTCATACAAACTAATACATGATCCCATCTATGATAAATAACATGCACAAATGCTACATGGCTAGGCCGAAGCCCTTAGCCCAAGGAGAATTACTCACACATAGAGATGAGATCAACAATCACAAACATTGTAATGGAAATAATAAGATTGATAGAAAATAGTCTTACAATGTCGCCAATCGAATAAGAGATCTACTATTACAAGTGGTGGAATATGGCTATGGTGGTGGAGAAGGGCTTTGGAGATTAGATCTAAGTCTATTCTTCTGGTGGCTCTTTGGTGTGGTGGATGGAGATCTGGAGGCGGCTGATGATCTGGGGCAGGGACTCTGGAGGCTCTTTTCTCATCGCCCGATGCTTCTTTATATAGGGGTCCCTTCACTAAAGTTGTTAGGTTTGACCTAGCAGCGTCAATGGCAACTATACGGCCGGAATTTTATTCCGGTCGTATAGTTGGTCATTAAAGCATATGCATTCGACCCACGACTCCTGGTTTCTTTTGGTTGTTAGAAATCTCGTATCTTTGACTTTAATGTAGTGATTCCCATCATAAAACGTCATTATCTGCGCAGGAAAAAATAGAAGGAAAGGATTGCATACCCCTTTGAATATTAGGCATTAGTGGTAGGGTTTAGAGAGATATTTCATCAAAAATATGAATAATATCCAGTTTAAATGTGGACGTAGATGGCTATATTTTAGAGCCATCAACCTCCCCCAGCTTAAACTTGATCGTCCCCGAGCAAGAAAACCAAAATCAAAAAGGAACTTAGCATTTAAACTAAAATAACGAGATGGTGATCTTACTCATGATTGGTAGTCTCGTGTTTCCTCCACTTTAGAAATCTGAAAAACTTTAGCATAGATAGAGTAATGGCAAGCATATCATATGGGTTTTATGCATCCTTATAGCACAACAAAATTATTGTTAACATGGATGATTCAAATGAGTAAACTTTATTCCATGTCATGTAATCAACTCATAGGCTTGCCTTTGAACAATAAAGTATAATCATGTAAATTAGAGTGTGAGAGTTGTCATGATAAGAATATACATTAGAGTATCTCAGTTGTCCCACATTAATAAATCAAGACTTTTCAAGCACTACTTTTCTATTCATTGTCCTTCAAGAATTTCAGTTTTTAAGTAATTGAGAGCATGCCAAAAAAATATTAGTTTATCGAGGTGTGATGGACACTCGTGGCATCACTAAGGTTTTGTTCCTTTTGCATAATGATTTCTCATAACAGCTAGAGGAGTGATTCCATCATGATTATAGCTACCCGGGAGTGCCAAGAATCTTACCCACTATAGCATTGCTACTACAAGTGTTTAATAAACTCATAGCCGAAATCTAGTAGTTTCCTCCATGAAGATCGTTCGTAGGCCAGCGGAGTTGTTGGCATTCCATGAAGTTTGACACGCATAAAGCTATATCATTCTTATGATTAACAAGTCAAACTTTGGCATGCTCACAAAAACCGCTAAACATTAATTCAATCGAAGAAATCCTTTTAAAGAGAGCCATCAAGTCAATCAACATTTTTTAGTGGCATTGAGTGTCTCTAGAAATAAGCCTTCAAGACTAAGCACTACAACACCCAAGCCTTCAATTGTGAGACTTTTTCTTATTACAATTGTTTAGCAATTTGTAGGCAAGACTTGGTTAACTACGAGAGTTGGAACAAAACGTACCCAACTAAATACCCATGCGAACAAAAATCTTATTACAATACAAAGACTCACTCCACCAATATAATATCTCAACATTTACTACTAACTAGCATGGGTTTCTCAAACTTCAAAAGTGGGGAGTCATAACGCATACCTCTCATGTTTGGTTCCACTTCTCTCTTCCTTTTTTATTTGCTTCTTGGAAACTTGATGTCGATCACTCTCCTACAAATACATGAGAACCTCGAGGCGGAAAGAAAATAAAGAGGGGAAATAAGGAAAAATGGACAAATATTTTTGTGGTTTTTAAGAGAGGGAGTTTAAAGAATAGAAAATTAGCGGCAAAGCTCGGCTAGAAAATCTCGAAAGCAAATAGAAAAAACTAAAAATAAAGTGTTGGGGAAACCAACACAAGTTCTTATAAACTCGAATTAAAAACACAACCTTGAAATAAATAAAATCTAATGAATGCCAAATAAAGATACATGAGGAAACTTCTCCAAGCTTAGGCTTTTGCAAGCCTTTCAAATCATTGTGGTGGCGGGAAAAAGTCGTTACTCCAGTTCGCAAATTGAGTTGAGAGGTTACTAGTTGTTCCTTGGAGGTTCAAAGAGAGGCTATGCATCCTCTCCATGGTCCCTCTAAGTTCTTGGAAGTCTTGGTATGTGGCGAACTAGGTTTGTGGCTGCTCCTGTAGAAAAGGAACTTCTTGCTCCTCTTCTTGGTCCTCATCCTCCTCTAGAACCCCCTCCTCGAGTTGGTGTTGCTCAACTGCAAGTCATATAGCAAACGTCCTTCCTCGATAGAGAAAAGACCATTAGGCCTAGGAGTCGGGGTAGAGACGCCCAGCTCCAGCAATATGCATGTAATAGACACCACCTCTCCTAGTGAGCATTCCACAAGCTTTTAAAGTAGAGAAACCAACACGTCGTTGATACATCGTAAACGTATCTTTAATTTTTGATGTTCCATGCTTGTTTTATATCTACTTTCTTATGTTTTGTCCACACTTTGGGGTATTTTTACACATTTTACGGAACTAACCTATTAACAAGATACCATAGTGCCAGTTGTCTGTTTTCTGCTGTTTTTGGTTTCAGAAATGCTAGTAAGGAAATATTCTCGGAATATGACGGGACAAAAGCCAAAGTCAATATTTTACCAGGAGGAACACGGAGTCCGGAGGGCAGCCGAAGGAGGGCCATGGGCTGACCACACCCTATGGTGGCGCGGGTACCCCTGGCCACGCCACCAGGTGGTGTGGGGCCCTCGGGCCTCCACCGACCTTGCCCTTTTGCCTATAAAAGCCTCCCTCGATGAAAACCCTAAAGACCAGATCAGATTTCCACGAAAAGTTTCACAGCGCCGCCGCCACCGAAGAGGAGATTCGGGGGACATAAGTCTCTGTTCCGGCACCCTGCCGGGACGAAGAAGTGCCCCCAGAGCCATCTCCATCAACTCCACCGCCATCTCCATCACCGTTGCTAACTCCCATGATGAGGAGGGAGTAGTTCTCTCTCGAGGCTAAGGGCTCTACCGGTAGCTATGTGTTCATCTCTCTCTCTATGCATGATCTTATGAGATCATTAGCTTTGTAATCTATAGATCTATTCTGCTACTCAAGTGCTTTAATTAATCTCTGCTTATCCCCACATGTGTGAAGTTGACAGTGTGCACACCGTGTGGCACTTTGGCTAAGGTTACATAAATACTTATCATGAGTATAATTTGAGTTGGATGTCTCTATGAGATTGTGGTGTTTGTTGGAACCATCTAGCGCTCAAGGTGATAGTGAGGGGTTATCTAGATGGGGAATGCGAACTTTAAGGTGTGTTGTTATAGCCCTACATCGTCCAACCGAAGAGTAGTTCAGGGTAGCATAATGAAGAGAAGATATTTATATGAGAGTGTCCACTAATGAAAGTATGATCCCTAGGCCTTGTTTCTAAGCATTGAAACACCATTTACAATCAGTTCGGTTACATGTTTGCTTCCTGCCACTCTTATTTTAGATTGCAATTGCCACTTATAATCATCCATATTACTTGTATTTCACTATCTCTTCGCCGAACTAGTGCACCTATACACCTGAAAAGTGTATTGGGTGTGTTGGGGACACAAGAGACTTCTTGTATCTTGATTGCAGGGTTGCTTGAGAGGGATACCTTTGACCACTTCCTCCTTGAGTTTGATAAACCTTGGGTGATCCACTTAAGGGAAAACTTGCTGTTGTTCTACAAACATCTGCACTTGGAGGCCCATCACTGTCTACAAGAATAGAAGCATGCGTAGACATCAGTCGCTCACCCAACACAGGTTGCAACTCACCTAGGTCGATGCCTAGGGCAGTGGAAAGCACGGTGATGATGCCTCCACCTGTGATTGGTCCTTGGATTTGGGAGGCTTGGTGCTCCAGGTAGCGCACAAGGATTGCGCCCATGTTGAGTGACAAGCCGCAGTTGATGTAAGCAGCCTTTGCAAGGACAAATATGTCCTCCTCTTTGAGTCTCGTGAACTCATTACGTGCCTGCAAGGTGTTAGCAATAACATAGAATAAATAGCGGATTGCAGGATGTTGAAAATTCTTCCCCTTGCTCACTCTAGTAGTGGAACTCATTCCATTATAATATTGTGAAGAGGAAGGGTCTAGGCCAGTAAAGGATGCACGTACATTAACATCATTATTTCGCAAATTAAAACATGTGCACCATTCATCTAATGCTAAAGTGTAGTTGTTGTTCATAAGTCGGAAAGAAATAGTGTCCTCTCCTTGCCATAGTTTAATGGTGCTTTGCAATGAACTTAGGAATTCAATAGTTAAGCGGCGGTAGGTAGGCACATCATTGTACATAAAGTTTTGTAGGCCAACTCTATTGCAAAGTAAATTGAAGTCATCAGAAATACCGAGTTGGTTCAATATAATGGGGCAAGCCCACTTGGTGGCCTTCACTTTGCGGTTCTTGATCTTGTTGAAGCGATCATGATGGAGCTCATTCCTAAACCGTATCTCCATGCGTTCTTGAGCGATAGCCCGAGAAGCGCTAGCGGTGGCATGAGCACGAGTTTGGCTCCTTGTGTTCATCATCTAAAACATTGAAGAAAGACAAGAATAAAACCTTTTGATCCAACAACAGTAAATACAACATATTCTCATCATAGCACACTAAAGAATCTCCTCAAAATAATAATCTAGGCAAGAGAATCATGGCAATTGGTTCATAGTAGGTATCGCCCTGTATTGGTAATGACAATAGATCGAAGATGAATTTACAAAAAGTAATTGGAGGATCAAAGGAGAAACATACCGTAGATCACTTGTGTGCGAGGAAATCGAACGAAATTGAGTAGAGATGAAGATCTCTTGAGGTTTTGAGAGAGCTTGGAGGTAGAAGAGAGAAAAAGGATTAAATTTTTAGGGTTGGAGGTACCTTCCCGTGCAATTTTGTGGTCGGACGCAAGTATACGGGCGGAACTATACGGCCGAAATGTTGTGTTCCCGCTGTATAGTTGGCATGTTGTCAAAATTTTAGGGTTTCCACCTGGCGGCGCGGCTATACGGCCAGAACTATATGGCCAGAACAATATGTTCCCACCGTATAGTTGGTATTCAAGCCGTCTGTACCTGAGAAAAGAAATTATACAAAGGCATCGATATCTATACGACCGGAACTATACGGCCGAATTTTTTATTCCAGCTGTATAGTTGGTCGTTAAACCGTTAGTACATTGGAAAAGAATTTGTACGGAAGCACCGATATCTATACGACCGGAGCTATACGGCCAGAATTTTTATTCCCGTCGTATAGTTAGTCGTTAAATCGTCAGTACATATGAAAGAAAAATTATCAAGGGCAAAGATATCTATACGACCGGAGCTATACGGCCGGAATTTTTATTTCCACCGTATAGTTGGTCGTTAAACTCTCTGTATGCATAAAAAAATATGTTTCTTCAGAAATTATTTCTTATCCTGTAACTTAGTGATATACCTTGTTTTTGATAGAAAATTGACAGTAAATATTGTCGACCAACAACAACATGAATAAATCAGGATTTTTAGTACTACCAAACTTCTTATCCTCAATTGGAGTTTTCTAGCACTCTTTATTAAACATAAACTTAAAATAAAACTTAAAACTTTACTCAAACATTTATTTCACATGGGTTGCCTCCCATGAAGCTCTCTTTTATGGTCAATAGCTTGACCTCAATGTTGCTCACTTAGGCCAGATGAGTGGAACACCCACTCCAAAATAGTTGGCCTTCAAAGTGATGGCCTCCTTTTCATCATGCTTGGCTTTATTATTCCCGGGGAAATGAATAACAAAAGGATCCTGCAAAGGTAATTGAAGCTTCACGTTCCCTTCATGTAGATTAATCAAAGCCTTAATAGTTCTTAAGCCGTAATCTCATTGGTCCTAATTTTAATCTTAATAGTAGGCTCAAATATGTCATCTAGCTTCATAGGTAATTTTTCAGGAATTTGCTTATATTCTTCCTCAAGCTCACATACCTTTATTGCTACCTGATTAACAAAGTGTTGGTACATAGCTCCCTCACTACCTTCACTTACCGGAACCTTAACATTGATCCTTTTTACGAGATCGTCTATGGTGTAGCTTGGTGAAGGGGCATTACTATAATCAAGTTCTTTAGGCTACTCCCTTTGGATTCTCATAATCTTGCGGTCTTCAACAGGATTGCGCTCTGCTTTACCTGCAAATTTAGCTAGAATGAGAGTTGGACTCTCGGTTATCTTACCTAGTTGTGCCTCAATGATCCTCGTTATTTCTTGGAGGGCCTGCAAATCATTTCTCAAACTTACAACTTGGTTAGATAATTTACCAAGCATAGCATCATGGTTCTCCGTTATTTTAACAAGAATATTGTTTTGTTCAATTTGTGAGTCTATAAAAGACTTAAGTGTTTCTTGGAGACTACCATTACTAGTTCCCATATTATCATTAGAGTTACCTGCAGGACTAGAATAATGTTTCTGAAAATTAGAATTATAATTCTTCTTCCAAGCAGGGTTATAGTCATTACGAGCTATGAAGTCTATTTCTTCAATATTTGTTTCAGGGATGGCTCTTACCTGGGTTTCCTTACCTTTTACGGCTAGTATGAGCTCATCCAACTTAGCATTGAGTTCTTCATTTTCTTGTGGTGAGACGGAGTTCACCTTCTTCGTGTTTGATCTATCCACATGCCATTGGGCATGGTTATCTTGCATATTGTCTAGCAATTGCTTTGCTTCGGTAATCTGTTTACCCATAAATGTTCATCTAGCTGCAATATCAAGCATAGACTTAGACACAGGGTTAAGAGCATTATAAAATAGATGGAGAATTAACCAGTCTTCCATTCCATGACTAGGACAATTTCTCATGCATTCTTTCATCCTCTCCCGTGTAAGCGCTAATGGCTCACGCTCTTCCTGTCTAAAACCAGTAATATTAGATCTAAGTTGCATAGTCTTTATAGGTGGGAAAAATTTAGTCATAAATAAAGAAGTGCATTCCACCCATGATGCAATAGTATTTCTAGGCAAAGATAGCAACCATTATTTTGCTCTTCCTCTAAGAGAGAAAGGAAATAAATGCAATTTGACCACATCGGGGTCAACGTATTTTATACGCATCATATCACATATTTCAGTGAAAGTATTCAAGTGCATACCTGCGTCCTCAACAACAGAGCCTCCAAATTGATTCTGTTGAACCAAACTTAAATAATGGGGCTTAATTTCATAGTCATCAGCAGCAATTGCTGGCTGAGTAATAGGAGTACGCAAATAATCATAGTTGGGAGTAGCAAACTCCCCAAGCTTCTTTTCAGCCATATTTCCTATGTTTTTGGGTTTTCTTAAACATAGACTTATAATTGTAAAAGCAAGAATTTAAAGACTAACTAATTTTTTTGTTTTTTCAAATAAAGACTGAAAAAAAACTAACAAAATTAAAAACAAGAATTAAAACTAGCAAGGTTCCTACTAACCTCACTAGGGTAGCTATTGCTTCCCCGACAACGGCGCCACAAAAAGGGTTGATACCTTCGATCCAGATTATGGATGTAGTATAGCTTCTTTTTTCCTAGTATACCTAGGTTATCGAATCCTCGTGAAGCAGATGCGTAGTGAAGTTACTTTAACGGACCTTCAGGAATTTTAGAATTCCTTTTGTGTTTTTATTGGACCAAGAGTTTGAGTCTTTTTGTTGTTATCGATGATGGAGAGAGAGGGCCTAGGGTGTTCGGTTTCACCTGTAGCTGTGCAAAACATTTGATGGGAATAAAAGATAGAAATAAAGTATGCATGTAATTTTTAGAGCAAGATAAATTATATGTGGGCGGTGCATCCATAATTGTTATTTCCTCCGCAATCGCTTATAGCAGTAACTAACTAGTATCATCCATAGAATAAAGAGAACTAATGATATGCATAGTGATGTCACCGTTAATCCCATGTAAGTCCCTCACATACAACCGTACTACCCCTTCTGTCACTAGGGTTCCCAACCTGCAGATTAGTCATTACTCATACTCCCTATACTTGGCTCAATCCTTGGGGTCTTGGGTACCTGATAAGTCGTTGGATTGAGGCAAGAGAGGATACAATAATCATCATGTCATACAAACTAATACATGATCCCATCTATGATAAATAACATGTACAAACGATACATGGCTAGGCCGAAGCCCTTAGCCCAAGGAGAATTACTCACACATAGAGATGAGATCAACAATCACAAACATTGTAATGGAAATCATATGATTGATAGCAAATAGTCTTACAATATCGTCAATCGAAGAATAGATCTACTATTACAAGTGGTGGAATATAGCTATGGTGGTGGAGAAGGGGTTTGGAGATTAGATCTACGTCTATTCTTCCGGCGGCTCTTCGGTGTGGTGGATGGAGATCTGGAGGCGGCTGATGATCTGGGGCAGGGACTCTCGAGGCTCTTTTCTTGTCACCCGAGGCTTCTTTACATGGGGGTCCCTTCACGAAAGTTGTTCTGTTTGACCTAGCGGCATCGATGGCAACTATACAGTTGGAATTTTATTCCGGTCGTATAGTTGGTCATTAAAGCGTCTACCTTCGACCCATGACTCCTGGTTTCTTCTGGTTGTTGAAAATCTCGTATATTTGACTTTAATGTAGTGATTCCCATCGTAAAACATTATTATCCGCGCAGGAAAAAATAGAAGGAAAGGATTGCATACCCCTTTGAATATTAGGCATTAGTGGCAGGGTTTTGAGAGATATTTCATCAAAAATATGAATAATATCCAGTTTAAATGTGGATGTAGATGGCTATATTTCAGAGCCATCACACCTCTTCCTCATTCATGTGGTGGAAGATCCACTCACATAAATTTCCCCTCAATTTTCTCCACTCAAAAATCCCACTCATATGCATTAAATTTCCACCAAATTTAATTCAACTCTCATTTAATAAGACTCTTTTATTTATTTTATTCAGAATTTTGTTAATTACTTTAATTAACAAACATTCACATAAACCCCTTGCAACATTTCAATATCACATGCAGAACTAATTTCAGCAATTTCACCCGGAACAGTTCCGGTGTCCATTAAAACAATTCCAGTGCTTTGCAATTCTTTCGTCTAGAACATATTTGCTCCAAATGGTGTTGGTAACCCTTAAGTGTGTCGCCCTATGGTTCGCGAATAATGCAGACATGATCGAGACCCATCTTAGACCAATAATCAGAAGCGTGACCTGGAGATCCATACTGACTCACACACATTCAACAATGACTTCTATGATCGGGAGAATTTTTAACGATAGTAACTAAATCCCTTTGTCTTGTGATATATTACATGTACGAGATTCGATCATCAGTATCTAAATACCTAGTTTGATCTCGTTACCGACATGCACTCTTTTCTCGTTCCCATGATATAACATTCTAACGATCACATCACTTGCTTGCAAACTATCCTTATGTGATATCACCGAGAGGGCCCATAGTATATCTATCCGTCATCGGGATTGACAAATTCCACTCTTGATCCATGAGCCTCAACATAACACCTTAGGAGTACCCAAACCCATCTTTATAGTCACCCTATTACGGTGTGACGTTTGATGTTATCAAAGTATTCTTTCGGTGTTAGCAATTAACATGATTTCATGGTCTAAGGATAAAGATTACTTCGTATGATGTTATAGCAATATAAACATAATGACTTTGATCGTAATGCTATACTTCGGATGAATGTTCATCACATCATTCACCAATGTCGTGACCTCATTATTAACAACATCCAATGTTGTGGCATCCCGCAAAAACCACTACTAGAAAATCGCGGTGTTTTTGTGCATTGCATCATCATGACCGCATGCTCATGTCATCATGCCACCTTGCATTTGAGCATCGTCATGTCATCTTGCATTTGTTTGCATAAAACTATTTTCGAAAAGCCTGGTTTTGTTTTCTAAACGCCCCGTCTTTAATTCAAAACCAAAACCCGGGTCTCCGGAATATTTTGTTTCGTCTACCAACGGATTTCAAAAGCCCTGTTTTAAACAATAGAACATTTAAATTATTTTTGGGAGGCAGCCAGCCAGACCCGAAAGCCTAGCCGGCCACCTCCAAATTAAAACCCTATCTGTCTAACACCCAACCTTTTTCTACCAAATACACTACCCCTATTCTCTACCCAGACCCCAGCCACCTCACTCCCACCAATTGCCGGTCGCCACCTCACCCCAACTCCCCACCAACCCCATCCTCTTTCCCGCGTTCCCCTGCACCCCCGCCTGACCAGGTCCCACCTGGACCCGGATCCCATCGCCACCTCACCCCACACCGACACGCCACCGCACCCTGACACGCTCGCGAGCGACGCGACGTGCACCCCTGCCTTTTCCCTGCCTCTCTCCTCTCCCCACCTACCGCTACCAACACGAGTGGACCCACCTGCTACCCTTGCCGCGTACGACCAACGCGACCCCGTCTCCTCTCTCCCTGGCTCGCTACCATCCGCCGCCGCATACCTCGTTCCCCTCCCTCGCTGTAGGTGCGAGCTCCCCACGCTGCGAGCCGCGTCCCGCACCGCCGCCCCACCATCTCCCTCGTTGCGCCGCCGCCTCCTCCCTGCATCAATCGTGAGCGCCGCCGGCCCACCGACATCGCCAGGCGTCGGACCGTCGAACCTGGGAGCTTCCCTTTCCCTGCTCGCCTCCTTCCTCACCGGCCGCCACGGCTCCTCTCCGCCTGGACCACCTCTACACCTCCCCGCGTCCCTCGCAAGCTTCCTCTTGTCGCCTACGCCGCACGCGAGCGCACGAGCCTGGCGCCGCCGTGCCGCTCCATCCTCCGCCGCCTGGCCGGGCAGAGCCCCGCCGCTCTCATTCCCGAGCCCTAGGGCGCCGCCGTCGTCGTCCTGCGAGCCGGCCCTAGCGTCGCTGCCCTCCGTCGCCAGGCCTCCGTCCCGCGGCCTCTCTACAACGCCAACAACCGCCATGGCCCCTGACGCCCTTCTGCTTCGCCTGCGGCCATGTCCTCTCTACATCCTCCTTGGGGCCGCGTCTAGTCACCGATGTCCATGCTGCCGCCAGACTTCCTCCACGTCGCTCGTTCCGCGAGGTCCATCATCGTGTGTTCCTCCTATAGTGACCCATGTGTTTTGTTTTTCATATGTTGTTGCTTTCTGTCAGGCACCGCATTCCAAGAATTCATGTATTCAAGTTTGTCTCGCGGCATCGTTTCCGTCATCTTCTATGTACAAGGATGGTGTCTTTCGGAATGTCAAGATCTTCGTACATGGACGCGCACCGACAAGATCAGATCAATGTCAATGTTTAGAAGAATGTGCACGGTGCCACTCTGAAGGCTACCGACACCACAACCCTAGTTCGTCACCGACCAATAAAGCCGGAAAACCAAGATCGCCTTCCCGGACGTCAAGGTCTTCTTCACGAATGCGGATCCGAAGAGCCCCGACCCTGAACCCTGAAGACCAAACCACAGCTTTGGCTTCATGCTCTCCTTCTCGGACATCAAGACTCTGTTCCCGGAGTCCGAGACCGATCCCCTACCCCTCGGAACAAGATTGTCGAACCCTATGTGTGACCCCTTCCCGAGCCCCTATTTTTTATAAATGAAATACAAACTTGTTGCATATTAAATTGTTCATGCATGCATACCTGTCTGTGGTTTGGGGTCATTGTGCCGATTCACCTCATAATTAAATATGGAGTCCATCTGCAGGATATCTTTGTCTGATCTCGACTCCATTTAAATTGGTGTAGCGAACCGATGCCATGTTTTGTCTTGTTAATACAACATTTAAATTGCGGGGTATCTAAACAACTTGAACCTATTAATTAATTGTCGGGACCCCGGTTCCGCTTAATACTGCCTAATTGCACCGCATCTGTGCATGCCATGCATCATATCGTAAGCATGCCGGATCTTCTACTGTAGTATTAAATATTGCATCCGGTGTTTCTTCTAGTGTTTGCTTCTTCGCGGATTAGGCCGATGAGTGGATGCGAGTATCGACAAGTTCTCCGGATATGATCCTTCGACAGTGTTTCCCAGGCGAGCATCTCTTCCCCTTCTACCTATTGTGCATTTATAGTCTTTATTTCCTCCTGTTGATCTCTTGCTATCCGTGTCGTGATGCTTTAGTTTCCGTGCACCAGTTATATCCCGTGCAGCCTCTATATTGCCTTGGACACCTCCTATTACCTATGTTTGGTAGATAGCTGGCCTTCGAGTCGTAGATGCTTGCTCAGGTGCGATCTCGTGTTGTCGAGTACCCCAGTTGTTGAAATGCTGGCAAATGCTTATGGTGGAGATGTTTGTGGTGGATATGATCATGACTTTAAATACAACTATTAAAAATGCTAGCTATAACTAATGCAGAGGCATCAGTGGGCAATAGATGTTATTTGGTTCTTCCACACTCACTTGTGTCCGTAGGACCCTGAGTACTTGATACCTGTTCCTTGATTTTTCGCACTATCGACATCCGGGAGGCCTTATGGACCCCCCTGAGCCAGAGCTTGATTCATTTCTATTTCTTGGGGCCACAAAGTAGTTTGGGGCTTTATTACTATCCTGTACTTATGCCATGCTTTACTGCTTTATTTAAGATTGTGCGTGGAGCACCTGTACTGTTTTGGATCGCGCCATGTTTTCGCAGTATCGACAAGCCCAGTCACACTTTCCGGTTCCCAGTCGTTTACAGCCGTCGTCGCAAACCCTGGGTCCGTTCCGGAGCCGACCAACTTTTTTGCGGGTAGCTTAGTAGGGTGGCCCCCTGAAATATTTCTGAATCCTGTGATCGCTTTGTTGTGAAAGCCTCGTTGGGTTTTGAGTTGGTTTTTCCGAGGTTGATCGAGTGTGTGTTGCTATTTGTGCACCCCTGCAGGGTAAAACTTTCTGAAAGCCGTGTCCGCGGTTATGGACGACTTGGAGCACAGTATCTCGATCATAGACAAGCATAACTAAAGTAGTGCTATAAATTTGACTTAATATGTGCCTAGTAATCAGATGCAACTATAACGGAATGGATATTAAAAATGCCAACAACTGGTGGATCTGGGTTGTTCTGTGTCATACTATACCTGCCTAGTAAGTATTACAACTCCAATGGAATGTGATAAAAGTGCCAACCACTGCTAGGTTTTGGGATTCCTCAGGACAATTATATCTGACTAGTAAATCTTCCAACTACAACGGAATGGTGACTAAAACTGCCCACTACTTATGCTATCAGGATGACTCATGCTATCTATATCTGATTAGTAATTGCTGCAACTATAACGAAATGAGTAAAACTGCCCACTGTGTGAGTTCCTTGGTCCGACTTCATTGTTTGGTCTCGAGGGGGGAAATACCTGGATGGGTTTGTTTGGTGTTAGCATCAGGTTGGATCCGAATAGGTCTTTCTTATCCCTCTCTGACAACCGCCAGTTGTATTGAGTCTCTTTAGGTTGTTTAGTGTCGCTGCGCTACCGCTGCGCTGCCGCTTCAGCCCACCATACCTATGTAGGCGAGAGCCACCGAATTCTAGCCTCGCCATATACTGGCATCAGTACTGACACTCCTCTTTCTCCTTTGCCCTTTGTCGGCACCCCTTTTGGTTTAGCAGGTTTGAGATCGACATCGTTAGCAGGGTTACCCTTCCGGCTTGGCCTGGGCAGGGTTATGGATGCCATTGGTTATTCTTCAGGGCTCTTAGCCCCATTTGCATCTTGTCCGTAGTCGGACGCTCTATCGTTTCCATGGTGGTTTGGATCTTTGTATTATATATCTGTATTCTTGACTCATGGAGTCGTTGATGTATATATCTGTTCTGTGGGTCCCATCAGGGACTGTTGTGTAATGTTATTACTTCGTTTTCCACCCGCACGCAAGTGCCTGGTGGGCGTCCTTGAATCGTTTCTATGCGGGTTTTGGCGGAAAGGGCTAAAACTTGCATAGGGCCGATTCGAGGGTGTTACAGGGTGGTATCAGAGCTCAGCAGTTGCGAAACCCCACAAGTCCAGCCTGTAGGATAACTTAGCTAACGGCCGAAGTAGAGTGTCAAAACTATTTTTAGGAAAATCGGTTGGATAGATCTAATTAGGTCTGATTTTACTCCTTACCCTCTGCTGTTCTCCTCTTACCTCTGCGTGTTTTGAATCTGCTCTCTTATCTTTTCTTCGAGTCCAGGATTTCTCATGGTTGGGTTTCCGTCGTACCTTCAGGGTTTCGCTTCCTCCTTTGGCAACGGTGTTTCTACCTCCAGACTTCATGCTATCTGAGTGATCCTTTATCTGTGGTACCATTCTTTGTTCTTTGTTTGTGCCTTCTGGAGTTTCCGACGCGACGACATCATCTACGCCAGACCCGATGGAGAGTCTGCATCACTCCTTTGATTCTGAACCTCGCATGTCGAGATCTTCAGTCTGAATTCCGAGAGTTGGTTGTATAATTCTCCTATTCATGTGCAAAGTAATGCTTTGAGTGCGGGATGGAGTAGCTACCATACCACTACTCTTATCATTCGCTCTTGTACATCGAATCGGTGAATCAAGCAAATTTTACTCCGTCTACGGAAGCTAGAGGTGGCTTTATTTGTTGATACCTCTACCTTCGCCTTTGTTCCCGGAGTGTCCTCTCGACGATCACGGACAATGACACCTTGTTGGTGGTGTCGCCGATTTCAAGATGGATCAAGAATCTTTGTTACTGGTGTCGTGAGGATCTACATGAAGCGAGAAGATTCAGATCGCCAACTTCTTCCCGGTACCATGAGGCGGATCTCGAGGGCGAGATCCATTGTTAGTGGTGTCGAATTGTGGCATCCCATAAAAACCACTACTAGAAAATCGCGGTGTTTTTGTGCATTGCATCATCATGACCGCATGCTCATGTCATCATGCCACCTTGCATTTGAGCATCGTCATGTCATCTTGCATTTGTTTGCATAAAACTATTTTTGAAAAGCCTGCTTTTGTTTTCTAAACGCCCCGTCTTTAATTCAAAACCAAAACCCGGGTCTCTGGAATATTTTGTTTCGTCTACCAACGGATTTCAAAAGCCCCGTTTTAAACAATAGAACATTTAAATTATTTTTGGGAGGCAGCCAGTCAGGCCCGAAAGCCTAGCCGGCCACCTCCAAATTAAAACCCTATCTATCTAACACCCAACCTTTTTCTACCAAATACACTACCTCTATTCTCTACCCAGCCCCCAGCCACCTCACTCCCACCAATTGCCGGTCGCCACCTCACCCCAACTCCCCACCAACCCCATCCTCTTTCCCGCGTTCCCCTGCACCCCCGCCCGACCAGGTCCCACCTGGACCCGGATCCCATCGCCACCTCACCCTACACCGACACGCCACCGCACCCTGGCACGCTCGCGAGTGACACGACGTGCACCCCCACGTTTTCCCTGCCTCTCTCCTCTCCCCACCTACCGCTACCAACACGAGTGGACCCACCTGCTACCCTTGCCGCGTACGACCAACGCGACCCCGTCTCCTCTCTCCCTGGCTCGCTACCATCCGCCGCCGCCTACCTCGTTCCCCTGCCTCCCTGTAGGTGCGAGCTCCCCTCATTGCGAGCCGCGTCCCGCGCCGCCGCCCCACAATCTCCCTCGTTGCACCGTCGCCTCCTCCCTGCATCAATCGCGAGCGCCGCTGGCCCACCGACATCGCCAGGCGCCGGCTCGTCGAACCTGGGAGCTTCCCCTTCCCTGCTCGCCTCCTTCCTCACCGGCCGCCACGGCTCCTCTCCGCCTGGACCACCTCTGCACCTTCCCGTGTCCCTGGCAAGCTTCCTCTCGTCGCCTACGCCGCACGCTAGCGCGCGAGCCTGGTGCTGCCGTGCCGCTCCATCCTCCGCCGCCTGGCCGGGCAGAGCCCCGCCGCTCTCGTTCCCGAGCCCTAGGGCGCCGCCGTCGTCGTCCTGCGAGACGTCCCTAGCGTCGCTGCCCTCCGTCGCCAGGCCTCCGTCCTGCGGCCTCTCTGCAACGCCAACAACTGCCATGGCCCCTGACGCCCTTCTGCTTCGCCCGCGGCCATGTCCTCTCTACATCCTCCTTGGGGCCGCGTCTGGTCACCGATGTCCATGCTGCCGCCAGACTTCCTCCACGTCGCTCGTTCCACGAGGTCCATCGTCGTGTGTTCCTCCTACAATGACCCGTGTGTTTTGTTTTTCATATGTTGTTGCTTTCTGTCAGGCACCGCATTCCAAGAATTCATGTATTCAAGTTTGTCTCGCGGCATCGTTTCCATCATCTTCTATGTACAAGGATGGTGTCTTTCGGAATCTCAAGATCTTCGTACATGGACGCGCACCGGCAAGACCAGATCAATGTCAATGTTTAGAAGAATGTGCACGGTGCCACTCTGAAGGCTACCGACACCACAACCCTAGTTCGTCACCGACCAATAAAGCCGGAAAACCAAGATCGCCTTCCCGGACGTCAAGGTCTTCTTCACGAATGCGGATCTGAAGAGCCCCGACCCTGAACCCCGAAGACCGAACCACAACTTTGGCTTCATGCTCTCCTTCTCGGACATCAAGACTCTGTTCCCGGAGTCCGAGACCGATCCCCTACCCCTCGGAACAAGATTGCCGAACCCTATGTGTGACCCCTTCCCGAGCCCCTATTTTTTATAAATGAAATACAGACTTGTTGCATATTAAATTGTTCATGCATGCATACCTGTCTGTGGTTTGGGGGCATTGTGCCGATTCACCTCATAATTAAATATGGAGTCCATCTGCGGGATATCTTTGTCTGATCTCGACTCCATTTAAATTGGTGTAGCGAACCGATGCCATGTTTTGTCTTGTTAATACAACATTTAAATTTCGGGGTATCTAAACAACTTGAACCTATTAATTAATTATCGGGACCCCGGTTCCGCTTAATACTGCCTAATTGCACCGCATCTGTGCATGCCATGCATCATATCATAAGCATGCCGGATCTTCTGCTGTAGTATTAAATATTGCATCCGGTGTTTCTTCTAGTGTTTGCTTCTTCGCGGATTAGGCCGATGAGTGGATGCGAGTATCGACAAGTTCTCCGGATATGATCCTTCGACAGTGTTTCCTAGGTGAGCATCTCTTCCCCTTCTACCTATTGTGCATTTATAGTCTTTATTTCCTCCTGTTGATCTCTTGCTATCCGTGTCGCGACGCTTTAGTTTCCGTGCACCAGTTATATCCCATGCAGCCTCTATATTTCCTTGGACACCTCCTATTACCTATGTTTGGTAGATAGATGGCCTTGCGAGTCGTAAATGCTTGCTCAGGTGCGATCTCGTGTTGTCGAGTACCCCAGTTGTTGAAATGCTGGCAGATGCTTATGGTGGAGATGTTTATGGTGGATATGATCATGACTTTAAATACAACTATTAAAAATGCTAGCTATAACTAATGCAGAGGCATCGGTGGGCAATAGATGTTATTTGGTTCTTCCATGCTCACTTGTGTCCCGTAGGACCCCGAGTACTTGATACTTGTTCCTTGATTTTTCGCACTATCCACATCCGGGAGGCCTTATGGACCCTCCTGAGCCAGAGCTTGATTCATTTCTTTTTCTTGGGGCCACAAAGTAGTTTGGGGTTTTATTACTATCCTGTACTTATGCCATGCTTTACTGCTTTATTTAAGATTATGCGTGGAGCACCTGTACTATTTTGGATCGCGCCACGTTTTCGCGGTATCGACAAGCCCAGTCACACTTTCGGGTTCCCAGTCGTTTACAGCCGTCGTCGCAAACCCTGGGTCCGTTCCGGAGACGGCCAACTTCGTTGCGGGTAGCTTAGTGGGGTGGCCCCCTAAAATATTTCTAAATCCTGTGATCGCTTTGTCGTGAAAGCCTCGTTGGGTTTTGAGTTGGTTTTTTCGAGGTTGATCGAGTGTGTGTTGCTATTTGTGCACCCCTACAGGGTAAAACTTTCTGAAAGCCGTGTCCGCGGTTATGGACGACTTGGAGCACAGTATCTCGATCATAGACAAGCATAACTAAAGTAGTGCTATAAATTTGACTTAATATGTGCCTAGTAATCAGATGCAACTATAATGGAATGGATATTAAAAATGCCAACAACTGGTGGATCTGGGTTGTTCTGTGTCATACTATACCTGCCTAGTAAGTATTACAACTCCAATGGAATGTGATAAAAGTGCCAACCACTACTGGGTTTTGGGATTCCTTAGGACAATTATATCTGACTAGTAAATGTTCCAACTACAACAGAATGGTGACTAAAACTGCCCACTACTTATGCTATCAGGATGACTCATGCTATCTATATCTGATTAGTAATTGCTGCAACTATAACGAAATGAGTAAAACTTCCCACTGTGTGAGTTCCTTGGTCCGACTTCCTCGTTTGGTCTCGAGGGGGGAAATACCAGGATGGGTTTGTTTGGTGTTAGCATCAGGTTGGATCTGAATAGGTCTTTCTTATCCCTCTCTGACAACCGCCAGTTGTATTGAGTCTCTTTAGGTTGTTTAGTGCCGCTGCGCTGCCGCTTCAGCCCACCATACCTATGTAGGCGAGAGCCGGCGAATTCTAGCCTCGCCATGTACTGGCCTCAGTACTGACGCTCCT
Source organism: Avena sativa (assembly GCA_916181665.1). NCBI lineage: Eukaryota > Viridiplantae > Streptophyta > Magnoliopsida > Poales > Poaceae > Avena > Avena sativa. Next base: position 619,667,292 of record OV702288.1, on the reverse strand, counting down.
CTTTTTCCTTTGCCCTTCGTCGGCACCCTTTTTGTTTTAGCAGGTTTGAGATCGACGTCGTTAGCAGGGTTACCCTTCCGGCTTGGCCTGGGCAGGGTTATGGACGCCATTGGTTATTCTTCAGGGCTCTTAGCCCCATTTGCATCCTGTCCGTAGTCGGACGCTCTATCGTTTCCAAGGTGATTTGGATCTTTGTATTATATATATGTATTCTTTACTCATGGAGTCGTTGATGTATATATCTGTTCTGTGGGTCCCATCGGGGACTGTTGTGTAATGTTATTACTACGTTTTCCACCCGCACGCAAGTGCCTGGTGGGCGTCCTTGAATCGTTTCTATGCGGGTTTTGGCGGAAAGGGCTAAAACTTGCATAGGGCCGATTCGAGGGTGTTACAAATGTCCATGATTAGGAAACCTTGATCATCTTGTTAATCAATGAGCTAGTTTATAGAGAGGTATAACTAGGAACTTTCTATTTGTTTATTAAACACACATGTATGAAGGTTTCCGTATTAATACAACTATAGCATGCAAAATAAACATCTATCATATACTTGGAATGCATATAATAACAACTTTATTATTGCCTCTCAGGGCATACTCCTTCAGTCTCCCACTTGCACTAGACACAATAATCTAGTTTACATAGTGATAAATCTAACACCCATGGAGTTCTGGTGTTGATCATGTTTTGCCTTAGGGAGAACTTTAGTCAATGGATATGCTACATTTAGGTCCATGTGTACTTTACAAATCTTTATATCTCCATCCTTGACATGCTCGCGGATGGAGTGAAACTAACGCTTAATATGCTTGGAATTCTTGTGATACCTTGGTTCCTTGGCGTTGGCTATGGCTCCATTGTTATCACAATATATTACCATTGGGTCAAACGCACTAGGAACCACACCTAGTTCTGTTATGAACTCCTTCATCCAAACTGTTTCCTGTGCCGCTTCTGAAGCAGCAACATATTCTGCCTCCATCATTGATCCAGCCACCACAGGTTGTTTGGAACTCCTCCAACTAACTATTGCTCTGTTCAAGAGAAATACGTATCCGGATTGATACTTAGAGTCATCCGGATCGGTGTCAAAGCTAGTGTTGACATAACACTTAGCGACCAGCTCTTCTTTACCTCCGTATACAAGAAACATATCCTTAGTTCTTCTTAAGTACTTAAGGATATTCTTAACCGTTATCCAGTGTTCCGAACCTGGATCAGATTGGTACCTACTAGTCAAACTAATAGCATGTGCCACATCCAGTCTTGTACATAACATGGCATACATTATAGAGCATATGGCTAAAGCATAGGGGACATTATCCATTATCTCTCTTTCTTCCGCCGTAGCCGGACTTTGAGTCTTACTCAATGTCTTGCCTTGCAACATAGGTAAGAACCCCTTCTACGTCCGTCCATACTAAACTTCTTTAGTATCTTATCAAGGTATGTACTTTGCAATAGCCCAATTAGGTGCCTTGATCTATCTCTATAGATCTTAATGCCTAATATATATGATGCTTCACCAAGGTCCTTCATTGAAAATTTGCGGTTTAGATAACTTTTAACACTGTTTAAAAGATCTACATCATTTCCAATCAATAATATGTCATCCACATATAATATCAGAAATTCCACATTGCTCCCACTCACTTTCTTGTAAATACAAGCCTCTCCATAAGTTTGGACAAATCCAAACTCTTTGATCACCTCATCAAAGCGGAAATTCCAACTCCGCGATGTTTGCTTCAGTCCATAGATGGATCGCTGAAGCTTGCATACCTTATCAACATCCTTAGGATTGACAAAACCCTTAGGTTGTATTTTATACAACTCTTCTTCAATATTACCATCGAGGAATGCATTTTTGACATCCATCTGACATATTTCATAATTGAAATATGCATCAATTGCTAACATAATCCTAACCGACTTTAGCATCACTACGAGAGAGAATGCCTCATCGTACTCAACTCCTTGAATTTGTCGAAACCCCTTTGCGACAAGTCGAGCTTTATAGATGGTCACATTACCATGAACATCATTTTTTCTTTTGAAAATCCATTTATTCTCAACGGCCTTTCGGTCATGAGGTAAGTCCACCAGAGTCCAAACTTGGTTTTCATACATGGATTCCATCTCAGATTTCATGTCTTCTAGCCATTTGTTGGAATCCGAGCTCATCATCGCTTCTTCATATGTCACAGGGTCATCTATTTCATCAACCATGAAATTCATAACAGGATTTCCATACAGTTTGGGAGTTGCACGTGTCTTGCTTGACCTGCGAGGTTTGGTAGTGTCCTCTTTCGGATTTTCATGATCATTATCATTAGTTCCTTCTTCATTCAGTGAAGTTAACTCTGGAACAATTTCCAGTGCTGCGCCACTCGCCGTTTTATGAAGATAAGGTTCAATAACCTCTTCAAGTTCTACCTTCTGACCACACACTCCTTTCGCGAGAAACTCTTTTTCTAGAAAGGATCCATTCTTGGCAACGAAAACCTTGCCCTCGGATCTGTGATAGAAGGAATACCCAATTGTTTTTTAGCGTATCCTATGAAGACCCTTTTTTTTGCTTTGGGTTTGATTTTATCAGGTTGAACACATAAACATCGCAACCCCAACTTGAAGAAATGACAGCTTAGGTTTGTTTCCAAACCACAATTCATACGGTGTCGTTTCAACGGATTTAGATGGTGCCTGATTTAAAGTGAATGTAGCGGTTTCTAGTGCATAACCCCAAAATGACAGTGGCAAGTCAGTCAGAGACATCATAGATCGAACCATATCCAATAAAGTATGATTACAACATTCCAACACACCATTACGTTGTGGTATTCCGGCAGGTGTGAGTTGTGAAACTATTCCACAATCTCTCATGTGTGCGCTAAACTCGCAACTAAAATACTCACCTCCATGGTCAGACCACACAAATTTAATCTTTCTATTATGATGATTTTCCACTTCATTCAGAAATTCCTTAAACATTTCAAAGGTTTCAGACTTGTGTTTCATCAAATAGATATACCCATATGTACTCAAATCATCCGTGAAAGTAACAAAATAACGATATCCACCTCGCGCCGACACACTCATTAGACCACATACATCAGTATGTATGATTTCCAATAAATCTGTCGTCCATTCCATTGAACCGGAAAACCGCGTTCTAGTCATCTTGCCCATAAGGCATGGATCACATGTATCAAATGATTCAAAATCAAGTGATTCCAAAAATCCATTAGAATGGAGTTTCTTCATGCGTTTAACGCCAATATGACCTAGAAGGCAGTGCCACATATATGCAGATATATCATCATCAAGTTTAATCCTTTTAGCATCAACATTATGAATATGTGTAACACTATTATCGAGATCCAATAGAAATAAACCATTCATCACAGGTGCATGACCATAAAAGATATCATTCATATAAATCAAACAACCATTGTTTTCGGATTTAAATGAATAACCGCTTCGCAACAAACACGATTCAGATACAATGTTCATGCTCCGCAAAGGCACCAAATAACAATTATTAAGATTTATAACTAATCGCGATGGTAGGTGGAGAGGTAGCATTCCGATGATGATCACATCAACTCTTGATCCATTGCCGACACACATCTTGACCTCACCCCATGCTAGTGGTAACTTGTTCCACAGCCCCTGATTCGAGTTACATATATTAGCAACCGATCCAGTATCAAATACCTAGGTGCTACTGCGAGTACTAGTCAAGTACACATCAATAACATGTATATCACATATACCTTTGTTTGCCTTGTCGGCCTTCTTGTCCGCCAAAATACTTGGGGCAGTTGCGCTTCCAATGGACAGTCCCCTTACAATAATAACACTCGGTATCAGACTTAGGGCCAGCTCAGGATTCCTTTTTAGGCGTGGCAACAGATTTGACACCCTTCTTTCCCTTTTGCTTGCCCTTCTTGTCTTTCTTGAAACCGATGGTCTTATTGATCATCAACAGTTGATGCTCTTTCCTTATCTCCACTTCTGGAGTTTTAAGCATTAATAGAAGCTCGGGGAGAGACTTCTTCATGCTTTGCATATTATAGTTCATCATGAAGCTCTTGTAGCTAGGTGGCAGAGATTGGAGAACACGATGTATGCCTAAGTCAATGGGAATCGTTATTCCCAAGGACACGAGCTTATCGGTGTATCCAGACATTTTGAGTATGTGCTCACTAACGGAGTTGTTCTCTTCCATCATGCAGCTAAAGAACTTTTTAGAAGCATTATAACTCTCTACGGCAACATGGGTATCGAAAATCATTTTCAATTCACCCATGGTATCAAAAGCATTGCCATTTCGAAATGTTTTCGAAGTTCCGGCTCTAGCCCATATAGTATGCCGCAATGAACTAAGTTGTGGTCGTCCTAACGAGTCAAATAGACGTTATTTTCCTTGTCAGGGGCATCAGGAGCTGGTGGGGGGCCTAGCGGCGCTTCTAGCACATATTGCTTTTGTGCAGCAGTGAGGAGAATCCTCAAATTCATGGCCCAGTTGGTAAAGTTGCTACCATTTTCCGCAAGTTTCTCTTTCTCGATGAACACATTGAAATTAAAAGCAGGTGGTGCCATCTACAACAGAATTTGTAAAGTGTAGACTAAGTTTATGATAGATCGAGTTTAACTAATCAAATTACAAATGAAGTCCCACTCAAAAACAACATCCCTTGTGTCTTTTTGGTGATTACATGAACCAAATTCACTACACCAAGTCCGATCATCATGTGAGTCGGTGTAGCTTCAAAGGCGAGTATCTATATGGGCATCATATCAACTATATGACTCATTCTTAACCTTTCGGTCCGTGTTCTGAGGCCATGTCTGTACATGCCAGGCTCGCCAAGTAAGAACCTTAGTACTCGCGTGTGTAAAACTGTCTTACACCCGTTTATGATCGTGGATTCAAGTACATCCAATCATCACGTAATGTCTTGAAGCGACGAAACATATAATGGTGCGTACTTAAGGGAGAACACATTTTTTATCTTGATATCTAAACAAGGGATCATCTTATAATGCTACTAAAACGCCAAACAAGCAATATAAGATACAAGCATCAAATGTGTAAAGTGAAATGATATGGTTCTTACACTTGATCACTATCATGTGTATCATGGTATGATCTTTATCATTCCTTTGTGTGCAAGGCCAAGGTCTATGGAACTTACATGCTAGGTGTGTTGTAAGAGTATCAACTATACATCAACTTACAACATTACCATATCATGACACTAGCCCAACAACAATCTAAACTAGACGCCTCTAATTTATCAATTGCAAGTTTTACGTGGCTTAGGGCTTTCGAAGATAGAACTGATCTTACCTACGAACATGGAACCACAATGATGATAACCAAATTATTAGCAACTCGTTTTAAATCATGTATTGACTAGTTGGAGAGAAAGACACCCGCTAGCCACTTATGCAAAACTAGTTGCATGTCAAGCGTGGAACATGTCTCATGTGCGAGGACATGTAAAGTTAGTCCGGGCCGCTTCATCCCACTATGCCACCAATATCCAAAGTATATGAAAGAAGCAATAACATGATCATCATCGCCCACATACTTATATGTATACTACTCGTGCAAAGCATCTATGCCTATATCGGGCTCTGATACCACTGTTGGGTTCGCAACATAGAAAACAAAATTTTCCTACGATGGGAACTATTATAGGCCAAGATCTATCTACTAGATACAAGCAACGGGTGGATATACATCCATAGAGAACATACTCTCAAAGACCGACAAAGTGTAACGAGATGGAACTCGTGGATGATGTAGTCGAATGCTTGCCGATCTCAAGATCGTGTGGAAGTCCTAGCGCCGCAAATTAGAAGAGCATCCGTCCTCGCACACACGATCAGCCCACCAAACAACCTCCACCTCCTCGCTCCAGCGATGCAGCAGAAGCAGCAACTCCTACCAGACAAAATGCCACCGGGAACATGTATCTCGCTAATCCGAGACCATAGGGGAATAAATCTAGAGGGGGAGAGAGATCCTTCACGAGGAGGTGTGAGTGAGAACGAGGGAGAGGGGGCCTTTTATAGGAGAGGGGGTTGCCCCCCTCACTTGGCTGGAGTCCATGGGGGGTGCCCCCACCTCTTCCTCATTCATGTGGTGGAAGCTCCACTCACATAAATTGCCCCTCCATTTTCTCCACTCAAAAATCCCACTCATATGCATTAAAATTCCACCAAATTTAATGCAAATCTCATTTAATAAAACTATTTTATTTATTTTATTCAGAATTTTGTTAATTAATTTAATTAACAAACACATAAAACCCCCTGCAACATTTCAATATCACATGGAGAACCAACTTCAGCAATTTCACCCGGAACAATTCCGGTGTCCATTTAAATAATTCCAGCGCTTTGCAATTCTTTCATCTAGAACATATTTTCTCCAGATGGTGTTGGTAATGCTTAAGTGTGTCACCCTACGGTTCGCGAATAATGCATACATGATCGAGACCCCTCTTAGATCAATAATCAGAAGCGAGACCTGAAGATCCATACTGACTCCCACATATTCAACGATGACTTCTATGATCGAGAGAACCTTTAACAATAGTAACTAAATCCCTTTGTCTCACAATATATTACATGTATGAGATTCGAACATCAGTATATAAATACCTAGTTTGATCTCGTTACCGACATGCACTCTTTTCTCGTTCTCGTGATATAACATTCTAGTGATCACATCACTTGCTTGCAAACTATCCTAATGTGATATCACTGAGAGGGCCCAGAGTATATCTATCTGTCATGACAAATTCCACTCTTGATCCATGAGCCTCAACATAACACCTTCAGAATACCCAAACCTATCTTTATAGTCACCCTGTTACAGTGTGACGTTTGATGTTATCAAAGTATTCTTTTGGTGTTAGCAATTAACATGATCTCATGGTCTAAGGATAAAGATTACTTCATATGATGTTATAGAAATATAAACATAATGACTTTGATCGTAATGCTATACTTCAGATGAATGTTCATCACATCATTCACCAATCCTGTGACCTCGTTATTAACAACATCCAATGTCCATGATCAGGAAACCTTGATCATCCTGTTAATCAACGAGCTAGTTTATAGAGAGGCATAACTAGGAACTTTCTATTTGTTTATTAAACACACATGTATTAAGGTTTCCGTATTAATACAATTATAGCATGCAAAATAAACATCTGTCATATACATGGAATACATATAATAACAACTTTATTATTGCCTCTCAGGACATATTCCCTTCACAAAGCAAACGACAACAAAAGCATCAACACCCATAAAACCATTGTGTTCTACTCGTGCAACAGATCTACGCATAGACATGGCTCTGATACCACTGTAGGGGTTGTTGCATGGAAAACAAAAAAAAATCTATCGCGAGAACACACAAAACCAAGATCCAATATATGGAAAAGCCAAGATTTAATCTACGAGATAAGTGCAGTGAGATAGATGAGAACTAACCCTCGAAGATCCAAATCGTTAACTAGATCGGTTCTCGTGGTTGATGTAGTCGATCACTTGCCAATCTCAAGATCGCATTGACGATCCTTCTGGCGTTGTATTTCGGCAGAGCTTCCGCCCTCGGTCACATGTACGGAGTCGATGAAGACCTTGCTCTCCCTATTCCAGCAGGCAGTGGAGGTAGTACATCCCCTCGGAATCCCAGCAGCACGACGGCATGGTGGTGGTGGTGGAGGAGAGAATCCTGTAGGGCTTCGCCTAAGCTGAAGCAGGAGGAAGAGGAGGAGGAGGGTGGCAGCTAGGGTTGAGGTCAAGGGGTAGGGGTGCGCCCTACCCTCTTATCTTTATATAGAGGGGGTGCGGATAGGGCTTCCCCTTTCCCCTCCACCTCTAGGGATGGCGCATGGGGAGGGGGGAAGTTTCCTCCCCCCAAGTCTTATCCCCGAGTATTATTTAGGGATTTTGATCTTATCCCTTGGGGCTGGCCGGCTGGGCTTCTTGGGCCTGGTGTGGCTGGCCCATGGGTCCCCCAACATTCCCTCAGTCCATGTGGCCCCTCCCAGGGTGGTGGGCCCACTGGTGGCCCTCTAGAACCTTCTAGAAGCTCTGGACAAAATACAAAAACTTTTCCGAACCCCGGAAGTTGACTTCCTTTATATGAATCTTAAACTTAGGAGCATTCCGGATCTCCTCGTGATGTCCTGGATCCAATCTGAGACTCCAAACAACATTCAATCTCCAACTCACATTCCATATCTACTTAAAACAACATCGAACCTTAAGTGTGTCACCCTACGGTTCACGAACTATGCAGACATGACTGACACACCTCTCCATCAATAACCAATAGCGGGACCTGGAGATCCATAATGGCTCCCACAAATTGAAGGATAAATTCATGATCAAAAGAACCATAAACATACGATACCGATTCCCTTTGTTGCGCGATACTCTACTTATCCGAGATTTGATCATTGGTATCTCCATACCTAGTTCAACCTCGTTACTGATAAGTACTCTTTACTCGTACCATGATATGACATCCATTGTGACCTAGTCACATTCTTGCAAGCCAATTGGATGACATTCCACCGAGAGGGCACATAGTATATCTATCCGTCATTAGGATGGACAAATACCATTCTTGATCCATGCGCTTCAACACATACTTTCAGAGTACCTAATGCCACCTTTATAACCACCCAGTTACGAAGTGGTGTTTGATGTCATCAAAGCACTCATCCGGTGATGGTGATTAACATGATCTCATGGTCGAAGGACTAGGTTACTATGTATTTTAAAGCTTGTAGCAAAACAAACTTAATGACTTGATCTTATGCTATGCTTACTATGGGTGTGTGTCCATCACATCATTCTCCTAATGATATGATCTTGTTATTAATAACATCCAATGTCCATGATCAGGAAACCATGATCATCTATTAATCAACAAGCTAGCTTAACAAGAGGCTTACTAGGGACTCTTTTATGTTTACAAAACACACGAGTATTAGTGTTTCCAATTAATACAATTATAGCATGGGATGTAAAAATTTATCATAAACACAAATATATAATAATAAACACTTTATGATTGCCTCTTGGGCATATCTCTAACACTACTGGGCCCACATCATGGACTTGTGGAAGGGAAAGATTACCCGATTGTGCAACAAGGATTTGATATCTTATGGGTAAAGTAACGCATTTCTGTAGAGTCTAGGAATTGTGACATGTTACTCCCTGTTCTAGGAAGGATCTACGCGGTAGGAAAGGAGCTCCATGAAGTTCTGGTAAACCTTTGAAGGATGGCGGACATTGACGTGGGGTTAATACTTCAATGCCCATAGTTAATGGACTTGGGTTTTGAGGAAGAGGGGAGTGCTAGAAACCTTGTTTGGCTAACATGCAAGCAACATGAGGACATGATGTTTACCCAGGTTCAAGCCCCCAGAAGGAAAACCCTAGTCCTGCTTGTCTGCTCTTGATTAAAGATGAACCGAAGGTTATAGGGGTGCCTTGATCGCGATGGTGCACAGATGTAATATAGCGGGTGTATGTGCTAGGATCTGCAGGTGTCCTCCTCATGGTTCCCTCCCAGCCTTTATATGAGGAGGCCAGGTCTCAGGATACCACCGAGTCGGTTATAGATTAGTGTTTCTTTTAACTTTATATCTAAAGCTTTCCGTAATCTTCAAGGCATCGCGTCCTTCATGGGCATGGGGCCACCCGAAACATCATGGGATTTATCAGCGCTGGTGGCTCACCATGTGGCCTCCCGCTTGGCCAAATTGGGTAGTCCCATCTTAAGCACCTATTGGGCATATCTATGTCAGTATCCCTCGAGTGTCCATTCGAATCGTAGATTTGAGTGGAGGCTTTGAAGTCTTCGATTGCCTAACGCAGGTGCTCATCAACCGAAAGGTTCATCGAGTCAAAAGCGCTCAAGTCATAGGGATGGTTGATGCACGTGACTGGCACATCCGACTGATCTTGACCAATTAATTGCTCTGGGGCAAAAACAACGCCATCTACTCGAACTCGAGTCCCCGGGCTCGAATTTGGAAATTGCTGGCATAATTTGACTCATGCCATGGAGGCCTTACTGATTACAATTCCAGTTATAATGGTTATGTACCCGATGCATATGTTGGTATTTTTCATCACACTTGTTGGCATGGTATTCATCTGGTAGAGCACAGCGGATGTGATTGCCAAGCCAGCAGATGATATCTGGAGGTCATATCTTTACATTGTAGAGATGTAACACACAAATGTTTGCCACCGCGGAGGTGATTCGGGTGGCCGAGGGGACGTTATCTCTGAACTCGATATTTGTAATTGGGCGGAGTCGCCAATAAATGCGATTGAATATCTGCAATACTAAGGCCTGATATCCGCAATATTAAGGCCTAATATCCCGAGTCCGTAGTCGAACCGTTGATTCGGAAAAGGAGTTGAAGCTTAACATCTTAAGGCGTAATATTGTGGGACTATACACTGGACCCGAAAGTACATCGGGTGTGCGACCAACGCTCCTGTTAGGAGTAGCCCCCGAGTGTTTGATCGAGTCGTAGACTCAAACAAAAACTAAGTATTTATAGGTAGCCAAAGAAAGAGCCATTGTCAATTCCATCCCTCTTCTAAAAATCATTCGCAATGATGACATCATTGATGACGAACGGTGAGCTCAATTGTCAATGTGAATAGTGTGATTGGACCTGATGCTCTGGGCTCCAAAAGCTGACCAAGATTTGTCTAGTCACTGCGTAAATTGCAGTATTAACCACGTCTCCTCGATTTCCACGCCTAGTGGGGGATCATGCAACGATGGTTCATTTTTTGTGCCACCACGCGTTTGCACCAATGCTCGCCATATGTCAGAAGGTGGGATTTTAACCGTTGGGATTGCATCTCCTCCCTTTTAGGTAACAGGTTGTGGCAGTACAAATTTCACATCTTCATCTTCTTCTTCCTTACTCCCTTGCCTCTTCTTCTCTGCACATCGTGCCATTATTCTGAAGCTAGTTCTTGCACTAGACGTACTTCGAGTATTTCCAAGTTTTTTCTTGCGGTCCCGGTGGTGGAGTTGTATCATGAAGATGGGGAAGGGCAAGAAGACCACCAATGCTGGATCGAGCGCCGCCACCATCCTCAAGAAAAATGTTACTAGGAGTTGCGTCACCAGTGGCGCATGGCGATGCTCCTCGGTGAGGGCATGCGACCTGCGGCCACTCCGCCAAGCTAGCCTAATTCCCGTGGATGAGGCCAAGTGCAAGATTCCTGGCGCCAAGGTAATCCCTAATCCCCCTGTCAGATATCGGGTGATCTTTATTGCCTTTCTCCTTCGAGGGCTTTCTCTTGCCCCCACGATTTCATGCGTGGCTTGCATTTTATGTATGGGATTCAGCAACAGCAGTTGTCTCCCAATTCTCCACTTTGCCTGCTTCATCACCCTTTGCGAGTGCTGGCTCGGAATTGAGCCACACTTTGGCCTCTTCAAACATTTGTATAGATTGAAGAGGAAGTCGGGTTATGGGTCTGTGGTGTATGATGTCGGTGGGTGTGGTATATCTATTAGCACAGGTGTTCAGTACTTCAGCTTCAAGTTTGTTGATTCTTCCCAAGGATGGAGGGACAAGTGGTTCTACATCCACGACCAGAAACTGGCACGCCAGAAGTATGGCCAGGAGCCAGAAGTATGGTCTAGCCCTATTTGAAGCGAATGCCGAGATGAATAAGAAACGGTCCAGGAGGAACGTAGTTCTGCCGGGTGAAACTGAGTAAGCCGAGGTCTTGTATTAGCGAGTGATAGATCTGCAGCTTGTTCGCGGCAAAGAGGTCACCAGTATTGATACGTGCAACGCCGAGTGTAGCCTCTATAGGTTAGAGGATATCCAATGTTCCTTTGGGCCAGTAGATCTGATCCAACTCGTATATCTTCCAAAGATCCATCGTCCATGGATCTTGATAACAAAATTAGGCCTTTGACCAAACTGACTGCTGAGGAGCCTCTCCCTGCAGATACAACAACTATGTCGTTTGGTGCCACCAACCATGTGCCAGAGGTAATGTCCTAGCTTGTATTTCCTTTAACTTATGATTATTTTGGTGTAAACCTGATGGCGCTATTGCCTATCTTGCAGGCTTGGAAAGGTAAAAGCATGATGCCTCCTTTTCCTGAGAGTTTTGACGCTCCTAAGGACATGGAGCTGGATGAGTCAGAATCATATGTCCCTGCTGCTCAGTCACAAGAAGTCCCCGAGTCCAGCGGTGAGGGCACTCGCAAGAGAGGACGCAGTGAAGATTCGGATGCCTCCACCTTGGAGATGTCAAAGGGTCTTCCGCCCGATGTAGGTGCTACTGGGCCAATTCCAACAGTACCCATCCGGACTGCACCGCTTGCACCTCCAACCAAGAAGTAGAAGAAAAAGGTGTTCAACCTTGAAAGCTTCAGCATGTGAGTGTTTGTGACTCCTACCATTCCATTTGGAGTATGTTAGTTAGCTCTTGAATGATGATCCCATTTGCTGAATCATTAGGGGGTCCTCTCCAGAAGAGTCCGTCAAGGGCGATGTGGAGGAGGGAGTCGTGGGCTCTAGAGCTACGAGTGCATGGGTATTCCTCATTCTTCGAAGAATGTGGCCACTAACGATGACAACTGCTCAAGTTCCTCCAAGCTAGGAGGGCACAGGGTTGTCGTCGCTTGGACAGTGGAGCAGGATCCGCCAGTCTTCGGGTGGACATGTAAGTTTTTCTTTTCGTTTACTCTTGGAAGCCCCCGAGCGTCTTTAGTGCTGACTCAAATATTTGCGCAGCTGTTCTTGTGGAACATGATGCAGATGGGCCAGCAATACGTGCAGCTAGAATCTGACTTTAGGAAGTTCTAGGGTGATTTTTTCTCTATTGGTATTGGTAATTGATATGGCCGTTGTTTAAATAGACGGTGTTGTGTTGTGTGCTAGAGGATAACAACCAGGTTCTATGTCGCCCAGAAACTCTCGAAAAGAGTCTCAACAATGGGGAGGCGAAGGATAAGATCACGATGGAGACTGTTAATCGCCTGAAGCTAGAGTCTAAACAGCTCGAGGAGAGTCATGCAGCTGCTACTATGGAGCAAGAGAAGGAACTGGCTGACCAGCTTATGACTATCGCCCAGGTGTTATGTAGTAAGTACCGTTTGCTCATTAATCGCATCTTCTTTGCCCTTGTTGTGTTTCTTCAAGTCAGTTCCCTTTCTTTTTGTGGATGCGGTTGGTATCGACTTCGACCGCCAAACACTTGAATGTGAGGACTCACTGGCCGACGCCGTGAGAGAAATCGAGGATCGCGACACCCATGCCAAGGAAGCACTCGCAAAGTCCAAGGATGTGCTGAGCAGATTCCATCGAGAGATGTTCCCAAAGGTTGTCACTCTCGAGGACGTTGGAAGCCTGGTGGATGCTTTCTCGGATGGTGCCCTCAAGGAATACAAGCATATGTAGAACGCTGCAGGTGCCTCCTTGGGACTTGCTATGGCACAGACATAATGTGCCAACCTGGACATCAGCAGGGTCACCTCCGTAATACCAAAGACAGCGGGCATCAAGGAGGTATCTTTCACTCCTTTCTCCAGGCGCTATAAGAAATATGGCACACAGCTGATTGATTTGCTTGCTAAGTACACCGAGGAGCGAGAAATGGTAGATGCGGCAAACACCACCACGACGGAGGCTGCCACGGGCGCCGCAAAGCCTTTGAATACTGATGCTTAGTTAGCTCAGCCGTCGGCTTACAGTTGCCTTTATTTTGTAATCCCGTTGCTTTGGTGTAGTCGTAGTTCTTATAGCTTGTAGTATGACCATCAATGACTCTGCTACTTTGGAATGAATTTGTATGAATGTCTTTGGCTGATATTTTTATCCATGCCCGCTCTTTGATTTAATTATCAACTACTCCGATAGGCTCTTATTCTTTGATTGTTTGCATGTATAGGGCACCGCCAGCGATTTGCTAGGTTCCACTTCTTCTGCAGCTCCTTCAGTTCCTCCACGACGTTCGAGAGCCAATGAACTGTCCCAGTTGCCTCTTCTATGGGATCGAGTTAAGGAGTTGGAGAAGACACCCACGATCATCAAAGGTAGCGCTGACATGTGAAAATCGAAGGCACAAAAAGTGTTTGAGCGGGAAAAATATATCCTGGATGAGGTGACTCGGATCGGCAAGCAGCTCCGATGTGAGTGTCTCTTGTCATTTTTCTTCTTGGAGTTTGTCATGCTGTCGATTGAACGCTTTTGACTTGGTTGTGTAGTTGTCAATCTCATTCTGCAGGAAGAGAAAGAGCACGTCAGTATCTGACTGAACTACCTCACTTAGGCGGAACTAGAGGTTGGTAGATTTTTCTAGACTGATCGGAATCGAGTGATCGTGCTAGCAACGTTGCAAGATGGTGTTGCCTGCTGCACTATTTGAAGAAGGCCAAATCCTCCTTCAAGTCCATTTTTGGAGTGATGTTCCCGCTGGACGATGCTCCCTCTAGCTTGCTAGCGTTGTTGCGGAAGTTCCAAGATGTTGGTGTTGTATGCGAGTGCATGCGCCAACAACTTGTTGCGGGTGTCAAGGCTGCACTTGCCTTTGTTCATATGCTACGTCCAGATGTGGACCTAGAGGCTATCGCTGGAGGATATCATTCAGTTGTTCGACAAGCGCACAAACGTCCTACTCCAGCGGCAGTATATTTATCATGCGTAGCACATGTAGATAATGTAAAATCTGTGTAATTTGAGAGGCCTTTGTGGCCCGTGTAACTTTGTTGTATGTTTGTATGTATTGGTGTGAGTGTATTGTTGCCGCGCCTTTTCATTAACCCAATACCAACAAATCTCAGTACCTTGCCAACCCGTAAGTTGAGTTGCAACTGGGTTGGAGTTTTCAAGGATTCGATTGCGGGTTCAGTCAGCTACTCGGGCCGGGACAATATATGGTTTGTTTGATAGAGTCATCGAGGAGGCGCAACCCCCCGACTGCATTGTGTATGAAAATAAAAAAGGGAAAACAAACTCATAGTTGAGGAACTTAGCTTTATTTATTGAAGGGTAGCAGGTACATGTTTCAGCTAACTAGCTTGGTTGTATAGCCTTATTGAAATGTAAAAATCTCTATGGGTAGAAACGTCATAGCTGCACGATGTTCTAAGGGTTGGAGTATTTGACTCCAGTCTCTACGTCCTTGAGGCGATAGACGCCACCTGGAATCACTTCGGTGACGATGTAGGGTCCCTCCCAAGGGTATTCGAGTTTCAAGTGACCTTTCTGCTTAAGTCAGGATGAGGTCACCTTTGACGAAGAATCTTGGGCGCAGCTGGCGGCTGTGGTAGTTGCGGAAGCTCTGCTGGTACACCATCGAACGTACGGTAGCAATGTCGCGTGCCTCGTCCAGCAAGTCGATGTCATTTTTGAGTGCTTCCATGGATTCGGCTTTGTTGTAAGCAACGACCCATGGGGCCTTGTAGTGCACTTCGGCGGGTAACACCGCCTCAACGTCATGCACCATGAAGAAAGGTGTGTACCTGGTGCTGTTGTTTGGAGTTGTGCGCAGGCTCCATAACACCGAGGGGAGATCCTCATACCATGCTCTGGTGACTCGCTCGAGAGGCTGGAGGAGTCGCTTCTAGATGCCATTGCAGATGAGGCCGTTGGCCTTTTCGACTTGACCGTTGGTCTAGGAGTGCGCAACGAAGTCGTAGCTGATGTCGATGCCCATGTTATCATAGAAATCCCAGAATTCCTTTGAGGTGAAGTTTGTTCTGTTGTCGGTGATGATGTTGTGTGGCACCCCAAACCTATAGACGATGGACTCAAAGAACTTGACGGCGGTGGTGCCGGTTTGGTTGGTGACGGGTGTGGCCTCGATCCACTTGGTGAACTTGTCTACCACGACAAGGAGGAAGATGTATCCCCAAGGCGGAACTTTTGCAACTTGTTGACCATGTCGAATCCCCACTGCACGAAAGGCCAAACCAGTGATATGGGTCGCAGCTCATTGCCTGGCTAGTGTGGCTTGTCTACGAAACTTTGGTAGGCATTGCACTTGGTGACGATGTCCTTGGCATCACGCATTGTAGTTGTTGGGTCCGCAGCATAGAAAACAAAAAAATTCCTACGGTGTGAACTACACGCCAAGATCTATCTACTAGGTACAAAGCAACGGGTGGACATACATCCAACGAGAACTTACCCTCGTAGACAACGAGCTTTGTTAACGAGTAGGAACTCGTGGTTGATGTACTCGTACACTTGCCGATCTCAAGATCGTGTTGAAGTCCAGCAGGTCCGGCTCCAGCACGTCCATCAGATCCAGCTCCAGCACCACCAAGTCCAGCACCGCAAAGCAGCGGTGCATCCGTGATCGCACACATGTCCGGTACCCCGACAACCTCCGTCCCTCGCTCTAGCAAAGCAGCGGAAGCAACAACTCCTTTCCAGATAAAGCCACTGGGAACATGTATCTCGCTAATCCGAGACCATGGGGGAATAATATTAGAGAGGGAGAGAGATCCTTCACAAGGAGGTGTGTGTGAGAAGTGAGGAGGGGGTGGCCTTTTATAGGAGGAGGGGGTGCCCCTCCTTCATGGCCGGCGCATGGAGGGGGTGACCCTTCACCTCCTCCATTCATGTGGTGGTAACCCCTCCACATTAAAATGCCCCTTCACATTCTCTTTTAAAGTCTCCACTTTAAATGCATTAAATTTCTCCAAATTTAATGCTCTCTCATTTAATAAAACTCTTTTATTATTTTTATTCAGAAATTTGTTAATTACTTTAATTAACAAACATTCACATAAAACACCCTGCAACATTTCAATATTATATGCAGAACCAATTTCAGCAATTTCACCCGAAACAGTTTTGGTGTCTATTGAAATAATTCCAGCGCTTTCTTAAATCTTTATCTGAAACATATTTGCTCCAAATGGTGTCGGTATCCCTTAAGTGTGTCACCCTATGGTTCACGAATAATGCAGACATGATCGAGACCCCTCTCCGATCAATAATCAGCAGCGAGACCAGGAGATCCATACTGACTCCTACACATTCAACAATGACTTCTGTGATCGTGAGAACCTTTAACGCTAGTAACTAAATCCCTTTGTCCCGTGATATATTACATGTCCGAGATTCAATCATCGGTATCTCCATACCTAGTTTGATCTCGTTACCGACATGCACTCTTTTCTCGTTCCCGTGATATAACATTCTAGTGATCACATCACTTGCTTGCAAGCTATTTCAATGTGATATCACCGAGAGGGCCCAGAGTATATCTATCCGTCATCGGGATGGACAAATCCCACTCTTGATCCATGAGCCTCAACATAACACCTTCGTAGCACTGAACCCACCTTTATAGTCACCCTGTTACGGTGTGACGTTTGATGTTATCAAGATACTCTTCCGGTGTTAGCAATTAACATGATCTCATGGTCTAAGGATAAAGATTACTTCGTATGATGTTATAGCAATATAAACATAATGACTTTTATTGTAATGCTATACTTCGGATGAATGTTCATCACATCATTCCACCAATGGTGTGACCTTGTTATTAACAACATCCAATGTCCATGATCAGGAAACCTTGATCATCTTGTTAATCAACAAGCTAGTCTATAAGAGAGGCATAACTAGGAACCCTTTTTGTTTATTAAACACACATGTATTTATGTTTCCGATCAATACAATTCTAGCATGTAAAATAAACATTTATCATAAACATGGAATAAGATAATAACCACTTTATTATTGCCTCTCGGGCATATTCCCTTCAGTCTCCCACTTGCACTAGAGTCAATAATCTAGTTTTAAAAACTTTGCGTATTGAACACCTATGTCTTTCTGGTGTTGCATATACGCTATTGCTAGTGGTTAACATAATCTCTGGATCTGACAGTTTCAGGTCCGTGTGTATTTGCATGTCTCTGCGTCTCTACGCATCACTCATTCTCAAATGAGATGGCATTGTATAGATTTGGTCCTTTGGTGAGACCTTTAGTTCGTTCGGCTCAAAATATGTTGATATTATTGTCACACAATATATCTTCATAGTATTAGCCCACTTTGAACCACACCTAGTTTGATAACAAACTACTTAACACAAATGCCCTCCTATGCTGCTACTATAGTAGTCATATACTTAGCCTTTTGTTGTAGTATCCGTCACAATATCTCAACTTTGGAACTCATCCAAATCCATCATGGAACATCCTTTACATTATATTGTGCCACCCATAGTCTAAATTGAGATAAATTTAATTTGTATCTTGTGACAAAACTAGTATCAATGTAACACTTTACAGTGAACTACCTTTAACTATTTGTCACTTATACATTATATATTCTTAGTTCTTCCAAAGCTCATAAGAATATCTTTACTATTGTCCAATGATCATCTTATGAATCATTCTGGTATATGCTCATAACATTTAGAGCATAGGACATTCTGGATATATACATATCTTGGTATAATCGATCAAAATCTTCATGTGATTTTACTCACCAAGTGTTGAAACACTTGAATTTTGATACAATCCTTTCCATGCAGCAAGAACCTTTCTTGTTGTTTCCATATTGAACCCTTTCAATATCTCATATATGTATGTCTAGCACAACCATATTAGCGCCTTAATCTATCCATATAGATATTGATGCCTAATATTCCGGGTTTGCCCAAGTCTTTCATCGAAATCTTATTTTAATGAAATTCTTAACTTGTGTCAATACAAGATACATCATTTCCAATCAACAATATGTCCTCTACATAATGTATTAGAAATATGTCTTAGTGCTCCCACTTAATTTCTTGCAAATGCAAGCATCTTCATCATCTTCGATGAATTTAAACTCTTTTAACAGTTTCATCATGGTGAAGATTCCAACTCCGCTATGCTTACTTCAACTATTGAAGTTTACATTCCCTTTTAGCACCCTTTGAATTAACAAAACCCTTCGGACCATGTCATGTACATTTCCTAGGTTACCATACTATTAGAAGAACTTTGTTTTGTTTATTCAACTACCATATACCAAATTATATGTAGTGGTTGCTACATTAATCCGTCAAGACTATATATCGCTATGAAAGATCAAATCTTGTCATAGTCAACTCCTTGAACATTGTCATAAACTTCTTTTCGACATGTCGACTATTTCATAGATGTTAAACATCCATGTCTTATTTCTTTATAGATCCAAACACGACCGATAGGCTTCACGCCTTTCCGGAGGGTCTTCCAAGTTCAGAAACTTGTTTTCTCGTGTATGGATACTATCACGGATTCTATGACTTCTAGTCATTTTATGGAGTCAGGGCTCATCATCGCTTCTTTGCATGTAGTCGGTTCATCATTGTCAAAACAATAACGACTTGCTTATCAAATCTTACTATTTGATTATTACCGACCCACACGGTTCTATAGGAACTCTAATCTCCGAGATCATACCTTTTGTAATCACGAGAGCCATGAGCATTGTGGCCGCCACCGGGACACTTTCCGGCGCTGTGCTACTTAGCACATATAGCTAAGGTTCAACAACCTTATCAAAGTTCTACTGTCCTCCCACTTAACTTTTCACGAAAAATTCCTTCTCAAGAAACTTGACGTTCCAAGTAACAAACTCTTTTGTCCTCGGTGTTATGGAGAAATTTCCAACAAATTCTTTGGGATAACCTACAAAGACGTGCTTATCCGACTTTGGTTGTAAACATTTTACTTATGCATAGCATACCAAAATTTAATAAAAGACAATTCGGGTTTTATCCCAAACCATAACTCATATGGTGTCATTTCAATGGATCACGATGGTGCTCTTTTCAGTGTAAAAGCGGTAGTCTCTAAAGCTTCAATCCTTAAAACATAATGGCAGTTTTATAAATGACACCCTTGATCTTACCATGTCAAACATGTTTTGATTTTATCTCTCGAATATGCCATACTCCTATGGTTTATCGAGAAACACAAATCATGGAACAATTCCTCAAGTCTTAGGTGTTTTTGCTAAACATGTAACTCAAATATCTTCCTTTATGATCGAATCATAAACTCTTTATTTTCTTGTTACAATGATTTTCCACTTCATCTTGAAAGTCTTTGAATAATTTTCAAATGTTTCATACTTCTTCCTTATTAAGTAAATATACAGATATATTCACTCAAATTTTCGGAGAAAGCATATGAAGCAAAAAAGATCCATCGCATATGGCTACACATAATGGACTATGCACATCAACATGCACAATTTCCAATAAGCTAGTCATCCGTTCCTCTCTGGCCTATGGACGGAGTTTCAATTATCTCGAGGAAAGTCTCACATGCGTCAATTGATCAAAATCAAAGACTCCTAAAATCCATCAACATGGAGTTTCTTCATGTTTTCTTTCCAATATAATTTAAACAGCGATGTCACTTCATAAGTGATCTTTTAATCATTTGTCTTGCGACATTTTAGCAATAATGTTTATGGATGTAATTTCTCCAACTAGACTTGTAAAAGTTCATCCATCCTTTATGGAATACGGTAATTATGTGAACAACCATTGTTCTCGTAATACCGGAACAAAATAACAATTATTAAAACAAATCTTGAAGGCTAGGTTTGACGTCAACGAAAAACACAATAACACTTTATTTGTTTTCGATGAACATCATCACTTATTCTCTTGCTAGTTACTTAGGCCATTGTAGTTCATGAATTGCGTTGTCCTGTATGACACTTTATACCAACCAATTCGGTATCTAATACCGGTATCCAATACCTCAGAACCACATTGTTTAACAAGTAAGGAATACAACCATAACATGTATATCTTCTATATACCTAAGTTGGACATCTCCAACCTTTTATTTTCTGCCAAATATTTTATAGATTCTCTTTCAGCAATTCCTTTTCTTTTAAAAGAATCTATCAACATCAATAGTGGTGTCATCAACATGACACATGATACAAAGCGTATATAGTCAAATACTAATACCTTTGGACTTGCACTTTGAAGTGGATCACCATCATCAAATGTTTGGTGTTCTTTCAAAAATCCATCCTTTATTAATCTATTAGTGTAGTAAACATTTTACTTACATCTTCTATTCATCCTTATCATGACAACTTTCATGATCAAGCTACTATAGCCTATAAGGAAGAATCGCGAGTATAATATCAGTTCCCAAAACCTTTTTGGTAGATTCGGATGCCTAGCATCTCCATCCTTCACAAAATCTCATACAATATGAGAACATGTATTTTGCTAAATTATACTCTATCATAATGCAACCAAAAAACATTGTTTCAGATATCACAATATCTTTCACACATGATGGTTTCTGAAACAATTTTTATCTCCAATATAATCTTGATATTAAAACAACTTTTTGAACATCAATAATCATGGAGGCAAACATGATACTTTAGATACTAACATTGGAATTCTTACTCTTGATTTAATACTACTTATTAAACTTCATGGAGTAAATAGAGTTTGCTGAAAGTTTGCAATAGGACTTATAAACTTTAAATTGACATTCTAAACAATACAATACTAGTTCGTAAAGTAAATAACCAGAATTCTATAGTTCTATTATCTCAAATAAAAACTAAGCATAAGGTAGAAAACAAATGCCAATGACTACAACAAACTATGCAAATTCACTTTGATTTAATTTATGACAAATTTGGTTCGACTAATCCAAATTAGAAATGAACTCCCACTCAAAAACGACATCCCTCGTGTCTTTTTGGTGATTACATGAACCAAATCCACTACACCAAGTCCGATCATCACGTGAGTTGATGTAGCTTCAAAGGCGAGCATCTATATGGGCATCATATCAACTATATGACTCATGCTTGACCTTTCGGTCCGTGTTCCGAGGCCATGTCTGTACATGCTAGGCTCGCCAAGTAAGAACCTTAGTATTCGCGTGTGTAAAACTATCTTACACCCGTTCCTATGAAAGTGTAGATTCGAGTACACCCGAACATCACGTGATGTCTCGAAACACGATCCACAGAACGGTGCATACTTAAGGAAGAACACGTTTTTATCTTGATATCTAAATGAGGGATCATCTTATAATGCTACAGAAAACGCCAAACTAGTAGTATAAGATGCTAACATCTAATGTGTAAAGTGAGATGATATGGTCCATGCATTTGATCTCTCTCACTTGCATCGTGGTATGATCTCTATCATTCCTTTGTGTGTAAGGCCAAGGTCTGTGGAACTTACACGTTGAGTGTATTGTAAGAGTATCTATCATACATCTACTTACAATAATACCATATCAAGACACTAGCCCAGCAACGATCTAAACTAGACGCCTCTAATTTATCAATTGCAAGTTTTACGTGGCTTAGGGCTTTCGGAGATAGAACCGTTCTTACTTACGAACATGAACCACAACGAGGATAACCAAGTTATTAGCAACTCGTTGTAAATCAGATATTGACTATAGTAGGAGAGACAGACACCCACCAGCCACTTATGCAAAACTAGTTGCATGTCAGTCGTGGAACCGGTCTCATGTACGATGACATGTAAGGTTGGTCCGGGCCGCTTCATCCCACTATGCCACCAATATCCAAAATACATAGAAGATGCAATAACATGATCATCATCACCCACATATAAACATATGTGTACTACCCGTGCAAAGCACCTACGCATAGATTAGGCTCTAATACCACTGTTGGGTCCACAGCATAGAAAACAAAAAATTCCTACGGTGTGAACTACACGCCAAGATCTATCTACTAGGTACAAAGCAACGGGTGGACATACATCCAACGAGAACTTACCCTCGTAGACAACGAGCTTTGTTAACGAGTAGGAACTCGTGGTTGATGTAGTCGTACACTTGTCGATCTCAAGATCGTGATGAAGTCCAGCAGGTCCGGCTCTAGCACGTCCATCAGATCCAGCTCCAGCACCACCAAGTCCAGCACCGCAAAGCAGCGGTGCATCCGTGATCGCACACACGTCCGGTACCCCGACAACCTCCATCCCTCGCTCCAGCAAAGCAGCGGAAGCAGCAACTCCTTTCCAGATTAAGCCACCGGGAACATGTATCTCGCTAATCCGAGACCATGGGGGAATAATACTAGAGGGGGAGAGAGATCCTTCACAAGGAGGTGTGAGTGAGAAGTGAGGAGGGGGTGGCCTTTTATAGGAGGAGGGGGGGTGCCCCTCCTTCATGGCCGGCGCATGGAGGGGGTGACCCTTCACCTCCTCCATTCATGTGGTGGTAACCCCTCCACATTAAAATGCCCCTTCACATTCTCTTTTAAAGTCTCCACTTTAAATGCATTAAATTTCTCCAAATTTAATGCTCTCTCATTTAATAAAACTCTTTTATTATTTTTATTCAGAATTTTGTTAATTACTTTAATTAACAAACATTCATATAAAACCCCCTGCAACATTTCAATATTATATGCAGAACCAATTTCAGCAATTTCTTAAATCTTTATCTGAAACATATTTGCTCCAAATGGTGTCGGTATCCCTTAAGTGTGTCACCCTACGGTTCGCGAATAATGCAGACATGATCGAGACCCCTCTCCGATCAATAATCAGCAGCGGGACCTGGAGATCCATACTGACTCCTACACATTCAACGATGACTTCTGTGATCGTGAGAACCTTTAACACTAGTAACTAAATCCCTTTGTCCCGCGATATATTATATGTCCGAGATTCGATCATCGGTATATCCATACCTAGTTTGATCTCATTACCGACATGCATTCTTTTCTCGTTCCCGTGATATAACATTCTAGTGATCACATCACTTGCTTGCAAGCTATTTCAATGTGATATCACCGAGAGGGCCTAGAGTATATCTATCCGTCATCGGTATGGACAAATCCCACTCTTGATCCATGAGCCTCAACATAACACCTTCGTAGCACTGAACCCACCTTTATAGTCACCCTGTTACGGTGTGACGTTTGATGTTATCAAGATACTCTTCCGGTGTTAGCAATTAACATGATCTCATGGTCTAAGGATAAAGATTACTTCGTATGATGTTATAGCAATATAAACATAATGACTTTGATCGTAATGCTATACTTAGGATGAATGTTCATCACATCATTCCACCAATGGTGTGACCTTGTTATTAACAACATCCAATGTCCATGATCAGGAAACCTTGATCATCTTGTTAATCAACAATCTAGTCTATAAGAGAGGCATAACTAGGAACCCTTTTTGTTTATTAAACACACATGTATTGATGTTTTCGATCAATACAATTCTAGCATGTAAAATAAACATTTATCATAAACATGGAATAAGATAATAACCACTTTATTATTGCCTCTCGGGCATATTACCTTCAGTAGTTGGCTAGTACAAACCAGCTTGTAGGTCCTTGGCTATGAGTGCGCGACTACCTGCGTGATGCCCATAAGTGCCTTCATGGATGTCGAGGAGGATGCTTCTGCCGTCTCCGTTGGTGACGGACCGTTGAAGAACTCCGGTGATGTTGCGCTTGTAAATCTCGCCATTGATGATGGTGAAAGCCTTTGAGCGATGGCTGATGTGTCGTGCGTTAGTCGAGTCGTCCGACAACTTTTGGCTGAGCATATACGTGATGTACGGCTGAGTCCAGGAGGGCTCGATGAGCATGACCTCCATGGGTCCTTCGGTTGGAGGATCTAACTCCTCTCTGATTGGTGCTTCTGCCTTGTCGGGTGGTGTAGCCCCCGAGTCCGTCGCAGGTTTTGGTGGCCCAGTGGATGACTTGACCTTGATGGAGAGCTCGCATATTTGTTCCAAGAATACTCCGGGTAGTACCAGGGCGCTGGTGGAGACTATGTTGGCCAATTGGTCAGCCTCGTCATTGCTTTCACGGCCAATGTGCCAGAGCTCGCAGCCGTCGAAGCCTCCTTTGAGTGAGTTGTAGCGGTCGCGGTAGGCAATCATATTGTCGTTGATGGCGTTGCACTTATTGATTGTTTGCTGTACAATGAGGTAGGAGTTGTCGTATATCGTCAGGCGAGTGGCACCGCAAGCCTTTGTCATACGCATCCCATGGACGAGGGCCTCATACTCTGCGTTGTTGTTTAATGCGTAGTTCACCCGTAGTACGTACCGCATCTTGTCACCTTGCGGGGATGTCAATATGACACCGGCACCCGCTCATTCTCGGTGCTTGGATCCATCGAAGTGCATTGTCCAAACACTTGACATGTCTGGGGTGTCAGGCAGTTTGACCTCCATCCAATGGACCAGGAAATCCGGGAGCGTCTGCGACTTTATCGCTGTGTGGCGCTCGTAGGTGATGTCCCATGGGAACAACTCAATCCCCCAAAGGGATACTCGCCATGTTGCTCCAGGGTTGTTGAGGACATGAGATAATGGAGCATCTTTGACCTCCACTATCCAATGCTCCATGAAGTAGTGGCGCAATTGACGTGCTGTCATGAACACGCCGTACACCAACTTCTGATAGTGCAGGTACTGCTGCTTGGTGGGCGTGAGCACCTCGCTGAGGTAGTACACGGGCCACTGTACCCCGTGTATCTTGCCTTCTTTAGCCCTTTTGATGAAAAGCGCGGTACTGGCCACCTGGTGTGTGGCGGATATGTATAGCAACATAGGTTCCTTCTCCTAGGGAGTGACCAGGACCGGCGAGGTTAATAGTAGGCGCTTGAGGTCGTCGAAGGCTTCTTGTGCTTTGTCGATCCACTCGAACTTGTCTGTCTTGTAGAGGAGTTGGTAGAAGGGGAGGGCCTTTTCGCTCATCCGACTGATGAACCTGTTGAGGGCCATTGTTCGCCCAGACAGCTACTGGACGCCTTTGATATTCTTTGGCTTCTCCATGGCTAGTATAGCCTTGATTTTCTTAGGGTTCGCCTCGATTCCCCTTGCAGAGATGAGGTACCCGAGTAGTTTTTATAATAAAAGCAACCTTTGAAGAAATGTTTATGAAACCGTCATAATCTACGACCTTTGGTCTATGGTTGTAGATTATGCATCAAACACTCCTTTTAGTGAACTTGCTGAGTACGCTCATACTCAACCATACCTTCTTAAACCTTGCTAGATTCTAAGCCAATGAAGACGATGTCAACACTAAATAATGATCGAAAGGATCATTACAAGAAGCTAAAGTTCTTCAATTAAGTCTATGAAGTCTACATACATCAATTGAAGTGAAGACGAAGTTCCTGATTAGATAGGAGTATAATCTCTAGCCATAGAACCTACTTCTGTAGATCTTTGTTGTAGCAACAATTGCAAGTCGAACGGTCTAGATAGTAGTCTTATTCATTTGATAGTTATGTGTTGTTGTTTCTAGTTCTTATTTATAAGAATTTTATTTCTCTTTGTAGTTAAGATTCTCTTTGGATCTTTTGTAATCTTTGAGTTGTAATCTATAGTCATGTCTTGGACCCACGATGTTTTTGTTGTACCACTTTGAGGGATGTAATACTGGTGAAATAATGTTTTATTAGTGTTATGTCAACGACTATAGAATCTACATCATGCAGTGGTATGCTGGGTTACCGCATTTCACTTTTCTAGATTTCTACCTATTCTCAATAGAATTCCGAGCCTAGGGTTTTCCTTTAGTTGAATGTCTTATAGGATGATTTCTAGTATTTCTATTGGTTTGGTTTTCCTACTTGATCTAGTTAAAATTTCTAGTAGATGACGACAATTTGCTATTGGTTTATATTGGATATTGTGATAGTTCTTAGGAACTGTTGGTGATCTATTCTACAGGTTTCTTAATGAATCTGTTGGGTTCCAAATGTTTACTATGAATTTTTTAATTCTGTTTGTCAGTTTATTCAAGGTTTTGCTGTTCTATTACACAGGCTCAGAGTTTGGGATTCATTCCTAGACTCTACCTTAAGGATTCTTATATTAAATGGTTTTTCCTTAGGGTAGAACCAACATTTTAACCATAACAATTGTTTTCTTTGGTGTTTGTGTTTACAGGTTAAAGATCAAGTTCTGGATCAAGGTTTGGGAAGATATATAGATAGTATAGGGATTTTAGTTAGGCTTTTACTTTTATTTTTGATTCTGTTGTAATTTTGGATCATGTACTCACATTCAAATATGAATAAAGATCATTTTCCTTCATAATCAAGTGACTGTGACTTCTCACTCTTATTATTTATGGTTGTGTGGTTAAAAGTTTTAAATGGAACATTTATATTCCATTTTCTATGATTTATGTTTGAATGTGTGGAATTTGAATTGAATTGAAGTTTGACTTAGGTCAAATTCCACTATGAACGCATCCAAATTATTTGAAGTTTGAAATTTGAATAATGTTTCAATTCCCAACGACCTTTTGGTTGCTAACAACCTCACTAGAACCATATTCAAATAAGTTATAAAAAAATTCAAGTTGACCCAAACTTTCTAAATGCATGCTATGCACAATCATAATTCACATATCTACCCTTTCCTATAATATATAACCCTATGTCATTACAGCGGTGGCCTCTTCTTCATCAGCGGCCGCATCTTCTTCCTCGGCGGCCGCATCTGTGGCCAAGGCGGCAGGAACGGCCCCTACATTTGTCGGGCTAACCCTCAACGAACCGACAAGGGGTTTTTCACCCGTGCTGGCGGCCCCAACCCCCACACCTGATGTGTTGTCTCTCGCTCCGGTGCCGCCTGCAGTTGCTCCTGGAGCATCGACTCCAGCCGCGTTGTCCACTGTAAGTTACCGATTTTACCAAATTCATTTAGCAGTTACGGTTTGTGCGATTGGAGTGCACAAATCGAATCAGAAATTTGGATTGGGTTATGGTTAGGGATTCAATCGACCAAGCTAGGATTCGATAGCGTTTCGTGAGCATTTTTTTTAGGGATTTCATTGCGTGCAATCGCAATTGGGGATTCAAAATGCCGAAATGCCCCAGAGGATTCGAACTGCTGAAATTCCATAGTTATACTAGTTCATGTGCATTGTACTAGTTCGTGTCAACTTAGATTTATGTGTATTGCCCTATTTGGGAAAATTGTTAGGGCATTTTACTAGTTCATGTGAACTTGTGTTCACGTGCATTGCCCAATTTGGAAAACTTTATCATGTGTCTTGTGCTAGTTCATGTGAACTTGTATTCATGTGCATTACTAAATTTGGGAAACTAGATCATGTGCATTGACCAATTTGGGAAACTAGATCATGTGCATTGTGCTTGTTCATGTCAACTATGATTCATGTGCATTGCCCAATTTGGAAAACTAGATCATGTGTATTGTGCCTGTTCATATCAACTTTGATTCATGTGCATTGCCCGATTTGGGAAACTGTACTAGCATAGCTAAATTTGGACTGATTCATATGTTGTGCCTCATATTTTTATGCTTCCTGCCAAGGTTCTGAAGATCGTCTATGATACGGTCGGGAGGGCTGGCATCCCCCACCAGGGTATCAGGACATGCTCCTTGTCAACCGCTAGCATAGGGCAATGAAGCCACCGGTGCTCGGTAGGATGGAGGCGGCGCACCAGCCGACCATCAAGCACGACCGTCAGCCCAAGCTAGGGCACCATCCCAGGGCCGAGATCCCTCGCCGGTTCATCATGCAGCTGGACGAGGCTGGCCTCGACATGCTGCTAATACCACTGGCATTCCAGAAGGGCCTCAGGGACTGGATCAAGATCCCACTGCCCCGCGTCATGTCGTTGTGAGCCTGCCGCTGGTGCAACGAATGGGTACATGTGGACTGGTTCGGCGGTCAGGTGGCGCCGAGGAAGAACTGGCCTGAGCTAGTGTACAAGTACGACCTCCAGCACGACAATGTCGTGGAGTTCAAGCTCAAGGCGTTCGTCGTGCAGATGACAATCTATAAGGCCAGGTCCTCCAACGCCAGGCAGTACACCTGGCCTGACCATGGCTAGACGAGGGGCCTGGGATCTACCGCTGCAGATCACGAGCTGAGCTCGGTCGGGACATCGATGCTCATCAGATCCGATGGCATTGCTACAGAGGACAACCGCCTGAGTTCAGCACGGTGGAGGATAGCACAAGATATCATACTTAAATAGGAAAAGCTGACAAGAAATAGCCAGTGGCACTCCTGCCGAATCTGGTAATGCCTGGACCGATCCATCTTTCCCGATTTACCAGTAGGGGGTGACGGTGGCAGACACGGCCCACGTGACACGTGTACTCTCCAGGCCCTGTTTCCTCCCGCTCCGGCTCCCTTCTCCGGCCCGGTGCACCAGCTCCATCGTGCACGTATACCGTGTAGTGTGGACTTCAGAACCGTGCTACTGCTAGAGTGGTGTCTGGTATTTTTTGCTGCTTTTTCTCTACTATCTAAAAAGTACAAAGGGGTTCCGTTTTCTGTCAATCTCAGCACTACGTCGCTTCCTTCGTCGCGCTCCCTCGCGCTAACGTTTCCTCCGACATGTGGGCCTTCGAGCACGCGACTCTCTCTTTCTCTGTCAACGCAATCAGCATTTCCCTCGACCAGTCTCCCCCTCTCACACTTCCGCCGCCGCAAATTGGCCGCACCGTTGCCGCGATCCAAAGGGGGACTAGCCTGCCTCTTCGGAGGGGTGACCGTGGAGGGATGAGGATGGCCAGAATCGCGCGTCTACCTTCAACACCTATGCCATGGCGCTCACCTCCGATCCCCTCGAGAAGGCCGTTGCTTCCCGTACCTACATCATACGGGATTGGTTCTGTCGTCCTTGGCAATACGTCTCGCCCTTCGTCCGAAATCCCTTCTCCACATGCCCCAGACGCCAGACCCCAGCCACCCTCCCGTTCCCGCATCACGCCGAGGCCGCCGCCTGCTCCCCCGGCGCACTTTGTCGTAGCTCCCGGTTTGCCGCCCCCACCCACATCGCCGCACGTAGCTTTGCTCCACTTCAGACTTGCAGATCTGTCCCATCGGCCGACAGAAGCTGACTAGAAGATCTGTCGCCTGATCGATGGACGAGGCAGCGTTGGCTGAGGAGAAGGCATTCGCCACGGTGCCGGCGAAGCCAAGGGCGGTGGGGGCCGGTCGGCACGGTTGTGGGCTCTCGGCCATCTCCACGGCGCGGCCAGTACCACGATGGTCTATCGCCGAAGATTATCCCGCAGATTTATCCCAATCAGTACGTGCGTCTTTCATCTCACACAGGTATTTTACAGCCTCTGCACTATGTTGAATACTTGACTCTTGCTCTCCTTACTACAAATAATCCTATCACAAAATCTGAGCGGACCGGGAGTCGTAGGTGCGCTTGACACCAACGTCCATCAGTGCTCAGAGGTCAACGCTGATTGATGTTGTAATATCTGGTTCGTCTGCAAGGCTGATCCATGCTGGCAGCTTTTTGGATTTTTTCTGGCTAATAATTGATTGCAAAGTTAAAAACAAATTATGGCTTAGTTTTTTCCTTACAAAATTTACTTTAATAAACTGACTCGGTTTTTCTATCTTCTAGCTGTGCATCATGTGAGAACATGGGGTGTATTTAGAGGAGATATTATGGAATTGCATAGATGCTTATGCATATCACTCCATTATAAAGCTTGTTGCCATCATTAAGTTAGGATTATCTGAACCTTTTGCAGTAGAACTTGTCTGATGTACTGTTAGGTGAGAACATAGATAAAGAGGCTGAGAGCTCTAGACCTGATGTTTTTGGCACAAATTTTTTCACCAAACAAATAAAAGGAGTTATTGTATGCTTGAAAATGAATCCATGGCTGATAGATGCCTAAGGTGTTTAAGCATGCAAATGGAAGCTGTGTGAGTCATGTCTTAAATATTTCTTTCTTGATCGAGGAAAGTATCACTTTAACTTGTTCCTCACACCAACAAATAATCAAATGTACACTTATCTTTTTTACCTAGAAGCTTGATCACTATTATGATGGTCTGTCATCCCTCTTAGGTTCAGATGGTCAGACATCCTTCCATTGAATCAGCGCAGTAGTGGCGATGGGGATGATTTTGAACTTGAGGAACAACTTCGAGCTTGGCGAACCCGTAGATGTTGCGGTCCGACAAGGCGGGGGAGGCCTTAAGAGGAGAGGTAGGAGAAGGTGAGAAGAGGGAGATGGGACACTGGCTAACTGATGTGGTTCGTTGAGGCCAGAGCGCGAGCGGCACATAGTGGTTTGTCTGGTCTAAAACAGAATTCCACTTGTGCTTTCCAATATGTCTGTTTTGGAGGATCTAAATCTTGAACGACCGTACTCTCCTTGACCCATAGATGCACCGGGAAAAACACAGTACACATATCAAAGGTACACAATGCATTCTTCTTAGTGTTTTCTTATTGTTTTCCTACAGGCCCATTTTAAATTTCATGTCAGCTCTATTTATTCCAGTTTCATGGTTGGACTTGTTGTTCCCAGAATGCAATGCTTGCTCTCTATATATAATGCATCCATTAAAATTTATCATCCTGAAGAAAACATGCATTACATACACAATTCTGTTTACAACATTTACCGTGCTTATCGATGTAAACACTATATTTAGTTTTAGACCGGTCTATCTCTACTACCTAAAAATAATGTTAGGTACCGTGGTCGACCGATACATCTCTTCCTTCGTCAAATGCTCCGTCCCACTCTTCCTTCGCAAGCGTACTCCCCGCCCACAAATGATGCCATGAATTGGGGCACCCAGTGCCACGCACCACCTCCCCACATTAGCCCCACTTTGATGAGGACGGGGGAAGGCCCTTCATGTCTATCGCACCTTGCCATGGCACCCATCATCCCGACAGGAGAACCCTAACGGAGGTGCACCGCTGCCACGTCCTGTCTTCCACCACCACATCCCTCACACTTCCCATATCACGCTGATCTCACAAATGCCAGTCCCACTGCTACCGCCATGGCCTGGAGAGCTTGAACCCCACCGTCGCCTATGTTCTGTAGGAGAAGCACACCACTGGGCTCTCGGTGGAGGGGGGAGGTTGAGGATTTCGAGGTGCTGTTTGGGGGATTAGAATTAGAGTTCGGAGATGATGAGGAGGTGATTGAAAGAGACGGGGTCATCAAGATCAAACCTCCCACCATAGGGGTTGCGGCTACCGCCACATCGTTCTAGGTTTGGCCACTTGCTCTGAAGTGTAGTAGTAAAATATTGACCCGTCTTGTCAAATTTCCAATGAGCATGCAACACCTTCGCCGAAGACTTTTGAGGCTGCTCTTCTTTTCTCCTGCCAGCCTGTCGTCTGGCCACCTCTGCTAGACTCATTAAATTCCAGAATTTGTTGTTTCCCATATGTCACCTATATCTGCCTATGATATTCTCGTTCTCGGGCACACGCATATGAAGAGGATGGAGCCTAATGGCTATGCACTATATCCCCATCTTGTTCCTCCTATTCTTGAGTTCATCCTACAATTCCGATGATAGCCAATCTAAAGTATTTTGTTGTAAATTTACATCATGTTTATCAGCAAGTTCAATTTATTGTCCTTTAGTTGATTATTTTGGAACCCGTACTATATTGGTTGGCTAACCGTTTAAATTTTAAAAACATGACGTTGTCAAAGGTGGATTTGAATATTTTTTCAGATATCTCTGCATATTTCCTCCTTTCCACAGGATCCAGGCATATCCAAGATGGTCAACCAGACGACCATACAGCAGGACAAGGTGTTTATTTTCTCACATTGCTATGAGGATGAGTCATCAATTTGTTCAGGTTGCATCTTTGCAGAGGGCTTATGTGAGCCTCAAGTCGAGGAAGAAGTTTGAAGTCACCACCGAAGTCAGGCGCTCCTCCAGTGCCAGAACCATTCTGGTTTCCTACAAGGATGATGTGAGTTATTAACGGCTTATGAATTTTTCTTTGTGTGTCATACTGACAACTTATTAATCAACACTCTGATGCGCTGGAGTTGTTTAATTTATTGCACAATGTATCATCGTTGTTAGTCGATCTTCATATGAAACATTGATGTGTATGTATAGTCTGTAGTGTTTTGCCTAATTTTGAGGATGAGATCTCTCATCCTGTGTCTATCCGTGTAGAGGTAATAAGAAAGGCGAGGACGAAATGACATATCTGTTTTTCTCAAAAGTTGAGTACATGTTTTCTGTAGTATCTATCTTATTTTGTTACTTTTGTAAGTTTCTCCATCGGTACTGATCATGTTTGCTCCATTGTTTTTTCCCCTGGTATTTTCCAAGCTCTACTAATTAATGGGTGTTTGTACCTCACTGATCCAGGTAATTGAGTTTACCTCTTCCATGCACCGGATGGAATTGTATCTGTTGATGGAGGAGCTCGAGAGCTTGAATACAAGATCAGATAAATGCTCACCTGGCAAGAGAAGTTTCTTCCTAATAACTACGATCGTCTGTCAATCTTTCCCACTCATGTCCGTGGTGTTTAGACTTTTGATATCCCACGAGGCAACAAAGGGTCGGCCTGGTACTTCTTTTATTCGGGAGGTTAGGCATCTCTTTTATTCAGGAGGTTAGGCATCGGTGACAGTCTCCTTTTGGATGAAGGGCAAGAGCGCTAATTCCACTCATGTATGTTAGCATGATCCTCTCCAATTACTTTCAATGGCCATGCTCCTAGCCTCCACTTTTTAATGGTTTGGTGTCTTTCTTGAAATTTTCAGCTATGTACTTCTTTGGCCTTTTGCTCTTGGCAGCAGATTTTCATCAGATAGACATACCTGCCTATAATAAAGTGAGTTTTGTCAACTCAACAAAATTTGGCCATAATCACAGGTAGATATTAATCAAAGGCTCTTCATTTGAATATAAGCTAGAACTTTGCTCCTATCAAATATTTGTTTCACATCTCCATCAAATATAAGGATGCTTGTTTGATTGCACCTTTGCATAGATTAAACAATATGATGTTTTTGTTCCAAGTTGTGTGGATCAGCTAGATGACTAGAGATCATGTGGGATTCTGATGACCACACATGAAAGTATCTGACTTAGAGGAAACTAGATGGCACCGTCCTCTGCTAATAGCGTTTAAATTTTATGACGAGAGTGTTTGTTCGATGGTAGATTTATGGATTGTTTTGTCGCAACACATCAGCAACAAACCTAGCAGAACCATGAGGAATAAAACCACAAGCACACACATGACAACCCGCAAACCTAGCCTGATGGTGCAACAAAATCACCATTGGATATCACGGATACCACAGAACACAGCGTACAAGCATTAATATAACAACAAACAAGATATGCGGAGAACCAAAATAACAAAGCCAGGCAAAATTGAAAGAGTGAAAAATAAACTACAGACACGCTTCCAACCGTGGTGGCCTCGTGCCAACTGCCTAACATCCATCCAAGGAAGCAAAAAACTAATGACCCTAGCCACACCCGCCCAAACCTGTCGCGCCAAGAATACCGATGAAATTTAGAGCACACCCACACAATCAACAGTGAGATGCATACTCACTGAATCACTAACGACATGTGCACACCACACTCACAACGACAGGAACCGACCCACCATACGAACCGCAAATAATCGATCCAAGTAGTCGTCGCGCCATGCAGCCCAATGGCACACGCGCTGCCCAAAACAGCAGCAGCAAACCAATCACTCTAGCAATCACTCTAGCAATCGGATAAAATAGCCCATGAGATACACCCCACCCCCACCCCCAAATCCACAGGAACGACACACCACATCCACACACTGCCCCAACTCTCAGCCAATGGCTGCACCAACGACCAACACAGATCCACGGCACAAACACACCCATACATTGAACACGCCCTGCCGTCGGAGCCAATCCCCACAACATGAAAGATAAATGTGGAGCAAAGAAAAAGAACGCAAGCAGGCGTGGCGTCCGTGAGTAGATCCCGTCGGACCGACGAAGCAAAGGAGGCGAGGAAGAAGGAGGTCATCCCAACACAAAAGGAAACCACCGACATAGCGAGAAGAGCAGGAGAAAGGAGAAAGACCGATATGATGATCGAAGCGGCTGTGAAGTGACCCCGCACCCCGCGCTTCCCTTCCACGTAGAACACATGCGCCCACGCATGACCTGCCGCACACAGATTATAAATCCTAGCTCCGTCCATGGGTGGCGCGCCACTATGGTTAGGTGTTGGACGCGACATAAAAAGATAAGTGAGTGCATTGTCAACTGTAAGAAGAGAGATGGGTTCATACTTAAAAATAAGCCGTCAGTTGGACCAGAAAACCCGAACGGACATCCTGCCACTAGAATGGGATAAGATGTACGAACCGAACATAGTTGGTGGAAAAAACCGGGCGGTTAATTGGAGCGGTCG
This sequence comes from Avena sativa, assembly GCA_916181665.1. Taxonomy (NCBI): domain Eukaryota; kingdom Viridiplantae; phylum Streptophyta; class Magnoliopsida; order Poales; family Poaceae; genus Avena; species Avena sativa. The sequence continues at coordinate 619,632,009 of OV702288.1, read as the reverse complement.
AACCGGGTGACGAAACTCTCGAACGAGAAAACCACACACGCAGGATTTTGTACCCACGTATAGCAAAAGGCCAAATTACGGCCAATAATTAACTCGCCTCTACTATGTCCATGCCAACTCGAAGCATCTCAAACTATTGTACCTACTCCCTTCGTTCTAAAATAAGTGACTTGCATTTGTATAATTCGCATATATCTATATACTAAAACGCGTCTAGATACATGTGAATCTAGACAAATCCAAATTACTTATTTCAAGACGGAGAGAGTATATTTTTGGCTATATTAATCCATGATCTTGTATCAAACTTGTCGCTGATTCACACAAACCGGTTATATTTTTTCGAACAAGTGACCCGATGAACTAGCGGCCTAGCCGGTTTACTCACCAGTCTAGCTGGTTTACTCATCAGTCTAGCCTTCAAAATTATATATATGGATGAGTGGGTCAGCATATGTGTGTGCTATCACTATTTGGTTGGAGGACCTTAGGAGAAAGGAGAGGCCACCAATTCTAGGGAGCTTAGTACTTGTAAGGATTGCAGTGTAGAGATTGTATCTGCTAATAACTCATCATACTCCATGATCACCATTGTTTAAAGGTAGCGGTCTTTTGAAAAACTCTTGTTTTAATAATTCTACCATATGCATAGGTGCAAGTAATCCTCATATGATTCTACTGATACGTGTACAAGATCCAGGACCCATTTAGTTCTTCAATAACTTTCTTAAAACTATGTTGTATTTAGTACGCATCAGCCATATGGTATTTGTTCCAAGCTGTTCAAATCATCCATATAGTATTTGTATGACAGTAAGAACTTCCTGTATGGAACAAGAAATAGCGTGAGTTTATCCTGCATTGGAACTAATGAAGTACCTCTTCATGTCTAGAAATTTTGCGGCATGTGTAGACCCATACATCACACGGAGCCTTTTTTTGTTGGCACTTTTCTTTGCGTATGAGCTGAACCATGAATGGAATAAATATTGTGGGCATAGACTAAATTTTTTGTATTATCCATGGAGTAACTTTATCCCTCTTTTTCTTTCCTTTCTTTTGAAATCTAGGTATCTGATCAACCAGGGGAAAAGGATCATGCATCAACACAAAGAATAACCTCAGTACCTGGCCCAACATCCTCGACCTCAACCTCAAGCAAAGGTACCTACCAGCCCCATTCATTTCTTTCAAAATCTATCTCATTAATTCATTTTTATTCATGAAATTTATTTTTCAAATATTTTCTACTTCCATTCTATAATATATACCTAACGTCATGTTTGTAGATCTTGCATAAGTTTTTCATTGCGGCAAACGAGGATGCACTGTCATGGTGCAACCTCAAGGGGCTCAACAAGCCGATGGTCAAGAGGATCAAGGTGCGTAGGCCAAGCCAGATTACAGTTTCTCCACCCTTTCCTCTGAAGATTTAAGTAGTTTGTAGAATGCGAAGTGAAAACTTGTCAATGGAGATTTCTATCTTGCCAAAGTCAAGGTTAGTGTTTCTAGCTGCATATTTTGGGAGGATCCAGGCAAGATTGAGCTGGTGCAGTTCTTGGCTCATCACTAAGTTACACTCTGATTCAAAAGGATGGCTTTAGAGGCTTTAATTTCTGGTGTTTCTTTGGGCAGATTAGCTTTTATCGCTTTACAGTTTTTACAGAAGTGTTTAACTTCCTTCTATATGTTTTTGCTGGATTAGTGTGGTTGATATAAAAGTATTTTATCAAAAAATAACATGTAGTTATGGGCCCTTGTATATCCAATTTCAACTTCATATAGCTTAGTTTGAGCATTTTACCGATAGATGGAGTGTTGCTGATTGTGGCCTTTCGTGAGCGCCTATGGCTTCATTGAGAGTTGTTTTTATGCCTCTCCTTATATAAAATCCTTCCAAGCTTGTCAAACAAAATTAATAAAAAACATCCAAGAAGAATGCCAATTGGGAGATGTCCAAGAAGAATGTGAAGGCAAAGATGACATCTCCGGTGCAGCTGGTAACCACTTCCACAAGTGTAAGCTTCATTTGTATTATCTGGAAGTACACCATCTTTGAAACGCAGACACTATGAAACAACTTCAACTTTTTATGCAAAGCAGATGTGAGGACTGAGGACTGAAGCAAGTAGTGTTGTAATTTTTCTTCATTGAGTAGTAGCAATCTTATGGGTTACACTAATTGAATGTAGGTAGTATTAGGCAGGAAAATTGAGGACGTGACACAAGTTATTTTAGGTGTGGTACACATCAGTGTACCAGTCAGATAGAACATGCAGGAGATTCAACGGACCTTAGTAGAAGCCACTAGAGGGATATGCGAAAGTAAATGTTGATGCTATCTGGGATGTACAAACAGGCCAGGCAGGTATTGGAATTATGGTTGTGCAATCACAATGGTGCTCTGGTATGGTCAGCTTGGCAAATTGTCACCGGTTGTGCTAGCGTAGAAGAGGCAAGGCTTCTAGCCTGTTTTGAAGGATTGTGTCCGAGAGACAAGGTGCCAAGGCCTTGGGATTCTGGAATCAGATTGCGCTAATGTCATAGCAGCGTTGCATTCGAACAATGAGAACCTCTACCCTCTGGAGTATCCTTGCGGAGACACAAGCCATCTTGTGAGGTAGACCTGATATCGAGCTTCGGAAGATGAACCGGTTGAGTAACAAAGCAACACATAGTTTAGCGCAATTAGGCAAGGATGACTGTGGTGTGTTAGATGAAGTCGGGCCATCCTGTGTGGCATCCCTGCTTGTTGACGATTGTATAAACACTGTTTTGCCGTGTTTAATAAAGCTCAACGGTTCCCCTAAAAGATTTGTGATTGTTCTTATGCTTGCCTTTTGTTTCTACCATAGTTTGGTTCAAATCCAAGTCTTCTCTTGCTCACTGCGTTTAAGGTCCAGCTGCTCAGGATCCTATGATCATCAACAGAGAACCACATCGTTTGGCCAAGGCCTTGCCTACTCTTGCATGGAATGGAATGGTCCTTTCTGAACTTAATTTTTTTTCTTCGAAAAATGTGTTCCACAAGTTAAACGAAAAGGAGTAGACAAGGAGAAGGATGTGATCTTCAAAACATTAGCATCTACTATTTGCAGATAGTGTGAAATAGGTAATTGGTGATGTTAAAGCTGAGCTTGTAAAGATCTATTTTTCTTGGTACCATACTATTTCGTAATTGAGTATAAGCATATTTGTAATACTCATGAACTGGTAAGATCTGAATCCGAATGATTTATGTTGTCCAATTGGCGTGCATATTGTTGTAATTTTTTCATTGAATATGACAAATTGAACTAAAATGTTCAGATATAATTTTTTAGAGAGTAGTACTTGTGCTATTTTCACATTTCCATATATGATATTTTTAGTTTGTTAAACCTATATTCTCCCGTATGTTAACTACAGAAAAATTATAAGCATTTTATGTTGAGCTGTATGACCATCTTTTCCATTAAGATGCACATTCTTTTAGTTTTATGGTGCAAGATAGTCAAGTGTTTAATCGAAGCCATCTTATGAAGCATCTACCTAACCTACAAAGTGAGTAGTTACCCTTCAAATCGCCACTTATGGGAGATTAGAAACGAGGAATAGTGATGGTATTCATAATAAACTGTTTGTATGCATTCGTAGAAAATTGTTAATGTAGTTTGTTGAATACCAATTTATAGCGTAGGTTTTTACCTACAAGTTGTCACTTGTTTTCCCGTGGCAACGCACGGGCACTCAACTAGTTATAGGAAAAAGAGGGAGCAAAAATAACAATCTCGGGAAACCAGGAGGCGAAGAAACTATCAGAGGGGAGCCCAGAAAACAACCGACGCGCCCTTCATTTTCTCCTGCTATTGGTCCTCTACACCACTTAAAATATCTTTCAGTTTTCCAAAAATCGTTCGTCTCGCCCAATTTCTCGGATCACTCGCTGACCCCCTCCTCCCCCCCCCCCCCCCCCCCCAGTTCACTACAAAAGGCGCCCACGGGTTCCCAGAGTTCTCACCGTCCCCATTCGGTTTGCCCGAACTCCGAAGCCTTATCACCACCTCCCCCACACGCACTTCCCCGACGACTGAATCCCCCACCACTCCGCCATGAGCGCGGCGGACAAGGTGAAGCCGGCGGCCAGCCCGGCGTCGGAGGACCCCGCCGCCATCGCCGGCAACATCTCCTACCACGCCAAGTTCAGCCCCCACTTCGCGCCGCTCACATTCGGCCCCGAGCCCGCATACTTCGCCACCGCAGAGAGCGTCCGCGACCACCTCCTCCAGGTACGCCTTGACCGACCCCCACCCCGTCAGATCAGCTGCTCCTCTCATTTCCTGCCGGGCTGTGAATTTGATCTGCGCTCTTAATTTTCGTTTTTCTTCTTCGCGCGCGTGCAGAGATGGAACGAGACGTACCTGCATTTCCACAAGACGGATCCCAAGCAGACCTACTACCTGTCCATGGAGTACCTGCAGGGCCGCGCGCTCACCAACGCCGTCGGCAACCTCAACATCACCGGCGCCTACGCCGAGGCCGTCAAGAAGTTCGGATACGAGCTCGAGGCGCTCGTTGCACAGGTGCCCTTCTGCTCCTCCTCCTCCTACCCAACTGCCTCTCAATCCTTAATTCCAGTGTGATTTGTTTAATTTAGGAGTAGTACTAGTACTTCGTACTCTCGGTAGTAGTGACATTATTTAATTGTTAATGCTTTGTTTGACCCAGGCGAGAATTGTCTAACTGAAGTAACTTTGTTTGGCTTTTCTAGAAGCGGGTTCAGCTATCTGGTTAGGTGGCTTAGATTTGATCCACTGTTTAAATTAACAAAACAAAAAATGACTACACGAGAAAGCCAATGCAGTATTTTAGATCTGAAACCGTTATTTCTTCTTGTTCGGTAATATTGTAGTACTATATACCCCATAACAGAGGGTCGCAGATCATTGGTACAGAAGAAAGTGAAAATTCAGTCGTTTACTATACTAACACGAGCAGATCTTCAGGATCTACAATGTTGGCCATATTTTCTCCTCTGCTAGACACCATCACTGTATAGGAACCTAGATCTTCCACTAAGAAGCTGAATTATGGAAACCTGAATAGACCTTTGTTTGAAATGTTCTGGAGCCTCTTTTCATCGGAAATTGATGGTGTCAATTATTGTTGAATTCAGGAGAGGGACATGGCTCTCGGAAATGGTGGCTTGGGCAGGCTTGCAGCTTGCTTTCTGGATTCAATGGCAACATTGAATTTGCCTTCTTGGGGCTATGGCCTCCGCTACCGATATGGCCTCTTCAAGCAGTGCATTACCAAGGAAGGCCAAGAAGAAATGGCTGAAGACTGGCTTGACGTACCATTTCTAAATGCGCACAACATTCTTCGCAATCTTTTTTATTTAGATCTCGGTAATAGCTTTGCTCTTTAATTTTTTCAGAAGTTTAGCCCATGGGAGATCGTCAGGCATGACGTTGTATACCCAGTCAGATTTTTTGGCCATGTTGAGATTGCGCCAGATGGAACGTAAGTATATATGGACAAATGGTCAATTTATATTGTAGAGAAAATACTTGCTTTATTCCATTTTATGGGTGCTTAAGCCAAGGCCTTGATGTGTCTATTTAATCACTATATTTGTTTTCTTTATCATGTGACAGTCGGAAAGTGGTAGGAGGAGAAGTTATGAATGCTTTAGCCTACGATGTGCCAATTCCTGGGTACAAGACTAAAAATGCCATCAGTCTTCGTCTTTGGGATGCAAAAGCTAGTGCTGAGGATTTCAACTTATTTCAATTCAATGATGGCCAGTATGAGTCAGCTGCTCAACTTCATTCGAGGGCACAACAGGTATATGCAATCCTAAACCGAGCCACTCAATTGCTCGTATAAGTTGCAACCACAATGCTGATTTATTCTCAGCTATTGCAACTTATATCCACAATGGATTAACATCTCAATTGCTCGTATAAGTTGCAACCACAATGGATTAACATCTCAATTGCTCGTATAAGTTGCAACCACAATGCTGATTTAAAACCACGTGGATACTGCTCCTGATTGATGGCAACACATACTGAAACCCAGTAATTTTGTCTTTTGTTTCTCTAGATCTGTAAATCATGAACCTGAAAGGTCATTAAGTGAAGCAACTCCATCAAATATAACCTGCTGAATGGATAACCATGTTTTCTTTATATATTTCAATGCATCGACCTCCTCATCAAAAAACTTGTGCACAAGTGATGCTAAAGAGTTATATATTGTGGTTTTAACGTTATTTTAGTTGTGAAAGGGATAAGTGAGATGTTAATCCATCTTAGCTAATAAATTGTAAATTACATATTATGTGTTTCCTATCTCCTGCTGGTGCCCATATTTAGACCAGAAGTAGCTATATATTTTTTCATCAATTTTGTCCTTCATGAGCTAGCTAATCTGACTTAAGAAAATATTTTACAACTTTAGATCTGTGCTGTTCTCTATCCTGGTGATGCTACAGAAGAGGGAAAGCTTCTGAGATTAAAGCAGCAGTTTTTCCTATGCAGCGCATCACTTCAGGTAATTAAGTAGTAGTAGTTGGTTCCACTTGGAAGAATGGTTATTGTACAAGGAAGCTGCTCCTGTGGCCATCTTGTGCATTTTTGTTTGTTTGAGATATGATGTTAGAGATACTTCAAGAACAGTATGTCTTACTCTCTTGTATTGTTGCATGCTGTATCAAATTTCCACCATCTTGTATGTCAAAAGTGCTGGACTGAGTTTTGTTAAGGAAAGTATTATGGTTATTATCATTATCATGGCCAATGTTTCATTCCCTGTACATATCACTTCCCTTTCTGTTTTTCACGCATTTACAATGTGGTTTTGTTTCGTCTTTTCTCGGTATGTTGATTGATCTCCGTGATGAATGTTGACAAGCATAACTGACTGTGATTTTTTCCCAGGATATTATTTTCAGATTTAAAGAAAGGAAAGCTGACAGAGTTTCAGGGAAGTGGAGTGAGTTCCCCACCAAAGTTGCTGTTCAAATGAATGACACTCACCCGACTCTTGCCATCCCTGAGCTAATGAGGTTGCTTATGGATGTGGAGGGACTTGGCTGGGATGAAGCTTGGGATGTCACAAATAAGTAAGATTCATTTTGTACAAGTGATTTATCTTAATTTGATATCTTTCCTGATATTTTCCATCAATAGTTAACTTTCCATTATTACTTCTACAAGTGTACTTATTAACAAATCTGTCTCATGGTCCAGAACGGTTGCTTACACCAATCATACAGTTCTTCCTGAGGCTCTTGAGAAATGGTCACAGGCTGTAATGAGGAAATTGCTTCCACGTCAAATGGAAATTATTGAGGAAATTGACAAGCGGGTAAGTGTCATGCCACATTTACTCTTTGTGTACACCACAGTTATGGCACAAAGTGACAAAGTTGTGCCATTGGATTACAGTTCAGACAAATGGTGATCTCCACCCGGAAGGATATGGAGGGAAAGCTCGATGCGATGAGTGTTTTAGATAACAATCCCCAGAAGCCAGTGGTGCGGATGGCGAATTTGTGTGTAGTGGCCGCACATACGGTACATGCAGTTTATTTACTTACTCTTATTCTTTGTCATGTTCTACAACCTTTTATTTCATTACCATGTTCTACAGCCTGCTATTTCATCATCATGTTCTACAGCCTATTACCTGACAGCATGACAAGCTTAATTAGTACTAGCTTGATCAGCTTTACTACATAAGATGGCTTTTAAGGATGTGAAAATTCATATTTATCAGTTGCTTGAAATTCATGAAGTTGATATATATACCATGTTTGGTTATTATGTTCTATTGTTGGTTTCCGTCTCCTTTTAGTTAAAGATAATAAAGACATAGTAAGCACATCAATAGTATTGTTGTTTATTTAACAGTGTGTCCTTGTAATCACTTGTACGCTCTGTACTTCTTGTGACTCCAGCATCTCTTTGTCTTCCCATATCATACAAGGTAGACCGTAATGAATGGTACTAAATTACTCTGACAGGTGAATGGAGTGGCCGAGTTGCACAGCAACATTTTGAAGGAAGAGCTGTTTGCAGATTATGTCTCTATCTGGCCCAAAAAATTCCAGAACAAAACCAATGGAATTACACCTCGCAGGTGGCTCCGTTTCTGCAACCCTGAGTTGAGTGAAATAGTCACAAAATGGCTAAAAACAGACCAGTGGACAAGCAACCTTGATCTTCTCACCGGGCTTCGCAAAGTATGTCTGCATGCTTCTAATCTTTGCATTTCTTTGTTATTTACGATCACAGTCACAATATAACTTAAAACCTTAACAGTTCGCCGATGATGAAAAACTTCACACTGAGTGGGCAGCAGCCAAGTTGGCCAGCAAAAAGCGCCTAGCCAAGCATGTGTTGGATGTGACAGGTGTTACAATTGACCCGAACAGCCTTTTCGATATACAAATTAAGCGCATCCATGAATACAAGAGGCAGCTGATGAACATCTTGGGAGCTGTGTACAGATACAAGAAATTAAAGGTTTGACTTCGTTCTTTGATTGCCCCTGTTCTTACAGCTTCACTATTTTCATTACATGGAAAATACACTGTATTACGGATCTGAAATATGCCTGTCTACCATGTTAGGAAATGAGCGCAGACGAGAAGCAGAAGGTTACACCACGCACTGTCATGGTAGGAGGGAAGGCATTTGCAACATACACCAACGCTAAAAGAATAGTGAAATTGGTAACTGATGTTGGTGCTGTGGTGAACAATGATCCTGACGTCAACAAATATCTGAAGGTATCAATTTTTTTCAGCATGTCATCTCATCCACAGCTTATTTGGCAATTTATTCTCAGACACCATTCTACATTGTCATCCCAAAAAAATATAATTCGAAATACTAAGTAGACATTCACTTGTAATTTTTAATTTAAAACGAGGTTCTTGTTCCTCCCAGGTGGTGTTCATTCCAAATTACAATGTGTCGGTGGCCGAAGTGCTCATTCCGGGTAGCGAACTGTCACAACATATTAGTACTGCAGGCATGGAAGCAAGTGGAACAAGTAACATGAAGTTCTCACTGAATGGCTGTGTTATCATTGGAACCCTTGATGGAGCCAATGTTGAGATCAGAGAAGAAGTGGGAGAAGACAATTTCTTCCTATTCGGTGCCAAGGCAGATCAAGTTGCTGGTCTGAGAAAGGACAGAGAAAATGGCTTGGTAAGATATTTTATACCGTAGATAGCTAGTCAGTGACATACAGGCAATACTAGTTTGGCTGGACCTGCAAATAGCTAAAACAAATTTTGTGGCATTGCTGGTTCATTGATTTCGTACATTATTCTCATGCTCAGATGGGCTATTAGTAACTCGTTTGTTTACACTCTGAACAGTTCAAACCAGACCCACGCTTCGAAGAAGCCAAGCAGTACATCAGGAGCGGTACTTTTGGTACCTATGACTATACTCCTCTCTTGGATTCCCTCGAAGGGAACTCTGGATTTGGGCGTGGCGATTACTTCCTTGTTGGCTATGACTTCCCAAGCTACATTGACGCACAGGCCCGAGTCGATGCAGCCTACAAGTAAGGATACCAACAAAATACTATCTTCGTATTGGGTCGATGAGCTTTGAATAGCAAAGGTTGATTGTTAACTCATGTTTCCATGACAGGGATAAGAAGAAGTGGACCAAGATGTCTATACTGAACACGGCTGGAAGCGGCAAATTCAGCAGTGACCGTACTATCGCCCAGTATGCAAAGGAAATCTGGGGCATCACCGCTAGCCCGGTTCCATGAAGAGAAGACGCAGTGGCGACGGCGACGAAGTCCGCTGGATGCTGATGCTCGGCAGTAATAAGGATCTATAACGATCCCTGGTGAATAACCCCTGCTTCCGTTGTAGCTGAGAAGAGAGTAGCAATGTGCGAAGCTTGTTCTGTTGCGTATCCCTTTACACTTTTGAAGTGCGTAGGAGGATGCGACTGTTCTTTTGTTCTATATATGTTTTTGGTCTGTAAGAAATACCATCTCGATCTGTGCCGGAATCATCTGGTTATCAATAAAGCAGTTCTGAGCTTTTGGTTATCTTCGGTGTCAAATGTGCTTTGTTATCAAGTTTTCAATTGTCGTCCTTCCGGTCTTCCAGAACTCGTCAGGGTTCAACATCCCACGGATACATATAACCTGTTGAACTTTGGGGATCCAGAACTCATCAGGCTCAACTTGGCATTGATACATATAACCGGTCAAGCTTTGGGGAGTTCTGAAGTTCTTTTTTTTAGATGAACACCATGCCTGTTCTGGTTACTATGACATTTCTGAAACACAAAATTAGACAATTGTATTCTTATATATTTGGAACGGAATTTGTTTAAAATTGTCTTGAATCTCAGTTGCATATGTTTAAGCCTCTGGATCAGCATCCAACCATCCTAATTCTGGCCTCATTTCATATACTAGATCAAGTTGTACGACTTCAGTGAAATACTAGTGCAACTTTTGGTCTGCTGAATCCGGTGGAATGACTCGTGATGAGAATGGTTGGATGTTATTTAAAGACTAAAACCTGACAAAGTTTAAGAGGAATCAGACAGTGAAGAATAGGAAGCGACTATTGCACATGCACCTGGAATCTACTCCTCCAAAGTCCAAACCATAATCAATTTTCCGGAAGGAAAGGAATCAGGCAATACTCCACACAATTACAGGCAGCTTAGTCATCAAGAAGACGAAAATGATCACAGCTCTGCTCATCCACACCATTTCCACAGCCAACAGAAGTTTCAGAGGCTAGTAGATGTAGGGGATGACCGCCTTGCGCGACGCCGGGTACTCAGCACCGAACTTCTTCAGGTACCACTGGCGGTGGTCCCTGGCCCTGGGCATGAGGTTGGCGCAGGTGTAGAGGAAGAAGGCCCATGCCGCCGGCGACCACGCCACCAGGCAGTAGCCGAGCCACTCGACGATCTCGCCGAAGTAGTTGGGGCAGGTGACCGCGTCGAACCATCCGCCCCTCGGGATCTTGTACCCGCCGCCCGCCTCCTTGAGCCGCAGGAGCTCCTTGTCCGCGGCGATGTTCACCCGCATCCCCCACGCGAACAGGGCGAGCCCGAGGAGGCAGCGGGCAAGCGCGACGGCGGAGGCGGGCCGGGCGGCGTCGAGCGCCCAGGAGCGTGCCTGGACGTAGGCGTTGAGGAGGTTGAAGCCGAAGGCGCAGGCGGCGACGAGCACGGGCACGGGCGCCGGGACGCGGCGCAGGCGGAGGAGGCGGAGCGGGTGGAGGAAGGTGCGGTGGACGTAGTGGAGCGCGAAGAGCGCGGGCGTGAGCGCGGCGAGCGGGGAGGTGGTGGCGGCGGCGAGCAGAAGAGGCAGGGGGGAGACGAGGAGCGGGAGCCAGAGGGTGGGGCTCTCCATGACGCACCAGGCGAGCGGCGCCGGGATGGCGGGGCCCCACCCCGGGCGGGAGAGCTTGCCGTACGGCGCGGAGACGTAGCGGAGCAGGAACACGGTGACCGGGCTGAGGATGTAGAGCGTCAGAAGGCACCGCGAGTACAGCGTGTCGTCGCCAGCGCCTGCAGAGGCGGCGGCGGCATGGTCGGACATTTTCGGTCGGTTCGGGTTTGGGACGAGTGCGGCCGCCGGCCGAGGTGTCGGAATAGGAAGCTGAAGTGCGCTGTGCGGATATCGCCTAGAGTTTATTGGGGATTTGGGGTTAGCTGGGGCGTTGACATTAAGGGGCCGCGGTGCGGCGGAGGTGAAATCTGGAGGGAGGAGGCGGGGGGTAGGAGAAGGGATCGATGAACTGATGATCGGCGGCTGCGTGTGCGAGTAATTCTACCCGTGTCTGCCGTAGTGCGGTTGTTTGTACGGTGTGAGACCGCGCCGCAGCCGCGAGGGGATCTAGGACGGCGACAGTCGTGGGCTCAATGATAACGCGCCGGCCCCACAGCGGAAAACGAGATGGCACATGACCACCAGCGTGATGTTACGGTATCTTTTCTTTTCGGGTATCTTTGGACGCCGATTTTGTTAAGGTTTTCCAGGCCGGCTGATTTTGTCAAGTACTCCACCTGTACTGAGTGAAAGCAATTTCTCGGTATTAAAGCCCGTGATGATTCACCGGGTATACTATTTTTATAATAACAGTTAAAAATATATAGTATATAAAAAAATCTCATGTTTATTGGGTGAGTGAAGAACCAACGGACACCCTTAGTACATTCAGGGTTTTGTATATTAATTGAAGGTGTACTTGGATTTCATACTAATTTATTTGTATGAATACGGAGAAATTCTAGATAATTTTAGAATAATGAAAAATATATAAATAAACCATCACATATCTTTTGGATCAGTAAAACACCAACTTGCTGAGCGGCGCGCAAAGGAGAGGCACCACTCCCCTCGCACTGTCGATTTCTACCCCACTTAAATGGCGTAGATATACGCCGCCTCGAGCTCACGAGGACCCATGTTGCACCCAATCTCCTATGGATGTCGTTGATCGTAGGATCTGCTTGCATCGAGTGGTGCAAAACAGAGCTGGTAGAGGCACATAGTAACCGTCGTCTCCTTCACACTCGACATCCTCGCCCTTGAGCGTCATCACAGTCGTCCGCACCTGCTTCGTGCTACCCTCTCGGACCCGACAATGCTAAGAAAGGAGCCCTACCGACAGGACTAGGGGAAGACGACTCGAACGAACCCCTCGTGGTACCAGTTGTCATGCCCATGGCATCTGTCGTGGTATTGCCGACGAGTACGCCATGGAGGGGGTCCTCACAGTGCGTGTTTAGAGACGTGGGGTAAGGCGGAGAGTTGGCGGATACGAGGTAACACAGCTTACCTAGGTTCAAGTCCCACAATGGTGGCGAAACTCTACTCCTGCTATAAATCACTATAATGGCAACACGCCGAGTTACAGAGATAGGTTCGTTGTACGAGGTGTTGCGTGTTGTACACTGCAATCTAAGAGGTTATGCCCTAAAGGCTCCCGCCGGCCGGCTTATAAAGGCGCCAAGACCTAGGGTTTACAGGGAAAGGTCCTTGCCGGGCAAGGTAAAGAGTCCTACACTAATACGAACTATTCTTCCGTGTCTTGTACTCCAAGGCTCCGAGTATGTCGGTGACTCCTGCGTAGCCTTCCTTTATCCAGCATAGGCCTCCCTTATGGATCCGTCTAACTAGGCCGCCCAGCAGGCCATAGGCCTTGCTACCAACTATGGGCCACCCGAGTTAGGCGGATTGGTGACATGCTATGAGGATACCCATATAGCATATCCCCAACAGTAGCCCATGAAAGACTTTGAAATCTTGCGCTGTCTTGCTCGTTGATCTCTGAATGTCACGTCTAAGTGATGCCGGCAATCCGTCAAGCAATATCTCAAAGGTCTCCTAAAGAACCATGCAATCCTCTACGGCTTCGCAATGTAGCCGAAGATTCCTCGAGTCTTCATTTCTAGAGTCGGGTAGTCTCCGTCTTCGATGGAATCTTAGGATGTGACCCTTCACTGCAACTGTTAGGAGGATGACGAAGGGTACAACCTACGCTACCTCGAAACTCACAGAAACAGAGAATTAATCATTGGCTACTTTTACGCGCGCGAAATCTGAAACAGCGAAGCGGCAAAGACGGAGGACGTGGCAAAATTACCACGCACGTTCACTTCCACGTGGGCACATTCCGTCCATTAGATCTCTTTGCATGAATCTTGACGCGAGGTCTATATATTTTCACCACAGTCAATCTATTTCTCTTTTACCCACATTCGCTTTCCAGTCTTCGTCTTCCTCCAGCCGCGTGACCGTTCGAGCTCTTCTGCGAAAACCCTAACCAGAGCCCTTCTCTTTTCCACCTTCCCCATGTCGTAATGGCCTCCAGCAGCTCTGTCCCTTCCATGACGGCGGTTCCCGAGGCTACACTAGAGCCATCCCAGGGAGTGGCCGTCCCGCCGGAGGGGGTGGTCGTTCCCGTCTCCGCCGTGGTGGAAGCCACCAGCGATGACCAAGAATGAACAGCGCCCGAAGCCGCTGAAGAAGAAAACGACTCCCACACGGGGGGTGTAGAGAGGCTCTGATCTCTCTACCGAGGATCTATAGGAACTGGTCGCCGAGGGGTATCTCCCCGCAGCGAAGGAGTTGGTCTGGCGGGCGGTGCCGGCCGGCGAGGTGGTCCCTTCTCCCAAAGCTGGAGAGAAGGTATACCTCAAGTCTCAGCTGGTGCGCGGTGTAAGCCTGCCAGTCTCCGACTTCTTCTTGGATGTCCTCCAGCACTTCCCGGTACTCCCCCACAATCTCTCTCCCAACAGCATTCTAGTCCTTAGTAACTTCGTAGCTCTGTGCGAAGGATTTCTAGGAATCAAGCCTAGATTAGATATGTTTGTATATTTTTTACCATGAGAGTCCATAGAGTCCAAGGACGAATTGCGGATCTATGGAACCATTAGCTTCAAGATCTGGCCTAGCCGACGCTTCCCCGACCTAGTAGGGCATGAGTCATGCAAGAACTGGTAGCGCACATATTTTTACGGCCCAAATATCCCTCTGCCTGACCGCCTTGAGACTTATCATGACTTCATCGATAGAGCCGCCGCCGAGGTGCCTGCATGGCGGACCCCAGCCTCTCTTCCCTTCGACGAAGAAGCCAACCGCGCCATAAGGCGGATTGAATGGCTCGTAGACGGAGGTCTGACGGGCTTGTACCTTGCCATGTGCTGGTTCATCAGGCGGATACAGCCTCTGCAGCACCACGCCGTGTTGATGTGTAAATACACTCAAGATAGGAGGGATCCCATGCGAATTTTGCGAGATAACTTCTCTACTGACTCCATCAAACTCCGGCTTAAGGACATCATCAAGGTGAAGGACAAGAAGCGTGGCTTCAAGATCACCTTCGACATGTTCGATTGTGGCAAATGCCCAGAGGTAGCTTCGGTTTCCTTTGTTGCTTGTTATATGCTCTAAGGTTTTTCTGACTTGAAGTTGTCAATCTAACACTCCTCTGTATCTCAGCTGGCGACCTTGGCGACGGATCAAATGGCCTCCCAGGTCTATGATCCTAAGCTGAAGGATATCCAGGTGGTGTCCGACGATGACGCCCCAAGGATCAACTAGCTCCGGCAGCACGAAAGTGGAAGAGCTCCACCTCTAACGTTGCTGCCGAGGCCAAGAAGAAGAAATCGGAGAGTGGAGTATCCAAACGTTCCACTGCCGCCTTAGAGGCGGAGAAGAAGAAGAAGTCCACCGACATTCCCCTCACCAAGGCTCCTGCTGTGGAGTAAGTATTTTCATTCTCCGACTTGTGCTTTTCAGCCCATACCTTTTTTCAACTCTTGTACTTATACTTTGTACGTTTCAGGAGGAAAGCTGGTGTTAGTTTCAAGCGATCCTCCAAAGATGTTGGAGGGTCAAAAAACTTCTATGACATGTTGACACAGGATATGGCTGCCAAGTCCTCTCCCGCCACTGCTCCCCCTACTCCTGTCGCCAAGCCTTCTACTATCCCCGCTGGGCCTTCATCTCCCGTCATCCCTGAGATCTCCTCCATGGAGACAGATATCAATCCAATATTGATATCTCAGGCTCTGTCGAGGCAGATGTTGCTCCCAGTGGCCAGGCGACGCAGGAGAGCACCTCCTCAAAAGTGGTTGAAGCTCCGACTAAGGATGCCACCGAGAAAGGGAAGGAAGTGGTAGAAGAGGTGGACGTGGAAGCGACGATCGATGCGGGAGCCTCCGAGCCATCATCTGCTTTGAAGGTGCAAGAGGCGGCTAGGGCTTTAATGACCCACAAGTATAGGGGGTGTATCGCAGTATTTTCGAGGGAAGTGAAACCCAATTTATTGATTCGACACAAGGAGAGACAAATAATATTTATAAGCCTTAACAACTGAGTTGTCAATTCAGATGCACCTGGAAACAATCTTGCTCACAACAGTTTATCAGTAGCAACAGTTTTGTAGTAGGAATAGTAAAGCAGCAACAGTAGTAAAGCAAAGACAATAGTAACAAAAGAAGTAACAGTGGGATTCGAGTGCGATAGGCATAGGGATGGATGGACGGGCGTTGCATGGACAAGACAATTCACATAGCAATCAGAACATAGGGAAATTGTAGATAAATAAGATAAATCATCCAAGTATTAGACAATCCTAGGCATGTGTTCCATATATAGTCATACGTGCTCGCAATGAGAACTTGCACAACATCTTTTGTCCTGCCAGCCCGTTTGCAGCGGGGCCTCTAGGGAACTACTGGCAATTAAGGTGCTCCTTTTAATAGAGCACCGGAGCAAAGCATTAACACTCCATGAACACATGTGATCCTCACATCAAAGCCTTTCCCTTCCGGTTATCCCGATTTTTGTCACTTCGGGGCCATAGGTTCCAGACAACGACGTGTGTATACAACTTGTAGATAAGACCAGAAACAATACTATCATAATGAATCAATAATACGTTCAGATCTGAAATCATGGCACTCGGGCCCTAGTGACAAGCATTAAGCACAACAAGTCGCAACAAAGTCATAAAACACTAATAAAAGATACTAGGCACCATGCCCTAACAATCTGATGCCATTACATGAACGATCTCATCCAATCCCTACCATCCCCATAGCCTACAGCGGGGGATTACTCACTCATAGATGGGGGAAACATGGATGGTCGATGGAGGAGTGATGGTGATGATGATGGCGATGATCTCCTCCAATTCCCCGTCCTGGCAGGATGCCAGAACAGAGTTTCTGGTGCTGTTTCGTGGAATCTGGTGGTGGCGGCGGAGCGGAACTCCTTCTAGAAAAACGTCGCCCCCCCCGAAGTTTTTAGGTCAGAAGGCTCCTTATAGGCGAAGAGAGAGGCCGAGGGGGTGCCTGGGGGGCCCACACCACCCCCTGGCGTGGCCTGGCCTGGCCCGCGCCAGCAGGTGGTGTGGACACCCCCTGGCTCTTCTCCGTCTCGTATTCTGGCTCCTAGAGTCTTCGGGTGAAATAGGATTTTTGGCATATTTTCCGGGATTTTTCCTAATAGTTGATTTTCTGCACAAAAAGTAGACACCAAGGCAATTCTGCTGAAAACAGCGTCTCTCCGTATTAGTTGTATCCAAATCACACAAGTTTAGAGGAGAAACAATAGCAAAAGTGTTCGGGAAAGTAGATACGTTTTGGACGTATCAACTCCCCCCAAGCTTAGCTTATTGCTTGTCCTCAAGCAATTCAGTTGAAAACTGAGTGCGATAAAAGAACTTTCACGAACACATTTGCTTCATATGATGTAAATATTCTCAGCAATGTGATCAACTACTTGGACAATTCATAATAAAGAGTATGCAACCAAGTCTACTTAATAGTCATTGCAAGCTATGAAGAGATTCCAACTCAAGAATAATAAGTAGCATGAGGCACAAACATAAGCAACATTACAATGCTCATAGAAAGGTATGATAGAGTGGTATCTTGCTTGCCTTTGATTATGAATATCAAGGCACCTCTGGAGTTCAAGTGATGACTAGAAGTAAAGATATCAAGGATACAAGCATCAAAGTCATAACACAAATAATCAAGTAATGGAACAAACATAAAGAATGACAACTATGCTCTCAAGAAGGTGCTCAAAGAATATGTGGAGACTCAACAAGTAGAAGAAAAAGATTTTGAATAATTTTGAAAGGATTCCAAATGCTGAAAGTATGGTACTCATTAGCTTTGAGCTCTCATTGCCCCTATCATAAGCATCTTTAATGTGGTTAAGGTGAAAGTGACACAACTAAGAGAATATGCTTGACAAGTTATAAATCGAAGTCTCAAGCCCCTTACTTATGAAGACCGATCCTCATGCTACTCAACTTCAGTCACAAGTAAGCTCTTGTCATTGTAAGTACATACGTATCATAGAGAACCGCCAACGGGGTACCCCTTGCACATGACACAGGAGCTATCCCATAATCAAAATAACAAGGCAAGCAGACAATGAGCATCTCGGTGATCTTTTTATTTACTATGTGCATAGATTTTTATTGAGGATGCTTCATAGAATGCTCATTATGGTCATGCTACAAGTTTCCACCATGATTAGGCATGGCTTAGGCTAGCGGCCCAGGCGTTTCTCTAACATACATACAAACTCCATGATCTTACAAGTTCCACTTTTATTTCACACCACCGGGATCCATAAGCAAAAGAACATGATATCAACTAGGTACAAAGTACCTATGAAGTGTTGAAGCGGTCCCCATGATACATGGTTCTGCTAACTTCAACTCATAAAGCGCAAGCATATGCGCACCAAAGAAGGACGCAATGGTTCAGGTTTATTAAGTGCAAGAAAATAAAGTGTGCCATCAAGTTAGTGAGAGCTTTACTAACTAACTTTCTCATAACAAGCAAACATTTTATTCAGAAGAAAACAAGGCATATTGAATATGCACGGAGGTAGCAAATGATGCTAATGGGTAGGTATGGTGGACACTTTGGAAATATTTGGTTTAGGGAGTTGGGAACTTGAGTAAAACATACTCAGTGAAAGTGAAGGCTAGCAATAGTAAGGGAGCGACAAACGAGAGAGCAATAGCTATCATTATCATGCTTGCAACAAAATAGGACTACTCATGGCATGAAAGTGATTCAAGATCCTCAAGGCAAAATAATTCATCGAGGCTTAACTGATTATTACAGTCATGTACATGCGTGAGCATGTGCCAAGTCAATCAAATGAAACATTCAGAGGAGGATACCACAGTGTCATACCAATTTATGAATAGAGTAATGCAAGCAAACATTCATGAGACATGCTACAAACTATTAGCGGGCTGGAGCTAATCACAAGAAAGCAAGAACTACTAAGCATCCAAAGATAACATACACCCTACATGAACGGACTAAGCAAGCTCACAGTGATGAATATATGTACAAAAATGAAGACAAATAGAGTTCGTTACCAGCCTCTTACCACGCCTCAAGTTGTCATTAATCCTCATTATTGCTCTTCACTTGTGTGGCTTGAATAATAATATGAAACTAATAATCCATTGAGAACTGCCGAACCCTGTAGCAAACTCACAAAAACCAAAGAAGAACGACAAATATTTTTGGTGTTTTCGATTTTTAGATAAGAACCAAAAGAGAAAAACAAGCAAAGCAAAATCTTTTTGGGTTTTTCGAATAGTTCAAACAAAGCAAAAAGGGAAAAACAAACCAAGGCAAAAAGAAGAAGCAAACCAAAGAGAAACAACAAAAATATTTTTGGTCTTTTTATGTTTTTAGAAAGCAAAAGCAAAGAAGAACGAAAACTAAAAAGAGAACGAAAACATGAATATACAAAGTACCGACGCAACATGATATGGAGATGAGTGCGGTGTCGGCGTACCTCCCCCCAAGCTTAGGCTTTTGGCCTAAGTGGGTATCAATCCATGTACGAATAGGGGTTCCAAGCGGGTGGATCTTGGTAAGAATGGTCGTAGCTAGGCCCATGAGAAGAAGAGGAAGCTCCCCAATCATAAGCGGGCTGCTGATATGAAGACTCTCCCTCATTCGAGGGCTGGACCGAATCATCCGTGACCTCCCTTCTAGTGTCCTGCTCCTGTTGGGAGAGCTCTCTCAAGTACGTGTCGAGCTCCTCCTTAGTGAGGGACCATCCTTCCCTGTTATCAAGGTTAAACAAAACAGGTGCAGGCAAAAGAACAACACGCTCGGACTTGCTCTTTCTCCAACCCGCTTTGAGAAAGGTTATTTCATAAGATAACTCACTCATATTAGCCCACGAGGAAACAAATTTATGTTGTATCATGGAATTAAGATCAAGCCTCTCTATGGGAAACTGTAGGTCTAGATGATGAGGCACTAAACCATGCAATGCTAGTAAACGAGAAGCAATGAGGCCTCCACAAATTCCACCTTTCTCATGGTTAGCAGCAAGACGGAAAGCTATCAAAGCACCCAAGTTGTAAGACCTATCTCGTCTAAGAGCAGCAGAGATAGATGCTAGATCAAACGAAGATAACTTATTGGCAGTTTTCCTAGCAAGAACACACTTGGCAATAAAGTAGGCAAAGTAGCGAATGGAGGGAAGATGAATGTTACGGATTTTTCCACTTTCCTTCGAGAAGCTACTCCCTTGGCAAATTTCTGCGTATAAATCCATGAGTGGTTCAGGTCTCTCCTTAATCTTCCTACATGATCCCCATTGAGGTACCTTAATAGCTGCACAAAAATCATCAAGAGGAAGATTGACAGCAATATTGTAAATTTTGTAATGGACCATGGGGTTAGGCAAAGAGTGACTAAATTGGAAATCCTGCACCACAGACATGGTTAGATTCACAAATTGACAAGGTTCATCTTCCAAGAAGCGCTCCAACCCTGCATTAGAAACCAAAGTGTGGAAATCTTGTAGAATTCCTGCAGCTCTCATGAACTCAGGGCATGGATAAATGGAGGGAAAAACTTCCTCCTCCCGATGGACCTTCATGACCTCAGGCACCCAAAGCTCATGTTGGTTTATGTGGTGTTCACTCATCTTCTATTCTGAAATTTAAACACCTATTAAACAAGTGATTGCAAAGTAAATATAATGAAGGATTCTACTCATAGGGACTTGCAAGAGGCCTAAACATGCATCAAAACTATATCTCTAAGCATCAAACAAGCTTACAAGCTCTCATAATCCAGTCACCTACAGCAACAAAATACTCAACATATAATCCACTAAACAGAAATCTACTTGGACAAGGGGAGGAGTCACATACCAAGGAACAAATGCTCCAAATTTCAGCAAGAAAGATGGGCTGAGCAAGGAGATCGAAGAAATCGAGAGCAAGCACAAAAAGAATGCGATTTTGAGCTATGAACTGGAGCTTACTCAGGAGAGAGAAGAAAGTGGCAGGTGAGAGAAGTAGTGGGGGGCCAGGGGTGGCCCACACCAGGGCATGGCGCCACCTAGGGCTGGCCGCGCCACCACATGGTGTGCCTGCCTGGTGGGCCCCCTGGTACCTACCAGGTACTCCTCTGCCCCTTTTTTCACGTATTTTCGAGACACTTTATTTTTGGGCAATTTTCAGAAATAGAAGAATGATTTTTCTGACAGATAGATTTTTTTTCTTTTGGAAACATGATGCAAAGACAAAACAAGGCTAGAACTACAGAAGTTCTAGCATGCAAGCAAACTAACAACACAAAGAAAACTAAATGAGAGCAAAAACTAAAAAGCAAAAAATAAAAATAAACGGAGATAATCATAATTAAAACATTGTTTTGTTCAATGGAATCCTTTTGTTAGCAAGGTTTATCAAGTCTTGCTACCAAAACAATTGCAAATGAGACAAAACTTTGTACTCCAGTAATGATTATGTTACCTTAACCTTGATAGCAATGGTCCCAATCATAATAGTTTCAAATTTTTCTCTTGGTATGGGACAATATATTTCTCCAACTTGAATGCCTTCAATGAAGGGAATATGCCCGAGAGGCAATAATAAAGTGGTTATTATCTTATTCCTTGTTTATGATAAATGTTTATTTTGCATGCTATAATTGTATTGATAGGAAACGTTAATACATGTGTGTTTAATAAACAAATAAAAGGTTCCTAGTCATGCCTCTCTTATAGACTAGCTCGTTGATTAACAAGATGATCAAGGTTTCCTGATCATGGACATCGGATGTTGTTAATAACGAGGTCACAACATTGGTGGAATTATGTGATGAACATCCATCCGAAGTATAGCATTACGATCAGAGTCATTATGTTTATATTGCTATAACATCATACGAAGTAATCTTAGTCCTTAGACCATGAGATCATGTTAATTGCTAACACTGGAAGAGTATCTTGATAACATCAAACGTCACACCGTAACAGGGTGACTATAAAGGTGGGTTCGGTGCTACGAAGGTGTTATGTTGAGGCTCATGGATCAAGAATGGGATTTGTCCATCCCGATGACGGATAGATATACTCTGGGCCCTCTCGGTGATATCACATTGAAATAGCTTGCAAGCAAGTGATGTGATCACTAGAATGTTATATCACGGGAACGAGAAAAGAGTGCATGTCGGTAACGAGATCAAACTAGGTATTTGGATACCGATGATCGAATCTCGGACATGTAATATATCGCGAGACAAAGGGATTTAGTTATGACGTTAAAGGTTCACACGATCACAAGAGTCATCGTTGAATATGTGGGAGTCAGTACGGATCTCCAGGTCCCGCTGCTGATTATTGATCAGAGAGGGGTCTCGATCTTGTCTGCATTATTCACGAACCGTAGGGTGACACACTTAAGGGATACCGACACCATTTGGAGCAAATATGTTTCAGATAAAGATTTAAGAAAGCGCTGGAATCATTTCGATGGAAACCGGAATTGTTTCGGGTGAAATTGCAGAAACTGGTTCTGCATGTGATATTGAAATGTTGCAGGGGTTTTATGTGAATGTTTGTTAATTAATGTAATTGACAAAATTCTGAATAAAATAAATAAAATAGTTTTATTTAATGAGAGCTTGCATTAAATTTGGTGGAAATTTAATGCATGTGTGAGTGGAATTTTGAGTGGAGGCTTTTTATGGGAGTGGGAGCTCCACCCACATGAATGTGGAAGAGGTGGGGGCACCACCATGGCTGCCATGCCATGGCCCTTGGGTGCCCCCTCTCCCCTATAAAAGGCCCCCTCTCCTCCTCACAAACCACACCTCCTCGTGAAGGATCTCTCTCCCCCTCTAGTTATTCCCCATGGTCTCGGATTAGCGAGATACATGTTCCTGGTGGCTTTATCTGGAAAGGAGTTGCTGCTTCTGTTGCTTTGCTAGACCGAGGGACGGAGGTTGTCGGGGTACCGGACGTGTGTGCGATCACGGATGCACCGCTGCTTTGTGGTGCTGGACTTGCTGGAGCTGGATCTGATGGACGTGCTGGAGCCGGACCTGCTGGACTTCATCACGATCTTGAGATCGACAAGTGTACGACTACATCATCCACGAGTTCCAACTTGTTAACAAAGCTTTGTTGTCTTCGAGGGTAAGTTCTCTATGGATGTATATCCACCCATTGCTTGTATCTAATAGATAGATCTTGGCGATAGTTCCCATCGTAGGAATTTTTTTGTTTTCTATGTTGCGAACCCAACAGTGGTATCAGAGCCTGATGTATGCGTAGGTGCTTTGCACGGGTAGTACACATATGTTTATATGTGGGCGATGATGATCATGTTATTGCATCTTCTATGTACTTTGGATATTGGTGGCATAGTGGGATGAAGCGGCCCGGACCAACCTTACATGTCATCGTACATGAGACCGGTTCCACGACTGACATGCAACTAGTTTTGCATAAGTGGCTAGCGGGTGTCTGTCTCTCTTAATATAGTCAATATCTGATTTACAACGAGTTGCTAATAACTTGGTTATCCTCGTTGTGGTTCATGTTCGTAGGTAAGACCGGTTCTATCTTCGAAAGCCCTAAGCCACATAAAACTTGCAATTGATAAATTAGAGGCGTCTAGTTTAGATTGTTGCTGGGCTAGTGTCTTGATATGGTATTGTTGTAAGTAGATGTATGATAGATACTCTTACAACTCACTTAACGTGTAAGTTCCATAGACCTTGGCCTTACACACAAAGGAATGATAGAGATCATACCACGATGCATATGATGGTGATCAAATGCATGGACCATATCATCTCACTTTACACATTAGATGTTTGCATCTTATATTGCTAGTTTGGCGCTTTTAGTAGCATTGTAAGATGATCCCTCATTTAAATATCAAGATAAAATGTGTTCTTCCTTAAGTATGCACCGTTCTATGGATCGTGTTTCGAGACATCACGTGATGATCGAGTGTTCTCAACTCTACGCTTTCATGCAACGGGTGTAAGACCGTTTTACACATGCGAATACTAAGGTTCTTACTTGGCGAGCCTAGCATGTACAGACATGGCCTCGGAACACGGACCGAAAGGTTAAGCATGAGTCATATAGTTGATGTGATGACCATATTGATGCTCGCCTTTGAAGCTACACCGACTCACGTGATGATCGGACTTGGTGTAGTGGATTTGGTTCATGTAATCACCAAAAAGGCACGAGGGATGTCGTTTTTGAGTGGGAGTTCATTTCTAATTTGGATTAGTCGAGCTCAATTTGTCATAAACTAAATCGAAGTGAATTTGCATAATTTGTTGTAGTCATTGGCATATGTTCACTACCTTATGCTTAGTTTTAGTTGAGATAATAGAACTATAGAATTCTAGATATTTACTTTACGAACTGGTATGGTATTGTTTTGAATGTCAATTTAAAGCTTATAAGTCCTATGGCAAACTTTCAGCAAACTCTATTTACTCCATGAAGTTTAATAAGTAGTATTAAATCAAGAGTAAGAATTCCAATGTTAGTATCTAAAGTATCATGTTTGCCTCCATGATTATTTCAAAAGTTGTTTTAATATCAAGGTTATCTAGGAGCTAAAAGAATTATTTCAGGAACCATCATGTGTGAAAGATATTGTGATATCTGAAAGAATGTTTTTGGTTGCATTATGATAGAGTATAATTTAGCAAAATACATATTCTCATATTGTATGAGAATTTGTGAAGGATGGAGATGCTAGGCATCCGGATCTCCCAAAAAGGTGTTGGGAACTAACATTATACTCACGATTCTTCCTTATAGGATATAGTAGCTTGATCATGAAAGTTGTCATGATAAGGATGAATAGAAGATGTAAGTAAAATGTTTACTACACTAATAGATTACTAAAGAACGGATTTTTGAAAGAACACCAAACATTTGATGATGGTGATCCACTTCAAAGTGCAAGTCCAAAGGTATTAGTATTTGACTATATACGCTTTGTACTATGTGTCATGTAAATGACACCACTACTGATGTTGATAGATTCTTTTAAAAGAAAAGGAATTGTTGAAAGAGAATCTATAAAATATTTGGCAGAAAAGAAAAGGTTGGGGATGTCCAACTTAGGTATATAGAAGATATACATGTTATGGCTGTATTTCTTGCTTGTTAAACAATGTGGTTCTGAGGTATTGGATACCGAATTGGTTGGTGTGAAGTGTCATACAGAACAACACAATTCATGAACTACAACGGCCTAAGTAACTAGCAAGAGAATAAGTGATGATGTTCATCGAAAACAAATAAAGTGTTATTGTGTTTTTCGTTGTCGTCAAACCTATCCTTCAAGATTTGTCTTCATAATTGTTATTTTGTTCCGGTGTTACGAGAACAATGGTTGTTCAAATAATTACCATATTCCATAAAGGATGGATGAAATTTTACAAATCTAGTTGGAGAAATCACATCCATAAACATTATTGCTAAAATGTTGTAAGACAAATGATTGGAAGATCACTTATTAAGTGACATCGTTGTTTGAATTATATTGGAAAGTAAACATGAAGAAACTCCATGTTGATGGATTTTTGGAGTCTTTTGATTTTGATCAATTGACGCTTGTGAAACTTTCCTCGAGATAATTGAAACTCCGTCCATGGGCCAAAGTGGAATGGATGACTAATTTATTGGATATTATGCATGTTGATGTATATAGTCCATTATGTGTAGCCATATGCGATGGATCTCTTGGCTTCATATGCTTTCTCCAGAAATTTGAGTGAATATATCTATATATTTACTTAATAAGGAAGAAGTATGAAACATTTGAAAATTGTTCAAAGTCTTTCAAGATGAAGTGAAAAATCATTGTAACAAGAAAATAAAAGAGTTTATGATTTGATCATAAAGGAAGATATTTGAGTTACAGGTTTAGCAAAACACCTAAGATTTCAGGAATTGTTCCATAAATTTGCATTTCCCGATAAACCACAGGATTATGGTATGTTCGAGAAATCAAACCAAACCTTGTTTGACATGGTAATATCAAAGGTGTCATTTATAAAACTGCCATTATGTTTTAAGGATTAAAGCTTTAGAGACTACCGCTTTTACACTGAAAAGAGCACCATCGTGATCCGTTGAAATGGCACCATATGAGTTATGGTTTGGGATAAAACCCGAATTGTCTTTTCTTAAATTTTGGTATGCTATGCATAAGTAAAATGTTTACAACCAAAGTCGGATAAGCACGTCTTTGTAGGTTATCCCAAATAATTTGTTGGGAATTCCTCCATAACACCGAGGACAAAAGAGTTTGTCGCTTGGAACGTCAAGTTTCTTGAGAAGGAATTTTTCGTGAAAAGTTAAGTGGGAGGACAATAGAACTTTGATAAGGTTGTTAAACCTTAGCTATATGTGCTAAGTAGCGCAGCGCCGAAAAGTGTCCTGGTGGCGGCCACAATGCTCATGGCTCCCGTGATTACAAAGGGTGTGATCTTGGAGATTAGAGTTCCTATTGAACCATGTGGATCGGTAAGAATCAAATAGTAAGATTTGAAACAGAAGTCGTTATTGTTTTGACAATGATGAACCGACTGCATGCAAAGAAGCGATGATGGGCCCTGACTCCATAAAATGACTAGAAGTCATAGAATCCGTGATAGTATCCATACACGAGAAATCAAGTTTCTGAACTTGGAAGATCCTCCGGAAAGGCATGAAGCCTATCGGTTGTGTTTGGATTTATAAAGAAATAGACATGGATGTTTAACATCTATGAAATAGTCAACATGTCGGAAAGAAGTTTACGACAATGTTCAAGGAGTTGACTATGACAAGATTTGATCTTTCATAGCGATATTTAGTCTTGACGGATTAATGTAGCAACCACTACATATAATTTGGTATATGGTAGTTGAATAAACAAAACAAGGTTCTTCTAATAGAATGGTTACCTAGGACGTGTACATGACACGGTCCGAAGGGTTTTGTTAATTCAAAGGGTGCTAAAAGGGCATGCAAACTTCAATAGTTGAAGTGAGCATAGCGGAGTTGGAATCTTCACCATGATGAAAATGTTAAAAGAGTTTAATTTCATCGGAGATGATGAAGATGCTTGCATTTGCAAGAAATTAAGTGGGAGTGCTGAGACATATTTCTAATACATTATGTAGAGGACATGGTGTTGATTGGAAATGATGTATCTTGTATTGACATAAGTTAAGAATTTCATTAAAATAGGATTTCGATGAAAGACTTGGGCAAAACCGGAATATTTGGCATCAATGTCTATATGGATAGATTGAGGCGCTAATATGGTTATGCCAGGCGTACATATATGAGATATTGAAAGGGTTCAATATGGAAACAACAAGAAAGGTTCTTGCTGCATGGAAAGGATTGTATCAAGATTCAAGTGTTTCAACACTTGGTGAGTAAAATCACATGAATATTTTGATCGATTATACTGTGATATGTATATATCCAGATATGTCCTATGCTCTAAATGTTATGAGCACATACAAGAATGATTCATAAGATCATCATTGGACGATAGTAAAGGTATTCTTATGAGCTTTGGAAGAACTAAGAATATATCATGTATAAGTGACAAATAGTTAAAGGTAGTTCATGTTAAAGTGTTACATTGATACTAGTTTTGTCACAAGATACAAATTAAATTTATCTCAATTTAGACTATGGGTGGCACAATGTAATGGAAAGGATGTTCCATGATGGATTTGGATGAGTTCCAAAGTTGAGACATTGTGACGGATACTACAACAAAAGGCTAAGTATATGACTGCTATAGTAGCAGCAAAGGAGGGCATTTGTGTTAAGTAGTTTGTTATCAAACTAGGTGTGGTTCAAAGTGGGCTAATACTATGAAGATATATTGTATGACAATAATATCAACATATTTTAAACTCGAACGAACCGAAGGTCTCACTAAGGGACCAAATTTATACAATGCCATCTCATTTGAGAATGAGTGATGCATAGAGACGCAAAGACATGCAAATACACACGGACCTGAAACTGTCAGATCTAGAGATTATGTTAACCACTAGCAATCGCGTATATGCAACACCAGAAAGCCATAGGTGTTCAATACGCAAAGTTTTTCAAACTAGATCATTGACTCTAGTGCAAGTGGGAGACTGAAGGGAATATGCCCAATAGGCAATAATAAAGTGGTTATTATCTTATTCCTTGTTTATGATAAATGTTTATTTTGCATGCTATAATTGTATTGATAGGAAACGTCAATACATGTGTGTTTAATAAACAAATAAAAGGTTCCTAGTCATGCCTCTCTTATAGACTAGCTCGTTGATTAACAAGATGATCAAGGTTTCCTGATCATGGACATTGGATGTTGTTAATAACGAGGTCACAACATTGGTGGATTGATGTGATGAACATTCATCCGAAGTATAGCATTACGATCAGAGTCATTATGTTTATATTGCTATAACATTATACGAAGTAATCTTAGTCCTTATACCATGAGATCATGTTAATTGCTAACACTGGAAGAGTATCTTGATAACATCAAACATCACACCATAACAGGGTGACTATAAAGGTGGATTCAGTGCTACAAAGGTGTTATGTTGAGGCTCATGGATCAAGAGTGGGATTTGTCCATCCCGATGACGGATAGATATACTCTGGGCCCTCTCGGTGATATCACATTGAAATAGCTTGCAAGCAAGTGATGTGATCACTAGAATGTTATATCACGGGAACGAGAAAAGAGTGCATGTCGGTAACGAGATCAAACTAGGTATTTGGATACCGATGATCGAATCTCGGACATGTAATATATCACGAGACAAAGGGATTTAGTTATGACGTTAAAGGTTCACATGATCACAAGAGTCATCGTTGAATATGTGGGAGTCAGTACGGATCTCCAGGTCCTGTTGCTGATTATTGATCGGAGAGGGGTCTCGATCATGCCTGCATTATTCACGAACCATAGGGTGACACACTTAAGGGATACCGACACCATTTGGAGCAAATATGTTTCAGATAAAGATTTAAGAAAGCGCTAGAATCATTTCGATGGAAACCAGAATTGTTTTGGGTGAAATTGCAGAAACTGGTTCTGCATGTGATATTGAAATGTTGCTGGGGTTTTATGTGAATGTTTGTTAATTAATGTAATTGAAAAAATTCTGAATAAAATAAATAAAATAGTTTTATTTAATGAGAGCTTGCATTAAATTTGGTGGAAATTTAATGCATGTGTGAGTGGAATTTTGAGTGGAGGCTTTTTATGGGAGTGGGAGCTCCACCTACATGAATGTGGAAGAGGTGGGGCACCACCATGGCTGCCACGCCATGGCTCTTGGGTGCCCCCTCTCCCCTATAAAAGGCCCCCCTCTCCTCCTCACAAACCACACCTCCTCGTGAAGGATCTCTCTCCCCCTCTAGTTATTCCCCATGGTCTCGAATTAGCGAGATACATGTTCCCGGTGGCTTTATCTGGAAAGGAGTTGCTGCTTCCACTGCTTTGCTGGAGCGAGGGACGGAGGTTGTCGGGGTACCGGACGTGTGTGCGATCACGGATAGCACCGCTGCTTTGTGGTGCTGGACTTGGTGGTGCTAGACTTGCTGGAGCTGGATCTGATGGACGTGCTAGAGCTGGACCTGCTAGACTTCATCACGATCTTGAGATCGGCAAGTGTACGACTACATCATCCATGAGTTCCAACTCGTTAACAAAGCTTTGTTGTCTTCGAGGGTAAGTTCTCTATGGATGTATATCCACCCATTGCTTGTATCTAATAGATAGATCTTGGCGATAGTTCCCATCGTAGGAAATTTTTTGTTTTCTATGTTGCGAACCCAACATTCAACATGTTCAATTGAATTCAAACCATAAGTCCTTTCAATCTTCTTGGGGAAATAGACAGTATGTTCTTTGTCATTAACATTGAAGGTCACCTTTCCTTGATTACAATTAATAACAGCTCCTGCAGTATTAAGAAAAGGTCTCCCAAGAATAATAGACATATTATCATCTTCAGGCATTTCAAGCACAACAAAATCAGTTAATATCAAGCAATTATGAGCCACTTGAACAGGTACATCCTCACATATACCAACAGGAATAGTGGTAGATTTATCAGCCATTTGCAAAGATATATCAGTTGGTATCAGTTTTTCAAGTTGAAGCCTCTTATAGAGAGAGAAAGGCATAACACTAACTCTAGCTCCCAAATCACACAAAGCAGTTCTAACATAACTATTCTTAATAGAGCAAGGGATAGTT
This sequence comes from Avena sativa, assembly GCA_916181665.1. Lineage (NCBI taxonomy): Eukaryota > Viridiplantae > Streptophyta > Magnoliopsida > Poales > Poaceae > Avena > Avena sativa. The sequence continues at coordinate 619,601,888 of OV702288.1, read as the reverse complement.
GGAATCCCTGGGTCTCCAAGTTTCTTTGGAACCTTACCATTGAAGGAATAATTAGCAAGCAAAGTAGAAATTTCTTCATTACGGATGTTCCTTTTATTCGAGACAATATCCTTCATATACTTTGAGTAAGGAGGCAATTTAATAGCATCGGTCAAAGGAATTTGCAAGAATAAAGGCTTCATCCACTCACAAAACTTATTGTAGTGTTCATCTTCCTTTGACTTGTGTTTCTTATCAGGGAAATGCATAGGTTTTTGGACCCAAGGTTCTCTTTCACTACCATGTTTCTTAGTAGTAAAATCCTCTTTAGTGTACTTAGTATTCTTAGTGTGGTTTTCAGGTTCTTCTTCAACTTTTTCTTCATTAGGAACTTCATTTTCTTCATTACCACTTTCAGTTTCAGCATCAGAGATAGATATACTATTAGGATCTATAGCAGGTTTAGAGGGTTGTACAACAGTTTTATGTTTCTTTTTCCTTTTCTTACGAGTAGAACCACTATTTTCAGCTTGTTGAGAATCCTGCTCAATTCTTTTGGGATGCCCCTCAGGATATAGAGGATCCTAGGTAGCAGCACCACTTCTAGTTCTAATTTCATAAGCATATTTTTCTTTAGCAGCATTAACTAGCAAGTCATTTTGCACTTTAACGAGTTTATCTATTTGAGTTTGAACCATTTGAAAGTGTTTAAGAATCATTTTAACATCATTAGAGGTTCTTTCCACAATATCTTTCAACTCAACAATAGCTCTAGTGTTTTCCATTAGATGATTTTGCACCCTTTTATTAAAGTTATCTTGCTTAACAATAAAGATATCGAATTCTTCTAAGCATTGATCAGGAGGTTTAGAGTAAGGGATATCATCTTCATCAAAGTGTTGGAGAGAGTGTACCTCAATAGTGGATGAATAGGGAATAGGCTTACATAATTCTTCTATAGGAGGTAAATTCTTGACATCTGCAGTTTTAATTCCCTTCTCCTTAAGACATTTCTTAGCTTCCTTCATCACTTCATCATTTAATTCAATAACTCCCCTCTTCTTTGATGTTGGAATAGGCTTAGGAATAGATGGTTCAGGTACAATTACTTCAGGTATAGCTTGTTTAGGAGGAGTCCAATCTTCACAATTCTTGCTTATTTTAGCCATTAATTCCTCAGCTTCCTTAGGAGTCCTATTCCTGAAAACACAATCAGCACAACTATCTAGGTATGTCCTAGATTCCTCGGTTAGTCCATTATAAAATATATCAAGAAGCTCATTCTTAGGTAATGGACTTCCAGCCTATGCATGAATCAAAGCACAAAACCTTGCCCAAGATTCAGGCAATGCCTCTTTTTCTCCCTGTTTAAAATCAAAAAGTTCCTACAAAATAGCATGTATAGCACCGGGAGGAAAATATTTCTGCAGGAAAGTACTAATCAAGCACTCAGGGCTATCAATAGATCCAGGAGGTAAATTACTAAACCAAGTTTTAGCTTCTCCTTGTAGTGAAAAGGGAAAAATCTTAGCAACAAAGTAAGTACGCATCTTAATATCATCAGAAAACAAGCCACTCATGGTAGAAAGTTCATTCATATGTGCTACTGCACTTTCATTCGTAGTCCCACAAAAAGGTTCTTTCTCGACAATAGCTATGTAAGATAGATCGAGAGAGAAATCATAATCTTCATCTATAATGTTTATGGGAGAAGCATTAAAACTTAGCATCAGGAGACAATTTGGGTCTAATAGTATGCCTCTCAAGGAGACTCTTAGCAGCGCTCCTATCATGGGTGTTCTTACATTCTTTGATAAACTCATCGGTCATGTCAACATAATCTTCTTCAATATCATAACTCTCACTAGACTCAGGTGAGCTAACATGTGTGGTAGTGTCTTCATTAGGAGTTTTGGTATTTCCAGCTATAGTTCTAGCAATCGTAGCATCTAGGAAAGGACCTAATGAACCACTCTTATCAAGCACAGTAGAAGCAGCATCATAAGCATCAGAAGTTTCAGATTCAGCAGTAGTAGCAGTGTGTGTAGCATGTGTATGTGGTGGTGTAACGAGCTTACTCATAACAGACGGTGAATCAAGGGCAGCAGAGGTGTTTAGAACCGTACCTCTTCTTGTAGTGGATGGTAAAATAGGAACCTTGCCATCACGAGACTTACCCATGATGGATGGATAGCAGCGAACAATAAAGAATCCAAGTGAACTTGATAAATAAAGCTATGCTCCCCGGCAACAGCGCCAAAAAATAGTCTTGATGACCCACAAGTATAGGGGGTGTATCGCAGTATTTTCGAGGGAAGTGAAACCCAATTTATTGATTCGACACAAGGGGAGCCAAAGAATATTTATAAGCCTTAACAACTGAGTTGTCAATTCAGCTGCACCTGGAAACAATCTTGCTCACAACAGTTTATCAGTAGCAATAGTTTTGTAGTAGGAATAGTAAAGCAACAACAATAGTAAAGCAAAGACAATAGTAACAAAAGCAGTAACAGTGGGATTCGAGTGCGGTAGGCATAGGGATGGATGTCTCCCTCCGGCATGGCCAAGCTAGACGAGGAAGGTCAAGAGATCGATAGCGATGCTATTTGGAACTCCCTCGCGAGCTTCGACACCAGAGTTGCCAAGATGGTCAAGACAGATGTCTTCGTGCCTGCCGAGATCCTCAATGAAGACATGGCCTCGTCTGAGTCTAGCCCCTCTCCTTCCGAGTTTGACGAGCTCTCCTGGCCTTTCTCTCCTAATTATGCCACCACGAAGCCCCCTGCAGCAGAGCCATAAAAACAATGTTTGTATTAAATGTGTCTCTGCAATGTGTATGCAGAAAAAACTTATGTTTTGCTAAGGCGGAAAAACTTGTACTCAAGTTTCCTACAACTTATCTATTTCCAGCATGTGTATATTTCTTAAGCAAGTGTTGGCTTATCCATTATTCTGGTTCGTATGCTTGACCTTTCGTGAGACAGAAGACTCGCAGCACAGAACTATGCTCTCAGATGATGATGCTTAATAGCACCGTCAAGAACCTAAGAGCAAAATCACCGCTTTGAGTGCTGAAAAGTCACTACTCCGGAATCCATATAAAAACTTCAAAAAACGTGTACACTAGAAAACTTAAGCTAACACCCGTAGGAAGAATTTTCACAAGTGCAAATGCAAACTTGCGCATAAAAGGTTTATATGATCCAAAAATGAACAACTAAAGGAGGTAAAAGACTCAGAGAATATGAGTGAACCAAATGCTTTATTTCATTGATCATATAAGAAACTTATTACATAATATAAATGTGCTAAGTGTAAAAGGGACGTAGCTGTGCTATGTTCCATGGCTGATCTGTCTCTGGGTAATCATCATTGGAGTCACGTTGCTTGCGCTTGCGATTTTTTGGCCTATCTTTTAAGTAGTGAATATCGACGAGGTAATAGGAACCATTTAGCAATGCTTTACTTATGACGAACGGTCCTTCCTAAGGCGGGGATAGTTTGTGCGATTTCTCCTGCTTGAGCCTAAGCACCAAATCCCCCTCTTTAAACGAGCAATGCTTTACGTGGCAACTATGGTAGCCACGCAGCTTCTGCTGGTAGATGGCAGATCTCTGGCATGCCAGCACGTGCTCTTCTTCAAGTAGGTCCATAGGTAAGTGCCTGGATTCTTCAGCGTCATCCTTGTTGTAGGCGGAAACTCTTGGTGCATCGTGGAGGATGTCGGATGGGAGGACTGCTTCTGCTCCATAAACCATGAAGAAATGAGTCAAGCCGGTGGATCTGTTGGGTGTTGTTCTCAAACTCCACAAGACAGATGGTAATTCCTCCGCCTAGGCTCCAGCTGCTCTACGTAGCGGTGCCTCTAAGCGTGGCTTGATTCCATGCAGAATTAGTCCATTAACCCTTTCAACTTGCCCATTTGACTGCGGGTGTGCCACAAATGCTAGGTCAAGGCGGATGCCTTTTTCATGATAGTAATCCTCAACTTCTTCTTCGAGAGAGATTTCTACCATTGTCGGTGATGATGCTATGTGGGAGACCAAATCTCACCACTAGATCCCAGATTTTTTTTAGGGTTGTTGCCACATCAACCTTTCTAATGGGTTTAGCTTCAATCCATTTTGTGAATTTGTCCACTGCTACTATCAAGTGTGTGAATCCACAAGGTGTTGTTTGCAAAGGTCCCACCATGTCCAGTCCCCAGACTGCGAGCGGACAAGTTATTGGTATTGTTCGCAATTCGTCAGCTGGAACACTTGGTTGTCTTGTATAAAACAGACACCCAAGACATGTTTGTACCAACTTGTCGACGCGCGCCTTGGCAGTTATCCAGTAGAATCCTTGGCGAAAGGCTTTAGCCACCAACGATCGGGGAGCGGCGTGATGCCCGCAATCTTCTAGATGTATTTCTCTAAGGATGTCAATACCTTGCTGCTGGGAGACGCATCGTAGGAAAACTCCTGTGGTACTTCTTTTGTATAGTTGGTCATCAGTGATGACGTAGCCTTTTGCTCTGCGTACTATTTGCCGGCTTTCGACTTCGTCGGCGGGCAAAGTTTTGTTTTGTAGATAGTCCATGAACGGTTTCGTCCAAGCCGGAGAGGTCACTGTTACTGTGTTAATAAATGAATCCACTCTATCCGGGTTGTTGGGGTTCGCTCCTTTCACGGATGGGGTCCGTAAATGCTCCAGGAAAACGCCTGGCGGAATTGGTCGACAAGCTGATCTAAGCTTTGACAGCAGATATGCCGCCTCATTATCCTCCCTTTTGACATACTTGACTTCGTAGTCATCGAAGCACTTGGCTATTTAGTCTACTTCTTCTCGATATGCCGCCATCATAGGGTTCTGCACGTTCCAGGTGCCAGCTACTTGCTGGGCAACCAAGTCGGAATCTCCACAGCAAACTATGCACTTGATGTCAATATCCTTGGCTACGTGAAGTCTTTGAATGAGGACCTCATACTCCGCCATGTTGTTGGTAGCATTGAAGTGGATCTGCAGGACGTATTGCATATTTTCTCCTGTTAGCGATTGTAATAATACACCAACCCCTGAGCCATTGAGTAGCTTTGATCCGTCAAAGTGCATAACCCAATATTTTGGCTCTAGTAGTGCAGTGTCTTCTAGCAGTTCTGTCGAATCTGCAAGAAAGTCTGCCAATGCTTGTGATTTGATAGCGTCGCGTCTCTTGTAGGTGATTTCAAAGGCGGCAAGTTCAATGCCCCACTTTGCCACTCTCCCTGTAGCGTCGCTGTTGATGATGATGTCGGATAGTGGAGCTTTGCTCACTACTGTGATGGGGTGCTCCTGGAAATAATGCCTTAGCTTACGTGAAGCAAGGAAAACTCCATAAGCTATCTTCTGGTAGTGCGGATAATGTTACTTGGATCCGTCAAGACCTCACTTACGTAGTAAACGGGCCGCTGAACTCCATATTCATGTGTTGGTTCCTTGCGCTCCACCATGATGATGATGCTGATTACTCGGTTGGTTGCCGCCATTCAAACTAACATAGGCTCCCTTGGTACCAGTGCTGCAAGTATTGGTAGGGAGGAGAGTATTCTCTTCAACTCCTGAAGTGCTGCGTCAGCTTCGTCCGTCCAAGTGAATTTGTCCGCCTTCTTGAGCAACTTGTAGAGCGGCATAGCCTTCTCACCAAGTCGGCTGATGAACCGGCTTACTGCTGCAACGCAGCCTATGAGCCTTTGTATGTCCTTCAGGCATGTCAGGCATTTGATGTCGAGGATGGCCTTGATTTTCCCCGAGTTCACCTCGATTCTGCAACCCGAAACAATGAAACCCAACAGTTTGCCGGAGGGTACCCCGAAGACGCACTTCTTGGGGTTCAGCATCATGTTGTATTTCCGGAGATTGTCGAAGGTTTCCCGCAAGTCAGCGATAAGATCATTTGATTTCTTTGACATTACCGCGATGTCATCGATGTAAGCGTGTACGTTGCGACCTATTTGGTCGTGTAGGCAATGTTGCATCGTCCGTTGGTAAGTAGCACCAGGGTTTTTCAACCCAAAGGGCATCGTGACGTAGCAATACGTGCCATAGGGTGTGGTAAACGAAGTGGCCAGTTGGTCCGACTTTCGCATCTGGATCTGGTGGTATCCTGAATAGGCATCGAGAAAACACAAAAGTTCTGAGCCAGACGTCGAGTCAATGACTTGGGCAATGCAAGGCAAGGAAAACGGTCCTTCGGGCATGCTTTGTTCAAGCCGGTTGATGTTGATACATTGCAAATGTATCTATAATTTTTGATGCTCCATGCTCGGTTTTATCCACTTTCTTGTGTTTTGTCCACACTTTGGAGTACTTTTCATATGATTGCTTGGACTAACCTATTAACAAGAGCCATAGTGCCAGCTGCCTGTTTTCTGCTATTTTTGGTTCCAGGAAAGTCAGAAAATGAATATTCTCGGAATTGGACGGGACAAAAGCCAAAGTGCCTATTTTTCTAGAAGACTCCAGGAGCCAGAATACGAGACGGAGGAGGGCTAGGGGCTAGCCACACCCCCCAGGCGCGGGCTGGGCCTGGCCGCGCCAGGGCATGGTGTGGTGGCCCCAGGCACCCCCTCGGTCTCCCTCTTCGTCTATAAGAGGCCTTCTGACCTAAAAACTTCGGGGGGTTTGACGTTTTTCCACGAAAAGTTCCGCTGCACCGCCGCCATCGAAGGGGAGATTCGGGGAACAGAAAGTCTCTGTTCCGGCACCCTGCCGAGACAGGGAAGTGCCCCGGAGCCATCTCCATCAATCTCCACCATCATCTTCATCGACCACCCATGTTTCCCCCATCTATGTGTGAGTAATCCCCCGCTGTAGGATATGGGGATGGTAGGGATTGGATGAGATCGTTCATGTAATGGCATCAGATTGTTAGGGCATGGTGCCTAGTATCTTTTATTAGTGCTTTATGACTTTGTTGCGACTTGTTGTGCTTAATGCTTGTCACTAGGGCCCGAGTGCCATGATTTCAGATCTGAACATGTTATTGACTCATTATGATAGTATTGTTTTGGGTCTTATCTGCAAGTTGTTTACACACGTCGTTGTCTGGAACCTATGGCCCCGAAGTGACAGAAATCGGGATAACCCGAAGGGAAAGGCTTTGATGTGAGGATCACATGTGTTCACGGAGTGTTAATGCTTTGCTTCGGTGCTCTATTAAAAGGAGCACCTTAATTGCCAGTAGTTCCCTAGAGGCCCCGCTGCAAACGGGCTGGCAGGACAAAAGATGTTGTGCAAGTTCTCATTGCGAGCACGTATGACTATATATGGAACACATGTCTAGGATTGTCTAGTACTTGGATGCTTTATCTTATTTATCTGCAATTGCCCTATGTTCTGATTGCTATGTGAATTGTCTTGTTCATGCAATGCCCGTCCATCCATCCCTATGCCTACCGCACTCGAATCCCACTGTTACTGCTTTTGTTACTACTGTCTTTGCTTTACTACTGTTGTTACTTTACTATTCCTACTACAAAACTGTTGCTACTGATAAACTGCTGAGAGCAAGATTGTTTCTAGGTGCATCTGAATTGACAACTCAGTTGTTAAGGCTTATAAATATTCTTTGGCTCCCCTTGTGTCGAATCAATAAATTGGGTTTCACTTCCCTCGAAAATACTGCGATACACCCCCTATACTTGTGGGTCATCAAGACTATTTTCTGGCGCTGTTGCCGGGGAGCATAGCTTTATTTATCAAGTCCACTTGGATTCACTATTGTTCAAGCTAAGTTTATTTTCTCCTTGTTTGCTTGTTTCTTTATCAAAAATACAAAAAAAAATAGTTCCTACTCTAGTTGTTATTTTCGTTGGTCTGTTATTGTCTTGCTTTGTCATGCTTGTTGTCAATGGTTGGTTTCTTTGAAACTAAAGCTTATTGGCAAGGTGGGTTCACGGAAGATCAAAAATATTATTATAAGGAACACCGCTTGTCACAAAAAGGGAAACACTTATGGGAACAAATTGATAGATTGTATACCATTGCTAGAAACGTGTGCTCTACTTATAATGTTACTTATTGCTGTGATGAATCTCGTTGCAGAAAGAGGTATAAACACCTCCCTTTTCAATGTGAGTATAATGATAATGATACCATATCTTTTTATGCTAAAGGAATTTATGACTTTTATGATGCGGAACAAATTGAAGAATTTATTGCTTAGAAGGGTGCTTTTGAACTTGCTAGTTTGCTTTAAAATATTGATGATTTACCTTATAAGTATGAGGTTTATAGTATACTTAAATTTTGCTTTGATAATTACAAGGATGAAAATGGCCCTATTCTTGAGTATTCTAATAGATGCTCTCCACAAATGGAAGAGACTAATGCCTTGCAGGATCCTATGGAAGAAGAAATTGATGAACCTAGAATCTCATTAGATGAAAAAGAGGAGAGTGATGAACAAAAGGAGGAAGAATGGATTAGCTACCCATGCCTACCTTCTAATGAGAGTAACTCTTTATCCCTTACATTATTTGATTGTCCTCCATGCTTACTAAAGGAGGATGAATGTTATGTTCCTGAAGATTCTTTTGAAGATGTTTATGATAAAGCTCTAGTGCTTGTAGATCATGAAAAGCATGCTTTATGTGATAGTTATATTGTTGAGTTTATTCATGAGGCTACTGAAAATTATTATGAGAGAGGAAAATATGGTTGTAGAAGTTTTTATGGTATTGAAACACCTCTCTATGTGCTGAAACTTTTGAAGTTACTCTTGTTTTATCTTCCTATGCCTGTCACTTTGTTCTTTGCAAATTTATTTGCATACATGATTCCTATGCATAGGAAGTGGGTTAGACATAAATGTGTTTTGAATTTTATTCTTGATGCTCTCTTTTACTTTAACTCTTATTGTCAGGGGGATGATCCCCAGGTACCCCAACCAGACAAGAACCAAGCAGTCGGATCGCGTCCGGCTAACCAAGCATAGCCAGACAGGGCAAGACAGGCCGGCTACCGAGCAAGAAGTACCCGACTACGGCGACGTAGCCGGACCCAATCAGTGAGACAGGACAACGTGCGTATCAATGCACGGTATGCCCTATACGATGACAAGACTGGCAACCACCCGGCCATACCGAAGACTTTATGGGGATGACGCAGGAACAATGGCCCGATCCTGACGACAGGCTCTCACGGTGTCCACTGTGCCTACGATAGCCATACCGCTCATACTCCGATGAGACACACCATACCGGACACTATAGATGACCAGCCGGCTGGGACCCGCATGTGGGGCCCACCAGTCGGATTGGCCAGTGAGACCGTTGCCTCTCTGCCTACATAAGGAGAGGCAAGGCCTCAGTAGAAAGGGTGGTTGGTCTCATTACATTTAAGGCAGTAGCTAGAGAATACAGCTCGAGGAGCACTTGTAGTTCGCATATCCCTGATAGTCAGACTCGGCAGGAGTAGGGGCTTTACCTCATCACGAGTGCCCCGAACCTGGGTACTTCCTGCGTCCAGCTACGCTCGCTTGTATCCAATCCCGCCTAAAGACGCCGTCGACAGCTTCCCTGCCAGTCCCCACACCTCTATCTAACCTCCTTAGGTACTGTCGTTCCCAATACAACGACAGTTGGCGCCCACCATGGGGCAAGATGGCTTCGACCGGAGTCACGTTCCGCACGGGACCCCGCACTTCAGCCGGTGAGCGCGTGGCCTCTGGCCTGGTGCTCACGCTCGGCAAATTCAACTACATCATCGACAACGCTTCCTTCTTCGCCGAAACCTCCTTCCCGACGAACGACACCGTCCTGCTATTCGGCGACCTCCCTGTCTACGTCGCCACCGTTCCGAAGCGTTTACCCAGGGAAATCGTCTCTGTCGCGGGGCTGCCGCGTCCAGGCGGTAGCACCTCCGTCGCACCCTGCAGTGTGGAGGTCATGATGGCCGGCTCCAGCTCTCACCCCCGCCAGCCGCGGGAGCGAGGCGCGGACGAGGTTGCGACTTCTGCCCCCCGCAGCCTCGGAACCCGGTGGAGGATGCCATCGATCGGCTCCAGACGCTGGTCAACCTCGGGGATAACCCGGAGGAAAAGGAGGCCAACTTTGCCATGGAGAGACAGATCCTCCTCCAGGAGGCCATGGAGCTAGCGGCAGCCCGCAAGCAACTCGAGATCACCCGACACGAGTACGACCGCGCGCACGGCTTCACTCCGGCTACCGCAGAGCCAAGCCGGCGCGGCCAGGTGCGGCGCCGGGGCAGCGAGCTAGGCGGTAGGATGGAAAAGGATGGGGAGCCGGATCCCGCACCCGCCCTCATCCGGCCCACCTATAGCACGCCCATCAAGAACCTGCGCGCGGCACGGGCCGCGGCAGAAGAGCTGCCCAGTCTCGAGGGCGAGGAGTGAGCCCGCCAGCACGCTCGTGTGCAGGAGCTCCTCCGCACCGCGGACGAGCAGGCCGACGCCAACCGGCATATGCGGGAGGACCCCAGCTACTCCAGGGGGAGCAAGCTGCCTGCCAACAGCAGGGGCGCGCCACGCGACACCCAGCAGGCGTCCTCCCCTCAGCTGGCTAAGGCCCGCAGCAGGCGTCGTAGCTCCGGCAACAGGGGCCAACCGCGCCAGGAGCAGACGGTGAATAGCAACCAACCACCCCCCCTCCACCAACCGGAGCACCTAGACCAGCCAGATCCCGTCTCTCGGGCCGGGTGGGAGCGCCCAACCCGGATTGTCCGGATGCCCGTGACCGCATCGAGCTCCTCGCTCAAGCGCGCGTCATAGAGGAGGAAGATTCTACCGGTCCTGTTTGTTTCGGGCCCCGTATCCGGAACGAGCCGTTTCCGGATAAGTTCTCCCTGCCCAGGGACACACCCAAGTACGACAGCAGCATGAAACCGGAAGATTGGCTGACCGACTATGCTACGGCAGTCGGCATCGCCCATGGGAACAAGCGCACAGCCATACGCTACGTCCCCCTCATGCTAACCGAGTCGGCAAGGACGTGGCTCAACAGCCTCGCGCCCAATAGCATCAACGCCTGGCCGGACTTCGAGAAGGTGTTCGTCCGCAACTTCAACGACACGTACAAGCGTCCAGGGCGCCCGCGCGACCTGGCCTTGTGCGTCCAAGGTGACCGCGAGACCGACCTCGAATACCTCGCCAAGTGGACGGAGTTATGCAACACCTGTGAGGGCATCCTGGAGAGCCAGGCCATCGGCTTCTTCATCGAGGGTTGCCGAGAGGGCACCATGCTTCGCCACCGGCTACTGTGTGACGAGCCAAAAACCATGGCGGAGCTCATGAAGGTTGCGGACCAGTGCGCCATGGCGGATGCCGCCATGAAGAAACCCCTCCGAGTAAATGCCGACGGGCTTCCGACTCCTACGGAGCCGGCTCGCGACCGTCCGAGCAACCCGGCTGGCGAAGCCGGATCCTCCAGGCGCCACGGCAACGACAATCGGTTCCACGGGGACCGCCAAGCCGGGCAACAGAAGCCCCACTACCACACGCGACAGGTCAATGCTGTGGAGGGTGCGCCCGATGCACCGGCTAACGACGCAAGGAGGCAGAAGCCACGGCTCACCTTCGACCAGATGTTTGACGGCCCGTGCAAGTGGCATAGCGGTCCCTTCAAACCGGCTACGCACACCACCCGGAATTGCAGCTGGACCCGCCAGTTAAAAGACCAGGTAACCAGCCTCGTCTCCCCCCTCCCCCTCCCGATGGACCTCCACCACCGGCTAGGGGGGGCGACAATGATGGTAACGGAGGCAACGGCGGCAACAACAACAACGGCTACCCACAGCCGCACGCTGCCTACCACATCTTCGAGACGGAGCAGGACGACAAGCACAGCCGCAGGCGACGCTCCAAGGAGGTCAATGCCATCGTCTCTCCGGTCCCCCAGTACCTGAACTGGTCGGAAACCCCCATCACCTGGAGCCGTGCAGATCAGCCAGAGCATCTGCCGACTCCCGGGGGCTATGCTATGGTGCTCGACCCCCTCATTGTCTCCAACGCGCGTACCTGCCGATTCTCACGCGTCCTCATCGACGGAGGCAGCAGCCTCAACCTCCTTTACTAGTCCTCACTGGAGAAGCTAGGCATTCGCGAAAGCGACCTGCGCCCGACTACCACAACGTTCCACGGCGTACTACCGGGGCCAGCCTGCACCCCGCTAGGGAAAATCCAGCTGGACGTCATCTTCGGGACTGAGGAGAACTTCCGCTGTGAACCAATCTTGTTCGAGGTAGTAAACCTGACGAGCTCCTACCATGCTCTCCTCGGGCGCCCCGCCCTCGCCAAATTCATGGCCGTCCCCCACTACGCGTACCTCAAAACGAAGATGCCGGGACCCCGCGGCGTGATCACCGTCACCGGCTGCTTCAGGCGGTCAATGGAGTGCGCCTCAGCCGGTTCAAAACTGGCCGAGGCCCTCATCATAGCCGAGGAGAAGCATGTGATCATGCGCAACGTGGCCATGGCCCAGCAGGACATGCCGGCTAGCAGCAAACCGGCTGGAGAAGGAACTTTCCAGTCGGCAAAGGAGACAAAGAGGATTCTGCTCGACCCCTCCGACCCGACTAAGTTCGTCACCATTGGTGCCGGCTTGGACAGCAAATAGGAAGGCGCGCTCGTTGACTTCCTCCGTGAGAATCGGGACATCTTTGCATGGTCCCCCAAGGACATGCCTGGTGTGCCGAGGGAGTTCGCCGAGCACTCACTTCATGTGCGTCCGGATGCCAAGCCGGTCAAGCAACCTCTGCGCCGGTTCGCAGAAGATAAGAGGAAGATAATCGGTGACGAGATCACCTGGCTCCTGGCAGCCGGGTTCATCATGGAAGTATACCACCCGGAATGGTTGGCAAACCCAGTCCTGGTGCTGAAGAAGAACAAGACCTGACGCATGTGTATCGACTACACCAGCCTAAACAAGGCATGCCCGAAAGACCCCTTCGCCTTGCCCCGTATCGATCAAGTCATCGATTCCATGGCCGGCTGTGATTTGTTGTCTTTTCTAGATTGCTATTCCGGGTACAATCAGATCTGGCTAAACCTGGCTGATCAGATTAAGACATCATTTATCACCCCCTACGGGGCTTTCTGCTACGTAACCATGCCTTTCGGTCTAAAGAATGCAGGCGCTACCTACCAGCACTGCATGCAGAAGTGCTTGCACTCATAGATAGGCCGAAACGTGCACGCTTATGTGGACGATGTGGTCATCAAGACCAAGGAGAAGGGCACCCTCCTCGAGGATCTGGGAGAAACATTCGGCAACCTCCGCCAGTACCAGATGAAGCTGAACCTGGAGAAGTGCATCTTCGGAGTACCATCCGGTTAGCTACTCGGTTTCCTCGTATCGCAACGAGGTATCGAGGCGAATCCGGAGAAGATCGCGGCCATCAAGAGGATGCAACCACCCAGGAACCTGCTGGGGGTCCAGAAGTTCACCGGATGCCTGGCCTCCCTCAGTCGCTTCGTCTGCCGAATGGGGGAGAAGGCACTCCCGTTGTACCAGCTGATGAAGAAGACGGACAAGTTCTCCTGCACTGCGCAAGCCGACACCGCATTTCACGACCTCAAGCGCATGCTATCCGCAACACCGGTTCTAACCACGCCGGCTAGCAAGGAGCCGATGTTGCTCTATATAGCAGCCATCAGCCGGGTCATCAGTGTCATCCTAGTGGTGGAGCGCCCCGAGGAAGGCAAGGCTCAGCCGGTTCAGAGGCCCGTCTACTACCTCAGCGAGGTTCTCTCCCTCTCCAAGCAGAACTACTCCCACTACCAGAAGATGTGCTACGGCATGTACCTAGCATGCAAGAAGCTCAAGCACTACTTTCGGAAATCATCGGCAACAAAGACGCCACCGGACGAGTCGCCAAATGGGCCATCGAGCTTGCCGCCTACTCCATCCAGTACGATCCCTGGCTCACGATCAAGCCATAGGCATTGGCGGACTTCCTCGTCGACTGGGCTGAGACCCAGTATCTCCCACCAGTTCCGGATTCGGACCACTAGAAGATGCACTTCGACGGGTCGAAGATGCTCGGGGGCTTGGGAGCCGGCATCATGCTCACCTCGCCCAAGGGAGACCGGCTGGAGTACGTGCTGCAGATCCACTTCAAGGCCTCCAACAACGTAGCTGAATACGAGGCACTGGCGCACGGGCTCCAGCTGGCCAAGGAGATCGGTGTCAACCGGATCCTATGCTTCGGTGATTCGGATCTGGTGGTGCAGCAAGTATCCAGAGAATGGGATGCCAGAGATGCAAACATGGCCCTCTACCGATTCCACATCCAGAAGCTCAGTGCCTCCTTCGACGGGTGCGAATTTCACCACGTCCCTCGCGTCAACAACGAGGCAGCCGATTCGCTCTCCAAGATCGGATCCACCAGGCAGGCGATCCCACCAGGGGTCTCCTTGGAGCACCTGCGCAAGCCGTCCATCAACCCGTCACCAGAATCGGACTCCATCATCTGGGCAGGGAGCGTTCCGGCTGGCAAAACGGCAGAAGCGGATCCGACAGAGCCACCAAAGAAGAAGACCCGTGCCAATTCCGGCAAGGCAGTGCCCTCCGGCTCGCAGGACCCGGGGGCTACCGGTTCATCAAGCAGCTCGGGGGCTGCCGTCCCGGGCGCGCCACCCGGACGACCCCCCGACATCCGCCAACCAGAGGACAGGAGCATCCTCATCATTCGAGAAGTACCGTCCTGGGCACAGCCCTTCATGAGCTACATCGCCAACGGAGAACTTCCGGATGACGAGGTAGAAGCCAGGCAAATCCGGCGCCGCGCGCACACGTACACCATCATAAACGGCGAACTTTACAAGCGCAGCATATTCGACATCTTCCAGAGATGTGTCGACATAGAAACGGGCTACCGGCTACTCAAGGACATCCACCAGGGCGAGTGTGGGCATCACGCTTCGTCAAGGGCGATAGTCGCCAAGGCGTTCTGCCACGGTTTCTATTGGCCCACCGCCCTCGAGGACGCTGAGCAGCTAGTCCGCGCGTGCAATGGATGCCAGCGCTTCGGGCAGCTCAGGCACATGCCAACTTTGATGCTCAAGACCATACCGATCACCTGGCCCTTCGCGGTTTGCGGCCTCGACATGGTCGGTCCCTTCAAGCGGGCACGCGCGGGCATGATTCATCTGCTGGTAGCGGTGGACAAGTTCACGAAGTGGATCGAGGCTAAGCCCATCCGGAAGCTGGACAGGGCGACAGTCGTCACCTTCTTCACCGACATCATCAACCGATTCGGATACCCCAACAGCATCATCACCGACAACGACACGAATTTCGCCAAGGGGGCCTTCGCCCGGTTCTGCAACAATAAGGGCATCCGACTGGACGTTTCCTCTATCGTGCACCCGCAGTCCAACGGGCAAGTCGAAAGAGCAAAAGGCTTGATGCTAGCCGGCATCAAGCCACGCCTCATCGAGCCGTTAGAGCGGTCACCCGGATGTTGGATCGAAGAACTTCCAGCTATGCTATGGAGCCTCCGCACCACACCGAATAGATCAACCGGCTGCACGCTGTTCTGCGTGGTCTATGAATCGGAAGCCGTCCTCTCCGCCGACATCGAGTTCGACTCCCCGCGCAAGCTCCTATACGACGAAAAAGCCAACCAGGAGGCGCGGGAGGATGGAGTGGACCTCCTGGAGGAGGCCCGTGAGCTGGCTCTGTCCAGGTTAGCCCTGTACCAGCAGCGACTACGTCGCTACCATTCAAGCCGGATTCGCCCAGTCGCGTTTCGCGAGGGCGACCTGGTTCTCTGGCTGGTGCAAGACACGAGGGGCATGCACAAGTTATCGCCACCCTGGGAGGGCCCCTTCATCATTAGTCGGGCGCTGCCCAACTACTCCTACTACCTCATCGACGCACAGCAGCCGCGCAAGAACAAGATGGACAAGTCAGACGAAGAGATCGAGCGTCCCTGGAACGCGGCCCTGTTGCGCCCGTTTTACACCTAGTCGCCAGGCAGTGTATGTATCCCGAACACCCCATGAATGAAAATGCGGACCCCTACGAGAATCTCGGGGGCTCCTTGCTAGAAATGTGTTTTCGCATCTACTTTTCTGGTTCTGATTTTTCGGCTCTGGCAACCCCTACCCGGGGGCTTGCCGGCTGGCCCGGCCTGCTAAGTTAACAAACCGACCGAGTAGTGTGCGATGATGTCAGAGGCCCACTCTTCGTCTCAACTACAGACCGCAACCCGGTTGTCCGGCTAGCAAGAGCAAAAGCCCGAGGCATCCCACACGAAAAACAGGGAGGAGACGCGACAGACCGGGCGTTCCGGCCTTGCAACTAGCTCGAACCAATCCGGCTACTAAGCCGTTAGTACCGTGCGCAATGTACTGTCAGCTCCCTTCGATTCCGGCTGCAGACCGCAACCCGGCTGCCCGGCAAGGACGCAGCGAAAACAGCAGAGCACATGGGAAACCGACCAAGTGTCTGGAGAGGCACAGGCCAGTTTTCGAAAAAAACAAGCAGTTTTCCGGCTACAATTTGACAGACTAACCTATTAACCTGTGAGGGTGTATGTATATGTATATTCTTGCCCGACTACTTCGAGTCGAAATTCAGGAAAAGGGAAGAAGATTCGAAGTCCTTGCCTTCATCAAGCGCTCCGAATCTCGGGGGCTACACCCACTAGGTGCGCTCGCGTGCCCCTAGTGGAATCTTGTAGTTCCTGACCGGCTAAGGGCGTTTAGCCGGCCATTCGGAGCCTAGGTGAGGGCAAGGGCAGGAGCAAGAGAAGACAAGGAAGATTCGAAGCACCTTGCTACGCCAGCTACTCCGAATCTCGGGGGCTACACCTAGTGGGTGCGCTCGCGCGCCCCCACTGGAATGTTAGTTCCCCCGGCTGAAAGCGTTCAGCCGACGAAAGAAGCCGACTAGGATGAGGCTAATCGAATAAAGTTAGAAGACTTGGGAAAAATAAGGAAGATTCGAAGCACCTGGCTACGCCAGCTACTCCGAATCTCGGGGGCTACACCCAGTGGGTGTGCTAGCGCCCCCCCACTGGAGGTGTAGTTCCTCCGGCTAAAGGTGTGTAGCCGGATGAAGTTAGCCGGCGAAATATTGAAAGAAAATTCAAGACACACAAGTTAAAGGAAACTCAAGAGTTCAATATTAACAAACAAAAAGGAGGCGAAGCTCCCATAAGTTACCCGGCATCAGAGATAGTCGGTGGGCACCTCGTCAGGGTCCATGTAGTCGGCAATCTTGATGGCAGACCCGCGGAGCTCCGGATGGGCTTGGCGAATGGCGGCAAGGTCGGCGCCGGCATGGAAGCCTCCATCGATCTTCTCGACGGGGGCGTCCTTGTACCAGGAGAGCATGAGGGCCAGAGCCATCTCCGCTCCGGCTCGCACCGCCAGGTCCCGCAGCCGGTCCACCATAGCCGGCGCCTCCCCCACCTTCGTAGACAGCTGCGCCATCGTCTCCGGAACCGGAGCCTCCGGCCACACGAAGGAGAAGACGTCCCGCGCCGCTTGGTGAAGCTTGGCAGCCTCTTTGCCAAGCAGGACGACAAGCTCCTGAGCCGTCGGCTGCGCTCCCGGCCAGTTCTCCTGCAGCCGGTTGTAGGCCAGCAAGTCTATGCCGGGGTAAAAGGTTGTCAGAAAAAAGAGTCAGATCCGGCTACCGGATCCGGAAAGAAAAGAAGGCGGAAAAAGGGAACTTACCTTAGCCGTGTGGCCGACTTGCATCAGCTCCCCCACCAGAGCCTATTCCTTTGTCGCCAGTCGTTTGTTCTCCTTCTCTGGGTCCTTGTTCTGGGCCTCGAGAAGGGTGAAGGCTTCGGTTCGGCTGGCGAGCGAGGCGTCGCGCTCTTTGATGGTGGCCTCCAAACCGTCTACCCTCGCGTGCCAATCCTTATTCTGCAGCCGGAGAGTAGAATTGGACTTGCTCAGCCGGTCGTTCGCTTTCTTCAAGCAATCGATCTCGCGCTGAGCGCACACGAGGATGGCTGCAACAAAACCGGCTATCAGTAAAAAAAAGGGCAAAGACAGATGAAGCTAACACACTCTAGGAAGTCCCGTTAGCAGCGGCTAGCTTCTGCTCCAGGGACCGGTTCTTGCCGGCTGTGGCCTCCAGCAGCCGGATCTCCTTCACCGCCAGCTCGAGTGTGGCGGCTAGGTCCGTCAGCGAGGCGGCGGAGGAAGCATCGTCGTCCACAGCATTGATGGCCAAGGACTCCTTCGCCGTGGCCACCGCCGTTCGCCACTCCTACCCGGGCTCCTCGTCAGAGTTGTTGTCGCCGACAACCATGAGCTCCTTGCCGGCAGCGCCCCCCCCCCCCGCGTGCTCGCGGAAGATCCATCCGGCTGCGAGGACTCCGCCTCCGGCTGAGGACCCCCTGATCCGGCCAGGGCAGCCGGTTCAGCTCGAGGGGAAGTCAGAGGCGGCACTTCGGAGGAAGGGGGACACTGGCGGATGCAGTCGGATCATGGGGCGGCGACCCGGTTGGAGCTCGAGCCGGGCTCGTGGCTCCAAAAGAAACCAACGTGCTAAGAAGAAAGAGGAGAAGGCAAAGGCAAATAAACCAAAGTCAGAAAAAGGAGAAAAAAAGGGAAGCAGACAGAAAACACCGAAAGAAAAGGGGGGAGAAGGGACGGACCCCCGGCATAACTGGGGCGGCCCCTTCTTCCGGCCAAGGCGGCTCGGCGGCAGGGTGCCGTACCAACTCCTCTTGGGAGTCGGCTCCTCCGTCGCGGGCCAGCGGGAGCAGGAACGGCTAGAGCCGCTCCCGCCTGCCTCACCGTGGGTCGTGGAGCGCATCGCCGGATCGATGGTCGGCGCGGCCTCCTCCTTCTCATGAACCTCCGCGTGGGGTTCGGCAGCCGGCTCGTCATTCCGGCTGGGAAAGGCATCGTCATCCCCGTCCGACTCCTCGCCGGACCGCCGAGCGCGCGGCTCGGGCAAGTCAGGCATGAACTCCTCAAGAGGAGCCTCACCCTCCTCGCGAAGGATGCAAGCGAACATCTGTCGAATACAAGAAGTCAGCCGGACAGAACAAGAAAAATGCGGGAAGAACAAATGAAATTTCCGGCTACAACAACTTACCTGGGGCGCGTGGTTCTCCCGGCTGTAGGGCGCCAGACTGAACTTCCAGTTCTCTGGCAGCCGCTCCTTGGTGATCGTCCACACCCACTCCTTCAAGTTGTGGTAGTGGGGATCGTGGCGCGACAGCCGGGTCGGGTCTAGCCGGCCGGAGTAATAGCACATCTTGTGCGCCCGCTGCTGCATCGACATCATCAGCCGGGACATCTAGCTGAGGGTGATGTCTCTGCTGGTTAGCCGGCAGGTGATGAGGGAGCGCATGCGCTGCAGCATCGCGTCCGTCTCCGCCTTGTCACCATGGATCTTCAGCTCCCAGTTCTGCCGGCTGGACTCGACAACCTGGAAAGCCGGAAGATTGATCCGGTCGATGTTGGTGACATTCTTGACGTAGAAGTACGACTGCTGCCACAGCCATACCGTGTCCTGAAGCAAGAACTTGGGGTAGCCGGATTGGGAGCAGGAGTAGATGGAGGCGTCGCTGCAGACGACTAGCGGCCCCTTCGTGTACTGCACCTGTGGCCGGACTCGGAAGAGCCGGCAGAAGAGCCCGAGATTCGGCTAGATCCTGAGGTAGCTCTCGCAGAACGCCATGAAATGCGCCAAAGTCCCGATGGCATTGGTGCCGAGGTGGTGGAGGCAGAGGTCGAAGAAGGCGAGGAAGGTCAAGAAGAACGGGTGCACCGGCAAGGCAAACCCGCGCGCCATATGGGAGAGGAAGATGACGCGCTCCCCCTCCGCCGGGTGCAGTGACACCTCCCCCGCCGGTGCCAACCGCACCGCCACCTCCTCCAACGGTGGGAGAACGCGGGTGGCGTGGTACTTCCCGATGTGGTCCTCCGTGATGGAGGAACCACACCAAGTCCCGCGGTCGGCGGCCATCTCCGGCTGATAGAGGGGAGCGGCGGCGGAAGAGTGGTGGTGGCCCGTAGCGACGACGACGAGCGGGCGGCGCAGCAGGCTACGTCGTAGAAGGCAAGGGCGCAGAAGCAGGAGCACGCGAGGGAAGGGGAAACTGCAGCGGGGGAGCGAAGGAAAGGAACTGCCTCCCCCGCGGCGTCCCTTTAAAGGGCCAGAAGAGCAACCGTCAACAGGGCCACGTGGCGCACATCCGGACGACCCTCACCCCAACCGCCGCCCAGATCCCGTGTGCCGAAGCAGGATGCGCAGAAGATCCTGGAGCAAGAACCGAAGCGCCGGACAGTGGCTTCCCGAGGCGACGTGCGACGGGACGTTACGCTGCCCGCCGCAGGGCAATGATGGCGCGTGCGCGCGTGGCCGGTGTCAGCACTGACGTCACGAGTAGCGCAACCGCCAAGCTCAGCCGGACACAAATTTAAAAGGAGGAGGGAGCGCATGCACATTTCGCCTAAGGGCGGAATCCACACGTGCTCGGGGGCTAGTGTCAGGGGGATGATCCCCAGGTACCCCAACCGGACAAGAACCAAGCAGTCGGATCGCGTCCGGCTGACCAAGCACAGCCAGACAGGGCAAGATAGGACGGCTACCATTCGGTAGCCGGGTCAGCAAGAAGTAGCCGGCTACGGCGACGTAGCCGGACCCAATCAGTGAGACAGGACGACGTCCATATCAGTGCACGGTACGCCCTGTACGATGACAAGACTGGCAACCACCCGGCCATACCGAAGACTTTGTGGGGATGACGCAGGAACAGTGGCCCGATGCTAACGATAGGCTCGCATGGCGTCCACTGTGCCTACGATAGCCATACCGCTCATACTCTGATGAGACACACCATACCGGACACTGTAGATGACCAGACGGCTAGGACCCGCATGTGGGGCCCGCTAGTCGGATTGGCCAGTGAGACCGTTGCCTCTCTGTGTTGGGGATATACTTTCCGGGTATCCTCACAGTTCCTCACTGACCAGGGTGGCCCATTTCGGGTTAGAGCTTTGCTTCACGGGCGGCCCAGTCAGGGAGAAAGACGGAGTCCAATCCGGCTACGGGAAGGCCCAGAAGACTTACCGACTTAGGCCCATAATGTTACTTGTAGTTCAAGATGTACTATGTAACCGACTCTTAGACGTTGTCGGATAGATCTCTCCTGTAAACCCTAGGCCGGATATCTATATAAGCCGTCCTAGGGAGAGCCTTTAGGGCACCACCCAACACTTTAGACCCTCAACTCGCACAGGCGAAACCCTTGTAACCCATATTCCGGCTCTGCCGTATTACTGGATTGCTAGCAGGAGTAGGATCCGTCCAAAGCTGGCAGATTCGAACCTGGGTAAACTTGTGTGCTCACCATCCCGGAACACAGTACGTCTCAACCCCTCTCGTCCGCACGCCTCGAGGACCACCTCATGGCGTACTTGTCATCAATCCGACGACAGTTGGCGCCCACCGTGGGGCAAGTGAGCTTCGGATCTACATTTCGAGCGGAATCTACAAGAATCAGAATCGGCGAGACTATCGCCGTCGGTCGCATCCTCAACGCCAGCGACGTCCTCTCATCGTTCTCGACGAGACTTGGATTCTGGCAAGGGAGGCCGTGACTGCCTACACAATCATGTCTTTTTGTGAGATTGATGTTTACATCGGTTTCGCTGAACCTGCCCAACCCACCCCAGCGGTGATGATAGAGGCAGAAGAATTTTCTAGGTCCCCTTTGTCCGTGGAGGCGGCAGAGTTCCGAATCTCAGAAAACCCTAATCCCACCCAGCCTGCACCAGTTGCAGAGATAGTGGAGAAACCTGAACCTGAAGAAGACCTAGCAGACCAAGTCGAATCTGGAGTGGATCTCCCAGGAGGAGACGGATCCCAGATCGACCCACCCGTGGAAGTCGAAATCCAGGAGGAGCATATCAACGACACTGATTCTGGCTCTGATGATGCCGGGACAGACATGCCGTTCCTAAGGTACACACTAAAATGTATGATACTGCAAGGTGAAAGCGCAGATGGAATCCTCGAGACCATCAAAAGTTTCGATATGGCTGATCGCGAAAGCCGCAGGTACCTCAGGAGGCACGCGTCGCACTTCGTCGGATACGTGGAATCAATCCGGCTCTGCCGATGCTGGAGAAAACACCGACTCGATGCTGGAGGCAATTGGAACAAACGCTGACATACACGCATCCTCAGATGCATCGATGACATCAGCAGATTTCCGAAAGTTCTCCGCGGAATATGAAGAATAGTACAACTCCAAAGCTGCAGAAGAAGGAGAAGCCATTGATGAAGGATCCGGCGAACACTCTCCCAAAACGCAGGATGACATGGACGTCAGAGATAATCCCGAGGTCCAGATGTCCGAAAGTACCGATCAGAGCTTGACTCCGGGAAACGGACCCAAAGCCGTCTTTCCTACCGGCGCTGCCAAGAAGGCAAAGAAGAAGAACAAGAAAAACAAGACCCGACAAAAGACCCTCTGACAGAGGAGGTGATTTCCAAGGAATACGAGGAAGACTCGGATGGAGCACTTATCCCAGATGAGCTGAAAAAAGAAGCATCGGTGGATAGACACGTGATCACTGAAGGTGCGCGTAAACTCATCGATGCCGCATTAACCACACCTATCCCTACAACTGCAGAACTTACTGCAGATGAGCTGGACGAAAGGGCGCAAGCCCTAGAAGCGCATCGTCAACAACTCCTCGATGAAGCCAAAAACATCGAGGTGGAGAAGAAACGCATGTCAAACAAGGAATACATGTCTCGTCTACATCAGAAGACACAGAAGCGTCACATAGATGACAACCAATTCCCACGTGTCTGTGTCGTCCTTTTTGGAGATGAGATGTGGAAGCCACGGAAAGATAGCAACAGAGATTGGGTATACCCAACACCAGTACAAAATACCGTGGCAGCCCAAGCAATTCTATCGGCTAATCCAGGACTAGAGGAGATCCGTTTGGGTAACAAGCTACTCAATAAGGGACTGGAGCAGCAAAAGGTAGCCCTGTCCGGAAGTCAAAAACTGGTCTCGGATTCTGACCAGTGTCGCACAGATCCGGCATGGGCTGGCGTAAGATCCCATTACGTTCGGGCGCAGTACCATCACCCCGAACGCAGGGAAGACAATTATTCAAGAACTGGATCTTCAGGACAGCATCACAAAACTTCACGTAACTAGAGCAAGGTCGCTCCAGCAGTCGAAAAAGACACCATCGCCGCCCTGAATCCGACGAACCCTCCCCGACGAGAATCTAAGGATCGAAGGGGAGAAGATAAGGAGAAACGTCGGGAGGAGGATCGTCAGAGAATGCCACCTCCTAGACATGAAAACCGTCCGGCTGAGCCTCACCATGGTGGGAACGACGGATGAAGAAACGACGGAAACCATGCTGGTACAAGCCGGCAGGGGGCTCGTCGCAGTCAAGATCCTCCCCGGAACCGGAATAATGACGTTCCGGACGGAGGCCAGCAATCAGCCGAAAACTATCCAGCTGCCCCACCCTCTCCACCTCACACTCATCACAACGACCCCCATGGAGGGCAAGGAGGACGACATGGTGGAGAGGTGGTGGTAGAAGCCGAAGTCCGGCTCCACGGCACCGCAGCCATAACCGGCATTCGGGACGATCTCTATCCCTGAACGACGCAAGGCACAGGATCAACTCCAACATAGAGGCTCGGCGCTATGAAAACGATGATGTGTACGTGGGCCCAAAGTGCTTCGGACCACGCATCAGAGCTACAAAATTCCTGGAAGGATTTGCTATCTCAAGACATATCCAAGCCTATGACGGCATTGCTCGGCCAGACACCTGGTTACACGATTTCTTCCAAGCTTGTTGCATTGCCAAAGGCGGAAACAACCTGGTCGCAACCCGATATCTCCCACTTATGTTGCGGAAGACAGCACGATCATGGCTCAATGAACTTCTGGCAAACACAATCCATAACTGGTATGATTTGCAAAACGCGTTCTTTTGGAATTTCGAAGGCACATATCGGAGGCCCTGTACGGTTGGAGACCTACAGCGTTGCACCCAGAAAGCCGGAGAAACTTGCCGGGATTACCTCGGACGATGGATCGACACCAAGAACTCCTACGAAGGAGTAAATGATCAAACTGCAATTGAAGCTTTCATTGCAGGTCTCCCTATTGGTTTACTGCACCATCGCTTGAAGTGTGACAAGGTCACCGATTTGGGGGAGATGATAGAAACAGCGAGCAAGTATGCAGATGCTAACGATGATGCAGAAGGACTACTCAATGCCCTAGCTGTGCCTCAGTCGGCAAAACAACCAAAGCAACAAGCTCAGAAGCACAAAAATACCTCGGAAGAAAAACCCAACGCGGAAACGGCGGTAGTTACTACTGTTTCCGGGTCTGGAGGACGAGGAGGACGTGGCGGAGGACGCGGGCGTGGCCGTGGGACATCAAGGGTCCAAGGTAGAGGAGAACAACAACCAGGCAAAACCTACTCTTGGGCCGACATTGCCAATAACCCATGTGTGCATCACCTAGACGCCAATGGGGGCTCGTCCCACACCAACGCTGAATGTCGTTTCAATGACGACATCAAAATAGATGACACCGCGGGCTACAAAGCTAAGTGGAAGAAGGGAAAGAAAAATCCCGAAAAAGACAAAGAGACCAAGGAAGATTCCGACATGGAGGAAGCTGGTGCTTCAAACCCCAAGTCGGAAGGGAAGAAAACTTTTCCCACCAAGAAGGACACTTATGTCACCTTCCCCGGATCTCAACCAGCAAAGGTCAAGAAAGCAGTTCTACACGAACTCAATGCAACAGTTCCGACTGTTCCCCAGTATCTGGACTGGTCGGAAGTGGAATCACGTTTGACCGTGATGATCATCCGCCTAAGTTACACAGGCGAGGAAAATACGCCTTAATCGTCAACCCACTTATTGACGGTTATGGTTTCTCCAAGACCCTCATGGACGGTGGTAGCAGCATCAATATTCTCTATGTCGAAACGCTACGCCGGATGAAGATCTCGGAGACCCATCTGAACCATAGCTCAGTGATTTTTCACGGAGTTGTCCTAGGAAGACAAGCTAATTCCCTGGGAGAGATCACTTTGGATGTTACCTTTGGAACTCCAAAGAATTATCGGGACGAAGGCACTTTCCTTCGAAGTGGTCCCGTTCAAGAGCGCATACCACGCTATATTCGGACGTCCGGCTTACTAGGATTTTATGGCTCGTCCGTGTTACATTTATAATATGATGAAAATTCCAGGTCCCAACGGCGTGATCACCATCAGGGGAGACCCGAAGAAAGTGCGAGAGTGCGAGGATGGAAATGCCACCTTTGTCGAAGCCATGTTGCACGCCCAGGAGTACCAGGAGATCAAGAAGAGCATAGATCCGTCCGAGATGCCCGCAACAAAGAAGGACGTTACCAAGCCAAATCCGGAGTTCAAGGCATCATAAGAGACGAAGAAAGCGCCATTAAAGGATGATGACCCCTCCAAGGTGACCCAGATAGGCGTAGGCCTAGATAGTGCATAGGAAAGTGCGCTCGTCAAGTTCCTCCAAGCAAATCAAGATATCTTCGCATGGCAGCCATCTGACATGACCGGAGTACCTAGGGAACTTGTCGAGCACTCTCTAAATGTAAACCCGAACGCTAAACCCGTCAAACAGTCCCTACGACGTTTGGCGACGAAAAGCGTAAGGCAATAGCTAAGGAACTAGCACGACTCGAGTTAGCCGGATTCATAGAAGAGGTCATCCACACTGAGTGGTCGGCCAATCCTGTAATGGTCCCTAAAAAGGACACCACTGATTTAAGGATGTGTGTTGATTATACTGCCTTGAACAAGGCTTGTCCAAAAGATCCGTTCGCTCTGCGTAGAATTCATCAAGTTATCGATTCTACGGTAGGCTCGGAACTCCTCCGTTTTCTCGGCGCATATTCCGGTTATCACCAAATCCGGATGAAGGAATCTGACAAAGTCAAAACTTCATTCATAACCCCCTTTGGAACCTTCTGTTTTGTTATGATGCCCTTTGCACTGAAGAACGCAGGAGCTACGTACCAGCGCACGATGCAGCGTTGCCTCCACGACCAACTCGGACGCAATGTACATGCATACGTGGATGATATCGCGGTGATGTTCAAAAAGAAGGAAACACTCATTTCCGACTTGGAGTTCGCCAATCTACGAAAATACAACATCATGCTTAACCCGAAGAAATGCTTCTTTGGAATACTAGTCAGAAAATTGTTAGGTTTCATCGTGTCTCAAAGAGGCATAGAGGTGAACCGCGACAAAATCAAGGCTATACTCAATATTTCCAGGCCAACTCGCCTGAAGGACGTACAAAGATTAACTGGTTGCATTGCTGTGGTCAGTCGATTTGTAAGCCGCTTGGTGAAAGAGCCGCACCATTATACAAACTCCTGAAGAATACCAAAGACTTTGTCTGGACTGACGAAGCTGAAGCTGCACTACAAGACCTGAAGAAAGTACTCTCATCTGCTCCTATCCTCGCAGCGTCGGAACCTCAGGAACCAATGTTGCTTTATATTGCTGTGACAAATAAGGTCGTTAGTATCGTCATGGTGGTGGAGAGACCAGAGGAAAATCAGGAACACCTGGTGTAGCGTCCGACTTACTTTGTCAGCGAGGTCTTGACAGAATCAAAACAGCGATATCCGCACTATCAAAAGTTGGCTTACGGTGTTTTCCTAGCATCTCGTAAGTTATGACACTATTTTCAGGAGCATCCAATTACCGTGGTGAGCAAAGCTCCCATGAGAGACATAATCAACAACAGCGACGCCACAGGACACGTCGCCAAATGGGGCATAGAGCTTTCAGGTTTCGATATCGAGTACAAACCTCGGACAGCAATCAAATCCTAGATCCTTGCTGACTTTGTCGCTGATTGGACAGAGACGAAGGAGAATATGATCCTCCCTGAGTCGGAATATTGGACCCTCTTTTTCGACGGGTCTAAGGCTCGAGGGGGCTCGGGGGCTGGCGTGGTGCTCAAATCACCCCAAGGAGATAAAATTTTATACGTGTTGCAGATCCATTTCACAGCGACAAACAATATTGCCGAGTATGAAGCACTGCTGCATGGAATCCGGATTGCCAAGGATATTGGCATCCGACGTTTGATGTGTTACGGAGATTCAGATCTTGTTGCTCAGAAAGTCTCGGATATTTGTAATGCAAATAAGCACATGGCAGCATATAAAGCTGTCGTGGATGATCTATCTAAATCGTTCGAAGGGTTTGAAGTTCAACACATCCCTCGGGCAGAAAATGAGGAAGCAGATGCACTGTCTCGAATAGGCTCTGCGCGGAAAGAGGTCCCGGATGGCGCATTTTTAGAGCACCTCAAAGTTCCCTCGATAAAGGGAGTAGATGAGGAATATCCGACCAAATCCGACTCACCTTTGATAGCACTTCTGGTTGTAATTCCCAGTTGGACTCAACCATACCTCGATTATTTGGTAGATGGCAAATTACCCAAAGACGAGGTGCTGATCCGGCAGATTATCCGACGAGCAAAAGCCTATACTATTGTTAAGGGTGAGCTCCATAAACGGAGTGTTTCTGGGGGTTTTCAGCGCTGTGTATCTCCGGAAGGAGTGGAAATCTTAAGGGAAATCCACAAAGGCGAGTGTGGTCACCATGCTGCAGCCAAATCTTTAGTGGCAAAAGCTTTTCGACATGGATTTTTCTGGCTTACAGCTCAGGCAGATGCCGAACGATTAGTCAGGACATGCAAAGTCTGCCAAAAGTATGCCAAGCAAGCTCATGTTCCGGCTGATCAGCTGCGAACAATACCTATAACATGGCCTTTTGCGGTCTGGGGGTTGATATGGTAGGACCTTTTAAACGAGCTCCAAGTGGATTTACTCACCTCTTAGTGATGGTGGATAAATTCACCAAGTGGATCGAGGCTAAACTTGTTACTAGTTGTGATGGAGCAACAACCAAAAGATTTGTCGAGGATGTTATAATCCGGTATGGTTATCTGCATAGCATTATCACGGACAACGGGAGTAACTTTTCTATGGGAGAATTGGCCAAATTCTGCGATGAGCAAAATATCCGGCTTGACATTGCGTTAGTCGCACATCCACAGGCTAACGGACAAGTCGAAAGAGCAAATGGTTTAATTCTACAAGGCCTGAAACCAAGACTCGAAGCACCACTACGACGTGATGCGGGGGCTTGGGCAGAGGAACTGCCCTCTATAATTTGGAGTTTACGAACAACTCCGAACAGGTCAACAGGATACACACCTTTCTTCTTGGTCTATGGCGCAGAAGCAGTTCTTCCTAGTGATTTAATTCATACTTCTCCTAGAGTGGCCGCGTATATCGAAGAGGATGCCGAGATTTCTCGACAAAATGATCTCGACTTAGTCGAAGAAGTTCACGTCGTTGCTGAAATGAGATCTACAACCTATCAGCAGAAGTTACGCAAGTATCATAGCCAGAAAGCTCGAAATAGATCTTTCAATAAAGGTGATATGGTTCTCCGGCTTGTGCAACAAAGAAAGCACAAACTTTCCCCAGTATGGGAAGGGCCCTTTATATTTAGTCGAGTATTGCACAATGGATCGTACTACTTAACTGACATAAGGCCAGTCAAAGAAAGACCTGCTACTAAGAAGAGAAAGAGAGATGGAGGCAGTACAAATCCGGATGAGTTAGACAGACCGTGGAATATTGCTCAGCTACGTCCCTTTTATTCTTAGTTTATTCTTCTTTGTAATTATACATATGTACATGTTCTGTGAGAAATAAAAGTGTTGGTTACCTCAAATTTTTTCTGAGAAGTTCTTAAACCATCTTATTTCCGAATGATCATGTCATAGTCGAAAATCCCGGAATGCTTGAAAGTACTTTATGCTCATGTTCGTTTTGGTCTAGATTTCCGATTCTAAAACTGCTACCTTCGGGTATAACTCTAAAATTTCTAGTCTTTACTTTGGTTATTTGTCTGATTGCTGGATGCGGGCATTTTCCGAGTAGTGAATTGTTGGTACTGGAAGCCGGCTTTGTTTCCGAGTTTAAACTGGTTTAGCAATTGAGCTCCGTTGCTCGGCAAAGTTTCCGGCGGAAGGTTTAGCCGGCTCACGAAAGGGACGAGGCGGAAAGCCAGATAAACAATAAGTAGAGACGAAAAAATACAAGTGCTTGTGTAAACATTTCAGGCACGCAAAAATCTCAAAGTCAAAAGTGCTGAATAGATCAAAAGCTTAGCACTTGCAAGATAAATAGTACTTAATATTTACAATCGCATCAGGGTTTTTTCGGAATAATACATAAATGTCTGGTCTATGATGCAGGAGGAGATGAAGGATTGTCGGCTCCCTGGTTACTCCGCCTTGGTATCTTTCCGAGATGTCCGCATCTGAGTTGGTGCGTTCATCGTCGGAAACTTCTTCGTTTTCTTCTGCAGGAGGAGGCGGAGTATCCACGCGGGTGAAGAAGGGGATCTCGTAGCTGGTCAGATCAGCTACGTGGCACCCGTATCCGGCGCAGGAGTGCATGATAGCTTGAAGGTCTTGCTCCTGGCCGTCTTCGTCCACCTTGCAGTACCCTCTGGTCACTTGCCATATCTCCATGTTTCCATGGTGGCTCATGACCATAGTGAGAGCGTTTTGCGCAGCAGTCCGCGCGTAGGACATGTTCCAGTCCCGAACAAGCTGTGGCATCTCCTTGGCCCTGTCCCGCACCTCAAAATCCGACATGCTTGGCATGTCCGGAATCCTGAGAGACTCGCCAATGTCCTCAAGGGACTGGCGATAGTCATGAAGAAGATCACCGACTTGGGTAAGCCAGTGAGTGCGGGGCTCGGACGAGGAAGAGTCCGTCAACTTCAGAGGACCTATACACAAAACAAGTTAAGAAAAAACCGACATTGATAGAAGTCGAAGAAAAAGATAAGTCAGAGAGGTGGAACGTACCAAAAATGACGTCGTCAATCTTGGTCTTCTCCTCCCGGAGACTCTAGAGTTCAGCCCGGAGCGCCTGGGATATGTCCTTCTCTCTGCCAAGCTCATTCTTGAGGTCCGAGATTATTTTATCCCGAGCAGTAATCTTGCGATCACGGTCATCAGTGGCCATGGAGGAGGATTCAAGGACTTGAGCTATGCTCTTTTCATGATCTGCCTTGAGCTTATCCAGCTCTTGGCGAAGTCCCTTGTTCTCCACCACCAGGGTCTTGAGGTTCTCGGCCTCTTCAATCATAGCGATGGATTGTTTCACCAGCGTTGTAAGTCAAAAAAGAACAACAGTTCAGAAAAATTCGACATTGAAAAAAGCAAAGACAAGGTTTGAATCTCGGAATGTTTACCTTCGGCTTCATCCTTGGCTACTTTGAGCTCAGCATTTTTAAGCCGGAGAGCTTTGATCTCTCTCCGCTTATCACAGACATTGGTCAGTAATTCCTGGTTATAGGAACATACTTTCTATAAGTTAGAATACCCAAAGTCAGAAAGCTACTTAAGACTCAGGTTAATATTTTTGCTAAATATCAGCACGAGCCTTGGGGGCTACACTAGTTCATTCTTTGGCATCCTAATGAAGCATAAACTCGGATTTTATATCCTACTTCATGCTTGGGGGCTAGAGGATATGATATAACATAAAGGAAAAAACAAGAGTTGGAATTCCGACTTACATATTGCTCGCGGGTGAGTTTATCTAAACCCGCGTTCACTTCAGTGGCCACCTTCTCGGCAAGAGTGAGAGGGATCACCGGGGTTGTTGGAAGCTCGCCAGTCCTAATCCTCTCGTCGCGAAGGCGGACTTGAGTGAGAAGGTCAGAGAACTTGACGTCCTCTGCTTCTTGCGCTTCCTCCTCGGGGGATAAATGGCTTTTATCCAGGACTTGCCTGGCTAGCCGCTAGATCTCCTCTGCAGATTTCCGGGTCAGGCCAAACTTGGCAAGACCCGGATTGCTAAGGAGGTTTTCGGCGAAGACTTTAGCCGAGGGATCATTACCCAAAGAGGGTTCACCCTTATCTTGAGCTGACGCACCCACGGTGATGTCAGTTTGCGACCAAGGATCGCAGGCTCCGTTTGAGGAGCCAGATCTTCTGCAGCATCTGACGAAATAACCGGAGTTGCAGAAGATTGAGGGGCCGGAGTCAGAGGAGCCACGCAGGGGAAGCTATGGTAAGCTTCGTCTGACGCAAGGGCTTCGAAGAAATCCTTTCCCCTTGCCCTTGATGATTGATTTTGCTCTGAGAAGGTAGCAAAGTCGGAAACGTTACATCTCAGAAAGAAATTTGAGTACAGTACAAAGGCGGAAAAGTTGTGATTGGAAGTTACCTTTTCACGACAGGCACCTCCTTTGTGCCAACCGCTACTGTCGGAGCTTTGCGCTTCTTGAGCGCAAGATCCGGCAGTGGAACTACTTCTACCTCCTGAGAGAACTCCGGAGGGTATCCTTCGAGCGGAGCAAGTTCCGACTCGGGGATGTCAGCAAGCTGAAAACAAGAAAACATATCAGTATTGCAGTATAACTCGAAGATTGAAACACATAAAAGATGTGATGATGGAATCTTACCGGCACCACGGGGTTTTCCGCCGTGTGCATGTCCAGAGAAACCTCCGGAATCCGCCTTTTGATCCGCTCCTTGATCAGCCATTTGATTTGCCTTATGTAGCCTTGAGTGGTGTAGGCTTTGGGGATGACGCGGAGGGAGTCGGTTGGAGAGGACATGATGGAGTGCATCAGTCTATCCCCGTGGTACTGAAGTGGTTGGATCCTACGTGAGACCCAGCACTGGACCAAGTCGGATCCCTGCAGACCATTGTGCTTAATCAGATATTCGATCCGCCTCTTAGCAAGGGTCAGATCATCAGTGAGAGCCGGAGCAGCCTCGTCCCAGGAAGGTTGGGCCATGGCGGCTCCGTCGACAAAAGCTGGCAAAGCAGTAGCTTTGCCGGGAGCCAGAATATCCCTATGGTAGAAAAAAGTGGCTGGCCATTGTTTGACCGAGTCATTGGCAGAAATTTTGGGATATGCCCGGTCACGTCTAAGAGAAAAGCTAATAGTTCCGGTGATGTAAGGAACACCGGCAGTGATGGAATTCCTCCGGACATGGAAATAAAACCGGAAGAGAAGCAAACTCGGCCTAATGCCGAGAAAGCCCTCGCAAAGCGCAGCATACGCACTCATTTCTAGAAGTGAGTCGGGAGGAAGATTGTGGAGTTGAACTCCGTAATGATCTATCACCTCAGAGAAGAACTCCGAGGGAGGAAAAGACAGACCTCGATCAAGATGGGTGCCGAAGTGGACCCGCTCGTTGTCGCGCGGGTTAGGGACGGTTTCACCAGAGCCGCTCCACCAGTCGCCAGTGGCGAGAAGCCCCTCCTTCTCCATGTTCTTGAGGCCTACTTCGTCAAGGGCGCAGGGGATCCAGATTCCCCGGTAGCTTTCTTTCTCTGCTGCTGCTTCCGCCTTCACTGCCGCCCCTGCTGCCGCCAAACCGGAGGAAGAAGATGATGAAGCCATTTTCTCTGGTGAGAGGGTGGCCTTAAAGAGGCGGCGCTGGGAGCTCTATGGGGGGAGGACGAGGAGGCTCTCTGCATGCAGGAAGATTGGGAGGAAAGAAAACGGCAAAGGACTGGTGGGAAGGAGAAGAAGAAATCCGAACCCCTTATATCCACCTACCTGCGCCAAGATTCATGCAAACGCTACAGTATAACCGCCACGCGTCGTGGAAAGAACTGGGAAGGACCCGCACGATGATTGCGTCGCCTCGATCTCCACGCACGCATTGAAACAGCGCCTCGGTTCCGCGAACCGTGGACCCACCAACGGTCGTGCTGACGGAACGCCTGTCAGATGACGTGACTTGACCATGCTTGTGTCAGGTGGCGTTAGAGACCAAGTTCCGGCTTAGTTTAAAAATGAGCTGGAAAATCCGAGTAACCAATTGAAAGGTCCGAATTATTTTTAAGACCCGGATCGTATTTTTTGTTGTGAAGTTTCAGGAACCCTTCAAGATTCTGCAAGCCGAAGATCAAGCTAGACAATGATAAATCCGACTTTGGATCTTGGAGGCCTCCAGGGGCTGCTGTTGGGGATATACTTTCCGGGTATCCTCACAGTTCCTCACTGACCAGGGTGGCCCATTTCAGGTTAGAGCTTTGCTTCACGGGCGGCCCAGTCAGGGAGAAAGACGGAGTCCAATCCGGCTACGGGAAGGCCCAGAAGACTTGCCGACTTAGGCCCATAATGTTACTTGTAGTTCAAGATGTACTATGTAACTGACTCTTAGACGTAGCCGAATAGATCTCTCATGTAAACCCTAGGCCGGATATCTATATAAGCCGTCCTAGGGAGAGCCTTTAGGGCACCACCCAATACTTTAGACCCTCAACTTGCACAGGCAAAACCCTTGTAACCCATATTCCGGCTCTGCTGTATTACTGGATTGCTAGCAGGAGTAGGATCCGTCCAAAGCTGGCGGATTCGAACCTGGGTAAACTTGTGTGCTCACCGTCCCCAAACACCATACGTCTCACACCCCTCTCTTCCGCACGCCTCGAGGACCCCCTCATGGCATACTTGTCATCAATCCGACGACACTCTGCCTATATAAGGAGAGGCAAGGCCTCAATAGAAAGGGTGGTTGGTCTCATTTCATTTAAGACAGTAGCTAGAGAATACAGCTCGAGGAGCACTTGTAGTTCGCATATCCCTGATAGTCAGACTCAGCAGGAGTAGGGGCTTTACCTCATCACGAGGGCCCCGAACCTGGGTACTTCCTGCGTCCAGCTACGCTTGCTTGTATCCAATCCCGCCTGCGGACGCTGTCAACAACTTCCCTGCCAGTCCCCACACCTCTATATAACCTCCTTAGGTACTGCCGTTCCCAATACAACAACACGTATTTCTTATGAGAGCATCCTCTCAAACTATTATGCCTGAAGATGATAGTATGTCTACTATTCTTGGGAGACCTTTTCTTAAATACTGCAGGAGCTGTTATTAATTGTAATCAAGGGAAGGTGACCTTCAATGTCAATGACAAGGAACATACTATCTATTTCCCCAAGAAGATTGAAAGGACTTATGGTTTGAATTCAATTGAACATGTTGAGGGCATTCAAGTTGGAGAGATACATTGTC
This sequence comes from Avena sativa, assembly GCA_916181665.1. Classification (NCBI taxonomy): domain Eukaryota; kingdom Viridiplantae; phylum Streptophyta; class Magnoliopsida; order Poales; family Poaceae; genus Avena; species Avena sativa. Next base: position 619,567,813 of record OV702288.1, on the reverse strand, counting down.
CCAAATCAAGAGAAAAATTTGAAGCTATTATGATTGGGACCATTTCTATCAAGGTTGAGGTAACATAATCATTAGTGGAATACAAAGTTTTGTATCATATGAAATTGTTTTGGTAACAAGACCTGATCAACCTTGTTAACAATAGGATTTCATTGAACAAAACAATGTTTTCACCATGATTATCTCCGCTTACTTCTATTCTATCCATTTTTAGTTTATGCTTATGCCTAACTTAAAGGCATTAAAGAAAAGTACTTATTGGGAGATAACCCAAAAGTTTTAGTTGAGTCTTGGAAGTTATTACTTCGGTAATAACCACTCCTTATCCTTTTTATTTGCTTTTTGTACCAAGAGTAACCTCTAATGAGAGTGAAGTAATGATTGGGAAAGTTGCTGCCCCGAAACAGATTTTTGTGCTTCACCGTAAAAATTCGTGAGAGAGCTATGTATGTCGGATTAAGCTGTAATTTTTTGTGCTTCTGCCCCAGGTTGTTATATAACTTTAATTAGTTCGACACTTTTTGATTTGAGCAACAGAAGGTCTTCGAAAAAATTAGTCTTTACCTGCTGGTCTGTTTTGACAGATTTCTGCCGTTTTCTGCATTTGCTTCTTGTTGGTTCCTTCTTGAGTTCGTTTGGGGAATTGAGCTTTTTGAGGGAAGTGCTACAGTAGCTAGTGTTCTAAAGGAAGTTTATTGGTGTTAGAACTGAACCTAATAACTTATTATCTTGAGTGCACTAATGTTGCTAATAAAGATTGTGTGAAGTTTTGTATGAAGGAAAAATTTCAGGTGTCTGGAAGGAATGAGTAATGAGATGAAGGATAGACTAAATCTCAAGCTTGGGGATGCCACGCGTGTCACCCCAAGAAATATCCAAGAAGTACAAGCGTCAAAGCTTGGGGATGCCCAAGGCATCCCCTTCTTCATCAATAAAAATCCCAGGTTTCTTCCAAACGCTTTATTTTTATTGTTTCATGCACAGTTGTGTTGTTCTTGGAGCGTCTTCTTTTTGTTTTCGTTTTGGTTTTTAGTTTGCTTGGTTTGCTTAGTTTTCTGAATAAATTGGTTGGACCCCCTCTTTCATACATTGGTTTGCAATTGGTTTGGTTTGGTTTGGAAAAGAGTAGGAAAGTTCATACTTATGTGGTACAAAAAGCTTGTTTTTGACTATGGCATGTGCTTTGTCATGCCATGCTTGATATTGTTTTGGCTTTATGCTTAGTATTCTTTGCTGTAGCATGACTTGTTATAAATAATGGAGATTGCTTAATGTGCCTTGGATGAATCATGCGTTGTTTTAGCATATTAAAGCATAGTATAGTGGTATTCTCCTTTGATACTTTATTTGGGTTGACTTGGCACATGCTCACACCATGTTATGACTGTCTCAAGTCACCATAGCCTTTATGATCCTTTAGTTTTCAACTTGTAGTATCACTTTATGCTTTGATCAATGATGTTTTGTCGCTCTGCATGATTATGGCCATTATTGCTCTCTTAGTTTGTCGCTCCCAGTCTTTTGCTAGCCTCCACAAGAAAATTATGAGTTCCACTCATGCATCCAACTCCCTAAACCAAGTTATTCCAAAGAGTCCACCATACCTACCTACTAGCTTATGCTATTCCAAGTATATTCATGCTTTTGTTTACCTTCCAAATTAAACTTGTTATGAGAAAACTAGTGATTAAAGCTCTCACGAACTTGATGGCACACTTTTGTTTACTTGCCCTTAATAAACTTGAACCATTGTGTCGTCTATGTTATATATGCTTGCACTTATTTGTTGGGAATTAGCAGAACCATGCTTTCATGGGGAACGCTTTCAACATTGCACTTGGTACTTGTACCTAGTTGATATCATGCTCTTTTGTATATGGATGTCGTCGGTGTGAAATGAAAGGGGAGATTGTAAGTCCGTGGAGTTATGTATATGTGTTAGAGAAACGCCTGGGCCACTGGTCTAATCCATGCTGACATGGTGGAAACCTGCAGCGTAACCATAATGAGCTGTCTATGAAGCATTCTCTTATAAAAAAAGAGTCCTATATTGAGAAAAAAAGAGAAAATAAAAAAAAGATACTATGAAAAGAGGAAAAGAGAGAAAAAACACCATATTCCCATGGTAAATAAGAAGAATGCTGAGATGCTCGTTGTCTGCTTGCCTTGTCATTTTGATATGGGGATTCTTCCGTATCATCGGGCAAGGGGTACCCTGTTGGCGGTTCTCAATGATACACATGTACTTACAATGACAAGAACTTACCGGTGACTAAAATTGAGTAGCATGAGGAGCGGCCCTCGTATACAAGGGACATGAGATTTTTGACTTATACTTCGTCAAGCATGTACACCATAGTTTGTTCACTTTAACCTTAATCACTTCAAGATGCTTATGATAGGGGCAATGAGAGCTGAAAGCTATAAGTACCATAATTTTTGGAAGCTCTTTATGAGACTTGAATCCCTACTTCCTTCTATGAAGGCCTTTCTTCCACCATCATATTGAGTCTCCACTTTCTACCTTTATGCACCTACTTTGAGAGCATAGTGGCCATTCTTAGTTCTATGTGCATTGTCCCAAGACTAGTTGATTGATGCATAACTTGATATTGCTTGTCTTAAACTTTTGTATCTAGTCACTCTGATGAACTTTTAAGGTGTCCTATGCATTTATGTTTGCTACTCTATTGAGGGACAAGCTGAATACTATTATGCTATGTTTTCTTTATGTGAAACAAATAAACATCTTGCAAAGCATTGTTATTCATGAATCTTTTGTTTGTGCCTTTTCATGTTGCATCATAGTTTCTTTGCTTATTGCTAGAACTTTTTCTTTCATGTTATGATTGAAGTACTATGATCCCAGCTTTGAATGTTTTGCAAATACTTTGATCAAGTCTTTGATGGTGCATGTAACCTCAAAAATTATTCTTTCTTTTTTATCACTTACCTACTTGAGGACGAGCAGGAGTTAAGCTTGGGGATGTTGATACATTGCAAATGTATCTATAATTTTTGATGCTCCATGCTCGGTTTTATCCACTTTCTTGTGTTTTGTCCACACTTTGGAGTACTTTTCATATGATTTCTTGGACTAACCTATTAACAAGAGCCACAGTGCCAGCTGCCTGTTTTCTACTGTTTTTGGTTCCAGGAAAGTCAGAAAATGAATATTCTCGGCATTAGACGGGACAAAAGCCAAAGTGCCTATTTTTCCAGAGGACTCCAGGAGCCAGAATACGAGACGGAGGAGGGCCAGGGGCTGGCCACACACCCCCCAGGCGCGGGCTGGGCCTGGCCACACCAGGGCATGGTGTGGTGGCCCCAGGCACCCCTCGGTCTCCCTCTTCGCCTATAAGAAGCCTTCTGACCTAAAAACTTCGGGGGGTTGACTTTTTTCCACGAAAAGTTCCGCTGTGCCGCCGCCACCGTACCGAAGGGGAGATTTGGGGGACAGAAAGTCTCTGTTCCGGCACCCTGCCGGGACGGGGAAGTGCCCCCGGAGCCATCTCCATCGATCTCCACCATCATCTTCATCGACCATCCATGTTTCCCCCATCTATGAGTGAGTAATCCTCCGCTGTAGGCTATGGGGATGGTAGGGATTGGATGAGATCGTTCATGTAATGGCATCAGATTGTTAGGGCATGGTGCCTAGTATCTTTTATTCGTGCTTTATGACTTTGTTGCGACTTGTTGTGCTTAATGCTTGTCACTAGGGCCCGAGTGCCATGATTTCAGATCTGAACATGTTATTGATTCATTATGATAGTATTGTTTTGGGTCTTATCTGCAAGTTGTTTACACACGTCGTTGTCTGGAACCTATGGCCCCAAAGTGACAGAAATCGGGATAACCGGAAGGGAAAGGCTTTGATGTGAGGATCACATGTGTTCACGGAGTGTTAATGCTTTGCTCCGGTGCTCTATTAAAAGGAGCACCTTAATTGCCAGTAGTTCCCTAGAGGCCCCGCTGCAAACGGGCTGGCAGGACAAAAGATGTTGTGCAAGTTCTCATAGCGAGCACGTATGACTATATATGGAACACATGCCTAGGATTGTCTAGTACTTGGATGCTTTATCTTATTTATCTGCAATTGCCCTATGTTCTGATTGCTATGTGAATTGTCTTGTCCATGCAACGCCTGTCTATCCATCCCTATGCCTACCGCACTCGAATCACACTGTTACTACTTTTGTTACTACTATCTTTGCTTTACTATTGCTGTTACTTTACTATTCCTACTACAAAACTGTTGCTACTGATAAACTGATGTGAGCAAGATTGTTTCCAGGTGCAGCTGAATTGACAACTCAGTTGTTAAGGCTTATAAATATTCTTTGGCTCCCCTTGTGTCGATCAATAAATTGGGTTTCACTTCCCTCGAAAATACTACGATACACCCCCTATACTTGTGGGTCATCAGATGTCTACGCACTTCTATTCTTGTAGACAGTTGTTGGGCCTCCAAGTGTAGAGGTTTGTAGAACAGCAACAAGTTTCCCTTAAGTGGATTACCCAAGGTTTATCAAACTCAGGGAGGAAGTGGTCAAAGGCATCCCTCTCAAGCAACCCTGCAATCAAGATACAAGAAGTCTCTTGTGTCCCCAACACACCCAATTCACTTGTCAGGTGTATAGGTGCACTAGTTCGGCGAAGAGATAGTGAAATACAAGTGGTATGGATAATTATAAGTGGTAACGGTGCCAGAAAAGAGCTTGACGGGTAGGAAGAGAGTAAAGGCAATCTGAAATAAAGATGGAAGCAAGCAAACATGCAAAAGATCTAGTTCTAAACGATGTTTCAATGCTTAGAAACAAGGCCTAGGGATCATACTTTCACTAGTGAACACTCTCATATAAATATCTTCTCTTTATGATACTACTCTGAACTACTCACCGGTTGTACACTCTAATCCATGGTAGGGCTATAACAGCACTCCTCAAAGTTCGCTTTCCCCATCTAGATAACCCAACACTATCACCTTGAGAGCTAGATGGTTCCAACAAACACCACAATTTCATAGAGACATCCAACTCCAAATATAACTCATAACAAGTATTTGTAATCTCCAGCCTAAGTGCCACCATGGTGTGCACGCTGTCACTTTCACACACATGGGGAGAGAAGATATCTATTAAAGCACTTGAATAGCAAAGTAGATCTACTTGATTACAAAGCTCATGATCACAATATGATCATGCATAAAGAGAGATATGAACACATAGCTACTGGTAGAACCCTTAGCCTCGAGGAATAACTACTCCCTCGTCATCATGGGAATCAGCAATGGCGATGGAGATGGTGGTGGAGATTGATGGAGATGGCTCCGGGGGCACTTCCCCATCCCGGTAGGGTGCCGAAACAGAGACTTTCTGTCCCTCGAATCTCCCCTTCGATGGCGGCGGTGCTGCGGAACTTTTCATGGATGTATGCTAGATTTTTTAGGGATTCTGTATCGGAGGCTTCTTATAGGCAAAAGGGCGATGTCGGAGGGTGGACAAGGGGCCCACACCCCTGGTGGCACGGCCAAGGGGGACCCGCGCCACCCTATGGTGTGGCTAGCTGATGGCTCAGTGTACAGCGCCAGAAAGATGCTCGTGCGGTGTTGATGTAGAGCTCGTTGGGAACCCCAAGAGGAAGGTATGATGAGCACAGCAGCAAGTTTCCCTCAGTATGAAACCAAGGTTTAATCGAACTAGTAGGAGCAAGGAAACACCCCAAAGGTGTTACTAGCTGAGCTTTGGCAGGGCGCACTACCGGTGCTAGTAGCAACGTGGAGACCTGTACAACACAACCACTGAACTTTGTCCCCAACTTGCGATGAGGTTGTCAATCTCACCGTGTTTTGCGGAAAACAAAGGATTAAACGTATGGAATGGAAAGAAGTAATAGTTTGCAGAAAGTAAACACAAAGAAGTAAACAGTTTGTAGATTGTATGTAAAAGACAAGGACCGGGATCCATAGTTCACTAGAGGTGGCTCTCCTTAGATAGATAACATGCTGGGTGAACAAATTACAGCGGGGCAATTGACAAACATCGAGAAAGCAATACATGCATATACTAATCATCTTGACTCCTTTGAGACTTGATTGGGCATTACAACATTATACATAGACCACCATCCAACTGCATCTATGACTAATAATCCACCTTCAGGTTATCATCCGAACCCCCTCCAGTATTAAGTTGCAAGCAACAGATTATTGCTTTACGAACTGCGTGTAAAGTAAACAATACGATTGTTCTATGAACAAAGGATTGTTGTTTTCTCCCTAGTAGCAGCAGCACATCAAGTACCTTAGAGATTTCTATCACTTCCCTAGATTACCAGAGGCATGAACCCACTATCGAGCATAAATACTAACTCTTGGAGTTGCTAGCATCTACTTGGCCAAGATAGCTACTAACAACAGAAAGCATGCAAGATCACAAATAACAAAGACATGATAGAATCAATAATCAATCTAAAATAGCATCTCAATATCCATCGGATCCCTGCAAACAGAACATGCAGAATTACAAATAGATGATCTTGATCATGAACGGACCTCACAAGATCTAGACATGAAAGCACAAAGGAGGAGAACCAGCCATCTAGCTACTACATGGATACGTAGTCTAAGGATGAACTACTCACGCATCACACCGGAGGCTTGCATGGTGATGAAGAAGGCCTCCAGGGTGAATTCCCCTCTCCGGCAGGGTGCCGGGAAGAGCTTCATATCCCTCCCAATCTAGGGATGGAGATGACGGCGGCTATAGACTCTTTCGTGGATTTTTGATCGAGTACTTAGGGTTTACGTCCCGAGGGCATCTTATAGTCGGAAGGGGAGACCGAGGGGGTACCAGGGGCCACCACACCACCCCCTGGCGCGGGCCAATCCTGGCCGCGTGGCCAGGTGGTGTGGCCGGCCTCTGGCCCCTCTCCGTCTCGTATTCTGGCATCTAATGACTTCTGGAAAAATAGGCACTTTGGCTTTTGTCCCGTCCAATTCCGAGAATATTCATTTTCTGACTTTCTTGGAACCAAAAACAGCAGAAAACAGGCAGCTGGCACTGTGGCTCTTGTTAATAGGTTAGTCCAAGAAATCATATGAAAAGTACTCCAAAGTAGGAACAAAACACAAGAAAGTGGATAAAACTGAGCATGGAACATCAAAAATTATAGATACATTTGCAATGTATCAACATCCCCAAGCTTAAATCATGCTCGTCCTCGAGTAGGTAAATGATAAAAAAGAAAGAATAATTTTTGAGGTTACATGCACCATCAAAGACTTGATCAAAGTATTTGCAAAACATTCAAAGCTGGGATCATAGTACTTCAATCATAACATGAAAGACAAAGTTCTAGCAATAAGCAAAGAAACTATGATGCAACATGAAAAGGCACAAACAAAAGATTCATGAATAACAATGCTTTGCAAGATGTTTATTTGTTTCACATAAAGAAAACATAGCATAATAGTATTCAGCTTGTCCCTCAATAGAGTAGCAAACATAAATGCATAGGACACCTTAAAAGTTCATCAGAGTGACTAGATACAAAAGTTTAAGACAAGCAATATCAAGTTATGCATCAATCAACTAGTCTTGGGACAATGCACATAGAACTAAGAATGGCCACTATGCTCTCAAAGTAGGTGCATAAAGGTAGAAAGTGGAGACTCAATATGATGGTGGAAGAAAGGCCTTCATAGAAGGAAGTAGGGATTCAAGTCTCATAAAGAGCTTCCAAAAATTATGGTACTTATAGCTTTCAGCTCTCATTGCCCCTATCATAAGCATCTTGAAGTGATTAAGGTTAAAGTGAACAAACTATGGTGTACATGCTTGACGAAGTATAAGTTAGAAATCTCATGTCCCTTGTATACGAGGGTCGCTCCTCATGCTACTCAAGTTAGGCACCGGTAAGTTCTTGTCATTGTAAGTATATGTGTATCATAGAGAACCGCCAATGGGGTACCCCTTGCCCGATGATACGGAAGAATCCCCATATCAAAATGACAAAGCAAGCAGACAACGAGCATCTTAGCAATCTTCTTATTTACCATGGGAATATGGTGCTTTTTTCTCTCTTTCCTCTTTTCATAATCTCATTTTTTTCTCTTTTTTCTCAATATAGGACTCTTTTTTTATAAGAAGAATGCTTCATAGATAGCTCATTATGGTTACGCTGCAGGTTTCCACCATGTCAGCATGGATTAGACCAGCGGCCCAAGCGTTTCTCTAACACATATACATAACTCCATGGACTTACAAGCTCCCCTTTCATTTCACACCGACGACATCCATATACAAAAGAGCATGATATCAACTAGGTACAAGTACCAAGTGCAATGTTGAAAGCGTTCCCCATGAAAGCATGGTTCTGCTAATTCCCAACAAATAAGTGCAAGCATATACAACATAGATGACACAATGGTTCAAGTTTATTAAGGGCAAGAAAAGTAAAGTGTGCCATCAAGTTCGTGAGAGCTTTAATCACTAGTTTTCTCATAACAAGTTTAATTTGGAAGGTAAACAAAAGCATGAATATACTTGGAATAGCATAAGCTAGTAGGTAGGTATGGTGGACTCTTTGGAATAACTTGGTTTAGGGAGTTGGATGCAGGAGTGAAACTCATACTATGTTGTGGAGGCTAGCAAAAGACTAGGAGCGACAAACTAAGAGAGAAATAATGGCCATAATTATGCAGAGCGACAAAACATCATTGATCAAAGCATAAAGTGATACTACAAGTTGAAAACTAAAGGATCATAAAGGCTATGGTGACTTGAGACAGTCATACATGATGTGAGCATGCGCCAAGTCAACCCAAATAAAGCATCAAAGGAGAATACCACTATACTATGCTTTAATATGCTAAAACAACGCATGATTCATCCAAGGCACATTAAGCAATCTCAATTGTTTATAACAAGTCATGCTACAGCAAAGAATACTAAGCATAAAGCCAAAACAAGATCAAGCATGGCATGACAAAGCATATGCCACAGTAAAAAACGAGCTCTTTTTACCACATAAGCATGAACTTTCCTACTCTTTTCCAAACCAAACCAAACCATTTGCAAACCAATGTATGAAAGAGGGGGTCCAACCAATTTATTCAGAAAACTAAGAAAACCAAGCAAACAAAAAACCAAAACGAAAACGAAAAAGAAGACGCTCCAAGAACAACACAACTGTGCATGAAACAATAAAAATGAAGCGTTTGGAAGAAACCTGGAATTTTTATTGATGAAGAAGGGGATGCCTTGGGAATCTCCAAGCTTTGATGCTTGTAATTCTTGGAGATTTCTTGGGGTGACATGTGTGGAATCCCCAAGCTTGAGCTTTAGTCCATCCTTCATCTCATTACTCATTCCTTCCATACATCTGAATTTTTTTCCTTCATACAAAACTTCACACAATCTTTATTAGCAACATTAGTGTACTCAAGATAAATAAGTCTTAAGGTTCAGTTCCAACACCAAATAAACTTCTATTAGAACACTAGATAATGTAGCACTTCCCTAAAAAAGCTAAATTCCCCAAAAGAACTCAAAAAGGAACCAACAAGAAGCAAATGCAGAAAATGGCAGAAATCTGTCAAAACAGACCAGCAGGTAAAGACGAATTTTTTCGAAGACCTTCTGTTGCTCAAATCAAAAAGTGTTGAACTAATGAAAGTTAGATAACAACCTGGGGCAGAAGCAAAAAAATCCAGGCCTCAAAAAGACGTATACAGATTTTACACGAATTTTTATGGTGAAGCACAGAAATCTGTTTCGGGACAGCAACTTTCCCAATCATTACTTCTCTCTCATTAGAGGTTACTCTTGGCACAAAAAGCAAATAAAAAGGATAAGGAGCGGTTATTACTGAAGTAATAACTTCCAAGACTCATCTAAAACTTTTGAGTTATCTCCCAATAAGTACTTTTCTTTAACGCCTTTAAGTTAGGAATAAGAAGCAAGAAAAAATCAAGTGTTCTCAAATGAAGAAGCATTAAAACCAAATTTCTTGCCCTTACCTCTCTTACTTTTATTCTTAACCTTGGGGAAAATATGATTGTTTGGTGGAGAAGACAGGTGCATGGTCCTCTTTCCCATATCTATTATTGCTCCAAGGAGTTCTAATAGGACCTTCCAAGTGTAATTTGTCCTTTTCCTGCACATTCAATAACAAGATAATCAGTAGAAATCATTTTCCTAAGAATATTTGTAAACACTCCTTCAGCTATTCCAAGAGGTAATATGGTAGTATTATTAGCAAGAGATATTTCTTTTCCTCCTTCAGTAAGCCCCCAAGTATTCAGAGATTTATAAATATCTTTGGACATAAGACAAAATTCAGACATGATATCACAGCGAGCTTGAAAAGTTTCAGTGTTTATCTCAATCTTTACCGTAGGGAGCCACTTTGATGGTTCAGAATTTATTGGAACATAATTGTGATGCTCCCTAAGAGTATTATAGCAATCTTTTAAACTAGCAGTGCTAGTCTCAAGAGTGTTCAATCTAGCAAATATTCTTGCGAAAGAAATATCAGTTTGGCTAGGCAAGTTGTAAGTGAGGATCAATTTCTTTATAGCATTAATAGCATAATCCTCATTACATTGGAGGAAATCTCCTCCCACAATAGCATCTAAAGCATATCTATAGCAAAGAGCAATCCCAAGGTAAAAACTGCTAAGGAACAAGCTTTGAGTCATTTTAGGCTCAGTTTTTTCATGTAGATCAGAGATTCTAGACCAAGCTTCCTTAAAACTTTCCTTAATTCCTTGTTTAAAAGTGAAAATCATTTCCTCGGGTGACATAGTGGCAACTCAAGATAGGAACTAATTTTTTTGTGTTTTCAAATAAGAAAGCAAAACTAGTAGAACTAATTTTTTTGTGTTTTTGAAAAAGAAACAAGCAAACTAAGAAAAAGAAACTGAGCAAAACAAAAATAACAAAGTAAAGAGATTGGTTATGAGGGACTCCCCTTGTGAAGATGTCCTTGACTCCCCGGCAACGGCGCCAGAAAAGTGCTTGATGGCTCAGTGTACGGCGCCAGAAAGATGCTGGTGCGGTGTTGATGTAGAGCTCGTTGGGAACCCCAAGAGGAAGGTATGATGAGCACAGCAGCAAGTTTCCCTCAGTATGAAACCAAGGTTTAATTGAACCAGTAGGAGCAAGGAAACACCCCAAAGGTGTTACTAGCTGAGCTTTGGCAGGGCGCACTACCGGTGCTAGTAGCAACGTGGAGACCTGCACAACACAACCACAGAACTTTGTCCCCAAATTGCGATGAGGTTGTCAATCTCACCGTGTTTTGCGGAAAACAAAGGATTAAACGTATGGAATGGAAATAAGTAATAGTTTGCAGAAAGTAAACACAAAGAAGTAAACAGTTTGTAGATTGTATGTAAAAGACAAGGACCAGGATCCATAGTTCACTAGAGGTGGCTCTCCTTAGATAGATAACATGCTGGGTGAACAAATTACAGCGAGGCAATTGACAAACATCGAGAAAGCATTACATGCATATACTAATCATCTTGACTCCTTTGAGATTTGATTGGGCATCACAACATTATACATAGACCGCCATCCAACTGCATCTATGACTAATAATCCACCTTCAGGTTATCATCCGAACCCCCTCCAGTATTAAGTTGCAAGCAACACATTATTGCTTTACGAACTTCGTGTAAAGTAAACAATATGATTGTTCTATGAACAAAGGATTGTTGTTTTCTCCCTAGTAGCAACAACACATCTAGTACCTTAGAGATTTCTGTCACTTCCCCAGATTACCAGAGGCATGAACCCACTATCGAGCATAAATACTAACTCTTGGAGTTGCTAGCATCTACTTGGCCAAGATAGCTATTAACAACGGAAAGCATGCAAGATCACAAATAACAAAAACATGATATAATCCATAATCAATCTGAAATAGCATCTCAATATCCATCAGATCCCTGCAAACACAACATGCAGAATTACAAATAGATGATCTTGATCATGAACGGAGCTCACAAGATCTAGACATGAAAGCACAAAGGAGGAGAACCAGCCATCTAGCTACTACATGAATCTATATTCCAAGGATGAACTACTCACGCATCACACTGGAGGCTTGCATGGTGATGAAGAAGGCCTCCAGGGTGAATTCCCCTCTCAGGCAGGGTGCCGGGAAGAGCTTCAGATCCCTCCTGATCTAGGGATGGAGATGACGGTGGCTATAGACTCTTTCGTGGATTTTTGATCGGGTACTTAGGGTTTACATCCTGAGGGCATCTTATAGTCGGAAGGGGAGACCGAGGGGGTCCTAGGGGCCACCACACCACCCCCGGGCGCGGGCCAAGCCTGGCCGCGTGGTCAGGTGGTGTGGCCGTCCTCTGGCCCCTCTCTGTCTCGTATTCTGGCATCTGATGACTTCCGGAAAAATAGGCACTTTGGCTTTTATCCCGTCCAATTCCGAGAATATTCATTTTTTAACTTTCCTGGAACCAAAAACAGCAAAAAACAGGCAGCTGGCACTATGGCTCTTGTTAATAGGTTAGTCCAAGAAATCATATGAAAAGTACTCCAAAGTTGGAACAAAACACAAGAAAGTGGATAAACTAAGCATGGAACATAAAAAATTATAGATACATTTGCAATGTATCACCAGCCCCTGGCCCCTCTCCGTCTCGTCTTCTGGCTCTGTGAGTCTTCCGATAAAATATCGACTTTAGCTTTTGTCCCGTCCAATTCCGAGAATATTCATTTTTTGGCTTTTCTGGAACCAAAAACAGAAGAAAACGGGCAACTGGCACTGTGGCATCTTGTTAATAGGTTAGCTCCCAAAAATGTGTAAAAGTACTCCAAAGTGTGGACAAAACATAAGAAAGTAGATATAAAACAAGCATGGAACATCAAAAAATTATAGATACGTTTGCAACGTATCAACATCCCCAAGCTTAACTCCTGCTCGTCCTCGAGTAGGTAAGTGATAAAAAGAAAAGAATAATTTTTGAGGTGACATGCACCATCACAATCTTGATCAAGGCATTTATAAAACATTGGTAGCTGGGATCATGGTACTCTAACATAGCATGAAAGATATAGTTCTAACAATAAGACATAGTAACTATGCTGCAACATGAAAGGATACAAATAAAGGTTCTTGAATAACAATGCATTGAAAGACGTTTATTTGTTTCACATATAGAAAACATAGCATAGTGGCATTCAGCTTGTCCCTCATAGTGTAGCAAAATATAAATGCATAGGACACCTTCAAAGTTCATAAGGGTGACTAGATACAAATAGTTTAAGAACAAGAAATATCAAAGTTATGAATCAATCAACAAGTTTTGGGACAATGCACATTAAACTAAGAATGTCCACTATGCTCTCTTAATAGGTGCATAAAGATAGAAGATGGAGACTCAACATAAAAGTAAAAGAAAGGCCTTCGTAGAAGGAAGGAGGGATTCAAGTCTCATAAAGAGCTTCCAAAAATTATGGTACTTATTAGCTTTAAGCTCGCATTGCCCCTATCATAATCATCTTGAAGTGATTAAGGTTAAAGTGAACAAACTATGGAGTATATGCTTGACAAAGTATAAGTTGGCAATCTCACGTCCCTTGAATACGAGGGCCTCTCCTCATGCTACTCAAGTTTAGTTACCGGGAAGTTCTTGTCATAGTAAGTACATGCGTATCATAGAGAACCACCAACGGGGTACCCCTTGCCCGATGATACAGAAGAATCCCCATATCAAAATGACAAGGCAAACAGACAATAAGCATCTCAGCAATCTTCTTATTTACCATGGGAAAAAATGGTGCTTTTTTCTCTCTTTCCTTTTTTCTCATCTCCTTTTTTTCTTTTTTTCTCAATCTCTATCTCTTTTTTATAAGAAGAATGCTTCATAGATTGCTCATTATGGTTACGCTGCAGGTTTCCACCATGATTAGGCATGGATTAGACCAGCTGCCCAGGCGTTTCTCTAACACACATACATAACTCCATGGACTTACAAGCTCCCCTTTCATTTCACACCGACGATATCCATAAACAAAAGAGCATGATATCAAATGGGTACAATGTACAAGTGCAATGTTGAAAGCATTCCCCATGATAGCATGGTTCAGTTAATCCCTAACGTATAAGTGCAAGCATATACAACATAGATGACACAATTGTTCAAGTTTATTAGGGGCAAGAAAAGTAAAGTGTGCCATCAAGTTCGTGAGAGCTTTAATCACTAATTTTCACATAACAAGTTTAATTCAGAAGGTAGATAAAAACATGAATATACTTGGAATAGCAAATGCTAATAGGTAGGTATGGTGGAATCTTTGGAATAACTTGGTTTTATTTGGAGTTGGATGCATGAGTGGAACTCATACTTGGTTATGGAGGCTAGCAAAAGACTAGGAGCGACCAACTAAGAAAGAAATAATGGCCATAATCATGCAAACCGACAAAACATTATTAATTAAAGCATAAAGTGATATTACAAGTCGAAAACTAAATGATCATAGAGGCTATTGTGACTTGGTATAGTCTTAACATGGTGTAAGCATGCGGCAAGTCAACCCAGATAAAGCATCAAAGGAGAATACCACAATATTATGCTTTTATATGCTAAAACAACGCATGATTCTTTCAAGGCACATTAAGCAATCTCAATTGTTTGGAACAAGTCATGCTACAACAATAATCACTAAGCATAAAGTCAAAGCAATATCAAACATGACATGATAAAGTCTAGGCCACAGTCAAAACCAGACTCCTTCTATACCACTTATAAGCATGAACTTCCTACTCTTTCCCAACACCAAACGAAAACTAAAGCTAAATGCAGTGCTAGCAAAGGAGAACACTCACGAAACAATACGAGTGAAAACTAGAGTGTTCTAGGCAATGAATAACGGGGTGTGCCTCTCTCCAAAAGAAGTGTGTTGGGATCCAACCAACTTATTTAAGCAAACCAAACAAAAGAAAACAAAAACTAAGATGCTCCAAGAACAACACAATTGTGCATGAAATAATAAAAATGAAGTGTTTGGAAGAAAACCTGAGATTTTTACTGATGAAGAAGGGGATGCCTTGGGCATCCCCAAGCTTTGATGCTTGTACTTCTTGAATATTTCTTGGGGTGACACGGGTGGTATCCCCAATCTTGATATTTTGTCTATACTTCATCTTATCACATTGTTCTTCCCTACACTTTAAAATTTCCTTCATTCAAAACTTCACACAATCTTCATTAGCAACATTAGTGTACTCAAGATAAAAAGTATTTAGGTTCAGTTTCAACACAAGTAAGACTTCCATTAAAACACAAGATACTGTAGCAATTCCTTTTAAAAGTTCAAGTGATCAAAGAGAACTCAAAGAGAAAGAGATTAAGAGGCAAATGCAAATAATGACAGAAATCTGTCAAAACAGACCAGCAGGTAAAAACCAATTTTTTCGAAAACCTTATGTTGCTCAAATCGAAAAGTGTTAAACTAACGAAAGTTGGATAACAACCTGGGGCAGAAGAACAAAAAATTACAGCTTAATCCGACATACAGAGATCTTTCATGAATTTTTACAGCGAAGCACAAAAATCTATTTCGGGACAGCAACTTTCCCAAGTCTTACTTCTCTCTCATTAGAGGTTACTCTTGGCATAAAAACCACACAAAAAGGATAAGGAGAGGTTATTACATAGGCAGTAACTTCCAAGACTCAACAAAACAAAAATAAACTGAAAGTAAAATATAATGGGTTGTCTCCCAAAAGCTCTTTCTTTATAGCCATTAAGATAGGCATGATAATTTCAATGATGCTCACATAAGAAATATGAATTGAAGTAAAAGAGAGCATCAAGAAGCAAATATGGAACAAATTTAAGTCTAACCCACTTCCTATGAAAAATAATCTTGTAAATAAACAAGTCATGAAAGCACAAAGCAACAAGCATAGGAAAGCAAAACAAGTGCAACTTTAAAATTTTCAACATAAAGAGGGGAAACTTAATATTGTGGAGACTCATAAAACCATGTTTCCCTCTCTCATAATAACCTTCAGTAGCATCATGAATAAAATTAACAATATAACTATCACATAAAACATTCTTATCATGATCCACATGCTTAAAAGAATTAATACTCTCCACATAAACATAGTCATTCTTATTAATCATAGTGGGAGCAAATTCAACAAAATAGCTATCATTATTATTCTCATCACCATAATCATCAAATATAGGAGGCATATTGTAATCATAATTAATTTTCTCCTCAATAGTAGGCGGACTGAAAATATCATATTCATTATTGTAATCATCATATATTGGAGGCATAGTATCATCAAAGTAAATTTCCTCCTCCGTGCTTGGGGGACTAAAAATATCACGATCATAAAAACCAGCTTCCCCAAGCTTAGACTTTTCCATAGCATTAGCAATAATTGTGTTCAAAGAATTCATACTAATAACATTGCTATTAGCATGCAAATAAAGTTCCATAGGTTTTTTAATTTTCTCTTCAAACACTTCATGTCCTAACTCAAGATAAATACTATAAAGCTCTCTATTTTTTGTTGTTGTTTTCTATTAGGCCTAACTAGTGAAAATAAAAACAAGAAACAAAAAGATATAATTGCATAATCTAAAGAAAATAACTTCGAGCACTCACACACTAGCTACAGTACTAGAAGATAGCTTAGTAGCCAGAAGATGTGAGTACCTTTTACCTTACCTCCTCGACAACAGTGCCAGAAAATAGCTTGTTGTCTACACACTTCTATTCTTGTAGATAGTTGTTGGGACTCCAAGTGCAGAGGTTTGTAGAACAGCAGCAAGTTTCCCTTAAGTGGATTACCCAAGGTTTATCAAACTCAGGGAGGAAGTGGTCAAAGGTATCCCTCTCAAGCAACCCTGCAATCAAGATACAAGAAGTCTCTTGTGTCCCCAACACACCCAATACACTTTTCAGGTGTATAGGTGCACTAGTTCGACGAAGAGATAGTGAAATACAAGTGGTATGGATAATTATAAGTGTAACGATGACAAAAAATAGCTTGATGGGTAGGAAGAGACTAAAGGCAATCTGAAATAAAGATGGAAGCAAGCAAACATGCAACAGATCTAGTTGCAAATGGTGTTTCAATGCTTAGAAACAAGGCCTAGGGATCATACTTTCACTAGTGAACACTCTCATATAAATATCTTCTCTTTATGATACTACTCTGAACTACTCTCCGGTTGGACACTCTAATCCATGGTAGGGCTATAACAACACTCCTCAAAGTTCACTTTCCCCATCTAGATAACCCCACACTGTCACCTTGAGCGCTAGATGGTTCCAACAAACACCACAATTTCATAGAGACATCTAACTCCAAATATAACTCATAACATGTATTTGTAATCTCTAGCCTAAGTGCCACCATGGTGTGCACGCTGTCACTTTCACACACATGGGGAGAGAAGAGATATATTAAAGTACTTGAGTATCAAAGTAGATCTACTTGATTAGAAAGCTCATGATCACAATATGATCATGCATAAAGAGAGAGATGAACACATAGCTATCAGTAGAACCCTTAGCCTCGAGGAAGAACTACTCCCTCATCATCATGGGAATCATCAACGGCGATGGAGATGGTGGTGGAGATCGATGGAGATGGCTTCGGGGGCACTTCCCCATCCCGGCAGGGTGCCGGAACAGAGACTTTCTGTCCCCCAAATCTCCCCTTCGGTGGCGGCGGTGCTGCGGAACTTTTCGTAGATGTATGCTGGATTTTTTAGGGTTTCTGCATCAGAGGTTTCTTATAGGCGAAAGGGCAATGCCAGAGGGTGGACCAGGGGCCCACACCCCTGGTGGCGTGGCCAAGGGGGACCCGCGCCACCCTATGGTGTGGCAAGCCCCTGGCCCCTCTCCGTCTCATCTTCTGGCTCCGTGAGTCTTCTAGTAAAATATCGACTTTGGCTTTTGTCCCGGCCAATTCCAAGAATATTCATTTTCTGGCTTTTTTGGAACCAAAAACAGAAGAAAACAGGCAACTGGCACTGTGGCATCTTGTTAATAGGTTAGTTCCAAAAAATGTGTAAAAGTACTCCAAAGTGTGGGCAAAACATAAGAAAGTAGATATAAAACAAGCATGGAACATCAAAAATTATAGATACGTTTGCAACGTATCACCGGTGTAATCAACGAACATTCTTAATTCATTGGTTCCCTTTTGGGGACAAGTACAGGATTTGCCACCCATCAGGTGTGAATAACTTCTCGGATAAAGCCAGCCTTAAGTAACCTAGCTATTTATTTGCCTATAGGCCTACGTCTTTCATCACCAAAGCGTCATAGAGGTTGCTTCACCGTTTGGCATTGGGATCAATATTCAAGATGTGCTCGGCAAGTTCCCTAGGTACACCTTTCATGTCGGCAGGTTGCCAGGCAAAGATGCCCCTATTCTCATGGAGGAACTCGATGAGCGCGCTTTCCTATTTGGGATCTAGGTCCATGCTAATGGCGGTGGTGTTGGAGGAATCTCCTTCAACAAGCTCCACCTGCTTGGTCTTGATGGCAGCCTTGGAGGCGGGTTTGGCAACAGTGATCTGCTTCTTCGAAGCCGGCATCTCCGAGGCATTGACCTGGTTCTGGATCTCCTTGAACTCCTCACCGTAGAGAACTGCTTCGGTGAAGGCGGCTTCACTGAGCTCGCACTCCCATGCCTTGGAGAAGCTTTCGTCAATGGTGATGATGCCATTTGGTCCGGGTATCTTGAGCTTGTTGTAGACAAAGAATGGCCTTGTGAGGAAGGAGTGGAAGATGTCGCATCCAAATATGACGTGGTACACGCTCTTTAAAGCACCACTTCAAAGGTCATGCGTTCCTAACGGTAATTTTTAACATCGCCAAAAGCGACTGGAAGGGTGATGCAGCCCAGGGAATTTGCTTGTCGGTCGGGGACAACCCCATGGAACACGGTGTTGCTTTTCCTTAGCTGGGTCTCCATCAAGTTCATCTTGTGCAGTGTATCCAGGTACATGATGTTGATGCTGCTTCTACTGTCCACGAGGCACTTGGTGAACTCCGTGCCGTCAATCAGAGGGTTGATGACCATGGCATACTGGTTCTCTATTGGGATAAGATCTAGATGATCCTTCCTATCCCAAGTAATTGGAACTTCCGACCACCTGACGTACTGAGGAATCGGAGGGAGGGTAGCCATCAGTATCCTCAAAGAGGTTTTCTAGGCCCGGATGGTAGGGGTGCCAAGGAAAGTGTGGTTACATGGAGCCTTCTTTTCGAAGGGATTTTCCCTTTATCCTCTCCCTTGTAAGAAGATTTGGGTTCCATATCTTCATCCATATCACTTGAATCCTTGGGCTCGTCCTCCTTCTTGTTCCCTTTGCCCTTTCTGTGGGGTATGTTTTTCTGACTTTGCTTGTAGCCGGACTCAGGGTCCTCCTTGAGATCATTGACAAACTTGCATTGGCGGTTGGTGTGGGTGGCCTTGCCATTGGCATCGATATGGACAAAACACGGCATGTCACGGTACTCTTCGTACGTTTGGGGAACACGGGGCGCTAAGGGTGTAGCGTCACTCCTCTGCTGGCCACTGCTAGCCCCCAGCCACGTCCACGCTGTCCGCCTCTGCGTCTTCCAGTGAACATTGCGGCGACCATGTCGGCTGTTTGCTTCTCTTCGGGTGGATTCTTCTGCTTGTTAGTATTGTTTTTTTTTTGCCCGGGTAGGGATTGCTATTGCCGGCAATGATCCGCACACATTGTCATCAACAGTGTCAAATTCTCTAGCCATGGCGATCATTGCATTGAGGGTGAGCTCATTTTTGTCTTGCTTGTGCTTCAACTTATGGCGAAGCAAAGTTCCCTTTTCCAGCCTATCGATGAAGGCGGCCATAGCAGTCTGTTCGTGCACATCTACACAGGAATTTTTCATATCCAGCCAGTGAGAGGGGTAAGCACGAGAAGTTTCATCCTTTTCTTGCACACACCGCTAGAGGTCTCCAACAATACATGGACGTTTGTACGTGCCCTCGAAATTCTTGGTGAACGCTTCATGCATGTCCAACCAATTGCAAATTGATTTCTCTGATAAGTCATTGATCCATTGCCGGGCGGTGCCGGCCAGCATGAGTGGGAGGTACTTGATGGTGACATTGGGGTTTCCCCCTGTGATGTGAATCACTTCATTGTAGTCCTGCAACCACGTTGTCGGCCTAGTGGTGCCATTGTAGGGCTTGATGGTCTTGTCTATCCGGTGACCCTTGGGGTAAGTTGTGGCCCATATTACTGGTCCAAAAAATGTGGCCCAAGTATGGGAGCTCCCGAGCTTCTTGGATCTTGTCCAGCTGCGATCGTGCATCATATGGCTCTGGCTGCTTCCCTTTTCCGTCATGGGGAGGGGAGTTGTGGCGCGATTTGTTAGGTCCGCCATGGCCTTCGCCATGATGGCTGCTAGGTGGCGATGTTGGCGGTGGAGGCGATGGGTTAGCCTTCTTGCTATGGCCCTCTTGCGACTCCTCACGCCTTTCGCGGTTGCTTGTCGGACGTGGCGGCTCCTTATGGGATCTGCTCCTATGTCCTTCATTGTTGCTGCGCTCTCTAGCATGCCAAGGTTGCTCACCCTGGTCGCGTATGACGACGATGGCCTGGGGCCGCCTTGGAGGTGGCATGCTTGTACAATGGCGCGGTTATGGTTCCTCGTGATGCCGAGATGGTGGTGGAGGTGGCGACCGGCGAGGATGAGCCTTTTCTCCGTGATCGGAGGATATGGGGATGGCGTCAGTCTTGTTGCGTGCCTCTCTCCGTCTTCACTCCGTGGAGCCTGTGCGGGATCCCTCGTCACGGGGAGATTTTGGCCTTCTACGGCTATTCAGGGTTGACTGGCAAAGCTACGGGTTGGACTCAAGCCTCTGCGAGGTAGCCTTTTCCTGTTGCTTGCATGCCTTAGCGACGAGGTCGTACACCTGAGTAACTGCTTCTGGTGACCTGTCCTGCTCTAGTAGGGTCTTGGCGATGGCGATGTTGAGGGCGGGAGTTGGCATGACTTGCCTCCCCTCTGAATCAATGTATGGGGTGGCTTTTGTCGGCTTAGAGCCCTCATACCCCAACCTGCACCGAACGTCAGGATCTTCGACGACGTGACCTGGTGCCTTCTTTGCCTTTTGCTTCAACAGCAACTGCTTGTACTCAGCCTCCATAGCTCTTGCCGCCTTAATGGATTGCTACACCCTAGCCATGTCTTCGTTCAGCTTAGTGCCCTGCTCCACGATGCACTTGGCCTTTTCCAAGATTGCCACGTGCTTCTCGTCAAGATCCGTA
This sequence comes from Avena sativa, assembly GCA_916181665.1. Taxonomy (NCBI): domain Eukaryota; kingdom Viridiplantae; phylum Streptophyta; class Magnoliopsida; order Poales; family Poaceae; genus Avena; species Avena sativa. Next base: position 619,546,494 of record OV702288.1, on the reverse strand, counting down.
ATGCTCCGGATATGGGCAACGGTGATAGGTTCAACGAGGAGTGCGCCGTAAATTGCTTTGTTAGTGGGGGTAGCCAATGGGTTGCCAACTGCAGACGTTGACGGTGGCATTGGTGGCTGGTTTGATTGTCAGGAGGTACTGGGGGCTGTGGTGAGTTCCTGTGCCAGTTGCGGGCGGATAACCGGAGGAGGCATAGCGTTGGCCAGAGCCGAAGGCTCGGCGGCCTTCTTAGCTGCTGCTGCTCTGGTCACCGCTGGCATGGGCGGAGCTCTCTCATGTTCCTGTTCGTGTCCGTCTTCTTCCATCACACTCCCAATGGCGACTAGCACCTGGTGGGAAGCGTTGGTCTTCTCGGCGTGCTCCTCCTTCTTGATCTCCTGCTCGATCTCCCTCATAACAGCATCGTATTCATCCAAGTTAGTGTTCGAGCCACCGCCATCCATATTGATGTCGGCGTATAACACGTTGAGGACGGAGTCGGAGTTGGCTTTGGTGTTGGCGATGGCGGATGTGGAGGGTGATGGAGGCGGGCCATTGTTGTTGTTTCCTCCTCTGGCCATGTCGACAATCGCCGTTTCAGCCTCTTCGTTAGCTTCCGCATATTTGTTGACGATGGTAACCATCTCACCCAGGCTTCAGAGGGTATGTCGGAGGAGTGTTCCAGGTGTGAGCCCTTTCACAAAGTGGTACACGAGCTCGTCAGTGCGGTCGCCCTCTAGGGTTTCCCTCACCCTCATCCATCTGGCAAGGTATTCGCAGGGAGGTTCTCCATCCCTTTGAACGCATCTGGCCATATGGAAGATGGTGACTACGCCGACAAAGTGTGACATGTGCATCTCTAACGCTCAGGGAAGCCAAGCGGATATGCGAGCTCCTTCCACCTTTATATCCTGCACTAGGGCGGTTTGGGTGGGCCTTGAAATTTCCTGATCCGAGCCACCATACTCTAAGGAGAGGTATGGCCCAGATCCTTCCACGAACGTGTCCTGCTCATAGGCGGTCCGTGCGGGGCTTGACGAGTTTCCGACTTCCTGGAAGCTAGGACCCGAGTTAGTTTTGCCGATGAAGATGTGGATGTCTTCGAAGGGGATGACGAAGCAGCGCGTAGGGTTCATTTTCGCCGCACCCAGAACTCGTCTTGAGGGACGATCGGGACGTTGTCAGAGAAGAGAACGCGTCCGATGGCTACGGTGTCGCTGATTCCTGCGAAGAGATTGGACCTCGTCCGGTGTAGAGCTCGAAGCACCTCTTGCCCCACGGTGGGCACCAACTGTCGTGGTATTGCCGACGAGTACGCCATGGAGGGGTCCTCATAGTGCGTATTTAGAGACGTGGGGTAAGGTAGAGAGTTGGTGGGTACGAGGTAACATAGCTTACCCAGGTTCAAGTCCCACAATGGTGGCGGAACTCTACTCCTGCTATAAATCACTATAATGGCAATACGCCGAGTTACAGAGATAGGTTCGCTGTGTGAGGTGTTGCGCGTTGTATGCTGCAATCTAAGAGGTTATGCCCTAAAGGCTCCCGCCGGGTTGTACGCAGGAGCCAAGACCTAGGGTTTACAGGGAAAGGTCCTTGTCAGGCAAGGTAAAGAGTCCTACACTAATACAAACTAGTCTTCCGTGTCTTGTACTCCAAAGCTCCGAGTATGTCGGTGACTCCTGTGTAGCCTTCCTTTATCCGGCATGGGCCTCCCTTCTGGATCCGTCTAACTAGGCCGCCCAGCAGGCCATAGGCCTTGCTACCAACTATGGGCCACCCGGGTTAGGCGGATTGGTGACATGCTATGAGGATACCCATATAGCATATCCCCAACAACATCCAACTATTAACTAAGATTTTGGTTAGCTATACTTAGTATAGTTTCTTAAGTTGTCGCTATTTATAGATAATTACAACTACTTTTTGCAATTGGTATAGTTAGAGACCAATGATGGACAAGTTGCATACAGAAAGACTCCTAAAAATGATTGTTGGCACGTCAGGCTCTCGCGACTCGAGTGGTGACTAGTACGGCATCGTGTCGCCCGCTGGAAAAGTGACTATAGGTAGGCCACCGTTGTTGGTGTCGCCTCTAGAGACGTCTAGGCAGCTAGGTTTGAAGTTCTGGGTGCTGGCCGAGGAGGACACCGACGAGGAAGCACTCCTCTTGGAGCCGAAGGAGGAAACGGGCGCGCTACCTATCCTATTTGTTAGGGATGTACTTTTGGGTTATACCCATGACAGGCATCAAGACTCGGATACCAGGGTGGCCCATTGGTGGTAGAGTAGGAGGCTCACTAGGCGTCCTAGTAGACGAGAGGAGACAAATATCCATCCAACTGCAAGAAGGACATGAGTGTTGCCGACTCCGACCTAGACACTAGAAGATTTAGACTGCAAGATGTAGTATTAGTCGTCCATCTTGTAACCTGTAGTGTAGTCAGATGTGATCATCCATGTAAACCCTAGTTTGGATGTCTATATAAGCCAAAATATGGGAAACCCTTAGGGTAACGATCATTCACACCATCAATTCATGTAAACTCTTGGCTTATTGCCTTATAGTAATTGATAGCAGGACGTAGGTTGTGGCCACTGTAGTTAGAACTGAACCTAGGTAAACCAAGTGTCACCGTCCCGGACCTCCACCTTCAGCATGCCCCACTTCACTCCTCATCGTGAGGACCCCCTCATGACATACTTGTAGACAATATGACGATAGTTGGTGCCCATCGTGGGGCCAACGATTACCAGAGATCATAGTCGGTAGGATCCATGTTCGCGGGAATCAGTGACAACGTCGCCATTGTCCGTGTGCTCTACAACAACATATATACGATCATCCATTTGATGAGACGTGGGTGCCAGCTAATGGTTACATCACCAGCTACTCCATTGTGTCATTCAGGGGCATTCATGTCTTCATCGGATTCACCGATGCCTCTAACATTAGATTCACAACAAGCCCCACCCAACCCTCCCTAGTGGCGATGACAATTAGCAGAAGTTAGATCGGGATCGCATCTGTACGCAGAGTTCCATGTCTAAGAAAAATCTAAACCTACCTAATGATGGCAAAAACTCTCTGTGTACCAACTCATTGGGACTCCAAGTGTAGAGTGTTGTACCAAGCGTGTTTCCCCACGAGGGTGACTCAAGGGTTTATATTGAACTCTCGGGGAATTATGGGAACTCATTTTTTTGTCCTCTTTTAGCAACCTGCAAAATAAAGTTTTTTCCTTGTGTTTCCAACTCTAGGGTGTGGTTGTCAAACACAAGGTTTCGTATTAGTAAAACTTAAATAAAACAATAAAATAAAAGAACAATAAAGTAAACTATAATTACAACAAGAAAGTAAAAACAATAAAGTAAAGTTCTTTTTGAAAAAATTATGCTTGTAGAAAGTAAAGGTAGTTTTGTATTTTTGAATTTAATTCTTGCAGAAAATGTAAAAGACGCTAAAACCAAGGAAAAGTGGTTTATTATGGTAAAAAGTGGACCGAAGTTCATGGGTTCACTTGCGTACTCTCTTATAAAGTGTGGTGGACATAACTGCTCACAAATGATGATATAATATTACTTAAAACTTCATTATGTGTTTGATTAGCATCCATATGGGCATCATGTCCTAATATAAAGATGATGCAACACATCTTACTTATACTTCTCTAGAAAGAAAAAACTCCATGCAATCTAGAATTAAGAATAAATAGAGTATAGCCTTAGGTATTTTGACATGATGTTTGAATAATAAATGTGCTACCTTGAGAAAACAAGATCGTATTTGTTGTCACAAGATGAACATAACACATGCATTCAATTTATCTCTAGTGAGGTAACAAAAGAAAGGTAAAAGCCATAGTGGATCTCAATTTTTTGTCACTATCCAATCACCACCACCATGTTACTCCAACTAATACACACGTTCGCCCACACATGTTCTTGCATACAGGTATGATCAAATCAAGTACTTGAGAACGGGGTATATAATATGAATCTACCAATATATCTTACACATGATAGAATTCCAATCTCAAATATCATGTCATAAAACAAAGATCCACCGTATAAGAATTACATAGATGACGATAAACATGTTGGGCAGCTCATATGGTTCTAAACAATGATAACATGAGAGATATAGATCAAGCTACTACCATAAATCCATAGTCCATAGGTGTACTATTCCCTCCTCATCATGGATACAATGTTGATGATGTTGGAGAAGGTGGATATCCAATCGGAGATGGTTGTGGTGGCGTTTCCCTCTCCAATCTTTGCTGGTTCTGGCCCTGTTTTGTGATTTTTGTGTTTTCTCTGCCTCTCCTCCTAGATCACAACATGGTACCTTTTTATAGACGTTTTTAGTTCAAGACTTCAATGGAGGGCACAAGATGGATATCTAGCGATGCTCTGGGAGGGAAAGAGATGTGGTGGCGCGGCCCCCCCTTGGGCTGTTCCACCTAGGCTATTTGGCCTCATGCCTCCTCTCATGAGGTTCTAGCTAGAGCTCTAGAAGGTTCACGTGATGAAAAATGATCCTCGGAAATTCTTAGGCCCATTTGAATTTGTTTAGGTCCTTAAAAGTTAAAAAATACACAAAATAGGGTTTCCTACCTATAGAGTTATTAACCAAATAAAGGGGATCCATGGTAAAATCCCCATAAATCAATGTGAAACGTGAATATAATATTTAATATGATGAAAATATGTTAGAATATGTGACAATAAATTACGAAGTTCGTGTATGTATTTTGCATGCATCACTGCCCTAGTAGTGGAGAACACAATAGAAGATGAATCGGATGACGACTTTGTTGTCGTTCATCCATCGACCCAGCGCCACTTTGTTGGCTATGTCGCCTCTAGATCTTGCTCTAGCAATGTCGAATATGATGAAGATTCAGTCCTCAACGCAATCGAAGGAGATAATGATATGGATACCAAAATTGTGTCCTTCAATTCAGCTAACCTTCAAGAGTATCTGGACCAACTCAGAGACGATGTTGAGTCCACCGTGCCGGTTAGTCCGACTAGTGCCGAATCCCTCGTGCTAGAGTCCACTAATGGTAGCGACTTTTCTCACCCTGAAAGTATTGATGTAAGTCTCTCTCTAAGATCAAACATCAAGGTAGTCCTAATGTCTGATACTGCAGTAGCCACAACATATGGAGACATAGCTAACCAACGAGGGGTAACCTCGGCAATGTCCATTGTTATGGACTTGGATTTAAGGGAAAAGAGGTGCGCTGGTGATTTCATCGTCTTATCATACAAACAAGGGAGGCGAGATTTATCCAGGTTTAGATTCTCATAGAGGAAACCCTACTCCTGCTTGTTTGATCTTTATTGATAGAAAATACAAAGTCGTCGGGTTGCTACGTAATCTAGCTTACAACGTGTTGCTATGGCTAAAATCACGGTAACGTGTCCATATCTATTGTATATTGTAGCGTGTCTATTGTGGTGTCCTCCTTGTTGGCCTCTTCTATACTTTATATATGGGGCGGCTAGATCTCAGGTACCAATCCGACTTGGTTACAAGTTGGTGTTTGTGTAGAGACTATTGTTGGTCTTTTCTTGTCTTGTGTGCTTGGAGTCGGTGTCCTTATAGGCTTTATATCAGCCGAACTATCATGGGCTTCGTGGACCTTGGCAGGTCGTCAAGTGGGCCCTCCGTTGGGCCACATCATATATGCCAATAGTGGGAACCCGAAGGGTTGTGCCCATGTCAGTAGCCCCGAGGCTCCACTCGAGTCATAGACTCGGGTTGAGTCTCTGAGTCCTTCTATTTAATGTTCCCATAAGGTGGGCCCAAATATTTCTTCGGATGTGCAAACTGTAAGTTCAATAATATTTTCTCGACAGTCTTGTTTGGCTAATGCAATGGATAAAGTTATCGTGTTATTGAAGTGATGTTGACATTTTCATCGGGCACGCGACCAACACTCCTGATGGGAGTAGCCCCGAGGCTATGTTCGGGTGCTTGCATCTGAGCATAGACTGAAAGTTATTTTTCTCGAGCATCATTTTCTATCAACTCCGTTGGAGGAATTTTATTTCCATCGGGTGCACAGCTAGCGCTCTCGATGGGAGTAACCCCCGAGGCTATGCTTGACTACTTGTAGCCTTGCAGAGACTCGAAGATTACATGCATCCGAGGAGGTACATGACTCAGATCTTATTGTCCTTTATCGAAAGTAATAATCGTCGTCTCTATTAGAGAATTATTTTTATCGGGTGAGCGGCCAACGCTCCCAATGAGAATAGCCTCCGAGTGTCTTGTCGAGTCGTATACTCAGGCAGAGATTCAGGTCTTGTATCATGAGGTCGCATTCGGATATCTCAAGGGAATACTGCTGACCCGGAAATAGATTAGGTGCACAACCAATGCTCCCGATGGGAGTAGCCCCTTGGCTATGTGCGACAACTTGTGGCAGTGCATATGCTTATTCTGCTGCATCATAAAACAACATGGTCATCTAAGAAAAGTGTCGGCTCGGGTCTTGGCGTCTACTGACGTGACTGTCATTAGTTGACTTCATTGGAGGACCAGATACAATAGCTCTGCTGTAGTCGACATCCTTGTAAGCTGCAGAAAACATAAAGAATTGTGAAGTACCTATATCCTGTAAAGAATATTTGCCTTTCGACTTGTTATAACATTTTCTGGTTCCATTGGACTCGACACTTTTGCACTATATGCGAGACCATTTCGTTAGCCTGACGCCCTTAGTCTCGGTACCTTGCTGGCCTGTCAGTTGGGCTACAACTGGGTTAGAGTTTTCAAGGATTCGACGCTCAAGTAGAGTCAGCAACTCGGGTTGTCGCGTATTAGGTGATCGAGTGCGCGGAGTCGATGGCATTTAGGTTACTCGAAGAGGGTGAATCCCCTGACTCCATTGCAATTCTGTCTGCAACATCGACTCACTCCCATCGGGAGCACTGGTCGCACACTCGACAACTTGTCTACTACATCCACTTCGTCTGTAGCGTCGACTCTGTCCGCTGCGACTGATGTGAAGTCAAGTGTGTGTGATAATATCTCCTTGACTGCCTAGATTGTATATGCTAAGAAAACATGTATGTATGACACATCTACGACATGACGATAAGTCCTATAGATCAAATCTACCAGCCTGGAAATCACATCCGATGTGCTCTACCAGATGATTTCCACGCCTATAGTGTGATGAAAAATCCCAACAAATGTGTTGGGTACCCATTCATAAGCTGGAGTTCGACTTGATAAGACCTCCGCGGGACAAGTCGAGCGACCTAGCTTATACCAGGTTTGAGTGCCGGGACTCAAGTTTGAGTAGGTTAACGTTTTTTTCTTTTCTCGGAGGAATTAACTGGCCTCGATCCATCAAGTGCACAAGACACGTTAAGCCATCATCACTATTGAACATCTACAAGCATGCAAGACGCTGACTCGATGCACTTCTGAGTCTGTTGTCCCTCATCGCGTTATTGTTGACTAGGACTATCTAGTACATGAGTCTCTACTCGAATCTACGACTCGACTAGGCACTCAGGGCTACTAATGTGGGTATAACCCCCGGATATCCTCATGGAGGTAGAACATGGCCTAATACGGAGGTGGCCTAGTACAACGACTCGACATGCTAGGCCCGCACGTCATGCCGACTTGGAATAGAAGAAAAGGAAACATATGTAAAGCCTAGTTGGCTGCATATATAAAGCCACCAGGAGCATCCTACGGAGGTAGATCATATTAGCTAGATAGATACAATTTAGTCAATAAAGTCCGCCCAAGCTATGAAGCACAACACATATTATGTAAACTAATCTATGATCATATAGTGACTTATAGAAGGAGTAGGGATCTTCCACCATTGGGACCCGAATCTGGGTATATCGTGCGCCAATCTTGCTCCCGGATTCTCCTACGCCGCCTTTCCCTACTCTCTAAGCTACTCCTATAGCATTTGTCGTGACTCTCCCACTGACCCGCATCATTTTTTAACGCATATCCTTCAATTTTTCTGCACAACTTCCCCAGCGTTGCACGAACAAGGCCTACTTCCCCAATCGAGACAGGGATCATCCGAGGCCTCAAGCTTCGTTTATAGATCTTTCACATTGCTCGCCCAAACCTTACCCAAGGCTGCTTCCAAAACCGATTTGAACTAACCGTGTGTATCCTACATCACTTCATAGCAAAAAAAGGTTTGTCCAAAGTCGTACATTGATTATGTGGCTGCATCTCATTAAGGAATGGAATGGAAGAGTGGTTCAACTTGACTATGAAAATATGTATTACATTGCAAAAGAAAAGCGTGCGCACAGATCTCCAGAAGCAAGCGCTATGAACTAGAGAAACCTGACAATATTCATTGTTGGGGGCATTCCTTTGAAAGGTCCAACCAAACCTAGTGTAACCCAAATCACTTTATTGGCAATACATTTACCACATCCCAAAATAGACTAAGCTACACAATATCTCTATTTGGTCCCATTTGTTCTTCCCTTCCTATGACTTCACTAAAATATCATATACATATCCAAGGTAAGATACTATATGTGACCTAAGAAAATGCATCATGTCCTACATATTATAACACAAACTCCTATTCGCCACACCATAGCACACCATGAGTCTCCATGGATCCTTCTCCGACACTCGTACCTCCATGTCAATGTGGTACTTTAAGAAATTTATCAATCTTAGAACAAAAGTTTTTCCCCAATAGATACACAGTCGACCACTACCCCCACTTCCTAAGCATGATCAAAATCCAAATTACCTACCAAACCCTCCATATAATACTTGCACATAGTATCATCGGCCAATTCATAGAACGAGATCCTATATTTCATGAATTATCACGGGGTCATTAACCCGCGATAGTTAAACCTCATGGCACTCATTGGGCCTAATGGTCCTCCTCCTTGAAGGTCGCCGTCGTTGCCATACAAGTGTTATTATTTGATCTAATTGTTGCTACTATCATTTCCTTTGTTGTTTTGTTCTCTCGTGGGTGTGTGGCTCTGGATGGAGTTAGTACCATGCACATCGGCAATTCAAATCCCCGAACTAGCTCCACATTCTCTTTCCTATTAACTTGATTATAATATAAATTTTTATTACTAGTTCGAGTCTCTCATTCCTATTGTCTACAGCGTCTCCCATATTAGTTCCATTGGCATCCTTCAGTGGACTAGAAGCATTATCGTTCACACATTCCTTCTCAAAAGCATCTCTAAAGAGCATTTACATGCTCCACCATATTCTCCCCTTCCACCTCTCCCTTGGCCTCCAAACTTGCTGGCCGAAGGAGCTACAAATTTGAATCATCCACCAGTTGGATCCTCCTCTTTGGCACCATCCACTTTCCATAATGCACCTCCTTTGTGTCGTGAAGGCCATCACCACACTTCTCCATGTCATGCCACCATGATGCCACACACATTGGTGAACTAATCGATCTTCTCATGCTTCACATGCAATAATAGGCATTCCATGTCCCCTAAGTTCAACGGCAATGAAGAGTATCAACGGCTTAAACGCACAATGTTGGACATCTCTCTGACACAATCCCCCTCAAACCATTGTTGAGGATTCATCTCCACGCTTTGGATCTTGCCTAGATATGAGATCGATGGATCTGAGCCCACACTGACACCTGATCAAATGAAACTTTAGCTGGCACAAAGCCATCAAAATTCAACAATTAATACTACCATCAGAATATGTAGTGTGGTGCATGGCTTTGCTCCAATCACCCAAGAAGAAAATTTGGAAAGTGAAAATTTGAAGACCGAGTTGATCTTACGCAGGTGAGGTAGTCGTTGATGGAGTAGAGAAACGATAGTTGCCTAGGGTAGGGTTTGGTTCTAATTTTGTTGTTGATCACCTGATGGTCGGCCTAGCTGAACAAACACCTAAGCCCATTGTTTAGACAAGAATACAATGGGCCATGCCCACAAACAAGCACCATATTATTTTTTGCCAGGTGAAGAAGGCCCACCATTTGTTGTACAGCGCTAAAACAAGGGCAGAACGCATGATCCTTCCCCTAGAAAAAGCACACGAGCCGTGTGATTTTAGCGGCGCAGAGCTCTCGGGGAGTCCGTCAATTATGAACACGATCTTTTTAAGATCAAAACGCTGTACTGCTAGTATTTATTTCGCTCAAATAGCAGTACAGATACGGACATACAGTGCTCGGGACCTGCGGTAGAGAGAGACCGAAAGGCGCGTGACGCAGGAAACTTTGGGAGAAATTCCACGTGGTAGCGGGCCTGGCAGCCTTTGGGGGATCCCGTCGTCCACGTGGGCGAGGAGGCGGCCCGCGCAGCGTCTCTCGCCACTGACCCAAAGAAAAGCACTCAAAACTCTCTCCCCCCACCCCCACCCGGCCCCCGCACCCTCCTCTCTCCTTTCCCCCATCGGTTCGGTTTCCCTTTCTCTTTCCTTACAAGAATCGCTCGAATCTGTCGGGGAGACAGAGACGCACGGGCAGGAAAGAGAGGAAGGAATCGCCGGAGGTTCTCTTGCCGGGACGGAAGGGAGAGAGAGAGAGAGAGAGTGGGATCATGGACGCGGCGAGCAACGGCGGCCTGCTGTACCACGAGGTCCAGGAAGGGAAACTCTGCGCCGTGCACTGCGTCAACACCGCCCTGCAGGGCCCCTTCTTCTCCGAGTTCGACCTCGCCGCCCTCGCCGCCGACCTCGACCAGCGCGAGCGCCAGGTCATGCTCCAGGGCCTGGAGGCGGCCGCCGCCGCCACCACCGCCGCGGGGGACTTCCTCGCCGAGGGCGAGGGCTCCCACAACGTCTCCCTCGGCGGCGACTTCAGCATCCAGGTAGATTTCCCGGCCCCTCCTCTCCGCCGCGCATATTTTCTCCTAGGTTAAAATTCCGTTGTCGCCCCCAGGCTCTAGATACCCATCGACTCCTGGGTTGTCGTACCTGCGGATTTAAGGGATTTCGTTGGAGATGGACGTCTGATGTTTTCTTAGACGCCTGATGTGGAAGCGTTGCTTTCAGTCCAGGAAAAAGGGGGCAACCTATAGTTTTAAATCTGAAACATGAATTTTCTTTTCATGGGGCGCCTTGATATGCATGATCCTATCCATTGTGAAGATATGTTTATTCATATGTGATAGTAGTTAGAATATTAGGAGAAGGATCCATCAGTTTTTTATCAAAAGCTTGCACACATAGATGGTAGATGCACTACAGATGACATGAACGCAAGCGAAGCCATATCATCGTTACCCAAGCCCAGACATACCGCCATCCTAGCAAATTGGCATTTGCATGATTTCCCTTTTATGGCACAGATCGGCAACTTGGTGAAGTTGCTTGCAGATGTTAGGCTTGGAGTACCCTGCATTTGTCAGCAAGATATTTCCTATAGGCTTGCTCTCTCTTTAGCATTATTACTAGAGAAGGCTGTCCATGGCTGATTTTAGGTATTTGTACTAATGACGGCGATAGATTTCGTAACTTTTTTTACTTCTACGTACTTGGCATACGTAAATGCATGTGTCTGCATGCAATTATTGGTTTGTAGATATACTGATTCTGCTGTGATTGCACTTTTCCGCATTTATGTACTTTCCGTACACCCGTGTTTTAGTCGTTTTGTTATCTGAGTTTTGTCGTGTACCGAACTGCTTACGTTAAAAGTAGATTCCAGCAGATTTCTAGCTCTTAATTCTTCTGTGATTACATTTGTCTACATGTTTGTACTTTCCGTACACCGTTGTTTTAGTTGTTTTGTTATTGAAGTTTTGTCGTGTACTGAACTGTTCACGTTAAAACTTAAAAGTAGATTCAAGCAGATATCTAGCTTTTAATTCTTCTGTGATTATGCTTGTCTACATTTATGTACTTTCCTTACACCGTTGTTTAGGCGTTTTGTTATTGAAGTTTTGTCGTGTACTGAATTGCTTACTTTTAAAACTTAAAAGTTGATTCAAGCACATTTCTAGCTCATAATCCTTCTGTGATTATGCTTATCTACATTTATGTACTTCCCGTACATCTTGTTATTTGAGTTCTGTCGTGTACTGAATTGCTTACGTTAAGGACTTCAAGATTGTAGCTGTCTAGGTTTCACCTTATCCATAAAGTTCACAAATCAATTTTGTTGGCTAGTATTGAAGTTGGTAAATGGTCTGGCCTTACGATGGTTTTGTCGTGTACTGAATTGCTTACGTTAAAAGTAGATTCTAGCAGATTTCAAGTTCTTAATTCTTCTATTGCACTTGTCTACATTTTGGTACTTTCCGTATGTCTTGTTATTTGAGTTCTGTCGTGTACTGAACTGCTTACGTCAAGAAACTTCAAGCTTGTAGCTGTCTAGGTTTCACCTTATCCATAAAGTTCTCAAATCAATTGTGTTGGCTAGTATTCAAGTTGGTAAATGGTTTGGCCTTACGATAATCAATTCTTTTGCTCCTCATTTGATGATTTTTCTCCGTAGTAATTTGAATTGGTACAAGACAAATATATATGAGCAAGCATGAGGCAACATTAAGGTTTCAAAATTAAACTTGTCTAGAATCAATTCTGAAAGCAAAAAAAATTATGGTTATATGAATTCTTAAGTGATCAGTAATATATCATTAAAATGTGCAAGCATTATATATCTGTGAATGAGTACATGAGTGTGATTGCACTTGTATTCTGTTATATTTTCGTTCCAACAGTCTCCACATTTTTTTATACTTTAGGTAACTATAAAAAGATGAACCACGTGGCGACACAAAAGAAAAAACCCTAATAATTTGCCAAGTGAATTAACTAGCAGTGATAGACTTTGTTGATTAAACCTTGCCAATTATATCATGTTGCTAATTGGTAGTGCAATATGAATCTGCTTTTTTCCTACGGATTATAGAAGAGATTTTTTCTAGTCAATAACACAACAGGGTGAGTGTTTTTCTGAGTGTCCATTACTAGGAACCACACCATGTAAATGCAAAAAAGGTAAAAATAAAGGCATGGATGGAAGAAGAATGCTGCCGTTTATATGTCCCCTTATATCTGTTACTAGAACATGATTTGAGCCCAAATATTTTACCACTTTTTAAATTCAAAGAACATGTTTTAAAAATATACAGCACTAATGATTTAGTGACTCGGACATGATACTGTTCTTTATGTCTCTTATTTATCCTCCATTCATGTATGTTAAGTTATCATTGGTATGAAAATGTACTCTCTAACATTAATCTTAGAGTTTGATTTTGCTTGCTATGTTCCTAGTATCTTTTGTTTCCTCACCCGGCTGACATAATATTTATCTTAGACAAGTCTTCTGTCTTAGTATGAAGAAATGAAAGAATATCACAAAAGGCTGATCAATTCATTGGCATTTGTTTGCTTTTGCACAGATTTTTTTACTTGCATATACATGTGGTATTTGCATTCTCAGTGGCCAGCGCAGTAAAATTTGGCGGACCAGATCTTTTGGGGCTTTTCCAAGAATCTGCCCTCCCCCCAGCTTCCTTGGGAAGCCGGTTCCAAAATTTTATGAGGCTTCCAAACTAGTTTAGCCTTAAGTACTTTGGAAGCCTCATAAAATTATATAAAATTTTATGAGGCTTCCAAACTAGTTTAGCCAAAAGAACTGGGACGCCTTTTCAAGATTTTACCATTATACAATAGTTTATCAAACTTGGATATTGTGTTCCCGTACCAGTGATATATTTCTTCGTAATTTTCTCCAATAAACCTATGTTTACATGTTATCTGCATTTGTGGTGTACTGATCGAATCTTAAGAATCTATGTGCCAGTAGCCACTGGCAGTTGATAGATTTATATCTTTGTTGTCAGAAAGTGATCGTACTGAACTAGCATTTTCTTGTAACCTAAGTTAGGTTTTTGATTTCTTCATATTGGTTATTCTATATGACTTTGACATCGTGTTCCATTTGAATAAGTTCTCCCTCGTAGAGCATTCTGCCTGTACCTTTGTGTTGAATCTTGATTCCTTGTAGGGGCGTCTATTTAGGAAAATTAGTACATGGTCAAAATCATCTATTTATTTCCATGTGTATGGCTTATGTAATTGGTTTTGATGCTTGGAGTAGTAAATAGGAAATTAGGTTTTCTAGCACTGCAGTTCTATGTAATGGGAATTTTAAATCTTTTATTACTTTCTGCAATGCACTCCCATGTTCATAATCTGACCTGAACAATTCTATCAACAGGTTCTGCAGAAGGCACTGGAAGTCTGGGACCTCCAAGTTGTTCCCCTTGACTCCCCAGCAGCTGGGTCATCCCTATTTGACCCAGAGCTAGAGATTGCTTTCATTTGCCACCTCCAGGACCACTGGTTCTGCATTAGGAAGGTGAGCGAGGAGTGGTACAACTTCAATAGCCTGTACCCTGCTCCCGAGCATCTGTCCAAGTTTTACCTCTCAGCTTACATTGACACCCTGAAGGGATCAGGCTGGAGCATCTTTGCAGTTAGGGGCAATTTCCCCAAAGAGTGCCCGATGGCGACAGAGGGCTCCAATGGTTTCGGGCAGTGGCTGACCCCTGATGATGCCCGGAGAATCACAGCCTCTTGTAACCAGGTGCAAACACCCACTCGGCAGCAAGTCGTCTCCCCTCTCCGTGATCAGTCAGGAGGCATGAGTGAAATGGAGCTGATTGCAGCGCAACAGGAAGAAGCTGACCTGAATGCTGCTATAGCCGCTAGCCTGATGGACAGCGGGGGTCCATTTGCCAGCCATGCCGCAGCTCAAGAAGAAAGCAGGTCTCAGGTTGTTCTTCCAAGTGAAGCTGCATCTGACCTATTGAGCAATGTGGAGGAGCAAGGAGCTAATAAGGCTGAAGCAAGCGATAGCATTGAGGAGTCTGCTCCAGTCAGTTATCCAAGGGAGAGGTCTCCCCCTTCAGAGAGAAGATAATAATGATAAAAATTGCGCTTAGGATGATGACATGTTCCCTTTGGGCTGGAACCGTGTTGTTGAACTATAATACAGAGAGAAAGTGAAAAGTCGGATGATGCGTTTAAACCCTGCCCTCCGTGTGGGGGGCAAATGCTGTTCTGAACTCCTGATTGGGGAGTGATGTATACAATAGAGTCTGAACAACCTGTCTGGATTTTAAACTTTGATGATGATGATGACTTTGTAATCGTTATGTTGCAACCTGCATAGAGACTAGAAATGGAGATTCTGCTTCGGCTTTTATATGTTTCTTCTTTTGCATCATATCTGGCAGCTTCTCTTTTGGATATACTATATTATGATGATGATTACTGTATATATGAAGGGTCACATTTTTGGGGCTGGAGTTCAGCGGAAAATGCTGATCTCCACCCGGGTGGATCAGACATCGGAGCTGTGATTTTTTTTTTCTTCTGAAAATGATCATGGATGATGGTCGTGTTATATTCACATATGTGCAGTGCAGCTGCAAAATGTAGTGAAGAAAAATATGTGCACAGACAGCAAAGATGGGGCGAGGCAATGGTGACGTGCAGCAGTCTGAAGAACGCTGCACGGTGACACATCTGGTCAGAGCTAGTACCAGCCTGCGCAGGGAACATCAAACTTTTGGCTGCGGCATGACGATCTTCCAAGCTGTAGGGCACATCAGGCATCAGCAGATTCGGCGTGCATTGCATAGCTGGGAACGTGGAACGCCACCGATGGATGGAGTCGGCGTCGGCCAACGCACGCCTGGCTGCAGTGCGCGCGCCCGTGCCGCGGAGGAGGAGCAGGGGCGTGATGTGGCTTTGTAACCGTCAGGTACTACGTACCCAGGCGGCCGGTCACGGGAGCCAAGCGTGCTGTTGAGCTGTTGGCTCGATCGGATGCTTTCCCCAGCCGGTGAGGAGCTAGCTAGGCAAGAGGCAGCAGCTGGGCTTGGAGTTGGAGTGTTGGGCAGGGAAGGAAGAGACACGGGATGGCGACGGGGTGGTGTTGGTTGGGTGCTGTGCTCTGCCACGACGTGCGTGCGTGCGTGCCGTCGCTCCTCGGATTGGAGAGCGTGGCTGAGGGGGTATCGGACCTGCGAAAAACATGGCAAGTCTGAGGTTTCTTTGACAGGTCGGCAGACACCGGAGCATTAACGTGCGCCCATTTGGTGTCGACACTTTGCTCGCGGTCACGGCTGGCGACAACTGCGATCGCGTTCCGTTCCGTCCTTGTCGCGCAGAATGGACTCGATCGAGGGCAACGTTGACGCGGAAAAAAGGAATGCCCATGTGTGTGTGTGTGTGATCCCTTTCTCCGTTCCCTCCCGTTCCGTGGCTACGACATGGTGCGTATCTATCTACACTTACACTTCATTCACGTTGCCTACGCCGACTAGCTGTGTGGTGCGACGCCCTCTGGTACGATTGAATCGAGGAAATGATTGTTGTATTGCTGCTCGTCTACTACCGGCGGCGGCGAGCATCCAACCCCCAACCGTATCGGTATCGCGCATTCTTCTTCACCGAATCACTGTCTGACTGTCGTTGCTCAGCAGACCTCCCATCGCGCAAGAGAAACGTACTAGCATCACCATTTTTTATTAATATCTCCAGAAGATCCGTAAATATGGCATCCTTCGTCGCGTCGTGGCTCGTATGATTATCAGTACTCTTCCACTGACAGAAAGCAGGAGAAAAACGGTAGTGCTCACTCGCCCAAGTGTGAGCGTGCCACACTAATAACTAGGAAATTCAGCACCATATCGACTAAGAAACTCGATGTAGTGGGAGACGGGATGGCGCATGTACGTGTGGGCTCGACCCCGTCAAGCCAAGTATACCCAGGCTGACACGATTGAACCAGAGACGGACCGACCGAGAGCGACGTCTACCGGCGGCCATCATCCCCCCCGGCCGTTCGTTTGGTCGATTCGCACTTGATCCACGCTTTTGGCGTGTCCACCAGGAGTCCAGGACACGCCCATCGGACGGGGCATGTGCTACAGTAGTGTTAGTACTACCTCGCAGTTAATTGATCACCATCTCATTATCTGATCGGCGCAATTGTCTTTAGCAGGGACAGCCGATCGACGCAGCCTGTTGAGAAGTAGTACGACCAGAGGACACCGCAACTACGAGGTGACAGGCTTATTTACTCCCAGTAGTAGTACCCGTTAGCTAGAGTTTTCAGTTCTCAAGCTTCCTCGCCTCCACGGCATTTCTTTTGTCCCATTCCGGGACAGGCGCAATAAGGATGAGAGATATCGATGCCATGTTGCCATGCATGGTCAGGACTGTCAAGGCATGTAGCACCTTGCCACGTAAACATTTAGAGATTTGGTCTTCAAGTTTTTTTATCTGAGTTAGAGGTCGACAATGCAAGGTGATTAGAGAGACGCTTGCAAATGATAAATCAATTTTACCCCGTGCTTAATTAGGCACATCTAGTATACAAATAGGCATTTGTGTTGCACACACACTTGCATCTTATCTCCACGGGCACCTCCCAGAGATTGAGCCAGTGGTTTTGAGACTGACGAAGTCATCACATGTGTCTCACTATTGATGAGAACGTCGCCTTCCACTAAAAGAAATTTTCGTGGTAAAACCGAGGTTTGTTCTCTAGTGGACTGGAGGTACCACTTCTCTCCACTGCAATATGGTATTCTTGACGAATCACTTATATGACTAGATCAACGATCCGCGCTGCTGGAACGACTACTGGCAGTATTTGACTAGTTCATGCTATAGCATCATTAGCTTTAGAGGAGTGACTCCTGTATATATATCACTGCTATCAGGTCTCTAGTATTTCCTCCACGTATCCAGATCTTTCTATGGTTACTCTCGAATAATAAACTTATGACAAGAGATAACCTGCACAAAAGAAATCTTTTTTGAACAGCCATATATTAGGCAAGCAAGCTAACTCACTAAAAACCTTCCAACCCTCTTAGGTACTCGGGAAGAAAAAGTGTGCGTCTGAAACTTGATGCCTCAAAATTATTCAATGGTTACATCGTTTATGAGAGTTAGTAAAAGAAAGATAGGGAGTTCGCAAAAAATAAATCTTGGTAAACCCACTTGCTGTGTTTTCTATGCTGATGAGGAATCGGTCGATCATCTTTTCTCTATTTTTTTTAGTCTTGAGATTGGTCATGATTACCCGTAGATAGCTAAGTTTTGGATTTCAAAGATAAGCATCAAGCTTTCAGTGCCATTTGTGTTACGGTTCTTAGGAGCATTTGGAAAGTTAGGAATGCTTTTGGTAAAGGGGATGAAGCAAAACTAGAGATTCCACAAAGGGGGTCGTATTTAGTCTATCATCTATGCCTTCGGGATACATGAGAGGGTGGGGCACTATATATAGGGTAGCCACAAGTTCAGGGGTAGTTTGGGCATAAAACTAGTGTTTGGGGCGCAATAAGGGGTACATGGGCCAAGGGCCCAGCTGGCGGCGCACAGGCCCATTCTCTCATACCGGAGACTCCCGTCTGACTGGAGATTCTGGTCTCTCTCCGGAGTAGGGTTTAGACTGTCCCAGGCCTCGGTCCGGAGGCTGGTCCGGAGGCCTGCCGAATATTCCAGGGTGTCAGTCCGGAGACTCCGGTGTGTCAGCTTCAGCTTCTTCCGTCTCCTCTTCCAAGCCACCATCTTGTCGGGCTTGGTGCTCCAGGCTTCTTCCCATGCCTCCGTACTTGTCGATATGAACCTATCATGAATATGTGATGGAGTATGAAGTAGTATACCGTTCAATGGGGTAGGAAGTGGGCTCGCATAGAGGAACCGATTCACCTTTCGAGTCCATGGCAACTTGGCATAAGTTGTAGATCTTGATATAGTGATGACCGTAGGTCGGCCTACATCATCTGCCCCTTCAAAAAGAGTTGTCCTCGACTCTTCATGCTCATCACTAAGAAGAGGATGTCGAGAGACCTTCTTGATCCTGGGGTTCACCATATAGTCGACCTTGGGAAGATTGGATTGGCAACACTTCAATGTTCCTTCAACTTCCATTAAGCCTACAAAGCTCACAACAAAAGCAAAGCAACACTCAAAGAGTAGGCAATTCATGAAGATTATAGCATGAGTCCTCAAGTAGAAGGAAGTCACCTTATGATGTAGAGATAGCTCAATGAAGGGCATCCATAGGTAACTCTCTACGGTTCGTCTTGTCAACTTATGGTCCATAGAGGTTGACGCGTAAGCAATTGTACCTTCACACAACAAATACCAAGCAACATATGTTTGTGTGTGATAGAGGAGCATGCCATTTGTGGCATGTCCATTCTATTCACAACACTATTAGCACAACTCAAGTATAGAAAACAGAATGCATATGCAAGGTCAAAGTGCATGGAAATCGTTAGAACACCGTCCAAATGTGGAAACTCAAAAACTCCATAAAACATCTTAGTGTGGCGCTCAAAAAAATTGACTAAAATAGTGATCAACATCTTTGATGCAAGGATACGAGAATTCGGCAAAAACACATGAGGAAGAATATCCAAAACAACATCATTATGTGTGCAAACCAACCATTGTAAAGAGAAATTGTTTGATATGTTGGATGCCACACACAAATCATCAAACACAAAGCTCATGGGCATAGGTGTATCGCAAGCGGAAGAAAAGGCAATGTGTTTGCAAACAAACCAAATGAAAGAGCAAGTGGTCCTTATGTTTGTTGCAACAACTATATGAGGTACTTGGGAGCTCTCGTGACAATACATGCTCAAAATGGTACTATGGTTGCACACAAAACATCGGAAAGAGAAATTGTTCAACATTTTCGTTGCAAAACACAAAGTATCAATAACCAATAGCAACGAGACACGATTGTCACAAGGTGAAAGAATACCATGAACATGCTTGCAAGCAAACCATAGGAAAGAGCAAATTTTTAACATGAAAGATGCAAAGCATGCAAAAGGTATCAGAGCTGGGTTCGATCTTGAACTCACTTGGGGGATGCTCTCTAGAGCTCTTTTTGTCAACTCGTGCTCAACCGAGGTTGACATGACCGTGCGGGTACCTACACACATCATAGATAAAAGGAAGAATGTATGTGCATGGTAGAGAAATACATCATCCATCATGACATATCTCTTCTTGTGCACATCACCATTAATGTCAATTAAGTGTAACATAGATGCATGGTGAGTATGTAAGTTGGGAACATGATTATCATGGCATTTACTAAAATCTCCAAAATTTGAGAAAGCTATGGGGGGCATCTCAATAGAAACCATATGAGTATTATTGTTGTAAGCAAAACAAGTGAAAGAGCAATAATCCATATTATTGCTAGCAACGGGAGAAATTGTAAAACATCCATGACAAAGCATGGTCTGAGGGGTACCGTTGTTATCATCATTGCAAGCCAAACATTGAAAGGGCAATTGTTTAACAAAGTGCAAGAAATGATATCATCAATGTAACATTTAGAGCATGGAATGTCTATGGCAACATCATCACAATCAAATAATTTCACATGCTCAACATTATGCAAATGCAAACTATCACATGGAAATATCAATGAATCATATGTGAGATCACAAACATAATCCATAACATGCCAATCATCACAAGTAATCATGTCCACTAGTGGGATCATGACATCATCAACACCCTTATTTTTACCTTGTTCATACCTCTCATATGAAGTGGGTGTTGTGGTAGTATTGGCCTCCATGTGGGCGACTTCTTCTTCTTGTATGGGGATGGCCTTAGCTTCATCCACCATGTTCATCTTGTCGGTCGGAGGCATCATCATCTCCGAGCTTGGAGCTTCTTGATCCATGGAACCTAGCACATCATGAGAGAACACACTATAGGTAAAGGGTAAGCTATTAGAAATCAAAGTGGTCTCACATGACCTATCAACTACCACTCTCAACTCACTTGGTGTATCACTCATTCCCTCCAAGTGGAAGCACTCAATCTCACGTATGGTGGAGTCACTCATCTCACTCTTGTTCTCACTCAAGTGGGCTAAGTGGCTCTCATACTCACATGGGATTGGTACCACATCATCACTCAAGCATATAGGGGTAGGATCGGTTCTCTCAACTCCATGCACCTCCTTTGGTGAAGGGAAAATCCCATGCTCACCATTCTCAACTCTATCACCTTCAAGGTTGGATGCCATAAGATGGTCATCGCTCGCCTCCATGGTCGAAGGGAAAATCCCATGCTCGACCGTCATGTCGCTATCTTGTAGTAGTGGTGGAAGTAGACTCATGTTATTGTCGAGAGCGGTGCTCGGATCGACTTCATCACATATGTGGCCTCGGCTTCCTCCATCTTTAAGTGTAGACTCTTGACTTAGCGCTTGCTCGTCCTCTTCCATAACCACCTTGACTTGTGTAGACATCCTCTTGACGTACTCGTACAACTTGGCAAAAGTAGAGGTCTTGGTATTCCTCATCCATGAAGTTGCATGCGTCATCTAGGACGTCAAGTTTGGGCGTTGAAGCTTGATGGCGCGGAAGAAGGCTTGCTCTTGGTGACCTTTTGGTGGTGGGACTAGTAGTGGAAGGTGCCTTTTGATGGTGTCAACAAAGGCCATTGTCATGCCTTGCCAAATGTTGATGTAGGTGGCGCACTTGGTCATCCACATGACGCTCACGATGATGATCCTTGTCCTTGGCACTCTTCTTGTCCTTGTGGTGCATTCTTGAGGTAGACTCATTAATTTTGGCAAGGATGCTCATGTTCTTGGTGAAGTTGTCGTCCATGTCCTTCTTGAAGTTGTTGAGGGTGCTTTGGAACTTGTCCATTTGATGGTGGACCTTGGCGCTCTCTAGGTGGAGGCTCTGTCTTGGTCGACGTGACTTGAGGAGCTTCTCGTTGTCGTTCTTGAAGTCGTCCATGCTTGGGGAGTTGTTGTTGTTGTAGAACTCCATATCACCCAAGCATGTTGAGGCATAGTCGGTGTAGTTCTCCATCATGTCATCCATGCTTGTGGAGGCATATGCATAGTGGCTCATCATGAATTCTTCATAGAGATCATCCTAGGTTCCGGAGTTCCTAGACATGATTCACAAGACTAAGTGGTGTATATGGAAGTGGTAGGGGTTAGGGATGCAACATCAAACCTTATTTTACCTTAGAAGATAGTATCGTGCAAGTGGCCACACTTGAGAGCAATCAAAACCAAGTAAAATGAAGTTCACGCGGAATACCAAAACCAACTAACCACTAAAACACACACACATACACACACAAAGCTTATGGTGGATGGGTATGGAATGTGGTATGTCCAAGAACAATCCGAAATCAAGATGTTGTAATGGCAAGTAAAGAACCGTAATGATCACAAATAAAAACAAGTCAATCCACAAGATAGAGGAATTATGTATAAGGAAACACACACGGTGGGATAAGTGGGACTTGTGCGATAGAGAAAGTGAGCTAAGAACTACCTAGCGAATATTATAAGCTCGTGTCGCACAAGTGTAAGGAGAGACGCTAGTTCGATTGCATAAAGTTGGTGGGCTACAAGATATGCACGATAAGTACCACCTATATGATGTTCATCGATTTTGCTCTTCCTATTCTATGAGGCACTTGCTTTTTTGTTTTTTTTGTTTTTTTTCTCATTTTATTTTATTGTTCACTTGCCTCTTCCTTGTGCCAACAACTATACAAGATAACTATATGAGATAGCACGCTCACAACTTTTGCTCGAAATTCTACAAGTATCAAATGTGCATAGCCCAAGCAATCATAGGAGGAACTAATCTTAATAGGTGTTTGTTGATTGCAAAGATAGTGTATTTGATAAGGGAAAGCAAGTGGGGAGAAGTCGTAGAATTTTTATACCCTTTTTCACCGATCTTCACCCTTTATTGGTGGATTCCACCTTTCTCACGGAATTTGTATGGACTAGATAGCACGAGCCATGTATATGATGATGTAGATCTCTTTCTCCTCTTTGAAACGAGCTAAAGAACACTAAAATCCGAATTCGTATGCAAAAGTTATGCTTAAAACCGTGAGGAAGGTCAAATCTGTTTTTTGCGCGAAAACTAGATGCCAGTCAGTATGGGATCCCGGATATTTGCTGGAATCTCCGATCTAGGGCGGAATCTCTAGTCCATGGGCCGGAATCTTTGGTCTGGAGACCTAATCTCCGGTCTGTGGGCCGGAATCTCCGGTCTAGGGACCAAATCTCCGGTCTGGAGGTTTCAGGACGTGTAGAACTCGACCGGGACGCAATTTTGGCGGAAAAACTCGAACCAAAACACCAAATTGGTGGGGCAAATCAAGGAATTAGGCCATGGGAACACAGGGGAAGGTAGATCAACAAGTTTAGCAAGTAATCCACGGATCAAAACCTACCAAAAAACACTCAAATCATAGATCGATCCAAAACACGAATTGATGCTATTTTTGATAGAATTTTTAAATTTATGGGGAAAAGACCAAATCGGTGAGAAATCCGTGGCAACTAAAAGCTGCTGATACCATATTATAATGGGTGACCTCAAGGGTGGCCCAATCTTCACGGATCTTGTGGTCAAATCGATGGGAAAGCAAGGGGAAAGGGAGAAGGTAGCGGAAGCAAACACACACCTAGCAAAGAACACGATGAACACACGAAAAACTCACACGATACAAGGCCAATTGCTCCCTCCGGTGGACACCGGTCTGATAGAATCCTCGCAAGGAAAGATCAGTCAAAATGCTCCCTCAATTCCAAGCGGAGAGGGAAGAACATCTTGTGGAGGATCTTGACAACTACGCTCACGCACTCGCAAACGTAGGCCTTGTATAATGAGGGAGGCGTGATGCAAACTATAACGAGGTTGGTGGCGATAGTCAGTCCCCTTTTGGTAAAGGGGATGAGGCAAAACTAGAGATTTCACAAAGGGGGTTGTCTTTAGTCTATCATCTATGCCTCCGAGATATGGCATTATATATAGGCCAGCCACAAGTTCAGAGGTAGTTTGGGCATAAAACTAGTGTTTGGGGCGGAATAAGGGGTACATGGGACAAGGGCCCAACTGGCAGCGCACATGCCCGTTCGCTCAGGTCGGAGACTCCGGTGTGCGCGGTCCGGAGACTCCGGTCTAACCGGAGATTCTGGTCTGTCTTTAGAGTGGGGTTCAGACTGTCCCAGGCCTCGGTCGGAGGCTGGTCCAGAGGCCTGCCGGAGATTTCGGAGTGTAGGTCCGAAGACTCCGGTTTGTCGGTCCGAAGATTCCGGTGTATCATCTTCAGCTTCTTCTGTCTCCTCTTCCAAGCCTCCGTCTTGTCGGGCTTGGTGCTCAAGGCTTCCTCCCATGCCCCCATACTTGTCGGTATGAACCTATCATGAATATGTGATGGAGTATGTAGTAGTATATCATTCAATGGGGTAGGAAGTGGGGCGCATAGAGGAACGGATTTACCTTTGGAGTCAATGACGACTTGGTGTAAGTTGTAGACCTTGATGTGGTAACGACCGTAGGTCGGACTACATCATAAAATCATTGTCATTAGATAAATTATTACATGTATTTGAAACAAGTCTAATTGACTCTCCCTTCGCGAGTGATCTAGTTGAAGGATGCAAGTGGGTAATTTTTCACGAATCATCATTTCTTGAGAAAACTATTTTTTTTTGAACTAGACTAAAATAGAGGGTAACCTAAAGGTTCCAAACTTGCATCTCTAATTGATCTAGCATCGTTACTGTAATTCCAAATCCTAAGTGGGGAGGCAACCTCTCCCGTGACTAGGGTTCCCCTCCTTCCCCTACCACGAGCTCCATTCCCCACCCTCCTCCCTCCCTCACCACATGACCCCCATGTTGTTGCTCTGGGCGGCTTGGGGGAACATGCCTCAAGCGCAGCCGAAATCCACGAATGGAGCGCCGATACGTCCAAAACGCATCTACTTTCTCGAATACTTTTGCTATTGTTTTTCCTCTAAACTTGTGTGATTTGGATACAACTAACACGGACTGACGCTGTTTTCAGCAGAATTACCTTGGTGTCTAGTTTTTATGCAGAAAATCAACTATCAGGAAAAATCCCGGAAAATATGCCAAAAATCCTATTTCACCAGAAGACTCACGGAGCCAGAAGACGAGACGGAGGAGGGCCACGAGGGGCCCACACCACCTGGCCGCGTGGGCCAGGCCAGGCCGCGCCTAGGGGTGGTGTGGCCGCCTCGGTCACCCCCTCGGCCTCCCTCTTCGCCTATAAGTTGCCTCTTGACCTAAAAACCAAGGGGGGTTCGACGTTTTTCTAGAAAGAGTTCTGTTGCGCCGCCACCACCAGATTCCGCGATTCGGAACAAGAAACTCCGTTCTGGCACCTTGCCGGGACGGGGAATTGGAGGAGATCATCGCCATCATCATGACCATCGCTTCTCCATCGACCATTCATTTTTCCCCCATCTATGAGTGAGTAATCCCCCGCTATAGGCTATGGGGATGATAGGAATTGGATGAGATCGTTCATGTAATGGCATCAGATTGTTAGGGCATGGTGCCTAGTATCTATTATTAGTGCCTTTTGACTTTGTTGCAACTTGTTATGCTTAATGCTTGTCACTAGGGCCCGAGTGCCATGATTTTAGATCTGAACATGTTATTGATTTATTATGATAGTATTGTTTATGGTCTTACCTGCAAGTTGTATACACATATTGTTGTCCGAAACCAAAGGTCCCGAAGTGACAACAATCGGGATAACCGGAGGGGATGGCTTTGATGTGAGGATCACATGTGTTCACGGAGTGTTAATGCTTTGCTCCGGTGCTCTATTAAAAAGAGCACCTTAATTGCTAGTAGTTCCCTTAAGGCCCCACTTCAAACGGGCTGGCAAGACAAAACATGTTGTGCAAGTTCTCACTGCGAGCACGTATGGCTATATACGAAACACATGCCTATGATTATTTAGTATTTGGATGCTTTATCTTATTTATCTACAAATTCCCTATGTCTTGATTGCCATATGAATTATCTTGTCCATGCAACAGCCGTCCATCCATCCCTACGCCTACCGCGCTTTAATCCTACTGTTTACTGCAATTGTTACTACTGTCTTTACTTTACTACTGCTATTGCTTTATTATTGCTACTACAAAACTGTTGCTACTGATAAACTGCCGTGAGCAAGATTGTTTCCAGGTGCAGCTGAATTGACACCTCAGTTGTTAAGACTTATAAACATTCTTTGGCTCCCCTTGTGTCGAATTAATAAATTGGGTTTCACTTTCCTCGAAAATACTACGATACACCCCCTATACTTGTGGGTCATCAAGACTATTTTCTGGCGTTGTTGCCGGGGACAATAGCTTTATTTATCAAGTTCACTTGGATTCATTATTGTTTGCTTCCATTCATCCATCATGGGTAAGTCTCGTGATGGCAAGGTCCATATTTTACCATCCACTACAAGGAGAGGTACGGTTCTAAACACCTCTGTTGCTCTTGATTCACCATCTGTTATGAGTAAGTTCCTTACACCACCACATACACATGCTACACACACTGCTACTACTGCTGAATCTGAAACTTCTGATACTTATGATGTTGCTTCTACTGTGCTTGATAAAAGTGGTTCATTAGGTCCTTTCCTACAGCTATGATTGCTAGAACTATAGCTGGAAATACTAAAACTCCTAATAAAGACACTACTACACCTGTCAGTTCACCTGAGTCTAGAGAAAGTTATGTTATTGAAGACTATTATATAGAGATGACCGATGAATTTATTAAAGAATGTCAAAACACCCATGATAGGAGTGCTATTAAGAGTCTCCTTGAGAGACGTACTATAAAACCCAAATTGTCTCCTAATGCTAAGTTTGTTGCGTCTCCCATAAACATTAAAGATAAGGATTATGATTTCTCTCTTGATCTATCTTACATAACTACTAGATCATGTAGGCGCACATTGCCGCGCCCGTCCATTATGGTAATAGATTGTTAGTAATCGATAAAGCTAGCCCAAATAACATAGCAGAAAAATGTGCAGCGCTATCCCAAATGAAGTCATATACATCGACTCGTTCAGAGGTCATACAACAATATCTGCAAAAAAAAAATACATAGCAGAAATTTAGGTAATTTAACATACCAGTAAGTAAGCTGCACAAAATCCTAGAGCCATGAAATTACACAACAGTGTCTCTTGGTCCAAAAGAACAAAAGAGATCGCATCCATACAGGTTACATCATTTGTCTTCTAGCCAAATGTCAACATTTGGCCTCGTGTATCTTGAATGGAAGTCAACATGCATCGCATCAAAAGTCAAGTGTAAATATGACAAAGAAAAAGATATAATATGACAAAGAAAAGACTACAATTCTAATGATAGAAGACAGTAAAGTGAATTGAACTCCTCCTTTCCAAATTTATAACCTTCTATGTCACGTGACTAATTTGTTTTACGTGCACCTAGACAGTCGAAGCGGAATTCATACTCGTTCTGGATTTATAAGACCCCCTCAATTTGCATATCAAATTTTGATTTTAACTACGGAGTAACAAAATACTATGAGCTATATGTCATAGACATTCTACCACCGGAAACTTCTTTCGAATACAAATCAACAATCTATGAGGATCTATATATCTATGCATGATCAATGCACTGATGGCATGAGGCCTGAAGCAAATTATCAACAATTGGAGAAAGTGTTGCATGCTGTACTAATATGGACATTATCAATAATACATTATCATGTGGTGGATTGGAATGGTAAGCTTATCAGCAAGCGCCCAGGTAACATATATTTGTCAATAATCATGAGCGAAGGATGTCCTTACAATCATATTAAATTCAGATATACTGTAGCTTATTCAAGTTGCTTAAAACACCCACAATGAAGTATACGCCAGAAGCAGCACATACCCAATGATACTTTCTTTTTTGTAGGATCTATAGAAGCACTATAATGCCATTTAATCAGATAAGAAAACAAGTAAAGTGTGTGTAGGAACAACTACAGTACAATATTTGCTGTCTTGCATCTGACTCCACACCTAAAGGTCGTCTCTGTGCCTAAACCTATTTTAAGAGGCGAACTTGATCCGGACTTTAAGAAAGATATTAATTACTGGAATGGGCTAAGCAAATCAATAACTATCAAGAGCAGTGTTACAGGAAGGATGAGCTAGGTACTGAAATGAATGCAATCAGATAAGGTTAGGTAAGGTTAGGTACTACTAATATGATCAATGGCGCTTGATTTTTTCTTAGTGTGCATATACTTGAAGATTTACTTTGCAAATTTTAATCCCTGCTGAAGTTCTTCAATCTCCTGAAAATAGAGCTGGTAGCCGAGGTCTTAACTGCCGCCTGATAATATCATGGCCTGGAATATCAATAAAAGAGCATTGGCAAGTAACATCCATCATAGACAACTAACAACTAACTGAATGTGGTATATCTTAAGACTCTTTTAAATTTGAAC
Organism: Avena sativa; assembly: GCA_916181665.1. Lineage (NCBI taxonomy): Eukaryota > Viridiplantae > Streptophyta > Magnoliopsida > Poales > Poaceae > Avena > Avena sativa. The sequence continues at coordinate 619,518,181 of OV702288.1, read as the reverse complement.
AAAAGGACAAGGTAATCCATTAAGGCTAAAAGAGAAATTAATAGTGTTACGGACGTATTGTAGTTCTAATCTAAAAAGTGAGCTTTTTTTGCCAGCTTCCTAATTTTCTGTTCTCCTGCTTGATTCATCATTATGTAAATATGTGACTGATTTCTTGGGTGTTAGAATGAAATCACGCCTATCATCTACAATCTTATACTTCATCCAACTTGATCAGTTGATCTGCAGCCATATGTTACAAAAGTCAAGAACAGTCCTAATCCAGACAGATTGGAAATGATTCGAAGATTGCAAAAAGTGAAAAACAAACTATAATTTAGACTTTATGTGAATTCTTAAGACATAGAGATAAACCATTTTATACTTTTTTGCAATGCTTATGCAATATGTGAAATAACTTTCCTGGGACATTAAAGGAAAAACACTCCAAGATAATTTATAACAACCTAGAGACAGAACATTAAGCATTTGTGCACGTTTCAAGTATCGGAAAAACTTAGTGTATTCAGCATATTTAGCAACTAAACCTAGACAATGCTGTAATCAGACAAGCAGCAGCGAAGGATACTTACCGGTTACCATCCTAGAAATTTATTATTTCTTTGCTTCTGCTCTTATTTCGAACCAAGATCACCCCGTCCTGTAGAACCACCAACCTCACGAAACCAGAACAAAAAAAATACTCACCAACCTGTAGAATATAACTGAACAAGAAACATAAAAGAGAACCACCTTGAGGAGGGTCACTCCGGCATCGTGGAAGCCCTGGAGGATGGCAGCCTTGGATGCATAGGCCAGCGCAGCGCTGCGGACGAGGACCGTGGTTGGGTGGCCCTCACATGCACTTGCGGACAGTTCTGCTAGCGCCGCTGCCATCGGGCAAGCTGGTGTGTCCCAGTGGACTCCGCCGCTCGAGGTCAAGATTTTGCGAAAACGCGCTGGTGGTCCAACTCAAGGCCTGCGGAGTGGAGTGAGGCGAGGTCCTAGTGAGCGGCGACGGCGGCGACGCTTCGCATAGGCTGCAGCAGCAGACGAGAGGGTGGCGGCGGAATCCCCCATGCCGCTACACGAGATTGGGAGGAGAGGAGGCGATGCGACAGAGAGACCGATGTTTTTCCCTTCAATTGAAATGCTCGACCTCTAGTTACCGCTCAGACCTAAGTGCGCTCTAGTGGGACGTTTTGAGGTCTAGTTAACCAGGAAAGGCCGATTTTCCCTGCAGAGTAGCTTCCCAAAGGACATTCGACCCAATGCGAAGATAACAACATATCCAGTGGTCAGCAACTCGAGATGATCGAACGGTTCAGAATGTAGAGGACGTGAGAGCTCCTAATTGACTCAGTTATAATGTCCTTAATTGTTGAGAAAGAACCTTTTTGTGGGACTAAGAATGAAAGTGCGGTAGCAAATATGACTGAGCTTTCTACCATGAGTGGCCTGTTCTCTGATGATATTAAGATGCACACTTACTTTGTTGCTAAATTTTTCCCTTTTTCGTTGAAAGGAGAAGCTAAAACTTGGTTTAATAATTTACCTCCTGGATCTATTGATAGCCCTGATTGCTTGATTAGTACCTTCCTTCAGAAATATTTTCCACCTAGTGCTAGACATGCTATTTTGCAGGAACTTTTTGATTTTAAACAGGGAGAGAAAGAGATATTGCCTGAATCATGGACAAGGTTTTGAGATTCACGCACAAGCTGGATGTCCATTACCTAAGAATGAGCTTCTTGATATATTTTATAATGGACTAACTGAAGAATCTAGGACATACCTGGATAGTTGTGCTGATTGTGTTTTTAGGAATAGGACTCCCAAGGAAGCTGAGGAATTAATGGCTAAGATAAGCAAGAATTATGAAGACTGGACTCCTCCTGAACCAGCTATACCTGAACCAACTATTCCTGCGCCTATACCAACATCAAAGAAGAGAAGAGTTATTGAACTAAATGATGAAGTGATGAAGGAAGCTAAGACATGTCTTAAGGAGAAGGGAATTAAAGCTGCAGACGTCAAGAATTTACCTCCTATAGAAGAACTATGTAAGCCAATCCCCCACTCATCCACTATTGAGGTACACTCTCTCCAACATTTTGATGAAGGTGATATTTCCTACTCTAAACCTCCTGATCAATGTTTAGAAGAATTTGATATTTTTATTGTTAAGCAAGATAATTTTAATAAATGGGTGCAAAATCATTTAATGGAAAACTCTAGAGCTATTGTTGAGTTAAAGGATATTGTAGAAAGAACCTCTAATGATGTTAAAATGCTTGTTAAACATTTTTAAATGGTTCAAACTCAAATTGATCAGCTTATTAAGGTACAAAAAGACTTGCTAGTTAATGCTGCTAAAGAAAAACATGCTTATGAAATTAGAACTAGAAGTGGTGCTGCCACCCAACATCCTCTATATCCTGAGGGGCATCCTAAAAGAATCGAGCAGGATTCTCAACAAATTGAAAATAGTGGTACTACTCCTAAGAAAAGGAAAAATAAACACAAAACTATTGTAGAATCCTCTGAACCTGCTAAAGATCCTAATAGATCTTTCTCTGATGCTGAAACTGGAAGTGGTAATGAGGAAAATGATGCTCCTGATAAAAAAAAGTTAAAGAAGAACCTGAAAGGCACACTAAGAATACTAAATACACTAAAGAAGATTTTGTTGCTAAAGAACATGGTAGTGAAAGAGAGCCTTAAGTCCAAAAACCTATGCCTTTTCCTAATAAGAAACACAAGTCAAAGGAAGATGAACACTATAGCAAGTTTTGTGAGTGGATGAAACCTTTATTCTTGCAAATTCCTTTGACTAATGCTATTAAATTTCCTCCTTATTCAAAGTATATGAAGGATATTGTCTCTAATAAAATGAAGATCCCTAATGAAGAAATTTCTACTTTTTACTTGCTAATTATTCCTTTAATGGTAAAGTTCCAAAGAAACTTGGAGACCCAGGGATTCCAACTATTCCTTGCTCTATTAAAAATAGTTATGTTAGAACTGCTTTGTGTGATTTGGGAGCAGGAGTTAGTGTTATGCCTTTTCTCTCTATAAGAGACTTCAACTGAAAAAACTAATACCAATTGATATATCTTTGCAAATAGCTGATAAATCTACTCTATTCCTGTTGGTATATGTGAGGATGTACCTGTTCAAGTGTCTCATAATTTCTTGATATTAACTGATTTTGTTGTGCTTGAAATGCCCGAGGATGACAATATATCTATTATTCTTGGGATACCTTTTCTTAATACTGCAGGAGCTATTATTAATTGTAATCAAGGATAGGTGACTTTTAATGTCAATGACAAGGAGCATACTGTTTATTTCCCCAAGAAGATTTATAGGACTTATGGCTTAAATTCACTTGAACATGTTGAAGGCATTCAAGTTGGAGAAATATATTGTCCCATACCACGAGAAAAATATGAAACTATTATGATTGGGACCATTGCTATCAAGGTTGAGGTAACATAATCATTAGTGGAATACAAAGTTTTATTTCATAATAAAATTGTTTTGGTAACAAGACCTGATCAACCTTGTTAACAAAAGGATTTTAATGAACAAAACAATGTTTTCACCATGATTATCTTCGCTTACTTTTATCTTATCTTTTTTTTAGTTTTTGCTTTCGCTTAGTTTACTTTTCTTTTGCTAGTTGCTTGCATATTAGAGTGTCTTAGAACTTCTCAAGTTTTAGCTTTGTTTTGTCATTGCATCATTCCAGAAACTTTTTTCTATCAGAAAATCATTTATCTATACCTGAAAATTGCTGAAAATTAAAGTGTCTCGAAAAATTTCAGAAAAATTCATATTAAATTTTTACGTGAAAAAGGGGCAGAGAAGTGCCTAGGGAGTACCAGGGGGCCCACCAGGCAGGCACACCACCTGGTGGCGCGGCCAGCCCAGGGGCGCGCCTGGCCATGGTGTGGGCCACCCCTGGCCTTCCACTCACCCTCTCACTTCCCACTGCTCTCTCTCTCCCGAGAAAACACCAGTTCATTGCTCAAAATCGCGTTCTTGATATTCTTGTCCACAATTTTTTGATCTCCTTGCTCAGCCCATCTTTGCTGCTGAAATTTGGAGCATTTGTTCTCCGGTATGTGACTCCTCCGCTTGTCCAAGTAGATTTGTGTTTAGTGGTTTATATCTTGAGTATTTTGCTGCTGTAGGTGACAGGTTATGAGAGCTTGTAAGCTTGTTCAATGCTTAGAGATATTGTTTTGATGCATGTTTAGGCCTCTTACAAGTCCCTATGAGTAGTTCCCTTCATTATGTATTCACTTTGCAATCACTTGTATAATGGATGTTTAAATTTCAGAATAGAAGATGAATGAACACCAACTCAACCAACATGAACTGAGGGTGCCTGAGGTTATGAAGGTTCACCGAGAGGAGTAAGTTTTCCCTTCCATCTATCCATGCCCCGAATTCATGAGGGATGCAGGAATTTCTCAGGATTTCCATACTTTAATTGCTAATGCAGGATTGGAGCATTTTGTGGAAGATGAACCTTATTAATTTGTGAAACTAACTATGTCTGTGGTGCAGGACTTTCGATTTAGTTTCTCTTTGCCTAACCCCATGGTTCACTACAAAATTTACAATATAGCTGTTGACCTTCCTCTTGATGACTTTTGTGCAGCTATTAAGGTACCTCCGTGGGGATCATGTGGAAGGATTAAAGAGCGACCTGCACCACTCATGAACTTGTATGCGGAGATTTGCCAAGGGAGCAGCTTCTCAAAGGAGAGTGGGAAAATGCGTAACATTCATCTCCCGTCTATTCACTACTTTGCTTACTTTATTGCCAAGTGTGTTCTCGCTAGGAAATCTGCTAATAAGTTATCCTCATATGATCTAGCATTCATCTTGGCTGCTTTAAAACGAGATAGAACTTACAACTTGGGTGCCTTGATAGCTTTCCGTCTTGTCGCTAACCGCGAGAAAGGTGGAATTTGTGGAGGCCTCATCGCCTCTTGTTCATTAGCTTTGCATGGTGTAGCGCCTCATCATTTTGACCTGCAGTTTCCCATAGAGAGGCTTGACCTTAATTCCACGATACAACATAAATTTGTTTCTTCTTGGGCTAATCTGAGTGATTTGTCTTATGAAATAACCTTTCTCAAGGCTGGTTGGAGAAGGAGTAAGTCTGAGCGAGTTGTTCTTTTGCCTACACCTATTTTGTTTAACCTTGATAACAGGGTAGGATGGTCACTCACCGAGGAAGAACTCGATGCTTACCTAGGGGAGTTCTCCCAATAGGAGCAGGATACTAGAAGGGAGGTTACAGATGATTTGGTCCAGCCCTCGAATGAGGGGGAGTCTTCATATCAGCAGCCTACCTATGATTAGGGCGCTTCTTCTTCCCAAGGGCCCAACCACGATCATTCTTACAATGACCCGCCTGCTTGGAACCCTTACCCGCATTAGGGTTGATACCCACTTAGGCCAAAAGCCTAAGCTTGGGGGGAGGTACACCGACATCACACTCATCTACATATCATGTTTAGTCAGTACTTTGTATATCCATGCTTCGTTCTCTTTTTAATTTTCGTTCTTTCTTTACTTTTTCTTTCTAAAACACAAAAAGACCAAAAATATTTTCTTCGTTTCTCTTTGTTTGCGTCTTTTTATTTTTGCCTTGGTTTGCTTCTTCCTTTTGGCTTTGTCTTAATTATTCGAAAAACCCAAAAAGATTTTGCTTTGCTTGTTCTTCCTTTTGGTTCTTGTTTTAAAAAAATCGAAAACACCAAAAATATTTGTTGTTCTTCTTTGGTTTTGTGAAGTTTGTTGTAGGGTTCGGCCATCCTCAATGGAATTTGGTTTCATGTTATTATTCAAGCTACACAAGTGAAGGGCAATAATGAGGATTAATGACAACTTGAGGTGTGGTAAGAGGCTGGTAACGAACTCTATTTGTTTTCATTTTTGTACATATACTCATCATTGTGGGTATGCTTAGTCTGTTCATGTAGGGTGTATGTTATTTATGGATGCTTAGTAGTTCTTGCTTTCTTATGATTAGCTCCAGCTTGCTAATAGTTTGTATCATGTCATATCAATGTTTGCTTGCATTGCTCTATTCATAACTTGGTATGACACTGTGGTACCCTACTCTGAATGTTTCACTTGAATTGACTTGGCACATGCTCACGCATCCATATGACTGAAACAATAATCAGTTAAGCCTCGACGAATTATTTTGCCTCAGGGGTCTTGAATCACTTTCATGCCATGATTAGTCCTATTTTGTTGCAAGCATGATTATGACAGTTATTGCTCTCTCGTTTGTCGCTCCCTCACTATTGCTAGCCTACACTTGCACTGAGTATGAGCGCTACTCATGTTTCTGAAGGGTATATGCCCGAGAGGCAATAATAAAGTGGTTATTATCTTATTCCATGTTTATGATAAATGTTTATTTTGCATGCTATAATTGTATTAATTGGAAACGTTAATACATGTGTGGTTAATAAACAAAATACAAAGTTCCTAGTACTGTCTCTCATATAAACTAGCTTGTTGATTAACAAGATGATCAAGGTTTCCTGATCATGGACATTGGATGTTGTTAATAACGAGGTCACAACATTGGTGGAATGATGTGATGAACATTCATCTGAAGTATAGCATTACGATCAAATTTATTATGTTTATATTGCTATAACATCATACGAAGTAATCTTAGTCCTTAGACCATGAGATCATGTTAATTGCTAACACCGGAAGAGTATCTTGATAACATCAAACGTCACACCGTAACAGGGTGACTATAAAGGTGGGTTCAGTACTACGAAGGTGTTATGTTGAGGCTCATGGATCAAGAGTGAGATTTGTCCATCTCGATGACGGATAGATATACTCTGGGCCCTCTCGGTGATATCACATTAAGATAGCTTGCAAGCAAGTGATGTGATCACTAGAATGTTATATCACGGGAACGAGAAAAGAATGCATGTCGGTAACGAGATCAAACTAGGTATTTAGATGCCAATGATCGAATCTCAGACATGTAATATATCGCGAGACAAAGGGATTTAGTTACAACGTTAAAGGTTCACACGATCACAAGGGTCATCGTTGAATATGTGGGAGTCAGTACGGATCTCCAGGCCCCGCTGCTGATTATTGATCGGAGAGGGGTCTCGATCATGTCTGCATTATTCGTGAACCATAGGGTGACACACTTAAGGGATACCGACACCATTTAGAGCAAATATGTTTCAGATAAAGATTTAAGAAAGCGCTGAAATTATTTCAATAAACACCGAAACTGTTTCGGGTGAAATTGCTAAAATTGATTCTGCATGTAATATTGAAATGTTGCAGGGGGTTTTATGTGAATGTTTGTTAATTAAAGTAATTAACAAAATTATGAATAAAAATAATAAAAGAGTTTTATTAAATGAGAGAGCATTAAATTTAGAGAAATTTAATACATTTAAAGTGGAGACTTTAAAAGAGAATGTGAAGGGGCATTTTAATGTGGAGGGGTTACCACCACATGAATGGGGGAGGTGAAGGGACACCCTCCCCTCCTCCTATAAAAGGCCCCCTCTCACCCCTTCTTCCTTACACCTCCTCGTGAAGGATCTCTCTCCCTCTCTAGTATTATTTCCCCATGGTCTCGGATTAGCGAGATACATGTTCTCGGTGGCTTTATCTGAAAAGGAGTTGCTGCTTCCGCTGCTTTGCTGGAGCGAGGGACGGAGGTTGTTGGGGGTACCGGGCGTGTGTGCGATCACGGATGCACCGCTGCTTTGCGGTGCTGGACTTGCTGGAGCTGGATCTGATGGACGTGCTAGAGCCGGACCTGCTGGACTTCATCACGATCTTGAGATCGGCAAGTGTACGACTACATCATCCACGAGTTCCTACTCGTTAACAAAGCTTTGTTATCTTTGAGGATAAGTTCTCTATGGATGTATATCCACCCGTTGCTTGTATCTAGTAGATAGATCTTGGCGTATAGTTCCCATCGTAGGAATTTTTGTTTTCTATGCTGCGAACCCAACAGTTTCCAATTCCCCAAAACCAATATTGCCAAAAGTGTCCACCATACCTACCTATTAGCATCATTTGCTATTCCATGCATATTTTAGTATGCCTTGTTTTCTTCCGAATAAAATGTTTGCTTATTATGAGAAAGTTAGTTAGTAAAGTTGTCACAAACTTGATGGCACAGTTTACTTTCTTGCACTTAATAAAACTTGAACCATTGTGTCCATCTTTATTGCGTATATGCTTGCGCTTTATAAGTTGAAGTTAGCAGAACCATGTATCATGGGGAATGCTTTCAACATTGCACTGGTACTTTGTACCTCGTTGATATCATGATTTTTTTGCTTATGGATCCCAGTGGTGTGAAATAAAAGGGGAACTTGTAAGATCATGGAGTTTGTATGTGTGTTAGAGAAACGCCTGGGCCGCTATCCTAAGCGATGCCTAATCATGGTGGAAATTTGCAGCATAACCATAATGAGCATTCTATGAAGCATCCTCAATAAAAACCTATGAAAATAGCAAATAAAAAGATCGCTGAGATGCTCATTGTCTGCTTGCCTTGTCATTTTGATTATGGGATAGCTCCTGTATCATGTGCAAGGGGTACCCCGTTGGCGGTTCTCTATGATACATATGTACTTACAATGACAAGAGCTTACTTGTGACTGAAGTTGAGTAGCATGAGGTTCGGTACTCGTAAGTAAGGGGCATGAGATTTCAACTTATAACTTGTCAAGCATATCCTCTGAGTTGTGTCACTTTAACCTTAACCATTTAAAGATGCTTATGATAGGGGCAATGAGAGCTCAAAGCTAATGAGTACCATACTTTCAGCATTTGGAAGCCTTTCAAACTTTTCAAAACATTTTCATTTCCTTGTTAACTCTCCACACATTCTTTGAGCACTTCTTGAGAGCATGGTTATCATTCTTAGTGTAATGTGCTTGTCTCAAAACTTGATTAATTGTGTTATGACTTTGATGCTTGTATCTCTGGTATCTTTACTTCTAGTCTTCACTTGAACTTCAGAGATGCCTTGGCATTTATGTTTGCTCTACAATCAAAGGCAAGCGAGATACCACTCTATCATTTTTATGAGCATTGCAATATTGCTTATGTTTATGTTTCATGCTACTTATTATTTTTGAGTTAGAAGCTCTTTATAGCTTGCAATGACTAGTGATTAACCTTATATGCATACTCCTTATTATGAATTGACCAAGTACTTGATCATATGCTGAGAATATATACATCTTATGAAGAAAATGTGTTCGTGAAAGTTTCTTTTATCGCACTTAGTTTTCAACTGAATTGCTTGAGGACAAGCAATAAGCTAAGCTTGGGGGGAGTTGATACGTCCAAAACGTATCTACTTTCCGAACACTTTTGTTATTATTTTTCCTCTAAACTTGTGTGATTTGGATACAACTAACATGGACTAACGCTGTTTTCAGCAGAATTACCTTGGTGTCTAGCTTTTGTGCAGAAAATCAACTATCAGGAAAAATCCCAGAAAATATGCCAAAAATCCTATTTCATCAGAAGACTCACGGAGCCAGAAGACGAGACGGAGAAGGGCCACGAGGGGCCCACACCACCTGGCCACGCGGGCCAGGCCAGGCCGCGCCTGGGGGTGGTGTGGCCGCCTCAGTCACCCCCTCGGCCTCCCTCTTCGCCTATAAGTTGCCTCTTGACCTAAAAACCAAGGGGGTTTCGACGTTTTTCTAAAAAGAGTTCCGCTGCGCCGCCACCACCAGATTCCGCGATTCGGAACCAGAAACTCCGTTCTGGCACCCTGCCAGGATGGGGAATTGGAGGAGATCATCACCATCGTCATCACCATCGCTTCTCCATCGACCATTCATTTTTCCCTCATCTATGAGTGAGTAATCCCCCGTTGTAGGCTATGAAAATGGTAGGGATTGGATGAGATCGTTCATGTAATGGCATCAGATTGTTAGGGCATGGTGCCTAGTATCTATTATTAGCGCCTTTTGACTTTGTTGTAACTTGTTATGCTTAATGCTTGTCACTAGGGACCGAGTGCCATGATTTCAGATCTGAACATGTTATTGATTCATTATGATAGTATTGTTTATGGTCTTACCTGCAAGTTGTATACACATATTGTTGTCTGGAACAAAAGGCCACGAAGTGACAGCAATCGGGATAACCGGAGGGGATGGCTTCGATGTGAGGATCACATGTGTTCACGGAGTGTTAATGCTTTGCTCCGGCGCTCTATTAAAAGGAGCACCTTAATTGCTAGTAGTTCCCTTGAGGCCCCGCTGCAAACGGGCTGGCAGGACAAAAGATGTCGTGCAAGTTCTCATTGCGAGCACGTATGACTATATATGGAACACATGCCTATGATTATTTAGTATTTGGATGCTTTATCTTATTTATCTGCAAATGTCCTATGTCTTGATTGCCATATGAATTGTCTTGTCTATGCAACGCCCGTCCATCCATCCCTACACCTACCGCGCTTTAATCCTACTGTTTACTACAATTGTTACTACTGTCTTTACTTTACTACTGCTATTGCTTTACTATTGCTACTACAAAACTGTTGCTACTGATAAACTGCCATGAGCAAGATTGTTTCCAGGTGCAGCTGAATTGACAACTCGGTTGTTAAGACTTATAAATATTCTTTGGCTCCCCTTATGTCGAATCAATAAATTGGGTTTCACTTCCCTCGAAAATACTGCGATACACCCCCTATACTTGTGGGTCATCAAGTGCCCTACCACCGCTGCCACTGGCGTCGACATCCTTCCCTAAGGGCGGCGATAACCCTTGGGCTGCTGCAGCGCACACGACAGAGGATGGATGCCAGGGCGGTGGGTAATGGCCGCTGGTCCTCGCGAGGGTGGCACAAGTGTTGTTCGGTCTTCGTCTGAAGGCGGTCGTCAGCTTCTTCGAGGGCGACGGTGAAGCTAGCGGATGATCGTGTCTTCGCCGTTACAGATCGGGGTGCGGCTCCACAAGATTTGGGTACGGCCTCTTACTCTGCTTTGTTGAGTTCGACCTGAAGGCGGAGGGCGGTGGTTCTGCCTTGGCTGGGGTGGTATGCATGGGAGGTTTTGATCGAGGCTCGTGGTTGGCCGGTTCGGTTCGGCTTGAGGTCCCATCTCTAGAAGACATTCTCATTCCAGCCTCTACGAACCGACGATGGTGGGCATCACGAACCTTGTTGGAGGCATCGTCATGGAGTTGTGCTTGATGTCTTGCTTCTAAGGTTTTCGCTCTGGAGGGAAACCTTAGATCCTTGGGATCAGGCGATGAAGGTGCCATTTGCGCCTTTCTCCTTCTTGGGGGCATCGTCTCGAAACCGACTTGAGCCTGAGGATAGGCGGAGGATGGTTGATGTCGGGGCTGCTGTCCTGGGACGTTGCATGCAGTTTGGCAATGATGATGCGTCGACCAGAGTTTGGGTAATGGCTCAAGCTTTGGTAGTCGATTTTCCTGGCATATACGATGGGTTCTTTTGTGCTTCGCTTCGCATGTGGTCTATGCAGGCGACTCGGTCGGTGCAAGCATGTCATATTTCTATTGCGAAGCTCGTCGTCAAAGTTGAAGTTGTTTATCCTTGACGCGTGTGGCCGACTATTGGCACGGACCGTCATGAGTTAAGGCTTTGTTTAGGTCGTAGGATGTGAAGTCGGAGCAGTTGGGTCGAGGAGGAGCGATGACGGTGACGCTCGATGGTGTTTCTTCTTCATGGTGCGTGAGTGCTTCGTGCGGGTGGCTAGGTCGGCCGGTGGTGTTGGTGCCCAACGTGGCTGCGTTGATATTGGTGCATTTGTAGTGGTTTTCGGCCGGTTTCCATTAATAAACCACTCAATTCTTTTCTGCTTTTCTAAATAAAACGAGCAAAAATTATCCTTTAGAAAAAATCCAGCTAGCAGGTTCCGAGGCGCCACACCCGCAAAAGCATAGTCCCATATAAACGACGGGTGCGGCGACGCCAATGAACGTGCGAGGCGCGAACTCTAAGCCAGCGCCGAACTTTATACCCTTCCGCTACCAGGACGAACTGGATCGATCGCCACGAAACGCACGACTCCTCGGCGCGAACCACCCGACCCCACCTCGTCGCCCCCACGGCCACGGGCGAGCGCAGTTGCACGCACGGCCACCTCGCGGCGTCTGACGGGAGAAGCTTGCGGCGAAGGCAACCAAACAAAGCGCCCGCCTGTCCCTCCCCGTTTGATTCCCGGGCTTTTTCTCCTGGTGACCGATCGATCAGGTCCTATTCTTAGGCCGTCGCCGAAACAAAACCGGCCCGCCGGCCATGGCAGCGGCGGCGGCGTCGACATCGACGGCGTCCACCTGCTGCCCCGACCTGTCGTCCGTGGCGCACCGGCGGCGCCTCGCCGACGTCGAGCGTGACGACGATCTTGACGTCGGCGGCGGAGGCGTCGGCGGCGGGAGGCACCGCGGGGTGAGGGCGCTGTTCTCCGTGAGGAGGAGTTACAGCAGCAATAAGAGGGCGTCGTCCGTGGTCGACCAGGCGTGGGTGCGGAACGTGGTGGCGTCCCTGCTCGGCCTCGCCGTCGTCGTCGGCCTCCTCAGCTCGCACCGGGTCGGCGGCGGAGGGAGGCCCCTCGTGCGGAGGGTGGACGCCCGCGACAGGCAGGAGGCGCTGGGATGGAGGGAGGAGAATCTCACCGCCTTCGCTCGCCTCTCGTCTCCCGACGACACGCCGGTAAGTGCGCCTCGCCGTTGACTGCTCGGTTTATTCCTCCGATCGTACACCAACCTGCCTGTACTCGCCAAATTATTTTAGTTTTTACTTTGACGGGTGCCAAATTATTTTAGTTCGTGCAAATAACCAAGCTACTAGCACATGTCTGAAGATGCATTAATTTCGATTATTCAAATAAACGGGAAAGGAAACTCGTAGAGCCAGTTCCCTTTGAAACATGCCCAAAACTGGAACATCCTGTTTCCGTGTGTGCGTGTGTGTACGCAGGAGTACTTGAGAAGTTTCTTGGCGGGTGTTGTTGACAGGCTTCATCAGGTCGTAGTTGCCCAGTTTGTATTCTTGCCGTAGAATCAAAACCGAGTACAGAATACTTTTCAGAATTCCCTTCAAAAAATACTATACTTATCCAGAGGTTGAAGAGGCAGCATTCCCCTTGGCGTCTCTGTCGGCGAATAATAAGTGCCTGTTCTTTTCGTCCGTGGTGTGGTCGTAAGCTGCTATTCCCTGGCACATCGCTGTTTCTTCTTTTCATGTAATTATGATTGGTGCTGGAAAATTCAGTCAGGAGAGCGGCTTCCGTGGTTAAGATCATGGATGATGTTGATGCTGAGGTTGAGGTTCCCAGAGCCTGGATTTGCAACAACACTTATAGAAAACCCACGGCCATCGGAACACACAAGAATGAAGTGAAAATCGTTATCGGCCACTTCATTTCGTTCCGTTGGCATAAGCTAGCCACAGTCAGCCAGTGCCCGGGGTAATCAGTTTTAAATAGAACAGAAAAATAACCAGCCCAAGCAACAAACTGCCATGGAGATTCAAGATGAAAATGACCAGCCCACGCGTTGAATTCTACTAAGTAGTACAAATAAACAACATACTCGGGGTTCCTACTGTTGCTTACTCTACAAAATTTCTACTACATAACCTTCCAGGAAAGAGAAATTCGAGTGCTGCATTCTCCAGTCTACAAAAAGAAAATAAAAGGAGAAAAAAAGGTGCGAGTTTCACATCAATCAAATCCTAGCCCCACGAAGTGCTACAATAGTGCTTCTATGACTCACTCGAAACACTGGCAAAAAAGAGTTCCCTGTTGATTGGACAGTATGAAGCGTGGCTCCTTGCCTGTGATACACGCTGATCAGATCAAAGCGTCCATGAACCTGCAAATTGCATGGCAGAATGGATGTCATTCTCTGATGTTCCAAATTACAATCTAGAGTTCTAGATCTTCTAACTTTGTTCAGTTAGATTTTTATTCGTACTTGATCAAATGATATGATCAGCTAGTTTTCTGCTCAAGCTCACTAACAACACAAATATATGTCTCAGATATGGAAGATGCCGGATAGCGAGGGTTACAGCAAATGCATTGAACGCCCGAGAAACCACTACAGTAAGCCCCAACTTCTCCATCTTTCGAGTGAACAGTAGTTTGAAATAACGGCCTTCCACCTTTCAACTTTATACTAGCCTGAACCGAGAGCGTAAACTTGACCAAAATCGATATTATTTCATTCCAGGAACAAACAATGCAACAGCTGGTTATATAATGGTTGACACCAATGGTGGACTGAACCAGATGCGAATGGGAGTACGTCGTGCACATTTACGATTTTTCTTTTAAAAAGACCAAGTTTAGAATCTGAAGATGCCTTCCTGTTCACTTACATGAATTTTGAAATCATCCTTGCAGATAAGCGATATGGTTGCAGCTGCTAAGCTCATGAATGCTATACTAGTAATCCCTACACTGGATCACCGTTCATTCTGGACCGATCCAAGGTTCTTCTCTTCACGAAAATAATGAGGATCCTATCAAACTATTCGGATGGCTGACTGATGTTTTGGTCTTGGCGTGCATGCAGTGATTTCAAAGATATATTTGATGTGGAGCACTTCAAGAAGACTTTAGAGGATGATATTTTGATTGTGGATTCCTTGCCACCTGCTTACAAAAGATTGAAACCCTATACAAGGGCACCGTCTTCCTGGTCCAGGGTATGAACAGACTAATCCAGGAACTGCTCGAGTGGATATCGCATTGCTTAGAAATCGGAACAGTTCCTAGTATGGCTGAACAATGATGGATTTCTAGTTCCTTTTTGCAGGCTTCTTATTACAGAGCTTTCGCACGGACACTGAAGAAGGCCAAAGTTGTTAAATTCACTCATACAGATTCACGAATTGTCAACAACGGTCTTGCTCCTCATATCCAACGACTCCGCTGCCGGACGAATTACGAGGCACTAAAATACAAGACAGAAATTGAAGATCTAGGTAATACTCTAGTTGATAGACTGAGGAACGGGTCCAACCACTATATCGCACTACACTTAAGGTGACTGCAACTGCAAATGTTAATAAAGCTGATAGCAATTTGCTGCAGAGGAAATTGTAGATCACTAATATATTTGTTTTCCTTATCAATTGACAGATATGAGAAGGACATGCTCTCATTTACCGGCTGCAGCCATAATCTAACACATCAGGAGGCAGAGGAGCTGAGAGAAATGAGACTCAACGTGCGGCACTGGAAAGAAAAGGAAATTAATAGCAAGGAGAGGCGACTTCAAGGAGGCTGTCCTATGACTCCTCGTGAAGCAGCTCTTTTTCTCAAAGCTATGGGTTATCCTTCCAGAACGAATATCTACATAGTAGCAGGTGAAATATATGGTGGACATAGTATGGATGAATTAAAGGCCGAATATCCAAATATCTACACACATTATAGTCTGGCAACAGCAGATGAATTAGAGCCCCTCAAGCTTTACCAAAACAGATTAGCTGCTGTTGACTACAATGTAGCCCTTCAGAGTGATGTTTTTGTATATACATATGATGGGAATATGGCCAAAGCAGTACAGGGTCACAGAAGATTTGAAGGTTTCCGGACAACCATTAACCCGGACAGGTACATTTTCGGGAATGCTGTTTTAAGTATTAGAAAATCTCAATTTAAGTGCTAATTCTTCAATTGTTTATAGGCAGAAGCTTGTACAGCTCATTGACAAGCTTGATGAAGGTGCACTAACTTGGAACGACTTTCAAAGCAAAGTGAAGATGCATCATGAAAACAGACTTGGAGGTCCATATCAGAGGTTGTCTGGTCAAAGTCCAAGGCAGGAGGAGAACTTTTATGCAAATCCTCTCCCCGGGTGCTTGTGCAAAAGAACACAAAGTATTAAGTGAGATGGACTAAAGAGGTGGGGATACTTCAGATATAGTGCCCCCTTAACTGAGGAGACATGGAAATAGGCAGACATCTCCTAGAATGACTGAGATACGCGAACTAGTGCAACTCCTAGTAAGCTGACACCAACATACTACAGATTATGTTCCTAGTCTGACAATGTATGTAATACTTGTTCTTACATATGGAAGTGGGAGAAGGAGGTTCACTCATGGTTGTCCAAGATGTGCATTTCCAACAGATTTTTTATTCAAGTCCAGAGACAGATGGGAAAGCCACAGAGATTTCAAGTAGTATTAGAGACAAATGTACAATAGGGGTAGGATTAGCAAGACAGAAAACTTTTGATACATGTTTGTACTTCGCTCACACTATGAATGTACAGTCTTTCCTCTCCCTTTGGAATTTGTTGATTCATTCAAGAAGTCAGATTCTAGATGGTTTTGTGTATATGCAATATTTATCAGCTACAAACTAAGGTGCAACCGGCAAGTAATGAATGCGATTTTTTTTTATCCTACTTCATTTGATTTAATCTGCCTTAGCTGCTATCAAAATGAATGAGAATTTTTTCTATCACCCGATATTTTGCAGCTTCTCTGCATTTAAATATCTTTTCCTCCTTTGTGGCATATCAGTTATGCTTAGGAATTAGGATATGCATCACAATTAAAGAAAAGGAAACAAGAGGTGACTTTAACAGTATCAAATCAAATATTCTATGGCTTGTATTCTGATTTACATGTTAAAGTCAAGAGTAATCAATTGTTATCATTTGTCAAGCAATATAAGCCCCTTCAGCGGCACACAATTTTTTCTACTGAAGTTCAAATTTGTTATGATAGGAATTGGATGATAAAATAGTACCTGGTAAAATGGTAGACATAGGCACCTGTCAACTCTTGTGGTAAAATACTATCCTTGTTGACATCTATTGCACCACTCATGAATCATGCTTGTAAGGTGTAACATAAATTCCATTCATCAGAAATGATTTGCTAGTTCACCAATCACCACATAGACGGAACGTATACTTGTTCCTTCAAGTTCTGGGCAGCACTCTCAGTGGGGAACCCTCTCACAGCACCAATAGTCCATTGTGAAATGATTCCAGCGGCAACAGAAAATCTTAGCTCCCTCTCCAATGTATCTTGATCCTCGTACATCTCAGGACAAGTTGTCAATTTCCTAATAGCAGCAGCAACAATAGCGTCCCCAGAACCTGTCCGGTCAGTCGTGGTTGGAGTAATGAGTGCGTCCTCCGTTCCAACCACACATCCATGAAACTTCGGTGTGTAGTAGTGGATACGAAGTGTTCCATATGTCACTAGCAAGAGTTTTATCCCATCATGCCAAATTGGAGCAATTTCTTCAGGGGTATAATGGTAGTACTGTGGCCAGTTTCTTGTTAGATGGAACCCATCCAAGTAATACTGAGGTGGGGTGGCTCGCTTATACTCATAATGCTTGTGATCAAGGAGGAATTCTAGCTCATCTCTTGACACTTCTATGATATCAGCCTCATTCCATGCCCTGTTTATGAACTTTTTTGTCTCATCCCTTGACTTCCACAAAGGCAAGGGCAAATTGAGATCAAAGAATATTTTGCTTCCAAATTTCTTTGCCAGCTCAATGGTTCTGAAGAGTGTGTTGTGCATTGACGGAGTCAACAAGACTTCTGAATTGAAATGCAGCATTCTGGCCTGTGCAACTACCACGGATTAGATCTGAACTGAACTTTATGTTTATAAGAAATATTGTTTACAATGCTCTTTCTGGACCACACATATAAAGTCATATATAAGGAAAAAAGTTATCAACATGAGAGACGTACTGTTTTTAACACTTTTATACACATGAATCAGAGCAACGCACTTCTGCCTAAAGTTCCTGTCATTTCAATCTTGCACACTTGCTATTTAACATAGGGCACTAGTCTATAATAAGTTGAATAGTTAGAACAGTCATGGAAGATGTTTCTGCTAAGATGATAATAACTATATCAAGAAAAAAAATAGTGGTGGAAGGAAAAAAGACCTTAAGGAAAACATATACAGTACAAAATGTTCAGTTATGCAATGAAGCTTCACTTTCATGGACTTCTCTAACATTCACTTAAATGTAATTCGAAACTTGGAAACCTCCAAAATTTATCACACCGTTCATTTTTTAACTTATACAAGGCAGAAGAGGGGTTTCAGAAGGATTAATTTTTTCCCCTAGAGCTGAGGGCAATAGGAAAATATATAAGAGTGCCACTTCATTTCATTTTGTCCTTGTCGTTCGATTGCTATCCATGAAGACTATTCCCCCCGAAAATTGCACTCTAGTGGTCAAGAAGTCTAGGGACTTCAGAACATTTATTTGCTTGCTTAGTTAGAGAGGGATAATGTTCACACAAACAAATGACTAAGCAATTTTTCTCACTACCTATCTTTGATTTTGGACTTATAAACAGTTCCTCCAAAATAAGTTTAAATTAGCAGCAAGCTAAATACACATAATACGGACTACTCCCTCCATTCAGAAATATAAGACGTTTTAGCTTTGTGAATCGAATGTATCTAGATGTCTTTTAGTGTATAGGTTCGTAGAGGTTCAGAGTGAATCTATACACTATAAAAAGTGTCTAGATACATTCATTTCACAAAGCTAAAATGTCTTATATTTCTGAACGGAGGGAGTATATAATGGGGTTTCAGTCTTATAAGAAAGTTCTCTCACCTATCACTTAAGCAGTTAAGCTGCACCCGTAACATCAAATGGGGTGTCAGTTGGATATTCGACTGGAACCAATCTATAACACCAAAACAGCAACTAGCAATCCAGGCTACGCGGTTGGATTCCAGTGTTGTGTTAAATCAGGAGTAGGTTCAATGCAATGCAACAATGCTCATTGATAGCTATCCACATAAGCATAGCTTGCCCATAAGTGTCAGCTCGCCATGGAGAGTGCATCACGAAACTAATCTTTTACCACAAGATCACGCACTCACCTCTTTCAACACATCTGCATTGATCTCGTCCTCGTGGAGAGAGTCCTCAGCAGAGCTCTTCACCGTCTCGGCCACAAGACTTGTCCCGCCCTGGCCGTCCGCCCTGGCCCGGAACCCCACCTTCATCCGGGCTGTGGCCGTGGACGCGCCGCTGTCAAACCTGATGGCGCGCGTCTGCACCCGCTCGCGGTTCATTCGGTACACAAGCTCGTGGCCGAAGTCGTCGTCGCCGACCTTGCCGAGCACCGCCGCGCGGCCGCCGAGCCGGGTGAGCGCGATGGCCACGTTGCTCGCGGCGCTCCCCGGCGAGCGCGCGAACTCGGGCGGCTCCCACTGCAGGTGCAGCCAAGTGGAGTACTGGTCGGGGTGCATCTGGTGGTCCGACACCCGCACCGTCGGCACGAACTCCCACCGCGGCGCCCCGAAGCAGCACACCAGCGGCGGCCACTCGTAGGGGAAATTCGCTGCCTCGTCGGAGCCGCTCCCTGAGTCCTCCTCGCTGGCCTCTTTCTTAGGCTCCTCCTCCTGGGCCTCCTCCTGTTTCTGCTTGGCCTCCTCCTGTTTCGGCTTCCTTGTACGGCGGCTTTTCGGCTTCGCCGGCTCCTCCTCGCCCTCCGAATCCGACTCTTGTCCCGTCTTCTTGGTCTTACGCCTCGCCCCCTTCGCCTTCGGCGGCGAAGAGCCCGAATCCGAGGCCTTCTTCCGCCCGCGGCGTGGGGTGGGTTTAGGAGGGGGTTCCGGCGCGGCGGCGCCGTTGGGCGAGCAACGGAGATGGTGAGTCCGGAAGAGGCTGGGGTGTAGAGGCCCGAATGGGAGATAGCGCTTGGGTGCTAGCGGTTGGAGGATGAGGAACGGGGAGGCGGCGGCCATGGCCATTGCCCCTCTCCTCTTCGCTGGCGAGCGGCAGCAGGTGGGGGGAGAAGTGAATGTTCGACTCTATCCGGTGCGACCCGGTAAGGGTTTAGCGACCGTTAACGACATCGGGCCGCCTCCTTAACGGGCGAAGTGGATGCGAGCATTTCACGGGCTGGGCTGAAAGTAGCTACCACGTCGGGCCTTTCAGCCCAGCCCAGTCCGGATTCTAGTGAAAGTAGCTGTCTTGGAGGCCCTGATCACGCTCCAAATGATGTTGACAAGTCTATTCACTATAATCTTTCTAATGTTCTTGAAAATGACAATAAGGAGGCACATAGCGGAAATCTACTTTGGTTCCTAGATGTATATGTACATATGTATCCATTGTCTAAAAACACATTTCAAAATATCAAAAAAATACCGAGTGTACATCCACATTTTTCTTTTGAGGGATATCCAGATATTTGTTGTTAGCACAAAAAGTTTGAAAAAAGAATATTTGTGTGGGTGCGACTAGGCGTCCCCTGGGGATAATTTCCCGGCATCCTCAAACTTCCCTGCATGACATGTGTCCTCCAAAACAACCCCTAATCCTACTTTGTAGCAAAAAATGACTCACTCCAAAAATAGAACAAAAAGACTGGCTCGCTAGAGACTTTGTAGGAAAAAAGATATGCTAATATAGCTAACTCGACTTTCGTCGGGAGACCTCACCGGAGAACTAGTAGCAAAAACTTTATACTATTATAGCAAAATCATAAAACTATTTTAGCAAAAACAACCTGCTACTGTAACAAAAAACTAACCTCGCCGGATACATCACCGGAGACTTTAGCCGGGAGACCTCGCCAGAGATCTTGTAGCAAAAACTATGCACCATTGTAGCAAACCAGAAAATAATTGTAGCAAAAAAATACAACAAGTGTAGCAACAAAGCAACTTCGACGGAGACATTGTGGGAGGCTTTGGTCGAAAATGATGTAGCACACACTTTGTACTATCGTAGCAAACCTGCGGAATGGTTGTAGCACCGCCATCGACCGCACATAGCAAACCCCTATGCTGCATGTAGCAAAATATGACACTCGTTGTAGCACCGCCGCCGACCGCACGTAGCAAATTACGACGCCTATAGGATACTCCAACGTCCCTTGTAGCACTTCTTCGCCAGCATGAAGCAAAAATCGAGAGGGCCATGGAGGCCACGAGAGATGCATGCAGCTTAGGGGCTCCCGCGGCGGCAGCTCGGCAAGGGTGCGACGGCTATAGTGGTGGAGGCGGATGACCAGCCCCTTGCAGCAGCGCACAACACAAGCATACCCTCATCTCCCCCATGGCGCGACGGAGCTCGAGGATGCTGCGTGGTGAAGGGATTCGCAGCATAGTAAATCAAAATTTTCTACGGAAGCGAACAGAGGGAAAGCCAAGATCTAATCTAGGAGATGCAAACAACGAGAGAGATTGGATTAGATCTTCATACCCTTGAAGATTCGCACAGCGGAACGTTCGTCGGAACGTGGATGATGTAGTCGTACTCGCTTCTCCTCCTCGCGATCCGATCCGATCTAGCACCACAAGTGGCGGTGCCTCCGTGAGATGCACACGTGCAGCACCTCGACGTCTCCTCCTTCCTCGGACCAGCAAGTAGGGTGGAGAGATGGATTGGATCTACAACACGATGGCGTGGTGTATATGGTAGAGAATTTCTGCCGCAGGGCTTCGCCTACAAACAGTCGGGAGGGAGAGAGGAGGGCAGCAGGGCAACTAGGGTTTGGAGGAAGGTGTGTGGGGTTGAGGGGAGGGGGCGCACCAGCCCTCTATATATAGAGGGGGGGTGCGGCCAGCCCTTGCCCATCCTCCAAGTCTATCTCTAGTTTAAACGATTTAAACTTTCCCTTATCCAGAAACCCTATCTCTAGTTTAAACGATTTAAACTTATCCCTTATCTAGAAATTCTATCTCTAGTTTAAACGAGTTTAAACTTATCTAGGATCGGCTGGGCCCTATGGGGCCTTGTGCCCCTGGCCCAATGCGGCCAGGACACTCCCTCATAGGCCCATGCCCCCTCCCGGAAGGTGGGACCACGTTGGCCCCCTTCCGGAAGGTTCTAGAAGCTTCCGGTACAATACCGATTAATCCGGAACAATTCCGAACTCCAAAAACTGCACTGCCTTATATGAATCTTATTCTCCGGACCATTCTGGAACCTCTCGTGATGTCCCGGATCCCATCCGAGACTCCGAACAAAAATTCATAAACCAATTATCCAATCTATCCTAGCGTCGAGACACGTTAAGTGTGTGACCCTGCGGGTTCGAGAATATGCAGACATGATCTTCTATCAATAATCAACAGCGGGGTCTGGGCACCCATATTGACTCCCACACATTCATCGATGATCATATCGGATGAACCACGATGCCAGGATTCAATCAATCCCATATATATATTCCCTTCGTCTCGCGATATTTTACTTGCCCGAGATTCGATCGTCGGTATCGTCATACCTAGTTCAATCTCGTTCACAGCAAGTACTTTACTCGTTCCGTAATCCGATATCACTTTGTGATTAACTCCTTAACCACATGCTTGCAAGCGGTGTTGATATCGATTACCGAGTGGGCCCGAAGTATATCTCTCCGACTTGGGAGGGACAAATCCCATCTCGATACATACAACCCAACAGATACTTTCCGATTACCTGAGAGACACCTTTATGATCACCCTCTCATAGGATGACGTTTGATGACCTCAAAGCTTTCTTCCGATACCAGGGAGTTGTATTATCTCATGGTCTAAGGAATACAATATTTGACATAAGAAAAACTTCGCAAAGACGAACACGATGACACGATCTAATTGCTTCGCTTAGTTTGGGTCTATCCACCATATCATTCTCCAATGATATGATCTCATTATCAATTGACAACTCATGTCTATGGTTAGGAAACCTTAACCATCATTGATCAATGAGCTAGTCCATAGAGGCGTACTAGGGACACGGTGTTGTTCACAAACCACACAAGTATTAAAGTTTCCGCTTAATACAATTCTAGCATGGAATATAAACTTTATCATGAACAAGAATTATAATAATAACATCTTTATTATTGCCTCTAGGGCATAATTCCAACAGTCTCCCACTTGCACTAGAGTCAATAATCTAGTTTACATCTGGCAACAATCTCACACCCATGGCACTGAGGTGCTGATCATGTTTTACACGTGGAAGAGGTTTAGTCAATGGATCTGCGACATTCAGATCTGTATGTACTTTGCTGATCTTCAGATCTCCATCTGCTATATAATCTCGGATTATATGAAACTTGCGGTTGATATGCTTGGTCTTTGGATGATATCTTGGTTCCTTAGCGAGTGCTATGGCGCCAGTGTTGTCACACAATATCTCCAGTGGGTCCAATGCACTTGGAACCACGCCAAGCTCAGTGATGAAGTTTCTGATCCAAACTCCTTCACTTGACGCTTCTGCAGCAGCCATGTATTACGCTTCTACTGTAGATCCCACGATCACGCTTTGCTTGCAGCTTCTCCAGCTCACAGCTCGTCCATTCAAAATATACACGTATCCTGTCTGAGATTTACAATCATCCTTGTCGGTGTCGAAACTAGCATCGACGTAACCTTTTACGACGAGCTGTTCATCACCCCCATAGACTAAGAACATTTCTTTAGTCCTATTTAGGTACCTTAGGATGTTCTTCACGGCTGTCCAGTGTTCCACTCCTGGATCACTTTGATATCTGCTCGTCAAACTAAGAGCATTGGACACATCCGGTCTAGTACACAGCATGGCATACATGATGGAACCTATGGCCGAGGCATAAGGCACTTTGCTCATAGCTTCCCTATCATTTACCGTAGCTGGACACTGAGCCTTGCTCAATATCTTACCTGACAACATAGGCACTGAACCTTTCAATGCCTTATCCATTCTGAACCTTTTCAGAACTTTGTCTAGGTATGTACTTTGGCTTAAAGCTATCAGGCGTCTTTGTCTATCTCTATAGATTTTGATGCCCAATATATAAGCAGCTTCACCTAGGTCTTTCATTGAAAAACACTTGTTCAAATAACTCTTCACATCGTTAAGCATGTTGATGTCATTTCCAATAATCAATATGTCATCCACATACAGTACCAGAAACGTCACCGAGCTCCCACTCACTTTCTTGTAGATGCAAGCTTCGTAGCAATTTGGAACAAATCCAAAGCTCTTGATCACTTGATCAAAACGAAGGTTCCAACTCCGAGATGCTTGCTTCAGTCCATAAATGGAACGCTGAAGTTTGCATACTTTATCAACATCCTTAGGATCGACAAAACCTTCGGGTTGCATCATATACAACTCTTCATCAATGTTACCATTGAGGAAAGCAGTCTTGACATCCATTTGCCATATTTCATAATCATGAAACGCAGCAATTGCTAATAAAATCCGAATGGACTTAAACATCGCTACGGGAGAGAAAGTCTCATCGTAGTCAACACCTTGAACTTGTCGAAAACCTTTCGCAACAAGCCGTGCTTTATAGACGGTAACATTACCATCCGCGTCCGTTTTCTTCTTGAAGATCCATTTGCACTCAACGGCCTTTCGGTCGCTAGGAGGGTCCACCAAAGTCCATACTTGGTTTTCGCTCATGGATCCTAATTCGGATTTCATGGCTTCTAGCCATTTCTCAGAGTCTAGGCTCATCATCGCTTCCTCATAGTTCGTAGGTTCGCTGTCTTCTACTAACAAGACAGTCAAGACAGGGTTGCCGTACCACTCAGGAGGGGCACGCGACCTTGTCGACCTGCGACGTTCAGTAGCAGCATCGTCCGAAGCTTCATGATCCTTGTCATTAGCTTCCTCTATTGTTGGTGCAGGCGGCACTGGAACAATTTCAGGTGCTGCGCTACTCTCCAATTCAAGAGAAGGTTCAATAACCTCGTCTAGCTCTACTTTCCTCCCACTCACTTCTTTCGAGAGAAACTCCTTCTCAAGAAAGGAACCGTTCTTTGCGACAAACACTTTGCCTTCGGTTCTGTGATAGAAGGTATACCCAATAGTTTCCTTAGGGTATCCTATGAAGACGCATTTCTCCGCTTTGGGTTCGAGCTTGTCCGGCATCAACTTCTTGACGTAAGCTTCGCATCCGCAAACTTTAAGAAACGACAACTTAGGTTTAGCACCAAACCACAGTTCATACGGTGTCGTCTCAACGGATTTATATGGAGCCCTATTTAAAGTGAATGCAGCGGTTTCTAATGCATAACCCCAAAATGATAACGGCAAATCAGTAAGAGACATCATTGATCGGACCATATCTAATAAGGTTCGATTCCGGCGTTCAGACACACCATTGCGCTGTGGTGTTCCGGGTGGCGTGAGTTGTGAAACGATTCCACTTGCCTTGAGATGCGTGAGAAAATCATAACTCAAATATTCGCCCCCACGATCGGATCGTAGAAACTTAATCTTTCTGTTACGATGGTTCTCCACTTCATTCTGAAATTCTTTGAACTTTTCAAACGTTTCAGATTTATGTTTCATTAAATAGATATACCCATATCTACTTAAGTCATCGGTAAAAGTGAGAAAGTAGCGATATCCACCGCGCGTCGAAACACTCATCGGTCCGCATACATCGGTATGTATGATTTCCAACAAGTCCGTTGCTCGCTCCATCATACCGGAGAACGGGGTTTTGGTCATCTTGCCCATGAGGCATGGTTCGCATGTGTCAAATGATTCAAAATCAAGAGACTCCAAAAGTCCATCAGAATGGAGTTTCTTCATGCGCTTTACACCAATATGACCTAGACGACAGTGCCACAAATAAGTAGTATTATCACTATCTACTTTGCATCTCTTAGCCTCAATGTTATGGATGTGTGTTTCATCCCTTTCGAGATTTAGAAGAAATAAACCATTCACAATAGGTGCATGACCATAAAAGATGTTACTCATATAAATAGAACAACCATTATTCTCCGATTTAAATGAATAACCGTCTTGCAATAAACACGATCCAGAAATAATGTTCATGCTCAACACAGGCACATAATAACATTTATTAAGGTTTAAAACTAATCCCGAAGGTAAAACTAAGGAGAGCGTGCCGACGGCCATCACATCAACTCTTGATCCGTTGCCAACGCGCATCGTCACCTCATCCCTCGCAAGCCGCCGTCTATTCCGTAGCTCCTGTTTCGAGTTACAAATATTAGCAACTGAACCGGTATCAAATACCCAGGCACTACAACGAGGGATAGTAAGGAAAACATCAATAACATGTATATCAAATATACCTTTGATGGTGCCAGCCTTCTTGTCCGCTAAGTACTTCGGACAGTTG
Organism: Avena sativa; assembly: GCA_916181665.1. Taxonomy (NCBI): domain Eukaryota; kingdom Viridiplantae; phylum Streptophyta; class Magnoliopsida; order Poales; family Poaceae; genus Avena; species Avena sativa. Next base: position 619,492,048 of record OV702288.1, on the reverse strand, counting down.
CGCTTCCAGTGACCCTTGTCCTTGCAATAGAAGCACTCAGTGTCCGGCTTAGGACCAGACCTGAGCTTCTTCTTAGCAGGGGCAACGCGCTTGCCGCCTCCTTTCTTGAAGGGCTTCCTTGCACCCTTACCTTTCTTAAAGGTGGGGGGCTTGTTGACCATCAACACATGATTATTCTTTTTGATGTTCACCTCCGCTACTTTCATCTTAGCAAAGAGCTCAGTGATCATATCAGTGGAACCAATCTGATTGTGATCAACTACAAAACTTTTGCAGCTAGGAGTGTCAATCTTGAGCTCCTCTAGAATCTTGCAGTCCAGTTGCTCAAGGCGTTGAGTGTAGCCCGACATCTTAATGGCGTGCTCACTAACGGAACTCCCTTCCTCCATCTTGTAGTTAAAGAATTTCTTAGAGATCTCATATCTCTCAGAACGGGCTTGAGTCTGACACATGTTTTTCAGCTCCTCGAGAATCTCAAAGGGCCCGGCGAACTCCTCAAAACGATTTTGAAGATCCGATTCCATAGCATACAACATGGCGATCTTAATCAAATCATAATCATCCTTGCGCGACTGATAGACAGTTTTTTCATCAGCCGGCGCATCTACAGCAGGGGCGTCACCTAGCGCTTTCTCAAGGACATAGTCCTTTTGTCCGCCAGCGAGAATGATTCTCAGAATGCGGAACCATTTGGTGAAGTTAGACCCATTGTTTCTAAGCTTTTCTATCTCAGCAAAAACGTTGAAGTTGAAGTTGGACTTGGCCATGTGATCTACAGTATTTGCAAGTACAATTTAGACTATGTTCATGATAAATAGTTCAACTTAATCAAATTACTAGATGAACTCCCACTAAATTCAACATCCCTCAAGTTGTTTAGTGAACACGATCCAAATTCACCACACCTAATCCGATCATCACGAGAAGAGATGTGGTTTCAATGGTGGACAACGAAGTGTCGATCATATCATTCATATGACTCATGCTTAACCTTTTGGTTCTTGTGTTCCGAGGCCATGTCTGTACATGCTAGGCTCGTCAAGCTAGACCCAAGTATTTCCGCGTGTGCAAAACTGGCTTGCACCCGTTGTATGTGAGCGTAGAGTCTATAGCACCCGATCATCACGTGATTCTTGGACACGACGAACTTTCGCAACGGTGCATACTTGGGGAGAACACAGTTTTTATCTTGATCTTTAAGTGAGGAATCATCTTATAATGCTACCGTCGCGATCTAAGCATAATAAGATACATAAAAGGATAAACATCACATGCATATAACTTTATGTGACATGGTATAGCCAATCTTCGCGCAATGATCTCCATCTTGTGCGTTCCGGCATGATCTCCATCACTCCACCATGATTGCCTCCACCACGAATAGCAACTACAACTATTGCTAACTACTTAGCGATAAAGTAAAGCTATTACATGGCGTATAAGAAGTTGACTCGCAGGTCATACACAATTATAAAGACAACCATATGGCTCCTGCTGGTTGTGTACTCATCGACATGCAAGTCGTGAAACATTACAAAACATGATCATCGCATACAATATACACATCACATCTTGGGCCATACCATATCACAGAAAACACTCCCTGCAAAAACAAGTTAGACGCCTCTACTTTGTTGTTGCATGTTTTACGTGGCTTATGGGAGTAGATGCTAAGAACGATTCTTACCTACGGAAAGCCACAACGGTGATATTATGGTTGCCAAACTCCGGTGTTAATCCCATGACAACTATAGTGAGAGAAACTGACATCCACCAGCCGCATGTGTGGTACAAGCCACACGTCAAGTGCGGAGCCGGTCTCGCGAACGACGTCGCGTAAGGTTGGCCTGGACCGCTTCAATCTCACTATCCCGCGTCATAAGAAGAACACAAACAAGAGGCTTGCAACAGAAAACATCAACGCCTGAAACAACCATGTTGCGTTCTACTCGTGAATCACATCTACGCATAGATCTAGCTCTGATACCACTGAAGGGATTCGCAGCATAGTAAATCAAAATTTTCTACGGAAGCGAACAGAGGGAAAGCCAAGATCTAATCTAGGAGATGCAAACAACGAGAGAGATTGGATTAGATCTTCATACCCTTGAAGATTCGCACAGCGGAACGTTCGTCGGAACGTGGGTGATGTAGTCGTACTCGCTTCTCCTCCTCGCGATCCGATCCGATCTAGCACCACAAGTGGCGGTGCCTCCGTGAGATGCACACGTGCAGCACCTCGACGTCTCCTCCTTCCTCGGACCAGCAAGTAGGGTGGAGAGATGGATTGGATCTACAACACGACGGCGTGGTGTATATGGTAGAGAATTTCTGCCGCAGGGCTTCGCCTACAAACAGTCGGGAGGGAGAGAGGAGGGCAGCAGGGCAACTAGGGTTTGGAGGAAGGTGTGTGGGGTTGAGGGGAGGGGGCGCACCAGCCCTCTATATATAGAGGGGGGGTGCGGCCAGCCCTTGCCCATCCTCCAAGTCTATCTCTAGTTTAAACGATTTAAACTTTCCCTTATCCAGAAACCCTATCTCTAGTTTAAACGATTTAAACTTATCCCTTATCTAGAAATTCTATCTCTAGTTTAAACGAGTTTAAACTTATCTAGGATCGGCTGGGCCCTATGGGGCCTTGTGCCCCTGGCCCAATGCGGCCAGGACACTCCCTCATAGGCCCATGCCCCCTCCCGGAAGGTGGGACCACGTTGGCCCCCTTCCGGAAGGTTCTAGAAGCTTCCGGTACAATACCGATTAATCCGGAACAATTCCGAACTCCAAAAACTGCACTGCCTTATATGAATCTTATTCTCCGGACCATTCCGGAACCTCTCGTGATGTCCCGGATCCCATCCGAGACTCCGAACAAAAATTCATAAACCAATTATCCAATCTATCCTAGCGTCGAGACACGTTAAGTGTGTGACCCTGCGGGTTCGAGAATATGCAGACATGATCTTCTATCAGTAATCAACAGCAGGGTCTGGGCACCCATATTGACTCCCACACATTCATCGATGATCATATCGGATGAACCACGATGCCAGGATTCAATCAATCCCATATATATATTCCCTTCGTCTCGCGATATTTTACTTGCCCGAGATTCGATCGTCGGTATCGTCATACCTAGTTCAATCTCGTTCACAGCAAGTACTTTACTCGTTCCGTAATCCGATATCACTTTGTGATTAACTCCTTAACCACATGCTTGCAAGCGGTGTTGATATCGATTACCGAGTGGGCCCGAAGTATATCTCTCCGACTTGGGAGGGACAAATCCCATCTCGATACATACAACCCAACAGATACTTTCCGATTACCTGAGAGACATCTTTATGATCACCCTCTCATAGGATGACGTTTGATGACCTCAAAGCTTTCTTCCGATACCAGAGAGTTGTATTATCTCATGGTCTAAGGAATACAATATTTGACATAAGAAAAACTTCGCAAAGACGAACACGATGACACGATCTAATTGCTTCGCTTAGTTTGGGTCTATCCACCATATCATTCTCCAATGATATGATCTCATTATCAATTGACAACTCATGTCTATGGTTAGGAAACCTTAACCATCATTGATCAATGAGCTAGTCCATACAGGCGTACTAGGGACACGGTGTTGTTCACAAACCACACAAGTATTAAAGTTTCCGCTTAATACAATTCTAGCATGGAATATAAACTTTATCATGAACAAGAATTATAATAGTAACATCTTTATTATTGCCTCTAGGGCATAATTCCAACACGTGGAGCAGTAGGGCGCCCTCCCACGCGCAACTAGAGAGAAGGCTGGGTCGACGCGCTCCTAAAGAGGAGCAGGACGGGGATGACGCATCGTCGGAGGTATGAGAGGAGGCGACGGCTAGTGGCTATGACGCACAGCGGTGGTGCGACGGTGCGTTTTCTAGGCCCCGACGGTGCAACGTGGAAGACAAAGGAAGAGAAGATGATAGGATCGTCGAAACGATAAGGTACCAGGGCCCACCGGAGTCTGTTTCTCTCCACGACACTCGGGCGAGCGGCACAGGAGAACGGTCCGGGATATCGCGGCACGTTATCCCCGGAAGGAATCGTATCGTTTTCCTATTTTTGTGGCCTGTATAAATAAGATAATTTCTGATGCTTCAATATGACTATTCACGAAGCATTTTTTTATCTTTTTGCACATGCTACAGAAAACATTATTTTTTTCGAGAAACATTATGTGCAAACATAGGATGTCTGGATGTACACACTTTTTTTTAAAAAAAATGAATTTTAAAATGTGTTTTTATGCATCTTCCTAATGGGTGGATCTACCCCTATGAGTCAAAACACCACGTTCGGCAGATAGGTCTATTTCTTTTGATTTTATCAGCATCTTTGCCTTTGGGGACAAGAGTTTTCACACCATAATTAAGCATGTCTATATCCAAATTGCCATCATAAAAATCATCTAGCATTTGGTAAACATTATTTTGAACAAGTTGCCATAATCTCCGATAAAATTTAATATTGAATCCATCTGGGCCAACTGACTTGTTCTTTTCCATGCTAAAAACAACTTTTTTTTCTAGAGAATCATTTTGTAAGAAAACTTTTATAGCATCTAAGATGTTTTAACACATATAGGAACTAAAATGATATTTGTATCTTCTGATTCCGAAACATGCGTTTAACTGGGCTTGTGTTCAAGATCCTCTCTCAATTGATTCACTTGTACTTGAAATTACTAGTTGGAACTAGGGTACTCGTGAGCCTGACTGGAACAGTAAAATTCAAAAAAAAGTGAATGAAGTAAAAAATTGCATGTAGAGACCACATGTATGTATGTGCGTGATTTTTTTATTCCGAAACTCGAAACTATGTAGCTCAGGCTTATCATAGTGGGAGTGTCATAGATTATATCATGCAGTTCATGCATGCCAAAAGCTGGCATGGCACGACAATTAATGATGTGAGAGATGAGTGTGATATCATGCTATGATACAGTATCATAACACATAAAACTAAAAAAAAATCAATAACAAATAGATCGTGTGCACATATTTGTGTTGGGATTTTACAAATCAATAAATAGGATGGAACTATGATACTATTATATGATACAATGCATTATGGGGTTAATAACATACACTAGTAAGTGTATGATACTTCCCAATATGGCTAGAGCAAAAATGACAAAGATCCGAATGAACAGTATGAAGAAATGTCTAGGTTTCAGACTTTTATACTCAAAAAGTTATGTAGTTGTGTTGTCTGGCGGTACGTGTGGTGGCATGGGGCTGCGGTGTACCGGCGGCGACCGCGGCGTGCTTTGGAGTTAGTGTGTAGGGCAGTGCGGTGGTGTTGGTGGCTGGCGTGATGAGAAGAGTCTGTGTATCGATCTACACGTTGAAGATGAGTTCGCGGATGCTAGCGGAGGCGGCGACATCCAGAGCGAGTGCTTCACAGATATGCTGGTAGGTTCTAGGCTCCTGGCTTGCATGGGCAGTTGCGTGTTTTCCAGATTTCGTCGTTGCTGCCAATGGACTATTATCATCATGCTCGTATTGTTGTTCTCGAGTTGGTATGTATGATTTTTGTAATAGATTTTTCCAAATTATGATGTTTTAATAATGAATAAACACTATGTGCATCGCTCGATGCAAGTGCTGGGTTCGTTTCCCTTTTCGGAGAAAAAAGAAAGTTATATAACTTGATGGTACGGTAAGTAAAGTTAGATAAAAAGAAGACGAGATTTCTGGCTCATGTAGTAATAAATCAACCAAAATATGGAGAAAAAATGCGAGCTAAGCCGGTTAGACGTGCGTTTACGTGTTCAATTAAACTCGAACTCAAGATGCAAGTACCAACAACCTTCTAGGACGTTTTTGCTTATCCACGAAGGCATTTCTCGTACCTGGCAGGAAGAAATAAGCCTATTTGTTCTACTGGGTCGTATCCAGATTTTGCATGGCAGGAGTCTTATAGTAGCTCAAAATTTAGCCCAGAAATACCAAAATCAGACGTTTCCATAGTGACAGACCCAGACGATCCAAACTTTGGCTCTCTGTGTGCAACCAAGGTACCTTACGTTGTTTACTTAACATGGTTAACTTACATCTATTATAATCTACATATTGATGCACCGATTCAAAATAAGTTGTACATGAAAAAGATGCGTATTGATACATTGCAAATGTATCTATAATTTTTGATGCTCCATGTTTGGTTTTATCTACTTTCTTGTGTTTTGTCCACACTTTGGAGTACTTTTTATATGATTTCTTGGACTAAACTATTAACAAGAGCCACAGTGCCAGCTGCCTGTTTTCTGCTGTTTTTGGTTCTAGAAAAGTCAGAAAATGAATATTCTCGGAATTGGACGAGACAAAAGCCAAAATGCCTATTTTTCCGGAAGACATCTGATGCCAGAATACGAGACGGAGAAGAGCTGGGGGCCGTCCACACCACCTGGCCGCGCGGTCAGGCCTGGCCCGTGCCAGGGGGTGGTCTAGACGACCCCAGCACCCCCTCAGCCTCTCCTTCCGCCTATATATTGCCCTCGAGACCAAAACCCTAAGTATCCGATCAAAAATCCACGAAAGAGTCTGTAGCCGCCGTCATCTCTATCCCTAGATCGGGAGGGATCTGAAGCTCTTCTCGGCACCCTGCCGGAGAGGGGAATTCACCCTGGAGGCCTTCTTCATCATCATGCAAGCCTCCGGTGTGATGCGTGAGTAGTTCATCTTTGGACTACGGGTCCATGTAGTAGCTAGATGACTGGTTCTCCTCCTTTGTGCTTTCATGTTTAGATCTTGTGAGCTCCGTTCATGATCAAGATCATCTATTTGTAATTTTGCATGTTGTGTTTGCGGGGATCCGATGGATATTGAGATGCTATTTCAGATTGATTATTGATTCTATCATGTCTTTGTTATTTGTGATCTTGCATGCTTTCCGTTATTAGTAGCTATCTTGGCCAAGTAGATGCTAGCAACTCCAAGAGTTAGTATTTATGCTCGATAGTGGGTTCATGCCTCTGTTAATCTGGAGAAGTGACAGAAATCTCTAAGGTATTAGATGTGTTGTTGCTACTAGGGAGAAAACAACAATCCTTTGTTCATAGAACAATCGTATTGTTTACATTACACGCAGTTCGTAAAGCAATAGTCTGTTGCTTGCAACTTAATACTGGAGGGGATTCGGATGATAACCTGAAGGTGGATTATTAGTCATAGATGCAGTTGGATGGCGGTCTGTGTATATGTTGGGTCCGCAGCATAGAAAACAAAAAAATTCCTACGATGAGAACTATACGCCAAGATCTATCTACTAGATACAGAGCAACGGGTGGACATACATCCATGGATAACTTACCCTCGAAGACAACGAGTTTTGTTAACGAGTAGGAACTCGTGGTTGATGTAGTCGTACGCTTGCCGATCTCAAGATCGTGTGGAAGTCCGAGCGCCGCAAATCAGCAGTGCATCCGTCCTCGCACACACGTTCAAGCCACCGGACAACCTCCACCTCCTCGCTCCAGCGAATCAGCGAAAGCAGCAACTCCTTTCAGACGCAAGGCCACCGGAAACATGTATCTCGCTAATCCAAGACCATGGGGGAATATCTAGAGGGGGAGAGAGATCCTTCACGAGGAGGTGTAGTTTGTGAGAGGGGAGAGGGGGCTTTATATAGGAGGGAGGGAGACCCCTCCCCTCCCATAGCCGGCGCATGAGGGGGGGGGGACTCCTCCCCTCCTTCATTCATGTGGTGAACCTCCACTCACATTAACATGGTCTCCACCGAAAATCCCACTCACATGTATTTAATTTCCACCAAATTAAATGCAACTCTCAATTTAATAAAACTTTTTTATTTATTTTATCAGAATTTTGTTAATTACTTTAATTAACAAACATTCACATAAAACCCTTGCAACATTTCAATATCATATGCAGAACCACTTTCTGCAATTTCACCCGAAACAATTCTGGTTTCTATCAAAACAATTCTTGTTTCTATCGAAACATTTCCTGCGCTTTGCAAACCTTTTGTCTGAAACATATGTGCTCCTAAATGGTGTCCGACAACCCTTAAGTGTGTCACTCTACGGTTCGCGAATAATGCAGACATGATTGAGACTCCTCTCAGATCAATAATCAGAAGCGGGACCTGGAGATCCATACTGACTCCAGCACATTCAACGATGACTTCTGTGATCGTGAGAACCTTTAACGCTAGTAACTTAATCCCTTTGTCTCATGATATAATACATGTCCAAGATTCGATCATCGGTATCCTAATACCTAGTTTGATCTTGTTACCGACATGCACTCTTTTCTCGTTCCCGTGATATAACATTCTAGTGATCACATCACTTGCTTACAAGTTATCTTAATGTGATATCACTGAGAGGGCCTAGAGTATATCTATCCATCATCGGGATTGACAAATTCCACTCTTGATCCATGAGCCTCAACATAACACCTTCGTAGCACTGAACCCACCTTTATAATCACCCTGTTATAGTGTGACGTTTGATGTTATCAAGATACTCTTCCGGTGTTAGCAATTAACATGATCTCATGGTCAAAGGATAAAGATTACTTCATATGATGTTATAGCAATGTAAACATAATGACTTGATTGTAATGCTATACTTCGGATGAATGTTCATCACATCATTTCACAAATGCTGTGACCTCGTTATTAACAACATCTAATGTCCATGATCAGGAAACTTTGATCATCTTGTTAATCAACGAGCTAGTCTTAAAGAGAGGCATAACTAGGAACCCTTTTTGTTTATTAAACACACATGTATTGACGTTTCCTATCAATACAATTATAGCATGCAAAATAAACATCTATCATATACAAGGAATACATAATAACAACTTTATTATTGCCTCTCAGGGCATATTTCCTTCAGTCTCCCACTTGCACTAGAGACAATAATCTAGTTTACATAGTGATAAATGTAACACCCATGGAGTTCTGGTGTTGATCGTGTTTTTCCCTAGGGAGAACTTTAGTCAATGGATCTGCTACATTCAGGTCCGTGTGCACTTTACAAATCTTTATATCTCCATCCTTGACATGCTCGCGGATGGAGTGAAACCGGCGCTTAATATGCTTGGAATTCTTGTGAGACCTTGGTTCCTTGGCGTTGGCTATGGCTCCATTGTTGTCACAATAGATCACCATTGGGTCCAATGCACTAGGAACCACACCTAGTTCCATTATGAACTCCTTCATCCAAACCGCTTCCCGCGCCGCTTCTGAAGCAGCAACATATTTCGCCTCCATCATCGATCCAGCCACCACAGGTTGTTTGGAGCTCCTCCAACTAACTACTGCTCCGTTCAAGAGAAATACGCATCTGGATTGAGACTTAGAGTCATCCGGATCAGTGTCAAAGCTAGCATCGATATAACACTTAGCGACTAGCTCTTCTTCACCTCCGTATACAAGAAACATATCCTTAGTTATTCTCAAGTACTTAAGGATATTCTTGACCGTTATCCAGTGTTCCGAACCTAGATCAGATTGGTACCTACTAGTCAAACTAATAGCATGTGCCACATACGATCTTGTACATAGCATGGCGTACATTATAGAGCCTATGGCCGAGGCATAGGGGATCTTATCCATTATCTCTCTTTCTTCCGCCGTAGCCAGACTTTGAGTCTTACTCAATGTCTTGCCTTGCAACATAGGTAAGAACCCCTTCTTACTTCCGTCCATATTAAACTGCTTTAATATCTTATCAAGGTATGTACTCTACGATAGCCCAATTAGGCGTCTTGATCTATATCTATAGATTTTAATGCCTAATATATATGAAGCTTCACCAAGGTCTTTCATCGAAAATTTGCTGTTTAGATAACTTTTAACACTGTTTAAACGATCTATATCATTTCCAATCAATAATATGTCATCCACATATAATATTAGAAATGCCACATTGCTCCCACTCACTTTCTTGTAAATACAAGTCTCTTTGATCACCTCATCAAAGCGGAGATTCCAACTCCGGGATGCTTGCTTCAGTCCATAGATGGATCGCTAAAGCTTGCATACCTTATCAGCATCCTTAGGATCGACAAAACCATTAGGTTGTATCATATACAACTCTTCTTCAATATTACCATTGAGGAATGCAGTTTTGACATCCATCTGCCATATTTCATAATCGAAATATGCAGCAATTGCTAACATAATCCTAACCGACTTTAGCATCGCTACGGGAGAGAATGTCTCATCGTAGTCAACTCCTTGAATTTGTCGAAACCCCTTTGCGACAAGTCGAGCCTTATAGATGGTCACATTACCATCAGCATCAGTTTTTTTTTGAAAATCCATTTATTCTCAACGGCCTTTCGGTCATGAGGTAAGTCCACCACAGTCCAAACTTGGTTTTCGTACATGGATTCCATCTCGGATTTCATGGCTTCTAGCCATTTGTTGGAATCAGGGCTCATCATCGCTTCTTCATACGTCGCAGGGTCATCTATTTCATCAATCATGAAATTCATAACAGCACTGCCGTACAGTTCACAGCTGCACGTATCCTGCTTGACCTGCGAGGTTCGGTAGTGTGCTCTTTCGGAGTTTCATGATCAATATCATTAGCTCTCTCTTCATTAGGTGAAGTCAACTCCGAAACAACTTTCAGTGCTGCGCTACTCGCCATTTCATGATGAGAAGGTTCAATAACCTCTTCGAGTTCTACCTTCCGACTACTCACACCTTTCGCGAGAAACTCCTTCTCAAGAAAGGATCCATTCTTGGCAACAAAAACCTTGCCCTCGGATCTGTGATAGAAGGTATACCCAATCGTTTCCTTAGGGTATCCTATGAAGACGCATTTTTCCGCTTTGGGTTTGAGTTTATCTGGCTGAAGTTTCTTCACATAAACATCGCATTCCCAAACTTTAAGAAATGACAGCTTAGGTTTGTCCCCAAACCATAATTCATATGGTGTCGTTTCAACGGATTTAGATGGTGCCCGATTTAAAGTGAATGCAGCGGTTTCCAGTGCATAACCCCAAAATGACAGTGGCAAGTCAGTCAGAGACATCATAGATCGAGCCATATCTAATAAAGTATGATTACGATGTTCCGACACACCATTACGTTGTGGTGTTCCGGCAGGCATGAGTTGTGAAACTATTCCACAGTTTTTCATATGTGTGCTAAACTCGTAACTAAGATACTCTCCTCCACGATCGGACCGTAGAAATTTGATCTTTCTGTTATGATGATTTTCCACTTCATTCTGAAATTTCTTGAACTTTTCAAAAGTTTCAGACTTATGTTTCATCAAATAGATATACCTATATCTACTCAAATCATCTGTGAATGTAATAAAATAATGATATCCACCTCGCGCCGACACACTCATTAGTCCACACACATCAGTATGTATGATTTCCAATAAATCTGTTGCCCGTTCCATTGAACCGGAAAACGGCGTTCTAGTCATCTTGCCCATAAGGCATGGCTCACATGTATCAAATGATTCAAAATCAAGTGATTCCAAAAGTCCATCAGAATGGAGTTTCTTCATGCGTTTAACGCCAATATGACCTAGACGGCAGTGCCACATATATGTAGATATATCATCATCAAGTTTAACCCTTTTAGCATTAACACAATGAATATGCATAATACTACTATCGAGATCCAATAGAAATAAACCATTCAACACAGGTGCATGACCATAAAAGATATTATCCATATAAATCGAACAACCATTGTTTTCAGATTTAAAGGAATAACCACTTCGCATCAAACACGATCCGGATAGAATGTTCATGCTCAGTGAAGGCACAAAATAACAATTATTTAGATTTATCACTAATCCCGATGGCATATGGAGAGGTAGCGTTCCGACGGCGATCACATCAACTCTTGATCCATTGCCGACCCGCATCGTGACCTCATCCCTTGCTAGTTGTCGCTTGTTCCGTAGCCCCTGAATCGAGTTACATATATTAGCAACCGATCCAGTATCAAATACCCAGGTGCTACTGCGAGTACTAGTCAAGTACACATCAATAACGTGTATATCACATATACCTTTGTTTGCCTTGCCGGCCTTCTTGTCCGCCAAATACTTGGGGCAGTTGCGCTTCCAATGGCCAGTCCCCTTGCAATAGTACAACTCGGTATGAGACTTAGGGCCAGCTCGGGGTTTCTTTTTAGGTGTGGCAACAGATTTGCCGCCCTTATTTCCCTCCTGCTTGCCTTTCTTGTCCTTCTTGAAATCAGTGGTCTTATTGATCATCAACACTTGATGTTCTTTCCTAATCTCCACTTCTGCAGTCTTAAGCATTGACAGAAGCTCGAGAAGAGACTTCTTCATGCCCTGCATATTATAGTTCATCACGAAGCTCTTGTATCTAGGTGGCAGAGATTGGAGAACACGATGTATGCCTAAGTCAATGGAAATTGTTATTCCCAAGGACACAAGCTTATCGGCGTACCCAGACATTTTGAGTATGTGCTCACTAACGGAGCTATTCTCTTCCATCATGCAGCTAAAGAATTTTTCAGAAGCATTATAACTCTCTACGGCAGCATGGGTATCAAAAATCATTTTCAATTCTCCCATGGTATCAAAGGCATTGCCATTTTCGAAACGCTTTCGAAGTTCTGGCTCTAGCCCATACAATATGCCGCAATGAACTAAGTTGTGGTCCTCCTGACGAGTTATATAGACATTCTTTTCCTCGTCAGGGGCATCAGGAGCTGGTGGGGGGCCTAGAGGCGCCTCTAGCACATATTGCTTTTGTGCAGCAGTGAGGAGAATCCTCAAATTCATAGCCCAGTTGGTGAAGTTGCTACCATTTGCAGCAAGCTTCTCTTTCTCCATGAACACATTGAAATTAAAAGTAGGTGGTGCCATCTACAACAGAATTTGTAAAGTTTATTTAGACTAAGTTTATGATAGATTGAGTTCAACTAATCCAAATTACTAATGAACTCCCACTCAAAAACTACATCCCTCGTGTCTTTTGGTGATTACATGAACCAAATCCACTACACCAAGTCCGATCATCACGTGTGTCGGTGTAGCCTCAAAGGCGAGCATCAATATGGGCATCATATCAACTATATGACTCATGCTTAACCTTTCGGTCCGTGTTCCCAGGCCATGTCTGTACATGCTAGGCTCGTCAAGTGAGAACCTTAGTATTCCGCATGTGTAAAACTGCCTTACACCCGTTGTATGAAAGCGCGGAGTCGAGTACACCCGATCATCACATGATGTCTCGAAACATGATCCATAGAACGGTGCATACTGAAGGAAGAACACATTTTATCTTGATATCTAAATGAGGAATTGATACATTGCAAATGTATCTATAATTTTTGATGTTCCATGCTTGGTTTTATCTACTGTCTTGTGTTTTGTTCCAACTTTGGAGTACTTTTCATATGATTTCTTGGACTAACCTATTAAAAAGATGCCATAGTGCTAGTTGCCTGTTTTCTGCTATTTTTGGTTCCAGGAAAGTCAGAAAATGAATATTCTCGGAATTGGACGGGACAAAAGCCAAAGTTCCTATTTTTCCGGAAGACTCACGGAGCCAGAAGGAGAGTCGGAGAGGGGCCACAGGGTGGACACACCCCCCTTGGTGCGGGCCAGCCCAGGCCGCGCCAGGGCATGGTGTGGGCCCCCTGGCCGGCCACCGACCTTGCCTCCTTCGCCTATAAGATCCTCCCGATACCAAAACCCTAAATAGTCAATCAGAAATCCACGAAAAGTTCCGCAGCGCCGCCGCCACCGAAGGGGAGATTTGGGGGATAGAAAGTCTCTGTGCCGGCACCTTGCCGGGACGGGGAAGTGCCCTCGGAGCCATCTCCATCGATCTCCACCGCCATCTCCATCACCATTGCTGATTCCCATGATGAGGAGGGAGTAGTTCTCTCTCGAGGCTAAGGGTTCTACCGGTAGCTATGTGTTCATCTCTCTCTCTATGCATGATCATATTGTGATCATGAGCTTGTAATCTATAGATCTACCTTGCTACTCAAGTGCTTTAATAGATCTCTGCTCTCCCCATGTGTGTGAAAGTGACAGCGTGCTCACCTTGGTGGCACTTAGGCTAGAGATTACAAATACTTGTTATGAGTTATATTTGGAGTTGGATGTCTTTATGAAATTGTGGTGTTTGTTGGAACCATCTAGTGCTCAAGGTGATAGTGTGGGGTTTTCTAGATGGGAAAGGCTTACTTTGAGGTGTGCTGTTATAGCCCTACCAATGATTAGAGTGTTCAACCGGAGAGTAGTTCAGCGTAGTATCATAAAGAAGAATATATTTATATGAGAGTGTTCACTAGTGAAAGTATGATCCCTAGGCCTTGTTTCTAAGCAGTGAAACACCGTTTGCTTCTAGATCTGTTACATGTTTGCTTGCTTCCATCTTTATTTCAGTTTTCCTTTAGTCTTTTCCATGACATCAAGTTATTTTCTATCACCGTTACCACTTATAATTATCTATACCACTTGTATTTCACTATCTCTTCGCCGAACTAGTGCACCTATACACCTGACAAGTGTATTGGGTGTGTTGGGGACACAAGAGACTTCTTGTATCTTGATTGCAGGGTTGCTTGAGAGGGGATACCTTTGACCACTTCCTTCCTGAGTTCGATAAACCTTGGGTGATCCACTTAATGGAAAACTTACTGCTGTTCTACAAACCTCTGCACTTGGAGGCCCAACAACTGTCTACAAGAATAGAAGTGCGTAGACATCAAGCTATTTTCTGGCGCTGTTGCCGGGGAGGTAAGGTAAAAGGTATTCACACCGGAGGATTAAAGAAGAAGAACCTCCCACGGCAAACGCCTATTTTCTGGCGCCGTTGCCGGGGAGGTAAGGTAAAAGGTACTCACATCCTCCGGTGTGAGTGCTCGAAGTTATTTCCTTTAGATTCTGCAATTTTGTCTTTTTGTTTCTTGTTTTCACTAGTTAGGCTTAATGGAAAACAACAACAAAATTAGAGAGCTTTATAGTATTTATCTCGAGTTAGGACATGAAGTGTTTGAAGAGAAAATTAAAAAACCCATGGAACTTTATTTGCATGCTAATAGCAATGTTATTAGTATGAATCTTTTAAACACCTTTGTTACTAATGCTATGGAAAAGTCTAAGCTTGGGGAAGATAGTTCTTATGAAAATGATCTTTTTAGTTCCCCAGCTTTGGAAGATAGCTATTCTATTGCTTATGATGATACCAAACCTCCAATATATGATGATTACAATGATGAATATGATATTTTCAGTCCACCTACTATTGAGGAGAAAAATAATTATGATTACAATATGCCTCCTATATTTGATGACTATGGTGATGAGAACAATAATGATAGCTATTTTGTTGAATTTTCTCCCACTACAATTAATAAGAATGACTATGTTTATGTGGAGATTATTAATTCTTTTATGCATGTGGCTCATGATAAGAATGTTTTATGTGATAGTTTTATTGTTAATTTTATTCATGATGCTAGAAAGTTATTATGAGAGAGAGGGAAACATGGTCTTATGCATCTCAATAATGTTAAGTTTCCCCTCTTTATGTTGAAAGTCTTGAAGTTGCACTTGTTTTGCCTTTCTATGCTTGTTGCTTTGTGCTTTCATGACTTGTTTCTTTACAAGATTCCTATGCATAGGAAGTGGGTTAGACTTAAATGTGCTTTGAATTTGCTTCTTTATGCTCTCTTTTACTTCAATTCATATTTCTTATGTGAGCATCTTCTCAAACTATCATGCCTAACTTAAAGGCGTTAAAGAAAAGTACTTATTGGGAGATAACCCAAAAGTTTTAGTTGAGTCTTGGAAGTTATTACCTCTTTAATAACCGCTCCTTATCCTTTTTATTTGCTTTTTGTGCCAAGTGTAACCTCTAATGAGAGAGAAGTAATGATTGGGAAAGTTGCTGTCCCGAAACAGATTTCTGTGCTTCACCGTAAATATTCGTGTAAAATCTCTGTATGTCCTTTTGAGGCGTGAATTTTTTTTCTTATTCCCCAGGTTGTTATCTAACTTTCGTTAGTTCAACACTTTTCGATTTGAGCAACAGAAGGTCTTCGAAAAAATTCGTCTTTACCTGCTAGTCTGTTTTGATAGATTTCTGCCATTATTTGCATTTGCTTCTTGTTTGTTCCTTTTTGAGTTCTTTTGGGGAATTGAGATTTTTGAGGGAAGTGCTACAGTAGCTTATGTTTTAATGGAAGTTTTCTTGGTGTTATAACTGAACCTAAAGACTTATTATCTTGAGTGCACTAATGTTGCTAATAAAGATTGTGTGAAGTTTTGTATGAAGGAAAAATTTCAGGTGTATGGAGAGAATGATGTAATGAGATGAAGAATGGACTAAATCTCAAGCTTGGGGATGCCACCCGTGTCACCCAAATGAATATCCAAGAAGTACAAGCGTCAAAGCTTGGGGATGCCCAAGGCACCCCCTTCTTCATCAATAAAAATCCCAGGTTTCTTCCAAACACTTTATTTTTATTGTTTCATACACAGTTGTTGTGTTGTTCTTGGAGCATCTTCCTTTTCGTTTTCATTTTGGTTTTTCATTTGATTTGCTTTCTTAGTTTCCTAAATAAATTGGTTGGACCCCCTCTTTCATACATTGGTTTTCAAATAGTTTGGTTTGCTTTGGACAGGAGTAGGAAAGTTCATGCTTAAGTGTTAAAGAGAGCTTGTTTTTGACTGTGGCCTATGCTTTGTCATGCCATGCTTGATATTTTTTTGGCTTTACGCTTAGTATTCTTTGCTGTAGCATGAATTGTTATAAACAATTGAGATTGCTTAATGTGCCTTGGATGAATCATGCGTTGTTTTAGCATATTAAAGCATAGTATTGTGGTATTCTCCTTTGATGCTTTATTTGGGTTGACTTGGCGCATGCTCACACCATGTTATGCCTATCTCAAGTCACCAAAGCCTTTATGATCCTTTAGTTTTTAACTTGTAGTATAACTTTATGCTTTGATCAATGATGTTTTGTCGCGCTGCATGATTAGTGCCATTATTGCTCTCTTAGTTGGTCGCTCCCAGTCTTTTGCTAGCCTCCACAACCAAGTATGAGTTCCACTCATGCATCCAACTCCTTAAACCAAGTTATTCCAAAGATTCCACCATACCTACCTACTAGCTTATGCTATTCCAAGTATATTCATGTTTTTGTTTACCTTCCAAATTAAACTTGTTATGAGAAAACTAGTGATTAAAGTTCTCATGAACTTGATGGCACACTTTGCTTTTTGCATCTAATAAACTTGAACCATTTGTCCTTCTTTGTTGCGTATATGCTTGCGCTTTATAAGTTGAAATTAGCAGAACCATGTTTCATGGGGAACGCTTTCAACATTGCACTTGTACTTTGTACCCCGTTGATATCATGTTCTTTTGCTTATGGATCCCGGCGGTGTGAAATAAAAGTGGAACTTGTAAGATCATGGAGTTTGTATGTGTGTTAGCGAAACGCCTGGGCCGCTAGCCTGAGCCATGCCTAATCATGGTGGAAACTTGCAGCATCACCATAATGAGCACTCTATGAAGCATCCTCAATAAAAACCTATGCAAATAACAAATAAAAAGATCGTTGAGATGCTCATTGTCTGCTTGCCTTGTCATTTTGATTATGGGAAAGCTCCTGTATCATGTGCAAGGGGTACCCCGTTGGCGGTTCTTAATGATACACATATACTTACAATGACAAGAGCTTACTCGTGACTGAAGTTGAGTAGCATGAGGATCGGTCTTCGTAAGTAAGGGGCATGAGATTTCGGTTTATAACTTGTCAAGCATATCCTCTTAGTTGTGTCACTTTAACCTTAATCACATTAAATATGCTTATGATAGGGGCAATGAGAGTGGAAAGCTATAAGTACCATAATTTTTGGAAGCTCTTTATGAGACTTAAATCCCTACTTACTTTTAAAGGTCTTTCTTCCACCATTATATTGAGTCTCCACCTTCTATCTTTATGCACCTACTTTGAGAGCATAGTGGCCATTCTTAGTTCTATGTGCATTGTCCCAAGACTAGTTGATTGATGCATACTTTGATATTGCTTGTTTTAAACTATTGTATCTAGTCACTCTTATGAACTTTGAAGGTGTCCTATGCATTTATATTTTCTACTCTATGAGGGACAAGCTGAATACTATTATGCTATGTTTTCTTTATGTGAAACAAACAAACGTCTTGCAAAGCATTGTTATTCATGAATCTTTTGTTTGTGCCTTTTCATGTTGCATCATAGTTTCTTTGTCTTATTGCTAGAACTTTGTCTTTCATGTTATGATTGAAGTACTATGATCCCATCTTTGAATGTTTTACAAATACTTTGATCAAGTTTATGATGGTGCATGTCACCTCAAAAATTATTCTTTCTCATTAGTGAAAGTATGATCAAACAAAAAAAACCAAAACGAAAACGAAAAATAAGATGCTCCAAGAACAACACAACTATGCATGAAACAATAAAAATGAAGCGTTTGGAAGAAACCTGAGATTTTTATTGATGAAGAGGGGGATGCTTTGGGCATCCCCAAAATTTGACGCTTGTACTTCTTGGGTATTTCTTGGGGTGACACGCGTGTCATCCCCAAGATTGAGCTTTAGTCCATCCTTCATCTCATTACTCATTCCTCCCATACACCTGAAATTTTTCCTTCATACAAAACTTCACACAATCTTTATTAGCAACATTAGTGCACTCAAGATAAATAAGTCTTAAAGTTCAGTTCTAACACCAAATAAACTTCCATTAGAACACTAGCTACTGTAGCACTTCCCTCAAAAAGCTCAATTCCCCAAAAGAACTCAAAAAGGAACCAACAAGAAGCAAATGCAGAAAATGGCAGAAATCTGTCAAAACATACCAGCAGGTAAATACGAATTTTTTCGAAGACCTTTTGTTGCTCAAATCAAAAAGTGTTGAACTAATGAAAGTTATATAACAACCTGGGGCAGAAGCACAAAAATTCACGCCTCAAAAATACATTCATAGATTTTACACGAATTTTTACGGTGAAGCACAGAAATCTGTTTCGGGACAACAACTTTCCCAATCATTACCTCTCTCTCATTAGAGATTACTCTTGGCACAAAAAGCAAATAAAAAGGATAAAGAGTGGTTATTACAGAGATAATAACTTTCAAGACTCATCTAAAACTTTTGGGTTATCTCCCAATAAGTACTTTTCTTTAACGCCTTTAAGTTAGGCATAAGCAAAAACTAAAATGGATAGAATAGAAGTAAGCGGAGATAATCATAGTGAAAACATTGTTTTGTTCAATGAAATCATTTCGTTAACAAGGTTGATCAGGTCTTGTTACCAAAACAATTTCATATGAGACAAAACTTTGTATTCCACTAATGATTATGTTACCTCAACCTTGATAGCAATGGTCCCAATCATAATAGTTTCAATTTTTTCTCTTGGTATGGGATAATATATTTCTCCAACTTGAATGCCCTCAACATGTTCAATTGAATTCAAACCATAAGTCCTTTCAATCTTATTGGGGAAATAGATAGTATGTTCCTTGTCATTAACATTGAAGGTCACCTTCCCTTGATTACAATTAATAACAACTCTTGCAGTGTTTAAGAAAAGGTCTCCCAAGAATAATAGACATATTATCATCTTCAGGCATAATAGTTTGAGAGGCTGCTCTCATAAGAAATAAGAGTTGAAGTAAAAGAGAGCATCAAGAAGCAAATTCAAAACACGTTTAATTCTAACCCACTTCCTATGCATATGAATCATATATACAAATAAATTCGCAAAGAACAAAGTGACAGGCATAGGAAGATAAAACAAGAGTAACTTCAAAACTTTCAGCACATAGAGAGGTGTTTCAATACCATGAAAACTTCTACAACCATATTTTCCTCTCTCATAACAATTTTCAGTAGCCTCATGAATAAACTCAACAATATAACTATCACATAAAGCATGCTCTTCATGATCTACAAGCACTAGAGCTTTATTATAAACATTTTCAAAAGAATCCTCAGGAACATAACATTCATCCTCCTTTAGTAAGCATGGAGGACAATCAAATAATGTAAGGGATAAAGAGTTACTCTCATTAGAAGGTAGGCATGTGTAGCTAATCCATTCTTCCTCCTTTTGTTCATCACTCTCCTCCTGTTTTTCATCTAATGAGAATTCAGGTTCAGTAATTTCTTCTTCCATAGGATCCTGCAAGGCATTAGTCTCTTCCATTTGTGGAAAGCATCTATTAAAATATTCAAGAATATAGCCATTTTCATCCTTGTAATTATCAAAGAAAAATTTAAGTATACCATAAACCTCATATTTGTAAGGTGAATCATCAATATTTTCAAGCAAACTAGCAAGTTCAAAAGCACCCTTCCAAGCAATAAATTCTTTAATTTGTTCCGCATCATAAAAGTCATAAATTCCTTTAGCATAAGAAGATATTGTATCATTATCATTATACTCACATTGAAAAGGGAGGTGTTTATACCTCTTTCTGCAACAAGATTTATCACAGCAATAAGTAACATTATAAGTAGAGCACACGTTTTTAGCAATGGTATACAATTTATCAATTTGTTCCCATAAGTGTTTCCCTTTTTGTGACAAGCGTTGTTCCTTATAATAATATTTTTGATCTTCCGTGAACCCACCTTGCCAATAAGATTCAGTTTCAAAGAAACCAACCATTGACAACAATCATGATAAAGCAAGACAATAACAGACCAACAAAAATAACAACTAGAGTAGGAACTACTTTTTTTGATTTTTTTTGATAAAGAAACAAGCAAACAAGGCGAAAATAAACTTAGCTTGAACAATAGTGAATCCAGGTGATTTTGATAAATAAAGCTATGCTCCCTGGCAACGGCGCCAGAAAATAGTCTTGATGACCCACAAGTATAGGGGGTGTATCGCAGTATTTTCGAGGGAAGTGAAACCCAATTTATTGATTCGACACAAGGGGAGCCAAAGAATATTTATAAGCCTTAACAACTGAGTTGTCAATTCAGCTACACCTGGAAACAACCTTGCTCACAGCAGTTTATCAGTAGCAACCGTTTTGTAGTAGGAATAGTAAAGTAGCAGCAGTAGCAAAGTAAAGACAGTAGTAACAATAGCAGTAAACAGTGGGATTTGAGTGCGGTACGCATAGGGATGGATGGACGGGCGTTGCATGGACAAGACAATTCACATAGCAATCAGAACATAGGGCAATTGCAGATAAATAAGATATAGCATCCAAGTACTAGATAATCCTAGGCACGTGTTCCATATATAGTCATACGTGCTCGCAATGAGAACTTGCACAACATCTTTTGTCCTGCCAGCCCGTTTGCAGCGGGGCCTCAAGGGAACTACTGGCAATTAAGGTGATCCTTTTAATAGAGCACCAAAGCAAAGCATTAACACTCCGTGAACACATGTGATCCTCACATCAAATCCATTCCCTCCGGTTATCCCGATTTCTGTCACTTCTGGGCCATTGGTTCCGGACAACAACGTGTGTATACAACTTGCAGATAAGACCATAAACAATACTATCATAATGAATCAATAACATGTTCAGATCTGAAATCATGGCACTCGGGCCCTAGTGACAAGCATTAAGCATAACAAGTCACAACAAAGTCATAAAGCACTAATAGAAGATACTAGGCACCATGCCCTAACAATCTGATGCCATTACATGAACGATCTCATCCAATCCATACCATCCCCATGGCCTACAACGGGGGATTACTCACTCATAGATGGGGGAAACATGGATGGTCGATGGAGAAGCGATGGTGATGATGATGGCGATGATCTCCTCCAATTCCCCATCCCGGCAGGGTGCCAGAACGGAGTTTCTGGTGCTGTTTCGTGGAATCTGGTGGTGGCGGCGGAGCGGAACTCCTTCTGGAAAAACATCGACCCCCTAGAGTTTTTAGGTCAGAAGGCTTCTTATAGGCGAAGAGGGAGACCGAGGGGGTGCCTAGGTGCCCACACCATGCCCTGGCGCAGCCAGGCCCAGCCCACGCCTGGGGGTGGTGTGTCCAACCCCGGGCTCTTCTCTGTCTCGTATTCTGGCTCCTGGAGTCTTCTGGAAAAATAGGCACTTTGGCTTTTGTCCCGTCCAATTCCGAGAATATTCATTTTCTGACTTCCTAGAACCAAAAACAGCAGAAAACAGGCAGCTGACACTGTGGCTCTTGTTAATAGGTTAGTCCAAAAAATCATATGAAAAGTACTCCAAAGTGTGGACAAAACACAAGAAAGTGGATAAAACCAAGCATGGAACATCAAAAATTATAGATACATTTGCAATGTATCAAAGATGCTAACATCTAATGTGTAAAGTGAGATGATATGGTCCATGCATTTGATCTCTATCATTTGCATCGTGGTATGATCTCTATCATTCCTTTGTGTGTAAGGCCAAGGTATATGGAACTTACACGTTAAGTGTGTTGTAAGAGTATCTATCATACATCTACTTACAACAATACCATATCAAGACACTAGCCCAGCAACGATCTAAACTAGACGCATCTAATTTATCAATTGCAAGTTTTACGTGGCTTAGGGCTTTCGGAGATAGAACCGGTCTTACCTACGAACATGAACCACAACGAGGATAACCAAGTTATTAGCAACTCGTTGTAAATCAGATATTTACTATAGTAGGAGAGACAGACACCCGCTAGCCACTTATGCAAAACTAGTTGCATGTCAGTCGTGGAACCGGTCTCATGTACGATGACATGTAAGGTTGGTCCAGGCCGCTTCATCCCACTATGCCACCAATATCCAAAATACATAGAAGATGCAATAACATGATCATCATCGCCCACATATAAACATATGTGTACTACCCGTGCAAAGCACCTACGCATAGATCTGGCTCTGATACCACTGTTGGGTCCGCAGCATAGAAAACAAAATTTTTCCTATGATGAGAACTATACGCCAAGATCTATCTACTAGATACAGAGCAATGGGTGGACATACATCCATGGAGAACTTACCCTCAAAGACAACGAGTTTTGTTAACAAGTAGGAACTCGTGGTTGATGTAGTCGTACGCTTGCCGATCTCAAGATCATGTGGAAGTCCGAGCGCCGTAAATCAGCAGTGCATCCGTCCTCGCACACACGTTCAAGCCACTGGACAACCTCCACCTCCTCGCTCCAGCGAATCAGCGGAAGCAGCAACTCCTTCCAGACGCAAGGCCACCGGGAACATGTATCTCGCTAATCCGAGACCATGGGGGAATATCTAGAGGGGGAGAGAGATCCTTCATAAGGAGGTGTAGTTTGTGAGAGGGGGGAGGGGGCTTTATATAGGAGGGAGGGAGACCCCTCCCCTCCCATAGCTGGCGCATGAGGGGGGAGGGACTCCTCCCCTCCTTAATTCATGTGGTGAACCTCCACTCACATAAACATGGCCTCCACCCAAAATCCCACTCACATGTATTTAATTTCCACCAAATTAAATGCAACTCTCAATTTAATAAAACTCTTTTATTTATTTTATTCAGAATTTTGTTAATTACTTTAATTAACAAACATTCACATAAAACCCCTTGCAACATTTCAATATCATATGCAGAACCACTTTCTGCAATTTCACCCGAAACAATTCCGGTTTCTATCGAAACAATTCCTGTTTCTATCGAAACATTTCCTACGCTTTGCAAACCTTTTGTCTGAAACATATGTGCTCCTAAATGGTGTCCGGTAACCCTTAAGTGTGTCACCCTACGGTTCGCGAATAATGCAGACATGATTGAGACTCCTCTCAGATCAATAATCAGAAGCGGGACCTGGAGATCCATACTAACTCTTGCACATTCAACGATGACTTCTGTGATCGTGAGAACCTTTAACGCTCGTAACTTAATCCCTTTGTCTCATGATATAATACATGTCTGAGATTCGATCATCGGTATCCTAATACCTAGTTTGATCTCATTCCCGACATGCACTCTTTTCTCGTTCCCGTGATATAACATTCTAGTGATCACATCACTTACTTGCAAGCTATCTTAATGTGATATCACCGAGAGGGCCCATAGTATATCTATCCGTCATCGAGATTGACAAATTCCACTCTTGATCCATGAGCCTCAACATAACACCTTCGTAGCACTGAACCCACCTTTATAATCACCCTGTTACGGTGTGACATTTGATGTTATCAAGATACTCTTTCGGTGTTAGCAATTAACATGATCTCATGGTCTAAGGACAAATATTACTTCATATGATGTTATAGCAATGTAAACATAATGACTTGATCGTAATGCTATACTTCGGATGAATGTTCATTACATCATTTCACAAATGCCGTGGCATCGTTATTAACAACATCCAATGTCCATGATTAGGAAACTTTGATCATCTTGTTAATCAACGAGCTAGTCTTAAAGAGAGGCATAACTAGGAACCCTTTTTGTTTATTAAACACACATGTATTGACGTTTCCTATCAATACAATTATAGCATGCAAAATAAACATCTATCATATACAAGGAATACATAATAACAACTTTATTATTGCCTCTCAAGGCATATTTCCTTCAGTATAATGTTGTAATGCCCAATCAAGTTCCAAAGGAGTCAAGATGATTAGTATATGCATGTATTGCTTTCTCGATGTTTGTCAATTGCCCCGCTGTAATTTGTTCACCCAGCATGTTATCTATCTTAAGGAGAGCCACCTCTAGTGAACTATGGATCCCGGTCCTTTCTTTTACATTCAATATACAAACTGTTTACTGATTTGTGTTTACTTTCTGCAAACTATTACTTCCTTCCATTTGATACGTTTAATCCTTTGTTTTCAGCAAAACCGGTGAGATTGACAACCTCATCGCAAGTTGGGGGCAGAGTTCTGTGGTTGTGTTATGCAGGTCTCCACGTTGCTACTAGCACCAGTAGTGTGCCCTGCCAAGTCTCAGCTAGCAACACCTTTGGGGTGTTTCCTTGCTCCTACTAGTTCGATTAAACCTTGGTTTCATAACTGAGGGAAAACTTACTGCTGTGCTCATCATACCTTCCTCTTGGGGTTCCCCAACGAGCTCAATATATTTTGGGCCATCAAGTACTTTTTCTGGCACCGTTGCCGGGGAGTCAAGGACATCTTCACAAGGGTAGTCCCTCATAACCAATATCTTTACTTTGTTATTTTTGTTTTGCTTAGTTTTTTTTTGTTTTGTTTGCTTGTTTTGTTATCAAAAACACAAAAAAGTTAGTTTTACTAGTTTGCTTTCTTTATCAAAAACACAAAAAATGACTACTCTTGAAAATACTAAGTTGTGTGACTTCACTAGCACCAACAACAATGATTTTATGAGCACAACTATTGCTCCACATGTGCCTGAAGCTACTTTCTTTGAGATAAAACCTGCTTTACTCAATCTTGTTATGAGAGAACAATTTCTGGTATTGGTAATGAAGATGTTGCTGCCCATCTAAATAGCTTTGTTGAACTTTGTGAGATGCAAAAGCATAGGGATATAGATGGTGATATTATTAAGATGAAATTGTTTCCTTTCTTTTTGAGAGGAAAAGCTAAAGAATGGTTGAATTCCTTAACTAGGAATAGTATTGATTCTTGGACTAAATGCAAAGATGCTTTCATTGGAAAATACTATCCACCCGCTAAGATTATATCTATGAGAAGTGAAATAATGAAGTTTAAACAATCTGATAATGAACATGTTGCTCAAGCTTGGGAAATAATGAAATCTTTGGTGAAGAATTGTCCCACTCACGGACTGACTGCTTGGATGATCATCCACCTTTTATGCAGGATTGAACTATTCCTCAAGGAACCTATTGGACTCTGCTGCTGGAGGTACCTTTATGACCATTACTTTGGGTGCTGCAACAAAGCTTCTGGATAATATGATGGTTAACTACTCTGAATGGCATACTGAAAGAGCTCCACAGGGTAAGAAGGTAAATTCTATTGAGGAAACCTCCTCCTTGAGTGATAAGATTGATATTATTATGTCTATGCTTGTTAATGGGAAAGCCCATATTGATCCAAATAATGTTCCTTTAGCCTCTTTGGTTGCTCAAGAAGAGCAAGTTGATGTGAACTTCATAAGAAATAACAATTTTGGCAATAATGCTTATAGGAATAATTTTGGTAACAACAATTATAAGCCATATCCTCCCAACAATGGTAATGCTTACGGAAATTCCTACAACAATAATAGGAGTGTTCCCTATGAACTTGAAGTTATGCTTAAAGACTTTATTAGTAAGCAAACTGCTTTCAATAAAACTATTGAGGAAAAACTCTCTAATGCTGAAAGAAATATATCATCTTTGTCTGAAGCTCAATCCTCTTTGATCAATAAAATGGCTGCTAAACCTGAAACTAATGATAACCCCTTTGCAGCTACTAATGCCATACAAGTGAGAATTGATGAAAATGTTAGACTATTAGCTGAATTACATGCTAAGTGGGAAAGAGAAGATGAAAATGCTAGAGACATTAGTGTTTCTACTATCACCACCACTAGTGTTAAGGCTAGTAATAGTTCTACTACTTTAAATGATAAATTTGACTTTGATGTTGATGGTTGAAATATCTCTGAAGTTATTAAGTTCCTACAAAAGCTTGCTAAAAGTCCTAATGCTAGTGCTATGAACATGGCCTTTACAAAACACATTACTGATGCTCTCATAAAGATTAAAGAAGAAAAGATGAAACATAAAGCTTCTATTCCTATAAAACAAGAAGATGGTTGGGAACCCATCATTAATATGAAAGTGAATGACTTTGATTTCAAAGCTTTATGTGATCTTGATAGTAGTGTTTCTATTATGCCTAGAAGGATTTATGATATGCTTGATTTGCCTCCACTTGAAGATTGTTATTTGAATGTCCCACTTGATGATAATGCTAAAAATAAACTCACGGGGAGTATTAATGATGTTCTTATTATGGTTAACAATGCCTATGTCCCCGTTTATTTATATGTTTTGGATGTTGAATGCAATGCTTCTTGTCCTATTACTTTGGGAAGACCTTTCCTTAGAACTGTTGGTGCCATTATTGATATGAAAGAAGGCACCATTAAAGATCAACTCCCACTGAAGAAAGGTATAGAACACTTCCCTAAGAAGAGAGAGGAGTCTTCTTTTGCTTCTCCTATGAAAACAAAATTTGGTTTTAATGCTTCTTCATTTGAGAACACTTGATTCTTCTTGCTTCTTATGCCTAACTTAAAGGCGTTAAAGAAAAGTACTTATTGGGAGATAACCCAAAAGTTTTAGATGAGTCTTGGAAGTTATTACTTCAGTAATAACCGCTCCTTATCCTTTTTATTTGCTTTTTTGTGCCAAGAGTAACCTCTAATGAGAGAGAAGTAATGATTGGAAAGTTGCTGTCCCGAAACAGATTTCTGTGCTTCACCGTAAAAGTTCGTGTAAAATTTCTGAACGTCTTTTTGAGGCGTGAATTTTTGTGATTCTGACCCAGGTTGTTATCTAACTTTCGTTAGTTCAAAACTTTTTGATTTGAGCAACAGAAGGTCTTAGAAAAAATTCGTCTTTACCTGCTGGTCTGTTTTGACAGATTTCGGCCATTTTCTGCATTTACTTTTTGTTGGTTCCTTTTTGAGTTCTTTTAGGGAATTGAGATTTTTGAGGGAAGTGCTTCAGTAGCTAGTGTTCTAATGGAAGTTTATCAGTGTTAGAAATAAACCTTAAGACCTATTATATTGAGTGCACTAATGTTGCTAATAAAGATTGTGTGAAGTTTTGTATGAAGGAAAAATTTTAGGTGTATGAAAAGAATGAGTAATGAGATGAATGATGGACTAAAGCTCAAGCTTGGGGATTCCACGCATGTCACCCCAAGAAATATCCAAGAAGTACAAGCATCAAAGCTTGGGGATGCCCAAGGCATCCCCTCTTCATCAATAAAAATCTCAGGTTTCTTCCAAACGCTTCATTTTTTATTGTTTCATGCACAGTTGTGTTATTCTTGGAGCGTCTTCTTTTTCTTTTTGTTTTGGTTTTTCGTTTGCTTGGTTTTCTTAGTTTGCTGAATAAATTGGTTGGACCCCCTCTTTCATACATTGGTTTTCAAATAGTTTGGTTTGGTTTGGTTTGGAAAAGAGTAGGAAAGCTCATGCTTAAGTGGTAAAAAGAGCTTGTTTTTGACTGTGGCCTATGCTTGTCATGCCATGCTTGATATTGTTTTGGCTTTATGCTTAGTATTCTTTGCTGTAGCATGACTTGTTATAAACAATTGAGATTTCTTAATGTGCCTTGGATGAATCATGCGTTGTTTTAGCATATTAAAGCATAGTATAGTGGTATTCTCCTTTGATGCTTTATTTGGGTTGACTTGGCACATGCTCACACCATGTTATGACTATCTCAAGTCACCATAGCCTTTATGATCCTTTAGTTTTCAACTTGTAGTATCACTTTATGCTTTGATCACTGATGTTTTGTCACTCTGCATGATTATGGCCATTATTGCTCTCTTAGTTTGTCGCTCCCAGTCTTTTGCTAGCCTCCACAACCAAGTATGAGTTCCACTCATGCATCCAACTCCTTAAACCAAGTTATTCCAAAGAGTCCACCATACCTACCTACTAGCTTATGCTATTCCAAGTATATTCATGTTTTTGTTTACCTTCCGAATTAAACTTGTTATGAGAAAACTGGTGATTAAAGCTCTCACGAACTTGATGGCACACTTTATTCTTTGCCCTTAATGAACTTGAACCATTGTGTCGTCTATGTTGTATATGCTTGCACTTATTTGTGGGGGATTAGCAGAACCATGCTGTCATGGGGAACGCTTTCAACATTACACTTGGTACTTGTACCTAGTTGATATCATGCTCTTTTGTCTATGGATGTCGTCGGTGTGAAATGAAAGGGGAGCTTGTAAGTCCATGGAGTTATGTATATGTGTTAGAGAAATGCCTGGGCCGCTGGTCTAATCCATGCTGACATGGTGGAAACCTGCAGCGTAACCATAATGAGCTGTCTATGAAGCATTCTTATTATAAAAAAAGAGTCCTATATTGAGAAAGAAGAGAAAAATAAAAAAAAGATTATGAAAAGAGGAAAGAGAGAAAAAAGCACCATATTCCCATGGTAAATAAGAAGATTGCTGAGATGCTCGTTGTCTGCTTGCCTTGTCATTTTGATATGGGGATTCTTCCGTATCATCGGGCAAGGGGTACCCCGTTGGCTGTTCTCTATGATACACATATACTTATAATGAGAAGAACTTACCGGTGACTAAACTTGAGTAGCATGAGGAGCGGCCCTCGTATACAAGGGACATGAGATTTCTGACTTATCCCTCGTATACAAGGGACATGAGATTTCTGACTTATACTTCGTCAAGCATGTACACCATAGTTTGTTCACTTTAACCTTAATCACTACAATATGCTTATGATAGGGGCAATGAGAGCTGAAAGCTATAAGTACCATAATTTTTGGAAGCTCTTTATGATACTTGAATCCCTGCTTCCTTCTATGAAGGCCTTTATTCCACCATTATATTGAGTCTCCACCTTCTATCTTTATGCACCTACTTTGAGAGCATAGTGGCCATTCTTAGTTCTATGTGCATTGTCCCAAGACTTGTTGATTGATGCATAACTTTGATATTGCTTGTTTTAAACTATTTGTATCTAGTCACTCTTATGAACTTTGAAGGTGTCCTATGCATTTATGTTTGCTACTCTATGAGAGACAAGCTGAATGCCACTATGCTATGTTTTCTTTATATGAAACAAACAAACGTCTTGCAAAGCATTGTTATTCATGAATCTTTTGTTTGTGCCTTTTCATGTTGCATCATAGTTTCTTTGCCTTATTGCTAGAACTTTGTCTTTCATGTTATGATTGAGGTACTATGATCCCAGCTTTGAATGTTTTACAAATACTTTGATCAAGTCTTTGATGGTGCATGTCACCTCAAAAATTATTCTTTCTTTTTTATCACTTACCTACTCGAGGACGAGCAGGAGTTAAGCTTGGGGATGTTGATACATTGCAAATGTATCTATATTTTTTGATGCTCCATGCTTGGTTTTATCTACTTTCTTGTGTTTTGTCCACACTTTGGAGTAATTTTCATATGATTTCTTGGACTAACCAATTAACAAAAGCCACAGTATGAGCTGCCTGTTTTCTGCTGTTTTTGGTTCCAGGAAAGTCAGAAAATGAATATTCTCGGAATTGGACGGGACAAAAGCCAAAGTGCCGATTTTTCCGGAAGACATCTGATGCTGGAATACGAGACGGAGAAGAGCTGGGGGCCGGCCACACCACCTGGCCGCGCGGCCAAGCCTGGCCCGCTCCAGGGGGTGGTCTGGCCGACCCCAGCACCCCCTCGGCCTCTCCTTCCGCCTATATATTGCCCTCGGGACCAAAACCCTAAGTACCCGATCAAAAATCCACGAAAGAGTCTGTAGCCGCCGTCATCTCCATCCCTATGTCGGGAGGGATATGAAGCTCTTCCCGGCACCCTGCCGGAGTGGGGAATTCACCCTGGAGGCCTTCTTCATCATCATGCAAGCCTCCAGTGTGATGCGTGAGTAGTTCATCTCTGGACTACGGGTCCATGTAGTAGCTAGATGGCTGGTTCTCCTCCTTTGTGCTTTCATGTTTAGATCTTGTGAGCTCCGTTCATGATCAAGATCATCTATTTGTAATTCTGCATGTTGTGTTTGCGGGGATCCGATGGATATTGAGATGCTATTTCAGATTGATTATTGATTCTATCATGTCTTTGTTATTTGTGATCTTGCATGCTTTCCGTTGTTAGTAGCTATCTTGGCCAAGTAGATGCTAGCAACTCCAAGAGTTAGTATTTATGCTCGATAGTGGGTTCATGCCTCTAGTAATCTGGGGAAGTGACAGAAATCTCTAAGGTACAAGATGTGTTGTTGCTACTAGGGAGAAAACAACAATCCTTTGTTCATAGAACAATCGTATTGTTTACTTTACACACAATGCATAATGCAATTATCCGTTGCTTGCAACTTAATACTAGAGGGGGTTCGGATGATAACCTGAAGGTGGATTATTAGTCATAGATGCAGTTGGATTACGGTCTATGTATAATGTTGTAATGCCCAATCAAGTTTCAAAGGAGTCAAGATGAGTAGTATATGCATGATTGCTTTCTCGATGTTCGTCAATTGCCCCGCTGTAATTTGTTCACCCAATATGTCATCTATCTTAAGGAGAGCCGCCACTAGTGAACTATGGATCCTGGTCCTTTCTTTTACCATCAATCTACAATTGTTTACCTTTTTTATTTACTTTCTGCAAACTATTATTTTCTTCCACTCGATACGTTTAATCCTTTGTTTTCAGCAAAACCGGTGAGATTGACAACCTCATCGCAAGTTGGGGGCAGAGTTTTGTGGTTATGTTGTGCAGGTCTCCACGTTGCTACTAGTATCGGTAGTGCGCCCTGCCAAGGCTTAGCTAGCAACACATTTGGGTGTTTCCTTGCTCCTACTGGTTCGATTAAACCTTGGTTTCATAACTGAGGGAAAACTTACTGCTGTGCTCATCATACCTTCCTCTTGAGGTTCCCCAACGAGCTCGATATATTTTGGGCCATCACGTATCAATATTGTGATTCTATTCCCACGACCACTTACTAGTTTTATTGAGTTTTTAGGTTCTATTTCGTGTTCATACGTATACATATTTCAAACGAATTTTCTCAAATTCGTCGTACTAGGGCGACCATTTGAAATTTCCTTCCATGCGTAACCTCGTCTTACCATTTGTCACAACTTTTGTGTTGTAAATTTTTAGTTTTGACATTCATAAACGATTATATCTAAACTGTCTTAATATATTGTAGGTTGATATAGATCTATTCATATACAAATGTTAAAACAGAAAACTTATAACATAAAAGTCGTGTGAAACTACGAATTGAAGATTTATCTCAAAGGAAATTTCAAATGGTTAACCATGTGCGACGAATACGAAAAAATCCGTCCAAGATAGCTCCAAAAGGAACACGAAATAGAGTTTAAAACACTCAATGAAATTATGATCTGATTACGGGAATAGAATCATAATGTCGAGCAACATCTTATTCATGTAGACATTATGTCGAATAGAAACAAGGTTAGGTAGATTAGTATGTTAGTTGCTGCTTAAGTGCATTTGTCCTTTGTAGTCTTAGCTCGACGACTTCTCGTCTGTCTGTTACAACAAGCTCTACTACGACAAGTTTTACCTAGCTCCGGTGATAGAGGAGCAACGATGGTGGCACGCCTTCGGCTCGCGCTAGTGATTATAGTCATCGCTAGGTGGTCCAAAGACCTACTCCCTCCGTTCCAAAATATAAGATGTCTTAGACATCTGGATACATTCATCTTATATTTTGGAATGGAGGGCGTATTTGTATTTTTTTCTACATTTAGGCCTATTTGTATGTTGTTGATGATTTTTAATAGATCGGTGGAATTTTGCAAAAAAGTA
This sequence comes from Avena sativa, assembly GCA_916181665.1. NCBI lineage: Eukaryota > Viridiplantae > Streptophyta > Magnoliopsida > Poales > Poaceae > Avena > Avena sativa. The sequence continues at coordinate 619,459,535 of OV702288.1, read as the reverse complement.
TGCTAGTTAAATGCATAATACTCAATTGGCTCATGTTACACGTGTGTACCAAACGCCAAGGCCTTTCTTGCATCCAGCATTTCGTGGGCAACAAATAACACGTCAAAATTGACCAAACCAAATCTCGCCGCATGGAGAATCTGGCGGACCAAGTAGAAAAAACAAGAAATAACTAGCTGAGCAAGAAAACATGCCCTACCCATCTGGGTCGTGTCTTGTGTCGTACCATTGTAAGTTTCCTTTTGAAGTGGAGGATGACCCAGCCTCTATTACGCAAGACCAACCAAGGATATACTATCCCTGTTATACAAGACCATCGCAAGAGCAGCTTAAACATAAACATTACTGTCACACTACTACGAAAATGCTCATCAATGGATTTGTTACCCAGTGGTGCATGGAGCAGGTGATTCGCCGCTGATAACTATTTGTGATGCACCAAACCAGAATGCGCCATTGATAATTCATTTATCAGTGGCGCATCCTCAGTGCATGCGTCACGGATAAACTTGGGGCATCCATATGGCGCACTTATAGATGGCCCTGCCTTATCTGTGTCACACGCTTTTGCGGTGCACCACTCATATTTAGGTTATCCGTGGCGCGTCTTAAAGGCATGCGCCACAGATAAGCCAGAGCCATCTATAACTGGCACATATAGATGCTGCCAACTTATCTGTGGCGCATGCCCGTGAGATGCTCCACTTATAGCTGGATTATCCGTGGCACATCCTGCGATCGTGCGCCACTGATAGTTGACCCACCATCTATATCCACCACTGGGTCACCTTTTCCCACCTACCTCCAGTCACTTTCCCCTAGCTTAAGACCAGATCTGGTCGTCCCCTTTTATCCTCTCCATCTCATCTCTCCCGTGTTTTCACTCATTTTAGCTTGCTAAAGCTATTTTGGATGGTAGATTTGCAAAAGAAAGACTCTCCAACTTGTAGATCTACTAAACCACCGATTCGCTTTCCTTCTCCTCAATTGTTTACTAGGTGAGTAGATGCATGGAAAGACATGCATTTTTGTGTATGCGAGATGAAGCTTGTGGTTGCCGTACCAGGCACTTGGTGTATGCATATGTTTGTGTATACGATGAAGCTTGTGGTTGCGTGGGCGAGATGTTGTTGCATGTTGTATGCATGTGTGTGTGTATGTGATGAAGCTTGTGATTGTTCTGGCGTGGTGTATGCGTATTTGACGAAATATTGATTTTATTTCCTTTTTGACAAAAAAAATTGCACTACGCGTATGTCCTATTTTTAGGGAAGGTCATGCTGAATTTTTCTGGCGACCATGCATGCATGTATGTGCACGTTCTAAAATATTCTCTTGCTCTACACCGCGCAAGCGATCATGGTCATCAAGATGAGTGAAAGCCTCATGGCTAGATATATGAAAGGTGCGACGACCAAAATGATTCAGAACAACGAGGGACCTAGATAAGATGTCTGTGTCGCAAATACAAACTCAGGAGCTTGGTGGACCCTTATTCCGGAGTATTGCAGAACTCGTGCGTGGTTTCATGCCTAGCTTTACTCGTTGGATCAGTGATGAAGATGATGCGAACATCAATAGGACGACAGGAAATGAAGAAGGGCGGCAGGACAATAACAGGGAGGGCGGACAAGAAGACGAAGAGTCTCCCGGACATCATCATCACGAAGGAGATGCCAAACATGATCATCAAGAAGTAGATGCCAGACATGATCATCAAGAAGGAGATGCTGGGGCAGATGATGGAGAAGACGCTGACACGCAGACGCTGCAAACAACCTTGCAAGACCCTCATGTTCAAGAACTGCTCCTCAAGGAGACGAGCAACACCAAAGCTACCACCAGAGAGAAAGACAAGTTGACGCAACTAGAGATAGATGGGAATACTCCGTTGCATGAAGGACGCCGTCCCAAGGACACCCTCTTGAATGTAACACTCAAGGCTCTGAAGTTGAAAGTGGAACACAAATGGACCGACATAAGCTTCAACGATATGATTGGATTCTGGCACGATCATCTCCCCAAGGGGAACACTTGTCCAACAAGTATCGAGGAGGCAAAAAAATTGTGTGCCCCCTCAATCTACCGCACGTTAAATACCATACATGCTTGAATGATTGCATCATTTATCAAAATGGGTACGGGGATAAAACAACATGTGCGGTGTGCGGCCATGCACGATACAAGAGAGGGAAGAAAGCTCCTCAAAAAGTGGTTTGATACTTTCCAATCACTCCTCGTCTACAATAGTATTTCATAGATCCTAAGGAAGCAAAGCTCATGCGTTGGCACGCGGAAAGTAAGAATCCCGAAGATGATCCGGATAAGGAGAAGATGCTAACACACCCATCAGATGCTTGCCAGTGGAATGCATTGGACATCGAGTTCCCGTTTTTTGGGGACGATCCAAGGAACGCCAGACTAGGTATGAGCACCGATGGACTTAATCCGTTTGGCAACCAGAGCAGCACACACAACACATGGCCCGTGTTTGTATGACTATACATCTCCTGGTTGTGCACGAAGAGAAGGTACATACACATGAGTATTCTGATTCAAGGGCCAAAACAACTAGGTATCAACATCCATTTATATCTCGGGATATTAAAAGAGGAACTAGCCAGGTTGTGGGAGACGCTAGCCAATACGTGGGACATCGTATCAGAAGAATATTTTACTCTGAGAGCCTCGTTGCTCATGATGGTGCAAGACTATCCTGATTACGCGTATGTCCCGTGCCAGGTGAACCACGGACACTATGCATGTGCCAAGTGCATGGAGCATACATCGCATCTCCAACTAGAAAAGGATTCTAGGTCTTCGAAAACCCTGTACCTAGGGACTCGAAGGTGGGTTCACAAGGATGACCCGTGGAGAAAATGCAGAGATCTGTTCTATGGAAAGCTAAGCACAGAATAGTCCCATGTCTGAGGAGTAGCGAACAAAATCGACGATTTGCTGAAAAATTGGAAAGAGTGTCCTGCGTCGGGAAATAAGCGAAAGAGGCCGAAACCACTTCTGAATGTATGGAAAGCGAGGTCTGTTTTCTTGGACCTGTCGTATTGGAAGATCCTCCACATGCCCCATAGCCTTGATTTCATGCACATCATGAAGAACGTGTGTGAGAGTCTGTTGGCACCCTGGTCAACATGCTGGAGAGGACCAAAGATGGGTCGAAAGCAAGAAGCGACCTGAAACATCTAGGCATCAGGGAAGATATTTATGGAGGATGCCTCTATGATGGTGATGATGATGACCAGATGGAGGAGACCAAAGGTCGCCGCAGGGGAAAAAGGGCCAAGAAGTACAATTATTACTGGCCCCTTCCTGCTTCACTCTAAGTCAGTAAGAGATCAAGCAGTTTATCAAGTGCCTCCTAGGAGTGAAAGTCCCCTACGGCTACTCAGGTAAGATAAGGAGATATATAGACGTAGTAAAGTAGAGTTCAGTGGGATGAAGTCTCATGACTGTCACGTGCTGATGATGCGGATACTTCCCATCGCGATCTGAGGGATAATGGATAAGCACGTCCGTGAGACGTTGTTTAGCCTCTGCAACTTTTTTGAAGTCATCCCTCAGAAGTTGATCGACGTCCAGCATCTTGCAAGGCTACAGGAAGAGATCGTAGTGTACTATATGAGCTTGAGATTTACTTCTCGCCCACATTCTTCGACATCATGGTGCATCTGTTGGTCCATGTCGTGGATGATATCATCCATCTTGGGCCCTAGTGATTGATTTTCATATTATTAGTTCTTACTTTGCAACAATTGATGATTAAAATGCTAAGGCGCCAGGTGTGCCTCGATTTTGGATGTGATCCTGGGGGCGGTGTCAGCGAGCCTTGTGACATGCACAAATACATATCGTGTGCATCCTACATGGCTCTCTAACACCGTCCCTATGATTTTTGTGTCCACTCAAAGTATGAGGCCCTGGTACTTGATGTTCATTGTTTTGGTTCTTATTTATTGCGATGGCCGATGATTAAAATGCTAAGGCGCCACTACAGGTGTGCCTTGATTTCGGATGTTATCCCATGGGTGGTGTCATTGAGCCTTGTGATATGCACAAATACATATCTTTTGCATAATACTTGGCTCACTGACCATCCCTGTGATTTTTTGTTCCACTCTAAGTATGAGGCCCTAATTCATATTTGTTAAAATGGATCTACAATGATGTTCATTTTGTTGTTTTGTAGTTTTTGTGAACATGCATGTCAACCATTTGCTTTCCATTGCAAAATATACTATCTGACTTGTGTACACAGATGGAAAAGTGGTACGTGGTGTACATAGGTTGGGTTCCAGGAGTCTACAACGAGTGGTCAGGACTGTCTAAAACAGGTGAACAAGTTCAGCGGCAACAACTACAAAGGATACAAGACTAGAGAGATGGCGGAAGCTAGGTGAAGGAACCACCTTCGAGAGGAAGATAGGTGGAAGAACCGGACGAAGGCTTTGGTCTTGGTCCCCGTCTTGCTCACCTCCGTTGCGGTTCTACTGTAATTCATTGTAGTTTAGATGAACACATGATTTGTAATGTGATGACTAACTTGCTACTCGATAAGTCTTGAATTCTAATTAATGTAATAAAGTATTACTATCACCGTCATTGTGTGTACATATACATGTATAATACCTATACAAATACGAGGGCAACATATAAAAAAATAATCGAAACAATATCAGTGCGCACCAAGTGTAGCATCAGTAGCGCACCGAAACGAATTACGCCATGGATAATGGAACTGTATCCGTAGGCAGCCATTATCCGTGGCGCGTGGCTGAGAATGCGCCACGGATATGCGAACTATCTCTGTATATACTAGCTTATATACGTGTATTAAATACAATACATGTACATAAGCTAGTATATATAGAGTCTAACACCCTCCATTAACCTTAACCATGCTTTGAGAAATTCAAAACGTTAATATTGCACTGACAACCCTCAAACTGTGGTACCAATAGTGGATTCGTGAAGATGCCAGCCAGTTAATCCTTAGAAGGAATAAACTTAATTTGAATTAGCTTATGTGCAACACGTTCTCTGACAAAGTGATAGTCAACTTCAATGTGTTTCGTTCAGGCATCAAGTACTGGATTAGAGAAAAGGTATGTAGCACCGATGTTATCACACCAAAAGACCGGTGGTTGATCCTAAGAGATCCCCAACTCTCAAAGAATATATTGGATCCATATAAGCTCAGCTGTGGTAGTAGCAACTGCTTTGTACTCAGCTTCAGTGCTACTGCGTGACACCATGGCTTGTTTACAAGCACTCCATGCGATAAAGTTAGAACCAAGAAACACTTAAAAGGCCCCTGTTGATTACCGATTATCTGAACTACCAGCCCAATCTGCATCAGAGAACGTAGAGAAAGCTCCTGAAGGTGCCGGTTGCAGATGCAACCCATAAGAAGCAGTCAACCGAATATAGCACATGATGCGCTTAACAACAGTCCAATGAGAATCTCGAGGTGCGTGAAGATACTGACAGAAGCGGTTGACTACATAGAAAATGTCAGGATGAGTGATCGTCAAGTACTGCAAACCACCAATTACACTACGATACTCCGTGGCATCATCAGCAGAGAGAAGAGCACCATCTAGTGCGAACAGTCTATTCGTGGCTGACATAGGGGTGGTGGTAGTCTTGCACTGGAGCATACTAGCACGCCGAAGTAGATCCAGAGAATATTTCTACTGGGTGAGGGTCAAACCAACATCAGAATGAAATACCTCTAGGCCGAGGAAAAAATGTAGATTTCCCAGATATTTGACAGCAAAATCCCCACTCAAGGAAGAAACCAGACGATCTGCAGCAGAAACATACGAGCTAACAAGGATGATATCATCAACGTACACCAACATGTACATCACTGTAGGACGCTGTAGGATAAATAGTGACGTGTCAGCCGTCAAGGGAACAAAACCATGAGGAAAAAGAGTTGCGCTGATGCGTGCATGCCACGCATGAGGAGCCTGCTTCAGGCCATAGAGTGTATTGACCATTCTACACAGATGCTGAGGACGAGTTGGATCAACAAAACCAGGAGGTTGGTGCATATATACCTCTTCTTCTAGGACAACATTAAGGAAGGCATTCTGAACATCCAGCTGTCGTAGAGACCATCCTCGAGTGACAATTAGTGATAACAGCAGACAAATAGTGCTGGACTTGACCACAGGACTAAACATGTCCTCATAATCAAGACCACAACACTGTTTGAAGCCTTTAGCAACCATTCTATCCTTATACCGTCCAATGGAACCACCAACATGTTTCTTGACTTTGAAGATCCACATGGAATCAATAATGTTGACACCAGATTTAGGTGGAACCAAACACCATGTGTCATTCTTGAGAAGATCTTGGTATTCTTGTTCCATCGTAGCACACCAGTGAGGAATACTCATCACAACCTGAAAATGTCGTGGTTCAGCAGTAGGATCCAACTTGGCTTGTGCCAAACAAGTTGCGATCCACGCAACCATGCCATTGGCGTGCTCACGTGGACGAAACACCCCACTTTTGCTACGGTATGAGTGTGCAACATAGTGGGTGCAAAAGGAGGTGCCCAGGTTAGCGGAGATGTCGATGGCGATGCAGTAGGAGAAGGCACCCGAGGCGACTCAACCTTGGATGCATCAGACTCAATCGGCCCACCGAAAGTCGAAGGTGACACCATCCCATGCAAGCTTGGCGGAGTACATCGTGTAGGCAGTGAATATGGTGGTGGACTGCTAGGCGGCGGCCCAACATAAACCGCACGAGACACATGCGATGGCATGGGCGGCCGCTAGGCCAAGGCATGTCCGAGCGATAACCGTTGGGCCGAAGCATGCGTGGGCGATGCATCTGGGTGCAAGTCCAGCACCGGGGTAGACCCTGCATGGGACATGCGAGGTCCAAGGTGATCGACATGCACCGGTGACGGGGCTACAATTTCTGGTAACGTGTCCTCCAGGAGTTGTAGCCAAGCACCTCTAACAATAGCTGCACCCCTGCACCATGGTTAGACAACAAACAAGGCGAGTGTGCAACATGAACAAATTGATTAGGCAACATAGGAGGTGATGGCACAAGTGGTGTGGACGTGGTGGCAGGAATCGAGAGTGTAGAGAAGGTAAAAACATGTTCATCGAAGCTAACATCCCGTGAGATATTGATACATTGCAAATGTATCTATAATTTTGATGCTCCATGCTTGGTTTTATATACTTTCTTGTGTTTTGTCCACACTTTGGAGTACTTTTCATATGATTTCTTGGACTAACCTATTAATAAGAGCCACAGTGTCAGCTGCCTGTTTTCTGCTGTTTTTGGTTCCAGGAAAGTCAGAAAATGAATATTCTCGGAATTGGACGGGACAAAAGTCAAAGTGCCTATTTTTCTGGAAGACATCTGATGCTAGAATACGAGACGGAGAAGGCCTGGGGGCCGGCCACACCACCTGGCCACACGGCCAGGCCTAGCCCGCGCCAGGGGGTGGTCTGGCCGACCCCAGCACCCCCTCGGCCGCTCCTTCCGCCTATATATGGCCCTCGGGACCAAAACCCTAGGTACCCAATCAAAAATCCATGAAAGAGTCTATAGCCGCCGTCATCTCCATCCCTAGATCGGGAGGGATCTGAAGCTCTTCCCGGCACCCTGCCGGAGAGGGGAATTCACCCTGGAGGCCTTCTTCATCATCATGCAAGCCTCCAGTGTGATGCGTGAGTAGTTCATCTCTGAACTACGGGTCCATGTAGTAGGTAGATGGCTGGTTCTCTTCCTTTGTGCTTTCATGTTTAGATCTTGTGAGCTCTGTTCATGATCAAGATCATCTATTTGTAATTCTGCATGTTGTGTCTGTGGGGATCCAATGGATATTGAGATGCTATTTCAGATTGATTATTGATTCTATCATGTCTTTGTTATTTGTGATCTTGCATGCTTTTCGTTGTTAGTAGCTATCTTGGCCAAGTAGATGCTAGCAACTCCAAGAGTTAGTATTTATGCTCGATAGTGGGTTCATGCCTCTGTTAATCTGGGAAGTGACAGGAATCTCTAAGGTACTAGATGTGCTGTTGCTACTAGAGAGAAAGCAACAATCCTTTGTTCATAGAACAATCAAATTGTTTACATTACACGCAATTCGTAAAGCAATAATCTGTTGCTTGCAACTTAATACTGGAGGAGGTTCGGATGATAACCTAAAGGTGGATTATTAGTCATAGATGCAGTTGGATGGCGGTCTATGTATAATGTTGTAATGCCCAATCAAGTTCCAAAGGAGTCAAGAGCATTAGTATATGCATGCATTGCTTTCTCGATGTTTGTCAATTGCCCCCCTGTAATTTGTTCACCCAGCATGTTATCTATCTTAAGGAGAGCCACCTATAGTAAACTATGGACCCTGATCCTTTCTTTTACATTCAATCTACAAACTGTTTACCGCTTTGTGTTTACTTTCTGCAAACTATTACTTCCTTCCATTCGATACGTTTAATCCTTTGTTTTCAGGAAAACAGGTGAGATTGACAACCTCATCGCAAGTTGGGGACAAAGTTCTGTGGTTGTGTTGTGCAGGTCTCCATGTTGCTACTAGCACCGGTAGTGCGCCCTGCCAAGGCTCAGCTAGCAACACCTTTGGGGTGTTTCCTTGCTCCTACTGGTTCGATTAAACCTTGGTTTCATAACTGAGGGAAAGCTTACTGCTGTGCTCATCATACCTTCCTCTTGGGGTTCCCCAACGAGCTCCACATCAACACTGAGCCATCATATATGCACATGGTTAGACGGTACTTGGAGGCATTTATACCCTTTGTGCATAGAACTATACCCAATAAAGACACATTTTTGGATCGATACTCAAGCTTGCGACTATTGTAAGGACAGAGGTGCTGCCAGCACGCACAACCAACCACTTTAAGAAAGGTGTAATCAGGAGCATCACCAAGCAATAGTTCTAACAAAGTTTTCATGTTTAGAAGACGTGTAGGAAGTCTATTAATTAATAAGAAAGCATGAAGTAGTGAAGGCATCACTCCAAAAATGAAACGGGACAGAAGCATGAGCTATCAAAGTTAACCCGGTTTCAACATTATGACGATGCTTGCGTTCCGCCAGCACTGTTCTGCTAGTGTGTATGTGGACAAGACACATGGTGAAAAATCCCAAATTTCTCAAATAAGGTATTAAGGTTGCGGTACTCTCCCCCAATCCAATTGAACATGAACAATTTTATGCTTGAGAAGCCGCTCAACATGTGGTTGAAATAGAAGGAAGACATTAAACACATCAGATTTGCGCTTAAGAAGATAAAGCCAAGTATCACATATGGTAGCCGAAGACTCTTGACTTGCTGACATGCATCCCAAATGGTAACATCTATATTACTAGACATAGACGGTAACTCATGGCGATGGAGAACATGACGAATAATAGGGGTCACCGGGTGACCCAAGCGGGAGCGCCACTAGGATGGAGAGACACGGACACCAATGAAGACTTGGAACACATTAGGAGAAGGGGACGACACATCAAGTTCATAAAGACCATGGTGATAGCGATCTCTAAGGAGTGTCCTTCGTAGCTCAGTCCTTAACAAAGAGATGAAACGGGTGAAATTCAACAAATACATTATTATCTTGACTAAGTTTAGGAACAGAGAGAAAATTTCACACGACGGACGGATGCAATTTCCTAGAGGTGTGTGTAAGAAGTGATGCATCTCCAACATGAGAGATGTGCATACCCGCCTCATTAGCTGTATGAACCTTGTCGTGCCCATGTTAGGCCTCTCGAACAGTGAGCTTGTCCATCTCACGTGCCGTGTGATCAATGTCTCTAGTGTCCAGGTACCAGACGGGATCTATAGGGTAGGATGGTGTGTATCGTTGTTGCGCCAGATAAGCTTGGCACTCATTACCTTTGCCATTATTTCTAAGACCAAGGAAATCAGTCTTAAAGCAATGATGGCAGTGGGATGCAACGTGGCCGTCAAGGCCACACAGCTGGCACGACGCTTGGGCACCACATGCCAAGAAGCACGCATGGGGACTCTCTCCTTCGATGGACATGACAGGGCGTAACTGCTGCTGCTTGGCGGGTGTCGGCGGTTTACCCCTCTAGGGGCATGGCGACAACGGGGCGGTAGGAGGGTTTCCCCCTCCCCCACGATAGGCGGCGTTGGCGGAGGAGTTTTCGGGGAAGCCGTTGGGGCGATGAGCTGAGAGGCGTCTATCTTGAGAAGGCATGCGTAGAGATCCTGTGGCCGTATAGGAACGACATGTTCCTTGATCACCTCCACCAGAGAGTCATTCACCATCGAGGCCTTGGAAAATAAACCCAGTAAACTCAGAATCACGAATAGGCTCACCAACTGAGGCAAGTGTATCTTCCAATTTCTTGACCTTCTTGAAGTAGGTAGTGATCGAGTCATTGTCCTTTCGGGTCTCACCAAGCTTTGCACGAATTGCCATGGTCTGAGGTGTGGACTGAGAGGAGAAGCTTGACTCCAGAACCTCCCACGCATCATGTGACGATGCAACCAGGCTAGCGACGCCCTCACCAAGGGAGGACTGGATCACCGAGAGGATTGCTTGATCTTGAGCAACCCATAGACGGTTCATCGAATGCGTCAGCGGTGGGCACGACATGGTGCCATCGACGAACCCCTTCAGGTAGTGGCTATAGAGTAGCGGAAGAACCTGAGCACGCTAGTAGTGGATTATCCGTCTTGAGTTTCATTGGAAGGAGATACGAGAAGTACAATGGCGGTGAAGGCACCGCCTCAAGTGCAACAGATGGGTCGGCACAGATGGGACCGCGGGTGGGGCGTACATCTGCAGTGCGCCATACGGAGCAGGGGCGGTGTGCAGCGACGAGGCGGCATACGGGGCCTGGCCGTGGAACACGCCATAGGATGGCAACGATGTGGGCGGCGGCCCATATGGGGAACCATACAACTGATAGCCCAAGTAACCGCCGTAGGCCGCGATGGCGATGTCGGCGGGAGCAGCCGTCAGGGCAGAGGCCAGAGGCGCCACGTAGGATGTGGCGGCGTGGGTCCCAAGCACGGTTGGTGCAATGTCGAATGGCGCGGGCATGAGGATCGAGCCGAGAAGAGTGCGCCGACCGATCTCGTCAGCGGAGGGCCGAACTAGGCGGCGGCGGCCGTCCGCAGCGCCGTCCCTCCATTGAGGAGGTGCGCCAGGAATGGCGGAAGAGGAGCAAGGGACACCAGGACGGCGGAAGCCAGCTGTGCGGCGGCCGAGGACGACGCGGCGATGGTGTCGGATGGCGCAAGCGCAGTGGAAGACATCTAGATCATGTTGTCATACAATGTGAAACAGTTGTTTTAGGGTTTTGTCGCACGACTCCCGAACAGGGGTCGGCTTTGCATTATATATGTACATCATTCGTGTACAATACAAATACTAGGTGGAAATACAATACACGTACAGAAGTTAGTATATACAGAGTCTAACAAGTACTAGTACGAGCTAATGGAAGAACACACTGGTCACTCCCCAACTACTAGTACTAATGGAGTACTAGTACAACATAAGGTGGCCCGGCCGGCCGGATGATCACTCGACGGGAAACATGACCTCGTTGGTGCGCAGCGGCGGGAGCGTCCGTGGCGGGTTGTACCGGGAGAACAGGTAGGGGCCCTTGACGACGTGCCCGTCCTTCTCCAACGCGGCCTTGAGCCTCTCCGCCTTCTCCGCCACCACCTTGTCCCCAGCGAGCCCGGCGAACCTCACCACCCCGTACTTCCGCTCCCCAACCTCCCGCAGCACCACCCGCTCGTCCGTCGGCCACGGCGTCTCCTCCACCTTGGTGTACTTGGACGGAAGCAGGAACTGCATCGTCACCTTCCCACTCTGGCTTTCCCGCCCCTCGGCCGTGGTCACCGGCGCCGTCGTCATGGCGACAGGCTCGGGCTCGGCGGAGGTGATGACCGGCGCCGTCATGGAGATTGCCTCCGCTTCGCTGCTGCTGCCGGACCCGGAGGAGCTGATTACCAGTGCTGCCGTGGCGGTCGCTTCTGCCTTGCCGCCGTCTGAGGAGGTGATCACCGGTGCTGTCATGGCCATCTTCTTGGGCGGCTTGGCGTTCCGCGGCTTGCCGAATGCGCCGACGTAGTCTGCAAGGATCTCGAGCGCGCCGTCGCGGCCGCGTTTCATCTCCTTGGAGTCGTAGGTCACCTCGGCGCTGACGCACGGCGGGTACTTGCGGATCTCGTAGCCGTTCCCGGCGTGGAGCACCTCGTGCTTGGGCGTGTCCACTGTGATCCTCCCAAAGATGATCTTGCCCATCGTCAAACCCATGGTAAGCAAGCAAAGCGCCAAAGCCTTTGATCGGCTGGGGATGGGCTCGTTGTTTAATGTTTAGGTGTTGGTGTTTGGCTTGTCGACTTTTGGGTTTATATAAGGAGGCAAGGAGCGGCGAGAGGCTCTGATGAGTGGATGAGGACATGAGGTGGAGGCGCGAGCGAGCTGCGCCACAAGTTGCTCGACGGACGCGTTTCATTTCAGGCACGTCCTTTCGAGGAATTTTCCTCACATCCGGCCCTTGTTTCTCCCCTTCCTCCCCCGTTCCGTTCAGCTTACTCTTCCGTTTTCCTATCAATTAGTGTCTAGAGTATACAGCTCTTAAGAGCTGGAACACCGGCTCAATCAGTGGGCGGCCTAATACTCTAGCATTTAAACCCATCCGTACAAATACCTTACAAAAACTGGCTGTACCAGTTTCACACTAATGTCCTAGCACAACTTATACCAAAGCTATTATGGAGAAGCTGGGTTTTAACCCTAGATGGACCAAAGTTATTATGGGCATGGCCAGATCAGTTTCTTTTCGGTACTTTTTAATGGAACGAAACTCGATGAATTAGGGATATTATAACTGGGACAAAAGGGAGTCTTCTCATGACCTGAGCCTTTTTAACCGTTCGATCATCCTCCCTCACAAATTTCTGGCCGTTAGATGAACCCTCCATCCCGTAGTGGACCGGATATCCCTTGAGCAGCTACTCTAGACATCAAATCGGCATATTGTGGTTAACTAGGCCCAAAACCCCTTCCCCGACCACTAAAGCCTACCCTCAATCCAGCGACCACGGGCCCATCTACTAACCTCATTTGTCTCGAAAAAACTAACCACCTACAGTCCTACCTGAATCGATGAAAAATAACTTTTGCTAGGAGAGATTTGGGGCGAACGAAGCGGCGACAACGGAGATGCGGAGGAGGGCGATCTAGGGGGTGTGGTCTTTGGTATCTGATGCGGGAGCGACTCCGCTTCCTCAATTAACGTGGCTGCTTTGAAGCCGGATTAAATTTCCAGTTGCTACAAACCAGTAACTGCCCCTACAAATCGACGTCAGCGAGTAACCTTGCCTATATATTCTGGCTGTGAGGGAGAACCAGAGAAGACGATGCTCGAGAGATGATAAATGGTGGTGTCTCCATGCCCTACGGCCGCCATGCAGCTACGTGGCTACGGCGGTACAGCCGCATCATCCTCCGCTTGCCTCCCTCTAGGTTTACAAAACTAGAGTTGCGGCAGCAAATCAGAGCACGAAGAGAAGGAACGCCTTCTTATTCTGCTCACCCTGAGGACAAGGAGGGCAACGACGCGGCGCCCAAGGCCCCTTCCGAAGGATTGATACAACTCTACTCCCAAATAGAGAGGTAGGTGATGGATCGATTCAGCTTTCCTCCCACATCGAAAGGTTGGATAATTCAGTGGTTCTCACCTGTTCACCACACACTTTCACTCAATCTAACATCTTGCTGGGTAGATGATTACAGAGGCTGCGAAGAGGTTGGACCGAAATCAAGATGAGTCGAGGCGCAAGTTCCTAGAGCCGTCTTTTGTTGTTGAGTTAGCTGGTTTGATTTTCGTTGGAGCTACTGCAGGTCACGTGCAGATTCTTCCTCGATCCATCTGTCATACAATTGGGTCGATAAACAATGCCTAATGAAAAAATTACCTCATCTAGCATAAGCGTGCTATGTTCAACTAATGGATCAACGGGATTATTAGCTTGAAGGTAGAGACATTTGATTTACATATGCTTTTCCATGTTTAAGGAATTCAGTGATATGATCATATGCCAATCTTATAATGTACTGTACAGCTCACGATGTAATTCCAAACTGCTTCAAACATAATTTGAATAGCTTTCTGAACAAATTCCATATGTTCCAATAGCACGCTTCAGACTTGTTTCAGCAATATCTACTATAAGAAGCAATCTCCTATACCCACCACGTAAATGCAAAACATGAGGTCACCAGCTGAGGAACTCAAACGATGGATGATCGATGTATCGCTGGGATGGACACTAGCCAAACTTCTCCATAAACCAAATATATACCTGACGTTACACTATGGCAACAATGTATTTACGTGAAACGATGTCAGCCACGTAGAATCACTAGAGCCTCTCCTTTTACTCTAAATAAGAGGGTTCAACTAACTAACCAGAAAATACGGATGGAGTTTTACTTCACTTGTCTAGCCTGCACATCTTGGAATATGTTAAAATCTCAATATATTTTTCTTCGATTCCTAACAAAATACTGCCCTCGTGGACGGGCGCGACAACGCGCGCCTACATGATCTAGTTCAAACCTACAAGCGAAATAAGATAGAGAGATCCTATCTCATCATACCTTTTTATTGGCAACATATATCCTTTTGTGCCTCTTAAAATCTAATCAATCATCGCACATCAGCGATATCAAGGTGGTTTCATCTACTCCGGTGGTTAATCACCAGTTATTCGCGGATGACGATCTGCTAGTTTTCACGGGGTAAAGATAGTGCGGCATCGGTATCAAACTTGTTGGAGTCCTATTGCGAAGCTTATGGGTAGAAAATAAATAAAGAGAAATCCTCTATATTTTTTAGCAAGGGTTGCCCTCAATCTCGAAGAGATGGAGTGATGAGTACTTTGGGGATCACTAAAGAGTCATTATCTGACCGCTACATGGTGTTGAACACTTGTTTTCAGTCTTTGTATTTCTTTATGTACCTGTCACATTGTGTACCCGTCTCTTAGGGCCTAGTCTAGCGATCAACCAGGATCGGATCTCAAGCACAATGTGCTCCCCTCTGCAATCCTATATATAATCTTTCCGTGAGATAATGAAAGTAGTTCGACTCTTGAGCTTGTTTCTCTTGGGTTCTTGGAACCCTAGATGGTTGTGTGGAGTTGTGGTGTGTTCTTGAGGCCTCCAATTGAGTTGTGGAGATTCCTCAAGCTTGTGGTCTATTGTGGCATTGTTCTTGGGGGTTCCAATTGTTGTGGAGTTTCCTCAAGCTTGTAGTCTTTGTGGCGTTTCTTGAGAGCCCTCCAATTAAGTTGTGGAGTTTGCCCCAAGCCTTGTACAGGTTCGGTGACCACCCTCAAGTGTTCCATAGTGGATTGTGAGTAGGCCTTTATGGCAAGCTCACGGGAGAATATGGTGAGCCTTTTGCGATGTCGGTGTGTTGCGTGCCTTCGCATCTTGGGGTGAGGCCTTGTGTGGCGTTCGGTGAGCATCGGGCCACCACACCTCAAGGTAAGCCATTTGTGGCGTTCGAAGTACATTGCGCCATCGCACCTCTCCAACAGAGACGTAGCTTCCTTGGAAGTGAACTTCGCAATAACAAATCATCATCTCGACGTCCATCGGTTATCACTTAATTGGGCCCTTTACTTATGCAATTTATATTGTGATAGCCTTCGTGCTTGAAGTATTATATCTTGCTATCATCTTGTTGCTTGTCTTGCTTAGCATAGGTTGTCGGTGCACTTAGTTGAACCTAGTGTTTGTAGGTTTTGTGCTCTATAAACTAAAAATTAGTTTTATTCCGCATTTATTAGAGCCTAAACCGTAATTATTTTAAAACGCCAATTCACCCCCCTCTAGGCGACATCTGTTTACCTTTCAAACCTACTCCAACATATGAACGATGCACAATTTCAAACACCTTCTTTCTGGTTTGGAATCCAAGATAAGATCAATTATAAGTTTCAAGTTCGATAAGACACGAAATCTGGTATAGCCACCGCCCTAGATAGAAAGCTAATGACATGAATGGACTAACAACATCAAAGAATCCAGACTCGGAACATAGAAATTAGCTATAATTTCCAAGCCGTAAACGATTTTGGCGAAGAGACCTTAGGATAGGTTGCTGAAACAAACGGAGGGGAGGACAGTTTTCATACTCTTTTTCTGCAGTAAGACCCAAGAAAAAGGAAAACCTTGTGGGGCGCAGGTCTAGTTAACATTCAAGGAGAATTCCCATCAGACTCTTGTTTGTTGGTTGGGATTTTGAAAAAGGCCATTTTCACAACGAAAGTCGTATGAAGGCAAAGCGGACAAGGGAAAATCTTTCAACCTCATTTCAGTTCGATCAAGATTTTGGAAACTTTGAAGCTCAAGGACGTGATTTCTCAAGGCTCTAGATTGAGTAGCGGAAGTAACTTTCGACTGTTCCAACTGAAATGGAAAAACCATTATCGCTGAGCTTTTGGCTTTTTGGGAATATATTAGTCCCATCTGATAGGGCTTGAATAGTGATTTCCCAAACTCAGGCATATTCGGTCCCCGACCGGTGGTGCTCTACCGGTACACATGTGACTTCTCGAGGCGCCCATTTCAATGTGCTCATCAGCACCTGACCCGAAGATGTGGATCATCCAAGGCACATTAGCATGGCGTACTCCTCCTGTTTGAATCGGAGTTCGAAACCAAACAAACTTCTCCTCGGGAGGATAGATGGGGCGCTCCTTCATACTTGTCTAATCACGTCCTTGATTTTGCGTTCATTAGTTCATTTGATTTTGCGTTTCAAATCCATTTCACGTTCATTAGTTCACTTGGTTTTGCGTTTCAAATCCAAAAAATCTCTCTTTTATAGATAGGATAGGTCGTCGACCGCATCTCCACATGACCCGCACCAATCCTCACTCGGTCCCGCCACCGACCCTGTCCACCACCCGCACCAATCCTCACTTAGCCCACTGATACGTTGCAAACATATCTATAATTTTTGATGTTCCATGCTTGTTTAGTATCTACTTTGCTTTGCTTTGTCCACACTTTGGAGTACTTTTATGCATTTTCTGGGACTAACCTATTAACAAGATGCCACAGTGTCAGTTGCCTGTTTTCTGCTGTTTTTGGTTCCAGGAAAGTCAGAAAATGAATATTTTTAGAATTGGACCGGACAAAAGCGAAAGTCGATATTTTACCGGAAGACTCACGGAGCCAGAAGACGAGACGGAAAGGGGCCACAGGGCGGCCACACCCCTCTTGGCGCGGGAAGCCCTAGGCTACGCTAGGGCATGGTGTGGGCCCCCTGGCCGCCCATCGACCTTGCCTCTTCGCCTATAAGAAGCCTCCCGATGCATAAACCCTAAATCGAGTAGCCTCCAGCCACGAAAAGTTCTGTAGCGCTGCTGCCACCGAAGAGGAGATTCGGGGGACAAAAAGTCTCTGTTTCGGCACCCTTCCGGGATGGGGAAGTGCCCCCGGAGCCATCTCCATCGATCTCCACCACCATCTCCATCGCCGTTGCTGATTCCCATGATGATGAGGGAGTAGTTCTTCCTCGAGGCTAAGGGTTCTACCGGTAACTATGTGTTCATCTCTCTCTCTCTATGCGTGATCATATTGTGATCATGAGCTTTGTAAGCAAGTAGATCTACTTTGCTACTCAAGTGCTTTAATAGATCTCTGCTCTCCCCATGTGTGTGAAAGTGACAGCGTGCACACCATGATGGCACTTAGGCTAGAGATTACAAATACTTGTTATGAGTTATATTTGGAGTTGGATGTTTCTATAAAATTGTGGTGTTTGTTGGGACCATCTAGAGCTCAAGGTGACAGTGTGGGGTTATGTAGATGAGTAGTATCATGAAGAGAAGATATTTATATGAGAGTGTTCACTAGTGAAAGTATGATCCCTAGGCCTTGTTTCTAAACATTGAAACACCATTTGCAATTAGATCTGTTACATGTTTGCTTGCTTTCATCTTTATTTCAGTTTGCCTTTAGTTTCTTCCACGCCATCAAGATATTTTCTGGCACCGCTGTCTTATATCCATACCACTTGTATTTCACTATCTCTTCGCCGAACTAGTGCACCTATACACCTGACAAGTGTATTGGGTGTGTTGGGGATACAAGAGACTTCTTGTATCTTGATTGCAGGGTTGCTTGAGAGGGGATACCTTTGACCACTTCCTCCCTGAGTTCGATAAACCTTGGGTAATATACTTAAGGGAAAACTTGCTGTTGTTCTACAAACCTCTGCACTTGGAGGCCCAACAACTGTCTACAAGAATAGAAGTGCGTAGACATCAAGCTATTTTCTAGCGCCGTTGCCGGGGAGGTAAGGTAAAAGGTACTCACATCCTCCGGTGTGAGTGCTCGAAGTTATTTCCTTTAGATTCTGCAATTATATCTTTTTGTTTCTTGTTTTTATTTTTACTAGTTAGGCTTAATGGAAAACAACAACAAAATTAGAGAGCTTTATAGTATTTATCTTGAGTTAGGACATGAAGTGTTCGAGGAGAAAATTAAAAAACCTATGGAATTTTATTTGCATGCTAACAGCAATGTTATTAGTATGAATTCTTTGGACACCATTATTTCTAATGCTATGGAAAAGTCTAAGCTTGGGGAAGCTAGTTTTTATGAAAATGATCTTTTTAGTTCCCCACCTTTGGAAGATAGCTATTCTATTGCTTATGATGATACCAAACGTCCAATATAAGATGATTACAATGATGAATATGATATTTTTAGTCCACCTACTATTGATGAGGCAATTAATTATGACTATAATATGCCTCCTATATTTGATGATTATGGTGATGAGAATAATAATGATAGCTATTTTGTTGAATTTGCTCCCACTACAATTAATAAGAATGACTATGCTTAAGTGGAGAGTATTAATTCTTTTATGGATGTGGCTCATGATAAGAATGTTTTATGTGATAGTTATATTGTTAATTTTATTCATGATGCTACTGAAAGTTATTATGAGATAGGGAAACATGGTTTTATGTATTAAGTTTCTCCTCTTTATGTTGAAAATCTTGAAGTTGCACTTGTTTTTCTTTACTATGCTTATTTCTTTGTGCTTTCATGACTTGTTTCTTTACAAGATTCCTATGTATAGGAAGTGGGTTAGACTTAAATGTGCTTTGAATTTGCTTCTTGATGCTCTCTTTTACTTAAATTCATATTTCTTATGTGAGCATCTTCTCAAACTATCATGCCTAACTTAAATGCGTTAAAGAAAAATACTTATTGGGAGATAACACAAAAGTTTTTCTTGAGTCTTGGAAGTTATTACTTCTGTAATAACCTTTCCTTATCCTTTTTATTTTCTTTTTGTGCCAAGAGTAACCTCTAATGAGAGAGAAGTAATGCTTGGGAAAGTTGCTGTTCCGAAACAGATTTTTGTGCTTCACCGTACAAATTCGTGTAAAATCTCTGTACGACGTTTTGAGGCGTGTTTTTTTTGCTTCTGCCCCAGGTTGTTATCTAACTTTAATTAGTTCAACACTTTTTGATTTAAGCAATAGAAGGTCTTTGAAAAAACTGGTTTTACCTGCTGGTCTGTTTTGACAGATTTCCGCCATTATTTGCATTTGCTTCTTGTTGGTTCCTTTTTGAGTTCTCTTTGGGGAATTGAGCTTTTCAAGGGAAGTGTTTCAGTAGCTTGTGTTTTAATGGAAGTTTTATTGGTGTTGAAACTGAACCCAAAGACTTATTATCTTGAGTGCACTAATGTTGCTAATAAAGATTGTGTGAAGTTTTGTATGAAGGAAAAAAATTCAGGTGTATGGAGAGAATGATGTAATGAGATGAAGAATGGACTAAAGCTCAAGATTGGGGATGCCACCCGTGTCACCCCAAGAAATATCCAAGAAGTACAAGCGTCAAATCTTGGGGATGCCCAAGGCATCCTCTTCTTCATCAATAAAAATCTCAGGTTTCTTCCAAACACTTCATTTTTATTGTTTCATGCAAAGTTGTGTTGTTCTTGGAGCGTATTCGTTTTCGTTTTTCGTTTTCTTTTGCTTGGTTTGCTTAGTTTGCTTGAATAAATTGGTTGGACCCCCTCATTCATACATTAGTTTTCAAATAAGATTGTTTTGATTTGGAGAAGAGTAAGAAAAGTTCATGCTTAAGTGGTAAAAAAGAGCTTGCTTTTGATTGTAGCCTATGCTTTGTCATGTCACACTTGATATTGTTTTGGCTTTATTATTAGTGATTTTTGCTGTAGCATGACATGTTATAAACAATTGAGATTGCTTAATGTGCCTTGAAAGAATCATGTGTTGTTTTAGCATATTAAAGCATAGTATTGTGGTATTCTCCTTTGATGCTTTATTTGGGTTGACTTGGCGCATGCTCACACCATGTTATGACTATCCCAAGTCACCATAATCCTTTATGATCCTTTAGTTTTCGACTTGTAATATCACTTTATGCTTTGATTAATGATGTTTTGTCACTTTGCATGATTATGGCCATTATTGCTCTCTTACTTGGTCGCTCCCAGTCTTTTGCTAGCCTTCATAACCAAGTATGAGTTCCACTCATGCATCCAACTCCTAAAACCAAGTTATTCCAAAGAGTCCACCATACCTACCTATTAGCATTTTCTATTCCAAGTATATTCATGTTTTTATCTACCTTCCGAATTAAACTTGTTATGGGAAAACTAGTGATTAAAGCTCTCACGAACTTGATGGCACACTTTACTTTCTTGCACTTAATAAACTTGAACCATTGCGTCCATCTTTGTTGCGTATATGTTGGCGCTTTATAAGTTGAAGTTAGCCCATGTACCATGGGGAATGCTTTCAACATTGCACTTGTACATTGTACCTAGTTGATATCATGTTCTTTTGCTTATGGATCCCGGCGGTGTGAAATAAAAGAGGAACTTGTAAGATCATGGAGTTTGTATGTGTGTTAGAGAAATGCCTGGGCTGCTAGCCTAAGCCATGCCTAATCATGGTGGAAACTTGCAGCATAACCATAATGAGCACTCTATGAAGCATCCTCAATAAAAACCTTTGCAAATAGCAAATAAAAAGATCGCTGAGATGCACATTGTATGCTTGCCTTGTCATTTTGATTATGGGATAGCTCATGTATCATGTGCAAGGGGTACCCCGTTGGCGGTTCTCTATGATACATATGTACTTACAGTGACAAGAGCTTACTTGTGACTAAAGTTGAGTAGCATGAGGTTCGGTCTTCGTAAGTAAGGGGCATGAGATTTCGGCTTATAACTTGTCAAGCATATCCTCTTAGTTGTGTCACTTTAACCTTAATCACCTAAAGATGCTTATGATAGGGGCAATGAGAGCTGAAAGCTAATAAGTACCATAACTTTTGGAAGCTCTTTATGAAACTTATATCTCTGCTTCCTTCTATGAAGGCCTTTCTTTTACTTTTATGTTGAGTCTCCACCTTCTATATTTATGCACCTACTTTGAGAGCATAGTGGCCATTCTTAGTTCTATGTGCATTGTCCGAAAACTTGTTGATTGATGCATAACTTTGATATTGCTTGTCCTTAAACTATTTGTATATAGTCACCCTTATGAACTTCGAAGGTGTCCTATGCATTTATGTTTGCTACTCTATGAGGGACAAGCTGAATGCCACTATGCTATGTTTTCTTTATGTGAAACAAACAAACGTCTTGCAAAGCATTGTTATTCATGATCTTTGTTTGTATCCTTTAATGTTGCATGCATAGTTACTATGTTTTATTGTTAGAACTTCATCTTTCACGCTCATGTTTAGAGTACTTTGATCCCAGCTTTCAATGCTTGCAAATGGTTTGATCTTGATTGTGATGGTGCATGTCACCTCAAAAATTATTCTTTCTTTTTATCACTTACCTACTCGAGGACGAGCAGGAGTTAAGCTTGGGGATGTTGATACGTTGCAAACGTATCTATAATTTTTGATGTTCCATGCTTGTTTAGTATCTACTTTGCTTTGCTTTGTCCACACTTTGGAGTACTTTTATGCATTTTCTAGGACTAACCTATTAACAAGATGCCACAATGCCAGTTGCCTGTTTTTTGCTGTTTTTGGTTCTAGGAAAGTCAGAAAAGAATATTCTTGGAATTGGACCAAACAAAAGCCAAAGTCGATATTTTACCGGAAGACTCATGGAGCCAGAAGACGAGACGGAGAGGGGCCACAGGGCGGCCACACCCCCCTTGGTGTAGGAAGGCCTAGGTCGCACCACGACATGGTGTGGCCCCCCTGGCCGCCCACCGACGTTTCCTCTTAGCCTATAAGAAGCCTCCCGATGCATAAACCCTAAACCGACTAGCCTCTATCCACGAAAAGTTCCGTAGTGCCGCCGCCACCGAAGAGGAGATTCGGGGGACATAAAGTCTCTGTTCTGGCACCCTACCGGGACGGGGAAGTGCCCCCAGAGCCATCTCCATCGATCTCCACCACCATCTCCATCACCGTTGCTGATTCCCATGATGATGAGGGAGTAGTTCTTCCTCGAGGCTAAGGGTTCTACCGGTAGCTATGTGTTCATCTCTGTCTCTATGCGTGATCATAGTGTGATCATGAGCTTTACTCTCCCCATGTGTGTGAAAGTGACAGCGTGCACACCATGGTGGCACTTAGGCTAGAGATTACAAATACTTGTTATGAGTTATATTTGGAGTTGGATGTTTCTATAAAATTGTGGTGTTTGATGGAACCATCTAGAGCTCAAGGTGACAGTGTGGGTTTATCTAGATGAGTAGTATCATGAAGAGAAGATATTTATATGAGAGTGTTCAATAGTGAAAGTATGATCCCTAGGCCTTGTTTCTAAACATTGAAACACCGTTTGCAATTAGATCTGTTACATGTTTGCTTGCTTCCATCTTTATTTCAGTTTGCCTTTAGTTTATTCCACGTCATCAAGCTATTTCCTGGCACCGTTGTCTTATATCCATACCACTTGTATTTCACTATCTCTTCGTCGAACTAGTGCACCTATACACCTGACAAGTGTATTGGGTGTGTTGGGGACACAAGAGACTTCTTGTATCTTGATTGCAGGGTTGCTTGAGAGGGGATACCTTTGATCACTTCCTCCCTGAGTTCGATAAACCTTGGGTAATCCACTTAAGGGAAAACTTGCTGCTGTTCTACAAACCTCTGCACTTGGAGGCCCAACAACTGTCTACAAGAATAGAAGTGCGTAGACATCATCCACCTGGTCCCATGACCGATTCCCCTTGACTGGCGTGCCCACCTGGTCCCCTACCTGATCTTCCTCGCCTAACACGCCCAGCCCCGCAATTCCTGGTCGCCCAACACCGCTCGGTATGCACCTGCCACGTGCACCTCTTCCGCCCAAAGCACGAGTGATACAACCACCCGACAACCTACACCGCATGGTTACCAGAGGCAAAACTGGTTATTCTATACCCAAACAATATTTTTCTCTCCAAGCTTCCACCACACATATTTCTCCCATTCCCTCTACATATCGTTCTGCGATAAAAGACCCCAAATTGGCACAATGCTATGCTTGATGAATTTAATGCCCTAATGCAGAATGACACTTGGTCTTTAGTTGCTCGTCCTGCAGGTGTAAATGTGGTGATAGCCAAGTGGATTTTTTTGCCACAAGTTCAATCCAGATGGATCTCTCCCACGGTACAAGGCACGTTGGGTGGCTCGTGGGTTCACCCAGAAGCATGTGTGGACTATGATGAGACTTTTAGCCCCGTTGTGAAGCCGGCAACCATCCGTGTTGTCTTCAGCATTGCCACCACTCACTCATGGCCCATTCATCATATGGATGTTAAAAATGCTTTTCTCCATGAGATCTTCAAGAAATTGTATATTGTGAGCAACCCTCCAGTTTCATTGACTCCACTCATCCTACTCATGTGTGTCGCTTGCATAAATCACTCTATGGCCTCAAACAAGATCCCCGCACTTGGTTTTATTGTTTCACCACATTCATTGTTTCCATTGGTTTTTCTACATCTAAGAGTGATTATTCTTTGTTCATACTCAAAAATGGTGCTTCCATTGCATACTTACTCTTATATGTTGATGATATCATTCTTACCGCCAACACCACCACCCTCTTACAATCCATCATAGACTCTCTTAACCATGAGTTCTCCATGAGTGATCTCGGTGACATACATAATTTTCTAGGCATTAATGTGCATCGCATAAACCATGGGATTTTCCTCTCTCAACAACAGTATGCCTTGTAAATTCTTGACCGTGCCAAAATGATCAATTGTAACCCCATAACCACTCCCATAGATATAAGATCCAAAGTTTCCGCCCATGATGGGGCCCTAGTAAGTGGACCATCTATAGGAGTCTTGCTGGTGCTCTCCTGTACCTCACACTCACATGCCCGATATTTCCTATGTTGTTCATCATGTGTGCTTATTCATGCATGATCCGCGGGATTCTCATATGCAAGTCATTAAACGCATATTGAGGTACATCAAAGGCACCTCTCATTTTGGCTTGAGTCATCACCGATCTTCTTCACTTGACCTCGTTGCATATTATGATGTTGATTTGGCTGGGTGTCATGACACATGCAAGTCCACCTCGGGTTTCTGTGTGTTCCTCGGTGACAACTTGGTCTCATGGTCCTCTCGACAACAACAAACTGTTTCAAGGTCAAGTGTGGGGGCTGAGTACAGGGCGGTCGCGAATTGCATCGCCGAGTCTTGTTGGTTGAGACAATTATTATAGGAACTCCATAACCCACCTTCTAGGGCTATAGTGGTTTATTGTGATAATTTTAGCGCCATCTATATGTCCTCCAATCCAGTTCAGCATCAGAGGACCAAACATGTGGAGATTGATCTTCATTTTATCTAGGATCGCATCGCACTTGGGGAAGCTTGTGTACTTCATGTTCCAACGAGTTCTCAATTTGCTGGCATCTTCACAAAAGGCTTACCGAACAACGTGTTCCAAGACTTTCATACCAGTCTGAACATCGCATATAGCATCGTCCTGACTACGGGGGGTGTTGAACACTTGTTTTCAGTCTTTATATTTCGTTCTATACCTGTCACGTTGTGTAATGTCTCTTAGGGCCTAGTCTATCGATCCACCAGGATCAGATCTCAGGCACAACATGCTCCCCTCTGTAATCCTATATGTAATCTTACCGTGAGATAATGAAAGTAGTTCGACTCTGCAATTCTGCCCATGGGAATGCCTACAGATTTTGGGAGCTCTAAGTATGACACTTTCAAGTATTTGAAGGATAGGGTGTGGAGTAAAGTTAAAGGTTGGTTGAAAGAATTCTTGGAGCGAGAGGAAAAGATGTTCTTATTAAATCTATGGCGTAAGCTAGAGAGGTCTTTTCTATGGCACGTTTCAAGTTGCTGAAGGGGCTTTGTGAGCACATTAAACCTATCATTAGAAAATTCTGGTGGGGGAGCAAGCAAGGTAAGAGAAAAGTGGATTGGGAGATGATGGCAATTGACACGACCAAAATATATGGGAGACTTAGGCTTCAGAGATCTATAACTGTTTAATCTAGCTCTTTCGGCTCTCGAGGCTTGGAGGATATTCCAAGAACCAGAATCATTGAGTATGAGAATCTTAAAAGCGGTCTACTATCCTAACTACATGATTTTGGAGGACGAATTGGAATCGGCTCCCTCTCAAATTTGTCGCTCAATTGTGGAGGGTGGAGATGTGCTAGCTAGAGGACTAGTAAGATGGACTGGTGATGGGAGAACAACGGATATATGACTCAACAATTGGGACACCATGTTGATCCCTATTGCATGTCTAAAGGAGGATCCACCTAAAAAGTTAGTTATTTGATTGACTCATCTTCGATGTCATGGAATGAGGATTTGGTTCGTGAAGTGTTCCTCTCAATGCACGTGTAAACCATCCTAAATATTCCTACACTAGTACAGATCGGGCCTATCAAGGCCCGGTCACACACGGAAAGCCCTTTCTGTTTGTGGTGTGCAAGATCGGTGATGCCAAAAAAAATCGACCTTATGCCCGCAGCCTAGGCAAGCTCCACCGCGAGGGTATCGCAAACTGACTGTTTTTCTGGACCATAACAAATATAAAGCACATGAAGGGGTATGCCAAAACCATTTGGTTAGGTGAGAAGCTCCCCTCGATTTGCTCCTTGTGAATCGTGTGCCTCTTATTTGCTACTTTTTCTTGAGTCTCGAGCGTTTCTTTTTCTGTGCACTTTCTCACACGGCGAGTCATAAATCCTAGTGTGCTTTACTCAAATTCCATAAGACGTGTGTGTAGCCTCTTCTTCTTTCTCCGAGTTCGGGACGATGCAGCTTCCCGAACGCGCTCCATAAAGAGCAGCACCATCGCGCCCTCTTGGCACACACCATCTCTACGGTAAACAGTTCGATATGCCTCATAGCAAGAAGACCGCTCGCCTTTATTATGTCTGGCAGGGCCCACCGATGAAGCACTGCCGTGATGAGAAGTACTCTCCTGAGGTGAAGGAGGAGCAAGCTCCAGAGGTTGGGGAGGAGGAGTACCTTGTCCCTCTGCCGGACCACGACGGAGGCTCCTCCGCCAGACCAGAAAGCCTTTCGCCGATGATGCCGAGGCATCAGGCTGTAGGAATGTGGAGGAGGCTCTGACGATGCAGAGGTATCAGGTTCTAGAGAGGGCGTAGGAGGCTTTGATGATACACATGCATCACGCACCGACGACGACGTCATCGACATCTTCCCTAGTGACGAGGAGGAAGCTTAGTAACTTAGCTATGTTTGATGAGGCCAATATATATGTATGTAATGTGAAGTTAGCGGTCTTTTTATAACACGAGAAGGGAAACTATATTTGATTGGAGCCCTTCCAACCGGCAGATACCCAAATATTATTAACGTTGTCTTTTGTAACAAGAAGAGCAAACCATGATTGATTGGTTCATACCCTTCTGGCCAAATATTATAAATTGATCTTCAAGTATCATATCGCAAATGTTCCTTATATGTAAAAAACATGTGTGATGGTAAGAATATGATGAGATTGATTTTGTGTGGTGTGCACGACCTGTGTGCAAGGCATACGATTATACAAGTTTAAAGCGTGTGCAATATTCATCTTCACAAACGGTTTTCCAACCTATGACCGTGCGTCTTGTTTGGGTCCAATAGGGCCTAGAAGAAGCAAACCCTACCATTTTTCCAATATATAGGGATAAATACCAGCAGAGACCGCATCCAGTCTCACTTTGACAACCGCCACCCCTCTTTAGTATAAGGATGAGGAGGGACCGCATCCGACGGAACCTTGTCATGATGAAATGCATATGGCACCGGTCAAGTCGGCTTGTCCTCGCCAGCTAGCTCCACCATTATCAACTCCCCGTAGGTATACATTCTTACCATGCATATTTAACTCATATGTAGTACGAGTCTATCGTGTAAGCACAGTTTGCAATACCTGATCCGATAGAACATTGTCTTAGGATCGTGTTTTCGCTTTTCATATTCATTAGCGAAGTTAGCAAGGCTGGATTCATTAGCATATTGTGTTTTGATCGGTGTGTATCTTATACATATTCTATTGCATGATTTGATTATTAGTTCTATATGATATGTGTGCATATCTGGATTGAATTGTTAGATATATTGTATATGACTGGATTTCATTGTTAGATCTTATGTGTGCAAGATCCATTATTTCCATCTTTATGTGCTTGCTTATGTTGAACGATATATTTCTGCCACAATCATCATCTTATAATAGGGATGATACTTTGGTGGTATTGCATAGGAATTTGACTTCCTTGGCCTTGCAAAAGAACTTCTGAGGATACATGAAAGTATATATATATGTAGGCACCAAAATAGATCTATTTTGCTTGAAGTATGTCACTGATTCACTTTCCTATATCTATGTATAAACAATTGAGAAGCATTCAAGTCCACGGGCTATCGAGAATAACCGTCGCTATTGTGATCCTATGTAGCACTGCTTAGGACATTTTTTTCATTAAGAGTGTCCTATGAAGTGTTACCAAAGTATCACAAAGGTGACGAGAAGATTACACCAAAGGTTCGTAACAAATGGAATATTACCAGATGTGGTGTGGAAGATGAGGCTAGCAAAACCTATCATGACGATAATGATGTAACCAAGAATTATTTTTAAAGTTCTCTGTTTAGTCGTTTGTATAGCTATCAATTGAATCTATATCAAAATACATGTGTACATATGGTTTATGAAAAAGTACAATCAAATAAAATTCAGTTCTACTGATGTATTTGCACACAATGTTGAGTTTTCGGTACAATTGGTATACATCTGCTACATGTTCATAGCTAAACCGTGTGTGATGCTCGAAATAACCATATGGCCTGGACTAAATAAACATGTGGCAAGTGAGATGAATACATAAGCTAAACTGACATACTCCATTTGCAATCATAGAACATACCAACGGTTAAGCACAAAAATGGGTTTGTGAAGGTTTGGTGTTAGCAAACGATTTTAAATCCCGAATTATTTCAAGATTCGCACACTGTCCGGGAAACCGCATGCATAGTAGAGGCTCATTGCATACCCTTGGTTAGCGATGGTTCGATTCATCGTGTGTGAAGGAATATTTCAACTGTGTGCGAAGGCCCGATCTGTACAAGTGTTATCAGTATAATGAATTAGCCGAATATTTAGGCATGGAACTAAGAACTAAAGGGTATATATTTTTTTAGAGAAAAAGGGTTTTACCCCCGGTGAGATAGGTATGATTACTCGGGTGCTTATGTTTCGTTACCCTATGATTGGATGAAGGGTTACGTGTTGGAAATATGCCCTAGAGACAAATAGTAATAAGGACTATTATCATATTTCATAAAGTGTATGCTTAAGTTTTATATCATGCTATAACTGTATTGAGAGGAAACATCAATACACGTGTGGTATATAAACAACCAGGGGTTCCCAGTAAAACTCTAGTCACTGGTTCATTGGTCAACAGATGATCAAGTTTCCTGATCATGTGGCATTTATACCAGTTGGAAATGGAGTCAACTTATTCTGAGAATGAGATGATGAACTACTTAGCCCAAAATATATCAAGCCCGTTGGGGAACGCCAAGAGGAAGGTATGATGAGCACAACCTCAAGTTTTCTCTCAGTTATGAAACCAAGGTTATCAATCCAGTAGGAGCAAGGAAACACCTCAAAGGTGTTGCTAGCTGAACTTTGGCAGGGCGCACTACCGGTGCCAGCAGCAACGTGGACACCTGCACAACACAACCACAGAACTTTTCCCCCAACTTGCGATGCGGTTGTCAATCTCACCGGTTTTGCTGAAAACAAAGGATTAAACGTATCGAGTGGAAGAAAGTAATAGTTTGCAGAAAGTAAATAAAAAACGGTAAACAGTTGTAGATTGATGGTAAAAGAAAGGACCAGGATCCATAGTTCACTAGTGGCGGCTCTCCTTAAGATAGATGACATGTTGGGTGAACAAATTATAGCGGGGCAATTGACGAACATCGAGAAAGCAATCATGCATATACTACTCATCTTGACTCCTTTGAAACTTGATTGGGCATTACAACATTATACATAGACCGTAATCCAACTGCATCTATGACTAATAATCCACCTTCAGGTTATCATCCGAACCCCCTCTAGTATTAAGTTGCAAGCAACGGATAATTGCATTATGCATTGTGTGTAAAGTAAACAATACGATTGTTCTATGAACAAAGGGTTGTTGTTTTCTCCCTAGTAGCAACAACACATCTTGTACCTTAGAGATTTCTGTCACTTCCCCAGATTACTAGAGGCATGAACCCACTATCGAGCATAAATACTAACTCTTGGAGTTGCTAGCATCTACTTGGCCAAGATAGCTACTAACAACGGAAAGCATGCAAGATCACAAATAACAAAGACATAATAGAATCAATAATCAATCTAAAATAGCATCTCAATATCCATCGGATCCCCGCAAACACAACATGCAGAATTACAAATAGATGATCTTGATCATGAACGGAGCTCACAAGATCTAAACATGATAGCACAAAGGAGAAGAACCAGCCATATAGCTACTACATGGACCCGTAGTCTAGAGATGAACTACTCACGGATCACACCGGAGGCTTGCATGGTGATGAAGAAGGCCTCCATGGTGAATTCTACCCTCCGGCAGGGTGCCAGGAAGAGCTTCAGATCCCTCCCGATCTAGCGATGGAGATGACGGCGGATATAGACTCTTTCGTGGAATTTTGATCGGGTACTTAGGGTTTCTGTATCGGAGGCATCTTATAGGCGAAAGGGGAGGCCGAGGGGGTGCTGGAGGCGGCCAGGCCAGCCCCTGGCGCGGGCCAGGCTGGGCCACGCGGCCAGGTGGTGTGGCGCCCGCTGGCCCCTCTCCGTCTCGTATTCTAGCTCCTTGTGTCCCTCGATGAAAAACTGACTTTGGCTTTTGTCCCGTCCAATTATGAGAATATTCATTTTTTGACTTTCCTGGAACCAAAAACAGCAGAAAACAGGCAGTTGACACTGTGTCTCTTGTTAATAGGTTAGTCCAAGAAAGTGTATAAAAAGTACTCCAAAGTGTGGACAAAACATAAGAAATTAGATAAAACCAAGCATGGAACATCAAAAATTATGGATACATTAGCAACATATCATGAACCAATACCCAACCTAAACATCATGACCCGATCATGTCACGAAGTTCAAATTATGATGATTAGAAATGGATCCTTATAGACTATTCCTTAGACCATGAGGCTATATCAATCACTGTCTCCCGAGAGTGCTTAGATAGCATCAAGCGTCACTTGGTAATACAGTGATTATAAAGGTGTGTTCAGATACTCGGAGGAACCGTAGAGGCAATATATGTTAAGAGCGAGATTTGTCTGTCCACGTGACGTAAAGATACTTAAGGGCCCACTCCAGAGAAGTTATATCCAATAGCTGTGCAGCGTGTGATTTGATCACAGGGATATCACTTGTCGGAACGAGTCAAGTAGCATTGTTCAGTAACGAGATTGAACACGACATGGTGATGTCATTGATCAGATCTCGAGCAATGCAAGTATCGAGAGACAAAGGGAATACGACACGACTGTCCCGGTTCAAACGATGAAAGATCTTCGTGGAACGCACAGGGGTCACATGGCCATCCAGGTCCCTCTGTTGATCATTAGTCCGAGAGTGTCCCCGAACCATAGGGTATCACGCTTAAGGGTTGGATGATGCTTAGAGAGTGTTTATAGGATCGGAAGAATCGCCGAAGAATAGTAGAGAGAAAACCGGAATGGTTTCGGTAAGTCCAGAGGATGTCCGGAGTGGAGGTGGAAGGTTTTCCATAGCCACAGAGATTGAATAATATGTGAATGAATGTTAAATATTGATTTAATCATTTATTCATAATTATTTAATAAAAGAGAAAATCAATTTAAAGGTCAAAAGGCTTAATGGGCCGATTCCGGAGGGAAGAGGGCCCATTAGGGAAAGGCAAGAGGGAGAAGGGCCAAAGGGGATGGTCGACGCCCTAGTGGGCCAGCCCCCCGCGTGGGGCCCATGGGGGTGGCCGGTGGCGCCACCCCCTCCCCCTCTCCTCTCCTTTAGTCCCATCCCGGGACTTTGAGGGAGGTAGTACCTCCCCTCCCCCTATATATAGTGGGGGTATTTGGCCAGATAATCTCTCTCTCTCTCTCTCTTTGTCTCATGACTGTGGTCCCAAGTTCGGACTGCACGAACGAGAGATATCTTCACCGTGGAGCACCGTCACGCTATGGGATTCGGATCCAGGAGCTCTACTTCCACAACTGCTGCTGGATCAGGGAAGCGGGAGTCATCATTAGGCACCAGATGTGTGTAACTCCCCGCGAGGCGTCACACTTGAGGCACTCAAGTCGTTGGAGCCGCAGGAGCGCAAGGACTTCATCATGACCTTGAGGTCAACTTTGGCTCGTCTACATCAACCACGCTCTCCTAAGCATTGACAACGCTTTTCGGTCTTTAAGGATAAGTTCGTCAAAAGACCCTCCTGTTACTACATTACTAATAGATAGGTCCTAGCAACATCAGGGGTTCAGGGGCGTAGGGTAAAAATTTATTGTTTTCATACGCGGAACCCCTACAGTGGTATTAGAGCTAGATCTATGCGTAGTAATGCTAGTACGGGTAGAACACACGAGATGTAGCATGTGGGCACTGATCTTTTAGTTGTTACCCTCCCACATGTACTTGTGTATACCGCAGTAATGCTTGATGAAGCGGCCCCCAACCGACTTTACGCGTTCATTCGCGAGACTGGTCCACGCTTGACATATGGCTTGTACCGTATAAAGTGGCTTTGGGGGGTGTCTGTCTCTCTCGCATTAGTTGGTATGCCATTTGCAACGGAGGGCTGATGACCCACAAGTATAGGGGGTGTATCGCAGTGTTTTCGATAAGTAAGAGTGTCGAACCCAACAAGGAGCAAAAGGTGTTGGCGAATGGCTTGGAGCAGGAATTCTCTGTAAATACTTAGCAAACGGATTTTTAGGGGTTTTTGATAATGCAGATAAATAAAGTACGAGTAAATAAAAGACAATAATAATAAATGCAGTAAGTGGTCCAATCCTTTCTTTAGCAAAGGACAAGCCGGTTGTATTACTTAAGATGACCAAACGTTCTTGATGATAAACGGGAATATCGTCAAGTGCTTTCACTTTATATAGTTGATTAATCTTCTTTAGTTTGCTAAGTGTTGTGTGGGTGAACCTGTGCTAATGTACCGACCTTCCTAGGACTAATACATACTTGTGATTATACCCCTCGCAAGCATCCGCAAGTACAGGAAAGTAATTAAGATAGAAACCTAACCACGACTTTAAACTCTAAGACTTTGACGTCCCTTGTGCAAAGGTTTCCTAACGGGGGTTCAGGTTTCTGTCACTCCAACAACCCCTACGATTAGTATCCAAATACACAATGCATTCCCCTAGGCCCATATAGGTGAAGTTTCATGTAGTCAACGTTCACATGACACCACTAGAAGAATAACACTATAACTTAAATAACAAACTATTGAATCTTTCTCAACACAATTCCACTACTAACAACATGACTTCTCCCATGTCCTCAAGAACTAAACGTACTACTCACCAGACATCATATGGATCAAGATCAGAGATGAAATAATGATAAATAACAATCTTAACATAAACAATAGTTCAATGGTTCACCCAATAGCATCAACTACAAGGAGTAATCAACACCAGGGAAAGTTTCCCCTAAGAACTATGCAAGATTCAACCCAATTGTTACAGCGGTATGGAGTGGTGATGATGGTGCTGGTGGAGATGATGATGATGATGATCCCGATGAAGTCCATCTTGATGGTGGTGTTGATGGTGACGATCTCCCCTCTCCGGGAAGAAATTCCCCCGGCAGAATTCTGTCTGCCAGAGAGATCTTTCTCTCTCTGTAGTTTTCCGCCCCCCAGAGGCGGCGGAATCTTTTTGTGGTCCCTCTCTAGGTATTAGGGTTCCATGGGGATAATATATGCCAAAGGGGAGAGATTGGAGTGGGCCAGGGTGGCCACACCACCTGCTGGCGCGGCCTAGGGATACCTGCGCTAGGGGGTGGTGTGGGCCCCCTGTGGCCCATCTCCACTCCCCCTTCTAGCATCCTTCGTCTTCTGGAAAAATAGAATTTTCCATGTATTTTCCCGGATTTTCTGATCTTCGCGAATTTCGCGTCCAAACAACACCTTTTCCATCAGAATCCTGACTGCAGCGGTCCATGCTCCAAAAGTCATCAACCATGCAAAAACAAATGAAATAACATAAGTATCATCTCTTAATGTGAAATATATCGATGAATAACAGTAAATTATTATAGAATAGTGATGCAAAATGGAGTATCAAGGGCCCTGAAAGGGGTGTAGTATAGACAACTACTTGATCAGCATTGTGGTGACAGTTCGTAGGTAAGAATGGTTCTTTTGCGAAAGCCCATTGAGCCACGTAAAACATGCAAAGATAAAGTAGAGGCGTCTAACTTTGTTTTGCGGGGGGGGGGGGGGGGGGTGTTTCTTTGTGATATGGTTGTGGTAAAGGTAAAGTGATTACCTTATGTTACGTAGTAGTAGAAAGTCAAGAAGGTGACGAACTACGACACCGGAAAGACACCGGTACCCTAATGTCTACGGCGCCGAAACCCTGGCGTGGAATCCGGTGATGACGGATGTAGATCACGACGTGAAGGACCATATCTCATCGCATTTACATTCAATGTTATTGTTTGTATAACTTGTGGTGTGCTAGTATTAGATACTCGACGGTAGCCTAATAAGATGATCCCTGTTAAAATTACCAATGACTGTGTTCCCCCTTAGTGTGCACCACCAAGAAAGTTCTTCGGTATGAGGCATGCCATGATGATCGGGTGTCAGACATATCTATGTTCGCATATAGTGGGTGTAAGCCATGTTGCACAGCGAATACACTAAAGTTGAGTTGGCGAGCCTAGCATGTTACAGAGACGTGGCCTCGGAACATGGATGGTCAAAAGATCGAGCATGAGTTGCATGAATGATGTGAACGACATTTAGCGTCCACCCTAGAACCCACATTGATGGCCGTGATGATCGGGGGAGGTGTGGGGAAAAGGGGTCGTGTTATCACTAGGAACCCTTCAGGGGATAGGTGTTTCTGAGTGGAGTTATTATTAACTCATTTAATTATAAACTTAGTTTAAATTCCTTTTGCAATTATAAATGTAGAAAATGGTTCTCCCTGATGCTACCTTTCCTGTTGACGATTGGTTAGAAGGAGAGAAGCTCAGATTCGATGGATCAAACTTCTCTATATGGGTTGTGCGTCTCCACGTTCTCCTTAGCAAGAATAACATGGTCGACTACATACTCGACGAGATGGATTTGGAGCAGCCATGTTTCTATGAGACCCCAGAGCAGAAGGAAGACCGCTATAACCATCGGGAGATGGCCTCCTTCATTTCAGTTACAATGCGTTTCGGAATGGTGGACGAGCTGTGGCCTGTCGTGGGTAATGTCAACCCTCGTACAGTAATGCTACAACTTAGGACACATTTCATGGAACAAGCACACATATGGGAGCATGAGCTGATGGGAGACTTCCTCTCCATTAAGATGGAGGAGAACTCATCACTTGACGACCACTTGGAGCGCATGCATGATGCCTACATGATGCCTACATACTTCGTAGATAGCTGGATGACGGGCTCTTTTGCAAACGGTGTAGTGCTGCGGTCGCTGCCACCAAACTACCAAGCACAAGTTAGGACTTGCACTATGAGAGGCGACGCGGAAACACAGGATTTCCACAGGTTCATATCACATCTCAGGAATGTGATGGTTGAACCCGTTGTCGCTGAGGTCATCAATGAAAAAGGTATATATTTGATATACAATTTTATAAATGTTATAATCTTGCAAACACATTTGCAGTGTTAAGTATATTTGATACTTGTTCTGTTTTACTGAAACAGGTCCTTCTGCATGAGAGGTGCTTGCTGGAGAGGAGGTGACGTTGCGTGTTGATGTCAAGCATAATGATGATGGCCAACGACACTCTCTCTCGACATTTATCATTTAGTTTATGTTTTAGGATGATTATTGTAATCAAAATTTTATGAACTTGTTTAGTGTGTTTCACACTTTGTGAGACGGTTATTCATATGAGCTTGTAACAAACAGTTGTTCCACTTTTATGAATGATTTCTATTTGTGTTCATATCTTGTTTGATTATGTGTGGATTATCCTTGTTTTGAAACTAATTGATAATACATGAACATTTGTAAAACACTGAAATGTCTTGAAAAATACCCAACTTAATGATATGTTCATGAATGAATGAAACCATTGTTTGAATTCAAAGTTATATGATAATATGTGAAAGTCATTTGATTACTTGTCACATATAAATCATGCCTAAGTTCAGCAAAATAACTTGAACACCGTGTATTACTTGAATACAAAGTGTTTTAATGAATTGTTAAAAGTAAATACATATTCGATGTATCATGTTTTAACAAAATGGTAATTATCATTGTATGATTGTTTTAATGTGTAAAGTAGTTTGATCAAACAAAGGGTATTAAACATAAAATAGAATCTAATTACTACGATTTGATCAATAGTAATGAAATTCAACTTTATAAGATTGGCATAGAAGAAATTATGGAATGCAAAGCGTTTTGAAATGTCAAAATGCAAAGCATCACAATGTGATATTAGATATCAAATTGGGTGAATAGATGGCGCCAAATAAATCGTTGTAGTATAGATGTAGAAACCATTAGTTAGAAATAGTTAGCACTCAATTAGAACATATAGTGAACCATCTGGATTCGTGAGACCAGCTCCATATCTAGTATGGATCGTCGTGAAAGTTTTGGGGTTATTTGATATAACCAAAACAATAGCGAATAAGTCCTTGTAGAGTATTCATTGGAAACTTTGAATACGAAATCCATAGCTGAAACCAAAAGAGAAGCAAAATTAGTATTGCTTGGACTTTGGTACATTTTTGAGAAAGTTCGCATTCAGTGATATTTCTCGATGATGGAGCAAATGGGAAGATAGTGAAAAACATGATGAGGATTCAAATCCCTGCATTAAAGTGTTGAGAAGCGCAACAGAAAATGTTCCTAAATGATTCTCTTCACAAAAGGAAAGAATCAATGATTATGATCATTGTGATTTTCCCCACTGGTGTTTTCACTACATGAAGTAGGATTCAAAATGTAACCCATATCTTGTATGGAGACATTTGTGAATCATTTTTCATGATTACCAGAATATGACATACCTACGAACTACTAAGGAAATAATGGTAAGCTAAAGATATGAGAAATCCCAAAGCAAAATTCACTTGAGATTAGAAAGCAATTCATTGCTGAATCTTGCAAAGTAAAGGAGTTACTTGAATTTTCCCAAATGACTGCAAAGCCATAGTGGAAAAATGGGTGAATGGCAAAAGCACAATTTGTCAAGCATTACACAAATTCAAATGAATTTGATTCAAGTGTGTTGAATGTCTAGTGGATTTGAAACTAGTAAAGTACTAGTATCTCATAGTAAATCTCCAAGTTTGATATTTGATCAAAGTATTTTGAAGTCGTTCAAAATAGTGAGTGGATATGCAATTTGCATGAAATTGAGTGGGAGCTATAAAAGTCTTCCTAAAACAATATGTGAATGACATATTTTTGAGTGGGAGCAATATAAGTCTCAAATTCAAATATGTAGGAACATTGTTTGAGTAAGAGTAGTGACTCATACCCAAATATGTTGGGAACATATTTTGAGTGGGAGCTTATAGGAGTGATTCTTAAGTGTGAAAAGAATAAAAGCGCAAGTACCGATAAATAATTATTTATAAGGTGTAGAAGTTGATAATAAGTGTATTATGATATTATATAGTATTCCTTAAGGGATTCTGAAAAGGGTTCCAGAATAGAAGTTAATTAAGGAACTGGTCCTTAATAACTCAAGTTAGGAATAGTATAAAGTTTAACATCAATGGTTAAAAGAAAGAAAAGGATGATCATCATCCACTATGTTGAGACATAGGTTCTATCTTAGAAAACCATGATAGTAACTTAACATAATATATAATCCAAGAAGGAACGTTTAAAAGGTGATTAAGTTTGAATCACAGAATGTTGAGCTAAGTTCGTCCACAGTGTCTAATAGACACATTTTCCAAATCCATAAAGGATGGCATATCTTAAAAGCATAAAGAGTTATGTTATAAGGTTATATGTTGGAAACTCCTGTAATACCAACTAAAGTCAAGTAGGAAGCAAGGTGAACAAAACATCGAAAGTTGCACATAGTGCACTTATGTTTCGATAATTACATTTATAATAATAGATAAGGGTACCATCTAAAGTGTTGTATAATGTTATGGCAAGGCTAGTTCGCTTTTAATGTAGAATGATGTCTCCCAGGGCACAATGCCCATGATAAAGCCCTCGAGGTTGATCTAAAGTCATTGTAGGCTCCTAGAATCCGGCCTCATTTTGCTGCCATAGCGACGATGCATACACACAGATGTTATCATGTGATGATAAAGCATTAATGTCAATCAAGGTGACATTAGTAAGTTGCAAAGGATTTCAGACTATAAAGTACATGCCCAAGACATGCCCAAGACTCAACCTCTTCCATGAGCAAGCATGTTCAGGTTACCGGATATATCGTGCCAACGATTAAGAACAAATGCAGCTAGTTTATTTGTACTCTAGTGCAAGTGGGAGACTGTTGGAAATATGCCCTAGAGATAAATAGTAATAAGGACTATTATCATATTTCATAAAGTTTATGATTAAGTTTTATACCATGCTATAACTGTATTGAGAGGAAACATCAATACACGTGTGATATATAAACAACCAGGAGTTCCCAGTGAAACTCTAGTCACTGGTTCATTGGTCAACAGATGATCAAGTTTCCAGATCATGTGGCATTTATGCTAGTTGGAAATGGAGTCAACTTATTCTGAGAATGAGATGATGAACCAATACCCAACCTAAACATCATGACCCGATCATGTCACAAAGTTCAAGTTATGATGATTAGAAATGGATCCTCGTAGACTATTCCTTAGACCGTGAGGCTATATCAATCACTGTCTCCCGAGAGTGCTTAGATAGCATCAAGCGTCACTTGGTAATACAGTTATTATAAAGGTGTGTTCAGGTACTCGGAGGAACCGTAGAGGCAATATATGTCAAGAGCGGGATTTATCCACCCATGTGACGGAAAGATACTTAAGGGCCCACTCAAGAGAAGTTATATCCAATAGCTGCGCAGCGTGTGATTTGATCACAAGGATATCACTTGTCGGAACGAGTCAAGTAGCATTGTTCAGTAACGAGATTGAAAACGACATGGTGATGTCATTGATCAGATCTCGAGCAATGCAAGTATCGAGAGACAAAGGGAATAAGACACGACTGTCCCGGTTCAAACGATGAAAGATCTTCGTGGAACGCACAGGGGTCACATGGCCATCTAGGTCCCTCTGTTGATCATTAGTCCGAGCGTGTCCCCGAACCATAGGGTATCACGCTTAAGGGTTGGATGATGCTTAGAGAGTGTTTATAGGATCGGAAGAATCGCTGAAGAATAGTAGAGAGAAAACCGGAATGACAAAGAATTTCAAAGAAGGAATTGAAGAGAGTTTCAAAGAAGCTTGGTCTAGAATCTCTGATTTACATGAAAAACTGAACCTAAAATGACTCAAAGCTTGTTTCTTAGCAGTTTTTACTTTGGAACTTCTCTTTGCTATAGATATGCTTTGGATGCTGTAGCAGGAGGAGGTTTCCTCCAATGCAATGAGGATGAATCTTTTAAAGCCATAAAGAAGTTGGTCTTTACATATAACTTGCCTAGCAAAAATGATTCTTCCTTTATAAACATATTTGCTAGATTGAACACTCTTAAGACCCACACTGCTAGTTTAAAAGAATGCTATAACATGCTTAGAGAGCACCATGATTATGTTCCAATAAATTCTAAACCCTCAAAATGGCTTCCTACGGTAAAAATTGTTATAAATAATGAAACCTTTCATTCACGCTGTGATATCATGTGTGAATTCTGTCTTATGCCTAAAGATATCTATGAATCTTTGAGGACTTTCTAAAGGGGGAGAAGAAATACCTCTTGCTAATAATGCCACAATATTACCCATTGGAATAGCTAAAGGAGTGTTTACAAAAATTCTAGGAAAAGTGGTGTTTACTGATTATCTTGTTATTGAATGTGCAGGAAAAGGATAAATTACACTTAGAAGATCCCTACTTAAACTCCTTGGAGCAATAATAGATGTGGAAAAGGGCATCATGCACCTTTCTTCTCCACCAAACAATCACATGTTCCCCAAGGATAAGAACTAAGGTAAGAAAGGTAGGGCAAGAAATTTGGTTTTAATGCTTCTTAATTTGAGAATACTTGGTTCTTTTCTTGCTTCTTATGCCTAACTTAAAGGTGTTAAAGAAAAGTACTTATTGGGAGATAACCCAAAAGTTTTAGTTGAGTCTTGGAAGTTATTTATTCAGTAATAACCTCTCCTTATCATTTTTGTGTGGTTTTTGTGCCAAGAGTAACCTCTAATAAGAGAGAAGTAATGCTTGGGAAAGTTGCTATCCCGAAACAGATTTTTGTGCTTCGCTGTAAAAATTCGTGAAAAATATCTATACATCGGTTTGAGCTGTAAGTTTTTGTGCTTCTGCCCCAGGTTGTTACCCAACTTTCGTTTTCGTTAGTTCAACACTTTTTGATTTGAGCAACAGAAGGTCTTCGAAAAAATTGGTTTCTACATGCTGGTCTGTTTTGACATATTTCTGCCATTATTTGCATTTGGTTCTTATTGATTCCTTTTTGGGTTCTTTTTGGGGAAATTGAAATTTTTGAGGGAATTGCTATAGTATCTTATGTTTTTGGAAGTTTTATTTGTGTTGAAACTAAACCAAAAAGACTTATTATCTTGAGTGCACTAATGTTGCTAATGAAGATTGTGTGAAGTTTTGTATGAAGGAAAAAAATTCAGGTGTAAGGGAAGAATGATGTAATGAGATGAGGAATGGACAAAAGCTCAAGCTTGGGGATGCCACCCATGTCACCGCAAGAAATATCCAAGAAGTACAAGCGTCAAAGCTTGGGGATGCCCCAGGCATCCCCTTCTTCATCAATAAAAAATCAGGTTTCTTCCAAACACTTCATTTTTATTGTTTCATGCACAGTTGTGTTGTTCTTGGAGTGTCTTCATTTTTGTTTTTGGTTTTCGTTTGCTTAGTTTGCTTGAATAAATTGATTGGACCCCCTCATTCATACATTAGTTTTCAAATAAGATTGTTTTGATTTGGAGAAGAGTAAGAAAAGTTCATGCTTAAGTGGTAAAAAAGAGCTTGCTTTTGATTGTAGCCTATGCTTTGTCATGTCACACTTGATATTGTTTTGGCTTTATTATTAGTGATTTTTGCTGTAGCATGACATGTTATAAACAATTGAGATTGCTTAATGTGCCTTGAAAGAATCATGCGTTGTTTTAGCATATTAAAGCATAGTATTGTGGTATTCTCCTTTGATGCTTTATTTGGGTTGACTTGGCGCATGCTCACACCATGTTAAGACTATCCCAAGTCGCCATAGCCTCTATGATCATTTAGTTTTCGACTTGTAATATCACTTATGCTTTAATTAATGATGTTTTGTCACTTTGCATGATTATGGCCATTATTTCTCTCTTAGTTGGTCGCTCCCAGTCTTTTGATAGCCTCCATAACCAAGCATGAGTTCCACTCATGCATCCAACTCCAAATAAAACCAAGTTATTCGAAAGGGTCCACCATACCTACCTATTAGCATTTTCTATTCCAAGTATAATCATGATTTTATCTACCTTCCGAATTAAACTTGTTATGTGAAAATTAGTGATTAAAGCTCTCACAAACTTGATGGCACACTTTACTTCCTTGCACTTAATAATATTGAAACAATTGTGTCCATCTTTGTTGCATATATGCTTGCGCTTTATAAGTTGAAGTTAGTAGAACCATGTATCTTGGGGAACGCTTTCAACATTGCACTTATTATTCCGTTGATGTCATGATTCTTTTGCTTATGGATCTCGGTGGTGTGAAATAAAAGGGGAACTTGTAAGATCATGGAGTTTGTATGTGTGTTAGATAAACGCCTGGGCTGCTAGCCTAAGCCATGCCTAATCATGGTGGAAACTTGCAGCATAACCATAATGAGCATTCCATGAAGCATCCTCAATAAAAACCTATGCAAATAGCAAATAAAAACATCGCTGAGATGCTCATTGTTTGTTGCCTTGTCATTTTGATATGGGATAGCTCCCGTGTCATGGGGAAAGGGGTACCCCGTTGGCGGTTCTCTATGATACACATGTACTTACAATGGCAAGAGCTTACTTGTGACTGAAGTTGAGTAGCATGAGGTTCGGTACTCGTAAGCAAGGGGCAAGAGATTTCAACTTATAACTTGTCAAGCATATCCTCTTAGTTGTGTCACTTTAACCATAATCACCTAAAGATGGTTATGATAGGGGAAATGAGAGCTGAAAGCTAATAAGTACCATAATTTGTGGAAGCTCTTTATGAGACTTGAATCCCTGCTTCCTTCTATGAAGGCCTTTCTTTTACTTTTACGTTGAGTCTCCATCTTCTATCTTTATGCACCTATTAAGAGAGCATAGTGGTCATTCTTAGTTTAATGTGCATTATCCCAAAACTTGTTGATTGATGCATAACTTTGATATTGCTTGTTCTTAAACTATTTGTATCTAGTCACCCTTATGAACTTTGAAGGTGTCCTATGCATTTACGTTTTGCTACACAATGAGGGACAAGCTGAATACCATTCTCATTATGTGAAACAAACAAACGTCTTGCAAAGCATTGTTATTCATGAATCTTTTGTTTGTACCTTTTCATGCTACAACATAGTTGCTATGTCTTATTGTTAGAACTATATCTTTCATGCTATGTTAAAGTACTATGATCCCAGCTATCAATGTTTGACAAATACTTTGATCAAGTTTGTGATGGTGCATGTCACCTCAAGAATTATTCTTTCCTTTTATCACTTACCTACTCGAGGACGAGCAGGAGTTAAGCTTGGGGATGTTGATACGTTGCAAACATATCTATAATTTTTGATGTTCCATGCTTGTTTTATATCTACTTTCTTATGTTTTATCCACACTTTGGAGTATTTTTATACACTTTCTTGGACTAACCTATTAACAAGATGCCACAATGCCAGCTGCCTGTTTTCTGCTGTTTTTGGTTCCAGGAAAGTCAGAAAATGAATATTCTCGGAATTGGACGGGACAAAAGCCAAAGTCAATGTTTCACCGAGGGGAACACGGAGCCAGAAGACGAGACGGAGAGGGGCCAGGGGCCAGCCACACCACATGGTCGTGCGGCCAGGCCTGGCCCGTGCCTCGGGGTGGTGTAGCCGCCTCTGGCACCCCCTCGGCCTCCACTTTCGCCTATAAGAAGCCTCCAATACAGAAACCCTAAGTACCCGATCAAAATTCCACGAAAGAGTCTGTAGTCGCTGCCATCTCCATCCCTAGATCGGGAGGGATCTGAAGCTCTTCCCGGCACCCTACCAGAGGGGAGAGTTCACCCTAGAGGCCTTCTTCATCACCATGACTACCTCCGGTGTGATGCGTGAGTAGTTCATCCCTGGACTACGGGTCCATGTAGTAGCTAGATGGTTGGTTCTTCTCTTTTGTGCTACCATGTCTAGATCTTGTGAGCTCCGTTCATGATCAAGATCATCTATTTGTAATCCTACATGTTGTGTTTGCGGGGATCTGATGGATATTGCGATGCTATTTCAGATTGATTATTGATTCTATCATGTCTTTGTTATTTGTGATCTTGCATGCTTTCCGTTGTTATTAGCTATCTTGGCCAAGTAGATGCTAGCAACTCCAAGAGTTAGTATTTATGCTCGATAGTGGATTCATGCCTCTAGTAATCTGGGGAAGTGACAGGAATCTCTAAGGTACTAGATGTGTTGTTGCTACTAGGGAGAAAACAGCAATCCTTTGTTCATAGAACAATCGTGTTGTTTACTTTACACACTTTGCTTAATGCAATTATCTGTTGCTTCCAACTTAATACTGGAGGGGGTTCGGATGATAACCTGAAGGTGGATTTATTAGTCATAGATGCAGTTGGATTACGATCTATGTATAATGTTGTAATGC
The DNA here is from genome assembly GCA_916181665.1 of Avena sativa. NCBI lineage: Eukaryota > Viridiplantae > Streptophyta > Magnoliopsida > Poales > Poaceae > Avena > Avena sativa. The sequence continues at coordinate 619,415,718 of OV702288.1, read as the reverse complement.
CCAATCAAATCTCATAGGAGTCAAGATGACTAGTATATGCATGTATGCTTTCTCGATGTTTGTCAATTTCCCCACTATAATTTGTTCACCCAACATGTCATCTATCTTAAGGAGAATCACCACTAGTGAACTATGGACCCCGGTCCTTTCTTTTACTATCAATCTACAAGCTATGTACTATTTTCTGTTTACTTTCTGCAAACAATTACTATCTTCCACACAATACGTTTAATCCTTTGTTTTTAGCAAAACCGGTGAGATTGACAACCTCACTGTAAGTTGGGGCAAAGTTCTGTGGCTGTGTTGTGTAGGATTCCAAGTTGGAAACAACACCTTGGAGGTGTTTCCTTGGTCCTACTGGTTTGATAACCTTGGTTTCATAACTGAGGGAAAACTTGCTACTGTGCTCATCATACCTTCCTCTTGGGGTTCCCCAACAAGCTCGATCTAATTTGAGCCATCAGTTACCAGTCCATATGCCACTCGGAACCAAGTATGCATGATCATCGGAGACGCCATGACCCAGCAAGACTCCAATGGTAACCCAATTTTTAATCCTGATGATATACTTTCAAACCATAATGCAGGAAGTCATGACAATGAAGGAAGCCAAGGAAACAGGGGAGACCCAATAGCTAACCGTGCAAATCGGGAGGAAGAGCAACTACGTGGAGGTGAGAGGCAAACTCTCAGATTACTAGCCAGTGCATGGGAGAAAGCAAGAGCAACAATTTCAGGTGCAGTTCCAATGACAACGGATGCTACCCACTAAGACCTATTGGCATACCAATACCTGCTTCATCGCAAAAAGAGAGAATTACTCAGGATACAAAGGCAACTCGACAAAAGGAAAAGGGTCGCCAACGAATCTAGCATATGGCGAGCGCAGTTAAGCTCCACCCGAGGATCAAGGAGCATAACAGGAGGAGCACCGCCTAGGAGAGGGATGTCCATGTTGCGGGGTATCCCCGAAGAAGAGAGGAGCGGACTAATCCGAGACCTTGATCTATCATTCATGTCCATAGACCAAGCTGGAAATATCAAGGCAAAAACAGCTCAGGCAACCATTGTAGCCGCGTAAACATATCTAATTACAACACAACCCACACCCGATGATCCTCGCGTGACCCTTCACCACTCCACCCTGATAAATCTCAGCATGGTAGGAGAGTCTCCGTGCAAGCAGATAAAGGAACCACGCGATAACCCGACAGATCCCCACGCCGTCGCAGCAGCCCTCAGCATGGAGGTCATACCTAACGATCACGATCACCACATCGGGTCCACTTTTCAGAATCAGAACCACGAAATGATGCAAGAAACGACATCACCCAGCGACGGATCGACCGATCCAGAGAAGAATACAGCACCCGAAGATACTATGATGGTGAAAGCGAGGAAGAACAAGAATTATGCGGAGCCAGTTGCTTTACCTGACAAGTTCGCAAAACGCCGGTACCAAAAGATTTTAAGTTACACCAAGATCACCAAAAGTATAATGGTCTTCAAGAACCTGAAGCTTGGCCGACAGATTAACTAGAAACCGTCAGACTACAAGGTAGATCCAAAGCTACAACAATGCAAAGCTTGCAACTGCAACTAACTGGTGCAGCACGCTCTTGGCTAAAACAACTACCCGAAGACTATGAGCAGCTGGAACGATCTTGAGGACAAGTTTATCAGGAATTTCCATTCCACATTCAAGCGTGTTGGGGGATACCCCCAGGTAGGGTCACGCCGGGGTATAAAAGCCGAGTTAGTCGAGGTACGGCAAGGTCAAAGTGAATGCTGGCCGAGTTACCTCAAGGCAGGCCGAATCTTGGGGTAACCCAGACCAGGGGATGTCCACCTAACTGAGTCTCATCTGACTTAAGCCGTAAGCCAGATAGATGAATTTAACTTGTATGCAGGAACAGGTGTGACCGGATCAACTGCGATCCGGGTCATAGCAGGCTTCTAGGAGAAGGAAGGTATCTCGCTGGTCAAAAGTAGCCCCAGTACGCACTGCATGAGCGAAGCGCACAGGGGCAGGACCACCGAGGCGTGGCCGACAAAGGTGACGACGCCGATGTCGGCTGATGCAGGCGCCACAGAGGCTCACGTAGCCTCTGCATGGATGACGCGAGGGGAAAAGCGACCCGGTCGGCTTGCTATTTTGGGAGGAGGCATATTCCCTGGAATATGCCTCCACGTATGCCCTAAGTGGAGACCTAGCCACTCCTATATAAGGGGGGCTAGGGCCTTTGTAGAAGGGGTTGGTCTCATTTGGATAGAGCTTTACAGGATTGATCTCTATAGGCTAGTTTTACTTGGTTCCTGAGGGCTAGCTAGCGGGGAGAGTAAGAGAGTACCTTCTTCCTCCTCTCTCCAATATAGCTCGAGGAGCACTTGTAATCTGTGAAGTGAATCGAATACAAACCTTCTGTGTGAGGAATCACCTCACTATCCCTCCCTGGATTCCCCTAGTGCTATTAGTCCCCACCTTTAGCCTATCCATGGCATCTGCCGTGACACCACCACGACAGTTGGCGCCCACCGCGGGGCTTGCGGCGCTCGCAGGGGTCAAGATCTGAACGGGAAACCTCATCGGCACCGGAAAACGCATCGTCTCCGGGCTCGTTCAGCGCTTTGGAGCGCTGGACTTTGTCAGCGACAACGCTGGCTGCTTCGGCACGCGCCCACTTCAACGCAACAGCCTCTTCGTCAAGCTCGGTGCACACAAGGTCTACGTTGCTGTCGATGTGTCGTGCGTTCATCCGCGGCACGTCGTCGAGGCAAGGGAGCCACCCCTTAGCATGGTTCACGGGGCACGTATCGCTCGCTCCCCGGACCGTGCTGAGGTGATGATGACTGCGCCAGGTGCAGGCACAAGCAAGGATCCGACACCAGATCCAAAGGTAACACCTAAGGCACTGAGGAAAGGTAGAGGTCCTCCACTAGAGAGGCCTGAGAATGTACTGAGAGAAGCTATGGATAGCTTAGCAAACCCGGTAGCAGCAGTGGTAGATCCGGCTCAGGCACAGGCTAAGCTAGAGGAAACTAGGCAAAAAATTCTAGAGGGAGCGAAAAAGATAGCTGCGGCTCAGCAGTCGTTGAACATGACGCTGCGTGAGTACGCAAAGGCAAATAAAGTAGATGCTGTAAAAGTGAAGGGGAGAAATCTCATGAGTGAAATGAACAAAGAGGGTGATACTCGGATTGAGGAGTCAGAGAACTGTCTGTCCGTGGGGCTGCCGAAGTATAGTACCCCGGCGAAAAACCTCAGAGCAGCGTATGCAGCTGCGTCAGAGTTAGAGGGCCTAACAGGTGAAGCCCGTCAGAGACAGCAAGATAGGGCCAATGAGTTGGTTCGAATCGTGAATAGGCAAAATGAGGAATTGCTCAGGGCTAACCCGGAGAGAGCTAGGGCCTCCAAGATCGTTCATTCGGCGGTGGGTAACCCGGAGAAATCCGCTGGAGCCGCATCGTCTCCTCATGGTGGTCCTAGGAGAGAAGAGGTAGTAACCTCGGCCGGGAGAAACAAACAGATCATTCTGTATGACCCGACAAGGGCAGGAAAAGCAAAAGAGGTACAGAGAAACGATGATCGACGAAGCGTGAGCCGAGGTGAAGCTGGCCGAGGTAACCGCGACCAAGGCAATGCCGGTCAAGGAAACGCTGTAAATGGCAATGCCGGACAACACAACTCGGCAGGACAACCGCAGCAGCAGAATATACCAAGGCAAGAGCAAAGTGCCGGTCGAGGTATGCAACAGAGAGGTGCACCACAAGAGCAAGACTGGTACAACGATGGAGATTCGGAAATGGTGAATGCAGGATACCCAAGGCTGGACTATCATGTGATAGGGTCGAGATTGGGAAGCAGGGATCTGATGCCTGATGACGCCAGGTTAAAACTGGATCGACTGTATAGGTCGGAGCAGATTGAAAGTCAGGGTCCTCCGGGTCCCGCGTGTTTTGGACCCCGGATCATGAAGGAGCCACCGGTACCTAACTTCCAGTTACCCAGAGGCACAAAGACGTATGACGGCAGTACTAAGCCGGAGGATTGGTTGATAAACTATGCTACAGCTGTGAAAATTGCTACAGGCAACTTGAGATGGGTTGTGAGATACGTACCCCAGATGTTGGAAGGGCCAGCAAGGGTATGGTTAAACAATTTGCCGCCCGGAAGTATTAACTGCTGGATCGATTTTGAGGAAATGTTTATCAGCAATTTCTCAAGTACGTATCAGAGGCCAAATAGGCCACAGACCCTAGCTATGTGTAAGCAGAGACGGAACGAGACATACCGGGAATTTTTAACCCGGTGGTGTACCGTGAGAAACTCATGTGAGGGTGTGATAGAGTCGCAGGCCATAGCATGGTTTGCGCAGGGGTGCAGGTATGGAAGTGAGCTGTGCAGAAGTTGCAAAGGAAAATGCAAACCACTTTGGCAGAGATGATCCGGATTGCTGATTCGTATGCTTTGGGTGATCCGACTCAACCTAGGCTCGTGTCAAACGAGTCGAATGAGGAGTACTACCAGAGAGATGGAGCCAGATCATCCCGGAGGAATGATTACAGAGGTAAAAGAAGAGATGACAGACCGGATCACCGGTACAGTTCGCAACAAGTTGCAGCTGTGAATCAAGATCAGCCCGGAGCAGGGAGCAATCAACGTCAGAAAACTGGAGGGCAACAATGGACACCAAGGAATGATGGCAAGAAAACCTGGACGCCAGAGCAGAAGAAACAGTGGCAAGAAAAGAAGGACCGTCCGAGGTACACTTATGAGTCGATGTTGGATCAGCCGTGTAAATTTCACACGCCGAATCTGAGTAACCCAGCGGGTCATACAACAAGGCAATGTGAGTTGAGCGTAAGATAGAACAAGGTGGATCGGGGAATGTTCAGGCACCCCGGAATGATCAACCTCGGCAGGAGTTACCCCGGCAGCAATTGCTCTCCGGAGCGAACACGCAACAACTAATGTTGCCTCCCCCTCCGCCGAGGTATGATAGCCATGAGAGAAGAGATGCAGTGCATCAAATAGCAAACCAGCATGTAACTACCTCGGTGAATTACGCTCCTAGTACAAGCCTGGATGATCAGAAATGGTTGAAATAGTACGGTGGGGCCCAAATGCCACTCACAGGTAGACCTTTCGGCCGTCCCAACCATTTCCAAACATCGGGACAAGAACGGGCGGCGTAATCGGCAGGCGAAGGGATCAACTACATACACAAATGAGTATGTATGCAAGCCACCATACAACAGTACATCAGAGCCATTCCATCTAAAAAGAAAGGAAATATAGCAACGCCATACGGCAAGATCCAAATATCCTAGATAGATATAATAGTTTAGGATATCTCCTCATACATCAATCAACAGAGTATCAAGCGGAAGCGGAAGACAAAATCCGAGTACGGATAAGAAGCAAATCGGCATAAGATGCCCCATAAATAAGCACATCCCGCCCACAGATCTCACGGATCCCCGTTCCCGTAATCTCTACACCGAATGATTGTTGCCCACATCGTCCGTCTCTTCCACCCAGTATCCATCTTGCGAGTGTACCTGTTCATCTGAACCAATAATTTATCGTGTGAGACCCTAGGGGTACTCAGCAAGTCTTTATGCCTCTAAAGGGGACACAACCTGGGGTGACGCAATTGCAGCAAAATATAAACCCTAGCAATTCTATAGATACTCGCTAACCATCCGCCTAACCAGAGATAGACGGATGTCCGTGAATTAATAACAACAGTTATAACAGTAATAACGGTAATATCCACAGATCCATCCTCCTCCTCGCTTACCGATGAGGAAGCGGACGAACAACCCCCATCTGTTGGCAGTTTTATTAATCATTCCATGAGTGTTGTACTATTTACTAGTCAGGTACCTAGACTAGTCAAATTAAAAGCGGTACTTTAGTTATTCTTGTCTATGATCGAGAAACTGTGCTCCAAGTCGTCCATAACCGCGGACACGGCTTTCAGAAAGTTTTACCCTGCAGGGGTGCACAAATAGCAACACACACTCGATATGCCTCGGAAAAACCAAATCAAAACCCAACGAGGCAGTCACGACAAAGCAATCACAGGATTCAGAAATATTTCAGGGGGCCACCCCATTGAGCTACCCGCAACGAAGTTAGCCGACTCCGAGACGGCCTCAAGGTTTGCGTTAGTGGCTGTGAACGACTGGGAACCCGAAAATGTGACTGGGCTTGTCGACACCGCGAAAACACTCCGCTTTCCTAAACAGTACAGTGTGCAGTACCTCGCACAATTTAAATAAAGCAGTAAAGCATGGCATAAGTACAGGATAGTAAATGAAACCTCAAACTAGTTTGTGGCCCCAAGAAATAAGAATGAATCAAGCTCTGGCTCAGGGGGGTTCATAAGCCTCCCGGATGTGGATAGCGCGAATATTCAAGGAACAGGAATCAAGTACTCGGGGTCCTACGGGACACAAGTGAGCCTGAAAAACCAAATAGCGAATAGGGCTCACCGATGCCACTTTCATTAGTTATCCCATTACTACTCAAATTAAGTTGTATAGGTACCTCGTTATCCATCAGACACTCACATACCCTACACATGCTGTTCTACGACTCGCATGGCTCAAACAACTCCTGTAGTAATGGCTCATGGGAGGGAGGAACAAGCTTCGGTGGGGTTTAAAAGTAATGGCTATGCAATACTTGGGATTCATTTTTAATGCAATCGCGACTCGATGATGCAAGAATAAGATAGAGGCAATAGGTACTATATGTATGCAAGCATGTGGTAGTGCTTTCCTGGCAGCTCAGTTGAAGCAAAGGATGGATCTGGGTAGTGCTCCTGGTTCTCCTGATATATCCCCTGCTCAGCGTCTATTCGAAGAAGAACCAAACAAACAAGGGCCAACATAAATAAAGTGCACAAGCATATGAATAAAATGTGACAAGCAAACAATCATGCCATGATGAATGATGCACAATTTGCATGGCATTAAAGTAGCATGGCATAGGTGAGATGTGGAACACAAGAATAAACCATTTTATTTAGTTTTGGCCCCATTTTATTCTCATTTTAGTTGCTGTCCACATTATATTTATATGATGCATGCTTCAAAACAAACCAAGGAATGCATAAACAGAAAGGTCTCGTCGAGCTAATCGTTTTAGACATATCATTTATTAAATTTGGAGTTATAAAACAAAAGTTATTAATTTATTAAAGAAAAGGGGCATTTATTGTAATTTAAATAAACTTGGAATTTTAAAGGTTCAAAATATATTTTGGATTGCATATTTGAAATCCTCATATTTTTCTGATTTGAAAACATATATTATATGTTTAAATTGGATTTATATTTTGAAAGTTATTTAAAAACAGAATTCAAATTTGAATTTAATTTAATTTAAAAAGATTTGAATTTAAACAGATCACAGGCAAAGTACTTTTGTTACTCAGTCTAATCTAGCCACAAACGCTTACAGGTGGGGCCAGGCTGACTGGGTGTACACGCGCGCAGAGAAACGTTTTACACCGCAGCTGGATCTAGCCTAGAGGATGACAGGTGGCGCCAGGGTGCTCGCGGGGCCACGTGACAGCGGACGACCAAGGGGTGCCACGCGGCGCAGGGGGGGGACTGCGGGTTGAGCACAGGGTTTTGGAGGAGCCTTTTTACAAAAGCGCCACGAGGCTGACGAGTGGGCCACGAGGGAGCGCGGGTTAAGCATAAAGAGAGGCAGGGGGTTTTCAGCAAAAGAGCAGCCGCGGTACTGTACTTCTTCTCTCTCTGTCGACAAAACGGTGCTCGACACGGACGCGCGGTGCGCGGGGAATCGAACTGGGGACCTGGCAGCGCGCGCGGAGGCGACAGCCACTGGGCTAGGCGGGGGTTGCTGTCTGGGAGGCGGGCGAGGACTAGATATGGTTCTGTGCCTTGCGGGGGCGAGCAGAAGACAGTGCACTCCGACGAGCGGAGGCCGTTCGACGCAAGGCCCGGCGAGACTAGGGGGTACAGAGAGGCGGACCGTGTCAGGGGGTGGGGTTGCTCACCGCGAGGATGCTGACGGTGTCTGTTCGGGCCGAGGCGCTGGCGATCGCCGATGATGCAGAGGCCGGCGATCTAGGGTTTCCGGTGGGCGCGGCGCTGGTTCTGGCGGCTCCGGCGCTTCTCCTCCGCGACTGCGTGTATAGGCGGCCTCCCCGGAGTCTCCTCGTTCTCCTCGATCACCTCCCCGTCGTGCTCGTCGTCGGGAACGGTGTAGCCGCGAGGGGGCCGAGGGTTGCCGGCGATGGCGTAGCCGGTGGCGATGGAGAAGAGAGGGGGAGAGGCAGGGCGCCTTCGGGGTAGATCTGGGGAACCAGAGGAGGCGTGTGGCGGGGGTAAAGCAGAGGGGTAGAGGAGAGGAGCGTGGGGAGCAGGTGGATGTAAAAGGTGGCTCGGGTGCCACCTTTCTTCTCCTCCTCGCTCACGTGCTGGGGTCGGCAGGGGCAGGCAGGCGCATGGGGAGCTGGCAGGTGGGGTAGGGTGGTCTGGGAGGCAGGGGCAGGCTCGGGCTAGGGCCACAAGGCAGAGAGTGAGGGAGCTAGAGAGAGAGGGGGAGCCTCGGGTAGGTTAGAGCTAGGCTCGGGTAGAGCTAGGTTTGGAGCTAGGTTAGGGTTTGGGGGTTGGTAGCTAGGCAGGGAGAGGTGGCCAGGGAGAGAGGGTGGCCGGTGGGGCCAGCTAGGTGAGAGAGGGAGGTAGGGCCGAGAGAGAGGGGGACATGTTAGCTAGGGTTTGGTCATGGCGGGATTAAAGGAGAGAGGGGGGTGGCTTAGGGTTTAGGTTAGAGAGGGGGAAGGTTAGATGCTAGGGTGTCCTTTTGTCAAGATCAAGCCAAGCACAAACCAAACCCCAACAAGAACAAGACAAGAAAAGAGGGAAAAGGTGGTGATGGTAAGGATGGTATGGTGATGAGGTTTAGGCATGATCAAACAAGACCAAGCCTAAGGGGTAGAGAGAGATGATCCATTTTAAAAACAAATAAAAATCAAATGTTAAGCTAAAGGAGTACTTGCATGGGCCATGCATAATTAAGTAATACCATGTTTTATCTTTGTGGAACAAGATTATTTACATGGCATTTTCTTATGCATTCCAAAGTGTGGAGTAAGGCCCAAGCAAGAGAATTTTAAGGAAAGTTCCAAGTGGAAAATAGATGGAGATGATCATGTTTGAGTAAGCTTGGGACTTGCTAGTGTGTATGTGCCACTAGTCATTTAGTAAGTCCAACAATATTCCAACATGATAATAACCCCAAAACAATCCATATGGAAGCCATGAAAAAGGTTCCACTCACAAAGCATGCAAAGGTGGCCATGTGGCTCTCCACATTTCCATATTGTGAAAACAACATTATTGATATATGATGAGAGCATGTGGAAAAGAATTGGATCCATCCCAACCCACATGAGCTAGAGGTAAAACCAATAAGTGCCAAGCTCATATTTAGTTGGATGGTGGAATTATAAGGTGGTGAAAGAAAGGTGGTGGAGTTAATAAGAGATATGCCCCCAACTCAACTTGGGCATTAAACAATATATCAAGAACCAAATACAATATCAAGAGGCAAATACAATTAATAATGCAGATGAGATAAGAACCAAATGGAAAAGGGTTTTATATGATGATCAAATGCAAGGTGGCATGATGACATGAGCATGATATAATGATGATGCAACAATTATATATTTGAAGTAGCCATTATATTACTAGACCAAGTAGCATTACAATTGTTAGACAATTGGGATGCTACAACTCTCCCCCACTAAACAGGAATCTCGCCCCGAGATTCTAGGATGAAGAAGAAGACACAAAGATGGTAGGATACTTGGCACGGAGCTCATCTTCACGTTCCCAAGTGGCTTCATCAACGGAATGGTGCGACCACTGCACCTTGCAGAACTTGATGGACTTGTTGCGAGTCCTTCTTTCTGCGACTTCAAGGATTTTTGTGGGGTGTTCTTGATAAGATAGGTCTTCTTGGAGATTGATAAGCTCATGATCCACGGTCCTGCCGGGATCCTTGAAGCACTTCTTGAGTTGAGAGATGTGGAAAACATCATGGACCTTGAGTTTTTCCGGGAGCTCAAGAGCATAAGCAACTTCTCCTCTTCTTCCACGAACTTTGAAAGGACCGATGTATCTAGGAGCCAGCTTTCCTTTGATACCAAAGCGGTGCGTGCCTCTCATGGGAGTGACACGAAGGTAAACGAGATCACTAGGGACATACTCCATGTCCGTGTGCTTCCTGTCATAATTGCTCTTCTGGCGACTTTGAGCAATCCTCAGATTTTCAAGAATGATGTGAACCTTCTCCTCCGCTTGAGTCACAATGTCAGGGCCAAACAAGATTCTTTCACCTACACCCGACCAACCAATCGGAGTTCTGCATTTGCGACCATAGAGAGACTCAAATGGTGCCATCTTTAGACTTTTCTGGAAGCTGTTATTGTAAGAGAACTCAGCATAAGGAAGACATTCTTCCCACTTCATGCCAAAAGAGATGACGCAAGCACAGAGCATATCCTCCAGAATCTGATTGATCCTTTCGACTTGCCCTTGCGACTGAGGGTGGTAAGCTGTGCTGAAGTTCACTTTGTTCCCAAAGCATTTTGGAAACTCTCCCAGAACTTGGAAGTGAAGATGCTTCCACGGTCTGAACTGATCTCGAGAGGAACCCCATACAGAGAGACAATTCTGTTGATATAGAGCTCAGCCAACTGAATTGCAGAAATGGTTTCCTTGACGGGGAAGAAGTGAGCCACTTTAGATAGCCTGTCAATGACAACAAAGATTGCATTGTTGCCCTTCTGCGACCTCGGAAAACCAGTGATGAAGTCCATCTCTACTTTCTCCCATTTCCATTCCGGGGGTTTCAATGGCTGTAGAAGACCGGAAGGTTTCTGATGAACAGCTTTCACTCTGCGGCAGACATCACATTCCGAGACATACTTGGCACAATACCTTTTCAAACCAGGCCACCAATATTGTGTTTTCAAGTCCATGTACATCTTTGTGCTGCCAGGGTGGATAGAAAGAACAGAATCATGCGCCTCCTTGAGAACTTGCTCTCTCAAACCCGGGTAGTTCGGAACAAACATCCGGTGTTCAAAGAAAAGCGTGCCTTGATCATCGACGTGGAAGGACTCATACTTCGGGAGCTGAATCCTGGAGATGATCTTTCTTGTGTGCGGATCACCAAGCTGAGAAGAGCGAACCTTTTCTTCTAAGAGAGGTGTTGCTAGAAGGTTCTGGAGATACCCTTGTTCCACAATTTCCAGGTTGAGCTGACGGAATTCCTCGCACAAGAGAGGCTGTTGCTCTTCCATCATGAGGTTGTTGACATAAGCTTTGCGGCTGAGAGCATCTGCCATAACATTAGCTTTGCCCGGAGTGTAGTTGATGGTCAAATCGAAGTCATTGATTGCTTCAATCCATCTCCTTTGCCGAAGGTTGAGATCAGGCTGAGTAAAGATATACTTCAGACTCTTGTGATCAGAAAAGATTTCACAACGGTTGCCAAGCAAGTAGTGCCTCCATACTTTCAAAGCAAAGACAACTGCTGCGAGCTCGAGGTCATGTGTAGGATAGTTGATCTCATGCGTCTTCAACTGGCGAGAGGCATAAGCAACAACTTGTTTTTCTTGCATGAGGACCGCACCCAATCCATGCAAAGAGGCGTCACAGAAGATCTGGAACGGCTTGGATGTATCCGGAGGAACCAAGACTGGTGTGGAAGTGAGCTTCTCTTTGAGTGTCTCAAAGCTTGCTTGACATGCAGGAGTCCAAAGGTATTTCTTGCCTTTCTTGAGGAGATCGGTAAGAGGCTTCGCTATCTTCGAAAAGTTCTGAACAAAGCGACGGCAATAACTAGCCAAACCAAGGAAACTCCGCACTTCTTTGACATTAACAGGAGGAAGCCATTCAACAATTGTCTTCACAGTTTCCGGATTGACTGCAATGCCCTTGGAAGAGATGACATGACCAAGATAGGTTACTTGAGGCAGCCAAAACTCACACTTGGAGAACTTTGCATACAAACGGTTGTCACGAAGCTTGCTTAGGACACACCTAAGGTGTTCTTCATGCTCTTCTTGTGACTTAGAATATACTAGGATGTCATCCAGATAGACCACAACGAACTTATCAAGATACTCCATGAAAACCGAGTTCATGAGCCTCGAGAAGGTGGTAGGTGCGTTGGTGAGACCAAAAGACATAACCGTGTACTCATACAGGCCATAGCGGGTGGTGAAAGCTGTCTTTGGAACATCTTCCTTGCGAATTCTGATTTGGTGATAACCACTTCTCAAGTCAAGCTTAGAGAATACCACAGCTCCAGCTAGCTGATCAAAGAGATCATTAATCCGCGGAAGGGGATATTTATTCTTGATGGTTTTAGCATTGAGAGCCCGATAGTCAACACAAAGTCTATCAGTCTGATCTCGCTTCTTCACAAAGAGAGTTGGGCTACCCCAAGAAGAAGTACTGTGCTGAATAAAACCCAACTTCTCTTGTTCATCAAGCTGAAGTTTGAGTTCAGCCAACTCAGCAGGACCCATTTTATAAGGCCGCTTGGAGATAGGAGCGGTACCAGGTTCAAGCTCAATAACAAAATCAACCTCACGATCTGGAGGCATACCTGGCAACTCTTCAGGAAAGACATCTGGGAACTCACAGACCACCGGAACACTCTGAATAGCCTCCATAGAATCAACATTCAGAGCTGCCAAAGAGAAAAGCTGGATAGCAGGAGTCAGACTTGGAGAATAGACTATATGGCCTTCAGGAATCTTCAGAGAAACCGAGCGTTCAGCACAATCAATCACAGCTGCATTTGCTGTCAACCAATCCATGCCCAAGATGACATCAATGTCAGAATTGCCCAGAACAATTAAGGAAGCCGAGAACGAAGAGCCACCAATCTCAATTTGATTGCCATGGCTGACTTTAGAAGCTGCCATCTTTGCTCCAGGAGAAAGGACCATTAACCGCTTAAGGAGAGGATCCATCACTAACTCATTCTCATGTGCAAACTTGTGAGACACAAAAGAATGCGATGCACCAGAATCAAACAAAACTCGTGCAGGGACTGAGTTAACGGGAAGCATACCCATCACAACTCCAGGTGCATGCTCAGCTTGAGCGGCGTTGATGCAGTTGGCACGAGCAACAGTAGACCTGGGCTTGGTGTTGATGTTGAGAGCCCGAGGTGGTGGTGCACGAACCAAAGGAGAGCTTGCCGCAAATCTTGGAGGTGGTGGAGGAAGAGCCTTGTTCTTCATCGGACAGTTCCATTGTTGATGCCCAGAGTCTCCACAAGTGTAACAAGCACCAGGTGGACGTGGAGCAACGTAGCCAGGGACTCCGCCAGGCGCTCCAGGGTAGTGGTGGTTGTAGCCCCTGGGAGCAGCAGTGAGGAAGTTTGGTGGCCTTGCCGCGTAGCTTGAAGGTCTTGGTGGAGCCGGGAGCGACGGTGGGGTGTTAGGAACCCAAACATGACGCTTAGAAGGAACTGACATAGCTGAAGAGCTTGCTGCATCACGGGTGTGTTTCTTTGACTCCTCAAACACTTGCCTACTTGCCTCTTCCTGCAGAGCTGTATGCTGAAGTTCCAGAAAAGACGCCGGCCTTGCATGTGTGATTGCATACTTAATCGATGCATTGAGCCCTTGCCTGAACCTCTTTTGCTTCTTCTTGTCATCAGAGATCTCATCGCCACCATAACGAGAAAGGTTCATGAAATTCCTGATGTAGGTGTTGACATTATCATTGCCCTGCTTGAGGTTGAGAAACACTTCCTTCATCCTCTCCATGACAATTTCTGACAGATACTGCTCTTTGAAAGCTCCAGTGAACTGTCCCCAAGTAGGCTGAAAACCAGTGCAGTTTGCCTTGAGGTAATTCTCCCACCAGAGAGCGGCATCTCCCTTCAGAAGGTGAGTAGCACACTTTGCCCATTCTTGCTCGGGAACATCAGCAGTTGCCAGTAACCTTGACATCTCACGCAACCAATCATCAGCATCAAGTGGTTGATCAGAAACATCAAACTGGCGAGGGTTGAACTTCAGGAAGCTCTTGATGTCTCCTCGCTTAGGAGGTGGAGGTAGCGGCACAAACTCATTCCTCCTGACACTTTCCTCGAAACGCTGCTGGTTCTGCTGCATTACTGCCAAGGCATTGGCGATGCTTGACAACGCTGCCCCCAGTTCAGGTTGTATGTCCTCCTCAGAACGGCGTGGTGGTGCCATCCTGTGATTGATATAAAACACAAGTCAGTACTATGATGGAGAATAATAATAATCCAAAATAGTACCAAGATGGAATTAATCAAGATTAAAGGATACAATTTACTAAGATGATATTAAAATATCAACAAAGTTCAAAGCACCTAGGAGATATTAAGCATATCGCACACGACTGAAAAGGAGTGTGGTACACAAATATATCAAAGAAAATTTTTCCACAAATTTCGGCATTAAAATACCAATAGATGCGCAAAATCACTTAATGAATCAAGATTAGTGACTCTACCAACTCAATATACAAGAGCAATGATAAAAGTAGTGGTATGGTCGCGACTCCATCCCGCACTCAAATCATTACTCCGCACATGAACAAGTAAAACACATATCCCAACCCCTACTTCACAAGATAAACCTAAAGATTAGCAACTATAGAAACGAACATCCCACACAAGATAGCGTCGGTTAACAAAGAGCAAGACAGATCGCGTCGGTATACAACGAATCAGATAGATCACGTCGGTTTGCAAAAGCCTGTCGGTATGGAATGTACCAACAGTTGATAACCAAAAGGCCGATAAAGATAACAACTTGGATGCAACAGATAGACAAGGAATTACACACACACACAAACACACAACCTATGGTACTACGGAAACCCAGAACACGTGAATCCTAGTTTGAATTTAAGAAGAGGATTGAAACGTTACACTTCCTTACCAGAAAAGGTGGTGGTTGGGTAAGAAGAAAAGTGGAAGCAGTCCTACTCTCGCGTTTTGTTTTTCCCTAGTATACATAACTACCAAAAATATTTGCTAGACAGACAACGACCATTTGGCTGAGACCCTGAAGGTCGGGATGGCTCTGATACCAATTGTAACTACCTCGGTGAATTACGCTCCTAGTACAAGCCTGGATGATCAGAAATGGTTGAAATAGTACGGTGGGGCCCAAATGCCACTCACAGGTAGACCTTTCGGCCGTCCCAACCATTTCCAAACATCGGGACAAGAACGGGCGGCGTAATCGGCAGGCGAAGGGATCAACTACATACACAAATGAGTATGTATGCAAGCCACCATACAACAGTACATCAGAGCCATTCCATCTAAAAAGAAAGGAAATATAGCAACGCCATACGGCAAGATCCAAATATCCTAGATAGATATAATAGTTTAGGATATCTCCTCATACATCAATCAACAGAGTATCAAGCGGAAGCGGAAGACAAAATCCGAGTACGGATAAGAAGCAAATCGGCATAAGATGCCCCATAAATAAGCACATCCCGCCCACAGATCTCACGAATCCCCATTCCCGTAATCTCTACACCGAATGATCGTTGCCCACATCGTCCGTCTCTTCCACCCAGTATCCATCTTGCGAGTGTACCTGTTCATCTGAACCAATAATTTATCGTGTGAGACCCTAGGGGTACTCAGCAAGTCTTTATGCCTCTAAAGGGGACACAACCTGGGGTGACGCAATTGCAGCAAAAGATAAACCCTAGCAATTCTATAGATACTCGCTAACCATCCGCCTAACCAGAGATAGACGGATGTCCGTGAATTAATAACAACAGTTATAACAGTAATAACGGTAATATCCACAGATCCATCCTCCTCCTCGCTTACCGACGAGGAAGCGGACGAACAACCCCCATCCGTTGGAAGTTTTATTAATCATTCCATGAGTGTTGTACTATTTACTAGTCAGGTACCTAGACTAGTCAAATTAAAAGCGGTACTTTAGTTATTCTTGTCTATGATCGAGAAACTGTGCTCCAAGTCGTCCATAACCGCGAACACGACTTTCAGAAAGTTTTACCCTGCAGGGGTGCACAAATAGCAACACACACTCGATATGCCTCGGAAAAACCAAATCAAAACCCAACGAGGCAGTCACGACAAAGCAATCACAGGATTCAGAAATATTTCAGGGGGCTACCCCATTGAGCTACCCGCAACGAAGTTAGCCGACTCCGAAACGGCCTCAAGGTTTGCGTCAGTGGCTGTGAACGACTGGGAACCCGAAAATGTGACTGGGCTTGTCGACACCGCGAAAACACTCCGCTTTCCTAAATAGTACAGTGTGCAGTACCTCGCACAATTTAAATAAAGCAGTAAAGCATGGCATAAGTACAAGATAGTAAATAAAACCTCAAACTAGTTTGTGGCCCCAAGAAATAAGAAAGAATCAAGCTCTGGCTCAGGGGGGTTCATAAGCCTCCCGGATGTGGATAGCGCGAATATTCAAGGAACAGGAATCAAGTACTCGGGGTCCTACGGGACACAAGTGAGCCTGAAAAACCAAATAGCGAATAGGGCTCACCGATGCCACTTTCATTAGTTATCCCATTACTACTCAAATTAAGTTGTATAGGTACCTCGTTATCCATCAGACACTCACATACCCTACACATGCTGTTCTACGACTCGCATGGCTCAAACAACTCCTGTAGTAATGGCTCATGGGAGGGAGGAACAAGCTTCGGTGGGGTTTAAAAGTAATGGCTATGCAATACTTGGGATTCATTTTTAATGCAATCGCGACTCGATGATGCAAGAATAAGATAGAGGCAATAGGTACTATATGTATGCAAGCATGTGGTAGTGCTTGCCTGGCAGCTCAGTTGAAGCAAAGGATGGATCTGGGTAGTGCTCCTGGTTCTCCTGATATATCCCCTGCTCAGCGTCTATTCGAAGAAGAACCAAACAAACAAGGGCCAACATAAATAAAGTGCACAAGCATATGAATAAAATGTGACAAGCAAACAATCATGCCATGATGAATGATGCACAATTTGCATGGCATTAAAGTAGCATGGCATAGGTGAGATGTGGAACACAAGAATAAACCATTTTATTTAGTTTTGGCCCCATTTTATTCTCATTTTAGTTGCTGTCCACATTATATTTATATGATGCATGCTTCAAAACAAACCAAGGAATGCATAAACAGAAAGGTCTCGTCGAGCTAATCGTTTTAGACATATCATTTATTAAATTTGGAGTTATAAAACAAAAGTTATTAATTTATTAAAGAAAAGGGGCATTTATTGTAATTTAAATAAACTTGGAATTTTAAAGGTTCAAAATATATTTTGGATTGCATATTTGAAATCCTCATATTTTTCTGATTTGAAAACATATATTATATGTTTAAATTGGATTTATATTTTGAAAGTTATTTAAAAACAGAATTCAAATTTGAATTTAATTTAATTTAAAAAGATTTGAATTTAAACAGATCACAGGCAAAGTACTTTTGTTACTCAGTATAATCTAGCCACAGACGCTTACAGGTGGGGCCAGGCTGACTGGGTGTACACGCGCGCAGAGAAACGTTTTACACCGCAGCTGGATCTAGCCTAGAGGATGACAGGTGGCGCCAGGGTGCTCGCGGGGCCACGTGACAACGGACGACCAAGGGGTGCCACGCGGCGCAGGGGGGGGACTGCGGGTTGAGCACAGGGTTTTGGAGGAGCCTTTTTACAAAAGCGCCACGAGGCTGACGAGTGGGCCACGAGGGAGCGCGGGTTAAGCATAAAGAGAGGCAGGGGGTTTTCAGCAAAAGAGCAGCCGCGGTACTGTACTTCTTCTCTCTCTGTCGACAAAACGGTGCTCGACACGGACGCGCGGTGCGCGGGGAATCGAACTGGGGACCTGGCAGCGCGCGCGGAGGCGACAGCCACTGGGCTAGGCGGGGGTTGCTGTCTGGGAGGCGGGCGAGGACTAGATATGGTTCTGTGCCTTGCGGGGGCGAGCAGAAGACAGTGCACTCCGACGAGCGGAGGCCGTTCGACGCAAGGCCCGGCGAGACTAGGGGGTACAGAGAGGCGGACCGTGTCAGGGGGTGGGGTTGCTCACCGCGAGGATGCTGACGGTGTCTGTTCGGGCCGAGGCGCTGGCGATCGCCGATGATGCAGAGGCCGGCGATCTAGGGTTTCCGGTGGGCGCGGCGCTGGTTCTGGCGGCTCCGGCGCTTCTCCTCCGCGACTGCGTGTATAGGCGGCCTCCCCGGAGTCTCCTCGTTCTCCTCGATCACCTCCCCGTCGTGCTCGTCGTCGGGAACGGTGTAGCCGCGAGGGGGGCGAGGGTTGCCGGCGATGGCGTAGCCGGTGGCGATGGAGAAGAGAGGGGGAGAGGCAGGGCGCCTTCGGGGTAGATCTGGGGAACCAGAGGAGGCGTGTGGCGGGGGTAAAGCAGAGGGGTAGAGGAGAGGAGCGTGGGGAGCAGGTGGATGTAAAAGGTGGCTCGGGTGCCACCTTTCTTCTCCTCCTCGCTCACGTGCTGGGGTCGGCAGGGGCAGGCAGGCGCATGGGGAGCTGGCAGGTGGGGTAGGGTGGTCTGGGAGGCAGGGGCAGGCTCGGGCTAGGGCCACAAGGCAGAGAGTGAGGGAGCTAGAGAGAGAGGGGGAGCCTCGGGTAGGTTAGAGCTAGGCTCGGGTAGAGCTAGGTTTGGAGCTAGGTTAGGGTTTGGGGGTTGGTAGCTAGGCAGGGAGAGGTGGCCAGGGAGAGAGGGTGGCCGGTGGGGCCAGCTAGGTGAGAGAGGGAGGTAGGGCCGAGAGAGAGGGGGACATGTTAGCTAGGGTTTGGTCATGGCGGGATTAAAGGAGAGAGGGGGGTGGCTTAGGGTTTAGGTTAGAGAGGGGGAAGGTTAGATGCTAGGGTGTCCTTTTGTCAAGATCAAGCCAAGCACAAACCAAACCCCAACAAGAACAAGACAAGAAAAGAGGGAAAAGGTGGTGATGGTAAGGATGGTATGGTGATGAGGTTTAGGCATGATCAAACAAGACCAAGCCTAAGGGGTAGAGAGAGATGATCCATTTTAAAAACAAATAAAAATCAAATGTTAAGCTAAAGGAGTACTTGCATGGGCCATGCATAATTAAGTAATACCATGTTTTATCTTTGTGGAACAAGATTATTTACATGGCATTTTCTTATGCATTCCAAAGTGTGGAGTAAGGCCCAAGCAAGAGAATTTTAAGGAAAGTTCCAAGTGGAAAATAGATGGAGATGATCATGTTTGAGTAAGCTTGGGACTTGCTAGTGTGTATGTGCCACTAGTCATTTAGTAAGTCCAACAATATTCCAACATGATAATAACCCCAAAACAATCCATATGGAAGCCATGAAAAAGGTTCCACTCACAAAGCATGCAAAGGTGGCCATGTGGCTCTCCACATTTCCATATTGTGAAAACAACATTATTGATATATGATGAGAGCATGTGGAAAAGAATTGGATCCATCCCAACCCACATGAGCTAGAGGTAAAACCAATAAGTGCCAAGCTCATATTTAGTTGGATGGTGGAATTATAAGGTGGTGAAAGAAAGGTGGTGGAGTTAATAAGAGATATGCCCCCAACTCAACTTGGGCATTAAACAATATATCAAGAACCAAATACAATATCAAGAGGCAAATACAATTAATAATGCAGATGAGATAAGAACCAAATGGAAAAGGGTTTTATATGATGATCAAATGCAAGGTGGCATGATGACATGAGCATGATATAATGATGATGCAACAATTATATATTTGAAGTAGCCATTATATTACTAGACCAAGTAGCATTACAATTGTTAGACAATTGGGATGCTACAACTCTCCCCCACTAAACAGGAATCTCGCCCCGAGATTCTAGGATGAAGAAGAAGACACAAAGATGGTAGGATACTTGGCACGGAGCTCATCTTCACGTTCCCAAGTGGCTTCATCAACGGAATGGTGCGACCACTGCACCTTGCAGAACTTGATGGACTTGTTGCGAGTCCTTCTTTCTGCGACTTCAAGGATTTTTGTGGGGTGTTCTTGATAAGATAGGTCTTCTTGGAGATTGATAAGCTCATGATCCACGGTCCTGCCGGGATCCTTGAAGCACTTCTTGAGTTGAGAGATGTGGAAAACATCATGGACCTTGAGTTTTTCCGGGAGCTCAAGAGCATAAGCAACTTCTCCTCTTCTTCCACGAACTTTGAAAGGACCGATGTATCTAGGAGCCAGCTTTCCTTTGATACCAAAGCGGTGCGTGCCTCTCATGGGAGTGACACGAAGGTAAACGAGATCACTAGGGACATACTCCATGTCCGTGTGCTTCCTGTCATAATTGCTCTTCTGGCGACTTTGAGCAATCCTCAGATTTTCAAGAATGATGTGAACCTTCTCCTCCGCTTGAGTCACAATGTCAGGGCCAAACAAGATTCTTTCACCTGCACCCGACCAACCAATCGGAGTTCTGCATTTGCGACCATAGAGAGACTCAAATGGTGCCATCTTTAGACTTTTCTGGAAGCTGTTATTGTAAGAGAACTCAGCATAAGGAAGACATTCTTCCCACTTCATGCCAAAAGAGATGACGCAAGCACAGAGCATATCCTCCAGAATCTGATTGATCCTTTCGACTTGCCCTTGCGACTGAGGGTGGTAAGCTGTGCTGAAGTTCACTTTGTTCCCAAAGCATTTTGGAAACTCTCCCAGAACTTGGAAGTGAAGATGCTTCCACGGTCTGAACTGATCTCGAGAGGAACCCCATACAGAGAGACAATTCTGTTGATATAGAGCTCAGCCAACTGAATTGCAGAAATGGTTTCCTTGACGGGGAAGAAGTGAGCCACTTTAGATAGCCTGTCAATGACAACAAAGATTGCATTGTTGCCCTTCTGCGACCTCGGAAAACCAGTGATGAAGTCCATCTCTACTTTCTCCCATTTCCATTCCGGGGGTTTCAATGGCTGTAGAAGACCGGAAGGTTTCTGATGAACAGCTTTCACTCTGCGGCAGACATCACATTCCGAGACATACTTGGCACAATACCTTTTCAAACCAGGCCACCAATATTGTGTTTTCAAGTCCATGTACATCTTTGTGCTGCCAGGGTGGATAGAAAGAACAGAATCATGCGCCTCCTTGAGAACTTGCTCTCTCAAACCCGGGTAGTTCGGAACAAACATCCGGTGTTCAAAGAAAAGCGTGCCTTGATCATCGACGTGGAAGGACTCATACTTCGGGAGCTGAATCCTGGAGATGATCTTTCTTGTGTGCGGATCACCAAGCTGAGAAGAGCGAACCTTTTCTTCTAAGAGAGGTGTTGCTAGAAGGTTCTGGAGATACCCTTGTTCCACAATTTCCAGGTTGAGCTGACGGAATTCCTCGCACAAGAGAGGCTGTTGCTCTTCCATCATGAGGTTGTTGACATAAGCTTTGCGGCTGAGAGCATCTGCCATAACATTAGCTTTGCCCGGAGTGTAGTTGATGGTCAAATCGAAGTCATTGATTGCTTCAATCCATCTCCTTTGCCGAAGGTTGAGATCAGGCTGAGTAAAGATATACTTCAGACTCTTGTGATCAGAAAAGATTTCACAACGGTTGCCAAGCAAGTAGTGCCTCCATACTTTCAAAGCAAAGACAACTGCTGCGAGCTCGAGGTCATGTGTAGGATAGTTGATCTCATGCGTCTTCAACTGGCGAGAGGCATAAGCAACAACTTGTTTTTCTTGCATGAGGACCGCACCCAATCCATGCAAAGAGGCGTCACAGAAGATCTGGAACGGCTTGGATGTATCCGGAGGAACCAAGACTGGTGTGGAAGTGAGCTTCTCTTTGAGTGTCTCAAAGCTTGCTTGACATGCAGGAGTCCAAAGGTATTTCTTGCCTTTCTTGAGGAGATCGGTAAGAGGCTTCGCTATCTTCGAAAAGTTCTGAACAAAGCGACGGCAATAACTAGCCAAACCAAGGAAACTCCGCACTTCTTTGACATTAACAGGAGGAAGCCATTCAACAATTGTCTTCACAGTTTCCGGATTGACTGCAATGCCCTTGGAAGAGATGACATGACCAAGATAGGTTACTTGAGGCAGCCAAAACTCACACTTGGAGAACTTTGCATACAAACGGTTGTCACGAAGCTTGCTTAGGACACACCTAAGGTGTTCTTCATGCTCTTCTTGTGACTTAGAATATACTAGGATGTCATCCAGATAGACCACAACGAACTTATCAAGATACTCCATGAAAACCGAGTTCATGAGCCTCGAGAAGGTGGTAGGTGCGTTGGTGAGACCAAAAGACATAACCGTGTACTCATACAGGCCATAGCGGGTGGTGAAAGCTGTCTTTGGAACATCTTCCTTGCGAATTCTGATTTGGTGATAACCACTTCTCAAGTCAAGCTTAGAGAATACCACAGCTCCAGCTAGCTGATCAAAGAGATCATTAATCCGCGGAAGGGGATATTTATTCTTGATGGTTTTAGCATTGAGAGCCCGATAGTCAACACAAAGTCTATCAGTCTGATCTCGCTTCTTCACAAAGAGAGTTGGGCTACCCCAAGAAGAAGTACTGTGCTGAATAAAACCCAACTTCTCTTGTTCATCAAGCTGAAGTTTGAGTTCAGCCAACTCAGCAGGACCCATTTTATAAGGCCGCTTGGAGATAGGAGCGGTACCAGGTTCAAGCTCAATAACAAAATCAACCTCACGATCTGGAGGCATACCTGGCAACTCTTCAGGAAAGACATCTGGGAACTCACAGACCACCGGAACACTCTGAATAGCCTCCATAGAATCAACATTCAGAGCTGCCAAAGAGAAAAGCTGGATAGCAGGAGTCAGACTTGGAGAATAGACTATATGGCCTTCAGGAATCTTCAGAGAAACCGAGCGTTCAGCACAATCAATCACAGCTGCATTTGCTGTCAACCAATCCATGCCCAAGATGACATCAATGTCAGAATTGCCCAGAACAATTAAGGAAGCCGAGAACGAAGAGCCACCAATCTCAATTTGATTGCCATGGCTGACTTTAGAAGCTGCCATCTTTGCTCCAGGAGAAAGGACCATTAACCGCTTAAGGAGAGGATCCATCACTAACTCATTCTCATGTGCAAACTTGTGAGACACAAAAGAATGCGATGCACCAGAATCAAACAAAACTCGTGCAGGGACTGAGTTAACGGGAAGCATACCCATCACAACTCCAGGTGCATGCTCAGCTTGAGCGGCGTTGATGCAGTTGGCACGAGCAACAGTAGACCTGGGCTTGGTGTTGATGTTGAGAGCCCGAGGTGGTGGTGCACGAACCAAAGGAGAGCTTGCCGCAAATCTTGGAGGTGGTGGAGGAAGAGCCTTGTTCTTCATCGGACAGTTCCATTGTTGATGCCCAGAGTCTCCACAAGTGTAACAAGCACCAGGTGGACGTGGAGCAACGTAGCCAGGGACTCCGCCAGGCGCTCCAGGGTAGTGGTGGTTGTAGCCCCTGGGAGCAGCAGTGAGGAAGTTTGGTGGCCTTGCCGCGTAGCTTGAAGGTCTTGGTGGAGCCGGGAGCGACGGTGGGGTGTTAGGAACCCAAACACGACGCTTAGAAGGAACTGACATAGCTGAAGAGCTTGCTGCATCACGGGTGTGTTTCTTTGACTCCTCAAACACTTGCCTACTTGCCTCTTCCTGCAGAGCTGTATGCTGAAGTTCCAGAAAAGACGCCGGCCTTGCATGTGTGATTGCATACTTAATCGATGCATTGAGCCCTTGCCTGAACCTCTTTTGCTTCTTCTTGTCATCAGAGATCTCATCGCCACCATAACGAGAAAGGTTCATGAAATTCCTGATGTAGGTGTTGACATTATCATTGCCCTGCTTGAGGTTGAGAAACACTTCCTTCATCCTCTCCATGACAATTTCTGACAGATACTGCTCTTTGAAAGCTCCAGTGAACTGTCCCCAAGTAGGCTGAAAACCAGTGCAGTTTGCCTTGAGGTAATTCTCCCACCAGAGAGCGGCATCTCCCTTCAGAAGGTGAGTAGCACACTTTGCCCATTCTTGCTCGGGAACATCAGCAGTTGCCAGTAACCTTGACATCTCACGCAACCAATCATCAGCATCAAGTGGTTGATCAGAAACATCAAACTGGCGAGGGTTGAACTTCAGGAAGCTCTTGATGTCTCCTCGCTTAGGAGGTGGAGGTAGCGGCACAAACTCATTCCTCCTGACACTTTCCTCGAAACGCTGCTGGTTCTGCTGCATTACTGCCAAGGCATTGGCGATGCTTGACAACGCTGCCCCCAGTTCAGGTTGTATGTCCTCCTCAGAACGGCGTGGTGGTGCCATCCTGTGATTGATATAAAACACAAGTCAGTACTATGATGGAGAATAATAATAATCCAAAATAGTACCAAGATGGAATTAATCAAGATTAAAGGATACAATTTACTAAGATGATATTAAAATATCAACAAAGTTCAAAGCACCTAGGAGATATTAAGCATATCGCACACGACTGAAAAGGAGTGTGGTACACAAATATATCAAAGAAAATTTTTCCACAAATTTCGGCATTAAAATACCAATAGATGCGCAAAATCACTTAATGAATCAAGATTAGTGACTCTACCAACTCAATATACAAGAGCAATGATAAAAGTAGTGGTATGGTCGCGACTCCATCCCGCACTCAAATCATTACTCCGCACATGAACAAGTAAAACACATATCCCAACCCCTACTTCACAAGATAAACCTAAAGATTAGCAACTATAGAAACGAACATCCCACACAAGATAGCGTCGGTTAACAAAGAGCAAGACAGATCGCGTCGGTATACAACGAATCAGATAGATCACGTCGGTTTGCAAAAGCCTGTCGGTATGGAATGTACCAACAGTTGATAACCAAAAGGCCGATAAAGATAACAACTTGGATGCAACAGATAGACAAGGAATTACACACACACACAAACACACAACCTATGGTACTACGGAAACCCAGAACACGTGAATCCTAGTTTGAATTTAAGAAGAGGATTGAAACGTTACACTTCCTTACCAGAAAAGGTGGTGGTTGGGTAAGAAGAAAAGTGGAAGCAGTCCTACTCTCGCGTTTTGTTTTTCCCTAGTATACATAACTACCAAAAATATTTGCTAGACAGACAACGACCATTTGGCTGAGACCCTGAAGGTCGGGATGGCTCTGATACCAATTGTAACTACCTCGGTGAATTACGCTCCTAGTACAAGCCTGGATGATCAGAAATGGTTGAAATAGTACGGTGGGGCCCAAATGCCACTCACAGGTAGACCTTTCGGCCGTCCCAACCATTTCCAAACATCGGGACAAGAACGGGCGGCGTAATCGGCAGGCGAAGGGATCAACTACATACACAAATGAGTATGTATGCAAGCCACCATACAACAGTACATCAGAGCCATTCCATCTAAAAAGAAAGGAAATATAGCAACGCCATACGGCAAGATCCAAATATCCTAGATAGATATAATAGTTTAGGATATCTCCTCATACATCAATCAACAGAGTATCAAGCGGAAGCGGAAGACAAAATCCGAGTACGGATAAGAAGCAAATCGGCATAAGATGCCCCATAAATAAGCACATCCCGCCCACAGATCTCACGAATCCCCGTTCCCGTAATCTCTACACCGAATGATCGTTGCCCACATCGTCCGTCTCTTCCACCCAGTATCCATCTTGCGAGTGTACCTGTTCATCTGAACCAATAATTTATCGTGTGAGACCCTAGGGGTACTCAGCAAGTCTTTATGCCTCTAAAGGGGACACAACCTGGGGTGACGCAATTGCAGCAAAAGATAAACCCTAGCAATTCTATAGATACTCGCTAACCATCCGCCTAACCAGAGATAGACGGATGTCCGTGAATTAATAACAACAGTTATAACAGTAATAACGGTAATATCCACAGATCCATCCTCCTCCTCGCTTACCGACGAGGAAGCGGACGAACAACCCCCATCCGTTGGAAGTTTTATTAATCATTCCATGAGTGTTGTACTATTTACTAGTCAGGTACCTAGACTAGTCAAATTAAAAGCGGTACTTTAGTTATTCTTGTCTATGATCGAGAAACTGTGCTCCAAGTCGTCCATAACCGCGAACACGACTTTCAGAAAGTTTTACCCTGCAGGGGTGCACAAATAGCAACACACACTCGATATGCCTCGGAAAAACCAAATCAAAACCCAACGAGGCAGTCACGACAAAGCAATCACAGGATTCAGAAATATTTCAGGGGGCTACCCCATTGAGCTACCCGCAACGAAGTTAGCCGACTCCGAAACGGCCTCAAGGTTTGCGTCAGTGGCTGTGAACGACTGGGAACCCGAAAATGTGACTGGGCTTGTCGACACCGCGAAAACACTCCGCTTTCCTAAATAGTACAGTGTGCAGTACCTCGCACAATTTAAATAAAGCAGTAAAGCATGGCATAAGTACAGGATAGTAAATAAAACCTCAAACTAGTTTGTGGCCCCAAGAAATAAGAAAGAATCAAGCTCTGGCTCAGGGGGGTTCATAAGCCTCCCGGATGTGGATAGCGCGAATATTCAAGGAACAGGAATCAAGTACTCGGGGTCCTACGGGACACAAGTGAGCCTGAAAAACCAAATAGCGAATAGGGCTCACCGATGCCACTTTCATTAGTTATCCCATTACTACTCAAATTAAGTTGTATAGGTACCTCGTTATCCATCAGACACTCACATACCCTACACATGCTGTTCTACGACTCGCATGGCTCAAACAACTCCTGTAGTAATGGCTCATGGGAGGGAGGAACAAGCTTCGGTGGGGTTTAAAAGTAATGGCTATGCAATACTTGGGATTCATTTTTAATGCAATCGCGACTCGATGATGCAAGAATAAGATAGAGGCAATAGGTACTATATGTATGCAAGCATGTGGTAGTGCTTGCCTGGCAGCTCAGTTGAAGCAAAGGATGGATCTGGGTAGTGCTCCTGGTTCTCCTGATATATCCCCTGCTCAGCGTCTATTCGAAGAAGAACCAAACAAACAAGGGCCAACATAAATAAAGTGCACAAGCATATGAATAAAATGTGACAAGCAAACAATCATGCCATGATGAATGATGCACAATTTGCATGGCATTAAAGTAGCATGGCATAGGTGAGATGTGGAACACAAGAATAAACCATTTTATTTAGTTTTGGCCCCATTTTATTCTCATTTTAGTTGCTGTCCACATTATATTTATATGATGCATGCTTCAAAACAAACCAAGGAATGCATAAACAGAAAGGTCTCGTCGAGCTAATCGTTTTAGACATATCATTTATTAAATTTGGAGTTATAAAACAAAAGTTATTAATTTATTAAAGAAAAGGGGCATTTATTGTAATTTAAATAAACTTGGAATTTTAAAGGTTCAAAATATATTTTGGATTGCATATTTGAAATCCTCATATTTTTCTGATTTGAAAACATATATTATATGTTTAAATTGGATTTATATTTTGAAAGTTATTTAAAAACAGAATTCAAATTTGAATTTAATTTAATTTAAAAAGATTTGAATTTAAACAGATCACAGGCAAAGTACTTTTGTTACTCAGTATAATCTAGCCACAGACGCTTACAGGTGGGGCCAGGCTGACTGGGTGTACACGCGCGCAGAGAAACGTTTTACACCGCAGCTGGATCTAGCCTAGAGGATGACAGGTGGCGCCAGGGTCCTCGCGGGGCCACGTGACAGCGGACGACCAAGGGGTGCCACGCGGCGCAGGGGGGGGGGACTGCGGGTTGAGCACAGGGTTTTGGAGGAGCCTTTTTACAAAAGCGCCACGAGGCTGACGAGTGGGCCACGAGGGAGCGCGGGTTAAGCATAAAGAGAGGCAGGGGGTTTTCAGCAAAAGAGCGGCCGCGGTACTGTACTTCTTCTCTCTCTGTCGACAAAACGGTGCTCGACACGGACGCGCGACGCGCGGGGGAATCGAACTGGGGACCTGGCAGCGCGCGCGGAGGCGACAGCCACTGGGCTAGGCGGGGGTTGCTGTCTGGGAGGCGGGCGAGGACTAGATATGGTTCTGCGCCTTGCGGGGGCGAGCAGAAGACAGTGCACTCCGACGAGCGGAGGCCGTTCGACGCAAGGCCCGGCGAGACTAGGGGGGTACAGAGAGGCGGACCGTGTCAGGGGGGTGGGGTTGCTCACCGCGAGGATGCTGACGGTGTCTGTTCGGGCCGAGGCGCTGGCGATCGCCGATGATGCAGAGGCCGGCGATCTAGGGTTTCCGGTGGGCGCGGCGCTGGTTCTGGCGGCTCCGGCGCTTCTCCTCCGCGACTGCGTGTACAGGCGGCCTCCCCGGAGTCTCCTCGTTCTCCTCGATCACCTCCCCGTCGTGCTCGTCGTCGGGAACGGTGTAGCCGTGAGGGGGCCGAGGGTTGCCGGTGATGGCGTAGCCGGTGGCGATGGAGAAGAGAGGGGGAGAGGCAGGGCGCCTTCGGGGTAGATCTGGGGAACCAGAGGAGGCGTGTGGCGGGGGTAAAGCAGAGGGGTAGAGGAGAGGAGCGTGGGGAGCAGGTGGATGTAAAAGGTGGCTCGGGTGCCACCTTTCTTCTCCACCTCGCTCACGTGCTGGGGTCGGCAGGGGCAGGCAGGCGCATGGGGAGCTGGCAGGTGGGGTAGGGTGGTCTGGGAGGCAGGGGCAGGCTCGGGCTAGGGCCACAAGGCAGAGAGGGAGGGAGCTAGAGAGAGAGGGGGAGCCTCGGGTAGGTTAGAGCTAGGCTCGGGTAGAGCTAGGTTTGGAGCTAGGTTAGGGTTTGGGGGTTGGTAGCTAGGCAGGGAGAGGTGGCTAGGGAGAGAGGGTGGCCGGTGGGGCCAGCTAGGTGAGAGAGGGAGGTAGGGCTGAGAGAGAGGGGGACATGTTAGCTAGGGTTTGGTCATGGCGGGATTAAAGGAGATAGGGGGGTGGCTTAGGGTTTAGGTTAGAGAGGGGGAAGGTTAGATGCTAGGGTGTCCTTTTGTCAAGATCAAGCCAAGCACAAACCAAACCCCAACAAGAACAAGACAAGAAAAGAGGGAAAAGGTGGTGATGGTAAGGATGGTATGGTGATGAGGTTTAGGCATGATCAAACAAGACCAAGCCTAAGGGGTAGAGAGAGATGATCCATTTTAAAAACAAATAAAAATCAAATGTTAAGCTAAAGGAGTACTTGCATGGGCCATGCATAATTAAGTAATACCATGTTTTATCTTTGTGGAACAAGATTATTTACATGGCATTTTCTTATGCATTCCAAAGTGTGGAGTAAGGCCCAAGCAAGAGAATTTTAAGGAAAGTTCCAAGTGGAAAATAGATGGAGATGATCATGTTTGAGTAAGCTTGGGACTTGCTAGTGTGTATGTGCCACTAGTCATTTAGTAAGTCCAACAATATTCCAACATGATAATAACCCCAAAACAATCCATATGGAAGCCATGAAAAAGGTTCCACTCACAAAGCATGCAAAGGTGGCCATGTGGCTCTCCACATTTCCATATTGTGAAAACAACATTATTGATATATGATGAGAGCATGTGGAAAAGAATTGGATCCATCCCAACCCACATGAGCTAGAGGTAAAACCAATAAGTGCCAAGCTCATATTTAGTTGGATGGTGGAATTATAAGGTGGTGAAAGAAAGGTGGTGGAGTTAATAAGAGATATGCCCCCAACTCAACTTGGGCATTAAACAATATATCAAGAACCAAATACAATATCAAGAGGCAAATACAATTAATAATGCAGATGAGATAAGAACCAAATGGAAAAGGGTTTTATATGATGCTCAAATGCAAGGTGGCATGATGACATGAGCATGATATAATGATGATGCAACAATTATATATTTGAAGTAGCCATTATATTACTAGACCAAGTAGCATTACATCTGTTAGACAATTGGGATGCTACACAGCATCAGCCGGATCAGAGGTACCCTAGAAATGAGGGGAGGAATGAGTACAGGGAGCATCATCAGAGTTACTGTGTGTTTACCACTAAGGAAACAGATAGAAAGAGCTTGCAGCGCCGACATATGGAGGTCAATGCGGTAATGCCAGCAGTGACGAGGTATATGCCTTGGTCGGACCAGGAAATTACCTGGAACATCAAAGATCATCCCAAGCTTATGCCAAGTCCTGGTTCGTATGCGCTAGTGCTGGATCCGACATTCATTGGGCCTAACATCAATGTGAGGTTCTCCAAGGTACTGATCGACAATGGCAGTAGCATTAACATCATGTATGCAGATACAATGCGCAAGTTGGGTATCTCGGAGAACATGCTCCAAGCTACAAGGACAACTTTCCATGGCATTGTGCCAGGTATCTCTTGTGAGCCAATAGCCAAGGTCCGGGTTGACGTATTGTTCGGCACGAGAGATAACTGCCGAACTGAGAATTTGGAGTTTGAGGTGGTGAACTTGGAGAGTGCATATCACGTGTTACTCGGAAGACCAGCATTGAACAAGTTCATGGCAAGATGCCACATCAGTTATCTGAAGATGAAGTTGCCCGGGCCAAACGGAGTGATTACCATTGCGGGAGATTTCCGACGTTCCATCGAGTGTGCGTCGGCCGGGTCAAACCTAGCCGAGTCACTCGTGATTGCTCAAGAGAAAAGAAAAATCCAGGAGGTGGCGGCATTGGCTCAGTCCGCGCAGCAGTATATGCCGACGTTGAGTAACCCGCATGGAAGCGTTTCATTCCAAGCCACAAAGGATACCAAGAAAGTGCATGTTGATGATATGTTCCCAGAGCGCACCGTAACAATTGGTGTCGGGTTGAATGATAAATAGGAAAGCGAGCTCGTAAACTTCCTCCGTGAGAATCGGGATATTTTTGCTTGGTCCACACAAGACTTGCAAGGTGTTCCGAGGGAGTTGGCTGAGCACTCTTTGAACGTGAGACCCAAAGCAAGGCCGGTGAAGCAACCTCTCCGCCGCTTCGCCGAAGATAGGATAAAAGTCATTGGAGATGAAATAGCTCGATTACTAGCAGCAGGATTTATCATGGAAGTACTTTACCCGGATTGGCTATCTAATCCGGTGCTGGTGGAGAAGAAGGATGATCTGAATGTGGCAGTGGTTTGGCGTATGTGTATCGATTACACGAACCTGAACAAGGCGTGTCCAAAATATCCATTTCCACTGCCAATGATATATCAGGTCATAGACTCGACTGCTGGGTGTGAACTGTTGTCATTCATTGATGCATATTCTGGTTTCCACCAGATACCTCTGAATCCGGATGATCAAATAAAGACTGCATTTATCACCCCATATGGGGCTTATTGCTATCACACCATGCCGTTTGGTTTACGTAATGCAGGGGCAACGTACCAAAGATGTATGCAGAAATGTTTGCACGACCAAATAGGTCAAAACGTACAAGTGTATGTGGATGATGTGGTTATCAAGACCAAGGAAAGCAAAACGCTCTTTGACGATATCAGGCAGACATTCACAAACTTAAGAAGGTTCCGGATGAAGCTTAACCCGGAAAAATGTACCTTCAGTGTCCGGCTGGAAAATTACTCGGATTTCTCGTATCCAGCCGAGGTATCGAAGTTAATCCAACTAAGTTCCGGGACATTGAGCGAATGGAACTGCCGAAGTGTCTTAACGATGTCCAGAAGTTCACTGGTTGCCTGGCATCGTTAAGTCGGTTTGTATGTCGGTTGGGAGAAAAGGTGTTGCCTCTCTATCAACTCATGAAAAAGTCGGATAAGTTCATTTGGACACCGCAGGACAATGAAGCCTTTGCCCACTTAAAGAAGATGTTAGCCACCGCACTAATGTTAGCCTCTCCACTATCAAAGGAGCCAATGTTGCTCTATATAGCCGCAACCAACCGAGTTGTAAGTGCAGTGATTATGGTAGAGCGAGACGAAGAGGGTAAGTCGGTGCAAAGGCCAGTGTATTATCTGAGCGAGGTATTATCTGCCTCAAAGCAGAATTACCCACACTATCAAAAGGTGGCCTACGGTGTCTATATGGCAGCTAAGAAGTTGAAGCATTACTTTGAGGAGCACCCCATCAAAGTAATATGTGAAGCTCCCATATCAGAGATAATGAGTAACAAGGATGCGAGTGGTAGGATTGCGAAATGGGCAATTGAACTAGCGCCCTATGCACCCTAGTATGACAGAAGAGAAGCAATCAAGTCTCAGGCTGTGGCCGACTTTTTTGTGGACTGGGCCGAGGTACAATACGAACCACCGCTACCAGATCGGAACTACTAGAGGATGCACTTTGACGGATCAAAAACAAAAACCGGGCTAGGTGCCGGAGTTGTACTTACCTCGCCAAAGAAGGACCAACTGAAATATGTGTTGCAGATCCATTTCACGGCATCAAACAATGTCGCTGAATATGGGTGCATGGGCTCAAAGTGGCAAAAGAAATGGGGATACGTCGGATCCAATGCTTTGGCGACTCGTATTTGGTAGTTCAGCAAGTGTCGGGGCTGTGGGACGCTCTTGATCCAAACATGGCATTATACAGATTCCATGTGCAGAAAATATCTGGTTATGTTGAGGGATGTGAATTTCGTCATGTACCCCGGGTGGAGAATGAGGCTGCCGACATGTTGTCAAAGCTCGGATCAACCCGACAAGCAATTCCACCAGGTGTAGCATTAGAGCACCTCAGAAAACCATCTATCAGACCGTCCCCAGAAATCGACTCAATCTACGTCCCGGAGGATACAGAATCCGGAGCTGTGCCCATGGACGTTGACATGGGAGGTGGTGCGCGAAACCCGGGGACTATCTCAGCAAACCCGGGGACTGCCTCAGCGAACCCGGGGACTACACAGCGTGATCCGGTTGAAGTGATGCCGGTGGATCAGATGGAAATTGATGAGGATGTGTTCCCTGTGCGAGCAATACCAGCTTGGACACTGCCTATATTTCAATTCCTGAAAGATGGAACGTTACCCACTGAGGAGGTGCTATCCAGGCAAACTTAGAGGAGAGCAAAGGCATACACAATCATCAATTCCGAGCTATACAAAAGGAGTGTGACCAATGTCCTCCAGCGATGCGTTGACCCAGAAGAAGGGCTTGACATCCTCCGAGATATACATCAAGGGGAGTGCGGGCATCATGCCTCGTCCCGAGCCTTGGTGGCAAAAGCTTTCCGGCATGGATTCTACTGGCCAAGTGCCTTAGAACAAGCAGAAGATCTGGTGAGAAAATGCAATGGTTGTTAGAGGTATGCTACCAAGACGCATATGCCTATGTCGGAACTCAAGACCATACCAATCACATGGCCATTTGCCGTATGGTGTTTGGATATGGTTGGCCCGTTCAAACCAGCAAGGGGGAATATGACTCACATTTTGGTCATGGTGGATAAGTTTACAAAATGGATCGAAGTAAAGCCAATAAGAAAGTGTGATGGAGCTACGGCCGTAACATTTCTCAAAGACATCATTTGAGATACGGTTATCCTCACAGTATCATAACTGATAATGGCACAAATTTTGCTGAAGGAGCATTTGCGCGGTTCTGCCGGGATAAGAAGATCCGATTGGACGTTGCCTCGGTAGCTCATCCCGCATCGAACGGACAAGTGGAAAGATCCAACGGATTAGTATTATCCGGGATAAAACCCCGGCTCATTGAGCCGCTGCAAAGATCAGCGGGGTGCTGGATAGAAGAACTACCAGCGGTACTGTGGAGTTTAAGAACAACTCCGAATCGATCAACAGGCTATACGCCATTTTTTTCTGGTATATGGGGCAGAAGCTGTATTACCAGCCGACATAGAGCATGATTCGCCTAGGGTCACCCAATACACCGAAGCCGAAGTGCAAAAAGCCCGGCAAAATGATGTTGATCTGCTGGAAGAAGCGAGAGAATTGGCATTGTCCAGATCCGCCATATATCAGCAAAATCTCCGACACTATCATAGCCGGAAAGTAAGCCCCCGAGTCTTCCGGGAAGGCGATCTGGTGCTCCGGTTGGTACAACGTACTGCGGGCATGCATAAGTTATCCCCCCCATGGGAAGGGCCATTCATTGTGAGCAAAGCACTACACAATGATTCTTATTATCTTATAGATGCAAAGCCACAGGAAAAGAACAAGGTGGATAGGTCCGGCGAGGAATCTAAGCGTCCATGGAATGTAGCTCTACTTCGTCCTTTCTACACTTAGCAGAGAAGTGTATGTATCCGAGTCTTCTCATATGTCAGTATGTATGCCGGCAATGAGCTTATCAATGAAATGTTGGCACCTCGAGCAGTAACTCGGGGACTGCCTTAATAATATTTGTTGTCTTTTATTATTTATACATTAGCTGGAGTAAGTTGTTCTACTTAACTCGGATTAGTAGTGTGTGAGCACCAAAAACCCAACTCTTCGACTTGCTGCTGTCCAACAAGAATTGGCTTCATGGCAAGCAAGAGAACAAGTTTGGAATTGCGTATCACATGAAAAACGACTAAGGAAAAGAACTTAATCGAGCCGACATTTGTTTTTCGGACTAACCTTGTATTTACATTCAAATTATTATGCTGAGTTATTTTGAGCTGAGCCTAAAGTTTCCGAGTACTGTTAAAACAATTTTTGAAGATCGGATTCGTAAGTCGTAAAACCGAATCAAGGTAGACACGAACCAAGCCAGAAGATTGGACGAACAAGAAAATGAAACTCGAGGGCTACGCCCAAGTTGATCCGGCATAAAAACTTAGTAGCAAAATATCATATGTGTACTGGATACAATTCCACCCGGCATACCGGGGATCTGATAAATTTTAAAGTGTTTTCACTCAAGGAGCAGCAGGAGGAGGAAGTTCGGCGTCATCTTCGCCGTCTTCGATATCCGAGGCATCGTCCTCTTCATCCTCGTCCGAGCCATCTTCTATGTTCTCAGCATTTTCGTCACCAGCGGCTTCCAGGAAGCTCGGACCCTCAGTCCATTCATGAATGTGAGCATATTCAATGAGGCTATGGGCGCAAGCCTGGCGCCGAGCTACCCACTCCGGGTCATTGGTCCATTTGGATCCGGTGCGTAGGCGCGTCAGGAGGTTGAGGTCGATCTTCTCGTACCACGTGAGTATGTGGTGAATAACGGTCTCAGCTATGGCACGTCTAGCGGACTCCCTCCAAAGGTCGAGCTGGGTCTCGATTTCCATCAGCTTTTCAGCAAGAATTGCAGTTCTCTCCGGAGTGTCTTCTGCAGGCCAAAACGTGTTGAAAATTCTGACTACAACATCAAGGATATCCTTGCCATAGTTCTTGATGATCTCCACACGGGACGATAGGCTGACCAACAGGTCCTCCATGTCATAGGGAATATCTTCACCGTCAGGAGCAACGGGAGTACCCCTCTCTCGGCGGAAATCAGCAACAACGGTGCTCGCAATGGTAGTGCCCTCTGGAAATCTGCCTAAAAACGAGATAAGAGAAGCAAGAAATGAAAAGACATGTGAAGTAACCCGGAGGAATATGCCGGATAAGGGAAAGGAACTTACGTAAAATGTGGCTGTGGATCCGGGTCAATTCCTTGGTACAGTCATTGCATCTTTTGCGGAGTTGCACAAGTTCAGCGTTCGCCGACTCAAGCTTGACGTCGGCCTCCTAGAGAAGTTCTCGGTCCTTGGCAATTTGGAGATTAAGGCACTCACGCTCTTCAGTATAGTCCTGGCCAGCCTTTTCAAGCTCGGATTGGTGCTGCGCTTTCATTTTCTTCATCTCGGCTTTGAGCTTGGCGATCTCATCATCCTTGGTTTAGAGGAGGGCAAGCTCATCGTCTTTCTTCTTGAGCTCGGCCAGATGCTGCCCTACTTGTTCGAGAAAATGCAGCATCATATCAGGCACGGGCACACTATCTTCTAGCGATACTGAAATAGTTTGTTAACCCGGCAAAGCCGAGGTATGAATGTTTGCCGAGCCAAGGAAGAAGGAAGATGGAAAGCATAGCAAGGTCGGACAGAAGTAACTTACCCTTAATCTGATCCAGATTCTTCCTCATAAGCTTGTTCTCAGCCTCCACCCTAGCTGCAAAAACCGAATGACGGATTAGTTCTGCAGAAAAAGATGAAGGAAAACAGAAAAATGTGAAGAAGAGAACTTACCCCTTTTCTCGTGCTCAGCGAGATGTGCATTATTCTTTGCGAGCAGCATTTTGTGAGTGTCCAGTAGACGCTGAAACTCAGCACTCCGGTGGTTGGTGGTCACCTGAAAAGAGTACAAAAATATAGCTTAAGCCTTGTGCATATTCGAAGTGCACAAAATCCGGGCCAAGTGGAACTTAACCCGGCTCTAGGTGTGTGCATATTTGAAGTGTACAAAATCTAGGCCAAGTGGAACTTAACCCGGCTCTAGGTGTGTGCATATTCGAAGTGTACAAAATCCGGGCCAAGTGGAACTTAACCCGACTCTAGGTGTATGCATATTCGAAGTGTACAAATTTCGGGCCAAGTGGAACTTAACCCGGCTCTAGGTGTGTGCATATTCGAAGTGTACAAAATCCGGGCCAAGTGGAACTTAACCCGGCTCTAGGTGTGTGCATATTCGAAGTTACAAGATCCGGGCCAAGTGGAACTTAACCCGGCTCTAGGTGTGTACATATTCGAAGTGTACAAGATCCAGCCCAAGTGGAACTTAACCCGGCTCTAGGTGTGTGCATATTCGAAGTGTACAAAATCCGGGCCAAGTGGAACTTAACCCGACTCTAGGTGTGTGCATATTCGAAGTGTACAAGATCCGGGCCAAGTGGAACTTAACCCGACTCTAGGTGTGTGCATATTCGAAGTGTACAAGATCTGGGCCAAGTGGAACTTAACCCGGCTCTAGGTGTGTGCATATTTGAAATTGTCAAGGAGCTACGTTAGTTTTCTAAGGAGCATCCGGCCGAGTAACAAGTTACTTCCCCAGAGGCTCGGGGACTAATGGTTATATCACTAATATATATACAACATGCTAAGGAAGAGGTGAAGTAATGTACCTCCATCATCCGACCCGCAAGGTTAATTGCCTTAGTGGCTGTGTTCATCTGAGCAGAAAACTCGGCGGGACCGAACTTCTCCGGGAGATCGTCGTTGTAGATGAACTCCGCCTTGTTCCAGTTGTTCATGAACTCGATCAAGGTAGGAGGATATCGTTCACCGCTGAGCACATGGGGCGCCACCAAGACCTTGGCATGTGCTTCCCTCCTCTCAACCTGAGCAAGGGACGGGCTGGTGTGCAAGACAAGTTGCTGCGCATTAGTTGGCTCGGCAGGGGCGTCCTTCGGTGCTGGAGGCTTCTTGGAAAGCATGGACGCAAGAGTGCGCTGTCCAGACTCGACGGACGCTGCCCTGGTGACGTCAGGGGCCTTCTTGCCTTTGGGCTGCTGAGAGGAGGAAGTGGTTGCAGCAGATTTACCCTTGGGAACTGCCTGGGTGCTTTCTCGCCGAGACTGAGAAGACTCGGACGAGGTGGAGGGGCTTGGCGTTGCTGCTTTGGCTGCTGGCGCTAGAGTTGGTGCTGGTGCTGGCACTGTTTTCTTCTTCGGAGGAGGTACTGAAGTAGACTCGGTAGTAGCTGGTTGCAGCGGAGCCGAAGTGGTGGATGCCGCTGCCTCGGCTGGGTCCGTCTCCCCCGCTCCAAGGTTGCCCCCCTCTTGACGAGGTGGGCTAGAACCCGGAGCAGCCGCTGAACCCTCCAGAATAGGGATCAGCGGGCATGAATCGTCGCCACGAGGGGGAGAAGGGCTGAGTCGGAGCGGCGAAGCGATGCTAGATCCACTCTAGGGGACCTCCACCACAGCCCTGCCGAATCAAATAATGTCAGATGAGAAACTATAACAATGCAAGAACAAGTGAATGGCAGAGGGAAAAAAGAGGCTTACGCATCCGAGGTCAGCGGCTCCTTGGGCTTCCGAGCCCTTCGTGCTGGGGCCTTGGTTGCAGGCTTGGAGGCAGTCTTATCCTCGTACTTCTTTCGCCTTTTGGCTGGCTGAGAAGGTCCGGAGGATGAAGTGGATGCGGCTTCCCTTTTCTTCTTCGGCGCAACCGGAACAGGGTTACCCACGACAAGGGGAGGGTCCTCATGGATCTGCCCACCGGGGTTAGCTGATGCCGGAAAATCATAAGAAAGGGGGACAGCATCAAATGCTTCCATCACCTCAACATCCGAGTCATCTTCATTGTCGGGCCAATCTCTAATGGAAGAGAGTTTACCGGTGGGTCGCTTGGTCGCGTCGGCCATTGGGATGAACATCTCTTGATCCGGTTCTTCATCGTCCGAGGTCTCCCGGTCAGGCGCACATTTGAGGGTAGGATCGGTGCCATCCTCAATAGTTTGCTGAAGGAATTGCTAAAGGAATTGCTAAAGGAAAGAAAAGACGACAGAGTTAAAGATACAGCAGCAACCGACATAAGATTTAATTCGGAGAAAGTTTGTGGCACGAAGCTTACCATGGGAGGAAGCCTATCCTGACAATAGTGCTCAATTCCCCACGTCCACTCAGAGGAGAAGTCCTTGTGGGTGGTGAAGAGGGCCTTGACCCGGCGATAGATTCTGTGTTGTTCAGCTCGAAAGACGAGGTCCGGTTGGGGTCGTGGCCCCAGCTCATGTGGCACACTTTGTGAGTGCGTTTCTGGAGAAGGGAGATCCGGTTGCGGACGAATGTGACCATGGCGTCCTTGTTGCGCAACCCGAGCTCCTTCAGCTCCGCGAACCTTTTGTTGACCTGGTTGGCCAACACTGTGGGTTTCTTGGGGACAACGTCCCACAACTCTGGGTTAGGAGGACCCGGAGCATAGGGGCGAAGCCGGATCAGGTATTCAGTGCCCTCGTTTCGAACATAAAAGAAGGTCCGGGCCCATCCTTTGCAGGAATCCAACCCGGTAACCCAGGTAAAGACGGAGAGCCTCCAGGGTGAAATGGATGCAGCGCCGAACTGCATAAGCTGATTGTCCTCCGGGTCAAGCTAGATATTCGGAATTACATTACGACGAAGGCCAAAGAACCGGATCCATAGCTCCTTTGTGGGCTATAATCCGGCGTAGCCTTCGATCGTGGAGGCGAAAGCAGAGAGAGATGTGATAGCGTTGGTAGGAAGGTGGTGCGGCTGGAGTTCGTAGGTGTTCAACCAATCATGGAAAAAATCGCTAACTGGTAAACCGAACCCCCGCTGGAAATGCGACAGGAACACCACATACTCACCCGGATTGGGTGAGGGGGCAAGTTCGGCGGAGGCGAGACGTGCGGTGACGCCTGCGGGGATGCGTCTGGTGTGGTAGAGCCAGTCCGGATCATCCTGGCAGACCTAGGAGCCAGCCCACGCACCACGGTCCGCCGTCACGGCGTCCTCCTCCATCTCCTGCTCGGCGACGACAAGCTCCTCTTCTGTCATCTCAAGTTCGCTGCCCTCGCTGGCGCTAGCGGCGGTGGGGGCAGCGGCCTAGATTGACAGCGACCCGTGGTGGAGGAGGTGCGCAGCAGCGATGGCGTCGCGGATGCATATGGAAGCAGTGCGGCGGCGGTGCTGCTACTCAGACACGGTGGCGGCGGCGCTATCGCGGGAGAAGATGAAGAAGAAGAACTAGAGGCAGAGGGGCGCGGAAGTGGGAAAGGACCCAAGGGGCGCACCCCTCCCCTATTTAACTGCTCCATCGAGGAGGTAGTGGGATCGCGTTATGCAGATATGCCACACGGTGTGGCCGTGTATAAACCAGATGGACCAATCAGCGAAGAGCCGCACGGAGGACCACAGGGTGTAGCAGATCACGTGACGTGACGCATTGATGCAGTTAACAAGGAGGCAGGCCAGGCGTGACGTGCGCCACAGTGATAACTGACAATTACTGCAGCGGTTACTGTGGCTGGCCCTTAAAATGAGGCAACCTAATGATTAGCCTCCACGTGGGGAAGCGTACGAGAGAAGGAAATATGACCCGGATGAGATTATGGTAACCCGGCCAGCAAGTGAAAACTTGAAATGTGCCAAGGGAAAGTAAACCCATGAGATCCGAGATAAGAGGTAACTCGGAGAAAGGGCACAAAGCTCGATGAGATTGAACCTGCTGTGGCCTTAGCGGCTAAGGCAACTAAGACCGCACCAGTTTCGGGGACTAATGTTGGGGGATACCCCCGGGTAGGGTCACGCCGGGGTATAAAAGCCGAGTTAGCCGAGGTACGGCAAGGTCAAAGTGAATGCTGGCCGAGTTACCTCAAGGCAGGCCGAATCTCGGGGTAACCCGGACCAGGGGATGTCCACCTAACCGAGTCTCATCCGACTTAAGCCGTAAGACGAATAGATGAATTTAACTTGTATGCAGGAACATGTGTGACCGGATCAACCGCGATCCGGGTCATAGCAGGCTTCTAGGAGAAGGAAGGTATCTCGCTGGTCAAAAGTAGCCCCGGTACGCACTGCATGAGCGAAGCGCACAGGGGCAGGACCACCGAGGCTTGGTCGACAAAGGTGATGACGCCGATGTCGGCTGACGCAGGCGCCGCAGAGGCTCACGTAGCCTCTGCATGGATGACGCGAGGGGAAAAGCGACCCGGTCGGCTTGCTATTTTGGAATGAGGCATATTCCCTGGAATATGCCTCCATGTATGCCCTAAGTGGAGACCTAGCCACTCCTATATAAGGGGGGCTAGGGCCTCTGTAGAAGGGGTTGGTCTCATTTGGATAGAGCTTTATAGGATTGATCTCTATAGGCTAGTTTTACTTGGTTCCTGAGGGCTAGCTAGCGGGGAGAGTAAGAGAGTACCTCCTTCCTCCTCTCTCCAATACAGCTCGAGGAGCACTTGTAATCTATGAAGTGAATCGAATACAAACCTTCTGTGTGAGGAATCACCTCACTATCCCTCCCTGGATTCCCCTAGTGGTATTATTCCCCACCTTTAGCCTATCCATGGCATCTGTCGTGACACCACCACGACAAAGCGACCCGCGTCTTTGGAGCAATTACAGTCCTGCAAGCAAAAATCAAGGGAGTCAATACGGGCTTTTGTCCAACGGTGGAACATCATAAAAATTCGGCTGAAGCCATATCCGATGAAAGAGCAATCGACGCCTTCAACGATGGACTTCATCGACAAGAGTTCATTGAAGAACTAGGACGGATCAAGCCAAAAACAATTTCGCAGCTGATGGACATAGCCAACGATGGGCTTGATGGGGAGGACGCAGTACACAACAAAAGAGCCCGCTCACCCGAAGACGATAGAGATAGATGCAATAATGATCAAAGATGACAAACCAATGATGGATATCATACACTTAGCTACGTTGCAGCAAGCTTCTCTGGAGGGGACAATCGACGAAGTAATGATTACAACAATGGATATCACAGCAATAGGGATAGCGTTAGTGGAAGCCAGTCGCAACAATGATATCAGACGACAAATCAAGACCCACCTATGTCAGTGGGACAAATGCTGGAAGGACCCTGCAATATGCACTACTACGTCGACTCAACGGGGAAAGGCGATCAAATCATCTCTTAAAGAACTGCCGAACTTTCTTGAAAATGCAAGAACTATACAACGCAAGGGCAGCCGAAGCAGCAAACCGAGGCTACGCCATCGCACCTGGCGCTTTGGCCATGGGCGCACCACCGCCACCATAGGGGCAGCCGCAAAGTACAACGCACCAAGACGATGAATATCCCAGGTCGAAAGGAGAAATATCAATGATCCAGAAGGGACCACCCTCTAACAGGACACAAAAGATGATTACTAGGCAAGTAAACATGGTAGTAACAAAGCCACCTCCCACACCAGAGTACCTCCACTGGTCAGAACAAGAAATTACCTTCAGCAGAGCTGACCATCCATTGTGGGTCCCCAAACCAGGCCAATTGGCACCAATAGTTGACGCACAAATCGGTGGGTTCGATATGAGAATGGTTTTTTTTGATGCACGAAGCAGCATAAACCTAATTTACGCCAAAACTCTACGGTCCATGAATTGGTCGATGACGAATCTAGCATCCACAGACACGACTTTCCCAGGGAAAGCTGAAATTCCATTGAGTAAAGTCCATCTCGACGTAGTCTTCGGGTCAAAAAATAACTTCATACGAGAAAAACTGGAATTTGAAGTCATGGACTGGCCATCTCAATACCACACGATCCTGGGACGACCAACTTTCGCTAGGTTCATGGCAGTACCTCACTACGCATATCTAGTGTTAAAAATGCCAGCCCCCAATGGGGTCATAACAGTCAAAGGAAGTTTCAGCCGCGTGGACAGATGCGATCGGGAATTCAAAAAAATCTCGGAATCCTTCGAGATGGAGGCAGGACTTGGACAGCTGAAAATAGTGGATGAGGAGCCAATACACGAAGGACACACCCACAAAAAGAAAATGGCGGAAGAGCAAGTGCGCAACGGTCTCGCAAAAGCAGCGTATGTAGCCTCCAACATAGGTCCTGCATAAGAAGACCCACTAATCCACAAGACAAGAGCACCACGACGCGAAACATGATGAAGGACCACAAGAAGAGAAGCTGAAGTTCCTTCAAAAAACCTCCATTTAGACATGCTTTATATTCAATAAAGGCCAACGGCTAGGCGATCACGCCATCGCAATGTACTCCTATCCATGATTATCAATAAATAAGGAAAGTATTCCGTGACATACAAACTTCTATGGCACACGAACATTAGTTCATCGGGTCCTCAAGTTAAAATAATACAGCATGCAATCAAAATCTCGTATAAAACATACGACCTTTTTGATAAATGTCTATACAATACTTCGGTTATACAGTACAAGGCTTCACAAACAGGCAGTCAGATCTCAAACTTAACAAAAAATTCTTCGTCTGCTTCTAAGAACCTACGCACGATCCTAATGTCGGGTCTACGAGCGGTGGCGTAATGAGGCGCCATATAAATAAGGCTGCCATCGGGAGGACGAGGCAGACCTGAAGATATAACATCTATATCTAACGTTGGATGATGCGCATGCACCCACAAAAGCACAAGCTTGGCACCCGCCACAAGTTGAAGCTTCACGTAATGGTGAATCCTTTCACCTTGTCAAAACTTTGCAACCAACTCCGCCAAGGTCTGGGGCTAAGGATCTCGAGGAAACATGGCATTGTAAACAATGGCCAAAGATCTATGGCAGCACTCGATGAACTGCTCCAACTCCGATAGGCAATCCTGAAGCAACGCCACAGTATAGGCGCGACGAGATCAGTCCAGAAGTCTGTGTCAAAATTTCGGGAGGCGGACACAAGGGCGTGCATTCAGTTGCACAGACGTTGGCCCTCCTCCCTCTCGCACAATCGAATGCCTACAAAGACAGGAAGACAATGTCAAATTCCTGCAAATCATAAAAAAGAACCGAGGAAAGAGGAAAACTACTCACATATCAACTTTTCGCTCGCCCTGAAAACTTCCTCGAAGAGAAAATCCTCGCGGTTGAGGAATTGACGTGTTTTCGATTAGGAAACATGAAGGGAATATGCCCGAGAGGCAATAATAAAGTGGTTATTATCTTATTCC
Organism: Avena sativa; assembly: GCA_916181665.1. Lineage (NCBI taxonomy): Eukaryota > Viridiplantae > Streptophyta > Magnoliopsida > Poales > Poaceae > Avena > Avena sativa. Next base: position 619,372,172 of record OV702288.1, on the reverse strand, counting down.
ATGTTTATGATAAATGTTTATTTTGCATGCTATAATTGTATTAATTGGAAACATTAATACATGTGTGTTTAATAAACAAAATATAAAGTTCCTAGTAATGCCTCTCATATAAACTAGCTTGTTGATTAACAAGATGATCAAGGTTTCCTGATCATGGACACTGGATGTTGTTAATAACGAGGTCACAACATTGGTGGAATGATGTGATGAACATTCATCTGAAGTATAGCATTACAATTAAAGTCATTATGTTTATATTGCTATAACATCATACGAAGTAATCTTAGTCCTTAGACCACAAGATCATGTTAATTGCTGACACCGGAAGAGTATCTTGATAACATCAAACATCACACCGTAACAGGGTGACTATAAAGGTGGGTTCAGTGCTACAAAGGTGTTATGTTGAGGCTCATGGATCAAGAGTTGGATTTGTCCATCCCGATGACGGATAGATATACTCTGGGCCCTCTCGGTGATATCACATTAAGATAGCTTGCAAGAAAGTGATGTGATCACTAGAATGTTATATCATGTGAACGAGAAAAGAGTGCATGTCGGCAACGAGATCAAACTAGGTATGGAGATACCGATGATCGAATCTCGGACATGTAATATATCACGAGACAAAGGGATTTAGTTACTAGCGTTAAAGGTTCTCACGATCACAAAAGTCATCGTTGAATGTGTAGGAGTCAGTATGGATCTCCAAGTCCCGCTTCTAATTATTGATCTGAGAGGGGTCTCGATCATGTCTGCATTATTCGCGAACCGTAGGGTGACACACTTAAGGGATATTGGCACCATTTGGAGCAAATATGTTTTAGATAAAGATTTAAGAAAGCGCTGGAATTATTTCAATAGACACCAAAACTGTTTTGGGTGAAATTGCTGAAATTGGTTCTGCATGTAATATTGAAATGTTGCAGGGGGTTTTATGTGAATGTTTGTTAATTAAAGTAATTAACAAAATTCTGAATAAAATTAATAAAAGAGTTTTATTAAATGAGAGAGCATTAAATTTGGAGAAATTTAATGCATTTAAAGTGGGGAGTTTAAAAGAGAATGTGAAGGGGCAAATTTATGTGGAGGGAGTTACCACCACATGAATGAGGAGGTGAGGGGTCACTCCTTGGGCACCGGCCGTGGGGAGGGGCACCCCCTCCTCCTATAAAAGGCCCCCCTCACACCCCTTCTTCCTCACACCTCCTTGTGAAGGATCTCTCTCCCCCTCTAGTATTATTCCCCCATGGTCTCGGATTAGCGAGATACATGTTCCCCCCGGTGGCTTTATCTGGAAAGGAGTTGCTACTTCCGCTGCTTTGCTGGAGCGAGGGACGGAGGTTGTCAGGGTACCGGACGTGTGTGCGATCACGGATGCACCGCTGCTTTGCGGTGCTGGACTTGGTGGTGCTGGACTTGCTGGAGCTGGATCTGAAGGACGTGCTAGAGCCGGACCTGCTGGACTTCATCACGATCTTGAGATCAACAAGTGTACGACTACATCATCCACGAGTTCCAACTCGTTAACAAAGCTTTGTTGTCTTCGAGGGTAAGTTCTCCATGGATGTATATCCACCTGTTGCTTGTATCTAGTAGATAGATCTTGGCATATAGTTCCCATCGTAGGAATTTTTTTGTTTTCTATGTTGCGAACCCAACAGTGGTATCAGAGCCTGATCTATGCGTAGGTGCTTTGCACGGGTAGTACACATATGTTTATATGTGGGTGATGATGATCATGTTATTACTTCTTTCATGTATTTTGGATATTGGTGGCATAGTGGGATGGAGCGGCCTGGACCAACCTTACATGTCATCGTACATGAGACCGGTTCCACGACTAACATGCAACTAGTTTTGCATAAGTGGCTGGTGGGTGTCTGTCTCTCCTACTATAGTCAATATCTGATTTACAATGAGTTGCTAATAACTTGGTTATCCTCGTTGTGGTTCCATGTTCGTAGGTAAGAACGGTTCTATCTCCGAAAGCCCTAAGCCACGTAAAACTTGCAATGGATAAATTAGAGGCGTCTAGTTTAGATCGTTGCTAGGCTAGTGTCATGATATGGTAATGTTGTAAGTTGATGTATAGTTGATACTCTTACAACACACCTAACGTGTAAGTTCCATAGACCTTGGCCTTACACATAAAGGAATGATAGAGATCATACCATGATGCATATGATAGAGATCAAATGCAAGGACCATATCATCTCACTTTACACATTAGATGTTTGCATCTTATATTGCTAGTTTGGAGTTTTAGTAGCATTTTAAGATGATCCCTTATTTAGATATCAAGATAAAAAAATGTGTTCTTCCTTAAGTATGCACCGTTCTATGGATCGTGTTTCGAGACATCACGTGATGATCGGGTGTACTCGACTCTACGCTTTCATACAATGGGTGTAAGACAGTTTTACACACGTGAGTACTAAGGTTCTTACTTGGCGAGCCTAGCATGTACATACATGGCCTCGGAACATGGACCAAAAGGTTAAGCATGAGTCATATAGTTGATATGATGCCCATATTGATGCTCGCCTTTGAAGCTACACCGACTCACGTGATGATCAGACTTGGTATAGTGGATTTGGTTCATGTAATCACCAAAAAGGCACGAGGGATGTCGTTTTTGAGTGGGAGTTCATTTCTAATTTGGTTAGTCAAACTCAATTTTTCATAAGCTAAATCAAAGTGAATTTGCATAATTTGTTGTAGTCATTGGCATCTGCTCACTACCTTATGCTTAGTTTTAATTGAGATAATAGAACTATAGAATTCTGGATATTTACTTTACGAACTGGTACCATATTGTTTTGAATGTCAATTTAAAGTTTAGAAGTCCTATTGCAAACTTTCAGCAAACTCTATTTACTCCATGAAGTTTAATAAGTAGTATTAAATCAAGAGTAAGAATTCCAATGTTAGTATCTAAAGTATCATGTTTGCCTCCATGATTCTTGATATTGAAAAGTTGTTTTAATATCGAGGTTATCTAGGAGCTGAAAGAATTGTTTCAGAAACCATCATGTGTGAAAGATATTGTGATATCTGAAACAAAGTTTTTGGTTGCATTATGATAGAGTGTAATTTAGCAAAATACGTGTTCTCATATGGTATGAGAATTTGAGATATTGTTTTCTATGCTGCGAACCCAACAAAACATCCACCATTGATTGAATAACCTGAAGTTTTTCTTCACGTTTTTTCACCTGCTCTATCTTTTTAGCATACAATGGCGGATCCACAGTATGCACGATGGTGGAACTAGCCACACCTATTACAGAGGAGGATGGAGCAGCATCTGACAGTTGCGTGGAGCCAAAAGGAACCAGTGGATCATTCAAAATCTAGCAAAGAAAAAAGATATGAAACGTTCAGCGTGCAAAAGCAAGCTCATACACATATATTCAAAAGTTGCCTTCTTGTAAAAGAAGCAAGGGAGAACTGGGTAAATTCAAGGTTCATTACAATAACAGCAAGGGAGACACGATAAAAGTTACAAAACAAAGCCTACGAAGTTGTGTCCTTCAAACACAGGGTGGCACTAGCGGAAGGGGCACTAGCTACATGAGCAGTAGGGGTAGCTAAAGAATGAGCGCCCGTCGTGGCAGGGGCAGCCGAAGAAGGGGCAGCCAGGTTGTCCGAACCCGAGCCCAGACCTAGGAGTACCCGAGAATATTTTTTGGCCCTCTTAATATACGGCTTCAGGTTAACATCTTGGCCATTGGGGGTGATTGGGACAGAGGAGCTAACCTTCTCCCAGTCGACCTTCTCACCATGCGCCATTGCTAGAGCCATCGAAGTTTCGGCACCACTTCTCGACTGCGTCAAACTATAACTAACAAGGGGGTTGGGATCAGTACCGAAGACGGTGACAAGATCATTCAGGTTGTTCGAGACATCCTTAGTTGGAAATATTTTGCCACGAAGATTCTTGAAGGCACGATGGGAGCGGACAAGAAGGTTGTGCCCATGAACGTTGTTGGCCTCCAAGGTGTTAACAACATCCAACAATGGATCAACCTTCTTATATTCATTCAGTGTCAAGTTCTGGCTAGTCAGTTCTGAAAACATAAAGGGAAGAAAGGATTGGTAACCAATGGAAATAAATAAAACGAAGATGCACAAGACAAAAACTTACGGGTCAACGAATCATTGAGGGCCTCCAGGCACTGTCGTGGATTTGCATCTCGAACAGCGGCTTGCCTGGCCACTTCTTCGGCACCAGCTTTCTCCTTTCGATTGCCCTCCTCCAAAGCCTCTTCAGCGGCTCGAAGTCTAACCACAAGATCATCGGCGCGCTTCATCGCCTCATCCCGAATAACTCCAGATTGCTTGGCAGCGGCTGTGTGAATAAATAATGAAAAAATGAGGAAGATCATTTCACAAAGAGATTATGAAGATGACCAGCACATACCCTTTAGTTCTTCGGCTTCATCATGAATTCTTATAAAACGAGAGGCCATACCGACCATCTCGCGCATCAAAGGCTGAGCAAAGAAACATCACAACAAAAGGATATTGAGGCAAAATAATAAAGGCTACAGGAAGAAATATTCTGAAATAAAAAGTGACTTACATCCTTTGTATCCACATCAACAGGCTCTTCAGATATCACCACCCCTTTACCCACCATTTTATTCCTTTTTTGTAGCGGCGGCTTGGATGAAGTGGTAGCATCTTTCTAGATGACCTTCTCCACAGGAGACAGTAGCTTTTCTTTTGGCTCCGCCGATAGCGGAGGAGATTTCTTTGCAGAGGAGCCCACAGATGTGCGAAGAGGAGATGCGGGAGGATCTTTGTCATCACTACAAAATAACAACACAAGTGGAACAAGCATTAGCAGTAAAAACCACCCGGTAAAACGGAAAAAGAAGCAAGCGAATATTTACGAAGACACATCCTGCGCAAGGCGGAACAAATTCACCTAGGTGGGAGTAGTCACGATCGGAGAAGTACCAAAAGGCTTGGAAGCAGTTGAGTCATCCGAGTCCTGCACCCTTTTGTCACATCCCGAGATTTTTCAAATCTTGTAATGTGAAAATTAAATAAATAAAATAAATTTTGTTGAAAATCAGGGTGAAAAGAAACTTTTGTTTCTAAAAGGAGACTTAAAATCCCATCTTGGACAAACTTTGGCTAAAGTTTGAATTCAACAAAAATCCAAATCAAGGGAAAAGCATTCCTCAATGAATGTATCTGGAAATTTAAACACTTGGAAAATAAATCCAAATCCCTAAGCCCTGATGGAAGGAAATCATTTCCCAAGTTATCTCCAAATCCATGGATTTGATCCATACCAAGTTTGACTATCAAATATTCTCAAAGGATCAAGAAAAGACCTTAGAGACTGGTTTCACTTAGTTTGGAACTATAAACAAAATCTTGTGAATATAAAAAGATAAGGAAATTGAATTTCCAAAGCCAATAAAGCCCTTACCAAAAGCCATACCAATTGGTGATCAATTATAATTCTAAAGGGATTAAAAAGATAAACATTTAATAAAGGAAAAATAAATTGTTTTGGAAATACTATTTTGGATCTTTTAATAAAAGACTTTGTTTTCAAATGAAAAAGTGAGCCAAATTAATTTTGGCCAAGCTTTTGTAATAAAATATTTTGTTTTGATAAAATGAATAAAGGTTTATTTAAATAAAATAATAAGGATTTAAATATCCAAATTTTATTTAAGTAAAGGCTTTTTCCATTTTAAATGAACACCAAGTATTTTATAACTACTTTGAAATCTTTTATTAAAAGGTTTTGTTTTGATTAAAATGAGTAAAGGATTATTTAAATAAAATAATAAGGATTTAAATATCCAATTTTATTTAAGTAAAGGCTTTCCCATTTTAATTAAAACACCAAAACTTATTTATTTATTTAAATAAGTTTCCAAGTATTCTTTTATTTTTTTTCAAATAAAACCTTCTGGTTTGGTTTTGAAAATAATTGGATTTCAAATGGAAATTTTATTAAATAAATCAAACACTATTAATAAACTAAAGATCCATTTTATTTAATAAATGGATCCTAAAATAAATAAAATATTATTTTATTTTGAGATTTGGATTATGTTGAAAAACAGAACCAAATTCAAAGTAAAGTTGAGTGTTTGTTTGAATTTGTTTGTTTGTTGTTTGAATGTTTGAAAACATTGTTCGAAATTCAAAACAGAAAATATAAACAGAAAAAGAATTAGAAAAAGAAAAAGGCTTAGACAAGAAAAAGAAAAAAAAATAGTGCAAAGGACAGACCCAGCCCACTAGGCCCAACTCCAGCCCACCTCTCCTTTCCCGCAGAGAAACTTTTTGCACCAAATAATTAACCCGCACAGAGAATGACATCTGGACCCTACTCCCACTCCCCTTCTTTCATTGCCAAGCGGACCCACACGCCCCCCCGAACCATTTTTCCTCACCAACTAAACAACCCGTAAAGAGACTGGCAAGTGGACCCCGTTCCCTCTCCTTTTCCCACTGACCGCTGGACCCCACTGTCCATTGTTCTCCTTCCCCACCCGCTGACCATGCCTTCTTCCTCGACCGGCCGTTGCAGGCTTTGATTCCTCCGGCTTAATTCGTCATCATGCCGAGCCTTTACCTCGCCTTGATCACGCAGACGCAAACGCCTGTGTCTCCTCTATAAATCCCCTCTGTCACCTCGCGCTGGCACGCCTTAGACCGCCCTCAATTCCTCCCCGAACACCCACTGCTCCGACGACTTCCCTCCTCAATTCCGGTGAGCCCAGCCACTGCCTTGCCTTCCCGAGCACCCTAGCAGCTTCTCCACTCCCTGGCGCTTCCTTCAGTGCCTTCCATTCAACCGCGGGTGCCCTGTAACCTCGCCTTCGACGACGACCACCGTCGCCACCGTCTGCCTCTTTCTCCGACGAGCCCCACAGGTAGAATCCGACCGCCCCGCACCCTCTCGATCACGCACACACCTCTGTCGTGTCTTGGCGCATCTTACCGTGCTTTTCGTTTGCCTTGAGGTGATCCACAGCAACGCCAACGACGACAACCCGAGAGCCCCGCCGCCCGCAGCAACTCCGGCGAGCAATCAAGCTCACTCCAGTACGCCCCACGATAAGATGACACTACCTCGAGCTTCCCCACGTTCTTGCGAGCACGGTGAGCATGCCCTTTTCCTCTCTCGCTTCCTGTATCGCCGGCACCGTCATCGACCGATCGCTCCGCCGCCGCTAGCCACCGCAGCGCCGCCCACTTTAGGTCGAGCCTGCCGCAACCGTTCGATCTAGATCCATCGGCTACGATAGTTTCACTTAGTCGCGAAGAGGTATGCTTTCTGGACCGTGCGATTAGATTTGATCCAACGCCCCACAGCCACGATCCGGCCGAACCGGTACCGTCCAATAGAATACTGCCGCGTGTCGCCTGTTAGGTTTAAAACAGATTTGAAAAACAGAATTTCTTGCAAACTTCAAACCCTTATATCTTTTGATCCACACGTCCAAATTTTACAAATTTGATGTCGTTGGATTCAGGAGAACAAGATCTAACCAACCCTACCCTTAGTTTAGCAAATAGTATCTGTTAGCTTGTTTGATTTTGCAGATTCTTTTGAGTGCTTGCTAACATTAGAAAAATCATTTAAAAATGATTTTTAGGTTAAAACCTTGGCAAATTGGTTTGTTGTGACCTTACTGACCCTAGGAACCAACCCATAGTTTGGAAAATGGATTTGGTAAGGTTTAGGATGGAAAACTTGACTTAGCCCATTTCTAGCCAAATGGAAATAAAGTTTTTGGTTATGAAAATGTTTTTGAGTGAAAACTTGGAGAAAATGTTTTGAACCAAACCTACTGACCCAAAACACCAAGTTTTGCAATAGCAACTCATTTGGTGAACCCTATAGGTTAAAGCCTTAGTAAAAATATTTCTACACCACATAAAATGACCCTTTGTTTTGAAAATGGTTTTGGGCAAAACCCTCTAACTTTTGACTTTGCCATTTTGGTAAATGACCATTTTGGAACTTACAAAGTTTAGAAGCCTAGTGGAGACCATCCTTACATTAGAACCAACCTTTGCATGCTTATGCCTGACTTAGATCCCATTACTTTATGTGTAAAAATTGTTTGTTTGACTTTGGTTTGGAATGTGAATTGAAATTATGTTTGCTTGATTGGTAGATTGAGTTTGTGCCTTGCTTGATTGATTTGTAGTGACTTGAAGAGTGTGATTGTTGCAAGGACAAGGAGTGAACCTATACCCTCTACCAAAAAGGCAAGTGATGCTTCATATCTTTTGTCCCATTATTTTAAATATGCATTAGTGTTTTTGCCAAGTAAAACTTGCATGGTTTTTATTTTGCTAAGTATAGACCTTGCTATAGGAAAACTAGTAGAATGAATCCTTAGAAGGATTTTCCTAAGTTAAGAACCCTATTACTATCAAGCTTAGATTAGCTAATAGAAAATCTGGGTGGGATATATATTCATGCTATGAAAATTTCTAAGTCTGAGGACTTATGTTTTGTTTAATAAAACAACTAAGTTAATGAATCTCCTGGGTGGAATGGGACTTGCTTGGTGGTTTTGGTTGAGTGGTTCACAAGGCCCATGTCTATGGTTTACCTTGGTGTATCTCACTTGTGGATGGCCACCCAGGAAACAAAGAGATTTGAGATGTCAAATGTTGAGAAGCTTCAAGTGCAACCACTTGGCAATATGGGCTCTGCCATGATCATATAGGTTGCAAGAACTTAGCCATATGGACAGTGGGTGGTAGTGTTTGATAGGTTGGAGCGCGTCCATGATGGTCTAAGGGAAGGCTTCTGAAAGATCTTGTCTTGGGAAACCAAGTCTTGTGGGGAAAGTGCACCACCTCTGTAGAGTGTAAAATCTAAGTACTTAGCCATGTCCCTGGAAAAGGACAATTTGAGCATCAAGACATGGAAGCAATCAAGATTCTCATCATTCCAATTTCTAAATTAAAACTTGTGGGTGAACAAGGGTTGTGTGAAATTCTTCAATCTTTGATGGAGAGATGGCTTGGTACAAGGATCTTGAAATCATTGATTGAGGAAAATTATTTTTGCCAAGCAAATCTTCAGTCTTTGATTGGTAGATGCCCTGAGTGGATCTCCAGTCTTTGATTAGTAGATGTCTTGGAAAGTTTTTGCCAAACAAAAACTTAGTGTTTTCAAAATGATAGGGAAAATCTGTTTTGAGCAATGCAAGCCTCAACTCCACTTAGCCAAAATGCATATAGATGATAGACTCCACTATACTACCAAAGTATCACTTGCCAATACAATTCAAATGTATTGACCCTTGTGGCTGTAACTTTTAATGTTGCAGGTTTGATTGATTTTAGTGAGGATTGATTGATTAGGATTACAAGTCTACAACCAACATGTCTGCCTGTGGCACTTTGAAGATGAAGGACCCATGACTATAGTTATTCCGCTGCAATGTAATGTAATTAGCCAATGAGCTAAGTTTGATGTAATAAAACTATTTTATTCCTGGTTATAAAGTTGTATTACGACCTTTGTTTCTTGATATTACATCTGAACTGTGGATGCTAGCTATTGATCCAGGGACTAGCATTGTAAACACAGGGGGCTCAATCTTATTAAAGGTTGGGGACCCTACACCTTTCCACAGCATAAGGGCGCTTCCTCTTTTTGCTAGCACACTCTACGCAGAAATCTCCGGAGCCAGCCGAAGGAAGAGATTGCGTCTTTAAAGAAGAATCGGATGCAGAGGACTCCCCTTCCTCATCCGCAGCAGTCCCAGTCACAGGGAGATCATTGGATGCAGAGGGATGGACAGGGGGCTCACCACTTCCAGGAAGAGGAGGAAGGGAGCTGAGATGATCAAAATCCTACACAAAGAGGAACACATGAAGAAAGGAAAAGTACATCTACAAACAGAAGAAAGGAAAATATGAAGGCAAAGGAAATTTACCTCAGGGAGCTGGTTTTTCTTGCCAAAAGGCTCGACAAGACAGGTTGAAGGAACCGGACTTTTCTTGGTCAGAGTGGTGAAGCTCCGGACCCTTTTCTCATACACCTTGAGGGCAAGGTCTTCCGAGGAAATCCTCATTGGTCCTTCCTCCCAGTGTACGCCCACATGCCAGAAAGCCGGGCCTGAAGCGGCTGGACGCGAATCCGCAAAAAGTATGCCAAGACCTAGAGACCCAACAATTCCTTGCCAACCTCATGTCACAGCTTTGAAATACGATCGACAAAGGGCTGGATTTCCGCCATTTCTTCGGCAGAAGGACGTTGGTCCCAGGAGTCAAGTTTACGGCAGGTTTTCCTAGGATCAAAGGGGGCTAAAGCGAAAGATTGGCCTTCGAGTGGCTGATCCTTGACATAAAACCACTTGGACTTCCAACCTTGGACGGAATCAGTGATTTTAGTCCAAGTAATCAACATCGGATCAGACAGAAAAAATGGCGCCACCAACATCATGGACAATGGTGTCAGTGGCGTTATGACGAACATAGAAGAAGTGCTTCCAAAGGCCCCAATGGGGATGAATCCCAAGAAAACACTCACAAAGAGTGACGAAACAAGCGACATGGAGAATAGAGTTGGGTGTGAGCTGATACAGCTGCACACCATAAACAAACAAAAGGCCATGAAGAAATTCGTGGATAGGAAGAGAAAGACCACGAAAGAGGAAAGGGAGGAAAATTACCCTCCAGCCTAGATCGGGGATGGGAGTAGCCTCGTCTCCAGGGAGCTTGAAGGAACCCTCCATTAGATGGCCAGAGTTCCACGCCTCACGGAGTTCCCGCGTCGTGCACTTGGTGGGAGCCCATCCAACGGCCCTCTTCCTGGTGGCCTTCACGATGGCAGTAGAAGTTCCAGTAGCCTTGCTTTTGCCCATGGTGGCAAAAGGGGAATACGAGCTCAAGAACCAGAGTTTTGTAGGGGAGCAAGAGCATGAGATCGCAAGGGGGCAAGAGCACAAGGAAGAAGATGAGGCAGGGGAGGTGAGGTAAAACAGTAAAACACACTTACCCTCCCTTATAAAGAGCAAAGACGTGAGTTCTGAACCATTCGATGCAAAATCGAACCGACAGAAGGTCGCATGATGGTGACACGTTACAAAGATTCCATAAAGGAATAATTTAAAGAAAATTATGGTTGCGGTAAAAACGGAGAACATCGCGTGACGCCTCGATTCTCGCGCGGAGAGGGGGCGTGCAGTTAAAAATCTCCGTTGAATATGCTATCACGCGTCATCATTACTGCCGCATGGGCCCAGATTCGACACGCCCCACCAGGGCGTGTTCTTCTGAAAATCAACAACATAAAATATGTCATCACTGACATCACAGAGGAGGAGTTGCAGAAATCGCGGCTCACATTGAAAATATAACCCAAAAAAACAAAAATCGGAGCCGAAGTAAATTCCTCCAAGAAGAGATCTGAGACTACAACCGAATGTACAATATTACGATTGTAGCCTCAGGAGGATACTCCTATCGGGAGCACTAGTTGTGCACCCGACAAAAATTACAGAAGCACTATCACCATAGACAGAACTTTCCGAGCCTATGTTTTGATACATATATCTAAACATAGCCTCGGGGGCTACTCCTATCAGGAGTGCTGGCGCGCACCTGATAAAAAAAACAAAGAAAACATTCATCAACAAGATACTCCTATCGGGAGTAGTTGCAAAAGGTAAAAAGTTCTTTAGCCGCTGCAAAACAAAAAACTCTTGGATCGCACCCAACGCGATAAAAATCCGGATGCCATGCTCAGAAGCATGAAGGTAAGACCCGAGGATTCATCCTATGTGGCGTGGTAATCGCACAAGAATGCACTCTGCTAGTAAAATGTCCGTATCAACGATACGATGAAAAATCCCGATGCATGCGTTGGGTATCTGATACGTCCATTTTGCATCACTATTCTATATCATAAATTACTGTTATTCATTGATATATTTCGTATTAGGAGATGATACTTATGCTATTTCATCTGTTTTTGCATGGTTGATGACTTTTGGAGCATGGACCGCTACAGTTAGGATTCTGATGGAAAAGGTGCTATTTGGAGGCAAAATTCGTGAAGATCAGAAAATTCAGGAAAATACATGGAAAATCCTATTTTTCCAGAAGAAGAAGAAAGCCAGAAGGGGAAGCGGAGATGGGCCATAGGGGGCCCACACCACCCCCTGGTGCGGGCCACCTTAGGCCACGCCACCAAGTGGTGTGGCCGCCCTAGTCCACCCTTGGCTCTCCCCTCTGGTGTATAGGGAGCGACCACAGAAAGATTCCGCCGCCTCTGTGGGGCCAAAAACACCAAGAGAGAAAGATCTCTCCGACAGACAGAATTCTGCCAAGGGAATTCCTTCCCGGAGAGGGGAGATCGTCACCATCGACACCACCATCAAGCTGGACTTCATCGAGATCATCATCATCATCATCATCTCCACCAGCACCATCATCACCACCTCATACCGTTGTAACAATTGGGTTGAATCTTGCATAGTTCTTAGGGGAAACTTCCCCGGTGTTGATTACTCTTTGTAGTTAATGCTATTGAGTGAACCATTGAATTATTGTTTATGTTCAGATTGTTACACATCATTATTTCATCTCTGATCATGATCCATATGATGTCTTGTGAGTAGTTTTTTTGTTCTTAAGGACATGGGAGAAGTCATGTTTTTAGTAGTGGAATTGTGTTGAGAAAGATTCAATAGTTTTATATTTAAGTTGTGGTGTATTTCTTCTAGTGGTGTCATGTGAATGTCGACTACATGACACGTCACCTATATGGGCCTAGGGGAATGCATTATGTATTTGGCTACTAATCGTAGGGGCTGCCGGAGTGACAGAAACCTAAACCCCCGTTACGAAACCATTGCACAAGGGACGTCAGGGTCTTAGAGTTTCAAGCCGTGGTTAGGTTTCTACCTTAATTACTTTCTTGTACTTGCGGATGCTTGCAAGGGGTATAATCACAAGTATGTATTAGTCCTAGGAAGGTCGGTACATTAACACAGGTTCACCCACACAACACTTAGCAAACTAAAGAAGATTAATCAACTATATGAAGCGAAAGCACTTGACGATATTCCCATGTGTCCTCGAGAATGTTTGGTCATCTTAAGTAATACAACCGGCTTGTCCTTTACTAAAGAAAGGATTGGGTCACTTGTTGCATTTATTCTTATTGTCTTTTATTTACACGTACTTTATTTACTTGCATGATCAAAACCCCTAAAAATCCGTTTGCTAAGTATTTACAGAGAATTCCTGCTCCTAGCCATTCGCCAGAACTTTCTGCTCCTCGTTAGGTTCGACACTCTTACTTATCGAAAATACTGCGATACACCCCCTATACTTGTGGGTCATCAAGACTATTTTTTGGCGTCGTTGCCAGGGAGTGAAGCGCTATTGGAGAGTGGAACTGGTAAAGGAAACTTCTACTGTGAGTATTGTTTACTTCTGTTAGGTGCTTTATGTTCAATATGGATAATTCGCTGAGTTTCTTATTCCGTAATGCTACTACCACTGCTAAGGTAGTAGATGAACCACCACCTGTTGAGAATGATACTTTTAAAATACCTACAAGAATTATTGATCGTGTTATGGATAACTATTATGTTGGAGATAGAACTGTCCATCCCGGTGATCAATTGCTCTTTATACATGAATTATGCGGGTTGTTCAAGTGTGCAGGTATTACTACAAATCAAGTCAAGAAGAAGTTATTCTCATTATCACTGAAAGGAAGAGCTGAAGAATGGTATAAGCTGATGAAGAATGGCCAAGCTCTTGAATGGGAGGAAATAGTACCTCTCTTTTATTCAAAGTTTTATCCTCCTAGTGAGATTCATAAAGATTGGAATCAAATATACAACTTTTGGCCTCTTGATGGAGAGAGTACAACTCAAGATTGGGGGAGATTGAAGTTACTAATGCTCAAATGTCCCATTCATGAGCTCCCCAACAATATTATTATCAATAACTTTTATGCAAGGCTTTCTCTTCATGATAAGGATTTATTGGATGCTTCTTGTGCTGGATCATTCACTCGCATGGAAGAAGAAGCTAAATGGGATCTTCTAGACCATATTCAAGACAATGTTGAAGCATGGGAGGATGACAAAGGAAGAAAGTCAGGTATAAATTATGATTATGAATGCATTGAATCTTTTATGGGAACTGATGACTTTCAAAATATTAGCAATGCTTATGGTCTTGATTCTCAAGTTATTACAAATTCTTTTAAGGCTTTTGTTTCTTATATTGAAATTCCGAAAAAGGGATGGGACAAGTACCATGCACCATATAAAGATATTGTTGATTGTGTTCCTATTGGGAGTACTGAATTTTGCACTATTGATCACATCTTACCTGAACCTTATATCGAGAAAATTCCCTTCCCGGATAAGGTAAAGGATCATCCTATGATAACTAGTGTAATCAATAAAAGTGCAAAGAGAACTGTAAAACCTGATGAACAAATAAACATTGAACCTGTTGTAGCAATTGTGAAAGATCTTGTCACTAACAGTGTAGAAGATGGACACATAGTCTTTTGTGAGGATGCTTCTAATATTGTCTCACATCCTAATAAAACTAAAAAGGCTAGTGTCCCTGTGCTTTTTGTTAGAATTGGTGATCATTGCTATTATGGTTTATGTGATATTGGTGCAAGTTCAAGTGCTATTCCTTATGAGCTTTACAAAGAAACTATGCATGAAACCAGTCCCTGCGAACTGGAAGAGATTGATGTGGTTATTAATAGAGAGACCATCTCTCCAATTGGTATAGTGCGGGATGTAGAAGTTCTTTGTGGTAAGATTAAATATCCTGCTGATTTTCTAGTACTTGGTTCAGCTGCTAGTAAAACTTATCCCATCATTTTTGGTAGACCTTTCTTGAGTACTTGTGGAGCTATTATAGACTACAAAAGGGAGAAAATCTTGACTAAATTTGATGGGGAGTCTTATGAGTTTAATTTTTCGAAATTTACTAAAGAACCTTGTGAAAATGAAACCCATAATGAGGATTTTAGAGTTGAACAACTTGCTTCTATTTCTCTTGCTCCTAACAATGCTTTGCAGCAATTTATGGAAGAACACAAAAGTGAGATCTTCATGGAAGAAAGAAATGAGATTGACGAGATTCTCCGTCGTCAACCTAAGATGCTTAAGCATAACTTGCCTATAGAAGACTTGGGTACCACGTTGCCACCTAAAAAGGATCCGGTCTTTGATTTAAAACCTTTACTTGACGATCTTAAATATGCTTACATTGATGATAATAATATGTATCCTATTATTATTAGCTCTAAACTTTCAGGGAGGGAATAAGAAAGGTTATTAGAGGTACTGAAGAAACACCGAGGGGCTATGGGCTATACTCTGGATGATTTAAAAGGGATTTCTCCTACTATATGTCAGCATGCTATAAATATAGAACTAGATGCAAAGCCAGTGGTAGAGCACCAACGGCGTTTAAATCTTAAGATGAAGGAAGTGGTAAGAAATGAGGTATTAAAACTCCCTGATGCTGGTATTATTTACCCTATTGCTGATAGTGAATGGGTTAGTCCTGTTCATTGTGTCCCTAAAAAAGGGGGAATTACCGTCGTCCCTAATGATAATGATGAGCTTATTCCCCAAACAATAGTAGTAGGCTATAAAATGTGCATTGATTTCAGGAAAGTTAACAAAGGTACTAAGAAAGATCATTACCACTTCCTTTTATGATCAAATGTTAGAAAGATTGTCTAAAAAGACCCATTTTTGTTTTCTTGATGGATATTCTGGTTTCTTTCAAATTGTTGTTAAACAACAAGATCAAGAAAACACTACTTTTACATGCCCTTACGAAACCTATGCTTATATACGTATGCCTTTTGGTTTATGTAATACTCCTGCTACTTTTCAAAGATGCACGTCTGCTATCTTTCATGGTTTTTTTGAGGAAATTGTGGAAGTGTTCATGGATGACTTCTCCGTCTATGGAACTTATTTTGATAATTGTCTGCACAACCTCGATAAAGTTTTGCAGAGATGTGAAGAAACTAATCTTGTTCTTAATTGGGAGAAATGCCACTTCATGGTGAATGAAGGGATTGTACTTGTACATAAGGTTTCTGAAAGAAGCATAGAAGTTCATAGAGCTAAAGTTGAGGCAATTGAGAAAATTCCTTGTCCAAGAGACATAAAAGGTATTCGCAGCATCCTTGGTCATGCTGGTTTCTATAGAAGTTTTATTAAAGATTTCTCTAAGATATCAAAACCCCTTACTAATCTTCTTCAAAAAGATGTACCCTTTGTCTTTGATGATGATTGTAAGGAAGCTTTTGAAACTCTAAAGAAGGCTTTAACTATAGCTCCTATCGTTCAACCACCTGATTGGAGCTTACCCTTTGAAATAATGTGTGATGCTAGTGATTTTGTTGTAGGTGCTGTCCTTGGGCAACAAATTGATAAAAAGTTAAATGTTATCCATTATGCTAGTAAGACTCTTGATGCTGCTCAAAGGAATTATGCTACCACTAAAAAAGAATTCCTAGCTATCGTCTTTGCTTGTGATAAGTTTAGACCATATATTGTAGACTCAAAAGTTTCCATTCATACTGATCATGCTGCTATTAAGTACCTTATGACGAAGGAAGATGCTAAGCCTAGGCTTATTAGATGGGTGCTACTTTTACAGGAGTTTGACCTACATATTGTAGACAGGAAAGGTGCTAAAAATCCTGTAGCTGATAATTTATCTCAATTGGAAAACATCTCTTTTGATCCTATGCCTGTTAATGATAGTTTCCCAAATGAACAGTTGGCTGCAGTAGGGGTAAGCTTGCGAGGGAGTCCTTGGTATGCTAATTATGCTAACTTTATTATCTCCAAGTATTTGCCTCCAACTTTCACAGCTCAGCAAATAAGGAAGTTCTTTTATGATTTGAGGCATTATTTTTGGGATGACCCACATTTATATAAAGGAGTGGATGGTATCATGCGAATATGTGTTCCAGAATATGAACAAAATGAGATATTGCAGAAATGTCATGGTAGTGCCAATGGAGGACATCATGCAGGAGATAGAACTACGCAAAAGGTGCTACAATCAGGTTTCTACTAGCCTACCCTTTTTAAAGATGCAAGAAAATTTGTTTTATCTTGTGATGAGTGTCAGCGTGTTGGTAATATTTCTAGACGCAATGAAATGCCTATGAACTACTCTCTAGTTATTGAACCCTCTGATTGCTGAGGATTTGACTTTATGGGTCCTTTTCCTCCCTCAAAAGGTTATACTCATATTCTTGTTGCCGTTGATTATGTCACTAAATGGGTAGAAGCTATACCTACGAAGAGTGCTGATGGGGAGACCTCTCTAAAAATGCTTAAGGATGTTATCTTTCTCAGGTTTGGAGTGCCTGGGTATCTTATGACTGATGGAGGTTCTCATTTCATTCATGGAGGTTTTAGAAAGATCCCTGCTAAATATGATGTTAATCCTAGAATCGCTGCAGCTTATCATCCCCAAACTAGTGGGTAAGTAGAGTTATCAAATAGAGAAATTAAATCCATCCTGCAAAATACTGTGAATAGGTCTAGAAAAAATTGGGCTAAAAAGTTGAATGATGCTTTATGGGCTTATAGGACTGCCTATAAAAACCCTATGGGGATGTCTCCTTATAAAATGGTTTATGGGAAAGCTTGTCACCTACCTTTAGAATTAGAACACAAAGCTTATTGGGCAGTTAAAGAACTTAATATAGATTGTAAGTTTGCTGGTGAAAAAAGATTATTTGACTTAAGTTTGTTGGATGAATGGAGGAGCGAAGCATATGAGAATGCTAGACTCTTTAAGGAAAAATTTAAAAGATGCATGACAAGTGAATACTTAAGAGAGAATTCCATGTTGGTGAGAGAGTTCTATTGTATAGGTCTCGTCTAAGATTTTTTGCAGGGAAACTACTATCAAAATGGGAAGGACCTTTCGTTATTGAAGAAGTGTACCGCTCAGGAGCAATAAAAATTTCTTCTTTAAAAGATAACACTACACAAGTGGTGAATGAGCAGCGACTCAAGCACTATATGCTGGAGATTCTTACAATGAAGATGTTGATGCTCTTCAAGTTATAACTCCGGAAAAAATTATCAAAGACCAAATCAAGAGACCTGCAGAGTCTGTTTTCGAATAGGTAACAGTTTTGGTAAGAAAAGTTCCGCGAAAATTCGGTTCAGTTATACTTTTGGAGTTTTTATCCAACAAGGAAAGCTACAAAGCAAAAGAGGGACGTAAACAGAGCCAGGGTGGCTCACACCACCCCCTAGTGCGGGCCCCCTAGCCGCGCCAGCAGGTGGTGTGGCCACCTCGGCCTCCGTCTCTGACCCTTTTTCTCCCAGTACCTTCCTGTTGTCGTAAAACTTCGTAATATATAATCCCCCGGATCCCCCGAGGTTCGTATATCGTGTTCTCGTCGTGTTTTCGTTTCATCTGTTTCTGACAGGTAGAGTCCCAGATTTGGAGCCACAATGTCTTCCTATGGATCATCCAAGGAAGATTCCTCAGCGGATATCATCAACCCATATATATGAGAGAGTTGAAGATTCATCCCAAGGAGTTGTTGCTTGAAGATGGGGAGTTAAAAATAAAAGAGGTTCAAGGCCCTAAAGGTGAAGGAAGTGTGGAGGACAGGATGGAAGCACTAGAGCAAGAAGTCTTTAGGTACAAGATATGGCGGAACACGAAGTGGATATCATCCACAAGATTTGTTCCGAACTCATCACCGAGCACCAAAAGGAGACTGCTGAGCTCAAGGATGAAGTCCTCTCACTCTGCCAAACAACCAACCAACTGCAAGCACAACTCTACGACGTTCAAAATCAAAACTGTGATGCTGCTGCAAGTTTCAGGATGCTGGAGACCATGATGCCCTTTGTTGATGGGGAGCCCTTACCTTGGAAGTCAGACGATGACGAGAGAATACCACCACCACCGAAGGAGTAATTCGTCATCAGGTTTTGGCATCCCCTTGGTTTGTTCCAAGCTTGGGGGAGTGCCGCGATATCATATCACTATATTCTATCTTTTTACCTTTTTAGTAGAGTCATATCATGAATAGAGAAGTTATCATATAGGATGGTTTGCATTATGGAAGTGTCCACCCTCTTGTTAGATATCTATGTATCCCTTGGTGTGAGTTCCATTATGGAATATTAATGAGAAGTTCTATCATTTACTATCTTGCATATCTTATATTAGTTTTCAATTCATGGTTATATGATTGATCTTGTCATTAGTATTGGTATCACTTTGGGATCATTGAGTTAATTTAGTTGGTTTTGGCAAACCTGGCTCGGTCAGTAGCAACACTATTTTTGAGAGCTGAATGAAAAAGATAAAAGCATTCTTAAAGAAATATAATTTCATCATCTTTTTTTCTTGATTTGCTCATAAGTTTAGTATTCTCTAGTTAAGATATTTTGTGTTTCCAAGGAAGATTGCATGTTTGTTTTTATCACTTGTATGTGTGTTTGTTTCCTTCAACTCTTATGCTTGCTACCCAGCCTTGCTAGCCAAAAACCTGTACTGAGAGGGAATGCTTCTCGTGCATCCAATCCTTAAACCAAAACCTATGCCATTTGTGTCCACCATACCTACCTATTAGCACTATTGCTATTCCAAGTAAATTCATGTTTTTATCTACCTTCCAAATTAAACTTGTTATGAGAAAATTAGTGATTAAAGCTCTCACGAACTTGATGACACACTTTACTTTCTTGCAATCAATAAACTTGAACCATTGTGTCCATCTTTGTTGCGTATATGCTTGCGCTTTATAAGTTGAAGTTAGCAGAACCATGCATCATGGGGAACGCTTTCAACATTGCACTGGTACTTTGTACCTCGTTGATATCATGATTCTTTTGCTTATGGATCTCGGCGGTGTGAAATAAAAGGGTAACTTGTAAGATCATGGAGTTTGTATGTGTGTTAGAGAAACGCCTGGGCCGCTAGCCTAAGCCATGCCTAATCATGGTGGAAACTTGCAGCATAACCATAATGAGTACTCTATGAAGCATCCTGATACATTGCAAATGTATCTATAATTTTTGATGTTCCATGCTTGGTTTTATCCACTTTCTTGTGTTTTCTTCCAACTTTTGAGTACTTTTCTTATGATTTCTTGGACTAACCTATTAACAAGAGCCACAATGCCAGCTTCCTGTTTTCTGCTGTTTTTCGTTCCAGGAAAGTCAGAAAATGAATATTCTCGGAATTGGACGGGACAAAAGCCAAAGTGCCTATTTTTCCGGATGTCATCAAGTGCCAGAATACGAGACGAAGAGGGGCCAGGGGGCCACCACACCACCTGGCCGCGCGGCCAGGCCTGGCCCGCGCCAGGGGGTGGTGTGGCCGCTCCCGGCACCCCCTCGGCCTCTCCTTCCGCCTATATATTGCCCTTAGTACAAAAACCCTAAGGGCCCGATCAAAAATCCATGAAAGTGTCTATAGCCGCTGTCATCTCCATCCCTAGATAGGGAGGGATCTGAAGCTCTTCCCGGCACCCTGCCGGAGAGGGGAATTCACCCTGGAGGCCTTCTTCATCACCATGCAAGCCTCCGGTGTGATGCGTGAGTAGTTCATCCTTGGACTACGGATCCATGTAGTAGCAAGATGGCTAGTTCTCCTCCTTTATCATGCTTTCATGTCTAGATCTTATGAGCTCCGTTCATGATCAAGATCATCTATTTGTAATTCTGAATGTTGTGTTTGCGGGGATCCGATGGATATTGAGATGCTATTTCAGATTGATTATTGATTCTATCATGTCTTTGTTATTTGTGATCTTGCATGCTTTCCATTGTTAGTAGCTATCTTGGCCAAGTAGATGCTAGCAACTCCAAGAGTTAGTATTTATGCTTGATAGTGGGTTCATGCCTCTGGTAATCTGGGGAAGTGATAGAAATCTCTAAGGTACTAGATGTGCTATTGATACTAGGGAGAAAACAACAATCCTTTGTTCATAGAACAATCATATTGTTTACTTTACACGTAGTTCATAAAGCAATAATCTGTTGCTTGCAACTTAATACTGGAGGGGGTTCGGATGATAACCTGAAGGTTGATTATTAGTCATAGATGCAGTTGGATGGCGGTCTATGTATAATGTTGTAATGCCCAATCAAGACTCAAAGGAGTCAAGATGATTAGTATATGCATGTATTGATTTCTCGGTGTTTGTCAATTACCCCGCTGTAATTTGTTCACCCAGCATGTTATCTATCTTAAGGAGAGCCACCTCTAGTGAACTATGGATCCCGGTCCTTGTCTTTTACATACAATCCACAACTGTTTACTTCTTTGTGTTTACTTTTTGCAAACTTTTACTTCTTTCCATTCGATATGTTTAATCCTTTGTTTTCCACAAAACACGGTGAGATTGACAACCTCATCACAAGTTGGGGACAAAGTTCTGTGGTTGTGTTGTGCAGGTCTCCATGTTGCTACTAGCACCGGTAGTGCGCCCTGCCAAAGCTCAGCTAGTAACACCTTTGGGGTGTTTCCTTGCTCTTACTGGTTTGATTAAACCTTGGTTTCATAACTGAGGGAAACTTGCTGCTGTGCTCATCATACCTTCCTCTTGGGGTTCCCAACGAGCTCTACATCAACACCGCCATCAAGCATTTTTCTGGGCGTCGTGCATTGAGCCATTAAGCGATTTTCTAGCGCCGTTGCCGCGAAGTCAAGGACATCTTCACAAGGGGAGTACCTCATAACCAATCTCTTTACTTTGTTGTTTTTGTTTTTCTTAGTTTTCTTTTTGCTTTGTTTGCTTGTTTTGTTCTTCAAAAACACAAAAAAAATAGTTTTACAAGTTTGCTTTCTTATTTGAAAAATACAAAAAAATTAGTTTCTATCTTGAGTGCCACTATGTCTAGCCTTGCTCCAATCACTATATCACCCGAGGAAATGATTTTCACTTTTAAACAAGGAATTGAGGAAAGTTTTAAGGAAGCTTGGTCTAGAATCTCCGATCTACATGAAAAACCTGAGCCTAAAATGACTCAAAGCTTGTTCCTTAGCAGTTTTTATCTTGGGATTGCTCTTTGCTATAGATATGCTTTAGATGCTGTTATGGGAGGAGATTTCCTCCAATTTAATGAGGATGATGCTATTAATGCTATAAAGAAATTGATCCTCACTTACAACATGCCTAGCCAAACTGATATTTCTTTCGCAAAAATATTTGCTAGGTTGAACACTCTTGAGGCTAGCACTACTAGCTTAGAAAATTGCTATAACATGCTTAGGGAGCATCACAATTATGTTCCAATAAACTCTGAACCATCAAAGTGGTTCCCTACAGTAAAGATTGAGATGAACACCGAAACTTTTCAAGGTCGCTGTGATATCATGTCTGAATTTTGTCTTATGCCCAAAGATATTTATAAATCTCTGAATACTTGGGGGCTCACTGAAGGAGGAAAAGAAATATCTCTTGCTAATAATACTACCATATTACCTCTTGGAATAGCTGAAGGAGTGTCTACAAAGATCCTTGGGAAAACGATTTCTATTGATTATCTTGTTATTGAATGTGCAGGAAAAGGACAAATTACACTTGGAAGGTCCCTATTAGAACTCCTTGGAGCAATAATAGATGTGGGAAAGGGGACCATGCACCTTTCTTCTCCACCAAACAATCATATTTTCCCCAAGGTTGAGAATAAAAGTAAGAGAGGTAAGGGTAAGAAATTTGGTCTTAATGCTTCTTCACTTGAGAACACTTGATTTTTTCTTGCTTCTTATGCCTAACTTAAAGGCGTTAAAGAAAAGTACTTATTGGGAGATAACCCAAAAGTTTTAGATGAGTCTTGGAAATTTATTACCTCTGTAATAGCCTCTCCTTATCCTTTTTATTTGCTTTTTGTGCCAAGAGTAACCTCTAATGAGAGAGAAGTAATGATTGGGAAAGTTGCTGTCCCGAAACAGATTTTTGTGCTTCACCGTAAAAATTAGTGAGAGAGCTCTGTATGTCGGATTGAGATGTAATTTTTTGTGCTTCTGAACCAGGTTGTTATCTAACTTTAGTTAGTTCAACACTTTTTTATTTGAGCAACAGAAGGTCTTCTAAAAAATTCGTCTTTACCTGCTGGTCTGTTTTGACAGATTTCTGCCATTTTCTGCATTTGCTTCTTGTTGGTTCCTTTTTGAGTTCTTTTGCGGAATTGAGATTTTTGAGGGAAGTGCTACAGTAGCTAGTGTTCTGATGGAATTTTATTTGGTGTTAGAACTGAACCTTAATACTTATTTATCTTAAGTGCACTAATGTTGCTAATAAAGATTGTGTGAAGTTTTGTATGAAGGAAAAATTTCAGGTGTATGGAAGGAATGAGTAATGAGATGAAGAATGGACTAAAGCTCGAGCTTGGAGATGCCACGCGTGTCACCCCAAGAAATATCCAAGAAGTACAAGCGTCAAAGCTTGGGGATGCCCAAGGCATCCCCTTCTTCATCAATAAAAATCCCAGGTTCCTTCCAAACGCTTCATTTTTATTGTTTCATGCACAGTTGTGTTTTTCTTGGAGCGTCTTCTTTTTCGTTTTCGTTTTGGTTTTCGTTTTCTTTTGTTTGCTTAGTTTGATGAATAAATTGGTTGGACCTCCTCTTTCTTACATTGGTTTGCAAATAGTTTGGTTTGGTTTGGAAAAGAGTAGGAAAGTTCATGCTTATGTGGTAAAAAGAGCTCGTTTTTTACTGTGGCCTATGCTTTGTCATGCCATGCTTGATATTGTTTTGGCCTTATGTTAGTATTCTTTGTTGTCGCATGACTTGCTATAAACAATTGAGATTGCTTAATGTGCCTTAGATGAATCATGCGTTGTTTTAGCATATTAAAGCATAGTATAGTGGTATTCTCCTTTGATGCTTTATTTGGGTTGACTTGGCGCATGCTCACACCATGTTATGACTATCCCAAGTCACCATAGCCTTTATGATCCTTTAGTTTTCAACTTTTAGTATCACTTTATGCTTTGATCAGTGATGTTTTGTCGCTCTGCATGATTATGGCCATTATTGCTCTCTTAGTTTGTCGCTCCCAGTCTTTTGCTAGCCTCCACAACAAAGTATGAGTTCCACTCATGCATCCAACTCCCTAAACCAAGTTATTACAAAGAGTCCACCATACCTACCTACTAGCTTATGCTATTACAAGTATATTCATGCTTTTGTTTACCTTCCAAATTAAACTTGTTATGAGAAAACTAGTGATTAAAGCTCTCACGAACTTGATGGCACACTTTACTTTTTTGCATCTAATAAACTTGAACCACTGGGTCCTTCTTTGTTGTGTATATGCTTGCACTTTATAAGTTGAAATTAGCAGAACCATGTACCATGGGGAACGATTTCAACATTGCACTTGTACTTTGTACCCCGTTGATATCATGTTCTTTTGCTTACCGATCCCGGCGGTGTGAAATAAAAGTGGAACTTGTAAGATCATGGAGTTTGTATGTGTGTTAGAGAAACGCCTATGCCGCTAGCCTAATCCAAGCCTAATCATGGTGGAAACTTGCAGCATCACCATAATGAGCACTCTATGAAGCATCCTCAATAAAAACCTATGCAAATAGCAAATAAAAAGATCGATGAGATGCTCATTGTCTGCTTGCCTTGTCATTTTGATTATGGGAAAGCTCCCGTGTCATGTGCAAGGGGTACCCCGTTGGCGGTTCTTAATGATACACACGTACTTACAATGACAAGAGCTTACCCGTTACTAAAGTTGAGTAGCATGAGGATCGGTCTTCGTAAGTAAGGGGCATGAGATTTCGGTTTATAATTTGTCAAGCATATCCTCTTAGTTATGTCACTTTAACCTTAATCACCTTAAAGATGCTTATGATAGGGGCAATGAGAGCTGAAAGCTATAAGTACCATAATTTTTGGAAGCTCTTTATGAGACTTGAATCCCTACTTCCTTTTACAAAGGACTTTCTTCCACCATAATATTGAGTCTCCACCTTCTATCTTTATGCACCTACTTTGAGAGCATAGTGGCCATTCTTAGTTCTATGTGCATTGTCCCAAGCCTAGTTGATTGATTCATAACTTGATATTGCTTGTTTTAAACTATTGTATCTAGTCACTCTTATGAACTTTGAAGGTGTCCTATGCATTTATATTTGCTACTCTGTTGAGGGACAAGCTGAATACTATTATGCTATGTTTTCTTTATGTGAAACAAACAAACGTCTTGCAAAGCATTATTATTCATGAATCTTTTGTTTGTGCCTTTTCATGTTGCATCATAGTTTCTTTGTCTTATTGCTAGAACTTTGTCTTTCATGCTACGATTGAAGTACTATGATCCCAGCTTTGAATGTTCTGCAAATACTTTGATCAAGTCTTTGATGGTGCATGTCACCTCAAAATTTATTTTTTCTTTTTATCACTTACCTACTCGAGGACGAGCAGGAGTTAAGCTTGGGGATGTTGATACATTGGAAATGTATCTAAATTTTTTGATGTTCCATGCTTGGTTTTATCCACTTTCTTGCGTTTTGTTCCAACTTTGGAGTACTTTTCTTATGATTTCTTGGACTAACCTATTAACAAGAGCCATAGTGCCAGCTGCCTATTTTCTGCTGTTTTTGGTTCCAGGAAAGTCAGAAAATGAATATTCTCGGAATTGGACGGGACAAAAGCCAAAGTGCCTATTTTTCCAGATGTCATCAAGTGCCAGAATACGAGACGAAGAGGGGCCAGGGGGCCACCACACCACGTGGCCGTGTGGCCAGGCCTGGCCCGTGCCAGGGGGTGGTGTGGCCGCTCCCGGCACCCCCTCGGCCTCTCCTTCCGCCTATATATTTCCCTTAGTACGAAAACCCTAAGGGCCCAATCAAAAATCCATGAAAGAGTCTATAGCCGTTGTCATCTCCATCCCTAGATAGGGAGGGATCTAAAGCTCTTCCCGGCACCCTGCCGGAGAGGGGAATTCACCCTGGAGGCCTTCTTCATCACCATGCAAGCCTCCGGTGTGATGCGTGAGTAGTTCATCCTTGGACTACGGATCCATGTAGTAGCTAGATGGCTGGTTCTCCTCCTTTATCATGCTTTCATGTCTAGATCTTGTGAGCTCCGTTCATGATCAAGATCATCTATTTGTAATTCTAAATGTTGTGTTTGCGGGGATCCGATGGATATTGAGATGCTATTTCAGATTGATTATTGATTCTATCATGTCTTTGTTATTTGTGATCTTGCATGCTTTCCGTTGTTAGTAGCTATCTTGGCCAAGTAGATGCTAGCAACTCCAAGAGTTAGTATTTATGCTTGATAGTGGGTTCATGCCTCTGGTAATCTGGGAAGTGATAGAAATCTCTAAGGTACTAGAGGTGCTATTGCTACTAGGGAGAAAACAACAATCCTTTGTTCATAGAACAATCGTATTGTTTACTTTACACGCAGTTCGTAAACCAATAATCTGTTGCTTGCAACTTAATACTGGAGGGGGTTCGGATGATAACCTGAAGGTGGATTATTAGTCATAGATGCAGTTGGATGGCGGTCTATGAATAATGTTGTAATGCCCAATCAAGTCTCAAAGGAGTCAAGATGATTAGTATATGCATGTATTGCTTTCTCGGTGTTTGTCAATTGCCCCGCTGTAATTTGTTCACCCAGCATGTTATCTATCTTAAGGAGAGCCACCTCTAGTGAACTATGGATCCCGGTCCTTGTCTTTTACATACAATCTACAACTGTTTACTTCTTTGTGTTTACTTTCTGCAAACTTTTACTTCTTTCCATTCGATACGTTTAATCCTTTGTTTTCCGCAAAACACGGTGAGATTGACAACCTCATCGCAAGTTGGGGACAAAGTTCTGTGGTTGTGTTGTGCAGGTCTCCACGTTGCTACTAGCACCGGTAGTGCGCCTTGCCAAAGCTCAGCTAGTAACACGTTTGGGGTGTTTCCTTGCTCCTACTAGTTCGATTAAACCTTGGTTTCATAACTGAGGGAAACTTGCTGCTGTGATCATCATACCTTCCTCTTGGGGTTCCCAACGAGCTCGACATCAACACCACCATCAAGCATTTTTCTGGGCGCCGTGCATTGAGCCATCACATCCTCAATAAAAGCCTATGCAAATAGCAAATAAAAGGATCGCTAAGATGCTCATTGTCTGCTTGCCTTGTCATTGTGATTATAGGATAGCTACTGTATCATGTCTAAGGGGTACCCCGTTGGCGGTTCTTTATGACACATATGTATTTACAATGACAAGAGCTTACTTGTGACTGAAGTTGAGTAGCATGAGGTTCGGTACTCGTAAGTAAGGGGTATGAGATTTCAACTTATAACTTATCAAGCATATCCTCTTAGTTGTGTCACTTTAACCTTAATCACCGAAAGATGCTTATGATAGGGGCAATGAGATCTGAAAGCTAATAAGTACCATAATTTTTGGAAGCTCTTTATGAAACTTGAAATCCCTGCTTCCCTCTGCGAAGGGCTTTTCTTTTACTTTTTAGTTGAGTCAGTAAACCTATTCCCTTCTACCTCAGCAAGTATTTTGAGTTGTTGTGTTTCATTCATTCATATGATGATTTATTCAATCATGTTTCTTATGTTCCTTGTTTTGCACTTTGCTCTTATCTTAGTGTCTACTACTTTGAAAGCTATCATTGAAAACTAGTTATGTGTGAACTCTAGCAAATTATCAACTATTCTTCGACCAAGAGCTAAGTTTCCCATTACCAATTATGATTTACTTTATGTATCTCTTATTGTGTTTCCTTTACTTATTGCAAGTTAAGTTATATAATAGTGAGTTGTCTTCTATTATGACTTATGTATTGATGAATGTGATGCTTCTTGTCCGTATTTTTATCGACTCTTCACTCCATAAACCTGAGGTCATGTTTATTGAGTTCAGTTTCGCTTGGGGACAAGCGAAGTCTAAGCTTGGGGGGGAGTTGATACGTCCATTTTGCATCACTATTCTATATCATAAATTACTGTTATTCATTGATATATTTCGTATTAGGAGATAATACTTATGCTATTTCATCTGTTTTTGCATGGTTGATGACTTTTGGAGCATGGACCGCTGCAGTGAGGATTCTGATGGAATAGGTACTGTTTGGAGGCAAAATTTGCGAAGATCAGAAAATTCAGGAAAATACATGGAAAATCCTATTTTTCCAGAAGACGAAGAAAGCCAGAAGGGGAAGCGGAGATGGGCCACATGGGGCCCACACCACCCCCTAGCTCGGACCACCCTAGGTCACGCCTCCAGGTGGTGTGGCCGCCCTGGTCCACCCCTGGTTCTCCCCTCTGGCGTATATTATCCTCCCAAAACCCTAAGACTCGGGGAGCGACTATAGAAAGATTCCGCCGCCTCTGCGGGGCAGAAAACACCGAGAGAGAAAGATCTCTCCGGCAGACAGAATTCTACCGGGGGAATTCCTTCCCGGAGAGGGGAGATCGTCGCCATCAACACCACCATCAAGCTGGACTTCATCGAGATCATCATCATCTCCACTAGCACCATCATCACCACCTCATACCGCTGTAACAATTGGGTTGAATCTTGCATAGTTCTTAGGGGAAACTTTCCCGGTGTGGATTACTCTTTGTAGTTGATGCTATTGAGTGAACCATTGAATTATTGTTTATGTTCAGATTGTTACACATCATTATTTCATCTATGATCATGATCCATATGATGTATTGTGAGTAGTTTGTTTTGTTCTTGAGGACATGGGAGAAGTCATGTTGTTAGTAGTGGAATTGTGTTGAGAAAGATTCAATAGTTTGATATTTAAGTTGTGGTGTATTTCTTCTAGTGGTGTCATGTGAAAGTCGACTACATGACACTTCACCTATATGGGCCTAGGGGAATGCATTGTGTATTTGGTTACTAATCATAGAGGTTGCCGGAGTGACAGAAACCTGAACCCCCGTTAGGAAACCATTGCACAAGGAACGTCAGGGTTTTAGAGTTTAAAGTTGTGGTTAGGTTTCTACCTTAATAACTTTCATGTACTTGCGGATGCTTGTAAGGGGTATAATCACAAGTATGTATTAGTCCTAGGAAGGTCGGTACATTAGCACAGGTTCACCCACACAACACTTAGCAAACTAAAGAAGATTAATCAACTATATGAAGCGAAAGCACTTGACGATATTCCCATGTGTCCTCGAGAATGTTTGGTTATCTTAAGTAATACAACCAGCTTGTCCTTTGCTAAAAAAAGGATTGGTCCACTTGCTGCATTTATTCTTATTGTATTTTATTTACTCGTACTTTATTTACTTGCATTATCAAAAAACCCTAAAAAATCCGTTTGCTAAGTATTAACAGAGAATTCCTGTTCCTAGCCATTCGCTAGCACCTTCTGCTCCTCGTTGGGTTCGAAACTCTTACTTATCAAAAATACTGCGATACACCCCCTATACTTGTGGGTCATCAGTATCCGATAAAAATAGAAAACTGGAATTCAGTATTCGATAAGACCTCAGTGGCTCGAACTAAATTAAGCCAGTAGCAAATTCCGAATTCGAGCCTGGGGACTTGAATTTGATGTAGGACAATCTTCTTTTTGCCCAGGAGCAATTAACTTATTCTTGATCCGTCGGAAGCATCAGACTCGTTGTACCAAAATCCCTACAAATATAAAAAGGAAAAAGAAACTTTGAGACTCAACCTAAAACTGCGGTTCAAGTAGAGTCTTGGGGGCTACTGACATAGGTATGATTAGTTGGGTGCTTATGATTCGCTACCCTATGATTGGATGAAGGCTTACGGCCCATGAAGATTTCAGATGACAGCCCAAGGGAGCAACCGACAAAGACTTTGATTGTATTAGGAAAGAGACTATGAACTGACATTGTGTTGGTATTGTAATTACGCTTGTATGAAACCTATCCGCATACAGCTTTGGGACCCGGCCTATTATATATAGGACGGGAGAAGCCCAAGCGAGGGTACCGAAATCTAGAAGACAACTTGCTATAGTGCAATTACTCAATATTCGGGCGACTTTGATTCCATTGTTTTCCTGACATCCGACAAAATCCCCAGCGTTCTCTTTTCCGCGAAACCCCAAGTCCATCACCATTTACATTGCCGAGGTTACCCCTCGTCACCCGGCTTCCATTACTGT
The DNA here is from genome assembly GCA_916181665.1 of Avena sativa. Taxonomy (NCBI): domain Eukaryota; kingdom Viridiplantae; phylum Streptophyta; class Magnoliopsida; order Poales; family Poaceae; genus Avena; species Avena sativa. The sequence goes on along the minus strand of OV702288.1, from coordinate 619,342,012 downwards.
AGCCACCAACATCAACATTTAGTTTTATAAGACTCGGGAAAACACCACACGCATTTCCCAGATGACACCCATGGCAGAACTCTACTAGCTAGACAGAGACCATCTACCACACACACAAAGGATGTCAGACTAGAGTTTCAATAGCAGGCGACCATAAGAGCTTTGTTCCTTCCACACCAGGCTCGTGACAGACAAGATATTCATCTCATCATTTCGGCACCACCCTAAACTTCTCGCTGTCACCCACCAACATGTGAGAGCTGGCTTGCAGAATACAAGCTAGGTCCCACGTCGAGATTCTCCAGTCCCCCTTCTGTGCGCTCCATGTTCAACAACTCAATCCTAGATTGAGTTTTGGCTTTCTTCTTAGGCCTCACCCATGCCCCGGACACAACAAAAGAGGCGGAGCATGCTGTAAGGCCTCCAGGGCAAGCACTAATGTTCTCATCTTCCCTTTGGAACCTATTGCGGGCAAAATGCCACATTGTGCAAGACTGTAAGCGGTTTTCCTCCACAGCTCCTGCAAACCAGACCAAGGAGAATGATTGAAGCAGATATCATTTCGCCTAATCCAAATGTACCATATAACTGTAGCATGTAAAACATTTACAACTTCATTTTTCTTTCCACCATGCCACATATTAGCAATAGTTTCAAAACTAACAGAGGAAACACCCAACCCAGACATTTTTCCTACTTCCACCCACATAGCTTTAGCCACCACACATTCAAAGAAGAGGTGCATACTTGTTTCTAGTTCATTACAGAAAACACAGGTCAGGTCTTCCACATTTTTCCTATTAACAAGATTATCTCTAGTGAGTATCTTATTATGAGTAACAAGACACATAAAGAACTGATTTTTGGTGGAACTTTAATATCCCACACCTCATGAACATGAAAAGTCAACACCCCTCTAAAATTAATAACTGCATAGAAGGACTTCACACTGTACATCCCATTACCCTCTAATTTTCAGATCATTGTGTCTTCCTGAGTAGTAATCTACATAAATTGTATAATTTCCAAGAGCTCATACCATTGCAACATCACTTTATGGTGAAAAGATATTCTAAAGGTTAATTTATGCTCCACACTATCCCACACCTCATTAATGCAATAGTTCTGCTCATTTGTAATGACACACAAATCCCAGAACTGCACAACAAGGCTATAGGACCCAAACCACTAATCCTCCCAAAATTTTACTTTCTTCCCATTACCTACTTTCCATTGATACCCCATTTTTGCAGCTCTAGCTTCCCACAAAACCCCTTTCCAAAAAGGTAAGGCCCCAACCTCAGAACAAGCAAAAATACTTTTTTATCAAGATTATATTTAAAATCAATGATCTGCTTCCATAACTTATTATCATCTAACTGATATCTCCTCACCTAAGAAGCCAGCAGGCACATGTTCATATTAGCTAAGTCTGGAATGCCCAGCCCACCAAACTCCTTTTTTGAGACACTAACCCCTAGTTTTCCAAATGATACTTATGATGTCCTTCATAGTCATCCCAAAGGCAATGAGCCATCTGAGAATTAATCAAGGTTATGGCCTACTTAGGGAACTTAATGACACTTAACAAGTAACTAGGTATCCTAGCTAGCACACCCCTCACCAGCTCAAGCTTAGCAGCATGACTTAAGAGCTTTCCCTCCAGCTAGTAGCTTTTTTGAGTGTTTTATCTATAACTGGTTGCAAATCTTCTTTCCTAAGTTTATTGTAACGGAGAGGCACCCCAAGATACTTCATGGGGAACTGCACTAATCTACAGCTCATCGTTTGAGAAAAAGCCTGCACAACCTCCTCCTCAACATTAATAGGGATAAGGTCACACGTATGAAAATTAATATGCATCCCTGACATAATCTCAAAACATGAAAAAATCCACTTTAAGTTGATATTAGATTCTAAATTATTATCAAGGAACAACAAAGTGTCATCAGTATATTACATGCTAATGACACCTGTTGGTTAAGCCACATACACTAATGGGTATATTCTTAGCTTGCCATATGGTGATTACCCCAAACATGGGCGGACATAGTATCCCTGTTGCCCGGAGCTTGTCCGGGCTTATGAGCTGCGTGCGTGAGGCGCTAGGAGTTTCCAGCCACCAAATATTGACCGATAGTGGGAAAATTTGTTCGGTCTTTCAGAATTTGCAAATTTGTTTAACTGTGCACAACATGGTGTGGACTACAGGACTAGTAGGCCTTGAGGCCTTGCCTTTCACATGGGTATGCTCTTGGGAAAAGGCAACGAGCCATCGACTCAATTTGCACAAGCAGCGACTATGTTTGCTCTTAGAAAAAATGTAATGAGCCAGTAATTTCTATATGATTCTCAAAAATAGAAGCTAATTGCCATATATCTACTATTAGCGCATATGAAAAACATTTGAATGACAAACATATAAATGTGTTGTGATTTGTTTGTGAAAAAATCCACCGATCTAATAATAGTCATTAAAAGTAGTACAAAGAACCATCAAAGTAATAAAAAAATTCAAATATATCCTTGAACCACCTAGCCAAAGGCGCGTGGTCATTCTCACCCCTCCCTCAATGGAGCTGAGAAAAGCTTATTATAGTAGCGCTTGTTGTAATTGATAAATGAGAAGTTGTGGTGGTAAGTCCCAACACGACCAGTACACAGAGGGGCAACAATAGCTAATGAAAGGAACATGGCTCAAAAGAGTTAGAACTACAACCACATCAATGAACACAAAAACTGATCGAATCCCAAGAGACCTTCTAGACCTTCATGTGCCCTGGCGTAGCACCAAGACACGAATAGTGGCAGGGAATACATATTCTGATTTTAGGATATCGCTGCCGCCTCACCATCCCTAAGAATTGGAACCCTCTCACCGACGAGTGAATGTGGTCCATCGAACCTCCAAGGCCCGCAATGCGGGAAAGTCCGATGAAGTTGTCGGCGAGGGGAACAAAAACCCTTAATTACCTCTGGATCGCCTACAGTGTCCTAGTGACCTGAACCGGTAGACGTTAAATAGTACCCTTCGCTCCCATGAACATTTTCTTGAATATTTAAATGTGTTGTTAACTTGTATTGTGTTGTATCCGTGTTTAGTGTTAGAATTATTATGGAAACTATTTTTTTTCTAGGTAGTGCTTATATTTGTCCGTGGAACTTTTTGTTGCCTTGCGGCGCGCCCAGGCTTCAACAAAACTCCTAGGTCCACAGGTCAGTTGTGAAGACTATTTTGATGCTAATACTAGATCTTCTAACATAGAGACTGAGAAGAAAGGTTGGTGTTCGTTCTGGTCTACTATTGTACTATCAAAGATAAGAGTGTTCCTATGGAGACTTGCTTAGCATTCGCTGCCGTTGGTGCATGTGTTCGAACATCGGAACATGGAAACTACTAGTACATATGCACTCTTTGGACTAGTGGACTTGTGGATGCATTCTTTGTTTGATTACAACATGGCTCGAGCGGTGTGGGCGCTCTGTGATGAGACCATGGTTGAGTTCTTGGGTGCTAATGGTGAAGCAAATACTAAGTGTTGGTTGTTCGATATGATGGAGGCACTGCTGCATGATTAGTTCGCCAGAACAGTAGTCACTCTCTAGGCAATTTGGACGGCACGGTTGGAATGCTATCCACAAGGACATATTCCAGAATCCTATATGTCTACACATGGTTTTATTAACGCATTCATCAATGATCTGAACACTATTGCAAATCCAACAACTAGACCTGCTAGGAAACCTATAGCGAGGTCTATTTCATCTTGGCGTCCTTCTTCACCAGGTTTGGCTAAAATCAATGTGGATGCAACGATTTATAGGTGGGGAGTAAAGGTTGTTTGCTAAGAAGAGTTTGTAGTATATTTAGGTTCTTTGGTTTTGGTTATCTGTGGATCAACTGATCCAACTGCTCTGGGGAGCTTAGCATGCAGTGAAGCTTTGGCACTGGCGGCAGATCATAATCTAGCCATGATTCATATAGCTTTCTGAAATCCATGAGGGAAAGTTGGGGAAGAACTGCTCTATTGAGAGGGAGATCAAAGCCAGCAGTGCAATGTTTTAGGTTTGCAGTCCTGCTGGCGTAAAGGAAAATGAATATGAATTGACTCTCGGTTTAAAAGCCATCCCACCCGCTTCATGGATCATTTATAAAAGTAGTGGAATCCTACAAGTTATTAGTTATTACCGAGTTTTGGTCCTAGAGAGGAGAAGAGTGCCAGTCCATCCCATCCTCTGCTCGTAATGTAGGGATCTAGGGCACGTACCAGAAGCTAGATAGAAGAATGACCTTATTTTCCTTTACCCTCTATTTGACCTTTGCTATTTTATTATTCTCTATGGTCTCTATGCTTGAAGAAGTAATAGGTTTACTTTTTCTTTTATGCCTACTACTTACAGGATGCTGCTATGCTTACTCCGAAGAAATTGGAACACACTGATTCTGTTCGTTCCAGTCCTTCGCTTCAGGCCATCCCATAGGTTCCTCCTCCCAAACCTTCTTTGCCGAAAAAGACTAGAAGGGCTTATTCCCACTGCTGAGAACTGAGAACCTTCTATCGGGAAAGATTTCCTTCTATGCCTAGTGGTTTTTGAATTGGAATATACCATGTCTAGTAGTTTGAACCAGCTCATGCTTTAGTCCAAGTGCTTGTTGTATGCCTTCCTTAAAGGGCATTCTGGTTGTTTTAAACTGGGTCAGTGCAATCTGGGCATACCCCGAAGGGAGTTATATCACAATCGGTATTTCCCCCTGTGCTCCAAGTGAGAAAACGTATGCTAGCAACCAAAAGACAACCTATTCCATTGATCAAAGGAATGGTGCACTTCGAGGGTGCAACTTCCTCTACGGAAAAATGGTACTTATGAATCCTAATCCTAAAAGGCACCCGCTCCTAAAGAAGTTCATGAAGGAAGGGCCTCGAATTTCAAAACTCATAACCTTGCAAAGCATTCAGTTTCATTAGATAACAAACGCCATATGTGGCTCGGTGTTCCAAATTCTATTAGAAATTCCTGTAAACATTTTGAATGATCAATAAATCTTATCATGGTTGGCTCAAAAAATGAAGCGCGAATGTGGTTATTTTAGTTGGGCGCTAAGCAATATTGTTCTGATCTGGGCAAAGATTTGGGAACTGCCTTGCGCAAATAAGGTTAAGTACGATGGATGTTGATGTGGCGCTCCTCTTTCGTCAGGGTCAATGAACATCGGGGCAACGATCTTGGATGGTTGTTGTGCATCGAGGCGGCAGCAATGCGGCTTCAACATAAGAGGGTGGAGCTGTAGTTGCCATGTCTCGAGGTGGAAACCTTGTGCAGATAGTGCAATGAGCTTGTCAGCTCGGGGCGCAACCTCAACTATATTGGTTTGACTATCATGGTCTATGGGTAGTTGCCATGTGCGGTATAGAGGAGCTACAGCTCGATGTCTAGTAGTGGCATGTCGGGGCGGTGACCTATGAAGGTGGTGTTGGTGCGACGGGATGAGTGGATGTCAGGTTGGCGGCCCGAGAGTGTTGCAGATTTGATGGCATTGTTATCATTTGGTGCGAGAGACGAGGATGTCATTAAGGTTGATCATTGGGCATTATCGCAGTCTTGTGATGGTCTTCCTGGCCTAAGTGGGTGCCCCGGGTCTGCTCCTCCTATAGCAGTCTCGACCGCATCTAAATAGCGACTGTGGGGGGCTGGCTAGTTTCGCCAGTGCGGGGTCTTCAATTTTTGTGTCCTTTTGTTGGTGATTTTTGTTGTGTTATTGGCCCTATCAGTTTTATTCCAGCTCTCTTTAGTTAATTAACTTTTAACCAACCAAGCAATCTTATTCTTATGGAACAATCAAAGATTTTGCTTGGGTTAAAAAAGACACTTTGTACGGTGAGTCACACAATAGGTGCGGATATAAATATAAAGCAGAGATGCATGGAGACACACGCCTTGTACCTGAGAGACAAGGACGAGGCCAGTCGAACTCAATATTTTCCATGATGACCTTCTAGGGATTGATTTCTATTTTTATCAATTAATGAACAATGGCTTGGGAGCCAAGACTACAACTATTATACAACTACAACCATACTGAAAGCTTTTGTATATGATGATATGCTATGTAACATTCCTCCATAATCTCAACTAGTAGATACATTGTTCAGATTGTGTCGCAAGTGTTGTCACATATGCTTGGTAGCTGGTGGGGAGAAGGCATCAACAATCTGATCCACTGAAGATACAAACCGAACATCTAGACCACTCATGGCAACCTTCTATCTCACAAAATGAAAATCAACTTCAATATGTTTAGTGTAAAAATAAACAAGTATGACGTCTCCCACCGCTCCCACCTCCCCTCTGGCGATCTCCCTAGCGATCCATGGCGACTCTCTCTAATTCTCCCGTGCAATGGACCCTGGTACCCTCGGAGATACTCTGGATTTCTCCCATGGCATGGGACTTGAATTAAAGGTTCGATCTTCCTTCTCCACCCATGTGCAACCCCCATCTCCTGGATCTGGTTTTACCCTAGTGGTTTCTTTTGGTCGAGCCAATTTCCGACTTGATATGGACAATGTTGGTACCGCTCTTCAATCATGTCTTGGAGGAAGTAAACATGGTTTCAATGTAACTATGATTCGTGACCGGACTTTTAAATTCGAAGTTTTCTCCAAAGCTATGGGTTTCATGATCTACAAACTCAGATGTTTTGAATGTCCGGCATTTAAATGCTATTTTCTTCTATGGGGTTTTTGTGGTCCAAATTGGATCAAGGAATCATCTGATTGGTCTAATGAACAAGAGTTGAATTGGACTTTGGTTTCTTGCTGGAGATCACGACTGATCGCCGCCAATTCCACGCCGTTAGCTACTCGTCGGAAGATGGTCTACGTGGCTCAACCGCCGGCCTCATCGCTACGTGATCCGACTTCCTCGGATCGGACGCCAATTTCCCGCTTGGATTTTCACACAAACTCTGGCGATCAACGACCTGCTGCTTCTGTCAGCCCATCACCCCATCCCCCTTCGGCCCATGTGGTCTGCACTAGATGCCTTGTGATGGGCCATTCACTTCGCGATTATTCTTTGCAAATTCGCTGCAAAGGTTGTTATGGATATGGTCATATTAGGAAATCTTGTTATATCGTTAAACACAAGTCTCGGGCTTATCGCATTAAATAAAAATGACCTGAGCATATCATCTCCTCAGAAAAAGGACTTGTCGTTATGACTTCTGATACCGAGAACCTTGACCCCTCCGCTTTCCAACTGAACCTTGTTCATCCCTCGCCATCTTTGCCTCCCCAATCTCACACCTGCAACAATCTCCCCCTACCTCGACAATGGCGAACTACCCCTATGACCCTAACCCCCACCTCCCACCTGGCGCCGAAGTCATTCAACCCTGCATCCATCGTCGGCGCTGGGGTTTTCACATTTTTAGTGGAGATGCCCTGCTTCGGTGTGACGACATGGCCATTGTCGTCCTCGAGCCTCCCTCGGACCCCGAACAGTTCGCTGCAGATGCCCACCTGATCAGAACCTACTTCAACGATCGTGGCCTCCACATCCGCAACTTCTCCAGGTCTTCCATGGGCGCCGCACTGGTATAGTTCTCTGACACCTGCGCAAGGGACACTGCTATTGAGCATAGCCCATTTTTTGTTGGGGACAGTATTCTTAGGGTGATTCCCCATAACAGAGGACTGAATCATAGGAACATGACCTTCACACATGATGTTTGGCTGATGATGGTCAATTACCCCCAAGATGCATGACTAGTGGACAAAGTTAGAGAATCTGTCAGTGAATTTGGGAAATTTTTAGTCTGGAACAGAGATTACTCCAATAGAGCTAGAATCTTGGTTAAGATCAGAGTGCCATATATGCTTGAAATCCTATTAGCTTGGTTCTAGGGGATAATACTAGTGATGAAGGACATGGCCATTCCTGGACTGTGGTTAATTACATCCTGCAGGATAAGGTTATTGGAGGACTTGGTGGTGATGAGGATCCCCTTCCACCTGATGGTGGTAACCCACACCCCATGCCTCATCCATTTGGTGGACTAGGGGATGATATGGTACATGATCATGTTCCAGAAGAGCCTGCCAATGTTGCACCTGACCTTCCCAATGTTGCAATCCCACATGGGAATGTTGCACCTGCTACTGATATTGAGCCAATGATTGCAACCCCTCCCCAACACAGCCCTGCACATGTTGATCATCTAGCTAAACTTGAACCTATGATGGAAGCTGTTGATTCCTTTAATGTTGTCCATGGTCTGCTATCTGACATGGTGAAGAATGCACACACTACTCTGGGCAACACTGATATATCACTTATCCATGGTGCTGGTTTCCAAATTCTTGATGTGGACACTAAATATGGTAAACAGAGAAAGTGCCTCCTGAAGCTTTATGCCACTACACCTTATGTGCTTGCCACCTCAACTGTTTGTATAATAGAAATCCTAGGAAATGATGAGCAAGCTGCATTGGATATCTCTGCTGGTATTTCTTCTTGTGTGGATTGTTCCCAGGTGGCTAAGCGCAAACTACTTGCTCCCAAGGATGTTGCTGCTGTCAGGCGTAGCAAAAGGATTGCCAACCAATCTGAAGGATATAAGAACAAAGAAGCTGCAGAAAAAGCACATGAGAAGGAATCAACTGATATTGCACAGATCAATGCTACTGGAAAGTCCAGAAAGGTGGCCAAGAGGAAGGCACATCCACATGAGGTTGTTATTATGGGTCAAGATGCTCCACCCCCACCCGTCCTTCCTATTGACACCATCCAGTCCATTGGTGTCAATCAATGCCTGATTTCTCCTAGTGAGATTTTAGAGGACAAGATATATTCCAAATGTGGCTAATGTATTCTCATTCTGCTGCCTGTAATAATGTGTGTCATACATGGCATATGACACACAGTTTTAAGTTTCATCTACTATATCCATTTTGCTCTACCTGGCATGTAATAAGCACTATTTTCTTGCTCATGATGAGCAGAACTATGTCTTTATATCTTTATGCTTATCTGGATGTTTCTATGCCCTCTGCTAAGCACAATACCTTCCTTTTATTTATGTGGATTTATCAACCTGGGTGCAAAGCACATCTTGTAACAGTCTTTACCCTGCCAGCTACCCCTCTTGAAATCCTGGTTAATTATGTTAATCAGATGTATTTGATCCATTACATGTTGAATTATGAATAGAAGCTGGATGATTCTAGACTGGAATGTTAGAGGCATCAATTGTGATATGAGGCATGATCAAATTAGAGAAAAGGTGGACTCTAGCAATTGTGATATTATTTGCCTTCAAGAGACCAAAAGAGAAGATTTTGATCACTCCTATTTAAGAAAATTCTGCCCTAGTAGATTTTAACATTGTGCATTCTCTCCATCTCTTGGTAATTCTGGAGGACTGATTACTATTTGGAATGGTAACCTTTTTAAAGGAAATGTACTATGTCAATCTAAGTACCATATCTCTGTGGCTTTCACCTGTAATCACTCTGGTATCACATGGATTCTGACCAATATTTATGGGCATGCACATAATGAATACAGAGCTGATTTTCTCAACTGGATGCATAATATTGACACTTCCAATTATCCATACTGGATGTTAGTGGGGGATTTCAACCTCATAAGAAGTCCTGAAGATAGAAACAGAGATGGTGGTGATGCTCATAATATGATGCTTTTCAATAATGCCATCCAATCTCATGATCTTGTTGAAGTACCACTAAAAGGAAGATCATTCACCTAGAGTAATATGCAAGACCCCCCTCTTCTGGAAAAACTGGACTGGATTTTCACATGCCCTTTATGGACTACAACATTCCCCAACACCATGGCCTATCCTCTTTCAAGAATTGGTTCTGATCATACTCCCATCAGCATCCAAGTGGGCACTACCATCCCTAAAGCTCAACTATTCAGATTTGAGAACTTCTGGCTGGATTTTGATGGATTTTATGACACTGTGAAAACTCTCTGGAATTCTGCTCCCTTTAATAATGATGCTACCCTTTCTATTAACTGCAAATTCAAATATCTCAGAGCTGGTCTTAAGAAATGGAGCAAGAAACTTTCAAATCTCAATCATACTATTGGAAACTGCACATTTATGCTGGCTCTACTTGAAGAAATTGAAGATCAGAGACAACTTGCCACTCATGAGATGAATTTCAAAAAGATTCTGATGAAACATACCAATAAACTCCTGTAGGCCAAAAGGATTTACTAGAAAAGCAGGGCCAAAATTAGATGGGCCAAACTGGGTGATGAGAACACTAAATTCTTCCATGCTATGGCAACCCAGAATTTCAGGAAAAATCTCATTACCCATATCAAGACTAATGACGACATGATTGTGACTAGTCATGAACTAAAGGTTGATGCTATTTGGCACTCATACAAACAAAGACTGGGCACAAGTGAAAATATTATCATAGACTATAATCTTTATGATTTAGTTTTACCACATGACGTATTACACTTGGATGCTCCATTCACAAATGATGAGATTGAACTTGTGGTCAAAGAATTTCCTTGTGACAAGGCACCTGGTCCTGATGGTTTTAATGGGAAATTCCTCAAAAAATGTTGGCCTATCATCAAGGAAGATTTTATAAAACTGGTTCCTAACTTTTATGATGAAATAGTAAATATGGATGCCATCAACACTGCCTTTATTACTCTCATCCCCAAGACTAATGACCATGAATATATGAATGATTTTAGACCCATTTCATTGGTTAGCCTTCCTCTAAAATTTATCACCAAGATCATGGCCAATAGGCTCCAGAAGGTTATTAAATCCATTCTTCATAATAATCAGTATGGTTTTATTAAAGGGAAAAATATTCATGACTATCTAGGATGGGCATTTGAATACCTACATATATGCCATGTGTCTAAGAAACCCATTATCATTCTGAAGATTGACTATGAGAAGGCATTTGATAAGATTGAATATAATGCAATCATAAGTATGTTGAAAGCTAAAGGTTTTGGGCCCAAATGGATTTTCCTGGTCAGATCTGTTCTATTCTCTACTTCTACTTCAATCTTATTAAATGGTGTCCCAGGGAAAAAAATCTCTTGCAGAAGAGGTGTTAGGCAAGGAGACCCCTTATCTCCCCTTTTATTTGTCTGCACTGTTGAATTATTACAAGAAATTGTCAATGATGCCTGGCACAGAAATGAAATCAGCTTGCCCCTTGATGATAATTTTGGGCAAAAATATCCTATCCTTCAATATGCTGATGACACACTGTTGATTATGCCTGCTGACAATACTTAACTAAATAATCTTAAGGACAGACTCCAACAATTCAGTAGTATGACTGATCTCAAGGTAAATTATGATAAATCTACCCTGGTACCTATCAATGTGCAGAGGACCATGCATGTCAACTTGCCTCAACTTTTGGATGCAAATTGGAGAGTTTACCATTTACCTACCTGGGTCTCCCACTTGGTACCACAAGACCATCTATAGATAGCTTGATGCCCATTGTATCCAAATTTGACAGGAAACTCTCGGGATTATCTTCTCTCATGTCATACACTGGAAGACTCACATTGTTGAACTCTGTACTCAACTCCATGCCCGTTCATGCCATGTGCTCTTTTAAAGTTCCCATAAGAATTTTTTTCCATTTTGAGAAAGGTGGACGACAGTTCCTTTGGGCAGGGAAAGATATCAATAAACATGGCAAATGTCTTGCTAAATGGGAAATGGACTGTAGACCAAAGGACCAGGGAGGTTTAGGTGTCATAAACCTCAGGGTACAAAATCAGGCCCTTCTAATGAAGAATCTCCACAAATTCTACAACAAGATGGATGTACCATGGGTTGATCTTATATGGAAAGCCTACTGTCATGGATATTCCGCCCCCCACTCTCTGAACCATATTGGATCCTTCTAGTGGAGAGACTGTATGAACTATGTTGATATATACAGAGACATGACTCACTGTAAAGTTGGTAATGGAAAATCTATGCTTCTATGGAAAGATTTATGGAAGGATGAATGTTTTGAAGATAAATACCCACATTTGTTCTCTTTCTGCAAAAATGATACATTAACCATGAACAAGGCTATCTCAGCAGCAGAAAATGATTTCTATGACCTCTTCCAACTCCTCTTGTCCATTATTGCTCATGAGGAGTTAATTGAAATGTTGGAGAATATCTGAAGCATAAATCACACCAATGACCATGACTCATGGTACTTTTCATGGGGTGAGACCTTTAAAACTAGGAATGTATACAGAGCACTGATTAGGACCCACCCAACACCCAAGCCTATTCTTGATATCTGGAAATCATGTTGTCTCCCAAGGCACAATTTTTTTGCTTGTCTCCTTCTGAATATGAGATTAAATACCAATGAATTAATGACAATAAAGAACTTATTCGTGAAATACAATGACTGTGTAATATGTGACACATGTCCTCAAGAAACTCTACAACATCTATTTTTGAATGCAGCTTCAGCCAGGGATTCTGGTGGGCCCTAGGGCTTGAATGGAACACTGATATGGATATTCATCAAATGATCAACGATGCAAGCTACAGATTTAGTGCCAGTTTTCTTATGGAAATTATCATCACTAGATGCTGGAGTATATGGGACCAAAGAAATAGCTTTATTTTCAAAGATCTTAATCCCTCCATCATTAGATGTATCTCTTTTTTCAAAGCAACCTTCTCCTTGACTATGCATAGAGCTAAACCTAGTCTCAAGGAAGGTATGCAGCAGTGGCTTGACACACTATGATTGTAAAACGGTTGATCCTAGCTCACTCCTCTGTACATTAATTTTTTTTATAAAATGACACAGTAGGGGCCTTCCCTACTGTTTTTTTTCAAAAAAAAAATGTTTAGTGTAAGCATGAAACACTAGGTTGGAAGTGAGATGGTGAAAGAACAACGGATGTCGCCTAGAGGGGATGGTGAATAGACATTTAACATAATTACAGTTTAAACTCTAAGAAATGTGAAATAAAACTAGCATTTAATTTATCAAGCACAAAACCTAAATTCACTAGGTTCAACTAAGTGCACCAACAACCTATGCTAAGCAAGACAAGAAACAAGGTGATAGCAAGATATATTACTTCAAACATGATGGCTATCACAATGTAAAGAGCATAAGTAAATGGATCGGGTTTAGAGACAACCGATGAACATGAAGACGATGATTTTATCCCAAAGTTCACTTCCAAATAAGCTATGTCTCCGTTGGAAAGGTGCGATGGCGTAATGCTCTCCGAACAACACAAATGTCTCACCTTGAGGTGTGGTGGCTCGATGTTCACCCAACACCACATAAGGCCTCATCCAAATATGCGGAGGCACACTACTCACCGATGCCACAAAAGGCTCACCTTATTCTCCCGAGTGTGCACCACAAAAGGCGGGCATTCGACCCACTATGGGACACTTGAGGTTGGTGACTGAACCTATACAAGTTTTAGGCAATCTCCACAACTCAATTGCAGGCTCTCAAGAGTCACCATCAAGGCATCTATCTTGAGAAATCTTCAAAACTCAATTGGAGGTCCCAAGAGAACACCATCACTACCACACAACCGTCTAGGGTTTCAAGAACCCAAGAGTAACAAGCCCGCAAGCTTTTACTCACTGAATCTCCATAGAGAACTCAAACCTATGCACCAAATGCAAAGACAAGTTCTTCATTCCAAAATTCCACGAAATCTACAAAAACTATTGGGGGAATAAGAGAGAATGAACACAAGAAGAGAACACCAAATTCTCCAAGTTCTAGATCCCAAGGATTCTTTTACAAAGAAGGAATTTGGTTTGATGGGGTTGTAGATCTAGATATCCTCTCAAATCCCTCAAAAAGATGCAAGAATCATAGGAGGGGAAGAGGAGAGGACAATCTCTTAAAGGTTAACAATGAAGGAGAGAGAGAGTAGAATAGCTCAAAAAGTTAGGTGGGGAGGAAGAAGGTGGGGCTCCTTATTAAATAGGAGGCCCAAATCTAACCATTATTTCCAATCCGTGCCCAAGTGGCACTGCCGGTCCAACACTGCCGACCCTCCTTGGACATCCATAGGAGAATATGCTCATGATTCAGAAAATGGGCAGCACTGTTGAACCCAATCCTAACACTACCGCTTCCTCTAATGACCATAGGCAAGGATCAATGAGGAAGTAGAGCGGCAGTGGCATAGCACTGTCGGTCCACTGCTGCACCAAGAAATGACCCGATTTCAATTAATCAGCAGTGACCACAACACTTTAAGCGGAAGTACCGCATTAGTGGCACTGCCCGTGCAAGGACCAACACTATCGGGCAGAGAAAAGCAGAAATCAGATGGGAAAATGCTTGAACCAAAAATGCGATAACTTGAGCATCCTTACTCCGAATGAGATGAAACCAATTTTGTTAGAAAGCTAACTACATGGAAAATCCAATAACAAGGTGATAAACCTCTCAAGGCGAGGAGCTTCAAAAGCATAGAACATTAAAAACACAACAAGATATCCATATGAAATTCGTTTTTGATGAACTAGAGCTTGTTATGAAGATAACCACAAACTCTAGAACCTCACATGGATCAGATCCAAATAACAACCAAGAAATATGATGCAGGAATACAAAGTTTGGTGCTCTCTCCGAAGAAAAAAATCAAGCTACTCACTCGAGAGCCCCTCTTGATAGTACGACTATCTATCCTAAACCCAGTCTCCCGACAAACTATAAGAGACCGACAAAAGAGAAAACCTATTAAGATCATACCTTTGACTTGAGAATTCCATTTGAGCTTGATGTAGAAGATCTTGACCTCCTCAAGGTGGAACACCTTTCTTGATTGATCTTGCTCGCGCTCACTTGATGAAGACTTGCGAATTTCTCCCCCATACACCATGGGGAAACCTCTTCTTAGAACTTGTCTTCATCGGTCCATGATCATAGAGGATGGAAAGCTTCAAGTATGAGATCTTCTAGAGATGGCGCATCTTGAACTTGCACTTCTTCATTTCTTCTTGAGTGTTGATCCACTTGAAACTTCTCTTTGCACTTCGACTTGATCAACCTTGAATCATCTTCTTACTTCAACATGGTTCCAATAGGCCCAAAGCCCTTGGACATTGCTTATTGTTCTTCATTTATTCATCTTTCAACCTTGAAGCCAACACAAGGTCCAAGCGATGCCAATGGACAATTCCTACATGTGTAACTCAAAGCAAACAAGTCCATAGAGATTGTCATTAATTACCAAAACCACACATGGGGAAAACATGCACTTTCAATAGGTAGCTCCTTAATTATCACACCAGAAAATTGGAGGCAATGTCTGAGGAGCATACAATTCCTTCAATAATGATTGTATCCATAGAGCTTCAATAGTGCCATCTGCATGACAGAAACACTTATTCATTAGTTTGATGTTTGAATGATATTTATCGTAATTTATTAATTCCTTTATTTAAATACGATGGCATATTTATGTTGTGAATATACATATGTAATGTTGCTAAATCGTATTAATTAAATTTAATAACTAGAAACTGTGTGGTGCCCTAGTGGAGTGAGCATACCTTGGGGACAGAGATACCACAAATACCATCTTGAATAGATTAAGGATTTCAAGTCTGTTAAAAATCTCAAAGTAGTATTTACATGGTCACCGACCATGGTTGGTAAATAGTTTTCTCTAGAGGAGACACTATCATAATACCCATGGGAATTAGTTCAATCATTGATGATCCATTGTTGTACCCCGAGTTCTAGATGTCTCTCTAGCATTAGGAAATCTTAGGAGGTGAATAGTCGTTGTTTTCTCCCCTTTGAGTGTGGTACTGGTGCGTCAAAGAGTGACTATGAGTTATGTTTCCATATACTATTCTGATAACCATGTTCATCTCATTAAATATATGACTTAGCATCAAGATTTCAACCATCCTCTTTGGTACATATGCACCTTCATCGTCTTGGACCATATATTATACCAGAGCAGTATGTTGAGTCTTAAATTATGCATCATGTTCCCATCTCCTCCGTGTCCTCCTCCTCTCATTGAGAGAGAATGATACAAACACACACGCACACACACACAAAGGAAACATGAGAGTAGGAGGCGTATGAAATGTAGCTTTCACATGGTCACCGAGTAGTTGGATAAGTGAATTTGTCATTTCCCTTTGTTTTGATCCAGTTTTCCCAAAACCTTCTTAACTTGGTACCACAAGAAGGCCATGTATAACTTGTACATCTATTTCGTGGGATGAACTGATAAAGAAAACATGGTTGAATAGGAGTGTTTGTGATGAATTGACGACACCAGCGGTGCTAAGATGCGTGCATAACACCGCTTGGTTCAGACGTTCTCTCTTCACTCTACAAAGTTCGAGTTATCATGATTTGGGTATGTACTACTGGTACTAAAAATGTGTTATTTTTATTAAAGGCTTAGGAAGCTAATAGCAATCTTGGCTATAGTACCATCTACCCTTTTCGCAACCATGTCCACACAATCATCTATATCATATGGCTCCAATATTAAATCCATCTCCCTGTCACTTAAGATTATTAGTCCATACTCTTTCTTCTTATTGGACCATTGAAGATAAGAAAATTATCTAATTTATAACACTTGCCTCCAGGTTTTTTCTCCTCTTCCCAATCGCACAACAAACCGAATTTTAACCAAGAGAAAACTACCAGCCTAGTGATATTTCTGATCACACACCTTTACTGATCAAGTTAGAGGAGAAGGATATGTTGCCATCAATTTTTTTATTTGTGAATTGATGGCTCCAGAGACCTGATCTAAATGGCTTAGTCACAAAAGCGTGGAAACGTTGGACACACAAATATGTATATATGGCAAATATGGAAGCCTAAGGAAATAACTAAAAGTCTGTAACAATAATGTAGATGGTGAATTCAGGAAAAACTGAACTAGATAAGAAAGGAGAGTATTTTAGATTAAACGCAACTGAAAGAGATGCACTAGTTCATCCCCGATCCCAACTTAAACAAATCATTAGAGAATAAGTAATAAAGTGTCTACAAAGATCAAAGGAAATTGATTTTTTGGAAGGTGATAGTAACTCTAAATATTACCATCCAAAAGCAAATGGAAGCAAGCAGAAAAACCCAGTTTTTAAATTAAATCAAGAGGAAGATGTAACAGAAGGACAAGAAAATTTGAATGAATACATCACTAGTTTCTACAAAAGCTCTTTGGTCACCTGAAAACTCCAGTACCTACTTAAATACTACTGGAGTTGACAAGATTTATAAAAAGGAAAGTAGTTCTATAATTCATGAATTTAGAATAGAGGAGTTAAAATGATTGTTTTTAGCATGGCCACCAATAAAGTTGCGGACCTAGAAGTCTTTAATGTGGATTTTTACCAAATAAATTGTGAGTTAATAACATGACATCTTTAGTTTGTAACTGACTTTCATAATGGGAATCTAGATGTTTCTATACTCAATTATGCAATGCCCTTTAGTACCAGCTGATGCAGATAAAATCTAGAAATACATACTTATGTGCCTTCTTAATGTGACCTTGAATTTTTTAACCAAAGTTTTGGTAAATATATTGATTTAGGTCATTAAGAGTGTGATATTAAGAAGGGCCCCTGCCTTCTTAATGTGACCTTATCAAACTGCTTTTTTGGAAGGCAAATACTTAATGAAGTGTAACATGATTTACATAAGCAGAAGAAACTAGGGGCCCTTTCCAAAATTAATTTTGAAAAAGCTTTTTATAAGATCAAAATGGCCTTTTCTAGTTCAAGTTTTGGATATGATATGATTCTCTGCAAAATGCATTGGCATGATAATGAAAGTGGTTACTAATGGGAAAGTGGGCATTAAAGTTAATGGGGGAAATTTGACCTTACTTCACTATTCATCAAGGTATAAGAGCAACAAATCCCGTATAAACCGGGTCTTTAAAACACGTATAGGGGGCACTAAAAACGGTTTTAAGCTATCATGAGGGGGCACTAAAATAGCACGCCAAATGTGAATCTGTCATTGGCCAATATGTCGGCAATTTTCCTTTTTATGTTTTTATCTCTCCTTCTAGTCTTCTTCCCCGTCGCATCGACCACCTCCCCTATGCCTCCCAACTGACCACCTCCCCTACGCCCACCTGACCATCTGTGTCCGATGCCACGTCGGTGGCACACCCTGGGACTATTGGAGAGGATTCCTCGAAAGAGGAGCTTCCCCTGGAGCTCCGGCCGAACGTGCTGGCGTGGTCCAAGAATGACAACTAGAGCCACAGTGAACACGTCATTGGGATGTGGGGCTGCGAGATTGATTCCTCGGAGAGAGCGGCCAAATTTGGCTGGAATTTGGGATGGCCGACAGGAGTTGACCGAATTTTGGCGGGTCCGATGGCAGAGGGGTGCCAACATGTCCTGAAATTCCCTCCCACCAATGGTCAACGTATTTTATAGGGCACTAGATTTTTTTTGCATGAAACTCTAGATACGAGGGCTAGGAGGTTCATTTTAAGGGGCACCCATATTTTAAGGATCGATCTAGTTTACACGATCTAAAATGCACCCTTTTCACACAAAACCGTAAAATAGTAGTTATTTTACGGGGTTTTCCATTCCAAGGGATCTGTTAGATTTGGTCAACTCCTTTATAACTTCTGCTCTTTGATATTGTTGTAAATGTATCGGCTCTTGTGGTTGAGAGAGCACAAAGAGAGGGTTTGACAACAAGGTTAGCTTAAAATCTTGTGTCTACGGGTGTGCCATCTTGCAGTACGAAGATGACACAATCCTCCTACTACAAAAATGATCTAATCCAAACTACAAATCTCAAAAATCATTTTGTGTTTATTTCAACAAATTCTGTTACTGAAAATCAATTTTTACAAGGGTGTTATTTTGTGTATTGGGGGAGGGAGGGAGAGGGGATTGTTTGTTTGCGGCCCGAAAGTTCATGAGCGAGTGCATGGCGGTACCCAAGTTGCCTGTAATTGCCGCGTTTCGTAAAGTTGGGCTGCCAACTACTCAGAGGGGCCATTTCGACGCAAACTCATCTCACACCTACCAAATACAAACATTTCATTAAACTGCCCCGTGAAGTAGACGGTCAGGACCCACATGTCGATCATCTGTCCGTGATGCGAGCGCCAACGCGGCAACCTCTTAGGAAAATCGAGAAACTAAGTGGATTGGATGCGTTGACCATTTTCACAAATCAATTCCCTCCTTTCCCCTAGCACCGGCGGCGTCGAAATCCACCCTCGAAGCAGGACGATCCTTCGGATATTTGACTTCTGGCGCTAAGTTGTTGCGCCCAGTCGCTGGTCCCGAGCTCCAATGGCGCATGTCGTAGCCGCTGTTGCGAGGCTCTAGCCCGCCTCTGCCGCCGACGAGCCGAGCTGCTCGGGGGATGGCAGATCCTACTACCAAGGAAGAAGAAGTTCTGGCTACATGCGGGTGAGCTACCCTTCTCTTTGCTATTCGCACTAATTATAACTGCTAGCTGCCTACTGAACCTACCATTGTTTGTTAGCCCAACGCTGAACAACATATTTTGTTCATAGTTTTTTGTCAAGTGGGATCTCCGCGGACCATCCTTACCTAGTTACAGTAGTCCTCTTTTGGTACGACTCTAAATCAGCAAGGGTGAAGGGCAAGTGGTATGGACACCATTGTATCATGATGGAAGAAGCGCATGCGCAGATCTGCACTATATCTAGTATGGTTGTTGCTCTGCGTAATCATGATGAATTATGGCCCAAGAAGACTGCACAGTTCAGCTTCATGGATGAACGTGGCATCATGGTTCCTCTAACGTGTGATAGTCAGCTAATTGGGTTGATGAAAAGGTATGCTTCGGCTTGCATGTTTGAGCTGAATTGTGATGTACTGGATGTGGAAGTTGCTGCATCTGGGAGTCGTCCTTCTATTCTTGGACAGGGTGGTCACTTGAACCCAATTAGCTCCTAGTAAGCAAAAGTCTCTTGGGGTTCGCATGTTTGTGCTGAATTGTAGTTTTTGTTCCATTTACTCTGTAGATATTGGGAAGTTATGCAATGGTCCTATTTGTTTGACAGGAAGCGCCGCAAGGTTAGAAACATGACTGCCGGGTCAGTCATTTTGCTGCCCGAAGAAGGTAAAAACGAGTGGAAAGATGATGCTGGATACGATTCTGGTTCTGATTGTCCTGGCGATGCAGAGTACGTGAAGCTAAGAAAATTGGCACCGAGGAAGAGGAAGAAGGCAGGAAATGAAGAAGCCAGTGGACATGAAGGCTTGGCACCCAGACTATGGAAGAAGGCTGTTGGCAATGAAGATGCATAGTAATGTGTTGAACTTGAACCTATATATGTAATTCGGTTAAATTCTGGAGCTCTATGTGTGGTACTTTGCTGGGCGAAACAATCTACCCACGTTCTCTGAGTAAAATGTACCGCGACTTAGGGTTTGGAAATGCCCGAGTCAGTAGTTGAATCCAAAATTGTGATTGTGCCACTACTATCTGAAAACACGCAGCACCGGTTCCACGATTGCTGAGGGGCAGGAGGTCTCCAAATTCGATGGAATGTAAGTGACACACAAATAAATTATTTAAGCTGCCACACACCATGAAGCAGCAACTTATTTCGGATGCTGCACAATGTCGTGGCAACATAAACATCAATGACAGCCGATAATGCCCAGATGCTTGAGCCCGTCTATCTCACCGCCTCCCTGCTCCTGCATCCCATGCGTCTGGCGAAGCTCCCGGATCTCCATTAACCGGGTGTACGTGCTTCCACTTTATAAATTGTGGTTGTGCCATTTGCATGCGGCACAACCCACGTAGATTATGTTTAAAAAAACCACCAATGTCAGAATACACTATGATCAGACAAAAGGAAGTAATGCAGGGTTAAGACAGATTAACGGGAGACCATTTTTTTCCTCCCAGGACTCCAGGACCACTAGTTCAGACCGCTAGATCAACAAGTACTACTATTACAACTTAAAAAGGCACGGAGCTCAAGCTAAATAGAAATAGTTATCACACATCTCCTTGATCTTCCTAATCTTAGCCTGATGCGCATCTTCCTACGAGAGCAAGGATCGATTCGTCTGCTCCTTCCTTTTAGCATCTTCCTTGCATAGCTTCAATTGTTTCTCTGTATTTTTCCTCATGCACTTGTCAATACTCGTAGTTCTGAACTGCAGGACTTTGGCCTGGTGAAGATCATTCCTTGCTTGAGTCAATTATTGCTCTGCTTTAGCCTTCAGGGCCAATGCCACGTGCCCTCTCCTTCTCGACTTTGCTAACCTTGTCTTGCACCCACCTGATATCTCGGTTAAGCTTGGTCCTGTCAACTGGGTCCCATAGCTTCATCTCAACACTGTCAAGAAGTGAGCTGACTACGGATTCTTTCAACTCAATAGTCATATCCCATAGTTTGTCCAGCGTTTTCTGCATCAATTTGGGCCACTCTGGATCTACCCATTTAACAACACCGCAACTTCCGCCTTGCATCATTGCAGGATGTCCTTGACACCATAGAAACATCTTGTCTGCGTTTCGTCCTTCGAACGCTACAAATTTAGCGGGCACATATCCATGTTTACATAGCAGAGGACTATCTTCATCTACTAAACCGTGATAGTCGGAGTCATACATCATCTGGTTGGCCTAACACATCATACGCGCATGAGTAAACAGAGTAGATCTAGCTCAAAATAGATAACTGGCCACAGATGATAGAGATAGAGATGAGACGACTCGCATCGAAAACACCGTTCGTGCCATCACGACGCGTTTCCTCAAAGTCTCCCCTTGAACCCAGGGCGAGAGAGAGAGGGAGAGGGGGTGGCTGCTGGAGAGATAGTTGGATGCACCGTCGGCTTGCAGCTACGGCAGGATGGGAGTGAAGTGG
Source organism: Avena sativa (assembly GCA_916181665.1). Lineage (NCBI taxonomy): Eukaryota > Viridiplantae > Streptophyta > Magnoliopsida > Poales > Poaceae > Avena > Avena sativa. Next base: position 619,320,094 of record OV702288.1, on the reverse strand, counting down.
GGAAAGTGGCTTTGAGGGGAAGGAAGAGAAGTATGGGGAGGAAGAGAAGTAATGGGGACGTGACACTAGAATTTGGCCCACTGAACTCGTGATTTGTGACACTCACAACAGGGGAGCGCCCGGTGTTGCCAGTTTGTCCAGAGCAAGCGTGGCCAATCATGCAGCAGAACAGCCTACTCGCGGATCGCTCTCACGAAGACCATCTCAATTGTCCAAGCGCCTCGATCGAACGGTATGTAACAATCGTCAAGCAGAACAACTGTGTTAGGGCGTGCCTTCTAGAAAACTCGGTCTAACGGCCACCATTGAAGGGCAAAGGTTATGGCTCTCCTAAGGTTAGGATCCATATGTGGTTTACGAGAAGAACACACATGCAATGACACTAGTGATATGTGGTTTGTGAATACACACATGCAATGACTCTAACTGTGGTTATGGAAAAGAGCAGACATCCAATGACACTGGTGGATCCATGTGTGGTTTGTGAGAAGAACACACATGCAAGGACACTGGTGTATCCTTATGTGGTTTGTGAGAAGAACACACATGCAATGACTCTAGCTGTGGTTCATGAAAAGAACACACATGCAATGACACTGGTGGATCCATGTGTGGTTTGTGAAAGGAACATACATGCAATGACACTGGGTGTGGTTCATGAAAAGAACAGACATGCAATGACACTGGTGGATCCATCTGTGGTTTATGAAAAGAACAGACATGCAATCACACTGGATGGATCCATGTGTGGTTCATGAAAAGAACAGACATGCAATGATACTGGTGGATCCATGTGTGGTTTGTGAAAAGAACACACATGCAATGACACTAGGTGTGGTTCATGAAAAGAACACACATCCAATGACACTGGTGGATCCTTATGTGGTTTGTGAGAAAAACAGACATGTAATGACTCTAGATGTGGTTCATGAGAAGAACAAACATGCAATGACACTAGTGTATCCTTATGTGGTTTGTGAGAAGAACAGACATGCAATGACTCTAGCTGTGGTTCATGAGAAGAACACACATGCAATGACACTGGTGTATCCTTATATGCTTTGTGAGAAGAACAAACATGCAATGACTCTAGCTACGGTTCATGAAAAGAACACACATGCAATGACACTGGTGGATCCATGTGTGGTTTATGAAAGTAATAACATGCAAGAACACTGGGTGTGATTCATGAAAAGAACAGACATGCAATGACACTGGTGGATCCATATGTGGTTTGTGAAAAGAACAAACAGGAATCACACTAGGTGGATCCATGTGTGGCTCATGAAAAGAACATACATGCAATGATACTGGTGGATCCATGTGTGGTTTGTGAGAAGAACACACATGTAATGACACGGGGTGTGGTTCATGAAAAGAACACACATCCAATGACACTGGTGGATCCTTGTGTGGTTTGTGAGAAGAACAGACATGCAATGACTCTTGATGTGGTTCATGAGAAGAACAGACATGCAATGACACTGGTGTATCCTTATGTGGTTTGTGAGAAGAACATACATGCAATGACACTGGTGGAGCCATGTGTGGTTTATGAAAGGAACAGACATGCAATGACACTGGTGGATCCATGTGTGGTTTATGAAAGGAACAGACACGTAATGACACTGGGTGTGGTTCATGAAAAGAACACACATCCAATGACACTAGTGGATCCTTATGTGGTTTGTGAGAAGAACAGACATGCAATGACTCTAGCTGTGGTTCATGAAAAGAACACACATGCAATGACACTAGTGTATCCTTATGTGGTTTGTGAGAAGAACAGACATGCAATGACTCTACTTGTGGTTCATGAAAAGAACACACATGCAATGACACCGGTGGATCCATGTGTGGTTTATGAAAGGAACAGACATGCAATGACACTGGGTGTGGTTCATGAAAAGAATAGACATGCAGTGACACTAGTGGATCCATATGTGGTTTGTGAAAAGAACAGACATGCAATCACTCTGGGTGGATCCATGTGTGGTTTGTGAAAATAACAGACATGCAATGATACTGGTGGATCCATGTGTCGTTTGTGAGAAGAACACACATGTAATGACACTGGGTGTGGTTCATGAAAAGAACACACATCCAATGACACTGGTGGATCCTTATGTGGTTTGTGAGAGGAACACACATCCAATGACTCTGGATGTGGTTCATGAAAAAGAACATAATTGCAATCACACTGGTGGATCCATGTGTGGTTTGTGAGAAGAACACACGTGCAATGACATTGGGTGTGTTTAATGAAAAGAACACACATGCAATGACACTGGCGGATCCATGTGTAGTTTATGAAAGAAACAAACATGCAATGACACTGGGTGTGGTTCGTGAAAAGAACAAACATCCAATGACACTAGTGGATCCATATGTGGTTTGTGAGGAGAACAGACATGCATTGAACTCTAGTGGATCCATATGTGGTTTATGAGAAGAACACACATGCAATGACACTGGTGGATCCATGTGTGGTTTGTGAGAAGAACACACATGCAATGACACTGGGTGTGGTTCATGAAAAGAACACACATGCAATCACACTTGTGTATCCTTATGTGGTTTGTGAGAAGAATAGACATGCAATGACTCTAGCTGTGGTTCATGAGAAGAACACACATGCAATGACACTGGTGGATCCATGTGTGGTTTAAGAAAAGAACGGACATGCAATGACACTTGGTGTGGTTCATGAAAAGAACACACATCCAATGACACTCGTGGATCCTTATGTGGTTTATGAAAATAATAGACATGCAACCATACTTGGTGGATCCATGTGTGGTTTGTGAGAAGAACTGACATGCAATGACACTGGTGGATCTATGTGTGGTTTGTGAGAAGAACACACATGCAATGCCACTAGGTGTGGTTCATGAAAAGAACACATATCCAATGACACTGGTGGATCCTTATGTGGTTTGTGAGAAGAACAGACATGCAATGACTCTAGTTGTGGTTCATGAAAAGAACAGACATGCAATGACACTGCTGCTTATGTGGTTTGTGAGAAGAACAGACATGCAATGACTCTAGCTGTGGTTCATGAAAAGAACACACATGCAATGACACTAGTGGATCCATGTGTGGTTTATGAAAGGAACAAACATGCAATGACACTGGGTGTGGTTCATGAAAAGAACAGACATGCAATGACACTAGAGGATCCATATGTGGTTTGTGAAAAGAACAGACATGCAATCACACTGGGTGGATCCATGTGTGGTTCATGAAAAGAACAGACATGCAATGATACTAGTGGGTCCATGTGTGGTTTGTCAGAAGAACACACATGAAATGAAACTGGGTGTGGTTCATGAAAAGAACACACATCCAATGACACTGGTGGATCCTTATGTGGTTTGTGACAAGAACATACATGCAATGACTCTAGATGTGGTTCATGAGAAGAACAGACATGCAATGACACCGGTGGATCCATATGTGGTTTGTGAGAAGAACAGACATGCAATGACACTGGTGGATCCATGTGTGGTTTATGAAAGTAACAGAAAAGAAATGACACTGGTGGATCCATGTGTGGTTTATGAAAGGAACAGACATGCAATGACACTAGGTGTGGTTCATGAAAAGAACACACATCCAATGACACTAGTGGATCCTTATGTGGTTTGTGAGAAGAACAGACATGCAATGACTCTAGTTGTGGTTCATGAAAAGAATAGACATGCAATGACACTAGTGGATCCTTATGTCGTTTGTGAGAAGAACAAGCATGCAATGACTCTAGCTATGGTTCATGAAAAGAACACACATGCAATGACACTGGTGTATCCTTATGTGGTTTGTGAGAAGAACAGACATGCAATGACTCTGGGTGTGGTTCATGAAAAGAACACACATGCAATGACATTGGTGGATCCATGTGTGGTTTATGAAAGGAATAGACATGCAATGACACTGGGTGTGGTTCATGAAAAGAACACACATCCAATGACACTGGTGGATCCTTATGTGGTTTATGAAAAGAACAGACATGCAATCACACTTGTTAGATCCATGTGTGGTTTGTGAGAAGAACAGACATGCAATGACACTAGTGGATCCAGGTGTGGTTTGTGAGAAGAACACACATGCAATGACACTGGGTGTGGTTCATGAAAATAACACACATCCAATGACACTAGTGGATCCATGTGTGGTTTATGAAAGGAACAGACATGCAATGACACTGGGTGTGGTTCATGAAAAGAACAGACATGCAATGATACTGGTGGATCCATATGTGGTTTGTGAAAAGAACAGACATGCAATCACACTGGGTGGATACATGTGTGGTTTGTGAATAGAACATACATGCAATGATACTGGTGGATCCGTGTGTGGTTTTTGAGAAGAACACACATGCAATGCCAGTGGGTGTGGTTCATGAAAAGAACACACATCCAATGACACTAGTGGATCCTTATGTGGTTTGTGAGAGAAACACACATCCAATGACTCTGGCTATGGTTCATGAAAAAGAACACACATGCAATCACACTAGTGGATCCATGTGTGGTTTGTGAGAAGAACACACATGCAATGCCACTAGGTGTGGTTAATGAAAAGAACACATATCCAATGACACTGGTGGATCCTTATGTGGTTTGTGAGAAGAACAGACATGCAATGACTCTAGCTGTGGTTCATGAAAAGAACAGACATGCAATGACACTGCTGCTTATGCGGTTTGTGAGAAGAACAGACATGCAATGACTCTAGCTGTGGTTCATGAAAAGAACACACATGCAATGACACTAGGTGTGGTTCATGAAAAGAACAGACATGCAATGACACTAGTGGATCCATATGTGGTTTGTGAAAAGAACATATATGCAATCACACTGGGTGGATCCATGTGTGGTTCCTGAAAAGAACAGACATGCAATCACACTGGGTGGATCCATGTGTGGTTCATGAAAAGAACAGACATGCAATGATACTAGTGGGTCCATGTGTGGTTTGTGAGAAGAACACACATGCAATGACACTGGGTGCGGTTCATGAAAAGAACACACATCCAATGACATGGTGGATCCTTATGTGGTTTGTGACAAGAACATACATGCAGTGACTCTAGATGTGGTTCATGAGAAGAACAGACATGCAATGACACCGGTGGATCCATATGTGGTTTGTGAGAAGAACAGGCATGCAATGACACTGGTGGATCCATGTGTGGTTTATGAAAGTAACAGACAAGCAATGACACTGGTGGATCCATGTGTGGTTTATGAAAGGAACAGTCATGCAATGACACTAGGTGTGGTTCATGAAAAAAAACACATCCAATGACACTGGTGGATACTTATGTGGTTTGTGAGAAGAAGAGACATGCAATGACTCTAGTTGTGGTTCATGAAAAGAATAGACATGCAATGACACTAGTGGATCCTTATGTGGTGTGTGAGAAGAATAAACATGCAATGACTCTAGCTATGGTTCATGAAAAGAACACACATGCAATGACACTGGTGTATCCTTATGTGGTTTGTGAGAAGAACAGACATGCAATGACTCTGGGTGTGGTTCATGAAAAGAACACACATGCAATGACACTGGTGTATCCTTATATGCTTTGTGAGAAGAACAAACATGCAATGACTCTAGCTACGGTTCATGAAAAGAACACACATGCAATGACACTGGTGGATCCATGTTTGGTTTATGAAAGTAATAACATGCAAGAACACTGGGTGTGATTCATGAAAAGAACAGACATGCAATGACACTGGTGGATCCATATGTGGTTTGTGAAAAGAACAAACAGGAATCACACTAGGTGGATCCATGTGTGGCTCATGAAAAGAACATACATGCAATGATACTGGTGGATCCATGTGTGGTTTGTGAGAAGAACACACATGTAATGACACGGGGTGTGGTTCATGAAAAGAACACACATCCAATGACACTGGTGGATCCTTGTGTGGTTTGTGAGAAGAACAGACATGCAATGACTCTTGATGTGGTTCATGAGAAGAACAGACATGCAATGACACTGGTGTATCCTTATGTGGTTTGTGAGAAGAACATACATGCAATGACACTGGTGGAGCCATGTGTGGTTTATGAAAGGAACAGACATGCAATGACACTGGTGGATCCATGTGTGGTTTATGAAAGGAACAGACACGTAATGACACTGGGTGTGGTTCATGAAAAGAACACACATCCAATGACACTAGTGGATCCTTATGTGGTTTGTGAGAAGAACAGACATGCAATGACTCTAGCTGTGGTTCATGAAAAGAACACACATGCAATGAAACTGGTGTATCCTTATGTGGTTTGTGAGAAGAACAGACATGCAATGACTCTACTTGTGGTTCATGAAAAGAACACACATGCAATGACACCGGTGGATCCATGTGTGGTTTATGAAAGGAACAGACATGCAATGACACTGGGTGTGGTTCATGAAAAGAATAGACATGCAGTGACACTAGTGGATCCATATGTGGTTTGTGAAAAGAACAGACATGCAATCACTCTGGGTGGATCCATGTGTGGTTTGTGAAAATAACAGACATGCAATGATACTGGTGGATCCATGTGTCGTTTGTGAGAAGAACACACATGTAATGACACTGGGTGTGGTTCATGAAAAGAACACACATCCAATGACACTGGTGGATCCTTATGTGGTTTGTGAGAGGAACACACATCCAATGACTCTGGATGTGGTTCATGAAAAAGAACATAATTGCAATCACACTGGTGGATCCATGTGTGGTTTGTGAGAAGAACACACGTGCAATGACATTGGGTGTGTTTAATGAAAAGAACACACATGCAATGACACTGGCGGATCCATGTGTAGTTTATGAAAGAAACAAACATGCAATGACACTGGGTGTGGTTCGTGAAAAGAACAAACATCCAATGACACTAGTGGATCCATATGTGGTTTGTGAGGAGAACAGACATGCATTGAACTCTAGTGGATCCATATGTGGTTTATGAGAAGAACACACATGCAATGACACTGGTGGATCCATGTGTGGTTTGTGAGAAGAACACACATGCAATGACACTGGGTGTGGTTCATGAAAAGAACACACATGCAATCACACTTGTGTATCCTTATGTGGTTTGTGAGAAGAATAGACATGCAATGACTCTAGCTGTGGTTCATGAGAAGAACACACATGCAATGACACTGGTGGATCCATGTGTGGTTTAAGAAAAGAACGGACATGCAATGACACTTGGTGTGGTTCATGAAAAGAACACACATCCAATGACACTCGTGGATCCTTATGTGGTTTATGAAAATAATAGACATGCAACCATACTTGGTGGATCCATGTGTGGTTTGTGAGAAGAACTGACATGCAATGACACTGGTGGATCTATGTGTGGTTTGTGAGAAGAACACACATGCAATGCCACTAGGTGTGGTTCATGAAAAGAACACATATCCAATGACACTGGTGGATCCTTATGTGGTTTGTGAGAAGAACAGACATGCAATGACTCTAGTTGTGGTTCATGAAAAGAACAGACATGCAATGACACTGCTGCTTATGTGGTTTGTGAGAAGAACAGACATGCAATGACTCTAGCTGTGGTTCATGAAAAGAACACACATGCAATGACACTAGTGGATCCATGTGTGGTTTATGAAAGGAACAAACATGCAATGACACTGGGTGTGGTTCATGAAAAGAACAGACATGCAATGACACTAGAGGATCCATATGTGGTTTGTGAAAAGAACAGACATGCAATCACACTGGGTGGATCCATGTGTGGTTCATGAAAAGAACAGACATGCAATGATACTAGTGGGTCCATGTGTGGTTTGTCAGAAGAACACACATGAAATGAAACTGGGTGTGGTTCATGAAAAGAACACACATCCAATGACACTGGTGGATCCTTATGTGGTTTGTGACAAGAACATACATGCAATGACTCTAGATGTGGTTCATGAGAAGAACAGACATGCAATGACACCGGTGGATCCATATGTGGTTTGTGAGAAGAACAGACATGCAATGACACTGGTGGATCCATGTGTGGTTTATGAAAGTAACAGAAAAGAAATGACACTGGTGGATCCATGTGTGGTTTATGAAAGGAACAGACATGCAATGACACTAGGTGTGGTTCATGAAAAGAACACACATCCAATGACACTAGTGGATCCTTATGTGGTTTGTGAGAAGAACAGACATGCAATGACTCTAGTTGTGGTTCATGAAAAGAATAGACATGCAATGACACTAGTGGATCCTTATGTCGTTTGTGAGAAGAACAAGCATGCAATGACTCTAGCTATGGTTCATGAAAAGAACACACATGCAATGACACTGGTGTATCCTTATGTGGTTTGTGAGAAGAACAGACATGCAATGACTCTGGGTGTGGTTCATGAAAAGAACACACATGCAATGACATTGGTGGATCCATGTGTGGTTTATGAAAGGAATAGACATGCAATGACACTGGGTGTGGTTCATGAAAAGAACACACATCCAATGACACCGGTGGATCCTTATGTGGTTTATGAAAAGAACAGACATGCAATCACACTTGTTAGATCCATGTGTGGTTTGTGAGAAGAACAGACATGCAATGACACTAGTGGATCCAGGTGTGGTTTGTGAGAAGAACACACATGCAATGACACTGGGTGTGGTTCATGAAAATAACACACATCCAATGACACTAGTGGATCCATGTGTGGTTTATGAAAGGAACAGACATGCAATGACACTGGGTGTGGTTCATGAAAAGAACAGACATGCAATGATACTGGTGGATCCATATGTGGTTTGTGAAAAGAACAGACATGCAATCACACTGGGTGGATACATGTGTGGTTTGTGAATAGAACATACATGCAATGATACTGGTGGATCCGTGTGTGGTTTGTGAGAAGAACACACATGCAATGCCAGTGGGTGTGGTTCATGAAAATAACACACATCCAATGACACTAGTGGATCCTTATGTGGTTTGTGAGAGAAACACACATCCAATGACTCTGGCTATGGTTCATGAAAAAGAACACACATGCAATCACACTAGTGGATCCATGTGTGGTTTGTGAGAAGAACACACATGCAATGCCACTAGGTGTGGTTAATGAAAAGAACACATATCCAATGACACTGGTGGATCCTTATCTGGTTTGTGAGAAGAACAGACATGCAATGACTCTAGCTGTGGTTCATGAAAAGAACAGACATGCAATGACACTGCTGCTTATGCGGTTTGTGAGAAGAACAGACATGCAATGACTCTAGCTGTGGTTCATGAAAAGAACACACATGCAATGACACTAGGTGTGGTTCATGAAAAGAACAGACATGCAATGACACTAGTGGATCCATATGTGGTTTGTGAAAAGAACAGATATGCAATCACACTGGGTGGATCCATGTGTGGTTCCTGAAAAGAACAGACATGCAATCACACTGGGTGGATCCATGTGTGGTTCATGAAAAGAACAGACATGCAATGATACTAGTGGGTCCATGTGTGGTTTGTGAGAAGAACACACATGCAATGACACTGGGTGCGGTTCATGAAAAGAACACACATCCAATGACATGGTGGATCCTTATGTGGTTTGTGACAAGAACATACATGCAGTGACTCTAGATGTGGTTCATGAGAAGAACAGACATGCAATGACACCGGTGGATCCATATGTGGTTTGTGAGAAGAACAGGCATGCAATGACACTGGTGGATCCATGTGTGGTTTATGAAAGTAACAGACAAGCAATGACACTGGTGGATCCATGTATGGTTTATGAAAGGAACAGTCATGCAATGACACTAGGTGTGGTTCATGAAAAAAACACATCTAATGACACTGGTGGATCCTTATGTGGTTTGTGAGAAGAAGAGACATGCAATGACTCTAGTTGTGGTTCATGAAAAGAATAGACATGCAATGACACTAGTGGATCCTTATGTGGTGTGTGAGAAGAATAAACATGCAATGACTCTAGCTATGGTTCATGAAAAGAACACACATGCAATGACACTGGTGTATCCTTATGTGGTTTGTGAGAAGAACAGACATGCAATGACTCTGGGTGTGGTTCATGAAAAGAACACACATGCAATGACATTGGTGGATCCATGTGTGGTTTATGAAAGGAATAGACATGCAATGACACTGGGTGTGGTTCATGAAAAGAACACACATCCAATGACACTGGTGGATCCTTATGTGGTTTAAGAAAAGAATAGACATGCAATCACACTTGCTGGATCCATGTGTGGTTTGTGAGAAGAACAGACATGCAATGACTAGTGGATCCAGGTGTGGTTTGAGAGAAGAACACACATGCAATGACACTGGGTGTGGTTCATGAAAATAACACACATCCAATAACACTAGTGGATCCATGTGTGGTTTATGAAAGGAACAGACATGCAATGACACTGGGTGTGGTTCATGAAAAGAACATACATGCAATGATACTGGCAGATCCATATGTGGTTGTGAAAAGAACAGACATGCAATCACACTGGGTGGATACATGTGTGGTTTGTGAATAGAACATACATGCAATGATACTGGTGGATCCATGTGTGGTTTGTGAGAAGAACACACATGCAATGCCAGTGGGTGTGGTTCATGAAAAGAACACACATCCACTGACACTAGTGGATCCTTATGTGGTTTGTGAGAGGAACACACATCCAATGACTCTGGCTATGGTTCATGAAAAAGAACACACATGCAATCACACTGGTGGATCCATGTGTGGTTTGTGAGAAGAACACACATGAAATGACACTGGGTGTGGTTAATGAAAAGAAAACACATCCAATGACACTGGTGGGTCCATGTGTGGTTTATGAAAGGAACAAACATGCAATGGAACTGGGTGTAGTTCATGAAAAGAACACACATCCAATGACACTAGTGGATCCATATGTGGTTTGTGAGGAGAACAGACATGCAATGAACTTTGGTGGATCCATATGTGGTTTGTGAGAAGAACACGCATGCAATGACACTGGTGGATCCATATGTGGTTTGTGAGAAGAATACACATCCAATGACACTGGTGGATCCATATGTAGTTTCTGGAAAGAACACACATGCAATGACACTAGTGGATCCATGTGTGGTTTATGAAAGGAACAAACATGCAATGACACTGGGTGTGGTTCATGAAAAGAACAGACATGCAATGACACTAGAGGATCCATATGTGGTTTGTGAAAAGAACAGACATGCAATCACACTGGGTGGATCCATGTGTGGTTCATGAAAAGAACAGACATGCAATGATACTAGTGGGTCCATGTGTGGTTTGTCAGAAGAACACACATGAAATGAAACTGGGTGTGGTTCATGAAAAGAACACACATCCAATGACACTGGTGGATCCTTATGTGGTTTGTGACAAGAACATACATGCAATGACTCTAGATGTGGTTCATGAGAAGAACAGACATGCAATGACACCGGTGGATCCATATGTGGTTTGTGAGAAGAACAGACATGCAATGACACTGGTGGATCCATGTGTGGTTTATGAAAGTAACAGAAAAGAAATGACACTGGTGGATCCATGTGTGGTTTATGAAAGGAACAGACATGCAATGACACTAGGTGTGGTTCATGAAAAGAACACACATCCAATGACACTAGTGGATCCTTATGTGGTTTGTGAGAAGAACAGACATGCAATGACTCTAGTTGTGGTTCATGAAAAGAATAGACATGCAATGACACTAGTGGATCCTTATGTCGTTTGTGAGAAGAACAAGCATGCAATGACTCTAGCTATGGTTCATGAAAAGAACACACATGCAATGACACTGGTGTATCCTTATGTGGTTTGTGAGAAGAACAGACATGCAATGACTCTGGGTGTGGTTCATGAAAAGAACACACATGCAATGACATTGGTGGATCCATGTGTGGTTTATGAAAGGAATAGACATGCAATGACACTGGGTGTGGTTCATGAAAAGAACACACATCCAATGACACTGGTGGATCCTTATGTGGTTTATGAAAAGAACAGACATGCAATCACACTTGTTAGATCCATGTGTGGTTTGTGAGAAGAACAGACATGCAATGACACTAGTGGATCCAGGTGTGGTTTGTGAGAAGAACACACATGCAATGACACTGGGTGTGGTTCATGAAAATAACACACATCCAATGACACTAGTGGATCCATGTGTGGTTTATGAAAGGAACAGACATGCAATGACACTGGGTGTGGTTCATGAAAAGAACAGACATGCAATGATACTGGTGGATCCATATGTGGTTTGTGAAAAGAACAGACATGCAATCACACTGGGTGGATACATGTGTGGTTTGTGAATAGAACATACATGCAATGATACTGGTGGATCCGTGTGTGGTTTGTGAGAAGAACACACATGCAATGCCAGTGGGTGTGGTTCATGAAAATAACACACATCCAATGACACTAGTGGATCCTTATGTGGTTTGTGAGAGAAACACACATCCAATGACTCTGGCTATGGTTCATGAAAAAGAACACACATGCAATCACACTAGTGGATCCATGTGTGGTTTGTGAGAAGAACACACATGCAATGCCACTAGGTGTGGTTAATGAAAAGAACACATATCCAATGACACTGGTGGATCCTTATCTGGTTTGTGAGAAGAACAGACATGCAATGACTCTAGCTGTGGTTCATGAAAAGAACAGACATGCAATGACACTGCTGCTTATGCGGTTTGTGAGAAGAACAGACATGCAATGACTCTAGCTGTGGTTCATGAAAAGAACACACATGCAATGACACTAGGTGTGGTTCATGAAAAGAACAGACATGCAATGACACTAGTGGATCCATATGTGGTTTGTGAAAAGAACAGATATGCAATCACACTGGGTGGATCCATGTGTGGTTCCTGAAAAGAACAGACATGCAATCACACTGGGTGGATCCATGTGTGGTTCATGAAAAGAACAGACATGCAATGATACTAGTGGGTCCATGTGTGGTTTGTGAGAAGAACACACATGCAATGACACTGGGTGCGGTTCATGAAAAGAACACACATCCAATGACATGGTGGATCCTTATGTGGTTTGTGACAAGAACATACATGCAGTGACTCTAGATGTGGTTCATGAGAAGAACAGACATGCAATGACACCGGTGGATCCATATGTGGTTTGTGAGAAGAACAGGCATGCAATGACACTGGTGGATCCATGTGTGGTTTATGAAAGTAACAGACAAGCAATGACACTGGTGGATCCATGTATGGTTTATGAAAGGAACAGTCATGCAATGACACTAGGTGTGGTTCATGAAAAAAAACACATCCAATGACACTGGTGGATCCTTATGTGGTTTGTGAGAAGAAGAGACATGCAATGACTCTAGTTGTGGTTCATGAAAAGAATAGACATGCAATGACACTAGTGGATCCTTATGTGGTGTGTGAGAAGAATAAACATGCAATGACTCTAGCTATGGTTCATGAAAAGAACACACATGCAATGACACTGGTGTATCCTTATGTGGTTTGTGAGAAGAACAGACATGCAATGACTCTGGGTGTGGTTCATGAAAAGAACACACATGCAATAACATTGGTGGATCCATGTGTGGTTTATGAAAGGAATAGACATGCAATGACACTGGGTGTGGTTCATGAAAAGAACACACATCCAATGACACTGGTGGATCCTTATGTGGTTTAAGAAAAGAATAGACATGCAATCACACTTGCTGGATCCATGTGTGGTTTGTGAGAAGAACATACATGCAATGACTAGTGGATCCAGGTGTGGTTTGAGAGAAGAACACACATGCAATGACACTGGGTGTGGTTCATGAAAATAACACACATCCAATAACACTAGTGGATCCATGTGTGGTTTATGAAAGGAACAGACATGCAATGACACTGGGTGTGGTTCATGAAAAGAACATACATGCAATGATACTGGCAGATCCATATGTGGTTGTGAAAAGAACAGACATGCAATCACACTGGGTGGATACATGTGTGGTTTGTGAATAGAACATACATGCAATGATACTGGTGGATCCATGTGTGGTTTGTGAGAAGAACACACATGCAATGCCAGTGGGTGTGGTTCATGAAAAGAACACACATCCACTGACACTAGTGGATCCTTATGTGGTTTGTGAGAGGAACACACATCCAATGACTCTGGCTATGGTTCATGAAAAAGAACACACATGCAATCACACTGGTGGATCCATGTGTGGTTTGTGAGAAGAACACACATGAAATGACACTGGGTGTGGTTAATGAAAAGAAAACACATCCAATGACACTGGTGGGTCCATGTGTGGTTTATGAAAGGAACAAACATGCAATGGAACTGGGTGTAGTTCATGAAAAGAACACACATCCAATGACACTAGTGGATCCATATGTGGTTTGTGAGGAGAACAGACATGCAATGAACTTTGGTGGATCCATATGTGGTTTGTGAGAAGAACACGCATGCAATGACACTGGTGGATCCATATGTGGTTTGTGAGAAGAATACACATCCAATGACACTGGTGGATCCATATGTAGTTTCTGGAAAGAACACACATGCAATGACACTGGTGGATCCATATGTGGTTTGTGAGAAGTACTGACATGCAATGACAATGGGTGTGGTTCATAAAAAGAACACACATCCAATGACACTTGTGGATCCATATGTAGTTTGTGAAAAGAAAAGACATGCAATCACACTAGGTGTGGTTCATCAAAAGAAAACACATCCAATGACACTGGTGTATCCTTATGTGGTTTTTTAAAAGAACACTCATGCAATGACACTGGGTGTGGTTCATGAAAAATAACACACATCCAATGACATTGGTGGATCCTTATGTGGTTTGTGAAAAAGAACACACATGTAATGACCCAAGCTGTGGTTCATGAAAGGAACACACATGAAATGACACTGGGGATCCATGTGTGGTTTGTGAAAAAGAACACACATGAAATCACACCGGTGGATCCGTGTCTGGTTTGTGATAAGAACAGACATGCAATGAATCTGGGTGTGGTTCATGAAAAGAACAGACATGCAATGACACTGGTGGATCCATGTGTGGTTTAATGAAAAGAACACAAATGCAATGACACTAGGTGTGGTTCATGAAAAGAACACACATGCAATGACACTGGTGGATCCATGTGTGGTTTATGAAAGGAACAGACATGCAATGCACTAGGTGTGGTTCATGAAAAGAACACACATCCAATGACATTGGTGGATCCATGTGTGGTTTGTGAGGAGAACAGAGATGCAATGAACTCTGGTGGATCCATATGTGGTTTGTGAGAAGAACACACATGCAATGACACTAGTGGATCCATGTGTGGTTTCTGAGAAGAACACACATGCAATGACACTGGGTTTGGTTCATGAAAAGAACACACATCCAATGACACCGGTGGATCCTTATGTGGTTTGTGAGAAAAACAGACATGAATGACTCTAGCTGAGGTTCATGAAAAGAACAGACATGCAATGACACTGTTGTGTCCTTATGTGGTTTTTGAGAAGAACAGACATGCAATGAATCTAGCCGTGGTTCATGAAAAGAACACAAGTGCAATGACACTGGTCGATCCATGTGTGGTTTATGAAAGAAACATACATGCAATGACTCTACTTGTGGTTCATGAAAGAACACACATGCAATGACACTGGTGTATCCATTTTTGGTTTATGAAACGAACAGACATGCAATGACCCTAGGTGTGGTTAATTCAAAGAACACGCATCTAATGACACTAGTGTATCCTTATGTGGTTTATGAAAAGAACAGACATGCAATCACACTTGGTGGATCCATGTGTGGTTTGTGAGAAGAACATACATGCAATGAAACTGGTGGATCCATGTGTGGTTTGTAAAAAGAACACACATGCAATGACCCTAGGTGTGGTTCATGAAAAGAACACACATCCAATGACACTGGTGGATCCTTATGTGGTTTGTGAGAAGAACAGACATGCACTGACTCTAGCTGTGGTTCATGGAAAGAACAGACATGCAATGACACTTATGTATCCTTACGTGGATTGTGAGAAGAACAGACATGCAATGACTCTAGCTATGGTTCATGAAAAGAACACACATGCAATGACACTGGTGGATCCATGTGTGATTTATGAAAGGAACAAACATGCAATGACACTGGGTGTGATTCATGAAAAGAACAGACATGCAGTGACACTAGTGGATCCATATGTGGTTTGTGAAAAGAACAGACATGCAATCACACTGGGTGGATCCATGTGTGGTTCATAAAAAGAACATCCATGCAATGATACTGGTGGATCCATGTGTGGTTTGTGGGAAGGACACACATGCAAAGACACTGGGTGTGGTTCATGAAAAGAACACACATCCAATGACACTGGTGGATCCTTATGTGGTTTGTGAGAAGAACAGACATGCAATGACTCTAGATGTGGTTCATGAGAAGAACAGACATGCAATGACACTGGTGTATCCTTATGTGGTTTGTGAGAAGAACAGACATGCAATGACACTGGTGGATCCATGTGTGGTTTATGAAATGAACAGACATGCAATGATACTGGTGGATCCATGTGTGGTTTATGAAAGGAACAGAGATGCAATGACACTAGGTGTGGTTCATGAAAAGAACACACATCCAATGAGACTGGTGGATCCTTATGTGGTTTGTGTGAAGAAGAAACATGCAATGCCTCTAGCTGTGGTTCGTGAAAAGAACAGACATGCAATGACACTGGTGTATCCTTATGTGCTTTGTGAGAAGAACAAACATGCAATGACTCTAGCTATGGTTCATGAAAAGAACACACATACAATGACACTAGTGGATCCATGTGTGGTTTATGAAAGGAATAGACATGCAATGACACTGGGTGTGGTTCATGAAAAGAACACACATCCAATGACACTGGTGGATCCTTATGTGGTTTATGAGAAGAACAACCATGCAATGACTCTAGCTGTGGTTCATGAAAAGAACAGACATGCAATGACACTAGTGTATCCCTATGTGGTTTGTGAGAAGAACAGACATGCAATGACACTAGTGTATCCCTATGTGGTTTGTGGGAAGAACAGACATGCAATGACTCTAGCTGTGGTTCATGAAAAGAACACACATGCAATGGCACTGGTGGATCCATGTGTGGTTTATGAAAGGAACAGACATGCAATGACACTAGGTGTGGTTCATGAAAAGAACAGACATGCAATGACACTGGTGGATCCATATGTGGTTTGTGAAAAGAGCAGACATGCAATCACACTAGGTGGATCCATGTGTGGTTCATGAAAAGAACAGACATGCAATGATACTGGTGGATCCATGTGTGGTTTGTGAGAAGAACACGCATGCTATGACACTGGGTGTGGTTCATGAAAAGAACACACATCCAATGACACTGGTGGATCCTTATGTGGTTTGTGAGAAGAACAGACATGCAATGACTCTAGATGTGGTTCATGAGAAGAACAAACATGCAATGACACCGGTGTATCTTTATGTGGTTTGTGAGAAGAACATACATGCAATGACACTTGTGGATCCATGTGTGGTTTATGAAAGGAACAGATATGCAATGACACTGCTGGATCCTTGTGTGGTTCATGAAAGGAACAAACATGCAATGACACTGGTGGATCAACATGTGTTTTATGAAAAGAACACACATGCAATGACACCGGTGGATCCATGTGGTTTATGACAATAACACACGCGCAATGAACTCTAGTGGGTCCATGTGGTTTATGAGAAGAACACACATCCAATGAACTCTAATGGATCTATCTTGGCATAATTTGATGTATGCCATGATGTATTTCATTATACAAGAAACTCATGTTCCATTTTTATACTACTCAGTTTTGCCCTTGGTTTTTTGATACTACTCTGCTTTTCCCCCTCTCTCTATCTTTCGTAGAAGTCCAAACCTGTGCTCACTCTGTCTGCTACTCCCTGATTGGTTGTCACAGTTGTCACGTGGATCGTGTGCACCAACCGTTGATTTTGTGCGATCCAACGATGATTGTTACACATGTCGTGCCCTTCATAGTACAGCGTGAGACAACACGGACGTCTCCCTCAGCGAGACTTCTACAAGAAGGAACACAAAGCTGTCCATGGAAAAAGTCGTCGACTGGTCATGTCATGTTTAATCATGTCTGAAAAACCTACTACTACTACTACGCCACAACACATGCGTCATCGAGTGCACGGTCGTCGATGGACAGCTGCAATTTATTGCCACTTGATTTTAATAAGACATATCCCATTTTTTACACACCGGCTCTCAATCTCACTTCCAATTGGGCCCCACCATAATAAACTTGCACGCGCTAGCCAGAGGCTGAAGAGCTGAGCTCGACGAGACCTAACGTCTCCGCCTTCATCGAGTCACTCGAAGTCATCAACACATCCCTCTACCCAATCTAGAACAACCCCACAAATCTCGCCGTATAGCCACCTACCTTCCCCTCTACATTTCCACTTTTAATTATCGCCAATTTTAGGGCCGTGTCAAACTTCATACATAGAAATTGTGTATGCGTCCTTTACATGTGGCTCAATACAGATCTGCCATGCATGGCCTGGGAAAAAACATGACGTACCGTACGCGTGTTGCGGTGCACGGTGCAGTAGACTGCATGGCGCGTTGCACGGTGGTGCAACGAAACGTGCCTTGCTTCCATCCACCTTAACTATAGAGCCCCTCTCCGCACACCCACTCTCACTCTCGCTCACTCTCCCCACGCAACCCTCTCCACTGTCCCACCAGCATCTGCAAACTCCCGAGAATACCCCGTCCGCACCAGCGATGGCGGAGGAGGATACGGTGGCTATTGTCGTCTCCGAGGCCGCCGGAGAGGAGGCCCTCGTCTCCTCGCCGGTCCCTCTCGATGCATTGAAAGCAGACACCGTCCCCGTCCAAGCCCTAGTCGAGCCATCAATGGCAGCCGCTGTTCCCGTCTAGGCCCCCGTCCCTGCTACCGACGTAGCCACCGACGAGGCCCCCGTCTCCTCGCTGGTCCCCCTCGACGCGTTGAAAGCAGCCGCCGTACCCGTCCAGGCCCCAGTCAAGGCATCGATGGCAGCCGCCGTTCCTGTCCAGGCCCCCGTCCCCGCTACTGACGTAGCCACCGACGAGGAGCCCCCCCCCCCCCCCCCGCCCGCGAGGAGGCTCCCGCCGGTCACGAGCAGATCCAGCACTTCATGGGCACCTACGATCCAGATGAGTACATCGCTCCGCTGAACCCCTACGACACCAGCATCGACGACCGATGTTCGGAGGTAACTAGGGTTTAATCCCTTCCCTGGTTCTTCTACCGTTCCCATTGTTGGATGCTAGATCTTGGTTTATTAGGATTCGCTTGTTCGCATTTCGATTGCTCGATCTTCTGACATCATCTACTCCCCCATTTTCCTTTTCTTCCAATAGATTTACGGCAGCGACGTCTATAGCGATGACGAGTACAGGCACACTAAGACTCGTCAGGTGCTGAGGAGGCTGCAAGCCGACCAGTACGATGCCTTCTTTGCTGGTGGTGACTACAGCTGCCCCTTCTGTAAGGGGATCACCTTCTGTTGGGTGAGTCTCGCCGACACCGACTTCAACTCCTTACTGAAGCACGCAGAGGACCCGGGCTCCATCATCCACAAAGGTGGCCAGACCATGAACGTCAATGCCTACATCGCTGAACACCAGGCTCTCGGCATTCACCTCCGAAACCTCCAGCGGGTGGCCATCAAAGAGGGTTGCATGCCTCCAATCAAGCCCAAGGCCCCCAAGATCATGGGACTGGGCAACAAGAAGTGGAGGAAGCGCCGGAGGGAGGAGGCGCAGGCGCAGGCGCATGCAAGGAGGGGTTGAATGTGTCTGCTGCTGCTGCTAAGCAGCTTCTTTTGATTTTCTATATTTTGTTTACATCCTATTTCTGGTTGAATGCATCGAACCTCGTTAAGCAACCTACTTTCTATTGCTATATCCTATTTAGCCGCGCACAGCTATATCTATATTTGTTTTGTTTTCTGAATGAATGTATTCGGCCTGGTGTGATTTGCTGTTCTAGATTTGCTACCAGATCAGAGGCAAAAGGAGGTCCAAAAGGGAACGAATTATCGAAGAGAGAATCTTCTCTAGATTTGCTACCAATTTGGGCAAAATGAAACATATCTATTTAGCGAGAGAGGAAAAAAGTACTCTTTCAAACTGCCAGTTAACGAGCTACCATCTTGACAAGCTACAAGACACATACAAAAACATAACATAAAGAGGGTTAAATTTATTTTACTACTCTCACTTGAGGCGCTAGACATCTTGATAAGATAAATAAGTTCCACAAAATAGAAACATAACACAAAGGATTATAATTTAATTCACTTCTCATCAGCCCACTTGAGGCGCTTGCCATCGTTCCTAGGCGGCCAACTGCGATCATTCCAGATGGATCTTACATTATTGGCACTCCACCGTTCACGAAATGCTTCGTCCCACCTAGGATCTAACTTGCCTTCCCTATGTTCAGCGTCCTGCGGCACAATTACCGGTGCATCATAGACCTAATTGTTGCCGCTAGAAGATGATGCCTCTATGTTTGCTGCTTCACCTGCAGCCTCTCTATCAGCTGCATCTGCTTCAGCTGCAAGCTCTCTTTCAGTTGCTTCTACAGCCTCTCTGTCAGCTGCTTCAGATGTAGCCGTTTCCTTTGCATATGCAACTTCAAACTCAGCTATTCTGCGTTTTCTACAAAGGGCTCCCCTAATCTCGTCTTCCCTCTTGCAAATAGGGCAAAACACGAGGTAACGTAGACAAAAATGGATCTCCTTGTACAGCTGGTAGGTCACGTAAGCATCTATGGCTGCATACTTCAGGTTTATATCAGACAACGGCCACTCGTCCTAGAAATCGTGCCTATCCGTAGGGAAATCTGCCTTCATTCTGTCATACGACTCATCGAGGATTCTAGTTGCGAGTGATGCCATTCCATCCTTCCTCGAGCCCGCTAGGATCTTGACAAGACTCTGAATATCGATCCAGTTGTGCGCAGGAATTGTAATTCCCTCGCGATGAAATTTTGAAAAATTAGTTGTATTGTCGACAGTGCAGAAAACAATTCCCTTTTCTACAAGGAACTGGCGCAGTGCCGGACAATTCCTGTCAGTCCTAAAAGTATGTAGTTTTTCATCACCAAAATTTGTAACTACAAATATTTTGTCAATGCAAGATCATCCTCTGAATATAATTTTGAAAAGTTTAGTAAATGCAAGATCAAGACTCTCAGCATTGTCTTGTTATAATTTATTTGGTCCTAAATAAAATCCAGTAGTTGCAAGATGAGCAAATGGATAAAGAACAATAGGAGAAAACCCTAAAAGCGGTTAGCTACAGAGAGCAGATCTAAAAACCGAGAGAGGTGGTAGATGAGGACGTGCTTCCTCATGGCCAGTTGAACGACGGCGACTTCACTCCCTTCATATGGGTCCTCCGGGGTGTACTCGAGGTCCAATCCCACAAACTTGTCCTCATCTTTCTCAAGCCAACCCTCGTATATCCTCAGGACTCGCACCACTGTCTCCTCCTCGTTGGTGTAGACGACGTCTATCTTCTTATTGTCATGGGTAGTGAAGCTTGTCTCTAGAGTGTGACGACCTTCCATGGCGGCAAGGAGAAGATGGGAAGAAGACAGATGACAGGAATAAGGAGAGTGGTTTCTGCGAGGCAGGGGAACGGTGGAACCGCCAATGTGCTTTTAAGGTAGTGGTTAACAACGGGGACGGAAGTCCAAAGGAGAGACGCGTGGTGGTGGCCCTTCCAGCTTCTGAGTAAACAAAAAATAATTATAATGACGATATATGTGCCCTGTTTTGTCACGTCAATACACTGGGCCGGTCGCGTTGTCCTATCCACTGTGCCAGCGCTGCAAGCCTACGTGACAGCCACCCCGCCTAAGCGACGAAAGCGACATAACAGCAAGAACTGACAGGGGGGCCCAACTTGATGGTCGTTAGCCTGATATTTTGTATTAAAACATAAAGTTGAATTCGTGCCAAAAAAGAGCCTCTGAGTATTTGGCACACCAAATGTAGTCATCGCGGCTGATTACATGCAACTTGGGTACACCGCTGCCTGAGCGCCCCAACTTTTGGGCCGCAAAATGATATTCTCGAGGGAGAGGTAGAGATAATCGAGTTCCATTTGAAGAGATATTGACTTGTAACTAAGGTAGGCTACCCATGAAATATTTAGGAGTTCCCATTGATGAAAAATGCTGAAATTATGTGACTAGAGACCAATTCAAGAGAAAATGGGGAAAAGATTATGTCACTGGCAATACAAAATGCTTGCAATAAATGTAAGGGTTACCTTGATCAATTCATCCTTGTCTAGTGTACCATTGTACATTATTTGCTTTTATAGATTGCTTGTTGGGACTACGGAAAGGATGGATGTGATCAAAAAATGGGTAGGAGATTAGGAAGAAATACAATCTAGTCAAACTGAGTATTGTTTGATTGCCCAAGGATCAAGGAGAGCATGGAATCCATGATCTCGATGTTATGAATATGCTATTTTATCCAAATGGACGTGGAAACTATTTAATGAAAATGGAATGTGGCAATAGATATTGACTATGACATATCTACAGAATCATACTATGTTCCAAGTCTTTGCCAAACTTAGGGATTCCCATTTTTGGTAGGGACTTGTGGATATTAAGCACCTCTTCTAGTCATATATCAAATTTGAATTTATCAATCGTCACAAAACTAGTGTTTGGGAAGATCATTGGCTATCTGGCGCTATATATGGCCAAAAAAGTTTCCAAGGTTTTTTCTGTGACTTTAGATAAGAATATCACTATTAAAGATTTTGTTAACTGAGGAGCTAATATTGTGAGATTGAGGAGAGTCATGGTAGGTCCTTTGAGAGAACAGTGAGTGCAATTAAGATGGTGGTTGCTTTTGCTCTTTCGGAGGAACACGATATATTAGTTAGTAACAAACAAATTCAGGTCTATGGCAAATATATCAGAATGTACCCTACAAGTTTCTGTAGAAAATTATAGTCCCTCTCAAAATCAAAACCTTCATCTGGTTAATGCTCAAGAAAATCATTTTATGTGTTGTTACATGGGGGTGGGGGTGGGGGTGAGCCTAAGTGTTTTTTCTCTTAGAAAAAATGAATCCATTGCACACTTGTTTCTCCTATGTCCTTTTGCATGATTGATACATCTGGAATGTGTCCACTTGTGCATCTAGCATAAATTGCCAGTTTACTTCAGCTGATGAATGCATTTTAAAAGAGTATGAGTTTGGTGGAATATGATGGATATATTATTGAGCTTCATGAGCGAGTATATATAGGCGTACATAAGATTATCTTGGAGTACGAGTCAAGTTAGGACTGTACGTAAACAGATCCTAACTCTATCTAAACTACCATAACAACCATATATACCTAATATTCTAACACTCCCCCGCAGTCGTAGCGGTGGCGTCGTGAACAACTGGAACGTCACGGACGATCAGACTAGAGATAAACCGAAGTAGTATCCAGTAGGCTGACATCCCCCGCAGTCCGAGCAGGAACGTCGCGGACGGTGTCGCAGCACGGTAGCTTGGACTGTAAAGGAAGCTGATGATGCTCAAGCGAGGTGGTAGCCCTTGTGCCGATGTCGAGGGAGCCGAGAGCGTGAGGCGGTGCCATGGTCGAGGTATCCGTACGATAGGTCGTCGTGGTCGATGTCGTGGTCGGGGATGCCCGTGTCGAGGTAGCCGCACGAGAAGCCGCATGCGCATAATACGCGAGGAAGATGACGGAGACGCGTCAAGGCAGTCGTTGAGGGTGTCGATGCCGAAGTCGATGCAGTCTGAGCCGTCGAGGACAAGGTGCGGCCATAGTTTTGCCAGAACTAAGCGCACGTCGGGGACGAACGCACACTCTGGTTTTGCCAGAACCGAGTATGTAAAGAAGAACTCGTCGGTGACATGGTCGAGGCAGTCATAGAGGGGTTAATGTCAAAGAAGACGTTGTCGAAGCCGATGAAGACGAGGCGCCGATCCGAGTTTGCTAGACTCGAGAACGTGTCGGGGACGAAGGCAGTCCCGGTGTTGTCAGTACCAGGCGTGTGGGGGCAGGGACCATCATGAACTTGTCACCATGTCAGAAAGACTAGCAGAGGAAGCCTCTAGAGCGATTGCGATGCGCAGAGCGGCTAAGGGAGAGATGCCGACACTGTCCGCGGTTGTCGGTGTAGAGTAGCAGGTGGTGTAGTCGGGGATGAGGCGATGACGCTGGCAGCAAAGTTGTAGTGGACGAATACGTAGAAGGCGGTGAAAACAGTGGCGACCTAGGGTAGTCATGCTGGATGCCTAGAGTGGCGATGGGGTAGTCGGTGGGACCTACGACGGCGAGAGGGCGCCCTATAGGTTACCTTGTGAAGCGCGGCGGCGGTGCTCGAAGTAGGCGAGGAAGACCCGGTGACTTGACAAAGACCATGTGCAGATAGCGGCGATCCGCGCCGGAGGAGATGGCGCGGTGAAAGCCGAGGCCGTCGATGCACGAGGACGGCGAAGTAGACTGCGTGCAGCCACGCTACGACCCGAGGGGGTGGCATAGCTACATGGTGCAAGTCGGTGCAGCGGCTGGGAGACCACCAGCGACGTACACGCCAAGGAAGGCGCGTTGGAAGCCGGTAGCATGGACCAAGGGCGGCGGCACTGCGGCCCGACGGGGCGACACAGCGGCAGCCCGTAGCTCGATCGGAGATACGCGCGTGCTCGGGGACGTGCTTGGCGTAGACAGGCGCGGGATGGGTTGATCAGGCCGACAATGCACCGTATACGCCATGGCGTGGATGACGCGTAGACCGGATTCGATGGCGGCGTTGTCGGTGAAGTCCCGGACGATGACGATAAATACGATTCGAGGGGGGCAGCCACGGCACCCTTCCAAGGAAGGCGTAGCAGCCGTCTGCGCAGCCTGCCCTGAGGCCGCGACAGCTTGCCGAGGCAGGCGCAACAGCGGAGGAGGCAGGTGCACGGGCGTGGTGTAGATCCTCGATGCCGATGGTCGGAGTAGAGGCGCGGCGATGATGACGGCGGTGGGCGACTCAATCCGATCTAAGACCGGTAAACCCAAAAAAAAACCGATCAAGAGATCGGAAAAAAAGACTTACAGGACAGCTGATCATGGATCGGCGAACGAACCCTGCGTACGGATCGCGCGGCCCCCGGTGGAGATCATGGAGATCGATCCCCCGGGGACGGCGCGGCGGAAGCGTGTGGCTAGGGTTTGGACCGATTAGGCTGATACCATGAAAGAGTGTGAGTTTGGTGGAATATGATGAATATATTATTGAGCCTCATGGGCGAGTATATATAGACGTACATAGAATTATCTTGGAGTACGAGTCAAGTTAGGACTGTACGTAAACAAATTCTAACTCTATCTAAACTACCATAACAACCGTATATACCTAATACTCTAACACATTTATATGTGGTTAATAGGATATATAAAACATGCAAGGTTCCTAGTTTTCCAAATGCTCTAGCAAATTTTAAACTAGCCGGTTGTGGATTGAACATGATGGCGGTGTTATGCGTTCTACCGAATTTTGTTGTTTACTTATTAGTGAAATGGGGGGAGGAGGAGGGAACCATTTTCTCTAACAAAGAGAAGATCATAGACTTCACAGACTTTGTGAAAGACTGAAATAAGAGAGACCAAAGATGATGATCTACCTCGAGGAAATGAGAGATATTAGTGTGGAAATGTCTGGTATTACATTTTAGCGAGAGAATAAATATTGCAGATTCTGGGCCTTGTTTTATCGGCAGTGGTAAGTCTTAATTTCTTAATTGATCATGTTTATTTAGATTATTCAGTCGATGTACTATGTTTCACCAACCAAGTTAGATGATCATTTAGTAAAATGTTTTGATTTGACGCGCTCTCTCAGGAAGAAGAAAGCGAATCTGCTGAGCATAGCACAGATTACTCTGTTTCTTCTCGTACAACGCGGCAGAAACTCGGCTAGGCCAGTCCAGGAGTTTCTGATGCGGGTCCATCGTCCAGGAACGCGGCAGAAAGTGAATCGAGCTTGACAGTTCCTGATTCAGTATAAATCTTGGCTCCTTGGTCCATCGTCCAGGACCATGTCAATATCAATGCGTATCATTCATTTATTTATTGCGCTAACCAAATACTACGCGCCTATCACACAAGACCATTAAAACAACAGCTTAAACGGAAACACTACTACAGGGCACAGGCTAATGAAATACAGTAGCGCACACTCACTCCCCGGGTCCTGATCGACAACGGCTGAAGTGTGTGCACACTGACACTCGACGGATGGATGATCACTCGACGGGGATCATGACCTCGTTGGTGCGCAGCGGCGGGAGCGTCCACGGCGGGTTGTAGCGGGAGAGCACGTAGGGGCCGGTGATGGCGTGCCCGTCCTTCTCCAGCGCGGCCTTGAGCCCCTCCACCTTCTCCGCCACCACCTTGTCCCCCGTCAGCCCGCCGAACGTGACCACCCCGTACTTCCTCTCCCCGACCTCCCGCAGCACCACCCGCTCGTCCGTCGGCCGCGGCGCCTCCTCCGCCTTGCCGTACTTGGACGGAAGCAGGAACTGCATCGTCACCTTCCCCGTCTGCTCCGCGCGGCCCTCCGCCGTGATCACGGGCGCCGTCATCGCCACAGGCTCGGGCTCGGAGGAGGTGATGACCGGCACCGTCATGGCGATCGCCTCGGGCTTGGCGCCGCCGGAGGAGGTGATGACCGGCGCCGTCATGGCGATCTCCTCGGGCTCGCCGCCGCCGCCGGAGCTGATGACCGGCGCCGTCATGGCGATCTTCTCGGGCTTGGTGTTCTGCGGCTTGCCGAAGACGCCGATGTACTTGGCAAGAACCTGGAACCCGCCGTCGCGGTCGCCTTTCATCTCCTTGGGGTCGTAGGTCACCTCGGCGAGGACGCACGGCGGGTACTTGCGGATCTCGTAGCCGGCGCCGGTGCGGAGCACCTCGTGCTTCGGCGTCTCCACGATGATCTTCCCAAGCATCAGCTTGCCCATCGCCAAACCCATGGCGGGCTTCGAGCGTGCCGACCGGCGAGGTAGCTTAGCTTACTTGGAGCGAGAGGTCAACAAAAGAAAGCTGATGATGATCGAGCGGCTGGGGATTCTTTCGGTGGCTGTTGATTTGGCTTGGCAGCTTTGGGCTTAAGAACTGGCGATGATTCCGACGAGTGGACGAGGTTGGAAGCTGAGTTGCGGCGCAAGTTGTTCCACGGATGCGTTTCGTTTTTTGGCACATTATTTGAGGATTTTCCGTCTCCTTCCGCTCCTTCCTTCTTCATTCCTCCTTTCGTTTATGGCTTGGAGGAAAAGTTCCGCTACTCGGAGGCTTTGAGTCTTTGACTTGCACGCGATGTACACACGAGCCGGGCAGACGCGGAACGAACGAACAGTGTACAAATCAATGATGGAATGGAGGTGTTGACCGTAAGAGATTAACTTTTTTTTGAAACACAAGTGGTACCCGTTCGGAAAGGTCAGCTCGCTCTCTCGCGTGATATGGCTATCGAGAGTGATGAGGTCGAGTAGGGAAAATTCGCGGGTCGAAAATCTGACTATTGACTTTTCCACTCCTGTATTTTATATCGGTTTTACTAATCATCCAGTCACTAAAAATAATTTAGAGCTTAGTCATATCCTAATCTATTGGATTTGTGTCGTGATTTGTGCATCTGTTGCAAATGGGTTGTAACTATGATTTTTTAGTTGTAAACAGAGTTACAACTGAGATATTTCTAGTAGCAGGTTGCAACCAAAATTGATTGACATCACCTCACTAGGAGTTAAGTTTATTCAATCTATATTGGGTTTAATCTATATTAGATTTATTATGATTGTATTCCAACTCACTCGAAAATTATGACGGTGCCACTACAAATCGTTCAATCGGAGAAATGTCATTGACCGACGCGGGCTTGTTATGTATGTGCCTCTAGACAAACTGTGAATTTAGATTTTTGGTTTCTCGCGTGATTTTGACTCTGATCGATGCTACCGAAGTCTTTTGAAGTTCGTGGGACCGCGATGTCAATGTCTCTAGCAGACCGGAAAAAAATCAATCGCACCTCCCTGTTTTAAACTTGACAACGCTGCACGATGTATCAAACGTTTATGAGGCTATTGGGTCCCAAATGTCAGCATGTAGAAGAAACATGTGCACGATAGATTTTTTTTGCTAAGGTCTCACTGTTTCGACTTAATAACATTGCTTGATGTAGCGGCCGTTTAGTTAGGCTGCTAGGGTCTACAGGTTAGCCCCTCTATAAACGAAACGTGTGTATGATGAAATATTTTTCCCGATCGCGCCTCCCTGGTTTAGACTTGATAATGTTTCCTCGATGCATCAACCGTTTACTCGGTTAGTTGGGTTTTATATGTCAGTCTCTCATTAGAAAAAACATGTGCATGTGCGACTTTCTTTTTTCCACTTGTACCTTCTTGTTTAGAACTTGATAACATTGCTCGACATATTCGCCGTTTAATCTTGCTGATGGGTCCCACATGCCAGCCTCTCTTTAAAAGAATGTGTGCATGATGGACTTTTTCGGTCACATTCGTTGTTTCGACCTTGGCAACGTTGCTCGATGCATTAGTTGTGTAGGGTCTGGATGCTGAATTCTAGATGTGAGCCTCTCATTAGAGGAAACGTGTGCGTGATAAACTTTCTTATTCCACTTGTGTCTCCCTGTTTAGAACTTGATAGCGTTACTCGATGTATTAGTCATTTAGTCTCCCTAATGGGTCTCACATGTCAGGCTCTCTTTGCAGTAAACATGTGCATAATGGATTTTTTCGTCCACGCCTCCCGGTTTAGAATTTGGCAACGTTGATCGACGCGGCAACCGTGTAGAACCTAGCTGTTAGGTCCCGATATCAGCCTCTTTGTACAAGAAATGTTTGCATTGTGAACTTTTTATTTTTGCTCACACCTTTCTGTTTAGAACTTGGCAATGTTGCTCGATGAATTAGTTGTGTAGGGTCTAACTGCTGGGTCCCAAATGTCAGCGTCTTTTTAGAACAAACATGTGTTCTATGTTGGACTTTTTTCGGCCGCGCCTCCCTGTTCCGTTTAGAACTTGGTAATGTTGCTCGCTACGACAGTGTCGATGTTGGATTTTTTATTTTGATCACGATGGCCATTTTGACCTTGGTAATGTTACTGATGTGGCAGTCATGTATGGCCTCTAGTTGTTGGGTTCCTGATCCTAGCCTCTATGTAGAAGAAACATATCTTCTCTTCGACCTGTTTTCTAGTAGCGTCAGTTTTTTAAACCTTTCCAATGTTGCTCAATGCAGCCATACATGGTATGCCTGCTTAGTCCTGATGGTAGCCTCTCTGTATATGTATGATGCATATTTTCTTTACACATGAATAATAACTTTTATTTTTGAATCCATCCGTTAAACTTGACCTGGTTAAGGTTGAGGGTCGCTGTAGGCATATGGGTTGGCGATGCCAGTCTCATAGTACAAAAATATTCCTACAAAAAATTATAGTCTACATAGTATACATAATGTGTGGGATTCAAATTTGAGACTTTCAACACATGTGAACTAGGTGCCTTGCCACTAGCCCAAGAACAATACTTTCTAGTTAGTGGTAACAAAGTTATACAAACAATAGCATACATATTTATCTATTTGAAAAAATGCACGTAAATACTATAATTCAAAAAGAAAAAAAAACCGCGCCTCATAAGGATTCTTAATAAAAACATCTACATGATGTAGTGTACAAAACTTGGGTTGCTAGATATTTTTTAGGGATAGAGAGGGAAATGCGCCCAAGTAACTAATTAATACGATTTTTGGCCAACTGGGCAGGAAAATGGCCTATTTCTCATAGGCTCTATACAGAAAAAATAATGTCCTAGGAAAACGGCGGTCTCTGACCCGGAAGGCCGAATTTAGAACGTTTTGGGCTAAAATAGTGGGGGAATGTGGATATCTTCTTGGTCTCTTTAGTAAAAATTATATTCAGTGCTAAAAAGTAAAAATTCGATGTAAATCTAAATAAAAGTGTAAATTTGATGTACCGGGGATCGGAGGATGCCCTGGCATTTTTTTAGATGCCATGATCTGGATGTAGGTTGTAGCACCGCCAGATTCAAAACAAAAACCTTTCAACAAGTGAGATAAAAACATCTATTGAAAACTAGGAATACAAAAATGATAAATAAAAGGGGACAAATTGATAGTACACACCTTGCACACACAAGAGGGACATAATATGGCCCGTTGTAATTAACATGTATGACGAACCTATTCTCAAATCATGTCTTGAGTTCAATCCGCTAATTCCCAAACGGTCCGCGGCTAAAATACAAATTAATATGAAGACAACCATTGTTATAATAGTTAATCATATATATACATATAAACTCGTATCCTACAACTAGTCATAGCTCCAATCTAGCAAAAGTTTATCACAGTTTTACCACCCATATATGATTAGTGGAGATATCACAACTACATAATTAAGTACAATAGCATGCGACCAAAGAACTAGATAACTTGAAACTTCATGATCAACATGCAGCAGTAAGGGCAGCGAGATACATCGACATTGACCATTGATGGTAAGGTTGCTTGCTTTCATGAACTTGATCTACCTAGAAGTAGCTGTCAAATGTCCATTAGTTCGGTTAATGGCATATCATCCCTGGACTAATACTCCTCCCCTCTGCATCTTGAAGGCTATGGCGCCCTTTTGACTGTCCTAGAATTGATTTGTTGCACTTCTAGGTAATTTCTCAGTCAAAACAAGAGACTGGCACACAATTAATAAGATCAGTGCACTGAATCGTGTGAAACTTAAGAGGAAGACATTTAGAGCAGTTTATATGTTGTCATATACACACAAACATAATCCTATGATGTGACACGGTGATTGCAAAAATTTAGGATGCTAAGATATGAAGTGGTGTAGGGGATGGTTCCTGTGCAGGAACATGGGCTGGTGGAGGAGCTAGTCCCGATGCAATCTATAGAGGGGTTGGTGCAAGAGCAGGTGCTATTGCCAGCAGCTTGATACTAGATTCCTTCTAGGAGAAGTGATGTCTTCCAACTATAGGAGATCTATTATAGTACCTTTCAATAAGAAAAGTTTGTCAAACCCATGAGGAGATGAAGTTATTGGTTAGTAAGTCTGACAGGTAAAAAATAAAAGATGTAAATGTTTGGTGTTTATGTGTTTATAGTTTGTAGAAAAGTAAATTGTTGAAAGTAAATTGCAAGTGAAGTAAATGGTCTTTTCATAGAAATAATAATCCTCTATGCAGCAACATGACAAGCTCAAGTGTGTGTTCTTATATGTGACAAACGTACCCGAGAGAGACATGGATTTACTTAGCATAGGGATTTCTATAGTAGTAAGTAAGTATCTTGTCAAGTTTTACTCTCTTTGGACGGAGCCTTCGATAGGTGCATCCATATACATGAGCAAGTACACCCCTTATGGTTGGTCCAGGGCCATCTTCATGAGCAAACACAGGATTTATTAAAACATAAAGTTCTAAGGTCCCCACTATAAAACCCCTTACTACAAATTCAAGACCTAGGACATGGTTTCTGTCATTCTGTCTCTCCTTACTTTCTCTATTACACTAAGGTGCAACCCTATAAGCCCCTATAGGTGAAATAATATGTAGTCGATGTTCGCACAATACCATCATAGAACCACATAGAATATTAAAACTTAACCAAATACTCATTACATACTATATAAAAGTATGTTTTTGATTGATGATGAAGATGAAGGTTATAATGTCGCCGAGATGACTATGGACGCGCAAATTGGATATGGCGTAAGCTAGGAGTGTTGAGATTTTGGATTGCATGGTGCCCTCCTCGGAGGACCCTCCTAGCTTTTATATGCACTAGCTAGGTCTCAAGTACCATATGAGTCGATTACAGATCGAGAGTGAAAACCTAGTGCTTTCCTTGTATGCCAGCAGTCATTATCCTTATGGTCTTCGTATCCATCGAGTTATAGTGGGCTTCATGGATCCTTAGCAGATCATCGTGTGGACCTTCTGTTGGGCCAAGCTAGGTAGTCTATAGTCGCGTGCTCGTTGGGCATACCTTTGTCAGATAGAGAGAGACAAAAGAAGGGAGAGATGGTTGTGGGCATGCCATTCCAGTTTAGCGATGAATTCCATGTGCTAATCTTGACATGGGAGTTGGAGGCATCAAAGTTTTAGCTGCTAATTGTACTTTAGTGTATTGACAATGACATGTAGAACAACTCATTTTATATTAATATGTCCTCTATTTCAAAGTTCTAGCATGGATGGAGTAACAAGTGTGATTTTTTGGACATGTTTGGTAGCATCAAGTTGCCACCGAGGACAAATGTAGTCAGGCCCACTCGAGATACATCCATCGTATTTGGTTGACTATATTGCATCAGACTCGATAAGAACACCTTATATGTTGTTTTATGCATCATGGTGATTTTCCAAAATTGATTCAATAACATGGTCATTTGTTTTCTACATCAAAGGATTATGGATATCTTTTCTCAACTAAATGAACTTACCACCTCATTTTACCTCAATACACAATCATACTAGCTTAATTTAAACCATCAAGGCATAACACATACTACAAACCAGTATTGATTACACATAGTTAGTCTAACATTAAATTATATCTACGGAAATCTACCTCTATATACATATCTAATAATGATTTTAAAATCCACAACAAAGTGTCAGAGGTTTTGTTACTCTTGACCGCGTGCTACCATCACAATTTCACATCATTACATCAATGCTTATACCCTAACTGTAAACTTGTACCTATGATCAGTGTATCTAGTAAACATGCACATAACCTTACCAAGGGAAATGAAGATAATATATCACCCCTCTTAGTGGTGGTATCAGCATCAGAGATGTTACCTTTATCATTGACTCTCTTCTAAGGTTGGGTACCGAAACATCCCTTTCCTTGGGCCCATCTGGATATGAGAAAATGGCCACCATGCGTGAAAATGAAGCTCACTAGAAAAATCCATCAACTGTATGTAATTTGGAGTACATTTCACTGGTATCTTGCCTTAAGTACCAACTTGGATTATCTTAGAATGACAAAACAAGTAGTGGTCATCCTCATTGATCTACACAAAGAACCATGATGGTTGTACATTATCACTAAAGTAGCTTACCCCTCCCTCTTGCCGTAGAAAACCTCTCCCTATTGTAGCAGCTACCTTCCTTGCCGACACCCTTTTATTTTTTACAGTCACTGATTGATACCTTCGATCCGGATTACGGATGTAGTATAGCTCGTTTTCCCTAGTAGACCTAGGTTATCGAATCCACGGGAAGCGAATGCGTAGTGAAGTTACTTTAATGGACCTTCGGGAGTTTTAGAATTCCTTTTGTGTTTTGATCAGACCAGTAGCTTGCGTCTTTTTGTTGTTATCAATGATGGAGAGAGAGGGCCTAGGGTGTTCGGTTTTACCTGTAGCTGTGCAAAAACATTTGATGAAAATAAAAGATAGAAATAAAGTATGCGTGTACTTGTTAGAGCAAGATAAATTATATGTGGGCAGTGCATCCATAATTGCTATTGCCTCCACAACTTCTTATAGCAATAACCTACTAGTCTCATCCATAGAAGAAAGAGAACTAATGATATGCATAGTGATGTCACCGTTAAACCCAAGAAAATCCCTCACATACAGTCGTACTACCCCTTCTGTCATCGGGGTTCCCAACCTGCAGATCAGTCATCACTCATACTCCCTATACCTGTCTCAACCCTGGTCTTGGGTACCTGACAAGTCCTTGGATTGAGGCAAGAGAGGATATAATAATCATCATGGCATACAAACTAATACATGATCCCATCTATGATAAATCACATGCACAATTGCTACATGGCTAGGTCGAAGCCCTTAGCACAAGGAGAATTACCCACACATAGAGATGAGATCAACAATCACAAACATTGTAATAAAAATCATAAGATTGATAGCAATAGTTTTACAATGTCGCCAATCAAAGAAGAGATTTACTATTACAAGTGGTGGAAGATGGCTGTGGAGATGGAAAAGGGCGTTGACATCTAGAGGCGGCTTTTTGGCGAGGTATGGCTTCTTCGGGGTCTGGGGTCGAGCGAGAGAGATTTTCCCGTTACCTGAGCCTTCTTTATATAAGGGTCCCTTTACGAAAGTTGTTCTGTTTGACCTAACGGTGGCGGCGCCAACTATATGACCGAAGCTATATAGTCAGAATTTTTTTCTAGCCGTATAGTTGGTCGTTACAGCGTCTGCCTTCGTTGGACGACTCCTGGTTTCTTCTGGTTGAAGGAAAAAATGTATCTTTCACTTTAATGTAGTGATTTCCTCCTTTAAACAATATTATCTGTGCAGGAAAAATACAAGAATAAAGGATTGCATACCCCTCTGAATATCAGCATTAGTGGCAGGGTTTAGAGAGATATTTCATCAAAAATATGATTAATATCCAGTTTAAATGTGGATGTAGATGGCTATATTTCAGATCCATCAACCTCCCCAAGCTTAAACTTGATCGTCCCGAGCAACAAAACCAAAATAAGAAAGGAACAAGGCATTTAAACTTAAATAATGAGATGGTCATCTTACTCATGATTAATAGTCTCATGTTTCCTCCACTTCATAAATCTGAAAAACTTCAGCATAGATAGAGTAATGGCAAGCATATCATACGGGTTTCATGCATCCTTATAGCGCAGCAAAATTATTATAAGCATGGATGATCCAAATGAGTAAATTTTATTCCATGTCAAGTAATCAACTCATAGGCTTGCCTTTAAATAGTAAAGTATAATCATGTAAATTAAGAGTGTGAGAGTTGTCATGAAAAGCATATATACTAGAGTATCTCAATTCTCCCACATCAATGAATCAAGACTTTGCAAGCACTACTTTTCTATTCATTGTCCTTCAAGAATTTTTAGTTTTTAAGTAATTGAGAGCATGCAAAGATTTTTATTACTTTATCGGGCTATGATGGACACTCGTGGCATCACTAAGGTTTTTGTTCCTTTTGCATAATCATTACTCATAATAGCCAGAGGAGTGATTCCATCATGATTACAGCTACCCGGGAGTGTCAAGAATCTTACCCACTATAGCATTGCTGCTACAAGTATTTTAATCAACTCATAGCCGAAATCTAGGAGTTTCCTCCATGAAGATCGTTTGTAGGCCAGCGGAGTTATTGGCATTCCATGAAGTTTGACACGCGTAAAGCTATATCATTCTTATAATTAATAATTCAAACTTTTGGCATGCTCACAAAAACTGCTAAACATTAATTCAATCGAACAATTTCTTTCAAAGAGAGCTTTCAAGTCAATAAATATTTTCAGTGGTGTTGAGTGTCTCTAGAAATAAGCCTTCAAGACTTCTTATTATAATTGTTTAGCAATTTTTTAGGCAAGACTTGGTTAATTGCGAGAGCTAAAACAAAATGAGCCCAATTAAATACCCATGGAAACAAAAATCTTACTATGATATAAAGACTCACTCCACCAATATAATATCCCAACATTCACTAACTAGCATGGATTTCTCAAACTTCAAAAGTGGGGAGTCATAAGGCATACCTCTCATGTTTGGTTCCACTTCTCTCTTCCTTTTTTATTTGTTTCTTGGAAACTCGAAGTCGATCACTCTCCTGCAAATATACGAAGACCTCGAGGCGGAAAGAAAAGAAAGAGGGGAAATAAGGAAAAATGGAGAAATCGTTTTGTGATTTTTTAAGAGAGGGAAATAAAGAATAGAAAATTGGCGGCAAAAGCTCGTCTAGAAAATTTCAAGAGCAAATAGAAAGAACTAAAGA
The DNA here is from genome assembly GCA_916181665.1 of Avena sativa. Taxonomy (NCBI): domain Eukaryota; kingdom Viridiplantae; phylum Streptophyta; class Magnoliopsida; order Poales; family Poaceae; genus Avena; species Avena sativa. The sequence goes on along the minus strand of OV702288.1, from coordinate 619,284,144 downwards.
TAAAGTGTTGGGAAACCAACACGAGTGCTTATAAACTCAAATAAAAATGTAACCTCGAAATAAAGCAAATAAACGCCAAATAAAGATACATGAGGAAACTTCCCCAAGCTTAGGCTTTTGCAAGCCCTTCAAATCATTGTGGTGGCGGTAAAAAGTCATTACTCCAGTTCGTGAATTGAGTGGAGAGGTTACTTGTTGATTCTCAGAGGTTCTACATCCTCTCCATAGTCCCTCCAAGTACTTGGAAATCTTGGTATGTTGTGAACCGGGTTTGTGGCTGCTCCTCCTGATGAGGGACTTCTCGTCCTCGTTAGGAATCTCCTCCTCGGTTTGGTACTGCTCAACCTGCACATCATATAGAAAACGTCCTTTCGTGATAGAGAAAAGACCATTAGGCAGAGGAGCGGGGTAGATATGCCTAGCTCCAGCAATATGCAGGTAATAAACACCACCTCTCCTAGTGAGCATTCCATAGGCCCTCAAGGTGGAGAAACCAACACGCGTCTCACCTAGTACGGGTTGCAACTCACCTAGATCGATGTCTAGGGTAGTGGAAAGCATGGTGATGACGCCTCCTCCTGTGATTGGCCCTTGGCTTTGGGAGGATTGCTGCTCCAGGTAGCGCACAAGGATGGCGCCCAAGTTGAGTGACAGGTTGCAATTGATGTAAGCAGCCTTTGCAAGGACTAGGATGTCCTCCTCGTTGAGTCTCGTGAACTCATTGCATGCCTGCATGGTGTTAGCAATAACATAGAACAAATAGCGAATTGTAGGATGTTGAATATTCTTCCCCTTGTTCACTCTACTAGCAAAACTCATTCCATTATAGTATTGATCGGGGGAAGGAATTAAGCCAGTAAAGGATGCGCGTAGAGCATGAACATCATTGTTTGGCAAATTAAAGCATGCACACCATTCATCTAATGTTAAGGTATAGTTGTTGTTCATCAGACAGAAAGAAATAGTATCCTCTCCTTGCCATAGTTTAACGGTGCTTTGCAACGAGCTTAGGAATTCAATGGTTAAGCGACGATAAGTAGGTACATCATTGTACACAAAGTTTTGTAGGCCAGCTCTATTGCAAAGTAAATTAAAGTCATCAGAAATACCGAGTTGGTTCAATATAAGGGGGCAAGCCCACTTGGTGGCCTTCACTTCGCGGTTCTTGATCTTGTTGAAGCGTTCGCGATGGGACTCATCCCTGAATCGTATCCCCATGTGTTCCTGGGTGATTACCTGAGAAGCGCTAGCGGTGGCATGAGCACGAGTTTAGCTCCTTGTATTCATCTTCTAAAACATTGAAGAAAGGCAAAAATAAAACTGTTTGATCCAACAATTGTAAGTATAATATATTCCTCTTCTAAACACACTAAAGAATCTCAACAACATAATAATCTAGGTAAGAAAATCATGGCAATTAGTTCATAGTAGGTCTCACCCTAGATTGACAATGACAATAGATTGAAGATGAATTTGCAAAAAGTAATTGGAGGATCGGAGGAGAAACATACCATAGATCACCTGTGTGCAAGGAAATCGAACAAAATTGAGTAGATATAAAGATCCCTTGAGGTTTTGAGAGAGTTTGGAGGTTGAAGAAAGAAAAAAGATTGAAGTTTTGGAGTTGAGAGTACCTTCCCGTGCGATTTTGTGGTCGGACACAACTATACGGGCGCAACATGCGTTTCGGCCGTATAGTTGACGTTCTGTCAAAATATTAGGTCTTCCTCCTAGCTATCAACACCCGGATTTTTAATCCCAGATGCCCATTATGCCATACCTCACAATCCCAGGATTACCATTTTTGCAAGACATAACGGATTGGATATCACAGTACATCATCCATTACAAACCATACATAAGGTTTTACACAAATAAGAATCTCATGATCCAGTCTTTAATACAACAAGCAGCGGAAATAAAAGATAAGCGTAGCGGTGGGGTCCATCTTCAGGGGAACAGGCAATGCTGACGAAGGCAGATAGTCCTAGTTATCATAGCCGTCCTGCTGACCATCATCTTGATAATCTCCTTCATAGTCTGGCCATGATAATAGCCAGGGACAAAAGCCATGAGTACTCTTCAAGTACTCACAAACTACTATTAACAGGTACTATAGTTCTAAGTTAAAGTGCTAGAGTTAAGTTTAACTATAAAGTTAAGTTTGAAACCTAAGCTGAGTTCTAAAGCAAAGAAAGATAAAGTAAAGTTCTAGAATCACTTAAGTTGGGAAGCTATTGTCATCAACACAACCCTGTTGTGGTCAAGTCAAAGTTCATCATTCATTTCAAGTTATTTAGAAAACATCTGACAACGAAACAATATGGCCATTCCAACTGTCCATAACCGCGGACGCGGCTATTCGAATAGTTTGACACTCTGTAGAGGTGGTACATTTTCACCACAAAATTCGATACATCCGTCAGGGATAACCCTGAATCATCATACTTAGTATGCAGATAATCAAACATAACCTTCCCTTTACACACCCTAGTACAAGCACCTCTCCTATGAGCATGGTCTCCCAACCATGACCATCAGTCATCTTGGGCACTGCATAGGTGGACAACATTGAGAGGTAGCCTCAGCAGAAACCTCTCCCGTGAGGGAACTAATACTAATGCATATAAATTTCCAGCTAAGCCTTACCCAATTCAGGTAGTGTGGTTGTACGGTAAATTTGGAATGGTATCGTATCCGAATCCAACCATCAGTTTTATAAAAAGGTTAAGGCTCATGCCTCATCATTTTCATCATCATAAACCAGTTGTGTCTCTCAACACATGTCAAAACATCTCAATAGAATGACTCATCATTCCAAGGTTTTCACAATTCATTTTCACCAAGTGTTCCCATCTAAAGTGACTCAAGTTTTGATCTACTCTAAAATACTAAGTTAAGAGTGTTCACTAAAGGGGAAAGATGGGATCAATCTCATGCCATAGAATGACATCTAAAGGTTTCTAAGTAGGTCAAGTTCTATACTTTTTATGCTACCTTCAAAATAAGTAAGGAACTTTGCATACTAAGGGGAGTAAAACTTGTAAGTAATACTTGGGGTACTAATAGTTAAAAGGGGTGTGATCAAAGCATGCCTAAAGCATCCTTGCTCATTCATCTAGCTTAATTCTAGCCTGGTAACAATATCTTGCACTGTTAATGGTGGCTTGCCTTGGTTGGTCCAGTGGTTGAAGTTTTCTTCGTCTTCGTCTTGATAGCACTCCTCCTCCTCGTAAGCTTGGTCGGTACTATCTTTTATAACAATACATACGGAGTAGACAATCACCAAACAATACTTAACCAGGCTAGATAGCTTTCTAAGACACACAATTGATGATCTATTATCATCACAAGCATCACAAGTTTAATTTAATAGTTTCATTCTTTTTAATTTAGAAAAGTAATTCCTACTCATTGAAAAATTAACTAAGGTTTAATATTCACCACTTAAAATATGGGATCATGTTGACACATGTCATCACCACATATTCTAACATGTGGGAATGAGATTTAAGGGTTGGATCAATATTACTTTGGTTTAAGTTCATTATTTAATGATTTAAAGTGACTAGAAATGCCTATATAGTATTATTTTGGTACTAGTCCAAAGTCACTGCATGTAAACCTTAATACTATTACATATTTGGATAGATATGATGAAATGTGATTTTTGAGAGTTGGAATCAACTCAAAAGCTAACTTGGTTGATTTTATAAAAATGTTGCAAGTTGCAAAAGCTTCTGTCTTCTTATTTTTATTAGGAGAGATCTATAACTCTAATTGAATTAAATCCAACGGGCTTGGATAGATCATCTTAATACCTTTCAGACAAAATTGGTTTCATGCAATTTGGATTTCTAAAACTCTCTGAATTGATTTTCAAACCAGTGGACAAAAACTAGATTTAACTAAAAAGAAAAATCCAGATTTGAATCGATGGGCTAGCGCGGGAAAGGACTTGGGCCGGCCCAGTGGCGCTCCGTGGCACGGGGCTCAGCTGACAGGGGGGTCCCACATGTCAGCGTCACTTAAAACGCGAAACGGTACGCGCGCTGTGGGCCGTAGGATTAGAAGCGAGATCAACGGCTGAGGGTCGTCGTCGACGACGAATAGGTCGCCGGCGAGCTCGAACCCTAGCAGCTCGGTGGGGGTCTACTGGGGGCGTACCAGGGCTCCAGCGGGGTCGGCGAGGCGGGCAAATGACGTGGAAGAAGATGGCGAGGCGAGGCGCGGTTGCGGTGGAGCTTGGGGTGGTCAAAATCAACGGCGCCCTTCTCCTCCTACCGTGGCTTCTCCGGCTCCAATTTCGGCGAGCTGCTGCTCCACTTGCTCTGGCTAGAGGTGGGTGAGGTTGAGAGAGGTGAGGGGAGTGGAATGGTGTGGAGAGAAGAGGCCGGGGAGGGCTCCTTTTATAGGCCCGACGGTGAGACCGAGCGGGATGGGCAGGCGACTCCGGCGACAAGGCTACGGCGGGGTAGAGGCATGGCTGGGGGTGGTGATCGATGGGCGGTTCCCTGGCGGTGCTCTAGGAATTGAATGCGACCGTAGGGGTGGTGGCACGCGGTCTGGGCGAGGTGGCGCTCTGCGCGGCCGAAGCGGCGGTGTCCACGGCGAGCGGTGGCTGTGAGGCTTTGGGCGGCGAACGGGGATGTCTGGGGTGTTCTCCAGGTCGAGGTGGAGCGGCGGGCGCGGGCTGGTGCCAAGGGATGGTCTATGCGAGCGGGGATAGGGCATGCTCTGGGGGCGGCGTCGGCATGCTCGACCGGCTCCGGGCGTGGCGGTTCCTGGCCGCTCTGCTCTCTGTCTCTGGCCTGGGGCTGGTTGGGCGGTGGAAGTGGACCACTGGCAAGCTACTAGACATGAGGAGAGGGGCTGGAGAGGGCTGCTGCTGCGAGTGCATTGTCGGCCGGCGAGGTGGTGCTCGGCATGGCATGGCAGTGCAGCTAGGGGGTAGGGAAGAGGCTGGTTAGGCTCTGGTTAGATCAAGAGGGGACAAGGGGATTAAATGGGGATCAATTGGGGGAAAACCCTGTAGTAAACAGTGAGATAGGATTAGAGTAGAGATTATGCATGCCAAGTGTTTGATGAAATGGCCGCATGAAAGAAAGTTTTGAATTTTGGCTTCAAAATTTTTGAGTGATCTCCACTAGTGATAGGTAGCCTCTGGTTGCAAGAGTTTTGAAAATGGAGCTCAAATAGATGGTTTTTGAAATAGGGGTGATCTATGCATATGCATTAGATTCAATTTTAAACTGTCATTTAAAATAGTTAACAGAATGTTTTTAGCAGATCAAAAGGTGGGCCTTGGTACCTCATTATGTGTACTAGCAAGGGGTGCAAAGATCAAGAATTGTTTCTGTTAAGAATTGAGTACTAGGAATAGCCAAAGTAGGCATGAGAGTTAAATTTGCCAAAATGACCATTCCTTCTTTTTAATTCTTTTTGATTTGATTTTCTTTAGGAAAAGTTTGGGAATGATTTAGATGATGTTTAAATCACCTAAGAAACATTTTACAAGCACTGGATCAATCAATCATGGCAATTCAAACAAATCCTATTTTAAAGGCATACATATATGAATGCTTTCATTTTAAATTTGGAAAAGTTTTTGTTAACCCTATTTTTGGATGATTTGATCTTGATAACCTTGGATTAAAGTTTTGGGATGTTACAAACCTTCCCCCTTAAACGAAATCTCATCCCGAGATTTACAAAGAAAACTAGGAACTAAAGAGATCTGGGAACTCTATTCTAATGTAATCTCCGCGCTCCCAAGTAGCTTCCTCCTCGGTATGGTTGCTCCACTAAATCTTGAGAAACTTGATACTCCTGGTCCTGGTGGTTCTGTAGGCTTCTTCTAAGATACGGATGGGTACTTCCCGATAGGTCAGGTAATTGTTGATTCCCACAGCTCTGTGATCGATGTTCTTGAAAACTTCAGTCTTCTTAGGTACTTCCAAGCATTTGCGAAGTAACGAGATATGGAACACATTGTGGATGGCTAACATCTCTTTAGGCAGTTCTAGTTGGTACGATACTTCTCCTCGGCGGTTCAGAATCTTGAAAGGTCCGATATATCTGGGAGCTAATTTTCCCTTCAGACTAAAGCGTTGAGTTCCCTTCAATGGGGAAACCTTGAGATATACGAAATCTCCGACATTGAAAGTCAGGTCTCTCCTTCTCTTGTCAGCATAGCTCTTCTGTCTGGATTGGGCGGTCTTGAGGTGCTCACGGACTTTGTGAACTTTCTCTTCTGCTTCTCGGAGAATGTCGGGTCCAAAGATCTGACTCTCTCCTACTTGTGACCAATTCAAAGGGGTACGACACTTTCTTCCGTATAGGAATTCAAATGGTGCCATCTGCAAACTAGCTTGATAGCTGCTGTTATATGAGAATTCTGCGAAAGGCAGGCAGTCTTCCCATTTTGATCCGTATTCCAACACACAAGCGCTAAGCATATCCTCTAGGATCTGGTTGACTCTCCCAGTTTGTCCATCTGTTTGCGGGTGATAAGTGGTACTGAAGTTCAACTTGGTTCCTAAACCTTCCTGAACTTTCTGCCAAAAACTTGAAGTAAACTGGGTTCCTCGATCTGAGACGATGGTCTTGGGGGTTCCATGCAGACTAACAATCCTAGCAATGTACAGCTCTGCTAGCTTTGCACTCTGGTAGGTAGTCTTGACCGGTATGAAGTGGGCTACCTTGGACAATCTATCAATGATGACCCAGATTGAGTCATTTCCCCTACTAGAAGTAGGCAAACCGGTGATAAAGTCCATTCTGACGGAATCCCATTTCCATTCTGGAATCTGCAAAGGTTGCAATAGTCCTGCAGGTCTCTGATGCTCTGCTTTGACTCTTTGACAGATGTCACATTTGGCGATGTAGCTTCCGATCTCTCTCTTGATCTTGTGCCACCAAAATTGCTCTTTCAAATCCTGATACATCTTTATTCCTCCGGGGTGGATAGAATAAAGGGTGTCATGAGCTTCCTTCATGATAATTTCCTTCAGCTCTGAATCTGCTGGCACACAGATACGTCCTTTGTACCACAGTACACCTTCTTCGTCTTCGGTGAATCCAGGTACCTTTCCTGTACCAATACGACGTTTGATTCTGTTGATACTTTCATTTCCCTTCTGGGCTTCCTTGATTTGGCTAATAAAAGTGGGTTGAAGTTCAATGCTAGCTAGGAATCCTTTGCTAACTAACTCAGTCCTGAACTGCTCCAACTCCTCATAGAAACTTGGTTGCTTCTCCTTGATCATGGTGTTAAGCCTACACGGCAATCTGCTAAGAGCATCCGCTACCACATTGGCTTTGCCGGGGTGATAGTGAATGTCAAGGTCATAATCCTTGATTAACTCTATCCATCTTCTTTGCCTCATATTCAGCTCCTTCTGAGTGAAGATATACTTCAAGCTCTTATGATCTGAGTAAATCGCACAGCGATTACCCATCAAATAATGACTCCATGTCTTCAACGCTAGAACCACGGCTGCTAGCTCAAGATCATGGGTCAGATAGTTCTGCTCCTGCTGCTTCAATTGTCGAGATAGATACACGGTGACCTTGCCTTCTTGCATCAATACACATCCTAGGCCAATCTTGGATGCATCACAATACACATCAAACGGCTTCTTGATGTCTGGCATGATCAAAATTGGGGCTGATATCAATCTCTTCTTCAGCTCTTGGAAATTGGCTTCACACTTGTCTGTCCATTCAAACTTCTTGTCCTTCTTCAACAATTGGGTCATTGGTCGGGCTATGCTCGAGAATCCTTCTACGAACTTGCGGTAATATCCTGCTAATCCGAGAAATGAACGAACTTGGGTTTGATTGGTTGGGGCTTCCCATTCTTCAACATCTTTGATCTTGGTGGGATCAACAGAGACTCCTCCGGCAGAAACAATGTCCTAGGAATCCTACTTCTTTTAGCCAAAACTCACACTTGCTGAACTTGGCATATAACTGATGCTCTCTCAGGGTTTCTAGGATGATTCTCAGATGTTGCTCATGCTCTTCTTCTAACTTGGAGTAAACTATTTATTTTCCTATAACTTAGCGATATACCTTGTTTTTGATAGAAAATTGACAGAAAATATTGTCGACCAATAATAGCATGAATAATGCAGAAATTTAAGTACTACCAAATTTCTTCTCCTCAAATGGAGTTTTCTAGCACTCTTTATTGAACATGAACTTAAATTAAAACTAAGAACTTAACTCAAACCTTAATTTAACATGGGTTGCCTCCCATGGAGTGCTCTTTTATGGTCAATAGCTTGACCTTGATGATACTCACTTGGGCCAGATGAGTGGAACACCCATTCCAAAGTAATTGGCCTTCAAAGTGATGGACTCCTTCTCGTCGTGTTTGGCTATCTTCTTCCTGGGGAATTGAATAACAAAAGGATCCCGCGAAGGCAATTGCAACTTCACGTTCCCTTTATAAAGGTTAATTAAAGGCTTTATAGTTCTCAAGAAAGGACGGTCTAGTATTATAGGAGCGACAGTATCTTTAGGCATGTCAACAATAACAAAATCAATGAGAGCGGGACATCCTTTGATGTAAACTAAAGTGTTCTCCTTTATCCCTACAGCTTGTTTGTAGGTAGAATCTGCTAGATGCAATTTTAATTCAGTAATTTCAAAGGAGCCAAGATTTAACTTGTTAAAAAGACTCTTTGGAATTATTGAGACGCTTGCACCTAGGTCACAAAGTGCAGCTATCTCATTAGTTCCAATCTTTATCTTAATAGTAGGCTCAAATATGTCATCTAGTTTAACAGGTATTCCTCTTGAAGCTCGTGTACCTTAATGTTGGAAATATTCCCTAGAGAATGAGGCCTATTATAATATTTCATATAGTTTATGATTAAGTTTTATATCATGCTATAACTGTGTTGAGTGGAAACATCAATACACGCGTGATATATAAACAACCACGGGTTCCCAGTGAAACTCTAATCACTGGTTCATTGGTCAACAGATGATCCTGTTTCCTGATCATGTGGCATTTATGCAAGTTGGAAATGGAGTCAACTCATTCTGAGAATGAGATGATGAACCAATACCCAACCTAAACATCGTGACCCGATCATGTCACGAAGTTCAAGTTATGATGATTAGAAATGGATCCTCGTAGACTATTCCTGAGACCGTGAGGCTATATCAAACACTGTCTCCCGAGAGTGCTTAGATAGCATCAAGCGCCACTTGGTAATACAGTGGTTATAAAGGTGTGTTCAGGTACTCGGAGGAAACCGTAGAGGCAATATATGTCAAGAGCAGGATTTGTCCATCCATGTGACGGGAAGATACTCAAGGGCCCACTCGAAGAAGTTATATCCAATAGTTGTGCAGCATGTGATTTGATCACAGGGATACCACTTGTCGGAACGAGTCAAGTAGCATTGTTCGGTAACGAGATTGAACACGACATGGTGATGTCATTGATCAGATCTCGGGCAATGCAAGTATCGAGAGACAAAGGGAATAAGACACGACTGTCCTGGTTCAAACGACGAAAGATCTTCGTGGAACACACAGGGGTCACATGGCCATCTAGGTCCCTCTGTCGATCATTGGTGCGGGATTGTCCCGACCATGTCTGGAGTGTTCCCGAACCATGGGGTATCATGCTTAAGGGCTTGATGATGCTTAGAGAGTGTTTATAGGATCGAAAGAATCACCGAAGAATAGTAGAGAGAAAACCGGAAGGGTTTCGATAAGTCTGGAGGATGTTCGAAGTGGAGGCGGAAGGTGTTCCATAGCCATGGAGGTTGAATAATATGTGAATGAATATTAAATATTGATTTAATGATTTATTCATAATTATTTAATAAAAGAGAAAATCAATTAAATGGTCAAAGGGCTTAATGGGCCAATTCTCGGAGGGGAAAGGGCCCAAGAGGGGACCACGCCCCTAGGAGAGGCCTAGGGGGTGGCCGACGGCCCTAGTGGGCCAGACCACGTGGGGCCCATGGGTGGGGGCTGGCCGGTGCGCCTCCCCACCTCTCCCTCTCCTTTAGTCCCACCTCGGGACTTTGAGGGAGGTAGTACCTCCCCTTCCCCTATATATAGTTGGGGGTATTTGGCCAGATAAATACACACAATATTCTATAAAGGTCTTCTCACTTTTGGGAAGACCTCCAATTGATATTCTCTCTCTCTCTCTCTCTCTCTCTCTCTCTCTCTTTCGTGACCGTGGTCCCAAGTTCGGACTACACGAACGAGAGACATCTTCACCGCGGAGCGCTGTCGCGCTACGGGATTCGGATCTAGGAGCTCTACTTCCGCAACTGCTGCTGGCTCAGGGAAGCGGGAGTCATCGTTAGGCACCAGACGTGTGTAACTCCCTACAAGGTGTCACACTTGAGGCACTCAAGTTGTTGGAGCCAAAGGAGCGCAAGGACTTCATCACGACCTTGAGGTCGGCTTCGGCTCGTCTAAATCAACCATGTTCTCCTGAGCGTTGACAATGCTTTTCGGTCTTCAAGGGTAATTTCGCAAAAATCCCCTCCCATTACTGTATTACTAATAGATAGGTCCTGGCAGCATCAGGGGTTTAGGGGCATAGGGTAAAATTTTATTGTTTTCATGCGCGGAACCCCTATAGTGGTATCAAAGCTAGATCTATGTGTAGTAATGCTAGTACGGGTAGAACACACGAGATGTAGCGTGTGGGTGTTGATCTTTTAGTTGTTACCCTCCCATGTGTACTTGTGTATACCGTAGTAATGCTTGATGAAGCGGCCCCCAACCGACTTTACGCGTTCATTCGCGAGATTGGTCCACGCTTGACATACGGTTTGTACCGTATAAAGTGGCTTAGGGGGTGTCTGTCTCTCTCGCATTAGTTGGTATGACATTTACAATGGAGGGCCCCGAAAGGGGTGTAGTAGAGACAACTACTTGATCAGCATTATGCTGAAAGTTCGTAGGTAAGAACGGTTCTTGTGCGAAAGCCCATTCAGCCACGTAAGACATGCAAAGATAAGGTAGAGGCATCTAACTTTGTTTTGTAGGGGGGCATTGCTTTATGATTTGGTTGTGGCAAAGGTAAAGTGATTACCTTTTGTTACATAGTAGTATATTGTCATGGAGGTGATGGACTACCACGCTGGAATGACATCGGTACCCTGTTGTCTATGGCGCCGGAACCCTGGCATTGGAATCCGGTAACGACGGATGGAGATCATGACATGAAGGACCATATCACATCGCATTTACATTCAATGTTATTGTTTGTATATCTTATTGTGTGCTAGTATTAGATACTAGACGGTACCCTAATAAGATGATCCCTATTAAAATTACCAATGATTGTGTTCCCCCTTAGTGTGCACCACCAAGAAAGTTCTTTGGTGTGAGGCAGGTCGTGATGATCGGGTGTCAGACATATCTATGTTCGCATACAGTGGGTGTAAGCCATGTTGCACAACGAATACACTAAGGTTGAGTTGGCGAGCCTAGCATGTACAGACATGGCCTCGGAACACGGATGGCCGAAAGATTGAGCACGAGTCGCATGAATGATGTGACCGACATTTAGCGTCCACCCTTGAACCCACATTGATGGCCGTGATGATCGGGGGAGATGTGGCTGATAGGGGTCGTGTTATCACTAGGAACCCTTCTGGGGATAGGTGTTTCTGAGTGGAGTTATTATTAACTCATTTTATTATAAACTTAGTCTAAATTCCTTTTTGCAATTATAAATGTAGAGATGGATCACCGTGAAGCTTACTTTGTCATTGAGGAATGGGTAATGGGTGAGAAACTTAGACTTGATGGATCCAACTTCCCTAGTTGGCTAATGCGCCTGAATGATCTCCTTACCAGGAATCATGTGGTATAATACATACACCGCACGATGGATTTGACTGAGCCAGACCACTATGAGACCCCGCAAGAGATGGCAGACCGCTACTACCGCCAAGAGATGTCCACCTACATTCAGATAATAATGTTTTACGGGATGGTGGATGAACTCCACCCGCTCATGGGTGATCTTGATCCATATTTGATGGTGGATCAGATGAGAGCAGAGTTCATAAGCCATGTGCGCATGTGGAAGCACGAGCTGCTTGGAGAGTTCCTTTCCATATAGATGGAGGAGCACACATGTCTGAAGAGTCACTTGGAGCGCATGCTTGATGCACACATGAGACTAGTTCACTTCATGGACTACTAGATGGATGATTCGTTTGCGATAGGTGTGCTGCTTCGATCCTTGCCTCTGAGCTATGAAGGACATGTCCAGAATAGCATCATGAGTGGTGATACAGAAACATTGGATTTCCAAGAGTTCATATTACGTTTCAGGAACGTAAAGGTTGAACCAGTCACCGCTGAGGTCATCGATGACAAAGGTATATATTTGATATACAATTTTATAAATGTTATAATCTTGCAAACACATTTTCAGTGTTAAGTATATTTGATACTTGTTCTGTTTTGCTGAAAACATGTCCTTCTGCATGAGAGGTGCTTGCTGGAGTGGAGGTGACGTTGCGTGTTGATGGCGAGCATGATGATGATGGCCGACGACACTCTCCCTCGACATTTATCATTTAGTTTATATTTAGGATGATTATTGTAATCAAAAGATTGTGAACTTCTTTAGTGTGTCTCACACTTTGTGAGACGGTTATTCATATGAATTTGTAACAAATAGTTGTTCCACTTTTATGAATGATTTCTATTCGCATTCATATCTTGTTTGATTTTATATAAATTATCCTTGTTATTTGAAACTAATTGATAATGCATGAACGTTTGTAAAATATTGAAATGCCTTAAATACCCAAATTAATGATATGTTCATTAGAATGAAACCATTGTATGAATTCAAAGTTATTGATACAAGACACTTGTTTTCTTATCACATATAAATCATGCCTAAGTTCGGCAAAATAACTTGAACACCGTGTATTACTTGAATACAAACTGTTTAATGAATTGTTAAAAAGTAAATACATATTCGATGTATTGCGTTTTAACAAAAATGGTAATTATCATTGTATGATTGTTTAAATGTGTAAAGAATTTTACCAAAGGAAACATGAATATGAAACTATTTGATTTGATCAAAGTGTTTCATCAAACAAAGGGTATTAAATATGAAAGAGAATCTAATTACTATGATTTGATCAATAGTAATGAAATTCAACTTTATAAGAATAGCATAAAGAAATTGTGAAATGCAAAGCGTTTTGAAATGTCAGAATGCAAAGCATCACAATGTGATACATTAGTTAGAAATAGTTAGCACTCAATTAGAATATATAGTGAACCATATGAATTCACGAGATCGGCTCCATATCTAGTATGGATCATCGTAAAAGTTTTGGGGTTATTCGATATAACCAAAACAATAGTGAATAAGTCCTTGTAGAGTATTCATTGGAAACTTTGAATACGAAATCCGTAGCTAAAACCAAAAGGAAAGCAAAACTAGTATTGCTTGGGTTTTGGTGCATTCTTGAGGAAGTTCACATTCAGTGATACTTCTCAATTATGGAGCAAATGGAAGATAGTGAAAAACACGATGAGGTTTCAAATCCCTGCATCAGAGTGTTGAGAAGCGCAACGGACAATGTTCCAGAACGATTCTCTTCACAAAGGAAAGAATCAATGATAATAATCATTGTGTTTTCCCCACTGGTGTTTTCACTACATGAAGTAGGATTCAAAATGTAACCCATATCTTGTATGGAGACATTTGTGAATCATTTGTCATGATTCTTGGAATATGACATACGTACGAACTACTAAGGAAATAATGGTAAACTAGAATTATGAGAAATCCTAAAAGCAAAATTCCCTTGAGATTAGAAAGCAATTCGTTGCTGAATCTCACAAGTAAAAGGGGTTACTTGGAATTTTCCCAAATGACTGCAAAGCCATAGTGGAAAAGGGGGTGAATGATAAAAGAACAATTTTTCAAGTATTGGATGAATTCAAATGAATTTAATTCAAGTGTGCTTAATGTCTAGAGGATTTAAAAATAGTACTCTCACTTTGATATTTGATCAAAGGATTTGAAGTTGTTCAAAATAGTGAGTAGATATGCAATTTGCATGAAATTGAGTGGGAGCTATGAAAGTCTTCCTGAAACAATATGTGAATGAAATATTTTTGAGTGGGAGCAATATAAGTCTCAAATTCAAATATATATGAACATAGTTTGAGTAAGAGTAGTGACTCATACCCAAATATGTTAGGAACATATTTTGAGTGGGAGATTATAGAGTGATTCTTAAGTGTGTATTCGACACATTAAGAGTAAAAGCGCAAGTACCGATAAATAATGATTTATGAGGTGTAGAAGTTGATAATAAGTGTATGATGATATTATGTAGTATTCCTTAAGGGATTCTGAAAAGGGTTTCAGAATAGAAGTTAATTAAGGAACTGGTCCTTAATAACTCAAGTTAGGAATAGTATTAAGTTTAACATCAATGGTTGAAAGAAAGAAAAGGATGATCATCATCCACTATGTTGAGACATAGGTTCTATCTTAGAAAACCATGATGATAACTTAGCATAATATATAATCCAATAAGAAACGTTTAAAAGTGATTAAGTTTGAATCACAGAACGTTGAGCTAAGTTTGTCCACAGTGTATAATAGAGAACTGTAGACATGTTTTCCAAATCCATAAAGGATGACATATCTTAAAGCATAAAGGGTTATGTTATAAGGAAATATGTTGGAAACTCCCATAATACCGATTAGAGTCAAGTAGGAAGCGAGGTGAACAAAAACATCAAAAGTTGCACAGAGTACACTAGTGTTTCGATGAATACATTTATAATAATAGATAAGGGTACCATCTAAAGTGTTGTATAATGTTATGGCGGGGCTAGTTCGCTTTTAACATAGAATGATGTGTCCCAGGGCACAGTGCCCATGAGAGATCCCTTGAGGTTGATCTAAAGTCACTGTAGGCTCCTGGAATCAGGACTCGTTCTACTGCCATAACAACAATGCATACACACAGATGTTATCATGTGATGATAAAGTATTAATGTCAATCAAGGTGACATTAGTAAGTTGCAAAGGATTTGGGACTGTAAAGTATAGGCCCAAGACTCAACCTCTTCCATGAGCAAGCATGTTCAGGGTACCGGATATGGTACCAATGATTAAGAACAAATGCAGCTAGTGTATTTGTACTCTAGTGCAAGTGGGAGACTGTTGGAAATATGCCCTAGAGACAAATAGTAATGAGGACTATTATCATATTTCATATAGTTTATGATTAAGTTTTATATCATGCTATAACTGTGTTGAGTGGAAACATCAATACACGTGTGATATATAAACAACCAGGGGTTCCCAGTGAAACTCTAGTCACTGGTTCATTGGTCAACAGATGATCCTGTTTCCTGATCATGTGGCATATATGCCAGTTGGAAATGGAGTCAACTCATTCTGAGAATGAGATGATGAACCAATACCCAACCTAAACATCGTGACCGGATTATGTCACGAAGTTCAAGTTATGATGATTAGAAATGGATCCTTGTAGACTATTCCTTAGACTGTGAGGCTATATCAATCACTGTCTCTCGAGAGTGCTTAGATAGCATCAAGCGCCACTTGGTAATACAGTGGTTATAAAGGTGTGTTCAGGTACTCGGAGGAAACCGTAGAGGCAATATATGTCAAGAGCGGGATTTCTCCGTCCATGTGACGGGAAGATACTCAAGGGCCTACTCGGAGAAGTTATATCCAATAGCTGCGCAGCATGTGATTTGATCACAGGGATATCACTTGTCGAAACGAGTCAAGTAGCATTGTTCGGTAACGATATTGAACACGACATGGTGATGTCATTGATCATATCTCGGGCAATGCAAGTATCGAGAGACAAAGGGAATAAGTCACGACTGTCCCGGTTCAAACGACAAAAGATCTTCGTGGAACCCACAGGGGTCACATGGCCATCCAGGTCCCTCTGTCGATCATTGGTGCGGGATTGTCCCGACCATGTCTAGAGTGTTCCCGAACCGTGGGGTATCACGCTTAAGGGCTTGATGATGCTTAGAGAGTGTTTATAGGATCGGAAGAATCGCCGAAGAATAGTAGAGAGAAACCGGAAGGGTTTCGGTAAGTCCGGAGGATGTCCAGAGTGGAGGTGGAAGGTGTTCCATTGCCATGGAGGTTGAATAATATGTGAATGGATGTTAAATATTGATTTAATCATTTATTCATAATTATTTAATAAAAGAGAAAATCAATTAAATGGTCAAAGGGCTTAATGGGCCAATTCTCGGAGGGGAAAGGGCCCAAGAGGGGACCACACCCCTAGGAGAGGCCTAGGGGGTGGCCGGCGGCCCTAGTGGGCCAGCCCCACATGGGGCCCATGGGTGGGGGCTGGCCGGTGTTCCTCCCCACCTCTCCGTCTCCTTTAGTCCCATCCTGGGACTTTGAGGGACGTAGTACCTCTCCTTCCCCTATATATAGTGGGGGTATTTGGCCAGATAAATACACATAATATTCAATAAAAGTCTTCTCACTTTTGGGAAGACCTCCAATTGATATTCTCTCTCTCTCGTGACCATGGTCCCAAGTTCAGACTGCGCGAACGAGAGACATCTTCACCACGGAGCACCGTCGCGCTGCGGGGTTCGGATCCAGGAGCTCTACTTCTGCAACTGCTGCTGGATCAGGGAAGCGGGAGTCATTTTTCAGGCACCGCATGTGTGTAACTCCCCGCAAGGTGTCGCACTTGAGGCACTCAAGTCGTTGGAGCCAAAGGAGTGCAATGACTTCATCACGACCTTGAGGTCGGCTTCGGCTCGTCTACATCAACCACTTTATCCTGAGCGTTGACAATGCTTTTCGGTCTTCAAGGGTAAGTTCGCGAAAAGCTCCTCCCGTTACTGTAGAACTAATAGATAGGTCCTGGCAGCATCAGGGGTTCAGGGGCGTAGGGTAAAAATTTATTGTTTTCATGTGCGTAACCCCTACACTTAATTTCTACTTGATCAACAAAGTGTTGATACATGGCTTCATCATTACCTTCACTTACCAGAATTTTGGTGTAGATTGGTGAAGGGGCATTACTATAATCAAGTTCTCCAGGTTCCTCCTGATACATTGCAAATGTATCTATAATTTTTGATGTTCCACGCTTGGTTTTATCCACTTTCTTGAGTTTTGTTCCAACTTTGGAGTACTTTTCATATGATTTCTTGGACTAACCTATTAACAAGAGCGATAGTGCCAACTGCCTGTTTTCTGCTGTTTTTGGTTCCAGGAAAGTCAGAAAATGAATATTCTCGGAATTGGACGGGACAAAAGCCAAAGTGCCTATTTTTTCGGAAGTGATCAAGTGCCAGAGTACGAGACGGAGAAGGGCCAGGGAGCCACCACACCACCTGGCCGCGTGGCCAGACCTGGCCCGCGCTAGGGGGTGGTGTGGCCGCTCCCGGCACCCCCTCGGCCTCTCCTTCCGCCTATATATTGCCCTCGGGACAAAAATCCTAAGTACCCGATCAAAAATCCACGAAAGAGTCTGTAGTCGCCGTCATCTCCATCCCTAGATCGGGATGGATCTGAAGCTCTTCCCGGCACCCTGTCGGAGAGGGGAATTCACCCTGGAGGCCTTCTTCATCACCATGCAAGCCTCCGGTGTGATGCGTGAGTAGTTCATCCTTGGACTACGGATCCATGTAGTAGATAGATGGTTGGTTCTCCTCCTTTATCATGCTTTCATGTCTAGATCTTGTGAGCTCCGTTCATGATCAAGATCATCTATTTGTAATTCTGAATGTTGTGTTTGTGGGGATCCGATGGATATTGAGATGCTATTTCAGATTGATTATTGATTCTATCATGTCTTTGTTATTTGTGATCTTGCATGCTTTCTATTGTTAGTAGCTATCTTGGCCAAGTAGATGCTAGCAACTCCAAGAGTTAGTATTTATGCTTGATAGTGGGTTCATGCCTCTGGTAATCTGGGGAAGTGACAGAAATCTCTAAGGTACTAGATGTGTTGTTGCTACTAGGGAGAAAACAACAATCCTTTGTTCATAGAACAATCGTATTGTTTACTTTACACGCAGTTCGTAAAGCAATAATCTATTGCTTGCAACTTAATATTGTGAGGGGGTTCGGATGATAACCTGAAGGTGGATTATATGCAGTTGGATGGCGGTCTATGTATAATGTTGTAATGCCCAATCAAGTCTCAAAGGAGTCAAGATGATTAGTATATGCATGTATTGCTTCCTCTTGGGGTTCCCAATGAGCTCTACATCAACCACGAGCCATCAACACTTTTCTGGGCGCCGTGCATTGAGCCATCACCTCCCTTTGGATTCTCATCATTTTGAGTTCTTCAACAGGATTGGACTCGGATTTACCTGAAAATTAACTAAAGTGAGAGTTTGACTCTCGGTTATCTTACCTAGTTGTGCCTCAACGATCCTTGTTCTTTCTTGAAGGGCTTGTAAATCATTTCTCAAACTAATAGCTTGGTTAGATAATTTACTAAGCATAGCATCATGGTTCTCCGTAATTTTGACTAGAATATTATTTTGTTCATTTTGTGAGTCTATGAAAGATTTAATCGTTTTTTGGAGACTATCATTACTAGTTACCGTATTATTATTAGAGTTATTTGTAGGACTAGCATAATATTTCTGAAAATTAGGATTGTAACTCTGCTTCCAATCAGGATTATAATCATTACGAGCTAAGAAGTCTATTTCTTCTATATTTGTATTGGGGGTGGCTATTACCTGAGTTTCCTTACCTTTTATGGCTAGTATGAGCTCATCCAACTTGGCATTAAGATCTTCGTTCTCTTGTGGTGAGACAGAGTTCACCTTCTTCGTGTTTGATCTTTCCACATGCCATTGGGCTTGGTTGTCTTGCATATTGTCCAGCAACGACTTGCTTTGGTAATATATTTGCCCATGAATGTTCCTCCGGCTATAGTATCAAGCATAGACTTAGACATATGATTAAGAGCATTATAAAATAAATGGAGGATTAACCAATCTTCCATCCCATGACTAGGACAGTTTCTTAGGCGTTCTTTCATCCTCTCCCATGCAAGCGCTAATGGCTCACGATCTTCCTGTCTAAAGCTAGTAATATTAGATCGGAGTTGCATAGTCTTTGCAGGTGGGAAAAATTTAGTCATAAATAAAGAAGTACATCCCACACATGATGTGATAGTATTTTTAGGCAAAGATAGTAACCATTCTTTAGCTCTTCCTTTTAGAGAGAAAGGAAATAGACGTAATTTGACCGCATCAGGGTTAACGTCTTTTATACGCATCATATCATATATTTCAGTGAAAGTATTTAAGTGCATACCTTCGTCTTCAACAACAGAGCCTCCAAATTGATTCTGTTGAACCAAACTTAAGTAATGGGGCTTAATTTCATATTCATCAGTAGAAATTGATGGCTGGGTAATAGGAGTATGCAAATAATCATTATTGGGAGTAGCAAACTCCGCAAGCTTCTTTTCAGCCATACTTTCTATGTTTTTGGGTTTTCTTAGATTAAAAATTATAACAGTAAAAACAAGAATTTAAAGACTAACTAATTTTTTTGGTTTATAAAAAAAACTGAAAGCAAACTAACAAAATTAAAAATAAGAATTAAAACTAGCAAGGTTCCTAATAACCTCACCAGGGTAGTTATTGCTTTCCCGGCAATGGCACCATAAAAAGGGTTGATACCTTCGATCCGGATTACAGATGTAATATAGCTCTTTTTCCCTAGTAGACCTAGGTTATCGAATCCATGGGAAGCGAATGCATAGTAAAGTTACTTTAACAGACCTTCGGGAGTTTTAAAATTCCTTTTGTGTTTTCACCTGACCAGTAGCTTACGTCTTTTTGTTGTTGTCGATGATGGAGAGAGAGGGCCTAGGGCGTTCGGTTTCACCTATAGTTGTGCAAAAACATCTGATGGAAATAAAAGATAAAAATAAAGTATGTGTGTACTTGTTAGAGCAAGATAAATTATATGTGGATAGTGCATCCATAATTGTTATTGCCTCCGCAACCGCTTATAGTGATAACCTACTAGTCTCATCCATAGAATAAAGAGAACTAATGATATGTATAGTGATATCACCGTTAATCCCAAGCAAATCCCTCACATACAGCCGTACTACCCCTTCTGTCACCGGGGTTCCCAACCTGCAGATCAGTCATCACTGATACTCCCTATACCTGGCTCAACCCTCGGGGTCTTGGGTACCTGACAAGTCCTTGGATTGAGGCAAGAGAGGATACAATAATCATCATATCATACAAACTAATACACGATCCCATATATGATAAATTACATGCACAATTGCTACATGGCTAGGCCAAAGCCCTAGCCCAAGGAGAATTACTCATATATAGAGATGAGATTAATAATCACAAACATTATAATGAAAATTATAAGATTGATAGCAATAGTCTTACAATGTCGCCAATCAAAAAAGAGATCTACTATTACAAGTGGTGGAAGATGGCTATGGAGATGGAAAAGGGCGTTGAGATCTAGAGACGGCTTTCTGACGAGGCATGGCTTCTTCGGGGTCTAGGGTTGAGTGAGAGAGATTTTCCTGTTGCCTGAGGCTTCTTTATATAGGGGTCCCTTCACAAAATTTGTTCTGTTTGACCTAACGGTGGTGGCGCCAACTATACGACCGGGGCTATACGGTCGGAATTTTTGTTCCGACTGTATAGTTAGTCGTTACGGCATCTGCCTTCATTGGATGGCTCCTGGTTTCTTCTGGTTGAAGGAAAATCGTATCTTTGACTTTAATGTAGTTATTTCCTCCTTTAAACGACATTATCTGCAAATGAAAAATACAAGAACAAAGGATTGCATACCCCTCTGAATATCAGCATTAGTGGCAGGGTTTAGAGAGATATTTCATCAAAAATATGATTAATATCCAGTTTAAATATTGACGTAGATGGCTATATTTCAGAGTCATCAGTGATCATATGGACACTTTCTAGACCAGGCGGTTGAAAAGGATGTAAGGAATCAAATGCTTGATCAATATAGGTATCTTGTTCTTCACTCTGCACATATGGATCTCTTGCATGAATAACTATCATTATGTAAGTTGTCAAGATCGTCAACATTCACCATGAGCATAGAAATGAAGCATCATCTAACTAATATCGCGAATGCCAATAAGAAAACGTAGCATTATTAGGTAAAAATCGTATCCCAACCTATTCCACAATCATATGACTAAATTCGCTAATCTCTACTACTTATAAAATAGGAACACGAACTTCGCTCGATGTACACCGCAAACCATACACGCCCAGACTGAAACCGCACGATTAGGCCGACTAATCATATAGTTGTGTGCATTTAGCAATTTATAACGTCGGACAGAATACTTATCACGTCCGCGTCCTCAACCCTTGATCGCTTTTCGTAAAAAAAAATCCTCGTCACTGGTTTCCAATAAAAAAACACATATTCGCTCAACAAAGGAGAAAAGGAAACAGATTGGAGCAACCTCGCCATCAGCGCCCGCACCACCGTATCCCTATACGACGCCCTTGAAGAGTTCCTGACGACGCCTCGCCATGAACTTGGATGACACCCTCTGCCCGGTGTTCCTACACGATGGCCTCGCCCACTTCGCGTGCCTGGACGGCTTTCCCGCCATGAACCTAGACGACGGCGCCCTTGCGGCAACCCTGGACGTTGGCGCCCTCGCGATGTTCCTGGACGGCGTCGTTACCGCTTGCCTATACGACGCCCTCTCCACCATCTTCACTGCAAAAACATCACCGACATCATGTAACAAACGGATACCAATCAGTGCTGCAAGTATTCTTCCAAACTACCAGGTATTAATAACAAATTTTTTTATGGGTATTTTACAGTTTTCTTACAACGACAGCTCCCGCAGTTCTAATCAGGATAAGTTGATTCATGAGTGTGGGTGTGTAGTAATAGATCAGGTAACAATTGAGTACTCATGGAAGCACTAACTAACTCCTTACAGGAGTGCTAAGTGCACAATTGTATCATCTCCATACAACATAAATTTAGCAAAACAGATGTATACTGGCAGCATGTGTCTAAAACATGCATATTTACCTAAAGACCTAAAATTTAGAACAAGATGCATAGTAAAAGATAACTGATATAGCACATACCATTGCAGTGTACCGAATTACGAACAATTTTCATCACTATATAGATATAACCAGATGGAGTGCAATGCTATATATCCATATAGTACGGAAACATGACACACAATTGGATACAAAATTACCAGCAAAGCAATGGTACTTGGAATACAAAATTGTGATACCAATGCTGTAAAGAAAGGAAACAAGCATACTTGTTGTGTATCCCACAAGCCCAAGTTCATGGCACTCCTTTCAACCATGATGTTAGCACTAAAATTACCGGAGACAATTGGAATATATTCGTCCCAAGCAACATATAGGCCACGAGTTAGAAAATACAAAAGGCACATACATTAGAGAACCTTACTGCGTATATTGCCCTGATTAAGTGGAACTAAGCTTGATTTTCATCACAACACGAAATGATCAAATACTTCATTCTCTTTTAATCAGGGCAAGTAAATAGAACTGGGGACATTGCCTCCAAGTAACAAAGGTAGAAATACTGGTGAAGAGGAACCAACTATGTTGAATACTAAACAACCAAAACCTGAGAAGGATATAGCTGACCTACTATATTTTCTCGGAGTAAAATTACCTGATAAAATGATACAATTTAAGACTACCAGCTTCAGGTAACCTAGCGGATGATGGGGCACCAACTACATAATTAGGTTCTAAAACCTTTTGAGTTGGACTACGTGTATAGGTGGTATTGTTGACCAGTAAAGGTAGAAAAAGTGTAGTTGATCTCTAATTAACACATGATTGCTCTTCACAAAGTGCAGCGAGTTCATCTCTTACATGTAACTGAGAGCATATATTTTGAGTAAGAATTGGCCCATTAAGAACATAGGAACTAAGAAATCTATTTGGATGTCTAAAGTTCTGAACTCATCACTGAACATTGTGGAGTTAAAGAGTGCATCAAAGAATATCAGATATTGATATCCATATGGCTGCCTCTGGAAAAAATCATAATACTCAGTTTGTTTGCCTAGAAATTAAACTATAATTGTTTAAAACTATAGAAATGATGACATTGTAATTTGGTAAGTGACGACGGTTTAACTCATCAATGCCCATTGTTATGGACTTAGGTTCAGGAATTGAGGAGCGCTGGAAGTCTCGATCGGCTAACAAACAAGCACACAGGGAGACTCGAAGATTTACCCAGGTTCAGGCCTCGTAGAGGATCCTACTCCTGCTTGTCTGCTCTTGATTGATGATCCGAAGGATTACAATGTCGCTGATGGTGGTGGACGCGCAGATAGGATCGGGCGTATGTGTATGCTACGGGTGTTGTCTAGATCTATTGTGTATTGCGGGAGTCGCGATTTGTCTATTGGGGTCTTAGGTCGTGCTTGCCCTCTCGTTGGACCCTCCTAGCCTTTATATATGGGGAGGCTAGGTCTCAGGTACCAATACGAGTTGGTTACAAGTGATGGGTTTGTAGCATGGAAAGCAAAAAAATTCTACCGCAAGAACGAACAAAACCCAGATCTAATCTAGATAAAAGCCAAGATCTAATCTACTAGACATGAGCAACGAGATAGATCGGTACTAACCCTCGTAGAACCGAAAGCGTTAACGAGATTAGATCTCGTGGATGATGTAGTCGATCACTTGCCGATCTCAAGATCATGTGGACGATCCTTCCGGCGCCGTGTTCCGGCAGCGCTTCCGCAGACGGTCACACGTGCGGAGTCGAAGCAGACCTTCCTCTCCCCGTTCCAGCGAGCAGCGGAGGTAGTAGATCTTCTCCACGGAATCCCAGCAACCTTCTAGAATCTCCATACAAACACTCCGGAACATTTCCTAACTTAGAAAATGATCCCCAATATATGAATCTCATTCTCCGGACCATTCCGGATCTCCTCGTGATGTCCCGGATCCATTCCGAGACTCCGAACAACATTCGGTCTCCAACGCAAATTCCATATCTACTTCAAACAACTTCGAACCTTAAGTGTGTCACCCTACGGTTTGTGAATATTCAGACATGATGAAGACACCTCTCCCATCAATAACCATCAGCGGGATCTGGAGATCCATAACGTCTCCCACATACTCAACGATTACTTCGTGATCGATTGAACCAATTTACATACGAAACCAATTCCCTTTGTCTCGCGACATTCCACTTATCCGAGGTTTGATCGTCAGTATCTTCATACCTAGTTCTTCCTCGTTACTGATAAGTACTCTTTACTCGTTCCATGTTATGTCATCCCTTGTGACCTAGTCACATGCTTGCAAGCTATCTAGATGACATTCCACCGAGAGGGCCCAGAGTATATCTATCCGTCATATGGATGGACAAATCCCAATCTTGGTCTATGCGCTTCAACACATACTTTCAGAATACCCAATGACACCTTTATAACCGCCTAGTTACGAAGCGGCGTTTGATGTCATCAAAGTACCCATCCGGTGATGGTGATTAACATAACCTCATGGTCGAAGGCTTAGGTTACTATGTATTTCAGAGCTTACAGCAATACGAACTTAATGACTTGATCTTATGCTACGCTTACTATGGGTGTGTGTCCATCACATCATTCTCCTAATGATATAACCTTGTTATTAATCACATCCAATATCCATGATCAGGAAACCATGATCATCAATCAATCAACAAGCTAGTTTAACAAGAGGCTTACCAGGGACTCTTTTATGTTTACAAAACACACAAGTATTAGTGTTTCCTAATAATACAATTATAGCATGGGATGTAAACATTCATCATAAACACAAAGATATAATAATAATCTCTTTTATTATTGCCTCTTGGGCATATCTCCAACAGTCTCCCACTTGCACTAGAGTCAATAATCTAGATTACATGGTAATATACCGAACACCCATGGCGTTCTGGTGTTGGTCATGCTTTTCTCTAGGGAGAGGTTTAGTCAACGGATCTGCTGCATTCAGATCAGTGTGTACTTTGCAAATCTTTATGTCACCATCTTGGACATACTCGCGAATAGCATGAAAACGTAGCTTGATGTGCTTCAACTTGCTATGTGACCTTGGCTCCTGTGCATTAGCTATGGCACCTGTATTGTCACAGTAGATGGCCATCGGGTCCAACGCACTGGGAACCATGCCAAGTTCAGTAATGAACTCCTTCATCCATATGGCTTCTTGTGTAGCCTCCGAAGCAGCTATGTATTCCGATTCAGTTGAAGATTTCGCCACAACGCTCTGCTTGGTACTCCTCCAGCTTATTGCAGCACCATTCAAAATAAATACGTATCTAGACTGTGACTTCGAGTCATCTGGATCGGTGTTCCAACTAGCATCAGTGTAACCGTTTACAACAAGTTGTTCATCACCTCCATAAGAAAGAACCATATCCTTAGTCCTATTCAGGTACTTTAGGATATTCTTGACCGCTATCCAGTGTTCCATTCCAGGATCACTTTGATATCTGCTAGTCAAACTAACAGCATGTGCTATATCCGGTCTCGTACACAGCATGACATACATGATAGAACCTATGGCCGAGGCATAGGGAATTTTATTCATCTTTTCTCTATCTTCTGCCGTAGCCGGACTTTGAGTTTTACTCAAGGTCTTACCTAACAACATGGGCACGAACCCTTTCTTGCTCTCTTCCATTCTAAACTTCTTTAGAACTTTGTCTAAGTATGTACTTTGTGAAAGCGCTATTAGGCGTCTTGATCTATCTCTATAAATCTTGATGCCTAGAATATATGCCGCTTCGCCAAGATCCTTCATCGAAAAACTATTATTCAAATAGTTTTTGACGCTATTAAGAAGTTATATATCATTCCCAATCAACAATATGTCATCTACATATAGTACTAGGAATGCTACAGAGCTCCCACTCACTTTCTTGTAAATACAAGCTTCTCCATAAGTTTGTATAAATCCAAAGTTTTTTATTACTTTATCAAAACGTTGATTCCAACTCCGGGATGCTTGCTTCAGTCCATAAATGGAGCGATGAAGTTTGCATACCTTGTCAGCATCTTTAGGATCGACCAAACCCTTGGGTTGTACCATATACAACTCTTCCTCAATGTCACCATTAAGGAACGCCGTTTTGACATCCATCTGCCAAATTTCATAATCGAAATATGCAGCGATTGCTAACATAATGCTCACAGACTTTAGCTTCGCTACAGGTGAGAAAGTCTCATCGTAGTCAACTCCTTGAATTTGTCGGAACCCTTTCACGACAAGTCGAGCTTTATAGACGGTAACATTACCATCAGCATCTGTTTTTCTTTTGAAAATCCATTTGTTCTCGACAGCCTTTTGGCCATCCGGTAAGTCCACCAAAGTCCATACTTGGTTTTCGTACATGGATCCCATTTCGGATTTCATGGCTTCTAGCCATTTGTCGGAATCTGGGCTCACCATAGCTTCTTCATACGTCGCAGGGTCATCAGTGTTGTCCACCAACATGACGTTCAAGGAAGATTCATACCACTCAGGAGTCGTACGAACCCTCGTTGACCTGCGAGGTTTAGTAGTAACTTCGTTCGAAGTTTCATGATCAGCATCATTAGCTTCCTCTCTAGTTGGTGCAGGCGGCACAGAAACATCTTCTGGTGCTGCGCTACTCTCAACTCCGAAAGAAGGTTCAATAACCTCGTCGAGTTCTACTTTCCTTCCAGTCACTTCTTTCAAGAGAAATTCCTTCTCCAGAAAGGATCCATTCTTAGCAACGAAAACTTTGCCTTCGGATCTATGATAGAAGGTATACCCAATTGTTTCTTTAGGGTATCCTATGAAGACGCATTTCTCCTCTTTGGGTTCAAGCTTATCGGGTTGTAACTTCTTTACATATGCTTCGCAACCCCAAACTTTAAGGAACGACAACTTAGGTTTCTTACCAAACCACAATTCGTACGGTGTCGTTTCAACGGATTTAGATGGTGCCCTATTTAAAGTGAATGCGGTTGTCTCTAATGCATAGCCCCAAAATGATAATGGTAAATCTGTAAGAGACATCATAGACCGAACCATATCTAAGAGAGTTCGATTACGACGTTCGGACACACCATTACGCTGTGGTGTTCCCGGCGGTGTCAATTGTGAAAGTATTCCACATTTCTTTAAATGCATGCCAAACTCATAACTCAGATATTCACCTCCGCGGTCAGAACGCAGAAACTTAATCTTCTTGTTACGATGATTTTCCTCTTCACTTTGAAATTCCTTAAACTTCTCGAAAGTTTCGGATTTATGTTTCATAAAGTAGACATACCCATATCTACTCAAGTCATCCGTGAAAGTGAGAACATAACAATATCCATCACGCGATGCTACACTCATTGGACCACACACATCGGTATGTATTATTTCCAATAAGTTTGTAGCTCGCTCCATTATTCCAGAGAATGGAGTCTTAGTCATTTTTCCCATTAGACATGCTTCGCATCTTTCAAGTGATTCAAGAAGTCCATCAGAATGGAGTTTCTTCATACGCTTCACTCCAATGTGACCAAGACGATAGTGCCACATGTATGTAGAATTATCATTCAATTTTATTCGTTTAGCATCTATGTTGTGAACATGTGTATCACTACTATCGAGATTCAATAAGAATAAACCATTCATCTCAGGTGCATAACCATAAAAGATATTACTCATATAAATCGAACAACCTTTATTCTCAGACTTAAAAGAGTAACCGTCTCGCAATAAACAAGATCCAGATATAATGTTCATGCTTAACGCAGGCACCAAATAACAATTATTTAAATTTAAAACTAATCCCGATGGTAGATGTAGAGGGAGCGTGCCGACGACGATCACATCAACCTTGGAGCCATTTCCAACGCGCATCGTCACCTCGTCTCTCGCCAGTCTTCATTTATTCCGCAGCTCCTGTTTCGAGTTACAAATATGAGAAACCGAACCAGTATCAAATACCCAGGCACTACTACAATTACTAGTAAGATACACATCTATAACATGTATATCGAATATACCTTTCTTCTTGATGTTGCCGTTCTTCAGATCCGCCAGGTATTTGGGGCAGTTATGCTTCCAGTGACCAGCACCCTTGCAGTAGAAGCACTCAGTTTCAGGTTTAGGACCAGCATTGGGCTTCTTAGCAGGTGCGGCAGCTTTCTTGCCGTCCTTCTTGAAGTTGCCCTTGTTCTTAGGCTTGCCCCTTTTCTTGAAATTGGTGGTCTTATTGACCATCAACACTTGGTGTTCTTTCATGATCTCCACTTCAGCAGTTTTCAGCATGGACGATAGTTCAGGCAACGTCTTGTTCATGCAGTGCATATTGTAGTTCATCCCAAAGTTCTTGTAACTTGGTGGCAGTGATTGGAGGACACGGTGAATCCCCAATTCATTAGGAATCGGTATCCCCAACTCTCGGAGTTTGTTTGCGTGCCCAGACATGGTGAGCACGTGCTCGCTAACGGAGCTACCCTCTTCCATCTTGCAGGTAAAGAACTTCTCGGAAGCTTCATAGCTTTCCATGGCCGCGCGAGTCTCAAATATGAGTTTGAGCTCCTTAATGATTTCAAATGGGTCATGGTGCTCAAAACGCTTTTGAAGCTCCGATTCTAAACCGTACAGGATGGCACACTGAACTGTGGACTAGTGATGTTTCCGAGTGGCATAAACATTCTTTACGTCATCGGTGGCATCTTCTGCAGGTGGGTCACCTAGCGGTGCTTCGAGCACATAGGTCAACTGACCAGCCCTGAGGACGATCTTCAGTCCACGGAACCAGTCCGTGAAATTGCTTCCATTGTTCTTAAGCTTTTCTTTCTCTAGGAACGCATTGAAATTGATGGAAACGTTCGCCATTATCTACAACATATTTGCAAGTAATTAAGACTAAGTTTATGATAAATAGTGTTCTAATTAAATTCTTAAATTAACTAGGTGAACTCCCACTCAAAACAACATCCCTCGCAGTTGTTTTAGTGATTACACGAACCAAATCCACTACACCAAGTCCGATCATCACGTGAGATGATGTAGCTTCATCAGCGAACAATCTTCATGTTCATCATATCAATCATATGACTCATGCTCTACCTTTCGGTATTCCGTGTTCCGAGACCATGTCTGTACATGCTAGGCTCGTCAAGATTAACCTTAGTTTCCGCATGTGCAAATCTGGCTTGCACCCGTTGTATGCACACGTAGATTCTATCACACCCGATCATCACGAGATGCTTCGAAACGACGAGTCTTAGCAACGGTGCCAACTAAGGACGAACACTTTATTACTTGATATTTAGTGAGAGGGATCATCTTATAATGCTACCGTCGAGGTCTAAGCAAAACAAGATGCATAAAGGATTAACATCACAGGCAATTCATAATTAGTGTGATATGATATGGCCCTTTCTTATTATGCCTTCGATCTCCATCTCCAAAGCACGGACATGATCTCCATCATCACCAGCATTGCGTCAAGGTCCGTGGCGCCGCTTCATGGTTGTTCATCTTCACTAGCCACTATTACAACTACTTGGAACAAAGCTATTACAACATGAATAGACACGCAGGTCTTAACAGAATTAAAGACAACCATTAGGCTCCTGCCGGTTGCCAAATTACAACAAGGATCATTGTATACATCAAATACAATCACAATCACATGTAGGCCATATCACATCACAAAACCCCTGCAAAAACAAGTTAGACGCCTCTAATTTTCTTTGCAAGTTTTACGTGGCTTGGGGCTTTCGACTAAGAACGCATCTTACCTACGAAACTGAACCACAACGTTGATACAAGTGCTATCAAGTGCAAAGTGTAGATTTGATCTATACTATGATGGGAGAGACATACACCCGCAAAGCCACTTGTGCAATACGAGTTGCACGTCAAGCGTGGAGCAAGTCTCATGTACGATGACATGTAATGTTAGCCCAGGCCGCTTCATCCCACCATACCGCAAGATGCAAAGTACACATATAGCAAAAGACGGCACGAGCACCAACGCCCACAACCTCATTGTGTTCTACTCGTGCAACAGATCTACGCATAAACAACGGAAGGCACAAACAAGGAACAAGGAATGGTACCACAGAAGACGGATTCCTCAGATAGCATGAACACCGGATGGTAGAACACCGTTACCAAAGGAGGAAGCGAAACCCTGAAGGTACGACGGGACCCACCCACGAGAAATCCTGGACTCGAAGAAAGAGAAGACAGCGGATTCAAAACACGCAGAGGTGAGAGGAGAGCAGCAGAGGGGTAAGGAGTAAAATCAGACCTAATCAGAACTATCCAACCGATTTTGCAAAAATAGTTTTGACACTCTACTTCGGCCGTTAGCTAGGTCATCCTACAGGCTGGAATTGTGGGTATCGCAACTGCTGAGCTCTGATACCACTCTGTAACACCCTCAGAATCGGCCCTATGCAAGTTTTAGCGAATCCCGCCAAACCCGCATAGAAACGATTCAAAGGTGCCCACCAGGCACTTGCGTGCGGGTGGAAAACAAAGTAATATCATTACACAATAGTCCACGATGGAACCCACAGAACAGATATATATACAACACGACTCCATGAGTCAAGATTACAGATGTACAGTACAAAGATCCAAATCACCTTGAAAACGATAGAGCGTCCGACTACGGACAAGATGCAAATGGGGCTAAGAGCCCTGAAGAATAACCAATGGCGTCCATAACCCTGCCCAGGCCAAGCCGGAAGGGTAACCCTGCTAACGACGGCGATCTCAAACCTGCTAAAACAAAAGGGGTGCCGACAAAGGGCAAAGGAAAAAGAGGAGCGTCAGTACTGAGGCCAGTACACGGCGAGACTAGAATTCGGCGGTCCTCGCCTACAAAGGTATGGTGGACTGAAGCGGCAGCGCAGCATGCACTAAACAACCTATAGAGACTCGATATAACTGTCGGCTATCAGAGAGGGATAAGAAAGACCTATTCGGAACCATCCTGATACTACCACCAAACATACCCATCCTAGTATTTCCCCCTCGACACCAAACAAGGAAGTCAACCGAGGAACTCACACAGTTGGCAGTTTTATTTATTCAGTTATCGTTGCAGCAATTACTAGTCAAGTATAGATAGTCATCCTGATAAAATAAGCAGTGGGCAGTTTTATTTAACCATTCCGTTGTAGTTGCGACACTTACTAGTCAAATACAATTAGCATGAGATATCCCAAAACCCAGCAGTTGTTGGTACTTTTATTTAGCCATTCCGTTGTAGTTGAGCTGATTACTAGTCACATCGGATACAAGTCAAATTATAACAGTAAACTTTAGTTATAGTTGTCTATGATCGAGAATTGTGCTCCAAGTCGTCCATAACCGCGGACACGGCTTTTCGAAAAGATTTAACCCTGCAGGGGTGCACCAAAGTATCCACACGCACTTCGACCCTTTTTGCCAGATCAATTAACATACACCCATCGGTATGTCGGCGGGGCCTAAGTCATGACGTTTCCCAGACCCAAAGCAAGTACATGGGGGCCACCCCACTAAGTCTACCCGCAACGAAGTCGGCCGGTCTCCGAGACGGACTCAGGGTTTGGGTGGACGGCTGTAAACGACTGGGAACCCGAAAAGATGACTGGGCTTGTCGATACAGCGAAAACGTGTCCCGATCCTAAACAGTACAGGTGCAGTACATCGCACAATTTAAAATAAAGCAGTAAAGCATGGCATAAGTACAGGATAGTAAAAAATCCCCAAACTAATTGTGTCCCCCGGTACAATACTTTGAAATCAGGTACTAATCGATGGGGTGCCCACACATCCCACATGTGGTTAGCGCGCTCGATCTCGGAACAGGTGTCAAGAACTCGGGGTCCTACGGGACACCAGTGAGCGCTCGGAAACCAAATATTGTCTATCACCCACCGGTGCCTCTGCATTACCTACTTCAATTTTAGTTATTAAACAGTAATTAAAGTCTTGATCAACTCCAACATTAAACATGCGGCAACACTCCAACAACTGTGGTACTGGACGAGACGCAACAGCACTAGAGCAAGCGACTACGACACGCAAGTCCCACTATCTACCAACAACAGGAAATAGGATGTGTCCAAGGCAATATAAGGCTGCAAGGGATATCACGGGTACGAAAACTATAGCATCGCAACACAGATAGCAATAGATCAACAGGAGGAAATAAAGACTATAAAAGTAAGATAGGTAGAAAGGGGGAGGTGCTCGCCTGAACACATTGTCGAAGGTTCATCCGAAGATCGGATCGACACTCGCATCAACTCATCGGCCTAGTCCGTGAAGAAGCAAAGCACTAGAAGAAACACCGGATGCAATATTTAATACTACGGCAGAAGATCGGGCATGATGCATGCATGATGTATGACATGGCAAAGGTGCGATGCAACTAGGCAATATTAAGCGGAACCGGGGTCCCGACAATTTATTGGATGGTTCATATTGTTTAGATACCCCGCAATTTAAATGTTGTCTTAACATGGCAAAAGATAGCACCGGTTCGCTACACAAATTTAAATGGGACCAATATGAGACTAGAAATGTCCGCATATGGCCCTTATATTTAATTATGAGGTAAATCGGCATAATGCCCCCAAACCACACAAATATGCATGCGAGGATGAACAATTAATATGCATCAGTTGATAAAGTCATTTTATAAAATAATGGGGTCTCGGATAGGGAATCACATTAGGGTTCGGCGAACTTGGGCTCCGAGGGGTTCAGGGTAGGTCTCAGGGTTCGACGGGAGAACGGCTCGACGAGATCAGTCTCGGACAACGGAAGTCGATCTTGTCGCATCCGAGAAGAAGAACTTGGTTGGCGTCGGGGGCACATCGGATCCGCCCTGGTCGGTGCCGATCTTGTCGTTGCGAAGATCTTGTCGGGTCCGCGCCATCGAGTCGGTCTTGGCATACGGGGTGAAGAACTTGGCGTCCTCGAGGAAGTACTTGGCGTGTCGGGTTCGGTCTTCTGATCCGAGAAGGAGAACTTGGCAATTTCGAGGGTCTTGGTGTTCGACGGGGTTCGGGCGCGCGGGGATCGGTCTTCGAATCCATGTAGTAGACCTTGTCAGTTCCATGTCGACGACCTTGGGGTTCTGCGGTCTTTGGTTCCGGGATCAGGGATCTTCGAGCTCCGAGACGGCAAACTCGGTGTTCCGTGAAAGAGTTCTTGGTGCCCGTGAAGAACTTGAGGTTTCGACATCATTGCCTTGGGTCGCTTCAACTTCTCGCCCTTGTCGCATGATGTGCCTCGGTTATCCGTATCAACATAACATTGTTCCTTGGCATCGAACCGGGAGGCTTACCACACTAGCACCATTGTCTCCACACCACAAACAGTATCACCACTCCACATCTTTGCATCACGAGTCGAGGCGCCTGGACCAAAAGGAAAAGCTTGTTTGGGTTCCTGGCAGCCTGACTAGATGGATGTGTTGAGCAGAGACACAGCCGCGCATGAAGGAACTCCAGAAAGGCGTCGGTATCAGGGAGAACACGGGATGCACGGGCTCCAGTGCACGGTTGAGGGCTCCAGGGGGACGCAGTCCTTCACGGGAAGCCACCGGTGCTACAGGGGATGGCAAGGTCGAGGGCGAGGCTCAGGTCGAGGAGGATCGCAGACGGGGACGCTGCAGGGGGGCGGGGGTCGTGGAAGGGCGCGGCTCGTCGGGGCTTGCAGGGACGCGGGCCGGACGGCCGGAGCGGAGCGGGGAGGAAGAGAACGACGCGGGGGAGGAGCAGACGCAGGGAGGCGGCCTGAGGACGGGGTCGGTGCGAGGGGCGGCGAGGAGGCCGACGGAGCCCGACGGCGGCGCGGTGCTTCGACGGCGGCAGGGCGCTCGAGGGCATGACGGAGGGCGCGCGGGACGGCGGCGAGGGAGGAAGGTGGTGAGCGGCGGGCGCGATGAGGTGGCCCCGGGGCGGCGGCCAGAGAGGAGACGGCGAGGGAGGACGAGCGGTAGGTGGGGAAAGTGGGGCTGGGGCGCGCGTGGGAGGCGTGGGAGTGGTGGGGCCGGGCGGGGTCGGTGGCACCGGTCCAGGGGGAGGGGCGGGGATCCCTAGGTGGTTTGTCGGGCGGGGTGGCGTGGGAGATGGGGAGGGTCGTGTCGGCAGGGGTGGTTGGGGGTAGGCGGGAGTTTTGGCGGGGTGGGGCGACGGGAGAGGCAGGGGCAGGTGGTGGGCCAGCTGGCGATGCCACGCGCGCTGCAGGTGTCGTGGGTGGCGGCGGGGTAGGGAGAGGGGAGAGGGTTTGGTGGCTGGGGTGTTAGGGTTAGGGTTCAACCGGTTGGGCCTTTTGGGCCTGACCGGTTTAGGCCTAGATTTAGGTTTACTGTTTGTAAATAAAAATATTTTATTTGTTTTGTTTTAAATCTTTTTAGCAAAAAGTTTTAGGCAATTAATTTAACAGATAATTATAAGACTTGTTTTGAAATAAGAGAAGAGGTATTGTATCAGACAAAATAGTTTTAGCTAAATTATTCTGAGGGCCAAAGATGCATGATGCCATGATGATGCACAAAGTTTTATTTAACATGCGATTTTCTAGTAGTGGTTTTTGCGGGATGCTACAATTCGACACCACTAACAGTGGATCTCGCCCTCGAGATCCGCCTCATGGTACCAGAAGGAAGGTCGGCGATCTGCGTCTTCTCGCTTCGTGTAGATCCTCGTGACACCCCTAACAAGAGGTCGTTGTCCGAGATCGTCAAGAGAACACTCCGGGAACAAAGGACGAAGGTAGAGGTATCAACAAATAAAGCCACCTCTTACTTCGATAGAAAGAGGGAATCGATGCATTCTCATCCACTTCAATGTACAAAAGCAAATAGAAGGGGTAGTCGGCATGGGGGCCAATCCATCACGCACCCAAACTATTACTCGGCACAATCAGTAGAAAAGCGTGCAACCATTCCCGGAATCAGACTGAAGATCTCGACAATCGAGGTTCAGAAACAAAGGACTGATGCAGACTCTGCATCGGATCTGGCGTAGATGATATCGTCGCGTCGGAAAACAACGGAAGGCACAAACAAGGAACAAGGAATGGTACCACAGAAGATGGATTCCTCAGATAGCATGAACACCGGATGGTAGAACACCGTTATCAAAGGAGGAAGCGAAACCCTGAAGGTACGACGGGACCCACCCACGAGAAATCCTGGACTCGAAGAAAGAGAAGACAGCGGATTCAAAACGCGCAGAGGTGAGAGGAGAGCAGCAGAGGGGTAAGGAGTAAAATCAGACCTAATCAGAACTATCCAACCGATTTTGCAAAAATAGTTTTGACACTCTACTTCGGCCGTTAGCTAGGTCATCCTACAGGCTGGACTTGTGGGTATCGCAACTGCTGAGCTCTGATACCACTCTGTAACACCCTCAGAATCGGCCCTATGCAAGTTTTAGCGAATCCCGCCAAACCCGCATAGAAACGATTCAAAGGTGCCCACCAGGCACTTGCGTGCGGGTGGAAAACGAAGTAATATCATTACACAATAGTCCATGATGGAACCCACAGAACAGATATATATATACAACACGACTCCATGAGTCAAGATTACAGATGTACAGTACAAAGATCCAAATCACCTTGAAAACGATAGAGCGTCCGACTACGGACAAGATGCAAATGGGGCTAAGAGCCCTGAAGAATAACCAATGGCGTCCATAACCCTGCCCAGGCCAAGCCGGAAGGGTAACCCTGCTAACGACGGCGATCTCAAACCTGCTAAAACAAAAGGGGTGCCGACAAAGGGCAAAGGAAAAAGAGGAGCGTCAGTACTGAGGCCAGTACACGGCGAGACTAGAATTCGGCGGTCCTCGCCTACAAAGGTATGGTGGACTGAAGCGGCAGCGCAGCATGCACTAAACAACCTATAGAGACTCGATATAACTGTCGGCTATCAGAGAGGGATAAGAAAGACCTATTCGGAACCATCCTGATACTACCACCAAACATACCCATCCTGGTATTTCCCCCTCGACACCAAACGAGGAAGTCAACCGAGGAACTCACACAGTTGGCAGTTTTATTTATTCAGTTATCGTTGCAGCAATTACTAGTCAAGTATAGATAGTCATCCTGATAAAATAAGCAGTGGGCAGTTTTATTTAACCATTCCGTTGTAGTTGCGACACTTACTAGTCAAATACAATTAGCATGAGATATCCCAAAACCCAGCAGTTGTTGGTACTTTTATTTAGCCATTCCGTTGTAGTTGAGCTGATTACTAGTCACATCGGATACAAGTCAAATTATAACAGTAAACTTTAGTTATAGTTGTCTATGATCGAGAACTGTGCTCCAAGTCGTCCATAACCGCGGACACGGCTTTTCGAAAAGATTCAACCCTGCAGGGGTGCACCAAAGTATCCACACGCACTTCGACCCTTTTTGCCAGATCAATTAACATACACCCATCGGTATGTCGGCGGGGCCTAAGTCATGACGTTTCCCAGACCCAAAGCAAGTACATGGGGGCCACCCCACTAGGTCTACCCGCAACGAAGTCGGCCGGTCTCCGAGACGGACTCAGGGTTTGGGTGGACGGCTGTAAACGACTGGGAACCCGAAAAGATGACTGGGCTTGTCGATACAGCGAAAACGTGTCCCGATCCTAAACAGTACAGGTGCAGTATCGCACAATTTAAAATAAAGCAGTAAAGCATGGCACAAGTACAGGATAGTAAAAAATCCCCAAACTAATTGTGTCCCCCGGTACAATACTTTGAAATCAGGTACTAATCGATGGGGTGCCCACACATCCCACATGTGGTTAGCGCGCTCGATCTCGGAACAGGTGTCAAGAACTCGGGGTCCTACGGGACACCAGTGAGTGCTCGGAAACCAAATATTGTCTATCACCCACCGGTGCCTCTGCATTACCTACTTCAATTTTAGTTATTAAACAGTAATTAAAGTCTTGATCAACTCCAACATTAAACATGCGGCAACACTCCAACAACTGTGGTACTGGACGAGACGCAACAGCACTAGAGCAAGCGACTACGACACGCAAGTCCCACTATCTACCAACAACAGGAAATAGGATGTGTCCAAGGCAATATAAGGCTGCAAGGGATATCACGGGTACGAAAACTATAGCATCGCAACACAGATAGCAATAGATCAACAGGAGGAAATAAAGACTATAAAAGTAAGATAGGTAGAAAGGGGGAGGTGCTCGCCTGAACACATTGTCGAAGGTTCATCCGAAGATCGGATCGACACTCGCATCAACTCATCGGCCTAGTCCGTGAAGAAGCAAAGCACTAGAAGAAACACCGGATGCAATATTTAATACTACGGCAGAAGATCGGGCATGATGCATGCATGATGTATGACATGGCAAAGGTGCGATGCAACTAGGCAATATTAAGCGGAACCGGGGTCCCGACAATTTATTGGATGGTTCATATTGTTTAGATACCCCGCAATTTAAATGTTGTCTTAACATGGCAAAAGATAGCACCGGTTCGCTACACAAATTTAAATGGGACCAATATGAGACTAGAAATGTCCGCATATGGCCCTTATATTTAATTATGAGGTAAATCGGCATAATGCCCCCAAACCACACAAATATGCATGCGAGGATGAACAATTAATATGCATCAGTTGATAAAGTCATTTTATAAAATAATGGGGTCTCGGATAGGGAATCACATTAGGGTTCGGCGAACTTGGGCTCCGAGGGGTTCGGGGTAGGTCTCAGGGTTCGACGGGAGAACGGCTCGACGAGATCGGTCTCGGACAACGGAAGTCGATCTTGTCGCATCCGAGAAGAAGAACTTGGTTGGCGTCGGGGGCACATCGGATCCGCCCTGGTCGGTGCCGATCTTGTCGTTGCGAAGATCTTGTCGGGTCCGCGCCATCGAGTCGGTCTTGGCATACGGGGTGAAGAACTTGGCGTCCTCGAGGAAGTACTTGGCGTGTCGGGTTCGGTCTTCTGATCCGAGAAGGAGAACTTGGCGATTTCGAGGGTCTTGGTGTTCGACGGGGTTCGGGCGCGCCGGGATCGGTCTTCGAATCCATGTAGTAGACCTTGTCAGTTCCATGTCGACGACCTTGGGGTTCTGCGGTCTTTGGTTCCGGGATCAGGGATCTTCGAGCTCCGAGACGGCAAACTCGGTGTTCCGTGAAAGAGTTCTTGGTGCCCGTGAAGAACTTGAGGTTTCGATATCATTGCCTTGGGTCGCTTCAACTTCTCGCCCTTGTCGCATGATGTGCCTCGGTTATCCGTATCAACATAACATTGTTCCTTGGCATCGAACCGGGAGGCTTACCACACTAGCACCATTGTCTCCACACCACAAACAGTATCACCACTCCACATCTTTGCATCACGAGTCGAGGCGCCTGGACCAAAAGGAAAAGCTTGTTTGGGTTCCTGGCAGCCTGACTAGATGGATGTGTCGAGCAGAGACACGGCCGCGCATGAAGGAACTCCAGAAAGGCGTCGGTATCAGGGAGAACACGGGATGCACGGACTCCAGTGCACGGTTGAGGGCTCCAGGGGGACGCAGTCCTTCACGGGAAGCCACCGGTGCTGCAGGGGATGGCAAGGTCGAGGGCGAGGCTCGGGTCGAGGAGGATCGCAGACGGGGACGCTGCAGGGGGGCGGGGGTCGCGGAAGGGCGGGGCTCGTCGGGGATTGCAGGGACGCGGGCCGGACGGCCGGAGCGGGGGCGGGGAGGAAGAGAACGACGCGGGGGAGGAGCAGACGCGGGGAGGCGGCCTGAGGACGGGGTCGGTGCGAGGGGCGGCGAGGAGGCCGACGGAGCCCGACGGCGGCGCGGTGCTTCGACGGCGGCAGGGCGCTCGAGGGCACGACGGAGGGCGCGCGGGACGGCGGCGAGGGAGGAAGGTGGTGAGCGGCGGGCGCGATGAGGTGGCCCCGGGGCGGCGGCCAGAGAGGAGACGGCGAGGGAGGACGAGCGGTAGGTGGGGAAAGTGGGGCTAGGGCGCGCGTGGGAGGTGTGGGAGTGGTGGGGCCGGGCGGGGTCGGTAGGACCGGTCCAGGGGGAGGGGCGGGGATCCCTAGGTGGTTTGTCGGGCGGGGTGGCGTGGGAGATGGGGAGGGTCGTGTCGGCAGGGGTGGTTGGGGGCAGGCGGGAGTTTTGGCGGGGTGGGGCGACGGGAGAGGCAGGGGCAGGTGGTGGGCCAGCTGGCGATGCCACGCGCGCTGCAGGTGTGGTGGGTGGCTGCGGGGTAGGGAGAGGGGAGAGGGTTTGGTGGCTGGGGTGTTAGGGTTAGGGGTCAACCGGTTGGGCCTTTTGGGCCTGACCGGTTTAGGTCTAGATTTAGGTTTACTGTTTGTAAATAAAAATATTTTATTTGTTTTGTTTTAAATCTTTTTAGCAAAAAGTTTTAGGCAATTAATTTAACATATAATTATAAGACTTGTTTTGAAATAAGAGAAGAGGTATTGTATCAGACAAAATAGTTTTAGCTAAATTATTCTGAGGGCCAAAGATGCATGATGCCATGATGATGCACAAAGTTTTATTTAACATGCGATTTTCTAGTAGTGGTTTTTGCGGGATGCCACACGCCCCCTCCCTTCTATTTAAAGGAGGGAGGCGCGCCCGGGGAGGGGGAGTCCTAGTAGGACTCCCTCCTCCTTGGGCCGGCGGGTTGGGGGGAGGAATCCTTCTCCCCCACGAATCCGTGTAGTGCCCCACTTGGTCTCCTTGATTCCTTTCTTGGTTTTCAAGCAAACTCCAAGAAATCCTCTAGAACCTTCTAGAACATTCTGAAACCTTCTAGAATCTCCATACAAACACTCCGGAACATTTCCTAACTTAGAAAATGATCCCCAATATATGAATCTCATTCTCCGGACCATTCCGGATCTCCTCGTGATGTCCCGGATCCATTCCGAGACTCCGAACAACATTCGGTCTCCAACGCAAATTCCATATCTACTTCAAACAACTTCGAACCTTAAGTGTGTCACCCTATGGTTCGTGAATATGCAGACATGATGAAGACACCTCTCCCATCAATAACCATCAGCGGGATCTGGAGATCCATAACGGCTCCCACATACTCAACGATTACTTCGTGATCGATTGAACCAATTTACATACGAAACCAATTCCCTTTGTCTCGCGACATTCCACTTATCCGAGGTTTGATCGTCAGTATCTTCATACCTAGTTCTTCCTCGTTATTGATAAGTACTCTTTACACG
This sequence comes from Avena sativa, assembly GCA_916181665.1. NCBI lineage: Eukaryota > Viridiplantae > Streptophyta > Magnoliopsida > Poales > Poaceae > Avena > Avena sativa. The sequence goes on along the minus strand of OV702288.1, from coordinate 619,243,838 downwards.
TTCCATGTTATGTCATCCCTTGTGACCTAGTCACATGCTTGCAAGCTATCTAGATGACATTCCACCGAGAGGGCCCAGAGTATATCTATCCGTCATATGGATGGACAAATCCCAATCTTGGCCTATGCGCTTCAACACATACTTTCAGAATACCCAATGACACCTTTATAACCACCCAGTTACGAAGCGGCGTTTGATGTCATCAAAGTACCCATCCGGTGATGGTGATTAACATAACCTCATGGTCGAAGGATTAGGTTACTATGTATTTCAAAGCTTACAGCAATACGAACTTAATGACTTGATCTTATGCTACGCTTACTATGGGTGTGTGTCCATCACATCATTCTCCTAATGATATAACCTTGTTATTAATCACATCCAATGTCCATGATCAGGAAACCATGATCATCAATCAATCAACAAGCTAGTTTAACAAGAGGCTTACCAGGGACTCTTTTATGTTTACAAAACACACAAGTATTAGTGTTTCCTAATAATACAATTATAGCATGGGATGTAAACATTCATCATAAACACAAAGATATAATAATAATCTCTTTTATTATTGCCTCTTGGGCATATCTCCAACAACAAGTTAGATTCAAACTCTAGTTTTGAGACTTCCTTGTCTTGTACGTTTGGGAGTTCGTGTCCATATGATCTTCATACCACTCGAACTGTCATAGGCGTCATGGACCTTGGCAATTCGTCAAGTGGGCCTTCCATCGAGGCGCACCAGGTAGGCTGTAGTTGAGTGTCCATTGGGCATACCCATGTTAGTAGCCCCCGAGTGTCCATGCGAATCGTAGATTCGGATGGAGAATCAGACGTCTTGATCTTTGCATTAGGATGTCGGAGTCGACAATTGTATCGAGTGCGAAGCACTTCACCTGGAAGTACATCGAGTCAGTCAAATTTTTAGTAGTTCATAGGGATGATGGTAAACGTGCCTGGTATGCTCGATGGATCGAGACCAGTTAATTTCTCTAGGGCAAAACAACGTCACCTACTCAAACTCGAGTCCCCGGACTCGAATTCGGAAATTGCTGGTGTAATTCGACTCAAGCGTCGGAGGTCTTATAGAGTTGAGTCCCAGTGTATAAGTGTGAGCGCTCGATGCGTCCGTCGAGGCATATTCATCGTACCTGCAGGCACGGATTATTTCTGGTAGAGCACAGCAGATGCGTTGCCAGGCCTTATTCAGTTCTTATCTTCATGCTATAAGCGCGACATCCGAATTTTGTCATTGCGGAGATTATTCGGGTGACCCAAGAGACGCAGTCTCTTTGCAGGGAAAATATGAGGCGGAGTCGCTATAGCATTCGAGTGTGAATGTTATCGACACACGGTGCAATGTACAAGAAAAAATAATCATAGGGTGCGCGGCCAGCGCTCCCTATGGGAGTAGCCCCCGAGTGCCTATTCGAGTCGTAGACTCGAGTAGGGACTAAAAACATTTTGCGACTGGTGTCGTCTTTTTTGCTTGTTTAAGTCGAATATATTTTCAGCGCTCCCTATGGGAGTAACCCGAAGCCCACAATCGAATTGTAGATTCGAGTGAAGGGTTTTCATGATGCTTGGATATCTTCACAAATTTCTTCGGGTGCGCGGACAACGCTCCCTATGGGACTAGCCCCCAAGTCCTTAGTCGAATCATGGATTCGAGTGAGGATTCGGAGCGTGTCACTCGAGGATCTTGTATATGCGCGACCAGCGCTCCAGATTGGAGTAGCCTCCGAGTGTCTGGCGGAGTCGTAGACTCGGGCAGAGACTCGAGTTTTGTATCTTGCAGACGCAGTCAACAATCATGAGAGGAGAAACCACTGACCCGGAAGTGCATCGAGTCAGCGTCTCACGCATAAGGAGCTTCAATCGATGATGCAGTTGGAGTTGATGAAGTGGAGTCATGCGGCGATGCGGATGGAGTCGACGCAGTCACTTCTGTCGGGTGCACGACCAACGTCGCGTGTGTGTAGCATCAAGCGATACAACCATCCGAGGAGGGACTCGACTCGGGTCTTGAGTGTATGTCGTAGCCAATTGTTTTGTCGACTCCTGTTGGAGGACCCAATAGAATAGCTCGACGAAGTCGACATCCTTGTAAGCTGCATAAAACATGAGGAATTGTGAAGTACTTGTATCTTGTAAAGGATATTTGCCTGTCGGCTTGTTATAGCATTTTCTGGTGCCAATCGAGTCGACACTTTTGCATTGTATGCTAGGCCTTTTCGTTAGCCTGATTACCCTTAGTCTCAGTACCTTGTCGAGGTACTCGGAGTTCAAGGATTCGATGATCAGGCAGAATCAGCTAATCGGGCTGTCGCGTATGAGGTGCTCGAGTGCGTGTAATCGATGGCACATTAGGTTACTCGAAGAGGGCGCAGCCCCCGAGTGTTTCGAGTGCGTGTTAAAAAAAACAGCTCTAAGTAGAGGGAAAACTTAGATTTATTAGTAGTTGTTGTGGACGAAGTCGATGCAATCGCGGACGTAGTCGACGTGTCAGTGGGTCGCGTGACGGAGTCGAAGACACAACATGTCGGCGGAGTCGAAGACCACAGCCGGTTACCATAGCCGAAGGTGGCAACGAGCCTCGCGGCAGAGCCGGCGGAGCCCCCGGGTCACCTTGAGCTGAAGACCGTAGTGGGTTTTCAAAATCGTAGACCATGGCGGGTCGCCGAAGCGGAGGGAGTCCCCGAGTCATTGGAGCCAAAGATCGTAGTGAACCGCTGGAGTCGAAGACTACAGGAGGTCATGAGATCGACACCGGATGAGTATTCAACGTGGCGGTCGAGAGTTGTGCAGCGGTCATGTAGTTGATGTAGCGGCGGGTCACGCGGCGGACGTAGTCGAGGCGGCGGATCGAAATCGCGTGGTGATGATGAGTTGCCGCATCCGAAGACTGTAATGGGCCACATCAGTCGAATGCCGCCTCGGGTCACCGGACCCGAAGACTGCAGAAAGGTTACCGGAGTCGAAGGACACGGCGGGTCGCCGTAGAGGAGGGAGCCCCCGAGTCGCTAGAGCTGAAGGTCGCGGTGGGTCTCTGGAGTCGAAGACCGCAGAAGGCCGCCGATGCCGAGGGAGCTCCGAATCACTGGAATTGAAAACCGCCGCGGGTCCCTGGAGTTGAAGGAGCCCCCAAGTCACACGGCAGATTCGCGCAGCCCCCAGGTGCAGTTGATGCGTTGCGGACGGAGTCGACGGCAGATGTGTAATCACACCGTGGACCGAGTCGACACGATAGCGAGTGATGCAGCGGAAGGAGTCGCATCGCGGACGAGTTCGACACGGTAGTTGGTATTCACACAGCGGACGAGCTCGATGCCGCGAGTCGGAGTCATTGCTGCAATTCGAAGTTGTCCCGGTGAATACGAGTTCATGGAGGCGATAAAATTGTTCTGTAGGGATGACGAAGTGGCGGAGATGAACCAATCTGCGGCGGCGAGGCCAACAATGGCAGAGTCAAAATAATCCACTGTGACGGCAGAGCGGGCCGTTGTAGAGTCAGAACAATCCGTGGCGAAGCTGTCCGCAACGAAGGAGATGATCGTCACAGCGAGGCGAGGCCTGTGTTTTATCGAAAGTGATCCGAAGCGAGCTGATTAATTTGCGTCCTTGTCAGAGAACTGATGCCACTAGCTGGCTCACTTGGCATGTTTTTTTTAAACGTAAGAAGGCCTCATGCAATAATACTCCTTGGTCGTTCGTAAATAAAACTCCTTTGCCGTCCTTAGTCGTACGTGAATAGTACTCTTTGAAGCAATCGAATTGATCTAGCCCTTTTTTTCTTTGCATGCCAAACTGTAGTACTCCTTGCCATGCGTGAATAATAGTACTCCTTGCATGCAAAACTGTAGTACTAATTGCCAATCTTAAACTTGCTCTGTCTTGGATCGACTATCTCAGATGATGCACGTGTGGCTCAGGTCGTCTGAATTGTAGTATGGCAGCGAGGTTTCGCCCGGTATTTTATACGTACAAGAATGTCCACCAGGTTAATGTCCGATTTAATTGAACCCGCTGAAGAGGATGTCTCGGCCGGATGTGATCCGGCCGCCGTCGAAGGTAGAGTGAACTCGAGGGAGTCGAAGTGGATCTTCTCGCCGGAAGTCGACGAATCATAGATTACTGGGGATGGAGCCGCCGAGATCGCAACATCAGGGCTCCCAGTTTCCACAGACGGCGCCAATTGACGAGGGTTTAACTCATCAATGCCCATTGTTATGGACTTAGATTCAGGAATTGAGGAGCGTTGGAAGTCTCGATCGGCTAGCAAACAAGCACACAGGGAGACTCGGAGATTTACCGAGGTTCAGGCCTCGTAGAGGACCCTACTCCTGCTTGTCTACTCTTGATTGATGATCTGAAGGATTACAATGTCGCCGATGGCGGTGAACACGCAGATTGGATCTGGCGTATGTGTATGCTATGAGTGTTGTCTAGATCAATTGTGTATTGTGGAGTCGTGATTTGTCTATTGGGGTCTTAGGTCGTGATTTGTCTATTGGGGTCTTAGGTCGTGATTGCCCTCTCGTTGGACCCTCCTAGCCTTTATATATGAGGAGGCTAGGTCTCAGGTATCAATACGAGTTGGTTACAAGTTAGATTTAAACTCTAGTATTGAGACTTTCTTGTCTTGTGCGTTTGGGAGTCAGTGTCCATATGAGCTTCGTACCACTCGAACCATCATAGACGTCATGGACCTTAGCAATTCGTCGAGTGGGCCTTCCGTCTAGCCACACCAGGTAGGCTGTAGTTGAGTGCCTATTGGCCATACCCATGTCCGTAAGAATATTGGATCTTGAACTACTAATGTTCATCACAATACTCACGTGGATCCACGTGAGCACTAAAAATTGTCCACATTCCACGTAATAATTAATAGACCGTATCTGGTTTGATTATTTCCGCACAAAAATATAGTACTGATAACATATGATTCTTTGACTGTTAACATTGTTGGACAATGACTAACAAGAGTACACACTATCATCTACACCGATTTACTGCTTTCCCAATTTCTACTCAGGGACATTTGAAGAGTTTTGTCAAGCTCCTATTTGTTATCATTCTACTCAGGAGTAGTAATATAGTAAGATTAGAACAATATTATGTCTGAAGCTATCCTAATGAGGATCTCGGATTCCTCACAATCGACGAAAGTATGCTGAGTAGAACGAGAGCGCCCACGAAAGTTAGGAGGGCGGGGGTGCAGAGGGAGACCAAGGATATTTCAATCTCAATGTAGCATGCTTCCTTCTCCCGCATTACCTCTACAGATGGACTGCTGCTTCGACGAGGAGAATGATTTCAATGAATGGTACAATGACAATGTTGGTCTCCCTCCGCACCCCCACCAGCCTAACTTCCCTATCAATTTATTTTAGAATCCATCAATTTCTTGGTCAATTCCTCATCCCCGCATAAGAATCAACCAAAAACTGAAGAACGAACAGATTTCAGTTCCACGGAGTACAGACCCACGTCCCGTGTACTTGCAGGATCAAATTAATCAATCAGGTTATTCCATACCAATAGAATCAAAATCTCAGAGGGGTTGACAAAAGCGAATCACCTTACGGAAGCCGAGCTTGGTCGACATGGAAGATATGTCGTCAGAGGGGGCGAACATACAGACACTGTTGTGGTAGAGCAGCACCTCAAAGTGTGAGTCCGCGTGCACTGTCGCGTATTGTGCCAACTCCGAGAGCACGGACAGACCACTGGTGGAGGCGCATAGATCAGTGCTGGCGCCCCTCAATCCTCGCTCCAGTTCACCTGCTTGTCCCGCGGAATGAGGAGGCCAGGGGGCTGGGAGCCCTTGAAGGCGAGGTGGTCGTGGCCGCCAATCCAGTGGAGATGGGTACCGTGCCTACGCATCTGCCTCCGATATTACCCAACGCTAGGTCACCTACGAGCATACCGAGATCGGGCGGCTCCTCGGGCACTTCGGCGACCGGATTCGCGAGGAGGGGAAGGGTAGCCTGACGAGTTCGAGAGAGAGCTGGCGATCGGAAAATGGGGAAAGGCAGGGAGACATGGCAGGGGGAGCAGCACCTTGCAGAGGAGGTGGGGAGGTGGTGACGGGGCCTTCTCTTTCGAGAGAGATTGTGAGGGAAATACAGAGAGAAGAACCAAGAGTGAGTATGAAGCGTTATCCAATACTTTCTTTAATCGGTCATGTGGGTGCCATCTTTTTGTAAGATTGGTTGTCACAATAATTTTAAAAATAAATGTTGGGTCATGATTACTCCATGGATTTAAAAGTTTTATAAAACTATTTGCAAAGTTAATATATTTTATTGAATATAAGATTTAAACTATTGAGATTCTGTAATTATACAGATCATAGTGTGGTCTTGAATTTTAAATGACAGATATTTTGCGACACTCCTACAGTTACTTTTTGCTCTATATCATTATACATATTCCCAAATTTTGTGCGAAGACGTGTACTCATATTGTTGGACATGAGACCTAATTAAATGGCTCGGTAAAAGCATTATGAGATCGTGTATGAGACGTGCGTTGCACGTATATATTTACTAGTGTTAGTAAAATATACTTTATGATGAATCTATTGATATTGATTTATTATTGTAAAAGTTTATTTTTTTTTTGTATAAATTTAGTTAAACTTTAAAAGGTTGACTTTTGACTAATCCTTATACGCCTGATATTTTAGGACAGAGGAGTACTAAACTTTTTCAAGGTATAGACAGAAAAGTATAATTGGAGTATTCTAGTTTTCTCCCTTGATAGTTTGGATAAAACATTTGAGACCTTCACATTATTTTTTTCGTCGTATGGAGTACTATGCAAGGAACTGAAACTCAGGTAGATTGGGTTGTTAATTAGTTTTTGACAGAAGAGCGCCGCACGGGCTGTGACACGCTGACGCTAGAACACAGAGCCAGTGTACTTCAGGGCCCAAGTCTGTGTTTGCTATATGGGGCTGTAGCCTGCATTGGGCCAAATCCGATTGCAAGGCTGCCGCGTAGAGGACGGGGTCGATCCTCCCCTCCGTTTGTTTCCGTAGCTTCTCGTACAGGAACCGGCAGAGTCGAATTCTGATTGCAAGGTTGCGCCGTCCTGAGTGAGTTCCCGTCCGACTCGAACTGTTCCTGCTATCAATATATGCACCACCCATGCAATCCCAAATTCCTCCATCTCCTGCGCCTCATCAGTCATCACGGGACGTGACAATCTCGTACTACTCGCCAGCCACCGAGATTGTGTCCGCGCCATGTCGAAGCTGCGTCGTCTCGTGCGAGGGCCGCGCACCGTCCGCGAGGACCTCCTCAGCGCCCTCCGCGACGAGCTGATCGGCCTCATAGTGAGCAGGCTGGACACCCGCACGGCGCTCTCCACCGCCGTCCTCTCCAGGCGCTGGGCGCACATCCCCCGCCTGCTGCCGGCGCTCGACTTCAAGGTGAGCGACATACTGCCGCTGGAGTACGACCAGACCGTCGACCTCCGCGAGCGCGACTTGCCGCGTGACACGGCATTGGCCGGCATCATCGACGGTCTCATGGAGCGCTGGGAGGTCCGCAGCACGAGGGCGTTCTCCGACGGCATCACCAGCTTCCTCGCAGCGGACGGCGGTAGCGACGGCGACGTACCCCGGCGCGTCAAGACCCTCCGGCTCGAGTTCTTATGCACGACCGACGGCGGCTGCGTCGATCGCCTGATCGCCGCCGCCGTAGGCACGTGGGGGGTGGACGACCTGGAGATTATCGTCAGGCCCGCGTCCTACTGCCATCACGACGACGACGCGCCCCCCTATTGGTTCCCCCACGATCTCCTCGACGAACGCGCCTGACGCTGGGAAACTGCACGCTCCCGCCGCTGCACACCTACGAGTCGCTCACGACAGCCGTGGCCGAGTCCACGCCCGTCGCCGTGTACGAGAGGCTCTTCACCGACTGCGCACGGCTCGAGACGCTGCACCTCAAGTCATGCGGCTGCACGGAGGAGCTCGACCACCTGGTGCTCGACGCGCCGGGTTCGGCGATCAGGGAGCTCGTCGTGGAGGACTGCGCGTTTTCCAAGATCACGCTGCGTGACCTCCCAATGCTGGCCCGCCTGGCGTGCCTAGGCAGAACCGTGATGCTCAGCTTCGGCTCCGTTCCGAACCTCACGCAGGTAAACCTCACATTCTGGGAAGATGAGGAACCCAATGAGGAGTTCCTCCGGAATCCCCCAGCCGCCACGACCAGCCTCGTCCTCCGGTTCACGGGCCCGAGCAGATGGGTCATGCCGAGCCACCTGGCCACCAAGTTCCGCGGCCTCAAGAGGCTCCTCGTCGCCGACCTGCCTTCCAACTGGGACGCCTCGTGGCCGCGCATCCTCCTCTTCTTCGCGCCCTTGCTCGAGGTCCTGCACATCCAGGTGGTGGCGCACTCCGACGAGGAGCCAGGAGAGGAGATATGGTGGTTGAACATACGGAAGCTGCGGCACCGGCGCATGAAAGAGCTGCTCATCATTGGCTTCACGCCCACACCGCGCCAGATACTGCTCGTCAAGGATGCTTTGAGATTCTGCAAATGTTTGCAACGCCTTGTTCTGCTCAGGGATGGCCATGTGCGATACGATGGGCTCTGGGACTGGGAGATGGTCGGCCGGCCTCAGCCTGAATGTCCATGGAGCGTTGACGACGAGATGATGGTGAGAAGACGGATCAAGTCTGGGTCAAGGCCTCTCGTTGATGTAATCTTCGGATGATACAAGCCATTATAGATAGCTGTTTCCCCAGCTTATAGCTAGATAGTTGATGAAGCAAGTTTAGCTAGGGTTCAATTTATTATTTTATGCCTAAGCAGTAGGTATAAAATACACTTGTTGTATGCGATCTATGTAAAATACGCTTGTTGTATCCTCAGTTTAGTTTCAAGTGATATATACTCATATTGTCTACTTCTTGAATGAAATGCCGAGTTAGTAACTCAGACAAACTTTTGTTTTGATAATCCAACTCAAAACAATTTCAATCAAGTCACATTGCATCATGCTGTGATTTGCTTAAAGCCAAAAAGAAATTGCAGGCTGTGATCAGCAGTAAAATTCCAATTCCAGATTAGGGGATGAACACTGCAGTTGCAAGGAGCATGCCACACCACTGACACCACCGTCAGTTGTTAGAAAACACTGCACAGCCCAAAAAAAACGTTTGTTTTGACGTGTGGGTTATATGACTATGCCTCGCGCCATTTGTTGCGCCATTTTTGTTTTTTGGCATGTTTTTCCCCTGTTGTGTGCATAATATGCAGTAAAATGAAATGGCCAGAGAACAACACTGGACAACAAATGAGGTTTGGCAAAGGATCACAATTTAGAAATTATTTGTTTTTCAGTTTCACAAAATACATAGACCGAGTAATAAGATAGCACAGGATGTTGAGGGGAATATTATTATGAGAACAACCATTCAACATGTCATTGTGATTCTTTTACCCTTGACAAATAAAGAGCCTTAGAGCATCTCTAGCATGCTGTGATTTGCTTAAAGCGAAAAAGAAATTGCAGGCTGTGATCAGCAGTAAAATTCCAATTCCAAATTAGACGGTGAACACTGCAGTTGCAAGGAGCACGCCACACCACTGACACCAGCGTCAGTTGTTAGAAAACACTGCACAGCCAAAAAGGCCTTCTCTGTATTACCTAGCCGTGTAAGAATATAACGCTGCCCGCACAAACCAATGGAGCACACCGATACAGACATCACCACCACCGACACTTCTAAACTAGATGTACATCGCCAATTTACACGGTATATATCACCAGCACGCCAAGGACAAAGAATGCGGCTACGAATCTCTCTAGGGTGTGTTACTTTTCTCAGTCTTGCTCCGCTATGTAGTTGGGTAGCTCACCCTGGCAAAGGTACTCGTCGCAGTAGGACATCGATCCCCAGCCCCTCCATAGCCGGAAGATGTCCTCTGTGAAGGTGGAACGTTCGACCACGCGCAGATTGTCTTGTCGAGCATCGCCTCAACCTACAAAAGGGATCGAAACAACTTGTATATAAAAACCAAACCATGAAAAGGACAAGGAATGCTATATATTTACACTTTTGCTTCGGTCCCCCCCCCCCCCCCTCCCCCCTTCTTCTTTTCAAACTTTGACAAACAAAAACTCATACCAATTGTTTTCAGGACCGTACGAACCCACCCGAAGTCCATATGGTCCTCTTAGACGTATACTCCCCGTACACGAATACTCATGTGCCTGCAGAAGCGAAAATCGTAAGTTATATAACAGCAACAAGAAAAATTAAATATGACATGCAAAGACGTAGATCGCGATAATAAAAGGTGGGATCAGCCGTCCGGAACATGGTTATACTCAGTTCGACCGAGTACACATATACGGAGATATACGTGGCCTCGATATGGGTTTCGACGGATCAAAGAAATAAAACTGCCCATGAAACTTAAGTTTAGGGGGGGGGGACCGAAGCACACCTCATTTATTTATACCTGGTTATCTCCACCTATGTGATTTCGGTACAACAAGGCATCCCATTTCTCAGAACTTTGGTGCTCTGGTCTTCTCACAAGAGGTACTTGCCGGTCACTGAAAACAACCAAGGACTGCAGAAGATTCGTCTCGCTTTCAGCAGCATCGGTTGACAGATATATCACGGGGGCATTCGCTTTCTCAACGATTCGCAGGATGCATTCTGCTGCCTGAGGGATGGGGAAGAAGCAGCTCGTTTCCTTCACATTACTGCACAAAGATTAAAAAAAAAGCAATTAGTGCCACACAGGAAAAGTTACTTACAAATTACAACAGCATCTGTGTGTGATGAACCGTAAGTCATGCACAAAGCATATGGTCCTCGTAAATATCTCATCAGATTTTTCTATGAAATGAGCATGTTTTCTCATCAATTACCCTCCAAAGAACCTCAAGCATATGGTTATGAACATAAGTGGCATCACTACAAAGACTTGGCATGTAAGCACTAACTCAAACAAGTATGTGCCAGATTATTTGTCCAGCCAAGCTCTAACCAAAGGACAACATTATAAATGATTTCTTTGTAATCACAGAGTAGGTATTAATTTTAATTTGAAATACAGCTGACACTTGATAGAGCAAACTAAAATCAGCTAATGGTGTATTAGCTTGATCTGAAAGCAGACAACAACCATCTTGTCACAGTCAACAACAAATACCATTCTGGACATTAGCATATGCCATCACAATAGTTTTTTTTTTCCATAATATATCATATATCTGTGGATATATCTAAGATGGAAAAGAAATGCCAAAACAAATTTGAACTAAGTCTGTGTCCAATGTGACTTGTCTAGAAATGTTGAGAGATGGGAAACCCATGAGTTAAAGAAAATTGCTTATATCAGTTCACAAATGAGGTCGCGGAACTCACATGGTCAGCCAAATTGATAGAGAACATTTTATTACCAGGAATTGTTGAAAACGAGGAATTTCGTCACGTGATACCTCATTGTCGTGGTGGTGTCACGGCAGATGCCATGGATAGGCTTAAGGTGGGGACTAATACACGCTAGGGGAATCCAGGAAGGGATAGTGAAGTGATTCTCCACACAGAAGTTTATATTTGCTTTGTCTCCAAGGTTACAAGTGCTCCTAGAGCTGTATTGGCGAGAGGAGGAAGAAGGAGCTCTCTTACTCTCGCTAACAGATCACCCTTAAAACCCTAGCCAAAACTAGCAGAATCGGAACCCCCTCTACAGAAGCCCTAGCCCTCCTTATCTAGGGGGGGCTAGGTCTCCATCTAGGGCATACGTGGTGGTATATTCCTAAGAATATGCCATCTCCCAAAGTAGTGAGCCGACCGGGTTACTTTTCCCTTGCGTCACACATGCAGAGGCTACGTGAGCCTCTGCGGCGCCCGCGTCAGCCGACATGGGTATCGTCACCCTTGTCGGCCACGCCTCGGTAGTCCTACCCTTGTCTGCTTCGCTCAGGCAGTGCGTACCGAGGCTTCTTTTGACCAGCGAGATTCCTTCCTTCTCCTAGAAGCTAGATGTGCCCCGGATCGTAGCTGATCTGGCCACACCTGTTCCTGCATACAAGTTAAACATGCATTTCCGACTTACTTCTTAAGTCGGTTGAGACTTAGTTAGGCGAACGCCCCCTGGTTCGGGTTACCCCGTGATTCGGCCTGCCTTGAGGTGACCCGGCCAGCATCCGCTTTGGCCTTGCTGAACCTCGGCTAACTCGGCCTTTATACCCCGGCGTGACCCTACACGGGGGTATCCCCCCAACATTAGTCCCCGAAGCTGGTGCGGTCTTAGCTGTCTCGGCCGCTAAGGCCACCTCAGGTTCAATTATGTTTGACCTTTGGACGTTATTTCCGAGTTACCTCTTTGTCTTGGTTATATGGATTTACGTTCCCCTTGCACGTTCCAAGTTTTCACTTGCCGGCCGGGTTACCACTTCAACTCGGACCTCATGGCTTTACTTTCCCTCTGCACATTCCAAGTTTTCACTTGCTGGCCGGGTTACCACGGTCCTATCCGGGTCTTGCTTCCTTCTCTCGTACGCCAACCCACGTGGAGGCTAATCATTATGTTGTCTCGTTTTAAGGGCCAGCACAGTAACCGCCGCAGTAATTGTCTGTCGTCACTGTGCGCGGGTCACGTCACGCCTGCCTCCTTGTTTACCGCATCAACGTGTCACGTCACGGGACCAACTCCATTCTGTGGCCTTCGGTGTGGCTCCTTGTTGATTGGTTGATGTGGGTGGTACACGGCCATTGCGTGTGGCTTGCCCGCAGGACGCGATCCTACCTTATCCTCGTGGGAGAGGTTAAATAGGGGAGGGGCGCATCACTTAGGCTTTTTCCCCTCACCGCGCCCCTCTGCCCTTTGCTCTTCTTCTTCGTCTTCCTCGCGACCGCGCCGCCGCCAGTGCTCCCAAGCTACGCGCCTCCTCCACCACGGGTCGCTGCCAATCTAGGCCTTTGCCCCCGGCCGCCGCTAGCGCCAGCAAGGGCAGCGATTATCAGATGACAGAGGAGGAGCTCGTCGTTGCCGAGCAAGAAATGGAGGAAGACTCCGCCGCCGCGGACCGTGGTGCGTGGGCCGGGTCATGGGTCTGCCAAGATGACTTGGACTGGCTCTACCGGACCAGACGCATCCCCGCCGGCATCATCGCGCGCCTTGCCTCCACCGAACTCGCCCCCTCACCCAATCCGGGTGAGTACGTCGTGTTCCTGTCGCACTTCCAACGGGGGTTCGGTTTGCCGGTCAGCGATTTCTTCCATGACTAGTTGAGCACGTACGAACTCCAGTCGCACCACCTTCCTGCCAACGCAATCACCTCTCTTTCTGCTTTTGCCTCTACGATCGAGGGCTACGCCGGATTGTGGCCCACGAAGGAGCTATGGATCCGGTTTTTGGCCTTCGTCGTAATGTCATTCCGAATATTCAACTTGATCCGGAGGACAAGCAGCTCACTCAATTCGGAGCTGCATCCATCTCACCCTGGAGGCTATCTGTTTTCCCTCGAGTCACCGGGCTGGAGTCCTGCAAAGGATGGGCCCGGACTTTCTTTTATGTCCGGAATGAGGGCACTGAGGACTTGATCCGGCTGCTTCCCTATGCTCCGGGTCCACCTAACCCGGAAACGTGGGACGTTGTCCCCAAGAAGCCCACAGCCTTGGCCAACCAGGTCAACAAGAGGTTTGCGGAGCTGAAGAAGCTCGGGTTGCGCAACGAGGATGCTATGATCACGTTCGTGCGCAACCGAATCTCCCCCCTCCAGAGGCGCACCCACAAGGTGTGCCATATGAGCTTCGGCCGCGACCCCAACCGGACCTCGTCCTTCGAGTTGAGCAACTCAGAGATCTATCGCCGGGTCAAGGCTCTCTTCACCACCCATAAGGACTTCTCCACTGAATGGACGTGGGGAGTTGAGCATTTCTGTCGGGATAGGCTCCCTCCCTCGGTAAGCTTCGTGGCGCAAATTTACTCCGGGTTAATTATATGTCGGTCATTGTTCCATTTCTGACTCCGTTGTTCATTCTTTTCCTCAGCTATTCCTTCAGCAGACCCTCGAGGACGGCACTGATCCAACCCTTAAATGGGCGCCTGACCGGGAGACACCGGACAAGGAAGAGCCGGACCAGGAGATCTTCCTCCCGATGACCGACGCTACGAAGCGACCCACCGGTAAACCCTCTTCTATTAGAGATTGGCCCGATGATGAAGATGACTCGGATGTCGAGGTGATTGAACCTGTTGATGCTGTCCTCCTTTCTTATGCTTTTCCGGCATCATCTAACCCTGGTGGGCAGATCCACGAGGACCCTCCCCTTGCCACGGGGGAACCTGTTCCGGCAGCGCCGAAGAAGAAGCGTGGAGCTGCATCAAGTTCCTCCTCCGGACCTTCTCAGCCCTCCAAAAGGCGAAAGAAGTCCGGATACAAGACTGCTTCCAAGCCTGCAAGCAAGGCCCCGGCACGAAGGGCTCGGAAACCCAAGGATCCCCAAACCTCGGACGCGTAAGTCTCTTTTTCTCCTGTGACTTGTTCTTTCTTGCATTGTTGTAATTTCTCTTCTGGCATTATTTGATTTGACAGGGCTGCAGTGGAGGTCCCTCAGAGTGGATCTAGCATCTCTTCGCCGCTCCATCCTAGCTCCTCTCCCCCTCGTGACAATGAGTCATGCCCGCTGAGCCCTATTCTAGAGGGTTCTGCGGCTGCTCCGGGTTCCAGCCCGCCTCGTCAAGAGGGGGGGGGGGACCCCGGAGCGGGGGAGACGGATCCAGCCGAGGAAGCGGCATCCACCACTTCGGCTCCACCGCAACCAGCAACTACTCAAACTATCTCCGTACCAGCACCGACACCAGCACCAGCACCAATTCCGGCACCAGCAACAAGGGCACCAGCGCCAAGCTCCTCCGCCTCGTCCGAGTCTTCTCAGTCTCGGCGAGGAAGTACCCAGGTAGCTCCTAAGGGGAAATCAGACGCAACCACTTCCTCCTCTCGGCAAGCCAAAGGCAAGAAAGCCCCTGACGTCACCAGGGCAGCGTCCACCGGGTCTAGACAGCGCACCCTTGCGTCCATGCTTGCCCAGAAGGCTCCAGCACCGAAGGACGCCCCTGCCGAGCCAACTAATGCGCAGCAACTTGTTCTGCACACCAGTCCAGCCCTTGCTCAGGTTGAGAGGAGAGAGGCACATGCGAGGGGCTTGGTGGCGCCCCACATGCTCAGCGGGGAGCGATATCCTCCGACCTTGATCGAGTTTATGAATAACTGGAAGAAGGCGGAGTTCATCTATAACGACGATCTCCCGGAGAAGTTCGGTCCCGCCGAATTCACTGCCCAGATGAATACAGCCTCTAAGGCGATTAACCTTGCGGGTCGGATGATGGAGGTACGTTACTTCACATTTTCCTTATCATGCATTTAGCAATATAACCATTAGTCCCCGAGCCTCCGGGGGAGTAACTTGTTACTCGGCCGGATGCTCCTTAGAGAACTACCGTAGCTCCTTCATAATTTCAAATATGCACACACCTAGAGCCGGGTTTAGTTCCACTTGGCCCGGATCTTGTACACTTCGAATATGCACACACCTAGAGCCGGGTTAAGTTCCACTTGGCCCGGATCTTGTACACTTCGAATATGCACACACCTAGAGCCGGGTTAAATTCCACTTGTCCCGGATCTTGTGCACTTCGAATATGCACACACCTAGAGCTGGGTTAAGTTCCACTTGGCCCGGATCTTGTACACTTCGAATATGCACACACCTAGAGCCAGGTTAAGTTCCACTTGGCCTAGATCTTGTACACTTCGAATATGCACACACCTAGAGCCGGGTTAAATTCCACTTGGCCCGGATCTTGTACACTTCGAATATGCACACACCTAGAGCCGGGTTAAATTCCACTTGGCCCGGATCTTGTACACTTCGAATATGCGCAAGGCTTAAGCCAAATTTTTGTATTATTTTCAGGTGACCACCAACCGCCGGAGTGCTGAGTTCCAGCGTCTTCTGGATACCCACAAGAAGCTGCTCGCAAAGCACAATGCACATCTCGCTGTGCATGAGAAAAGGGGTAAGTTTCTCCCTTGGTGCTTCTCCGTTTTCCTTCAACTCCCTCTGCTGAACTAATCTCATTATTTGGTTTCCGCGGCTGGGGTGGAGGCTGAGAACAAGATTATGCGAAAGAACCTGGAGCAGATCAAGGGTAAGTCCTTCTTGTCCGACCCTGCTTTGCTTTCTATCTTCTTTTCCTCTTGGCTCGGCAAACATTCATACCTCGGCTCTGCCGGGTCAACACGCTATTTCAGCATCTCTTGAAGATAGTGTGCCCGTGCCTGACATGATGCTGCATTTTCTTGAATAAGCAGGGCAGCATCAGGCCGAGCTCAAAAAGAAAGACGATGAGCTTGCCCTCCTCCGAACCAAGAACGACGAGATTGCCAAGCTAAAGGCATAAATGAAGAAGATGAAGGCGCAGCACCAAACCGATCTTGAAAAGGCTGGCCAGGACTTCACCAAAGAACACGAGCGCCTCAACCTCCAAATTGCCAAGGACCGCGATCTTCTCCAAGAGGCCGGCGTCAAACTTGAGTCGGCGAACGCTGAACTGGTGCAGCTCCGTCAAAGACGCGATAATTGCATCAATGAATTGACCCGGATCCACAGCCACATTTCATGTAAGTTCCTTTCCCTTATCCGACATACTTCTCCGGGTTACTTCATATGTATTTTCTTCAACTTCTTCCTTTGCCTTGTTTTCAGGCCACTTTCCAGAGGGTACTCCTATTGCGAGCGCTGCTGTTGCCAACTTCCGCCGAGAGAGGGGTACTCCCGTCGCTTCTGACGGTGAGAGCATTCCCCTTGACATGAATGACCTATTGGTCAGCCTGTCATCTCACGTGGAAATCATCAAGAACTACGGCAAGGATCTCCTCGACGTTTTAGTCCGAGTCTTCAACACGTTCTGGCCCGGTGAGAGCGCTCCGAAGAGAGTTTCACTTCTTGCTGAAAAGCTGTCGGAGATCGAGACTCGGCTCGACCTTTGGAGGGAGTCCGCTGGACGTGCTGCAGCTGAGACCGTTCTTCACCACATACTCACGTGGTATGAGAAGATCGATCTCAACCTCCTGACGCGTGTGCGCACCGGATCCAAGTGGACCGATGACCCGGAATGGGTAGCTCGACGCCAGGCTTGCGCCCATAGCCTTGTTGAATATTCTCCCATTCACGAATGGACTGAGGGTCCGAGCTTCCTAGAAGCCGCTGGCAACGAAGGGGGCGAGAATGTCGAAGATAGTTCGGACGAGGATGGAGAGAACGATGCCTCGGATATCGAAGAAGACGAAGATGACGCCGAACTTCCTCCTCCTGCTGCTCCTTAATTAAAAACACTTGAAAACTTGTCAGATCCCGGTATGCCGGGTGGAAATGTATCCCGTACTTATGTAATATTTTGCTACTAAGTTTGTATGCCAGATTAACTTGGGCGTAGTCCCCGAGTTTCGTTTTCTTGTTCGTCCAATCTTCTGGCTCGGTTCGTGTCTACCTTGATTCGGTGTTATGACTTACGAATCTGAGCTTCAAAAATTATTTTAACAATACTTAGAAACTTTTAGGCTTAGCTCAAAATAATTTAGCATAATAGTTTGAAAGTAAATACAAGGTTAGTCTGAAAAACAAACGTCGGCTCGATTAAGTTCTTTTTCCTTAGTCGTTTTTCATGTGCTACGCAATTCCAAACTTGTTCTCTTGTTTTCCATGAAGCCAATTCTTGTTGGACAGCAGCAAGTCAAAGAGTTGGGTTTTTGGTGCTCACACATTACTAATCCGAGTTAAGTAGAACTTACTCTAGCTGACGTAAAAATAATAAAAAACAACAAATATTATTAAGGCAGTCCCCGAGTTACTGCTCGAGGTGCCAATATTTCATTCATAAGCTCATTGCCGGCATACATACCAACATATGAGAAGACTCGGATACATACACTTCTCTGCTAAGTGTAGAAAGGACGAAGTAGAGCTACATTCCATGGGCGCTTAGATTCTTCGCCGGACCTGTCCGCCTTGTTCTTTTCCTGTGGCTTTGCATCTATAAGATAATAAGAGTCATTGTGCAATGCTTTGCTCACGATGAACGACCCTTCCCATGGGGGGGATAATTTATGCATGCCGGTAGTACGTTGTACCAACCGGAGCACCAGATCGCCTTCCTGAAAGACTCGGGGGGCTTACTTTCCGACTATGATAGCGTCGGAGATTTTGCTGATATATGGTGGATCTGGACAATGCCAATTCTCTCGCTTCTTCTAGTAGATCAACATCATTTTGCCGGGCTTCTTGCACTTCGGCTTCTGTGTATTGGGTGACCCTAGGCGAATCATGCTCTATGTCGGCTGGTAATACATCTTCTGCCCCATATACCAGAAAAAACGGCGTATAGCTTGTTGATCGATTCGGAGTTGTTCTTAAACTCCACAGTACCGCTGGTAGTTCTTCTATCCAGCACCCCGCTGATCTTTGCAGCGGCTCAATGAGCCGGGGTTTTATCCCGGATAATACTAATCCGTTGGATCTTTCCACCTGGCCGTTCGATGCGGGGTGGGCTACCGAGGCTACATCGAGTCGGATCTTCTTGTCCCGGCAGAAACGCGCAAATGCTCCTTCCGCAAAATTTGTTCCATTATCAGTTATGATACTGTGTGGGTAACCGTACCTCAAGATTATATCTTTGAGAAACGTTACGGCCGTAGCCCCATCACATTTCCTAGTAGGCTTTACTTCGATCCACCTCGTAAATTTATCCACCATGACCAAAATGTGAGTCATGTTTCCCCTTGCTGGTTTAAACGGACCAACCATATCCAAGCACCATACAGCAAGTGGCCATGTAATTGGTATGGTCTTGAGTTCCGACATTGGCATATGTGTCTTGGTAGCGTACCTCTGACAACCATTGCATTTTCTCACCAGATCTTTTGCTTGTTCTAAGGCACTTGGCCAGTAGAATCCATGTCGGAATGCTTTTGCCACCAAGGCTCTGGATGAGGCATGATGCCCGCATTCTCCTTGGTGTATATCTCGGAGGATGTCAAGCTCTTCTTCCGGGTCAACGCATCGCTGGAGGACATTCGTTACACTCCATTTGTACATCTCGTAATTGATAATCGTGTATGCTTTTTCTCTCCTCTGAGTTTGCCTGGCTAACACCTCCTCAGTGGGTAACGTTCCATCTTTCAGGAATTGAAATATAGGCAATGCCCAAGCTGGTATTGCTCGTGCAGGGAACACATCCTCATCAATTTCCATCTGATCCACCGGCATAACTTCAACCGGATCACGCTGAGCAGTCCCCGGGTCCTGCGAGGTAGTCCCCGGGTTCGCTGAGGCAGTCCCCGGGTTTGCTGATGCAGTCCTCGGGTTTCGCGCACTACCTCCCATGTCAATGTCCATGGGCTCAGCTCTGGATTTTGTATCCTCCGGGACATAGATCGAGTCGGTTCCTGGGGACGGCCTGATAGATGGTTTTCTGAGGTGTTCCAATGCTACACCCGGTGGAACTGCTTGTCGGGTTGATCCGAGCTTTGATAGCATGTCGGGAGCCTCATTTTCCACCCGGGGCACATGGTGAAATTCACACCCCTCAAAGTAACCAGATATCTTCTGTACATGAAATCTGTACAGCGCCATGTTTGGATCAAGGGCGTCCCACTGTCCTGATACTTGCTGTACCACCAAATCCGAGTCGCCAAAGCATATGATCCGACGTATCCCAATCACCTTGAGCCCATGCACAAGTGATTCATACTCTGCGACATTATTCGATGCCACGAAATGGATTTGGAGCACATATTTCAGCTGGTCCTTCTTTGGCGAGGTAAGCACAACTCCGGCGCCTAGCCCGGTTTTTGTTTTTGACCCGTCAAAGTGCATCCTCCAGTAGTTCGGATCTGGTGGCGGTGGTTCGTATTGTGGCGCCATAGCCTGAGACTTGATTGCTTCTCTTCTGTCATATTGTGGCGCATAAGGAGCTAGTTCAATTGCCCATTTTGCGATTCGACCACTTGCATCCTTGTTACCCATTATCTCGGATATGGGAGCCTCACATATTACTTTGATGGGGTGCTCCTCAAAGTAATGCTTTAACTTCTTTGCCGCCATATAGACACCATATGCCACCTTTTGAAAGTGCGGGTAGTTCTGCTTTGAGGCAGATAATACCTCGCTCAAGTAATACACTGGCCTCTGCACCGACTTACCCTCTTCATCGCGCTCTACCATAATCACTGCACTTACAACTCGGTTGGTTGAGGCTATGTAGAGCAACATTGGCTCCTTCGATAGTGGAGAGGCTAACACTGGTGCAATGGCTAACATCTTCTTTAAGTGGGCAAAGGCTTCATCGGCCTGTGGCGTCCAAACAAACTTATCCGACTTTTTCATGAGTTGGTAGAGAGGCAATGCCTTTTCTCCCAACCGACATACAAACCGACTTAACGATGCTAGGCACCCAGTGAACTTCTGGACATCGTTAATACACTTCGGCAGCTCCATTCGTTCAATGGCCCGGATCTTAGTTGGATTAACTTCGATACCTCGGCTGGAGACGAGAAATCCGAGTAATTTTCCAGCCGGGACACCGAAGGTACATTTTTCTGGGTTAAGCTTCATTCGGAACCTTCTTAAGTTCGCGAATGTCTGCCTGATGTCGTCAAGGAGCGTTTTGTTTTCCTTGGTCTTGATAACCACATCATCCACATATACTTGTACATTTTGACCTATTTGGTCGTGCAAACATTTTTGCATACATCTTTGGTACGTTGCACCTGCATTACGTAAACCAAACGGCATGGTGCGATAGCAATAAGCCCCGTACGGGGTGATAAATGCGGTCTTTATTTGATCATCCAGATTCAAAGGTATCTGGTGGAAACCAGAATATGCATCAATGAATGACAACAGTTCACATCCCGCGGTTGAGTCTATGACCTGATCTATCCTCGGCAGTGGAAATGGATCTTTTGGACACGCCTTGTTCAGGTTCGTGTAATCGATACACATACGCCAAACTACTGCCACGTTCGGATCATCCTTCTTCTTTTCCACCAGCACCGGATTAGAGAGCCAATCCGGATACAGTACTTCCATGATAAATCCTGCTGCTAGCAACCGAGCTATCTTGTCTCCAATGACTTTTCTCCTATCCTCGGCGAAGCGGCGGAGAGGTTACTTCACCGGCCTTGCTCCGGGTCTCACGTTCAAAGAGTGCTCGGCCAACTCCCTCGGAACACCTTGCAAGTCCTGTATAGACCAAGCAAAAATATCCCGATTCTCACGGAGGAAGTCGACGAGCTCGCTTTCCTATTTATCATTCAACCCGACACCAATTGTTACGGTGCGCTCTGGGAACATATCATCAACAGGCACTTTCTTAGTATCCTTTGCGGCTTGGAACGGAACGCTACCATGCAGGTTACTCAGCGCCGGCATATACTGCTGCGCGGACTGAGCTAATGCCGCCACCTCTTGGATTTTTCTTTTCTCTTGCGCAATCACGAGTGACTCGGCTAGGTTAGACCCGGCTGAGGCACACTCAATGGAACGTCGGAAATCTCCTGCAATGGTAATCACTCCATTTGGCCCGGGCAACTTCATCTTCAGATAACTGATGTGGCAGCTCGCCATGAACTTGCTCAATGCTGGCCTTCCGAGTAACGCGTGATACGCACTTTCCAAGTTCACCACCTCAAACTCCAGATTCTCAGTTCGGCAATTATCTCTCGTGCCGAACAATACGTCAACCCGGACTTTGCCTATGGGCTCACAAGAAATGCCTGGTACAATACCATGGAAAGTTGTCCTTGTAGCCTGGAGCATGTTCTCGGAGATACCCAATTTGCGCATTGTATCCGCATACATGATGTTAATGCTACTACCATTGTCAATCAGTACCTTGGAGAATCTCACATTGATGTTAGGCCCAATGAACGTCGGGTCCAGCACTAACGCATACGAGCCAGGACTCGACATAAGCTTGGGATGATCTTTGATGTTCCAGGTGATTTCCTGGTCCGACCAAGGCATATACCTCGTCACCGCTGGCATTACCGCATTGACTCCATATGTCGGCGCTGCAAGCTTTTCCTATCTGTTTCCTCGGTGGTAAATACACAGTAACTCTGATGATGCTCCCTGTACTCATTCCTCCCCTCATTTCGGGGTACCTCTGATCCGGCTGGTGCTAATTTTCCACCTGGTGCACTGCATCCCTTCTCTCATTGTTGTCATACCTCGGCGGAGGGGGAGGCAACATTAGCTATTGCGTGTTTGCTCCAGAGAGCAATTGCTGCCGGGGTTGATCATTCCGGGGTGCCTGAGCATTCCCCGCACCACTTTGTTCAATCTTGCGCATCCACTCACATTGCCTCGTCGTATGACCCGCTGGGTTACTCGGATTTGGCGTGTGAAACTTACACGGCTGATCCAACATCGACTCATAGGTGTACCTCGGACGGTCCTTCCTTTCTTGCCACTGTTTCTTTTGTTCTAGCGTCCAAGTTTTCTTGCCATCGTTTCTCGGAGTCCATTGCCCTCCAGTTTTCTGGCGTTGATTGCTTCCTGTTCCGGGCTGATCCTGATTCATAGCTGCAACTTGTTGCGAACTGTACCGGTGATCCGGTCTATCATCCCTCCTTTTACCTTTGTAGTCATTCCTCCGGGATGATCCGGCTCCATCTCTCTGGTAGTACTCCTCACTCGACTCGTTGGACACGAGCCTAGGTTGAGTTGGATAGCCCAAGGCATATGAATCAGCAATCCGGATCATCTCTGCCAACGTGGTGGGCATCTTCCTTCGTAACTTTTGCCACAATTCGCTTGCATATCTGCATCCCTGCGCAAACCACGCTATGGCCTGTGATTCTATCACGCCCTCACATGAGTTTCTCATGGTACACCACCGAGTTAAAAACTCCCGGTCCGTCTCATTCGGTCTTTGCTTGCACATAGCTAGGGTTTGTGGCCTATTCGGCCTCTGATATGTACTCGAGAAATTGCTGATGAACATCTCTTCAAAATCTATCCAACAATTAATGCTTCCGGGTGGCAAATTGTTTAGCCATACCCTTGCCGGGCCCTCCAACATCTGGGGTACGTATCGTACAGCCCACCTCAAGTTGCCTGTGGCAATTTTCACAGCCGTTGCATAATTTATCAACCAATCTTCCGGCTTAGTGCTGTCGTTATATGTCTCCGTGCCTCTAGGTAACTGGAAGTTAGGTACCGGTGGCTCTTTCATGATCTGGGGTCCAAAACATGCAGGATCCGGAGGACCTTGACTTTCAATCTGCTCTGACCTATACAGTCGATCCAGTTTCAACCTGGCATCGTCCGACATCAAATCCCTGCTTCCCAATCTCAACCCTATCACATGATAGTCCGGCCTTGGGTATCCTGCATTTACCATTTCTGAATCTCCATCGTTGTACCGGTCTCGCTCTCGTGGCGCATCTCTCTGTTGCATACCTCGGTCGGCAATTTGCTCTTGCCTTGGCATATTCCGCTGCTGCGGTTGTCCTGTAGAGTTGCGCTGTCCGGCATTGCCGTTAACAACGTTTCCTCGACCGGCATTGCCTTGGTCACGGTTACCTCGGCCAGCTTCACCTCGGCTTACACTCCATCGATCGTCGTTTCTTCGTACTTCCTTTGCCTTCCTGCCATTGTCGGGTGATACGGAACAATCTGCTTGTTTCTCCTGGCCGAGGTTACTACCTCCTCTCTCCCTGGACCACCATGAGGAGATGATGCAGCTCCAGCGGATTTCTCCGGGTTACCCACCGCCGAATGAACGATCTTGGAGGCCCCAGCTCTCTCCGGGTTTGCCCTGAGCAGTTCCTCATTTTTCCTGTTCGCGATCCGAACCAACTCATTGACCCGATCTTGTTGTCTCTGACGGGCTTCACCCGTCAGACCCTCTAGCTCGGATGCGGCTGCATCTGCTGCTCTGAGGTTTTCCGCCGGGGTACTGTACTTCGGCAGCCCCACGGACAAACAGTTTTCAGACTCCTCAATCCGAGTATCCCCTTCTTTGTTCATTTCACTCATGAGATTTCTCCCCTTCACTTTTACATCATCTACTTTGTTTGCCTTTGCGTACTCACGCAGCGTCATGTTCAACGACTGCTGAGCCGCAACAATCTTTTTCGCTTCCTCTAGAATTTTCTCCCTAGTTTCCTCTAGCTCGGCCTGTGCCTGAGCCGGATCTACCACCGCTGCTACCGGGTTTGCCAAGCTTCCATAGCTTCTCTCAGTACATTCGCAGGCCTCTCTAGTGGAGGACCTCTACCTTTCCTCGGTGCCTTAGGTGTTACCTCCGGATCCGGTGCTGGATCCTTGCTTGCACCTGCACCAGGCGCGGTCATCATCACCTCTGCATGGTCCGGGGAGCGAGTGATACGCACCCCGTGAACCACGCTAAGGAGTGGCTCCCCTGCCTCGACGACATGCCGCGGATGAATGCATGATACGTCCACATCAACGTAGACCTTGTGCGCACCCAACTTGACGAAGAGGCCGTTGCGCGGAAGTGGGTGCGTGCCGAAGCAGCCAGCGTTGTCGCTGACGAAGTCCAGCGCTCCAAAGCGCTGAACGATCCCGGAGACGATGCGTTCACCGGTGCCGATGAGGTTTCCCGTCTGGATCTTCACCCCTGCTAGCGCCGCTAGCCCCACGGTGGGCGCCAACTGTCGTGGTGGTGTCACGGCAGATGCCATGGATAGGCTTAAGGTGGGGACTAATACACGCTAGGGGAATCTAGGGAGGGATAGTGAAGTGATTCTCCACACAGAAGTTTATATTTGCTTTGTCTCCAAGGTTACAAGTGCTCCTAGAGCTGTATTGGCGAGAGGAGGAAGAAGGAGCTCTCTTACTCTCGCTCACAGATCACCCTTAAAACCCTAGCCAAAACTAGCAGAATCGGAACCCCCTCTACAGAAGCCCTAGCCCTCCTTATATAGGGGGGGCTAGGTCTCTATCTAGGGCATACGTGGAGGTATATTCCTAAAAATATGCCATCTCCCAAAGTAGTAAGCCGACTGGGTTACTTTTCCCTCGCGTCACACATGCAGAGGCTACGTGAGCCTCTGCGGCGCCCGCGTCAGCCGACATGGGTATCATCACCCTTGTCGGCCACGCCTCGGTGGTCCTACCCTTGTCTGCTTCGCTCAGGCAGTGCGTACCGAGGCTTCTTTTGACCAGCGAGATTCCTTCCTTCTCCTAGAAGCTAGATGTGCCCCGAATCGTAGCTGATCCAGCCACACTTGTTCCTGCATACAAGTTAAACATGCATTTCCAACTTACTTCTTAAGTCGGTTGAGACTTAGTTAGTCGAACGCCCCCTAGTCTGGGTTACCCCGTGATTCGGCCTGCTTTGAGGTGACCCGGCCAGCATCCGCTTTGGCCTTGCCGAACCTCGGCTAACTCGGCCTTTATACCCCGGCGTGACCCTACCCGGGGGTATCCCTCCAACACTCATCTCTATAGAATATCTTTGAAAATAACAATACTAAATATCAAACAATAAATTAATATTATGATTACTGATTTTAATAAAAATAAATTTCTTTAACTGCTACTGATTTTAATAAATTAATTTCAATGAATGGTACAATGACAATGTTGGTCTCCCTCCGCACTCCCACCACCCTAACTTCCCTATCAATTTATTTTAGAATCCATCAATTTCTTGGTCAATTCCTCATCCCCGCATAAGAATCAACCAAAAACTGAAGAACGAACAGGTTTCAGTTCCATGGAGTATAGACCCACGTCCCGTGTACTTGCAGGATCAAATTAATCAATCAGGTTATTCCATAACAATAAAATCAAAATCTCAGAGGGGTTGACAAAAGCGAATCACCTTACGGAAGCTGCGCTTGGTCGACATGGAAGATATGTCGTCAGAGGGGGCGAACATACAGACGGTGTTGTGGTAGAGCAGCACCTCGAAGTGTGACTCCGCGTGCACTGTCACGTAATGTGCCGACTCCGAGAGCACGGACAGACCACTGGTGGAGGCGCATAGATCAGTGTTGGCGCCCCTCAATCCTCGCTCCAGTTCACCTGCTTGTCCCGCGGAATGAGGAGGCCAGGGGGCTGGGAGCCCTTGAAGGCGAGGTGGTCGTGGCCGCCAATCCAGTGGAGATGGGTACCGCGCCTACGCATCTGCCTCCGATATTACCCAACGCTAGGTCACCTATGAGCATACCGAGATCGGGCGGCTCCTCGGGCACTTCGGCGACCGGATTCGCGAGGAGGGGAAGGGTAGCCTGACGAGTTCGAGAGAGAGCTGGCGACCGGCAAATGGGGAAAGGCAGGGAGACATGGCAGGAGGAGCAGCACCTTGCAGAGGAGGTGGGGAGGTGGTGACGGGGCCTTCTCTTTCGAGAGAGATTGTGAGGGAAATACAGAGAGAAGAACCAAGAGTGAGCATGAAGCGTTATCCAATACTTTCTTTAATCGGTCATGTGGGTGCCATCTTTTTGTAAGATTGGTTGTCACAATAATTTTAAAAATAAATGTTGCGTCATGATTACTCCATGGATTTAAAAGTTTTATAAAACTATTTGCAAAGTTAATATTTTTTTATTGAATATAAGATTTAAACTATTGAGATTCTGTAATTATATAGATCATAGTGTGGTCTTGAATTTTAAATTACAGATATTTTGTGCGACACTCCTACAGTTACTTTTTGCTCTATATCACTATACATATTCGCAAATTTTGTGCGAAGACGTGTACTCATATTGCCTAATTAAATGGCTCGGTAAAAGCATTATGAGATCGTGTATGAGACGTGCGTTGCACGTGCACATTTACTAGTGTTAGTAAAATCCTATTTCTATACCCAGCCTAGCTATACATACATGCAACATTTATTTGGGTGTAAACCCCAATCCCCCTCTTTCCCAAATATGCTAACCTAGTCAGTAATCCTTCATTTCCATAGTAAAGAGTGTACAGACATAATACATTCCAACAAAGTGGTTAGCAATAATCGAAGTAAATTGAACTACCCTAGTAAAGGGTGAGTAGATGTCGGTGAAGGAAAATTTGAGCCATCGTGACCAATGAATGTTGGGTATGAAGAATGGTGGTTTCTCAACTAGTACATATAGGCAAGTTATCCATCTAGAGTGGTGTGAGGAGATGAGAAAGAATTTGAGCAATAGATGAGCAGCCACGTCGTATCTGATGTGTCACCCCTGGGTCACCCTTGCATCTTGGCAGTCCTACCTTAGTGTAAAATGCTCGAATTGGATGTCTCTCCGTAGTTTGGAAAAATGATGCTTTAAGAAGCATGCATGCAACCTGGTCCCTTATGTAGGCAACCATCTGATGACCAGGTTGGACACGATGCGGGCTACCAGATGTGCCCGATATGGCGAGGTAGTGAACGCAATGCTATGCTTGTCTATTGTTTTAGTCTTTTTGGTACTTGGCCCACAAAAATGTATCCATGTGAATTAATAAATTTGTTCATTGCTTATCCAACAATTATTCCTATAAGTTATAATTTTTGTTCTTAAAAGTTAAAAATGTTCTCATATAAACATTTGTTCCTTTATTTCTAAGAAACTTAGACTTGTATCCCCGTCGAACAAAAAGGACTAGAAGGAACACAAAAATGCAAGAAACAAAATAATAGTGACCAAATAAAAACTTTATGTTGTAGAACATAAGTGATGCCCAACAAGATAAAACATGTTGTATGATAAAAATGAATCTTACAATGGAGAATAAAGACAAAATACAAAATCATATTTTTCATAAAATGTGAAAAATAAATTGCACAAAATAATATGCAATATCATCGTATTTGCTTCTCTAGAAAGTACCCCGTGGAAACCAACATACAATGAATTTTTTGGGAACCACATTTAAAATTTTCAAAACATGATTTATTACAAATATGTTGTTCTAAACCATATGACATTTAAATTTTAGATTCATATTTATTTGAGAGTTAATAATAAGAAAATTATGCATGAATAGTGACTACTGTTTTGCATGGGTGGTGAATGGAACAATATACTCATAACGAAAGAGAGAAAGAGTAGTAGAGGGTATAGGTAGACAATCTAATTTCCCTTTAAAAAGTAAGACAATATAACTACCCAGTATTCAATTTAATTGGGGATAGTCGTCATTTTATTTTGGAATTTTTAAATATGATTTTTTATTGTGTTTTGATTCATTATTTAATTAGGTAAAGATAAAATACTAGATATGTAGAAAATAATTTGTAAGCACGATATTGTTTCGTTAAAAAACAATATTTTAGATTCCCCTTTATTTTCCTTGTATTTTTTAATATTCTATTTACATTTGTAGTTAATAAAACATAAATGTGGGTTTTCCCCCTTTATCTGATTCTTATTACATTGTTATTTATGTGTGCAAAACTGCCCGCTGCCGCCATGTCATCATAAACCACTTTCGGTTGGAGCAAACTGATCAAATCTAGTACACTTTATATCACTTGAGGGATAAATGGTATAGAATTAAGCGCCAAACTTGTATTTTGTTGATAACATTTTAAAACATACATTCATACTACTCCAGAACAAAGGCTGTACATTTTGCTTCTAGAACATGAATAGCTTGGGACATATGTTTGCCATAGCTTTATTTAGAAGGGAATGAAAGCTTTGAACAATGTACTAAGCCTTCAACAAATGTATCAAATTAGAGTATATCAATGCCATAATATTTTAGTGCCTGGCAAATCAATACTTAATTTTTTCTCCTTTCTCAGTTTTAGAAAAAAGAGGGTGAGACACGGAAAACCTTTTTGGCTCACGGGTGCATGTGTACCCATTGTGAGAAAACATATTTTGAAATATCAAAAAATCGAAAAATAATATCTATATCTACATTCGAACATTTTATGTTCGTTCATAAGTTTTCGGGATGAAAGAATATTTTATGTGTCATGTATAAAATAGACAAAAAAAACATGTGAATAGGACTATTCGCAGGACATTTTTTGCCTTTTTTGCACGGGATACGTAGAATGTTCTTTTATCATGAAAACTTGTGAAAGAACATAAAATTTTTGAATGTATATGTAGATATTTTTTCGAATTTTTTGATGTTTCGAAATATGTTTTCTCACAATGATGCAAATGCACCCGTGAGCCCAATAGCCACCTCCGGCGAGACATCTTTATTCAATAATTCAAAAGAAACACAGTTTGAGAGAATACTTCAGTTTCAAAACCACAAAATTTATTGGATTCAAACACCTTAAAGTATTTAATACTTTAGTATTTTTGGAAGCCGAAGTATTCTTTGAATACATTAATAATACTTTGATACCAAACGGGACCCAAATCTAGTACACGGTTATAGCACTTGAGGGGTATAAGTGGTATATGGTATAGAGTTAAGCACCAAACTTGTATTTTATCAATAAATTTTTAAACTAAAACCACAATAAGAATTATGGAACGGATGTGTATTAGTAATTAAGTGAGCGAAGACTGCACATTTTGCTTCTAGAAAATGAATAGCTTGGGGCATATATGTTTGCAATAGCTTTATTTAGAATGGACAGAAAGCTTTGAACAATGTACTAAGCTTTCAACAAATGTATCAAATGAGACACGCTCACACAGCTAGATAAACAGAGAAACGACAGCACAATTGGGAGTATATGGTAGGTTTCGTTCAGTAGCAGATCGGGTAGTCAACGGGAGGGGGAGGAAGCAGATTCGGGGCGGGACCGTCAGGCACCTCGAATACCATCGCCAACCCCAACGGCAGGTGCGCATCCAAGTGACAGTGCATGAACCACATACCTGCAGAAAAACGATCATCACCAACCGAAGCTTTGCATCAATCGCACGAGACAATCAACCTGCTTCGCACGTACGCTCACCTGGATTATTCGCCGTGAACCGTATGACGGCCCACCCGCCGCCGGGCACAACAACCGTGTTGCGCACCTGTGGGTTCACGAGGTTGTACGCGCCCTCCGCCATGATCGGGTCGAAGCGCCCGAGCCCCTGCGCGAGCACGAAGAAGTTGAACCCGTGCAGGTGGATCGGGTGGTTCTCCGTGCCGAGGACGCCGCTGTACGCCCTGCTCTGCAGCACCACCTCCACCACGTCGCCGTACATCACCTTCTTCACGGGCGTGGCCTTGGAGGCCACCGGCACCGGCGGCGGGGAGCTCGGGAAGTCCTCGGAGTACACGCCCGGGAGACCGTCGTACATCGCCTTGAGGAGCGACGCGTTCCTGGGGAACTGGAAGGAGTACCTGTTCATGGACGCGACGAGCGCGAACCCCTGGCACCTCGTCTGGTCCGGCGCGCACGGGCCCTGCTCCATCCCGAACTCGACCAGCATGCTGTGGTTCACGGCTGCCGGCACGAGCGGGTCGCCCGGCCGGACGAGGCCGGCGAGAGACCAGTAGAAGGTGCCCGCGGTGACCACGTCCGTGTGGGCCGGCATGGCTGGCATCGACGACGCGACGGTGTCGTTGGGCGCCCCCTCGTACTTGACGATGCCCGTGGCGGTGCCCGTGTTGAAGCGGATCGGGACGGTCTTGCTGTCGAGGACGTTGGCGGCCATGTAGTACCACGCCGGCGGCGCCGAGGTGGTCATGAGGGCGTCCACCGTCTGCCCCGGCGCGATGACGATGACGTCGGTGGCGTAGGGGTCGGTGTAGCTCGCGTCGACGGCGACCACGGTGAAGGCGTGGCCGGCCACCTTGAAGAAGAGCTCGACGTTGACCGCGGCGTTGATGATGCGGAGGAGGTAGGTCTCGTTCGACGCCACCTCCACTTCGTAGACGCCGGCACCTGATATAATACGATTGCGCGCGGTTTGATACGGTTATGGATGGAGAGCCGTGTGTTCAGTTTTACATGTAAGTCATGCCGAGGCGCTGTGGTACCTTGGCAGGGAGTCTGGTCCCCCGGCATGCCGTTGATGGTGAGCGCGTCTGAAATCGGCGGTCCTAGGCCGGTCAGGTGCGCGTCGGTCTCCACATCGTTCACATTTTTGTTCCACCACTCGCCTGCCAAACAATTTTACAGAATGTTTCTTAAAGCCACTTCTTAATCCATTTATATATGTTTGTGGCGTTAGCGTGCAACATACCGAGTATTATGGGAATTTCGCCGAAGGGTGCTTGGAACGGGTAGCCTGCCGTGCCGTTTCTGGGCTTGAGGATGAGCGCGCCGTAGATGGTGGCTCGGAGGAGCGAGGAGTGGGCGTGCCACCACAGGGTGCCCTCCTGTCCCGTGACGTTGAACTGATAGGTGAAATTGGCAGAAGGCTGTATGGGGCAGTCCGTTATCATGTGCGCCCCGTCGGCCCAGCCACTCAGCAGCTGAAATATGCCATGCCTGCAGTTCACCAACGACCGAGAGTATGCATCCTGTGCCCAAGAGAAGACAAAAAAGCGGCTGAAATTGCCAGACAGAAAGCTTTACCTACCAGTGGACTGATAATGGGTAGGGCGAATCGTTGACGACGTGGACGACCACCGTATCGCCTTCGTTGGCCTCTATGGTTGGTCCGGGCAACTGCTGGTTGGCCGTGTATATCACGCTGTCCGTGCAGAGCTGAGAGATGTTCATGCCGCCCACCTGAACTTCGGCATGCATATACAAACGGCACACAGAAGTTACAAACTATACTACTAGGATGAAACATCATCAGATTTTCTATACAGTTCACATGCGAACTGATCATGGGTGCGAGAGATACTTACGTTGAAGGTGTGCTCCACGACGGCCGCGCTGGCCATCGCCGCACAGAGAGCCAGCACGAGCGGCACGACCATGGCTGCTGCTCGCTCCATCTCCCAAGCAATTCCTAGGCAACACCAAGACGACTAAACACACTACGTATTGGGTGTCCAGTGTCCTCGTATATACGCGTACATGCTGAACTAATGCTGATCGCAGGTGGAACTTATCTCGTACACAGAGAACAAGTCTCACGCGTGTCTAACGATCCAATCAGCGGGCCCTAGCGTGAGAAGATGTGCTAACGATGTAACCAGACCGCGACGGCGGCGTATAGTAAACCCTGCGTTGCACCTTGTCGCCTACGGTATGTACGTGCTGTGCTTCACCGATCCGCTTGCCGTCGTTTTCTTTTTGTTTGAATTGGCTGCACTTTCTCCCGGTCGAGTGCCTCGCTAGCTAGGAAATTCACCTAGGCTAGAGATACGAAAACACCCGTGGCACCCAGGTCAAGTCTTCGACTGCCTGCAGCGGGGCGATTTCAAGTGCTCAAAAGTACCGCGTCGCCACCCGGCCAATGTATTTTCACGGGTATTTGACTTGATCGTCGTTTTCTTTAAAAGCAAGTCCTCGTCATTTTTCGTGATGATTTTTCGTCGGGAAGTCGCATGGGTTTGCTTTAATTACAAAACGTACAAGTGTATTACTCTTCTTTTTTGAGATTGTGTCACCGTGTAACCCGTTCGACGCAAAGTCATGCGAAGATAACACTAGATTGTGCGGCAGAACAAACAGCAACAACTTTAATTTGGATACCTTTACTATGATCAAGGTGATGAGATCAGAGGACTTATTATCTTCGACCTCTCTAAAAGAAAGAACTGCACCGTTGCCAAAAGCTCTTGAGAATGGATTTTGGGTCTCCCAAATTAAAATGCAAGAGGGGTTAACCGTTGACCATCTGCTACAATTCTACAAGATTTGGGAGATACTTCAACTTGTTCACCTTGGGCACGTTTGGTAGCCTGCAGCCGATTCTCGGCTCAGTCCGGCAATGTTGTGGCGGTGGCACTGACAGTCTCATACATGTCTTGGGACAACTTCTGCAGTCAGTTTGGTAGTCTGGGTTGTTGGACTCAAATTGCAGCCTGTCTGGTTGCCTGTTTTTCCAGCAGATGCAAAAATATGTGTTTGGTGCTCAGTCAGATTCCATCTCTTTGCAGAGACAAGCTGATACACTCACCACATCTAAACATGGTGACCTTACCACACCACATCTGCATAGAACAACACATATGTAAGTACATTGCGTAGAAGATATACTAGCTAGGGTAGTAGTTCATCCGTCTCGTCTTCTGGCTCCTCTCCATCTCGTCTTCTGGCTCCGTGAGTCTTCTGGTAAAATATCGATTTTGGCTTTTGTCCCGTCCAATTCCGAGAATATTGATTTTCTGACTTTCCTGAAACCAAAAACAACAGAAAACAGGCAACTGTCACTGTGGCATCTTGTTAATAGGTTAGTCCAAGAAAGTCTATGAAAAGTACTCCAAAGTTGGAACAAAACATAAGAAAATAGATAAAACCAAGCATAGAATAGCAAAAATTATAGATACATTTGCAATGTATCAACATCCCCAAGCTTAACTCCTGCTCGTCCTCGAGTAGGTAAGTGATAAAAAGAAAGAATAATTTTTGAGATGACATGCACCATCAAAGACTTGATCAAGGTATTTGCAAAACATTCAAAACTGGGATCATAATACTTCAATCATAACATGAAAGATAAAGTTCTAGCAATAAGACAAACAAACTATGATGCAACATGAAAAGGCACAAACAAAAGATTCATGAATAACAATGCTTTGTAAGACGTTTGTTTGTTTCACATAAAGAAAACATAGCATAATAGCATTCAGCTTGTCCCTCATAGGATAGCAAACATAAATGCATAAGACACCTTCAAAGTTCATAAGAGTGACTAGATACAAATAGTTTAAAACAAGCAATATCAAAGCTATGCATCAATCAACAAGTCTTGGGACAATGCACATAGAACTAAGAATGGCCACTATGCTCTCAAAGTAGGTGCATAAAGATAGAAGGCGAAGACTCAATATATAAGTGGAAGAAAGGCCTTCATAGAAGGAAGTAGGGATTCAAGTCTCATAAAGAGCTTCCAAAAATTATGGTACTTATAGCTTTCAGCTCTCATTGCCCCTATCATAAGCATCTTGA
Source organism: Avena sativa (assembly GCA_916181665.1). Taxonomy (NCBI): domain Eukaryota; kingdom Viridiplantae; phylum Streptophyta; class Magnoliopsida; order Poales; family Poaceae; genus Avena; species Avena sativa. Next base: position 619,209,858 of record OV702288.1, on the reverse strand, counting down.
AGTGATTAAGGTTAAAGTGAACAAACTATGGTGTATATGCTTGACGAAGTATAAGTTACAAATCTCATGTCCCTTGAATACGAGAGCCGCTCCTCATGCTACTCAAGTTTAGTCACCGGTAAGTTCTTGTCATCGTAAGTACATGTGTATCATAGAGAACCGCCAACGGGGTACCCCTTGCCCGATGATACAGAAGAATCTCTATATCAAAATGACAAGGCAAGCAGACAACGAGCATCTCAGCAATCTTCTTATTTACAATGGGAATATGGTGCTTTTTTCTCTCTTTCCTCTTTTCATAATCTCATTTTTTATCTTTTCTCTTTTTTTCTCAATATAGGACTCTTTTTTTTATAAGAAGAATGCTTCATAGACAGCTCATTATGGTTACGCTGCAGGTTTCTACCATGTCAGCATGGATTAGACCAGCGGTCCAGGCGTTTCTCTAACACATATACATAACTCCATGGACTTACAAGCTCCCCTTTCATTTCACACTGACGACATCCATATATAAAAGAGCATGATATCAACTAGGTACAAGTACCAAGTGCAATGTTGAAAGCGTTCTCCATGAAAGCATGGTTCTGCTAATTCCCAACAAATAAGTGCAAGCATATACAACATAGACGACACAATGGTTCAAGTTTATTAAGGGCAAGAAAAGTAAAGTGTGCCATCAAGTTTGTGAGAGCTTTAATCACTAGTTTTCTCATAACAAGTTTAATTTGGAAGGTAAATAAAAGCATGAATATACTTGGAATAACATAAGCTAGCAGATAGGTATGGTGGACTCTTTGGAATAACTTGGTTTAGGGAGTTGGATGCATGAGTGGAACTCATACTTGGTTGTGGAGGCTAGCAAAAGACTGGGAGCGACAAACTAAGAGAGCAATAATGGCCATAATCATGCAGAGCGACAAAACATCATTGATCAAAGCATAAAGTGATACTACAAGTTGAAAACTAAAGGATCATAAAGGCTATGGTGACTTGAGATAGTCATAACATGGTGTGAGCATGCGCCAAGTCAACCCAAATAAAGCATCAAAGGAGAATACCACTATACTATGCTTTAATATGCTAAAACAACGCATGATTCATCCAAGGCACATTAAGAAATCTCAATTGTTTATAACAAGTCATGATACATCAAAGAATACTAAGCATAAAGCCAAAACAATATCAAGCATGGCATGACCAAGCATAAGCCACAGTCAAAAACGAGCTCTTTTTACCACATAAGCATGAGCTTTCCTACTCTTTTCCAAACCAAACCAAACTATTTGAAAACCAATGTATGAAAGAGGGGGTCCAACCATTTTATTTAGCAAACTAAGCAAACAAAGCAAACGAAAAATCAAAACGAAAACGAAAAAGAAGACGCTCCAAGAACAACACAACTGTGCATGAAACAATAAAAATGAAGCGTTTGGAAGAAACCTGGGATTTTTATTGATGAAGAAGGGGATGCCTTGGGCATCCCCAACCTTTGACGCTTGTACCTCTTGTATATTTCTTGGGGTGACACGCGTGGCATCCACAAGCTTGAGCTTTAGTCCATCCTTCATCTCATTACTCATTCCTTCCACACACCTGAAATTTTTCCTTCATACAAAATTTCACACAATCTTTATTAGCAACATTAGTGCACTCAAGATAAATATGTCTTAAGGTTCAGTTCCAATACCAAATAAACTTCCATTAGAACACTATCTACTGTAGCACTTCCCTCAAAAATCTCAATTCCCCAAAAGAACTCAAAAAGGAACCAACAAGAAGCAAATGCAGAAAATGGCAGAAATCTGTCAAAACAGACCAGCAGGTAAAGAAGAATTTTTTCGAAGACCTTCTGTTGCTAAAATCAAAAAGTGTTGGACTAACGAAAGTTAGATAACAACCTGGGGCCGAAGCACAAAAATTCACGCCTCAAAAAGACGTACAGAAATTTTACACGAATTTTTACGGTGAAGCACAGAAATCTGTTTCGGGACAGCAACTTTCCCAATCATTACTTCTCTCTCATTAGAGGTTACTCTTGGCACAAAAAGAAAATAAAAAGGATAAGGAGCGGTTATTACTGAAGTAGTAACTTCCTAGACTCATCTAAAACTTTTGGGTTATCTCCCAATAAGTACTTTTTTTAACGCCTTTAAGTTAGGCATGATAGTTTGAAAAGATGCTCACATAAAAAAAATGAATTGAAGTAAAAGAGAGCATCAAGAATAAAATTCAAAGCACATTTAAGTCTAACCCACTTCCTATGCATAGGAATCTTGCAAAGAAACAAGTCATGAAAGCACAAAGCAGCAAGCATAGTAAAGCAAAACAATTGCAACTTCAAGACTTTCAACATAAAGAGGGGAAACTTAATATTATTAAGATGCATAAAACCATGTTTCCCTCTCTCATAATAACTTTCAGTAGCATCATGAATAAAATTAACAATATAACTATCACATGAAACATTCTTATCATGAGCCGCATGCATAAAAGAATTATTACTCTCGATATAAGCATAGTCATTCTTATTAATCGTAGTGGGAACAAATTCAACAAAATAACTATCATTTTTATTCTCATCACCATAATCATCAAATATAGGAGGCATATTGTAATCATAATTAATTTTCTTCTTAATAGTAGGTGGACTAAAAATATCATATTCATCATTGTAATCATCATATATCGGAGGTTTGGTATCATCATAAGCAATAGAATAGCTATCTTCCAAAGCCGGGGAACTAAAAATATCATTTTTATAAAAACTAGCTTCCCCAAGCTTAGACTTTTCCATAGCATTAGCAATAATGGTGTCCAAAGAATTTATACTAACAACGTTGCTATTAGCATGCAAATAAAGTTCCATAGGTTTTTTAATTTTCTCTTCAAACACTTCATGTCCTAACTCAAGATAAATACTATAAAGCTCTCTAATTTTTTTGTTATTTTCCATTAAGCCTAACTAGTGAAAACAAGAAACAAAAAGACAAAATTGCAAAATCTAAAGGAAATAACTTCGAGCACTCACACCGGAGGATGTGAGTACCTTTTACCTTATCTCCCCGGCAACGGCGCCAGAAAAATAGGCGTTTGCCGTGGGAGGTTCTTCTTCTTTAATCCTCCGGTGTGAATACCTTTTACCTTACCTCCCCGGCAACGGCGCCAGAAAAATAGCTTGATGTCTACGCAATTCTATTCTTGTAGACAGTTGTTGGGCCTCCAAGTGCAGAGGTTTGTAGAACAGCAGCAAGTTTTCCCTTAAGTGGATCACCCAAGGTTTATCGAACTCAGGGAGGAAGTGGTCAAAGGTATTCCCTCTCAAGCAACCCTACAATCAAGATACAAGAAGTCTCTTGTGTCCCCAACAGACCCAATACACTTGTCAGGTGTATAGGTGCACTAGTTCGGCAAAGAGATAGTGAAATACAAGTGGTATGGATAATTATAAGTGGTAACGGTGATAGAAGATAACTTGATCGCGTGGAAGAGACTAAAAGCAAACTGAAATAAAGATGGAAGCAAGCAAACATGTAACAGATCTAGTTGTGAACGGTGTTTCAATGCTTAGAAACAAGGCCTAGGGATCATACTTTCACTAGTGAACACTCTCATATAAATATATTATCTTCATGATACTACTCTTAACTACTCTCCGATTGAACACTCTAATCGATGGTAGGGCTATAACAACACACCTCAAAGTTCATCTTTCCCATCTAGAAAACTCCACACTGTCACCTTGAGCACTAGATGGGTCCAACAAACACCACAATTTCATAAAGACATCCAACTCCAAATATAACTCATAACAAGTATTTGTAATCTCTAGCCTAAGTGCCACCATGGTGTGCATGCTGTCACTTTCACACACATGGGGAGCACAGAGATCTATTAAAGCACTTGAGTAGCAAGGTAGATCTATAGATTACAAGCTCATGATCTCAATAAGATCATGCATAGAGAGAGAGATGAACACATAGCTACCGGTAGAACCCTTAGCCTCGAGATAGAACTACTCCCTCCTCATCATGGGAATCAGCAATGGTGATGGAGATGGTGGTGGAGATCGATGGAGATGGCTCTGGGGGCACTTCCTCGTCCTGGCAGGGTGCCGGAACAGAGACTTTCTATCCCCCGAATCTCCCCTTCGGTGGCGGCGGTGCTGCACTTTTCATGGCTGGAGGCTTGACGATTTAGGGTTTCTGCATCAGGAAGATATATAGGCGGAAGAGGCAAGGTCGGTGGCTGGCCAGGGGGGCCACACCACCTGGTGGCGCGGCCAGGGCTAGCCCGCGCCACCACATGGTGTGGCCACCCTATGGCCCCTCTCCGTCTCGTCTCCTGGATCCGTGAGTCTTCCAGTAAAATATCGACTTTGGCTTTTGTCCCATCCAATTCCGAGAATATTGATTTTCTGACTTTCCTGGAACCAAAAACAACAGAAAACAGGCAACTGGCACTGTGGCATCTTGTTAATAGGTTAGTCCAAGAAAGTCTATGAAAAGTACTCCAAAGTTGGAACAAAACATAAGAAAGTAGATAAAACCAAGCATGGAACATCAAAAATTATAGATACATTTGCAATGTATCACGCCTCGCGAGGCATCCTCAAAATAGGTGAGGGCTGCCGTAGAGAAGGGACAACAGCAGGGTCAACTTGCACGGTCGGGCTCCTCAATCCCCCTGCCTCGTATTTGCCGATGGCGCGCTCGATGGCATGGTGTATGACCCACCCGACCTGCTTGCGGGGTGTGTGCTTGACACGGGGCACAACCTTGTCGGCGGGAAGGCTGGCTGGAGGGAGCAGAGGAGGAGGATAGGAGGAGGCCATGGGTGTCTCCGATGGGATGGGAAGTTCAGGAGTGGCAGAGTGGGGTGATGATCGGCTCAACACGTCGATCTCGTTGGGGAACCCTAAGAGGAAGGTGATGAGCACAACAACAAGTTTTCCCTCAGTTATGAAACCAAGGTTTTCAAACCAGTAGGAGCAACGAAACACCTTCAAGGTGTTGTTTCCAACTTGGAATCCTTCACAACACAACCATAGAACTTTGCCCCAACTTACAGTGAGGTTGTCAATCTCACCGGTTTTGCTGAAAACAAAGGATTAAACGTATTGTGTGGAAGATAGTAATTTCTTGCAGAAAGTAAACAGAAAATAGTAAATAGATTTGTAGATTAATGGTAAAAAAATGGACCGGGGTCCATAGTTCACTAGAGGTGATTCTCCTTAAGATAGATGCCATGTTGGGTGAACAAATTACAGTGGGGCAATTGACAGACACCAAGAAAGCATACACGCATATACTAATCATCTTGACTCCTATGAGATTTGATTGGGCATTACAACATTATACATAAACCGTAATCCAACTTCATCTATGACTAATAATCCACCTTCAGGTTATCATATGAACCCCCTCTAGTATTAAGTTGCAAGCAACAGATAATTGCATTAAGCAAAGTGTGTAAAGTAAACAATATGATTGTTCTATGAACAAAGAATTGTTGTTTTCTCTTTAGTAGCAACAACACATCTAGTACCTTAGAGATTTCTATCACTTCCCCAGATTCCTAGAGGCATGAACCCACTATCGAGCATAAATACTCCCTCTTGGAGTTGCTAGCATCTACTCAGCCAAGATAGCTACTAACAACGGAAAGCATGCAAGATCACAAATAACATACACATGATAGAATCAATAATCAATCTGAAATAGCATCTCAATATACATCGGATCCTCGCAAACACAACATGTAGATTACAAATAGATGATCTTGATCATGGACAAAGCTCACAAGATCTAAACATGGTAGCACAAAGGAGAAGAACCAACCATCTAGCTACTACATGGACCCGTAGTCTAGGGATGAACTACTCACGCATCACACCAGAGGCAGGCATTGAAGGGAAATTGCCCGAGAGGCAATAATAAAGTGGTTATTATCTTATTCCATTTTTATGATAAATGTTTATTTTGCATGCTATAATTGTATTGATCGGAAACATCAATACATGTGTGTTTAATAAACAAAAAGGGTTCCTAGTTATGCCTCTCTTATAGACTAGCTTGTTGATTAACATGATGATCAAGGTTTCCTGATCATGGACATTGGATGTTGTTAATAACAAGGTCACACCATTGGTGGAATGATGTGATGAACATTCATCCGAAGTATAGCATTACGATCAGAGTCATTATGTTTATATTGCTATAACATCATACGAAGTAATCTTAGTCCTTAGACCATGAGATCATGTTAATTGCTAACACCGGAAGAGTATCTTGATAACATCAAACGTCACACCGTAACAGGGTGACTATAAAGGTGGGTTCAGTGCTACGAAGGTGTTATGTTGAGGCTCATGGATCAAGAGTGGGATTTGTCCAACCCGATGACGGATAGATATACTCTAGGCCCTCTCGGTGATATCACATTGAAATAGCTTGCAAGCAAGTGATGTGATCACTAGAATGTTTTATCACGGGAACGAGAAAAGAGTGCATGTCGGTAACGAGATCAAACTAGGTATGGAGATACCGATGATCGAATCTCGGACATGTAATATATCACAGGAAAAATGGATTTAGTTACTAGCATTAAAGGTTCTCACGATCACAGAAGTCATCATTGAATGTGTAGGAGTCAGTATGGATCTCCAGGTCCCGCTTCTGATTATTAATCTGAGAGGGGTATCGATCATGTCTGCATTATTCGCGAACCGTAGGGTGACACACTTAAGGTATACTGACACCATTTGGAGCAAATATGTTTCAGATAAAGATTTAAGAAAGCGCTGGAATTATTTCAATAGACACCAAAACTGTTTTGGGTGAAATTGCTGAAATTGGTTCTGCATGTAATATTGAAATGTTGCAGGGGGTTTTATGTGAATGTTTGTTAATTAAAGTAATTAAAAAAATTCTGAATAAAAATAATAAAAGAGTTTTATTAAATGAGAGAGCATTAAATTTGGAGAAATTTAATGCATTTAAAGTGGAGACTTTAAAAGAGAATGTGAAGGGGCAAATTTATGTGGAGGGAGTTACCACCACATGAATGGAGGAGGTGAAGAGCCACCTCTTCCATGCGCCGGCCATGAAGGAAGGGCACCCCCCTCCTCCTATAAAAGGCCCCCCTCTCACACCTTCATACTCACACCTCCTTGTGAAGGATCTCTCTCCCCCTCTAGTATTATTCCCCCATGGTCTCGGATTAGCGAGATACATGTTCCCGATGTTGGAATTATGCCCTAGAGGCAATAATAAAGATGTTATTATTATAATTCTTGTTCATGATAAAGTTTATATTCCATGCTAGAATTGTATTAAGCGGAAACATTAATACTTGTGTGGTTTGTGAACAACACCGTGTCCCTAGTACGCCTCTATGGACTAGCTCATTGATCAATGATGATTAAGGTTTCCTAACCATAGACATGAGTTGTCAATTGATAATGAGATCATATCATTGGAGAATGATATGGTGGATAGACCCAAACTAAGCGAAGCAATTAGATCGTGTCATTGTGTTCATCTTTGCGAAGCTTTTCCTATGTCAAATATTGTATTCCTTAGACCATGAGATAATACAACTCCCTGGTATCGGAAGAAAGCTTTGAGGTCATCAAACGTCATCCTATGAGAGGGTGATCATAAAGGTGTCTCTCAGGTGATCGGAAAGTATCTGTTGGGTTGTATGTATCGAGATGGGATTTGTCCCTCCCAAGTCGGAGAGATATACTTCGGGCCCACTCGATAATCGATATCAACACTGCTTGCAAGCATGTGGTTAAGGAGTTAATCACAAAGTGATATCGGATTACGGAACGAGTAAAGTACTTGCTGTGAACGAGATTGAACTAGGTATGACGATACCGACGATCGAATCTCGGGCAAGTAAAATATCGCGAGACGAAGGGAATATATATGGGATTGATTGAATCCTGGCATCGTGGTTCATCCGATATGATCATCGATGAATGTGTGGGAGTCAATATGGGTGCCCACACCCCGCTGTTGATTATTGATAGAAGATCATGTCTGCATATTCTCGAACCCGCAGGGTCACACACTTAACGTGTCTCAACGCTAGGATAGATTGGATAATTGGTTTATGAATTTTTGTTCGTAGTCTCGGATGGGATCCGGGATATCACGAGAGGTTCCGGAATGGTCCGGAGAATAAGATTCATATAAGGCAGTGCAGTTTTTGGAGTTCGGAATTGTTCCGGGTTAATCGGTATTGTACCGGAAGCTTCTAGAACCTTCCGGAAGGGGACCAACGTGGCCCCATCTTCCGGGAGGGGGCATGGGCCTATGAGGGAGTGTCCTGGCCGCATTGGGCCAGGGGCACAAGGCCCCATAGGGCCCAGCCGATCCTAGATAAGTTTAAATCGTTTAAACTAGAGATAAGATAGGGTTTCTAGAAGGGAGAGTTTAAATCGTTTAAACTAGAGATAGGCTTGGAGGATGGGCAAGGGCTGGCCGCACCCCCCTCTATATATAGAGGGCTGGTGCGCCCCCTCCCCCTACACACACCTTCCTCCAAACCCTAGTTGCCCTGCTGCCCTCCTCTCTCCCTCCCGACTGTTTGTAGGCGAAGCCCTGCTGCAGAAATTCTCCACCATATACACCACGCCGTCGTGTTGTAGATCCAATCTATCTCTCCACCCTACTTGCTGGTCCGAGGAAGGAGGATACGTCGAGGTGCTGCACGTGTGCATCTCACGGAGGCACCGCCACTTGTGGTGCTAGATCGGATCGGATCGCGAGGAGGAGAAGCGAGTACGACTACATCACCCATGTTCCGACGAACGTTCCGCTGTGCGAATCTTCAAGGGTATGAAGATCTAATCCAATCTCTCTCGTTGTTTGCATCTCCTAGATTAGATCTTGGCTTTTCCCTCTGTTCGCTTCCGTAGAAAATTTTGATTTACTATGCTGCGAAACCATTCAGTGGTATCAAAGCTAGATCTATGCGTAGATGTGTTTCACGAGTAGAACGCAACATGGTTGTTGCGGGCGTTGATGTTTTCCGTTGCAAGCCTCTTGTTTGTGTTCTTCTTATGGCGCGGGATAGTGAGATTGAAGCGGTCCAGGCCAACCTTACGCGACGTCGTTCGCGAGACCGGCTCCGCACTTGACGTGTGGCTTGTTCCACACATGCGGCTGGTGGATGTCAGTTTCTCTCACTATAGTTGTCATGGGATTAACACCGGAGTTTGGCAACCATAATATCACCGTTGTGGCTTTCCGTAGGTAAGAATCGTTCTTAGCATCTACTCCCATAAGCCACGTAAAACATGCAACAACAAAGTAGAGGCGTCTAACTTGTTTTTGCAGGGAGTGTTTTCTGTGATATGGTATGGCCCAAGATGTGATGTGTATATTGTATGCGATGATCATGTTTTGTAATGTTTCACGACTTGCATGTCGATGAGTACACAACCGGCAGGAGCCATATGGTTGTCTTTATAATTATGTATGACCTGCGAGTCAACTTCTTATACGCCATGTAATAGCTTTACTTTATCGCTAAGTAGTTAGCAATAGTTGTAGTTGCTATTCGTGGTGGAGGCAATCATGGTGAAGTGATGGAGATCATGCCGGAACGCACAATATGGAGATCATTGCGCGAAGATTGGCTATACCATGTCACATAAAATTATATGCATGTGATGTTTATCCTTTTATGTATCTTATTATGCTTAGATCGCGACGGTAGCATTATAAGATGATTCCTCACTTAAAGATCAAGATAAAAACTGTGTTCTCCCCAAGTATGCACCGTTGCGAAAGTTCGTCGTGTCCAAGCATCACGTGATGATCGGGTGCTATAGACTCTACGTTCACATACAACGGGTGCAAGCCAGTTTTGCACACGCGGAAATACTTGGGTCTAACTTGACGAGCCTGGCATGTACAGACATGGCCTCGGAACACATGAACCGAAAGGTTAAGCATGAGTCATATGAATGATATGATCGACACTTCGTTGTCCACCATTGAAACCACATCTCTTCTCGTGAAGATCGGATTAGGTGTGGTGAATTTGGATCGTGTTCACTAAACAACTTGAGGGATGTTGAGTTTAGTGGGAGTTCATCTAGTAATTTGATTAAAAGTTGAAGTAGTTATCATGAACATAGTCTAATTTGTACTTGCAAATATTGTAGATCAAATGGCTAAGTCCAACTTCAACTTCAACGTTTTTGCTGAGAAAGAAAAGCTTAAGAACAATGGGTCTAACTTCACCAATTGGTTCCGCAATCTGAGAATCATTCTGTCTGGAGGACAAAAGGACTATGTCCTTGAGAAAGCGTTAGGTAACCCCCCTGCTGCGACTGCGTCGGCTGATGAGAAAGCTGTCTATCAGTCGCGCAAAGATGATTATGGTGTGATTAAGAGCACCATGTTGTTTGCTATGGAACCGGAACTTCAAAATCGTTTTGAAAACTATCCCGGGCCCTTTGAGATTCTCGAAGAGTTGAAAACTATGTTCCAGACTCAGGCCCGTTCTGAGAGATATGAGATCTCTGAGAAGTTCTTTAACTGCAAGATGGAGGAAGGGAGTTCCGTTAGTGAGCACGCCATAAAGATGTCGGGCTACACTCAACGCCTTGAGCAACTGGACTGCAAGATTCCAGAGGAGCTCAAGATTGACAGGGTTCTGCAATCACTCCCTCCCAGCTACAAAAGTTTTGTAGTGACTCATAATCAGATTGGTTCCACTGATACGATCACCGAGCTCTTCGCAAAGCTCAAGGCTGCGGAGGTGGACATCAAGAAGGATAATCATGTGTTGATGGTCAACAAGCCCTCCTTTAAGAAAGGTAAAGGTGCAAAGAAGCCCTTCAAGAAAAGCGGCGGCAAGCGCGTTGCCCCTGCTGAGAAGAAGCTCAAGTCTGGACCTAAGCCGGACACTGAGTGCTTCTATTGCAAGGACAAGGGTCACTAGAAGCGCAACTGTCCGAAGTACTTAGCGGACAAGAAGGCTGGCACCATCAAAGGTATATTTGATATACATGTTATTGATGTTTTCCTTACTAGCCCTCGTTGTAGTGCCTGGGTATTTGATACTGGTTCAGTTGCTAATATTTGTAACTCGAAACAGGAGCTACGGAATAGACGGCGGCTTGCGAGGGATGAGGTGACGATGCGCGTTGGCAACGGATCAAGAGTTGATGTGATGGCCGTCGGCACGCTCTCTTTAGTTTTACCTTCGGGATTAGTTTTAAACCTTAATAAATGTTATTATGTGCCTGCGTTGAGCATGAACATTATTTCTGGATCGTGTTTATTGCAAGACGGTTATTCATTTAAATCGGAGAATAATGGTTGTTCTATTTATATGAGTAACATCTTTTATGGTCATGCACCTATTGTGAATGGTTTATTTCTTCTGAATCTCGAAAAGGATGAAACACACATCCATAACATTGAAGCTAAGAGATGCAAAGTAGATAGTGATAATACTACGTATTTGTGGCACTGTCGTCTAGGTCATATTGGTGTAAAGCGCATGAAGAAACTCCATTCTGATGGACTTTTGGAGTCTCTTGATTTTGAATCATTTGACACATGCGAACCATGCCTCATGGGCAGGATGATCAAAACCCCGTTCTCCGGAATGATGGAGCGAGCAACGGACTTGTTGGAAATCATACATACCGATGTATGCGGACCGATGAGTGTTTCGACGCGCGGTGGATATCGCTATTTTCTCACTTTTACCGATGACTTAAGTAGATATGGGTATATCTATTTAATGAAACATAAATCTGAAACGTTTGAAAAGTTCAAAGAATTTCAGAATGAAGTGGAGAACCATCGTAACAGAAAGATTAAGTTTCTACGATCCGATCGTGGGGGCGAATATTTGAGTTATGATTTTCTCACGCATCTCAAAGCAAGTGGAATCGTTTCACAACTCACGCCACCCGGAACACCACAGCGCAATGGTGTGTCTGAACGCCGGAATCGAACCCTATTAGATATGGTCCGATCGATGATGTCTCTTACTGATTTGCCGTTATCATTTTGGGGTTATGCATTAGAAACCGCTGCATTCACTTTAAATAGGGCTCCATCTAAATCCGTTGAGACGACACCGTATGAACTGTGGTTTGGTGCTAAACCTAAGTTGTCGTTTCTTAAAGTTTGGGGATGCGAAGCTTACGTCAAGAAGTTGATACCGGACAAGCTCGAACCCAAAGCGGAGAAATGCGTCTTCATAGGATACCCTAAGGAAACTATTGGGTATACCTTCTATCACAGAACCGAAGGCAAAGTGTTTGTCGCAAAGAACGGTTCCTTTCTTGAGAAGGAGTTTCTCTCGAAAGAAGTGAGTGGGAGGAAAGTAGAGCTAGACGAGGTTATTGAACCTTCTCTTGAATTGGAGAGTAGCGCAGCACCTGAAATTGTTCCAGTGCCGCCTGCACCAACAATAGAGGAAGCTGATGACAAAGATCATGAAGCTTCGGACGATGCTGCTACTGAACGTCGCAGGTCGACAAGGTCGCGTGCCCCTCCTGAGTGGTATGGCAACCCTGTCTTGACTGTCTTGTTAGTAGAAGACAGTGAACCTACGAACTATGAGGAAGCGATGATGAGCCCAGACTCTGAGAAATGGCTAGAAGCCATGAAATCCGAATTGGGATCCATGAGCGAAAACCAAGTATGGACTTTGGTAGACCCTCCTAGCGACCGAAAGGCCGTTGAGTGCAAATGGATCTTCAAGAAGAAAACGGACGCGGATAGTAATGTTACCGTCTATAAAGCACGGCTTGTTGTGAAAGGTTTTCGACAAGTTCAAGGTGTTGACTACGATGAGACTTTCTCTCCCGTAGCGATGTTTAAGTCCATTCGGATTTTATTAGCAATTGCTGCGTTTCATGATTATGAAATATGGCAAATGGATGTCAAGACTGCTTTCCTCAATGGCAACATTGATGAAGAGTTGTATATGATGCAACCCGAAGGTTTTGTCGATCCTAAGGATGCTGATAAAGTATGCAAACTTCAGCGTTCCATTTATGGACTGAAGCAAGCATCTCGGAGTTGGAACCTTCGTTTTGATCAAGTGATCAAGAGCTTTGGATTTGTTCCAAATTGCTACGAAGCTTGCATCTACAAGAAAGTGAGTGGGAGCTCGGTGACGTTTCTGGTACTATATGTGGATGACATATTGATTATCGGAAATGACATCAACATGCTTAACGATGTGAAGAGTTATTTGAACAAGTGTTTTTCAATGAAATACCTAGGTGAAGCTGCTTATATATTGGGCATCAAAATCTATAGAGATAGACAAAGACGCCTGATAGCTTTAAGCCAGAGTACATACCTAGACAAAGTTCTGAAAAGGTTCAGAATGGATAAGGCATTGAAAGGTTCAGTGCCTATGTTGTCAGGTAAGATATTGAGCAAGGCTCAGTGTCCAGCTACGGTAAATGATAGGGAAGCTATGAGCAAAGTGCCTTATGCCTCGGCCATAGGTTCCATCATGTATGCCATGCTGTGTACTAGACCGGATGTGTCCAATGTTCTTAGTTTGACGAGCAGATATCAAAGTGATCCAGGAGTGGAACACTGGACAGCCGTGAAGAACATCCTAAGGTACCTAAATAGGACTAAAGAAATGTTCTTAGTCTATGGGGGTGATGAACAGCTCGTCGTAAAAGGTTACGTCGATGCTAGTTTTGACACCGACAAGGATGATGCTAAATCTCAGACAGGATACGTGTATATTTTGAATGGAGGAGCTGTGAACTGGAGAAGCTGCAAGCAAAGCGTGGTCGCGGGATCTACAGTAGAAGCGGAATACATGGCTGCTGCAGAAGCGTCAAGTGAAGGAGTTTGGATCAGAAACTTCATCACTGAGCTTGGCGTGGTTCCAAGTGCATTGGACCCACTGGAGATATTGTGTGACAACACTGGCGCCATAGCACTCGCTAAGGAACCAAGATATCATCCAAAGACCAAGCATATCAACCGCAAGTTTCATATAATCCAAGATTATATAGCAGATGGAGATCTGAAGATCAGCAAAGTACATACAGATCTGAATGTCGCAGATCCATTGACTAAACCTCTTCCACGTGTAAAACATGATCAGCACCTCAGTGCCATGGGTGTGAGATTGTTGCCAAATGTAAAATAGATTATTGACTCTAGTGCAAGTGGGAGACTGTTGGAATTATGCCCTAGAGGCAATAATAAAGATGTTACTATTATAATTCTTGTTCATGATAAAGTTTATATTCCATGCTAGAATTGTATTAAGCGGAAACATTAATACTTGTGTGGTTTGTGAACAACACCGTGTCCCTAGTACGCCTCTATGGACTAGCTCATTGATCAATGATGATTAAGGTTTCCTAACCATAGACATGAGTTGTCAATTGATAATGAGATCATATCATTGGAGAATGATATGGTGGATAGACCCAAACTAAGCGAAGCAATTAGATCGTGTCATTGTGTTCATCTTTGCGAAGCTTTTCCTATGTCAAATATTGTATTCCTTAGACCATGAGATAATACAACTCCCTGGTATCGGAAGAAAGCTTTGAGGTCATCAAACGTCATCCTATGAGAGGGTGATCATAAAGGTGTCTCTCAGGTGATCGGAAAGTATCTGTTGGGTTGTATGTATCGAGATGGGATTTGTCCCTCCCAAGTCGGAGAGATATACTTCGGGCCCACTCGATAATCGATATCAACACCGCTTGCAAGCATGTGGTTAAGGAATTAATCACAAAGTGATATCGGATTACGGAACGAGTAAAGTACTTGCTGTGAACGAGATTGAACTAGGTATGACGATACCGACGATCGAATCTCGGGCAAGTAAAATATCGCGAGACGAAGGGAATATATATATGGGATTTATTGAATCCTGGCATCGTGGTTCATCCGATATGATCATCGATGAATGTGTGGGAGTCAATATGGGTGCCCAGACCCCGCTGTTGATTATTGATAGAAGATCATGTCTGCATATTCTCGAACCCGCAGGGTCACACACTTAACGTGTCTCGACGCTAGGATAGATTGGATAATTGGTTTATGAATTTTTGTTCGGAGTCTCGGATGGGATCCGGGATATCACGAGAGGTTCCGGAATGGTCCGGAGAATAAGATTCATATAAGGCAGTGCAGTTTTTGGAGTTCGGAATTGTTCCGGGTTAATCGGTATTGTACCGGAAGCTTCTAGAACCTTCCGGAAGGGGACCAACGTGGCCCCATCTTCCGGGAGGGGGCATGGGCCTATGAGGGAGTGTCCTGGCCGCATTGGGCCAGGGGCACAAGGCCCCATAGGGCCCAGCCGATCCTAGATAAGTTTAAATCGTTTAAACTAGAGATAAGATAGGGTTTCTACAAGGGAGAGTTTAAATCGTTTAAACTAGAGATAGGCTTGGAGGATGGGCAAGGGCTGGCCGCACCCCCCTCTATATATAGAGGGCTGGTGCGCCCCCTCCCCCTACACACACCTTCCTCCAAACCCTAGTTGCCCTGCTGCCCTCCTCTCTCCCTCCCGACTGTTTGTAGGCGAAGCCCTGCTGCAGAAATTTTCCACCATATACACCACGCCGTCGTGTTGTAGATCCAATCTATCTCTCCACCCTACTTGTTGGTCCGAGGAAGGAGGATACGTCGAGGTGCTGCACGTGTGCATCTCACGGAGGCATCGCCACTTGTGGTGCTAGATCGGATCGGATCGCGAGGAGGAGAAGCGAGTACGACTACATCACCCACGTTCCGACGAACGTTCCGCTGTGCGAATCTTCAAGGGTATGAAGATCTAATCCAATCTCTCTCGTTGTTTGCATCTCCTAGATTAGATCTTGGATTTTCCCTCTGTTCGCTTCCGTAGAAAATTTTGATTTACTATGCTGCGAAACCCTTCACCCGGTGGCTTTATCTGGAAAGGAGTTGCTGCTTCCGTTGCTTTGCTGGAGCGAGGGACGGAGGTTGTCGGGGTACCGTACATGTGTGCGATCACGGATGCACCGCTGCTTTGCGGTGCTGGACTTGGTGGTGCTGGAGCTGGATCTGATGGACGTGCAGGAGCCAGACCTGCTGGACTTCATCACGATCTTGAGATCGGCAAGTGTACGACTACATCAACCACGAGTTCCTACTCGTTAACAAAGCTCGTTGTCTTCGAGGGTAAGTTCTCCATGGATGTATGTCCACCCGTTGCTCTGTACCTAGTAGATAGATCTTGGCGTGTAGTTCACACCGTAGGAATTTTTTTTGTTTTCTATGCTGTGGACCCAACAGTGGTATCAGAGCCTGATCTATGCGTAGGTGCTTTGCACGGGTAGTACACATATGTTTTTATGTGGGCGATGATGATCATGTTATTGCTTCTTTCATGTATTTTGGATATTGGTGGCATAGTGGGATGAAGCGGCCCGGACCAACCTTACATGTCATCGTACATGAGACCGGTTCCACGACTGACATGCAACTTGTTTTGCATAAGTGGCTGGAGGGTGTCTGTCTCTCCTACTATAGTCAATATCTGATTTACAACGAGTTGCTAATAACTTAGTTATCCTTGTTGTGGTTCATGTTCGTAGGTTAGACAGGTTCTATCTCCGAAAGCCCTAAGCCACGTAAAACTTGCAATTGATAAATTAGAGGCTTCTAGTTTAGATCGTTGCTGGGCTAGTGTATTGATATGGTATTGTTGTAAGTAGATGTATGATAGATACTCTTACAACACACTCAACTTGTAAGTTCCATAGATCTTGGCCTTACACACAAAGGAATGATAGAGATCATACCACGATGCAAGTGATAGAGATCAAATGCATGGACCATATCATCTCACTTTACACATTAGATGTTAGCATCTTATACTGCTAGTTTGGCGCTTTCTGTAGCATTGTAAGATGATCCCTCTTTTAGATATCAAGATAAAAATGTGTTCTTCCTTAAGTATGCACCGTTCTATGGATCGTGTTTCGAGACATCACGTGATGACCGGGTGTTCTCAACTCTACGCTTTCATGCAACGGGTGTAAGACAGTTTTACACACGCGAATACTAAGGTTCTTACTTGGCAAGCCTAGCATGTACAGACATGGCCTCGGAACACGGACCGAAAGGTTAAGCATGAGTCACATAGTTGATGTGATGACCATATTGATGCTCGCCTTTGAAGCTACACCGACTCACGTGATGATCGAACTTGGTGTAGTGGATTTGGTTCATGTAATCACCAAAAAGGCACGAGGGATGTCGTTTTTGAGTGGGAGTTCATTTCTAATTTGGATTAGTCGAACTCAATTTGTCATAAACTAAATCGAAGTGAATTTGCATAATTTGTTGTAGTTATTGGCATCTGTTCACTACCTTATGCTTAGTTTTATTTGAGATAATAGAACTATAGAATTCTGGATATTTACTTTACGAACTGGTATCGTATTGTTTTGAATGTCAATTTAAAGTTTTTAAGTCCTATTGCAAACTTTCAGCAAACTCTATTTACTCCATGAAGTTTAATAAGTAGTATTAAATCAAGAGTAAGAATTCCAATGTTAGTATCTAAAGTATCATGTTTGCCTCCATGATTATTGATATTCAAAAAGTTGTTTTAATATCAAGATTATATTGGAGCTGGAAATTGTTTCAGAAACCATCATGCGTGAAAGATATTGTGATATCTGAAACAATGTTTTTGGTTGCATTATGATAGAGTATAATTTAGCAAAATACATGTTCTCATATTGTATGAGAATTTGTGAAGGATGGAGATGCTAGGCATCCGAATCTACCAAAAAGGTTTTGGGAACTAATATTATACTCGTGATTCTTCCTTATAGGCTATAGTAGCTTGATCATGAAAGTTGTCATGATAAGGATGAATAGAAGATGTAAGTAAAATGTTTACTACACTAATAGATTACTAAAGAATGGATTTTTGAAAGAACACCAAACATTTGATGATGGTGATCCACTTCAAAGTGCAAGTCCAAAAGTATTAGTATTTGACTATATACGCTTTGTACCATGTGTCATGTTGATGACACCACTATTGATGTTGATATATTCTTTTAAAAGAAAAGGAATTGCTGAAAGAGAATCTATAAAATATTTGGCAGAAAATAAAAGGTTGGAGATGTCCAACTTAGGTATATAGAAGATATACATGTTATGGCTATATTCCTTGCTTGTTAAACAATGTGGTTCTTAGGTATTGGATACCGGTATTGGATACCGAATTGGTTGGTATGAAGTGTCATACAGGACAACGCAATTCATGAACTACAATGGCCTAAGTAACCAGCAAGAGAATGAGTGATGATGTTCATTGAAAACAAATAAAGTGTTATTGTGTTTTTCGTTGTCATCAAACCAAGCCTTCAAGATTTGTTTAAATAATTGTTATTTTGTTCCGGTATCATGAGAATAATGGCTGTTCAAATAATTACCGTATTCCATAAAGGATGGATGAACTTTTACAAGTCTAGTTGGAGAAATCACATCCATAAACACTATTGCTAAAATGTCGCAAGGCAAATGATTGAAAGATCACTTATGAAGTCACATCGCTATTTAAATTATATTTGAAAGAAAACATGAAGAAACTCCATGTTGATGGATTTTTGGAGCCTTTGATTTTGATCAATTGACGCATGTGAGACTTTCCTTGAGATAATTGAAACTCTGTCCATAGGCCAGAGAGGAACGGATGACTAGCTTATTGGAAATTGTGCATGCTGATGTGCATAGTCCATTATGTGTAGCCATATGCGATGGATCTTTTTGCTTCATATGCTTTCTCCGAAAATTTGAGTGAATATATCTGTATATTTACTTAATAAGGAAGAAGTATGAAACATTTGAAAATTGTTCAAAGTCTTTCAAGATGAAGTGGAAAATCATTGTAACAAGAAAATAAAGAGTTTATGATTCGATCATAAATGAAGATATTTGAGTTACATGTTTAGCAAAAACACCTAAGACTTGAGGAATTGTTCCGTGATTTGTGTTTCCCGATAAACCATAGGAGTATGGCATATTCGAGAGATAAAATCAAACCATGTTTGACATGGTAAGATCAAGGGTGTCATTTATAAAACTGCCATTATGCTTTAAAGATTGAAGCTTTAGAGACTACCACTTTTACACTGAAAAGAGCACCATCGTGATCCGTTGAAATGACACCATATGAGTTATGGTTTGGGATAAAACCCGAATTGTCTTTTCTTAAATTTTGGTATGCTATGCATAAGTAAAATGTTTACAACCAAAGTCAGATAAGCACGTCTTTGTAGGTTATCCCAAAGAATTTGTTGGGAATTTCTCCGTAACACCGAGGACAAAAGAGTTTGTTACTTGGAACGTCAAGTTTCTTGAGAAGGAATTTTTCGTGAAAAGTTAAGTGGGAGGACAATAGAACTTTGATAAGGTTGTTGAACCTTAGCTATATGTGCTAAGTAGCGCAGCGCCGGAAAGTGGCCCGGTGGCGGCCACAATGCTCATTGCTCTCGTGATTACAAAAGGTGTGATCTCGGAGATTAGAGTTCCTATAGAACCGTGTGGGTCGGTAAGAATCAAATAGTAAGATTTGATAAGCAAGTCGTTATTGTTTTGACAATGATGAACTGACTACATGCAAAGAAGCGATGATGGGCCCTGACTCCATAAAATGACTAGAAGTCATAGAATTCGTGATAGTATCCATACACGAGAAATCAAGTTTCTGAACTTGGAAGACCCTCCGGAAAGGCGTGAAGCCTATCGGTCGTGTTTGGATCTATAAAGAAATAGACATGGATGTTTGACATCTATGAAATAGTCGACATGTCGAAAAGAAGTTTACGGCAATGTTCAAGGAGTTGACTATGACAAGATTTGATCTTTCATAGCGATATATAGTCTTGACGGATTAATGTAGCAACCACTACATATAAATTGGTATATGGTAGTTGAATAAACAAAACAAGGTTCTTCTAATAGAACGTACATGACATGGTCCGAAGGGTTTTGTTAATTCAAAGGGTGCTAAAAGGGCATGTAAACTTCAATAGTTGAAGTAAGCATAGCGGAGTTGGAATCTTCACCATGATGAAACTATTAAAAGAGTTTAAATTCATCAGAGATGATGAAGATGCTTGCATTTGCAAGAAATTAAGTGGGAGCGTTGAGACATATTTCTAATACATTATGTAGAGGACATATTGTTGATTGGAAATGATGTATCTTGTATCGACACAAGTTAAGAATTTCATTAAAATAAGATTTTGATGAAAGACTGGGGCAAACCCGGAATATTAGGCATCAATATCTATATGGATAGATTAAGGCGCTAATATGGTTGTGCCAGACATACATATATGAGATATTGAAAGGGTTCAATATGGAAACAACAATAAAGGTTCTTGCTGCATGGAAAGGATTGTATCAAAATTCAAGTGTTTCAACACTTGGTGAGTAAAATCACATGAAGATTTTGATCGATTATACCATGATATGTATATATCCAGAATGTCCTATGCTCTAAATGTTGTGAGCATATACCAGAATGATTCATAAGATGATCATTGGACAATAGTAAAGATATTCTTATGAGCTTTGGAAGAACTAATAATATATAATGTATAAGTGACAAATAGTTAAAGGTAGTTCATTGTAAAGTGTTACATTGATACTAGTTTTGTCACAAGATACAAATTAAATTTATCTCAATTTAGACTATGGGTGACACAATATAATGGAAAGGATGTTCCATGATAGATTTGGATGAGTTCCAAAGTTGAGATATTGTGACGGATACTACAACAAAAGGCTAAGTATATGACTGCTATAGTAGCAGCATAGGAGGGCATTTGTGTTAAGTAGTTTGTTATCAAACTAGGTGTGATTCAAAGTGGGCTAATACTATGAAGATATATTGTGTGACAATAATATCAACATATTTTGAGCCGAGCGAACTAAAGGTCTCACCAAAGGACCAAATGTATACAATGCCATTTCATTTGAGAATGAGTGATGCGTAGAGACGCAAAGACATGCAAATACACACGGACCTGAAATTGTCAGATCCGGAGATTATGTTAACCACTGGCAATAGCGTATATGCAATACCAGAAAGCCATAGGTGTTCAATACGCAAAGTTTTTCAAACTAGATTATTGACTCTAGTGCAAGTGGGAGACTGAAGGGAATATGCCCGAGAGGCAATAATAAAGTGGTTATTATCTTATTCCATGTTTATGATAAATGTTTATTTTGCATGCTATAATTGTATTGATCGGAAACATCAATACATGTGTGTTTAATAAACAAAAAGGGTTCCTAGTTATGCCTCTCTTATAGACTAGCTTGTTGATTAACATGATGATCAAGGTTTCCTGATCATGGACATTGGATGTTGTTAATAACAAGGTCACACCATTGGTGGAATGATGTGATGAACATTCATCCGAAGTATAGCATTACGATCAGAGTCATTATGTTTATATTGCTATAACATCATATGAAGTAATCTTAGTCCTTAGACCATGAGATCATGTTAATTGCTAACACCGGAAGAGTATCTTGATAACATCAAACGTCACACCGTAACAGGGTGACTATAAAGGTGGGTTCAGTGCTACGAAGGTGTTATGTTGAGGCTCATGGATCAAGAGTGGGATTTGTCCATCCCGATGACGGATAGATATACTCTGGGCCCTCTCGGTGATATCACATTGAAATAGCTTGCAAGCAAGTGATGTGATCACTAGAATGTTATATCACGGGAACAAGAAAAGAGTGCATGTCGGTAACGAGATCAAACTAGATATGGAGATACCGATGATCGAATCTCGGACATGTAATATATCGTAGGACAAAGGGATTTAGTTACTAGCGTTAAAGGTTCTCACGATCACAGAAGTCATCGTTGAATGTGTAGGAGTCAGTATGGATCTCCAGGTCCCGCTTCTGATTATTGATCTGAGAGGGGTCTCGATCATGTCTGCATTATTCGCGAACCATAGGGTTTCACACTTAAGGTATACCGACACCATTTGGAGCAAATATGTTTCAGATAAAGATTTAAGAAAGCGCTGGAATTATTTCAATAGACACCAAAACTGTTTTGGGTGAAATTGCTGAAATTGGTTCTGCATGTAATATTGAAATGTTCCAGGGGTTTTATGTGAATGTTTGTTAATTAAAGTAATTAACAAAATTCTGAATAAAAATAATAAAAGAGTTTTATTAAATGAGAGAGCATTAAATTTGGAGAAATTTAATGCATTTAAAGTGGAGACTTTAAAAGAGAATGTGAAGGGGCAAATTTATGTGGAGGGAGTTACCACCACATGAATGGAGGAGGTGAAGAGCCACCTCCTCCATGCGCCGGCCATGAAGGAGGGGCACCCCCCTCCTCCTATAAAAGGCCCCCCTCTCACACCTTCATACTCACACCTCCTTGTGAAGGATCTCTCTCTCCCTCTAGTATTATTCCCCCATGGTCTCGGATTAGCGAGATACATGTTCCCGGTGGCTTTATCTGGAAAGGAGTTGCTGCTTCCGCTGCTTTGCTGGAGCGAGGTACGGAGGTTGTCGGGGTACCGGACGTGTGTGCGATCACGGATGCACCGCTGCTTTGCGGTGCTGGACTTGGTGGTGCTGGAGCTGGATCTGATGGACGTGCTGGAGCCGGACCTGCTGGACTTCATCACGATCTTGAGATCGGCAAGTGTACGACTACATCAACCACGAGTTCCTACTCGTTAACAAAGCTCGTTGTCTTCGAGGGTAAGTTCTCCATGGATGTATGTCCACCCGTTCTCACAAAGTACATACTTAGACAAAGTTCTAAAGAAGTTTAGAATGGAAGAGAGTAAGAAGGGGTTCGTGCCCATGTTGTCAGGTAAGACCTTGAGTAAGACTCAAAGTCCGGCTACGGCAGAAGATAGAGAAAAGATGAATAATATTCCCTATGCCTCGGCCGTAGGTTCTATCATGTATGCCATGCTGTGTACAAGACCGGATATAGCACATGTTGTTAGTTTGACTAGCAGATATCAAAGTGGTCCTGGAATGGAGCACTGGACAGTGGTCAAGAATATCCTAAAGTACCTGAATAGGACTAAGGATATGGTTCTTTCTTATGGAGGTGATGAACAGCTTGTTGTAAACGGTTACACTGATGCTAGTTGGAACACCGATCCAGATGACTCGAAGTCACAGTCTGGATACGTATTTATTTTTAATGGTGCTGCAGTGAGCTGGAGGAGTGCCAAGCAAAGCGTTGTGGTGAAATCTTCAACTGAATCGGAATACATAGCTGCTTCGGAGGCTACACAAGAAGCCATATGGATGAAGGAGTTCATTACTGAACTTGGCGTGGTTCCTAGTGCGTTGGACCCGATGGCCATCTACTATGACAACACAGGTGCCATAGCTAATGCACAGGAGCCAAGGTCACATAGCAAGCTGAAGCACATCAAGCTACGTTTCCATGCTATTCGCGAGTATGTCCGAGATGGTGACATAAAGATTTGCAAAGTACACACTGATCTGAATGTGGCAGATCCGTTGACTAAACCTCTCCCTAGAGCAAAGCATGACCAACACCAGAACGCCATGGGTGTTAGGTATATTACCATGTAATCTAGATTATTGACTCTAGTGCAAGTGGGAGACTGTTGGAGATATGCCCAAGAGGCAATAATAAAAGTGGTTATTATTATATCTTTGTGTTTATGATGAATGTTTACATCCCATGCTATAATTGTATTATAAGGAAACACTAATACATGTGTGTTCTGTAAACATAAAAGTGTCCCTAGTAAGCCTCTTGTTGAACTAGCTTGTTGATTAATAGATGATCATGATTTCCTGATCATGGACATTGGATGTCATTAATAACAAGGTTATATCATTAGGAGAATGATGTGATGGACACACACCCATAGTAAGTGTAGAATAAGATCAAGTCATTAAGTTCGTATTGCTATAAGCTTTCAAATGCATAGTAACCTAATCCTTCGACCATGAGGTTATGTTAATCACCATCACCGGATGGGTACTTTGATGACATCAAACACCGCTTCATAATTGGGTGGTTATAAAGGTGTCATTGGGTATTCTAAAAGTATGTGTTGAAGCGCATGGACCAAGATTGGGATTTGTCCATCCATATGACGGATAGATATGCTCTGGGCCCTCTCGGTGGAATGTCATCTAGTTAGCTTGCAAGCATGTGACTAGGTCACAAGGGATGACATAACATGGAACGAGTAAAGAGTACTTATCAGTAATGAGGTAGAACTAGGTATGGAGATACCGATGATCAAACCTCGGATAAGTAGAATATCGCGTGACAAAGGGAATTGGTTTCGTATGTTAATGGTTCTATCGATCACAAAGTCATCGTTGAGTATGTGGGAGCCGTTATGGATCTCCAGATCCCGCTGATGGTTATTGATAGGAGAGGTGTCTCCATCATGTCTGCATATTCACGAACCGTAGGGTGACACACTTAAGGTTCGAAGTTGTTTCAAGTAGATATGGAATGTGCGTTGGAGACCGAATGTCGTTCGGAGTCTCGGATTGGATCCGGGACATCACGAGGAGATCCGGAATTTTCCGGAGAATGAGATTCATATATTGGGGATCATTTTCTAAGTTAGGAAATGTTCCGGAGTATTTGTATGGGGATTCTAGAAGGTTTCGGAATGTTCCGGAAGGTTCTAGGAGATTTCTTGGAGTTTGCTTGAAAACCAAGAAAGGATCAAGGAGTCCTTGTGGGGCAAGACGAGGAGTCGTGGGGGAGGAGGACTCCTCCCCCCTCCCAATCTGCCGGCCAAGGAAGGGAGGGGAGTCCTACTAGGACTCCCCCTCCCATGGCGCCTCCCTCCTTTAAATAGAGGGGTGGGGGCGCCACCCCCTTGCCCCCTACACATCAAACCCTAGTCGTCGCCTCTCTCCTCCTACTTCCCTCTGCTCAGGCTTAGGCGAAGCCCTGCAGAATTCTCTACTCCACCACCACCACCACACCGTCGTGTTGCTGGGATTCCGTGGAGAAGATCTACTACCTCCGCTGCTCGCTGGAACGGGGAGAGGAAGGTCTGCTTCGACTCCGCACGTGTGACCGACTGTGGAAGCGCTGCCGGAACGCGGCGCCGGAAGGGTCGTCCACACGATCTTGAGATCGGCAAGTGATCGACTACATCAACCACGAGATCCAATCTCGTAACGCTTTCGGGTCTACGAGAGTTAGTACAGATCTATCTCGTTGCACATGTCTAATAGATTAGATCTTGGCTTTTATCTAGATTAGATCTGGGTTTTGTTCGTTCTTGCGGTAGAAATTTTTTGTTTTCCATGCTACGAACCCATCAGTGGTATCAGAGCCGTATCTACGCGTAGATCTGTTGCACAAGTAGAACACAATGGTTTTGTGGACGTTGGTGCTCGTGCCGTCTTTTGCTTTGTGTACTTTGCATCTTGCGGTATGGTGGGATGAAGCGGCTCGAGCTAACCTTACATGTCATCGCACATGAGACTTGCTCCACGCTTGACGTGTAACTTGCTTTGCACAAGTGGCTTTGCGGGTGTCTGTCTCTCCCACTATAGTATAGATCCAATTTACACTTTGCACTTGAGAGCACTTGTATCAACGTTGTGGTTCAGTTTCGTAGGTAAGATCCGCTCTTATTCGAAAGCCCCAAACCACGTAAAACATGCAAAGAAAATTAGAGGCGTCTAACTTGTTTTTGCAGGGGTTTTGTGATGTGATATGGCCATCATGTGATTGTGATTATATTTGATGTATGCAATGATCCTTGTTGTAATATGGCAACCGACAGGAGCCTAATGGTTGTCTTTAATTCTGTTAAGACCTGCGTGTCAATTCATCTTGTAATAGCTTTATTCCAAGTAGTTGTAATAGTTGATGGTGATGATGGACAACCATGAAGCGGCGCCACTGACCTTGACGCAATGCTGGTGATGATGGAGATCATGTTCGTGCTTTGGAGATGGAGATCAAAGGCATAAGAAGAAAGGGCCATATCATATCACACTAATTATGAATTGCCCGTGATATTAATCCTTTATGCATCTTGTATTGCTTAGATCGCGACGGTAGCATTATAAGATGATCCCTCTCACTAAATATCAAGTAATAAAGTGTTCGTCCTTAGTTGGCACCGTTGCTAAGACTCGTCGTCTCGAAGCATCTCGTGATGATCGGATGTGATAGATTCTACGTGTGCATACAACGAGTGCAAGCCAGATTTGCACATGAGGAAACTAAGGTTAATCTTGACGAGCCTAGCATGTACAGACATGGTCTCGGAACACGTAATACCGAAAGGTAGAGCACGAGTCATATAAATGATATGATGAACATGAAGATTGTTCACCGATGAAACTACATCTTCTCTCGTGAAGATCGGACTTGGTGTAGTGGACTTGGTTCGTGTAATCACTAAGACAATGTGAGGGATGCTGTTTTGAGTGGGAGTTAACCTAGTTAATTTAAGAATTAAAATTGAAGTCAATTTATCATAAACTTAGTCTAAACTACTTGCAAATTTGTTGTAGATTATGGCGAACCTCTCCATCAGTTTCAATGCGTTCCTAGAGAAAGAAAAGCTTAAGAACAATGGAAGCAACTTCACGGACTGGCTCCGTGGTCTGAAGATTGTCCTCAGGGCTGGTCAGATGACCTATGTGCTCGAAGCACCGCTAGGTGACCCACCTGCAGAAGATGCCACCGATGACGTAAAGAATGTTTACGCCACTCGGAAAAATCATTACTCCACAGTTCAGTGTGCCATCCTGTACGGTTTAGAAACGGAGCTTCAGAAGCGCTTTGAGCACCACGACCCGTTCGAGATCATTAAGGAGCTCAAGCTCATTTTTGAGACTCACGCGGCCATGGAGAGCTATGAGGCCTTCAAAAAGTTCTTTAACTGTAAGATGGAAGAGGGAAGCTCCATTAGCGAGCACGTGCTCACCGTGTCTGGGCACGCAAACAAGCTCCAAGAGTTGGGGATAACGATTCCTAATGAGTTAGGGATTCACCGTGTCCTCCAATCACTGCCACCGAGTTATAAGAACTTTGTGATGAACTACAATATGCACTGCATGAACAAGACGTTGCCTGAACTATCATCCATGCTGAAAACTGTTGAAGTGGAGATCAAGAAGGAGCACCAAGTGTTGATGGTCAATAAGACCACCAATTTCAAGAAACAGGGCAAGCCTAAGAAAACGGGCAACTTTAAGAAGGACGGCAAGAAAGCTGCCGCACCTGCTAAGAAGCCCAAGGCTGGTCCTAAGCCTGAAACTGAATGCTTCTACTGCAAGGGTGCTGGTCACTGGAAGCGTAACTGCCCCAAGTACCTGGCGGATCTGAAGAACGGCAACATCAAGAAGAAAGGTATATTCGATATACATGTTATTGATGTGTATCTTACTAGTAATCATAGTAGTGCCTGGGTATTTGATACTGGTTCGGTTGCTCATATTTGTAACTCGAAACAGGAGCTGCGGAATAAACGAAGACTGGCGAGAGACGAGGTGACGATGCGCATTGGAAATGGTTCCAAGGTTGATGTGATCGCCGTCGGCACTCTCCCTCTACATCTACCTTCGGGATTAGTTTTAAATTTGAATAATTGTTATTTGGTGCCTGTGTTAAGCATGAACATTATATCTGGATCTTGTTTATTGCGAGACGGTTACTCTTTTAAGTCTGAGAATAAAGGTTGTTCGATTTATATGAGTAATATCTTTTATGGTAATGCACCTGAGATGAATGGTTTATTCTTATTGAATCTCGATAGTAGTGATACACATGTTCACAACATAGATGCTAAACGAATAAAATTGAATGATAATTCTACATACATGTGGCACTGTCGTCTTGGTCACATTGGAGTGAAGCGTATGAACAAACTCCATTCTGATGGACTTCTTGAATCACTTGAAAGATGCGAAGCATGTCTAATGGGAAAAATGACTAAGACTCCATTTTCTGGGATAATGGAGCGAGCTACAGACTTATTGGAAATAATACATACCGATGTGTGCGGTCCAATGAGTGTAGCATCACGTGGTGGATATCGTTATGTTCTCACTTTCACGGATGACTTAAGTAGATATGGGTATGTCTACCTTATGAAACATAAGTCCGAAACTTTCAAGAAGTTTAAGGAATTTCAAAGTGAAGTGGAAAATCATCGTAACAAGAAGATTAAGTTTCTGCGTTCTGACCGTGGAGGTGAATATCTAAGTTATGAGTTTGGCATGCATTTAAAGAAATGTGGAATACTTTCGCAGTTGACACCGCCGGGAACACCACAGCGTAATGGTGTGTCCGAACGTCGTAATCGAACTCTCTTAGATATGGTTCGGTCTATGATGTCTCTTACAGATTTACCACTATCGTTTTGGGGCTATGCATTAGAGACAGCCGCATTCACTTTAAATAGGGCACCATCTAAATCCGTTGAAACGACACCGTATGAATTGTGGTTTGGTAAGAAACCTAAGTTGTCGTTCCTTAAAGTTTGGGGTTGCGAAGCGTATGTAAAGAAGTTACAACCTGATAAGCTTGAACCCAAAGCGGAGAAATGCGTCTTCATAGGATACCCTAAAGAAACAATTGGGTATACCTTCTATCATAGATCCGAAGGCAAAGTTTTCGTTGCCAAGAATGGATCCTTTCTTGAGAAGGAGTTTCTCTCGAAGGAAGTGACTGGAAGGAAAGTAGAACTCGACGAGGTTATTGAACCTTCTCTCGGAGTTGAGAGTAGTGCAGCACCGGAAGATGTTTTTGTGCCGCCTGCACCAATTGGAGAGGAAGCTCATGATGGTGATCATGAAACTTTGAACGAAGTTACTGCTGAACCTCGCAGGTCAACAAGGGTTCGTACCACTCCTGATTGGTATGACTCTGCCTTGAATGTCATGTTGGTGGACAACACTGATGACCCTGCGACGTATGAAGAAGCTATGGTGAGCCTAGATTCCGACAAATGGCTAGAAGCCATGAAATCCGAGATGGGATCCATGTACGAAAACCAAGTATGGACTTTGGTGGACTTACCAGATGGCCGTCAGGCTGTCGAGAACAAATGGATTTTCAAAAGAAAAACAGATGCTGATGGTAATGTTACCGTCTATAAAGCTCGACTTGTCGCGAAAGGGTTCCGACAAATTCAAGGAGTTGACTACGATGAGAATTTCTCACCAGTAGCGAAGCTAAAGTCTGTAAGGATTTTGTTATCAATTGCTGCATATTTCGATTATGAGATTTGGCAGATGGATGTCAAAACGGCGTTCCTTAATGGTGACATTGAGGAAGAGTTGTATATGGTACAACCCAAGGGTTTTGTCGATCCTAGTGATGCTGACAAGGTATGCAAACTTCAGCGCTCCATTTATGGACTGAAGCAAGCATCCCGGAGTTGGAATCAACGTTTTGATAAAGTAATCAAAAACTTTGGATTTATACAAACTTATGGAGAAGCTTGTATTTACAAGAAAGTGAGTGGGAGCTCTGTAGCATTCCTAGTACTATATGTAGATGACATATTGTTGATTGGGAATGATATAGAACTTTTTAATAGCGTCAAAACCTATTTGAATAATAGTTTTTCAATGAAGGATCTTGGCGAAGCAGCATATATTCTAGGCATCAAGATTTATAGAGATAGATCAAGACGCCTAATAGCGCTTTCACAAAGTACATACTTAGACAAAGTTCTAAAGAAGTTTAGAATGGAAGAGAGCAAGAAGGGGTTCGTGCCCATGTTGTCAGGTAAGACCTTGAGTAAGACTCAAAGTCCGGCTACGGCAGAAGATAGAGAAAAGATGAATAATATTCCCTATGCCTCGGCCATAGGTTCTATCATGTATGCCATGCTGTGTACAAGACCGGATATAGCACATGTTGTTAGTTTGACTAGCAGATATCAAAGTGGTCCTGGAATGGAGCACTGGACAGTGGTCAAGAATATCCTAAAGTACCTGAATAGGACTAAGGATATGGTTCTTTCTTATGGAGGTGATGAATAGCTTGTTGTAAACGGTTACACTGATGCTAGTTAGAACACCGATCCAGATGACTCGAAGTCACAGTCTGGATACGTATTTATTTTTAATGGTGCTGCAGTGAGCTGGAGGAGTGCCAAGCAAAGCGTTGTGGTGAAATCTTCAACTGAATCGGAATACATAGCTGCTTCGGAGGCTGCACAAGAAGCCATATGGATGAAGGAGTTCATTACTGAACTTGGCGTGGTTCCCAGTGCGTTGGACCCGATGGCCATCTACTATGACAACACAGGTGCCATAGCTAATGCACAGGAGCCAAGGTCACATAGCAAGCTGAAGCACATCAAGCTACGTTTCCATGCTATTCGCGAGTATGTCCGAGATGGTGACATAAAGATTTGCAAAGTACACACTGATCTGAATGTGGCAGATCCGTTGACTAAACCTCTCCCTAGAGCAAAGCATGACCAACACCAGAACGCCATGGGTGTTAGGTATATTACCATGTAATCTAGATTATTGACTCTAGTGCAAGTGGGAGACTGTTGGAGATATGCCCAAGAGGCAATAATAAAAGTGGTTATTATTATATCTTTGTGTTTATGATGAATGTTTACATCCCATGCTATAATTGTATTATAAGGAAACACTAATACATGTGTGTTCTGTAAACATAAAAGTGTCCCTAGTAAGCCTCTTGTTGAACTAGCTTGTTGATTAATAGATGATCATGGTTTCCTGATCATGGACATTGGATGTCATTAATAACAAGGTTATATCATTAGGAGAATGATGTGATGGACACACACCCATAGTAAGTGTAGCATAAGATCAAGTCATTAAGTTCGTATTGCTATAAGCTTTCAAATGCATAGTAACCTAATCCTTCGACCATGAGGTTATGTTAATCACCATCATCGGATGGGTAATTTGATGACATCAAACACCGCTTCATAACTGGGTGGTTATAAAGGTGTCATTGGGTATTCTAAAAGTATGTGTTGAAGTGCATGGACCAAGATTGGGATTTGTCCATCCATATGACGGATAGATATGCTCTGGGCCCTCTCGGTGGAATGTCATCTAGTTAGCTTGCAAGCATGTGACTAGGTCACAAGGGATGACATAACATGGAACGAGTAAAGAGTACTTATCAGTAACGAGGTAGAACTAGGTATGGAGATACCGACGATCAAACCTCGGATAAGTAGAATATCGCGTGACAAAGGGAATTGGTTTCGTATGTTAATGGTTCTATCGATCACAAAGTCATCGTTGAGTATGTGGGAGCCGTTATGGATCTCCAGATCCCGCTGATGGTTATTGATCGGAGAGGTGTCTCCATCATGTCTGCATATTCACGAACCGTAGGGTGACACACTTAAGGTTCGAAGTTGTTTCAAGTAGATATGGAATGTGCGTTGGAGACCGAATGTCGTTCGGAGTCTCGGATTGGATCCAGGACATCACGAGGAGATCCGGAATTGTCCGGAGAATGAGATTCATATATTGGGGATCATTTTCTAAGTTAGGAAATGTTCCGGAGTATTTGTATGGGGATTCTAGAAGGTTTCGGAATGTTCCGGAAGGTTCTAGGAGATTTCTTGGAGTTTGCTTGAAAGCCAAGAAAGGATCAAGGAGTCCTTGTGGGGCAAGACAAGGAGTCATGGGGAAGGAGGACTCCTCCCCCCTCCCAATCCGCCGGCCAAGGAAGGGAGGGGAGTCCTACTAGGACTCCCCCTCCCATGGCGCCTCCCTCCTTTAAATAGAGGGGTGGGGGCGTCACCCCTTGCCCCCTACACATCAAACCCTAGCCGCCGCCTCTCTCCTCCTACTTCCCTCTGCTCAGGCTTAGGCGAAGCCCTGCAGAATTCTCTACTCCACCACCACCACCACACCGTCGTGCTGCTGGGATTCCGTGGAGAAGATCTACTACCTCCACTGCTCGCTAGAACGGGGAGAGGAAGGTCTGCTTCGACTCCGCACGTGTGACCGACTGCGGAAGCGCTGCCGGAACGCGGCGCCGGAAGGATCGTCCACACGATCTTGAGATCGACAAGTGATCGACTACATCAACCACGAGATCCAATCTCGTAACGCTTTCGGATCTACGAGGGTTAGTACAGATCTATCTCGTTGCACATGTCTAATAGATTAGATCTTGGCTTTTATCTAGATTAGATTTGGGTTTTGTTCATTCTTGCGGTAGAATTTTTTTGTTTTCCATGCTACGAACCCATCAGTAAGTACATGTGTATCATAGAGAACCGCCAACGGTGTACCCCTTGCCCGATGATACGGAAGAATCCCCATATCAAAATGACAAGGCAAGCAGAAAATGAGCATCTCAGCATCCTTTTATTTCCTATTTGCATAGGTATCTTTTTTTTCTTCTTTTTTTCTCTCTTTTTTTCCTTTCCTATTTGCATAGGCTCTTTTTTATATAGGGTGCTTCATAGATTGCTCACTATGGTTATGCTGCAAGTTTCCACCATGATTAGGCATGGATTAGACCAGCCGCCCAGGCGTTTCTCTAACACATATACGAACTCCATGAGCCTTAAAAGCTCCCCTTTCATTTCACACTGCCGGGATCCATAAGCAAAAGAACATGATATCAACTAAATAAAGTGCAATGTTGAAAGCGTTCCCCATGATAGCATGGTTCTGCTAATCCACAACTTACAAAACGCAAGCATATACGCAACATAGATGGGCACAATGGTTCAAGTTTATTAAGTGCAAGAAAAGTAAAGTGTGCTGTCAAGTTCGTGAGAGCTTTAATCACTAATTTTCACATAACAAGTTTAATTCAGAAGGTAGATAAAAACATGAATATACTTGGAATAGCAAATGCTAATAGGTAGGTATGGTGGACTCTTTGGAATAACTTGGTTTTATTTGGAGTTGGATGCATGAGTGGAACTCATACTTGGTATGGAGGCTAGCAAAAGACTGGGAGCGACCAACTAAGAGAGCAATAATGGCCATAATCATGCAAAGCGACAAAACATTATTAATTAAAGCATAAAGTGATATTACAAGTCGAAAACTAAATGATCATAGAGGCTATGGTGACTTGTTGTAGTCTTAACATGGTGTGAGCATGCGCCAAGTCAACCCAAATAAAGCATTAAAGGAGAATACCACAATATTATGCCTTAATATGCTAAAACAACGCATGATTCTTTCAAGGCACATTAAGCAATCTCAGTTGTGTATAAAAAGTCATGGTACAACAAAAATCACTAAGCATAAAGCCAAAACAATATCAAGCATGACATGATAAAGTCTAAGTCACAGTCAAAAACAAGCTCCGATTATACCACTTAAGCATGAACTTTCCTACTCTTTTCCAATTCAAATCAACTTATTTGAAAACTAATGTATTAATGCGTGGGTCCAACCAACTTTATTTAAGCAAACCAAGCAAACGAAAACTAAAAACGAATATGAAGACGCTCCAAGAACAACACAATTATGCATGAAACAATAAAAATGAAGTGTTTGGAAGAAACCTGAAATTTTTATTGATGAAGAAGGGGATGCCTTGGGCATCCCCAAGCTTTGACGCTTGTACTTCTTGAATATTTCTTGGGTAACACGGGTGGCATCCCCAAGCTTGAGCTTTTGTCCATACTTCATCTTATCACATTACTCTTCCCTACACTTTAAATTTTCCTTTATACAAAACTTCACACAATCTTCATTAGCAACATTAGTGTACTCAAGATAATAAGTCTTTTTGGTTCAGTTCCAACACAAGTAAAACTTCCATTAAAACAAAAGCTACTGAAGCACTTCCTTTAAAAAGTTCAAATGATCAAAGAGAACTGAAAGAGAAAGAGATTAAGTGGCAAATGCAAATAATGGCAGAAATCTGTCAAAACAGACCAGTAGGTAAAAACCAATTTTTTCGAAGACCTTGTGTTGCTCAAATCGAAAAGTGTTGAACTAACGAAAGTTGGCAAACAACCTGGGGCAGAAACACAAAACATTACAGCTCAAACCAATGTACATATATTTTTCATGAATTTGTATAGTGAAGCACAAAAATCTGTTTCGGGACAACAACTTTCCCAAGCATTACTTCTCTCTCATTAGAGGTTACTCTTGGCACAAAAACCACACAAAAATGATAAGGAGAGGTTATTACTGAAGCAATAACTTCCAAGACTCAACAAAAGTTTCCTAACACAATTTGGGTTATCTCCCAATAAGTGCTTTTCTTTAACGCCTTTGAACGAGTCATAAGAAGCAAGAAAAGAATCAAGTATTCTCAAATGAAGAAGCATTAAGGGAAAATTTTGTTTTAATAGGAGAGGCAAAAGGAATCTTCTCTCTCTTTTTAGGGAAGTGTTCTATACCTTTCTTGAGTGTAAATTGATATTTAATGGTGTCTTCTTTCATATCAATAATGGCACCAACAGTTCTAAGAAAAGGTCTTCCCAAAGTAATAGGACAAGAAGCATTGCATTCAACATCCAACACATAGAAATCAACGGGGACATAGGCATTGTTAACCATAATAAGAACATCATTAATACTCCCCATGAGTTTCTTTTTAGCAGTATCATCAAGTTGAATATTTAAATAACAATCTTTCAATGGTGGCAAATCAAGCATTTCATAAATCTTTCTAGGCATAATAGAAACACTACTATCAAGATCACATAAAGATTTGAGATCCAAATCATTCACTTTCATATTAATGATGGGTTCCCAACCATCTTATAATTTCATAGGAATATAAGCTTTATGTTTCATCTTTTCTTCTTTAATTTTTATGAGAGCATCAATAATGTGTTTTGTAAAGGCCATATTCATAGCACTAGCATTAGGACTTTTAGCAAGCTTTTGTAGGAACATAATTACTTCAGAGATATTGCAACCATCAAGATCAAAATTATAATTATCATCTAAAGTAGTAGAGCTATTGTTTCCCATATTTCGAAGAATTTCAGCATTTTTATTAGAAAAGGTTCCATTGGGTTTACTAGCTTCAACATTAGTGATAGTGATAGTAGAAATACTAATATTTCTAGCAATTTCATCTTCTCTTTCCCACTTAGCATGCAATTCAGCTAACAGTCTAACATTTTCATCAATTCTAACTTGTATGGCATTAGTAGCAGCAAAGGGATTTTCAATGGTTTCAGGTTTAGCAGCCATTTTATTAATTAAAGAGGATTGTGCTTCAGACAAAGATGATATATTTCTTTTAGCATTAGAAAGTTTTAATTGCAAAGTAGGAATTTCCCTATTTAAACTCTCAAGTTGATGACTAATATTTTTCAAACTAGTAGATTGTTCCACCATAGTTTTAGTAAGTAATTTATTCTGCTCATATTGCATTGCATGAAGTTTTTAGTGGCTCTTTCAACTTATGATGTTCTTTCTTCACTAGGTATTCCAGGTTTACCATGATAACCATAAGTATTATTAGGAGGATAAGGCCTATAATTATTATTACCAAAATTATTCATGTAGGCATTGTTGCTAAAGTTATTGTTTCTAATAAAGTTCACATCAACTTGCTCTTCATGAGCAACCAAAGAGGCTAAGAGAACATGATTTGGATCAATATGAGCTTTCCCATTAACAAGCATAGACATAACAACATCAATTTTATTACTCAAGGAGGAGGTCTCTTCAATAGAATTTACCTTCTTACCTTGCGGAGCTCTCTCAGTGTGCCATTCAGAATAGTTGACTGATGACCACAAGTATAGGGGGTGTATCGCAGTATTTTCGATAAGTAAGAGTGTCGAACCCAATGAGGAGCAGAAGGTGTTGGCTAGTGGTATGGATCAGGAATTCTCTGCAAATACTTAGCAAACTGATTTTTAGGGTTTTCTGATAAAGCAAGCAAACAAAGTACGAGTAAATAAAAGACAGTAGGAATAAATGCAGTAAGTGGCCCAATCCTTTATGCAGCAAAGGACAAGCCGGTCGTATTACTTAAGATGACCAAACGTTCTCGAGGATACATGGGAAGACTGTCAAGTGCTTTCGCTTCATATAGCTGATTAATCTTCTCTAGCTTGCTAAGTGTTGTGTGGGTGAACCTGTGCTAATGTACCGCCCCATCCAAGACTAATACATACTTGTGATTAAACCCCTTGCAAACAACTATAAGTACAAGAAAGTATTTAAGGTAGAAACCTAACCACAGCTTTAAGCTCTAAGACCCTTACGTCCCTTGTGCAATGGTTTCCTAACGGGGGTTCAGGTTTCTGTCACTCCGGCAACCCCTACGATTAGTAGCCAAATACACAATGCATTCCCCTAGGCCCATATAGGTGAAGTGTCATGTAGTCGACGTTCACATGACACCACTATAAGAAGTACACCACAACTTAAATAACAATCTATTGAATCTTTCTCAACGCAACTCCACTACTAACAACAAGACTTCTCCCATGTCCTCGGTAACAAAAGGAACTACTCACAAGACATCATATGGATCATGATCAGAGATGGAATAATGATGTATAACAATCTGAACATAAACAATAATTCAATGGTTCACTCAATAGCATCAACTACAAAGAGTAATCAACACCAGGAAAATTTCCCCTATGAACTAATGCAAGATTCAACGCAATTGTTACAGCAATATGGAGATGGTGATGAGGGTGTTGATGGTGATGATGGTGGTGATGATGATCCCGATGAAGTCCAGCTTGATGGTGGTGTTGATGGCGACGATCTCCCCTATCCGGGAAGGAATTCCCCTGGCAGAAATCTGTCTGCCGGAGAGATCTTTCTCTCTCGGTGTTTTCCGCCCCGCAGAGGCGGCGAAATCTTTCTATGGTCGCTCCCCGAGTCTTAGGGTTTCGGGAGGTTGATATACGCTAGAGGGGAGAGGCTGGAGTGGGCCAGGGTGGCCACACCACCTCCAGGCGCGACCTAGGCATGCCCGCGCCATGGGGTGGTGTGGGCCTCCTGTGGCCCACCTCCACTCCATCTTCTGGCATCCTTAGTCTTCTAGAAAAATAGGATTTTCCGTATATTTTCCCGGATTTTCTGATCTTCGCGAATTTTGCCTCCAAAGAGCACCTTTTCCATTAGAATCCTGACTACAACGGTCCATGCTCCAAAAGTCATCAACCATGCAAAAACAGATGAAATAACATAAGTATCACCTCTCAGTACGAAATATATAAATGAATAATAGTGAATTAAGACATAGAGTAGTGATGCAAAATGGACGTATCAACTCCCCCCAAGCTTAGACTTTGCTTGTCCCCAAGCGAAACTGAGCTCAATAAACATGGCCTCAGGTTTATGGAGTGAAGAGTCGATAAAAGAATACGGACAAGAAGCATCACATCCATCAAGTGCATAGATCATAATAGAAGACAACTCACTATTATATAACTTAACTTGCAATGAGTAAAGGAAACACAATAAAGATACATAAAGTGAATCATAATTGGTAATGGAAAACTTAGCTCTTGGTCGAAGAATAGTTGATAATTTGCTGGAGTTCACAAATAGCTGGTTTTTCAATGAAAGCTTTCAAAGTAGTAAACATCAAGATAAGAGCAATGTGAAAAACAAGGAACATAAGACATGATTGAATAAATCATCATATGAATGAATGAAACACAACAACTCAAAATACTTGCTGAGATAGAGAGGAAGTAGGTTTACTGACTCAACTACAAAGTAAAAGAAAGGCCCTTCAAAGAGGGAAGCAGGGATTTCAAGTCTCATAAAGAGCTCCCAAAAATTATGATACTTACTAGCTTTCAGCTCTCATTGCCCCTATCATAGGCATCTTTAGGTGATTAAGGTTAAAGTGATCAAATATGAGGATATGCATTGACAAGTTGTAAATTGCGAATCTCATGTCCCTTGAATACGAGGGCCGATCCTCATGCTACTCAAGTTTAGTCACCGGTAAGTTCTTGTCATTGTAAGCATATGTGTATCATAGAGAACCGCCAACGGGGTACCCCTTGCCCGATGATACGGAAGAATCCCCATATCAAAATGACAAGGCAAGCAGACAACAAGTATCTCAGCAATCTTCTTATTTACCATGGGAATATGGTGCTTTTTTCTCTCTTTCCTCTTTTCATAATATCTTTTTTTTCTTTTCTCTTTTTCTCAATCTCTGTCTTTTTTATAAGAAGAATGCTTCATAGATACTCGTTATGGTTACGCTGCAGGTTTCCACCATGCCAGCATGGATTAGACCAGCGGCCCAGGCATTTCTCTAACACACATGCATAACTCCATGGACTTACAAGCTCCCCTTTCATTTCACACCGACGACATCCATAGACAAAAGAACATGATATCAACTTGGTACAAAGTACCAGTGCAATGTTGAAAGCGTTCCCCATGACAACATGGTTCTGCTAATTCACAACTTACAAAGCGCAAGCATATACGCAACATAGGTAAGCACAATGGTTCAAGTTTATTAAATGTAAGAAAGTAAAGTGTGCCATCAAGTTCGTGAGAGCTTTAATCAATAATTTTCACATAACAAGTTTAATTTGGGAGGTAGATAAAACAAGAATTTACTTGGAATAGCAATAATGCTAATAGGTAGGTATGGTGGACACAAATGGCAAAGGTTTTGGATTAAAGGAGGTAGATGCACGAGAAGAATACCCTCTCAGTACAGGTTTTTGGCTAGCAAGGCTGGGTAGCAAGTACAAGAGTTGAAGGAAACAAACAAACATACAAGTGATAAAGAAAAACATGCAATCTTCCTTGGAAGCACAAAAGATCTTAACTAGAGAATACTAGACTTATGAGCAAATCAAGAAAGAAAGATGATGAAATTATTTTTCTTTAGAGTACTTCTATCTTTTTCTTTTCAACTCTCAAAAAGGTGTTGCTACTGACCGGGCCAGGTTTGCCAAAACCAACTAAATTAACTCAATGATCCCAAAGTGATACCAATACTAACAACAAGATCAATCATATAACCACGAATTGAAAACTAATATAAGCTATGCAAAAGAGTGAATGATAGAACTTCTCATTAATATTCCATAATGGCAACTCACACCAAGAGATACACATCTAACGAGAGAGGGGACACTTCCATAATGCAAACCATACTACATAATAACTCCTCTATTCATGATATGACTCTACTAATAAGGAAAAAAGATAGAAGATAGTGATGTGATACCGCGGCACTCCCCCAAGCTTGGAATAAACCAAGGGGATGCCAAACCTGATGACGAGTTACTCCTTCGGTGGTGGTGGTATCCTCTTGATGAGCTCCTTGATCAGTTTCCCAAAGTCCTCAATCTCGAAGGTGAGAGTACGAATCAACTTCGAGTTGTGCTCAATACGGCCCGTGATCATTTTAGTTCGCGGATCCCAGCTCTCGTGATTCTTCTTCCGATCTTCCTCCTTGAAGTCTTCTTTTCCTGCATGGTTATGGATGAAGGTATGGAAGGGATCCTTGGTGTGTGGAGGAAGTGACCTTGGAGCCAATCTGTGACGGGGAACTTTCCCCCCAGTCTGCATCCGTGCCGTCCTTCTAACCCTAGCAGGTTTCACCACTCCGATGCTTGCAATGGTAGTGCCGGTTTGCGGATGTTGGCCTTTCTCCTCTTCACCTTCACTCTTGATCTCCTTCTCCTTCCCGGGGTCTTGGAGGTCTTCCTCCATGGGATC
Source organism: Avena sativa (assembly GCA_916181665.1). Taxonomy (NCBI): domain Eukaryota; kingdom Viridiplantae; phylum Streptophyta; class Magnoliopsida; order Poales; family Poaceae; genus Avena; species Avena sativa. Next base: position 619,170,172 of record OV702288.1, on the reverse strand, counting down.
CTTCCCTTTATCCTTGGCGGACACCATTGTGCTTCTAAGCTTTCAAAGAGTATGTCCTGACAGAAACAGATCAAAACAAAAACATGACAAAAACACGATATACGAACCTTGGAAGATCCGGGGGGTTATATATTACGAAGTTTCACATCAAAAGGAAGGTACTGGGAGAAAACGAGTCGGAGGCGGAGTCCTGGGTGGCCTCACCACCTAGTGGCGCGGCCAGGGGTGGGCCCGCGCCATGGGGTGGTGTGGGCCACCCCGGCTCCGGTTCCGTCCCTTTTTCGCTTCGAAACTTTCCTTATTGACTGAAAACTGCAAAAATATAGTTGGAATGTATTTTCGTGGAACTTTTCTTACCATAACTGTTACCTATTTGAAAACAGACTCTGCAGGTCTCTGAATTTGGTATCTAGTAGATTCTTCCGGAGTCATCTCTTGAATATCATTGATATCTTCATCTTCATACACTTATTACTTGAGTCATAAAACCCTTCTCTTCCTTATTACACCATTGTCTCCACTTCTTGGAAATTTCTTTCACACAAAACATCACACAGTTCTTATTAGCAACATTAGTATAAGTGAAGTAATAGAACCTTTTGAGTCCAACTTCAACTGAAAACCATCAAAACATAGGCTACTGTAGCAACTCCTTCCGAAAACCCAAAAAGAATTCAAAAAGGAAATCGAATAAAGAAGCAAATGCAAGAGTGGCTAAATCTGTCAAAACAGACCAGCAGGTAAAGATCAATTTTTTCGAAAATCTTCTGTTGCTCAAATCAAAAAGTGCAAAACTAACAAAAGTTAAATAACAACCTGGGGCAGAAGCACAAAAAATTACATCTCAATCGGACATACATAGATCTCTCACAAAGTTTTACGGTGAAGCACAAAAATCTGTTTTGGGACAGCAACTTCCCCAAATCTTACTTCTCTCTCATTAGAGGTTGATCTTGACACAAAAACCAAACAAAATGGATAAGGAGCAGCTATTACCGAAGTAATAACTTCCAAGACTCAAAGAAACAAAAACAAACTGAAAGCAAAAACAAATTGGGTTGTCTCCCATAAAGCTCTTTCTTTATAGCCTTTAAGATGGGCATGATAATTTTGAAGAAGCTCTCATAGGGATATGGATTGAAGTGAAAGAGAGCATTAAGAAGCAAAAACACACACTCATTTAAGTCTAACCCACTTCCTATGCAAGGGGATTTTGTAAACAAACAAGTTGTTGAAACCAGAGGCTTCTTGCATAAGAAGGCAAAACAAGCGCAACATAAAAACTTTCAGCATAAAACGAGGAAACTTGATATTATTGAGATACATAAGAACACTTTTCCCTCTCTCATAGTAACTTTCATTATCATGCATAAACTTAACAATATAGCTATCACAAGGACCATCATAGCAATGATCACTTATTCTAACAGAAAACACGGGAATACTGGCTATCATAACACTACTATGTGAAACAATATTAGAGGTATCCTTACAAAGGATAGGGTGTCCGTCTTTTTCATATTTAGTAACAAAGTCTTTCACATTTGCTATTATAGGTTCATCAAACATTTGTTTATCAGGTTCAACAGCTTTATTCATACTTTCATTAACCATACTAGCTATCATAGAATGCCCCTTTACCTTAACTGGAAAAGGCATTTTCTCAATATAAGGTTTAGGTAAAACATGATTAGCAGTATAAACTTCCGTATTCCTTGCAGGAACACTCTTAGCAATATCTTTATAAGGTTCATGATACTTATTCCACTTCTTTTTAGGCACTTAAATGTAAGAAGCAAAAGCCTTAAAATAAGAAGCAATAGCTTGAGAGTCTAGACCATAAGCATTTTTAATATTTTGAAAGTCATCAGTTCCCATAAAAGATTCAATGCATTCATAATCATAATTTATACCTGACTTTCTACCTTTGTCATTCTCCCAAGCTTCAACATTGTCTTGAATACGGTCTAGAAGGTCCCATTTAGCTTCTTCTTCCATACAAGTGAATGATCCAGCGCAAGAAGCATCCAATAAATCCTTTTCATGTAGAGGGAGCCTTGCATAAAAGTTATTGACAATTATATTGTTGGGGAGCTCATGAATGGGACATTTGAGCATTAATAACTTCAATCTCCCCCAAGCTTGAGTTGTACTCTCTCCATCAAGAGGCCAAAAGTTGTATATTTGATTCCGATCTTTATGAATCTCACTAGGAGGATAAAACTTTGAATAAAAGAGAGGCACTATTTCCTCCCATTCCAGAGCTTGACCATTCTTCAGCAGCTTATACCATTCATCGGCTCTTCCTTTCAGTGATAATGAGAATAACTTCTTCTTAACTTGATCTATAGTAATACCTGCACACTTGAACAACCTGCATAATTCATGTACAAAGAGTAAATGATCACCGGGATGGACAGTTCCATCCCCAACATAGTAGTTGTACATAACACGATCAATAATTCTTGTAGGTATTTTGAAAACATCATTCTCAACAGGTGGTGGCTTATCTACTACCTTAGCAGTGGTAGTAGCATTACCAAATAAGAAACTCAGCGAATTATCCATAACGAAAATAAAACAACTAGCAGAAGTAAACAATACTCACAGTAGAAGTTTCCTTTACCAGTTCCACTCTCGAATAGCGCTTCACTCCCCGGCAACGGTGCTAGAAAATAGTCTTGATGACCCACAAGTATAGGGGGTGTATCACAGTATTTTCGATAAGTAAGAGTGTCGAACCCAACGAGGAGTAGAAGGTGCTAACTAGTGGTATGGATCAGGAATTCTCTGCAAATACTTAGCAAACGGATTTTTAGGGTTTTTTGATAAAGCAAGCAAACAAAGTACGAGTAAATAAAAGACAGTAGGAATAAATGCAGCAAGTGTCCCAATCCTTTATGCAGCAAAGCACAAGCCGGTTGTATTACTTAAGATGACCAAACGTTCTCGAGGACACATGGGAAGACTGTCAAGTGCTTTCGCTTCATATAGCTGATTAATCTTCTCTAGCTTGCTAAGTGTTGTATGGGTGAACCTGTGCTAATGTACCGCCCCATCCAAGACTAATACATACTTGTGATTAAACCCCTTGCAAACATCCATAAGTACAAGAAAGTATTTAAGGTAGAAACCTAACCACAGCTTTAAACTCTAAGACCCTTACGTCCCTTGTGCAATGGTTTCCTAACGGGAGTTCAGGTTTATGTCACTCCGGCAACCCCTACGATTAGTAGCCAAATACACAATGCATTCCCCTAGGCCCATATAGGTGAAGTGTCATGTAGTCGACGTTCACATGACACCACTATAAGAAGTACACCACAACTTAAATAACAATCTATTGAATCTTTCTCAACGCAACTCCACTACTAACAACAAGACTTCTCCCATGTCCTCAAGAACAAAACGAACTACTCACAAGACATCATATGGATCATGATCAGAGATGGAATAATGATGTATAACAATCTGAACATAAACAATAATTCAATGGTTCACTCAATAGCATCAACTACAAAGAGTAATCAACACTGGGAAAGTTTCCCCTATGAACTAATGCAAGATTCAACGCAATTGTTACAGAAATATGGAGATGGTGATGAGGGTGCTGATGGTGATGATGGTGGTGGTGATGATGATGATGATATCGATGAAGTCAAGCTTGATGGTGGTGTTGATGGCGGCGATCTCCCCTCTCCGGGAAGGAATTCCCCCGGCAGAAATCTGTCTGCCAGAGAGATCTTTCTCTCTCAGTGTTTTCCGCCCCGCAGAGGCGGCGGAATCTTTCTGTGGTCGCTCCCTGAGTCTTAGGGTTTCGGGAGGTTGATATACGCTAGAGGGGAGAGGCTGGAGTGGGCCAGGGTGGCCACACCACCTCCAGGCGCGGCGTAGGCCTGCCCGCGCCATGGGGTGGTGTGCGCCCCCTATGGCCCACCTCCACTCCATCTTCTGGCATTCTTAGTCTTCTAGAAAAATAGGATTTTCCGTATATTTTCCCAGATTTTCTGATCTTCGTGAATTTTGCCTCCAAACAACACATTTTCCATCAAAATCCTAACTGCAGCGGTCCATGCTCCAAAAGTCATCAACCATGCAAAAACAGATGAAATAACATAAGTATCACCTCTCAATACGAAATATATCAATGAATAATAGTGAATTAAGACATAGAATAGTGATGCAAAATGGACGTATCATTGACCATCATATTATCCAGAAGCTTTGTTGCAGCACCCAAAGTAATGGTCATAAAGGTACCTCTAGCAGCAGAATCCAGCAGATTTCTTGAAGAATAATTCAATCCTGCATAAAAGGTTTGGATAATCATCCAAGCAGTCAGTCCATGAGTGGGACAATTCTTTACCAAAGATTTCATTCTTTACCAAGCTTGAGCAACATGTTCATTATCAGATTGTTTAAATTTCATTATTTCACTTCTCATAGATATAATCTTAGCAGGAGGATAGTATTTTCCAATGAAAGCATCTTTGCATTTAGTCCAAGAATCAATACTATTTCTAGTTAGGGATTGCAACCATTCTTTAGCTTTTCCTCTCAAAGAGAAAGAAAACAATTTAAGCTTAATAATATCTCCATCTATATCCCTATGTGTTTGCATCTCACAAAGTTCAACAAAGTTATTAAGATGGAGCAGCAGCATCTTCTGTGCCAATACCAGAAAATTGTTCTCTCATAACAAGATTGAGTAAAGCATGTTTAATTTCAAAGAAAGTAGCTTCAGGAACAAGTGGAGCAATAGGTGTGCACATGAAATCATTGTTGTTGGTGCTAGTGAAGTCACACAACTTAGTGTTTTCAAGAGTAGTCATTTTTTTGTGTTTTTAATATAAAGAAGCAAACTAGTACAACTAATTTTTGTGTGTTTTTGATAAAAGAAACAAGCAAACAAAGCATAAATAAACTAAGCAAAAATAATAAAACAAAGTAAAGAGATTGGTTATGAGGGACTCCCCTTGTGAAGATGTCCTTGACTCCCCGGCAACGGCGCCAAAAAAGAGCTTGATGATCAGCTCAACATGTCGATCTCGTTGGGGAACCCCAAGAGGAAGGTATGATGAGCACATCAGCAAGTTTTCCCTTAGTTATGAAACCAAGGTTATCGAACCAGTAGGAGCAAGGAAACACCTCCAAGGTGTTGTTTCCAACTTGGAATCCTGCACAACACAACCACAGAACTTTGCCCCCAACTTACAGTGAGGTTGTCAATCTCACTTGTTTTGCTGAAAACAAAGGATTAAACGTATTGTGTGGAAGATAGTAATTTCTTGCAGAAAGTAAACAGAAAACAGTAAATAGATTTCTAGATTGATGGTAAAATAATGGACCGGGGTCCATAGTTCACTAGAGGTGATTCTCCATAAGGTAGATGCCATGTTGGGTGAACAAATTACAGCGGGGCAATTGACAGACATCGAGAAAGCATACATGCATATACTAATCATCTTGACTCCTATGGGATTTGATTGGGCATTACAACATTATACATAGACCGTAATCAAACTGCATCTATGACTAATAATCCACCTTCAGGTTATCATTCGAACCCCCTCCAGTATTAAGTTAAAAGCAACAGATAATTGCATTAATCAAAGTGTGTAAAGAACAATACGATTGTTCTATGAATGAAGGATTGTTGTTTTCTCCCTAGTAGCAACAGCACATCTAGTACCTTAGAGATTTCTGTCACTTACCCAGATTCCTAGAGGCATGAACCCACTATCGAGCATAAATACTCCCTCTTGGAGTTGCTAGCATCTACTCGGCCAAGATAGCTACTAACAACGGAAAGCATGCAAGATCACAAATAACATAGACATGATAGAAACAATAATCAATCTGAAATAGCATCTCAATATCCATCGGATCCCCACAAACACAACATGTAGATTACAAATAGATGATCTTGATCATGAACAGAGCTCACAAGATCTAAACATGGTAGCACAAAGGAGAAGAACCAACCATCTAGCTACTACATGGACCCGTAGTCCAGGGATGAACTACTCACGCGTCACACCGAAGGCAGGCATGGTGATGAAGAAGTCCTCCAGGGTGATGTCTCCCCTCCAGCAGGGTGCCGGGAAGAGCTTCAGATCCCTCCCGATCTAGGTATGGAGATGGCGGCGGCTACAGACTCTTTCGTGGAATTTTTATCGGGTCCTTAGGGTTTTTATCCCGGAGGCAATATATAGGCGAAGGGGCAAGGTCGATGGAGTACCAGGGGGCCCACACCCCTGGTGGCGCGGCTAGGGCTGGCTGCGCCACCACCAGGTGTGGCCGCCCCGGTTCCCCTCTTCGTCTCCCCTCCGGACTCCGTATTCCTTCTAGTGAAATATTGACTTGGGATTTTGTCCGGTCCAATTCTGAGAATATTTTCTTACTAGCTTTTCTGAAACCAAAAACAGCAAAAAATAGGCAACTGGCACTGTGACATCTTGTTAATATGTTAGTTCCAGAAAATGTGTAAAAATACTCTAAAGTGTGGACAAAACATAAGAAAGTAGATATAAAACAAGCATGGAATATCAAAAATTATAGATACGTTTGCAATGTATCATGGGGCGATGACAGCAAGAGTGACAGAGTGGGGAGGGAGTTATTCATGTCTCCCGTGCTTCCCCACGCGTGCAACAGTTGGGTGGCGGCGGCCCAATTTGTGCCCAACCAAGACTAGCTCCACTGAATTGACCTATTCGGCCGTTGTCCCTGGGCCTGTCTCTGGTCTTATTTGAGACCCGTGCTGGACACAATGCAAGGGAGTTCAGGTAACCAAACAAGCCGTTTTATGCGCCAGTGCGCTTGCCTAGACCTAATGCAAGCTACCAAATGCGCCCCTTGATCATGAAGTCCCTGACAGTTATTATTGGAAGCTCACAAACAATGAATGCCACTAGGCCAAGTCCACCCACAACATGCAATTTTTAGGCTTCATGAGCTCCCTCATGCCTAATCTTGCGTGGTAGCCTTGGGCTCCCCCAAGTGTAAGGTATTTGTGTGGTTGATTATCCAAAATAGGGTGTGGACGACAGATATACTTGAGAAGAGAGGATGGAAAAATTGTGGATTATGCAACCTTTGTAACCAAGTTCAAGAATCGTCCAAGCATCTAATGTTTCAATGCCTCTTCACAACTAGAATGTGGTCTCATTTGATCTCTTGGCTTGGGCTTCCTAGTATTGACCCACGGGAGTGTCATGATAACGGCAATGTCAAGGAATGGTGGATGGAGATCCATAAGCCTAAAGAATCAAGGAAAACAATGGCCAACCTTGTAATATTGGTCGCATGGGAGATGTGGAAGGAAAGCCATTGGGTAATGTAATATCGCGAGAGTAGTTGTATTTTTTCTCTTGGCCTTGACCAAGAGATGGTTTGTAAGGCCTTTAAAACCACCTCCTTATTAAATAAAAATAGCAAATCTTTTGCCTTGTTTAAAAAAAGATCAAGGTGGTTCACTGTGGGCACTACTGCGAGTCTACGACTATCTTCCCTCTCGGTACTTGGTGTAACGGTGCTTGTCGCGGTGACAAGAGGGATAACATGCTTTGCCTATTACCCGCAAAAACCATTATTTGCCTATTGGGCGCTCCAATTACACATAGTAGCAAGGGATTGGTTAGCCCTTCAATAAGATTCTATTTCAAGTAGTGGACCTTTTCTTAGTAACTTTATAAAATATTTTGTGTGAGGTGAGCGCGCCATCTCTTTCTAAAACAAACACCATTTCACATGTGAAAACACGTCACGGAATAGGTACTCCCCCCTTTTTAAAATCACAAAGCTAAAACATCTTTCACAAAGCTAAAACATCTTATATTTTGAAATGGAGGAAGTAGAATACAAAAGTTCTCAAAAGCCGTAGGTAGTGTCTCTATGTGTGTGTGCACGCGTCCACGCGCTTACTTTGTGATCAATCAAACGAAAAAAAGTCCAAGTAAAATATTCTAGACTTTGAAACCCACCCTAACTAATACCAAAATCTAAGTTATTGAGTTTCAGTCCATTGGCTATTATTACTTTGCAATAGGGACGAAGCTTAAAAAAATTCTCAATGGGGTCAGTGCTATATTATCACTATTCTACTGGTGTCATTTCGCTAAAATTTACACTAATTAGTACTCCCTCCGTTTCAAAATATAAGATGTTTTAGCTTTGTGAAGCAAATGTATGTAGACTTCTTTTAGTACGTAGGTCCACTCAGGTTTGGAGTGAATCTACATACTAAAAAGTCTAGATACATTTTCTTCACAAACCTAAAACATCTTATATTTTAAAACGGAGGGAGTAGTATATAATGAAAAGGTTGGTAATTTTCACTAGGGTCAGCTAACCCCAGCGCCTATACGCCAGCTCCGTCCCTGCTTTGCAAAAATAACCTTACATTTGTAACACAACCATCTCTAAGTTTCGATGATACATCATTTTACAATTGTAGAAAGAATTTTTGCGGTATTTTTACAAACTCAACCCATAGTCACCCATATCCAAGTTCGTGTTTCATGAAATTGATAGTTCTAGCAGCTTGGGCTATGTGGAAGACTAGAAATTCTTTCATATTTCAAAACAAAGATCCAAGTTTATGCAGAGCCTTCTTCAAGAAGGAATTGGCCTGGGTTAAATTCAGAGCCTCAAGGAAATCATATCACAACTTCTCTGCTTGATAGATAGTTCCTTATTTGTTGGAATTGATTTATATGAAATCTCTTATACTACCTCCGGCCCAAAGATTAAGGCTTATATTTTTTTACAAAAGTTAAACTACGTAAAGTTTGATCAAGTTTTTACAAAAAATACTAAATTTACAATACAAAATCCATACGCTTTGATACATCATAAAACATATTTTCACATGGTATCTATATAATATCATAGTATCTATATAATATCATAGTTCTTGATAGTTTTTTCTAAAAGTTTGATCATAACTTTCCGTAGCTGCCAAATGGATTTCAATATTAAGAGAAGGAGCGACCGGTCCTTTTACCGACAATGTTTCTCTTAGAGGATTTCAATGCTGCCAAATGGATCACCATTCGTCAGAAAAATACGAGTGCCAATGTGAAGAAACTCCGACAGGAGACAACTCATCAGAAGGAAGAAGATCTACAGCGTCGCCGGTGAGCTTTTCTTCCTCTCTAACTTTTCTCACCTCTGATTCAGATTGTCGATCTATTGGAATGGGCCAAGTGGGTCATTCATTGAATGTGGCCATGAGCTCTTTGGTAAAATTAAGAGACCAAATGGGCCTAGGATCAAAGGTGCACCCAGAACGATCTCGATCTTGATCGAGAGGTTTTACCAGTTGGGTCGTTGTGGACTTCTAGGGTTTAACCGACACAAAAAAAATCACGCCAGCACCGATCATGTAGCCTGGCGATTTTGATTCATGCAGTGTTGTTGCCACTTGATGTCTGCAAGTGCACATATCGTTTGGAACTAGTTTCAAAATAAGAGTATCGAACCACGAAGAGCTGCTATTAATGATCTTAAGTACCCTTTGCTACTAGTAACTAAATAGTGCCACATGTTATCTTTAATTTCTAGCATGGGTGTGCATGTGAAAGTGATCGAGAGTAATTTTGTAAACAAAGAAGTATTAAACTTAATTAAAGAGAAGAAGAATCGAACTACAAGAGAGCTAAAACATTCTGAGGGAGTATTGAATCCACCACTATTAAGTGTATTAATTATGATTAGGATAATCTATGTTTTTCAATGATTATGTATAGGAGGAGTATCAAATTAGATGATCAAATACAAGTCATCTTTTATTTCATCCCTCATGACCACAACAGTAATCTTAGGAAGTCCACCTATGATTCTCTACTATTAAGGGTTAACCCCATGGTTACATATTAAGATCTGTGAGTCCCCTCTTATCCCTCTTGAACACATGAGTAATAATCCGGAACAATATGTCACTTAGCACCATAGCATCACCACATTCCCAAGAGTAGTCACCTCTCAAGTCCCTAAGGCAAATATTATGCGGTGCACTTCAGATAACATCGAGAGAGAGAGAGAGAGAGATTGAATACATACATCATAAATATGAGTCATAAATCATCTTTATTTCAAGACATAATGTTTGCTAGAGTTTCTCCATCTCCCCAATAACAAGGTAAACTACTCACACATAGAGGAAAACAACATCATCATAATATTGTGAGTAGAATTCAAATGAATCCGTAAATACTCGTGCAAATCCACAACAAAGTATAGGAAATACAATAAGATGAATCTAGTGGAGATGGGGAAATTGTTGGTCAAGGTGGAGTTGCAGCAATTAATGGAGATGGTGATAAAGATGATGTTCAAGCCTTTAAGGATCTTCGTAGCGATGAGGATCAATGTACCGGTGCGAGTTCCTCCTCTAGATTCCTTTTGGAGGTGAGGTTTCTGCGAATTGTGGTGTCTCTGAATGCTGGATCTCAGATCTGTCTACATTGGGTGGAAGTATTTGAGAGGCAGCCCTGATGCCTCACCGTACGGGCGGGTTCTGCCCGTACGGGTGGTCCTTAAAGTCTATGATCGTGGCAATGCAAGGGGGTTTTCTCCCCTTCTCTCCAAGTGGGTGGACATTTATTTATGGAGCTTTAATGGGTTCCAAGTATCATATTTTGCCCATAGTGGACTTAAAAAATTCAATTGATTTATTTGTCCACGTCTTTAATTCCAGGATCCTGGTGAGACAGGCATAAAAGGGGCATGCGAGCATGATAAAATACCAAAATCCTATCACTACTCATACAAAAACATAAAGAAAACATGCTGCAAAATACACTCATTACCACTACTATAGCCAATAAGGGTAGTGTCTAGTATCCCTAGCGTGGCAGGGCAAGGTGTTGGTTGTAGCTGCAGTAATGGCAGATAGGAAGGTGGACTCAACGGTGGCCGCATGAATAATTTTTTTGAAGGGAGTTTGAGTGGTACTCCCTCCGTTCACCAATACTTCGCGTCCTAGCTTTCTCAGAAATTTCCGAATTAGTTCGCGTTCTGTACTTTTTGCAAGTTGATTCCCTAATCTACCCCTGATTTGATCCCTCGGTGCATTAAGAGGTCTCCTTGAATCCCACGCCTTCTGCCTTCAATTCGTGTACTTATGCCTCACATCCCTCGTCTAATAATCCCGTGGAGCGCAAAAAGAAGAAAGAAAAAGGGCAGCTGGACATGCACAGCAATCAATTCCATAGGCGAGGAGTCAAGGACCTGTGCATGCATGCGTAGCTTTTATGGCAGGGCGGCGGAGGCAAGACTACAATGGGGGCAAATTAGTCCATCTGCTAACTAATTTAGTCCACAAGAGACTCTTCTTGGTATGTGTGTTTTGTCCAGAACGCGAAGTATATGTGAATGGAGGGAGTACTGCAGGCGATGACGGTGGTTCTGGGTGTGGTATGAGCAACAAGGTAACCTCTTTGGAGACAATGTGTTCTGGCATGGAGGTTTTCAAGACAAAGGTGGCCAGGGTGGATTCAATGTCGGATTAGGATTCAACCGAGGTTGTGGCCAACAGTCTTTTAGCCAAGGAAGCTAGAACCCTCGCAGGTGATCGTCGTACTGGTCAATGAGAGAATTCGGGGTTCATTGGTTGGACATAGAGGTTGGAACCCTCCCTCTTCATAGGACATCAATTGTGGTATGTCGGCAATTCATGCTCAGTTGGTTAAACAAGTTGACGCTGCTCTCACTGGCCGACTTACCGATCTTCCAAAGAAGTCGGACGCTATGGCAAAGCAAGTAGAATCCACTAGGGAGCCTTCTGAACCTGTTCGGCAACCTACTATACCTATTCAGCACCCTACTGCAGTTTGACAGCATCCTATCTACATGCGGTTCAACAAACGGAGCCTCAATGTCATTCTGTCGAGATGGTTGTGATGGATGTCGAAGTTGCGTTGACATAATAGCTGGGTTAGGGTGTTTCTACTAGTGCTTCTTGTGAGAACTTAAGCGTGGCGAAGACGACTAAGAAGAAGGATCCTAGTTGTTACCGATGCGGTAAACCTTGCCATTGTGTGAAATGATTGCACGGAGTTTTGTGTCTTTGCTGTCAGAGTTCGGATCATGATCTTGTCCGCTAATTCTGGCCACAAAACTCACTCTGGTTTTGTAACATGAGTAAATAAAGTTTTGGGGAATTACAATTATCGGATATGGTGCATTCCACGTTTGGAGAATACTCGCTTGAGGGCTTTATCACAATTGATGAGATCATTGTGCAGCTGTGTTGATTGTATTTGACGAACACTATCAGTGAGAGGTACGCCATCTTAAGGGTATATAGGACACGTTTGGTAGCCTACATAAGGTCTAGACAGGTCCGGTGGAGCAGAAAATGAGCCGATTGGTTGTCTGTATTGGTGTTTGGGCTGCGCCAGTAGAAACTTTAAATCTGCTGGGCTACGTAAATAAAACAAAAATTTCCTACGCGGAGATCTAGCTGAGGTAGAAGGCCACGAGGATTACCACTAGACGCGCAGTTGCAATACAGTCCTCACGATCCGATCCAATCCCTGATTGTCAAAGTGTGTCACTTGATGCAGTGCAGTTCTCACGATTGTCGAAGTCTGTCACTTGATGAAGTGCGTCATTTGATACAGTGCAGTCCTCACGATCCGATCCAATCCACGATTGTCAAAGTGTTGATTGTACAACACCTCTGCCAGTATCCACACGTACGAGAAGGAGCGCCGACGGTGGACTGATAGGTTCAGTACGACGCCTGTACTGAAATGGGCTAGGGTTTCTAATCCATGGAATGACCTAACCGTGCCACTTGGGCATCTGCGCCCCAGTATATATAGGAAGTGAAAATAAGCTCCACTCACTTGTGTCCCATTCACTAAAAGTCCTATATTAGTCACTACGAGTCCAACTCACTGAGTCAATCTGAGTTGTGGATTTAGTTGTGATAGAGCCAGACCCGTACCCGCAAACCCGCCCTACCTACACACACACACACGGAACCGCACTCGACACACGCACTAACCACCATCAGTCACTACCCACACCACACCAACACAACACAAACTCACACATGCACGCACCGGGACCAACACACTCATGCGACACCACACTACAACACACACGCAAGAATCCCGTCGCCACCTACCGCTATCGTCGCGTGCTGCCGGGTACCCGTCGGGACCCCGAACCTGGCCAGACCGCGGGTCTGGTAAAAAATTAGACCCGCCAAATTATATAGGGCGGGTATGGGGCCCTCAGACCCGGCCCCAAACCCGGCGAGTGCCACCCAACCTCTGGTGATCGTCAAGTTGATATTCTTCTAGGGTGGTGCATATGGTCGAATGTATTTGTAGTGGTGGTAAACATACCAGAATTTGGATAGGGTGACTATAAGGGCCAACGTGTGTGCAACCAAACTAGTATTTTTGCATGCAATGAACCAAAAGCCACTGATGCAACACAAAAGGGCAAAAATGTTCAATCCATACCCAGGTTGCTCATGCAAGCTACCAAACGGACTGCAAAACCAAGCTCGATATCTGACTCAGGGTGGCAGTGCTGCCAGGCCAGGCCAGGAAACGCATGCAGGCTATCAAACACGCTGATAATGTGTGCAGTCATCATGTGTATGTACATCGTCAGAAGGATATTGACCTCTCAAGTTTGATCAATGTGGTATTCACACCAAATGACCAAAACCAATTCATGTACACTTGATTCGTAACACGCGCCAAATAAAGCGAACAACCTGTGCACATTTCTTCACGTTTCCTTTACACACACAAAACAAATCAGCAAATTGCACACAAGAGCAATGCATGAGTACTGAAATCACGCCGGAAACTTGCCTGTTCTAGCTGCACATAGGCAAATCAGCCGGCGGCGGAGGGATCGTGGAGTCAGGCGTCGTTCCGTTCTCTACCGCAAACACCATGCCGAGGCCCATCGGAACGTGGGCGTCCAGGTGGCAGTGAAAGAACCACATGCCTGCATCAAATCCCAGAAAAGTTAGCCCATCAACTCGCCGGGAAAGCCCAGATAGTGTTTTAGCCCACAAACAAAGAAGACAGGACAGTACCTGGATTGTTGGCGAGGAAGCGGATGACGGCCCAGCCGCCGGTCGGCACGGCGATGGTGTTGCGAGCCACGGGGTCGACGAGGTTGTAGGCGCTGGTGTTGCCCGGTGTAAAGATGCCGAGCCCCTGCGCCAGCACGAAGAAGTTGAAGCCATGGAGGTGGATGGGGTGGTTCTCCGCCGGGAAGGCGAGTGGGTTCTGGAGCACGATCTCCACCGTCGAGTTGTACGGCAGGCTCCTCACTTTTGTCCCCTCGACCATCGCCGTGCCGTTGGGCGGCACGCCGTCCGGGAAGTCGGTCGTGTACACTCCTCCGGGGCTGCCGTTGAACTGCGCCTCCAGGAGCGACATCCCCGACGGGAGGCGGAACGACACGCCGTTCATCGCCGCCGCGAAGGAGTTCCCCGTGCAGCTGGTCTGCGTCGCGTCACACGGCAGCTGGCCGAGCCCCAGCTCGATGGTCATGTTCACGTCCACCGGCGACGGCACCTCCGCAGCCACGCCCCTCAGCCCGAAGTAGAAGGCGTTGGCCGTGGTCGTGTCGGAGTTGTTCGGCATGGTGGGCATTGCGGGCGTCGCGGTTGCCGACGTGCCGTTGTAGAGCAGGATGGCCGTGGCGGTGGAGTTGTCGTTGGATGTGTCCATGGTGGACGGAGAAATCGTGTCGTGCGGCTGCACCGCCATGTAGTAGCTCCCCGGCGCGGCGCCCGTGAAGATGAGCGCGTCCACGGTGTTCCCCGGCGCGAGCACGAGGGTGTCCGTGGTGTAGTTGGCGGTGTAGCACGCGTCCACGGCGACCACCGTGAAGTTGTGGCCGGCCACCTTGAAGAAGAGGTGCGTGTTGAGCGCGGCGTTGATGACCCGGAGCAGCACCGTCGTGTTGGGTTGCACCACCGCCGTAAACGTCTCGTCTACAGAATTCATCAGTAAAAAGAATTCACCCACGGTAAGTAACTGTCAAAATTCAGCCGTGAAAATAACTGACCAGATTACGTACTTGCGCATTGGTACAGTTGGCCGGTGAGACCGTTAACGGTGTAGGCGTCGGACTGGACAGGACGGTGGCCGGACATGACGGCGTCCTTCTCGACGTCGACGACATTCCGGCTCCACCACTCGCCTGTGCACCAGACCTCATCCACGATCAGGATACGCCAAACTCCATCAATCGAAGAATAGACAGGAAGGGGATCGGTGTTATTACAGTACCAAGTACGACAGGGACTTCTTGGTCGGGCGCGGGGAAGGGGTAGGCGGAGCCGTTCCTGGGCCTGATGATGAGGGGGCCATACACGGTGGCGCGGAGGAAGGAGGAATGGGCGTGCCACCACAGCGTGCCCTCCTGTCCTGTTACGTTGAACCGGTACGTGTAGGAGCTGTTGGGCTGGATGGGGCACTGCGTCACCATGCTCGTCCCGTCCGCCCATGGCGTCAGTAACTGCATTATGCCATGCCTGCAATGTTCAGTTCAAGCATGGTTACTGCAGAACCTGCACTGAAACAGTTGTTTTTGCAAAGACAGAGTGAAAGACTTAAGTGTAAACAGTTGATTTATTCCTTCCTAGTGGAATGCATGGTTTTAGCTACTTTCTGTGTGAACTTCTTTTGTCTATGTTTCGTTGAACTTGTAACGAGGATTGGTCGTCTGTACTCTGTAGTCTGTACACTTTTCTAGCACGAAGATGAGCTCGCATATAGTACAGCTATGTCTCGGCAGGTGTAGTGTCATTTTCAGAACGTTCGCTTTCGGCTTATAGATATGCGCGCGTACGGGTGCTCAAAGATAATCAGACAATCTAATCCGAGAAACTAAACTGCCTGTCAAGCTGACACCTCGAGGATCCTGAGAACTAGCTAGATGACAGATTGACAGCGTGTCTCACGCCATCATATGCAAGTTACAAAAACGGCCCCATGTTTCACACGAATAAAAGAGTTTCAGTCTTTAATAACTGGATCCTGAGAACTGTGGAAGTGCAGGGATTTATTTACCAGTGGACGGTTAAGTTGTACGGTGAGCCGTTGATGACGTCCACGACGACCTCGTCCCCTTCGAACACATCGATCGTTGGCCCTGGCAGTTGGCCGTTCACCGCTATAATGTCAGTGCTGTTACACAGCTGATTAATTCGCATGCTCTGCACCTGATAACCGTATTTCAGAGGAACAACTCGTTAGACAGACAAGGGCTATTGGACTGCATGCAGGACGAAGAAGTTCGTGGCATATACAAGCAAATAAATGTAGAACACTCCTGACAGAAATTATCAAGTTTAATTATCTGCATTTCTAGGCGTAGGAACTTCAGATGAACTGAACTGAAAGAAGATAGAGAGACAAGTACTGTGAACGTGTAATTCGCGGTGGCCGCGTCGGCCACCGAGCTGGCGAGAAGAAGCCCGAGCGCCAGCCACAAAAGCTGCGCCATGGAAGAAGACCGAGGTTGAAGAGGCTTCATCAGCGGCCGTGTCAGAGAGGGAAAAGGCCGGTGGCAAATCTTCCTTGGTGATCCTGGGCGGGCAATATGTATAGCTTAGTCTTCATGCAGCACGATAAGTATAAATCCTATAGGAATGCTTTTGGCACTCCGGCAAGAATCGCTTGCGTAGCTCAGTCCAACTGGCATATTTGTCCTCTTTTTCGAAAATATTTATGATCGTGACATAAAGAGGAATAATAGCTTCTAGCGATGTCGCCCATTCACGCGCATATAATCTTAGATGTTACTGACAAAAGTTGTTTTATGTGGCCTTGTCGACTGGTAGAGAAAATCTTATTCCACTCGACCACTGTCTGACCGACTAGTTAACTTTTATACGCGTGGCTAGCTTTGATTGTAGCATCGAAATCCTGGGCTGTCCAGAGACAAAGAGCACCGTCAAATGATCTTTCTTGGCTAAAAGATATGCCGACACGTACCCAAAATAAGCCGTTTTCATCTGAAGCAGTCAGGAGTTGAGAGAATTCCTTATTTGATACTATCCCAAATGTGATTCCTTATTTGACACTGAAACTTTTTCTCTTGCCTATATGTCATTTTGTGTAAATTTGTTGCCGCATATGACAGTCTAGTTCATTTTAAGATCTAACGGTCTTGGTTGAGGATATAAAAAGACGCTTTTGCCCCTAGTGCATTGCTTGTCAAGGTAAAAGCGGTTGTACTGTGATATATTTGGTTATCGTTAGTGTCCCTAGTACATATTTTCCAAGGAGTATGCTAGTGACCCTAGTACATTTTTTCCAATGAGTGTACATCACGAGCAACAGACACACTTGAAGTATATGTAAGAATTTGTAGTATGTAGAGAAAAGAAAATAACCAGGCGACTAGAACCTGACTAAGCATTACACTTCCATTCAAAAAGTGCCTTGAGCACTCCATTTTACATCAGGTTGGAAGTATATACCACAAAAAACAAAGGAGTGCTGATTCTTTATTGGACTGTATACTTCATCGGAGAGATCCTAGCTTGTTAGGAATAAGCACGACGGACACCGAAGCGACACCATGTGTGGTGTGCTCTGTCTTATGCAAGTAGTATACGAGTACGTGTAGTTTTGTGCAGCGCGGTCGATGTAGGAATTAGGAGTCCTAATCCTACTAGAATAGCTACACTAGAACTACTACATATACATGGATAGTACTCCTGTAATCAACCGTGCGATTGAGAAATAAAGAGAAAGATTTATGAGGTTCGACACGAGCCTCTGGCAACTTGGTGATTCCGCAATTTGTGTGTACGGGAGTCTAGCAAGCTAGGAAAGCAATCTAGTGAAGCTTGCCATACGTGTGTGTGTTGCAATCCACCAGAATCGATCAAGTCGATTACTCGTGGCTCGTAGGTGCACATCTTGCCGGATTGTCTTCGTCACTATTCGTCGGAAAGTACTCGACGTACTATGCAAAGTTGTTGCAGGTCATCTCTTTGTAACATCCCGGCGAAAGTATTGTCGGGTCTGGGCCAACAATTGGTATCAAAGCCCAAGGTCGTCATCCGTGATCTGCTAAAAGTATAAGAAGGTCATGGCGATGGTGAAGCTTGGCGAGAACTCGGCATCGGCACTAGCATTTGAGACGGTGGGCACGGCTTTGTATCCGTGTCTGGATCGCAAGTACTATGGGCTATGGGCACTTGTGATGCAGTGCGCCATGGAAGGTCAGGAGATTTGGGAGGCCATCGATCCCGTACGTCAAGGAAGGTGTGAAGTACCGAGAGGATTGCCAAGCGTTGATGGCGCTCTACTCGGTCGTGCCGACAGACGTGCTGCAGCACCTCGTCGGAAAGAAATTGGCGAAGGATGCGTGGGAAGCGATCAAGGTAGTATGCGTAGGTGTCGACGACACTAGTGTTCACGTTGGACAGCAGGAGACTGTCTTGAACGACAAGATGACATTGGTAGAACCGGAAGTGACCCCGGTTGGTTCGTCAAGTGTGGAGACGCCAAGTATGGCGACCAAGGTGTCAAAAGAAGTCGGCGTGAACATATCAAATTCTGAGAAGGAGGAGTTCACCTCAAGCTCGGAAGCGCAACCGGAGAGTACTCAACTGCCCAGAAGGAGGTGCTCCACATGCAGAGCTCGGGCCAAGGGAAGGTCCAGGGGATGGCGGTCCAGAAACGCCAGAAGGAGGTGGTCCAAAAGAAAGTATCTGCCGAGAAGGGCTCCATTCGGAGACCCAGAAAATAGATCAGAGGATGGTCCAGGGGCTGGCGGCCCAGAAACGCCAGAAGGAGACGGACTAAAAGAAAAGGTGCCGCCAGGAGGAGCTCTGCTAGGAGGTCCAAGGGCGCCCATCCTAGAAATTGGAGCAGAAAAAACAAATAGGCTTAGCAGCGTGTGCGTTGTAATGCCGAAGAAAGCGGCAGGGAGGCCAGTAAGCTCTCGGGTTTGTCGCGGAAGCTACAGCCCAGCATTAGCAGTGACTCACGTTCCAGAAGAGAAGTGCAACCCAGCAGAATCGGGTGGACTAGATGCTCCAACAAGAGGAAGCGGTCCAGGTGACGGGTTAACTAGGACAGAAGAAGGCTTGTCAGAAAAGGAGCTTGTTGGTTTTGCTATGCACGCTCGTGTGAATCCCGGCGAGAAAGTATTTTGGAAAGATCACATAGGCGAGTCGCGAGAGCGCGACATGGTACCTCAGCCAGTAAATGGAGGATCCACAATTGAAGAAGCAAGCGCTATGTCGGGCATAGAAGAGTACGTCGTGCCTTCTCCGACTGTACTGGAGACGAGACGATTACGACCGACACGAGCACACATGAAGCGCGTGCTGGACTACTATTCGAAGAAGAAATTTCGGACGGTTAATAATTCGGTGACGATGAACTACAAAAAGTAATGGTTGTTCATCAAGGAACCGGTGAAGACAGAAGACGCGGACAAGGAAGACGTGGATAATGAGGGTCGACGTCAATTCATGGAGAAGCCGGCGAAGGTAAATCCGGTGACATGGGTGCCCCGAAGAATGATGAAAGCAATGTCGTTGATGAAGGCCGGCATAGCGAAAGCAATGCCGAGGATGACGCCTGCAAGGAGCAGCTGGCGCATTTGGGATCGAGGTCGAGGTGAAGTGCACGTCGTGCTTAGGGGGTGATTGTTAGGAATAAGCACGACGGACACCGAAGCGACACCGTGTGAGGTGCGCTCTGTCGTATGCAAGTAGTATACGAGTACGTGTAGGTTTATGCAGCCCGGTCGATATAGGAATTAGGAGTCCTAATCCTACTAGAATAGCTACACTAGAACTATTGTAATCAACCGTGCGATTGAGAAATAAAGAGAAAGATTTATGAGGCTCGATAACTTGGTGATTCCGCAATTTGTGTGTACGTGGAGTCTAGCAAGCTAGGAAAGCAATCTAGTGAAGCTTGCCATACGTGCGAGTGTTGCAATCCACCAGAATCGATCAAGTCGATTACTCGTGGCTCGTAGGTGCAGTGGTGCACATCTTGCCGGATTGTCTTCGTCACTATTCGTCCGAAAGTACTCAACATACTATGCGAAGTTGTTGCAGGTCATCTCATCGCAACATCCCGATAAAAGTATTACTGGGTCAGGGCCAACATAGCTGCCGGAGAAATCATGCTCAACATGTTCTAGCCGTGCAACGCAGAGTATGGCTGCATCTTGTCCGTCGTCCTCGTCAAGTCGGTGGTAGCTGCATCTCCTCTTAATCACCGTGGTCGCTGTCTGGGTCTTCGTCAAGCCGCCGTCGGCCGTGCGTTGTGTGAGAACTGCATCGGCGATCTTGATCACCTTTGCTAGTATAGATCCTGCGGTACATCACTCTGTTTGAATTGATTAACACGATGAATACAAATACACCAGGTACCGTACCCATGCCCATGTAAGGAGTGAGACTCGTAGCAGCCAGCAGATAAGCATTTGCAAGCAATCGACAAAGTCGGGGGTATTCTCGTCCATGAGAAACAAAATTGATAGAATCATGTAACGGAATGAACTGTAGTGTCATGTAAGGAAAAAAATACACCTAGTGTCAAATAAGAAAGTCAAAAATTTCTAGTGTTAAATAAGGAAACATATTTGAGAGTAGTATCAAATAAGGAATTCTCTCTCAGGAGTTTTACTTTTAGGTTATCATCTGGACAATAATTTGGTCCGGCATTCAACTAGGACAGCAAGCTAGACCTGGTCCTAAACTTGCAGTAGCTGAATCTAGAGAGCACTTGCATTGATACAAATTCCATCAAATAGGCTCAACACAATGAAGACAAATATAGGATTATATCACAAGTCATGCTTTCGAGCTTCGAAGCAAAAAAAAAACCTTATGTTCTGCCGCAGGGAGGCCCAAATTGATAATGGGACAACACTAGTACAATCGTCTAGATAAGCAACCGGCATACATTTAACATAAAATGACAAGAGAAAAGGACCTAAAAATCATCATGTGGTGGTAGGTTTCCGAGGAAAACATTTATGTGCTAGGGTTTCTATGGGAAACCCCGGAGGGAGAATAGTAAGGATAGTTGGTATTTGCTAAATTGGCTTAATACCAAAAAAAAATCGCCCATGGCTCTGTGGTGGTGATTTTAATGAGATTGTTGATAACACGGAATATTTTGGTGCCAATGATTGGGTAGAAAGGATGATGAATGGATTCCTGAGAGGCAACCGATAATTGTTGATTAGTGGATCTCGGTTTTCGAGGTGCCCCTACACATGGGATAATAGACAAGAGGGTGAGGCTATGTGAAAGTTAGACTCAACCGTATGCTAGCTTCTGCCATCTTGCTCCATGCATATTCCAAGATTATGGTGAGGCATATCATGTCTCCAAACTCATATAATTGTGTATCAATATCTCATATTGGGAGGGTGCAAAAACAAGAGGAAGGGGCATCGTTTGCTCAGATATGAAACTGCTTGGAATAGGGATGAAACGTATGAAGAGATGATGGTCACCGAATGGTCCAAACAGGATAGATCCGCACCGGGTCTGCTTGGTGTTGTTGATAAGCGGAGGAAATATAAAAAGGATGCAACATTATCTGTGTGGCCGGAGGAAATATAAATTCGGTAGTCTGAGAAAAAGGCGAGGAAAGAATATGGATTTGAGCAAAAAAATGCATTGTACCGAGGTGTCTCATAGAGGGAAAAGGAGTTGGCTAACCAAATCTGTTAGCTGTTGTTGAGAGAGGAAATAATGGCAAAACAAAGGGTAAGAACTGATTGGCTGAAAGAGGGCGATTGCAATACTCGCTACTTTCATGCTAGAGCGTCAATTAGGAAGCATAGGAACAACATTTCTACTTTGTATGATGAGGCATGAATGTTGCAAGATGAAAAGGAGAAGGTCCATGATATTGTTCAAACTTTCTATACTACTCCCTACTCCCTCCGACCCAAATTAATTGACTTGGATTTGTCTAGATTCGGATGTATCTAGATATGTTTTAGTGCTAGATACATTCGAATGTAGGCAAATCCAAGTCAATTAATTTGGGTCGGAGGAAGTAGTATTTTTAAGGCTCAAGAGGTTCTAGACGTTAATGTTGTCACTCGCTGCATACAGACGAAGGTTATGGAACAAATGAACAAACATCTAGGTCATCTTTGGGAGACCGAGGAAGTTGAAAAGGCTCTCGTCTGTATGGGGGCCTCGAAAGCGCCAGGTGCGTATGGATTTACACCGGATTCTAGCAACACCATTGGGCCTTAGTTAAGGGGGCTATCACTAATTAGTAAATGGTGGAGAGCTCCTGGATATAATTAATTGGAGTACCATAGTCTTGATCCCAAAAGTAAAACCGACATAGCTCATTTCATAATTTAGACCTATTGCATTATGTAATGTAATTTATAAAATCTGTTTTTTTACTATATAAAATCTGTTCAAAGGTGAGTGTAAATCGTCTTCGTATAATTTTGGATGAGGTTAAATGTCTTAGTCGCATATGAGAGTATACATTGTATGCGTTAGAATAAAGGGAAGGTAGATTTAAGTGGGACCAAGCTTGACGTGATTAAATCTTATGACCGCGTTGAGTGGCCCTATTTGGAAAGGAATGTTGAGGTGCTTAGGATTCACAAATGTTAGGGTGCCAGTGATAATGAAATGTTTCCCAACTCCTTCTGATCCCACCATAGCAAAGGATTTAGGTTTTAACCTAGCTAGAGGTTAAAGTGAATGGTGAATTACTGCCAAAATTCTTGCCATCTAGAGGGATTCGGCAAGGGCATCCGATCTCTCTCAATATCTTCGATAAGTGGAGAAGGTTTATCTTGTCTACTAAAAATTTATGATAACGGATGGGTGTATCGAGGACTAAGGTCAACTATAAATCCCCATTGATATCTCATTTGTCATTTGCTGATGATAATCTGGTGTTGTGAGGAACAGATATCAGAAATGCTAGAAGGATGGAAGAGGTTTTACCTATTTATGCTATACGATCTAGGCAGTGTGTAAACAAGTAGAAAAACTTGACTTACTTCGGCCCAAATTTCCTCCTTCCAGTTCGTGTGGTGATTAGGAAGGTTTTGGTATTGACCATGAAGTTATCTCTGAGAAGTACTTAGGATTTCCTACAACCTCTGCATCACACTAGTCATAATTTTGAACATATTCTAGAAGGAGCTAGATCACGTTATCAAGGATCGTGTCCAAAATTGGTTTCGAATGGTGGGAACAAAACCTTGTTTAGATTATTAACATCTATGTAATCTATCCATGAATCATGATCAGATTTTGTTAAATTCACCCTCAAGAACAACATAAGCTATAGGAAAAAGGAAATTATGGGCGTCTAAACCACAAGCTATGTCAACTTGTCCCCTGAACTTCCCTATTAAATAAGTTGCCTCTAGTACCAAGTATGGGATGTCGCCCTCTAGAAATCTCTTCCAGCATGCCTTCAGGCAAACAAAACATCTCTAGAAGCATTTCTTATTTTTTTGTCTTATACTTGATCCCTCGTGAGCTCTTCAGTCTTCCTCTCACTAACTCGTAATAAATATCAACAACACTCTGAGGTGATGCCCTTTCTACCTCTCTTTTGAAATTGTGGAAACTCCACTTCCCTTTAATCAAGTCCAATGGAATATCCTTCCCATCAAAAACTTTGTGGTTAGAAATCAGAATGTTAAACTTATCACTAAGTTTCGATCCGAGTTCAGCAGGTCCAATGGCTTGGTCCTGCCTCACCCAATCAAGTACAATAGCGGCACTTCACTTAGTTGAAGCAGGTTTTATTTTATCACTTAAAGAAGTATTAGGGAAGTTGTATTTATTTGTGTTTACCTTAGTATGCATTTGATAATGATTTAATAAATAGAACACATATATATGAGCATATAAAATATGAAAAAAGAACCAAATTTTAGCTATTGCAACCTGAAATGGGTGGCCATCCCTTGTTGAGGATGCATGCAGTCTCCACTTCCACATCTTACTTGTTGGGGGATACCCCCGGGTAGGGTCACTCCGGGGTATAAGGGCCGAGTTAGCCGAGGTTCGGCAAGGTCAAAGCGGATGTTGGCCGAGTCACCTCAAGGCAGGCCGGATCACGGAGTAACCCGGACCAGGGGGGTCGCCTAACGTTGTCTCATCCGACTTAAGGAGTATGTCGGAAATGCTTGTCTAACTTATATGCAGGAACAGGTGTGGCCGGATCTACTATGATCCGGATCCTCGCTTAGCTTCTCTGGTAAAAAAAGAAGGTCCAGTACGTACTGGATGAGCGAATAAAGCAAGGGCAGGACCACCGAGTCGTGGTCGACAAGGGTGACGACGCTCACGTCATCTTACGTCGCTAAAGCAAGTGTGACGCGGGGGAAAAGCACCCCGGTCGGGTTACCACTTTGGGAGGGGGCATATTCTTAGGAATATGCCTCCACGTATGCCCTAGGCCAGGACGGAACCACCTCTATATAAGGGGGGTTAGGGTTCTGGTAGAGGGGGTTGGCAGAATTCTAGTTAGTTGAGCACTAGTAGATCTAGGGTTCTTGAGCTAGATAGTAGGCAAGAGTAAGAGAGCCTCTTCTTCCTCCTCTTGCCAATACAGCTCAAGGAGCACTTGTAATCTTGGAGATATCGCAATACAAACTTCTGTGTAGAGAATCACTCTACTATCCCTCCCTGGATTCCCCTAGCGCATATTAGTCCCCACCTTTAGCCTATCCATGGCATCTGCTGTGACACCACCACGACAGTTGGCGCCCACCGTGGGGCTAGCGGCGCTAGTAGGGGTGAAGATCCGGACGGGAAACTTCATCGGCACCGGTGAGCGCATCGTCTCCGGGCTCGTTCAGCGCTTTGGAGCGTTGGACTTCGTCAGCGACAACGCTGGTTGCTTCGGCACGCGCCCGCTTCGCGCAACGGCCTCTTCGTCAAGCTCGGCGCGCACAAGGTCTATGTTGCAGTGGACGTCTCGTGCGTTCATCCGCGTCGGGTCGTCAATGCGGGG
The DNA here is from genome assembly GCA_916181665.1 of Avena sativa. Classification (NCBI taxonomy): domain Eukaryota; kingdom Viridiplantae; phylum Streptophyta; class Magnoliopsida; order Poales; family Poaceae; genus Avena; species Avena sativa. The sequence goes on along the minus strand of OV702288.1, from coordinate 619,145,171 downwards.
GAACCACCCCTCACTGTGGCTCGCGAGGCGCTTATCGCTCGCTCCCCGGACCATGCGGAGGTGATGATGACTACGCCAGGTGCAAGCACAAGCAAGGATCCGGCACCAGACCCGGAGGTAACACCTAAGGCACCGAGAAAAGGTAGAGGACCTCCACTAGAGAGGCCTGAGAACGTACTGAGGGAAGCTATGGATAGCTTGGCTAACCCGGTAGCAGCGATGGTGGATCCGGTTCAGGCGCAGGCCGAGTTAGAGGAAACTCGGCAAAAGATAATGGAGGGCGCAAAGAAAATAGCCGCGGCTCAGCAGTCACTGAACATGACGCTGCGTGAGTATGCAAAGGCAAACAAGGTTGATGCAGTGAGGGTAAAAGGGAAAAATCTCATAAGTGAGATGAACAGAGAAGGTGATGATGGAGCAGAAGGGTCGGAAAACTATCTGTCTGTGGGGTTGCTGAGGTATAGTACCCCGACGAAGAACCTCAGAGCAGCAGATGCCGCTGCATCTGAGCTAGAGGGTCTGACGGGTGAGGCTCGTCAAAGACAGCAAGACAGGGTCAACGAGCTGGTTCGGATCGCGAACAGGCAGAACTAGGAGCTGCTGAGAGCTAATCCGGTGAGAGCTGGGGCTTCCAAGATTGTCCATTCGGTGATGGGTAACCCAGAGAAGTCTGCTGGAGCCGCATCATCGCCTCATGGCGGCCCAAGGAGAGAGGAGGTAGTAACCTCGGCCAGACGGAACAAACAGATCGTCCCGTACGACCCAACGCGTGCGGGAAAAGAAAAAGAGATGCGGAAGAATGCTGATCGACGGAGTGTGAGCCGAGGTGAAGCTGGCCGAGGTAATCACGACCAAGGCAATGCCGGTCAAGGGAACACTGCCAATGGCAATGCCGGACAGCACAACTCCGCAGGAGAAGGACCACCACAGCAGCGGAATATACCGAGGCAAGAGCAAAGCGCCGGCCAAGGTATGCAGCAGAAAGACGTGCAACGAGGGCAAAACCGATACAATGACGGTGATTCGGAGATGGTGAATGCAGGGTACCCTAGACCGGACTATCATGTGATAGGGTCTAGGTTGGGGAGCAGGGATTTGATGCCGGATGACGCCAGGTTAAAACTGGATCGCCTGTATAGGTCGGAACAGATCGAATGTCAAGGTCCTCCGGGTCCAGCGTGCTTTGGACCCCGGATCATGAAGGAACCACCGGTACCCAACTTCCAATTACCCAGGGGCACGAAGACGTATGACGGCAGTACCAAGTCGGAGGATTGGTTGATAAACTATGCTACGGCGGTGAAAATTGCAACTAGCAACTTGAGATGGGTTGTGCGTTATGTGCCCCAGATGTTGGAAGGCCCGGCCAGAGTATGACTGAATAACTTGCCGCCCAGAAGCATCAACTGCTGGATAGATTTTGAAGAAATGTTTATCAGCAACTTCTCAAGTACGTACCAGAGGCCGAATAGACCGCAGACCCTGGCAATGTGCAAGCAAAGACCCAACGAGACGGATCGTGAATTCTTAACCCGGTGGTGTACCATAAGAAACTCGTGTGAGGGTGTCATAGAGTCACAGGCCATAGCGTGGTTTGCGCAAGGGTGCAGATACGGCAGCGAGCTATGGATGAAACTGCAAAGGAAAATGCCAGTTACGCTAGCAGAGATGATCCAGATTGCTGATTCGTATGCTTTGGGCGATCCGACTCAACCTAGGCTCCCGTCAAATGACTCAAACGAGGAATACTATCAGAGAGATGGAGTCGGGTCGTCCCGGAGGAATGATTACAGAGGAAAAAGGAGAGATGACAGACCGGACCATTGCTGTGGCTCGCAACAAGTTGCGGCAGTGAATCAAAATCAACCCGGAGGAGGGAGTAACCAACGCCAGAGAACTGAGGGCAATGGACTCCAAGAAATGATGGCAAGAAAACATGGACCCCGGAGCAGAAGAAACAGTGGCAAGAAAAGAAAGACCGTCCGAGGTATACCTATGAGTCGATGCTGGACCAACCTTGTAAGTTTCACACGCCGAATCCGAATAGCCCGGCGGGTCACACAACGAGGCAATGTGAGTGGATGCGAAAGATAGAGCAAGGTGGCTCGGGGAATGCTCAGGCACCCCGGAATGAGCAACCTCGGCAGGAGTTACCCCGGCAGCAATTACTCTCCGGAGCAAACACGCAGCAGCTAATGTTGCCTCCCCCTCCGCCGAGGTATGACAACAATGAGAGAAGGGATGCAGTGCATCAGGTGGAAAATCAGCAACAACCGGATCAGAGGTACCCCGGAAACGAGGGAAGGAATGAGTACAGGGAACATCACCAGAGTTATTGTGTGTTCACGACTGAGGAAACAGATAGAAAGAGCTTGCAGCGCCGACATATGTAGGTCAATGCGGTCATGCCAGCGGTGACGAGGTACATGCCTTGGTCGGACCAGGAAATCACCTGGAACATCAAAGATCATCCTAAACTTATGCCGAGCCCAGGTTCGTATGTGCTAGTACTAGATCCGGCTTCATTGGACCGAACATCAACGTGAGGTTCTCCAAGGTTTTGATTGATAATGGCAGTAGCATTAACATCATGTATGTGGACACGATGCGCAAGTTAGGCATCTCGGAGAACATGCTCCAGGCTACGAGAACAACTTTCCACGGCATTGTACCAGGCATTTCATGTGAGCCCATAGGCAAAGTCCGGGTCGACGTGCTATTCGGAACAAGGGATAACTGCCGAACTGAAAATCTGGAGTTTGAAGTAGTGAACTTGGAAAGTGCATATCACGCGTTACTCGGAAGACCAGCATTGAACAAATTCATGGCAAGCTGTCACATCAGTTATCTGAAGATGAAGTTGCCCGGGCCAAATGGAGTGATTACCATTGCTGGAGATTTCCGACGTTCCATGGAGTGTGCTTCAGCCGGGTCTAACCTAGCCGAGTCACTCGTGATTGCGCGAGAGAAAAGAAAAATCCAAGAGGTGGCGGCACTAGCTCAGTCCGCGCAGCAATATATGCCGGCGCTAAGTAATCCGCATGGCAGCGTTTCGTTTCAAGCCGCAAAGGACACCAAGAAGATTCCAGTTGATAACATGTTTCCGGAGCGCACCGTAACGATTGGTGCCGGGTTAACTGACAAATAGGAAAGCGAGCCCGTCAACTTCCTCCGTGAGAATCAGGATATTTTTGCTTGGTCTACACAGGACTTGCAAGGTGTTCCGAGGGAGTTGGCCGAGCACTCTTTGAACGTAAGACCCGAAGCAAGGATGGTGAAGCAACCTCTCCGCTGCTTCACCGAGGATAGGAGAAAAGTCATTGGAGACAAGATAGCTCGGTTACTGGCAGCAGGATTCATCATGGAGGTACTATATCCGGATTGGCTCTCTAATCCGGTGCTAGTGGAAAAGAAGAAGGACGATCCAAACGTGGCAGTGGTCTGGCGTATGTGTATCGATTACACGAACCTGAACAAGGCGTGTCCAAAAGACCCATTTCCACTGCCGAGGATAGATCAGGTCATAGACTCAACCGCGGGATGCGAACTGTTGTCATTCATTGATGCATATTCTGGCTTCCACCAGATACCTCTGAACCCGGATGATCAAATAAAAACGGCGTTTATTACCCCGTATGGGGCTTATTGCTATCGCACTATGCCGTTTGGTCTACGTAATGCAGGTGCAACGTACCAAAGATGTATGCAAAAATGTTTGCACGACCAAATAGGTCAAAACATACAAGTATACGTGGATGATGTAGTTATCAAGACTAAGGAAAGCGCAACGCTCCTTGACGACATAAGGAAAACATTCGCGAACTTAAGAAGGTTACGGATGAAGCTTAACCCGGAAAAATGTACCTTCGGTGTCCCGGCTAGAAAGTTACTCGGATTTCTCGTCTCCAGCCGAGGTATCGAGGTTAATCCAACTAAGATCCGAGCCATCGAACGAATGGAGCTGCCGAAGTGTCTCAATGATGTCCAGAAGTTCACTGGATGCCTGGCATCGTTGAGTCGGTTCGTATGCCGGTTGGGAGAAAAGGCACTGCCTCTCTACCAACTCATGAAAAAGTCAGATAAATTCGTTTGGACGCCACAAGCCGATGAAGCTTTTGCCCACTTGAAAAAGATGTTGGCCACTGCGCCAGTGTTAGCCTCTCCACTATCAAAGGAGCCAATGTTGCTCTACGTAGCCGCAACCAACTGAGTTGTAAGTTCAGTAATCGTTGTGGAACGCAATGAAGAGGGTAAGTCGGTGCAGAGGCCGGTATATTACCTGAGCGAGGTATTGTCTGCCTCAAAACAGAACTACCCGCATTTTCAAAATGTGGCATACGGTGTCTATATGGCGGCAAAGAAGTTAAAGCATTACTTTGAGGAGCACCCCATCAAAGTAATATGTGAAGCTCCCATATCCGAGATAATGGGTAACAAGGATGCGAGTGGCAGAATCGCAAAATGGGCAATTGAGCTAGCCCTATATGCGCCACAATATGATAGAAGAGAAGCGATCAAATCTCAGGCTGTGGCGGACTTTTTTGTGGATTGGGCCGAGGTACAATACGAACCACCGCCACCTGATCCGAACTACTGGAGGATGCATTTTGACGGGTCGAAAACCAAAACCAGGTTAGGCGCCGGAGTTGTGCTCACCTCGCCAAAGAAGGACCAACTAAAGTGCGTATTGCAGATCCATTTCGCGGCATCGAACAATGTCGCTGAGTATGAAGCTCTTGTGCACAGGCTCAAAGTGGCAAAGGAGATTGGCATACGTCGGATAATATGTTTTGGCGACTTGGATCTGGTGGTGCAGCAGGTGTCCGGAGTGTGGGACGCCCTGGATCCAAACATGGCACTATACAAATTTCACGTCCAGAAGATATCTAGTTACTTCGAGGCATGTGAATTTCACCATGTACCCCGAGTGGAAAACGAGGCTGCCGACATGTTGTCAAAGCTCGGATCGACCATACAGGCAATTCCACCGGGTGTAGCATTGGAACACCTCAGAAAACCATCTATCAGGCCGTCCCCAGGAACCGACTCGATCTATGTCCCGGAAAATACGGAATCCAGAGCTGAGCCTATGGACATTGACACGGGAGGTAGTACGCGAGACCCGGGGACTGCATCAGCAAACCCGGGGACTGCCTCGGCAAACCCGGGGACTACCTCGGTAGACCCGGGGACTGCTCAGCGTGATCCGGCTGAAGTTATGCCGGTGGATCAGATGGAAATTGATGAGGAGATATTCCCTCCGCGAGCCATACCAGCTTGGGCACTGCCTATATTCCAATTCCTGAAAGACGGAACGTTACCCGCTGAGGAGGTGTTAGCCAGGCAAACTCAGAGGAGAGCAAAAGCATACACCATCATCAATTCCGGGTTATACAAACCGAGTGTAACTAATGTCCTCCAACGATGCGTTGACCCGGAAGAAGGGCTTGACATCCTCCGAGATATCCACCAAGGGGAATGTGGGCATCATGCCTCATCCCGAGCCTTGGTGGCAAAAGCGTTCCGGCATGGATTCTACTGGCCAAGTGCCTTGGAACAAGCAGAAGATCTGGTGAGAAAATGCAATGGTTTTCAGAGGTACGCCACCAAGACACATATGCCTATGTCGGAACTCAAGACCATACCAATTACGTGGCCATTTGCTGTATGGTGCTTGGATATGGTTGGCCCGTTCAAACCTGCCAGAGGAAACATGACACATATTTTGGTCATGGTGGACAAGTTTACAAAGTGGATTGAAGTGAAGCCTATCAGAAATTGTGATGGAGCTACGGCCATGACATTTCTCAAAGACATCATCTTGAGATACGGTTATCCACACAGCATTATAACTGATAATGGAACAAATTTTGCGAAAGGAGCATTTGCGCGCTTCTGCCGAGATAAGAAGATCCGACTCGATGTCGCCTCGGTAGCCCATCCCGCATCGAACGGACAAGTGGAAAGATCCAACGGATTAGTGTTATCCGGGATAAAACCCCGGCTCATTGAGCCGCTACAAAGATCAGCGGGGTGCTGGATAGAAGAACTACCAGCAGTACTGTGGAGCTTAAGAACAACTTCGAATCGATCAACAGGCTATACGCCATTCTTTCTGGTATATGGGGCAGAAGCTGTATTACCAGCCGACATAGAGCATGATTCACCTAGGGTCACCCAATACACAGAAGCCGAAGTGCAAGAAGCCCGGCAAAATGATGTTGATCTGCTGGAAGAAGCGAGAGAACTGGCATTGTCCAGATCCGCCATATATCAGCAAAATCTCCGACGCTATCATAGCCGGAAAGTATGCCCCCGAGTCTTCCGGGAAGGCGACCTGGTGCTCCGGTTGGTACAACGTACTACTGGTATGCATAAATTATCCCCCCCATGGGAAGGGCCATTCATTGTAAGCAAAGCATTGCACAATGATTCTTACTATCTCATAGATGCAAAGCCACAGGAAAAGAACAAGGCGGACAGGTCCGGAGAGGAATCTAAGCGACCGTGGAATGTAGCACTACTTCGTCCTTTCTACACTTAGCTAAGAAGTGTATGTATCCGAGTCTTCTCATATGTCGGTATGTATGTCGGCAATGAGCTTATCAATGAAATAGCAGCGCCTCGAGCAGTAACTCGAGGACTGCCTTAATAATGTTTGTCGTAATTTCTTATGCGGTAGCTGGAATGAGTCGTTTTACTTAACCCGGATTAGTAATGTGTGAGCACCAAAAACCCAACCCTTCGACTTGCTGCTGTTCAACAAGAATTGGCTTCATGGCATGCAAGGGAACAAGTTTGGAATTGCGTAGCACGTGAAAAACCACTAAGGAAACGATCTTATTCGAGCTAACATTTGTTTTTTTCGGACTAACCCTGTATTTCTTTTCAAGTTATTATGCTGAATTATTTTGAGCCAAGCCCCAAAGTTTCTATGTATTGTTAAGATAATTTTTAAAGCTCGGATTCGTAAGTCGTAAAACCGAATCAAGGTAGACACGGGTCGAGCCAGAGAATTGGACGAACAAGAAAATGAAACCCGGGGACTACGCCCAAGTTAATCCGGCATACGAACATAGTAGCAAAATATCGCATATCAAGCATACAATTGCACCCGGCATACCGAGGATCTGATAAAATTTTCAAGTTTTTTCAACTAAGAAGCAGGAGGAGGAGGAAGTTCGGCATCGTCATCACTGTCTTCAATATCCGAAGCAGCATCTTCTCCATCCTCACCCGACCCATCCTCCACGTTCTCAATATGCTCATCCCCACCGGACTCCAGAAAGCTCGGTCCCTCAACCCAGTCATGGATCGGAGAATATTCGACGAGGCTATAGGCGCAAGCTTGGCGCCGAGCTACCCACTCCGAATCGTCGGTCCATTTGGATCCGGTGCGCCGGCGTGTGAGGAGGCTCAGGTCGATCTTCTCGTACCATGTAAGAATATGATGGAGGAGGGTATCTGCTGCAGCACGGCCGGGGGACTCCCTCCAGAGTTCAAGCTGGGTCTCAATTTCCAACAGCTTTTCGGCAAGGAGTGTGATCCTCTTTGGAGCACTCTCGCTTGGCCAGAAGGTGTTGTAGATCCGGACCGCAACATCGAGGAGATCTTTCCCATAGTTCTTAATGGTTTCCACACGAGCTGACACGCTGACCAAAAGGTCCTCCATGTCTAAGGGGATGCTCTCACCATCAGGAGCGATGGGAGTACCCCTTTCTCGGCGGAATTTGGCAATAGCAGCACTAGCAATGGGAGTACCCTCGGGAAAGTGGTCTGGAAACAAGGAAAAGGAAGATGCTGACGCAAACACATATGGGCCGAGCCGGAAAATTATGTCGGATAAGGGAAAGAAACTTACGTGAGATATGGCGGTGAATCCGGGTCAACTCCTTGATGCAATTGTCGTGTCTCTGGTGAAGTTGTTCAAGCTCAGCAATCGCCGACTCAAGCTGGACCTCGGATTTTTAAGCAGGTCCTGGTCCTTGGAGATCTGGAGAGTAAGGCGCTCACGCTCGTCGGTGAAGTTCTAGCCAACTTTTTGGAGCTCGGTTTTGTGTTGGGCCTTCATCTTCTGCATCTCGGCCTTGAACTTGGCTATCTCGTCGTCCTTGGTCCGGAGGAGGGCAAGCTCATCATTCTTCTTCTTCAGCTCAGCTTGATGTTGTCCTGCTTGTTCGAGAAAATGCAGCATCATATCAGGCACGGGCACACTATCCTCAAGCGATGCTGAAATAGTATGTTGACTCGGCAAAGCCGAGGAGTGAATGTTTGCCGAGCCAAGGCGAAGAAGAAATGGAAAACACAATAAGGTCGGGCAAAAGAGGACATACCCCGGATTTCCTCCAAGTTCTTCCGCATAATTTTGTTTTCAGCCTCCACCCCAGCTGCGAAAACCGAATGAGGAGATTAGTCCGGCGGAAACAAGTGAAGAAAAACGGAGAAGTGCTGAGGGAGAAAATTACCCCTCTTTTCATGCTCTGCACCAAGTGCAACATGTTTTGCGCACAGGATCTTGTGGGTATCAAGCAGGCATTGAAATTCGGCGCTCCGGCGATTGGTAGTTACCTGAAAGAGGTACAGAAGTGTAAAATTAGTTTGGTGCATATTTGAAGTATACAAGATCCGGGCCAAGTGGAACGTAACCCGGCTCTAGGTGTGTGCATATTCGAAGTGTACAAGATTCGGGCCAAGTGGAACTTAACCCGGCTCTAGGTGTGTGCATATTCGAAGTGTACAAGATCCGGGCCAAGTGGAACTTAACCCGGCTCTAGGTGTGTGCATATTCGAAATGTACAAGATCCGGGCCAAGTGGAACTTAACCCAGCTCTAGGTGTGTGCATATTCGAAGTGTACAAGATCCGGGCCAAGTGGAACTTAACCCGGCTCTAGGTGTGTGCATATTCGAAGTGTACAAGATCCGGGTCAAGTGGAACTTAACCCGGCTCTAGGTGTGTGCATATTCGAAGTGTACAAGATCCGGGCCAAGTGGAACTTAACCCGGCTCTAGGTGTGTGCATATTCGAAGGGTACAAGATCCGAGCCAAGCGGAACTTAACCCGGCTCTAGGTGTGTGCATATTCGAAGTGTGCAAGATCCGGGCCAAGTGGAACTTAACCCGGCTCTTGGTGTGTGCATATTTGAAGTTTACATGCAGCTACGTTGATTTTCTAATTAGCATCCGGCCGAGTAACAAGTTACTCCGCCAGAGGCTCGGGGACTAATGGTTATTACCTACAGCATGTAAAGGAGAAACGACATACCTCCATCATTCGCCCCGCAAGGTTAATTGCCTTGGCGGCAGTATTCATCTGGGCAAAAAATTCTGCGGGGCCGAACTTTTCCGGGAGATCGTCGTTGTAGACGAACTCCGCCTTATTCCAATTCATGACGAACTCGATAAGGCTCGGAGGATACCGTTCGCCAGTGGGCATGTGGGGTGCCACCAAGCCCTTTGCATGAGCTTCCTTCCTCTCAATTAGGGCAAGAGCTGGGCTGGTGTGAAGAACCATCTGCTGTGCATCGGTTGGCTCGGCAGGAGGATCCGTCGCTGCTGGTGATTTCTTCGGAAGCATTGACGACAAGGTTCGCTGCCCGGCCTCGACGGATGTAGACTTGGCAGCATCCCGAGCTTTCTTGCCTTTAGCTTGCTGGGAAGAAGTAACCACGACGGATTTCCCTTTGGAAGCTGCTGGAATGGTTCCTCGCCGGGGCTGAGATGACTCGGAAGATGCAGAGGAACTTGGTACTGGAGCGGCTGTGGGTTTCCTGGCTGCCGGGACAGATGCTGGTTCGGGAGCTGGTACTGGAGCTGCTGCTGATGCTGGGGTTGCGGTAGACTTGGTGGTTGCTGGTTGCGGCAATGCCGAAGTGGCGGACTCCGTTGCCTCGGCCGAACCGACCCCTCCCGATCCGAGGTCGCGTTCCTCTTGATGAGGTACTACGGAACCCGGAGCAGCCGCAGAGCCCTCCGAAATAGGGCTCAGCGGGCGTGACTCGTCGTCACGAGGAGGGGAAGGACCGGACCGAAGGGGAGAAGAGATGCTCGATCCGCTCTGAGGGACCTCCAGAGGAGGCCTGCAAAAGAAAATGATGTCAGGAGTGAAATTACCCCGATGCAAGGAGAAGTGTGTTGCGCAGTGAAAAATGACTTACGCATCCGAGGTCTCGGCCTCCTTGGGTTTCCGGGCCCTCCGTGCTGGGGCTTTGCCTGCCCGCTTGGAGGCAGTCTTGTCTCTGGCCTTCTTTTGCCTTTTGGTGGGCTGAGAAGGTTCGGAAGAAGAACTTGACGTGGATCCGCGCTTCTTCTTTGACGCCACCGGAACCGGCTCGCCCGTGGCAAGTGGAGGATCCTCGTGGATATGCCCACCGGGGTTAGCTGATGTCAGAAAGGCAAAAGAAAGAGGGACAGCCTCAACGGGTTCAATCACGTCGATATCCGAGTCATCCTCATCATCGGGCCAATCTCTAAGAGAAGAGAATTTACCGCTGGGACGTTTTGTGGCGTCGGTCATAGGGAGGAACATCTCCTGGTCTGGCTCCTCCTCATCCGGGATCTCTCGGTCCGGCGCCCACTTAAGGGTCGGATCCGTGCCATCCTCGAGAGTTTGCTGGAGAAACAGCTGAGAAAAAGCACAAAGAGCGGAGTCAAAAATATGACAAAAACCGACACATAATTTATCCGAAATAAGTTTACCCCGCGAAGCTTACCGCGGGAGGGATCCTGTCACGGCAGTAATGCTCGATTCCCCACGTCCAGTCGGCGGAGAAATCCTTGTGAGTGGTGAACAGAGCCTTGACCCGGTGGAAGATCTCGGTGTTGCTCAATTCAAAGGAGGAGGTTCGCTTGGGGTCACGACCGAAGCTCATGTGGCACAACTTGTGGGTGCGCCTCTGGAGGGGAGAGATTCGGTTGCGCACGAACGTGATCATAGCATCCTCGTTGCGCAATCCGAGCTTCTTCAGCTCCGCGAACCTTTTGTTGACTTGGTTGGCCAGAGCTGTGGGTTTCTTGGCGACCTCCTCCCAGAAATCCGTGTCAGGGGGACCCGGAACATAGGGCAGCAACCGAATCAAATCTTCGGTACCCTCGTTCCGGACGTAGAAGAAGGTCCGGGCCCATCCTTTGCAGGAGTCAAGCCCGGTGACCCGGGGAAAGATTGAAAATCTCCGGGGCGAGATCGAGGCAGCTCCGAACTGGGTGAGCTGTTTGTCCTCCGACTCGACGTGGATGTTGGGGACGACGTTGCGACAAAGACCGAAGAACCGGATCCACAGCTCCTTCATGGGCCATAGTCCGGTATAACTTTCAATCGTAGAGACAAAGGCAGAAAGAGAGGTGATTGCGTTCGCTGGGAGATGGTGCGGCTGCAAGTGGTACGTCCTGACCCAGTCCCGGAAGAAGTCGCTCACCGGGAGACCCAATCCCCGTTGGAAATGGGATAGGAATACGACGAACTCACTCGGATTGGGTGAGGGGGCCAGTTCCGAGGAGGGGAGACGAGCGGCGACACTGGCGGGAATACGCCTGGTCCGGTAGAGCCAGTCGATGTCGTCTTGGCAGACCCACGAACCGGCCCACGCGCCGCGCCGGCGTCCTCCTCCATCTCCTGCTCGGCGACGACGAGCTCCTCCTCAGTCATCTCGTATCCGTTGTCCTCGCTGGAGCTAGCAGCGGCGGGGGTCTGTGGCCTAGATTGGCGTGGACCCGTGGCGGAGAAGCTGCGCAGCGAGAGCTGCGGTGTGGAGGCACGAAGAAGGTGCGGCGGCGGCGCTGCTGCTACGAGCACTGGCGGCGGCGCGGTCGCGAGGAGGACGAAGGAGAAGAAGAGGAACGGGCAGAGGGGCGCAGAGGTGAAAAATGCTAAGGGACGCGCCTCTCCGCTACTTAACCACCCCCAGAGATGGGTGAGTGGGATCGCGTTGTGCGCTCGAGCCACACGATGTGGCCGTGTATTACTTGTATTGGCCAATCACGGAAAAGCCACACAGGGGGCCACAGAGTAGACGAGATCCCATGACGCGACGTGCTGTTGCGGTAAACGAGGAGACAGGCGTGACGTAACCAGCGCACAGTAAAACAGACAATTACTGCGGCGGTTACTGTGCAGGCCCTTAAAATAAGACAAAGTAATGATTAGCCACCACGTGGGTTGGCGTATGAGAGAAGGAAACGGGGCTCGGATCAAACCATGGTGACCATGGGATCCGAGCCAAAGTGGTGACCCGGCCGGCAAGTGAAAACTTGGAACGTGCGAAGGGAACGTAAATCCATATAATCCGAGATAAGGAGCTAGCCCGGAATTAAACGTCTCAGGCTCGGACGTAAATGAACCTGATGTGGCCTTAGCGGCCGAGGCAGCTAAGACCTCACCAGCTTCGGGGACTAATGTTGGGGGGGAATACCCCCGGGTAGGGTCACTCCGTGGTATAAGGGCCGAGTTAGCCGAGGTTCGGCAAGGTCAAAGCAGATGTTGGCCGAGTCACCTCAAGGCAGGCCGGATCACGGAGTAACCCGGACCAGGGGGGTCGCCTAACGTTGTCTCATCCGACTTAAGGAGTATGTCGGAAATGCTTGTCTAACTTATATGCAGGAACAGGTGTGGCCGGATCTACTATGATCCGGATCCTCGCTTAGCTTCTAGGAGAAGGAAGGAATCTCTCTGGTAAAAAAAGAAGGTCCGGTACGTATTGGATGAGCGAATAAAGCAAGGGCAGGACCACTGGGTCGTGGCCGACAAGGGTGACGACGCTCACGTCGGCTTACGTCGCTAAAGCAAGTGTGACGCGGGGAAAAAGCACCCCGGTCGGGTTACCACTTTGGGAGGGGGCATATTCTTAGGAATATGCCTCCACGTATGCCCTAGGCCAGGACCGAACCACCTCTATATAAGGGGGGTTAGGGTTCTGGTAGAGGGGGTTGGCAGAATTCTAGTTGGTTGAGCACTAGTAGATCTAGGGTTCTTGAGCTAGATAGTAGGCAAGAGTAAGAGAGCCTCTTCTTCCTCCTCTCGCCAATACAGCTCAAGGAGCACTTGTAATCTTGGAGATATCGCAATACAAACTTCTGTGTAGAGAATCACTCTACTATCCCTCCTTGGATTCCCCTAGCGCATATTAGTCCCCACCTTTAGCCTATCCATGGCATCTGCCGTGACACCACCACAACATTACTTTCCCTATAATGCACCATAAATATTTTTTATCACTTTTCCAATGATATAATCAAACCCAACTTTTATTGCAAAGCTGGCAACTATGTATATGTAGTCCTCCACAGTCTCAAAGACAGTCCCCTCATCAATTGTAGGATTGTTCCTATCAAAGTGTATCACTCACATGCCCTCATATTCATCATCATATGTGCATCCCGTTTCTGCATATTCAACATACTCTTCCTCATCAGTCTCATAGTTAGACCCAAAGTTCAAATCAACCAAATATTCCCTACTTTATGTCCTATCAGGATTAACAGCCATATCTAGATATGCTTTCTCCCTATCATCTTATCCGAACACATCATCCTCAGCTCTCCCATTTATGTGTCTTACTTCTTGCTTGACAAGGCATCATGTTCAGGGAGAAGTTAGGCGGTTGCGCTCGGTACCACGAGGATAGGTTGCTCGGTTATGGCCAGTTGAGTTGTTTTGTGTTGCAAATGGTCTGAAATCATTGACGGTAGTTTCTTCCCATGTATGTTTGTTAACAATGTGGACATACATGAGCATAGTCCTCGTCCCCATATGTTTACGCTACATCATGGCTAGCGCCTCGCTAGTCCTAATTGTAGGGGTTCCGCGCATGAAAACAATAAATTTTTACCCTACGTCCCTGAACCCCTGATGTTGCCAGGACCTATCTATTAGTAATACAGTAACGGAAGGGGATTTTCGCGAACTTACCCTTGAAGACCGAAAAGCGTTGTCAACGCTTAGGAGAGCGTGGTTGATGTAGACGAGCCGAAGCCGACCTCAAGGTCGTGATGAAGTCCTTGCGCTCCTGTGGCTCCAACGACTTGAGTGCCTCAAGTATGACACCTCGCGGGGAGTTACACACGTCCGGTGCCTGACGATGACTCCCGCTTCCCCGATCTAGCAGCAGTTGTGGAAGTAGAGCTCCTGGATCCGAATCCCGCAGCGTGACAGTGCTCTGCGGTGAAGAAGTCTCTCATTCGCGCAGTCTGAACTTGGGACCATGGTCACGAGAGAGAGAGATAGAGAGAGAGAGAGAGAGAGCAATTGGAGGTCTTCCCAAAAGTTAGGAAACCTTTATTGAATATTGTGTGTATTTATCTAGCCAAATACCCCCACTATATATAGGGGAGGGAGGTACTACCTCCCTCAAAGTCTCGGGGTGGGACTAAAGGAGAGGGAGAGGGGGGAAACCGACCACCCTAGTGGGCCTCGCGCGGGAGGGCTTGGCCTAGCCGGCCACCCCCTTGCCCCTTCTCCCCTCTTGCCTTTCCCTAATGGGCCCTCTTCCCGTCGGAATTGGCCCATTAAGCCTTTTGACCTTTAAATTGATTTTCTCTTTTATTAAATAATTATGAATAAATGATTAAATCAATATTTAACATTTATTCACATATTATTCAATCTCTGTGGTTATGGAACATCTTCCACCTCCACTCCGGACATCCTCCGGACTTACCGAAACCCTTCTGGTTTTCTCTCTACTATTCTTTGGCGATTCTATCAATCCTATAAACACTCTCTTAGCATCATCAAACCCTTAAGCGTGATACCCTATGGTTCGGGAACACTCTAGACATGGTCGGGACATTCCCGGACCAATGATCAATAGAGGGACATGGATGGCCATGTGATCCCTGTGCGTTCCATGAAGATCTTTCATCTATTGAACCGGGATTGTCGTGTCTTATTCCCTTTGTCTCTTGATACTTGCATTGCCCGAGATCTGATCAATGTCATCACCATGTCGTGTTCAATCTCGTTACTGAACAATGCTACTTGACTCGTTTCGACAAGTGATATCCCTATGATCAAATCACACGCTGCGCAGCTATTAGATATAACTTCTCCTGAGTGGGCCCTTAAGTATCTTTTCGTCACGTGGACGGACAAATCCCGCTCTTGACATATATTGCCTCTATGGTTCCTTTGAGAACATGAACAAACCTTTATAATCACTGTATTACCAAGTAACGCTTGATGCTATCTAAGCACTCTCGGGAGACAATGATTGATATAGCCTCACGGTCTAAGGAATAGTCTACGAGGTTCAATTTCTAATCATCATAACTTGAACTTCGTGACATGATCGGGTCATGATGTTTAGGTTGGGTATTGATTCATCATCTCATTCTTAGAATGAGTTGACTCCATTTCCAACTGGCATACATGCCACATGATCAGGAAACTTGATCATCTGTTGACCAATGAACCAGTGACTAGAGTTTCACTGGGAACCCCTGGTTGTTTATATATCACATGTGTATTGATGTTTCCACTTAATACAGTTATAGCATGATATAAAACTTAATCATAAACTTTATGAAATATGATAATAGTCCTTATTACTATTTGTCTCTAGGGCATATTTCTAACAGTCTCCCACTTGCACTAGAGTACAAATAAACATGATTTCTCATGGAAGAGGTTGAGTCTTGGGCCTGTACTTTATAGTCCCAAATACTTTGCAACTTACTAATGTCACCTTGATTGACATTAATACTTTATCATCACATGATAACATCTGTGTGTATGCATCGTCGCTATGGCAGCAGAACGAGGCCTGATTCCAGGAGCCTACAGTGACTTTAGATCAACCTCGAGGGCTTTCTCATGGGCACTATGCCCTGGGACACATCATTCTACGTAAAGAGCGAACTAGCCCTGCCGTAACTTTATACAACACTTTAGATGGTACCCTTATCTATTATTATAAATGTATTCATCAAAACACGAGTGCACCCTGTGCAACTTTCGATGTTTTTGTTCACCTCGCTTCCTACTTGACATTAATCGGTATTTACAGGAGTTTCCAATATATTCCCTTATAACATAACCCTTTATGTTTTAATATATGTCATCCTTTATGGATTTGGAAAATATGTCTGCAATTCTCTATTAGACACTGCGGACAAACTTAGCTCAACATTATGTGATTCAAACTTAATCACTTTTAAACGTTCCTTATTGGATCATATATTATGTTAAGTCATCATCATGGTTTTCTAAGATAGAACCTATGTCTCAACATAGTGGATGATGATCATCCTTTTCTTTCTTTCAACCATTGATGTTAAACTTAATACTATTCCTAACTTGAGTTATCAAGGACTTGTTCCTTAATTAACTTATATTTTGAAACCATTTTTAGAATCCCTTAAGGAATACTACATAATATCATAATACACTTATTATCAACTTCTACCCCTTATAAATCATTATTTATTGGTACTTGCGCTTTTATCCTTAACACACTTAAGAATCACTCCTATAAGCTCCCACTAAAAATATGTTCCTAACATATTTGGTTATGAGTCACTACTCTTACTCAAACTATGTTCCTACATATTTGAATTTGAGACTTATATTTCCCCTACTCAAAAATATGTCATTCACATATTGTTTTAGGAAGACTTTTATAGCTCCCACTCAATTTCTTGCAAATTTCATATCCACTCACTATTTTGAACAACTTCAAAATCCTTTGATCAAATATCAAACTTGGAGATTTACTATGAGATACTAGTAATTTTACTAGTTTTAAATCCACTAGACATTTAGCACATTTGAATCAAATTCATTTGAATTCATCCAATACTTGACAAATTGTGCTTTCGTCATTCACCCCTTTTCCACTATGGCTTGCAGTCATTTGGAAAAATTCCAAGTAACCCCTTTTACTTGTAAGATTCAACAACGAATTGCTTTCTAATCTCAAGGGAATTTTGCTTCTAGGATTTCTCATAATTCTAGTTTACCATTATTTCCTTAGTAGTTCGTAGGTATGTCATATTTCGGTAATCATGCCAAATTATTCACAAATGTCTCCATACAAGATATGGACTACATTTTGAATTCTACTTCATGTAGTGAAAACACTAGTGGGGAAAACATAATGATCATTATCATTGATTCTTTCCTTTGTGAAGGGAATCATTCAGGAACGTTTTTCCGTTGCGCTTCTCAACACTCTGATGCAGGGTTTTGAATCCTCATCATGTTTTTTTCACTATCTTCCATTTGCTCCATAATCGAGAAATATCACTGAATGTGAACTTTCTCAAGAATGCACCAAAATCCAAGCAATACTTGTTTTGCTTCTCTTTTAGTTTCAGCTATGGATTTCGTATTCAAAGTTTCTAATGAATACTCTACAAGGACTTATTCGCTATTCTTTTGGTTATATCGAATAACCCCAAAACTTCCACGATGATCCATACTAGATATGGCGTCGATCTCACAAATTCATATGGTTCACTATATATTCTAATTGAGTGCTAACTATTTCTAACTAATGGTCTCTACATCTACACTACAACGATTTATTTGGCGCCATCTATTCACCCACTTTGATATCTAATATCACATTGTGATGCTTTGCATTTTGACATTTCAAACGCATTGCATTCCACAATTTATTTTATGCCATTCTTATAAAGTTGGATTTCATTACTATTGATCAAGTCGTAGTAATTAGATTCTCATTTATCTTTATACCCTTTGTTGATGAAACACTTTGATCATATCAAATAGTTTCATATTCATGTTTCCTTTGGTAAACTACTTTACACACTTAAACAATCATATAATGATAATCACCATTTTGTTAAAACACAATACATCGAATATGTATTTACTTTCAACAATTCATTAAAATACTTTATATTCAAGTAATACACCGTGTTCAAGTTATTTTGCCGAACATAGGCATGATTTATATGTGACAAGAAATCGAATGACTTTCACATATTATCACATAACTTTTGAATATGGTTTCATTCATTAATGAATATACCATTAAGTTGGGTATTTTAGGGCATTTCTATATTTTACAAATGTTCATGTATTACCAATTAGTTTCAAAACAAGGATAATTCACATATAATCAAATAATATATGAACACAAATAGAAATCATTCATAAAAGTGAAACAACTGTTTGTTACATGCTGATATGAATAACCGTCTCACAAAGTGTGAGACACACTAAAGAAGTTCATAATCTTTTGATTACAATGATCATCCTAAAACATAAACTAAATGATAAATGTCGAGGGAGAGTGTCGTTGGCCATCATCATTATGCTCGCCATTAACACGCAACGTCACCTCCTCTCGAGCAAGCACCTCTCACGCAGAAGGACCTATTTTCAGTAAAACAGAACAAGTATCAAATATACTTAACACTGTAAATGTGTTTGCAAGATTATAATATTTATAAAATTGTATATCAAATATATACCTTTGTCATCGATGACCTCACCGGTGATTGGTTCAACCTTTACGTTCCTGAAACGTAATATGAACTCTTGGAAATCCAATGTTTTCGTATCACCACTCATGATGCTACTGTAGAAATGTCCATCATAGCTGGGAGGCAACTGCTGGCTCGTGTATTAACGAGCTCGTTGGGGAACCCCAAGAGGAAGGTATGATGAGCACAACAGTAAGTTTTCCCTCAGTTATGAAACCAAGGTTATCAATCCAGTAGGAGCAAGTAAACACCCCAAAGGTGTAGCTAGCTGAACTTTGGCAGGACGCACTACCGGTGCCAGCAGCAACGTGGAGACCTGCACAACACAACCATAGAACTCTGTCCCCAACTTGCGATGAGGTTGTCAATCTCACCTGTTTGCTAAAAACAAAGGATTAAACGTATCGAGTGGAAGAAAGTAATAGTTTGCAGAAAGTAAACACAAAGCAGTAAACAGTTGATTGTAGATTGATAGTAAAAAAAGGATCGGGGTCCATAGTTCACTAGAGGTGGCTCTCCTTAAGATAGATGACATGTTGGGTGAACAAATTACAGCGGGGCAATTGACAAACATCAAGAAAGCATACAAGCATATACTACTCATCTTGACTCCTTTGAGATTCGATTGGGCATTACAACATTATACATAGACCGCCATCCAACTGCATCTATGACTAATAATCCACCTTCAGGTTATCATCCGAACCCCCTCTAGTATTAAGTTGCAAGCAACGGATAATTGCATTACGAATTGCGTGTAAAGTAAACAATGCGATTGTTCTATGAACAAAGGATTGTTGTTTTCTACCTAGTAGCAACAGCACATCTAGTACCTTAGAGATTTATGTCACTTCCCCAGATTACTAGAGGCATGAACCCACTATCGAGCATAAATACTAACTCTTGGAGTGGCTAGCATCTACTTGCCCAGATAGCAACTAACAACGGAAAGCATGCAAGATCACAAATAACAAAGACATGATAGAATCAATAATCAATCTAAAATAGCATCTCAATATCCATCGGATCCCCGCAAACACAACATGCAAAATTACAAATAGATGATCTTGATCATGAACGGAGCTCACAAGATCTAAACATGATAGCACAAAGGAGGAGAACCAGCCATCTAGCTACTACATGGACCCGTAGTCCAGAGATGAACTACTCACGCATCACACCGGAGGCTTGCATGATGATGAAGAAGGCCTCCAAGGTGAATTCCCCTCTCCAGTAGGGTGTTGGGAAGAGCTTCAGATCCCTCCCGATCTAGGGATGGAGATGACGGCGGATACAGACTCTTTTGTGGAATTTTGATCGGGTACTTAGGGTTTCTGTATCGGAGGCAACTTATAGGTGTAAGGAGAGGCCGAGGGGTGCCTGGAGCGGCCAGACCACCCCCTGGCGTGGGCCAGGCCTGGCCACGCGGCTAGGTGGTGTGGCCGGGCCCCAGCCCCTCTCCGTCTTGTATTCTGGCTCCAGGTGTCCCTCGGTGAAAAACTGACTTTGACTTTTGTCCCGTCCAATTCCGAGAATATTCATTTTCTGACTTTCCTGGAACCAAAAACAGCAGAAAACAGGCAGCTGGCACTGTGGCTCTTGTTAATAGGTTAGTCCAAGAAATCATATGAAAAGTACTCCAAAGTGTGGACAAAACATAAGAAAGTAGATAAAACCAAGCATGGAACATCAAAAATTATGGATACGTTTGCAACGTATCAGCATCCCCAAGCTTAACTCCCGCTCGTCCTCGAGTAGGTAAGTGATAAAAAGAAAGAATAATTTTTGAGGTGACATGCACCATCATAAACTTGATCAAAGTATTTGTAAAACATTCAAAGTTGGGATCATAGTACTTCAATCATAACATGAAAGACAAAGTTCTAGCAATCAGACAAAGAAACTATGTTGCAACATAGAAAGGCACAAACAAAAGATTCGTGAATAACAATGCGTTGCAAGACGCTTGTTTGTTTCACATAAAGAAAACATAGCATAGTGGTATTCAGCTTATCCCTCATAGAGTAGCAAACATAAATGCATAGGACACCTTCATAGTTTATAAGAGTGACTAGATACAAATAGTTTAAAACAAGCAATATCAAAGCTATGCATCAATCAACAAGTCCTGGGACAATGCACATAGAACTAAGAATGGCCACTATGCTCTCAAAGTAGGTGCATAAAGATAGAAGGTGGAGACTCAACATAAAAGTAGAAGAAAGGCCTTCATAGAAGGAAGTAGGGATTCAAGTTTCATAAAGAGCTTCCAAAAATTAGGGTACTAAATAGCTTTCAGCTCTCATTGCCCCTATCATAAGCATCTTGAAGTGATTAAGGTTAAAGTGAACAAACTATGGTGTATATGCTTGACGAAGTATAAGTTGGAAATCTCATGTCCCTTGAATACGAGGGCCGCTCCTCATGCTACTCAAGTTTAGTCACCGGTAAGTTCTTGTCATCGTAAGTACATGTGTATCATAGAGAACCGCCAAAGGGGTACCCCTTTTCCGGTGATACGGAAGAATCCCCATATCAAAATGACAAGGCAAGCAGACAAGGAGCATCTCAGCAATCTTCTTATTTACCATGGGAATATGGTGCTTTTTTCTCTCTTTCCTCTTTTCATAATCTCCTTTTTTTCTTTTTCTCTTTTTCCTCAATATCTGACTCATTTTTTATAATAAGAATGCTTCATAGACAGCTCATTATGGTTAAGTTGCAGGTTTCCACCATGACAGCATGGATTAGACCAGCGGCCTAGGCGTTTCTCTAACACATATACATAACTCCATGGACTTACAAGCTCCCCTTTCATTTCACACCGACGACATCCATAGGCAAAAGAGCATGATATCAACTAGGTACAAAGTACAAGTGCAATGTTGAAAGCGTTCCCCATGACAACATGGTTCTGCTAATCCCCAACAAATAAGTGCAAGCATATACAACATAGACGACACAATGGTTCAAGTTTATTAAGGGCAAGAAAAGTAAAGTGTGCCATCAAGTTTGTGAGAGCTTTAATCACTACTTTTCTCATAACAAGTTTAATTCGGAAGGTAGATAAAAACATGAATATACTTGGAATAGCATATGCTAGTAGGTAGGTATGGTGGACTCTTTGGAATAACTTGGTTTAAGGAGTTGGAGGCATGAGCGGAACTCATACTTGGTTGTGGAGGCTAGCAAAAGACTGGGAGCGACAAACTAAGAGAGCAATAATGGCCATAATCATGCAGAGCGACAAAACATCATTGATCAAAGCATAAAGTGATACTACAAGTTGAAAACTAAAGGATCATAAAGGCTATGGTGACTTGGGATAGTCATAACATGGTGTGAGCATGCGCCAAGTCAACCCAAATAAAGCATCACAGGAGAATACCACAATACTATGCTTTAATATGCTAAAACAACGCATGATTTTTCAAAGGCACATTAAGCAATCTCAATTGTTTATAACAAGTCATGCTACAACAAAGAATACTAAGCATAAAGCTAAAACAATATCAAGCATGGCATGACAAAGCATAGGCCACAGTCAAAAACAAGCTCTCTTTACTACTTAAGCACGAACTTTCCTACTCTTTTCCAATCCAAACCAAACTATTTAAAAACCAATGCATGAAAGAGGGGGTCCAACCAATTTATTCAGCAAACTAAGCAAACGAAAAACCAAAACAAAAACGAAAAAGAAAAAGAAGACGCTCTAAGAACAACACAACTATGCATGGAACAATAAAAATGATGCGTTTGGAAGAAACCTGAGATTTTTATTGATGAAGAGGGGGATGCCTTGGGAATCCCCAAGATTTGACGCTTATACTTCTTGGATATTTCTGAGGTGACACGCGTGGCATCCCCAAGCTTGAGCTTTAGTCCATCCTTCATCTCATTACTCATTCCTTCCATACACCTGAAATTTTTCCTTCACACAATCTTTATTAGCAACATTAGTGCACTCAAGATAATAAGTCTTTAGGTTCAGTTCCAACACCAATAAAACTTCCATTAAAACACTAGATACTGTAGCAATTTCCTCAAAAATCTCAATTCTCTAAAAGAACTCAAAAAGGAACCAATAAGAAGCAAATGCAAATAATGGCAGAAATCTGTCAAAACAGACCAGCAGGTAAAGACGAATTTTTTCGAAGACCTTCTGTTGCTCAAATCAAAAAGTGTTGAACTAACGAAAGTTAGATAACAACCTGGGGCAGAAGCACAAAAATTCATGCCTCAAAAGGACGTAGAGAGATTTTACACGAATGTTTACGGTGAAGCACAGAAATCTATTTTGGGACAGCAACTTTCCCAATCATTACTTCTCTCTTCATTAGAGGTTACTCTTGGCAAAAAAAAAAGCAAATAAAAAGGATAAGGAGTGGTTATTACAGAGGTAATAACTTCCAAGATTCATCTAAAACTTTTGGATTATCTCCCAATAAGTACTTTTCTTTAACGCCTTTAAGTTAGGCATAAGAAGCAAGAAAAAGGATCAAGTGTTCTCAAATGAAGAAGCATTAAGATTAATACTAGAAATATCTTCAACAAGGCAAGGTATCTCATCCAAATAAGTTCTAGAGGATCCTCTCTCAATGCTCTTTGGTTCACTATTTTCATCAAACGGGTTTTCGGAAACAATCCAATCAAGATTCTTTTCTATGGCTTTATGCATTGCTACAAGTTTAAAGGGTATTGGTATCATAGTTTCCTCCCCATTAGGCTCGGTTTTGTTCATATTTTCTCATGTATTAATAACATCTACACATGAGCCTAGCATATTAAAACGTTCAAAAACTTTCCTAGCCTCCTTGGCAACATCATAGAATTCCTTAAGCAAAGTTTCCAGAAGAAAATCCCTTTTTTCAGGGTCCTCAATTTCTTTAAGTTTAAGAAACATTACTTGCATTAAGGGGTTAAGGTTAACAAACCTAGCTTCCAACATGTGAACTAAAGAAGCTGCAGCAATTTCATAGTTTGGAGCAAGTTCTGCAAGGGATATATCCTCAATATCCTCATGCTTACTAACATGATTAAAGAATTCTTCAATATTATCTTTTCCAATTATAGAACCACTACCTATTGAAAGGTCTTTCAGGGTGAATTTAGGGATCAACATGGTGAGCTAAGGAAGAGGTAAAAACTATAGAAAGATTTTTTTGTGTTTTTAATAAATAAAGGAAACTTGTAAAACTATTTTTTGTATTTTTGATAAAGAAACAAGCAAACAAAGCAAAAGTAAACTAAGCAAAACAAAAACAACAAAGTAAAAAGATTGGTTATGAGGGACTCCCTTTGTGAAGATGTCCTTGACTTCCCGGCAATGGCGCCAGAAAAAGTACTTGCTGACTCGTGTATTAACGAGCTCATTGGGGAACCCCAAGAGGAAGGTATGATGAGCACAGCAGTAAGTTTTCCCTCAGTTATGAAACCAAGGTTATCAATCCAGTAGGAGCAAGGAAACACCCCAAAGGTGTAGCTAGCTAAACTTTGGCAGGGCGCACTACCGGTGCCAGCAGCAACATGGAGACCTACACAACACAACCACATAACTCTGTCCCCAACTTGCGATGAGGTTGTCAATCTCACCGATTTTGCTGAAAACAAAGGATTAAACGTATCGAGTGGAAGAAAGTAATAGTTTGCAGAAAGTAAACACAAAGCAGTAAACAGTTGATTGTAGATTGATAGTAAAAGAAAGGACCGAGGTCCATAGTTCACTAGAGGTGGCTCTCCTTAAGATAGATGACATGTTAGGTGAACAAATTACAGTGGGGCAATTGACAAACATCGAGAAATCATACAAGCATATACTACTCATCTTGACTCCTTTGAGATTCGATTGGGAATTACAACATTATAGATATACCGCCATCCAACTGCATCTATGACTAATAATCCACCTTCAAGTTATCATCCGAACCCCCTCCAGTATTAAGTTGCAAGCAACGGATAATTGCATTACGAATTGCGTGTAAAGTAAACAATACGATTGTTCTATGAACAAAGGATTGTTGTTTTCTCCCTAGTAGCAACAGCACATCTAGTACCTTAGAGATTACTGTCACTTCCCCAGATTACCAGAGGCATGAACCCACTATCGAGCATAAATACTAACTCTTGGAGTTGCTAGCATCTACTTGGCCAAGATAGCTACTAACAATGGAAAGCATGCAAGATCACAAATAACAAAGACATGATAGAATCAATAATCAATCTGAAATAGCATCTCAATATCCATCGGATCCCCGCAAACACAACATGCAGAATTACAAATAGATGATCTTGATCATGAACGGAGCTCACAAGATCTAAACATGATAGCACAAAGGAGGAGAACCAGCCATCTAGCTACTTCATGGACCCGTAGTCCAGAGATGAACTACTCACACATCACACCGGAGGATTGCATGATGATGAAGAAGGCCTCCAGGGTGAATTCCCCTCTCTGGCAGGGTACCGGGAAGAGCTTCAGATCCCTCCTGATCTAGGGATGGAGATGACGGCGGCTACAGACTCTTTCGTGGAATTTTGGTCGGGTACTTAGGGTTTCTGTATTGGAGGCAACTTATAGGCGGAAGGAGAGGCCGAGGGGGTGCCTGGGGCGGCCAGACCACCCCCTGGCGCGGGCCAGGCCTGGCCGCGCGGCCAGGTGGTGTGGTCGGGCCCGAGCCTCTCTCCGTCTTGTATTCCGGCTCTAGGTGTCCCTCGGTGAAAAACTGACTTTGGCTTTTGTCCCGTCCAATTCCAAGAATATTCATTTTCTGACTTTCCTGGAACCAAAAACAGCAGAAAATAGGTAGCTAGCACTATGGCTCTTATTAATAGGTTAGTCCAAGAAATCATATGAAAAGTACTCCAAATTGTGGACAAAACATAAGAAAGTAGATAAAACCAAGCATGGAACATCAAAGTTTATGGATACGTTTGCAACGTATCAGCAACGATCGAAGCAACACGCCTATCACAAACGGATCATCCATCCAGTAGTCCATGAAGTGAACCAGTCTCATGTGTGCATCAAGCATGCACTCTAAGTGACCCTTCAGACATGTGTGCTCCTCCATCTGTATGGAAAGGAACTCTCCAAGCAGCTCGTGCTTCCACATGCGTACATGGCTTATGAACTCTACTCTCACCTGATCCACCATCGAATATGGATCAAGATCACCCATGAGCGGATGGAGTTCATCCACCATCCCGTAACGCATTATTATCTGAATGTAGGTGGATATCTTTTGACGATAGTAGCAGTGTGCCAACTCTTGCGGGGTCTCATAGTGGTCTGGCTCAGTCAAATCCATCGTGCGGCGTATGTAGTCTACCACATGATTCCTAGTAAGGAGATCATTCAGGAGCACAAGCCAACTAGGGAAGTTGGATCCATCAAGTCTAAGTTTCTCACCCATTACCCATTCTTCAATGACAAAGTAAGCTTCACGAGGAGCCATCTCTACATTTATAATTGCAAAAGGAATATAGACTAAGTTTATAATTAAATGAGTTAATAATAACTCCAATCAGAAACACCTATCCCCTGAAGGGTTCCTAGTGATAACACGACCCCTTTTCCCCACATCTCCCCCGATCATCACGGCCATCAATGTGGGTTCAAGGGTGGACGCTAAACGTCATTCACATCATTCATGCGACTCGTGCTCAATCTTTCAACCATCCGTGTTCCGAGGCCATGTCTCTGTAACGTTCTAGGCTCGCCAACTCAACTTAGTGTATTCGTTGTGCAACATGGCTTACACCCACTGTATGCGAACGTAGATATGTCTGACACCCTATCATCACGGCTTGCCTCATACCGAAGAACTTTCTTGGTGGTGCACACTAAGGGGGAACACGATCATTGGTAATTTTAACAGGGATCATCTTATTAGGCTACCATCGAGTATCTAATACTATCACACAATAAGATATACAAACAATAACATTGAATGTAAATGCGATGTGATATGGTCCTTCATGTCGTGATCTCCATCCGTCGTCATCGGATTCTAGCGCCAGGGTTCCGGCGCTGTAGACACCAGGGTACCAGTGTCTTTCCGGCGTGGTAGTTCGTCACCTCCGTGACTATTTACTACTACGTAACATAAGGTAATCACTTTACCTTTGCCACAACCATATCACAAAGCAACGCCCCCTACAAAACAAAGTTAGACGCCTCTACTTTATCTTTGCATATTTTACGTGGTTGAATGGGCTTTCGCACAAGAACCCTTCTTACCTACGAACTTTCAACACAACGCTGATCAAGTAGTTGTCTATACTACACCCCTTTCGGGGCCCTCCGTTGCAAATGGCATACCAACTAATGCGAGAGAGACAGACCCCCCCCCCCAAAGCCACTTTATACGGTACAAGCCGTATGTCAAGCATGGACTAGTCTTGTGAATGAACATGTAAAGTCGGTTGGGGGCCGCTTCATCAAGCATTACTGCGGTATACACAAGTACACGTGGGAGGGTAACAACTAAAAGATGAATGCCCACATGCTACATCTCGTGTGTTCTCCGTACTAGCATTACTACGCATAGATCTAGCTCGGATACCACTGTAGGGGTTCTGCGCATGAAAACAATAAATTTTTACCCTACGCCCCTGAACCCCTGAAGTTACTAGGACATATCTATTAGTAATGTAGTAACGGGAGGGGCTTTTCGCGAACTTACCCTTGAAGACTGGAAAGCATTGTCAACACTTAGGAGAGCGTGGTTGATGTAGACGAGCCAAAGCCAACCTCAAGGTTGTGATGAAGTCCTTGCGCTCCTGTGGCTCCAACGACTTGAGTGCCTCAAGTGTGACACCTCGCGGGGAGTTACACACGTCTGGTGCATGACGATGACTCCCGCTTCCCCGATCCAGCAGCAGTTGCGGAAGTAGAGCTCTTGGATCCGAATCTCGCAGCACGACGGCGCTCCGCGGTGAAGATGTCTCTCGTTCGCACAGTCCGAACTTGGAACCACGGTCACGAGAGAGAGAGAGAGAGAGAGAGAGAGAGAGAGAGAGAGAGAGAGAGAGAGAGAGAGAGAGAGAGAGAGAGAGAGAGAGAGAGAGAGAGAGAGAGAGAGAGAGAGAGAGAGAGAGAGAGAGAGAGAGAGAGAGAGAGAGAGAGAGAGAGAGAGAGAGAGAATATCAATTGGAGGTCTCCCCAAAAGTGAGAAAATATTTATTGAATATTGTGTGTATTTATCTGGCCAAATACCCTCACTATATATAGGGGAGGGGAGGTACTACGTCCCTCAAAGTCCCGGGTTAGGACTAAAGGAGAGGGAGAGGGGGGCAACCGTCGTCTGGCCCTGGTGGGACCCGCGTGGGGGAGGAAGGGGGCTTGGCCCAGCCGGCCACCCCCTTGCCCCTTCTCCCCTCTTGCCTTTCCCTAATGGGCCCTCTTCCCTCCGGAATTGGCCCATTAAGCCTTTTGACCTTTAAATTAATTTTATCTTTTATTAAATAATTATGAATAAATGATTAAATCAATATTTAACATTCATTCACATATTATTCAATCTCCGTGGTTATGGAACACCTTCCACCTCCACTCCGGACATCCTCCGGACTTACCGAAACCCTTCCGGTTTTCTCTCTACTATTCTTTGGTGATTCTACCGATCCTATAAACACTCTGTTAGCATCATCAAAACCTTAAGCATGATACCCTACGGTTTGGAAACACTCCAGACATGGTCAGGACATTCCCGGACCAATGATCAATAGAGGGACCTGGATGGCCATGTGATCCCTGTGCGTTCCATGAAGATCTTTCATCTATTGAACCGGGACTATCGTGTCTTATTCCCTTTGTCTCTCGATACTTGCATTGCCCGAGATCTGATCAATGACATCACCATGTCGTGTTCAATCTCGTTACTGAACAATGCTACTTGACTCGTTTCGACAAGTGATATCCCTATGATCAAATCACACGCTGCGCAGCTATTAGATATAACTTCTCCTGAGTGGGCCCTTAAGTATCTTTCCGTCACGTGGACGGACAAATCCCGCTCTTGACATATATTGCCTCTATGGTTCCTCTGAGTACCTGAACACACCTTTATAATCACTGTATTACCAAGTAACGCTTGATGCTATCTAAGCACTCTCGAGAGACAATGCTTGATATAGCCTCACGGTCTAAGGAATAGTCTACGAGGTTCAATTTCTAATCATCGTAACTTGAACTTTGTGACATGATCGGGTCATGATGTTTAGGTTGGGTATTGATTCATCATCTCATTCTCAGAATGAGTTGACTCTATTTCCAACTAGCATACATGCCACATGATCAGGAAACTTGATCATCTGTTGACCAATGAACCAGTGACTAGAGTTTCACCGGGAACCCCTGGTTGTTTATATATCACACGTGTATTGTTGTTTCCACTCAATACAGTTATAGCACGATATAAACATTAATCATAAACTTTATGAAATATGATAATAGTCCTTATTACTATTTCTCTCTAGGGCATATTTCCAACACTAATGTCATAGAAATTATGAGAATCTGCGTCATAGTACCTGGGTACAAATTCCTCGTTCTTGCTAATCAAGGACTGGCCCAGTTCCTTGTACAAGTCACATAGAATTAGGTTTGGCACGTATACCATCAGTTAATAATCAAAACCAATGCTAAATGCAGTTCTACTATTGGGAAAGGTTTCCATTATCGGACTCCCATGCTGAATCTTCAGGAGACATCCGGATGTGGTAGACATCCTACAGTTATCAGTAGATATCCTCTATATTACTATAGAACTCAAGTCGCTAATTGGAAAAAGCATAGAAGGAATTATAGTTCTTACCCTTTAGGGAGGACAAACGACACATTCACTAGGCTCTAGAGCTACAGAGCTTTGTTCCATGTGTCCTCTTCCCATGTGCTTCCCTCTCTCATGATATCTAGACTTACATGATCCATTTTCATGCTCTCCTATCGTGCAAGATCCATTTATTTGTCGGGGATTCTTAATGCCCCTGTCGTAGGCGTGCATCCAATGGTTGTCTCACGCTTTTCGCTTCCAGCATACTTACCATGTCAGGACATGTCAAAGTGAAAAGCAAAGAGGGTAGGTAGGGGACAACGATGAGGGAAACAAACAATGGCTAAAAGGGGAAGGTCAGGAGGTCACCAAAGGTGTGGGGCAGCGCCATGGCCGAACTGTCTGGCGGCGAGAGCGACCAAAGCAGTTGATCAGAGAGTGGAGCGAAAAATATGAGAAATTTCACAATAATAGGGGTCGGGTCCTCAAACCTATGATGTGTGCTATCGACAGCTGAGGTGGCAGACCTTGTTTGTCAGAATAATGGTTAGAACAATGACTAAGCATGATGGGACCCACATGTAAGAAACCAAGTCAACCAGATGACAAGTTAGCCAGGGTAAACAATAGCCGGTGTAAAACGGAACCTGGGGTACAAACATAATGAATCGGCATCGACTGGTGGCATTTATCCTATTAGAGTATTAGGCATATACTGTTGTTATGGTAGTTTAGATAGAGTTAGGATCTATTTACATATAATCCTAACTTAACTCGTACTCTAAGATGATCCCATGTACGCCTATATATACTCACCCATGAGACTCAATAATACATCCATCATATTCCGCCAAACTCATACTCTTTCATGGTATCAGCCTAAACCGATCCCAAACCCTAGCCGCAGCCGGCACGCTTCCGCCGCACTGCCCCCGGGGAGGTCAATCTCCATGATCTCCGTCGGGGGCTGCGCAACCCGTACACAGGGTTTGTCTGCCGATCTGTGATCGGATGCCTTGTAAGTCTCTTTTTCCGATCCCTTGATCGGTTTTCTTTTTTGGTTTATCGATCTTAGACCGGATTGAGTCGTCGATCGCCATCGTCATTGCCGTGCCTCTACTCCGACCATCGGCATCGACGATCTACACCGCGCTCGTGTGCCTGCCCACGCCGCTGCCACGCTTGCCTTGGCAGGCTGCCGCGCACTACGGATGGCTGCTACACCTTCCTCGAAGGCTGCCGCGGCTGCCCCTCTCAGATCGTCTTTGTCGTCATCGTCCGGGACTTCACCGACAATGCCGCCACCGACTCTGATCTACGCGTCATCCATGCTATGGCGCATAAGGCGCAACGTCGGTCTGATCAACCGATCACACGCCTGCCTACGCCAAGCACGTCCCCGAGCACGCGCCTACCACCGATCGAGCTACGGGCTACCGCTGCGTCGCCCCTTCGGGCCGCAACGCCGCTGCCTTTGGTCCACGCCACCGGCTTTCAACGCGCCTTCCTTGGTCGTACATTGTTGGTGATCTCCCAGCCACTGCACCGACTTGCGCTCTGCAGCTATGCCGCTGCCTCGGGTCATAGCGTCGCTGCACGCAGTCTACATCTCCATCCCCGCGCACTGATGCCCCAGGCTATATCCATGCCACCTCCCATGGTGTGGGTCGCCTACGTTCGCGCATGGTCTTCGTCACGCTGGATTCTTCTTCGCCAACTTCGAGTACTGCCGCCGCGCCAATCTAGGCGTCCAACATGACCACTCCAGGCCGCCGTTGGTTTCGCCGCCTTCTACGTCTTCGTCCCTGCCCTTGCATACCCGGTATTGGCAACACTGGTGCGTGCCTTCGATCCCGATGCGTCCCCGAGCCTGGCAATCTCGGATCGGCGCCTTGTCTTCGTCGGCCTCGACAAAGTTTTCTTCAGCGTCGACACCTTCCTCTACGACTGCCTCGACCGCTTCACCAACAAGTTCTTCTTTGCGTACTCGGTTCTGGCAAAATTGGAGTGTGCGTTCTTCCCCGACATGCGCCTGGTTCTGGCAAAACTATGGCCGCACCTCGTCCTTGATGGCTCGGACTGCATCGACTTCGGCATCGACACCCCTCGGCAAGCTGTCACAGTCCCCTCGGCAAGCCTCCGCGGACCCTCGGCAAGCTGCCGCGGCCCCACGGCGACTGCCTCAACGCGTCTATGTCACCCTCCTTGCACACTATGTAGATGCGGCTTCACGTGCGGCTACCTCGACACCGGCCTCCCCGACCATGACATCGACCATGGTGACCCCTCGCAACGACTACCCAATCTCGGCACCACCCCATGCTCTCGGCTCCCTCGACATCGGCACAAGGGCTATCACCTTGCTTGAGCATCTCACCAGCTTCCTCTACAAGTCCAAGCTACCGCGACGCGACACCGTCCACGATGTTCCCGCTCGAACTGCGGAGGGATGTCAGCCTACTAGATGCTACTTCGGTTTATCTCCAGTCTAACCGTCCGTGACATTCCAGTTGTTCACGACGCTACCGCTCAGACTACGAGGGAGTGTTAGAGTATTAGGCATATACGGTTGTTATGGTAGTTTAGATAGAGTTATGATATGTTTACGTACAATTCTAACTTGACTCATACTCTAAGATGATCCCATGTACGCTTATATATACTCGCCTATTAGGCTCAATAATGCATCCACCATATTCCGCCAAACTCATACTCTTTCATCTCCAAATGCCCGATTCGTAGTGGCACAGCCTCAATTTTTGTGTGGGATGGGAACATAGTCATGATAAACCCTATAAATAAATATAGGCAAGAATTCAGGGAACGTTGCCATCATTTTGAGTTCAGGCCCATTTCCAATTTTGCTTAGTCTACTTGGCCATTTGCTTCACCAAGATGTTGTTGCGGAAATCATCAATTTAGTCGTGGGTGTTTTCTTCATGTCTTGTAATGCTTTGGCTGTAGTTATCTTTGCCATGTACTTTGCTTAATAATTAATATGAATGGTTGTGTGTGTCATTTTGATGCATATGCATGGGGTTTTAACCTCCATTTCAAAAATTGTTGTGTGGGCTACTTATATGTTGTCTATATACTACCATAGCTGATTGTTATAAAATACGACGCAAATACCGTTGTAGGGTGCAACTATGCACTTTCAAGTGTTTTTATTTCAGTTTGTTTCTTAAAACGGTGGAAGGAAAGTCACAAAGGTGAACATGGTTAATTTCTCCCCTTTCATCGTTGTCTCCATCTCGATAAAAACTAAATATACAACTAAAAAATTGTTAGTTGGAACCTATCTACAACTAGAAAATCACAATTGTAGCAAAATTCTTGATGCCCCACTTATGGCTAGAAAATCTCACCTGCAACTCCAATTGCAACTGGAATTTCTCAGTTGCACCCCACTTGCAACTAGAAAATCATAGTTGTAACCCCACTTGCAACTGAGTTAATCTTAGTTGCAACCTCACATGTAACTGGAATATCTCACTTGTAACCACACTTTCAATTGAAAAGTCTCAATTTCAACCCCACTTGCAACTCCCGCACTATCACAAATCACAACAAATTCCAATGGTTCTTGAGTCTACTGAGCTCTAACTTCAATCTAGGTCAACCGAGAATTAGTAAAACACAATAAATATGAAAGTTGCATAAATAACAAAGTAATAAAAACTTATTGAAAATATTTTTTATGCATGCTATCAACAATGGTTCTAGTACGATGAAAATAATGTATTTATAAATTTACTAAAATAATACTACAATAAAACAAAAAGGTCAATATAAACAATGTCAACATGAACATAGGACTATAATCTTTGCTCTGTGTAGTAACACATCTTATGTAATTGTTATGCACCAAATGATAAGAACCCAAAAAAATTAAGAAACAAGGAAAAAATATCA
This sequence comes from Avena sativa, assembly GCA_916181665.1. Classification (NCBI taxonomy): domain Eukaryota; kingdom Viridiplantae; phylum Streptophyta; class Magnoliopsida; order Poales; family Poaceae; genus Avena; species Avena sativa. The sequence continues at coordinate 619,112,039 of OV702288.1, read as the reverse complement.
TAGCAACACATCTTAATTGGTTATGCAGAAGAGAAAGATTAAACTATCATCGTTGCTCCACGATAGCTATACATCTTAAGTGCAACAATTCATAATGAATGGAATCGTTATAACGAGTAACATGCAAGTGGTTCCTTAGCTTGGTGGCCCAACAAAGTCATGGGTTGAAAGCTCGCTTGAAGCAACTGATCTCCACTTGTATATTACTTTTCTAGGCTAGCCCACAATTGTTAGCAGCCCATGCAAAACAACAAACAATGCAACACAACAAAAAAGAAAAAGCAAACAACAAAATTTGCACGAATCTCCGTCTAAGATCTGACGGCTGTACAGTGTATGAAGAATGAGAATTAGCGAATCCGCTTTCATAATTAACAAAAAGGAGAAAAGACCTAGCTAACAAAATGAAAACTAGGTCCAAGCATCAGTCCAAGAAGAAGCAAGCACAAGGTTGTAACTCTTCGTCTTTGTCCTTCGTCTCGACCTGATCTAGTGGCGCCTGCACGAGCAGGGTCCTCCGCCGCTTCAGGACGCTCGGGAGGGGAGAGATGAGGGGTCTTTTTTTCTGGGGCCGGAGCGGGGGCCGGGGGCGGCGACCCCTCGTGCCTCCTCTTAGGGCCTGGCTTGCACATGGGCAAATCATCCGGCGGCGGAGGGAGCATGGAATTGGGCGTCGTTCCATTCTCCACCGCAAACACCATGCCCAGGCCCATGGGGACGTGCGCGTCGAGGTGACAGTGAAAGAACCACATTCCTACGTCAAAGCCCGAAATTATCACCGTTATTTCTAGCGCATGAGCTGGGCTTTATAGGCCCATATAATCTGGACTGGAAGTACCTGGATTGTTAGCGAGGAAGCGGATGACGACCCAGCCCCCGGTGGGCACGGCGATGGTGTTGCGTGCCACGGGGTCGACGAGGTTGTAGGCGCTGGTGTTCCCCGGTGTAAAGGTACCGAGCCCCTGCGCGAGCACGAAGAAGTTGAAGCCGTGGAGGTGGATTGGGTGGTTCTCCGCCGGCACGGCCAACGGGTTCTGGAGCACGATCTCCACCGTCGAGTTGTAGGGCAGGCTCCTCACTCTGGTCCCCTCGACCATCACCGTGCCGTTGGGCGGAACGCTGTCCGGGAAGTCGGTCGTGTACACTCCTGCGGGGTTGCCGTTAAACTGCGCCTCCAGCAGCGATATCTCCGTCGGGGCGCGGAAGGACACGCCGTTCATGGCCGCCGCGAAGGACTTTCCGTTGCAGTTGGTCTGCGTCGCGTCGCACGGCAGCTGGCCGAGCCCCAGCTCGATGGTCATGCTCACGTCCACCGGCGACGGGACCTCCGCGGCAAGGCCCCTCAGCCCAAAGTAGAAGTCGTTGGCCGTCGTCGTGTCGGAGCTGTTGGGCATGGTGGGCATGGCGGGCGTCGCGGTGGCCGGCATGCCGTTGTACAGCAGGATGGCCGTGGCGGTGGAGTCGTCGTCGGAGGTGGCCAGTGTGGACGGGGACAGCGTGTCGTGCGGCTGCACCGCCATGTAGTAGCTCCCCGGCGCGGCGCCCGTGAAGATGAGCGCGTCCACGGTGTTCCCCGGCGCCAGCACGAGCGTGTCCGTGGTGTAGTTGGCGGTGTAGCACGCGTCCACGGCCACCACCGTGAAGTTGTGGCCGGCCACCTTGACGAAGAGGTGCGTGTTGAGGGCGGCGTTGATGACCCGGAGCAGCACCGTCGTGTTGGGTTGCACCACCGCCGTAAACGTCTCATCTACAGAATCATCAAATGTTACATGTTAAAATTTGAAGTATCACTGAAAAACAAAATCAGCAGTTGAAGCACATACTTGCGCACGGGTACAGTTGGCCGGTGAGACCGTTGACGGTGTAGGCGTCGGATTCGACGGGACGCTGGCCGGACATGACGGCGTCGTTCTCGACGTCGACGACATTCCGGCTCCACCACTCGCCTGTGCACCGGACCTCATCCACAATCAGGATACGCCAAATTCCATCAATCAATCGAACAATGGACAGGAAGGGGATCCGTGTTATTACCAAGTACGATGGGGACTTCTTGGTCGGGCACGGGGAAGGGGGCCTGTGCGCCGTTCCTTGGCCTGATGATGAAGGGTCCGTACACGGTGGCGCGCAGGAAGGAGGAATGGGCGTGCCACCACAGCGTGCCCTCGTGCCCGGCGACGTTGAACCGGTACGTGTAGGAGCTGTTGGGCTGGATGGGGCACTGGGTCACCATGCTCGGCCCGTCGGCCCATGGCGTCAGTAGCTGCATTATGCCATGCCTGCCATGTTCAGTTTAAACATGGCAGAACACTGAGACAGTTATTTTTTCAGAGACTGAAAGACTGAAGTGTAAACCGTTGATTTTATTCCTTCCTAGTAGAATGGTTCTGTTAACTACTCTCTGTATGAACTTTTTTGGTTTACGTTTCGTTGGTAAACTTATAAAGGGACTTAGTCGTATGAACTCTGTACACTTGTCAAGCATTAAGATGAGCTCTCGGACAGTTAACGGCTATTCTCGGAAGGTAGGGTGTCACTGTCAGAACGTTCCCTTTCGGCCTATCGATATGGGTACGGCAGCTAAAAATATTCAGACAAACTAATCCGAGAAACTAAACTGCATAGCAGACTGACACCTCAAGGATCCTGTGAACCAGCTAGATGACAGCAGGTCTCTCACGCCATGCTCGACAAGTTAGAAACGGCTAGACGTTTCTCGAAAACATCGATCCTGTGAATCAGTCAGTCTTACCAGTGGATGGTTAAGTTGTACGGCGACGCGTTGACGACGTCGACGACGACCTCGTCCCCTTCGAACACATCGATCGTTGGGCCTGGCAGCTGGCCGTTCACGGCGATAATGTCAGTGCTGTTGCACAGCTGATTGATTCGCATGCTCTGCACCTGATAACAGCGTTTGCAGAGGAACAACTCGTCAGACAAGGGCTACTGCACCGGACTGCATGCAGGATTGCAGCGCGAAAGAGTTCGTAGCATATACTACAAGCAAAACAAAACTCTCCTAGAAGAACTATTAACACTTTTCTCTAGATTTTCAGGTTTATACATTATCTGTCCATCTGAACACAAGCTGACTCTGAATTCTTGATAGCCAGTGTATGCCAATTGCATACTTACGACTATCCTGCTACATATGGGCATGGCAAAGTTAATATCTACTAGTGTTGTGACTTGTGAGACCCTTCTATTCTATGAACTTCAGATGAACTGAATGGTTAAAAGAAAAGCTCAAATAGACGACGGATAGAAGATAGGGATAAGTACTGTGAAGGTGTAGTTTGCGGTCGCCGCGTCGGCCGCCGAGCTGGCGAGAAGAAGCCCGAGCGCCAGCCACAAAAGCTGCCGCGCCATGGAAGAAGAAGACCGAGGTCGTCGAGCTCGAAGACGATTCATCCGCGATGCCCTGTCAGAGAGGGAAAGGCAAATCTCTCGTGGTGCTCTTGCCCAGGCAACTTGCATAGCTTTTCTACGAAGCACTATAGGTATATATACTACAGGGGCGCTTTTATTTGGCACTCCTTGAGGAATCACTTGCGCGTAGCTCAGCCCAACTGGCATATTATATTTGTTCTCTTTTTTCAATGAAAAAGAAACTGGGATCGCGACATTAAAGGAATAATAGCTTCTAGCGATGTCGCACGCTCACACGCTTATGATCTAGGTGTTACTGACCTGAATTGTTTTATATGCTCCCTTGTCGACTGGTAGAGACGTGTTTATGCCACTCGACCACTATCTGGCCAATTAACTTGCTCGTGGCTAGCTCTGATTGCAGTAAGGAATTCATTCATGGTCTATCCGGAGAGCGCCGTCCAATGAACTTTTCTTGGCTAGCATATGCCGACACGTCCCCAGAAAATGCCGCTTTCATCCGAAGCAATCAGGAGTTTTACGTTTGGACACAAGAGATAACATTTTCTGACGAACTATCATGTTAGCGTACGTCAGGATAGATATGTGCAATAAGCCAGTGATCTGAATGGAGTTGTTATCATCTGGACAATAATTTGGTCCGACATTCAACTAGGCCAGCACACGCTGAAGAGCCTGCTGGTCCCAAACTCGCAACAGCTGAATCTAGAGAGCACTTGCATTGATACATATTCTGTCAAATATATGCTTAACACAGTGCAGACAAAGAAGATGGTCATATCCACAAGCTATGCCCTTCCAGCTTCGAAGCAACAAAACCTCCTGTTCTGCTGTAGGGTTGGTCCCAAACTGATAACGGGACAACACTAGTACAAGCGTCTAGATAAGCAACCAGCGCACATCTAGATAGCAGCATAAGATGACACTGAAGAGAAAACGACCTGAAGATCATCATGTGGCGGGTTTTCGAGGAAAACAATCATGTGGTAGGTTGATCCTGCGAGTCTATCTTGACGAGATAACGCTCTGATGTACATACATAGGGGCAAGAATTCATGGAAAGCGCACAGTGTTTATCTTGTGGAGTCCTTGTGTTTTTCGATTTGAATGTACGCCCGGCCCGGGAGGACCAGCCAAAGAGCAGATTTGATTCTGGATGGATGGCCGCGATCGGGACTGCTCACCTAATGCGAAGGCTATCCATCCGCGGTGTGTCAGCGGGTCGGCGTAGTTGCCTTGCCTGGACCAGCGGGAAGGAAGACGTGTTTGCTCACCGGATACACATCGACAGACATCATCTGGTATTTGTCGTCGGAAGCACAGGAGCAGCAGCGTTCAGAGATTGCTTACTCCCTGAATCACACAACAGGTGTGACAGAATAGTCTACAGAATACAGATGGAATACGGTCATGGATACACGTACACTTGGTGCCATCATCCCCAAGTAGAATTGCTTGCCCAAGGATTGCGTGTTAGTTAATTGAATTAATGTTCCTATTCTCGACCCTACTTTAATTGGTCGAAAGATGCCAAGTAGCTGCAACATGTCATTTGGGTGCGAAGGCAGATTCTGTATATGCAAATGGGAAGATGGGTACTTGAGTTTAGGGTTTACCTACGAGGACATCTTCGGAAATCTAGCAAAGCACCCTCCATCTTAGTATAATATAAGAGATCATTTGGCATCCAGGTATTCATTTCCTTTAGTAGTCTCAAAACATCCACATGTTTGGTTGTCACCGGAATTTGCAAATGACGGATCTGAGATAGGAATTGGGTTTACACATAAAAATATTTCGATGGATTTGCCAAATGAAATAACAGTCCAATTCCGTGCCAACCAAATAGCATAGGGATAGAATTGCAAAATAAATTTTAGAATTCCAGTCCCCAATAATGGATACCAAACGACCTCTAAGTCATTTTGGCAAGTTGTTTTAGCCTGCTAAAACGCCTTATATCATGGAACGAAGGGAGTAGATGTACATGCCTTAACGTCAGAGAAAATCACGTGGAAGTACTTAAACAAAAAGGACAAAATAAATCTAACTCAATCACTCGATCTTGCATACACATTCTCCTTAATTATTTCGGAGTAGTGCATGAATATATTATTAGATTTAGTAGTGATTGTTAGAGCTTGTCACATCACACAGATTTGGTAACATAGGATAGAGGTAGAGTTGGTTGTGCACAAGGCGCAAGTCATGTAAATGATTTGATCTCGTTTATATGGATCGGATTGATCTCTCTCTCTCTCCCCCTCTCGTCCGTTGTAACCCCTCCTTGAAATTGTGCTGATGGTTATCGATGACTGCCATATATAACACAATGACGATGCGAGCTCCAAGCATCGTTCCTAAAAACCTATTTATGATCATATGGTATCAGAGCCTCCACCTTCCTAAAACACATCTATGTTCCTCGCCCCTCTCCCTGCCAACATCATGACAAACCCCCCTTGTTGGCCTCGACGTGAGTGAAAATTGACGTGAGCGAACTACCTCCTATGGCAGTCCCAAGTAGTACTACCTCACATTCGTGGTGCTTGGCTCACAAGCTTCCTCGATGAGAAGATCGAGCCGCCGCCCGAGACGATCACCTTCTAGAAGGATGGAAAATCAAGAAAGGAGGATAACCCGGTGTACCATGCGTGGGTAGCGACAAACCAACATGTATTGTCATTTTTGTTGAACACTTTAATCGCCTGATATCCTTGATATCTGTAATTGACATGGATACAGTCGGTGAAGTGTGGAGGCAATCAAGGCCATGTTCGCCTCTCAATCAAGGGAGTGGGTTTCACACTTGCGTGTTGCCCTCGCCAAGACAAGGAAGGAGAACATGACAACGCCACATTTCTTCACCAAGATGAAGGGCTTCGCTGACGAACTTGCTACAACAGGCTAGTCAATTGATGAGGAAGAACTCGTGGAGTATCTCCTCGTCGGCCTTGATGACACATAAAACCCTCGCTTCGCCGCCATCGAAGTCAACGGTGGCGAGGGCCTTACCGTGAGGGAGCTCTATGGTCAATCTACAGCACGGACAAGAAGAACCGCGTGGATGTGATCAACATGGAGGGCGCCATGGAGGCCCATGGCTGTGAAAATAGACATCTTTCTCCACGTTTAAATCGTATTTTAGTCAAACAAATGACCAAGAATCTCTCTAGCCTTACAACTAATGACTAATTATTGCAAATATGTGTAAACCTTTGTTTTAAATTCTGTTGTGCAGGAAATCACACTTTTAAGTCGAAATCATGTGCTATTAATAAAAATTATGAGGTTGCCTACACATCCAAACAAATCAGGGTCGAAACCCATCCTCCATAAGCTTTAACAACCAACGGTACGGTCAAGGTCCACCCATACAACCCACCCGTACCAGGTAGCAGCGGATCCGTCAAGTCAAACCCTACAACTTTCGTAAAGACGCCTATATATTTTGAGGTCCCAACCGCCGCGCAGAGAGCCGTCATTCTCAGATTGCATCACAACACCACCAAAGGAGATCTACCACCATGGTTCATCCTCTCCATCATCCATCCTCTCCATAGCCATAGCCATTAGCTTATACTTGAGATCTCTTTGTGATTCGGCGACCATTATAAGAATATTTGATTTTAATCTAAGTATTTTGTATAATATTTTCTATCCTTGAACTTATTGTTATGGGTGAGTAGTCCTCACGGATTGCGGGTTGGGGTGAAACCTCGCAGCGATTATGTGCGCCTAATTCATAGGATAATTGTGTATTGATTGAATAGAGATTTGTATCTTTGTTTCTTTGTCTCTTGTCTCGATCTATGGAATTTTAGGTACCCAAGATCCCATAGATTTATAAAGGCTTGAGGTAAGATGAATGGTGAGAGGCGATATCGTAGGAAACCTAGTGACAGAAAGGGGAGTACGGTCTTCCTTTAGTGATTCATTTGGGATTAATAGCAACATCACTTTTTATAGCCCGGTGCTTCGTGGTATAACGGTTTGATCAAAAGACTATTGCTATGCCTGTGACTTGTAGGGGGTCTAGTATATTAGGATGTACTGCCCATAAATTTTATCTTTGTTAAATCATTACACATGAATATGTGTATTACTATCTTTATTCCATATGATGTGCAGCTGTAGGTGAATCTTCAAACCTAGCCTAACTTCATCCATTGCAACAACCAACATTAAGAGTAAACTAGGAAGATCCAGTAAACGAAGATAAAACAAACAAACAAGTCTTATAGACATGTCTCATTTAATTTCCATTTAACATTGTTTCCCAAGGTTCAATTAAATCTTGGTCTACTAGGAAAAAATTTAATATACTGCATCCGTAAATCCAGATTGAAGGTATCAATGGTCGTCATCATCGTGGTGGTATTGACCGCCGTGGAGGCAGGGAGGCAAGGACGGCGACTACATCACCTGCCAGATTTGCAGGAAGCCAGGACATGAAGCTCAGAATTGTTAGCACCTCTACTCTAATGATGAAGAGGAGGAGGAGGAGGAGAAGGGCACAAATTCTGTGTCATATGGAGTGGACACCAACTGGTACGACAATACTGGTTCCACCGACCACATCACCGGTGAGCTCAACAACCTCACCGTGAAGGAAAATTATAATGGTCGTGAGCAAGTTCACATGGCTAATGGACAAGGTATGAGCATTAACCATCTTGGTCATGCAACTATTAATACCCTTCTAAATTTTTTATCTAAAATATGTCCTTCATATTCCACATGCCATGAAAAATCTCATTTTTGTTCATCGTTTCACTAAAGATAATGATGTCTTTATTGAATTTCACGCATGGTATTTTTTTTGTCAAGTATCGATCCACGAAGAAGGTATCAAAGGTAGATGCACAAGAGGCCTCTACCCCTTTATTTCTTCATCATCAATCAAGAATAAACAAGCCTTAAATGTCATCAAGCCTTCAGTTTCAAGATGGCATAGTCGTTTAGGATATCCTTCTTCTCGAATTGTTCAATACAAGTTCTGCTTAATATAGTTATAGCATGGTAAAAAATTTATTATGAACATTTGAGATATGTCAATAAAAATCTCTTTATTAGTTGCCTCTAGGGTATATCTCCTACATTGATTTGCCAGCGTGATCTTTTGCACAAACGTATGGGACCGAGGAATCTGGATCAGGTGGATCCAGATCCTCCGCGAGATCTTCGCTTGTAGCTCAAGCTGCACCGCCTATTCACATAACAAGATCAACGGTAACTCTAAATCAAAAGTCTACACGGATGGCACAGTTTGTTACGGTTTATCTTGTTTAACTAGTGAACCTAAGAGTTTGTAGCTAGCTTCAGAAGATAAAATTTGGAAAGTAGAAATGGATGATGAGTATAGGGCCTTAACGGAAAATAAAACATGACACCTAGTACCACATAAGTAGAAATCTCATAAATTGCAAATGGCTTTATAGAATTAAAAGAAAAGTTGATGGCCCTATTGATAGTTATAAGGCTATATTAGTAACAAAAGGATTTAAACACAGATACAACATAGATTATGAAGATACCTCTAGTCTAGTTGTTAAATCTGCTAATATAAGACTTGTTCTAGTTGTTTCAATTTCAAAAGGATAGAGTTTGAGGCAACTAGATGTAAATAACACATTTCTCCATGGTGTTCTTTAAGAAGAGGTCTACAATAAGCAACCACATGGGTATAAGAATCCTGATGCACCTTTCCATATGTGCAAACCTTACAAGTCATTGTATGGGCTCAAGCAAGTGCCAAGATAATCGTTCTCTAAACTAAATTCCAAGCTGCAACAACTTGGTTTTCTTACATCCAAGGCAGATACTTCTTCACTATTTATATATATAGTGTCATGTATAAGTATATATGTGCTAGTGTATATTGATGATATTATTTTCACTAGCTCCTCCAACAAAGCAATTACTTCACTCCTTCAAGATATTAGTTCAACATTTGCTCTTAAGGATCTTGCTGACTTAAGCTTCTTCTTGGGAATTGAGGTACTATAGTTTAGTCAAGGTACTGTTCTAACCGAAGATAAATATGCTTCAGATTTGGTTAACAGAGTTGGATTAAAGGGATGCAAATCCCTACCAACACCCTATCAACATTAGAAAAACTTTTAGTCATAGAAGGAAAACCTCTAGGACTAGAACATGGTACCAGGTATAGAAGCATAGTTGGAGCTTTCTAATACCCGATGCTCACCATACCAGATATTGCATTTTTGTCAACAAGGATATCAGTTTCTCCACGTGTCTACTATTGTACGATGGAAAACTATTAAGAGAATTTTGAGGTATGTCAGTGGAATAGTAAGTCTTGGACTAACCTTTCGGAGATCATGGTCTATTCTTGTAAGTGTCTTCCTAGATGTTGATTGAGCAGGATGTGTAGATGATCAGAAATCCATGGGAGGTTTTGCTATATACTTTGGTTATAACCTGATTTCTTGGAGTGCTAGAAAACAGACAATAATTTCAAGGTCAAGTACACAAGCGAAATACAAGTCTCTAGCAAAGGCTACTTGATACGTCCAAAACGTATCTACTTTCCCGAAGACTTTTGCTATTGTTTCTCCTCTATACTTGTGTGATTTGGATGCAACTAATGCGAACTGACGCTGTTTTCAGCAGAATTGCCTTGGTGTCTACTTTTTGTGCAGAAAATCAACTATCAGGAAAAATCCCGGAAAATATGCCAAAAATCCTATTTCACCCGAAGACTCCAGGAGCCAGAATACGAGACGGAGAGGAGCCCTGGGGTGGCCACACCACCTGGTGGCGCGGGCCAGGCCAGGCCGCGCCAGGGGGTGGTGTGGGCCCCCAGGCACCCCCTCGGCCTCTCTCTTCGCCTATAAGGAGCCTTCTGACCTAAAAACTACGGGGGGTTCGACGTTTTTCTAGAAGGAGTTCCGCTCCGCCGCCACCACCAGATTCCACGAAACAGCACCAGAAACTCCGTTCTGGCACCCTGCCGGGACGAGTAATTGGAGGAGATCATCGCCATCATCATCATAATCGCTTCTCCATCGACCATCCATGTTTCCCCCATCTATGAGTGAGTAATCCCCCGTTGTAGGCTATGGGGATGGTAGGGATTGTATGAGATCTTTCAAGTAATGGCATTAGATTGTTAGGGCATGGTGCCTAGTATCTTTTATTAGTGTTTTATGACTTTGTTGCGACTTGCTGTGCTTAATGCTTGTCACTAGGGCCCGAGTGCCATGATTTCAGATCTGAACATGTTATTGATTCATTATGATAGTATTGTTCTTGGTCTTATCTGCAAGTTGTATACACACGTTGTTGTCCGGAACCTATGGCCCCGAAGTGACAGAAATCGGGATAACCGGAAGGGAAAGGCTTTGATGTGTGTTAATGCTTTGCTCCGGTGCTCTATTAAAAGGAGCACCTTAATTGCCAGTAGTTCCCTAGAGGCCCCGCTGCAAACGGGCTGGCAGGACAAAAGATGTTGTGCAAGTTCTCATTGCGAGCACGTATGACTATATATGGAACACATGCCTAGGATTGTCTAGTACTTGGATGCTTTATCTTACTTATCTGCAATTGCCCTATGTTCTGATTGCTATGTGAATTGTCTTGTCCATGCAACGCCCGTCCATCCATCCCTATGCCTACCGCACTCGAATCCCGCTGTTACTGCTTTTGTTACTACTGTCTTTGCTATACTACTGCTGCTACTCTGCTATTCCTACTACAAAAGTGTTGCTACTGATAAACTGTTGTGAGCAAGATTGTTTCCAGGTGCAGCTGAATTGACAACTCAGTTGTTAAGGCTGATAAATATTCTTTGGCTCCCTTTGTGTCGAATCAATAAATTGGGTTTCACTTCCCTCGAAAATATTGCGATACACCCCCTATACTTGTGGGTCATCAAGACTATTTTCTGGCACCGTTGCCGGGGAGCATAGCTTTATTTATCAAGTTCACTTGGATTCTCTATTGTTCACTGCTATCCATCCATCATGGGTAAGTCTCGTGATGGCAAGGTTCCTATTTTACCATCCACTACAAGAAGAGGTACGGTTGTAAACACCTCTGCTGCTCTTGATTCACCGTTTGTTATAAGTAAGCTCGTTACACCACCACATACACATGCTACACACACTGCTACTACTGCTGAATCTGAAACTTCTGATGCTTATGATGCTGCTTATATTGTGCTTGATAAGAGTGGTTCGTTAGGTCCTTTCCTAGATGCTACGATTGCTAGAACTATAGCTGGAAATACCGAAACTCCTAATGAAGACACTACCACACCTGTTAGCTCACCTGAGTCTAGTGAGAGTTATGATATTGAAGAAGATTATGTTGAGATGACCGATGAGTTTATTAAAGAATGTAAGAACGCCCATGATAGGAGCGCTTCTAAGAGTCTCCTTGAGAGGCGTACTATTAGACCCAAATTGTCTCCTGATGCTAAGTTTGCTGCTTCTCCCATAAACATTATAGATGAAGATTATTATTTCTCTCTCGATCTATCCTACATAGCTATTGTCGAGAAAGAACCTTTTTGTGGGACTAAGAATGAAAGTGCGGTAGCACATATGAATGAACTTTCTACCATGAGTGGCTTGTTTTCTGATGATATTAAGATGCGTACTTACTTTGTTGCTAAGATTTTTCCCTTTTCACTACAAGGAGAAGCTAAAACTTGGTTTAGTAATTTACCTCCTAGATCTATTGATAGCCCTGAGTGCTTGATTAGTACTTTCTTGCAGAAATATTTTCCTCCTAGTGCTAGACATACTATTTTGCAAGAACTTTTTGATTTCAAACAGGGAGAAAAAGAGGTATTGCCCGAATCTTGGGCGAGGTTTTGTGCTCTGATTCATGCACAGGCTGGAAGTCCATTACCTAAGAATGAGCTTCTTGATATATTTTATAATGGACTAACCGAGGAATCTAGGACATACCTAGATAGTTGTGCTGATTGTGTTTTTAGGAATAGGACTCCTAAGGAAGCTGAGAAATTAATGGCTAAAATAAGCAAGAATTATGAAGATTGGACTCCTCCTAAACAAACTATACCTAAAGTAATTGTACCTGAACCATCTATTCCTGAGCCTATTCCAACATCAAAGAAGAAGGGAGTTATTGAATTAAATGATGAAGTGATGAAGGAAGCTAAGAAATGTCTTAAGGAGAAGGGAATTAAAGCTGCAGATGTCAAGAATTTACCTCCTATAGAAGAATTATGTAAGCCTATTCCCTACTCACCCACTGTTGAGGTACACTCTCTCCAACACTTTGATGAAGGTGATATCCCTTACTCGAAACCTCCTGATCAATGCTTAGAAGAATTTGATATCTTTATTGTTAAGCAAGATAACTTTAATAAAAGGGTGCAAAATCATCTAATGGAAAATACTAGAGCTATTATTGAGTTGAAAGATATTGTGGAAAGAACCTCTAATGATGTTAAAATGATTGTTAAACACTTTAAAATGGTTCAAACTCAAATAGATCAACTCGTTAAAGTGCAAAACGACTTGCTAGTTAATGCTGCTAAAGAAAAACATGCTTATGAAATTAGAACTAGAAGTGGAGATGCTACCCAGGATCCTCTATATCCTGAGGGGCATCCCAAAAGAATTGAGCAGGATTCTCAACAAGCTGAAAATAGTGGTTCTACTTGTAAGAAAAGGAAAAAGAAACATAAAACTGTTGTAGAACCCTCTGAACCTGCTATAGATCCTAATAGTATATCTATCTCTGATGTTGAAACTGAAAGTGGTAATGAAGAAAATGAAGTGCCTAATGAAGAAAAAGTTGAAGAAGAACCTGAAAACCACACTAAGACTACTAAATACACTAAAGAAGATTTTATTGCTAAGAAACATGGTAGTGAAAGAGAACCTTGGGTCCAAAAACCTATGCCTTTCCCTGATAAGAAACACAAGTCAAAGGAAGATGAACACTATAATAAGTTTTGTGAGTGGATGAAGCCTTTATTCTTGCAAATTCCTTTGACCGATGCTATTAAATTGCCTCCTTACTCAAAGTATATGAAGGATATTGTCTCGAATAAAAGGAAGATCCCTAATGAAGAAATTTCTACTTTGCTTGCTAATTATTCCTTCAATGGTAAGGTTCCTAAGAAACTTGGAGACCCAGGGATTCCAACTATCCCTTGCTCTATTAAGAACAGTTATGTTAGAACTGCTTTGTGTGATTTGGGAGATGGAGTTAGTGTTATGCCTTTCTCTCTCTATAAGAGGCTTCAGCTTGAAAAATTGATACCAACTGATATATCTTTGCAAATGGCTGATAAATCTACCACTATCCCTGTGGGTATATGTGAGGATGTACCTGTTCAGGTGGCTCACAATTGCTTGATATTAACTGATTTTGTTGTGCTTGAAATGCCTGAAGATGATAATATGTCTATTATTCTTGGGAGACCTTTTCTTAATACTGCAGGAGTTGTTATTAATTGTAATCAAGGAAAGGTGACCTTCAATGTTAATGACAAGGAACATACTGTCTATTTTCCCAAGAAGATTGAAAGGACTTATGGTTTGAATTCAATTGAACATGTTGAAGGCATTCAAGTTGGAGAAATATACTGTCCCATACCAAGAGAAAAATTTGAAACTATTATGATTGGGACCATTGCTATTAAGGTTGAGGTAACATAATCATTAGTGGAGTACAAAGTTTTGTCTCATATGCAATTGTTTTGGTAGCAAGACTTGATCAACCTTGCTAACAAAAGGATTCCATTGAACAAAACAATGTTTTCATTATGATTATCTCCGTTTATTTCTATCCTTTGCATTTTAGTTTTTGCTTTCATTTAGCTTTCTTTGTGTTGCTAGTTGCTTGCATGCTAGAACTTCTGTAGTTCTAGCCTTGTTTTGTCTTTGCATCATGTTTCCAAAAGAAAGAAAAAAATTGTCTGTCAGAAAAATCGTTCTTCTATTTCTGAAAAAATCCCAAAAATAAAGTGTCTCGAAAAATTCTAGAAAATAAATATTAAATTTTTACGTGAAAAAAGGGGCAGAGGAGTACCTGGTAGGTACCAGGGGGGCCCACCAGGCAGGCACACCATGTGGTGGCGTGGCCAGCCCTGGGTGGCGCCATGCCCTGGTGTGGGCCACCCCTGGCCCCCCACTACCTCTCTCACCTGCCACTTTCTTCCCTCTCCCGACTAAGCTCCAGTTCATAGCTCAAAATCGCGTTCTTTCTGTGCTTGCTCTCGATTTATTCGATCTCCTTGTTCAGCCCATCTTTCTTGCTGAAATTTGGAGCAATTGTTCCTTGGTATGTGACTCCTCCCCTTGTCCAAGTAGATTTGTGTTTAGTGGATTATATGTTGAGTATTTTGCTATTGTAGGTGACTGGTTATGAGAGCCTGTAAGCTTGTTTGATGCTTAGAGATATAGTTTTTATGCATGTTTAGGCCTCTTGCAAGTCCCTATGAGTAGAATCCTTCATTATATTTACTTTGCAATCACTTGTTTAATAGGTATGTAAATTTCAGAATAGAAGATGAGTGAACACCACCTAAACCAACATGAGCTTTGGGTGCCTGAGGTCATGAAGGTCCATCAGGAGGAGGAAGTTTTTCCCTCCATTTATCCATGCCCTGAGTTCATGAGAGTTGCAGGAATTCTACAAGATTTCCACACTTTGGTTTCTAATGCAGGGTTAGAGCGCTTTCTGGAAGATGAACCTTGTCAATTTGTGAAGCTAACCATGTCTGTGGTGCAGGACTTCAAATTTAGTCACTCTTTGCCTAACCCCATGGTCCATTACAAAATTTACAATATAGCTGTCGACCTTTCTCTTGATAATTTTTGTGTAGCTATTAAGATACCTCAATGGGGATCATGTAGAAAGATTAAAGAGAGACCTGAACCACTCATGGATTTATACGTAGAAATTTGCCAAGGGAGTAGCTTCTCGAAGGAGAGTGGAAAAATCCGTAACATTCATCTTCCCTCCATTCGCTACTTTGCCTACTTTATTGCCAAGTGTGTTCTTGCTAGGAAAACTGCTAATAAGTTATCTTCGTTTGATCTAGCATTTATCTCTACTGCTCTTAGATGAGATAGGTCTTACAACTTGGGTGCTTTGATAGCTTTCCGTCTTGCTGCTAACTGTGAGAAAGGTGGAATTTGTGGAGGCCTCATTGCTTCTCGTTTACTAGCATTGCATGGTTTAGTGCCTCATCATCTAGACCTACAGTTTCCCATAGAAAGGCTTGATCTTAATTCCATAACACAACATAAATTTGTTTCCACGTGGGCTAGTTTGAGTGAGTTATCTTATGAAATAATCTTTCTCAAAGCTGGTTGGAGAAAGAGCAAGTCCGAGCGTGTTGTTCTTTTGCCTGCACCTGTTTTGTTTAACCTTGATAACAGGGAAGGATGGTCCCTCACTAAGGAGGAGCTTGACACGTACTTGGGAGAGCTCTCCCAACAGGAGCAGGACACTAGAAGGAAGGTCACGGATGATTCGGTCCAGCCCTCGAATGAGGGAGAGTCTTCATATCAGCAGCCCGCTTATGATTGGGGAGCTTCTTCTTCTTCTCATGGGCCCAGCTACGACCATTCTTACCAAGATCCGCCCGCTTGGAACCCCTATTCGTACATGGATTCATACCCACTTAGGCCAAAAGCCTAATCTTGGGGGGAGGTACGCCGACACCGCACTCATCTCCATATCATGTTGCGTCGGTACTTTGTATATTCATGTTTTCGTTTTCTTTTTAGTTTTCGTTTTTCTTTGCTTTTGCTTTCTAAAGACACAAAAAGACCAAAAATATTTTTGTTGTTTCTCTTTGGTTTGCTTCTTCTTTTTGCCTTGGTTTGTTTTTCCCTTTTTGTTGTTTGAACTATTCTAAAAACCCAAAAAGATTTTGCTTTGCTTGTTTTTCTCTTTTGGTTCTTATTTAAAAATCGAAAACACCAAAAATATTTGTCGTTCTTCTTTGGTTTTTGTGAGTTTGCTACAGGGTTCGGCAGTTCTCAGTAGATTATTGGTTTCATATTATTATTCAATCCACACAAGTGAAGAGCAATAATGAGGATTAATGATAACTTGAGGCGTGGTAAGAGGCTGGTAATGAACTCTATTTGTCTTCATTTTTGTACATATACTCATCATTGTGAGCTTGCTTAGTCCGTTCATGTAGGGTGTATGTTATCTTTGGATGCTTAGTAGTTTTTGCTTTCTTGTGATTAGCTCTAGCCCGCTAATAGTTTGTAGCATATATCATGAATGTTTGCTTGCATTACTCTATTCATAAATTGGTATGACACCGTGGTATCCTCCTCTGGATGTTTCATTTGAATTGACTTGGCACATGCTCACGCATGCACATGACTGTAATAATCAGTTAAGCATCGATGAATTATTTTGCCTTGAGGATCTTGAATCACTTTCATGCCATGAGTAGTCCTGTTTTGTTGCGAGCATGATAATGACAGCTAGTGCTCTCTCGTTTGTCGCTCCCTTACTATTGCTAGCCTTCACTTCTACTGAGTGTTTTACTCAAGTTTCCAACTCCCTAAACCAAATATTTCCAAAGTGTCCACCATACCTACCCATTAGCATCATTTGCTACCTCCGTGCATATGCAATATGCTTTGTTTTCTTCCGAATAAAATGTTTGCTTGTTATGAGAAAGTTAGTTAGTAAAGCTCTCACGAACTTGATGGCACACTTTATTTTCTTTCACTTAATAAACCTGAACCATTGCGTCCTTCTTTGTTGTGCATATGCTTGCGCTTTATGAGTTGAATTTAGCAGAACCATGTATCATGGGGACCGCTTTCAACGCTTCATAGGTACTCTGTACCTAGTTGATATCATGTTCTTTTGCTTATGGATCCCGACGGTGTGAAATAAAAGTGGAACTTGTAAGATCATGGAGTTTGTATGTATGTTAGAGAAACGCCTGGGCCGCTAGCCTAAGCCATACCTAATCATGGTGGAAACTTGCAGCATAACCATAATGAGCATTCTATGAAGCATCCTCAATAAAAATCTATGACATAGTAAATAAAAAGATCGCCGAGATGCTCATTGTCTACTTGCCTTGTATTTTGATTATGGGATAGCTCCCGTATCATGTGCAAGGGGTACCCCGTTGGCGGTTCTTTATGATACGTATGTACTTACAATGACAAGAGCTTACTTGTGACTGAAGTTGAGTAGCATGAGGATCGGTCTTCGTAAGTAAGGAGCATGAGACTTCAATTTATAACTTGTCAAGCATATCCTCTTAGTTGTGTCACTTTCACCTTAACCACATTCAAGATGCTTATGATAGGGGCAATGAGAGCTCAAAGCTAATGAGTACCATACTTTCAGCATTTGGAAGCCTTTCAAAATTATTCAAAACCTTTTTCTTCCACTTGTTGAGTCTCCATTTATTCTTTGAGCACTTTCTTGAGAGCATAGTTGTCATTCTTTGTGTTTGTTCCAATACTCGATTATTTGTGTTATGACTTTGATGCTTGTATCCTTGATATCTTTACTTCTAGTTATCACTTGAACTTCAGAGGTGCCTTGGCATTCATAATCAAAGGCAAGCGAGATACCACTCTATCATACATTTTTATGAGCATTGTAATGTTGCTTATGTTTGTGCTTCATGCTACTTATCATTCTTGAGTTGGAATCTCTTCATAGCTTGCAATGACTATTAAGTAGACTCAGTTGCATACTCTTTATTATGAATTGTCTAAGTTTTTGATCACATTGCTGAGAATATTTACATCATATGAAGCAAATGTGTTCGTGAAAGTTCTTTTATCGCACTCAGTTTTAAACTGAATTGCTTGAGGACAAGTAATAAGCTAAGCTTGGGGGGAGTTGATACGTCCAAAACGTATCTACTTTCCCGAACACTTTTGCTATTGTTTCTCCTCTGTACTTGTGTGATTTGGATGCAACTAATGCGAACTGACGCTGTTTTCAGCAAAATTGCCTTGGTGTCTACTTTTTGTGCAGAAAATCAACTATTAGGAAAAATCCCGGAAAATATGCCAAAAATCCTATTTCACCCGAAGACTCCAGGAGCCAGAATACGAGACGGAGAGGAGCTCTAGGGTGGCCACACCACCTGGTGGCGCGGGCCAGGCCAGGCCGCGCCAGGGGGTGGTGTGGGCCCCCCAGGCACCCCCTCGGCCTCTCTCTTCGCCTATAAGGAGCCTTCTAACCTAAAAACTACGGGGGGTTCGACGTTTTTCCAGAAGGAGTTCCCCTCCGCCGCCACCACCAGATTCCACGAAACAGCACCAGAAACTCCGTTCTGGCACCCTGCCGGGACGGGGAATTGGAGGAGATCATCGCCATCATCATCATCGCTTCTCCATCAACCATCCATGTTTCCCCCATCTATGAGTGAGTAATCCCCCGATGTAGGCTATGGGGATGGTAGGGATTGGATGAGATCGTTCATGTAATGGCATCAGATTGTTAGGGCATGGTGCCTAGTATCTTTTATTAGTGCTTTATGACTTTGTTGCGACTTGCTGTGCTTAATGCTTGTCACTAGGGCCCGAGTGCCATGATTTTAGATCTGAACATTTCATTGATTCATTATGATAGTATTGTTCTTGGTCTTATCTGCAAGTTGTATACACACGTTGTTGTCCAGAACCTATGGCCCCGAAGTGACAGAAATCGGGATAACCGGAAGGGAAAGGCTTTGATGTGAGGATCACATGTGTTCACGGAGTGTTAATGCTTTGATCCGGTGCTCTATTAAAAGGAGCACCTTAATTTCCAGTAGTTCCCTAGAGGCCCCGCTGCAAACGGGCTGGCAGGACAAATGATGTTGTGCAAGTTCTTATTGCGAGCATGTATGACTATATATGGAACACATGCCTAGGATTGTCTAGTACTTGGATGCTTTATCTTACTTATCTGCAATTGCCCTATGTTCTGATTGCTATGTGAATTGTCTTGTCCATGCAACATCCGTCCATCTATCCCTATGCCTACCGCACTCGAATCCCACTGTTACTGCTTTTATTACTACTGTCTTTGCTTTACTACTGCTGCTACTCTGCTATTCCTACTACAAAACTATTGCTACTGATAAACTATTGTGAGCAAGATTGTTTCTAGGTGCAGCTGAATTGACAACTCAGTTGTTAAGGCTGATAAATATTCTTTGGCTCCCCTTGTGTCGAATCAATAAATTGGGTTTCACTTCCCTCGAAAATACTGCGATACACCCCCTATACTTGTGGGTCATCACTACTGCAGAGGTTATTTGGATCAAGTCCCTATTAGGAGAAATTGGACTCCAAAGGAATCAAACTTCATGTCTTTGGTGTGGTAATATGTTGTAACTTATCTTTCAGTTAATCCTATATTTCATGCAAGAACTAAACATATTAAAATTGATTTTCATTTTGTGAGAGAAAGAGAAGCAAACAAACAACTAGAGATCATAGTTATTTCCTCTAAAGATCTGGTGGTAGATGGCTTCACCGAGGTGACCAACTCAGCAACTTGAGGAATTGAAGCACAATCTCAACCTAAGGAAAGACTGTGATTGAGGATGGGTGTTAGAGCTTGTCATGTTACACCTATTTGGTAACATAAGATAAAGATATAATTTTTTGTGCACAAGGCGCAAGTCATGTGAACGATCTGATATCGTTTATATGGATCATCTTGATATATCTCCCCCCCTCTCGTACGTTGTAAATTCTTCCTATAATTGTGCCGATGATTGTTGACGACTGCCATATATAACATGAAGCCGATGCGAGCTCCAACCATCGTTCCCAAAAACCTCTTTATGATCATAGTGCTTTTGTACGAAAAATAGGTCTCACACATGCACACATACCGCATGTACATATTGAGAGGAGTGTTAGGCTTCTTTATCTCCCTCTATGTCTTGATTGCCGACAATAACTGTGATAGAAGTAGGTTGATGTTATTCAATAATGAAATTATACTTTAGTAATGGAATTTTCCACAGAGATAAAAAAAGGTGGTTTAATTAATGGCAGAAAATAATGGAGATGCATGAAGCGACATGGTTCATCTCCCAAGTGGTGATTCTAGTGGCTAGGGTTTGATCATCAGGTAGATTCTAGGTTTGTTCGCGAATATAGTGTTTCTTTGATTTGTGCATATGGAGATCCAAAGACAGTAATAGTTGGAGGAAGAGAGTGGTATCAGTCAAGTGCTCGACGATGTCTAACGGTGGATCCTAAAATCCTAGGCCAATATGATTCAAAAAATATTTCTCTGAACCACAGAATCACTGTATGGATGTCATGTTTGACTGTTGCCATTACATGGAAATTAATTTACATTTTTTTAATAAATGGTAATGGTCTTTAGGTAGCTTGTGAATGCTCTTTTTAATGATATGTACGACAAGCATTAAATATATCATATCAAGCAAACACCATATAGAATTATATGAGAGTCATCTATTTTTAGAAATGGTTTGGTCACTGGATCCACCTCAACCCTCTCTATCTCTCACCTCCAATAAGTACAACCATGTACTTACTTTGGCCACCACTTTTGTATCTCTAATCCTTTAACAGTTCTAGTAGACGTGGTTGACAAAGGATAAAACATTCTTTCAATAGCATCCTGCCCTTTATCGCCTAGACGCTCTTAAGCATTTTGACAACACCCTCGCATATGGATCTGCTATCACCATCACCTATGTATTTTAACTAGCTCTAGATTGACACAAAACTCGCCTTAAACTTAAAAAATGGGATCACAAAGGCAAAAACTTGTATTTTTAGGGTAGAAAATATGGTTTTGAGTCACATCACATAGGAACTACAAGAACTAGTCTCGAGGATTAATATGTCAAATACAAGGGGTGAGTAGGTGATTACAATTTTTCAGCAATATGTTGATTTTTGGAATATGTGGATGTAAAATTTCACTAAGACGCAACTATGTGAGTTCTATATGGCAATATTACTCTAGCAAGGAAGGTAAACAAGTTAATAAATATATACTAAGCTAATAAGAAGAAAACAAGAGGAGAGAAATAACCAAAGTGGGAGCACATGATGACACAATGATGTATCGTGAAGTTCAAGTACTTGGGAGGGGCTCCAATCCCCATGCGAGATAAGGTGGCAAAAAATTCCACAGGCACGAAGACTTGGCATTCGTATCCGTAAATTTTTCCACAAAATGATAGTCACTCAACTAAATGGTATACCTTGAAGCAATCTTTGGTTTTCGACTCCAACTGCTAGGGTTCCCCCACTAACTCTAGAGTAACAAGATTCATAAGAACTTCAAGGAGAATCAAATTTGGTGGGTTGTGGAAGATTTCTGGGTTGTGCGAGGACATCTCAAGCTTTTGTAGATCAATATTGATAAAGGGGTGTATCCAAATTCTTGTTGAGGAATAAGGGCTCTTGTGTAGTCCTCACTCAAATATGCGTGTTTATCCCATTCTGCAGATCATCCAGACCCAATGATTTTTACGAAAGTTCTTACAAATTAAGGATGGGTCTATACAGTGGTGGATGTAGCGCCCATCCAGCCCGGGTGCTTGCCCGGGCTTCCGGCCGTCCGACACAAGCTATTTCGAATGAAATTTGACAAAAAAAATTAGATGTTTGTCCTTCAAATTTACAGTTTGCCCAGGATTTAAAATCATCCTGGTTCCGCTACTGGGTCTATATAGATCCACACAACTACGACACTCATCCAGACCCCCACCGCATCCTCTAGACCAACATAGTGATAGAAATGTAGATGTAATTAGGTACCTTTTTGGCTTTGTCACTTGAATATTTTATGATCTAGGATTTTCATAGACTTTGACTCCCGCACTTCTATTTTTCTTAGACTCTTTTTAAAGCACATTTTTCCTCACAACGCAAGAATAACAAGAAGTGCATAAATTAAAATACACAATCTTCTTTTCCACATTTTGCTCGGGAGGGGGGTGGGGGCATCGTTACTTTATTTCTATGGTAGTAATACATGTTCATATCTCCTATGAACCAAACCCACATAGTGGCAAATATGTGCCCTTTCAAGCTTCAACCTCCTAATCCTCGCTCGTTGCGTGCAATAGGATACCGACTGAAGAGGCATGAAATGGGCTGACCATTGGAGTGACCCATTAGCGCATGTGTGTTTCTATTTTGAAAATATATTTTTCTATTCTAAAACTAAATGTTGCTAGTATCATTATAGTGAGCTTGTGTCATTAAAATCTCTTTAGAAGGTGAAAGAAATGAGTATCTAAATCTGTTCGTGAAGTTTTAAAAAATTGTTCATGTTTCTCAAATTAAGTTCATGATACAAAATATTTGAGTAGAAACAAAAACCATAGAACTACTGTTGTGACGCATAAACTTGTTCCCCATACTACCACCTAACAATTCATGAGTATTTTTGCTTTTTGACACGAAGCTCACTGCTTTCGAAGCCTGCTTCAAAAGTACAAGGCGTGTATTCGCACTACGTCTTTTCAGCCTCCCTTTGTTGGTTCTATATAAAAATACTCACACAAGAATGTTCATGTATTTTGGGAAATATGTTCCTATATCTATCGAAGAAATGTCCATGTATTCCTAAAGAACTGTTCATATTTGCAAGAATAAATGTTCATGTACAAAATTAAAAAGCAAATAAAACTTAACTTTTTTAGCATAAAATAAAAAATAACTAGTAATTGAAAAAACAGGAAATGAAAAATAGAAAAATTGCATAAATGCCTCGCCTGAATCTTATTGGGCCGAGTCCGTGAAATCTGGACTCTGCATGGTGTGGCCGTGTGGGTGGCGCGTGGAACAATCGAGGGGCTGTGAGGGCATGTACAATGCTAGGAAAGACATGCCTTCTCTTTGGTCTTCATGTCATTTAGAGAAGACATAGTATATAACTTGTACAATGCATTATCTCTTATTACTATCTCTAGTAATTAATGAGAATTACCTATTTTTAGTAAGGAATTGGTTGGCTAAGGGAAGACATATGGTACAATAGAGAAAATAGTCTTCTCTTATTTCTAAGAGATCATCTCTTAGCTAAGCTTGTTTCTCTCTCCTCCAACTAAACCAAATTCCAACGTGACAAATATAAGAAAAGTCAGACGTCACCGCATTGTACTTGTACATGCCATAAAAACAGTGTATCCAGTAAGAAACGCAGAACAGAAAAAATGTTGACTTGTTCTAGAAACAATTGTTTACTCTGTGGGACCCAATTGACAGCCATAAAACGGCACCCTCCCGGAAGACCAGTTTCAGTTTCCCACCGCACCATGTCCTCCGACCCCGCCGTTTCGCCGCAGCCGCTCTCCAACCTACCAACCGCCGCCGACTCCGCCCATTGCCCGTCCCCAGCCGCCGCGACGGGAGCTCCGGTCCCGCCTCAACCCCAGCCTCACCATGCTTCGCCTTCGCCACTCTCCCCTGTGCCCGACGAGACGGAAACCCTACTCCATCCCCATCCCAAACCCCAGCCGAACCACTCTTCGCCGTCGTTCTCCCCTTCCGCCGCCGACGAGGCGCAATCCCCATTCCATCCGCAACCCCAGCCGCACCACCCTTTGCCGTCACCATTCCCCTCCGTGCCCGATGAGATGGGAGCCCCAGTCCATCCCCAACCCCAATCCGAACCACACCACCCTTCCTCGTCGTCCTCCCCTTCCACGGCCGACCAGACGCAATCCCCATTCCATCCCCAACCCCAACCTCAACCCCAGCCGCACCACCCTTTGCCGTCGCCATTCCCCTCCATGTCCGACGAGACGGAAGCCCCAGTTCAGCCCCAAACCCAACCGCACCGCCCTTCGCCGTTGCCCTCCCTTTCGGCGGCCAACCTCGCCGCAACCCGGACCCCGCCGCAACCTCGATCCCAACCGCACCAACCTTCGTTATTGTCCTCCCCCTCCACGGCCGAGACGCAAGCCCCAGTCCAGCCCCAGCCCGAACCCCAACCGGCCCATTCGTCTCCGCTTCCTTCGGGGGACGACGACGACGTGGTCATCACGGGAGCATTCGATGGGGCAGACGGAGCAGCGACGGCGGATGAGCGAGTGAAGGGGCCGTGGTCGCAGGAGGAGGACACCCTGCTAACCAATCTGGTGATGATTCACGGGGCCCGGAACTGGACCCTGATTGCGCAAGGGATCGCCGGGCGCTCCGGCAAGTCCTGCCGCCTCCGTTGGTGCAACCAGCTCGACCCTCAAGTCAAGCGCAAGCCCTTCACTGGTACCTTCTTTTTTAGGCCATATACTGCTATCTGTATCCCGTTTCATATGGGATATGTAGTCTGTGCATAGAACTAGCCTGGAATCCTAGAAATTTGCTCATAATGCAGCGTGCTAGAGCGATGTTTGATTTGTCGTTAGCATTACGGAGATGATACATTGTACATTTCATTGCTTATACATATCCCTCCTACTTGCTTGCTGAAGCTGAATCCGTGTTTTTGGTCGCAGAAGAGGAGGACCGGATTATAATGGCTGCTCACACAGTTCATGGGAACAAGTGGGCATCTATCGCGAAGCTTTTGGTTGGGAGAACTGACAATGCAATAAAAAACCACTGGAATTCTACTTTGAGGCGTCGGTACTGCACTGGTAGCCGATGCGCACGAGGTGCCTCTGTGGAGCAACCTAATACAGAGATGCCCAGGGCTGTTTCAGAAGAACCGTGGCCATTATCGCGTCCTAGTTCATTCAATGTTATGGAAGTAAAGGAAGCTCCTGCGCATAGTTCCTTCAATGTTATGGAAGTAAAGGAAGCTCCTGCTCATAGTTCCTTCAATGTTATGGAAGTAAAGGAAGCTCCTGTGCAAACGCTGTCTGAAAGCTCTGCTGGGGCATTGCAAATCAGAGTTAATGACAGTGGTAGCACTGAAGTTGTTGATCAGCCACACCTGGTCCGACCAGTTGCTGTGGTTGGTGCTTTCAGACCATACAGTATAGGACCTGCTCAATCAGTGCAAATGGAAAGGCCTAGCTCAACCAAGTTCGTCTCAACCATTCAAGCTTTCACGCCTGAAATCGCGGTTTCCAAGTTTGCTGATACTAAATGCTTTGCTGCGGACGTGCCAAACAAATGTGGGCATGGTTGCGGCAGCACTAAGAAGCGACCTCGTGAAAACTCATTGTTGGGTCCTGAGTTTAATGAGTTTGAAGATCATCCCCCAATTCTGAGCAGTAGTCTTGCTTCATTGGTATCTGAAATCAGCAGCATTGCCTGGATGAACAGCAGTTTGCAAAGCAGTGGCACTGGCAACTTATTTCAGTCTAATCCACCAGCCTGACAAATTAGGAATCGTGTGAGTTGGGATACTGAAATATTGGCAAATGTAGTGTTCAGACCTAATCAAGTCACCCAGAATTATAATCCTTGCTTCTGAGATGCATCATCCACAGATTTCAAGGCATGTGTCACTTCCATCTTTTTAGTATATATTTCTATATTTCTTTCAGGTGGTTAGCATCTTCCATTTATACTGCATGACACATGTACGTACTGGATGTGATTGTCTCGTTATATAACGAGCTCCTAAACCTAGTTGCATCCCATTTCTGTTTTAAGTGTATCATGTAATGTTGCCAATTATATGCCAGTACCAGATATTGATTTTCTCTCCACATTCCTTTTTTCCCCTTGTATTGGCTGTGAAATTGTTTTTTTCTAGGATGAAGTTATTACAGCGATGCGAAACCGAGGAGGTTGTAACGCTTACCTCGTTTTGAGATGTGTACGCAATGATTTTTTGTCAGAAAGAAAAAGTAGCAATGTTCCTGCAATGATTTTTGGTCAAAAAGAAAAAATAGCAACTCTCTAGTTGTATCCCCGCAATAAAATAAGTTGTAAAGCCTTGCCGGGTTACACCTTCTGTTTGAAAATAATTGAAATTCTAGGTCTGCTAAGTCAATTTTTTCTAAGTTTGACCTAATTTATAGAAAAATGTATCAATACAACGACAAATCTATATAGTAAAAAATATATTGCAATGACGAATATAATAAAACTAAATCGGAGTTGCAGAAGTTGATATATTTTGTCGTGTAAGATAATGACGATTGGAAGAGAATAAATTTGGCGTCGTAGATATTAGCATATTTTTGTATATAAACACTATCAAACTTAGAGATTGACTTAGGACAAACCTAGAACTTTAATTTATTTTTGACGGAGGGGATAGATGCCTTAGCTAGACAATTATATAGATTATAAAAGTAGCTTGAAACTCTGTGGTGCTGCCTTAATCCTCAACCATGTCTCCTTAGCTTACCTCGTCACGTGTCCTTCGCTATCATCCATCTGGTTGGTGTCCTCGGAACTCTAGGCATGAATGTATAAGAGCATCTGTAGCGGATCTCGCAAATCGGCCAAAACCGTAAATAACTGTTTGTTTGTGGTTTTGGTCGAAAAAAGTGCACCGAATAGATCATGTATAACAGGCCGTACCGCAATTTTTTATACAATTTCCCGCAAATCGACCCCAGCCATACCCCATATACATACCTAGTATAAGGGGTGGATTTTCGGGTGAACTGCAAAACCAAGAAACATTGGCTGGAGGGAACTTTCAGGGCACGCAACTATTTGAATAAAAGGTACACAACCACAGTATTTTGGGAGTGGGCTGATTGTCTATTGCGCTTGTTTCTGTAACAAGCGTAAGTAATGGTTGTAATCAGATCCTGGCAAACCGAAGGTTAATTAGTACTCCCTCCGTTCCACAATGTAAGCCTTTTTAGCAAACTAAAATAGCTTGCTAAAAGGGCTTATATTGTGGAACAGAGGGAGTATTATTTTCTGGCATTTTGACCATAAGTAGTTTTAATCTTTTACTCTCTGATTTGTAACTGGATAAGTAGATCTCCCTGTTCTGGGGGTACTTCGGTTCACTTTTGCTGTAACATGTTAGTCTCGTACCAATACAATCAGTGTTGGTTAACATTGCACCTTTTAGAAGGGATATAAATCTAGATTGGTGTTGCTTGCAGCAACTGTAGTTTCATGCATCTGTAGTGTTGCTGATAAGCCATCATAATCTGCAATCTGGTTTCTTTCTGTCTTGCTGTTTCTATTGTTGTCTGTCCTGTGGTGGGCCCTTGAAAAGCTAGGTTAACGTCCTCCAGGTTACTCTTTTAACTGTTGAAGATAGCCAGGTTCGTTGTCTATATTGCAGTTATAGGTTATACGAAGTTGATGACGAAGATGCTTTGGTTATGTCTAATTGGTTAGGACAATCATGGTAGGTGTGTACTTGGTTGGGCTTCCTCCCATCAGTTTGCGCAATCTGCTTTGCAAATCTTAGGATATACCAGCACATAATATATCCGCGCTTCTCTTGCTTTCAACTTTCCATTTCTGACCATCTATTGTCCTAGTCTGATCAATTTTATAACTCATAAATGCAAGCTTGCGAACATACCTTGTTTTGCATGACCTCAGTTCTATTTGTCGAAAATTTAACTCTGGTCCATACTTTAGTGGCAATACCGTTGAACATGACCAGTATTTCTATGGATTGCCCTCTCTTTGCCTCCCCGTTTTTTACTCTTAGCACCATACTGATGCTTACCTACCATTGTTCCTTCTGAGTCCGAGGAATGGGAATTGCTACTCCTATTTTGTAATGTTATTCGTTCAGTGTTATTGCTTATCTCAGATTGTTGTTTTGGTACGCGCCTTGGGTGTACATCATTTTGTTTCTTGACGTTTTTATGGTGTTACTCACGCTTTTAGTTGCCTCTGCCCTAGATATAGGTGCATATAGATTGTTGTCGACGAAAAGCTGTACTGGTCAAGCTTCCTGGTAGCTATGTGTGTAGTTCCTGAGAGTACTTTTGGTGTACAAGTGACTTGTATTTTCCCCCGCCTTAGGTATTAAGTTTAGGTCTTGAGATTCCATAGGAATTTGGTGTACAAATGCTAGTTTAGAGTGCTAAACCAAGCAAAGCCTATGAAAAGTAATACAGCATCACCTGCCACTTTGTTAATGCCTCAGCGGGACGTCCGACACCTGATCCTTTTGCTATATCTGTCTTCAGGTCATATATCAGGCATGGATGATGTTGCTTAAGGCGGAGAAAACAGCTGTGCTCCTGCTCCTTCTTACACACAGGCAGGCCATACAATCTTTTTCAGCATGAAAGTTGACGCTTGTCACCAGCTGGTCGGATCTGGGACCCTACTCTCTCAATTATATGATATGCATGCTGAATTGGTGATATAAAGATTCTGTACCTGCTGTCGGGGCGGCCATGGATACTGATTGTGATTGGAGGCAACTCGGTGCATCAAAATTGTCTATGTGCAGTTAACCGAATTATTATGATTTATAGTAAAGTTGGATTAGGTTCTGTTCTTGCCAGCCGGACGGGGCGGATCCAAATAGGAGTAAGAACGGGTTTTGCATGTGCGCAGTCAAAATTCCAAGTTCTAAGATGGTTTTGGTATGTTTATTATTGAGAAAACAGTTTCATTCTTTGAAATTATAAGAGCACCACCGCTCAAATTTTCATCTGCGTCCTGCTTCTTCTCTGATATTTGATTTGCCAGTATTCCTGCTTTGCTGTGCTTTTATTTGGACTGTGGTTGCGCTGACGCTCATGTTTCAGTTAGTTTGTTCTGGCGTCTTGTGAGTCGTGATTACAATTGTCTGTATGCTGCGCGGCACAAAGACAGCACAGCCGTCCACACGGTCAAGTTTGGTCTTGCCTGTAGTAGAATCTTTGGTGGATGATGTGCAAGTCTTGTTTTGGACGCTGAATCGAATGATTGAGCTGTGCAAGGGCACTTGGGCAGGGCCACGATGTATTCCTGCCAGGCAGCCTCGGAGGAATGGTCACGGTGTTGGTGTTGGTGCTGGCATCAGTCGGCGGTTGGCGACGCCAACCAGGCAACCAAGGAGGTCGTAACATTTTTACTTACTCCAACGATTTTCCCTCTTCCATTGGAACGCAATGATTTTCCTTCGGAAAGAAAAAGTGGTACGAAGATCCTTACTTTCTTGGTTGTAAAACCAAAGCCTTGCCGGGTTACCGGTGCCATCTTTATCATAATCATTTCAAAAGTAGACACTTTATCCTCCGGTTAAGGCATTTTCAAAAGCAAGAGTTAGTTGTTTGTGCACGGCGAGAACCTGGCCGGAGATCCGACGCTTGACTGGCTTTCCCAGTGCGCGGCGTACTGCGCGGAGGCCGTACACGCCTCGCGCTCCGAAGCCTCCTGTGCTTCCCTCATCGCATGTGCCTGCTCCGACCTTGCCGTCCAATCCTTGCGGCTCTCTATTTCGATCTTCGTCCGCCGGCACTCCTTCGCCCACTCGGCCTCCGTGAAGCTGTCCGGCCTCCGTCGGCTTCCTCGGCTTTGGTACACCGATGGCGGATCGGGGTTTGACGAAACCCTTGGGTGACATGGTGGGCGGGAGCTTGGGGAACTGGCGGGAGATGTGGCGGGGAATGGAGAAGAAAGGCGGGAGGGGGGAGAAGAAAGGCGGGAACTCGGCCTAGAAACGCCGACAGGGTTGGCCCACACATTTTCCCGCAGTGTCCGGCGTTCCCAGACGGTTCCCAGCGCCCCGGGTTAGACCTGAGAACGCCGGATGAAAGTTGGGCTAAATCCAACGCAATTCGGCATCCTAGGTGTGAGAATCGGTAAACCCTAGGTAGAACGATCGTTGCCCTTAGGTCGATCGGTTTCGTGTTAATATAGTCAGGAATAGCCCCAATGTGGCAAATACAAAGGTCTTTATGTATAGGATGTGGTGTACTACACCATCCATCACGTATACGTATATAATTACATGTCTAATACTGGGAACACGTGACCGGATGAAATTTCGCCGTCCGGATGAAAAAACCGCCTTGGGAACACCCACCTGGGAACGTGAGTGGAGATGCTCTTACTTTTGATTTCTATATGTAATATATTGTTGTCCAATATGCGTGGTCAAACATTTCTACTTTTAACTCATATCTACCATAACATATTTTGTTTTATCATGTAAAACTCCCTCTATTAGATAATATAGAGCGGTAACTATTTTCATGATATTGCAAAAAGTTGTCAGTTGTATATTTTTTTACCAAAGTCAAATCGTATAAACTTGACCAAGTTGTTCGAAAAACTATCAACATCTACAATAGGTAAATAGACTTAATATGAAAATATATTTATTTGTGCATCTAATGGTATTGACATTATATTATAGATATTAAAAAAAACCTATGAACTTAGTCAAATTTTACATTGTTTGACTTCCTACAAAATTTATACACCTCATAAAAGGAACGAGTGGGTATTTGTTATTTCATAGAACGTGATCATATAAAAACAGTCAAACTTGCACCCTCAGGAACATAGTCACATCGAAAACATAGTGTATTTTATGGAAGAGGTAAACATGATGGAAAAATATTTACATAAGAAAATAATAAATACATAATATTTTTGACATACTAACAATGTGAGGGTCATTGTGCTACATATATTTAAGTATCTGTGCCGGCTCAAAGCTCTGCAGCTACACACATTCCGCTCTATTTTCGTTTGAGATATTATATGAAAGCATTTTAGTTAGTTTGTTCAGATGGGCTTTGTTTGACTTGATTTGGTTAGTTCATATTTACGGTTAGCTAGTTCTCGGTCGATCGAGAACTATGTAAGAGCTCGCTTGTCTCTAGGGCCATTGGTTTTGAATCGTTATTCACTCGCTCTATGAGCTACAAGTGGGTGGAAGTGTGGTTTTGTAGTTGCAATTGTGTTATAACCGAGGATATGTGTTCCCCACCGTCAGATTTGCGTCGTGATTCATATTCTCTCGAAGTTGCAAGAAGATTACAACTGACCGAGAATTAGGGTAAGATTAGTCACTCCCGTCGAAATAGATATCCAAGGTGACCCCCAACTCCATTTAAGATTAA
Source organism: Avena sativa (assembly GCA_916181665.1). NCBI lineage: Eukaryota > Viridiplantae > Streptophyta > Magnoliopsida > Poales > Poaceae > Avena > Avena sativa. The sequence goes on along the minus strand of OV702288.1, from coordinate 619,080,745 downwards.
CCACCAAATCACACGGTAGTGGGGATTTCTGGCTCCCAAATTCTGATGATCCTTCATTTAAAATTCAAAAATCATTTTTACAACTTAAAAAATATAAAATAAATTCTTGATGCACTCAATGATGCATCCTACAAAAAGAGTAAAATATAGATTTCAAATATTTTGTATTTTGGCTACGCGGAAATGAGAAGGTACGGATCTGAGTATAGTGAATCGTGCATATTTTCAAAACTCTAAATCAAATTTTGTCATCTTTGTGTAGCCTACAATTTAAAAGTAGTGTTAAAATTTTACGTGCTTGTAGAATTGAGTGGAAAATACTAGTGAGATGATCTTTCACGTGATACCATGATACCACTTCTCCTTAAAATTCAAATTTACATGTGTCTAAAAAATTCAAAAAATATTGTGAGGGTTCACAATATGTGTTTTAAACCCTAGAATTTTCATAACCAAATTTGAAATACATACATAAACAAAAAGACGCATTGATATGTGAATAGTGTCGTTTGTGTTTTTGTCTTTTGTGACTTTATTCCAAGTTAGATTTTGTCCTTTTTGTTTCACCGTGTGCATTTCAAATTTGGTTTCGAAAATTCTGGAGATTATAAACACACATCTTGCAAGCACTCACATATTTTTTTGAATTTTGTAGACACTTACAAATTTGAATTTTAAGAAGTGGCATCATGTGAAGATGGTATCACAAGATACTTGCCCATCACTAACTACATCAATATATATTTTCATATTCTTGTAAAACTTGTTAATGCGAGTTTTTTTTAAAATACTCTTGGTCGATTCATCTCAAGTGTCCATGCAGTGGCACACGTCCCTTCCACTAACATGCTGGCTTCAACGCTTGTGTATTGTTTTTTCTTGGAGGCGTTGCTTTTGGAGATTCTTATTTGTAGTGCAGGTGTTGTATTTGATGGTGGTAAGAGTGCTTCTGTTGCGAGTGGTTGAGCGTTGTCACGGGTCTTTTTCTTCTCTCTTATTTTATTTTATTTTTAGTTGTGTGCATATGTAATGTCTTTAGACATCTTGTAGGTGCAGAGACTGGATATAATTGGCATCTTCGCGATATTAATATATTTCCTTTGTAAATAGAACATGCCGGCTTCACAATCCACGATCAGATCAGCAAAGCTTCAGTCGAGAGGACCTCCTCACGACTATACACCAAGGGCGCGTTTGGTAACCTGCATCTCCTCCAAACAGGCCAGGGCACGATGAAATTGGACCGTTTGGTTTCCCGCACGACCGCTGCGTTGTGGCCAGCGCTCTCTGTAAAGCACTCCAGGGCCAGGCCCAACAATTACGCTCGAATCGAGCGTTTCTGTGGAGTCATGCCCTGGAGCTGCAAAAATGGGGCGGTGGCGTGCGCGTGCCATCCGCGGGGGCGCAGGCGGAAACGGAAGTTTCCTGGCCTTGCTTCGCGCCAAGAGTACCCCCACCTGCTTTGGTGGTTCACCCTACGCGTTGGCCCTCCCCAAAATCCCCCATCCTCTTGATTCCACAACACGAGCAGCAGAGGCGGTGATGGTCCAAAATATATCGAGCTCGTTAGGGAACCCCAAGAGGAAGTTATGATGAGCACAGCAGCAAGTTTTCCCTCAGTTATGAAACCAAGGTTATCAATCCAGTAGGAGCAAGGAAACACCTCCAAGGTGTTGCTAGCTGGACTTTGGCAGGGCGCACTACCGGTGCTAGCAGGAACGTGGAAACCTGCACAACACAACCACAAAACATTGCCCCCAAATTACAGTGAGGTTGTTAATCTCACCGGTTTTGCTAAAAACAAAGGATTAAACGTATTGTGTAGAAGAAAATAATAGTTTGCAGAAAGTAAACGGAAAACAGTAAACAGTTGTAGATTGATGATAAAAGAAATGACCGGGTCCATAGTTCACTAGTGATGGCTCTCCTTAAGATAGATGACATGTTGGGTGAACAAATTACAACGGGGCAATTGACAAACATCGAGAAAGCAATCATGCATATACTACTCATATTGACTCCTTTGAGATTTGATTGGGCATTACAACATTATACATAGACCGTAATCCAACTGCATCTATGACTAATAATTCACCTTCAGGTTATCATCCGAACCCCCTCCAGTATTAAGTTGCAAGCAACAGATAATTGCATTACGCATTGCGTGTAAAGTAAACAATGTGATTATTCTATGAACAAAGGATTGTTGTTTTCTCCCTAGTAGCAACAACACATCTAGTACCTTAGAGATTTCTGTCACTTCCCCAGATTACTAGAGGCATGAACCAACTTTCGAGCATAAATACTAACTCTTGGAGTTGCTAGCATCTACCTGGCCAAGATAGCTACTAACAACGGAAAACATGCAAGATCACAAATAACAAAGACATGATAGAATCAATAATCAATCTGAAATAGCATCTCAATATCCATCGGATCCCCACAAACACAACATGTAGGAATACAAATAGATGATTTTGATCATGAACGGAGCTCACAAGATCTAGACATGATAGCACAAAGGAGAAGAACCAGCCATCTAGCTACTACATGGACCCGTAGTCCTAGGATGAACTACTCACGCATCACACCGGAGGCTTGCATGGTGATGAAGAAGGCTTCCAGGGTGAATTCTCCTCTCCGACAGGGTGCCGAGAAGAGCTTCAGATCCCTCCCTGTCTAGGGATGGAGATGACGACGGCTACAGACTCTTTCATGAAATTTTGATCGGGTACTTAGGATTTCTGTATCGGAGACATCTTATAAGCGAAAGGGGAGGCTGAGGGGGTTCCCTAGGCGGCCACACCACCCCCTGGCGCGGGACAGGCCTGGCCGCGTGGCCAGGTGGTGTGGCGCCCCCTGGCCCCTCTCCGTCTCGTATTCTGGCTCCCTGTGTCCCTCGGTGAAAAACTGACTTTGGCTTTTGTCCCATCCAATTCCGAGAATATTCATTTTCTGACTTTCCTGGAACCAAAAACAGCAGAAAACAGGCAGCTGGCACTGTGGCTCTTGTTAATAGGTTAGTCCAAGAAAGTGTATAGAAAGTACTCCAAAGTGTGGACAAAACATAATAAAGTAGATAAAACCAAGCATGGAACATAAAAAATTATGGATACATTAGCAACGTATCAGGCAACGACGATGCAGATCTACCGTACCCGGCGGTTCCTCCAACTCCGTGTGGTTGAGCGTCGGTCAGCGGCATCGAGGCGCATCTCCCTCCTTCTCCCTGGTCGTGCATCGCCATGGGTGAGGTGAGCACCGTGAATCTCTCTCCACTACTGTTTCTAGTTGGGCTGAAACACCGATTTAAGAAGAACTCATCATAGCTCCGGTTTGATAGCCCGGCGGGATGGCGTTTATCCATCAGGCAGCTGTGCTTATAGCAGTGATTCAAGCCTGGATCATGTTGTTGCACAAGAGAGTTGTTAGGTCGGCTGCGTTTCCTAGGATGATGTATGGTCCTATGGTGGCCCGAGATCAAGAGAGGATGGCCAACCTAAACTACATCTACAACTACAACGATGTAGAGTCCCTGAACATGCTCAAGATGAGAAGAGCCCCCTTATTTGCACTTGTCACAATATTAAGGACGGGTGGAATTTTGGTAGATAGCATCCACACCTCAGTGGGAAAACAAGTCGCGATATTCACTTCATGTGGTTGGCCATAACCAGAGGTTTAGGATCATCCACAACACTTTTAGAAGAAGCATGGATACAATATCGCGCTATTTCAATCGAGTGATGTATGCAATCGGTGAGCTGAGAGAGGAGATGATCAAGTCTCCTATGGGTCAAACACCAGAAAAGATACACCATAGCACGAGGTGGATGCCATATTTCAAGGTGAGCATGTGTTCCCTTGTTTTATCATTGCATCCTTCGAGTGAGTCCCATGTGTCCCTCTTTTCTCATTTCATCCTTATGTACCTGTAACAGGATTGTATTGGTGCAATGGATGGTACTCATGTTACTGCTAGAGTTCCAAGATCAAAATCTGGAGTTTACAGGAAAAGGAAGCACTACACCAGCCAAAATGTACTAGCTGCTGTTGATTTCGACATGATGTTCACATATGTGCTAGCTAGTTGGGAAGGATCGGCCCATGATGCAACCATCCTTGCTGACAGCATGTCCAGGCTAGATGAGATCAATATACCTGATGGCAAGTTCTATCTAGGATATGCGGATATGGCTGTCGCCCTGGGATTCTTCCACCCTTCAGGTCTATCAGGTACCATCTCAACGAGTTCACTACAAGGAACAGGCCACATAATGCCAAAGAGCTCTTCAATCTCAAGCACTCTAGCCTTAGAGTTACCATTGAGAGGGCATTCGCTGCTTTGAAGAACATGTTTAAGATCCTTGATCAAAAGCCATTTCACACATTCCCTACCCAGGTAAAGCTAGTGCTTGCATGTTGCATACTTCACAACTGGATCTTGGGGTATGACCTTGATTTGTATGTGCCGGATGAGGAGAGTGTGATTCCTGACGAGAATGGCATTGGCCATGGCGTGGAAGCATCTGACAATGAAGCTTGGAAGGAGAAGAGGAAGGAGTCGGCAGCGGAAATGTGGAATGACAGAGGCCCCACCACCATCTAACAACAAGGAGGTGAAGAAGAAGAAGAAGATGATGATGATAAGAAGGTTGTAGTATCCGTCCCTCTCCTGGTTTCTGAACAATAATCATGATTGCATGTGCTTGTGAACTGCCATTCGAATTAGGTAGGGTTATGTGATGATGAACTGTATATTCGTAGTAGTTAGGTTTTTTCCGTCGATGAACTTACTACTTAGATTATGATTTCTACCTTCAGTTATGTGCTAGAATGGTTAGAGCATCTATCAGAGAGAAGAGATGACCGTATTTCAGACCTTGAGGCAACTAAACACACATTTGCTTCCCGTTTGGGTTCTAGACTTGCAAGCAGACTACCAAACGGGCTGCATAAAATGTCCACAGATTCGTGGTCCGAAGACAAGCATGAGCCAACAAAGGCCAGGAAGATCCGCCGACCGGAACACTGTACTTTGACAAGGCAGCCGCACCAGCCGGGTGCCTTATTGATAAAGCCGGGCTTCGCTGTAGACGCCGGGATTCTCTCCCGTCGAATACGGTCACGCCGTGGACCAGTGTCCGGCGGTCAAAACACCTGGCGCCGGCAACGCTTCTTCGCCACACGGAATCGCGCTCTGCTGTTGTGGTCACGTGAAAGATAGCCCGAGACACAGATAGATACAGTATCAGCACCACCTGGCTGATCTGACGCGTCGGCGGGAAAGCAGATAAAGTGAGCGAGTGAGCGAGGGAGTGAGAGCGGAGCGGCCAGAAAAGATAGGATTACGACCGTGCACGGCCGAAATATCTCGGGACAAAACAAAGGTGATTCTGCCGCTTCTTCGGTAAAAAGCTTCGTCCCGTCAAGCTCCAGCTGATGGGTGAGTGCCATCGGCAAAGGGTAATGCCTTTTAAGAATAGCCGAGACTGGATATAGATACCATAATCAGGTGAACTGAAAAAGGGCCACGTTTTCTCAAAAAAAGAAAAAGGGGGCCACGTCGAAACAGTGATATTTTGGACTGGAAACGCCATGATAAATACGGAGTATGTGATTGGAAATTCGCCGGTCCAAAACAAGTCTACGTGTTCTTTGGCCGTTCCGTATATTCTCTGGACCGCTCCCTTCGACTTTTGCACGAAGTGGATCGTCACCCGTCAGTGCTGCCGATGTGGCAAGCAGGATTAGCTCACTTGGTTGAAGAATTAAACGTGCAGTAGGGCACATTTCATGGAAGGATTTTATTTTGTAAGTAGTGTCAGAGGATTTAACTTCTGAAAACATAAGCCCCTCTTCTTAGAGCATGTATAATGCTAGACGTTTAGACAGACGTTTAAACGATTAAAAACAATACGTAAAGAAGAGAAAAGAAAACCAATCGTGCTAAATATGGATTGATTGATGCGTTTCCCTGGAATTCGCTAGCTAAACACAGACGCTAAATATGGATTGATTGATGCGTTTCCGTGGAATTCGCTATTGATCGAAACTGCAGGTCGAAAAGAAAATACATGGAGCGCCCGACGCCTCAGACTCTAGCCAATTTTCTGGAAACGGCTAGGAATCTGCCAAAACGGCAGGGAATCTGAGCCTAGCGTCCGGGCTTAGCGTCGGCATTGTACGTGTCCCTAGGGTTTTCTTTCTCCCAGTGACTGTGCCGGCGTGGAGTCCCATCTACCTCCGATCTACCCTACTCCATCGCTACTCACCTAAAGGACCGATCAAGGGGCACCCCCCGCGATGCTCCTCGGCCATGGGTTGCGTAGCAAGGTTTTAGGGACCGTGTGCGCAAACCCTCGCGCGAGCTAGGGTGGGTGCTGGATCCGGGTGGCTCTAGTTCGGAGACAGAGAAGGATGATATTGAAGGGATGATGAAGAGGCTAGGTCTCTGCAAGGAGGATCTGGATGACGTTGTGTTTGAGGATCAGGCGCCGCTACCGATAGAGGCAGCATGTTGTCTGGCGATCGCTAGGGTTTTCACGGATAAGGAATTCGGTGATTTCTAGTTCTTTTAGAACATGAGGACGGCTTGGGATTTAGCGCAAGATGTGAAATTTAGGCCACTCGAGAATAATAGGTACACTATGCGACTCTCTTGTCCTGGTGACTGGGATAAGGTAATGGAAGGAGGACCTTGGACCTTCAGAGGGCACCCGGTGCTAATGGCGGGATATGACGGCTTTACCAAACCCTCGGTCATTCAATTGAATACCTTCAAGATGTGGATACAAATTCACGACCTTCTAGATGGTTACAGACCAATGCTTGAGGTCCTAGCTGCTAAGGTTGGGAAGGTTTTGGCCACTGAACCCGTCTCAGGAGATTTTGCTAGTAACTTATTTCGGGTGAGAATTTTGTATGATTTTGGACAACAGCTCAAAGTGGTTGTATCGATGATTCGGGGAGGGAAAAGTTAGTTGTTTCTTGTCAAATATGAACACCTTCGTGACTGGTGTTCCTTTTGTGGCATGATTGGACATCTCCACAATGAACATGGAGATGGTCTTCATCCCGAGGACAAGTTGGTGTTTAAAAATCTGAAAGCTTCATGGAGTGCTCGTGGTCCTGGACATGGCAGGGGAAGAGGTAGAGGCCATGGATGTGGACGCGGTTATGGAAGACGACAAAGTGATGATTATTACAATGATGAGTACAAAAACTCTCAATCTAATGTCAATAGTGGGGATATGTCTTTGGTGGATGATCCCATGGTGTTGGATGCTGGCCGCAAACGGGGCAATGGATGATTTAAACCCACGGGTGAATGCAACATATGCTACTGTTAATACGTTGATAAGTAAATTCCAGACATTTCCTCCTATATCTTCGGTGCCGACGAGTCCACCACTAAAGAGAGATCCAAAGAGAATTATGTCTGGAGAAGATGATTCAGAACAAGGGGAAGTAAACATTGATGCCAATATTCTGAACGTAGTGGGCTCCGGTATGGATTACCGCCCATCCCAATGAATCCCTTAGGTTTGGACTGTCGAGGGGGAGGGGGGGGGGGACCCATGGAGAAGCCGATTTGGCGTACGCGGTTTTACACGAATACGCAGTCAAGGTCTTAGCGGTGGCCTAACTCTTTATTGGCATGAATCACTGATGGCATCAACTCCGTGTGTACCAACTCGTTGAAACTCCAAGTGCGGAGTGTTGTAGCAAGCGTCTTTTCTGCACAAGGGTGCCTCGAGGGTTTATATTGAACTCTCGAGGAATCGGAAGAAACTCTTCTCTTATCCTCTTCTACCAACCTATAAAAGAAAGTTTTTGTCTTGTGTCACCAAGTCCATCATGTGGTTTTCAAGCATAAGATTTTGTATTAGTAAAACTAAAATAAAACTATAAATAAATAAAAGTAAACAATCTATGATTAGACAAGAAAAGAAAAACAACAAAGTGAAGTTCTTTTTGTGTTTTTGTTTGTGTTTGCTAATAGCAAAAGTGTTTCTATTTTAGGAATTAATTAATGCAGAACATATAAAAGGCAATAAAAGTAATGAAAAGTGGTTTCCTATAATAAAAAGTGGACCGGGGTTTGTTCACTTGTACTCTTCCATAAAGTGTAATGGACATAAAACTGTTCATAGAAGATATGGGCTAGTTCTTTTCAGCTTATGAACCGGCTTAGCTAGAAAATTTAGCCCAAGCCAAAAAGAACTCAAAATTTAAGCCTGGCTTAACTTTTCAACCATCATCGCTCACTGTGTAGTTGCTTGCTTCCTGATGTTCTCCTGTTATGAAATTTTTGTTTTCTCCAAACTAACCCTTAACCGAAGCATTGTTACTTATAAAATGCCCTTCTAGCTATCATATTTCTCCTTCTAGAAACCTCTCATCTCTCCAGCTCGAGAGAGTTTCCCGTCGCCAGACAGTCGCTGCCTCCGATCTCCGACCTCAAGGGGAGTAGCTCTGACACCGGCCTACCAAGCACCTCCGCCTTGCATCCCTGGATCCCGTCCACCCCCGGAGCTCGACTGTCCACCGTCGCCTCACGTCCCTGGATCTCTGCTATGCGATGCGAAGCAGCGAGGGACCATATATACATATGGGAAGATGGAGACTGGCGGTTGTTTTATGATTCATCGAAGTAGCCGCACTGGCGCATCCAAGCTTCCAAGCTTAAACGGTGTCCTTTTGGCTTGGCAATCTGACTGTTGGGGATCGCAGCAGAAAACAAAAAAATTCCTATGATGTAACCCCAAAACTGCCTAGGATCTATCTATGTAGTAATGCAGTAACGGCAATGATAGAGAATACATACCCTTGTAGACCGTACGCGATTAACGTTTCGCGAGGAACATGGTTGAAGTAGTCGTACTCGTAGCCGACCTCAAGGTCGCGAAGCTCCTCGCATGTCACCCCTTGCTCCTTCGTCATCTTCATCGTGCAGCAGCTCCGGCTCACGACATTTAAGCGTCCCAAGTGTTGCACCTCGTGTCTTCGTATACATCCGGTGCACGATGAGACCTCTGGCTCCCTGATCCCGCTGGGAGTGCGGAAGTTGATATATGTCTAGGAATCCCTGCAGCACAATGGCGTGCTGCAGGTGTGCCTCGATCGCACAGCCCAAACTTGGGGTCGTGGTCACAAGGGCTAGAGAGAGGAGGGAAGGAGGAAGTCAACCAAAAGACTTCTCCAAATATTGGGTGTCTGGTATCTCTTTAGTCCTCCCATGGGCACCCCTTTATATAGGCGGAGGGGGGCGTGCCCTCTCCCCTAGGTGCCCCATGTGGGACTAATTAAACAAGGAAATAAACAGAAAAACTTCTCACAGCCGGATTAGGCCTGGGGTTCCCACCGCGGCCCAAAAACTAGGCAGAGGCGATGGCCAGCTGGGGCCTGGCGACCCCCCGGGTGGGCCAGCCCTGTGCCAGCGGCCCAGCCCGCCCTACGCCAGCGGCTAGGTGCCCACCCCGAGTGGGTCGACTTTGCCTCCCGGTGGCCCAGTAAGCCTGCCCGCCTCGCCAGCTCCTCGCGCAGTCGCGTGGGCCAGGTCGAGCAGGCCGGGTGGCGGCTGGCAGATGCGGCCCGCGTGTCGTCTGGCATACTGCCGCCCTGGGCGGTATGAAGTATTCGCCGCCCATCCGCCAGCGCAGCCCAGCTGCATGCCGCCCAGTGCGGCAGCTATTATCCTTCGCCCACGTGGGCCTGTGTTGTTTTTCCTTTTCTATTTTTCTGCAGCTTTTCTCCTAGGCCTTTTCCCTCCGAGGATTAGGCCTAATATAAAAGTTGCTCTTATAAATCTTAATATAAATATTGTTTAGAATATATTAATTCACAATTAACATATAATAAATATATATTTAAATTCCCATTTATCCGAAAACACTTTTCCGGTCTTTTCCTTTATTCTTTCTCCGAACAACTTCGGATCTCTCCGCGGAACGATTCCGGCTTTCTCTCTTTCTCTATTGTGATTCTATCTTACGAATGATCGCTCTCATCGTACCCTGAAGTGCATCATCTCACGACTCGGGAATGCTCTAGACATGATCTGTATCAATGATCAACAGAGGGACCAGGGATGTCCATATGACCCCTATGCATTCCTGATGACAATATCGTTTGAACCGCTAAATGTAGCATCCTCTTCCTTTTGTTTCTCGATACAACTTGTCCTATATCCGATCATTGGTATCCCATACCTTGTTCAATCTCGTTCACAACAAGTTCTGTTTTCTTGTTACCGTGATATTACATCCCCGTGACTTAGTCACATGTTGCAACATTTATGGATGTAATCTCAACAAGCCGGCCGTATGTATCTTTCATGTGGGTGAACAAATCCCGCTCTTGACATATATTGCCTCTACAGTTCCTCCGAGTACCTGAACACACCTTTATAACCACTGTATTACCAAGTGGCGCTTGATGCTATCTAAGCACTCTCGGGAGACTGTGATTGATATCATCTCACGGTCTAAGAAGAAGGGGTCTAGGTATAGCTTTTGCAACAATGAACTATATGACTTGATCGTGTTGCAATCCTTCGAGGAATGTCCAATCACATCATTCTCCAATGATATGATCCCATTGTCAGTTGGCATAAATGCCCATGATCTTGAAACCCATATCATCTTCGTGACCAACGAACTAGTATGAATAGAGGCTACTAGGGACTTTGTTGTTTCATACCACACCTGTACCAATGTTTCTACTTGGCACAGTTATATCATAATATGAAACTATTATAAACTAATTGAGATATGACAATAAAAACCTATTTATTATTTGCCTCTAGGGCATATCTCCTTCACTGACCGCATCCAAGCTTCGCCTTGCACCCGTTCAGCCAATACTATGACTGTGGAGATCACCCCAGCCACGGGGGACAAGTGGTGGTTCACTTCGGTCTACGGACCTTTGGTGGAAGATGAGAAGGAGGCCTTTCTCATCGAGTCTAGGGGAGTGGTAGTGGCTTGTCCTAGGCTGTGGGCCGTGGCAGGTGACTTTAATCTAATTATGGATGCCTGGGACAAAAATAAGGGGGGGCTTAATCGACACCTCATGTCCAAATTTAGACATGCTATTAACGACCTCCACCTTAAAGAGGCTAATCTTGTTGGCCAGGCTTTCACGTGGAGTAACGAACGTGCGGATCCCACCCTCGAGCGGTTGGATCGCTGGTTTTCGTTGGTGGATTGGGAGCTTGCGCACCCGGATAATTTGCTCACTGCGCTTTCCTCCTCCATCTCTGGCCACCCCCCCTCTTGATGACCACATCTTGCAACATCACTTCCAAGCGCCGTTTTCAGTTTGAGTCCTTCTAGACCAAGCTTTCAGGATTCAAGGAAGAGGTGGAGAGGTTATGGACTTCATGTGGAGTGGATTTCAACCCCCTTGCCACCTTGGACCTAAAGTTAAGGGCGGTGGCCATCGGGATAAGGCGGCGGGGTGAGAAATCTGTGGGTAACATCAAGCTCCAGCTGGCCATGGCGCATGAGCTCATCCTCCGCCTAGACACGGCGCACGAGTCCAGGACGCTTTCTGGGGAGGAGACGTGGTTACGGAAGAATCTCAAGCTCAAATGCCTCGAACTTGCTTCGTTCGAGCGTACAATTGCCCGAACACGCTCGAGGTTGTTGTGACTCAAAGAAGGGGATGCCAACACCAAATTTTTCCACATCCATGACTCTTTGCGACGCAAAAAGAATGCAATTTGGAAGCTACATGGAGAGCAGGGGCTTACCCCGGACCAAGCGCAAGTGGAAAATATTGCATTCGAGTTTTTTGACCACCAGCTGGGGTCTATGGAGTGTCATGGACTCTCCATCGATCTCGATGGTTTGGGCTTCTCCAAGCCAGACCTTGTGGCACTTGAGCACCCGTGGACTGTGGAGGAGGTGTGGGGGGTCATCAAGGTTTTGCCCATGGATAAGGCTCCAGGGCCTGACGGCTTCTCGATAAACTTCTACTAGGAGTGCTGGAGCACAATAAAAAATTCGGTAGTGGATGCCCTGAACTGCCTTTTCTTTCATCAGGACAGGGGTTCAACCCCCTTAACCAAGCACTCATTGTGCGGCTTCCCAGAAAAGAGGAGGCCGGTGGAGCTTCGTGACTTTCGGTCTATTAGCCTTGTCCATAGTTTTGGCAAGATCTTCTCCAAGCTTCTTGTGGAGAGGCTGGGGCCTCGTATACATGAGCTCATGGCTATTAACCAGAGCGCTTTCATTCGTGGACGCTCGATTCTGGATAATTACATGCAGGCCCAGATAAAAGAGCATTTCATGGTTCCCTATGTTTTGAGTGTTAGATAACAATACCGTGGAGTTTTCTCATGTGTGCTAAGTGTGCAGGGAATGTTCTGGTGTTTTGGGGGGATGCATTATCCGCCCCACCAAGGGCCGGATAATCCGTCCTAACTCATAGATCAAAGGTAGCCAAGTCGCGACGCTCGGAGTGGGTTCGGATTTTCTTCTGGAAAGTTCGAACATGGGCGGTTTTTCCTCCCCTGGCCGGATAATCCGACCTTCGCATGAGGCCGGATAATCCGGCCCCTAGAAATCGATCAAAGGCAGCCAAGGCGCGACGCTCGGAGTATGGTCGGATTTTCTCCCAGAAAATCCGAACAGGGGTGGTTTTTTCTCCCTTGGCCGGATAATCCAGCCTTCGCATGGGGATGGATAATCCGGCCCCCAGGAGGCCTCAAGGGCAGGCTCGGCGTGTCGCTCTGAGTGGGGGCGGTTTATCTACCGGATAATCCGAGTCTGGGGCAGAGTTTTTCCCTAGGCCGGATAGTCCGCCCCTCACTTGGGACGGATAATCCGGCCCCCAAAGGCTCCAACGGCTCTGTTGGGGAAGGGGGGGTATAAAAGCCCCTTCATCCCCTTCAGGCAATTCTCTTGATTCATTCGAAAAGTGTCAGACCCATTGATACGTCCAAAACGTATATACTTTTCCGAATACTTTTGCTATTGTTTCTCCTCTAAACTTGTGTGATTTGGATACAACTAACGCGGACTAATGCTGTTTTCAGCAGAATTGCCTTGGTGTCTAGTTTTTGCGCAGAAATCAACTATCAGGAAAAATTCCGAAAAATATGCCAAAAATCCTATTTCACCAGAAGACTCCTGGAGCCAGAATACGAGACGGAGGGGGGCTGGGCCCAGGCCACACCACCTGGCCGCGCGGGCTAGCCCAGGCCACGCCAGGGGGTGGTCTGGCCGTCCCAGACACCCCCTCAGTCTCCCTCTTCACCTATAAGATGCCTTCTGACCTAAAAACTCAGGGGGGTTCGATGTTTTTCCAGAAGGAGTTCCGCTCCGCCACCACCACCAGATTCCACGAAACAACACCAAAAACTATATTCTGGCACCCTGCCGGGACGGGGAATTGGAGGAGATCATTGCCATCATCACCACCATCGCTTCTCCATCGACCATCCATGTTTCCCCCATCTATGAGTGAGTAATCCTCCGCTGTAGGCTATGGGGATGGTAGGGATTGGATGAGATCATTCGTGTAATGGCATCAGATTGTTAGGGTATGGTGCCTAGTATCTTCTATTAGTGCTTTTTGACTTTGTTGCAACTTGTTATGCTTAATGCTTGTCACTAGGGCCCGAGTGCCATGATTTCAGATCTGAACATGTTATTGATTCATTATGATAGTATTGTTTATGGTCTTACCTGCAAGTTGTATACACACGTTGTTATCCGGAACCAATGGCCCTGAAGTGACAGAAATCATGTTGGGGGATACCCCCGGGTAGCGTCACACCGGGGTATAAAGGCCAAGTTAGCCGAGGTACGACAAGGTCAAAGTAGATGCTGGCCGAGTCACCTCAAGGCAGGCCGAATCACGGGGTAACCCGAACCAGGGGATGTCCACCTAACTGGGTCACAACCGACTTAAGCCGTATGTCGGACAGACGAATCTAACTCATATGCAGGAACAGGTGTGTCCGGATCAACTAGGTACGATCCGGGTTATATCAAGCTTGTAGGAGAAGGAAGGTATCTCGCTGGTCAAAGGTGACCACTATACGCAGAGCGTGAGCGAAACGGACAGAGGTAGGACCACTGAGGCGTGGCTGACAAAGGTGACGACGCCAATGTCGGATGACGCAAGCGCCACAGAGGCTCACGTAGCCTCTACATGGATGACGCGGGGTTAAAGTGACCCAGTCGGCTTACTATCTTGGGAGGAGGCATATTCCCTGGAATATGCCTCCACGTATGCCCTAATTGGAGACCTAGCTGCCCCTATATAAGGAGGCTAGGGCTTCTGTGGAAGGGGTTGGTCTTTAGAGGTTATGTTCTTCTAGCAAGTTACTGAGGGCTAGTGAGTGGTGAGGGTAAGAGAGTTCCTTCTTCCTCCTCTCTCCAATACAGCTCATGGAGCACTTGTAATCTGTGAAAGTGAATCAAATACAAAGCTTCTGTGTGTGGAATCACCACAATATCCCTCCCTGGATTCCCCTAGTGCATGTAGTCCCCACCTTTAGCCTATCCATGGCATCTGCCGTGCCACCACCACGACAGTTGGCGCCCACCGTGGGGCTGGCGGTGCTAGCAGGGGTGAAGATCCGGACGGGAAACCTCATCGGCACCGGCAAACGCATCGTCTCTAGGCTCATTCAGCACTTTGGAGCGCTGGACTTTGTCAGCGACAACGCTGGCTGCTTCGGCAAGCGTCCACTTCCACGCAACGGCCTCTTCGTCAAGCTCTGCACGCACAAGGTCTACGTTGCTGTCGATGTGTCATGCGTTCATCCGCGACACGTTGTCGAGGGAGGCGAGCCACCCCTTAGCGTGGTGAGGTGATGATGACTGCGCCTGGCGCTGGCGCAAGCAAAGATCCGGCACCAGATCCGGAGGTAACGCCTAAGGCACCGAGGAAAAATAGAGGTCCTCCACTAGAGAGACCAGAGAATGTGTTGCAGCAAGCGATGGATAGCTTGGCAAACCCCGTAGCATCAGCGATCCGGCTCAGGCATAGGCCAAGCTAGAGGAAACTAGGCAAAAAATACTAGAGGGTGCGAAAAAGATAGCCGTGACTCAACAGTCGTTGAAGATGACACTGCGTGAGTACGCAAAGGCGAATAAAGTAGATGCTGTAAAAGTAAAAGGGAGAAACCTCATGAGTGAAATGAACAAAGAGGGAGATACTAGGATTGAGGAATCAGAGAACTGTTTGTCTGTGGGGCTGCCGAAGTATAGTACCCCGGCAAAAAACCTCAGAGCAGCAGATGCAGCTGCGTCCGAGTTAGAGGGTCTAACGAGTGAAGCCCGTCAGAGACAGCAAGATAGGGTCAATGAGTTGGTTCGGATCGCGAACATGCAAAATGAGGAATTGCTCAGGGCTAACCCAGAGAGAGATAGGGCCTCCAAGATCGTTCATTCGGCGGTGGGTAACCCGGAGAAATCCGCTGGAGCTGCATCGTCTCCTCATGGTGGTCATAGGAGAGAAGAGGTAGTAACCTCGTCCAGGAGGAACAAACAGATAGTCCCATATGACCCGGCAAGGGCAGGGAAAGGAAAAGAAATGCAAAGAGATGAGGATCGGCGAAGTGTGAGCCGAGGTGAAGCTGGCCGAGGTAACCGTTACCAAGGCAATGCCGGTCAAGGAAATGCTGTAAATGGCAATGCCGGACAACGCAACTTGGCAGGAGAAGGACAACCGCAGCAGCGGAATATACCAAGGCAAGAGCAAAGTGCCGGCCGAGGTATGCAACAGAGAGGTGCTCCAAGAGAGCAAGACCGATATGATGATGGTGATTCAGAAATGGTGAACGCAGGATACCCAAGGCCGGACTATCATGTAATAGGGTCAAGATTGGGAAGCAAGGATTTGATGCCTGATGATGCCAGATTAAAACTGGATCGGCTATATAGGTCGGAGCAGATTGAATGTCAAGGTCCCCCGGGTCCTGCGTGTTTTGGGCCCCGGATCATGAAGGAACCTCCGGTACCTAACTTCCAGCTACCTAGAGGCACTAAGACATACGATGGCAGCACAAAGTCGGAGGATTGGTTGATTAACTATGCTACCGCTGTAAAAATTGCTACAGGCAACTTGAGATGGGTTATGAGATACGTACCCTAGATGTTGGAGGGGCCAGCGAGGGTATGGCTAAACAATTTGCCGCCCGGAAGTATCAACTGTTGGATCAATTTTGAGGAAATGTTTATCAGCAATTTCTCAAGTACATATCAGAGGCCAAACAGGCCACAGACCCTAGCAATGTGCAAGCAGAAACCGAATGAGACAGACCGGGAGTTCTTAACCCGGTGGTGTACCGTGCGAAACTCATGTGAGGGGGTGATCGAGTCACAGGCCATAGCATGGTTTGCGCAAGGATGCAGATATGCAAGCATGTTGTGGCAAAGATTGCAAAGGGATATGCCAACTACGTTGGCAGAGACAATCCGGATTGCTGATTCATATGCTTTGGGTGATCGGACTCAACACAGGCTCGTGTCTAACGAGTCAAATGAGGAGTACTACTAGAGAGATGGAGTCGGGTCATCCCGGAGGAATGACTACCGGGGTAAAAGAAGAGATGACAGACCGGATTACCGGTACAGTTCGCAACAAGTTGCTGCGGTGAATCAAGATCAACCCGGAGCAGGGGCAATCAACGTCAGAAAACTGGAGGGAAACAATGGACACCGAGAAACGATGGCTAGAAAACTTGGACGCCAGAGCAGAAGAAACAATGGCAGGAAAAGAAGGACCGTCCGAGATATACTTATGAGTCAATGCTGGATCAGCCGTATAAATTTCACACGCCAAATCCAAGTAACCCAGTGGGTCATACAATAAGGCAGTGTGAGTGGATGCGTAAGATAGAACAAGGTGGTTTGGGGAATGCTCAGGCACCTCGGAATGATCAACCTCGGCAGGAGTTACCCCGGCAGCAATTGCTCTCCGGAGCGAACACGCAACAGCTAATGTTGCCTCCCCCTCCGCCGAGGTATGACAACCATGAGAGAAGGGATGCGGTGCATCAAGTGAAAGACCAGCATCAACCGGATCAGAGATACCCCGGAAACAAGGGGAGGAATGAGTACAGAGAGCATCATCAGAGTTACTGTGTGTTCACCACAGAAGAAACAGATAGAAAGAGCTTGCAGCGCCGACACATGGAGGTGAATGCGGTAATGCCAGCAGTGACGAGGTATATGCCTTGGTCGGACCAGGAAATTACCTGGAGCATCAAAGATCATCCCAAGCTTATGCCAAGTCCTAGTTCGTATGCGCTAGTGCTGGATCCGACATTCATTGGGCCTAACATCAATGTGAGGTTCTCAAAGGTACTGATTGACAATGGCAGTAGCATAAACATCATGTATGCGGATACAATGCGCAAGTTGGGTATCTCGGAGAACATGCTCCAGGCTACAAGGACAACTTTCCATGGCATTGTGCCAGGCATTTCTTGTGAGCCCATAGGCAAGGTCCGGGTTGACGTATTATTCAGCACGCGGGATAACTGCCGAACTGAGAATTTGGAGTTTGAAGTGGTGAACTTAGAAAGTGCTTATCACGCGTTACTCAGTAGACCAGCATTGAACAAGTTCATGGCAAGTTGCCACATCAGTTATCTGAAGATGAAGTTGCCTGGGCCAAATGGAGTGATTACTATAGCTGGTGATTTCTGACGTTCCATTGAGTGTGCGTCAGCCAGATCTAACCTAGCCGAGTCACTCGTGATTGCGCAAGAGAAAAGAAAGATACAGGAGGTGGCAGTGTTGGCTTAGTCCGCGCAGCAATATATGCCGGCGTTGAGTAACCCGCATGGTAGTCTCATTCCAAGCCACAAAGGATACCAGGAAAGTGCTTGTTGATGACATGTTCCCAGAGCGCACCGTAACAATTGGTGCCGGGTTAAATGACAAATAGGAAAGCGAGCTCGTCAGCTTCCTCCGTGAGAATCGGGATATTTTTGCTTGGTCCACACAGGACTTGCAAGGTGTTTGATACACTGACAATGTATCTATAATTTTTGATGTTCCATGCTTAGTTTTATCCACTTTCTTGTGTTTTGTTCCAACTTTGGAGTACTTTTATTATGATTTCTTGGACTAACCTATTAACAAGAGCCATAGTGCCAGCTGCCTGTTTTCTGTTGTTTTTGGTTCCAGGAAAGTTAGAAAATGAATATTCTCGGAATTGGACGGGACAAAAGCCAAAGTGCCTATTTTTCCGGTAGGGATCAAGTGCCAGAATACGAGACGGAGAAGGGTTGGGGGCCGGCCACACCACCTGGCTGCTTGGCCAAGCCTGGCCCGCGCCAGGGGGTGGTCTGGCCGCCCCTAGCACCCCCTCGGCCTCTCCTTCCGCCTATAAGTTTCCCTCGGGACGAAAACCCTAGGTACCCGATATAAAATCCACGAAAGAGTCTGTAGCCGCCGTCATCTCCATCCCTAGATCGGGAGGGATCTGAAGCTCTTCCCGGCACCCTGCTGGAGAGGGGAATTCACCCTGGAGGCCTTCTTCATCAGCATGCAAGCCTCCGGTATGATGCGTGAGTAGTTCATCCTTGGACTACGGATCCATGTAGTAGCTAGATGGGTGGTTTCTCCTCCTTTGTGCTTTCATGTTTAGATCTTGTGAGCTCCGTTCATGATCAAGATCATCTATTTGTAATTCATACATGTTGTGTTTGTGGGGATCCGATGGATATTGAGATGCTATTTCATATTGATTATTGATTCTATCATGTCTTTGTTATTTGAGATCTTGCATGCTTTCCGTTGTTAGTAGCTATCTTGGCCAAGTAGATGTTAGCAACTCCAAGAGTTAGTATTTATGCTCGATAGTGGGTTCATGCCTCTGGTAATCTGGGGAAGTGACAGAAATCTCTAAGGTACTAGATGTGTTGTTGCTACTAGGGAGAAAACAACGATCTTTTGTTCATAGAACAATCGTATTGTTTACCTTACACGCAGTTCGTAAAGCAATAATCTGTTGCTTGCAACTTAATACTGGAGGGGGTTCGGATGATAACCTGAAGGTGGATTATTAGTCATAGATGCATTTGGATGGCGGTCTATGTATTATGTTGTATTGCCCAATCAAGTGTCAAAGGAGTCAAGATGATTAGTATATGCATGTATTGCTTTCTCGGTGTTTGTCAATTGCCCCACTGTAATTTGTTCACCCAGCATGTTATCTATCTAAGGAGGGCCACCTCTAGTGAACTATGGATCCCGGTCCTTTACTTTACATACAATCTACAATCTTTTACTGCTTTGTGTTTACTTTCTGCAAACTTTCACTTCTTTCCATTCGATACGTTTAATCCTTTGTTTTCCACAAAACACGGTGAGATTAACAACCTCATCGCAAGTTGGGGACAAAGTTATGTGGTTGTGTTGTGCAGGTCTCCACATTGCTACTAGCACCGGTAGTGCGCCCTGCCAAAGCTCAGCTAGTAACACCTTTGAGGTGTTTCCTTGCTCCTACTGGTTCGATTAAACCTTGGTTTCATAACTGAGGGAAACTTGCTGCTGTGCTCATCATACCTTCCTCTTGGGGTTCCCAACGAGCTCTACATCAACACTACACGCCAGCAAAGATTTTCTGGGCGCCGTGTATTGAGCCATCAAGCGATTTTCTGGCGTCGTTGCCGGGGAGTCAAGGACATCTTCACAAGGGGAGTCCCTCATAACCAATCTCTTTACTTTGTTGTTTTTGTTTTGCTTAGTTTCTTTTTGCTTTGTTTGCTTGTTTTGTTCTTCAAAAAACACAAAAAAAATAGTTTTACTTGTTTGCTTTCTTATTTGAAAACCCCAAAAAATGACTACTCTTGAAAACACTAAGTTGTGTGACTTCACTAGCACCAACAACAATGATTTTATGAGCACTCCTATTGCTCCACCTGTGGCTGAAAATACTTTTTTTGAGATAAAACCTGCTTTGCTTAATCTTGTTATGAGAGAACAATTTCCTGGTATTGGTAATGAAGATGCTGCTTCCCATCTAAATAACTTTGTTGAACTTTGTGAGATGCAAAAGCATAGGGATATAGATGGTGATATTATTAAGCTGAGAGGAAAAGCTAAAGAGTGGTTGAATTCCTTAACTAGGAATAGTATTGATTCTTGGACTAAGTGCAAAGATGCTTTTATTGGAAAATACTATCCCCCTGCTAAGATTATATCCATGAGAAGTGAAATAATGAAGTTTAAACAACTTGATAATGAGCATGTTGCTCAAGCTTGGGAAAGAATGAAATCTTTGGTAAAGAATTGTCCCACTCATGGACTGACTGCTTGGATGATCATCCAAACTTTTTATGCAGGATTGAACTATTCTTCAAGGAACCTATTGGATTCAGCTACTGGAGGTACCTTTATGACCATCACTCTGGGTGCTGCAACAAAACTATTGGATAATATGATGGTTAATTATTCTAAATGGCATACTAAGAGAGCTCCACAAGGTAAGAAGGTAAATTCTGTTGAGGAAACCTCTTCCTTGAGTGATAAGATTGATATTATTATGTCTATGCTTGTTAATGGGAAAGCCCATATTGATCCAAATAATGTTCCTTTAGCCTCTTTGGTTGCTCAAGAAGAGCAAGTTGATGTGAATTTCTTAAGAAATAACAACTTTGGCAACAATGCTTATCGTAATAATGCTTATAGGAACAATTTTGGTAACAACAATTATAAGCCATATCCTCCCAACAATGGTAATGCTTATGGGAATTCTTACAACAATAATAAGAGTGCTCCCTCTGAACTTGAAGTTATGCTTAAAGAGTTTATTAGTAAACAAACTGCTTTCAATAAAACTATTGAGGAAAAACTCTCTAATGCTGAAAGAAATATAGCATCTTTGGCTGAAGCTCAATCTACTTTGAATAAAATGGCTGCTAAACCTAAAACTAATGACAATCCTTTGCAGCTACCAATGCTATACAAGTAAGAATTGATGAAAATGTTAGACTGTTAGCTGAATTACATGCTAAGTGGGAAAGAGAAGATGAAATTGCTAGAAACATTAGTGTTTCTACTATCACCACCACTAGTGTTGAGGCTAGTAATAGTTCTACCACTTTAGATGATAAAGTTGATTTTGATCTTGATGGTTGCAACATCTCTGAAGTTATTAAGTTCCTACAAAAGCTTGCTAAAAGTCCTAATGCTAGTGCTATGAACATGGCTTTTCCAAAACACATTACTGATGCTCTCATAAATATTAAGGAAGAAAAGATGAAACACAAAGCTTCTATTCCTATAAAACAAGAGGATGGTTGGGAACCCATCATTAATATGGAAGTGAATGACTTTAATTTTAAAGCTTTGTGTGATCTTGATAGTAGTGTTTCTATTATGCCTAGAAGGATTTATGATATGCTTGATTTGCCTCTTCTTGAAGATTGTTATTTGAATGTCCCACTTGATGATAATGCTAAAAAGAAACTCATGGGCAGTCTTAATGATGTTCTTATTATGGTGAATGATTCCTATGTCCCCGTTGATTTCTATGTTTTGGATGTTGAATACAATGCTTCTTGTCCTATTACTTTGGGAAGACCCTTTCTTAGAACTGTTGGTGCCATCATGGATATGAAAGAAAACACCATTAAATATCAACTCCCACTCAAGAAAGGTATAGAACACTTCCCTAAAAAGACAGAAAATATTTCTTTTGCTTCTCCTATGAAAACAAAATTTGGTCTTAATGCTTCTTCATTTGAGAACACTTGATTCTTTCTTTGCTTCTTATGCCTAACTTAAAGGCGTTAAAGAAAAGTACTTGTTGGGAGATAACCCAAAATTTTTGGATGAGTCTTGGAAGTTATTACCTATGTAATAACCTCTCCTTATCCTTTTTATTTGCTTTTTGTGCCAAGAGTAACCTCTAATGAGAGTGAAGTAATGATTGGGAAAGTTGCTGTCTCGAAACAGATTTTTGTGCTTCACCGTAAAAATTCCTGAGAGAGTTCTGTATGTCGGATTGAGCTGTAATTTTTTTTTCTTCTTCCCCAGGTTGTTATCTAACTTTCGTTAGTTCAACACTTTTTGATTTGAGCAACAGAAGGTCTTAGAAAAAATTCGTCTTTACCTGCTGGTCTGTTTTGACAGATTTCTGCCATTTTCTGCATTTGCTTCTTGTTAGTTCCTTCTTGAGTTCCTTTGGGGAATTGAGCTTTTTTAGGGAAGTGCTACAGTATCTAGTGTTCTAATGGAAGTTTATTTGGTGTTAGAACCGAACCTTGAGACTTATTTATCTTAAGTACACTAATGTTGCTAATGAGATTGTGTGAAGTTTTGTATGAAGGAAAATTTTCAGGTGTATGGAAGGAATGAGTAATGAGATGAAGGATGGACTAAAGCTCAAGCTTGGGGATGCCACGCGTGTCACCCCAAGAAATATCCAATAAGTACAAGCGTCAAAGCTTGGGGATGCCCAAGGCATCCCCTTCTTCATCAATAAAAATCCCAGGTTTCTTCCAAACGCTTCGTTTTTAGTTTCATGCACAGTTGTGTTTTTCTTGGAGCGTCTTCTTTTTTGTTTTAGTTTTGGTTTTTAGTTTGCTTGGTTTGTTTACTTTTTTTAATAAGTTTGTTGGACCCCCTCTTTCACACGTTGGTTTGCAAATAGTTTGGTTTGGTTTGGAAAAGAGTAGGAAAGTTCATGCTTATGTGGTAAAAAGAGCTCGTTTTTTACTGTGGTCATGCTTTGTCATGCAATGCTTGATATTGATTTGGCTTTATGCTTAGTATTCTTTGTTGTAGCATGACTTTTTATAAACAATTGAGATTGCTTAATGTGCCTTGGATGAATCATGCGTTGTTTTAGCATATTAAAGCATAGTATAGTGGTATTCTCGTTCGATGCTTTATTTGGGTTGACTTGGCACATGCTCACACCATGTTATGACTGTCACAAGTCACCATATCCTTTATGATCCTTTAGTTTTCAACTTGTAGTATCACTTTATGCTTTTATCAATGATGTTTTGTCTCTCTGCATGATTATGGCCATTATTGCTCTCTTAGTTTCTCACTCCCAGTCTTTTGCTAGCCTCCACCACAAAGTATGAGTTCCACTCATGCATCCAACTCCCTAAACCAAGTTTTTCCAAAGAGTCCACCATACCTACCTACTAGCTTATGCTATTCCAAGTATATTCATGCTTTTGTCTACCTTTCACTTGTTATGAGAAAACTAGTGATTAAAGCTCTCACGAACTTGATGGCACACTTTAATTTTTTGCCTCTAATAAACTTGAACCATTGGGTCCTTATTTGTTGCGTATATGCTTGCACTTTATAAGTTGAAATTAGCAGAACCATGTTTCATGGGGAACGCTTTCAACATTGCACTTGTACTTTGTACCCCGTTGATATTATGTTCTTTTGCTTACGGATCCCGGCGGTGTGAAATAAATGTGGAACTTGTATGATCATGGAGTTTGTATGTGTGTTAGAGAAACGCCTGGGCCGCTAGCCTAAGCCATGCCTAATCATGGTGGAAACTTGCAGCATAACCATAATGAGCACTCTATGAAGCATCCTCAATAAAAACCTATGCAAATAGCAAATAAAAAGATCGCTGAGATGCTCATTGTCTGCTTGCCTTGTCATTTTGACTATGGGAAAGCTCCCGTATCATGTGCAAGGGGTACCCCGTTGGCGGTTCTTAATGATACACACATACTTACAATGACAAGAGCTTACTCGTGACTAAAGTTGAGTAGCATGAGGATCGGTCTTCGTAAGTAAGGGGCATGAGATTTCGGTTTATAACTTGTCAAGCATATCCTCTTAGTTGTGTCACTTTAACCTTAATCACTTCAAGATGCTTATGATAGGGGAAATGAGAGCTGAAAACTATAAGTACCATAATTTTTGGAAGCTCTTTATGAGACTTGAATCCTTACTTCCTTTTACAAAGGCCTTTCTTCCACCATTATATTGAGTCTCCACCTTCTATCCTTATGCACCTACTTTGAGAGCATAGTGGCCATTCTTAGTTCTATGTGCATTGTCCCAAGACTAGTTGATTGATGCATAACTTGATATTGCTTGTTTTAAACTATTGTATCTAGTCACTCTTATGAACTTTGAAGGTGTCCTATGCATTTATATTTGCTACTCTATTGAGGGACAAGCTGAATACTATTATGCTATGTTTTCTTTATGTGAAACAAACAAACGTCTTGCAAAGCATGTTATTCATGAATCTTTTGTCTGTGCATTTTCATGTTGCATCATAGTTTCTTTGCTTATTGCTAGAACTTTGTCTTTCATGTTATGATTGAAGTACTATGATCCCAGCTTTGAATGTTTCGCAAATACTTTGATCAAGTCTTTGATGGTGCATGTCACCTCAAAAATTCTTCTTCTTTTTATCACTTACCTACTCGAGGACGAGCAGGAGTTGGGGATGTTGATACATTGCAAATGTATCTATGATTTTTGATGTTTCATGCTTGGTTTTATCCACTTTCTTGTGTTTTGTTCCAACTTTGGAGTACTTTTCATATGATTTCTTGGACTAACCTATTAACAAGAGCCACAGTGCCAACTGCCTGTTTTCTGTTGTTTTTGGTTCTAGGAAAGTCAGAAAATGAATATTCTCGGAATTGGATGGGACAAAAGCCAAACTGCCTATTTTTCCGGAAGGGATCAAGTGCTAGAATACGAGACGGAGAAGGGCTGGGGGCCGGCCACACCACCTGGCTGCGCGGCCAGGCCTGGCCCACGCCAGGGGGTGGTCTGCCGCCCCCAGCACCCCCTCGGCCTCTCCTTCCGCCTATAAGTTGCCCTCGGGACGAAAAACCTAGGTACCCGATATAAAATCCACGAAAGAGTCTGTAGCCGCCGTCATCTCCATCCCTAGATCAGGAGGGATCTGAAGCTCTTCCCGGCACCCTGCTGGAGAGGGGAATTCACCCTGGGGGCCTTCTTCATCAGCATGCAAGGCTCCGGTATGATGCGTGAGTAGTTCATCCTTGGACTACGGATCCATGTAGTAGCTAGATGGCTGGTTTCTCCTCCTTTGTGCTTTCATGTTTAGATCTTGTGAGCTCCGTTCATGATCAAGATCATCTATTTGTAATTCATACATGTTGTGTTTGTGGGGATCCGATGGATATTGGGATGCTATTTCAGATTGATTATTGATTCTATCATGTCTTTGTTATTTGAGATCTTGCATGCTTTCCGTTGTTAGTAGCTATCTTGGCCAAGTAGATGTTAGCAACTCCAAGAGTTAGTATTTATGCTCGATAGTGGGTTCATCCCTCTGGTAATCTGGGGAAGTGACAGAAATCTCTAAGGTACTAGATGTGCTGTTGCTACTAGGGAGAAAACAACGATCTTTTGTTCATAGAACAATCATATTGTTTACCTTACATGCAGTTCGTAAAGCAATAATATGTTGCTTGCAACTTAATACTGGAGGGGGTTCGGATGATAACCTGAAGGTGGATTATTAGTCATAGATGCAATTGCATGGCGGTCTATGTATTATGTTGTATTTCCCAATCAAGTCTCAAAGGAGTCAAGATGATTAGTATATGCATGTATTGCTTTCTCGGTGTTTGTCAATTGCCCCGCTGTAATTTGTTCACCCAGCATGTTATCTATCTAAGGAGAGCCACCTCTAGTGAACTATGGATCCCGGTCCTTTACTTTACATACAATCTACAATCTTTTACTGCTTTGTGTTTACTTTCTGCAAACTTTCACTTCTTTCCATTCGATACGTTTAATCCTTTGTTTTCCGCAAAACATGGTGAGATTGACAACCTCATCACAAGTTGGGGACAAAGTTATGTGGTTGTGTTGTGCAGGTCTCCACGTTGCTACTAGCACCGGTAGTGCGCCCTGCCAAAGCTCAGCTAGCAACACCTTTGAGGTATTTCCTTGCTCCTACTGGTTCGATTAAACCTTGGTTTCATAACTGAGGGAAACTTGCTGCTGTGCTCATCACACCTTCCTCTTGGGGTTCCCAACGAGCTCTACATCAACACTACACGCCAGCAAAGGTTTTCTGGGCGCCGTGTATTGAGCCATCAGTATTCCGAGGAGTTGGCAGAGCACTCTTTGAATGTGAGACCCGGAGCAAGGCCGGTGAAGCAACCTCTCCGCCGCTTCGCCGAAGATAGGAGAAAAGTCATTGGAGATGAGATAGCTCGGTTACTAGCAGCTAGATTTATCATGGAGGTTCTTTACCCGGATTGGCTATCTAATCCGATGCTGGTGGAGAAGAAGAAGGATGATCCGAATGTGGCACTGGTATGGCGTATGTGTATCGATTACACGAACCTGAATAAGGCATGTCCAAAAGATCCATTTCCACTGCCAAGGATAGATCAGGTCATAGACTCAAGTGCTGGGTGTGAACTGTTGTCATTCATTGATGCATATTCTGGTTTCCACCAGATACCTCTGAATCCGGATGATCAAATAAAAACTGCATTTATCACCCCATATGGGGCTTATTGCTATCGCACCATGCCGTTTGGTATACGTAATGCAGGGGTGACGTACCAAAGATGTATGCAGAAATGTTTGCACGACCAAATTGGTCAAAATGTACAAGTGTATGTGGATGATGTGGTTATCAAGACCAAGGAAAGCAAAACGCTCCTTGACGATATTAGGCAGACGTTCGCGAACCTAAGGAGGTTCCGGATGAAGCTTAACCTGGAAAAATGTACCTTCATAGTCCCGGCTAGAAAATTACTCAGATTTCTTGTCTTCAGCCGAGGTATCAAAGTCAATCCAACTAAAATCCGGGCCATAGAGCGAATGGAACTGCCGAAGTGTCTTAACGATGTCCAGAAGTTCACTGGTTGCTTGGCATCGTTAAGTCGGTTTATATGTCGGTTGGGAGAAAAGGCACTGCCTCTCTATCAACTCATGAAAAAGTCGGACAAGTTCATTTGGACGCCGCAGGCCAATGAAGCCTTTATTCAATTAAAGAAAATGTTAGCCACTGCACCAGTGTTAGCCTCTCCACTATCAAAGGAGCCAATGTTGCTCTATATAGCTGCAACCAACCGAGTTGTAAGTGTAGTAACTGTGGTAGAGCGCGACGAAGAGGGTAAGTCAGTGCAAAGGCCAGTGTATTATCTGAGCGAGGTATTATCAGCCTCAAAACAAAATTATCCGCACCATCAGAAAGTGGCGTATGGTGTGTATATGTCGGCAAAGAAGCTAAAACATTATTTTGAGGAGCACCCCATCAAAGTAATATGTGAAGCCCCAATATCCGAGATAATGAGTAACAAGGATGCAAGTGGCAGGATTGCGAAATGGGCAATTGAGCTAGCTCCTTATGCGCCACAATATGACAGAAGAGAAGCAATCAAGTCTCAGGTTGTGGCCGACTTTTTTGTGGACTGGGCCGAGGTGCAATATGAACCACCGCTGCCAGATCGGAACTACTGGAGAATGCACTTTGACGGGTCAAAAACAAAAACCGGGTTAGGCGCCGGAGTGGTGCTTACCTCGCCAAAGAATGACCAACTGAAGTATGTGCTACAGATCCATTTCGCAGCATCAAACAATGTCGCCGAATACGAAGCACTTGTGCATGGGCTCAAAGTGGCAAAAGAAATTGGGATACGTCGGATCCAAAGCTTTGGTGACTCGGATTTGGTAGTTCAGCAAGTGTCGGGGCTGTGGGACGCTCTTGATCCAAACATGGCATTATACATATTCCACGTGCAAAAGATATCTGGCTATTTTGAGGGATGCGAATTTCGCCATGTACCCCGGGTGGAAAATGAGGTTGCCGACGTATTGTTGAAGCTCGGATCAACCCGACAAGCAATTCCACCGGGTGTAGCACTAGAACACCTCAGAAAACCATCCATCAGGCCGTCCCCAGAGACCGACTCAATTTACGTCCTGGAGGATTCAGAGTCTGGAGCTGTGCCCATGGACATTGACATGGGAGGTGGTACGCGAAACCCGAGGACTGCCTCGGCAAACCCGGTAACTGCTTCGCAAGATCCGGGGACTGCTCAGCATGATCCGGTTGAAGTTATGTCGGTGGATCAGATGGAAGTTGATGATGATGTGTTTCCTGTACGAGCAATACCAGCTTGGGCACTACCTATATTTCAATTCCTGAAAGATGGAACCTTACCCTTGAGTAGGTGTTGTCCAGGCAAACTCAGAGGAGAGCAAAGGCATACACGATCATCAATTCTGAGCTATACAAAAGGAGTGTGACTAATGTCCTCCAGCGATGTGTTGACCCGGATGAAGGGCTTGACATCCTCCGAGATATACATCAAGGGGAATGTGGGCATCATGCCTCGTCCAGAGCCTTGGTAGCAAAAGCTTTCCGGCATGGATTCTACTGGCCAAGTGCCTTAGAAACAAGCAGAGGACTTGGTAAGAAAATGCAATGGTTGTCAGAGGTATGCTACCAAGACACATATGCCAATGTCGGAGCTCAAGACCATACCAATCACTTGGCCGTTTGTCGTATGGTGTTTGGACATGGTTGGCCCGTTCAAACCAGCAAGGGGAAATATGACTCACATTTTGGTCATGGTTGATAAATTTACAAAGTGGATTGAAGTAAAGCCAATAAGAAAATGTGATGGAGCTACGGCCGTGACATTTCTCAAAGACATCATCTTGAGATACGGTTATCCTCACAGTATCATAACAAATAATGGCACAAATTTTGCTGAAGGAGCGTTTGCATGATTCTGCCGAGATAAGAAGATCCGGCTGGATGTTGCCTCGGTATCCCATCCTGCATCGAACGGACAAGTGGAAAGATCCAACGGATTAGTATTATCCAGGATAAAACCCCGGCTCATTGAGCCGCTGCAAAGATCAGCGGGGTGCTGGATAGAGGAACTGCCAGCGGTATTATGGAGTTTAAGAACAACTCCAAATCGATCAACAGGCTATATGCCATTCTTTCTGATATATGGGGATGAAGCTGTATTACCAGCCGACATAGAGCATGATTCGCCTAGAGTCACCCAATACACAGAAGACGAAGTGCAAGAAGCCCAGCAAAATGATGTTGATCTGCTGGAAGAAGCGAGAGAATTGGCATTGTCCAGATCCGCCATATATCAGCAAAATCTCTGACGCTATCATAGCCGGAAAGTAAACCCCCGAGTCTTCCGGGAAGGTGATCTGGTACTCCGGTTGGTACAACATACTGCTGGCATGCATAAGTTATCCCCCCCATGGGAAGGGCCATTCATTGTGAGCAAAGCATTGCACAATGATTCTTATTATCTTATCGATGCAAAACCACAGGAAAAGAACAAGGCGGACAGGTCCGGCGAGGAATCTAAGCGTCCGTGGAATGTAGCTCTACTTCGTCCTTTCTACACTTAGCAGAGAAGTGTATGTATCCGAGTCTCTCATATGTCGGTATGTATGTCGGCAATGAGCCTATCAATGAAATGTGGGCACCTCGAGCAGTAACTCGGGGACTGCCTTGAAAATATTTGTTGTCTTTTGTATTTATTATTTATACGTCGGCTGGCGTAAGTTTTTCTACTTAACCCGGATTAGTAGTGTGTGAGCACCAAGAACCCAACTCTTTGACTTGCTGTTGTCCAACAAGATTTGGCTTCATGGCAAGCAAGAGAACAAGTTTGGAATTGCGTAGCACATGAAAAATGACTAAGGAAAGGAACTTAATCGAGCCGACGTTTGTTTTTCGGACTAACCTTATGTTTACTTTCGATTTACTATGCTGAATTATTTTGAGCTAAGCCTAAAGTTTCCAAGTATTGTTAAGACAATTTTTGAAGCTCGGACTTGTAAGTCATAAAACCAAATCAAGGTAGACACGATCCGAGCCAAAAGATTGGATGAACAAGAAAATGAAACTCGGGGACTACGCCCAAGTTAATCCGGCGTAAAAACTTAGTAGCAAAATATCATTTGTGTGCTTGATACAATTCCACCCGGTATACCGGGGATCTGATGAAATTTAAAGTGTTTATCAAGGAGCAGCAGGAGGAGGTAATACGGCGCCAGCAGGGGCAACCTCGGCCTCAGCTTCAGAATCATCTACGTCTTCCTCGACGTCTGAGGCTTCGTCATCTTCGTCCTCATCCGACTCATCTTCAACATTTTCAGCAGTTTCATCATCGGCAACATCTAGGAAGCTGGTCCCTCATTCCATTGATGAATGGGCGCGTATTGGATGAAGCTGTGAGTGCAAGCCTTGCGCCGAGCTACCCAATCCGGGTCAATAGACCACTTTGATCCAGTGCACATGCGCACAAGGAGATTGAGGTCAATCTTCTCATACCACGTGAGCACGTAGTGGAGAACGATTTCAGCTCTGGTGCGTCCAGCAGATTCTCTCTAGAGATCGAGCTGAGTCTCGCATTCCATAAGCCTGGCAAAAAGAATAGACATATTCTCCGGAGTATCTTCCTCAGGCCAAAAGGCGTTGAAGATCCGGATTACTACGTCCAAGATGTCCTTGCCATAGTTCTTCACAAGCTCGACACGAGAGGACAAGCTGACCAGCAAGTCCTCCATGTCATATGGAATTTCTCCAACGCCAGGGACAATTGGGGTACCCCTCTTCTGGCGGAACTTGGCAACAACTTTGGATGCGACGACATCGCTCTCTGGGAATTTGCCGAGAAAATAAGACAGGGGGAGTAAGTAAAGGAAGCAAACCCAAAAAGGTCAGTGTTTGTTGAAGGAAAAGAACTTACCAGCAATATGGCTGTGGATCTGGGTTAGCTCCTTGGTGCACTTGTCACGCCTCTCCCGGAGTTGAACAAGCTCAGCGTTCGCCGACTCAAGTTTAGAGTCGGCCTCCTTAAGCAATTATTGGTCCCTGGCAATCTGGAGGTTGAGGCGCTCGCGCTCTTCAGTGAAGTCCTGGCCAGCCTTTTGAAGTTCGGTTTAATGTTGTGCTTTCAGCTTCTTCATATCTGCCTTGAGCTTGGAAATCTCATCATCTTTGGCTCGGAGGAGGGCAAGCTCATCATCTTTCTTTTTGAGCTCGGCCTGATGCTGCCCTGCTTGTTTGAGAATATGCAGCATCATATCAGGCACGAGCACACTATCTTCAAGACATGCTGAAATAGTTTGTTGACCTGGCAAAGCCGAGGTATGAATGTTTGCCGCGCCAGGGACAAAAGGAGATAGAAAGCATAGCAAAGTTGAGCAAAAATAACTTACCCTTGATCTGATCCAAGTTTCTCCTCATGAGGATGTTCTCAGCCTCCACCCCATCTACGAAATCCGAATGATGGATTAGTTCGCCGGAAAAAGAGGAAGAAAAAACAGAAAAATGCTAAGGAAGAAACTTACCCCTTTTATCATGTTTGGCGATGAGCACAGTATGCTTCACACGCAGCATTTTGTGAGTGTGCAGGAGACGCTGAAACTCAGCACTCTGGCGATTTGTGGTCACCTGAAAGAAGCACAAAGAGATAGCTTAGTCTTGTGCATATTCGAAGTGTACAAAATCCGGGCCAAGTGGAACTTAACCCGGCTCTAGGTGTGTGCATATTCGAAGTGTACAAAATCCGGTCCAAGTGGAACTTAACCCGGCTCTAGGTATGTGCATATTCGAAGTGTACAAAATCCAGGCCAAGTGGAACTTAACCCAGCTCTAGGTGTGTCCATATTCGAAGTGTACAAGATCCGGGCCAAGTGGAACTTAACCTGGCTCTAGGTGTGTGCATATTCGAAGTGTACAAGATCCAGGCCAAGTGGAACTTAACCCGGATCTAGGTGTGTGCATATTCGAAGTGTACAAAATCCGGGCCAAGTGAAACTTAACCCGGCTCTAGGTGTGTGCATATTCGAAGTGTACAAAATCCAGGCCAAGTGGAACTTAACCCGGCTCTAGGTGTGTGCATATTCGAAGTTATTAAGGTGTTATGTTAGTTCTCTAAGGAGCATCCGGCCGAGTAACAAGTTACTCCCCCGGAGGCTCGGGGACTAATGACTATATCAATAATGTCTACTAAATGCTAAGGAAAAGGTGAAGTAACGTACCTCCATCATCCGACCCGCGAGGTTAATTGCCTTGGCAACAGTATTCGTTTGCGCAGCAAATTCGGCGGGACCAAACTTCTCCGGGAGATCGTCGTTGTGGATGAACTCTGCCTTGTTCCAGTTGTTCACGAACTCGATCAAGGTCGGAGGGTATCGTTCACCGCTGAGCATGTGGGGATCCACTAGGCCCTTGGCATGTGCTTCTTGTCTCTCAACCTGAGCAGCGGCGGGGCTTGTGTGCAGGACAAGTTGCGCTTCAGCTAGCTCAGCAGGGGCGTCCTTAGGAGGTGGAGTCTTCTTCGAGAGCATGGACGCAAGTGTGCGCTGTCCAGCCTCGACTGACGCTGCCCTGGTGGCGTCAGGAGCCTTTTTTCCCTTGGGCTGCTGCTGAGAAGTTGAGGTGGCTGCAGCGGATTTGCCCTTGGGAGCTGCTTTGGTGCTAGCCTTGGCACTGCTAGAGTCTTCTCGCCGAGTCTTGGAAGACTCGGACGAGGCGGAAGGACTTGGTGTTGCTGCTGTTGCTTTGGATGGTGCTGGGGTTGGTGCTGGTGCTGGTGCTGTTTTTTGCTTAGGCGGAGGCGCTGAGGGAACCTTGGTGGTAGCTGGTTGCGAAGGAGCCGAAGTTGTGGTTGCTGTTGCCTCGGCAGAGCCAGTCTCCCAGCTCCGAGGTTGCCCTCCTCTTGACGAGGTGGGATGGAACCCGGAGTAGTCGTTGAACCCTCCGGAATGGGGCTCAATGGGCGTGAATCGTCGCCATGGCGGGGGAGAAGGGCTGGCCGGAGTGGCGAGGCAATGTCGGATCCACTCTGTGGGACCTCCACCACGGCCCTGCCGAATCAAATAATGTATGATGAGAAACTATAAAGGAAGGGCAAGTGAATAAGCAAAGGGAGAAACGACTTACTCATCCGAAGTAAGGGGTTCTTTCGGCTTGCGAGCTCTCCGGGCCACGGCCTTAGCCGTGGCCTTGGTGGCAGTTTTGTCCTCGGACTTCTTTCGCCTCTTGGCTAGCTGAGAAGGCCCGGAGGAGGATGCAGAGGCAGCTCCCCTTCTCTTCTTCGGCGCAACCGGGACAGGCTCACCCACGGCAAGGGGAGGGTCTTCATGGATCTGCCCACCGGGGTTAGCTGATGCCGGAAAATCATAAGAAAGTGGGATAGCGTCAAATGCTTCCATCACCTCAACATTCGAATCATCTTAATCCTCGGGCCAATCTCTAATAGAAGAGAGTTTACCGGTGGGTCGCTTGGTGGCATTGGCCATCGGAAGGAACATCTCCTGATCTGGTTCTTCCTCGTCCGAGGTATCCTGGTCAGGCGCCCATTTGAGGGAAGGCTCGGTGCCGTCCTCGATGGTTTGCTGAAGAAACATCTAAGGAAAAGAAAAGACAGAGGGATTAAACCTACAACGGAGACCGACATATGATTCAATTCGGAAAGAGTTTGGGGCACGAGACTTACCACAGGAGGAAGCCTATCCCGGCAAAAGTGTTCAATTCCCCACGTCCACTCAGAAGAAAAGTCCTTCTTAGTGGTAAAGAGGGACTTGACCCGGCGGAAGATCTCGGTGTTGCTCAACTCAAATGAGGAGGTCCGGTTGGGGTCACGGCCCCAGCTCATGTGGCAAACTTTATGCGTACGTTTCTGGAGGGGGGGAGATCCGGTTGCGCACAAATGTGATCATAGCATCCTCATTGCGCAACCCCATGTCCTTCAGCTCCTTGAACCTCTTGTTGACTTGGTTCGCCAGAACGGTGGGTTTCTTGGGGACATTGTCCCACAGCTCCGGGTTAGGGGGACCCGGAGCGTAAGGGCGCAGCCGGATCAGATCCTCAGTTGTGTTGTTCCGGACGTAAAAGAAAGTCCGGGCCCATCCTTTGCATGAGTCAAGCCCCGTGACTCGGGGGAAGATAGACTGCTTCCAGGGAGAGATCAACGCAGCACCGAACTACGTGAGCTGCTTGTCCTCCGGGTCAAGCTGGATGTTCAGAATCACATTCCGGCGGAGGCCAAAGAACCGGATTCAGAGCTCCTTCATGGGCCATAGTCCGGCGTAACCTTCGATGGTGGAGGCAAAGGCGGAGAGAGACGTGATGGCATTCGCCGGTAGGTGGTGCGGCTGGAGCTCGTACGTGTTGAGACAGTCATGGAAAAAATCGCTAACTGGCAGACCAAACCCCCACTGGAACTGGGATAGAAACACCACATACTCACCCGGATTGGGTGAGGGGGCAAGCTCGGAGGCAGCGAGGCATGCGGTGACGCCCTCCAGGATGCGCCTGGTGCGATACAACCAATCTAGGTCATCCTGGCAAACCCAGGAGCCTGCCCACGCACCACGGTCGGCGCTCGCTGCATCTTCCTCTATCTCCTGCTCGGCGACGGCGAGCTCCTCCTCAGTCATCTCGAGGTTGCTTCCCTCACTTTTGCTGGCGGCGGTGGGGGGCAGTGGCCTAGACTGGCAACGACCCATGGTGGAAGAGATGCGCAGAGGCGGCGGCGACGTTGGTGCACATGGAGGCAGTGCGGCGGCGGCGCTGCTATTCAGACACGATGGCGGCGACGCTGTCGCGGGAGAAGATGAGGAAGAGGTAGAGGCAGAGGGGCGCGGAAGTGGGGAAAGAGCCCAGGGGACGCGCCCCTCCCCTATTTAACCACTCCCTTAAGGGGGTAGTGGTATCGTGCTGTGCGGGTGTGCCACCCGGTGTGGCCATTTACAACCCGGATCAACCAATCAGCAGCGAGCCACATGAAGGACCATAGGGCGTAGCGGATCCCATGACGCGATGCAGTGATACAGTTAACGAGGAGGCAGACATGACGTAACGTGCGCACAGTAACTCCTGACAATAACTACGGCGGTTACTGTTGTTGGCCCTTAAAATGAGGCAAAGTAATGATTAGCCTCCACGTGGGGAAGCGTACGAGAGAAGGAAGAATGACCCGGATGGGTATATGGTAACCCGGCCATCCAGTAAAAACATGGAATGTGCCAAGGGAAAGTAAACCCATGGAATCCGAGATAGGAAGTAACTCGGAGAATGAACACAAAGCTCAGTGAAATTGAACCTACTGTGGTCTAAGCGGCTAAGGCAGCTAAGACCGCACCAGCTTCGGGGACTAATGTTGGGGGGATACCCCCGGGTAGGGTCACATCGGGGTATAAAGGCCGAGTTAGCCGAGGTACGGCAAGGTCAAAACAGATGCTGGCCGAGTCACCTCAAGGCAGGCCGAATCACGGGGTAACCTAGACCAGGGGATGTCCACCTAACTGGGTCACAACCGACTTAAGCCGTATGTTGGACAAATGAATCTAACTCATATCCAGGAACAGGTGTGGCCGGATCAACTAGGTACGATCCGGGTTATATCAAGCTTGTAGGAGAAGGAAGGTATCTCGCTGGTCAAAGGTGACCACTGTATGCAGAGCGTGAGCGAAGCAGATAGAGGCAAGACCACCGAGGCGTGGCCGGCAAAGGTGACGACGCCAATGTCGGATGACGCAAGCGCCGCAGAGGCTCACGTAGCCTCTACATGGATGACTTGGGGTTAAAGTGACCCGGTCGGCTTACTATCTTGGGAGGAGGCATATTCCGTGGAATATGCCTCCACGTATGCCCTAATTGGAGACCTAGCTGCCCCTATATAAGGGGGGCTAGGGCCTCTATGGAAGGGGTTGGTCTTTAGAGGTTATGTTCTTCTAGCAAGTTACTGAGGGCTAGTGAGTGGTGAGAGTAAGAGAGTTCCTTCTTCCTCCTCTCTCCAATACAGCTCAAGGAGCACTTGTAATCTATGAAAGTGAATCAAATACAAAGCTTCTGTGTGTGGAATCACCACACTATCCCTCCCTGGATTCCCCTAGTGCATTTAGTCCCCACCTTTAGCCTATCCATGGCATCTGCCGTGCCACCACCACGACAAATCAGGATAACCGGAGGGAATGGCTTTGATGTGAGGATCACAGGTGTTCACGGAGTGTTAATGCTTTGCTCCGGTGCTCTATTAAAAGGAGCACCTTAATTGCCAGTAGTTCCCTTGAGGCCCCGCTGCAAACGGGCTGGCAGGACAAAAGATGTTCTCCAAGTTCTCATTGCGAGCACGTATGACTATCTATGGAACACATGCCTAGGATTATCTAGTACTTGGATGCTTTATCTTATTTATCTGCAATTGCCCTATGTTCTGATTGCTATATGAATTGTCTTGTCCATGCAACGCCCGTCCATCCATCCATATGCCTACCGCACCCGAATCCTACTGTTTACTGCTATTGTTACTACTGTCTTCACTTTACTACTGCTGTTACTTTACTATTTCTACTACAAAACTGTTGCTACTGATAAACTGTTGTGAGCAAGATTGTTTCCAGGTGCAGCTGAATTGACAACAGTTGTTAAGACTTATAAATATTCTTTGGCTCCCCTTGTGTAACTCAATTGTTAAGACTCAGTTGTTAAGACTTATAAATATTCTTTGCCTCCCCTTGTGTAACTCAGTTGTTAAGACTTATAAATATTATTTGGCTCCCCTTGTGTAACTCAGTTGTGAGCAAGATTGTTTCTAGGTGCAGCACTGTAACTCAGTTGTTAAGACTCTGTTGTGAGAAAGATTGTGTCGAATCAATAAATTGGGTTTCACTTCCCTCGAAAATACTGCGATACACCCCCTATACTTGTGGGTCATCAAGACTATTTTCTGGCGTAGTTGCCGGGGAGCATAGCTTTATTTATTAAATTCACTTGGATTCTCTATTGTTTGCTGTTATCCATCCATCATGGGTAAGTCTCATGATGGCAAGTGATGTGCTCGTCGTTCGACGTAGAGCTCGTTGGGAACCCCAAGAGGAAGGTATGATGAGCACATCAGCAAGTTTTCTCTCAGTTATGAAACCAAGGTTTAATCGAACCAGTAGGAGCAAGGAAACACCCCAAAGGTGTTACTAGCTGAGCTTTGGCAGGGCGCACTACCGGTGCTAGTAGCAACGTGGAGACCTGCACAACACAACCACAGAACTTTGTCCCCAACTTGCGATGAGGTTGTCAATCTCACCGTGTTTTGCGGAAAACAAAGGGTTAAACGTATCGAATGGAAAGAAGTAAAAGTTTGCAGAAAGTAAACACAAAGCAGTAAACAGTTGTAGATTGTATTTAAAGAGAAAGGACCGGGATCCAAAGTTCACTAGAGGTGGCTCTCCTTAGATAGATAACATGCTGGGTGACAAACTACAGCGGGGCAATTGACAAACACCGAGAAAGCAATACATGCATATACTAATCATCTTGACTCCTTTGAGACTTTATTGGGAATTACAACATAATACATAGACCGCCATCCAACTACATCTATGACTAATAATCCACCTTCAGGTTATCATCCGAACCCCCTCTAGTATTAAGTTGCAAGCAACAGATTATTGCTTTACGAACTGCGTGTAAAGTAAACAATGCGATTATTCTATGAACAAAGGATTGTTGTTTTCTCCCTAGTAGCAACAACACATCTAGTACCTTAGATATTTCTGTCACTTCCCCAGATTACCAGAGGCATGAACCCACTATCGAGCATAAATACTAACTCTTGGAGTTGCTAGCATCTACTTGATAGAATCAATAATCAATCTAAAATAGCATCTCAATATCCATCGGATCCCCGCAAACACAACATGTATGAATTACAAATAGATGATCTTGATCATGAACGGAGCTCACAAGATCTAAACATGAAAGCACAAAGGAGGAGAACCAGCCATCTAGCTACTACATGGATCCGTAGTCTAAGGATGAACTACTCACGCATCACACCGGAGGCTTGCATGGTGATGAAGAAGGCCTCCAGGGTGAATTCCCCTCTCCGGCAGGGTGCCGGGAAGAGCTTCAGATCCCTCCCGATCTAGGGATGGAGATGACGGCGGCTACAGACTCTTTCGTGGATTTTTGATCGGATACTTAGGGTTTTCGTCCCGAGGGGAATATATAGGCGGAAGGAGAGGCCGAGGGGGTGCCGGGAGCAACCACACCACCCCCTGGCGTGGGCCAGGCATGGCCACGCGGCCAGGTGGTGTGGTGGCTCCCTGTCCCTTCTCCGTCTCGTATTCTGGCACTTGATCCCTTCCGAAAAAATAGGCACTTGGGATTTTGTCCCGTCCAATTCCGAGAATATTCATTTTCTGACTTTCCTGGAACCAAAAATAGCAGAAAACAGGCAGCTGGCACTGTGGCTCTTGTTAATAGGTTAGTCCAAGAAATCATATGAAAAGTACTCCAAAGTTGGAACAAAACACAAGAAAGTGGATAAAACCAAGCATGAAACATCAAAAATTATAGATACATTTGCAATGTATCAACATCCCCAACTCCTGCTCGTCCTCGAGTAGGTAAGTGATAAAAAGAAGAATAATTTTTGAGGTGACATGCACCATCAAAGACTTGATCAAAGTATTTGCGAAACATTCAAAGCTGGGATCATAGTACTTCAATCATAACATGAAAGACAAAGTTCTAGCAATAAGCAAAGAAACTATGATGCAACATGAAAAGGCACAAACAAAAGATTCATGAATAACATGCTTTGCAAGACGTTTGTTTGTTTCACATAAAGAAAACATAGCATAATAGTATTCAGCTTGTCCCTCAATAGAGTAGCAAATATAAATGCATAGGACACCTTCAAAGTTCATAAGAGTGACTAGATACAATAGTTTAAAACAAGCAATATCAAGTTATGCATCAATCAACTAGTCTTGGGACAATGCACATAGAACTAAGAATGGCCACTATGCTCTCAAAGTAGGTGCATAAGGATAGAAGGTGGAGACTCAATATAATGGTGGAAGAAAGGCCTTTGTAAAAGGAAGTAAGGATTCAAGTCTCATAAAGAGCTTCCAAAAATTATGGTACTTATAGTTTTCAGCTCTCATTTCCCCTATCATCAGCATCTTGAAGTGATTAAGGTTAAAGTGAACAAACTATGGTGTACATGCTTGACGAAGTATAAGTCAGAAATCTCATATCCCTTGTATATGAGGGCCGCTCCTCATGCTACTCAAGTTTAGTCACCGGTAAGTTCTTGTCATTGTAAGTACATGTGTATCATAGAGAACCGCCAACGGGGTACCCCTTGCCCGATGATACGGAAGAATCCCCATATCAAAATGACAAGGCAAGCAGACAACGAACATCTCAGCATTCTTCTTATTTACCATGGGAATATGGTGCTTTTTTTCTCTCTTTCCTCTTTCAATAGTATCTTTTTTTTCTCTTTTTTTCTCAATATAGGACTCTTTTTTTATAAGGAGAATGCTTCATAGAAAGCTCATTATGGTTACGCTGCAGGTTTCCACCATGTCAGCATGGATTAGACCAGCGGCCCAGGCGTTTCTCTAACACATATACATAACTCCATGGACTTACAAGCTCCCCTTTCATTTCACACCGACGACATCCATATACAAAAGAGCATGATATCAACCAGGTACAAGTACCAAGTGCAACATTGAAAGCGTTCCCCATGAAAGCATGGTTCTACTAATTCCCAACAAATAAGTGCAAGCATATACAACATAGAAGACACAATGGTTCAAGTTTATTAAGGGCAAGTAAAGTAAAGTGTGCCATCAAGTTCGTGAGAGCCTTAATCACTAGTTTTTGTAGGGGATCGGCGCGGAAAACAAAAATTTCCCTACGATGAAACCCTAGAAACTGCCTAGGATCTATCTATGTAGTAATGCGGTAACGACCGATGCGTAGAGAATACATACCCTTGTAGACCGTACGCGGTTAATGTTTCGCGGGGAACGTGGTTGAAGTAGTCATACTTGTAGCCGACCTCAAGGTCGTGAAGCTCCTCGCAGGTCACCCCTTGCTACTTCTTGATCTTCATCATCTTCATCGTGCAACAGCTCCGGCTCACGACATTTAAGCGCCCCAAGTGTTGCGCCTCGTGTCTTTGTACACATCCGGTGCACGATGAGACCTCCGGCTCCCCGATCCCGCCGGGAGTGTGTAAGTTGATATCCGGCTAGGAATCCCTGCAGTGCAACGGCGTACTACAGGTGTGCCTCGATTGCACAGCCCAGACTTGGGGCCATGGTCACAAGGTATAGAGGGAGAGAGAGAAGGAGAAAGTCAACCAAAGGACTTCTCCAAATATTGGGTATTTGGTGTTCCTAATCCCACCCATGGGCACCCCTTTATATAGGCGGAGGGGGTGTGCCCTCCCCATTGGGTTAGCCATGTGGGACTATTAGTTAAAAGAAAATAACAGCTATTTTCGTCCTGGCCGAATGGGCCAAAAGATCTCAGTCCATTAGCCAAACAGAAAAACTGCTAATAAAAGAAAAAGAGGAAACAGCTGCAGCAGCCGGCCAGCCGAGTGGGCGGGCCTGCCCCCGTGGCCCAGCGCAGCAGCCGCTGCTGCCAGTGCCCGGGTGGGCCGGCTCGCCCCCCCTCCCGGCGGCCCAGCGCCTCGCGCGGCCCGCTTGGCCAGCGGTGATGGGTGGCGGGGAGTGGAGGCCGGGTGGGCCGTGGCCAGCGCCCGGGTGGGCCGCCGCCAGCCCACTTCGCGTCTGCCCGCCAGCCCCTGTCCGCCAGTGAAGCCCGGCTGTATGCCGCCCATTGCGGCGGCTATTATCCGCCGCCCACTTGGGCTGGCTGTTTTCCTTTTTCCATTTATTTTTCTGCAGCTTTTATTTCTAGACTATTTCCCTCCGGGATTTAGCCTAATATAAAAGTTGCCTATATAAATCTTAATCTAAATATTATTTATAATATATTAATTCACAATTAACATATAATGAATATATATTTAAATTCCTGTTTATCCGAAAACACTTTTCCGGTATTCTTTCTCCGAACAACTTCAGATCTCTCCGCGGAACGATTCCAGCTTTCTCTCTTTCTCTACCGTGATTCCATCTTACGAATGATCGCTCTCATTGTACCCTTAAGTGCATCCTCTCACGGCTCGGAAATGCTCTAGACATAATCTGTATCAATGATCAATAGAGGTACCAGGGATATCCATGTGACCCCTATGCATTCCTGATGACAATGTCGTTTGAACCGTCTAAATGTAGCATCCTCTTCCTTTTGTTTCTCGATACAACTTGTTCGATATCCGATCAATGGTATCTTATACCTTGTTCAATCTCGTTCACAAGAAGTTTATGTTTTCTTGTTACCGTGATATTACATCCCCGTGACCTAGTCACGTGTTGCAACATTTATAGATGTAATCTCACCAAGCCGGCCGTATGTATCTTTACCCGTCATGTGGGTGAACAAATCCCGGTCTTGCAGCCACATGTCATCTACTATTCCTTCGGAATACCCAACATATACCTTTATGGCTGCCGTATTACTAGATGATGGTTAATGCAGTCTAAGCAGCCTAGGGAAACAGTGAGTAATATGAGCTCACGGTCTAAGGAGAAGGAGTCTAGGTATAGTTGTTACAGCAATGACCTAGATGACTTGATCGTGTTGCAATCCTTCGAGAAATGTCCAACCACATCATTCTCCAATGATATAGTCTCGTTGTCAGTTGGCATAAATGACCATGATCTTGAAACCCAGATCATCTTCGTGACCAACGAACTAGTATGAATAGAGGCTACTAGGGACTTGGTTGTTTCATACCACACCTGTACCAATGTTTCTACTTGGCACAGTTATAACACAATATGAAACTATTATAAACTAACTGAGATATGATAATAAAAACCTATTTATTATTTGCCTCTAGGGCATATCTCCTTCAGTTTTCTCATAACAAGTTTAATTTGGAAGGTAAACAAAAGCATGACTATACTTGGAATTGCATAAGCTAGTAGGTAGGTATGGTGGACTCTTTTGGAATAACTTGGTTTAGGGAGTTGGATGCATGAGTGGAACTCATACTTGGTTGTGGAGGCTAGTAAAAGACTGGGAGCGACAAACTAAGAGAGCAATAATGGCCATAATCATGCAGAGCGACAAAACATCATTGATCAAAGCATAAAGTGATACTACAAGTTGAAAACTAAAGGATCATAAAGGCTATGGTGACTTGTGACGGTCATAACATGGTGTGAGCATGCGCCAAGTCAACCCAAATAAAGCATCAAAGGAGAATACCACTATACTATGCTTTAATATGCTAAAACAACGCATGATTCATCCAAGGCACATTAAGCAATCTCAATTGTTTATAACAAGTCATGCTACAGCAAAGAATACTAATCATAAAGCCAAAACAATATCAAGCATGGCATGACAAAGCACAAGCCACAGTAAAAAACAAGCTCTTTTTACCACATAAGCATGAACTTTCCTACTCTTTTCCAAACCAAACCAAACCAATTGCAAACCAATGTATGAAAGAGGGGGTCCAACCAATTTATTCAGAAAACTAAGCAAACCAAACAAACTAAAAACAAAAACGAAAAAGAAGACGCTCCAAGAAAAACACAATTGTGCATGAAACAATAAAAATGAAGCGTTTGGAAGAAACCTGGGATTTTTATTGATGAAGAAGGGGATGCCTTGGGCATCCCCAAGCTTTGACACTTGTACTTCTTGGATATTTCTTGGGGTGACACGCGTGGCATCCCCAAGCTCATGGGAAACGTCATGTCCATGTTCTGTTTTACCAGATCATTATGTCTTTTGCAAATCGTTAATGTCTTCCTAATCTGACATTCACTCCATTATCTTATAATGGGTCGAAGTATTTGTTTGGCAACAAAGTGAGACTTTTGTTTCTAGTGTTTATGATGACGGTCATTTTTCACTGTTGTCATCTAAACTTCGAAACACACTTTGCTATCCTTTGTATATATACTATAGTCATGGCAGCAGAACGAGGCCGGATTCCAGGAGCTTATAGTGACGTTAGATCAACCTCGAGGTCTTTCTCATGGGCACTAAGCCCTTGGACACATCATTCTATGTTAAAAGGGAACTAACCCTGCCATAACATTATATAGCACATTAGATGTTGCCTTTATACTTCTATATCTATGTAGATCCTAGTGCATGAAATGTATCTATGCCACTTACATTGCTTCTTGCTCTTTAAGTACAAACTTAATTCTGGTTCAGTGATCAACTTGGGTATCACTTAAAGACATGTTCTTATAGTTAAGACTTTGTCCTTTCAACCAGAACCTTGGGTCACATTATGTCGAGTATACAACATGGTTATGTGGAAGAACCTATGACTGAGGCATAGGAGATGCAACGCATCTCTTTCTTTCAACCATAGTTGTAATACTCAATGCTTCATATAGTAAGAACTTCTTTCTTACCTTGTTCTATTCTGAACTTCTTCAGAATCTTGCTTAGGACATTCTGAACATCTTTCAGAATCAAGTCCAGGAAGCATTCGACACTTAGTGTTTATTAAACTTACTAATCTGTCTCGATAGATCTTTTGTTTAATAACTTCAACTTAATCCTATCTTAAACATTATTAACACCGATTATATCATTCACATATGTCGTCCACATATCCTAGAATGATTTCACGCTCTCACTCAAATATGACATTCATGTTTGAGATCCAGGGATTTCACTTAGCTCCCACTCAAAATATGTCAGTTATATATTATGAATTCGTCAAGCTGATTTGCTCCCACTCAAATCTAGGTCCTCTCAATAATCTTGGACATTCCAAAATTCCTTGATCATCATCAAATCGAGAATTCCACTAACGAGATTTCAATGACTATTCATTTCTCGTACTTAGGTCCATCACACTTCTTTCGATTTCGTAGGTATGTCTTGTTCAAAACATGACAACTGAATCACAATATTTCCACAAACTTGTAGAAAATATAGTTTAATCCTACTTTCTTTAGTACAAGTATTCACTGAAACTCTATGATCATTATCATTGATTTCTCCTCTATTTGTAGAGTTTGGTTTCACGAAACAAATTCCGTTGCGCCA
Organism: Avena sativa; assembly: GCA_916181665.1. Taxonomy (NCBI): domain Eukaryota; kingdom Viridiplantae; phylum Streptophyta; class Magnoliopsida; order Poales; family Poaceae; genus Avena; species Avena sativa. Next base: position 619,036,816 of record OV702288.1, on the reverse strand, counting down.
CTCAACAATTCGAAGGTAAGGTCAAATACCTTGTTTTTGATCTTTTACTTTCTTCCACCTGTATCTTCATCAAGACACATCAACTTTGGACAACTACGGGTTTGCCCCTTTGTGGAAGATGCATTCATAGCTTCCTAAGAGTGCTCTACAAAGACTTGTTTATTCGCCACGATTTCGACTTGTCAAAATCTGCAGAAACTCGAACGTGCCATAACACTTATGGTGTTGTTTCCACGAATCTTTTAGATGTTCCTTTGTATTTCAAATGAGTGTTTGCTTATTTTGATCTCTAACTCTAAATGACAACTATAACCCCGATAAGAGATAATATTATACCATATGTATCTAATACATATTGATTATGATGTTCAGATGTTTCAACATAGTTTGAATTCATCCAATTATCATGATTTGTGAAACATCTTTCACAAGTCCCTTTTATGCTAAACTTTAACTTGAATACTTTTGTCGTGTCGATCAAATCGAAGAGACTTGCTAATTCAATTAATTCAATATCCCTTTTAGTTATGAACTCATTTGAACAATTCAAATCATTTAAAACTTATGTTTCATTAAGTAAATACACTTATTCACTTAAGTCCACAATAAATGATTTCCACTAATTGTTGAAAATATGATACATCACTATGTATAATGTAACACCCTCAAATAGGCCCTATGCAAGTTTTAGCCTTTTCCGCCAAACCCGCATAGAAATGATTCAAGGACGCCCACCAGGCACTTTCGTGCGGGTGGAAAACGAAGTAATAACATTACACAACAGTCCTCGATGGGACCCACAGAACAGATATATACATCAACGACTCCATGAGTCAAGAATACAGATATATAATACAAAGATCCAAATCACCTTGGAAACGATATAACGTCCGACTACGGACAAGATGCAAATGGGGCTAAGAGCCCTGAAGAATAACCAATGGCGTCCATAACCCTGCCCAGGCCAAGCTGGAAGGGTAACCCTGCTAACGACGGCGATCTCAAACCTGCTAAAACAAAAGGGGTGCCGACAAAGGGCAAAGGAAAAAGAGGAGCGTCAGTACTGAGGCCAGTACGGGCGAGGCTAGAATTCGGCGGCTCTCGCCTACATAGGTATGGTGGGCTGAAGCGGCAGCACAACGGCACTAAACAACCTATAGAGACTCGGTACAACTGGCGGTTATCAGAGAGGGATAATAAAGACCTATTCGGATCCAAACTGAAGCTAACACCAAACAAACCCATCCTGGTATTTACCCCTCGAGACCAAACGAGGAAGTCGGACCAACGAACTCACACAGTTGGCAATTTTACTCATTCCGTTATAGTTGCAGCAATTACTAATCAGATATAGATAGCAGGAGTCATCCTGATAGCATAAGTAGTGGGCATTTTTAATCACCATTCCGTTGTAGTTGGAACATTTACTAGTCAGATATAATTGTCCTGAGGAATCCCAAAACCCAGCAGTTGTTGGCACTTTTATCACATTTCATTGGGGTTGCAATACTTACTAGGAAGGTATAGTATGACTCAGATCACCATAGATCCACCAGTTGTTGGCATTTTTAATATCCATTCCGTTATACTTGAGCTGATTACTAGTCACATATTAAGTCAAATTTATAGCACTACTTTAGTTATGCTTGTCTATGATCGATATACTGTGCTCCAAGCCGTCCATAACCGCGGACACGGCTTTCAGAAAGTTTTACCCTGCAGGGGTGCACAAATAGCAACACACACTCGATCAACCTCGAAAAAACCAAATCAAAACCCAACGAGGCATTCACGACAAAGCGATCACAGGATTCAGTAATATTTCAGGGGGCCACCCCACTAAGCTACCCGCAACAAAGTTGGCCGGCTCCGGAACGGACCCAGGGTTTGCGTCAATGGCTGTAAACGATTGGGAACCCGAAAGTGTGACTGGGCTTGTCGATACCGCGAAAACACTCCGCAATCCTAAACAGTACAGGTGCTCCACGCACAATCGTAAATAAAGCAGTAAAGCATGGCATAAGTACAGGATAGTAATAAAGCCCCAAACTACTTTGTGGCCCCAAGAAATAGAAATGAATCAAGCTCTGGCTCAGGGGGGTCCATAAGGCCTCCAGGATGTGGATAGTGTGAAAAATAAAGGAACAGGTATCAAGTACTCGGGGTCCTACGGGACACAAGTGAGCGTGGAAGAACCAAATAACATCTATTGCCCACCGATGCCTCTACATTAGTTATATCTAGCAATTTAATAGTTGTAATTAAAGTCATGATCATCTCCACCAATAAACATTTCCACCATTCCAACAACCGTGGTACTCGACAACACGAGATCGCACATGAGCAAGCAACTACGACTCGCAAGGCCAGCTATCTACCAAACAACAGGTATTAGGAGGTGTCCATGGCAATATAGAGGCTGCACGGGATATAACTGGTGCACGGAAACTAAAGCATCGCGACACAGATAGCAATAGATCAACAGGAGGAAATAAAGACTATAAATGCAAAATAGGTAGAAGGGGAAGAGATGCTCGCCTGGGAAACACTGCCGGAGGTTCATATCCGGAGAACTTGTCGATACTCGCATCCACTCATCGGTCTAATCCGTGAAGAAGCAAACACTAGCAGAAACACCGGATGCAATATTTAATACGACGACAGAAGATCCGGCATGATTATGATATGATGCATGGCATGGCAAGATGCGGTGCAATTAGGCAATATTAAGCGGAACCGTGGTCCCGTCAAATGATTATATGGTTCAAGTTGTTTAGAACCCCCGCAATTTTAATGTTGTATTAACAATGCAAAACATGGCATCGGTTCGCTACTCAAATTAAATGGAGTCCAGAATAAGACAACAATATCCCGCATATAGACTCCATATTTAATCATGCGGTGAATCGGCATAATGCCCCCAAACCACAGGCAGGCATGCATGCATGAACAATTTAATATGCAACAGTTGATAATGTCATATTATAAAAATAGGGTCTTAGGGTCACACATCTGGTTCGGTAGATCTTGGGTTCCGGGGGTTCGGGGTTCGACAGGGTTCGACGGGGATCGGTCTCGAAGGGAACATTCTCAGACAACGGAGTAGATCTTGGTGTTCCGGGAAGAAGGACTTGGCGTTCCGAGATGAAGCGCTTGTCATTCCGTGGTGATCTTGGCGGTCTTCGGATCCGGGTCTTGGCGTGGCCTTCGGATCACCGGGATCGGCTTCACCTCCGGGAACGGGTCTTGGCGGCGATGAAGAAGATCATGTCGTACTGAGGGGTTCGGGTTCTGTGAAGATCTTGGAGTCCAGGGTATCGGCAAACTTGGCGTCTCGAGGGGTCCGGCCTTGGATTAATCTTGTCGATGAGAAGAGCTTGGCATTTTTTGTGGGTTCGGTCTTCGGTGTTCCGGGCTCGGGTGTCGGTCGACGTGAAGATCTTGATGCATCTGGTCACCTCATGGGCATATGGCTCTCGTTGCAGAACTTGTCGCGACTAACTTGGAAGGTAGCTGCAAGGGCGGTGGCACGCCTGCTCGAAACTTTACATGGAGCAACAGACAAACTGATTTAGGGGAAAATGGACACACACAAACAAGCATAGGGGACACACATCTGGCAGAGAGGAAAAGAGGTGGCGCCTTGGGACTCGAGAAGGCGGGGCTGAGGACGGCCTAGCGACGGAGCACACAGCGGCCCCTGGGGAGGATGCGGCGAGGGAGCGGCCGGGCTCGGAGGAGAGCTTGCGGCTCGGGGCGGCGTGGTGCATAGAGGGGAGCCTGCGGCGCTGCAGAGGTGGCGCCGAGCCGGAGACGGGAGGGGGCCGGCGGCGGGGACGAGGGCGAGGGAGGCCATGGTGAGACAGTGGCGGGAGCAGGGCCGCAGGTTCCCAGCTGACCGGAGCTGCAACAGAGAGCCGGGGAAGAGGCCGATGTCGGGCAGGGGCCACGGTCGGAGGGCTCAGACGGCGGCTGAGGTCGACGGGGAAGGAGGCGGGGTCGAGGACCTGCACGGGGAGGAGGGACGCGTGGAAGGGGACGGGGAGGAGGTGGACGAGGCCGACGACAGCGCATCTGGTGGCAGGGCAGCCGCGGAAGGAATGAGGGAGGCGGCGGTGGTAGGTGGACGAGGCGGGGTTGGTCGCTGGCGACGACCGGAGCGACGCCGAGGGAGAGACGGCGGTGGAGAGGCGAGGCCCCAGCGGCGGGGAGCTCGGTGGCGGAGGCCGGCAGAGGGGATGCGGGGGTGGGATATGGCGAGGAGGAAGAGACGAGGGGAGGGGTAGGTGACGTACGGGGTGGACGGGCGGTTCGAGGCCAGGGTGTCCTCGCGCGTGAGCGGGGTGGGCCACGCGCAGTTGGGTGGCGTGCCCAGGTGGGTGACCTGGTCGGGCGGGGGTGCGGGGCAGGAGGCGGCTGGCACGCGCGCGGTTGTTGGCTGTGGGAGTGGGCGGGAAAAAGAAGTGGAGGTGGGGCCCAGCGCGTGGAGATGGGTGGGTGCGGGTGCTAGGTGTGTGTGCACGCGATGGTGAGGAGAGGTGGGGCCAGGAGGAGAGATGAGGTGGAGGGGTAGGTGAGGTGGCGAGCCGTGAGTGGCCGGGGTGATGTGGAGGGGGCTGGGTAGGATAGGGTGGGGTAGGTTAGAGATTAGGACTAGATTTTAGTTTAGGGCTTGGAGGTGGCCGACCGGGCTTTCGGGCCTGGCGGGCTGCCTCCTAAAAATAAAAGAAATATTTTATTATTTAAAACGGGGCTTTTGAAAACCGTTGGTAGACGAAACAAAATATTCCGGAGGCCCGGATTTTTATTTGAATATAGACGGGAGAGATTTAGAAAACAAAACTAGACTTTTAGAAAATAGTTTTAGGCAAACAAAAATGCAGGATGACATGACGATGCTCAAATGCAATGAGGCATGATGACATGAGCATGCGGTCATGATGATGCAATGCACAAAAACACAGCGATTTTCTAGTAGTGGTTTTAGCGGGGTGCTACATATAAGATTCAACATTTCTTCGCATATCACCGACTTACCAGAATGCGGAGTTTTAGTCATTCTGCCGAAGAGGCATGGTTTTGCAAAGTCTCTAGATTAAGCATCTAGGACCCCGATCTTTCATAAAGAACCTGCAATAACCAAAATGACTTAAACTGTATTGTCATTTCATTATTAAGCTTTGGATATCTTTTAGCATTCTAATCCTTTATAAATGTTTAAACTATTATCATTAACATAGTGACAAGAATAACTTATTTGTAATCATAATGTGACCATAACGTATTGTTCATAAGAATAGTACAAACTGGTTTGTAACTTGTTCATATGAATAATCGTCTCGCCAAAAGCAAGACACGCAAACTAGGATTACAAATCTATATTCAAGTCCACTAATCCAAATGATAGACTTTGAGGGAAGAAGTGATGTCGGCCATCAACTGTTTTGCTTGCTGTCATCAAGTCACATTGCCTCAAATCCAGCAATTCTCAAGCAGATCATCCTGTTTTCTCAAAACAGGACAAGTATCAAATACTTCGCAAACTGCAATGAGTTCTGCAAGAACCACATTTATAATTTGTATATCTTACATATACTTTTTCCATCTATGGCTCCATTCGCAATCAAGCCCTTCTAAGAGTTCTCAACTCTAATGCAAGATCGCTAAGTGTTTCTGCAAACATTCTGGAGTCATCGGATTATCTCCTAATGGTTATTATGTCAAGAAGAGAAGATCACCTTTTACGAGGATGTCCCTCAGGCGTGGGTATTAATCTATGAAGTTGGACCCTTTTGCTAAGTTCCAAATCACGCAATATATTCCCATGGTCGCAAAGGACCTCAATGGGATAGGCTAAGATCTAATAAGATATTTGCAAACAGACATCTAGACTAAGTTCATAATAAGAGATCAATTTATAATTGGTCTCCACTAAAACGGTCATCCCCTAGACGATTTCAGTGATCACATGATCCCTATCCTCTGCACCTCCCCTGATCCTCACGGCCATCAGTGCATTATCAAAGGTAGACATTCAATAATGCCAATCACATCATCCATGTGACTCATGCTCGATCTTTCGATCTCTTGTGTTCCGAGGCCCCGCTTCTCTAGCGTGCTAGGCTTGCCAAATCTAACTTGTGTGTATTCGCTGTGCAACATGGCTTACACCCACTGTATGCGAACATAGATATGTTTGACACCCAGGCCTGTAACCCTGGATCGCATCATACCGAAGAACTTTCTTGGTGGTGCACACACAAGGGGAACACGGAACTTTGGAATTAAATAGGGATTATCTTATTTGCTACCGTTGAGTATCTAAATACTAGCACACAATAAGATGTAAAAACTGGTATCAACATCATATGTATAATGTGATATGATATGGTCTTTCTTGCGCCTTGATATCCATCGAGCGCTCCGGCATGATCTCCATCTTGCCCTTGGTTTGACGCCAAGTCCACGACGCCGCCACCAGGTCGTCCATCCGAACGATGACTATTACTATACTACTTAGCAACAGAAGAGTAAACTACTTTACCTTCGTAACGACCAATGCCATATCATAATCACATGCCCCCTGCAAAATAAAGTTAGACGCCTCTACTTTATCTGTTGCAAGTTTTACGTGGTTGTTAGGGCTTTCGCACTAGAACCGTTTCTAAACTACGAACTTTCCAACCACAACATGGATCCGACAGTTGTCTCTATTACACCCCTTTCGGGGCCCTCCGTTGTAAGCGCTATATCAACTATTGAATGAGAGACAGACACCCGCTAGCCACATATACGGTACAAGCCGTATGTTGACCGTGGAACCAGTCTCGCGTACGAATACGCGTAAGGTCGGTCCGGGCCGCTTCATCAAACAATATCGCGATATAAACAAGTACACGTTAGAGGGTAACAACTAAGGGATCAATGCCCGCACAATACTTGTGTGTACTGGCCGTACAGCACTCCTACGCATAGATCGGCTCTGATACCACTGTAGGGGATCGGCGCGGAAAACAAAAATTTCCCTTCGATGAAACCCCAGAAACTGCCTAGGATCTATCTATGTAGTAATGCGGTAACGGCCAATGCGTAGAGAATACATACCCTTGTAGACCGTACGCGGTTAACGTTCCGCGAGAACGTGGTTGAAGTAGTCGTACTTATACCCGACCTCAAGGTTGCGAAGCTCCTCGCAGATCACCCCTTGCTCCTTCTTGATCTTCATCATCTTCATCGTGCAACAGCTCCGGCTCACGACATTTAAGCGCCCCAAGTGTTGCGCCTCGTGTCTTTGTACACATCTGGTGCACGATGAGACCTCCGGCTCCCCGATCCTGCCGGGAGTACGGAAGTTGATATCCGGCTAGAAATCCCTGCAGTGCAACGGCATACTGCAGGTGTGCCTGGATCGCACGGCCCAGACTTGGGGCCATGGTCATAAGGTATAGAGGGAGAGAGCGAAGGAGAAAGTCAACCAAAGGACTTCTCCAAATATTGGGTATTTGGTGTTCCTAATCCCACCCATGGGCACCCCTTTATATAGGCGGAGGGGGTGTGCCCTCCCCATTAGGTTAGCCATGTGGGACTATTAGTTAAAAGAAAATAACAGCTATTTTCGTCCTGGCCGAATGGGCCAAAAGATCTCAGCCCATTAGCCAAACAGAAAAACTGCTAATAAAAGAAAAAGAGGAAACAGCTGCAGCAGTCGGCCAGCCGAGTGGGCCGGCCTGCCCCCCGCGGCCCAGCGCAGCAGCCGCTGCTGCCAGTGCCCGGGTGGGCCGGCTTGCCCCCCGGCGGCCTAGCGCCCCGCGCGGCCCGCTTGGCCAGCGGTGATGGGTGGCATGGAGTGGAGGCCGGGTGGGCCGTGGCCAGCGCCCGGGTGGGCCGCCGCTAGCCCACTTCGCGTCTGCCCGCCAGCCCCTGTCCGCCAGCGAAGCCCTGCTGTATGCCGCCCAGTGCGGCGGCTATTATCCGCCGCCCACTTGGGCTGGCTGTTTTCCTTTTTCCTTTTTCCATTTATTTTTCTGCAGCTTTTATTTCTAGACTATTTCCCTCCGGGATTTAGCCTAATATAAAAGTTGCCTTTATAAATCTTAATCTAAATATTATTTATAATATATTAATTCACAATTAACATATAATAAATATATATTTAAATTCCCATTTATCCGAAAACACTTTTCTGGTCTTTTCCTTTATTCTTTCTCCGAACAACTTCGGATCTCTCCACGGAACGATCCGGCTTTCTCTCTTTCTCTACTGTGATTCCGTCTTACGAATGATCGCTCTCATCGTACCCTTAAGTGTATCCTCTCACGGCTCAGGAATGCTCTAGACATAATCTGTATCAATGATCAACAGAGGGACCAGGGATATCCATGTGACCCCTATGCATTCCTGATGACAATGTCGTTTGAACCGTCTAAATGTAGCATCCTCTTCCTTTTGTTTCTCAACACAACTTGTCCGAGATCGGATCAATGGTATCTTATACCTTGTTCAATCTCGTTCACAACAAGTTTATGTTTTCTTGTTACCGTGATATTACATTCCCGTGACCTAGTCACATGTTGCAACATTTATAGATGTAATCTCACCAAGCTGGCCGTATGTATCTTTACCCGTCATGTGGATGAACAAATTCCAGTCTTACAGTCACATGTCATCTACTATTCCTTCGGAATACCCAACATACACCTTTATGGCCACTGTATTACCAGATGACGGTTGGTGCAGTCTAAGCAGCCTAGGGAAACAGTGAGTAATATGAGCTCACGGTCTAAGGAGAAGGAGTCTAGGTATAGCTGTTGCAACAATGAACTAGATGACTTGATCGCGTTGTAATCCTTCGAGGAATGTCCAACCACATCATTCTCCAATGATATGATCTCATTGTTAGTTGGCATAAATGCCCATGATCTTGAAACCCAGATCATCTTCGTGACCAACGAACTAGTATGAATAGAGGCTACTAGGGACTTGGTTGTTTCATACCACACATGTACCAATGTTTCTACTTGGCACAGTTATAACACAATATGAAACTATTATAAACTAATTGAGATATGATAATAAAAACCTATTTATTATTTGCCCAATAATGCAAGACTTACGGACCGAATTGTTACGGACTCTGCCTACGGACTGACGTGTCGATCGTTGGTAGAATCACGTCCGGGAAAATCGGAACAACCGCTGGTTGCTCTCCAATCCAGCTGAACCACGTCCCTCCCGTAAGTTTTGTCCGTAAAACAATTTTGTAGGTGTAGCATTACTCTTATTTGCCTCTAGGGCATATCTCCTTCAGTTTTCTCATAACAAGTTTAATTTGGAAGGTAAACAAAAACACGAATATACTTGGAATTGCATAAGCTAGTAGGTAGGTATGGTGGAATCTTTTGGAATAACTTGGTTTAGGGATTTGGATGCATGAGTGGAACTCATACTTGGTTGTGGAGGCTAGCAAAAGACTAGGAGCGACAAACTAAGAGAGCAATAATGGCCATAATCATGCAGAGCGACAAAACATCATTGATCAAAGCATAAAGTGATACTACAAGTTGAAAACTAAAGGATCATAAAGGCTATGGTGACTTGTGACGGTCATAACATGGTGTGAGCATGCGCCAAGTCAACCCAAATAAAGCATCAAAGGAGAATACCACTATACTATGCTTTAATATGCTAAAACAACGCATGATTCATCCAAGGCACATTAAGCAATCTCAATTGTTTATAACAAGTCATGCTACAGCAAAGAATACTAAGCATAAAGCCAAAACAATATCAAGCATGGCATGGCAAAGCACATGCCACAGTCAAAAACGAGCTCTTTTTACCACATAAGCATGAACTTTCCTACTCTTTTCCAAACCAAACCAAACCAATTGCAAACCAATGTATCAAAGAGGGGGTCTAACCAATTTATTCAGAAAACTAAGCAAACCAAGCAAACTAAAAACCAAAACGAAAACGAAAAATAAGACGCTCCAAGAAAAACACAACTGTGCATGAAACAATAAAAATGAAGCGTTTGGAAGAAACCTGGGATTTTTATTGATGAAGAAGGGGATGCCTTGGGCATCCCCAAGCTTTGATGCTTGTAATTCTTGGATATTTCTTGGGGTAACACGCATGGCATCCCCAAGCTTGAGCTTTAGTCCATCCTTCATCTCATTACTCATTACTTCCATACACCTGAAAATTTTCCTTCATACAAAACTTCACACAATCTTTATTAGCAACATTAGTGCACTCAAGATAAATAAGTCTTAAGCTTCAGTTCTAACACCAAATAAACTTCCATTAGAACACTAGCTACTGTAGCACTTCCCTCAAAAAGCTCAATTCCCCAAAAGAACTCAAAAAGGAACCCACAAGAAGCAAATGCAGAAAATGGCAGAAATCTGTCAAAACAGACCCGCAGGTAAAGACGAATTTTTTCGAAGACCTTCTGTTGCTCAAATCAAAAAGTGTTGAACTAACGAAAGTTAGATAACAACCTAGGTCAGAAGCACAAAAAATTACAGCTCAATCCGACATACAGATATCTCTCACGAATGTTTACGGTGAAGCACAAAAATCTGTTTCGGGACAGCAACTTTACCAATCATTACTTCACTCTCATTAGAGGTTATTCTTGGCACAAAAAGCAAATAAAAAGGATAAGGAGAGGTTATTACTGAGGTAATAACTTAGAAGACTTATCTAAAACTTTTGGGTTATCTCCCAATAAGTACTTTTCTTTAACGCATTTAAGTTAGGCATAAGAAGCAAAGAAAGAATCAAGTGTTCTCAAATGAAGAAGCATTAAGACCAAATTTTGTTTTCATAGGATAAGCAAAAGAAATCTTTTCTATTTTTTTAGGGAAGTGTTCTATACCTTTATTGAGTGGGATTTGATATTTAATGGTGCCTTCTTTCATATCAATGATGGCACCAACAGTTCTAAGAAAAGGTCTTCCCAAAGTAATAGGACAAGAAGCATTGTATTCAACATCCAAAACATAGAAATCAACGGGGACATAGGAATCGTTAACCATAATAAGAACATCATTAAGACTCCCCATGAGTTTCTTTTTAGCATTATCATCAAGTGGGACATTCAAATAACAATCTTCAAGAGGAGGCAAATCAAGCATATCATAAATCCTTCTAGGCATAATAGAAACACTACTATCAAGATCACACAAAGCTTTGAAATCAAAGTCATTCACTTTCATATTAATGATGGGTTCCCAACCATCCTCTTGTTTTATAGGAATAGAAGCTTTATGTTTCATCTTTTCTTCCTTAATCTTTATGAGAGCATCGGTAATGTGTTTTGTAAAGGCCATGTTCATAGCACTAGCATTAGGACTTTTAGCAAGCTTTTGTAGGAACTTAATAACTTCAGAGATATTGCAACCATCAAGATCAAAATCAACTTTATCATCCAAAGTAGTAGAACTATTACTAGCCTCAACACTAGAGGTGGTGATAGTAGAAACACTAATGTTTCTAGCAATTTCATCTTCTCTTTCCCACTTAGCATGTAATTCAGCTAATAGTCTAACATTTTCATCAATTCTTACTTGTATAGCATTAGTAGCTGCAAAGGGATTATCATTAGTTTCAGGTTTAGTAGCCATTTTATTGATCAAAGAAGATTGAGCTTCAGACAAAGATGATATATTTCTTTCAGCATTAGAGAGTTTCAATTGTAAACTAGGAATTTCCTTATTTAGACTCTCAAGTTGATGGCTAATGTTCTTCAAAATAATAGATTGTTCCTCCATAGTTTTAGTGAATAGCTTATTTTGCTCATATTGCATTTGCATGAAGTTTTTAGTGGCTCTTTCAACTTCTAAAATTCTTCCTTCACTAGGTAATCCAGGTTTACCTTTATAGCCATAAGTATTATTAGGAGGGTAGGGCCTATAATTGTTATTACCAAAATTGTTCCTATAAGCATTATTACCATAAGCATTGTTGCCAAATTTGTTATTTCTTATGAAGTTCACATCAACTTGCTCTTCTTGAGCAACCAAAGAGGCTAAAGGAACATTATTTGGATCAATATGGGCTTTCCCATTAACAAGCATAGACATAATAATATCAATCTTATCACTCAAGGAGGAAGTTTCCTCAACAGAATTTACCTTCCTACCTTGTGGAGCTCTCTCAGTATGCCATTCAGAATAATTAACCATCATATTGTCCAGAAGTTTTGTTGTAGCACCCAAAGTGATGGTCATAAAGGTACCTCCAGCAGCAGAATCCAATAGGTTCCTTGAAGAATAGTTCAATCCTGCATAAAAAGTTTGGATGATCATCCAAGCAGTCAGTCCATGAGTGAGACAATTCTTCCCCAAGCTTGAGCAACATGCTCATTATCAAGTTGTCTAAACTTCATTATTTCACTTCTCATGGATATAATCTTAGCAGGAGGATAGTATTTTCCAATTAAAGCATCTTTGCACTTAGTCCAAGAATCAATACTATTCTTAGTTAAGGAATTCAACCACTCTTTAGCTTTTCCTCTCAAAGAGAAAGGAAACAATTTCAGCTTAAAAATATCACCATCTATATCCCTACGTTTTTGCATCTCACAAAGTTCAACAAAGTTATTTAGATGGGAAGCAGCATCTTCATTATCAATACCAGAAAATTGTTCTCTCATAACAAGATTGAGCTAAGCAGGTTTTATCTCAAAGAAAGTATTTCTAGCCATAGGTGGAGCAATAGGTGTGCTCATAAAATCATTGTTGTTGGTGCTAGTGAAGTCACACAACTTAGTGTTTTCAAGAGTAGTCATTTTTGGGGGTTTTCAAATAAGAAAGCAAACTAGTAAAACCAATTTTTGTTTTTTTGAAGAACAAAACAAGCAAACAAAGCAAAAAGAAACTAAGCAAAACAAAACAACAAAGTAAAGAGGTTGGTTATGAGGGACTCCCCTTGTGAAGATGTCCTTGACTCCCCGGCAACGACGCCAGAAAAGATCTTGATGTGCTCGTCGTTCGATGTAGAGCTCGTTGGGAACCCCAAGAGGAAGGTATGATGAGCACAGCAGCAAGTTTTCCCTCAGTTATAAAACCAAGGTTTAATCGAACCAGTAGGAGCAAGGAAACACCCCAAAGGTGTTACTAGCTGAGCTTTGGCGGGACGCACTACCGGTGCTAGTAGCAACGTGGAGACCTGCACAACACAACCACAGAACTTTGTCCCCAACTTGCGATGAGGTTGTCAATCTCACCGTGTTTTGCGGAAAACAAAGTATTAAACGTATTGAATGGAAAGAAGTAAAAGTTTGCAGAAAGTAAACACAAAGCAATAAACAGTTGTAAATTGTATGTAAAGAGAAAGGACCGGGATCCATAGTTCACTAGAGGTGGCTCCTTAGATAGATAACATGCTGGGTGAACAAATTACAGCGGGGCAATTGACAAACACCGAGAAAGCAATACATGCATGTACTAATCATCTTGACTCCTTTGAGACTTAATTGGGCATTACAACATAATACATAGACCGCCATCCAACTGCATCTATGACTAATAATCCACCTTCAGGTTATCATCCGAACCCCCTCCAGTATTAAGTTGCAAGCAATAGATTATTGCTTTACGAACTGCATGTAAAGTAAACAATACGATTGTTCTATGAACAAAGGATTGTTGTTTTCTCCCTAGTAGCAACATCACATCTAGTACCTTAGAGATTTCTGTCACTTCCCCAGATTACCAGAGGCATGAACCTACTATCGAGCATAAATACTAACTCTTGGAGTTGCTAGCATATACTTGGCCAAGATAGCTACTAACAACGGAGAGCATGCAAGATCACAAATAACAAAGACATGATAGAATCAATAATCAATCTGAAATAGCATCTCAATATCCATCGGAGCCCCGCAAACACAACATGTATGAATTACAAATAGATGATCTTGATCATGAACGGAGATCACAAGATCTAAACATGAAAGCACAAAGGAGGAGAACCAGGCATCTAGCTACTACATGGATCCGTAGTACAAGGATGAACTACTCACGCATCACACCGGAGGCTTGCATGGTGATGAAGAAGGCCACTAGAGTGAATTCCCCTCTCCGGCAGGGTGCCGGGAAGAGCTTCAGATCCCTCCCGATCTAGGGATGGAGATGACGGCGGCTACAGACTCTTTCATGGATTTTTGATCGGATACTTAGGGTTTTTGTCCCGAGGGCAATATATAGGCGGAAGGAGAGGCCGAGGGGGTGCAGGGAGCGGCCACACCACCCCCTGGCGCGGGTCAGGCCTGGCCGCGCGGCCAGGTGGTGTGGTGGCTCCCTGGCCCTTCTCCGTCTCGTATTCTGGCACTTGATTCCTTCCGGAAAAATAGGCACTTTGGCTTTTGTCCCGTCTAATTCCGAGAATATTCATTTTCTGACTTTCCTGGAACCAAAAACAGCAGAAAACAGGCAGCTGGCACTGTGGCTCTTGTTAATAGGTTAGTCCAAGAAATCATATGAAAAGTACTCCAAAGTTGGAACAAAACACAAGAAAGTGGATAAAACCAAGCATGGAACATCAAAAATTATAGATACATTTGCAATGTATCAGCAAGGTTCCTATTTTACCATTCACTACAAGAAGAGGTACGGTTCTGAACACCTCTGTTGCTCTTGATTCACCATCTGTTATGAGTAAGCTCGTTACACCACCACATACACATGCTACACACACTGCTACTACTGCTGAATCTGAAACTTCTGATACTTATGATGCTGATTCTATTGTGCTTGATAAGAGTGGTTCATTAGGTCCTTTCCTAGATGCTACGATTGCTAGAACTATAGCTGGAAATACTGAAACTCCTAATGAAGACACTACTACACCTTTTAGTTCACCTGAGTCTAGTGAGAGTTATGATATTGAAGATGGTTATGTTGAGATGACCGATGAATTTATTAAAGAATGTAAAAACACCCATGATAAGAGCACTGCTAAGAGTCTCCTTGAGAGGCGTACTATTAGACCCAAATTGTCTCCTACTGCTAAGTTTGCTGCTTCTCCCATAAACATTAAAGATAAAGATTATGATTTCTCTCTTGATCTATCTTACATAGCTATTATTGAGAAAGAACCTTTTTGTGGGACTAAGAATGAAAGTGCGGTAGCACATATGAATGAGCTTTCTACCATGAGCGGTTTGTTTTCTGATGATATTAAGATGCGTACTTACTTTGTTGCTAAGATTTTCCCCTTTTCACTGAAAGGAGAAGCTAAAACTTGGTTTAGTAATTTACCTCCTAGATCTATTGATAGCCCTGATTGCTTGATTAGTACTTTCCTGCAGAAATATTTTCCTCCTAGTGCTGGACATGCTATTTTGCAAGAACTTTTTGATTTTAAACAAGGAGAAAAAGAGATATTGCCCGAATATTGGGCAAGGTTTTGTGCTTTGATTCATGCACAGGCTGGAAGTCCATTACCTAAGAATGAGCTTCTTGATATATTTTATAATGGACTAACCGAAGAATCTAGGACATACCTAGATAGTTGTGTTGACTGTGTTTTCAGGAATAGGACTCCCAAGGAAGCTGAGGAATTAATGGCTAAAATAAGCAAGAACTATGAAGATTGGACTCCTCCTAAACCAGCTATACCTGAAGTAATTATACCTGAACCAACTATACCGGTACCTATTCCAACATCAAATAAGAGGGGAGTTATTGAATTAAATGATGAAGTGATGAAGGAAGTTAAGAAATGTCTTAAGGAGAAGGGAATTAAAGCTGCAGATGTCAAGAATTTACCTCCTATAGAAGAATTATGTAAGCCTATCCCCTACTCATCCACTATTGAGGTACACTCTCTCCAACACTTTGATGAAGGTGATATCCCTTACTCTAAACCTCCTGATCAATGCTTAGAAGAATTTGATATTTTCATTGTTAAGCAAGATAATTTCAATAAAAGGGTGCAAAATCATCTAATGGAAAACACTAGAGCTATTGTTGAGTTAAAAGACATTGTGGAAAGAACCTCGAATGATGTTAAAATGATTGTTAAACACTTTCAGATGGTTCAAACTCAAATAGATCAACTCATTAAAGTGCAAAAAGACTTGCTAGTTAACGCTGCTAAAGAAAAACATGCTTATGAAATTAGAAATAGAAGTGGTGCTGCTACCCAGGATCCTCTATATCTTGAGGGGCATCTCAAAAGAATTGAGCAGGATTCTCAACAAGCTGAAAATAGTGGCTCTACTCGTAAGAAAAGAAAGAAGAAACATAAAACTACTGTAGAACCCTCTGAACCTGCTAAAGATCCTAATAGTATATTTATCTCTAATGCTGAAACTGAAAGTGGTAATGAAGAAAATGAAGCTCCTGATAAAGAAAAAGTTGAAGAAGAACCTGAAAAGCATACTAAGAATACTAAATACACTAAAGAAGATTTTGTTGCTAAGAAACATGGTAGTGAAAGAGAGCCTTGGGTCCAAAAACCTATGCCTTTCCCTGATAAGAAACACAAGTCAAAGGAAGATGAACACTATAATAAGTTTTGTGAGTGGATGAAACCTTTATTCTTGCAAATTCCTTTGACTGATGCTATTAAATTGCTTCCTTATTCAAAGTATATGAAGGATATTGTCTCGAATAAAAGGAAGATCCCTAATGAAGAAAATTCTACTTTGCTTGCCAGTTACTCCTTTAATGGTAAGGTTCCTAAGAAACTTGGAGATCTAGGGATTCCAACTATCCCTTGCTCTATTAAGAATAGTTATGTTAGAACTGCTTTATGTGATTTGGGAGCTGGAGTTAGTGTTATGCCTTTCTCTTTCTATAAGAGACTTCAACTGGAAAAATTAATACCAACTGATATATCTTTGCAAATGGCTGATAAATCTACCACTATTCCTGTTGGTATATGTGAAGATGTACCCCGTTTAAGTGGCTCATAAATGCTTGATATTAACTGATTTTGTTGTGCTTGAAATGCCTGAAGATGATAATATGTCTATTATTCTTGGGAGACCTTTTCTTAATACTGCAGGAGCTATTATTAATTGTAATTAAGGAAAGGTGACCTTCAATGTTAATTACAAGGAACATACTGTCTATTTCTCCAAGAAGATTGATAGGACTTATGGTTTGAATTCAATTGAACATTTTGAGGGCATTCAAGTTGGAGAAATATATTGTCCCATACCAAGGGAAAAAATTGAAACTATTATGATTGGGACCATTGCTATCAAAGTTGAGGTAACATAATCATTAGTGGAGTACAAAGCTTTGTCTCATATGAAATTGTTTTGGTAACAAGACCTGATCAACCTTGTTAACAAAAGGATTTCATTGAACAAAACAATGTTTTCACCATGATTATCTCCGCTTACTTCTATTCTATCCATTTTAGTTTTTGCTTTCGTTTAGTTTTCTTTTTTGTTGTTAGTTGCTTGATTGTTAGAGTGTCTTAGAACTTCTGTAGTTCTAGCCTTGTTTTGTCATTGCATCATTTCCAAAAAATCTTTTCTGTCAGAAAATCATTCATCTATACCTGAAAAATGCCCAAAAATAAAGTGTCTTGAAAGTTTTTAGAAAATTCATATTAAATTTTACGGGAAAAAAGGGGCAGAGGAGTACCTGGAGTGACCCAGGGGGGCCCACCAGGCAAGCTCAGCACCTGGTGGCACGGCCTGCCTAGGGTGGCGCCATGCCATGGTGTGGGCCACCCCTGGCCCTCCACTCACTCTCTCACTTGCCACTTTCTTCTCTCTTCCGAGCAAACTCCAGTTCATTGCTCAAAATCGCGTTCTTGCTGTGCTTGTCCTCGATTTTTTTCGATCTCCTTGCTCAACCCATCTTTGCTGCTGAAATTTGGAGCATTTGTTCTCCGGTATGTGACTCCTCCGCTTGTCCAAGTAGATTTGTGTTTAGTGGATTATATCTTGAGTATTTTTCTGTTGTAGGTGACAGGTTATGAGAGCTTGTAAGCTTGCTTGATGCTTAGAGATATAGTTTTGATGCATGTTTAGGCCTATTACAAGTCCCTATGAGTAGTGCCCTTCATTATATTCACTTTGCAATCACTTGTTTAATAGGTGTTTAAATTTCAGAATATCAAGTATGAACAACCATACCTTTGGAGAGATATTTGAGAGGGATGTACCTAGGAGGTCGAGACCCTCAAGATCAACCTCTCAGTTTAGGCCACCATACAACGAAGATCTCATTGCAACTCGTATTGGTAATGAAGGGGATGATGAGGATGCTCACCCATCTACTTTTCCTTGTTTTACTTTCTTAGAAGCTGCAGGGATTTTTGATGATTTCTTGCTACTGATTCAGAGGGTTGGTTTGACCTCATACATGCAAGATGAGAGTGAGCAATACGCTATGCTCACCAAAACTTTTGTTGAGAGCTTCGTGTTTACTAACATGCCCTATCAGTCAACTGTCTCTTTCAAAATTTATAACCTGCCCTTCACCATGTCATTAGAAAGATTTTGCAGTGTTGTAGGTATAAGCATGACAGGGACCATGAACAAGATTAAAGGGCGACCCGCGATTTGCTGAAACTTTACCGAGGGGTGACCAATGATAATGACCGCGTGGCTCAACGCGGAAAGATAAGAAACATCCAACTCCCTGCTCTTAGATACTTTGCATATTATCTTGCTACTAGCGTTCTTGGTAGAGAAAATACGAGTAATATCTCCAACTATCATTTAGCCTTCCTTGCTGCTGCGCTTAACAATGACACTCGGTACAATCTTGGCTCGCTTATTGCTCGCCGCCTAGCTGCTAGGGGGCCTATCTATGGGGGCATCATTGCCTCACATATGGTCAATGCATTAGGGCTTTCAGTGGATCCGAATGATACTATGTGGCACCACAAAGGCTTGACCTTGTTGCTATGAAAACTCATCACTTTGTCACTGCTGATTCTGATTTGGACAGTCTAATATATAGGATGTTGTTTACTGACGGGGATAAGAGGGAGATCCCTTTGCCGCAGTCTACTCTGTTTAGTGTTCACAGCAGACCGTGGTCGCGCTCCAAGGAGGAGGTGGACGAGCAGCTCCGCTTGCTGGGTTTCCACGGACAGCACAAAGAGGATGTGCCCTCTTACGATTACTCTACGCACTACGGAAGGACGTACTCGAGCTCGCACCAGGACGAGAGTACCTCCTCGTCGTACCACGGTGACACTTTATCTCTGACGAGAATATTAACATAATTTTGTTGCTGCAAAGTCTCTGGCGAGATTTCAGTGAGGCGTTCTTTTTTAATTTTTCAGAGTGGTTTTTTTGCTACATGTAGCAAAAATGAATATTTTGTACTATCTCTGATCCAAATTAATGTTCTTCGATTTGTTTAGGTTCGGATGTAACTAGATCCATGTGAATCTAGACAAATTTGAGAATAATAATTTAGATTAGAGGGAGTAGCAAATTTGTATGTTTTATACCAAAAGTGAGATGTTGGCAAAATTTGAAGACACGTGGCAGCGTGGCAACGTGCCCGGACGCCTAGTGCTCGCCTTTGAATTTGGCACAGACCATTGTTCGCTTTGATTTTCTCCCGTCCCCTCCGGTGCTGAATCCAATATTTCCCCAAAAAAATGGCACGACATGTCGACACATGACACGGCCACACGGCCTCGCCCATTTACTACTCCACGAGAGAGACTCCGACCTCGGAGGTCGTCGTGACGCAGACACGGACACCATTCCAACTCCGTCGTCTCGTCTTTTCATTTCTTCCCCTCCCCGACAAGCGCAGCAAGTCTTTTCTTTTCCCTTCTCTATTCCAGCTCAAGCTCTTTCTCGGCTTTGCTTGGAACTGCACATCCTATCGCGTCCTCGCCCTCCCCCTCTCACTCTTGCCCCCCTCTTTCGGTTCACCTGCTGCGCTCTCCAGGTAGTATGGATCAAGAATCCACCTAAAAACATCCAGTGTTCCAGCCACCTAATGCCCCGTCGGTAGGAGGAGCGGGCATATTTCCAATCTCTGATACCGCTTGGACTCTACCAGCTTTTGGATTCTTCTCGGGTCGCTGTGTCTTCTCCTGATCGGCCGCATTGGTGTGGTGGAGCGGCCGCTCTTCGCCGCTGCTTTGGAGTGGCCTGCGGCCGCGAGAGAGTGGTATTTACTGCGCGCTTTCGGCGTTTCTTGTTTGCTCCCTTTCCCTGTTTAGCTTTTGTCGGGATTTGGTACCGGACGAGGAGCAATTGGAGTGATTCGTTTCCCTTTCCTTGGATTGATTGCTCTGTAGGTTTCTACTTGGAGCAAGTAGTGCTCTTTCCGTGGGGGAGCAATGGTGAACGGCGGGGAGCAGTCGACGATCGCCGCCGCCGCCACCACCGAGCCTGATGTGGAGCTCGGACGCCTCGGCGGCGGCGGGAGGCGGCTAGGCGGCGAGAGCTCCGCTGAGGAGGAAGAGGGGAGCCAGCGCTTCTCGGACGCCGAGGACCGGTCATGGCACTCGCGCCAGAACTCCGCCGCCCTCGAGGACCACACCTCGACGACCGCATCCGTCCGCCCCGTCGCCGGCGCAGGCGCGGTCGAGCAAGAACGGAAGTCGTGCGTGTCTGAGGGCTCGCTGGACGACGTCGACCTGGAGGCGGGACCGGCCGAGATCACCAAGGCCAGCCCCGACAAGGACGAGATGAACTGCCGCATCTGCCACCTCGGCCTCGAGAGCGCCGCCGCCGAGTCCGGCGCCGGCATCGTGCTCGGCTGCTCCTGCAAGGACGACCTCTCCTGCGCCCACAAGCAGTGCGCCGAGACATGGTTCAAGATCAGGGGCAACAAGTAAGCCCAGCTGCTCCCACTTCCAAGATTCACCTTTTTTGGAACAAAATCTCGTACTAATTCACTTTCAGAATCACCGTTAGCTGTTAATGTTATACTACAAAACTCAGATAAAATTATTATTGTTGCACGAGTTCAGTAAAACTGCAAACCTGTCATTACTTGTTTAGGATAGATGCCTCCAGAAGATAATATCTGGATGCTTCAACACATGATTGACGAATCTTTAGCAGGAACTGGTGTTCATTTTTATCCACCTAGCTTTATTAAGTAGTGATGAGAGATGACAGGGTAAAGTTAGGCAAGGAACAAAAGCTTAGGAATCCCAGTATGATAGATAAAGTCGGATTCTTTCTTTCGATTGCCTTGTCCTTGCAGATTCTTGTGTAAATTCTGCTGATGTCCGTTAGTGGAAGTGTTGACCTTTTCTGTTTGATCTGGTCTAGACGATAGAGGGAGTGCTATTGCGTCACCTTACATTGATAGAATGTACTTCATGAGAAGACAATCATAATTCACTACAACTCACTGCTCTAAGCCAAAATGACCAGGATCTTCCTGTTGGGGGAAAGGTTTTTTTTCCCGTGGAGATTCTCCCATTTTAGGAACATGAGAATATCAGAAGTGAACCAGAGTTATAAGCAGTACAAGTTGAACTGGAATGATTATTTAGCAGCTGCGCTTTTCAAGTTTTCAAAATTGCCTATTGACCTGCCAAAGAATGCTAATGAGCAGATTACGACAATTATGCTTGAGAAAGGGAATGAAATTGAACACACCAGTTATATAAAATTGAGTTACGTATTGTAAGCTGCATATGATGCACCATGCTTCTAATTTTTTTCATGTTATTAAAAATCATTTTGTGTGCGCGTGGAATGGGCTTGTCAAAATACTTGAGAACATGGTAATATCTTTAAGCAACTACTACTACAATGATGTACCTTTGTGAGTTCGAAATTTCTGGAAAATACAGCAGCAAGAGCCTGTTTAAATGCAAAGCATCGAAATGGATGTGCAACTTTTTTCTGTTTGAGTACATAACTGAGGGTCTGTTTGGTTCCCGGCCACAATTCGCCAAGCCAACTTTTGGCTATTTGGTACGTGTTTTCCCGGCATTGCCAGACGTCGTTATCCATATGGCCCATCCGTCATAGGGTTAATTTTTTGCCAAGTTTTGCCACACTTTATGGCGTCCAATTTCTCATCCACACTTGCCAAACTTAGGCTTGGCAAAGTATGGCCAGGAATGAAGCTGTTCTAATGAGGTTTATGCCATTCCTTTTTCCTACAAAACTTTTTCGCTCATGCGTTTTATTAGATGGCCAAACGTTTTGGTTGAAATTGTTAGGTCCTCTTTGGATTGAAGGATTTTCGAAAGGAATTCTGGAGGAATCCAATCCATAGGATTTCCCCCCCAAGGAAGCCCTTTGGATGAAAGGAATGACACCTCTAACGCTCCTATGGATTGCATTCCTACGCCTGAATCCCATAGGAATTTCAATATCCACTCTTAACCTCTTTTTAACACTCATCCGCGTAGGTTCGAGTCACTTTTCTTGCGTTTTTCCTGTGCTCCATCCAAATGACTATTCATGCAGTTTTCCTCTGTTTTGTATTTGCAATCCTATAATACTCGTGTGGTTTTTCCTATTCCTGTGTTTTGAAATCCTATGATCCAAAGAAGCCCTTACATGCTACTTTGATATTTCCCTTCAATCAAGAATTTAGATGAAACCGAACCATGCAATTTTTTTCACTTCATATTATGATTGTCCTTGCATCGTAGCGAATGATTTGCACGTGAAAACAAACTATCTCAAAACATGTTCCCTTTTCTTGTCTTCAGGATCTGCGAAATCTGCGGCTCAGCTGCGTGCAACGTGGTAGGTTTCGGCGACGGGGAGTTCATCGAGCAGTGGAACGAGTCGAGCAACTCGGGGGCCACGCAGGCGCCAGGCAACGAGACGCGGAGGTTCTGGCAGGGCCACCGGTTCCTCAACTTCCTCCTCGCCTGCATGGTGTTCGCCTTCGTCATATCCTGGCTCTTCCACTTCAACGTCCCCGGGTGAGCCGAGCCGAGCCTTGTCGCGTGCGGACTTCTGAATAAAAAAGCTTCGGAGCCATTTTTATTGGCAAAATGGTGGCCGATACGAGGGAGGAAAACAAAAACTGAAAACCAAACTGGTGAAACTGGACTGGAAATGCCGGGAGGCCTGCCTTGTTGTTGGTGGAGCGGGGGTGAATAGGATGTTGTGCTGATTTTGTAGAGAGCTGTTTGTATCGCACTCTAGCAGTGAAGAAGGGGAGATGTTAGGAGATTATGTGCCATCATGTAGTGCTGTATTTGTAATTCGTTGGTGGGGTGGCAGATGATGGAAAGATCTCATGCTTGGTGGCTTAGTGTTAGTAAGTTTCGGACAAGTGTCTGTTGATGTCACTGTGCTCCGTCTGCTTCCATTCTAGTAGTAGTCATTGTACTCCGTCTGCTTCCATTCTACTTAGTAGTATGTTGTTCCAAACGACCGTACTCACCACCCATGTAGTCTGAACTTGTGTAGTGTGTGTTTGAGTATCGATCAGGGGTGAGGCAGAAATTTGAAATGATTTTTTGCAGGGGACCAAATGTGACTGGTACGCAGGTCCTCGTGGTGTGTCTGACTGTGGATGATTATGGCAATCGTTGGGCCTGATCTCATGATCTGTGCTCAAGGGACCACGGCTTGTTTAAATACGACGCGCCCAGTTGAGAGATTTTGCCAGTTTAAATGACCGAGGTTTACAGTACCGACGAAATCGCACATCTTCTTGGAGTGGGGGTAACACTAACACGGTTGGCGTTGCGTAGCTTGCAGGATGCAAGGAGGGCGCGCGGTCGACCGAGCAGCGGTTGGTTGTCTGCAGCCAGGAATTTAGCACAAATCCCAGAAACCGTTTTCTTCAGAATCTTGTAACTCTTTCGCTGTCCCTGGCACTCGTCTCATGCGACACAGCGGCGGCGAGTCCATCATCGTCGGCATCAGCCTGCAGGCCGCACAGCGCACATGTCATCCGGTGCACACGCACCAGTGGCATGAGCCATCATCGCCGCGCTGCAACGATCAAAATACAGAATCGATAACGGGATGCCTGGGATACATCCTTTACAGCGTCGTTGACTACTTCAGAGCCTTGCCTCGTTCAATATACACAGTGATCATAGTACAGTGGGGCTGCGGAACAAGATGCTGCGGAGGGCAGCTGGAACTTCTTGTTCTCCTCGGCAGACTCCCTTGTGGTTCTGAAAGATCATGTACCGTTGGGAGTAGCATCGCCGAGCGCGTGGTTCATGTCCTCGCCGTGCTTTCCGTTCATCTGACCCCGCTGTCGCTGCAACAGTCAGCGAAATATAGATCAGGAAAAGTGGCAAGATTAAACATAGATGATCAGGGAAGTCCCAGCAAATATATGATGGTTTGCTAGCTCTAATAATCCATAAAACTGAGTTGTGGTTTGTCGTGACTGAAACGCAAATGTACTGAAACATGTAACCGAACTGCAAATCAAAAGCATATAATACCCGGTCGGTGGAATCAACGGTGTTCCCATTCAACAACTTGTGGAGCTCCTCCTTCATTTTGCTCTCCTTCTCGGGCTTGTGGAGCTCTTCCTTGGTCCTGTCATCTTTATCTTTCGCGCTTACCGGAAGCAGAGATGAACCACTTGTACGGTCTGGCATTTCTGCACCGATTGCAGCAAAGCCTGTTACGAAATGCATTGCACGGAAAAAATTCTACGATATGACTGCTAAAACGAGGGTAGTAGTACCTGGGAGATTCTTGTCAATGAAGAATACAACCAGATTCACAGTATACCTGCGGAGAGAGGATCTGTCAAACACAAGGCTGGTGCACTTGCAATATAAAACGTATAACTGAGATGGGATCTGATCCTACCAGGCCACAACGACATCCACGCTGTAGTGCTTGCGAGAAGCAATGATAAGAAGACTTTGGATTATGGCCATCAGCCAAGCAAATAGCTTAATCAACCTAGAGAAAACAAGACCCACCAGTTATACTACTAGAGCATGTGAGCAGGGTACGAACTGGCATGCCACCTTTGCAGAATCAAACGCACACCTTACAAGCACAAACACCTACAAAGATATTCCAATACCTTTTTGATCCATATTTATGGTATGTACGCACGAAAACGAGAGTGAAGATCATGTGGGATGAAAATATCAGATCACCGCAGCCAAAAAGTATTCCACGAGGAACTGCAAGGAAAATTTGGAAATCAAGAAAAGTTTCCACTCAGAACAGTCAGTCAACCCAACGAATGAAAGGCTTACAATTGATTAGGAGCACTTCAAGAACATTGTTGGGTGGTGGAAGAGTGGCCAGTTTTGAGCCCTATAAAGGCAAAAATAAATGGACTAAGTAGGCCTTCATGGCAAGCTCTTGCAAGTGATAAAAATAGCTCACAAGTGTGCTTAAGCTAAAACGAGATTGATAGTCTAAGGTTACCTCACGACAGTGATAATTTGGACCAGGAAGCTGGGTGGAATAGAATGTAATAATTCGCAAAAACTGTGAAGCCTGGAGGAGAAAAGCATCATTGGCTGTAATTTAAAATATCCATATAATTATGGAAGCTAAGAGTTCGGACAACCATACTTACAACTAAAAATGCAAGCACTCTGCGCCAGAGTAGAACAGTGTAGAAACGCTTGCTATGATAAATAAAAGGGTGAAAACTCCACTGCAATACCACAAATAAATTGTCAAAGCTCATAATTCGAGTGTATAATCATGCATTATAAGAAAACTAGCATCGGTGAGAAAGTTCTGCAAAAGATACATAGAGGAGCAAAGCAAAGAGAAGACTCAGGTATAATCCACCGGAAAGAAGTATATTTAATGAAGGTGACATTCTAATCTTAACAGCTAACAGATATCACCAAAAGATATTTTTGACGAATTTTGGGATGGCAAACTGAGGAAAAACTTCTGTCGCCCGGGTAATTTTTTTCTAGAAATTACTTTTCCTAAATGCAAGCTCCTCCAACAATTTATAGGACAGCAATTGACTCAGTCATTGTTAAAAACGTTGAGATCTCACTGAGACCAATTGTGTAATGTTCACAATCAATCTATATAACCATCTCTTCTATTTATTCTTAATTAGAGTGCCTTCAAAATATATTAGCTTCATTCCAATACTAGATGGTGGTTGTTTTATTTCACAATTTAATTCTTCAGATACCATCATACCAGGTCAAATTATCAGACATAACATGAAAAGAAAAAGGACATTGCAGTCTACCTAATCAACAAGCATTGGAGGGAACAAGTCACATACCAACACAAATGTAAGGAAGATGGAAGTGAATACAGTCTCACTAAGATAGCCTTTGTCTTTCCCAAGCTCCTAAAAACGCAGAAAATGACACCAGCGACACAAATACATCAGCATCAAGTGTTTTTCTCTTCTAAATGATATGAACTTAACTATAAGCAGATGACATACCGGAAGAGCCATAAATCCCAAATCCTGGAGTATTGGTCCGGGCCGATGCAAGTAATGTACTCCTCGAGCAGCCAATCCGTGAACATACTAATTACAGATAAAATATTTCCATGAATCTCCAAACGATCCATTAATGACCAACAAAATATGTCAATGAGTAAAATCTTAGAAGACTGCAGAATAATGAATACCAGATTTTAGTAATTTTCCGGTTCTCTCGAATAGAGAACATGAATAAATTGCAAGGAGAAAAAGTAACTTATATTAGCAGTTGATCACCAAGTAGCCAAAGGGTGTTATTTTGTGTGCAATATCTCTAACGAGATTCTGCCGTCCATAAGGCTTTGCTCGTTTCTTAATAGTTTACTTTATGGTTTTATTTCAATAAAAACAGCATATGGCTCAGAAGGTTCTTCCATGGATGAATAGAGCATTCTCCGGAAGGTCACTAATAAATAATAATAGTGTTCGGATCAAAACGCCTAAAAGTTGTACCATTGACATGGTTGCATACAGAACAATACTAGTTTTGAGGAGAATTCAATTCAAAACATAATTAGGACTTGAAAAATGAAGACAAATGTTGTAAGAGGTAATTTATCTAATGCATTCAAATGGGGGCATCTGGGCGTGCTAGTTTTCAACGAAGGGAAACCAGCAACAACACACTGGGAGACAATCTTGCCTAACAACAAATATGAAGATATAATGTGTTTAACCTTGGCACCAGCTCAACCCAAACTAGAACCGCAAGAACTAGCTACGCTTATACTACTTTCAGTGTGTGTTGGCAGCTATTGCAGACAACCTGTATCATATCCAAGAAGCTACTAAGAGTTAATGCTGAATATTACTCTCCATGTGAATTTGCAGCTAATGTAGACAACACACAACACATTTTACAAGATACTAGGTATTAATGCTGCATATACAGAACACACACCACAGAGCAAAATTCAAGGCATGTATCCTTCTCGGGCACCCTCCGCCTGATTAAAAACACCTTTGACACGGACTGGTGTATAATTTAGCACACTTAGTTCAACCATCTACACCACAAGACAAACTCAACATAGGATTCGAACTAGTCCCCTAATCCAGAACTCGAGTTAGCAGCAATTAAGTATAGCGAGGCTAATCCAAAATGCAAAATAAAAGGGGCGAACCATCCGGGCCATCATATTTTTGAAACACTTATAGGCTCAGAGGGTAGCAGTGACAACTAACAAGCACGACCTATAGGTTCAGAGGCTCAGAGGGGGGAGAATTCAACGAACAAACTGAGAGCTTCACCTGAAACACAAGTCCGGCAAGGAGCAGGCGCCAATTCTCGAAGAGAAGCTGCAGCTCCACCGTCGTCTCCGCGCTCACCTTCCTCCATAGCTGCATAGATAAGAATCGGAGAAAAAATAGCTCAACAAACTATAGTACCTAGAATAGTACTAGTATAAGGGAGCAAACCCACGGAAACCAACGAATCCAGACCTTGGTTGCCTCGCGCGCTATGTAAATCGCCATGGCCGCAGCTCCCGTTCCGCGTCCTCTGCCGATAGCTAACACCGGGTGGGTTCACATCCATGCTCCGATCCACACATCACAGCTGGGATCTCGGCATCTCCCGTCGGGAATTTCGCTGCCTCGGGACCGCCGCAAGATCGGCGCCGCCACCGAGTGGACGACGGGCCGAAGTAGTAGCTTAGCTTGGGGCCCGTCGGCGAGGAGAGAGCAGGTGCGCGAACGAATTCTCCGGTGAGGCGGACGAGTGGGAGCGGGTAGTCGTGCTGCCTCACGCGGCGACGGCGTCGACGGTTTGAATCGGGGATTGGAGGGTGGTGGTCCGCGAAAACGAGGCAGGGAAGTGCGTTTTGGTAAAAGTGGTTGGCTTAAGAACAGCTTAAGTAACTGACCACTCTGAGCAGAGTAGTAGAGTCTCTCTTGGTCGCAACTACGTCCCGCAACGAAACGCCTTTTTAGTTCCAAATTCAAACAAAATAAGCCTCGTGACCTTTTAGAATTCGTATCCATCTTGTGATGTTATATGAAAAAGAATATCGATTACTCTAAAAGCAGTACTGATTGCAATGGAAATGTTTTGTTAAACAAAGAATGGAATCTTTCCATGAAAAGTACCGGTGTGTAGTTTAACGCAGTAGCTCGTGAGTTTTTTCATTTCTAGATCGGTTTTTTCTCCATTGATCATCGATCGCTTAGCCGGTTTTTTCTCCATCGATCATCGGTCATCTCATCCTTGACTACTTCGTCTACTCCAACAACCACGAACTGCATCAACCCCTCTCTCTCTCTCTCTCTCTCTCTCTCTCTCTCTCTCTCTCTCTACCGAGGGTTTAACTCGTCAATGTTCATTGTTATGGACTTAGGTTTTGGAGAAGGAGGGAGCACTGGAGGCATTAGTCGGCTAGCAAACAAGCACACAGAGACGCAAGTTTTACCCAGGTTCAGGTCTCGTAGAGGTCCCTACTCCTACTTGTCTGCTCTTGGAATTAACAAAGTAATCGAAGATTACAGGGGCGCGCAGATGCGATCTAGCGAGAGTTGTGAAAACTAGGGTTGTGTGTATCCTCCTCGCCGCCCCTTCCAGCCTTTATATAGATAGGCTAGGTCTCGGGTAGCAGGTCGAGTCGGTTACAGATTAGGGTTTTTCCTTTGAACTTTCTATCTTAAGATTCTTCTTGTCTCGCAAGCAATCGAGAGTCCGTGGGTCACTCGAATTCTCCATTTGGGCCTTGGCAACGTCGTGGGCTTCTGCCGTATCTGGACCGTATATATCAAATTCGAGTACCTATAGGGTATACCCATGTCAGTAGCCCCCGAGTGTCCAGTGGAATCGCATATTTGACTGGAAACTTTATGAAGTCTTTCGAGTGTATGACTGAACATTTTTCGAGTGTTTTGTTTATGTCATAGGGATTGTTGATATACGTGCCTGATTTATCCGATGTATCGGTGTCAGTTAACTGCCTGAGGGCAAAACAACGCAATCTACTCAAACTCGAGTCCCGGGACTCGAATTCGGAAAAGTGCTGGCATAATTTGACTCAGGCCGCGGAGGTCTTATAGGAGTCGAATTCCAGTGTATAAGTATGAGCACTCGACGCGTCCGTCAAGGCATGTTCATCGTACCTGCAGGTACGGATATGTTTATGGTAGTGCGGAACAGATCGTTGCCAGGCCTTATTCATGTCTTATCTTCACGCTGTAAGCGCGTATCCGAATTTTTGCCATCGCGGAGATGATTCGGGTAGTCCAGGAGACGTAATATCTTTGTAGGGAGAATATGAGACGGAGTCGCCATAGCATTCGAGTGTGGATGTTATCAACATATAGTATGATGTACAAATAATCATAGGGTGCGTGACCAGCTCCCTATGGGAGTAGCCCCCGAGTGCCTGGTTGAGTCAAAGACTCAAGCGGGGACTAAAGACCTTTTTGCGACTGCTGTCGTCTTTTGCTGCTTGTTTCAGTCGAATTTGCTTCCAACGCTCCCTATGAGA
The DNA here is from genome assembly GCA_916181665.1 of Avena sativa. Taxonomy (NCBI): domain Eukaryota; kingdom Viridiplantae; phylum Streptophyta; class Magnoliopsida; order Poales; family Poaceae; genus Avena; species Avena sativa. The sequence continues at coordinate 619,007,004 of OV702288.1, read as the reverse complement.
GTTACCCATAGTCTTCAATCGAATCGTAGAGTCGAGTGGTGGGTATGTCTTGAATTTTCAAATACTTGTATAAAGATAATCCTAGGGTGCGCGACCAGCGCTCCCTATGGGAGTAGCCCCCGAGTGCTCGGTTGAGTCGAAGACTCGAGCGAGGACTAAAGTAGTCAAAATCTTCTGCTGCTAAAATCAATGACGTAAGTGCTGACGATGTGATGACCTCGGTTGCCCGCGTGAGCGGCTTTGACGGGACATGACGAGTGGTGAGTCCCACTTCCTGACTTCGATTTGACCGGACGTGCGTAATCTTCTGTTTTAACTGCGTGTCCCTGATTTCCGCGCGTAATGGGAATAGTGGGGGACGGTTCGTGCTTCAGCTTCGCCACGTGTCGATGGCGATGTGCGCCACGCGTGTAGTAGGGTTTCTGCTAGCCGTTGGATGGTGTCTGCGATGAGGTTAAGTAGCAGCACAACTGCGGTAATTTCCCCATCTGTCTTCATTGTTCTTGCCTCCATTGCCATTGCTGCTGCTCTCTGCTTCCCTGCGCACTTTCTCATTGGGGCGCTGGATCAGCTCCGTATCTTTCCTAGCTACTTTCTTCGTTCTCACCGCCAAGCAAAGATGGGCAAGAAGAAGGGGCACCGCCGCTGGGTTTGTCGTCGCCATTGCTGCCACCAAGAAGAAGGGCGGCTCCGCCACTGTGGGCACCAGCGCCGCTGGTGCTGGGAAGAAGAAGGGTGTGGGTACCCGCATCACCAATGGCGCTTGGCGAGCGTCTATCATCAAATCCTCCGAGCTTCATCTTCATCGTCAAGATGGAGTTCTTCCACCTGCGGAGGGCGATTCGCGAGTGCCCGGCGAGGAGGTAATCCCATGTCCTCCTCCTGGCTTCCGGGTGATGTTCCTTGCATTCATCATCCGAGGTCTTTTTTTGCCCTACATCCTTTCTTCAGGGGCCTCCTTTGCTTCTACGGGCTCCAGCTGCATCAGCTGTCCCCAAATTCTATTCTCCATATCTCCTGCTTCATTACTCTTTGCGAGTGTTGGCTCAGAGTCGAGCCACACTTTGGCCTCTTAAGAGGCTTTTTAAGCTGAAACGCCAGTCAGTGTCCGATTCTGTAGTCTACGACGTAGGAGGCTGCGGAATCCACGTCGACTCCTCTGTCACCTATTTTTCCATCAAGCTCACCGCGTCCGTCCAAGGGTGGAGGGACAAGTGGTTTTATATCCATGACCAGAAGGCCGACGGAGACCACTACGGACTCACGCCCTTCGATCCCGCAGCAACTTGCAAGAGGAGGCGCTCCTGGAAGAACATAGTGATGCCTGGCGAGTTCGAGGAAACGGAGGTGCTGTACAAGCGCGTCTACAACCTCGAAAGTCGCGTAGGTAAAGAAAAGGGTGGCGCCGCCCTCATTCGCACGTGGTTGCGCCGCCGCGTCCAGCCTCTGCAGGCCAGAGTGCACTCGATGTACTGCTGGACCGGTGCTGACGATGTCACTCGCATGTCTGCCGAGGGCATTTCTGCGGGTGAGGTGGATAAGAGGGTGCGACTGGTGACCAAATACACCGCCAAGGAGATTCTCCCAGGCGAACCAGTCGTGCCTCCTTTCAACGCTTCTAACCCTCCTCTTGAGGTAGAATTATTCTGCGGAGTAGTTTCCTTTTTGTGAATGCCTTTATGATGTTTTGATATATAATGTTGTATCTTTTGAATGTAGGACTCGAAAGTGTCTCCCAACTTGCCCCCTCAACCTGAAGGGATTATACCACGCGAACTGGATGAAGAGGACGAGTCGAAGTTGACCGTCCCAATCGAAGAGGAGGAGGGAGCCCCCGAGTCCAGCGGCCAGGACACTCGCAAGTGGTCCTGCAGCGAGGACTCGGATGCCTCGTCGCCGTCAATGCCAGAAGGCTCTTCTGCTATTGTAGAGGAGCCGATCTCCGACGTTCCTGTGCGCTCAATGGCTCCTCCTGCCCGGAAGAAGCTGCGACTGCCAAAGGAATCGTTGGAGTCAGAGGAGAAATCCTTCGACCTTGATAAATTTAGCTGGTAAGTTATGTGTTCGCAGCCTTATTGTGATTTCTTCCTGGAGTTGCTTTTTCCCTGAAGTTTTGTGTTTGATGTGCTTTCTAGCCGAGCGGCGTCGTCGTATTCTGACAATGTCCAGTTTGTGAAGGAGTCCGGAGTCGCAGACTCCAAGGCCAAAGAGGTGGCCGAACGGTCTTCTTCTCCTCCATTGGCGGCCCACTCCGGGCACTATTCGTCGAGTTCCCCACATGTTGGGGAACACCAGATTGTTACCCGGACGACTGCGCGATAGTCATCTTCGGAGTCTCTGGAGAACCACGTAAGCACCCTTTTGTTTGTTTTGACAGTCGAATTTACACTTGGTGTTGCTTGACGATCTTTTGTTTTCTTCTATGGCAGCTCATTGTGAAGGAAGCTGCTCGTCTGGCAGAGCAAGTCCTTGCCATGGGTCGGCAGCATGCCCTATTGGACAATCACCACCACATCGTCGAAGGTGAGTTTTTGACTTTGTCTTTGTCTTTGTGAATTGTATGAATTCGATTGATGATACGCTCTGCACGTTGCAGTTGAACATAATGAATTACTTTTCCGTACCACTGCACTCGAGAAGACGCTTTCTGCAGCGACAAAGAGTCGCGACGAGGCAATCGTAGCCCTGGAGGAGCCGCGAAAGCAGGAAGCGGGTCTTCGTGCCTCCACTGCCGAGAGGGAGAAGTTGTTCGAAGAGCAACTTTTCTCAATTGCCAAGTCCCTCTCAGGTATCCTTTCAGTTGGATGCTTCATTGTTCTTTCTACTCTGACGTGTGGGAGTTGTACTAATACTTGTGAGTATGCAGATGCTAGCGGCCTGAGCTTTAACGCCCAGTCTCTTTGCTGCGCGGATGCATTGGCAGGCGCGATCGCTATAGTCGAAGACTGCAGTGTTTCCCTCTAGGAGACGCTGGGGAAAGCCAATGATGTGCTCAGTCACACGATCAACAACTCCCAAGGCCGGGCTGATCGACAACCTTGGACACCTAGTGGAATCCCTTGTTGGAGGTATTCCCGCGGACTTCAAGAACTCACAGCGCTCCGTCAGCGCCACCATGGCACTCGCGATGGTGCAAGCCCATGGCATGGAGATGGACCTTGTCGCTGTTTTTGAGGCGATGCCTGTCGATGCTGGAGGCCAACAGGTAGTGTTTGCTCCCTTCGCTGGTAGCTGCGCTAAATATGGTCCTCAACTCATTGAGACACTCGCCAAGTATTCTGAGGAGCGGCGGCGAGCGAAGGCGGCGAAGGCTGCGACATCTGGGGGTACCACCGGCAAGTCCGGGGAGTCGGAGACTGCCACAGATGCGATGAAGCCCCCGAAGCCAAAGTCAAAGTCAAAGAAACATGCTGCTCCTTAGTCTGTATATGTAATAGCTGTAGTGTTAGCCTTTGTGTTGGAACAATGCTTTTTGTGGAAGTGTCCCAGTCGAGACTTTTGATGTGCTTGAATGCATCAATGCCTTCTTGTCAATGTATTCTTGGTCTCTTATTTGTTTTTGCTTGGTTCGTGATAGGGTACATTGAGTGGCCCTTTGAGTGGTCCTCATGATCCTCCGCCCACCAATGAAAACTTGGCACAGCCGCGCTCAAAGGTGGAGGAGTTGTCTATGCTTTCGCGACTGCGTGATCGCATTAAGCAATTGGAGCGTGAGTTGTCCATCCTCCGTGGTAGCGCAGATGTGTGGAAGTCAAAGGCGGAGAAGGCCACCACCCGCGAGAAGTATCTCTTGGGGGAGGTGGCATAGCTGAGTGAGCAATTCAAGTGTTAGCTTTCTGCCCTCTTATCTTTTCTTTTAGTCAGTCGCGGCAACACCTTGTCTTCATACTTTGCCCTTTTTTGCTTGGTGTAGTTGTCAGTGCTCGTCATCCACAGGATGAGAAAGAACGGATTGCCATTCGAATGAATGACCTGACCCAGGAGCAACTTCAGGCGAGTGGGTACTTTTGGGTGGACCATGATCGTGCGATCGCACTTGCGACCCTGCTGGATCGTGCTTCTCGAGTACTTCATTTTTTAAAGAAGACACAGTCGTGCCTTAGGCATATCTATCAAACGATGTTTCCGCTGGATGCCATCCCTTCAAGCCTATTGGCTCTTCTGGCGAAGTTCCAAGATCTGAGTGCAGTTTGCGAGTGTGTGCGGCAGCAGTTAGTGGCTGGTGCTAAGGCTACTTTGTCACTGGTGCGACTGCACAGGCTAGATGTGGACGTTGCAACTGTTGCTGCTGGGCCGCCGACACCGCCGGAAGGTATGACCTGGAACATGGTTCCACATTACCAGACAGTTGATCGCCCAGCAGAAGAAATCGTCGACTTCTTCGAGGAGTAAACGAACGTTCTTCTATTGCAGCAGTAGCTTTGACTTGTATCCTGCGCATAATTGTACAAGTGTTGTAAAGTTCGTATGGATATGTTGGATGTAATTAATTTCTATTGACATGTGAAGAGCTTGCTAGCTAATATATTTTGCGAGTGTATTTGTATTCTGTAGTTCCTTTTTGTTAGCCTGACTTGGTGTTATCTCAGCGCCTTGCCAACATGTTAGGTGCGTTGCAACTGGGTTGGTGTTTATTAAGGGTTCGATTAATGTTGTGTCAGCTACTCGGGATACTGCGATTTGTTCGTAGAACGAGGATGTAAAGGGTGGCGCAGCCCCCGAGTGATAAGATTGTCGGAAAAAAGGGAAAACACAGGGTTTCGGGGCAATTAGCTTTATTTATTCGCGGAATAGTACGAGGTACAATGTGTGGCTAAGTAGCCTAGCTGAATAGCCTTATTTGTAATGTAAAAAATGACTAGGGGTAGAAACGACGCAGCTGTGCGACGTTCCAGGGGTTGGAGTATGCGACTCCTGTCTTGAAATCTTTAAGGCGATAGGCGCCACCTGGGATTACTTCTGTAATCATGTAAGGCCCCTCCCAGGGAGACTCGAGCTTGGGGTGCCCTTGTTGCTTGAGTCGCAGGACCAGGTCTCCTTCGACGAAGGATCTTGGGCATAGCCTTCTGTTGTGGTAGTTGCGAATACTCTGCTGGTAGATCGTTGATCTTTCCACTGCGATTTCTCGAGCCTTGTCAAGGAGGTCGACGGAGTCTTTGAGTGCAAGAGTTGACTCCTGCTCGCTATAGGCGACCACCCGCGGGGCTTTGTAGCGTACTTCTGCGGGTAGCACCGCTTCAGCATCGTGCACCATGAAGAACGGGGTATATCCCGTGGCACTGTTTGGAGTTGTGTGCAAGCTCTAGAGTACGGATTGCAGCTCGTCTGGCCAACATCCGGCGGCTTGTTCGAGTGGCCGGAGGAGTCGCTTCTTGATTCCGCCGCAGACGAGGTCGTTGGCCTTTTCAACTTGACCGTTGGTCTGTGGGTGAGCCACCGAGGCATAGCTTATGTTAATTCCTAGGTTTTCGCAGAATTCCTGGGACTCCTTGGAGGTGAAGTTCATCCCGTTACCCGTGATGATGTTGTGTGGCACCCCGAAGCGGTAGACAATGGACTCGAAGAACTTGACGACGCTGGCTCCTGATTGGTTTGTCACCGGCATGGCCTTGATCCACTTGGTGAATTTAGCAACTACGACTAAGAGGTACACGTAACCTCCTCGCGAGGATTTCGAGAGCTTGCCGACCATGTCGAGTCCCCATTGCGCGAAGGGACAAGCCAATGGTATTGGCCGGAGTTCCGCACCAGGTGCATGCGATTTGTCCACGAATCACTGACAAGCGTTACAGCGTTGGACGATGTCCTTGGCATCGCGCATGGCCGTGGGCTAGTAGAATCCAGCTCGTAGAGCTTTGGCGACGAGGGCGCGACTGCCAGCGTGGTGCCCACAGGTCCCTTCATGGATGTCGAGGAGGACGGCCCTTCCGTCCCTGTTGGAGATGCACCGTTGAAGTACTCCTGTGATGCTACGCTTGTATAGTTCGCCATTGATGACGACGAATGCCTTGGATCGTCGCACAATGTGTCGTGCATCAGTCGGATCATCTGGCAGTCTCTTGCTTAGTAGATATGTGATGTAGGATTGTGTCCAGGATGGCTCGATCATCATGACGCCCATTGGTCCTTCGAGTCCTGTGTCAAGCTCCAGGTCGTCGGGTGTCATTGGCTCATTGGGTGGCATAGCCCCCGAGTCTGTTGACGCGCTTGCTTTCTTCTCTGGAGCCTTTGGCTTGATGGAGCGTTCGCTGATGCGCTCGAGAAATACCCCAGGTGGTATGGGGGCGCAGGTGGAGCCAATGTTGGATAGTGTATCCGCCTCTTTGTTGCTTTCGCGGCCTACGTGCCACAGCTCACGACCATCGAAGTCCCCTTCAAGTGTGTCATAGAGGTCGCGATAGGCAATCATGTCATCGCTCAGTGCGTCGCACTCGTGCATCATTTGGTTGACCACTAGCTTGGAGTAGCCATAGATGATGAGCCTCTTGGCGCCACAGGCTTTCGCCATCCGCATCCCATGGATTAGAGCCTCGTACTCAGCTTGATTGTTAGAGGCAGTGAACTACATTCGCAGAATGTATTTCAGCTTGTCTCCCTGGGGTGATGTCAGTATGACACCTGCGCCAGCTTCGTCCTTTTGTTTGGACCCATCAAAGTGCATTGTCCAGAGATAGGACATATCTGGCTTTTCGGGGAGCTGGTTCTCCATCCAGTGCACGAGGAAATCTGGGAGGACTTGTGACTTGATCGCGTTGCGCTTTTCGTATGTGATGTCGCATGGATACAGTTCGATTCCCCAAAGCGTGACTCTCCCAGTGGCATCAGGGTTATTCGGGATGTGTCCGAGCGGGGCATCGTTGACCACTACAATTGGGTGCTCCTGGAAGTAGTGGCACAGTCGCCTGTCTATCATGAAGACGCCATACGCCAGCTTCTGGTAGTGCGGGTACCGCTGTTTTGTTGGCGTGAGCACCTCGCTGAGGTAGTAGACTGGGCGTTGGACCCCGTGGACCTTGTTTACTTCGGCTCGTTCTACCACAAATACCGTGCTGACCACCTGGTTGGTGGCGGAGATGTAAAGCAACATCGGCTCTTTTTCGCGTGGAGTCACTAGTACTGGCGAGGTAGATAGTAGACGTTTGAGATCTTTGAATGCTTCTTGCGCCTCGTCTGTCCACTCGAACTTGTCAGTTTTGCGGAGAAGTTGGTAAAAGGGCAGTGCCTTTTCGCCCATTCTACTGATGAATCGGCTGAGCGCCGCGATTCGTCCAGCCAGTTGCTGGACGCCTCTTACGTTCTTCGGCTTCTCCATGGCCAGTATGGCCTTTATTTTCTTCGGGTTTGCTTTGATCCCTCTTGTGGAGATGAGATACCCGAGTAATTGCCCAGATGGTACACCGAAGGCGCATTTGTCCGAATTGAGCTTGATCCGGTAGCGGTCGAGGTTGGCGAAGGTCTCGCGTAGAACGTCGATTAGCGAGGCTTCCTCTTTTGTTTTGATGACGATGTCATCAACTTAGACTTGGATGTTGTGACCAAGTTGATTCTTGAGGCAAGCTTTCATGCACCGCTGATAGGTGGCTCCTACATTTTTTTAGCCCGAAGGGCATCGTGTTGTAGCAGAACACGCCAAAGGGCGTTGTAAACGCCGTTTTCTCTTGGTCTTCCTCCTTCATTTGAATCTGCTTGTAGCCTGAGTAGGCATCGAGGAATCAAAGATGCTCACATCCCGCGGTGGAGTCGATGATCTGGTCAATTCACGGCAACAGGAAGTGGTCCTTTGGGTAGTGCTTATTCAAGGAGGTAAAGTCCACAGACATCCGTAGGATATCTGTGTCTTTTTTAGGCACAAGCACCATGTTAGCGAGCCAAGTGCTTTCCTTAATCTCGCGTATGAATTTGGCGTCGAGGAGTCTGTTGATCTCCATTCCGACTGCCTTTTCTTTTGGTTCAGACAGTCACCGAATTGTATGCTTGACTGGCCTTGCATCTAGATTTACGTTGAGTGAGTGCTCGGCGAATTCCCTGGGAACTCCTGGCATGTCCGCTAGACACCAGGCGAAGATCTCCTAGTGCTCACGGAGGAATAGGACGAGCGCGAGTTCCTATGCGGAACTCAAGTTGTTGGCGATAAGGGCCGTCTTGGTCGGGTCCGTTGGGTGAACCTGGACCTTTTTCATGAGCACCGATGAGTCAAAGGACAGGTCGGGTGAACTTGGCCTGCTCAGGGGAGGTAGACTGTTGTCTATCGACTCCTTCAGTCTTGCGAGTTCCTCCTGCATGCCGAAGGACTGGGAGATTCTGTTGAATTCCCTGTAGCAGCTGTCAGACCTCTCGAAGTTGCCGTTGATTGTGATTACGCCGTTTGGACCTGACATCTTCATCTGCAGGTAGGCGTAGTGTGGCACTGCCATGAACCTCGCGAACACGACACGTCTGAGGATACTAATGATATTGTGAAGGACAGTCGACGACCTCAAAGTCGATGCGCTCTCGTCGAAAGTTTTGCGGCTTGCCGAAGATGACGTCGAGGTTGATTTTGCCCAGGGGATATATGCCTTTCCCTGGGACGATGCCGTGGAACGTCGTGTCTGAAACTTCCAGACACGTTAGAGGGATCCTCATCGCCTGCAAGGTGCTCGCGAACATGAGGTTAATGCCGCTGCCACCATCCATAAAGACACGATAATGTCGAAACCCACAATTTGCGCCTCGAGTACGAGGGGACAGTGGCCTGGACGAGGAACTTGGTGCGGGTGGTCACGCCTGTCGAAGGTGATGCAGGAGTCGCTTCCACTAAGGTACTCAGTGGTGGGAGGTGGAGAGTTTATCGCCAAGTTGACTTGGAGAGTGATGGCCTTCTGTACTCGATTTGAGGGACGCCCTTTTTGGATCATCCCCATGTTGTCCACGGCTCGTGGGTATGGTTCGCCTCCGTGATTCTACACCGGTGCGGCCACGGGCGGTGGTGGTCCGGGCGGTGGTGGAGGAGCTCCATGTGCCACAACGTCTGGGGCGGCTCCATAGCCCCTGTTGACTGCGTCGCGATTCATCCGGGCCAGGCCTTCGTGCTGTTTGAGTAACTCGCGGCACTCCTTGAGAAGGTGGCTGGATTTCTTCTTTCCATCGTGCTTGTCGATGTAGAAGTGAACGTTGCAGGGCCCGGACAGTTTGTCCTCGATAGATGTTGCGGGTGCCTCTTCGCGAGTGTGGCGTTGCCACACCTGTGTGGTTTTTCCGCTGTCGTGGTATCCACCACTGCGGTATCCGTTGCTGTGGTTGTCGTCATGTTTGTCGGTGTAGCCGACTGCGACCATATTGACTTCGTCACGGTCATCGTAGACACGCATTCGATGTTTGCTTCGGTGATCGCGTCTGCGCCCAAGGTCGTCGTCGTCGGAGTATGTGCGGTTCTTCACCGAGTCTTCTCCGTCAGCCCACCGATTCGCGATTTCCATCAGGTGGTCGATCGTTTTGGGCTTCGAGCGGCCCAGCTCCTCCCTGAGCTCTATGCGGCGAATGTCGCCATTGAACGCGTTGATTGCTCAGTCCTCCGAGATGTTTTCTGCGGAGTTCTTGATCATGGACCATCTCTGGATGTACGAGCGTAGCGATTCGCCCGATCTTCGCTAGCAGCTTCTCACCTCTTTGATTGATGCATGCCTTTTGTAGGTGCCCTTAAAATTGCGCACGAAGCTGTAGACCAGCTCTTCCCAGTTGTGAATGGATCCGCGCGGGAGATTGTTGAGCCATGCGCGGACGGCTCCTTGCAGCTGTAGCTGCAGGCATTGCATGGCCGTGCTTCGACTCCCGCCGTGTAGTCTGACGGAGGAGATGTGGTCCTTCAACCAGATTTTTGGGTCCTGTAGATCGTCAAATTTTGGGTTCTCTGACGGTAGTTTGAACCCTTTAGGCATTCTCTTCTGCCTGATGGCCCTGCTGAAGCATCTGGCGCCGCAGAGCTCAGTCTCGTCCTCTTCTGAGTCAGTCGAACGAGCGCGTCTTGCCCTTGATTTGTCGATTTTGCGCTGCGTGAGGTCATCGCGCGCATCGTAGTCGCGATCATGCCGCCGTGAGCAGCGACACCGAGACAGATCGTGGCTATCGTCGCTGGACGAAGGCGAAAAGTAATGTTTTGCCAGAGCCTTGCTTTTCTTTGGCTCCGATGTAGGATCTTTGTCGAGGGATGCCTCGACTAGCCCCAAGCCCGCGATCGTAGATCGGTGCATGGAAGCTCGTGGATCTCTAGCTGGCGGCTGGTTGTTGAGGAGGTACATGGTGGCCGCCGTTACTGCGGCTTGCAGCGTCTTCGGGAGCATGTTGCCCCGTGTATCCACCGTCATGGAGCTGAAGTCGAGGACTTTCGCGGCCTCCACGCGGTCCTCCTCGGTGAGGTGGGCCAGTCGAGATCTTCTCTTGTTGGCCAGGTACTTGTTGCCTTTGGAGGAGGATCCTCCATGGAGGAGAGCCCGGCTCGCCGAAGGCTTGATTCGTCCGCCGCTTTTTTACGCGCCTCGAGTTGCACGATTGCATGTAACTGGCGTCTGTATTCGTCCTTCAGTAGCCAATGGTAGCCCATCATCATGTCTTGCAGGGAGTTAAGGGGCAGAGGATTGCCTCGCAAAGCTTCTCGATAGCGGGCCCACTCGTTGTCATTGAGCTTGATCACCACATGCTCTCCAGTGTGTTCATTCACTATGGTCGGTGGTTCTCCTGCCGCTCCATTGTTGAAGGGCGCGCCGTTGCCACCGTTGGTGGGGCCGCCGTTGGGCATACTGCCGTTGGGTGGCCCAGTGCCGTTGGGCGTGCTGCCATTGGGCGGTCCAGTGCCAGATCGGGTGCCAACGTTTTCGCGATTGGCGGTGGTGTCGCCTGCGTTGATGACTGCGCACATGAAGTGGTTAGGGAAGCTGTTGCTCCCGCAACTTTCAGATCCAGAGCCGTAGGCTCCGTCTTCAGTGGCCAAGTCACCCAGATCCGCGACTACTATCGCTGTCTGTGCTCCCAACTGTTGTTGAGGCGTTAAGCTCGCTAAGGGTGCCGATTGGTGGTGGAAACCATGATGCTGGAGCAATCGCAGGTGCCGTCGGCTGGTAAGGCATGCGAAGCGTGCCCATCTGACCAACCTGGAAGCGGAAGCTCCCAATCGCCAGACTGATTCCATCGCCCACGGACTCGAAAGCCGGGCGAGTGGCTGGCGTGTGGACGGTGAAGTCGAACGTGCCGAAGAACTGGCGAATCTCCGCTGTTGCGGAGTTGTAGATCGCGGTTGATGGGGCCGAAGAAGCCGCGACATCAGCACTCCCAGTTCCCACAGACGGTGCCAATTGACGAGGGTTTAACTCGTCAATGCCCATTGTTATGGACTTGGGTTTTGGAGAAGGAGGGAGCCCTGGAGGCATCAGTCGGCTAGCAAACAAGCACACAGGGATGCAAGTTTTACCCAGGTTCAGGCCTCGTAGAGGTCCCTACGCCTGCTTGTCTGCTCTTGGAATTAACGAAGGAATCAAAGATTACAGGGGCGCGCAGATGCGATCTGGCGAGAGTTGTGGAAACTAGGGTTGCGTGTATCCTCCTCGCTGCCCCTCCTAGCCTTTATATAGATAGGCTAGGTCTCGGGTAGCAGGTCGAGTCGGTTACAGATTAGGGTTTCCCCTTTGAACTTTCTATCTTAAGCTTCTTCTTGTCTCGCAAGCAATCGAGAGTCCGTGGGCCACTCGAATTCTCCATTTGGGCGTTGGCAACGCCATGGGCTTCTGCCGTATCTGGACCGTATATACCAAATTCGAGTACCTGCAGGGTATACCCATGTCTCTCTCTCTCTCTCTCTCTCTCTTTGCCGCTCTGTGCCTCGTAAATGTCTAGGAGGCCTCCTCAGTTAGTCCCTACAACACTAGGGCCTAGGTTCACGATGGTCCCTGCCCTCGCACGCTCGGTATTGGCAACACTAGTATATGCCTTTGTCCTCCTGAGTTTGACAAACTCAGATCGACGCCTCGTCTTCATCGGCATCGACAACATCCTCTTCAACATCGACACCCTCTTCTACGACTGTCTCAACTGCGTCACCGACGAGTCCTTCTTTGTATACTCAGTTCTGGCAAAATCGGACTATCCCTTCGTCCTCGACGTGTGCCTATTCCTGGCAAAATTATGGTTGCATATCGTCCTCCCGACAGATCGGACTGCATCACCATCAATATTGGTTTCCTCGATGACTACCATGACGCATCTCTGTCGCTCTCCTCGTGTACTATGCAATGCGGCCTCATGCGCTTCCACCTCGACAGCGGCACCTGACCACGGTATCGACCATGGCGACCCCCTCGTACGGCTACCTGTCTTGTACTCCAAGTTGATTCGGTGGACCCATATATACTCGTCTGCGAGGCTCAATAATATGTCCATCATATTACTTTAGACCTATTAATTCTTACTACGGTTCCTTTACCCTAACTTTAGGAATTAGGAATACAAAATAAACAAAAATTGGGACCCCAAGTATTTCTTTCCCTAAATGGTGAACAGGGAAGGAACATTTTAAAGATAAGTGCTTCTTTTAACAAAAGGACCAAAAATCGACGAGCATAGTTATTTTGTTCATAAATTAAATTTAGTTCATATGACTATGTTATCTAGTTTTTATCTTAAACGCTACTATCTTCTAGATCTTGACTTTAAGTCGAACAATAACCTTATAAACATAAAAGGAACCAACTGGATTGGGATAGAAAAAGTATATGAATATGATCTTATAAAAATAAAAGGATCCAACCTTATAATCCATATGTTGAACCATCTAGATTTGCAAATAAACAATAAGTGCTCCTTTGATAAATATGATAGAAAAATTATATGAATAGGAAACATATAGGATTGGGATGTAAAGTCTACTTTAATCTTATGAGAAAAATAATTCTCTTCGATTATAGTGAAGAAATTTCCCGTGAGGTCCAACCTAATATTTTTCCTTTAAAATTAACATTAAAAAAGTTCGTATGTGATTACTCCCGATGGAGTATGATCCTATGAATAAACAACTTTTACAAGAAATTTTTCATAGGATATCAATCCTACACAATCCTATGAATCAAAAGAGCCCCAAAGTCCACATTCTCACGAAAGCAGAAAAGTCTCTTAAAGAATGTAAAATGCAAGTGTTTAGAGCAGAAAGGAGATGTCCATTTTTTTCTTAGACATGGGATTGTTGATTATTTTGTAACTAGAGTGCTTAATTACACATTCATACTTAAAATGTGTTTATGCATTTAAACAATGATAAATAATACATAATAAACCATCAAATCACCTACAAAGAGGTGTTTGGATTTAAGGACTTGTAGTTTATGTAAGTGTTAAATGATGTGGCACATATGCTCGGCTTTGTTTGGTACTCCCTCCGTCCCAAAAATGTAAGACTTCTAAGATTAGTCAAAAGTTTATATTTTATAAGCTTGATCAGGTTTATACACAAAAATATGAACATCTACATACTGAATCAATATTACTACATTCATTGTAAAGTATATTCTCTCAATGTGTCCACTCAATATTGTAGATATAGATACTATTTTCTAAATATTTGGTCAAAGTTATTAGAATTTGACTTTTGGCTAATCTTAGACGCCTTACATTTGAGAGGGAAGAAGTATTATTGAGGACTCAAATATATAATAATCCCTCTGTCTTAAAAATGATGTCATGGATTTGTCTAGATTCGCATATATGTAGATGTGTTTTAGTGTTTAAACACATGCAAACTTAGACAAATCTAAGATATCATTTTTTAGGACGAAGCGGAAGTATATTGTTGTGGCTAGACACCATGCCCCTTTTCAAAAAAAGGTATATTATGGATGATAATAGCGGTGATGGTACGTCATACTCCTTCCTTTTATAGTTAAGTAAACCTCTTTCCTAGTAATTAATAAAAGGTCCTCATAAATAGGTCTGTTTTTCGAAAAGGGAAGAAACCCCGTCCTCTAGATATAGCCATTTTACTGCATATAAGGGATGACAAGCACGAGTAAAATACTCAACGGTAAGTTTTTCCTTTGAGAACGGGGGCTGGAGCCCTAGTAGGTAGCCCTACATCTAGAGATACCGTGCTAGACCCATGTCCTCGAATACCATATAAACCCGGCTAGATCTATGTCTTCTTTGGGGTAGTGAGCCAACGAGCTACATCCTAAAATCAGAATAAGGTCCTTCCCACCCTATTCTGCTCCGGTGGTGCGCTTATCACAGAAGGAGAACACGTGAAATCGTGTGTCTGGCAGATCTCCTAAGATCCGGCCGATTTTCGTGTACACTAGTGTGATTTCAGGCATGTCACTTTCGATCTACGGTTGTCATTGTTGGTGTAATCCAACAACAGATTATTAGGGTGTGCCTCAAGCAGCATAGTAGAATAGACCTTAGCGATTAGTAAGGGAGTGTATGCTGCCTTATGAGCGAAGATCGCGGTACACTAACAATAATTAACACGCCAATATTTTTTGAATAGGTCCGAGCCTCGTGGTGGGAGCACAACTTAGTCCTATGTTAGAAGAGTGTCGTAAGAAGAGGTCTTGCTAGGCGCTACACTTGTCGGCGTTGGCCCGAGTTGCCGTGAGCTCCCCAAGTCCAACACTAGATCTCTTATATTAGTTGGGAACTTGGAGATCTAGCTCTCCTCCTCTTGAGTTTTATATAGGTAAGATTGAATGAGTACATGTCTTTTGGATCTATTTATTGGGAACCTTGTCAAAATGACCAAGGAAGCTCTCCCACCTACAATGTGGGAGGGTTGATGGGATCATCTATGGTCCACAAGTTCATGGTGGACTAAGGAAAGGAAATGATCCATAGTTCATGGTGAACTAGCACACCTAACACTATTAACTAATGTGTTTCTTTCTCTTGGGCTCTCATATTTGACTTCCTCTTTTGTTAAAGTTCTTTTCTTCGACTTGTTGACCTTAACTTGAGGCTTGGACCTGTGTTGACTTTCTTTGACCGTTTTGACCATGCCACCTAGGACCGCTTGGCGTTCCCGGTTAGGATTTTTTCTATTATGGTTGATGTTCTGGTGCGTTAGTCCTTTAAGGTCTTAGCGCAACAACTTCTTGTCTATCTACTACAACAAGATTTGACCGGTTCCGGTGATGGAAGAACGAGGATGGCGACGTGTCTTCGGCTCGCGTTAATGTTTGTAGTTGTCGATCACTAATTAGTCTAAAGACCTATTTATAAACTTTACTATTGTCTTTTATATGATTATTATACTCCCTTTGACCCATATTATTGTTCTCAATTTTTTCTAGATTCGGATGTACCTAGTTAAGAATTTAGACTAGATGCATTTGTATCTAGATAAAGTTGAAAACATTAATATAGACCAGAGGGAGTAATATAATCGACAGAATTTTCGCAAAAAAGAAAGATTGTAAAACACATAGGGGAGCTTGCACACCCATTGGGCAGTAACGCGTTCGGCAGGTAAAACGTTGAAACTTGCGAAGTGTAAGCATACAATCATATAATCTGGCCTGGTGTCACGAGAGAATCAATCACTCAAACTTTACCCAATCTATCAGCATCACCGAGACCTTATTCTGTGCAAGGTTGGCAGAAAAGGAAGATTTCCGAGCACGCGGAATGCAAAACAATCTGGACGATTCGGAGGGGCCACCGTCCTTTCGGAGAACACCGGACACTCGAAAGGAATAGCCGGGTTTTTTTTTTTTGGAGGAGGAGAGAAAGAAATGCAAGATTCGAAGGCGACGTGAGCTGAGCGATGAGGAGACAATCGATCGGCCGGGCCCGGATGGAATACGCCGAGTGCCGACACCGCGAGCTAGGGTGGCCACGCTGCAACGGGACAAGTGGATGACAAGGTGCGCTACGTCTGCGCCTACCAACTGCTAACATGTGCATGTGCTAAGCCAATTAATGCGGCATATGACACGAAGAATGGTTCACTCATGCGGGCGCACATGATAAGGGCGTGGGTGACGGAAGTGAGGCTGGCTTGTACGCGTCCCAGCCACGGGTGTAGTCGTGGCGAAGTGGACAAACGAACGCGACGAGGCCGCGGTGCTGCCGCGGTAATCTCGCCGTGTCTTATTCGTGGCTGACGTAGGCTCCTCTCGTGCTGACAGGCCGACGACACCTATGTGTCGTAGACGCGCACGTAGCAGTCAGTCGCCGTCGCCCACGTCATCAGTCTCATACTTGTTGGGATGTCGACTACAACTGTGCACTGAGAATGATGGTCAACCGCGTAATTGTATCGTAAAATAGAATATTCGATTTTAAGGTTTAGTTATGCGACATTTGTTTCGTCCCGTCGCTTGTACAACAACAAAAATGTACCGTAAATCAGATTTTACAAACAAACATCTCAAACCAATTCTCAGATATTTCAAAGTTTACAACAGCACTTAGTTTAAACAACACAAACGAACGAAAAATAAACATACTAGGCTTCATGACGTTTAGCACCATCATTCGCAACAACACTTACAGCAGCTCTGCGAGCTTTCCTTGCCTCGAGGATCTCTAACCTTCTATCTTCCCAACACTCTTTTATGATCGGATCCATCTTGTCAGGATCTATAGTCATCACTCGTGTTTCATCGGCAATCACTACTTTCCCAGCCTTTTCCTCTTCGAGACGAATCCTCTACCCTTAAACTCAGCTTTGCGCTTCTTATCTTCACGAGTTGCAAGCCACATTTTTATCTTGGTCTCTTCTCTCTTGTCAGCTATCATGAGCTTGGTTTCCATTTGTTGCTGTGCTACTAGCGACTTGTGCTTCATCATTTCATCCATCTCGTCCCTCAACTTTTCGTGCTCAATCTTTCTCTTTAACTCTTCTTTCACCTTCTTTATACAATCTGGCCTTTTTCTTTTGGCTGTCTGTTCATCGCCATCCTCTTCATCTTCTTGCTCCAAGTTTATTGTTGCGTCGTTTCTTCGAGGCAGTGCCTCTCGATCCTGTACCCTCCACTTATCACTGTCCTTGAGCAATTCCTAGCAATGATGGAGAGCAAATGGTTTATTCCTCGATGCGGCCATGTCCTTTTATCTAAATTGTGCAACCTTGTCATATTCATCAATGTTGACGCCGCTTGGGGGATGAGTCTTCACTTGCTCATAGGCGGCACTCCAACGACCGCAAGATTGTTTGACTGTATCCCACCGACCGCGGAGAGATCTCAATGTAAGAATGCTTCCTTTCGGAACTAGCTTGAAAAAATTGTCCTCAATCCGCTGACCATACTTCTTTCGAGATTGGTCACTCCTGGTGACTGCATCCATGGACACACACTCCCAAGCCCGGATCAATGTTGTCTCTTCGTCCACGGTGTAGTTGGTAGATCTCTTAGATTTCACCTTCTCTTAGGCAGCATCGTACGCCTCCCCGTCCACCTCTTCTAGTTCATCGTCTTCCCAGTCATCAGTCTCTCGCACTTCTTCCTCCGTTCCACCGTCGCTGGAAGCAGCAGTCCTAGGCTCGTCAGGTAGGGGCAGACCTCCGTTGACGTTCACCTGGGCGTCGTTCAGCATGTCAAAGAACGAACACAGAACCGAGAGAAGATCCTCGCTACGAACACCCAAAATATGGTGATTTTCAGGAAATTAATTTCTACACGGCATCTGCGACATATCTAGGACGAATGTGATTGCAATCAAAACTACACGAAAACATACCTTCCGAAAACAGGGCGAATTGGGTGGCCAGTCGCGGGGGAGGCGTCGTCACCGGTGTGCATGCCGAGAGGGGCTTCCGGCTCATGGTTCTCTTGGGTTTCTTGCCGGATGGGAGTTTTGATCCGCTGATTTTCTTCCTACCGCCGAAAGGCCGTATGGGGCCACTCGAACCACCGGCAGCGCAGGGCTGCGCTGCTAGTCGCTTCCTCGTCGGTTTTGCCATCGGCGCAAGCGCAAGGCTTTCATCCACGACATCCATGACGGGAGGAGTTGCCGGCTGGGCTTCCGCTGTAATAACCCTGATTTTCAGGTTATTTATAAATTTAAGTTAAGTAAAATTAGACTTCTAAATATTTTGATTTTTTTGCTAATCTTTAGTGTTTAAACCGGTTGTTAAAACGTGCATGCAACAAAACTAGAGAAACTAATCTGTAGAAGAAAAAAATAAAACTAGACTAGCTAGACAAGAATGCATGTGTCGTTTGGAGCTTTGCATGCATGAAGATAGAAGTAGAGTAGTATTAGACTACTAGTACGATCGACATTGCACAGTTAATTAGGAGAGGCAACGTGTCTTAGTATTAGGGTGCAAATGATTTGCTGGCAGCATTCTAGTGACTGAGTCATAACCTTGTCGCGTGGACTGCTACTTGGTGGACAGATGGTAGGAGCCTCACGATCTAGGATGTCGGCTGGCAGTTGCTTCGCTCGAAGCGGCAAGCGGCCAGATATTTTGGCCAAGCACCAACGATCCTCTCCTATAAATACTAGGCATTTGTGCACTCTTCGTACACAGCTCAAACGATTGATTTGGTCCGGCCAGTGAGAGCAGAGGTCGTGCTTAAATGAGAGAGAGACTTCCCACCATAGCATCGAGAGAAATATTGTTAGGGCATGTATAATGGGGACGCTTAGCACGGACGCTAAGCTAGATTCTCTGGTGGTTAGGCCTGAATCTCATCTGATTCCTGGATATTTTCTTGCGTCGACGTTTAACCAGGCGTCGAGCGCTAGGACTCCTTTTCTACCGCACGACCCAGCTCGGTAGCTATCGCTAGCTACCCAATCAAGCGACGCGCATTGGGAGCCTAGACGGTTAGCTGATAATCTGATTTTCTGGTATTTTTTTTGTTTCATCTAAGCATCCAACGAAGCGTCTACCGATGTAAATGCCCTTAGTGAGTGAGATATTGGTGGTCATATATATCCATGCATGGGTACATGTCTAGAGGCGACGGAAATATAGTGGGAGGTGCAGTCGAAGTGTTGATTCATCGTAGTGGATGGGCGATATGCCGACGTATTTAGATGTATATATCTTGGATGAGGAGCGTAGATGGAGGCGCCGGTGAATTTTAGAGGAAGCGTTGTTGAAGTTTGGAGAATAACATTATACTGTTATGGTTTATTTGATCTTGGTTTTCTCGTGGGAGATATATTGATTTCTCTTATTATTTCAGGAAGACATTTTTAATTCAGGCAAGCTTTTTATACCTCTTTCATATACTTTGTAAAATATGTTTTTGTTAAATCTAATATATTATTTGAGATATGAGAGATGTTGGATATTTTCTTTGAAATATTCGTGGGCTAATACGCCGGTGTCGGTATGCGATGATGGATCCGTCGGAGCCACCGATACGAACCGGGTATATGGCATGAATATGTTTTGGTGAGTAACATCAAAATTAATATGAATGTTTTTTTGAAGTAAAACTTGGTGCTACGAAGGTAATCGTATTGTACCGGTCACAGTCCAGGTACGGGACTGGCTGAGTTCTCCGCTGGGGACGGTCCTGAAACGGAACATGTTGGTGATGGATCCGTAGGAGCGATCGACATAAGTAAATTCAGGCGTCCGGGTTCTAGTGGGTTAAAGGGCTCTGCTCTTCTAGAGTCCTGTGTGGTTCTAGTTGAGGCTGTCAGCGTCGGAGTACTCCTCTACAGAGTGTAAAAGTGTTAATATTAACCCCTGTGACTCTCGGGTTTGGGAATGCTTACTTTCATGTGTGGCACCATGCATTTTAAAATTGTCTAATTACTTTATACATATGTTTTTACAAAAGAAAGTCTATTTTATAATTTATATGCCTGTTGTATGATTGGTTTGCTGAGTACTTGTCGTACTCACCCCTTGTTTCCAATATTTTTATCAGAGTTGCGCTGCGGAAGATATCGTCGTCAGAAGATTAGGCTGGACCAGTAGACGGGAAGCGATTTAGAGAATCTAGTTGTACTCCTTTGTAGATGTGAATAAAACTATAATAAAATGATGTTAGGGAGCTTCTCGAGATCCACTGTACCAGCTGATAGCTGTGTTTTTAGCCTTATGAGTATATAGGCCTCTAGGTCTATATAAGCGTGGCGGTTGTCATTCTACCGGGCCGGGTTTCGGGGCGTGACATCCGTCGTGGAATCGGTCGGCTGAGGCTGGGGAGTGTTCATGATGGTGGCGGTGTGCGACGGGGCGGCGGGAAAGGCTAGAAGCGTGATGAGGAGATTGGAAAATGGCGGCGGCGACGGCAGGGATGGAAATGTCTCTGGTGCCAAGCGAAAGGCAGGATGTGGTTCACCATATCTGCAGCCCTCGGTACGGGAAATATGCGGTACATAAGCGAGCTTTTACGGTGAACCGTAAAAAAAATCACACCCGGTACGTTTTAGGATATCTGGAATGGCCATTTTTTCCGTCTCGTATCACAAACTGACGATTATTTTGCGGAACAAGGTCGAATCTCTCTTGTGCAAACTATAGTTTGTTATTATCTCGGTTTCGCTATACGGGGTAGTGAACTCACGGTCCTTTTGTTTTCAGTTTTTTCTCCTCGTGGGTTGAGTTTGTACTTCACTTAGCAAGAGCCCACCAACGACTGCATTTGATTCGAGCCCGGTCCAATTTGACATCCGGAGATTTTCAGTTCCAAAAAGTTGATCCAGTGATTCTCATCAAGAACAAAAAAAAAAAAACCTGGTCTAGTACAAAGTGCGGGTTTAAGTCTTTTTCCCAAAGATTTTCTAATTTACTTAGAAAATAAATTTCCGTATGAATTGTTTGATTTGCCTCTTTGGTTCGGAGGACATTGGAAACACATACGTAGGAAAAACATAGGATATGGTGTTGTGGTTCATGAGTCTAGATGCACCTATTATAAAATGTATTTTTTAACGCATTTCAAAATATTAAAAAATTACGAAAAAAGTTTTGGATGTACATCAGGACATCGTATGTTCCCAAACAAAGTTTGACAGAAATAGTACAATTTATTTGGCATGTGTAAAAAAATAAAAATATTTCATGAAAAGTCATGTTCGAGCATCGAAATTTGTCTTTTTATGCATAACAAAAAAATATTTCTTTTTAAAAGTTGTGTGCGAACATGAGCTGAATTGGATTTTCATGTAATAGAGGTTGCTTGGTTGCACCATCTATAGGAAAGACATAGTAATTACCGAGTGAAGAAGTGTATGACAAAGTTGTTCTTGAAGCAAAGGAAAAAATTCATGAGGTTAGACTCCGAGGGAAATTTTTCATGGAATTCTCAATCATACAAAACAAACAAGACTATTGGAAAAAATTCCTAAGGAATGCAAAATTAAAAAATTGCAGTGAATATTTTGAACCAAGTAGGCTTATATTCATAGTAAATTCAACATCCGCTCAATCCTCTTGGTAAAAATCCTTCGCTTTACCGGTGGCAAAACCGGACAAATTTTCAAATAAGGGGCTTCTGGTATGAAGGATTTTCAAAGGAATTTGTAGGACTGCATTCCGTAGGAATATTTCTAGAGAGTAAGTTCCAAAGGATTGGGTCCACCAATTTTATTATGGATTGCTTTCATTCACATCAATTCCATCGGAATTCTAGCAAAATGTTAGACCTTTTGGAAAAATTTATATATGCCGGTGACAACAATGTCATGTACACAATTATATAGAACACTTTCCTTGGGAGAGAGGATTTGTGGCTCCCAAGCTCCTGTGAGCTTGGTATTTGAAAATTTATTTTGGGTATACATATTTGTGGGCTGAATGACCGTCGCAAGTTTCGGTAAAAAACTCGTTTCGTTTTGGGTTATAGAAAAAAAATCCCAGCTGTATATAGTATAGATAAGCACGTATGTCTATCAGATATTTGTATTTTTTATATTTGGCAAAATAAAACATGTTTTTATCTGAAAATTCTTGCGTGCCTTAGGAATATATAAATCTTTGTGCTTGATTTTATTCATATATTTAGAGCCATAAAAATGCTTTTTTTTTCAAAGAACGAGCTCCGGTGAGCTTGGGAGCCACTGACAGTTTTTGTTTCCTTGTTTTTTTTTTGGAACCAGACAAATTCATAGGCTGATTCCTACGTTCTCAATTTATGTAAGATTCCACATGCCATGGCAATTTGATTTTCATGTGTTTTCATATTCATGTGTTTTCCAAATCTTGCAAACTAAATAGGCCCTAAAAATCAAAGAAGTTATTTAGGCCTCTTTTGATTCAAGGGATTTCCAAAGCTATTTTTGGAGAATTCTAACCCTTCAAAAAAAATCCCGCATAGTCGTTCAATTTGTATGGTTGCAACCCATAAGAAATTTTCTATAAGATTCATTTGCACCAGATTTGATAGGAAACCTGACACCACTTTAACCTATTGGGCAAAGTCCTACAATTTTTGTTAGCACAATCATGTCCATGCAATCCTACTATATTTAAGATGACATGACACTATATTCATTTCTTGCTACTCTATAAATCCTATAGCTCAAAGAGGCCCTTTAGTATATCAATATCAAACAAATCATTTTCATGTCTCCTGTTGTAGTTGTGCTGGGCACAACTGTATATTATCAATTCCAAATTATCCAAACCCTACGAGGAGAAACAATCTTGGAATAGTGGTGAGTAGCATTGGCAACACAACTATGGCATGCTGTGAAATTGCAAACAGTCAGAAAAGGAACTCCAGAAAAGAACGCGGTGGGCATGTAAGATATCCTATAGTTGGGAAGACATAGACCAAGATACCAATAAATTTGTTGTGAGGAATTTAAATTGGCCGGCGAGGTGGTACATGTATAGGACAAACCCAAGTGAGCCCATGTTCCATTCGTTACATAATTAAATACTAAGTTCTCAATTATTACCAAAACATAATACAATAGAGCTTGGATGTCATCCAACAAAGCTCCATCTATCCATGATATTCTCGAGGTGTTACCCAACCAACTATTGTGTATTTTCCTTGGTCAGACTAGCAAACTACTTGTCACTCAGGTGTTGGAGTTGTGAGGGCATAATTTAACTCAGCGGGATTCATAATCTGATGCTCATATTTAACACAAGGAAGACATTTTCATTATGAATATAGTCCAATTCATGGAATTATTCCTAGTCAGAATTTGCGGGATTATGTATTTCTATAATCAAAAACATCTTACCCAACTTATTTTAGATAAAGGATTTCACTTAATTAAGCCCTAAAAGGTTCACATGGTAGTCACATAAAGCATGATTGAGTTACCAACTTATGATTGCATAACGCGTACCCTGGCCCAATGTTTATAAATAAAAACAAAGCTAAACATGCACTCAGAGGAGATGTAACACATACTACACATGAATGGGGGTGTATGTGTGGGTGTATGTGTAGCTGAAAATCATCGCAGCATCACCAGCACCACGTCCATGAGGGGCATATCTTTGGTTCCTAGAGTCTAGCGGGCGTCATTTCTATAACAAAAGCATAGTTTCGAAGACGCGGTATGTTCTCTAAGAACTATAGTAAGTTTATTGTGACTATTCCAAAGAGCCTAGCATTAGCTGCAAAAATAACCCATATATTTTGCCTAGATTTCGTAGAAAAGTTTCCAAGAATTGAGAAGAACCGTGAGAACATTTTCAAGCATTTCTTGCACACTCATCCATATAGCAAGCATAAAAGAGAGAAAATGTGATCAATATCCTCATGTCGACCACAAAGAGTGCACAAACCATCCAACAAACCATGTATTTTATGAATTTGAATACCATCTTACCTAACTCTAAATTGATAATTATAAAGCATAAAATTAGGAGGCATAGTTCATCATTGACAAGGATACTACTCACCACCAGTGTGGTCACATCTTTTCTACCTAGTATCGATTCGTTTGAAGGGATGAAGCCTTCTCTCTCAAAAAACATAGCTCACATTTTAGGGTATTGAAAACCTATTTTTAAAAATATTGTAAAAATTTATTAATTTGTTAAATAAATGCAACAATCACAAGACCGTGAAATCCTATAAAAAACGATATAGAGGTTCTTTTGAAGTTAAGTATGTAAATTATTCCGATTCCGTCCATGTCTTCGGTAATATAATTGTAGAATACTATACCTAGACAATCTAGACTAACGTCGAAGGTTACGAACAGGGGCGGCTCTATGTTTTGGAGGGCCCTAGATGAAGAAGACACATAGCCCCAAAGAAAACATAATACCGCATATAAATATAGTTACATATGTCTATTTTTATTCTCAAAATATTAAAAGATAAAATCCAACCAGACATCCTTAAATTGAATGGTACAGTAGAAAAATAAATATTAAGCACTAAAACAATATCATCCAATAACTAAAAAAACTAAAAGCAGACTTATGTTTTCTAGGAAATATTGGAGCACCTACAATTGTGAAAAGAATACTTCATCTATCGGGAAATGTTACTCAGAACTTGTCTAGTTTGTATGTACCAAACACTAAAACTCATCTAGATACAGGTGAATCTAGACAAATCTAGATCAGTTAATTTCGGAGCGATGGAGTACATTAAACTAAGAACACTAATCTCTAACATTGGAATCGGAATAAGTTACAACTTTTCTTCGAAATTCTACCAATCTATTAATAATCATCAACGGCACTACAAAGATCCTTAAAAGTACTCTCTCCGATTCAAATTAATATTTAGGACGTATCTAGCACTAAAACATGACTATATACATTCAGATCTAGATAAACCTTAGAACATTAATATGAATCAGAGGGAGTAATAGAAATTACAAAAAGGTTATTAGACCACATAGCAATGACTACAGACACTAATACGAGAACATACCATTTGCTAGGAAGAGGCGAGCAAGGGCATGGGGAGCAGAGCGAGGCATATATGGATTCCCAGTTCAATTGATCGATTTCCGGTACTCCTTCCGATCTAAATTAATGTTCTCTGATTTTTCTAGATTTAGAACGTATTTACTACTAAAATATGACTAGATACATCCGAATCTAGAAACTTTAATATGTATCGGAGGAAGTAGAAAATATCGATATCTTGTGTAGAGACTACATGCATGTGTGACTGGGCAGTGGAAGAGACAGAACAGCCGAACACCAACAATTGTCGAACTGTAGCACGTCTGCTCTCTCGTTGAATTTTTTTAGCCAACAACAATTTTTTTAGCCAACAAAAAACGATGGCGACAGAGATATTAAAAGATGCAACAATTATGCCCCCCCACACACACACACATGCATGGGTCCTAGGCCCTTGCACATGGTTGCCATGGGTCAGAGCCGGTCCTAGTTACGAAGAGTTGCATGGCCTAGTAACATCAGGAGTAGGAAAAATGCTTTAGCGCACAGTGAGCGTGTACGCATCCCTCGATCTGTCAAAACTTTTTTTGCAATCAATTTATGTGAGAAAAAATTCATTAAATAGACCTTGACACCCATGCTATGACCGATATGTATCGGAGAGACCTATTTCTGCATGACATCATTTCACCAATAGGGGACCCCATCAACAAGTCATATGTTGAGCAATGGTTCATCTCATTCGAATAGGTGTCTAAACTACAAGTTATGTGTTGATCCATGGATCATCTCATCTCTCATCACCAACTCGGTTGATGAAAATAAATCAATGAAGAATGAAATTGTACACGATATGCCAACTAGGCTAGGCTTCCTCCCCCTTGGCACAGTGGTTGGGAGGAAAATAGGCTAGGAGACATTTTGGGCCAGTATTGGGAGGGGGGGCTAGGTAGAGGGAGGTTTTTAGCCAAAATTTACCAAATATGAAGATTTTAGTCAAAAAATCTTGGGACGGGGGGACGGTGCCCCCCTAAACTACACATAGCTTTGCCATTGGCTGTGTTGTCGCCAACAAGAAGTTGAGCAAAATTAATAGCTTGAAGGTGTGAATCCTCCTTATATGGCTTCCAGTAAGTTATGTCGAGCACGACATGCAAAACCTTCGCTTTCAGGACGGGAGGGCATCGACGTCCTTCCTCGCCACAACTTTCTCTAAGTCCCCAACTTATCAGTGAGTGACGCGGCATTGGCTGGTCTGGGATTATTGTCTCTGAATTAATAGTCATTTGCCATATTCTCTGAGATGGTTGTGGGCGTGGGTGATAAACTCGTTTGTAGTTGTGGATTTTCTCTAAGATGGTTGTTGTTGTGGATGTTATCTAAGATGCTCTTCGACCCGTTAGTGAGTGATGTCGCGCTGGACGATCTGTGATTTTTTGTCTCTGAGTAAACTTTTCAATGTGGTGTTGTAGTCATTTTTTTGCTCACATATATTGTTGTATATCATGTACTCCGTTCAGTTGGCCTACCATGTTCTATTGGCAGCAAAAGACAGAGAAGATGAAGCAACTAGTAGTGAAATGGGACATTCTAATATGAGAGATGATGAAAATGGAAAATATTATGGAAGCTTGATGTTCTACGAAGATTATGAGTTTATGGTGGAGAGTTCTCATAGGCATTTTGCACGATTACACATCTCTCACTAGGCGGCATGTCAAAGTTAATAGTACCTGCTTGGTTTGTAAATCAGCTTCACAATCCTTTTATCATGCTTTGGTGAAATGTGGACATGCGAGGTAGATTTGGGCATCCACTCATGACTTCTTCCATATGGAACTACCAAGATTTTACCCTGACTCATGGGTGATGGATGACTGAACTTATATTTAGTCAAGGGGAGCGTGAAATAGTAATCTCCATTACGTCTGCTATTAGGATTCTAACACACGGACCCATGATGACCATGACTATGATCCTAGTATCAACACGCATAGTATAGCCGAACCAATTGGTTATTTGAAGAAAAAGAAAGATGAGAAAGCAAACATTACAAAACCACTTTGCATTTGACAAAGCCCGGGACCACCAGGAGTGATAAACTGAATCCGAGATGAAGCTGGTGTGGCTGGAAGTTGTGGAGTTGTGAGAGATGAGAGGGGTTTTAGAGTTTCATGGTGTCATGTCTACCATGGTATTTCTTATCCCCCGATGAGTGAAGCTCCGACTTTAGAGATTATATTCGTTTTGTCGATCAAAGAGGCTATACAAAGATTATTTGTGAGCACAATTACGAACAGCTGGTGTAGCTATAGAAGTGAGGGAATTATCAATGATGGGCGTTCGCTCCTATTATTATCAAGATCGGTGAATTTCTTCTTATTTCGTGTTTTTTTATTTCAGTTTTCCTAGAGGAGCTGCCAACTATGTTGCTCACGAATGTGCACGCTATACATGTAGGCATAGAGATGCAAGTTTGGAACCTCTAGGGTACCCTCTATTTTAGTCTAGTTCAAACAAATGAACTAGTTTTCTCTAAAAATGATAATCTATGAAAATACAGTTCATTTTTTTTGTACTAGAGAGGGTAGAGGATACCCTAAGGTTACCCATTTGCATCCTTATGTAGGCATGCCTAGATTCAGATTGGTTAGATGCTTGTCTGATTTTTCTTGGTCGGAGCATTCGAGCTGGTTGTACAAACATGGTATAATCTGGGCTTCGAGCGTTGGCCAGCTAGACTAGATGAAGGGATGCTCTGATTGATGGGCTTGATGGCAGTAGAGGCCAGGAACTAGTTTAGCAGGACTCGGTGAGTCCATGTTACAAAGGGCTTGACGTTTTGGTACAACAGAACTTGGGCCTGAAACCAGATCAGAATCCTCCGTAACAGGAACTAAAAAAAAGGAGGAGAATATAATCCCCAGAAAGGTAGCCTAATCACCGGCCACAAGGTACACAGAGAAATCCATGCACATGCCGCCACCACGCGCCAGCATAGACCCTGTGCGACCGCACTTACTTACGCGCCGACGACCCTTCCACGTGAAGCGATGCCCGCACTCCGCACATAGGCCGCGCTGTGCAATCAATCTCGACTCTGAAGCAACCATCATACAGAGATCATGGCCAAAACCCCCTTTTAGCTGGATGTACCAAGCAATCCATGCGACCACGCACCTTGATAAAACCAACCAATCACTGGTTGTACGGATACTCGGGCCAGGGCCACGGAGAGCGTGAACAGCAAGCGTGCACACGCACGTACACAGTGTGCAGCGCCGGTGTGCGTTGAACCGAGCCGCTCTCGACAGGGCCAGCGCCAGTGTGCCCACGACCGCGACAGGTGTTCCTCCCATCCTTCGGCCTCCGCCGGCCGGCCCGCACGTAGCGGCACATGCGTGACGAGGAGGAGCAGTGATTGAAGGAAGCTGTGGCTTAGAAGCAGCACTGTAGTGATTGAAGGAAGCTGTTGTGTTTAACCAGCCCCGGACACAAACAAGGTGGCATGGCGGAATGGAACCAGGTGGACATCGAACCCAGCATCCGAGCGCAGCAGCAGCCCGTCAGGTGCCGGCGTAGCCTTTTATTTTTCTTGGCAAACTTGCCGGCCTAGTATGCATGGCGTGTGTCCTGACTCCTGCGCTAGCACGGCAACATGGAACGCAATGTGTAGGTCGCAGGATGATCGTACTTGCCATTTGCCAACACGTACGCAACAAGTGGCTCTGCCTGTAAATGCGTGATTACGTGTTGCCCGTTACAGCCGTAATAACGTAGTAGTACTACCGTAAAATAAGGTTGTAGAATGCACACTAGGATACTTCCTCTACACTAATATACGTAAGACATTTTGGCAATCTAATATAAAACGTTGACAAACTACAGTATGTCTTAGTGAACAGAGGAAGTAGCTTGCTATAAAGTCGCACGACTAGTACGTTTACACCTGCCCGTACGACATGCAGAGGCTCCGTGCAAGCTACTCTACGAAATATTAGATCCAAAGCAAGCTGGTACTACTACTTGTAACGGACATGGAGCCAGAGCTACAAGCCTACAGCTACGACGCCATGATCCAAAGCGAGGAAACAAGTGTAGTTACGGACCTACGCTACCAGTTTGAATGGAAGCCAAAAACTGCTGGTGAGATGCCAAACGGTGGGCTATTTTTCAAGGAACATAATGCGGCATACATAATGCAGACTGTATGGTGTACGTACATAGAGTAGTTTTTTTTTTTCACACTGCAATCCCGCTCTTTATTAATAAGACACATAGAGTAGTTTCGAACTAGTCACATGTACTGAGATATTTGCGAGCTACGTATTTTAATCCAAACCTAGTACTATTACCAGACACGCTCCTAGATCTACTGACCTAAACTACAATACCGTGGTCCAAGACTAGAGAGAAACAAGTGTAAGCAAAGCAAAGAAATGAACTGTATCTGACTGTTCGTAAAAAAAAAAAAAACTGTATCTGACTGCTACCGTAAAACATATAACACTGATTCTACTTTACCCTCAGGACCGGTCCCCTCGCGGCCCGTGTCCTCAGACGGACTCCGCTACAGTCTATAGGACCATCTTTTTTTTTTGAACGGGGAGCCCGAAGGGCATGGAAGCATTGTATTAGTCACAAACAGAGGAGGTGTACAATATTACAGAAGATCCCATAAAAAAAGGAAAATAACACATCGGTCCCGTTTTATGTGGAGAAGACCCCGCTGAAAGATATGAAATTTAATCAGGTCCATCCCTATCTCCTCTGCCGAGCCGGAGGTCAGCTGCGCCGCCGTCGAGCACCGCCGCGGGGACCGAACTACTTGCTTCAGTGCCGACGCTAGACGCGGCCGCTGACCCAAAAAGGGCCTTCGATGGAGGTTGAAAAGGTGCCTGAGCTCACCGGCTTAAACCCGCGGCACACAACCGCTGAGATGATGCTCGCCGATGTCGCTTCCAGCTCCGGCAAACCCCGATGCAAGAATCCTTGCAAGCTCCGTCGATGACGGACGACCCGCACTCCAGCAACACACTCCTTCCACAAGTAGGCGAAGTCGGCCAGAGAATGTCGGAACATCAAGAAAAATCTGCTGGAAGGGGAGAGACCGAAACTCCCCAGGGAACCTGAGCCGCGCTTGCCACTCGCTGGCACCACCGTCCCCTCCCCCGTCGCCACGGCCGGCCAAGAGAAACAAGGTGAGGCAGCAGGCAACCAAGCTGGCCAGAGCACCCAAAGCGCGCTTATCACGCGGGTTCGCTTGGAGTCGCATCCCCGGCGTCTTCGACCTCCGAAACGCGTCGGGAACCACCCATCACGGCCTCCTACCATCGCGGAACTGCGCCAGGAGGCAGAATCTGAAGCCCCCCATCCATGGTCACCGCCCCGCAGAAACCCATCCACCCCTCACCTCCATGGCCGACCGGAGGAGGGAGAGCAGGCGAGCCACCGCAAGAAAGGGGAGACGCAAAACCGCAGTGTCGGAAACGCTGCCGGCCGCAGCACCCAACTCTCCCCCGCCACCATGGTCGGTCGAGAAGTAGGGAACAACCCACAACACCACGAACAGCTGTAGCTGGACCTTATTTGAGGCAAGGCAGGCCCTCCACCGCCATGACACCGCCGCGCAGGCGTCAAGGAAGAAGGCGACCCCCAGCGACGGATCTGCCCCGGGATCCCGCGCGTTCCTCCTAGCAAGAAGCCAACTACCGGCACGAAGCCACAACGAAGACCTACTATCTACAGGGGCCCTCCGGCGTCAGGCCTCCGCCTCTCTCCACTGGCAGCGCCGACGAGATCGGCGTCGGCGCGACCCGGGGCATGCGGTTTCATCCTCGGGAACTGTAGCAGGGGGGAGGAGATGGGGGAGAAGGAGGTCAACATATAGGACCATCTTGAATAGAAGAAAATCCAAAACGGAATCTACCTCGGACCGGGGCCGCTTTTTTCCGCTTTGTCTTCGTTGGTTCATGTGGCGCAGTTGGAGGGAAATTTAAATCGCCAATGACATTCTTTTTACTACTCCTAATTTAAACTGAACGCCATTGACATCTGCACAGACATAAGGCATTTGACCTATACTTGGATTCAAATCAAAAGCAAACTTTTATATTGTGGCCTGCCGCTATTTGACTTGTACATACATACATACATACATATTCTTGTTCGGCCAACATTATGCTCTTGTCGAAGACGGAGGGGGCCGAAGATATTTCCGACTATAGACCTATTAGCTTGATCCACGCCATAGCTAAAATCATTATGAAGATGATTGCTATTTGTCTTGCTCCTCTCATGAATGACCTTGTCTCCAACGCCCAAAGTACTTTTATTAAGAAAAGAAGCATCCATGACAATTTCTTGTGTGTCCGCAACCTTGTGAGGAGGTTACACAAAAGCAAAATCCCCACGCTTCTCTTCAAGCTTGATATTCAAAAAGCTTTTGGCTCTGTAAGATGGAAGTTCATCCTTGAGCTTCTCAAGAGGAGGGGGTTCCCACCAAAATTCTGAGGTTGGATCGCCACCTTGCTTTGTTCATCATCTTCAAGATACCTCCTAAATAGAATAGTCGGTGCCCCAATAAAGCATGGCAGAGGTCTTAGGCAAGGAGACCCACTTTCTCCGCTACTATTCGTCCTCGTCATTGACCCACTGCAACAAATTCTTGTGTTGGACACGCATCATGAGCTCCTAACCAAGATTAGAGGAAGATGAAACATCTTCAGAACTTTGTTATATGCGGATGATGCGGCTATTTTTGTGGATTCAGAAAAGGGGGACATCCAAAACCTCTCCTCCATTCTAAATCCTTTTGGAGAGGTCACCGGCCTCCAAACAAATCTCCAAAAGAGCTTGGTGGTGCCCATTAGATGTCAAAACATTGCGCTTGACGAGGTGCTTAGGGGGTTGCCAGTGATCCGTTCCCCCTTCCCTTTGAAATATTTAGGCCTTCCACTTTCGCCGTGGCAACTTAAAAGGGTCGAATTCCAACCGCTTGAGGACAAGATGGCCGGTAAACTAGTTACTTGGGATGGCACTAGTCAAATCCGTCCTCACCTTGCAAGCCATCTTCCATCTCACACCACTCACCATTCCAGTGGGATGCTTTGCAATCATGAACAAGACTGAGAGGGCTTTTTGTTAGCCGGAACGAGAGAAATATCTGGTGGAAATGCAAAATAAATTGGGAAGCGGTGTGTAGGCCTACCCATCTTGGTGGTTTGAGGATTCTCCACCTTGAAAAAATTGCGAGAGCACTCTGTTTGAGATGGCCTTGGTTAGAGTGGCGAGACCCAACTAAGCTTTGGGTGGGCATGGACACATGATGACCCACAAGTATAGGGGGTGTATCGCAGTATTTTCAATAAGTAAGAGTGTCGAACTCAACGAGGAGTAGAAGGTGTTGGCTAGTGGTATGGATCAGGAATTCTTTGCAAATACTTAGCAAACGGATTTTTAGGGTTTTTTGATAATACAAGTAAATAAAATACGAGTAAATAAAAGACAATGAGAATAAATGCAGTGAGTGGCCCAATCCTTGATGCAGCAAAGGACAAGTGTAGCACCCCGCTAAAACCACTACTAGAAAATCGCGTGTTATTTTTATTTTGATGCATCATCATGACCGCATGCTCATATCATCATGCCACATTGCATTTGAGCATCGTCTTGTCATCATGCATGGTTTTGCCTAAAACTATTTTCAAAAAGCCTACCTTTGTTTTCTAAATACCCTGTCTTTAATTTCAAATCAAAACCCCCGGTTCTGCGGATTATTTTGTTTTGTCTAAAAACGGATTACAAAAGTCTCGTTTTTAATAAATAAAATATTTAGATTATTTTTGGGGAGGCAGCCCGCCAGGCCCGAAAGCCCGGCCGGCCACCTCTGAACACTAAAACTAGTCCATACCCAACCCTAACCGCCTCCTCCCTCACCCCGCCGGCAACTGCAGGGAGCACCACTCGCACACCACCCCAGCCCTGCTCCACACCTGACCCTGCCTAGGGATCTCCGCCGCGACCTGGCCCCACCCCCCCGACACGCCACCGCACCGCTCGCTCGCGACGCTCCTGCGATACACGCATGTGAGCGTACGCAGCACGCAGAGGCTGCTCGCCCGCGAACCACGCGGTCAACTGCCTGTCGTCCCGCACGTTACCACCACCCCCGCCCACGTGGACCGCACCCTGGCCTCACCACGCCTCCATCCACCTGACGCGCCCCTCACGCGCTGGCCCCGCTCGCACCGCACCCCACCTACCCCGCGGGATCCCCTCCCCTCGATCCTCGCCAGAGCCCCGTCGCCCTCCTGCGAGCCCGTGCACCGGCCGCCCGGTGAACCTCGCCGTCCGCCCCGCTGGTGCTCCGCCGCCCCACCGTGCGCCTCCTCCCCTATCGCACGACCTCGGCCTCTACTCGCTCCACTCGAGCGTCGTCGTCGCCCTCGCCCCGTTGAGCCGCGCGCGAGCCCGCCCGAGCTCCTCCCGCCTCCCGCGGCGCCCTCTCCCGCGCCGGCCGCCACCTCTGGCTGCCCTGGCCCCTTGGAGCGCGACCGCCGCGTCCCGTTCCTCTCCGTCCGTGCCTCGCTCGTAGCAGCCGTCGCCGCTCTCTGCCTCGCGATCGCCTTCTGCTGAAGCTCGCCCTCTGCGTGACCTCGCCGGACCGCGCGCCGCCGTTCGCCGGCCTCGACCTCTCCTTCCTGAGCCATCGTCCTCCGCCTCAAGCTCCTCTGCTGTTGCTCTCTGTCTTCACCCCGCCTCCCCAGCGAGCAGAGCGTCGCCGACCGCTTCATCGTCGGACCCCGTGGCCGCCGTCGACTGTGCCATCACGCCATAGCCGCAGCCGCCTGCGCCTCCATCCCCAACCCCACGCGCACCTCCTCTGCTGCGGGTCGGCCGCCCTTGCAGCTCGGCCTCGCCTCGGCTCCACTGCTGAGCCCCACCGCCTGCATCGTTCTGCGCCGTCTGGCCACCACAACACCGGCCGCCATCGGCCTCACCAGCGCGCGTCTTTGTGCCGCGTCGTCCTCCAGCTTCTTGGCTCGCCGCATCTCCGTTGCCTGCTGTAAGGCACGCACCCCCGTTGGCTCCTGGTGATGTTCGCGGACAGTGCAAGCACTTCGCCCCTCAAGCAACATGTTCTACAGGTTCAAGCTATCATTTCCGAGTGACAAATTTGTTCGTGTGTTTGCACGATTCGAGCGGTTGGTGCTCCGTGTTCGATCCCGTTGTTCCCGTTGTCCAAGACCGACCACAAGATCTGCATCGAAGCCGTGTACTCGTGAGGTGACATGATACGACAAGGCCTCCTTGGAGATGATGATGGTTCCGAGAACTACCGATATTGAGACCCGAGTTCCGCACCGACAAGATCGCCAACGCGGAACCTTGAAGACCAAACCCCGAAGACCCTCGACAAGATCTCCTTCCTGTACCCGATGGTTGAGACCAAGTCGAAGACCGATCCTGACGAGACCGAACCTGAACCACATCGAACCAAGATTGCCAAACGTCAATGTGTGACCCCTTTATCCGAGTCCTATTTTATAAATTGACATCTATATAAATTGTTGCATATTAAATTGTTCATGCTCGCATCTCATCATGGGGTTTGGGGCATTATGTCGATTCATCTAATAATTAAATATGGAGACCACATGCGGGCTATTCTAGTCTTATATGAACTCCATTTAAATTTTTTGTAGCAAACCAATGCCATGATTTGCCTTGTTAAGCCAACATTTAAATTGCGGGGTATCTAAATAACTTGAACCTATTAATTAATTGTCGGGACCCTAGTTCCGCTTAATATTGCCTAATTGTATTGCATCTGTGCCATGTCATACATCATATATGCATCATGCCGATCTTCTGCCGTAGTATTAAATAGTGTATCCGATGTTTCTTCTAGTGCTTTGCTTATTCACGGATTAGGCCGTTGAGTTGATGCGAGTATCGGCAAGTTCTTCGGATAATGTACCTTCGGCAGTGTTTCCCAGGCGAGCATTCTCCCCCTTTCTACCTATTTTGCATTTATAGTCTTTATTTCCTCCTGTTGATCTATTGTTATCCGTGTCGTGATGCTTTAGTGTTCTGTACCAGATATATTCCGTGCAGCCTTTATATTGCCTTGGACACCTCCTATTACCTGTTGTTTGGTAGATAGATGGTCTTGTGAGTCGTAGTCGCTTGCTCAGGTGCGATCCCGTGTCGTGAAGTACCACACAGTTGTTGGAATGTTGTCATATGCTTTACGGTGAAGAGGATCATGACTTTAAATACAACTATTAAATTGCTGGGATAACTAATGAAAGAGGCACCGGTGGGCAATATCTGTGATTTGGTTTTTCATGTCCACTTGTGTCCCGTAGGCCCCGAGTACTTGATACCTGTTCCTTGACTATTTGCACTATCCACATCCGGGAGACCCTATGGATCCCCCTCAGCTAGAGCTTGATTCATTTCTTATTACTTGGGGCCACAAACTAGTTTGGGGCTTTATTACTATGATGTACCTATGCCATGCTTTACTGCTTTATTTACGATTGTGCGTGGAGCACCTGTACTATTTTGGATCGTGACACGTTTCCGCTGTATCGATAAGCCAAGTCACACTTTTGGGTTCCCAGTCGTTTACCGCCGTCTACACAAACCCTGGGTCCGTCTCGGAGCCGGCCAACTTCGTTGCGGGTAGCTTAGTGGGGTGGCCCCCTGAAATGTTTTATGAATCCTGTGATTGCTTTGTCGTGAAAGCTTCGTTGGGTTTTGATTTGGTTTTTCCGAGGTTGATCGTGTGTGTGTTGCTATTTGTGCACCTCTGCAGGGTAAATCTTTCTAAAAGCCGTGTCCGCGGTTATGGACGACTTGGAGCACAGTATCTCGATTATAGACAAGCATAACTAAAGTACTGCTATAAATTTGACTTAATATGTGACTAGTAATCAGCTTCACTACAATGGAATGGATAATAAAAGTGCCAAAAACTAGTGGAACTGGGGTGTATCGTGTCATGTTATACTTGCCTAGTAAGTATCGCAACTCCAATGGAATGAAATAAAAGTGCCAACAACTGCTGGGTTTGGGATGTCCCATGCTAATTGTATCCGACTAGTAAGTACTGCAACTACAACTGAATGGTTAACTAAAACTGCCCACTACTTATGCTATCAGGATGACTCATACTATCTATATCTGACTAGTAAGTGCTTCAACTATAATGGAATGAATAAAGCTGCCAACGGTGTGAGTCCCTCGGTTTGACTTCCTCGTTTGGTCTCGAGGGGGAATGCCAGGATGGGTATGATTGGTGTTAGTATCAGGTTGGTCCCAAATAGGTCTTTCTTATCCCTCTCTAATAGGCGACAGTTTATCGAGTCTCTATAGGTTGTTTAGTGCATGTTGCGCTGCCGCTTCAATCCACCATACCTATGTAGGCGAGAGCCGCCGAATTCTAGCCTCGCCGTGTACTAGCCTTAGTACTGACGCTCCTCTTTTTCCTTCGCCCTTTGTCGGCACCCCTTTTGTTTTAGCAGGTTTGAGATCGACGTTGTTAGCAGGGTTACCCTTCCGGCTTGGTCTGGGCAGGGTTATGGATGCCATTGGTTATTCTTCAGGGCTCTTAGCCCCATTTGCATCTTATCCGTACTCGGATGTTGTATCGTTTTCAAGGTGATTTGGATCTTTGTACGGTATATCTCTATTCTTGACTCATGGAGTCATTGTTGTATATAAATGTTCTGTGGGTTCCATCGTGGACTAATGTGTAATGGTATTACTTCGTTTTCCACCCGCATGCAAGTGCCTGGTGGGCGTCCTTGAATCGTTTCTATGCAGGTTTGGCGGGAAGCGCTAAAATCTTCATAGGGCCGATTCGAGGGTGTTACAGAGTGGTATCAGAGCTCAGCAGTTACGGTACCCCACTGGTCCAGCCTTTAGGATAACCTAGCTAACAGACATTGTAGAGTGTCAAAACTATTTTGCAAATTCGGTTGGATAGATCTAATTAGGTATGCTTTTACTTCTTACCCCTGTGCTATTCTCCTCTTACCTTTGCGTGTTTGAAATCTACTCTTATCTTATCTTCGAGTCCAGGATTTCTCGTGGTTAGGTTTCTGTTGTACCTTCAGGGTCTCGATTCCTTTCTCTTGCAATGGTGTTTCCACATCCGGTCTTCGTGTTATCTGAGTAACCCTTCATCTGTTGTACCTTTCGGTGGATCAAAATCCACTGAAATCTTTCTTTTGTATCTTCCAGTGTTTTCCCAATGCGATGATGTCTTCTGCATCAGATTCGATGAAGAGCCTGCATCACTCCTTTGTGCCCGAACCTCGCTTGTCGAGATCTTCAGTCTGAATTCCGAGAGTTGGTTGCATAATTCTCCTATTTATGTGCAGAGTAATGCTTCGGGTGCACGATGGACTGATCACCATCCGACTACTCTTAACATTTGCTCTTGTACATTGAAGCGGTGGATCTGCAATTACTCCTTCCACTGAAGTTAGAGGTGGTCTTACCTTTTGATGCCTTTACCTTCGTCCTTTGTTCTCCGGAGAGTTCTCTCGATGAATGTGAGCAACAATCCTTGTTGGTGGTGTCACCGATTTGAAGATGGAGTAAGAATCTTTGTTATTGGTGTCGCGTGGATCTACACGAAGCGAGAAGGTTCAGATCAACGGCCTTCTTCCCCGTACCATGAGGCGGATTTTGACGGCGAGATCCATTGTTAGTGGTGTCGAATAGTAGCACCCCGCTAAAATCACTACTAGAAAATCGCGTGTTATTTTTATTTTGGTGCATTATCATGACCGCATGCTCATGTCATCATGCCACATTGCATTTGAGCATCGTCTTGTCATCATGCATGGTTTTGCCTAAAACTATTTTCAAAAAGCCTACCTTTGTTTTCTAAATACCCCGTCTTTAATTTCAAATCAAAAACCCCGGTTCTCCGGATTATTTTGTTTTGTCTAAAAACGGATTACAAAAGCCTCGTTTTTAATAAATAAAATATTTAGATTATTTTTGGGGAGGCAGCCCGCCAGGCCCGAAAGCCCGGACGGCCACCTCTGAACCCTAAAACTACTCCATACCCAACCCTAACCGCCTCCTCCCTCTCTCCCTCACCCCACCACCCACTGCAGGCAGCACCACTCGCACACCACCCCAGCCCTGCTCCACACCTGACCCTGACTAGGGATCTCCGCCGCGACCTGGCCCCACCCCCCGACACGCCACCACACCGCTCGCTCGCGACGCTCCCGTGATACACGCACGCGAGCGTACGCAGCACGCAGAGGCTGCTCGCCCGCGAACCACGCGGTCAACTGCCTATCGTCCCGCACGTTACCACCACCCCCGCCCACGTGGACCGTACCCTAGCCTCACCACGCCTCCATCCACCTGACGCGCCCGTCACACGCTGGCCCCGCTCGCCTCGTACCCTACCTACCCCCGCGGGATCCCCTCCCCTCGATCCTCGCTAGAGCCCCGTCGCCCTCCTGCGAGCCCGTGCACCGGCCGCCCGGTGAACCTCGTCGTCCGCCCCGCTGGTGCTCTGCCGCCCCATCGTGCGCCTCCTCCCCTACCACGCGACCTCGGCCTCTGCTCGCTCTACTCGAGCGCCGCCATCGCCCTCGCCCCGTTGAGCCGCGCACGAGACCGCCCGAGCTCCTCCCGCCTCCTATGGCGCCCTCTCCCGCGTCGGCTGCCACCTATGGCCGCCCTAGCCCCCTGGAGCGTGACCGCCACATCTCGTTCCTCTCCGTCCGTGCCTCGCCCGTAGCAGCCGTCGCCAATCTCTGCCTCGCGGTCGCCTTCTGCTGAAGCTTGCCCTCTACGCGACCTTGCCGGACCGCGCGCCGCCGTTCGCTGGCCTCGACCTCTCCTCCCTGAGCCATCGTCCTCCACCTCAAGCTCCTCTGCCGCTGCTCTCTGTCTTCACCCCGCCTCTCCAGCAAGCAGAGCGCCGCCGACCGCTTCATCGTCGGACCCCGTGGCCGCCGTCGTCCGCGCCATCACGCCATCGCCATAGTAGCCTGTGCCTCCATCCCCAACCCCGCGCGCACCTCCTCTGTTGTGGGTCGGCCGCCCTTGCAGCTCGGCCTCGCCCCGGCTCCACTGTTGAGCCCCACCGCTTGCATCGTTCTGCGCCGTCTGGCCACCACAACACCGACTGCCATCGGCCTCACCTGCGCGCGTCTTTGTGCTGCGTCGTCCTCCAGCTTATCGGCTCGCCGCGTCTCTGTTGCCTGCTGTAA
This sequence comes from Avena sativa, assembly GCA_916181665.1. Classification (NCBI taxonomy): domain Eukaryota; kingdom Viridiplantae; phylum Streptophyta; class Magnoliopsida; order Poales; family Poaceae; genus Avena; species Avena sativa. The sequence continues at coordinate 618,967,983 of OV702288.1, read as the reverse complement.
GGCACGCACCCCCGTTGGCTCCTGGTGATGTTCACGGGCAGTGCAAGCACTTCGCCCCTCAAGCAACATGTTCTACAGGTTCAAGCTATCGTTTCCGAGTGACAAGTTTGTTCGTGGGTTTGCACGATCCGAGCGGTTGGTGCTCCGTGTTCGATCCCGTTGTTCCTGTTGTCCAAGACCGACCACAAGATCTGCATCGAAGCCGTGTACTCGTGAGGTGACAAGATACGACAAGGCCTCCTTGGAGATGATGATGGTTCCGAGAACTACCGATATCGAGATCCGAGTTCCGCACCGACAAGATCGCCAACGCGGAACCTTGAAGACCAAACCCCGAAGACCCTCAACAAGATCTCCTTCCCGGACCCGATGGTTGAGACCAAGTCGAAGACCGATCCCGACGAGACCGAACCTGAACCACATCGAACCAAGATTGCCAAACGTCAATGTGTGACCCCTTTATCCGAGTCCTATTTTATAAATTAACATCTATATATATTGTTGCATATTAAATTGTTCATGTCGCATCTCATCATGGGGTTTGGGGCATTATGCCGATTCATCTAATAATTAAATATGGAGACCATATGCGGGCTATTCTAGTCTTATATGAACTCCATTTAAAATTTGTGTAGCGAACCAATGCCATGATTTGCCTTGTTAAGCCAACATTTAAATTGCGGGGTATCTAAATAACTTGAACCTATTAATTAATTGTCGGGACCCTAGTTCCGCTTAATATTGCCTAGTTGCATTACATCGGTGCCATGTCATACATCATATATGCATCATGCCGATCTTCTGCCGTAGTATTAAATAGTGTATCCGATGTTTCTTCTAGTGCTTTGCTTCTTCACGGATTAGGCCGTTGAGTTGATGCGAGTATCGGCAAGTTCTTCGGATAATGTACCTTCGGCAGTGTTTCCTAGGAAACGTTGGGGGAAGAACCCCCTTTTATAGGGGAAAGCAAATATGGCCGTTGGAAGGAAATCTGTGGAAACTCGATTTAAAAGTCGGTTGGACCGGCCCCAGAATCGGGAAACTCGGTCCCTAGGCCGAAGGACCAAACTACAAACCGGAAAACCTCTGTTTGCCAACTCGGAATAAACTCGGTCGCGAAAACCAGAAAATCCGGTCTGAGATCCGGTCTACCGGCGCTGGCACCGGACCGTCCGGTGTGGGGCTCGGTTAAACCGGATCCATAACCGGGATGAAATAGACTTCACGAAAAACGCAATAAGTTTTGCATCCGGACTCTGATTTCGATGATCTTGGGCTTGTTTTGACGCGGACAACAAGCTCTACAATATGGTGCATGAAAACATCATAGTCCAACAAAGTAAGATAGAACCAAATGAGGAAAGGTATGGAGCCTCCCTATAAGAAGAACCGGTAAAACCTTCAAACTCGAAAACGCCATATAAGATGCATACGAATTCCGTTTTCGATGAACTTGGGCTTGTTGAAGAGCTAGCAACAAGCTCAAGAACCTCACATAGAGAAAATACCAAGAAGCAACAAAATAGGAAGATGCAAAGTATGCAAAGGATTGAGCTCCCTAAGACAATGTGATCAAGTTACCCAACCGAAAGCCCCTCTTGATAGTGCGGCTATCTATCCTATAACCCAGTATCCCAACAACCACCTTGAGACCGGTAAAAGGAAAACCTAGCAAGGCCATACCTTTGCCTTGCGCATCCCGCTTGATCTTGGTGACAACGTTTCAAGCTCCATCCAAGCCGGAATGCATCACTTGATCATTGTTGCTTCTTGAAGACTCGTAATTTGCTCCCCATACACCACTATGGGATAGCTTCATTAAGACACATCTTCACATGCCCATTATCACCAATATGGATGGCAAGCTTCAAGAAAATGATCTTCTCGAGTTGATTATCTTGAACTTGCCCTTCTCAAACTTTGATGACGATCACCACTTGATGTCATCCTCTCATGGGCTATATGAGATCTTCACTTTTGAAGCATTCCCATGGAAATATACCTATCCCATATGGAAAACACAAAGGCACATATATAATGGGTTAGTTCATGATGCATAAATGATAAGGCTTACCATACCACAAGATCCATGTGGTACATTCTTTATGCTTCCTATGTTGACCAACTTGAAATCACTCTTCACTCTTTGTATTGGTAAACCAAGTATCTTCTCATGCTCCATCTCAATATCTTGAGGTACATAAAGAATTCTTCATTTGATTACATGCTCTAAATCTTAGTCAACCATAGCTCAACTAATGAGGCTATCATGACCCCGGCTTAGAGCCATATCTTGAATTCTTCTATTGAGATCACACTCTCAAGATCTTAAACATATCATATTCTTCCCTTCAATTTGATGATCTTGATGCCAAAACTCAAGGTATATCTTTATCTTCATGGCATCCATACTTGAATCCAACACATGAACTACAAGCATGACCTATGGAATATTCCTTCATATAAAACTCAATGAAAACATTAGTCCATAGGGATTGTCATTAATCACCAAAACCACACATAGGGGAAATTACCCTTTCAATCTCCCCCATTTTGATAATTGATGACAATCACAACAAGAGGGTTTATATAATGAATATTAGAAACAAGTACGCAACTTATCCGAGAATAAGTTGTATACAAAAGGTTGTATTTGATATGGTTAAGCAACACAAAGATACTAGCCCATATCAAAACCGATTCTACTCACACAAACTACAACTAATGCAAGAGATGTGAGTAGAACCAACATACATATAGCAAACTCCTCCACAATATATGCATGTGTGATGAACTTGAATTTCATTGCATATATTGTCAAGCATAACCTTTGGGAGAGTTTCCACTATATATTCAACCATGCAATACATAATAAAGATGAAATGCATGAAACGCACACACTTAAGAACAATACAATATTAAGTAGAAAACCATTTCCCTTAAAACCCTCTAAACTTCTCCCCCATTGACAACAAGTGCCAAAATGGATGACAAAGTTAGAAGGACAATATAGTTCAAGTTCCTCCCAAGGTGTGCATTTCTCATAATATGAGTGAAATCATATGCACATATCCAATGACGAATACTTGGAGGAAATCAACTATATTGAGGATCAAATATTGCTAAAAGGATAACAAGGTGAAGAAACTTCAACGGATGAAGCAAGCAATCAAAAGATCCAAATAATCAAATGGACAAATATGCTCTAAATGAAATAAGGAAGCTCCCCAAGGTTAGTGCATAAATTAGTTGTTTCATTTGAATACAATATGCACAAACATGGAATCCTCACTCCCTCTATATCATTTAGAACATAACCAAGATACAAGGAATATAGATATAAATCAATACACTTGTCAAGACAAGCTTAAGTCCAAAATAAACCAAATATGAGATATGAGTGTGTGAAGATGCAATAAAAGTAGACCGAGCACTCACAAATCAAGACCTTGCTAAAACCATTAAAAACTAAGCGGATAAGTAAGATGGTTGGCAAAAGGCGAGGATATCAAGGCGAGAGATTAACACTCTTGTGTATATAAGTTTCTAAGTGGGAAAAACATGAGAATAATCCACAAAGAAACATCCACACATAAGAGGAAAAAAAAGAATACATGATATCCAAGAGGAAGTCATAAGATATACCAAAAAAGGATATTTTTCTTAAGTGCATATATAGCCCATGGCTCTATTTTCTCTGATGGTATATCAAAGAACTTCACCAAAGAAAAACAAAAACCTTAAAAACATCACAACTAACACTAAGGGAACTAATGCTAGTTGGGATATTTTGAGAAAGGTAACAAGTATCAAAAGGAAGGATTCAATGAAATTTCAACAATATTGCACATGAGAGTACCTTGAGGAATTGATATGCAATAAATTGCTAGAAGTCATATTTGGGATTGGTGAATCATGAGCATGATTTTATATACTCCCCATTATATGCATCATCTCAAATTACTCACATAAGCAATAAGGATAGAAAATTCTTTCAAAGATCCTTGCAAGAACCACAACATTTACAAACAAATAAATTCATGCCAAGATGCAACCTACGAGAGATTGGATGGAAGAATAGTACGCATGAATAAGATACTTGTTACTGAGATAGCAATGGTACGATGTAGTATATAAGAATTCTTCGATCATCCTAGCTTGGCTCCAATTATAATGTGGTGACAACACCTTCCTTATAGATAAGACAAGGATCCATTGCATCTCCAATGTACCTAAAACAACATTCAAGTACATCTTGGTCCCCAAACTTATTGGGTCCAAAGTGGTTAGACTAACCACAACACATAGGACATACTCCATAAAAATGTATGCATATTTAGAGATGAAATTTGAATTTCATGCACATCATAGTCATTTAAGGATTTGATGGAGTATACCCTATATATTGGATTAAAGAAAGCAAAACATGATATAAGATATACATTTAGTAAACATGCATGCATGAGACTTTCAAGAACCAACAAAGATATAATTTGGACAAAACACCAAAATAATCAAGAAGACATACAAGGTGTGACAAAACACATTTGTTGTCCAAACTATATTAGAGAATCAAATCAACACAAGATTTGTTCAACAAAGTTCAACAAATGAACCAAGCAAAAACTATTGAGCATAAAATATGAGATAAAAACATAAATGCTCAAATATTTATCTCATTCAAGCAAATAACATAGAGAAGAAAGAATGAGATAACAAACTCCCGAAAGAGCAAGGTTTCAACAAATAAACGAAACCCTTAACACTTTTCACAATGGCACAAGGTTCCTAGAAGAAAAGGTTTATCTTCCACTAAATGAACATTTGATAATAATCAAAAACACCATCAAAGAGATGTTCAAAATCCAAGGAAGAAAAAGGGAGCCACAACCATTTTTGGAAAGAAAAAAAGGCAATAGGAGGTGAAATCCAAGGTGAAGATAATCCACAAATTCTACCACACCCAAGTATATCAATTGTCGAAGACAATGAGTGTATTGGAATTTATTTCCGGTGGTATATTGCATAGATATTAAAGATAAATCTTCACAATAAAAAGCATAGGATCGGAATAAAAAGATTAAGCACTATGCAAAGATAGAGATTCTTGATAGCTTCAACTAGTCACACAATCATGCAAAGCAATGATTAGAATAACTTGAAGCAAATGGTCTCCCAAATAAGATATAGAGATATGCATTTGAGGAAGGCCACACCAAGAATTTCTTACTCAAGCAAAGACCAAAAAGATGAGCAATAAAAGCTTCTAACAAAAAATAGGATCTTGTTTGAGCAAACATGCCACCTAGATATAAGATAATCAATAATATCAACTCTAAGTGGCACCACCTCATATGTTCACATTTCCTAGGATTGTGATATGCAAAAGAAGCATATTACTCCCCCATAATGTGGTATTCAATTTTTTCTTAATAAGAGGAAAAACAACCTCGACTAGAGATAATTAATGGACATTTAGAATTTGAATTTCTCATGAGTATGACACACCACACAGTGACTAGATAAGCTTGCAATATAAATACTAAGTGGTAGTACTCATGTACACACATTTTAAGGTTTGAGAGATGCGCGAGGCATATCACTCCCCCAAAATGGGATGTTCCATTAACCACTCGAAAAGAGCCAAAAAAGATACCATCAAGATGCATTAGAGGCTCAAAGCAAAACACACAAGTAAATGATGTGCCAAAGACATAGACATACTTGAATACACAAAATAAGCATGCATTAGGCACAAAAAATACAAACACATACTTGGTACAAAACCAAAACATGTAAAGGGGCAAGTAACTTATAATATAAACGAGTTGATTTCGAGTTACCGCAAAGAGGCACAATGGGTATATGGTAGGGAGATGATAATCCTTATAACTTGGCTTTATAAAATATAGTATATGAAGATCCCTTAATTCTTCATGAGTTAGCCAAGTCTCCAATGCCCTCCCAAAACACCTATTGATCAAGTTTGAGCTTGTTGGTCCCCAACCAAGTTGGATCCTAAGAGGTTAGTCACAATAGGCTTGGCCACCCAAATGGTTCTTTTCTTAACTCCACTTTGAGTTCCAACAAACTTGGCAAACACATTGCCATCCTTATCCTTCCCAAGAGAATAATCATCTTCAACAATGATAGGATTAGATAAGGTACCATTTGAACATGAAGAGGCCAATGTCCCTTCTGACGACATATGTAGCAACAAGCGCTCCCCTTTCTCTTCTTTATTGATTTCTTGTCTTGGGGAGCCTTGTCTTGATTCTTCTTGGGAAGTGGCCTAGCTTCAACTTGAGGTTGAGATTGGGCTTGGCCTTGAACTTGTGTCCGCTTCCCTTGTTGCTTCTCATTCAAGTGCTTTTTCTTCAATGGACAAGATCTTACATGATGTCCTACAACCTTGCACTTGAAGCAAATAATCTTGGCTGAATCCTTGACTTTGTCTTGGCCCTTCTTCTTGTTGCTCTTGGACTTGTTCTTGTTATTGGAGTTGAATCCAAGTACACTTTTATCATTGGGGTATTTTTGCACACTCAAAATATTATCGAGTGTGGATTTGCCTTCATGACTCTTTTTCAAGTATTTCTTCAAAGAAGTGACTTGGGCCTTGAGCTCTTTGATTTCCTCTACATGGTTAGTAGAAATAGAGGTACTAGAGGAAGTAGAAGCTTCATTGTTAGAGCAACAAGGCAAAGCAAGTAATCTAACACAAGGTTTATCACTAGTATGACTAGAAGGATCACTAGGACTAGCACATGGAAAAATAGCATTTTGATTAGAAGTTGTGCTAATGTCCAAAAGAGGCTCACAAGATGTTACCTTAGTGATACTTGCCTCGCGAGCTAATTTTATCCCATCATAGGAGATTAGAAAATCATTATGAGAGCCTGATACGTCCATTTTGCATCACTATTCTATGTCTTAATTCACTATTATTCATTGATATATTTCATATTGAGAGGTGATACTTATGTTATTTCATCTATTTTTGCATGGTTGATGACTTTTGGAGCATGGACCGCTGCAGTCAGGATTCTGATGGAAAAGGTGCTGTTTGGAGGCAAAATTCGCGAAGATCAGAAAATCCGGGAAAATATATGAAAAATCCTATTTTTCCAGAAGACTATGGATGCCAGAAGACGGAGTGGAGATGGGCCACAGGGGGACCACACCACCCCATGGCGCGGGCAGCCCTAGGCCACGCCAGGAGGTGGTGTGGCCACCCTGGCCCACTCCAGCCTCTCTCCTCTGGCGTATATCATCCTCCCGAAACCCTAAGACTCAGAGGGCGACCACAGAAAGATTCCGCCGCCTCTGCGGGGCGGAAAAGACCGAGAGAGAAAGATCTCTCCGGCAGACAGATTTCTGCCAGAGGAATTCCTTCCCGGAGAGGGGAGATCGTCGCCATCAACACCACCATCAAGCTGGACTTCATCGGGATCATCATCATCATCATCACCACCATCACCACCATCATCACCATCAGCACCCTCATCACCATCTCCATATTGCTGTAACAATTGTGTTGAATCTTGCATTAGTTCATAGGGGAAACTTTCCCGTTGTTGATTACTCCTTGTAGTTGATGCTATTGAGTGAACCATTGAATTATTGTTTATGTTCAGATTGTTTTACATCATTATTCCATCTCTGATCATGATCCACATGATGTCTTGTGAGTAGTTCGTTTTGTTCTTGAGGACATGGGAGAAGTCTTGTTGTTAGTAGTGGAGTTGCGTTGAGAAAGATTCAATAGATTGTTATTTAAGTTGTGGTGTACTTCTTCTAGTGGTGTCATGTGAACGTCGACTACATGACACTTCACCTATATGGGCCTAGGGGAATGCATTGTGTATTTGGCTACTAATCGTAGGGGTTGCTGGAGTGACAGAAACCTGAACCTCCGTTAGGAAACCATTGAACAAGGGACGTAAGGGTCTTAGAGTTTAAAGCTATGGTTAGGTTTCTACCTTAATTACTTTCTTGTACTTACGGATGTTTGCAAGGGGTATAATCACAAGTATGTATTAGTCTTGGATGGGGCGGTACATTAGCACAGGTTCACCCACACAACACCTAGCAAGCTAAAGAAGATTAATCAACTATATGAAGCGAAAGCACTTGACACTCTTCCCATGTGTCCTCGAGAACGTTTGGTCATCTTAAGTAATACAACCGGCTTGTCCTTTGCTGCATAAAGGATTGGGCCACTTGCTGTATTTATTCCTACTGTCTTTTATTTACTCGTACTTTGTTTGCTTGCTTTATCAAAAACCCCTAAAAATCTGTTTGCTAAGTATTTGCAGAGAATTCCTGATCCATACCACTAGACAGCACCTTCTGCTCCTCGTTGGGTTCGACACTCTTACTTATCGAAAATACTGCGATCCACCCCCTATACTTGTGGGCCATCAATACTATTTTCTGGCGCCGTTGCCAGGGAGTGAAGCGCTATTGGAGAGTGGAACTGGTAAAGGAAACTTCTACTGTGAGTATTGTTTACTTCTGTTAGTTGCTTTATTTTCGTTATGGATAATTCGTTGAGTTTCTTATTTGGTAATGCTACTACCACTGCTAAGGTAGTAGATAAGCCACCACCTGCTGAGAATGATGTTTTCAAAATACCTACAAGAATTATTGATCATGTTATGGATAACTACTATGTTGGGGATGGAACTGTCCATCCCGGTGATCATTTACTCTTTATACACGAATTATGCGGGTTGTTCAAGTGTGCAGGTATTACTACAGATCAAGTTAAGAAGAAGTTATTCTCATTATCACTGAAAGGAAGAGCTGAGGACTGGTATAAGCTGCTGAAGAATGGTCAAGCTCTTGAATGGGAGGAAATAGTACCTCTCTTTTATTCAAAGTTTTATCCTCCTAGTGAGATTCATAAAGATCGGAATCAAATATACAACTTTTGGCCTCTTGATGGAGAGAGTACAGCTCAAGCTTGGGGGAGATTGAAGTTACTTATGCTCAAATGTCCCATTCATGAGCTCCCCAACAATATTATTATCAACAACTTTTATGCAAGCCTCCCTCTACATGATAAAGATTTATTGGATGCTTCTTGTGCTGGATCATTCACTCGCATGGAAGAAGAAGCTAAATGGGATCTTCTGGACCGTATTCAAGACAATGCTGAAGCTTGGGAGAATGACAAAGGTAGAAAGTCAGGTATAAATTATGATTATGAATGCATTGAATCTTTTATGGGAACTGATGACTTTCAAAATATTAAAAATGCTTATGGTCTAGACTCTCAAGCTATTGCTTCTTATTTTAAGGCTTTTGCTTCCTATATTGAAGTGCCTAAAAAGAAGTGGGATAAGTATCATGAACCTTATAAAGATATTGCTAAGAGTGTTCCTTCAAGAAATACTGAAGTTTATACTGCTAATCATGTTTTACCTGAACCTTATATTGAGAAAATGCATTTCCTAGTTAGGATGAAGGAACATTCTATGATAGCTAGTATGGTCAATGAAAGTACAAATAAAGCTTTTGAACCTGATAAACAAATGGTTGATGAACCTATAATAGCAAATGTGAAAGACTTTGTCACTAAATATGAAAAAGAGGGACACACTATCCTTTGCAAGGATACCTCTAATATTGTTTCACAAAGTAGTGTTATGAGAGCTAGTATTCCTGTGTTTTCTGTTAGAATAAGTGATCATTCCTACGATGGTACTTGTGATAGCTATATTGTTAATTTTATGCATGATACTGAAAGTTACTATGAGAGAGGTAAAAGTGTTCTTATGCATCTTAATAATATCAAGTTTCCTCGTTTTATGCTGAAAGTTTTTATGTTGCACTTCTTTTGCCTTCTTATGCAAGTTGCCTCTGGTTTCAATAACTTGTTTGTTTACAAAATTCCCTTGCATAGGAAGTGGGTTAGACTTAAATGCGTGTGTGTTTTTGCTTCTTAATGCTCTCTTTCACTTCAATTCATATCCCTATGAGAGCTTCTCCAAAATCATCATGCCCATCTTAATGGCTATAAAGAAAGAGCTTTATGGGAGACAACCCAATTTGTTTTTGCTTTTAGTTTCTTTTTGTTTCTTTGAGTCTTGGAAGTTATTACTTCGGTAATAACCGCTCCTTATCTGTTTTGTTTGGTTTTTGTGTCAAGATCAACCTCTAATGAGAGAGAAGTAAGATTTGGGGAAGTTGCTGTCCTGAAACAGATTTTTGTGCTTCGCCGTAAAAATTCGTGAGAGATCTTTGTAAGTCGGATTGAGCTGTAATTTTTTGTGCTTCTGCCCCAGGTTGTTATTTAACTTTTGTAGTTTTGCACTTTTTTATTTGAGCAACAGAAGATTTTCGAAAAAAATGATCTTTACCTGCTGGTCTGTTTTGACAGATTTTGCCACTCTTGCATTTGCTTATTTATTCGATTTCCTTTTTGAATTCTTTTTTGGGTTTTCGGAAGGATTTGCTATAGTAGCTTATGTTTTGATGGTTTTCAGTTGAAGTTGGACTCAAAAGGTTTTATCACTTCACTTATACTAATGTTGCTAATGAGAACTGTGTGAAGTTTTGTGAGAAAGAAATTTTCAGGAAGTGGAGATAATGGTGTAATAAGGAATAGAAGGGTTTTATGACTCAAGTAATAAGTGTATGAAGATGAAGATATCGATGATATTCAAGAGATGACTCCAAAAGAATCTACTAGATACCAAATTCAGAGACCTGCAGAGTCCGTTTCCAACTAGGTAACAGTTCTGGTAAGAAAAGTTCCGCGAAAATACGATCCAACTATATTTTTGTAGTTTTCAGTCGAAAAGGAAAGCTACAAAGTGAAAAAGGGACGGAAACGGAGCCAGGGTGGCTCACACCACCCTGTGGCGCGGGCCCACCCCTGGCCGCGCCACCAGGTGGTGAGTCCACCCCGGACTCCGCCTCCGACTCGTTTTCTCCCAGTACCTTCCTTTTGATATGAAACTTCATAATATATAATCCCCCGGAGCCCCCGAGGTTTGTATATCGTGTTTTCGTCGTGTTTTTGTTTCGATCTGTTTCTACCAGGACATACTCTTTGAAAGTCTAGAAGCACCATGGCGTCCGCCAAGGATAAAGGGAAGGAGCCTATGGAGGAAGACCTCCAAGACCCCAGGAAGGAGAAGGAGATCAAGGGTGAAGGTGAAGAGGAGCAAAGCCAACATACGCACACCGGCACTACCATTGCAAGCATTGGAGTGGTGACGGAACCTGCCAAGGTTAGAAGGACTGCGCGGATGCAGACTGGGGAAAAGCTCCTCGTCACAGTTTGGCTCCACGGTCACTTCCTCCACACACCAAGAATCCCTTCCATACCTTTATCCATAACCATGCAGGAAAAGAGGACTCCAAGAGGGAAGAATGGAAAAAGAATAGCAAGAGATGAAATTCTCAACACGACATGATCATGAGCCGCATTGAGCAAAACTCACAGCTGATTCGTAATCTCACCTTCGAGATTGAGGACTTGGGGAAGCTGATCAGAGAGCTCATTGAGAGGATACCACCACCTAAGGAGTAAATCGTCATCAGGTTTGGCATCCCCTTAGTTTGTTCCAAGCTTGGGGGAGTGCCGCGGTATCGCATCACTATCTTCTATCTTTTTACCTTTTTAGTAGGGTCATATCATGAATAGAGGAGTTATTATGTAGTATGGTTTGCATTATGGAAGTGTCCCCTCTCTTGTTAGATATGTATCCCTTGGTGTGAGTTGCCATTATGGAATATTAATGAGAAGTTCTATCATTCACTCTTTTGCATAGCTTATATTAGTTTTCAATTCGTGGTTATATGATTGATCTTGTTGTTAGTATTGGTATCACTTTGGGATCATTGAGTTAATTTAGTTGGTTTTGGCAAACCTGGCTCGGTCAGTAGCAACACTATTTTTGAGACTTGAATGAAAAAGATAAAAGTACCTTTAAAGAAAAATTATTTCATCATCTTTCTTTCTTGATTTGCTCATAAGTCTAGTATTCTCTAGTTAAGATCTTTTGTGCTTCCAAGGAAGATTGCATGTTTGTCTTTATCACTTGTATGTTTGTTTGTTTCCTTCAACTCTTATACTTGCTACCCAGCCTTGCTAGCCAAAAACCTGTACTGAGAGGATTTCTTCTCGTGCATCCACCTCCTTTAAACCAAAACCTTTGCCATTTGTGTCCACCATACCTACCTAGTAGCATTATTGCTATTCCAAGTAAATTCTTGTTTTATCTACCTCCCAAATTAAACTTGTTATGTGAAAATTAGAGATTAAAGCTCTCACGAACTTGATGGCACACTTTACTTTCTTGCACTTAATAAACTTGAACCATTGTGCTCACCTATGTTGCGTATATGCTTGCACTTTGTAAGTTGTGAATTAGCAGAACCATGCTGTCATGGGGAACACTTTCAACATTGCACTGGTACTTTGTACCAAGTTAATATCATGTTCTTTTGTCTATGGATGTCGTCGGTGTGAAATGAAAGGGGAGCTTGTAAGTCCATGGAGTTATGCATGTGTGTTAGATAAACGCCTGGGCCACTGGTCTAATCCATGCTGACATGGTGGAAACCTGCAGCGTAACCATAATGAGCATCTATGAAGCATTCTTCTTATAAAAAAAGAGTCTGATATTGAGAAAAAAGAAAAAAAGAGATATTATAAAAAGAGGAAAGAGAGAAAAAAGCACCATATTCCCATGGTAAATAAGAAGATTGCTGAGATGCTTGTTGTCTGCTTGCCTTGTCATTTTGATATGGGGATTCTTCCGTATCATCGGGCAAGGGGTACCCCATTGGCGGTTCTCTATGATACACATATGCTTACGATGACAAGAACTTACCGGTGACTAAACTTGAGTAGCATGAGGAGCGACCCTCGTATTCAAGGGACATGAGATTCTCAACTTACAACTTGTCAATGCATATCCTCATTTTTGATCACTTTAACCTTAATCACCTAAAGATGCCTATGATAGGGGCAATGAGAGCTGAAAGCTAGTAAGTATCATAATTGTTGGGAGATCTTTATGAGACTTGTAATCCCTGCTTCCCTCTTTGAAGGGCCCTTTCTTTTACTTTGTAGTTGAGTCAGTAAACCTACTCCCTTCTATCTCAGCAAGTATTTTGAGTTCTTGTGTTTCATTCATTCATATGATGATTTATTCAATCATGTCTTATGTTCCTTGTTTTGCACATTGCTCTTATCTTGATGTTTACTACTTTGAAAGCTTTCATTGAAAAACCAGCTATTTGTGAACTCCAGCAAATTATCAACTATTCTTCGACCAAGAGCTAAGTTTGCCATTACCAATTATGATTCACTTTATGTATCTTTATTGTGTTTCCTTTACTCATTGCAAGTTGAGTTATATAATAGTGAGTTGTCTTCTATTATGATCTGTGTATTTGATCAATGTGATGCTTCTTGTCCGTATTCTTTTATCGACTCTTCACTCCATAAACCTGAGGCCATGTTTATTGAGCTCAGTTTCGCTTGGGGACAAGCGAAGTCTAAGCTTGGGGGGAGTTGATACATCCATTTGCATCACTATTCTATGTCTTAATTCACTATTATTCATTGATATATTTCATATTGAGAGGTGATACTTATGTTATTTCATCTATTTTTGCATGGTTGATGACTTTTAGAGCATGGACCGCTGAAGTCAGGATTCTGATTGAAAAGGTGCTGTTTGGAGGCAAAATTCGCGAAGATCAGAAAATCCGGGAAAATATACAGAAAATCCTATTTTTCCAGAAGACTAAGGATGCCAGAAGATGAAGTGGAGGTGGGCCATAGGGGGCCCACACCACTTCATGGCGCGGGTAGCCCTAGGCCGCACCAGGAGGTGGTGTGGCCACCCTGGCCCACTCCAGCCTCTCTCCTCTGGCGTATATCATCCTCCCAAAACCCTAAGACTCGGGGGGCAACCACAGAAAGATTCCGCCGCCTCTGCGGGGCGAAAAACACCGAGAGAGAAAGATCTCTCCGCCAGACAGATTTCTGCCGGGGGAATTCCTTCCCGGAGAGGGGAGATCGTCGCCATCAACACCACCATCAAGCTGGACTTCATCGGGATCATCATCATCATCATCACCACCATCATGACCAACAACACCCTCATCACCATCTCCATATTGCTGTAACAATTGAGTTAGATCTTGCATTAGTTCATAGGGGAAACTTTCCCGGTGTTGATTACTCTTTGTAGTTGATGCTATTGAGTGAACCATTGAATTATTGTTTATGTTCAGATTGTTATACATCATTATTCCATCTCTGATCATGATCCATATGATGTCTTGTGAGTAGTTCGTTTTGTTCTTGAGGACATGGGAGAAGTCTTGTTGTTAGTAGTGGAGTTGCGTTGAGAAAGTTTTGCATTATGGAAGTGTCCCCTCTCTTGTTAGATGTGTATCCCTTGGTGTGAGTTTCAGTTATGGAATATTAATGAGAAGTTCTATCATCCACTCTTTTGCATAGCTTATATTAGTTTTCATTTCATGGTTATATGATTGATCTTGTTGTTAGTATTGGTATCACTTTGGGATCATTGAGTTAATTTACTTGGTTTTGGCAAACCTGGCTCGGTCAGTAGCAACACCTTTTTGAGAGTTGAAAAGAAAAGGATAGAAGTACTCTAAAGAAAAATAATTTCATCATCTTTCTTTCTTTCTTGATTTGCTCATAAGTCTAGTATTCTCTAGTTAAGATTTTTTGTGCTTCCAAGGAAGATTGCATGTTTGTATTTATCATTTGTATGTTTGGTTGTTTCCTTCAACTCTTGTACTTGCTACCCAGCCTTGCTAGCCAAAAACCTGTACTGAGAAGGTATTCTTCTCATGCATCCACCTCCTTTAAACCAAAACCTTTGCCATTTGTGTCCACTATACCTACCTAGTAGCATAATTGCTATTCCAAGTAAATTCTTGTTTTATCTACCTCCTCAATTAAACTTGTTATGTGAAAATTAGTGATTAAAGCTCTCACGAACTTGATGGCACACCTTACTTTCTTGCATTTAATAAACTTGAACCATTGTGCTCACCTATGTTGCGTATATGCTTGCGCTTCGTAAGTTGTGAATTAGCAGAACCATGCTGTCATGGGGAACGCTTTCAACATTGCACTGGTACTTTGTACCAAGTTGATATCATGTTCTTTTGTCTATGGATGTCGTTGGTGTGAAATGAAAGGGGAGCTTGTAAGTCCATGGAGTTATGCATATGTGTTAGAGAAACGCCTGGGCCGCTGGTCTAATCCATGCTGACATGGTGGAAACCTGCAGCGTAACCATAACGAGTATCTATGAAGCATTCTTCTTATAAAAAAAAGAGTCCTATATTGAGAAAAAAGAGAAAAAGAAAAAAAGAGATATTATGAAAAGAGGAAAGAGAGAAAAAAGCACCATATTCCCATGGTAAATAAGAAGATTGCTGAGATACTTGTTGTCTGCTTGCCTTGTCATTTTGATATGGGGATTCTTCCGTATCATCGGGCAAGGGGTACCCCGTTGGCGGTTCTCAATAATACACATATGCTTACGATGACAAGAACTTACCGGTGACTAAACTTGAGTAGCATGAGGAGCGGCCCTCGTATTCAAGGGACATGAGATTCTCAACTTACAACTTGTCAATGCATATCCTCATTTTTGATCACTTTAACCTTAATCACCTAAAGATGCCTATGATAGGGGCAATGAGAGCTGAAAGCTAGTAAGTATCATAATTTTTGGGAGCTCTTTATGAGACTCGCAATCCCTGCTTCCCTCTACGAAGGGCATTTCTTCTACTTTGTAGTTGAGTCAGTAAACCTACTCCCTTCTATCTCAGCAAGTATCTTGAGTTGATGTGTTTCATTCATTCATATGATGATTTATTCAATCATGTTTCCTATGTTCCTTGTTTTGCACATTTGCTCTTATCTTGATGTTTACTACTTTGCAAGCTATCATTGAAAAGCCAGCTATTTGTGAACTCCAGCAAATTATCAACTATTCTTCGACCAAGAGCTAAGTTTGCCATTACCAATTATGATTCACTTTATGTATCTTTATTGTGTTTCCTTTACTCATTGCAAGTTGAGTTATATAATAGTGAGTTGTCTTCTATTATGATCTATGCTTTGGATGAATGTGATGCTTCTTGTCTGTATTCTTTTATCGACTCTTCACTCCATAAACCTGAGGTCATGTTTATTGAGCTCAGTTTCGCTTGGGGACAAGCGAAGTCTAAGCTTGGGGGGAGTTGATACGTCCATTTTGCATCACTATTCTCTGTCTTAATTCACTATTATTCATTGATATATTTCATATTGAGAGGTGATACTTATGTTATTTCATCTATTTTAGCATGGTTGATGACTTTTGGAGCATGGACCGCAGCAGTCAGGATTCTGATGGAAAAGGTGCCGTTTGGAGGAAAAATTCGCGAAGATCACAAAATCCGGGAAAATATACGAAAAATCCTATTTTTCCAGAAGACTCAGGATGCCAGAAGATGAAGTGGAGGTGGGCCATAGGGGGCCCACACCACCCCATGGCACGGGCAGGCCTAGGCCGCGCCAGGGAGTGGTGTGGCCACCCTGGCCCACTCCAGCCTCTCTCCTCTGGCGTATATCAACCTCCCAAAACCCTATGACTCGGGGAGCGACCAGAGAAAGATTCCGCCGCCTCTGCGGGGCGGAAAACACCGAGAGAGAAAGATCTCTCCGGCAGACAGATTTCTGCCGGGGGAATTCCTTCCCGGAGAGGGAAGATCGTCGCCATCAACACCACCATCAAGCTGGACTTCATCGGGATCATCATCATCATCACCACCACCATCACCACCATCAGGACCCTCATCACCATCTCCATATTGCTGTAACAATTGAGTTGAATCTTGCATAGTTCATAGGGGAAACTTTCCCGGTGTTGATTACTCTTTGTAGTTGATGCTATTGAGTGAACCATTAAATTATTGTTTATGTTCAGATTGTTATACATCATTATTCCATCTCTGATCATGATCCATCTGATGTCTTGTGAGTAGTTCGTTTTGTTCTTGAGGACATGGGAGAAGTCTTGTTGTTAGTAGTGGAGTTGTGTTGAGAAAGATTCAATAGTTTGATATTTAAGTTGTGGTGTACTTCTTCTAGTGGTGTCATGTGAACGTCGACTACATGACACTTCACCTGTATGGGTCTAGGGAAATGCATTGTGTATTTGGCTACTAACCGTAGGGGTTGCCGGAGTGACAGAAACTTGAACCTCCGTTAGGAAACCATTGCACAAGGGACGTAATGGTCTTAGAGTTTAAAGTTGTGGTTAGGTTTCTACCTTAATTACCTTCTTCTACTTACGGATGTTTGCAAGAGGGTTTAATCACAAGTATATATTTAGTCTTGGATGGGGCGGTACATTAGCACAGGTTCACCCACACAACACTTAGCAAGCTAGAGAAGATTAATCGACTATATGAAGCGAAAGCACTCGACAGTCTTCCCATGTGTCCTCGAGAACGTTTGGTCATCTATAGAAATACAACCGGCTTGTCCTTTGCTGCATAAAGGATTGGGCCACTTGCTGCATTCATTTTTACTGTCTTTCATTTACTCGTACTTTGTTTACTTGTTTTATCGAAAACCTCTAAAAATCCGTTTGCTAAGTATTTGCGGAGAATTCCTGATGCATACCACTAGCCAGCACCTTCTGCTCCTCGTTGGGTTCGACACTCTTACTTATCGAAAATACTGCGATACACCCCCTATACTTGTGGGTCATCAACGTATCAACACACCATGTGATTCGACGGATATGAGTCTTATCTATGCTGCTACTACCATCACCATTGGCAATGGCAAGATTGCTCCTTTTTGGGACTCGCCTTGGCTCAACGGGAGGAAGCTCAAAGACATCGCCCCTCGCATCTTTCAACCTTACACAAGAAAGAAATGGAGTGTCAAACAAGCGATGCACAACAACGCATGGATATCAAAAATAAAGATGGATATCAACTTAACCATCCCTCACATACATGAGTACCTATGTCTTTGGCATCAGCTTAATAGCATACATCTTAATGGGGAGATTAAAGACTCTATTGTTTGGAATCTCACGGTTAATGGGGAGTACACAACGGAGTCAGCGTACAATGCCCAATTTATTGGAGCCACCCTCACATGCATGAACAAACTTGTATGGAAAGTTTGGACGCCACCGAAGATTAATTTCTTCGCTTGGTTGGCCATCTAAACTAGGCTTTGGATGGCGGACCGTCTTGATAAAAGAGGATGGACAAATTGTGGTCTTTGTCCGCTTTGTAAGCAACCCAAGAAACAGCGCCACACCTCTTCTCACATTGTAGGTTCTCCAAGAGACTTTGGGAAATGGTTAAAGATTGGCTTGGGCTGCCGGATATTAGAACCCAAGAGTGGTCTTCGGACCTATCTATCAAGCAATGGTGGACCAAAATGTCCTGCAAATCAACTTCAAATTGCAAAGCAATGGCCTCTCTAACCATGCTTGTTTGTTGGACGATATAGGAGAGAAATGCACGAGTCTTCGACAACAAATCCGCACTGCCGTCTATTCCTATTGGGATAATTAAAGAGGAGGTTCGCCCATTAGGTTGGCGCGGGAGCAAAACTTTTGAGTGTTGTATTTTTGGGAGAGTAATCCCGCATGTGTACCTTTTTTTGTTATTGTTTTGTTGTTCCATGTCTGAACTCTCCTTATTTAATGGATGGAGGCAAGCCTTTTGCCTCCTTTCAAAAAAAAAGTAAATATATGAACTGGAGTACAGTGACACTGGTAGGAAATAATGTCGACGCTAGTGGCACCGACAGGCCTCCATTTGCGGCGCATACGTAATTTTGTTTCCTTATAATTAACTAACAGAGTGTTGCGTGTTGGTTTCCCATGACTCCACAAATGTGAGATTATGGCATAAGCATGATCCTACACCGGAGCCATAGGACCAAAAGCTGATAGTGATAGGATTCCTTTTTTATGTCCCCATGCACCCTAGTGTGGCGGCATGGGATGTCAAAAGAAAAGGGATAGTGTTTTTCTCGCTTTTGGCGTGGTTATGAGGGCTCTCAGCCACATTGCCAGGGTTATAGTTTCTAGATATACCCACAACAAGGACTAATACTGGGAGACCAGGGTGCCCCACTTGTGGTTAGTCCCCATGACTCCATGGGCGGCCCAGTCAACGAGAGAAGGCGGAGGCCTAGAAGACAATCCGGCTCCGAGAAGGCCCAGAAGCCGGATAGGACTCTCCATGTAAACCCTAGTCTAGATTTCTATATAAGATGGACTATGAACAGCCTTTAGGGTAGATTCTCATAGATCGACAATCACAACTCGCAAAGCCGAACCTCTCTGTAATCCTCTATAACATTTGGCTCTGTCGATATAGTGAATTCTAGCAGGAAGTAGGATTCGACCACCGCATTCGGATCCGAACCTGGGTAAACATGTGTGCTCAACGTCCCGGATATCCATACGTCTCACACCCCACATTTTCCCACGCCTCGAGTACCCCCTCATGGAGTACTTGTCTTCAATCCGACGATAGTTGGCGCCCACCATGAGAGGAGTGACCTTCAGATTTGCTTTCCGGGCAGAATCTGCATTTGCAGGAATCGGTGAGATCGACATATACCTCGATTTCGCCAAACCTGTCCAACCCACCCAAGCGGTGTTGACAGAGGCAGGAGAAAAATCTGGATCCATTTTATCCTTATAGGCGGCAAAATTTCGGACCTTTGAAAACACTAAACCCAACCAACCCACCCCGGAGGCGAAGATCATGGTGGAAGTCAAATCTGAGGACGATCTCTCTCTTGAGATCGGATCTCAGAAAAAACACTGTTTTTTTGCTCTGGATGTGGATCCGACACTGGAACCCGATCCAACTCTGGATCCGGATCACCTCCGTCGTGGATGACATTGACTCCTCTTAGACATCTAAGTCTCTCTCTATATTTAGTATTTTAAATTCTTACTCAGGATCATAAGTCTGGTTACCTCATATTTTTTCGGAGAAATTTTTAGATAACATCTTATTTCCGAATGATCACGTATAACTCGAAAAATCTCGGAATACTCGTGTTTTATTCTGATTTGATTTTTGACTCTAAAAAAATATTGCCTTCTGACGTATCTGATTGATTGGACACTAGTATTTTCCGAGTAGTGAATTGTTGGTACCGGAACCGGCTCTGTTTCTGGGTTTAAACTGGTTTAGCAATTGAGCTTCGTTGCACAACAGTATTTTCCATACTGAAGGTTAGCCGGCTCACGAAAAGAACATAGATAAACAATAAGCTGGAAAACATGCTTAAGACTTATCGAGCAAAATTTGTAATCGCATAGTTTATCATGCTTAAGTTACCTGTTCAACTCCATTACAATTCACAGTTATAATATTGAGTTTTTATTTGCATTCCTTTATTGGACATGACCAAAAGAATAATTTAATGCAATTGTATATTTATTTTTCAGAGGTACGTGATGCTTGAACATTTTAGCCTATCCTTGGCCTCGGGGGCTACTATCGCCGATGCGCTTTTTGTAAAGCCGGCACGAGCCTCAGGGATACAACCAAGAAGGTTACTGAGCCTCGAACTATTGAACATCAAGTCGCGTTCTGAGCAAGTCGACTCAACGCTCGGGGGCTACTAGGGGTTTCGTTTGAGTCTCAACAAAAATACGAGTTAAAGTTCTAGCACATGAAAGTCGAACTATATATTTTAGTGGATATACAGCCGCACTGCACATAGGCCGCGCTGTGCAATCAATCTCGACTCTGAAGCAACCATCATACAGAGATCATGGCCAAAACCCCCTTTTAGCTGGATGTACCAAGCAATCCATGCGACCACGCACCTTGATAAAACCAACCAATCACTGGTTGTACGGATACTCGGGCCACAGAGCGTGACCAGCAAAGCGTGCACGCACGTACACAGTGGCTAGCAGCCTGCTTTGCAAGTTTGCAACGTACGCGCCCGAGCCTCCAGGGGTCCGGGCACCAGAGGCAGACGTGAGACGGAGGCGGCACGACCGCCGGCGGGACCGACAAAAAAGGTCTCCAGATACATGCATGCACCTGAAACTGAAACTAATAATACTAGTGCTGAATTGTCATCCAAGTCCAATCGAGGAATTTGGGCTGGGGCCCCGACGTGTGCCTGCGACTCAAAGATTAATCAGCATCGCACATGCGCGGTGCTGTGCGTTGAACCGAGCCGCTCTCGACAGGGCCAGCGCCAGTGAGCGCACGACCGCGACAGGTGTTCCTCCCATCCTTCGGCCTCCGCCGGCCGGCCCGCACGTCGTGGCACATGCGTGACGAGGAGGAGTAGCGATTGAAGGAAGCTGTTGCTTCGAAGCAGTAGTGATTGAGGGAAGCTGTTAGCCAGACCCAAACAACTTGCGCCGCCATCGCAAGCTAGCACAGCCTTGCGGAATGGAACGAGGTGGCCAACTCGACACTGAACCTGTCTATCTCCTCCCGACCCCGTGTGGCGCCGCCGCCGCCGCCGCACCGGGTCGCCACCCTCGCCCCCGGCCAGCCACCCACGCCCGCACGCCCCTCCTCTCCGCCGCCGCCGGTTTCTAAACCCGTCTATCTCCTCCCGGCCCCGTGCGGCGCCGCCGCCGCCACACCGGGTCGTCACCCTCGTCCCCGGCCAGCCACCCACTCCCGCACGCCCCTCCTCTCCGCCGCCGTCGGTTCCGTCGTCGGACAAAGCTCCAGCGGCACGGCGGCGGAGCGACTCTAGCCCTTGCGTGTGTCGCTTCCATGGCGGCGGCGGCTCGAGATTCAGGCATCGGTGGCGGTGCTCCAGTGGATCTCCAGCAATGATGGCGGGTGGGCGGCGGCCAGTGAGCTCTGACAGCAGCGATCCCTGGGCAGCGGGGCGGCGGATGGTGTCGAGATCTAGGGTTCCTAGATCGGTGACGTCTTCGCCTCCTCGACATCGGCCGATGTCGTCCGGAGGTATTCTGCGGCCTACTTTGCATCATGAGGGCGTCCGGGGTGGAGGCCCTGGGTTTGGTGGAGGTGGACATCTTCTCCGTCGAAGGTGGCCGGCCTGCGGCAGGATTGGCAGATCTCGCGATCCGTCTTTCAGTTCCAGCAGCGAGGCGGGGAGACCTAGGTGCCAGTGAAAACCGAGCCATTGCCAGGCGATGGCGGCGTTACCATGCCGTTACCTTGATGAAGGCATCGTCGTGCACCTTGTGTCGACCTAAACCCTAAGATCTTCGGGTTGGGCGATGGTGGTGTTGCGATGTCGGTATCGCTTTCTGTCCTGGGAGCATCGCCTGTGGAACAGCGTTGGCAGGAGAGGTGGAGCGCCTAGCGCGCAGGGGGTGGTGCTGCTTGGCACCCGTGGTTGTGTCGGTGGCTGCTGTGGCAAGAGTCGGCACATTGATCTACACGCTGAAGATGGTTGGCGGAAGATAGTGAAGGCGGCGACATCCGGAGCGTGTGCGTGGGCGCGCTCCGTGGATATGTTGTGCGGTTCTAGAACTCCTTTTGCTTGAGTTCGATCCGCCGCGCCAAGGCGCTCCAGCTTCTCTTGGCGAGTGGCAATAGTGTGAGTGACCATTATTGGACGGGGTCAAAACAGGTAGATAGGTGTTTGATAGATCTTGTTGCGGAGCTGGCGATATGGTTATCGTTTTTGTTCGGTGTTTTATTTTGATGGTTTCGATTTGTATGATATTTGTAATGGCTTAGCCAAATATTGTGGTTCTAATAATAAATAAAGGCTACATGCATCGCTCGGTGCAGAGGCCGAGGCTCCGCTCCTATTTCGAAAAATAACTGGACACTGTACCCAGCTGGGCTTGAACGAGGTGGCTATGGTGCTATGTAGTTGTAGGCTTGAACGAGGCGGCCATGTATGCTCGCATTTGACATGGATGCACCCGCAAGGCTGTGCTAAGCTTGCGATGGCGGCGCAAGTTGTTTTGGTCTGGCTAAGCTTCCTTCAATCACTAGTGCCGAGGATGGACGTTATACGGTACTGCTTCGAAGCAACATCTTCCTCCTCGTCACGCATGTGTCACGACGTGCGCGCCGGCGGACGGAGGCCGAAGGATCGGAGGAACACCTGTCGCGCTCGCCATCAGGGCGCGCACATCAGGGCACGACGTGCGCGCCGGCAGACGGAGGCCGACGGATCTAAGGCTCTAAGCTGGGTCCCAGCATCCGCATCCGCAGCCCTGTCCATGTTGCTGCCGGCGTAGGATTTTATTTTTCTTAGCAAACTTGCCGGCGTAGTACTCATGGCGTGTGTCCTGCGCTAGCACGGCAGCATGGAACGCCAATGTGCACATCGCAGCGTTGATCGCAACGATGATCGCATATAAATAAACCAATACATTAAAAGAGATCTAGATATACTTATTTCATAAAGCTAAAGTATTTTATATTTTAAAACGGAGGGAGTATATCGCAGGAATACTTGCCATTTGCCAACACGCACCAAGTGGCTGTGCCTGTAAATGCGTGATTACGTGTTGCTCGTTACAGGAGCCTGTTAACATAGTACTGTAAAATATGGTTGTAGGTACAATAATACGAACGTAATACATGCACACTACTATACAGTACTTCCCTAACGTAAGACGTTTTTTTTGTGGCAAATTAAGTCTTCTATTAGTGTACCAAGGGAGTAGTGGGTTCCTATAAAGTCGCACGGCTAATTTACAGCTCCTACTACACGTAGAGGGCGCTTTGCGAGCTACTGTACGAAATATTAGATCCAAAGCTGGTGTAGTCCTTAAAACGGACAGAGCACCATAGCTACCACCACAAGCATACAACTGCAACGCTGTGGTCCAAGCAAGAGGAAACAAGGATAAGCAAAGGCTAACAAAATTAACTAGTGTGCCCGACTGACTGTCACCGTAAAACGGAACACTAATTATTTATCCTCCGGTGCTTTGCTGATCTGGCTAATTTTTTTAAAATAATACATTATTTTTATTCAACTTCACGAATATTACGTAAAAAAGAGGAAATTACACACTGTCGTTTTTAAAAAAATGACCAGCCCGTGTCGTCTTTTGAAAAGACGATCGGCCAGTCAGAATATTTGCAGCTAGCGTTTCGTTTTTGGAAAAAACGACATGCCGTTTCGTTTTTTCAAAAGACGACTGGACGACGGCTAGACTGACAACCAGTTGATCGTTTTTTTGGAAAAACGACTGGCCAGATCGTTTTTTCAAAAAAAGACGGCTGCATGGATCATGCACTCCACGTTGGGCTAATTTTTTTGCGCCATTCTTTTTCGCGTCGTTTCTCTCCCGCCACCTCTTCCCGCCAGTATTTCTCCTGCCACTTTTTCGCGCCGTTTCTCTCCCGCCACCTCTTCCCGCCAGTATTTCTCCCGCCACTTTTTCGCGTCGTTTCTCTCCCGCCACTTTTTCGCGCCGTTTCTCTCCCGCCACTTCTTCCCGCTGTTGCCCCTATAAATACTGGCACCTAGATGGTATCTCTTCACCATGTTATTCCTCCCATTTTCTTCCCCTCTCCATCATGAGTGTGCCATGTTCGGACCCCGAGTATAGGCCTACGAAGACGAAAGATGCCAGGTTGCCGCAAGGGGTGACACACGAGCGCTGTTGGTGCGGCCATCTCGCGAAGGTCAAGGAGTCGATCGATTTCTCCACCTGCATGGGCATGAAGTTTTTCATGTGTCCCAACTACGACGCAAGCCCGCCCCGGCAAGCAAGTTCGTCGTATGAGAGGCCTCCGGTATGTTTCCAGAGCATGGTTAATATGAACCATTCATGTTATCATGAGTTCTTTTATTCATTCCATTGATTTGCTTGCAGTCTCCTCCTCCACTTTGCAAGTGGTACCATTGGATTGACACCGAGCAGCCAGCCTGGGCTAAGAAAGAGTGTCATGACAGGAACCGAGCTGCGTGGGCTGCCTTTCATGAAGAGGAACATGCTGAAAGGATGGCCGAAGAGGAGAAGAAGGAACGGGAGAGAGAAATGAAAGAATTCCGAGCAGAGCAAGCTCAAAACCGCGAGCTGAACAGGAAGAGAAGGGAGGAAGAGAAGGCAAACCGCGAGCGCCAGGAACAGGTGCGCAAGGAGGCCCGTGAGGCGGAAAGGAAGAGATTAAGAGAAAGAGCTGCCGAGGCGTGGGCGGCAGAGGAACGTGGGGACAAGACCGGGAAGTACCCGCGCTGGACTCAGGGAAGGTAGACGTATGTCTCAGTACCGATGTATCTTAATTCCTATTGTAGTGTCTTGATGTAACTTCATTTCAGTTGTAGTGTCCCGATGTATCTTAATTTTAGTTGTAGTGTCTTGATGTATCTTAATTTCAGTTGCAGTGTCTTGATGTAACTTCCTTTCAGTTGTAGTGTCTTGATGTATCTTCATTTCAGTTATAGTGTTGTGATGTATCTTTAATTCAACATGTCAAACAATGTATCTAAAATGTTTCCCACCGAAATGCTTTCCATCAAAAAACATTCCCGCCAGAATGTTTCCCGCCAGAATGTTTCCCGCCAGAATGCTTCCCGTAAAAATATCTCCCGCCAAAATCTTTCCTGCCAAAATGCTTCCCGCCATAATGTTTCCTGCCAGAATGTTACCCTATAAAAACCCCTCCTCGCGCAGTTGTTTAAGTACAGCCACCCCGTTTTTAGCCAGTATGTTTCCCTACGATCGCAGTTTCGTGCCAGACATGTCCGTCGACCTTTTTATTTGGCTAGGAACTTTAGGATAGACAACAATCCAGCCCCATTGGAGGAACTAATTGGTAGTGATTGTCTCCTCACTGAGCTGCGTGATCGATTGCGTAGAAAAGGGTGGCCGAAGAGGACTCCAGAGGAGATACGGCAAGAGCTACTTCGGATCAATGCTAGGTGGAGCAAGCAAAGATTCTCTAATGAAGGGGCAAGGCAACAGAACATCACGCTCCCTTGGATTTGGATAGAAGAGAGTGAAGATGAAGACGATCTCTTCATGCCGCCTGTCGGTGGTACCAGGGATAGAGCAGAGCGTGACAAGGCTGAGACCTTGAACAAGGCACAGGCTAACAAGAGCAATGACAAGGTAGGAGAGAGTGAAGATGAAGATGATATATTCATGACGCCTGCCATTGGGACTAAGTGGAGGACTGAGTGGGACGAAAGGCTGGCCAAGAAGAAGGCATTGTCGAAGGGTAAGGGCAAGGCATCATCGATCGAGGCATCGTCGAAGGGTAAGGGCAAGAAGAGCAGGCCATGAAGAAGGCATCATCGGTCGAGGCATCGTTGAAGGGTAAGAGCAAGAAGAGCAGGCCATGAAGAAGGCATCGTTGAAGGGTAAGGGCATAGTCGTAGGGATAGAGAGCGCTCTTATTTATGTACCGCAAGTTATGTTGAACTGTGTTGCAAGATATGCTGAAGTGTTTGTCGAATAAAAAATATGTCTCATACATAGACAGCTACCTAGACAGATACAAGATACAAGTCTCATACATAGACAGATAACTAGACAGATACAAGATACAAGTCTCATACATAGACAGATACCCCGACAGATACAAGATACATAGACAGATACGTAGATACATAGATAGATACCACTGCCACCGTTCATGAGGTTGCCTTGGCGTCGGTGTACCCCATCCATACCTTCTAGGAGGCACCACATTACGGGGAGGTGAGTTGACCCGTCACCCTGCGTCTATGTATCCTGTGTGGGGATAGGTGGTGGAGTCTGCTGTGTCTCCTGAGTCTACTGCGTTTTATACAGTCCAAACCAGTCAACCTGATCCTGCTGAGTCTGCTGATCCTCCTCATTAGTTGCCCACGAACCCATTGAGGACATGCTTGGGTCTCCATATCCTCCTGCCATGTAAAAATATTAAGTACTTAACGATTATACACTACATGTAACCAAAATAGATAGGAAAATGTGTACCCTCAGGACAATAGCCCATGAATGGGACTTGCAGCTGCTGCTGGTGCCACTGGTCGAAAGTAAGTTGCGGTTGTTGCTGCTGCCACTGGTCGAAAGTAAACTGCGGCTGCTGCTGCCACGCTGATCCTCCAGCCTGGTCTGGGGGTGGTGCTCTCGGTGTCTCATGTTGCTGCTGCCACGCTGAGCCTCCAGCCTGGTCTGGAGGTGGTGCTCTCGGTGTCTCCTGCTATGAGATCCGTGGACGAGGCCCGTGGCGGATAGGTGAAGTGGGTGTCTCCTGCTGTGAGCCTCGGAGTAGTGTCTGGTATGCACACGGGGTGCGCTCCTGCGTGGAGTGACGTGGCGGGCGAGCCTGCATGGAGTGACGCGGCGGGCCCTCCCCCATGGAGTGACGCTGACATGGGTATACCCTACAGGTACTCGAGCTTGGTATATACGGTCCAAATACGAACAGGCCCACAATGTCGCCAAGGCCCAGATGAAAGGACTCGAGTAACTTGCGGACCCTCGATTGCTTGAAGGACAAGAAGAAGCTAAAGATAGAAAGTTTGAAGGGGAAAACCCTAACTTGTAACTGACTCGACCTGCTACCCGAGACCTAGCCTATCTATATAAAGGCTAGGAGGAGGCGGCGAGAAAAACACACACAACCCTAGATTCCACAACCCTCGCCAGATTACATCTGCGCACCATTGTAACTTTCGACTCTCTCGATAATTCCACGAGCAGACAAGCAGGAGTAGGGACCTCTACGAGGCATGAACCTGGGTAAATCCTTTGTCCCCTATGTGCTTGTTTGCTAGCCGATAGATGTCTCCAGCGCTCCCTCCTCCAAAACCCAAGTCCATAACAATGGGCATTGACGAGTTAAACCCTTGTCAATTGGCGCCGTCTGTGGGAATTGGGAGTGTTGATGTTGCGGCTTCTTCGGCCCCATCAACTGTGATCTACAACTCCGCAACATCGGATATTCGTCAGCTTTTCGGCGCCTTCGACTTCACCGTCCACACGCCGGCCACCCGCCCGGCCTTCGAGTCCGTAGGCGTTGGAATCAGCCTGGCGATTGGGAGCTTCCGCTTCCAAGTTGGTCAGATGGGCATGCTTCGCATGCCTGATCAGCCGACAACACCGGCGATTGCCCCGGCATCATGGTTCCCTCCATCGATCGGCACCCTCAGCAAGCTCAACGCTCCGGTGGCAGTCGAGAACACGGTCAGCGATAGCAGTCGTGACTCCGATCTAAGAGATCTGGCCACTGAAGATGGAACCTACGGTTCCGGATCTAAAAGTTGTGGAAGCAACAGCTTCCCCAATCACTTCATGTACGTCGTCATCAACGCAGGCGACACCTCCGCCAATCGCGGCAACGGTGGTAACACCGGCAACGGAACCGATCCACCCAATCGCGGCAACGGTGGTAACACCGGCAACGACACCGATCCACCCAACACCGGCAACGGTGGTAACGATGGCAACGGAGGAGCAGTCGAACCTCCCAGCATGATCAATGAGCAAACCGGTGAACGCGTCGTGATCAGGCTCAACGAGCAAGAGTGGGATCGCTGCCGCGAAGCCCTACGGGGTGCACCTCTACCCTTTGGCTCCCCACAGGAACTGCTGATGGGCTATCATTGGCTTCTAAAAGAAGAATTCAAGCGCCAAAAACAAGCAATCGTGCAACTTGAGGCGCATAAGAAGGCAGCGGACGAATCGAGCCTTCGTCGTGCTGGGCTCTCCTCCTACGGAGGATCCTCCTCAAGAGGCAACGAGTACCTCGCCAAGAAGAGGCAGTCGCGGATGGCTCACCTCACCGAACAAGAGCGCATAGAAGCCGTGAAAGTCCTCGACTTCGGCTCTATGACAATCGACACGAGAGGCAACATGGTTCCTAGGACACCGCAGGCCACGGTGACAGCAGCCACCATGTACCTCCTCAATAACCAGCCGCCAGCTAGAGATCCCCGAACTGCCATGCACCGATTTACGATCGCGGGCTTGGGGTTAATCAAGGCCGCCCTCGACAAGGAGCCAGTACCAGACCCAAAAAAGGGCAAAGCGCTACTCCTCGCCCTCGTCCAGCGATGACAGTCACGATCTGTCTCGACGCCACCGCTCACGGCGACATGACCGCGACTACGATGCGCGCGACGACCTCACGCAGTGCAAGATCGACAAATCAAGGGCACGACATGCTCGGTCGACTGATACAGGAGAAGAAGATGGGGAACTCTGTGGCGCCAGATGCTTCAGCAGATCCATTAGGCAGAAGCGAAATCCTAAGGGGTTTAAACTCCCATCGAAGAACCCGAAATTTGACGGTCTACAGGACCCCAAGATCTGGTTGGAGGATCACATCTCCTCCGTCAGGCTACACGGAGGCAGTCGAAGTACTGTCATGCAATGCTTGCAGCTACAGCTACAGGGCGCCGCCCGAGCATGGCTCAATAACCTCCCATGAGGATCCATTCGCAGCTGGGATGAGCTAGTTTACAACTTCGTGCGCAATTTTAATGGCACGTACAAGCGACCTGCATCAATCGAAGAGCTGAGATGCTGCTAGCAAAGATCTGGTGAATCGTAGCGCTCTTATATCCAAAGGTGGTCCATCATCAAGAACTCCGCGGAGAACATCTCGGAAGACCGCGCGATTGATGCATTCAACGGTGGTGTCCGCCGCATGGAACTCAGGGAGGAGCTAGGCCGCTCAAAGCCCCAGACCATCGACCACCTGATGGAAATCGCGAATCGGTGGGCCGATGGAGAAGATTCGGTGAAGAATCGCGCTCACTCCAACAGGGAGGCAGAACTCGAACACAGACGCGACCGCTGGGGGAAGCGTCACATGCGCATCTATGACGATCGTGACGACGTCAACATGGTCGCAGCCGGCTACGCTGATAGACACGACGATAACCGCAACAGCGGATACCGCAGCGACAGATACCGCGACTCCCGGAAAACCACACAAGTGTGGCAACGCCGCACTCGCGATGAGGCACCCGCGACCTCCATCGAGGACAAATTGTCCGGGCCATGCACGGTACACTTCTACATCGACAAGCATGACGACAAGAGAAAGTCCAGCCACCTCCTCAAGGACTGCCGCGAGTTCCTCAAACTACACGAGGGATTGGTTTGGATGAACCGCAATGCAGTCGAAAGAGGCTACGGAGCTGCTCCAGGCGCCGTGGCACATGGCGCACCACCACCACCACCTGGGCCACTACCGAACGGAGCTGCACCGGACCAGCACCACGGAGGCGAACCGTACCCACGGGCCATGGGTACCATGATGATCCAAAAGGGGCGCCCCTCCAACAGGGTGCAGAAGGCCATCACTCGCCAAGTCAACTTGGCCACACACTCGCCACCATCCACCACTGAGTACCTCAGTGGCAGCGAGTCGTGCATTACCTTCGACAAACGCGACCACCCGCCTCAAGTACCTCGCCCAGCTCATTGCCCCTCGTACTCGAGGCGCAAATTGGAGGCTTCGACATGAGTCGTGTCTTCATGGATGGCGGAAGCGGCATCAACCTCATATTCGCGAGTACCTTGCGAGCAATGAGGATCCCTCTAACCTGCTTGGAGGCATCGGACACAACGTTCCACGGCATCGTCCCAGGGAAAGGCGTATACCCCTAGGCAAAATCAACCTCGACGTCATCTTTGGCATGCCGAAGAACTTCCGGCGCGAGCGCATCGACTTTGAGGTCGTCGACTGGCCCTCACAATACCATTGCATCCTTGGGCGCGTCGCATTCGCCAGGTTCATGGCAGTACCCCACTACGCCTACCTGCAGATGAAAATGCCAGGTCCCAACGGCGTCATAACGATCAACGGGAACTTTGAGCGATCTGACGCTTGCGACAGGGAATTCAATAGAATCTCCCAGTCCTTCGGCATGCAGGAAGAACTCGCAAGACTGAAATAGACGACAAACCACAGTCTGCCTCCCTTGAGTAGGCCAAGCTCACCTGATCTCTCCTTCGACTCATTCGTGCACACAAAGAAGGTGCAGGTGCATCCATCGCATCCCGCCAAGATGGCCCTCATAGCCAACAACTTGAGTCCCGTATAGGAACTCGCGCTCGTCGAATTCCTCCGGTGAGCACTAGGAAATTTTTGCCTGGTGTCCTGCGGACATGCCAGGAGTTCCTAGGGAATTCGCCGAGCACACACTCAATGTCAACCCCAACGCAAGGCCAGTCAAGCAAACAATCAGGCGACTGTCTGAGCCATGAGCGCAGGCAGTCGGAATGGAGATCAACAGACTCCTTGAGGCCAAGTTCATACGCGATATCAAAGAAAGCACTTGGCTCGCCAATACGGTGCTGGTACCAAAAAAGGACACGGATATCCTACGGATGTGCGTGGACTTCACTTCTTTAAACAAGCAGTGCCCAAAAGATCACTTCCCGCTGCCACGGATCGACCAGATCATCGACTCCACCGCTAGATGTGAGCGCCTCTGCTTCCTCGATGCCTACTCAGGCTATAACGAAATTCGAATGAAGGAGGAAGACCAGGAGAAGACAGCGTTTACAACGCCCTTTGGTGTGTTCTGCTACAACACGATGCCCTTCGGACTAAAAAACGCGGGAGCCACCTACCAGCGGTGCATGCAGGCTTGCCTCAATGAACAACTGGGTTGCAACATCCAAGTCTATGTCGATGACATAGTAATCAAGACCAAGGAGGAAGCCTCCCTAATCGATGATTTACGCGAAACCTTCGCCAATCTCGATCGTTATCGGATCAAGCTCAATCCGGACAAATGTGCCTTCGGTGTACCATCTGGGCAGCTACTCTGGTATCTCATCTCCGCGAGGGGGATTGAGGCAAACCCGAAAAATATAAAAGCCATACTGGCCATGGAGAAGCCAAAGAACATAAGAGGCGTCCAGCAACTAGCTGGACGGATCACGGCACTCAGTCGATTTATCAGTCGGATGGGTGAAAATGCGCTGCCCTTCTATCAGCTCCTCTGCAAAGCTGACAAATTCGAGTGGACCAATGAAGCGCAAGAAGCATTCGAAGATCTCAAGCGCCTACTATCCACCTCGCCAGTACTGGTGACTCCACGAGAAAGGGAACCACTGTTGTTGTACATCTCCGCCAGCAACCAGGTGGTCAGCACAGTGCTCGTCGTCGAACAAGCCGAGGAAAACAAAGTCTACGGTGTACAATGCCCGGTATACTACCTCAGCGAGGTCCTCATGCCAACAAAACAGCGGTACCCGCACTACCAGAAGCTGGCGTACGACGTCTTTATGACCGCCCAGCGACTGTGCCACTACTTCCAGGAACACCCAATCGTGGTAGTCAACGATGCCCCATTGGGGCATATCCTCAATAACCCCGACGCCACGGGGCGAGTCGCGCTTTGGGGAATAGAGCTGTCTCCACGAGACATCACATACGAAAAACGCGACGCCATCAAGTCGCAAGTGCTCCCTGACTTTCTCGTGCACTGGATGGAGAACCAGCTCCTGGACAAGCCAGATATGTCCTACCTCTAGACAATGCACTTCGATGGGTCCAAACGGAAAGACGGAGCAGGCGCAGGTGTCATATTGACATCACCTCAAGGGGACAAGCTGAAATATATCCTGCGAATGCAGTTCACAGCCTCAAAGAACGAGGCTGAATACGAGACCCTGTTGCATGGGATGAGGATGGAAAAAGCCTGTGGCGCCAAAAGGCTCATCATATATGGCGACTCCAAGTTGTTCGTCAACCAAAAAATGCACGAGTGCAACGCACTGAACGACAACATGATCGCGTACCGCGACCTCTACGATACACTCGAAGGAGACTTCGATGGTTGCGAGTTGCGACACATAGGTCGCGAAAGCAACGAGGAGGTGGACACACTCGCCAACATAGGCTCTACCTGCACCCCAATACCACATGGGGTATTTCTCGAGCGCATATGCGAACACTCCATCAAGCCAAAGGCCGCAGAGAAGAAAACAAGCGCAGCAACGGACTCGGGGGCTACGCCACCCAATGAGCCAATGGCACTAGATGACTTGGAGCTGGACACAGGACTCGAGGGACCAATGAGCGTCATGATGATCGAGCAATCTTGGATGCAGCCGTACATTACGTACCTCCTCAGCAAGAGACTACCGGACGGTCCGACAGATGCACGGCACATCGCGCGGTGCTCGAAGGCATTCGCCGTTCTCAACGACGAACTGTATAAACGCAACATCACAGGAGTGCTACAACGATGCGTCTCCATGGCTGACGGAAGAGCAATTCTCCCCGACATCCATGAAGGGACCTGCGGGCACCATGCAGGCAGTCGCGCCCTCGTCGCCAAAGCTCTACGAGCTGGATTTTACTGGCCCACGGCCATGCGTGACGCCAAGGACATAGTCCAAAAATGCAATGCTTGCCAGCGATTCACGGACAAGCCACACGCACCAGGCGCAGAGCTACGGCCTATTCCATTGGCCTGGCCCTTCGCACAATGGGGGCTCGATATGGTTGGCAAGCTGCCAAGATCCTCGCGCGGAGGCTACGTCTACCTCTTGGTTGCAGTCGACAAATTCACCAAGTGGATCGAGGCCATGCCAATGACCAACCAATCAGGGCACAGCACAGTCAAGTTCTTCGAGTCCATCGTCTACCGCTTTGGCGTGCGACACATCATCATTACTGACAACGGGACGAACTTCACATCCAAGGAGTTCCAAAAATTCTGCGAGAACCTGGGGATCAACATCAGCTACGCCTCAGTAGCGCATCCATAGACCAACGGTCAGGTGGAAAAAGAAAACGGGCTCGTCTACAGCGGCATCAAGAAGCGAGTCATGCGACCACTCGAACAAGCGGCGGGTTGCTGGCCAGATGAGCTGCAATCCGTACTCTACGTACAACTCCAAACAGTGCCACGGTCTACACGCCATTCTTTATGGTGCACGGAGCAGAAACAGTACTACCCGCAGAGGTATGATACAAGGCGCCGCGTGTGGTCGCCTACAGCGAACAAGAGTCATCCCTTGCACTCGAAGACTCTGTCGACCTCCTCGACGAAGCAAGAGAAATCGCCGCAGAAAGATCTACGATCTACCAGCAGAACCTGCGCAACTACCATAGTAGAAGGCTTCGCCCCAGATCCTTCGTCGAAGGTGACCTGGTCCTACGACTGAAGCAGCAGGGACATCTCAAGATCAAGTCCCCCTGCGAAGGACCGTACGTGATTACAGAAGTAATCCCAGGTGGCGCCTATCGCCTT
The DNA here is from genome assembly GCA_916181665.1 of Avena sativa. Classification (NCBI taxonomy): domain Eukaryota; kingdom Viridiplantae; phylum Streptophyta; class Magnoliopsida; order Poales; family Poaceae; genus Avena; species Avena sativa. The sequence continues at coordinate 618,933,788 of OV702288.1, read as the reverse complement.
CAAGATTTAGAGACAGGAGTCGCATACTCCAACCCTTGGAACGTCGCACAACTGTGACGCTTCTACCCTTATTCGTTTCTTTACTTTTACATCGCAAATAAGGCTACTCAGCCACACATTGTACCTCGCACTGTTCTCTGAATAAATAAAAGCTAAGTGCCCCAAAACTCTGTGTTTCTCCTTTACTCTGTCAATTTTACACTCGGGGGCTGCGCCACCCTACTTGCATCTGTTCTTCGAACCAAAACACGATATCCTGAATAGCTGGCACATCAATCGAACCCCTTAACACAAACTCAACCCAGCTGCAACGCACCTGACAGGTTGACAAGGGACTGAGATAAAAACATGACCAGGCTAACGAAAAGGACTCGCATAAAGTGCAACGCACCTCGAGCTCACAAAGCTCCTTATACACATTTCGACAATAAATTATCTACAACATCTGTACGAACTTTACAACACAAGTACACTTATGTGCAGGATACAAATTTGGCTACTCTTGCAACATATGAACGTTGGGTTGCTCCTCGAAAAAGTCGACAATCTCCTCTACCGGACGGTCCACCGCCTGATAGTGCGGCACCATATTCCAGGCAGATCCTGCTGGTGGCGCTGGCGGTCCAAAAGCAATGGCAGCAACATCCACGTCAGGCCTGTGCAATCGCACAATTGAGAGGGCAGCCTTGGCACCAGCCACCAACTGCTGCCTCACGCACTCGCGAACAGCGGACATATCCTGAAACTTGGCAAGGAGAGCCAGCAGTCTTGACGGAGCGTTGTCCAGCGAGAACATTACCCGATAAATGTTCTTCAAGCACGACTGCGACTTCTTCAGGAAGAGAAGCAGTCGTGATGCGCGATCCTGCAGGGTCACCAACCCAGTCGCACGATCATGATCTACCCAGAAGTATCCGCTCTCCTGAAGTTGCTCCTGGGTGAGATCATGAAGGCGAATGGCAATTCTATTCTTCTCCTCCTGCGGACGGCGCGCGCTAACAACTACACGAAGCAGCATCAATAGCATGAGTACAACGTACTGCTGCAGGTAACTACAAAGGAGAAGATGAGAATAAGCAAACTAACACTTAAACTGGTCACCCAGCTGCGTCACCTCGCCAAGAAGATACTGCTCGCGGGTGGCGGCTTTTTCAGCCTTCGACTTCCACACGTCCGCGCTACCACGGATCACGGGCAACTCACGCTCCAGCTGCTTAACGCGATCACGAAGTCGCGAAAGCAAGGACAACTCCTCTACCCTGGAGCACGGTGGTGCCACTGTATCCTCAAGAGATGGTGAGTCCTGGGTTCCCCCCACAGGACCACTTGATGTACCCTACCACAAAGTCAAGACAGAGGCAAATAAGGCGACCAACTTAACACAAAGGCAAAAGTAACAGATGCATTCGGGGTCAGCATAAAGTATTCGCAAACACACTCGCCAGCAGGCATGTTCTCAGACCAAAAGGACAATTCATCAACTATTACAAAAAGCTAACTACGGAGCAGCCGGCTTCTTCGACTTCAACGGCTTCAGGGGCTTCATCAAGTCTATGGCAGTATCAGACGCCACTAACTTTCCGCCGGCCCCTGAGGCTGAAGCTTTCGTCGCCTTCTTGGCACGTTGGAGCTCCTCCAAATACTTGGCAACGGTATTTATCAAGGAATGGCCATATTTGGCACAGGCAGTCACGAAAGGAGCGAAGACTACCTGCTGACCGTCTGCGCCAACAGGCATCGCCTTCGACACCGTAGAGGGATCTATCTCGACTTCGTGGGCTTGCACCATGGCAAGTGACATGGTCGCGCCGGCCGCGCGGAGGGAGTTCTTGTAGGTGGCAGGCACACCCCCGGCGAGTGACTCCACCAGCTTGTCCATATTATCGACCAGCTCCGCCTTCGGCATCAACTCCTTCCGGAGGCGACCGAGGGTGACCTTGGCCTTGGACAATGTATCTTGGATAGCGACGCTTTGGTCCTCGACTGCAGACACCGCGCCTGCTAGAGCGTCATCGCGACGAAGGGCCTGCGGGTCAAAGCTCAAGTCGCCAGCATCTACACATAAAACACACATATGGATCAAACCTCTAACGCCACTGGCAAAACTCTAGATACAGAGAAGAACAACAATAAAATATCTACCAACAAAGGTACCTGAGAGGGCCTTGGCGACTGAGAACAGTTGCTCTTCGAACAAATTTTCCCTGGCAGCAAAGGAGGCACGCATATCTTCTTCGCACTTCTGTGCATCATCACGAGCCGCGATTGCCTCGTCAAGCCCCTTCACAGTTGCGGCTAATGTCTTTTCCAAGGTGGCGACGTTGCGCAGTAAAGAGTTATGCTCAGCTACATGGCAATCAAAGGTTGACTATCAGTCGACTATACCAAAAAAAGGAGAAGACGAAAAATAATAAGTGTAGAACACTCACTTTTGACCACGCGGTGACACGTCTCCAGCATTGCATGCTGGCGACCCATCACCATCACCTGCTCCGCCACCTGCGCGGCTTCCTTTACAAGGAGCTATCGCACAAACAAGGAATCAGAAAGGGCAACAGAGAACGTCGACTGCCACACTAAAAAGAAGGAAAAATATACTTACATGGTCCTCCAGCGACTCCGAAGAAGTTTGCTGAACCGTCATCCGAGCAACCATTCGATGCTCCCCTACGTGAGGAGAACTCGAAGGATTGTGCCTGGAGTGGGCCGCCGTCGGAGGGTAAGGAGCACGCTCGACCTCTACCTTGGCCCTTGAGGTCGCGACTCCTGATTCCTTCAAAAACTCGACGTCGCCAGAAGATGACGATGCCTCTTGACTACAAGACCAAAATCCACATAGATAAAGGGCAAACTCCAGGGCAAGGCCAACAAGAAAACGGAAAAGAATGAACTTACCAGTCAAACTTGTCAAGATCAAACGTGGCCTCCTTCGACTCCGACAAAGACTCCTTGGGCAATCACATCTTCTTACGAGAAAATGGTGCGACAACCCTGAAGGAAATATGCCCTGAGAGGCAATAATAAAGTTGTTATTATGTATTCCTTGTATATGATAGATGTTTATTTTGCATGCTGTAATTGTATTGATAGGAAACATCAATACATGTGTGTTTAATAAACAAAAAGGGTTCCTAGTCATGCCTCTCTTATAGACTAGCTTGTTGATTAACAGGATGATCAAGGTTTCCTGATCATGGACATTGGATGTTGTTAATAACAAGGTCACACCATTGGTGGAATGATGTGATGAACATTCATCCGAAGTATAGCATTACGATCAAGTCATTATGTTTATATTGCTATAACATCATACGAAGTAATCTTTATCCTTAGACCATGAGATCATGTTAATTGCTAACACCGGAAGAGTATCTGGATAACATCAAACGTCACACCGTAACAGGGTGACTATAAAGATGGGTTCAGTGCTACGAAGGTGTTATGTTGAGGCTCATGGATCAAGAATGGAATTTGTCAATCCAGATGACGGATAGATATACTCTGGGCCCTCTCGGTGATATCACATTAGGATAGCTTGCAAGCAAGTGATGTGATCACTAGAATGTTATATCACGGGAACGAGAAAAGAGTGCATGTCGGTAACGAGATCAAACTAGGTATGGAGATACCGATGATCGAATCTCGGACATGTAATATATCGAGAGACAAAGGGATTTAGTTACAAGCGTTAAAGGTTCTCATGATCACAGGAGTCATCGTTGAATGTGTAGGAGTCAGTACGGATCTCCAGGTCCCGCTGCTGATTATTGATCGAAGAAGGGTCTCGATCATGTCTGCATTATTCGTGAACCGTAGGGTGGCACACTTAAGAGTTACCGGACACCATTTTGGAGCACATATGTTTCAGACGAAAGAATTGCAAAGCGCAGGAATTGTTTCAATAGAAACCAGAAATTGTTTCGGGTGAAATTGTAGAAAGTGGTTCTGCAAGTGATATTGAAATATTGCAAGGGGCTATATGTGAATGTTTGTTAATTAAATTAATTAACAAAATTATGAATAAATTTAATAAAAGAGTTTTATTAAATGAGAGAGCATTAAATTTGGAGAAACTTAATGCATTTAAAGTGGAGACTTTAAAAGGGAATGTGAAGAGGCATTTTAATGTGGAGGAGTTACCACCACATGAATGGGGGAGGTGAGGGGTCACCCCCCCATGCGCCGGCCATGGAGAGAGGGGGCACCCCCCTCCTCCTATAAAAGGCCACCCATTCCCTCCTTCATCCTCACACCTCCTTGTGAAGGATCTCTCTCCCCCTCTAGAATTATTTCCCCATTGTCTCGGATTAGCGAGATACATGTTCCCGGTGGCATTTCGTCTGGAAGGAGTTGCTGCTTCCGCTGGATCGCTGGAGCGAGGAGGTGGAGGTTGTCCGGTGGCTTGAACGTCTGTGCGAGTGCGGATGCGCTGCTGAGTTGCGACGCTCAGACTTCCTCACGATCTTGAGATCGGCAAGTGTATGACTACATCAACCACGAGTTCCTACTCGTTAACAAAGCTCGTTGTCTTCGAGGGTAAGTTCTCCATGGATGTATGTCCACCCGTTTGCTTTGTACCTAGTAGATAGATCTTGGCGTGTAGTTCACACCGTAGGAAATTTTTTGTTTTCTATGCTGCGGACCCAACAGTGGTATCAGAGCCTGATCTATGCGTAGGTGCTTTGCACGGGTAGTACACATATGTTTATATGTGGGCGATGATGATCATGTTATTGCATCTTCTATGTACTTTGGATATTGGTGGCATAGTGGGATGAAGCGGCCCGGACCAACCTTACATGTCATCATACATGAGACCGGTTCCACGACTGACATGCCACTTGTTTTGCATAAGTGGCTGGCGGGTGTCTGTCTCTCCTACTATAGTCAATATCTAATTTACAACAAGTTGCTAATAACTTGGTTATCCTCGTTGTGGTTCATGTTCGTAGGTTAGACAAGTTCTATCTCCGAAAGCCCTAAGCCACATAAAACTTGCAATTGATAAATTAGAGGCGTCTAGTTTAGATCGTTGCTGGGCTAGTGTTTTGATATGGTATTGTTGTAAGTAAATGTATGATAGATACTCTTACAACTCACTTAACGTGTAAGTTCCATAGACCTTGGCCTTACACACAAAGGAATGATAGATATCATACCACGATGCAAATGATAGAGATCAAATGCATGGACCATATCACCTCACTTCACACATTAGATGTTAGCATCTTATATTGCTAGTTTGGCGCGTTTGGTAGCATTATAAGATGATCCCTCATTTAGATATCAAGATAAAATGTGTTCTTCCTTAAGTATGCACCGTTTTGTGGATCGTGTTTTGAGGCATCACGTGATGATCGGGTGTTCTCAACTCTACGCTTTCATACAACGGGTGTAAGACAGTTTTACACACGCAAATACTAAGGTTCTTACTTGACGAGCCTAGCATGTACAGACATGGCCTCGGAACACGGACCGAAAGGTTAAGCTTGAGTCATATAGTCGATATGATGCCCATATAGATGCTCGCCTTTGAAGCTACACCGAATCACGTGATGATCGGACTTGGTGTAGTGGATTTGGTTCATGTAATCACCAAAAGGACACGAGGGATGTCGTTTTTGAGTGGGAGTTCATTAGTAATTTGGATTAGTTGAACTCAATCTATCATAAACTTAGTCTAAATATACTTTACCAATTCTGTTGTAGATGGCACCACCTGCTTTTAATTGCAATGTGTTCATGGAGAAAGAGAAACTTGCTGGGAATGGTAGCAACTTCACAAACTGGGCTATGAATTTGAGGATTCTTCTCACTGCTGCACAAAAGCAATATGTGCTAGATGCGCCGCTAGGCCCCCCACCAGCTCCTGATGCCCCTGACAAGGAAAAGAATGTCTATGTGACTCGTCAGGAGGACCACAACTTAGTTCATTGCGGCATACTGTATGGGCTAGAGCCAGAACTTCGAAAGTGTTTCGAAAATGGAAATGCCTTTGATACCATGGGAGAATTCAAAATGATTTTCGATACCCATGCTGCCGTAGAGAGTTATAATGCTACAGAAAAGTTCTTTAGCTGCGTGATGAAGGAAAATAGCTCCGTTAGTGAGCACATACTCAAAATGTCTGGGTACGCCGATAAGCTTGTGTCCTTGGGAATAACGATTCCCATTGACTTAGGCATACATCGTGTTCTCCAATCTCTGCCACCTAGCTACAAGAGCTTCGTGATGAACTATAATATGTAGGGCATGAAGAAGTCTCTTCCCGAGCTTCTATCAATGCTTAAGACTGCAGAAGTGGAGATTAGGAAAGAACATCAAGTGTTGATGATCAATAGGACCACCGGTTTCAAGAAGGACAAGAAAGGCAAGCACAAGGGAAAGAAGGGTGGCAAGTCTGTTGCCGCGCCTGAAAAGAAACCCCGAGCTGGCCCTAAGTCTGACACCGAGTGCTACTATTGCAAGGGGACTGGCCATTGGAAGCGCAACTGCCCTAAGTATTTGGCGAACAAGAAGTCCGGCAAGGCAAACAAAGGTATATGTGATATACATGTTATTGATGTGTACTTGACTAGTACTCGCAGTAGCTCCTGGGTATTTGATACGGGATCGGTTGCTAATATATGTAACTCGGTTCAGGGGCTGCGGAACAAGCGACAACTAGCAAAGGATGAGGTCACGATGCGGGTCGGCAATGGATCAAGAGTTGATGTGATCGCCGTTGGAACGCTGCCTCTCCATATGCCATCGGGATTAGTTATAAACCTAAATAATTGTTATTTGGTGCCTGCACTGAGCATGAACATTGTATCCGGATCGTGTTTGATGCAAAGTGGTTATTCATTTAAGTTTGAAAACAATGGTTGTTCGATTTATATGAATAAGATCTTTTATGGTCATGCACCTGTGTTGAATGGTTTATTTCTGTTGGATCTCGATAGTAGTATTACGCATATTCATAATGTTGATGCTAAAAGGATTAAACTTGATAATGATATATCTACATATATGTGGCACTGCCGTCTAGGTCATATTGGCGTTAAACGCATGAAGAAACTCCATTCTGATGGACTTTTGGAATCACTTGATTTTGAATCATTTGATACATGTGAGCCATGCCTTATGGGCAAGATGACTAGAACGACGTTTTCCGGTTCAATGGAACGGGCGACAGATCTATTGGAAATCATACATACTGATGTGTGTGGACCAATGAGTGTGTTGGCGCGAGGTGGATATCGTTATTTTGTTACTTTCACGGATGATTTGAGTAGATATGGGTATATCTATTTGATGAAACACAAGTCTGAAACTTTTGAAAAGTTCAAAGAATTTCAGAATGAAGTGGAAAATCATCGTAACAGAAAGATCAAATTTCTGCGGTCCGACCGTGGAGGAGAGTATCTTAGTTACGAGTTTAGAACACATATGAAAGACTGTGGAATAGTTTCACAACTCACGCCTGCCGGAACACCACAACGTAATGGTGTGTCAGAACATCGTAATCGTACTTTATTGGATATGGTTCGATCTATGATGTCTCTGACTGACTTGCCACTGTCATTTTGGGGTTATGCACTGGAAACTGCTGCATTCACTTTAAATAGGGCACCATCTAAATCCGTTGAAAAGACACCGTATGAATTATGGTTTGGAAACAAACCTAAGCTGTCATTTCTTAAAGTTTGGGGATGCGATGTTTATGTGAAGAAACTTCAACCGGATAAACTCGAACCCAAAGCAGAAAAATGCGTCTTCATAGGATACCCTAAGGAAACGATTGGGTATACCTTCTATCACAGATCCGAGGGCAAGGTCTTTGTTGCCAAGAATGGATCCTTTCTTGAGAAGGAGTTTCTCGCGAAAGGTGTGAGTAGTCGGAAGGTAGAACTCGAAGTGGTTATTGAACCTTCTCTTCATGAAATGGCGAGTAGCGCAGATCCAGAAGTTGTTTCGGAGTTGACTTCACCTAATGAAGAGAGAGCTAATGATATTGATCATGAAACTCCGAAAGAGGACACTACCAAACCTCGTAGGTCAAGCAGGACACGTGCAACTCCTGAACTGTACAGCAATCCTGTTATGAATTTCATGATTGATGAAATAGATGACCCTGCGACATATGAAGAAGCGATGATGAGCCCTGATTCCAACAAATAGCTAGAAGCCATGAAATCGGAGATGGAATCCATGTACGAGAACCAAGTTTGGAACTTGGTGGACTTACCTCACGACCGAAAGGCCGTTGAGAATAAATGGATTTTCAAAAGAAAAACTAATACTGATGGTAATGTGACCATCTATAAGGCTCGACTTGTCGCAAAGGGGTTTCGACAAATTCAAGGAGTTGACTACGATGAGACATTCTCTACCGTAGCGATGCTTAAGTCGGTTAGGATTATGTTAGCAATTGCTGCATATTTTGATTATGAAATATGGCAGATGGATGTCAAAACTGTGTTCCTCAATGGTAATATTGAAGAAGAGTTGTATATGATACAACCTAAGGGTTTTGTCGATCCTAAGGATGCTGATAAGGTGTGCAAACTTCAGCGATCCATCTATGGACTGAAGCAAGCATCCCCGAGTTGGAATCTCTGCTTTGATGAGGTGATCAAATAGTTTGGATTTGTCCAAACTTATGGAGAGGCTTGTATTTACAAGTGAGTGGGAGCAATGTGACATTTTTGATATTATATGTGGATGACATATTATTGATTGCAAATGATTTAGATCTTTTAAACAGTGTTAAAAGTTATCTAAACAGCAAATTTTCGATGAAGGACCTTGGTGAAGCTTCATATATATTAGGCATTAAAATCTATAGAGATAGATCAAGACGCCTAATTGGGCTATCGCAGAGTACATACCTTGATAAGATATTAAAGAAGTTTAATATGGACGGAAGTAAGAAGGGGTTCTTACCTATGTTGCAAGGCAATACATTGAGTAAGACTCAAAGTCCGGCTACGGCGGAAGAGAGAGAGATAATGGATAAGATCCCCTATGCCTCATCCATAGGCTCTATAATGTATGCCATGCTATGTACAAGACTGGATGTGGCACATGCTATTAGTTTGACTAGTAGGTACCAATCTGATCCAGGTTCGGAACACTAGATAGTGGTCAAGAATATCCTTAAGTACTTGAGAAGAACTAAGGATATGTTTCTTATATACGGAGGTGAAGAAGAGCTAGTCGCTAAGTGTTATGTCGATGCTAGCTTTGACACTGATCCGGATGACTCTAAGTCTCAATCCGAATATGTATTTCTCTTGAACGGAGCAGTAGTTAGTTGGAGGAGCTCCAAACAACCTATGGTGGCTGGATCAACAACGGAGGCGGAATATGTTGCTACTTCAGAAGCAGCGCAGGAAGCGGTTTGGATGAAGGAGTTCATAATGGAACTGGGTGTGGTTCCCAGTGCGTTGGACCCGATGGTGATCTATTGTGACAACAATGGAGCCATAGCCAACGCAAAGGAACCAAGGTCTCACAAGAATTCCAAGCATATTAAGCGCCGGTTTCACTCCATCCGCAAGCATTTCAAGGATGGAGATATAAAGATTTGTAAAGTACACACGGACCTGAATGTAGCAGATCCATTGACTAAATTACTCCCTAGGGCAAAACATGATCAACACCAGAACTCCATGGGTGTTAGTTTATCACTATGTGAACTAGATTATTGTCTCTAGTGCAAGTGGGAGACTGAAGGAAATATGCCCTGAGAGGCAATAATAAAGTTGTTATTATGTATTCCTTGTATATGATAGATGTTTATTTTGCATGCTATAATTGTATTGATAGGAAACATCAATACATGTGTGTTTAATAAACAAAAAGGGTTCCTAGTCATGCCTCTCTTATAGACTAGCTTGTTGATTAACAGGATGATCAAGGTTTCCTGATCATGGACATTGGATGTTGTTAATAACAAGGTCACACCATTGGTGGAATGATGTGATGAACATTCATCCGAAGTATAGCATTACGATCAAGTCATTGTGTTTATATTGCTATAACATCATACGAAGTAATCTTTATCCTTAGACCATGAGATCATGTTAATTGCTAACACCGGAAGAGTATCTTGATAACATCAAACGTCACACCGTAACAGGGTGACTATAAAGATGGGTTCAGTGCTACGAAGGTGTTATGTTGAGGCTCATGGATCAAGAGTGGAATTTGTCAATCCAGATGACAGATAGATATACTCTGGGCCCTCTCGGTGATATCACATTAGGATAGCTTGCAAGCAAGTGATGTGATCACTAGAATGTTATATCACGGGAACGAGAAAAGAGTGCATGTCGGTAACGAGATCAAACTAGGTATGGAGATACCGATGATCGAATCTCGTACATGTAATATATCGAGAGACAAAGGGATTTAGTTACAAGCGTTAAAGGTTTTCACGATCACAGGAGTCATCGTTGAATGTGTAGGAGTCAGTACGGATCTCCAGGTCCCGCTGCTGATTATTGATCGGAGAAGGGTCTCGATCATGTCTGCATTATTCACGAACCGTAGGGTGGCACACTTCAGAGTTACCGGACACCATTTTGGGGCACATATGTTTCAGACGAAAGAATTGCAAAGCGCAGGAATTGTTTCCATAGAAACCGGAAATTGTTTCAGGTGAAATTGCAGAAAGTGGTTCTGCATGTGATATTGAAATATTGCAAGGGGCTATATGTGAATGTTTGTTAATTAAAGTAATTAACAAAATTCTGAATAAATTTAATAAAAGAGTTTTATTAAATGAGAGAGCATTAAATTTGGAGAAACTTAATGCATTTAAAGTGGAGACTTTAAAAGGGAATGTGAAGAGGCATTTTAATGTGGAGGAGTTACCACCACATGAATGGGGGAGGTGAGGGGTCACCGCCCCATGCGCCGGCCATGGAGAGAGGGGGCACCCCCCTCCTCCTATAAAAGGCCACCCATTCCCTCCTTCATCCTCACACCTCCTTGTGAAGGATCTCTCTCCCCCTCTAGAATTATTTCCCCATGGTCTAGGATTAGCGAGATACATGTTCCCGGTGGCATTTCGTCTGGAAGGAGTTGCTGCTTCCGCTGGATCGCTGGAGCGAGGAGGTGGAGTTTGTCCGGTGGCTTGAACGTGTGTGCGAGTGCGGATACGCTGCTGAGTTGCGGCGCTCAGACTTCCTCGCGATCTTGAGATCGGCAAGTGTACGAATACATCAACCACGAGTTCCTACTCGTTAACAAAGCTCGTTGTCTTCGAGGGTAAGTTCTCCATGGATGTATGTCCACCTGTTTGCTTTGTACCTAGTAGATAGATCTTGGCGTGTAGTTCACACCGTAGGAAATTTTTTGTTTTCTATGCTGCGGACCCAACAAGCCCTCAGAGGAACGGCTGGAATGGGCGACTCCGCGCCAACAGCAGTGCCTTCTGGAGTCGAAGGAGTCGACGCGTCGGAATCCTCGCTGCGCGAACGCTTGCGAGTATCCGGGCTCTCGGACTCGGGGGCTTCCTCTTCCACATCAGAAGGGACAGTCGACTCAGACTCGTCCTCTTCTAAAGCTTCGCCAGGAATAATCCCCTCAGGGAGAGGAGGCATAGAGGGCGACACCGCCCAATCCTACATACAGACAGCAAAGATCAGCAAAAAGAACAAGTAAACAACATAAAGGCAATCGCAAAAATAAGCTACTGCGTAGCACAACTGTACCTCAGGAGGGGGGATTCGAAGCATCAAACGGAGGAACGACTGGCTCACTCGGAAGCACATCCTTGCCAGTGTACTTCGTCACCAATCGAACCCTCTTATCCACCTCACTCGCGGACATGCCATCGGCAGACACGCGAGTGGCATCATCAGCGCCACCCCATTGAAACATGGGATGGACTCTGGCTTGGAGAGGCTGGACGCGACGGCGCAACCAAGTCCTGATAAGGGCGCAGCCTCCCTCTTCTGCGCCTATGCGACTCTCTAGGTCGCAGACACGTTGATACAACACGTCTGTCTCCGTGAGTTCGCCAGGCATAACTACGTTTGTCCAAGAACGCATCTTCTTGCAGGGAGTCGCGGGATCGAAGGGCGTGAGTCCAAAGTGCTCATCTTTGGCTTTCTGATCGCGGACATAGAACCATTTGTCCCTCCATCTCTGGACGGACTTGGTGAGCTTAATGTCGAAGTAGGTGGCGGATGGGTCGACATGGATTCCGCAACCACCTACGTCATAAACTAAAGAGCCAGATGCGGACTGACACTTCAATTTAAACAAGCGCTTGAAAAGATGAAAGTGTGGCTCGATTCCGAGCCAGCACTCGCAAAGATTGATGAAGCAGGTGATGTGGAGGATAGAATTTGGGGACAGCTGATGGAGCTGGAGCCCATAGAAACAAAGAAGACCCCTAAAAAGGGGTGGAGAGGCAAAGAGAGACCGCGATTGACGAATGCGAGAAACATCACTCGAAAACCAGCAGGAGGAGAAGGAATGGTTTGACCGCTGGGGACGCGCGCATCGGCGACTACTGCAGAGATAACTCCGTCTTGGCGAAGAAGACGGAGATCCGACGCCTTGATAATGGAGGGGCTCCATGCCCCATTGGTCACGCGAGTGCCCGCGACCTTCTTCTTCATGCCGGCGGCGACACTGGTGCCCGCAGCAGCGGAGCCACCCTTCTTCTTCATCGCGGCGATGGTGGCCGCAGAATCAGCGGCAGCACCTCCTTTCTTTTTCCCCATTGCGCGGCAGCGATGAGAGCGCAGAAAGTAGCTTGGAAACGAGCGGAGGTGGTCCAGCGCTGTGGAGGAGATGAGCGCAGGGAAAAGCAGAAGAACAGCAGCAATGGAGATGGCAGCGAGGAAGAAAGAGCGCAGATGGAAAATTACCGCCGCAGCGCCGCTACTTAACCCCTAGGAGATGCAATCTAACGGTTGACAAAAACCATATTGGACGCGTGGCACGCATCGCGGTTGACACGTGGAGAAGAGTAAGCGCGAACCGTCCCCCCACTTCTCCCATTACGCGCGGAAATCGAGGAGGCGCAGTTAAAATAAAGATTACGCACGACCAGTCAAATCAAAGTCAGGAAGTGGGACCCACCGCTCGTCACGTCCCGTCAAACTCGCTCACGCGGGCAATTGAGGTCATACAAGCATCATAGCTACGCAGTGGAAAATTTGACTACTTTAGTCCTTGCTGGAGTCTTCGACTCCACCAAGCACTCGGGGGCTACTCCCATAGGGAGCGCTGGCCGCGCACCCTACGATTTTTATTTTCTTATTGCAGGAATTTGGGCAATCACAATCAAACCCAATCACTCGAAACACGGTTCGATTATGGACATGGGTTACTCCCATAGGGAGCGCCGGAAACAATTTCGAGTGAAACAAGTAAGCAAAGGATGATAGCGGTCACAAAAATGTTTTAGTCCTTGCCTAAGTCTTCGACTGAAGCAAACGAGCAAAAGACGACAACAGTCTCAAAGGTTCTTTAGTCCCTGCCTGAGTCTTTGACTCAACCAGGCACTCGGGGACTACTCCCATAGGGAGCGCTGGTCACGCACCCTATGATTATTTGCATAAAAACTGTGTGTTGATAACATCCGCACTCACAGCTCATGGCGACACCGCCTCATAATTTTCCGTACAAAGAGAGTACGTCTCCTGGGTCGCCCGATCGTCTCCGCGATGGTAAAATTCGGATGTCATGCTTACAGCGTGAAGGTAAGACCTGAATAAGGCCTGGCAACGCATTTAACTGCGCACTATCAGAAATATATCCGTGCCTACAGGCACGATGAACATGCCTTGACGGACGCGTCGAGTGCTCACACCCATATAACTGGAATTCGACTCCTGTAAGACCTCCGCGGCCTGAGTCGAATTACGCCAGCACTTTTCTGGATTCAAGTCCGGGGACTCGAGTTCGAGTAGATTGCGTTGTTTCACCCTAAGGTGGTTAACTGATACCGATACTTCGGCTATATTAGGCACATATATCAACAATCCCTATGACGCAAATAAAAGCAGTCGAAAATGTACTCGTTCAGGCACTCGAAGACTTCAAAAAGTCCACAGTCGAATCTGCGATTCCACTGGACACTCGGGGGCTACTGACATGGGTATACCCTACAGGTACTCGAGCTTGGTATATACGGTCCAAATATGAACAGGCCCACGGTGTCACCAAGGCCCAGATGAAAGGACTCGAGTAACTTGCGGACTCTCGATTGCTTGAAGGACAAGAAGAAGCTAAAGATAGAAAGTTTGAAGGGGAAAACCTTAACTTGTAACCGACTCGACCTGCTACCTGAGACCTAGCCTATCTATATAAAGGCTAGGAGGGAGCGGCGAGGAAAACACACACAACCCTAGTTTCCACAACCCTCGCCAGATTACATCTGCACACCATTGTAACTTTCGACTCCCTCGATAATTCCATGAGCAGACAAGCAGGAGTAGGGACCAGTGGTGGAGCCAGCCCACTACATCAGCCCGGGCAACGTTCATATGAGGCTATCTTGACCATGTTTTGCCCAAACAAAACCTTATTTAAGCTAACCTTCCCTGTACACCTCAAAGGAGATTAGTAGCAGGAGCCCGGGCAGCCGCCCGGGCATGCCGGGCTGTAGCTCCGCCACTGGTAGGGACCTCTATGAGGCCTGAACCTGGGTAAATCCTTTGTCCCCTGTGTGCTTGTTTGCTAGTCGATAGATGTCTCCAGCGCTCCCTCCTTCTCCAAAACCCAAGTCCATAACAATTGGCATTGACGAGTTAAACCCTCGTCAGACGTGGTGGACGTTGTGCTGCTCGCTGCTGAACGACGTCTGAAATGTTCGTGCTCGTGATGGTCGCATAGATACTCTGTAGTCTTTCCTGGACACGCCTTACGAAGGACTGAACTCCTTGACGTGGTAGTAGAAGAGGAGCGGACGAGAGCGAACGTCCCCACTGATTCACTTCATTCTGTAGCTCCCATGTCATATCGGCCTGCATTTGTATAGTGGATAAGTACACATTATATAAGCTACCAGGTGTAGTGACGAAGAAAAGTGTATTTACCGCTGATTGTCTGGGCTCCATAGTCGACTGGCTAGGGTATCTTTCATCATCATGTGCGTGGTGGACGGGACGCAACCGTGTCATGCTCATGTACCTCTGTAAGTATGCACGGAATAGCTCCATATCAAACGCAGGAGCGGTTCACACGTCAGTTGTTGCATTCTGCCAACCATTGATATAAGTATTCACCCGTTAAAGCCACTGATTTGCACTTCTTTTAGTACCCTTCCGAGAGTACCTGCAATTAGATTTTGTAAGTACACAATCAGTATAAAATTATAGATACATAATATATTAACTTACATATGCACGTCCGATGAAAGGGGCGCCTCTGGACATGGAGGATCTACCATCTGGCGAAGACCGAATTGCCTCATGATCCTCTGTTGAGACATCTCCTCCACCTGACAATCAAAGATGATCTTCGATTTAGTGAGCCAGTAGTCCTCATCTCTACGACACATAATAGATAACCCGCCGGGATATCTTGCGGCTGCCTCAGTTGTGGTGTATGGCTCCCAAATGACCGATTCCTCCTTCAACGTGTCGAACTGCTCGCTGAACGCCGGGTAGCAGCGGGTTACTTGTTCTCCCACGAAACGACATTGTTGGATTAAATAGTTGTTAGTTTCCTTCGTAGTGCAATATGGACCATGCAATTAACTGAACCTTTTAACTTACATTGCGTCGTGTCCAATGTGTACTGAATGTAGGCATGTCAATTCTCTCGTGGTCAAACAGCATATCAGACTCATAGACAACAGGGCGCTCTCCTCGCCTGCCACGTCTGCCACGTCCACGAGGAGCCGCTCCTCCAGTCCTGAAGATATGGCAATTGGTGTCTCTATGACCAAAATGATTACATAGAAAACATTGTCTAGTAGGGCCTCCGGCTTCGGATTCATCCATATCATTACGGATGCGAACACATTGTCACCTTCCTCTGCCTGTCTGCATTAGTCCAGGATCTGGGATGTAAATCCTTTCACTGGGGTTTACTTTGTTGAAATTGCCCCATGCTCTATATCCCATCATCTCGCTAGTCCATGTATTGATCACTGACTCCTTAAGAAAATAAGGAGACACAAACGATCTCGCATCCATACCTAACCGCCCGCACACAGCAAGTACATGAGAGCAAGGCAGATGCAGTAGCTTGGGTTTGTTGCAGGTACACTCACACGTCGGCCAAGCCTCATTGCCTATCCTCACCTCTTGTGTCTTTACCTCTTCTCCAGATCCGATCCTGTTGGAAGGGAGGCGAACCTCAAATCTTCGTTCTTGATTACTGATGGCGATGACGTGCATAGACCGAGCCTTTTCCATTTTGGCATTCATGTAATCCATTATCTTTGAACAGTACCTCGTGTTTGGGTTGTTGATGATATGCATATGAGCAAGCTGGAGTCTGTCTTTGAAGTACTTCAACGTTCCGGTGAAAATACACTCCACAATAGCTGTTAATGGCAGAGCCCTGCTTCCTCTCAAGACGAAGTTGTAAGTTTCGGCAAGATTTGTAGTCATGACGCCAAACCTAGCAAAATGAGTGTCGTGCAACAGAGACCACCTCTCCACAGGCTCGTGCTCTATCCATTCCTGAAAATTCTTAATCCGTCTGCCAGGCCTCCTCCTAGTACCAGGTTGGTCAAATCCTAGCAAATCGCAAAGAGCAATTGGTTCTTCCTCGGGTGGTGCTGCTCCAGCTACTGTCTGTGCAGCTACCGCGGCCGCATGAGCCACCACAGCTGCTGCTCTAGCTGCTTTCCTTTGCCTATCATGTTTTTTTGTGAATTCATCTAGATAGGCCCGACACTTGATATGTAGGGGTTCCGCGCATAAAAACAATAAATTTTACTCTATGCCCCTGAACCCCTGAAGCTGCCAGGACCTATCTATTAGTAATACAGTAACGGGAGAGGCTTTTCGCGAACTTACCCTTGAATACCAAAAAGCGTTGTCAACGCTCAGGAGAGCGTGGTTGATGTAGACGAGTCGAAGCCGACCTCAAGGTCGTGATGAAGTCCTTGCGCTCCTTCTGGCTCCAACGACTTGAGTGCCTCAAGTGTGACACCTCGTGGGAGTTACACATGTCCGGTGCCTGACGATGACTCCCGCTTCCCCGATCCAGCAGCAGTTGCGGAAGTAGAGCTCCCGGGTCCGAATCCCGCAGCGCGACGGCGCTCCACGGTGAAGATGTCTCTCGCTCGCGTAGTCCAGACTTGGGACCACGATCACGAGAGAGAGAGAGGGGGAGAGAGAAAATATCAATTGGAGGTCCTCCCAAAAGTGGGGAGACCTTTATTGATTATTGGGTGTATTTTTCTAGGCCAAATACCCCACTTTATATAGGGGGAGGGGAGGTACTACCTCCCCTCAAGTCCCGGGGTGGGATTAAAGGAGAGGAGGGGGAGGAGGTGGTCGCCGGTCACCTAGTGGGCCCCGTGCGGGGGGGCTAGGCCCAGCCGGCCTCCCTCTTGCCCTTCTCCGCTTTCTCCTTTTCCCTAATGGGCCCTCTCCCTCCGGAATTGGCCCATTAAGCCTTTTTGAACTTTAATTGATTTTCTCTTTATTAAATAGTTATGAATAAATGATTAAATCAATATTTAACATTCATTCACATATAATTTAATCTCCGTAGGCATGGAACACCTTCCACCTCCACTCCGGACATCCTCCGGACTTACCGAAACCCTTCCGGTTTTCTCCCTTCTTTTCTTCGGTGATTCTACCGATCCTATAAACACTCTCTAAGCATCAACAAGCCCTTAAGCGTGATACCCTACGGTTCGGGAACACTCCAGACATGGTCGGGACACTCCCGCACCAATGATCGACAGAGGGACCTGGATGGCCATGTGACCCCTATGCGTTCCACGAAGATCTTTTGTCATTTGAACCGGTACAGTCATGTCTTATTCCCTTTGTCATTCAATACTTGCATTGTCTGAGATCTGATCAATGACATCACCATGTCGGGTTCAATCTCGTTACTGAACAATGCTACTTAACTCGTTCCGACAAGTGATATCCTTGTGATCCAATCACACGATGCACAGCTATTGGATATAACTTCTCCGAGTGAGCCCTTGAGTATCTTTCCGTCACATGGACGGACAAATCCCGCTCTTGACATATATTGCCTCTACCGTTTCCTACGAATACCTGAACACACCTTTATAACCACCGTTTTACCAGATGGCGTTTGATGCTATCTAAGCACTCTCGGGAGACAGTGATTGATATAGCCTCACGGTCTAAGGAATAGTCTACAAGGATCCATTTCTAATCATCGTAACTTGAACTTCGTGACATGATCGGGTCACGATGTTTAGGTTGGGTATTGGTTCATCATCTCATTCTCCGAATGAGATGACCTCATTTCCAACTGGCATAAATGCCACATGATCAGGAAACATGATCATCTGTTGACCAATGAACCAGTGACTAGAGTTTCACTGGGAACCCCTGGTTGTTTGTATATCACACGTGTATTGATGTTTCCACTCAATACAGTTATAGCATGATATAAAACTTAGTCACAAACTATATGAAATATGATAATAGTCCTTACTACTATTTGTCTCCAGGGCATATTTCCAACAGTCTCCCACTTGCACTAGAGTACAAATACACTAGCTGCATTTGTTCTCAATCATTGGCACTATATATCCAGTACCCTCAACATGCTTGCTCATGGAAGAGGTTGAGTCTTGGGTCTGTACTTTATAGTCCCAAATCCTTTGCAACTTACTAATGTCACCTTGATTGACATCAATACTCTATCATCACATGATAGCATCTGTGTGTATGTATCATCGCTATGGCAGGAGATCGAGGCCTGATTCCAGGAGCCTACAATGACATTAGATCAACCTCGAGGGCTTTCTCATGGGCACTGTGCCCTGGGACACATCATTCTATGTTAAAAGCGAACTAGCCCCGCCATAACATTATACAACATTTTAGATGGTACCCTTATCTATTATTATAAATGTATTCATCGAAAATCCCGTGCACTCTGTGCAACTTTCGATGTTTTTTTCACCTCACTTCCTACTTGACTTTTAATTGGTATCTACAGGAGTTTCCAACATATTCCCTTATAACATAACCCTTTATGTTTTAAGATATGTTATCCTTTATGGATTTGGAAAATATATCCACAGTTCTCTACTAGACACTACTGACAAACTTAGCTCAATGTTCTGTGATTCGAACTTAATCACTTTCAAACGTTCTTTATTTGGATTACATATTATGCTAAATTACCATCATGGCTTCTAAGATAGAACCTATGTCTCAACATAGTGGATGATGATCATCCTTTTCTTTCTTTCAACCATTGATGTTCAAACTTAATGCTTCCTAATTTGAGTTATTAAGGACCAGTTCCTTAATTAACTTCTATTCTGAAACCCTTTTCAGAATCCCTTAAGGAATACTACATAATATCATAATACACCTATTATCAACTTCTACATCTTATAAATCATTATTTATAAGTATTTGTTCCTTTCATCCTTAACATACTTAAGAATTACTCTTATAAGCTCCCACTCAAAATATGTTCCCACATATTTGAATTTGAGCCTTACATTGTGATACATTGCAAATGTATCTATAATTTTTGATGTTCCATGCTTGGTTTTATCCACTTTATTGTATTTTGTTCCAACTTTTGAGTACTTTTCATATGATTTCTTGGACTAACCTATTAACAAGAGCCACAGTGCTAGCTGCCTGTTTTCTGCTGTTTTTGGTTCCAGGAAAGTCAGAAAATGAATATTCTCGGAATTGGACGGCACAAAAGCCAAAGCGCCTATTTTTCCGGAAGGGACCAAGTGCCAGAATACGAGACGGAGAGGGTCCAGGGGCCGGCCACACCACTTGGCCGCACGGCTAGGCCTAGCCTGCGCCAGGGGGTGGTCTGGCCGACCCGAGCACCCCCTCGGCCTCTCCTTTCGCCTATAAGTTGCCCTTGGGACGAAAACCCTAGGTACCCGATCAAAAATCCACGAAAGAGTTTGTAGCCACCATCATCTCCATCCCTAGATCGGGAGGGATCTGAAGCTCTTCCCGGCACCCTACCGGAGAGGGGAATTCACCCTGGAGGCCTTCTTCATCACCATGCAAGCCTCCGGTGTGATGCGTGAGTAGTTCATCCTTGGACTACGGATCCATGTAGTAGCTAGATGGCTGGTTTCTCCTCCTTTGTGCTTTCATGTTTAGATCTTGTGAGCTCCGTTCATGATCAAGATCATCTATTTGTAATCCATACATGTTGTGTTTGCGGGGATCCGATGGATATTGAGATGCTATTTCAGATTGATTATTGATTCTATCCTGTCTTTGTTATTTGAGATCTTGCATGCTTTCCATTGTTAGTAGCTATATTCGCCAAGTAGATGCTAGCAACTCCAAGAGTTAGTATTTATGCTCGATAGTGGGTTCATGCCTCTGGTAATCTGGGGAAGTGACAGAAATCTCTAAGGTACTAGATGTGATGTTGCTACTAGGGAGAAAACAACGATCCTTTGTTCATAGAACAATTGTGTTGTTTACCTTACACGCAGTTTGTAAAGCAATAATCTTTTGCTTGCAACTTAATACTAGAGGGGGTTCAGATGATAACCTGAAGGTGGATTATTATTCATAGATGCAGTTGGATGGTGGTCTATGTATTATGTTGTATTGCCCAATCAAGTCTCAAAGGAGTCAAGATGATTAGTATATGCATGTATTGCTTTCTCGGTGTTTGTCAATTGCCCCGCTGTAATTTGTTCACCCAGCATGTTATTTATCTAAGGAGAGCCACCTCTAGTGAACTATGGATCCTGGTCCTTTTTCTTTACATACAATCTACAATCCTTTACTGCTTTGTGTTTACTTTTTGCAAACTTTTACTTCTTTCCATTCGATACGTTTAATCCTTTGTTTTCCGCAAAACACGGTGAGATTGACAACCTCATCGCAAGTTGGGGACAAAGTTCTGTGGTTGTGTTGTGTAGGTCTAGCACTGGTAGTGCGCCCTGCCAAAGCTCAGCTAGTAACACCTTTGGGGTGTTTCCTTGCTCCTACTGGTTCGATTAAACCTTGGTTTCATAACTGAGGGAAAACTTTCTGCTGTACTCATCATACCTTCCTCTTGGGGTTCCCAACGAGCTCTACATCGATCGTCGAGTGCATCACATTGCTCCCACTTAAAAATATGTCAATCACATATTGTTTTAGGAAGACTTTCATAGCTCCCACTCAATTTTATGCAAATTGCATATCTCCTTATTACTTTGAACAACTTCAAAATCTTTTGATCAATTATCAAACTTGGAGATTTATTATGAGATACTAGTACTTTACTAGTTTTAAATCCACTAGACATCCAGCACACATGAATCAAATTCATTTGAATTTGTCCAATACTTGACAAATTGTGCTTTAGTCATTTAACCCCTTTTCCTACTATGGCTTTGCAGCCATTTGGAAAAATTCAAGTAACCCCTTTTACTTGTGAGATTCAGCAACGAATTGCTTTCTAGTCTCAAGGGAATTTTGTCTTTAGGATTTCTCATTATTCCAGTTTGCCATTATTTCCTTTGTAGTTCATCGGTATGTCATATTTCAAAAATCATGACAAGTGATTCACAAATGTCTCCATACAAGATACGGATTTACATTTTAAATCCTACTTCATGTAGTGAAAAATAATAGTGGAGGGAAAAATACAATGATCAAAATCATTAATTCTTTCCTTCCGTGAAGAGAATCATTCAGGAACGCTATCCGTTGCGCTTCTCAACACTCTGATGCAGGGTTTTGAATCCTCATCGTGTTTTACACTATTTTCCATGTGCTCCATAATTGAGAAACTTCACTAAAGGTGAGCTTTCTCAAGAATGCACCAAAATCCCAGCAATACGAATCTTGCTTACCTTTTGGTTTCAGCTATGGTTTTCGTATTCAAAAGTTTCCAATGAATTCTCTACAAGGATTTATTCGCTATTGTTTTGGTTATATCGAATAACCCCAAAACTTTCACGAATTCTAATGGTTTAGCAATTCTGATTGAGTGCTAACTATTTCTAAGCTAATGGTCTCTACACATACACTACAACGATTTATTTGGTGCCTTCTATTCAACCCTTTTGATATCTAATATCACATTGTGACGCTTTGTATTTTGACGTTTCAAAACACTTTGCATTTCACAATTTCTTTCATGCCATTCTTATAAAGTTGAATTTCATTACTATTGATCACATCATAGTAATTGGATTCTCTTTTATACTTATACCCTTTTATTGATGAAGTACTTTGATCAAATCAAAATAGCTTCATATTCATGTTTCCTTTGGTAAACTACTTTACACATTTAAACAATTATTTAATGATAATTACCATTTTCGTTAAAACACAATACATCGAATATGTATTCACTTTTAACAATTCATTAAACACTTTGTATCCAAGTAATATACGGTGTTCAAGTTATACTGCCGAACTTAGGCATGATTTATATGTGAAAAGAACTTGAATTACTTCACATATTATCACATAACTTTGAATTTAAACAATGGTTTCATTCATTAATGAACATATCATTAAATTGGGTATTTTAAACAAGGCATATTTAATGTTTTACAAATGTTCATGCATTATCAATTAGTTTCAAACAATAATGACAATTCACACATAATCAAACAAGATATGAACACGAATAGAAATCATTCATAAAAGTGGAACAACTGTTTGTTACAAACTGATATGAATAACTGTCTCACGAAGTGTGAGACACACTAAAGAAGTTCAAATCTCTTGATTACATTAATCATCCTAAAACACAAACTAAGTGATAAATGTCGAGGGAGAGTGTCGTTGGCCATCTGTTGGAGATATGCCCAAGAGGCAATAATAAAGTGGTTATTATTATATCTTTATGTTTATGATAAATGTTTACATCCCATGCTATAATTGTATTAACCGGAAACATTAATATGTGTGTGTTTTGTAAACATAAAAGAGTCCCTAGTAAGCCTCTTGATAAACTAGCTTGTTGATTAATGGATGATCATGGTTTCCTGATCATGGAGATTGGATGTCGTTAATAACAAGATCATATCATTAGGAGAATGATGTGATGGATACACACCCATAGTAAGCATAGCATAAGATCAAGTCATTAAGTTCGTTTTGCTACAAGCTTTTCAAATGCATAGTAATCTAATCCTTCGACCATGAGGTTATGTTAATCACCATCACCGGATGGGTACTTTGATGACATCAAACGCCGCTTCGTAACTGGGTGGTTATAAAGGTGTCATTGGGTATTCTGAAAGTATGTGTTGAAGTGCATGGACCAAGATTGGGATTTGTCCATCCATATGACGGATAGATATGCTCTAGGCCCTCTCGATGGAATGTCATCTAGTTAGCTTGCAAGCATGTGACTAGGTCACAAGGGATGACATAACATGGAACGAGTAAAGAGTACTTATCAGTAACGAGGTAGAACTAGGTATGGAGATACCAACGATCAAACCTCAGATAAGTAGAATATCGCGTGACAAAGGGAATTGGTTTCGTATGTTAATGGTTCTATCGATCACGAAGTCATCGTTGAATATGTGGGAGCCATTATGGATCTCCAGATCCCGCTGATGGTTATTGATCGGAGAGGTGTTTTCATCAGGTCTGCATATTCACGAACCGTAGGGTGACACACTTAAGGTTCGAAGTTGTTTTAAGTAGATATGGAATATGCGTTGGAGACCGAATGTTGTTCGGAGTCTCGGATTGGATCCGGGACATCACGAGGAGATCCGGAATTGTCCGGAGAATAAGATTCATATATTGGGGATCATTTTCTAAGTTAGGAAATGTTCCGGAGTATTTGTATGGGGATTCTAGAAGGTTTCAGAATGTTCCGGAAGGTTCTAGAAGATTTCTTGGAGTTTGCTTGAAAACCAAGAAAGGATCAAGGAATCCTTGTAGGGCAAGACAAGGAGTAGTGGGGGAGGAGGACTCCTCCCCCCTTCCCAATCCGCCCGCCAAGGAGGGAGGGGAGTCCTACTAGGACTCCCCCTCCCATGGCGCCTCCCTCCTTTAAATAGAGGGGAGGGGGCGCCACCCCCTAGACCTCTCCCATAACAAACCCTAGCCGCCGCCTCTCTCCTCCTCCTTCCCTCTGCTCAGGCTTAGGCGAAGCCCTGCAGAATTATCTACTCCACCACCACCACCACACCGTCGTGCTGCTGGGATCCGTGGAGAAGATCTACTACCTCCGCTGCTCGCTGGAACGGAGAGAGGAAGGTCTGCTTCGACTCCGCACGTGTGACCGACTGCGGAAGCGCTGCCGGAACGCGACGCCGAAAGGATCGTCCACTCGATCTTGAGATCGGCAAGTGATCGACTACATTAACCCCGAGATCTAATCTCGTAACGCTTTCGGATCTACGAGGGTTAGTACAGATATATCTCGTTGCACATGTCTAATAGATCAGATCTTGGCTTTTATCTAGATTAGATCTAGGTTTTGTTCGTTCTTGCGGTAGAAATTTTTTGTTTTCCATGCTACGAACCCATCAGTGGTATCAGAGCCGTGTCTATGCGTAGATCTGTTGCACGAGTAGAACACAATGGTTTTGTGGGCGTTGGTGATCGTGCCGTCTTTTGCTTTGTGTAATTTGCATCTTGCGGTATGGTGGGATGAAGCGGCCTGGGCTAACCTTACATGTCATCGCACATGAGACTTGCTCCACAGTTGACGTGCAACTCGTATTGCACAAGTGGCTTTGCGGGTGTCTGTCTCTCCCATCATAGTATAGATCCAATCTACACTTTGCACTTGATAGCACCTGTATCAACGTTGTGGTTCAGTTTCGTAGGTAAGATCCGTTCTTATTCGAAAGCCCCAAACCACGTAAAACATGCAAAGAAAATTAGAGGCGTCTAACTTGTTTTTGCAGGGGTTTTGTGATGTGATATGGCCATCATGTGATTGTGATTACATTTGATGTATGCAATGATCCTTGTTGTAATATGGCAACCGGCAGGAGCCTAATGGTTGTTTTTAATTCTGTTAAGACCTGCGTGTCTATTCATCTTGTAATAGCTTTATTCCAAGTAGTTGTAATAGTTGCTAGTGATGATGGACAACCATGAAGAGGCGCCACTGACCTTGACGCAATGCTGGTGATGATGGAGATCATGTCCGTGCTTTGGAGATGGAGATCAAAGGCATAAGAAGAAAGGGCCATATCATATCACACTAATTATGAATTGCCTGTGATGTTAATCCTTTATGCATCTTGTATTGCTTAGATCGCGACGATAGCATTATAAGATGATCCCTCTCACTAAATATCAAGTAATAAAGTGTTCATCCTTAGAAGGCACCGTTGCTAAGACTCGTCGTTTTGAAGCATCTCGTGATGATCGGGTGTGATAGATTCTACGTGTGCATACGACGGGTGCAAGCCAGATTTGCACATGCGGATACTAAGGTTAACCTTGACGAGCCTAGCATGTACAGACATGGTCTTGGAACACGGAATACCGAAAGGTAAAGCATGACTCATATGGATGATATGATGAACATGTTGATTGTTCGCCTTTAAAACTACATCATCTCACGTGATGATCGGACTTGGTGTAGTGGATTTGGTTCGTGTAATCACTAAAACAACTCGAGGGATGTTGTTTTGAGTGGGAGTTCATTTGTAATTTGCATTAGTCAAACTCAATTTATCATAAACACAATTAAAGTGAATTTGCATAGTTTGTTGTAGTCATTGGCATCCGTTCACCACCTTACGCTTAGTTATAGTTGAGATAAGTGGAACTATAGAAATTCTGGATATTTTCTTTACGAACTGGTATCTTATTGTTTTGAGTGTCAATCTAAAGTTTAAAAGTCCTGTTGCAAACTTTCAGCAAACTCCGTTTACTATGTGAAGTTTAACAGTATTAAATCAAGAGTAACAATTCCAGTGTTAGTATCTAATGTATCATGTTTGCCTCCATGATTCTTGATACTAAAAAGATTGTTTTTAATATCAAGTTTATCTAAGAGCTGAAAGCAATGTTTCAGAAACCATCATATGTGAAAGGTATTGCGATATCTAAAACAATGTATTGGTTACAACATGATAGAGTATATGTCCTCATATTTGATGAGAATTTGTGAAGGTTGGAGACGCTAGTCGTCCTAATCCTCCAAAAGGTTTTGGAAAAGAAACATTATACTTGCAATTCACCTTTATAAGCTATAGCAGCTTGATCATGAAAGTTGTCATGATAAGGATGAATAGAAGATGTAAGTAAAATGTTTACTACAGTAAAAGATTACTAAAGAATGGAATTTTGAAAAAATGCCAAACATTTGATGAAGGTGATCCACTTCAAAGTGCAAGGCCAAACGTATTAGTATTTGACTATACACACTTTGTACTATGTGTCATGTGAATGACACCACTATTGATGTTGATAGATTCTTTTAAAAGAAAAGGAATTGTTGAAAGAGAATCTATAAAATATTTGGCAGAAAAGAAAAGATTGGAGATATCCAACTTAGGTATATAGAAGATACATGTTATGGCTGTATTCCTTGGTTGTTAAACAATGTGGTTCTGCGGTATTGGATACCGAATTGGTTGGTATGAAGTGTCATACAGGACAACACAATTCATGAACTGCAATGGCCTAAGTAACTAGCAAGAGAATATGTGATGATGTTCATCGAAAACAAACAAAGGGTTGTTGTGTTGCTCGTTAACATCAAAGCTTGCCTTCAAGATTTGTTTCAATAATTGTTATTTTGATCAGGTATTATGACGACAAAAGGTTGTTCAAATAATTACCGTATTCCATAATAGATGGATGATATACAAGTCTGGTTGGAGAAATAACGACCATAAAACTAATGCTAAAATGTCGCAAGACAAATAATTGAAAGATCACTTGCGAAGTGACATCGCCATTTAAATTATATTGAAAGGGATACATGAAGAAACTCCATGTTGATGGATTTTTGGAGTCTTTGATTTTGATCCAATGACGCTTGTGATACTTTCCTGTAGATAATTAAAACTCCGTTCGTAGGCCAAAAGAGGAACGGACGACTAACTGATTGGAATTTGTACATATTGATGTATATAGTCCATTATGTGTCGTCGTGGGCGATGGATTTCAACTTCATATGCTTTCTCCGAAGATTTGAGTGAGTATATGTATATACTTACTCAATAAGAAAGAAGTATGAAACATTTGAAAATGTTCAAAGACTTTCAAGATGAAGTGGAAAATTATTGTAACAAGAAAATAAAAAAGTTTATGATTGGATCATAAAGAAAGATGTTTGAGTTACAAGTTTAGCAAAACACCTAAGATTTGAGGAATCGTTCCATGGATTTGCATTTCCCAAAACACCATAGGAGTATGGAGTGTTCGAGATATGTAATGAAACCTTGTTTGACATGGTAAGATCAAAGGTGTCATTTATAAAACTGTCATTATATTTTAAAGATTAAAGCTTTAGTGACTACAGCTTTTACACTGAAAAGAGCTCCATCATGATCCGTTGAAATGACACCATATAAGTCATGGTTTGGGATAAAACCCAGGTTGTCCTTTCTTAAATTTTTGGTATGCTAGGCATAAGTAAAATGTTTACAACCAAAGTCGGATGAGCATGTCTTTGTAGGTTATTTCGAATAACCATTGGGTATTCCTCCATAACACCGAAGACAAAAGTGTTTGTCGCTTAGAATGTCGAGTTTCTTGAGAAGGAATTTTTGGTGAAAAGTCAAGTGGGAGGACAATAGAACTTTGACAAGGTTGTTGAACCTTGGCTAATATGTGCTGAGTTGCGCAGCATCGGTAAGTGTCCCGGAGGCAGCAACAATGCTCATGGCTCACGTGCCTCAAAGGTTGTGGTCACGGAGATCTAAGTTCCTATTGAACCAAGTAGGTCGGGTAAGTAATCAAATGCTAAGATTTGAGAGTTAAATCATTGTTGTTTGACAATGATGAACCGACTACATGCAAAGAAGCAATGATGGGCCCTGACTTTGTTAAGTGGCTTGAAGCCATAAAATCCGTGATAATTCCATACACGAGAAATCAAGCTTCGAATTTGAAAGACCCTCTGGAAAGGTGCAAGACCTTACAGTCGTATATGGATCTATAAAGAAATAGACATGGATGTTTCACATCTATGAAATAGTCGACATGTCGGAAAGAGTTTACGACAATGTTCAAGGAATTGACTATGATAAGATTTGATCTTTCATAGCGATATTTAGTCTGGACGGATTAATGTAGCAACCACTACATATATTTTGGTATATGGTAGTTGAACAAACAAAACAAGTTCTTCTAATAGAATGGTTACCTAGGATGTGTTCATGACACGATCCAAAGGGTTTTGTTAATTCAAAGGATGCTAAGAGAGTATGCAAAACTTCAATGGTTGAAGTGAGCATCGCGGAGTTGGAATCTTCACCGTGATGAAACCGTTAAAAGGTTTAATTTCATCAGAGACGATGAAGATGTTTGCATTTTGCAAGAAATTAAGTGGGAGCGCTAAGACATATTTCTAATACATTATGTGAAAGACATATTGTTGATTAGAAATGATGTATCTTTTATTGACACAGGTTAAGAATTTTATTTAGATGAAAGACTTAGGCATAACCCAAGAATTAGGCATCAATATCTATATGGATAGATTGAGGAGCTAATATGGTTCTGCCAAATGTACATAGATAATATGTTGAATGAGTTCAATATGGAAACAACAAGAAAGGTTCTTGACGCACGGAAAGGACTGAATCAAGATTCAAGTGTGTTGACACGAGATTCAAGTATTTTGACACTTGGTGAAATCACAAGAATATTTTGATCAATCATTCTTTGAGATGTACACATCCAGATATGTCCTATGCTCTAAATGTTATGAGCATATACCAGAATGACTCATAAGATGATCATTGGACAATAGTAGGGATATTCCTATGATCTTTGGAAGAACTAAGAATATATTACTTATATAGTGGTGACAAATAGTTCATTGTAAATTGTTACATTGATACTAGTTTTGTCTCAAATTAAGTTTATCTCAATTTAAACTATGGTAAACTATGGGTGGCACAATGTAATGGAAAGGAAGTTCCATAACGGATTTGGTTGAGTACCAAAGTTAAAACATTGTGACAGATACTACAACAAAAGGCTAAGTATATGACTGTTATTGTAGCAGCAAATGAGGGCATTTGCGTCAAGTAGTTTGTTATCAAACTTGGTGTGGTTCATAGCGGGATAATACTATGAAGATACATTGTATGACGATTGTATCAACATGATTTAATCCCAAGGAACTAAAGGTCTCACCAAAGGACCAAATTTATACAATGCCATCTCATCGGAGAATGAGTAATGCGTAGAGGCGCAAGGAAATGCAAATACACACGGACCTGGAAGTGTCAGATCCGAAGATTATGTTTACCACTAGCAATAGTGTCTATACAACACCAGAAAGCCATAGGTGTTGAATGCACAAAGTTTTAACTAGATTATTGACTCTAGTGCAAGTGGGAGACTGTTGGAGATATGCCCAAGAGGCAATAATAAAGTGGTTATTATTATATATTTATGTTTATGATAAATGTTTACATCCCATGCTATAATTGTATTAACCGGAAACATTAATACTTGTGTGTTTTGTAAACATAAAAGAGTCCCTAGTAAGCCTCTTGTTAAACTAGCTTGTTGATTAATGGATGATCATGGTTTCCTGATCATGGACATTGGATGTCGTTAATAACAAGATCATATCATTAGGAGAATGATGTGATGGATACACACCCATAGTAAGCATAGCATAAGATCAAGTCATTAAGTTTGTTTTGCTACAAGCTTTTCAAATGCATAGTAATCTAATCCTTCGACCATGAGGTTATGTTAATCACCATCACCGGATGGGTACTTTGATGACATCAAACGCCGCTTCGTAACTGGGTGGTTATAAAGGTGTCATTGGGTATTCTGAAAGTATGTGTTGAAGCGCATGGACAAAGATTGGGATTTGTCCATCCATATGACGGATAGATATGCTCTGGGCCCTCTCGGTGGAATGTCATCTAGTTAGCTTGCAAGCATGTGACTAGGTCACAAGGGATGACATAACATGGAACGAGTAAAGAGTACTTATCAGTAACGATGTAGAACTAGGTATGGAGATACCAACGATCAAACCTCAGATAAGTAGAATATCGCGTGACAAAGGGAATTGGTTTCGTATGTTAATGGTTCTATCGATCACGAAGTCATCGTTGAATATGTGGGAGCCATTATGGATCTCTAGATCCCGCTGATGGTTATTGCTCGGAGAGGTTTCTTCATCATGTCTGCATATTCACGAACCGTAGGGTGACACACTTAAGGTTCGAAGTTGTTTTAAGTAGATATGGAATATGCGTTGGAGACCGAATGTTGTTCGGAGTCTCGGATTGGATCCGGGACATCACGAGGAGATCCGGAATTGTCCGGAGAATAAGATTCATATATTGGGGATCATTTTCTAAGTTAGGAAATGTTTCGGAGTATTTGTATGGGGATTCTAGAAGGTTTTGGAATGTTCCGGAAGGTTCTAGAAGATTTCTTGGAGTTTGCTTGAAAACCAAGAAAGGATCAAGGAATCCTTGTAGGGAAAGACAAGGAGTAGTGGGGGAGGAGGACTCCTCCCTCCTTCCCAATCCGCCGGCCAAGGAGGGAGGGGAGTCCTACTAGGACCCCCCCTCCCATGGCGCCTCCCTCCTTTAAATAGAGGGGAGGGGGCGCCACCCCCTAGACCTCTCCCATAACAAACCCTAGCCGCCGCCTCTCTCCTCCTCGTTCCCTCTGCTCAGGCTTAGGCAAAGCCCTGCAGAATTCTCTACTCCACCACCACCACACCGTCGTGCTGCTGGGATTCCATGGAGAAGATCTACTACCTCCGCTGCTCGCTGGAACGGGGAGAGGAAGGTCTGCTTCGACTCCGCACGTGTGACCGACTGCGGAAGCGCTGCCGGAACGCGGCGCCGGAAGGATCGTCCACTCGATCTTGAGATCGGCAAGTGATCGACTACATCAACCCCGAGATCTAATCTCGTAACGCTTTCGGTTCTACGAGGGTTAGTACAGATCTATCTCGTTGCACATGTCTAATAGATTAGATCTTGGCTTTTATCTAGATTAGATCTATGTTTTGTTCGTTCTTGCATTAGAATTTTTTTTGTTTTCCATGCTACGAACCCATCACCATCATCATCATGCTCGCCATCAACACACAACGTCACCTCCTCTCCAGCAAGCACCTCTCATGCAGAAGGACCTATTTTCAGTAAAACAGAACAACTATCAGATATACTTAACACTGCAATGTGTTGGCAAGATTATAACATTTATAAAACTATATATCAAATATATACCTTTGTCGTTGATGACCTGAACGACATCTAGTTCAACCAACACATTCCTGAGATGTGTCATGAACCGGTGGAACTCCATTTCCGTGTCGCCCCTCATTACGCCATTCCTGACTTGTGCTTGGTAGCTTGGTGATAGCGACCGCAGCACAGCAGCATTTGCAAAAGAGCCTGAAATCCAGACGTCTAGGAAGTATGCTGGCCTCATGTACACATCATGCATGTGCGGTAAGTGGTTGTCTAGTGACGAGTTCTCCTCCATCTTAATGGAGAGAAAGTCTCCCATCAACTCATGCTCCCAAATGCGTGTCTGATCCACGAAATGTGTCCTAAGCTGTAGCATCACCGAATGAGGGTTGACATCACCCACGAAAGGCCACAGCTCGTCCACCATTCCGAAACGCATCACAACTGAAATATAGGAGGCCATCTCCCAACGGAGATAGCGGTATTTCCGCTCCTCTGGGTCTCAAGGTCTGTGGACGGATCCAGATCCATCCTGTCGAGTATGTAGTCGACCATGTCGTTCTCACGAAGGAGAACATGGAGACTGGCAACCCAAATGGAGAAGTTCGATCCATCTAATCTGAGCTTATCTCCTTCTAACCATTTAATTGTCAACACGAAAGAGCCCATCTACATTTATAATTGCAAAAGAAATTTAGACTAAGTTTATAATTAAATGAGTTAATAATAACTCCACTCAGAAACACCTATCCCTAGTGAGGGTTCCTAGTGATAACACGACCCCTATCAGCCACATCTCCCCCGATCATCACGGCCATCAATGTGGGTTCAAGGGTGGACGCTAAACGTCGGTCACATCATCCATGCGACTCATGCTCGATCTTTCGACCATCCGTGTTCCAGGGCCATGTCTGTACATGCTAGGCTCGCCAACTCAACCTTAGTGTTTTCGCTGTGCAACATGGCTTGCACCCACTGTATGCGAATATAGATATGTCTGACACCCGATCATCACGGCCTGCCTCATACCAAAGAACTTTCTTGGTGGTGCACACTAAGGGGAAACACAATCGTTGGTTATTTTAACAGGGATCGTCTTATTAGGCTATCGTCGAGTATCTAATACTAGCACAGAATAAGATATACAGACAATAACATTGAATGTAAATGTTATGTGATATGGTCCTTCGCGTCGTGATCTCCATCCTTGTCACCAGGTTCCGGTGTCAGGGTTCTGGCGCCGTAGACACCAGGGTACCGGTGTCATTCCGGCATGGTAGTTCATCACCTCTGTGACTATCTACTACTACGTAACAAAAGGTAATCACTTTACCTTTGCCACAACCATATCACAAAGCAACGCCCTCCTGCAAAACAAAGTTAGACGCCTCTACTTTATCTTTGCATGTTTTACGTGGCTAAATGGGCTTTCGCACAAGAACCGTTCCTACCTACGAACTTTCAGCACAACATTGATCAAGTAGTTGTCTCTACTACACCCCTTTCGGGCCCCTTCGTTTCAAATGGTATACCAACTAATGCGAGAGAGACAGACACCCCCCTAAGCCACTTTATACGGTACAAGCCGTATGTCAAGCATGGACCAGTCTCGCGAATGAACACGTAAAGTCGGTTGGGGGCCGCTTCATCAAGCATTACTGTGGTATACACAAGTACACGTGGGAGGGTAACAACTAAAAGATCAACGCCCACACGCTACATCTCGTGTGTTCTACCTGTACTAGCATTACTACGCATAGATCTAGCTCTGATACCACTGTAGGGGTTCCGCGCATAAAAACAATAAATTTTACTCTACACCCCTGAACCCCTGAAGCTGCCAGGACCTATCTATTAGTAATACAGTAACAGGAGAGGCTTTTCGCAAACTTACCCTTGAAGACCGAAAAGCGTTGTCAATGCTCGGGAGAGCATGGTTGATGTAGACGTGCCGAAGCCGACCTCAAGGTCGTGATGAAGTCCTTGCGCTCCTTCTTGCTCCAACGACTTGAGTGCCTCAAGTGTGACACCTAGTGGGAGTTACACACGTCCGGTGCCTGACGATGACTCCCGCTTCCCCGATCCAGTAGCAGTTGCGGAAGTAGAGCTCCCGGATCCGAATCCCGCAGCGCAACGGCGCTCCGCGGTGAAGATGTCTCTCGCTTGCGCAGTACAGACTTGGGACCACGGTCACGAGAGAGAGAGAGGGGAGAGAGAAAATATCAATTGGAGGTCCTCCCAAAAGTGGGGAGACCTTTATTGATTATTGAGTGTATTTTTCTAGGCCAAATACCCCACTTTATATAGGGGGAGGGGAGGTACTACCTCCCCTCAAGTCCCGGGGTGGGACTAAAGGAGAGGAGGGGGGAGGAGGTGGCCGCCGGACACCTAGTGGGCCCTGCATCGAGGGAGGGGGGGCTAGGCCTAGCCGGCCTCCCCCTTGCCCCTTCTCCCCTTTCTCCTTTTCCCTAATGGGCCCTCTCCCTCCGGAATTGGCCCATTAAGCCTTTTTGACCTTTAATTGATTTTCTCTTTATTAAATAATTATGAATAAATAATTAAATAAATATTTAACATTCATTCCCATATCATTTAATCTCCGTGGCCATGGAACACCTTCCACCTCCACTCCGGACATCCTCCGGACTTACCGAAACCCTTCCGGTTTTCTCCCTTCTTTTCTTCGGTGATTCTACCGATCCTATAAACACTCTCTAAGCATCAAAAAGCCCTTAAGCGTGATACCCTACGGTCCGGGAACACTCCATACATGGTCGGGACACTCCCGCACCAATGATCGACAGAGGGACCTGGATGGCCATGTGACCCTTGTGCGTTCCACGAAGATCTTTCGTCGTTTGAACCGGGACAGTCGTGTCTTATTCCCTTTGTCATTCGATACTTGCATTGCCCGAGATCTGATCAATGACATCACCATGTCGGGTTCAATCTCATTACTGAACAATGCTACTTAACTCGTTCCGACAAGTGATATCCCCGTGATCCAATCACACGCTGCGCAGCTATTGGATATAACTTCTCCGGGTGGGCCCTTGAGTATCTTTCCGTCACATGGACGGACAAATCCCGCTCTTGACATATATTGCCTCTACGGTTTCCTCCGAATACCTGAACACACCTTTATAACCACCGTTTTACCAGATGGCGTTTGATGCTATCTAAGCACTCTCGGGAGACAGTGATTGATATAGCCTCACGGTCTAAGGAATAGTCTACGAGGATCCATTTCTAATCATCGTAACTTGAACTTCGTGACATGATCGGGTCACGATGTTTAAGTTGGGTATTGGTTCATCATCTCATTCTCCGAATGAGATGACCTCATTTCCAACTGGCATAAATGCCACATGATCAGGAAACATGATCATCTGTTGACCAATGAACCAGTGACTAGAGTTTTACTGGAAACCCCTGGTTATTTGTATATCACACGTGTATTGATGTTTCCACTCAATACAGTTATAGCATGATATAAAACTTAATCATAAACTATATGAAATATGATAATAGTCCTTACTGCTATTTTTCTCTATGGCATATTTCCAACATGATATACTTCCACTCCTAGTTCTGCTTGCAAAGCTTCTTGAATAGGTTCATCAGGGCCTTGTTCCTGAACTGTGAGAAAAAGTTAGCCCCTAGATGCCGCATGCACCAACGACTCTGCATGTCTAGCCATGGAGTTGGTTCATCTGGAGCAGGCTGAGTCAGCTTCCTTATCGCGCTGAGTATACCCGGATGTCTGTCATGTAGGACGCATACATTCGGTACATCCCTCACAACTGCTATCTTCAGCTGCCTGAAAAACCATACCCAACTCTCGGTGTTCTCGCTCTCCATGAAAGCAAATGCAAGTGGAACAACTTGATTGTTCCCGTCTTGACCTATGGCAGTCAAGATCTGGCCCCTGTACTTGCCAGTGAGAAATGTTCCATCTACACAAATGACTGGTCGACAGTGAGTGAAAGCTTCTATGCATATAGAAAATGAGAAGAACACTCGATGCAGCACCCTCAAATTGGGTTCTTGAGGCAATGTTAAGTGTTGGATGTCGAGATATGTGCCTGGATTCCTAGCCTGCAGTGTCTGCAGCATCCGAACAACACAGTCGTATCCATCTCGAAAGGAACCAAATCTTGTCTCCAGTGTCCTCTGCTTAGTCCTCCAAGCCTTTCCGTAAGATATATTGTAGCGAAATCTGACAGCAACTTTGTTGATGATAGCTTTCACCACCATGGCTTTGGTCTCCACTATCTCAGTGTATAACAGTCTAGCCAGGAGGGTTGACGTGAGATTACGATGGTCTTACAGGACATTGTCAAGTTGACATGTGTGCTACACAACATCGCTAACCTTCCAGTTGGTGTCATATCGAGGAACATGGGCATGGACCCTGGCAGGACACCCAGCTACCTCGCAAACCAAAGTCAAATATTGTTGGGATGACACCTTTGTTTTGAAAACCCGTTGCGTGGACAATGCCCACTCAACGATTGCTTCCTGTAGATGCCTCTTGCTAGGATATAATGCACCAATGGAGATGTTGTTAGCGTGATAGTGCCACGAGGAATCATGCCCATCGTTCACATTCATTGCTGTTGTGTGGTCTTCATTCCATGATGCCGGAATAGGTTGATCCTCTTGATCAGACTCAGCGGAATCATAAGAGCTATCACTGTACCCTTCTGAATCTTCGGCTTCTATCTGATCTTGCAACCAACCGTCGTGTATCTCGTCCTCATCGACCTCACCACTGAAAATATCTTCTCCTGTCCCTTGACTACCTTCAGCTGATTCATGTCTAGTGTGTGCAAAACTACTCTGACCAGGTTTATAACTACCTCCATCGGTGTGTGCATAACTACTCTGACCAGGTTCATAATCACCACCGCCATCTTGGCCTTGACTGCTCTGGTCATCATAGTAGCCACCACCACCTCCGTCTTCGGCTTGACTGCTCTGCTCATGATCATAACCACCACCAGCATGGTGTGTCTGACTACTCTGGCCTTGATCATAAACAGGCTCTTTCGCCACAGGAAGCACTAAGACACTGGGGTTAACTACCCTATGCAGATAGGCTTTCACCCATTTGACCCATTTAGCTTGCTCTTCTATCGATCTAAAAAAATCAGGTTTAATCCTTGACTTAGTCCATAATACATGCACACCGACAGTATGGGTGGGAGGAAGCCCTAAACGAGCACATAACCAATCCTTCAACTCAATAATGGGGATGGTTTCAGGATCCTGAAGCACTTCATCAATACAATAAAAATCGCTCAAATCAACTCTATTCTGGTTTGTTTTGACGACACCATCACCATAGTAGAACCTAAACACTACATTATTGGACATAACTTCTGGCCTAAAAAAATACCACAATTTGTCAAATGCACGTACAGTGGCAGATTTTAGCAAACAAATATACTAATAATCCTATAGCCGAATAATCTTACATTGCCCGCAAATATAATTATAATCCTATAGCCGAATAATCTAGCAGCTAACCTACCACATCCAAAACTACAGATGAAATAAAACTACACAAATGACTACAGTTAGCAAGAAATTAGGGTTTACCCTTGAAGCGTGAGAAATCCTGCCGTGCAGCTGCCTCCACTCAACCGTGCAGCTGCCTCAAGCCCCAGCCCGAGACTCCACCGTGCAGCTGCCTCAAGCCCCCGCCCCAGACTCCACCATAGTCATTGCTCCTCAAGAACTCCAAGAAAACCCTCCACGAAAATGCCTCAAATTGCTTCACCAGACTATCCCACAAGTAGATCGGGAATCTACTAGCTTCAGCAACAAATCGGTGCAGCTCCATGGGAGAAGAACTAGCAGCAGGGGAGAAGAACACGCGGGGCTGAGGGAGAGGAAGAAGGAGGCAGGCGGGGTGGTCTGGCGTGGGGCTGGGCGCGGCGCGCGTGGATATGGACGCAGTAGGTCGTTGCCTCAAAAAACGACGCAGCAGCAGGTCGTTGCCTCAAAAAACGACGCAGCAAGTCATTGCCTCAAAAAAACGACGCCACCCTGTCGTCTTTCCACGCAACGACGCGCGCGTCTGTCGTGCAGCAGCCCGGCAGGGTGGGCCCCGTGGCGCTGCTTTCGTCGTCTCAAAAGACGGCACAGTCGGTTCGTTTACTCAAAAAACGACGCGGGCTGGTCGCGTTAGATGTGTAATTTCCTATTTTTACGTAATATTCGTAAAATTGAATTAAAAAAGTGTATTATTTAAAAAAAATAGCGCTGATCTGCCCACACCACATCGGTCCCCTTCACGGTCGGCCAAACAGGCGTAGGCATATAGCCCCGTTATCTGAAAGACGGTGCTACGGCCTACACTCTGACAGAACAGTCTGAATGGAAGCCAAAACTGCTGGTGAAAAGAGCGGTGAGATGCCAAGGTCCAAAGGAATCCTAAGAACAGCAAAACACCTGTTAAAATCTCAGGTTTAACACCGTGTGTATAAAAAAAAGTCATATACTTTCAGTAAGAGACGATGTTTTCGTCCGTTCATAGAGATAGGTATATGTACATTTTATGATCACCTACTATTGTAGTACTACGTTTCTCAAATAAAAGAAGAATCTAGGAACATAACGCGACATATTGCAGACTGTATAGAGTACAAGTAGTTTCGAACTAGTCGCACGACCAACTACATTGGCTCCGTACTGGGCTATTTGTGAGCTAGTACGTATTTTAGATCCAAAAATCCTGTACTGTTACCAGGCACGCTACTAGATCTACGAAAAAAAACCGCAATGCCGTGACGAGGCTATCGGTTCAGGTTTTTACTGATCGGACCAGTGTTTCATTTGGTTCGATGGCGACAAAAGATCGTTTCTTTTAATTAAAATTTAAGCAAAAGTCGGAACAAAACGATAATAAAAAGTATATTAAGCGTAGTTTCAATATGTAATCATAAAATATGGTGTGTTCAAGTGGTATTGGACCTTATTTGGTGGTATTTCTATCTAGGATAAGGTCTTGAGTTTGATTCCTCTTGCAACTACTTTTTTTTTCCTGGTTTTTTGCTATTTAGACCGGTGCCTCTTAAAAAACCGGCGAGGTCATCGGTTTAAGTTTTTTTTCGGTTAAACCATCGAACCGGTCTGGTTTTTAAAACTATGCGTGGGATAAGAGTGAAAAAAGTGTAAGCAAAGCTTAACTGTATCTGACTGTTACAGTAAAACACCACACTGTTTCTACGTTACCCTCAGTACCGGTCCCCTCGCGGCCCCTGTCCTGAGAAGGACTCTGCTACGGTCTATAGGACCAACTTGAATGGAAGCAAGCCAAAACGGAGGATCAGAGTTCCACTTCCCGGCTACCTCGGATCGGGACCGCCTTTTTCCACTTTGTCTTGGTTCCTTGAGTTGGAGGTAAATCCAAATCGCCATTGACATTTTTTTACTACTAGAGTAGTAATTTAAACTGATCGCCACTGACATTTGCACCGACGTAAGGCATTTGACCTGTACTCGGATTCAAATCAAAAGCAAACTTTTATATCGTGGCTTGCCGCTATTTGACTTGTACATACATACATATTCTAGTATATGAACTGATGTACAGTGACACCCACTGGCAGGTAACAATGCCGATTCCAGTGGCGCCGGCGGGCCTCCATTTGCGGTGCGTACGTAATTAATTAACAGAGTGTTGCGTGTTGGTTGTCTACGTCTCCACGCATGTGAGGTTGTGACATAAGCACGGACCAAATCATCCCAAATGTAGTCCGCATCTCGCAGAATACGGGTTGACTATTCCGCATCTCGCAGAATACATAAAAAGCCCGCGCCTGACATTTCAAATTTCAAGAATGCTCCCATCCCATGCGCGTCTCCACAGGCTCAGCCCTAGTATTCGTGTCGTTCGGTGGTGAGGCGCGTCGGAGTATAGCCGAGAGCAAGTCTTGCTCAAAGAAGCGCGCCAGAAGCATTTCAAATTTCTTCGTACTGCTACTACTACTAGTCCGCCTGTCATTGCGCTTGAGTCGGGTTGTATTCTGAAGATTCAAAAGGAGTAAAATAAAACAAAGGTCACTGAACTCGATCCTTTTTTCGTCTTCACCACCCGTATAGAGATAAACGCGATTTATGGACTGAATACACATGAGATACTAATCTAAGGTCACACGTCACGGTATAGTCCCGTATTTAGACCTCGTCTGTTAGGTTCCAACCCAATTATATTTTGCAAATTACTCCAAAACTTGTTTTGCTTCGCCACTTAGGTCCCTCCTATATTCTCCAACATAAAAAAAAATAGAAAGAAAACTCCTTGCGCCTCTGGTCCGCTGGCAGCACAGCACAACCACGCCAGGTTTCTTGCCGCCGTCGCCGAGGTTCCTCATGCGCCGCCCCACCGTACCCCTACTACTCGCCTCCAGTGTTCTCCAACCGTCATCGCGTCGTAGGAGATCATGTCCTCTGCCGCTGACGACGAGATCATGTCATTTGTCGCCGCCACGATGCCCATAAGCAGCGGGAGGACACATGAGACGGGGCGTAGCTGACTAAGGCGAGGGTTGTGGCTCAGGCTCCAGCGGCCTGGTCCTCACGGGGACGGGAACCGCATCACCCTCCACCATTGCCCCAGCTGCTCCTCCTCCTCATTCCTTGATGCTCGCGACGAGGATGAAGAGGCCTCCGTCGCCGAGACCCCGACAAGAATGCATCGACCTTCGAGATAACGACGAGGACGGTGATTTCTTGGTCGAAGGGACAGGGTGGCGCGAAACTGGAGCGGGGCAGCGAAGATCATGCCAGCCTCGCCAGTGGACGAGCCAATCCTCGCAGATTGGAGCTGGGATTTTTTTCGATTTAGCCCTTGTTAGTTCTCAATCCAGCCCTTTTTCTATTACTATCCAAAAATAGTCCTGGTGGACAATGGTTGGACCTGACATGTGGGGTCAACGCAGTGCCACGTCAGCGAATATGGCGGCGGCTGTTGCGAGTGACCGCCTACGACACCCGTGTGTATTTGGTGATCGTATTTCACATATTTGGTGGTCATATTTCACATAGAGTTGTGTACGGTCATGAAGGCGCACAACAAGGTTTTGACCATCGATGTATTTACTTTGGAATAGGTTTTGCGGGAATTCAAAAATTCTTTTGTTCCTGGTCGCTCCCAACGGGCAACGCAGGGGAGACTCCACCTACCCACGAGCCCTTGTCCCTTGCCCTTCCTTCCCTCCTCCGCAACCATCGGCATGGACCACCGGGCAAAGCCCTGTTGGTGCCAGCTACAGTGATCCTCCTCTACCCTCTCATGGCGCCGGTTGTGCGGAGCGTTGCTAGAGGTGGCGGTGTGCCGGTGAAGGTTTGTTCAATCCCCGTAGTTAGGTAGTGAGGTGCGGCGGTGGCGATAACTGTCGGTGGGATGGAGGTGCTGGCGTGACCAAGCAAGGGGAGACGATAGCCGACATGGAGCAGTGACTTTCATTACGGAGCATCTCGGATATGGGCTCATCTAGGCCCGATCTGGGCCTATTGGGGTTCTCTATTTGCGGTGGTGTGGCTAGGGCCCACCTACTTTCTGCTTCTAGGACACCAGAATCAGGCCAGGCGAGCCCATATCAGGTGACTGTTGGCGACCCCGCCATGGTTCGTTGCTACTTCGCATGCTGAGCTTCGGTGGGATCTAGACTAGGCGGGTCTAGACCTGGTGCTGGCATCTATGTTTGTGTTGTTGGATCGT
Source organism: Avena sativa (assembly GCA_916181665.1). Taxonomy (NCBI): domain Eukaryota; kingdom Viridiplantae; phylum Streptophyta; class Magnoliopsida; order Poales; family Poaceae; genus Avena; species Avena sativa. The sequence continues at coordinate 618,892,581 of OV702288.1, read as the reverse complement.
TGCGGACCGCAACGTGGACGAGAGATTGTGGATACCTGGGCGGTGGCCCCAAAAGGTTTTATGCATGTTTGGCTCTCCGGTGAGCGGTGTTGCGGTGGTGCTTTTCTTCGGCCATGTGGATGGTGAAGAGCGAGCGGTGGGAAGCCTGGTGTTGGTGGTGCTTCTGCAGACGCGGCACCCAGAACTCATCATGGAGATCAGGTTTGATGGCAACAAGACATCCACGGGGTGGTATGGTGCATATTTTTTCGGTAGAAAGCCTAGTGATTTGGCACGAGCGACGGCGATGATATGGGTATCGTGACCCTTTTGGGGGTGTCGTTCTACAACCATCATGCAGAGATCATGGCCAAAACCCCCCTTTTAGCTGGATGCACCTAGCAATCCATGCGACCATGCACTTTGATAAAACCAACCAATCACTAGTTGTACGGATACACGGGCCACAGAGCGTGAACAGCAAGCGGGCACGCACGTAGACAGTCGCTAGCAGCCTGCTTGCAACGTACGCGCCCGAGCCTGCAGGGGTCCGGGCACCAGAGGGAGACGTGAGACGGAGGCGACACGGCCACCGCCGGAACCGACCTGGGCTGAAACTAATAAGGTCTTGTTTGGTACAAGTATTTGTAGGGATTAGAGGGAATAATCTCCACCAAACCTCAAATTCTCACTTACTTCTAAAAATAGAGCGAGTTTAATCCCTGTTTATCTCAGTTTCCGCTAAAATTTAGTGTATTTTCCTCAATCACCAATATTCTCTCTGTACCTAGTGGATCGTGAGTGGGTTTCTGAGGAATTGGGTGAAGGTAGAGATTTCACCCAATACCCTAGGAATTATCCCTACTAATCCCTACAAAAAATCTAATACCAAGCAAGGCCTAATAGTGCTGAATTGTAATCCAAGTTTCTAATGGAGGAATTTGGGCTGGGGCCTCGACGTGTGCCGGCAGCGAAAAGTCGATTAATCAGCATCGCACATGCGCAGCAGTGCTATGCGTTGAACCGAGCCGCTCTCGACGGGGCCAGCGCCAGTGTGCGCACGACCGCGACAGGTGTTTCTCCGATTCCTTGGGCCTCCGCCGGCCGGCGCGCACGTCGTGGCACATGCGTGACGACGAGGAGTAGTAGTGATTGAAGGAAGCTATTGCTTCCAAGCAGTACTATATATCGTCCATCCTCGATCGGCACTTGTGATCGAAACAAGTTGCGCCGCCGTCGCAAGCACAGCCTTGCGGGCGCATCCATGTCAAATGCGAGCACACATGGCCACGCAGAACGCTGGATCTGTTGCCCGTGGCATGGCGGGATGGAACCAGGTGGACATTGAACGAACCCAGCATCCGCATCCGCAGCCCATCAGGGTGCGCTGTCCATGACGCCTTATATTAGTGAACCAAGGGCGTAGTATAAAGTCGCACAACTAGTTTACACCCGCTAGCTCCTACCACATGTAGAGGGCTCTTTGCGAACTACTGTACGAAATACATTTCTATTCAAAGCTGGTAGTACTTGTACCGGACATAGCACTAGAGCAGTAGAGCTACAAGCCTACAGCTACAACGCCGTGGTCCAAGAGGAAACGAGTGTAAGCAAAGGCTAACAAAATTAACTAGTGTCTCACGACTGTCACCGTAAAACGGAGGACTAATTATTTTTCTTCCGGTGGTTTGCTGATCTACCGCCAACATCGGTCCCCTTCGCGCCCGGCCAAACAGGCTAGACACATAGCCCCGTTTACTGAAAGACTCCCGTACGGTCTACACTCTGACAGATCAGTTTTTGTTTTGTTTTTGGGAGAAACTCTGACGGACCAGTTTGAATGGAAGCCAAAACTGCTGTTGAAAGACTGGTGCGATGCCAGAGTGGGTCAAGTTTCAAAGGAATCCTAGGAACATCACGGGACATAATGCAGACCGTATAGAGTAATTTCGAACTAGTCGCACGACTAACCGCTCTCTCCCGTACCCGCGTGGCGGCGCCGCGCCGCGCCGGGCGGCTCCTCTCCTTCCCGGCCAACCCTCCCCTCAAGATCCTCCCGCCCGCCGCCGCCGCTTGGGGCGTCGCCGGACAAAGGTCTGGCGGCGTGGCGGCGGCGGCCCTGGCCGCGATCTAGCGTGGCGGCGGCGGCGTCCGCGCCCGCGCTGGTTCGACGGTGGTGTCGTGTCTGGCGGCGACTGGGGGTCCTTGATCCTGACGGCTGCACGCGGCAGCGGGAATCCGTGTCTACGGGCCGAGATCTATTTCGTTCGTCACCAACGCCGGCGCTCAGGATCTCTGGGCCATGCTCGTGGGACTAGGGCGCTTGGGGTTGCTGCCCCTGGCATAGTGGTGGTGACTTCCTTCTCCGTCGGAGTGGTCGGCCGGACGATCTTGTCGCTTTGCCGCGGATCCTGCTATTTTCCAGCGGGTAGCGTGGGGGCTGCTGGCTCGGTTTCAATAAAGGGGGTGGTCCTCAGATCTATCTCGCACCAATGAAGATCTACTTGATGCGGGTCTCCATTGATCTGGCCGGAGTGTCTGGTTCCGGAAGGCTCCGTCGGCGAACTCTCACGGGCGCATATGCCTGGAGCTTGCTGGATCGAAAGGAATTCGGTCATGCACACCTGTATTTTTTGCTGGCCGATTGGTTTCAGTGGGAGCGCGGTGAAGCTCTGCTACCTGTTACCATCATGCGACATGTCTTTGATGATACACATGGTGAAGTCAGATGCGGAGAATGTCATGAAGGCAGAGACATGTGGGCGAGCTATGGTGGTTTGAATCTTTATGGCGATGAAGATCTGGCTTGGATATCCGTGACTCGAAGCAGCGTCTGTTAGAGGGGGCGACATCACAGGAGAAGTTCACAGTCTTACCTTGTAGGGTGAAAACCCAAGGTCTGGCCTTCATTCGTTGTGCCTGGCAATGGCCTTGCAGAAGGCATTGCTTTGCGAGCGAGGACTTTCTCCAGGGTGAAAACCTAAGATCTTTGATCGGGCGATGACAGCGCGTGTGCACTGTTTCCTTCTTGGAGGCGTCGCTTTTGGAGGGGTTGGACTTCTAGTGTTGTTTTGGTGGCGGTAGTGTCGCTGCTGTTAAGGATCAGATTCCTGCAGCGGGACTTTTCTTTTTTATAATTATTTTTTTTTCAGATGTGTGCATCCGTATTGCCAATAGGGTATGCGTGTTGCTGAGGCTGTGTGTAATTGGTATCCGTGTGATATTAATATATACTCATTTCCAAAAAAAAAGTCGCACCACTAACCTATATTGGCTCCGTACTGGGATACACTCCCTGCGTTCAGAAATATAAGACATTTTAGCTATGTTAAAACGAATGTATTTAGACCCTTTTTAGTATATAGGTTTACTCCGAACACTACGAATCTATACATTAAAAGACACTAGATACGTTCGATTTACAAAATTAAAACATCTTATATTTCTGAATAGAGGGAGTAGTATTTACGAGGTACGTATTTTCAGATCCAAATCTAGTGTGCTACTATTACCAGACACGCTACTAGATAGAGTACTAACTTAAACTACACTGCCCTGGTCCAACGTAAGAAAGAAAGAAGTGTAAGCAAAGCTAATGAAATTGACTGTATCTCACTGTTGCCGTAAAACAGAACACTGGTTCTACTTTTACCCTACGTGCCGGTCCCCTCGCAGCCACATACACATAGCATAGCAGATAGCCCCGTCCTGTCCTCGGAAGGACTCTGCTACAGTCTGTAGGACCATCTTGAACCGAAGCAAAGCCAAAACGGAGGATCAGGGTTCCAGCCTACCTCAGATCGGGGCCACCTTTTTCCACTGTCTTCGTTCGTTCATGTGTTCCCACCCTGCCACAGTTGGAGGGAAATTCAAATCAAAACGCCATCGACCCTTTTAAAGTTTTATTAACTGACCGCCATTGACATTTCCACAGTCGTAAGCCATTTGACCTGTCCTAGTACTTGGGTTCAAAAGCAACCCTTCGTATTGCGGCTGGCCGCTATTTGACTTGTACTATACTACCTCCGGTCAAGTTTATTAGGCATTCACGTAGTTTAAGAACAATTTTGATCATTTATTTTGGTCAATAAATTTTAATATATCACAAAATTTATATCATTGAATTCATCTTCAAAAGAAGTTTCCAATACTATTTTTTTGAGACATATATTATATTTTATTAGTAAAAATTGATGGTCCAAGATTTTTTTAAACTATATACGTGGCTAATAAACTGAACCGGAGTGAGTAGGAGGAATTCTATATGAACTGAAGTACGGTTGGCAGGTAGTAATGCCGGCGCCAGTGCGACGGCAGGCAGGCCTCCATTTGCTGTGTACTATACGTAATTCCGTTTTGTTATTTATTATCATTGTGGTTGTCTCCACGCATGTGAGATTATGACATAAGCATACTTGGTTACGGGTTGACTATTCTGCATCTCGCAGTATAGTACACATTAAAAGCCCGCGCCTGCCAATTCAAATTTCAAGAATGCTCCCATGGGCGTCTCCGGCCTCGGTCCTAGTATAGCACGGCAGTCTTCCCGCAAAGAAGCGCGCCACAAGTATTTTCGAATTTCTTCGTACTGCTACTAGCCGCGTGTCGTTCCCGTCGAGTCGCATCGTATTTCCATTTTTCTTTTGTGAATCCATCTATTCATCAATAATCACCAACAGCAGTATAAACAGTTTTAAAAATAATAAGAATTACAAATAGATCCGAAGACCATGTAGAAACGACTATAAATACTACCACGAGCCGAAGGCAAGCAGGGCCGATCCTGAGATTTCGGGGGCCCGAGGCAAAACTAAAATTTTGGACCCCTTATTATAATTTTTTTTATGAATATATAAGATGATAAAAAATAAATAGTTTAAGTATACTTCCAACTACAATATTCATATAAAAATAACAATGTTTATATGATACCTTAAAATTTTCTCCAAAAATTCCTAGAAGCAAAGTCTGTGATGATGGAATGAATATCAATCTCGTCCACTAACTTCTTCTCGATACATAGAGTTGCCAAACTACTCTCCTGAGATATTATAGATCTCAAATAGTTTTTTAATAATTTCCATTTTAAAAAGCTTATTTCAGGAGACTAGCCATCAGAACGTTGATCGCCACCACAGGTGCTAGCACTGTATGTTTTCAAGAAACTAAGGTGGAATTGCTATACTCGTCTATTGTCCTTGAGGCGCTTGGGCCGGAGTTTGACGACTATACCTACCCACCGGCTGCTGGCACACGCGGAGGCATTTTGCTTGCGTGGAAGAGCAGGATCGTAGAGATTACAGACCCATTGTTCACCACCAACGCCATCACTGCCAAGGTCTCATCCGAGTCCGGCACCCCCTGGTGGATCTCAGTGGTTTACGGGCCCCAAGATGACGAGAATAAAATTGTGTTTCTTCAGGAGTTGAGAGATATCCGGGCTGATTGCCCCAACCCTTGGATGCTTTGTGGTGATTTTAACCTCATCTACCATGTGGAAGACAAGAACAATGGGAACCTGAATCGCCGCATGATGGATATATTCCGCAGGCTAATTAACGACCTCGCCCTCATGGAGGCCTACCTGAATGGTCGTAGGTACACATGGTCTAACGAGCAAACTCCCCCAACCCTGGTGCACCTCGACCGAGTGCTTTGCACCACGGACTGGGAGGATGCGCATGGTGAGAACCACCTTAGATGCCTAGCGTCGGTGGTGTCTGATCACTGCCCGCTGCTCCTGGACTGTTCCCCCATGCCGGCGATGTACAGGAGGTTCCATTTTGAGGACTTCTGGTTGAGGATGGACGCGTTCCATGAGACTGTGGCCGAGGCTTGGAGATCCGTGGATGAGGAAGACCCCTTTCTCAGGCTGTCGTTGCGCCTCAGGGCGACGGCACGCAAGCTGACCAGCTGGAGTGCCCGTTCAGTAGGTAACATCAAGCACAAGCTGGCGATCTCCCCCGAGCTGATTTCGCGCTTCGACAAAGCCCAAGAGAACATGGTGCTCATGCCGGAAGAAAATCAGCTGCGCAAGCAACTCAAGATCTCCTACCTGGGTCTTGCGTCCCTAGAGCGCACCATAGCCAGGCAGCGGGCCCGCCTCGCTAACCTCAAGGGCGGTGACGCCAACACTTCCTTCTACCACCGCCAATGCACATACCGGCAGCAAAGGAAGCATTTATAGCATCGGCACGGACTCTGAGGTGCTCACGGATCACGCTCAGATGGCCAAGGCCGCGCACTTGCGCTATGACGCCTTGCTGGGCACGACGATGGAGCGTGCCCGGGCCATTGACCTCGAGCCCCTGATTGATCACCATGACCCCGAGGACCTCGACGCGTCATTCAATGTGGAGGAAATATGGGGCGCTGTGAAGACCCTACCTGCGCACAAGGCACCGGGCTTGACGGTTTTACGGCAGAATTCCTCCGTGAGTGCTGGAGCATCGTTAAGCATGACATCACCGAGGTGTTCCAAAGGTTGTACGAGATGCGTGGCAGTTTCTTTTAGCAAACTCAACCAAGCCCTGCTAACCCTGCTGCCCAAGAAGGCGTACGTGAGCGCCCTTGGGGACTACCTCCCCATTAGCCTGATTCACCTGGTGGCGAAGCTGTTCGCCAGAACGCTATCCCTGCGTCTAGCCCAAGCTAAATGACTTGGCCAGGGACAATCAAAATGCATTCATTGTTGGGTGCAGTCTGCACGATAACTTTGTCCTGGTGAGACAATCAGCCAAGCTCCTCCACCACCTGGGCACCCCATGGGTATTGCTCAAGCTTGACCTAATGAAGGCCTTCGACTCGATCGCTTGGCCATTCCTTCTTGAGGTGCTGAGACAGTATGGATTTGCGCATAGATTCATCGAGTGGCTGATCATCCTCCTGTCCTCCGCGAGCACATGCATCCTTCTGAACAGAGAGCCTGTACCACCCATTTGGCACCACAGAGGCCTTCGGCAAGGCGACCCGCTCTCATCACAACTGTTCGTGCTAGCCATAGACATTCTCGGGAGACTGATCAAGCGATCCATTGACACCATAGTGTTGCAGCGGCTGCACCCGAGATGCGAGATCCCACCCATCTCGCTTTACGCCGACGACTGATGTCTACGCACTACTATTCTTGTAGACAGTTGTTGGGCCTCCAAGTACAGAGGTTTGTAGAACAGCAGCAAGTTTTCCCTTAAGTGGATCACCCAAGTTTTCTCGAACTCAGGGAGGAAGTGGTCAAAGGTATTCCCTCTCAAGCAATCCTGCAATCAAGATACAAGAAGTCTCTTGTGTCCCCAACACACCCAATACACTTGTCAGGTGTATAGGTGCACTAATTCGACAAAGAGATAGTGAAATACAAGTGGTATGGATAATTATAAGTGGTAATGGTACGAGAAAATAACTTCATGGCGTGGAAGAGACTAAAGGCAATCTGAAATAAAGATGGAAACAAGCAAACATGTAATAGATCTAGTTGCAAACGGTGTTTCAATGCTTAGAAACAAGGCCTAGGGATCATACTTTCACTAGTAAACACTCTCATATAAATATATTATCTCCATGATACTACTCTGAACTACTCTCCGGTTGGATACTCTAATCCATGGTAGGGCTATAACAACACACCTCAAAGTAAGCCTTTCCCATCTAGATAACCCCACACTGTCACCTTGAGCAGTAGATGGTTCCAACAAACACCACAATTTCATAGAAAACATCCAACTCCAAATATAACTTATAACAAGTATTTGTAATCTCTAGCCTAAGTGCCACCATGGTGTGCACGCTGTCACTTTCACACACATGGGGAGAGCAGAGATCTAATAAAGCACTTGAGTAGCAAGGTAGATGTCGGGGGGACGACCTCCAGATACCCCAACCAGACAAGAAATATGGCAGTCGGATCGCGTCCGGCTGGTTAAGCACAGCCGGACAGGGCAAGTCAAGTCGGTTACCGCGAGGTAGCCGGAGCGGCAAGAGGCAGCCGGCTACAGCAGCGTAGCCGCAACCAATCAAGGGGACATGGCGACGTGCGGCACAGTACGCGGTACGCCCTGTACGACGACAAGACTGGCAACTACTCGGCCATACAGAAGACTTTGCGGGGATGACGCGGGAATAGTGGCCCGATGCTGACGACAGGCTCGCACGGCGTTCACTGTACCCGTGACAGCCATACCGCTTGTACTCTGATAGGACATGATTATACCGGATACTGTAGATGACCAGCTGGCTGGGACCCACCAGTGGGGCCCGCCAGTCGGATTGGCCAGTGAGACTGTTGCCTCTCTGCCTATATAAGGAGAGGCAAGGCCTCAGTAGAAAGGGTTGGTCTCAGTGCATTTAAGATAGTAGCTAGAGAATACAGCTCGAGGAGACCTTGTAGCTCGTGTATCGCTCATAGTCAGATCGGCAGGAGTAGGAGTTTTACCTCACCACGAGGGCTCTGAACCTGGGTACTTTATGCGTCCATCTACGCTTGCTTGTATCCAATCCCGCATGCGGACGCCGTCTATAGCTTCTCTGCTATTTCCCACACCTCTATCTAACCTTCTTAGGTACTGTCGTTCCCAACACAACGATAGTAGATCTACTTGATTACAAAGCTCATGATCACAATATGATCATGCATAGAGAGATATGAACACATAGCTACCGTAGAACCCTTAGCCTCAAGAGAGAACTACTCCCTCCTCGTCATGGGAATCAACAATGGTGATGGAGATGGTGGTGGAGATCGATGGAGATGGCTCCGAGGGCACTTCCCCATCCCGGCAGGGTACCAGAACAGAGACTTTCTGTCCCCTGAATCTCCCCTTCAGTGGCGGCGGTGCAACGGAACTTTTCGTGGATTTCTGATTGACGATCTAGGGTTTTTGCCTCGGGGGAGATATATAGGCGAAAAAGGCAAGGTCGGTGGCCGGCCAGGGGGCCCACACCATGCCCTGGCGCGGCCAAGGGGGACCCGCGCTTAGGGGTGGTGTGGCCACCCTGTGGCCCCTCTCCGACTCTCCTTCTGGCTCCGTGAGTCTTCCGGGAAAATAACAACTTTGGCTTTTGTCCGGTCCAATTCCGAGAATATTCATTTTCTGACTTCCTGGAACCAAAAACAGCAGAAAACAGGCAGCTGGCACTGTAGCTCTTGTTAATAGGTTAGTCCAAGAAATCATATGAAAAGTACTCAAAAGTGTGGACAAAACATAAGAAAGTAGATAAAACAAAGCATGGAACATCAAAAATTATAGATACATTTGCAATGTATCAACATCCCCAAGCTTAACTCCTGCTCGTCCTCGAGTAGGTAAGTGAAAAAAAGAAAGAACAATTTTTTAGGTGACACGCACCATCATAAACTTGATGAAAGTATTTGTAAAACATTCATAGCTGGGACCATAGTACTTCAATCATAACATGAAAGACAAAGTTCTAGCAATAAGACAAAGACACTATGATGCAACATGAAAAGGCACAAACAAAAGATTCATGAATAACAATTGCAAGATGTTTGTTTGTTTCACATAAAGAAAACATAGCATAATGGCATTCAACTTGTCCCTCATAGAGTAGAAAATATAAATGCATAGGACACCTTCAACGTTCATAAGAGTGACTAGATACAAATAGTTTAAAACAAGTTTCATAAAGAGCTTCCAAAAATCATGGTACTTAATAGCTTTCAGCTCTCATTGCCCCTATCATAAGCATCTTGAAGTGATTAAGGTTAAAGTGAACGAACTATGGTGTAAATGCTTGACGAAGTATAAGTTACAGATCTCATGTCCCTTGAATACGAGGGCCGCTCCTCATGCTACTCAAGTTTAGTCACTGGTAAGTTCTTGTCATCGTAAGTACATGTGTATCATAGAGAACCGCCAATGGGGTACCCCTTGCCCGATGATACGGAAGAATCCCCATATCAAAATGACAAGGCAAGCAAACAACGAGCATCTCAGCAATCTTCTTATTTACCATGGGAAAATGGTGTTTTTTTTCTCTCTTTCCTCTTTTCATAATCTTTTTTTTTCTTTTCTCTTTTTTCTCAATATAGGACTCTTTTTTTATAAGAAGAATGCTTCATAGACATCTCATTATGGTTACGCTGCAGGTTTCCACCATGTCAGCATGGATTAGACCAGCGGCCCAGGCGTTTCTCTAACACATATACCTAACTCCATGGACTTACAAGCTCCCCTTTCATTTCACACCGACGACATCCATAGACAAAAGAGCATGATATCAACTAGGTACAAAGTACAAGTGCAATGTTGAAAGCGTTCCCCATGACAGCATGGTTCTGCTAATCCCCAACAAATAAGTGCAAGCATATACAACATAGACGACACAATGGTTCAAGTTTATTAAGGGCAAGAAATGTAAAGTGTACCATCAAGTTCGTGAAAGCTTTAATCACTAGTTTTCTTATAACAAGTTTAATTTGGAAGGTAAAGAAAAACATGAATATACTTGGAATAGCTTAAGCTAGTAGGTAGGTATGGTGGACTCTTTGGAATAACTTGCTTTAAGGATTTGGATGCATGAGCGGAACTCATACTTGGTTGCGGAGGCTAGCAAAAGACTAGGAGCGACAAACTAAGAGAGCACTAATGGCCATAATCATGCAGAGCGACAAAACATCATTGATCACAGCATAAACTGATACTACAAGTTGAAAACTAAAGGATCATAAAGGCTTATGGTGACTTGTGATAGTCATAACATGGTGTGAGCATGCGCCAAGTCAACCCAAATAAAGCATCAAAGGAGAATACCACAATACTATGCTTTAATATGCTAAAACAACGCATGATTCATCCAAGGCACATTAAGCAATCTCAATTGTTTATAACAAGTCATGCTATAGCAAAGATACTAAGCATAAAGCCAAAACAATATCAAGCATGGCATGACAATGCATAGGCCACTGTCAAAAACAAGCTCTCTTTAACACTTAAGCATGAACTTTCCTACTTTTTCCAATCCAAACCAAACTATTTGAAAACCAATGTATGAAAGAGGGGGTCCAACCAATTTATTCAGCAAACTAAGAAAACTAAGCAAACGAAAAACCAAAACTAAAACGAAAAATAAGACGCTCCAAGAACAACACAATTGTGCATGAAACAATAAAAATGAAACGTTTGGAAGAAACCTGAGATTTTTATTGATGAAGAAGGGGATGCCTTGGGCATCCCCTAGCTTTGACGCTTGTACTTCTTGGATATTTCTTGGGGTGACACGCATGTCATCCCCAAGCTTGAGCTTTAGTCCATTCTTTATCTCATTACTCATTCCTTCCATACACCTTAAATTTTTCCTTCATACAAAACTTCACACAATCTTCATTAGCAACATTAGTGCACTCAAGATAATAAGTCTTTAGGTTCAGTTTTGACACCAATAAAACTTACATTAAAACATAAGCTACTGTAGAACTTCCCTCAAAAAGCTCAATTCCCCAAAAGAACTCAAAAAGGAACCAACAAGAAGCAAATGCAGAAAATGGTAGAAATCTGTCAAAACAGGACAACAGGTAAAGACGAATTTTTTCGAAGACCTTATGTTGCTCAAATCAAAAAATGTTGAACTAACGAAAGTTAGATAACAACCTGGGGCAGAAGCACAAAAATTCACGCCTCAATAGGACGTACACATATGTTACACGAATTTTTATGGTGAAGCACGGAAATCTGTTTCGGGATAACAACTTTCCCAATCGTTACTTCTCTCTCATTAGAGATTACTCTTGGCACAAAAAGCAAATAAAAAGGATAAGGAGCGGTTATTACAGAGGTAATAACTTCCAAGACTCATCTAAAACTTTTGGGTTATCTCCCAATAAGTACTTTTCTTTAACGCCTTTAAGTTAGGCATGATAGTTTGAGAAGATGCTCCCGTAAGAAATATGAATTGAAGTAAAAGAGAGCATAAAGAAGCAAATTCAAAGCACATTTAAGTCTAACCCACTTCCTATGCATAGGAATCTTGTAAAGGAACAAATCATGAAAACACAAAGCAACAAGCATAGTAAAGCTAAATAAGTGCAACTTTAAGACTTTCAACATAAAGAGGGGAAACTTAATATTATTAAGATGCATAAAACCATGTTTCCCTCTCTCATAATAACTTTCAGTAGCATCATGAATAAAATTAACAATATAACTATCACATGAAACATTCTTATCATGAGCTACATGCATATAATAATTATTACTCTCCATATAAGCATAGTCATTCTTATTAATTATAGTGGGAGCAAATTTAACAAAATAGTTATCATTATTATTCCCATCACCATAATCATCAAATATAGGAGGCATATTGTAATCATAATTAATTTCCTCCTCAATAGTAGGTGGACTGAAAATATCATACTCATCATTGTAATCATCATATATTGGAGGTTTGGTATCATCATAAGCAATAGAATAGTTGTCTTCCAAAGCGGGGGAACTAAAAAGATCATTTTCATAAAAACTAGCTTCCCCAAGCTTAGACTTTTCCATAGCATTAGAAATAATGGTGTCCAAAGAATTCATACTAACAACATTGCTATTAGCATGCAAATAAAGTTCTATAGGTTTTTTAATTTTCTCTCCAAACACTTCATGTCCTAACTCAAGATAAATAGTATAAAGCTCTCTAATTTTGTTGTTGTTTTCCATTAAGCCTAACTAGTGAAAACAAGAAACAAAAAGACAAAATTGCAGAATCTAAAGGAAATAACTTCGAGCACTCACACCGGAGGATGTGAGTACCTTTTACCTTACCTCCCCGGCAACGGCACCAGAAAATAGCTTGATGTCTACGCACTTCTATTCTTGTAGACAGTTCTTGGGCCTCCAAGTGCAGAGGTTTGTAGAACAGCAGCAAGTTTTCCCTTAAGTGGATCACCCAAAGTTTATCGAACTCGGGGAGGAAGTGGTCAAAGGTATTCCCTCTCAAGCAATCCTGCAATCAAGATACAAGAAGTCTCTTGTGTCCCCAACACACGTAATACACTTATCAGGTGTATAAGTGCACTAGTTCGGCAAAGAGATAGTGAAGTACAAGTGGTATGGATAATTATAAGTGGTAATGGTGCGAGAAAATAGCTTGATGGCGTGGAAGGGACTAAAGACAATCTGAAATAAAGATGGAAACAAGCAAACATGTAATAGATCTAGTTGCAAACGGTGTTTCAATGCTTAGAAACAAGGCCTAGGGATCATACTTTCACTAGTGAACACTCTCATATAAATATATTATCTCCATGATACTACTCTGAACTACTCTCCGGTTGGATACTCTAATCCATGGTAGGGCTATAACAACACCCCTCAAAGTAAGCCTTTCCCATCTAGATAACCCCACACTGTCACCTTGAGCACTAGATGGTTCCAACAAACACCACAATTTCATAGAAAACATCCAACTCCAAATATCACTCATAACAAGTATTTGTAATCTCTAGCCTAAGTGCCACCATGGTGTGCACGCTGTCACTTTCACACACATGGGAAGAGAAGAGATCTAATAAAGCACTTGAGTAGCAAGGTAGATCTACTTGATTACAAAGCTCATGATCACAATATGATCATGCATAGAGAGAGAGATGAACACATAGCTACCAGTAGAACCCTTAGCCCCGAGAGAGAACTACTCCCTCCTTATCATGGGAATCAGCAATGGTGATGGAGATGGTGGTGGAGATCGATGGAGATGGCTCCAGGGGCACTTCCCCGTCCTGGCAGGGTGCCGGAACAGAGATTTTCTGTCCCCCGAATCTCCCCTTCGGTGGCGGTGGCACAGCGGAACTTTTCGTGGATTTCTGATTGATGATCTAGGGATTTTGCCTCGGGGGAGATATATAGGCGAAAAAGGCAAGGTCGGTGGCCGGCTAGGGGGCCCACACCATGCCCTGGCGTGGCCAAGGGGGACCCGCACCTAGGGGTGGTGTGGCCACCCTATGGCCCCTCTCCGACTCTCCTTCTGGCTCCGTGAGTCTTCCGGGAAAATAACAACTTTGGCTTTTGTCCGGTCCAATTCCGAGAATATTCATTTTCTGACTTCCTGGAAGCAAAAATAGCAGAAAATAGGCAGTTGTGACTGTGGCTCTTGTTAGTAGGTTAGTCCAAGAAATCATATAAAAAGTACTCCAAAGTGTGGACAAAACATAAGAAAGTAGATAAAACCAAGCATGGGACATACAAAATTATAGATACATTTGCAATATATCAACGACGTTGTCCTATTTTGCCACCTGTAGCCTAGCATCATCGCTGCGATGAAGGAGATCCTACAGTTTCTTTGTCTTATTGCTAGAACTTTGTCTTTCATGTTATGATTAAAGTACTATGATCCCAGCTTTGAATGTTTTACAAATACTTTGATCAAGTTTATGATGGTGCATGTCACCTCAAAAATTATTCTTTCTTTTTATCACTTACCTACTCGAGGACGAGCAGGAGTTAAGCTTGGGGATGTTGATACATTGCAAATGTATCTATAATTTTTGATGTTCTATGCTTGGTTTTATCTACTTTCTTATGTTTTGTCCATACTTTGGAGTACTTTTCATATGATTTCTTGGATTAACCTAATAACAAGAGCCATAGTGTCAGTTGCCTATTTTCTGTTGTTTTTGGTTCCTAGAAAGTCAGAAAATGAATATTCTCGGAATTGGACGGGACAAAAGCCAAAGTTCCTATTTTACCGGAAGACTCACGGAGCCAGAATACAAGACGGAGGAGTGCTAGGGCCTGGCCACACCCCCCTAGGCGCGGGTACCCCTAGGCCGCGCCAGGGCATGGTGTGGGCCCCCTGGCCGGCCACCGACCTTTCCTCCTTCGCCTATATATTCCTCCCGAGGCAGAAACCCTAGATAGTCAATCAGAAATCCACGAAAAGTTCCGCAACACCGCCGCCACTGAAGGGGAGATTCGGGGGACAGAAAGTCTCTGTTCCGGCACCCTGCTGGGATGGGGAAGTGCCCCCGGAGCCATCTCCATCGATCTCCACCACCATCTCCATCGCCATTGCTGATTCCCCTGATGAGGAGGGAGTAGTTCTCTCTCGAGGCTAAGGGTTCTACCGGTAGCTATGTGTTCATCTCTCTCTATGCATGATCTTATTGAGATCATGAGCTTGTAATCTATAGATCTACCTTGCTACTCAAGTGTTTTAATAGATCTCTGGTCTCCCCATGTGTGTGAAGTTGACAGTGTGCACACCATGGTGGCACTTAGGCTAGACATTACAAATACTTGTTATGAGTTATATTTGGAGTTGGATTCCTTTATGAAATTGTGGTGTTTGTAGGACTCATCTAGTACTCAAGGTGACAGTGTGGGGTTATTGATACGTCCATTTGCATCACTATTCTATGTCATAATTCACTATTATTCATTGATATATTTCGTATTGAGGGGTGATACTTATGTTATTTCATCTATTTTTGCATGGTGGATGACTTTTGGAGCATGGACCGCTGCAGTCAGGATTCTGATGGAAAAGGTGCTGTTTGGAGGCAAAATTCACGAAGATCAGAAAATCCGGGAAAATACATGGAAAATCCTATTTTTTCAGAAGACGATGGAAGCCAGAAGGGGGGCTGGAGATGGGCCACAGGGGTCCCACACCACCCCCTGGCGCGGGCCAGCCTAGGCCGCGCCACCAGGTGGTGCGGCCGCTCTGGTCCACCCCTGGCACTCCCCTCTGGCGTATATTATCCTCCCGAAACCCTAAGACTTGGGGAGCAACCACAGAAAGATTCCGCCGCCTCTGCGGGGCAGAAAACACCGAGAGAGAAAGATCTCTCCGGTAGACAGATTTCTGCCGGGGGAATTCCTTCCCGGAGAGGGGATATCGTCCCCATCAACACCACCATCAAGCTGGACTTCATCGGGATCATCATCATCACCACCATCATCATCAGCAGCACCCTCATCACCATCTCCATATTGCTGTAACAATTGGGTTGAATCTTGCATAGTTCATAGGGGAAACTTTCCCGGTGTTGATTACTCTTAGTAGTTGATGCTATTGAGTGAACCATTGAATTATTGTTTATGTTCAGATTGTTATACATCATTATTCCATCTCTGGTCATGATCCATATGATGTCTTGTGAGTAGTTCGTTTTGTTCTTGAGGACATGGGAGAAGTCATGTTGTTAGTAGTGGAATTGTGTTGAGAAAGAATCAATAGTTTGATATTTAAGTTTTGCTGTACTTTTTCTAGTGGTGTCATGTGAACGTCGACTACATGACACTTCACCTATATGGGCCTAGGGTAATGCATTGTGTATTTGGCTACTAATCGTAGGGGTTGCCAGAGTGACAGAAACATGAACCCCCGTTAGGAAACCATTGCACAAGGGACGTAAGGGTCTTAGAGTTTAAAGCTGTGGTTAGGTTTCTACCTTAATTACTTTCTTGTACTTACGGATGTTTGAAAGGGGTATAATCACAAGTATGTATTAGTACTAGGAAGGTCGGTACATTAGCACAGGTTCACCCACACAACACTTAGCAAGCTAAAGAAGATTAATCAACTATATGAAGCGAAAGCACTTGACAGTCTTCCCATGTGTCCTCGAGAACATTTGGTCATCTTAAGTAATACAACCAGCTTGTCCTTTGCTGCATAAAGGATTGGGTCACTTGCTGCATTTATTCCTACTGTATTTTATTTACTCGTACTTTGTTTACTTGCTTTATCAAAAACCCTAAAAATCCATTTGCTAAGTATTTGCAGAGAATTCCTGATCCATACCACTAGCCAGCACCTTCTGCTCCTCGTTGGGTTCGACACTCTTACTTATCGAAAATACTGCGATGCACCCCCTATACTTGTGGGTCATTAGTTATCTAGATGGGAAAGATGAACTTTGAGGAGTACTGTTATAGCCCTACCATGGATTACAGTGTCCAACCAGAGAGTAGTTCAGAGTAGTATCATAAAGAGAAGATATTTATATGAGAGTGTTCACTAGTGAAAGTATGATCCCTAGGCCTTGTTTCTAAGCATTGAAACACCGTTTGCAACTAGATCTATTACATGTTTGCTTGTTTCCATCTTTATTTCAGATTGTCTTTAGTCCCTTCCACGCCATCAAGCTATTTTCTCGCACCATTACCACTTGTACTTCACTATCTCTTTGCCGAACTAGTGCACTTATACACCTGATAAGTGTATTACGTGTGTTGGGGACACAAGAGACTTCTTGTATCTTGATTGCAGGATTGCTTGAGAGGGAATACCTTTGACCACTTCCTCCCCGAGTTCGATAAACTTTGGGTGATCCACTTAAGGGAAAATTGCTGCTGTTATACAAACCTCTTCACTTGGAGGCCCAAGAACTGTCTACAAGAATAGAAGTGCGTAGACATCAAGCTATTTTCTGGCGCCGTTGCCGGGAGGTAAGGTAAAAGGTACTCACATCCTCCGGTGTGAGTGCTCGAAGTTATTTCCTTTAGATTCTGCAATTTTGTCTTTTTGTTTCTTGTTTTCACTAATTAGGCTTAATGGAAAACAACAACAAAATCAGAGAGCTTTTTAGTATTTTTCTAACGTTAGAATATGAATTGTCTCAAAAGAAAATTAAAAAACCTATGGAACTTTCTTTGCATGCTAATAGCAATGTTATTAGTATGAATCTTTTGAACACCATTGTTACTAATGCTATGGAAACGTCTAAGCTTGGGGAAGTTGGTTTTTATGAAAATGATCTTTTTAGTTCCCTAGCTTTAAAGAAGAAAATTTGCTCTGATGATACTTTATCTCCCATATGTGGTAATTCTAATGATACTTGTGATATTTTAAATCCACATACTGAAAGCATCCCTTTTAAAATACCTATAAAAATTGTTGAACGTGTTATGAATAACTGCTATTTTGGAGATGGAACAGTCCATCCCGGTGATCATTTACTCTTTATACATTAATTATGCGAGTTGTTCAAGTGTGCAGGTATTTCAAGAGGAAGCTAATCCCTATTTCACTTAAGGGCAAAGCATGGGAGTGGTATGAGCTACTACATGATCCTCATCATTTGGAGTGGAAGGAACTTGAATCTCTCTTTTACTCTAAATTTTATCCTCCTCATGAAATTCATAAAGATAGGAATTACATTTATAATTTTCATCCTCATAATGGAGAAAGTATTTCCCAAGCATGGGGGAGATTGAAGTCACTAATGCTCAAATGTCACATTCATGAGCTCCCCAGTAATATTGTTATGAATAATTTCTATGTAAGGCTTTCAGGACATTACAAGGACTATCTAGATACTTGTTTAGAGGGATCATTCACAAGTAAGGAGGTTAAAGCTAAGTGGGATCTTCTTGAAACAATTCAAAGCAATACCGAAGATTGGGATAACAACAAATCTAAAGAACCAGGTATAAACTATGAGTATGATTGCATTAAGTCTTTTGCTGAAACTATTGGTTTTCAAGAGCTTAGTGCTAAATATGGTCTTGATCCTCAAATTCTTGTTGATTGTTATAGAACCTTCGCTTCTGATATTAATGCTCCTAAAGAAAAATGGGACATGTATCATGAGCCTTATAAAGACACTTGCATGGAAAATGAAATTGTTATTAATGATAGCAATAAACATGCTCAAACCTCTAAAAGTACTACTTCTTATAAGCATGTTAATTTTTGTGGAATACATAGACCTTGTGAGAATAATCAAATTGAAGAAGAATATTGTATCACCCACAGGAATGAAAAAACTAGAACGTGGTATAGGGCTCTAAATGATCTTGGTAACAAAGTTTGTGCCCTCTATCCTTTTATTTGTGAACTTTGCTTTGAAGTGGGTCATTTCAATTTTCAATGCTCAGGCCATAATAATAGCCCTTCTAATCCAATGAGTACTGCAAGTTTGTATTGTGATGACATGATCACTCCTAATCAGCATGATGAACTTACATTATTTTTGGGGTGTGAAGAGTTATCAAGAAAAACCTCTTTGGTAGATATGGGTGCTTTTGATATGAATAGTGTCATGCATGGTTGTCATCTTTGTTGTGTTGATAATTGCCACACAAATACTTACATACAAAATATTATAAAAGATGAGATCTTACCAAAATATGACATGACTAATATGTGTTTTGGTCTTATTAATGAAAAGGAGGAATCCTCCAAAGTTTCTTCTATTGTCTCTAACAATGAACCAGGGTATATGGAGAAGCTTCCTTTCAAGCCTCTCCCTCCTAAAGAGAATAAGAAAAAGAAGAAGAGGAGGAGTAAAAGGAGAGACGAAACGGTATTTCCCCCTAAGCATGTTGCTCCTATTATAGTTTTTGATGAGTCTGAACTCGATGATGTTCCTATGCCTATTACCTATAGTAGTGATCATGATTGGAAAAAGCACACTACTTTTGATATTGATAATCTCTTCGGTACCAATTCTGAAAATGATGATATTAATAATTGATATACTATTAGTGCTATCCATGATCCTTCCAATGATGATATGTTTACAAATGAACACACTTTGGAGAATAACTATTCTATTTCTTACGATGATACTATACCTCCAATATATGATGATTGCAATGATGAATATGATATTTTCAGTCCACCTACTATTGAGGAGGAAATTAATTATGATTACAATATTCCTCCTATATTTGATGATTATGGTGATGAAAATAATAATGATAGCTATTCTGTTGAATTTGCTCCCACTACAATCAATAAGAATGACTATGTTTATGTGGGGAGTATTAATTCTTTTATGCATGTGGCTCTTGGTAAGAATGTTTCTTGTGATATTTATATTGTTAATTTTATTCATGTTGCTACTGAAAGTTAGTATGAGAGAGGGAAACATGGTTTTATGCATCTCAATAATATTAGGTTTCCCCTCTTTATGTTGAAAGTCTTGAAGTTGCACTTGTTTTGCTTTCCTATGCTTGTTGCTTTGTGCTTTCATGACTTGTTTATTTACAAGATTCCTATGCATAGGAAGTGGGTTATACTTAAATGTGCTTTGAATTTGCTTCTTGATGCTCTCTTTTACTTCAATTCAAATTTCTTATGTGAGCATCTTCTCAAACTATCATGCCTAACTTAAAGGCGTTAAAGAAAAGTACTTATTGGGAGATAACCCAAAAGTTTTAGATGAGTCTTGGAAGTTATTACCTCTGTAATAACCGCTCCTTATCCTTTTTATTTGCTTTTTGTGCCAAGAGTAACCTCTAATGAGAGAGAAGTAATGATTGGGAAAGTTGCTGTCCCGAAACAGATTTCTGTGCTTCACCGTAAAAATTCGTGTAAAATCTCTGTACGTCGGTTTGAGCTGTAATTTTTTGTGCTTCTGCCCCAGGTTTTATCTAACTTTCGTTAGTTCAACACTTTTTGATTTGAGCAATAGAAGGTTTTCGAAAAAATTCGTCTTTACCCGCTGGTCTGTTTTGACAGATTTCTGCCATTTTCCATATTTGCTTCTTGTTGGTTCCTTTTTGAGTTCTTTTGGGGAATTGAGATTTTTGGGGGTAGTGCTACAGTAGCTTGTGTTTTAATGGAAGTTTTATTGGTGTTATAACTGAACCTAAAGACTTATTATCTTGAGTGCACTAATGTTGCTAATAAAGATTGTGTGAAGTTTTGTATGAAGGAAAAATTTCAGGTGTATGGAAGGAATGAGTAATGAGATGAAGAATGGACTAAAGCTCAAGCTTGGGGATGCCACGCGTGTCACCCTAAGAAATATCCAATAAGTACAAGCGTCAAATCTTGGGGATGCCCAAGGCATCCCCTTCTTCATCAATAAAAAACCCAGGTTTCTTCCAAACGCTTCATTTTTATTGTTTCATGCGCAATTGTGTTGTTCTTGGAGCATCTGCTTTTTCGTTTTTGTTTTGGTTTTTCGTTTGCTTTGTTTTCTTAGTTTGCTGAATAAATTGGTTGGACCCCCTTTTCATGCATTGGTCTTCAAATAGTTTGGTTTGGTTTGGAAAAGAGTAGGCAAGTTCATGCTTAAGTGGTAAAGAGAGCTTGTTTTTGACTCTGGCCTATGCTTCGTCATGCCATGCTTGCTATTGTTTTGGCTTTATGCTTAGTATTCTTTGTTGTAGCATGACTTGTTATAAACAATTGAGATTGCTTAATGTGCCTTGGATGAATCATGCGTTGTTTTAGCATATTAAATCATAGTATTGTGGTATTCTCCTTTGATGCTTTATTTGGGTTGACTTGGCGCATGCTCACACCATGTTATGACTATCCCAAGTCACCATAAGCCTTTATGATCCTTTAGTTTTCAACTTGTAGTATCACTTTATGCTTTGATTAATGATGTTTTGGCGCTCTGCATGATTATGGCCATTATTGCTCTCTTAGTTGGACGCTCCCAGTCTTTTGCTAGCCTCCGTAATCAAGTATGAGTCCCACTCATGCATCCAACTCCCTAAACCAAGTTATTCCAAAGAGTCCACCATACCTAGCTATTAGCATATGAGATTCCAAGTATATTCATGTTTTTGTCTACCTTCCAAATTAAACTTGTTATGAGAAAACTAGTGATTAAAGCTCTCACGAACTTGATGGCACACTTTACTTTTCTTGCCCTTAATAAACTTGAACCATTGTGTCGTCTATGTTGTATATGCTTGCACTTATTTGTTGGGGATTAGCAGAACCATGCTGTCATGGGGAACGCTTTCAACATTGCACTTGTACTTTGTACCTAGTTGATGTCATGCTCTTTTGTCTATGGATGTCGTCGGTGTGAAATGAAAGGGGAGCTTGTAAGTCCATGGAGTTATGTATATGTGTTAGAGAAACGCCTGGGCCGCTGGTCTAATCCATGCTGACATGGTGGAAACCTGCAGCGTAACCATAATGAGCTGTCTATGAAGCATTCTTCTTATATAAAAAAGAGTCCTATATTGAGAAAAAAGAGAAAAAGAAAAAAAAGAGATTATGAAAAGAGGAAAGAGAGAAAAAAGCACCATTTTCCCATGGTAAATAAGAAGATTGCTGAGATGCTCGTTGTCTGCTTGCCTTGTCATTTTGATATGGGGATTCTTCCGTATCATCGGGCAAGGGGTACCCCGTTGGCGGTTCTCTATGATACACATGTACTTACGATGACAAGAACTTACCGGTGACTAAACTTGAGTAGCATGAGGAGCGGCCCTCGTATTAAAGGGACATGAGATTTCCAACTTATACTTCATCAAGCATATACACCATAGTTTGTTCACTTTAACCTTATTCACTTCAAGATGCTTATGATAGGGGCAATGAGAGCTGAAAGCTATTAAGTACCATAATTTTTGGAAGCTCTTTATGAAACTTGAATCCCTACTTCCTTCTATGAAGGCCCTTTCTTTTACTTTTATGTTGAGTCTCCACCTTCTACCTTTATGCACCTACTTTGAGAGCATTGTGGCCATTCTTAGTTCTATGTGCATTGTCCCAAGACTTATTGATTGATGCATAACTTTGATATTGCTTGTTTTAAACTATTTGTATCTAGTCACTCTTATGAACTTTGAAGGTGTCCTATGCATTTATGTTTGCTACTCAATGAGGGATAAGCTGAATACCCGAAGTACACATGCATAGAAGCATTGAGCTTGTCCCTCATAGAGTAGCAAAACATAAATGCATAGGACACCTTCAGAGTACATAAGAGTGATCAGATACAAATATTTTAAAACAAGCATTATCAAGTTATGCATCAATCAACAAGTCTTGGGACAATGCACATAGAACTAAGAATGGCCACTATGCTCTCTCAATAGGTGCATAAAGATAGAAGGCGGAGACTCAATATAATGGTGGAAGAAAGGCCTTCATAGAAGGAAGCAGAGATTCAAGTTTCATAAAGAGCTTCCAAAAATTATGGTACTTATAGCTTTCAGCTCTCATTGCCCCTATCATAAGCATCTTGAAGTGATTAAGGTTAAAGTGAACAAACTATGGTGTACATGCTTGACAAAGTATAAGTTAGGAATCTCATGTCCCTTGAATACGAGGGCCGCTCCTCATGCTACTCAAGTTTAGTCACCGGTAAGTTCTTGTCATCGTAAGTACATGTGTATCATAGAGAACCGCCAACGGGGTACCCCTTGCCCGATGATACGGAAGAATCCCCATATCAAAATGACAAGGCAAGCAGACAACAAGCATCTCAGCAATCTTCTTATTTACCATGGGTACTTAGGGTTTCCGTATCAGAGGCAACTTATAGGCGGAAGGAGAGGCCGAGGGGGTGCATGGGGCGGCCAGACCACCCCCTAGCACGGGCCAGGCCTGGCCGGGCCCCAGCCCCTCTCCGTGTCATATTCTGGCTCCAGGTGTCCCTCTGTGGAAAACTGACATTGGCTTTTGTCCCGTCTAATTCCGAGAATATTCATTTTCTGACTTTCCTGGAACCAAAAACAGCAGAAAACAGGCAGCTGGCACTGTGGCTCTTGTTAATAGGTTAGTCCAAGAAATCATATGAAAAATGCTCCAAAGTGTGGACAAAACATAAGAAAGTAGATAAAACCAAGCATGGAACATGAAAAATTATGGATACGTTTGCAACGTATCTACATCCCCAAGCTTAACTCTTGCTCGTCCTCGAGTAGGAAAGTGATAAAAAGAAAGAATGATTTTTGAGGTGACATGCACCATCATAAACTTGATCAAAGTATTTGTAAAACATTCAAAGTTGGGATCATAGTACTTCAATCATAACATGAAAGACAAAGTTCTAACAATAAGACAAAGAAACTATGTTGCAACATGAAAAGCCACAAACAAAGGATTCATGAATAACAATGCTTTGCAAGACGTTTGTTTGTTTCACATAAAGAAAACATAGCATAGTGGCATTCAGCTTGTCCCTCATTGAGTAGCAAACATAAATGCATAGGACACCTTCAAAGTTCATAAGAGTGACTAGATACAAATAGTTTAAAACAAGCAATATCAAAGTTATGCATCAATCAACAAGTCTTGGGACAATGCACATAGAACTAAGAATGGCCACAATGCTCTCAAAGTAGGTGCATAAAGGTAGAAGGTGGAGACTCAACATAAAAGTAGGGATTCAAGTTTCATAAAGAGCTTCCAAAAATCATGGTACTTAATAGCTTTCAACTCTCATTGCCCTATCATAAGCATCTTGAAGTGATTAAGGTTAAAGTGAACAAACTATGGTGTATATGCTTGACGAAGTATAAGTTACAGATCTCATGTCCCTTGAATACGAGGGCCGCTCCTCATACTACTCAAGTTTAGTCACCAGTAAGTTCTTGTCATCGTAAGTACATGTGTATCATAGAGAACCGCCAACGGGGTACCCCTTGCCCGATGATACGGAAGAATCCCCATATCAAAATGACAAGGCAAGCATACAACGAGCATCTCAGCAATCTTCTTATTTACCATGGGAATATGGTGTTTTTTTCTCTCTTTTCTCTTTTCATAATCTCTTTTTTCTTTTTCTCTTTTTTTTCTCAATATCGGACTCTTTTTTTATAAGAAGAATGCTTCATAGACAGCTCATTATGGTTACGCTGCATGTTTCCACCATGTCAGCATGGATTAGACCAGTGGCCCAGGCGTTTCTCTAACACATATACATAACTCCATGGACTTACAAGCTCCCCTTTCATTTCACACCGACGACATCCATAGACAAAAGAGCATGATATCAACTAGGTACAAAGTACAAGTGCAATGTTGAAAGCGTTCCCCATGATAGTATGGTTCTGCTAATCCCAAACAAATAAGTGCAAGCATATACAACATAGACGACACAATGGTTCAAGTTTATTAAGGGCAAGAAAAGTAAAGTGTGCCATCAAGTTCGTGAGAGCTTTAATCACTAGTTTTCTCATAACAAGTTTACTTCGGAAGGTAGATAAAAACATGAATATACTTGGAATAGCATATGCTAGTAGGTAGGTATGGTGGAATCTTTGGAAATAACTTGGTTTAGGGAGTTGGATGCATGAGTGGAACTCATACTTGGTTGCGGAGGCTAGCAAAAGACTGGGAGTGACAAACTAAGAGAGCAATAATGGCCATAATCATGCAGAGCGACAAAACATCATTGATGAAAGCATAAAGTGATACTACAAGTTGAAAACTAGAGGATCATAAAGGCTTATGGTGACTTGGGATAGTCATAACATGGTGTGAGCATGCGCCAAGTCAACCCAAATAAAGCACCAAAGGAGAATACCCCAATACTATGCTTTAACACGCTAAAACAACGCATGATTTTTAAAGGCACATTAAGCAATCTCAATTGTTTATAACAAGTCATGCTATAGCAAAGAATACTAAGCATAAATCCAAAACAATATCAAGCATGGCATGACAAAGCATAGGCCACAGTCAAAAACAAGCTCTCTTTACCACTTAGGCATGAACTTTCCTACTATTTTCCAATCCAAACCAAACTATTTGAAAACCAATATATGAAAGAGGGGGTCCAACCAATTTATTCAGCAAACTAAGCAAACAAAGCAAATGAAAAGCCAAAACGAAAACAAAAAAAGAAGACGCTCCAAGAACAACACAACTATGCATGAAACAATAAAAATGAAGCGTTTGGAAGAAACCTGAGATTTTTATTGATGAAGAGGGGGATGCCTTGGGCATCCCCAAGATTTGACGCTTGTACGTCTTGGATATTTCTTGGGGTGACACGCGTGGCATCTCCAAGCTTGAGCTTTAGTCCATTCTTCATCTCATTACTCATTCCTTCCATACACCTGAAATTTTTCCTTCATACAAACTTCACACAATCTTTATTAGCAACATTAGTGCACTCAAGATAATAGGTCTTTAGGTTTAGTTCCAACACCAATAAAACTTCCATTAAAACACTAGCTACTGTATCACTTCCCTCAAAAAGCTCAATTCCCCAAAAGAACTCAAAAAGGAACCAACAAGAAGCAAATGCAGAAAATGGCAGAAATCTGTCAAAACAGATGAGCAGGTAAAGACGAATTTTTTCCAAGACCTTATGTTGATCAAATCAAAAAGTGTTTAACTAACGAAAGTTAGATAACAACCTAGGGCAGAAATTCAAAAAAATTCACGCCTCAAAAGGACGTTCAGAAATTCTACACGAATTTTTACGGTGAAGCACATAAATCTGTTTCGGGACACCAACTTTCCCAATCATTACTTCTCTCTCATTAGAGGTTACTCTTGGCACAAAAAGAAAATAAAAAGGATAAGGAGCGGTTATTACTGAAGTAATAACTTCCAAGACCCATCTAAAACTTTTGAGTTATCTCCCAATAAGTACTTTTCTTTAATGCCTTTAAGTTAGGCATAAGAAGCAAGAAAAAGAATCAAGTGTTCTCAAATGAAGAAGCATTAAGAGCAAATTTTGTTTTCATAGGAGAGGCAAAAGAAATCTTCTCTCTCTTCTTAGGGAAGTGTTCTATACCTTTCTTGATTGGGAGTTCATATTTAATGGTGCCTTCTTTCATATACATAATGGCACCAACAGTTCTGAGAAAAGGTCTTCCCAAAGTAATAGGACAAGAAGCATTGCATTCAACATCCAAAACATAGAAATCGGCTGGGACATAGGCATCGTTAACCATAATAAGGTATGATGAGCACAACAACAAGTTTTACCTCAATTATGAAACCAAGGTTTAATCGAACCAGTAGGAGCAAGGAAACACCCCAAAGGTGTTGCTAGCTGAACGTTGGCAGGGCGCACTACCGGTGCCAGCAGCAACGTGGAGACATGCACAACACAACCACAGAACTCTGTCCCCAACTTGCGATGAGGTTATCAATCTCACCGGTTTGCTGAAAACAAAGGATTAAACGTATCGAGTGGAAGAAAGTAATAGTTTGTAGAATGTAAACACAAAGCAGTGAACAGTTGATTGTATACTGAAAGTAAAAGAAAGGACCGGGGTCCATAGTTCACTAGTGGTGGCTCTCCTTAAGATAGATGACATGTTGGGTGAACAAATTACAGCGGGGAAATTGACAAATATCGAGAAAGCATACAATCATATACTAATCATCTTGACTCCTTTGAGATTTGATTGAGCATTACAACATTATACGTAGACCGCCATCCAACTGCATCTATGACTAATAATCCACCTTCAGGTTATCATCCGAACCCCCTCCAGTATTAAGTTGCAACCAACGGATAATTTCATTACGAATTGCATGTAAAGTAAACAATACGATTGTTCTATGAACAAAGGATTGTTGTTCCCTAGTAGCAACAACACATCTAGTACCTTAGAGATTTTTGTCACTTCCCCAGGTTACTAGAGACATGAACCCACTATCGAGCATAAATACTAACTCTTGAAGTTGCTAGCATCTACTTGGCCAAGACAGCTACTAACAACGGAAAGCATGCAAGATCACAAACAACAAAGACATGATATAATCAATAATCAATCTGAAATAGCATCTCAATATCCATCGGATCCCCGCAAACACAACATGCAGAATTACAAATAGATGATCTTGATCATGAACGGAGCTCACAAGATCTAAACATGACAGCACAAAGGAGGAGAACCAGCCATCGAGCTACTACATGGACCCGTAGTCCAGAGATGAACTACTCACGCATCACGCCGGAGGCTTGCATGACGATAAAGAAGGCATCCAGGGTGAATTCCCCTCTCCGGAGGGTGCTGGGAAGAGCTTCAGATCCCTCCCGATCTAGAGATGGAGATGACGATGGCTACAGACTCTTTCGTGGAATTTTGATCGGGTACTTAGGGTTTCCGTATCAGAGGCAACTTATAGGCGGAAGGAGAGGCCGAGGGGGTGCCTAGGACGGCCAGACCACCCCCTGGCGCGGGCCAGGCCTAGCCGTGCGGCCAGGTGGTGTGGCTGGGCCCTAGCCCCTCACCGTCTCGTATTCTGGCTCCAGCTGTCCCCGGGTAAAATAATAACTTTGGCTTTTGTCCTGTCCAATTCGGAGAATATTCATTTTCTGACTTTCTGGAAACAAAAACAGCAGAAAACAGGCAGCTGGCACTATGGCTCTTGTTAATAGGTTAGTCCAAGAAATCATATGAAAAGTACTCTAAAGTGTGGACAAAACATAAGAAAGTAGATAAAACCAAGCATGGAACATAAAAAATTATGAATACGTTTGCAACGTATCAAAGAGCGACCCAGATCTGGGCCTATTGGGTTTTGTTGTTTGCAGTGGTGTAGTTGGGCCCCACCTCCTCGTTGCGGCTAGGACACTAGATTCGAGCCAGGTGGGCCTAGATCAGGTGAACGTTGGTGCCCCCGCATTAGTTGTTGCTACTCTGCATCCCGAGGTTTTGAAGGATCTAGATCAAGCGGGACTGGACCCGGTACTGACATCCTCGTATGTGTCGTTGAATCGTCACGGTGCTATTTGCCGCCGCATGGATGCAAAATCATGGATGTCGGGGTGGCGGCCCCAGAAAGCGGATTGCCTGTTTGGCTCTCCGACGAGCGACATTGCGGTGGTGATGCCTCTTTCCTTCGACCATGTGGATGGTAAAGAGCGGGTGGTGGGGAAGCCTAGCATTCACTAGTAGAAAAAGAGCCTTTCATCCAGAACTATTAATAGCATTAGTCTCAACTGTGGTTGGGACCGGGACTAATGTGAGCATTAGTCCCAGTTCCAACGATTAGGACGCCGACAAGCTTTAGTCCCGGTTTAAACGGGACCTTTAGTCCTAGTTAGAGACACCAACCAGAACTAAAGAGGCCGCGGCAGGCTGCGCTTGATGCGAGCCCATTTAGTCCCGGTTGGTGCCACCAACCGGGACGAAAGGTCTCTTTAGTAACCTTTAGTCCCGGTTTAAGACACCAACTAGGACTAAAGAAAACGGACAAAAAAATCGCAGGTTCTGTGGTGGTAGGAAAACGGGCAAAAATTCGATTGCGGCAGGAGAACGGCTTTCCATCCCCGGCACGAGACCGCGTTTTATAGTTTCAAAAGCATGCTAGAAAATTATAAAAAAATTCTAAAATAAAATCTTTCGAACTGTAGATATACTAAGTGCTTTAGTTGTTACGAAAATTAACAAACATGAATTTCGACATAATTTACAAAAAAATGTGTTGAAAAGTTTAAATGGACACAAATTTTGCTTACGTTGTCGGGGAAAAATATACAACCTATCAAATCATGTGGAATAAAATTTCTTGTTCGATTTCAACGCTTCCGGCAGTTTTGGATTCTTTTAGATTTTAAAATTTGAAAAGGAAAAAGTTATTTAAAAAAATTATTTTTTCTGGCGAATTTCTATTTATAGATTTAAAGACATTAATTCTGCATATTAAATGAATAAATAGCAAAAATGAATAAAATATTATTTTAACATAAAAATAATTTTTTTATAATTTTTTATGTCATATTTGGTCCTAACATTTTTTGATAATAATGGATATATTATTTGTCAAATTTCGATTTACACATTTAAAAATATTATTTTTATGCCATATTAAATTAATAAATGCAATAAATAAATAAAATACTATTTTAGTTAGGTATTTTGTTTTCATTTGAATAAAATACTATTATTACTTACTTATTATAATTTATTTAAATAATTATTTTAATTTAAAAAATAAAGACTTGTGACATATTGATAAGAGTAATAGGATTGATATGGCAGTATTGACAATAACGTACCATTTCCCTCGCGCAAGGTCATTCTGATGGAGTGGAGAAATTAAACGTGCTGGGTGGAGTAGTATTAGGATGGGTGACTGACCGAAAAGTTTGACCACAAGTATAATTTGACCTAAGATTAAGTATACTTAGTGTTAAAAAATTACGAAAAAAATATCTTTAGTCGTGGTTGGTGTTAACCGGGGCTAAAGGTCCCACGCTCACAACCCTGTGAGGGCCTTTAGTCCGGTTTGTGGCACGACCGGGTCTAAAGAGGGGGGGTCTTTAGTCTCGATTTCGTAGTCTCGGTTGGGCAACCAGGACTAAAGGCCCTTACGAACCGAGATTAAAGGCCCGTTTTCTACTAATGATTGGTGGTGCTTTGGCAGTGGTGGCATCTAGAGCGCGTCATGGAGGTCAGGTTTGACTGGAACGTGCAGTCCATGGGTTCGTGGTATGGCACGCAGCTGTTTTCAAGCAAAAGCCTAGTGCTTTGGCCCCAGCGACGGCATTGCATGTGGGTGTTGTGACCCTCCTGGTGGCGCCGCTCTGTTACTTACCACACACCAGAGCTCTAGGTGAAAACCCTAGTCTGTCGATCTTGGCAACGGCGATGCGTGGCGTCGTCGTCCTCGTGGGGGCGTCGTCGTGGAGCTCCGGTTCCTCTTGGTCCTACCATGTGTTGCCATGTGTTGCCATTGACTGACGTGCTCAGATCTTACCTCGGTGCACTTTGGCCCTGACCTGGGGCGTTTTTGGCGACCTCTTATCCTTTAGACGTGATTTTGTTGTCTTCGTCCCTATCCTCGGTAACTGCTGGCAGGATCGGTGCTCCACGACTCGGAGCGAGAGCGTAGGTGGCCCTTTTGGGTGATAGCTTGGTGGGTCCGGGGCACCGCAGTCCAGCTATTTCTCTTGGAGGTGTTGTTACAGTTGGGTGTCTTGGTTGTGTTGCAGAGGGTGCTATCTCTCTTGTTTTTGTTGTGCTTTGTAAGGGGTTCCTTCGACAAGTATCGACTCGTCTGTGTGGCTCTATTTATAAAGCAGAACGGAAGGTTTTTTGATAAATATAGTGTACTTCAATTTTAAGCTTCGCTACACTTTTTAAACAACTATACTGGATGATTGAACGGGTGCAGATATGGTAACGAATGGAATAAGTAGGCAATCACAGAGCATACATGAACTCACACAGCTAGCGTGACAATGAGCCGACACCAATCACCCTACGGCGGACGTGCCACTGGACACCAGTGCACCATCCGGCTGTTGGATCTCGATCGGCAACGTGAGAGCCACATGGGCGCCGTTTGCACCAGCTCGGACGCAACAACCTTTTCCACTGACGTAGACAGCCGAAAACCGGCTGTATGGATTGTTTTCCACGTACAAATCCCAACTATATACAATGCACCACTGCCGTTCTGCGCGGCAAAGCCAAATACGAAAGGATGTCACGTGGCCGTAGTTTGGCATGGCATCCGATCAAACCTGGTAATGCTAAGATTTCCTTCTTTCCGTTCATTCAAAGGAGACGAAGCTCCCCATGGGCTAGCGCGCGAACGTGCGGGCGGTGGTGCGCGCGAGCAACGCTCCGCATGGGCGCACGATTTGGATTCCATGGCGCAAGAATAAACACCAAGATACCCAGAAAAATAAAAAATTGTCATGGAAAAAATGAAAAATATCCAGGCAACTTGTGTTTGTGTGTGCTCCGAGAAACTAGCGATCGTTTGTTTTCTCCTTAGATTTTCGAAAAAAAATATAAAAGAAAAGACGGGACGTGGCTGTGCTACAAGAAGGAGGGGGTGGCGATAAAAGAGGCGATCTAGGTTTCGCGTCGGTTGCCGGCCGCCGTCGGCGGCGACGACGCTGCGATTGTCCAGCCCCTCCACCTCGCGCGGCACGTGTGCTGTCCTCAGTCCAGCCTCTCGGCTTTGCCAAGTTGGCTGTTTTTCTCCCGCGCCAAGGTCTCTTTCATATCACAGTACATTTTTCTCAAACACATTTGGATAGAACAGTTGATGCGAAAGGCGGGCTATGACCAATTAATCATCCATGAGAGTGATGGTCGTAGCGGGGGTCTGATGATGATGTGGAGAAATAATCTAAAGGTAGTACATCAAGGAGTAACCGAGAATTTTATTAATGTAATCATTGATGATGGCAATATTTGGAGAGTTACATGGATTTTTGGAGAACCTCGGTGGAATCATATAGATACCACATGGAATGCATCGAGATCATTCCATTCAAATCTGAGTATGTCGGAGGCTGTGATATTCGATTTTAATGAAATACTCTGCAATTATGAGAAGGAAGGAGGGAGACTGAGATCACAACGTCAAATGCAGAACTTCCATGAGCCACTGGTAGATTGTGCTCTCATGGATCTCGGTTATGTGGGGACCTATTTACTTGGAGAAGAGGTGAGATTAGGGAGAGACTAGATCAGGTAGTGGTGAATGCGGAGTGGAATACTATGTTTCCAAATGGAGCAGCCGTCAATGCGGAGATGACCCAATCTGATTGTAGGCCTCTGGTCCTTGATACTGAATATCTTTCAGGAACACACGCAAATGGGGAGCTACGGCCAAAGAAATTTGAAGCTCGGTGGCTGGAGGAAGATATGGTCGAGGACATGGTAAAATTTGCTTGGCAAAGAGCAAAGGAGCAAGTCAATAATCCATCTTTTCAACAGAAAACTAGTTACATTCATGATGAGTTGCATGTGTGGGAAAAAAAGTACCCAAAGGTCCTCATAATAGAATAGATGCTCTTAAAAAAGACCTTGAGGTCTTACGTAGAGGAGCTATGGGCCCTCTCTCCCTCCTCTCGCCCCTGTGTGGCGATAGGAGGGGAAACCCTAGCTGCCGCTGCCGCTGCCCCAGCCCCCCCCCCAACTCCCCTCCCTCATCTCTCCCCACTGCCACCAAGGGCATGGCCAGGCAAAGCCTAGGCGCTGCCGGTGGCGGGGGGATCTCTCGTCTTCCCCGGCATATATCGGCGGCACGGGACGCCAATCCTCGTTGCGGATGGGGTGCGCGTCGGGCACCTCAACGGCGTGGCATCTCTGGCGTGCGACGGCTGCGGCATGGCCGGAGGAGCAGCGACGTGGCGGACGGCGATCTGGTGCCCCTCGTCCCTCTAGCCAAGAAAACTCCGGGGGAAACCTCAGATCCCGAGGGATCGAGCGATGGCGGTGTCTTCTGCAACGTTTCCCTCTTGATGGCATCGCTTTTGGAGTTATCACCGGCTGTAGGGATCGGCGGAGGCCCTGGGTTTGGTGGAGGTGGTCATCTTCTTCGTCGAAGGTGGTCGGCCTGGGGCTGGTTTGGCAGATCTCGCGATCCATCTTCCAGTCCCAGCAGCGAGGTGGGGAGACACAGGTGCCGGTGAACACCGAGCCATTGGCAAGCGATGGCGGCGTGATACGTCCATTTTGTATCACTATTCTATATCATAATTTAGTGTTATTCATTGATATATTTCATATTAAGAGACGATATTTATGTTATTTCATCTATTCTTGCATGGTTGATGACTTTTGGAGGATGGACCGCTGAAGTCAGGATTCTGATAGAAAAGGCACTGTTTGGAGGCGAAATTCGCGGAGATCAGAAAATCCCGAAAAATACATGGAAAATCATATTTTTCCAGAAGACGAAGGAAGCCAGAAGGGGGAGCAAAGATGGGCCACAGGGGGCCACACCACCCCCTGGAGCGGGCTACCCTAGGCCCACCTCTAGCTCTGCTCTTTGGCGTATATTATCCTCCCGAAACCCTAAGACTCAGGGAGCGACCATAGAAAGATTCCACCGCCTCTACGGGGCGGAAAACTGCAGAGAGAGAAAGAGCTCTCCGATAGGCAGAAATCTACCGAGGAGGGGAGATCGTCGCCATCAACACCACCATCAAGCTGGACTTCATCGGGATCATCATCATCATCATCATCTCCATCATCATCTCCACCAGAACCACCATCACCACTCCATACCACTGTAACAATTGGGTTGAATCATCCATAGTTCTTAGGGGAAACTTTCCCGGTGTTGATTACTTGTTGTAGTTGATGCTATTGAGCGGAACCATTAAATTATCATTCATGTTCAGATTGTTACTTATCATTATTTCATCTCTGATCTTGATCCATATGATGTCTTATGAGTAGTTCATTTAGTTCTTGAGGACATGGGAGAAGCCATGTTGTTAGTAGTGGAATTGTGTTGAGAAAGATTCAATAGTTTGTTATTTAAGTTGTGGTGTTATTCTTCTAGTGGTGTAATGTGAACATCGACTACATGATACTTCACCTTTATGGGCCTAAGAGAATGCATTGTGTATTTGGATACTAAGCGTAGGGGTTGCCGGAGTGACAGAAACCTAAACCCACGTTAGGAAACCTTTGCACAAGGGAATATAGATCTCAGAGTTTAAAGCTGTGGTTAGGTTTCTATCTTAATTACTTTCTTATACTTGCGGATGCTTCCAAGGGGTATAATCACAAGTATGTATTAGTCCTAGGAAGGTCAGTACATTAGCACAGGTTCACCCACACAACACTTATCAAACTAAACAAGATTAATTAACTATATGAAACGAAAGCACTTGACGATATTCCCATGTGTCCTCGAGAACGTTTGGTCATCTTAAGTAATACAACCGGCTTGTCCTTTGCTAAAGAAAGGATTGGGCCACTTGCTGCATTTATTATTATTGTCTTTTATTTACTCGTACTTTATTTATCTGCATAATCAAAAACCCCTTAAATTCCATTTGCTAAGTATTTGCAGAGAATTCCTGCTCCAAGCCACTCGTCAACACATTCTGCTCCTCGTTGGGTTCGACACTCTTACTTATTGAAAATACTGCGATACATCCCCTATAATTCTGGGTCATCACGGCGTTACCACGTTGTTACCTTTATGAAGGCATCGTCGTGCACCTTGTGTCGACGTCAATCATGCTACTCCGAGGGAAACCCTAAGAACTTCGGGTCAGGCGATGGCGGTGCCGCGGTGTCGGTATCGCGTCCTCTCCTAGGAGAATCGCCTATGGAGTAGCATTGGACGGAAGCGGCAGGAGGGTGGAGCGGCTAGCGCGTTGGGGGTGCTGCTGTTTGATGGGTTCGTAGCATGGAAAACAAAAAAAATCTACCGCAAGAACGAACAAAATCCAGATCTAATCTAGATAAAAGCCAAGATCTAATCTATTAGACATGTGCAACGAGATAGATCTATACTAACCCTCGTAGATCCGAAAGCGTTATGAGATTGGATCTCGAGGTTGATGTAGTCGATCACTTGCCGATCTCAAGATCGTGTGGACGATCCTTCCGGCGCCGCGTTCCGGCAGCGCTTCCCCAGTCGGTCACACGTGCGGAGTCGAAGCAGACCTTCCTCTCCCCGTTCCAGCGAGCAGCGGAGGTAGTAGATCTTCTCCACGGAATCCCAGCAGCACGACGGTGTGGTGGTGGTGGTGGAGTAGAGAATTCTGCAGGGCTTCGCCTAAGCCTGAGCAGAGGGAAGGAGGAGGAGAGAGGCGACGGCTAGGGCTTGATGTGGAGGGGGCAAGGGGGTGGCGCCCCCACCCCTCTATTTAAAGGAGGGAGGCGCCATGGGAGGGGCAGTCCTAGTAGGAGTCCCCTCCCTTCCTTGGCCGGCGGATTGGGAGGGGGGAGGAGTCCTCCTCCCCCACGACTCCTTGTCTTGCCCCACAAGGACTCCTTGATCCTTTCTTGGTTTTCAAGCAAACTCCAAGGAATCTCCTAGAACCTTCCAGAACATTCCGAAACCTTCTAGAATCCCCATACAAATACTCCGGAACATTTCCTAACTTAGAAAATGATCCCCAATATATGAATCTCATTCTCCGGACAATTCCGGATCTCCTCGTGATGTCCCGGATCCAATCCGAGACTCCGAACAACATTCGGTCTCCAACGCATATTCCATATCTACTTAAAACAACTTCGAACCTTAAGTGTGTCACCCTACGGTTCGTGAATATGCAGACATGATGAAGACACCTCTTCGATCAATAACCATCAGCGCGATCTAGAGATCCATAATGGCTCCCACATACTCAACGATGACTTCGTGATCGATAGAACCATTAACATACGAAACCAATTCCCTTTGTCAGACGATATTCTACTTATCCGAGGTTTGATCGTCGGTATCTCCATACCTAGTTCTACCTCGTTACTGATAAGTACTCTTTACTCGTTCCATGTTATGTTATCCCTTGTGACCTAGTCACATGCTTGCAAGCTAACTAGATGACATTCCACCGAGAGGGCCCAGAGCATATCTATCCTTCATATGGATGGACAAATCCCAATCTTGGTCCATGCGCTTCAACACATACTTTCAGAATACCCAATGACACCTTTATAACCACCCAGTTACGAAGCGGTGTTTGATGTCATCAAAGTAACCATCCGGTGATGGTGATTAACATAACCTCATGGTCGAAGGATTAGGTTACTATGCATTTGAAAGCTTATAGCAATACGAACTTAATGACTTGATCTTATGCTACGCTTACTATGGGTGTGTGTCCATCACATCATTCTCCTAATGATATAACCTTGTTATTAATGACATCCAATGTCCATGATTAGGAAACCATGATCATCAATTAATCAACAAGCTAGTTCCACAAGAGGCTTACTAGGGACTCTTTTATGTGTTGGGTCTGCAGCATAGAAAACA
The DNA here is from genome assembly GCA_916181665.1 of Avena sativa. Taxonomy (NCBI): domain Eukaryota; kingdom Viridiplantae; phylum Streptophyta; class Magnoliopsida; order Poales; family Poaceae; genus Avena; species Avena sativa. The sequence continues at coordinate 618,856,284 of OV702288.1, read as the reverse complement.
AAAAAATTCCTACGGTGTGAGCTACACGCCAAGATCTATCTACTAGGTACAAAGAACGGGTGGAAATGAGAACTTACCCTCGTAGACAACGAGCTTTGTTAACGAGTAGGAACTCGTGGTTGATGTAGTCGTACACTTGCTGATCTCAAGATCGTGATGAAGTCCAGCAGGTTCGGCTCCAGCACGTCCATCAGATCCAGCTCCAGCACCACCAAGTCCAGCACCGCAAAGCAGCGGTGCATCCGTGATCGCACACACGTCTGGTACCCCGACAACCTCCGTCCCTTGCTCCAGCAAAGCAGCGGAAGCAGCAACTCCTTTCCAGATAAAGCCACCGGGAACATGTATCTCGCTAATCCAAGACCATGGGGGAATAATACTAGAGGGGGAGAGAGATCCTTCACAAGGAGGTGTGTGTGAGAAGTAAGGAGGGGTGGCCTTTTATAGGAGGAGGGGGTGCCCCTCCTTCATGGCCGGCGCATGGAGGAGGTGACCCTTCACCTCCTCCATTCATGTGGTGGTAACTCCCTCCACATAAATTTGCCCCTTCACATTCTCTTTTAAAGTCTCCACTTTAAATGCATTAAATTTCTCCAAATTTAATGCTCTCTCATTTAATAAAACTCTTTTATTAATTTTATTCAGAATTTTGTTAATTACTTTAATTAACAAACATTCACATAAAACCCCCTGCAACATTTCAATATTACATGCAGAACCAATTTCAGCAATTTCACCCGAAACAGTTTTGGTGTCTATTGAAATAATTCCAGCGCTTTCTTAAATCTTTATCTGAAACATATTTGCTCCAAATAATGTCGGTATCCCTTAAGTGTGTCACCCTACGGTTCGCGAATAATGCAGACATGATCGAGACCCCTCTCCGATCAATAATCAGCAGCGGGACCTGGAGATCCATACCGACTCATACACATTCAACGATGACTTCTGTGATCATGAGAACCTTTAACGCTAGTAACTAAATCCCTTTGTCCCGCGATATATTACATGTCCGAGATTCGATCATCGGTATCTCCATACCTAGTTTGATCTCGTTACCGACATGTACTCTTTTCTCGTTCCCGTGATATAACATTCTAGTGATCACATCACTTGCTTGCAAGCTATTTCAATGTGATATCACCGAGAGGGCCCATAGGATATCTGTCACATCCCAAGATTTTCCAAATCTTGTAATGTGAAAAATAAATGAATAAAATAAAACTTTGTTTGATTTCCAGGGCCAGAAGAAACTTTTTGAATTCAAATGGAACCTCAAACCATTTTGAATCAATTAAATCCTAAAGGGATTTAAAGATAAACTTTTATTAAAGGAAAATAAAAATATTTAAAATTACTATTTTGGATCTTTAAATAAAGAGTTTTGGTTTTCAAAAGAAAAGGTAGATTTATAAATAAAGATTATTTTATAAAGCCAAATTAAACCTTGGCCAAGACTTTGAAACAAAAGGTTTTGCTTTGATTAAAAATAGTAGAGGTTTATTTAAAATAAAATAAAAAGGATTTAAATATCCAAGTTTTATTAATAAAGGTTTTACTATTTCCAAAAACATCAAAACTTATTTATTTATTTAAAATAAGTTTTCCAAGTATTTTATATTCTCAAAATAAAACCTACTGAAGTGTTTTGGTTTTATTCTAGATTTCAAAATAAAGTTTTAAATAAAACAAACCCTACTTGATTTATTAACTAAGGTCCATTTTATTTAATTATTAATGGACCCTATAGCAAAAATGTTATTTTGTTTTAAACAAGCTTTCCAAGTATTCTTTATTTTCAAATAAAACCTACTGATTTGAATTTGAAAATATTTGGATTTCAAATGGAAATTTTATTAAATAAATCAAACCCTATTTTATTAAATAACTAAAGATCCATTTTATTTAATTATTGAATGGATCCTAAAATGAATAAAAATATTATTTTATTTTGAGATTTGGTTTATGTTGATAAACAGAACCAAAAACTCATTTCAATTGTTTGAATTGTTTGAACCTTGTTTGTTCGTTTGAATTCAAAACAGAAATTAGAAAAGGAAAAACTTTCAGACAGAAAAAAATAAGAGTAAAACGACCAGCCCAGCTAAAGCCCACCCCAGCCCAGTCCAGCCCATCTGCCCTTCGCCCCCGAACCGTTTTTATTCACCGCGAAAGAAACCCACAGTGACACTGACCAGTGGACCCTCCCCTCCTTTCTTTCCCCACTGACCGGTGGACCCCACCTCTACTGTTCGTCGTCCTCACCCGCACGACCCCTTCTCCCTCCCTCGACGCCGTTACCTGCTGTGATTCCGCGGATTCAATATGCCATAATGTCGCGCCTTTACCTCGCCTTGACCATGCTCGATAAAACGCCAGCGTCCCTTCTTCATTTCCCCTCTGACTCCTCCCTCAATCACGCCACCAGGCCGCCCTAATTCCTCCTCGAGCTCCTCTGTTCCGACCACCGTCTCCGACCAATTCAGGCCTGTACACACCACCTCCTGCCTCCCCGAGCACACGAGCACGCTCACCACATCCTGACGCATCTTGCCGTGCCATTCATTCATCCGCGGGTACCCTACAACCTCGGCTTCGACGACACCAAGCGTGCGCCGCCGTCTGCAATTACTCCGTCAAGCATTCCAGGTGAACACCGACCACCCCGCGCCTCCTAGATCACGCACACAGCATCGCCTGGCTCTTGCGCATCTGAACATGCTCCTATCTTGCCTTAGGGCGATCTGCAGCGACGACTCCGACCGTCGCCACCGTCTGGCTTAACTCCGACGAGCACTTCTGGTAAGCATCTGTCCACCCCTCTCCCTCTCGTTCAGGCATGCAAGATCTACCCTTCCTCGCGCGTCTAACAGACCTTTTATCTCGTCCTCCTGTGCCTCGTAGCCTCGTCCCCACCGTCGACCAGAGCCGCCCGACGCCGCCACCTACTCCGGCGAGGAATCCACATCGGACCAGAGCGCCCCTCGTCGAGCCATCAGCACGTTGAGCATCGCCGTGACCCCCTGAGCCCGGTGAGCATCTCCCCTTTCTCCCTCACCTCCTGTAGCATCGGCACCGTCGTCGACCGACAGCTCCGCCGCCGGTAGCCACCGCAGCGCCGCCCATCTGTGGCTGGTGTGCCTAGCACCGTTAGATCGTAATCGTATGGCCACGATAGAACGTAACTGAAGCGGTAAGTAACCTCTACGCACCGCACGATTTAACTTAAATCCAACGGCTGTCGTCGCGTGATCCAACCGAAACGGTACCGACGAATAGGAAGTCGCCGCGTGTCCAGCTGATGATTTAAAAACAGATAGAAACCAGATTTGTTTTGCAAACTTCAAACCCTTGTAACTTTGAATCCACACGTCCAAAAATTACAAATTTTATGTCGTTGGATTCAGGAGAGCAAGACCTAGCCAACCATGCCCTTAGTTTAGCAAATAGTATCTGTTAGTTTGCTTGTTTTTGCAGATTCTTTTGTGAGCTTGTTTAGAGTATAAAAATTGTTTAAAAATGATTTTAGGGTTAAAACCTTTGCAAAATGGTTTTTTGTGACCTTACTGACCCTAGGAACCAACCCATGTTTTGGAAAATAAATTTGGTAAAGTTTAGGATGGAAAACTTGATTTAGCCCATTTCTAGCCAAATAAAACTATTGTTTTGATTATGAAAATGGTTTAAAAATGAATTTGGGGATAAAATCTTTGGCAAAAGGTGTATTTTGAACCTACTAACATTGGGAACCACTTTGTGAACTCAAAAATGTTTTGGTGAAACAAAATAATGATTCTTTGATTTAAAACCATTTCTAGTCAAATAGAAATGAGGTTTATTTATTAAAAATGATTTTGGAAGAAAACCTTTGAAAAATGTTTTTGTTTTAAACTCACTGACCCCAAACACCAAGTTTTGTGAATTGAAAACATATTTGGTGAACCCTATAGGTTAATGCCTTAGTAAAAAATATTTCTACACCACATAAAATGATACTTTATTTTGAAAATGGTTTTTAAAGTGAAACCTATTGCAAATGACTTTGCCACTTTACAAAATGACCATTGGGTGCTTTCAAATGCTTATGACCCATTAGGAACCACTTTTTCAAACAAAACAAAGCTTGGCATGCTTGCATGCATTACTTTGACTTTGTCATTTTAGGTGTTGTTTTGCTTGATTGGTAGATTGAGTTTGTGCCTTGCTTGATTGATTGTAGTGACTTGAAGAGTGTGATTGTTGCAAGGACAAGGAGTGAACCCATACTCTACCAAAAAGGCAAGTGATGCTTCATACTTTCTATCCCATTACTTTCACTATGCATTAGTGTTTTTGCTAAGTAAAACTTGCATGGATTTTGCTAAGTATAAACGTTGCTATAGGAAAACCTAGTAGATGAAACCTTAGTGGAAATCTTCCTAAGTTAAGATTCCTATTACTATCAAGCTTAGCCTAGCTAATAGAAAACATGGGTGGAACATATATTCACACTATGGAAAAAAATATTCTAAGTCTGAGGACTTGTGTTTTGTTTAATAAAACAACTAAGTTAATGAATCACCTGGGTGGAATGGGACTTGCTTGGTGGTTTTTGGTTGAGTGGTTCACAAGGCCCATTTTTATGGTTTACCTTAGTGTATCTCACTTATGGATGGCCACCCAGGAACAAAGAGATTTGAGATGTCAAATGTTGAGAAGCTTCAAGTGCAACCACTTGGCAATATGGGCTCTGCCATGATCATATAGGTTGCAAGAACTTAGCCATATGGACAGTTGGTGGTAGTGTTTGATAGGTTGGAACGCGTCCATTTTGGTCTAAGGGAAGGCTTCTGAAAGATCTTGTCTTGGGAAACCAAGTCTTGTGGGGAAAGTGCACCACCTCTGTAGAGTGTAAAATCTAAGTACTTAGCCATGTCCCTGGTAAAGGACAATTTGAGCATCAAGACATGGAAGCAATCAAGAATCTCATCATTCAAATTTCTAAGTTAATACTTGTGGGTTGAACAAGGGTTGCTTGAAATCTTCAATCTTTGATGGAGAGATGCCTTGGTAAAAGGATCTTCAAATCTTTGATTGGGAAAAATAATTTTGCCAAGCAAAACTTAGTATTTTCAAATGTGAAGGAAAAATCTATTTTTGAGCAATGCAAGCCTCAACTCCACTTAGCCAAATGCATATAGATGATAGACTCCACTATACTACCATAGTATCACTTGCCAATACAATTCAAATGTATTGACCCTTGTGGCTGTAACTTGTAATGTTGCAGGTTTGATTGATTTTAGTGAAGATTGATTGATTAGGATTACAAAGTCTACAACCAACATCTGCCTGTGGCATATTGAAGATGAAGGACCCCATGCTTATTAGATATTCCGCTGCAATGTAATGTAATAGCCAAATGAGCTATGTAAGATGTAATAAAATTATGTTATTCCTGGTTATAAAGTTATATTATGACCTTTGTTTCTTGATATTACATCTTAACTGTGGATGCTAGCTATTGATCCAGGGACTAGCATTGTAAACACAGGAGGGATCAACCTCATTGAAGGTTGAGAACCCTATAATATCTATCCGTCATCTGGATTGACAAATTCCACTCTTGATCCATGAGCCTCAACATAACACCTTCGTAGTACTGAACCCATCTTTATAGTCACCCTGTTACTGTGTGACGTTTGATGTTATCAAGATACTCTTCCGATGTTAGCAATTAACATGATCTCATGGTCTAAGGATAAAGATTACTTCGTATGATGTTATAGCAATATAAACATAATGACTTGATCGTAATGCTATACTTCGGATGAATGTTCATCACATCATTCCACCAATGGTGTGACCTTGTTATTAACAACATCCAATGACCATGATCAGGAAACCTTGATCATCTTGTTAATCAACAAGCTAGTCTATAAGAGAGGCATGACTAGGAACCCTTTTTGTTTATTAAACACACATGTATTGATGTTTCCGAATCAATACAATTCTAGCATGTAAAATAAACATTTATCATAAACATGGAATAAGATAATAACCACTTTATTATTGCCTCTCGGGCATATTCCCTTCATTATGTTTACAAAACACACATGTATTAGTGGTATGAAGCGGCCCGGACCAACCTTACATGTCATCATACATGAGACCGGTTCCACGACTGACATGCAACTTGTTTTGCATAAGTGGCTGGCGGGTGTCTGTCTCTCCTACTATAGTCAATATCTGATTTACAACGAGTTGCTAATAACTTGGTTATCCTCGTTGTGGTTCCATGTTCGTAGGTAAGAACGGTTCTATCTCCGAAAGCCTTAAGCCACGTAAAACTTGCAATTGATAAATTAGAGGCGTCTAGTTTAGATCGTTGCTGGGCTAGTGTATTGATATGGTATTGTTGTAAGTATATATATGATAGATACTCTTACAACTCACTTAACGTATAAGTTCCATAGACCTTGGCCTTACACACAAAGGAATGACAGAGATCATACCACGATGCAAGTGATAGAGATCAAATGCATGGACCATATCATCTCACTTTACACATTAGATGTTAGCATCTTATACTGCTAGTTTGGCGCTTTCTGTAGCATTGTAAGATGACCCCTCATTTAAATATCAAGATAAAATATGTTCTTCCTTAAGTATGCACCGTTCTATGGATCGTGTTTTCGAGACATCACGTGATGATCGGGTGTTCTCAACTCTACGCTTTCATGCAACGGGTGTAAGACAGTTTTACACGCGCGAATACTAAGGTTCTTACTTGGGAGCCTAGCATGTACAGACATGGCCTCGGAACACGGACCGAAAGTTTAAGCATGAGTCACATAGTTGATGTGATGACCATATTGATGCTCGCCTTTGAAGCTACATCGACTCACGTGATGATCGGACTTGGTGTAGTGGATTTGGTTCATGTAATCACCAAAAAGGCACGAGGGATGTCGTTTTTGAGTGGGAGTTCATTTCTAATTTGGATTAGTCGAACTCAATTTGTCATAAACTAAATCGAAGTGAATTTGCATAGTTTGTTGTAGTCATTGGCATTCGTTTTATACCTTATGCTTAGTTTTTATTTGAGATAATAGAACTATAGAATTCTGGATATTTACTTTATGAACTGGTATCGTATTGTTTTGAATGTCAATTTAAAGTTTATAAGTCCTATTGCAAAATTTCAGCAAACTCTATTTACTCCATGAAGTTTAATAAGTAGTATTAAATCAAGAGTAATAATTCCAATGTTAGTATCTAAAGTATCATGTTTGCCTCCATGATTATTGATATTCAAAAAGTTTATTTAATATCAAGATTATATTGGAGCTGAAAATTGTTTCAGAAACCATCATGTGTGAAAGATATTGTGATATCTGAAACAATGTTTTTTGGTTGCATTATGATAGAGTATAATTTAGCAAAATACATGTTCTCATATTGTATGAGAATTTGTGAAGGATGGAGATGTTAGGCATCCGAATCTACCAAAAAGGTTTTGGGAACTGATATTATACTCGTGATTCTTCCTTATAGGCTATAGTATCTTGATCATGAAAGTTGTCATGATATGGATGAATAGAAGATGTAAGTAAAATGTTTACTACACTAATAGATTACTAAAGAATGGATTTTTGAAAGAACACCAAACATTTGATGATGGTGATCCACTTCAAAGTGCAAGTCCAAAGGTATTAGTATTTGACTATATACGCTTTGTACCATGTGTCATGTTGATGACACCACTATTGATGTTGATAGATTCTTTTAAAAGAAAAGGAATTGCTGAAAGAGAATCTATAAAATATTTGGCAGAAAATAAAAGGTTGGAGATGTCCAACTTAGGTATATAGAAGATATACATGTTATGGCTATATTCCTTGCTTGTTAAACTATGTGGTTCTTAGGTATTGGATACCGGTATTGGATACTGAATTGGTTGGTATGAAGTGTCATACAGGACAACGCAATTCATGAACTACAATGGCCTAAGTAACCAGCAAGAGAATGAGTGATGATGTTCATCGAAAACATATAAAGTGTTATTGTATTTTTCGTTGTCATCAAACCAAGCCTTCAAGATTTGTTTAAATAATTGTTATTTTGTTCCGGTATTATGAGAATAATGGTTGTGCAAATAATTACCGTATTCCATAAAAGATGGATGAACTTTTACAAGTCTAGTTGGAGAAATCACATCCATAAACACTATTGCTAAAATGTCGCAAGACAAATGATTGAAAGATCACTTATGAAGTGACATCGCTGTTTAAATTATATTTGAAAGAAAACATGAAGAAACTCCATGTTGATGGATTTTTGGAGTCTTTGATTTTGATCAATTGACGCATGTGAGACTTTCCTCGAGATAATTGAAACTCCGTCCATAGGCCAGAGAGGAATGGATGACTAGCTTATTGGAAAATGTGCATGCTGATGTGCATAGTCCATTATGTGTAGCCATATGCGATGGATCTTTTTGCTTCATATGCTTTCTCCGAAAATTTGAGTGAATATATCTGTATATTTACTTAACAAGGAAGAAGTATGAAACATTTGAAAATTGTTCAAAGACTTTCAAGATGAAGTGGAAAATCATTGTAACAAGAAAATAAAGAGTTTATGATTCAATCATAAAGGAAGATATTTGAGTTACATGTTTAGCAAAAACACCTAAGACTTGAGGAATTGTTCCATGATTTGTGTTTTCTGATAAACCATAGGAGTATGGCATATTCGAGAGATAAAATCAAACCAGGTTTGACATGGTAAGATCAAGGGTGTCATTTATAAAACTGCTATTATGTTTTAAGGATTGAAGCTTTAGAGACTACCGCTTTTACACTGAAAAGAGCACCATCGTGATCCGTTGAAATGACACCATATGAGTTATGGTTTGGGATAAAACCCGAATTGTCTTTTCTTAAATTTTGGTATGCTATGCATAAGTAAAATGTTTACAACCAAAGTCGGATAAGCACGTCTTTGTAGGTTATCCCAAAGAATTTGTTGGGAATTTCTCCATAACACCGAGAACAAAAGAGTTTGTTACTTGGAACGTCAAGTTTCTTGAGAAGGAATTTTTCGTGAAAAGTTAAGTGGGAGGACAATAGAACTTTGATAAGGTTGTTGAACCTTAGCTATATGTGCTAAGTAGCGCAGCGCCGGAATCCCGGTGGCGGCCACAATTCTCATGGCTCTCATGATTACAAAGGTGTGATCTCGGAGATTAGAGTTCCTATAGAACCGTGTGGGTCGGTAAGAATCAAATAGTAAGATTTGATAAGCAAGTCGTTATTGTTTTGACAATGATGAACCGACTACATGCAAAGAAGCGATGATGGGCCCTGACTCCATAAAATGACTAGAAGTCATAGAATCCGTGATAGTATCCATACACGAGAAAACAAGTTTCTGAACTTGGAAGACCTTCCGGAAAGGCGTGAAGCCTATCGGCCGTGTTTGGATCTATAAAGAAATAAGACATGGATGTTTAAACATCTATGAAATAGTTGACATGTCGGAAAGAAGTTTACGACAATGTTCAAGGAGTTGACTATGATAAGATTTGATCTTTCAGAGCAATATATAGTCTTGACGGATTAATGTAGCAACCACTACATATAATTTGGTATATGGTAGTTGAATAAACGAAACAAGGTTCTTCTAATAGAACGGTAACCTAGGACATGTACATGACATGGTCCGAAGGGTTTTGTTAATTCAAAGGGTGCAAAAAAGGGCATGTAAACTTCAATAGTTGAAGTAAGCATAGCGGAGTTGGAATCTTCACCATGATGAAACTGTTAAAGGAGTTTAAATTCATCGGAGAGTATGAAGATGCTTGCATTTGCAAGAAATTAAGTGGGAGCGCTGAGACATATTTCTAATACATTATGTAGAGGACATATTGTTGATTGGAAATGATGTATCTTGAATTGACACAAGTTAAGGATTTCATTAAAATAAGATTTCGATGAAAGACTTGGGCAAACCCAGAATATTAGGCATCAATATCTATATGGATAGATTAAGGCGCTAATATGGTTGTGCCAGACATACATATATAAGATATTGAAAGGGTTCAATATGAGATATTGAAAGGGTTCAATATGGAAACAACAAGAAAGGTTCTTGCTGCATGGAAAGGATTGTATCAAGATTCAAGTGTTTCAACACTTGGTGAGTAAAATCACATGAAATTTTTCATCAATTATACCATGATATGTATATATCCAGAATGTCCTATGCTCTAAATGTTATGAGCATATACCAGAATGATTCATAAGATGATCATTGGACAATAGTAAAGATATTCTTATGAGCTTTGGAAGAACTAAGAATATATCATGTATAAGTGACAAATAGTTAAAGGTAGTTCATTGTAAAGTGTTACATTGATACTAGTTTTGTCACAATATACAAATTAAATTTATCTCAATTTAGACTATGGGTGGCACAATATAATGGAAAGGATGTTCCATGATGGATTTGGATGAGTTCCAAAGTTGAGATATTGTGACGGATACTACAACAAAAGGCTAAGTATATGACTGCTATAGTAGCAGCATAGGAGGGCATTTGTGTTAAGTAGTTTGTTATCAAACTAGGTGTGGTTCAAAGTGGGCTTATACTATGAAGATATATTGTGTGACAATAATATCAACATATTTTGAGCCGAACGAACTAAAGGTCTCACCAGAGGACAAATTTATACAATGCCATCTCATTTGAGAATGAGTGATGCGTAGAGACGCAAAGACATGCAAATACACACGGACCTGAAACTGTCAGATCCGGAGATTATGTTAACCACTAGCAATAGCGTATATGCAACACCAGAAAGCCATAGGTGTTCAATACGCAAAGTTTTTCAAACTAGATTATTGACTCTAGTGCAAGTGGGAGACTGAAGGGAATATGCCCGAGAGGCAATAATAAAGTGGTTATTATCTTATTCCATGTTTATGATAAATGTTTATTTTGCATGCTATAATTGTATTGATCGGAAACATCAATACATGTGTGTTTAATAAACAAAAAGGGTTCCTAGTTATGCCTCTCTTATAGACTAGCTTGTTGATTAACAAGATGATCAAGGTTTCCTGATCATAGACATTGGATGTTGTTAATAACAAGGTCACACCATTGGTGGAATGATGTGATGAACATTCATCCGAAGTATAGCATTACGATCAAGTCATTATGTTTATATTGCTATAACATCATACGAAGTAATCTTTATCCTTAGACCATGAGATCATGTTAATTGCTAACACCGGAAGAGTATCTTGATAACATCAAACGTCACACCGTAACAGGGTGACTATAAAGGTGGGTTCAGTGCTACGAAGGTGTTATGTTGAGGCTCATGGATCAAGAGTGGAATTTGTCAATCCCGATGACGGATGGATATACTCTGGGCCCTCTCGGTAATATCACATTGAAATAGCTTGCAAGCAAGTGATGTGATCACTAGAATGTTATATCACGGGAACGAGAAAAGAGTGCATGTCGGTAACGAGATCAAACTAGGTATGGAGATACCGATGATCGAATCTTGGACATGTAATATATCGCGGGACAAAGGGATTTAGTTACTAGCGTTAAAGGTTCTCACGATCACAGAAGTCATCGTTGAATGTGTAGGAGTCAGTATGGATCTCCAGGTCCTGCTTCTGATTATTGATCTGAGAGGGGTCTCGATCATGTCTGCATTATTCGCGAACCGTAGGGTGACATTCTTAAGGGATACCGACACCATTTGGAGCAAATATGTTTCAGATAAAGATTTAAGAAAGCGCTGGAATTATTTCAATAGACACCAAAACTGTTTCGGGTGAAATTGCTGAAATTGGTTCTGCATGTAATATTGAAATGTTGCAGGGGGTTTTATGTGAATGTTTGTTAATTAAAGTAATTAACAAAATTCTGAATAAAACTAATAAAATAGTTTTATTAAATGAGAGAGCATTAAATTTGGAGAAATTTAATGCATTTGAAGTGGAGACATTAATGGAGAATGTGAAGAGGCAAATTTATGTGGAGGGGGTTACCACCACATGAATGGGGGAGGTGAAGGATCACCTCCATGGGGCGCCGGCCATGGGAGGGGTACCCTCCCCTCCTCCTATAAAAGGCCCCCCTATCCTCACTTCTCTCACACACCTCCTTGTGAAGGATCTCTCTCCCCCTCTAGTATTATTCCCCCATGGTCTCGGATTAGCGAGATACATGTTCCCGGTGGCTTTGTCTGGAAAGGAGTTGTTGCTTCCGCTGCTTTGCTGGAGCAAGGGATGGAGGTTGTCGGGGTACCGGACGTGTGTGCGATCACGGATGCACCGCTGCTTTGCGGTGCTGGACTTGGTGGTGCTGGAGCTGGATCTGATGGACGTGCTGGAGCCGGACCTGCTGGACTTCATCATGATCTTGAGATCGGCAAGTGTACGACTACATCAACCACGAGTTCCTACTCATTAACAAAGCTCGTTGTCTACGAGGGTAAGTTCTCCATGGATGTATGTCCACCCGTTGCTCTGCATCTAGTAGATAGATCTTGGCGTATAGTTCTCATCGTAGGAAATTTTTTGTTTTCTATGTTGTGGACCCAACAGCCGCTTCATCCCACTATGCCACCAATATCCAAAATACATGAAAGAAGCAATAACATGATCATCATCGCCCACATATAAACATATGTGTACTACCCGTGCAAAGCACCTACGCATAGATCAAGCTCTGATACCACTGTTGGGTCCGCAGCATAGAAAACAAAAAAATTCCTACGGTGTAAACTACACGCCAAGATCTATCTACTAGGTACAGAGCAACGGGTGGAAACGAGAACCTACCCTCGTAGACAACGAGCTTTGTTAACGAGTAGGAACTCGTGGTTGATGTAGTCGTACACTTGCCGATCTCAAGATCGTGATGAAGTCCAGCAGGTCCGGCTCCAGCACGTCCATCAGATCCAGCTCCAGCACCACCAAGTCCAGCACCGCCAAGCAGCGGTGCATCCGTGATCGCACACACGTTCGGTACCCCGACAACCTCCGTCCCTTGCTCTAGCAAAGCAGCGGAAGCAGCAACTCCTTTCCAGATAAAGCCACCGGGAACATGTATCTCGCTAATCCGAGACCATGGGGGAATAATACTAGAGGGGGAGAGAGATCCTTCACAAGGAGGTGTGTGTGAGAAGTGAGGAGGGGGTGGCCTTTTATAGGAGGAGGGGGGTGCCCCTCCATGGCCGGCGCATGGAGGAGGGGGGGTGCCCCTCATTCATGTGGTGGTAACTCCCTCCACATAAATTTGCCCCTTCACATTCTCTTTTAAAGTCTCCACTTTAAATGCATTAAATTTCTCCAAATTTAATGCTCTCTCATTTAATAAAACTCTTTTATTAATTTTATTCAGAATTTTGTTAATTACTTTAATTAACAAACATTCACATAAAACCCCCTGCAACATTTCAATATTACATGCAGAACCAATTTCAGCAATTTCACCCGAAACAGTTTCGGTGTCTATTGAAATAATTCCAGCGCTTTCTTAAATCTTTATCTGAAACATATTTGCTCCAAATGGTGTTGGTATCCCTTAAGTGTGTCACCCTACGGTTCGCGAATAATGCAGACATGATCGAGACCCCTCTCCGATCAATAATCAGAAGCGGGACCTAGAGATCCATACTGACTCCTACACATTCAACGATGACTTCTGTGATCGTGAGAACCTTTAACGCTAGTAACTAAATCCCTTTATCCCGCGATATATTACATGTCCGAGATTCGATCATCGGTATCTCCATACCTAGTTTCATCTCGTTACCGACATGTACTCTTTTCTCGTTCCCGTGATATAACATTCTAGTGATCACATCACTTGCTTGCAAGCTATTTCAATGTGATATCACCGAGAGGGCCCAGAGGATATCTATCTGTCATCTAGATTGACAAATTCCACTCTTGATCCATGAGCCTCAACATAACACCTTCGCAGTACTGAACCCATCTTTATAGTCACCCTGTTATAGTGTGACGTTTTATGTTATCAAGATACTCTTCCGGTGTTAGCAATCAACATGATCTCATGGTCTAAGGATAAAGATTACTTCATATGATGGTATAGCAATATAAACATAATGACTTGATCGTAATGCTATACTTCGGATGAATGTTCATCACATCATTCCACCAATGGTGTGACCTTGTTATTAACAACATCCAATGTCCATGATCAGGAAACCTTGATCATCTTGTTAATCAACAAGCTAGTATATAAGAGAGGCATGACTAGGAACCCTTTTTGTTTATTAAACACACATGTATTGATGTTTCCGAATCAATACAATTCTAGCATGTAAAATAAACATTTATCATAAACATGGAATAAGATAATAACCACTTTATTATTGCCTCTCGGGCATATTCCCTTCATTATGTTTACAAAACACACATGTATTAGTGTTTCCTTATAATACAATTATAGCATGGGATGTAAACATTCATCATAAACACAAAGATATAATAATAACCACTTTTATTATTGCCTCTTGGGCATATCTCCAACAGTCTCCCACTTGCACTAGAGTCAATAATCTAGATTACATGGTAATATACCTAACACCCATGGCGTTCTGGTGTTGGTCATGCTTTGCTCTAGGGAGAGGTTTAGTCAATGGATCTGCCACATTCAGATCAGTGTGTACTTTGCAAATCTTTATGTCACCATCTCGGACATACTCGCGAATAGCATGGAAACGTAGCTTGATGTGCTTCAGCTTGCTATGTGACCTTGGCTCCTGTGCATTAGCTATGGCACTTGTGTTGTCACAGTAGATGGCCATCGGGTCCAACGCACTGGGAACCACGCCAAGTTCAGTAATGAACTCCTTCATCCATATGGCTTCTTGTGCAACAAAGTCCACACATGGTTTTCATACATGGATCCCATCTCGGATTTCATGGCTTCTAGCCATTTGTCGGAATCTGGGCTCACCATAGCTTCTTCATACGTCGCAGGGTCATCAGTGTTGTCCACCAACATGACGTTCAAGGCAGAGTCATACCAATCAGGAGTGGTACGAACCCTCGTTGACCTACGAGGTTCTGCAGTAACTTCGTTCGAAGTTTCATGATCACCATCATTAGCTTCCTCTCCAATTGGTGCAGGCGGCACAAAAACATCTTCCGGTGCTACGCTACTCTCAACTCCGAGAGAAGGTTCAATAACCTCGTCGAGTTCTACTTTCCTTCCAGTCACTTCCTTCGAGAGAAACTCCTTCTCAAGAAAGGATCCATTCTTGGCAACGAAAACTTTGCCTTCGGATCTATGATAGAAGGTATACCCAATTGTTTCTTTAGGGTATCCTATGAAGACGCATTTCTCCGCTTTGGGTTCAAGCTTATCAGGTTGTAACTTCTTTACATACGCTTCGCAACCCCAAACTTTAAGGAACGACAACTTAGGTTTCTTACCAAACCACAATTCGTACGGTGTCGTTTCAACGGATTTAGATGGTGCCCTATTTAAAGTGAACGCGGTCGTCTCTAATGCATAGCCCCAAAACGGTAGTGGTAAATCTGTAAGAGACATCATAGACCGAACCATATCTAAGAGAGTTCGATTACGACGTTCGGACACACCATTACGCTGTGGTGTTCCCGGCGGTGTCAACTGCGAAAGTATTCCACATTTCTTTAAATGCATGCCAAACTCATAACTCAGATATTCACCTCCGCGGTCAGAACGCAGAAACTTAATCTTCTTGTTACGATGATTTTCCACTTCACTTTGAAATTCCTTAAACTTCTCGAAAGTTTCAGATTTATGTTTCACAAAGTAGACATACCCATATCTACTTAAGTCATCCGTGAAAGTGAGAACATAATGATATCCACCACGTGATGCTACACTCATTGGACCGCACACATCGGTATGTATTATTTCCAATAAGTTTGTAGCTCGCTCCATTATTCCAAAGAATGGCGTCTTAGTCATTTTTCCCATTAGACATGCTTCGCATCTTTCAAGTGATTCAAAATCAAGTGATTCAAGAAGTCCATCAGAATGGAGTTTCTTCATACGCTTCACTCCAATGTGACCAAGACGACAGTGCCACATGTATGTAGAATTATCATTCAATTTTATTCGTTTAGCATCTATGTTGTGAACATGTGTATCACTACTATCGAGATTCAATAAGAATAAACCATTCATCTCAGGTGCATTACCATAAAAGATATTACTCATATAAATCAAACAACCTTTATTCTCAGACTTAAAAGAGTAACCGTCTCGCAATAAACAAGATCCAGATATAATGTTCATGCTTAACGCAGGCACCAAATAACAATTATTTAAATTTAAAGCTAATCCCGAAGGTAGATGTAGAGGGAGCATGCCGACGGCGATCACATCAACCTTGGAGCCATTTCCAATGTGCATCGTCACCTCGTCTCTCGCCAGTCTTCGTTTATTCCGCAGCTCCTGTTTCGAGTTACAAATATGAGCAACCGAACCAGTATCAAATACCCAGTCACTACTACGATTACTAGTAAGATACACATCAATAACATGTATATCGAATATACCTTTCTTCTTGATGTTGTCGTTCTTCAGATCCGCCAGGTACTTGGGGCAGTTACGCTTCTAGTGACCAGCACCCTTGCAGTAGAAGCATTCAGTTTCAGGTTTAGGACCAGCCTTGGGCTTCTTAGCAGGTGCGGTAGCTTTCTTGCCGTCCTTCTTGAAGTTGCCCTTTTTCTTAGGCTTGCCCTGTTTCTTGAAATTGGTGATCTTATTGACCATCAACACTTGGTGCTCCTTCTTGATCTCCACTTCAGCAGTTTTCAGCATGGACGATAGTTCAGGCAACGTCTTGTTCATGCAGTGCATATTGTAGTTCATCACAAAGTTCTTATAACTCGGTGGCAGTGATTGGAGGACACGGTGAATCCCTAACTCATTAGGAATCGTTATCCCCAACTCTTGGAGCTTGTTTGCGTGCCCAGACATGGTGAGCACATGCTCACTAACGGAGCTTCCCTCTTCCATCTTACAGTTAAAGAACTTTTCGCAGGCCTCATAGCTCTCCACGGTCGCGTGAGTCTCAAAAATGAGCTTGAGCTCCTTAATGATCTCGAACGGGTCGTGGTGCTCAAAACGCTTCTGGATCTCCGTTTCTAAACCGTACAGGATGGCACACTGAACTGTGGAGTAATGATCCGAGTGGGTAAACATTCTTTGCGTCATTAGTGGAATCATCTGCAGGTGGGTCACCTAGCGGTGCTTCGAGCACATAGGTCATCTGACCAGCCCTGAGGACAATCTTCAGACCACGGAGCCAGTCCGTGAAGTTGCTTCCATTGTTCTTAAGCTTTTCTTTCTCTAGGAATGCATTTAAATTGATGGAGAGATTCGCCATAATCTACAACAAATTTGCAAGTAGTTTAGACTAAGTTTATGATAAATTGAGTTCAATTTTAATTCTTAAATTAACTAGGTGAACTCTCACTCAAAACAACATCCCTCACATTGTCTTAGTGATTACACGAACCAAGTCCACTACACCAAGTCCGATCTTCACGAGAGAAGGTGTAGTTTCATCGGCGAACAATCTTCATGTTCATCATATCACTTATATGATTCATGCTCTACCTTTCGGTATTCCGTGTTCCGAGACCATGTCTGTACATGCTAGGCTCGTCAAGATTAACCTTAGTTTCCGCATGTGCAAATCTGGCTTGCACCCATTGTATGCACACGTAGAATCTATCACATCCGATCATCACGAGATGCTTCGAGACGACGAGTCTTAGCAACGGTGCCAACTAAGGACGAACACTTTTATTACTTGATATTTAGTGAGAGGGATCATCTTATAATGCTACCGTCGCGATCTAAGCAATACAAGATGCATAAAGGATTAACATCATAGGCAATTCATAATTAGTGTGATATGATATGGCCCTTTCTTCTTGTGCCTTTGATCTCCATCTCCAAAGCACGGACATGATCTCCATCATCACCAGCATTGCGTCAAGGTCAGTGGCGCCGCTTCATGGTTGTTCATCATCACCAGCAACTATTACAACTACTTGGAATAAAGCTATTACAAGATGAATAGACACGCAGGTCTTAACAGAATTAAAGACAACCATTAGGCTCCTGCCGGTTGCCATATTACAACAAGGATCATTGCATACATCAAATATAATCACAATCACATGATGGCCATATCACATCACAAAACCCCTGCAAAAACAAGTTAGACGCCTCTAATTTTCTTTGCATGTTTTACGTGGTTTGGGGCTTTCGAATAACAACGGATCTTACCTACGAAACTGAACAACAACATTGATACAAGTGCTATCGAGTAAAAACTGTAGATCGGATCTATACTATGATGGGAGAGACAGACACCCGCAAAGCCACTTGTGCAAAGAAAGTTACACGTCAAGCGTGGAGCAAGTCTCATGTGCGATGACATGTAAGGTTAGCCCGAGCTGCTTCATCCCACCATACCGCAAGATGCAAAGTACACAAAGCAAAAGACGGCACGAGCACCAACGCCCACAAAACCATTGTGTTATACTCGTGCAACAGATCTACGCATAAATACGGCTCTAATACCACTGATGGGTTCGTAGCATGGAAAACAAAAAATTTATACCGCAAGAACAAACAAAACCCAGATCTAATCTAGATAAAAGCCAAGATCTAATCTATTAGACATGTGCAACGAGATAGATCTGTACTAACCCTCGTAGATCCGAAAGCGTTACGAGATTGGATCTCGGGGTTGATGTAGTCGATCACTTGCCGATCTCAAGATCGTGTGGACGATCCTTCCGGCGCCGTGTTCCGGCAGCGCTTCCATAGTCGGTCACACGTGCGGAGTCGAAGCAGACCTTCCTCTCCCCGTTCCAGCGACCAGCGGAGGTAGTAGATCTTCTCCACGGAATCCCAGCAGCACGACGGTGTGGTGGTGGTGGTGGAGTAGAGAATTCTGCAGGGCTTCGCCTAAGCCTGAGCAGAGGGAAGGAGGAGGAGAGAGGCGGCGGCTAGAGCTTGATGTGGAGGGGGCAAGGGGGTGGCGCCCCCACCCCTCTATTTAAAGGAGCGAGGCGCCATGGGAGGGGGAGTCCTAGTAGGACTCCCCTCCCTTCCTTGGCCGGCGGATTGGGAGGGGGGAGGAGTCCTCCTCCCCCACGACTCCTTGTCTTGCCCCACAAGGACTCCTTGATCCTTTCTTGGTTTTCAAGCAAACTCCAAGAAATCTCCTAGAACCTTCCAGAACATTCCGAAACCTTCTAGAATCCCCATACAAATACTCCGGAACATTTCCTAACTTAGAAAATGATCCCCAATATATGAATCTCATTCTCCGGACAATTCCGGATCTCCTCGTGATGTCCCGGGTCCAATCCGAGACTCCGAATAACATTCGGTCTGCAACGCATATTCCATATCTACTTAAAACAACTTCGAACATTAAGTATGTCACCCTACGGTTCGTGAATATGCAGACATGATGAAGACACCTCTTCGATCGATAACCATCAGCGGGATCTGGAGATCCATAATGGCTCCCACATACTCAACGATGACTTCGTGATCGATAGAACCATTAACATACGAAACCAATTCCCTTTGTCAGACGATATTCTACTTATCCGAGGTTTGATCGTCGGTATCTCCATACCTAGTTCTACCTCGTTACTGATAAGTACTCTTTACTCGTTCCATGTTATGTCATCCCTTGTGACCTAGTCACATGCTTGCAAGCTAACTAGATGACATTCCACCGAGAGGGCCCAGAGCATATCTATCTGTCATATCGATGGACAAATCCCAATCTTGGTCCATGCGCTTCAACACATACTTTCAGAATACCCAATGACACCTTTATAACCACCTAGTTACGAAGCGGTGTTTGATGTCATCAAAGTACCCATCCGGTGATGGTGATTAACATAACCTCATGGTCGAAGGATTAGGTTACTATGCATTTGAAAGCTTATAGCAATACGAACTTAATGACTTGATCTTATGCTACGCTTACTATGGGTGTGTGTCCATCACATCATTCTCCTAATGATATAACCTTGTTATGAATGACATCCAATGTCCATGATTAGGAAACCATGATCATCAATTAATCAACAAGCTAGTTCCACAAGAGGCTTACTAGGGACTCTTTAATGTTTACAAAACACACATGTATTAGTGTTTTCTTATAATACAATTATAGCATGGGATGTAAACATTCATCATAAACACAAAGATATAATAATAACCACTTTTATTATTGCCTCTTGGGCATATCTCCAACACTGCTTGGCACAGAGGTGGTGTCGGTGGCTGGTGTGGTGAGAGTCTACGCATTGATCTACATGCTGACTACGGGTTGGCGGTAGATTTTGAAGGCGGCGACATCCGGAGCATGTGCATGGGCGCAACTCTGTGGATATGTTGTGCGGTTCTAGGACTCCTGTCACTTGAGTTCGTGTCGCTGTGCCAAGGAACTCCAGCTTCTCTTGGCGAGTGGCAATAGTGTGGGTGACCATGGGGGGTCGAAACAGGTAGATTGGGGTTTGATAGATCTCATTGGAGAGTTGGCGATACAGTTATCATCTTTGCACAATGTTTAGCTTTGGCGGTTCCGGTTTATATCATCTTTGTAATGGCTTTTGCCAAACAATATGGTTCTAATAATAAATAAAGATTGTGTGCATCGCTTGATGCAGAGGCCGGCTCCGCTCCCCATTTCGAAGAAAGAAGAAAACTTAGAGGAGCTATGACAAACCAATTAATAGCTACGGAGAAGGAGATCTTAATGAAAATTGAAAATTTAGTGGAACAAGAAGAGATCCACTGGCTGCAAAGGGCGAGAGCAAATTGGTTGTTAGCTTTGTGACAAGCAAATTGGTTTTTAGCTTTGCGACAAGCAAATAACGAAGAATGATAAAGAAATCACAGCAAAGGGAACATATATTTAACGTGGAAAAACCTCTCTGACGACGGGTCTCGCTCCGCTCCGTCATAAATTAGTCTTCTTAATAGAATTTGGATCATACTTCAACATTGGTTAAGTATGGTGATCGTAATACAACTTTTTTATCACTTTGTGGCCCATAAAAAGAATAATACCATAAAATGTTTGAAGGATGAGCATGGAAATTTAAAGAAGATAGAGAGGAGATAAAGCGGATAGTGCATGACTATTTTGTTAATCTTTTCGCGTCGGAAACTAATACGCTAGAAGAAAGTGTTTTTAATTATGTGCAAGAGAGGGTGACGGTGGGCATGAGTCAATATCTAATGGCACCGTTTACCCTAGAAGATGTTAAAAAGGAATTATTTAATATTGTCGGTCTTAAAGCACCGGGTACAAATGGCTTTCATGTTGTGTTCTATAAGAGGTTCTAGGGGATGCTAGGTGATGACTTGGTGAAGGAAGTGCTGGACGCAATTAACACAGGTGTAATACCCCACAGATGGAATGATACCTATTAATTTCGAAGGTGGATATTCCAGATAATGTGGTACAATTTCGACCGATCAGTTTATGTAATGTTGTGTATAAGATGATATAAAAAATGTTGGCTAATCGTCTAAAGGTAATTCTCCAAAGATCATTTGGAGCAACAAAGTGGTTTTGTGCCCGGGAGGTTAATTATAGACAATATATTGGTAGCTTATGAATGTGTACATGCAACCAAGAGGAAGAAAGGAAAAATAGGCATTTGTGCAACAAAGTTGGATATGCACAAAGCATATGATAGAGTTGAATTAGCCTTCGTCAGAAATTAGCCTTCTTAATAGAATTTGGATCATACTTCAACATTGGTTAAGTATGGTGATCGTAATACAACCTTTTTTATCGCTTTGTGGCCAATAAAAAAGAATAATACCATAATTTTTTTGAAGGATGAGCATGGAAATTGAAAGAAGATAGAGAGGAGATAAAGCGGATAGTGCATGACTATTTTGTTAATCTTTTCTCGTCGAAAACTAATATGCTAGAAGAAAGTGTTTTTAATGATGTGCAATAGAAGGTGACGGTGGGCATGAGTCAATATCTAATGGCAGCGTTTACCCTAGAAGATGTTAAAAAGGAATTGTTTAATATTGCCGGTCTTAAAGCAACGGTTACGAATGGCTTTCATGTTGTGTTCTATAAGAGGTTCTAGGGGATGCTAGGTGATGACTTGGTGAAGGAAGTGTTCGACGCAATTAACACGGGTGTAATACCCCACGGATGGAATGATACCTATTAATTCCGAAGGTGGATATTCCAGAAGTGTGGTATAATTTTGACCGATCAGTTTATGTAATGTTGTGTATACGATGATATGAAAAATGTTGGCTAATCGTCTAAAGGTAATTTGGGGAGCAACAAAGTGTTTTTGTGCCCGGGAGGTTAATTATAGACAATATATTGGTAGCTTATGAATGTGTACATGCAATCAAGAGGAAGAAAGGAAAAATAGACATTTGTGCAACAAAGTTGGATATGCACAAAGCATATGATAGAGTTGAATGGCCCTGTCTTAATAGAATGATGGAGAAGATGGGCTTTGGAGCTAGATGGAGGAACCATATTATGGCGTGTGTCTTTTCTGTGAGACACAATTCCGCTTCTAACTCCATGGAGATAGATGTTTTTACACCTACGAGAGGTATCAGGCAGGGGGGACCCTTTATCCCCTTACCTTTTTGTGATTGTTGCTGAAGGACTAACAAGTATGATTATAGCGGCATGAAGGGGTGATTTAGAAGGGATTAGGGTCTGTAGGAATGCGTCACTGGTAACTCATTATTATTCACCGATGACTCAATGATCCTTATGCATGCAGATAAGCATAATGCTGAAGTGCTCAAATCTATTCTAGATAAATATAGTGCAAGCTCGGGTCAGAAGGTTAGCGAAAATAAATCGAGTATTTTCTTCAATGCTAATACCAACGTAGAGGTGAAAGAAGAAGTCTATCAAATGCTAAATATTGTGACTGAATCACTCAGTGATAAATATTTCGGACTTCTAGCAGTAGTGGAGGCCAATCGTAGTGATTACTTTCGCCATCTAGTTGACCGTGTTTGGCAAATCACAAAAGGGTAGAAGTAAAATTAATTATCAATGGGGGGGAGGAGGTGCTAATTAAAGCCATTGCCCAAGTAATACCAGTTTTTGCGATGACAGGTTTCAAGATTCCAAAAACTATTTGCAAAGGGATCTCTAATCCTATATCACATTTCTGGTGGGGTGACGATGATGATCACAAATGTATGCATTGGAAGGTGTGGTGCAAGTTATGTATTTTGAAAACTAGAGGAGGTTTGGGTTTTAGAGATGTATACTGCTTTAATATTGCTATGCTAGCTAAGTAGGTATGGAGGTTGTTGAGTGAACCAGATTCATTATGCGCTAGAGTTATGAGAGCTAAATACTTACCATGATGGTAATTTATTACGAGCTATCCTTAAGAGTGGAAGCTCATTTACTTTGCAGAGTATTCTTATAGGGTTGGAAAGCCTGAAAAGAGGATGTATATGGAGAGTTGGGGAAGGTACTCAGATTGATATATGGCAAGGTAATTGGATACCAACCAGCCATAACCTATGAGTCCAAATGTCAAGAGGTAGCGAGTTGGTTACAAAGGTGGCAGATTTGATCAATCATGTAGATGGATGTGGGACGAAGAGCTTATAAGATATCTTTTTTGGCTAGTAGATGCAAATCGTATCCTCGAAATTCCATTGACTCCAGGGAGGGAAGATTTTGTGGTGTGGCACCATGCAAACAATGGTCTATTCACCGATAGATCTGCATACCATGCTCAATGGGACTACCAGTGTAGGAGGACGTCAAATAAAATTGATATTGTGGAAGGATCTGATACAAATCATGTGTAGAAAACACTATGGGATATCTCGGTGCCAGGGAAAGTAGAACTTTTTAGGATGGCGAGCTCTTCATGGAATTATTCCACGGAAGGGAGTGCTAGCTAATCGGCATACTGGTAACGAGGGCGGATGTCCAGTTTGTCACTCAGGTTGCGAAAATATTAAACATATTTTGTTCACGTGTGATCGTGCAAAGCTTGTGTGTCAAAATTTGGGAGTGTGGGACAATATTTTGGAGATCATAAATACAAATATGTTAGATTGGGTTATCTTACAAGAAATTCTTTGGAAGGGAGGTAATGTTCCTCGACTTGGTGGCATTGGTATCTCTGAATTGGTTATCACGGTAGGATGGTATATTTGGTAGGAAAGAAGACAAATAGTTCATGGGGAGAGAGTTCAGATGCCAGCAAGGTCTGCAATCTCGATAGCTGTGTTGGCAACAAACTATAAAATGGCCATTAATAAACCTAATGCTAAACAAAGAGTGAGATGGTCAAAACCAATGGAAAGGTTCCTGAAGATCAACGTTGATGCGACATATGATGAGGACTCATGAACTGGTGCAACTGGAGTGGTTATAAGAGATGACAATGGGTCATGCATAGTGGCATCTAATCGATTTTTGCACCATGTGATAGATTCCTCAATGGCTGAAGCATATGCGCTTAGGGAGGTACTGACCCTAGCACAACATATTGGGAGCAATAAGTTTATTGTTCAATCAGATTGTAGGCAAGTTGTAGAGACAATGCTTGACGGTGGCTTCTCAGCGACATCTTCAGCGGCAATTTATGACAATTGCTCCATTTTATGGAGTGGTTTTGATCAAGCTAGAATTGAATATTGTAATAGAAAAGCTAATTAAGTGGCGCATGAGCTTGCTAGAAATGCTTTTCATTCTGGTTTAATTGTATTTGGGTCGATGAACCCCTAGGTTTATTGTGCATCTGCTCATGAACGGTGTAACTTTGTTTGATAATCAATAAAGGGCGTCGAATGGCTTTCCCAAAAAAATGATCCAGGGGCCCTCCGCCCCATCCTCCCCCGCATACGCCCATGGCACGTTGATGTTGGCGCCGTTGGAGTTTCTAGCCATCGTCGAAACAAGAAGTACTATCCACGTAGGTAGCCCAAAGGATCCATAGCCCGGAGACGAGAGTCGATCACACATACACATACGATATCACAATACCACATGCACGACGAAGACACAACCAAGTGCCCCTGATTGCGCATAGGGAAATCCAAACTTGTGTACCTAACCCCGTCGCTATCCGATGACACACACACCACGAAACCATAGGAAAATCCGATGGAGGCCTTATTAAGCACGCCACCGCCAAAGGGCCACATAAAAATCAGAAAGAACCATTATTGAGCACCGCCCTCGGAAGGACCCAATTAAGCAAAGGACGGGCAAAGAGCTACCCAATGCACAAAGATAGGGTTACCCACAGTTCCCACCAGAAGATCGAGGCCTCCCTGTATGCTCACGCTGCCAAAGGAGGATGTTGGCGATCTTCAGCTCGAAGGGGGCTCGAATCATGAGAACCCCAGATCACATAGGAGGCGTGGTGCGTGGTTCGGTTTAATAACTTTGTTTGTGCTCTCATATGGTTGATTTCCAAGTGGACTAGAAAGTAGTGGTTGTTTAGATCATTCATTTTCTTTAATGTTTTATTATCAGTAGATTTTTCTTTGAGTGGAAGATATTCTATTCTCACAGGAATCCTTTGTACTTTCTGCAACTATAAATAAGATCCTAACATTCGGAAAGCGCTCAAAACATCTATCCCTGCTCTCAAGAAGTACGACAAGAATCTAAACAACGAAAGAAAAAGTAGACCCGGAAAGGTACAACTGGGAGCGCGGCAATCTGATTTGTCTGATCGCGCCATACTACTCCCCCTTTTGAACAGATACGTATCCGATTACCATTCCCTTTTTCCAATTGCTTACAAATGAATCATCACCGGTTAAAGAGAAAGGATTCAGCTCGCGGCTCTCGACATCTGGCACGCCCACTTTCGATCGCTTTGGACGCAAGGGCCGTGCAAACATGGAACAGAACGAAAGGCTGCACGGCACACATAACAAAGCCAAACACCTTGACCCGGTCAGAAGACGGGCACGGCAGCAACGGAGCTCGGCGGAACAGGACGACAGGATACAGCCGGAGTACATACTGTACAGATACTCCAGCGTGGTAGAACGGAATCTCTCCCCAGACACCTCCCACCCTGGCCACGGAACGCTGGGGACAGGGAGGGACCATCGAAGATTCACAGCCGGTCGTCCGTCACCGGGGGATGGATTATAAATGGGAGGACTAGGTGGATCTGGCGCATAATTGAGCCCGTCCCTAAAATTAATCGCAGGAGAAAGAAAGATCGGTCGAGTCGAGCGAACATGCGTCGCTGTCAGCGGGACCATGACACGAGCCGTGAAGATGCAAGATACCGAGGGCCCGGCCAAGGAAGATTCTTTTGGAGGTAAGTAGATGGCCCGTTAATTCCAATTGGATCCATCCATCCAGAGATATAAATAAAGAAAGAAAAAAGAGACCACAAGGTTAAGCAACTGGACGTCACGCAGTTTGGACTTTTTGGAGGAGTGCAACCACCCGCTCGCCTATGTTCATCCAACTGGACTGGACACCCAATCACACTGAGCTGCTGCCGATAAACACTCTTTCCCCATTTCGCATGCAAAAAATAATTCCAACAAAAATTCATTGGAGAAGACTGAAAGGAAAAAGGGAATGCTTAAACAGGAGGAGGAACACCGAACAAACATCACTCATTTTTTCCATTATTATTATTATTATTATTATTCTAGATAGAGAGGGGGTTCCTTATTCATGAAGCAACCGATGCCAAAAGGATACAAGAGTGAAGTGCGATTGCAACAAAGCTAATCAAGAGTGAAGAGCTCTTATTTTCTTCCTTATTACAGCGACATCTTTCCAAACCCGTGACGATCGATATTCCTTCTCCCAATCATCACGTAGTACACAGCTAGAACTGGCTACGCATAACTCCCCAATTCTCCATAGGAACCCACTCATTATTCCTCTCCCAGATTTGCACACCCCCAACAACCTGCGGATCCCATGGCATGGATTTTCTTTCTCCTCCCATCTGTTCATCTGCATGCATCCGCCCGTCCTTCTCGCCAGCCAGCCATCCAAAATAACCAATATATCACCACACAAAAGAACGAACACCTAACGCTGATGCTGCTACTGCCACTGCCCATCCTACCTCTAGCTAACATCTACCTAGCGCTACCAGTAATAATAGTAGTAGTAATGCGGAGTAGTAGTAAATTTGTTCGAACCGGGGTTGGGATCAGAAGATGCATGTTCGCTGACGCAGAGAGAGCAATTTGCATCTCAGTACGTCCACTCCTGTGGCAGATTGACCTCGCAGGCCACGGCCACCGGCGGGGAATGCGCGGCGGCGGTGGCGTTGACATTTTGCTCGCGCTTCTGGCTCGCCTGCATCGCGTTGCTCCGGCTCACCAGTGCCTCTGTCAGAATAGCAAAATTTTAAATGGCCATTCATATAATCAAAGAGAAAGTAATCATAAGATTAGTGCTGTTATTAATTGCACGGGGAATACTAATCGAATCAAATGAATTACTACCGTGATCAACGACGAAACCGCCGGGATAGCAAGGGCGGGCGCCGAGGTCCTCCACATTGAGATTGAGGGCCTGCACGACCCGCGCCGGGAGAAGAACCGTGGAGCAGCCTGGATGGACAACCACAGGATTTTTAGCCAAGAATACTTCGGGGGGGCACACCACACAAAAAAAGGCAGGCAAAAGATGTGTGAGGACGCACTTGGTTTCTTCTTGGGCTCGGCGGGGGCGCCGGCCTGGCGGGGGATGAACACGCCGGTGCCGGTGCACTCGCGCTTGGCTCCGGGAGGGGTGAGGAACACGGCGCGCATGCCGGCGCCCGCGGAGGCGGTGGGGGTCTGGGCCTTCTGCAGCGGCGGCCAGGCCGACGGGTTCAGCCCGAGCGGCGAGTAGTCGGCGGTGCCCCACGCCATGGCCATGGCCAGCTGCTGGTGCTTCATCACCTGCTGCTGCTTCAGGAGATGGAACTGAAAACCCGAAACATACGCGGCGTCAGAGAACAATATTATTATTATCCCAGGAGGAACGATGGGCACGGCGGTGCATGACGGGCAAAGGAACTTACACGAGCGATTTGGGCCTGGCGCTGGGCGTGCGAGTTGTACTGGTAAGGGGCCTTTGGGGCTGGCAGCAACGGCGCAGCGGAGGGCTTGGCCGGCGGCGGCAGGACGGAGTTGGGTTTGGGCACGGGGATGCTGTTGGTGGGGAGGCGGCCAGCCGCCTCGTGCAGCAGGTCCCACGGGTCGGCCGGCTGCTTGTCCAGCGGCGAGGAGGGCGGCGAGCTGACCTGCGAGGCGCCGCCGTTGGGGCTGTCCTCCCCTGAGGCGTGCAGGCCGCAGAGCGTGGACTGCGGAGACCCAGACATGACCTCCTCCTAGAGCCAGCCAGCCAGCCAGCAGCAGAGAAACAAACAATCAGATGATTCCAAAGACAAGGAGCAAAAAAACAAGAGATCCCCAACCGGGAGAAACCCAACCTTGGGAACAATGGTACCATCGCAGTCGAGGCCGGCCATGCGGCGGGAGAGTACGGCGAGCGCCTCCTCCTCGTCGCTGTCGCTGCTCTTGGCCGCCGCCGCCGCCGCCACGGCCGCCGCCTTCTCGTCGGAGAAGAAGTCGTCGTCGAGGAACTCGTCCGGGAGCCAGAACCCGGCGTCCAACTCCTCCGCCATTTCCGCCGAAGGAACAACAACTCTGCCTCTTTGCCGCGGGGGGGATGCAGCCGTCCATGATTTCATCATCATCTTTATACTACTACTAGTACTCGTACAGCCGTTCTGTCGTCCAGATACTACTGCTACGTTGCCGTACCGGTCGAGGAGACTCCGATCCCTCGGATTCTTGTGAATCACCGCTGCCCGAGTGACGTGGCTGTGGGGAGGGGAGGAAAGAGATTCCGCAACGACTGGCGGGCACGCGCACCGCACAAAAGAAAGAACAGGCCTGCCACGCCGTTCCCACTATAACGGCGCGCCGGTTCGGCCCCACGAACCAGCGCCTCGCGGTCACGGACGCCACGATTTTTATTTTTTTTGACCTGCACGATTTTTAATCTGCCACGTTCTGGTCACCTCCCCTCTCTCTCTCTCTCTCTTTTTTTGTTCGGTCTATCTAAAACTTGTCGCGGCCACGCGCTTTTTTGGGCGGCAGTTTTGGCGGGGAGACGGAAATAGCGTGACGAGGCGCCATCGTTTCCGCCGGGAGAAAGAAACGTGGAAGCGAGAGGCCGAGGGCGCCGGGCGACGCCACGCTTTTTTTCCCAAGAATCCTGCGCCGGTTTAGCAGGGGAGAGCAATCGTGGCCGACGCGACGTGGCGCAAGGCCGACGGCAGACGTGCGTGCCAGCCTTTAAACCATGTCCAGGTTTATCGCCGGCCGCTTAAACCATGTCCCTGTGCAGATATTCGGACGCTTCCACGATGACAAAGGTAATACACTATAGTATATTGGACAAGTAGTGAAGCATAATTATCTTTAGACGACTAAACTGAAAGTTCCCTGTGCACTGGGCACTGGCCATTGGATTCCTTTCCGGCTACGCGAGGAAGGCACGTCTTTCCGACGACGGACATTGCCGGTGTTTCCGGTACGCCTCAACCGCAGCACGTTGGCCCATGTTGAATATGGCAACCCGTGCAGAGCTCAAGAAAGGGGCAACACAGCCAGGGTAAACATGAACCACTGGGAAACACGGACACCAAAGAATTTACTAGACAGAAGCTTAATCTAGAGAATTAATTAGGCAAAGGACCAAAGGTACCCGGTGGATCATGGCATCTGTCGGCACACAGCCAGCAAGCAGCATGTCCCGAGATTTGCTCTTCCCGGCCAGCCAGTCTGCACAAAAGGTTGTCGCGCAAACATGGACAAATATTGCTACTCACTACGTGCGTGCAAGTATGCAACACGGGTGGTGGTATCAGACCGGTAACATAGGAGGTCCCAATACTCGTGGAAATAAATGATATTTGGACACCACTCAAGTCAACATGTTAATAAAAACTTTGACAGCCTAGGTAGTTTAGAATGTTTATATTGTATTCAAAAGTCATAGCTGTAGATTTACTTTGGTTGCATCAAGTATTTATTTGGTCTTGCTTAAATTATTGGCCAACCCTAGTATATTTTAGAGACCATATTCATATTCTAAACAAAAGTTTTTTGTAATTGAACGTGTATTAAACTAACAATATTAGGTTACTTTGTTTATTTTCCGATTAGGCGAATCAGGAAAACATTGTGTGATCATTTCTCCTCTTCTAGAATCAAATAGTTCAGTATATTACATTAACTTTAGGTGATTCCCTATATGCATGGAACTAGAAACACGGTAATAGAAAAAGGCCAAATGTTTAGATGTTACGAATTCCAAATAAAATCCCATCTAGAACTACACAAAAATATGAATTTGGCAAATCCATTAAAATGGTTTTTTAGAGCCATTAAAATGGTTAAATACAGAGTATACATGTACAATGGAATTTTATTCAGCTTTGACCTCTTGGATGGCACATCGTCTCACCCAGTGTGTCTGAGGTCGGAAACAACTACTCAAAGTCATTTGAACTTTTCAGTCTCATAAATAACCCCCCCAACAATAGGTATAATTATAAATAATTTGTGACATTAGACATTACATGCCAGCCTTGTCATGATTCCAAACCAAATTGAAAACACGTATCAAGAAAAAAAGTAACAGTACAAGTGGATCTAATTTGGAATTCAATTTGACTAAACTACTATTCTCATACATATTTTTATATTTGTTGTTTCATATAACTTCATATCCAAATGTTATACTGATAATATGCGTTATGGTAAATGTATGTCATGACTATGTACTCATTTTAGATTACTTTGACAACTTTAGAAAGTTTTATTGAAGTAAATGCAAAAATAGTTGCACGGTATGCTCCTTGGATTCATAGGATTTTTTAAGGATTACTTTGATAACTTTGAGTAATATTTAAATTTTAAAACAAATATTAAAGATACATTTAAAGAATTTTCTAGAGTAGGGGCCATTGCCCCCCTTCACCCTAGAAAAGCCAGCGTAAAACATGAATCGCTGAGAAAATGAACACCAAAGAATTAAGACAAACTACACGAGAGCTTAGTCTAGAGAACGTATTTGGCAAGATCATGGCATTTGTCTCCACACAGCCACCAGACCGCATATCCCACACGTGGTCAGCCAGTCTGCACAAAAGGAAGGTTGCTGGCCAACATGAACAAATAATGGAGAGAATTCTTGGTTTGACAAAACCTCTAAATATGATTCCTTATTCGACACTGAATTTTTTCTCTTCCCTATATGACATTTGGTATATATATTTTTTGCCTTATATGACACTCTAGTTCATTTTAAGATCTAACCGTGTTAGTTGGGGACATAAAAAGCCGCTTTTCCCCTAGTGCATAATGCTACCAAAAATTGTTTATCAAGATAAAAAACGGTTGTACTGTGATGTATTTGGTCATCGTTTGTAGGTTGCTCATGGTATATGCCAGAGCGTATGCATCTTCAAGTTCAAGAGAAGTAGCGCTTGTGCACATGATGTGTACTAATTTTTTGAGCTCTAATGTATTAATGTCTTAGTAGTTCTGAACTTTACATATGCCAATTTTATAGCGGAGTGTATATAGCTACCTTTTCACCGATGGAGGATATATCACACTTTTGCCAAAGAGTAATACATCGCGTGCAATATACACACTTGAAGTACTAGTAAGTTGCACATACTTTGCAGATGAGAGCTCAGGTAATAGAAGCACAGGTTACGACATATCATCACTATGTCGAATTATAATTGGTAAAGCTCAAAAATATAATTTTAAGCCACATTCATGAAGTATCGAGTCTATATTTAGTTCCTGTACCACTTCATCTCATTTAGAAAGCAACCAATATTAGCTAGTTAAAACTCGAAAATTGTATGACATACTCTAGAAAAAACGTAGCTAAAATATGTTAAACACATTTTGTACGGAAGTGTTTACTATAATTAAGTACTATCTTGTATTGGTCGTGCACAATAACAGGAATAACTAGTGTTTTGTATGAAAAAGATAAATGAATTTTAGTTATTATACAGTCTTGAACCAAGAGAAATAACAAAGTAAAAAAAATGATAGTTATGTTAAGAAAACTAGGCTAGGATATTGTAAGCATAGATGATTCTAAAATTATATAGAACTATGTTTTGAGGTTTGTGTATAGTGTCCATTGTACTAAATGCTAACAATAGAATCTTCTAGATTCTAGATGTGACATAATTTAACGGGTTAATTATTGGTTTGTCACTAGAGGCCGTCATATGCTCAGTTTTGCCAGTAGCGCGGAATGGTGCTCAGTTTTGCCACTATTTCGGATGCAACTGCTATGGTGAGGCTAACTAGCCAGTTTAAATGAGCATAACAAATTAAAAAAAATAAAAACCTGCGCATATAGTCGGCTTATGTCTTATACTAATGATTCAAGTTGATAAACAAGGTCTATATATATTCAAAGGAAAAATTCATGTAATACATGAATTTTTCATTTGAATATATATAGACCTTGTTTATCAATTTGAATCGTTAGTATAAGATATAAGAAAACTATGTGCGCAGGTTTTTCATTTTTTGATTTTTTTGAATTTGATATGCTCATTTAAACTGGCCGGTTGGCCTCGCCATAGCAGCTGAGTCCGAAGTAGCGGCAAAACTGAGCACCATTTCGCGCTAGTGGCAAAACTGAGCATATGGTATCCTCTAGTGGCAAACTAATAGCTAACCCTAATTTAACATATGGAAAAGAAGATTCAATGGTCAACAATGTTGAAATTTATCAATCTATATCCAACTGTCAATGTTCAAAAGTATTTATACACTATATAGAGGTATATAGTGGTGTAGATATGTAAGAACTTGGAGTATCCCAAAAAGAATCAGTATATGTTGCCAGACAATCTATAAATAACGTGAGAACTGAGAACACTGGCGATCTTGGTAACCTTTTTCCAATATAGATTAATTACATATACTCATGAAGTACATCACTCTGTTTGAATTGATTAGCACGATGCCTCAGCTAGCAAGCCATCGCCGCCGCTGCGAGCAAGCAGGTTACTACCGCCATCGATGCTAAGGTTCTCGTGCATGAATCGATCGAGAGAGGGACTCGGTTACACGGAGAGCCGCAGAGGGGCAGGCTCATTAGGGGTCGATGGATCGGGTCAGATTTTTCTACGAGCGAGCGATCAACTAAGTCAGGGGTATTCTGGTCTAAGCTAAACAAAACTGACTGAACCATGTAATGGAATGAACGGTAGCGTCATGTAAGACAAACAATTTACACCCAATATCAAACAAGGAAGTCAAAATTGTAGTGTCAAATAAGGAAATATATTTAAGAGTAGTATCAAATAAGGAATTCTCTTCAAATAATATCATTCACTACGCCCTGCAAGTATGCAACGCCGGTGGTGGTGGTCTCAGTATGTGACATAGGGGTCCGACTACTCACGAAAATAAAATGATGTTTTGGACATGGCTCAGGTCAACATGTTAATCAAAACTTTGACGGCTTGTGTAGTTTAAAATGTTTATATTGTATTTACAAGTCATATCTATAGATTTCAGGAAATACTTTGGTTGCATCAAGTATTTTATTTGGTCTTGCTTAAATTATTGGTCAAGGCTAGTATATTTCGAGACCATATTCATATATTAGTCTAGACAAAAAAAACTGTGAAGTAAACATGTATTTAACAAACAACATTGGAAATTTTATCAAGCGAACCTTAAAATTTTAGTCTCCTGAAGCAAACACATTCTAGACCGTCAGATTTTTCATGTTGGCAACTTTGTTTTCTGCTCTACCACGTGGCAAAGTTGTCAGGACCCACAATCCTAACAATTATGCCCTTGACGCGCCAACGCGCAAATTAGGGAATGTGATATCGCAATTGGAGTCCAACAATATTAGATTACTTTGTTTATTTTTCTCGTGGTCACATGACGAAAACATTGTGTGATCATTTCCCCTCTTCTATAGTAGAATTAGAGGTGAGGGCAGATAGTTTAGTATGTTACAACATAGGTGATTTCCTACATTCATGGAACTAGAAACACGTCAATTAAAAAAGGCGAAATGTTTAGATGACAACGATTCCAAATAAAATCCCTTGCCGAATCACACAGAAATATGAATTTGGCAAATCCATAAAAAAAATCAAATAGGGAGTATACATGTAGGATGAAACTTTATTCAGATTTAACCTCTTGGATGGCACATCGTGTCCACCTAGTGTGTTTGAGGTCGGAAACAACTACCCAAAGTCATTTAAACATTTCAATCTAATAAACAACTCCCTAACAATAGCTAAAAGTATGAATAATTTATGAAGCTAGACATTACATGTTAGCCTTGTATTGATTTCAAACCAAATTGAAAAAATGTATCATGAAAAATAAATCAATGGCAACTATACGAGTGGACCTAAGCTGGAATTCAGTTTAAATAAACTTACATCCCCATACATACTTTTGCATTTGTTATTTCATATAGCTTAAGACCCGAATGTTATATTGATACATGTGTTGGTAAATTGCTTTTTTCATACTAGGATTTAAGTGGACATGACATGACAATTCTATGGATTTACTATTCCTACACTTTTCATATCCTATAAATCAAAGGAGTCATATACATGCATTTTCTGTCTTTATACCAAACAAAATTTAAGGTAAGAACAGCATGCGAGCACACGTCATATCTCTTCTCAAATGAATGTGACGGGAAGATAGGGGTGTGTGTGTGATGACCCACAAGTATAGGGGTGTATCGCAGTATTTTCGATAAGTAAGAGTGTCGAACCCAACGAGGAGCAGAAGGTGCTGGCTAGTGGTATGGATCAGGAATTCTCTGCAAATACTTAGCAAACAGATTTTTAGGGGTTTTCGATAAAGCAAGTAAACAAAGTACGAGTAAACAAAAGACAGTAGAAATAAATGCAGCAAGTGGCCCAATCCTTTATGCAGCAAAGGACAAGCCGGTTGTATTTCTATAGATGACCAAACGTTCTCGAGGACACATGGGAAGACTGTCGAGTGCTTTCGCTTCATATAGTCGATTAATCTTCTCTAGCTTGCTAAGTGTTGTGTGGGTGAACCTGTGCTAATGTACCGCCCCATCCAAGACTAAATATATACTTGTGATTAAACCCCCTTGCAAACATCCGTAAGTACAAGAAAGTAATTAAGGTAGAAACATAACCACAGCTTTAAACTCTAAGACCATTACGTCCCATGTGCAATGGTTTCCTAACGGAGGTTCAAGTTTCTGTCACTCCGGCAACCCCTTCGATTAGTAGCCAAATACACAATGCATTTCCCTAGACCCATACAGGTGAAGTGTCATGTAGTCTACGTTCACATGACACCACTAGAAGAAGTACACCACAACTTAAATATCAAACTATTGAATCTTTCTAAACACAACTCCACTACTAATAACAAGACTTCTCCCATGTCCTCAAGAACAAAACGAACTACTCATAAGACATCAGATGGATCATAATCAAAGATGGAATAATGATGTATAACAATCTGAACATAAACAATAATTTAATGGTTCACTCAATAGTATCAACTACAAAGAGTAATCAACACCGGGAAAGTTTCCCCTATGAACTATGCAAGATTCAACTCAATTGTTACAGCAATATGGAGATGGTGATGAGGGTCCTGATGGTGGTGATGGTGGTGATGATGATGATGATGATCCCGATGAAGTCCAGCTTGATGGTGGTGTTGATGGCGACGATCTTCCCTCTCCGGGAAGGAATTCCCCCGGCAGAAATCTGTCTGTCGGAGAGATCTTTCTCTCTCGGTGTTTTCCGGCCCGCAGAGGCGGCAGAATCTTTCTCTGGTCGCTCCCCGAGTCATAGGGTTTCAGGAGGTTGATATACGCCAGAGGAGAGAGGCTGGAGTGGGCCAGGGTGGCCACACCACTCCCTGGCGCGGCCTAGGCCTGCCCGTGCCATGGGGTGGTGTGGGCCCCCTGTGGCCCACCTCCACTTCATCTTCTGGCATCCTGAGTCTTCTGGAAAAATAGGATTTTTCGTATATTTTGCCGGATTTTCTGATCTTCGCGAATTTTTCCTCCAAACGGCACCTTTTCCATCAGAATCCTGACTGCTGCGGTCCATGCTCCAAAAGTCATCAACCATGCTAAAATAGATGAAATAACATAAGTATCACCTCTCAATATGAAATATATCAATGAATAATAGTGAATTAAGACAGAGAATAGTGATGCAAAATGGACGTATCAACTCCCCCCAAGCTTAGACTTCGCTTGTCCCCAAGCGAAACTGAGCTCAATAAACATGACCTCAGGTTTATGGAGTGAAGAGTCGATAAAAGAATACGGACAAGAAGCATCACATTCATCCAAAGCATAGATCATAATAGAAGACAACTCACTATTATAAAACTCAACTTGCAATGAGTAAAGGAAACACAATAAAGATACATAAAGTGAATCATAATTGGTAATGGCAAACTTAGCTCTTGGTCGAAGAATAGTTGATAATTTGCTAGAGTTCACAAATAGCTGGCTTTTCAATGATAGCTTGCAAAGTAGTAAACATCAAGATAAGAGCAAATGTGCAAAACAAGGAACATAGGAAACATGATTGAATAAATCATCATATGAATGAATGAAACACATCAACTCAAGATACTTGCTGAGATAGAAGGGAGTAGGTTTACTGACTCAACTACAAAGTAGAAGAAATGCCCTTCGTAGAGGGAAGCAGGGATTGCGAGTCTCATAAAGAGCTCCCAAAAATTATGATACTTACTAGCTTTCAGCTCTCATTGCCCCTATCATAGGCATCTTTAGGTGATTAAGGTTAAAGTGATCAAAAATGAGGATATGCATTGACAAGTTGTAAGTTGAGAATCTCATGTCCCTTGAATACGAGGGCCGCTCCTCATGCTACTCAAGTTTAGTCACCGGTAAGTTCTTGTCATCGTAAGCATATGTGTATCATTGAGAACCGCCAACGGGGTACCCCTTGCCCGATGATACGGAAGAATCCCCATATCAAAATGACAAGGCAAGCAGACAACAAGTATCTCAGCAATCTTCTTATTTACCATGGGAATATGGTGCTTTTTTCTCTCTTTCCTCTTTTCATAATATCTCTTTTTTTCTTTTTCTCTTTTTTCTCAATATAGGACTCTTTTTTTTATAAGAAGAATGCTTCATAGATACTCGTTATGGTTACGCTGCAGGTTTCCACCATGTCAGCATGGATTAGACCAGCGGCACAGGCGTTTCTCTAAGACATATGCATAACTCCATGGACTTACAAGCTCCCCTTTCATTTCACACCAACGACATCCATAGACAAAAGAACATGATATCAACTTGGTACAAAGTACCAGTGCAATGTTGAAAGCGTTTCCCATGACAGCATGGTTCTGCTAATTCACAACTTACAAAGCGCAAGCATATACGCAACATAGGTGAGCACAATGGTTCAAGTTTATTAAATGCAAGAAAGGAAGGTGTGCCATCAAGTTCGTGAGAGCTTTAATCACTAATTTTCACATAAAAAGTTTAATTTAGGAGGTAGATAAAACAAGAATTTATTTGGAATAGCAATAATGCTACTAGGTAGGTATAGTGGACACAAATGGCAAGTTTTGGTTTAAAGGAGGTGGATGCATGAGAAGAATACCTTCTCAGTACAGGTTTTTGGCTAGCAAGGCTGGGTAGCAAGTACAAGAGTTGAAGGAAACAACCAAACATACAAATGATAAATACAAACATGCAATCTTCCTTGGAAGCACAAAAAATCTTAACT
Source organism: Avena sativa (assembly GCA_916181665.1). NCBI lineage: Eukaryota > Viridiplantae > Streptophyta > Magnoliopsida > Poales > Poaceae > Avena > Avena sativa. The sequence goes on along the minus strand of OV702288.1, from coordinate 618,818,365 downwards.
AGAGAATACTAGACTTATGAGCAAATCAAGAAAGAAAGATGATGAAATTATTTTTCTTTAGAGTACTTCTATCCTTTTCTTTTAAACTCTCAAAAAGGTGTTGCTACTGACCGAGCCAGGTTTGCCAAAACCAAGTAAATTAACTCAATGATCCCAAAGTGATACCAATACTAACAACAAGATCAATCATATAACCACGAATTGAAAACTAATATAAGATATGCAAAAGAGTGGATGATAGAACTTCTCATTAATATTCCATAACTGAAACTCACACCAAGGGATACACATCTAACGAGAGAGGGGACACTTCCATAATGCAAACCGTACTACACAATAACTCCTCTATTCATGATATGACTCTACTAATAAGGTAAAAAGATAGAAGATAGTGATATGATACCGCAGCACTCCCCAATCTTGGAACAAACCAAGGGGATGCCAAACCTGATGACGAATTACTCCTTCGGTGATGGTGGTATCCTCTTGACAAGCTCTTTGATCAGTTTCCCCAAGTCCTCAATCTCGAAGGTAAGATTACGAATCAGCTATGAGTTTTGCTCAATGCGGCTCATGATCATGTCGTGTTGAGAATTCCAACTATTTCTATTCTTTCCCCACTCTTCCTCCTTGAAGTCTTCTTTTCCTGCATGGCTAGAATGAGGCAAATCTCAATTGGAGGGTAATTTCCCCTTGGGCATATTCTGGTATTGATGCTCATGGATAAGGGTATGGAAAGGATTCTTGGTGCGTAGAGGAAGTGACCAGGGATCTGAATGGTGATGAGGAGGATTCCCTCCAATGTCTGGATTTGCCACCACTCCAATGCTTGCAACGGTAGTGCCGGTATGCGGATGTTGGCCTTGCTCCTCTTCACCTTCACTCTTGTTCTTCTTCTCCTGCCCGGGGTCTTGGAGGTCTTCCTCCATAGGTTCCTCCCCTTTATCCTTGGCGAACACCATTGTGCTTCTAAACCTTCAAAGAGTATGTCCACCTGTTGGCGCGGCCAGGGTGGGCCCACGCCATGGGGTGGTGTGCCCTCCTGGCTCCGGTTCTGTCCCTTTTTGCTTCGTAGCTCTCCTTATTGACTGAAAACTAGTTGGAAACAGACTCTACAGGTCTCTAAATTTGGTATTGAGTGGATCCTTCTAGAGTCATCACTTGAATATCATTGATATCTTCATCTTCATATACTTATTACTTGAGTCATAAAACCTTTCTCTTCCTTATTACACCATTATCTCCACTTCCTAGAAATTTCTTTCACACAAAACTTCACACAGTTCTTATTAGCAACATTAGTATAAGTGAAGTGATAAAACCTTTTGAGTCCAACTTCAACCGAAATCCATCAAAACAAAAGCTACTGTAGCAACTCCTTCCGAAAACTCAAAAAGAATTCAAAAAGGAAATCGAATAAAGAAGCAAATACAGGATTGGCAAAATCTGTCAAAACAGACCAGCAGGTAAAGATCAATTTTTTCGAAAATATTCTGTTGCTCAAATCAAAAAGTGCAAAACTAACGAAAGTTAAATAACAACCTGGGACAGAAGCACAAAAAATTACAGCTCAATCCGACAGACAGAGGTCTCTCACGATTTTTTACGGTGAAGTACAAAAATCTGTTTCGGGACAGCAACTTCCCAAATCTTACTTCTCTCTCATTAGAGGTTGATCTTGACACAAAAACCAAACAAAACAGATAAAGAGCGGTTATTACCGAAGTAATAACTTCCAAGACTCAAAGAAACACAAACAAACTGAAAGCAAAAACAAATTGGGTTGTCTCCCATAAAGCTCTTTCTTTATAGCCATTAAGATGAGCATGATAATTTTGAAGAAGCTCTCATAGGGATATGAATTGAAGTGAAAGAGAGCATTAAGAAGCAAAAACACACACATTTGAGTCTAACCCACTTCCTATGCAAGGGGATTTTGTAAACAAACAAGTTATTGAAACCAAAGGCAACTTGCATAAGAAGGCAAAAGAAGTGCAACTTAAAAACTTTCAGCATAAAACGGGGGAACTTGATATTATTGAGATTCATAAGAACACTTTTCCCTCTTTCATAGTAACTTTCAGTATCATGCATAAACTTAACAATATAGTTATCACAAGGACTATCATAGCAATGATCACTTATTCTAACAGAAAACACAGGAATACTAGCTCTCATAACACTACTATGTGAAACAATATTAGAGGTATCCTTACAAAGGATAGTGTGTCCCTCTTTTTCATACTTGGTGATAAAGTCTTTCACATTTGCTATTATAGGTTCATCAACCATTTGTTTATTAGGTTCAACAGCCTTATTCATACTTTCACTAACCATACTAGCTATCATAGAATGTTCCTTTACCTTAATTGGGAAAGGCATTTTCTCAATATAAGGTTCGGTTAAACATGATTAGCAGTATACACTTCAGTATTTCTTGCAGGAACACTCTTAGCAATATCTTTATAAGGTTCATGATACTTATTCCACTTCTTTTTAGGCACTTTAATGTAGGAAGCAAAGGCCTTAAAATAAGAAGCAATAGCTTGAGAGTCTAGACCATAAGCATTTTTAATATTTTGAAAGTCATCAGTTCCCATAAAAGATTCAATGCATTCATAATCATAATTTATACCTGACTTTCTACCTTTGTCATTCTCCCAAGCTTCAGCATTGTCTTGAATACGATCTAGAAGGTCCCATTTAGCTTCTTCTTCCATACGAGTGAATGATCCAGCACAAGAAGCATCCAATAAATCTTTATCATGTAGAGGGAGCCTTGCATAAAAGTTATTGATAATAATATTGTTGGGGAGCTCATGAATGGGACATTTGAGCATTAGTAACTTCAATCTCCCCCAAGCTTGAGCTGTACTCTCTTTATCAAGAGGCCAAAAGGTGTATATTTGATTCCGATCTTTGTGAATCTCACTAGGAGGATAAAACTTTGAATAAAAGAGAGGCACTATTTCCTCCCATTCCAGAGCTTGACCATTCTTCAGCAGCTTATACCATTCCTCAGCTCTTCCTTTTAGTGATAATGAGAATAACTTCTTCTTAACTTGATCTGTAGTAATACCTGCACACTTAAACAACCTGCATAATTCGTGTATAAAGAGTAAATGATCACCGGGATGGACAGTTCCATCCCCAACATAGTAGTTATCCATAACACGATCAATAATTCTTGTAGGTATTTTGAAAACATCTTTCTCAGCAGGTGGTGGCTTATCTACTACCTTAGCAGTGGTAGTAGCATTACCAAATAAGAAACTCAGCGAATTATCCATAACAAAAATAAAGCAACTAGCAGAAGTAAACAATACTCACAGTAGAAGTTTCCTTTACCAGTTCCACTCTCCAATAGCGCTTCACTCCCCGGCAACGGCGCCAGAAAATAGTCTTGATGACCCACAAGTATAGGGGATGTATCGCAGTATTTTCGATAAGTAAGAGTGTCGAACCCAACGAGGAGCAGAAGGTGCTGGCTAGTGGTATGGATCAGGAATTCTCTGCAAAAACTTAGCAAACGGATTTTTAGGGGTTTTCGATAAAGCAAGTAAACAAAGTACGAGTAAACAAAATACAGTAGGAATAAATGCAGCAAGTGGCCCAATCCTTTATGCAGCAAAGGACAAGCCGGTTGTATTTCTATAGATGACCAAACGTTCTCGAGGACACATGGGAAGACTGTCGAGTGCTTTCGCTTCATATAGTCGATTAATCTTCTCTAGCTTGCTAAGTGTTGTGTGGGTGAACCTGTGCTAATGTACCTCCCCATCCAAGACTAAATACATACTTGTGATTAAACCCCCTTGCAAACATCTGTAAGTACAAGAAAGTAATTAAGGTAGAAACCTAACCACAACTTTAAACTCTAAGACCCTTACGTCCCTTGTGCAATGGTTTCCTAACGGGGGTTCAGGTTTCTATCACTCCGGCAACCCCTACGATTAGTAGCCAAATACACAATGCATTCCCCTAGGCCCATATAGGTGAAGTGTCATGTAGTCGATGTTCACATGACACCACTAGAAGAAGTACACCACAACTTAAATATCAAACTATTGAATCTTTCTCAACACAACTCCACTACTAACAACAAGACTTCTCCCATGTCCTCAAGAAAAAAACGAACTACTCACAAGACATCATATGGATCATGATCAGAGATGGAATAATGTATAACAATCTGAACATAAACAATAATTCAATGGTTCACTCAATAGCATCAACTACAAAGAGTAATCAACAGCGGGAAAGTTTCCCCTATGAACTATGCAAGATCCAACTCAATTGTTACAGCAATATGGAGATGGTGATGAGTGTGGTGATGGTGGTGATGGTGGTGGTGATGATGATGATGATCCCGATGAAGTCCAGCTTGATGGTGGTGTTGATGGCGACGATCTTCCCTCTCCGGGAAGGAATTCCTCCGGCAGAAATCTGTCTGTCGGAGAGATCTTTCTCTCTCGGTGTTTTCTGCCCCGTAGAGGCGGCGAAATCTTTCTGTGGTCGCTCCCCGAGTCTTAGGGTTTTGGGAGGTTGATATACGCCAGAGGGGAGAGGCTGGAGTGGGCCAGGGTGGCCACACCACTCCTTGGCGCGGCCTAGGCCTGCCCGCGCCATGGGGTACTCTGGGCCCCCTGTGGCCCACCTCCACTTCATCTTCTGGCATCCCGAGTCTTCTGGAAAAATAGGATTTTCCGTATATATTTCCCGGATTTTCTGATCTTCGCGAATTTTGCCTCCAAACAACACATTTTCCATCAGAATCCTGACTGCATTGGTCCATGCTCCAAAAGTCATCAACCATGCAAAAATAGATGAAATAACATAAGTATCACCTCTCAATATGAAATATATTAATGGATAATAGTGAATTAAGGCATAGAATAGTGATGCAAAATGGACGTATCAGTGTGTACCATGGTATTATATAGAAAGTCATGCTACACTATAAGTTTGCCATGTCAATATTTTGTAAGTAGGTTTTGTCGTCTCATTGGAGCGCTAGCGGAAGCAGCAACGGCGTAGCGACCAATGGTTGGGACCCCAAGTACAAGGCTTTGTTGCAGCGGAAGACTCCCCTACCCCATAAGGATAATGATGAGGATACAATGATAGAGTATGATGATTATACTAGTTTAAGTTGGAAGGAAATATCGAGCCTCATTGAAAAATATCACAAGGTGACTTAATTCCTCGTTGAACATGATACTTTGATTTATAAGAACTTTATACTACCTAAATTATGATTTTATTGTTTGACTAGATTTAATATCCATCGGACTAGCGCCAGTGGGAAGGAGAGGGAGAAGGCGAGGAGTCCGACGTGATGATTTCCCAAGGATGCACGAGGGAGGATTGGGAAGCAGGTGCAATGGACGAGAAGAAGATCATCAAGAAGAGCGCGAAGTTTCCTGTAGAAACCGGAGTGTCCTACGCATATCACCCGGACAATCCGGCCTACCCCAAGACGTGCTCAGTGGCTGCCATTCAGAAGGCCAAATCGAAAGCCACCCGGAATTCTGCAGGAAATTCCAAAGTTTCGCTAGGATCGGACTGTCCGGTGTGCATCACCCGGAGTGTCCATCCCACCAGAATGCCCGACCATCGACGGATCTATTTCGAATCGGCTTGTATTAGTTTGAGTCAGACACGTTTTGTTTCGGTCTTTGGCCATCCCAGCCACCCATATAAGCCCTGTGACGCCCCTTTAGCTCAGTTTAGACCATTTTTAAAGTAAACCCTACATGCGTCAAGTTGCTATTTGAAATCAATTAACTCCCTACACCAAATCGTGTATTTGCTACTATCAATAAAGTATGATTAGTTGATCCATTGAGATTTATTTAATTGCAAGTTTTGTGTGATCTGCTATTCCATTGGGAATTAGAAGATTGCAATACCGCTTCGCGATCAGTTGCTACGTGCGCAAGTGTGTGAAATTGTGAATATTTACAAGGCTTGAAAGTTGTTGCATTGGCATCAGGGATCGATCGAGAGGTTCGTGAGCGACATACAGGTTATCTCCACTCACTATCATCATATAATCACCTCGCTTACCGAGAAGATCGAGCCATCCCATATAAGATAACTCAAGATTTATATTGAACACAAGGAGGGTGTGCAGTTATCTACTCATAGTACCAACCTGTAAAAGCATATTACCAAACCTACGGGTTCACATGCTTAAGTGTCTTCAATATGTTAGAGTGTTTGTTGCATAGATATACAAGATTATATTTATGAGATTTCAATTTTCGTGTCCCTGGTTCGTTAGTTGTACTCAGTTTTCCCTAACCGCTTAGTTTTTCCATACTTTTCCCCTCCCTCTATTTCGAAACCCTCACATGCGCTTGGACGGAGGGATGTCGTTAGGTCAAAGGCTTGACGGTTACATACTGACAGGTGGGCCCATATTAGGCGGGTCCTGCGTTGAGCGTTATGTTACGTCGTGTCGATCATTACATGCTGACAGGTGGGACCAGGATATACGGCAGACCAACCATCCGTCTCTCGCTGACTTGTGGGTCCCGTTTTTCCTGATTGTGTGGCCGGTGCAGCCAATGACAAATGGGGCCGTTCTGTGGGACCGTCGAAGCCAATGAACGATAGGGCCACTATGTGGAGCCGTTTTGTGGGGCCTACGTAGCCAATGACCGGTGGAGCCGTCATTTGGGGCTAGAGGGAGAATTTGCATATTTGCCACGTTTTACTTTGCAACTTGCATATTTGCCATTTTGTGTATCACTAGCATGTGGTAGTCATATGGCAAATATGCAAATTTCAAAGAATTTTTTTGGCAGATATGCAAAATTGGAAAATATGAAATAATTGACAGGTGGAGTCGTGTATGACACGTCGGCTCTCTCTCATCCGCTCCCAGCCCCTAGCCCCGAGCAGCTCCTATCCCACCGGCGGACAAAGCAGCCATCGTCGGTGCATCGGCGCGTCGCCGGATCTGTCCCAAGGCGGTATCAGATGGACTGTCGCGCTGCACCTCAACCATTGCTCCGACACCTATTTCGTCCGCACATATTGTACGTTGGGACATTACTGACCGCAGGCAGGTCTGCCGCCCATCACGACCGGGATTTGGTTCCGTCGCCATAGCTCGATGAACAGTCGTAGAAATTGCTAGTAGTGCTTGCTAAGACCTCTGCTCCTGCTCTGCCCACCCTAATCGATTCGGTTCCCGTAATTTCCTCGATATTGTTGGTGCAAATTAGTCCTCAACGTCTGGTCATAGCGGGTACACTAGCGAGGGTGGGGAATCGATCATGTCATGGACACATTCTCCTTCTCCTACCACGTCGTAAGTGCATGTAGCTCCTTCTCTTTGTACTACCATTGAATTTGAAGTGCTGACATGGCCCATCGGACTGATTCCAATTTAGTTTGTTTTGGGATTGTTACAGTGTGCTATGCAGGCCGATGATCCATGGTACATTGCACACCAAGATGAATCAACTCAGTGGTCTAGCCATAGGATGGATTTGGAGAAGATGGTTGCCAAGTTAGGTGATGAATTGGCCCGTAAAAACCTATTGATATTCGAGCTGAAGTGTACTATCGAGGAAGAATTCAGAGCTTATTCGCAAAGAGAAGTTGACACCTGAGGTTGATCTTATTGTATCTGATCAAGTCGTAGAAAATCTAAAACATGAACTTCAAGTGAAGCGGGGGGATAGTAGATTCATGTGGGCAGTTTTAGTAGTTGTCATCCGTGTCCTAGCAGTTACAGTATGCGGTTGTGGCGAAGGGTGGCACATGTAATGATTAGTTGATAGATAGATAATTTAGCGAGTAGAATTGTTATTCAATAGATGGTTGTGAGTTCCTGCTAATTTAGTTACTTTGCGGTCCCAAAGTTGTCGAGAGAATGCATTGCGGTGCTCGAGTTGCTTGCCACTGGATCTAGGGGTCCCAAAGTGGTCGAGAGAATGCATTGCGGTACCCGAGTTGCTTGCTAATGGATCTAGCGGTCCCAAAGTTGTCGAGAGAATGCATAGCAGGGCCCGAGTTGCTTGCCATTGGATCTAGCTGCCCATAGTTGGCATGCCAAATGCCTAGAGGGTCAAATTGGGACCTATCAGTTTTGAATGTTCTGTCCTTCGTGGCTACCATGTAGAGTTGCAGTGTTGGCGGCAGCATCCATTCCCCATTCCAAAATTGTGGCTGAGATTGTCAATCCAAATTAGTTGACTCAACTTCCTCAAGATACAATCGAATCTAGTCAAATCTAAATCAACTAATTTGGGTTGGAGGGAGTACTACTTATGAATCAACTTTAGATCATATCCACCGTCCTCACTGCTCAAATACATATCAATTTTGATTCGAATCATATATATTTCGATCAAATTTATACAAGCCCACCGGAGATTATTAAAGCAAGTACTACTACTTATGAATCAGCTTTAGAGCATATCCATGGCCTCACAGCTCAAATACATGTCAAATTCATTCAAATCATACATATATTTTAAGTGATGGAATTTTGGTTCAAATTGGGCTTAAATTTGTCCCAATTTTAAGTGGACGTTGAGCTATCCGCCCTCCCTGCCGTATGTGTACTCCAAGAAGTACGGGCAAAGTGCTCCCATCTGTCCTTCACCGTCGATTGCACCTCGACGTGCCAGCCGCGGCCTGCCTCCCACAGCTTCGATTCACGGGGGCTTGATATGCATCGTCGCAGTGATGTTGCGGGTGATGGTTTCAATCGTCTTCGCATCGATGACCACTGTCGGCACCATGACCATAGATGTGAACGGATGATGGCTTTTCTCGGTGTCTTTCATCGATGGCCACTATTGTCACCACCACCGTCGCACTGATGTTGCGGATGATGGCTTCCATCGGTGTCTTTTATTAGCAACAGATCTGAGGATGTGAACGGAAATGAGACAGACAGAGACAGAAATTTCAGACGATTAGATCCTCACCGCCGCACGCTGTTCTAGCAGCCGCGCTTAGACCCGTGGCGCCGCAAGCCGTTCCGACCCCCACGCGTAGGTCTGAGCCACCGTACGTCGATAGGAGGGGAGGAAGATGCGGCTGGTATACGTGCGACAGGGAAACGGAGGGAAAGACCTCGAGCCTGTCGGATCATGATGTATCCGACGGTGGTTGTCCAAGATCCGTGTGACATACATCTCGACCAATCAGAGCGCAACCAAACTAAACGCTAGTTGATGTGGCTGGTATACGTGCGAAAGGGAAATGGAGGGAGAGATATCCAGCTAGTCGGGCTCTCCTCACCGTACAAGGTTAGGTGCGCCCATCGGGAGAGAGACCTCCAACCCGTCAGATCATGATATATCCAACGGTGGTTGGCCAAGATCCGTGTGACATACATCTCGACCAATCAGAGCACTAGCTAAACTAAGACATGAGAGAGGGGAAAAGTGAGGAAAACTTTAGTGGGAGGTGCAAACCGAGGAAAACTTTAGTGGGTGGGGAAAACTGAGTAGAGTTAAGGAAAACAAGGGCGCTCAGATAAAAAATGACCAAGGGAAATTCAAGCTTTTGGCTTAACTAATGACAAATGTGTTATTTGAACAAAATAATCCATCTTGGCCGACATTATATTGTTTGCAAATCAAAGATACACAAATGTGCCAAATTTGGCCTCATTTAGACAAAGTATGTTTTGGGATAGGTTATCTTGGAGGTTGACTCAGTAGAAAGTCATGCATCTTCATATCTAGTAGCTCATTCCAAGAAGTGGTTTAGGGGAGAGGTCCATTTCGCTTTATTTCCTTTTCCTTTATTATTCATGCTAGGTTTTAGTTAACATAACAAGACTCCATGTGAAGGTTGCACTATGTTTTGACTTCTTTTTTGAATTAAACTAACCCTAAAACCATTTATTTGAATTTAATCACTTAGAAAAAGAAAAATGTGGCTGATTATAAGTAAATCCAAAATTTCCAATTTCATATGGTAAATCAATCTAGAATACACAAGTGCGCCAAATTTTGGATCAGTTGGTGAATGTTTGCTATGATTTAAGCCATAAACTAGCTAAACCCCATGTGTTGACCAAATGTCGAGGGCAAAACTGAGCAGTGCTAAGCAACTAGGTGCATGACAATAGAAACTTGCAATAACACATACATTATGGGGTTATCCAACATACAAACTTGGAAGTGTCACAAACATTGACAGTAGTTCAAATTCAATACAAATATTGACATTAGTTCAAATTCATCATACAAATTCAAATTAATAATTCAAATACATTTTTTCTTGCTCCTAGTGTTTTTCACTAGAATATTCTCGGAGTTCACCACCTTGCTCCGGGTGATCCCGGCTGGAATATTCTTAGAGTCCACCACCAGCTTCTTCCATTTGTTCCATTTGTTCTTTTTCTCTGCATCAAATGAATCAAGTGCTTCAGTCTGTCATACAATTGGTTCAACCATGTTTCGATTCATTGGTTCATACGGTTCAAAACGCATTGGCATCATTTCTTCAATATCCTCTTGTGTAATTCCTTTACTTTTAAACTCTACTTCTAATGAATAAATTGCTTCAATCTCCCATGAATTTGGTGCAATCTCCCCTTCATTTGGTTCAATCTCCTCTCGATCCATTGGTTCAATCTCCCCTGCATCTAGTTCAATGTCCCCTATATCTGGTTCAATCTCCTCTCGATCCATTGGTTCAATCTATAATATATCCATTGCTTCATTCTCCTCTCGTTCAGATATTTCATTCTCATCTGCATTTGCTACTCCCGCCTAATCATCCATTCCATAAGCTCGGTCCACTGCATTTTAACAACGCCTAGCAATGTGCCCTAGGATCCCACAACGTTTGCACTTACATCGTCGAGGTGGTGCACCACCCTCTACACTAGCTCTCATCATATTCTTACTTGGCCTACCTGCTGGTCTAGTAAAAACTAGAGGGTATAGCTTGAAGCCTGGATTCACTTCGATCCATTGGTCTTTTCCCAACAAGGCTGGAACATTCTGAGCATATGCTTCCCTAAATTTGGCAACGGAGAAATACTCTGACACGTACTGATCAACTTCACCCTCTTCACCTCCTAGAACACCCATAGAAAACTATGCATGTATGCAGGGTTTCCCACGGAGCTGCCATTCCCTACAATGGCATGTCCTGTCAGCCAAACTCACTGGATACCTCCATTGCCTATCTTTACTATCAGTGTACATTACCTCAGCCTCTATTCATTTTCTAATGTATTTCATCTTCAATTGTTTTGCCCTGGCATGCAATGCCTTAATCAAAGATGGGAGGATGAGATGGCCAACATATACTGTTGATGCAATTCTTTGACGCAAATCGATCTTTATCATGATCATCTGCCTAATCTTATTAAATATTTGCCATATCATAAGCCCTTTCAATGAATTGACCTTTGCATTGAAACTCTCTGCAAGGTTATTTGTCACATAGTCTACCTTGCAAATTTCATTGAATTGGCTTTTTGACCACACCATTCCATGATGTGCATCCAAGTACTTCTTCACCGCAGGTTTTTAATTATACAACACTTCCAAATGATACATATGCTTCCTCAAACTGCATGTGTATGAAGCTGGCTATAGGTTGTCAGTATAAACTTTACGCTTGAATTTCTTTGTAAGATTCTGCACTAAGTGTCGCATACATTTCCAATGCTCCACTTTGGGGAATACTGCTTCTACAACTTTCTCCAAACCTTTGCAAGCGTCCGTGTGGATAGTAAGTCATGGTGGATGACCTATAAGATCGCGCAAATTCTCCAGAAACCAAGTCCAACTTTCCTCTGACTCAATCTCCAAAACTCCAAAAACAATAGAGAACATCCAATTGTGGCCATCAACTGCAGTAGCAACTACTAGCTATCTTTTAAATCTGCCATGAAGAGTTGTTGCATCCACGACCAAATAAGGCTTGCAACCATCCAGATACCCTTGCGAGCAAGCTTTGAAACAAACAAAAGCCCTTCTAAAGCACCCCTTCTCCATTGTCTTCCCTCTTATTTTGTACTGAACTGTATTCCTGTCTATCTATATAACAATACCTGGACTAGCCATCTCCACTTTAGCTTTGAAGCTGTAAAGCAACTGAAAACTTTCATTCCATGAACCATTGATCCTATCGAGCCATTTTCTTTGCATAGAACATCCTCATGTAAGGTACTGTAATATTAAACTTTTCAGAAACTTTTTTTATGAGCGTTATTGCACCAAGTGATGGGTTCGCTCTCATCCAATCCATGATTGCATCTGCCAACCACCTACCCTTTGCTAGTTTTATTTTATCCTTTGGCTATCCCCCTTGAGGTGGACAAGAATGTTCGAATTGGTTACCTTTTATCTGAAACATAATGAAAATGTCAGGTACAGTTAACAAATTCTACACAATGATCTAAAATACACAACTGGCTGTAATACCTGAACCAAACTGCTCCTGAGCTTAGTGGATGCGTGCATCCTCCACCTACACCTCTTGTATGCGCACTTCACTGTGAACCTTGCTGGCTCACCCTTAATAACAACATAATCATTATTGGTGCAGATGCAATATGTAGTAAAGGAATTACGATAGTCCCGCATCGTTTCAAATATGGTGCCTTCTGAAATCTTAGGATCGTTCCTACCCCACTCAATTACTGGCAAGTCCTCACCATCGTCCTCGGCTAAAACGAGACTGTCATTGTTCTCCTCGTTCTCTTCTTCATTAGTGTCATCAAATCTGGCACCGTGGGCCAATTCCTCCGTGTATTGATCCTCTAGTGCCTTTTTACTGAATCTATCTACCAATTCAGGAACATCAACTCATCCTCATCACCTAGTGGAGGCGCTCCCTCGGCAAGCTTGATATGTCCAAAACGTATCTACTTTCCCGAACACTTTTGCTATTGTTTCTCCTCTATACTTGTGTGATTTGGATACAACTAAGACGGATTGACGTTGTTTTCAGCAGAATTGCCTTGGTGTCTACTTTTTGTGCAGAAAATCAACTATCAGGAAAAATCCCGGAAAAGATGCCAAAAATCCTATTTCACCCGAAGACTCCAGGAGCCAGAATACGAGACGGAGAAGAGCCAGGGGGTGGCCACACCACCTGGTGGCGCGGGCCAGGCCAGGCCGCGCCAGGGGGTGGTGTGGGCCCCCTAGGCACCCCCTCGGCCTCTCTCTTCGCCTATAAGGAGCCTTCTGACCTAAAAACTTCGGGGGGGTCGATGTTTTTCCAGAAGGAGTTCTGCTCCCCGCCACCACCAGATTCCACGAAACAGCACCAGAAACTCCGTTTTGGCACCCTGCCGGGACGGGTAATTGGAGGAGATCATCGCCATCATCATCACCATCGCTTCTCCATCGACCATCCATGTTTCCCCCATCTATGAGTGAGTAATCCCCCGCTGTAGGCTATGGGGATGGTAGGGATTGAATGAGATCGTTCATGTAATGGCATCAGATTGTTAGGGCATGGTGCCTAGTATCTTTTATTAGTGCTTTATGACTTTGTTGCGACTTGTTGTGCTTAATGCTTATCACTAGGGCCCGAGTGCCATGATTTTAGATCTGAACATGTTATTGATTCATGATGATAGTATTGTTTATGATCTTACCTGCAAGTTGTATACACACGTTGTTGTCCGGAACCAATGGCCCCGAAGTGACAGAAATCGGGATAACCAGAGGGAATGGCTTTGATGTGAGGATCACATGTGTTCACGGAGTGTTAATGCTTTGCTACGGTGCTCTATTAAAAGGAGCACCTTAATTGCCAGTAGTTCCCTTGAGGCCCCGCTGCAAACGGACTGGCAGGACAAAAGATGTTGTGCAAGTTCTCATTGTGAGCATGTATGACTATATATGGAACACATGCCTAGGATTATCTAGTACTTGGATGCTTTATATTATTTATCTGCAATTGCCCTATATTCTGATTGCTATGTGAATTGTCTTGTCCATGCAATGCCCGTCCATCCATCCCTATGCCTACCGCACTCGAATCCCACTGTTTACTGCTATTGTTACTGCTGTCTTTACTTTACTACTGTTGCTACTTTGCTATTCCTACTACAAAACTATTGCTACTGATAAACTGTTGTGAGCAAGATTGTTTCCAGGTGCAGCTGAATTGATAACTCAGTTTTTAAGGCTTATAAATATTCTTTGGCTCCCCTTGTGTCGAATCAATAAATTGGGTTTCACTTCCCTCGAAAATACTGCGATACACCCCCTATACTTGTCAAAGATTGGAATTAATGGCTAAAATAAGTAAGAACTATGAAGATTGGACTCCTCCTAAACAAGCTATACCTGAAGTAATTGTACCTGAACCTACTATTCCGGTGCCTATTCCAACATCAAAGAAGAGGGGAGTTACTGAATTAAATGATGAAGTGATGAAGGAAGCTAAGAAATGTCTTAAGCAGAAGGGAATTAAAGCTGCAGATGTCAAGAATTTACCTCCTATAGAAGAATTATGTAAGCCTATTCCCTACTCTTCCACTATTGAGGTACACTCTCTCCAACACTTTGATGAAGGCGATATCCCTTACTCTAAACCTCCTGATCAATGCTTAGAAGAATTCGATATCTTTATTGTTAAGCAAGATAACTTTAATAAAAGGGTGCAAAATCATCTAATGGAAAACACTAGAGCTATTGTTGAGTTGAAAGATATTGTGGAAAGAATCTCTAATGATGTTAAAATGATTGTTAAACACTTTCAAATGGTTCAAACTCAAATAGATCAGCTCGTTAAAGTGCAAAACGACTTGCTAGTTAATGCTGCTAAAGAAAAACCTGCTTATGAAATTAGAACTAGAAGTGCTGCTGCTACCTAGGATCCTCTATATCCTGAGGGGCATCCCAAAAGAATTGAGCAGGATTCTCAACAAGATGAAAATAGTGGTTCTACTCGTAAGAAAAGGAAAAAGAAACATAAAACTGTTGTAGAACCCTCTGAACCTGCTATAGATCCTAATAGTATATCTATCTCTGATGCTGAAACTGAAAGTGGTAATGAAGAAAATGAAGTTCCTAATGAAGAAAAAGTTGAAGAAGAACCTGAAAACCACACTAAGAATACTAAATACACCAAAGAAGATTTTATTGCTAAGAAACATGGTAGTGAAAGAGAACCTTGGATCCAAAAACCTATGCCTTTTCCTGATAAGAAACTATGGCATCCCGCTAAAACCACTACTAGAAAATCGCTGTGTTTTTATGCATTGCATCATCATGACAGCATGGTCATGTTATCGTGCTACATTGCATTAGAGCATCGTCATTCATATTGCATTTGCTTGTCTAAATCTATTTTCTAAAAGCCTATATTTGTTTTCTAAATGTCCCCTGTCTTTATTTCAAATTAAAACTCCGGTCTTTTCTGAATATTTTATTTTGTCTAAAAACTATTTACAAAAGTCTTATTGAATTAAAACAAAAAAAATATTTTGTACCAGGGGAGGCAGCCCGGCCGGTTGGCCAGACCACCTACTACCCCGGAAGGCCCGACCCAAGCCAAACCCTAATCTAAATTGACCCGACCCAGTCCCTAAGCCACACCTAACCCTAGCCAGCCTCACCCGCCGCCACTTACCTGGACGCCGCACACGTTGGCATGCAACGCACCACACATACACGCACGTACCGCGTAGCATCAGCGCGCACAGCAACCGCCACGCCCAGTCACTCGCACGCAGCCGCGACGTGCTCCACCCTGCCTCCGGCCCCACACGCCACCCACCGCGTGGCACACCCCGCACCAACTTCCGTGCACCTCACACACGTAGCGCACGGACACGTTCTGACCGCGCCCCCTCCACGCGACCCCCATGTCCCTCGATCGCCTCCCCTCGTCTCCATCGCGACCGCGCCCTTGTCGCGTTCTTCCCGTGCCCTGCTCCTCTTCGCCTCCCAGAGCCGAGCTTCACGCCGCCGCCGGCCCTGCCGTACCCCTCCTCCTCGCCTGCGCTCCACCGCCCCGCGCTCGGCCAGCGGGTCGCCAACCTCGCCGCCTCCACCCTGCTTCTCCTCTCCTCTCTCCGCCGCCAGCACCGTGCCCGGCCCACAGAGCTCCACCGCGCCGAGCCCCGAGCGCCGCCCTCCTCCGAGCATGCCGCTAGCACCGGCTTCCCCCGCTCCATCCTTGCGCCGTTCTCCACGGACCCTCACCGTCCTAGCCTCCCTCGGGCCCTATCGTCCCCGAGCCTGAGCCCTTCCCCACGCCGCCAGCCGCCGTGTCCTCGACCTTCCTGCTCTTCTCCGGCAGCCCCGCGCGCCCCAGGCCTCTTCAAGCTCTGCATCGCGTTGCCGCCCTTGGAGCCTCTCTAGCGCCGGCCCGCCTGGCAGTGCAGCATCACCGCCCTGGGTCGTCATCGGCCGTTGTCCTCCTCCCCAAGCACGCCTTCCTCTGCCTCGTGTCGCGTCTGCAGCGGAGCTGGCCACCGCCGCCCCTCTGCACGTCCTCGCCTTCCCTAGCCCTCCTCTACAGGTTCCGACCATCATCCTGCTGTCCATGCGCGGGCCTACCGTCTTCAGGCATGAGCGCGCGTGCAGACCCGTTTCATGTGTTGTCGATGTACAGATGCCCGAAAACCAAGCAAGCGGATGGTGGCGACGAATGGCTCTCCAAGATCTGCCCAAAACTCGCAAGATCTTTGCAACCGGTGTCTCGCTCGTGAGCCATGAGCCCATGAAGATCTTCGTGATGACAAGTTCGACACATCGATAGAAGAACTTCCACCAGGATGTTCGATACCACTCGCACGACGGACACGGATGTGCCTAAGTTTGCCACCGAGCCCTCCATGTTCTACAACCGATCCTCGTCATACAAGAACGACCCCAAACCAAGATCGCCCACAACCACCGACAAGATCTCCGATCCGACCCATCGGCAAGTTCGCCTCGAGGAGCCGCATGAACCGAGGATTCCGACAAGTTCTTCCGCGCCGACAAGACCGGCTCGATGCCGATGGTTTCGACGGTTGAACATGGCGCCACCTAAGACCTCCGACACGGGTAGACCCAAGTCCTTCGAGGTGGAATCGACAAGATCCACACGGAATGACAATATCTTCTCTTGATGACAAGGCCGCCGGTGGCGGGAAAAGTTCACCTCCAACAATCAAAGCCGTGGAACTGACAAGTTCACCTACCTGGACACCGTGCGACAATATCTACTTCACGGATTCTGAAGATCCCCGGAACACCAAGTTCTTCATCCCGAATGCCAAGACCGACCCGATACGTGGACCCGACAAGATCTTCGCGACGACAAGATCGACACCGACCAGGGTGAATCCGATGCGCCCCGACGCCAAACCAAGTCCTTCTTCCCGGAACGCTAAGTTCTCCTTCCGTTGTCCGAGACCGATCCCGTCGAACCGTTCCCCCATCAAACCCTGAGACCAGACCCCGAACCCCCCGGAACCCAAGATCTCCCGAACCCAGATGTGTGAACCTTTTCCCGAGCCACTATTTTATAAATGCTATATATAAAACTTGTTGCATATCAATTGTTCATCTCGAATGCATATCATGTGGTTTGGGGGTATTATGCCGATTCACCTCATAATTAAATATGGAGTCTATATGCGGGCTATTCTAGTCTTATTCCGGACTCCATTTAAATTTGTGTAGCGAACCGATACCATGTTTCACCCTGTTAATACAACATTTAAATTGCGGGGGTTCTAAATAACTTGAACCGTGTAATTAATTATCGGGACCCCGGTTCCGCTTAATATTGCCTAATTGCACCGCATCTGTGCCATGCCATGCATCATATCATAATCATGCCGGATCTTCTGCCGTAGTATTAAATATTTGTATCCGGTGTTTCTGCTAGTGTTTGCTTCTTCGCGGATTAGGCCGATGAGTTGATGCGAGTATCGACAAGTTCTCCGGATATGAACCTTCGGCCGTGTTTCCCAGGCGAGCATCTCTCCCCCTTCTACCTATTTTGAATTTATAGTCTTTATTTCCTCATGTTGATCTATTGCTATCCGTGTCGCGATGCTTTAGTTTCCGTACACCAGTTATATCACGTGCAGCCTGTATATTGCCTTGGACACCTCCTATTACCTGTTGTTTGGTAGATAGCTGGCCTTGCGAGTCATAGTTGCTTGCTCAGGTGCGATCTTGTGTTGTCGAGTACCACAGTTGTTGGAATGCTGGCAGATGTTTATGGTGGAGTTGATCATGGCTTTAATTACAACTTGATATTAAAATTGCTAGATATAACTAATGCAGAGGCATCGATGGGCAATAGATGTTATTTGTTTCTTCCACGCTCATTTGTGTCCCGTAGGACCCCGAGTACTTGATACCTGTTCCTTGACTATCGCACTATCCGCATATGGGACCATGAATCCCCTTAGCCAGAGCTTGATTCATTTCTTATTTCTTGGGGCCACAAACTAGTTTGGGGCTTTATTACTATCCTGTACTTATGCCATGCTTTACTGCTTTATTTACGATTGTGCATGGAGCACATGTACTGTTTAGGACCGTGACACGTTTTCGCTGTATCGACAAGCCTAGTCACACTTTCGGGTTCCCAGTCGTTTACAGCCATCCACACAAACCTTGGGTCCGTCTCGGAGCCGGCCAACTTCATTGCGGGTAGCTTAATGGGGTGGCCCCCTGAAATATTTTATGAATCCTGTGATTGCTTTGTCGTGAAAGCCTCGTTGGGTTTTGAGTTGGTTTTTCCGAGGTTGATCGTGTGTGTGTTGCTATTTGTGCACCCCTGCAGGGTAAATCTTTCTGAAAGCCGTGTCCGCGGTTATGGACGACTTGGAGCACAGTATCTCGATCATAGACAAGCATAACTAAAGTAGTGCTATAAATTTGACTTAATATGTGACTAGTAATCAGATTCAAATACAATGGAATGGATATTAAAAAAAATGCCAACAACTGGTGGAGCTGGGGTTCCTTGTGTCTTGTTATGTCTTCCTAGTAAGTATTGCAACTCTAATGGAATGTGATAAAAGTGCCAACAACTGCTGGGTTTTGGGATTCCTCAGGACAATTATATCTGACTAGTAAATGTTCCAACTATCATGGAATGGTTAATTAAAACTGCCCACTACTTATGCTACAGGATGACTCATGCTATCCATATCTGATTAGTAAGTGCTGCAACTATAATGGAATGAGTAAAACTGCCAACTGTGTGAGTTCCTTGGTCCGACTTCCTCATTTGGTCTCGAGGGGGAAATACCAGGATAGGTATGTTTGGTGTTAGTATCAGGTAGGACCCGAATAGGTCTTTCTTACCCCTCTCTAATAGCCGACAGATGTATCAAGTCTCTATAGGTTGTTTAGTGCCGCTGTGCTGCCGCTTCAGTCCACCATACCTATGTAGGCGAGAGCCGCCAAATTCTAGCCTCGCCGTGTACTGGCCTCAGTACTGACACTCCTCTTTTTCTTTTGCCCTTTGTCGGCACCCCCTTTTGTTTTAGCAGGTTTGAGATCGACGTTGTTAGCAGGGTTACCCTTCCGGCTTGGCCTGGGCAGGATTATGGACACCATTGGTTATTCTTCAGGGCTCTTAGCCCCATTTGCATCTTGTCCGTACTCGAACGTTGTATCGTTTTCAAGGTGATTTGGATCTTTGTGTTGTATATCTGTATTCTTGACTCGTTGAGTCGCTATTGTATATATATCTGTTCTGTGGGTCCCATCGAGGACTGTTGTGTAATGGTATTACTTCGTTTTCCACCCGCACGAAAGTGCCTGGTGGGCGTCCTTGAATCGTTTCTATGCGGGTTTGGCGGAAAGAGCTAAAACTTGCATAGGGCCGATTCGAGGGTGTTACAGAAACACAAGTCAAAGGAAGATGAACATTATAATAAGTTTTGTGAGTGGATGAAGCCTTTATTCTTGCAAATTCCTTTGACTGATGCTATTAAATTGCCTCCTTACTCAAAGTATATGAAGGACATTGTCTCGAATAAAAGGAAGATCCCTAATGAAGAAATTTCTACTTTGCTTGCTAATTATTCCTTCAATGGCAAGGTTCCTAAGAAACTTGGAGACCCAGGGATTCCAACTATCCCTTGGTCTATTAAGAATAGTTATGTTAGAACTGCTTTGTGTGATTTGGGAGCTGGAGTTAGTGTTATGCCTTTCTCTCTCTATAAGAGGCCTCAGCTTGAAAATTTGATACCAACTGATATATCTTTGCAAATGGCTGATAAATCTACCACTATTCTTGTGGGTATATGTGAGGATGTACCTGTTCAAGTGGCTCATAATGGCTTGATATTAACTGATTTTGTTGTGCTTGAAATGCCTGAAGATGATAATATGTCTATTATTCTTGGGAGACCTTTTCTTAATACTGCAGGAGCTGTTATTAATTTTAATCAAGGAAAGGTGACTTTCAATGTTAATGACAAGGAACATACTGTCTATTTCCCCAAGAAGATTGAAAAGACTTATGGTTTGAATTCAATTGAACATGTTGAGGGCATTCAAGTTGGAGAAATATATTGTCCCATACCAAGAGAAAAATTTGAAACTATTATGATTGCGACCATTGCTATCAAGGTTGAGGTAACATAATCATTAGTGGAATACAAAGTTTTGTCTCATATGCAAATGTTTTGGTAGCAAGAATTTATCAACCTTGTTAACAAAAGGATTCCATTGAACAAAATAATGTTTTCATTATGATTATCTCCGTTTATTTCTACCCTTTGCATTTTAGTTTTTGCTTTCATTTAGTTTAATTTTTGTTGTTAGTTGCTTGCATGTTAGAGTGTCTTAGAACTTCTATAGTTCTAGGTTTGTTTTGTCCTTGCATCATGTTTCCAAAAGAAAAAAAAATCTGTCTGTCAGAAAAATCATTCTTCTATTTTCTGAAAAATGCTCAAAAATAAAGTGTCTCGAAAAATTCCAGAAAATACATATTAATTTTTTACGTGAAAAAAGGGGCAGAGGAGTACCTAGGAGGTACTAGAGGGGCCCACCAGGCAGGCACACCACATGGTGGCGCGGCCAGCCCTGGGTGGCACCATGCCCTGGTGTGGGCCACCCCTGACACCCCACTAACTCTCTCACCTGCCACTTTCTTCTCTCTCCCGAGTAAGCTCCAGTTCATTGCTCAAAATCGCGTTTTTGCTGTGCTTGCTCTCGATTTTTTCGATCTCCTTGCTCAGCCCATCTTTCTTGCTGAAATATGGAGCATTTGTTCCTTGGTATGTGACTCCTCCCCTTGTCCAAGTAGATTTGTGTTTAGTGGATTATTTCTTGAGTATTTTGCTGTTGTAGGTGACTGGTTATGAGAGCTTGTAAGCTTGCTTGATGCTTAGAGATATAGTTTTTATGCATGTTTAGGCTTCTTACAAGTCCCTATGAGTAGAATCCTTCATTATATTTACTTTGCAATCACTTGTTTAATAGGTGTTTAAATTTCAGAATGGAAGATGAGTGAATACCACCTAAACCAACATGAGCTTTGGGTGTCTGAGGTCATGAAGGTCCACCGGGAGGAGGAAGCTTTTCCCTCCATTTATCCATGCTCTGAGTTCATGAGAGCTGCAGGAATTCTACAAGATTTCCACACTTTGGTTTCTAATGCAGGGTTAGAGCACTTTTTGGAAGATGAACCTTGTCAATTCGTGAAGCTAACCATGTTTGTGGTGCAGGATTTCCAATTTAGTCACTCTTTTCCTAACCCCATGGTCCATTACAAAATTTACAATATTGCTGTCAACCTTTCTCTTGATGATTTTTGTGCAGCTATTAAGGTACCTTAATGGGGATCATGTAGGAAGATTAAGGAGAGACCTGAACCACTCATGGATTTATATGCAGAAATTTGCCAAGGGAGTAGCTTCTTGAAGGAGAGTGGAAAAATCCGTAACATTCATCTTCCCTCCATTCGCTACTTTGCCTACTTTATTGCCAAGTGTGTTCTTGCTCGGAAAACTGCCAATAAGTTATCTTCATTTGATCTAGCATTTATCTCTGCTGCTCTTAGACGAGATAGGTCTTACAACTTGGGTGCTTTCATAGCTTTCCGTCTTGCTGCTAACCGTGAGAAAGGTGGAATTTGTGGAGGCCTCATTGCTTCTCGTTTACTAGCATTGCATGGTTTAGTGCCTCATCATCTAGACCTACAGTTTCCCATAGAAAGGCTTGATCTTAATTCCATGATACAGCATAAATTTGTTTCCTCGTGGGCTAGTATGAGTGAGTTATCTTATGAAATAACCTTTCTCAAAGCTGGTTGGAGAAAGAGCAAGTCCGAGCGTGTTGTTCTTTTGCCTGCACCTGTTTTGTTTAACCTTGATAACAGGGAAGGATGGCCCCTCACCGAGGAGGAGCTTGACACGTACTTGGGAGAGCTCTCCCAACAGGAGCAGGACACTAGAAGGGAAGTCACGGATGATTCGGTCCAGCCCTCGAATGAGGGAGAATCTTCATATCAGCAGCCCGCTTATGATTGGGGAGCTTCTTCTTATTCTCATGGGCCCAGCTACGACCATTCCTACCAAGATCCGCCCGCGTGGAACCCCTATTCGTACATGGATTGATACCCACTTAGGCCAAAAGCCTAAGCTTGGGGGAGGTACGCCGACACCGCACTCATCTTCATATCATGTTGTGTTGGTACTTTATATATTCATGTTTTCGTTCTCTTTTTAGTTTTCGTTCTTCTTTTGCTTTTGCTTTCTAAAAACACAAAAAGACCAAAAATATTTCTGTTGTTTCTCTTTGGTTTGCTTCTTCTTTTTGCCTTGGTTTGTTTTTCCCTTTTTGCTTTGTTTGAACTATTCGAAAAACCCAAAAAGATTTTGCTTTGCTTGTTTTTCCCTTTTGGTTCTTGTTTAAAAATCGAAAACACCAAAAATATTTGTCGTTGTTCTTTGGTTTTGTGAGTTTGCTACAGGATTCAGCAGTCCTCAGTGGAATATTGGTTTCATATTATTATTCAAGCCACACAAGTGAAGAGCAATAATGAGGATTAATGACAACTTGAGGCGTGGTAAGAGGCTAGTAACGAACTCTATTTGACGAGGGTTTAACTCATCAATGCCCATTGTTATGGACTTGGGTTTTGGAGAAGGAGGGAGCGCTGGAGACATCTATCGGCTAGCAAACAAGCACATAGGGGACAAAGATTTACCCAGGTTCAGGCCTCGTAGAGGTCCCTACTCCTGCTTGTCTGCTCGTGGAATTATCGAGGGAGTCGAAAGTTCCAATGGTGCGCAGATGCAATCTGGCGAGGGTTATGGAAACTAGGGTTGTCTGTCTTCCTCGCCGCCCCCTCCTAGCCTTTATATAGATAGGCTAGGTCTCGGGTAGTAGGACGAGTCGGTTACAAGTTAGGGTTTTTCCCTTTCAAACTTTCTATCTTTAGCTTCTTCTTGTTCTTCAAGCAATCGAGAGTCCGCAGGTTACTCGAGTCCTTTCATCCGGGCCCTGGCGACACTGTGGGCCTGTGCGTATTTAGACTGTATATACCAAGCTCGAGTACCTGTAGGGTATACCCATGTCAGTAGCCCCCGAGTGTCCAGTGGAATCGCAGATTCGACTGGGGACTTTTTGAAGTCTTCGAGTGCTTGATTCAGTACATTTTGACTGCTTTTATTTGTGTCATAGGGATTGTTGATGTACGTGCCTGATATAACCGAAGTATCGGTATCAGTTAACCACCTTAGGGTGAAACATAGCAATCTACTCGAACTCGAGTCCCCGGACTCGAATCCAGAAAAGTGCTGGTGTAATTCGACTCAGGCCGCGGAGGTCTTACAGGAGTTGAATTCCAGATATACGGGTGTGAGCACTCGATGCGTCCGTCAAGGCATGTTCATCGTGCCTGTAGGCACGGATATATTTCTGGTAGTGCGCAGCTAAATGCGTTGCCAGGCCTTATTCAGGTCTTACCTTCACGGTGTAAGCGCGACATCCGAAATTTATCATCGCAGAGACGATTCGGGTGACCCAGGAGACACAGTCTCTTTGTAGGGAAATTATGAGGCGGTGTCGCCATAAGCTTCGAGTGCGAATGTTATCAACACATAGTTTTCTGTATAAACAATCATAGGGTGCGCGACCAGCGCTCCCTATGGGAGTATCCCCCGAGTGCCGTGTTGAGTCGAAGACTCAGGCAGGGACTAAATAACTTTTGCGACTGTTGTCGTCTTTTGCTTGTTTGTTTCAGTTGAATTTGTTTCCGACGCTCCCTATGGGAGTAACCCATGTCCATAGTCGAACCGTATTTCGAGTGGTTGGGTTTTTGTTTTGATTGTCCTTGTTCCTACAAAAAGAAAAGAAAATTGTAGGGTGCGCGGCCAGCGCTCCCTATGGGAGTAGCCTCCGAGTGCTTGGTGGAGTCGAAGACTCCAACAAAGACTAAAGTAGTCAATTTTTTCCATTGCGTAGCTTTGATGACGTCAGTGCTGATGCTTGTATGACCTTAGTTGCCCGTGTGAGCGAGTTTGACGGGACGTGACGAGCGGTGGGTCCCACTTCCTGACTTTGATTTGACTGGGCGTGCGTAATCTTTATTTTAACTGCACCTCCTCGATTTCCGTGCGTAATGGGAGTAGTGGAGGGACGGTTCGTGCTTCTCCTTCTCCACGTGTCAAACACGATGTGTGCCATGCGTCCAATAGGGTTTTTCTGAGACGTTGGATTGCATCTTCCAGGGGTTAAGTAGCGGTGTTATGGTGGTAATTTCCCATCTGTGCTCTTTCTTCCTTGCTGCCATCGCCATTGCTTCTGCTCCTCTGCTTTCTCTTGCGTCTGTCTCCTCCACGACGCTGGACCAGCTCCGCTCGTTCCCGAGCTACTTCCTTCACTCACATCGCCGTCGTGTAATGGGGAAGAAGAAGGGAGGCGCCGTCGCTGATTCCGCGACCACTATTGCCGCGGCGAAGAAGAAGGGCAGCTCCGCCGCTGCGGGCACCAGCGCCACCGCCCGAGGGAAGAAAAAGGTCGCGGGCACCCGCGTTACGAATGGTGCTTGGCGCCCTTCCATCATCAAGGCGTCTGATCTCCGTCTTCTTCGCCAAGACGGAGTGATCTCCGCAGCAGTCGCTGATGCGCGCGTCCCCAGCGGTGAGACCATTCCTGCTCCTCCCGCTGGTTTTCGAGTGATGTTTCTTGCATTCATCATTCGCGGTCTTTCCTTGCCTCTTCACCCCTTTTTTAGGGGTCTTCTTTGTTTCTATGGGCTCCAGCTCCATCAGCTGTCCCCAAATTCGATCCTCCACATCTCTTGCTTCATCACTCTTTGCGAGTGCTGGCTCGGCATCGAGCCACATTTTGGGGTTTTCAAGCGCATCTTTAAATTGAAGCGCCAGTCCGCATCTGGCTCTTTAGTTTATGACGTAGGTGGTTGCAGAATTCACGTCGACCCATCCGCCACCTACTTCGACATCAAGCACACCAAGTCCATCCAGGGATGGAGGGACAAATGGTTCTATATCCATGATCAGAAGGCCAAAGATGAGCACTTTGGACTCGCGCCCTTTGATCCCGCAACTCCATGCAAGAAGATGCGTTCCTGGAAGAACGTAGTTATGCCTGGCGAACTCGCGGAGACAGACGTGCTGTATCAACGCGTCTGCGACCTCGAGAGCTGCATAGGCAAAGAAGAGGGACGCTGCGCCCTCATCCGAACTTGGCTGCGCCGTCGCGTCCAACCCCTTCAAGCCAGAGTCCATCCCATGTTTCAATGGGCTGGCGTTGATGATGCCACTCGTGTGTCTGCCGATGGCATGTCCGCGAGTGAGGTGGATAAGAGGGTTCGACTGGTCACGAAGTACACTAGCAAGGATGTGCTTCCTAGTGAGCCAGTTGTTCCTCCCTTTGATGCTTCGAATCCTCCTCCTGAGGTATAGTTATGCTACGTAGTAGCTTATTTTGTCGATTGCTTTTTCTATTGCTTGCTTGTTTTTTGCTAATCTTTGGTGTCTGTATGCAGGATTGGGTGGTGTCGCCTTGTATGCCCCCTCTCCCTGAGGGGATTATTCCTCACGAAGCTTTGGAAGAGGACGAGTCTGAGTCGACTGTCCCTTCTTATGTGGAAGAGGAAGCCCCCGAGTCCGAAAGTCCGGATACTCGCAAGCATTCGCGTAGCGAGGATTCTGACGCGTCGTCTCTGTCGACTCCAGAAGGTACGGCCGTTGGTGCGGAGTCGCCAATTCCTGCCGTTCCTATGAGGGCCGTGGCACCGTCTTCCCGCAAGAAGATGCGATTTCCTAAGGAATCTTCGTCGGAGTCGGTGGAGGCGACGTTTAATTTTGACAAGTTTGACTGATAAGTTTCGAGTTCATTTGTTCTTCTCTGTTTTCTTCTTGTTGGCTTTGCCCTGGAGTTTTCCCTTACTCAAGGTGGGTATTGTGTTGTAATAAAGAGGCGTTGTCATCTTCTGGCGATGTCGAGTTTTTGAAGGAATCATGAGTCGCGACCTCAAGGGCCAAGGTCGAGGTCGAGGGCGCTCCTTCCCCTCCAGTGGTGGCCCACTCCAGGCACAATTCTTCCAGCTCTCCTCATGTAGGGGAGCATCGAATGGTTGCTCGGATGACGGTACAACAAACATCTTCGGAGTCATTGGAGGACCATGTAAGTATAGCTTTTCTACTTTTTAGTGTTGCAGTCGACGTTATCTGTTGCCTCCGCTGATTCTTTGTTTGTGCGACAGCTCCTTGTAAAGGAAGCCGCGCAAGTGGCAGAGCAGGTGATGGCGATGGGCCGTCAGCATGCAATGCTGGAGATGCGTCACCGCGCGGTTGAAAGTGAGTGTTCTACACTTATTCTTTTTCATCTTCTCCTTTTGGTATAGTCGATTGATAATCAACTTTTGATTGCCGTGTAGCTGAACATAATTCCTTACTGCGTAACGTCGCCACCTTGGAGAAAACACTTGCCGCGGCTGTGAAGGGTCGCGACGAGGCAATCGCAGCTCGTGACGAGGCACAGAAGCGCGAAGAGGATCTGCGTGCCTCCTTTGCGGCCAGGGAAAAGTTGTTCGAAGAGCAACTATTCTCAATCGCCAAGGCTCTCTCAGGTACCTTTGCTTGTGGATATTGTTGTCCTTCTCTGCATCTCATGTTTTTGTTGGTGGCGCTAAAGTTTTGGTTTGTGTGTGGGTTCATGTACAGATGCTGGCGATTTGAGCTTTGACCCGTAGGCCCTTCATCACGATGACGCTTTGGCAGGCGCGGTGTCTGCAGTCGAGGACCGTAGCGCCGCCGTCCAAGGTACACTTTCCAAGGCCAAGGTCGCCCTCAGTTGCCTCTGGGAGGAGTTGATGCTGAAGGCGGAGCTGATCGATAACATGGACGAGCTGGTGGAGTCACTCGCCGGTAGTGTGCCTTCCACCTACAAGAACTCTCTCCGCGCAGCTGGCGCGTCCATGTCACTCGCCATGGTGCAGGCCCACGGAGCCGACATCGATCCTTCCGCGGTGTCAAAGGCGATGCCTGTTGGCGCGGATGGTCAGCAGGTAGTCTTCGCTCCTTTTGCGACTGCCTGTGCCAAATATGGGCATCACTTGATAAATACTGTTGCAAAGTACTCGGAGGAGCTCCAACGGGCTAAGAAGGCGGCGAAAGCTTCGGCCTCAGGGGCCGACGGAAAGTCAGTGGCATCTGACACTGCCACGGACTTGATGAAGCCCCCGAAGCCGTCGAAGTCGAAGAAGCCAGCTGCTCCGTAGTTAGCTTTTGTAATAGTTGATTAATTGCCCTTTTTGTTTAAGAACATGCCTGCTGGCGAGTGTGTCTGTTGATACTTATGCTGGTCTTGAATGCATCCGTTCCTTTTGCCTTTGTGTTGATTTGGTCGTCTTATTTTTGCTTCTATCTTGACTTGTGGTAGGGTACATCAAGTGATCCTGTGACGGGGACCCAGGACTTGCCATCTCTTGATTATACCGTGGCACCGCCGCGCTCCAGGGTAGAGGAGCTATCTTTGCTTTCGCGACTTTGTGATCGCGTGAAGTAGCTGGAGCGCGAGTTTCCCGTGATCCGTGGTAGCGTAGACGTGTGGAAGTCAAAGGCAGAAAAGGCCGCCACCCGTGAGCAATATCTGCTTGGCGAGGTGATGTAGCTGGGCGATCAGTTCAATTGTTAGTTTGCTTATTCTCATCTTTTCCTTTGTAGTCACTCGCAGTGGTACGTTGTACTGATGCTATTGGTGCTGCTTCGTGTAGTTAGCGCGCGCCATCCGCAGGAGGAGAAGGATAGAGTTGCGATTCGCCTTCATGATCTCACCCAGGAGCAACTTCAAGAGAGTGGATACTTCTGGGTGAATCATGACCGTACGACTGCGCTGGCGACCCTGCAGGATCGTGCATCGCGAGTGTTGCTCTTTCTGAAGAAGTCGCAGTCGTGCTTGAAGAGCATTTATCGGGCGATGTTCCCGCTGGATGACACTCCATCAAGCCTGCTGGCTCTCCTTGCCAAATTTCAAGATCTGTCCGCAGTTCGCGAGTGCGTGAGGCAACAGTTGGTGGCTGGTGCCAAGGCTGCTCTCTCCATGGTGCGATTTCACAGGCCTGACGTGGATGTTGCCGCTATTGCGTCTGGGCCGCCAGCACCGCCAGCAGGATCTGCTTGGAATATGGTGCCGCACTATCAGGCGGTGGATCGCCCAGCAGAGGAGATCGTTGACTTCTTCGAGGAACAAACCAACGTTCTTTTGCTGCAATAGTAGCCTAGTTTGTATCCTGCACATGAGTGTACTTGTGTTGTAAAGTTCATATAGATGTTGTAGATAATTTATTGTCGAATGTGTATAAAGAGCTTTGTTAGCATGAGGTGCGTTGCACTATGCGAGTCCTTTTCGTTAGCCTGGTCATGTTTTATCTCGGTCCCTTGTCAACCTATCAGGTGCGTTGCAGCTGGGTTGAGTTTGTGTTAAGGGGTTCGATTGATGTGCCAGCTACTCAGGATATCGCGTTTTTGGTTCAAAGAACAGATGTGTATAGGGTGGCGCAGCCCCCGAATACGTAAATTCACTAAGTAGAGGAGATCACAGAGTTTTGGGGCACTTAGCTTTTATTTATCCGAAAAACAGTGCGAGGTACAATGTGTGGCTAAGTAGCCTTATTTGTAATGTAAAAGTAAAAACAACTAAGGGTAGAAGTGTCGCAGCTGTGCGACGTTCCAGGGGTTGGAGTATGCGACTCCTGTCTCTAAATCTTGAAGACGGTAGGCGCCACTTGGGATTACTTATGTAATCACGTACGGTCCTTCCCAGGGGGACTCGAGCTTGAGATGCCCCTGCTGCTTCAGTCACAGGACTAGGTCACCTTCGACGAAGGATCTGGGGCGAAGCCTTCTACTGTGGTAGTTGCCCAGGTTCTGCTGTTAGATCGTGGATCTTTCTGCGGCGATTTCTCTTGCTTCGTCAAGGAGGTCGACGGAGTCTTCGAGTGCGAGGGATGACTCCTGCTCGCTGTAGGCGACCACATGCGGCGCCTTGTACCGTACCTCCGCGGGTAGCACTGCTTCAGCTCCATGCACCATAAAGAATGGCGTGCAGCCCGTGGCGTTGTTTGGAGTTGTACGTAGGCTCTAGAGTACGGATTGCAGCTCGTCCGGCCAGCAACCCGCGGCTTGTTCGAGTGGCCGGAGGAGTCGTTTTATTGATGCTGCTGCAAACGGGCCCGTTTGCTTTTTCCACCTGACCGTTGGTTTGTGGATGTGCTACTGAGGCGCAGTTGATGTTGTTCCCCAAGTTCTCGCAGAATTCTTGGAAATCCTTGGATGTGAAGTTCGTCCCGTTGTCGGTGATGATGTTGTGCGGCACCCTGAAGCGGTAGACGATGGACTCGAAGAACTTGGCTGCGCTGTGTCCTGATTGGTTGGTCATTGGCATGGCTTCAATCCACTTGGTGAATTTGTCGACTGCGACCAAGAGGTAGACGTAGCCTCCTCGCGAGGACCTTGGAAGTTTGCCGACCATGTCGAGCCCTCATTGTGCGAAGGGCCAGGCCAATGGGATTGGCCGTAGCTCTACGCCTGGTGCGTGTGGCTTGTCCACGAATCGCTGGCAGGCGTTGCATTTTTGGACTATGTCCTTGGCGTCGCGCATGGCCGTATGCCAGTAAAATCTAGCTCGTAGAGCTTTGGCAACGAGGGCGCGACTGCCGGCATGGTGCCCGCAGGTCCCTTCGTGGATGTCTAGGAGAACTGCTTTTCCATCGGCTATGGAGACGCACCGTTGGAGTACTCCCATGATGCTGCGTTTATATAGTTCGCCGTTGATAACAACGAATGCCTTGGATCACTGTGCGATGTGTCGTGCATCTGTCGGATCGTCTGATAGCCTTTTGCTGAGGAGGTACGTGATGTACGGCTGCGTCCAGGATTGCTCGATCATCATGACGCTCATTGGTCCCTCGAGTCATGTGTCCAGCTCCAAGTCATCGAGTGCCATTGGCTCATTGGGTGGCGTATCCCCCGAGTCTGTTGCTGCGCTTGTTTTCTTCTCTGCGGCCTTTGGCTTGATGGAGCGTTCGCAGATGCGCTCGAGAAATACCCCAGGTGGTATGGGGGCCCAGGTAGAGCCTATGTTGGCGAGTGCGTCCGCCTCCTCGTTGCTTTCGTGGCCTACGTGTTGCAGCTCGCAACCGTCGAAGTCTCCTTCGAGTGTGTCGTAGAGGTCGCGGTACGCGATCATGTTGTCGCTCAGTGCGTCGCACTCATGCATTGTTTGGTTGACGACCAACTTGGAGTCACCGTATATGATGAGCCTCTTGGCGCCGCAGGCTTTTGCCATCCTCATCCCGTGCAACAGGGCCTCGTATTCAGCCTCGTTGTTTGAGGCTGTGAACTGCATTCGCAGGATATATTTCAGCTTGTCCCCTTGAGGTGATGTCAGTATGACACCTGCGCCTGCTCCGTCTTTCCGCTTGGACCCATCGAAGTGCATTGTCCAGAGGTAGGACATATCTGGCTTGTCCGGGAGCTGGTTCTCCATCCAGTGCACGAGGAAGTCAGGGAGAACTTGCAACTTGATTGCGTCGCGCTTTTCGTATGTGATGTCTCGTGGAGACAGCTCTATTCCCCAAAGCGTGACTCGCCCCGTGGCGTCGGGGTTATTAAGGATATGTCCCAACGGGGCGTTGTTGACTACCACGATTGGGTGTTCCTGGAAGTAGTGGTGCAATCGTCGGGCGGTCATAAAGACGACGTACGCCAGCTTCTGGTAGTGCGGGTACCGCTGTTTTGTTGGCGTGAGGACCTCGCTGAGGTAGTATACCGAGCGTTGTACGCCGTGGACCTTGTTTTCCTCAGCTCGCAACGAGCACAGTGCTGACCACCTGGTTGGTGGCGGAGATGTACAGCAACAGTGGTTCACTTTCTCGTGGAGTCACCAACACTAGCGAGGTGGATAGCAGGCGCTTGAGATCTTCGAATGCTTCTTGCGCTTCATAGGTCCACTCAAATTTTTCAGCTTTGCGGAGGAGCTGGTAGAAGGGCAGTGCCTTTCACCCATCCGACTGATAAATCGACTAAGGGCCGCGATTCGTCCGGCCAGTTGCTAGACGCCTCTTATGTTCTTCGGCTTCTCCATGGCCATATGGCTTTTATCTTCTTCAGGTTCGCCTCGATCCCCCTCGCGGAGATGAGATACCGAGTAGCTGCCCAGATGGTACGCCGAAGGAGCATTTGTCCGGATTGAGCTTGATCCGGTAGCGATCGAGGTTGGCGAAGGTTTCGCCCAAATCGTCGATCAGGGAGGCTTCCTCCTTGGTGGATTGTGTTGTAGCAGAAGACACCAAAGGGCGTTGTAAACGCTGTTTTCTCCTGATCTTCCTCCTTCATTCGAATTTGATTATAGCCTGAGTAGGCGTCGAGGAAGCAGAGGCGCTCGCATCCCGCGGTGGAATCGATGATCTGGTCGATCCGTGGCAGCGGGAAGTGATCCTTTGGGCAGTGCTTGTTTAAAGAAGTGAAGTCCACGCACATCCATAGGATATCCGTGTCCTTTTTTGGTACCAGCACCATATTGGCGAGCCAAGTGCTTTCTTTGATCTCGCGTATGAACTTGGCCTCGAGGAGTCTGTTGATCTCCATTCCAACTGCCTGCGCTTGTGGCTCAGACAGTCACCTGATTGTTTGCTTGACTGGCCTTGCGTCGGGGTTGACATTGAGTGCGTGCTCGGCGAATTCCCTGGGAACTCCTGGCATGTCCACAGGACACCAGGCAAAAATGTCCCAGTGCTCACGGAGGAATTCGACGAGCGCGAGTTCCTATGCAGGACTCAAGTTGTTGGTGATGAAGGTCGTCTTGGCGGGATCCGATGGATGGACCTGCACCTTCTTTGTGTGCACAGATGAATCGAAGGAGAGATCAGGTGAGCTTGGCCTACTTAGGGGAGGCAGACTATTGTCTGTCATCTCTTTCAATCTTGCGAGTTTCTCCTGCATGCCGAAGGACTAGGAGATTCTGTTGAATTCCCTATCGCAACTGTCAGATCGCTCAAAGCTCCCATTGATCGTTATGACGCCGTTGGGACCTGGCATTTTCATCTGCAGGTAGGCGTAGTGGGGTACTGCCATGAACCTGGCGAATGCGACGCGCTCAAGGATGCAATGGTATTGTGAGGGCCAGTCGACGACCTCAAAGTCGATGCGCTCGCGCCGGAAGTTCTTGGGCGTGCCGAAGATGACGTCAAGGTTGATTTTGCCCAGGGGGTATACGCCTTTCCCTGGGACGATGCCGTGGAACGTTCTGTCCGATGCCTCCAGGCAGGTTAGAGGGATCCTCATCGCTCGCAAGGTACTCGTGAATATGAGGTTGATGCCGCTTCCGCCATCCATGAAGATGCGACTCATGTCGAAGCCTCCAATTTGCGCCTCGAGTACGAGGGGGTAATGACCTGGACGAGGTATCTGAGGCGGGTGGTCGCGTTTGTCGAAGGTGATGCACGACTCGCTTCCACTGAGGTACTTAGTAGTGGATGGTGGCGAGTGCGTGGCCAAGTTGACTTGGCGAGCGATGGCCTTCTGCACCCTGTTGGAGGGGCGCCCCTTTTGAATCATCATGGTGGCCATGGCCCGTGGGTACGGTTCGCCCCCGTGGTGCTGGTCCGGTGCAGCTCCGTTCTAGGGTGGCCCAGGTGGTGGTGGTGGTGCGCCATGTGCCACGGCGCCTGGAGCGGCTCCGTAGCCTCTTTCGATTGCATTACGGTTCATCCGAACCAATCCCTCGTGCATCTTGAGGAACTCGCGGTAGTCTTGGAGGAGGTGGCTGGACTTTCTCTTGCCGTCATGCTTGTCGATGTAGAAGTGTATCGTGCATGGCCCGAATAGTTTGTCCTCGATGGAGGTCGCGGGTGGCTCATCGCGAGTGCGGCGTTGCCATACTTGCGTGGTTTTCCCGGAGTCGCGGTATCCGCCGCTACGGTATCCGTTGTTGCGGTTACCGTCGCGTCTATCGGCGTAGCCGGCTGCGACCATGTTGACGTCGTCGCGGTCATCGTAGATGCGCATGCGGCGCTTGCCTCGGCGGTCGCGTCTGCGTTCGAGTTCTGCCTCCTCATCGGAGTGAGCGCGATTCTTTACTGAATCTTCTCCATCGGCCCACCGATTCGCGATCTCCATCAGGTGGTCGATGGTCTGGGGCTTTGAGCGGCCCAGCTCCTCCTTGAGCTCTGGGCGGCGGACACCACCGTTGAAT
This sequence comes from Avena sativa, assembly GCA_916181665.1. NCBI lineage: Eukaryota > Viridiplantae > Streptophyta > Magnoliopsida > Poales > Poaceae > Avena > Avena sativa. The sequence continues at coordinate 618,784,715 of OV702288.1, read as the reverse complement.
GCATCAATCGTGCGGTCTTCCGAGATGTTTTCCATGGAGTTCTTGATGATGGACCACCTTTGGATGTAGGACGCAGCAATTCGCCAGATCTTTGCTGGCAGCATCTCTGCTCTTCGATTGATGCGGGCCGTTTGTACGTGCCCTTAAAGTTGCGCACGAAGTTGTAAACCATCTCATCCCAACTGCGAATGGATCCGCGTGGGAGGTTATTGAGCCATGCTCGGGCGGCGCCCTGCAGCTATAGCTGCAAGCATTGCATGGCAGTGCTTCGACTGCCTCCGTGGAGTCTAACCGAGGAGATGTGATCCTCCAGCCAGATCTTGGGGTCCTGTAGACCATAAAATTTCGGGTTTTCCGATGGGAGTTTGAATCCTTTAGGCATTCGCTTTTGCCTAATTGATCTGCTGAAGCATCTTGCGCCGCAAAGCTCCCTGTCTTCTTCTTCCGTGTCAGTCGACCGAGCACGTCGTGCCCTTGATTTGTCGATCTTGTGCTGCATGAGATCGTCGCGTGCATCGTAGTCACGATCGTGTCGCCGTGAGTGGCGGCACGGAGACAGGTCGTGGCTGTCATCGCTGGACGAGGGCGAGGAGTGGCGTTTTGCTAGTGCTTTGCCCTTTTTTGGGTCTGGTGTTGGCTCCTTGTCGAGGGCGGCCTCGATTAATCCCAAAACCGCGATCGTAGATTGGTGCATGGCAGTTCGGTGATCTCCAGCTGGCGGCTGGTTATTGAGGAGGTACATGGTGGCTGCTGTCACCGCAGCCTGCGGCGTCCTGGGACCACGTTGCCTCTCGTGTCGACTGTCATAGAGCCTAAGTCGAGGACTTTCACAGCTTCTATGCGCTCTTGTTCGGTAAGATGAGCCATCCGCGATTGCCTCTTCTTGGCGAGGTACTCGTTGCCTCTTGAGGAGGATCCTCCGTAGGAGGAGAGCCCAGCGCGACGAAGGCTCGATTCGTCTGCTACCTTTTTACGTGCCTCAAGTTGCGCAATTGTTTGTAGTTGGCGCTTGAATTCTTCTTTCAAGAGCCAGTGATAGCCCATCAGCAGTTCCTGTGGGGACCCAAAGGGTAGAGGTGTACCCCGCAAGGCTTCGCGGCAGCGATCCCACTCTTGCTCGTTGAGCTTGATTATGACGCATTCGCCAGTTTGCTCGTTGATTATGCTAGGAGGTTCGACTGCCCCTCCGTTGTTGACGGGAGCGCGATTGCCGCTATTACCGCCATTTCCACCGTTGCCGCTGTTGCCGGTGTTGGGTGGGTCGGTGCCATTACCGGTGTTGCCACCATTGTCGCGATTGGCGGAGGTGTCACCTGCATTGATGACAGCGCACATGAAGTGATTGGGGAAGCTGTTGCTTCCACAACTTTTAGATCCGGAACCGTAGGTTCCATCTTCAGTGGCCAGATCGCTTAGATCGGAATCGCGACTGCTGTCGCTGATCGTGTTCTCGACTGCCACCGGGGCGTTGAGCTTGCTGAGGGTGCCGATCGATGGAGGGAACCATGATGCCGGTGCAATCGCCGGTGCTGTCGGCTGATCAGGCATGCGAAGCGTGCCCATCTGACCAACTTGGAAGCGAAAGCTGCCAATCGCCAGGCTGATTTCGCCGCCCACGGATTCGAAGGCCGGGCGGGTGGTCGGCGTGTGGACGGTGAAGTCGAAGGCACCGAAGAGCTGGCGAATCTCCACTATTGCAGAGTTGTAGATCACAGTTGATGGGGACAAAGAAGGCGCAACATTAGCACTCTCAATCCCCACAGACGGCGCCAATTGACGAGGGTTTAACTCGTCAATGCCCATTGTTATGGACTTGGGTTTTGGAGAAGGAGGGAGCGCTAGAGACATCTATCGGCTAGCAAACAAGCACACAGGGGACAAAGATTTACCCAGGTTCAGGCCTCGTAGAGGTCCCTACTCCTGCTTGTCTGCTCGTGGAATTATCGAGGGAGTCGAAAGTTACAATGGTGCGCAGATGCAATCTGGCAAGGATTGTGGAAACTAGGGTTGTCTGTCTTCCTCGCCGCCCCCTCCTAGCATTTATATAGATAGGCTAGGTCTCGGGTAGCAGGTCGAGTCGGTTACAAGTTAGGGTTTTTCCCTTTAAACTTTCTATCTTTAGCTTCTTCTTGTTCTTCAAGCAATCGAGAGTCCGCAGGTTACTCGAGTCCTTTCATCCGGGCCCTGGCGACACCGTGGGCCTGTGCGTATTTGGACCGTATATACCAAGCTCGAGTACCTGTAGGGTATACCCATGTCACTATTTGTTTTCATTGTTGTACATATACTCATCACTGTGGGCATGCTTAGTCCGTTCATGTAGGATGTATGTTATCTTTGGATGCTTAGTAGTTCTTGCTTTCTTATGATTAGCTCCAGCTCGCTAATAGTTTCTAGCATGTCTTGTGAATGTTTGCTTGCATTGCTCTATTCATAAATTGGTACGACACCGTGGTATCCTCCTCTGAATGTTTCATTTGATTGACTTGGCACATGCTCATGCATGCACATGACTGTAATAATCAGTTAAGCCTCGATGAATTATTTTGCCTTGAGGATCTTGAATCACTTTCATGCCATGAGTAGTCCTGTTTTGTTGCAAGCATGATAATGACATCTATTGATCTCTCATTTGTCGCTCCCTTACTATTGCTAGCCTTCACTTCCACTGAGTGTTTTACTCATGTTTCCAACTCCCTTAAACCAAATATTGCCAAAGTGTCCACCATACCTACCTATTTAGCATCATTTGCTACTTCCGTGCATATTCAATATGCCTTGTTTTCTTCCGAATAAAATGTTTGCTTGTTATGAGAAAGTTAGTTAGTAAAGCTCTCACAAACTTGATGGCACACTATTTCCTACACTTAATAAACTTGAACCATTGTGAACTCTCCATGAAAGTTATATGCTTGCTAATTATAGGCTGGGGATTAGCAGAACCGTGTTGTCACAGGGAACGCTTTCAACACTTGTAAATATATACCCAGTTGATACCTTGCTCTTTTGTTTGCGGATGTCGTCGGTGTGAAATAAAAAGGGAGCTTGTAAGTCCATGGAGTTATGTATGTGTGTTAGAGAAACGCCAGGGCCGCTGGTCTAATCCATGCTGACATGGTGGAAACCTGCAGCGTAACCATAATGATATCTATGAAGCATTCTTCTTATAAAAAAGAGAGAGAGATAGCTATTGAGAAAAAGAAAAAAAGGAGATTTATGAAAAGAGGAAAGAGAGAAAAAAGCACCATTTTCCCATGGTAAATAAAAAGATTGCTGAGATACTCATTGTCTACTTTCCTTGTCATTTTGATATGGGGATTCTTCCGTATCATCGGGCAAGGGGTACCCCGTTGGCGGTTATCAATGATACGCACATACTTACGATGACAAGAACTTACCGGTAACTAAAGTTGAGTAGCATGAGGAGAGGCCCTCGTACTCAAGGGACTTGGGATTTTCAGTTTATAGTCTGTCAAGCATATAACTCAGATTGGACCTCACTTTCACCTTAACCACATTAAAGATGCTTATGACAGGGGCAATGAGAGCTCAAAGCTAATGAGTACCATACTTTCAGCATTTGGAAGCCTTTCAAATTATTCAAAACCTTTTCTTTTACTTGTTGAGTCTCCACATATTCTTTGAGCACCTTCTTGAGAGCATAATTGTCATTCGTTGTGCTTGTTCCATTGCTTGATGATTTGTGTTATGACTTTGATGCGTGTATCCTTGATATCTTTACTTCTAGTCATCACTTGAACTTCAGAGGTGCCTTGACATTCATAATCAAAGGCGAGCGATATACCACTCTATCATACCTTTTTATGAGCATTGTAATGTTGCTTACGTTTATACTTCATGCTACTTATTATTTTTGAGTTGGAATCTCTTCATAGCTTGCAATGACTATTAAGTAGACTCAGTTGCATACTCTTTATTATGAACTGCCTAAGTAGTTGATCACATTGCTGAGAATATTTACATCTTATGAAGCAAATGTGTTCGTGAAAGTTCTTTTATCGCACCCAGTTTTCAACTGAATTGCTTGAGGACAAGCAATAAGCTAAGCTTGGGGGGAGTTGATATGTCCAAAACGTATCTACTTTCCCGAACACTTTTGCTATTGTTTCTCCTCTATACTTGTGTGATTTGGATACAACTAACACGGACTGACGCTGTTTTCAGCAGAATTGCCTTGGTGTCTACTTTTTGTGCAGAAAATCAACTATCAGGAAAAATCACGGAAAATATGCCAAAAATCCTATTTCACCCGAAGACTCCAAGAGCCAGAATACGAGACGGAGAAGAGCCAGGGGGTGACCACACCACCTGGTGGCACGGGCCAGGCCAGGCCGCGCCAGGGGGTGGTGTGGGCCCCCCAGGCACCCCCTCGGCCTCTCTCTTCGCCTATAAGGAGCCTTCTGACCTAAAAACTTTGGGGGGTTCGACGTTTTTTCAGAAGGAGTTCCGCTCCGCCGCCACCACCAAATTCCACGAAACAGCACCAGAAACTCCATTTTGGCACCCTGTCGGCACGGCGAATTGGAGGAGATCATCGCCATCATCATCACCATCGCTTCTCCATCGACCATCCATGTTTCCCCCATCTATGAGTGAGTAATCCCCCGCTGTAGGCTATGGGGATGGTAGGGATTGGATGAGATCGTTCATGTAATGGCATCAGATTGTTAGGGCATGGTGCCTAGTATCTTTTATTAGTGCTTTATGACTTTGTTGAGACTTGTTGTGCTTAATGCTTGTCACTAGGGCCCGAGTGCCATGATTTCAGATCTGAACATGTTATTGATTCATTATGATAGTATTGTTTATGGTCTTATCTACAAGTTGTATACACACGTTGTTGTCCGGAACCAATGGCCCCGAAGTGACAGAAATCGGGATAACCGGAGGGAATGGCTTTGATGTGAGGATCACATGTGTTCACGGAGTGTTAATGCTTTGCTCCGGTGCTCTATTAAAAGGAGCACCTTAATTGCCAGTAGTTCCCTAGAGGCCCCACTACAAACGGACTGGCAGGACAAAAGATGTTGTGCAAGTTCTCATTGCGAGCACATATGACTATATATGGAATTGCCCTATGTTCTGATTGCTATGTGGATTGTCTTGTCCATGCAACGCCCGTCCATCCATCCCTATGCCTACCGCACTCGAATCCCACTGTTTACTGCTATTGTCACTGATGTCTTTACTTTAGTACTGCTGTTACTTTGCTATTCCTACTACAAAACTATTGCTACTGATAAACTGTTGTGAGCAAGATTGTTTCCAGGTGCAGCTGAATTGACAACTCAGTTATTAAGGCTTATAAATATTCTTTGGCTCCCCTTGTGTCGAATCAATAAATTGGGTTTCACTTCCCTCAAAAATACTGCGATACACCCCTTATACTTGTGGGTCATCAAGACTATTTTCTGGCGCCGTTGCCGGGGAGCATAGCTTTATTTATCAAGTTCACTTGGATTCTCTATTGTTCGCTGCTATCTATCCATCATGGGTAAGTCTCATGATGGCAAGGTTCCTATTTTACCATCCACTACAAGAAGAGGTACGGTTCTACACACCTCTGCTGCTCTTGATTCACCATCTGTTATGAGTAAGTTCCTTACACCACCACATACACATGCTACACACACTGCTACTACTGCTGAATCTGAAACTTCTGATGCTTATGATGCTGCTTCTACTGTGCTTGATAAGAGTGGTTCATTAGGTCCTTTCCTAGATGCTACGATTGCTAGAACTATAGCTGGAAATTCCGAAACTCCTAATGAAGACACTACCACACCTGTTAGTTCACCTGAGCCTAGTGAAAGTTATGATATTGAAGATGGTTATGTTGAAATGACCGATGAATTTATTAAAGAATGTAAAAACACCCATGATAGGAGCGCTACTAAGAGTCTCCTTGAGAGGCGTACTGTTAGACCCAAATTGTCTCCTATTGCTAAGTTTGCTGCTTCTCCCATAAACATTATAGATGAAGATTATGATTTCTCTCTCGATCTATCTTACATAGCTATTTTCGAGAAAGAACCTTTTTGTGGGACTAAGAATGAAAGTGCGGTAGCACATATGAATGAACTTTATACCATGAGTGGCTTGTTTTCTGATGATATTAAGATGCGTACTTACTTTTTTGCTAAGATTTTCCCCTTTTCACTTAAAGGAGAAGCTAAAACTTGGTTTAGTAATTTACCTCCTGGATCTATTGATAACCCTGAGTGCTTGATTAGTACTTTCCTGCAGAAATATTTTCCTCCTAGTGCTAGACATGCTATTTTGCAGGAACTTTTTGATTTTAAACAGGGAGAAAACGAGGTATTGCCTGAATCTTGGGCAAGATTTTGTGCTTTGATTCATGCACAAGCTAGAAGTCCACTACCTAAGAATGAGCTTCTTGATATATTTTATAATGGACTAACCGAGGAATCTAGGACATACCTAGATAGTTGTGCTGATTGTGTTTTCAGGAATAGGACTCCTAAGGAAGATGAGGAATTAATGGCTAAAATAAGCAAGAACTATGAAGATTGGAATCCTCCTAAACAAGCTATACCTGAAGTAATTGTACCTGAACCTACTGTTCCGGTGCCTATTCCAACATCAAAGAAGAGGGGAGTTATTGAATTAAATGATGAAGTGATGAAGGAAGCTAAGAAATGTCTTAAGGAGAAGGGAATTAAAGCTGCAGATGTCAAGAATTTACCTCCTATAGAAGAATTGTGTAAGCCTATTCCCTACTCATCCACTATTGAGGTACACTCTCTCCAACACTTTGATGAAGGCTATATCCCTTACTCTAGTATCCAGTTTAACCGCCAGCCGAAAATGCCAGCGCTGAATCAATCCTATTTGAAAAGCAAGGAAGTTAGCTGAGCACCGGTGATTTGGCTTAATTACTCCCTATAATCAATCCACAAAGGGAAACAATACTTACCCAGATGGAATCCATGCGTTAGATCCTTCCGGTTCTACCCAATCTTCTCTGCGCTCGACAGGGAGGACCGGTACACCCGCCGGTGTCGCATACTGTTCCGCTAAAGGGGTAGATCTAGCGGGGGAGGAAGCGGATCCGGAGTGAGCTCCACGGCTAGGGAAGGGGGTGACTCGGGGGATGAGGTCGACATAAGGTAGGAGGAGCTCTCAGGTAGGAGGGCACGGCGGCGGGGGAGCGGAGCGGAGGGGCGGTGTGGGAGTTGTTCCAGGCTTGGAGCGAGAATGGCCGGTACGACGTGTCTCTATGCGGCCCCACCCTTCACCACGTATGCAGGACCCGTCCCAATACGGCCCCACCTGTTAGCATGTAACGGCCGAGGCGACGTAACGTAACGCTCAACACAAGACCCGCCAACAAAGTCCCACCTTACAGCATGTAACGGTCAAGCCTTTGACCTGGCGACATCCCCCGTCCGAGCGCATGTGAGGGTTTCAGAATGGAGGGAGGGGAAAAGTGAGGAAAAACTAAGCGACTGGAAAAAACTGAGTACAACTAACGAACCAGGGGCACGGAAATAGAAATCCCTATATTCATTGTATGTGGTTGAGAGAGTTCTCCGGAATAGGTTTCGGATACATCGAAATCGCCACGAAGATACCGAATGAGTTTCGGAGAGAGAGAACGGAATTGTTCCGACGACATAACCTAAATCCGGAAGATGGTTATGAAGTCATCAAAAGTGTTTTTGAGATTGATCGGAATTGTTCCGGAGTTATTTTTATGTGATAAAGATTTTAAAAAGCTTTCGGTAAATATATAGGTTCATATACATAAGACATATCGTCCTTTACTTGAAAGAATGACATGGAAATGAAGAGTTTCCACATACGTAATGCATAAACAAAGGAGTTAATTTGTACAACATATGGAAGCATAAATCAAGAGATATAATTGGGATAATTAAGGAAAGTTCGGGATTAGTCCCTTAATTGAAGAGGAGATTTTTTCTTAATGGAAGGAGGCGCAAGGGGCCACCATACCTCCCATATTGGTGTCGAGCACCTACCCCTTCCATATGTGGAAAGGAGAGTTACCTAGGGTTAGGTTTTCGAATGGGGTGATGGCCAAGGAAACCCCTTGGGTGGCGGTTGCCCTCCCATCTGCCCCTCCTCCAAGTGTAATCTCCCCTTCCCCTCCTATATAAACCCATGGGGTGCCGGACCATAACACACATTATTCTCCCTCTTGGATGCACCTCTCTCTCTCATATATGTACGTCGGAAGGCTGCATGAACCTCCGGTATTTCTTTGCCTTGGATGACAGACAGAGCTCTGATGGATTGCATGCAACACATGCTTGGATACTTGTAGAGGGATGGTGCTTTGATTCTTGAACAAGAGACATGCCAACATATTCACTAAGCATCGAATCTCCACTGCAATGTTGGTAAGATCTAGATCCATTCTATATATGTTTTCTCCATATATCGATCTTGGTGTTTTTTGTAGGATGATTTTTTTTTGCTTTCCCTATGTGAATCCTAACATCCAACGCATAGTGGGCCAGATGCCCACCTTTGTGGTGCGCACACGGGTGAATAAGTTAATCATTGGTAGCGCTAGTGGCCTTTGTGCCTCCACACCTCTCCAACAAAGATATAGTTCCCCTAACAAGGACGGAACTTCGGGAATACACGTGCGTATCTCTGTTGCAGTTATTTATACCCTTTACTCTTGTATTGTTGCTTAGCTTGCTTGCTTGATAGTCATATAGAGAAGTGCATAGTTGCATATCTACATAATTTATCTTTGTGTCAAGCCTTAATTTAGAAAAGAAGAAAACTTTGGTTAGCTCCTATTCACCCCGTCTGGTCGCTCATACATGTCGTTTCATTTGGGTAATCAAATATAGCTAATAAACTAGCATGTGAAGTTCCGTCTAGGCCTATATGTCCTATAGTAAGATCGTGTCCGATTGTATTGTTGTTTTCCCGATCAATGGATCTTCCTGGAGCTTTATAATTATTATGATTTTTTGGTAATATTTTGCATTTTTGACAAGTTATTCAAGTATTAAGTCAACCGAACATCTAAAGTTATAGTACTAGCTGAGAATGTATATAGTTTTTCCAAATGTCAAACCATGTAATGTTTAACAAAATTTATAGAAAAACTATTAACAATTACAACAACATATAGGATATTACATGAAAACATATTTAATAGTGTATCTAATAAATTGATTTGGTCAGCCAACCTAAACCTAGTTTCGTGGTTACGAAACTATTTCGCCTATCTTCTTGCACTAGTGAGGTGTCGACGATCCAAACGTCCCCTGATTTGCACTGATAAGGGCGATGGTCCCCTCTCCCTCCACTTGTCGCCCAAGTGGCATGAGGGAGGGGCCTTGTTCTTCTATTATGGTCTAATAGTTATTCTGGTCTAATAGTTAGGGTTAGGGTATGTCTACTATGGTGCGCCATTGGGTGGTGGGAGCGGCGTCCGGGCAAATAAACTTGTCTCAATTCTAGTGTCGCACCTGTGGTGACCTTCACGGCGGCGCTCAGAGTTGATGGCAATCTGTTTCTCGGTGTGTCGCTCACATTCATTGTTATCCGCAACGGCGCTAGCGACCAGGGTGAGGTGGTTTCTTTGGAGTCGTCGATGAGAGACGAAGGATTTTGGTCTAAGACAACACGGGGAGGTCCTTCGGTTGACATGCCACATCAACATGTGCCTCGCTACGTGCAGCAGTTCTATTCATCGACTAACAAAGCCTCATATTGGCAATGTTGCTTTTTTTGTTCTTGCAATGGTGGATGCTCGATGTCTCTTGTGGCATTCGTCTCGGGCACACTGGAGTTAGGCGACGATAGTTGGCTTCGTGGTTGCAGCAAACTTTAAATATCATTTTATATTTCTCGGTCTCTTAAGATTTTGTGTGCAATTTCAGAATAATCATTTTATCCGGTGAATCCTGGTCTGTCCTTTAGTTTCCACGTGTGTTGCTTACTGTAATTTAGATATTCGATTAATGAAAATACGTGGTTGCGTTCAAAAATAAATTGATCGATTTGGCATTGTAGACGAGTTGTTGCTCAAAGCTGGTCAAACTTTACATGGGTTAACTGTTAAGAAAAATCTATATGACTTCTTTTCTAGTATACTCAAGTCTTAGAACGTACGCCCTTCGTCCCAAAATAAGTGACGAGTGTCTAGATAAACCCACTCGTCACTTATTTTCGGGAAGGAGGGAGTAGGAAATTGGCCGTCTTCTTCCCGCCAAATGCTAGTTTTATCACAAAAGCCTACCTAATACTCGGTATGATACCCCTGAGTAAGCCTGTGTATATATACTTACTCCATATCCAAGTTTCTTAGGACAGCGCCACTTGGCAACGGCCGTAAAAGCCGAAATATTCGTGCAGACTGCAGGCACGGCGAGGCAATATGCTATAGTACTTGGAGATTTGAATCGTGCCGGCGCCGCTTTGGGTGCGATGCGACGCGACCGGGCACAAATCATTGCCACGCTACTGCGACGCGCCGACGCTACTTGTAGTATTCTACAAGCCGGCTACGCTTCCCGTGGCGTGCGCAGATGTACTTGGTGGTGTCCATGCAAAAAAAAAAGATGTACTTGGTGGTGAGTCGTGACGGTTCGATGGCCGCCGTTCATGAGTCTACGACAACTGTCATGAACCGAAACGCCCATCCTTGCTAGGCGGAGAGCCACGGGCACGCGTATGGTCCTGGGGGATCAGGCTGCTGACTGTTGTCACGTCGTGCATATCCGTGCTCTGTGGCGCTGGCGTGATTGACGAGACAAGACGACCGCATTGTTATGCGTGCCGCTGACGGCCAACGCCGGCCGTTTACACGACACCGGGGATGGTAGCGGTCGTGTCCTCGCCTCACCTTGTACTGTCCCGTCGCTGCAGAATCGTCGGCCAAAGCAAGACTTCGCTTTTTCTGGGCGTCGCGACTCTCTTGTCTGCCCAGGATAAGAAAAAACAAATCTGCTCTGCCGGCTGTTTCCCTGGGGTCAACTTTGGGATAGAGTACAGGCTGCCATAGGTCAATCAGGCAGAGCAACTCCATACAGGTCTATGTGCATTTGAAAATTTTGTAGAGCACTTCATGTCAACTTTGAATCATGGAGCCCAGGTCGCCCCAGCAGCATCGATCGACCGGCAAGCAACGTCGCATCGGCGTCAACGAGACTTCGCGATGACATATCACAGCGCTAACTACTATAGATCCACGCCGAATGAACTGTTTGCACATAGCCTGACGCCAATAGATATGGCTACAAGATGAAACAGTGGTACCGCCCACAGTACTACCCCACAGTTGGAGTGGAGGACGACGGTCGGCCGTACTGGACACGAATGGTCCATGACGTTCGATGCACCAAATGTCAACAAACCACCGTCCGTCCGTGGATCCTCTGATCGAGCAGTATATTGCCCCTCCAAATATATTTGTCTGTTTGTTCACGGAATTGAATTTTTTTTTTGAGAGACATGGCATTGAACTTTAGGACACGTTTCGTACCCAACCCAATTTTGGGCCTCTGAGTGAAAATGTTCTTGGAGCCACGTTTTCCATTTTGTTTGGTTGTATGCATCGTCTCCTTTTGGCCCTATGAAGATTGGAATGACGGCTTTTTGGTTGGCAGCACTCTATTTGATTGCTCGTGATTAACAGTTAACCGTCACATGTAAACAACTTTTGTTTCCTTGAACATAGAAGGATATGGTGACAGCGCAGCTAGCGAAGAAGATGACGAAGATAGCGAGCCCATGCCAAGTTACACGCAGGGTTGACGCGACTATCCATGGAGTCATTGACATGACGACATCATCTAGGTTCCTCACCGATTCCCTAGGATGCAGTCCCGACATCCTTGGTATGGTATCGATGTGCTCACGCTCCCTTTGTCGCCGTCGTCGTCCTTCATCGACGTGTTCCCTGGTAAGGACGCACCCATGCTTACATGGTTCATGCACTTTCCCGAGGAGAAACAATTTATGATGCAGTTGACAGAGTCTTCGTCTTCAAGGACGTCCTCTTCTTTGTAGTCATAGATCACACCAGCAAGGAGGTCATGGTGGTCAGCGATCGAGAAGCCGCTCCTCAATTGCGTCTCTAAGGTCAAGCCCGTGCAGCTCTGGCCCAGCTCGCCGGTTGTGGACCTCTTGTCATCCGGGCGCCTCCGCCACCTTCTAAATAATCTCAGTGTCCATATGTAGACATTTTAAAGTCTATTAAAGAGCTACATAAGTATTTTTCTACGTCCACAGAATCGAAAAACTTACAACACGGGATTTATACGCAACAACGAGTTCAAGCTACCTTTGGAAGGAAATTTGAAACGATTCACCATATGCGATGAATATGAAGAAATACGTTCAAAAACAGAACACAAATATGAGAAGATACAATTGATGAAACTCGCCACCCCCCACCCCCCAATGTGTATCTTTTCATGTAGAGATTATTGTGGAAGAACCAGCTTAATATGGGAGAAAGAAAGTTCATCAAGTGGGAGGTTGCATCCAGCGTGCGCATGAGTGACTCGCCATGGCCTACCCTACAAAACTACCGATTTTACCATTCCTCTAGGGCTAGCCCGACGGTGTTTAAGATCCACGTAGCCCACATCGTGGAGGATGGGTACGCATATAATCGATCCAACTTCTTCTCCAGATGGCCTGGCTGGACCTGGTCCAACCTACCAAATGCGCCCTTAATCGGTAAGAGCATCTCCACATACGCCCTCCAACGGGATTTGAGGCTCATGACTGAAAAACAGCCCTACACCGGCACCCCAACCGGTGCCGGCAACTAGGGCCGCCTAGAAAATTGTCTGGCATGCCCTTGTCGCCCCTCACACGCATGGGCCGGGTTAGGGCAACCGGCAACGCGCGTCACATTGGCCTGGCCATGTCAGGCCCCCTTGGCAGCGAGTAAATGACTGATCAACTAAATTTATGACTCTACATCGGTCCGTACTCACCCTCGTTGCGCCTTCCTCACCTTAGATGCCAACGCACAGACACCGACGCGTGCTGGCTCGTCGAAGTTGATGGCGCGGTGGCTGTTCGGTGTACCCACAACAACCCCCATAATAAAAGGGCAGCGCCCATTCGTCACGAGCCTATCTAGTTCCCATCTTCCCTCCTCCCCGCTCTCTACCTCACCGGCGGGCGACGACTGTAACACTGACGCGCTTCTCGCAATGACCACGAGACCGGCAATAGCAGGAGCGACAACAAACGTGTCGCTCGGGTGCCCAACTTGAACATCGACGAGGCAACCGTGGTGCATGTGAACAACCTGATCATGCCGCCGGAGTGGCATCTCCCTGGCAGTTTGAAAATCACCAACGAGGGTCGTCCCATCCCGCCGCTCCCTCAAGACGATGACCTGGCGGAGGCCATCGCGTACCGCAAGTTGTTGCTTATGTCGCCTACATAGGCGGACCCGGCTTGGAATGGAAACAGATTGTGGGTGGTGTCAGGAATATGCAACATGTATTCCTCTGGGGGCCAAAGGCCACAATATATAGTACAGGTACAGGGCAAATATGCAGGAAGCCCCCTAACATATGGGGGAAATACAATATACAGATATATACATCTAACACCCCCCCTCAAACTCATGGTGGATCCACAACACTGAGTTTGGAGAGTAAGAAATCATGCTGCGCTCTGGTCTGTGCCTTCGTGAAGAAATCCGCCAACTGTAAATCTGAAGGCACATACTGAAGCGCAACAACCTGAGCCTGCACCTGAGCACGTGTATAGAAAGCATCAACACCAATATGCTTGGTAAGCTCATGCTTGACCGGATCACATGCAACACTAATAGCACCTGTACTGTCAGACAAAACCAGACTGGGTGTGGTAAGAGAGACCCCAAAATCCGCAAGTAACCACCGTAACCAGGTCACCTCAGCAGTCAACAAGGCCATAGCACGCAACTCAGCCTCAACACTCGAACGAGAAACCGCTGTCTGTTTCTTCGTCTTCCAAGCAATAAGCGAACCACCAAGAAACACACAGTAAGCAGAAAGGGAACGGCGATCCGAAGGATCACTCGCCCACGTAGCATCCGAAAAGACGACGAGTGATCGTACCACGAAGATAACGAAGAACACGGAGAAGATGACTATAGTGAACAGTGGTAGGAGCAGAAACAAACTGACTCAGAATATGAACAGGATAAGAGATATCAGGACGAGTGACAGCAAGATAAACAAGACTCCCAACAAGATGACGATAACGCGTCGGATCAGAAAGAGGATCACCATCAGTAAGTTGAAGCTTAACATTAAGCTCCATAGGAGTCTCAACAGTGCGCTCATCCCCAAGAGCAGCACGAGCAAGAAGATCCTGAATATACTTTTCCTGGGAGATATAAAAACCATCCGAAGTGGAGGAAACCTCAATCCCAAGAAAGTATCGAAGAGGACCAAGGTCAGTCATAAGAAACTGATCACGAAGATGAGCCTTAACAAAGGCGATATACTCAGGATCATCACCAGTAATGATCATATCATCAACATAGAGAAGAAGAAGAGTGCGTCCACGAGGAGAAGTGTGAACAAACAGCGCTGGATCATGAGCACTAGGGGAGAAGCCAGCAGCAGTCACTACAGAGGCAAAGCGCTCAAACCAGGCACGGGGGGCCTGTTTGAGGCCATAAAGAGAACGTCGAAGACGACAAACCATCCCCTCAGGAACAGAGTACCCAGGAGGAGGCTGCATATAAACCTCCTCACTCAACTCACCATTGAGAAAGGCATTCTGAACATCAAGCTGGGACACAGACCAGTGACGAACAGAAGCAACAGCAAGAAGAGTACGCACAGTGGTCATATGAGCGACAGAAACAAAGGTCTCATCATAGTCACGACCATGCTCCTGCTGAAAACCACGAGCCACAAGACGCGCTTTATAGCGCTCAAGAGATCCATCAGAGCGAGTCTTAATCTTATAGACCCACTTACACGTGATAGGACGAACACCGGGAGGAGGAGAAACAAGATCCCAGGTACCAGTGCGCTCAAGCGCAGCAATCTCCTTAGCCATGGCCAGCTGTCATTCAGGATGATGCTCAGCATCCCGATAAGAGGTCGGCTCGGAGGCAACAGAAAGACCATACTGACTAGGAGAGTAACGGTTGGGGGCACGACGCTGACGAACAGGACGAGTAGAGGGAAGATCATCAGAGGAAGACGACGCGGGAGACGACGATGAAGAAGAGGGAATAGTAGAGGAAGACTCCGGAGAACGAGGAGAACTAGGAGAACTAGACGGAGCAGAAACGGACGATGTCGAAGAAGAGACATCAGGGGGAGGAGATCCGGAAGAAGACACAATAGGGGTAGAAGGAGGTGTGTCAGGAAAGAGAAGAAAAGAGATATCTTCCACCGGGTAAGTACCAGCGGTGGGACGAGGATAGAAAGGACGTGTCTCATCAAAAGTAACATCACGAGAGATACACATCCGACGACCAACAGGGTCCCAACAGCGATAACCCTTATGCTCATCACTGTATCCGAGGAAGATACACTCAACAGACTGAGCGGTCAGTTTGGTGCGTTCGCGAGGAGCAAGGAGAACATAGCAAACACAACCAAAAAAACGAAGCATGGAGTAATCTGGAGACTGTCCAGAGAGGCGCTCAAGAGGGATACCACCCTGCAAGGCAACATAAGGCTGAATATTGATGAGGTAAGCCGACATAGCGACAGCCTCAGCCCAGAAATGCGGCGGGAGAGAAGAAGCAATCATCATAGCGCGAGTGGTCTCAAGAAGATGGCGATGCTTACGCTCAGCAACGCCATTCTGGGCATGTGCGCCAGGACAGGAGAACTGAGCAAGAGTGCCCTGCTCAGCAAGAACACCTCGCAACATCTGGGAGATATACTCACCAGCAGAATCGGCACGAAACACACGGATGGGGGTAGAATATTGAGTACGAACCATGGCCGCAAAACGCTGATATATGGAGAGCACCTCACTACGAGAGCGCATAAAATACAACCAAGTGTACCGAGAAAAATCATCGATGAATAAAATATAGTAGCGATGGCCCCCTTTCGAAGCGAAAGGAGCCGGACCCCAAACATCGGAATGAACTAAATCAAAAGGTCGCTGAGATACAAACGCACTCGTAGGATAGGGAAGTTGAATCTGTTTACCCAACCTACAGCCCTGACAATGCAAAGACCCATCTCCTGAGACAGACCCCAGAAGACCACGATGAACTAATGACGACAGGCGAGAGTCACAGAGGTGACCAAGACGATGATGCCACTGCTGAAAAGAGCTGGTAGTAGAGGCGACAACCGGAGAAGAACTGGCAGATGAAGTGGCAGCGGAAGGAACGCGAAGCCAGTCTAACTCCCAAAGTCCTGAAGAATCACGGCTGCAAGGGCCAGCTCCAACCAGGGCCTGGGTGCGACGGTCCTGGACAACACAAGAATCAGCATCAAGAATGACGCGACAACCAGAGTCAGTAAGCTGGCTAGCAGAGAACAGATTCATCTTAAGAAGAGGGACATGAGAAATATCAGGAACAAAAAAAGAAGAAGTAGAAAGGGTGCCCCGACTAGAAATAGGGAGAGAGGTACCATCAGCCGTAAAAACACGGACAGGAGAAGAGAGAGAACGAAGAGCGGACAAAGAAGAAGACTCAAAGGTCATATGAAAAGAAGCTCCAGAATCCAGATACCACGGAGACGTACCTGACTGTGTAGAAGGTGGTGGTCGCACAGTGCCGGAAGAGTCAGTCACAGAACCAGCAGTGCCCGTCGAAGAAGAGCCTGTAGCAGCAAGCAGACCGTGAAGACTCCTGATAATGTCCTGATCAGAGAGAGCAACTGCTGAAGATCCGGAAGGAGCCGACTGCCCACGAGCCTGGTGCTGCTGACGTAAACTGGGGTCCCGTGTATAACAGGTGGCCCAAGTGTGACCATCCCTGTTGCAGTAAGAGCAGTGACGAAGAGAACCACGGCGACCCTGACCACGAGCCTGCTGGTGCTGACTCGGACCCTGAGGCTGCTGGTGCTGAAGTTGACCCTGACCCTGACCTGGAGGAGTGGGTAGTATCGGCGGCAGCGGCACAGGGGACCACGGCTGAGTCGAGGGAGCAGACGGCAAAGGAGCACCACGAGTAGCAAGCGCAGATGGAACCGCAAGAAGACCAGCACCACGGAGACGGGTCTCCTCAGCCCGAAGCTCAGACAACACCTCAGAGAGCGGAACACGACCACGAGCATTCAGCTGGGCACGCCGGGGCTCAAACTCCTGGTAAAGCCGAGACAGAAACTTATAGATGCGGTGAAACTCCAAGTCCGAGCGCACAATCTGGCAGCACGAGCATGTGCCACAAACAGCAGTACAGAGAGAATCAAGCTGACGCCAGATAGCAGCACTCTGAGTATAAAACTCATCAATAGTGGAATCACCCTGCTGAAGAGCATGCTCCTGGTGAACCACAGACAGGTAAAGAACATCCCCAGACGGCTGATAGCGCTGACGAAGATGGGCCCACTGAGCAGCAACAGTAGGGAGACTCATGAACTCTGTGGCATACTGGGGCAGAACACTGGAGGTGAGAACAGCAGCAGCACGAGCATCCTCATCGACCCACTGAGTGTAGGCAGTCAGAGCGTGGCGATAGGACTCGAGATCAGCAGAATACTGCTTGAACTTCAGGTCATAGGCAGCAACAGCACTATCATCAGCGCTCTGCGCAGCATCCTTGGCCTCCTGAGAAGCATCAACAGCAAGCACAATCGGCGTCGGAGGCAGTGGAGCCACAGGAGCAGGCGGGCACGACGGACAGAGGACCTCGCCAGAGAGCACACCCCAAAGACGGAGACCGCGCATGTGAACGCGCATAAAGACAGCGAAATCAGGATAATTCGCGCCATCGAAGATCACCGGGCAGCGAGGAATCGCAACGTAGCCCGATGCAGAAGACATCTCTCACAATATTTTTTTTCACATGGGCGAAGCTTCAGGAGGCGGAGCGTCAGGGGAGCAGCGGAGCCGCGCGTCAGCCGCGTGTCAGGGAGCAGAGCGTGACAGGCCTGGGCGTCAGGGAGCCACACGTGCTGTCCCGCGCGTGGGCGGTGGCGTGTCTCGCGCGTGGGCGGTGTCAGACGGGGCAGCCGAGGCTCTCGCGTGGAAGGAAGCAGACGGAGCAGACGGGGCCTGGTGTCACGCGGATCAGAGGCAGCAGACGGATCAGATGGCGGGCGGATCAGATCTGACGAGCAGCGGGCCAGGCGGGCAGTTGTCAGGAAGCAGAGGGCCGACGGCGCGTCGATCCAGGAGACAGGCGGGTGCGGGGTCACAGCGGCCACGAGGCCACGAGGGGCGTCGGGTCCCGTGCCTGGAGGAGGACGTCCAGAGCGGGGCGTCAGCGGCAGGCCAGGACGCGACCTGCTGGAGGTGTCGCGTCACGAGGCGAGGACGACGCTGGGCGGTGTCACGTTGACGAGACGAGGACGCAGAAGCTGTCCCACGAGGTGCGACGAGGCGGGGACAGGGAGATCTGGCGGGTGGCAGGCGGCGTGGCAGACGGGAGACGGGACCGCCAGAAATTTATGAAGACGGCGACCGGATCTGAAACCGGACACAGATCGAAACCGGACACAGATCGATCTGAAAGAAGACGACAGATCCGAGATGGCCGGAAACAGCGGCAACCGGCGGCGGCGACGTCGGAGGAACGACGACGACATGGACGGTGATGGCTATGACGATGTTGCAAAAAAAATTGTCTAACCTAGCTCTGATACCATGTCAGGAATATGCAACATGTATTTCTCTGAAGGCCAAAGGCCACAATATATAGTACAGGTACAGGGCAAATATGCAGGAAGCCTCCTAACATATGGGAAAAATACAATATACAGATATATACATCTAACAGGTGGCACTTCTCCATCAAGAGTTCTAGGATGCGGTAGCACGCTACGCCGTGCCTTTCGGCGGGCCCTGGAACCACGACGGGCGTCACACCTACTAGGATGGCCTGGACACCGGCACCGTCTTGGCAAAACATGGCTACCGCCCATGGTCGTGGTGTGCCCCACATTCTACGGCGGGTCGCCGACGGAACCATCTCCACCGCCTCGCAAGGCAAGCTTTCGTGCGTGGCCGTCGCGTCGTGTGCGCGGAATTGACTTTCGCCCCGTGGCCCTGCCGCCGCCGGTAAAGGTGGAGCGGGAGCTGTTCAGTGGCGAGGACATCCACAGCGGGGAGGTGTGGGACAACACTATTGACTACGAAGGCCTCCAAAATTTTGTTTAAGTTTCAGTTAACTTTGGCCATTGATCATTAGGGACGCCGGTGTGGGCAGCTCCCCAAAGCAACTGCCAGCGGGTTTGGTTGCCACCGGTTGGGAGCGCTGGTGGAGATGGTCTAAATACCTGTCGATTGCCATGTTCGCCTACTACCCAAGATAACAGTAGGTGTTAGTACATGAAATCATTCGGAATCCGAAAGAAATCAACCCAAACCAAATAGGGGGACCATGACTGCAAAATCGATTCCATGTGTAGTATGTTTCTTAATAGATTGTAAGGACACGCATGTCGCTGTAGTGCATCGTATCAGTGCAAACGCAACATGGTATGATACTTACGTACTCCGTATTTGTAAGGGCTGCCTGCTTGTAGTGGCACTACTAGAAAGAGGGCCTTTGGTCCAGCGCCTAAATTCCATTGGTCCCGGTTCGTTTTCGTAATCGAAAGCAATGCCAGGCACCGGTCCCGGTTCATGCCGCCAGGGCATTGGTTCCGGTTCATCTGTAAGCATTGGTCCCGGTTTATGGCACGAACCGGGACCAATGACCCGCGATGCACACGTAGCTCTCTGCGAGGCATTGGTCCTGGTTCATGCCAACAATCAGGACCAAAAACCCTGCGACGGTCAGCAGTCCAGAAATTAATGTAAATTAATTCGGCGCAGAAATTAATTCGAGGCAGAAATTAATTCGAGGTAGAAATTGAATTGATTTTTGAACAAATCTTTTACGAATTAATCGAGACAAAGGTCTAAATTGAGACATTTTATTATTCGACCATAAATTTTTCCATACAAATAAATATGCGACTTTATAATTAAATTTCTAGTCGACAACACTTCCGTTGCCGCTGTCCTCCGAGCCGTTGTCCTCCGTGCCGCCGGCTTCCTCGTCGTCGTCGGACGAAATCTCCACGATTTCGGCGTTGTTCGGGAGACGGAGCTCGTCTGCGCGCATAGCAGCGTCGATGGCGGTGTAGATGGTCCCTCCAGGGACGGACCAGAACAACTCCCGCCCTTCTTGGTTGCGGCGATCCGGTGCACCAGGCGCCCGTCCACGAAACGGTTGCCAAGCTTGGCCTTCCGCTCCTTCTTGAACAGCCGGGGCCAATACTCGCTGCCCGCCGCGTACCGGGGCAATGCCCTAAAGCACGCGGGCAGTTGGCGGCGACGCTCCACGATAACGTACTCCATCTCGTATACACGGGGGTTGAGGAGCGGAGCCACCAGCACACCCCCCCTCGCTGATGCGAAATCCGGCGGGAAGGGTTGCGCGCGGCGGCGCGAGGATGCCGTAGATCGCAAACGCAGCCGCCTCGTAGTGGTTGAGCATGGGCACCTCCATGACGACGCGGTGGAGCTAGATTGGAGAGGGGGAGGCAAAACGACGGCGCAGTGGAGAGGAGAGGCAAAGTGGTGGGATGGAAAGGGACTGCAGAGAGGCAGCATATTTATGCACGGGGACGATGAAGCGACGGAGGCATTGGTCCCGGTTATTGCCAAGAACCGGGACCAAAGCCCCTCCCGCGCGACACGTGGCGGCCCAGCAGCGCGCCCCCCACCGAAGTCATTGGTCCCGGGTCGTGCCATTAACCGGGACCAATGACCTGGGTAGGGTGCGAGCTGTTGGGCGGCCACGTGTCATGCGAGAGGGGCTTTGGTCCCGGTTCGTGGCAATAACCGGGACCAAAAACCCTCCCCTGGCTATATATAAGGCCAGCCCTTTGCCCACCAAATTTTGCTGGATTGTGTGTGAGGAGTGGGTGCTAGCTTTTTTTTTCTTTGATTGCACACAAGGTGTTCGACGAAATGTCCGAGCCACACTTTAGTTCGCACAACATGGTATCCTCGGCTGAGGTTACCAACCTTATCTTCTTTATCTGTAACTGATACAAAAATATTGCATCTGTCCATGTAGGGTGGTCATTTTACTATTGACGATGTTATTGTAATGGTTAATTATTATGACGCAGATCGATGCACGGATGCGATGGATGTATGGCGACCGACGTCATTCCGATTTTATTGCAGGCCTCCATAAATTTATCGATTTGGCTAAGGCAAACAAAGTGGATAATTTTATGCCTTGTCCCTGCGTCGACTATCGGAACGTGGCGGAGCACTCTGCCCCGAGAATCCTTCAAAGCCATGTGCTTCGGAGAGGTTTCATGCCCTGATATTATTGTTGGGCCATGCACGGAGAAAGAGGGGTTAGGATAGAAGAAAATGAAGAAGAGGAGGATGATGACAGCTATCCTATGTCCCCTGAAGAATACGGTGATACTGCATTGGAAGACAATGAAGAAGAGGGAGGCGGCAATGAAGAAGAACAACGGGCATCAGATGAGCCCGCTGATGGTCTTGGTCGGGTCATTTCTGATGCAAAGCAACAATGTGATACAGAAAGGGAGAAGCTTAAGTTGGAGGCCATGCAAAAGGATCACAAAAAGTTATTGTACCCAAATTGCGAAGATGGCAGCACAAAGCTCGGTATCACACTTGAACTGCTGAAATGGAAGGCAGAGACTGGCTTATCTGACAAGGGATTTGAGAAGTTACTGACAATAATGAAGCCGAAGCTTCCAAAGGATAACGAGCTGCCCGAGACAACGTACGAAGCAAAGAAGACTATCTGCCCTCTAGGATTAGATGTGGAGAAGATACATGCATGCATTAATGACTGCATCCTGTACCACGGTGAGAAGTATGAGAATATGGATAAATGCCCGGTATGCAATGCATGTCGATACAAGATCAGACAAGATGACCCTGGTGATGTTGAGGGCGATGACGAGCCCTCCAGGAAGAGGGTTCCTGCTAAGGTTATGTGGTATGCTCCTATAATACCACGGTTGAAACGTCTGTTCAGAAATAAAGAGCATGCTAGGTTGTTGCGATGGCACAAAGAAGAGCGTAAGAAAGACGGGAAACTGATACACCCTGCCGATGGGTCGAAGTGGAGAAACATCGAGAGAAAGTACTCGAACTTTGCAGGTGACGCGAGGAACTTATGGTTTGGTCTAAGTACAGACGGCATGAATCCTTTTGGAGAGCAGAGCTGTAGTCACAGCACCTGGCCAGTGACTCTATGTATCTACAACCTTCCTCCTTGGTTGTGCATGAAGCGGAAGTTCATTATGATGCCAGTGCTCATCTAAGGACCGAAGCAACCCGGCAACGACATTGATGTGTACCTAAGGCCATTAGTCGATGAACTTTTGCAGTTGTGGGCAGAACCAGGTGTAAAGGTGTGGGATGAGCACAAACATGAGCCTTTTGACCTACGAGCGTTGTTGTTCGTAACCATCAATGATTGGCCTGCTCTTAGTAACATTTCAGGACAGTCAAACAAGGGATACAATGCATGCACGCACTGTTTAGATAATACTAAAGGTACATATTTGGATAAATGTAAGAAGGTTGTGTACCTGGGGTGTCGTAAATTTCTTCTGACCAATCATCAAGTAAGAAAGAAAGGCAAGAATTTTAACGGTGAGGCAGATTACCGGAAGAAGCCTAAGCTCCCTAAAGGTGCTGATGTATTTGGTATGGTGAAGGACCTAGAAGTAATCTTTGGAAAGGGTCCTGGCGGTCAATCTGTTCCAAAATACCCCATTATCGGACACACGGCCATGTGGAAAAAGAAATCTATATTTTGTGAGCTTGAGTATTGGAAAGACCTAGAGGTCTGTTCTTCAATCGGCGTGATGCACGTGACGAAGAATCTTTGCGTGAACCTGCTAGGCTTCCTGGACGTGTATGGGAAGACAAAAGATACACCAGAAGCACGGGAGGACCAGCAACGTATCAAAGACCCACACAACAAGCATACTGATAAATGACGTAAATACTTAAGTAGCTACGCTCTTACCAAAGCAGAGAAGGAAATCTTTTTTGAAGTCCTTTACAGTATCAAGGTCCCGGCTGGCTTCTTGTCAAATATAAAGGGAATAATAAATATGGCAAAGAAAAAATTTCAGAACCTAAATTCTCATGATTGCCACGTGATTATGACACAATTGCTTCCGATTGCATTGAGAGGGCTTCTACCGGAAAATGTTCGATTAGCCATTGTGAAGCTATGTGCATTCCTCAATGCAATATCTTAGAAGGTAATCGATCGAGAAAGTCTGGAAAGGCTACAGAAGGATGTGGTCCAATGTCTTGTCAGTTTTAAGTTGGTGTTCCCCCCGTCCTTCTTCAATATTATGACGCATATCTTAGTTCACCTAGTCGATGAGATTTACATTCTCGGTCCTGTATTTCTGCATAATATGTTCCCCTTCGAGAGGTTCATGGGAGTCTTAAAGAAATATGTTCGTAACCGTGCTAGGCCAGAAGGAAGCATCTCCAAGGGCTATGGAACATAGGAGGTCATTGGGTTCTGTGTAGACTTTCTTCCTGACCTTAAGCCGATTGGTGTTCCTGAATCACGGTATGAGGGGAGACTGAGTGGAAAAGGCACGCTAGGAAAGAAAGCAATGATATTTAGGGACGAACATTCTTTAAATCAAGCACACTACATAGTTCTCCAAAGTTCTACCTTCGTGGATCCGTATATCGAGGAACACATGAATGTTGTACGCTCCAAGTTCCCGGGGAAGGATGACTACTGGATTAAAAAAAATCACATGGAGACTTTCGGTACTTGGTTGCAATTACATCTGATGAATGACACCACTATTGGAGATCAGCTCTACTTGTTGGCCGCGACACCATCTGTGACTGTATTGACTTTCCAAGGGTACGAGATAAATGAGAATACATTTTACACGATTGCCCAAGATAAAAAGAGCACCAACCAAAATAGTGGTGTCCGCTTTGATGCAACATGCGAGAATGGGAAAAAGGACACATACTATGGTTACATAGAGGAGATATGGGAACTTGACTATGGACCTACTTTTAAGGTCCCATTGTTTCGGTATAGTTGGGTTAACATGAGTGGAGAAGGGGTAAAGGTAGACCAGCTGTACGGAATGACAACAGTGGATCTCAAGAATCTTGGTTACAGAGACGAACCATTCGTCCTAGCCAATGATGTGGCTCAGGTTTTTTATGTGAAGGACATGTCCTCTAGACCGCAAAAAAGAAAAAATAAGGAATCGAATACATCAGACGATGAGCCCAGGCGTCACATAGTTCTTTCAGGGAAAAGAAACATCGCGGGAGTCGAGCACAAGACAGACATGTCAGCAGATTCTGATAAGTTTGATGAAATTCCACCCTTCACCGTGAAAACTGACCCAAGCATCCCGTTAAGCAAAGAAGATGCTCCATGGTTACGGCCTAAGAAGCGATCATAGGCAAGGGATCGACATACGCAACGAAGGATTCATATCCTAAACCCTAAACCCTATGTAAATCTATGTAATGTATGGAAACTTTATGTGATGTATGGAAACTTTATGTGATGTATCGAAACTTTATGTAATGGAGTCTTTCACGGGCTTGCAGGGAAATTTTTCCGAGGCGGAGCTTCCGAAGATGCCGTAGGGCGTGTGCACCAACGACATCTTCGAGAAGCTCCACCACGGGAGATTTCTCAACTATTTCCCCAGGAGATGGAGTCTTTCACGGGCTTGCAGGGAAATTTTTCCGAGGCGGAGCTTCCGAACATGCCGTAGGGCGTGTGCACCAACGACATCTTCAAGAAGCTCCGCCACGGCAGATTTCTCAACCCTTTCCCCAACACTGTTAGAGGAGATGGAGTATTTCACGGGCTTGCAGGGAAATATTTTCCGAGGCAGAGCTTCCGAAGATGCCGTAGGACGTGTGCACCAACGACATCTTCGAGAAGCTCCACCACGGGAGATTTCCCAACCCTCCATCCATGGGGATGAAACTCTCTCTACCTATGTTGGCTTGTTGAGCCGCTTGCCATGGCGTATCGATGGTCCTTTTATAGGCACAGCGCCGCTTCTACTTTGTCTTGTTCCTCCGACAGGGCGTCGTGCGCTACATGCTTTATCTCATCGAGCAGTGCGTCCACCCACACGTCCTTAACCCGCCGACAGCTTTAGTCTCGGTTGCACCCACCAGCCGGGACTAAAGGTTACCCACGCGTCCTTATCCCACCGACAGCTTTAGTCTCGGTTGCACCCACCAGCCGGGACTAAAGGTTACCCACGCGTCCTTATCCCACCAGCATCTTTAGTCTCGGTTGCACCCACCAGCCGGGACTAAAGGTTACCCAAGGTTATCCTACCGGCATCTTTAGTCTCGGTTGCACCCCGATTTCGCCAAACTTTAATTTGGTGGTTGCTTCACAGAACACCCCAAGATTGTAAGGGAAAACTTCCTCCTGCAACATTGTAAGCCATCCCAAGATGCACATGTGTGCACAATATGGGCACATTATCACAAACTATGCCCTGATTGTAGCCATAACATTGGTGGTTTGACCTAAATGCCATGAAACCTCGAACATGATAGGTCATTTTCTGAAGGATTTTTTATGATGTTTGCAATTTTTCAAGTTCAATATTTTTCCTTGCAACTGTGACACATAATATGACACCACGTGAAGGTTTCACATTGTTTGGATCATTTTTGAATTTCTTATGCCCGTTTCAAACTATATTCAAAACGGCGGGCATGAAGCTTCTTAGCCCGGGGCTGAGCCTCGCTGAACTTGAAGTGGATCTCTGATTAAATAGCATGTTGTGAACCTAGAAATGATTTTTTTAAAATTCACAAGCATTATATCATGTACTTGTAGTTCAAATCTTGGCAACCTCCTGCCGATTCGGCGGGAATTTGTCTTTTTCATGAGGGATGGACAGAAAGGTTCCAGATACACCGGTTGGGAAATTGTCCATATAAGGTGGTATAATATTTTTGAAAAATGGTTTGGTACCAATGCCCAACTTTAATTTGGTGGTTGCTTAACAGAACACCCCGATTTCGGCACCTCAAAAGTGGAAATTAGCTTTTTCGTGTGTCGAAAGGGAAACTTCCTCTTGCAACATCGTAAGCCATCCCAAGATGCACATGTGTGCATAATATGGGCACATTATCACAAACTAAGCCCTGATTCTAGCCATAACATTGGTGGTTTGACCTAAACGCCATGAAACCTCGAACATGATAGGTCATTTTGTGAAGGATTTTTTATGATGTTTGCAATTTTTCAAGTTCAATATTTTTCCTTGCAACTGTGACACATAATATCACACCACGCGAAGGTTTCACATTGTTTGGATCATTTTTGAATTTCTTATGCCCGTTTCAAACTATATTCAAAACGGCGGGCATGAAGCTTCTTAGCCCGGGGCTGAGCCTCGCTGAACTTGAAGTGGATCTCTGATGAAATAGCATGTTGTGAACCTATAAATGATTTTTTTTTAAAAATTCACAAGCATTATATCATGTACTTGTAGTTCAAATCTTGGCAACCTCCTACCGATTCGCCAGGAATTTATCTTTTTCATGAGGGATGGACAGAAAGGTTCCAGATACACCGGTTGGGAAATTGTCCATATAAGGTGGCATAGTATTTTTGAAAAATGGTTTGGTACCAATGGCAAACTTTAATTTGGTGGTTGCTTCACAGAACACCCCGATTTAGGCACCTCAAAAATGGAAATTGGCTTTTTCGTGTGTCGAAAGGGAAAACTTCCTCCTGCAACATCGTAAGCTATCCCAAGATGCACATGTGTGCACAATATGGGCACATTATCACAAACTAAACCCTGATTCTAGCCATAACATTGGTGGTTTGACCTAAATGCCATGAAACCTCGAACATGATAGGTCATTTTGTGAAGGATTTTTTATGATGTTTGCAATTTTTCAAGTTCAATATTTTTCCTTGCAACTATGACACATAATATGACACCACACGAAGGTTTCACATTGTTTGAATCATTTTTGAATTTTTTATGCCCGTTTCAAACTATATTCAAAACGGCGGGCATGAAGCTTCTTAGCCCGGGGCTGAGCCTCGCTGAACTTGAAGTGGATCTCTGATGAAATAGCATGTTGTGAACTTATAAATGATTTTTTTAAAAATTCACAAGCATTATATCATGTAGTTGTAGTTCAAATCTTGGCAACCTCCTACCGATTCAGCAGGAATTTGTCTTTTTCATGAGGGATGGACAGAAAGGTTCCAGATACACCGGTTGGGAAATTGTCCATATAAGGTGGTATAGTATTTTTGAAAAATGGTTTTTTTAAAATTCCAAATTATGCAATAAATATTTTGTTAATGCAATTTTAATTGTAAATAGTACAATTGTATAGTTCAAATAAAAATATTTGAAAACAGAAAATGGTTTTTGATTAGTTATTTAAATTGAAGCACTTTTCATTCTAAAAGTTTTTTAAAATTTTAAATTATGCAATAAATATTTTGTTAATACAATTTTAATTGTAAATAGTACAATTGTATAGTTCAAATAAAAATATTTGAAAACAGAAAATGGTTTTTGATTAGTTATTTAAATTGAAGCACTTTTCATGTTAAAAGTTTTTTAAAATTCCAAATTATGCAATAAATATTTTGTTAATGCAATTTTAATTATAAATAGTACAATTGTATAATTCAAATAAAAATATTTGAAAACAGAAAATGGTTTTTGATTAGTTATTTAAATTGAAGCACTTTTCCTGTTAAAAGTTTTTTAAAATTCCAAATTATGCAATAAATATTTTGTTAATGCAATTTTAATTGTAAATAGTACAATTGTATAGTTCAAATAAAAATATTTGAAAACAGAAAATGGTTTTTGATTAGTTATTTAAATTGAAGCACTTTTCCTGTTAAAAGTTTTTTAAAATTCCAAATAAATAATCATCTTAAATTGAAACATCTTATTAATTAAAGAAGAAACAAATTTGAAAATGGCGGGAAGACCAAAAGGTTTGCCAAAATCTGAAAAAACGGGTCAACGATCTTGGTTCGTCCCACGAACCGGGACCGATGATCCTAGATGCGCGTGCTGCCATTAACACGCCTTTGGTCCCGGTTGTTGGCACGAACCGGGACTGTTGATCCTTTGGTCCCGGGTCGTAGGACTAACCAGGACCAACGGCTGTGCACGTGGCAGCACAACAACGCTCGTGCCCCAGACCTTTGGTCCCGGTTGGTGGCACGAACCGGGACCGTTGGTCCTTTGGTCCCGGTTATTGGGATGACCCGGGACCAATGGTTTGTATAGTTAACAGCCCTGGCCTTCCTCCTCCCCAACTCCCCCAATTCACAGAGCACATCGACGCGCGGCTAAGGAAAATTTGCGGTGGAGCAAAATCACGCCGGCAGGCTGTCCAAATCCAGATCGGCCGCTTCACGTCGTCGACACCCGTCGCCGAGCGCCACTGTCCGCCGCCGCGAGCAGGCAAGGAAGCTCCGCCTCGCTGCAATCGACCCCACCTTCCCCGACTCCAACCGCCGCGTTCTCCACTGATTCCGGCAGCACCCGGCCTCCTCCGGCCTCGCCGCACCCTCCATCGGCCTCCTGGTGAGCCACTGGTGCTCCAGCACCACTCCTACATCTCCCTCCCTTACTGTATCGTCCTCCCCACGAGCACCTGCCGCCGCCGGCCACCGTCAAACGGCTTGCTCCGGCGCACCTCGCGTAGCGGCGCCGTCCGTTTTAGGTAGCCCGCGACGCGCTGGTTCGAACCGGGACAGTGGCGTCACCCCGTCCGCTTCTCTCCGCCGTCTTCCACCACCGCCTGGTGGTTCGCCGGCGAGCCTACGTGGTGCCACGGTGGCGTCGACGTGGCGTCGCGTGTGCGTGACGTGGGCGCTGACCAAGCCCCGCCAGCGTGGCATCTGAGGTGGCTTGGGCCCCCCGCGTCAGTCTCTGTGGCTAGTTTAGCCATGGAGAAAAAAAAAACCACCCCGAGCTGACGTCATAATGACGCAGTAAAAGTTTAATATTTGTTTAAATAATTTTAGAAAAGAGTTTACTCTTATAAATTCAATAATTAATTATTTCTAAGTCAGAAAAATATGTATAATATATCAAAATATTCAGAAAAATAAGATCTACACAATAGACTCATAATCATGCATTGTTCAACAACTTTAATTACAAGTTTAATAAGAGAATTAAATCAACCCCTCGTAGGTGATTTCTTGGTCTCTCCTGTACTAGGGTTTGGACCCTTCGGATCTCACTTAAATTGCCAAGCATGCCTTAGGGTTAAATTTCAACTATGTTTAAATTGTCATATAATTATCGATGCCATGTGTTGATTGTTTAACTTGCAGATACTATGGATCCAACACATCAGGAAAACATCCTCCAAGGGATGATCTGCGAAAATGAAGATATCGATATCGATGTCACGAGTGAGTTTCTGAACGATTCTGGTCAGGGAGATGAGTCTCTCAACCGAGGAGACGGCTCCGGTGAGGTAGAAGCCGAAACCTGGGACAAGGGAGAAGTCGATAAGGAAGAAAGCGACGGCTCCGACAGGGGAAACACCGGCGAGGTGTATATATGTATTTTTGTAATTAAAATGTTGTTGTCTATATACATGCATATATTAACACTCTTTCTTCTTTTAGCCCTCCGGATCGAGAACTTCTTCCGTAAGAACGAAACGAGGCCCAACAAAAAAGTTGGATGACACTGTGAGGTATAGGATCGACGTGGTCGGTGTAGATGGCGAACCGCAAGCTCCCGTCGATGTCGCAAGAAAATTTGTCAAGCAATGCGGAGTTCTTGTGAGGGACTACATCCTGATCACCGTTCAAGAATGGAATCGGCCAAGCGGCGGTGGAGTCCCGTATGTCGGCGACAACGCCAAAGATAAGCTTTTTGAAAAGCTCATGACTAATTTCCTCCTGTCGGAACCAGATGTGACTCCAGATGAGGAGGAGAGAGCAAGAAGGGAGCTTGTGCAAAGAGTCAAGAAGTTTGCTCTCAGCAAGATGGCCGATGCATTCAAGAACTGGAAGAAAAACTGTACCATAACTTTGTCAAGGTAGAGAAGACTCCGAATTTCAATGAAGCCGGCTATGCTAAGTTAAGACACCAGTGGGAGGATTTTGTGAAGTACAAGACATCGGAGAAAGCTAAGGAAAGGTCTAGAATAAATACGGAGAACGCTGCTAAGAAACTGTACCATCATAACATGGGGCCTGCTGGCTACGCCGGTTGCATGCCTAAGTGGGATGCACTTGAGGTCAATTACATAACTGCCGGGATCAGACCAGAGCCCGCAACATGGACAGCACGGGCGAGAAACTGGTTTTACGGCCATGGGGGCACGTTGGACAAAGCAGGGAGGGCAATATATAATCAGAAACACAAAGATGATCCCCTACTGCCCATCGACGATATTAGAAATGCAGTAGATGATGTTGCAGCGGGATGGTTCGTTCCCGATAGAGAGAACGACGAGCTCACACGGGCCCTTAAAAATCCTGAACACGACGGACGGGCACGAGGCACACCAGGCTCCAAGTCGTGGAAGGTTGCTTTCCCCTCGGAAATGAAGAGATATCCCGATAAAAGCCATCAGAGGAGAAAGGAAAGGGAGGCAACTGAGAAAGCGGCCGCTGCAGACCGGCTGCGTAATGTAGAAGAAGCATTAAAGCGGTACCAGGATCAACTCGACATACTTAGCCAGCAAGGTACTAGCGGCCAATCTCAGCGGCACGTGGTAGAAGCTGCATTCGAGGGTACCGGCGCCCCATCGAATAAGAAAAGCAGCGTCGCTTCCACGCAGCTCCATGATATTGATGATGATGCACCGACGACATCTCCTCCTAAACGTTACCCAGTGGATGATATCACGGAGACAACAGCTTGTGAGCTAAAGGTGCAGGTTATGAACTTAAGGGTGACGGCGGCGGTCGGCATGGCGGTACCAATTGGGCCTAACCAAACTTGGCATTGCAAACCGGTTTCAAAAGGGTACGCTGTCGTCACGGTGGATGAGGTGAAGGAAGATTTTGAGGAGCTGAAGCTAGACCACCCTGCAGGGGAAGATATGGAGCTGACTCAACTAGGAGAAGCCAAAGGGGGGACTATTCTATGGCTAAAGGAGCGCATCATGCTTCCAAATTATGTGTCGCCAAGGCCACCCACTCCTCAGAGCAGCAATCCACCTTCGCCGCCACCTCACCATTCTCCAGTGCAACCGTCGCCTTCATCGCCTCACCGCTCAGCGCAACCGTCTCCATCGCCGCGTCAGCCGTCTCCGTCCCCTGAGCCTCAGAGACAAAAGCGGAAGTATACTAAGGGGGGCAGCACCACCAACAGCAGCAAGAGCATGTTTCGATCACCGAAACGTAAGCAATCGCCCCTCCCAAGAGTACCTCATCAGAATATGAAGAAGCTACCTTGCGAGAAGACCGATGAGGAAACTGATGCGGCCGCAGCTGCCCATTATGAAAAGTGGAAGATTGACATGGCTAACAAGAAAAAGCCGATAGAGGCATTATTCCCGGTCACCGCAGAAGATAAAGCCAAAGCAGCCGTGCTTAAGATTCAGCTTCACCCACCCATAGTGCTCACATCAGACTATAATCGCTCTATTACCAAGTCGGCTGAGGCAAAAGAGCGGAGAGTTGGGAAAGAAGTTTTCTAGCTCGGACAATAGAAAAACCAATCGATCGAACCACTCAAAGTGTACGATACCAATGAGTGGATGATCCAGGAGCGGCATGATCCGAACATTGATCCGGAGTTTGTTCGACTGTACGGAGAAAAAGCCCAATTATATGTACTGTCTATTACTGAGTACATGAGCCGTATGCATGAGTTCGAGGGGTACCAAGAAATAGCATGCGTGTACCAGTACGGGGCTGCTCTCGTCAAACCCGAGTTAGTCAAAGATCTACCAACAAAAATGCGAAGATTGCATAAATGGTACATCCAAGCCTGTGTTGATTCCAAAAACTGGATCTATGCTGCATATAAACACCACCATTACGGTCATGGAGATGGCTTCATACTGATTGAATTTACAGAATTAATTTCTGTAATTAAGTCTTTCTAACTCATCTCATTCGTTGCTTGTATAATCTTACTAATCACTATACTAATTATATATGTAGAATGAAGATTCAAGAATGCAACAAAGGACAAATCTTTGACCTTGGGTTTGTTGACTGTAATTTCGTTCATGAAGTTACTCTAAAAACAAATCCCAAAGAGACAGAGGATAACTTGTTCCGAGCGTTGAAGTATTTCAGCAACAGAAGAGAAGTACTATTTCCTTACAACGCTGCGTGAGTGTTACTGTCTTGTACACATTCTAGTTTCGATTACTCGATGTTAAGCGTATAATTGACTCGTGTTATATTTTGTTAGTGTGTCAAGCTTTCACTATATTCTCTTAATCATTTCTGTTGACACCGGAGTAGTAAAATTCCTGGACTCGAAACGCACACCATTAGAAAAGTGGACGGACATACAGGAATGCCTCCAGAGGACTTGGAAACGGTTCCCCGCCAAAACTAGGGGTGTTTGGACATCAGAGCTTACATTTCAACCATTGGCTGTAAGTACTACTTGCTAGATCCACGCATCTCTTTGATTCTAGTTTCAATACCACTATTATCATGCTTGATTATTATTTTGATTGAACTCCGTTCTCGTAAAGTGCTTGAGGCAAGAAGCCGGGAATAACTTATGTGGATACTATGTCTGTGAGTTCATTCGCCAGACGACCAAAGAGACGGGGCAAACCGGAACATCAAAAAAATTGAAGTACGATAAACAATAATCACAACTTTATTTTATTACCACCAATTGTGTTTAGTTTCCTTCATATATATTGATCCCTTTCTTTATATTAGATCGAATGGATGCGGGACGGTCTTCTATCACAAGAACGCGTGTAAGCAATTCAAGAGGAAATTGCCGGATTCTTGTTAGAACAAGTCATAGATCCGAAAGGAGAATACTATTATCTACTTCATTTGGAAGGGTGAAGTGTATAAAAAAGTGTAAATTAGATCAAATTCGTGTGAGAGTATCGTTTGTAATTATAATATGTTTCGACCAAGAAGACGGATGAGACGGTGTATATATTTGTGATCATGCATGATGTGTAATATATATATCATGGTTTCATTATTGTTGTATATATGTAGTATCATTAAATTTATAAAAAAATCCTGCCGTGATAGAAAAATACCCCGAAATCCTGCCGCGGCAAAAAAACCTGTCGCGGCAGAAAAATAGCCCGAAAATCGTGCCGCGGCACATAGACCAACGATCCCGGTTCGTGCCAAGAACCGGGACCAATGATCCACCCCCGCCCGTCTCTGGCGCTGCCACATGGGGACCCATTGGTCCCGTTTTTTCCCACGAACCGGGACCAATGATCCACCTTCCTCGTAGCTCGTTCGCCCACGTGGAGACCCATTGGTCCTGGTTCGTGCGCGAACCGGAACTAGCATTAGTCCCGAGTAAAACCAATGGCTCTTATGAACCGGGACTAGAGGCTATTTTTCCACCAGCGTGGGTCGGCCCGGATTGGAATCTCAAATCTTCTAGCGGAAGCAAAGAATTGAGCGAACTAGCTTTTCTCCACTTTCCGTAGTACGTAGATTTTTCTGCGCAGCATGACAAGATCATTACTACTACTATCCTGGATGACAACGTGATACATGGTGATTTAGTTCCTCTTTGGAAGTAGGCCAGTAGCTAGCTACGTACCTTACTCTACACCAAAAGTGCATCTAATGGGTGCACTAAAAATGAAGCTATGCCGACTTCCGTCCGCGTCTAGGCCTACCCATCTTCCTACTACTAACAGTGTTTCGGCACCAGCGTCAATAATAGTCAAAACCTTCGATAATATGCGGACGGGGACCAAGCTAAAAAAAATGACGATGAACATGAGATGGTAAACCCTACAGTCGGAATAGCCTCGATCGTCAGTTATCACCGGTGTCCCATTTGGAAAAATCGGCTGCCGAGTGTAAATCTGCTTTTGTCGCGAGAACTGCCGCGAAATCGAGGAAGTGCACACCAGATCCACCAAATCGATCGGTCCCAGGTTTCTCAACACGCACGACCAACAAACGCTATATATGTGAAGTGCGATTCAAGTCTTAATCTAGTCCAAACCTCCACCCGTGTGACATTATTATTAGGAACACCAAACATTGGGAGACCAGCTCCCTTCGGAGCTGTTGCACCTGCAGAGACCGCCCGCCCGTCGTGCGCATCACACTCCACTATCTGGTGACGACAGATGGTCCATGTTTAATTTGTCCGGTCCATCGGCTAGCTAGCTAGTTCACGACAACCATCGACTTGTCCCGCGATCAGCCGCTAAACCCACCAAAATCTAGAGGACGGACGAGAGCGCGACGTGATAACAGATCCAACGCTCGTCGTACGTACGTACACGTGAAATCCTTGGACCGTTTGATTCTGACATACATCGTGCATGCTGATCATGCGCTTCGAGAAGGCACGGGCGGAGGGGTTACGTACTCGACCCAGCAATTAATCTTAATCTTAACCGCGGGGAGAAGATGAGCGCCCGCGGTTGGTGCGACCGTGCGAGCCTAGCTACCATCCGGCAACCTAACCGGCGACTCTGGCCGGCCAAGACGGGCTCGAATGATTGGAGCCTAGCTCTTTTTTTCCGACAGCGACGCCGGCGCACATCAAATGTTTATCCTCGGTTGGAACAGCTCGCCCGATCCAAGTGCGGCGACGTTGACCTGACTCCTGAGGATGGGCGGGCGGCCATCGAAGACACACGATGGCACCGAGCGGCCGTCAGTGATTACCTGGTCGGAGACGAATGCGACGGCTCGCGGCTCGTATATAGTATCTCCTACCACGCTCGACGCTTTCTTTTCATGGAGAAATGTTGGGCGTACGTGTAGAAAAGCAGAAAAACTCGCCTACGAGTTTCTTGCAGGTGATTGATTGGTGAATCCTAACTTTCTCAAGTGCAGACGCCGCTCGGTCCATTATGGAAGGTTGCAGCTTGCTGGGCCGTCCAGGATTTCGCGAGAAAGATCACGGTATTCCTCTAGCTTGTGTGAGCCGTTGAAAGCTTACTGATGTCTGCCGTTCGCGGTGGCTGGTAGCTGAAGCTTGAGGTTTTTCTTTCTTTTGCCGAGCTTTGAGAAGGCCGGTTTGTTTAGCGTGGAGCGCTTCCGTGTTGACACGTGCCATGCGTGATCCCGCTCGGTGTACTTTTAAAAGTGTAAGGCCCTGTTTGGCTTCAAAGTATTTTTGAAGTATTGAAAGAATACTTCGATTTCTGAAAATACTTAAGTATTCAATACTTTAGGGTGTTTGGATTCAATAAATATTGTGGTTTTAAAACTGAAGTATCCTCTAAAAACGTGGTATTTTTAAAGTATTTGAGAAAGAGACAAGACCCTCTTTTTTCTAAAACCGAGAAAGAAGAAAACCTGTGGTATTGATTTGCCAGACGCTAACATACTTTGGTTTTAAATACCTCAGTTTAGGAAATACTACCAAACGGAGCCTAACACTGGAATATTTCCAAATTTCAGACCGACCACAATTACAGGTACACAAGAGATCAAGTACAAGTACATAGAAGACCAAGTATAAGTACACATGACAAAGTACAAGTGGAGTGAAGACCAAATACATGTATATAGAAATCCAAGTGCATGTACAATGGAGATGGAGTACTAGTACAACTAAAACAATTACGAGTTACACTGAAGACTAAAGTACACTACTTTGAGAACCTAAGTACACTTACATAGAAAGCCGGTACAACCATAATGAAAAAATTGCACGTTCCACCAGGTATTGCGTTCACTCTTGCGTGGATCACCAGGTCGACGTATTTTTTGCAGCGTTCACCAGATTTTGTGCTAATTTGTTGCAGGTTGGTCTAAGCGAGCAGTTAATCTCTAGTTGACACCGCTAGGTCGCACACCACGGAGTCCAACCGGACGGAAATACCGAGCGCATCTAAAAAAAGACTCACCGAGCAAACCGAACACACAACGAACCAGACCCTACTCCACCGTCCTCCCGTGAAGGAGAGGCCCGAGAGCGGCGGCAGATGGAAAATCCCTGGCGACGACGATGATGGATCCCGGCGTAGGGCACACCCGTGCGAAGCTGACCCAATGCAAGCTGATGACTCACAAGTATAGGGGATCGCAACAGTCTTCGAGAAAAGTAAAACCTAATTTATTGATTCGACACAAGGGGAGCCAAAGAATATTTATAAGCCTTAACAACTGAGTTGTCAATTCAGCTACACCTGGAAACAGTCTTGCTCACATCAGTTTATCAGTAGCAACAGTTTTGTAGTAGCAATAACAAAGTGATAGCAGTAGTAAAAATAAAGACAGTAGTAATAATGCAGTAAACAGTAGTATTATAACGCGGTAGGCATAGGAATGGATGGACGGACGTTGCATGGACAAGACAATTCATATACAATTAAGATATAGGGTATTTGCACATAAATAAGATAAAGCATCCAAATACTGAATAATCATAAGCATGTGTTCCATATATAGTCATACGTGCTCGTAATGAGAATTTGCAGAACATCTTTTGTCCTGCCAGCCCGTTTGCAACGGGGCCTCAAGGGAACTGCTGGCAATTAAGGTGCTCCTTTTAATAGAGCACCGAAGCAAACCATTAACACTCTGTGAATACATGTGATCCTCATATCAAAGTCATTCCCTCCGGTTATCCCGATTATTGTCACTTCGGGGCCTTTGGTTACGGGCAACAATATGTGTATACAACTTGCATGTAAGATCATAAACAATACTATCATTACGAATCAATAACATGTTCAGATCTGAAATCATGGCACTCGGGCCCTAGTGATAAGCATTAAGCATAACAAGTTGCAACAAAGTCAAAAAACACTAATAATAGATACTAGGCACCATGTCCTAACAATCTGATGTTATTACATGAACGATTTCATCCAATCTCTACCATCCCCATAGCCTACAGCGAGGGATTACTCACTCATGGATGGGGGAATCATGGATGGTTGATGGAGAAGCGATGGTGACGATGATGGCGATGATCTCCTCCAATTCCCCATCCCGGTAGGGTGCCAGAACGGAGTTTCTGGTTTCGAATCGCGGTATCTGGTGGTGGCGGCGCAATGGAACTCTCTCTGAAAAAACGTCGAACCCCCCCTAGGTTTTTAGGTCAAGAGGCATCTTATAGGCGAAGAGGGAGGTCGAGGGGGTGCCCGAGGCGGCCACACCCCCTCCTGGCACGGCCAGGCCTGGCCCGCGCGGCCAGGTGGTGTGAGCCCCTCGTGGCCCTCCTCCGTCTCGTCTTCTGGCTCCGTGAGTCTTCTGGTGAAATAGGATTTTGGCATATTTTCCGGAATTTCTCCTGATAGTTGATTTCTACACAAAAACTAGACACCAAGGTAATTCTGCTGAAAACAGCGTCAGTCTGTGTTAGTTGTATCCAAATCACACTAGTTTAGAGGAGAAACAATAGCAAAAGTGTTCGAGAAAGTAGATACGTTTTGGACGTATCAACTCCTCCAAGCTTAGCTTATTGCTTGTCCTCAAGCAATTCAGTTGAAAACTGAGTGCGATAAAAGAAACTTTCACGAACACATTTGCTTCATAAGATGTATATATTCTCAGCATATGATCAAATACTTAGGCAATTCATAAAAAAATATGCAAATAAGTTTACTCAATAGTCATTGCAATCTATGAAAAGATTCCAACTCAAAAATAATAAGTAGCATGAAACATAAATATAAGCGACATTGCAATGCTCATAAAAAGGTATGATAGAGTTGTATCTCGCTTGCCTTTGATTGTAGAGCATGAATGCCAAGACACCTCTGAAGTTCAAGTGAAGACTAGAAATAAAAATATCAAAGATACAAGTAATTAACCGTGTTTTGGGATAAGCATATTACACTAAGAATGACAGCTATGCTCTCGGGAAAATGCTCAAAAAATAAAGGGTGACTCAACATAAAAATGAAAGAAAAATATTTTAAAAGTTTGAAAGGCTTCCAAATGTTGAAAGTATGGTACTCATTAGCTTTGAGCTCTCATTGCTCCTATCATAAGCATCTTTAGGTGATTAAGGTTAAAGTAAACAAATATAAGAATATGGTTGATAAGTTATAAGTTTAAAATCTCATGCCCCTTGCTTACGAGTACCAAACCTCATGCTACTCAACTTTAGTCACGAGTAAGTTCTTGTCATTGTAAGTACATGTGTATCATAGAGAACCGCCAACGGGGTACCCCTTGCCCCATGATACAGGAGCTTTCCCATATCAAAATGACAAGGCAAGCAGACAATGAGCATCTCAACGATCTTTTTATTTGCTATTTGCATAGGTTTTTATTGAGGATGCTTCACAGATTGCTCACTATGGTTATGCTGCGAGTTTTCACCATGATTAGGCATGGCTTAGGCTAACGGCCCAGGCGTTTCTCTAACACATATACGAACTCCATGAGCTTACAAGCTCCCCTTTTATTTCACACCGCCGGGATCCATAAGCAAAAGAATCATGATATCAACTAAACAATGTGCAATGTTGAAAGCGTTCCCCATAGTAACATGGTTCTGCTAATCCACAACTTATAAAGCGCAAGCATATACGCAACATAGATGGACACAATGGTTCAAATTTATTACGTGCAAGAAAGTAAAGTGTGCCATCAAGTTCGTAAGAGCTTTACTAACTAATTTTCACATAACAAGCAAACATTCTTACATGGAAGAAAACAGAGCATAATAAATATGCAAGGAGCAGCAATAATGCTAATAGGTAGATATTGTGGACTCTTTTGGGCAAATTTGGTTTTAGGGAGTTGGATGCACGAGTAAAGCTTATACTCAGTACAAGTGAAGGCTAGCAATAGAAAAGGAGCGACAATCGAGAGAGCAGTAACTGTCATAATCATGCTTGCGATAAGACAAAATTAATAGTGGCATAAAAGTGACACAAGAACTCTGAGGCCAAATAATTCATCGAGGCTTAACTGATTATTGTTTCAGTTATATGCATGTATGAGCATGTGCCAAGTCGATTCAAACGAAACATTCAGAGGAGGATACCACAATGTCATACCATGTTATGAATAGAACAATGCAAGCAAATGTTCGTATGACATGATACAAACCATTAGCAAGTTGGAGCTAATCATAATAAAGCAAGAACTACTAAGCATCCATAAATAACATACACCTTACATGAACAGACTAAGCATGCCCACAATGATGAGTATATGTATGATGGCTCAATGCACGGCGTCCAGAAAAGTGTTGATGGCTCGTGGTTGATGTAGAGCTCGTTGGGAACCCCAAGAGGAAGGTATGATGAGCACAGCATCAAGTTTCCCTCAGTTATGAAACCAATGTTTAATCGGACCAGTAGGAGCAAGGAAACACCCCAAAGGTGTTACTAGCTGAGCTTTGGCAGGGCGCACTACCGGTGCTAGTAGCAACATGGAGACCTGCACAACACAACCACAGAACTTTGTCCCCAACTTGCGATGAGGTTGTCAATCTCACCGTGTTTTGCGGAAAACAAAGGATTAAACATATCGAATGGAAAGAAGTAAAAGTTTGCAGAAAGTAAACACAAAGCAGTAAAAGTTTGTAGATTATATGTAAAGTAAAAGGACCGAGATCCATAGTTCACTAGAGGTGGCTCTCCTTAAGATAGATAACATGCCGGGTGAACAAATTACAGCGGGGCAATTGACAAACATCGAGAAAGCAATACATGCATATACTAATCATCTTGACTCCTTTGAGACTTGATTGGGCATTACAACATAATACATAGACCGCCATCCAACTGCATCTATGACTAATAATCCACCTTTAGGTTATCATCCGAACCCCCTCCAGTATTAAGTTGCAAGCAATAGATTATTGCTTTACGAACTGCGTGTAAAGTAAACAATACGATTGTTCTATGAACAAAGGATTGTTGTTTTCTCCCTAGTAGCAACAGCACATCTAGTACCTTAGAGATTTCTGTCACTTCCCTAGATTACCAGAGGCATGAACCCACTATCGAGCATAAATACTAACTCTTGGAGTTGCTAGCATCTACTTGGCCAAGATAGGTACTAACAACGGAAAGCATACAAGATCTCAAATAACAAAGACATGATAGAATCAATAATCAATCTGAAATAGCATCTCAATATCCATCGGATCCCCGCAAACACAACATGTATGAATTACAAATAGATGATCTTGATCATGAACGGAGCTCACAAGATCTAAACATGAAAGCATAAAGGAGGAGAAACCATCCATCTAGCTACTACATGGATCCGTAGTCCAAGGATGAACTACTCACGCATCACACCGGAGGCTTGCATGGTGATGAATAAGGCCTCCAGGGTGAATTCCCCTCTCCGACAGGGTGCCGGGAAAAGCTTCAGATCCCTCCCGATCTAGGGATGGAGATGACGACGGCTACAGACTCTTTCGTGGATTTTTGATCGGGTACTTAGGGTTTTTGCCCCGAGGGCAACTTATAGGCGGAAGGAGAGGCCGAGGGGGTGCCTGGAGCCACCACACCACCCCCTGGCGTGGGCCCAGCCTGGCCGCATGGCCAGGTGGTGTGGCCGGCCCCTGGCCCTTCTCCGTCTCGTATTCTGGCACTTGATCCCTTCCGGAAAAATAGGCACTTTGGCTTTTGTCCCGTCAAATTCCGAGAATATTCATTTTCTGACTTTCCTAGAACCAAAAACAGCAGAAAACAGGCAGCTGGCACTGTGGCTCTTGTTAATAGGTTAGTCCAAGAAATCATATGAAAAGTACTCCAAAGTTGGAACAAAACACAAGAAAGTGGATAAAACCAAGCATGGAACATCAAAAATTATAGATACATTTGCAATGTATCAATGTACAAAAATGAAATCAAATAGAGTTCATTACCACTTACCACATCTCAAGTTGTCGTTAATCTTCATTATTGCCCCTCACTTGTGTGGCTTGAATAATAACATGAAACCAAACTCCACTAAGGACTGTTGAACCCTACAACGAACTTCACAAGACCAAAGAAGAACATCAATTTTTTTTGGTGTTTTCAATTTTTAAAGCAAGAACCAAAAGGAAGGACAAGCAAAGCGAAACCTTTATGGGTTTTTAGAATAATCAAACCAAAAATAAAAGGAAGAGGCAAACCAAAGCTAAGAGATAAAGAAGCAAACAAAGAGAAATAACATTTTTTTTATCTTTTTGTGTTTTGGAAAGCATAAATAAATCAAGAACAAAAACTCAAAAGAAAATGAAACATGAATATACAAAGCACCGACTGAACATGATAAGTAGATGAGTGCGATGTCGATATACCTCCCCCAAGCTTAGGCTTTTGGCCTAAGTGGGTATCAACCCCAACGCGGGTAAAAATTCCAAGCCGACGGGTCATCATAAGAATGATCGTAGTTAGGCCCTTGGGAAGAAGAAGAAGCTCCCCAATCATAGGTAGGCTGCTGGTACGAGGACTCCCCTTCATTCGAGGGCTAGACCGAATCATCTGTAACCTCCCTTCCAGTATCTTGCTCCTGCTGGGAGAGCTCCCCCAGATAAGTATCGAGCTCTTCCTCGGTGAGTGACCATCCTACCCTGGCTTCAAGGTTAAACAAAACAGGTGCATGCAAAAGAAGAACACGCTCGGACTTACCCCTTCTCCATCCAACCTTGAGAAACGTTATTTCATAAGACAAATCACTCAAATTAGCCCAAGAAGGAACGAATTTATGTTGTATCATGGAATTAAGGTCAAGCCTCTCTATGGGAAACTATAGGTCTAAATGATGAGGCACTACACCATGCAAAGCCAATAAACGAGAGGCGACAAGGCCTCCACAAATTCCACCTTTCTCGCGGTTAGCAGCAAGACGGAAAGCTATCAAGGTACCCAAATTATAAGTCCTATCTCATTTTAAAGCAGCTGGGATGAAGGCTAGATCATATGAGGATAATTTACTAGCAGTTTTCCTAGCGAGAACGCACTTGGCAATAAAGTAGGCAAAGTAGCAAATAGACGGGAGATGAATATTACGAATTTTACCACTCTCCTTTGAGAAGTTGCTCCCTTGGAAAATCTCCGCATACAATTCCATGAGTGGTGTAGGTCGCTCTCTAATCCTTTCACACGAACCACACTGGGGTACTTTAATAGCTGCCCAAAAATCATCAAAAGGAAGGTCGACAACTATATTGTAAATTTTGTAGTGAACCATAGGGTTAGGCAAGGAGCAACTAAATCGAAAATCCCGCATCACAGACATTGTTAGTTTAACATATTGGTAAGGTTCATCTCCCACAAAATGCTCCAATCCTGCATTAGAGATTAAAGTATGGAAATCTTGAGAAATCCCTGCAGCCCTCATGAATTCGGGGCATGGATAGATAGAAGGAAAAACTTCCTCCTCACTGTGAACCTTCATAACCGCAGACACTCTTAATTCATGTTGGTTGAGTTGGTGTTCATTCATCTTCTTTTCTGAAATTTAGACAACCATCATACAAGTGATTGCAAAGTGATTACATAATGAAAGGAACTACTTATAGGGACTTGTAAGGGGGCCTAAACATGCATCAAAACAATTTTTCTAAGCATTGAACAAGCTTACAAGCTCACATAACATGTCACCTACCGTAGCAAAATACTCAAGATAT
The DNA here is from genome assembly GCA_916181665.1 of Avena sativa. Taxonomy (NCBI): domain Eukaryota; kingdom Viridiplantae; phylum Streptophyta; class Magnoliopsida; order Poales; family Poaceae; genus Avena; species Avena sativa. The sequence goes on along the minus strand of OV702288.1, from coordinate 618,741,825 downwards.
AAACCACTAATAACAAATCTACTTGGACAAGTGGAGGAGTCACATATAAGAGATCAAATGCTCCAAATTTCAGCAGCAAAGATGGGCTGAGCAAAGATATCGAAAAATCACGAGCAAGAACAGCAAGAACACGAGTATGAGTAATGAACTGGTGTTTTCTCGGGAGAGAGAAAAAAGTGGCAAGTGAGAGAGTAAGAGGAGAGCTAGGGGTGTCCCACACCATGGCCAGACGCGCCCCTGGTGTGGCCGCACCACCAGGTGGTGTGCCTGCCTTGTGGGCCCCCCTGGGTCACTCCTGGTACTTCTCTGCCCCTTTTTCATGTAAATATTTAATATGAATTGTTTGGAATTTTTCGAGACACTATTTTTTAGCAATTTTCAGGTATTGATGAATAAATTTCTGACAGAAAGAAAATTTTGGAAAGATGCAATAATGAAACAAAACTAAAACTTCAGAAGTTTTAAGACACTCTAATATGCAAGCAACTAGCAACATAACGATAAACTAAGTGAAAGCAAAAATTGAAATGGATAAGATAGGAATAAGCGAAGATAATCATGGTGAAAACATTGTTTTATTCATTAAAATCCCTTTGTTAACAATGTTGATCAGGTCTTGTTACCAAAATAATTTTATATGAAACAAAACTTTGTATTCCACTAAATGATTATGTTACTCAACCTTGATAGCAATAGTCCCAATCATAATAGTTTCATATTTTTCTCGTGGTATGGGATAATATATTTCTCCAACTTGTATGCCCTCAATATTTTGAATTGAATTTAAACCATAATTCCTATCAATCTTCTTCGGGAAATAGAGTGTATGCTCCTTGTCATTAACATTAGAAGTTACCTTTCCTTGATTGCAATTAATAACAGCTCCTGCGGTATTAAGAAAAGGTCTCCCAAGAATAATAGACATATTATCATCTTCAGGCATTTCAAGCACAACAAAGTCAGTTAACATCACACAATTATGAGCCACTTGAATAGGAACATCCTCACATATACCAACATGAATAGTAGTAGATTTATCATCCATTTGCAAAGATATATCAGTTGGTATTAATTTTTCCAATTAAAGTCTCTTGTAGAGAGAAAAAGGCATAACACTCACTCCTGCTCCCAAATCACACAAAGCAGTTCTGACATAGCTATTTTTAATAGAGCATGGAATAGTTGGGAGCCCTGGGTCTCCAAGTTTCTTTGGAACCTTACCATTGAAGGAATAATTAGCAAACAAAGTAGAAATTTCCTCATTAGGGATCTTCCTTTTATTAGAAACAATATCCTTCATATACTTTGAATAAGGAGGTAATTTAATAGCATCAGTTAAAGGAATTAGCAAAAATAAAGGTTTCATCCACTCACAAAACTTGTTATAGTGTTCATCTTCCTTCGACTTGTGTTTCTTATCAGAGAAAGGCATAGGTTTTTGGACCAAATGCTCTCTTTCACTACCATGTTTCTTAGCAACAAAATCTTCTTTAGTGTATTTAGTATTCTTAGTGTGTCTTTCAGATTATTTTTCAAATTTTTCTTTATCAGGAGCATCATTTTCCTCATTACCACTTCCAGTTTCAGCATCTGAGACAGATATACTATTAGGATCCTTAGCAGGTTTAGAAGACTCTACAATAGCTGTATGTTTCTTTTTCCTTTTCTTAGGGGAAGTACCACTATTTTCAATTTGATGAGAATCCTTCTCAATTCTTTTAGGATGCCCCTCAGGATATAGAGGATCCTGGGTGGCAGCACCACTTCTAGTTCTAATTTCATAGGCATATTTTTTTTAGCAGCATTCACTAACAAATCTTTTTGTACTTTAATAAGCTGATCAATTTGAGTTTGGACCATTTGGAAATGTTTAACAAGCATTTTAACATCATTAGAGGTTTTTTCCACAATATCTTTTAACTCAATAATAGCTCTAGAGTTTTCCATCAAATGATTCTGCACTCTTTTATTAAAATTATCTTGCTTAACAATAAAAATATCACCTTCATCAAAATGTTGGAGAGAGTGTACCTCAATAGTGGATGAGTGGAAGATTGGCTTACATAATTCTTCTATAGGAGGTAGATTCTTCACTTTTAAGTTTTAATACCCTTCTGCTTAAGACATTTCTTGGCTTCCTTCATCACTTCATCATTTAGTTCAATAACTCCTCTCTTCTTTGGTATTGGTGTTGGCTCAGGTACAGTTAACTCAGGTGTAGTGGTCCCAAGCATAGTTGGCTCAGGTGAAGTCCAGTCATCATAATTCTTGCTTATTTTAGCCATTAATTCCTCAGCTTCTTTGGGAGTTCTATTCCTAAAAACACAATCAGCACAACTATCCAGGTATGTCCTAGATTCTTCAGTTATTCCATTATAATATATATCAAGAAGCTCATTCTTAGGTAATGCACATCCAGCCTGTCCATGAACCAAAGCACAAAACCTTGCCCATGATTCAGGTAATATCTCCTTTTCTCCCTGTTTAAAATCAAAAAGTTCCTGCAAAATGGCATGTCTAGCACTAGGAGGGAAATATTTCTGAAGGAAAGTACTAATCAAGCAATCAGGGCTATCAATAGATCTAGGAGGTAAATTATTAAACCAAGCCTTAGCTTCTCCTTTTAGTGAAAAAGGGAAAATTTTAGCAACAAAGTAGGTGCGCATTAGTATCATCAGAAAATAGGCCACTCATGGTAGAAAGCTCAGTCAAATGTGCTACATCACATTCATTCTTAGTCCCACAAAAAGGTTCTCTCTCAACAATGGTTATGTAAGATAAATCAAGAGAGAAATCATAATCTTTATCTTTAATGTTTATGGGAGATGTAGCAAACTTGTCATTAGGAGATAATTTGGATTTTATAGTACGCCTCTCAAGGAGACTCTTAATAGCACTTTTACCATGAGTATTTTGACATTCTTTAATAAATTCATCATTCATTTCTATATATCCGTCTTCAATATCATAGCTCTCTATAGACTCAGGTGAACTGATAGGTATAGTAGTGTCTTCATTAGGAGTTTTATTGTTTCCAGCTATAGTTCTAGCAATCGTAGCATCTAGGAAAGGACCTAATGAACCAATCTTATCAAGCATAGTAGAAGCATCATCATAAGTATCAGAAGTTTCAGATTCAGCAGTAGTAGCAGTATGTGTAGCATGTGTATGTGGTGGTGTAAGGAGCTCAATCATCACAGAAGGTGAATCAAGAGCAACAGAGGTGTTCAGAACCGTACCTCTCCTTGTAGTGGATGGTAAAATAGGAACGTTGCCATTACGAGACTTACCCATGATGAATGGATGGCAACAAACAATAGTGATTCCAAGTGAACTTGATAAATAGAGCTATGGTCTCTAGAAATGGCGCCAGAAAATAGTCTTGATGACCCACAAGTCTTCGAGGGAAGTAAAATTCAATTTATTGATTTGACATAAGGGGAGCCAAAGAATATTTATAAGCCTTAACAACTGAGTTGTCCATTCAGCTGCACCTGGAAACAGTCTTGCTCACAACAGTTTATCAGTAGCAATAGTTTTGTAGTAGCAATAGCAAAGTGATAGCAGTAGTAAAAGTAAAGAAAGTAGTAACAATTGCAGTAAACAGTAGGATTAAAGCGCGGTAGGCATAGGGATGGATGGACGGGCGTTGCATGTACAAGACAATTCATATAGCAATCAAGATATAGGGCATTTGCAAATAAATAAGGTAAAGCATCCAAGTACTAAATAATCATAGACATGTGTTCCATATATAGTCATACGTGCTCGTAATGAGAACTTGCACAACATCTTTTGTCCTCCCAGCCCGTTTGCAGTGGGGCCTCAAGGGAACTACTGGCAATCAAGGTGCTCCTTTTAATAGAGCACCGGAGCAAAGCATTAACACTCCATGAACACATGTGATCCTCACATCAAAGCCATTCCCTCCGGTTATCCCGATTATTGTCACTTCGGGGCCTTTGGTTACGGGCAACAATATATGTATACAACTTGCAGGTAAGACCATAAACAATACTATCATCATGAATCAATAACATGTTCAGATCTAAAATCATGGCACTCGGGCCCTAGTGATAAGCATTAAGCATAACAAGTTGCAACAAAGTCAAAAAGCACTAATAATAGATACTAGGGACCATGCCCTAACAATCTGATGCCATTACATGAACGATCTCATCCAATCCCTACCATCCCCATAGCCTACAGCGGGGGATTACTCACTCATGGATGGGGGAATCATGGGTGGTTGATGTAGAAGCGATGGTGATGATGATGGCGATGATCTCCTCCAATTCACCGTCCAGTAGGGTGCCAGAACGGAGTTTCTGGTTCCGAATCGTGGTATTTGGTGGTGGCGGCGTAGCGGAACTCTCTCTGGAAAAACATCGAACCCCCTGGGTTTTTAGGCCAAGAGGCATCTTATAGACGAAGAGGAAGGCCGAGGGGGTGCCCGAGGTGGCCACACCCCCTCCTGGCACGGCCAGGCCTGACTCGCGCAGCCATGGGGTGTCGCCCCTCATGGACCTCCTCCGTCTCGTCTTTTGGCTCCGTGAGTCTTCTGGTGAAATAGGATTTTGGCATATTTTCCGGGATTTTTCCTAATAGTTGATTTTCTGCACACAAAAACTAGACACCAAGGTAATTCTACTAAAAACATCGTCAGTCCATGTTAGTTGTATCCAAATCACACAAGTTTAGAGGAGAAAAAATAGCAAAAGTGTTCGAGAAAGTAGATACGTTTTGGCCGTATCACGAGCCTCCTTCTCCTGCTGTGAAGCCAGCCCAAGGAGAGGCAACCCCGCGCAAAGCTGAGATGGGGGTGGTGGCTAATACGTCCATTTTGCATCACTATTCTATGCCATAATTTACTGTTATTCATTGATATATTTCATATTAAGAGATGATACTTATGTTATTTCACCTGTTTTTGCATAGTTGATGACTTTTGGAGCATGGACCACTGCAGTCAGGATTCTGATGGAAAAGGTGTTGTTTGGAGGCAGAATTCGCGAAGATCAGAAAATATACGGAAAATCCTATTTTTTCAGAAGACGAAGGAAGCCAGAAGGAGGAGTGGAGATGGGCCACAGGGGGGCCCACACCACCCCGTGGCGCGGGCCACCCTAGGCCACACCACCAGGTGGTGTGGTCGCCCTGGCCTACCTCTGGCTCTCCCCTCTGGCGTATATTATCCTCTCGAAACCCTAAGACTCGGGGAGCAACCATAGAAAGATTTCGCCACCTCTGCAGGGCGGAAAACACCGAGAGAGAAAGATCTCTCCGGCAGACAGATTTCTGCCGGGGGAATTCCTTCCCGGAGAGGGGAGATCGTCGCCATCAACACCGCCGTCAAGCTGGACTTCATCGGGATCATCATCATCATCACCACCACCATCACCACCAGCACCATCATCACCATCTCCATATTGCTGTAACAATTGGGTTGAATCTTGCATAGTTCTTAGGGGAAACTTTTCCCGGTGTTGATTACTCTTTGTAGTTGATGCTATTGAGTGAACCGTTGAATTATTGTTTATGTTCAGATTGTTATACATCATTATTCCATCTCTGGTCATGATCCATATGATATCTTGTGAGTAGTTCGTTTTGTTCTTGAGGACATGGGAGAAGTCATGTTGTTAGTAGTGGAGTTGTGTTGAAAAAGATTCAATAGTTTGATATTTAAGTTGTGGTGTACTTCTTCTAGTGGTGTCATGTGAACGTCGACTACATGACACTTTACCTATATGGGCCTAGTGGAATGCATTGTGTATTTGGCTACTAATCGTAGGGGTTGCCGGAGTGACAGAAACCTGAACCCCCGTTAGGAAACCATTGCACAAGGGACGTACGGGTCTTAGAGTTTAAAGTTGTAGTTAGGTTTCTACCTTAATTACTTTCTTGTACTTACAGATGTTTGTAAGGGGTATAATCACAAGTATGTATTAGTCCTAGGAAGGTCGGTACATTAGCACAGGTTCACCCACACAACACTTAGAAAGCTAAAGAATATTAATCAACTATACGAAGCGAAAGCACTTGACAGTCTTCTCATATGTCCTCGAGAATGTTTGGTCATCTTAAGTAATACAATCGGCTTGTCCTTTGCTGCATAAAAGATTGGGCCACTTGCTGCATTTATTCTTATTGTCTTTTATTTACTCGTACTTTATTTACTTGCTTTATCAAAAAACCCTAAAAATCCATTTGCTAAGTATTTGTAGAGAATTCCTGATCCATACCACTAGCCAGCACCTTCTGCTCCTCATTGGGTTCGACACTCTTACTTATCGAAAATACTGCGATACACCCCCTATACTTGTGGGTCATCAGTGGCGGATGACCAATCGGCGGCGGGTGGCGAGTCGACCGGCTCTCGGTCCATGGTGAACTTCAAAATCCAAGATTTATACGTCCAAGAGTAAGCTGCACCTTTTCCTGTAATCCTTCTCCTCCCTTGCGCTTGATTGATTAGGGTAATGCCGACCGTGGTCGATGTTGTATACAACTTAGGTTTGCAGCCAACTATTTTGTCTTCGGTCGACGTATATACTGTTAGAAATCTTGAATTTTGGGTTCTTTAATTAGATTATTCATAGTCTGTGTTTGATTTTGAAATGAGTTTAAGACCGGGTCTCTTATGTGGGTTGAAATTTGGAAATAGGATTCTCCTTGTATTAGAATTTGGTGTTGCAGATTCTAATTCATTTTTTTGCATGTATACATCAACGGTAGCAAAATCAACCCACAATGCAATATAGAGTGGTTGTCTGATTGGTTTGTTGAAGAACCAAGGGCAATCCATCAAGATTGGAGCATGCCCATGAACAACCAATTTGACCTCAACATGGATTGCAACATTCGGTAGGAAGAGATGCGAGTAAATGATGTGGATGAATCTATCTGGATGGATAACCCTTGGGAGATGACATTGAATATGAGTCTCATTCTAGTGAATAATCTTATTTGGAGGAGGAGATCGATTGGCAGAAAGAAGGGCACACTAATGTAGCAGAATTGTTCCCTACACCTAAGGAAGAAGAGTTCAATGAGGCACCTGCAGTGGATAAGGCGGCTATGGCAAGAGAAGCAAGAAGCAAAGCTGCAAAGTCCAAGGCAATTTGGACTCGAGAGTTGAAGATGAGGGCAGCTGCAGGTACAACTGATGATGCATTTGTCCTTAGTGATAGTTGCAACGATGATAATAAATAACTCATTGGTGTTGATGATTATGGGGTTGTGTTGGAATCACAAATAGGAACGAGGAAGTACAAGAGCAGAGCAAAGCCACCGAAGAAAAGAGTGTACTATGATGAGATAAAAGAAAATGCACACGAGCAGATCCAGTTGGATTTGTGTTTCAATGATATCACACAACTAAGGAGGGTTTTGGATGATTATCACATAGCATACTTGTGAAACTTCACATACATGAAGAATAATCAGAATATGGTGATTGTTTGTTGCAGCTCAGAGGGCACTTGTGCTTTCATGATTTACTCATCTCAAATAGAGGGAGAAAACACACACTGCATTAGGAAAATCAATCTACCACACACATGTGGCACTAACACAGATAATTCAAGGATCATGAGCACTTGGATTGCCAAAAGGTACGAAGATATGATCAGAAGTGATCCATCCATGAACATAAGTGCTCTCATGGATACTGTGATGAGACAACATGGACTTGAACTATCTAAACACATGGCATATAGGGCAAGATTAAAGCTCTTGAAGCTATAAAAGGACACAGAGATATGCAATATCTATGTATCAGAGAGTACTTGCAAACTGCAATGGACAAGAATTCTAGTTCTAGATGCCATGTAACAACAATCCGGCCTACGAACAAACATGAAAAGAACTTTGCTTTGTATGCCCAAATTGATGGTTTCAAGAATGGTTGCATGCCTTTCATTGGTAAGCACCGAACATCTTTATTGATCTATGCATTATTTACCTTTTCTTCACTTTGTGGTTCATATAACATATTTCAACTCTCTTACATGCAGGGGTTGATGGATGTTTTATGAAGTTGTGTAATGGAGCCCAAGTTCTTGCAACGACAACTCGAGATGGCAATACCAATTTTTTTTGCTAGCATATTTGGAGTTGTTGGAATAGAAGATAAGGCACCATGGGCATAGTTTCTCCATCAGCTGAAGTATGCGCTCGGTGGTACCGCGGGCCAATTTGGAAGCTACACCATCATGTCCGACAGGCAAAAGGGACTTATAGCTGCAGTTCATTCGGTATTTCCTGATTCTTGCCATAGGTACTGCCTTCGACACATTTATGCTAATTTTATGAGTACTAGACATAAGAGTGGGGATGTGAAAAAACTGATTGATCGAGCTGCCTATGCATTTGACAAATATTATTTTGATACTACCATGGAAGAAATGAAAAAAGAAGATAAGGAAGCATGGGAATGGATGTGTAAAATACCTCCTAAACACTGGGCACGACATGCATTTGACACAAACTGCAAGACCGATTTAGTTGTCAATAACCTTAGCGACACGTTCAATAGCTTCATACCCAAAGCCCGGGATAAGCCAATAATGACCATGATTGAGTCTATTAGGACCAAACTAATGCCAAGATTTGCAACAAATAAGGAAGGGGTAGAACATATTCAATGGGAAATTACTCCAACTTATGTAGAAACATTAGAGTGGCAGAAAAGAAATTCAAGATGGTGTACAAACATTGTGCGCTCAAAGCAAAGCCTATGGCAAGTTACATATATTGAAAGGACTTATGAGGTGAATTTAGCCGAAAGAAAATGTGGTTGCTTCAAATGGGACTTGACATGCATACCTTGCAAGCATGCTGTATTCAGAAAGCTAGATAATTTCGTGAGGATTATGTTAGTGACTTCTTTAAGAAACCCATGTACAAAGATGCATACAAGAATGCGATCAATCCAGTACTAGGCAGGGCCGGTCCTGGGTCTTAGGGGGCCGGGATGAATCTAGAATCTAGGGCCCTTTACTATGAACATCAATTAATAATATATTATACTCCCTCCGTCCCAAAATAAGTGATTTGAGTTTGGCTAAATTCGCATGTATCTAAATACTAAAATATGTGTAGATACATGTGAATCTACACAAATCCACGTCACTTATTTTGGGATGGAGTATATATCTTTTGAGAATTAAACAACACATGTTACACATGAGAGGTTTGTTGATTTTCAAACTAGTAATCGACTTCATTAACAAACTTAGACAATATCAAGTCATAAATTGTCGAAAAAACTAATATTTTCAAACGGTGAACAATTTTCTCCATGTGTGATATTTTTGTAGTGATGCTGTGAGGAGAGGTTTATTGATTTTCAACCTAAGTATTCGACTTTATGAACAAAAGCTTAGACAATGTCAAGTCCTACTTGTCGGAAAAACTAATATTTTATAATGGTGAACATTTTTCGCAAAAAAATAGAAAATAGGTTGATCTGATTTCTTCTTCACTGCATTCTCTCTCTCCTCTAAACTCAACTAGCATCGCACCTAAATCCATGGAAAGCCCAGGCCTGATTTGATTGCATATGACCAAAAATGAGACTTCTCTACTAGTCTATGTCCGCACATTTTATTTCCCCTTCTAGTAAGTCTGATGGTGCCCAGTTCTTAGATTTAAATATCTCATTTACCAATAATGTGGAGAGGGAAGAGCAGTATGTACTGAAAGGAGATGTGCCTTGCGGTTCTTGGTTCAATTGGAACCTGACGATTCATCCAGTGGCAGCGAATAGACCTTGCCAATCTCCCCAGCCAGCACCGGCCAGCCACCATGATTATTTTTTGGTACTAGATGCAATAGTGATTGGAGAATGGAGATCAATCGTCGGTAATCCATGTCCTGCTGCAGGCCCGAGCCTCGCTATCCCAAACGACTAGGCCCTCGTGTGCGTTGTACCCTAGGCTGTAGACAAGCCCATCTGTATGCTACCATTAGTTTTTTCCCGAGTGCATACGGTACAGTTTGATATCTAGTTTAGGCCCCTCAAATTTCACGGGTCTGGGGCGGCCGCCCCTCCTGTCCTGCCCTAGGGCCAGGCCTGGTACCAGGAAAACATGGATGGACTAAAACAAATTCACCTAACATAGATCCACCTGAGTACGAAACTAAGCGTGGAATAAAGCAAAAGAAAAGGCGCAAAGGAAAACATTAATCATCCAAGTCAACTGTTCAGAACAGGATGACAACTATCAAATGTTCAAATTGTAAGCTCTAAGGTCAGAGATACACAAATTGTACTACGCTTTTGAAACCGCACTTGGCAGCAAGAAAGGCACAACACAAGGTAAACCTTAAGTTATTTTTACTTTCCATTAAAAGATTTACATGTTTCGCAATTTTGCAGTGCATACCAATTTGACATGTTTTGTAGACCGTGAGAAGGCTGCCAGGTGCTGCTCCACCTCCAGCTCCCCAGCGCACACCTCTAGCCCCTCAGCGCAATGCCGCTCCAGCGCCAGCTCCTTAACGCCATGCTGCTCCACCTACAGCTCCTCAACGCAATTCTTCTTCAGCGCCATGGTATGAAGGGACAAGAACTTATTCCTACTTCACAACAGGTATAGGCTACCAACAGAATTCTCAGCAAGAATGATTGTCATGTTGTTTCAACCTTTATTATGTGTGCAATGGCTATATGGCCATACTTGGATGCTAGTATAACCTTAAAACTACACCTATATTTTTCCCATGATGTTTGTAATGGCCATATGGCACAATTGGATGCTGATGGTTGCAATTGGAGATATGACATAGTTTGTAATGGACATATGACACCTACTGGTTTTTTTTAACATTAAGTTAGTACTTCTATTTTATATATCATATCATGTATCTTTGGCAATTGACACATAATGTCTTAGTTTATTTTTGTTATATGGTGATACCATGTCAAAAATTCCTTTTTCCAGATTTGTTAATAACAGAGCATACAAAGGCCCAAACATCATGCATGGGTCAGCTGACCTGATTCCTGGGAGTGTCATTTTTGCTACTAACGATCCCTACCAGACTATCTTGCAACAAATTAGTCCAAAACCTGATGAAAGACGCAAAAAAGACGTCGATCTGGTGATCCATGCACCAGATCCACGCAACTGTGAGAGCTATACCTGGTGGAATGTGCAATTTACTCTAACCATAATAGTTTCAAAAGTTTTTTATCGAAATATATCAACATGGGATCTAGTTTTGAAGAACTCAAAAGTGAGAACGGTTCGTAATTTGAATAAACAGTTCACAAGATATTTCGTTTTAAAAAATAAAAAGAAAAAACCGCATCTCTCAACCTCACTTTTCCCTTTCTCTTATCTCGTCCATACAAAAGTATACAAAAATCTGAAGTACAACTCATTAAACCCAAGATCACTTACTCTATAAATCTGAGTACAACCATAATAGTTTTGAAAGTACAAAAATAAAGTATCTTCAAACTTATAACCACGGGATTTGGTTTTGAAGATCTAGGCGCGAGGAGTTCAAAACCAAAATCTAAATCATAATTTGAAGTTTTGAACAAACAGTTCTCAATATTTTTTCTTCAGTTTTTAAAATAAAAGGAAAAAATATACTCCCACCCCTTCTGAATCACTCGTTCTTATCGTAATCACACTTTGTTTCTCGTTGCGACACTTGGCGAATATGTAGACAACTAGTGGGGATCGAGGGAGTAAGTAAGACGCTTGGCGAACGCACAGTTTATAGAGAATGAGAACGTAACACTTGGCTAGACGATAGTGCGTGAGGTAGAATTTTCAGAAGGAAAACCTTTTTTCAAGAGATTTCGGTAGATCCGAGGTTAGCAGCGTAGGGCTTTGTTTGGTAGTAAAGTTTTTGTCAGAACTAGAGGAGATAATTCTTAAGGGCATGTCCGAAACACCTATCTCCACGCAAAGCCCTCTGACCCAATCCCCAATCCACTAGGTAGGATAGTATGGCCTACTTCTTTTTGGCTTCCTGGACCGATTCGAGGTCCCCAAACGCAGAAGCCTAAAAGAACACGTCCGATTGTACGCAGCTTTTTTCACCGCGAAGCAGGTCCATAGTGTATTTTCAGAATCGGCGCTCGACCAGTTTCACGAGATTCCACCGAGTGAATCGAACCGGTACCCTGCTATTGCCCCTGATGTTGCTTCTATTCACAAGGAATGCCACAGCTTAGGAGAAAAATAAAAAAGAAAATGAGTCCCCGTTCCTCACCAGCATCGCATCGCTCCCAACACCTGACTCGCTGGGTTTCCTCCGCCGCCAGCGCTAGCACGCACCGCCGCCGATGACCCGCCTCCCTGACTCGCTTCCCTGACCCGCCTCCTCGCCACCAGGGACGAACGACCGCCGACCCGACCCCTCCTCGCCACCAAGGACCCACCCCCACCACCGCGGCTGACCATCGCCGGCGTCTCCCGCCCGCTTGCTGACCCCGTCGCCGCGACCTAGCAATGTCTTCCTCCCATCCTGAGCCGTAGCAACAGCTAGATTCTTGCCCAATTGCTAGTCACTACTTGATTTCAATTACAGTAATTGATTTTCAGGCACAAACAAATTTATTGCCACTCTGCTACTACTGATTGCTCATTGTTCAATGGGTACGACATGGCAGATAATTGTTGAAAGTTATCATTAATTGTACGACATGACATTTCAGGCACAAACCAAATGTCTAGAAGCTAAAAAGAATGGAATAAACTAGATTCTGTGAGATTCTCCTCACCACAGATTCTTTCCACAATCTATCAAAAGCTAGCTTCTCTAGAATGACGAGCTAAAAAGAAGTCGGCTATATCAGAGAACAAGAACTAGAGCTGTAGTATGTCCCGCGCGCGTGATTGCTCCAACAATGAACAACATAAGCTTATGTGGCCACAGACCCATAAACTGTGAGAAGCCCGGGTAGATTACCGGCCCAGCGAACCCCTCATCTATTTTTTTCCTTTTTCCCTTAAAAAAAAGTACTTGCGCCGATCCAGCCACAAACTGACGACAGGCACCGCACGAGACGCCAGGCCGTGATCACGTTCGCCCGCCGCATGGGGCACAATTTTCCTGCAAGTGGCAAGTGCCCCGCGCGCACCGGTGCGTCTCTCATCTCGCGCCAAGCCCGCCACTACCACAAGGCGGAGTAGCGATCAGGGGCGCGCAGAGAAGGAACCAAAGCGAGACAAGAGCCGCGCGCTAGCTAGGTTGACCGGATCGGCCGGACCCGGACGCGGGACGCGATGGGCGAGCGCAAGATCGGCGTGGCGATGGACTTCTCGGCGAGCAGCAAGAAGGCGCTGCGGTGGGCGGCCGACAACCTCCTCCGCAAGGGCGACATCCTCGTCCTCCTCCACATCCAGCACCGCGGCCGCGACGAGGCCAAGCACGTCCTCTGGTCTCACTCCGGATCACGTACGTAAGGAGACGCCGCACGCGCGTACTTCTCCCCCCTGTAGCGCGCCCGTCCTGTGTATCCACCACTGACCTGTCTGTCATGCCCGGTCGATCGGTCGCAGCGCTGATCCCGCTCGAGGAGCTCAAGGACACGGCGATACGGCAGCGGTACGATATACCCGAGGACGCCGAGGTGTTCGACATGCTCGATACGGTGGCCCGGGAGAAGGAGGTGCGCTGCTATCCCCTTTGCCATTGCTACGTCATTGATTTTGCCTTCTACGGAGTAGTACGTAGTATTTCTGAAGCTGATGCCATGCCGTTCATCTCATACGCCCGACCGGATCGATCAGTTGTCCGTGGTGCTGAAGCTGTACTGGGGTGATGCGAGGGAGAAGGTGTGCGAGGCCGTGGGGGAGCTCAACCTCGAATCGCTCGTCATGGGCAGCCGTGGTCTCGGCCAGATCCAGAGGTCTGTCTTAACCTCTGAACTATACTATTTGCCTTTTGAAATCTGTCCAGTGAGAAATGCCATTCGTCAAAAAACGGCTCCTTGCTTTGCTTCTGTCAAGCTGATCTAGAACTAAAACATCAGGACATGCGTATGTCTGATATCGTGAACAAACATTATGGATCATCACAAATTCACAATGCATGTACACATCGATGGTTGCACTTGGATTGATTCCTTTTTACCGTGGCACTTCTAATTTTCCTGCAGGATTCTTCTGGGAAGTGTGACCAACTACGTCTTGTCGAATGCATCTTGCCCTGTGACCGTCGTCAAGGCAAAATAGTCATCGGTGTTCCAGCAATACGTTTTCTTTCTTTGCAGGAGTACGGATATTCGATATGAGGGAAAACATATGACGCATCTTCCATGCCTTTTTTTTTTTTTTACCAAAGATCGCACTGTAATTTCATTTGTTTTCTGCAGACTAATTGAATGAAAACCGGGTTATCATTTCTTGTAAATAGGAGTATGGTCCAGCTCAGTTTAAATGATTTTCTTTTTTTTGCGAAATTGTTCAAATGATTTTCATAGCAACTGTGGAAGGTTCTAATCCTTGGAATGTTTGCAGTGACCTTTTTGATCTGTTGGATTGAATCAGAAAATTAATTCGCACGAAAATTTATGGAAACAATGTATTTCATTAACTCAAGGGTCGTGGATAGATCCATTTTCTTTTCCGATGTTACAATCAAACTTCGGAGACATGTACAGATTAAGTGAGTATATATACCATTGCAATCATTTGTTTTTTTCTCCTAGTTTTGTGTTTTGCAAATCCTCGCAATTTTAAATGAATTGCAAGTCCATAATTATCTTTGTTCTATATGTCTATGAATGAGTTAAAACATTGTCCCCACATGTAAGAACTTAGGCTATGTTGTGTCAAAGCACTGCAAAATTATAATGCGACTTGTTCAATTACAATATGGATGGTATGAATTTGGACTTGGCCAAGTGTTGTCAAGGTTTAATGCAATGAAGATCGCTCTCCTTATGAGTCTTATACACCATATATATTAAACAATGCTAACAAAAATTCATGAAAAAATACCTTTCTTTTTTACATATGCATTCTCCTTATGACAATATTTATTTAAAGAGCCATATGTTCGGTTCAAAATTAAAAAATCGAGACATGAAGTTATAATGACTTCTTGAAGATTCAACACTTCTATCCTGGGTGAACTATGCAATGTATTTACTATGCGGGTTAGACATGCGATATGTGAAACACGTCGCCATATGTGGATTGTCGCTCATAGAAGGACTAAACGTGAAAAATTCATCCTATTGTAACTATTAAATTTCACTAAGAGAGATATCTCAAATTTGTAGGCTCTACAACTAGAGATGTTAGTCTTAAGTATTCAATAACAACCTATTGCTAGCTCAAATAAAATGTTGTTATAGTCAGTCAGTTTTCTAATAATCACACTATTTACAGAACATGAACAATATATCCATAAAAATCATTCTTACACCCACGTGCAGAGTCATTATTTAAACCTAGTTCCTTGTGTTCGATATTAAACCCTCGGGCATATGGGGAAGAAGCTTCTTGTTGCAACACTTTGCGCCTGGAGTCCCGATGAATTGGTAGACACATAGTTTTTTGCTGTCAGGGGTAAACGATAATCCCCTCCTTGGAGCCACTTGGCGCTATCTACAATCTTAGAAATAGAAAAAATAAAGGTGAAAGAGCTTGAGAAAATATTTTAACAAAATACAAATAAAAATAAATATCTTGGATTGAGTTAATGAGCCAAACAATGAAGTGGGTTATATAGTCGTGTGCACCTCGAGATCAATATTGCTTTAACAACACTAAAGAATGTAGTCATGGTCTTCTAATTACTTTCCTTTAATTAGGTATATAGCCTCCTTTACTTCATCAATCGTTGAATCCCACATTTAAAAAATAAGATGAGGGCATGGGCTATCCATGTCCATCAAATGTATCATTTCATGGATAGGAAAGAAGCCATTGAAATGTATTCCACATATAAATTATATTTGAATTTTCTATACGTTCAGTTTCAAGATCATCTTTCTAACTATCGCATATGGGATTAATACCATATTTTGGAGAGCATTCTTCACTACAACAAACTGCCGCAATATAACCACAATTGATCATTAATAGCAATCAAATTCAAATGGCTAGACTCAATAAACATGGAAAGTCGCATATCATGGTTCATAATCACATTTTTGATTGTTGTAAGGCATGTACATTCAAGTTCATTTTAGGGAATACTACTTCCATCATTTGTTGGTGCCTAAGCTCTCACATACTATTCTTAGAAATAACAAGATGTGAGCACGTTCTTTTAATATCAGTGTAGGCTAATTCGGTGTTTCCTTCCTTTGATGATCATTTCCTATCATGATATATTCGGTAGTGGGTCATAGGAAAGTGTCAAACACGTGGTGTCTCATTTGCAATGTGTACAAATTTGCGTTGACTTATATTACGTGTACCCAAAGTATCGGATGCAGATTCCTTAGCCCTGGCAAGTTCGTTGTTTCATTTAGATGAAGCCTATGGTATGCCTGGATAAGATAAGGAAAACAACAACATTGGACTATTTATACTAAGCATTTTTATTTATTTGTAACTTGTTTGTCACTAAATTATAACTAAGATAAGAAAAACAACAATATTAGACTATTTATACTAAGCATTTTTATTTATTTGTAAACTCGTGTGTCACTAAATTATAACTAGTGTTTTTTTTTATTTTGATGCAGTTTTCGTTACAATTTTAGCCAATATGATTTTATATTGTATGTAGTAGCATTTACCGCATGCACATGTTAGTAAATATTAAAATATTATGTTCATCTTTCTAAACTATTTTATGTTAAAAATTTAAATTTTAAACATTAACATTAATAAGAGTATTTATTTGAAATGCAATTCCATTTTAGGTATTTAGTTGAATTGCAATTTCATTTTAGTCTAAGCAAAGTAGAAAACTAAAAGGAAAGTCCCAGTCATCCATATATTAAAGTGGCATTAATATGTATTATAGTGTTTTATATACAAGCATAAATGTATTTCTGGTTTTATATGTGTTTCACCTATTTTAGTATCTTTCAATATCCTGGTACATGGCTTTTGCATGAACAAATCTAAGTGATATTATCATCGAGCTTCGCTGGGTAGAACATCTAGTATGTATGAGGTGTTTGTCAAGTCCGTTATGGGTCTACTATACTATTCCTGTTTCAAAGCTTAAGGCTTTTTTTCAGAAGTCAAACTACATAAAGTTTGGCCAAGTTTTTAGAAAAATATATTAATATTTATAATACGAAATTCATACTCTTTGATACATCACGAAAGATATTTTCACATGATATCTATATAATATCATAGTTTGTGATAGTTTTTCTAAGATTTTGATCAAACTTTTCGTAGTTTGATTTTTTTAAAATGCTTTAAGCTTTGAAGTGGAGGTAGTACTTATTTTCCTCTATTGCCTTACGGTCGTGTAAAACTTTCGGTTTGGTGCTTCTGTTCCTTCTAGTTGTAGTCAAAGTGCCATTCATAAGAAAACCATGCGTGTCTACAGGTGTTAACATGATTAAACTTAAATATTGGGATATCATACATGTTTGTAAGCGGAGAACTGAAATCGTGCACGAACATGATGTTTTGTTTGGACATGAAACATCCATAACACGGAAAAAACGATTATACTTCCTAGACAAAGTTGAGAACAATAATATGGACCAGAGGGAGTACTCTAATTGAATCTCTTTTTATCCTGACAAGTTCGAGCTTTTCACTTTTTCTTCAGCATTCTTCTAGGAAGTGGGATGGACTACGTGTTGTTCCGTTCATCTTTGCCTAGTGACTGTTATGAAGGCAAAATAATCTTTTAGTGTTTCCGACGTGATGCAGCTCGGGTGCTTAGTTGACACTACCGAATCACGTTGTACTCTCATCTGTTGTTCGTCGACTCAGAGTAAATACCGATTTTCATTTTGTCGGTCCAGCTATGTTATCTCTGAATTGGCCGCAAGCTGTAAATTACATGTCGTTGGTTTCTGAGCATGATACTATTGTATCGTATTCTTAGGGCATCTCTAACCGAAGTACAAAACTTTAGATTAGTAAACCTTCAGAGAAAACATAGAGGAGTAAAAATACTCCTCAAACTGAAATAGTTTCTAACCGATCACCTAAATTTAGAGGAGTAATTCATGTGATCACCGCAAAATTCAATCAAATTTGGCCGAATTTAGGTCGATCCAAATCAAAATTGAAACCTACTATTTCATTTACATTAATCTGTGCATATTACACTCAAAAGTTGGTCAAATTTCAGCAAATTCGACTGGATTTGACCAAACCCTAACCTAATCCTCCTCCCAGTCGAAGGAGGATTCACTGTCGACGTTGATCACCGTCGCCGCCATCAACGGCCCCGCGGAGCTGTTGGCATCCTCCTCCTTCACCCTGACCGGCGTCGGTGCTGCCGACGGCCCCGCATCACCGTTCTACTCCTCCTTCACCCTCATCCCCGCCGCGTCGGCCTTCCGCTTCGCCTCGACGAATGCCTCTAGCCGTTGCCGCTCCTCCTCGACGAGCTTCGGGTTGAGGCCAGCGAGAGCTGTCGCCATCGCCGTGTCGAGGCACTCGTGGCCTCCCAGTCCTCCCTCCGCTCGCGGTCGAAGACGAAATGAAGACCGCCGGCTCTAGGTCTAGCACCGGTCTTCCCGCCCTGAGGGGGAAGTTTAGCTCACCGCAGTTGGGGCCGTGGAGTCAGGCGTTCTCCACGTCGTAGGCCCATGCGGCCTGCTCCATTGATTGGAAGCTTCCAATCCACACCTTCCTCTTTGTGTTTCGGTCGGTGATCTCGGCGACCACGAGCCCCATGAACGCTGCCGCACACCATGGTAGACCAGCGCGGCCAGCACCGGTAGGTCAAGGGTGCCGGCGGGGTTGCCGTTGGCGCTTCGGTGGCGCCAAATGGAGAGGGGAATGGTGGCGGGGAGCGGGGGCGACGCGGGGCTGCCGTGGTGGGCTGCGGTGGCGCCGAGCGCTGGTTATGGGCGGCGGAGATGGCCAGCGAGAAGATCCGGCCATCTGGGGGTGTGGGGTGGCTGTGGTGTCGGCTAGGGTGTCGTGGTCGCCGACGGTGGAGGAGAGGTCGAGGTGGAGGCATTGTGAACGCGCGGAGGAGAGGGAATCGTTTTCTCGGAAGTGGCCGCCGACTGATGAGTAATTTGTTTGGTCCACTAAAGCCTTTTGGAATTCGATTGGTCCGGTTAGTGTAAAACTGCATCTTTTTTTTACATCGGTTACAGATGCCTTGACGGGTAAGAGAATCCAAAAATAGTGATACATAGAAAAGGCACACGGTTTTTCAAGGAGCAGAAATACGCACAAAATCGGTCGAATGTTTCGACACTGAAGCATCCCGAGAACTTGTAAAATCATCACTGAATTACTGGGCCATTTCTACTTTATTACTACTACTCAACGACGGAAGCTAAGCAGTTCCGGACCAAATATCAAACAGCTGAGTAGAAAAGAAAACAGAGGATAAAAGCATCATCAAAGTAAATAGTGTTAGATATATATATATCTGTATATTGTATTTCCCCCATATGTTAGGGGGCTTCCTGCATATTGCCCTGTACTTGTACTATATATTGTGGCCTTTGGCCCCCAGAGGAATATAACTTTGTCTATTCCTAACATGGTATCAGAGCCTTAGGATTCGTTCGTCCCGTTTGCGCCGCCGTCGCTCGCCCTGGTTTCCGCCGCGTCCGGCCGCCGCTGCAACTTCTCCTGTGCCTGCCTCCTGCCGCAGTACTCATCGCTGGTACTCTTCTCCTGTGCGTGGTACTGCTCATCCCTGGCGGTGCTGTACTGTGCGTGGTACTACTCAGCCCTGGTGCTGTGCCCCTGTACGTGACGCGCCCAGGGTCCTCGCACAGGGAGCCGCCCAGCCGATCTTCCATCTTCCGCTGGTACGTGACGTGAGACTGCTCCCACGCGTCCTCGCACAGGGAGCCGCCCAGCCGCCCATCGCCCATCGCCCACGTTTCCGCTGGTACGTGACGTGACGGGACTGCTCCCACGCGTCCTCGCACCGGGAGCCGCCCAGCCGTCGCCCACGCGCACAGGGAGCCTGCCGGCCTGAGGACTCCGCCCAGGACACTGCTGCCCACGCGCGGCTCCCTGGGCGCGGCTCCCGCTGCACTCCGACCGTCCCGCGTCCACGGAAGGAGTCCCTCTGCTGACCGGTGCCGCCGGCTGGTTTCGTCTTCGTCGGTATCAATTAGATCTAGATCTGAAAAAAAAAAAAAAAAAAAAAAAAAGGGAGGATGTCTTCTTCATCGGGTTATGTTGCGATTCCTCGCTGCCCGGTGGTCTTTGATGGCGCGAATTATCCTGATTTCGCTGCCTTTATGCGTGTTCACATGCGCGGTCTTCGTCTTTGGGGTGTGCTCTCCGGCGAGGTCTCCTGTCCGCCGTGCCCCCCTGCTCCTGTGGCTCCTATTCCACCGACGCCGATTGTTCTTGGTGCTGATGCTTCTCAGGAGGCCAAGGATGCTGCTCAGAGTGCTGATGATAATGCTGTTACTGCTTATGACCTGAAGTTCAAGCAGTACTCTTCTGATCTCGAGGCCTACCGACATGCTCTGACTGCTTACACTCAGTGGGTTGATGAGGATGCTCGTGCTGCTGCTGTTCTCACCTCCAGTGTTCTGCCTCAGTATGCTGCTGAGTTCATGAGTCTCCCTACTGTTGCCGCTCAGTGGGCTCATCTTCGTCAGCGCTATCAGCCGTCTGGGGATGCCCTTTACCTGTCTATGGTTCGCCAGGAGCATGCTCTCCAGCAGGGTGATTCTACTATTGATGAGTTCTATACTCAGAGTGCTGCTATCTGGCGTCAGCTTGACTCTCTTCGTACCGCTGTTTGTGGCACATGCTCGTGTTGTCAGATTGTGCGCTCGGATTTGGAGTTTCACCGCATCTATGCGTTTCTGTCTCGGCTCCGCCAGGAGTTTGAGCCCCGGCGTGCTCAGCTGAATGCCCGTGGTCGTGTTCCGCTCTCTGAGGTATTGTCTGAGCTTCGGGCTGAGGAGACCCGTCTCCGTGGTGCTGGTCTTCTTGCGGTTCCATCTGCGCTTGCTACTCGTGGTGCTACTTTGCCGTCTGCTCCCTCGCTTCAGCCACGGTCTCCTGTACCGCCGCCGCCGATCCTACCCACTCCTCCAGTTCAGGGTCAGGGTCAGTTTCAGCAGCCTCAGGGTCCGAGTCAGCCCCAGCAGGCTCGTGGTCAGGGTCGCCGTGGTTCTCTTCGTCACTGCTCTTACTGCAACAGGGATGGTCACACTTGGGCCACCTGTTATACAAGGGACCCCAGTTTACGTCAGCAGCACCAGACTCGTGGACAGTCGGCTCCTTCCGGGTCTTCAGCAGTGGCTCTCTCTGATCAGGACATTATCAGGAGTCTTCGCGGTCTGCTTGCGGCTACAGGCTCTTCTTCGACGGGCACTGTTGGTTCTGTGACTGACTCTTCCGGCACTGTGCGACCACCATCTTCTACACAGTCAGGTACGTCTCCGTGGTATCTGGACTCTGGAGCTTCTTTTCATATGACATTTGAGTCTTCTTCTCTATCCGCTCTTCGTTCTCTCCCTTCTCCTGTTCGTGTTTTTACGGCTGATGGTACCTCTCTCCCTGTTTCTAGTCGGGGCACCCTTTCTACTTCTTCTTTTTTTGTTCCTGATATCTCTCATGTCCCTCTTCTTAAGATGAATCTGTTCTCTGCTAGCCAGCTTACTGACTCTGGTTGTCGCGTCATTCTTGATGCTGATTCTTGTCTTGTTCAGGACCGTCGCACCCAGGCCCTGGTTGGAGCTGGCCCTCGCAGCCGTGATTCTTCCGGTCTTTGGGAGTTAGACTGGCTTCGTGTTCCTTCCGCTGCCACTTCATCCGCCAGTTCTTCTCCGGTTGTCGCCTCTACTACCAGCTCGTTCCAGCAGTGGCATCATCGTCTTGGTCACCTCTGTGACTCTCGCCTGTCGTCCTTAGTTCATCGTGGTCTTCTGGGGTCTGTCTCAGGAGATGGGTCTTTGCATTGTCAGGGCTGTAGGTTGGGTAAACAGATTCAGCTTCCCTATCCTACTAGCGCGTCTGTATCTCAGCGACCTTTTGATTTAGTTCATTCCGATGTTTGGGGTCCGGCTCCTTTCGCTTCGAAAGGGGGCCATCGCTACTATATTTTATTCATCGATGATTTTTCTCGGTACACTTGGTTGTATTTTATGCGCTCTCGTAGTGAGGTGCTCTCCATATATCAGCGTTTTGCGGCCATGGTCCGTACTCAATATTCTACCCCCATCCGTGTGTTTCGTGCTGATTCTGCTGGTGAGTATATCTCCCAGATGTTGCGAGGTGTTCTTGCTGATCAGGGCACTCTTGCTCAGTTCTCCTGTCCTGGCGCACATGCCCAGAATGGCGTTGCTGAGCGTAAGCATCGCCACCTTCTTGAGACCACTCGCTCTATGATGATTGCTTCTTCTCTTCCGCCGCATTTCTGGGCTGAGGCTGTCGCTACGTCGGCTTACCTCATCAATATTCAGCCTTCCGCTGCCTTGCAGGGTGGTATCCCTCTTGAGCGCCTTTCTGGACAGTCTCCAGATTACTCCATGCTTCGCTTGTTTGGTTGTGTTTGCTATGTTCTACTTGCTCCTCGCGAACGCACCAAACTGACCGCTCAGTCTGTTGAGTGTGTTTTCCTCGGATACAGTGATGAGCATAAGGGCTATCGCTGTTGGGACCCTGTTGGTCGTCGGATGCGTATCTCTCGTGATGTTACTTTTGATGAGACGCGTCCTTTTTATCCTCGTCCCACCGCTGGTACTTACCCGGTGGAAGATATCTCTTTTCTTCTCTTTCCTGACACACCTCCTTCTACTCCTATTGTGTCTTCTTCAGGATCTCCTCCCCCTGTTGTCTCTTCTTCGACACCGTCCTCTTCTTCTCCGTCTAGTTCTCCTAGTTCTCCTCGTTCTCCGGAGTCTTTCTCTTCTATTCCCTCTTCTTCATCGTTGTCTCCTGCGTCATCTTCCTCTGATGATCTTCCCTCTACTCGTCCTGTTCGTCAGCGTCGTGCCCCCAACCGTTACTCTCCTAGTCAGTATGGTCTTTCTGTTGCCTCCGAGCCGACCTCTTATCGGGATGCTGAGCATCATCCTGAATGGCAGCTGGCCATGGCCGAGGAGATTGCTGCGCTTGAGCGCACTGGCACCTGGGATCTTGTTTCTCCTCCTCCTGGTGTTCGTCCTATCACGTGTAAGTGGGTCTATAAGATTAAGACTCGCTCTGATGGATCTCTTGAGCGCTATAAAGCGCGTCTTGTGGCTCGTGGTTTTCAGCAGGAGCATGGTCGTGACTATGATGAGACCTTTGCTCCTGTCGCTCATATGACCACTGTGCGTACTCTTCTTGCTGTTGCTTCTGTTCGTCACTGGTCTGTGTCTCAGCTTGATGTTCAGAATGCCTTTCTCAATGGTGAGTTGAGTGAGGAGGTTTATATGCAGCCTCCTCCTGGGTACTCTGTTCCTGAGGGGATGGTTTGTCGCCTTCGACGTTCTCTTTATGGCCTCAAACAGGCCCCTCGTGCCTGGTTTGAGCGCTTTGCTTCTGTAGTGACAGCTGCTGGTTTCTCTCCTAGTGCTCATGATCCAGCGTTGTTTGTTCACACTTCTCCTCGTGGACGCACTCTTCTTCTTCTCTATGTTGATGATATGATCATTACTGGTGATGATCCTGAGTATATAGCCTTTGTTAAGGCTCGTCTTCGTGATCAGTTTCTTATGACTGATCTTGGTCCTCTTCGATACTTTCTTGGGATTGAGGTTTCCTCCACTTCTGATGGCTTTTACATCTCTCAGGCAAAGTATATTCAGGATCTTCTTGCTCGTGCTGCTCTTGGGGATGAGCGCACTGTTGAGACCCCTATGGAGCTTAATGTTAAGCTTCAACCTACTGATGGTGATCCTCTTTCTGATCCGACGCGTTATCGTCATCTTGTTGGGAGCCTTGTTTATCTTGCTGTCACTCGTCCTGACATCTCTTATCCTGTTCATATTCTGAGTCAGTTTGTTTCTGCTCCTACCACTGTTCACTATAGTCATCTTCTTCGTGTTCTTCGTTATCTTCGTGGTACGATCACTCGTCGTCTTTTCTTTCCTCGTTCCAGCTCTCTCCAGCTCCAGTGCTATTCGGATGCTACGTGGGCGAGTGATCCTTCGGATCGCCGTTCACTTTCTGCTTACTGTGTGTTTCTTGGTGGTTCGCTCATTGCTTGGAAGACGAAGAAACAGACAGCGGTTTCCCGTTCGAGTGTTGAGGCTGAGTTGCGTGCTATGGCCTTGTTGACTGCTGAGGTGACCTGGTTACGGTGGTTACTTGCGGATTTTGGGGTCTCGATTACCACACCCAGTCTGGTTTTGTCTGACAGTACAGGTGCTATTAGTGTTGCACGTGATCCGGTCAAGCATGAGCTTACCAAGCATATTGGTGTTGATGCTTTCTATACACGTGCTCAGGTGCAGGCTCAGGTTGTTGCGCTTCAGTATGTGCCTTCAGATTTACAGTTGGCGGACTTCTTCACGAAGGCACAGACCAGAGCGCAGCATGATTTCTTACTCTCCAAACTCAGTGTTGTGGATCCACCATGAGTTTGAGGGGGGGTGTTAGATATATATATATCTGTATATTGTATTTCCCCCATATGTTAGGGGGCTTCCTGCATATTGCCCTGTACTTGTACTATATATTGTGGCCTTTGGCCCCCAGAGGAATATAACTTTGTCTATTCCTAACAAATAGTACAACAAAGATCAGATATAGAGATGAGCCTGCAAGATGACGACGAAGAGCATGAGCAGCAGCCCGTAGATGACGGTGTGGACGACGATGGACATGAAGCTGGTCTTCATGTTCATGAACTCGACTGGCCGCTGCCGGCCGGGCATCTGCAGGATCCCTCCCGGGCACAGCAGCGCGAACAGCGCCGATGCTATGATCGCCGGCGCCCAGTCATTCATATCGCCGGCAGGATATCGAGAGAGGAAGCAGAGGAGGCAGCCCGAGTGGCGTCGTCAAAGGGACAGAGGAAGAGGGTGACAATGGAAAAATATGATATTGCCCCTGGAGATAAGGAAGAAGAGGATGAAAAGTAGAGCATCGGGTACCGAGCACAATTCCATGGTGGAGAGGGAATCAGTGGAGTGATTGATCGAGGGGGACGCCATGATAGCATATTAGCATCCAATCAGTACTTTTGAGCATGGAAACGTGGCTTTTGGAGAGGCGGAGTAGGTGTGAGCTATAGGTTATCGCGCACAACTGTACGGTCAGGGCTGCTGGGCTTTTCCTGTATTCAGCACGCGTGATTTACTGGCACAAGACCTCGGCCCATCGACGTAGAAATTCAAAGAACCGTTTTCTTATTGACGTTGTTGTATGCCTAACAGGCCGCCTAAAGCATTTAACTGAGCCAGCTAATGATGCTGTCCACTAACACAGTATTTTTTAACCCTAAAAAAAACTAACACAGTATTTTTATATTTATAAATATTGAAAATAATTTTAGTTTAAAATTTCATATATGGAAAAGATAAAATCTGTATGCATGTAAAATAATTATGTATATATTTGAATAGAAATGATCATGTTTTTCTAAAATATGGTATTATATTTAAAAGCTAATGTTCATATATTTAAAAGCAATGCCATGTATATAGAAACATGTTCATGTATATAATATAAATGTTTACCTTGGAAAAGTAAAAGAAGAAGAAAAAGGAAACAGGAAATACAAAAGAAGGAAAGTAAAAAAAGCAAACAAAAATTAAAAATCATAGATCTCACAAAAATACTCATTTACCTGGAAAAGGGAAAGGAAAAAATAAACATAATTAATAGTTAGAACCAGAAGTAAAAAAGGTAACGAGGAAAAAAAAAAAGGAAACATAGGAAGGAAAAAGATGCTAAGAAGTTTTATTGGACCTGGATGAAGCTAGCTAAAGGTGTGCCTGCATTTGCTTCAACAAGCGGAAAATAGGATTTGCCCTCTAGGCAAAAACACTGAACATGAGCAATGACAATAAAAAGTTTTTTTTAATTCCACCAATCTATTAATAATCATCAACAGCAGTACAAAGAGTGTTAAAAGTAATAAAAATTACAATTAAGTCACTGGACCACTTAGCGGCGACTATGTACACTAGCACGACCCGAAGACGCTTCGTTGTCCTCGACCCTCCATCGCCGGAGCCGGGCAAAACTTGTCGTACTAGATCTTGTTGTAGTAGACGGATAGAAAGTCATCGTGCTGAGGCCTCAAAGGACCAACGCATCAAAGCAGTAACCATCACCGAAGATGACAAACGTAGATCGGAAGAGACTGACCTCAAATCACACTAAAGAATACGAAAAACGATCGGACCACAAAAGGTCCGTCGGACACACGACTTCATGCGTCCTCCATCGATGCTAGATGCACCAACGGAGCCAGGATAGGACGGTGAGGACCTTATTCCCACTTCAAGACATAACCACTGTCTCAACATCCTGAATAAGATACTGAAAACAGTCTAGACAAAACACGAAGACCTCCCGCTGGCGAGGGGCCGTGGTCCGTCAATCCTCCAAGATCCTAAGGCCGCCGAAAACAGGACGGACTGGTGACGTCGGCGGAGAAGGAGAACTCTAGATGGGTTTTAGCCGCCGCCTTGGAAAGAGTTTTGACTAATGTTCTTCCTGCTTATTCTTGTCTCCGTTTCCAGAGAAAGAGCGAGATGGGTGAAACAAGATTCCACATTCCAGATGATATTTTGACAAGGACGTCTGGATAACGATGGTGGGATTATTCCAAATAAAGGTCTCTAGTGAGATACAAGCCATTCTTCGATATGAATGCAAATTGCACAACCGCCATCGCAGTTCTAAGTGCACACCGAGCATGTGCTATTGGGTGCATTTTTTTTTTAATACCAAAACTTCAATGAGTCAATGTTCGTACTCTATGTGCTTGAAAATAGTGTCATACAAGACAGTACTTTTTCACCCATGTATTTACAAAAGATTAGTGGAAGTTCACTATGTATAGCATTAAAGATTTTTATTTACCAGGACAAAAATGTATTTTCATGAAAATTCACATGGACGTTAAAGACTCGAATATGTACCACTACCAGTTTATATCGAGGGCATCACAATTTTTTCTTATATAGCACAGATAGCTGTTTGTCACCCATCAAATCCACCATGATTATGTTGTACTTCCATTTTCAATGGAATCACCATTGTGATCCTTGTGCTTGAGAATCCACTTATTGCTTTTAACAATTTGCTTAGTAATGTAGAAGACAGAATTGCAAATAACACAATGAGTTACTCCATCCGATTCAAAATAAGTGTCGGAGATTTAGTACAGACTTTGTACCAAAACAGTACTCAATCCTCGACACTTATTATGAAGCAGAGGGACTACTACATTTTTTATAAGCAATGATGGTTAGCATTTATTTTCATCAAACTCCAAACATATAACTATGGTGTTTTTTTCATTATAGTACACTGAGAAGCCGAGAACTACAACGAGCCCATGATGCCCAGAATACCGCCTTAGAGCATCTCAACCGGTGCCCCCTAAACCCTAAACCCTAAACCCAAACTGTCGACCTTTTGGGGAGGCCTGCCAACACCGGTGGCCCCGGACGATCAACCTCCATCTGGACAACACGCTTTCCACTGCCGCTCCAGCTGCCACCTGCTTTGTGGTTGTTGCGGCCCATGGAGGAAACGTCAGCCTACTTGTGGTGAGTGATGACCCACAAGTATAGGGGGTGTATCGAAGTATTTTCGAGGGAAGTGAAACCCAATTTATTGATTCGACACAAGGGAGCCAAAAAATATTTATAAGCCTTAACAAGTGAGTTATCGATTCAGCTGCACCTGGAAACAATCTTGCTCACATCAGTTTATCAGTAGCAACAATTTTGTAATAGCAATAGCAAAGTAATGGTAGTAGTAAAAGTAAAGATAATAGTAACAATTACAGTAAACAGTAGGATTAAAGCGCGATAGGCATAGGAATGGATGGATGGGCATTGCATGGACAAGACAGCATAGCGGAACTCTTTCTGGAAAAACATCAAACCCCCCCCCTTGGTTTTTAGGTCAAGAGGCATCTTATAGGTGAAGAGGGAGGCGAGGGGGTAACCGAGGCGGCCACACCACTCCCTGGCGCGGTCAGGCCTAGCCCGCGCGGCCAGGTGGTGTGGGCCCCTCGTGGCCCTCCTCCATCTCGTCTTCTGGCTCCGTGAGACTTCTGGTGAAATAGGATTTTTGGCATATTTTTCGGGATTTTTCCTGATAGTTGATTTTCTGCACAAAAACTAGACACCAAGGTAATTCTGCTGAAAACAGTGTTAATCCGTGTTAGTTGTATCCAAATCACACAAGTTTAGAGGAGAAACAATAGCAAAAGTGTTCGGGAAAATAGACACGTTTTGGACGTATCAACTCCCTCCAAGCTTAGCTTATTGCTTGTCCTCAAGCAATTTAGTTGAAAACTAAGTGCGATAAAAGAAACTTTCATGAACACATTTGCTTCATAAGATGTATATATTCTCAAAATATGATCAAGTACTTAGACAACTCATAATAAGGAGTATGCAAATAAGGCTAGCCAATAGTCATTGCAAGCTATGAAGAGATTCCAACTCAAAAATAATAATTAGCATGGAACATAAACATAAGCAACATTGCAATGCTCATAAAAAGGTATGATAGAGTGGTATCTCGCTTGCCTTTGATTGTAGGACAAACATAAATGCCAAGGCACCTCTAAAGTTTAAGTGAAGACGAGAAGTAAAGATATCAGAGATACAAGCATCAAAGTCATGACATAATTAACCAAGTTTTGAAATAAGTATATTACACTAAGAATGACAACTATGCTCTCAAGAAAGTGCTCATAGAATGTGTGGAGACTCACCAAGGAAGTGAAAAGGTTTTGAAAAGTTTGAAAGGCTTCCAAATGCTGAAAGTATGGTACTCATTAGCTTTGAGCTCTCATTGCCCCTATCATAAGCATCTTTTAGGTGATTAAGGTTAAAGTGAACAAATATGAGGATATGCTAGACAAGTTATAAGTTGAAATCTCATGCCCCTTACTTACGAAGACCGAACCTCATGCTACTTAACTTCAGTCACAAGTAAGCTCTTGTCATTGTAAGTACATATGTATCACAGAGAACCGCCAACGGGGTACCCCTTGCCCCATGACACAGGAGCTATCCCATATCAAAATGACAAGGCAACAGACAATGAGCATCTCAGCGATCTTTTTATTTGCTATTTGCACAGGTTTTTATTGAGGATGCTTTATAGAATGCTCATTATGGTTATGCTGCAAGTTTCTACCATGATTAGGCATGGCTTAGGCTAGCGGCCCAAGCGTTTTTTAACACACATACAAACTCCATGATCTTACAAGTTCCCCTTTTATTTCACACTGCCGGATCCATAAGTAAAAGAATCGTGATATCAACGGAATAAGAGTGCAATGTTGAAAGCGTTCCCCATGGTAGCATGGTTCTGCCAATTCACAACTTATAAAGCGCAAGCATATACGCAACATAGATGGGCACAATGGTTCAAGTTTATTAAGTGCAAGAAAAGTAAAGTGTGCCATCAAGTTCGTGAGAGATTTACTAACTAACTTTCTCATAACAAGCAAACACTTTATTCGGAAGAAAACAAGGCATACTGAATATGCACGGAATAGAAAATGATGCTAATAGGTAGGTATGGTGGACACTTTTGGCAATATTGGTTTTGGGGAGTTGGAAACATGAGTAGAGCTTATACTCAGTGCAAGTGAAGGCTAGCAATAGAAAGGGAGCGACAAACGAGAGAGCAATAACTGTCATAATCATGCTTGCAACAAAACAAGACTAATTATGGCATGAAAGTGATTCAAGAACCCCGAGGCAAAATAATTCATCGAGGCTTAACTGATTGTTTCAATCATATGCATGCGTGGGCATGTGCCAAGTCAATTCAAGTGAAACATTCAGAGGAGGATACCACAGTGCCATGCCAAGTTATGAATAGAACAATGCAAGAAAACATTCATATGACATGCTACAAACTATTAGCAAGCTGGAGCTAATCATAAGAAAGCAAGAACTACTAAGCATCCATAAATAACATACACCTTACATGAACAGACTAAGCATGCCCACAATGATGAGTATATGTACAAAAATGAAAACAAATAGATTTCGTTACCAGCCTCTTACCACACCTCAAGTTGTCATTAATCTTCATTATTGCCCTTCACTTGTGTGACTTGAATAATAACATGAAACCAAACTTCACTGAGGACTACTGAACCCTGCAACAAACTTCACAAAACCAAAGAAGAACAACAAATATTTTTTGGGTTTTCGATTTTTAAAGGCAAGAACCAAAAGGAAGAACAAGCAAAGCGAAATCTTTTTGGGTTTTTCGAATAATCAAAACAAAGCTAAAAGGAAAAACAAACCAAGGCTAAAAAGACAAAGAAGCAAACAAAGAGAAACAACGAAAATATTTTTGGTCTTATGGTGTTTTGGAAAGCAAAAACAAAGCAAGAATCAAAAAATAAATAAAAACAAAGCAAAACATGGATATACAAAGTACCGGGTGAACATGATATGTAGATGAGTGTGATGTCGGCGTACCTCCCACCAAGCTTAGGTTTTTGGCCTAAGTAGGTATCAACCCTAACGCGGGTAAGGATTCCAAGTCGGTGGGTTATCATAAGAATGATAGTAGTTACGCCCTTGGAAAGAAGAAGAAGCTCCCCAATCATAGGTAGGCTGCTGGTACGAGAACTCCCCCTCATTCGAGGGCTGGACCGAATCATCCGTAGCCTCCCTTCCAGTATCTTGCTCCTGCTGGGAGAGCTCCTCCAGATACGCATCGAGCTCTTCCTCAGTGAGTGACCATCCTACCCTGGTATCAAGATTAAACAAAATAGGCGCATGCATAAGAACAACACGCTCTGACTTACCCCTTCTCCAACCAGCCTTAAGAAAGGTTATGATGGGTTCGTAGCATGGAAAACAAAAATTTTCTACCGCAAGAACGAACAAAACCCAGATCTAATCTAGATAAAAGCCAAGATCTAATCTACTAGACATGAGCAACGAGATAGATCAGTAGTAACCCTCGTAGAACCGAAAGCGTTAACGAGATTAGATCTCGTGGATGATGTAGTCGATCACTTGCCGATCTCAAGATCGTGTGGACGATCCTTCCGGTGCCGCGTTCCGGCAGCGCTTCCGCAGACGGTCACACGTGCGGAGTCGAAGCAGACCTTCCTCTGCCCGTTCCAGCGAGCAGCGGAGGTAGTAGATCTTCTCCACGGAATCCCAGCAGCACGACGGCGTGGTGGTGGTGGAGATGAGAATTCTGCAGGGCTTCGCCTATGCCTGTGCAGAAGAAAGGTGGAGGAGAGAGGCGGCGGAGATTGGGAGTTATGAGACAAGGTGCAAGAGGGGGCGCCCCCTCCCTTCTATTTAAAGGAGGGAGGCGCGCCTGGGGAGGGGGAGTCCTAGTAGGACTCCCTCCTCCTTGGGCCGGCGGGTTGGGGGGAGGAATCCTCCTCCCCCACGAATCCGTGTCTTACCCCACTTGGTTTCTTTGATCCCTTTCTTGGTTTTCAAGCAAACTCCAAGAAATCCTCTAGAACCTTCCAGAACATTCTGAAACCTTCTAGAATCTCCATACAAACACTCCGAAACATTTCCAAACTTAGAAAATGATCCCCAATATATGAATCTCATTCTCCGGACCATTCCGAATCTCCTCGTGATGTCCCGGATCCATTCCGAGACTCCGAACAACATTCGGTCTCCAACGCAAATTCCATATCTACTTCAAACAACTTCGAACCTTAAGTGTGTCACCCTACGATTCGTGAATATGCAGACATGATGAAGACATCTCTCCCATCAATAACCATCAGCGGGATCTGGAGATCCATAACGGCTCCCACATACTCAACGATTACTTCGTGATCGATTGAACCAATTAACATACGAAACCAATTCCCTTTGTCTCGCGACATTCTACTTATCCGAGGTTTGATCGTCAGTATCTTCATACCTAGTTCTTCCTCGTTACTGATAAGTACTCTTTACTCGTTCCATGTTATGTCATCCCTTGTGACCTAGTCACATGCTTGCAAGCTATCTAGATGACATTCCACCTAGAGGGCCTAGAGTATATCTATCCGTCATATGGATGGACAAATCCCAATCTTGGTCTATGCGCTTCAACACATACTTTCAGAATACCCAATGACACCTTTATAACCGCCCAGTTACGAAGCGGCGTTTGATGTCATCAAAGTACCCATCCGGTGATGGTGATTAACATAACCTCATGGTCGAAGGATTAGGTTACTATGTATTTCAAAACTTATAGCAATACGAACTTAATGACTTGATCTTATGTTATGCTTACTATGGGTGTATGTCCATCACATCATTCTCCTAATGATATAACCTTGTTATTAATGACATCCAATGTCCATGATCAGGAAACCATGATCATCTATTAATCAACAAGCTAGTTTAACAAGAGGCTTACTAGGGACTCTTTTATGTTTACAAAACACACAAGTATTAATGTTTCCGGTTAATACAATTATAGCATGGGATGTAAACATTTATCATAAACATAAAGATATAATAATAACCACTTTATTATTGCCTCTTGGGCATATCTCCAACAGTCTCCCACTTGCACTAGAGTCAATAATCTAGGTAAAAAACTTGTGCATTCAACACCTATGGCTTTCTGGTGTTGTATAGACACTATAGCTAGTGGTAAACATAATCTTCGGATCTGACACTTACAGGTCTGTGTGTATTTGCATGTCCTTGCGTCTCTACGCATTACTCATTCTCCAATGAGATGGCATTGTATAAATTTGGTCCTTTGGTGAGACCTTTAGTTCCTTGGGATTAAATCATGTTGATACAATTGTCATACAATGTATCTTCATAGTATTATCCCGCTATGAACCACACCTAGTTTGATAACAAACTACTTGACGCAAATGCCCTCATTTGCTACTACAATAGTAGTCACATACTTAGCCTTTTGTTGTAGTATCTGTCACAATGTTTTAACTTTGGTACTCAACCAAATCCATTATGGAACTTCCTTTCTATTACATTGTGCCACCCATAGTTTAAATTGAGATAAACTTAATTTGTGATAAAACTAGTATCAATGTAGCAATTTACAATGAACTATTTGTCACCACTATATAAGTAATATATTCTTAGTTCTTCCAAAGATCATAGGAATATCCCTACTATTGTCCAATGATTATCTTATGAGTCATTCTGGTATATGCTCACAACATTTAGAGCATAGGACATATCTGGATGTGTACATCTCAAAGAATGATTGATCAAAATATTCTTGTGATTTCACCAAGTGTCAAAACACTTGAATCTAGTGTCAATACACTTGAATCTTGATTCAGTCCTTTCCGTGAGTCAAGAACCTTTCTTGTTGTTTCCATATTGAACTCATTCAACATCTTATCTATGTACATTTGGCAAAACCATATTAGCGCCTCAATCTATCCATATAGACATTGATGCCTAATTCTTGGGGTATGCCTAAGTTTTTCATCGAAATGAAATTCTTAACCTGTGTCAATAAAAGATACATTATTTCTAATCAACGATGTGTCTTTCACATAATGTATTAGAAATATGTCTTAGCGCTCCCACTTAATTTCTTGCAAAATGCAAGCATCTTCATCGTCTCTGATGAAATTAAACCTTTTAACAGTTTCATCACGGTGAAGATTCCAACTCCGCGATGCTTACTTCAACCATTGAAGTTTTGCATACTCTTGGTATGGGATAATATATTTCTCCAATCATAATAATTTCATATTTTTCTCTTGGTATGGGATAATATATTTCTCCAACTTGAAAGCCCTCAATATTTTCAATTGAATTTAAGCCATAATTGCTATAAATCTTCTTGGGAAATAGACAGTATGCTCCTTGTCATTAACATTAAAAGTTACCTTTCCTTGATTGCAATTAATAACAGCTCCTGCAGTATTAAGAAAAGGTCTCCCAAAAATAATAGACATATTGTCATCTTCAGGCATTTCAAGCACAACAAAGTGAGTTAATGTCAAGCAATTATGAGCCACTTGAACATGTACATCTTCACATATACCAACATGAATAGTAGTAGATTTATCAACCATTTGCAAAGATATATCAGTTGGTATTAGTTTTTCCAATTGAAGTCTCTTGTAGAGAGAAAAAGGCATAACACTAACTCCTGCCCCCAAATCACACAAAGCAGTTCTAACATAATTGTTTTTAATAGAGCATGGAATAGTAGGGATCCCTGGGTCTCCAAGTTTCTTTGGAACTTTACCATTAAAGGAATAATTAGCAAGAAAAGTAGAAATTTTCTCATTAGGGATCTTTCTTTTATTAGAGACAATATCCTTCATGTATTTTGAATAAGGAGGCAATTTAATAGCATCAGTCAAAGGAGTTTGCAAAAATAAAGGTTTCATCCACTCACAAAACTTATTATAGTGTTCGTCTTCCTTTGACTTGTGTTTCTTATCAGGGAAAGGCATAGGTTTTTGGACCCAAGGCTCTCTTTCACTACCATGTTTCTTAGCAACAAAATCTTCTTTAGTGTATTTAGTATTCTTAGTGTGCCTTTCCGGTTCTTCTTCAACTTTTTCTTTATCAGGAGCATCATTTTCCTCATTACCACTTTTATTTTCAGCATCGGAGACAGATATACTTTTAGGATCTTTAGCAGGTTTGGAAGATTCTACAATAGTTTTATGTTTCTTTTTTCCTTTTCTTAGGAGAAGCACCACTATTTTTAATTTGTTGAGAATCCTGCTCAATTCTTTTAGGATGCCCCTCAGGATATAGAGGATCTTGGGTGGCATCACCACTTATAGTTCTAATTTTATAAGCATGTTTTTTTTAGCAGCATTAACTAGCAAATCTTTTTGTACTTTAATAAGCTGGTCAATTTGAGTTTGAACCGGAAATGTTTAACAAGCATTTTAACGTCATTAGATGTTCTTTCCACAATATCTTTTAACTCAATAATAGCTCTAGAGTTTTCCATTAGATGATTTTGCACCCTTTTATTAAAATTATCTTGCTTAACAATAAAAACATCAAATTCTTCCAAGCATTGATCGGGAGCTTTAGAGTAAGGAATATCATCTTCATCAAAATGTTGGAGAGAGTGTACCTCAATAGTGGATGAGTGGGAGATTGGCTTACATAATTCTTCTATAGGAGGTAAATTCTTCACGTCTTCAGTTTTAATACCTTTCTCCTTAAGACATTTCTTAGCTTCCTTCATCACTTCATCATTTAGTTCAATAACTCCCCTGTTCTTTGACGTTGGTGTCGGCTCAGGCATAGTTAACTCAAGTATAACTGTCTCAGACGTAATTGGCTCAGGTGGAGTCCAGTCATCATAATTCTTGCTTATTTTAGCCATTAATTCCTCACCTTCCTTGGGAGTTCTATTCCTGAAAACATAATCAGCACAACTATCTAGGTATGTCCTAAATTCTTCAGTTAGTCCATTATAATATATATCAAGAAGCTCATTCTTAGGTAATGGACATCTAGCTTGTGCATGAATCAAAGCACAAAACCTTGCCCATGATTCAGGCAATACCTCTTTTTCTCCTTGTTTAAAATCAAAAAGTTCCTGCAAAATGGCATGTCTAGCACTGGGAGGGAAATATTTCTGAAGGAAGGTACTAATCAAGAAATCAGGGTTATTAATAGATTCAGGAGGTAAATTATTAAACCAAGTTTTAGCTTCTCCTTTCAGTGAAAAAGGGAAAATTTTAGCAACAAAGTAGGTGCGCATCTTAATATCATCAGAAAATAGGCCACTCATGGTAGAAAGCTCAGTCATATGTGCTACATCACTTTCATTCTTAGTTCCAAAAAAGGTTCTTTCTCAATTATAGTTATGTAAGATAAATCGAGAGAGAAATCATAATTCTTATCTTTAATGTTTATGAGAGATGTAGCAAGCTTATCATTAGGGAATAATTTGGGTTTTATAGTACGCCTCTCAAGGAGACTCTTAATATCACTTTTACCATGAGTATTTTGACATTCTTTAATAAATTCATCATTCATTTCTATATATTCGTCTTCAATATCATAGCTCTCTATAGACTTAGGTGAACTGACAGGTGTAGTAGTGTCTTTATTAGGAGTTTCAATATTTCCAGCTATAGTTCTAGAAATCGTAGCATCTAGGAAAGGACCTAATGAACCACTCTTATCAAGCACAGTAGAAGTAGCATCATAAGTATCAGAAGTTTCAGATTCAACAGTAGTAGCAGTATGTGTAGCATGTGTATAGGGTGGTGTAAGGAGCTTACTCATCACAATGGTGAATCAAGAGCAACAAAGGTGTTGAGAATTGTACCTCTCCTTGTAGTGGCTGGTAATATAGGAGCCTTTCCATCATGAGACTTACCCATGATGGATGGATGGCAGCGAACAATAGTGATTCCAAGTGAACTTGATAAATAGAGCTATGCTCCTCGGCAATGGCACCAGAAAATAGTCTTGATGACCCACAAGTATAGGGGGTGTATCGCAGTATTTTCGAGGGAAGTGAAACCTAATTTATTGATTCGACACAAGGGGAGCCAAAGAATATTTATAAGCCTTAACAACTGAGTTGTCAATTCAGCTGCACCTAGAAACAATCTTTCTCACAACAGTTTATCAGTAGCAACAGTTTTGTAATAGCAATAGCAAAGTAATGGCAGTAGTAAAAGTAAAGATAGTAGTAACAATTGCAGTAAATAGTAGGATTAAAGCACGGTAGGCATAGGGATGGATGGACGGGCATTGCATTGACAAGACAATTCATATAACAATCAAGACATAGGGCATTTGCAGATAAATAAGATAAAGCATCCAATTACTAAATAATCATAGGCATGTGTTCCATATATAGTCATACGTGCTCGCAATGAGAACTTGCACAACATCTTTTGTCCTGCCAGCCCGTTTGCAGCGAGGCCTCAAGGGAACTACTGGCAATTAATATGCTCCTTTTAATAGAGCACCGGAGCAAAGCATTAACACTCCGTGAACACATGTGATCCTCACATCAAAGCCATTTCCTCCGGTTATCCGGATTATTGTCACTTCGGGGCCTTTGGTTCCGGACAATAATATGTGTATACAACTTGCAGGTAAGACAATAAATAATACTATCATCATGAATCAATAACATGTCCAAATCTGAAATCATGGCACTCGGACCCTAGTGACAAGCATTAAGCATAGCAAGTTGCAACAAAGTCAAAAAACACTAATAATAGATACTAGGCACCATGCCCTAACAATCTGATGCCATTACATGAACGATCTCATCCAATCCCTACCATCCCCATAGCCTACAGCGGGGAATTACTCACTCATAGATGGGGGAATCATGGATGGTTGATGGAGAAACGATGGTGACGATGATGGCGATGATCTCCTCCAATTCCCCGTTCCGGCAGGGTGCCAGAAAGGAGTTTCTAGTTCAGATTCACGGAATCTGGTGGTGGCGGCGTAGCGGAACTCTTTATGGAAAAACATCGAACCCCCC
This sequence comes from Avena sativa, assembly GCA_916181665.1. Lineage (NCBI taxonomy): Eukaryota > Viridiplantae > Streptophyta > Magnoliopsida > Poales > Poaceae > Avena > Avena sativa. The sequence continues at coordinate 618,704,143 of OV702288.1, read as the reverse complement.
TTGGTTTTTAGGTCAAGAGGAATCTTATAGGCGAAGAGGGAGGCTGAGGGGGTAACCAAGACGGCCACACCACTCCCTGGCGCGGCCAGGCCTAGCCCGTGCGGCCAGGTGGTGTGGGCCCCTCGTGGCCCTCCTCTGTCTTGTCTTCTGGCTCCGTGAGTCTTCTGGTGAAATAGGATTTTTGGCATATTTTCCGAGATTTTTCCTGATAGTTGATTTTCTGCACAAAAACTAGACACCAAGGTAATTCTGCTAAAAACAGCGTCAGTCTGTGTTAGTTGTATCCAAATCACACAAGTTTAAAGGAGAAACAATAGTAAAAGTGTTCGGGAAAGTAGATACATTTTGGACGTATCAGCGAGCTTTGCACCAATGAGGTGAGGAAAGCAGGGATGAGGGGAAGTGGAGGAGTGTGCTAGTTGTCCGGTGGCCCCGCGCTGGCCATAGGACCCACACTGGCTGGTACGCCCAGGGTGGCCATCACAACCGGTAGGACCTATAGCGGTAGGGGCCTCTATGTCTCGGTGTCGACAGCTGCCACCTAGTAGCAAGAAGAGGTCTCCGATGAGAAGGAGGAGGAGGAGGAGGAGCGTGGAGAAGAGCATAAAACAAACCAGCTGCCCTATCTTAGATATGGTGATGTCCTTGGCCTCCACCGTTGTTGCTCAGGTCAACATGATGGAGATCCTTACAGTGGAGACCTGCAAAGTGCATAAACAAAAAAATGCCACATAAGATGGAATTCATTCCATTGCTAAGTATATATCAGTAGGGAATTCCATTCGGATGCCTCGAGGGAAATGCACTTGGTACTCAATGTTACGGGCTACGTCCAAAACCATCACTTACCGGTCGTTAAAACTTGTGATTAGGGCAGCTAAAACTTCCCCACCCCTACCCTAGGGAAACATGAAATGAAGGGCCCCTTGTTTAATGTGTTAGAGATTTCCTAGGGTCAAGGAGGGCAAAGGCCCCCCCTACTCAAAAAAATATTAAAAATATATTTAATATTTATGTTTAACTTTTAACGATTACTTAATTTTATCATGATTAGAGTTCTTGGGCGTCTCAATCATCATTGAGAGTAGCATACCCCCCAAGCTTCTTTTGAGCCATAGATCCAGGTTTCTTAGATTTTCTAGAATAAGAGAAAAATTCAAACAAGTAAATATATATTTGGATTTTTAAAAGATAACAAAAATTAAACTAATAAAAATAAATAAACTAAAGCAAAAAAGAAAACTAAATAAAAAGGTCTCTAGTAATCTTACACGGATAGCGAAATTGTATCCTCGACAACGGTGCCGGAAAAAGGGTTGATACCTTCGATCCGGATTATAGATGTATAGTAGTTTTTCTCTAGTAGACCTAGGTTTGAACTTGGGGAAGCACTTGCTGTTTGGATTAAGAAATGTCTACAAGACGTGCTAGATTATTTTATCTTATGCTTGCGCTCGGAGAGAAAAAATAGTAAATTGAAGCTAGATTCGAGGGCCCCTAGGGCAACATGAAATCAAGGTCACTTGTTTAATGTGTTACGGATTTCCTAGGGTCAAGGAGGGAAATGCCCCCCACTCCAAAAAAAATTTAGAGATATATTTAATATTTATGTTAAACTTTTAAGGATTGCTTAGGTTTATCATGTTCTTGGGCGTCTCAATCTTGTCAAGCTCCACCATTTCTTCACACGGAAAATACTTAAAAATATTAGTATTTCATAAGAGAAATTATTGTAATGCAATAGCAAATTAAATAATCTGTACATTTGATAACTCCATGATCTTTGAAATCTCGGTAAAGACATTCGAAACCAATTATTTCTATTGATCGAGTGAACTGTACACCATGATAGTTATTTTATTAATTGTTGCTTGTGTACATATGCTTATGCAAAAAATGAGTTCATGAGTAAACATACTAGGCAATGAATTAATAAGATGATGGAATAGTCTCTCAAACATATATGAGGATGACACAGTGCAATTGTTGGGAATCGGTGGAGAGTTGCTTACAGAATGATATAGTTATGCTATTGTGTCTTTAGTCTTCACTAATCAATATACTCACAACCTTGTAAAGGAATATGAGGACCGGTGTTATTGTGCATATTTGGAGAGGCCAACAAAATCGTGGCATTGAGTAGAATATTCGAAAATGTTAGAGTAATTTTTTTAGAAATAGGAGTAAGGGTAAAGTCATCATAGGCTATATTTTGAACTATCTATATATTTTTTAGATAACCAGTTATATTTTCTAAAATCAGTCCACATTCTTGGATGTCAAAAGTATTACACAAACATGGATACACTAACAAGCCGTGGACCTGGGCCCTAGACCATGGGCCCCAGGGCGAGCGCCTCTCTGTCCCGCCCTATGGGTCGGTCCTGTGCGTACCCGGTACCCACTTCCCGATCAGTCACCCATCTTAGAATTTCTCTAAACCAAGCATGCTTAACCTTAGAATTCTTTTCGAATGAGTTTCCGAAAAAGAAGTTGCAACTTGTTGATATGGATATCGTATCAATCCTATTAAGCCATGTGTCTAGATCTTATAGATGTGTTATCACGGGAACAAGTAAAAGCATTTGTCAGTAACAAGATTGCACTGTATGAGATACATGAGATCAGATCTTGGACTAACCAGGTATCGTTGTGCAACGGAAATAAGACTCGACGTTTAGAAGGTTCAAGCGAACAACACTGGGGATCATCATGTATTTCTAGATACCCCTGATGATCAATGACCGGGGAGAGATCCCCTTTATACTTGAACATTCCCGAATCGTAAGGGTAATTGACGCTGCGAGTTGATCTAATACCGATAGAGAAATAGGAAGAGAAAATCGGAATGGTTCCGGAGAGAATACAGAAGTGTTCGGAGTCCTTTCAAAAGGAGTTTTGAACAAGGAGAAATTAAATAATGTATTTAATATTTAATTAGGAATTAATATTAAATATGAAAACTATTTAAATAAAAGAAAAAATTCCTACATGGGCCTTCCCTAGGAGGGAAAAGGGCCCAAGAGGGAAGAGCCAAGGGCCCTAGGGGCCAAGCGGCTAGGGTAAGGAGGCTCCCACCCTGCCGGCCACCCTAGGTGGGCCAATGCGCATGGATGGGTCCCACCCCCTCCCCTGCCGGCCAGATCCCTCCTCCCACCTCCTCTTGTTTAGTCCCACCCTGGGACTTGGAGGGTGGGAGTATCCTAGCTTTTCCTATACATAGGGGAGGAATTCACCCCAATTTATCCAATCTCAATCCATAAATCAATTGGCATTGGTAATTCTCTATATCCCTCTCTTTCTCTCTCTCTCACTCAGGCGTGTTCTCAAGTTAGGAACGTGCTACACGAGGTAGAGGTTTATCCACCCAGCGCACGCCGTCGTGCCGCTGGAATCGGTCTGGATCTTCTTCTTTCACTTCCTTGCTGGACCGGAGATCGAGAGACGTACTTTACACTAGAGTCCTGTAAAGCTTGACGATGCATCACCAATAGTGGTGTTGGACGCTTAAAGTCTTCTACACCTTGAGGTATGTGACACTCGGCTTTATCAGCAACGTTTGTGCGGGAATGTATTTCCACTTTCTCGGTCTTCAAAGGTATGATCACTATATCCCGCTTGTTACTATACTTCTCCATAGATAGATCTTGGGTTGGTGTGTTCTTGTATTAGGAAAATTTATTGTTTTCTTCCACGGAACCCCTTCAGTGGGCGCTCTGACATGGCACGCGTTGTCGGTATCCCTAGCCTGGCCCCTGTGTGTCGGGGCGACACAGGTGTGCCAGACAATATCTTGGGCCTCTCAAGTTGGGGGCACAGGTTGGGGGGCGGGGAGATGCCCTTATTGCATCTCTAACGGACCTCTAATCCCGTCGTCCTTTGTAAAGCGGATAAAGGTCACCGAAAACACATTATAAGGTCTCGCGCGTGCTACGCCTAAGCAGATCCTGCAAAACACAAATTCGGGTTTACTGTTTGCGTTTGCAGGATCTGCTCGGCCTCAGGGCGAGCGGACCGTAACTATAATCTATGAAGTTGAATTTTGTAGAGTTATAAAATCACAATAGACAAAAGTTTTATACAACCAATACCATAGTAGGCAATAGTTTCACAAACACTTCGTGGGCTCCGATGACGTTGGTGGTCAGAGCAGCCGTAGGAGGGACCACACTGGATGTTGCGGCATAGGAGGGGCCTACCTCTTGGGAATCGCCGGTTGCTTTGCTTGCGTACCACTGTGGCCTTCAGTGGCAAAGCGAGGAATGGAGCAAACCCCGAACCAAAAACTAAGGGTAAAATAACTAATAATATTTTTTTTGTAATAGCATAGAAAATTTAGTTCGATAGCAAACATAAGTATACAATTTAAAATCCATCGTTAATGATCCAAGAACCATACATAAGAGATGGCGGAAAGCTAAAAATAGCAGTATGAAATACAAAAGATAGTACCAATTCACCGATTTTGTTCGTTCGAGCCTCCCATAACCTCATCAATAGTAGAAGAAGAATCGGTATCTTCAACCAACGAAGAATATACCATAAGAAAAGAAACAGATATGAAATGAAATAGTCAACCATTGATATAATTATGAGAACTTACCAAAATGTTATATCAATTATAAACAAGCAAATCCAACTATCCAAATTCCAACCATTCGTTGGAGTATCCAAGTATCCAATTCAATTACCTAGTTGAATCCTATATTCAAAATTCGAGTATAACCGTATAGGGGAAATTTACCTAGCTGAATTCCAATCGGTGTAGCAGTAGCCTAGCAGCCTGCAGTAGGAACAAGAGGGGGCGACCGGAGAAGGCGATGCTGCGTCGGAGAGGGGGAGAAGGCGACACAGGTCGCAGCGCGGCAGGGGTCAGGCCACCATTGTCGGGGACTCGGGGGACAGGGCATAAGGGAAGATGGCGAGGGCGAGACGTAGCCAGGCGGGTTCCTGCCGGCGAGCGGGGTCGGGCGGCCGGCTTTGGCTGCAGATGTCCCTTCCCTGGCTGGCTAGTGGCGGCGCGTCGATGGTTTCCTTGGAAGTCTCGAATGAGCGAAAGAGATGAGGAGGCACGGGCAACCAGACGTCGAGCGAGCCAGGCAAGGAGCCCAAACTGGGCCACTCTTGGGCAAAGACCAGGGCCAAAAATAATAATTCACTGCTGGTAAGGGGCATTTTTTCATGTGCCCCGGACCACCCTGGGCCTTTATCCTTTCCTAGTGGTCTTCGGTTGTAACTATCTCGGTGAATTACGCTCTTAGTTACATGCCTAGATGAGCGAAAATGGTTAAAATAGTACGGTGGGGCCAAGGGCCACTCACAGGTAGACCTTTTGGCCATCCTAACCATTTTCAGAACATCGGGACAAGAACGAGCGGCGTAATCCGCAGGCGAAGGGATCAACTACATACACAAATGAGTATGTATGCAAGCCACATACAACAGTCCTTAGAGCCATTCCATCTAAAAAGAAATAGAAATATTGCAACGCCATACGGCAAGATCCAAATATCTTAGATAGAGATAATAATTTAGGATAGCTCCTCATACATCAAACATCAGAGTATCAGGCAGAAGTGGAAGACAAGATCCGAGTACGGATAAGAAACAAATCGGCATAAGATGCCACATAAATAAACACATTCCGCCCACATATCTCACGGATCCCCGTTCCCAGAATCTCTACACCGACCGAGTGATCATTGCCAACATCGTCTGTCTCCTCCACCCAGTATCCATCTTGCGAATACACATGTTCATCTGAATCAAACAATTTATCTTGTGAGATCCTAGGGGTACTCAGCAAGTCTTTATGCCTCTAAAGGGGACATAACCTGGGGTGACGCAATTGCAGCAAAAGATAATAACTAACAAGTCTATAGATACTCGCTAACCATCCGCCTAACCAAAGATAGACGGATGTCCGTTAATTAAGAACAACAGTTATAACAGTATAATTAACAGATCCATCCTCCTTCTCGCTTGCCAACGAGAAAGCGGACGAACAACCCCCCATCCGTTGGCAGTTTTATTAACCATTCCATGAATATTGCGCTATTTACTAGTCAAGAACTTAGTCAAATTAAAAGCGGTACTTTAGTTATACTTGTCTATGATCGAGAAACTGTGCTCCAAGTCGTCCATAACCGCGGACACGGCTTTCAGAAAGATTTACCCTACAGGGGTGCACAAATAGCAACACACACTCGATCAACCTCGGAAAAACCAAATCAAAACCCAACGAGGCATTCACAACAAAGTGATCACAGGATTCAGAAATGTTTCAGGGGGCCACCCCACTAAGCTACCCGCAACGAAGTTGGCCGGCTCCGGAACGGACCCAAGGTTTGTGTGGACGGCGGTAAATGACTGGGAACCCGAAAATGTGACTGGGCTTGTCGATACAGCGAAAACGTGTCACGGTCCTAAACAGTACAGGTGCTCCACGCACAATCTTAAATAAAGCAGTAAAGCATGGCATAAGTACAAGATAGTAATAAAGCCCCAAACTACTTTGTGGCCCCAAGAAATAAGAATGAATCAAGCTCTGGCTCAGGGGGGGTCCATAAGGCCTCCCGGATGTGGATAGTGCGAATAGTCAAGGAACAGCAATCAAGTACTCAGGGTCCTACGGGACACAAGTGAGCATGAAGAACCAAATAACAGATATTGCTCACCGGTGCCACTTTCATTAGTTATCCCATTACTACTCAGGTTAAGTTTTTTAGGTACCTCATTATCCATCAGACTCTCACATACCCTACACATGTTGTTCTACGACCCGCATGGCTCAAACAACTCCTGTAGTAATGGCTCATGGGATGGAGGAACAAGCTTCGATGGGGTTTAAAAGTAAAGGCTATGCAGTACTTGGGATTCAATTTAATGCAATCGCGACTCAATGATGCAAGAATAAGATAGAGGCAATAGGTACTATATGTATGCAAGCATGTGGTAGTGCTTTCCTGGCAGCTCAGTTGAAGCGAGAGAAGGATCTGGGTAGTGCTCCTGGGATTCCTGATATGTCCCCTGCTCAGCGTCTATTCGAAGAAGAACCAAACAAACAAAGGCCAACATAAATAGAGTGCACAGGCATATGAATTAAAATGCGACAAGCAAACAATCATGCCATGATGAATGATGCACAATTTGCATGGCAATAATGTAGCATGGCATGGGGGAGGTGTGGGGTACAAGATTAAAGCATTTTATTAAGTTTTTAGCCCGGTTTGCTCTCATATAAGTTGCTGTATACTTTATATTTATACGATGCATGCTGCAATTCAGAACATGGAATACATAGATAGAACAGGCTCGTCGCGCTGATCGATTTAGACATATTATTTGTTAAATTTGGAGTTATTAAACTAAAGTTATTAAATAATTAAGAAAAGGGCATTTTATTGTAATTTTAATTAGCTCGAAAAATTAAAGTGCTCAAACAATATTTTGAATGGCATAATTGAATTCCTCACATTTTTCTGATTCCAAAACATATATCATTTGTATTATTTGGATTTATAATATTAAAGTTATTAAAAACAGAAGTTAAATCATATTAAAACATTTCTGGAAATTCTTTTTATTAAACAGATAAACGAAAACCTTTTTGCACTCAGCCACACCTAGCCATAGTCACAGATAGGTGGGCCAGGTGCTGACTGGACGAGCTGGCGCGGCGAAAACTTTTTACACCGCGGGGGAGGCTAGCTGCAGTGGCTGACGGGTGGGCCGGTCAAACTGCGGGGTCACACACGTGCGCGGGCCAGCGGGCGACTGACACGTGGGCGATCCAGGGCAGCGCGGGTGGAGATTCTCCAGACCAGGGGGTTTCTTGCAAGATTACACCAGGGCTAACTCGTGGGGTCGCTGGGGCTGCGAAGGACCTAGGCGTGATCGACAGAAGTTGCGGGGGGTCTCTTTGCAAAACCGTGAGCCCGAGCCCTGGACTGAATCTTACGACTTCTCTCTAAATCGCAACGATGACCCGAAGACGGCGAGGTTTTCGGCGAGGTTTGCGGTGGAACGGAGGCGTATCTCGCGGTGCCTCAAAAACAAAACACGGAGCGGAATCTACCGGCTACAGATCTCATTCAGGGAGACTCGTCGGAGGGGGACTGTGCAGGGCGGGGGCCTTCGAGGAACAGAGGGGGAAACGCCGGGCTAGGTCTGTGCGTCGGCAGGGCAGCTCACCGGCGGGGGGCCAAATACGGGCGCGCTCGGCACGCGGAGTGGAGGAAACGGGAGAGGAACAAGGGGGGTGCTCACCTCGTCTGATTCCCACGGAAAACAGAGGACGGGACGGCCGGAGCGGAAGGGGACGGTGAGGTCGCGACGGTGGTGTACTGTTCGCTGGCGAGGGGGCAGCTCCGAGCGGGGCAGGCACCTCCTAGCAGGCGAAAACGACGCCTCGGTCCACGGCGATGCTCCTAGGTGAGGCCTCGGTCATCGGCTAGGGCGGCAACGGCGTTGTGATGCTCTATCTGTTGGAGATATGCCCTAGAGGCAATAATAAATATAGTTATTATTATATCTTTGTGTTTATGATAAATGTTTGCATTCATGCTATAATAGTATTAACAAGGAAACCATTAATACTTGTGTGATTTGTAAACTTAATTTGAAGTCCCTAGTATAGCCTCTATACTTCACTAGCTTGTTGGTTGATTGATGATGTGGTTTCTTTGTCATGAACATTGAGATGTTATCAACAACAAGATCATATCGTTAGGAGAATGATATGGTGGACATACTCCTATAGATAAGCGTAGCATAAAGATCAAGTCATTTCAATAGTTCAATTGCTATATGCTTTCTGATACATAGTAACCTAATTCCTTCGACCATGAGATCATGCATATCACCTTTACTGGATGGATGCTTTGATGTCATCAAACACCACACCGTAACAGGGTGGCTATAAAGGTGGTATTGAGTGTTCGGAAAGTATTGGTTGAAACACATGGATCAAGAGTGGGATTTGTCCATCCACATGACGGATAGATATTCTCTGGGCCCTCTCGGTGAAATGTCATCCAATTAGCTTGCAAGCATGTGACTGGGTCACAAGGGATCACATATCACGGGAACGAGAAAAGAGTACTTATCAGTAACGAGGTTGAACTAGGTATGCAGAGATACCGAAGATCATAACCTCGGATAAGTAACATATCGTGAGACAAAGGGAAATTGGTATCGTATGTAAGTGGTTCATTCGATCGCAAAGTAATCGTAGAAATATGTGGGAGCCATATGAATTTCCAGATTCCTCTATTGGTTATTGTTCGGAGAAGTGTCTCGATCATGTCTGCATAATTCACGAACCGTAGGGAGACACACTTAAGGATTCGACGTTGTTTGAGTAGTTATGGTATTATGAGAAAGAGACCGAATGTTGTTCGGAGTCTCGGATGGGATCCGGGATATCACGAGGTGATCCGGAATGGTCCGGAGAATAAGATTCATATAAGGAAAGTCCCGTTTCGGAGTTCGGGAATGGTTCCGGTGTTTTCATCGGGAACATTCTAGAAGGTCCCGGAATGTCCGGCACTCCGGAGGGGGAAGGGTACATGAATGTGTCATTGCATGTTGGAATGATTGCATCATGTACTAAGTGTTCTCGCTGTCCGAAATAAAGGGTTAATTCAAATCCTAATTGGAAAAGTCAAACTGCCAGTTTTCGGTCAAACTGCCAGTTTTCGGAAAGAGGAGAAAGAGGAGGAGAGGTGGAGGCCGAGTTGGAGGAGGGTTCCTCCCCTTGGCCGGCGCACCTCCCAAGGCCGAGTTGGGGAGGAACTCCTCCCCTTGGCCGCCGGCCCTCCCACCTATAAAGGGAGGGGCAGGGCTCCCCTCTCTAGACACACTAGTTCCTACCCCTCTAAACTAAACCCTAGATCTAAACCCCGGTTTAGAGCTATTTTGGTTTAGAGCCTTCTAATTGGTTTAGAGCCCTCTAATTGGTGTGTCTAATTACTAGACCACTAATAGCCTCTCTCATAAGCTCCACCATACTCGCACCGGCTTAAGGCGAAGCCCTGCGGGATCTCCCCTCTACTTCCGGTACCACGCCGTTGTGCTGCCGGAATCGCGAGGAGAGTGCTACAACCTCCGCTGCCTGCTGGAACAAGGGAGAGGAAGGTCTTCGTCGAGTACCGAACGTGTGACCGACTACGGGAGCGCTGCCGGAACGTGGCGCCGGAAGGATCGTCTACGCGATCTTGAGATCGGAAAGAGTACGACTACATCACCCACGAGAATCTGCTCTCGTTAAACACTTTGGAATCTTCGAGGGTGAGTTATTCCATCGACTCGTTGCTACAATCTAGTAGATAGATCTTGGCTTGTTTGTTTGTATGCGATAGAAAATTTTTGTTTTCCATGCTACGAACCCCTACAGTGGTATCAGAGCCGTGTCTATATGTAGATCTGTTGCACGAGTAGAACACAATGGTCATTGTGGGCGTTGATGCTTTTATTGTAGATTGCTTTTTGTGTACTTTGCATCTTGCGGTATGTTGGGATGAAGCGGCCCGGGCTAACCTTACATGACATCGTTCATGAGACTTGCTCCACGCTTGACATGCAACTCGTTTTGCATAAGTGGCTTTGCGGGTGCCTGTTTCTCCTAGCATAGTAAAGATCCAATTTACAACGGGTGATCAACAATGCTAGTATCAATGTTGTGGTTATTGTTCGTAAGTTAGAACGACACTTATGGAAAGCCCCAAACCACGTAAAATATGCAAAGAAAGTAGAAGCGTCTAACTTTGTTTTGCAGGGGTGTGCAGTGATGTGATATGGCCATGATTGTGATTATATTTGATGTATGCAATGTTCCTTATTGTAAGTTGGCAACCGGCAGGAGCCATATGGTTGTCTTTAATTTCTGTTAAGACCTGCGTGTCTATTCAAAATAGTTGTAATAGTTGAAGCTGGTGGACGACAACCATGAAGAAGCGTCATTGATCTTGATGCTATGCCGGTGATGATGGAGATCATGTTCGTGCTTGAAGATGGAGATCGGAAGCACAAAGAAGAAAGGCCATATCATATCACATATTATGAATTGCATGTGATGTTAATCCTTTATGCATCTTGTATTGCTTAGTAGACGACGGTAGCATTATAAGATGATCCCTCATGCACATAAATTTCAAGTTCTAAAGTGTTCGCCCTTAGTTAGCACCGTTGCTAAAGCTTGTTGCTTCGAAGCACCACGTGATGATCGGGTGTCTTTGATTCCACGGGTGAATACAACGTAAGCAAGCCAGATTTGCTTATGCGGTAGCTAAGGTTTGATCTTGACGAGCCTAGCATGTACAGACATGGCCTCAGGAACACGGATCGCCGAAAGGCAAAGCATGAATCATATAGTAGATATGATGAACATGATGATTGTTCGCCATTAAAACTATATCAGCTCTCGTGATGATCGGTGTTGATGTAGTGGATTTGGTTCGTGTGATCACTAAAACAATGTGAGGGATGTTGTTTTGAGTGGGAGTTCACCTAGTTTAATTTCATTAATTAATTTGAACTCAATTTGTCATAAACTTAGTCTAAACTATTGCAAATATGTTGTAGATCAATGGCAGCCCCTACCATCAATTTTAATGCGTTCCTAGAGAAAGAAAAGTTGAAAAACAATGGAAGCAACTTCGCGGATTGGTTCCGCAATTTGAGGATTGTCCTCACAGCTGGTAATTTGACCTATGTGCTGGATGCACCGCTAGGTGACCCACCTGCAGCTGATGCTTCCGATGAAGTAAAGAATGTTTACCTCGCTCGGAAGAATCAGTACTCCATAGTTCAGTGTGCTATCTTGTATGGTTTAGAATCGGAGCTTCAGAAAAGGTTTGAAGAGTCAGACCCATATGATATTGTCGAGGATCTCAAATTAATTTTTGAGACTCATGCGGCAATTGAAAGTTATGAAGCTTCTGAAAAGTTCTTTAACTGCAAGATGGAAGAGGGTAGCTCCGTCAGTGAGCATGTGCTTAAAATGTCTGGGCACGCGAATAAACTTCAAAGCTTGGGTATAGTGATTCCTAATACTTTGGGAGTTTACCGCATCCTCCAATCACTACCACCAAGTTACAAGAACTTTGTGATGAACTACAACATGCAGAACATGAACAAAGAGTTGCCAGAACTATTTGCTATGTTAAAATCTGCAGAAGTGGAGATCAAGAAAGAGCACCAAGTGTTGATGGTCAATAAGACCACCAAATTCAAGAAAGGCAAGTCTAAGCAAAAGGGACACTTCAAGAAGGGTGGTAAGAAAGTTACCATGCCAACGAAGAAGACCAAGGCTGGACCTAAGCCTGAAACTGAGTGCTTTTACTGCAAGGGAGAAGGTCACTGGAAGCGGAATTGCCCAAAGTACTTGGCGGATTTGAAGAACGGCAACATCAAGAAGAAAGGTATATTTGATATACATGTTATTGATGTGTATCTCACTAGTATTCGTAGTAGTGCCTGGGTATTTGATACTGGTTCGGTTGCTCATATTTGTAACTCGAAACAGGAGCTGCAGAATAAACGGAAGCTAGCGAAGAACGAGGTGTCGATGCGTGTGGGAAACGGATCAAAGGTTGATGTGATCGCGGTCGGCACGCTACCTCTTCATCTACCATCGGGATTAGTTTTATACTTAAATAATTGTTATTTGGTGCCTGCGTTGAGCATGAACATTATATCGGGATCTTGTTTATTGCGAGACGGTTACTTGTTTAAATCCGAGAATAATGGTTGTTCGATTTATATGAGTAATATGTTTTATGCACATGCACCTTTGATAGATGGTCTATTCATATTGAATCTCGATAGTGGAAATACACATATTAATAACATTGAAGCTAAACGTTTGAAATCAAGCGATAACTTAACCTATATGTGGCACTGTCGTCTTGGTCACATTGGAGTGAAGCGTATGAAGAAACTCCATTCCGATGGACTTCTTGAATCACTTGATTTTGAATCACTTGAAAGATGCGAAGCATGTCTGATGGGTAAAATGACTAAGACTCCATTTTCTGGTATGATGGAGCGAGCTACGGACTTATTGGAAATCATACATACCGATGTGTGTGGTCCAATGAGTGTAGCATCGCGCGGTGGTTATCGTTATGTTCTTACCTTCACGGATGACTTGAGTAGATATGGGTATATCTATTTCATGAAACATAAGTCCGAAACTTTCGAGAAGTTTAAGGAGTTTCAAAGTGAGGTAGAGAATCAACGTAACAAGAAGATTAAATTTCTACGTTCTGATCGTGGAGGTGAATATCTAAGTTACGAGTTTGGCGAGCATTTGAAGAAATGTGGAATACTTTCGCAGTTGACACCGCCGGGAACACCACAGCGTAATGGTGTGTCTGAACGTCGTAATCGAACTCTCTTAGATATGGTTCGTTCTATGATGTCACTTACAAATTTACCGCTATCATTTTGGGGTTATGCATTAGAAACAGCCGCATTCACTTTAAATAGGGCACCATCTAAATCCGTTGAAACGACACCGTATGAATTATGGTTTGGGAAGAAACCTAAATTGTCGTTCCTTAAAATTTGGGGGTGCGAAGCCTATGTAAAGAAGTTACAGCCGGACAAGCTTGAACCCAAAGCGGAAAAATGCGTCTTCATAGGATACCCGAAGGAAACTATTGGGTATACCTTCTATCATAGATCCGAAGGCAAAATCTTTGTTGCCAAGAATGGATCCTTTCTAGAGAAGGAATTTCTCTCGAAAGAAGTGACTGGAAGGAAAGTAGAACTCGACGAGGTTGTCGAACCTTCTCTCGAAATTGCGAGTAGCGCAGCACCGGAAGAAGTTCCTGTGGTGCCTGCACCAATGAGGGAGGAAGCTAATGATAGTGATCATGAAACTTCGGTTGAGGTTGCTACAGAGCCTCGGAGGTCAACGAGAACTCGTACCACTCCAGATTGGTATGATTCCGTTATGAATGTCATGTTGGTGGACAACACCGATGATCCCGAGACATATGAGGAAGCGATGATGAGCCCAGATTCCAATAAATGGCAAGAAGCCATGAAATCCGAGATTGGATCCATGTACGAAAACCAAGTATGGACTTTGGTGGACTTACCGGATGGCCGGAAGGCTGTCGAGAACAAATGGATTTTCAAGAAGAAAACAGATGCTGATGGTAATGTTACTGTCTATAAAGCTCGACTTGTCGCAAAAGGGTTTCGACAAATTCAAGGAGTTGACTACGATGAGACTTTCTCACCAGTAGCGAAGCTAAAGTCTGTGAGGATTATGTTAGCAATCGCTGCATATTATGATTATGAGATATGGCAGATGGATGTCAAAACAGCATTCCTCAATGGAGACATTGATGAAGAATTGTATATGATGCAACCCAAAGGTTTTGTCGATCCTAAAGATGCTAACAAGGTATGCAAACTTCAACGGTCCATCTATGGATTGAAGCAAGCATCCCGAAGTTGGAATCAACGTTTTGATAAGGTAATCAAAAGTTTTGGTTTTATACAAACTTATGGAGAAGCTTGTATTTACAAGAAAGTGAGTGGGAGCTCTGTAGCGTTCTTAATACTATATGTGGATGACATATTATTGATTGGGAATGATGTAGACCTTCTTAATAGTGTCAAAGAATATTTGAATAATAGTTTTTCAATGAAGGATCTTGGCGAAGCAGCTTACATATTAGGCATAACGATTTATAGAGATAGATCGAAACGCCAAATATCATTGTCACAAAGTACATATTTGGACAAAGTTCTAAAGAAGTTTGGAATGGAAGAAAGCAAGAAAGGGTTCTTGCCCATGTTGCCCAATACGACCTTGAGTAAAACTCAAAGTCCGACATCGGCAGAAGATAGAGAAAGGATGAGTAAGACTCCCTATGCCTCAGCCATAGGATCTCTAATGTATGCCATGCTATGTACTAGACCCGACATCGCATATGCTGTTAGTCTAACTAGCAGATATCAAAGTGATCCAGGAGTGGATCATTGGACAGCGGTCAAAAACATCCTTAAGTACTTGAGAAGAACTAAGGATATGGTTCTTTCTTATGGAGGTGATGAACAGCTCGTTGTTAATGGTTACACCGATGCTAGTTGGAACACCGATCCGGATGATTCTAAATCACAATCTGGATACGTATTTATTTTGAATGGTGCAGCAGTTAGCTGGAGGAGTGCAAAGCAAAGCGTTGTGGCGAGATCTTCAACTGAATCGGAATACATGGCTGCTTCGGAGGCTTCACAAGAAGCGATATGGATGAAAGAGTTCATTACAGAGCTGGGTGTGGTTCCTAGTGCGCTGGACCCAATGTCTATCTACTGTGATAACATGGGCGCCATAGCCAATGCGCAAGAACCAAGGTCACACAAGAAGCTGAAGCATATCAAGCTACGTTTTCACGCTATTCGAGAACATATCCAGGATGGGGATATAAAGATTTGCAAAGTACACACAGATCTGAATGTGGCGGATCCGTTGACTAAACCTCTCCCGAGGGCAAAACATGACCAACACCAAACTGCCATGGGTGTTCGGTATATTACCATGTAATCTAGATTAGATGACTCTAGTGCAAGTGGGAGACTGTTGGAGATATGCCCTAGAGGCAATAATAAATATAGTTATTATTATATCTTTGTGTTTATGATAAATGTTTGCATTCATGCTATAATAGTATTAACAAGGAAACCATTAATACTTGTGTGATTTGTAAACTTAATTTGAAGTCCCTAGTATAGCCTCTATACTTCACTAGCTTGTTGGTTGATTGATGATGTGGTTTCTTTGTCATGAACATTGAGATGTTATCAACAACAAGATCATATCGTTAGGAGAATGATATGGTGGACATACTCCTATAGATAAGCGTAGCATAAAGATCAAGTCATTTCAATAGTTCAATTGCTATATGCTTTCTGATACATAGTAACCTAATTCCTTCGACCATGAGATCATGCATATCACCTTTACTGGATGGATGCTTTGATGTCATCAAACACCACACCGTAACAGGGTGGCTATAAAGGTGGTATTGAGTGTTCGGAAAGTATTGGTTGAAACACATGGATCAAGAGTGGGATTTGTCCATCCACATGACGGATAGATATTCTCTGGGCCCTCTCGGTGAAATGTCATCCAATTAGCTTGCAAGCATGTGACTGGGTCACAAGGGATCACATATCACGGGAACGAGAAAAGAGTACTTATCAGTAACGAGGTTGAACTAGGTATGCAGAGATACCGAAGATCATAACCTCGGATAAGTAACATATCGTGAGACAAAGGGAAATTGGTATCGTATGTAAGTGGTTCATTCGATCGCAAAGTAATCGTAGAAATATGTGGGAGCCATATGAATTTCCAGATTCCTCTATTGGTTATTGTTCGGAGAAGTGTCTCGATCATGTCTGCATAATTCACGAACCGTAGGGAGACACACTTAAGGATTCGACGTTGTTTGAGTAGTTATGGTATTATGAGAAAGAGACCGAATGTTGTTCGGAGTCTCGGATGGGATCCGGGATATCACGAGGTGATCCGGAATGGTCCGGAGAATAAGATTCATATAAGGAAAGTCCCGTTTCGGAGTTCGGGAATGGTTCCGGTGTTTTCATCGGGAACATTCTAGAAGGTCCCGGAATGTCCGGCACTCCGGAGGGGGAAGGGTACATGAATGTGTCATTGCATGTTGGAATGATTGCATCATGTACTAAGTGTTCTCGCTGTCCGAAATAAAGGGTTAATTCAAATCCTAATTGGAAAAGTCAAACTGCCAGTTTTCGGTCAAACTGCCAGTTTTCGGAAAGAGGAGAAAGAGGAGGAGAGGTGGAGGCCGAGTTGGAGGAGGGTTCCTCCCCTTGGCCGGCGCACCTCCCAAGGCCGAGTTGGGGAGGAACTCCTCCCCTTGGCCGCCGGCCCTCCCACCTATAAAGGGAGGGGCAGGGCTCCCCTCTCTAGACACACTAGTTCCTACCCCTCTAAACTAAACCCTAGATCTAAACCCCGGTTTAGAGCTATTTTGGTTTAGAGCCTTCTAATTGGTTTAGAGCCCTCTAATTGGTGTGTCTAATTACTAGACCACTAATAGCCTCTCTCATAAGCTCCACCATACTCGCACCGGCTTAAGGCGAAGCCCTGCGGGATCTCCCCTCTACTTCCGGTACCACGCCGTTGTGCTGCCGGAATCGCGAGGAGAGTGCTACAACCTCCGCTGCCTGCTGGAACAAGGGAGAGGAAGGTCTTCGTCGAGTACCGAACGTGTGACCGACTACGGGAGCGCTGCCGGAACGTGGCGCCGGAAGGATCGTCTACGCGATCTTGAGATCGGAAAGAGTACGACTACATCACCCACGAGAATCTGCTCTCGTTAAACACTTTGGAATCTTCGAGGGTGAGTTATTCCATCGACTCGTTGCTACAATCTAGTAGATAGATCTTGGCTTGTTTGTTTGTATGCGATAGAAAATTTTTGTTTTCCATGCTACGAACCCCTACACTATCTGGCGGCGGGCACGGTACGGTGGAGAAGAGGGAGAGGGGAAACGAAGCAGGGAGCTAGGGTTCGAGAGAAAAGCCCGGCTCGGCGCGAGGATAAGACGGAGGGGAGGTGGCGTACGGGAGGCGCGAGCTGACGCGGCAGACGGCGGAGACGGCTACCTGCTCGCTTCCGTCAGAGCAGAGGAGAGATGCGAACGACAGAGAAGAGGAACAGGGAGAAGACGACGGCAAACGGCAAAGCGGTACGGGCCCGGGGAAAAGAAAAGGATCGGCCTAGGAGGAAAGAAGGGGTGGGCCGGACTGATGCTGGGCTGCGACCAGGTAAGGAGGGGCTGCTGCTAGGCTTTCTCTATTTCGTTTTTCTTTTTATTTTAATTAACTGTTTTGTTTTTTGCTTTGTTGCAGATTAAACAAGCCCAAAAATAACCCCTTATGGAAGTTTTTGCAAATTTGATTAAAAGGGAAAAGGAGATGAGGGTTTTGTAGTGGAACACAAGGAGATGGTGAGGACAACACCAAAGAGAGGGAGAGGTGGGGTTTAAAAGTAAATAAAAAGAAGGTTCCATATGAACATGCATGATGGAGAAAAGGGTTTTTGCTGGGAGCATGGTTATGGTGGAGAGATATGGAGAGAATCTCACAAAAGGAAGATCCCCTAAAAATAAAGAGAAACAAAGTACCTAAAGATGATGATGCTATTGCATGGCTCATGCATGACAATTTAATGCCATATTCTTATGCTTGTGAAGACAATAATAATATCATGGCATTATTCTTATGCATTCCAAAACATGGAATAAAGGCCAAGCAAAAGAAAATAAAATTGGATCCACACTAACCCACATGAGCTAGATTAAATGCCAAAAATAAATAAAAGCCCATGGGTAATTAGGATGGTGGAATAATAAGGTGGTGACAAAGAAAGGTGGTGGAGTTGAAATTAAAGATATGCCCCCAAATCAATTTGGGCATCAAACATTAATCAAGATTCAAATACAATGTATCAAGAACCAAATACAATTAAGAATGTGTATGAGAGAAGAACCAAATGGCAAAGGGTTTTATATGATGCTCAAATGCAAGGTGGCATGATGACATGAGCATGGTAGAATTATGATACCACAATTATATATAGGAAGTAGCCATTATATTACTAGACCAAGTAGCATTACAATTGTTAGATAATTGGGATGCTACATCGGCGTCGGATGTTTCTTTTTGCCAATGGAGCGGGAACTACGGAGGTCCACATGGGTGCGTTGGCAGTGGAACCGCTCTAGATGACGTGGCTGCCTTGCCGCTTGTGTTTTACGCCGCGGGAGGCCGGAGCAAGCGGGCCGACAGTGGGGACAACCGCACGAGCTGCTGGAGGGACGCATCAATAGGCTAGCGACCAGTGGTAGTTGGGAGGTGTCCATGGTGGGGCTAGGGGCCGCGGCAAGGGCGGAGGGAGCGGGGAAGGCAGATCTGCACCGGGTGCATCGGCGGGAAAGTGGGAAATGGTGGCGCTGAAATGTCCCTCCCGCTGAACCTCCTGCGCATATATAGGGCACAAACCGATTCGCTGCGCAACCCGCGTATGTAATGGTTTTTTCGACAATTTTACTGTTCCCTTAAAAAATGAAGGGTTTATCATATCTATTCGGGTTTTTTTTTGGGGACCAAAACTGAAATGAGCGGTTATTACAAAGTTCTACGGGGGTACATTTACAGTCATCACGTAATTTTTTGTTCTACTCCAGTATTTGTTTCCGCAGCATGGAAGGCGTTGCTTCAGGATTGGCACCATTTCTTGCATGCATGCTGATGGGATGAAGGTTATACGCATGTCTTGTCATTTCAGAGCTTCACATTCGGTGTGTGACCCTGATGTGGTGGTGTTGGATTTATGAGGGCATGCATCTCCTCACCCTCACCTTGAGCAAATTTAGTTCGATAGCAAACATAAGTATTTTTAGCAAACCCCGAACCAAAAACTAAGGGTAAAATAACTAATAATTTTTTTTTTGTAATAGCATAGAAAATTTAGTTCGATAGCAAACATAAGTATACAATTTAAAATCCATCGTTAATGATCCAAGAACCATACATAAGAGATGGCGGAAAGCTAAAAATAGCAGTATGAAATACAAAAGATAGTACCAATTCACCGATTTTGTTCGTTCGAGCCTCCCATAACCTCATCAATAGTAGAAGAAGAATCGGTATCTTCAACCAACGAAGAATATACCATAAGAAAAGAAACAGATATGAAATGAAATAGTCAACCATTGATATAATTATGAGAACTTACCAAAATGTTATATCAATTATAAACAAGCAAATCCAACTATCCAAATTCCAACCATTCGTTGGAGTATCCAAGTATCCAATTCAATTACCTAGTTGAATCCTATATTCAAAATTCGAGTATAACCGTATAGGATAAATTTACCTAGCTGAATTCCAATCGGTGTAGCAGTAGCCCAGCAGCCTGCAGTAGGAACAAGAGGGGGCGACCGGAGAAGGCGATGCTGCGTCGGAGAGGGGGAGAAGGCGACACAGGTCGCAGCGCGGCAGGGGTCAGGCCACCATTGTCGGGGACTCGGGGGACAGGGCATAAGGGAAGATGGCGAGGGCGAGACGTAGCCAGGCGGGTTCCTGCCGGCGAGCGGGGTCGGGCGGCCGGCTTTGGCTGCAGATGTCCCTTCCCTGGCTGGCTAGTGGCGGCGCGTCGATGGTTTCCTTGGAAGTCTCGAATGAGCGAAAGAGACGAGGAGGCACGGGCAACCAGACGTCGAGCGAGCCAGGCAAGGAGCCCAAACTGGGCCACTCTTGGGCAAAGACCAGGGCCAAAAATAATAATTCACTGCTGGTAAGGGGCATTTTTTCATGTGCCCCGGACCACCCTGGGCCTTTATCCGTGCCTAGTGGTCTTCGGTTGTAACTATCTCGGTGAATTACGCTCTTAGTTACATGCCTAGATGAGAGAAAATGGTTAAAATAGTACGGTGGGGCCAAGGGCCACTCACAGGTAGACCTTTTGGCCATCCTAACCATTTTCAGAACATCGGGACAAGAACGAGCGGCGTAATCTGCAGGCGAAGGGATCAACTACATACACAAATGAGTATGTATGCAAGCCACATACAACAGTCCTTAGAGCCATTCCATCTAAAAAGAAATAGAAATATTGCAACGCCATACGGCAAGATCCAAATATCTTAGATAGAGATAATAATTTAGGATAGCTCCTCATACATCAAACATCAGAGTATCAGGCAGAAGCGGAAGACAAGATCCGAGTACGGATAAGAAACAAATCGGCATAAGATGCCACATAAATAAACACATCCCGCCCACAGATCTCACGGATCCCCGTTCCCAGAATCTCTACACCGACCGAGTGATCGTTGCCAACATCGTCTGTCTCCTCCACCCAGTATCCATCTTGCGAATACACATGTTTATCTGAATCAAACAATTTATCTTGTGAGATCCTAGGGGTACTCAGCAAGTCTTTATGCCTCTAAAGGGGACATAACCTGGGGTGACGCAATTGCAGCAAAAGATAATAACTAACAAGTCTATAGATACTCGCTAACCATCCGCCTAACCAAAGATAGACGGATGTCCGTTAATTAAGAACAACAGTTATAACAGTATAATTAACAGATCCATCCTCCTTCTCGCTTGCCAACGAGAAAGCGGACGAACAACCCCCCATCCGTTGGCAGTTTTATTAACCATTCCATGAATATTGCGCTATTTACTAGTCAAGAACTTAGTCAAATTAAAAGCGGTACTTTAGTTATACTTGTCTATGATCGAGAAACTGTGCTCCAAGTCGTCCATAACCGTGGACACGGCTTTCAGAAAGATTTACCCTATAGGGGTGCACAAATAGCAGCACACACTCGATCAACCTCGGAAAAACCAAATCAAAACCCAACGAGGCATTCACAACAAAGTGATCACAGGATTCAGAAATGTTTCAGGGGGCCACCCCACTAAGCTACCCGCAACGAAGTTGGCCGGCTCCGGAACGGACCCAAGGTTTGTGTGGACGGCGGTAAATGACTGGGAACCCGAAAATGTGACTGGGCTTGTCGATACAGCGAAAACATGTCATGGTCCTAAACAGTACAGGTGCTCCACACACAATCTTAAATAAAGCAGTAAAGCATGGCATAAGTACAGGATAGTAATAAAGCCCCAAACTACTTTGTGGCCCCAAGAAATAAGAATGAATCAAGCTCTGGCTCAGAGGGGTCCATAAGGCCTCCCGGATATGGATAGTGCGAATAGTCAAGGAACAGGAATCAAGTACTCAGGGTCCTACGGGATACAAGTGAGCATGAAGAACCAAATAACAGATATTGCTCACCGGTGCCACTTTCATTAGTTATCCCATTACTACTCAGGTTAAGTTGTTTAGGTACCTCATTATCCATCAGACTCTCACATACCCTACACATGTTGTTCTACGACCCGCATGGCTCAAACAACTCCTGTAGTAATGGCTCATGGGATGGAGGAACAAGCTTCGATGGGGTTTAAAAGTAAAGGCTATGCAGTACTTGGGATTCAATTTAATGCAATCGCGACTCAATGATGCAAGAATAAGATAGAGGCAATAGGTACTATATGTATGCAAGCATGTGGTAGTGCTTGCCTGGCAGCTCAGTTGAAGCGAGAGAAGGATCTGGGTAGTGCTCCTGGGATTCCTGATATATCCCCTGCTCAGCGTCTATTCGAAGAAGAACCAAACAAACAAAGGCCAACATAAATAGAGTGCACAGGCATATGAATTAAAATGCGACAAGCAAACAATCATGCCATGATGAATGATGCACAATTTGCATGGCAATAATGTAGCATGGCATGGGGGAGGTGTGGGGTACAAGATTAAAGCATTTTATTAAGTTTTTAGCCCGGTTTGCTCTCATATAAGTTGCTGTATACTTTATATTTATATGATGCATGCTGCAATTCAGAACATGGAATACATAGATAGAACAGGCTCGTCGCGCTGATCGATTTAGACATATTATTTGTTAAATTTGGAGTTATTAAACTAAAGTTATTAAATAATTAAGAAAAGGGCATTTTATTGTAATTTTAATTAGCTCGAAAAATTAAAGTGCTCAAACAATATTTTGAATGGCATAATTGAATTCCTCACATTTTTCTGATTCCAAAACATATATCATTTGTATTATTTGGATTTATAATATTAAAGTTATTAAAAACAGAAGTTAAATCATATTAAAACATTTCTGGAAATTCTTTTTATTAAACAGATAAACGAAAACCTTTTTGCACTCAGCCACACCTAGCCATAGTCACAGACAGGTGGGCCAGGTGCTGACTGGACGAGCTGGCGCGGCGAAAACTTTTTACACCGCGGGGGAGGCTAGCTGCAGTGGCTGACGGGTGGGCCGGTCAAACTGCGGGGCCACACACGTGCGCGGGCCAGCGGGCGACTGACACGTGGGCGATCCAGGGCAGCGCGGGTGGAGATTCTCCAGACCAGGGGGTTTCTTGCAAGATTACACCAGGGCTAACTCGTGGGGTCGCTGGGGCTGCGAAGGACCTAGGCGTGATCGACAGAAGTTGCGGGGGGTCTCTTTGCAAAACCGTGAGCCCGAGCCCTGGACTGAATCTTACGACTTCTCTCTAAATCGCAACGATGACCCGAAGACGGCGAGGTTTGCGGTGGAACGGAGGCGTATCTCGCGGTGCCTCAAAAACAAAACACGGAGCGGAATCTACCGGCTACAGATCTCATTCAGGGAGACTCGTCGGAGGGGGACTGTGCAGGGCGGGGGCCTTCGAGGAACAGAGGGGGAAACGCCGGGCTAGGTCTGTGCGTCGGCAGGGCAGCTCACCGGCGGGGGGCCAAATACGGGCGCGCTCGGCACGCGGAGTGGAGGAAACGGGAGAGGAACAAGGGGGTGCTCACCTCGTCTGATTCCCACGGAAAACAGAGGACGGGACGGCCGGAGCGGAAGGGGACGGTGAGGTCGCGACGGTGGTGTACTGTTCGCTGGCGAGGGGGCAGCTCCGAGCGGGGCAGGCACCTCCTAGCAGGCGAAAACGACGCCTCGGTCCACGGCGATGCTCCTAGGTGAGGCCTCGGTCATCGGCTAGGGCGGCAACGGCGTTGTGATGCTCTATCTGGCGGCGGGCACGGTACGGTGGAGAAGAGGGAGAGGGGAAACGAAGCAGGGAGCTAGGGTTCGAGAGAAAAGCCCGGCTCGGCGCGAGGATAAGACGGAGGGGAGGTGGCGTACGGGAGGCGCGAGCTGACGCGGTAGACGGCGGAGACGGCTACCTGCTCGCTTCCGTCAGAGCAGAGGAGAGATGCGAACGACAGAGAAGAGGAACAGGGAGAAGACGACGGCAAACGGCAAAGCGGTACGGGCCCGGGGAAAAGAAAAGGATCGGCCTAGGAGGAAAGAAGGGGTGGGCCGGACTGATGCTGGGCTGCGACCAGGTAAGGAGGGGCTGCTTCTAGGCTTTCTCTATTTCGTTTTTCTTTTTATTTTAATTAACTGTTTTGTTTTTTGCTTTGTTGCAGATTAAACAAGCCCAAAAATAACCCCTTATGGAAGTTTTTGCAAATTTGATTAAAAGGGAAAAGGAGATGAGGGTTTTGTAGTGGAACACAAGGAGATGGTGAGGACAACACCAAAGAGAGGGAGAGGTGGGGTTTAAAAGTAAATAAAAAGAAGGTTCCATATGAACATGCATGATGGAGAAAAGGGTTTTTGCTGGGAGCATGGTTATGGTGGAGAGATATGGAGAGAATCTCACAAAAGGAAGATCCCCTAAAAATAAAGAGAAACAAAGTACCTAAAGATGATGATGCTATTGCATGGCTCATGCATCACAATTTAATGCCATATTCTTATGCTTGTGAAGACAATAATAATATCATGGCATTATTCTTATGCATTCCAAAACATGGAATAAAGGCCAAGCAAAATAAAATAAAATTGGATCCACACTAACCCACATGAGCTAGATTAAATGCCAAAAATAAATAAAAGCCCATGGGTAATTAGGATGGTGGAATAATAAGGTGGTGACAAAGAAAGGTGGTGGAGTTGAAATAAAAGATATGCCCCCAACTCAATTTGGGCATCAAACATTAATCAAGATTCAAATACAATGTATCAAGAACCAAATACAATTAATAATGTGTATGAGAGAAGAACCAAATGGCAAAGGGTTTTATATGATGCTCAAATGCAAGGTGGCATGATGACATGAGCATGGTAGAATTATGATGCCACAATTATATATAGGAAGTAGCCATTATATTACTAGACCAAGTAGCATTACAATTGTTAGATAATTGGGATGCTACATCGGCGTCGGATGTTTCTTTTTGCCAATGGAGCGGGAACTACGGAGGTCCACATGGGTGCGTTGGCAGTGGAACCGCTCTAGATGACGTGGCTGCCTTGCCGCTTGTGTTTTACGCCGCGGGAGGCCGGAGCAAGCGGGCCGACAGTGGGGACAACCGCACGAGCTGCTGGAGGGACGCATCAATAGGCTAGCGACCAGTGGTAGTTGGGAGGTGTCCATGGTGGGGCTAGGGGCCGCGGCAAGGGCGGAGGGAGCGGGGAAGGCAGATCTGCACCGGGTGCATCGGCGGGAAAGTGGGAAATGGTGGCGCTGAAATGTCCCTCCCGCTGAACCTCCTGCGCATATATAGGGCACAAACCGATTCGCTGCGCAACCCGCGTATGTAATGGTTTTTTCGACAATTTTACTGTTCCCTTAAAAAATGAAGGGTTTATCATATCTATTCGGGTTTTTTTTTGGGGACCAAAACTGAAATGAGCGGTTATTACATAGTTCTACGGGGGTACATTTACAGTCATCACGTAATTTTTTGTTCTACTCCAGTATTTGTTTCCGCAGCATGGAAGGCGTTGCTTCAGGATTGGCACCATTTCTTGCATGCATGCTGATGGGATGAAGGTTATACGCATGTCTTGTCATTTCAGAGCTTCACATTCGGTGTGTGACCCTGATGTGGTGGTGTTGGATTTATGAGGGCATGCATCTCCTCACCCTCACCTTGAGCAAATTTAGTTCGATAGCAAACATAAGTATTTTTAGCAAACCCCGAACCAAAAACTAAGGGTAAAATAACTAATAATTTTTTTTTTGTAATAGCATAGAAAATTTAGTTCGATAGCAAACATAAGTATACAATTTAAAATCCATCGTTAATGATCCAAGAACCATACATAAGAGATGGCGGAAAGCTAAAAATAGCAGTATGAAATACAAAAGATAGTACCAATTCACCGATTTTGTTCGTTCGAGCCTCCCATAACCTCATCAATAGTAGAAGAAGAATCGGTATCTTCAACCAACGAAGAATATACCATAAGAAAAGAAACAGATATGAAATGAAATAGTCAACCATTGATATAATTATGAGAACTTACCAAAATGTTATATCAATTATAAACAAGCAAATCCAACTATCCAAATTCCAACCATTCGTTGGAGTATCCAAGTATCCAATTCAATTACCTAGTTGAATCCTATATTCAAAATTCGAGTATAACCGTATAGGATAAATTTACCTAGCTGAATTCCAATCGGTGTAGCAGTAGCCCAGCAGCCTGCAGTAGGAACAAGAGGGGGCGACCGGAGAAGGCGATGCTGCGTCGGAGAGGGGGAGAAGGCGACACAGGTCGCAGCGCGGCAGGGGTCAGGCCACCATTGTCGGGGACTCGGGGGACAGGGCATAAGGGAAGATGGCGAGGGCGAGACGTAGCCAGGCGGGTTCCTGCCGGCGAGCGGGGTCGGGCGGCTGGCTTTGGCTGCAGATGTCCCTTCCCTGGCTGGCTAGTGGCGGCGCGTCGATGGTTTCCTTGGAAGTCTCGAATGAGCGAAAGAGACGAGGAGGCACGGGCAACCAGACGTCGAGCGAGCCAGGCAAGGAGCCCAAACTGGGCCACTCTTGGGCAAAGACCAGGGCCAAAAATAATAATTCACTGCTGGTAAGGGGCATTTTTTCATGTGCCCCGGACCACCCTGGGCCTTTATCCGTGCCTAGTGGTCTTCGGTTGTAACTATCTCGGTGAATTACGCTCTTAGTTACATGCCTAGATGAGAGAAAATGGTTAAAATAGTACGGTGGGGCCAAGGGCCACTCACAGGTAGACCTTTTGGCCATCCTAACCATTTTCAGAACATCGGGACAAGAACGAGCGGCGTAATCTGCAGGCGAAGGGATCAACTACATACACAAATGAGTATGTATGCAAGCCACATACAACAGTCCTTAGAGCCATTCCATCTAAAAAGAAATAGAAATATTGCAACGCCATACGACAAGATCCAAATATCTTAGATAGAGATAATAATTTAGGATAGCTCCTCATACATCAAACATCAGAGTATCAGGCAGAAGCGGAAGACAAGATCCGAGTACGGATAAGAAACAAATCGGCATAAGATGCCACATAAATAAACACATCCCGCCCACAGATCTCACGGATCCCCGTTCCCAGAATCTCTACACCGACCGAGTGATCGTTGCCAACATCGTCTGTCTCCTCCACCCAGTATCCATCTTGCGAATACACATGTTTATCTGAATCAAACAATTTATCTTGTGAGATCCTAGGGGTACTCAGCAAGTCTTTATGCCTCTAAAGGGGACATAACCTGGGGTGACGCAATTGCAGCAAAAGATAATAACTAACAAGTCTATAGATACTCGCTAACCATCCGCCTAACCAAAGATAGACGGATGTCCGTTAATTAAGAACAACAGTTATAACAGTATAATTAACAGATCCATCCTCCTTCTCGCTTGCCAACGAGAAAGCGGACGAACAACCCCCCATCCGTTGGCAGTTTTATTAACCATTCCATGAATATTGCGCTATTTACTAGTCAAGAACTTAGTCAAATTAAAAGCGGTACTTTAGTTATACTTGTCTATGATCGAGAAACTGTGCTCCAAGTCGTCCATAACCGCGGACACGGCTTTCAGAAAGATTTACCCTATAGGGGTGCACAAATAGCAGCACACACTCGATCAACCTCGGAAAAACCAAATCAAAACCCAACGAGGCATTCACAACAAAGTGATCACAGGATTCAGAAATGTTTCAGGGGGCCACCCCACTAAGCTACCCGCAACGAAGTTGGCCGGCTCCGGAACGGACCCAAGGTTTGTGTGGACGGCGGTAAATGACTGGGAACCCGAAAATGTGACTGGGCTTGTCGATACAGCGAAAACATGTCATGGTCCTAAACAGTACAGGTGCTCCACACACAATCTTAAATAAAGCAGTAAAGCATGGCATAAGTACAGGATAGTAATAAAGCCCCAAACTACTTTGTGGCCCCAAGAAATAAGAATGAATCAAGCTCTGGCTCAGAGGGGTCCATAAGGCCTCCCGGATATGGATAGTGCGAATAGTCAAGGAACAGGAATCAAGTACTCAGGGTCCTACGGGATACAAGTGAGCATGAAGAACCAAATAACAGATATTGCTCACCGGTGCCACTTTCATTAGTTATCCCATTACTACTCAGGTTAAGTTGTTTAGGTACCTCATTATCCATCAGACTCTCACATACCCTACACATGTTGTTCTACGACCCGCATGGCTCAAACAACTCCTGTAGTAATGGCTCATGGGATGGAGGAACAAGCTTCGATGGGGTTTAAAAGTAAAGGCTATGCAGTACTTGGGATTCAATTTAATGCAATCGCGACTCAATGATGCAAGAATAAGATAGAGGCAATAGGTACTATATGTATGCAAGCATGTGGTAGTGCTTGCCTGGCAGCTCAGTTGAAGCGAGAGAAGGATCTGGGTAGTGCTCGTGGGATTCCTGATATATCCCCTGCTCAGCGTCTATTCGAAGAAGAACCAAACAAACAAAGGCCAACATAAATAGAGTGCACAGGCATATGAATTAAAATGCGACAAGCAAACAATCATGTCATGATGAATGATGCACAATTTGCATGGCAATAATGTAGCATGGCATGGGGGAGGTGTGGGGTACAAGATTAAAGCATTTTATTAAGTTTTTAGCCCGGTTTGCTCTCATATAAGTTGCTGTATACTTTATATTTATATGATGCATGCTGCAATTCAGAACATGGAATACATAGATAGAACAGGCTCGTCGCGCTGATCGATTTAGACATATTATTTGTTAAATTTGGAGTTATTAAACTAAAGTTATTAAATAATTAAGAAAAGGGCATTTTATTGTAATTTTAATTAGCTCGAAAAATTAAAGTGCTCAAACAATATTTTGAATGGCATAATTGAATTCCTCACATTTTTCTGATTCCAAAACATATATCATTTGTATTATTTGGATTTATAATATTAAAGTTATTAAAAACAGAAGTTAAATCATATTAAAACATTTCTGGAAATTCTTTTTATTAAACAGATAAACGAAAACCTTTTTGCACTCAGCCACACCTAGCCATAGTCACAGACAGGTGGGCCAGGTGCTGACTGGACGAGCTGGCGCGGCGAAAACTTTTTACACCGCGGGGGAGGCTAGCTGCAGTGGCTGACGGGTGGGCCGGTCAAACTGCGGGGCCACACACGTGCGCGGGCCAGCGGGCGACTGACACGTGGGCGATCCAGGGCAGCGCGGGTGGAGATTCTCCAGACCAGGGGGTTTCTTGCAAGATTACACCAGGGCTAACTCGTGGGGTCGCTGGGGCTGCGAAGGACCTAGGCGTGATCGACAGAAGTTGCGGGGGGTCTCTTTGCAAAACCGTGAGCCCGAGCCCTGGACTGAATCTTACGACTTCTCTCTAAATCGCAACGATGACCCGAAGACGGCGAGGTTTGCGGTGGAACGGAGGCGTATCTCGCGGTGCCTCAAAAACAAAACACGGAGCGGAATCTACCGGCTACAGATCTCATTCAGGGAGACTCGTCGGAGGGGGACTGTGCAGGGCGGGGGCCTTCGAGGAACAGAGGGGGAAACGCCGGGCTAGGTCTGTGCGTCGGCAGGGCAGCTCACCGGCGGGGGGCCAAATACGGGCGAGCTCGGCACGCGGAGTGGAGGAAACGGGAGAGGAACAAGGGGGTGCTCACCTCGTCTGATTCCCACGGAAAACAGAGGACGGGACGGCCGGAGCGGAAGGGGACGGTGAGGTCGCGACGGTGGTGTACTGTTCGCTGGCGAGGGGGCAGCTCCGAGCGGGGCAGGCACCTCCTAGCAGGCGAAAACGACGCCTCGGTCCACGGCGATTCTCCTAGGTGAGGCCTCGGTCATCGGCTAGGGCGGCAACGGCGTTGTGATGCTCTATCTGGCGGCGGGCATGGTACGGTGGAGAAGAGGGAGAGGGGAAACGGAGCAGGGAGCTAGGGTTCGAGAGAAAAGCCCGGCTCGGCGCGAGGATAAGACGGAGGGGAGGTGGCGTACGGGAGGCGCGAGCTGACGCGGCAGACGGCGGAGACGGCTACCTGCTCGCTTCCGTCAGAGCAGAGGAGAGATGCGAACGACAGAGAAGAGGAACAGGGAGAAGACGACGACAAACGGCAAAGCGGTACGGGCCCGGGGAAAAGAAAAGGATCGGCCTAGGAGGAAAGAAGGGGTGGGCCGGACTGATGCTGGGCTGCGACCAGGTAAGGAGGGGCTGCTGCTAGGCTTTCTCTATTTCGTTTTTATTTTTATTTTAATTAACTGTTTTGTTTTTGCTTTGTTGCAGATTAAACAAGCCCAAAAATAACCCCTTATGGAAGTTTTTGCAAATTTGATTAAAAGGGAAAAGGAGATGAGGGTTTTGTAGTGGAACACAAGGAGATGGTGAGGACAACACCAAAGAGAGGGAGAGGTGGGGTTTAAAAGTAAATGAAAAGAAGGTTCCATATGAACATGCATGATGGAGAAAAGGGTTTTTGCTGGGAGCATGGTTATGGTGGAGAGATATGGAGAGAATCTCACAAAAGGAAGATCCCCTAAAAATAAAGAGAAACAAAGTACCTAAAGATGATGATGCTATTGCATGGCTCATGCATCACAATTTAATGCCATATTCTTATGCTTGTGAAGACAATAATAATATCATGGCATTATTCTTATGCATTCCAAAACATGGAATAAAGGCCAAGCAAAATAAAATAAAATTGGATCCACACTAACCCACATGAGCTAGATTAAATGCCAAAAATAAATAAAAGCCCATGGGTAATTAGGATGGTGGAATAATAAGGTGGTGACAAAGAAAGGTGGTGGAGTTGAAATAAAAGATATGCCCCCAACTCAATTTGGGCATCAAACATTAATCAAGATTCAAATACAATGTATCAAGAACCAAATACAATTAATAATGTGTATGAGAGAAGAACCAAATGGCAAAGGGTTTTATATGATGCTCAAATGCAAGGTGGCATGATGACATGAGCATGGTAGAATTATGATGCCACAATTATATATAGGAAGTAGCCATTATATTACTAGACCAAGTAGCATTACAATTGTTAGATAATTGGGATGCTACATCGGCGTCGGATGTTTCTTTTTGCCAATGGAGCGGGAACTACGGAGGTCCACATGGGTGCGTTGGCAGTGGAACCGCTCTAGATGACGTGGCTGCCTTGCCGCTTGTGTTTTACGCCGCGGGAGGCCGGAGCAAGCGGGCCGACAGTGGGGACAGCCGCACGAGCTGCTGGAGGGACGCATCAATAGGCTAGCGACCAGTGGTAGTTGGGAGGTGTCCATGGTGGGGCTAGGGGCCGCGGCAAGGGCGGAGGGAGCGGGGAAGGCAGATCTGCACCGGGTGCATCGGCGGGAAAGTGGGAAATGGTGGCGCTGAAATGTCCCTCCCGCTGAACCTCCTGCGCGTATATAGGGCACAAACCGATTCGCTGCGCAACCCGCGTATGTAACGGTTTTTTCGACAATTTTACTGTTCCCTTAAAAAATGAAGGGTTTATCATATCTATTCGGGTTTTTTTTGGGACCAAAACTGAAATGAGCGGTTATTACAAAGTTCTACGGGGGTACATTTACAGTCATGACGTAATTTTTTGTTCTACTCCAGTATTTGTTTCCGCAGCATGGAAGGCGTTGCTTCAGGATTGGCACCATTTCTTGCATGCATGCTGATGGGATGAAGGTTATACGCATGTCTTGTCATTTCAGAGCTTCACATTCGGTGTGTGACCCTGATGTGGTGGTGTTGGATTTATGAGGGCATGCATCTCCTCACCCTCACCTTGAGCTTCATGGATACATGTCCTCGTCGCTCCAAGACCGCTGTTCCGTGGATGGAACGGTGAGCACACGCAGGGTAAAAATATTCATGCACGCCATGACATCTCCAATACTTCCAAGCGAGGCCCGAAGTTCCGTAGCTGATCTTGCGATTTGGGACGACGCGGTCGCGCTCACGCGGATCGGAATGGAACACCGAACAAGCCGAAAACAATTCGTCCCAAGCGCGCGCGTCCGTGGCTGCTGCCAAGAACGAAAAATCTGAGCATGCCGCGACGGCAGGGACCATCCCGGCGCCGGGCGCCGAGCGGAACGCGCGCGCCACCGAGGAAGAAATCACGGGCGGCCGAGCCCAAACCGGTCGTGGCGTGCTGCGTGACAGCACAGGCGAGCCAGCGCGCCCGCCCGGTAGGAACAAAAGTACGCCGCGACAAGAGCTTGTGCGGTTTCTGGCGCTCCTAGGGCCGGGGTAGCACGCATCATCACGTTAATGGGACCATGGGAGAACCTTCTTTGTTTTGTTTATGAACTGTGGGGGGAATGGTGGTGCTCCTTTGACATTGGGTTCTGAACGTTGTGGTACTCGGTAACAGACTGACATTGTGTGTCGCGGGGTGGCAGTGAAGTCTGTGAGAGTCTGACACCGTATGGCGGGTGGAGCTGACAGTGACACCGCAGGAGTCACGGGCGCTGTAAAACAAAAATTTCCAGAATCAGATTGTTGACTTGTTGCTGGAGAACACTTTATTTGCAAGGACAGGACGCAGGATTTAAGCCAATGCTGCTAGGGTGTACGTGGGTCTCGTTGTCACGAGTGGGAGAGAAGAAAAGAGTTTCGGATCATGAAAGGAGTAGTACTCATCATCGCAAATTAACGGCTAACAACATCTCCACTCGGGTCTGTTCTCGGAGTGAAATTTTCATCCGGACGGCAAAGTGTTCTCAAGGGGCCGATTTAGTTCAAATTTTGTCCAACTTTCATCCGGCCATCCCAGGCTGAACCCAGGGAGCTGGGAACCGCCTGGGACGCCGGACGCAGAGAAAACACCGAAAAAACGTGCACGTTTGTGGCCCCGTCGTGTCAATGAGTGTAGGCGAGTCGTCCTCATCCTCCCGCCTCGGCTCCCGCGACGGACCGTCGGGCAATAACTGTCCGTCTCGTTGGCCACGCGTCGCCGTAATGCCGCGCCACCGCCGGCTTGTCTTCCCGTCGTTTCCTTTTTCCCACCTTCGCCACTACACCCCTCTCGCCTTCGCCGCCCATTTCGGCTATAAAAGTTGGCGCCCTCGCCGGCTCAGAGCGCACACTCTCACCTTCCCTCCTTTCCCATGAACTACACCTCCGGCGAGAAGAAGCTTCGGTGATGGCAGAGAGGTACCCAGGCGACCCCGCAGCGGCAAATGGCTTCGGTCGGCGTACGCTGCAGCCGTGGGAGGCCCGCATGCTACACGCCGCCAGACTTCCGGTGTCCGCCCGGCTGAAAGCTCAGCGCCGACGGCATGCCGGTGCCCAAGGACGACGAGATGGTGGAGGAGATCCAGGCGGCCATCGCGGCGATGCCGGATCTGGAGCTCGCCGAAGACCCCGGTAACCTCGTTTCCTGGGAACAGTTCTTCGCCGAGCGCCGGAACGCCGAGCTCGCCGTCCACAAAGGCCCGCCCGGCACACCGCCGAAACGCAACAACGCGGCTGGTCGTCGTCGCTGGTGGAGTACGCCGGGAAGGACGCTCAACTATGTCCTGGAGCACATTCACGCCGACAACCGCCCGAGGCTAGGCTTTCCGCGCTCGCCGGTCCCCGCGGCGAGGGCGAGGCGCCCCTCCGGCGAACTGGCTGCCCAGGAGGATAGACAACCGCAGTTCGTCCGGCTCGGCCACCGCCGCCTCGGCCTCGAGCTCGTCCGCATCGGCCTCGTGTTCGCCGCCGCGCACCATGAAACGGGAGGCCTCGCCGCCGAGGACGAGGTCGCGAGGGATCGTTATCAACGAACCCTGCGTGCCATCATCGTCGACCGGACGTCTTCGCGTGCGCCAGCCGAAGCCGGAGCCGTCGGAATGGGCGTTCCCCGTAGACGAGGACGCCTTCGCCATGAGGATGGCGATGGAGCAATCTCTCCGGGATGTGCCGCCGATGACGAGGTTTAATCTCGTCAATGCCCATTGTTATGGACTTGGGTTTTGGAGAAGATGGGGATGCTGGAGATCGTGGCACGGTTAACAGACAAGCAACCAGGGGACACGAGATTTACCCAGGTTCAGGCCCCCGGAGGGAAAACCCTACTCCTGCTTGTCTGCTCTTTGATTATGGCGGAACCGAAGGTTACAGGGTGCGCAGATTCGATCTGGCGTGGATGCGTGTGCGAAAGTAAGAGTCGAGTTGCCCTAGGACGTGCCCTCCTGGCCTTTATATAGACTTAGGCAGGTCCCGGGCGTAGTCCTAGTCGGTTACAAGTTTTAGGGTTTTACCCCTTTGAATTTCCTATCTCCGCTAGTCTTGCTCTCCAAGGATCGAAGGCGTCATGGGCCTTGGCCACCCGAAAATCTTCATGGGCCAGCTTATGTTTGCCGTGGGCCTTCCTTGGGCTGGACTAGGTATGCTGAAGTTACGTACCCGTAGGGTATAACCATGTCAGTAGCCCCCGAGTGATCAGTCGAATCGTAGATTCGGTTGAGGACTCTTCCATCCTTCGGGAGCAGTTATGTGTTTCAAGAGAATGTGTAGGGATTGTTGATACGTGTGCCTGACTCTCCCGACGGATCAGGGTCAGTTAACTGTCTTAGGACAAAACAACACGATCTTCTTCAGGTACGGGTCCCTCAACCCGGACCTGGAACATATGCTGGCGTAATTCGTCTCAGGCCGCGGAGGACTTACAGGAGTGAAATTCCAGTGATTTTAATTGGTGTACCCAACGCGTCCGTCGGGATTTTTCATCGTACCTGCTGGTACGGATTCATACTAGCAGAGCGCAGTCAGGTGCGTTGCCAGGCCATCAGATGATATATGTAGGTCTTATCTTTGCGTCGCAGACGCAGCATCCGAATGTTTATCACCGCGGAGGTGTTTCGGGTGGCCAAGGAGGATGTTGCTCACTTAGCATTAACTGGGGCAGAGTTGCCGAAAAAGTTTTGCGTGCTGATCCGAAAGATCGCAGTCGAAGATTTCCTAGGGTGCGCGACCAGCGCTCCCTATGGGAGTAGCCCCCAAGTGTCTGTTCGAGTCGTAGACTCGAACGGAGACTTTTAGTTCAAGCATTGTTTCAATCATTAGGTCCGCAGGACTCGAAAATTTTCGGATGCTGAAATCCATCCTCCCTATGGGAGTAGCCCCCGAGTCCGTAGTGGAGTCGTAAACTCGACGTAGGACTCAGAGAAATAATTTTGTCCTCATTTGTCTGTCGGGTGCGCGGCCAGCGCTCCTGATAGGAGTAGCCCCCAAGTATTTAGTCGAATCGTAGATTCGAGTGAGTACTTTTAGCTGTGGAGCCGAAGTGGTGCTAGTATAGCTTTTGATGACGTCAGTGCTTACGATCGATGACCTCAAGCGTCTGCTACGCCAGGGATGACTTGACTGGACGAAGCGTGGGTCCCACTTGCTGACTTTGAATTGACCGGTCACGCGCGGCGTGGAGATGATTACGGCGTCTCCTCGATTTCCGCGCGTAGTGGACGGCGTGGTAACGACGGTTCGTTTTGGTGCTGACACGTGTACGGCCAGATCTACCGTTGGCGTTAGGTCTTCTCGATGGACGGCCAGCGTGCGTCGTCTTCGCTGTTATAATCCCTGGTGAAATCGTGGTTTGTTTTTCACCGCAGCAGTTCATCTATTCACTGCCCCTTTGTTCTTGAGCTATTCTTGCTGCGCGCTGAGAGTTTCCTCCATATTTCCTTTGTCTTTCTTCGTTGGCGACGCCACCACCGCCGTAGCGCCATGGGGAAACCAAAGAAATCCTCATCTGCAGTTGGGACCAGCGCCGCCAGAGGCAAGAAGGGCACCGCCACTGCTCGCGTCACCGACGGTGGCTGGCGGCGATCAGAAACGCGGGAGAGCGATCTCCGCAAACTGCACGAGCGGAGCCTGATCCCGCAAGACACGACGGCCGTGATACTCCCCGGTAATGAGGTAATCCCCCGTCCCCCATCTGGGTATCAGGTTATGTTTGTTGCCTTCATGATTCGCGGGTTTTCTTTTCCGGTCCATGACTTCCTTCGTGGACTGCTCTTTTTCTATGGGGTTCAACTCCATCATCTGTCTCCCAACTCCCTTCTTCACATTGCGTGTTTTATTACGCTTTGCAAGTGTTGGCTTGGCATTGAGCCGCACTTTGGCCTCTTCCGGAAGCTTTATTCCGTGAAGAGACAGTCTGGTTCGGATGGTGTGTATCCCATTGGGGGTTTCATCATCTCCCTCAGTCCCAATGTGCAATTCTTTTCCTTTTCCATGTCCGAGTCTGTCCAGTACTGGCGGAGGAAATGGTTTTACATCCGTGACTCCGTACTGCCTGGGCAAGATTTTGGTCTCGTTCCTTTTGACCCCTCCCAGTTGATTGAGAAGAAAAGATCCTGGAAAAACCAAATCTTGGATGGTGAGGTGGCGGAGGTAGAGGCCCTATATCGTCGGGTGGAGGATCTCCAATTGATTCCTGAGAAGGAGGTGAACGGTG
Organism: Avena sativa; assembly: GCA_916181665.1. Classification (NCBI taxonomy): domain Eukaryota; kingdom Viridiplantae; phylum Streptophyta; class Magnoliopsida; order Poales; family Poaceae; genus Avena; species Avena sativa. The sequence continues at coordinate 618,667,741 of OV702288.1, read as the reverse complement.
TCGACATCATCCGGACGTTTCTTGAGCGTCGGGTGCAGCCCCTTCAAGCGAGGGCGCATCCGATGTTTCTTTACTCTGGGCGCCGTGATCCGACGAGGGTTTCGAGTGAGAAAATCTCTGAGGTGGAACTTGACAAGGCTCTTCGCGCTCTGTTGAAGTTCAAAGCCGACGAGGGACTCCCGGAGAAGTCACTGACTCCTCCCTTTTCTTCGACGTTGGCCGTGCCAAAGGTGTAGATTTATGCACGTAGTGCTCCCTTTTTTGTTGGGTGTTTATTTGTGTCCTTTGTTTGCTAACAAAGTTTCTTCTCATCTTGTAGAGCTTCAAAGTGCCGGGCATGGCACCACCATTGCCCGAAAGATATCCGAATGCCCCGGATAATGAAGTGGTGGATTCCGTGTCCGAGCTACCATCAGCGCGATCCCCAGCGGAGGATGCCGATGAATCGAGTGAGGACCATTCGCGCAAGCGATCACGGAGCTCGAGCGAGTCTTCAGATGCTTCAACTCCTCCGACTCCCAGAAATCCTCTGGGCCTTGAGCGTCATGATGATGTTCATGGGGGTTCTTCCTCTCCCCTTCCTGCCATTCCTGTGCAGGCTGTTGCTCCGCACCCGCCAGCAAAGCGGAAGAAGGAAGAGAAGAAGGAGGAGAAGAAGGAAGAAAAGAAGGAGGAGAAGAGGGCCCGAAGGGCTTATCCTATCTTCGACCTGAGCGCGTTTGGCTCGTAAGTTTTCTTGGTGCCACTGTTGTCCTTTTCTTTTTATGATGTTTGCACCTGTGCTGATTGGCTTCGTATGCAGGCAATCCTCCGACGACTCCAGTGATGGTGCGGGGGAGATGATGGGGGAGTCGAACATTGTGTCGCCTCCTCCTCAGACGGTGGCGACTTCGGGTGATGCTGCGCCAGTTCCTCCTGTGCAGGAGAGGCTGGTGGTTGCGCCTCAGAATTTCGCAGGCGGGCCTGCAGGTTCGCCTTCGGAGCACGTAAGTTTTCCTGCTTGATGTTACGGGGGGAGCCCCCGAGTGTCTTCGTATGCTGATGTTGTTTATGCTTCTTTGTGTTGGGCGTAACCCCCAAGTCCTGCTCTTACTACTATTGCCTGTTGCTGCAGCCTTTTGTCCAAGAGGCCAAGCGGCTGGTGGAGGAACGCCTGACGCTGGAGGCGAAATTGCGGCAGCTTCAAGGTATTCGTCTGCCTTGTAGTACTTCTCTTGCTTATCTTGGTCCTGTTCTTTGACACTTGCTTGTTGTAAATGCAGAGGAGCATAACGACTCTCTCCGTGAGGTCGATGCTCTGAAGAAGAGCCTTGGCCAATCGGAGCAGAAGGCCGAAGCTGCCGCTGGGGCGAGAGAGCGCCTTGAGCTGGAGCTGACGAAGGCAGCCGAAGCGAAAGAGCGTCTGCAGCAAGAGGCCGCAGATCGTGAGGAGCAGCTGGCCACCGTTGCGGCTGCTCGTGAAAAAGGGATGGCGGAGAAGCTCATGGCTGCTGCCAAGGCTATTTCGGGTGAGCACTAGCTTTTGTACTTGCTTCTTTTTCTTCGGATCTTCTTCTATGTTGCCTTTCTTCATGTTTTCTTCTTTTTTGTCTCAGATGCCGCAGGCATCGAGTTTGACCGCGGTGCTTTGGAGCACGGGAGTGCTCTAGATCATGCCACTGTAGCGGTCGAAGACCGCTGCAGCACCGTCGTCAACTCTCTTGCCAAGGCGAAAGAGGTCCTTGGTCGCTTCTACCAGGAGCTCTTCCCGAAGGGCGCATCCCTTGAAGACGTGGGTGCCCTGGCAGAGGCTCTGTCAGCCGAAGCGCCTGCAGCGTACAAGCGCAAGCAGAAGGGCATCGGTGCGTCCGTCGGGCTGGCGATGGCCATGGCGGCTGGGGCGGAGCTGGACCTGCCCCAGATTACTTCTCGGATGCCTACAGCTGCGGATGGATCCGAGGTAGCCTTCGCCGCCTACTCCGCTCGCTGCAGACGATATGGGCCCAAGCTCATTGACTTGCTGTCTGAGTATGCATTGCGGCAACAGGGGGAGGCCAAAGCTAGGCAGTCTGGTTCTGAGGCGACTCAGTGTCCTCCGCCTTAGGCATAGTAGACGTAGGGTAGTTTGTAGTATATTTTTGTTGTAAATATCTTTTGTAGTACCAGCCTTGTGCCACGTGGTGGCCTTATATACTTTAATGAATTCCTCCGAGTTGTGCTCTATCCTTGGCTGAATGTCTGTGTGCCTTATTTTTGCTGCTATAGGTTCCTTCGGGTGCTGACCCAGTTGACACTTCATCCGAAAGGCCCTTGCGAGCATCATTGGATGATTCCTCGCAGCTCGCGTTTCTTCGAGATCGCGTGCGCAGCTTGGAGAGAGATTTGCTTGGGCTACGCGGTCGCGCTGACGTTTGGAAATCCAAAGCAGACCGTGGTGCAGCCAGAGAGGAGTATTTGATGGCGGAGTTGGGTCGGCTGTCCGAGCAGCTGCAATGTAAGTTGATCCTTCTTTCGGGCTGTAGCTCAGTTCTTCGGGTGAGCCTGCTGGCCTTACTCTTGTTTTGTGCGGTTGTCGCAGGTGCCAATCTTGCTCCGAGGGAAGAAAAGGAGCGTATTGCTGTTCGAGTCAATTGCTTGACTCAACAGGACATGGAGGCCGGCGGCTTCTTCTGGATGGATCGTGATCGCGCCATAGTTCTAGCGACGGTGCAGGACCGTGTCTACCAGGTTTCGCGGGTGCTCCGCCAGGTGCAGACATCGCTTTCCTCGGTGCTGCATGTCATGTTTCCGTTGGATGCCGTGCCAACGACCCTTGCAGGTCTTCTGACGAAGTTTCGGAGTGCCAGCAATGTCAAGGAGCTGGTGCGGCAGCAGCTCGTCGCAGGGGTGAAGACTGCCTTGTCTCTTGTGAGGGTGCACCGCCCAGACGTAGATTTGGCTGCTGTGGCGACTGGGCCACCTCCTCGACCAGATGGTGGCGAGTGGAATATGCGTCCGCATTACACGGCGGTAAGGCAGTATGCCGAACAGATTGTAGATTTGTTTGAGCAGCGTGCTCAGGTTATTCTTCAGAATAGGTAGGACCTGAAAATAAACAGATAGATGTAAAATTTGTATATTGCGGCTGGGCGTGTATGTGCCCTTTATTGTAAAGGTTTGCTTGTTTGCGAGCACGTAGTGCTTTGATTTAGTACGTGCCCTTTTCGTTTGCCTGACGTGGTCAGCTACTCAGGTGTACACGTTTTGTCCTCAGTCGATGAAATCGTGAGGTGGGGGAAGCCCCCGAGTGCGTTTGTAGCATGTAATAAAGTTGCAGAGAAATAGTCAACCGAAGGTTGGGGGCGAGACACTTAGCTTTATTTGTATCGTAATGGAGGAGGTACATGGTTCGGCTGAGTAGCCTTGGCTGTAAGCCTTGTCGAAAGTGAAAAGGGGGTACATTGCTATAGGTAGAATCGTCGCAGGTGCGAGATGTTCCATGGGTTGGAGTGTGCGACTCCAGACTCCACGTGCTTGAGGCGATAGGCGCCACCTGGGATGACCTCGGTGATGGCATAGGGTCCTTCCCATGGTGACTCGAGTTTATTCGGTCGCTTTTGCTTGAGTCGCAAGACGAGGTCTCCTTCGACGAAGGACCTTGGACGCAGCCGGCGGCTGTGGTAGTTGCGGAGACTTTGCTGGTACACCGCTGATCTAGCTGCTGCTATATCTCGTGCTTCGTCGAGTGTGTCGATGGCATCTTCGAGTGCAGCCGTGGATTCGGCTTCGCTGTAAGCAACGACTCGTGGAGCCTGGTGGCGTACTTCGGCTGGTAGCACGGCCTCAGCTCCGTGCACCATGAAGAACGGTGTGTAGCCGGTGGAGCTATTTGGCGTAGTCCGTAAGCTCCACAGGACAAACGGTAGCTCTTTCGTCCAGTTTCCGGCTTTGTGCTCGAGTGAGCTCATGAGGCGCTTCTTGATGCCGGCGCCGATTAGACCGTTGGCCTTTTCCACTTGCCCGTTTGTTTGCGGGTGTGCCACTGAGGCATACGTGATGTTGATCCCGAGGCCTTCGCAGAAGTCCTAGAATTCTTCGGAGATGAAGTTCGATCCGTTGTCGGTGATGATGCTGTGTGGTACGCCGAACCTGTAGACAATGGATTCGAAGAATTTGACGGCAGTTTTGCCCTTCTGGTTGGTGACTGGCATTGCCTCGATCCACTTGGTGAATTTGTCGACCGCGACCAGGAGGAAGACGTGTCCTCCCTTCGAGGATTTTGGCAGTTTGCCGATCATGTCGAGGCCCCATTGGGCAAAAGGCCAGGCTATGGGTATGGGTCGAAGTTCGGACCCAGGTGCGTGCGGTTTGTCGGCGAACCGTTGGCACCCGTTGCATCTTTGGACGATGTCCTTCGCGTCGCTCATGGCCGTTGGCCAGTAGAATCCTGCTCGCAGAGCTTTGGCGACGAGGGAGCGGCTACCTGCATGGTGGCCGCAGATGCCCTCGTGGATATCTTGGAGTATGGCCTTGCCGTCATTGATGGTGACGCACCGTTGTAGTACGCCCGTAATGCTGTGTTTATACAGCTCGCCGTTGATGATGGTGAAGGCTTTGGACCGACGAGATACGCGCCGGGCATCTGTCGGGCTGTCTGGCAATTCTCCGTTTATCAAGAACTGGAGGTATGTACGTGTCCAAGTTTCTTCGACTGCCATGACCTGCATCAGGTTGACCATGGCAACTTCGGTATCCAACTTTTCGGGTCCTTCATGACCTTCGGGTAGCGTAGCCCCCGAGTGTTCTGCTTCTTCGGGTGATCCCTTGGGGAATTTCCGCTTGATGGATGGCACGCAGATCTGTTCGAGGAACACACCTGGTGGTACCTTTGCACAAGTGGAGCCGATGTTGGCGAGTCTATCGGCCTCCTCGTTGCTCTCTCTTCCAACGTGCCGAAGTTCACAGCCGTCGAATTCTCCTTCGAGTGTATTGTATAGCGCGCGGTACACGATCATGTTTTCCGCGTGTGCGTCGCACTCATTCATCGTCTGCTGTACGACAAGGTTGGAGTCACCGTAGATGACCAGGCGCGTTGCGCCGCATATTTTTGCCATCTTCATGCCATGGATGAGGGCTTCGTATTCGGCCTCGTTGTTGGAGGCTCTGAATTTCATCCGAAGTACGTACTTCATCTTGTCACCTTGCGGGGAGGTCAGTATGACTCCTGCCCCTGCTCCGGCTTCGCGTTTGGAGCCGTCAAAATGCATTGTCCAGGACTGCGACATGTCTGGGGTGTCAGGCAGCTGCAGCTCCGTCCAATGCACCAGGAAGTCCGGAAGGACTTGAGATTTGATTGCGTGTCGCTTCTCGTAGATGATGTCCAGGGGTGATAGTTCAATGCCCCACAGGGCCACGCGTCCTGTGGCCTCTGGGTCATTCATGATGCTGTTTAGGGGTGCCTCGTTGACGACCATCACCTGATGCTCCTGGAAGTAGTGGCTCAGTCGTCGAGCCGTCATGAACACGCCGTAGGCCAGCTTCTGGTAGTGCGGGTACCGCTGTTTTTGTTGGAGTGAGAACCTCACTGAGGTAGTAAATTGGGCGTTGTACCCCGTGGGTCTTGCCTTCTTCGGGTCGTTCGACCACGAGTACTGTGCTGACCACCTGGTGTGTGGCTGCTATGTACAGCAACAGGGGCTCACGCTCTTTTGGCGTGACCAAAACTGGCGAGGTGGAGAGGAGCCGCTTGAGGCTTTCGAATGCGTTGTTGGCTTCTGGTGTCCACTCGAACTTGTCTGCCTTGCGCAGCAGCTGGTAAAATGGTAGGGCCTTCTCGCCCATGCGGCTGATGAACCTGCTTAGTGCCGCTACTCGCCCTACGAGCTGCTGAACGCCCTTGAGGTTTTTCGGCTTCTCCATTGTCATGATAGCTTTGATTTTCTTCGGGTTCGCTTCGATCCCTCGTTGAGAGATGAAGTACCCGAGCAGCTGACCCGAGGGGACGCCGAAGGCGCACTTTTCTGGATTGAGCTTGATCCTGTAGCGATCAAGGTTGTCGAATGTCTCGCGGAGATCGTCGATAAGTGTTCTTGCCTCCTTGGTTTTTATGACTATGTCGTCGACATAGACTTGGACGTTGCGACCGATCTGGTCCTTGAGGCAGGCCTGCATGCATCGCTGGTACGTGGCACCCGCGTTCTTTAGCCCGAAGGGCATTGTGTTATAGCAGTATACTCCGAACGGTGTGATGAACGCCGTTTTCTCTTGATCTTCGACCTTGAGTCGAATCTGGTTATAGCCTGAGTAGGCGTCGAGGAAGGAGAGTTTCTCACAACCTGCAGTCGAATCGATGATCTGGTCGATCCGAGGAAGAGGGAAGTGGTCCTTAGGGCAGTGTTTATTTAGTGACGTGAAGTCCACGCACATCCGCAGGATGTCCGTGTCCTTCTTCGGGACCATCACCGTGTTTGCCAGCCATTCGCTTTCCTTGATTTCCCGGATGAAGTCTGCTGCGAGTAATCTGTTGATCTCCTTGCCGATAGCTTCGGCTCGTGGCTCTGACAGTCTTCGTATGGACTGCTTGACTGGCTTGGTGTCTGGGAAGACATTGAGTGCGTGCTCGGCGAATTCCCTGGGAACTCCTGGCATGTCCGCAGGACACCAGGCGAAGATTTCCCAGCGCTCACGGAGGAATTCGATGAGCGCGCCTTCCTATGCAGTGCTGAGGTTGTTGGCGATCAACGCCGTCTTGGAGGCATCCGTTGGATGGACCTGCACTTTCTTGGTGTTGATGGTGGAGTCGAAAGACATGTCAGGTGCGTTCTGCTTTGTGACTGGGGGTAGCCCATTGTCCATCACCTCGCGGAGCCTTACAAGCTCGTCTTGCATTCCGAAAGACTGGGAGATTTTGTTGAAATCCCTGTCGCATTGGTCCGATCGGGTGAAGCTGCCGTGGACTGTGATGACGCCCCTCGGTCCTGGCATCTTGAGTAGTAGGTATGCGTAGTGTGGGACGGCCAGGAACCTTGCGAATGCTACACGTCCCAGGATGGCATGGTATTGCGACGGCCAGTCCACCACTTTGAATTCTAGGCGCTCCTGCCGAAAGTTGTCCGGCTTCCCGAAGATGACGTCGAGCCCTATTTTGCCCAGGGGGAAGATGCCCTTCCCTGGCACAATGCCGTGGAACGTTGTGTCTGATTGTTCCAGGCTGTATTGCGGGATCCGCATAGCTGCTAGAGTGCTTGCGAACATTAGGTTGATGCCGCTTCCGCCATCCATGAAGACGCGACTCATCTCGAAGCCTCCGATCTGCGCCTCCAGCACCAGGGCAGCATGACCTGGGCGAGGGATCTGGCAAGGGTGATCCGCGCGAGTGAATGTGATGCAGGACTCCGATCAGCTGAGGTACTCAGGGATTGCAGGCAGAGTTGCCACGGCCAAGTTGATTTGTCGGGTGATTTTCTTCTGCACCCTGTTGGTGGGGCGTCCCTTCTGGATCATATTTAGTGCTCCCTTTGGTGGGGGGTATGCGACCCCGGCGTTGTTTTGCGCTGGTGCGACTGGTTGATTTGGGCCTCCAATAGGCGGCGGTGGAGGAGCTCTGTGTGCTATTTCACCTGGTGCAGGTGCGTTTCCGAACGCAGGAATTGGAGCTTGTTGCCTCATCTGCATCATGCCTTCGCTGAGTTTCTGGAACTCGCGGCAGTCCTTGAGCATGTGGCTAGATTTCTTTTTGCCATCTTGTTTGTCGATGTAGAAGTGGATGGTGCATGGACCCGAAAGTTTGTCGAATGCTAAGGGTCCGTTGTCGCGGTCGCGGCGTTGCCACGACTGCGTTGGTCGTCCGTTGTCGCGGAAGTTTCCGCTGCGGTATCCTCCGCTGTAGCGGTTGTTGTCGTTACGGCGGTCGGCGTAGCCGGCTGCGATCATGTCGGGTCCGTCGCGGTCCTCGTAGACGCGCGATCTCCTCTTGCTGCGGCGTTCGCGTCTTCGGCCGTAGTCGTCCTCTTCATCTGAGTGCGCCCGCTGGATGCAATCTTCGCCGTCTGCCCAACTGTTGGCGATTTCCATGAGGTGGTCGAGTGTCTTGGGCTTTACGCGCCCAAGTTCCTCCTTGAAGTCTGGGCGCTTGACGCCGTCCCTGAAGGCGTCGATGGCCCTTTCTTCGGAGATGTGTGCTGCGGAGTTCTTGGTTGTAGACCAGCGTAGTATGTACGAGCGAATAGATTCACCCGTTTTCTGAGTGCAGGCTCGCAACTCTTCGATTGAGGCGGGTCTCTTGCTGGTGCCTTTGAAATTTCGGATGAAGCTATAAGCGAGCTCCTCCCAGCTTCGGATGGATCCTGATGATAGGCTGCTAAGCCAGACCCGCGCCGCGCCTGTCAGCTGCAGCTGAAGGCATTGCATGGCGGTTTCTTTGTTGCCTCCGTGAAGCTTGACGGATGACAGATGGTCACTGAGCCAGGACTTTGGATCTTGCGTGCCGTTGAACTTCGGAGTATCCGAAGGAAGCTTGAAGTTGCGTGGCATCTGTGTTCGCCTGACGGATCTGCTGAAGCATCGAGCCCCGCAGAGTTCTCCTTCGTCTTCATCCATCTCAGATTCAGACGAGCATGCGCGTTTGGCGCGTGCTTTGTCGATCTTGCGCTGTGTAAGCTTGTCTCTGGCGTCGTAGTCGCATTTATGGCGGTGCGAGCTTTTCTTCCTTCGAGGAAGATCGTGTTCCTCTTCATCTTCAGATGAGGGAGTGGGGCTCCGGTCGCGCCTGGCCGGAGCTTTCTTCTTCGGCTCCGTAGGAGCGTCTTCGTGGAGCGCAGCTCCGATTAGTCCTAGTCCGGTGAGTGCGGACCTATGCATGGCCCTTTTCGGGTCCCCCTCCGGAGGTGGGTGAGCCGCGAGATACGCAGTGGCTGCCATGATCGCAGCTTGTGGCGTCTTCGGAGTGATGTTGCCGTCAGCGTCCATATCCATGAACGATGTGTGGAGAGTTCGGGTCACGTCACGCCGCTCCTTCGGGTCCATGTTTTCCACCCGAGAGCGGTGCTTGTTTCCTTGGCTTCCGTTTGTGCTAGAGCCGGGTCCCATGGCGGAGAGCGCAGCTCGTCGCGCACTGGACTCAGAGGCTGCTTTCTTGCGTTTGTCGAGCGTCTCCTGCATCTTGACTTGTTTCTTGTGCTCCTCGATGAGGAGGTAGTGATATGCCATCAATAGGTCACGTGAGGAGTCCAGAGGTAGGACTATTTCGCCTGCGACGGCGCGGCGTGCTTCGACCCATCCTTCTTTGCTAAGTTGGATGATGTGGCCCTGTTTTCCCTGTTTTCGCCGTTTCCACCGTTTTCGCCGTTTCTGTCCTGCGGGTTGGGGTTGGGCGGCGGGTTAGGCGTTTCCTCGTCGGTTTGGATGACTGCGGCGCATAGATAGCGCCTGCAGATTGGTTGGCTGCTGCCGCAGCTTTCGGATCCGGAACCGTAGGTCCCTTCATCCGAAGGTGGATCGCACAAATCGGAGTTGCAGCAGCTGCTGCTGTAGAACTCATCTGTTGATGGTGACGTGCGTAGCACGGGATGTGGAGCCCACGAAGCAGGCCTGATTGACGGCACGGGCACCCGCTCAGGGAGGCGGAGGGTGCCAGTTTGTCCCACCTGGAAGCAGAAGCTCCCGAACAGAATTTCGAGTCCGTCGCCTACGGGCTTGAAATCCTTCATGGTGGCCGGCGAGTGGGCGGTGAAGTCGAAAGCGCCGAAGAGGAGGTGATTCTCCGTCGCCGCGGAGTTGTAGATCGATCGGGCAGGAACCGTCACGACCGCACAATCAGCAGCCCCAATTCCCACAGACGGCGCCAATTGACGAGGTTTAATCTCATCAATGCCCATTGTTATGGACTTGGGTTTTGGAGAAGATGGGGATGCTGGAGATCGTGGCACGGTTAACAGACAAGCAACCAGGGGACACGAGATTTACCCAGGTTCAGGCCCCCGGAGGGAAAACCCTACTCCTGCTTGTCTGCTCTTTGATTACGGCGGAACCGAAGGTTAGAGGGTGCGCAGATTCGATCTGGCGTGGATGCGTGTGCGAAAGTAAGAGTCGGGTTGCCCTAGGACGTGCTCTCCTGGCCTTTATATAGACTTAGGCAGGTCCCGGGCGTAGTCCTAGTCGGTTACAAGTTCTAGGGTTTTACCCCTTTGAATTTCCTATCTCCGCTAGTCTTGCTCTCCAAGGATCGAAGGCGTCATGGGCCTTGGCCACCCGAAAATCTTCATGGGCCAGCTTATGTCTGCCATGGGCCTTCCTTGGGCTGGACTAGGTATGCTGAAGTTACGTACCCGTAGGGTATAACCATGCCAGCCGATGCCGGAGCCGGACGCCCTCGCCTGGTCTCGCGCCGACTGGGAGCAGGAGGAGGCCGCCCGAATTCGGCGCCTCCAGGAGGAGGCCGAGCGCGCGGCCTCCAGTAGGCCTCGCCGCTAGTGCGCCTATCAGGGCGCGCCGCTCATCGTCCTCCCAGCCGCTCATCATCTCGCTAGACGATGACGATGACGTCGGCCCGTTGGCCCATGTGGCGGTGCGGTGACCCCGACCAGGACAGCTCGCGCCCCCTGCAGCCGTCGAGCGACGATGACGGCAAGGCTGACCCCGACTACACGGTGTTCTACCGCAACTTTGGCATGTGAGCGGCGGTGGCATCGGCATCGACGTAGGCATAGTAGGTTACTTTACTGTTTTCTATTATTTTAGCCTATTTAGCCAAAATTCGGGTATATGTCCGAATTTGACCAACTATGTACGAACTTGATGTTGTTTAATTAAAACTGCCTATATTCGCCTAATTTTTACCGAGTTTTATCAAATTTTGACCAAACGTGGGAACTTGGTCTGGGAACGCGAGTGAAAAAAAGTTGTTCCGAGACCGAATGTTACATCCGTCCGAGGCTAATATCGTCGGTTTTCGGCCTGGGACGCCCAACGAGTGGGATGCTCTAAAGCTTGATTGTATATGATATTAATCTCACACTTCCACTCGAAGAGGATAACCACTTGTAGGTCAGTGCAGTGCACTCCATTTCAAACATTTTTTTCAATAAAAGGTACCCAACGGGAGGACTACTACTGCAGCAATCCTTCATGATATATATACCCAAACTGAAATCCAGTTGTCTTGGTAGTAGTACTATCATTTCTCTGTATAAAGTTGAAGCTGGAGCCTGGAGTACTGGACTGGATCATCTACTGCGTGCAGCAGCAAAAGTGTGAAGAGCGCGCGCGGGCACGGCAGGACCAGGAGCGTGAGTGTGAGCGTGAGCGTGCACCCGTCACGCCGATCCGGGCCTCTTCATTGTTCGCACGCTTTCCCCCTCAACCCACCGTTGCGTTTGCTGCTCCCGCCCCTTCCATTCCATATCCCAACGACTCTGCCCTGTCTCCGTACCTCTCTGCCTACAAAGTAAACCCCTCCTCGGCTCCTCCTGCTCGGAACCCAACGGTCACTCTTCCCCAGCGACCAACCAACCAGCCAGCCGGATTGCCTACTGCTTCTTCTTCCCACTGCACCGCAACCGATACCGAAACGCCAAAAAGGACCCGCACAGCAACGCTCAAATCACCTCACACGCGCGCGCCCGCGCCCGTCTCGATCGTCGTGCGCGGAGCAGAACCCGGCCGCCGGCCGAGGAACGCAGCAGCAGCGACGTATACGTGCACGGTCCACCACACACACACGCACGGACCGGCGCGTGATCTGTCACGTTCGTGCGGCCGGCTGTTGGGATGGGGAGAGCGGAGGAGGAGAGAGGGGCCACCGGGAGCGAGGCCTTCACGGACTCGGGCGACGGGAGCAGCTCCAGCTCCGACGCCGCCTCAACCGACGACAACTGGCCCGTGACCGTCGTCGCGCCGCCGCCAAACAAGGCGCCGGCCTGCTGCGTCTCCGACGCCGAGACGGCGACCGGCGCCAAGCAGCACCCGCAGCAGAAGCGCAGAGCTACTACCCCAGGTAACGCGGCACCGGCCGAGCCAGTTTCTGATGATGATGTCTCTTTCCTCTCACTCTGTCAGTGGCGAAGCCGAAGCGTGCGCGTACTAATAATGCGCATGTGTTGCGTTGCAGCAGAGATGGAGATGATGAAGGAGCGGCTCGCGAAGCTGCTGCTCGGCGAGGACATGTCCGGGAGCGGCAAGGGCGTCTGCACGGCGCTCGCCGTCTCCAACGCCGTCACCAACCTCTGCGGTCAGAGACAGACAACTTCAGCCTCTGCTTCGCTTCCTTGTTACTACATTTCGGTTTCGTACGAGACAGTCAACTCACTCCGTGGTTTCTTCCGCGCTCGTACGTGCAGCTACCATCTTCGGGCAGCTGTGGAGGCTGGAGCCGCTCCCGCCGGAGAAGAAGGCCATGTGGCGGAGGGAGATGGAGTGGCTGCTCTGCGTCAGCGACCACATCGTCGAGCTCGTACCCTCCTGGCAGTCCTTCCCCGACGGAGCCAGGCTCGAGGTACAACACCAATTACCAAACCTTACCTACATTTCAACCGTAGCGTTCAGCCGCTGTCACGCACACGGACGCAAGGCCGGCGGCACGACTCACGGGCCGAAAGTTCAAACACGGTGGATCAAATGTCTTTGCCCGTCCGGTGAATGTACATCTGATTATTCAACACCGCCCACAGCACCACCGGAACAGTCTATAATATGGGGACTTTAGTTGCACATGGACCACTGGAAAATCGCTATTGAGCATATGCATTTAGCAAACATGGGGCCTATATATATGTATAAGGAGAGAAATGTTAGGTGGTGTGTTGATGGTTCTCTGATCGAAGCGCTTTGTTTTGCACCATTGTTGTTTTCAATTGCGAAATTTGGGAGCAATTGCACGTGATGTCTTAACTGCAAGGCAAGAAAATGGTCGTGATATAATTAAAAGCCCTGGATAGACAATGACTTAGCAGTGATACAAGGTATAGGAGTATATGAATTTGTCTGAATACTACACAGACAGAGCTGCCAGCGACTCTACAAAAGGCTCTACAAAAGGAGAATCAACAGAAAGTCACAGCGCAGTATGAACTTGTCTGAATACTGCAAGATAATTCATCCAATTATTGATGCTAGTACTGCATAACTAGTTACTGAACCCAACCAAATGTCTATCCTGGTTAATGAGCATTTTCTCCCTAGTTAGTAGTACTAGTACGTGAACGGGTGTAATGAGCCGATTGAAAAAACTAGTCATACCATATAACTATGCAATTGCTCTTTCACAGAGTGGACCAGTCGTGCTCCTAAGAGGCTAAGACTTAATCCCTCCACGTTCCAAAATATAAGATGTTTTAGCTTTTGTGAAGCGAATATATCTAGACATCTTTTAGTATTTAGGTCATTCGTTTTACAAAAGATAAAACATCTTATATTTTATATTATGAAACGGAGGGAGTAAGTAATAATAGTAATAGCTGTACCTTAGCTACCGGCTTGCTGCATATGCATTACTGTCTGCTGCTAATTGTTGCGAGCCTTTCACCTCTCACTAACTGTCTGATACCTGTCCCTGGGTGTTACATTTCAGATCATGACAAGCAGGCCACGGTCTGATCTGTACATCAATCTGCCAGCGCTCCGGAAGCTAGACCACATGCTCCTCGTGAGTTTTCGCAGCTCTGAATTCACTGCACAAGCAAATCTAATACTAGAAAAACCCAGCAACTTCTCATAGCAGCAACGAAAATCCTTGGCAGGAAATCCTAGACAGCTTCAGAGACCCTGAATTCTGGTACGTGGACCAAGGGATATGCGCGCCGGACTGCGACGGCTCCGCCTCGTTCCGGGCAGCTTTCCACCGCCGCGACGACAAATGGTGGCTGCCGGTGCCCCGCGTGCCGCCGGGGGGACTCCGCGACAAGACGAGGACGCTGCTGCAGCACAAGCGCGACTGCGCGAGCCAGATCCTGAAGGCCGCCATGGCGATCAACAGCAACGCTTTAGCTGAGATGGATGTCCCTGAACCGTACCTCGACTCTCTGCCGAAGGTATATACCACGATCTATCTTCAGCGTGCATTGTTTTCAGTAATTGTCTCTTGGTCTCAGCCTGCTGCTACAAATTTGGATGCTATACTGTAGACCGGAAGGGCGACGTTGGGCGAGGTCATGTACCGGTACATAACGTCGGATCAGTTCTCCCCGGAGTGCCTTCTCGACAGCCTAGACCTCTCGACGGAGTACCAGGCCCTGGAGATCGCCAGCCGCATCGAGGCATCGGTCCACGTGTGGCGCCGGAAGGTCACTGTGAAACCTGTGAACGGTTTAGGCCGTAGCGTCAGCGCGAGATCATGGAGCATGGTGAAAGACATGATGGTGGATACAGAGAAAAGGGAGCTGCTCGCGGAGCGGGCCGAGGGCCTGCTGATATGCCTGAAGCAGAGGTTTCCTGCTCTGACGCAGACGAACCTGGACATGAGCAAGATTCAGTACAACAAGGTTTTTTTTGTCTCCTGCCGCATTTCCCATTGTTTTGTTCAGACATTTTCAAGCCGGTAACTGAGATGAACTTGTCGTGGTGAACGATTTTCAGGACGTGGGCAAATCGATACTGGAGAGCTACTCGAGGGTTCTGGAGAGCCTGGCTTCCAACATCGTTGCGCGCATCGACGATCTACTCAACATCGACGAGCTGAACAGGCACTCGGAGCATTTGTCGTCACCAGGTGGTGATGATCTCAAGATCGCTTGCAGCAAGGCCGTGGTTCCGCCGTACCAGCAAGTGCCCGCCTCGGGCACGCCATTCGTGACGGCGTACGCCACTCCTAGCTTCTCGCCGGGGCAGCTGTCGAGCCCGTCTAAGAAGGACAGGACCTCGATTACCGCAGGCAGACGGTCTCATGGTAACAACAGGGGGGCTGCTGCGAAGAGAGCCTTGACAGATCATCTTGGCCCTGAGGTCAAGGGGATGATAATCGTGAACCGAAGTACCATGATCGATGTCTCGACGACTACGGATCTGTAAAGCTAGGTTAGGAGACTGCTCGTAAAATTGCCCAAGGACGAGCCTACCAGCTAGTCTCTGTGAATAACTGTGTCGTTTATTATGTGTGCTCACGTTCTTAGTGTAATTTGAAGTATTAGTGCTAAGCTGTGTACTGCTTCTTCTCTCTTTTTGCGAGTTAAGCTATGTACTGCTTGCCTCAGAAGAAAAGAAATAACTACCGTGTCTGCCGTTTGCAGACTTCGTGGACAAATAACACCATAATTCGAGAGCTCAGTTTGCTTAGAGCATCTCCACTCGTTGGACGTTCTCAGACCAAAATTCGGTCTTATTTAGCGCCGGACGAAACTAGTTTTCGGTTTGAGCACGTCAAATTTTCCACTCGCGTTCCCAGACGCGGTTCCCAGGCAAGGCAAAAATGATGATATTTTGCCCGAATTCGGCTAATTCGGCCTAGTTCAAAAAGTTTGGCCTAATTTGGCATAGTTTGGCCTAGTTTGGCCTAGTTCGTCCAAATTTGTCTCAAATTCGCCCTACTTTAGCCTAGTTCGTCCAAATTTGGTCTAGTTCGCCCAAATTTGTCACAAATTCGCCCTACTTTGGCCTAGTTCGCTCAAATTCAGCTAAAATTCGGCCTAGTTTGGCCTAGTTTGCCCAAATTTGTCTTAAATTCGCCCTACTTTGGTCTAGTACGGCTAAAGTTCGGCCTAGTCCACAAATTTGTTTCAAATTCGCCCTACTTTAGCCTAGTTCACCTAAATTTGGCTAAAATTCGGCCTAGTTTGGCCTAATTCGCCCTAGTTTGGCCTAGTTCACCCAAATTCGGTCTAGTTCGCCCAAATTCGACATAGTTCGTCCAAATTTGGCCCAAAATTCGGCCTAATTCGGCATAATTTGGCCTAGTTCGCTCAAATTCGGCTCAAAATTTGGCGTAGTGAGGCCTAGTTCAACCAAAATAGCGCGTCCGGCGTTCCCAGGCGGTTCCCAGCATCCTGGGTTCGGCCTGGGAACGCCGGATGTATTTTGGGTCTAATCCGAACAAAACCGGCGTCCTGGGAACGCGACTAGGTAAAAAATCGCCGTCCGGACCAAAAATACGTCCTGGGAACGGCGTCCTGTGAACCCGTGTGAACCCGAGTGTAGATGCTCTTACTAGTAAATCAGAGTAACTCGCCTGCGTCAGTTGAAGGTAAAAAGCCTGCAGTGCTATTTCAAGTACTGTAGCTGAATATCTGAAAAGGCAGTGTGGCTCTGTCCTCGCGTTTTCAAGAACCGCGGCCACCGGCCAGGGTTTCTACCGCCGACATACCGGCAATCATTGTGAGCCGACAAAGGGGCCGAATCTTTCCATCGTAATGCCATACGTGGCTGATGTCCAGACACTACAAGCAGATCATCAGCTTAGTGGAGTGCAGTAGGTAATGCTTAAATGGGACGACGGAGAGCTCAGTGCACGCCATGCGCGCGGCAAAACGGTAGTGCATCGTCCACTCCGGGCCAAATCTTTCAACCATGGCGTCAATGGCATGTATCGACGCGCAGCGCCGGAGAGCTGTATATATACCCCGGACGAGACGCTAAGACAACCATCATCGGAGCCCGGTGCATTGCAGCGAGATCAATCGTGAAGTGCAGCTAGCGGCGAAGAAATGGAGTCCAAGACGGTGAGGTGCCTCTGCTTCCTGGCGATGCTTCTGGTGGCCGGGCTGGGGACGGCGCGCGGCGCCGGGGAATGCGGCCGCGTGGCCGTCGACAAGATGGCGCTCAAGCTCGCCCCGTGCGCTGCGGCCACGCAGAACCCGCGCGCCGCGGTGCCGCCCACCTGCTGCACACAGATACGCGCCATCGGCCGCAACCCCAAGTGCCTCTGCGCTGTCATGCTGTCCAACACTGCCCGCCAGGCCGGCGTCAAGCCCGCCGTCGCCATGACCATCCCCAAGCGCTGTGCCATCGCCAACCGCCCCATCGGCTACAAATGCGGCCGTAAGTATCTTTCTCTTCAGTGCCCTATGTTTCCACTCAGAACTGTCCAGCATATCGACATTCCTCTGTTTTTTCTGTGCAGCATACACCCTGCCATGAGGAGCAGATGTTCTGGAACTGAAAGTGCTGTCAAACTCTTGGAACTGTCCAACATATCTGAACCAGCTGCGATCTTTGTCATGTGGAACCTTTTCTTGAATCTTTTCTGAATAATATGGACTATGTTTGTACTACTACGACCTCTGTTGGAATAAAGCAGCTTTCTGAATTTCATGCATAATGAGAAGGAACGCTTTTCCAAACTTCTATGATATTCCAAGAATATAATATTTTTAGGAGTACACTTGTGATTACAATGTAAATGATCACTGCTTCTCCAGCGCTTCTGGTCTGGAGAGAGGATCCGACAGTACAGGACAGACAGGCTTGATATGTAGGGAGTCGGAGACCAGACTGCCTAGATTTGGCAGAATGGAACAGGGACTCTTTATGCAACCTGCGACCTAACTCTTGAGGTACTTGTAACTTCAATACATTCCAAAGCTAAAGCACACAAACTATGGAAGATAAAGGTAAAGGCACACACTACATCGGCCCAGGAGTGATGATGCATCCAAATACTGCCACCACAGAATGAGCGAATGTGACTCCACTATGTAAGGTAAGTGATACTATCAAGGAAAATATAGCTTCAACATCTCCCCTCCGATTTCCTGCCAACAGTAAACCAACAAAATAATTAAGGACCATGACACCATCACAGGTAAATAATTTACTAGGAGACACAAGACTATGGCGGCTTAGCTACATGATACATCTGATAACTTTCTAGAGAAAAAGGAAGACAAAAACATCTGATAACTTGGTTCCGACTACGTTATCATGATTGGGACTCTCAGGAACCTTCGTTAAAAGTTAGGACTCTGACAAGCTGCTTTACTTACAAAGGCTTTTTTAGAAGATAGAAATTCGATACTTAACTCGCTTTACAATGAAACAATCAAATAGAGTAATTTACACCAAGGAACATGACACTAACGCCGTGGCATAAACTGAGCCCGAGCCTTATCCTCTTGTGGAGTAATTATGTTTCTGAAGGACAAGTAGTGGCTTAGCAAGTGATACAACTTAATGGAGCATCTGCACTACAGGTGGGCACACTTTTGCTGTTACTTTCTCATCTAAAGTGAACTCACTGGATACAATTCTAGGCTGTTGGAGCACATTTGAAACGATGTAACTAAAAGTTATCCCTTAACATAGTGATGGGGACATAAAAAGTAGGTAGTTCTCACCCAGGACATTTTTTTCCCTTCCCAGTGATCTTCGTTATGTCCACCACAACTATATAATCGTACATCAATCTCACAGCTAGTTACTTAGAAAGCAAATTAGGCATCAACGGCAAAGCCTTGACAGTTGACACCGACATACCGATGAATAAATAAACTGCATTTTCGGTAAGCTGATATTATAAGTAGAAAAGGAGAATAGACTCGGTACAAAATTGGGAGAAACATTTGGATGTAGCAGGAAGCAACCTTCTCTCACAAAAATGGACTTGTTGTATTTATAGGAAAAAGTTAGTTGGGCTCATAATGTCAGATATCGCTAGTAACTACTACCTCCGTTCCTAAATATAAGATCTTTTGGTAGACTAAAATAGCCAACCAAAACTTCTTATATTATGGAACAGAGTTAGTACTTCTCATCCCATATTTAGAGTAATTTGCAATTTACTACAACTATTCTAACTTGTGCAATAAAATGGGAGAATACGTCCACTAAGTGAACAAGATAACCAGCGGTGTACAGAGGCCAAGTGAGCACAAGTGGGAATCTATGAACTATGAGTTGTCTATGACCATCTGGGATTGTAGAAAGAAAATAAAGGCAACAAAATATAATATATACATGTAAGCAGAGAGGATCGTAAAAGATCTTCGTGTTTACCTTGTTCAACAAGGGAGATGACACCAAGCTTGCTTAGTAGTTAAATGATCCTGAGACCAAAATAAATAAATAAATCAGTCAACCATATAATCTCTCTCATAAGATATATCCAAAATACGTAGTAAAGGATAGTGCTATACCTTGCCACCAGTCGCCGTGAGAATCCGTGACAGGATCCTTATTAGCTGCCTTGTACTGAAATGAACAAAGAAGTGCTCAAAATATTGGTAGCACATAGCAGTAAGTGTCAATAAAAAAGGAACTAAAAGTACTTATGAATTATACTTTTTCTTTATCAAGTTCTTACATCATTATATTCTGGGGACTGCTTAGGTGTAAAGCTGCCATAATAGTCTCGGCCACCATAGTGCACAGAAGAACCAAAACAAGACGACGTATCAACCGAGTCATATGAATGCGAGTGTTTGTTGTCCTTGGTGTATGTTGTGCGACTTTTAGCAGGACTCCACTGCGATTTACCATCTGGTTGACAAATCAATCTGTTAGTCATTTTGCGGTTGTGGCATTTCCCAGTGATCCAAGCCAAGTAAGATAATCACAAAGATGACAGGAAAGAAACAATCAATGATTAGTGGAAATAGAAAATTCAGGTTGGATGAAGATAAGCAGTCTATGCAAATGGCAGCCAAAGACGAAGGCTCAAAAATTTCGAAATTTGCCTTGAACTGGAATTCTTTCTCTTTTATTTCTGAAAAGTAAAGGTAGGTGGTCTGCTGATCAATTAAAGCTGACACTAAGAGTTTACATATGCTTCACATGTTTCCATGTCTGTAACTGTTACTGCAATTTTTACAGTTCCTCCTTGGTAGTAAAAATAAACATGTTGCTTGGTCGAAATAATGTTTTCTTTGATAAAGAGGCGACGTACTCTTCCGTTTCAATTTCGCACTAGTGCGTCAGGAAAGACGAGATGTGGAAGTTGCACAACTACCTGTGATGCTAGCCTGGGCACTCCCGTTCTGCCCTTTGAAAAGGATGGCGTACAGTTCCTGCTCTTTGCAGTTTACCTTGACAACCAAACAAAAGTGGAACACGAATAAATTACCTCCAGATTAGATAGCAACGTGACAATAATAATCCTCTAAAATAATCAGCATCCACGGAATTTCGGAAATAAGGGTGTATCTACACTGAAAATCTACCAAATTATCGCATATTCAGTTAAAAAGGTGGAAGCATATATAGGAAACTAAATTATCGCCTGAACAAGGACGGAAAAAAGGGAGAATCTGATATACTAGTAACGCCCCGCACAGGAGGAAACCATCTGCATCGTCATCAATATACCCTCAAAATTGGCCCCGCTTAAGCAAAAGATCACGTCGAACGGAAGAGACATAACGCCGAACAGGCAAAAGGCATCAGGTAAATGGGTACCCCGTGCGACGCCGGGTGGAAGAGGCTGCTCAACGGGGACTCGACTCCAGCGGCGGCGGCGGCATCGGCGGCGGCGCGGGGAGGCGACTTCTTGGTCGCCGCGCGGGGCTGGGGGTGGGTCTGGGCCGAGGACTTCTTCGGCTCCATTTTGGGGACGGATGAAAAGGGGGAGGAGGGGGAGAGCTGCTGAGGACTAGGGCACGTGAAGCGGTTGTAGGCGGCGGTGGGAGGAGGAGAGGAGAGACGGGGAGTCTAGGGAAGCGCTACTCAACAACTCGACTCGTGGCGCTCTGCTCCGGCCTCCATGCGTTGCCCGCATTTAAAGACGTCGGGCCGAGGACCGTGTCCTGTTATTTGGTAGATCTTCAAGGGCTTATGTACAAAGTTATAGATGCTCTCATTGAACACGTCGCGCCGTCGCCGACTCGCCGTTGAGGCTGAACTGTTGACGTCGGTTAAGCCGCGGTAGCGAAGATGGGTAGGTGTGGCGCCAGTGGGAGAACGGCGACGAGTGATAAGGAAGGATGCGATGCTGATGCACGGGTACACAACTTATCCCTCGTCAGCCGTCACGTTGTCCACCGGTTCGTGAAAATGGGGAACTGCTGACAGAAGACGGATTGAGGAAACATATCACTGACACGCGAACCCACAAGGACCAACATCTAGTCTAGTTCAAGACAAATGAAACTTCAAAAAAAGAAGTTCAAAACGAATGAACAGGATGGCTTTCATGGTTTGGACTGGATGAAACTTTTTTTTCGCAAAAATAAAGAAAAAAAAATACGGACATGGATGCTCATAGATGCTCATATTCCAGACACTGGCTTAATTGCCGGTCATCGTTAGGTTACATCTTAATAGATCGGTGGATTTTTCAAATAAATAAAAAAGTTCGTCGTCGTACCATGGTCTCCGTGAACTTTCCCTACACCCAAACGACTCGTGAGCCAGCTTATTACAAACTCTGGGACTATGCACCACTTTAGCCTCTATAATTTATACGAAGTCTAAATTTCATAGGCTTCGAAGTCCCCCTCCCCTCTCCCTCAAACTTATGACAATGAAAACATATGGACGGTCAGAATTGGCAGATACCCCTTCGTGCATTTCGAACCGAAAGGATATCGACCAATCCTGGCCATCTTTGTGTCTTCAGTTCCGTAAGTTTGGAATAGAGGGGAACACCGAAACAAAAGTCAATCTTATATCACTAAGCAGGATACCAATAGCGGAGAATGAATAATCTGATGACACCATAACATGCTTCAAATTGAGACAATCTATTTTTTCTGTAATTACTCTGCCAATGGAAATCCAGCCACCACTCCGTGTAAGGAAGATCTAAACTCATCTTGATAAAATTAGTAGGTGGTGCCTCCCACCGCCTAGTCCGATTGGCAATAGATGTATCCTTCTTTCCTAGGTATCTGACCCAATCGTCAACATGTCTTCGTACATTGAACTGGAAGCTCTCTATAGTTTGGTGGTTTTCACCATGATTACCTATGTTCTGTTCCTGCAACCTATTCGAGAAAAGCAACACTAACAACAACTTTTTCTTCTCGGATGCGTTTAAATTTTCTTACACTATTTCGTTTGCTATGAGACATGGAATCGGCTTCGAGCGAACATCTTCAAGAAGTAGGCTCTGCCATCTTTGTTTTGCATACTTGCACGTGAGGAAAGGTGACCCATCATCTTTGAAAGAATTTGTGGCAAAATGTGCACCTCGAGTCAAACACTACTCTTTGCCTCACGATATTCATATATATGGGGTGGCTATTGTGGAAAATTGCCAGGGGAAGTGATGTTCCATAGCTTTCGGAACATCTCAAGCTAAACTCGCAAAGATTTAGAACCCAGTCTAACTTGATTTGTGTGTGCCCATTTCAGCATGTCCACGTGTACCGACAAACTAGCTGACTTGTGAAACCACTTTTTTAACACCCCTAATTGCATCTATGAATAACAAACACATCTTTCTAGAGATAAGTGAATGGATAATTCATATGAAATGTAGTGGAGGGGTTTTAGGGGAATATCATACGAATGATTCAACACTACAAATCAAGCACTCACATAGAAAAAATTAGAGGCACATTGCTCTATGCAATTTAAGATATGGAGTAGTTAGTTGTCATGGCATGTTGAATCTCGTAGGAATTGAAAATAAATATATTACTAATCGATATTGTTTGGTTATGTCATATATAAGTAATCATAATTCATCTGAAAGATTAGGTGTATGTCAGGTTGTTATTGAAATGAAGGAAAATGTAAATGGGAAAAGTCCTACGCTATACAATCCTATAATCCAAAGAAGTTTCATAGGAAATTTTTTTAAGGAATAACCTGGAAAATTTTATATGTGCCTCTTCTAAACAAAAAATACCCTCTAGGATTTAATCCCTTCAAACTTTCGGTGAGAGTTTGAATCAAAGAGGCATGTTGAATTATCCACACATATGGTTGTGTACAACATGTAAATAAATTACACCCTACAATTTTACCTTTTAAGAACCTACATAACCGAGTGTAAAGGCACAAACGCAACAAGTAACATAGGTTAAAGCATGTAAACAACGCTAAGGGGATTATTCGTGATGACATGTGTAATAAGTCTCCAACAAAAAGTTGGTATCAATAAAGATGGTATCCACTGGACCGATAAGACTTCAGGGCTCTATGTGTAGCTAAGACCAGGCCCAGGCCCAGGCCCATGTATCAATAATTAGGAGTAGTGAGGGGCATATTGAAGAATATAACACTTACGATCGTTGTATAAACACTAATGGGAGTGAAATTAGTATAAATTCTATGCATCACTTCAACAACTAGGCCCAGGCGATTTTGGCATTGCCAATATATACATCTACATGCAACATCTTCAAAGGTCTAAGTGTTGATTTGCTTGCATGAGAAAAAGTTGAGCCATGTCTAATAGAGCTTTATATTTTCCGAACAAGGAAGGGTCCCAAAAGACCCAAAGCCGCTTCAGATATTATAAAGATCAGTTGTACAACAATGACCTAAACAATAAAATAAAAAATACAATTTGATCCAAAAAAAATTGCATAAAGGGCCTAAGAAGTAATTCTGAAGGCATTTTGCAAGAAGGATCCAACAGAATAATTTTAGATTACAATGTGGTCCTTCCCCAAAACACACATGTAACTAGGAATTGAGCATGATGTTGATGGCTATGAAAATAGCCGTCTTTATTCGCGCTTAAATCTTATATTAAGTCAAGCAATTGATAAAATATCTCTCTAGTCTTGCCACTAATGACTAATTATTGCAAAGATGTGCAAATCCTTGTTTTAAATTGTAATGTGGAGAATATCACTCTTTTATGGTGAAATCTAGAGCAATTAAGGGAGAATCGCACATTGCCAACTCAACCAAGTCAACCAGGGTCGAAAGCCGTAGTCTAGAAGTGTTCACGAGCACCGGTATAGGCGGAGCTTGCCCGTACCGTGCACCCGTACCACATGATTGTGCCTTCGCCAGGTCAAACAAAGCAACTTTCGTGAAGGATCCTATATATTTCGAGACTCCCATCCACTGCAAAGAGAGCCGCCATTCTCAGATTGCATCTGGAACACACCGAAGGAAGATCCACCACATCACCACCATGATAGTGTATCATCTCCATCTACATCTACATCTCATAGCCATAGCCATAGCTTGTATTCAAGATCTCCTCACGGTTGGCGACTTTGTAAGGATATTTGGTATTGATCTAAGTAATTCTACAATGTTTTCTATCCTTGAAATTATTATGAGTGAGTAGTTCTCACGGGCTATGGGTTGGGGAATAGTAGCCTCGCAGCGATCATTGTGCATCCAATTACATGGGAACATTGTGTGGTGATTGCGTAGAGGAATTTGTATTTGGATCATTGTCTCTTACCTCGATCTTAGGACTTGTTAGGTACCCAAGACCCCAAGGATTGGTCAAGATTTGAATTGAGATGTGTGGTAAACGGCGTTATGCATGAAACCTAGTGACAACAAGGGAAGTACAATAGTAATTTAGTGATCCACTTGGGAACAACAGCAGCATCATAGATCTTAATGCTTTGGTCTGTATTTTACTTAATAATCGTTCATAACCCGGTGCTTCGTGGTATAACGGTTGGACCAAGAGACTTTATGCTATGACTATGGCTCGTAGGGGCTCTGGTATTTACGGATGTGCTTCCCATAAATCATACCTATATTAGATCATTTACACATGAATGTGCTTATTATTATTATTATCTCATATGTATGCATAACTGCAGGTGCCTCAACCGTGGCCTATTTCCATCCATTGATACAACCGTGATAACAACAACAAACTAGAAAGGCCCGTTAAACGAAGATTGAAGCAAACTAACAAGTCTTACAGATGCTCCTCAACCTACTGATGACTGGGTTCCTGCATCAATCGGGGTTATTGCAGTACTTATAGCAGCAAATATTAGTTCGTCATGTGGAAGCTTTGCAAATGGAAACAACACAACCCCGCAACCACGTTATCAATGTAGTCACGTCCGCACCCAAAAAGTTGTTTGGAAACAGTCTATTCTATAAGTTACTAGAGTAGCAATAATTTGATAGGTTTAAACTAACTAAAAACAAAGTAAATAACAAAAGTAAACTGTAGCAAGTGAGTGTTGATGGAAGGAATTGTGATATGACTAAGAGGTTCTCAGGGAGTGTAGATTCCACCACTAGCATTGGTACTACTTATGATTAGGATGAATCTATATCGTCTTTCATGGCATGTGTGGGAAGATCTCCATAATAAGATGATCACAAAAAGCCATTTGTTATTTCATCCCTAATAACCACTACAATGATCGTAAACAGGTCACTTCAATCCCTTACAACTAAGGGTTTCCCCATGCATATTGATATGAGCTTAGTGAATACCTTCTTATCCCCGTTACCCGTATGAATAGCACGCCGGCATGTTATGTCACTTAGCACCGTACGTACTACCATATGACCAACGCTAGTCCCCCTCTAGTACAGGAGGCAAATATTACATGGTGCACTTCACATAATATCTAGAGAGAAAACTAACACATATTCATGAATGAAATCATAGATCATCTTTATTTCACAACATAATATTACTAGGTTTTCTCCATCTCTCTATAAGAACAAGAGAACTACTCACAAAGGAAGGGGATCAACGTCATGGCAATAATATGGCTGAAAGGACAATTGAATACAAGTGCAGTCCACAAGGGTTTGAATTATAGTGAAGTAGACAAAGCGAACCGACGCTTGGAGATGGTGTTGATGATGATGATGAAGATCGATGCGAAGACCTTCAAGATCCAAGTCCCCTCTTCCTCTTGAGTGGTGGTGATGGTGGAGATCTTGTGTGTGGCGGATATGGACGTGGCATAGCAGGAGGGCTCTGCCCCTCAGGCGTTTTTGGATGCCCCTCCCTGGCGGCTAGGGTTTCCCCTCTTTAAATAGACTTTAGGAGGCTCGCGAGACGATTCTGGGAAGATCTATACCGAATATTCCCATCGCCCCTTCACAAATGATGTTTATTTTGACAAAACAGAGTCAACAAAGGGTGGAACGAGCAGAAGGTACGGGCAAGCTCCACCCATACCAGTTGATGACCCACAAGTATAGGGGGGTATCGCAGTAATTTTGAGGGAAGTGAAACCCAATTTATTGATTCGACACAAGGGGAGCCAAAGAATATTTATAAGCCTTAACAACTGAGTTGTCAATTCAGCTGCACCTGGAAACAATCTTGCTCACAGCAGTTTATCAGTAGCAACAGTTTTGTAGTAAGAATAATAAAGTAACAGTAGTAGTAAAGTAAAGACAGCAGTAACAATAGCAGTAAACAGTATGATTCGAGTGCGATAGGCATAGGGATGAATGGACGGGTGTTGCATGGACAAGACAATTCACATGGTAATCAGAACATAGGGCAATTGCAGATAAAATAAGATAAATCATCCAAGTACTAGATAATCCTAGGCATGTGTTCCATATATAGTCATACGTGCTCGCAATGAGAACTTGCACAACATCTTTTGTCCTGCCAGCCCGTTTGCAGCAGGGCCTCAAGGAAACTACTAGCAATTAAGGTGCTCCTTTTAATAGAGCACCGGAGCAAAGCATTAACACTCTGTGAACACATGTGATCCTCACATCAAAGCCATTCCCTCCGGTTATCCCGATTTCTGTCACTTTGGGGCCATTGGTTCTAGACAACAACGTGTGTATACAACTTGCAGATAATACCATAAACAATACTATCATAATGAATCAATAACATGTTCAGATCTGAAATCATGGCACTCGGGCCCTAGTGACAAGCATTAAGCATAACAAGTCACAACAAAGTCATAAAGCACTAATAAAAGATACTAGGCACCATGCCCTAACAATCTGATGCCATTACATGAACGATCTCATCCAATCCCTACCATCCCCATAGACTACAGCGGGGGATTACTCACTCAAAGATGTGGGAAACATGGATGGTCGATGGAGAAGCGATGGTGATGATGATGGCTATGATCTCCAATTCCTCGTCCCGGCAGGGTGCCAGAACGGAGTTTCTGGTGCTGTTTCGTGGAATCTGGTGGTGGCGGCGGAGCAGAACTCCTTCTAGAAAAACGTCGACCCCCCTTGAGTTTTTAGGTCAGAAGGCATCTTATAGGCGAAGAGGGAAACCGAGGGGGTGTCTGGGGCGGCCAGACCACCCCCTGGCGTGGCCAGGTGGTGTGGCTGGGCCCCAGCCCCACTCCGTCTCATATTCTGGATCCGGGAGTCTTCTGGTGAAATAGGATTTTTGGCTTTTGTCCCGTCCAATTCCGAGAATATTCATTTTCTGACTTTCCTGGAACCAAAAACAGCAGAAAACAGGCAGTTGGCACTGTGGATCTTATTAATAGGTTAGTCCAAGAAATCATATGAAAAGTACTCCAAAGTCTGGAAAAAACACAAGAAAGTAGATAAAACCAAGCATGGAACATCAAAAATTATAGATACATTTGCAATGTATCTGTTGGGTCCGCAACATAGAAAACAAAATTTTCCTACGATGTGAACTACACGCCAAAATCTATCTACTAGGTACAAAGCAACGGGTGGACATACATCCAACGAGAACTTACCCTCGTAGACAACGAGCTTTGTTAACGAGTAGGAACTCGTGGTTGATGTAGTCGTACACTTGCCGATCTCAAGATCGTGAGGAAGTGCGAGCGCCGCAACTCAGCAGCGCATCCGCACTCGCACACACGTTCAAGCCACCGGACAACCTCCACCTCCTTGCTCCAGCGATCCAGCGGAAGCAGCAACTCCTTCCAGACGAAATGCCACCGGGAACATGTATCTCGCTAATCCGAGACCATGGGGGAATAATTCTAGAGGGGGAGAGAGATCCTTCACAAGGAGGTGTGAGGATGAAGGAGGGAATGGGTGGCCTTTTATAGGAGGAGGGGGGGTGCCCCCTCTCTCCATGGCCGGCGCATGGGGGGTGACCCCTCACCTCCCCCATTCATGTGGTGGTAACCCCTCCACATTAAAATGCCTCTTCACATTCCCTTTTAAAGTCTCCAGTTTAAATGCATTAAATTTCTCCAAATTTAATGCTCTCTCATTTAATAAAACTCTTTTTATTAAATTTATTCAGAATTTTGTTAATTACTTTAATTAACAAACATTCACATATAACCCCTTGCAATATTTCAATATCACATGCAGAACCACCTTCTGCAATTTCACCCGAAACAATTTCCGGTTTCTATTGAAACAATTCCTGCGCTTTGCAATTCTTTCGTCTGAAACATATGTGCTCCAAAATGGTGTCCGGTAGCTCTTACGTGTGCCACCCTACGGTTCGCGAATAATGCAGACATGATCGAGACCCTTCTCCGATCAATAATCAGCAGCGGGACCTGGAGATTCGTACTGACTCCTACACATTCAACGATGACTCCTGTGATCGTGAGAACCTTTAACGCTTGTAACTAAATCCCTTTGTCTCTCTATATATTACATGTCCGAGATTCGATCATCGGTATCTCCATACCTAGTTTGATCTCGTTACCGACATGCACTCATTTCTCGTTGCCGTGATATAACATTCTAGTGATCACATCACTTGCTTGCAAGCTATCCTAATGTGATATCACCGAGAGGGCCCAGAGTATATCTATCCGTCATCTGGATTGACAAATTCCACTCTTGATCCATGAGCCTCAACATAACACCTTCGTAGTACCGAACCCATCTTTATAGTCACCCTGTTACGGTGTGACGTTTGATGTTATCAAGATACTCTTCCGGTGTTAGCAATTAACATGATCTCATGGTCTAAGGATAAAAATTACTTTGTATGATGTTATAGCAATATAAACATAATGACTTGATCGTAATGCTATACTTCGGATGAATGTTCATCACATCATTCCACCAATGGTGTGACCTTGTTATTAAGAACATCCAATGTCCATGATCAGGAAACCTTGATCATCCTGTTAATCAACAAGCTAGTCTATAAGAGAGGCATGACTAGGAACCCTTTTTGTTTATTAAACACACATGTATTGATGTTTCCGAATCAATACATTTCTAGCATGTAAAATAAACATCTATCATATATAAGGAATATATAATAACAACTTTATTATTGCCTCTCAGGGCATATTTCCTTCAGTCTCCCACTTGCACTAGAGACAATAATCTAGTTCACATAGTGATAAATCTAACACCCATGGAGTTCTGGTGTTGATCATGTTTTGCCCTAGGGAGAACTTTAGTCAACGGATCTGCTACATTTAGGTCCGTGTTACTTTACAAATCTTTATATCTCCATCCTTGACATGCTCGCGGATGGAGTGAAACCGACGCTTAATATGTTTGGAATTCTTGTGAGACCTTGGTTCCTTTGCGTTGGCTATGGCTCCATTGTTGTCACAATAGATCACCATCGGGTCCAACGCACTGGGAACCACACCCAATTCCGTAATGAACTCTTTCATCCAAACTGCTTCCTGCGTCGCTTCTGAAGCAACAAGATATTCCGCCTCCGTCGTTGATCCAGCCACCACAGAATTGTTTGGAACTCCTCCAACTAACTGCTGCTCCGTTCAAGAGAAATACGTATCTGGATTGAGACTTAGAGTCATCCGGATCGGTGTCAAAGCTAGCATCGACATAACACTTAGCGACTAGCTCTTCTTCACCTCCGTATATGAGAAACATATCCTTAGTTCTTCTCAAGTACTTGAGGATGTTCTTTACCGCTATCTAGTGTTCCGAACCTGGATCAGATTGGTACCTACTAGTCAAACTAATAGCATGTGCCACATCCGGTCTTGTACATAGCATGGCATACATAATAGAGCCTATGGCCGAGGCATAGGGGATCTTATCCATCATCTCTCTTTCTTCCGCCGTAGCCGGACTTTGAGTCTTACTCAATGTCTTGCCTTGCAACATAGGTAAGAACCCCTTCTTACTTTTGTCCATATTAAACTTCTTTAATATCTTATCAAGGCATGTACTCTACGATAGCCCAATTAGGCGCCTTGATCTATCTCTATAGATTTTAATGCCTAATATATATGACGCTTCACCAAGGTCTTTCATCGAAAATTTGCTGTTTAGATAACTTTTAACACTGTTTAAAAGATCTATATCATTTCCAATCAATAATATGTCATCCACATATAATATCAGAAATGCCACATTGCTCCCACTCACTTTCTTGTAAATACAAGCCTCTCCATAAGTTTGGACAAATCCAAACTCTTTGATCACCTCATCAAAGCGGAGATTCCAACTTCATGATGCTTGCTTCAGTCCATAGATGGATCGCTGAAGTTTGCACACCTTATTAGCATCCTTAGGATCGACAAAACCCTTAGGTTGTATCATATACAACTCTTCTTTAATCTTACCATTGAGGAATGCAGTTTTGACATCTATCTGCCATATTTCATAATCGAAATATGCAGCAATTGCTAACATAATCCTAACCGATTTAAGCATCGCTACAGGAGAGAATGTCTCATCGTAGTCAACTCCTTGAATTTGTCGAAACCCCTTTGCGACAAGTCGAGCCTTATAGATGGTCACATTACCATCAGCATCAGTTTTCCTTTTGAAAATCCATTTATTCTCAACGGCCTTTCGATCGTGAGGTAAGTCCACCAAGTTCCAAACTTGGTTCTCGTACATGGATTCCATCTCGGATTTCATGGCTTCTAGCCATTTGTTGGAATCCGGGCTCATCATCGCTTCTTCATACGTCGCAGGGTCATCCATTTCATCAACCATGAAATTCACAACAGGATTGCCGTACAGTTTAGGAGTTGCACGTGTCCTGCTTGACCTGCGAGGTTCGGTAGTGTCCTCTTTCGGAGTTTCATGATCATTATCATTAGATCTCTCTTCATCAGGTGAAGTCAACTCCGAAACAACTTCCAGTGCTGCGCCGCTCGCCATTCCATGAAGAGAAGGTTCAATAACCTCTTCGAGTTCTACCTTCCGACTACTCACACCTTTCGCGAGAAACTCCTTCTCAAGAAAGGATCCATTCTTGGCAACAAAAACCTTGCCCTCGGATCTGTGATAGAAGGTATACCCAATTGTTTCCTTAGGGTATCCTATGAAGACGCATTTTTCCGCTTTGGGTTCGAGTTTATCCGGTTGAAGTTTCTTCACATAAACATCGCATCCCCAAACCTTAAGAAATGACAGCTTAGGTTTGTTTCCAAACCATAATTCATACGGTGTCATTTCAACGGATTTAGATGGTGCCCGATTTAAAGTGAATGCAGTTGTTTCCAGTGCATAACCCCAAAATGACAGAGGTAAGTCAATCAGAGACATCATAGATCGAACCATATCCAATAAGGTACGATTACGATGTTCCGACACACCATTACATTGTGGTGTTCCGGCAGGCGTGAGTTGTGAAACTATTCCACACTCTTTCATGTGTGTGCTAAACTCGTAACTTAGATACTCTCCTCCACGGTCAGACCGTAGAAACTTGATCTTTCTATTACGATGATTTTCCACTTCATTCTGAAATTCCTTGAACTTTTCAAAAGTTTCAGACTTGTGTTTCATCAAATAGATATACCCATATCTACTCAAATCATCCGTGAAAGTAACAAAATAACGATATCCACCTCGCGCCGACACACTCATTGGTCCACACACATCAGTATGTATGATTTCCAATAGATCTGTCGCCCGTTCCATTGAATCGGAAAACGGTGTTCTAGTCATCTTGCCCATAAGGCATGGCTCACATGTATCAAATGATTCAAAATCAAGTGATTCCAAAAGTCCATCAGAATGGAGTTTCTTCATGCGTTTAACGCCAATATGACCTAGACGGCAGTGCCACATATATGTAGACATATCATCATCAAGTTTAATCTTTTTAGCATTAACATTATGAATGTGCGTAATATTACTATCGAGATC
Source organism: Avena sativa (assembly GCA_916181665.1). Lineage (NCBI taxonomy): Eukaryota > Viridiplantae > Streptophyta > Magnoliopsida > Poales > Poaceae > Avena > Avena sativa. The sequence continues at coordinate 618,635,989 of OV702288.1, read as the reverse complement.
CAATAGAAATAAACCATTCAACATAGGTGCATGACCATAAAAGATATCATTCTTATAAATCGAACAACCATTGTTCTCAGATTTAAAGGAATGACCACTTTGCATCAAACACGATCCAGATACAATGTTCATGCTCAGTGCAGGCACCAAATAACAATTATTTAGGTTTATAACTAATCCCGATAGCAAATGGAGAGGTAGCGTCCCGACGGCGATCACATCAACTCGTGATCCATTGCCGACCCGCATCCTGACCTCATCCCTTGCTAGTTGTCGCTTGTTCCGTAGCCCCTGAACTGAGTTACATATATTAGCAACCGATCCGGTATCAAATACCCATGTGCTACTGCGAGTACTGGTCAAGTACACATCAATAACATGTATATCACATATACCTTTGTTTGCCTTGCTGGACTTCTTGTCCGCCAAATACTTGGGGCAATTGCGCTTCCAATGGCCAGTCCCCTTGCAATAGTAGCACTCAGTGTCAGACTTAGGGCCAGCCCGGGGTTTCTTTTCAGGCGTGGCAACAGACTTGCCACCCTTCTTTCCCTTGTGCTTGCCTTTATTGTCCTTCTTGAAACCGGTGGTCCTATTGATCATCAACATTTGATGTTCTTTCCTAATCTCCACTTCTGCAGTCTTAAGCATTGACAGAAGCTCGGGAAGAGACTTCTTCATGCCCTACATATTATAGTTCATCACGAAGCTCTTGTAGCTATGTGGCAGAGATTGGAGAACACGATGTATGCCTAAGTCAATGGGAATCGTTATTCCCAAGGACACAAGCTTATCGGCGTACCCAGACATTTTGAGTACGTGCTCACTAACGGAGCTGTTTTCCTCCATCATGCAGCTAAAGAACTTTTCTGTAGCATTATAACTCTCTACGGCAGCATGGGTATCGAAAATCATTTTCAATTCTCCCATGGTATCAAAGGCATTGCCATTTTCGAAACGCTTTCGAAGTTTTGGCTCTAGCCCATACAGTATGCCGCAATGAACTAAGTTGTGGTCCTCCTGACGAGTCACATAGACATTCTTTTCCTCGTCAGGGGCATCAGGAGCTGGTGGGGGGCCTAGCGGCGCATCTAGCACATATTGTTTTTGTGCAGCAGTGAGGAGAATCCTCAAATTCATAGCCCAGTTGGTGAAGTTGCTACCATTCGCAGCAAGTTTCTCTTTCTCCATGAACACATTAAAATTAAAAGCAGGTGGTGCCATCTACAACAGAATTTGTAAAGTTTATTTAGACTAAGTTTATGATAGATTGAGTTCAACTAATCCAAATTACTAATGAACTCCCACTCAAAAACGACATCCCTCGTGTCCTTTTGGTGATTACATGAACCAAATCCACTATACCAAGTCTGATCATCACGTGAGTTGATATAGCTTCAAAGGCGAGCATCTATATGGGCATCATATCAACCATATGACTCATGCTTAACCTTTCGGTTCGTGTTCCGAGGCCATGTCTGTACATGCTAGGCTCGCCAAGTAAGAACCTTAGTATTCATGTGTGTAAAACTGTCTTACACCCATTCCTATGAAAGCGTAGATTCGAGTACACCCGATCATCACGTGATATCTCGAAACACGATCCATAGAACGGTGCATACTCAAGGAAGAACACATTTTTATCTTGATATCTAAAAGAGGGATCATCTTATAATGCTATCAAACGCGCCAAACTAGCAGTATAAGATGTTAACATCTAATGTGTAAAGTGAGATGATATGGTCCATGCATTTGATCTCTATCACTTGCATCGTGGTATGATCTCTATCATTCCTTTGTGTGTAAGGCCAAGGTCTATGGAACTTACACGTTGAGTGTGTTGTAAGAGTATCCACCATACATCTACTTACAACAATACCATATCAATATACTAGCCCAACAACGATCTAAACTAGATGCCTCTAATTTATCAATTGCAAGTTTTACGTGGCTTAGGGCTTTCGAAGATAGAACCGTTCTTACCTACGAACATGAACCACAACGAGGATAACTAAGTTATTAGCAACTCGTTGTAAATCAGATATTGACTATAGTAGGAGAGACAGACACCCGCCAGCCACTTATGCAAAACAAGTTGCATGTCAGTCGTGGAACCGGTCTCATGTACGATGACATGTAAGGTTGGTCCGGGCCGCTTCATCCCACTATGCCACCAATATCAAAAATACATAGAAGATGCAATAACATGATCATCATCGCCCACATATCAACCATATGTGTACTACCTGTGCTAAGCACCTACGCATAGATCAGGCTCTGATACCACTGTTGGGTCCTCAGCATAGAAAACAAAAAATTTCCTACGGTGTGAACTACACGCCAAGATCTATCTACTAGGTACAAAGCAACAGGTGGACATACATCCAACGAGAACTTACCCTCGTAGACAACGAGCTTTGTTAACAAGGTGGAACTCGTGGTTGATGTAGTCGTACACTTGCCGATCTCAAGATCGTGAGGAAGTCCGGGCGCCGCAACTCAGCAGCGCATCCGCACTCGCACACACGTTCAAGCCACCGGACAACCTCCACCTCCTCGCTCCAGCAATCCAGCGGAAGCAGCAACTCCTTCCAGACGAAATGCCATCGGGAACATGTATCTCGCTAATCCGAGACCATGGGGGAATAATTCTAGAGGGGGAGAGAGATCCTTCACAAGGAGGTGTGAGGATGAAGGAGGGAATGGGTGGCCTTTTATAGGAGGAGGGGGGGTGCCCCCTCTCTCCATGGCCGGCGCATGGGGGGGTGACCCCTCACATCCCCCATTCATGTGGTGGTAACCCCTCCACATTAAAATGCCTCTTCACATTCCCTTTTAAAATCTCCACTTTAAATGCATTAAATTTCTCCAAATTTAATGCTCTCTCATTTAATAAAACTCTTTTTATTAAATTTATTCAGAATTTTGTTAATTACTTTAATTAACAAACATTCACATATAACCCCTTGCAATATTTCAATATCACATGCAGAACCACCTTCTGCAATTTCACCCGAAATAATTTCCGGTTTCTATTGAAACAATTCCTGCGCTTTGCAATTCTTTCGTCTGAAACATATGTGCTCCAAAATGGTGTCCAGTAGCTCTTAAGTGTGCCACCCTACGGTTCGCGAATAATGCAGACATGATCGAGACCCTTCTCCGATCAATAATCAGCAGCGGGACCTGGAGATCCGTACTGACTCCTACACATTCAACGATGACTCCTATGATCGTGAGAACCTTTAACGCTTGTAACTAAATCCCTTTGTCTCTCGATATATTACATGTCCGAGATTCGATCATCGGTATCTCCATACCTAGTTTGATCTCGTTACCGACATGTACTCTTTTCTCGTTCCCGTGATATAACATTCTAGTGATCACATCACTTGCTTGCAAGCTATCCTAATGTGATATCCCTCATAGAGTAGCAAATATAAATGCATAGGACACCTTCAAAGTTCATAAGAGTGACTAGATACAAATAGTTTAAAACAAGCAATATCAAGGTATACATCAATCAACAAGTCTTGGGACAATGCACATAGAACTAAGAATGGCAACTATGCTCTCAAAGTAGGTGCAGAAAGATAGAAGGTGGAGACTCAATATATAAGTGGAAGAAGGGCCTTCATAGAAGGAAGTAGGGATTCAAGTCTCATAAAGAGCTTCCAAAAATTATGGTACTTAATAGCTTTCAACTCTCATTGCCCCTATCATAAGCATCTTGAAGTGATTAAGGTTAAAGTGAACAAACTATGGTGTACATGCTTGACGAAGTATAAGTTAGAAATCTCATGTCCCTTGAATACGAGGGCCGCTCCTCATGCTACTCAAGTTTAGTCACCGGTAAGTTCTTGTCATCGTAAGTACATGTGTATCATAGAGAACCGCCAACGGGGTACCCCTTTCCCGATGATACGGAAGAATCCCCATATCAAAATGACAAGGCAAGCAGACAATGAGCATCTCAGCGATCTTTTTATTTGCTATTTGCATAGGTTTTTATTGAGGATGCTTCATAGAGTGCTCATTATGATTATGTTGCAAGTTTCCACCATGATTAGGCATGGCTTAGGCTAGCGGCCCAGGCGTTTCTCTAACACACATACAAACTCCATGATCTTACAAGTTCCACTTTTATTTCACACCGTCGGGATCCATAAGCAAAATAACATGATATCAACGGGGTACAAAGTACAAGTGCAATGTTGAAAGCGTTCCCCATGATACATGGTTCTGCTAATTTCAACTTATAAAGCGCAAGCATATACGCAACAAAGAAGGACCCAATGGTTCAAATTTATTAAGGGCAAGAAAAGTAAAGTGTGCCATCAAGTTCGTGAGAGCTTTAATCACTAGTTTTCTCATAACAAGTTTAATATGGAAGGTAAACAAAAGCATGAATATACTTGGAATAGCATAAGCTAGTAGGTAGGTATGATGGACTCTTTGGAATAACTTGGTTTAGGGAGTTGGATGCATGAGTAGAACTCATACTTGGTTGTGGAGGCTAGCAAAAGACTGGGAGCGACAAACTAAGAGAGCAATAATGGCCATAATCATGCAGAGCGACAAAACATCATTGATCAAAGCATAAAGTGATATACAAGTTGAAAACTAAAGGATCATAAAGGCTATGGTGACTTGAGATAGTCATAACATGGTGTGAGCATGTGCCAACTCAACCCAAATAAAGCATGAAAGGAGAATACCACTATACTATGCTTTAATATGCTAAAACAACGCATGATTCATCCAAGGCACATTAATCAATCTCAATTGTTTATAACAAGTCATGCTACAACAAAGAATACTAAGCATAAAGCCAAAACAATATCGAGCATGGCATGACAGAGCATAGGCCACAGTCAAAAACAAGCTCTTTTTACCACATAAGTATGAACTTTGCTACTCTTTTCCAAACCAAACCAAACTATTTGCAAACCAATGTATGAAAGTGGGGGTCCAACCAATTTATTCAGCAAACTAAGAAAACCAAAGCAAACGAAAAACCAAAATGAAAACGAAAAAGAAGACGCTCCAAGAACAACATAACTGTGCATGAAACAATAAAAATGAAGCGTTTGGAAGAAACCTAGGATTTTTATTGATGAAGAGGGGGATGCCTTGGGCATCCCCAAGCTTTGACGCTTGTACTTCTTGGATATTTCTTGGGGTGACACACGTGGCATCCCCAAGCTTGAGCTTTAGTCCATCCTTCATCTCATTACTCATTCCTTCCATACACCTGAAATTTTTCCTTCATATAAAACTCCACACAATCTTTATTAGCAACATTAGTGCACTCAAGATAATAAGTCTTTGGGTTCAGTTCTAACACCAATAAAACTTCCATTAAAACACTAGCTACTGTAGCACTTCCAACAAAAAGCTCAATTGCCAAAAGAACTCAAAAAGGAACAACAAGAAGCAAATGCAAATAATGGCAGAAATCTTTTAAAACAGACCAGCGGGTAAAGACGAATTTTTTCGAAGACCTTCTGTTGCTCAAATCGAAAAGTGTTGAACTAAAGAAAGTTAGATAACAACCTGGGGCAGAAGCATAAAAATTCACGCCTCAAAAGGACCTACAGAGATTTTACATGAATTTTTACGGTGAAGCACAGAAATCTGTTTTGGGACAGCAACTTTCCCAACCATTACTTCTCTCTCATTAGAGGTTACTCTTGGCACAAAAAGCAAATAAAAAGGATAAGGAGCGGTTATTACTGAAGTAATAACTTCCAAGACTCATCTAAAACTTTTGGGTTATCTCCCAATAAGTACTTTTCTTTAACGCCTTCAAGTTAGGCATGATAGTTTGAGAGGATGCTCACATAAGAAATATGAATTGAAGTAAAAGAGAGCACCAAGAAGCAAATTCAAAACACATTTAAGTATAACCCACTTCCTATGCATAGGGATCTTGTATGCAAATAAATTCGCAAAGAACAAAGTGACAGGCATAGGAAGATAAAACAAAGTAACTTCAAAACTTTCAGCACACAGAGAGGTGTTTCAATACCATGAAAACTTCTACAACCATATTTTCCTCTCTCATAATAATTTTCAGTAGCCTCATGAATAAACTCAACAATATAACTATCACATAAAGCATGCTTTTCATGATCTACAAACACATAATTTTTATCAAGCTCAAAAATAGTGGGATTAAAACCTTCAAACCCACTTTTAACAATTCTATAACAAGATGACTGATCATTCAATATAGGACCATCGTTTAGAGCTTTCTCATAAACAATTTCTAAGCAAAACTCTTTAATACCATGCAAATCAAAGTTAAGCACAAATAAAGGATTATCATAGATAACATGAGCATAACATTCATCCTTCTTTGGTAAGCGTGGGGGACAATCAAATAATGTAAGGGATAAAGAGTTACTCTCATTAGAAGGTAGGCATGGGTAGCTAATCCATTCTTCCTCCTTTTGTTCATCACTCTCCTCCTCTTTTTCATCTAATGAGCTTTCAGGTTCATCAATTTCTTCTTCCATAGGATCCTGCAAGGCATTAGTCTCTTCCATTTGTGGAAAGCATCTATTAATATATTCAAGAATATAGCCATTTTATTCCTTGTAATTATCAAAGCAAAATTTAAGTATATCATAAACCTCATAGTTATAAGGTGAATCATCAATATATTCAAGCAAACTAGCAAGTTCAAATGCACCCTTCCAAGCAATAAATTCTTCAATTTGTTCCACATCATAAAAGTCATAATTTCCTTTAACATAAGAAGATATGGTAACATTATCATTATACTCATATTGAAAAGGGAGGTGTTTATACATCTTACAGCAACAAGATTTATTAAAGCAATAAGTACCAATATAAGTAGAGCATACGTTTCTAGCAATAGTATACAATTTATCAATTTGTTTCCATAAGTGTTTCCCTTTTTGTGACAAGCGGTGTTCCTTATAATAATATTTTTGATCTTCCGTGAACCCACCTTGCCAATAAGATTCAGTTTCAAAGAAAACAACCATTGATACAAAGCATGATAAAGCAAGACAATAACAGACCGACGAAAATAACAACTAGAGTAGGAACTAATTTTTTTTGTATTTTTGATAAAGAAACAAGCAAACAAGGCGGAAATAAACTAAGCTTGAACAATAGTGATTCCAAGTGGACTTGATAAATAAAGCTATGCTCCCCGGCAACGGCGCCAGAAAATAGTCTTGATGACCCACAAGTATAGGGGGTGTATCGCAGTATTTTTGAGGGAAGTGAAACCCAATTTATTGATTTGACACAAGAGGAGGCAAAGAATATTTATAAGCCTTAACAACTGAGTTGTCAATTCACCTGCACCTGGAAACAATCTTGCTCACAACAGTTTATCAGTAGCAACAGTTTTGTAGTAGGAATAATAAAGTAGCAGCATTAGTAAAGTAAAGACAGCAGTAACAATAGCAGTAAACAATAGGATTCGAGTGCGGTAGGCATAGGGATGGATGGAAGGGCGTTGCATGGACAAGACAATTCACATGGCTATCAGAACATAGGACAATTGCAGATAAAATAAGATAAAACATCCAAGTACTAGATAATCCTAGGCATGTGTTCCATATATAGTCATACGTGCTCGCAATGAGAACTTGCACAACATATTTTGTCCTGCCAGCCCGTTTGCAGCGGGGCCTCAAGGGAACTACTGACAATTAAGGTGCTCCTTTTAATAGAGCACCGAAGCAAAGCATTAACACTCCGTGAACACATGTGATCCTCACATCAAAGCCATTCCCTCCGGTTATCCCGATTTCTGTCACTTCGGGGCCATTGGTTCCGGATAACAACGTGTGTATACAACTTGCAGATAAGACCATAAACAATACTATCATAATGAATCAATAACATGTTCAGATCTGAAATCATGGCACTCGGGTCCTAGTGACAAGCATTAAGCATAACAAGTCGCAACAAAGTCATAAAGCACCAACAAAAGATACTAGGCACCATGCCCTAACAATCTGATGCCATTACATGAACGATCTCATCCAATCCCTACCATCCCCATAGCCTACAGCGGGGGATTACTCACTCATAGATGGGGGAAACATGGATGGTCGATGGAGAAGTGATGGTGATGATGATGACGATGATCTCCTCCAATTCCTCGTCCCGGCAGGGTGCCAGAACAGAATTTCTAGTGCTGTTTCGTGGAATCTGGTGGTGGCGGCGGAGCGGAACTCCTTCTGTAAAAACGTCAAACCCCCCTGAGTTTTTAGGTCAGAAGGCATCTTATAGGCGAAGAGGGAGACCGAGGGGGTGTCTGGGGCGGCCAGACCACACCCTGGCGCGGCCAAGCCTAGCCCACGTGGCCAGGTGGTGTGGTTGGGCCCCAGCCCCACTCCGTCTCATATTCTGGCTCCGAGAGTCTTCTGGTGAAATATGATTTTTGGCTTTTGTCCCGTCCAATTCCGAGAATATTCATTTTCTGACTTTCCTGGAACCAAAAACAGCAGAAAAAAAGGACGCCTTCGACGTCGAGGAGTCACGGACCGACCATAGACCCTGTTCAATAAGTGGAACACATTAGCCGTCCGCTCTCCGGTTGGGCAGTAAGGGTCGGAGAACGTCGTTCATGGTTTGATATTCTGGTGTCCTAGGTGTAGAGGAACCACACCAATCCATCCCGAATTTGGTGGTTAAACTCTACTGCGGTGACGATACTGTAGGGGAGGTCCTGCGGTAAAATAGCTCGATGCCAGAATGATAAAAAGCTTAACAGCTCTTATTTGATTTTTTCACTATTTTAAAATACGAAAAATATCCGAATCTAAAATGCAAAGGAGATGAGGCAACAAAGAACCTAACCGTCCTCTCTGATTGACTTCATCAGAAGATTCCTATGGTCTGGTTTACCTTTCTTCTTTCCTTGGATCGATATGGTTCTTTAACAAGAGCGGAACATGTCAGGCGATCCTCGGTCGAAAGAGACTCACGAGGTGCGGGAAAGCAAGTGAACAGTCGAGTCTTTACTCGAAAGTACTAATTAGATGGGGTGCCTACCTATTAGTTACCTAACTTGGGTGGAGGATTGATTTCAGCTAGAGCTACTACTTCCAATTCCCAATAATCGATTCAATTGCACCCTGTATAGATATCAGTAGCTGATGTCGGTATCAATGATCAGATGTCGGTGAATCGATTCAGAGGCCTATTTGTAAACTAGAGAATTTCCGATAGGGGATCTGCATGATAGATCATTCATTTGACTATTATGGACCAAGGGAAGGCCACTAAAAAGACTCACCATTCTAAATCCCACTAGTAGGACAATCATCCGGCCTATCGCAGATGGCGGAAATCCAAATAATTAAATACTCGAGGCCAAGCCTAAACCACGAACTTCTTCTTACTTCGGATTGTCTTCCTTCTTTCCAAACTCTGTGAGATTAGCGTCTCTATCTTCTGCTCTACCCTCTCCTGGCGCTCCATCAACACATCCTTAGGAGCTTCATGAAGGACAAGGGTCTCTTGAATTGGTAGGCATTTCCCTCACTCGCTGCCCATGCCTCATATTAACTTTACTCTTTTCTTTGTCTTAGGCAGTTGGCACTGTGAATCTTGTTAATAGGTTAGTCCAAGAAATCATATGAAAAGTACTCCAAAGTGTGGACAGAACACAAGAAAGTAGATAAAACCAAGCATGGAACATAAAAAATTATAGATATATTTGCAATGTATCACCAGTGCTCGATAAGCTTGCAGACACGTCCAGTGTTTTGGCCACCATTTCTTCATACGGACTCCGATTGAGGTGTTCTTCAGCTCGGTTGACTCGTACGGACAAGAGATACAACACCATGGCCTTGAATCTTTAATATGAGATGATGGAATAATATGATTTTTTCCATACCTCATATGGCTAAGTCTGGTGTTTGTAACTCCTCCATATTGCATCCTCTTGGTTCCTCTTGCCATCCATTATCCATAACACCTACACACATGTTAAAGACAAGAAAAAGTAATAAAATCCTAATAAAACTAATAGTTGTGCAAAGCTCGTTTGAAAATGGAAAGAAACAGTAATCATGCATAACATGCATAGTTGTAGCAAGATGGAGAACGAGATGAGTGACAATATGAATATTTTGTATGCTTAAATATGCGTCATATTTGCACTCATCAATATCCCCAAGCTTAAACATTGATCTTCCTCGAGCAAGAGAGTTGATAACTTAATGCTACCATCTACTTACCATTGAAGATCGATGCCATGTATCCTTATTTTCCTTGCAAGATCAAAGTAAGATATAACATAATCATACAAGGCAACACAATCTGAGTTATGCCAAACCATTAGAGATCAATTACATCTTCTATGTCCCATGTCAAAAATAAATCTAGCTTGAAAGCAAACTTGTGATCCTCCTATTGCGTCTTTTATATTTTTGTATCCTCACTTTCGTAAGGTAGAATCTTAGCACTAACAAGTGTCAAATACAAATCGAAATAAAGTATATCTAACCAATCATGTCATCTAGGCATGGGGCAGGGGGACTTGCCCCCAAGTTGGTGGGGTGACGGCCAATGGTGGAACCCACCCCCTCCCCAAGGCACCTTTCTCTACACCCCTTCTAGGGTTTATCCCTTTAGCGCATGGGCCTATGGCCTATGTCACTCTGTCCTATGTAGGCCGCAGTGCCCCCTTTCAGGTCCATGTGGCCCCTCCAGACAGCTGGGCCCAAACATGGGACCCTCGAAACCTTCCCGATAGAATACCGTAAAAATCTCGAACTTCTCTAGAACCCTTAAAACCACTTTCCTTATATGAATCTTTATTGCCATACCATTCTGAAGCTCCTCGTGATCTTCCGGGTCCCATACGATATTATGAATCAATATTTTCTCTCACCATCAAGAATATCCCATAACTACCCTAGCATCACTAAACGTTAAATGTCTGACCCTATGGGTTCAAAAATATGCAGACATGATCGAGACACCTCTCCCATTAATAACCATTAGGGGGACCTGGATGCCCATAATGACTCCCACACATTCAAATAATATCATTATCGGTTGAACCATGATTTCGAGGATTCCATCCCCTTGTCTCGTGATATTTTACTTGCCCGAGATTTGATTATCGGCATCTCCATACCTAGTTCAATCTCATTCTTGGCAAGTACTCTTTAATCGTTTCGTAATATACCATTCCTTGTGATCAAACTTTTTGGTCACATGCTTGAAGAAATATAGAATGTGCGTTACCAAGTGGGCCCAGAGTATATATTTTCGTCACATGGATGGACAAACCTAGTATTGATTCATACAGCTCAATACTTTTCGAGATACCCAAAGGACACCTTTATGATCACCCATTTACGAAGTGATAGTTGATTCCCTCAGAGTATTCTTCTAGTACTTGGGAGTAACATAATCTCATGGTGTGAGGAACATGATAATAGAGACTAAACAACTATACAATTTAAATATTGTGAGACGATCTAATTGCTTTGCTTAGTTTGGATCGGTCCATCGTGTCATTATCCTATTGGCGTGATCCAATTATTCATTGAAAACTCGTGTCCATGGTTAGAAAACCGTAACCATCATTAATCAACGGGTTAGTTTAGTAGAGGCAGTGGCGGAGCTAGCGGAATGAGCTAGCCTGGGCAAAGTATTAAAGGACTACTGGACCATGGTTGTTTTCCCATTGAAACTCTCACTAATTTCTCATTATAGGATAAAATCCAATGAGGGATACTAGGCATAGCCCGGGCAACTGCCCAGTCTAGCTGGGCTAAAGCTCCACCACTGAGTCGAGGCTTTGCTAGGGACACAATGTTTTTTATGAAACCACACAAGTAATATGCCTCAAGTTAATAAAATTTTAGCATGAAATATAAACATTAATCCTGAATAGGAAATATGATAATGACAACTTATTATTGGCTCTAGGGCATACTTCCAACATCTTTGTGGGGTAGGTTTAGTTTGGAGTTTTTAGGCATATATTTTCAACAGATATATGCGTTTGTAGAATACCCACTAGAGTTTCAGCTTGAATAGTTGCAAATTATGTTTTGAAGTACGTTATACTAAAATGAATCCAAACTAATTTATGATTATTGGATATGTTATGGCATATACATATGTCAATATTTTAAGAGAATCTATAAGAATTGGTTTTCTTATAATATGTATAATACTTATGCTTTTATGCGGTCTACAATATAAAGTGCATAGAGAGTCAATACACGGATACGTGAATGAACTTTGCGACAGATGACAACCCATTTTGAAACGGAGCAGTGGCATATCTGCCAAGCGTGCAAGTTGGGTTTACGCGCCAAGTGTATGAATCATAAGAAATGACTCCAAAGAGAAAGAAATGGAAAATAGTCTATTCTAATAATTTATATACGAATCGCTTTTAGATGGAACTTATCAATTTCACATTTCAATGACGTGTATACCAGACTCCATATAGAGAAGAATTGTGTTTTTGAAACATGGTAGAGATCATAAATTCGTGATCCAAGATGTTTCGAGACTTATTGTGTCTATTTCCAAGTTTAGTTTTTTTTAGTTTAACCTCTAGCATGAACATGCAAATTGTGGGATGACATAATAGAGAATAATTAATATGGTGCTTTTATTCAGAATATTCATGAATTCCTTTTAACTTATTTCTTGAAAGTTGTCAAAATCCTACAAGAAGAAATTGATGGTTGATTCCATCTGATTGACCTATATCTTATAATATACCAAGCCTGGTTGTTCTTGAGGAAGTCTTGGAAAGGCAAAGCAATTATCTTTCTCGTAATATACTATTGTATATCCATTTGCAAGTAAAAATATCATATATGTTGTATTTACTTTTTTAGGGTGATCTTTGAATCTAACCGAACTCAAGGAAAACACGTATATTCAAGGGGCTGCGCGAAAATAGTGTTTGGTTGATGTTCATAAAGAGACCAACAAAATAGACCTGCTAACCGCATGGGTAGTTGTACACCATGTGTATATGGTGATTTAAGCAATATGAACCTATTTTAGCCATGTGAGTTTACTTTTACCAAAACTAATTCGAAAGAAAATTCTGAAACCACTTTTGTACACCAGAAATCTGTGTTCTACTAGAAAAAACAAGATGAAATGCGCTCATACCGCTTAAATCGCCGTATAGCGTATGGGTGTATAGCTACCTATGCGGTTAGTAAATGCACTCTCAAGATAGTAAAGTTATTGAATCAATAGCACATTACTATACTTAAAAAAAAATAGCACATTACTATGTATAATCTTCTCCAAAATTGGTTGTAGTATTACATGTGCTCAGAGTAGTTGTCTCTGAATATTGGGTATCAACTGTCAAACTAGAAAAAATACTTTATGAAATGGATAACATATTCAAAATTGTACATGTATAGGTTACACATCTTCAACTATAACTAGAATGGATGTACTCAATCAAATTAAGCAAAGATATAATCAAGAAGCTACACAACAAATAACTTTATTTTATGTCCTGAAGCAAATATATACGTAAAAATGGGGAAAAATATGATCATTGTGTGTTTGAGATTCCTCTTAAAATAAGCGTCAACACTCTATCATTTATATATATATATATATATATATATATAGATAGATAGACAAATGGAAAAAATATACAAATATACATATGTCTTGATACATTGTATCTTAGGTACTAAATACATGTCTAGACTCAACTCTTAAATGGGTATGGTCTTCTAGGGTATGGCAAATACTCCATTTAAAGAGAACTACCCCAATGCATTGTATCTACACATGCTTATTATTTGATCAAACATGCAACACTTTTATTAAGACAATTGAATTTAATTGATAGTAGATTGTATCGATCTATTTGTTGAATTCTATGAAGAGATGGCTTCTTGAATAGGAGATGGTTACATCTTCTCTTCCCATCAATTATAGGCCACACAAATATAAATCTGATGCAAAGTGCTAAAAGACAAGACCATAGTGGGTGTTTTGTGAGAGGCCAACGGTTTGATTTTCAATAGCTTTATGAGATAAATAACAGAATATATCTCATATCTCGTGATAAGAGACTTATCTAGGTTAACATACAATACTTCGCCTTTCTTTATTAATCAACTTAATGGGGTCATTATGCCTACTCAAATTCATAAATTTCATATTTGTCCTATAAATTTATGGAAAACCCCTACGGATTCTTCCATTCACATGGTTGTAAAAATACAAGAATAGGAAAACACAAGAGTATGATAGATATGCACATCCAAAACAAAAGATTCAAAATTACATGAATGTTTCATATGAGTTGTTTGAATAAACAAATGGTAAAACCACATGAATTCCACTAATGATGCTCAAACACTAACAAGATGGGTCCCATACTTCTCGTGCTTTGTCTCGAACTTACACATAGTAAACAAAAAAATAGATTTTAATGGATGTTAAAACTTCTACATCTTTCTTTGGAATGTCATTCAAAGGATTTTTTTCCCGTTCTTTTCTTTTGCTTCATTCTTACGGATCAAAGTATGATACACGGCAAATCCTAGAGGAAGCACAATTCTTTGTTTCCCTACTTTTTTCCTCCAAATCAATGAGGTCCTTATAATTTTTCGTATTGGTAAAAACAAGGCCCAACTCAATCTTCAAGCTTGGTCCACCCCTGTCCTTGTTAACTTAGCTTCCATGTTAGCACTTTTCCTAATTGACATGTTCTACACATGTGATATACAACTGGCATCATCGTACGAGAAAGGGTTATTGAACCTTGCTAATTAATGAAACAATCCAACAAGTTAGGAGACCTTGTTGTACACATTCCCTTTCAAAGGAATGTGGATCCAGTTTTGGTCGTTTTAGTTCATATTAATGATGGCAATCCAACAAGTTATGTTATTTTGAGATGCAACTTCTTTACAACAACAACACAAGTTCATTGGAGATATATATATTTTCTACCATGCATGCTAGCCAGTCGTGGATGGATCCATTGTCTTTTGCCGTCTAGAGATTCGTGTGAGGTTTCCTAGTTTGGGGACACTTGTCTTGTTTCAAACTCCTAGTTTGGGGTAGTATTATTTAATGTTTTATCGGGCTTCTTCTTGTTTCAAAGTGTAATTTTTCGCCCGGCAAAGGAAGAGTGCACCATAGGGTCTTGTTCTAGTTTTATAGGGTATTTTTTTCAGAGTTATCTTTATGTTTCGCCGTGAAGCAGTAAAATCCGAGTGCAGGAGTCTCTAACCATACACGTTAGCTATTATATGTACGGCAGAAAAGCATTTCTGACCTTCATCTATCGTCTTCACGATTTAATCAGCGCAGATGCGCAAAGAGGGTCACGCATGGCTGAGTGCGGGAACTAGCAGATAGGCAGATTCGCATCGGCATGACGCATCACGCCCATGTGCGCACACCACTCTGACTTTGCACTTGAAGCAGGAATCCATCGATGGGGTCACCGCATATACCAAAGCGCCTGGCCACCGCGGCCTTTGACCTCAGCTCCGACGAGGACGATACCATTCCCTGCTCCCAGCGACGATGTCGATACACCCGGCCTTATCGCCGCCTCCTCTTTCCCCCGTTCTCCAACCCAGGCCCCCCAGCTAGCCATCGCCATGCCGCCCGAATATCCCACCCAACCTCCGTCTTTCCGTGATTCCAACAGCTTTCGTCTGCTCGACGAGTCAACAAGTGGCACCGGGGCTGTTCGAGTGAAGCAATGATGCACGTAGAAGGATCCAGTTCTTTCAGAAAAGATGGGAGGGGGGAGGATCCTGCTGGCAACTTGAGGTGTTTCGTCAGCTCACAGGAGTTGGAGGAGTTTGCGACGACACAAACACCAGCCGCATACGTCGCGCGGTCTACGCACGGCAAGCCAGCGCACGGCATGGCCGGCGCATCTACGGTTCTAGCATTTTATCTGCAATGACTGGAGTGTGACTGTGTAGATAGTATGCGTGTGGTCCGTGTCGTGTGGAGACCGGCCTAAATACGCCTATACGGCACGCGGCTGGACTGAATTCGCTTTGGGGGTTTGTTCCAGGAAGTTGGCCGAACTGTTCTTGCTTCTTGCCTGATGATTCGGCGCCTGTCGTGCCCCTATTGGCCGGTTCGGAGAGTTCAGACGCGTGATGATCACCAGCTCGATTCTATCCAGACCGAGCTTAACCGAGCCACTGATGAGCCAAGTAGGAGTGACACGCGTCTGGGCGCGCCACACGAGCATGACACTTCGGCGCCGCCCTAGCAGCAGTGGAGACCGGAGACTGGATCACGATATTATCTGGAGTGGATCAGTTGTGTGATCCTGAAAGAAGGCGCCGCTTTTGAAGAACGCAGAGAACATCAGGAGAGGGAATTCTTCGGAGCATGATGCAAACTCGCACGCACCCGGCCCGAGGTTCATCCTTATCCCATTTAGCCCAAGATTCCGGCGCTCTCAGATATCATCCTGTCAAGTGTCGAGGTCAAAGCTCCAATCAAGCCAAGCACGGTCAGACGCAATGGCGCGCGCTTGGGGGGCAGCGGGGGTCTCGACGTGAGACCGGCAGCCTCCGCGCGTCTATCCACACGGCCGATTCGCTCCCGATCGCGATCTTTTTCACTTACCGCAGCAGCGTCGCGCTAAGCTTCACGCTCGCTTTAGCGGCCCAATAATTCGGCCTCGCATCTTTCCGGCGAACAGGTATCACGCACGGTGGCAGGTGAGGTCCAGGCCGACGTGTCAACGATGCGGCGAGATACGTGCGTGGGGCCGCCGCCGCCGCCCCCACGCGCGCGCGCTTTCTATCCTGTTCGCCACGGACGGCGACGGCACGGGCGCCGGTGACGACGCCAAGTGCGGATGCCGCCGGTGCTGCTGCGGCCTGCGGGCGGGGCGGGCGGGACCTGAACCCGTCACTCTCCTGGGCTGGGGGTCGCACAGCGAAAAGGGCGGAGATCAGATTAGTATGCTCAGGATAAAGCGAAGAGCGAGTGAGGGAATTATTTGTGGATCGGGAAGTAACGTCGCGTCCATGGTCGACACGACAACTTGCTGCATGCCGCTTTCGAGATAAGAAACAAATTCAACGCCATCCAAGCTTGTTGGTGAACGAGGTAGAAAGGTCGTAGGAGACGTCTGATCTTGGGAGCGAGGATGGCGATGAGCAGAGTACGGAGCAATATCGTAGTCAATGAGTCTCGTGTAGCCAATAGTACAAAAGTTTATCTATACCCGTACCCACGGGTATAACTCTTTACCGAGAAAATGACAAAAAATACCACATTTTAGCACAAGGAGACACAAAATCACCACATTTATTTTTTGACACATAAATACGACTTTTAAGGTCAGGTTGTGACACAGAGCACTGATTACTTGCGGTTAGCAGTCTATCCACGTTTCTGATATGTGAGACCCGCTATCAATGCACACGTGGCAGGGACGGAAGGACAAACCAGACGGCGCGTGTTAGGGCATTGTTTTTTGTCATTTTCTCACATACACAGGCATACACAATGTTGGTAAGTTCCATCGATCGTTGACATGAACAACCAAGCTGGATCGTAGGCCACTATACGACCATATCGTCTAACAAACGCGCGGCCTCGGCGGTGCCAATCCGGCGGCTCTAGTCCGTGGCTACTTGATGCCGCCGTCGAGCGCGGCTGACAGGCTGTGTCGTCGGATTGATGACAAGTACGCCATGAGGGGGTTCTTAAGACGTGTGGAAGAGAGGCGTATGAGACGTACGGTGTTCCGGAATGGTGAGCACACAAGTTTACTCAGGTTCGAATCCGCCGGCTTTGGACGGATCCTACTCCTGCTAGCAATCCAGTAATACGGCAGAGCCGGAATATGGGTTATAAGGGTTTTGCCTGTGCGAGTTGAGATTGTAGATTATTGTGAGGGTGTCCTAAAGGCTCTCCCTAGGCCGGCTTATATAGATATTCGGCCTAGGGTTTACAGGAGAGATCTATCCGGCTACGACTAAGAGTCGGTTATAGAGTACACATTTAACTACAAGTAATGATATGGGCCTATGTCGGTAAGTCTTCTGGGCCTTCCCGTAGCCGAATGGGACTCCGTCTCTTCTCCCTGACTAGACCGCCCGTGAAGCAAAACTCTAACCAGAAGTGGGCCACCCTGGTCAGTGAGGCACAGTAAGGATACCCGGAAAGTATATCCCCAACAGCAGGCCCCGGAAGCCTCCATGATCCAAAGTCGGATTTTATCATCGTCTAGCTTGATCTTCGGCTTGCAGAATCATGAAGGGTTCCTGAAACTTCAAAAAAGAAAGGAGTAGATCCGAGTCTCAAATGAGCCGGACCTATGAATATGTTACTCGGGTTTACAGCTCGATATTCAAATTAAGCCGGAACTTGGTCTCTGGCGTAACATGACACTACTCATGGTCAAGTCACGTCACTGGCAGACATTTCCTATCAGCATGATCGTTGGTGGGTCCGCCTTTCACGGAACCGAGGCGCCGTTTCAATGCGTGCATGGAGATCGAGGCGACGTAATCATCGCGTGAGGGTTTCCCAGCTCCTTCCACGACACGTGGCACGTTCACTGTAGCATTTACACGAATCTTGACGCGGCTGGAGAATATAAGTGGTGAGGATCTCTTTCCCCATCTTCTTCACCAACACTTGCGCCATTTTCTTCTCCCCTACGCCTCCCCACGAACCTAGAGCTCCTCTGCTCCTAAAAAACTTCCAGCGCTGCCCATCTAAGGTCACTGGTGCACACAGAAAATGGCTTCAACATCATCCTCCGGTACGGCGGCGACAACATCGACGGCAGCGGCGGAGGAGAAGGAGAGCAATCGTGGGGTATGGATCCCGTGCGTTCTCGACAACGAGAAGCTCCGCGTCGTGGAAGAAGAAGGGCTACTCCGCGCCGGAGATTGGCGAAGCGGCTTCGGGAAACCATCCCCAGCCTTCGCAACGGCGAGCGGGTTCACTTCGGCACTCACCTCGACAGAGGTTTGAGCTTTCCTTCCTTAGATTTCTTATCTGAGGTTGTAGATCATTACGGAGTTCAACTCCATCATCTCCCCCCGAACTCCATCTTAGAGATGAGCGTGTACGCATCTTTGTGTGAGGGGTATCTCGGCATTAGGCCAAGCCTCATTCTTTTCCGGTATTACTTCCATGTCCGGAGAAATTCCATCGCTGCCGGTAATCCTTATATTACCGGCACTATTAGTTTTTCGGTTAGGCGAGAGCGCGTCTATCCTCGGATTATGGCTAGTGAGTCGGTCAAACAATGGTCGTCCACTTTTTTCTATCATAAGGATATTCCCGCTCCCGACAAAGCTACTTCTTTGCCAGCTTTCATCGATGGTGCCGCCATGCCCCAAGATTCCTGGGACGCAAATGCGCCAGCTCTCAGTGACGATCTTATTCTTTCCAAGAGGCGGATCGAGTATTTGATGAAGCACAAGGGCCTGAGAGGGTCCGATTTAGTTCACTGTTGGGTGGCACGCCGGATCCAACCTCTCCAACATCATGGAGATCGACTGATGCACTCCATCACGTCGTCGAAGAAGGATTCCCTCCGAATCAGCTCCAAGGCCTACTCGGCAAGAGATTATGTATGCCAAATCAAATGGCTGATTAGGGAGCGGATTGAGAGGAAGATTCCGGAGCTGTCCTTGGACATGCATACGTCAAAAAATCCCATAGTGCCAGTAAGCTTCCAGCAACAACTTGTATTATGTGCTCATCTTTATATTATTTTGCAATACTGAGATATCTCTTCTTTTCAGCTTGCCGACCTCCCCGAGTTAGAGCTTGCTCCGGTCGAGGGATATCCTCCTGAGTTTTCTCAGGATGAGGGAGAGTTGGTTCCAGTGCCGGATGTTATTCCTCGGAAGCGCAAAGCTCCAACAATGGCCATTGGCACAAAGGAAGTGCCCGTTGTGAAGAGGTAATCTTTCCTCACAAGATCTTTGTACTATAGGTCTTAATTCTTTCCGAGTTGTAATAGTTTCTGTTCTATTACCTTCTCAGAGCTAAACAGCTCACCAAGGGCAAAGGGAAAGGGGTTGTCTCGAAGCCTCTACGCCAGTCGAAGCTGAACTTGGCTTCTCCTGCCGTAGCTCCTCCGACTCCTGCCCCTCAGCCTTCTGCAGCACCGGAGATTACTCCATCTGCAATCGTTGTACAAGATCCGGCTCAATCGGTAGAGCCAGTGATCCTCGGATCATAGACTGACGTCACCATGGGTGACTCAGGTTTTGACAAGGGTGAACCCTCTTCGGGTAATGATCCCTCAGCAGATATTTTTGCCGACAATCTCCTGAGCAATCCAGTACTTGCCAAATTTGGCTTCTCTCAGAAGTCTGCGGAGGAAATCCAGCGGCTAGCCCGGCAATGCCTGGAAAGCCGGACTATCTCTGCCGAAGAAGAAGCACAAGAAGCAGGCACTCTGATCTTCTTGAACAAGTTTGTCTTCGCGACGAGAAGCTGAGGACTGGCGAGCTTCCAACTGCACCAGTGGTCCCCCTAACCCTCGTCGAGAAGGTTACCACTGAAGTGAATGCAAGTTTGAACAAACTTACTCGTGAACAATATGTAAGTTGGAATTCCAACTCACGTTTTTCCTTATTTCATATCATATCCTCTAGCCCCCAAGCATGAAGCTGGACAGACAAATCTGGATTTATGCTTCCTTAGGATGCCAAAGAATGAACTAGTGTAACCCTAAGGCTCGTGCTGATATTAGTAAAAATATTAGCACGAGTCTTTGGTAGACTTCTGACTCTGGGTATTCTGACTTACAGAAAATATATTCCTTTAACCAGGATTTATTGAAGAATATTTGTAACAAGCGGAAAGAAATCAAAGCTCTCCGACTTGAAAATGCACAAATGAAAGTTTCCAGGGATGAGGCTGAAGGTAAACATTCCAGAACTCAAACCTTGTCTTGTATTCCATAGTCAAATTTTTGTTCAACTCTTGTTCTTTTGATTTCTAGCACTGGTAAAACAGTCCTGTGCTATGATTGAAGAGGCCGAGAATCTTAAAACCCTGGAGGTGGAAAACAAGGACCTCTGCCAAGAGCTGAATAAGCTTAAGGCGGATCATGAGAAGAGCATTTCTCAAGTTCTCGAGGCCTCCTCCATGGATACCGAGGAGCGTGATCGCAAGATTGCGCTCCAAGATAAGAAAATCTCGGATCTCAACAATGACTTGTTCAGAGAGAGGGACATTGCCGAGGCACTCCGGGCTGAACTCCAGAGTCTTCGGGAGGAGAAGACCAAAGTCGACGATGTCATCTTTGGTATGCTTAACTCTTTCTGACTTATCTGCATCTTCCAACTCTTTGGAGTCCGGATTTTAACCCCTTTGCATTGAATGCACAGGTCTCTGAACTTACTAGACTCAGCCTCTGCCGAATCTCGCACCAGCCGGCTTACTCAAGTCGGTGATTTGCTGCATGACTTCCGCCAATACATCGAGGATATTGGCGAAGTACTCAAAGTTCCGGACATGCATAGCATGTCTGGCTTTGAAGTGCGAGATAAGGCCAAGGAGATGCCCCAGCTCATTCAGGACTGGAACATGTCCTACGCGCGAACCGCAGCGCAGAACGCTCTCACCATGGTCATGAGCCACCATGGAAGCATGGAGATCTGGCAAGTGACCAGAGGGTATTCTACTGTGGATGAAGACAGCCAGAAGTAGGACATCAAAGCCATCATGGACTCCTGCGCTGGATACGGGTGTCATGTGGCTGACTTGACCAGCTATGATACTCCCTTCTTCACTCGCGTAGAGACGCCTCCTCCGCCCGCCGAAGAAACCGGAGAAGATTCCGACGACGAACAAACCATCTCGGATTTGAATGTCTTGGAAAGATATCGAGGCGAGGCTGATGTTTCCAGTGAGCCGACAACTCGTTCTTCCCCTGCATCATAGAGCATCAGAACAAAAATTGTATTATTTTGAAAACAATCCGGGTTGTAAATAAGTAGTATGGTACTTTTTGCTAGTGCTAAGTTTAAATATATCTATTTAGCACTTTTGGTTTTACATTTTTTCGTGCCTGAAATATTTTCATAAGCACTTATGTTTTTCGTCTATACTTATTGTTTATCTGGCTTTGTGCCTCGTCCCTTTCATGAGCCGGCCAACCTTTAGCACAGAAACTTTGCCAAGCAATGGAGCTCAATTGCTAAACCAGTTTAAACTCGGAAACAAAGCCGACCTCCAGTACCAATAATTCACTACTCGAAAGTGCCCGCATCCAGCAATCAGACAAATAACCAAAGTATAGACTAGAAAATTTAGATTTATACCCGAAGGTAGCAATTTTAGAATTGGAAATCTAAACCAGAACAATCATGAGCATAAAGTACTTTCAAGTATTCTGGGATTTTTGACTGTGACATGGTCATTCAGAAATAAGATGGTAAAAACTTCTCAGATTTTTTTTGAGGCAACTAACACTTTATTTCTCACTGAACATGTACACATATATGATTACAAAGAAAAATAAACTAAGAATAAAAGGGACGTAGCTGAGCAATATTGCATGGTCTGTCTAATTCATTTGGGTCTGTACTACCTTCAGCTCTCTTTCTTTTCTTAGTAGCAGGTCTTTCTTTGACTGGCCGCATATCAGTTAAGTAGTAAGAACCATTATGCATTACTCGACTAACTAAAAATGGCCCTTCCCATATTGGGGAAACTTTGTGCTTTCTTTGCTGCACAAGCCGAAGAACCAAATCGCCCTTATTGAAAGACCGGTTTCTGACTCTCTGGCTATGATATTTGCGTAACTTTTGCTGATAGGCTGTTGATCTCATCTCAGCAATGACGTGAACTTCTTCGACTAAGTCAAGATCATTTTGTTGAGAAATTTCGGCATCCTCTTCAATATACGCGCCACTCTAGGAGAAATGTGAATCAAATCACTAGGAAGAACTGCTTCTACGCCATAGACCAAGAAGAAAGGTGTGTATCCGGTTGACCTGTTCGGAGTTGTTTGTAAGCTCCATATTACAAAGGGTAATTCCTCTGCCCAAGCCCCTGCATCACGTCGTAGTGGTGCTTTGAGTCTTGGTTTTAGGCCTTGTAGGATTAAACCATTTTCTCTTTCGACTTGTCCATTAGCTTATGGATGCACGACTGACGCAATGTCAAGCTGGATATTTTGTTCATTGCAGAATTCGGCAAGCTCTCCCATAGAGAAATTACTCCCGTTGTCCATGATAATGCTATGCGGATAACCGTATCGGATTATGACATCCTCGAAAAATCTTCTGGTTTTTGCTCCATCACAACTAGTGACGGTTTTAGCCTCAATCCATTTTGTGAATTTATCCACCATCACTAAGAGATGAGTAAATCCACTTGGAGCCCGTTTAAACGGTCCTACCATGTCAAACCCCCACACCGCGAAAGACCATGTTATAGGTATTGTTCGCAGCTGATCAACCAGAACGTGAGCTTGTTTGGCATATTTTTGGTAGCCCTTGCACGTCTTGACCAGCCGTTCGGCATCTGCCTTGGCTGTAAGCCAGAAAAAACCATGTCGGAAAGCTTTTGCCACTAGAGATTTGGTTGCAGCATGGTGACCACACTCGCCTTCGTGGATCTCTCGTAAGATTTCCACTCCTTCTTCCGGAGATACACAGCGCTGAAAAACCCCAGATGCACTCTGCTTATAGAGCTCACCACCAATTATAGTGTAGGATTTTGCTCGTCGGATGATCTGCCGGCTCAGAACTTCGTCTTCGGATAATTTTCTGTCTACCAAGTAATCAAGGTAGGGTTGAGTCCAGCTGGGAATCATAGCCAGAACTGCTACTAAAGGTGAGTCGGATTTGGTCGGATATTCCTCGTCCACTCCTTTTATAGAGGGAACTTTGAGGTGCTCTAAAAAAGCGCCATCCGGAACCTTTTTCCTGGCAGAGCCTATTCGAGATAGTGCATCTGCTTCCTCATTTTATGTTCGAGGGATGTGTTGAACTTCAAACCCTTCAAACGATTTAGATAGTTCATCCACGACAGCCCTATATGCTGCCATGTGCTTGTTTGCCTTACAGATATCCGACACTTGTTGGGCAACAAGATCTGAATCTCCATAACACATTAAACGTCGGATGTCGATGTCCTTAGCAATCCAGATTCCATGCAATAGTGCTTCATACTTGGCAATGTTATTTGTCGTCGTGAAGTGGATCTGCAGTACATAGAAAAGTTTATCTCCCTGGGGTGATTTGAGCACCACGCCAGCCCTCGATCCCCCGAGCGCCTTAGACCCATCAAAATGCAAGGTCCAGTATTCCGACTCTAGTAGGGTCATATTCTCCATTGTCTCTGTCCAATCAGCAACAAAGTCAGTGAGGATTTGGGATTTGATTGCTGTACGAGGTTTGTACTCAATGTCGAAAGCTGAAAGCTCTATGCCCCATTTGGCGACGCGTCCTGTGGCGTCACTATTGTTGATTATGTCTCTCATGGGAGCTGTGCTCAACATGGTAATTGGATGCTCCTGAAAATAATGCCGCAACTTACGAGATGCTAAGAACACACCGTAAGCTAGCTTTTGATAGTGCGGATACCGCTGTTTTGATTCAGTTAAGACCTCGCTGAGGTAGTAAGTCGGGCGTTGCACCATGTGTTCCTGATTTTCCTCCGGTCTCTCCACCACCATGATGATACTGACGACCTTGTTTGTCGCAGAGAGATAGAGCAACATCGGTTCGTGTGGTTCCGGTGCTGCAAGGATGGGAGCAGATGAGAGTACTGCTTTCAGGTCTTGTAGCGCAGCTTCAGCTTCGTCGGTCCAAACGAATTTCTTGGTCTTTTTCAGGAGCTTGTATAGTGGTGCGACTCTTTCACCGAGCCGGCTTACAAACCGACTGACTGCGGCAATGCAACCAGTTAGCCTTTGAACGTCCTTCAGGTGGGTTGGCCTGGAAATATTGAGTATAGCCTTGATTTTGTCCCGGTTTACCTCTATGCCTCTTTGAGACATGATAAAACCTAACAATTTTCTGGCTAGAATTTCAAAGAAACATTTCTTCGGGTTAAGCATCATGTTGTATTTTCGTAGATTCGCGAACGTTTCCTCCAAGTCGGAAATCAAGGTTTCCTTCTTTTTGGACATCACCGCAATATCGTCCACATATGCATGTACATTGCGTCCGATTTGGTCGTGGAGGCAACGCTGCATAGTGCGTTGGTACGTAGCTCCTGCGTTTTTGAGCCCAAAGGGCATTGTAACGAAACATAAGGTTCTGAAGGGGGTTATGAATGAAGTTTTGACTTTGTCAGATTCCTTCATCCAGATTTGGTGATAACCGGAATATGCGTCGAGAAAACATAGAAGTTCCGAGCCTGCCGTAGAATCGATAACTTGATCAATCCTAGGCAGAGCGAACGGATCTTTGGGACAAGCCTTGTTCAAGGTAGTATAATCAACACACATCTTTAAATCAGTGGTGTCCTTTTTAGGGACCATTACAAGATTGGCTGACCACTCAGTGTGGATGACCTCTTCTACGAATCCGGCTAACTCGAGCCGGGCTAGTTCCTTAGCTATTGCCTTATGCTTTTCATCGCCAAAACATCGTAGGGACTGTTTGATGGGTTTAGCGTTCGGGTGTACATTTAGAGAGTGCTCGGCAAGTTCCCTAGGTACTCTGGTCATGTCAGATGGCTGCCATGCAAAGATATCTTGATTTGTTTGGAGGAACTTGACGAGCGCGCTTTCCTATGCGCTATCTAGGCCTACGCCTATCTAGGTCACCTTGGAGGGGTCATCATCCTTCAATGGTGTCTTCTTCGTCTCTTCCGATGCCTTAAACTCCGGATTCGGCTTTGTCACCTCCTTCTTCGTCACCGGCATCTCGGATGGATCGATGGTTTTCTTGATCTCCTGGTACTCCTGTGCGTGCAACACGACTTCAGCAAAGGCAGCATTTCCGTCCTCACACTCTCGCGCCTTCTTCGGGTCTCCCCTGAGGGTGATCACGCCGTTGGGACCTAGAATTTTCATTATATTGTAAATGTAACACGGACGAGCCATAAAAGCCTAGTAAGCCGGACGTCCGAATATAGCGTGGTACGTGCTCTTGAACGGGACCCCTTCAAAGGAAAGTGCTTCCGTCCGATAGTTCTTAGGAGTTCCAAAGGTCACATCCAACGTGATTTCTCCCAGGGAATTTGCTTGTCTTCCTAGGACAACTCCGTGAAAGATCACAAAGCTGTAATTCAGCTGGGTCTCCAAGATCTTCATCCGGTGTAGTGTTTTGACATATAAGATGTTAATGCTGCTACCGCCGTCCATGAGAGTCTTGGAGAAACCATAGCCATCAATAAGCGGATTGACGACTAAGGCGTATTTTCCTCGCCTGTACAACTTAGGCGGATGATCAACACGGTCAAAGGTGATTGCCACTTCCGACCAGTCCAAGAATTGGGGGACAGCTGAAACAGTTGCGTTGAGCTCATGCAGAACTGCTTTCTTGACCTTAGCGGGTTGAGATCCGAGGAAGGTGACGTAAGTGTCCTTCTTTGCCGGGAAGTTTTTCTTTCCCCCCGGCTTGGGGTTTGAAGCATCATCTTCCTCCATGTAGGAATCTTCCTTGGTCTCTTTATCTTTTTTAGGATTCTTCTTTCCCTTCTTCTGCTTAGCCCTATAGCCAGTAGTATCATCCTTCTTGATGTCGTCATTAAAATGACACTCGGCGATTGTGTGAGACGAGCACCCATTGGCATCTAAGTGATGCACACATGGGTTATTGGCAATGTCGGCCCAGGAGTAGGTTTTGCCAGGTTGCTGGTCTCCTCTACCTTGGACTCTTGATGTCCCATGACCGTGTCCACGGCCACCGCCGTGCCCTCCTCGTCCTATAGACCCGAAAATAGCAGTGACCACTGCCGTTTCCGTGTTGGGCTTTTTCCTCCGAGGTATTCTTGCGCTTCTGAGCTTGCTGCTTTGGTTGTTTTCCCGACTGTGGAACAACTAGGACGTTCAGTGATCCCTCTGCATCGTCGTCAACATCTGCATATTTACTCATTGTTTCTATCATCTCTCCCAAATCAGTTACCTTGTCGCACTTCAAGCGATGACATAGTAGACCAATTGGGAGTCCAGCAATGAAAGCTTCAATCACAGTTTGGTCATTTACCCCTTCACAGGAGTTCTTAGTGTCGATCCAGCGTCCGAGGTAATCTCGGCAAGTTTCCCCGGCTCTCTGGGTGAAACGTTGTATGTCTCCTACCGTACAGGGCCTCCGATATGTGCCTTGAAAATTCCGAAAGAACACGCTTTGCATGTCATACCAGTTGTGAATGGTGTTCACGGAAGTTCATTGAGCCATGATCGTGCCGTCTTCCACAACATGAGTGGGAGATATCGGGTTGCGACCAGGCTGTTTCCGCCTTTGGCGATGCAGCAAGCTTGGAAAAAGTTCCGGAGCCAAGTATCTGGTCGAGCTATGCTGTCATAGGCTTGGATGTGTCTTGAGATAGCGAATCCTTCTGGGAATTTTGTTGCTCTTATGCATGGTCCAAAGCATTTTGGGCCCATGTATATATCATCGTTTTTGTAGCGCCGCGCCTCTATGTTGGAGTTAATCATGTGCCTCGCGTCACTTGGGGACAGAGATCGTCCTGATTGATGGCTATGGCTGTGATGCCTTGGAGCCGGACTTCGGCTTCTGCCACCACCTCCTCCGCCACGACGCCCTCCCTGGCCTCCTTGAGAGCCATTGTGATGGCTACTTGGTGGAGAGGGTGGAGCAGCTGGATTGTTTCCGGCTGAACGTCGGCCTCCGTCCGGAGCGTCATTATTCCGGCTCCAGGGAGGGTCTTCATTACGACGAGCCCCCTGCCGGCTTGACTCGGCATGGTGTCCGTCATTCCTTCGTCTGTCATTCCATTGAGGCGGGGTTTGATGGCTCTGTGTATGGCGCCAGAAAAATGCTGGAGCGGTGTTGATGTAGAGCTTGTTGGGAACCCCAAGAGGAAGGTATGATCAGCACAACAACAAGTTTCCCTCAGTATGAAACCAAGGTTTAATCGAACCAGTAGGAGCAAGGAAACACCCCAAAGGTGTTGCTAGCTGAGCCTTGGCAGGGCGCACTACCGGTGCTAGTAGCAACGTGGAGACCTGCACAACACAACCATAAAACTTTGTCCCCAACTTGTGATGAGGTTGTCAATCTCACCGTGTTTCGCTGAAAACAAAGGATTAAATGTATCGAATGGAAAGAAATAATAGTTTGCAGAAAGTAAACACAAAGCAGTAAACAGTTTATAGATTGTATGTAAATAAAAAGGACCAGGATCCATAGTTCACTAGAGGTGGCTCTCCTTAGATAGATAACATGCCGGGTGAACAAATTACAACGGGGAAATTGACAAACATCGAGAAAGCAATACATGCATATACTAATCATCTTGACTCCTTTGAGACTTGATTGGGCATTACAACATTATACATAGACCGCCATCCAACTGCATCTATGACTAATAATCCACCTTCAGGTTATCATCCGAACCCCCTCCAGTATTAAGTTGCATGCAACAGATTATTGCTTTACGAATTGCATGTAAAGTAAACAATACGATTGTTCTATGAACAAAGGATCGTTGTTTTATCCCTAGTAGCAACAACACATCTAGTACCTTAGAGATTTCTGTCACTTCCCCAGATTACCAGAGGCATGAACCCACTATCGAGCATAAATACTAACTCTTGGAGTTGCTAGCATCTACTTGGCCAAGATAGCTACTAACAACGGAAAGCATGCAAGATCACAAATAACAAAGACATGATAGAATCAATAATCAATCTGAAATAGCATCTCAATATCCATCGGATCCCCGCAAACACAACATGCAGAATTACAAATAGATGATCTTGATGATGAATGGAGCTCACAAGATCTAGACATGAAAGCACAAAGGAGGAGAACCATCCATCTAGCTACTACATGAATCCGTTGTCCAAGGATGAACTACTCACGCATCACACTGGAGGCTTGCATGGTGATGAAGAAGGCCTCCAGGGTGAATTCCCCTCTCCAGTAGGGTGCCGGGAAGAGCTTCAGATCCCTCCCGATCTAGGGATGGAGATGACAGCGGCTACAGACTCTTTCGTGGATTTTTGATCGGGCCCTTAGGGTTTTCGTCCCAAGGTCAATATATAAGCGGAAGGGGAGGCCGAGGGGGTGCCAGGGGCCACCACACCACCCCCTGGCACGGGCCAAGCCTGGCCGCGCGGCCAGGTGGTGTTGCCAGCCTCTGGCCCCTCTCCGTCTCGTATTCTGGCATCTGATGACTTCCGGAAAAATAGGCACTTTGGCTTTTGTCCCGTCCAATTCCGATAATATTCATTTTCTGACTTTTCTGGAACCAAAAACAGCAGAAAACAGGCAGCTGGCACTGTGGCTCTTGTTATTAGGTTAGTCCAAGAAATCATATGAAAAGTACTCCAAAGTGTGGACAAAACACAAGAAAGTGGATAAAACCAAGCATGGAACATAAAAAATTATAGATACATTTGCAATGTATCAACATCCCCAAGCTTAACTCCTGCTCGTCCTCGAGTAGGTAAGTGATAAAAAGAAAGAATAATTTTTGAGGTGACATGCACCATCAAAGACTTGATCAAAGTATTTGTAAAACATTCAAAGCTGGGATCATAGTACTTCAATCATAACATGAAAGACAAAGTTCTAGCAATAGGACAAAGAAACTATGATGCAACATGAAAAGGCACAAACAAAAGATTCATGAATAACAATGCTTTGCAAGACGTTTGTTTGTTTCACATAAAGAAAACATAGCATAATAGTATTCAGCTTGTCCCTCATAGAGTAGCAAATATAAATGCATAGGACACCTTCAAAGTTCATAAGAGTGACTAGATACAAAAGTTTAAAACAAGCAATATCAAGTTATGCATCAATCAACTAGTCTTGGGACAATGCACATAGAACTAAGAATGGCCACTATGCTCTCAAAGTAGGTGCAGAAAGATAGAAGGTGGAGACACAATGTAATGGTGGAAGAAAGACCTTTTTATAAAAGGAAGTAGGGATTCAAGTCTCATAAAGAGCTTCCAAAAATTATGGTACTTATAGCTTTCATCTCTCATTGCCCCTATCATAAGCATCTTGAAGTGACTAAGGTTAAAGTGAACAAACTATTGTGTACATGCTTGATGAAGTATAAGTTAGAAATGCCATGTCCCTTGTATACTAGGGCCGCTCCTCATGCTACTCAAGTTTAGTCACCGGTAAGTTCTTTTCATTGTAAGTATATGTGTATCATAGAGAACCACCAACGGGGTACCCCTTGGCCGATGATACGGAAGAATCCCCATATCAAAATGACAAGACAAGCAAACAATGAGCATCTCAGCAATCTTCTTATTTACCATGGGAATATGGTGCTTTTTCTCTCTTTCCTCTTTTCATAATCTTTTTTTCTCTTTTCTCTTTTTTCTCAATATAGGACTCTTTTTTTATAAGAAGAATGCTTCATAGACAGCTCATTATGGTTACGCTGCAGGTTTCCACCATGTCAGCATGGATTAGACCAGCGGCCCAGGCGTTTCTCTAACACATATACATAACTCCATGGACTTACAAGCTCCCCTTTCATTTCACACCGACGACATCCATATACAAAAGAGCATGATATCAACTAGGTACAAGTACCAAGTGCAATGTTGAAAGCGTTCCCCATGACAGCATGGTTCTGCTAATTCCCAACAAATAAGTAAGCATATACAACATAGATGACACAATGGTTCAATTTTATTAAGGGCAAGAAAAGTAAAGTGTGCCATCAAGTTCGTGAGAGCTTTAATCACTAGTTTTCTCATAACAAGTTTAATTTGGAAGGTAAACAAAAGCATGAATATACTTGGAATAGCATAAGCTAGTAGGTAGGTATGGTGGACTCTTTGGAATAACTTGATTTAGGGAGTTGGATGCATGAGTGGAACTCATACTTGGTTGTGGAGGCTAGCAAAAGACTGGGAGCGACAAACTAAGAGAGCAATAATGGCCATAATCATGCAGAGCGGCAAAACATCATTGATCAAAGCATAAAGTGGTACTACAAGTTGAAAACTAAAGGATCATAAAGGCTTATGGTGACTTGAGATAGTCATAACATGGTGTGAGCATGCACCAAGTCAACCCAAATAAAGCATCAAAGGAGAATACCACTATACTATGCTTTAATATGCTAAAACAACGCATGATTCATCCAAGGCACATTAAGAAATATCAATTGTTTATAACAAGTCATGCTACAGCAAATAATACTAAGCATAAAGCAAAAACCATATCAAGCATGGCATGACAAAGCATAGGCCGTAGTAAAAAACGAGCTCTTTTTACCACATGAGCATGAACTTTCCTACTCTTTTCCAAACCAAACCAAACTATTTGCAAACCAATGTATGAAAGAGGGGGTCCAACCAATTTATTCAGCAAACTAAGCAAACCAACGCAAACGAAAAACCAAAACAAAAACGAAAAATAAGACGCTCCAAGAACAACACAACTGTGCATGAAACAATAAAAATGAAGCGTTTGGAAGAAACCTAGGGTTTTTATTTATGAAGAAGGGGATGCCTTGGGCATCCCCAAGCTTTGACGCTTGTACTTCTTGGATATTTCTTGGGGTGACACGCGTGGCATCCCCAAGATTGAGATTTAGTCCATCCTTCATCTCGTTACTCATTCCTTCCATACACCTAGAAATTTTCCTTCATACAAAACTTCACACAATCTTTATTAGCAACATTAGTGCACTCAAGATAAAAGGTCTTAAGGTTCAGTTCTAACACCAAATAAACTTCCATTAGAACACTAGCTACTGTAGCACTTTCCTCAAAAAGCTCAATTCCCCAAAAGAACTCAAAAAGGAACCAACAAGAAGCAAATGCAGAAAATGGCAGAAATCTGTCAAAACAGACCAGCAGGTAAAGACGAATTTTTTCGAAGACCTTATGTTGCTAAAAAAAAGTGTTGAACTTACGAAAGTTAGATAACAACCTGGGGCAGAATCGCAAAAATTCACGCCTCAAAAGGACGTTCAGAGATTTTACACGAATTTTTACGGTGAAGCACATAAATCTGTTTCAGGACAACAACTTTCCCAATCATTACTTCTCTCTCATTAGAGGTTACTCTTGGCACAAAAAGGAAATAAAATGGATAATGAGCGGTTATTACAGAGGTAATAACTTCCAAGGCTCATCTAAAACTTTTGGATTATCTCCCAATAAGTACTTTTCTTTAACGCCTTTAAGTTAGGCATGATAGTTTGAGAAGATGCTCATATAAGAAATATGAATTGAAGTAAAAGGGAGCATCAAGAAGCAAATTCAAAACAAATTTAAGTTTAACCCACTTCCTATGCATAGGAATCTTGTATGCAAATAAATTCACAAAGAACAAAGCGACATGCATAGGACGATAAAACGAGAGTAACTTCAAAACTTTCAGCAAATAGAGAGGTGTTTCAGTACCATGAAAACTTTTACAACCATATTTTCCTCTCTCATAATAATTTGCAGTAGCCTCATGAATAAACTCAACAATATAACTATAACATAAAGCATGCTTTTCATGATCTACAAATACTAGAGCTTTATTATAAACATTTTCAAAAGAATCCTCAGGAACATGACATTCGTCCTTCTTTGGTAAGCATGGGGGACAATCAAATAATATAAGGTGTAAAGAGTTACTCTCATTATAAGGTAGGGATGGGTAGATCCATTCTTCCTCCTCTTGATCATCACTCTCCTCCTCTTTTTCATCCAATGAGCTTCCAGTTTCAGCAATTTCTTCTTCCATAGGCTCGCGCAAGGCATTAGTCTCTTCCATTGGTGGAGAACATCTATTAAGATATTCAAGAATATAGCCATTTTCTACCTTGTAATTATCAAAGCAAAATTTAAGTATATCACAAACCTCATATTTATAAGGTGAATCATCAGTATTTTCAAGCAAACTAGCAAGTTCAAATGCACCCTTCCAAGCAATAAATTCTTCAATTTGTTCCACATCATAAAAGTCATAATTCCCTTTAACATAAGATATGGTAACATTATCATTATACTCACATTGAAAAGGGAGGTGTTTATATCTCCTACAGCAACAAGATTTATCAAAGCAATAAGTAACATTATAAGTAGAGCACACGTTTATAGCAATGGTATACAATTTATCAATTTGTTCCCATAAGTGTTTCCCTTTTTATGACAAGCGGTGTTCCTTATAATAATATTTTTGTTCTTCCGTGAACCCACCTTGCCAATAAGATTCAGTTTCAAAGAAACCAACCATTGACTGAAAGCATGATAAAGCAAGACACTAACATACCCACGAAAATAACAACTATAGTAAGAACTAATTTTTTTTGTATTTTTGTTAAAGAAACAAGCAAACAAAGCAAAACAAAAATAACAAAGTAAAGAGATTGGTTATGAGGGACTCCCCTTGTGAAGATGTCCTTGACTCCCCGGCAACGGTGCCAAAAAATGCTTGATGGCTCTATGTATGGCGCCAGAAAAATGCTGGAGCGGTGTTGATGTAGAGCTCGTTGGGAACCCCAAGAGGAAGGTATGATGAGCACAACATCAAGTTTCCCTCAGTATGAAACCAAGGTTTAATCGAACCAGTAGGAGCAAGGAAACACCCCAAAGGTGTTGCTAGCTGAGCCTTGGCAGGGCGCACTACCGGTGCTAGTAGCAACGTGGAGACCTGCACAACACAACCATAGAACTTTGTCCCCAACTTGCGATGAGGTTGTCAATCTCACCGTGTTTCGCTGAAAACAAAGGATTAAATGTATCGAATGGAAAGAAGTAATAGTTTGCAGAAAGTAAACACAAAGCAGTAAACAATTTATAGATTGTATGTAAAGAAAAAGGACCGGGATCCATAGTTCACTAGAGGTGGGTCTCCTTAGATAGATAACATGCTGGGTGAACAAATTACAGCGGGGCAATTGACAAACATCGAGAAAGCAATACATGCATATACTAATCATCTTGACTCCTTTGAGACTTGATTGGGCATTACAATATTATACATAGACCGCCATCCAACTGCATCTATGACTAATAATCCACCTTTAGGTTATCATCCGAACCCCCTCCAGTATTAAGTTGCAAGCAACAGATTATTGCTTTATGAATTGCGTGTAAAGTAAACAATACGATTGTTCTATGAACAAAGGATTGTTGTTTTCTCCCTAGTAGCAACAACACATCTAGTACCTTAGAGATTTCTGTCACTTCCCCAGATTACTAGAGGCATGAACCCACTATCGAGCATAAATACTAACTCTTGGAGTTGCTAGCATCTACTTGGCCAAGATAGCTACTAACAATGGAAAGCATGGAAGATCACAAATAACAAATACATGATAGAAACAATAATCAATCTGAAATAGAATCTCAATATCCATCGGATCCCCGCAAACACAACATGTAGGATTACAAATAGATGATCTTGATCATGAACGGAGCTCACAAGATCTAGACATGAAAGCACAAAGGAGGAGAACCAGCCATCTAACTACTACATGGATCCGTAGTCCAAGGATGAACTACTCATGCATCACACCGGTGGCTTGCATGGTGATTAAGAAGGCCTCCAGGGTGAATTCCCCTCTCCGGTAGGGTGCCGGGATGAGCTTCAGATCCCTCCTGATCTAGGGATGGAGATGACGGCGACTACAGACTCTTTCATGGATTTTTGATCAGGCCCTTAGGGTTTTCGTCCCGAGGGAAATATATAGGCGGAAGGAGAGGCCGAGGGGGTGCCAGGGGCCACCACACCACCCCCTGGCGTGGGCCAAGCCTGGCCGCGCGGCCAGGTGGTGTGGCTGGCCTCTGGCCCCTCTCCGTCTCGTATTCTGGCATCTGATGACTTCCAGAAAAATAGGCACTTTGGCTTTTGTCCCGTCCAATTCCGAGAATATTCATTTTCTGACTTTCCTAGAACCAAAAACAGCAGAAAACAGGCAGCTAGCACTGTGGCTTTTGTTAATAGGTTAGTCCAAGAAATCATATGAAAAGCACTCCAAAGTGTGGAAAAAACACAAGAAAGTGGATAAAACCAAGCATGGAACATCAAAAATTATAGATACATTTGCAATGTATCAGGGTTTAGCTGGATGGCTTGTATGCCTGAGAGGTGGCATTCTTTATCGGTCCTCCTCCCGACGCTTTTCTTTGTCTTCTTCCCTGTGATCATTTGACTCTCGCCAAGGAGGATTCTTCGGATACAGGGCAGCGATCGCCTCTTGTTCTGCGGCTGGAGCAATGTTATGCCAATCACGTGCAGCTCTATGATGCTGTCTTGAAGATCCGATTCTTGAATAATTGTCTTCCCGATGGTCGGAACGGTGATGCTGTTCCGAAGCCCGCTGGGGTCTTACGTCGTTCCAGGCCGGATCCGTGCGACATTGGTTAGATTGAGAAACCAGTTTTCCGCTTCCGGATTTAGTGGCCTTCTGTTTGTCCAGACCCATGGTGAGTAACTTGATGCCCAATCGAACCTGTTCTGGGCCTAGATTATTTGCTAGGATGTCTCGGGCAGCGGCAGTGTTTTGCACTGGTGTTGGATACATCAGAGCTCCATTACTGTCAAACCTCGGCATCCCCGGATCTCCCTCAAAGAGAACCTTTCGTACTTCCGGAAATTTGTCAGCCCGTACGTGGCTTTTCCGGATCTTCTAATGTTGTAGAGAGATAAGCTTCTCCACCTTGTCCATGCACTTCTTCTCTTCCTCGATGTTTTTGGCCTCATCCAGGAGTACTTGGCGACGCGCTTCTAGGGTCTGAGCCCTTTCGTCCAATTCCGCAGCAGTTACTTCTGCTGCAGTAGGGATAGGTGTGGTTAATGCATCATCGATGAGTTTACGGGCACCTACGATGACCACGTGTCCATCCACCGATTCTTCTTTGGGCTCGTCTAGGATAAGTGCTCCATCCGAGTCTTCCTCATATTCCTCAGCAATCACCTCCTCTGCTAGAAGTTCTTTTGCCGGGGTCTTGTTCTTCTTGTTCCTCTTCTTTGCCTTCTTGGCAGTGCCGGTAGCAAAGACGGCTTTGGGTCCGTTTCCCGGAGTCAAGCTTTGATCGGTACTTTCGAACATCTGGACCTCAGGATTATCTCCGATATCCATGTCGTCCTGCGCTTTGGGAGAGTTTTTCCCGGATCCTTCATCCATGGCTTCTCCTTCTTCTGCAGCTTTGGAGTTGTACTCCTCTTCATATTCCACGGAGAACTTTCGGAAATCCGCCGACGTCATCGAGTCATCCGAGGATGCGGGTAAGTCGGTGTTTGTTCCGATCGCCTCCAGCACTGAGTTAGTGTTGTCTCCAGCATCGGCAGAGCTAGATCCGGATCTAACATATCCGATGAAGTGTGATGTGTGGGTCCTGAGGTAGTTGCGGCTTTCCTCGTGGGCTTCCTCGAAGATCTTGATGGTTTCGAGAACCTCATCCACGCTTGCGTCTTGCATCATCATGCACCTCAACATGTGCCTCAGGAACGGTTGATCTGTTCTGGCGTTGGCAGGGCCGGAACCAAGGTTGTTATTGTGATCCTCCTGGATTTTGACTTCAGCGGGTGGGTCGATCTGGGTTTCAGCCTCGCTAGGGAGATCCACTCCAGATTCGACTTGAACCGCAAGGTCTGCTTCAGGCTCGGATTTCTCCACTATCTTCGCAAACGGGTGCGGGCTGGGTGGGATTAGGGTTTCCTGAGATCCGGAACTCTGCCGCCTTCGCGGACAAAGGGGACCCAGAAACTTCTTCTGCCTCTATCATCACCGCTGGGGTGGGTGGAACAGGTTTAGCGAATCCGATGTACACATCGATCTCGCCGAAAGACATAATGGTATAGGCAGTCACGACCTTCCCAGCCGAAATCCAGGTCTCATCGAGAACGATGAGAGGGATGTCACTGGCGTAGAGGATGTGACCGACGGTGATAGTCTCGCCGATTCCGATTCTTGCAGATTCCGCTCGAAACGCAGATCCGAAGCTCACCTGCCCCATGGTGGGCGCCAACTATCGTCGGATTGATGGCAAGTACGCCATGAGGGGGTCCTCGAGGCGTGTGGAAGAGAGGGGTATGATACGTACGGTGTTCTGGGATGGTGAGCACACAAGTTTACCCAGGTTCAAATCCGCCGGCTTTGGACGGATCCTACTCCTGCTAGCAATCCAGTAATATGGCAGAGCCAAAATATGGGTTACAAGGGTTTCGCCTGTGCGAGTTGAGATTGTAGACTATTGTGAGGGTGCCCTAAAGGCTCTCCCTAGGTCGGCTTATATAGATATCCGGCCTAGGGTTTACATGAGAGATCTATCCAGCTACGACTAAGAGTCGGTTACAAAGTACACCTTGAACTACAAGTAATGCTATGGGCCTATGTCGGTAAGTCTTATGGGCCTTCCCGTAGCCGGATGGGACTCCGTCTCTTCTTCCTGACTGGGCCGCCCGTGAAGCAAAGCTCTAACCAGAAGTGGGCCACCCTGGTCAGTGAGGCACAGTGAGGATACCCAGAAAGTATATCCCCAACATGCTGTCGAGCTCGAACAGGACGGAGCTAGACTCGCCGCTTTCCTTGGCCCTCTCCCTCTCCTCCGCCATGCCGAGTGCGTGCAACAGCTCATCCACCCTCCGCTCCACCTCCGTCATCGACTCTCGCGGCGCTGCGGCCACCTCCATCCCGCTCCCGCTGACGTCACATAGCCTGGTCGCCGTCGTTGCTCCACTGTCGTGGCAGTCGTGCTCATCATCCTCCACGATCTCCACGGCCGGAGAGAACCTCACTGCCCGCCTCTCGGGACTCTGCAAGAACCCTCCAGGCACGGACACAGCGGACTCCCGCCGGGAAGCGCACGAGGACAGGATCGGCCTCGCGAACGTCGGCTCCACCCTGATCGCCGACAGAGGAGCCCACATTTCTGCCACGTCAACTAACGATGAGTTGGCCGGTGGCTTCCTATTGTAGAGCAGAGCGTTCAGGAGGCACACGAATGGCGCCGACCTGTTCCTCCTCTTGTTCTTCCTGGACCTCTTCTCATACTTGCCGTCCCTCGGAAGCAGTGGTGGTGGTGGCGGTGACAAGAGCAGTGGCGGGAGCTGCTGGTGAGGCTGGACGCGGTACGTCCTTGGCGACTTCTGCGACCGCGGCGAAAATCGGGCGAATGAAGCGGACGGCGACGACGCGGTGGAACGGCATTGGCGGCAGGCAGGCGGCGCCTGCATCTCCTCCGGGGACACATTAGCTCGACGGAGGCGTCGAAGTCGATGGAGTGGTAGATGGCGTCGAGGAGCGCGGCGGAGAAAGATGGGTGGTGCTCCCGGTCCCAGCGAGGTGGCTGCGAGGTCCACACAACCGCCGTGAGAGCGAGTGCTATACGCGAGCATTAACGGCCGTCTAGTTTGTCCGTCCCCACCACGTGTGCATTGACAGCGGGTCCCACCTGTCAGAAACGTGGTTAGACTGCTAACCGCTAGTAATCAGTGCTCCACGTTACAGCCTGACCCCAAAAGTGGTATTTATGTGTCAAAAAAACCAAAGGTGGTGGTTTTGTGTCTCCTTGTGCTTAAATGTGGTGTTTTTTTATCATTTTCTCCACTTTACCCATACCCATACCCGCCGAGTACTCATACCCATTGGGTACCCGGTGGGTAGATCCAATAGTATACACGTTATTCACAATTTTACGTTTATCAATAACATATATTTGAAAAAAAACAAATATTTCTACTTAATAATAGGTAAACGAATACATGAAAGTATCATAGTTTAGAATTCTCAATCGCATACTTGTCTCTAGGTTTCTTGACTGCATAGGTTGACACTTTATAGGTAAGTTTGACATGTCAGTTTAAACGGGCAGGGTATGGATACCCATGGGTACAAGTCTATACCCGTGCCCGTATCCATAACTTAACGGGTAGAGT
The DNA here is from genome assembly GCA_916181665.1 of Avena sativa. Lineage (NCBI taxonomy): Eukaryota > Viridiplantae > Streptophyta > Magnoliopsida > Poales > Poaceae > Avena > Avena sativa. The sequence continues at coordinate 618,596,996 of OV702288.1, read as the reverse complement.
ATTGGTATTATTCGTGGGTATAAAAGTATGATCATATCCTACCCATGCGGGTACGGTACCCGCGGGTACCCGTTCCATGAATAAAATTGTCAGGCGCGCAGGCAGAGTGATCTCGTGGAAGGTGCCAATTGTTCCGATAGGATTGATGTGTCTGCTTGAATTGTGTTTGTTACTTCCTCCGGTCCATATTAATGTTCTCAACTTTGTCTAGATATGTATGGACCGGAGGTAGTAAAAAAATTAACCGAATTTCGAAAAAATAACCCTTCCCGGTAGCCCCGTATCTGGGACGCTAACCTCTGAATGGTAGCGCTCTAACTGGCGCTACTTACCTCGTGAACGTGACATCCAGGTCCATTAGTCGATACGGTAGCATCGAGCATAGGGGCGCTACCCTTTTATGGTTGCGTCAAGATCGGGGGCGTTACCTTACCGAGACTAGCAACGTAGTTTATCAAATTGTGTAAACACTCAAAAATAAACCAACATGAGAAAACCGGGTTTGGGAGTTGAAAAGACAAAATTAACCGAATTTCAAAAAATAACCCTTTTGGTAGTGCTGTTCCACGCTGCTTACCTTGCCATCAAGGCACACCTAGGTCTAGTGGTAAATACGGTAGCGCAGAGCACATTAAAACGCTCAAGACTATACAATCGAAAACATTCACGGTCAATCGTTAAATATAGAATCAAGATAGTTTTCCAAAGATTTTGTTTTCATGGATAGCACAGAGGAAAAATGAAGTAAGGTCCAAGACCAAGAGTAGGAATTTTAGCTACACGAGACGGCAGTGAGGCCTCACCACTTAGAAATTAGCTTATTATAGTGCATGGATGTGTTTCAAAACATTGTAAGGAGGAAGCATGGAGAGGAAAACCCATGCAGATCAACCCGAGGTTGAACTTCCACGTGCCGACAAGGATCGAGCTTTGTGAGTGTGCTAATGCCTTTAATGTAAAAGAATCACACCAGCAGAGAATGGCATAGAGAACACCATAATGTATCTAGAGTGAGTACAATTTTAAAGAGACCACATGAAAATACAAAAAACGAGTAAACAATGTGTAAAAGAGACCAAAGTGTAAGAAACCACACAGAAAATAAACTAAATTAGAAGAAACCATGAGAAAAAAGACCAAAGGGAAAGAAAGGCTACCCAAAAAAGGGCCGAAGGAAAAAAATAATGCACATAATTAAAACAAAGCACCATGTGAGGTGTGGAATATATATTGGAAGAAATAACCGAAAATGCACGGAATTCAGAAAAATCATCATGATACTCTTCTATATCTCACTGCTTTGTTATTATAAGCGAACAATCAATTATCATAACAACTTTTCAAATTTCTTAAGTAGTACGCTCTTTATGGGTTTTCCGTGCAATATGATATTGTCACCAGAGTGGAGAGAAAACCAAACAGTTATCTAGAGACAGCACTTACTTTCTTACTTGGAAAATTTAGAGATAGAAATAAAATTCTCTTCCTCCTTACTTAGCCACTATTTAACGCACAAATTTGTGTAAAAAAAGATTAGTATCCTTGTACTTTGCATGTTTGGATGTCTTTGGTCATCATTATTAAGAACATGGTCAGTTTTATATTTAAGTAAATAAAAAAGACCATAAATAACTATTGCATAGTGAAGTTCATTGAGTAGTACAAATGATCCACTCGTACCCAAACATTAAAATTGGGCAAGGCATGGACAGACATGGCCTATGTCCTTCATCCAAAAAAAATGTCTACCGTCTAGCTTCAGGCCCTCGGATATGTGGATTTGCATACAAGATTGGTCAGTTATAGCATAACTGGATTAGTAAATCATTGTCAATACCAATTATTTTTGCTAGTTACTTCATTATGTGAATATCAAATATATTTTATGTATGTTTTTTTTTGTTGATATGGTGTTATAATTACTTAGTATTTTTGTTGTTTTAACTTACATCCATAAGTGGTCATATTTATCATTATTATATCCTTTTGTTTTTTAATATATATGACGGAGTTTTGAAGAAGCAATTTTGTTTCATTTTCTCAATACAATAATGTCAAGCAATTATAACGTTGTGGCATGCAGATGCACTTACTCAAAAGCATTTTTTCTTTGTTTTTCCTATCATTGAATTTGAATCACTAAATAAAGTATTTGAGTTGGACATGTTACATATAAGTAAATTAGAACAGCAACATTGCAACGGCCATGGACTGTTTATGTAACTGATATGGATTTCGTAGTATTATTATCTTTCCATAGCCGATATAGTACCATTAAATATCATGGTAGAGTGTTTATTAAATGTCATGATATAGCAATTTCTTGTAGATGTTCTGAATGAACATATGTGGTTGCTTAGTGAAAGAAACTACAAAATTCTTGGGTATATTTTGTATCAAGTGGCCAGTCCTAGGTCATCGGTGATGTTTTTATTGTCACTAGGTAAATATCGTGTGTTGTTGTTGTAGAATAACAAACAAAATTTTACATCAGGTCAAAGGTGACACATGTAGTTATCAATTTTTTGCGAGTAAAACAGATCTTTATTAGGCATTAGGGATTACATCAAGATCAGCTTCAAGTTCCTGGATAACAAACTCAGGACCCGAGACAAACCCAAAAAAGAGTTCTATTATCCGCCCTTGCCCTTAGTTGCAGTCAACCACGAGTCAATTATCTTGGACCTGTCTATTTTGGTCTTGTTATACACACCCACACCACATCTTGTTGCTGAAATGAATCTTGGTGGTTGTATTTCAGCTAAGGCACAACTTGTTACGGATCAAGATCAATATACCATTTGTTTGGAAGCAGTAGTGTTGTACCCTCTTCTTTCATGGAGTCTTTGGTTTCTTTGCTCCTGATACATTGCAAATGTATCTATAATTTTTGATGTTCCATGCTTAGTTTTATCCACTTTCTTGTGTTTTGTTCCAACTTTGGAGTACTTTTCATATGATTTCTTTGACTAACCTATTAACAAGAGCCACAGTGCCAGCTGCCCGTTTTCTGCTGTTTTTGGTTCTAGGAAAGTCAGAAAATGAATATTCTTGGAATTGGATGGGACAAAAGCCAAAGTGCCTATTTTTCCGGAAGGGATCAAGTGCCAGAATACGAGACGGAGAGGGGCCAGGGGCCGGCCACACCACCTGGACGTGCCAGGGGGTGGTCTGGCCGACCCTAGCACCCCCTCGGCCTCTCCTTCCGCCTATAAGTTGCCCTCGAGACGAAAACCCTAAGTACCCGATCAAAAATCCACGAAAGAGTCTGTAGCCGCTGTCATCTCCATCCCTAGATCGGGAGGGATCTAAAGCTCTTCCCGGCACCCTGCCGGAGAGGGGAATTCACCCTGGAGGCCTTCTTCATCACCATGCAAGCCTCCGGTGTGATGCGTGAGTAGTTCATCCTTGGACTACGGATCCATGTAGTAGCTAGATGGCTAGTTTCTCCTCCTTTGTTCTTTCATGTTTAGATCTTGTGAGCTCCGTTCATGATCAAGATCATCTATTTGTAATCCATACATGTTGTGTTTGCGGGGATCCGATGGATATTGAGATGCTATTTCAGATTGATTATTGATTCTATCATGTCTTTGTTATTTGAGATCTTAAATGCTTTCCGTGGTTATAGCTATCTTGGCCAAGTAGATGCTAGCAACTCCAAGAGTTAGTATTTATGCTCGATAGTGGGTTCATGCCTCTGGTAATCTGGGGAAGTGACAGAAATCTCTAAGGTACTAGATGTGCTGTTGCTACTAGGGAGAAAACAACGATCCTTTGTTCATAGAACAATTGTATTGTTTACTTTACATGTAGTTCGTAAAGCAATACTCTGTTTCTTGCAACTTAATACTGGAGGGGGTTCGGATGATAACCTGAAGGTGGATTATTAGTCATAGATGCAGTTGGATGGCGGTCTATGTATTATGTTGTAATGCCCAATCAAGTATCAAAGGAGTCAAGATGATTAGTATATGCATGTATTGCTTTCTCGGTGTTTGTCAATTGCCCCGCTATAATTTGTTCACCCAGCATGTTATCTATCTAAGGAGAGCCACCTCTAGTGAACTATGGATCCCGGTCCTTGTCTTTTAGATACAATCTACAATCTTTTACTGCTTTGTGTTTACTTTCTGCAAACTTTTACTTCTTTCCATTCGATACGTTTAATCCTTTGTTTTCCGCATAACACGGTGAGATTGACAACCTCATCGCAAGTTGGGGACAAAGTTCTGTGGTTGTGTTGTGCAGGTCTCCACGTTGCTACTAGCACCGGTAGTGCGCCCTGCCAAAGCTCAGCTAGTAACACCTTTGGGGTGTTTCCTTGCTCCTATTGGTTCGATTAAACCTTGGTTTCATAACTGAGGGAAAACTTACTGCTGTGCTCATCATACCTTCCTCTTGGGGTTCCCAATGAGCTCTACGTTGAAAGTCGAGTGCATCAAGATCTTTTCTGGCGCCGTTGCCGGGGAGTCAAGGACATCTTCACAAGGGGAGTCCCTCATAACCAATCTCTTTACTTTGTTGTTTTTGTTTTGCTTAGTTTCTTTTTTGCTTTGTTTGCTTGTTTTGTTCTTCAAAAATCCAAAAAAAATAGTTTTACTTGTTTGCTTTCTTATTTGAAAACACAAAAAAATTAGTTCCTATCTTGAGTTGCCACTATGTCTAGCCTTGCTCCAATCACTATGTCACCCGAGGAAATGATTCTCACTTTTAAACAAGGAATTGAGGAAAGTTTTAAGGAAGCTTGGTCTAGAATCTCTGATCTACATGAAAAGACTGAGCCTAAAATGATTCAAGGCTTGTTCCTTAGCAGTTTTTACCTTGGGATTGCTCTTTGCTATAGATATGCTTTAGATGCTATTGTGGGAGGAGATTTCCTCCAATGTAATGAGGATGATGACATTAATGCTATAAAGAAATTGATCCTCACTTACACTATGCCTAGCCAAACTGATATTTCTTTCGCAAAAATATTTGCTAGGTTGAACACTCTTGAGGCTAGCACTACTAGCTTAGAAAGTTGCTATAATAGCTTAGGGAGCATCACAATTATGTTCCAATAAATTCTGAACCATCAAAGTGGCTCCCTACAGTAAAGATTGAGATAAACACTGAAACTTTTCAAGCCCGCTGCGATATCATGTCTGAATTTTGTCTTATGCCCAAAGATATTTATGAATCTTTGAAACTTTGGGGGCTTACTGAAGAAGGAAGAGAAATATCTCTTGCTAATAATGCTACCATATTACCTATTGGAATAGCTGAAGGAGTGTTTACAAAGATCCTTGGGAAAATGATTTCTACTGATTATCTTGTTATTGAATGTGCAGGAAAAGGACAAATTACACTTGGAAGGTCCCTATTAGAACTCCTGGGAGCAATAATAGATATGGGAAAGGGGACCATGCACCTTTCTTCTCCACCAAACAATCACATTTTCCCAAAGGTTAAGAATAAAAATAAGAGAGGTAAGGGCAAGAAATTTGGTCTTAATGCTTCTTCATTTGAGAACACTTGATTCTTTCTTTGCTTCTTATGCCTAACTTAAAGGCGTTAAAGAAAAGTACTTGTTGGGAGATAATCCAAGAGTTTTAGATGAGTCTTGGAAGTTATTACCTCTGTAATAACCTCTCCTTATCCTTTTTATTTTCTTTTTGTGCCAAGAGTAACCTCTAATGAGAGTGAAGTAACGATTGGGAAAGTTGCTGTCCCGAAACAGATTTCTGTGCTTCACCATAAAAATTCCTGAGAGAGCTATGTATGTCTGATTGAGCTGTAATTGTTTGTGCTTCTGTCCCAGGTTGTTATCTAACTTTCGTTAGTTCAACACTTTTTGATTTGAGCAACAGAAGGTCTTCAAAAAAATTCGTCTTTACCTATTGGTCTGTTTTGATAGATTTCTGCCATTTTCTGCATTTGCTTCTTGTTAGTTCCTTCTTGAGTTTCTTTGGGGAATTGAGCATTTTGAGGGAAGTGCTACAGTAGCTAGTGTTCTAATGGAAGTTTATTTGGTGATAGAACTGAACGTTGAGACTTATTTATCTTAAGTGCACTAATGTTGCTAATGAGATTGTGTGAAGTTTTGTATGAAGGAAAATTTTCAGGTGTATGGAAGGAATGAGTAACGAGATGAAGGATGGACTAAAGCTCAAGCTTGGGGATGCCACGCGTGTCACCCCAAGAAATATCCAAGAAGTACAAGCGTCAAAGCTTGGGGATGCCCAAGGCATCCCCTTCTTCATCAATAAAAATTTCAGGTTTCTTCCAAACGCTTCATTTTTATTGTTTCATGCACAGTTGTGTTTTTCTTGGAGCGTCTTCTTTTTCATTTTCGTTTCGTTTTTTTAGTTTGCTTGGTTTGCTTAGTTTTCTGAATAAGTTGGTTGGACCCCCTCTTTCACACTTTGGTTTGCATTTAGTTTGGTTTGGTTTGGAAAAGAGTAGGAAAGCTCATGCTTATGTGGTAAAAAGAGCTCGTTTTTGACTGTGGCCTATGCTTTGTCATGCCATGCTTGATATTGTTTTGGCTTTATGCTTAGTATTCTTTGCTGTAGCATGAATTGTTATAAACAATTGAGATTGCTTAATGTGCCTTGGATGAATCATGCGTTGTTTTAGCATATTAAAGCATAGTATAGTGGTATTCTCCTTTGATGTTTTACTTGGGTTGACTTGGCGCATGCTCACACCATGTATGACTATCCAAAGTCACCATAGCCTTTCTGATCCTTTAGTTTTCAACTTGTTTATCACTTTATGCTTTGATCAATGATGTTTTGTCGCTCTGCATGATTATGGCCATTATTGCTCTCTTAGTTTGTCGCTCCCAGTCTTTTGTTAGCCTCCACAACAAAGTATGAGTTCCACTCATGCATCCAACTCCCTAAACCAAGTTATTCCAAAGAGTCCACCATACCTACCTACTAGCTTATGTTATTCCAAGTACATTCATGCTTTTGTTTACCTTCCACTTGTTATGAGAAAACTAGTGATTAAAGCTCTCACGAACTTGATGGCACACTTTACTTTATTGCCTCTAATAAACTTGAACCATTGGGTCCTTCTTTGTTGCGTATATGCTTGCGCTTTATAAGTTGAAATTAGCAGAACCATGTTTCATGGGGAACGCTTTCGACATTGCACTTGTACTTTGTACCCCGTTGATATCATGTTCTTTTGCTTACGGATCCCGGCGGTGTGAAATAAAAGTGGAACTTGTAAGATCATGGAGTTTGTATGTGTGTTAGAGAAACGCCTGGGCCGCTAGCCTAAGCCATGCCTAATCATGGTGGAAACTTGCAGCATCACCATAATGAGCACTCTATGAAGCATCCTCAAGAAAAACATATGCAAATAGCAAATAAAAAGATCGCTGAGATGCTCATTGTCTGCTTGGCTTGTCATTTTGATTATGGGAAAGCTCCCATATCATGTGCAAGGGGTACCCCGTTGGCGGTTCTTAATGATACACATATACTTACAATGACAAGAGCTTACTCGTGACTGAAGTTGAGTAGCATGAGGATCGGTCTTCGTAAGTAAGGGGCATGAGATTTTAGTTTATAACTTGTCAAGCATATCCTCTTAGTTGTGTCACTTTAACCTTAATCACTTAAAGATGCTTATGATAGGGGAAATGAGAGCTGAAAGCTATAAGTACCATAATTTTTGGAAGCTCTTTATGAGACTTGAATCCCTACTTCCTTTTACAAAAAGGTCTTTCTTCCACCATTATATTGAGTCTCCACCTTCTAACTTTATGCACCTACTTTGAGAGCATAGTGGCCATTCTTAGTTCTATGTGCATTGTCCCAAGACTAGTTGATTGATGCATAACTTGTTATTGCTTGTTTTAAACTATTGTATCTAGTCACTCTTATGAACTTTGAAGGTGTCCTATGCATTTATATTTGCTACTCCATTGAGGGACAAGCTGAATACTTTTATGCTATGTTTTCTTTATGTGAAACAAACAAACATCTTGCAAAGCATTGTTATTCATGAATCTTTTGTTTGTGCCTTTTCATGTTGCATCATAGTCTCTTTGCTTATTGCTAGAACTTTGTCTTTCATGTTATGAATTGAAGTACTATGATCCCAGCCTTGAATGTTTTGCAAATACTTTGATCAAGTCTTTGATAGTGCATGTCACCTAAAAAATTATTTCTTTTTATCACTTACCTACTCGAGGACGAGCAGGAGTTAAGCTTGGGGATGTTGATACATTGCAAATGTATCTATAATTTTTGATGTTCCATGCTTAGTTTTATCCACTTTCTTGTGTTTTGTTCCAACTTTGGAGTACTTTTCGTATGATTTCTTGGACTAACCTATTAACAAGAGCCACAGTGCCAGCAGTGTTTCCTAAATATAACGGTTCAACAACCTGTCTCAACAAACTTACCTTTTTTTCATGTAAATCATAATGGATTTCAGGTTGCAAAAAACTAATAACATCTCCAGCCATCCCCGATAGGCCCCAAACAGGCTATAGGGGCTCTGGACACGGAAATCTTGCCTAGTCGGCCCCCCATTGCCCGTTTTCATCTAGTGCGACCCAATAGGGTGTCTGACATCCCAAGCCACCCTTGACCCACAGTGGGGCATGCGGGGGCACCAAACCAGTGTTATAGGAGTGTGGCCCCGTCCTGGTATCTTTCCAAGCGATGGCAGACAAGGCATATGATGCGTCTCGTCGTGGAAGCGTGAGGGGCACGCGACAGATTTAATGCATGCCACCACTCCTTCATGCCCTTTCTCGCTGCTTCCCTCCTAGAGCTCTGGCTATTTAAGCAGTGTATCATTGTTTCTCACGCATTCCCCAACTCACTGTTGCTCACCTTTTCCTCCTCGCTGCCCATTGCCTCCATTCCTCCATGAAAATTCGCCTACATGCCATGGCCAATATATATGAGGACAAAGGCGCATCGGCCAATGGTTTCGGTCACTGCTACGTCATGGTGGAGGAGGCGCGCCCCTCTACGAGTCGTGGTACCTGACTCCTTAGGACATGCGTTGTCCCGTCAGATGGAGGTTGAGCGAAAACGGTGTGCCCATACCGCTAGCACAATGTGGCACGGCTCGAGTGTGGCGATCCACAAGCATTACTACAACGAGCTCATGCCAGAGCATGTAGGATCCCATTTGGGACCCATATAACAACATCACCTGGAACTCCTTCTTTTGGCAGTGCCATGAGTTGGAGCTTGCTAGGTATGAGGGTGACGGCCCTCGTCCAGCCAACAAGAACACGGTCAGTCACAAGCTCTAGTGGGGAGTGTTGTGCTGCATGCTCGCCGTGGTGATGGACCACATTGACACAGGAGGCAAGCGCCTAGACCACCCTACACCCAAGTAGTGGTGGGTACCGCGGAAGATGTCAGTCTCCGCTTCATCTTCCTAACCGCCGAGGACTTCCCTCACATTGGTAAAGGACAAGGTGGACGAGGCGATGCGGAATTGCTCAGGCGGCAGCAGCATCTTTATCTGGGAGTGGTGGGCATCACGGGCATCCTCTCTACCACGGGGCTAGTCGTGCCTTGTCACACCGAAGAAGATGGCAGGAGATCCACACGTGATGAAGGCGAAGGAGGAGCCGGTGTGCTAGGAGTACAAGCATCGGTAGCTCTATCTCAATACCGACAATGACCTAGAAGAGTATTCGGGCAAGAGGATGATGGAGCATGCATCCTTTGACATGATGTTGTTGGTGACAGATGAGTTTTCCCTAATCCGGTCAAAGGTCGAGGTAGCAAAGGAGGCGCATGAGTGCGCTCACCGCATGGGAAACTTCATCGACCTCACCACCAACGATGATGGGGCCATCCCAAGCAGATGAAGTGTCCGTGACAACAAGGGAAACAACGCCCCCAAGGACGAGCATCGAGCAACAATGACTACACCATATTGTACCACCGCATGGGACTTTAGATTAAGGTTATTTTAAGTTTTATCGAATTATTTGAATTTTAAAAATTCCCTAAATTATAAATAAATTTGGTCATTTTCATTTAAATTTGTTACAATCAATTTCTTTTTGTTAATGTATCAGGGGAGCTGATGGGACATGCCCATACGACCACCGATGATAGACACTACGGACGTGTTTGGTAACCTGCATGTCATTCTTGTCTCCCTTGGGCAATGTTAGGGTGGGCACTACCAAGCATATATATACTTTGGGCCAAAAACTATTTTTTGTTTTGTAGCCTGCAGTTGGGGTGGGTGAATGAGTTGGGCTAGTATTCTCATGTTGTTTGGTTTCCTATGCATTACACTTTTGGACCATCTCATGCATAGTCCCCTTGTAAAGTTACCACAAGAAGCATGTTTTGTCACCTTGCTCTATCATGTGGTGATGTTGAAGGGATTCGTAGCACACAACACAAAATTTTCTAACTAGCACAACACCAAATAGCAGGATCTATCTATGAGTAATGCTGTAACGGAGAAGGTTTCAGTAACATACTGATGAGTCCAAAATTGAAGCATATTTAACTCTTGTTTTGCATAAGTAGAATAGGGTTTTTAGTATTTTAGTGCGCTCGCGCGTACCTTTTATCTTTCTTTCAACAGGATCCCGAATTACTAAGTATTTTCTGAACATATAAAAATGGGACTGTCATATTATGCAGTAATATGATATTTCTAAGTGATAAATGTCATTTAATTGATTTTTTCTCGCACCTGGGAGAATAACAAACATGAAGGAAGGCTACTAAAGGTATAACAACTAGTGGTTAGGATGGAGCTTTGCCCATACCTTCTGCCCGTACCACCTATCAGAGCGTCCACCTTATCAAATACTCTCACCTCGCAAAGACGGATCTAAGATCCGACATTCACAAAAACTTCCAGCCTCGAAATACCACACCAAAGAGGGATCTAGGTGAGGAACTAGACGAATGGAAAATCCTTGCTGCTTCATGGATCATCGGAGGACATCACATTATCCCCTTCATCATTAATCGCCGCATCTCCCTCACCATTACCATTCCCCTCTTCCATACTTTAGATCTTGTTGTAATTCTAAATACAATTATGGTTTGCACTATATTTATCTTTATACTTTTGTCCATCCATTTGAATATGATAATATTGTTGATTGCTTCCATGTGTGAGTAGTTCCCTTTGTTCTTGGAGATATGGAGAAACCCTAACATTATTATGAAATGAAATAAAGATGATCTATTACTTTGGTCCATGATCCATTGATCAATGATGTTGTGTTTGATCTCTCCCTCTAGATGGTATGTGTACTCGGCCACATATCATTTGGCTCCGGGTCTAAATAGAGGGTGATACCCTTAGGACGCGTATGGGAGTATGTACAATGTTACTTTTGTGACTACAAGATTTGGCTTATAACCTACACGGTCAAAGGAGGAATAAAGAGGGATTCACTAAGCTTATTATGATATCCATGGGAAAACCCATAATTGTGGTGGTCTGTATGAGTGACTGCTCTCAGACATTGAAGTGGTTATTTAGGGATGGCCTCATTACCTGACTCAAGAAAGCGACTATCCACGAGTCTTGTAGTGAACATCTTATTATTGAGATCTCTCCATACATATCATGACGAAAGAAATAGGTTATCCTAATTATGATTAATTATTCCATGCTAGCAGTGTATCCTAAATCCCCGAGAAAATTTAGCCTTATTGAGTTCCAACACCATTCTCCAACGCTTTCTTTACTTGTTTTATTATTTCTAGCACATAAACACAAAACCTTTTAAACACCCTTTACTTGAGATCAAAGGCAGCTTACAAGTATCCTTTGATAGATAGTGACGGGGGCATAAAGACCTTAACCAAATAACTCTCTATGGGTTCGATACTGTTGGGGGATACCCCCGGGTAGGGTCACTCCAGGGTATAAGGGCCGAGTTAGCCGAGGTTCGGCAAAGTCAAAGCGGATGCTGGCCGAGTCACCTCAAGGCAGGCCGGATCATGGAGTAACCCGGACCAGGGGGGTCACCTAACGTTGTCTCATCTGACTTAAGGAGTATGTCATAAATGTTTGTCTAACTTATATGCAGGAACAGGTGAGGCTGGATCTACTATGATCCGGATCCTCGCTTAGCTTCTAGGAGAAGGAAGGAATCTCTCTGGTCAAAAAAGAAGGTCCGGTACGTACGGGATGAGCGAATAAAGCAAGGGCAGTACCACCGGGTCGTGGCCGACAAGGGTGACGACGCTCACGTCGGCTTACGTCGCTAAAGCATGTGTGACGCGGGGGAAAAGCACCCCGGTCGGGTTACAACTTTGGGAGGGGGCATATTCTTAGGAATATGCCTCCACGTATGCCCTAGGCCAGGACCGAACCACCTCTATATAAGGGGGGTTAGGGTTCAGGTAGAGGGGGTTGGCAGAATTCTAGTTGGTTGAGCACTAGTAGATCTAGGGTTCTTGGGCAAGATTGTAGGCAAGAGTAAGAGAGCCCCTTCTTCCTCCTCTCGCCAATACAACTCAAGGATCACTTGTAATCTTGGAGATATCACAATACAAACTTCTATATAGAGAATCACTCTACTATCCCTCCCTAGATTCCCCTAGCGCATATTAGTCCCCACCTTTAGCCTATCCATGGCATCTTCCGTGACACCACCACGACAGTTGGCGCCCACCGTGGGGCTAGCGGCGCTAGCAGGGGTGAAGATCCGGACGGGAAACTTCATCGGCATCGGCGAGCGCATCGTCTCTGGGCTCGTTCAGTGCTTTGGAGCGTTGGATTTCGTCAACGACAACGCTGGTTGCTTCGGCACGCGCCCGCTTCCGCGCAACGGCCTCTTCGTCAAGCTCGGCGCGCACAAGGTCTACGTTGATGTGGATGTCTCGTGCGTTCATCCGCGTCGCGTCGTCGACGTGGGGGAACCACCCCTCACTGTGGCTCGTGGGGCGTGTATCGCTCGCTCCCGGACCATGCGGAGGTGATGATGACTTCTCCAGGTGCGGCCGCAAGCAAGGATCCAGCGCCAGACCCGGAGGTAACACCTAAGGCACCGAGGAAAGGTAGAGGACCTCCACTAGAGAGGCCCGAGAACATGCTGAAGGAAGCTATGGATAGCCTGGCTAACCCGGTAACAGCAGTGATAGATCCGGCTCAGGCACAGGCCGAGCTAGAGGAAACTCGGCAAAAGATACTAGAGGGCGCAAAGAAAATAGCTGCAGCTCAGCAGTCACTGAACATGACGCTGCGTGAGTACGCAAAGGCAAACAAGGTTGATGCAATGAGGGTAAAAGGGAAAAATCTCATAAGTGAGATGAACAGAGAAGGTGATGATGGGGCAGAAGGGTCGGAAAACTATTTGTCTGTGGGGTTGCCGAGGTATAGTACCCCGGCGAAGAACCTTAGAGCAGCAGATGCCGCTGCGTCCGAGTTAGAGGGTCTGACGGGTGAGGCCCGTCAAAGACAGCAAGACCGGGTTAACGAGCTAGTTCGGATCGCGAACAGGCAGAACGAGGAGCTGCTGAGAGCTAACCCGGAGAGAGCTGGGGCTTCCAAGATTGTCCATTCGGTGGTGGGTAACCCGGAGAAATCCGCTGGAGCCGCATCATCGCCTCATGGCGGTCCAAGGAGAGAAGAGGTAGTAACCTCGGCCAGACGGAACAAACAGATTGTCCCGTACGACCCAACGCGTGCGGGAAAAGAAAAAGAGATGCGGAAGAATGATGATCGACGGAGTGTGAGCCGAGCTGAAGCTGGCCGAGGTATTCACGACCAAGGAAATGCCGGTCAAGGGAACGCTGCCAACGGCAATGCTGGACAGCGCAACTCCGCAGGAGCAGGACCACCGCAGCAGCAGAATATACCAAGGCAAGAGCAAAGCGCCGGCCGAGGTATGCAGCAGAAAGACGTGCAACGAGGGCAAAACCGATACAATGATGGTAATTCAGAGATGGTGAACGCAGGGTACCCCAGACCGGACTATCATGTGATAGGGTCTAGGTCGGGGAGCAGGGATTTGATGCCGGATGACGCCAGGTTAAAGCTAGATCGCCTGTATAGGTCGGAACAGATCGAATGTCAAGGTCCTCCGGGTCCAGCGTGCTTTGGACCCCGGATCATGAAGGAACCACCAGTACCCAACTTCCAATTACCCAGGGGAACGAAGACGTATGACAGCACTACCAAGCCGGAGGATTGGTTGATAAACTATGCTACGGCAATGAAAATTGCACCTGGCAACTTGAGATGGGCTGTGCGTTACGTGCCCCAGATGTTGGAAGGCCCGGCCAGAGTATGGCTGAATAACTTGCCGCCCAGAAGCATCAACTGCTGGATAGATTTTGAAGAAATGTTTATCAGCAACTTCTCAAGTACGTACCAGAGGCCAAATAGACCGTAGACCCTGGCAATGTGCAAGCAAAGACCCAACGAGACGGATCGTGAATTCTTAACCCGGTGGTGTACCGTAAGAAACTCATGCGAGGGTGTCATAGAGTCACATGCCATAGCGTGGTTTGCGCAAGGGTGCAGATACGGCAGCGAGCTGTGGATGAAACTGCAAAGGAAAATGCCAGTTACGCTGGCAGAGATGATCCAGATTGCTGATTCGTATGCTTTGGGTGATCCGACTCAACCTAGGCTCCCGTCAAACGACTCAAACGAGGAATACTATCAGAGGGACGGAGCTGGGTCGTCCCGGAGGAATGATTACAGAGGAAAAAGGAGAGATGACAGACCGGACCATCGCTATGGCTCGCAACAAGTTGCAGCAGTGAATCAAGATCAACCCAGAGGAGGGAGTAACCAACGCCAGAGAACTGGAGGGCAGTGGACTCCAAGAAATGATGGCAAGAAAACATGGACTCCGGAGCAGAAGAAACAGTGGGAGGAAAAGAAAGACCGTCCGAGGTATACCTATGAGTCGATGCTGGACCAACCGTGTAAGTTTCACACGCCGAATCCGAATATCCCGGCGGGTCACACGACGAGGCAATGTGAGTGGATGCGAAAGATAGAGCAAGGTGGATCAGGGAATGCTCAGGCACCCCGGAACGATCAACCTCGGCATGAGTTACCCCGGCAGCAATTGCTCTCCGGAGCAAACACGCAGCAGATAATGTTGCTTCCCCCTCCGCCGAGGTATGACAACAATGAGAGAAGGGATGCAGCGCATCAGGTGGAAAATTAGCAACAACCGGATCAGAGGTACCCCGGAAACGAGGGAAGGAATGAGTACAGGGAACATCACCAGAGTTGTTGTGTGTTCATGACTGAGGAAACAGATAGAAAGAGCTTGCAGCGCCGACATATGGAGGTCAATGCGGTCATGCCAGCGGTGACGAGGTACATGCCTTGGTCGGACCAGGAAATCACCTTGTCGTGGTGGTGTCAGGGCAGATGCCATGGATAGGCTAAAGATGGGGACTAATATGCGCTAGGGGAATCCAGGGAGGGATAGTAGAGTGATTCTCTACACAGAAGCTTTGTATTGATGTTCTATCTCCTAGATTACAAGTGCTCCTTGAGCTGTATTGACAAGAGGAGGAAGAAGAAACTCTCTTACTCTTGCCTACCAACTAGCCAAAGAACCCTAGATCCACTAGTGCTCAACCAACTATGTATCCCAGAAAAACCCAACCCCTCTACCAGAACCCTAACCCCCCTTATATAGTGGTGGTTCGGTCTTGGCCTAGGGCATACGTGGAGGCATATTCCTAAGAATATGCCCCTCCCAAAGTAGTAACCCGACAAGGGTGCTTTTCCCCCGCGTCACACTTGCTTTAGCAACGTAGCCTCAGCGTTGCCCGCGCCAGCAGACGTGAGCGCCGCCACCCTTGTCGGCCACGATCCGGTGGTCCTGCCCTTGCTTTATTCGCTCATCCAGTATGCACCGGACGTTCTTTTTTGACCAGAGAGATTCCTTCCTTCTCCTGGAAGCCAAGCGAGGATCCAGATCACAGTAGATCCAGCCACACCTGTTCCTGCATATAGGTTAAACAAGCATTTCCGACTTACTCCTTAAGTCGGACGAGACAATGTTAGGCGTCCCCTCCTGGCCCGGGTTACTCCGTGATCCGGCCTGCCTTGAGGTGACTCGTCCAGCATCCGCTTTGACCTTGCCTACCCTCGGCTAACTCGGCCCTTATACCCTGGAGTGACCCTACCCGGGGGTATCCCCCCAACATTAGTCCCTGAAGCTGGTGCGGCCTTAGCGGCCTTGGTCGCTAAGGCCACATTAGGTTCATTCATATTCAAGCCTCGGACGTTTAGTTCCAGGTTAACTTCTTGTCTCGGATTATATGGATTTACGTTCCCTTCGCACGTTCCAAGTTTTCACTTGTCGGCCGGGTTACCATTGTAGCTCGGATCCTATGGTTTTACTTTCCCTCTGCACATTTCAAGTTTTCACTTGTCAGTCGGGTTACCAGGGAGGCTCGGATCCGGGCCTTGCTTCCTTCTCTCATACGCCAACCCATGTAAAGGTTAATCATTACGTTGCCTCATTTTAAGGGCCTGCACAGTAACTGTCGCAGTAACTGTCAGTGATTACTGTGCGTGGGTTACGTCACGCCTGTCTCCTCGTTTACCGCAACTGCACATCATGTCATGGGATCATATTTACTTTGTGCCTCCGCTGTGGCTTCTCTTTGATTGGCTAATGCCGGTGATACACGGCCACAACGTGTGGCTCTCCGGCGCAGCGCGATCCCACTCATCGATTACTGGGGGCAGTTAAATAGAGGAGGGGCGCGCCCCTTAGCACTTTTCCATCTACGCGCCCCTTCGCCCGTTCCTTTTCTTCTTCCTCGCGACCGCGCCGCCGCCAGTGCCCGTTGCAGTAGCGCCGCCGCCACACCTTCTCCGTGCCTCCGCACCGCAGCCACCGCTGCACAACTGCTTAGCCACTGGTCCTCGTCAATCTAGACCGCAGAGCCCCGCCGCCGCTAGCTCCAGCGAGGATAGCGGATTCGAGATGACGGAGGAGGAGCTCATCGTCGTCGAGCAGGAGATGGAGGAGGACGCCGGCGCGGCGGACCGAGGCGCGTGGGCCGGTTCGTGGGTCTGCCAGGACGACATCGACTGGCTCTACCGGACCCGGCGTATTCCCACCGGTGTTGCCGCTCGTCTCCCCTCCTCGGAATTGGCCCCCTCACCCAATCCGGGTGAGTTCGTTGTTTTCCTATCCCATTTCCAATGGGGATTTGGTCTTCCGGTGAGTGATTTCTTCCGGGACTGGGTCCGGACCTATCACCTGCACCCACATCATCTCCCGGCGAACGCCATCACCTCTCTGTCCGCTTTCGTCTCTTCGATCGAGGGCTACACCGGACTATGGCCCACGAAGGAGATGTGGATCCGGTTCTTCGGCCTTCGTCGCAACGTCGTCCCCAACATCCACGTCGAGTCGGAGGACAAGCAGCTCACTCAGTTCGGAGCTGCCTCGATCTCGCCCTGGAGATTTTCAATCTTTCCCCGGGTCACCGGGCTTGACTCCTGCAAAGGATGGGCCCGGACCTTCTTCTACGTCCGGAACGAAGGTACCGAAGACTTGATCCGGTTGCTGCCCTACGCTCCGGGTCCCCCGGACATGGATTTCTGGGAGGAGGTCGCCAAGAAACCTACAGCTCTTGCCAACCAAGTCCACAAAAGGTTTGCGGAGCCGAAGAAGCTCGGATTGCGCAACGAGGATGCTATGATCACATTCGTGCGCAACCGAATCTCTCCCCTCCAGCGGCGCACTCACAAGTTGTGCCACATGAGCTTCAGCCGCGACCCCAACCGAACCTCTTCGTTCGAGTCGAGCAATATGGAGATCTTCCGCCGGGTCAAGGCTCTTTTCACCACCCATAAGGATTTCTCCGCTGAATGGACGTGGGGAATCAAGCATTACTGCCGTGACAGGCTCCCTCCCGCGGTAAGCTTCGCGGGGTAAACTGATTTCGGATCAATTACGTGTTGGTTCTTATCATATTTTTGACTTTGCTCCTTGTGCTTTTTTCTCAGCTGTTTCTCCAGCAAACCCTCGAGGATGGTACTGATCCGACCCTTAAGTGGGCCCCGGACCGAGAAATCCTGGATGAGGAGGAGCCGGACCAGGAGATGTTCCTCCCCACAACCGACGCCACCAAACGACCCAGCGGTAAATTCTCTTCTCTTAGGTATTGGCCCGACGATGAGGATGACTCGAATATCGACATGATTGAACCCATTGAGGCTGTCCCTCTTTCTTTTGCCTTCCTGGCATCAGCTAACCCCGGTGGGCACATCCACGAGGATCCTCCACTTGCCACGGCAAGCCTGTTCCGGTGGCGTCGAAGAAGAAGCACGGATCCGTGTCAAGTTCTTCTTTCGAACCTTCTCAGCCGACCAAAAGGCAAAAGAAGGCCGGAGATAAGACTGCCTCCAAACGGGCAGGCAAAGCCCCGGCACGGAGGGCCCGGAAACCTAAGGGGGCCGAGACCTCGGATGCGTAAGTCATTTTTCACTGCGCAACACACTTCTCCCTGTATCGGGGTAATTTCACTCCTGACATCATTTTCTTTTGAAGGGCTCCTGTGGAGGTCCCTTAGAGCGGATCGAGCATCTCTTCTCCCCTTCGGTCCGGTCCTTCCCCTCCTCGTGACGATGAGTCACGCCCGCTGAGCCCTATTCTGGAGGGCTCTGTGGCCGCTCCAGGTTCCTCAGTACCTCCTCTAGAGGAACGCGACCTCGGATCAGGAGGGGTCGGATCGACCGAGGCAACGGCGTCCGCCACTTCGGCATTGCCGCAACCAGCAACCCCCAAGTCTACCGCAACTCCAGCACCAGCAGCAGCTCCAGCACCAGCCACCGAACCAGTGCCTGTCCCGGCTCCGAAGAAACCAACAGCAGCTCCTAGTCCTGCCACCAAAGCTCCCGTGCCAAGTTCATCTGCCTCGTCCGAGTCATCCCAAGCTCGACGAGGAACCACTCCAGCAGCTTCCAAGGGCAAATCCACTGTGGTCACATCCTCCCAGCAAGCCAAAGGCAAGTCTACCTTCGTCGAGGCCGGGCAGCGAACCTTGTCATCAATGCATCCGAAGAAGTCACCAGCAGCGACGGATCCTCCTGTCGAGCCAGCCGATTCGCAGCAGATGGTTCTTCACACCAGCCCAGCTCTTGCCCTGATTGAGAGGAAGGAAGCTCACGCAAAGGGCTTGGTGGCACCCCACATGCCCACTGGCGAACGGTACCCTCCGAGCCTTATCGAGTTCGTCATGAACTGGAATAAGGCGGAGTTCGTCTACAACAACGATCTCCCGGAAAAGTTCGACCCCGCTGAATTTTCTGCTCAGATGAATACCGCCGCCAAGGCCATTAACCTCGCTGGGCGAATGATGGAGGTACGTCATTTCTTCTTTACATGCTGTAGATAATAACCATTAGTCCCCGAGCCTCCGGCGGAGTAACTTGTTACTCGGCCGGATGCTCATTAGAAGATCAACGTAGCTGCATGTAAACTTCAAATATGCACACACCTAGAGCCGGGTCAAGTTCCACTTGGCCCGGATCTTGCACACTTCGAATATGCACACACCTAGAGCCGGGTTAAGTTCCACTTGGCCCGGATCTTGTACACTTCGAATATGCACACACCTAGAGCCGGGTTAAGTTCCGCTTGGCCCGGATCTTGTACACTTCAAATATGCACACACCTAGAGCCGGGTTAAGTTCCGGTTGGCCCGGATCTTGTACAGTTCAAATATGCACACACCTAGAGCCGGGTTAAGTTCCGCTTGGCCCGAATCTTGTACACTTCAAATATGCACACACCTAGAGCCGACTTAAGTTCCGCTTGGCCCGGATCTTGTAGACTTCAAATATGCACACACCTAGAGCCGGGTTAAGTTCCGCTTGGCCTGGATCTTGTACACTTCAAATATGCACACACCTAGAGCCGGGTTAAGTTCCGCTTGGCCCGAATCTTGTACACTTCAAATATGCACACACCTAGAGCCGGGTTAAGTTCCGCTTGGCCCGGATCTTGTACACTTCAAATATGCACACACCTAGAGCCGGGTTAAGTTCCGCTTGGCCCGGATCTTGTACACTTCAGATCTCCAAGGACCAGGACCTGCTTAAGGAATCTGAGGTCCAGCTTGGGTCGGCGCTCGCTGAGCTTGAACAACTTCGCCAGAGACGCGACAGTTGTATCAAGGAGTTGACCCGGATCCATCGTCATATCTCATGTAAGTTTCTTCCCCTTATCCGACATAGTTTTCCGGGTTAGCTCATATGCCTTTGCTTCAGCATCTTCCCTTTCCTTATTTCCAGATCACTTTCCGGAGGGTACTCCCATCGCCAGTGCTGCCTTTGCCAAATTCCGCCGAGAGAGGGGTACTCCCGTTGCTCCCGATGGTGAGAGCACCCCCTTAGACATGGAGGACCTGTTGGTCAGCGTGTCAGCTCAGGTGGAAACCATCAGGAACTATGGGAAAGATCTCCTCGACGTTGCGGTCCGGATCTACAACACTTTCTGGCCAAGCGAGAGCGCTCCGAAAAGGATCACACTCCTTGCTGAGAAGCTATTGGAAATCGAGACACAACTTGATCTCTGGAGAGAATCCGCCGGGCGTGCCGCAGTAGATACCCTCCTCCATCATATCCTTACATGGTACGAGAAGATCGACCTGAGCCTCCTCACACGCCGGCGCACCGGATCCAAATGGACCAATGATCCGGAGTGGGTAGCTCAGCACCAGGCTTGCGCCTACAGCCTTGTCGAATATTCTCCCATCCATGACTGGGTTGAGGGGCCGAGCTTTCTGGAGTCCGGCGAGGAGGAGCAGATGGAGAACGTGGAGGATGGGTCGGGCGAGGATGGAGAAGATGCTGCTTCAGATATTGAAGACAATGATGATGACGCCGAACTTCCTCCTTCCGCTCCTTAGTGGAAAAAACTTGAAAATTTATCAGATCCCCGGTATGCCGGGTGCAATTGTATGCTGAATACATGATATTTTGCTACTATGCTTGTATGCCGGATTAACTTGGGCGTAGTCCCCAAGTTTCATTTTCTTGTTCATCCAATTCTCCGGCTCGATCCGTGTCTACCTTGATTCGGCTTTACGACTTACAAATCCGAGCCTCAAGAATCGTTTTAACAATACTGAGAAACTTTGAGGCTTGGCTCAAAATAATTCAACATAATAACTTGAAAGTAAATACGGGGTTAGTCCGAAAAAGCAAACGTTAGCTAGAATAAGATCGTTTCCTTAGCGGTTTTTCATGTGCTACGCAATTCCAAACTCGTCCCCTTGCTTGCCATGAAGCCAATTCTTGTTGGACATCAGCAAGCCGAAGGGTTGGGTTTCTGGTGCTCACACATTACTAATCCGGGTTAAGCGAAACGAGTTATTCCAGCTAATGCATAAAAAGTAACAACAACTGTTTATTAAGGCAGTCCCCGAGTCACTGCTCGAGGCTCCGCTATTTCATTGATAAGCTCATTGCCGACATACATACCGACATATGAGATGACTCGGATACATACAGTTTTTAGCTAAGTGTAGAAGGGACGAAGTAGTGCTACATTCCATGGTTGCTTCGATTCCTCTCCGGACCTGTCTGCCTTGTTCTTTTCATGTGGCTTCGCATCTATAAGATAGTAGGAATCATTGTGCAATGCTTTGCTAACAATAAATGGTCCTTCCCATGGGGGGGATAATTTATGCATGCCAGTGGTACGCTGTACCAACCAGAGCACCAGATTGCCTTCCCGGAAGACTCGGGGGCACACTTTCCGGCTATGATAGCGTCGGAGATTTTGCTGATATATGGCGGATCTGGATAGTGCCAGTTCTCTCGCTTCTTCCAGCAGATCAACATCATTTTGCCAGGCTTCTTGCACTTCGGCTACTGTGTATTGGGTGACCCTAGGCGAATCATGCTCTATGTCGGCTGGTAATACAGCTTCTGCCCCATATACCAGAAAGAACAGCGTGTAGCCTGTTGATCGATTCGGAGTCGTTCTTAAACTCCACAGTACCGCTGGTAGTTCTTCTATCCAGCACCCCGCTGATCTTTGCAGCGGCTCAATGAGCCGGGGTTTTATCCCGGATAATACTAATCCGTTGGATCTTTCCACTTGTCCGCTCGATGCGGGTGGGCTACCGAGGCTACGTTGAGTCGGATTTTCTTGTCTCGGCAAAAGCGCGCAAACGCTCCTTCCGTGAAATTTGTTCCATTATCAGTTATAATGCCGTGTGGATAACCGTATCTCAAGATGATGTCTTTGATAAATGTCCCGGCCGTAGCTCCATCACATTTTCTTATAGGCTTCACTTCGATCCATTTTGTAAACTTGTCCACCATGACCAGAATGTGTGTCATGTTTCCTCTTGCTGGTTTGAACGGGCCAACCATATCCAAGCACCACACAGCAAATGGCCATGTAATTGGTATGGTTTTGAGTTCCGACATAGGCATATTTGTCTTGGTGGCATATCTTTGACAACCATTGCATTTTCTCACCAGATCTTCTGCTTGCTCCAAGGCACTTGGCCAGTAGAATCCATGCCGGAACGCCTTTGCCACTAAGGCCCGGGATGAGGCATGATGCCCGCATTCTCCTTGGTGTATATCTCGGAGGATGTTAAGTCCTTCTTCTGGGTCAACACACCGCTGGAGGACATTGGTTACACTCCGTTTGTATAGCTCGGAATTGATGATTGTGTAAGCTTTGGCTCTCCTCTGAGTTTGCCTGGCTAGCACTTCCTCAGTGGGTAACGTTCCATCTTTCAAGAACTGCTATATAGGAAGTGCCCAAGCTGGTATCGCTCGCGCAGGGAAAATCTCCTCATCAATTTCCATCCGATCCACCGGCATAACTTCAGCCGGATCATGCTGAACAGTCCCCGGGTCTAGCGAGGTAGTCCCCGGGTTTGCCGAGGTAGTCCTCGGGTTCGGCGTCCTACCTCCCATGTCAATGTCCATGGGCTCAGCTCCGGATTCCGCGTTTTTCGGGACATAGATTGAGTCGGTTCCTGGGGACGGCCTGATAGATGGTTTTCTGAGGTGCTCCAATGCTACGTCCGGTGGAATTGCCTGTCGGGTCGATCCGAGCTTTGACAGCATGTCGGCAGCTTCGTTTTCCACGCGAGGGTACATGGTGAAATTCGCATCCCTCAAAGTAACCCGAGATCTTCTGCACATGAAATCTGTATAGTGCCATGTTTGGATCCAGGGCGTCCCACACTCCGGACACTTGCTGTATTACTAGATCCGAGTCACCAAAGCATATTATCCGACGTATGCCAATCTCCTTTGCCACTTTGAGACCATGCACAAGAGCCTCGTACTCAGCGACATTGTTTGATGCCACGAAATGGATCTGCAATACGTACTTGAGCTGATCCTTCTTTGGCGAGGTAAGCACAACCCCGGCACCTAACCCGGTTTTGGTTTTCGATCCGTCAAAGTGCATCCTCCAGTAGTTCGGATCTGTGGCGGTGGTTCGTATTGTACCTCGGCCCAATCCACGAAAAAGTCCGCCACAGCCTGAGACTTGATCGCTTCTCTCCTATCATACTGGGGTGCGTAAGGTGCTAGCTCAATCGCCCATTTCGCAATTCTGTCATTTGCATCTTTGTTACCCATTATCTCGGATATGGGGGCTTCGCATATCACTTTGATGGGATGCTCCTCAAAGTAGTGCTTTAACTTCTTTGCCGCTATATAAACACCGTATGCCACCTTTTGAAAATGCCGGTAGTTCTGTTTTGAGGCAGACAACACCTCGCTCAAGTAATACACTGGCCTCTGCACCGACTTACCCTCTTCATCACGCTCCACTATAATCACTGCACTTACAACTCGGTTGGTTGCGGCTATGTAGAGCAACATTGGCTCCTTTGACAGTGGAGAGGCTAACACTGGTGCAGTGGCCAACATCTTTTTTAAGTGGGCAAAAGCTTCATCGGCCTGCGGCGTCCAAACGAATTTATCTGACTTTCATGAGTTGGTAGAGAGGCAGTGCCTTTTCTCCCAACCGACATACAAACCGACTCAACAAGGCCAGACACCCAGTGAACTTCTGGACATCGTTGAGACACTTCGGCAGCTCCATTCGTTCGATGGCTCGGATCTTAGTCGGATTGACCTCGATACCTCGGCTGGAGACAAGAAATCCGAGTAATTTCCCAGTCGGGACACCGAAGGTACATTTCTCCGGGTTAAGCTTCATCTGGAATCTCCTCAAGTTCGCGAATGTTTGCCTTATGTCGTCAAGGAGCGTCGCGCTTTCCTTGGTCTTAATAACCACATCATCCACGTAGACTTGTACATTTTGACCTATTTGATCGTGCAAACATTTTTGCATACATCTTTGGTACGTTGCTCCTGCATTTCGTAAACCGAACGGCATAGTGCGATAGCAATAAGCCCCGTACGGGGTAATAAAGGCAGTTTTTATTTGATCATCCGGGTTCAGAGGTATCTGGTGGAAACCAGAATAGGCGTCAATGAATGACAACAGTTCACATCCCGCGGTAGAGTCGATGACCTGATCTATCCTCGGCAGTGGAAATGGATCTTTTGGACACGCCTTGTTCAGGTTCGTGTAATTGATACACATACGCCAAACCACTGCCACGTTCGGATCATCCTTCTTCTTTTCTACCAACACCGGATTAGAGAGCCAATCCGGATACAACACTTCCATGATAAATCCAGCTGCTAGCAACCGAGCTATCTCGTCACCAATGACCTTTCTCCTATCCTCGGCGAAGCGTCGGAGAGGTTGCTTCACCGGCCTTGCTCCGGGTCTTACATTCAAAGAGTGCTCGGCCAACTCCCTCGGAACACCTTGCAAGTCCTGTGTGGACCAAGCAAAAATATCCCGATTCTCACGGAGGAAGTTGACGAGCTCGCTTTCCTATTTTTCAGTTAACCCGACACCAATTGTTACGGTACGCTCCGGAAACATGTTATCCACTGGAATCTTCTTGGTGTCCTTCGCGGCTTGAAACGAAACGCTTCCATGCGGGTTACTTAACGCTGGCATATACTGCTGCGCAGACTGAGCTAATGCCGCCACCTCTTGGATTTTTCTTTTCTCTTGCGCAATCACGAGTGACTCGGCTAGGTTAGACCCGGCTGAGGCGCACTCAATAGAACGTCAGAAATCCCCAGCGATAGTAATTGCTCCATTTGGCCCGGGCAACTTCATCTTTAGATAACTAACATGGCAACTTGCCATGAATTTGCTCAGTGCTGGTCTCCCGAGTAATGCATGATACGCGCTCTCCAAGTTCACCACCTCAAACTCCAGATTCTCAGTTCGGCAGTTATCCCTCGTACCGAATAGCACGTCGACCCGGACTTTTCCTATGGGCTCACAGGAGATGCCTGGTACGATACCATGGAAAGTTGTTCTTGTAGCCTGGAACATGTTCTCCGAGATGCCCAACTTGCGCATCGTATTCGCATACATGATGTTAATGCTACTGCCATTGTCGATCGGTACCTTGGAGAACCTCACATTAATGTTTGGTCCAATGAACGTCGGATCTAACACTAGTGCATACGAGCCTGGACTTGGCATAAGCTTGGGATGATCTTTGACGCTCCAGGTGATTTCCTGGACCGACCAAGGCATGTACCTTGTCACTGCAGGCATAACCGCGTTAACCTCCATATGTCGGTGCTGCAAGCTCTTCCTATCTGTTTCCTCTGTTGTGAACACACAATAGCTCTGGTGATGTTCCCTGTACTCATTCCTTCCCTCGTTTCCGGAGTACCTCTAATCTGGTTGTTGCTGGTTTTCCACCTGATGCACTGCATCCCTTATCTCATTGTTGTCATACCTCGGCGGAGGGGGAGGCAACATCAGTTGTTGCGTGTTTGCTCCGGAGAGCAGTTGCTGCCGGGGTAACTCCTGCCGAGGTTGATCATTCCGGGGTGCCTAAGCATTCCCTGAACCACCTTGTTCTATCTTACGCATCCACTCACATTGCCTCGTTGTGTGACCCGCCGGGCTGTTCGGATTTGGCGTGTGAAATTTACACGGCTGGTCCAACATTGACTCATAGGTATACCTCGGACGATCTTTCTTTTCTTGCCATTTCTTCTTCTGCTCCGGAGTCCATTGCCCTCCCGTTTTCTAGCGTTGGTTGCTCCCTGCTCCGGGTTGATCTTGATTCACAGCTGCAACTTGTTGCGAACTATACCGATGATCCGGTCTATCGTCTCTCCTTTTTCCCCTGTAATCGTTCCTTCGGGATGATCCGGCTCCGTCCTTTGGATAGTACTCCTCATTTGACTCGTTCGACACGATCCTAGGTTGAGTTGGATCACCCAAAGCATAAGAATCCGCAATCTGGATCATCTCTGCCAACGTGACTGGCATTTTCCTTCGCAATTTCATCCACAACTCGCTGCCATACCTGCACCCTTGTGCGAACCATGCTATGGCCTGTGACTCTATGACTCCCTCACACGAGTTCCTCACGGTACACCACCGGGTCAAGAATTCACGATCCGTTTCGTTAGATCTCTGCTTTGCACATCGCCAGGGTCTGCGGTCTATTCGGTCTCTGATATGTACTTGAGAAGTTGCTGATAAACATTTCTTCAAAATCTATCCAGCAATTGATGCTTTCGGGTGGCAAATTATTCAGCCATACCCTAGCCGGACCTTCCAACATTTGGGGTACGTATTGTACAGCCCATCTCAAGTTGCCAGTTGCAATTTTCACAGCTGTTGCGTAGTTTATCAGCCAATCCTCCGGCTTTGTACTGCCGTCATACGTCTTCGTGCCCCTGGGTAATTGGAAATTGGGTACTGGCGGTTCCTTCATGATCCGGGGTCCAAAGCACGCTGGACCCGGAGGACCTTGACATTCGATCTGTTCCAACCTATACAGGCGATCTAGCTTTAACCTGGCGTCATCCAGCATCAAATTCCTGCTTCCCAATCTCGACCCTATCACATGATCGTTGTGTTCATCATCTCCGAGTCTCCGTTATTGTATCGGTCTTGCTATCGTTGTGTTCCTCTCTGTTGCATACCTCGTCCGGCACTTTGCTCTTGCCTTGGTATATTCCGCTACTGCGGTTGACCTGCTCCTGCCGAGTTTCGCTGTCCGGCATTGCCGTTGGCAGCATTCCCTTGACCGGCATTGCCTTGGTCGTGATTAACTCGGCCAGCTTCACCTCGGCTCACACTTCGTCGATCGTCGTTTTTCCGCATCTCTTTTTCTTTTCCCGCACGCGTTGGGTCGTACGGAATGATCTGCTTGTTCCGTCTGGCCGAGGTTACTACCTCTTCTCTCCTTGGGCCACCATGAGGCGACGATGCGGCTCCAATGGATTCCTCCGGGTTACCCATCGCCGAATGGACGATCTTAGAAGCTCCAACTCTCTCCGGGTTACCTCTCAGCTGCTCCTCGTTCTGCCTGTTCGTGATCCGAACCAGCTCGTTAACCCGGTCATGCTGTCTTTGACGGGCTTCACCCGTCAGACCCTCTAGCTCGGACGCCGTGGCATCTGCTGCTCTGAGGTTCTTCGCCGGGGTACTATACTTCGGCAACCCCACGGACAAATAGTTTTCTGACCCTTCTGGTCCATCATCACCTTCTCTGTTCATCTCACTCATGAGATTTTTTCCTTTTACCCTTACTGCATCAACCTTGTTTGCCTTCGCGTACTCACGCAGCGTCATATTCAATGACTGCTGAGCCGCTGCTATTTTGTTTGCACCCTCCAGTATCTTTTGCCGGGTTTCCTCTAGCTCGGCCTGTGCTTGAGCCGGATCTACCACTGCTGCCACCGGGTTTGCCAAGCTATCCATAGCTTCCCTCAGCACGTTCTCAGGCCTCTCTAGCAGAGGACCCCTAGCTTTCCTCGGTGCCTTAGGCGTTACCTCCGGGTCTGGCGCTGGATCCTTGCTCGTGCCCGCGCCTGGCGCAGTCATCATCACTTCTGCATGGTCCGGGGAGCGAGCAATACACGCCCCGTGAGCCACAGTGAGGGGTGGTTCCCCCGCGTCGACGACGCGACGCGGATGAACGCATGAGACATCCACAGCAACGTAGACCTTGTGCGCGCCGAGCTTGACGAAGAGGCCGTTGCGCAGAAGCGGGCGCGTGCCGAAGCAACCAGCGTTGTCGCTGACGAAATCCAATGCTCCAAAGCGCTGAACGAGCCCAGAGACGATGCGCTCGCCGGTGCCGATGAAGTTTCTCGTCCGGATCTTCACCCCTGCTAGCACCGCTAGCCCCACGGTGGGCGCCAACTGTCGTGGTGGTGGCACGGCAGATGCCATGGATAGGCTAAAGGTGGGGACTAATATGCGCTAGGGGAATCCAGGGAGGGATAGTAGAGTGATTCTCTACACAGAAGTTTGTATTGATGTTCTATGTCCTAGATTACAAGTGCTCCTTGAGCTGTATTGACAAGAGGAGGAAGAAGAAACTCTCTTACTCTTGCCTACCAACTAGCCAAAGAACCCTAGATCCACTAGTGCTCAACCAACTCTGTATCCTAGAAAAACCCAACCCCTCTACTAGAACCCTAACCCCCTTATATAGTGGTGGTTCGGGCTTGGCCTAGGGCATACGTGGAGGCATATTCCTAAGAATATGCCCCCTCCCAAAGTAGTAACCCGACAGGGGTGCTTTTCCCCCGCGTCACACTTGCTTTAGCAACGTAGCCTCTGCGGCGCCTGCGTCAGCCGACATGAGCGCCGTCACCCTTGTCGGACATGATCCGGTGGTCCTGCCCTTGCTTTATTCGCTCATCCAGTACGCACCGGACCTTCTTTTTTGACTAGAGAGATTCCTTCCTTCTCCTGGAAGCCAAGCGAGGATTCGGATCACAGTAGATCCAGCCACACCTGTTCCTGCATATAGGTTAAACAAGCATTTCTGACTTACTCCTTAAGTCGGACGAGACAACGTTAGGCGTCCCCTCCTGGCCCGGGTTACTCCGTGATCCGACCTGCCTTGAGGTGACTCGGCCAGCATCCGCTTTGACCTTGCCGACCCTCGGCTAACTCGGCCCTTATACCCCGGAGTGACCCTACCCGGGGGTATCCCCCCAACACACCTGGAACATCAAAGATCATCCTAAACTTATGTCGAGCCCAGGTTCGTACGCGCTAGTGCTAGATCCGACGTTCATTGGACGAAACATCAACGTGAGGTTCTCCAAGGTTTTGATTGATAATGGCAGTAGCATTAACATCATGTATGCGGACACGATGCGCAAGTTAGGCATCTCGGAGAACATGCTCCAGGCTACGAGAACAACTTTCCATGGCATTGTATCAGGCATTTCGTGCGAGCCCATAGGCAAAGTCCGGGTCGACGTGCTATTCAGAACGAGGGATAACTGCCGAACTGAAAATCTAGAGTTTGAAGTGGTGAATTTGGAAAGTGCGTATCACGCGTTACTCGCAAGACTAGCATTGAACAAATTCATGGCAAGCTGCCACATAAGTTATCTGAAGGTGAAGTTGCCCAGGCCAAATGGAGTAATTACCATTGCTGGAGATTTCCGACGTTCCATGGAGTGTGCTTCAGCCGGGTCTAACCTAGCCGAGTCACTCGTGATTGTGCGAGAGAAAAGAAAAATCCAAGAGGTGGCGGCACTAGCTCAGTCCGCGCAGCAATATATGCCGGTGCTAAGTAACCCGCATGGCAGCGTTTCATTTCAAGCCGCAAAGGACACCAAGAAGATTCCAGTTGATAACATGTTTCCGGAGCGCACCATAACAATTGGTGCCGGGTTAACTGACAAATAGGAAAGCGAGCTCGTCAACTTCCTCCGTGAGAATCGGGATATTTTTGCTTGGTCTACACAGGACTTGCAAGGTGTTCCGAGGGAGTTGGCCGAACACTCTTTGAACGTAAGACCCGGAGCAAGGCTGGTGAAGCAACCTCTCCTCCATTTCACCGAGGATAGGAGAAAAGTCATTGGAGACGAGATAGCTCGGTTACTGGCAGCAGGATTCATCATGGAGGTACTGTATCCGGATTGGCTCTCTAATCCGGTGCTAGTGGAAAAGAAGAAGGACGATCCGAACGTGGCAGTGGTCTGGCGTATGTGTATCGATTACACGAACCTGAACAAGGCATGTCCAAAAGACCCATTTCCACTGCCGAGGATAGATCAGGTCATAGACTCAACCACGGGATGCAAACTGTTGTCATTCATTGATGCATATTCTGGCTTCCACCAGATACCTCTGAACCCGGATGATCAAATAAAAATGACTTTTATTACCCCGTACGGGGCTTACTGCTATCGCACTATGCCGTTTGGTTTACGTAATGCAGGTGCAACGTACCAAAGATGTATGCAAAAATGTTTGCACGACCAAATAGGTCAAAACGTACAAGTATACGTGGATGATGTAGTTATCAAGACCAAGGAAAGCACAACGCTCCTTGACGACATAAGGCAAACATTCGCAAACTTGACAAGGTTCCGGATGAAGCTTAACCTGGAAAAATGTACCTTCGGTGTCCCGGCTAGAAAGTTACTTGGATTTCTCGTCTCCAGCCGAGGTATCGAAGTTAATCCAACTAAGATCCGAGCCATCGAACGGATGGAGCTGCCGAAGTGTCTTAACGATGTCCAGAAGTTCACTGGATGCCTGGCGTCGTTGATTCGGTTTGTATGTCGGTTGGGGGAAAAGGCACTGCCTCTCTACCAACTCATGAAAAAGTCAGATAAATTCGTTTGGACGCCACAAGCCGATGAAGCTTTTGCCCACTTGAAAAAGATGTTGGCCAGTGCGCCGGTGTTAGCCTCTCCACTATCAAAGGAACCAATGTTGCTCTACGTAGCCGCAACCAACCGAGTTGTAAGTGCAGTGATTGTAGTGGAACGCAATGAAGAGGGTAAGTCGGTGCAGAGGCCAGTGTATTACCTGAGCGAGGTGTTGTCTGCCTCAAAACAGAACTACCGGCACTTTCAAAAGGTGGCATACGGTGTCTATATGGCAGCAAAGAAGTTAAAGCATTACTTCGAGGAGCACCCCATCAAAGTAATATGTGAAGCTCCCAGATCCGAGATAATGGGTAACAAGGAGGCGAGCAGCAGAATCGCAAAATGGGCAATTGAGCTAGCCCCTTATGCGCCCCAATACGACAGAAGAGAAGCGATCAAATCTTAGGCTATGGCGGACTTTTTCGTGGATTGGGCCGAGGTACAATACGAACCACCGCCACCAGATCCGAATTACTGGAGGATGCACTTTGACGGGTCGAAAACCAAAACCGGATTAGGCGCCGGGGTTGTGCTTACCTCGCCAAAGAAGGATCAGCTCAAGTACGTATTGCAGATCCATTTCGCGGCATCGAACAATGTCGACGAGTATGAGGCTCTTGTGCATGGGCTCAAAGTGGCAAAGGAGATTGGCATACGTCGGATAATATGCTTCGGCGACTCGGACCTGGTGGTGCAGCAGGTGTCCGGAGTATGGGATGCCCTGGATCCAAACATGGCACTATACAAATTTCATGTGCAGAAGATATCTAGTTACTTCGAGGGGTGTGAATTTCACCATGTACCCCGGGCGGAAAACGAGGCTGCCGACATGTTGTCGAAGCTCGGATCGACCAGACAGGCAATTCCACCGGGCGTAGCATTGGAACACCTCAGAAAACCATCTATCAGGCTGTCCCTAGGAACCGACTTGATCTATGTCCCGGAAAATACGGAATCCGGAGCTGAGCCTATGGACATTGACACGGGAGGTGGTACGCAAGACCCGGGGACTGCATCAACAAACCCGGGGACTGCCTCGGCAAACCCGGGGACTACCTCGCTAGACCCGGGGACTGCTCAGCGTGATCCGGCTGAAGTTATGTTGGTGGATCAGATGGAAATTGATGAGGAGATATTCCCTCCATGAGCCATACCAGATTGGGCACTGCCAATATTCCAATTCCTGAAAGACGGAACGTTACCCGCTGAGGAGGTGTTAGCCAGGCAAACTCAGAGGAGAGCAAAAGCATACACGATCATCAATTCCGAGTTGTACAAACGGAGTGTAACTAATGTCCTCCAACGATGTGTTGACCCGGAAGAAGGGCTTGACTTCCTCCGAGATATACACCAAGGAGAATGCGGGCATCATGCTTCATCCCGAGCCTTGGTGGAAAAAGCGTTCCGGCATGGATTCTACTGGCCAAGTGCCTTGGAAAAAGCAGAAGATCTGGTGAGAAAATGCAATTGTTGTCAGAGGTACGCCACCAAGACACATATGCCTATGTCGGAACTCAAGACCATACCAATTACGTTGCCATTTTCTATATGGTGCTTGGATATGGTTGGCCCATTCAAACCTGCGAGAGGAAACATGACACCTATTTTGCTCATGGTGGACAAGTTTACAAAGTGGATTGAAGTGAAGCCTATAAGAAAATGTGATGGAGCTACGGCCGTGACATTTCTCAAAGACATCATCTTGAGATACGGTTATCCACACAGCATTATAACTGATAATGGAAAAAAATTTGCGGAAGGAGCATTTGCGCGCTTCTGCCGAGATAAGAAGATCCGACTCGATGTCGCCTCGGTAGCCCACCCCGCATTGAACGGACAAGTGGAAAGATCCAACAAATTAGTGTTATCCGGGATAAAACCCCGGCTCATTGAGCCGCTGCAAAGATCAGCGGGGTGCTGGATAGAAGAACTACCAGCGGTACTGTGGAGTTTAAGAACGACTCCGAATCGATCAACAGGCTACACGCCATTCTTTCTGGTATATGGGGCAGAAGCTGTATTACCAGCCGACATAGAGCATGATTCGCCTAGGGTCACCCAATACACAGTAGCCGAAGTGCAAGAAGCCTGGCAAAATGATGTTGATCTGCTGGAAGAAGCGAGAGAACTGGCACTGTCCAGATCCGCCATATATCAGCAAAATCTCCGACACTATCATAGCCGGAAAGTGTGCCCCCGAGTCTTCCGGGAAGGCAATCTGGTGTTCTGGTTGGTACAGCGTACCACTGGCATGCATAAATTATCCCCCCCATGGGAAGGACCATTTATTGTTAGCAAAGCATTGCACAATGATTCCTACTATCTTATAGATGCGAAGCCACAGGAAAAGAACAAGGCGGACAGGTCTGGAGAGGAATCTAAGCGACCGTGGAATGTAGCACTACTTCGTCCTTTCTACACTTAGCTAAGAAGTGTATGCATCCGATTCTTCTCATATGTCGGTATGTATGTCGGCAATGAGCTTATCAATGAAATAGCAGCGTCTCGAGCAGTAACTCGAGGACTGCCTTAATAATGTTTGTCGTAATTTCTTATGCGGTAGCTGGAATGAGTCGTTTTACTTAACCCGGATTAGTAATGTGTGAGCACCAAAAACCCAACCCTTCGACTTGCTGCTGTCCAACAAGAATTGGCTTCATGGCAAGCAAGGGAACAAGTTTGGAATTG
Source organism: Avena sativa (assembly GCA_916181665.1). Lineage (NCBI taxonomy): Eukaryota > Viridiplantae > Streptophyta > Magnoliopsida > Poales > Poaceae > Avena > Avena sativa. The sequence continues at coordinate 618,563,618 of OV702288.1, read as the reverse complement.
CGTAGCACGTGAAAAACCACTAAGGAAACGATCTTATTCGAGCTGACGTTTGTTTTTTTAGACTAACCCTGTATTTCTTTTCAAGTTATTATGATGAATTATTTTGACCCAAGCCCCAAAGTTTCTAAGTATTGTTAAGATAATTTTTGAAGCTCGGATTCGTAAGTCATAAAACCGAATCAAGGCAGACACGGGTCGAGCCAGAGAATTGGACGAACAAGAAAATGAAACTCGGGGACTACGCCCAAGTTAATCCGGCATACAAACATAGTAGCAAAATATCGCATATCAAGCATACAATTGCACCCGGCATACCAGGGATCTAATAAAATTTTCAAGGTTTTTCAACTAAGAAGCAGGAGGAGGAGGAAGTTCGGCATCGTCATCACTGTCTTCAATATCCGAAGCAGCATCTTCTCCATCCTCACCCGACCCATCCTCCATGTTCTCAATATGCTCATCCCCACCGGACTCCAGAAAGCTCGGTCCCTCAACCTAGTCATGGATCGGAGAATATTCGACGAGGCTGTAGGCGCAAGCCCGGTGCCGAGCTACCCACTCCGGATCATAGGTCCATTTGGATTCGGTGCGCCGGCATGTGAGGAGGCTCAGGTCGATCTTCTCGTACCATGCAAGAATATGATGAAGGAGGGTATCTGCCACGGCACGCCCGGCGGATTCTCTCCAGAGGTCAAGCTGGGTCTCAACCTCCAACAGTTTTTCGGCAAGAAGCATGATCCTTTCCGGAGCGCTCTCGCTTGGCCAGAATGTGTTGTAGATCCGGACCGCAACATCGAGGAGATCTTTCCCATAGTTCTTGATGGTTTCCACCCAAGCTGACACGCTAACCAATAGGTCCTCCATGTCTAAGGGGATACTCTCACCATCAGGAGCGAGGGGAGTACCCCTCTCTCGGCGAAACTTGGCAACAGCAGCACTGGCAATGGGAGTACCCTCGGGAAAGTGATCTGGAAACAAGGAAAGGGAAGATGCTGAAACAAAGGCATATGAGCTAACCCGGAAAACTATGTCGGATAAGGGAAAGAAACTTACGTGAGATATGGCGATGGATCCGAGTCAACTCCTTGATGCAATTGTTGCGTCTCTGGCAAAGTTGTTCAAGCTCAGCGATCGCCGACCCAAGCTGGACCTCGGATTCTTTAAGAAGGTCCTGGTCCTTGGCGATCTGGAGAGTAAGGCGCTCACGCTCTTCAGTGAAGTTCTGGCCAACTTTTTGGAGCTCGGTTTTGTGTTGGGCCTTCATCTTCTCCATCTCGGCCTTGAGCTTGGTTATCTCGTCGTCCTTGGTCCGGAGGAGGGCAAGCTCATCATTTTTCTTCTTCAGCTCCGCTTGATGCTGTCCTGCTTGTTCGAGAAAATGCAGCATCATATCAGGCACGGGCACACTATCCTCAAGCGATGCTGAAATAGTATGTTGACCCGGCAAAGCCGAGGAGTGAATGTTTGCTGAGCCAAGGAGAAGAGGAAATGGAAAAAACAACAAGGTCAGACAAAAGAAGACATACCTCGGATTTCCTCCAAGTTCTTCCGCATAATTTTGTTCTCAGCCTCCACTCCAGTTGCAAAAACCAAATGAGGAGATTAGTTCGGCGAAAACAAGTGAAGAAAAACAGAGAAGTGCTGAGGGAGAAAATTACCCCTCTTTTCATGCTCTGCGCCAAGTGCAACATGTTTTGCGCGCAGGATCTTGTGAGTATCAAGCAGGCGTTGAAATTCAGCGCTCCGGCGATTGGTAGTTACCTAAAAAGAGCACATAAGTGTGAAATTAACTTGATGAATATTCGACGTGTACAGGATTTGGGCCAAGTGGAACCTAACCCGGCTCTAGGTGTGTGCATATTCGAAGTGTGTAAGATCCGGGCCGAGTGGAACTTAACCCGACTCTAGGTGTGTGCATATTCGAAGTGTGTAAGATCCGGGCCAAGTGGAACTTAACCCGGCTCTAGGTGTGTGCATATTCGAAGTGGAGGTGTGTGCATATTTGAAGTTTACATGCAGCTATGTTAGTTTTCTAAGGAGCATCCGGCCGAGTAACAAGCTACTCCACCGGAGGCTCGGGGACTAATGGTTATTTATCTACAGCACGTAAAGGAGAAACGACATACCTCCATCATTTGCCCCGCGAGGTTAATTGCCTTGGCGGCAGTGTTCATCTGGGCAGAAAATTCTGCGGGGCCGAACTTTTCCGGGAGATCGTCGTTGTAGACGAACTCCGCCTTATTCCAGTTCATGACGAACTCGATAAGGCTCGGAGGGTACCGTTTGCCAGTGGGCATGTGGGGTGCCACCAAGCCCTTTGCATGAGCTTCCTTCATCTCAATTAGGGCAAGAGCTGGGCTGGTGTGAAGAACCATCTGCTGCGCATCGGTTGGCTCGGCAGGAGGATCCGTCACTGTTGGTGATTTCTTCGGAAGCATTGACGACAAGGTTCTCTGCCCGGCCTCGAAGGATGTAGACTTGGCAGCATCCGAAGCCTTCTTGCCTTTAGCCTGCTGGGAAGAAGTAACCACGACGGATTTCCCTTTGGAAGCTGCTGGAATGGTTCCTCGCCGGGGCTGATATGACTCGGAAGATGCAGAGGAACTTGGTACTGGAGCTGCGGTGGGTTTCCTGGCTGCCGGGACAGGTGCTGGTTCGGAAGCTGGTACTGGAGCTGCTGCTGGTGTTGGGGTTGCGGTAGACTTGGTGGTTGCTGGTTGCGGCAATGCCGAAGTAGCGGACGCCGTTGCCTCGGCCGAACCGACCCCTCCCGATCCGAGGTCACGTTCCTCTTGATGAGGTACTGCGGAATCCGGAGCAGCCGCAGAGCCCTCCGGAATAGGGCTCAGCGGGCCTGACTCGTCGTCACGAGGAGGGAAAGGACCGGACCGAAGGGGAGAAGAGATGCTCGATCCGCTCTGAGGGACCTCCACTGGAGGCCTGCAAAATAAAATGATGTCAGGAGTGAAATTACCCCGATGCAAGGAGAAGTATGTTGCGCAGCGAAAAATGACTTACGCATCCGAGGTCTCGGCGTCCTTGGGTTTCCAGGCCCTCCGTGCCGGGGCTTTGCCTGCCCGCTTGGAGGCAGTCTTGTCTCCGTCCTTCTTTTGCCTTTTGGTGGGCTGAGAAGGTTCAGAACAAGAACTTGACGCGGATCCGCGCTTCTTCTTCGACGCCACTGGAACCGGCTCGCCCGTGGCAAGTGGAGGATCCTCATGGATATGCCCACCAGGGTTAGCTGATGCCAGAAAGGCAAAAGAAAGAGGGACAGCCTCAATAGGTTCAATCACGTCGATATCCGAGTCATCCTCATCATCGGGCCAATCTCTAAGAGAAGAGAATTTACCGCTGGCTCGTTTGGTGGCGTCGGTCATAGGGAGGAACATCTCCTGGTCCGGCTCCTCCTCATCCGGGATCTCTCGGTCCGGCGCCCACTTAAGGGTCGGATCCGTGCCATCCTTGAGAGTTTGCTAGAGAAACAGCTGAGAAAAAGCACAAAGGGGAGAGTCAAAAATATGACAAAAACCGACACATAATTGATCCGAAATAAGTTTACCCCGCAAATCTTACCGCGGGAGGGAGCCTGTCACGGCAGTAATGCTCGATTCCCCACGTCCATTCGGCGGAGAAATCCTTGTGAGTGGTGAACAGAGCCATGACCCGGCGGAAGATCTCGGTGTTGCTCAGTTCGAAGGAGGAGGTTCGGTTGGGGTCACGACCGAAGCTCATGTGGCACAACTTGTGGGTGCGCCTCTGGAGGGGAGAGATTCGGTTGCGCACGAACGTGATCATAGCATCCTCGTTGCGCAACCCGAGCTTCTTCAGCTCCACGAACCTTTTGTTGACTTGGTTGGCCAGAGCTATGGGTTTCTTGGTGACCTCCTCCCAGAAATCCGTGTCAAGGGGACCCGAAGCGTAGGGCAGCAACTGAATCAAGTCTTCGGTACGCTCGTTCCGGACGTAGAAGAAGGTCCGGGCCCATCCTTTGAAGGAGTCAAGCCCGGTGACCCAGGGAAAGATTGAAAATCTCCGGGGCGAGATCGAGGAAGCTCCGAACTGGGTGAGCTGCTTGTCCTCCGACTCGACATGGATGTTGGAGACGACATTGCGACGAAGACCAAAGAACCAGATCCATAGCTCCTTCGTGGGCCATAGTCTGGTATAACCTTCGATCGTAGAGACAAAGGCAGAAAGAGAGGTGATTGCGTTTGCTGGGAGATGGTGCGGGTGCAGGTGGTACGTCCTGACCCAGTCCCGGAAGAAGTCGCTCACCGGGAGACCAAATCCCCGTTGGAAATGGGATAGGAATACGACGAACTCACCCGGATTGGGTGAGGGGGCCAGTTCCGAGGAGGGGAGACGAGCAGCGACACCGACAGGAATACGCCTGGTCCGATAGAGCCAGTCGATGTCATCTTGGCAGACCCACGAACCGGCCCACGCGCCGTTGTCCGCCGCGCCGGCGTACTCCTCCATCTCCTGTTCGGCGATGACGAGCTCCTCCGCAGTCATCTCGTATCCGCTGTCCTCACTGGAGCTAGTGGCGGCGGGGGTCTGTGGTTTAGATTGACGAGGACCTGTGGCTAAGCAGCTGCGCAGCGGGGGCTGCGGTGCGGAGGCACGGAGAAGGTGCGGCGGCGGCGCTGCTGCTACGGGCACTGGCGGCGGCGCGGTCGCGAGGAGGACGAAGGAGAAGAAGAGGAACGGGCAGAGGGGCGCAGAGGTGAAAAATGCTAAGGGACGCGCCTCTCCGTTACTTAACCACCCCCAGAGATGGGTGAGTGGGATCGTGCTGTGCGTTCGAGCCACGCGATGTGGCCATATATTACTTGTATCGGCCAATCACGGAAAAGCCACACAGGGGGCCACATAGTAGGTGAGATCCCATGACGCGACGTGCTGTTGCGGTAAACGAGGAGACAGGCGTGACGTAACCAGCGCACAGTAAAACTGACAATTACTGTGGCGGTTACTGTGCAGGCCCTTAAAATAAGACAAAGTAATGATTAGCCTCCACGTGGGTTGGCGTATGAGAGAAGGAAACGGAGCTCGGATCAAACCATGATGACCATGGGATCTGAGCCAAAGTGGTGACCCGGCCGGCAAGTGAAAACTTGGAACGTGCGAAGGGAACGTAAATCCATATAATTCGAGATAAGGAGCTAACCCGGAATTGAACGTCTGAGGCTCGGACATAAATGAACCTGATGTGGCCTTAGCGGCCGAGGCAGCTAAGACCGCACCAGCTTCGGGGACTAATGTTGGGGGGATACCCCCGGGTAGGGTCACTCCGGGGTATAAGGGACGAGTTAGCCGAGGTTCGGCAAGGTCAAAGCGGATGATGGCCGAGTCACCTCAAGGCAGGCCGGATCACGGAGTAACCCGGACCAGGGGGGGTCGCCTAACGTTGTCTCATCTGACTTAAGGAGTATGTCGGAAATGCTTGTCTAACTTATATGCAGGAACAGGTGAGGCCGGATCTACTATGATCCGGATCCTCGCTTAGCTTCTAGGAGAAGGAAGGAATCTCTCTGGTCAAAAAAGAAGGTCCGGTACGTACGGGATGAGCGAATAAAGCAAGGGCAGGACCACCGGGTCGTGGCCGACAAGGGTGACGACACTCACGTCGGCTTACGTCGCTAAAGCATGTGTGACGCGGGGGAAAGCACCCCGGTCGGGTTACCACTTTGGGAGGGGGCATATTCTTAGGAATATGCCTCCACGTATGCCCTAGGCCAGGACCGAACCACCTCTATATAAGGGGGGTTAGGGTTCAGGTAGAGGGGGTTGGCAGAATTCTAGTTGGTTGAGCACTAGTAGATCTAGGGTTCTTGGGCTAGATTGTAGGCAAGAGTAAGAGAACCCCTTCTTCCTCCTCTCGCCAATACAGCTCAAGGAGCACTTGTAATCTTGGAGATATCGCAATACAAACTTCTGTGTAGAGAATCACTCTACTATCCCTCCCTGGATTCCCCTAGCGCATATTAGTCCCTACCTTTAGCCTATCCATGGCATCTGCCGTGACACCACCACGACAGATACTCTTATTTCGAAACTAGCTACAATCGATCTAAGCACTTTCCGTCATCACATACCCTTGTAGACTGAAAGCGTTTAATGTTCCGTGGGGAACATGGATGAGGTAGTCAAACTCATAGCCGACTTCAAGGTCGTGAAGCTCCTGCATAGTGACCCTTGGTCCTTGCATGGCAACCCAGGTGCCACAAGTGGAAGCAAATCCGTGGTTTCGCACACGTCTCGCACGGTGATGACCTCTGATTCTCTGATTCAGTCGAGAGTGCGAAAGTAGATTTTCTGGCTGAATCTCTACAGCACAACGGCATGCCGCAGCAAAGCACTCTCTTGCGTACGCATCCCTAACTCAAGGCCATAGTTGCAAGAGAGAATGTATAGATTGAAATTATCCAAGGAAATTATTTTTGTTGTGTCTTTTCCCACCTATAGGACCCTCCTTATATAGGGAAAAAGGGGAGATCCCTATTTCCTCAAGTCTCGGGGTGGGATAAAGGAAGGGAGAGGTGGAGGATGTGGCCGGCCAGCCAAGGAGGGCGGCACACGGGTGGGCCCCCACACGCACATCCCAAGGAAAGCTGGCGATCGGGGTGGGCACCACCCACGCTTTGCCCTACCGGCGGCTGCGGCTCCCCATGGGGTAACTTACTCCTTTGGGCCTTTTCCCTCTGAAATTTGGACCATTAGGAAATTTACCCTTTTAATTTAATATTAATTCCTATAATTAATGCATAAATATATACTCCCTCCGTCCCAAAATGTAACGCGCCAAAGCTTTAGTAAAAGTCAACATATTTTAAGTAACAGGTGAGGCCGGATCTACTATGATCCGGATCCTCGCTTAGCTTCTAGGAGAAGGAAGGAATCTCTCTGGTCAAAAAAGAAGGTCCGGTACGTACGGGATGAGCGAATAAAGCAAGGGCAGGACCACCGGGTCGTGGCCGACAAGGGTGACGACGCTCATGTCGGCTTATGTCGCTAAAGCATGTGTGACGCGGGGGAAAAGCACCCCGGTCGGGTTACCACTTTGAGAGGGGGCATATTCTTAGGAATATGCCTCCACGTATGCCCTAGGCCAGGACCGAACCACCTCTATATAAGGGGGGTTAGGGTTCAGGTAGAGGGGGTTGGCAGAATTCTAGTTGGTTGAGCACTAGTAGATCTAGGGTTCTTGGGCTAGATTGTAGGCAAGAGTAAGAGAGCCCCTTTTTCCTCCTATCGCCAATACAGCTCAAGGAGCACTTGTAATCTTGGAGATATCGCAATACAAACTTCTGTGTAGAGAATCACTCTACTATCCCTCCTTGGATTCCCCTAGCGCATATTAGTCCCCACCTTTAGCCTATCCATGGCATCTGCCGTGACACCACCACGACAGTTGGCGCCCACCGTGGGGCTAGCGGCGCTAGCAGGGGTGAAGATCCGGACGGGAAACTTCATCGGCATCGGCGAGCGCATCGTCTCTGGGCTCGTTCAGCGCTTTGGAGCGTTGGATTTCGTCAGCGACAATGCTGGTTGCTTCGGCACGCGCCCGCTTCCGCGCAACGGCCTCTTCGTCAAGCTCGGCACGCACAAGGTCTACGTTGCTGTGGATGTCTCGTGCGTTCATCCGCATCGCGTCGTCGACGCGGGGGAACCATCCCTCACTGTGGCTCGTGGGGCGTGTATCGCTCGCTCCCCGGACCATGCGGAGGTGATGATGACTGCTCCAGGTGCGGCCGCAAGCAAGGATCCAGCGCCAGACCCGGAGGTAACACCTAAGGCACCGAGGAAAGGTAGAGGACCTCCACTAGAGAGGCCCGAGAACGTGCTGAGGGAAGCTATGGATAGCCTGGCTAACCCGGTAGCAGCAGTGATAGATCCGGCTCAGGCACCGGCCGAGCTAGAGGAAACTGGGCAAAAGGTACTGGAGGGCGCAAAGAAAATAGCCGCAGCTCAGCAGTCACCGAACATGACGCTGCGTGAGTACGCAAAGGCAAACAAGGTTGATGCAGTGAGGGTAAAAGGGAAAAATCTCATAAGTGAGATGAACAGAGAAGGTGATGATGGGGCAGAAGGGTCGGAAAACTATTTGTCTGTGGGGTTGCCGAGGTATAGTACCCCGGCGAAGAACCTCAGAGCAGCAGATGCCGCTGCGTCCGAGTTAGAGGGTCTGACGGGTGAGGCCCGTCAAAGACAGCAAGACCGGGTTAACGAGCTGGTTCGGATCGCGAACAGGCAGAACGAGGAGCTGCTGAGAGCTAACCCGGAGAGAGCTGGGGCTTCCAAGATTGTCCATTCGGTGGTGGGTAACCCGGAGAAATCCGCTGGAGCCGCATCATCGCCTCATGGTGGTCCAAGGAGAGAAGAGGTAGTAACCTCGGCCAGACGGAACAAACAGATTGTCCCGTACGACCCAACGCGTGCGGGAAAAGAAAAAGAGATGCGAAAGAATGATGATCGACGGAGTGTGAGCCGAGGTGAAGCTGGCCGAGGTAATCACGACCAAGGCAATGCCGGTCAAGGGAACGCTGCCAACAGCAATGCCGGACAGCGCAACTCCGCAGGAGCAGGACCACCGCAGCAGCGGAATATACCAAGGCAAGAGCAAAGCGCCGACCGAGGTATGCAGCAGAAAGACGTGCAACAAGGGAAAACCGATACAATGATGGTAATTCAGAGATGGTGAACGCAGGGTACCCTAGACTGGACTATCATGTGATATGGTCTAGGTTGGGAAGCAGGGATTTGATGCCGGGTGACGCCAGGTTAAAGCTGGATCGCCTGTATAGGCCGGAACAGATCGAATGTCAAGGTCCTCCGGGTCCAGCGTGCTTTGGACCCCGGATCATGAAGGAACCACCAGTACCCAACTTCCAATTACCCAGGGGCACGAAGACGTATGACGGCACTACCAAGCCGGAGGATTGGTTGATAAACTATGCTACGACAATGAAAATTGCAACTGGCAACTTGAGATGGGCTATGCGTTACGTGCCCCAGATGTTGGAAGGCCCGGCCAGAGTATGGCTGAATAACTTGCCTCCCGGAAGCATCAACTGCTGGATAGATTTTGAAGAAATGTTTATCAGCAACTTCTCAAGTACGTACCAGAGGCCAAATAGACCGCAGACCCTGGCAATGTGCAAGCAAAGACCCAACGAGACGGATCGTGAATTCTTAACCCGGTGGTGTACCGTAAGAAACTCGTGTGAAGGTGTCATAGAGTCACATGCCATAGCGTGGTTTGCGCAAGGGTGCAGATACGGCAGCGAGCTGTGGATGAAACTGCAAAGGAAAATGCCAGTTACGCTGGCAGAGATGATCCGGATTGCTGATTCGTATGCTTTGGGTGATCCGACTCAACCTAGGCTCCCGTCAAACAACTCAAACGAGGAATACTATCAGAGGGACGGATCTGGGTCGTCTCGGAGGAATGATTACAGAGGAAAAAGGAGAGATGACAGACCAGACCATCAGTATGGCTCGCAACAAGTTGCAGCAGTGAATCAAGATCAACCGGGAGGAGGGAGTAACCAACGCCAGAGAACTGGAGGGCAGTGGACTCCAAGAAATGATGGCAAGAAAACATGGACTCCGGAGCAGAAGAAACAGTGGCAGGAAAAGAAAGACTGTCCGAGGTATACCTATGAGTCGATGCTGGACCAACCGTGTAAGTTTCACACGCCGAATCCGAATAGCCCGGCGGGTCACACGACGAGGCAATGTGAGTGGATGCAAAAGATAGAGCAAGGTGGCTCGGGGAATGCTCAGGCACCCCGGAACGATCAACCTCGGCATGAGTTACCCCGACAGCAATTGCTCTCCGGAGCAAACACACAGCAGCTAATGTTGCCTCCCCCTCCGCCGAGGTATGACAACAATGAGAGAAGGGATGCAGTGCATCAGGTGGAAAATCAGCAACAACCGGATCAGAGGTACCCCGGAAACGAGGGAAGGAATGAGTACAGGGAACATCACCAGAGTTATTGTGTGTTCACGACTAAGGAAACAGATAGAAAGAGCTTGCAGCGCTGACATATGGAGGTCAATGCGGTCATGCCAGCGGTGACGAGGTACATGCCTTGGTCGGACCAGGAAATCACCTTGTCGTGGTGGTATCATGGCAGATGCCATGGATAGGCTAAAGGTGGGGACTAATATGCGCTAGGGGAATCCAGGGAGGGATAGTAGAGTGATTCTCTACACAGAAGCTTTGTATTGATGTTCTATCTCCTAGATTACAAGTGCTCCTTGAGCTATATTGACAAGAGGAGGAAGAAGAAACTCTCTTACTCTTGCCTACCAACTAGCCAAAGAACCCTAGATCCACTAGTGCTCAACCAACTATGTATCCCAGAAAAACCCAACCCCTCTACTAGAACCCTAACCCCCCTTATATAGTGGTGGTTCGGTCTTGGCCTAGGGCATACGTGGAGGCATATTCCTAAGAATATGCCCCCTCCCAAAGTAGTAACCCAACAGGGGTGCTTTTCCCCCGCGTCACACTTGCTTTAGCAACGTAGCCTCTGCGGCGCCCGCGTCAGCCGACGTGAGCGCCGTCACCCTTGTCGGCCACGATCCGGTGGTCCTGCCCTTGCTTTATTCGCTCATCCAGTACGAACCGGACCTTTTTTTTTGACCAGAGAGATTCCTTCCTTCTCCTGGAAGCCAAGCGAGGATCCGGATCACAGTAGATCCGGCCACACCTGTTCCTACATATAGGTTAAACAAGCATTTCCGACTTACTCCTTAAGTCGGACAAGACAACATTAGGCGTCCCCTCCTGGCCCGGCTTACTCCGTGATCCGGCCTGCCTTGAGGTGACTCGGCCAGCATCCGCTTTGACCTTGCCGACCCTCGGCTAACTCGGCCCTTATACCCCGGAGTGACCCTACCCGGGGGTATCCCCCCAACATTAGTCCCCGAAGCTGGTGCGGCCTTAGCGGCCTTGGTCGCTAAGGCCACATTAGGTTCATTCGTATTCAAGCCTCAGACGTTTAGTTCCGGGTTAACTTCTTGTCTCGGATTATATGGATTTACGTTCCCTTCGCACGTTCCAAGTTTTCACTTGTCGGCCGGGTTACCATTGTAGCTCGGATCCTATGGTTTTACTTTCCCTCTGCACATTTCAAGTTTTCACTTGTCGGCCGGGTTACCAGGGAGGCTCGGATCCGGGCCTTGCTTCCTTCTCTCATACGCCAACCCACGTAAAGGTTAATCATTACGTTGCCTCATTTTAAGGGCCCGCACAGTAACTGTCGCAGTAACTGTCAGTGATTACTGTGCGTGGGTTACGTCACGCCTATCTCCTCGTTTACCGCAACTGCACGTCGTGTCATGGGATCATATTTACTCTGTGGCCTCCGCTGTGGCTTCTCTCTGATTGGCTAATGCCGGTGATACACGGCCACAGCGTGTGGCTCTCCGGCGCAGCGCGATCCCACTCATCGATTACTGGGGGCAGTTAAATAGAGGAGGGGCGCGCCCCTTAGCACTTTTCCATCTCCGCGCCCCTTCGCCCGTTCCTTTTCTTCTTCCTCGCGACCGCGCCGCCAGTGCCCGTTGCAGCAGTGCCGCTGCCGCACCTTCTCCGTGCCTCCGCATCACAGCCACCGCTGCACAACTGCTTAGCCACGGGTCCTCGTCAATCTAGACCACAAAGCCCCGCCACCGCCAGCTCCAGCGAGGACAGCGGATTCGAGATGACAGAGGAGGAGCTCATCGTCGTCGAGCAGGGGATGGAGGAGGACGCCGGCGTGACGGAGCGAGGCGCGTGGGCCGGTTCGTGGGTCTGCCAGGACGACATCGACTGGCTCTACCGGACCCGGCGTATTCCCGCCGGCGTCACCGCTCGTCTCCTCTCCTCGGAATTGGCCCCCTCACCCAATTCGGGTGAGTTTGTTGTTTTCCTATCCCATTTACAACGGGGATTTGGTCTTCCGGTGAGTGATTTCTTCCGGGACTGGGTCCGGACCTATCACCTGCAACCACATCATCTCCCGGCGAACGCCATCACCTCTCTGTCCGCTTTCGTCTCTTCAATCGAGGGCTACACCAGACTATGGCCCACGAAGGATCTGTGGATCCGGTTCTTCGGCCTTCGTCGCAACATCGTCCCCAACATCCACGTCGAGTCGGAGGACAAGAAGCTCACTCAGTTCGGAGCTGCCTCGATCTCGCCCCGGAGATTTTCAATCTTTCCCCGGGTCACCAGGCTTGACTCCTGCAAAGGATGGGCCCGGACCTTCTTCTACGTCCGAAACGAAGGTGCCGAAGACTTGATCCGGTTGCTGCCCTATGCTCCGGGTCCCCCGGACACGGATTTCTGGGAGGAGATCGCCAAGAAACCTACAGCTCTTGCCAACCAAGTCCACAAAAGGTTTGCGGAGCCGAAGAAGCTCGGATTGCGCAACGAGGATGCCATGATCACATTCGTGCGCAATCGAATCTCTCCCCTCCAGCGGCGCACTCACAAGTTGTGCCACATGAGCTTCAGCCGCGACCCCAACCGAACCTCTTCGTTCGAGTCGAGCAATACGGAGATCTTCCGCCGGGTCAAGGCTCTTTTCACCACCCGTAAGGATTTCTCCGCTGAATGGACGTGGGGAATCGAGCATTACTGCCGTGACAGGCTCCCTCCCGTGGTAAGCTTCGCGGGGTAAACTGATTTCGGATCAATTACGTGTCAGTTCTTATCATATTTTTGACTCTGCTCCTTGTGCTTTTTTCTCAGCTGTTTCTCCAGCAAACCCTCGAGGATGGTACTGATCCGACCCTTAAGTGGGCCCCAGACCGAGAAATCCCGGATGAGGAGGAGCCGGACCAGGAGATGTTCCTCCCCACAACCGACGCCACCAAACGACCCAGCGGTAAATTCTCTTCTCTTAGAGATTGGCCCGACGATGAGGATGACTCGGATATCGACATGATTGAACCCGTTGAGGCTGTCCCTCTTTCTTTTGCCTTCCCGACATCAGCTAATCCCGGTGGGCACATCCACGAGGATCCTCCACTTGCCACGGGCGAGCCTGTTCCGGTGGCGTCGAAGAAGAAGCGCGGATCCGCGTCAAGTTCTTCTTCCGAACATTCTCAGCCTACCAAAAGGCAAAAGAAGGCCGGAGACAAGACTGCCTCCAAACGGGCAGGCAAAGCCCCGACACGGAGGGCCCGGAAACCTAAGGAGGCCGAGACCTCGGATGCGTAAGTCATTTTTCACTTCACAACACACTTCTCCCTGTATCGGGGTAATTTCACTCCTGACATCATTTTCTTTTGCAGGGCTCCTGTAGAGGTCCCTCAGAGCGGATCGAGCATCTCTTCTCCCCTTCGGTCCGGACCTTCCCCTCCTCGTGACGACGAGTCACGCCCGCCGAGCCCTATTCTGGAGGGCTCTATGGCCGCTCCAGGTTCCTCAGTACCTCCTCCAGAGGAACGCGACCTCGGATCGGGAGGGGTCGGATCGGCCGAGGCAACGGTGTCCGCCACTTCGGCATTGCCGCAACCAGCAACCCCCAAGTCTACTGCAACTCCAGCACCAGCAGCAGCTCCAGCACCAGCCACCGAACCAGCGCCTGTCCTGGCTCCGAAGAAACCAACAGCAGCTCCCAGTCCTGCCACCAAAGCTCCCGTGCCAAGTTCATCTGCCTCGTCCGAGTCATCCCAATCTCGACGAGGAACCACTCCAGCAGCTTCCAAGGGAAAATCCACTGTGGTCACATCCTCCCAGCAAGCCAAAGGCAAGTCTACCTTCGTCGAGGCCGGGGAGCGAACCTTGTCGTCAATGCTTCCGAAGAAGTCACCAGCAGCGACGGATCCTCCTGCCGAGCCAGCCGATTCACATCAGATGGTTCTTCACACTAGCCCAGCTCTTGCCCTGATTGAGAGGAAGGAAGCTCACGCAAAGGGCATGGTGGCACCCCACATGCCCACTGGCGAACGGTACCCTCCGAGCCTTATCGAGTTCGTCATGAACTGGAATAAGGCGGAGTTCGTCTACAACGACGATCTCCCGGAAAAGTTTGACCCCGCTGAATTTTCTGCTCAGATGAATACCGCCGCCAAGGCCATTAACCTCGCTGGGCGAATGATGGAGGTACGTCGTTTCTTCTTTACATGCTGTAGATAATAACCATTAGTCCCCGAGCCTCCGGCGGAGTAACTTGTTACTCGGCCGGATGCTCATTAGAAGATCAACGTAGCTGCATGTAAACTTCAAATATGCACACACCTAGAGCCGGGTCAAGTTCCACTTGGCCCGGATCTTGCACACTTCGAATATGCACACACCTAGAGCCGGGTTAAGTTCCACTTGGCCCGGATCTTGTACACTTCGAATATGCACACACCTAGAGCCGGGTTAAGTTCCGCTTGGCCCGGATCTTGTACACTTCAAATATGCACACACCTAGAGCCGGGTTAAGTTCCGCTTGGCCCGGATCTTGTACACTTCAAATATGCACACACCTAGAGCCGGGTTAAGTTCCGCTTGGCCCGGATCTTGTACACTTCAAATATGCACACACCTAGAGCCGGGTTAAGTTCCGCTTGGCCTGGATCTTGTACACTTCAAATATGCACACACCTAGAGCCGGGTTAAGTTCCTCTTGGCCCGGATCTTGTACACTTCAAATATGCACACACCTAGAGCCGGGTTAAGTTCCGCTTGGCCCGGATCTTGTACACTTCCAATATGCACACACCTAGAGCCGGGTTAAGTTCCGCTTGGCCCGGATCTTGTACACTTCAAATATGCAACGAACTAATTTTACACTCTTGTACCTTTGTAAGGTAACTACCAATCGCCGGAGCGCCGAATTTCAGCGCCTGCTTGATACCCACAAGATCTTGCGCGCAAAACATGTTGCACTTGGCGCGGAGCATGAAAAGAGGGGTAATTTCCTCTCTTAACACCTCTCCGTTTCATTTGTTTCTGCCGGACTAACCTCGTTATTCGGTTTTTTGCAGCTGGGGTGGAGGCTGAAAACAAAATTATGCGGAAGAACTTGGAGGAAATCCGAGGTATGTCATCTTTCGGCCAACGTTGTTGTGTTTTCCATTCCTTCTTCTCCTTGGCTCGGCAAACATTAACTCCTCGGCTTTGCCGGGTCTACATACTATTTCAGCGTCGCTTGAGGATAGTGTGCCCGTGCCTGATATGATGCTGCATTTTCTCGAACAAGCAGGACAACATCAAGCCGAGCTGAAGAAGAAGAACGATGAGCTTGCCCTCCTCCGGACCAAGGACGACGAAATAGCCAAACTCAAGGCCGAGATGGAGAAGATGAAGACCCAACACAAAACCGAACTCCAAAAAGTTGGCCAGAACTTCACCGAAGAGCGTGAGCGCTTTACCCTTTAGATCTCCAAGGACCAGGACCTGCTTAAGGAATCCGAGGTCCAGCTTGGGTCGGCGCTCGCTGAGCTTGAACAACTTCGCCAGAGACACGACAATTGTATCAAGGAGTTAACCCGGATCCATCGTCATATCTCACGTAAGTTTCTTCCCCTTATCCGACATAGTTTTCCGGGTTAGCTCATATGCCTTTGCTTCAGCATCTTCCCTTTCCTTATTTCCAGATCAGTTTCCGGAGGGTACTCCCATCGCCAGTGCTGCCTTTGCCAAATTCCGCCGAGAGAGGGGTACTCCCGTTGCTCCCGATGGTGAGAGCGTCCCCTTAGACACGAAGGACCTGTTGGTCAGCGTGTCAGCTCGGGTGGAAACCATCAAGAACTATGGGAAAGATCTTCTCGACGTTGCGGTCCGGATCTACAACACTTTCTGGCCAAGCGAGAGCGCTCCAAAAAGGATCACACTCCTTGCTGAGAAGCTATTGGAAATCGAGACACAGCTTGATCTCTGGAGAGAATCCGCCGAGCGTGCCGCAGAAGATACCCTCCTCCATCATATCCTTACATGGTACGAGAAGATCGACCTGAGCCTCCTCACACGCCGGCGCACCGGATCCAAATGGACCAATGATCCGGAGTGGGTAGCTCGGCACCAGGCTTGCGCCTACAACCTTGTCGAATATTCTCCCATCCATGACTGGGTTGAGGGGCCGAGCTTTCTGGAGTCCTGCGAGGAGGAGCAGATGGAGAACGTGGAGGATGGGTCGGGCGAGGATGGAGAAGATGCTGCTTCAGATATTGAAGACAGTGATGATGACGCCGAACTTCCTCCTCCTTCCGCTCCTTAGTGGAAAAAACTTGAAAATTTATCAGATCCTCGGTATGCCGGGTGCAATTGTATGCTGAATACATGATATTTTGCTACTATGCTTGTATGCCAGATTAACTTGGGCGTATTCCCCGAGTTTCATTTTCTTGTTCGTCCAATTCTCCGGCTCGATCCGTGTCTACCTTGATTCGGCTTTACGACTTACGAATCCGAGCCTCAAGAATCGTTTTAACAATACTGAGAAACTTTGAGGCTTGGCTCAAAATAATTCAACATAATAACTTGAAAGTAAATACGGGGTTAGTCCAAAAAAGAAAACGTTAGCTAGAATAAGATTGTTTCCTTAGCGGTTTTTCATGTGCTACGCAATTCCAAACTCGTCCCCTTGCTTGCCATGAAGCCAATTCTTGTTGGACAGCAGCAAGCCGAAGGGTTGGGTTTCTGGTGCTCACACATTACTAATCCGGGTTAAGCGAAACGAGTTATTCCAGCTAATGCATAAAAAGTAACAACAACTGTTTATTAAAGCAGTCCCCGAGTCACTGCTCGAGGCTCCGCTATTTCATTGATAAGCTCATTGCCGACATACATACCGACATATGAGATGACTCGGATACATACAGTTTTTAGCTAAGTGTAGAAGGGACGAAGTAGTGCTACATTCCATGGTTGCTTCGATTCCTCTCCGGACCTGTCCGCCTTGTTCTTTTCCTGTGGCTTCGCATCTATAAGATAGTAGGAATCATTGTGCAATGCTTTGCTCACAATAAATGGTCCTTCCCATGGGGGGGATAATTTATGCATGCCAGTGGTACGCTGTACCAACCGGAGCACCAGATCGCCTTCCCGGAAGACTCGGGGGCACACTTTCCGGCTATGATAGCGTCGGAGATTTTGCTGATATATGGCGGATCTGGATAGTGCCAGTTCTCTCGCTTCTTCCAGCAGATCAACATCATTTTGCCGGGCTTCTTGCACTTCGGCTTATGTGTATTGGGTGACCCTAGGCGAATCATGCTCTATGTCGGCTGGTAATACAGCTTCTGCCCCATATACCAGAAAGAACGGCGTGTAGCCTGTTGATCGATTCGGAGTCGTTCTTAAACTCCACAGTACCGCTGGTAGTTCTTCTATACAGCACCCCGCTGATCTTTGCAGCGGGTCAATGAGCCGGGGTTTTATCCCGGATAATACTAATCCGTTGGATCTTTCCACTTGTCCGTTCGATGCAGGGTGGGCTACCGAGGCTACGTCGAGTCGGATTTTCTTGTCTCGGCAAAAGTGCGCAAACGCTCCTTCCGCGAAATTTGTTCCATTATCAGTTATAATGCTGTGTGGATAACCGTATCTCAAGATGATGTCTTTGATAAATGTCACGGCCGTAGCTCCATCACATTTTCTTATAGGCTTCACTTCGATCCATTTTGTAAACTTGTCCACCATGACCAGAATGTGTGTCATGTTTCCTCTTGCTGGTTTGAACGGGCCAACCATATCCAAGCACCGCACAGCAAATGGCCATGTAATTGGTATGGTTTTGAGTTCCGACATAGGCATATTTGTCTTGGTGGCATATCTTTGACAACCATTGCATTTTCTCACCAGATCTTCTGCTTGCTCCAAGGCACTTGGCCAGTAGAATCCATGCCGGAACGCCTTTGCCACTAAGGCCCGGGATGAGGCATGATGCCCGCATTCTCCTTGGTGTATATCTCGGAGGATGTTAAGTCCTTCTTCCGGGTCAACACACCGCTGGAGGACATTGGTTACACTCCGTTTGTACAGCTTGGAATTGATGATTGTGTAAGCTTTGGCTCTCCTCTGGGTTTGCCTGACTAGAACTTCCTCAGTGGGTAACATTCCATCTTTCAAGAACTGCTATATAGGCAGTGCCCAAGCTGGTATCGCTCGCGCAGGGAAAATCTCCTCATCAATTTCCATCCGATCCACCGGCATAACTTCAGCCGGATCACGCTGAACAGTCCCCGGGTCTAGTGAGGTAGTCCCTGGGTTTGCCGAGGTAGTCCCCGGGTTCGGCGTGCTACCTCCCATGTCAATGTCCATGGGCTCAGCTCCGGATTCCGCGTTTTCCGGGACATAGATTGAGTCGGTTCCTGGGGACGGCCTGATAGATGGTTTTCTGAGGTGCTCCAATGCTACGCCCGGTGGAATTGCCTGTCGGGTCGATCCGAGCTTTGACAGCATGTCGGCAGCTTCGTTTTCCACGCGAGGTACATGGTGAAATTCGCATCCCTCAAAGTAACCCGAGATCTTCTGCACATGAAATCTGTATTGTAACATCGCTAAAATCATAAGTTTCAAAGTTTGCATATCACTCATGCATGCATATAGGTTTAGTTCATTTTCAAACTCATTTCAGAATAACAGAAGCATGGTGCTATGATTTTATGTGGACAAATATATTTTAGTGGCCAACATCTTTTGAAAGTTTGATTGTTTGTGAAACAGGTAGGTTGCCTTCTATGAGCATAGGGTTTCAAGTGTAGGTTTTAAACCAGGTTTTCAAATGGGAAATGGATTCCAAAACACCATCTTTCAAATTTCAAACCAAGTGCCTAGCCTCTGATATTTCTCATCTCCAAGCTTAACCAAGCCATTACAAAGCAACTCCATGATTTTATGACCATTTATGAGACTACTGCTCACTGCAAAAATCCCAGGAATATTTGAATTCAAATTGCACCTGATTTCATTTGAAAATCTACCCAGAAAATCAAAATAGAAAAGGAAAAGGATTAAACAAAAGAAAAGGGCCGTGCGCCAGGTTTCTGGCCCAGCTTCGAATCAAGCCCAACTAGCCCACCCGGGGGTTTCCTTTTCTTCTCTCACGCGCAAGCGCACGCAATTAGTCGCTGACAGACAGACCCCACCTCCACCTCGCGCACTTCACTGGCGAGCGGGCCTCCTCCACGTCAGCATCATCTTCCCCTCTGATTCCGCGCACGACTCCGCCGCTGGCCGTTGCAGCGCTGATCTCGCGAGCGTAATTAGCATTGATGCGACGAGCGTTTCCTGTCGAGTCTCCGGCTATAAGATCCCCACCTCCTAGCGACCATTTCCCCCCAGTCAATTCTGCCTTCACGCCACCAGGCCGCCCACGACTCGCACGACTCCGCCGCTGTTCCGACGACTGCGCCGGCAAATTCCGGTGAGCCTCGTGTTCCCCTCTGTCTCTCATTCATGCTATCTTGCTCAGTGAGTCTCTGCGCATCTTCTGACACACTCCGTTTACCTTCGCATGACCCGTAGCTCCAGCAACGTCGACGACTGGCCGCCACCGTCTTCTGCACGAACTCCGGCGACCTCCCTCCGTAAGTAGACACCGCCCCTTGCTCTCTGGCTAATACGCCTAGAATCCTCATCGACATGCGCATCTAACGGTGCTCCTATTTTGGCTTAGCACGACGAGGAACCTCGCCAACGCCAACCACTGACCGTGCCGACGCCTGTCTCTACTCCAACGAGCAATCATCGCCGTGTCAGCACGCCCCTCCGCAAACCAGTACCACATCGAGCTTCAGCACGCCTTTGCGGATCTGGTAAGCACCTTCTTGCTTCCTGGGGCGATCTAGAACGCCGGCACCACCGTAGTCAGACGCGCCGCCGCCAGTCAACGCCGCTAGCGCCGCCCGAGAATGGTCAGGTTGATTATGAACGTTGGATCTAGATCCTGTGGCATAGATCAGAAGGAGGACGAAGAGGTACGCGCGCGTCTGAGCCGCCAGATCTCACTTAGATCGTGCGGTCTGCAGGACCCGATCCAACCGAAGCGGTACGCGCCAATAGGGACGCGACGCGTGGCAAGAGTTAGAACTAAAAACAGATTTAAAAATCAGAATTTGATCCAAATTTCAAATGCCTATAACTTTTGATTGCCACGTTGGATTTTTGCAAACTTTATACCGTTGGATTCAGTGAATCAAGGCCTTTCTGATTATACAAAGTGTTTAACTTATAGTAGCCATTAAAATGACTTTGTTTGTAGAAACATGTTTAAGGCTATTTTGAGTATGGTTTTAGTTTAGCAATTTGTTTAAGTACCAAATAAGTTTGTTTTGGCAAATTTTGTGTCTTGTTATGTTTCTGTAAACATGCACATGCTTGGTAGAGTTTTCAAAATCCCCACTTAGTAAATTCATGCATGCATGCATTCATATTATTTTTGATTATATATAAATTGTGTGTAATTGTATGCTACAATTTTGTGTAGATTTTGCTAGTGATTGTGACTGTGAAGAGTGCTACTCTCCTCATTACCAAGGAAAGTGATGCTTCATATTTTGTCCCATTATTTTCACTATGCATTAGTGATATTCTAAGTAGGACTTGCATGGAATTTTGCTAAATATAAACTATGCTATGGGAAATCCTAGTAGATAAAACCTTAGTAGAAAATTTCCTAAGTTAAGATTCCTACTACTATCATGCTTAGATTAGCTAATAGAAAACAAGGGTGGAATATATATTCACACTATGGAAAAATTTCTAAGTCTGAGGACTTGTGTTTTGTTTAATAAAACAACTAAGTGAATGAATCACCTGGGTGGAATGGAAAGAATGGTTGTGTTGAGTGGTTCACAAGGCCATGGACTTGGCTTGTGTATCTCACTTGTGGATGGCCACCCAGGAACAAAGAGATTTGAGATGTCAAATGTTGAGAAGCTTCAAGTGCAGCCACTTGGCAATATGGGCTCTGCCTGGATCATATAGGTTGCAATAACTTAGCCAAATGGACAGTTGGTGGTAGGGGAATGATAGGTTGGAACGCGTCCATGTTGGTCTAAGGGAAGGCTTCTGAAAGATCTTGTCTTGGTGAAACCAAGTCTTGTGGGGAAAGTGCACCACCTCTGCAAAGTGTAAAATCTAAGTACTTAGCCATGTCCCTGGAAAAGGACAATTTGAGCATCAAGACATGGAAGCTATCAAGAATCTCCTCATCCCAATTTCTAAAGTAAAAACTTGTGGTTGAACAAGGGTTAAAGGATCTTCAATCTTTGATTGGTAGATGCCTTGGGTGATTTGTGCCAAACAAAAACTTAGTGTTTTCAAATGATAAGGAAAATCTATTTTGAGCAATGCAAGCCTAAGTTCCACTTAGCCAAATGCATATAGTATCGTAGACCACTTTAAATAAGCTAAGGTATCACTTGCCAATACTATTCCAAAGTATTGACCCTCTGTGGCTGTAACTTATGATGTTGCAGGTTACTCCGATGATGAATAGGAGTCATGAGTCTACACTCAACATGCTTGCCTGTGGCACATGAAGATGAAGACTTATGTTTATTTACTTATTCCATAAACTCTTGTATTAGGCCTTTGGTCCCGAGTTGTAAAAGACTATGTTTTATCTCTGGAATGAATGTAATAAACGACCTTTGTTTCTGTGTACTTCATCTTAAACTGTGGATGCTAGCATTGATACAGGGACTAGCATTGCAATCACAGGGATCCTTTCCTTTATAAAGGAGGGGTCTAACAGATGGTATCAGAGCACTGTGTTGCCTGTAGGATTATGACCCTAGGATTGGAAACCACTAAGGAAAATCTTTAACTACTTCTACACTTGTCTATTCTTCTCGTAAACTTTTCTAATCTTCTCATTCTCATCTCTATTTGTAGATGAACTCCATCAACGAAGCCGTGAAGAAAGGACCACTCATGACCATGACCTTGGAGTGTGAAACTGAGTTTCCCAAAATTCTCAAGGACCTCATGGAGGCAATGGAAGCACATGGTGCAGCTGTGTACAAGGGCTTTCCAGTGATGGAGGAAGGAGTGGAGTATTGGTGGGTGCAACTTCACTTGTACAAAAACAAGGAAGACAACCACAAATAAAGAGGCTTCTGCATGTACACCAACACTGTGATGCACACCACATTCTTTGAGTCAGCCAGAGATGCAGCTTGTAGGACTATCAAAGAACTCAGTGCTAGAGTCAAGTGCAGAATGCTCAACCTCCAAAAGGACTTAAAGAAAGAGAAGGAACATACCCAAGAGTTGGAAGCCACCAACCAAACCTTAAGGGGAGATACTATAGACTTAGTGATGGAATTATGTGAACAAGATAGGCTGATTGCCTCTAGGAACATTGTGTTAGCCACCAGATCCAGTGAGATAGGTTTGTAAGCGCACTTCGTTAGCTGGACCACCACCTATCACCTTATTTTCCAAAATGATACCTTAAATAAGTTTGAACCTTGGTTGATGTAATGGATTCATGTATGCATGACTTGTGTGATTTTGTGTTCCAAGGATATGTATGAGTGTTTGTCTTGTTTTAGCTTGTGTTGTTCTAACTTTTTCAATCTTATAAATAGATGCCTATTACCATCAGCACTGTTGAGGAGTTCCAGGTTACCCGTTTTGGTCCTCGTATTGTAGAGCTTACTACCTTGCTCGATCTCCCTCTTCCCACCATTATGGTGCACCCACTCACCAAGTTTGAGAGGAAGGACCTCTGGGGCCTCAAGGTGAACCAGCCAGGACGCCAGACAGAGCCTACTACGGAGTCCATCGTCTTCAAGCTTATGCATGATGACAGGGAGAGAGGCATGGAGGTTGTCATGCAGGACCTGATAGGACGACTGTTGGGTCGTCACTCCCGACAGGTTAGAGGCACTCACTTCCACGCCTTCGGAAGGCGTGATGATGACGGAGAGTCCATCGACTTTGAGGATGACTCGAGGGCCGCAGCAGAGCTGATACGCCTGTACCTCCAGGACTTAGAGACTCTTATTAGGCACGTGGATACTGACAGGACCAATGTCATGCTCAGTAATGATGAGCTCTAGGTGCAGCTTCGCGAGAAGGACAAGCTCTTCGCGCAGCAGGACGAGATTGTCAAGGAGATGGAGAAGAAATTCGAGACCCAGAACCAGAAGTTCAAGAGTCAGGAGAAGCGTGTCCAGGAAAGGAACAAGAGGATCCGGGATATGACCGAGGAACTGCAGTCCAAGGACTTCGAGTTAGAGCAGCAGCAGACAGTGATTGAGAGACTTCATTCCCAGAAGAGGGCTCTCAAGGCCAAGATCGACTCCTTGACCACTACCATTGAGGAGAACAAGACCTCAATGGAGAACACAGGTCTTACCTTTGTCGAGGAGGAGATTGATGCTGACGAGTAGACTTGACTACTCAGTTATCTCTATTTACCGTACTTGCTATTTGTGAACTTATTATTGGACCATCCGACATGTGGATGGCTTGCCACTTGTGTGTTTTTACTTTGAGACTTTTGTTATCTGGTTGTTGAACTTTGATCCTTAGGTTGCATGCTATGTGTTTGCTTACGTGATGTATTGCGCATAAACATCTATGGGTATCTCATTCTTTTCTTGAATAAACCACAGATGCCTCCCCGTCGCGCAAACCCCAACCCCAACAACATTACCCCGGAAATGCAACAGATGATGAATGCGCAGACACAGCTTATGCAAATGATGACGACATTCATCCAAAACCAGAACAACAACAACCCCAATAACAACAACAACAACAACCCTCCGGGTTTTGATATGCTCACCAGATTTCTGCGTCTGAGGCCAGCTAAGTTTTCGGGAACGACTCATCCCATGGTGGCCAATGATTGGCTACGTTCTGTGAACAAAGACTTAGTGACCGTGGGCTGCACGGATGCTGAGAAAGTCAGGTTCGCAGCACATCTGTTGGAAGGACCAGCCGCCGCATGGTGGGACAACTTCCAGATCACCACTCCTATTGATGAGGTGACTTGGGCTATCTTTGAAGATGGCTTTCGCACTACTCATATCTCACCAGGAATGATGAGCCTGAAAAAGAAGGAGTTTCACAACCTGAAGCAGCGCCACCACAGCGTGGCTGAATATATTGAAGAGTTCAACAATCTGGCGTGCTATGCACCGGATGAGGTTGACACAGATGCCAAAAGAAAGGAAAAGTTTCTGGAAGGCTTGAATGATGAGCTGAATCTGCAGCTGTCTGTGGCATATGTTCCAACTTATCAGTCACTGTGTGACAAGGCTGTTATTGTGGAGAGTAAAATGAAGCAAGTCGAGAGTAGAAAGAGGAAACACTCCGACAAGCACAGCTCGGGATCGTCTCATAAACGATCTCACTATGATGATAGTGTCAGCTCAGGATCCCACAAGCATGGGAAATTTAACAAGCACCACAACCACAACCGTCATGACAACAAGCATCATCACAGTCATGACAATGATAAGTACAAGAATCACAAGAGTGGACATAAGAGCCACCATAGTGGAAGTGGAAGTGGAAACCAGCTTAAAAAGGACATCAGTCAGGTTGAATGCTACAAATGCAAAAAGCTGGGGCATTTTGCTAATGAGTGCCCTGAAAAGAAAGTTGAAGGACCTAACAAGCCCAATCCTTTTCAGAAAGGACAGGTTAACCACATCAATGTGGAAGATGTCTATGAAGAGCCTGATGCTGTTGCTGGTAAGTTCAGACTAAATTCAATTCCAGCATTTATACTCTTTGATACCGGTGCATCTCATTCATTCATATCAAAATCATTTGTCGAAAGAAATGAACTACCGGTAGAAACCATTGGTTGTCCTATAAGAGTAAGTTCTCCTGGTGGAGAAATGATAGTAAACGCAGGATGTCATGACCTAGTCATAGAGTTTGGAAAACATAAGTTTCCAGTGAACCTAATAATCCTGAATTCCCAAGGATTGGATGTGATTTTGGGAATGGATTGGATGGCTAAGTATGAGGGAGTACTAGATTGTGCCAATCGTACAGTTGCACTCACAACCCCTGAAGGTAAGAGGATAAAATTCAAGTCCAATTTTGAATCTAAAGGAAGTAAGCTGAATTCTCTTAAGGGGGTTAGCATGGACACTGTGCCAATTGTGTGTGAATATCCGGATGTGTTTCCGGAAGAGTTACCGGGAATGCCACCAGATAGAGATGTGGAGTTTATAATAGATTTGGTACCAGGTTCTGGACCAAGAGCGAAGAGACCTTATAAAATGTCAGTTGACGAACTTAAGGAACTCAAGAAACAACTTGGAGAACAATTGCAGAAAGGATTCATCCAGCCAAGTTCTTCATCTTGGGGAGCTCCAGTTTTGTTCGTAGAAAAGAAAGACATAACTCAAAGATTATGCATAGATTACCGTTCTCTCAACGAGGTAACCATCAAGAACAAATATCCTTTGCCAAGAATCAACGACTTGTTTGATCAGCTAGAAGGAGCATGTGTGTTCTGGAAGATTGATCTTCGGTCAGGCTATTTTCAACTCAAGATAAGAGAGCAAGACATACCTAAAACAGCATTCACCACAAGGTATGGATTGTATGAGTACACTGTGATGCCTTTTGGTTTAACCAACGCT
This sequence comes from Avena sativa, assembly GCA_916181665.1. Taxonomy (NCBI): domain Eukaryota; kingdom Viridiplantae; phylum Streptophyta; class Magnoliopsida; order Poales; family Poaceae; genus Avena; species Avena sativa. The sequence continues at coordinate 618,538,058 of OV702288.1, read as the reverse complement.
CCAGCATACTTCATGAATATGATGAACAAAGTATTCATGGAATTTCTCGACAAGTTCGTTGTCGTTTTCATCGATGACATCTTAGTCTACTCCAAGAGCAAGGAAGAGCATGAAAGACATCTACGCTTGATACTTGAGAAACTGAGGGAACATAAGCTTTATGCCAAATTCAGCAAGTGTGAATTTTGGTTAGAGGAAGTTGGATTTCTTGGTCACGTTATGACAAAGGATGGTGTAGCAGTTGATCCTGCTAAAGTTTCAGCTGTGACAGAATGGGAATCTCCTAAGAACGTAAAAGAGGTTCGTAGTTTCCTTGGTTTACCAGGTTACTACAGAAGATTCATTGAAATTTTTTCAAAGGTTGCTAAACCAATGATAGAATTGTTAAAGAAAGATAATAAATTTGCGTGGTCTGAAGGTTGTGAACTCAGCTTTCAAGAATTAAAGAAGAGGCTTGTGTCAGCACCAGTTCTGTGCCTACCAGACTTGGAAAAGGATTTCCAAGTGTATTGTGATGCTTCTCATCAAGGATTAGGTGCCGTACTTATGCAAGGCGGAAAAGTTGTGGCTTATGCCTTGAGACAACTCAAAACTCATGAAGTAAACTATCCTACTCATGATTTAGAGTTAGCCGCTGTTGTCCATGCACTCAAAACATGGAGACATTACCTTTTGGGAAAACGTTGTGAAGTATTCACCGATCATAAGAGTTTGAAGTATATCTTCACCCAGAAGGAAATCAATATGAGACAAAGGAGATGGCTAGAACTTATCAAGGATTACGACTTGAGTTTGCAATACCACCCCGGTAAAGCAAATGTTGTAGCAGATGCTCTAAGTCGTAAGACGTTTGTAAATGGCCTTACAAAAGGTGAATTGCCAGATGACTTGTGTAAGCAATTCAAGGAACTCAGGTTGGAGATTGTGCCAGAAGGACATCTCATGTCTTTGGATGTTCAACCAACTCTGTTGGATAAGATTAAAGAAGCCCAAAAGACGGATAAAGAAATCGAAGAGATTAAGGAAAGGATTAGCCAAGGGAAAGCTAAAAGTTTCCATATAGACGAACAAGGTACTTTATGGCACGGGAAACGTATTTGTGTTCCACAAGATCCGGAATTGCGGAAACTGATTCTACAAGAAGCCCATAACTCTCCATATTCTATTCACCCGGGAAACACCAAAATGTACATGGATATGAAAGAAAGATTTTGGTGGAACAATCTCAAAAGGGACATCGCCGAACACATTGCTTTGTGTGATGTGTGTAGTAGAGTGAAAGCGGAGCATCAGAAACCAGCAGGTTTGCTTCAACCCCTGCCTATTCCTGAAAGGAAGTGGGAAAATATTGGTATGGATTTCATTACCGGATTACCAAGGACCAGGTCAGGGTATGATTCCATATGGGTAGTAGTGGATCGCCTAACTAAAGTGGCTCATTTTATACCCGTAAAGACAACTTATACCAGTGCCAAGTTAGCCAAAATCTACATGAGCAGAACTGTATGCCTTCACGGTGTGCCTAAGAGTATTGTGTCTGATAGAGGAACTCAGTTCACTTCTCACTTTTGGAGACAACTTCATGAATCTTTGGGAACGAGGTTGGAATTCAGCACTGCTTTTCATCCTCAAACCGATGGGCAAACAAAAAGGACTAATCAAATTCTTGAAGACATGTTGAGGGCATGTGCTCTAGATTATGGAGCGAGTTGGGATGAAAGTCTGCCTTACGCAGAGTTCTCTTACAATAACAGTTATCAATCTAGTATTGGGATGGCACCATTTGAGTTTCTCTACGGAAGGAAGTGTACCACCCCATTGCTATGGAATGGTGTGGGAGAAAGAAGTTTGTTTGGACCAGATCTTATCAAAGACGCCTAAGAAAAGGTCAAATTGGTTAAGGACAGGTTGAAGATAGCACAGTCTCGACAGAAAAGCTACGCGGATTCTAAGCGTAGAGAAGTCACCTACGAAGTTGGGGATAGAGCTTATCTTAGAGTATCACCACTTCGTGGAGTGAAAAGATTTGGAGTCAAAGGAAAGTTGGCACCAAGATATGTTGGGCCATTCAACATTCTAAGTCGCAAGTGAGAAGTTGCATATGAAATCGAACTGCCAGCATCTTTATTAGCAGTCCATAATGTTTTTCATGTGAGTCAGCTTAAGAAATGTCACCCAGAAATGGAAGAATCTTCTTTGAAGGATACCATACCTTTGGAAGAAGTTCAACTAGAAAGTGATCTCACCTATGAAGAAAAGCCTGTCAAGATTCTTGAGACCGCAGAAAGAGTCACAAGGACAAAAACTATCAAGTTTTGCAAAGTGCAATGGAATCATCATTCCGAAGAGGAAGCAACATGGGAAAGAGAAGATGATCTTCGGAAAGACCACCCACACCTATTTGCTAGCCAATCCGAATCTCGAGGGCGAGATTCACCTTAAGGGGGTTAGATTTGTAACATCCCTAAAATCATAAGTTTCAAAGTTTGCATATCACTCATGCATGCATATAGATTTAGTTCATTTTCAAACTCATTTCAGAATAACAGAAGCATGGTGCTATGATTTTATGTGGACAGATATATTTTAGTGGCCAACATCTTTTGAAAGTTTGATTGTTTGTGAAACAGGTAGGTTGCCTTCTATGAGCATAGGGTTTCAAGTGTAGGTTTTAAACCAGGTTTTCAAATGGGAAATGGATTCCAAAACACCATCTTTCAAATTTCAAACCAAGTGCCTAGCCTCTGATATTTCTGATCTCCAAGCTTAACCAAGCCATTACAAAGCAACTCCATGATTTTATGACCATTTTTGAGACTACTGCTCACTGCAAAAATCCCAGGAAAATTTGAATTCAAATTGCACCTGATTTCATTTGAAAATCTACCCAGAAAATCAAAATAGAAAAGGAAAAGGATTAAACAAAAGAAAAGGGCCGTGCGCCAGGTTTCTGGCCCAGCTTCGAATCAAGCCCAACTAGCCCACCCGGGGGTTTCCTTTTATTCTCTCACGCGCGAGCGCACGCAATTAGTCGCTGACAGACAGACCCCACCTCCACCTCGCGCACTTCACTGGCGAGCGGGCCTCCTCCACGTCAGCATCGTCTTCCCCTCTGATTCCGCGCACGACTCCGTCGCTGGCCGTTGCAGTGCTGATCTCGCGAGCGTAATTAGCATTGATGCGACGAGCGTTTCCTGTCGAGTCTCCGGCTATAAGATCCCCACCTCCTAGCGACCATTTCCCCCCAGTCAATTCTGCCTTCACGCCACCAGGCCACCCACGACTCGCATGACTCCGCCGCTGTTCCGACGACTGCGCCGGCAAATTCCGGTGAGCCTCGTGTTCCCCTCTGTCTCTCATTCATGCTATCTTGCTCAGTGAGTCTCTGCGCATCTTCTGACACACTCCGTTTACCTTCGCATGACCCGTAGCTCCAGCAACGTCGACGACTGGCCGCCACCGTCTTCTGCACGAACTCCGGCGACCTCCCTCCGTAAGTAGACACCGCCCCTTGCTCTCTGGCTAATACGCCTAGAATCCTCATCGACATGCGCATCTAACGGTGCTCCTATTTTGGCTTAGCACGACGAGGAACCTCGCCAACGCTAACCACTGACCGTGCCGACGCCTGTCTCTACTCCGACGAGCAATCATCGCCGTGTCAGCACGCCCCTCCGCAAACCAGTACCACTTCGAGCTTTAGCACGCCTTTGCGGATCTGGTAAGCACCTTCTTGCTTCCTGGGGCGATCTAGAACGCCGGCACCGCCGTAGTCAGACGCGCCTCCGCCAGTCAACGCCGCTAGCGCCGCCCGAGTATGGTCAGGTTGATTATGAACGTTGGATCTAGATCCTATGGCGTAGATTAGAAGGAGGACGATGAGGTACGCACGCGTCTGAGCCGCCAGATCTCACTTAGATCGTGCGGTCTGCAGGACCCGATCCAACCGAAGCGGTACGCGCCAATAGGGACGCGACGCGTGGCAAGAGTTAGAACTAAAAACAGATTTAAAAATCAGAATTTGATCCAAATTTCAAATGCCTATAACTTTTGATTGCCACGTTGGATTTTTGCAAACTTTATACCGTTGGATTCAGTGAATCAAGGCCTTTCTGATTATACAAAGTGTTTAACTTATAGTAGCCATTAAAATTACTTTGTTTGTAGAAACATGTTTAAGGCTATTTTGAGTATGGTTTTAGTTTAGCAATTTGTTTAAGTACCAAATAAGTTTGTTTTGGCAAATTTTGTGTCTTTTTATGTTTCTGTAAACATGCACATGCTTGGTAGAGTTTTCAAAATCCCCACTTAGTAAATTCATGCATGCATGCATTCATATTATTTTTGATTGTATATAAATTGTGTGTAATTGTATGCTACAATTTTGTGTAGATTTTGCTAGTGATTGTGACTGTGAAGAGTGCTACTCTCCTCATTACCAAGGCAAGTGATGCTTCATATTTTGTCCCATTATTTTCACTATGAATTAGTGATATTCTAAGTAGGACTTGCATGGAATTTTGCTAAATATAAACTATGCTATGGGAAATCCTAGTAGATAAAACCTTAGTAGAAAATTTCCTAAGTTAAGATTCCTACTACTATCATGCTTAGCTTAGCTAATAGAAAACAAGGGTGGAATATATATTCACACTATGGAAAAATTTCTAAGTCTGAGGACTTGTGTTTTGTTTAATAAAACAACTAAGTGAATGAATCACCTGGGTGGAATGGAAAGAATGGTTGTGTTGAGTGGTTCACAAGGCCATGGACTTGGCTTGTGTATCTCACTTGTGGATGGCCACCCAGGAACAAAGAGATTTGAGATGTCAAATGTTGAGAAGCTTCAAGTGCAGCCACTTGGCAATATGGGCTCTGCCTGGATCATATAGGTTGCAATAACTTAGCCAAATGGACAGTTGGTGGTAGGGGAATGATAGGTTGGAACGCGTCCATGTTGGTCTAAGGGAAGGCTTCTGAAAGATCTTGTCTTGGTGAAACCAAGTCTTGTGGGGAAAGTGCACCACCTCTGCAGAGTGTAAAACCTAAGTACTTAGCCATGTCCCTGGAAAAGGACAATTTGAGCATCAAGACATGGAAGCTATCAAGAATCTCCTCATCCCAATTTCTAAAGTAAAAACTTGTGGTTGAACAAGGGTTAAAGGATCTTCAATCTTTGATTGGTAGATGCCTTGGGTGATTTGTGCCAAACAAAATTTAGTGTTTTCAAATGATAAGGAAAATCTATTTTGAGCAATGCAAGCCTAAGCTCCACTTAGCCAAATGCATATAGTATCGTAGACCACTTTAAATAAGCTAAGGTATCACTTGCCAATACTATTCCAAAGTATTGACCCTCTGTGGCTGTAACTTATGATGTTGCAGGTTACTCCGATGATGAATAGGAGTCATGAGTCTACACTCAACATGCTTGTCTGTGGCACATGAAGATGAAGACTTATATTTATTTACTTATTCCATAAACTCTTGTATTAGGCCTTTGGCCCCGAGTTGTAAAAGACTATGTTTTATCTCTGGAATGAATGTAATAAACGACCTTTGTTTCTGTGTACTTCATCTTAAACTGTGGATGCTAGCATTGATCCAGGGACTAGCATTGCAATCACATGGATCCTTTCCTTTATAAAGGAGGGGTCTAACATGTATAGTGCCATGTTTGGATCCAGGGCGTCCCACACTCCGGACACTTGCTGTATTACTAGATCCGAGTTGCCAAAGCATATTATCCGACGTATGCCAATCTCCTTTGCCACTTTGAGACCATGCACAAGAGCCTCGTACTCAGCGACATTGTTTGATGCCGCGAAATGGATCTGCAATACGTACTTGAGCTGATCCTTCTTTGGCGAGGTAAGCACAACCCCGACACCTAACCCGGTTTTGGTTTTCGATCCGTCAAAGTGCATCCTCCAGTAGTTCGGATCTGGTGGCGGTGGTTCGTATTGTACCTCGGCCCAATCCACGAAAAAGTCCGCCACAGCCTGAGACTTTATCGCTTCTCTCCTATCATACTGGGGTGCATAAGGTGCTAGCTCAATCGCCCATTTCGCAATTCTGCCATTCGCATCTTTGTTACCCATTATCTCGGATATGGGGGCTTCGCATATTACTTTGATGGGATGCTCCTCAAAGTAGTGCTTTAACTTCTTTGTTGCCATATAAACACCGTATGCCACCTTTTGAAAATGCGGGTAGTTCTGTTTTGAGGCAGACAACACCTCGCTCAAGTAATACACTGGCCTCTGCACCGACTTACCCTCTTCATCACGCTCCACTACAATCACTGCACTTACAACTCGGTTGGTTGCGGCTATGTAGAGCAACATTGGCTCCTTTGACAGTGGAGAGGCTAACACTAGTGCAGTGGCCAACATCTTTTTTATGTGGGCAAAAGCTTCATCGGCCTGCGGCGTCCAAACAAATTTATCTGACTTTTTCATCAGTTGGTAGAGAGGCAGTGCCTTTTCTCCCAACCGACATACAAACCGACTCAACGAGGCCAGGCACCCAGTGAACTTCTGGACATCGTTGAGACACTTCGGCAGCTCCATTCGTTCGATGGCTCGGATCTTAGTCGGATTGACCTCGATACCTCGGCCGGAGACAAGAAATCCAAGTAATTTCCCAGTCGGGACACCGAAGGTACATTTCTTCGGGTTAAGCTTCATCCGGAATCTCCTCAAGTTCGCGAATGTTTGCCTTATGTCGTCAAGGAGCGTTGCGCTTTCCTTGGTCTTAATAACCACATCATCCACGTAGACTTGTACATTTTGACCTATTTGATCGTGCAAACATTTTTGCATACATCTTTGGTACGTTGCTCCTGCATTTCGTAAACCGAACGACATAGTGCGATAGTAATAAGCCCCGTACGGGGTAATAAAGGCAGTTTTTATTTGATCATCCGGGTTCAGAGGTATCTGGTGGAAACCAGAATAGGCGTCAATGAATGACAATAGTTCACATCCCGCGGTAGAGTCGATGACCTGATCTATCCTCGGCAGTGGAAATGGATCTTTTGGACACACCTTGTTCAGCTTCGTGTAATCGATACACATACGCCAAACCACTGCCACGTTCGGATCATCCTTCTTCTTTTCTACCAACACCGGATTAGAGAGCCAATCCGGATACAACACTTCCATGATAAATCCAGCTGCTAGCAACCGAGCTATCTCATCACCAATGACCTTTCTCCTATCCTAGGCAAAGCGTCGGAGAGGTTGCTTCACCGGCCTTGCTCCGGGTCTTACATTCAAAGAGTGCTCGGCCAACTCCCTCGGAACACCTTGCAAGTCCTGTGTGGACCAAGCAAAAATATCCCGATTCTCACGGAGGAAGTTGACGAGCTCGCTTTCCTATTTGTCAGTTAACCCGACACCAATTGTTACGGTATGCTCCGGAAACATGTTATCCACTGGAATCTTCTTGGTGTCCTTCGCGGCTTGAAACGAAACGCTTCCATGCGGGTTACTTAACGCCGGCATATACTGCTGCGCAGACTGAGCTAATGCCGCCACCTCTTGGATTTTTCTTTTCTCTTGCGCAATCACGATTGACTCAGCCAGGTTAGACCCGGCTGAGGCGCACTCAATAGAATGTCGGAAATCCCCAGCGATAGTAATTGCTCCATTTGGCCCGGGCAACTTCATCTTTAGATAACTAACATGGCAACTTGCCATGAATTTGCTCAGTGCTGGTCTCCCGAGTAATGCATGATACGCGCTCTCCAAGTTCACCACCTCAAACTCTAGATTCTCAGTTCGGCAGTTATCGCTCGTACCGAATAGCACGTCGACCCGGACTTTGCCTATGGGCTCACAGGAGATGCCTGGTACGATACCATGGAAAGTTGTTCTTGTAGCCTGGAGCATGTTCTCCAAGATGCCCAACTTGCGCATCGTATCCGCATACATGATGTTAATGCTACTGCCATTGTTGATCAGTACCTTGGAGAACCTCACATTAATGTTTGGTCCAATGAACGTCGGATCTAACACTAGTGCATACGAGCCTAGACTTGGCATAAGCTTGGGATGATCTTTGATGTTCCAGGTGATTTTCTGGACCGACCAAGGCATGTACCTCGTCACTGCAGGCATAACCGCGTTAACCTCCATATGTCGGCGCTGTAAGCTCTTCCTATCTGTTTCCTCTGTTGTGAACACACAATAGCTCTGGTGATGTTCCCTGTACTCATTCCTTCCCTCGTTTCCGGAGTACCTCTAATCCGGTTGTTGCTGGTTTTCCACCTGATGCACTACATCCCTTCTCTCATTGTTGTCATACCTCGGCGGAGGGGGAGGCAACATCAGTTGTTGCGTGTTTGCTCCGGAGAGCAGTTGCTGCCGGGGTAACTCCTGCCGAGGTTGATCATTCCGGGGTGCCTGAGCATTCCCCGAACCACCTTGTTCTATCTTACGCATCCACTCACATTGCCTCATTGTGTGACCCGCCGGGCTGTTCGGATTTGGCGTGTGAAATTTACATGGCTAGTCCAACATTGACTCATAGGTATACCTCGGATGATCTTTCTTTTCTTGCCATTGCTTCTTCTGCTCCTCCTTGCTCCGGGTTGATCTTGATTCACAGCTGCAACTTGTTGCGAACTATACCGATGATCCGGTCTATCGTCTCTCCTTTTCCCCCTGTAATCGTTCCTCCGGGATGACCCGGCTCCGTCCTTCGGATAGTACTCCTCATTTGACTCGTTCGACACGATCCTAGGTTGAGTTGGATCACCCAAAGCATAAGAATCCGCAATCTGGATCATCTCTGCTAACGTGACTGGCATTTTCCTTCGCAATTTCATCCACAACTCGCTGCCATACCTGCACCCTTGTGCGAACCATGCTATGGCCTGTGACTCTATGACTCCCTCACACGAGTTCCTCACGGTACACCACCGGGTCAAGAATTCACGATCCGTTTCGTTAGATCTCTGCTTGCACATCGCCAGGGTCTGCGGTCTATTCGGTCTCTGATATGTACTTGAGAAGTTGCTGATAAACATTTCTTCAAAATCTATCCAGCAATTGATGCTTTCGGGTGGCAAATTATTCAGCCATACCCTAGCCGGACCTTCCAACATTTGGGGTACGTATCGTACAGCCCATCTCAAGTTGCCAGTTGGAATTTTCACAGCTGTTGCGTAGTTTATCAGCCAATCCTCCGGCTTTGTACTGCCGTCATACGTCTTCGTGCCCCTGGGTAATTGGAAATTGGGTACTGGCGGTTCCTTCATGATCCGGGGTCCAAAGCACGCTGGACCCAGAGGACCTTGACATTCGATCTGTTCCAACCTATACAGGCGATCCAGCTTTAACCTAGCGTCATCCGGCATCAAATCCCTGCTTCCCAATCTCGACCCTATCACATGATAGTCCGGTCTTGTGTATCCCGCATTCATCATCTCCGAGTCTCCGTCATTGTATCGGTCTTGCTCTCGTTGTGCTCCTCTCTGTTGCATACCTCGTCCGGCACTTTGCTCTTGCCTTGGTATATTCCGCTGCTGCGGTTGACCTGCTCCTGCCGAGTTTCGCTGTCCTGCATTGCCGTTGGCAGCATTCCCTTGACCGACATTGCCTTGGTCGTGATTACCTCGGCCAGCTTCACCTCGGCTCACACTTTGTCGATCGTCGTTTTTCTGCATCTCTTTTTCTTTTCCCGCACGCGTTGGGTCGTACGGAACGATCTGCTTGTTCCGTCTGGCCGAGGTTACTACCTCTTCTCTCCTTGGGCCACCATGAGGCGACGATGCGGCTCCAGCGGATTTCTCCGGGTTACCCATCGCCGAATGGACAATCTTAGAAGCTCCAACTCTCTCCGGGTTACCTCTCAGCAGCTCCTCGTTCTGCCTGTTCGCGATCCGAACTAGCTCGTTAACCCGGTCATGCTATCTTTGACGGGCTTCACCCGTCAGACCCTCTAGCTTGGACGCCGCGGCATCTGCTGCTCTGAGGTTCTTTGCCGGGGTACTATACTTCGGCAACCCCACGGACATATAGTTTTCCGACCCTTCTGGTCCATCATCACCTTCTCTGTTCATCTCACTCATGAGATTTTTTCCTTTTACCCATACTGCATCAACCTTGTTTGCCTTCGCGTACTCACGCAGCGTCATATTCAATGACTGCTGAGCTGCTGCTATTTTGTTTGCACCCTCTAGTATCTTTTGCCGGGTTTCCTCTAGCTCGGCTTGTGCTTGAGCCAGATCTACCACTGCTGCCACCGGGTTTGCCAAGCTATCCATAGCTTCCCTCAGCACGTTCTCAGGCCTCTCTAGCGGAGGACCCCTAGCTTTCCTCGGTGCCTTAGGCGTTACCTCCGGGTCTGGCGCTGGATCCTTGCTCGTGCCCGCGCCTGGCACAGTCATCATCACTTCTGCATGGTCCGGGGAGCGAGCGATACACGCCCCGCGAGCCACAGTGAGGGGTGGTTCCCCCGTGTCGACGACGTGACGCGGATGAACGCACGAGACATCCACAGCAACGTAGACCTTGTGCGCGCCGAGCTTGACGAAGAGGCCGTTGTGCGGAAGCGGGCGCGTGCCGAAGCAACCAGCGTTGTCGCTGACGAAATCCAACGCTCCAAAGCGTTGAACGAGCCTAGAGACGATGCGCTCGCCGGTGCCGATGAAGTTTCCCGTCCGGATCTTCACCCCTGCTAGCACCGCTAGCCCCACGGTGGGCGCCAACTGTTGTGGTGGTGTCACGGCAGATGCCATGGATAGGCTAAAGGTGGGGACTAATATGCGCTAGGGGAATCCAGGGAGGGATAGTAGAGTGATTCTCTACACAGAAGTTTGTATTGACAAGAGGAGGAAGAAGAATCTCTCTTACTCTTGCCTACCAACTAGCCAAAGAACCCTAGATCCACTAGTGCTCAACCAACTCTGTATCCCAAAAAAACCCAACCCCTCAACCAGAACCCTAACCCCCTTATATAGTGGTGGTTCGGGCTTGGCCTAGGGCATACGTGGAGGCATATTCCTAAGAATATGCCCCCTCCCAAAGAAGTAACCCGACAGGGGTGCTTTTCCCCCGCGTCACACTTGCTTTAGCAACGTAGCCTCTGCGGCGCCCGCGTCAGCCGACGTGAGCACCGTCACCCTTGTCAGCCACGATCTGGTGGTCCTGCCCTTGCTTTATTCGCTCATCCAGTACACACCGGACCTTCTTTTTTGACCAGAGAGATTCCTTCCTTCTCCTAGAAGCCAAGCGAGGATCCGGATCATAGTAGATCCGACCACACCTGTTCCTGCATATAGGTTAAACAAGCATTTCCGACTTACTCCTTAAGTCGGACGAGACAATGTTAGGCGTCCCCTCCTGGCCCGGGTTACTCCGTGATCCGGCCTGCCTTGAGGTGACTCGGCCAGCATCCGCTTTGACCTTGCCGACCCTCGGCTAACTCGACCCTTATACCCCGGAGTGACCCTACCCGGGGGTATCCCCCCAACACACCTGGAACATCAAAGATCATCCTAAACTTATGTCGAGCCTAGGTTCGTACGCGCTAGTGCTAGATCTGACGTTGATTGGACAAAACATCAATGTGAGGTTCTCCAAGGTTTTGATTGATAATGGCTGTAGCATTAATATCATGTATGCGGACACGATGCGCAAGTTAGGCATCTCGGAGAACATGCTCCAGGCTACGAGAACAACTTTCCATGGAATTGTATCAGGCATTTCGTGCGAGCCCATAGGCAAAGTCCGGGTCGACGTGCTATTCGGAACGAGGGATAACTGCCGAACTGAAAATCTAGAATTTGAAGTGGTGAATTTGGAAAGTGTGTATCACGTGTTACTCGGAAGACCAGCATTGAACAAATTCATGGCAAGCTGCCACATAATTTATCTAAAGATGAAGTTGCCCGGGCCAAATGGAGTAATTACCATTGCTGGAGATTTCCGACGTTCCATGGAGTGTGCTTCAGTCGGGTCTAACCTAGCCGAGTCACTCGTGATTGCGCGAGAGAAAAGAAAAATCCAAGAGGTGGCGGCACTAGCTCAGTCCGCGCAGCAATATATGCCGGCGCTAAGTAACCTGCATGGCAACGTGTCATTTCAAGCCGCATAGGACACCAAGAAGATTCCAGTTGATAGCATGTTTCCGGAGCGCACCGTAACAATTGGTATTGGGTTAACTGACAAATAGAAAAGCGAGCTCGTCAACTTCCTCCGTGAGAATCGCGATATTTTTTCTTGGTCTACACAGGACTTGCAAGGTGTTCCGAGGGAGTTGGCCGAACACTCTTTGAACGTAAGACCCGGAGCAAGGCTGGTGAAGCAACCTCTCCGCCGCTTCGCCGAGGATAGGAGAAAAGTCATTGGAGACGAGATAGCTCGGTTACTGGCAGCAGGATTCATCATGGAGGTACTGTATCCGGATTGGCTCTCTAATCCGGTGCTAGTGGAAAAGAAGAAGGACGATCCAAACGTGGTAGTGGTCTGGCGTATGTGTATCGATTACACGAACCTGAACAAGGCGTGTCCAAAAGACCCATTTCCACTGCCGAGGATAGATCAGGTCATAGACTCAACCGTGGGATGCAAACTGTTGTCATTCATTGATGCATATTCTGGCTTCCACCAGATACCTCTGAACCCGGATGATCAAATAAAAACTTCGTTTATTACCCCGTACGGGGCTTACTGCTATCGCACTATGCCGTTTGGTTTACGTAATGCAGGTGCAACGTACCAAAGATGTATGCAAAAATGTTTGCACGACCAAATAGGTCAAAACGTACAAGTATACGTGGATGATGTAGTTATCAAGACCAAGGAAAGCACAACGCTCCTTGACGACATAAGGCAAACATTCGCAAACTTGAGAAGGTTCCGGATGAAGCTTAACCCGGAAAAATGTACCTTCGGTGTCTTGGCTGGAAAGTTACTCGGATTTCTCGTCTCCAGCCGAGGTATCAAAGTTAATCCAACTAAGATCCGAGCCATCGAACGGATGGAGCTGCCGAAATGTCTTAACGATGTCCAGAAGTTCACTGGATGCATGGCGTCGTTGAGTCGGTTTGTATGTCGGTTGGGGGAAAAGGCACTACCTCTCTACCAACTCATGAAAAAGTCGGATAAATTCGTTTGGACGCCACAAGCCGACGAAGCTTTTGCCCACTTGAAAAAGATGTTGGCCAGTGCGCCGGTGTTAGCCTCTCCACTATCAAAGGAACCAATGTTGCTCTACGTAGCCGCAACCAACCGAGTTGTAAGTGCAGTGATCATAGTGGAACGCAATGAAGAGGGTAAGTCGGTGCAGAGGCCAGTGTATTACCTGAGCGAGGTGTTGTCTGCCTCAAAACAGAACTACCCTCACTTTCAAAAGGTGGCATACGGTGTCTATATGGCAGCATAGAAGTTAAAGCATTACTTCGAGGAGCACCCCATCAAAGTAATATGTGAAGCTCCCATATCTGAGATAATGGGTAACAAGGATGCGAGCGGCAGAATTGCAAAATGGGCAATTGAGCTAGCCCCTTATGCGCCCCAATACGACAGAAGAGAAGCGATCAAATCTCAGGGCTGTGGCGGACTTTTTCGTGGATTGGGCCGAGGTACAATACGAACCACCGCCAGTAGATCCGAATTACTGGAGGATGCACTTTGACGGGTCGAAAACCAAAACCGGATTAGGCGCCGGGTTGTGCTTACCTCGCCAAAGAAGGATCAGCTCAAGTACGTATTGCAGATCCATTTCGCGGCATCGAACAATGTCGCCGAGTATGAGGCTCTCGTGCATGGGCTCAAAGTGGCAAAGGAGATTGGCATACGTCGGATAATATGCTTCGGCGACTCGGACCTGGTGGTGCAGCAGGTGTCCGGAGTATGGGACACCCTGGATCCAAACATGGCACTATACAAATTTCATGTGCAGAAGATATCTGGTTACTTCGAGGGGTGTGAATTTCACCATGTACCCCGGGCGAAAAACGAGGCTGCCGACATGTTGTCGAAGCTCGAATCGACCAGACAGGCAATTCCACCGGGCGTAGCATTGGAACACCTCAGAAAACCATCTATCAGGCCGTCCAAAGGAACCGACTCGATCTATGTCCCGAAAAATACGGAATCCGGAGCTGAGCCTATGGACATTGACATGGGAGGTGGTACGCGAGACCCGGGGACTGCATCAGCAAACCCGGGGATTGCCTCGGCAAACCCGGGGACTACCTCGCTAGACCCGGGGACTGCTCAGCGTGATCCGGCTGAAGTTATGCCGGTGGATCAGATGGAAATTGATGAGGAGATATTCCCTCCACGAGCCATACCAGATTGGGCACTGCCTATATTCCAATTCCTGAAAGACGGAACGTTACCCGCTGAGGAGGTGTTAGCCAGGCAAACTCAGAGGAGAGCAAAAGCATACACGATAATCAATTCCGAGTTGTACAAACGGAGTGTAACCAATGTCCTCCAACGATGTGTTGACCCGGAAGAACGGCTTGACATCCTCCGAGATATACACCAAGGAGAATGCGGACATAATGCTTCATCCCGAGCCTTGGTGGCAAAAGCGTTCCAGCATGGATTCTACTGGCCAAGTGCCTTGGAACAAGCAGAAGATCTGGTGAGAAAACGCAATGGTTGTCAGAGGTACGCCACCAAGACACATATGCCTATGTTGGAACTCAAGACCATACCAATTACGTGGCCATTTGCTGTATGGTGCTTGGATATGGTTGGCCCGTTCAAACCTGCGAGAGGAAACATGACACATATTTTGGTCATGGTGGACAAGTTTACAAAGTGGATTGAAGTGAAGCCTATAAGAAAATGTGATGGAGCTATGGCCGTGACATTTCTCAAAGACATCATCTTGAGATACGGTTATCCACACAGCATTATAACTGATAATCGAACAAATTTTGCAGAAGGAGCATTTGCACGCTTCTGCCGAGATAAGAAGATCCGACTCGATGTCGCCTCGGTAGCCCACCCTGCATCGAATGGACAAGTGGAAAGATCCAACAGATTAGTGTTATCCGGGATAAAACCCCGGCTCATTGAGCCGCTGCAAAGATCAGCGGGGTGCTGGATAGAAGAACTACCAGCGGTACTGTGGAGCTTAAGAACAACTTCGAATAGATCAACAAGCTATACGCCATTTTTTCTGGTATATGGGGCAGAAGCTGTATTACCAGCCGACATAGAGCCTGATTCGCCTAGGGTCACCCAATACACAGAAGCTGAAGTGCAAGAAGCCCGACAAAATGATGTTGATCTGCTGGAAGAAGCGAGAGAACTGGCACTGTCCAGATCCGCCATTTATCAGCAAAATCTCCGACGCTATCATAGCCGGAAAGTGTGCCCCCGAGTCTTTTGGGAAGGCGATCTGGTGCTCCGGTTGGTACAACGTACTACTGGTATGCATAAATTATCCCCCCATGGGAAGGGCCGTTCATTGTGAGCAAAGCATTGCACAATGATTCTTACTATCTCATAGATGCAAAGCCACAGGAAAAGAACAAGGCGGACAGGTCCGGAGAGGATTCTAAGCGACCGTGGAATGTAGCACTACTTCGTCCTTTCTACACTTAACTAAGAAGTGTATGTATCCGAGTCTTCTCATATGTCGGTATGTATGTCGGCAATGAGCTTATCAATGAAATAGCAGCGCGTCGAGCAGTAACTCGGGGACTGCCTTAATAATGTTTGTCGTAATTTCTTATGCGGTAGCTAGAATGAGTCGTTTTACTTAACCCAGATTAGTAATGTGTGAGCACCAAAAACCCAACCCTTCGACTTGCTGCTGTCCAACAAGAATTGGCTTCATGGCAAGCAAGGGAACAAGTTTGGAATTGCGTAGCACGTGAAAAACCACTAAGGAAACGATCTTATTCGAGCTAACGTTTGTTTTTTCGGACTAACCCTGTATTTCTTTTCAAGTTATTATGCTGAATTATTTTGAGCCAAGCCCCAAAGTTTCTAAGTATTGTTAAGATAATTTTTGAAGCTCGGATTCGTAAGTCGTAAAACCGAATCAAGGCAGACATGGGTTGAGCCAGAGAATTGGACGAACAAGAAAATGAAACTCGGGGACTACGCCCAAGTTAATCCGGAATACAAACATAGTAGCAAAATATCGCATATCAAGCATACAATTGCACCCGGCATACCGGGGATCTAATAAAATTTTCAAGTTTTTTCAACTAAGAAGCAGGAGGAGGAGGAAGTTCGGCATCGTCATCACTGTCTTCAATATCCGAAGCAGCATCTTCTCCATCCTCACCCGACCCATCCTCCACGTTCTCAATATGTCATCCCCACCGGACTCTAGAAAGCTCGGTCCCTCAACCCAGTCATGGATCGGAGAATATTCGACGAGGCTGTAGGCGCAAGCCCAGTGCCGAGCTACCCACTCCGGATCATCGGTCCATTTGGATTCGGTGCACCGGCATGTGAGGAGGCTCAGGTCGATCTTCTCGTACCATGTAAGAATATGATGAAGGAGGGTATCTGCTACTGGTGTTGGGGTTGCGGTAGACTTGGTGGGTATCTGCGGGGCTGAACTTTTCCGGGAGATCGTCGTTGTAGACGAACTCCGCCTTATTCCAGTTCATGACGAACTCGATAAGGCTCGGAGGGTACCGTTCGCCAGTGGGCATGTGGGGTGCCACCAAGCCCTTTGCATGAGCTTCCTTCCTCTCAATTAGGGCAAGAGCTGGGCTGGTGTGAAGAACCATCTGTTGCGCATCGGTTGGCTCGGCAGGAGGATCCGTCGCTGCTGGTGATTTCTTCGGAAGCATTGACGACAAGGTTCTCTACCCGGCCTCGACGGATGTAGACTTGGCAGCATCCGGAGCCTTCTTGCCTTTAGCCTGCTGGGAAGAAGTAACCACGACGGATTTCCCTTTGGAAGCTGCTGGAATGGTTCCTCGCCAGGGCTGAGATGACTCGGAAGATGCAGAGGAACTTGGTACTGGAGCTGCGGTGGGTTTCCTGGCTGCCGGGACAGGTGCTGGTTCGGAAGCTGGTACTGGAGCTACTGCTGGTGTTGGGGTTGCGATAGACTTGGTGGTTGCTGGTTGCGGCAATGCCGAAGTAGCGGACGTCGTTGCCTCGGCCGAACAGACCCCTCCCGATCCGAGGTCGCGTTCCTCTTGATGAGGTACTGCGGAATCCGGAGCAGCCGCAGAGCCCTCCGGAATAGGGCTCAGCGGGCGTGACTCGTTGTCACGAGGAGGGGAAGGACCGGACCGAAGGGGAGAAGAGATGCTCGATAGGCTCTGAGGGACCTCCACAGGAGGCCTGCAAAATAAAATGATGTCAGGAGTGAAATTACCCCGATGCAAGGAGAAGTATGTTGCGCAGCGAAAAATGACTTACGCATCCGAGGTCTCGGCCTCCTTGGGTTTCCGGGCCCTCCGTGCCGGGGCTTTGCCTTCCCGCTTGGAGGCAGTCTTGTCTCCGGCCTTCTTTTGCCTTTTGGTGGGCTGAGAAGGTTCGGAAGAAGAACTTGACGCGGATCCGCGCTTCTTCTTCGACGCCACCGGAACCGGCTCGCCCGTGGCAAGTGGAGGATCCTCATGGATATGCCCATCGGGGTTAGCTGATGCCGGAAAGGCAAAAGAAAGAGGGACAGCCTCAACAGGTTCAATCATGTCGATATCCGAGTCATCCTCATCATCGGGCCAATCTCTAAGAGAAGAGAATTTACCGCTGGGTCGTTTGGTGGCGTCGGTCATAGGGAGGAACATCTCCTGGTCCGGCTCCTCCTCATCCGGGATCTCTCGGTCCGGCGCCCACTTAAGGGTCGGATCTGTGCCATCCTCGAGAGTTTGCTGGAGAAATAGCTGAGAAAAAGCACAAAGAGCAGAGTCAAAAATATGACAAAAACCGACACATAATTGATCCGAACTAAGTTTACCCCGCAAATCTTACCGCGGGAGGGAGCCTGTCACGGCAGTAATGCTCGATTCCCCACGTCCATTCGGCGGAGAAATCCTTGTGAGTGGTGAACAGAGCCATAACCTGGCGGAAGATCTCGGTGTTGCTCAGTTCGAAGGAGGAGGTTCGGTTGGGGTCACGACCGAAGCTCATGTGGCACAACTTGTGGGTGCGCCTCTGGAGGGGAGAGATTCGGTTGCACACGAACATGATCATAGCATCCTAGTTGCGCAATCCGAGCTTCTTCAGCTCTGCAAACCTTTTGTTGACTTGGTTGGCCAGAGCTGTGGGTTTCTTGGTGACCTCCTTCCAGAAATCCGTGTCAGGCGGACCCGAAGAGTAGGGCAGCAACCGAATCAAGTCTTCGATACCCTCGTTCCGGACGTAGAAGAAGGTCCGGGCCCATCGTTTGCAGGAGTCAAGCCCGGTGACCCGGGGAAAGATTGAAAATCTCTGGGGCGAGATCGAGGCAGCTCCGAACTGGGTGAGCTGCTTGTCCTCCGACTCGACGTGGATGTTGGGGACGATGTTGCGATGAAGACCAAAGAACCGGATCCACAGCTCCTTCGTGGGCCATAGTCCGGTATAACCTTCGATCGTAGAGACAAAGGCAGAAAGAGAGGTGATTGCGTTCGCTGGGAGATGGTGCGGGTGCAGGTGGTACGTCCTGACCCAGTCCCGGAAGAAGTCGCTCACCGGGAGACCAAATCCCCGTTGGAAATGGGATAGGAATACGACGAACTCACCCGGATTGGGTGAGGGGGCCAGTTCCGAGGAGGGAGACGAGCAGCGACACCGGCGGGAATACGCCTGGTCCGGTAGAGCCAGTCGATGTCATCTTGGCAGACCCACGAACCGGCCCACGTGCCGTGGTCCGCCGCACCGGCGTACTCCTCCATCTCCTGTTCGGCAACGACGAGCTCCTCCTCAGTCATCTTGTATCCGCTGTCGTCACTGGAGCTAGCGGCGGCCGGGGTCTGTGGTTTAGATTGACGAGGACCCGTGGCTAAGCAGCTGCACAGCGGGGGCTGCGGTGCGGAGGCACGGAGAAGGTGCGGCGGCGGCGCTGCTGCTACGGGCACTGGCGGCGGCGCGGTCGCGAGGAGGACGAAGGAGAAGAAGAGGAACGGGCAGAGCGGCGCAGAGGTGAAAAATGCTAAGGGACACGCCTCTCCGTTACTTAACCACCCCCAGAGATGGGTGAGTGGGATCGCGCTGTGCGTTCGAGCCACGCGATGTGGCCGTGTATTACTTGTATCGGCCAATCACGGAAAAGCCACACAGGGGGCCACAGAGTAGGCGAGATCCCATGACGCGACGTGCTGTTGCGGTAAACGAGGAGACAGGCATGACGTAACCAGCGCACAGTAAAACTGACAATTACTGCGGCGGTTACTGTGCAGGCCCTTAAAATAAGACAAAGTAATGATTAGC
This sequence comes from Avena sativa, assembly GCA_916181665.1. NCBI lineage: Eukaryota > Viridiplantae > Streptophyta > Magnoliopsida > Poales > Poaceae > Avena > Avena sativa. Next base: position 618,518,697 of record OV702288.1, on the reverse strand, counting down.
CTCCACGTGGGTTGGCGTATGAGAGAAGGAAACGGAGCTCGGATCAAACCATGATGACCATGGGATCTGAGCCAAAGTGGTGACCCGGCCGGCAAGTGAAAACTTGGAATGTGCGAAGGGAACGTAAATCCATATAATCCAAGATAAGGAGCTAACCCGGAATTGAACGTCTGAGGCTCGGACATAAATGAACCTGATGTGGCCTTAGCGGCCGAGGCAGCTAAGACCGCACCAGCTTCGGGGACTAATGTTGGGGGGATACCCCCAGGTAGGGTCACTCCGGGGTATAAGGGACGAGTTAGCCGCGGTTCGGCAAGGTCAAAGCGGATGCTGTCCGAGTCACCTCAAGGAAGGACGGATCACGGAGTAACCCGGACCAGGGGGGGTTGCCTAACGTTGTCTCATCCGACTTAAGGAGTATGTCGGAAATGCTTGTCTAACTTATATGCAGGAACAGGTGAGGCGGATCTACTATGATCCGGATCCTCGCTTAGCTTATAGGAGAAGGAAGGAATCTCTCTGGTCAAAAAAGAAGGTCCGGTACGTAAGGGATGAGCGAATAAAGCAACGGCAGGACCACCGGGTCGTGGCCGACAAGGGTGACGATGCTCACGTCGGCTTACATCGCTAAAGCATGTGTGACGCGGGGGAAAAGCACCCCGGTCGGGTTACCACTTTGGGAGGGGCATATTCTTAGGAATATGCCTCCACGTATGCCCTAGGCCAGGACCGAACCACCTCTATATAAGGGGGGTTAGGGTTCAGGTAGAGGGGGTTGGCAGAATTCTAGTTGGTTGAGCACTAGTAGATCTAGGGTTCTTGGGCTAGATTGTAGGAAAGAGTAAGAGAGCCCCTTCTTCCTCCTCTCGCCAATACAGCTCAAGGAGCACTTGTAATCTTGGAGATATCGCAATACAAACTTTTGTGTAGAGAATCACTGTACTATCCCTCCCTAGATTCCCCCGCATATTAGTCCCTACCTTTAGCCTATCCATGGCATCTGCCGTGACAACACCACGACAGATACTCTTATTTCGAAACTAGCTACAATCAATCTAAGCACTTTCCGTCATCACATACCCTTGTAGACTGAAAGCATTTAATGTTCCGTGGGGAACATGGATGAGGTAGTCAAACTCATAGCCGACCTCAAGGTCGTGAAGCTCCTGCATAGTGACCCTTGGTCCTTGCATGGCAACCCAGGTGCCACAAGTGGAAGCAAATCCGTGGTTTCGCACACGTCTCGCACGGTGATGACCTCTGATTCTCTGATCCAGTCGAGAGTGCGAAAGTAGATTTTCTGGCTGAATCTCTACAGCACAACGGCATGCCGCAGCAAAGCACTCTCTTGCGTACGCATCCCTGACTCAAGGCCATAGTTGCAAGAGAGAATGTATAGATTGAAATTCTCCAAGGAAATTATTTTTGTTGTGTCTTTTCCCACCTATAGGACCCTCCTTATATAGGGAAAAAGGGGAGATCCCTGTTTCCTCAAGTCTCGGGGTGGGATAAAGGAAGGGAGAGGTGGAGGATGTGGCCGGCCAGCCAAGGAGGGCGTCACACGGGTGGGCCCCCACACGCACATCCCAAGGAAAGCTGGCAATCGGGGTGGGCACCACCCACGCTTTGCCCTACCGGCGGCTGCGGCTCCCCATGGGGTAACTTACTCCTTTGGGCCTTTTCCCTCTGAAATTTGGCCCATTAGGAAATTTACCCTTTTAATTTAATATTAATTCCTATAATTAATGCATAAATATATACTCCCTCCGTCCCAAAATGTAACGCGCCAAAGCTTTAGTCAAAAGTCAACATATTTTAAGTAACAGGTGAGGCCGGATCTACTATGATCCGGATCCTCGCTTAACTTCTAGGAGAAGGAAGGAATCTCTCTGGTCAAAAAAGAAGGTCCGGTACGTACGGGATGAGCGAATAAAGCAAGGGCAGGACCACCGGGTCGTGGACGACAAGGGTGACGACGCTCACGTCGGCTTACGTCGCTAAAGCATGTGTGACGCGGGGGAAAAGCACCCCGGTCGGGTTACCACTTTGGGAGGGGGCATATTCTTAGGAATATGCCTCCACGTATGCCCTAGGCCAGGACAAAACCACCTCTATATAAGGGGGGTTAGGGTTCAGGTAGAGGGGGTTGGCAGAATTCTAGTTAGTTGAGCACTAGTAGATCTAGGGTTCTTGGGCTAGATTGTAGGCAAGAGTAAGAGAGCCCCTTTTTCCTCCTCTCGCCAATACAGCTCAAGGAGCACTTGTAATCTTGGAGATATCGCAATACAAACTTCTGTGTAGAGAATCACTCTACTATCCCTCCTTGGATTCCCCTAGTGCATATTAGTCCCCACCTTTAGCCTATCCATGGCATCTGCCGTGACACCACCACGACAGTTGGCGCCCACCGTGGGGCTAGCGGCGCTAGCAGGGGTGAAGATCCGGACGGGAAACTTCATCGGCATCGGCGAGCGCATCGTCTCTGGGCTCGTTCAGCGCTTTGGAGCGTTGGATTTCGTCAGCGACAACGCTGGTTGCTTCGGCACGCGCCCGCTTCCGCGTAACGGCCTCTTCGTCAAGCTCGGCGCGCACAAGGTCTACATTGCTGTGGATGTCTCGTGCGTTCATCCGCGTCGCGTCGTCGACACGGGGGAACCACCCCTCACTGTGGCTCGCGGGGCGTGTATCGCTCGCTCCCCGGACCATGCGGAGGTGATGATGACTGCTCCAGGTGCGGCCGCAAGCAAGGATCCAGCGCCAGACCCGGAGGTAACACCTAAGGCACCGAGGAAAGGTAGAGGACCTCCACTAGAGAGGCCCGAGAACGTGCTGAGGGAAGCTATGGATAGCCTGGCTAACCCGGTAGCAGCAGTGATAGATCCGGCTCAGGCACAGGCCGAGCTAGAGGAAACTCGGCAAAAGATACTGGAGGGCGCAAAGAAAATAGCCGCAGCTCAGCAGTCACTGAACATGACGCTGCGTGAGTATGCAAAGGCAAACAAGGTTGATGTAGTGAGGGTAAAATGGAAAAATCTCATAAGTGAGATGAACAGAGAAGGTGATGATGGGGCAGAAGGGTCAGAAAACTATTTGTCTGTGGGGTTGCCGAGGTATAGTACCCCGGCGAAGAACCTCAGAGCAGCAGATGCTGCTGCGTCCGAATTAGAGGGTCTGACAGGTGAGGCCCGTCAAAGACAGCAAGACCGGGTTAACGAGCTGGTTCGGATCGCGAACAGGCAGAACGAGGAGCTGCTGAGAGCTAACCCGGAGAGAGCTGGGGCTTCCAAGATTGTCCATTCGGTGGTGGGTAACCCGGAGAAATCCGCTGGAGCCGCATCATCGCCTCATGGCGGTCCAAGGAGAGAAGAGGTAGTAACCTCGGCCAGACAGAACAAACAGATTGTCCCGTATGACCCAACGCGTGCGGGAAAATAAAAAGAGATGCGGAAGAATGATGATCGACGGAGTGTGAGCCGAGGTGAAGCTGGCCGAGGTAATCATGACCAAGGCAATGCCGGTCAAGGGAACGCTGCCAACGGCAATGCCGGACAGCGCAACTCCGCAGGAGCAGGACCACCGCAGCAGCGGAATATACCAAGGCAAGAGCAAAGCGCCGGCCGAGGTATGCAGCAGAAAGACGTGCAACGAGGGCAAAACCGATACAATGATGGTAATTCAGAGATGGTGAACGCAGGGTACCCCAGACCGGACTATCATGTGATAGGGTCTAGGTTGGGAAGCAGGGATTGATGCCGGGTGATGCTAGGTTAAAGCTGGATCGCCTGTATAGGTCGGAACAGATCGAATGTCAAGGTCCTCCGGGTCCAGCGTGATTTGGACCCCAGATCATGAAGGAACCACCAGTACCCAACTTCCAATTACCCAGGGGCATGAAGACGTATGACGGCACTACCAAGCCGGAGGATTGGTTGATAAAATATGCTACGACAGTGAAAATTGAAACTGGCAACTTGAGATGGGCTGTGCGTTACGTGCCCCAGATGTTGGAAGGCCCGGCCAGAGTATGGCTGAATAACTTGCCGCCCGGAAGCATCAACTGCTGGATAGATTTTGAAGATATGTTTATCAGCAACTTCTCAAGTACGTACCAGAGGCCGAATAGACCGCAGACCCTGGAAATGTGCAAGCAAAGACCCAACGAGACGGATCGTGAATTCTTAACCCGGTGGTGTACCGTAAGAAACTCGTGTGAGGGTGTCATAGAGTCACATGCCATAGCGTGGTTTGCGCAAGGGTGCAGATACGGCAGCGAGCTGTGGATGAAACTGCAAAGGAAAATTCCAGTTACGCTGGCAGAGATGATCCGGATTGCTGATTCGTATGCTTTGGGTGATCCGACTCAACCTAGGCTCCCGTCAAACGACTCAAACGAGGAATACTATCAGAGGGACGGAGCTGGGTCGTCTCGGAGGAATGATTACAGAGGAAAAAGGAGAGATGACAGACCGGACCATCACTATGGCTCGCAACAAGTTGTAGCAGTGAATCAAGATCAACCCGGAGGAGGGAGTAACCAACGCCAGAGAACTGGAGGGCAGTGGACTCCAAGAAATGATGGCAAGAAAACATGGACTCCGGAGCAGAAGAAACAGTGCTAGGAAAAGAAAGACCATCCGAGGTATACCTATGAGTCGATGTTGGACCAACCGTGTAAGTTTCACACGCCGAATCCGAATAGCCCGGCGGGTCACACGACGAGGCAATGTGAGTGGATGCGAAAGATAGAGCAAGGTGGCTCGGGGAATGCTCAGGCACCCCGGAACGATCAACCTCGGCATGAGTTACCCCGGCAGCAATTGCTCTCTGGATCAAACACGCAGCAGCTAATGTTGCCTCCCCCTCCGCCGAGGTATGACAACAATGAGAGAAGGGATGCAGTGCATCAGGTGGAAAATCAGCAACAACCGGATCAGAGGTACCCCGGAAACGAGGGAAGGAATGAGTACAGGGAACATCACCAGAGTTATTGTGTGTTCACGACTGAGGAAACACATAGAAAGAGCTTGCAGCGCCGACATATAGAGGTCAATGCGGTCATGCCAGCGGTGACGAGGTACATGCCTTGGTCGGACCAGGAAATCACCTTGTCGTGGTGGTGTCACGGCAGATGCCATGGATAGGCTAAAGGTGGGGACTAATATGCGCTAGGGGAATCCAGGGAGGGATAGTAGAGTGATTCTCTACACAGAAGCTTTGTATTGATGTTCTATCTCCTAGATTACAAGTGCTCCTTGAGCTGTATTGACAAGAGGAGGAAGAAGAAAATCTCTTACTCTTGCCTACCAACTAGCCAAAGAACCCTAGATCCACTAGTGCTCAACCAACTATGTATCCCAGAAAACCCAACCCCTCTACCAGAACCCTAACCCCCCTTATATAGTGGTGGTTCGGTCTTGGCCTAGGGCATACGTGGAGGCATATTCCTAAGAATATGCCCCCTCCCAAAGTAGTAACCAGACAGGGGTGCTTTTCCCCCGCGTCACACTTGCTTTAGCAACGTAGCCTCTGCGGCGCCCGCGTCAGCCGACGTGAGCGCCGTCACCCTTGTCGGCCACGATCCGGTGGTCCTGCCCTTGCTTTATTCACTCATCCAGTATGCATCGGACCTTCTTTTTTGACCAGAGAGATTCCTTCCTTCTCCTGGAAGCCAAGCGAGGATCCGGATCACAGTAGATCCGGCCACACCTGTTCCTGCATATAGGTTAAACAAGCATTTCTGACTTACTCCTTAAGTCGGACGAGACAACGTTAGGCGTCCCCTCCTGGCCCGGGTTACTCCGTGATCCGGCCTGCCTTGAGGTGACTCGGCCAGCATCCGCTTTGACCTTGCCGACCCTCGGCTAACTCGGCCTTTATACCCTTGACCCTACCCGGGGGTATCCCCCCAACATTAGTCCCCGAAGCTGGTGCGACCTTAGCGGCCTTGGTCGCTAAGGCCACATTAGGTTCATTTGTATTCAAGCCTCGGACGTTTAGTTCCGGGTTAACTTCTTGTCTCGGATTATATGGATTTACGTTCCCTTCGCACGTTCCAAGTTTTCACTTGTCGGCCGGGTTACCATTGTAGCTCGGATCCTATGGTTTTACTTTCCCTCTGCACATTTCAAGTTTTCACTTGTCGGCCGGGTTACCAGGGAGGCTCGGATCCGGGCCTTGCTTCCTTCTCTCATACGCCAACCCACGTAAAGGTTAATCATTACGTTGCCTCATTTTAAGGGCCCGCACAGTAACTGTCGTAGTAACTGTCAGTGATTACTGTGCGTGGGTTACGTCACGCCTATCTCCTCGTTTACCGCAACTGCACGTCGTGTCATGGGATCATATTTACTCTGTGGCCTCCGCTGTGGCTTCTCTCTGATTGGCTAATGCCGGTGATACACGGCCACAGCGTGTGGCTCTCCGGCGCAGCGCGATCCCAATCATCGATTACTGGGGGCAGTTAAATAGAGGAGGGGCGCGCCCCTTAGCACTTTTCCATCTCCGCGCCCCTTCGCCTGTTCCTTTTCTTCTTCCTCGCGACCGTGCCGCCGCCAGTGCCCGTTGCAGCAGCGCTGCCGCCGCACCTTCTCCGTGCCTCCGCACCACAGCCACCGCTGCACAACTGCTTAGCCACGGGTCCTCGTCAATCTAGACCGCAGAGCCCCACCGCCTCCAGCTCCAGCGAGGACAGCGAATTCGATATGATGGAGGAGGAGCTCATCGTCGTCGAGCAGGAGATGGAGGAGGACGCCGGCGCCGCGGACCGAGGCGCGTGGGCCGGTTCGTGGGTCTGCCAGGACGACATCGACTGGCTCTACCGGACCCGGCGTATTCCCGCCGGCGTCGCCGCTCGTCTCCCCTCCTCGGAATTGGCCCCCTCACCCAATCCGGGTGAGTTCGTTGTTTTCCTATCCCATTTCCAACGGGGATTTGGTCTTCCGGTGAGTGATTTCTTCCGGGACTGGGTCCGGACCTATCACCTGCAACCACATCATCTCCCGGCGAACGCCATCACCTCTCTGTCCGCTTTCGTCTCTTCGGTCGAGGGCTACACCGGACTATGGCCCACGAAGGAGCTGTGGATCCGGTTCTCCGGCCTTCGTCGCAACGTCGTCCCCAACATCCACGTCGAGTCGGAGGACAAGCAGCTCACTCAGTTCGAAGCTTCCTCGATCTCGCCCCGGAGATTTTCAATCTTTCCCCGGGTCACCGGGCTTGACTCCTGCAAAGGATGGGCCCGGACCTTCTTCTACGTCCGGAACGAAGGTACCGAAGACTTGATCCGGTTGCTGCCCTACGCTCCGGGTCCCCCGGACACGGATTTCTGGGAGGAGGTCGCCAAGAAACCTACAGCTCTTGCCAACCAAGTCCACAAAAGGTTTGCGGAGCCGAAGAAGCTCGGATTGTGCAACGAGGATGCCATGATCACATTCGTGCGCAACCAAATCTCTCCCCTCTAGCGGCGCACTCACAAGTTGTGCCACATGAGCTTCGGACGCGACCCCAACCGAACCTCTTCGTTCGAGTCGAGCAATACGGAGATCTTCCGCTGGGTCAAGGCTCTTTTCACCACCCATAAGGATTTCTCCGCCGAATGGACGTGGGGAATCGAGCATTACTGCCGTGACAGGCTCCCTCCCGCGGTAAGCTTCGCGGGGTAAACTGATTTCGGATCAATTACGTGTTGGTTCTTATTATATTTTTGACTCTGCTCCTTGTGCTTTTTTCTCAGCTGTTTCTCCAGCAAACCCTCGAGGATGGTACTGATCCAACCCTTAAGTGGGCCCCGGACCGAGAAATCCTGGATGAGGAGGAGCTGGACCAGGAGATGTTCCTCCCCACAACCGACGCCACCAAACGACCCAGCGGTAAATTCTCTTCTCTTAGAGATTGGCCCGACGATGAGGATGACTCTGATATCGACATGATTGAACCCGTTGAGGCTGTCCCTCTTTCTTTTGCCTTCCCGGCATCAGCTAACCCCGGTGGGCACATCCACGAGGATCCTCCACTTGCCACGGGCGAGCCTATTCCGGTGGCGTCGAAGAAGAAGCGCGGATCCGCGTCAAGTTCTTCTTCCGAACCTTCTTAGCCTACCAAAAGGCAAAAGAAGGCCGGAGACAAGACTGCCTCCAAACGGGCAGGCAAAGCCCCGACACGGAGGGCCCGGAAACCTAAGGAGGCCGAGACCTCGGATGCGTAAGTCATTTTTCACTGCACAACACACTTCTCCCTGTATCGGGGTAATTTCACTCCTGACATCATTTTCTTTTGCAGGGCTCCTGTGGATGTCCCTCAGAGCGGATCGAGCATCTCTTCTCCCCTTCGGTCCGGTCCTTCCCCTCCTCGTGACGACGAGTCACGCCCGCTGAGCCCTATTCTAGAGGGCTCTATGGCCGCTCCAGGTTCCGCAGTACCTCCTCCAGAGGAACGCGACCTCGGATCGGGAGGGGTTGGATCGGCCGAGGCAACGACGTCCGCCACTTTGACATTACCGCAACCAGCAACCCCCAAGTCTACTGCAACTCCAGCACCAGCAGCAGCTCCAGCACCAGCCACCGAACCAGCGCCTGTCCCGGCTCCGAAGAAACCAACAGCAGCTCCCAGTCCTGCCACCAAAGCTCCCGTGCCAAGTTCGTCTGCCTCGTCCGAGTCATCCCAAGCTCGACCAGGAACCACTCCAGCAGCTTCCAAGGGCAAATCCGCTGTGGTCACATCCTCCCAGCAAGCCAAAGGCAAGTCTACCTTCGTCGAGGCCGAGCAACGAACCTTGTCGTCAATGCTTCCAAAGAAGTCACCAGCAGCGACGGATCCTCCTACCGAGCCAGCCGATTCGCAGCAGATGGTTCTTCACAGCAGCCCAGCTCTTGCCCTGATTGAGAGGAAGGAAGCTCATGCAAAGGGCTAGGTGGCACCCCACATGCCCACTGGAGAACGGTACCCTCCGAGCCTTATCAAGTTCGTCATGAACTGGAATAAGGCGGAGTTCGTCTACAACGACGATCTCCCGAAAAAGTTCGGCCCCGCTGAATTTTCCGCTCAGATGAATACTGCCGCCAAGGCCATTAACCTCGCTGGGCGATTGATGGAGGTACGTCGTTTCTTATTTACATGCTGTAGATAATAAACATTAGTCCCCGAGCCTCCGGCGGAGTAACTTGTTACTCGGCCGGATGCTCATTAGAAGATCAACGTAGCTGCATGTAAACTTCAAATATGCACACATCTAGAGTCGGGTCAAGTTCCACTTGGCCCGGATCTTGCACACTTCGAATATGCACACACCTAGAGCCGGGTTAAGTTCCACTTGGCCCGGATCTTGTACACTTCGAATATGCACAAACCTAGAGCCGGGTTAAGTTCCGCTTGGCCCGGATCTTGTACACTTCAAATATGCACACACCTAGAGCCGGGTTAAGTTCCGCTTGGCCCGGATCTTGTACACTTCAAATATGCACACACCTAGAGCCGGGTTAAGTTCCGCTTGGCCCGGATCTTGTACACTTCAAATATGCACACATCTAGAGCCGGGTTAAGTTCCGCTTGGCCCGGATCTTGTACACTTCAAATATGCACACACCTAGAGCCGGGTTAAGTTCCGCTTGGCCAGGATCTTGTACACTTCAAATATGCACACACCTAGAGCCGGGTTAAGTTCCGCTTGGCCCGGATCTTGTACACTTCAAATATGCACACACCTAGAGCCGGGTTAAGTTCCGCTTGGCCCTGATCTTGTACACTTCAAATATGCAACGAACTAATTTTACACTCCTGTACCTTTGTCAGGTAACTACCAATCGCCGGAACGCCGAATTTCAGCGCCTGCTTGATACCCACAAGATCTTGCACGCAAAACATGTTGCACTTGGCGCGGAGCATGAAAAGAGGGGTAATTTCCTCTCTTAACACCTCTCTGTTTCATTTGTTTCTGCCGGACTAACCTCCTTATTCGGTTTTTTGCAGCTCGGGTGGAGGCTGAAAACAAAATTATGCAGAAGAACTTGGAGGAAATCCGAGGTATGTCATCTTTCGGCCAACGTTGTTGTGTTTTCCATTCCTTCTTCTCCTTGGCTCAGCAAACATTCACTCCTCGGCTTTGCTGGGTCAACATACTATTTCAGCGTCGCTTGAGGATAGTGTGCCCGTGCCTGATATGATGCTGCATTTTCTCGAACAAGCAGGACAGCATCAAGCCGAGCTGAAGAAGAAGAAGAACGATGAGCTTGCCCTCCTCCGGACCAAGGACGACGAAATAGCCAAACTCAAGGCCGAGATGGAAAGATGAAGACCCAACACAAAACCGAACTCCAAAAAGTTGGCTAGAACTTCACCGAAGAGCGTGGGCACTTTACCCTTCAGATCTCCAAGGACCAGGACCTGCTTAAGGAATCCGAGGTCCAGCTTGGGTCGGTGCTCGCTGATCTTGAACAACTTCACCAGAGACGCGAAAGTTGTATCAAGGAGTTTACCCGGATCCATCGTCATATCTCACGTAAGTTTCTTCCCCTTATCCGACATAGTTTTCCGCGGTAGCTCATATGCCTTTGCTTCAGCATCTTCCCTTTCCTTATTTCCAGATCACTTTTCGGAGGGTACTCCCATCGCCAGTGCTGCCTTTGCCAAATTCCGCCGAGAGAGGGGTACTCCCGTTGCTCCCGATGGTGAGAGCGTCCCCTTAGACATGGAGGACCTGTTGGTCAGCATGTCAGCTCGGGTGGAAACCATCAAGAACTATGGGAAAGATCTCCTCGACGTTGCGGTCCGGATCTACAACACTTTCTGGCCAAGCGAGAGTGCTCCGAAAAGGATCACACTCCTTGCTGAGAAGCTATTGGAAATCGAGACACAACTTGATCTCTGGAGAGAATTCGCTGGGCGTGCCGCAGCAGATACCCTCCTCCATCATATCCTTACATGGTACGAGAAGATCGACCTGAGCCTCCTCACACGCCGGCGCACCGGATCCAAATGGACCAATGATCCGGAGTGGGTAGCTCGGCGCCAGGCTTGCGCCTATAGCCTTGTCGAATATTCTCCCATCCATGACTGGGTTGAGGGGCCGAGCTTTCTGGAGTCCGGCGAGGAGGAGCAGATGGAGAACGTGGAGGATGGGTCGGGTGAGGATGGAGAAGATGCTGCTTCAGATATTGAAGACAGTGATGACGATGCCGAACTTCCTCCTCCTGCCGCTCCTTAGTGGAAAAAATTTGAAAATTTATCAGATCCCCGGTATGCCGGGTGCAATTGTATGCTGAATACATGATATTTTGCTACTATGCTTGTATGCCGGATTAACTTGGGCATAGTCCCCGGGTTTCATTTTCTTGTTCGTCCAATTCTCCGGCTCGATCCATTTCTACCTTGATTCGGCTTTACGACTTACAAATCCGAGCCTCAAGAATCGTTTTAACAATACTGAGAAACTTTGAGGCTTGGCTCAAAATAATTCAACATAATAACTTGAAAGTAAATACGGGGTTAGTCCGAAAAAGCAAACGTCATAATAGTTTGAAAGTAAATACGGGGTTAGTCCGAAAAAGCAAACGTCAAAATAATTCAACATAATAACTTGAATCTGAGCTTCAAAAATTGTTTTAACAATACTTAGAAACTTTTAGGCTTAGCTCAAAATAATTTAGCATAATAGTTTGAAAGTAAATACAAGGTTAGTCTGAAAAACAAACGTCGGCTCGATTAAGTTCTTTTTCCTTAGTCGTTTTTCATGTGCTACGCAATTCCAAACTTGTTCTCTTGTTTGCCATGAAGGCAATTCTTGTTGGACAGCAGCAAGCCGAAGGGTTGGGTTTCTGGTGCTCACACATTACTAATCCGGGTTAAGCGAAATGAGTCATTCCAGCTAATGCATAAAAAGTAACAACAACTGTTTATTAAGGCAGTCCCCGAGTCACTGCTCGAGGCTCCGCTATTTCATTGATAAGCTCATTGCCGACATACATACCGACATATGAGATGACTCGGATACATACACTTTTTAGCTAAGTGTAGAAGGGACAAAGTAGTGCTACATTCCATGGTTGCTTCGATTCCTCTCCGGACCTGTCCGCCTTGTTCTTTTCCTGTGGCTTCGCATCTATAAGATAGTAGGAATCATTGTGCAATGCTTTGCTCACAATAAATGGTCCTTCCCATGGGGGGGATAATTTATGCATGCCAGTGGTACGCTGTACCAACCGGAGCACCAGATCGCCTTCTCGGAAGACTCGGGGGCACACTTTCCGGCTATGATAGCGTCGGCGATTTTGCTGATACATGGCAGATCTGGATAGTGCTAGTTCTCTCGCTTCTTCCAGCAGATCAACATCATTTTGCCGGGCTTCTTGCACTTCAGCTTCTGTGTATTGGGTGACCCTAGGCGAATCATGCTCTATGTCGGCTGGTAATACAGCTTCTGCCCCATATACCAGAAAGAACGGCATGTAGCCTGTTGATCGATTCGGAGTCGTTCTTAAACTCCACAGTACCGCTGGTAGTTCTTCTATCTAGCACCCCGCTGATCTTTGCAGCGGCTCAATGAGCCGGGGTTTTATCCCGGATAATACTAATCTGTTGGATCTTTCCACTTGTCCGTTCGATGCGGGGTGGGCTACCGAGGCTACGTCGAGTTGGATTTTCTTGTCTCGGCAAAAGCGCGCAAACGCTCCTTCCGCGAAATTTGTTCCATTATCAGTTATAATGCTGTGTGGATAACCATATCTCAAGATGATGTCTTTGATAAATGTCACGGCCGTAGCTCCGTCACATTTTCTTATAGGCTTCACTTCGATCCATTTTGTAAACTTGTCCACCATGACCAGAATGTGTGTCATGTTTCCTCTTGCTGGTTTGAACGGGCCAACCATATCCAAGCACCACACAGCAAATGGCCATGTAATTGGTATGGTTTTGAGTTCCGACATAGGCATATTTGTCTTAGTGGCATATCTTTGGCAACCATTGCATTTTCTCACCAGATCTTCTGCTTGCTCCAAGGCACTTGGCCAGTAGAATCCATGCCGGAACGCCTTTGCCACTAAGGCCCGGGATGAGGCCTGATGCCCGCATTCTCCTTGGTGTATATCTCGGAGGATGTTAAGTCCTTCTTCCGGGTCAACACACCGCTGGAGGACATTGGTTACACTCTGTTTGTATAGCTCGGAATTGATGATTGTGTAAGCTTTGGCTCTCCTCTGAGTTTTCCTGGCTAGCACTTCCTTAGTGGGTAACGTTCCATCTTTCAAGAACTGCTATATAGGCAGTGCCCAAGCTGGTATCGCTCGCGCCGGGAAAATCTCCTCATCAATTTCCATCCGATCCACCGGCATAACTTCAGACGGATCACGCTGAACAGTCCCCGGGTCTAGCAAGGTAGTCCCCGGGTTTGCCGAGGTAGTCCCCGGGTTCGGCGTGCTACCTCCCATGTCAATGTCCATGGGCTCAGCTCCGGATTCCGCGTTTTCCGGGACATAGATTGAGTCGGTTCCTGGGGACGGCCTGATAGATGGTTTTCTGAGGTGCTCCAATGCTACGCCCGGTGGAATTGCCTGTCGGGTCGATCCGAGCTTTGACAACATGTCGGCATCTTCGTTTTCCATGCGAGGTACATGGTGAAATTCGCATCCCTCAAAGTAACCCGAGATCTTCTGCACATGAAATCTGTATAGTGCCATGTTTGGATCCAGGGCGTCCCACACTCCGGACACTTGATGTATTACTAGATCCGAGTCGCCAAAGCATATTATCCGACGTATGCCAATCTCCTTTGCCACTTTGAGACCATGCACAAGAGCCTCGTACTCAGCAACATTGTTTGATGCCGCGAAATGGATCTGCAATACGTACTTGAGCTGATCCTTCTTTGGCGAGGTAAGCACAACCCTGGCACCTAACCCGGTTTTGGTTTTCGATCTGTCAAAGTGCATCCTCCAGTAGTTCGGATCTGGTGGCGGTGGTTCATATTGTACCTTGGCCCAATCCACGAAAAAGTCTGCCACAGCCTGAGACTTGATCGCTTCTCTCCTATCATACTGGGGTGCGTAAGGTGCTAGCTCAATCGCCCATTTCGCAATTCTGCCATTCGCATCTTTGTTACCCATTATCTCGGATATGGGGGCTTTGCATATCACTTTGATGGGATGCTCCTCAAAGTAGTGCTTTAACTTCTTTGCCGCCATATAAACACCGTATGCCACCTTTTGAAAATGCGGGTAGTTCTGTTTTGAGGCAGACAACACCTCGCTCAAGTAATACACTGGCCTCTGCACCGACTTACCCTCTTCATCACGCTCCACTACAATCACTGCACTTACAACTCGGTTGGTTGCGGCTATGTAGAGCAACATTGGCTCCTTTGACAGTGGAGAGGCTAACACTGGTGCAGTGGCCAACATCTTTTTTAAGTGGGCAAAAGCTTCATCGGCCTGCGGCGTCCAAACGAATTCATCTAACTTTTTCATGAGTTGCTAGAGAGGCAGTGCCTTTTCTCCCAACCGACATACAAACCGACTCAACGAGGCCAGGCACCCAGTGAACTTCTGGACATCGTTGAGACACTTCGGCATCTCCATTCGTTCGATGGCTCGGATCTTAGTCGGATTGACCTCGATACCTCGGCTGGAGACAATAAATCCGAGTAATTTCCCAGTCGGGACACCGAAGGTACATTTCTTCGGGTTAAGCTTCATCCGGAATCTCCTCAAGTTCGCGAATGTTTGCCTTATGTCGTCAAGGAGCGTTGCGCTTTCCTTGGTCTTAATAACCACATCATCCACGTAGACTTGTACATTTTGACCTATTTGATCGTGCAAACATTTTTGCATACATCTTTGGTACGTTGCTCCTGCATTTCATAAACCGAACGGCATAGTGCGATAGCAATAAGCCCCGTACGGGGTAATAAAGGCAGTTTTTATTTGATCATCCGGGTTCAGAGGTATCTGGTGGAAACCAGAATAGGCGTCAATGAATGACAACAGTTCACATCCCGCGGTAGAGTCGATGACCTGATCTATCCTCGGCAGTGGAAATGGATCTTTTGGACACGCCTTGTTCAGGTTCGTATAATCGATACACATACGCCAAACCACTGCCACGTTCAGATCATCCTTCTTCTTTTCTACCAACACCGGATTAGAGAGCCAATCCGGATACAGCACTTCCATGATAAATCCAGCTGCTAGCAACCGAGCTATCTCATCACCAATGACCTTTCTCCTATCCTCGGCGAAGCGTCGGAGAGGTTGCTTCACTGGCCTTGCTCCGGGTCTTACGTTCAAAGAGTGCTCGGCTAACTCCCTCGGAACACCTTGCAAGTCCTGTGTGGACCAAGCAAAAATATCCCGATACTCACGGAGGAAGTTGACGAGCTCACTTTCCTATTTGTCAGTTAACCCGACACCAATTGTTACGGTACGCTCCGGAAACATGTTATCCACTAGAATCTTCTTGGTGTCCTTCACGGCTTGAAATGAAACGCTTCCATGCGGGTTACTTAACGCCGACATATATTGCTGCGCGGACTGAGCTAATGCCGCCACCTCTTGGATTTTTCTTTTCTCTTATGCAATCACGAGTGACTCGGCTAGGGTAGACCCGGCTGAGGCGCACTCAATAGAATGTCGGAAATCCCCAGCGATAGTAATTGCTCCATTTGGCCCGGACAACTTCATCTTTAGATAACTAACGTGGCAACTTCATCTTTAGATAACTAACCAGCCATGAATTTGCTCAGTGCTGGTCTCCCGAGTAATGCATGATACGCGCTCTCCAAGTTCACCACCCCAAACTCCAGATTCTTAGTTCGACAGTTATCCCTTGTACCGAATAGCACGTCGACCCGGACTTTGCCTATGGGCTCACAGGAGATGCCTGGTACGATACCATGGAAAGTTGTTCCTGTAGCCTGGAGCATGTTCTCCGAGATGCCCAACTTGCGCATCGTATCCGCATACATGATGTTAATGCTACTGCCATTGTCGATCAGTACCTTGGAGAACCTCACATTAATGTTTGGTCCAATGAACGTCGGATCTAACACTAGTGCATACGAGCCTGGACTTGGCATAAGCTTGGGATGATCTTTGACGCTCCAGGTGATTTCCTGGACCGACCAAGGCATGTACCTCGTCACTGCAGGCATAACCGCGTTAACCTCCATATGTCGGCGCTGCAAGCTCTTCCTATCTGTTTCCTCTGTTGTGAACACACAATAGCTCTGGTGATGTTCCCTGTACTCATTCCTTCCCTCGTTTCCGGAGTACCTCTAATCCGGTTGTTGCTGGTTTTCCACCTGATGCACTGCATCCCTTCTCTCATTGTTGCCATACCTCGGCGGAGGGGGAGGCAACATTAGTTGTTGCGTGTTTGCTCCGGAGAGCAGTTGCTGCCGGGGTAACTCCTGCCGAGGTTGATCATTCCGGGGTGCCTGAGCATTCCCCGAACCACCTTGTTCTATCTTACGCATCCACTCACATTGCCTCGTTGTGTGACTCGCCGGGCTGTTCGGATTTGGCGTGTGAAATTTACACGGCTGGTCCAACATTGACTCATAGGTATACCTCGGACGATCTTTCTTTTCTTGCCATTGCTTCTTCTGCTCCGGAGTCCATGTTTTCTTGCCATCGTTTCGAGGAGTCCATTGCCCTCCCGTTTTCTGGCGTTGGTTGCTCCTTGCTCTGGGTTGATCTTGATTCACAGCTGCAACTTGTTGCAAACTATATCGATGATCCAGTCTATCGTCTCTCCTTTTCCCCCTGTAATCGTTCCTCCGGGATGACCCGGCTCCGTCCTTCAGATAGTACTCCTCATTTGACTCGTTCGACGCGATCCTAGGTTGAGTTGGATCACCCAAAGCATAAGAATCCGCAATCTGGATCATCTCTGCCAATGTGACTGGCATTTTCCTTTGCAATTTCATCCACAACTCGTTGCCATACCTGCACCCTTGTGCGAACCATGCTATGGCCTGTGACTCTATGACTCCCTCACACGAGTTCCTCACGGTACACCACCGGGTCAAGAATTCACGATCCGCTTTGTTAGATCTCTGCTTGCACATCGCCAGGGTCTGCGGTCTATTCGGTCTCTGATATGTACTTGAGAAGTTGCTGATAAACATTTCTTCAAAATCTATCCAGCAATTGATGCTTTCGAGTGGCAAATTATTCAGCCATACCCTAGCCGGACCTTCCAACATTTGGGGTACATATCGTACAGCCCATCTCAAGTTGCCAGTTACAATTTTCACAGCTGTTGCGTAGTTTATCAGCCAATCCTCCGGCTTTGTACTGTCGTCATACGTCTTCGTGCCCCTGGGTAATTGGAAATTGGGTACTGGCGGTTCCTTCATGATCCGGGGTCCAAAGCACGCTGGACCCGGAGGACCTTGACATTCGATCTGTTCCAACCTATACAGGCGATCCGGCTTTAACCTGGCGTCATCCGGCATCAAATCCCTGCTTCCCAATCTCGACCCTATCACATGATAGTCCGGTCTTGCGTATCCCGCATTCATCATCTCCGAGTCTCCGTCATTGTATCGGTCTTGCTCTCGTTGTGCTCCTCTCTGTTGCATACCTCGTCCGGCACTTTGCTCTTGCCTTGCTATATTCCGCTGCTGCGGTTGACCTGCTCCTGCCGAGTTTCGCTGTCCGGCATTGCCGTTGGCAGCATTCCCTTGACCGGCATTGCCTTGGTCGTGATTACCTCGGCCAGCTTCACCTCGGCTCACACTTCGTCGATCGTCGTTTTTCCGCATCTCTTTTTCTTTTCCCGCACACGTTGGGTCGTACGGAACGATCTGCTTGTTCCGTCTGGCCGAGGTTACTACCTCTTCTCTCTTTGGGCCACCATGAGGTGACGATGCGGCTCCAGCGGATTTCTCTGGGTTACCCATCGCCGAATGGACGATCTTAGAAGCTCCAACTCTCTCCGGGTTACCTCTCAGCAGCTCCTCGTTCTGCCTGTTCGCGATCCGAACCAGCTCGTTAACCCGGTCATGCTGTCTTTGACGGGCTTCACCCGTCAGACCCTCTAGCTCGGATGCCGCGGCCTCTGCTGCTCTAAGGTTCTTCGCCAGGGTACTATACTTCGGCAACCCCACGGACAGATAGTTTTCTGACCCTTCTGGTCCATCATCACCTTCTTTGTTCATCTCACTCATGAGATTTTTTCCTTTTACCCTTACTGCATCAACCTTGTTTGCCTTCGCGTACTCACGCAGCGTCATATTCAATGACTATTGAGCCGCTGCTATTTTGTTTGCACCCTCCAGTATCTTTTGCCGGGGTTCCTCTAGCTCGGCCTGTGCTTGAGCTGGATCTACCACTGCTGCCACTGGGTTTGCCAAGCTATCCATAGCTTCCCTCAGCACCTTCTCAGGCCTCTCTAGCGGAGGACCCCTATCTTTCCTCGGTGCCTTAGGCGTTACCTCCGGGTCTGGCGCTGGATCCTTGCTCGTGCCCGCGCCTGGCGCAGTCATCATCACTTCTGCATGGTCCGGGGAGCGAGCGATACACGCCCCACGAGCCACAGTGAGGGGTGGTTCCCCCGCGTCGACGACGCGACGCGGATGAACGCACGAGATATCCATAACAACGTAGACCTTGTGCGCGCCGAGCTTGACAAAGAGGCCGTTGCACGGAAGCGGGCGCGTGCCGAAGCAACCAGCGTTGTCGTTGACGAAATCCAACGCTCCAAAGCGCTGAACGAGCCCAGAGACGATGCGCTCGCTGGTGTCGATGAAGTTTCCCGTCCGGATCTTCACCCCTTCTAGCGCCGCTAGCCCCACGGTGGGCGCCAACTGTCGTGGTGGTGTCACGGCAGATGCCATGGATAGGCTAAAGGTAGGGACCAATATGCGCTAGGGGAATCTAGGGAGGGATAGTAGAGTGATTCTCTACACAGAGTTTGTATTGATGTTCTATCTCCTAGATTACAAGTGCTCCTTGAGCTGTATTGACAAGAGGAGGAAGAAGAAACTCTCTTACTCTTGCCTACCAACTAGCCAAAGAACCCTAGATCCACTAGTGCTCAACCAACTCTGTATCCCAGAAAAACCCAACCCCTCTACCAGAACCCTAACCCCCTTATATAGTGGTGGTTCGGGATTGGCCTAGGGCATACGTGGAGGCATATTCCTAAGAATATGCCCCCTCCCAAAGTAGTAACCCGACAGGGGTGCTTTTCCCCCGCGTCACACTTGCTTTAGCAACGTAGCCTCTGCGGCGCCCGCGTCAGCCGACGTGAGCGCTGTCACCCTTGTCGGCCACGATCCGGTGGTCGTGCCCTTGCTTTATTCGCTCATCCAGTACGTACTGAACCTTCTTTTTTGACCAGAGAGATTCCTTCCTTCTCCTAGAAGCCAAGCGAGGATCCGGATATTCCTGCATATAGGTTAAACAAGCATTTCCGACTTACTCCTTAAGTCGGACGAGACAACGTTAGGCGTCCCCTCCTGGCCTGGGTTACTCCATGATCCGGCCTGCCTTGAGGTTACTCGGCCAGCATCCGCTTTGACCTTGCCGACCCTTGGCTAACTCGGCCCTTATACCCCGGAGTGACCCTACCCAGGGGTATGCCCCCAACACACCTGGAACATCAAAGATCATCCTATACTTATGTCAAGCCCAGGTTCGTACGCGCTAGTGCTAGATCCGACGTTCATTGGACGAAACATCAACGTGAGGTTATCCAAGGTTTTGATTGATAATGGCAGTAGCATTAACATCATGTATGCGGACACGATGCGCAAGTTAGGCATCTCGGAGAACATGATCCAGGCTACGAGAACAACTTTCCATGGCATTGTATCAGGCATTTCGTGCGAGCCCATAGGCAAAGTCTGGGTCGACGTGCTATTCGGAACGAGGGATAACTGCCGAACTGAAAATCTGGAGTTTGAAGTGGTGAATTTGGAAAGTGCGTATCACGCGTTACTCGGAAGACCAGCATTGAAAAAATTCATGGCAAGCTGCCACATAAGTTATCTGAAGATGAAGTTGCCCGGGCCAAATGGAGTAATTACCATTGCTGGAGATTTCCGACGTTCCATGGAGTGTGCTTCAGCCGGGTCTAACCTAGCCGAGTCACTCGTGATTGCGCGAGAGAAAAGAAAAATCCAAGAGGTGGCGGCACTAGCTCAGTCCGCGCAGCAATATATGCCGGCGCTAAGTAACCCGCATGTCAGCGTTTCATTTCAAGCCGCAAAGGACACCAAGAAGATTCCAGTTGATAACATGTTTCTAGAGCGCACCTTAACAATTGGTGTCGGGTTAACTGACAAATAGGAAAGCGAGCTCGTCAACTTCCTCCGCGAGAATCAGGATATTTTTGCTTGGTCTACACAGGACTTGCAAGGTGTTCCGAGGGAGTTGGCCGAACACTCTTTGAACGTAAGACCCGGAGCAAGGCCGGTGAAGCAACCTCTCCGCCGCTTCGCCGAGGATAGGAGAAAAGTCATTGGAGACGAGATAGCTCGGTTACTGGCAGCAGGATTCATCATGGAGGTACTGTATCCGGATTGGCTCTCTAATCCAGTGCTAGTGGAAAAGAAGAAGGACGATCCGAACGTGGCAGTGGTCTGGCGTATGTGTATCGATTACACGAACCTGAACAAGGCGTGTCCAAAAGACCCATTTCCACTGCCGAGGATAGATCAGGTCATAGACTCAACCGCGGGATGCAAACTGTTGTCATTCATTGATGCATATTCTGGCTTCCACCAAATACCTCTGAACCCGGATGATCAAATAAAAACGGCGTTTATTACCCCGTACGGGGCTTAGTGCTATCGCACTATGCCGTTTGGTTTACATAATGCAGGTGCAACGTACCAAAGATGTATGCAAAAATGTTTGCACGACCAAATAGGTCAAAACATACAAGTATATGTGGATGATGTAGTTATCAAGACCAAGGAAAGCGCAACGCTCCTTGACGACATAAGGCAAACATTCGCAAACTTGAGAAGATTCTGGATGAAGCTTAACCCGGAAAAATGTACCTTCGGTGTCCCGGCTGGAACGTTAATCCAACTAAGATCCGAGCCATCGAACGGATGGAGCTGCCAAAGTGTCTTAACGATGTCCAGAAGTTCACTGGATGCCTGGCGTCGTTGAGTCGGTTTGTATGTCGGTTGGGGGAAAAGGCACTACCTCTCTACCAACTCATGAAAAAGTCGGATAAATTCGTTTGGACGCCACAAGCCGATGAAGCTTTTGCCCACTTGAAAAAGATGTTGGCCAGTGCGCCAGTGTTAGCCTCTCCACTATCAAAGGAACCAATGTTGCTCTACGTAGCCGCAACCAACCGAGTTGTAAGTGCAGTGATCGTAGTGGAACGCAATGAAGAGGGTAAGTCGGTGCAGAGGCCAGTGTATTACCTGAGCGAGGTGTTGTCTGCCTCAAAACAGAACTACCCGCACTTTCAAAAGGTGGCATATGGTGTCTATATGGCAGCAAAGAAGTTAAAGCATTACTTCGAGGAGCACCCCATCAAAGTAATATGTGAAGCTCCCATATCCGTGATAATGGGTAACAAGGATGCGAGCGGCAGAATCGCAAAATGGGCAATTGAGCTAGCCCCTTATGCGCCCCAATACGACAGAAGAGAAGCGATCAAATCTCAGGCTGTGGCGGACTTTTTTGTGGATTGGGCCGAGGTACAATACGAACCACCGCCACCAGATCCGAATTACTGGAGGATGCACTTTGACGGGTCGAAAACCAAAACCGGATTAGGCGTCGGGGTTGTGCTTACCTCGCCAAAGAAGGATCAGTTCAAGTACGTATTGCAGATCCATTTCGCGGCATCGAACAATGTCGCCGAGTATGAGGCTCTTGTGCATGGGCTCAAAGTGGCAAAGGAGATTGGCATACGTCGGATAATATGCTTCGGCGACTCGGACCTGGTGGTGCAGTAGGTGTCCGGAGTATGGGACGCCCTGGATCCAAACATGGCACTATACAAATTTCATGTGCAGAAGATATCTGGTTACTTCGAGGGGTGTGAATTTCACCATGTACCCCGGGCGGAAAACGAGGCTGCCGACATGTTGTCGAAGCTCGGATCGACCAGACAGGCAATTCCACCGGGCGTAGCATTGGAACACCTTAGAAAACCATCTATCAGGCCGTCCCTAGGAACCGACTCGATCTATGTCCCGGAAAATACGGAATCCGGAGCTGAGCCTATGGACATTGACACGGGAGGTGGTACGCGAGACCCGGGGACTGCATCAGCAAACCCGGGGACTGCCTCGGCAAACCCGGGGACTACCTCGCTAGACCCGAGGACTGCTCAGCGTGATCCGGCTGAAGTTATGCCGGTGGATCAGATGGAAATTGATGATGAGATATTCCCTCCACGAGCCATACCAGATTGGGCACTGCCTATATTCCAATTCCTGAAAGACGGAACGTTACCCACTGAGGAGGTGTTAGCCAGGCAAACTCAGAGGAGAGCAAAAGCATACACGATCATCAATTCCGAGTTGTACAAACGGAGTGTAACTAATGTCCTCCAACGATGTGTTGACCCGGAAGAAGGGCTTGACATCCTCTGAGATATACACAGAGGAGAATACGGGCATCATGCTTCATCCAAAGCCTTGGTGGCAAAAGCGTTCCGGCATGGATTCTACTGGCCAAGTGCCTTGGAACAAGCAGAAGATCTGGTGAGAAAATGCAATGGTTGTCACAGGTACGCCACCAAGACACATATGCCTATGTCGGAACTCAAGGCCATACCAATTACGTGGCCATTTGCTGTATGGTGCTTGGATATGGTTGGCCCGTTCAAACCTGCGAGAGGAAACATGACACATATTTTGGTCATGGTGGACAAGTTTACAAAGTGGATTGAAGTGAAGCCTATAAGAAAATGTGATGGAGCTACGGCCGTGACATTTCTCAAAGACATCATCTTGAGATACGGTTATCCACACATCATTATAACTGATAATGGAACAAATTTTGCGGAAGGAGCATTTGCGCGCTTCTGCCGAGATAAGAAGTTTCCGACTCGATGTTGCCTCGTTAGCCCACCCCGCATCGAACGGAAAAGTGGAAAGATCCAACAGATTAGTGTTATCCGGGATAAAACCCCGGCTCATTGAGCCGCTGCAAAGATCAGCGGGGTGCTGGATAGAAGAACTACCAGCGGTACTGTGGAGCTTAAGAACAACTCCGAATAGATCAACAGGCTATACGCCATTTTTTCTGGTATATGGGGCAGAAGCTGTATTACTAGCCGACATAGAGCATGATTCGCCTAGGGTCACCCAATACACAGAAGCCGAAGTGCAAGAAGCCCAGCAAAATGATGTTGATCTGTTGGAAGAAGCGAGAGAACTGGCACTGTCCAGATCCGCCATTTATCAGCAAAATCTCCGACGCTATCATAGCCGGAAAGTGTGCCCCCGAGTCTTTCGGGAAGGAGATCTGGTGCTCCGGTTGGTACAACGTACTACTGGTATGCATAAATTATCCCCCCATGGGAAGGGCCATTCATTGTGAGCAAAGCATTGCACAATGATTCTTACTATCTCATAGATGCAAAGCCACAGGAAAAGAACAAGGCGGACAGGTCCGGAGAGGAATCTAAGCGACCGTGGAATGTAGCACTACTTCGTCCTTTCTACACTTAGCTAAGAAGTGTATGTATCCGAGTCTGCTCATATGTCGGTATGTATGTCAGTAATGAGCTTATCAATGAAATAGCAGCGCCTCGATCAGTAACTCGGGGACTGCCTTAATAATGTTTGTCGTAATTTCTTATGCGGTAGCTGGAATGAGTCGTTTTACTTAACCCGGATTAGTAATGTGTAAGCACCAAAAACCCAACCCTTCGACTTGCTGCTGTCCAACAAGAATTGGCTTCATGGCAAGCAAGGGAACAAGTTTGGAATTGCGTAGCACGTGAAAAACCACTAAGGAAACGATCTTATTCGAGCTAACGTTTGTTTTTTCGGACTAACCCTGTATTTCTTTTCAAGTTATTATGCTGAATTATTTTGAGCCAAGCCCCAAAGTTTCAAAGTATTGTTAAGATAATTTTTGAAGCTCGGATTCGTAAGTCGTAAAACCAAATCAAGGCAGACACGGGTCGAGCCAGAGAATTGGACGAACAAGAAAATGAAACTCGGGGACTACGCCCAAGTTAATCCGGCATACAAACATAGTAGCAAAATATCGCATATCAAGCATACAATTGCACCCAGCATACTGGGGATCTAATAAAATTTTCAAGTTTTTTCAACTAAGAAGCAGGAGGAGGAGGAAGTTCGGCATCGTCATCACTGTCTTCAATATCCGAAGCAGCATCTTCTCCATCCTCACCCGACCCATCCTCCATGTTCTCAATATGCTCATCCCCACCGGACTCCAGAAAGCTCGGTCCCTCAACCCAGTCATGGATCGGAGAATATTCGACGAGGCTGTAGGCGCAAGCCCGGTGCCGAGCTACCCACTCCGGATCATAGGTCCATTTGGATTCGGTGCGCCGGCATGTGAGGAGGCTCAGGTCGATCTTCTCGTACCATGTAAGAATATGATGAAGGAGGGTATCTGCTGCGGCACGCCCGACGGATTCTCTCCAGAGGTCAAGCTGGGTCTCAACCTCCAACAGTTTTTTGGCAAGAAGCATGATACTTTCCGGAGCGCTCTCGTTTGGCCAGAATGTGTTGTAGATCTGGACCGCAACGTCGAGGAGATCTTTCCCATAGTTCTTGATGGTTTCCACCCGAGCTGACACACTAACCAATAGGTCCTCCATGTCTAAGGGGATACTCTCACCGTCAGGAGCGAGGGGAGTACCCCTCTCTCGGCGAAACTTGGCAACAGCAGCACTGGCAATGGGAGTACCCTCGGGAAAGTGATCTGGAAACAAGGAAAGGGAAGATGCTGAAACAAAGGCATATGAGCTAACCCGGAAAACTATGTCGGATAAGGGAAAGAAACTTACGTGAGATATGGCGATGGATCCGAGTCAACTCCTTGATGCAATTGTCGCGTCTCTGGCGAAGTTGTTCAAGCTCAGCGATCGCCGACCCAAGCTGGACCTCGGATTCTTTAAGCAGGTCCTGGTCCTTGGCGATCTGGAGAGTAAGGCGCTCACGCTCTTCAGTGAAGTTCTGGCCAACTTTTTGGAGCTCGATTTTGTGTTGGGCCTTCATCTTCTCCATCTCGGCCTTGAGCTTGGTTATCTCGTCGTCCTTGGTCCGGAGGAGGGCAAGCTCATCATTTTTCTTCTTCAGCTCAGCTTGATGCTGTCCTGCTTGTTCGAGAAAATGCAGCATCATATCAGGCACGAGCACACTATCCTCAAGCGATGCTAAAATAGTATGTTGACCCGGCAAAGCCGAGGAGTGAATGTTTGTCGAACCAAGGAGAAGAGGAAATGGAAAAAACAACAAGGTCGGACAAAAGAAGACATACCTCGGATTTCCTCCAAGTTCTTCCGCATAATTTTGTTCTCAGCCTCCACTCCAGCTGCAAAAACTGAATGAGGAGATTAGTCCGGCGAAAACAAGTGAAGAAAAACGGAGAAGTGCTGAGGGAGAAAATTACCCCCCTTTTCATGCTCTGCGCCAAGTGCAACATGTTTTGCGCGCAGGATCTTGTGAGTATCAAGCAGGCGTTGAAATTCAGCGCTCCGGCGATTGGTAGTTACCTAAAAGGAGCACAGAAGTGTGAAATTAACTTGATGAATATTCGAAGTGTACAAGATTTGGGCCAAGTGGAACCTAACCCGGCTCTAGGTGTGTGCATATTCGAAGTGTGTAAGATCCAGGCCGAGTGGAACTTAACCCAGCTCTAGGTGTGTGCATATTCGAAGTGTGTAAGATCCGGGCCAAGTGGAACTTAACCCGGCTCTAGGTGTGTGCATATTCGAAGTGTGTACGATCCGGGCCAAGTGAAACTTAACCCAGCTCTAGGTGTGTGCATATTTGAAGTTTACATGCAGCTATGTTAGTTTTCTAAAGAGCATCCGGCCGAGTAACAAGCTACTCCACCGGAGGCTCGGGGACTAATGGTTATTATCTACAGCATGTAAAGGAGAAACGACATACCTCCATCATTTGCCCCGCGAGGTTAATTGCCTTGGCGGCAGTGTTCATTTGGGCAGAAAATTCTGCGGGGCCGAACTTTTTCGGGACATCGTCGTTGTAGACGAACTCCGCCTTATTCCAGTTCATGACGAACTCGATAAGGCTCGGAGGGTACCGTTCGCCAGTGGGCATGTGGGGTGCCACCAAGCCCTTTGCATGAGCTTCCTTCCTCTCAATTAGGGCAAGATCTGGGCTGGTGTGAAGAACCATCTGCTGCGCATCGGTTTGCTCGGCAGGAGGATCCGTCGCTGCTGGTGATTTCTTCGGAAGCATTAACGACAAGGTTCGCTGCCCGGCCTCGACGGATGTAGACTTGGCAGCATCCGGAGCCTTCTTGCCTTTAGCCTGCTGGGAAGAAGTAACCACGACGGATTTCCCTTTGGAAGCTGCTGGAATGGTTCCTCGCCAGGGCTGAGATGACTCGGAAGATGCAGAGGAACTTGGTAATGGAGCTGCGGTGGGTTTCCTGGCTGCCAGGACAGGTGCTAGTTTGGAAGCTGGTACTGGAGCTGCTGCTGGTGTTGGGGTTGCGGTAGACTTGGTGGTTGCTAGTTGCGGCAATGCCGAAGTAGCGGACGCCGTTGCCTCGGCCGAACCGACCCCTCCCGATCCGAGGTCGCGTTCCCCTTGATGAGGTACTGCGGAATCCGGAGCAGCCGCAGAGCCCTCCGGAATAGGGCTCAGCGGGCGTGACTCATCGTCACGAGGAGGGGAAGGACCGGACCGAAGGGGAGAAGAGATGCTCGATCCGCTCTGAGGGACCTCCACAGGAGGCCTGCAAAATAAAATGATGTCAGGAGTGAAATTACCCCGATGCAAGGAGAAGTATGTTGCGCAGCAAAAAATGACTTACGCATCCGAGGTCTCGGCCTCCTTGGGTTTCCGGGCCCTCCGTGCCGGGGCTTTGCCTGCCCGCTTGGAGGCAGTCTTGTCTCCGGCCTTCTTTTGCCTTTTGGTGGGCTGAGAAGGTTCGGAAGAAGAACTTGACGCGGATCCGCGCTTCTTTTTCGACGCCACCGGAACCGGCTCGCCCGTGGCAAGTGGAGGATCCTCGTGGATATGCCCACTAGGGTTAGCTGATGCCGGAAAGGCAAAAGAAAGAGGGACAGCCTCAACGGGTTCAATCACGTCGATATCCGAGTCATCCTCATCATCGGGCCAATCTCTAAGAGAAGAGAATTTACCACTGGGTCGTTTGGTGGCGTCGGTCCTAGGGAGGAACATCTCCAGGTCCGGCTCCTCCTCATCCGGGATCTCTCGGTCTGGCGCCCACTTAAGGGTCGGATCCGTGCCATCCTCGAGAGTTTGCTGGAGAAACAGCTGAGAAAAAGCACAAAGAGCAGAGTCAAAAATATGACAAAAACCGACACATAATTGATCCAAAATAAGTTTACCCCGCAAAGCTTACCGCGGGAGGGAGCCTGTCATGGCAGTAATGCTCGATTCCCCATGTCCATTCGGCGGAGAAATCCTTGTGAGTGGTGAACAGAGCCTTGACCCGACGGAAGATCTCGGTGTTGCTCAGTTCGAAGGAGGAGGTTCGGATGGGGTCACGACCGAATCTCATGTGGCACAACTTGTGGGTGCGCCTCTGGAGGGGAGAGATTCGGTTGCGCACGAACATGATCATAGCATCCTCGTTGCGCAATCCGAGCTTCTTCAGCTCCGTGAACCTTTTGTTGACTTGGTTGGCCAGAGCTGTGGGTTTCTTGGCGACCTCGTCCCAGAAATCCATGTCAGGGGGACCCGGAGCGTAGGGCAGCAACCGAATCAAGTCTTCGGTACCCTCGTTCCGGACGTAGAAGAAGGTCCGGGCCCATCCTTTGCAAGAGTCAAGCTCGGTGACCCGGGGAAAGATTGAAAATCTCTAGGGCAAGATCGAGGCAGCTCCGAACTAGGTGAGCTGCTTGTCCTCCGACTCGACGTGGATGTTGGGGACGACGTTGCGACGAAGACCAAAGAACCGGATCCACAACTCCTTCGTGGGCCATAGTCCGGTATAACCTTCGATCGTAGAGACAAAGGTAGAAAGAGAGGTGATTGCGTTCGCTGGGAGATGGTGTGGGTGCAGGTGCTACGTCCTGACCCAGTCCCGGAAGAAGTCGCTCACCGGGAGACCAAATCCCCGTTGGAAATGGGATAGGAATACGACGAACTCACCCGGATTGGGTGAGGGGGCCAGTTCCGAGGAGGGGAGACGAGCAGCGACACCGGCGGGAATACGCCTGGTCCGGTAGAGCCAGTCGATGTCATCTTGGCAGACCCACGAACCGGCCCACGCGCCATGGTCCGCCGCGCCGGCGTACTCCTCCATCTCTTGTTCGGCGACGACGAGCTCCTCCTCAGTCATCTCGTATCCGCTGTCCTCACTGGAGCTAGCGGCGGCGGGGGTCTGTGGTTTAGATTAACGAGGAACCGTGGCTAAGCAGCTGCGCAGCGGGGGCTGCGGTGCGGAGGCACGGAGAAGGTGCGGCGGCGGCGCTGCTGCTACGGGCACTGGCAGCGGCGCGGTTGCGAGGAGGACGAAGGAGAAGAAGAGGAACGGGCAGAGGGGCGCAGAGATGAAAAATGCTAAGGGACGCGCCTCTCCGTTACTTAACCAGCCCCAGAGATGGGTGAGTGGGATCGCGCTGTGCGTTCGAGCCACGCGATGTGGCAGTGTATTACTTGTATCGGCCAATCACGGAAAAGCCACACAGGGGGCCACAGAGTAGGCGAGATCCCATGACGCGACGTGCTGTTGCGGTAAACGAGGAGACAGGCATGACGTAACCAGCGCATAGTAAAACTGAAAATACTGCGGCGGTTACTGTGCAGGCCCTTAAAATAAGACAAAGTAATGATTAGCCTCCACGTGGGTTGGCGTATGAGAGAAGGAAACGGAGCTCGGATCAAACCATGATGACCATGGGATCTGAGCCAAAGTGGTGACCCGGCCGGCAAGTGAAAACTTGGAACGTGCGAAGGGAACGTAAATCCATATAATCCGAGATAAGGAGCTAACCCGGAATTGAACGTCTGAGGCTCGGACATAAATGAACCTGATGTGGCCTTAGCGGCCAAGGCAGCTAAGACCGCACCAGCTTCGGGGACTAATGTTGGGGGGATACCCCCGGCTAGGGTCACTCCGGGGGTATAAGGGACGAGTTAGCCGAGGTTCGGCAAGGTCAAAGCGGATGCAGGCCGAGTCACCTCAAGGCAGGCCGGATCACGGAGTAACCCGGACCAGGGGGGTCGCCTAACGTTGTCTCATCCGACTTAAGGAGTATGTATGCTTGTCTAACTTATATGCAGGAATAGGTGAGGCTGGATCTACTATGATCCGGATCCTCGCTTAGCTTCTATGAGAAGGAAGGAATCTCTCTAGTCAAAAAAGAAGGTCCGGTACGTACGGGATGAGCGAATAAAGCAAGGGCAGGACCACCGGGTCGTGGCCGACAAGGGTGACGACGCTCACGTCGGCTTACGTCGCTAAAGCATGTGTGACGCGGGGGAAAAGCACCCCGGTCGGGTTACCACTTTGGGAGGGGGCATATTCTTAGGAATATGCCTCCACGTATGCCCTAGGCCAGGACCGAACCACCTCTATATAAGGGGGGTTAGGGTTCAGGTAGAGGGGGTTGGCAGAATTCTAGTTGGTTGAGCACTAGTAGATCTAGGGTTCTTGGGCTAGATTGTAGGCAAGAGTAAGAGAGCCCCTTCTTCCTCCTCTCGCCAATACAGCTCAAGGAGCACTTGTAATCTTGGAGATATCGCAATACAAACTTCTGTGTAGAGAATCACTCTACTATCCCTCCCTGGATTCCCCTAGCGCATATTAGTCCCCACCTTTAGCCTATCCATGGCATCTGCCGTGACACCACCACGACAGATACTCTTATTTCGAAACTAGCTACAATCGATCTAAGCACTTTCCGTCATCACATACCCTTGTAGACTGAAAGCGTTTAATGTTCCGTGGGGAACATGGATGAGGTAGTCAAACTCATAGCCGACCTCAAGGTCGTGAAGCTCCTGCATAGTGACCCTTGGTCCTTGCATGGCAGCCCAGGTGCCACAAGTGGAAGCAAATCCGTGGTTTCGCACACGTCTGGCACGGTGATGACCTCTAATTCTCTGATCCAGTCGAGAGTGCGAAAGTAGATTTTCTGGCTGAATCTCTACAGCACAACGGCATGCCGCAACAAAGAACTCTCTTGCGCACGCATCCCTGACTCAAGGCCATAGTTGCAAGAGAGAATGTATAGATTGAAATTCTCTAAGGAAATTATTTTTGTTGTGTCTTTTCCCACCTATAGGACCCTCCTTATATAGGGAAAAAGGGGAGAGCCCTGTTTCCTCAAGTCTCGGGGTGGGATAAAGGAAGGGAGAGGTGGAGGATGTGGCCGGCCAGCCAAGGAGGGCGGCCCACGGGTGGGCCCCCACACACACATCCCAAGGAAAGCTGGCGATCGGGGTGGGCACCACCCACGCTTTGCCCTACCGGTGGCTGCGGCTCCCCATGGGGTAACTTACTCCTTTGGGCCTTTTCCCTCTAAAATTTGGCCCATTAGGAAATTTACCCTTTTAATTTAATATTAATTCCTATAATTAATGCATAAATATATACTCCCTCCGTCCCAAAATGTAAGGCGCCAAAGCTTTATTCAAAAGTCAACATATTTTAAGTTTGACCAAATTTATACATAAAATTATAAACATTCACAGTATCAACTCAATATCAATAGATTCACCATAAAATTTAGTTTCTCAAAATGTCCATTTGATATTGTAGATATTCATATATTTTTGTCTAAACTTGGTTAAACTTAGAAGATGTTGACTTTTGGCTAAAGCTTAGGTGCCTTACATTTTGGGATAGAGGGAGTATTATTAAATTCCTTTTGACCCGAAACATCTTTCGACTCACTTCGAATGACTTTGGATCCCCCCGGAATGATTCCGATTCTCCCTCGGAACAGTTCCGATATTCTCTCTTTCTTACTCCGGTTATTCTATTATAACCAAAACAATCTCTAAGCATCATAGTGCCCTTAAGAGTGTTACGCTACGGTTCGGTTACATCATAAACATGATCGAGATCCCTCTCATATCAATGATCATCAGCAGGACCGGGATGCCCATAATGACCCCTTTGCATTCCACGATGTCTATTGTTGTTTGAACCATAAATGCCGAGTCCAATTCCCTTTGTTGCTTCGATACCTAAGTTATCCGATATCTAATCATCGGTATTGATATACTTTATTCAATCTTGTTACCGATATGTGTTGTTTTACTCATTCCGTGATATTCCATCCTCGTGACAGTCACATGTTGTGCACCATTTATGGGTGTAACTTCATTGAGTGGGTCAAGTGTATATTCCTGTCACGCAGGAGAACAAATCCCGATCTTGATGCATGTGCCTCAACATGTCCCTCTGGACTACCCAACATACACCTTTATGATCACCCTGTTACGGTGTGACGGTTTATGCAGTCTAAGAAGCCGCAAGTAACAGTGATTAAACATGATCTCACGGTCTAAGGATTAGGATAATTGGTTTCTAACTATTGCAATGTGAACTTTGTGACTTGACCGTGTTGTAATACTTATATTGGGTAATATCCATCACATCATTCACCAATGGTATGACTTCATTTTCAATTGGTATAAATGCACCATGATTAGGAAACCTTGACCATCAATTGCCCAATGAACTAGCTGAATAGAGGCTACTAGGGACTTTGGTTTATTTATATATCACACGTGTATCAATGTTTATGATTGATACAATTATAGAATGGTATAAAATTATTATGAAGTAATGAGATATGATAATAAACATTCTTTATTATTTGCCTCTAGGGCATATCTCCTTTAGTCTCCCACTTGCACTAGAGTAGAAATAATCTAGTTTTCATTTGTTACTTATCATAAAACCACATCACTCATGTGTTTTATTGCTCATGCTTGCTCATGGAGAAACATTTCTGTCTTTGATCTATATTACCATATCCTTATGTTCTTTGCAAATTGATAACGTTGCCTAATTTGATATTTACACATTATCACATGATGTGCCAAAGCATTTTGTTTGGTGATAGAGTGAGACTTTGTTTCCTAGTGTTTACAATGACGGTCAATCAGTCACTTAAACTTTCAATGTTGTCATGTATACCGGAAACACACTTAGTTGAAGTCAAACTTTTTTAAGCCGTAACAACTACACTAGCCACTTCGAAGTAGCCACTTACTTCTATATCCATGTAGATCCTAATCGATAGTGCATTAATTGCAACTCCGATGACCTCACTCCTTTGAGTTTTAGGGAAAACTTAAATCTGGTTCAGAACTATTTCGAAAACATTTTCTTACAACTAAGAACTTGTTCTTCTAACCAAAAAAACTGTGGGTCACATTATGTCGAGTATACAATATGGTTATATGGAAGAACCTATGATGAAGGCTTATGAGATGTTTACACATCTCTTTTCTATCCTTTAACCATTGTTGTTCATACTAAGATTAACTTTGTTTCTCCTAGTTTCATAAATAAGGACCACTTTCTTTCATTGTTCTGTTCCGAACTTTTTAGAATCTAAACCAGAACATTCTGAATCCTTTCAGAATTTATTTCATGAAACATTTCGACAATAATGTTCATTAAATAAGGTAATCTATCTCGATAGATTTTCAATGTTCAATGTTTTTCTCAAACTTCATCCATACAGTACCTGCATGTCTATCTCGATAGATTAAATAAGGTAATATATCTCGATAGATTAAACATGTCATTAATATACGAGATCCATGATGCATACTTAGCTCCCACTCAAGATCATGTAAATGCATGTCTTCCCGATAATCTTGACCATACCAAAAATTTCTTTGATCATTTATAAAATCTAGAATTCCTACTTTCGAGACACTAGCATCCAAACGGTTTTACAAAACCTACTTGATGTACCAATTACAACTCTTTCTTAAATCTTATCATTGAAGAACATGTAGTTTTTACAACTCTTCACCAATTATAAAACTAGAGTAATTGCTGTTGTAAATCCTATCAACTTAAGCACTATTACACATTTGTAGTCAATCCTTTGAATTTGTCAAAACATGCTTTATGACAAATCGAGCTTTTATGTCTTCCTCTAAGTTCCATTTATTCCTTTATAACTTTGAAGTTATTTGAGAAAGATCAAGCAAATGTCTTTACTTAATAATATCAAGTAACATATTACTTTTGCAATCTTAAATGTGACTTTATATGGATTTCATGACTCTTAGTTATTTCTCGTTCTTAGGCCCATCATGCTTATTCGTAGTTCGTAGGTATGTCTTGTTATATTAACATGAAAAGTGAATTAACTATATAATTCCACAAACTTGTATAATGTATTATTGAATCCTACTTTCTTCAGTAAAAGTATCAACTGAAATGACATGATCAACAATCACTAGTTTCTCCTCCAATTATTTTAGAGTTCAGCTTGCGAAACATATTTCGTTTCGCCACTCAACAGTTGAAGGTAAGGTCAAACACCTTGTTTGAGCTCCCACCTTCTTCCATTAACAATTCTATGAGAAAATCCTCTCTTAAGGAAGTACCACGCTAGGAAACACAAGTTTTGCCTTCTTTAGTTTTAATCTGGAAGATGTATTCATAGTTTCCTAAGAATACACTACAAAGATTTATTTATTCAACATGACTTCAAATTTTATCGAAATCTCCAGAAACTTGAACATGACATAACTATTATGGTGTTGTTTCCATGAATCTTTAGATGATTTGTTATTTCTAAAATGGGTGTTTGCTGTTTTGATCTACAATCCTAATGATAACAACCCGGTAGGAGATAATTTCTAGACCATATGTATTTAATACATATAATTATGATGTCTTGGATATATCAATACACTATGGAACATCCTATCATCATAATTTGTGAAGACATTTTTCACAGGTCCTTGTGCCAAATTTTAGCTCAGATATGCTGTCAATTCGATCAAATCTCAGATACTTTGATATCCTTTGTTAATTTAATATTCAACTTCATTCTTAAAATCTTTGAACAATTCAAATAGTTTTAGACTCATGTTTTATTTATTAAATACACATATTTACTTAAATTCATCATGAAGCTTATGAAACAATGATGTCCACTACATTGTTGATTTATAATCATCATGCATGATTTTCAACAATTCAATCCACAATCCGTTTTACCAGAACGTAACGTTTTAGTCACCTCACTTGATGAGTCATAGTTTAATCAAGTAAAAGTATCAAGTATCTTAAAATACTTTATGTTTCATCAAAATTAAACTACCATTATGACTTAAATAGTAGTGTCATTCAAAATGATGTCATTATTAAGTTTGAATATCCTTCGGCCTTTTCAATGTTTTATAAATGATTTAAACCACCATTATTTGGGTAAAGATAAGAACAAATTATTTATAACCATAATGTGACCATAAAATAAATTATTCATAGAAATTTTACAACTGATTTGTTTAACATTAATTTGAATAACCGTCTCACAAGATGTAAGACACACTAATAAAGTTTACACACTCAACGACTACAACTCTTATTCTAATCTATAAACTAATCTGAATGACAGATATGGAGGGAGAATGTCGTCAACCAACAACTATATTGTTTGCCTTTACGTCATTGTCACCTCGTCCCTTCCAGCAACCTCTTCAAGCAGAGGTCGTGTTTTCATAAAACAGAACAAGTATTAGTATACTTGGTAAACTGCAAAGTGTTTTCTAGGAAAAATTTATAACTACTATATCAGCTATATACATTCTTTATCCATGACACCTTTTGTGATTGGTTCTACCTTGATAGTTCTAAACTCAGTTACGAACTCATGAAAGGTGAACTCTTCCTCTCCCATGATATAGTCCATGACAATGTCTTTGTAGCTTGGAGGCAGCAATCGTAGCACCCCATTTATTGCAAAGCTATCAGTCATCCAGTAGTCAACATTGCTTGCAGGGCGTTCATGCAACTCATGCATGACAACTAAGTGACTCTCGAAACAACCATCTTGTCTCACTATGGTTGAAAGAAACTTGTTCAACAACTCATACTTCATTAGCCTGATCTAAGGTGCAAAGAGCATCTTCAACTCAACGACCATTTCAAACGCGTCAGTGTTGAAGAAATGCAACCACACCTCAATCCCCATCGAATGAAGCATGGCACATTGAACATGTCACAATGAGCATGATAATATTTATTCTCTTGCTCACTTGCTGAGTCATCAGGATAATCTCCTAGTGGTTCTTGTATCATACGGAGAAGATCATTTATGTTGAGGGTAACCCTAAGGCGCTTGAACCAGTCTATGAAGTTTGACGAATCTACTTCAAGTTCCACATAATGTAGGAAAGTCCCATAGTTGAAAAACTTATTGGGATAGGTCATGATCTACAAGGATATTTGCAAAGATATTTAGACTCAGTTCATAATACGAGTTCAAATTTATAATCAAATTAGCTCCCACTAAACCTATCATCCCCAAGATGGTTTTAGTGATTACACAATCTTAATTCACTATACCATCCCCGATCGTCACAACCGATGATATAGTTGCAAAGGTGGTTAACACATTGTCAATCACATCATTAATGTGACTCATGCTTGATCTTTCGATCTCTCGTGTTCCAGGGCCATGTCTGTACATGATTGGCTCGCCAAGTCAACCTTAGTGTATTTGTAGTTCATACATGGCTTACACCCACCGTATGCGAACATCGATATGTTTGCACCCGATAGTCACAGCATGCTCCATAACGATGGACTTTCTTGGTGGTACACACTAATGGGAGAATAATACAGTTGGTGTTAATTAGGGATCATCTTATTTAATTATAATTTAGTGTATCTAATACTAGCACACAACAAGATGTATAAGTATCAACATCACTTGTAGTAATAGTGATATGGTATGGTCCTTCTTATTGCACCATGATCTCCAACGAGTGCTCTAGCATGATCTTCATCTTGCCACCGATATGGTGCCAAGTCCACGACGCCACCAACTGGCCGTCCATCAAAATGATGACTTATTACTATACTAAGTGATGACCCACAAGTATAGGGGATCGCAACAGTCTTCGAGGGAAGTGAAACCCAATTTATTGATTCGACACAAGGGGAGCCAAAGAATATTTATAAGCCTTAACAACTGAGTTGTCAATTCAGCTGCACCTGGAAACAATCTTGCTTGTAGTAGTTTATCAGTAGCAACATTTTTGTAGTAGCAATAGCAAAGTAATAGCAGTAGTAACAATTGCAGTAAACAGTAGGATTAAAGTGCGGTAGGCATAGGGATGGATGGACGGGCGTTGCATGGGCAAGACAATTCATGTAATAATCAAGACATAGGGCACTTGCAGATAAATAAGATAACGTATCTAAGTACTAAATAATCATAGGCATGTGTTCCATATATAGTCATACGTTCTCGTAATGAGAACTTGCAATCATCTTTTGTCCTGCCAGCCCATTGCAGTGGGGCCTCAAGGTAATCTACTGGCAATTAAGGTTCTCCTTTTAATAGATCACTGGAGCAAAGCATTAACAATTTGTGAACACACGTGATCCTCACATCATAGCCATTCCCTCCGGTTATCCCGATTTTTGTCACTTCGGGGCCTCGGGTTCCGGATAATAATATGTGTATACAACTTGCAGGTAAGATCATAAACAATAATATCATCACGAATCAATAACATGTTCAGATCTGAAATCATGGCACTCGAGCCCTAGTGACAAGCATTAAGCATAACAAGTTGCAACAATGTCAAAAAGCACTAACAATAGATACTAGGCACCATGCCCTAACACCCTGATGCAATTACATGAACGATCTCATCCAATCCCTACCATCCCCATAGCCTACTTCGGGGGATTACTCACTCATCGATGGGGGAATCATGGATGGTTGATGGAGAAGCGTTGGTGATGATGATGGCGATGATCTCCTCCAATTCCCTGTTCCGGCAGGGTGCCAGAACGGAGTTTCTGTTTCGAATCGCGGTTTTTGGTGGTGGTGGCACAACGGAATTCTATCTAGAAAAACGTCGAATCCCCCTTTGTTTTTAGGTCAGAGGGCTTATGTAGGCGAAAGGAGAGGTCGAGGCGGAGACTGAGGCGCCCACACCACCCCCTGGCGTGGCCTGGCCTGGCCCGTGCCACCAGGTGGTGTGGGCCCCTCGTGGCCCCTCTCCGTATCGTCTTCTGGCTCCGTGAGTCTTCTAGTAAAATAGGAGTTTTGCAATATTTTCTGGGATTTTTCCTAAAAGTGGATTTCCTGCACAAAAACAAGACACCAAAGCAATTCTGCTGAAAACAGTGTTAGTCCGCATTAGGTGTATCCAAATCACACAAATTAGAGAAGAAACAATAACAAAAGTGTTCGGGAAAGTAGATACGTTTTGGATGTATCAACTCCCCCCAAGATTAGCTTATTGCTTGTCCTTAAGCAATTCAATTGAAAACTGAGTGTGATAAAAGAAACTTTCACGAACACATTTGCTCCATAAAATGTATATATTCTCAGCATATGATCAAATACTTAGGCAATTCATAATAAAGAGTATGCAAATAAGTTTACCTATTAGTCATGCAAGCTATGAAGAGATTCCAACCCAATAATAATAAGCAACATGACACATAAGCATATGCAGGATTGTAATGCTCATAAGAAGATATGATAAAGTGGTACCTCGCTTGCCTTTCTTTTTGGAGCAAAACATAAATGCCAAGGCACCTCTGAAGTTTAAGTGAAGACTAGAAGTAAAAATATCAAAGATACAAGCGTCAAAGTTATGTCACAATTAACCGTGTTTTGGGACAAGCACATTACACTAAGAATGATAGCTATGCTCTCAGGAAGGTGCTCAAAGAATAAATGGTGACTCAACATAAAAGTGAAAGAAAAGATTTGAAAAGTTTGAAAGGCTTCCAGATGTTGAAAGTGTGGTACTCATTAGCTTTGAGCTCTCATTGCCCCTATCATAAGCATCTTGAGGTGATTAAGGTTAAAGTGACTCAAATATGAGGATATGCTTGACAAGTTATAAGTTGAAAATATCATGCCCCTTGCTTACGAGTACCGAACCTCATGCTACTCAACTTTGGTCACAAGCAAGTTCTTGTCATTTAAGTGCATGTGTATCATAGAGAACCGCCAACGGGGTACCCCTTGCCCCATGACATAGGAGCTTTCTCATATCAAAATGACAAGGCAACATACAATGAGCATCTCAGTGATCTTTTTATTTGGTATTTGCATAGGTTTTTATTGAGGATGCTTCATAGAATGCTCACTATGGTTATGCTGCAAGTTTCCACCATGATTAGGCATGGCTTAGGCTAGCCACCCAGGCGTTTCTCTAACACACATACAAACTCCATGAGCTTACAAGCTCCCCTTTTATTTCACACCCCTGGGATCCATAAACAAAAGAACATGATATCAACTAAATAATATAAAAGTGCAACGTTGAAAGTGTTCCCCATGACAACATGGTTCTGCTAATTCACAACTTATAAAGTGCAAGCATATAAACAACATAGATGGACACAATGGTTCAAGTTTATTAAGTGCAAGAAAGTAAAGTGTGCCATCAAGTTCATGAGAGCTTTAATCACTAATTTTCACATAACAAGTTTAATTTGGAAGGTAGATAAAAACATGAATATACTTGGAATGGTGTAACACACCATGCATAGGAATTTATAGTGGACCTTTGGAATAACTTGGTTTTCTTGGAGGTTGGATGAATGAGTGGAACTCATACTTGGTACAGGGGGAGGCTAGCAAAAGATTGGGAGCGACCAACTAAGAGAGCAATAATGGCCATAATCATGCAGAGCGACAAAACATTATTAATTAAAGCATAAAAGTGATATTACAAGTCAAAAACTAAATGATCATAGAGGCTAAGGAAACTGGTTCATAGTCTTAACATGGTGTAAGCATGCGCCAAGTCAACCCTCAAATAAAGCATCAAAGGATAATACCACAATATTATGCTTTTGTATGCTAAAACAACGCATGATCCTTTCAAGTCACATTAATCAATCTCAATTGTTTGAAACAAGTCATGCTACAACAATAATTACTAAGCATATGGTCAAACCAACATCTAGCATGACATCATAAAGTCTAAGTCATAGTCAAAACAAACTTCCTTTTGTACCACTATAAGCATGAAACTTCCTACTCTTTTCCAACACCAATCGAAAACTAAAGCTAAACGCAGTGCTAGCAAAGGAGAACACTCACAGAACAATAAGAGTGAAAACTAGAGTGTTCTAGGCAACAAATAACGGGGGTGTGTCTCTCTCCAAAAGAAGTGTGTTGGGATCCAACCAACTTATTGCGGCAAAGAAAGCAAAAGAAAACTAAAAACAAAGACTCTCCAAGAAAACACATAGTGCATAAGGTATAAAAATAAAGTTTCTTGAAAGAAGACCTGAGATTAGGGATGAAGAAGGGGATGCCTTGGGCATCCCCAAGCTTTGACGCTTTTACTTATTGAATATTTCTTGGGGTGACATGGGTGGCATCCACAAGCTTGAGATCTTGTCCATACTTCATCTCATCACATTACTCTTCCCTACACTTGAAAATTTCCTTCATGCAAAACTTCACACAATCTTCATTAGCAACATTAGTGTATTCAAGATAATAAGTCTTTGGGTTTAGTTTCAACACAAGTAAAACTTCCATTAAAACACAAGATACTGTAGCAATTCCTTCTAAAATCTCAAGTGATCAAAGAGAACTCAAAGACAAAGAGATTAAGAGGCAAATGCAAATAATGGCAGAAATCTATCAAAACATACCAGCATGTAAAAACCGATTTTTTAGACAACCTTATGTTGCTCAAATAGAAAAGTGCTAAACTAACGAAAGTTGGGTAATAACTTGGGGCATAAGCACAAAAAATTACAACTCAATCCGAGGTACTGAGGTTTTTCACGATTTTTCTAAGTGGCGCACAGAAATCTGTTTTGGGACAGCAACTTCCCCATATCTTACTTCCCTCTTATTAGAGGTTATTCTTGGCACAAAAACCACACAAAAAGGATAAGGAGAGGTTATTACAGAGGCAATAACTTCCAAAGACTCAACAAAACAAAAATAAACTGAAAGTAAAAATATAATGGGTTGTCTCCCAAAAGCTCATTCTTTATAGCCATTAAGATAGGCATGATAGTTTTGATGATGCTCACATAAGAAATATGAATTGAAGTAAAAAGAGAGCATCAAGAAGCAAATATGGAACAAATTTAAGTCTTACCCACTTCCTATGAAAAATAATCTTGTAAAGAAACAAGTCATGAAAGCACAAAGCACCAATCATAGGAAAGCAAAACAAGTGCAACTTCAAAAATTTCAACATAAAGAGGGGAAACTTAATATTGTTGAGATACATAAAACCATGTTTCCCTCTCTCATAATAACTTTAAGTAGCATCATGAATAAAATTAACAATATAACTATCACATAAAACATTCTTATCATGAGCCACATGCATATAATCATTATTACTCTCCACATAAACATAGTTATTCTTATTAATTGTAGTGGAAGCAAATTCAACAAAATAACTATCATTATTATTATCATCACCATAATCATCAATTATAGGAGGTATATTATAATCATCATAAGCAATAGAATAGCTATCTTCCAAAGTGTGGCCGTTCATACGTCCATTTTGCATCACTATTCTATGTCATAATTCACTGTTATTCATTGATATATTTCATATTAAGAGTTGATACTTATGTAATTTCACATGTTTTTGCATGGTTGATGACTTTTGGAGCATGGACCACTGCAGTCAGGATTCTGATGGAAAAGGTGCTGTTTGGAGGCAAAATTCACGAAGATCAGAAAATCCGGGAAAATATATGGAAAATCCTATTTTCTAGAAGACGAAGGAAGCCAGAAGGAGGAGTGGAGATGGGCCACAGGGGGCCCACACCACCCCCTGGCATGGGCCAGCCTAGGCCGCGCCACCAGGTGGTGTGGCTGCCCTGGCCCACCTCTGGCTCTCCCCTCTGGCGTATATAATCCTCCCGAAACCCTAATACTCGAGGAGAGACCACAAAAATATTCCGCCGCCTCTGTGGGGCCGATAACACCGAGAGAGAAAGATCTCTCCGGCACATAGATTTCTGCCGGGGGAATTCCTTCCCGGAGAGGGGAGATCACCGCCATCAACACCATCATCAAGCTAGACTTCATCGGGATCATCATCATCATCATCACCACCACCATCATCACCATAAGCACCCTCATCACGATCTCCATATGGTTGTAACAATTGGGTTGAATCTTGCATAGTTCTTAGGGGAAACTTTCCCGGTGTTGATTACTCTTTGTAGTTGATGCTATTGAGTGAACCGTTGAATTATTGTTTATGTTCAGATTGTTATACATCATTATTCCATCTCTGATCATGATCCATATGATGTCTTATGAGTAGTTCGTTTTGTTCTTGAGGACATAGGAGAAGGCATGTTGTTAGTAGTGGAATTGTGTTGAGAAAGATTCAATAGTTTGATATTTAAGTTGTGGTGTACTTCTTCTAGTGATGTCATGTGAACATCGACTACATGACACTTCACCTATATGGTCCTAGGGTAATGCATTGTGTATTTGGCTACTAATCGTAGGGGTTGCCGGAGTGACAGAAACATGAACCCCCGTTAGGAAACCATTGCACAAGGAACGTCAGGGTCTTAGAGTTTAAAGCTGAGGTTAGGTTTCTACCTTAATTACTTTCTTGTACTTACGGATGTTTGCAAGGGGTATAATCGCAAGTATGTATTAGTCCTAGGAAGGTCGGTACATTAGCACAGGTTCACCCACACAACACTTCGAAAACTAAAGAAGATTAATCAACTATATGAAGCGAAAGCACTTGACAGTCTTCCCGTGTGTCCTCGAGAATGTTTGGTCATCTTAAGTAATACAACCGGCTTGTCCTTTGATGCATAAAGGATTGGGCCACTTGCTGCATTTATTCCCACTGTCTTTTATTTACTCGTACTTTATTTACTTGCATTACCGAAAACCCCTAAAAATCTGTTTGCTAAGTATTTGCAGAGAATTCATGATCCATACCACTAGCCAGCACCTTCTGCTCCTCATTGGGTTCGACACTCTTACTTATTGAAAATACTGCGATACACCCCGTATACTTGTGGGTCATCAAGACTATTTTCTGGCGCCGTTTCCAGGGAGTGAAGCGCTATTGGAAAGTGGAACTGGTAAAGGAAACTTCTACTGTGAGTATTGTTTACTTCTGTTAGTTGCTTTATTTTTGTTATGGATAATTCACTGAGTTTCTTGTTTCGTAATGCTACTACCACTGCTAAGCTAGTAGATGAACCACCACCTGCTGAGAATGATGCTTTTAAAATACCTACAATATATATTGATCGTGTTATGGATAACTACTATGTTAGGGATGGAACTGTCCATCCCGGTGATCATTTACTCTTTATACACGAATTATGCGGGTTGTTCAAGTGTGCAGGTATTACTACAAATCAAGTTAAGAAGTTATTTTCATTATCACTGAAAGGAAGAGCTGAGGAATGGTATAAGTCGTTGAAGAACGGCAAGCTCTTGAATGGGAGGAAATAGTACCTCTCTTTTATTCAAAGTTTTATCCTCCTAGTGAGATTCATAAAGATCGGAATCAAATATACAACTTTTGGCCTCTTGATGGAGAGAGTACAGCTCAAGCTTGGGGGAGATTGAAGTTACTAATGCTCAAATGTCCCATACATGAGCTCCCCAACAATATTATTATTAATAACTTTTATGCAAGGCTCCCTCTACATGACAAGGATTTATTGGATGCTTCTTGTGCTGGATCATTCACTCGCATGGAAGAAGAAGCTAAATGGGATCTTCTGGACCGTATTCAAGACAATGCTGAAGCTTGGGAGAATGACAAAGGTAGAAAGTCAGGTATAAGTTATGATTATGAATGCATTGAATCTTTTATGGGAACTGATGACTTTCAAAATATTAAAAATGCTTATGGTCTAGACTCTCAAGCTATTGCTTCTTATTTTAAGGCTTTTGCTTCCTACATTGAAGTGCCTAAAAAGAAGTGGAATAAGTATCATGAACCTTATAAAGATATCGCTAAGAGTGTTCCTGCAAGAAATACTGAAGTTTATACTGCTAAACATGCTTTACCTGAACCTTACATTGAGAAAATACCTTTCCCAGTTAAGATAAAGGAACATTCTATGATAGCTAGTATGGTTAGTGAAAGTATAAGTAAAGCTGTTGAACCTGATAAACAAATGGATGATGAAACTATAATATCAAA
This sequence comes from Avena sativa, assembly GCA_916181665.1. Lineage (NCBI taxonomy): Eukaryota > Viridiplantae > Streptophyta > Magnoliopsida > Poales > Poaceae > Avena > Avena sativa. The sequence continues at coordinate 618,475,211 of OV702288.1, read as the reverse complement.
TGTGAAAGACTTTGTCACTAAATATGTAGAAGAGGGACACACTATCCTTTGTAAGGATACCTCTACTATTGTCTCACAAAGTAGTGTTATGAGAGCTAGTATTCCTATGTTTTCTGTTAGAATAAGTGATCATTGTTACAATGGTCCTTGTGATAGTTATATTGTTAAGTTTATGCATGATACTGAAGGTTACTATGAGAGAGGGAAAAGTGTTCTTATGCATCTCAATAATATCTAGTTTCCTCGTTTTATGCTGAAAGTTTTTATGTTGCACTTGTTTTGCCTTCCTATGCTAGTAGCCTCTGGTTTCAACAACTTGTTTGTTTACAAAATTCCCTTGCATAGGAAGTCGGTTAGACTTAAATGTGTGTATTTTTTTCTTCTTAATGCTCTCTTTCACTTCAATTCATATTCCTATGTGACCATCTTCAAAATTATCATGCCCATCTTAATGGCTATAAAGAAAGAGCTTTTTGGGAGACAACCCAATTTATTTGTATTTTCAGTTTGTTTTTGTTTCTTTGAGTCTTGGAAGTTATTACTTTGGTAATAACCTCTCCTTATCCTTTTTGTTTGGTTTTTGTGTCAAGATCAACCTCTAATGAGAGAGAAGTAAGATTTGGGGAAGATGCTGTCCCGAAACAGATTTTTGTGCTTCACCGTAAAAATTCGTGAGAGATATCTGTATGTCGGATTGAGCTGTAATTGTTTGTGCTTCTGACCCAGGTTGTTATGTAACTTTCGTTAGTTTTGCACTTTTTGATTTGAGCAACCGAAGATTTTCGAAAAAATTGATCTTTACCTGCTGGTCTGTTTTGACAGATTTTGCCACTCTTGCATTTGCTTCTTTAATCGATTTCCTTTTTGAATTCTTTTTGGGTTTTCGGAAGGATTTGCTACAGTAGCTTATGTTTTGATGGTTTTCAGTTAAAATTGGACTCAAAAGGTTTTATCACTTCACTTATACTAATGTTGCTAATGAGAACTGTGTGAAGTTTTGTGTGAAAGAAATTTCCAGGTTAGTGGAGATAATGGTGTAATAAGGAAGTGAAAGGTTTCAAGACTCAAGCAATAAGTGTATGAAGATGAATATATTTATATTATTCAAGTGGTGACTCCGGAAGAATCTACTAGATACCAAATTCAGAGACCTGCAGAGTCTGTTTTCAAATAGGTAACAGTTCTGGTAAGAAAAGTTCCACGAAAGATCTCTCCAATTATATTTTGGAAGTTTTTAGTCAATAAGGAAAGCTACGAAGCAAAAGAGGTACGGAAATGGAGCCAGGGTGGCTCACACCACCCTGTGGCATGGGCCCACCCCTGGCCGCGCCACCAGGTGGTGTGGCCACTCCGGACTCCGCCTCCGACTCGTTTTCTCCCAGTACCTTCCTTTTCTTGTGAAACTTCGAAATATATAACCCCCCCAGATCTCCCGAGGTTTGTATATCGTGTTTTCGTCGTGTTTTCGTTTCGATCTGTTTCTGACAGGTAGAGTCTCAAATTTGGAGCCACAATGTCTTCCTCTGGATAAGCCAAGCAAGATTCTTTAGAGGATATCATCAACCCATACATGAGAGAGTTGGCAATTCATCCCAAGGAGTTGTTGCTTGAAGATGGGGAGGTCCGGATAAAAGAGGTTCAAGGCCCTAAAGGTGAAGGAAGTCTGGAGGACATGATGGAAGCACTGGAGGAATAAGTCTTTAGGTACAAGAAGATGGCAGAACGCGAAGTGGATATCATCCATAAGATTTGTTCCGAACTCACCGCCGAGCACCAAAAGGAGACTGCTGAGCTCAAGGATGAAGTCCTCTCACTCCATCAAACAACCAACGAACTGCAAGCCCAACTCTACGACGTTCAAAATCAAAACTGTGAGTATGAGGTTAGGTTTAAATGCATAAGTGCTGATGCAAGTTTCAGGATCCTGGAAACCACGCTGTCCTTTGTTGATGGGGAGCCCTTACCTTGGAAGTCGGACGATGATGAGAGGATACCACCACCACCGAAGGAGTAATTCGTCATTAGGTTTGGCATCCCCTTGGCTTGTTCCAAGCTTGGGGGAGTGCCGCGGTATCACATCACTATCTTCTATCTTTTTACCTTTTTAGTAGAGTCATATCATGAATAAAGAAGTTATCATGTAGGATGGTTTGCATTATGGAAGTGTCCCCTCTCCCGTTAGATATGTATCCCTTGGTGTGAGTTGTCGTTATGGAATATTAATGAGAAGTTCTATCATTTACTCTTTTTCATATCTTATATTAGTTTTCAATTCGTGGTTATATGATTGATCTTGTTGTTAGTATTGGTATCGCTCTAGGATCATTGAGTTAATTTAGTTAGTTTTGGCAAACCTGGCTCGATCAGTAGCAACACTATTTTTGAGAGTTGAATGAAAAAGATAAAAGTACTCTAAAGAAATATAATTTCATCTTTCTTTCTTGATTTGCTCATAAGTTTAGTACTCTCTAGTTAAGATCTTTTGTGCTTCCAAGGAAGATTGCATGTTTGTGTTTATCACTTGTATGTTTGTTTGTTTCCTTCAACTCTTATACTTGCTACCCAGCCTTGCTAGCCAGAAACCTGTACTGAGAGGGAATTCTTCTCGTGCATCCATTCCTTAAACCAAACCCATGCCATTTGTGTCCACCATACCTACCTATTAGCATTATTGCTATTCCAAGTAAATTCATGTTTTTATCTACCTTCCAAATTAAACTTGTTATGTGAAAATTTTAGTGATTAAAGCTCTCACGAACTTGATGGCACACTTTACTTTCTTGCATTTAATAAACTTGAACCATTGTGCCCATCTATGTTGCGTATATGCTTGCGCTTTGTAAGTTGTGAATTAGCAGAACCATGCAGTCATGGGGAATGCTTTCAACATTGCACTGGTACATTGTACCTAGTTGATATCATGTTCTTTTGTCTATGGATGTCGTCGGTGTGAAATGAAAGGGGAGCTTGTAAGTCCATAGAGTTATGCATGTGTGTTAGAGAAATGCCTAGGCCGCTGGTCTAATCCATGCTGACATGGTGGAAACCTGCAGCGTAACCATAACGAGCATCTATGAAGCATTCTTATTATAAAAAAAAGGGATAGAGATTGAGAAAAAGGGAAAAAAAGAGACGAGAAAAGAGGAAAGAGAGAAAAAAGCACCATATTCCCATGGTAAATAAGAAGATTGCTGAGATGCTTGTTGTCTGCTTGCCTTGTCATTTTGATATGGGGATTCTTCCGTATCATCGGGCAAGGGGTACCCCATTGGAGGTTCTCCATGATACACATGTGCTTACGATGACAAGAACTTACCGGTGACTAAACTTGAGTAGCATGAGGAGCGGCCCTCGTATTCAAGGGACATGAGATTCTCAATTTACAACTTGTCAAGCATATCCTCATATTTGATCACTTTAACCTTAATCACCTAAAGATGCCTATGTTAGGGGCAATGAGAGCTGAAAGCTAATAAGTATCATAATTTTTGGGAGCTCTTTATGAAACTTGAAATCCCTGCTTCCCTCTGTGAAGGGCCTTTCTTTTACTTTTTAGTTGAGTCAGTAAACCTATTCCCTTCTATCTCAGCAAGTATTTTGAGTTGTTGTGTTTCATTCATTCATATGATGATTTATTCAATCATGTTTCTTATGTTCCTTGTTTTGCACATTGCTCTTATCTTGGTGTTTACTACTTTGAAAGCTATCATTGAAAATCAGTTATTTGTGAACTCCAGCAAATTATCAACTATTCTTCGACCAAGAGCTAAGTTTTCCATTACCAATTATGATTCACTTTATGTATCTTTATTGTGTTTCCTTTACTTATTACAAGTTAAGTTATATAATAGTGAGTTGTCTTCTATTATGATCTATGCATTAATGAATGTGATGCTTCTTGTCCGTATTCTTTTTATCGACACTTCACTCTATAAACCTGAGGTCATGTTTATTGAGCTCAGTTTCGCTTAGGGACAAGCGAAGTCTAAGCTTGGGGGGAGTTGATACGTCCATTTTGCATCACTATTCTATGTCATAATTCATTGTTATTCATTGATATATTTCATATTAAGAGTTGATACTTATGTAATTTCACCTGTTTTTGCATGGTTGGTGACTTTTGGAGCATGGACCACTCAGTTAGGATTCTGATGGAAAAGGTGTTGTTTGGAGGCAAAATTCGCGAAGATCAGAAAATCCAGGAAAATATACGGAAAATCCTATTTTTCCAGAAGACGAAGGAAGCCAGAAGGAGGAGTGGAGATGGGCCATAGGGGGCCCACACCACCCCCTGGCGTGGGCCAGCCTAGGCCATGCCACCAGGTGGTGTGGTCGCCCTAGCCCACCTCTGGCTCTCCCCTCTGGCGTATATAATCCTCCCGAAACCCTAATACTCAGGGAGCGACCACAAAAATATTCCGCCACCTCTACGGGGCGGAAAACACCAAGAGAGAAAGATCTCTCTAGCAAACAGATTTCTGCCGGGGGAATTCCTTCTTGGAGAGGGGAGATCGTTGCCATGAACACCATCATCAAGCTGGACTTCATCGGGATCATCATCATCATCACCACCATCATCACCATTAGCACCCTCATCACCATCTCCATATTGCTGTAACAATTGGGTTGAATATTGCATAGTTCTTACGGGAAACTTTCCCGGTGTTGATTACTCTTTGTAGTTGATGCTATTGAGTGAACCATTGAATTATTGTTTATGTTCAGATTTTTATACATCATTATTCCATCTCTGATCATGATCCATATGATGTCTTGTGAGTAGTTCGTTTTGTTCTCGAGGACATGGGAGAAGTCATGTTGTTAGTAGTGGAATTGTGTTGAGAAAGATTCAATAGTTTGATATTTAAGTTGTGGTGTACTTCTTCTAGTGGTGTCATGTGAACGTCGACTACATGACACTTCACCTATATGGGCCTAGGGGAATGCATTGTGTATTTGGCTACTAATCGTAGGGTTTGCCGGAGTGACAAAAACCTGAACCCCCGTTAGGAAACCATTGCACAAGGGAAGTCAGGGTCTTAGAATTTAGAGCTGTGGTTAGGTTTCTACCTTAATTACTTTCTTGTACTTACGGATGTTTGCAAGGGGTATAATCACAAGTATGTATTAGTCCTAGGAAGGTCGGTACATTAGCACAGGTTCACCCACACAACACTTAACTAAAGAAGATTAATCAACTATATGAAGCGAAAGCACTTGACAGTCTTCCCACGTGTCCTCGAGAACGTTTGGTCATCTTAAGTAATACAACCGACTTGTCCTTTGCTGCATAAAGGATTTGGCCACTTGCTGCATTTATTCCCACTGTCTTTTATTTACTCGTACTTTATTTACTTGCATTATCAAAAACCCCTAAAAATCCGTTTGCTTAGTATTTGCAGAGAATTCCTGATCCATACCACTAGCCAGCACCTTCTGCTCCTCGTTGGGTTCGACACTCTTACTTATCAAAAATACTACGATACACCCCCTATACTTGTGGGTCATCAGTCGTTTGTAAACATATCATCATTGGAAGGAACATGGATAACACTAATAGTACATCAATTATTAATAACATCATTTTCACAATTGGTACCAAAGAGATTTTCAATATCAAAAGTAGTGTGATTTTCCCAATCATGATCACTACTATAGGTAACAGGCATAAGAACATCATCGAGTTTAGATTCATCAAAAACTATAATAGGAGCAACGTGCTTAGGGGAAATACCATTTCCTCCCTCCTTTTACTCCTCCTCTTCTTCTTTTTCTTCTTCTCTTTAGGAGGGAGAGTCTTGAAAGGAAGATTCTCCATATACCCTGGTTTATTGTTAGAGACAATAGAAGAAACTTTGGAGGATTCCTCCTTTTCATTAATAAGAACAAAACACATGTTAGTCCTATCATATTTTGGTAAAATCTCATCTTTTATAATATTTTTTATGTAAGTATTTGTGTGGCAATTATCAACACAATAAAGATGACAACCATGCAGGACGCTATTCATATCAAAAGCACTCATATCTACCAAATAATGTAAGTTCATCATGCTGATTAGGAGTGATCATGTTATCACAATACAAACTTACAGTACTCATTAGATTAGAAGGGCTATTATTATGGCCCGAGCATTGAAAATTGAAATGACCCACTTCAAAGCAAAGTTCACAAATAAAAGGATAGAGGGCACACACTTTTTTACCAAGATCATTTAGAGCCCTATACCACGTTCTAGTTTTTTCATTCCTGTGGGTGATACAATATTCTTCTTCAATTTGATTCTTTTCACAAGGTTTATGTACTCCAAAAAATTAACATGCTTATAAGAAATAGTATTTTCAGAGGTTTGAGCATGTTTATTGCTATCATTAATAACAATTTCATTTTCATGCAAGTGTATTTAAAAGGTTCATGATACATGTCCCATTTTTCTTTAGGAGCATTAATATGAGAAATAAAGGCTTTACAACAATTAACAAGAATTTTAGGATCAAAACCATATTTAGCACTAAGTTCTTGAAAATCAGCAGTTTCAGCGAAAGGCTTAATGCAATCATACTCATAGTTTATACTTGGTTCTTTACCTTTGTTGTTATCCCAATCTTCGGTATTGCTTTGAATTGTTTCAAGAAGATCCCACTTAGCTTTGACCTCCTTACTTGTGAAGGATCCCTCTAAACAGGTATCTAGATAGTCCTTGTAATGTCCTGAAAGCCTTGCATAAAAATTATTAATAACAATATTACCGGGGAGCTCATGAATGGGACATTTGAGCATTAGTGACTTCAATCTCCCCCATGCCCGGGCAATACTTTCTCCATCATGAGGATGAAAATTATAAATATAGTTCCTATCTTTATGAATTTCATGAGGAGGATAAAATTTAGAGTAAAAGAGAGATTCAAGTTCCTTCCACTCTGATTGATGAGGATCGTCTAGTATCTCATACCACTCCCTTGCTTTGCCCTTAAGTGATAGAGATAATAGCTTCCTCTTAACTTGGTTCATTGAAATACCGGCACACTTGAACAACTCGCATAATTAATGTATAAAGATTAAATGATCACCAGGATGGACAGTTCCATCTCCAAAATAATAGTTATTCATAACACGTTCAACAATTTCCATAGGTATTTTAAAAGGGACGCTTTCAGTATGTGGATTTAAAATATCACAAGTATCATTAGAATTACCACATATAGGAGATAAAGTATCATCAGAGAAAAATTTCTCCTCTAAAGCTGGGGAACTTAAAAGATCATTTTCATAAAAACTAACTTCCCCAGGCTTAGACGTTTCCATAGCATTAGTAACAAACGTGTTCAAAAAAATCATACTAATAACATTGTTATTAGCATGCAAAAAAGTTCCATGGGTTTTTTAATTTTCTTTTCAAACCATTCATGTTCTACCTTAGGAAAAATACTAAAAATCTCTCTAATTTTGTTGTTGTTTTCCATTAAGCCTAACTAGTAAAAATAAAAACAAGAAACAAAAAGGTATAATTGCAGAATCTAAAGGAAATAACTTCGAGCACTCACACACCAGCAACAGTACTAGAAGATAGCTTAGTAGCTAGAGGATGTGAGTACCTTTTACCTTACCTCCTCGGCAACGGCGCCAGAAAATAGCTTGATGTCTATGCACGCTTCTATTCTTGTAGACAGTGTTGGGCCTCCAAGTGCAGAGGTTTGTAGAACATCAGCAAGTTTCCCTTAAGTGGATCACCCAAGGTTTATCAAACTCAGGGAGGAAGTGTTCAAAGGTATCCCTCTCAAGCAAACCTGCAATCAAGATACAAGTCTCTCGTGTCCCCAACACACCCAATACACTTGTCAGGTGTATAGGTGCACTAGTTCGGCGAAGAGATAGTGAAATACAAGTAATATGGATGATTATAAGTGGTAATTGCAATCTGAAATAAGAGTGGCAGCAAGCAAACATGTAACATGACTGATTGTAAACGGTGTTTCAATGCTTAGAAACAAGGCCTAGGGATCATACTTTCACTAGTGGACACTCTCATATAAAATCTTCTCTTCATGATGCTACCCTGAACTACTCTCTGGTTGGACGATGTAGGGATATAACAACACACCTTAAAGTTCACATTCCCCATCTAGATAACCCCTCACTATCACCTTGAGCGCTAGATGGTTCCAACAAACACCACAATCTCATAGAGACATCCAACTCAAATTATACTCATGATAAGTATTTATTTAACCTTAGCCAAAGTGCCACACGGTGTGCACACTGTCAACTTCACACACGTGGGGATAAGCAGATATGAATTAAAGCACTTGAGTAGCGGAATAGATCCTAGATTACAAAGCTCATGATCTCAATAAGATCACGCATAAAGAGAGAGATGAACACATGGCTACTTGTAGAGCCCTTAGCCTCGAGAGAGAACTATTCCCTCCTCATCATGGGATTCATCAACGGCTATGGAAAAGGCGGTGGAATCGATGGAGATGGCTCCGAGGGCACTTCCCTGTCCCGGCAGGGTGCCGGAACATAGATTTATGTCCCCTGAATTTCCTCTTCGGTGGTGGCAGCACTGCAGAACTTTTCGTGGAATTTTGATCTGCTTTTTAGGGTTTTCGTCCCGGGGGGCTTTTATAGGTGAAGGGGCAAGGTAGGTGGAGCTCCAGGGGGCCCACACCCCCTGGTGGCATGCCTAGGGCTAGCCGCGCTGATACGTTGCTAACGTATCTATAATTTTTGATGTTCCATGCTTGTTTTATATCTAATTTCTTATGTTTTGTCCACACTTTGGAGTATTTTTATACATTTTTTGGAACTAACCTATTAACAACATGCCACAGTGCCAATTGCCTGTTTTCTGCTATTTTTGGTTTCAGAAAAGCTAGTAAGGAAATATTCTCGGAATTGGACCGGACAAAAGCCCAAGTCAATATTTCACCAGAAGGAATACGGAGTCCGGAGGGGAGACGAAGAGGGGAGCCAGGGTGGCCACACTTGGTGGTGGCGCGACCAGCCCTTGCCGCGCCACCAGGGGTGTGAGCCCCTGGTACTCCACTGACCTTTCCCCTTTGCCTATATATTGCCTCCGAGACGAAAACCCTAAGTACCCGATCAAAATTCCACGAAAGAGTCTGTAGCCGCCGCCATCTCCATCCCTAGATCGGGAGGGATTTGAAGCTCTTCCCGGCACCCTGCCGGAGGGGAGATATCACCCTAGAGGCCTTCTTCATCACCATGACTACCTCCGGTGTGATGCGTGAGTAGTTCATCCCTGGACTACGGGTCCATGTAGTAGCTAGATGGTTGGTTCTTCTCCTTTGTGCTACCATGTTTAGATCTTGTGATCTCCGTTCATGATCAAGATCATCTATTTGTAATCATACATGTTGTGTTTGCGGGGATCCGATGGATATTGAGATACTATTTCAGATTGATTATTGATTCTATCATGTCTATGTTATTTGTGATCTTGCAAGCTTTCCGTTGTTAGTAGCTATCTTGGTCGAGTAGATGCTAGCAACTCCAAGAGGGAGTATTTATGCTCGATAGTGGGTTCATGCCTCTAGGAATCTGGGGAAGTGACAGAAATCTCTAAGGTACTAGATGTGATGTTGCTACTAGGGAGAAAACAGCAATCCTTTGTTCATAGAACAATCGTATTGTTTACTTTACACACTTTGCTTAATGCAATTATCTTTTGCTTGCAACTTAATACTGGAGGGGGTTCCGATGATAACCCGAAGGTGGATTATTAGTCATAGATGCAGTTGGATTATGGTCTAAGTATAATGTTGTAATGCCTAATCAAATCTTGTAGGAGTCAAGATTATTAGTATATGCATGTATGCTTTATCGGTGTCTGTTAATTGCCCTGCTGTAATTTGTTCACCCAACATGTCATCTATCTTAAGGAGAATCGTCTCTAGTGAACTATGGACCTCGGTCCATTCTTTTACCATCAATCTACAAGCTATTTTTTGTTTTTTGTTTACTTTCTGCAAGAAATTACTATCTTCCACACAATATGTTTAATCCTTTGTTTTCAGCAAAATCGGTGAGTTTGACAACCTCACTATAAGTTGGGGGCAAAGTTCTGTGGTTGTGTTGTGCAGGATTCGAAGTTGGAAACAACACCTTGGAGGTGTTTCCTTGCTCCTACTGGTTTGATAACCTTGGTTTCATAACTGAGGGAAAACTTGCTACTGTGCTCATCACACCTTCCTCTTGGGGTTCCCCTAACGAGCTCGATACGTGTTGAGCCGATCATCAAGCATTTTTATGGCGCCGTTACCGGGGAGTCAAGGACAACTTCACAAGGGGAGTCCCTCATAACCAATCTCTTTACTTTTTTTTTGTTTTGCTTAGTTTATTTCTGATTTGTTTGCTTGTTTCTTTTATCAAAAATACAAAAAAATTAGTAGTTCTAGTTCACTTCTTTATATTAAAACACAAAAAATTCTTTCTATAGTTGTTACCTCGTTCTTAGGTCACCATGTTAACCCTTAAGTTCACCCTAAAAGACCTTTCAATAGGTAGTGGCTCTATAATTGGGAAAGATAATATTGAAGAATTCTTTAATCATGTTAGCAAGCATGAGGATATTGAGGATAGATCCATAGCAGAACTTGCTCCAAATTATGAAATTGCTACTGCTTCTTTAGTTCACCTGTTGGAAGCTAGGTTTTTTTAACCTTAATCCCATAATGCAAGCAATGTTTCTTAAACTTAAAGATATTAAGGATACTGAAAAGAGAGAATTTATCCTAGAGACTTTGCTTAAAGAATTTTATGATGTTGCTAAAGAAGATAGAAAGGTCTTCGATCATTTTAATATGCTAGGATCATGTGTAGATGTTATTGGTACATGGTAAAAGATGGGTAAAACCAAACCTAAAAATGGAGAGGAAATTAAAATACTAATACCTTTTAAACTTGTAGGAATGCATGAAGCCTTAGAGAAGAATTTTGATTGGATTGTTCCCGAAAACCCATTTGATGAAAATAGTGAACCCAAGAGTAGTGAGAAAGGATCCTCTAGAACTTATTTGGATGATATACCTTGCCTTGTTGAAGATATTTCTGGTATTGCTCTTAATGCTTCTTCATTTGAGAATACTTGATTCTTTTCTTGCTTCTTATGCCTAGCTCAAAGGCGTTAAAAAAACACTTATTGGGAGATAACACAAATTTTGTTAGGAACCTTTAGTTGAGTCTTGGAAGTTATTGCTTCAGTAATAACCTCTCCTTATCATTTTTGTGTGGTTTTTGTGCCAAGAGTAACCTCTAATGGGAGAGAAGTAATGCTTGGGAAAGTTGCTGTCCCAAAACAGATTTTTGTGCTTCTCTGTAAAAATTCGTGAAAAATCTATGTACGTTGGTTTGAGCTATAATTTTTTGTGCTTCTGCCCCAGGTTGTTATCCAACTTTCGTTAGCTCAACACTTTTCGATTTGACCAACATAAGGTCTTAGAAAAAATTGGTTTTTACCTCCTGGTCTGTTTTGACAGATTTGTGCCATTATTTGCATTTGCATCTTAATCTCTTTCTCTTTGAGTTCTCTTTGATCATTTGAACCTTTTAAAGGAAGTTCTACAGTAGCATGTGTTTTAATGGAAGTTTTACTTGTGTTGAAACAGAACCAAAAGACTTATTATCTTGAGTACACTAATGTTGCTAATGAAGATTGTGTGAAGTTTTGTATGAAGGAGATTTTAAAGTGTAGGGAAGAGTAATGTGATAAGATGAAGTATGGACAAAATCTCAAGCTTTGGGATGCCACCCGTGTCACCCCAAGAAATATTCAAGAAGTACAAGCGTCAAAGCTTGGGGATGCCCAAGGCATCCCCTTCTTCATCAATAAAAATTTCAGGTTTCTTCCAAACACTTCATTTTTATTGTTTCATGCACAATTGTGTTGTTCTTGGAGCGTCTTTGTTTTGTTTTTAGTTTTCGTTTGTTTAGTTTGCTTGAATAAATTGGTTGGACCCTGGAATTCATACATTAGTTTTCAAATAAGTTGGTTTGGATTGGAAAAGAGTAGGAAAGCTCATGCTTATAAGTGGTATAAAAGGAGCTTGTTTTTGACTGTGACTTAGACTTTATCATGTCATGCTTGATATTGTTTTGGCTTTATGCTTAGTTATTATTATTGTAGCATGACATGTTATAAACAATTGAGATTGCTTAATTTGCCTTGAAAGAATCATGCGTTGCTTTAGCATATAAAAGCATAATATTGTGGTATTCTCCTTTAATGCTTTATTTGGGTTGACTTGGCGCATGCTCACACCATGTTAAGACTATACCAAGTCACCATAGCCTCTATGATCATTTAGTTTTTGACTTGTAATATCACTTTATGCTTTAATTAATAATGTTTTGTCGCTTTGCATGATATGGCCATTATTGCTCTCTTAGTTGGTCGCTCCCGGTCTTTTGCTAGCCTCCATACCAACTATGAGTTCCACTCATGCATCCAACTCCAAATAAAACCAAAGTATTCCAAAGAGTCCACCATACCTACCTATTAGCATTTGCTATTCCAAGTATATTCATGTTTTTATCTACCTTCCAAATTAAACTTGTTATGTGAAAATTAGTGATTAAAGCTCTCACGAACTTGACGGCACACTTTACTTTTCTTGCACTTAATAAACTTGAACCATTGTGCCCATCTATGTTGCGTATATGCTTGCGTTTTGTAAGTTGTGGATTAGCAGAACCATGCTATCATGGGGAACGCTTTCAACATTGCACTTTATTTAGTTGATATCTTGTTCTTTTGCTTATGGATCCCAGTGGTTTGAAATGAAAGGGGAGCTTGTAAGGCTCATGGAGTTCGTATATGTGTTAGAGAAACGCCTGGGTGGCTGTCTAATCCATGCCTAATCATGGTGGAAACCCGCAGCGTAACCATAGTGAGCAATCTATGAAGCATCCTCTATAAAAAAGAAGCCTATGAAAATAGGAAAGAAAAAAAAGAGAAAAAGAAGAAGAAGAGATACCTATGCAAATAAGAAATAAAAGGATGCTGAGATGCTCATTGTCTGCTTGCCTTGTCATTTTGATATGGGGATTCTTCCGTATCATCGGGCAAGAGGTACCCCGTTGGCGGTTCTCTATGATACACATGTACTTACAATGATAAGAACTTACTTGTGACTAAACTTGAGTAGCATGCGGAACGGTACTCGGAAGTAAGGGGCATGAGATTTTCAGCTTATAACTTGTCAAGCATATCCTCACATTTGTTCACTTTAACCTTAATCACCTAAAGATGCTTATGATAGGGGCAATGAGAGCTGAAAGCTAATAAGTACCATAATTTTTGGAAGCTCTTTATGAGACTTGAATCCCTACTTCCTTCTATGAAGGCCTTTCTTTTACTTTTATGTTGAGTCTCCATCTTCTATCTTTATGCACCTATTGAGAGAGCATAGTTGTCATTCTTAGTTTAATGTGCATTGTCCCAAGACTTGTTGATTAGTTCATAACTTTGATATTTCTTGTTCTTAAACTATCTGTATCTAGTCACCCTTATGAACTTTGAAGGTGTCCTATGCATTTATGTTTTGCTACACTATGAGGGACAAGCTGAATACCATTCTCATTATGTTTTCTATATGTGAAACAAACAAACGTCTTTCAAAGCATTGTTATTCATGAATCTTTTGTTTGTACCTTTTCATGTTACAACATAGTTACTATGTCTTATTGTTAGAACTATATCTTTCATGCTATGTTAAAGTACTATGATCCCAGCTATCAATGTTTTACAAATACTTTGATCAAGATTATGATGGTGCATGTCACCTCAAAAATTATTCTTTTTTATCACTTACCTACTCGAGGACGAGCAGGAGTTAAGCTTGGGGATGTTGATATGCTGCAAACGTATCTATAATTTTTGATGTTCCATGCTTGTTTTATTTCTACTTTCTTATGTTTTATCCACACTTTTGAGTATTTTTACACATTTTGTGGAACTAACCTATTAACAAGATGCCATAGTGCCAGTTGCCTGTTTTCTGCTGTTTTTGGTTTCAGAAAATCTAGTAAGAAAATATTCTCGTAATTGGACCGGACAAAAGCCCAAGTCAATATTTCATCTGAAGGAATACGGAGTCCGGGGGGAGACGAGAAGAGGGGAGCCAGGGCGGCCACACCTGGTGGTGGCGCGGCCAGCCCTAGCCACGCCAACAAGGGGTGTGGACCCCCTGATACTCCACCGACCTTGCCTCCGGGACAAAAACCCTAAGTACCCGATCAAAATTCCACAAAAGAGTCGGTAGCCGCCGCCATCTCCATCCCTAGATCGGGAGGGATCTGAAGCTCTTCCCGGCACCCTGCCGGAGGGGAGAGATCACCCTAGAGGCCTTCTTCATTACCATGACTACCTCCGGTGTGATGCTTGAGTAGTTCATCCCTGGACTACGGGTCCATGTAGTAGCTAGATGGTTGGTTCTTCTCCTTTGTGCTACCATGTTTAGATCTTGTGAGCTCCGTTCATGATCAAGATCATCTATTTGTAATCATACATGTTGTGTTTGGGGGATCCAATGGATATTGAGATTCTATTTCAGATTGATTATTGATTCTATCATGTCTATGTTATTTGTGATCTTGCATGCTTTCTGTTGTTAGTAGCTATCTTGGCCGAGTAGATGCTAGCAACTCCAAGAGGGAGTATTTATGCTCAATAGTGGGTTCATGCCTCTAGGAATCTGGGGAAGTGTCAGAAATCTCTAAGGTACTAGATGTGATGTTTCTACTAGGGAGAAAACAACAATCCTTTGTTCATAGAACAATCGTATTTTTTAGTTTACACACTTTGCTTAATGCAATTATCTTTTGCTTGCAACTTAATACTGGAGGGGGTTCTGATGATAACCTGAAGGTGGATTATTAGTCATAGATGCAGTTGGATTACGGTCTATGTATAATGTTGTAATGCCCAATCAAATCTCATAGGAGTCAAGATGATTAGTATATGCATGTATGCTTTCTCGGTGTCTGTTAATTGCCCCGTTGTAATTTGTTCACCCAACATGTCATCTATCTTAAGGAGAATCACCACTAGTGAACTATGGACCCCAGTCCTTTCTTTTACTATCAATCTGCAATATGCTATTTACTGTTTTCTATTTACTTTCTGCAAGCTATTACTATCTTCCACACAATACGTTTAATCCTTTGTTTTTAGCGAAACCGGTGAGATTGACAACTCACTGTAAGTTGGGGGCAAAGTTCTGTGGTTGTGTTGTGCAGGATTCGAAGTTGGAAACAACACCTTGGAGGTGTTTCCTTGCTCTTAACTGAGGGAAAACTAGCTACTGTGCTCATCATACCTTCCTCTTGGGGTTCCCCCAACAAGCTCGATACGTGTTGAGCCGATCATCACGTGCCACCATAGGGTGTGTCCGCCTCCTGGCCCCCTTCGGCTGCCCTTCGGACTCTGTGTTGCTTCGGGTAAAATATTGACTTTAGATTTTGTCCCATCCAATTCCGAGAATATTTCCTTACTAGCTTTTCTGAAACCAAAAACAGCAGAAGACAGGCAACTAGCACTGTGGCATCTTGTTAATAGGTTAGTTCCAGAAAATGTAAAAAAATACCTCAAAGTGTGAACAAAACATAAGAAAGTAGATATAAAACAAGCATGGAGCATCAAAAAATTTAGATACATTTACGACGTATCAGGCATCCCCAAGCTTAACTCCTGCTCATCCTCGAGTAGGTAAGTGATAAAAAGAATAATTTTTTAGGTGACATGCACCATCACAATCTTGATCAAGATATTTCTAAAGCATTGATAGCTGGGATCAAAGTACTCTAAACATAAGCATGAAAGATAGAGTTCTAACAATAAGACATAGCAACTATGTTGTAACTTGAAAAGGTAGAAACAAAAGATCATGAATAACAATGCATTGAAAGACTTTTGTTTTTTTCACATATAGAAAACATATTAAAAGTGGTATTTAGCTTGTCCTTCATGGTATAGCAAAACATAAATGCATAGGACACCTTCAAAGTTCATAAGGGTGACTAGATACAAATAATTTTAGAACAAGCAATATCAATGTTTACATCGGTTTCGCTGAACCTGTCCCACCCACCCCAGCGGTGATGATAGAGGCATAAGAAGCTTTTGGGTCCACTTTGTCCGTGGAGGCGTCAGAGTTCCAGATCTCAGAAAATCCCAATCCCACCCAGCCCACACCTAACGCGGAGATAGTGGAGAAAGCTGAGCCTAAAGTAGATCTTATGGTGCAAGTCGAATCTGGAGTGGATCTCCCTAGGGGGGCCCAATCTCAGATTGATCTCCCCGTTGAGGTCGAAATCCTGGAGGAGCAAGACAACAACTCTGGTTCCGTCTCTGCCAACGCCGGAACAGATCAACCTTTCTTGAGGCACACATTGAGGCGTTTGATGCTGCAAGACGCCAGCGTGGATGAGATTCTCGATACCATCAGACGTTTCGAGGAAGCCCACGAAGAAAGTCGCAACTACCTTAGGACACACGCATCACACTTCGTCGGATATGTTGGATCCGGATCCGGCTCTGCTGAGGCTGGAGATAATGAAGACTCGGTGCTGGAGGCGATCGGAACAAACACCGACTTATCGGCATCTTCGGATGGTTCCATGACGTCAGCGGATTTCCGAAAGTTCTCCGCGGTGTATGAAGAGGACTACAACTCCAAAGCTGCAGAAGAAGGAGAAGCCATGGATGAAGGATCTAGGGAAAACTCTCCCAAACCATAGGATGACATGGATCTCGGAGCTAATCCCGACGTCCAGATGTCCGAAAGTACTGATCAGAGCTTGACTCCAAGAAACGGACCCAAAGCCGTCTTTGCTACCGGTGCTTCCAAGAAGGCAAAGAAGAAGAAGAAGACTTCGGCAAAAGATCCTTTGGCTGAGGAAGTAGTTGCCGAAGATTATGAAGAAGACTCGGATGGAGCCTTAATCCCAGACAACCCAAAGGGAAACTGCGGCGGATGGATACGTGATAACCGCGGGTGCTCGTAAACTCATCGGAGATGCGTTAACTACGCCAATCCTTACCACTGCAAAGCTTACACCTGCAAAATTGGAAGACATGGCCCAAGCCCTAGAAGCGCGTCGTCAAGTACTCCCGGACAAGGCAAACATCCTCAAGGAAGAGAAGAAGCGCATTGCATCTGCGGAGCAGTTCATCTCTCAGCAGCATCAGAAGACCCGGAAAGGCCCTGTGCGGGCTGACAAATATCCGGAGGTCCACAAGATCCTCTTTGAGGGAGATCTGAGAGCACCTCGGTTTGATAGCAAGGGAGATCTGATGTATTCAACACCAGTGGAAAATACTGCTGCAGCCCGAGATATCCTGGCAAACAATCCAAACCCATATCAAATCCGGTTGGGTGTAAAGCTATTTACCAAGGGGCTAGAGCAACAGAAGGTAGCGAAATCCGGAAGCGGAAAAATGGTCTCCAAATCCGACCAATGTCGCACGGATCCAGCCTGGGATGACATTATGTCTCGACGGGGCCCGGAACAACATCACCATCCCGACCGTCAGGAAGACAACTACTCAAGAACCGGATCTTCAGGGCAACAACACAGATCCACATGTGACTAGAGCAATGTTGCTCCAGCCGCAGAGCGAGACGCGATTACGACACTGGCTCCAAGACACCCTCCCTGACGAGAGTCAAACAATCATAGGGAAGACAAAAAAGAGCAATATCGGGAGGAGGACCGACAAAGGATGCCACCTCCTAGACATACAAGCCATCCGGCTGAACCTCATCGCAGTGGGGAAAATGATGGACGAAGGAACGACAGACACCGTGCTGAGTCAAGCCGGCAGGGGGCTCTTCATAGTCAAGACCCTCCCCGTAACTGGAATAACGATGCTCCGGATGAAGGCCGGCACGTAGTCGGAAACAATCCACCTACACCACCCTCTCCACCAAGCAGCCATCACACCAGCTCTCGAGGAGGCCAAGGAGGGCATCGCGGCAGAGGAGGTGGTGGTAGAAGCAGAAGTCCGGCTCCAAGGCACCGCAACCACAACGAACAACCAAGATGGCATTCTCTGTCACCAAATGACGAGACACCGGATCAACTCTAACATAGAGGCGCGGCGCTACGATAACATTAATATTTATATGGTTCCAAAATTCTTCGGACCGCGCATTCAATAAACACACATCCCGAAAGGATTTGCTATCTCAAGACACATCCAAGCCTACGACGGTGTGACTCGGCTAGATACTTGGCTTCAGGATTTTTTCTAGGCTTGCTGCATCACCAAAGGCGGAAATAGCTTGGTCACGGCCCGGTATCTCCCACTTATGCTAAGGATGACGGCATGATCCTGGCTCAATGAACTTCTAAAAAACACCATTCACAACTGGGATGACATGCAAAGTGTGTTCTTTTGGAATTTCAAAGGCACATATCAGAGGCCCTGTATGGTAGGAGACCTGCAGCGTTGCACCCAGAAAGCCAGAGAAACTTGCCGAGATTACCTCGGACGATGGATCGACACCAAGAACTCCTGTGAAGGAGTAAACGATCAAACTGCGACTGAAGCTTTCATTGCAGGACTCCCAATTGGTTTACTACGCCACCGTTTGAAGTGCGACAAGGTCACTGATCTGGGAGAGATGATAGAGACGGCGAGCAAGTATGCAGATGCCAATGATGACACAGAAGGACTACTAAACATCCTGGATGTACCACAATCGGCAAAACAGCCAAAGCAATAAGCTCAGAAGCGCGAGAACACCTCAGAAGAAAAGCCCAACGTGGAAATAGCGGTTGTCACCACCACTTTCGGGTCTAGAGGACGAAGAGGGTGCGGAGGCGGCCGCGGACGCAGTCGTGGGACATCAAGAGTCCAAGGTATAGGAGACCAGCAACCTGGCAAAACCTACTCTTGGGCCGACATTGCCAATAATCTGTTTGTGCATCACTTATATGCCAACGGGGGCTCGTCCCACACAAACGCTGAGTGTCGTTTCAATGACGACATCAAAAAATACGATTCTGCTGGCTACAGGGCCAAGCAGAAGAAGGGAAAGAAGAATCTCAAAAAAGAAAAGGAGACCAAGGAAGATTCCGACATGGAGGAAGCAGAGCCTTCAAATCCCAAGTCGGATGGAAAGAAGAACTTCCCAATGAAGAAAGACACTTATGCCACTTTCCTTGGGTCTCAGCCAGCTAAGGTCAAGAAAGAAGTTTTGCATGAGCTCAACGCAACTGTTCCGGCTGTCCCTCAATTCTTGGACTGGTCGGAAGTAGCAATCACTTTTGACCGTACTGATAATCTGCCTAAGTTGCACAGGCGAGGAAAATACGCCTTAGTCATCAATCCACTTATTGACGGCTATGGTTTCTCCAAGACTCTCATGGACGGCGGCAGCAGCATCAACATTCTCTATGTTGAAACACTACATCGGATGAGGATCTCGGATACTCAGCTGAATCACAGCTCTGTGATCTTTCACGGAGTTTCCTAGGAAGACAAGCAAATTCCCTGGGATAGATCACTTTGGATGTTATCTTTGAAACTCCAAAGAACTATCGGATGGAAGCACTTTCCTTCGAAGTGGTCTCATTCAAGAGCGCATACCACGCTATATTCGGACGGCCGGCTTACTAGGCCTTCATGGCTCGTCCGTGTTACATTTATAATATGATGAAAATTCCAAGTCCCAAGGGTGTGATCACCATCAGGGGAGACACGAAGAAAGCACGAGAGTGTGAGGACGGAAATGCCGCCTTTGCTGAAGTTGTACTGCATGCGCATGAGTACCAGGAGATCAAGAAGACTATCGACCCGTCCGAGATGCCCGCGATGAAGAAGGAGGTTACAGAGCCGACTCTGGAGTTCAAGGCATCATAAGAGACCAAGACACCTCCATTGAAGGATGATGACCCCTCCAAGGTGACCCAGATAGGTGTAGGTTTAGATAGCGCATAGGAAAGTGTGGTCGTCAAGTTCCTCCAAGCCAATCAAAACATCTTCGCATGGGAGCCATCTGACATGACTAGAGTACCTAGGGAACTTGCCGAGGACTCTCTAAATGTACACCCAAATGCTAAACCTATCAAATAGTCCTTATGATGTTTCGGCGATGAAAAGCAAAAAGCAATAGCTAAGGAACTAGCCTGACTTGAGTTAGCCGGATTCATAGAAGAGGTCATCCACACTAAGTGGTCGGCCAATCCTATAATGGTCCCTAAAAAGGACACTACTGAATTAAAGTTGGGTGCTGATTATACCGCCTTGAACAAGGCTTGTCCCAAAGATCCGTTCGCTATGCATAGAATTGATCAAGTTATCGATTCTACGGCAGGCTCGGAACTCCTATGTTTTCTCGACGCATATTCCGGTTATCACCAAATCCGGATGAAGGAATCATACAAAGTCAAAAATTCATTCATAACCCCCTTCGGAACCTTCTATTTTGTTACGATGCCCTTTGGGCTCAAGAACGCAGGAGCTATGTACCAGCGCACTATGTAGCGTTGCCTCCACGATCAAATCGTACGCAATGTACATGCATATGTGGATGACATCGCGGTGATGTCCAAAAAGAAGGAAACCTTAATTTTCTACTTAGAGGAAACATTCACTAATCTACGCAAATACAACATAATGCTTAATCCGAAGAAGTGTTTTTTCGGAATACTAGCCAGCAAATTGTTAGGTTTCATCGTGTCTCAAAGGGGAATAGAGGTGAACCGTGACAAAATTAAGGCTATACTCAATATTTCCAGGCCAACTCGCCTGAAGGATGTTCAAAGACTAACTGGTTGTATTGTTGTAGTCAGTCGGTTTGTAAGCCAGCTTTGTGAAAGAGCCACACCACTCTACAAGCTCCTAAAAAAGACTAAAAAGTTCGTTTGGACTAATGAAGCTAAAGCTCCAGTACAAGACCTGGAAGTAGTACTTTCATCCACTCTTGTCCTTGCAGCACCGGAACCTTGCGAACCAATTTTGCTCTATCTCGCTGCGATAAACAGAGTCATCAGTGTCTTCATGGTGGTCAAAAGAAGAGATGAAAAGCAGGAACACTTGGTTCAACGTCTGACTTATTACCTTAGTGAAGTCCTATCTGAATCGAAACAGCGGTATCCGCACTATCAAAAGCTGGCTTATGGTGTGTTCTTTGCATCTCGGAAGTTACGACATTACTTTCAGGAGCATCAAATTACCGTGGTGAGCACAACTCCCATGAGAGACATAATTAACAACAGCGACACTACAGGACGTTTCACAAAATGGGGAATACAACTTTCAGCTTTCGACATTGAGTACAAACCTCATACAACAATTAAATCCCAAATCCTCGCTAACTTTGTCGCTGATTGGACAGAGACAATGGAAAATATGACCCTCCTAGAGTCGGAATACTGGACCTTGCATTTTGACGGGTCTAAAGTGCTCGGGGGCTGGCGTGGTGCTCAAATCACCCCAGGGAGATAAGCTTTTCTATGTGTTGCACATCCCCTTCATGGCAACAAACAACATTGCCGAATATGAAGCATTGTTGCATGGAATCCGGATTGCCAAGGATATCAACATCCGATGACTCATGTGTTATGGAGATTCGGATCTTGTTACTCAATAAGTGTCAGATATTTTTAATGCAAATAAACACATGGCAGCATATAGGGTTGTCGTGGATGAACTATCTAAATCATTCGAAGGGTTTGAAGTTCAACACATCCGTTGAACAGAAAACAAGGAAGAAGACGCACTATCTCGGATAGGTTCTGCGTGGATAAAGGTCTCGAATGGCGCTTTTTTGGAACACCTTAGAATTCCCTCTATCGCAAAAGTTGATGAGGAGTATCTGACCAAATCCGACTCACCATTAGTAGCAGTTTTGGTTGTCATTCTCAGCTAGACTCAACCCTACCTTGATTTCTTGGTAGGCGGAAAATTACCCGAAGACGAGGTTCTGAGCCGGCAGAACGTCCGACGAGCAAAAACCTATACAAATAAGTGGTGAGCTCTATAAGAGGAGTGTATCTACGGGTTTTTAGCGCTGCGTATCTCCAGAAGAAAGAGTGGAAATCCTAAGGGAAATTCACGAAGGCGAATGTAGTCATCACGCTGCAGCCAAATCTTTAGTGGCAAAAGCTTTCAAGCACGGATTTTTCTGGCTTACAGCCAAGGCAGACGCTGAAGGGCTGGTCAAGACGTGCAAAGGCTGCCAAAAGTATGCTAAACAAGCTCATGTTCTGGCTGATCAGCTGCGAACAATACTTATAACATGGCCTTTCGCGGTCTAGGGGCTTGACATGGTAGGACCATTTAAACGGGCTCCAAGTGGATTTACTCACCTCTTAGTGATGGTGGATAAGTTCACAAAATGGATTAAGGCTAAACCCGTCACAAGTTGTGATGGACCAATAGCCGAAAGATTTGTCGAGGATGTTATAATCCGATACGGTTATCCGCATAGTATTATCATGGACAACGGGAGTAACTTTTCTATGGGAGAACTTACCGATTTCTGTGATAAACAAAATATCCGGCTTGACACTGCGTCAGTCACACATCCACAAGCTAATGGACAAGTTGAAAGAGCAAATGGTTTAATCCTACAAGGCCTCAAACCAAGACTCGAAGCACCACTTCATCATGTTGCGGGGGCTTGGGCAGATGAATTACCATCTGTGATATGGAGCTTGATTACAACTCCGAACAGGTCAACTAGATACACACCTTTCTTATTGGTCTATGGTGCAGAAGCATTTGTTCCTAGTGATTTAATTCATACTTCTCCCCGAGTTGCTATGTATATCGAAGAGGATGCTGAAATTTCTCGACAAAATGATCTTGATTTAATCGAAGAAGTTCACGTCGTGGCTGAGATATGATCAACAACCTATCAGCAGAAGTTACGCAACTATCATAGCCAGAGAGTCAGAAACCGGTATTTCAATAAGGGCGATTTGGTTCTCCGGCTTGTGTAGAAAAGAAAGCACAAACTTTCCCCAGTATGGGAAGGGCCTTTTTTAGTTAGTTCAGTATTGCACAATGGTTCTTACTATCTAATTGATATGTTACCAGTCAAAGAAAGACTTGGTACTAAGAAGAGAAAGAGAGCTAGAGGTAGTACAGACCTGGAAGAATTAGACATACCGTGGAATATTGCTCAGCTACGTCCCTTTTATTTTTTAAATTACTTTCTTTGTAATCATATATGTGTACATGTTCAGTGAGAAATAAAGTATTGGTTGCCTCAATATTTTCTGAGAAGTTTTATATTACCATTTTATTTCCAAATGATCATGTCACAATCAAAAATCCTAGAGTACTTAAAAGTACTTTATGCTCATGTTTGTTATGGTTAGATTTCCGATACAAAAAATGCTACCTTCGGGTATAAATCTAAATTTTCTAGTATATGCTTGGGTTCTTTATCTGATTGCCGGATGCGGGCATTTTCTGAGTATTGAATTGTTGGTACTAGAAGCCAGCTTTGTTTCCGAGTTTAAACTGGTTTAGCAATTGAGCTCCGTTGCTCGGCAAAGTTTCCGTGTTGAAGGTTGGCCGGCTCACGAAAGGGACGAGGCGGATAGCTAGATAAGTGATAAGTATAGACAAAACAAAAGTGCTTATGTAAAATTTTAGTTACGTCAAAATAAAGCCAAAAGTTCTAAAAAAAAGTCAAAAGCATAAGTACTTGCAAATCTTAGCACTAGTAAAAATATTATACTACTTATTACAATCCAATTGTTTAAAAATAACACATTGTTTTTTCTGGTGCTCTATAGTGCAGGAGGAGAGGTAGGAGATGCCGGCTCACTAGAGACATCGCCTTCGCCATGATATCTTTTCGAGACAGGCAAATCGGATTTGGTTTGCTCGTCGTCGGAAACTTCAGTTGTTTCTTCGGCAGGCGGAGGAGGTGTTTACACGCAAGTGAAGAAAGGAGTGTCGTAGCTGGTCAGATCAACTACATGACATCCATAACTAGAGAAGGAGTCCATGATGCCCTTGACGTTCTGCTCCTTCTCGTCTTCATCCACAGTTGAATAACCCCTGGTTACTTGCCAGATCTCCATGTTCCATAGTGGCTCATAACCATGGTAAGGGCATTCTGTGCTGCGGTTCGCGCATAGGACATGTTCCAATCTTGGATGAGCTGGGGCATCTCCTTTGCCTTGTCTCGCACCTCAAAGGCGGACATTCTATTCATGTCTAGAACTTTGAGAACTTCGCCAATATCCTCCAATGACTGGCGGAAATCGTGAAGCAAGTCGCCGACTTTGGTAAGCCGGCTGGTGCGAGACTCGGTGGAGGAAGAATCCAGTAAGTTCAAAGGAGCTGCATATACAAAAGCAAAGTTAGACTAATATCCGGATTCCTAAGAATTGGAAATAAATAAAGGTCAGAGACAGGAAAATTACCGAAGATGGCATCGTCAACTTTTGTCTTCTCCGCTCGAAGACTCTAGAGTTCATCCTAGAGAGCTTGGGTGATGTCCTTTTCTCTGAAAAACTCATCATTGAGGTCTGAGATTCTCTGATCCTAGATTGCAATCCTTCGATCACACTCTTCGGTGGCCATGTTAGAGGATTCAAGAACGCTAGCAATGCTGCGCTCATGGTCTGCCTTAAGCTTATTTAGCTCCCGCCGTAAGTCAGCATTTTCCACCTCTAGGATGTTGAAATTCTCGGCCTCTTCAATCATTTGACATGACTGCTTCACTAGTTTTGTAAGCAAAAGAAAAACAATCGAATAGACATTCGACTATCAAGCAAAAATAGCAAGGATAGGGACTGAAATGATTACCTTCGGTCTCATCCTTGGAAACCTTCAGTTGAGCATTTTCAAGCCAGAGAGCTCTGATCTCTCTCCGCTTATTGCAAATATTTTTTAATAATTCCTGGTTATAAGCATTAACTTTCTATAAGTCAGAATAGTAACCAGAGTCAGAAGTCTACTAAA
Organism: Avena sativa; assembly: GCA_916181665.1. Taxonomy (NCBI): domain Eukaryota; kingdom Viridiplantae; phylum Streptophyta; class Magnoliopsida; order Poales; family Poaceae; genus Avena; species Avena sativa. Next base: position 618,450,253 of record OV702288.1, on the reverse strand, counting down.
GACTCGGGCTAATATTTTAACTAAGTTAAATATCAGCACGAGCCTTGGGGGCTACACTAGTTTGTTCTTTGGCATCCTATGAAAGCATAAATCCAGATTTTCCTATCCAACTTCATGCTTGGGGGCTAGAGGATATGATATGAAATAAAGTAAAAGATAAAGTCAAATTCCGACTTACATAATGTTCATGGGTCAACTTCTTTAGACTCGTGTTCACCTCAGAAGAAACCTTCTCGGCGAGAGTCAGCGGGATCATTGGTGGTGACAGAGCCATGCCGGCCTTTAGCTTGTCATCCCGAAGACGAACTTGATCAAGAAGCTCAGAGAGTTTTACGTCCTCTACTTCTTGAGCCTCTTCCTCAGCAGTGATGTTCCGGCTCTCTAAACATTCTTGAGCTAGCCTCTGGATTTCTTCCATAGTTTTCCGAGTAATACCTAGTTCGGTAAGACCCGGATTGCTTAGGAGGTTATCGGCAAAAACTTCTGCTGAGGGATCATTACCCTTTGAGGGTTCACCCTTATCAATTGCCGAATCACCCATGCTGATGTTGGTCTGTGAACCAAGGTTCGCTGGCTTAGAATGCTGAGCTGTATCTTCTGCAACATGCGGAGATGGAGTAATCTCCAGTGTTGTAGAATGCTTTGGGGAGGACGCCTGCTGGGTGTCGTGCGGCGTGCCCCTGCTGTTGGCAGGCAGCTTGCTCCGCCTGGAGTAGTTGGGGTCCCCCTGCATCTGCTGGTTGGCGTCAGCCTTCTCGTCCACCATGCGGAGGAGCTCCTGCACGCGAGCGTGCTGGCGGGCTCACTCCTCGCCCTCCAGACTGGGCAGTTCCTCTGCCGTGGCTCGTGTCGCGCGCAGGTTCTTGATGGGCGTGCTGTAGGTGGGCCGGATGAGGGCGGGTGCGGGATCTGCCTCCCCATCCTTTTCCATCCTACCGCCTAGCTCAAGCCTTGACGTCGCACCTGGCCGCGCCGGCTCGGCTCCGCGGTAGCCGGAGTGAAGCCGTGCGCGCGGTCGTACTCGTGCCGGGTGATCTCGAGTTGCTTGTGGGCTGCCGCCAGCTCCATGGCCTCCTGGAGGAGGATCTGTATCTCCATGGAGAAGTTGGCCTCCGTCTCCTCCGGGTTATCCCCGAGGTTAACCAGCGTCAGGAGCCGATCAATGGCATCCTCCACCGGGTTCCGAGGCTACGGAGGGGCAGAAGTCGCAACCTCGTCCATGCCTCGCTCCCGTGGCTGGCGGGGGTGAGAGCTGGAGCCGGCCATCATGACCTCCACGCCGCAGGATGCGACCGAGGCGCTACCACCTGGATGCGGCAGCTCCGCGACAGAGACGATTTCCTTAGGGAAACACTCCGGAACGGTGGCGACGTAGACAGGGAGGTCGCCAAATAGCAGGATGGTGTCGTTCGCCGGGAAGGAGGTTCCGGCAAAGCAGGAAGCGTTGTCGATGACACAGTCGAATTTGCCGAGCGTGAGCACCAGGCCGGAGGCCACGCGCTCACCGGATGAAGTGCGGGGTCCCGTGCGGAACGTAACTCCGGTCGAAGCCATCTAGCCCCACGGTGGGCACCAACTGTCGTTGTATTGGGAACGATAGTACCTGAAGAGGTGAGATAGCGGTGTGGGGACTAGCAGGGAAGCTATCGACAGCGTCCGCAGGCGGGATTGGATACAAGCGAGCATAGCTGGACGCAGGAAGTACTCAGGTTCGAAGCCCTCGTGGTGAGGTAAAGCTCCTACTCCTGCCGGATCTGACTATGTGGGATATACGAACTACAAGTGCTCCTCGAGCTATATTCTCTAGCTACTGCCTTAAATGCAATGAGACCAACCTTTCTACTGAGGCCATGCCTCTCCTTATATAGGCAGAGAGGCAACGGTCTCACTGGCCAGTCCATGACGGGCCCCACAGGGGGGTCCCAGCCGGCTGGTCATCTACAATATCCGGTATGGTATGTCACATCGGAGTACGAGTGGTATGGCTGTCGTAGACACAGTGGACGCCGTGCGAGCCTATTGTCAGCATCGGGCCACTGTTCCTGCATCACCCCGCAAAGTATTCAGTATGGTCGGGTAGTTGCCGGTCTTGTCATCGTACAGGGCGTACCGTGCACTGATACGCACGTCGTCCTGTCTCGTTGATTGGTTTCGGCTACGTCGCCGTAGCCGGCTACTTCTTGCTGATCCGGCTACCATGCGATAGTCGGCCTGTCTTGCCTTGTCCGGCTGCCTCTGGTCAGCCGGACGCGATCCGACTGCTTAGTTTCTTGTCCGGTTGGGGTGCCTGGGGATCATCCCCCTGACAGGCGATGTGGCAAGCGAAGTCAATTTTAACTTTGACTATCGCAGTGGCTTTGCCGAGATTCCCTTCCCCTTGCTCTTGGTGAGCTATTTAACTCTGAGGAAATAATAGAACAAGATCATTACGCTTCAAAAAGAATGAGAAATAAAATGCAAAGACCTTGTGAGGAAAGTTACCTCTTCACAATGGGCACTTCTTTTGTGCCAATAGACACGGTCGGAGTCTTACGCTTTCGGGTAAGCGCCTCCGATAGTGCAATCAGTTCTTCATCATCCCGAGAGAGCTCGGGAGGATATCCCTCAAGAGGAGCAAACTCCAACTCAGGGCGGTCAGCAAGCTGAAAGAAGAATTACCTCAGTATTGCAAAAAGACACAACAATGTATAGATGAACACATATTCGAGTAATTGTTGGAAAACTTACTGGTGTCACGGGATCATCAGTTGTATGCATATCCAAGGAAAGCTCCGGAATCTTCCTCTCGATCTGCTCCTTGATCAACCATTTGATATGGGACTCGTAGTCCTTTGTTCGAATAAGATTTGGAGCAGATCCGGAGAGAATCTGTCTTGCTCTTGGTGACTGAGTGCATAAGTTGGTCACCATGATGTTGGAGAGGCTGGATCTGGCGCGCCAGCCAGCAATGGATCAAATCGGATCCTTTTAGACCCTTATGCTTCATCAATTATATGATCCGCCTCTTAGCAAGAAGCAGATCGTTAGTGAGAGCCGGAGCATCCGCGTCCTAGGACTCTTGGGGCGTGGCAGCGCCGTCGAAGAAAGCCGGCAAAGCAGTTTCTTTGCTGGGAGCCAGTCTGTCCTTATGATAAAAGAACATGGACGACCATTTCTTCACAGACTCACTAGCCTTAATCCTAGGATAGACATGTTCTCTCCTAATAGAAAAGCTAAGAGTCCCGGTAATGTAAGGATTACCGGAAGTGATGGAATTTCTCCGAGTATGGAAATAATACTGGAAAAGAAGAAGACTCGGACAAATGCCGAGATACCCCTCACACAAAGATGCATATGCACTCATTTCTAAAAGTGAGTTTGGGGGGAGAATGTGGAGTTGCACTCCATAGTGATCTATAACCTCGGAGAAGAAATCTAAGGGAGAAAAACTCAAACCTCTATCAAGGTGGGTGCCAAAGTGCACTCGCTCGTCGGTGTTGGGGGTGGGGATGGTTTGTCCAAAACCGCTCCACCAGTCGCCGGCGTGGAGGAGGCCTTCCTTCTCGACGACACAGAGCATATCATCGTCAAGGGCGTAGGGGATCCAAACCCCACAGAAGTTCTACTTCTTCGTTGCTGCAGAGGATGTCGCCGCCGTGCCAGAGGATGAAGTCTCAGCCATTCTGTGGGCGGTGGTGACCTAGGATGGGCGGCGCTGTGGGCTTTGGGGGAAGCAGAGGAGCTTTTTCGCAGGAAGCATCGAGAGGAAGGAGGAGGCACTAGCATTGGTAAGGAAGAAGGAAGGGATCTTGACCCCTTATATCCCTCACCTGCGCTAAGATTCATGCAAGATAAACAGTAACTGTACCACGTGTCATGGAAGGAGCTGGGTAACCTCCTTGCGAGGATTACACCGCCTCGATGTTCGCGCACGCATTAAAATGATGCCTCGGTTCCGCACAAGGCGGGCCCACCAACGGTCATGTTGTCAGGAATGTCTAGCAGTGACGTGACTTGACCTTGACTGATGTCATGTTACGTCAGAGACCATGTTCCGGCTTAAGTTTGAATTTCAAGATGGAAACTGGAATAATGTACTCATAGGTATGACTCGCTTTGAGACTCGGATCCTAATACTTTCTTTTGAAGTTTCAGGAACCCTTCAAGATTCTACAAGCCGAAGATGGATCAAGCTAGACGATGATGAAATCCGACTCTAGATCTTGGAGGCTTCTGGGGGCTACTATTGGGGATATACTTTCCGGGTATCCTCATTGTGCCTCACTGACCAGGGTGGCCCACTTTGGGTTAGAGCTTTGCTTCATGGCGGCCCAGTCAGGGAGAAGAGACGGAGTCCAGTCCGTCTATAGGAAGGCCCAGAAGACTTACCGACATAGGCATGTAGTGTTACTTGTATTTCAAGATGTACTCTGTAACCGACTCTTAGTCATAGCCGGATAGGTCTCTCCTGTAAACCCTAGGCCGGATATCTATATAAGCCCTCCTAGGGACCAGCCTTTAGGGCACCCCACAATAGTCTACAATCTCAACTCGCATAGGCGAAACCCTTGTAACCCATATCCGGCTCTGCCATATTACTGGATTGCTAGCAGGAGTAGGATTCGTCGAAAGCCGGCAGATTCGAACCTGGGTAAACTTGTGTGCTCACCGTCCCGAAACACCATACATCTCACACCCCTCTCTTCCACACGCCTCGAGGACCCCCTCATGGCGTACTTGTCATCCTTCTAACGACAAGCTCCTCTTCCAAAAAGGGAAGTGGTAATGAGGATTATAGTGAGGTCTCTCACCTATACTCACCTGATCCACCGATCCCTCACCCTCATATAAACAATAGGGTGATCCACCGAAGCTTTGTGCATTTTCTTTTAATCAATGGCATTTTTTGATGAAATCTCATGTGTGTAGTTCATCCATTGAGTTGTGGAATATTATAGAGGTTGGACTCCATGTTGCGGATCCAACCAATATGACTCAAAGAGAAGTTATTGACAGCCAACTCAATGCCACTACCTTACACATGATACAACTAGGTGTGGGTCCCAAGGACATGCCACATATTGAACATCTCGGCACCGCCAAGGAATCTTTGAACGCCCTCACCGAGTTATTCATCGGAAATGAGAGCATGAGAAGAAATAGGTATGATGATCTAAGTAATAAAGCAGAAGGCTTCTACATGATGGATGGTGAGGATCATGAAGATATGTATAGAAGACGCAAGTACACTGCTGATACGTTGCTAACGTATCCATAATTTTTGATGTTCCATGCTTGGTTTTATCTACTTTCTTATGTTTTGTTCCAACTTTGGAGTACTTTCTATACACTTTCTTGGACTAACCTATTAACAAGAGCCACAGTGCCAGCTGCCTATTTTCTGCTATTTTTGGTTCCAGGAAAGTCAGAAAATAAATATTCTCGGAATTGGACGGGACAAAAGCCAAAGTCAGTTTTTCACCGAGGGACACAAGGAGCCAGAGTACGAGACGGAGAGGGGCTAGGGGGCCGCCACACCACCTGGCCGCGCGGCCCAGCCTGGCCCGCACCAAGGGGTGGTTTGGCGGCCTCCGGCACCCCCTCAGCCTCCTCTTTCGCCTATAAGATGCCTCCGATACTATTTCAGATTGATTATTGAGATGCTATTTCAGATTGATTATTGATTCTACCGTGTCTTTGTTATTTGTGATATTGCATGCTTTCCGTTGTTAGTAGCTATCTTGGCCAAGTAGTTACTAGCAACTCCAAGAGTTAGTATTTATGCTCGATAGTGGGTTCATGCCTCTAGTAATCTGGGGAACTGACAGAAATCTCTAAGGTACTAGATGTGTTGTTGCTACTAGGGAGAAAACAACAATCCTTTGTTCATAGAACAATCGTATTGTTTACTTTACACGCAATGCATAATGCAATTATCTATTGCTTGCAACTTAATACTGGAGGGGGTTCAGATGATAACCTGAAGGTGGATTATTAGTCATAGATGCAGTTGGATTACGGTCTATGTATAATGTTGTAATGCCCAATCAAATCTCAAAGGAGTCAAGATGAGTAGTATATGCATGTATGCTTTCTCGATGTTTGTCAATTGCTCCACTGTAATTTGTTCACCCAACATGTCATCTATCTTAAGGACAGCCACCACTAGTGAACTATGGACCCCGGTCCTTTCTTTTATCATTAATCTACAATTGTTTACTGCTTTCTGTTTACATGCTGGCATGGTGCTCAAATCACCCCAAGGAGATAAGCTTTTCTATGTGATGCACATCCCCTTCATGGCAACAAACAACATTGCCGAATATGAAGCACTGTTGCATGGAATCCGGATTGCCAAGGATATCAACATCCGATGACTCATGTGTTATGGAGATTCGGATCTTGTTGCTCAATAAGTGTTAGATATTTATAATGCAAATAAACACATGGCAGCATATAGGGTTGTCGTGGATGAACTATCTAAATCATTCGAAGGGTTTGAAGTTCAACACATCCGTTGAACAAAAAACAAGGAAGAAGACACACTATCTCGAATAGGTTCTGCGTGGAAAAAGGTCTCGAATGGCGCTTTTTTGGAGCACCTTAGAGTTCCCTCTATCGCAAAAGTTGATGAAGAGTATCCAACCAAATCCGACTCACCAATAGTAGCAGTTTTGGTTGTCATTCTCAGCTGGACTCAACCCTACCTTGATTTCTTGGTAGGCAGAAAATTACCCGAAGACGAGGTTCTGAGCCGGCAGATCGTTCGACGAGCAAAAACCTATACAAACAAGTGGTGAGCTCTATAAGAGGAGTGTATCTAGGGGTTTTTAGCGCTGCGTATCTCCAGAAGAAAGAGTGGAAATCCTAAGGGAAATTCACGAAGGCGAATGCAGTCATCACGCTGCAGCCAAATCTTTAGTGGCAAAAGCTTTCAAGCACGGATTTTTCTGGCTTACAGCCAAGGCAGACGCTGAACGGCTGGTCAAGATGTGCAAAGGCTACCAAAAGTATGCCAAACAAGCTCATGTTCTAGCTGATCAGCTGCGAACAATACTTATAACATGGCCTTTCGAGGTCTGGGGTGTGACATGGTAGGACCATTTAAACGGGCTCCAAGTGGATTTACTCACCTCTTAGTGATGGTGGATCAGTTCACAAAATGGATTGAGGCTAAACCCGTCACAAGTTATGATGGAGCAATAGCCTAAAGATTTGCCGAGGATGTTATAATCCGATACGGTTATCCGCATAGTATTATCATGACAATGGGAGTAACTTTTCTATGGGAGAACTTGCCGAATTCTGCGACAAACAAAATATCCGGCTTGACACTGCGTCAGTCACACATCCACAAGCTAATGGACAAGTTGAAAGAGCAAATGGTTTAATCCTACAAGGCCTCAAACCAAGACTCGAAGCACCACTTCATCATGTTGCGGGGGCTTGGGTAGATGAATTACCATCTCTGATATGGAGCTTGAGAACAACTCCGAACAGGTCAACGGGATACACACCTTTCTTATTGGTCTATGGTGCAGAAGCATTTCTTCCTAGTGATTTAATTCATACTTCTCCCCGAGTTGCTATGTATATCGAAGAGGATGCTGAAATTTCTCGACAAAATGATCTCGATTTAATCGAAGAAGTTCACGTCGTTGCTGAGATGAGATCAACAACCTATCAGCAGAACTTACACAAGTATCATAGCCAGAGAGTCAGAAACCAGTATTTCAATAAGGGCGATTTGGTTCTCCGGCTTATGCAGAAAAGAAAGCACAAACTTTCCCCAGTATGGGAAGGGCCTTTTTAGTTAGTTGAGTATTGCACAATGGTTCTTACTATCTAACTGATATGCGACCAGTCAAAGAAAGACTTGCTACTAAGAAGAGAAAGAGATCTGGAGGCAATATATACCCGGAAGAATTAGACATACCGTGGAATATTGCTCAGCTACATCCCTTTTATCTTTAAAATTACTTTCTTTGTAATCATATATGTGTACATGTTCAATGAGAAATAAAGTATTGGTTGCCTCAATATTTTCTGAGAAGTTTTATATTACCATTTTATTACCAAATGATCATGTCACAATCGAAAATCCTAGAGTACTTAAAAGTACTTTATGCTCATGTTTGTTATGGTTAGATTTCCAATTCTAAAAATGCTACCTTCGGGTATAAATCTAAATTTTCTAGTCTATGCTTGGGTTCTTTATCTGATTGCCGGATGCGGGCATTTTCCGAGTAATGAATTGTTGGTACTGGAAGCCAGCTTTGTTTCCGAGTTTAAACTAGTTTAGCAATTGAGCTCCGTTGCTCGGCAAAGTTTCCGTGTTGAAGGTTGGCTGGCTCACGAAAGGGACGAGGCAGATAGCTAGATAAGTGATAAGTATAGACAAAACAAAAGTGCTTATGTAAAATTTCAGGCACGTCAAAATAAAGCCAAAAGTTCTAAAAAGAAGTCAAAAGCATCAGCGCTTGGAAATCTTCGCACTAGTAAAAATATTATACTACTTATTACAATCCAATTGTTTAAAAATAACACATTGTTTTTTTCTGGTGCTCTATGGTGCAGGAGGAGAGGTAGGAGCTGCCGGCTCACTGGAGACATCGCCTTCGCCATGATATCTTTTCGAGATAGGCAAATCGGATTTGGTTTGCTCGTCATTGAAAACTTCAGTTGTTTCTTCGGCAGGCGGAGGAGGCGTTTACATGCAAGTGAAGAAGGGAGTGTCGTAGCTGGTCAGATCAGCTACATGACATCCATGACTAGAGAAGGAGTCCATGATGGCCTTGACGTTCTGATCCTTCTCGTCTTCATCCACAGTTGAATAACCCCTGGTTACTTGCCAGATCTCCATGTTCCATAGTGGCTCATTGTTGGGTCCGCAGCATAGAAAACAAAAAATTTCCTACGGTGTGAACTACACGCCAAGATCTATCTACTAGGTAAAAAGCAACGGGTGGACATAATCCATGGAGAACTTACCCTCGAAGACAACGAGCTTTGTTAACGAGTAGGAACTCGTGGTTGATGTAGTCGTACACTTGCCGATCTCAAGATCGTGATGAAGTCCAGCAGGTCCGGCTCCAGCACGTCCATCAGATCCAGCTCCAGCATCACCAAGTCCAGCACAGCAAAGCAGCGGTGCATCCGTGATCGCACACACGTCCGGTACCCCGACAACTTCCGTCCCTCGCTCCAGCAAAGCAGCAGAAGCAGCAACTCCTTTCCAGATAAAGCCACCGGGAACATGTATCTCGCTAATCCGAGACCATGGGGGAATAATACTAGAGGGGGAGAGAGATCCTTCACAAGGAGGTGTGTGTATGAAGGTGTGAGAGGGGGGCCTTTTATAGGAGGAGGTGAGGGTACCCCTCCCCATGGCCGGCGCCCCAAGGGGTGACCCCTCACCTTCTCATTCATGTGGTGGTAACTCCCTCCACATAAATTTTCCCCTTCACATTCTCTTTTAAAGTCCCCACTTTAAATGCATTAAATTTCTCCAAATTTAATGCTCTCTCATTTAATAAAACTCTTTTATTATTTTTTATTCAGAATTTTGTTAATTACTTTAATTAACAAACATTCACATAAAACCCCCTGCAACATTTCAATATTACATGCAGAACCAATTTCAGCATTTTCACCCAAAACAGTTTCGGTGTCTATTGAAATAATTCCAGCGCTTTCTTAAATCTTTATCTGAAACATATTTGCTCCAAATGGTGTCGGTATCCCTTAAGTGTGTCACCCTACGGTTCGCGAATAATGCAGACATGATCGAGACCCCTCTCCGATCAATAATCAGCAGCGGGACCTGGAGATCCATACTGACTCCTACACATTCAACGATGACTTCTGTGATCGTGAGAACCTTTAACGCTAGTAGCTAAATCCCTTTGTCCCGCGATATATTACATGTCCGAGATTCGATCATCGGTATCTCCATACCTAGTTTGATCTCGTTACCGACATGCACTCATTTCTCGTTCCCGTGATATAACATTCTAGTGATCACATCACTTGCTTGCAAGCTATTTCAATGTGATATCACCGAGAGGGTCCAGAGTATATCTATCCGTCATCGGGATGGACAAATCCCACTCTTGATCCATGAGCCTCAAGATAACACCTTCGTAGCACTGAACCCACCTTTATAGTCACCCTGTTATGGTGTGATGTTTGATGTTATCAAGATACTCTTCCGGTGTTAGCAATTAACATGATCTCATGGTCTAAGGATAAAGATTACTTTGTATGATGTTACAGCAATATAAACATAATGACTTTGATCGTAATGCTATACTTCGGATGAATGTTCATCACATCATTCCACCAATGGTGTGACCTTGTTATTAACAACACCCAATGTCCATGATCAGGAAACCTTGATCATCTTGTTAATCAACAAGCTAGTCTATAAGAGAGTCATAACTAGGAACCCTTTTTGTTTATTAAACACACATGTATTGATGTTTCTGATCAATACAATTCTAGCATGTAAAATAAACATTTATCATAAACATAGAATAAGATAATAACCACTTTATTATTGCCTCTCGGGCATGTTCCCTTCAGTCTCCCACTTGCACTAGAGTTAATAATCTAGTTTGAAAAACTTTGTGTATTGAATACCTATGGCTTTCTGGTGTTGCATATACGCTATTGCTAGTGGTTAACATAATCTCTGGATCTGACAGTTTCAGGTCCGTGTGTATTTGCATGTCTCTACGTCTCTACGCATCACTCATTCTCAAATGAGATGGCATTGTATAGATTTCGTCCTTTGGTGAGACCTTTAGTTCGTTCGGGTTAAAATATGTTGATATTATTGTCACACAATATATCTTCATAGTATTAGCCCACTTTAAACCACACCTAGTTTGATAACAAACTACTTAACACAAATGCCCTCCTTTGCTGCTACTATAGCAGTCATATACTTAGCCTTTTTGTTGTAGTATCCGTCACAATGTCTCAACTTTGGAACTCATCCAAATCCATCATGGAACATCCTTTCCATTATATTGTGCCACCCATAGTCTAAATTGAGATAAATTTAATTTGTATCTTGTGACAAAACTAGTATCAATGTAACACTTTACAATGAACTACCTTTAACTATTTGTCACTTATACATTATATATTCTTAGTTCTTCAAAAGCTCATAAGAATATCTTTACTATTGACCAATGATCATCTTATGAATCATTCTGGTATATGCTCATAACATTTAGAGCATAGGACATTCTGGATATATACATATTGGTATAATCGATCAAAATCTTCATGTGATTTTACTCACCAAGTGTTGAAACACTTGAATCTTGATACAATCCTTTCCATGCAGCAAGAACCTTTCTTGTTGTTTCCATATTGAACCCTTTCAATATCTCATATATGTATGTCTGGCACAACCATATTAGCGTCTTAATCTATCCATATAGATATTGATGCCTAATATTCCGGGTTTGCCCAAGTCTTTCATCGAAATCTTATTTTAATGAAATTATTAACTTGTGTCAATACAAGATACATTATTTCCAATCAACAATATGTCCTCTACATAATGTATTAGAAATATGTCTCAGCACTCCCACTTAATTTCTTGCAAATGCAAGCATCTTCATCATCTCCGATGAATTTAAACTCTTTTAACAGTTTCATCATGGTGAAGATTCCAACTCCGCTATGCTTACTTCAACTATTGAAGTTTACATGCCCTTTTAGCACCCTTTGAATTAACAAAACCCTTCGGACCATGTCATGTACATGTCCTAGGTTACCGTTCTATTAGAAGAACCTTGTTTTGTTTATTCAACTACCATATACCAAATTATATTTAGTGGTTGCTACATTAATCCGTCAAGACTATATATCGCTATGAAAGATCAAATCTTGTCATAGTCAACTCCTTGAACATTGTCATAAACTTCTTTCCGACATGTCGACTATTTCATAGATGTTAAACATCCATGTATTATTTCTTTATAGATCCAAACACGACTGATAGGCTTCACGCCTTTCCGGAGGGTCTTCCAAGTTCAGAAACTTGTTTTCTTGTGTATGGATACTATCACGGATTCTATGACTTCTAGTCATTTTATGGAGTCAGGGCCCATCATCGCTTCTTTGCATGTAGTCGGTTCATCATTGTCAAAACAATAATGACTTGCTTATCAAATCTTACTATTTGATTCTTACCGACCCACACGGTTCAATAGGAACTCTAATCTCCGAGATCACACCCTTTGTAATCACGGGAGCCATGAGCATTTTGGCCGCCACCGGGACACTTTCCGGCGCTGCGCTACTTAGCACATATAGCTAAGGTTCAACAACCTTATCAAAGTTCTATTGTCCTCCCACTTAACTTTTCACGAAAAATTCCTTCTCAAGAAACTTGACGTTCCAAGTAACATACTCGTTTGTCCTCGGTGTTATGGAGAAATTCCCAACAAATTCTTTGGGATAACCTACAAAGACGTGCTTATCCGACTTTGGTTGTAAACATTTTACTTATGCATAGCATACCAAAATTTAAGAAAAGACAATTCGGGTTTCATCCCAAACCATAACTCATATGGTGTCATTTCAATGGATCACGATGGTGCTCTTTTCAGTGTAAAAGCGGTAGTCTCTAAAGCTTGAATCCTTAAAACATAATGGTAGGTTTGTAAATGACACCCTTGATCTTACCATGTCAAACATGGTTTGATTTTATCTCTCGAATATGCCATACTCCTATGGTTTATCGGGAAACACAAATCATGGAACAATTCCTCAAGTCTTAGGTGTTTTTGCTAAACATGTAACTCAAATATCTTCCTTTATGATCGAATCATAAACTCTTTATTTTCTTGTTACAATGATTTTCCACTTCTTCTTGAAAGTCTTTGAACAATTTTCAAATGTTTCATACTTCTTCCTTATTAAGTAAATATACAGATATATTCACTCAAATTTTCGGAGAAAACATATGAAGCAAAAAGATCCATCGCATATGGCTACACATAATGGACTATGCACATCAGCATGCACAATTTCGAATAAGCTAGTCATCCGTTCCTCTCTGGTCTATGGACGGAGTTTCAATTATCTCGAGGAAAGTCTCAGATGCGTCAATTGATCAAAATCAAAGACTCCAAAAATCCATCAACATGGAGTTTCTTCATGTTTTCTTTCAAATATAATTTAAACAGCGATGTCACTTCATAAGTGATCTTTCAATCATTTGTCTTGCGACATTTTAGCAATAGTGTTTATGTATGTGATTTATCCAACTAGACTTGTAAAAGTTCATCCATCCTTTATGGAATACGGTAATTATTTGAACAGCCATTGTTCTCATAATACCGGAACAAAATAACAATTATTTAAACAAATCTTGAAGGCTTGGTTTGATGACAACGAAAAACACAATAACACTTTATTTGTTTCCGATGAACATCATCACTCATTCTCTTGCTGGTTACTTAGGCCATTGTAGTTCATGAATTGCGTTGTCCTGTATGACACTTCATACCAACCAATTCGATATCCAATACCTCATAACCACATTGTTTAACAAGCAAGGAATATAGCCATAACATGTATATCTTCTATATACCCAAGTTGGACATCTCCAACCTTTTATTTTCTGCCAAATATTTTATAGATTCTTTTTCAGTAATTCTTTTTTCTTTTAAAAGAATCTATCAACATCAATATTGGTGTCATCAACATGACACATGGTACAAAGCATATATAGTCAAATACTAATACCTTTGGACTTGCACTTTGAAGTGGATCACCATCATCAAATGTTTGGTGTTCTTTCAAAAATCCATTCTTTAGTAATCTATTAGTGTAGTAAACATTTTACTTACATCTTATATTCATCCTTATCATGACAACTTTTATGATCAAGCTACTATAGCCTATAAGGAAGAATCGTGAGTATAATATCAATTCCCAAAACCTTTTTGGTAGATTCGGATGCCTAACATCTCCATCCTTCACAAATTCTCATACAATATGAGAACATGTATTTTTCTAAATTATACTCTATCATAATGCAACCAAAAACATTGTTTCAGATATCACAATATCTTTCACACATGATGGTTTCTGAAACAATTTCCAGCTCCAATATAATCTTGATATTAAAACAACTTTTTTGAATATCAATAATCATGGAGGCAAACATGATACTTTAGATACTAACATTGGAATTCTTACTCTTGATTTAATACTACTTATTAAACTTCATGGAGTAAATAGAGTTTTCTGAAAGTTTGCAATAGGACTTATAAACTTTAAATTGACATTCAAAACAATACGATACCAGTTCGTAAAGTAAATATCCAGAATTCTATAGTTCTATTATCTCAATTAAAACTAAGCATAAGGTAGTGAAAAGATGCGAATGACTACAACAAATTATGAAAATTCACTTTGATTTAGTTTATGACAAATTGAGTTCGACTAATCCAAATTAGAAATGAACTCCCACTCAAAAACGACATCCCTCGTGCCTTTTTGGTGATTACATGAACCAAATCCACTACACCAAGTCCGATCATCACGTGAGTCGGTGTAGCTTCAAAGGCGAGCATCAATATGGGCATCATATCAACTATATGACTCATGCTTAACCTTTCGGTCCGTGTTCCGAGGCCATGTCTGTACATGCTAGGCTTGCCAAGTAAGAACCTTAGTACTCGCGTGTGTAAAACTGGCTTACACCCGCTTGTATGAAAGCGTAGAGTCGAGTACACCCGATCATCACGTGATGTCTCGAAATACGATCCACAAAACGGTGCATACTTAAGGAAGAACACATTTTTATCTTGATATCTAAAAGAGGGATCATCTTACAATGCTACAGAAAGCGCCAAACTAGCAGTATAAGATGCTAACATCTAATGTGTAAAGTGAGATGATATGGTCCATGCATTTGATCTCTATCACTTGCATCGTGGTATGATCTCTATCATTCCTTTGTGTGTAAGGCCAAGGTCTATAGAACTTATACGTTGAGTGTGTTGTAAGAGTATCTATCATACATCTACTTACAACAATACCATATCAATACACTAGCCCAGCAACAATTTAAACTAGACGCCTCTAATTTATCAATTGCAAGTTTTACGTGGCTTAGGGCTTTCGGAGATAGAACCGTTCTTACCTACGAACATGAACCACAACGAGGATAACTAAGTTATTAGCAACTCGTTGTAATCAGATATTGACTATAGTAGGAGAGACAGACACCCGCCAGCCACTTATGCAAAACAAGTTGCATGTCAGTCGTGGAACCGGTCTCATGTACGATGACATGTAAGGTTGGTCCGGGCCGCTTCATCCCACTATGCCACCAATATCCAAAATACATAGAAGATGCAATAACATGATCATCATCGCCCACATATAAACATATGTGTACTACCCGTGCAAAGCACCTACGCATAGATCAGGCTCTGATACCACTGTTGGGTCCGCAGCATAGAAAACAAAAAATTTCCTATGGTGTGAACTACACGCCAAGATCTATCTACTAGGTACAAAGCAACGGGTGGACATACATCCATGGAGAACTTACCCTCGAAGAAAACGAGCTTTGTTAACGAGTAGGAACTCGTGGTTGATGTAGTCGTACACTTGCCGATCTCAAGATCGTGATGAAGTCCAGCAGGTCCGGCTCCAGCACGTCCATCAGATCCAGCTCCAGCATCACCAAGTCCAGCACAGCAAAGCAGCGGTGCATCCATGATCGCACACACGTCCGGTACCCCGACAACCTCCGTCCCTTGCTCCAGCAAAGCAACAGAAGCAGCAACTCCTTTCCAGATAAAGCCACCGGGAACATGTATCTCGCTAATCCGAGACCATGGGGGAATAATACTAGAGGGGGAGAGAGATCCTTCACAAGGAGGTGTGTGTATGAAGGTGTGAGAGGGGGGCCTTTTATAGGAGGAGGGGAGGGTACCCCTCCCCATGGCCGGCGCCCCAAGGGTGACCCCTCACCTTCTCATTCATGTGGTGGTAACTCCCTCCACATAAATTTGCCCCTTCACATTCTCTTTTAAAGTCCCCACTTTAAATGCATTAAATTTCTCCAAATTTAATGCTCTCTCATTTAATAAAACTCTTTTATTATTTTTTATTCAGAATTTTGTTAATTATTTTAATTAACAAACATTCACATAAAACACCCTGCAACATTTCAATATTACAAGCAGAACCAATTTCAGCATTTTCACCCGAAACAGTTTCAATGTCTATTGAAATAATTCCAGCGCTTTCTTAAATCTTTATCTGAAACATATTTGCTCCAAATGGTGTCGGTATCCCTTAAGTGTGTCACCCTACGGTTCGCGAATAATGTAGACATGATCGAGACCCCTCTCCGATCAATAATCAGCAGCGGGACCTGGAGATCCATACTGACTCCTACAATTCAACGATGACTTCTGTGATCGTGAGAACCTTTAACGCTAGTAGCTAAATCCCTTTGTCCCGCGATATATTACATGTCCGAGATTCGATCATCGGTATCTCCATACCTAGTTTGATCTCGTTACCGACATGCACTCTTTTCTTGTTCCCGTGATATAACATTCTAGTGATCACATCACTTGCTTGCAAGCTATTTCAATGTGATATCACCGAGAGGGTCCAGAGTATATCTATCCGTCATCGGGATGGACAAATCCCACTCTTGATCCATGAGCTTCAACATAACACCTTCGTAGCACTGAACCCACCTTTATAGTCACCCTGTTACGGTGTGACGTTTGATGTTATCACGATACTCTTCCGGTGTTAGCAATTAACATGATCTCATGGTCTAAGGATAAAGATTACTTCATATGATGATACAGCAATATAAACATAATGACTTTGATCGTAATGCTATACTTCGGATGAATGTTCATCACATCATTCCACCAATGGTGTGACCTTGTTATTAACAACATCCAATGTCCATGATCAGGAAACCTTGATCATCTTGTTAATCAACAAGCTAGTCTATAAGAGAGGCATAACTAGGAACCCTTTTTGTTTATTAAACACACATGTATTGATGTTTCCGGTCAATACAATTCTATCATGTAAAATAAACATTTATCATAAACATAGAATAAGATAATAACCACTTTATTATTGCCTCTCGGGCATGTTCCCTTCACTCATAACCGTGGTAAGGGCATTCTATGCTGCGGTTCACGCATAGGACATGTTCCAATATTGGATGAGCTGGGGCATCTCCTTTGCCTTGTCTCACACCTCAAAGGCGGACATTCTATTCATGTCTAGAACTTTGAGAACTTCGCCAATATCCTCCAATGACTGGCGGAAATCGTGAAGCAAGTCGCCGACTTTGGTAAGCCGGCTGGAGCGAGACTCGGTGGAGGAAGAATCCAGTAAGTTTAAAGGAGTGCATATACAAAAGCAAAGTTAGACTAATATCCAGATTCCTAGGAATTGGAAATAAATAAAGGTCAGAGACAGGAAAATTACCGAAGATGGCATCATCAACTTTTGTCTTCTCCGCTCGAAGACTCTAGAGTTCATCCTAGAGAGCTTGGGTGATGTCCTTTTCTCTGAAAAACTCATCATTGAGGTCTGAGATTATCTGATCGTAGATTGCGATCCTTCGATCACACTCTTCGGTGTCCATGTTAGAGGATTCAAGAACACTAGGAATGATGCGCTCATGATCCGCCTTATGCTTATTTAGCTCCCGCTGTAAGTCGGCATTTTCCACCTCTAGGATATTGAGATGCTATTTCAGATTGATTATTTATTCTACCATGTCTTTGTTATTTGTGATCTTGCATGCTTTCCGTTGTTAGTAGCTATCTTGGCCAAGTAGTTGCTAGCAACTCCAAGAGTTAGTATTTATGCTCGATAGTGGGTTCATGCCTCTAGTAATCTGGGGAAGTGACAGAAATCGCTAAGGTACTAGATGTGATGTTTCTACTAGGGAGAAAACAACAATCCTTTGTTCATAGAACAATCATATTGTTTACTTTACACGCAATGCATAATGCAATTATCTGTTGCTTGCAACTTAATACTGGAGGGGGTTCGGATGATAACCTGAAGGTGGATTATTAGTCATAGATGCAGTTAGATTACGGTGTATGTATAATGTTGTAATGCCCAATCAAATCTCAAAGGAGTCAAGATGAGTAGTATATGCATGTATGCTTTCTCGATGTTTGTCAATTGCTCCGCTGTAATTTGTTCACCCAACATGTCATCGTTCTTAAGGACAGCCACCACTAGTGAACTATGGGCCCCGGTCCTTTCTTTTATCATCAATCTACAACTGTTTACTGCTTTCTGTTTACTTTCTGCAAACTATTACTTTCTTCCACACAATACGTTTAATCCTTTGTTTTCAGCAAAACCGGTGAGATTGACAACCTCACTGTAAGTTGGAGGGCAGAGTTCTGTGGTTGTGTTGTGCAGGTTTCCACGTTGCTACTGGCATCGGTAGTGCGCCCTGCCAAAGTTTAGCTAGCAACACCTTGGAGGTGTTTCCTTGCTCCTACTAGATTGATAACCTTGGTTTCATAACTGAGGTAAAACTTGCTGCTATGCTCATCATACCTTCCTCTTGGGGTTCCCCAACGAGCTCGATATATTTTGGGCCATCAACTGCCACCACATTTAGAAACCATGGTGCAACACGTGTTGATGACACTTGGATCAAGAGGAAATATGTAAGTGCTCTTATGCCGTTTAAACCCACAGAGTTGAAGAGCCTACAAGGAAGACACAACTACCACCTCATTCCAATGAAGTTATGCAAGAAATGGCTGCATTTAAAGTAGCAGCCAAGAATGCTGAATATGCTCATGTGCAAGCCATTGGAATGCAAAAGGGGGTTAACCTTGCCTTGAATTCCAATGTGGTTGAGCAAGAAAAAGATGAAAGGAACATTGATATTACTGCCATGAGCTGTCCTGAGGAAGTCAAACATGCACATGGTGAGTACATGGCGTTCTATGCAAGGAACTTTTGGAAAAATCCCGCCAAGGAAAAATCTAAGCTTGAACATAAAAATGGGTCAAGTGGAAGAAAGGAAAATGGTCCAAAACTGAGACCGTGTTACAACTATGGAGACTGTTTTCATTTTGTTATCGATCTTTTGCCCCTATCAAAATAGAGAAGACCACGGGGGTAGGTTGGTCCTCAAGGATAAGTCAAAATCTCCACGCAAGAAGCCATTCAACAACAAGAATGTTCCTTACAAGAAGCAACCAAAAATAGTGTTGGTGGCCCAAGAGGAGTACTCGTCCGCAAGTGAAGACGAAGAAGATAATGAAAGCCCAAGAGAAGTGGCAGCCACAACCACTACTTCTACACCAACCACTTCGCTCTTCGACTCTCCAAATGAGAACCTTTCCAACAAGAATGCCAATTGCCTTATTGCAAAGGCTTCCGAGGTATCACCTTCCACCACTTCCTTTCCTAAGACTACTATGAATGTTCATATGCATGACCCTACTAGTCTAAAGGAAAATAAAGAAGTTATTGATTTGGATCATTACATAACTAACTTGCAAGGTGAGCACAAGAGGCATTTCTAGGCCCTCATGGGTCAACTCGTTCACTCGGAAGAACTACTTGAAGAGAAGGGCAAAATTGAAAGAGAAGATGCAATGAGATAGCATCTCTGAAAAATGATCTAGAGGAAGAGGAAGAAATTCAGACTTGTCTTAAGGAGAAGCTTGAGTCCATTGAGGAGTCAAATGACGAGGTTGTGGCTAAATTAATAAAGGAAAATGATCATGCTATTTCTAAAACAAGAAAACTTAAAAAGTAAAAGGTTGAATTTGGGACTGCTCATGCTAGACTAACCGAGAAGTGAGAGAAACTTGACATCTCCCACAAGGATTTGTAGAGTGAACACTCAATTCTCAACGAGTCTCATGATCAGATCCATGCTTGACTAGCTAAATATGATGTTCCTAGAACCTCCACCTCCTTGTGTGATCATGAAGAAATTCTTGAGGAGAATGCTAGATTGAAGAATGAACTCACCAAGCTTTCTCTCCCTAAAGGTAATGATGTGCTTGATGACCTTTTGAGTAAGCAAAGGTCGAATAATGGGAAAGAGGGACTTGGTTATGTTCCCAAGATAAATAAGAATAAGAACAAGTCCAAGTCAACTCAAGCCAAGACAAGCACCACTGCAGTAAATAACACCATGAATAACAAAACTGCTCATGATGGTTTTGCAGGAATCATTAATCCCAATTATGAGTTGTTTCGTGATTATTATGGTGATGTTTATGCTAGATATGTTGGTACCTTTGATGGTTATATTGCTTGGTATATATGGGTTCCAAATACCCTTGTTACTAACATGAGAGGACCCATTAAAATTGGGTACCTAAAAACCAAGAATTGATTTTCTTGTAGGGATATGCTTCCGGTGGGTCAAAATGTGTGCTTGATAGCGGCTGCACAAGTCATATGACCGGAAGCAAGGAGATCATCTCAACGATGAGGCCTAATCACGATCAAATAACCATCTCCTATGGTGATAATTCAAAATCAAAGGTATTGGGTCTTGGCAAGGTTGTGGTTGCCCACGATATCTCTCTCGTGGATGTCATGCTTTTTGAGACCGTTGGTTATAATTTAATTTATGTTCGTGCCCTTCGTAAGATGGGTTTTACTGTTTTTATTGATGATGATATTGTGGTGCTCTTGAGCAAGTCTCTTAAGGTTGCTTTTGTTGGGTACGTCGAAAACAACTTGTATGTGGTGGACTTCTCAGAGAAACCACTACAGGTCCGATGTGCTTGTTCGGAAAGGCCGATGTGAGTTGGTTATGACATTGATGACTAGCCCATGTCAAAATGAGAACTTTGCAAAGTCTTCACAAGGGTGGCCACATTCTTGGACTAAAAGACAATGTTTCCGTTGCCAAAGTTTATGTTTGTAGGGCATGTGTTGAAGGAATAATGCTTGACTCTCCCCATCGAAGGAAGACCATTATTTCGTCAAATAGGATCTTAGAGCTCCTTTATGTGGATCTCTTTGGTCATCCATCTCATGCAAATCTTGGGGGATTAAGTATTGCCTTGTCATTGTTGATGACTACTCAAGGTACACATGGGTCTACTTCTTCAAGTTGAAGAGTGAAACTCAACAAACCATCATTGACTTTGCCAATGAGGTTCAAGGTCAACACAACATCCCCATATTGGCAAAAAAAGCAACGACAGATCCGAGTTCAATAACTACACCCTGAATGAATTCCTAAGTGAAGAAGGGATAATACATCAATATTCTACCGCATACACCCCTCAATAAAATTATGTAGCCGAGATGAAAACCATACTTTGATGGATATGGCAAGGTCTATGTTGGCTGAATTCAAGTCCGCATATAATTTCTAGGCTGAAGCTATATCCATCGCATGTCATTCATCAAAGTGGCTTTACCTCCATAAGATCTTAGACAAAACTCCCTATGAAATTCTTACCGATAACAAGCCCAATCTCTTATACTTCCGGGAGTTTGGTTGTAAGTGTTTCTTTCCCATTAAAGGAGTTCGTTTGTCTAAATTTTAGTCTAAGGCTTTAGAAGGTATTTTTGTTGGTTATGGTGTCGAATCTCACATTTGTAGAATCTACAACAAGACCTCCAGAATTGGTGTAGAATCATGTAGTGTGGTGTTCGAAGAAAATGACGGCTCCCATGTGGGGCAAGTTGATGTTTGTGATACAGATGTTGAAATACCCCAAGATGCCATAAGTAGAATGGGAGTGGGATTTTTCTGCTCCGTTAAGGAACCCCTTGTGGCAGATCAGGAAGGATAATGCTCTAATCAAGTTCAACAAACTCCATCTCTTGAGGAAAATAATGCACCTACCCAAGAAGTTACTAAAGATCATCCATCAACTGATCAAGCTGGAAGTCCTAGATCGGATTATCCGAACCCCACGACCGGATTATATGGACTTGCATATCCTTCTCGTACCAGCAATGAGGAAGAATCATATGAAACTTCCAAGCCGGATTATCAGGCCCCTCCCTTGGCTAGATTATTCGGCCATGCAAGTCCAAAGCAGTAACCTCCTTATATGGTTGTCAATCAAGATCAAGGGCAAGACTATCCTTCAAGTGTCAGTACTGAACCTGCTATTGACCAAGATCATGTTAATGGTCAAGACGAGGGCCAAAATGTTAAAGATTTTGCTCCAAGAAACAATAAGGAAATCTAAACTCATCACAAAGCTCGAGCTAAAAGAAATCTAGAACTCAGAGGTCACACACTTGATAAAGTGGTGGGTGATCTAATAAGAAGGGTGCCCAGAAGAGCTTATGACTGATAGGTTTGAAATGTCTATGACAGGAGAGTTAAGGTCCTTCTTGGTTTCAAGATCAAGCAATTGAGAGAAGGAACCTTCATTAATCAAGCAAATTATATCCAAGACATGATCAAGAGATTCAAGATGATGAACCTCAACGGTTTTGCTACACCGATGCAAACAAAATGCCATCTTGAACTAAACCCCAAGGGTAAATATGTGGATCAAAAGGTATATCGATCCATGATTGGCTTCTGCTTTACCTCTGTGCATCTAGACCCGATATTGTGATGAGTGTAGGAGTGTGTGCAAGGTATCAAGCGACTCCTAAAGAAAGCCAATTGGTGGCGGTCAAGAGAATCTTTCGGTATTTGGTTCATTCCCCAATCTATGGACTTTGGTATCCCAAAGGTTCGAATTTCTCTCTATGTGGGTACACGGATTCCGATTGGGCTAGTGACATGGATGATCGAAAATCAACTTTCAGGGCGTGTCAATTTTTTGGGCATATCCTTGGTATGTTGGTCTTTGAAGAAACAAAATTGCATTTCTAGCTCCACCACCGAAGCTGAATATGTGGCTACTACAGGTGCATGCACTCAGTTATTATGGATGAGGCAAACTTTAAAGGAATACGGTGTCAATTGTGACAAAGTGCCTCTTCTATGTGATAATGAAAGTGCCATCCGAATTGCATACAATCCGGTACAACATACAAGAACCAAGAATATTGAGATTCGGAACCATTTTATACGAGATCATGTTGCTCATGGAGATATTAAACTATCTTATGTTAGCACAAAGGATCAACTTGCAGATATTTTCACGAAGCCTCTTGATGAAGCAAGATTTTGTCTTAGGGAATGAGCTAAATATTGTAGATTCAAGGAGCTTGACTTGATTCCCTTGCATACACACCTATGGCTTAACCTTTATTTGGTTTAGATGCGGGCATGGACATAGGGGAGTGTGGTCCTAATTATTGGGCTAACCCTCCCCCCATAATGCCGAAAGTAATAAAAAACATTACTCTTAATATCATTTAGTGATATGTGAGCTTAATTGATGAGTATTGGTCATGAACCCAAGATACATCTTTAAGGTGTCATACCATTCACTCCTACATGGTGGCTTCGGTCACCACCCTCTTCATGATGAAGAGCTTGTTCTTTGTGGTTCTTTTGATTCTTATTGCCTATCTATTGTTCCTATGGAAAACACACTCAACTTTGGCCTTTCACTTATTTTGGTTCTTGCAATTTTGGGTGTGAAGTACCATCTCAGTTTGGCTATCTAAACCTAAGCCTACTCCCACCTCAAGACATCTCTCTCTACTGCACACAAGTCCTCATGTAACCTTGTGAGGTTGTGTGAGATTGTGTTGGCCTGAAACTTGTGTAAACATGATTTTTTGGAGTGGGTCAGATTATCCGCCCCTAGTGGGGGCTGGATTATCCGGCCTGGGTGGTTTCTCTCTTTTAGGGCAGGAAGTCGGGGAGAGAGTCTCAAACAGAGGATCTCTCTTCCCAAACCCACTCCCAACCCTCAGCGGCCGCCAGTCGTCTTCCTCCTTCCCAGAGTTCCTCTAGCCGCTGATTCCTTTGGGTTTTGATTGGATCTGCATCTCCTCCTCCCCTGGTATCTTCTCCTCCAAGTAGCTCCTCCGATGAGTCAGGGTAACTCCCACATTCTTTATTTTTGTGTGGAAGTTATGTTTTTGTTGTTGACTCTTTGAGTAGAAGTTGCCCATTGGTTCATATGCCTGTTAGTTTTAGTAGACTAACAACCATTTTCGCTGATCTATGCATATGCCTCACATCTGAGTCGAACAACATATTTTCGATGATCTACGCATAGGCCGGATTATCCGGCCTGGAAGGGTCAGACCTGATGCTTTTTGATTCAGTTTGATCCATAGTGTATCTATATCATGGTTTCTTTTCTACTAATTTTAACCTTTCCTCCTGGACTTGTGTGTGCTCATATCTTGCTATCTCCTAATGTTCATTTCACAGGTGGTTCTCATGGTCCAGTAAAGACATATCAGCACCATCCCTGTCCTTGATATTTGTAACATAACATAGAGGGTAAACTTGTGGACGAGTTTGGGTTGAGGAGACAGGCAAGAGAGACTGGACATATTGTTGAATAGGCAAAGAAAGAGAAGAGGGCTAGGGCTGCTACAAAGATAAGGGCAAGCAAACAAGGCCCAACTATAAGACCATGGACATCATTGAATATTCCACTCTCAGGCAATGTGATTGGTTTCTAGATGCTGAGAACGATGAGGACCTTGGTGACCCAAATTTTGGTGTGCTCATCATATGTATATCTTTCAGTACATTTACTCCACCTGGAAGATTCACCCTATGCGCCCCATGGATTTGACCTATACAAAGAGCAAGCCACATTTCACTGATGCTCTTGTTGTTACTAGGAAGATGGGACTACACCATCTTATGGAGATTTAGTGTGCCTATGACATCAAGCTTATTCATCAGTTTTTGTCCACGCACATGATTTGTGGGGATGAGGCTCGCACGTTGAAGTGGATGTCAGGTTTCCATTCCTGCTTGTCCAACTTTTACACCTTTGCTCGACTGTTCTCCTACCCTTTTTAGGACCAAGATCATCCCTATGGACATCACACATGTAGCCCCAATCATCCTAGCAAGGATGCGTTACTCTCAGCTTGATATGGGCCCAACGGTGTGGTTGGCAAGGTTGATGGGATCCTTCCACTCTATTCACAATTGGTTCTCATGTTCTATGATTGCATCATTCCAGGTGGAGGTAACAATGATCGCATTTGTGGCCATCTCATCAACTGACTAGGTTTTGCTTATGAATGTGCCAATAGTAAGGACTTGTCTATAGATTACACTTTGGATGTTATGGACTTCATTTATCATGAGATGGATGACACTATGACCCTCAGGCATTCTATTCCTGATGCCCCTTACATTATGATGCTTATCAAGGCCATGCTTCCTAGGAGGATTTCAGTGGCTCTCTTGATGGGGTTCACAAAGTCAATAAGCCATATGCCAAGAAACTTTAGAAGGTTACCTTTGCTCCTGTTGCGTCTGATGCTTTTATGGGAGATGCCCGGGCTAGTGGTACACTAGTGCACACCCCCCTCTAACACCGGTTTGGAGGGCCCTCTAACAGCGGTTGTAGAACCGCTGTTGAGGGTTCGGTGTTAGAGGGCCCCCCCTTTAACACCGGGCTGCCGCAGGGCTCACCCCCCTCCCTTTAACACCGGTTCGTAACACGAACCGGTGTTAAAGGTTCTGTGTCGTGGCAGGAAAAGGAGATAAATCTCTGCCGCGGCAGGAAAACGGCCTAAATCTCTGTCGCGGCACAGTTCTGCCCCTGCCCTGTTCTGGGCGTATTTCTGCGGCGCGGCGGGGACGGGGAGGGGGAATCGATCGGGAGCGGTATACACATACATCTTCATCGGTACATACGAGTACATGAATAATTAAGCAACTATTATTATACACAACATCGTCATTGTGTGGTATTCTTCGTAAACGTTGAAGCATCAAGTACAAGACAAACACGTTCAAGCATATATACAACGTTCATTTTGGTGGATATCTAAAGAGTTCTCCGCCAGGCGTGACGACCTCATCAAGTATGAACCCCACCAATTCCTCTTGAATGGCTCGTATGCGGTCAAATGGTAGGAGTTGGTCCCGCATCCGTTCGATCTGAATATATATGAAGAATGGGGTCAATATATATATAAGAATAAAACTCAACACAATTTATGGTAATAAAATAATGTTGTGTACTTTGTTTACTTACTCTAAGTTGTTCTAGTGCGGCTTGGCCCGTCGCACATATCGTGTTGCGAATGAACTCGCAAACATAGTACCCACAAAAGTTATTACGAGAATAGAGAGTTCAATCAAAATAATAATCAATAAAGCATGATATAATGGAATTGGTAGCAGAATCAAAGAGATACGCAGACCTAGCTAGCTAGTATTACTTACATTTTGGTCTACAAATTTTAGTTCTTCTGACCATTCACCCATGGCCCTGCCCGTGAACCTTTTCCAAACCCTGTCCAGCAAAGAAAATGGATAAAGGAGTAATTAATCACTTGTTGTCACGAAAGTTGCCGATCTAGTGCGATAATATGATTGAAATTACCTCTGGAGCATCTCTCTAAAGTCTGCCCATCGCTCTTTTTCTTTTCGTAACGAGTCCATGACAAGGACTTTTCCTGAGTCAGGTTGAATGACTAGCAGAATAAAGTGGAACCTACGCACGCATAACTCATCATCAGTTACACTTAACATCGAGTAAGCCGAAACAGAATGTGTACAAGAGAGGGTAACCGTACTCACGAGAAGTTGTAAGGAAATAGTATTTCCCTTTTGGTTTGTTGTCTCAGTAAAGACCTTAGCAATAAATCTTCTGTTTGCCCGGGTTTGGTTCTTACCACTTCTTCATGAACTCTATTTGGGTCAACGAACCCAATGTCAAAAGGTCCTCCTTTCATGCATTCCATAACCTTTTTCCTACATAATAGTATATACATATATGGTGAGAATATATATATACATGCAATTAATGAAGTGAATGAGATGAGATAGAAAATAGAGAAATAGTACTTACACACAATAAAGGTTGATGGCAGCTTTGTCGAGTTCCTTCTGATTGAATAGAAAATGCAAGTCTTGAATGTTGAAGGCGATCTCGTCGTCTCCGCACAAGAAAATCTGATCTCTTATATGCGTCGTGATCCATTCTTCCTTTCTCGTCTTGCAGAAATCAAGGTACCACTTGTGCAATCTTCGCATCTTTGTTGGTAGATTCTTGAGCTCCTCTTTCTTGACGAGATTCTTCCCATACTTCCATGGCTGTATGGGGTTGGCATCGCATTTGGGCAAGTTGTCTCCCGTGATGTTCAAGTATGCAATATAAGTCATCCCCATCTCATTGGCCTTTCTTTGTAGCTCTGCCTCGTAATCATTTACGGGAGGAGCGTCCCGTGTGTTGAACACTTGGAGCGGGGCGCATGATTGGTTTTCCTGCTCTCCGAGCATGGGAACTGTTTTCTGGGGTGCCGCACGACTGCTACTTTCAGTCTCCCTATGGCGCCTTGCATCCGCCTTCAAAATCTGGCGCTCGTAGTCCCGCACAAGTGGGGTTTCAGGTTTCAAAAGATTTTTGTAAAACTTCTCCACCACCGCCAGATCTATTTTCTCCTTTGGCTCGGCCCGTCTAGGTGCAAAGAATTTCTTGACCTCTTCTTCCGAGATCCTATTGGTCTCCTCGTCGCTGCGATTCCACGATAAAACCGGCAATGGCTTGGCGGAAGGCTGCGGGACGTAGTTTTTTGAACTCTTTCTGGCAGTGCTAGTGATGCTCTTCGTGGCAGTGCTCTTCCGCTTACGCTGAGGAGATGGCTGAAGCGCCGGAGATGGCTGACGGGCAGGAGATGGCTGGCGCGCCAGAGATGGCTGGCACGCCGGAGATGGCTGCCGCGCAGGAGATGGCTAAAGCGCGGGAAATGGCTGCCGCGCAGGAGATGGCTGAAGCGGCTCAGACTGCTGACGCTGCGGAGATGGCGGGGGTGCCAGTGGCCTCTAATTTGGAAGCACGATGTGTTCCTTCTTCCAAAGAATGGTTGTTTTCACTGCAAATTTGAGTTGAGTTTCCCCTTCACCTGTAGCATGGTCAAGCTGTGCTTCCTCATATTCCTTCACAACCTCATCCACCCCGACAATAGCATAGCCATCTGGAATCGGTCGGCAGTGGTAAGTTCCACCAGCTACAGGAGGTAAGGCATAGCCGACAGCCACCTTAATGGATAAGCCCATTAATCTCACATGCATCTCAGCGTGTTCACTCTCCGTGATCTCATCCACGGGGTATCGAGGACCCACCATTTCAAGCGTGGGTTGCACATTCTCCGTGGAAGCCACGCTGCTTCTCCGCGCAGAGTCTGGGCCGCCGGCAGCTTCCAATGCAGGCTCTTGGTGCCGCTGAGATGGGCCGGTAGCTTGATGGCTCTGTTGTGCATTCACTTGCGCCTTCAGCGCCACAAGTGCATGTTCTATCTGTGTCATCCGCTCTGTACGCTCTTTTTCTTTTCTGCCGCGCCATCTGTAAGAGTCGCTCCACTCGGCAAACCCATCCTTCCACGTCATACCCCCTGTGCCTCGGGCATGTCCAGGGTGTTCTTTTTTACCGATGGCGCGTGTGAGCTGGTCATTCTCTCTGTCAGGATGGAAGGTCCTGGCGGCTGTTTCCTCGTATGCCGTGATGAGTTCAGTGACGGGTTTGGCAAGGAGGCGGGTTGGGAAGATACACAATCCTGTTTCTGGGTCCAACCTTGCCCCGATTCCATAGAACCAAGTCTTTGCACGTAGGTCCCACCCATGTGTCTGGGGTGTGATCCCTCTGTCGCGCAGGGCCTTCTCAGCTTCCTCCCACTTAGGCCTCTGAGATATGTAGCCACCTGACCCTGTCCTCTGGTGATATTCCTTCTTCTGGGCATTTAGCGTATTGGTTTCTGACCTCTTTGTAGCTATAGCACTTTCCTTGTATGCCACAAATTCGCGCCAGTGAGGTCTTATCTTCGCATAATATGCGTCTTTGAAATCTGGAGTCTCGCGAGCTTTGACAAACTTGTTCAATTTTGTCTTCCAGTTGCGGAAAGCGTTAGCCATCTTCTTTAGAGTCCACTCTTTGACCTTTTCCTTTATAACCGGTTTGTTTTCATCCTCCTCTGGCGGAAGGGTGAAATTTACCAACAGCGAATTCCAAAGCGTTTCTTTGGATCTTTCATCGACAAAGGTACCGTCGCCCTTCTTTGGCTTATTCCAATATTCAATTATGATCGGGATTTGGTCCCTAACAACAACTCCAGCCTGACATACAAATTTTTCTGCGGCGTTCTTGGGCTCCATCGGCCTGCCATCAACATGGACTGCTTCGATCGTGAACTTTGCACGATCTTTCAACTGATGGCTCGCGCCTCGCTTGCTCTTTTTCGTAGAAGAAGATGGTTGCTGGCTGGTCGATCCAGAGGGCTAAAAGAAGAAAGAAGCGTTAATTAATACATGTAGAAGAAGATTGTTGGTGGAAGTCAGCAGAGGCTTAATCAATGCATATATCTCGCCGGACTTTGTAATCACTAAATTGCGTTCACCGGAGTCTTCATCTTCTCCATGACTACTTGAGTTGTTATCATGTCCCTCCAAGTCTAGATATTGTGAGGTGTCCTCATCGATAATGTTCTCCATTATTTCTTCTTCTTCAAGGTTTCTACTAAGTGGATCCATAGTTTCTAAAACAATAATATTATCTAGAGTAAGAGAGTAAACATTCAAGTGGACTTGGATTCATACGCGACAACTCGGATACAGTACTTAGTGATTAAGATAAAGTACAATAATATAAGATAAAGTACATTATTAATACATCACCGGAGAATAGCTCGAGTGCATTATAGGATATATATAAGATAAAGTACATTATTAATACATCATCGGAGAATAGCTCGGGTGCATTATAGGATAAAGTATAATATAATGTACATTATTAATACATCACCGGAGAATAGCTCGGTGCACTATAGGATAAAGTATAAGATAAAGTACATTATTAAGATAAACTAGCGAACGCGACTGCCGCGTTCTGTGCTGCGGGAGCTCTGCAGCCACAGAAGAGGAACCATCACCGAAGAATAGCTCGGGTGAGATCCGTGAACCTGCCAGATATTGGAGAACCTAGTCTCCAAAAGATACATGTATCGTCGTACATGCTCGTCCTCCTCCCTCATACGACGATGTACCACCTCCTCGGGGGCTGGCTCCCTCTGCACCGCTCCTGGACCTCGTGGACGCCACCAAAGAAGCTCCGGGTCGACGATGATACCCGGATTCCTCAGCAAGGTACGAGTCCCGACAGGTAGCACCTCCCAGTGCCAACCCGGCGGAGCCCAGACTCGGACATCCCCGACGGAGTCCAGTAGGCTCGGACGAGATGGACGCAGCATAAATAAATAATAGCAATAAACAATCATAAAACATAAACAGTAACTAAATCACTAAGTATATATTGCCCTAATAACAATAACCCTAAACCTATCACTAACTAAACTAAACCTCATTAACTAAGTATTCTAACTAAACCTAATCCCTAATAAACCCCAATCCCTAATAAAATCCTAAGCCCTAATAATAAACTAACTAAAATTCCTAACTAAATCACTACTAAAATCCCTAACTAAATCACTAACTAAATCACTACTAAAATCCCTAACTAAAATCCCTAACTAAAGCACTACTAAAATCCCTAACTAAATCACTAACTAAATCACTACTAAAATCCCTAACTAAAATCCCTAACTAAATCACTACTAAAATCCCTAATTAACTAAATCCCTTTAGCTAAAATCCCTAACTAAAATCCCTAACTAAATCACTACTAAATCCCTAATTAACTAACAAAATCACACTAATTAACTAACAAAATCAAACTAATTAACTAACAAAATCACACTAAAATCCCTAACTAAATCACTACTAATCCCTCGCCTCCCTTCTCCTCTTCCGCTTCCTCGTCGTCGCCGGCAAGAAGAAGAACATAATAATAAGGGTCCCGCCGAGCCCGAGGGCCATCCCCTTCTTCGGCCATCTCCACCTCCTCGACAAGCCCTTCCACGCCACTTTGTGCCGCCTCGCCGTGCGCCACGGTCCCGTCTTCTTGCTGCGCCTCGGCTCGCGCAACGCCGTCGTCATGTAAACAAAATCCTCGCATTCTACCGCCGTTCTGACCTCGCCCGCAGCTTACAAAATAATCTTGTGTAAACAAAATTGAATTAGAAACAGATACGCTATATTTGATTGCCGCTGCATCTCCTCGCATTCTGCCGCCGTTCTGACCTCGCCCACAGCACGCACAACTGCGCCTCCCACACGTCCCTCGGGAGCCATCCGCCCGCGGCCTCGACGTGGTGTAGCGGCAGCCCGCCCTCAGCTTGGCATCGGTATGAGAGAGGGACGGGAGGCTCTCAGCCCGCCCTCAGCCTGCCCTCAGCCCATCCGCCCGCAGTATATGCACCCTCCTGAATCCAACCGATCGAAGCTGATGGGGAGAGGGACGGGAGGATCACCTTGCGGAGGTCGGCTGGGGAGGAGCGGCGGAGTCGAGCTCAGCCTAGGAGAGCGTATTCCGGCAAGACGGGGGCGGCGGATGACTGTGGGTGGCGGCGCGGACGAGTAGGGCTGGGGGAAGAATCGATCTGGCTGGGGGAAGAAGGAAGGGGTGGTGGCGCGCGCGTTATAACCCCCCCCCCCCCCCTTCAACACCGGTTCGTGGCTGGAACCGGTGTTAAAGGGGGGGAATTCGTTTCGCGCCCGCACCCCCTCCCCCTTTAACACCGGTTCCAGCCACGAACCGGTGTTAAAGGGGGGGTGTGCGCGCGCGAAACGAAATAAATGCGCCCCCCCTTTAACACTGGTTCGTGGCTGGAACCGGTGTTAAAGGGGGGGCATTTATTTCATGCATTAAAGGGGTGGGGGCATTTATAATTCAAAAAATTGGATATGAATTTAGAAAATTCATATCTTATTCATTTCAACTCAGAAAAATATGAATAATATATCATAATTTTCAGAAAAATAATATCTATCCATTCATGTAAAAACATTTTATATTTACTTTAGATGAAAATTTTCAAAATGATTAAAACACTTACATATAAATTTTGATTATTCAATTCAAACAAAAATAAATTGTCAAATCCTAAAACTTTGAACATAAGAAATATTAAGCATCTAAAAAGGAATCTAACCCTATTTTATTAGAGCAAATCATATTTTATTTTGTATTAACATTTTTGAATTGGTTGGATATTTAAATGCCGCATCTTTTGTATACACTTGAATCTGACAAAGCCTCGCTCAACTTGCATTGGATTTTTGATAAGATAGCATATTGTGAACCTAAAAATGATTTTTGTAAAAAATCATGAGCATCGTATCATGTACCTATAGTTCATATCTGACCCACTTCCTACCGATTCGGCAGGAATTTGTCTTTTTCACCAGAGGTGGACGGAAAGGTTTCAGATCCCCCTGTTGGTACATTGTCCATATAAGGTGGTCTAGTATTTTTGTAAAATGTGGTGGTGGTTTTTTGAATTGGCCATTTGGTGGTTGCTTCACAAAACCGTCCGTTTTTTATGCTCGGAAAATGGAAAATGCCTTTTTGGTGCGATAAAAAGGAAAACTTCCTCTTGCAACATTGTTTGCCATGCCATGATGCACATGTATGCACAATATGGCCATATTATCACAAACTATGCCTTGATTCTAGCCATAACATTAGTCATTTGACCCGAAAGCCAAGAAACCTCGAATGAGATAGGTCATTTTGTGAAGGAGATAGAACTGGAATTAAAATACAGAATGCAACTAATAGTAAGTTACATAAAGCACGACTGAAAATTAAGATACATAAAAGAACTGAAAATTAAGATACATGGCCAGATTAAGTAACAATCGGCCGAACTTGTTTCGGAATGTTGGAGTGATTCAGTCATGCTCCTGCCTACACCTGTAATACTCGCCACTGTAGTCGTCGTACTCGCCGCTGCCGTCATCGCTGTCGCCGCCGGGGTCGCCGTAATTGAACCTTGAAGGCTGAGTACGCGTGGGCTGGACTTGAGGGTAGCGCAGACGGGGGTTAGAGTCGGCGGCAGTGTCATAGGCCATGACGCTCTGGAGAGTCCGACTGCGCCACGATAGCCGACGACCGGCCTCGTTGAAGTTCGGAGGAGGTGGGCCGTCCTCCTCGTGCCTGGCGAGCGCCCTCTCACGCCGATCCACGAAGAAGGCTTCCCAAGTAGGGAAATAGTCGGGATGCCATCTGGGATTCCTCCGCTGCTCCGGCGTGAGCTCGAAGTAGTAGTGGTTCGTGATGGCCATCCGGCGCGCCACACCTAGAGGGCCAGGAGGAACCGGCACGCCTCCGGCGCTCAGCATCCAGCCGACAGGGACACAGTAGCCCGGCGGGCAGGGGTAGTTCGAGGCGCAAAGCGCCTCCGCCTCCCTGGGGGTTAGTGCTATGGTGGAAGCCATGGGAAAGAGTGATGAGGTTGCAGATCTGAGTCTAGAGATGTGCAATGACAATGGAGGCCAACCCTACATATATATATAGTGAAGAACTGGCGGGAAGAAAAATGGCGGGAAAAATGGTCTTCCTCCGGTGAAACCCTAGACCGGGGGCCTCGGATCGTCTACCCTTGTAGCTTTCTCCGTACGAGGGTAGCCCCTTTAGGGTTTAGGGTTTAGGGTTTAGGCTTGGTCGTTGCCATAGCACATCTAGACTTATATCTGCCGCCTCTCTCCACTCTATCCCATGGTTTTCACCATACCTCTAACCCCAGGGAGGCGGAGATGGAGTCTTTCATGGGCTAGCAGGAAAATATTTTCCGAGGCGGAACTTCCAAAGATGCCATAGGGCGTGTGCACCAAGGGCATCTTCGAGAAATTCCGCCACGGGAGATTTCCAAACCCTTTCCTCCATCCATGGGGATGAAACTCTCCATCCATGTTGGCTTGGTCGTTGCCATAGCACATCTACACTCATATCTGCCGCCTCTCTCCACTCTATCCCATGGCTTCCACCATACCTCTAACCCCAGGGAGGCGGAGATGTAGTCTTTCACGGGCTAGCAGGAAAATATTTTCCAAGGCAGAACTTCTGAAGATGCCATAGGGCGTGTGCACCAAGGGCATCTTCGAGAAGTTCCGCCACGGGAGATTTCCCAACCCTTTCCTCCATCCATGGGGATGAAACTCTCCATCCATGTTGGCTTGTTGAGTTGCTTGCCATGGCGTATCGATGCTACTTTTATAGGCACGGCGCCGCTTCTACTTTGTCTTCTTCCTCCGACAGGGCGTCGTGCGCTACATCGAGTAGTGTAGTCCACCCACGCGTCCTTATCCTACCGACAGCTTTAGTCCCGGTTGGAGCCCCCACCCGGTACTAAAGGTTACCCACGCGTCCTTATCCCACCGACAGTTTTGTTAGATGACACAAAAACCACCTTTAGTCCCGGTTGCACCCACCAACCGGTACTAAAGGTTAGCCACCCCCCAGATAAGGCCCTCCCAGATAAGCCTCCCCCAGATAAGGCCCCCCAGGGCGCACTACCGGTGCTAGTAGCAACGTGGAGACCTGCACAACACAACCACAGAACTTTGTCCCCAACTTGCGATGAGGTTGTCAATCTCACCATGTTTTGCTGAAAACAAAGGATTAAACGTATCGAATGGAAGGAAGTAATAGTTTGCAGAAAGTAAACACAAAGTAGTAAATAGTTTGTAGATTGTATGTAAAGAAAAGGAACGGGATCCATAGTTCACTAGAGGTGGCTCTCCTTAAGATAGATAACATGCTGGGTGAACAAATTACAGCGGGGCAATTGACAAACATCGAGAAAGCAATACATGCATATACTAATCATCTTGAATCCTTTGGAACTTGATTGGGCATTACAACATTATACATAGACCGCCATCCAACTGCATCTATGACTAATAATCCACCTTCAAGTTATCATCTGAACCCCCTCCAGTATTAAGTTGCAAGCAACAGATTATTGCTTTACGAACTGCGTGTAAAGTAAGCAATACGATTGTTCTATGAACAAAGGATTGTTGTTTTCTCCCTAGTAGCAACAGCACATCTAGTACCTTAGAGATTTCTGTCACTTCCCCAGATTACCAGAGGCATGAACCCACTATCGAGCATAAATACTAACTCTTGGAGTTGCTAGCATCTACTTGGCCAAGATAGCTACTAACAACGGAAAGCATGCAAGATCACAAATAACAAAGACATGATAGAATCAATAATCAATCTGAAATAGCATCTCAATATCCATCAGATCTCCGCAAACACAACATGTAGAATTACAAATAGATGATCTTGATCATGAACGGAGCTACAAGATCTAGACATGAAAGAACGAAACAGGAGAACCGGCCATCTAGCTACTACATGGATCCGTAGTCCAAGGATGAACTACTCATGCATCACACCGGAGGCTTGCATGGTGATGAAGAAGGCCTCCAGGGTGAATTCCCCTCTCCAGCAGGGTGCCGGGAAGAGCTTCAGATCCCTCCCGGTCTAGGGATGGAGATGACGGCGGCTACAGACTCTTTCATGGATTTTTTGATTAGGCCCTTAGGGTTTTCGTCCCGAGGGCATCTTATAGGCGGAAGGGGAGGCCGAGGGGGTGTCGGAGGCGGCCAGACCACCCCCTGGCGTGGGCCAGGCTGGGCCGCGCAGCCAGGTGGTGTGGTGGCCTCCTGGCCCCTCTCCGTCTCGTACTCTGGCATCTGATGACTTCTGGAAAAAATAGGCACTTTGGCTTTTGTCCCGTCCAATTCCGAGAATATTCATTTTCTGACTTTCCTGGAACCAAAAACAGTAGAAAACAGGCAGCTGGCACTATGGCTCTTGTTAATAGGTTAGTCTAAGAAATCATATGAAAAGTACTCCAAAGTTTGGACAAAACACAAGAAAGTGGATAAAACCAAGCATGGAACATCAAAATTTATAGATACATTTGTAATGTATCAGTACCCCATTGGCGGTTCTCTGTGATACATATGTAATTACAATGACAAGAGCTTACTTGTGAATGAAGTTGAGTAGCATGAGGTCCGGTACTCGTAAGTAAGGGGCATGAGATTTTAGCTTATAACTTCTCAAGCATATCCTCTTAGTTGTGTCATTTTAACCTTAACCATTTAAAGATGCTTATGATAGGGGCAATGAGAGCTCAAAGCTAATGAGTACCATACTTTCATCATTTGGAAGCCTTTCAAACTATTCAAAACCTTTTCATTTCTTTGTTGAGTCTCCACATATTCTATGAGCACTTTCTTGAGAGCATAGTTGTCATTCTTAGTGTAATATGCTTGTCTCAAAACTTGATTATTTGTGTTATGACTTTGATGCTTGTATCTTTGATATCTTTACTTCTAGTCTTCACTTGAACTTTAGAGGTGCCTTGGCATTTATGTTTGTTCTACAATCAAAGGCAAGCGAGATACCACTCTATCATACCTTTTTATGAGCATTGCAATGTTGCTTATGTTTGTGTTTCATGCTACTTATTATTTTTGAGTTGGGATCTCTTCATAGCTTGCATTAATTTATTAAGTAAACCTAGTTGCATACTCCTTATTATGGATTGTCTGAGCAGTTGATCATATGCTGAGAATATATACATCTTATGATAGAAAATGTGTTCGTGAAAGTTTCTTTTATCGCACTTAGTTTTCAACTGAATTGCTTGAGGACAAGCAATAAGCTAATCTTGGGGGGAGTTGATACGTCCAAAACGTATCTACTTTCCCGAACACTTTTGCTATTATTTTTCCTCTAACTTGTGTGATTTGGATACAACTAACACGGACTGACGTTGTTTTCAGCAGAATTACCTTGGTGTCTAGTTTTTGTGCATCAAATCAACTATCAGGAAAAATCCCGGAAAATATGCCAAAAATCCTATTTCACCAGAAGATTCAAGGAGATAGAATACGAGATGGAGAAGGGCTGGGGCCTGGCCACACCACCTGGTTGCGCGGGCTAGGCCTGGCCGTGCCATGGGGTGGTCTAGCCGCCCCAGGCACCCCCTCGGTCTCCCTCTTTGCCTATAAGTTGCCTCCTGGCCTTAAAACCCAGGGGGGTCGATGTTTTTCCAGAAAGAGTTCCGCTCCGCCGCCACCACCAGATTCCACGATTCAGAACCAAAAACTCCGTTCTGGCACCCTACCAGGACGAGGAATTGGAGGAGATCATCGCCATCATCATCACCATCGCTTCTCCATCGACCATCCATGTTTCCCCCATCTATGAGTGAGTAATCCCCCGTTGTAGGCTATGGGGATGGTAGGGATTGGATGAGATCGTTCATGTAATGGCATCGGATTGTTAGGGAATGGTGCCTAGTATCTACTATTAGTGCTTTTTGACTTTGTTGCGACTTGTTATGCTTAATGCTTGCCACTAGGTCCTGAGTGCCATGATTTCAGATCTGAACATGTTATTGATTCATTATGATAGTATTGTTTATGATCTTACCTGCAAGTTGTATACACACGTTGTTATCCGGAACCAAAGTCCCTGAAGTGACAGAAATCGGGATAACCGGAGGGAATGGCTTTGATGTGAGGTTGCTCCGGTGCTCTATTAAAAGGAGCACCTTAATTGCTAGTAGTTCCCTTGAGGCCCCGCTGCAAACAGGCAGGCAGGACAAAAGATGTTGTGCAAGTTCTCATTGTGAGCATGTATGACTATATATGGAATACCTGCCTATGATTATTTAGTACTTGGATGCTGTATCTTATTTATCTGCAAATGCCCTATGTTCTGATTGCTATATGAATTGTCTTGTCCATGCAACGCCCGTCCATCCATCCATGTGCCTACCGCGCTTTAATCCTACTGTTTACTGCAATTCTTACTACTGTCTTTACTTTTACTACTGCTATTACTTTACTATTGCTACTACAAAACTGTTGCTACTGATAAACTGCTATGAGCAAGATTGTTTCTAGGTGTAGCTGAATTGACAACTCAGTTGTTAAGGCTTATAAATATTCTTTGGATCCCCTTGTGTCGAATCAATAAATTGGGTTTCACTTCCCTCGAAAATACTGCGATACACCCCCTATACTTGTGGGTCATCAGATAACAATACCAATGATTCTTTAAATGTGTGTTAAGTATTGCAGATACTACTTCCCAGAAGAAGTCCTGGTCAAATGAAGCAAAATAAAGAAATTAAGGGCAGATTATCTGCCCCTGGCTAGGGCCGAATTATATGCCCCTGGCTAAATTGACAAAGGAGCAAGGCGCAACGCTTTGTATGGGGGAAGATTTTTCCCCGGGATTATCTGGCTAGGGCTGGAGTTTTTGCCCTAGACATATAATCCCCCCTGGCTAGGGACGGATTATCCGCCCCCATGGATTCTGACTAAGGACTAGAGGCGCTACACTCTGATAGGGGGTAGAGTTTTCCGCCAGATATTCTGGAGAGGGACAGATTTTTCGCCCTTGTTGGATAAGTCGTCTCTTCCCATGGGCCGGATTATCCGCCCTCGGGGAATTTTGGCTAAGGACAAGGGGCGCTACGTTCTGAAAGGGGCCGGGGTTTTGGCCTGGATTTTTATCACCAGGCTGGAGTTTTGCCCCGGGATGGATTATACGCCCCTCCCTTGGGTCGGATAATCTGCCCCAATAGACTCCAACAGCAACATTTCGAGAGGGGGTACAAATACCCCTCCCCGTCTTCAACCTAGAGTCGTTGGATCTGACAAAAAAGCTCTACTCTGCTGAAATCAATTTGCAACAAGATCTCCACTTTCATCTATCTGAAGGCCTTATCCTTTGGGGAATCGAAGGAGGAGGCCTTGATCTACATCTTCACCGAAGAGATCATAACTTCCTCTCCCATTCATTTAGGGGGCTTTTCATCTAGAGTTTCATTCAAATTTCTAGATCTCGGTTTCATTACTTGATCAAGGGGGAACCCATTGGATCTAGATCTTGGAGACTTTTGTGGTTTTCCTCTTGTGTTATTCCTCTCTTATTCCCCAATAGATTTTGTAGCTTTGGTGGAATTTGGGAGTGAAGGACTTGCCATTGCATTAGGTGCATCGGTTTGAGTTCTCCTCGGAGGATTTGGTTTCTGAAATCAAGAAGCTTGTTACTCTTGGATTCTTGGAACCCTATATGATGAAGTAGCCTTGGTGGCGATTATTGGGAGCATCCAATTAAGTTGTGAAGAGTGCCTCAATCTTGTACAGGTTTGGTGACCGCCCTCAAGTGTCCAATAGTGGATCGGATGCTTGTCATGCGGCGGGTGATCAGGAGAATAGAGTAAGGCCTCTTGTGGCGCTGGTGGTCTTAGTACCACCCACCCCTCCAATAAGACGTACTCCCTTGTAGGGACCAACTCAGTAAAACATCGTCGTCTTAGCGTGCCTCGGTTATCTCTATACCCGAGCTTTTTCTTATGCAATTTACTTTGTGATAGCCTTCGTGTTTGAAGTCATATATCTTTCTATCACTTAGTTGCTTGTCTTGCTTAGCATAAGTTGTTGGTGCACATAGGTGAACCATAGTTTATATAGGTTTTGTTTTTGACAAAGTAAATGCTAGTTTTATGCCGCCTTTTTTTAAGTCGGCCTTGTAAATGTTTTAAACGGCCTATTCACCCCTCTAGGCGGCATCTATGTCCTTTCAATTGGTATCAGAGGAACGTCTCTCTCTTTTAGGCTTCACCTCCTTGGGAGTAAATATGTCGACTAGGGGATTAGTGCATGATTCCTTTTCTATATTTGATGGCACAAATTATGATGTTTGGAAATTTTGCATGCTTGATTATTTCTGAGGCAAACACCCAAATATTGAGGGAATTATAGATATGGGTTTTTATCCTCCTATGAATCCCCAAAATAAATATTTTGATGAGGAGATAAACTCTTATATAGATGCCCAAGCTACTAAGGTGCTTTTACTTGTTGTGAGCAAAGTAGTTATTTCTTTAGTCATGCCTTATCAGAGTTCTCATGAGATATAAACAAAGCTTTAAGATAAATATGATGTGTCCAACACTATTGAGGATGATTGCATTCCCTCTACCTACGGTCGTGATGAGTTCTCATTGTCTACCACTTCACCAACATGTAATTTGTCACAAGATAATGATATGGTGAATGGTGATGGAAAATTGCAATGTGGATAGTGAGATTACTATTAGTAATCCCCCACCTCTATCTCTTTGCAATGTTTTATATTTGTACATTAACACTTTTTAGGACCCAAAATTCCTTACATGCTTGTGTTGATAGTCCTTGCATATCATGTAGAAATGGCTTGAATAAATCTCATGATGGTATGCATGTTTTGACTTGTTGCCATGATAAAAATGATTCCATTTCCTCTAGTATGTTTGTTTCTAACCATGTAGAGGAAACCAAAGACTCTATATGCCAATACAATTTTTTGAATGGAGCTTCAAATAAACTCTCATCATCACCTCCTTCCAGTTCTCACATATGCCTTATGGCTAGGGGCACAAAGGTAACTCCTTCTTTGGATCCCATTGTATCTCACCATGCATGATGATGATCTTCACCAGTTCTCATCATCATTATGTTGTTGATTTTGATGTAGCCTCTATTCAATATAATGGAGAGATTGTCTTTCCTGCTCTTCATAAAAAAATTATTGCTCCAGCTTCATTGAAATTATGACTCTTGCGATTGAGAGAAAGAAACTTATTTAGGAGCAAGAAAATATCATTTTTCAAAATAATGAACATGAGCGTGAGTATGCACTCGAAATTTCTTATCTAAAGAGCTCCCTTGAAGAAGAACAAACAACCAAGAAATCTCTTGAGGAGACTTTTACTCTAGAATTATCTAGAGTAAAGGAAAACCATGATAAAGAACTTGTGGTGGCAATTATTTTAAAAAACTAAAAATGATGAACTTGTCGTTGCCCATGCTAAACTTGTTGAGGATTGTAAGCACCTCAAAAATGGCTCTTGGGTCATTAAGAGTGTGATCATCAAACTCACCGAGCCACATGAGCAACTTAAAGATTCATATTCAAAGAGCTTGCCAAGTTGCCCTCACCTCTTGCAATTAATGATGATGCTTGTGCTACTAACTCTATTTCTTGTGAAGCATCTATTTTGAAGGAGAATGTAGAGCTAAAGACTCAACTTCTTTGCTAACTAGCTACTACGGGAAATTGGAAGAAACCCATGTTAATCTCTCAAGTTCACATGAAGATCTTCTAGTATCCCATGGTAGGCTAAAATTATCTCATGAGGCCATTGCCTAAAAGGTAACATCTAATGAGCCTCATGTGGACATTACCACTATATCAACTCCAAATGCCATATTTACATGTGTTAGTCCTAGTAATTCATCCACTCATGCTATTTCTACATCCTGTGATGAGTTACATTTCTTGCCTTGTTGCTCTAACAAAGGAGCATCTACTGCCTCTAGTATTGTTGTTCATACTAACCATGTAGAGGAAATCAAAGTGCTCAAGGCTCAAGTCACTTATTTGAGGAATGACTTGAAAAAGGTTCATGAAGCGAAGACTACACTCAAAAATATCTTTAGTGTGCAAAAATCCCCCAATGACAAGAGTGGACTGAAAGGAATATGCCCGAGAGGCAATAATAAATGGTTATTATGTTATTCCAGGTTTATAATAGATGTATATTTCTCATGCTATAATTGTATTAAAAGTAAATGTTAATACATGTGTGTTTAATAAACAAATAGAAGGTTCCTAGTGAAGCCTCTCATTACACTAGCTTGTTGATTAATAGATGATCAAGATTTCCTGATCATGACATTGGATGTTGTTAATAACAAGGGCACACCATTGATTGAATGATTGATACGTTGCAAACGTATCTATAATTTTTTATGTTCCATGCTTGGTTTATATCTACTTTCTTATGTTTTGCCCACACTTTGGAGTACTTTTTATACACTTTCTTGGACTAACCTATTAACAAGATGCCACAGTGCCAGCTGCCTGTTTTCTGTTGTTTTTGGTTCCAGGAAAGTCAGAAAATGAATATTCTCGAAATTGGACGGGACGAAAGCCAAAGTCAATATTTCACCGAGGGGGACACGGAGCCAGAATACGAGACAGAGAGGGGCCAGGGGCCGCCCACACCACCTGGCCGTGCGGCCAGGCCTGGCCCACGCCAGGGGGTGGTGTGGCCGCCTAGGGCACCCCCTCGGCCTCCCCTTTCGCCTATATATTACCTCCAATACAAAAACCCTAAGTACCCGATCAAAAATCCACGAAAGAGTATGTAGTCGCCATCATCTCCATCCCTAGATCGGGAGGGATCTGAAGCTCTTCCCGGCACCCTGCCGGAGGGGAGAATTCACCCTGGAGGCCTTCTTCATCACCATGCAAGCCTCTGGTGTGATGCGTGAGTAGTTCATCCTTGGACTACGGGTCCATGTAGTAGCTAGATGGTTGGTTCTTCTCCTTTGTGCTACCATGTCTAGATCTTGTGAGCTCTGTTCATGATCAAGATCATCTATTTGTAATCCTACATGTTGTGTTTGCGGGGATCCGATGGATATTGAGATGCTATTTCAGAGTGATTATTGATTATATCATGTCTTTGTTATTTGTGATCTTGCATGCTCTCCATTGTTAGTAGATATCTTCGCCGAGTAGATGCTAGAAAATCCAAGAGGGAGTATTTATGCTCGATAGTGGGTTCATGCCTCTAGTAATCTGGGGAAGTGACAGAAATATCTAAGGTACTAGATGTGCTGTTGTTACTAGGGAGAAAATAGCAATCCTTTGTTCATAGAACAATCGTATTGTTTACTTTACACGCAATGCGTAATGCAATTATCTGTTGCTTGCAACTTAATACTGGAGGGGGTTCGGATGATAATCTGAAGGTGGATTATTAGTCATAGAGGCAGTTGGATTACGGTCTATGTATAATGTTGTAATGCCCAATCAAATCTCATAGGAGTGAAGATGATTAGTATATGCATGTATGCTTTCATGATGTTTGTCAATTGCCCGGCTATAATTTGTTCACCCAACATGTCATCTACCTTAAGGAGAACCACCACTAGTGAACTATGGACCCCAGTCCATTCTTTTACCATCAATCTACAACTGTTTACTATTTTCTGTTTACTTTCTGCAAGCTATTACTTTCTTCCACACAATTCGTTTAATCCTTTGTTTTCAGCAAAACCGGTGAGATTGACAACCTCACTGTAAGTTGGGGGCAAAGTTCCGTGGTTGTGTTGTGCAGGATTCCAAGTTGGAAACAACACCTTGGAGGTGTTTCCTTGCTCCTACTGGTTCAATAACCTTGTTTTCGTAACTGAGGGAAACTTACTGCTGTGCTCATCATACCTTCCTCTTGGGGTTCCCCAACGAGCTCGATATCAACCACGAGTCAGCTATGATGTGATGAACATATTCCCAAAGTATAGTAACACGATCATGCCATTATGTTTACACTACTGTAACGTCATTCAAAGTAACCCTAATCATTATACCACCTCAATCACCGACTCCTGAAGAGTATTTTGATTACATCAAACGTCACACCATAATAGGGTGATTATAAAGGTGTTGTCAGATACTTGGAAATTGTTGGTTGAGGCTCGTGGATCAAGAGTGAGATTTGTCCATCCTGATGACGGAGAGATATACTCAGGGCCCTCTCGATGATATCACATTAGCTTGCAAGAAAGTGATAATGATCACTAAGAATTTTATATCACGGGAACAAGAAAAGAGTACTTGTCAGTAACGTGATCGAACTAGGTATGGATGATACCGAATGATCGGATACCGAAAAGGTAAAATATCGCGAGACAAAAGGAATTGGTTACTATGAATAAAGGGTCACGCGATCACTAAGTCATTGCTTGAGCTGGTGGGAGTCATTATGGATCTCCAGGTCCCGCTAATGATTATTGATCGGAGAATGTCTTGATCATGCCCGCTTAGTTCGCGCCCGTAGAGAGACACACTTAAGGGTAGTCGATGCATTTGAGTGGATAGGTGATGGCTCCAAAATTAGCCATCTTCCACTGTGTTTAAACATTGTTTTTGATCAAGCATTTGCCAAGAAACTCTCAATCCTTACCACTAATGACTAATAATTGCAAAGATATGCAAAACCTCTCTTTGAATTATGTTGTGCAGGAAATCACGATTTTAAATGCGAAATCAGGAGTCATAATGAAGGTTTTTGAGGAAGTCCACACCACCAAGTAATTAGGAAGCTATTCCAGGGTGTCGGCATGCTTAACGACCACTAGTATGTGAAGGGGCCACCCGTATCGTCCGCCTGTACCAGGTGGCGTTGGCTTGGTCTCATCAAACCCTACAACTTCCATGAAGACGCCTATATATTTTGAGGCTCCAGCCGCCGACTAGAGAGCCACCGTTCTCACATTACATCACAACACCACCAAAGGAGATCCACACCATTGTTCATGCATTCTTCATCACCTCCACCATCCATCCCATCCACTAGCCATAGCCATTGCTTTGTACTTTAGATCTCCTTGTGATTTGGCGACCGTTCTAAGAATATTTGATTCCAATCTAAGTATGTGTATGATGTTTTCTATCTCAGATTTATTTGTTATGAGTGAGTAGTCCTCACGGGCCGCAGGTTGAGGAGAAAACTCGCAGTGATTATGTGCATCTAATTCATGGGAGTATTGTATTTTGTTTGCAATTGAGATTTGTATCTATTGTTTCTTTGTCTCTTGTCTCGATATGTATACTTGTAGGTACCCAAGATCCCATAGATTGATAAAGGCTTGAGGTGAGATACTTGGCTAGCAGAGATCTCATAGGAGACAAAAAGTGACATGGATATACCCTACAGGTACTCGAGCTTGGTATATACGGCCTGAATACGGTGGAAGCCCACGGTATCGCCAAGG
This sequence comes from Avena sativa, assembly GCA_916181665.1. Taxonomy (NCBI): domain Eukaryota; kingdom Viridiplantae; phylum Streptophyta; class Magnoliopsida; order Poales; family Poaceae; genus Avena; species Avena sativa. The sequence continues at coordinate 618,405,405 of OV702288.1, read as the reverse complement.
CCCAAATAGAGAACTCGAGTAACCTACGGACTCTCGATTGCTTGAGGAACAAGAAGAAGCTAAAGATAGAAAGTTCAAAGGGGAAAACCCTAACATGTAACCGACTCGACCTGCTACCCGAGACCTAGCCTATCTATATAAAGGCTAGGAGGGGGCGGCAAGGAGGACACACGCAACCCTAATTTCCACAACCCTCGCCAGATTGCATCTGCACACCATTGTAATCTTTGATTTCTCTGTTAATTCTACGAGCAGACAAGCAGGAGTAGGGACCTCTACGAAACCTGAACCTGGGTAAATCTTCGAGTCCTCTGTGTGCATGTTTGCTAGCCGATTGATGCTTCCAGCGCTCCCTCCTTCTACAAAACCCAAGTACATAACAATGGGCATTGATGAGTTAAATCCTCGTCAATTGGCGCCGTCTGTGGGAATTCGGAGTGATGATGTTGTGGCTTCTTCGGCCCCATCAACTGCGATCTACAACTCTGCAACAGCGGAGATTCGCCAGCTCTTCAGCGTGTTCGACTTCACCATCCACACGCCGGCCACTCGCCTGGCTTTCGAGTCGGTGGGCGACGGAATCAGCCTGGCGATCGGGAGCTTCCGCTTCCAAGTTGGTTAGATGGGCATGCTTCGCATGCCTGACTAGCCGACAACACCATCGATTGCTCCAGCATCGTGGTTCCCTCCGCCGATCGGCACCCTCAGTGAGCTCAATGCCTCGACGACAGTCGAGAATACGACCAGGGACAGCAGTCGCGAATCCGATCTGGGCGATCTGGCAACTGAAGATGGAGCCTACGGCTCCGGATCTGAAAGTTGTGTGACCAGCAGCTTCCCTAACCACTTCATGTGCGCCGTCATCAACACGGGCGATTCCTCCACCAATCGCGACAACACGGGCAATGGTGGCCATGGAGCCGACCCGCCAAACGGTGGCATGCCCAATGGCGGACCACCCAATGGCGGACCACCCAACGGCCGCCCTACCAACGACACCCCCGTCAATAACGGAGGGGCAGCCGAACCCCCCACCACGGTGAACGAGCAAACCGGCGAACGTGTCGTGATCAGGCTCAACGATCTCGAGTGGTCCCGCTGCCGAGAAGCCCTACGAGGCCACCCTCTGCCTTTCGGCTCCCCACAAGAACTACTGATGGGCTACCATTGGCTCCTGAAAGAGGAATACAAACGCCAACTGCAAATGATCGCGCAACTCAAGGCATGTAAAAAGGCGGCAGACGAGTCGAGCCTCCGACGGGCTGGACTCTCCTCCCACGGAGGATCCTCCTCCAAGTGCAACGAGTACATCGCTAACAAGAGGCGATCTCGACTATCCCACCTCACCGATCAAGAGCGTGTAGAAGCCGCAAAGGTCCTCGACTTTGGCTCCATGACGGTGGATACGCGTGGCAACGTGCTTCCAAAAACGCCGCAAGCTGCGGTAATGGCAGCCACCATGTACCTCCTCAACAACCAGCTGCCAGCTGGAGACCCTCGAGCTGCCATGCACCGATCTATGATCGCAGGCTTGGGGTTAATCGAAGCTGCTCTCGACAAAGAGCCGATACCGGAGCCGAAGAAAGGCAAGGCTCTGGCAAAACGTTATTTCTCGCCCTCATCCAGCGATGACAGTCACGACCTGTCTCGACACCGCCGCTCATGGCGACACGACCACGACTACGACGCATGTGATGACATCACGCAGCGCAAAATCGACAAATCAAGGGCATGACGTGCCCAATCGACTGACTCAGAAGACGAAGATGTGGAGCTCTGTGGCGCTAGATGCTTCAGCAGGGCCATCAGGCAAAAGCGAATGCCCAAGGGGTTTAAGCTCCCATCAGAGAACCCAAAGTTTGACGGTCTGGAGGACCCAAAAATCTGGTTAGAGGACCATATCTCCTCCATCAGGCTCCACGGCAGGAGTCGAAGCACGGCCATGCAATGCCTGTAGCTACAGCTACAGGGCGCCACCCGGGCATGGCTCAACAACCCCCCACGCGGATCCATTCGCAGTTGGGAAGAGCTGGATTATAGCTTTGTCCACAACTTCAAGGGCACCTACAAAAGGCCTGCGTCAATCGAAGAGTTGAGGTGCTGCCAGCAAAGGTTGGGCGAATCACTGCGCTCGTACATCCAGAGGTGGTCCATCATCAAGAACTCCGCAGAAAATATCTCGGAAGACCGCGCAATCGACGCATTCAACAGTGGCATTCGCCGCATAGAGCTCAGGGAGGAGCTGGGCCGCTCGAAGCCCAAAACCATCGACCACCTGATGGAAATTGCGAATCGGTGGGCTGATGGAGAAGATACGGTGTAGAATCAAGTTCACTCCGATGAGGAAGCAGAACTCGAACGCAGATGCTACCGCTGAAGCAAACATTGAATACTCATCTATGATGACCGCGAGGACGTCAATATGGTCGCAGCCGGCAACACCGATAGACGCGACGACAACCGCAACAACGGCTACCGCAGCGGTGGATACCGCAACTTCGGGAAAACCACGCAAGTATGGCAGCGCCGCACTCGCGATGAGGCGCCCGCCGCATCCATTGAAGACAAGTTTTCCGGGCTATGCACCGTTCACTTCTACATCGACAAGCATGATGGCAAAAATAAATCCAGCCACCTCCTCAAAGACTGCCGCGAGTTCCTCAAACTCCATGAGGGCCTGGCTCGGATGAATCGCGGCGCAGTCAACAGGGGCTACGGAGCCGCCCCAGGTGATGTGGCACATGGAGCTCCTCCACCACCACCCGGACCACCGCCAAACGCAGCTGCGCCTGACCAACATCACGAAGGCGAGCCGTATCCACGGGCCATGGGCACCATGATGATCCAAAAGGGTTGCCCTCCAACCGGGTGCAAAAGGCCATCACTCGCCAAGTCAATCTGGCGACAAACTCGCCACCATCCACCACTAAGTACCTCAGTGGAAGCGACTCCTGCATCACCTTCGACAAGCACGACCATCCGCGCCAAGTACCTCATCCAGGCCATTGTCCCCTCGTACTCGAGGAACAAATTGGAGGTTTCGACATGAGCCGCGTCTTCATGGACGGTGGAAGCGGCATTAACCTTATGTTCGCGAGTACCTTACGAGCAATGAGGATCCCTCTGACCTGCCTAGAGGCCTCGGACACGACATTCCACGGCATCATCCCAGGCAAGGGCGTATACCCCCTTGGCAAAATCAACCTCGACGTCATCTTTGGCACACCGAAAAACTTTCGATGCAAGCACATCGACTTTGAAGTCGTCGACTGGCCCTCATAGTACCACTTCATCCTCGGACGTGTCGTGTTCGCTAGGTTCATGGCAGTGCCGCACTACGCCTATCTGCAGATGAAAATGCCAGGCCCTAATGGCGTCATCACAATCAACAGGAGCTTCGAAAGGTCCGACAGTTGCGACAGGGAGTTCAACAGAATTTCCCAGTCCTTCGGCATGCAGGAAGAACTCGCGAGACTAAAGGAGTCGACAGACAACAGACTGCCTCCCCTGAGCCGGCCAAGCTCACCTGACCTATCCTTCGACTCATCGGTGCACACGAAGAAAGTGCAGGTCCACCCATCGGATCCCGCCAAGACAACCCTCATCGCCAACAACTTGAGTCCCGCATAGGAATTCGCGCTCGTCGAATTCCACCGTGAGCACTGGGAAATTTTTGCCTGGTGTCCAGCGGACATGCCAGGAGTTCCTAATTCGCCGAGCATGCACTCAATGTCAACCAAGACGCAAGGCCAGTCAAACAAACAATCTGGCGACTGTCCGAACCAAGAGCAAAGGCAGTCGAAATGGAGATCAATAGACTCCTCGACGCCAAATTCATGCGCGAGATCAAGGAAAGCACTTGGCTCGCCAACACGGTGCTAGTACCAAAAAAGGACACGGATATCCTGCGGATGTGCATGGACTTCACTTCTCTGAATAAGCACTGCCCGAAGGACTACTTCCCGCTGTCACGAATCGACTAGATCATCGACTCCAACGCGGGATGTGAGCGCCTCTGCTTCCACGACGCCTACTCAGGCTACAATCAGATTCGAATGAAGGAGGAAGATCAAGAGAAAATGGTGTTTACAACGCCTTTTGGTGTGTTCTGTTACAATACAATGCCCTTCGGGCTAAAAAACGCAGGAGCCACCTACCAGCAGTGCATGCAGGCTTGCCTCAAAAACCAACTTGGTCACAACATCCAAGTCTATGTTGACGACATCGTAATCAAGACCAAAGAGGAAGCTTCACTAATCGATGATTTACGCGAAACCTTCGCCAACCTCGACCGCTACCGGATTAAGCTCAATCCAGACAAGTGCGCTTTCGGCGTACCATCTGGGCAATTACTCGGGTATCTCATCTCTGCGAGAGGGATCAAGGCGAACCCGAAGAAAATAAAAGCCATACTAGACATGGAGAAGCCGAAGAACATAAGAGGCGTCCAGCAGCTGGCGGGGCAAATCGCGGCACTCAGTCGATTCATCAGTCGAATGGGCGAAAAGGAACTACCCTTCTACCAACTCCTCCGAAAAGCTGACAAATTCGAATGGACCAATGAGGCACAGGAAGCATTCGAAGACCTCAAGCGCCTACTGTCCACCTCGCCAGTACTGGTGACCCCACGCGAAAGGGAACCATTGTTACTGTACATATCCGCCACCAACCAGGTGGTCATCACAATACTCGTGGTAGAACGAGCCAAGGAAAACAAGGTCCATGGGGTGCAGCGCCCAGTCTACTACCTCAGCGAGGTACTCACGCCAACAAAGCAGAGGTACGCGCACTACCAAAAGCTGGCGTACGGTGTCTTCATGACAACCCGGCGACTGCGCCACCACTTCTAGGAACACCCAATCGTGGTAGTCGCAAGTTCTCCCTGACTTACTCGTGCACTGGATGGAGAACCAGCTCCCTGAAAAACCAGATATGTCCTACCTCTGGAAAATGCACTTCGATGGTTCCAAGCGAAAGGATGGGGCCGGCGCAGGCGTCATACTGACATAGCCCCAAGGAGACAAGCTGAAATATATCCTGCGAATGCAGTTCACCGCCTCCAACAATGAAGCTGAATACGAGGCCCTACTACACGGGATGAGGATGGCAAAAGCCTGTGGCGCCAAGAGGCTCATAACATATGGCAACTCCAAGCTGGTCGTCAACCAGAGAAAGCACTCGAAGGGACTTCGACGGTTGCGAGCTGCGGCACATAGGCCGCGAAAGCAATGAAGAGGCGGACACACTCGCCAACATAGGCTCTGCCTGCGCCCCCATACCACCTGGGGTATTTCTCGAGCGCATCTGCGAACGCTCCATCAAGCCAAAGGCCACAGAGAAGAAAACAAGCGTAGCAACGGACTCGGGGGCTGCGCCGCCCAATGAGCCAATAGTACTCGACGACCTGGAGCTGGATATAGGACACGAAGGACCAATGAGCGTCATGATGATCGAGACATCTTGGACTCAACCGTACATCACGATACAAACTAAACTGCTGTTGCAGCAAAGGAACGTTGGTCTGCTCCTCAAAGAAGTTGATGATTTCCTCCGCTGGACGATCCATCGCCTGGTAGTGAGGAACCATGTTCCAAGTCGAACCTGCTGGCGGCGCTGGCGGTCCGGCTGCAATTGCTGCAACATCCACATCAGGCATGTGTAGTCGCACCAGCGACAGAGTAGCCTTGGTACCAGCCACTAACTGTTGCCATACACACTCGCGGACTGCACTCAAATCTTGAAAGGGCCAGCAGGCTCGATGGAATGATGTCCAGCGGGAACATCGTCTGGTAAATATTCTTCAAGCAGGATTGCGACTTCTTCAAGAAGTAAAGCACTCGCGACGCACGATCCTGCAGGGTCGCCAGTGCGATTGCGCGATCATGATCCACCCAGAAGTATCCACTCGCCTGAAGCTGCTCTTGGGTCAGATCATTCATGCGAATGGCAATCATGTCCTTCTCATCCTGCGGATGGCGTGCGCTGACAACTATACCAAGCAAAGGCAAAAGTATGAAGACAATGAACCATTGCAGGTGACTACAATAAAAGGATGAGGAGGAAGAAAGCTAACATTTGAATTGGTCGCCCAGCTGCGTCACCTCCCCTAGCAGGTATTGCTCTCGGGCGACGGCCTTCTCCGCCCTCGACTTCCATACGTCCGCATTACCACGGAGTACGGGCAGTTCATGCTCCAACTGCTTCACGCGGTGATGGAGTCACGAGAGCAAGGACAGTTCATCTACCCTTGAGTGCGACCACGCCAAAGTATCATCAGCGGATAGCATATTTCGAGGTTCACTCGAAGTACCACTTGATGTGCCCTATCACAAGCCAAGCAAGAGACAATAAGAAGACTAAGGCGATGCATAGACAAAAGACTCGAGTGTATTCAAGCATAATAAAGTATCAACAGATACACTCGCCAAAAGGCATGTTCCAGAAAAAAGAGACAAACTACTCAACTATTACAGACACGACTACTGAGGAGCAACTGGTTTCTTCGACTTGGACTTTGGTTTTGGGGGCCTCATCGAGTCTGTGGCGGTATCAGACGCCACACACTTCCCGCCGGCCCCTGACGCCGTAGCCTTCGCCGCCTTCTTGGCTCGCTGTAGTTCCTCAGAATACTTTGCAACTGTATTAATCAGCTGTGGCCCGTACTTGCCACAGGTAGCTACAAAAGGAGCAAAGACTACCTGTTGGCCATCCGCGCTGACAGGCATCGCCTTGGAGACCGTTGCAGGATCGACCACGACTCCATGGGCTTGAACCATCACGAGTGACATTCAAGCGCCAGCCGCACGGAGTGAGTTCTTGAAGCTCGCAGGAATGCCTCCAGCAAGGGACTCCACCAGCTCATCCATATTGTCGATTAACTCAGCCTTGGGCGCCAGCTCCTCACGGAGGCGACTGAGCACGCCCTTGGCCTTGGTGAGCATCCCCTGAACAGCAGCACTGTGATCCTTGACTGCCGAGATGGCACCTGCCAAGGCATCGTCACGACGGAGTGCCTAGGGGTCAAAGATCAGACCGCTGGCATCTACACAAGAATCAAGCATTGGAACAAAAGTCAGCACATCAACAAATTCGAAAGAAGGAACACGAAGAAAATCTAGTCAAGGGAATACCTGAGAGAGCCTTGGCAATCGAGAAAAGTTGTTCTTCGAACAACTTCTCCCTATCTGCGATGGAGGCACGCAGATCCTCTTCGCGTTTCAACGATTCGTCCTATGCTGCGATTGCCTCATCGCGGCTCTTCACCGCCACGGCGAGCATTTTCTTGAGGGAAGCGGTGTCACGAAGGAGTGCATTATGCTCAGCTGTGACACAAACAAAGATAAACCGTTAGTTGAATATATCACAAGGATGCAGAAGAAAAGTAAAGAACACTCACTTTCAATCGCGCGATGGCGATTGTCCAGCATTGCATGCTGACGACCCATCGCAAGCACCTGCTCCACCAGACGAGCATCTTCCTTCACAATGAGCTGCGACAAAAGAAATAGTAAAGGGTCAATAGATGGCATAGATGAAAAATTCGACTGCAAAATCAGAAGAAGAGATACTACACATACATGATCCTCCAATGACTTCGAAGTCGATTGACGTGCAGTCGTCCGGATAACCATCTGATGCTCCACATCGTGGGGAGAACTCGATGAATTATGCCCGGAGTGGGCCGCCAATGGAGGAGAAGGAGTGTGCTCGGCCACTTTCTTGGCCTTGGAGGTCGTGACTCCAAATTCCTCCAAAAATTGGACGTCGCCAGAAGATGACGACGCCGGCTGACTACAAAACAAAACTAACATCAAGAAAATGCAACTCCAAAGAAGAACCAGAAGGAAGACTCGTATACTTACCAATCAAACTTGTCAAAATCGAAGGTTTGATCCCCTGACTCTGATGACAACTCCTTCGGCAGTCGCATCTTCTTGCGAGAAGATGGCGCCACGGCGCTCACAGGAACGACAGATATCGGCGACTCTGCACCAACAGCTACACCTTCCGGAGTCGAACGACAGACGGGGCATACAGGGTGACACACTTCAATCCTACATACAACAAACAAGTTAGTACAAGTCAAGAAAAGACAAGCATTCGACAAATAAAGCTACTTCGTAGCACAACCGTACGTCAGGAGGAGGATTTGCAGCATCGAATGGAGGCACGACTGGTTCACTGCGGAGCACATCCTTGGCGGTGTACTTGGTGACCAGTCGCACCCTTTTATCTACCTCACTCGCGGAAATGTCATCGGCAGATACGCGAGTGACATCATCCGCGCCAGCCCACTGGAACATAGGGTGGACTCTGGCCTGCAGGGGCTGGACACGACGGCGCAGCCATGTGCGAATGAGGGCGCAACCTCCCTATTCTTTTCCCATGCGACTCTCGAGGTCGCAGACATGCTCGTACAGCACATCTGTCTCCGCGGACTCGCCGGGCATCACTACGTTCTTCCAGGAGCGCCTCCTCTTGCACGGCGACGCGGGATCGAAGGGCGCGAGTCCGAAGTGGTCTCCGTCGGCCTTCTGGTCACGGATGTAGAACCACTTGTCCCTCCACCCTTGGACGGACGCCATGAGTTTGATGTCGAAGTACGTGGCGGAGGAGTCGACGTGGATACCGCAGTCGGCTACATCTGTCGTGGTGGTGTCACGGCAGATGCCATGGATAGGCTAAAGGTGGGGACTAATATGCGCTAGGGGAATCCAGGGAGGGATAGTAGAGTGATTCTCTACACAGAAGCCTTGTATTGATGCTCAGTCTCCCAGATTACAAGTGCTCCTCGAGCTGTATTGACAAGAGGAGGAAGAAGAAACTCTCTTACTCTTGCCTACTAACTAGCCCAAGAACCCTAGATCTACTAGTGTTTTCCTTGCTATGTATCAGAAAAGACCCAACCTCCAAAAATCCAACCCCCTTACCAGAACCCCAACCCCCCCTTATATAGAGGTGGTTCGGTCCTGGCCTAGGGCATACGTGGAGGCATATTCCCAGAATATGCCTCCTCCTAAAGTAGTAACCCGACAGGGGTGCTTTTCCCCCGCGTCACTCTTGCCTTAACGACGTTGCCTCTGCGGCGCCTGCGTCAGCCGACGTAAGCATCGTCACCCTTGTCGGCCACGATCCGGTGGTCCTGCCCTTGCTTTATTCGCTCATCCAGTATGCACCGGGCCTTCTATTTGACCCGAGAGATTCCTTCCTTCTCCTAGAAGCCAAACGAGGATCCGGATCACAGTTGATCCGGCCACACCTGTTCCTGCATATGAGCTAGACAAGTGTCTCCGACTTACTCCTTGAGTCGGATGAGACAATGTTAGATGACCCCCTGGTCCGGGTTACTCCGTGATCCGGCCTGCCTTGAGGTGACTCGGCCAGCATCCGTTTTGACCTTACCGACCCTCGGCTAACTCGGCCCTTATACCCCGGAGTGACCCTACCCAGGGTTATCCCCCCAACATTAGTCCCCGAAGTTGGTGCGGCCTCAGCGGCCTTGGTCGCTAAGGCCACATCAGGTTCATTCGTATCTAACCTTCGGATGTTTATTTTCGGGTTAACTTTTTGTCTCGGATTATATGGATTTACGTTCCCTTCGCACGCTCCAAGTTTTCACTTGCCGGCCGGGTCACCACTTTGGCTCGGATCCTATGGTTTTACTTTTCCTCTGCACAGTTCAAGTTTTCACTCGCCGGCCGGGCTACCTTCGTGTCTCGGATTCGGGCCTTGCTTCCTTCTCTCGTACTCCAACCCACGTAACGGTTAATCATTACGTTGCCTTATTTTAAGGGCCTGAGCAGTAACCGCCGCAGTAAATGTCAGTGATTACTGTGCGGGGGTTATGTCACATCTATCTCCTCGTTTACCGCAACTGCACGTCGTGTCATGGGATCACATTTACTCTGCGGCCTCCGGTGTGGCTTCTCTCTGATTGGTCAATGCTGGCGATACACGGCCACACCGTGTGGTTTTCCAGCGCAGCACGATCCCACTCGTTGATGACTGGTGGCGGTTAAATAGGGGAGGGGCACACTCCTTAGAACTTTTCCATCTTTGCGCCCCCTCGCTCGTTCCTCTTCTTCTTCCTCGCAACCGCGCCGCCGCCAGTGCCTGTTGCAGCAGCGCCGCCGCCGCACTTTCTCTGTTTCTCCGCACCGCAATCACCGCTACGCCTCTGTTTAGCCACGGGTCCTCGTCAGTCTAGACCGCAGAGCCCCACCGCCGCCAGCTCCAGCGTGGACAGCGGAATCGAGATGACGGAGGAGGAGCTCATCATCGTTGAACAGGAGATGGAGGAGGATGCCGGCGCGGCGGACCGCGGCGCGTGGGCCGGCTCCTGGGTCTGCGAGGACGACATCGCCTGGCTCTACCGGACCCGGCGCATTCCCGCCGGCGTCGCCGCTCGTCTCCCTTCCTCGGAGTTGGCCCCCTCACCCAATCTGGGTGAATTTGTTGTTTTCTTATCCCATTTCCAACGAGGATTTGGGCTTCTAGTGAGTGATTTCTTCCGGGACTGGATCCGGACCTATCACCTGCAACCACATCATCTCCCCGCAAACGCCATCACCTCTCTGTCCGCTTTCGTTTCTTTGATCGAGGGCTACACCGGGCTATGACCTACGAAGGAGCTGTGGATCCGGTTCTTTGGCCTCCGCCGCAATGTCGTCCCCAACATCCACGTCGAGTCGGAGGACAAGCAGCTAACTCAGTTCGGAACTGCCTCGATCTCGCCGTGGAGGTATTCAATCTTTCCCCGGGTCACCGGGCTTGACTCCTGCAAAGGGTGGGCCTGGACCTTCTTCTACGTCCAGAACGAAGGCACGGAAGATTTGATCCGGTTGCTGTCCTACGCTCCGAGTCCCCCTGACACGGATTTCTGGGAGGAGGTTGCCAGGAAACCTACAGCTCTGGCCAACCAAGTGAACAAAAGGTTTGCGGAGCTGAAGAAGCTCGGATTGTGCAACGAGGATGCCATGATCACATTCGTGCGCAACCGAATTTCTCCCCTTCAGCGGCACACTCACAAGTTGTGCCATATGAGCTTTAGTCGCGACCCCAACCGAACCTCCTCATTCGAGTTGAGCAATACGGAGATCTTCTGCCGGGTCAAGGCTCTTTTCACCACCCATAAGGACTTCTCTGCCGAATGGACATGGGGAATCGAGCATTACTGCCGTGACAGGCTCCCTCCCGCAGTAAGCTTCGCGGGGTAAACTTATTTCGGATCAATTTCATGTCGGCTCTTATCACATTCTTGACTTTGCTCCTTGTGCTCTTTTCTCAGTTGTTTCTCCAGCAAACCCTCGAGGATGGCCCGGATCCGACCCTTAAGTGGGCCCCGGACCGAGAAATTCCGGATGAGGAGGAGCCGTACTAGGAGATGTTCCTCCCCACACCCGATGCCACCAGACGACCCAGCGGTAAATTCTCTTCTCTTAGAGATTGGCCCGACGATGAGGATGACTCGGATATCGATGGATTGAACCCGTTGAGGCTGTCCCTCTTTCTTTTGCCTACCCGGCATCAGCTAACCCTGGTGGGCACATCCACGAGGATCCTCCCCTTGCCACGGGCGAGCTTGTTCTGGTGGCGTCAAAGAAGAAGCACGGATCCGCGTCGAGTTCTTCTTCCGAACCTTCTTAGCCTTCCAAAAGGCAAAAGAAGGCCGGAGACAAGACTGCCTCCAAACGGGTAGGCAAAGCCCCGGCAAGGAGGGCCCGGAAACCTAAGGAGGCCGAGACCTCGGATGCGTAAGTTCTTTTTTCACTGTGTAACACACTTCTCCCTGCTTCAGGGTAATTTCACTCCTGACATTATTTTCTCTTGCAGGGCTCCTGTGGAGGTCCCTCAGAGCGGATCGAGCATCTCCTCTCCTCTTCGCTCTAGTCCTTCCCCTCCCCGTGACGATGAGTCACGCCCGCTGAGCCCTATTCCGGAGGGCTCTGCGGCCGCTCGGGGTTCCGCAGTACCTCCTTCAGAGGGACGCGACCTCGGATCGGGAGGGGTCGGATCGGCCGAGGCAACAGCGTCCGGCACTTCGGCATTGCCGCAACCAGCAACAATTAAGTCTACCGCAACTCCAGCACCAGCAGCAGCTCTAGCACCAGCCACCGAACCAGCGCCTGTCCTGGTTCCGAAGAAACCAACAGCAGCTCTAGCGCCAGCCACCAAAGCTCCTGCGCCAAGTTCATCTGCCTCGTCCGAGTCATCTCAAGCTCTGCGAGGACCCACTCCAGCGGCTTCCAAGGGCAAATCCACTGTGGTCACTTCCTCCCAGCAGGCCAAAGGCAAATCAACCTCCGTCGAGGCTGGGCAGCGAACCTTGTCGTCGATGCTTCCAAAGAAATCACCAGCAGCGACGGATCCTCCTGCCGAGCCAGCTGATTCGCATCAGATGGTTCTTCACACTAGCCCGGCTCTTGCCCTGATTGAAAGGAAAGAAGCTCACGCCAAGGGCTTGGTGGCGCCTCACATGCCCACTGGCGAACGGTACCCTCCGAGCCTCATCGAGTTTGTCATGAACTGGAATAAGGCGGAGTTCGTCTACAACGACGATCTCCCGGAAAAGTTCGGCCCTGCTGAATTTTCCGCTCAGATGAATACCGCCGCCAAGGCCATTAACCTCGTTGGGCGTATGATGGAGGTACGTCGTTTCTTCTTTACATGCTGTAGATAATAACCATTAGTCCCCGAGCCTCCGGCGGAGTAACTTGTTACTCGGCCGGATGCTCCTTAGAAGATCAACGTAGCTGCATGTAAACTTCGAATATGCACATACGTAGAGCCAGGTTAAGTTCCGCTTGGCCCGGATCTCTTACACTTCGATATGCACACACCTAGAGCCGGGTTAAGTTCCGCTTGGCCCGGATCTCGTACACTTCGAATATGCACACACCTAGAGCCGGATTAAGTTCCGCTTGGCCCGGATCTCGTACACTTTGAATATGCACACACCTAGAGCCGGGTTAAGTTCCACTTGGCCCGGATCTTGTACACTTTGAATATGCACACACCTAGAGCTGGGTTAAGTTCCGCTTGGCCCGGATCTCGTACACTTCGAATATGCACACACCTAGATCCGGGTTAAGTTCCGCTTGGCCCGGATCTCGTACACTTCGAATATGCACACACCTGGAGCCGGGTTAAGTTCCGCTTGGCCCGGATATTGTACACTTCGAATATGCACCGAACTAACTTTACACGCCTGTGCCTTTGTCAGGTAACTACCAACCGTCGGAGCGCCGAGTTTTAGCGTCTGCTTGATACCCATAAGACCTTGCGCGCAAAACACGTTGCACTTGGTGCGGAGCATGAAAAGAGGGGTAATTTCCTCTCTTAACACCTCACCGCTTCGTTTGTTTCTGCCGGACTAACCTCCTTATTCGGTTTTTTACAGCTAGGGTGGAGGCTGAAAACAAGATTATGCGGAAAAACTTGGAGGAAATCCGAGGTATGTCCCCTTTCGGCCAACATCACTGTGTTTTCCATTCTTTCTTTTTCTTGGCTCAGCAAACATTCACTCCTCGGCTTTGCCGGGTCAACACAACATTTTAGCATCGCTTGAGGATAGTGTGCCTGTGCCTGATATGATGCTGCATTTTCTTGAACAAGCAGGACAGCATCAAGCCGAGCTGAAGAAGAAGGACGATGAGCTTGCCCTCCTCTGGACCAAGGATGGCGAGATAGCCAAACTCAAGGCCGAGATGGAGAAGATGAAGGCCCAACACAAAATCGAGCTCCAGAAAGTTGTTCAGAACTTCACCGAAGAGCGTGAGCACTTCACCCTCCAGATCTCCAAGGACCAGGATCTGCTCAAGGAATTCGAAGTCTGGCTTGGGTCGGCGCTTGCCGAGCTTGGACAACTTCGCCAGAGACGTGATAGTTGTATCAAGGAGTTGACCCGGATCCATCGCCATATCTCACGTAAGTTTCTTCTCCTTGCCCGACGCAGTTTTCCGGGTTAGCTCATATGCCTTTGCTTCAGCATCCTCCCTTTCCTTATTTTTAGATAACTTTCCGGAGGGTACTGCCATTGCCAGTGCTGCCGCTGCCAAATTCCGCCAAGAGAGGGGTACTCCCATCGCTCCTGATGGTGAGAGCATCCCCTTAGACATGGAGGACCTGTTGGTTAGCGTGTCAGCCCGGGTGGAAACTATCAAGAACTATGGAAAAGATCTCCTCGACGTTGCGGTCCGGATCTTCAACACATTCTGGCCAAGCGAGGACGCTCCGGAAAGGATCACACTTCTTGCGGAAAAACTAGTGGAGATTGAGACTCAACTTGACCTCTGGAGGGAATCCGCCGGGCGTGCCGCGGCAGATACCCTTCTCCATCATATCCTTTCATGGTACGAGAAAATCGATCTGAGCCTCCTCACCCGTCGGCGCACCGGATCCAAATGGACCGATGATCCGGAGTGGGTAGCTCGGCGCCAGGCTTGTGCCTACAGCCTCATCGAATATTCTCCAGTCCATGACTGGGTTGAGGGGCCGAGCTTTCTGGAATCCGGTGAGGAGGAGCAGATGGAGAACGTGGAGGATGGGTCGGGCGATGACGGAGAAGATGCTGCTTCAGATATCGAAGACAGTGATGATGACGCCGAACTTCCTCCTCCTGCCGCTCCTTAGTTGAAAAAACTCGAAAATTTATCAGATCCCCGGTATGCCGGGTGCAATTGTATACTGAATACATAATATTTTGCTACTATGCTTGTATGCCGGATTAACCTGGGCGTAGTCCCCGAGTTTCATTTTCTTGTTCATCCAATTCTCCGGCTCGATCCGTGTCTACCTTGATTCGGTTTTACGACTTACGAACCCGAGCCTCAAGAATCATTTTAACAATACTGAGAAACTTTGAGGCTTGGCTCAAGATAATTCAACATAATAGCATGAAAATAAACATGGGCTTAGTCCGAAAAAACAAACGTTAGCTGGAATAGGATCGTTTCCTTAGTAGTTTTTCATGTGCTACGCAATTCCAAACTTGTTCCCTTGCTCGCCATGAAGCCAATTCTTGTTGGACAGCAGCAAGTTGAAGGGTTGGGTTTTTGGTGCTCCCACATTACTAATCCGGGTTAAGCGAAACGAGTCATTCCAGCTAACGCATAAAAAGTAACAACAATCATTTATTAAGGCAGTCCCTGAGTTACTGCTTGAGGCTCCGTTATTTCATTGATAAGGCCATTGCCGACATACATACCGACATATGAGGATGACTCGGGTACATACACTCTTTGGCTAAGTGTAGAAGGGGCGAAGTAGTGCTACATTCCACGGTCGCTTGGATTCCTCTCCGGACCTATCCGCCTTGTTCCTTTCCTGTGGCTTTGCATCTATGAGGTAGTAAGAGTCATTGTTCAATGCTTTGCTCATGATAAATGGTCCTTCCCATGGGGGGGATAATTTATGCATGCTAGTGGTACGCTGTACCAACCGGAGCACCAGATCGCCTTCCCGGAAGACTCGGGGGCACACTTTCTGGCTATGATAGCGTCGGAGATTTTGCTGATATATAGCGGATTTGGACAGTGCCAGTTCTCTCGCTTCTTCCAGCAGATCAACATCATTTTGTCGGGCTTCTTGCACTTCGGCTTCTGTGTATTGGGTGACCCTAGGCGAATCATGCTCTATGTCGGCTGGTAATACAGCTTCTTCCCCATATACCAGAAAAAACGGCGTGTAGCCTGTTGATCGATTCGGAGTTGTTCTTAAACTCCACAATACCGCTGGTAGTTCTTCTATCCAGCACCCTGTTGATCTTTGCAGCGGCTCAATGAGCCGGGATTTGATCCCGGATAGCACTAATCCGTTGGATCTTTCCACTTGTCCGTTTGATGCGGGGTGGGCTACCGAGGCTACGTCGAGTCGGATTTTCTTGTCTCGGCAAAAGCACACAAATGCTCCTTCCGCGAAATTCGTTCCATTGTCAGTTATAATGCTGCGTGGATAACCGTATCTCAAGATGATGTCTTTGAGAAATGTCACGGCCGTAGCTCCGTCACATTTTCTTATAGGCTTCACTTCGATCCATTTTGTAAACTTGTCCACCATGACCAGAATGTGCGTCATGTTCCCTTTTGCTGGTTTGAACGGACCAACCATATCCAAGCACCACACAGCAAATGGCCATGTAATTGGTATGGTTTTGAGTTCCGACATAGGAATATGTGTCTTGGTGGCGTATCTTTGGCAACCATTGCATTTTCTCACCAGATCTTCTGCTTGCTCCAAAGCGCTTGGCTAGTAAAATCCATGCCGGAATGCCTTTGCCACTAAGGCTCGGGATGAGGCGTGATGCCCGCATTCTCCTTGGTGTATATCTCGGAGGATGTCAAGTCCTTCTTCTGGATCAACACACCGCTGGAGGACATTGGTTATACTCCGTTTGTACAGCTCGGAATTGATGATTGTGTAAGCTTTGGATCTCCTCTGAGTTTGCCTGGCTAGCACTTCCTTAGTGGGTAACGTTCCATCTTTCAAGAACTGGTATATAGGCAGTGCCCAAGTTGGTACTGCTCGCGCAGGGAACATCTCCTCATCAATTTCCATCCGATCCACCGGCATAACTTCAGCCGGATCACGCTGAACAGTCCCTGGGTCTGGCGAGGTAGTCCCGGGGTTTGCCGAGGTAGTCCTCGGGTTCGGCGTACTACCTCCCACGTCAATGTCCATGGGCTCAGCTCCGGGTTCCGCGTTTTCCGGGACATAAATTGAGTCGGTTCCTGGGGGCGGCCTGATAGATGGCTTTCTGAGGTGCTCCAATGCAACGCCCAGTGGAATTGCCTGTCGGGTCGAGCCGAGCTTCGACAGCATGTCGGCAGCTTCGTTTTCCACGCGAGGTACATGATGAAATTCACATCCCTCAAAGTAACCCGAGATTTTCTGCACATGAAATCTGTATAGTGCCATGTTTGGATCCAGGGCGTCCCACACTCCGGAGACTTGCTGTATTACTAGATCCGAGTCGCCAAAGTAGATTATCCGACGTATGCCAATTTCCTTTGCCACTTTGAGACCATGCACAAGAGCCTCGTATTCAGTGACATTGTTCGATGCCGCGAAATGGATCTGCAATACGTACTTGAGCTAATCCTTCTTTGGCGAGGTAAGCACAACCCCGGCACCTAATACGGTTTTGGTCTTCGATCCGTCAAAATGCATCCTCCAATAGTTTGGATCCGGTGGCGGTGGTTCGTATTGTACCTCGGCCCAATCCACGAAAAAGTCCGCTACAGCCTGGGACTTGATCGCTTCTCTTCTGTCGTACTGGGGCGCGTACGGTGCTAGCTCAATTGCCCATTTCGCAATTCTGCCGTTCGCATCTTTGTTACCCATTATCTCGGATATGGGGGCTTCGCATATCACTTTGATGGGATGCTCCTCAGAGTAGTGCTTTAGCTTCTTTGCCGCCATATAAACTCCGTATGCCACCTTTTGAAAATGCGGGTAGTTCTGTTTCGAGGCAGACAATACCTCGCTCAAGTAATACACTGGTCTCTGCACCGACTTACCCTCTTCATCTCGTTCCACTACAATCACTGCACTTACAACTCGGTTGGTTGCGGCTATGTAGAGCAACATTGGCTCGTTCGACAGTGGAGAAGCTAACACTGGTGCAGTGGCCAACATCTTTTTCAAGTGGGCAAAAGCTTCATCGGCCTGCAGCGTCCAAACGAATTTATCTGATTTTTTCATGAGTTGGTAGAGAGGCAGTGCCTTTTCCCCTAGCCGACATACAAACTGACTCAACGATGCCAGACATCCAGTGAACTTCTGGACGTCATTGAGACACTTCTGCAGCTCCATTCGTTCGATGGCTTGGATCTTAGTTGGATTGACCTCGATACCTCGGCTGGAGACGAGAAATCCGAGTAATTTCCCAACCGGGACACCGAAGGTACATTTCTCCGGGTTAAGCTTCATTCGGAATCTCCTCAAGTTCGCGAATGTTTGCCTCATGTCGTCAAGGAGCGTTGCGCTTTCCTTGGTGTTGATAACCACATCGTCCACGTAGACTTGCATGTTTTGACCTATTTGATCGTGCAAACATTTTTGCATACACCTTTGGTATGTTGCTCCTGCGTTTCGTAAACCAAACGGCATAGTGTGATAGCAATAAGCCCCGTATGGGGTAATAAAGGCAGTTTTTATTTGATCATCCGGGTTCAGGGGTATCTGGTGGAAACTAGAATAAGCATCAATAAATGACAACAGTTCACATCCCGCGGTAGAGTCGATGACCTGATCTATCCTCGGCAGTGGAAATGGATCTTTCGGACACGCCTTGTTCATGTTCGTGTAATCGATACACATACGCCAAACCACTGCCACGTTCGGATCATCCTTCTTCTTTTCTACCAGCACCGGATTAGAGAGCCAATCCGGATATAGCACTTCCATGATAAATCCTACTGCTAGCAACCGAGCTATCTCGTCACCAATGACCTTTCTCCTATCCTCGGCGAAGCGTCGGAGAGCCTGCTTCACCGGCCTTGCTCCGGGTCTTACATTCAAAGAGTGCTCGGCCAACTCCCTTGGAACACCTTGCAAGTCTTGTGTGGACCAAGCAAAAATATCTCGATTCTCACGGAGGAAGTTGACGAGATCGCTTTCCTATTTGTCAGTTAACCCGTCCCCAATTGTCACGGTACGCTCCGGAAACATGTTATCCACCGGGATCTTCTTGGTGTCCTTCGCAACTTGAAATGAAACGCTTCCATGTGGGTTGCTTAACGCCGGCATATACTGCTGCGCGGACTGAGCTAATGCCGCCACCTCTTGGATTTTTCTTTTCTCTTGGGCAATTACGAGTGACTCGGCTAGGTTAGACCCGGCTGAGGTGCACTCAATGGAACGTCGGAAATCCCCAGCGATTGTAATTGCCCCATTTGGACCGGGCAACTTCATCTTCAGATAACCAACGTGGCAACTTGCCATGAATTTGCTCAGTGCTGGTCTCCCAAGTAATGCATGATACGCGCTCTCCAGGTTTACCACCTCAAACTCCAGATTTTCGGTTCGGCAGTTATCCCTCGTACCGAATAGCACGTCGACCCGGACTTTGCTTATGGGTTCGCAGGATATGCCGGGCACGATACCGTGAAAATTTGTTCTCGTAGCCTGGAGCATGTTCTCCGAGATGCCCAACTTGCGCATCGTATCTGCATACATGATGTGAATGCTACTGCCATTGTCGATCAGTACCTTGGAGAATCTCACATTAATATTTGGTCCAATGAACGTCGGATCTAACACTAGTGCATACGAGCCGGGACTTGGCATAAGCTTGGGATGATCTTTGACGCTCCAGGTAATTTCCTGGTCCGACCAAGACATATACCTCGTCACTGTAGGCATAACCGCGTTAACCTCCATATGTCGGTGCTGCAAGCTTTTCCTATCTGTTTCCTCCGTTTCCCATGAGGCGATGATGCGGCTCCAGCGGATTTCTCCGGGTTACCTACCACCGCATGGACGATCTTAGAAGCTCCAACTCTCTCCGGGTTACCTCTCAATAGCTCCTCATTCTGCCTGTTCGCGATCCGAACCAGCTCGTTAACCCGGTCTTGCTGTCTTTGGCGGGCTTCACCCGTCAGACCCTCTAGCTCGGACGCCGCGGCATCTGCTGCTCTGAGGTTCTTCGTCGGGGTACTATACTTCGGCAACCCCACAGACAGATAGTTTTTCGACCCTTCTGGTCCCTCATCACCTTCTCTGTTCATCTCGCTTATGAGATTTTTCCCTTTTACCCTCACTGCATCAACCTTGTTCGCTTTCGCATATTCGCGCAGCGTCATGTTCAACGACTGCTGAGCCGCTGCTATTTTCTTTGCGCCCTCCAGTATCTTTCGCCGGGTCTCCTCTAGCTCGGCCTGTGCCTGAGCCGGATCTACCAGTGCTGTCATCGGGTTAGCCAAGCTATCCATAGCTTCCCTCAGCACGTTCTCAGGCCTCTCCAGCGGAGGACCCCTAGCTTTCCTCGGTGCCTTGGGTGTTACCTCCGGGTTTGGCGTTGGATCCTTGATCACGCCCGTGCCTGACGCGGTCATCATCACCTCTGCATGGTCCGGGGAGCGGGCGATACGCGCCCCGCGAGCCACAGTGAGGGGTGGTTCCCCCGCATCTACGACGCGACGCGGATGAACGCAAGACACGTCCACGGCAACATAGACCCTGTGCACGCCGAGCTTGACAAAGACGCCGTTGCGCGGAAGGGGGCGCGTGCCGAAGCAGCCAACGTTGTCGCTGACGTAGTCCAGCGCACCGAAGCGCTAAACGAGCCCGGAGACGATGCGTTCGCCGGTCCCGATGAAATTTCCCGTCCGGATCTTCACCCCTGCTAGCGCCGCTAGCCCCACGGTGGGCGCCAACTGTCGTGGTGGTGTCACGGCAGATGCCATGGATAGGCTAAAGGTGGGGACTAATATGCGCTAGGGGAATTCAGGGAGGGATAGTAGAGTGATTCTCTACACAGAAGCCTTGTATTGATGCTCAGTCTCCTAGATTACAAGTGCTCCTCGAGCTGTATTGACAAGAGGAGGAAGAAGAAACTCTCTTACTCTTGCCTACTAACTAGCCCAAGAACCCTAGATCTACTAGTGTTTTCCTTGCTATGTATCAGAAAAGACCCAACCTCCGAAAATCCAACCCCCTTACCAGAACCCCAACCCCCCTTATATAGAGGTGGTTCGGTCCTAGCCTAGGGCATACGTGGAGGCATATTCCCAGAATATGCCTCCTCCCAAAGTAGTAACCCGACAGGGGTGCTTTTCCCCCGTGTCACTCTTGCCTTAACGACGTTGCCTCTGCGGCGCCTGCGTCAGCCGACGTGAGCATCGTCACCCTTGTCGGCCACGATCCGGTGGTCCTGCCCTTGCTTTATTCGCTCATCCAGTACGCACCGGGCCTTCTTTTTGACCCGAGAGATTCCTTCCTTCTCCTAGAAGCCAAACGAGGATCCGGATCACAGTTGATCCGGCCACACCTGTTCCTGCATATGAGCTAGACAAGTGTCTCCGACTTACTCCTTGAGTCAGATGAGACAATGTTAGACGACCCCCTGGTCCGGGTTACTCCGTGATCCGGCCTTCCTTGAGGTGACTCGGCCAGCATCCGCTTTGACCTTACCGACCCTCGGCTAACTCGGCCCTTATACCCCGGAGTGACCCTACCCGGGGTTATCCTCCCAACAACATCGTAGACTACGGAGCCAAACGTCGACTAGCGCTTCAGCTTGAAGAGACGTTTGAAAAGACCGAAGTGTGGCTCGATTCCGAGCCAGCACTTGCAAAGGTAATGTAGCAAGCTACATGGATGATGGAGTTGGGGGACAGCTGATGCAGCTGGAGCCCATAGAAACAGAGAAGGCCCCTGAAGAAAGGATGTAGGGGCAGCGAGAGACCGCGGATGATGAACGCTAGGAACATCACCCGAAAACCGGCAGGAGGAGAAGGGATTACCTCACCACCGGGGACATGCGCGTCAGCGATTGCGGAAGATAGAACTCTGTCTTGGCGTAGGAGATGGAGCTCAGAAGACTTGATCACGGACGCGCGCCACGCGCCATTGGTGACGCGAGTGCCCGTGCCTTTCTTTTTACCGGCGGCGGCGGTGCTGGTGCCCGCAGCGGCAGAGCTGCCCTTTGTCTTGGCAGCAATAGTGGCGGCGGCGGATTCAGCCGCGGCACCTCCTCTCTTCTTACCCATCCTGCGGTGGCGATGCGGCCGGAGGAAGTAACTAGGGAATACACGGAGTTGGTCCAGTGCCGCGAGGAAGATGAAGTGTAGGAAGCAGAGGAGCAGCAGCAATGGCGACGGAGGCAAAGGCAGAGAAAAGAGCAGATGGTAAAAATTACCGTCGCAGCACTACTACTTAACCCCCTAAAAGATGCAATCCAACGGCCAAGAAAAACCCTATCAGACGCGTGGCGTTCATCGTGATCGACACGTGGAAGACCCGGAGTGTGAACCGTCCCCCACTACCCCCATTACACACGGAAATCGAGGAGGCATAGTTAAAACAAAGATTACACACGCCTGGTCAAGTCAGTGTCAAAAAATGGGACCCACCACTCGTCACGTCCCGTCAAACCCGCTCACGCGGGCAACTGAGATCATTACATCGTTAGCACTGATGTCATCCAAAATTGAGCAGCAGAAGACTTCGATTACTTTAGTCCTTGCTCGAGTCTTCGACTCCACCAAGCACTCGGGCGCTACTCCCATAGGGAGCGCTGGTCGCGCACCCTATGATTTTTCTTTTTCTCTTCTACAGGAATATGGACATTCAAACCATACCCAACCACTCGAATGCACGATTCGACTATAGACATGGGTTACTCCCATAGGGAGCGCTGGTAATAAATTCAACTGAAACAAGCAAATAAAAGACGATAGCAGTCGCAAAAGTTCTTTAGTCCCTGCCTGAGTCTTCGACTCAACCAAGCACTCGGGGGCTACTCCCATACGGAGCGCTAGTCGCGCACCCTATGATTATTTG
This sequence comes from Avena sativa, assembly GCA_916181665.1. Lineage (NCBI taxonomy): Eukaryota > Viridiplantae > Streptophyta > Magnoliopsida > Poales > Poaceae > Avena > Avena sativa. Next base: position 618,382,902 of record OV702288.1, on the reverse strand, counting down.
TACATCGTACTGTGTGTCGATAACATCCACACTCGAAGCTTATGGTGACACCTCCTCATGATGTTTCCCAACAAAGAGACTGCGTCTCCTAGGTCACCTGAATCATCTCCATGATGACAAAATTCGGATGTCGCGCTTGCAGCGTGAAGATAAGACCTGAATAAGGCCTGGCAATGCATTTACTATGCAATACCAGAAATATATCCATGCCAACAGCTATGATGAACATGCCTTGACGAACGCGTCGAGTGCTCACACCCATATACTGGAATTCGACTCCTGTAAGACCTCCGCGGCTTGAGTCGAATTACACCAGCACTTTTTCGGATTCGAGTCCGGGGACTCGAGTTCGAGTAGATTGCGTTCTTTTACTCTAAGGTAGTTAACTGATACCGATACATCGGTTAAATCAGGCACGCACATCAACAATCCCTATGACACAAACAAAGCAGTCGAAAATATACTCATTCATGCACTCGAAAGGCTTCATAAAGACCCCAGTCGAATCTGCGATTCCACTGGACACTCGGGGGCTACTGACATGGGTATACCCTACAGGTACTCGAGCTTGGTATATACGGCTTGAATACGGCGGAAGCCCACGGTGTCGCCAAGGCCTAAATAGAGAACTCGAGTAACCTACGGACTCTCGATTGCTTGAGGAACAAGAAGAAGCTAAAGATAGAAAGTTCAAAGGGGAAAACCCTAACCTGTAACCGACTCGACCTACTACCCGAGACCTAGCCTATCTATATAAAGGCTAGGAGGGGCGGCGAGGAGGACACACGCAACCCTAATTTACACAACCCTCACCAGATTGCATCTGTGCACCATTGTAATCTTCCACGAGTAGACAAGCAGGAGTAGGGACCTCTACGAGGCCTGAACCTGGGTAAATCTTCGAGTCCCCTGTGTGCTTGTTTGCTAGCCGATTGATGCTTCCAGCGCTCCCTCCTTCTCCAAAACCCAAGTCCATAACAATGGGCATTGATGAGTTAAACCCTCGTTAGAAAGGGTAGTACGGTATTCGCTTAGCGACCCATTCGGGATCACAACAACATCACCACTTAAAGCTTTGGTCTGTGTTTTACACTTAATAATCGTTCGTAGCTCGTTGCTTCGGTGTGCATTCGGTAGGATTAAAAGGCTATTGCTATGCCCGCTACATCACGGGGGCTCTAGTATATTAGGATGTGTTGCCCACAAGAGATTATCTCTGTTCAAATATTATACATGACTATGCTTATTATTATCTTTTATCCCATATGATGTGCAGCTGTAGGAGGATCTTCAACCCTGGCCTATCTGCATCCACTGATTCAACCCATTATAAAGTAAACTAGATTGGTCTGGTAAACTAAGGTAAAACGAACAAACAAAGTCTTGTAGAAGTGTCCTTTTTATTTCCTTTTAGCATTGCTTTTCGAGGTTCGATTAAACCTAGGTCTACGAGAGAAAAAGCTATTATACTACATCCGTGAATCCGGATCGAAGGTATCAACCCTTTTTCTAGCGTCGTTGTCGTGGAAGCAATTTTGCTATCCTAGTGAGGTCACTAGAGACCTTGTTTTTAGTTTTATTATTAGTTTGTAGTTTAATTCTTGTTATTAGTTTACTTCCTTGTTATCTATTTGAAAACCCAAAAAAATAGTTACTTGTATTTGTTTTCATTACTTAAAAAATACCAAAAAATAAGATCCATGGCTCAAAAGAGAGTAGGGGAGTATGCTACTCCCAGTGATGATTTTATTTGTGCACCCATCACTCAGCCCACAGTTGATGCGGAAACATATGAAATAAAGCCTAACCTTTTAAGTTTGGTTCAACAAAACCAATTTGGGGGCTCATCCACTGAAGATTCAGGTTTGCACTTAAACACTTGCACTAAAATTTGTGACATGATGCGTATTAAGGATGTAGATCTATTAAATTAAGATTGTTTCCTTTCTCTCTTAAAGTAAAAGCTAAGGATTGGTTGCTAGCTCTACCAAAGGGCACTATTAAATCTTGGGTGGAATGTACTAACTTGTTTATGACTAAATCCCCCCAGCTAAAACTATGTAGCTATGATCCAACATTACAAGCTTTAGACAAGAAGACCGTGAGCCACTAGCGCTTGCATGGGAAAGGATGAAAGAAGCCGTAATGAACTATCCTAGTCATGGGATGGAAGAGTGGCTTATACTACATTTGTTTTATAATGGTCTTAACCCAATGTCTAAGTCTATGCTAGATACTGCAACAGGAGGAACAATCATGGGAAAGCAAGTGAGTGTTGTAAAGAAGTTACTTGATGATATGCAAAACAACCATGCCCAATGGCATGTGGAAAGAACCTTGAAGAGAGTAAGTTCAATTGCCGAGGTAAATAATGAAGAGCTTACATCTAAGGTAGACGAGTTGCTTAGCATAGTCAAGGGTAAACAAGATACCCAAGTTAATGCTATCGCTACCGATGTTAATGATGTTAATTTTATAGCTCGCACTCCTTTTGATCCTGCATGGAAAATTAATTATGCTTCCAGTGTTCAAAAATATCATTCTAATCCTGTAGGAGCTCCTTATAATAATTATGATAACACTAATGGAGCAAATCATGGCAATCTCTCATTTGAGAAAACTGTTAGAACCTTTATACAAGCTCAAACCGAGTAGAATAATATGCTTATTAAAATCATGGAGAACTATGAAAGTAGTATAGGAAAATTATCTAACCAAGCCATTGCAATTATAAATAATGTGCAGGCTCTATAGGAAAAGACAAATACCGTGGAGGCTCAGCTGGGTAAGGTAGCTGACATGGGTATATCCTACAGGTACTCGAGCTTGGTATATACGGCCCAAATACGTACAGGCCCACGGTGTCGCCAAGGCCCGGATGGAGGGACTCGAGTAACCTATGGACTCTCAATTGCTTGAAGGACAAGAAGAAGCTAAAGATAGAAAGTTTAAAGGGGAAAACCCTAACTTGCAACCGACTCGACCTGCTACCCGAGACCTAGCCTATCTATATAAAGGCTAGGAGGGGGCAGCGAGGAGAACACACGCAACCCTAGTTTTCGCAACCCTCGCCAGATTTCATCTGCGCATCATTGTAACTTTTGACTCCCTCGATAATTCCACGAGCAGACAAGCAGGAGTAGGGACCTCTACGAGGCCTGAACCTGGGTAAATCCTTTGTCCCCTGTGTGCTTGTTTGCTAGCCGATAGATGTCTCCAGTGCTCCCTCCTTCTCCAAAACCCAAGTCCATAACAATGGGCATTGACGAGTTAAACCCTCGTCAATTGGCGTCGTCTGTGGGAAGTGGGAGTGCTGATGTTGCGGCTTCTTCAGCCCCATCAAACGTGATCTACAACTCTGCAACAGCGGAGATTCGCTAGCTCTTCGGCGCCTTTGACTTCACCGTCCACACACCGGCCACTCGCCGGGCCTTCGACTCCGTGGGCGAAGGAATCAGCCTGGCAATTGGGAGCTTCCACTTCCAAGTTGGTCAGATGGGCACGCTTCGCATGCCCGATCAGCCGATAGCACCGGCGATTGCCCTAGCATCATGGTTCCCTCCACCGATCGGTACCCTCAGCGAGCTCAATGCCCCAGCGGCGGTCGGGAACATGGTAAGCGACAGCAGTCGCGACTCCGATCTAAGTGATCTGGCCACTGAAGAAGGAACCTACGATTCGCGATCTAAAAGTTGTGGAAGCAACAGCCTCCCAAATCACTTCATGTGCGCCGTCATCAACGCGGGCGACACCTCCGCCAACCGCGGCAACGGCCCCGACCCGCCCAACGCCACCAACGGCGGCAACGGTGGTAATGGAGGAGCAGTCGAACCCCCTACCATAATCAACGAGCAAACCGGCGAACACGTCGTGATCAGGCTAAACGAGCAAGAGTGGGAACGCTACCGCGAAGTCCTACGAGGTACACCTCTACCCCTCGGGTCCCCGCAAGAACTACTGATGGGCTACCACTGGCTCCTAAAGGATGAATTCAAGCGCCAGAAACAAGCAATCGCGGAACTTGAGGCGCGCAAAAAGGCGGCAGACGAGTTAAGCCTTCGTCGTGCTGGGCTCTCTTCCTACGGAGGATCCTCCTCAAGGGGCAACGAACACCTCGCCAAGAAGAGGCAATCGCGGATGGCTCACCTCACCGAGCAAGAACGCATAGACGCCGCGAAAATCCTCGACTTCGGCTCCATGACAGTCGACACAAGAGGCAACGTGGTTCCCAGGACGCCGCAAGCCGCGGTGACGGCGGCCACCATGTACCTTCTCAATAACCAGCCACCGGCTGGAGATCCCCGGATGGCCATGCACCGATCTACGATCACGGGCCTTGGATTAATCGAGGCCGCCCTCAACAAAGAACCAGTACCCAACCCAAAAAAGGGCAAAGCATTAGCAAAACGCTATTCCTCATCCTCGTCAAGCAACGATAGTCACGACCTGTCTCGACGCCGCCGTTCGCGACGGCACAATCGCGACTATGATGCACGCGACGAGCTCACGTAGCACGAGGTCGACAAGTCAAGGGCACGACATGCTCGGTTGACTGATTCGGAGGAAGAAGAGGGGGCGCTCTGCGGCGCCAGATGCTTCAGCAGATCCATCAGGCAGAAGCGAATGCCTAAAGGGTTCAAACTCCCATCAGAGAACCCGAAATTTGACGGTCTACAGGACCCCAAGATCTGGCTGGAAGATCACATCTCCTCAGTCAGGCTACACGGGGGCAGTCGGAGTACCGCCATGCAATGCTTGCAGCTACAGCTGCAAGGCGCCGCCCGGGCATGGCTCAATAACCTCCCACGTGGATCCATTCGCAGCTGGGATGAGCTGGTCTACAGCTTTGTGCGCAACTTCAAGGGCACATACAAAAGCCCCGCTTCAATCGAAGTACTGAGATGCTGCCAGCAAAAATCTGGCGAATCGCTGCGCTCTTACATCCAAAGGTGGTCCATCATCAAAAACTCCGCGGAGAACATCTCGGAAGACCGTGCGATTGATGCATTCAACGATGGTGTCCGCCGCATAGAACTCAGGGAGGAGCTAGGACACTCAAAGCCCAAGACCATCGACCACCTGATGGAGATAGCGAACCGGTGGGCTGATGGAGAAGATTCGCTGAAGAACCGCGCCCACTCTGACAAGGAAGCAGAACTCAGACGCGACCGCCGGGCCAAACGTCGTATGCGCGTCTACGACGATCGCGATGACGTCAACATGGTCGTCGCCGGTTACACCGACGCGACGACAACCACAGCAGCGGATACCGTAGCGGCGGATATTGTGACTCCGGGAAAACCACGCAAGTATGGCAACGCCGCACCCGCGATGAAGCACCCGCGACCACCATCGAAGAAAAACTGTCTGGACCATGCACGGTACACTTCTACATCGATAAGCATGACGGCAAGAGAAAGTCCAGTCACCTCCTCAAGGACTGCCGTGAGTTCCTCAAGCTACACGAGGGATTGGTGCGGATGAACCGCAACGCGGTCGAAAGAGGCTACAGAACCGCTCCAGGCGCCGTGGCACATGGCACACCACCACCACCACCTGGGCCACCCCCGAACGGAGCTGCACCGGACCAGCACCACGGAGGCGGACCGTACCCACGGGCCATGGGTACCATGATGATCCAAAAGGGGCACCCCTCCAATAGGGTGCAGAAGGCCATCACTCGCCAAGTCAATTTGGCCATGCACTCGCCACCATCCACCACTGAGTACCTCAGTGGCAGTGAGTCGTGCATTACCTTCGACAAACGCGACCACCCGCCTCAAGTACCTCGCCCGGGTCACTGCCCCCTCGTACTCGAGGCGCAAATTGGAGGCTTCAACATGAGTCGCGTCTTCATGGACGGTGGAAGCGGTATTAACCTCATATTCGCGAGTACCTTGCGAGCAATGAGGATCCCTCTAACCTGCTTGGAGGCATCGGACACAATGTTCCACGGCATCGTCCCAGGAAAAGGCGTATACCCCCTGGGCAAAATCAACCTCGACGTCATATTCCGCACGCCGAAGAACTTCCGGCGCGAGCGCATCGACTTCGAAGTTGTCGACTGGCCCTCACAATACCACTGCATCCTCGGGTGCGTCGCGTTCGCTAGGTTCATGGCAGTACCTCACTACGCCTATCTACAGATGAAAATGCCAGGTCCCAATGGCGTCATCACGATCAACGGGAGTTTCGAGCGATCTGATAGTTGCGACAGGGAATTCAACAGAATCTCCCAGTCCTTCGGCATGCAGGAGGAACTCACACGATTGAAGGAAACGACAGACAACAGTCTGCCCCCCTGAGTAGGTCAAGCTCACCTGATCTCTCCTTCGACTCATCTGCGCACACAAAGAAGGTGCAGGTCCATCCATCGGATCCCGCTAAAATGGCCCTCATCGCCAACAACTTGAGTCCCGCATAGGAACTCGCGCTCGTCGAATTCCTCTGTGAGCACTGGGAAATTTTCGCCTGGTGTCCTGCGGACATGTCAGGAGTTCCCAGGGAATTCGCCGAACACGCACTCAATGTCAACCCCGACGCAAGGCCAGTCAAGCAAACAATCAGGCGACTGTCTGAGCCACGGGCACAGGCAGTCGGAATGGAGATCAACAGACTCCTCGAGGAAAAATTCATACTCGAGATCAAGGAAAGCACTTGGCTCGCCAATACAGTACTAGTACCAAAAAAGGACACGGATATCCTGCGGATGTGCGTCGACTTCACTTCTCTTAACAAGCACTGCCCAAAAGATCACTTCCCGCTACCACGGATCGATCAAATCATCGACTCCACTGCTGGATGCGAGCGCCTCTGCTTCCTCGACGCCTACTCAGGCTATAACCAAATTCGAATGAAGGAGGAAGACCAGGAGAAGACCGCGTTTACAACGCCCTTCGGCGTGTTCTACTACAACACAATGCCCTTCGGGCTAAAAAACGCAGGAGCCACGTACCAGCGGTGCATGCAGGCCTGCCTCAAGGAGCAACTTGGTCGCAACATCCAAGTCTATGTCGACGACATAGTAATCAAAACCAAGGAATAAGCCTCTCTAATCGACGACTTGCGCGAAACCTTCGCCAATCTCGATCGCTATCGGATAAAGCTCAATCCGGACAAATGCGCCTTCGGCGTACCCTCCGGACAACTGCTCGGGTATCTCATCTCCGCGAGAGGGATCAAGGCAAAACCGAAAAAGATAAAGGCCGTACTGGCCATGGAGAAACCAAAGAACATAAGAGGCGTTCAGCAACTAGCTGGGCGAATCGCGGCCCTCAGTCGATTTATCAGTCGAATGGGAGAAAAGGCGCTGCCCTTCTATCAGCTCCTCCGCAAAACCGATAAATTCGAGTGGACCAACGACGCGCAAGAAGCATTCGAAGACCTCAAGCGCCTGCTATCCACCTCGCCAGTATTGGTAACTCCACGAGAAAGGGAACCACTGTTGTTGTACATCTCCGCCACCAACCAAGTGGTTAGCACAGTACTCGTCGTCGAACGGGCCGAGGAAAACAAGGTCCACGGCGTACAACGCCTCGTATACTACCTCAGCGAGGTCCTCACGCCAACAAAACAGCAGTACCCGCACTATCAGAAGCTGGCGTATGGCATCTTTATGACCGCCCGGCGACTGCGCCACTACTTTCAGGAACACCCAATCGTGGTAGTCAATGACGCCCCATTGGGGCATATCCTCAATAACCCTGACGCCACAGGGCGAGTCGCACTTTGGGAAATCGAATTGTCTCCACGAGACATCACATACGAAAAGCGCGGCACAATCAAGTCGCAAGTTCTCCCGGACTTCCTCGTACATTGGATGGAAAACCAACTCCCGGACAAGCCAGACATGTCCTACCTCTGGACAATGCACTTCGATGGGTCCAAGAGAAAAGATGGAGCAGGAGCAGGTGTCATACTGACATCGCCTCAAGGGGACAAGCTGAAGTACGTCCTACGAATGCAGTTCATAGCCTCAAACAACGAGGCTGAATACGAGGCCCTGTTACACGGGATGAGGATGGCAAAAGCCTGCGGCGCAAAGAGGCTAATCATATATGACGACTCGAAGCTGGTCGTAAACCAAACAATGCACGAGTGCGACGCACTAAACGACAAAATGATCGTGTACCGCGACCTCTACGACACACTTGAAGGAGACTTCGACGGCTGCAAGTTGCGACACATAGGTCGCGAAAGCAATGAGGAGGCGGATGCACTCGCCAACATAGGCTCTACCTGCGCACCCATACCATCTGGGGTATTTCTCGAGCGCATATGCGAACGCTCCATCAAGCCGAAGGCCACAGAGAAGAAAACAAACGCAGCAACGGACTCGGGGGCTACGCCACCCAATGAGCCAACACCAATCGATGATTTGGAGCTCGACACAGGACTCGAGGGGCCAATAAGAGTCATGATAATCGAACAATCCTGGACGCAGCCGTACATCATGTACCTCCTCAGCAAACGCCTACCGGACGACCCGACAGATGCACGACACATCGCGCGATGCTCCAAGGCATTTGCCGTTATCAACAACGAACTGTATAAACGTAGCATCACAGGCGTGTTACAGCGATACGTCTTCCTAGCCGATGGAAGAGCAGTCCTCCTTGACATCCATGAAGGGACCTGCGGGCACCACGCCGGCAGCCGCGCCCTTGTTGCCAAAGATCTACGAGCTAGATTTTACTGGCCCACGGCCATGCGCGACACCAAAGATATAGTCCAAAAGTGCAACGCCTGTCAGCGATTCGCGGACAAGACACACGCACCAGGCGGGGAGCTACGGCCTATTCCATTGGCCTGGCCCTTCGCCCAGTGGGGACTCGACATGGTCGGCAAACTTCCGAGGTCCTCGCAAGGAGGCTACGTCTACCTCTTGGTCGCAGTCGACAAGTTCACCAAGTGGATCGAGGCCATGCCAGTGACCAAGCAATCAGGGCACATCGCAGTCAAGTTCTTCGAGTCCATCGTCTACCGCTTCGGCGTGCCACACAGCATCATCACCGACAATGGAATGAACTTTACATCCAAGGAGTTCCAGGATTTCTGCGAGAACCTGGGGATCAACATCAGCTATGCCTCAGTCGCACACCCACAGACCAACGATCAGGTGGAAAAGGCAAACGGGCTCGTCTGCAGCGGCATCAAGAAGCGACTCCTCCGGCCACTCGAACAAGCCGCAGGCTGCTGGCCAAACGAACTGCATTCCGTACTCTGGAGCCTACGTACAACTCCAAACAGCGCCACCGGCTACACACCATTCTTCATGGTACATGGAGCAGAGGCAGTATTACCCGCCGAAGTACGGTACAGAGCGTCGGGCGTAGTCGCCTACAGCGAGAAGGAGTCATCCCTCGCACTCGAAGACTCTGTCGACCTCCTTGACGAAGCAAGAGAAATCGCCGCAGAAAGATCTACGATGTACCAGCAGAACCTGCGCAACTACCATAGCAGAAGGCTTCGCCCAAGATCCTTCGTCGAAGGTGACCTGGTCCTGCGACTGAAGTAGCAGGGGCATCTCAAGCTCGAGTCCCCCTGGGAAGGACCATACGTGATTACAGAAGTAATCCCAGGTAGCGCCTATCGCCTTCAAGATTTAGAGACAAGAGTCGCATACTTCAACCCTTGGAACGTCGCGCAACTGCGACGCTTCTACCCTTAGTCGTTTCTTCTTTACTTTTACATCGCAAATAAGGCTATTCAGCCAAGGCTACTTAGCCGCACATTGTACTATTCTCCGAATAAATGAAAGCTAAGTGCCCCAAAACTTCGTGCTCTCTTTTTCTTGTCAACTTTCATACTCGGGGGCTGCGCCACCCTATATACATATGTTTTTCGAACAATAAATGTGACATCCTGAGTAGCTGGCACATCAATCGAACCCCTAAACATAAACACAACCCAGCTGCCACGCAGCTGACAGGTTGACAGGGGAAGATACAAAGATGACCAGGCTAACGAAAAGCACTCGCATATGTGCAACACACCCCACGCTTATAAAGCTATTTATAAATTATCTACAAAATTATATATGAGCTTTACAACACCAATACACTTGCATGCAGGATACATATTCGGCTACCCTTGCAACAGAAGAACATTAGTCTGCTCCTCGAAGAAGTCAACAATTTCCTCGGCTGGACGATCCACCGCTTGATAATGCGGCACCATGTTCTAGGAAGATCCTGCAGGTGGCATCGGTGGCCCAGATGCAATGGCGGCGACATCCATGTTAGGCCTGTGCAAACGCACCAAAGAGAGCGTAACCTTAGCACCAGCCACTAGCTGCTGCCTCACGCACTCGCGAACCGCGGACATATCTTGAAATTTTGTCAGAAGGGCCAGCAGGCTTGATGGAGTATCATCCAACAGGAACATCGCCCGGTAAATATTCTTCAGGCACGACTGCGAATTCTTCAGAAAGAGCATGACTCGCGAGGCGCGATCCTGCAGGGTCGCTAACGCAGTCGCACGATCATGATCTACCCAGAAGTATCCACTCTCTTGAAGTTGCTCTTGAGTAAGATCATGAAGGCGGATGGCAATCCTATCTCTCTCCTCCTGCGGACGGTGTGCGCTAACAACTACACGAAGCAGCATGAACAGCATGAGTACAACGTACCATCGCGATTAACTACAAAGGAAAAGACGAGGATGAGCAAACTAACATTTAAGCTGGTTGCCTAGTTGCGTCACCTCGCCAAGCAGATATTGCTCGCGAGCGGTGGCTTTTTCAGCCTTTGACTTCCACACATCGGTGCTACCACGGATCACGGGCAACTCACGCTCCAGCTGCTTAACGCGATCATGAAGTCGTGAAAGCAAGGAAAGCTCCTCTACTCTAGAGCAAGATGGTGCCGTTGCATCCTCAAAAGATGGCGAGTCCAGGGTTCCCCCCATCGGGCCACTTGATGTACCCTACCAAAAATCAAGCCAGAAGCAAAAATAAGGCGACCAACTCAAAAGCCAAATGTAACAGGTGCATTCAGGATCAATAAAAGTATGTACAAAACACATCCACCAACAGGCATGAGCTACAATCAAAAGAGCGAGTTCATCAGCTATTACATGAAACTAACTACGGAGCACATGGCTTCTTCGACTTCGAGGACTTCGGGGGCTTCATCAAGTCCGTGGCAGTATCAGATGCCACTGACTTTTCGCCGGCCCCTGAGGCCGAAGTTTTTTCGCCGCCTTCTTGGCGTGATTGAGCTCCTCCGAATACTTGGCAACGGTGTTTATCAAGGAATGGCCATATTTGGCACAGGCAGTCGCAAAGGGAGCAAACACAACCTGCTGACCATCCACGCCAACAGGCATTGTCTTCGACACCGCCGAAGGATCCACTTCGACTCCGTGGGCTTGCACCATGGCTAGCGACATGGTTGCGCCAGCTGCGCGGAGGGAGTTCTTGTACGTGGCAGGCACACCCCCAGCAAGTGACTCCACTAGCTCCTCGACATTGTCGAACAGCTCCGCCTTCGGCATCAGCTCCTCCCGGAGGCGACTCAGGGTGTCCTTGGCTTTGGACAACGTATTTTGGACAGCGGCGCTACGGTCTTCGACCGCAGATACCGCGCCCGCCAGAGCGTCATCATGACCAAGGACTCGTGGATCAAAACTCAAGCCACCAACATCTACACCAAAAAAACACACACGGATCAAACTTCTAAATGCCACCGGCGCCACGGAGGAAGAGAAGAACATCAATAAATATATCCGCCAAGTAAAGGTACCTGAGAGGGCCTTGGTGACTGAGAACAGTTGCTCTTCGAACAACTTCTCCCTGGCCGCAAAGGAGGCACGCAGATCCTCTCTGCGCTTCTGGGCTTCATCACGAGCCGCGATTGCCTCGTCGCGCCCCTTCACAGCTACGGCCAGAGTCTTTTCCAACGTGGCGACGTCACGCAATAAAGCATTATGCTCAGCTATAGGACAGTCAAAATTTGGCTGTCAGTCGATGATACCAATGTGCAAAGAAGATGACAAGAAATAAGTATAGAACACTCACTCTCGACCACGCGGTGGCGCTTCTCCAGCATCGCATGCTGGCGACCTATCACCATCACTTGCTCCGCCACCTGCGCGGCTTCCTTGACAAGGAGCTGTCGCACAAAACAAGGAATCAGCAGAAGGCAAACTAAGGGCGTTAACTGCCAAGTTAAAAAAAAGAGAGAGAGAGATATACTTACATGGTCCTCCAGCGACTCCGAAGAAGATTGCTGAACCATCATCCGAGCTACTACTCGATGCTCCCCTACGTGAGGAGAGCTCGAAGAATTGTGCCCGGAGTGGGCCGCCGCCGGAGGAGAAGGAGCACGCTCGACCTCTATCTTGGCCTTTGAGGTCGCGACTCCTGACTCCTTCAAAAATTCGACGTCACCAGAAGATGATGACGCCTCTTGACTACAAGACAAAATCCGCACTCAGATAAGGAAACTACAGGGAAAAGCCAACAAGAAGAAAACAAGTGGCAAACGAATTTACTAGCAAATTTACTAGTCAAATCTATCAAGATCAAATGTGGCCTCCGTCGACTCCGACGAAGACTCCTTGGGCAATCGCATCTTCTTGCGAGATGACGGTGCCACAGCCCTCACAGGAACGGCGGGAATTGGCGACTCCGCACCAACAGTCGCGCCCCCTGGAGTGGAAGGAGTCGACGCGTTGGAATCCTCGCTACGCGAACACTTGCGAGTATCCGGACTTTCGGACTCGGGGGCTTCCTCTTCAACATCGGAAGGGACAGTCGACTCAGACTGGTCCTCTTCCACAGCCTCACGAGGAATAATCCCCTCAGGGAGGGGAGGCATGCAAGGCAACACCGCCCACTCCTGCATACAAAAATAAAACAGATAAGCAACAGAAGACGCAATCGAGAAAATACGCTACTACGTAGCACAACCATACCTCAGGAGGAGGATTCGAAGCATCAAAAGGAGGAACGATTGGCTCGTTCGGAAGCACATCCTTGAGGGTATACTTCATGACCAGTCGCACCCTCTTATCTACCTCACTCGCGGACATGCCATCGGCAGACACGCGAGTGGGATCATCAGCGCCACCCCATTGGAACATGGGATGGACCCTGGCCTGGAGAGGCTGGACGCGACGATGCAGCCAAGTCCTGACAAGGGCGCAGCCTCCCTCTTCTGCGCCTATGCGACTCTCGAGGTCGCAGACGCGCTGATATAACACGTCTGTCTCCACGAGTTCGGAAGGCATGATCACGTTCTTCCAAGAACGCATCTTCTTGCAGGGAGTCGCGGGATCAAAAGGCGCGAGACCAAAGTGCTCGTCCTTGGCCTTCTGGTCGCGCACATAAAACCATTTGTCCCTCCATCCCTGGACGGACTTGGTGAGCTTGATATCGAAGTAAGTGGCGGATGGATCAACATGTATTCCACAACCACCTACGTCATAAACCAAAGAGCCAGATGCGGACTGGCGCTTCAATTTAAAAATACGTTTGAAAAGACCAAAGTGCGGCTCGATTTCGAGCCAGCACTCGCAGAGGGTGATCAAGCAAGTAATGTGTAGGAGAGAATTTGGGGACAGCTGATGGAGCTGGAGCCCATAGAAACAAAGAAGACCCCGAAGAAAGGGGTGAAGAGTCAAGGAAAGACCGCGAATGATGAATGCAAGAAACATCACTCGATAACCAGCAGGAGGCACAGGAACGGTCTCACCGCTGGGGACACGCGAATCGGCGACTGATGCAGAGATCACTCCGTCTTGGCGAAGAAGACGGAGATCCGAGGCTTTGATGATGGAGGGGCGCCAAGCGCCATTAGTCACGCGGGTGTCCGCGACCTTCTTCTTCCCGGTGGCGGCGGCGCTGGTGGCCACAGTAGCGGAGCCACCCTTCTTCTTCGCTGCAGCGAGGGTGGCCGCGGACTCAGCGGCAGTGCCTCCCTTCTTCTTCCCCATTGCGCGGCGGCGATGAGAGCGAAGAAAATAGCTAGGGAACGAATGGAGCTGGTCCAGCATCGTAGAGCAGATGGGCGCAGAGGAAAGCAGGAAAGCAAAGGGCAATGGCGATGGCAGCAAGGAAGAAAGAACACAGATGGGAAAATTACCGCTGTGGCATCGCTACTTAACCCCTGGAAGATGCAATCCAACGGCTGATAAAAACCCTATTGGACGCGTGGCACGCATCGCGGAGGACACGTGGAGAAGAGGAAGCGCGAACTGTCCCCCCACTTCTACCATTACACGCGGAAATCGAGGAGGCACAGTTAAAAATAAGATTACGCACGCCCAGTCAAATCAAAGTCAGAAAGTGGGACCCACAGCTCGTCACGTCCCGTCAAAACCGCTCACACGGGCAACTAAGGTCATACAAGCGTCAGCACTAACGTCACCAAAAGGCTATGCAATGGAGAACTTCGACTATTTTTAGTCCTTGCTGGAGTCTTCGACTCCACCAAGCACTCGGGGGCTACTCCCATAGGGAGCGCTGGCCACGCACCCTATGATTTTTCTTTTTTTTTTGCAGGAACATGGACAATTACAAAAGGAAAACCCAACCACTCGAAACACAGTTCGATTATGAACATGGGTTACTCCCATAGGGAGCGCCGGAAACAGGCAGGCAAAAGACGACATCAGTCGCAAAAATATTTTTGCACCTGCCTGGGTCATCGACTGAAACAAGCAGGCGAAGACGATAGCAGTCGCAAAGGTGTTTTACTACCTGCCCGGGTTATCAACCGAACAAGCAAGCAAAAGACGACAGCAGTCGCAGAAGTTTTTAGTCCCTGCCTGAGTCTTCGACTCAACCAGGCACTCGGGGGCTACTCCCATAGGGAGCGCTGGTCGCGCACCCTATGATTATTTGAACAAAAAACTATGTGTTGATAACATCCACACTCGAAACTCATGGTGACACCGCCTCATAATTTTCCCCCTACAAAGAGACTGCGTCTCCTGGGTTACCCGAATCGTCTCCGCGATGATAAAATTCGGATGTCGCGCCTACGGCGTGAAGGTAAGACCTGCATAAGGCCTGGCAACGCATTTTACTACGCACTACTAGAAACATATCCATGCCCACAGGCAAGATGAACATGCCTTGACGGACGCGTCAAGTGCTCACACCCATATAACTGGAATTCGACTCCTGTAAGACCTCCGCGGCCTGAGTCGAATTACACCAGCACTTTTCCGGATTCGAGTCCGGGGACTTGAATTCGAGTAGATTGCGTTGTTTCACCCTAAGGTGATTAACTGATATCGATACATCAGTCATATCAGGCACGTATATCAACAATCCCTATGACACAAATAAAAGCAATCGAAATATACTCATTCAGGCACTCGAAGGCTTCAAAAGTCCCCAGTCGAATCTGCGATTCCACTAGACACTCGGGGGCTACTGACATGGGTATATCCTACAGGTACTCGAGCTTGGTATATACGGCCCAAATACGTACAGGCCCACGGTGTCGCCAAGGCCCGGATGGAGGGACTCGAGTAACCTATGGACTCTCAATTGCTTGAAGGACAAGAAGAAGCTAAAGATAGAAAGTTTAAAGGGGAAAACCCTAACTTGTAACCGACTCGACCTGCTACCCGAGACCTAGCCTATCTATATAAAGGCTAGGAGGGGGCAGAGAGGAGAACACACACAACCCTAGTTTTCACAACCCTCGCCAGATTTCATCTGCGCATCATTGTAACTTTCGACTCCCTCGATAATTCCACGAGCAGACAAGCAGGAGTAGTGACCTCTACGAGGTCTGAACCTGGGTAAATCCTTTGTCCCCGGTGTGCTTGTTTGCTAGCCGATAGATGTCTCCAGCGCTCCCTCCTTCTCCAAAACTCAAGTCCATAACAATGGGCATTGACGAGTTAAACCCTCGTCAGTAGCTGATAGCCAAGTTCTCATACTAGCAAAGTTTGCTGGAAAACCCGAGCCAAATCCGGTAGAAGTCCTCAAGATGATGAGGGTGGAAACCAATGAAGATAAACCTGAAGATCTAGATTATAGAAACGCGCCAACGCCGGAATATACCATGGAAGATCTACTAAAGATGATCACCGTGAAGAATCCAGGTATAGAACGAGAGTGTTCAAGAAGACCTTTGGAGAGAGGAGAAGAAATAAGGTAATCCTCTATATTTTATTTTACTAACACATGGCCTAAGAAGTATTGTTGATCCTTTATATAGTATATTTGATGTTATTTTGTCCTTTGATAAGATGTGCAAAGGCACCATGAGCTTCTAATCAAAATTTTAAGTTTTGCAACTCAAAGTGCTCTTAACGATCACTGGTACGGCCGAAAGTGACCGTACCGTGCGCCCATACCACATCGAACCGAAGGAAGATAGAAATTGTGATTTTTGCCACAGGGAATAGTGTTCTTAACAACCACTGGTACAGCCAGACGTGCCCATACCGCGCGTCCATACCATACCCTCGAGCAAACATCAGATTTCAAGTAAAGGTACCGAACCAATAACGACCAGCAGTACAGGCGCGCGCGACCGTACCGTGTGCACCGCCTGGGAGCAGCCGTCGCCCCCAAGGTATGTCACCTGGTACGGGCGGTCTCCGGCCGTACCGCGTGCCCGTACCACATACGCGGCCGCCATATTCAGCCCGAGGAGGTAACCTAAAATTCCCAAAAAAACAAATGTTTCTCTTTCTTCTTCCTCCAAACTCCAAACCACCTCCATTGGATCTTCAAATTTACTTCATATTTCTTTGATTCCTCACACTCATTTGATCTAAGGTATGATTCTCCTCCGATCCTCAACCTATTTGTGCAAAAGTCTCACTTAATCTTTCATAATTGCCAATCTAGACTTAGGTCTTGTTCTTGATTCAATCTTGAAATTGAGCATGCTTAGTATTGTTTTAGAGGAGTTTATTTTGTAGTTAGTGTAGAGAATCAGTTATGCTATGTTTCTATTGGACCAAAAAAATATTAGCAATTTTATTACTTTATCTTATTTTTATTATTTTTAGATGAACACAAGGAGCCGTACACGTGAGATGGCTGCGGAATCCTCTGCACCACCCATTAATACGTTGACCCCCGAGTCACTTGGTATCGAATTCACCGAGGAATTTCAGTTGATCCGTTTCAATCATCTCAAGATCCGAGAAATAAAGACCACCAAGTGGACATGTCCTTATATCCTAAACCAACTTGTCCTTGGTGCTGATTTTGATTTACTTTGCAACAATGTTGGTTTGTATGATTTTGTATTTCAGGATGTTGCCACGTATTGCCGCTTGACACTTGAGTTCTTTAGAACCTTGACACACAAAGTGGACCCTTACGGTTGTACCGAGTAACAAAGGCCTAGAGTTGATCGCATCAAATTCTGCCTTATGAACTGTGAGTACACCCTAACACTCGACCAATGGGCTCAATGGTTTGCGTTTGCCAACAACATCGCTGATGTGTGCACAACTAATTTTGTTTTAAATCCTTCCCCTTTACCCTACTTTAATTTAATGAAGATTCATGGAAACACACCCAAGGGGAGCCAAATTGATCACCCTTCTATTCGCTATTTATTCTATGTGATTGCTAACACTTTGTAGGCGCGTGGTGAGTTTACTAGAGTTAATGAGGAAGACATGTTGATCCTCGCAAAAGCTGCTATTATTAATTATAACTTAACACCAAATTTGGGCGTTCTTCTCATGTTTTACCTTAAGCATCATGCTCTTCAATCTCGAGAACCCATATGTGGAGGAGGAGTTGTGACCGTTCTTGCACGTGCACTTCGCATCAACCTAGGTAACATCCAACTGTTGATAGGAAGTCACTGTCTGGGTCTCTCTACTCTAAGAGCATGTGGTATGGTTTCTAAAACTCATGGTAGATACTTCTTTGATATACCTGGAGCGGATCACTTGATCCTAGATCCTTTGCCTAACAGTTTATTCTCTATTGAGGATGGATGTTTGTGTTTTGACGTGCAGGTTGAGGCTAATCTACACCAACAAGAAATATCTATGGGAGGAGGAGAAGATGAAGAAGTAGAACAAGGAGGACCCGAACAAGATGAGGAGCCACCAAACTACTACACCACCTATGAAGACATCTACACACTCGAAGGAAATATTCAAAATATGAACAACCTCTCCATCAACCTTCGAGATGCTACTGCAAGCCTCGCCACCCAGGTCCATGATTGGAGCAACCAATGGAATGTGGGAGATTATACACCGCCACCACAATGAGCAACAAAAGGGATTGCAAAAGCATGAGCTTGGGGATGTGTTCCCCTGGCAAATTTATTTGTGTAATAACAAGGTTGTACTCCAGCTCCTTGGGAGCTTCAAAACACTCATGTTGGCTTGTTCCAACACTTTGCTTTTTTCCTTTGCTTTTTAGTTTGCTTTCGTTTTTAGTTTGTTTTTTTCATTTGTTTTTCTTTTCTTAAAACCCTTGCTTGGTCGCAATTTATTTTTTGTTCTTTAATCCCTATCTTCAAAAATACAAAAAGATTTTTCTGTTCTTCCTTTTCGTAAATGTGGATTCGCACTTTGCCTCTTTGCTTTAATATCATTATGAGAGTAATAGTGTTTGAGTTTTTAAGGAACACATCCCTATAAGGAATCAGATCATGAAGTCACTTATTAGAGGTATGTCCTATGTCTCCCACTTATGAAGTTTGAGTTGTTTATCTTGGTTGGTTGATTTGCTAAGATGCCATGCTAGTGGGAAGTTCTTTTAGTTAACCGAGTCTTGGTTGGTTTATTAGTATGATGATTAGTTGTTGAATGTCTTGTCTTGATTTGTGGACTTGTAGGTACCCAAGATCCCATAAATTGATAAATACTTGAGGTGATATACTTGGCTAGCGGCGATCTCATAGGAACCCCAGTGAAAGAAAGGGTAATACGGTCTTCGCTTAGTGACCCATTCGGGATCACAACAACATCACCACTTAAAGCTTTGATCTGTGTTTTACAATTAATAATCGTTTGTAGCCCATTGCTTCGGTGTGCACTTGGTTGGATTAAAATACTATTGCTATGCCCGCTGCATCATGGGGGCTCTAGTATATTAGGATGTGTTGCCCACAAGAGATTATCTCCATTCAAACATTATACATGACTATGCTTATTATTATATTTTCCATATGATGTGCAGCTATAGGTGGATCTTCAACCCTGGCCTATATCCATCCATTGATTTAACCCATTATAAAGTAAACTAGATTGGTCCGATAAACTATGGTAAAACAAACAAACAAAGTCTTGTAGACGTGTCCTTTTTATTTCCTTTTAGCATTGCTTTCCGAGGTTCGATTAAACCTAGGTATTCTAGGGAAAAAGCTATTATACTACATCTGTGAATCTGGATCGAATGTATCAATAGGGAACACCGGATAAAATACTAGACAACACAGGAATTATTCTGATAAATATGCCGGTATAGTTTCGGTGTATCGGAATATTACCGGGGATTGAATTGTTAATGTGTTCATTAAATGAAGTGTTCATTTAATGAAGTACTCATTAAATCAAGTGTTCATTAAATGAGTGACATTAAATCAAGTGAATTAAAAGTGGTTTTAATGAAGAGACTCTTGATTTTTGAGTGGAGAATAAATGGAAGAAAGTGGAGAGTGATTTTTTGTGAGTGGAGAGTCCACCCACATAATTGGGGAAGAGATGGGGAAGCACCATGGTCGTGCGCCATGCCCCCTTGGGCTACCCCTCACCTATAAAAGGCACCCTCCTCCTCTTTCTTCCACACACACTCACATCTACTCTCATATGCCCTTTGGTTCACATCTTCCTCCCCTTCGAGCCTTGTCCATTGCCACGAGCGAGGTGTTTAGGCGAAGCCCTGCTCAAGATCTTATCCACCACCATCACCACCATGTCGTAGTGTGGGCGGAGTTCCCGAGGATCCCCTACTTCCGCTGTCGAGCTGGAGCGAGGGACAGAAGTCTTCGGCACATTGTACGTGTGACCGATTACGGAGGTGCTGCACATGTGGTAATGTCATCGCGTCCTTGAGGACGACCATGTACACTCTACAATAGCCACGTTTGTTTGCGGGAACGTTATCTCGCCTTATGGTCTTCTAGGGTGAGTCCACCTGAAATCGTTACATGTATCTCCTAGATATGATCTTGGTGGCTGCAATCGTAGGAAAAGTTTTTGTTTTCCATGCAACAAACCCCATCATGGACTTGGATTCAACTCCAATATCAAGAACAAATCCACTAACAAGAAGAAGTTCAAGGGCAACAAGAAGAATTGCCAAGATCAAGTCAAGAAGAATGGCCAATATCAAGTCAAGAATCTGGCCAACATTGTTTTCTTCAAGTACAAGGAAGAAGTGCATCATGTTAGATCTTGCCCATTGAAGAAGAAGCCTCTTAGTGATAAGCAACAAGGGAAGCGGCCTCAAACTCTTCCTAAAGTTTTACCATCACCTAATAAGAAACATAGCAAGAGAATAACTTGCTACATATTCTGGGAGAAGGGGCACCTTTCTTCCTCTTGCACCACTGGTAACTCCTCATCAAAACCTATATTGATTGATGATGCTTATTCACTTCGTAAGGATGAGGTGGGAAATGTGTTTGCCAAATATGTTGGTACTCAAAGTGGTGTTAAGAAAAGAACCATTTGGGTTGCTAAGCCAATTGTGAGTAACTTCTTATGACTCAACTTGGTTGGGGACCAACAAGCTAAAACTTGATCAATAGGTGTTTTTTAGGGCATTGGAGACTTGGCTACATCATGAAGAATTCAGTGATCTTCATCTCTTATATTTACTCAAGCCAAGTCATTTGGAAAATCATAGCATATCTTATATCCAATGTTCCTTCTTGTGGTAACTTGTACTCAACTTATTTACATTGAAAGTTACTTGCACCCCCTCGTGCATGTGTTGATTTTGTACCTTGCATATGTTTGAATATGTTGTGCTTACATCTCACTTATCTTGAGTTGTCAAGTTTATTTGTGTATGTTGGTTGTATTTGTGTTTTGTGTTTGAGCCTTTATTGAATCTATTTGGTATCTTATTTGGATCTTTTGAGAGATTAATGGACTATCCCATCTTGGTAGAGTGTTATGCTTGGACATTCCACAATCCTAAAATGTGTGTACATGAGAAATATCACTTCACATTGATGTTCGAAGATTATCTAGTCTCTATGTGGTATGTCATCCTCATGAGAAATTCAAGTTCTCTAATGTCCATTAATTGTCTCTATTTGTATCTTTTTGCCTCTTATTGAGAATTTATGGTTTATCACTAAGTGAGGGAGTCATATGCTTTGTGCATATTATAAGCCTAGAAAATGTGGACACTCAAGGTTGTGCCACTTAGAATTGATACTCAGAATTATCTAGCTCCTATGTGGCACATTTGCTCAAACAAGTTTAAATTTGCTTGAACGCCTTTGTTTCTCATCTGTTGGATCTTGTTTGTGACAGATTTTCTTGGTATGTGTTTCCTCATATTTGGACCTCTATATCCTCCATGTAAACCATTTGCTTCAAGTTACTCTAATCATTAATTATTGTGTAGCTATTTGGAGTTATCTAGATTCTCTATCTAAGCATCGAGCCTATTTCTTATATGTTGCCATATGGTTATGTTGTGAATATGATCTTGGATAGCCTTTCAAGCTATCTCGGGAAATTATCCCTATAGTTATTGTCATTATACAATTGGTACTCCATATATGCACTGGTGGAAAACGGGCCTCCAGTCCCGGCCCGTAAGGGGCTTTAGTCCCGGTCCTGGTAACCGGGACTGGAGGGGCGGGACTAAAGGCCCACCCATTAGTCCCGGCCCTCTTACCAGCCGGGACAAATGGGCATCCACGTGGCTGCCTCTGCGGGCGCTGGGTGCCCCCCATTAGTCCCGGTTCATATTACGAACCGGGACAAATGGTTCTCTGCCGTGGCAGAATTTTAGGCACTTTCTCTGCCGCGACAGAGAATTCAATTTGTATTCTTTTTTTTCATTTCAAAATAGTTTTCTACGCTACCACATACCGTACATGTTCGTGCATACATAAGATAACTTCTCTTAAGATCGAGCATACAAATATATACATGATAGTTACACATGGAGATCACAATTATCGGGACTAGAGCCCGTCTATTCAATTACACGGTCGGGGATCATCGGCGCCTATTCACACTAAATTCTCCGGCGTCATCTATCATCTCATTCATCAAGAATCCTGCCAGTTCTTCAGCAATTGCTACCACGCGTTGTTGTGGTAGGAGCTGATCCCGCATTTTCTCGAACTATATAAGAAAGGAGATCAATATGAATATCAATCATGATAACCAAAAGTGACGGTAATAAAAATAATGTTATGAATGTATTGCTTACATCGACTCTATAATCATTCAGCTCACTGGTAAACGTGCGAATGAACTTGCAAACATAGAATCCACATAGATTCGTCTTCGGTGGCTGCCTCGCGCACTTTACGAGAATAGAATTCAATCAAAATAATAATCCAGCATCATAATTGTATTGAAACTAGAAGTAAAGAGATGCGCGTACTACTTACCGAGACCGGCTTAAACGTCAGCTTCTCAGTAAAGTCACCCGTAACCGCACTCTTGAACTGGTTCCAAACCCTGCCCGGTAAAGAAAATGAATGAGTTATTTATTACGTGATATCTCAGGAAATCAACGAAAGAGACCGCTGTAGCACAAAAATTACCTCTGGAGCATGTCCTGCATGTCACTAAACTGTTCCAGGGGTCTCTTTAATGGGTCCATGACTTCAAATCTTCCCTTATCAAGATGAATGTCCATGGAATCCAGTGGAAATTGTACACGTTTATATATACATCAGTAACTCATCAATTACACTTAACATCGAGTAAGCAAAAGAGAATGTATACAATAGAGTAAGACACTCACGCGAAATTGTAAGGAAACAGTATGTGGTCACAGAAATTTTGCTCCGTTAGAAACCTTAGAAGGTTTTCCTGTGTGTCCTCGGGTTTATCCTTTAGCATCCGACAATGTATTTTATCTGGGTCAATGAACCCAACACTAAATATTGACCTTCTTTTACATTCCATGATCTTCATTCTGCATAATAATAGAGTACAGAAGGATATAATTAGGATAATTACATGCAATGAACTGAACAACTGAAAAAAATGAACAGCTTATATATAGACAATGAATTCAACAACTTACAGACAATAGCAACTCATGAGACTTTTGTCGAGGGCGTCGAAAATGTATAACTGGAAGAGTTCTAGAAACTCAACATGGACCTCTTCTTCTCGGAAGTAGTAGTCATGTGGGACTTTCGCCACGATCATTATTCTCTCCTCCTTTACGGCTTTCAAGTACCATTTATGTAAACTACACATTTGTGTTGGCAGTTGTTGGAACTGCTCAAAGCTGACCAGAGGCTTCCCTGAGCCTTGGGTAACTTGTCGTCCTGGGAACCTAGCAATTCATCAACAGTCACATTCATAGAGGCCGCAAGCTTCGCAGCTTCTTCCATATTCTGCTGGGGAATGTCATGGGATACCACCTTGAGGGGTGGGATCGATTTTTTGGCCTGTTCCTCGAGCTGGGAGACGTCCTTTCTTTTCCCGGTTGCACTTTGACTTGATGATTTGCTCCCGCTTGCACTTCTACTTGATTTTCTCTTCTTCACTTCCTTCTGAAGTGTGCGTCGATAGTCATCTGGCTTATGGTGCAAGTCATATTGCGATTTTGTGTTCAGAAAAGAAAGTGCATACGCTTTTTGCTTCTCGGTGTATATCGGGGCGGGCTCGGGTTTCTTATTTTGAAGCTGCGCAACACATTCGGCCTTTACGATCATGTCGGTTTCCTCGTCAGTACGATCGTAAGGTCTGATAGGAAGATTCTTATGAGGTACTCTTGGGAGGGGCGACATTTGTCGTTTTGGGATCCTGTGTCGTTTAGTACTAATCGTAGGCTGCGGCGGAGATCGAGATGGACTCGGGCTGTGGTGGTCATAGTCATGGGGTGGGCTTCTTGGAGGTGATGGAGGTGAAGGTGACATGCGACCACTCGGAGGCGGTGTTGGCTTTGGCGTCCAGCCTAGAAGCTTGATGTTGTTCTTGTCCCATAGAATGATACCACCCAGTACTTCTCCGAGTGTCCTCTCACCTTCAGTTCCAGGGATGTCAAGCTCCATTGAGTCCCACCCCATTGCGATTTCATCCACACCAACTTTAGCATAGCCAGCTGGAATCTCACGGCCATGCTAGCGTGCGCCAGGTGGACAAGGTAAAGCACATCCGACCGCCACCTTGATGGATAGGTTCTTCACCTTCTGATGGAGCTCACAAGATGCCTGCTCCTTGATTCCATCCACGGGGTAGCCGGGTCCGCCATCTACCATACGTGCACAGAAGGGACCTCCGATTCAGCCACGCTGCTTTTCCGCTGAGATGGGACGGCGGTAATATTGATTTTCTTATATTATATTTTGCATTCAATATTATATTTTGCATATTTTTGAATAAGTGATTCAAATCAATTTTCTGTTTTATAAAATAATTATTCTAACTAGTCAAACTATTAACCATTTTGCCATTTTCATTTTAAAAATGCATTAAATATTATATTTTGCATATTTTTGAATAAGTGATTCAAATCAATTTTCTGTTTTATAAATAATTATTCTAACTAGTCAAACTATTAACCATTTTGCCATATTCATGTAATTCCGACGCTCCGGTGGTCTTCCTCCGGCGAAAACCTAGACCGGGGGCCCCGGATCGTCTACCCCGCCTTATTTTTTCCCGCATGTTTTCTTCCCGCCCGTTCTCTTCCGGATCGTAGCCCCTTTAGGGTTTAGGGTTTAGGGTTTAGGGTTTTTGGTTTAGGGTTTAGGGTTTTTGGTTTAAGGTTTAGGGTTTTGGTTTAGGGTTTAGGGTTTAGGGTTTCTGGTTTAGGGTTTAGGGTTTTTAGTTTAGGGTTTAGGGTTTAGGGTTCCCTCCTCTGACTTAGGGTTTAGGGTTTAGACTCATATCTGCCGCCTCTCTCCACTCTATCCCATGGCTTCCACCATACCTCTAACCCCAGGGAGGCGGAGATGGAGTCTTTCATGGGCTAGCAGGAAAATATTTTCCGAGGCGGAACTTCCGAAGATGCCATAGGGCGTGTGCACCAAGGGCATCTTCGAGAAGTTCTGCCACGGGAGATTTCCCAACCCTTTCCTCCATCCATGGGGATGAAACTCTCCATCCATGTTGGCTTGGTTGTTGCCATAGCACATCTAGACTCATATCTGCCGCCTCTCTCCACTCTATCCCATGGCTTCCACCATACCTCTAACACCAGGGAGGCGGAGATGGAGTCTTTCACGGGCTAGCAGGAAAATATTTTCCGAGGCGGAACTTCCGAAGATGCCATAGGGCGTGTGCACCAAGGGCATCTTCGAGAAGTTCCGCCACGGGAGATTTCCCAACCCTTTCCTCCATCCATGGGGATGAAACTCTCCATCCATGTTGGCTTGTTGAGTTGCTTGCCATGGCGTATCGATGCTCCTTTTATAGGCACGGCGCCGCTTCTACTTTGTCTTCTTCCTCTGACAGGGCGTCGTGTGCTACATGCTTTATCTCATCGAGCAGTGCGTCCACCCACGCGTCCTTATCCTACCGACAGCTTTAGTCCCGGTTTGAGCCCCCACCCGGTACTAAAGGTTACCCACGCGTCCTTATCCCACCGACAGTTTTGTTAGATGACACAAAAACCACCTTTAGTCCCAGTTGCACCCACCAACTGGTACTAAAGGTTAGCCACCCCCCAGATAAGGCCCTCCCAGATAAGCCTCCCTCAGATAAGGCCCCCCATCTTTTGTCCCGGTTTGAGCCCCCACCCGGGATGAAAGTTTCCCGCGCCACTGCATTCCCGCGCTTTCCACCGGTTCCCACCTCTGTCTTCTCGCCATTTTTTCAGTATATATATGTACGCTTGGCCTCCATTTACATATCACATCTAGACTCATCATTCTCTTCCCATGGCTTCCATCGTATCTCTAACCACCCGGGAGGCGGAGGCGCTTTGCGCCTCGAACTACCCCTGCCCACCGGGCTACCGCGTCCCCACCGGCTAGATGCTGAGCGTCGGAGGCGTGTCGGTCCCTCCTGTCCCTCTAGGTGTGGAGCACCGAATGGCCATCATGAACCACTACTACCTCGAGCTCACGCCAGACCAGCAGAGGAATCCCAACTGGCATCCCGACTATTTCCTGACTTGGGAAGCCTTCTTCATCAATCGGCGTGAGAGGGCGCTCACCAGGCACGAGGAGGACGGCCCACCTCCTTCAAACTTCAACAAGGCCGGCCCACCTCCTTCAAATTCCTGTTGTTTGTGCTCATCCCACACACGTACACCTGGTTTGGCCCACAACTATAGAAGTTCATCAACTAATGGCCTTAGGTACACATCAATGTCGTTGCCGGGTTGCTTCGGGCCTTGGATGAGCACTGGCATCATAATGAACTTCCGCTTCATGCACAACCAAGGAGGAAGGTTGTAGATACATAGAGTCACGGGCCAGGTGCTGTGACTGCAGTTCTGCTCCCCAAAAGGATTCATGACATCGGTACTTAGACCAAACCATAAGTTCCTTGCATCACCAGCAAAGTCCGGGAAGTCTCTCTCGATTTTTCTCCACTGCCGACCATCAGCAGGGTGCCTCAACATCCCATCTTTCTTACGGTCTTCCATGTGCCATCGCAACAACTTGTCATGCTCTTTATTTCTGAACAAACGTTTCAACTGTGGTATTATAGGAGCATACCACATCACCTTGGCAGGAACCCTCTTCCTGGGTTGCTCGCCCTCAACATCACCAGGGTCATCTTTTCTGATCTTATACCGCAATGCAGTGCATACCGGGCATTTATCCATATTCTCGTACTTCTCACCGCGGTAGAGGATGCAGTCATTAGGGCATGCATGTATCTTCTGCACGTCTAATCCTAGAGGGCAGACAAGTTTCTTTGCTTCATACGTACTGGAGGGCAATTGGTTATTTCTTGGAAGCGGCTTCTTCATTATTACTAGCAACTTTTCAAATCCCGAGTCAGTCATACCGGTCTCTGCCTTCCACTTCAACAATTCCAGTGTGCTACCCAGCTTCTTCTGGCCATCTTCACAAGTTGGATACAGCAATGTGTTGTGGCCTATAACATCTGCTCGAACTACAACCTCTCCTTTTCTGTGTCGCAGTCTCGCCTTGCATCACTAATGACCCGACCAAAATCATCAACGGGCTCATCTGGTTCCCGTTCTTCACCCTCTTCTTCTTCATTATCTTCAACTGCGGTATCATCGTATTCAGGGAACATAGATCGGTAGTTCTCATCATCGTTCTCTTCTTCATCGCCGTCTTCCATCATAACCCCTCTTTCTCCGTGCTTGGTCCAAACATTATAGCCGGACATGAAACCGGACCGAAGCAGGTGGCTCTGAATGACTCTTGAGGAAGTGTGAGCCTGCTCATTCCGACATTCAACACATGGAAAACACATAAAACCATCTTGCCGCTTGTTCGCCTTGGCCACAAGGCGAAAAGAACGCACGCCTTCTCTGTAAGCGTCAGAGCTTCGGTCACCGTACATCCATGGGTGGCTCATCTGCATCATACAACCATGCATATATATCAAACGCAATCACGGTTCTTAAATTAGTACCGCGCAGTCAAAACAAGAAAATAGTTGCTAACCTTTTAGGACACTTCAAAACAAAGAGGAGAAACCTTAAGTGTCGCTCTAGCACCTCATATCATATTTTGTCTTGTGTGAACTCAAGTGGCATCGCTCTAACAGGCATTTCACCGAACACCTCTAGTGCATATGAAGAAAAAAAGTTAGCACAAAGTTATACCCACCTCTCACATAGGAAAAAAACAGGAGAGAGTGGAGGGTTGGGTGCATATATATAGGGCCAGGCCATTAGTCCCGGTTTGAGATACAAACCAGGACTAAAGGTTCTGCCAGGAGCATGCGCGCCGGCCCAGACCCATTTGTCCCGGTTTGTATCTCAAATCGGGACTAATGGTTCCTTACGGACCGGGACAAAGCGCCTCGGCCTCCTCGGGCCGTCTGGTTCAGACCATTAGTCCCGGCCCCCGCCACGGCCGGGACTAATGACCCGAACCAAAGGCCCATTTTCTACTAGTGATGGTAGAATTTATTGATCATAATTACATTGGTTTTTGTTTGTATGTTTTGACTCCCATGTATTCCTTGCTTCTTTTGGATCATTTGATTTTATTAGTATTATCTTGTGTTTATTTAATGTAGGTAGTAGCGGTAATACCATTTGTGTGAATTTTGGATTCAAAAGCAAAATCCTACATAATGCACTATTCATGGGGGAGATCTCCTATATTATTTAGAACACTCCTTTTTTATGCTTCTTGATTTGATCCATATTATGTTTTATGTGCTTGGAAGATCGAACTTTTCGTTTTGGTACTTTGTGCCATCATGAAAAGTGTGGAGAGTTTGGTTTGTTGTTGGATCCTTTCTCTTTTTGGGAGTTAGTTTTATCTCATGCCTTGTTCCTTGTTTTAACCTTTTAGAATCAGATAAGTCCCTGAGCATTTGTGTTCTTGTCTATATTTTGATCTTTGGCTTCTGCCTAGTTCATTTGTTGAACTTGTGATCTTTCATGTGTTCATTTGGTTCTTTGATACAATTTGGACACCTTTTGTCATGTCACACTCTTGTGTGTGCCTTCTTGGTTTACTTGGTGTTTTTATTAAAGTTGTATCTCCTTTTTGGTTCTTGAGAGTCTTGTGCATGCATATTTACTACATGTATATATTATGTCATGCTTGCTTTCCTTGGTCCAATATATAGGGTAAACTCCACCAAATCCTAATTGGCTACATTAAATTCAATTTCATATCAATATGCACATGTTTATGTGGAGTCTCTCCTATGTATTGTAGTTGCTCTAACTACTTTGAACCCAATTTTTTTAGGTACATTGGAGATATATTGGATGCTTATATCATAAATTAGGAAGAAGTGGTGCCTACATGACAATTGGAGGCAAGCTAGGATAATCAAGGAATTCATATCCACTACATCCTACCAATTATATCTCGGAAACAAGTATATCTTTTTCATGCATACATATCTTGTTCTCAACCTTTTGTAGGTTGCTTGTTAGCATGATTTTGTGTATTTGCAAATGTTGTGATTATTGTTTTGGTTTTAAGGAGATGGAGATCTCTCTATTGCAATTGTGAGTAAGTTGAGATGGGTGCATATTTTGGGGAATATACAAAATCATGCTTATGATTCACCAATTCCAAATATGTCAATCTAGCAATTTTATTGCCTATCTTTTCCTCAATTTCTCTTATGTGCAATAGTGAGAGTTTGCAAAGTTGATTTCTCTTTTGTTATACTTGTTGTCTTTCTCCATATATTCCAACTATCTCCTTTTCCCCTAGTGATAGTTGTAATATATGTGGTGTGTTAGTGTTTTGAAGCTTATTAATTTACAATAAGATAAAAATGAGCCTTTGGCCATGCTTTCAAGCAAAAATATTATTGGTATATTCTATGACTTCCTTTTGCTTTTCATGTGCTTTCTCGAGTATCTATTTTGTGTGTGCATGTTTCTTTGTGGGCATATGTCTTTGTGATGTTATCCACATAAAAATTTATACACATAAGAGAATATAAATCTTTAGTTGATATTGTATTCCTTGGAGACCACCTTTTATCTCTTTTTGATTCTTCACTGGCTTCCAAATTTATTTGTCAATGAGTGCTAGTCCCACTTGATTGCCTCTTCATGCACTCATATTTGATATCTCTTGCCTTGTGTTGTTAAATGAGTTCGGAGTAGTGCGAATTCCATGGTTGTGCACTTTATTTCCAAATGCTATTATTATAATTGGTGCATAATCTTTGGGGAGCTCCTTTACTTTATTTAAGAATGCTCATTTGATTTCTTGCTCATATTTTGTGTTGTAAATGGTTATGGGGGGGAGTGAGGATTCCATATTTGTGCATGTTGTATACAAATGCAATTGTTCTAATTTGTTCACAAATATTGGGGAGCCTCTCTATTTCATTTAAACACTCGTTTGCTCTTATCATAATATCATGTTGTATTCAATTGGTTTCTTTCAGATCTTTTAATTGCTTGCTTCATTTGTTGATGCTTCTTTCTTTTTATGTTTTCTTTTTCAATCTTTGGATCCTCATTATAGTTTTACTTCCTCCCAAGTATTCATCGTTGGATGTGTGCAAATGCACACCTTTGGAGGAATTTTCACTATATTGGCCTTCTAGGATTTTTCACCCATTTTGGCAATCGATGCCAATGAGGGATGAGGTTGGGAGGGTTTAAGGGAAGTTGGTTTATGCTTTGAGTTTGTTCTTAATAATTTTCCTCTCATGCTCTTGCATATTTTTTGTTGCTTTGCATGTTGAATATATAGAGGAAACTCTACCAATGGTAAAGTTTGGCAATATATGCAAAGGAAACTCAAGTTCATCACACGTGCATATGTTGTGGGTGATTTTGCTCTATATATTGTGGTTGTAGCAACATCACATACTTGTGTAGTATTTGATGTTGGCGTAACTGGTTTGTTTGTTAAAATTCCTTATATAAACACTCTCAAAGGGGTTGACATCAATTAACAAAATCGGGGAGATTGAAAAGAGAATGTGTGCCCCCATGTGTGGTTTTGGTAATTAATGACAATATCTATGGACTAATGTGTGCATTGTGTTACACTTGTAGGAAATGACATTGGCATTGCTTGGACCATGTGTTGACTTGAAGGTAGAATAAATGAAAAATAAGAAGCAATGTACAAGGGCTTTGGGCCTATTGGAATCATGTTGGAGAAGAAGAAGAAGAAGAAGAAGAAAGATCAAGAGTGTCTTGAATAAGAAGATGGAGTTCCTCATGTATATCTTTAATACATCATCCTAATGGAGTTACAAGAAATGAAGTGGAAGTTCAAGATTCTCCATCTCTAAGATATCACATGCTTGAAGCCTGGCATCCTTGGTGATCATGGTTTGATGAAGGCAAGTTCAAAGAAGTGGTTTCACCATGGTGTATGGGGAAGCAATCCGCAAGCCTTCATCAAGCAAGCACGAGCAAGAGCAATCAAGAAAGATGTTCCATCTTGAGGAGGAGGAGAAGATCTTCTACATCAATCTCAAGTGGAATGCTCAAGGAAAAGGTATGATCTTGATAGGTTTTACCTTTTGCCGGTATCATGTTGTTATTTAGGAGACCGGTTCATAAGATAGATAACCGTACTATCAAGAGGGACTCTCGAGTGAGTAACTTGATCATATATTTTAGAGAGATTTCAAACCTTTGCATACTTGGCATCATATTTCTTAGTTCTTATTTGGTTCTTATCAATGAGAGGATTTATAACTTGTATTAATATCCATGACAAGACCAAGTTCTTCGAAAACGGATTTCATATGCATTCTCTATTGCATTTTCGATGTTGGAGTTTACCGGTTTGTCCTTTATAGATAGGTTAAAACTTTCATCATTTTTATTCTATCTTCCCTTTCTGGACTATAATGGTCCCCTGCACGATCTTGTAGAGCTCTTTACTATCTTCGAAACAAGCCCAAGATCATCAAGATCGGAGTTCGGATGCAAAAGTTATGGCAGTTTTCATATTGGTTTTTCTATTAATTTTCAAGGAGCAGAGACTTCGGTGTTGCACCTCGAAGACTCCAAGCGAGGCAGAGACTCCAGCCAAAATTCCGGCCCAGACTCTGGGGCGTGTACAAAGAGCATCTAGAGGCTCATACGGAGTCCTAGCTAGAGTCTGGACCCCGGAGACTCCGGTACTGAGGGCCAGAGACTTTGGTCCTGAAGGCCAGATACTCCGGGATAAGTGTTCTACAATGGCTAGTTGACGTGGGGGGCCTATAAAAGGCCTCCTTCTTTCCCAAGTGGTTGCATCCCTTCCCCTTTCTCTCTCCTCCATTGTTGACTTTGAAGAGCTCGCCCTTCTCTCCGTTCCTCCCATGATTCTTGCATTTTCTTGAGGGAAAAGAGAGAGGAGATCTAGATCTACATTTCCACCAATCCATCTCTCCTCTAAGTGAGGGGGAACCCATTGGATCTAGAGCTTGGAGACTTTTGTGGTTTTCCTCTTGTCTTATTCCTCTCTTATTCCCCCAATAGCTTTTGTAGCTTTGGTAGAATTTGGGAGCGAAGGACTTGCCATTGCATTAGGTGCATCGATTTGAGTTCTCCTCGGAGGATTTGGTTGGTGAAATCAAGAAGCTTATTACTCTTGGGTTCTTGGTACCCTAGACGGTGAAGTGGCATTGGTGGTGATTATTAGGAGCCTCCAATTAAGTTGTGGATATTGCCCCAATCATGTACGGGTTTGGTGACCGCCCTCAAGTGTTCCATAGTGGATCAGGTGCTTGTCATGCGGCGGGTGCTCGGGAGAATAGGGTGAGGCCTCTTGTGGCGTGATAACCCACAAGTATAGGGGATCGTGTGTAGCCTTTTCGATAAGTAAGAGTGTCGAACCCAATGAGGAGCTAAAGGTAGGATAAATATTCTCTCAAGTTCTATCAACCACTGATACAACTCTACGCACACTAAACGTTTGTATTATCTAGGAAATAAAACTAGAGCAACAATACGAGTACTAGAGATAGCTTTGGATGATAATAAATAACAAGAAAGTAAAGCTAGTTACTGCAGCAATAAAATACACTAAACTAACAGAACCACGAGTGTGGAATAGTGGTGATAATTGTGGTGACTTTTTCCAAGTTTAAATAGCGAATAGATCGGGTTCATTGTCTTCGATGCAGTTTCTATGTGGAAGAGGCTAAATATACATGCGCTTCACTACTTGAAATTACATGTACTATATGATTGGATTGTTAGAAAACATCCGTAACTACTAACAATGCATTAAGGTTTCCTCAACCATAGCCTTAAGTTTAATGGTCCTCTTACTCCCATACGTGCAACGTTCTGGTTCGCGTCCTCAGGTTTTTGTCACTCCGGCAGAACTCCCCCTTCCTTTTACACATACTACAAACCCTATGATGTTTAATCCATGCGCGCACAAATATAATGGACACCAAAGGACTATACCATATCAACATACAACTCTAATAAACCAAAGACGTTCAACCATTCAATCTAAGAACAAAGAAACTACACAAACATGACATAGATCATAGGATTATAACTTATAGCATCAAATACCATGTTTACATAGGATGGTACAGAGGTGTGTGGAAGGATGAACCACTGCATACTAGGAGGATTAGGTGATGGATATGGTGGTGAAGATGGTGAAGAGGGCGGCGGTCCGTCAGCGGCGGCGCGGGGGACTCCTTCCCCGCCGCCGGTATAATGGGGGAGCACTGCCCCTTAGCCCCCTTCCTTCATAGCTTCTTGGGAGCCCTCCCCCATGGAGATGGGATCCATGGGGGAGGCAAAAACGTGGCTTTGGTGGCTGCAAATTCGTGGGTGGAGGTGCCTGGGCGAATTAGGTTTCCTCCCTTTATATAGCTTCTCGGATTTCCGTCACCCCATCTTGGGTTGTAGTAAATCAGGCCTAGCGGGCCCGTCCGGATTCGGAATCAGCTAAATTTTATGTCCAGAACGTTTGTGAACAAATTTACAACAACTTTGTAGTTGAAGAGTTCTCCGTTTGACGCCGTCTTCGACCCGAAACGTGACCATCTTCAAAAAGAGTTCTGAGACAGATTTCTGGAAAAATCCCAATTTGACTCCAACAAAGTTTCCACTTATATTCTTGGTAATTCCTACACATCAAAGTGTAAAACAAGAACATTGTGCACTTTTGCAACTATTAGTAGGTTAGTCCAAATAAATCATAAACTTTATACAAAAAGGAGTGTCAAAAGCATATTATTAGCATAAAACCATCAAAAATTATAGATACGTTATGGACGTATCAACATCCCCAAGCTTAGTTCCTACTCGTCCTCGAGTAGGTAAACGATAAAAAATATATAATTTTTGAGGTGACATGTAGACAACACAATTTTGATCATCATTATTGTAAAAGCATTGATAGTTGAGATTAAAGGTACTCTAAACATGAACATGAAAGATAGAGTTCTAACAATATAGCAACTATGTTGTAACATGAAAAGGTACAAACAAAAGATCATGAATAACAATGCATTGAAAGATGTTTGTTTGTTTCACATATAGAAAATATAATAAGAGTGGTGTTCAGCTTATCCCTCATGGTATAGCAAAACATAAATGCATAAGACACCTTCAAAGTTCATAAGGGTGACTAGATACAAATAGTTTAAGAATAAGCAATATCAAAATTATGAATCGATCAACAAGTCTTGGGACAATGCACATTAATCTAAGAATGGCCACTATGCTCTCTCAATAGGTGCATAAAGATAGAAGATGGTGACTCAGCATAAAAGTAAAAGAAAGGCTTTTTTCTCTCTTTCCTCTTTTCTGATCTTTTTTTTCTTTTTCTCAATCTCTATCTCTTTTTTTATAAGAAGAATGCTTCATAGATTGCTCACTATGGTGATGCTGCAAGTTCCCACCATGATTAGGCATGGCTTAGGCTAGCGGCACAGGCGTTTCTCTAACACACATACATAACTTCATGGACTTACAAGGTCCCCTTTCATTTCACACCCACGACATCCATAAACAAAAGAGCATGATATCAACTGGGTACAATGTACAAGTGCAATGTTGAAAGCGTTCCTCATGATAGCATGGTTTTGCTAATCCCAAAGTATAAGTGCAAGCATATACAACATAGATGACACAATGGTTCAAGTTTATTAGGGGCAAGAAAAGTAAAATGTGCCATCAAGTTCATGAGATCTTTAATCACTAATTTTCACATAACAAGTTTAATTCGGAAGGTAGATAAAAACATGAATATACTTGGAATAGAAAATGCTAATAGGTAGGTATGGTGGACTCTTTGGAATAAATTGGTTTTATTTGGAGTTGGATGCATGAGTGGAACTCATACTTGGTATGGAGGCTAGCAAAAGACTGGGAGCGACCAACTAAGAGAACAATAATGGCCATAATCATGTAAAGTGACAAAACATTATTAATTAAAGCATAAAGTTATATTACAAGACGAAAACTAAATGATCATAGTGGCTATGGTGACTTGGTATAGTATTAACATGGTGTGAGTATGCGCCAAGTCATCCCAAATAAAGCATCAAAGGAGAATACCACAATATTATGATTTTGAATGCTAAAACAACGCATGATCCTTTCAAGGCACATTAAGCAATCTCCATTATTTGTAACAAGTCATGCTACAACAATAATCACTAAGCATAAAGTCAAAACAATATCAAAGATGACATGAGTCTAGGCCACAGTCTAAACAAGCTCCTTTTGTACCACTTATAAGCATGAAGCTTCCTACTCTTTTCTAATCACCAATCAACTTATTTAAAACCACATATGAATGCAGGGGTCCAACCAATTTTTTTAAGCAAACCAAACAAAAGAAAACTAAAAACAAAAACAAAGACGCTCCAAGAACAACACAATTGTGCATGAAACAATAAAAATGAAGTGTTTGGAAGAAAACCTGAGATTTTTATTGATGAAGAAGGGGATGGCTTGGGCATCCCCAAGCTTTGACGCTTGTACTTCTTGAATATTTCTTGGGGTGACACGGGTGGCATCCCCAAGCTTGATCTTTTGTCCATACGTCATCGATCTCATCACATTGTTCTTCCATACACTTGAAAAATTCCTTCATACAAAACTTCACACAATCTTCATTAGCAACATTAGTGTATTCAAGATAATAAGTCTTTGGGTTTAGTTTCAACACAAGTAAAACTTCCATTAAAATACAAGCTACTGTAGCAATTCCTTCTAAAAGCTCAAGTGATTGGCGAGAACTCAAGGAGAAAGAGATTTTAAGAGGCAAATGCAAATAACGGCAGAAATCTATCAAAATAGACCAGCATGTAAAAACTGATTTTTTTAGAAGACCTTCTGTTGCTCAAATAAAAAAGTGTTAAACTAAATAAAGTTAGATAAAAACCTAGGGCATAAGCACAGAAAATTACAGCTCAATCCGACATATAGAGATTTTTCAAGATTTATTACAGTGAAGCACAAAATTCTGTTTTGGGACACCAACTTTCCCAAGTCTTACTTCTCTCTCATTAGAGGTTATACTTGGCACAAAAACTAAAATAAAAAGGATAAGGAGCGGTTGCTACAGAGGTAACAAAACTCAAATAAAACAAATGTAACTGGTGTTTGATGCTAAGACAAATAAATAAAAAGATACAAACGCTCCAAATTTATTCAAGTTTTATGCTGCTCAAAAAACAAAGTTTAAAGGTTTGCAAACCGAGGGGTTGTTGAAGAAACTTTGGCCATTCTTCAATTTCTCTATTTGGTGTTCCTTATTCTCTGTGAAAAAACTTGAACACAAAAACTTTCTCATTCTTTTCTGCGGTTTTTAACTTAAAAGCTTCCATGGGAAGATTTGTTTTGGTTTCACGGGCATGAACACAAGTGTTCAAGGTCGACCCCCACTAAACCATTACTCACCTTTCCAATCACTTTCCTTTTGGAAAACATTTTTAGGTAACAAGTACAACTAATTTTTTTGTAATTCGCATTCCCTATCCATACTAAGATAGAGAACAACTTAAAACTGAAAGTAAAAACTACTTAGAGATAAAGCAAACAAGTGCACACAAGAATATTCACCCACACGCTATTGCTCCCCGACAATGGCACCAGAAAAGGTCTTGATAACCCACAAGTATAGGGGATCGTGTGTAGCCTTTTCTTTGAGTAAGAGTGTCGAACCCAACGAGGAGCTAAAGGTAGGATAAATATTCTCTCAAGTTCTATCAACCACTGATACAACTCTACGCACACTAAACGTTTGCATTATCTAGGAAATAAAACTAGAGAAACAATACGAGTACTAGAGATAGCTTTGCATGACAATAAATAACAAGAAAGTAAAGCTAGTTGCTACAGCAATAAAATACACTAAACTAACAGAACCATGAGTGTGGAATAGTGGTGGTAATTGTGGTGGCTTTTTTGAAGTTTAAATAGCGAATAGATCAGGTTCATTGTCTTCGATGTAGTTTTCTATGTGGGAGAGGCTAAATATACATGTGCTTCACTACTTGGAATTACATATACTATATGATTGGATTGTTAGAAAACATCTGTAACTACTAACAATGCATTAAGGTTTCCCCAACCATAGCCTTAAGTTTAATGGTCCTCTTACTCCCATACGTGCAACGTTTCGGTTCGCGTCCTCAGGTTTCTGTCACTCCGGCAGAACTCCCCCTTCCTTTTACACATACTACAAACCCTATGATGTTTAATCCATGCGCGCACAAATATAATGGACACCAAAGGACTGTACCATATCAACATACAACTCTAATGGACCAAAGACGTCCAACCATTCAATCTAAGAACAAAGAAACTACACAAACATGACATAGATCATATGATTATAACTTATAGC
Source organism: Avena sativa (assembly GCA_916181665.1). Taxonomy (NCBI): domain Eukaryota; kingdom Viridiplantae; phylum Streptophyta; class Magnoliopsida; order Poales; family Poaceae; genus Avena; species Avena sativa. The sequence goes on along the minus strand of OV702288.1, from coordinate 618,345,376 downwards.
ATCAAATACCATGTTTACATAGGACGGTATAGAGGTGTGTGGGAGGATGAACCACTGCATACTAGGAGGATTAGGTGATGGAGATGGCGGTGAAGATGGTGAAGACGGCGGCGGCAGTGTGGGGGACTCCTTCCCCGTCGCCGGTATCATGGGGGAGCACCGCCCCTTAGCCCCCTTTCTTCATGGCTTCTTGGGAGCCCTCCCCCATGGAGATGGGATCCATGGGGGAGGAAAAACGTGGCTTTGGTGGCTGCAAATTCATGGGTGGAGGTGCCTTGGGCGAATTAGGTTTCCTCCCTTTATATATCTTCTCGGATTCCCGTCAATCCATCTTGACCTGCAGCAAAATCAGGCCTAGTAGGCCCGTCCGGATTCGGAATCAGCTAAATTTTATGTCCAGAACGTTTGTCGAGAAATTTCTAACAACTTTGTAGTTTAAGAGTTTTCCGTTTGACGTTGTATTTGACCCGAAACGTGACCATCTTCAAAAAGAGTTCTGAGACAGATTTCTGGAAATATCCCAATTTGACTCCAACAAGGTTCCACTTGTATTCTTGGTAATTCCTACACATCAAAGTGTAAAACAATAATATTATGCACTTTTGCAACTATTAATAGGTTAGTCCAAATAAATCATAAACTTTATACAAAAAGAAGTGTCAAAAGCATATTATTAGCATAAAATCATCAAAAATTATAGATACATTATGGACGTATCATGGCGCTGGTGGTCTTATTACCACCAACCCTCCAACAAAACGTACTACCTTGTAGGGAGGAACTCAGTAACATATCGTCATCTCAGCGTGCCTCGGTTAGCTCTATACCTGAGCTTTTTCTTATGTAGTTTACTTTGTGTTAGCCTTCGTGCTTAAAGTCATATATCTTGCTATCACTTAGTTGTGTGTATTGCTTAGCATAATTTGTTGGTGCACATAGGTGAACCATAAATGCTAGTTTTATTCCGCCTTTGTTAAGCCTACCCGGTAAATGCTTTAAACTGCCTATTCATCCCCCCTCTAGGAGGCATATGTGTTCTTTCAATTGGTATCAGAGCAAGGTCTCTCTCTTTTAGGCTTTACCACCTTGAGAGTAAAGATGTTGACTAGGGGATTAGTGTATGATTTCTTTTATATATGATAATAAACATCCTTTATTATTTGCCTCTAGGGCATATCTCCTTCAGAGATTACCTTGGTCGGGAGAACACAAGGATGAACACCGCATGAGAGCATGAAGAACACATAAATATGAACATTGAATCAAGGAACAACAGAAGCATGAACAACATTAGGAGGAACAAAAATAGCCCGGAAGAACACTAGCAAGAAGAACACTAGCAAGAACAACACTAGCAGGAACAACACTAGTAGAAATAACACAAGTTGGAACAACACTAGCAGGAACAACACAAGCTAGAACTACACAAGAAGGAACAACGCTAGTGGGAGGAACAACACCAGGAGAAAGAACAACACAAGAGGTGTTATATGATCACCTTGCTCTACCATGACAAGAGCAACACAAACACCAACAACACAAGCATGAACAACACGAATAGGAAGAACAACACAACAGCAGGAACCAAGCATACCAAGCATCTTAGTATACTAACAGGTGCATGCATGATCATTGCCAAAAGTAGATCACAATTCAACATACCAAGTTTTGAGGACATAGTTACAACATCAATGCAAATAGAAGTCAAGCATCACACATTTCCTTGATATGCTTCAGCTTAACCATGTTAGCCTCGCTATCCTTGAACATTTCACAGATGACGCACTCGAGCTTTTTATTTTCCTCCTCCCATTTACTCTACTTCACTTTCATAATCTTTGCTTGGGTTCTTTGCACCTGCTTCAGCATTTCCACTTCATTCTTCAGCGCTTCTCTCTGATTGACGCATATCTGAAGGAAATATGCCCTGAGAGGCAATAATAAAGTTGTTATTATGTATTCCTTATATATGATAGATGTTTATTTTACATGCTATAATTGTATTGATAGGAAACATCAATACATGTGTGTTTAATAAACAAAAAGGGTTCCTAGTCATGCCTCTCTTATAGACTAGCTTGTTGATTAACAAGATGATCAAGGTTTCCTGATCATGGACATTGGATGTTGTTAATAACAAGGTCACACCATTGGTGGAATGATGTGTTGAACATTCATCCGAAGTATAGCATTACGATCAAGTCATTGTGTTTATATTGCTATAACATCATACGAAGTAATCTTTATCCTTAGACCATGAGATCATGTTAATTGCTAACACCGGAAGAGTATCTTGATAACATCAAACGTCACACCATAATGACTATAAAGATGGGTTCAGTGCTACGAAGGTGTTATGTTGAGGCTCATGGATCAAGAGTGGAATTTGTCAATCCAGATGACGGATAGATATACTCTGGGCCCTCTCGGTGATATCACATTAGGATAGCTTGCAAGCAAGTGATGTGATCACTAGAATGTTATATCACGGGAACGAGAAAAGAGTGCATGTCGGTAACGAGATCAAACTAGGTATGGAGATACCGATGATCGAATCTCGGACATGTAATATATAGAGAGACAAAGGGATTTAGTTACAAGCGTTAAAGGTTCTCACGATCACAGGAGTCGTCGTTGAATGTGTAGGAGTCAGTACAGATCTCCAGGTCCCGCTGCTGATTATTGATCGGAGAAGGGTCTCGATCATGTTTGTATTATTCGCGAACCGTAGGGTGGCACACTTAAGAGTTACCGGATACCATTTTAGAGCACATATGTTTCAGACGAAAGAATTGCAAAGCACAGGAATTGTTTCAATAGAAACCGGAAATTGTTTCGGGTGAAATTGCAGAAGGTGGTTCTGCATGTGATATTAAAATATTGCAAGGGGCTATATGTGAATGTTTGTTAATTAAAGTAATTAACAAAATTCTGAATAAATTTAATAAAAGAGTTTTTATTAAATGAGAGAGCATTAAATTTGGAGAAACTTAATGCATTTAAAGTGGAGACTTTAAAAGGGAATGTGAAGAGGCATTTTAATGTGGAAGAGTTACCACTACATGAATTGGGGAGGTGAGGGGTCACCCCCCCATGCGCCGGCCATGGAGAGAGGGGGCACCCCTCCTTCTCCTATAGAAGGCCACCAATTCCCTCCTTCATCCTCACACCTCCTTGTGAAGGATCTCTCTCCCCCTCTAGAATTATTCCCCCATGGTCTCGGATTAGCGAGATACATGTTCCCGGTGGCATTTCATCTGGAAGGAGTTGCTGCTTCTGCTGGATCGCTGGAGCGAGGAGGTGGAGGTTGTTCGGTGGTTTAAACGTGTGTGCGAGTGCGGATGCGCTGCTGAGTTGCGGCGCTCGGACTTCCTCACGATCTTGAGATCGGCAAGTGTACGACTACATCAACCACGTGTTCCTACTCGTTAACAAAGCTCGTTGTCTATGAGGGTAAGTTTTCTATGGATGTATGTCCACCCGTGTTCTTTGTACCTAGTAGATAGATCTTGACGTGTAGTTCACACCGTAGGAAATTTTTTGTTTTCTATGCTGAGGACCCAACAGTGGTATCAGAGCCTGATCTATACGTAGGTGCTTTGCACGGATAGTACACATATGTTTATATGTGGGCGATGATGATCATGTTATTGCATCTTCTATGTACTTTGGATATTGGTGGCATAGTGGGATGAAGCGGCCCGGACCAACCTTACATGTCATCGTACATGAGACCGGTTCCACGACTGACATGCAACTTGTTTTGCATAAGTGGCTGGCCGGTGTCTGTCTCTCCTACTATAGTCAATATCTGATTTACAACGAGTTGCTAATAACTTGGTTATCCTCGTTGTGGTTCATGTTCGTAGGTTAGACAGGTTCTATCTCCGAAAGCCCTAAGCCACGTAAAACTTACAATTGATAAATTAGAGGCGTCTAGTTTAGATCGTTGCTGGGCTAGTGTTTTGATATGGTATTGTTGTAAGTAGATGTATAATAGATACTCTTACAACTCACTTAACGTGTAAGTTCCATAGACCTTGGCCTTACACACAAAGGAATGATAGAGATCATACCACGATGCAAATGATAGAGATCAAATGCATGGACCATATCACCTCACTTCACACATTAGATGTTAGCATCTTATATTGCTAGTTTGGCGCGTTTGGTAGCATTATAAGATGATCCCTCATTTAGATATCAAGATAAAATGTGGTCTTCCTTAAGTATGCACCGTTTTGTGGATCGTGTTTTGAGGCATCACGTGATGATCGGGTGTTTTCAACTCTACGCTTTCATACAACGGGTGTAAGACAGTTTTACACACGCAAATACTAAGGTTCTTACTTGACGAGCCTAGCATGTACAGACATGGCCTCGGAACACGGACCGAAAGGTTAAGCATGAGTCATATAGTTGATATGATGCCCATATAGATGCTCGCCTTTGAAGCTACACCGACTCACGTGATGATCGGACTTGGTGTAGTGGATTTGGTTCATGTAATCACCAAAAGGACACGAGGGATGTCATTTTTGAGTGGGAGTTCATTAGTAATTTGGATTAGTTGAACTCAATCTATCATAAACTTAGTCTAAATATACTTTACAAATTCTGTTGTAGATGGCACCACCTGCTTTTAATTTCAATGTGTTCATGGAGAAAGAGAAACTTGCTACGAATGGTAGCAACTTCACCAACTGGGCTATGAATTTGAGGATTCTCCTCACTGTTGCACAAAAGCAATATGTGCTAGATGCTCCGCTAGGCCCCCCACCAGCTCCTGATGCCCCTGACGAGGAAAAGAACGTCTATATAACTCGTCAGGAGGACCACAACTTAGTTCATTGCGGCATACTGTATGGGCTAGAGCCAGAACTTCGAAAGCGTTTCGAAAATGGCAATGCCTTTGATACCATGGGAGAATTGAAAATGATTTTCGATACCCATGCTGCCGTAGAGAGTTATAATGCTACAGAAAAGTTCTTTAGCTGCATGATGGAGGAAAACAGCTCCGTTAGTGAGCACGTACTCAAAATGTCTGGGTATGCCGATAAGCTTGTGTCCTTGGGAATAACGATTCCCATTGACTTAGGCATACATCATGTTCTCCAATCTCTGCCACCTAGCTACAAGAGCTTCGTGATGAACTATAATATGCAGGGCATGAAGAAGTCTCTTCCCGAGCTTCTGTCAATGCTTAAGACTGCAGAAGTGGAGATTAGGAAAGAACATCAAGTATTGATGATCAATAGGACCACCGGTTTCAAGATGGACAAGAAAGGCAAGCATAAGGGAAAGAAGGGTGGCAAGTCTGTTGCCACGCCTGAAAAGAAACCCTGAGCTAGCCCTAAATTTGACACCGAGTGCTACTATTGCAAGGGGACTGGCCATTGGAAGCGCAACTGCCCCAAGTATTTGGCGAACAAGAAGTCCGGCAAGGCAAACAAAGGTATATGTGATATACATGTTATTGATGTGTACTTGACTAGTACTCGCAATAGCACCTGGGTATTTGATACGGGATCGGTTGCTAATATATGTAACTCGGTTTAGGGGCTGCGGAACAAGCGACAACTAGCAAGGGATGAGGTATTAATGCGGGTCAGCAATGGATCAAGAGTTGATGTGATCGCCGTCGGAACGCTGCCTCTCCATATGCCATCGAGATTAGTTATAAACCTAAATAATTGTTATTTGGTGTCTGCACTAAGCATGAACATTGTATCCGGATCGTGTTTGATGCAAAGTGTTTATTCATTTAAGTCTAAAAACAATGGTTGTTCGATTTATATGAATAATATCTTTTATGGTCATGCACCTATGTTGAATGGTTTATTTCTGTTGGATCTCGATAGTAGTATTACGCATATTCATAATGTTGATGCTAAAAGGATTAAACTTGATAATGATATATCTACATATATGTGGCACTGCCGTCTAGGTCATATTGGCGTTAAACGCATGAAGAAACTCCATTCTGATGGACTTTTGGAATCACTTGATTTTGAATCATTTGATACATGTGAGCCATGCCTTATGGGCAAAATGACTAGAACGCCATTTTCCGGTTCAATGGAACGGGCGACAGATCTATTGGAAATCATACATACTGATGTGTGTGGACCAATGAGTGTGTCGGCGCGAGGTGGATATCGTTATTTTGTTACTTTCACGGATGATTTGAGTAGATATGGGTATATCTATTTGATGAAACACAAGTCTGAAACTTTTGAAAAGTTCAAAGAATTTCAGAATGAAGTGGAAAATCATCGTAACAGAAAGATCAAATTTCTGTTGTCCGACCGTGGAGGAGAGTATCTTAGTTACGAGTTTAGCACACATATGAAAGACTGTGGAATAGTTTCACAACTCACGCCTGCCGGAACACCACAACGTAATGGTGTGTCAAAACGTCATAATCGTACTTTATTGGATATGGTTCGATCTATGATGTCTCTGACTGACTTGCCACTGTCATTTTGGGGTTATGCACTGGAAACCGCTACATTCACTTTAAATAGGGCACCATCTAAATCCGTTGAAAAGACACCGTATGAATTATGGTTTGGAAACAAACCTAAGCTGTCATTTCTTAAAGTTTGGGGATGCGATGTTTATGTGAAGAAACTTCAACCGGATAAACTCAAACCCAAAGCGGAAAAATGCATCTTCATAGGATACCCTAAGGAAACGATTGGGTATACCTTCTATCACAGATCCGAGGGCAAGGTCTTTGTTGCCAAGAATGGATCCTTTCTTGAGAAGGAGTTTCTCGCGAAAGGTGTGAGTAGTCGGAAGGTAGAACTCGAAGAGGTCATTGAACCTTCTCTTCATGGAATGGCGAGTGGCGCAGCACCGGAAGTTGTTTCGGAGTTGACTTCACCTGATGAAGAGAGAGCTAATGATATTGATCATGAAACTCCGAAAGAGGACACTACCGAACCTCGCAGGTCAAGCAGGACACGTGCAGCTCCTGAACTGTACGGCAATCCTGTTATGAATTTCATGATTGATGAAATGGATGACCCTGCGACATATGAAGAAGCAATGATGAGCCCGGATTCCAACAAATGGCTAGAAGCCATGAAATCCGAGATGGAATCCATGTACGAGAACCAAGTTTGGAACTTGGTGGACTTACCACACGACCGAAAGGTCGTTGAGAATAAATGGATTTTCAAAAGAAAAACTGATGCTGATGGTAATGTGACCATCTATAAGGCTCGACTTGTCGCAAAGGGGTTTCGACAAATTCAAGGAGTTGACTACGATGAGACATTCTCTCCCGTAGCGATGCTTAAGTCGGTTAGGATTATGTTAGCAATTGCTGCATATTTCGATTATGAAATATGGCAGATGGATGTCAAAACTACGTTCCTCAATGGTAATATTGAAGAAGAGTTGTATATGATACAACCTAAGGGTTTTGTCGATCCTAAGGATGCTAATAAGGTGTGCAAACTTCAGTGATCCATCTATGGACTGAAGCAAGCATCACGGAGTTGGAATCTCCACTTTGATGAGGTGATCAAAGAGTTTGGATTTGTCCAAACTTATGGAGAGGCTTGTATTTACAAGAAAGTGAGTGGGAGCAATGTGGCATTTCTAATATTATATGTGGATGACATATTATTGATTGGAAATGATTTAGATCTTTTAAACAGTGTTAAAAGTTATCTAAACAGCAAATTTTCGATGAAGGACCTTGGTGAAGCTTCATATATATTAGGCATTAAATTCTATAGAGATAGATCAAGACGCCTAATTGGGCTATCGCAGAGTACATACCTTGATAAGATATTAACGAAGTTTAATATGGACGGAAGTAAGAAGGGATTCTTACCTATGTTGCAAGGCAAGACATTGAGTAAGACTCAAAGTCCGGCTACAGCGGAAGAAAGAGAGATAATGGATAGGATCCCCTATGCCTCAGCCATAGGCTCTATAATGTATGCCATGCTATGTACAAGACCGGATGTGGCACATGCTATTAGTTTGACTAGTAGGTACCAATCTGATCCAGGTTCAGAACACTGGATAGCGGTCAAGAATATCCTTAAGTACTTGAGAAGAACTAAGGATATGTTTCTTGTATACGGAGGTGAAGAAGAGCTAGTCGCTAAGTGTTATGTCGATGCTAGCTTTAACACTGATCCGGATGACTCTAAGTCTCAATCCGGATACGTATTTCTCTTGAACGGATCAACAGTTAGTTGGGGGAGCTCCAAACAACCTGTGGTAGCTGGATCAACAACGGAGGCGGAATATGTTGCTGCTTCAGAAGCGGCACAGGAAGCAGTTTGGATGAAAGAGTTCATAACAGAACTGGGTGTGGTTCCCAGTGCGTTGGACCCGATGGTGATCTATTGTGACAACAATGGAGCCATAGCCAACGCCAAGGAACCAAGGTCTCACAAGAATTCCAAGCATATTAAGCGCCGGTTTCACTCCATCCGCGAACATGTCAAGGATGGAGATATAAAGATTTGTAAAGTGCACACGGACCTGAATGTAGCAGATCCGTTGACTAAAGTACTCCATAGGGCAAAACATGATCAACACCAGAACTCCATGGGTGTTAGATTTATCACTATGTGAACTAGATTATTGTCTCTAGTGCAAGTGGGAGACTGAAGGAAATATGCCCTGAGAGGCAATAATAAAGTTGTTATTATGTATTCCTTATATATGATAGATGTTTATTTTACATGCTATAATTGTATTGATAGGAAACATCAATACATGTGTGTTTAATAAACAAAAAGGGTTCCTAGTCATGCCTCTCTTATAGACTAGCTTGTTGATTAACAAGATGATCAAGGTTTCCTGATCATGGACATTGGATGTTGTTAATAACAAGGTCACACCATTGGTGGAATGATGTGTTGAACATTCATCCGAAGTATAGCATTACGATCAAGTCATTGTGTTTATATTGCTATAACATCATACGAAGTAATCTTTATCCTTAGACCATGAGATCATGTTAATTGCTAACACCGGAAGAGTATCTTGATAACATCAAACGTCACACCATAATGACTATAAAGATGGGTTCAGTGCTACGAAGGTGTTATGTTGAGGCTCATGGATCAAGAGTGGAATTTGTCAATCCAGATGACGGATAGATATACTCTGGGCCCTCTCGGTGATATCACATTAGGATAGCTTGCAAGCAAGTGATGTGATCACTAGAATGTTATATCACGGGAACGAGAAAAGAGTGCATGTCGGTAACGAGATCAAACTAGGTATGGAGATACCGATGATCGAATCTCGGACATGTAATATATAGAGAGACAAAGGGATTTAGTTACAAGCGTTAAAGGTTCTCACGATCACAGGAGTCATCGTTGAATGTGTAGGAGTCAGTACGGATCTCCAGGTCCCGCTGCTGATTATTGATCGGAGAAGGGTCTCGATCATGTCTGTATTATTCGCGAACCTATGGTGGCACACTTAAGAGTTACCGGACACCATTTTAGAGCACATATGTTTCAGACGAAAGAATTGCAAAGCACAGGAATTGTTTCAATAGAAACCGGAAATTGTTTCGGGTGAAATTGCAGAAGGTGGTTCTGCATGTGATATTAAAATATTGCAAGGGGCTATATGTGAATGTTTGTTAATTAAAGTAATTAACAAAATTCTGAATAAATTTAATAAAAGAGTTTTTATTAAATGAGAGAGCATTAAATTTGGAGAAACTTAATGCATTTAAAGTGGAGACTTTAAAAGGGAATGTGAAGAGGCATTTTAATGTGGAGGAGTTACCACCACATGAATGGGGGAGGTGAGGGGTCACCCCCCCATGCGCCGGCCATGGAGAGAGGGGGCACCCCCTTCTCCTATAAAAGGCCACCAATTCTCTCCTTCATCCTCACACCTCCTTGTGAAGGATCTCTCTCCCCCTCTAGAATTATTCCCCATGGTCTCGGATTAGCGAGATACATGTTCCCGGTGGCATTTCGTCTAGAAGGAGTTGCTGCTTCCGCTGGATCGCTGGAGCGAGGAGGTGGAGGTTGTCTGGTGGGTTAAACGTGTGTGCGAGTGCGGATGCGCTGCTGAGTTGCGGCGCTCGGACTTCCTCACGATCTTGAGATCGGCAAGTGTACGACTACATCAACCACGTGTTCCTACTCGTTAACAAAGCTCGTTGTCTATGAGGGTAAGTTCTCTATGGATGTATGTCCACCCGTTTGCTTTGTGCCTAGTAGATAGATCTTGACGTGTAGTTCACACCGTAGGAAATTTTTTTGTTTTCTATGCTGCGGACCCAACAATATCTCCTTGTTCTTGTCTATTGATTCTCCCTCAGCCCTAATCCTTGCCAAGTTATCCTCCATCACCTTTTTCTCAGTTTCTTCCATTAACTTCCTCACATCAACTAGTAGACTTGAGTACTTCTCAACGACGTTCTTCTCATCAGACAACTCCTTCATAAACTTTGCATTCTAAATCTTCTCGTCAATTCTTGTATTATTGCTTACTTCATATAACCCCAGAGTCTCGACAATGCATTGTTCGTAGCGTCTGGCCATTCTTTGTCCAACCAACTCACAAACCCACAATTTGTGACCTCCGGCACAACTATTGTGGATGACCAAGTACTTGCCAGACAATTGAAGTACGAAATTAGAAGCTAAGAACTTACGTACTCCACTTAGTAGAGGTAGAATCTGCGGCATGTGTTGTTCCTTCAAATGCAACACACCTGATGGGTTCAAGCTTGCGGACGTGGCACAAATTTGGATAATCTGGTGCTATGCCGAAGAAGGTGGGATCTCGATGCAGTCAGGAGCATAGTCCATGTTCGTTAGGTCCTCACAGACGAAATCGGGTGTGTCCGATGCCAAATCGAAAATCCCCAAATCAGTAGCAAACCCTAACCGAAAGGAGGAATTGATGGAAATTAAATTTGCCCCTAGATATGTTGACTCGAGCTATCACCGTCATCCCAGCTTGGCATTGTGACCGTTGAGATGGCTACACGAACATGAGGCAATAGTCTTCACGGGAAGGTCGCCGCTACTGCCGTCGATGGCTGAATATGACCTAGGAAGGGGAAGGGGGAATGGTGGATCTGGTTTCGACGGTGAGGTAAGGGAGTGTCCCGGGAGGAGGTGAGCAAATGTCTCCCGCCCTTTTTCCACTAGAGCGGAAATCTCTCGCCTGTACCATCATCGGACGAGCTCACGCGGGGAGCGCCGATTTTGCATCTGCTGGGCGCACGACGAGGGTGGCTCGCTGGAAACGCTCGATTCGAGTGTTGTCGTTTGGGCCTGGTTGTGATCTTCTTTACAGTTCGCATTGGCGCAACCCAACGTTGAATATGGGAATCCGAACAGCCCTTTTTGTTCCCTATAGGCCTTCCCCGATGAACTGCAGCTACCGAACGCGCCCTACATGAGCCGGCACATGCCCATACGACCATTCACGGACATCAAATCATCTAAAAAAGGTGACGGACATCGTATGGGGAGATTCTATAAACGAGGACCATGACTTTTTTTAGATGTATAGGAACCATAACTTTAGCGAGAGGAGAGAACTAAAAGATAACTCAAGCTAGACGTAAAGGTGCAAAATCAAAAAAAATTAACTAATTTTTTATTTTCAATATTTGTTCCGGTTTGCCGGGTCCAAATGTTTGAAGACAGGATGTTGTGGATTGTGATCCCTACCGGGCCGACCTGGATAGGCACACGCAGGCCCATACTAGAGTCAGGCCATACGGTTGATCGAACTTCTCTCGCAGCGTCCAAGCCCACGTGCGAGGTGCGTCCACCATAACCCAGCCACGGACCACGCACACATTCGCATTCCCAAGATCTCGTCGGATCTGACAGCACGGGCGGCGACAAAAAGGAGGAGCCACGAACGAACGCCAGCCGTCGATCGGCTGGCCTCGAGATAGCAATGACAATTCACTCGCCAAAGCCGGGCCAGCTCGGCACGAGATCCCCCCTTCCTTTCCTTCCACCAGTTTCCTGGCGGTTCCTTTCTCGGATCTGCCCCCACCTCCCGCCGCCAGGCGATCTCCCTCCCGCTCGTCCGCGCCGCATCTCCGTAAGGAGGAGACAGATTTTCTCCGTCCAGATCGATCTGTTGATCGGCTCATTGGCCCGGTGATCGGGTGAGGAGGGGCAAGGGGAGGCGGCGGAGATGGCGCACCGGGTGGACAACGAGTACGACTACCTCTTCAAGATCGTGCTCATCGGCGACTCCGGCGTCGGCAAGTCCAACATCCTCTCCCGCTTCACCCGCAACGAGTTCTGCCTCGAGTCCAAGTCCACCATCGGCGTCGAGTTCGCCACGCGAACCCTGCAGGTGAGAGCCCTCGCCCGCCCCGCATTCTGGTCTTGATTGTCGCCGTTTCTTACGATTAGCTGGTTCCATGCATCGTGCATGTGTTATAATTGCGCGTGATGTGAATTGAATTGCAAATGTGGTTCGTAGCGTCGTTATTTGTGATCCTGCGACGGGTTGTTGCTTGGTCTGTTCTCTGTCGAACAGAGCATTAGGTTGATTTGCCGGCTCTTGTCACGGTCTGCTGGCTAGGACGGGAGATCTAGGTGAATGCATAAATTGATTGTGCAGATAAATGCCAGGACGCGTAGCATAGCATAGGTCAAGACTTTGTTGGTGGAATGGCCGAGCTGGCAAATATATGCAGTACTTTTTTGGTTGCATGACACTGGCACCACATGGTAATTCCGTGAAAACTATAAATATTAATGTAGCCTCTCTTGAGGCCATCTTGCATTTGTGATAGCATCAGGTTAGGTTGTTAAAGAGTCCACATCTGTTGTTTTCGTTCGTAGAAGATGCTAGATCAGCTAGCAATTACATATTGTTCAAAAATTTGAAGGTTATAAACCGTACCAGTAGTACTTGTTAATTGCGTCATTATTCAGAAATTAAAGTTAACCGTAGTAATTTGGTATTGTGTTATTATTATCATGTTGGCATTGCAATTGGATGAAGGGAATAATGTTTTGTACTAAGATAAAAATATGGATAAACAAGAAATAGACTGACGTCCCATCATATATGTGAGAGCAGAGTTTTGACCCGAGAGCTGTTTGGTTCACAAGCCTCGTGCTGGGTAACCTAGATTGATTGGTAGAGCAGGTACCTTCTTTTGAATAGTATTAATGTCCTGATTACAAATTATGTGCAATTTGCTGTAACGATGGAAATGACATTAGTCTCTGTCTCTTCTCGCTGTTGATTTATTGATTAACTGTCTTAAGCAGTTAAGCTCATCTTTGTGTGATCTGCCTCAAAGTCGTAGCAAAAAGATGTACTCCCTTTGTCCTAAAATAAGTGACTTGAGTTTGTCTAGATTCGCATGTATCTAGACTTAAAACATGTCTAGATACATGCGAATCTAAACAAATCCAAGTCACTTATTTAGGGATGGATGGAGTAATACTTATACCTTTATATGAACGAATGTTATGAGTACTTTTCAAGTACATACCCATGTTTTTTACTACCTCCAATCCAAATTAATTGACTTCGTTTTGTCTAGATTCGGCCGTATCTAACACTAAAACATGGCTAGATACATCCGAACCTAGACAAATCTAAGTCAATTAATTTGGATCGGAGGGAGTAGTACATAGCATCATCTGTCTTAGTAATTGAACTTCGGTAAAAAGAAAAAACAATGTAGTTAGAGTCTTAGAGAGTTCTTTTGTTACCTATAGCTTTTCAATCAGGAGAATAACTGGAGATTTAGTACATCTGTAGCCATCCCATGCTATGTGCTTGGATGATATCCTGTGAACACCTGTTCGTGTAGTGTCTTGATCGTACTGTAAATAAACATCCAAAAGGGTTTATGTGGATCTGAGAACTAGAATAGTACTCATTTCCTGTTGGTGCCATATACTGTGATAAAGCCATATATATCCAGTGCAGCTCAGCAAAAGTTTAAATTTGTTTTGAGACAGATAGAGGGGAAAACTGTGAAGGCACAGATATGGGACACGGCTGGTCAGGAGAGATACCGTGCAATTACTAGTGCTTATTACAGAGGTGCTGTTGGAGCACTCCTAGTCTTTGACATAACAAAGAGGCAGACCTTCGACAATGTTGAGAGGTGGCTTCGTGAGCTCCGGGGTCATGCAGATGCCAACATTGTTGTCATGTTGGTCGGGAACAAGTCAGACTTAAACCACTTAAGGTCAGTCCCTGAGGAAGACGGCCAGGCATTTTCAGAGAAAGAAGGCCTCTCATTTCTTGAGACATCTGCAATGGAGGCACTCAATGTGGAGAAGGCATTCCACACTGTATTGAGTGAAATTCACCAGATTGTAAGCAAAAAAGCACTAGCGGCACAGGAGTCTGCGGCTGCGAATGGGCGTTCGATGCAAGGAACTACTATTAATGTTGCTGAATCATCGGCCAATCCGAAAGGTTCTTGCTGTTCCAGTTGAAGAGCTTGTTCCAATGGAAGTGATTTTTCGAAATGTTTGTTTCTGCATAGACTTGGACCATGACATATAGGTTGTAGCTTGGTTTCAGATATTCTTCTTTTTCATCCTGATGCCTATGACTGGTAATTCCTATCGGAAGAACACTTTTACCATACTATAACCTGCCTCCATCAAATCATTCGCATTTCGTAACCTTACTGTAACTATCCCCGATTTCACTTGTACGCTCGAGAAATCGGACATGTTGTAACAATGATCATTTCCTGTTAACAATAATAATTATTATTTCTGGTATTATTATGCTTTTGGATTTCATTAGAATGGTATGAGATGTACTGATGACATGTCTTGGTATCTTTTGCACCTTCCAATATTTTCGAGTGGCTAGAATTGGCTAATGATGGTAAAATAACTAGCTAATAATCAGACGAGTTCTATGCAAGTAGAGATTAGATGGAAGAAACGTGTGGCACGTCATAGTACTAGCTAGATATGATGATATGCCACACCGAACACATATTTTCTGAGCCTGACTTGCTAATAATTAAACCTGCTGAATTTACCATCAACCATAAACTTGTCCATTTGTTTTAGTCATATTTGAAGTTTGGACTTGTATTTTTGAGATATTATAGTTCATCTTGTCTGTCCTAAAAATTTCTCATGTTAATACTTCTAAAGATGTCAAATACCTCACATTGTCCCAGCCTTGATTAGGCAGCTTCCCATTGTCAACCAACTTCACATTGTCCTGTTCATCACATACTGCAAGTTCAAAATATAAAATATTTTAACTTTGTAAAACTAATGAATAGCTTCACGAAGCTAAAATATCTTATATCTTATATTTAAATATATCTTATATTTTAAAACGGAGGAAGTACATAGTTATTGTATCGTTGGTGTAACTACTCTGGTCGTCTTCTTTTAGGGCAACTACTCTACTCGTAAGTGTTGGTTTTTATTGCAAGCACATCACGGGCCGGCGCCCGGCGGGCTGGGCATATCTGAACTTGGAGTCGCCGTTAATTAGTGGCCCAATACGGCTTACTCCCTCTGATCCAAATTAATTGATTTGAATTTGTCTAGATTCGGATGTATCTACTAAAACATGTCTAGATACATCCGAATCTAGACAAATCCGAGTCAATTAATTTAAATCGGAGGGAGTAACATTTTTGTTCGTTTATTTCTGAGGCGACCTCGTACCGTTTAGCAACTAGGGCCGGAAGAGTGGACTGGGCAATTTCTACACTTTTCGTTCACAACCTCACTCTGTTATATACCTCCGATCCATATACTCAACTATATTACCGACAATATACATCCGAATCTAGACAAATCTGATAATATTAGTTTGGATCGAAGGAAGTATTTTTTTTTCAAACTCAATGTTGTAAGATATTTTAACTTTTGTGAACCTAATGTATCTAGACCCCTTTAGCGTGTAAGGTGTTTTAATATTAGTGAAATGAATGTATCTAGATTTTTTAGTGTGGACCTGAAACTACACACTAAAGGGTTCTAGATACATAAGTTTCACAAAAGTTAAAACATCTCATATTTTGAAACACATGGAGTACAAGGAAACATGTTAGTACCATAACGTTACTCCCTCCTGATTCAGATGTATCTAACACTAAAATATAACGATACATTTGAATCTAGACAAATCTAAAAACATTAATATGGATAGGAGGAAGTATGTTAAACTGTTTATCCCACGCACTATATGTGTGTCGCACCACTTAATAATCCAGATGCCGTGTCAACCACTAGATCTTTTGCACCAAACACTATAGCGTCAAAAAATTCCATAGCTTTTCATAGGGTACGCATGTCCAGTTTCATCACACACCAAACCCTAGCTGAGCCATAATAGCACACGGCCTGATCCATCAGATCAGCGACCAAATCGCGAGAGAAAAAGCATGTAGCGCCCAACCCCGTTGGCCGCACTAGCCCGTATAGTTATCTAGACATGTCACGTATAAACCCAGATGAGTAGTAAAAAGGCTATCAGGAAAAGAGAGAAACGACGAGAAGCTGCTAAGAGCAAACTCCAATACGGCGGCATGAAATATTTCTGTTTCTGTCGGCCATGTTCCCAGTCACCCCATGGCGCACCACATCTCACTTTCTTTCTTTCTTAGAAAAATCGAACTAAAATAAATATAGGTTGGCGGATACCGCACATGAATTCAAAATTAAACAAAACTGGACATAAAATGAAAAGAAGTATAGATAAACTTTAGGACGAACCTAGTAAATCTTGGGTTCGCCAAAAACGTCAGATTTGTCAAAGAAAATAATCAGAAATACAAGATGCACGCACGCACTAGGTGCGAAGGTAAAGGTACAGTCAGACACGAACCTGCACGCAGGCACTAGGGTTTCTTCCCTTCGTCGGTGACATCGTCCGTCCGTCTCCGATGGTTTTAGTATCTTGGAGACGTGGTGGACCACGGCCTCTCGCAGGTGGAAGATTTTTGTTTTTCTTTAGGTTGTTTTTCTGTGTCTTTTTCAAGATGTTGAGACGACGACTACATCCTAAACTCAGAATAAAATTCTTCCCGCTCTATCCTCGCTCTGGTGGTGCGCATAGCATAGACGGAGGACGCGTGGAGTCGTGTGTCCGGCTGATCTCCCGGGATCTAGTCGTTTTTCGTGTTAATTTCAGGTCAATCTTTTCCAATCTACTGATGTCATCATTTACGATGGTTACTGCTTTAGTGCGCTGGTTTTTTGGCACCTTAGCACGACGGCTTCCCGTCTGTCTACTATAACAAACTCTACTACTACAAGCTTTGCCCGCTCCGGTGATGAGGGGGCGAGAACGGCGGTGCGTCTTCGGCTCATGCTAGTGTTTATAGTCTACGCTAGGTGATCCATTGACCTATTTGTAATTATTATTACTTTTATAATTATTAATACATCGGTGAAATTTTCAAAAAAAAAATAAAGGTAATACTGCACCGAACGTCCAGACGCTGTGGTCCATAGTCGTCGTGGTCGCGCCTGTACGGTATGGCACGCGCGCAGCGCACTGTTGGTTCGTGACAACGTGTGAACCGTGACATGCATGCATGCATGGTATGTGAGCCCATGACGGTGCGCTAGCGAGCGAGACGACCAAAATGCGCCGAGTCAGCGCCATCACTCCCTCCCTTCCTCGGCTGCTGCCGCTGCTACAGCGCCTGCCCTCTCTTGGACGAGGTCAAGGGACGACCAGCAGTGGATGCATCTGTATCATGCATCCATGCATCATGCATGCAGATGGATGGATGGATGTTGTAGTGCAGTGATGCATTAACTGAACTGACTCCAGTTCTCGGACGCCGCGTCGGGGTGGCGCATACGCACGCACGCGGGCTGACCAGGCTGCGTTCGTGCATCCACGGCCGAAGTTTGAATGCACCTGCTGCCCTGCATGCGTCCGCCGACAGCACGTAATGTGCACCCGGTCACGCACGCAAACGTGTTAACGTCACGCACAGTGGCGAGCTACATGCTCGTTCGTACGTACTCCTACGTGTTGCGTGTCCCGCGCGCGTTCCACGGACCGGGCCGAACCCCGTCCCGCTCGCGAAACAGAGAGAGAGAGATATCGATCGCAGCGCAGGCGCAGGCGCAGCAGGGCCGGCGTCAAATCACCGGTGCTCGCTAGCTAGCTAGCTAGCTAGCTAGCAGGGCGCATACATGGATGATGACAAGCGGGTGATGAGGCAGGCGTGTGGAAGTGAGCGAGCAGAGATCTTGTGCTTGTACTTCACGTTACCTACGTACACACTGTACTCCTACGGCTCAGCCGGTGGTGCGGTGCCGCGCTACACGCCAGTCAGGTCAGGTGCTGCCGCCGCAGTGGCTCGCTCCAGGGGAGGGAAAGGGAAGGGAGCACCGGTAGTGGAGGTGGAGCCTCGGTAGTACTGTAGATCGGCCTGACATGGAGCCAGCCAGCCACGGGGTACGTACTGTACTGTACAACGGACGACGGGACGGCGATTTGCCAATCTCCTTAAAGGGAGAAGGAACCAAGCAGATACGTACAATGGTCATGCATCCATCACTCGCCAGAAAAAGAGGTAAAGGCAACGGCTGCCCCGAACTCACCTGGGTGTCGTAGATAGCTTCGAGTATGATTCCATCTATGGCCTCTCTACAGCAGTACTGCTACTGCTACTCCTACTACAAGTAGGAGTAGTAAGAGCAGTTCTCTACGTACGTACTACTAGTACTCATTTCTTGCAGACTCTACGATCGAGGAGGGCATATCACGCACGTCAAAAGGAAACCTCCAGTTTTACGCATCATCGTATACGATGCTTGCTTTCACGGACGCATCCAGCAGCAGGTATATATGACCTCTGCTAACAGCAACCCGTGTCAGTGTACTTGTCAGTTTACCAGGCAATCGCTCGTTTTACTTGTGCGTTTGTTCCGGTTCATCTCCTGGTCCGATCCAAATAAACGACCCAAAACGTCCTTTTAAATCGGGCCGTCACCAGAGGATTCGGGTCGCGGTCCGGCCTGTCCGGCAAACCGTGACCCTTGTGTTTTTCTTTTAGCCGTTCCCCTTGGCACGTCCGATTCACCGTGAACATACATTTTACCAAATTATGTTACCACGTTCAAATGTTTGGTTCATGTTTGGATGGTTGCGAACTTTCGGACTTCTTACTAACTCTGGTTCAATTTTGAAGACAAAGTTAACCGAGCAGTCGCAAGCACACAAAACATTGGCCAAAACTACTAGCCAAACGTTTGGTGGTGTATGTTGGACTCAAACCAAACATAATTTAATCTCAGGACTATGTATGTTTCATTCTAGACAATTGTTGTTACAAAAAATATTTTCTTAGCCAAAAGGATACTACTACTGCTGATAATAAGTGACCAACATTGGCAAGAGAATGTGAACTTGATAGCGAGGCGCATGTGATAGCTTCATCGATCTCAAGACTCAATCCACTGGGTCAGTATTTCGGAGATGCTCATATGGGTAGGATGGGTGTCAGTGCGTTCATGTCTGTGAGCGTGTGCAGATGTTGTGAGTGTTCGTCTTTGTATTACGTTTTTAAAGCATTGACATGCTAAATAATTGATAAATCGCCCAAACAAAGACCAAAGTGTTGACCATCAAAAAAAAATGGCCACAATCCAAACCTAGAGGCTTACTTCGGTGCTGCTCCCTTCCACGAACTTTAAAAAAACCAAGATGGTATTTTGCCATTAATTAATGTTCAAACTTCTATTAATTAAGCTCAGATCTAAATTCAAACCCATATTTATCCACGTGTATACCACGTATTCCTATACTGGGACCGTTCTAACTGCCTGTTGTTCTCGACATAAGCTCCATCATAGACGCAGATGAGAACGATGACTGGCCACCGAGAGCTGTGGACGCAGAGGCAACAACGCTATTTCCTCTTCTGATGAGGACATGAATATGCCGGATACGACCAAAACTAGGCTTATTTATCAGGTGAATTCTACTAGTAATTTATATAATACTTTATTTGATTATTAGAGACAGAATTACTACGAATCTATGTATTACATACAGATTTACTGAAGACTTATACAAGCCACGCGTCAAAATACGTTCACGAATATAAACATCGAAGGCGGGACAAAAGATGAAAGAATGTGGCCATCGCTACTTCATATTTGATTCCGGCTAGGAGCAACAACACCAGACTTATCGCTGTTGTCAAAGATGGTTCTAATCAGATAGGAGCGATGCATCACAGCAACAAGAAGCATGTTAATTTTGGTGGCAATATTTCTGTCCAGTTAGTTCCACCGGAAAAGGTAAAACCGACGTTTAGGACACAAAATAGTGTGTGCTTCGTTGCTGATCCTGGAGGGATTTGTTGCTGCTGTGCGTAGACGCTAGTTTTTGTGCTTACGATCTCACATATTTGTTTGATCGTAAGATACTCATGCTGCTACGTACTGTACTGTGAAAGGTCGGAACATCTACTCGCACGAATTTGCATATAGCTGGTTCGTGTCTCATCATCTGGTATCAGAGCTCCAGGTTGATAACAATATTGTTTTATCGAGATGTCAGGACCTATCAAGGCGGAGAACGATGCGACTGATCTGGACCTGTATATGCTGAAGTTCTTGAGGAGAACATGCGTGAGGGATTCGACCTCACATGCGACTTCGTCCAGCGGTGCCACACCAATCTGAAGACAAAGATTGACAATAGATTTGATGATCTGAGTGCTCAAATTGGCGCACTATAGACCATTGTTGAGAATCTGCAAGCTCCACTATAAGCCGCACCGCCTGCACGTGATAGTCGAGCAGGCGATGCGGCGCAACAACCAGCAGTAGTTGTTGACCATGCCGACAATGATGATCTTGCCATGGGGTATGCGTCACAACCACCACACCTTATAAATAGGCCTAGTTTTGGTTGTATCCGGGCTATTCATGTCCTCATCATCTGCCCTCGCCACTCCTTCTAACTTGCACAGAACTCGCCAACCGTCGATAGCTCAATATAAACCAGTGCGCACATAATGAGAACATTGAATTCACGGCGATTGTTGCCTGTGGCGACAATGACACCCTGTGCTTACAGGAGGCGACTATTGTTCGCCGCCGACAGTGTCAAGGGCGTGCCATCCCTCGTGGCCGGCAAGGATGGATCCACCATGAATTGTAAGCGACAAGAACGGACACACCACAGATTATATATGGATAGTACGGGTTCGTACAAGGCTATATATAGGAATTAATTATTTATTAATGATGGCTTAATTATTTGTTAAATACCATCGTGCACTTAGTTATGAAGAGGTACAGAGAGATCTAAGCCGTTATTGTGTTTAAAATTTGCATAGGGAGAATCATTGAAGCAGAAGTGCCAAACATAAGCCATAGGAATAGAACGGGACAACTCCTTGATTCCTAGGGAAAATCGGGACATAGGAATCCATATGCAAGATATCCATGGAAAAATATCTCAACCTTGGAAAAGTGGCCGAGCTGTTCACAGGTATAGCAACCTAGCTCAACCTTGTTTGACTTTTTCTTCTTTTCGAAGGTTGTAGTTTTCACATGCTTGTTAAACGAGGCTTGAAGTTCTTTCCATTGAGTTTCTTCTGCACCATGTTGGCGCTAGACTGACCCTCATCTTTCTCAGTTGTGTCCTTAGCCCAAGCCTTCTCCTCAATATCAAGAGACGCTATCAGGTTTTCAACCGATATCTCATGTCTTCTGTTTAAAAGTTGTGGGGAAGTTTCTATATGAAGAGGGCAACTTTGCAATAATGCACACAACCATAAACTTGTTAGGTAAGTCACACTTAAAATGCTCGAGCTCCTTGGCAAAGCATTGTATCTCATGAGCTTGTTCGACTATATAACGGTTGTTGTAATCATGAAAGTTCTCCATGATATACAGTTTACTACCAGCATCTGCTACACTGAACTTAGTGTTCAGTGCCTTCTAGAGCTTCTTTCCATCTTTGATATGTATGTACACATCAAACAATTTATTATCAAGAACACTCACAACGCATCCTACAAAGATAAGATTGGTTTCCTTGAACTTGTTCTGAACCTCGTCAGATATAGCTCTTTCAGGTAAACCCTCACTGGCCTCGAATACTTTCAGATCTTGCAGCCACATAGTGGCCTTATACTGCCACCTCTTAAAATGAACACCGATAAATTTATCTGGCTTCATTGCATCGGCTAGGTGTCCCATGTTTAACTCGAGAAATTGTCTATAATAAGGTTTTTGAATTGTTGAAATATTAGACATAATTTTCATAGTTAATTCCAATATATAAATCATGACTACATCATCTAATAACAATGTGTTAATGTCACATGCTAGATGTATTAATCAACACGAACAGCAGCAATGCATATACAAAATCAGCCATAGTATCGCAACAGATCGGATCGCGGTATACGTAGGTGCAGCGGTGACAACAGCTTCTCGAAGGAGACTACGTTGAAGACAAGTCACACGTGGACCTGGAGATTGTCCAGGAAGATGCGTCATTGAAAGGGTAGGTATGCCCCCATGTGTGGTTTTGGTAATTAATGACAATCTCTATGGACTAATGTGTAAATTTAGTTTTACTTGTAGGTTTGTCCATTGGCATCGCTTGGACCATGTGTTGGTTTCAAGGTTGGAAAATAAGAAGCAATATCCAAAGGCTTTGTGCCTATTGGAATCAAGTAGAAGAAGAAGATGGAGTTCCTCATGGCTATCTGAGGGGTTCGTAGCATGGAAAACAAAAAAAATCTACCGCAAGAACGAACAAAACCAAGATCTAATCTATAGAAAAGCCAAGATCTAATCTATGAGATAAGTGCAACGAGATAGATCTGTACTAACCCTTGTAGATCCAAAGCCTTGTTCGAGATTGGATCTCGTGGTTGATGTAGTCGATCACTTACCAATCTCAAGATCAAGTACACGATCCTTTCTGCATCGCGTTCTGGCAGCGCTTCCGCACTCGGTCACACGTACAACTCGATGTAGACGATCCTCTCCCTGTTCCAGCGGGCAGCGAAAGTGGTAGATCTCCACGAAATTCCAGCATCACGACGGCGTGGTGGTGGTGGTGGAGAAGAGATCCTGCAGGGCTTCGTCTAAGTCGCAGCAGGAGGAAGGAGGAGGGAGTGGCGGCTAGGGTTTGGGGAGAAGGGGCAAGGGGGAGGCGCCCCCACCCCTCTTTATATAGAGGGGGTGTGGCCTAGGGTTCCCACCTCTTGGCCCACCTCCTAGGGCCGACGCACAAGGGAGGGGGAGGTTTCCTTTCCCCCAAGTCTTATCCCCTATAATCTAGGGATTTATGTTTATCTCTTTGTAGAACCTTCTCGAACATTCTGAAACCTTCTAGAAGCTCCAAACAAACTCCGGAACATTTTCTGAACCCCAGAAAATAACTTGTGTTATATGAATATTATTCTCCGGACCATTCCGGATCTCCTTGTGATGTCCTGGATCCAATCCGAGACTCCGAACAACATTTAGTCTCCAACTCATATTCCATATCTACCTAAACAACATCGAACCTTAAGTGTGTCACCCTACGGTTCGCGAATATACAGACATGATCTAGACACCTCTCCGATCTAACCATCAGCGGGATCTGGAGATCCATAATGGCTCCCACATACTCAACGATGACTTTGTGATCGATAGAACCATTAACATACGAAACCAATTCCCTTTGTCACGTGATACTCTACTTATCCGAGGTTCGATCATCGGTATCTCCATACCTAGTTCAACCTCGTTACTGATAAGTACTCTTCACTCGTTCCGTGATATGTCATCCCTTGTGATCTAGTCACATGCTTGCAAGCTAATTGGATGACATTCCACCCAGAGGGCCCAGAGCATATCTATCCGTCATATGGATGGACAAATCCCAGTCTTGATCCATGCGCTTCAACACATACTTTCAGAATACCTAATGCCACCTTGATAACCACCCAGTTACGAAGTGGCGTTTGATGTCATCAAAGCACTCATCCGGTGATGGTGATTAACACAATCTCATGGTCGAAGGATTAGGTTACTATGTATTTGAAAGCTTGTAGAAAAACAAACTCAATGACTTGATCTTATGTTATGCTTACTATGGGTGTGTGTCCATCACATCATTCTCCTAATGATATGATCTTGTTATTAATAACATCCAATGTCCATGATCAGGAAACCATGATCATCTATTAATCAACAAGCTAGTATCAACAAGAGGCTTACCAGGGACTCTTTTATGTTTACAAAACACACAAGTATTAGTGTTTCATAATAATACAATTATAGCATGGGATGTAAAAATTCATCATAAACACAAAGATATAATAATAACCATTTTATTATTGCCTCTTGGGCATATCTCCAACACTATCTTCAAGACATCATCAAGAAATGAAGTGCAAGCTCAAGATGCACCATCTCTAGAAGATCTCATGCTTAGAGCTTGCCATCCTCGGCGATCATGGTGTGATGAATACAAGTTCAAAAAGGAGGTTTCCCCATGGAGTATGGGGAGCACTTCTCAAGTCTTCATCGAGCAAGAGCGAACAAGAGCAATCAAGAAAGGCGATCCATCTTGAGAAGGACAAGACGGCCTACATCAAGATCAAGTGGATTACTCAAGGCAAAGGTATGATCTTGATAGGTTTCTATTTTACCGGTCTCTTGTAGTGTTGGGAGACCGGGTTTAGGATAGATAGCCGTACTATCAAGAGGGGCCCTTGAGTGGGTGACTCGTTCGTATCTTTCGAAGAGAGCTCAAACCTTTGCATACATAGCCTCATCTTTCTTGGTTGTTGTTTGGTTCTTGTCCATTTGAGGATCTATAGCTTGCGGTTATTTCCATAACAAGCTCTAGTTCATCAAAAACAGATTTCCGTTGCATATCCTATTGCGTTTTTGATCTTACAGGTTTTCCGGATCCACGCCTTAGGAGATATCTCACATATATATTCATGATATTTTCTCCCTTGCTGATACCCAATATTTCACCTTTTTTGGATTCTAATCTTTATTATCTTTCCAACAAAATTGGTTTCATCCCAATTGGAGTTTCCAAGCTCAACTTCTTGTGTTTTGGGTTTTGGAGGTTTTACCGGTTCATCGCTTCTGAGAGGTCATACTTTCTCCATTTTATTTTTATCCTCCCTTGTTGTACTATGATGATTCTTTGCATAATCTTATAGAGTTTTTTGTTCTCTTCAAAACGAGCTCAAGATCATCAAAATCAGAGTCCAGAGTCAATAGTTATTGAAGTTTTCGTGCAATGTTGTCCAATGTTTTTGCTTGAGCGGTAGTACCGATCCAAGTTCCGCCCGAAGTTCCAGTAAATCTCGTTTTTGTTCAGTAACTTGTGTTTCTATTTACCGATAGTACCGGTGGGGCACCGATAGTTCCGGTGGGGCACGAATCTGGCCCAAATAGGCAGATTTCTCTTGCCCTATTTAAGGGTCCCCTCTTCCCCAAAGTTTCCCCAACTTTGGAGGTCATTTTTGCTAGCTCTTTCACTCTCTCTCCTCCATTTTTGACCTTAAAAATCTTGCCCTCTTTCCTTCTCCCTCCCATGATTCTTGCATCTTTTTGAGGGATTTGAGAGAAGAGATCTAGATCTATAACCCCACCAAACCAAATCCCTTCTCTGTGAAGGAATCCTTGGGATCTAGATCTTGGAGAGTTTTGTGTTCTCCTCTTGTGTTATTCCTCTCTTATTCCCCTAATTGATTTTGTAGCTTTGGTGGAATTTGAGAGAGAAGGACTTGCCTCTTGCATTTGGTGTATAGGTTTGAGTTCTCCTCGGAGATTCGGCGAGTTCAAGCCCTTGGGCTTGTTTCTCTTGGGTTCTTGGAACCCTATACGGTTGCGTGGAGTTGTGGTGTGTTCTTGGGGCCTCCAATTGAGTTGTGGAGTTTTCCCCAAGCTTGTTGGCCTATTGTGGCATTGTGGAGCCTTTGTGGTGTTTCTTGGGAGCCCTCCAATTGAGTTGCGGAGCTTGCCCCAAGCCTTGTACGGGTTCGGTGACCGCCCTCAAGTGTCCCATAGTGGAACATGAGTAGGCCTTTGTGGTGAGCTCACGGGATAATAAGATGAGCCTTTTGTGGTGTCGGTGAGTTGTGTGCCTTCACATCTTGGGGTGAGGCCTTGTGTGGCGTTGGGTGAGCATCGAGCCACCACACCTAAAGGTGAGCCACTTGTGGCGTTCGAAGTACATTGCGCCCCCGCATCTCTCCAACGGAGATGTAGCTTCTTTGGAGGTGAACTTCGGGAAACAAATCATCATCTCTGCGTCCATCGGTTATCTCTCAACCGAGCCCTTTACTTATGCAATTTACATTGTGATAGCCATCGTGCTTGAAGTATATTATCTTGCTATCACCTTGTTGCTTGTCTTGCTTAGCATATGTTGTTGGTGCACTTAGTGAACCTAGTGAATATAGGTTTGGCTTGATAAATTAAACGTTAAGTTTTATTCCACATTTATTAGAGCCTAACCGTAATAATTTAAAACACCTATTCACCCCACCTCTAGGCGACGTTCGTTTACCTTTCAATTGGTATCAGAGCAAGGTCTCTTGCTTCTTAGGCTTCACCGCCTCGAGAGTAAGGATGACTCCTAGGGGTTTAATGCACTCTCACACATTTACATTTGATGGCACAAATTATGATGTTTGGTGCATTTGCATGCTTAGTCATTTCTGGGTCATTGACCCAAATATTGAGCGAATTCTAGATATGGGCTTGTCTCGTCCTATGGATCCTCAAAATCTATCTTTGGAGGAGGAGACAAACTCTTATCTCGAAGCTCAAGCATCTAATGTGCTTGTTAATGTTGTGAGCTTTGTAGTTCTTTCCTCAATCATGCCTTTTCGGAATGCTCGTGATATTTGGACCAAGCTTCAAGCAAAATATGATGTATCCAAGCTTAATGAGGATGATTGGGTTCCCTCCACCTCCAGCCGTGATGAGTTCTCATCTGCTTCCACTACACCAACATGTGAGTTGTCACAAGGTAATGATATGGTGAGTGGTGATAGAACTTGCAATGTGGATAGTGAGCTTGTCATTCATGATTCTTCATATCTATCTCATTTCAATGTTGTATATTTGGGCATGAACACTTGTAGGGCTATATGTGATTTACATCCTAGTGTTGATAGCCCTTGCATATCATGTAGAAGTGGATTGAATATATCTCATGATTATATGCTTGCTTTGCCTTATTGCCATGATAAATGTGCTTCTATTTTCTCTAGTACTTGTGTTGCTAACCATGTAGAGGAAATCGAAGAATGTGTGGGCCAAGGCAAGGTTGTCATTGGAGATTCAAGTGTTCCCCCATCATCACCTTCTCCCAATGTTCACTTATGCCTCATGGCTAAGGAATCAAAGGTAACTTCTCCTTTGGGTCCCAATGCACCTCATGGTGGTGTGAATGTTGACATAGATGAAGTAGTTGATGTTGTTGCTTCTTTAAAAAAGAAGGGGGGCTAGTACTTCGTGCTCTTCATCCAAATAAAATTGCTTGCTCTAAATTGATTGAAATATTAACCTTTGCTATTGAAAGTAAGCAACTTAATGATGAACATGAGGTCACAATTGACAAAATGAGTAGTCTTGAGCGTGAGTATGCTAATGACATTGCAAACCTAAATGAAGCTCTAGAAGAGGAACAAACCACCAAGTAATCTCTTGAGGAGACCTTTGCTCTAGAGCTATCTAGAGTGAAGAAATCTCATGATAGAGAATTTGAGGTGGCAAGTGCCCTCCAAATTAAAAATGATGGACTTGAAGTTGCTTATGCTAAACTCCTTAAGGATTTTGAGCACCTCAACAATGGCTCTAGGGTCATCAAGGAGGATCTCATCAAACTCACTAAGTCACATGAGCAACTTAAAGCTTCATACACTAAAGAGCTTTCCAAGTTTCTCTCACCTCTTACTACTAGTGATGATGCTTGTGCTACTAATTCTATCTCTTGTGAAGCATCTATTGTGAATGATAATGTTGAGCTAAAGGCTCAACTTGCTTTGCTAACTAGAAACTATGGGAAATTGGAAGAAAAACATACTAAGCTCTCAAGCTCACATGAGGATCTTCTAGTTTTCCATGGTAGGCTAAAGTTGGATCATGAGGCTATTTTGTCTAAGGTAACATATAGTATGCCTCATGTGGACATAAGCACTACATCTACTCCTAGTTACATATTGACATGTGCTAGTCCTTGTAATTCATCCACTCATGCTATTGCTACATCTTGTGATGAATTGCATCCCTTGCCTTGTTGCTCTAACATTATAGCATCTACTTCCTCTAGTATTGTTGTTGATACTAACCATGTTGAGGAAAACAAGAAGCTCAAGGCTCAAGTCACTTCTTTGAAGAATGACTTGAAGAAGTGTCATGAAGGGAAGACCACTCTCAAGAACATCTTGGGTGTGCGAAGATCCCCAAATGACAAGAGTGGGATTGGATACAACTCCAACATCAAGAACAAGCCCACCAACAAGTTGAAGCACAAGGGTAACAAGAAGAATGGCCAAGGTCAAATGAAGAATCCGGCCAACATTGTGTGCTTCATGTGCAAGGAAGAAGGCCATCATGTGAGATGTTGCCCATTGAAGAAGAAGCAACAAGGGAAGCAGCCTCAAGCTCCACCTCAAGCTAGAAGCGGGCCTCTTCCCAAGACTCGAGCTCTTCCTCAAGGGGTGGCATCTTCCAAGAAGAAAGATAGCAAGAGAAGGACTTGCTACATATGCCGCGAGAAGGGGCACCTTTATTCCTCATGTACCATGGGTAACTCCTCATCCAAGCCTATCTTGATTGATGATGTATATTCTCTTCGTAAGGATGAGGTGGGCAATATGTTTGCCAAATATGTTGGTGCCCAACACGGTTTCAAGAAAAGAACCATTTGGGTGGCTAAACCAATTGTGACTAACTTCTTAGGACCCAACTTGGTTGGGGACCAACAAGCTAAAACTTGATCAATAGGTGTTGGTTGGAGGGCATTGGGGGCTTGGCTATATTATGAAGAATTGAGCGATCTTCATAATTTATTTTTGTCTAGTCAAGACAATTGGATTATCTTGCTTCTATCTTATATCCAATGTTCCTCCTTGCGGTAACATGTGCTCAACTCTTTACATTGAAAGTTACTTGCTCCCTTGTGCATGTGTGGTTTTGTACCTTTCATGTGTATGTATATGTTGTGTTTCCCTCGTACTTATATTGAGTCATCAAGTATATTTGTGTATGTTAGTTGGCACATCATGTATTTGTGTTCTTGGTTTGGAGCCTTTGTTGAATTCATTTGGTATCTTTTTGGGCTCTTGCGAGAGATTAATGGACTATCCCATTTGGGGGGAGTGTTATTCTTGGGCATTCCACAATCCTAAAATGTGTGTACATGAGGAATACCACTTAGTATGTATATTACAATTTTATCTAGTCTCTATGTGGTATGTGTTTCTCATGATAAATTTAAGTTCCATAATGTCCATTAATCATCTCTATTTGGATGTTTTTACCTCTTGTTGAGTTTTCTTGATTTATCACATTATGGGGGAGTCATATGCTTTGTGCATATTATAAACCTAGAAAATGTGGACATTTGAGGTAGTGTCACTTATAATTGATATTGATATTTATCTAGCTCCTAAGTGGCACATTTAGCTCAAACAAGTTCCAATTACTTTGGATTGCTTTTATTGCTCATCTTTTGGATCTTGTTTGTGAGAGTTTTTCTTGATATGTGTTTGCTCATATTTGTACCTCCATATCGTCCATGGAAACCATTTTCTTCAAGTTACTTTAATATTTAATGATTGTGTGACTATTTGGAGCTATCAAAAAATCTCTATCTAAGCATCATGCTTATTTTTTATATTTTGTCATATGCTTATTGTTGTGAATATGATCATGATATCCTTGCAAACTACCTTGGGAAATATTTCCCCATAATTCTTGTCATTGGAAAAGCGGTACTCCATATAAGGTAGAATTTGTCGATCATATTCATTTTGGCCTTTGCTTTTTTTCTCTATATTTGGCCAAGAAAATGTTTTCATTTTACTCCCATGTTTTCCTTGCCTCTTGTGGATCCTTTTAGTTTATTGGTATTATCTTGTGTTTTATTTAATGTAGGTAGTGCTGATGATCTCACTTGTGTGCATTTTGCATTCAATAGCAAAATTCTAAGTAATGCACCACTCATGGGGGAGCTCTCCTATATTATTTAGAATACTCATGTTTTATGCTTCTTAATTTGATCCATATAGTGTTTCTTGTGCTTGGATGCTTGATCTTTTCTTTTGGTACTTTGTGCCATCATGAAAAGTGTAGAGAGTTTGGTTTATGTGTTGAAACCTTGCTCTATTTGGGAGTTGTCTTTGTCTCATTCTTTGTTACTTGTTTTGGTCTTTTATAATGACATAAATCCTTAAGCATTGTGTGTTTTTTGCATCTTTCGCTCTTTGGATTTTGCCTTGTTCATTTATTGAATTTGTGTCCTTTCATGTGTTGGTTTGGCTCTTTGATACAATTTGGACACCTTTTGTCGTGTCACACTCTTGTGTGCTACTTCTTGGTTTACTTGGTGTTTTAGTTCAAATTATATCTCCTTTTTGGTTCTTGAAAGTCTTGTGCATGCATATTTACTTCATGAGTATATTATGGCATGCTTTCTTTCTATTATCCAATATATAGGGGAAACTCCACCAAATCCTATCGGCTAAAATGTGCATGAAATTCAATTTCATATTAATATGCACATATTTATGTGGAGGTTCTCCTATATATTGTAGTTTCACTAACTACTTTGGACCCAATTTGTTTGGGAACATAGTGTACTTAATTGTGTTTTAGGTACATTAGAGATATATTGGGTGCGTGTATCTTGAAAAAGGAAGAAGTGGTGTCTACATGTTAATTGGATGCAAGCTAGGATGATCAACTAATTCATATCCTCTACATCCTACCAACTATATCTTGGTAACAAGTATCTATCTCATGCATACTTATGTTGTTTCCAACCTTTTGTAGGTTGCTTATTGGCATGAATTTGTGTTTGTACAAATTTTGTGGTTCTTATTTTGATTTTTGCAAGTTCTCCTCTATTGCAAATGCGAGTATGGTGAGATGAGTGCATATAAGTGGGCTATACAAAATCATGCTGATGATTCACCAATCCCAAATATGTCAATCTAGCAATTTTATTGCATATCTTTTCCTCATTCATTCTCATGTGCAATAGTGAGTATTTTGCATAGTTAATTTCTATTTGTGATACTTGTTGCCTTTCTCCATATATTGCAACTATTCCCTTTTTCCCTTGGTAATAGTTGTAATGTATGTAGTGTGTTGGTGTTTGAAGCTCATTGATGTACAATAAGATATATTTGAGCCTTTGGCCATGCTTTCAAGCAAAAATCTTATTGCTATATTCTATGACCTCTTTTTGTTTTTCATATGCTTTCTTGTGTATCTATTTTGTGTGTGCATGTTTCTTTGTGTGCATATGTCTTTGTGATATTTTCCACCTAGAAAATTATACACACAAGAGAATATAAATCTTTGGTTGTTTTTGTTTTCCTTGGAGACCACTCTTTATTTATTTTTGACTCTTCGGTGGCTTCCAAATTTATTTTCCTATGAGTGCTTGTCTGATTTGTTAGCATCTTCGGGCACTCATAATTTGATCTCCCTTGTCGTGTATTGTTAAAAGAGTTTGTACGAGTGAGGATTCCATGATTATGCACTTTGTTTCCAAATACAATTATTATAATTGGTGCATAATCCTTGGGGAGCTTCTCTAAGTCATTTAAGAATGCTCATTTTCCTTCTTTCTTTTTGTTTGAGTTTTTAAATGTCTATGGGGGAGTGAGGATTCCATATTTGTGCATGATGTATTCAAATGATGATCCTATATTATGCAAAAAGATTGGGGAGCTTCCCTATTTCATCTAAACACTCATTTGCTCATATCATAATATCTTGTTATTTTCTTTTGGTATCAATTGTCGTTGTCAATTGATATTTTTGGTTCTTTTTGGTTGCTCGCTTCATTTGTTGAAACTTCTTTCTTTTTATTTTATTTTTGCAATCTTTGGGTCCTCTATATAGTTTTACTTCCTCCCAAGGATTTATCATTGGATATGTGCATATGCACACCTTTGGAGGGAGTCTCACTATATTGGCCATCTAGAAATTTTCACCCATTTTGGCAATCGATGCCAATGGGGGAGAAGTTTTAGAGGGTTTAAGGGAAGTTGGTTTATGCTTTGAGTTGGTTCTTAAGCATTAGCCTTGCATGCTCTTGAATCTTTGTTGTTGCTTGGCATGTTTAATATAGAGAGGAAACTCTTCCAACGATAATGGTTGGCAATATATGCAATGAAATTCAAGTTCATCACACATGCATAGATTGTGGGGGAGTTTGCTCTATATATTGTGGTTGTACCACACATACTTGTGTAGTATTTGATGTTGTGGCAACCATTTTGTTTGTTAAATTCCATATTTAAACCCTCTCTAGGGGATTGTCATCAATTATCAAAATGGGGGAGATTGAAAGGGTAGGTATGCCCCCATGTGTGGTTTTGGTAATTAATGACAATCCCTATGGACTAATGTGTAAATTTAGTTTCACTTGTAGGTTTGTCCATTGGCATCGCTTGGACCATGTGTTGGTTTCAAGGTTGGAAAATAAGAAGCAATATCCAAGGAATTTGTGCCTATTGGAATCAAGTAGAAGAAGAAGAAGATGGAGTTCCTCATGACTATCTTCAAGACATCATCAAGAAATGTAGTGCAAGATCAATATGCACCATCTCTAGAAGATCTCATGCTTGGAGCTTGCCATCCACGGCGATCATGGTGTGATGAAGACAAGTTCAAAACGGAGGTTTCCCCATGGAGTGTGGGGAGCACTTCTCAAGTCTTCATCGAGCAAGAGCGAACAAGAGCAATCAAGAAAGAGGGTCCATCTTGAGAAGGACAAGACGGTCTACATCAAGCTCAAGTGGATTGCTCAAGGCAAAGGTATGATCTTGATAGGTTTTTGTTGGAGATATGCCCAAGAGGCAATAATAAAGTGGTTATTATTATATCTTTATGTTTATGATAAATGTTTACATCCCATGCTATAATTGTATTAACCGGAAACATTAATACTTGTGTGTTTTGTAAACATAAAAGAGTCCCTAGTAAGCCTCTTGTTAAACTAGCTTGTTGATTAATGGATGATCATGGTTTCCTGATCATGGACATTGGATGTCGTTAATAACAAGATCATATCATTAGGATAATGATGTGATGAACACAGACCCATAGTAAGCGTAGCATAAGATCAAGTCATTAAGTTCGTTTTGCTACAAGCTTTTCAAATGCATAATAACCTAATCCTTCGACCATGAGGTTATGTTAATCACCATCACCGGATGGGTACTTTGATGACATCAAACGCTGCTTCGTAACTAGGTAGTTATAAAGGTGACATTGGGTATTCTGAAAGTATGTGTTGAAGCGCATGGACCAAGATTGGGATTTGTCTATCCATATGATGGATAGATATGCTCTAGGCCCTCTCGGTGGAATATCATCTAGTTAGCTTGCAAGCATGTGACTAGGTCACAAGGGATGACATATCACGGAACGAGTAAAGAGTACTTATCAGTAACGAGGTAGAACTAGGTATGGAGATACCGACGATCAAACCTCAGATAAGTAGAGTATCGCGTGACAAAGGGAATTGGTTTCGTATGTTAATGGTTCTATCGATCACGAAGTCATCGTTGAGTATGTGGGAGCCGTTATGGATCTCCAGATCCCGCTGATGGTTATTGATCGGAGAGGTGTCTTCATCATGTCTGCATATTCACGAACCATAGGGTGACACACTTAAGGTTCAAAGTTGTTTTAAGTAGATATGGAATATGCGTTGGAGACCGAATGTTGTTCGGAGTCTCGGATTGGATCCGGGACATCACGAGGAGATCCGGAATTGTCCAGAGAATAAGATTCATATATTGGGGATCATTTTCTAAGTTAGGAAATGTTCCGGAGTGTTTGTATGGAGATTCTAGAAGGTTTCGGAATGTTCTGGAAGGTTCTAGAAGATTTCTTGGAGTTTGCTTGAAAACCAAGAAAGGATCAAGGAGTCTTTGTGGGGCAAGACACGGATTCGTGGGGGAGGAGGATTCCTCCCCCCTCCCAATCCGCCGACCAAGGAGGGAGGGGAGTCCTACTCCCATGGCGCCTCCCTCCTTTAAATAGAGGGGAGGGGGCGCCACCCCCTAGACCTCTCCCATAACAAACCCTAGCCGCTGCCTCTCTCCTCCTCCTTCCCTCTGCTCAGGCTTAGGCGAAGCCCTGCAGAATTCTCTACTCCACCACCACCACCACACCGTCGTGCTGCTGGGATTCCGTGGAGAAGATCTACTACCTTTGCTGCTTGCTGGAACGGGGAGAGGAAGGTCTGCTTCGACTCCGCACGTGTGACCAACTGCGGAAGCGCTGCCGGAACGTGGCGCTGGAAGGATCATCCACACGATCTTGAGATCGGCAAGTGATCGACTACATCAACCCCGAGATCTAATCTCGTAACGCTTTCGGATCTACGAGGGTTAGTACAGATCTATCTTGTTGCACATGTCTAATAGATTGGATCTTGGCTTTTATCTAGATTAGATCTAGGTTTTGTTCGTTCTTGCAGTAGAATTTTTTTGTTTTCCATGCTACGAACCCATCAGTTTTCTATTTTACCGGTCTCTTGTAGTGTTGGGAGACCGGGTTTAGGATAGATAACCTATCAAGAGGGGCCCTCGAGTGGGTGACTCGTTTGAATCTTTCGGAGAGAGCTCAAACCTTTGCATACATAGCATCATCTTTCTTGGTTGTTGTTTGATTCTTGTCCATGTGAGGATCTATAGCTTGTGGTTATTTTCATAACAAGCTCTAGTTCATCAAAAACAGATTTCCCTTGCATATCCTATTGCGTTTTTGATCTTGCGGGTTTTCCGGCTTCACATCTTGGGAGATATCTTACATATATATTAATTATATTTTCTCTCTTGGTGATAACCAATATTCACCTTTTTTTTGGATTCTAATCTTTATTATCTTTCCAACAAAATTGGTTTCATCCCAATTGGAGTTTCCAAGCTCAAGTTCTTGCGTTTTGGGTTTTGGAGGTTTTACCGGTTCGTCGCTTCTGAGAGGTCATACTTTCTCCATTTTATTTTTATCCTCCCTTGTTGGACTATGATGTTTCTTTGCATAATCTTGTAGAGTTTTTTGTTCTCTTCAAAAGGAGCCCAAGATCATCGAAATCGGAGTCCAGAGTCAAAAGTTATTGAAGTTTTTGTGCAATGTTGTCCAACGTTTTTGCTTGAGTGGTAGTACCGGCCCAAGTTCCCCCCGAAGTTTCGGTAAATCTCGTTTTTGTTCAGTAACTTGTATTTCTATTTACTGGTACTACCGGTGGGGCACCGGTAATTCCGGTGGGGCGCGAATCTGGTCCAAATGGACAGATTTCTCTTGTCGTATTTAAGGGGCCCCTCTTCCCCAAAGTTTCCCCAACTTTGGAGGTCATTTTTGCTAGCTCTTCCACTCTCTTTCCTCCATTATTTACCTTCAAAAGCTTGCCCTCTTCCCTTCTCCCTCCAATGATTCTTGCATCTTTTGAGGGATTTGAGAGAGGAGATCTAGATCTACAACCCCACCAAACCAAATCCCTTCTTTGTGAAGGAATCCTTGGGATCTAGATCTTGGAGAGTTTTGTGTTCTTCTCTTGTGTTCTTCCTCTCTTATTCCCCAATTGATTTTGTAGCTTTGGTGGAATTTGAGAGAGAAGGACTTGCCTCTTGCATTTGGTGCATAGGTTTGAGTTCTCCTCGGAGATTCAGTGTGTTCAAGCCCTTGGGCTTGTGTTCTCTTGGGTTCTTGGAACCCTAGACGGTTGTGTAGAGTTGTGGTGTGTTCTTGGAGCCTCCAATTGAGTTGTGGAGTTTTCCCCAAGCTTGTTGGCCTATTGTGGCATTGTGGAGTCTTTGTGGCGTTTCTTGGGAGCCCTCCAATTGAGTTGTGGAGCTTGCCCCAAGCCTTGTACGGATTCGGTGACCGCCCTCAAGTGTCCCATAGTGGAATATGAGTAGGCCTTTGTGGTGAGCTCACGAGAGAATAGGATGAGCCTTTTGTGGCGTTAGTGAGTTGTGTGCCTTCACATCTTGGGGTGAGGCCTTGTGTGGCGTTGGGTGAGCATCGAGCCACCACACCTCGAGGTGAGCCACTTGTGGTGTTCTAAGTACATTGCGTCCCCGCACCTCTCTAACAGAGACGTAGCTTCTTTGGAAGTGAACTTCGGGAAACAAATTATCGTCTCCGCGTTCATCGGTTATCTCTCAACCGGGCCCTTACTTATGCAATTTACATTGTGATAGCAATCGTGCTTAAAGTATATTATCTTGCCATCACCTTGTTGCTTATCTTGCTTAGCATAGGTTTTTGGTGCACTTAGTGAACCTAGTAAATATAAGTTTGGCTTGATAAATTAAACGTTAAGTTTTATTCCGCATTTATTAGAGCCTAACCGTAATAATTTTAAAACGCCTATTCACCCCCTCTAGGCGACGTCCGTTTCCCTTTCAGTCGTGATGATGAATTTGAGCAGTCACGCGGAACGCTTCCCACAAACCTTGTTTTCCCTCTCCCGTACCGACAAGGGATATCCTCGGCAATGTCCATGGTTATGGACTTAGAGTTTCATGGAAATGAAAACGCTGAAGATTTCGTTGACTGATCATACAAACAAGGGAGTAGAGATCGTCTTATTATTGCGGAGAATATGATTACAAATTGCTCAAAGCTTCGGTACCTCTCCGTTAGCTTCTTCGAGCCATTATATAATAGGCTGGGTCCTGAAGAGTATACGGATATATTACAAGTTACAATGACAACACTATTATTATATCGGTTTCTACTTATTTCTTGACTACCAAGACACGCTTTTGTCCATCGGATCCTCTCGGGACTTTGTATTCTTCATGGGCTTCATGGGCCGTAGGCATTTGTATGTCTAGGGTAGTTAATCGCGTGGACCCGATAGGTCATGCCCATGTCACATACAAGATCGCAAAGGCGAGTGGTTACGGAGACATGCTCTCCCGTCCGCCAGTGCATGCTGGCGTGCGGGATTGAGTCGACTATGGAGGCGGCGCAAGAAGAGAGGAGGCAACACCCTAGATTAGTTTTCAGTGTGTTGTGGTGGAGGCCGCACACACGTTTATATAGAGCAGCTCAAGAAATCCCACACAAGACACGGCGTGGACCAAGCCCACATCACGCACGTTCGGATCGGTTACAGATAGTCCATGATCCGGGAGAGACCTAAACCCACTAAATATTGACACGTCTGACAAAACCGTACCAGTTTTCCTAAGCAGCAAAATAAAACCCGGCTCGGCGAGATTCCTGCCACCGGTGTCGTAGGAGGAGGAGCACGCGTGTAGCACTTCTCTTCTCACTCACTTACAAAGTGGTGAGACACTCCACCTTATAAGGTGGTGAAACTCTCCTCCAACTTTTCATGTGAGATTAAACTTTTGCTCCCACTCAACTCACATATGACCTCCCACCAAATTGGGCTACATCACATATGGACTTTCGCACACATGGGCTTTGAGATTTAGAAAAAATCTGAAATCTAACATGGGCCCAAAGTATTGGTCCATTATTTCTAACTACAACACTTATAGTACTCCCCCGGAACAAGTATCACACATATGTTGCTTTCTCCATCATTGTATAGTCATGCCAAATAGTTTAGTTATTAGGGTTATTGGCGGACTACAATATTTAAGATCCTCTCCTGTACCCCCTTCCCCAAACCCAAGAAAAAAATTGTTACCAGACAAAAAATATTCTTCTTTTAAGACAAGGTCGGCCAGACACGGAAAACTCAAGCCGTCTCTTCTTTGCCTCCTCCACAGAATGGTTCCCCCTCCTCCATTCGGCCTCGCCGACGTCAAGAGGGGTTGGGAACCCGATCTATGGGTAGAGTTTTTAATAAAAATAGTGATGTTAAAAGATTATATTAGAGTTTGGTAGTCATTTTTTTCTCCTGTACGTCATTGGAGATGACATCATCTAGATCTTCGGCTTTTCGTTCGATGACAAGATCTTTTTCCTGGCGTCAATGGTGGTGTTGGATGACAAGATCTTTTTCCTGGCGTCAATGGTGGTGTTGTAAGATTATAGTTCTATAGGTACAGGCTTTCAAATCTTACTTCGCCAAGTCGATTTTCGAGTTTTTTCATGGTTGCCGTGAGGAGGATTATCTCACAATATTTGTCCCGGTGCTACATCCTCAACAATGGTGGTTCATACTCTCGGTTTGTCAGCGACGTCGACCAGGCTGTTCGGTTACTTTTGATGGAATACTGGTGTTGGTACTCTTCCCGATGTTGATTGATTACTCTAATGGTTGCTACACGTAGTATTGGCATTGCAGATCAAATTAAAATTATGGGAACCCTCAACATTTATATATTGTGGTTTGGTATCCGTCGGTTCTTGGCTGACTTCAGAAAAAAATCAAGATTGTGTTTTGAAAGAAGAAATAGTTTGGAGACCTCAAAGATTTACTAGTTTCTTTTAGATTTTATTTTGTAATCGCTGAAGACAACTTATGTATCTCTACCATGTATTATTTGTTACTATGAATATATCATGGTGCTGATTTAAAAAAATCTTCTTTTTGTCATCGTGCATGTTGATAAATAAGTGAGATCTCAATTGAACATAATCTGGGACGTGTCATGCATAATGGTTCCTCGCTCTCCAGTCCGAGATGAATTACCAATTCAAAACATTCGATGACATGTGTATGGGATTTATCTTCAAACATGAAAAATTAGTTTCATTATTTATTTGTAAGTATGTGTGCGCAATAATCTAATGGCTTAAGCCTGGTGAGCAGCGAGTATTGTCTGTTTGGTAGCCTAAACATTAGTTGAGCTTTAAAGTGAATTTTATTACATAATAATACGGAACCATAGTTTACGTTTGCAACGTCCAAGAGTGAGCTAGAAGTAGTGGAGTTCAATAAACTTGAATTGTCGTCAGTTGTTTGCTAAGTAAAAGGAAAGATGGTGCAAAAACACCACACAATCATGCCTCGTATATGGTTTCTTCATTACTTTGTGCGCTCTCGAAAGCCATTGTGGAGAGGCATCCTTATACCTACATGACCATCCGACTTGGTTCTTTCCTTGCCATGCATCAAAAAATTCTTGCCAAATATATCAAGATGATCTAATTGAACATTTGTAGATGTTTAAAGGAAATACAATTTGATTTATTTAAACTAATTAAATTTTATGTGTAAACTATATTTAAATTCTTGTAATAAACTTTGTATTAAAAATGTGCAACATGGTACCATTGGGGTCGAAATATGTGCTTATTTATTAAAAAAATAATTGAAACTAGTTTGAGAAGCCGTCTGGGGTGCGCCGGTGTGGACATGCCAACAACAGCAGTTTAAAACAGCGCTCCGAGAACCCACAAAGCGGAATGCTTAAAACTATGCAATATGGTACCATTGATATGTGCTTATTTTAAAAAAATGAAACTAATTTGAGAAGGGGTTGCGGCGGTGTGGACAGGCCATCTCAAACATCAACATTTTAAACGACACCGCCAAGAGCACACACAACGCGGGATGATTAAATAACTCTGCAATATGGTACCTTTGTGGTCGAAAAATGTGCTTATTAATTAAAAATAATTGACTAATTTGAGAAGCCACCGAATATGTACGTCTGTGAATATACATTATTTGTATTTATAACTGTAGCAATACAAAACTGAAACACATATAAGTAACAGAAAACAAACGGTTTTCTTTCTGGAAAAGAGTTATTAATATCATGAGATACCAATTACACTTAGCCTCTGTAACAACGCAAGACCTAGTGGTCTTACGGATCCACACAGCCCAGAAAGAAGAAGAAGAATTACAAAAAAGAAAAGTCCCGCTAGAGAGAACGATTGCTCGAAGCAATAACACTAACACCACCAAAACAACACTAGTAGTCCGACCACTCCAATAGCGATGCCTTCAAGAAGGAAACATTGGACAAGCGCTGTCGTCGCCCGATCAAAGATCATAGATTTTCACCCTGGAGAAAGTCCTCACTCGCAAAATAATGCCTTCAACAAGATCATTGCCAAGCACAACCAATTAAGACCAGACCTTGGATTTTCACCCTGCAAGGTAAGACTGGGAACTCCTCCTGTGTTGTCGCCCTCCAATAGTCATTGCTGCGGGTCACAGATCACGCAGCCAGTCCTCGTCGCCACAAACACTTAAATCACCATCGCTTCCCTGATGTTCCAGCTTTCCTGACATTCTCCGCATCTGACTTCACCATGGATCGTTGAAGACATGACACATGATGGTAATAAATATCAGAGTTTCGCACCGCTCCCGCTGAAATCAAATGGACAGAAAAAACATGGGTACGTACGACCGAATTCAATCTGATCCAGCAATCTCCAGGCATAGTCGTCCATGGGAGTTCGCCGGCGGAGCCTTTCGGAACTCGCCGCTCTAGCCCAGATCATCGAGGACAAGCAGCCGACAGATCTTCATCTTCGCGTGAAAGGAACCCTACGACCGCCACCATTATCCAGGCAGATCCAACAGTTCCCACACTGTCGGCCGGCTTCCGCCGAACGGAACGAGCGGGCCGGCCTTCAGCCCTTGCGAAGCCATGGCTGAACCCACAGATCGGTTAGAGAGAGACCGAGATGCAGCGTCGCCGCCTAAGGCAACCACCACGCCGCTTCCAAGTCTGCACCATCGCCCCCATCTTCTCCTCCGTACCTTCCTTCCAAGCCATAGGCAAACGCCGCTCGGGCGAGCCGCCCGCCGCTTTGATCCACCGGCACTGCCCCTTGGTGTCCACCCCCTGGCGCGAAGAGGATCGACGAAGCCGCGCAGATCGCCCGCCACCTTCTGCAGCCACCGCTGGCGCGGGCGGCGGCAGCGGCCGGCGGGGGAGCGACGGCGGCGGTGGCTAGGGTTGGGATGGGGCGCCCCGGGGTCGTCTCGCGCGAGCGACCCGGGAGCGGCGGCTAGGGTTGGGGCTTCAAGGGGGTTTACCGTCCTCGCCGCAACTATTAATGACCCAAATCTTTCGACATCGCCGGAGAAGAAGAAGATTACCAACAACCGGTCCACACTTTACACTGAAGAAACCTCTAGCCAAAAGGCGTCTATGATCCGTAATAACCACCAGCCTCGTAAGAATGGATCTAGCCTGCTGCTATGGAACATCGGCCGGAGGAGCCTCCGAGCATCTTCAACGCTGGATCCGGAGTTAGTGTCACACCGCCTATATCAAGCGGTCGGATCCTCCACTATCCATCACAAACCAGCAGCAATCACCATCGCGCTTCAAGGCCGGCAGATGATGCGTCGGTATGGACATGCCATCCAAAACGACGGCAGTTTGAAACGGTGCCCCTACGAGCACCCACAACTCGGAATGCTTACACACGCGTTTAAAATCGTTCTTGTTGAGTCAGCTACTAAGCGCTGGTCTCTAACTCTTGCGCCGATAGCATGAAAAGATCAGAAATTAGCTGAAACTGCAAGGATTTAATCTTGTAACCGCCACTCTGTGGTTGTTTAAAACGCTTGTCCGCTGATATTGCCGACCACACTTTGGTACGCCGGTGGAGATGATCTCATAGTTAGGTTGCATGATAGCAAAAATGAGGGCTAACGACAGTTAGTTGCAGCTTGTAGGACGGCAGTGGGCAATACTCCGGGTGATGGCACCTGTTTTAACTATACATCGGCTAGGCCGGGTTAGATATACTCCCTCCGTCTTAAAATAATTGACTTGAAATTGTCCCGATTCAGATGTATTTTGATATATTTTAGTATTAAATACATGTGAATCTATGCAAATTCAAGTTACTCCGTATTTATTTCAGGACAGACGGAGCATGCCGTACGAGTCTTTTAGCGGAGGACAAGGATTTGTGCAGGACAGACTCCATTGGATTCGACCGGTTGGCCCAAAATTTGAACATTTTCATTTACTCTGGGCTCCATGTTTCTTTATGGTAGCCTCTACTGGCGGTAATAATTGAGCGCGAATGATTGAAGCATGAGGTGTGCCCATGCATCAAAAGCATGCAGCAACTTTCCGGCATCTCCCATGCATATCGATCAGCGTGTGCGTAGGCGCACTTGCGCGTGACATTGCGCGCGCACCATGCAAAAAGAGCGCAGCCTGCAGTGTAGCCGTGCAGCCTACGTCGCCCTTTCACTCGTCGCGCGCGCACGTGCGACAAAACGATTTTCCCGATTCCATCGCCGGCCGGCTAGGTGAAACTGGCGACGAAGAGCTCAGGCCATGCCATTGCTCCCCGGGTTCAGATCAACTTTTGCTTCTTCTCGATTCAATCTCGTCGTTTCAATTTGGTGATGGTCTTCAAGTCGGTCATCATGGTCCGGTTCTCTTCAGTTATGACTTTGGCTTTGGCCT
The DNA here is from genome assembly GCA_916181665.1 of Avena sativa. NCBI lineage: Eukaryota > Viridiplantae > Streptophyta > Magnoliopsida > Poales > Poaceae > Avena > Avena sativa. Next base: position 618,302,841 of record OV702288.1, on the reverse strand, counting down.
CCATGAATCTAATTTTGGCATTTGTCTTTTCAATCTCAAGCGATCTCTTTTGGAGATCCACAAAGTTCACGATGGCAGCCTCTTTCTCTTTGCGCCGCCTCTCTTTCCTCTCGACATTGGCATTTTCCATCATGACGAGCCCTCGATGTCTCTTTGGAATGTCAACGAGGAAGCTTGACGATTGATGTTAGTCTCGGAGGATTTGTGGCAGGGATCCGCCGTTGCTTCTTTGTCGGCAAGAACGCTGTCCCTCTGAGTGTGGGAGTGTGGTTGAGGTCAAGGACATGCCCTCCCAACATGGACGAGGTCTCCGACGACATCGAGCGGGAAGCGCCAAGCCGAGAGGGCGCGCGACAATGGTGTATGTGAGGCTGCCGCCTTTGGTTGAAGAGGCGGCCGACCACTTGGCATGGACAAACCGAGCTTGTCGAGGACGCGCCGGCCATGGCATGGCTAGGCACAACCAGAGGTAGAACGCCTAGCCTAAGGAGATGGTGAGCGCTTCTTGCTTCAAGTTGATGGCGACCTAGGTGGTGGCTTCTCTGGCCAACGTGTCGGCATTGGCCTTGGCCCGAACGACGAAGATGGGCTCAGCCTCTCTGTATTGTTCGGCTTCGAGCCTGGCAGCAAGAGCTCGACCCTTGGCAGGCTCCGGCCTGCGCGCTTCGATGACTCGAGCGATCGCTCCTCCGATGTCTGCTCCTTCTTCGGCTGGGGCACCTTCGTAGCGGCGTGGCATGTGGCAGTTGCAGTAGCGGTGGTGGCGACCAGCGGCGGAGCTTGCTACAAAATGTTGGGCGGGCAACTAGGCTAAAGGAGACTAAATTGAACTATTAGTATGCTAAATTTACAAGTATATAGGCAGAAAATCTCATGTGCTAGGCGCGCCATAGCCCAGTTTTGCCCCAACTAAGCTTCGCCACCATCTCTATCGCTAACTAGGGCTTAGTCGTCGGCGAAATTTTGGATAGGGGTTTTGGAGAGAATGAAGAGGCGAGTGTGTCACTGGCCGGAAGTCCTGGTACGGTCAAGGGGTAAGACATGGGAGGACGCAGGCGTGTCTGGCCAGACGTATTTCAGGTTCAAATTTGGTCCGTAAATGAGTCAAACCGGACAGGTACGTTCGTTTGAATCGTGCCGCTGGAGCATGCGCGTCGTGTTTTTCTGTTCGCATGGATCGTATCGTACCGGCCCTGAGGCTTTCGGTCGTGCCGGGAAAGATGCCCTCTCGCCGCGGTCGATCAAGTGGGCGCGGACATACGTTTTTGGCGTGTCTCTGGGCAGCGGTACACGAAAGGCCACACGTGCGGCGCGTCAAACAGGAAGCCCGGCGCGCGGGTCCTGCCATGCATGCGCAAAGCTGCAGTTGCTCGCACAGTGCGCCAACATGCGGGTCCAGCCAGGCGCGCTCGGCACAGCACAGACATTGGCACATACACGCAGGCGCACCAGAGAGAGATGGGGACGTACGTGCACCCTCCCTCGCACAGTCGCACCCATTGCTTTGCTCGATTCCAGGGATTCATCTTCTACTTTTTCTCTCTCAAGTCTGAGGTCTGAAATGCGATCTTGGCCCGTGGCCTCGGCTCAGCAAGCAAAAGATCACGTTGCAGGCTGTCGAAGCTAGCATCGACTGGGCGAGCTAAACGTGCACGTGCCCGCGCCAGCGCCAAGCCTTGGACCAGCGTGTCAGCACAGTTGCCAGGCCTGTAGCCGGATGCGGCGCTATCCGTTCATCACCCTTGTGGGGCAAGAAAACAAAGCGAGACCCGACCTGCGTGCGCGCGATAGAGTAGACACAGTGCGCGCACAGTAGTACTGACACAGAGCTACCTGTGCGTAAACGTACGTGCGTCGCTGCAACCTAGCTCCGTGTCTTCGCCCCGTGAACGGTTTCCAATGCGCGGCCGGGGCGGGGAAAATAATGATGGGACGGTGGTAGTAACAGCTGGGCAGCCTGTCACTATCAAAAAGACGTGCTAGTTAGAATTTAGACAAATCCGTGATATCTTTTCGGACTGGGATGCAATTGCTGCTGCTCTCGCGGGTACTTCTATGTTTTTCTGTGAAGCCGGGACCACAATGCAATCGACAGCACACTCGGCGTAAGAGCATCTTCACCGACGCCGCCCCAACCCGGCACCCGAGTTGGGGGTGGAGGCAAAAGAAGGCGTACACCTGAGCCTCCCAACCAGTGCTGGTAGATTAAGCCGCCCTCCAATCTGTCTGGCACCCATTTCCTGTTCCTGGCAACCAAGGGCTGGCTGGGGCTGCCAGCAACCCACGCCACGCTGGAAAGCCAGCGCTGACTCCCCTTGCTAGTCACAGAAGCCAAACCTCATCCTTTTCTCTCCACCTCTCCTTTCCTCCTTCCCTCCCACCCCGCGAATTAGCGTCGCCGATGTCCATTCTTTGACCAGCTGGTGGCTATCGCCCACCTAGTGCGCCACCCATTCCCTGGGATACGGCCCACTCCCTAGCAGTCACCCACCTGGTTCTCGCTGGGTTCTCGTCGTCAATTCAAGGACACCACGCCGCCCCATGTGTAAGAGGCCGATCGAGCCGGTCGCATCTCTACATCGCCGCTACTGTCTCTAGGGAACAAGGTGCGTCCCTCTCGGCCGCGCACGGAAGGTGCTCGACCTTTTGCCTAGGCCATGGATAGCGACGGTGAGCTCATGATGGTGCAAATGCTGAAAGAGCAGGCCGATGCGCAGGTCGGCGAAGTGTGGCGCATTATGACCAGCGAGTTAGCTCCTCGGCAGGGAGGCTCAAGGTTGGGTAAGAAGAAGAACAGAGACCGACAGTGGTTGGACGGTGTCCTGATGTTGGAGATAGATGATTTCCAAGGTGATTCAACACATGGGCCAGCGGTGTTTCGGCGCCGGTTTCGAATAAACAAGGAGTTATTCACAAAGATTGTACATGGAGTGTGAGAGTTTAATCCATATTTCATTTACAAGAAGGACTGTACCGGCTTGGCTGGTTTCACCTCTACTCGGAACTACACGATTGCCTTACGATGTCTTGCATTCGGAGCTCCTGCAAATACTCAAGATAACTATGAAGGAAATATGCCCTGAGAGGCAATAATAAAGTTGTTATTATACATATTCCAAGTATATAATAAATGTTTATTTTGCATGCTATAATTGTATTAATTGGAAACATTAATACATGTGTGTTTAATAAACAAAAGAAAAGTTCCTAGTTATGCCTCTCTTATAAACTAGCTCGTTGATTAACAAGATGATCAAGGTTTCCTGATCATGGACATTGGATGTTGTTAATAACGAGGTCAGATCATTAGTGGAATGATGTGATGAACATTCATCCGAAGTATAGCATTATGATCAAAGTCATTGTGTTTATATTGCTATAACATCTAACAAAGTAATCCTAGTCCTTAGACCATGAGATCATGTTAATCACTAACACTGGAAGAGTATCTTGATAACATCAAACGTCACACTGTGAAAGGATGATTATAAAGGTGGGTTCAGTGATACAAAAGTGTTATGTAGAAGCTCATGGATCAAGAGTGGGATTTGTCCATCCCGATGACGGATAGATATTCTCTGGGCCCTCTCGGTGATATCGCATTGGTTAGCTTGCAAGCAAGTGATGAAATCACTAGAATGTTATATCACGGGAACGAGAAAAGAGTACATGTCGGTAACGAGACCAAACTAGGTATGGAGATACCGATGATCGAATCTCGGACATGTAATATATCGCGAGACAAAGGGATTTAGTTACTAGCATTAAAGGTTCTCGCGATCACAGAAGTCATCGTAGAATGTGTAGGAGTCAGTATGGATATCCAGGTCTCGCTTCTGATTACTGATCTGAGAGGGGTCTCGATCATGTCTGCATTATTCACGAACCATATGGTGACACACTTAAGGGACACTAACACAATTTGGAGCAAATGTGTTTCATACGAATGAATTGCAAAGCGCTAGAATCATTTCAATAGACACCGAAACTATTTCGGGTGAAATTGCTGAAATTGGTTCTACATGTAATATTGAAATATGGCAGGGGGTTTTATGTGAATGTTTGTTAATTAAAGTAATTAAAAAAATTCTGAATAAATTTAATAAAATAGTTTTATTAAATGAGAGAGCATTAAATTTGGAGAAATTTAATATATTTAAAGTAAAGACTTTAAAGAGGAATGTTAAGGGACACTTTTATGTGGAGGGGGTTACCACCACATGAATGGGGGAGGTGAGGGGTCACCCCCCATGGGGTACCGGCCATGGGAGGGGTACCCCCTCCTCCTATAATAGGCCACCCCTCTCACCCTTCTTCCTCACACCTCCTCATGAAGGATCTCTCTCCCCTCTAGAATTATTCCCCCACGGTCTCGGATTAGCGAGATACATGTTCCCGGTGGTATTTCGTCTGGAAGGAGTTACTGCTTCCGCTGCATCGCTGGAGCGAGGAGGCAGAGGTTGTTCGGTGGCCTGAACGTGTGCGCGAGTGCGGATGCGCTGCTGGTTTGCGGCGCTAGGACTTCCACACGATCTTGAGATCGACAAGCGTACGACTACATCATCCATGAGTTCCTACTCGTTAAAAAACCTTTGTTGTGTTCGATGGTAAGTTCTCCATGGATGTATATCCACCCGTTGCTTGTATCTAGTAGGTAGATCTTGGCGTATAGTTCTCATCGTATGATTTTTTTGTTTTCTATGCTGCGAATCCTTTAGTGGTATCAGAGCCTGATCTATGCGTAGGTGCTTTGCACAGGTAGAACACATAAGAGTATGTGGGCGGTGATGATCATGTTATTGCTTCTTATATGTACTTTAGATATTGGTGGCATAGTGGGATGAAGCGGTTCGGACCAACCTTACATGTCATGGCACATGAGAATGGTTCCACGACTGACATGCAACTAGTTTTGCATAAGTGGCTGGCAGGTGTCTGTCTCTCCTACTATAGTCAAGATTTGATTTATAACGAGTTGCTAATAATTTGTTTATCATCGTTGTGGTTCCATGTTCGTAGGTAAGAACGGTTCTATCTTCTAAAGCCCTAGGCCATGTAAAACTTGTAATTGATAAATTAGAGGCGTCTAGTTTAGATCGTTACTGGGCTTGTGTCATGATATGGTATTGTTGTGAGTTGATGTATAGTTGATACACCTACAACACACTTAACGTGTAAGTTCCATAGACCTTGGCCTTACACACAAAGGAATGATAGAAATCATACCATGATGCATATGATAGTGATCAAATGCAAGAACCATATCATTTCACTTTACACATATGATGTTCGCATCTTATATTGCTAGTTTGGCGTTTTAGTAGAATTATAAGATGATCCCTCATTTAAATATCAAGATAAAAATGTGTTCTTCCTTAAGTACGCACTGTGTATGTTTTACCGCTTTAAGACATCACGTGATGATCGGGTGTACCTTAATCCACGATCATATTTCGGGTGTAAGACAATTTTACACACGCGAGTACTAAGGTTCTTACTTGGCGAGCCTAGCAGGTACAGACATGGCCTCGAAACACGGACCGAAAGGTTAAGCATGAGTCATATAGTTGATATGATGCCCATATAGATGCTCGCCTTTGAAGCTACACCGACTCACGTGATGATCGGACTTGGTGTAGTGGATTTGGTTCATGTAATCACCAAAAAGACACGAGGGATATTGTTTTTGAGTGGGAGTTTAGTTGAACTCAATCTATCATAAACTTAGTCTAAATAAACTTTACAAATTCTGTTGTAGATGGCACCACCTGTTTTTAATTTCAATATGTTCATGGAGAAAGAGAAACTTGCTGCGAATGGTAGCAAATTCACCAACTGGGCTATGAATTTGAGGATTCTCCTCTTTGCTGCACAAAAGAAAATGTGCTAGAAGCGCCGCTAGGCCCCCCACCAGCTCCCGACGCCCCTGACGAGGAAAATAATGTCTATGTGACTCGTCAGGAGGACCACAACTTAGTTCATTGCGGCATACTGTATGGGCTAGAGCCAGAACTTTGAAAGCGTTTTGAAAATGGCAATGCATTTGATACCATGAGTGAATTGAAAATGATTTTTGATACCCATGCTTCCGTAGAGAGTTATAATGCTTCGAAAAAGTTCTTTAGCTACATGATGGAAGAGAACATCTCCGTAAGTGAGCACGTACTCAAATTGTCTAGGTACGCCGATAAGCTTGTGTCCTTGGGAATAACGATTCCCATTGATTTAGGCATACATCGTGTTCTCCAATCTCTACCACCTAGCTACAAGAGCTTTGTGATGAACTATAACATGCAGGATATGAAGACGACTCTCCCCGAGCTTCTGTCAATGCTTAAGACTGCAGAAGTGAAGATTAGGAAAGAACATCAAGTGTTGATGGTCAATAGGACCACCGGTTTCAAGAAAGACAAGAAGGGTAAACATTAGGGAAAGAAGGGCGTCAAATCTATTGCTACGCCTGAAAAGAAATCCTGGGCTGGCCCTAAGTCTGATACCGAGTGCTATTATTGTAAGGGGACTGGCCATTGGAAGCGCAACTGTTCCAAGTTTTTGACGGACAAGAAAGCCGGCAAGGCAAACAAAGGTATATATGATATACATGTTATTGATGTGTACTTGACTAGTACTCGTAGTAGCACCTGGGTATTTGATACCGGATCGGTTGCTAACATATGTAACTCGAATCAGGGGCTACGAAACAAGCGACCGCTAGCAAGGGGTAAGGTCAAGATGTGTGTCGACAATGGATCAAGAGTTGATGTGATCGCTGTCGGAACGCTGCCTCTCCACCTACCATCAGGATTAATTATAAACCTAAATAATAATTATTTGCTGCCTGCACTGAGCATGAACATTATATCTGGATCTTGTTTGATGCGATATGGTTATTCGTTTAAATCCGAAAACAATGGTTGTTCGATTTATATGGATAATATATTTTATGGTCATGCACCCGTGATGAATGGTTTATTTCTATTGAATCTCGATAATACTCATACACACATCCATAATGTTGATGCTAAAAGAATTAAACTTAATAATGATATATCTGCATATAAGTGGCACTGCCGTCTAGGTCATATTGGTGTTAAACGCATGAAGAAACTCCATTCTGATGGACTTTTGGAATCATTTGATTTTGAATCATTTGATACATGTGAGCCATGCCTTATGGATAAGATGACTAGAACGCCGTTTTCCAGTTTAATGGAACGAGCGATAGATTTATTGGAAATCATACATACTGATGTATGCGGTCCAATGAGTGTGTCGGCGCGAGGTGGATATCGTTATTTTATTATTTTTACGGATGATTTGAGTAGATACATGTATATCTATTTGATGAAACATAAGTCTGAAACCTTTGAAAAGTTTAAGGAATTTCAGAATAAAGTGGAAAATCATCGTAATAGAAAGATCAAATTTCCGCGGTCCGACTGTGGAGGTGAGTATCTAACTTACGAGTTTAGCACACACATGAAAGAGTGTGCAATAGTTTCACAACTCACGCCTGCCAGAACACCACAACGTAATGATGTATCAGAACGTCGTAATCGTACTCTATTAAATATGGTTTGATCTATGATGTCTCTGACTGACTTGCCACTGTCATTTTGGGGTTATGCACTAGAAACCGCTGCATTCAATTTAAATCAGGCACCATCTAAATCCGTTGAAACGACACTGTATGAATTATGGTTTGAAAACAAACCTAAGCTATCACTTCTTAAAGTTTGGGGATGCAATGTTTATGTGAAGAAACTTCAACCGGATAAACTCGAACCCAAAGTGGAAAAATGCGTCTTCATAGGATACCCTAAAGAAACAATTGGGTATTCCTTCTATCACAGATCCGAGGGCAAGGTTTTCGTTGCCAAGAATGGATCCTTTCTAGAGAAAGAGATTCTCGCGAAAGGTGTGAGTAGTCGAAAGATAGAACTCGAAGATGTTATTGAATCTTCTCTTCATGAAATGGCGAGTGGCGCAGCACCGGAAGTCATTCCGGAGTTGACTTCACCAAATGAAGAAGGAACTAATGATAATGATCATGAAACTCCGAAAGAGGACACTACTGAACCTCGTAGGTCAAGCATGACACGTGCAGCTCCTGAACTGTTCGGCAATCTTGTTGTAAATTTCATGGTTGATGAAATAGATGACCCTGCGACGTATGAAGAAGCGATGATGAGCCTGGATTCCAACAAATGGCTAGAAGCCATGAAATCCGAGATGGAATCCATGTACAAAAACCAGGTTTGGACCTTGGTGGACTTACCTCATGACCGAAAGGACATTGAGAATAAATGGATTTTCAAAAGAAAAACTGATGCTGATGGTAATGTAACCGTCTATAAAGCTTGACTTGTTGCAAAAGGGTTTTGACAAATTCAAGGAGTTGACTATGATGAGATATTCTCTCCCGTAGCGATGCTAAAATCAGTTAGGATTATGTTAGCAATTGTTGCATATTTCGATTATGAAATATGGTAGATGGATGTCAAAATTGCGTTCCTCAATGGTAACATGGAAGAAGAGTTGTATATGATACAACCAAAGGGTTTTGTCGATCCTAAGGATGCTAACAAGGTGTGCAAGCTTCAGCGATCCATCTATGGACTGAAGCAAGCAACACGGAGTTGGAATCTCCGCTTTGATGAGGTGATCAAAGAGTTTGGATTTGTCCAAGCTTATGGAGAGGCTTGTATTTACAAGAAAGTGAGTGGGAGCAATGTGGCATTTCTGATATTATATGTGGATGACATATTATTGATTGGAAATGATATAGATCTTTTAAACAGTGTTAAAAGTTATCTAAACAACAAATTTTCTATGAAAGACCTTGGTGAAGCGTCATATACATTAGGCATAAAGATCTATAGAGATAGATCAAGACGCCTAATAGGGCTATCGCAAAGTACATACCTTGATAAGATTTTAAAGAAGTTTAAAATGGACAAAAGTAAGAAGGAGTTCTTACCTATGTTGCAAGCAAGACATTGAGTAAGACTCAAAGTCCGGCTACGGCGGAAGAAAGAGAGATAATGGATAAGATCCCCTATGCTTTAGCCATAGGCTCTATAATGTACGCCATGCTATGTACAAGACCGGATGTGGCACGTGCTATTAGTTTGACTAGTAGGTACCAATCTGATCCAGGTTTGGAACACTGGATAGCGGTTAAGAATATCCTTAAGTACTTGAGAAGAACTAAGGAAATGTTTCTTGTATACGGAGGTGAAGAAGAGCTGGTCGCTAATTGTTATGTTGACGCTAGCTTTGACACTGATCCAGACGACTCTAAGTTTCAATCCGGATACGTATTTCTCATGAACGGAGCAGCAGTTAGTTAGAGGATCTCCAAACAACCCGTGGTAACAAGGTCAACAACGGAGGCGGAATATATTGTTGCTTTAGAAGCAACACATGAAGCAGTTTCGATGAAGGAGTTCATTACTGAACTGGGTGTGGTTCCTAGTGCGTTGGATCCAATGGTGATATATTGTGACAACAATGGAGTCATAGCCAATGCAAAGGAACCAAGGTCTCACAAGAATTCCGAACATATTAAGCGCCGATTTCACTCCATCTGTGAGCATGTCAAGGATGGAGATATAAAGATTTGTAAAGTACATACGGATCTCAATGTAGCAGATTTGTTGACTAAAACTCTCCCTAGAGCAAAACATGATCAACACCAGAACTCTATGGGTGTTAGATTTCTCACCATGTATCTAGATTATTGTCTCTAGTGCAAGTGGGAGACTGAAGGGAATATGCCCTGAGAGGCAATAATAAAGTTGTTATTATACATATCCTAAGTATATGATAGATGTTTATTTTGCATGCTATAATTGTATTAATTTGGAAACGTTAATACATGTGTGTTTAATAAACAAAAGGAAAGTTCCTAGTTATGCCTCTCTTATAAACTAGCTCATTGATTAACAAGATGATCAAGGTTTCCTGCTCATGGACATTGGATGTTGTTAATAACAAGGTCACAACATTAGTAGAATGATGTGATGAACATTCATCTGAAGTATAGCATTACGATCAAAGTCATTGTGTTTATATTGCTATAACATCTAACAAAGTAATCCTAGTCCTTAGACCATGAGATCATGTTAATCAATAACACTGGAAGAGTATCTTGATAACATCAAACGTCACACCATGAAAAGGTGATTATAAAGGTGGGTTCAGTGCTACAAAAGTGTTATGTAGAATCTCATGGATCAAGAGTGGGATTTGTCCATCCCGATGACGGATAGATATTCTCTGGGCCCTCTCGGTTATATCGCATTGGTTAGCTTGCAAGCAAGTGATGAGATCACTAGAATGTTATATCACGAGAACGAGAAAAAAGTACATGTTAGTAACGAGATCAAACTAGGTATGGAGATGCCTATGATCGAATCCCGGACATGTAATATATTGCGAGACAAAGGGATTTATTTACTAGCATTAAAGGTTCTCACAATCACATAAGTCATTGTAAAATGTGTAGGAGTCAGTATGGATCTCCAGGTCCCGCTTCTGATTATTGATCTGAGAGATGTCTCGATCATGTATGCATTATTCACGAACCGTAGGGTGACACACTTAAGGGACACCAACACCATTTGGAGCAAATGTGTTTCAGACGAATGAATTGCAAAGCGCTAGAATCATTTTAATAGACACCGAAACTGTTTCGGGTGAAATTGCCGAAATTGGTTCTGCATGTAATATTGAAATGTTGCAGGGGGTTTTATGTGAATGTTTGTTAATTAAAGTAGTTAATAAAATTATGAATAAATTTAATAAAAGAGTTTTATTAAATGAGAGAGCATTAAATTTGGAGAAATTTAATGCATTTAAAGTAAAGACTTTAAAGAGGAATGTTAAGGGACACTTTTATGTGGAGGGGGATACAACCACATGAATGAGGGAGGTGAGGGGTCACCCCCCATGGGGCGCCGACCATGGGGAGGGTTACCCCCTCCTCCTATAATAGGCCACCCCTCTCACCCTTCTTCCTCACACCTCCTCTTGAAGGATCTCTCTCCCCCTCTAGAATTATTTCCCCATGGTATCGGATTAGCAAGATACATGTTCCCGGTGGCATTTCGTCTGGAAGGAGTTGCTGCTTATGCTGCATCGCTGGAGCGAGGAGGCGGAGGTTGTTCGGTGGTCTGAACGTGTGTGCGAGTGCGGATGTGCTACTGGTTTGCGGCACAAGGACTTCCACACGATCTTGAGATCGACAAGCGTACGACAACATTATCCACGAGTTCCTACTCGTTAACAAAACTTTGTTGTCTTCGAGGGTAAGTTCTCCATGGATGTATATCCACCCGTTGCTTGTATCTAGTAGATAGATCTTGGCGTATAGTTTTCATCGTAGGAATTTTTTTGTTTTCTATGCTGCGAATCCTTCAAACTACCCGCGCATGACCGAGTTCACAACATTTGAGTGTATGTACAGGTTCTGTTGTGCTGTTGTCGGATACTTTGGACCAACATATCCGAGCACACCAACAGAAGTGAATACAACTCGCATTCAGGCACAAAATATAGCTAGGGGATTTCCTGCGATGCTTGAGAACTGCCCTTTTGTTTGGCAAGGTATGTTCAAATCCATAAAGGAGACTGTAGTGTGATACTAGAGGCCGTGACAAATTATGACTTGTGGATTTGGCACACTTTCTTTGGTATGGCTGAAACGCATAATGACATCAATGTGCCGTTGAGCTCTCTGGTGTTTGGTAGACTTACAGAAGGCCGTGCTCCGTGAAAGATTGCGGAATATGAAACTGTATTGATATTGCAAGAGGTGATTACATCGTGATCCCTTAGGCTGTTTATATAGTACTAGAAGACTTGGGGGCAAGAAGCCTAATAGAGATAAAATTATATTACAATATGGAACTACCAAATATGTCTAGCCGTAATGTACTCTAACACCCCCCACAGTCGGATCCGTAGTGACGCGAACGATTTGACTGGAGAATAAGACGAAGGTGAGGTGGTAGACCTTGTTGCCGATGTCGATGTAGCCGGGAGTGAGGGCGTTGTAGTTGTGGTCGATGGTGCCGTTGGGGAAGTTTTCTCTGTTGATGAAGTCGATGATGTCGATGTTGTTGTTGTGTTGTGGTCGATGTTGTTGTTGAGCCTGGAAAATTCGTCGTAGTAATTTAGGTAGACGTAGTTTGGATCAAAGTAGCTCAAACCGCAATGCCGAGCTTGCCAGACTCGAGAGCATGTTGGGGACGAAGCCACAAATCGGTGTTGCCAATATCGGACTTGCAAAGACATGGACCATCATTAGCCATGCGTGCCAGAGCCGGATTGAGGAGCAAAGAAAATTTTCCGTAAACGGTCAGTGACATGGGTATGCCCAACAGGCACCCAACTACAGCCTACCTGGTGCGGCTTGACGGAAGGCCCACTCGACAAATTGCCAAGGTCCATGATGCCTATGATGGTTCGAGTGGTATGAAGCCCATATGGACACGGACTCCCAAACGCACAAGACAAGGAAGTCTCAATACTAGAGTTTGAATCTAACTTGTAACCAACTCATATTGGTACCTGAGACCTAGCCTCCCCATATATAAAGGCTAGGAGGGTCCAAAGAGAAGGGCATCGTGACTCCTACAATACCCCAATAGACAGATCTACGTCATCGCCACAATAGACAATAGATCTAGACATCGATCTCTCGCACATACGCTAGATCCAATCTGCGCGACACCGCCATCGACGACTTTGTAATCCTTCGGATCATCATCAATCAAGAGCAAACAAGCAGGAGTAGGGTCCTCTACGAGGCCTGAACCTGGGTAAAACTTGTGTTCCTGTGTGCTTGTTTGCTAGCCGATCGAGATTTCTAGCGCTCCCTCCTTCTCCAAAACCCAAGTCCATAACAATGGGCATTGATGAGTTTAACCCTCGTCAATTGGTGCCATCTATGGGGACTCAGCGTGCTGATGTTGCGATCTCGATGGATCCATCATTGGCAATCTACGATTCGCTGATCTCTAGGAAGCAGATCTACTTCGAGTACATGCCGTGGCCAGCCGAGTTCAACAAGAATTGGAGCTGACCTGCTTTAGGAGGCCAATCGGATCTACGATCACGCGGCCAATCTGATCTTTGTTAGGTGGAGCGCAGGAGTTGCGACATGAAGTAAAAGCTTGATGGATGATGTCTACGCACTTCTATTCTTGTAGACAGTTGTTGGGCCTCCAAGTGCAGAGGTTTGTAGAACAACAGCAAGTTTTCCCTTAAGTGGATTACCCAAGGTTTATCGAACTCAGGGAGGAAGTGGTCAAAGGTATCCCCTCTCAAGCAACCCTGCAATCAAGATACAAGAAGTCTCTTGTGTCCCCAACACACCCAATACACTTGTCATGTGTATAGGTGCACTAGTTCAGCGAAGAGATAGTGAAATACAAGTGGTATGGATAAAAGACAACAGTGCCAGAAAATAGCTTGATGGCGTGGAAGAGACTAAAGACAAACTGAAATAAAGATGGAAGCAAGCAAACATGTAATAAATCTAGTTGCAAATGGTGTTTCAATGCTTAGAAACAAGGCCTAGGGATCATACTTTCACTAGTGAACACTCTCATATAAATATCTTCTCTTCATGATACTACTATGAACTACTCTCCGGTTGGACACTCTAATCCATGGTAGGGATATATCAGCACACCTCAAAGTAAGCCTTTCCCATCTAGATAACTCCACACTATCACCTTGAGCACTAGATGGTTCCAACAAACACCACAATTTCATAGAAACATCCAACTGCAAATATAACTCATAACAAGTATTTGTAATCTCTAGCCTAAGTGCCACCATGGTGTACACACTGTCACTTTCACACATATGGGGAGAGCCAAAGATCTATTAAAGCACTTGAGTAGCAAGGTAGATCTACTTGATTACAAAGCTCATGATCACAATATGATCATGCATAGAGAGAGAGATGAACACATAGCTACCGGTAGAACCCTTAGCCTCGAGAGAGAACTACTCCCTCCTCATCATGGGAGTCAGCAACAGCGATGGAGATGGTGGTGGATTCGATGGAGATGGCGGTGAAGATGGTTAAGAGGCGGCGGCGGTGCCAGCGGTCTCCTTCCCCGCCACCGGTATCACAGGGGAGCACCGCCCCCTAGCGCCCTTCCTTCATGTATTCTTGGGAGCCCTTACCCATGGAGATGGGATCCATGGGGGAGGTAAAAACGTGGCTTTGGTGGCTGCAAATACGTGGGTGGAGGTCTCTTGGGCGAATTAGGTTTCCTTCCTTTATATAGCTTCTCGGATTCCCATCACCCCATCTTGGCTGTAGTAAATCGGGTCTATCGGGCCCGTCCGGGCCCGGAATCAGCTAAATTTTATGTCCAGAACGTTTGTCGTGAAATTTCCAACAACTTTGTGGTTGAAGAGTTTTCCATTCGACCCGAAACGTGACCATCTTCAAAAAGAGTTCTGAGACAGATTTCTGCAAAATCCCAATTTGACTCCAACAAGGTTTCCACTTGTATTCTTGGTAATTCCTACACATCAAAGTGGAAAACAAGAATGTTGTGTACTTTTGAAACTATTAGTAGGTTAGTCCAAATAAATCATAAACTTTATATAAAAAGGAGTATAAAAACATATTATTAGCATAAAACCATCAAAAATTATAGATACGTTATGGACGTATCAACATCCCCAAGGTTAGTTCATGCTCGTCCTCGAGTAGGTAAATGATAAAACAATATAATTTTTGAGGTGACATGTAGCCAACACAATCTTGATCATCATTATTGTAAAAGCATTGATAGCTAGGATCAAGGTACTCTAAACATGAACATTAAAGATAGAGTTCTAACAATAAGACATAGTAACTATGATGTAACATGAAAAGGTAAAAACAAAGATTATGAATAACAATGAATTGAAAGACGTTTGTTTGTTTCACATATAGAAAATATAGCATAGTGACATTTAGCTTGTCCCTCATGGAGTAGCAAAACATAAATGCATAGGACACCTTCAAAGTTCATAAGGGTGACTAGATACAAATAGTTTAAGAACAAGCAATATCAAAGTTATGAATCAATCAACAAGTTTTGGGAGAATGCACATAGAACTAAGAATGACCACTATGCTCTCTTAATAGGTGCATAAAGATAGAAGATGGAGACTGAACATAAAAGTAAAACAAAAGCCTTCATAGAAGGAAGCAGGGATTCAAGTCTCATAAAGAGCTTCCAAAAATTATGGTACTTATTAGCTTTCAGCTCTCATTGCCCCTATCATAAGCATCTTGAAGTGATTAAGGTTAAAGTGAACAAACTATGGAGTATATGCTTGACAGAGTATAAGTTGCAAATCTCATGTCCCTTGAATATGAGGGCCGCTCCTCGTGCTACTCAAGTTTAGTTACCGGTAAGTTCTTGTCATAGTAAGTACATGTGTATCATAGAGAACCACCAACAGGGTACCCCTTGCCCGATGATACGGAAAAGTCCCCATATCAAAATGCAAGGCAAGCATACAACAAGCATCTCAGCAATCTTCTTATTTACCATGGGAAAATGGTGCTTTTTTTTCTCTCTTTCCTCTTTTCTCATCTTTTTTTCTCTTTTTCTCAATCTCTATCTCTTTTTATAAGAAGAATGCTTCATAGATTGCTCATTATGGTTATGCTGCAGGTTTCCACCATGATTAGGCATGGATTAGATCAGTGGCCCAGGCGTTTCCCTAACACACATACATAACTCCATGGACTTACAAGCTTCCCTTTCATTTCACACCGACGACATCCATAGACAAAAGAGCATGATATTGACAAAGCATAGGCCACAGTCAAAAACAAGCTCTCTTTATCACTTAAGCATGAACTTTCCTACTCTTTTCCAAACCAAACCAAACTATTTGAACACCAATGTATGAAAGAGGGGTCCAACCAATTTATTCAGCAAACTAAGAAAACAAAGCAAATGAAAAACCAAAACAAAAACGAAAAAGAAGACGCTCCAAGAACAACACAACTGTGCATGAAACAATAAAAATGAAGCGTTTGGAAGAAATCTGGAATTTTTATTGATGAAGAGGGGGATGCCTTGGGCATCCCCAATCTTTGACGCTTGTACTTCTTGGGTATTTCTTGGGGTGACACGCGTGGCATCCCCAAGCTTGAGCTTTAGTCCATCCTTCATCTCATTACTCATTCCTTCCATACACCTGAAAATTTTCCTTCATACAAAACTTCACACAATCTTTATTCGCAACATTAGTGCACTCAAGATAAATAAGTCTTAAGGTTCAGTTCTAACACCAAATAAACTTCCATTAGAACACTAGCTACTGTAGCACTTCCCTCAAAAAGCTCAATTCCCCAAAAGAACTCAAAAAGGAACCAACAAGAAGCAAATGCAGAAAATGGCAGAAATCTGTCAAAACAGACCAGCAGGTAAAGACGAATTTTTTCGAAGACCTTATGTTGCTCAAATCAAAAAGTGTTGAACTAACGAAAGTTAGATAACAACGTGGGGCAGAAGCACAAAAATTCACGCCTCAAAAGGATGTACAGAGATTTTACACGAATGTTTATGGTGAAGCACAGAAATCTGTTTCGGGACAGCAACTTTCCCAACCATTACTTCTCTCTCATTAGAGGTTACTCTTGGCACAAAAAGCAAATAAAAAGGATACGGAGCGGTTATTACTGAAGTAATAACTTCCAAGACTCATCTAAAACTTTTGGGTTATCTCCCAATAAGTACTTTTCTTTAATGCCTTTAAGTTAGGCATAAGCAAAAACTAAAATGGATAGAATAGAAGTAAGCGGAGATAATCATGGTGAAAACATTGTTTTGTTCAATGAAATCCTTTTGTTAACAAGGTTGATCAGGTATTGTTATCAAAACAATTTCATATGAGACAAAACTTTGTATTCCACTAATGATTATGTTACCTCAACCTTGATAGCAATCGTCCCAATCATAATAGTTTCAATTTTTTCTCTTGGTATGGGACAATATATTTCTCCAACTTGAATGCCCTCAACATGTTCAATTGAATTAAAACCATAAGTCCTTTCAATCTTCTTGGGGAAATAGACAGTATGTTCCTTGTCATTCATGTTGAAAGTCACCTTCCCTTGATTACAATTAATAATAGCTCCTGCAGTATTTAAGAAAAGGTCTCCCAAGAATAATAGACATATTATCATCTTCGGGCATAATAGTTTGAGAGGATGCTCACATAAGAAATATGAATTGAAGTAAAAGAGAGCATCAAGAAGAAAATTCAAAACACATTTAAGTCTAACCCACTTCCTATGCATAGGAATCGTGTATGCAAATAAATTCGCAAAGAACAAAGTGACAGGCATAGGAAGATAAAACAAGAGTAACTTCAGAACTTTCAACACATAGAGAGGTGTTTCAATACCATGAAAACTTCTCCAACCATATTTTCCTCTCTCATAATAATTTTCAGTAGCCTCATGAATAAACTCAACAATATAACTATCACATAAAGCATGCTTTTTATGATCTACAAGCACTAGAGCTTTATTATAAACATTTTCAAAAGAATCCTCAGGAACATAACATTCATCCTCCTTTAGTAAGCATGGAGGACAATCAAATAATGTAAGGGATAAAGAGTTACTCTCATTAGAAGGTAAGCATGGGTAGCTAATCCATTCTTCCTCCTTTTGTTCATCACTCTCCTCTTTTTCATCTAATGAGATTGTAGGTTCATCAATTTCTTCTTCCATAGGATCCTGCCAGGCATTAGTCTCTTCCATTTGTGGAAAGCATCTATTAAAATATTCAAGAATATAGCCATTTTCGTCCTTGTAATTATCAAAGCAAAATTTAAGTATACCATAAACCTCATATTTGCAAGGTGAATCATCAATATTTTCAAGCAAACTAGCAAGTTCAAAAGCACCCTTCCAAGCAATAAATTCTTCAATTTGTTTCGCATCATAAAAGTCATAAATTACTTTAGCATAAGAAGATATGGTAACATTATCATTATACTCACATTGAAAAGGGAGGTGTTTATACCTCTTTCTGCAACAAGATTTATCACAGCAATAAGTAACAATATAAGTAGAGCACACGTTTCTAGCAATGGTATACAATTTATCAATTTGTTCCCATAAGTGTTTCCCTTTTTGTGACAAGCGGTGTTCCTTATAATAATATTTTTGATCTTTCGTGAACCCACCTTGCCAATAAGATTCAGTTTCAAAGAAACCAACCATTGACATCAAGCATGATAAAGCAAGACAATAACAGACCAACCAAAATAACAACTAGAGTAGGAACTATTTTTTTTTGTATTTTTGATAAAGAAACAAGCAAACAAGGCAAAAATAAACTTAGCTTGAACAATAGTGATTCCAAGTGGACTTGATAAATAAAGCTATGCTCCCCGTCAACGGCGCCAGAAAATAGTCTTGATGACCCACAAGTATAGGGGGTGTATCGCAGTATTTTCGAGGGAAGTGAAACCCATTTATTGATTCGACACAAGGGGAGCCAAAGAATATTTATAAGCCTTAACAACTGAGTTGTCAATTCAGCTGCACCTGGAAACAATCTTGCTCACAGCAGTTTATCAGTAGCAACAGTTTTGTAGTAGGAATAGTGAAGTAACAACAGTAGTAAAGTAAAGATAGCAGTAACAATAGCAGTAAACAGTGGGATTCGAGTGCGGTAGGCATAGGGATGGATGGACGGGCATTGCATGGATAAGACAATTCACATAGCAATCAGAACATAGGGCAATTGCAGATAAATAAGATAAAGCATCCAAGTACTAGATAATCCTAGGCATGTGTTCCATATATAGTCATACGTGCTCGCAATGAGAACTTGCACAACATATCTTGTCCTGCCAGCCCGTTTGCAGCGGGGCCTCAAGGGAACTACTGGCAATTAAGGTGCTCCTTTTAATAGAGCACCGGAGCAAAGCATTAACACTCCGTGAACACATGTGATCCTCACATCAAAGCCATTCCCTTCGGTTATCCCGATTTCTGTCACTTCGAGGCCATTGGTTCCGGACAACAACGTGTGTATACAACTTGTAGATAAGACCAAAAACAATACTATCATAATGAATCAATAACATGTTCAGATCTAAAATCATGGCACTCGGGCCCTAGTGACAAGCATTAAGCACAACAAGTCGCAACAAAGTCATAAAGCACTAATAAAAGATACTAGGCACCATGCCCTAACAATCTGATGCCATTACATGAACGATCTCATCCAATCCCTACCATCCCCATAGCCTACAGCGAGGGATTACTCACTCATAGATGGGGGAAACATGGATGGTCGATGGAGAAGCGATGGTGATGATGATGGCGATGATCTCCTCCAATTCCCCGTCCCGACAGGGTGCCAGAACGGAGTTTCTGGTGCTGTTTCATGGAATCTGGTGGTGGCGGCGGAGCAAAACTCCTTCTGGAAAAACGTTGAACCCCTAGAGTTTTTAGGTCAGAAGGCTTCTTATAGGCGAAAAGGGAGACCGAGGGGGTGCCTGGGGGCCCAGATCATGCCCTGGCGCGGCCTGGGGGCACCCGCACCTAGGGAGGTGTGGCCAGCCCCTGGCCCTCCTCCGTCTCGTATTCTGGCTCCGTGAGTCTTCTGGAAAAATAGGCACTTTGGCTTTTATCCCGTCCAATTCCGAGAATATTCATTTCCTGACTTTCCTGGAACAAAAAACAGCAGAAAACAGGCAGCTGGCACGGTGGCTCTTGTTAATCGGTTAGTCCAAGAAATCATATGAAAAGTACTCCAAAGTGTGGACAAAACACAAGAAAGTGGATAAAACCAAGCATGTAACATCAAAAATTATAGATACATTTGCAATGTATCAGATATCAACTAGGTACAATGTACAAGTGCAATGTTGAAAGCGTTCCCCATGATAGCATGGTTCTGCTAATTCCCAATGTATAAGTGCAAGCATATACAACATAGATGACACAATGGTTCAAGTTTATTAAGGGCAATAAAAGTAAAGTGTGCCATCAAGTTCGTGAGAACTTTAATCACTAATTTTCACATAAAAAGTTTAATTCGGAAGGTAGATAAAAACATGAATATACTTGGAATAGCAAATGCTAATAGGTAGGTATGGTGGACTCTTTGGAATAACTTGGTTTTATTTGGAGTTGGATGCATGAGTGGAACTCATACTTGGTCATGGAGGCTAGCAAAAGAATGGGAGCGACAAACTAAGAGAACAATAATGGCCATAATCATGCAAAGCAACAAAACATCATTAATTAAAGCATAAAGTGATATTACAAGTTGAAAACTAAAGTATCATAGAGGATATGGTGACTTGGTATAGTCTTAACATGGTGTGAGCATGCGCCAAGTCAACCCAAATAAAGCATCAAAGGAGAATACCACAATACTATGCTTTAATATGCTAAAACAACGCATAATTCTTTCAACGCACATTAAGCAATCTCAATTGTTTGTAACATGTCATGCTACAGCAAAAATCACTAAGCATAAAGCCAAAACAATATCAAGCATGACATGATAAAGCATAGACCACAGTCAAAAACAAGCTCCTTTTATACCACTTATAAGCATGAACCTTCCTACTTTTTTCCAACACCAATCTACTTATTTGAAACAACTCACAAAGATAATAATAAATAAAGACCAGTGATATTGTATCACAAGTCCAAAAGGAAGAACTAAAAACTTCTAAGCTGAAAGGACAAGAAAACTAAGGCTAAACCCAGTGCTAGCAAAAGAGAACACTCACAAAACAATAAGAATGAAAGTTAGAGTGTTCTAAACAATGAAAGCAGTGTGTGTCTCTCTCCAAAAGAAGTGTTGGGATCCAACTAACTTATTGAAGCAAACAAAGGAAACTAAGCAAACAAAAACTAAGAACGAAAACGAAAATGCTCCAAGAACAACACAATTGTGCATGAAACAATAAAAATGAAGTGTATGGAAGAAACCTGGGATTTTTATTGATGAAGAAGGGGATGCCTTGGGCATCCCCAAGCTTTGACGCTTGTACCTCTTGAATATTTCTTGGGGTGACACGGGGTGGCATCCCCAAGCTTGAGCTTTTGTCCATTCTTCATCTCATCACATCATTCTTTCCCTACACCTGAAAATTTCCTTCATACAAAACTTCACACACTCTTCATTAGCAACATTAGTGTACTTAAGATAATAAGTCTTTTGGTTCAGTTTCAACACAAGTAAAACTTCCATTAAAACACAAGCTACTGTAGCACTTCCTTTAAATAGTTCAAATGATCAAGGAGAACTCAAAGATAAAGAGATTACGAGGCAAATGCAAATAATGGCAGAAATCTGTCAAAACAGACCAGCAGGTAAAAACAATTTTTTAGAAGACCTTCTATTGCTCAAATCAAAAAGTGTTGAACTAACGAAAGTTAGATAACACCCTGGGTCAGAAGCAAAAAAATTACAGCTCAAACCGACCTATAGATATTTTTCACGAATTTTTACAGCGAAGCACAAAAATTTGTTTCGGGACAGCAACTTTCCCAAGCATTACTTCTCTCTCACTAGAGGTTATTTCTTGGCACAAAAACCACACAAAAATGATAAGGAGAGGTTATTACTGAAGCAATAACTTCCAAGACTCAACTAAAACATTTGGGTTATCTCCCAATAAGTACTTTTCTTTAACGCCTTTAAGTTAGGCATGATAGTTTGAGAAGATGCTCACATAAGAAATATAAATTGAAGTAAAAGAGAGCATAGAGAAGCAAAGTCAAAGCACATTTAAGTCTAACCCATTTTCTATGCATAGGAATCTTGTAAAGAAACAATCATGAAAGCACAAAGCAACAAGCATAGGAAAGCAAAACAAGTGCAACTTCAAGACTTTCAACATAAAGAGGGGAAACATAATATTGTTGAGACACATAAAACCAAGTTTCCCTCTCTCATAATAACTTTTAGTAGCATCATGAATAAAATTAACAATATAACTATCAAATAAAACATTATTATCATGAGCCACATGCATATAATAATTATTACTCTCCACATAAGCATATTCATTCTTATTAATTGTATTGGGAGCAAATTGAACAAAATAGCTATCATTATTATTCTCATCACCATAATCATCAAATATAGGAGGCATATTGTAATCATATTTAATTTTCTCCTCAATAGTAGGTGGACTAAAAATATCATATTCATCATTATAATCATCATATATTGGAGGTTTTGTATAATCATAAGCAAGGTTCAAAAAAGCGCTAAGCGCTGAGCGAGCGTTTTCTGACCGCTTTTTCACACAATGAAGGCTTAAGTGCTAAGCGCACGCTTAAAGCGCAATTAAGCGCTTAAGCGGACTGATCGTTCGCCCTCCGCTTAGAGCTAAAGCGTGCTTAAGCAAGCTTAAGCGTATGCTTAAAATAACATTGATCATAAGCAATAAAATAGCTATCTTCCAAAGCTGGGTGATGGCCCAAAATATATCAAGCTCGTTGGGGAACCCCAAGAGGAAGGTATGATGAGCACAGCAGCAAGTTTTCCCTCAGTACGAAACCAATGTTATCAATCCAGTAGGAGCATGGAAACACCCCAAAGGTGTTGCTAGCTGAGCCTTGGCAGGGCTCACTACCAGTGCTAGTAGCAACGTGGAGACCCGCACAACGCAACCACAAAACTCTGTCCCCAACTTGCGATGAGGTTGTCAATCTCACCGGTTTTGCTGAAAACAAAGGATTAAACGTATCGAATGGAAGGAAGTAATAGTTTGCAGAAAGTAAACACAAAGCAGTAAACAATTTGATTGTAGATTGAAAGTAAAAGAAAGGACCGGGGTCCATAGTTCACTAGAGGTGGCTCTCCTTAAGATAGATAACATGCTGGGTGAACAAATTACAGCGGGGCAATTGACAAACATCGAAAAAGCATAGACGCATATAGTAATCATCTTGACTCCTTTGAGATTCGATTGGGCATTACAACATTATACATAGACCGCCATCCAACTGCATCTATGACTAATAATCCACCTTCAGGTTATCATCCGAACCCCCTCCAGTATTAAGTTGTAAGCAACATATTATTGCTTTATGAATTGCGTGTAAAGTAAACAATACGATTGTTCTATGAACAAAGGATTGTTGTTTTCTCCCTAGTAGCAACAGCACATCTAGTACCTTAGAGATTTCTGTCACTTCCCTAGATTACCAGAGGCATGAACCCACTATCGAGCATAAATACTAACTCTTGGAGTTGCTAGCATCTACTTGGCCAAGATAGCTACTAACAACGGAAGCATGCAAGATCACAAATAACAAAGACATGATAGAATCAATAATCAATCTGAAATAGCATCTCAATATCCATCGGATCCCCGCAAACACAACATGCAGAATTACAAATAGATGATCTTGATCATGAACGGAGCTCACAAGATCTAAACATGATAGCACAAAGGAGGAGAACCAACCATCTAGCTACTACATGGACCCGTAGTCCAGAGATGAACTACTCACGCATCACACCGGAGGCTTGCATGATGATGAAGAAGGCCTCCAGGGTGAATTCCCCTCTCCGGCAGGGTGCCAGGAAGAGCTTCAGATCCCTCCCGATCTAGGGATGAAGATGACGGCGGCTACAGACTCTTTCGTGGAATTTTGATCGGGTACTTAGGGTTTCCGTATCAGAGGCAATATATAGGCGGAAGGAGAGGCCGAGGGGATGCCTGGGCTGGCCACCCCACCCCCTGGCACGGGCCAAGCCTGGCCGCGCGGCTAGGTGGTGTGGCCACCCTCTGGCCCTTCTCCGTCTCGTATTCTGGCTCCAAGTGTCCCTCGGTAAAATAATAACTTCGGCTTTTGTCCCGTCCAATTCCGAGAATATTCATTTTCTGACTTCCTGGAACCAAAAACAACAGAAAATGGGCAGCTGGCACTGTGGCTCTTGTTAATAGGTTAGTCCAAGAAATCATATGAAAAGTACTCCAAAGTGTGGACAAAACATAAGAAAGTAGATAAAACCAAGCATGGAACATCAAAAAGTATAGATACATTTGCAATGTATCAACATCCCCAAGCTGAAGTCCTGCTCGTCCTCGAGTAGGTAAGTGATAAAAAGAAAGAATAATTTTTGAGGTGACATGCACCATCATAAACTTGATCAAAGTATTTGTAAAACATTCAAAGCTGGGATCATAGTACTTCAATCATAACATGAAAGACAAAGTTCTAGCAATAAGACAAAGAAACTATGATGCAACATGAAAAGGCACAAACAAAAGATTCATGAATAACAATGCTTTGCAAGACGTTTGTTTGTTTCACATAAAGAAAACATAGCATAGTAGTATTCATCTTGTCCCTCATAGAGTAGAAAATATAAATGCATAGGACACCTTCAAAGTTCATAAGAGTGACTAGATACAAATAGTTTAAAACAAGCAATATCAAGGTATGCATCAATCAACTAGTCTTGGGACAGTGCACATAGAACTAAGAATGGCCACTATGTCGCGAAATTTCCAACAACTTTGTAGTTGAAGAGTTTTCCGTTTGACGCTGTCTTCGACCCGAAACATGACCATCTTCAAAAAGAGTTCTGAGACAGATTTCTGCAAAATCCCAATTTGACTCCAACAAGGTTTCCACTTGTATTCTTGGTAATTCCTACACATCAAAGTGAAAACAAGAACGTTGTGCACTTTTGAAACTATTAGTAGGTTAGTCCAAATAAATCATAAACTTTATATAAAAAGGAGTATAAAAAGCATATTATTAGCATAAAACCATCAAAAATTATAGATACATTATGGATGTATCAATGGACATGTTCCTGTTTCGAGACGGTCTAATTATTTGGATTGAAGAAAAAAGAGCACATATCAGATCGTCCATGCAGCCAGATCAAATCGTGACTCAATATACACTCCTGATACTTCACGTGAAATCCCAAGACTAATTAAATCCAAGCAAGCAACGTGAAACAGTGCGCGTTGAGGCCTAGGTCTATTTCCTTGGTTGATCGTACGAAAAGGAACCAAAAAAAGAATCAATCAAAGCTTGTCATATGACATGGAGACGACTACACCCACCACGACGGCCACGTCCGCCACATGAGTCTAGCCGTGGCTCGACTCCATCTGCCGCGACTCCGAAAGTGGGTCAACTCCTCCCGCTCACCTGTCGTGTCTACTTAGTCTGCTGGATGGACTACTCGACCGTCGCGTTGACTCCACACTCGAGGGCTGCAATAACTCTGTCGTGCGACCCAAATGCAGTCTCCGACTCTAGTGACTCGGGGGCTCCCTCGGCTGCGGCGACCCGCTGCATTCTTCGGATACGGCGATCTTCGGATACAGCAATCGCTACCGCCATCGGCCCCGAAAAATCGCTATTGCTTCGACCTCTTCCACCATGCGACTGGCTGGCGTGCTGACTCCGCCGCGCGACCCACTATAATATTCCGTTGCGACAACACGCTTTCGCCATCGGCTTTGGCGACCCGCTGTCGCGTTGACTCCGGTCCACCGCATCGGCTCACGAATGTCGTCTTGACTCCATCAACCACCCCGACGCTACACTCGGGGCTCCTTTGGATCCAGCGACCCGCTGTGGTCTTCGGATCCACTGGCCGGATGCGGTCTTCGGATCCAGCGACTCGGGGGCTCCCTCGGCGCCGGCGACCCGCGGCTACTTCGACTCCATCCGCTGCGCGACTCTACGCCCGGGGGCTGCGCCTACCCGTGCATGCGTCAACTCGCTAGCGCCACTGGTTCTGATGACCCGTGATGTCTACGCACTTATATTCTTGTAGACAGTTGTTGGGCCTCCAAGTGCAGAGGTTTGGAGAACAACAGCAAGTTTTCCCTTAAGTGGATCACCCAAGGTTTATCGAACTCAGGGAGAAAGTGGTCAAAGGTATCCCCTCTCAAGCAACCCTGCAATCAAGATACAATAAGTGTCTTGTTTCCCCAACACACCCAATACACTTGTCAGGTGTATAGGTGCACTAGTTCGGTGAATAGATAGTGAAATACAAATGGTATGGATAATTATAAGCCCTCTCAAGCAACCCTGCAATCAAGATACAATAAGTGTCTTGTGTCCCCAACACACCCAATACACTCGTCAGGTGTATAGGTGAACTTGTTCGGCGAATAGATAGTGAAATACAAGTGGTATGGATAATTATAAGTGGTAACAGTGCTAGAAAATAGCTTGATGGCGTGGAAGAGACTAAAGGCAAACTGAAATAAAGATGGCAGCAAGCAAACATGTAACAGATCTAGTTGCAAACGAAGTTTCAATGTTTAGAAACAAGGCCTAGGGATCATACTTTCACTAGTGAAGACTCTCATATAAATATATTCTCTTTATGATACTACTCTGAACTAATCTCCGGTTGGACACTCTAATCCATGGTAGGCTATAACAGCACTCCTCAAAGTTCGTATTCCCCATCTAGATTACCCCACACTGTCACCTTGAGAACTAGATGGTTCCAACAAACACCACGATTTCATAGAAACATCCAACTCCAAATATAACTCATAACAAGTATTTGTAATCTCTAGCCTAAGTGCCACCATGGTGTGCATGTTGTCACTTTCACACACATGGGGAGAGCAGAGATCTATTAAAGCACTTGAGTAGCAAGGTAGATCTACTTGATTACAAAGCTCATGATCACAATATGATCATGCATAGAGAGAGAGAGATGAACACATAGCTACCCGTAGAACCCTTAGCCTCGAGGAAGAACTACTCCCTCATCATCATGGGAATCAGCAACGACAATGGAGATGGTGGTGGAGATCGATGGAGATGGCTTGTCAACACCCGGATTTTTAATCCCAGATGCCCGTTATGCCATACCTCGCAATCCCAGGATTGCCATTTTTGCGAGACATAACGGATTGGATATCATAGTACATCATCCATTACAAACCATACATAAGGTTTTACACAAATAAGGATCTCATGATCTAGTCTTTAATACAACAAGCAGCGGAAATAAACGATAGCGTAGCGGTGGGGTCCATCTTTAGGGGCACAGGCAATGCTGACGAAGGCAGATAGTCCTAGTTATCATAGCCGTCCTGTTGACCATCATCTTGATAATCTCCTTCATAATCTGGCCATGATAATAGCCAGGGACAAAAGCCATGAGTACTCTTTAAGTACTCGCAAACTACTACTAGCAAGGAGTATAAATCTAAGTTAAAGTGCTGAATCTAAGTTAACTATCAAGTTAAGTTTGAAACCTAAGCTGAGTTCAGAAGCAAAGAAAGATAAAATAAGGTTCTAGAATCACTTAAGTTGGGAAGCAATTATCATCAACACAACCCTGTTGTGGTCAAGTCAAAGTTCATCATTTGTTTCAAGTTATTTAGAAAACATCTGACAACGAAACAGTATGGCCATTCCAACTGTCCATAACCGCGGACGCGGCTATTCGAATAGTTTGACACTCTGCAGAGGTGGTACACTTTCACCACAAGATTCGATACATCTGTCAGGGATAACCCTGAATCATCATACTTAGTATGCAGATAATCAAACATAACATTCCCTTTACACACCCTAGTACAAGCACCTCTCCTATGAGCATGGCCTCCCAACCATGACCATCAGTCATCTTGGGCACTGCATAGGTGGACAACATTGAGAGGTAGCCTCAGCTCAAACCTCTCCCGTGAGGGAACTAATACTAATGCATATAAATTTCCAGCTAAGCCTTACCCAATTCAGGTAATGTGGTTGTACGGTAAATTTGGAATGGTATCGCATCCGAATCCAACCATCAGTTTTATAAAAGGGTTAAGGCTCATGCCTCGTCATTTTCATCATCATAAACCAGTTGTGTTTCTCAACACATGTCAAAACATCTCAATAGAATGACTCATCATTCCAAGGTTTTCATAATTCATTTTCACCAAGTATTCCCATCTAGAGTGACTCAAGTTTTTGATCTATACTAAGATACTAAGTTAAGAGTGTTCACTAAGGTGGAAGTGATGGGTTCAATCTCCTGCCATAGAGTGACATCTAAAGGTTTCTAAGTAGGTCAAGTTTTATACTTTTTATGCTACCTTCAAAATTAAGTAAAGAACTTTGTGTAAACTAAGGGAGGTAAAACTTGTCAATAAGACTTGGGGTACTAATAGTTAAAGGGGTGTGATCAAAGCCTGCTTAAGGCATCTTTGCTAAACCATCTAGTTTAATTCTAGCCTGCTAACAATAGCTTGCCTTGGTTGGTGTAGTGGTTGAAGTTTTCTTCTTCTTCTTCTTGGTAGAACTCCTCCTCCTCGAAAGCTTGGTCGGTACTAGCGTCTATAAATACATAGGGAGTGCACAATCACCAAACAGTACTTAACTAGGCTAAGTAGCATTCTAAAACACACATTTGATGATCTATTATCATCACAAACATCACAAGTTTTAATTCAATAGTTTCATCCTTTTTATTTTAGAAAAGTAATTTCTACTCATTGAAATATTAACTAAAATTTTAATATTCACCACCAAAATATGGGATCATGTGGACACATGTCCTCACCACATATTCTAACATGTGGGAATGATATTTAAGGGTTGGATCAATATTACTTTGGTTTAAGTTCATTATTTAATGATTTAAAGTGACTAGAAATGCCTATATAGCATTATTTTGGTACTAGTCCAAAGTCACTGCATGTCAACCTTAATATTATTACATGGTTAGATAGATATGATGAAATGTGATTTTTGAGAGTTGGAATCAACTCAAAAGCTAACTTGGTTGATTTTATAAAAATGTTGCAAGTTGCAAAAGCTTCTGTTTTGTTATTTTTATTAGGAGAGATCTATAACTCTAATTGAATTAAATCCAACGGGCTTGGATAGATCATTTTAATACCTTTCAGACAAAATTGGGTTCATACAATTTGGATCTAGAAAACTCTCTGAATTGAATTTTGAAATAGGGGACAGAAACTATATTTAACTAAAAAAGAAAAACCAGATTTGAATCTATGGGCTAGCGCGGGAAAGGACTTGGGCCGGCCCAGTGGCGCTCCGCGACACGGGGCTCAGCTGACAAGGGGGTCCCGCTTGTCAGCAGCACTTAACACGTGAAACGGTACGCACGCTGTGGGCCGTAGGATTAGAAGCGAGATCAACGGCTGAGGGTCGTCGTCGACGACGAACAGGTCGCCGACGAGCTTGAACCCTAGCGGCTCGGTGGGGGTCTACTGGGGGCATACCAGGGCTCTAGCAGGGTCGGCGAGGCAGGCAAACGAAGTGGAAGATGATGGCGAGGCGAGGCGTGGTCACGACGGAGCTTGGGGCGGCCGAAATCAACGGCACCCTTCTCCTCCAGAGGCGGCGGCTCCGGCTCCAATTCCGGTGAGCGGCTACTCCACTTGCTCCGGCTAGAGGTGGGTGAGGTTCAAAGAGGTGAGGGGAGTGGAATGGTGTGAAGAAGAATGGCTGGGGAGGGCTCCTTTTATAGGCCCGACGGTGAGACCGAGCGGGATGGGCAGTCGATGGTGGCTACATGGCTACGGCGAGCTAGCGGCATGGCGGGGGATGGCGATCGATGGGCGGTTCCCTGGCGGTGCTCTAGGACTTAAATGCGGCCGTAGGGGCGGTGGCATGCGGTCTGGGCGAGGTGGTTCTCTGCGCGACCGAAGCGGCGGTGTCCACGGTGAGCGGTGGCTGTGAGGCTTTGGGCGGCGAACGGGGATGTCTGGGGTGTTCTCCAGGTCGAGGCGGAGCGGCGGGCGCGGGATGCGGTCGAGCGGTGGCGTGTGCACGTGTGCCGGGTGCGGCGCACTGGCGTGCTCTCGGCCTGGTGCGGTGGCACTGGGCGCGGGTTGTGCTCGGTGGTCCACTGCTGCTCTTGGCTCGGGCAAGGGACAGGGAGTGGCGGTGAGGTGCTGGCTACCTCCTAGACATGGAGAGAGAGGGGGAGGTGGTCGGCTGGGGTGAGGGCAAGGTTGGCCGGCGAGTTGGTGCTCGGCATGGCTTGGCCTTTCCACTAGGGTGTAGGGGATGGGGTGGTAATGGCATGGTTTGATCAAGTGGAGACAGAGGGAGTGTTTTGTGGTCAATTGGGTGGCAAAACCCTGTAGAAACAGTGAGCTAGCTAATTGTGTTTGATTCTGCCTGCCATGTGTTTGATGAAATGGCCACAAGAGAAAAAGTTTTAAATTTTGAGTTCAAAATTTTTGAGTGATGTCCACTAGTGATAGGTAGTCTCTGGTTGTAAGGGTTCTGAAAATGGAGCTCAAAAAGATGGTGTTTGAAATAGGCGTGATCTATGCATATGCATTTGATTCAATTTTAAACTGTCATTTAAAATAGTTAACAGAATGTCTTTAGCAGATCCAAAGGTGGGCCTTGGTACCTCATTATGTGTACTAGCAAGGGGTGCAAAGATCAAGAATTGTTTCTGTTAAGAATTGAGTACTAGGAATAGCCAAAGTAGGCATGAGAGTTAAATTTGCCAAAATGACCATTCCTTCTTTTTAATTCTTTTTTATTTGATTTTCTTTAGGAAAAGTTTGGGAATGATGTAGATGAGGTTTAAATCACCTAAGAAACATTTTACAAGCATTGGATCAATCAATCATGGCAATTCAAACAACTCCTATTTTAAATGCACACATATATGAATGCTTTCATTTTAAATTTGGAAAAGTTTTTGTTAACCCTATTTTTTGGATGATTTTATCTTGATAAGCTTGGATTAAAGTTTTGGGATGTTACATGGCTCTGGGGCACTTCCCCGTCCCGGCAGGGTGCCGGAACAGAGACTTTCTGTCCCCTGAATCTCCCCTTCGGTGTTGATGGTGTTGTGGAACTTTTCGTGGCTGTATGATGGATGATTTAGGGTTTTTGCATCGGGAGGCATCTTATAGGCGAAGAGGCAAGGTCGGTGGGCAGCCAGGGGGCCCACACCCTCCCCTGGCACGGCCAGGGGGACCCGCGCCTAGGGGTGGTGTGGCCACCCTGTGGCCCCTCTCCGTCTCGTCACCTGGCTCCGTGAGTCTTCCGGTAAAATATCAACTTTGGCTTTTGTCCGGTCCAAATCCGAGAATATTGATTTTCTGACTTTCCTGGAACCAAAAACAGCAGAAAACAGGCAACTGGCACTGTGGCATCTTGTTAATAGGTTAGTCCAAGAAAGCATATAAAAATACCTCAAAGTGTTGACAAAGCAAAGCAAAGTAGATACTAAACAAGCATAGAATATCAAAAATTATAGATACGTTTGCAACGTATCAACGTCCCCAAGCTTAACTCCTGCTCGTCCTCGAGTAGGTAAGTGATAAAAAGAAAGAATAATTTTTAAGGTGACATGCACCATCATAAACCTGATCAAAGTATTTTTGTAAAACATTGATAGCTGGGATCATAGTACTTAAACATAGCATCAAAGATAAATTTCTAACAAT
Source organism: Avena sativa (assembly GCA_916181665.1). NCBI lineage: Eukaryota > Viridiplantae > Streptophyta > Magnoliopsida > Poales > Poaceae > Avena > Avena sativa. Next base: position 618,271,377 of record OV702288.1, on the reverse strand, counting down.
AAGACATAGCAACTATGTTGTAACAAGAAAAGGCACAAACAAAAGATTCATGAATAATAATGCTTTGTAAGACGTTTGTTTGTTTGTTTCACATAAACAAGACATAGCATAGTGGCATTCAGCTTGTCCCTCATAGATTAGCAAACATAAATGCATAGGACACCTTCAAAGTTTATAAGGGTGACTAGATACAAATAGTTTAAGAACAAGCAATATCAAAGTTATGCATTAATCAACAAGTCTTGGGACAATGCACATTAGACTAAGAATGGTCAGTATGCTCTCTCAATAGGTGCATAAAGATAGAAGGTGGAGACTCAATATAAAAGTGGAAGAAAGGCCTTCATAGAAGGAAGCAGGGATTCAAGTTTCATAAAGAGCTTCCAAAAATTATGGTACTTACTAGCTTTCAGCTCTCATTGCTCCTATCATAAGCATCTTGAAGTGATTAAGGTTAAAGTGAAGAAACTATGGAGTATATGATTGACAAAGTATAAGTTGGAAATCTCATGTCCCTTGAATATGAGGGTCGCTCCTCATGCTACTCAAGTTTAGTCATCGGTAAGTTCTTGTCATAGTAAGTACAAGTGTATCATAGAGAACCGCCAACAGGGTACCTCTTGCCCGATGATACGGAAGAATCCCCATATCAAAATGACAAGGCAATCAGATAACGAGCATCTCAACAATCTTCTTATTGACCATGGGAAAATGGTGCTTTTTCTCTCTTTCCTCTTTTCTCATATCTCTTTTTTATCTCTTTTTTTATGATAAGAATGCTTCATAGACAGCTCATTATGGTTACGCTGTAGGTTTCCACCATAACAGCATGGATTAGACCGGCGGCCCAGGACATACATAACTCCATGGACTTACAAGCTCCCCTTTCATTTCACACCGACGACATCCATAGACAAAACAACATGATATCAACTAGGTACAAAGTACAAGTGCAATGTTGAAAGCGTTCCCCATGATAGTATGGTTCTGCTAATCCCCAACATATAAGTGCAAGCATATACAACATGGACGACACAATGGTTCAAGTTTATTAAGGGCAAGAAAAGTAAAGTGTGCCATCAAGTTTATGAGAGCTTTAATCACTAGTTTTCTCATAATAAGTTTAATTCGGAAGGTAGATAAAAGCATGAATATACTTGGAATAGCAAATCATAATAGGTAGGTATGGTGGACTCTTTGGAATATCTTGGTTTTAGGAGTTTGATGCATGAGTGGAACTCAAACTTGGTTATGGAGGCTAGCAAAAGACTGGGAGCGACCAACTAAGGGAGCAATAATGGCCATAATCATGCAGAGCGACAAAACATCGTTAATCAAAGCATAAAGTGATATTACAAGTCGAAAACTAAAGGATCATAAAGGCTATGGTGACTTGGGATAGTCATAACATGGTGTGAGCATGCGCCAAATCAACCCAAATAAAGCATCAAAGGAGAATACCACAATACTATGCTTTAATATGCTAAAACAACGCATGATTATTCCAAGGCACATTAAGCAATCTCAATTGTTTATAACGTGTCATGCTACAGCAAACATCACTAAGCATAAAGCCAAAACAATATCAAGCATGGCATGACAAAGCATGGGCCACAGTCAAAAACAAGCTCTCTTTACCACTTAAGCATGAACTTTCCTACTCTTTTCCAATCAAAACCAAACTATTTGAAAACCAATGTATGAAAGCGGGGGTCCAACCAATTTATTCAAGCAAACTAAGAAAACCAAAAACAAAAAACGAAGACGCTCCAAGAACAACACAACTGTGCATGAAACAATAAAAATGAAGTGTTTGCAAGAAACCTGGGATTTTTATTGATGAAGAAGGGGATGCCTTGGGGATCCCCAAGCTTTGACGCTTGTACTTCTTGGATATTTCTTGGGGTGACGCACGTGGCATCCCCAAGCTTGAGCTTTAGTCCATTATTCATCTCATTACATCATTCTCTCCATACACCTGAATTTTTTTCCTTCATACAAAACTTCACACAATCTTTATTAGCAACACTAGTGCACTCAAGATAATAAGTTTTTGGGTTCAGTTTTAACACCAATAAAACTTCAATTAAAACACAAGCTACTGTAGCACTTCCCTCAAAAATCTCGATTCCCCAAAGAGAACCCAAAAAGGAATTAACAAGAAGCAAATGCAAATAATGGCAGAAATCTGTCAAAACAGACCAGCAGGTAAAAACCAATTTTTTTGAAGACCTTATGTTGCTCAAATTGAAAAGTGTTGAACTAACCAAAGTTAGATAACAACCTGGGTAAGAAGCACAAAAATTCACGTCTCAAAACGACATACAGAGAATTTACGTAAATTTTTACAGTGAAACACAGAAATCTGTTTCGGGACAGCAACTTTCCCAAGCATTACTTCTCTCTCATTAGAGGTTACTCTTGGCACAAAAAGCAAATAAAAAGGATAAAGAGCGGTTATTACTGAAGTAATAACTTCCAAGACTCATCTAAAACTTTTGGGTTATCTCCCAATAAGTACTTTTTAGCGCCTTTAAGTTAGGCATAATAGTTTGAGAAGATGCTCACATAAGAAACATGAATTGAAGTAAAAGAGAGCATCAAGAAGCAAATTCAAAGCCCATTTAAGTCTAACCCACTTCCTATGCATAGGAATCTGGTAAAGAAACAAGTCATGAAAGCACAAAGCAACAAGCATAGTAAAGCAAAACAAGTGCAACTTCAAGACTTTCAACATAAAGAGGGGAATTTAATATATTGAGATGCATAAAACCATGTTTCCCTCTCTCATAATAACTTTCAGTAGCATCATGAATAAAATTAACAATATAACTATCACATAAAACATTATTATCATGAGCCACATGCATAAAAGAATTAATACTCCCCACATAAGCATAGTGATTCTTATTAATTGTAGTGGGAGCAAATTCAACAAAATAGCTATCATTATTATTCTCATCACCATAATCATCAAATATAGTAGGCATATTGTAATCATAATTAATTTTCTCCTCAATAGTAGGTGGACTGAAAATATCATATTCATCATTGTAATTATCATATATTGGAAGTATAGTATCATCATAAGCAATAGAATAGTTATCTTCCAAAGTGTGTTCGTTTGTAAACATATCATTATTGGAAGGAACATGGATAGCACTAATAGTACAGTAAGTATTAATATCATCATTTTCAAAATTGGTACCGAAGAGAATTTCAATATCAAAAGTAGTGTGCTTTTCCCAATCATGATCACTACTATAGGTAATAGGCATAGGAACATCATCGAGTTCAGACTCATGAAAAACTATAATAGGAGAACCATGCTTAGGGGAAAATACCGTTTTGTCTCTCCTTTTACTCCTCCTTTTCTTCTTCTATTTAGGAGGGAGAGGCTTGAAAGGAAGCTTCTCCATATACCCTGGTTCATTGTTAGAGACAATAGAAGAAACTTTGGAGGATTCCTCCTTTTCATTAATAAGACCAAAACACATATTAGTCATGTCATATTTTGGTAAGATCTCATCTTTTAGGATATTTTGTATGTAAGTATTTGTGTGGCAATTATCAACACAATAAAGATGATAACCATGCAGGACACTATTCATATCAAAATCACCCATATCTACCAAAGAAGATTTTCTTGATAATTCTTCACACCCCAAAAATAATGTAAGTTCATCATGCTGATTAGGAGTGATCATGTCATCACAATACAAACTTGCAGTACTCATTGGATTAGAAGGGCTATTATTATGGCCTGAGCATTGAAAATTGAAATGACCCACTTCAAAGCAAAGTTCACAAATAAAAGGATAGAGGGCACAAACTTTTTTACCAAGATCATTTAGAGCCCTATACCACGTTCTAGTTTTATCATTCCTGTGGGTGATAAAATATTCTTCTTCAATTGGACTATTCTCACAAGGTCTATGTATTCCAAAAAAATTAACATGCTTATAAGAAATAGTACTTTCAGAGGTTTGAGCATGTTTATTGCTATCATTAATAACTTGAAAGGCTCATGATACATGTCCCATTTTTATTTAGGAGCATTAATATGAGAAGAAAAGGCTCTAAAACAATCAATAAGAATTTGAGGATCAAGACCATATTTAGCACTAAGCTCTTGAAAATCAGCAGTTTCAGCAAAAGACTTAATGCAATCATACTCATAGTTTATACCTGGTTCTTTACCTTTCTTGTTATCCCAATCTTCGGTATTGCTTTGAATTGTTTCAAGAAGATCCCACTTAGCTTTGACCTCCTTACTTTTGAAGGATCCTTCTAAACAAGTATCGAGATAGTCCTTGTAATGTCCTGAAAGCCTTGCATAGAAATTATTAATAACAATATTACCGGGGAGCTCATGAATGGGACATTTGAGCATTAGTGACTTCAATCTCCCCCATGCTTGGGCAATACTTTCTCCATCATGTGGATGAAAATTATAAATGTAATTCCTATCTTTATGAATTTCATGAGGAGGATAAAATTTAGAGTAAAAGAGAGATTCAAGTTCCTTCCACTCCAAATGATGAGGATCATCTAGTGGCTCATACCACTCTCTTGCTTTGCCCTTAAGTGAAAAAGGGAATAGCTTCCTCTTAACTTGGTTCATTGAAATACCTGCACACTTGAACAACTCACATAATTCGTGTATAAAGAGTAAATGATCACCAGGATGGACAGTTCCATCTCCCAAATAATAGTTGTTCATAACACGTTCAACAATTTTTATAGGTATTTTAAAAGAGATGCTTTCAGTATGTGGATTTAAAATATCACAAGTATCATTATAATTACCACATATGGGAGATAAAGTATCATCAGAGCAAATTTTCTTCTTTAAAGCTGGGGAACTAAAAAGATCATTTTCATAAAAACTAACTTCCCCAAGCTTAGATGTTTCCATAGCATTAGTAACAAAGATGTTCAAAAGATTCATACTAATAACATTGCTATTAGCATGCAAAGAAAGTTCCATGGGTTTTTTAATTTTCTTTTCAGACAATTCATGTTCTACATTAGGAAAAATACTAAAAAGCTCTCTAATTTTGTTGTTGTTTTCCATTAAGCCTAACTAGTGAAAACAAGAAAAAAAAGACAAAATTGCAGAATCTAAAGGAAATAACTTCGAGCACTCACACTGGAGGATGTGAGTACCTTTTACCTTACCTCCCCGGCAACAGCGCCAGAAAATAGCTTGATGTCTACGCACTTATATTCTTGTAGATAGTTGTTGGGCCTCCAAGTGCAGAGGTTTGTAGAACAACAGTAAGTTTTCCCTTAAGTGGATCACCCAAGGTTTATCGAACTCAGGGAGGAAGTGGTCAAAGGTATCCCCTTTCAAGAAACCCTGCAATCAAGATACAAAAAGTCTCTTGTGTCCCCAACACACCCATTACACTTGTCAGGTGTATAGGTGCACTAGTTCAGCGAAGAGATAGTGAAATACAAGTGGTATGGATAATTATAAGTGGTAACGGTGCTAGAAAATAGCTTGATAGCGTGGAAGAGACTAAAGGCAAACTGAAATAAAGATGGCAGCAAGCAAACATGTAACAGATCTAGTTGCAAATGAAGTTTCAATGTTTAGAAACAAGGCCTAGGGATCATACTTTCACTAGTGAACACTCTCATATAAATATATTCTCTTTATGATACTACTCTGAACTACTCTCCGGTTGGACACTCTAATCCATGGTAGGCTATAACAGCACTCCTCAAAATTTGTATTCCCCATCTAGATAACCCCACACTGTCACCTTGAGCACTAGATGGTTCCAACAAACACCACAATTTCATAGAAACATCCAACTCCAAATATAACTCATAACAAGTATATGTAATCTCTAGCCTAAGTGCCACCATGATGTGCACGCTGTCACTTTCACACACATGGGGAAAGCAGAGATCTATTAAAGCACTTGAGTAGCAAGGTAGATCTACTTGATTACAAAGCTCATGATCACAATATGATCATGCATAGAGAGAGAGATGAACACATAGCTACCCGTAGAACCCTTAGCCTCGAGGAAGAACTACTCCCTCGTCATCATGGGAATCAGCAATGGCGATGGAGATGGTGGTGGAGATTGATGGAGATGGCTCCGATGGCACTTTCTCGTCCCGGCAGGGTGCCGGAACAGAGACTTTCTGTCCCCCGAATCTCCCCTTCGGTGTTGGCGGTGCTGTGGAACTTTTCGTGGCTATATGATGGATGATTTAGAGTTTTTGCATCGGGAGGCATCTTATAGGCGAAGAGGCAAGGTCGGTGGGCGGCCAGGGGGCCACACCATGCCCTGGCGCGGCCAGGGGGACCCACGCCTAGGGGTGGTGTGGCCACCCTGTGGCCCCTCTCCGTCTTGTCTTCTGGTTCCGTGAGTCTTCCGGTAAAATATTAACTTTGGCTTTTGTCCGGTCCAAATCCGAGAATATTGATTTTCTGACTTTCCTGGAACCAAAAACAGCAGAAAACAGGCAACTGGCATCGTGGCATCTTGTTAATAGGTTAGTCCAAGAAAGCATATAAAAATACCTTAAAGTGTTGACAAAGCAAAGCAAAGTAGATACTAAACAAGCATATAACATCAAAAATTATAAATACGTTTGCAACGTATCAACCCGATGCGGTCTTTGGGTGCGGTGACCTGAGGCGGTATTTGACTGCTGTGGGACGTTACAGTCTTCAGATGCGGCAACTCGTCTTTACCACGCGACTCTGCGATACGCCGCATGACTCATCGTCGTGTTGAGTCCTTCAACCATGGCGACTATCGATAAAGCTAAGTTTTCCCTCTACTTAGAGCTGTTTTTTTAACTCGCACTTAATACACTCGAGGGCTGTGCCCTCCTCGAGTAACCAAATATGCCGTCGACTCCACGCACTCGAGCACCTCATACGCGACCGCCCGAGTAGCTGATTCTGCCTAATCGTCAAATCCTTGAATTCCGAGTACCTCGGCAAGGTACTAAGACTAAGGGTAATTAGGATAACAAAAAGGCCTCGCATACAATGCAAAAGTGTTGACTCGATTGGCACCAGAATTTTACTTTATAAGACAACAGGAAAATATTCTTTACAAGATACAAATACTTCACAATTCTTAATGTTTTATGCAGCTTACAAGGATGTCTAATGCGTCGAGCTATTCTATCGGGTCCTCCAACAAGAGTCGACAAAAGGATTGTCTACGACATACACTCAAGATCCGAGTCGAGTCCCTCCTTGTATGGTTGCATCGCTTGATGCTACACACATGCGATGCTGGCCGCCTACCCAATAGAAGTGACTGTGTCGACTTCATATGCATCGTCGACTCACCCGGTTAATCGCCGCATGACTCTACTACGTCTACCCCGACTGCATCGTCGACTCTTGGCTCCTTATGCGTGAGAAGCTGACTCGATGCACTTCCGGGTCAGTGGTTTCTCCTCGCATGATTTTCAAATACGACTGCAAGATACAAGACTCGAGTCTCTGCCCGAGTCTATGACTCCACCAGACACTCGGGGGCTACTCCAAACTGGAGAGCTGGACGCGGATATACAAGATCTTCGAGTGGCATGCTCTGAATCCTCAATCAAATCCAAGATTCGACTAAGGACTCGAGGGCTACTCCCATAGGGAGCGCTAGTCGCGCATTCAAAAAAGTGTCGGTGTTGATGGCATTCACAAGATCATCCGAAGTACTTCCGGATCATTCTGTCTATGCAACCGATGACTACAAGTTTCTACTCGAGTCTATGACTCGAACATACACTCAGGGGCTACTGCCATAGGGACCGCTAGTCGCGCACCCTATAGAAAACAAAAGATTCACGGTACTGTCCATTGTGTCAACTGCGTCCACAATGTCGACTCGCTTACAGCAATCGAATGCATTGGCGACTCCGCCCCACTTACATTGCAAAGTCGAGTTCAGAGACAACGTCTCCTTGGCCACCCGAAACACCTCCGCGGTGATAAATATTCGGATGTTGTGTCTACGACGCAAAGATAAGACCTACAGATCTAATATGATGGCCTGGCAACCGCATCCGTTGTGCTCTACCAGATATATACCGTGAAGAAAATACCAACAGATGCGTTTGGTACATACTTATAAACTGGAGTTCGACTCAGTAAGGCCTCCGCGGCATGAGTCGAACTACACCAGCAATTTCCGAATTCGAGTCCAGGGACTCGAGTTTGAGTAGGTGACGTTGTTTTTGCCCTAGAGAAATTAACTGGTTCCGATCCGTCGAGCGCACCAGGCACGTTTACCATCATCCCTATGAACTACTATAAAATCCGACTGACCCGATGAACTTCCGGGTGAAGTGCTTCGCACTCGATATAACTGTCAACTCCGAAATCCTAATGCAAGATCAAGACTTCTAAGTCTCCACCCGAATCTATGATTCGCATGGACACTCGAGGGCTACTGACATGGGTATGCCCAACAGGCACCCAACTACAACCTACATGGTGTGGCTCGACGGTAGGCCCACTCGATGAATTGCTAAGGTCCATGACGCCTATGACGACTCGAGTGGTATGAAGCCCATATGGACACGGACTCCCAAATTCACAATACAAGGGAGTCTCAATACTATAGTTTGAATCTAACTTTTAACCAACTCGTATTGGTACCTGAGACCTAGCCTCCCCATATATAAAGGCTAGGAGGGTCCAACGAGAAGGGCATCGCGACTCCAACAATACCCCAATAGACAGATCTATGACATCGCCACAATAGACAATAGATCTAGACATCGATATCTCGCACATACGCCAAATCCAATCTGCACGACACCGCCATCGGCAACTTTGTAATCCTTCGGATCATCATCAATCAAGAGCAGATAAGCAGGAGTAGGGTCCTCTACGAGGCCTGAACCTGGGTAAAACTTGTGTCCTTGTGTGCTTGTTTGCTAGCCGATCAAGATTTCCAGCGCTCCCTCCTTCTCCAAAACCTAAGTCCATAACAATGGGAATTGATGAGTTTAACCCTCATCAGTCGGTGTAGAAGTTATCCGCCGTGTCGGAGTAGACGAAGTGTCTGCAAGAAGAAAAATTGAGCATAGACTTGTGCAAATAAAAATTAGACTATGACTCTGGCGGCAAGGTCGTGGTGGACGAAGACGATGGTGGTAGTTGTCGATGGCGATTGAATTGTAGCGGTAGTCGATTTCGGGGATTAGACCTATATTTTCCGCTTGTATGAGTGCGACATCGCTCGTGGAGAAGAACTTGTTGGCATTGATGATGACCACGATTGGTGGTGGCAGCGACGATGTGGCGATGATGTGGTGTAGATGGTTGTCAGCGATGATGACCACAATTGATGAAGTTGTAGCCCTTTGTTGATGGCGAGACGCGTACTCAGGGACGTGCGTCCCGGTCGATGTCGACGAAGACAGCCCAGCGGGGTGATGACGTAAGGATGGAGCAGCCGACACAGCATGTGACCTTGGACGCCACGTGGAGCCTCCTTGGCACGATCGTTGGCGATGATTTGCCGAAGATGAGTCGACGCCGAGGTTGAAGTAGAGGCGTGTGATGACGAAATGCGGCTATAGACGGCGCAATCCGATCTATGATCGGCGAAAGAAGAAGAAACGCCGGTTAAGCGGCCGGTGAGAATTTTTTTCGAAGATCTAATCTACTATTGCATGGCCCCCGGCGGAGAAGGATCTCCCCGGGGACGGCGCGGCAGAAGCGGTGGTGGCTAAACCCTAGGCTGAGGAGCGACCCGCTCTGATACCATGAAAGATTGTGGAATATGAAACTATATTGATATTGCAAGAGGTGATTACATCGTGAGAACTTAGACTGTTTATATAGTACTAGAAGACTTGGGGGCAAGAAGCCTAATAGAGATAGAATTGGATTACAATATTGAACTACCAAATATGTCTAGTCGTAATATATTCTAACACTCCAGCAGTGAACTGTGTGGTCAATGGCACGGAATACACCAAAGACTACTACCCAGCCAATGTTATTTACCATAGATGGGACACCTTTCTGAAGACAATCACCGAGCCTCATACTGATGCAAGAGCTTGGTTTACCAAGTGTTAGGAGGCCTGTAGAAAGGATGTGGAGCGACCATTTGGTGTGCTCCAAGCTTGTTTTGCTAACATCAGGTACCCTTCTCTAACCTTGTCAACATCACAGATGGAAGTTGATAAATGCTTGCGTGATCATTGATGACCCACAAGTATAGGGGGTGTATCGCAGTATTTTCGAGGAAAGTGAAACCCAATTTATTGATTCGACACAAGGGGAGCCAAAGAATATTTATAAGCCTTAACAACTGAGTTGTCAATTCAGCTGCACCTGGAAACAATCTTGCTCACAACAGTTTACCAGTAGCAACAGTTTTGTAGTAGGAATAGTGAAGTAACAACAGTAGTAAAGTAAAGATAGCAGTAACAATAGCAGTAAACAGTGGGATTCGAGTGTGGTAGGCATAGGGATGGATGGACAGGCATTGCATGGACAAGACAATTCACATAGCAATCAGAACATAGGGCAATTGCAGATAAATAAGATAAAGCATCGAAGTACTAGATAATCATAGGCATGTGTTCCATATATAGTCATACGTGTTCGCAATGAGAACTTGCACAACATCTTTTGTCCGGCCAGCCCGTTTGCAGCGGGGCCTCAAGGGAACTACTAGCAATTAAGGTGCTCCTTTTAATAGAGCACCAGAGCAAAGCATTAACACTCTGTGAACACATGTGATCCTCACATCAAAGCCATTCCCTCCGGTTATCCCGATTTCTGTCACTTCCTAGCCATTGGTTCCGGACAACAACGTGTGTATACAACTTGGAGGTAAGACCATAAACAATACTATCATAATGAATCAATAACATGTTCATATCTGAAATCATGGCACTCGGGCCCTAGTGACAAGCATTAAGCATAACAAGTCGCAACAAAGTCATAAAGCACTAATAGAAGATACTAGGCACCATGCCCTAACAATCTGATGCCATTACATGAACGATCTCATCCAATCCCTACCATCCCCATAGCCTACAGCGGGGGATTACTCACTCATAGATGGGGGAAACATGGATGGTCGATGGAGAAGCGATGGTGATGATGATGGCGATGATCTCCTCCAATTCCCCATCCCGGCAGGGTGCCAGAACGGAGTTTCTGGTGCTGTTTCGTGCAATCTGGTGGTGGCGGCGGAGCGGAACTCTTTCTGGAAAAAGTTGAACCCCCCTGAGTTTTTAGGTCAGAAGGCAACTTATAGGCGAAGAGGGAGACCGAGGGGGTGTCTGGGGCGGACAGACCACCCCTTGGCGCGGCCAAGCCTAGCCCGCGTGGCCAGGTGGTGTGGCCTGGGCCCAGCCCCCCTCCGTCTTGTATTCTGGCTCCGGGAGTCTTCTGGTGAAATAGGATTTTTGGCATATTTTCCGGGATTTTTCCTGATAGTTGATTTTCTGCACAAAAACTAGACACCAAGGCAATTCTGCTGAAAACAGTGTCAGTCCATGTTAGTTGCATCCAAATCACACAAGTTTAGAGGAGAAACAATAGCAAAAGTGTTCGGGAAAGTAGATACGTTTTTGGACGTATCAACTCCCCCCAAGCTTAGCTTATTGCTTGTCCTCAAGCAATTCAGTTGAAAACTGAGTGCGATAAAAGAAACTTTCACGAACACATTTGCTTCATATGATGTATATATTCTCAGCATGTGATCAACTACTTAGACAATTCATAATAAAGGGTATGCAAGTAAGTTTACTTAATAGGCATTGCAAGCTATGAAGAGATTCCAACTTTAAAAATAATAAGTAGCATGAAGTATAAATATAAGCAACATTACAATGCTCATAACAAGGTATGATAGAGTGGTATCTCGCTTGACTTTTTATTGTGAATGCCAAGGCACCTCTGAAGTTTAGGTGAAGACTAGAAGTAAAGATGTCAAAGATACAAGCATCAAAGTCATAACACAAATAATCAAGTAATGAGACAGGCACAAAGAATGACAACTATGCTCTCAAGAAAGTGCTCATAGAATAAGTGGAGACTCAACAAGGAAATGAAAAGGTTTTGAATAATTTGAAAGGCTTCCAAATGCTGAAAGTTTGGTACTCATTAGCTTTGAGCTCTCATTGCCCTATCATAAGCATCTTTAATATGGTTAAGGTGAAAGTGAGGTCCAATCTGAGTTATATGCTTGATAGACTATAAACTGGAAATCCCATGTCCCTTGAGTACGAGGGACGCTCCTCATGCTACTCAACTTTAGTTACCGGTAAGTTCTTTTCATCATAAATACGTGCGTATCATAGAGAACCGCCAACAGTGTACCCCTTGCCCGATGATACGGAAGAATCCCCATATCAAAATGACAAGGCAAGTAGATAATGAGTATCTCAGCAATCTTCTTATTTACCATGGGAAAATGGTGTTTTTTTCTCTCTTTCCTCTTTTTTCAAATCTCTCTCTTTTTTTTCTTTTTTTCTCAATGGCTATCTCTCTCTTTTTTATAAGAAGAATGCTTCATAGATATCATTATGGTTACGCTGCAAGTTTCCACCATGACGGCATGGATTAGACCGGTGGCCCAGGCATTTCTCCCATTCCAGAGCTTGACCATAAAAGAGAGGCACTATTTCCTCCAATTCCAGAGCTTGGCCATTCTTCAGCAGCTTATACCATTCCTCAGCTCTTCCTTTCAGCGATAATGAGAATAACTTCTTCTTAACTTGATCTGTAGTAATACCTGCACACTTGAACAACCCGCATAATTCGTGTATAAAGAGTAAATGATCATCAGGATGGACAGTTCCATCCCCAACATAATAGTTATCCATAACACGATCAATAATTATTGTAGGTATTTTGAAAACATCATTCTCAGCAGGTGGTGGCTTATCTACTACCTTAGCAGTGGTAGTAGCATTACCAAATAAGAAACTCAGCGAATTATCCATAACGAAAATAAAGCAACTAGCAGAAGTAAACAATACTCACAGTAGAAGTTTCCTTTACCAGTTCCACTCTCCAATAGCGCTTCACTCCCCGGCAACGGCGCCAGAAAATAGTCTTGATGACCCACAAGTATAGGGGGTGTATCGCAATATTTTCGATAACTAAGAGTGTCGAACCCAACGAGGAGCAGAAGGTGCTGGCTAGTGGTATGGATCAGGAATTCTCTGCAAATACTTAGCAAGCGGATTTTTAGGGGTTTTCGATAAGGCAAGTAAACAAAGTACGAGTAAATAAAAGACAGTAGGAATAAATGCAGCAAGTGGCCCAATCCTTTATGCAGCAAAGGACAAGCCGGTTCTATTACTTAAGATGACCAAACGTTCTCGAGGACACATGGGAAGACTGTCAAGTGCTTTCGCTTCATATAGCTGATTAATCTTATCTAGCTTGCTAAGTGTTGTGTGGGTGAACCTGTGCTAATGTACCGCCCCATCCAAGACTAATACATACTTATGATTAAACCCCTTGCAAACATCCGTAAGTACAAGAAAGTATTTAAGGTAGAAACCTAACCACAGCTTTAAACTCTAAGACCCTTACGTGCCTTGTGCAATGGTTTCCTAACGGGGGTTCAGGTTTCTGTCACTCCGGCAACCCCTACGATTAGTAGCCAAATACACAATGCATTCCCCTAGGCCCATATAGGTGAAGTGTCATGTAGTCGACGTTCACATGACACCACTAGAAGAAGTACACCACAACCTAAATAACAATCTATTGAATCTTTCTCAACACAACTCCACTACTAACAACAAGACTTCTCCCATGTCCTCAAGAACAAAACGAACTACTCACAAGACATCATATGGATCATGATCAGAGATGGAATAATGATGTATAACAATCTGAACATAAACAATAATTCAATGGTTCACTCAATAGCATCAACTACAAAGAGTAATCAACACCGGGAAAGTTTCCCCTATGAACTATGCAAGATTCAACTCAATTGTTACAGCAATATGGAGATGGTGATGAGGGTGTTGATGGTGATGATGGTGGTGATGATGATGATGATCCCGATGAAGTACAGCTTGATGGTGGTGTTGATGGCGACGATCTCCCCTCTCCGGGAAGGAATTCCCCCGGCAGAAATCTGTCTGCCGGAGAGATATTTCTCTCTCGGTGTTTTCTGCCCCGTAGAGGCGGCGGAATCTTTCTATGGTCGCTCTCCGAGTCTTAGGGTTTCGGGAGGATGATATACGCCAGAGGGGAGAGGCTGGAGTGGGCCAAGGCGGCCACACCACCTCCAGACACAGCCTAGGCCTGCCCGCGCCATGGGGTGGTGTGGGCCCCCCGTGGCCCACCTCCACTCCATCTTCTGGCATCCTTAGTCTTCTGGAAAAATAGGATTTTCTGTATATTTTCCCGGATTTTCTGATCTTCGCGAATTTTTCCTCCAAACAGCACCTTTTCCATCAGAATCCTGACTGCAACGGTCCATGCTCCAAAAGTCATCAACCATGCAAAAATAGATGAAATAACATAAGTATCACCTCTCAATACGAAATATATCAATGAATAATAGTAAATTAAGACATAGAATAGTGATGCAAAATGGACGTATCACCTACACGAACAGGCTAAGCATGCCCACAATGATGAGTATATGTACAAAAATGAAAACAAATAGAGTTTGCTACTAGCCTCTTACCACACCTCAAGTTGTCATTAATCCTCATTATTTCCCTTCACTTGTGTGGCTTGAATAATAATATGAAACCAAATCCCATTGAGGACTACTGAACCCTGCAACAAAACTCACAAAACCAAAGAAGAACAACAAATATTTTTAGTGTTTTCGATTTTTAAAAGAAGAACCAAAAAGGAAGAACAAGCAATTTTTTTTTTGGGTTTTCGAATAGTTCAAACAAAGCAAAAAGGGAAAAACAAACCAAGGCGAAAAGAAAAAGAAGCAAACCAAAGAGAAACAACAGAAATATTTTTGGTCTTTTTGTGTTTTAGGAAGCAAAAGCAAAGAAAGAAAAAAAACTAAAAAGAGAACGAAACATGAATATACAAAGTACCGACGAAACATGATATGGAGATGAGTGCGATGTCGGCATACCTCCCCCCAAGCTTAGGCTTTTGGCCTAAGTGGGTGTCAATCCCAATATGGGTAAGGGTTCCAAGCAGACGGGTCATTGTAAGAATGATCGTAGTTAGGCCCATGGGACAAAGAAGAAGCTCCCCAATCATAAGTAGGCCGCTGATATGAAGACTCTCCCTCATTCGAAGGCTGGACCGAATCATCTGTGACCTCTCTCCTAGTACCCTGCTCCTGTTGGGAGAGCTCTCCCAAGTACGTATCAAACTCCTCTGTGAGGGACCATCCTACCCTGTTATCAAGGTTAAACAAAACAGGTGCAGGCAAAAGGACAACACGCTCGGACTTGCTCTTTCTCCAACCAGCTTTGAGAAAGGTTATTTCATAAGACAGCTCACTCAAATTAGCCCATGAGGAAACAAATTTATGTTGTATCATGGAATTAAGATCAAGCCTTTCTATGGGAAACTGTAGGTCTAGATGATGGGGCACTAAACCATGCAATACTAGTAAACGAGAAGCAATGAGGCCCCCACAAATTCCACCTTTCTCGCGGTTAGCAGCAAGACGGAAAGCTATCAAAGCACCCAAGTTGTAAGACATATCTCGTTTAAGAGCAGCAGAGATGAATGCTAGATCATAAGAGGATAACTTATTGGCAGTTTTCCTAGCAAGAACACACTTGGCAATAAAGTAGGCAAAGTAGCGAATGGAGGGAAGATGAATGTTACGGATTTTTCCACTCTCCTTCGAGAAGCTGCTCCCTTGGCAAATTTCTGCGTATAAATCCATGAGTGGTGCAGGTCGCTCTTTAATCCTTCTACATGATCCCCACTGAGGTACCTTAATAGCTGCACAAAAGTCATCGAGAGAAAGGTCGACAGCAATATTGTAAATTTTGTAGTGGACCATGGGGTTAGGCAAAGAGTAACTAAATTTAAAGTCCTGCACCACAGGCATGGTTAGCTTCACAAATTGACAAGGTTCATCTTCCAAAAAGTGCTCCAACCCTGCATTAGAAACCAAAGTGTGGAAATCCTGGAGAATTCCTGTAGCTCTCATGAATTCAGAGCATGGGTAAATGGAAGGAAAAACTTCCTCCTCCCGGTGAACCTTCATGACCTCAGGCACCCATAGTTCATGTTGGTTTAGTTGATGCTCATTCATCTTCTATTCTGAAATTTAAACACCTATTAAACAAGTGATTGCAAAGTGAAAATAATGAAGGGCACTACTCATAGGGACTTGTAAGAGGCCTAAACATGCATCAAAACTATATCTCTAAGCATCAAACATGCTTACAAGCTCTCATAACCTGTCACCTACAGCAGCAAAATACTCAAGATATAATCCACTAAACACAAATCTACTTGGACAAGAAGAGTTGTCACATACCGGAGAAGAAATGCTCCAAATTTCAGCAGCAAAGATGGGCTAAGCAAGGAGATCAAAAAATCGAGGGCAAGCATAGCAAGAATGCGATTTTGAGCAATGAACTAGTTTCTACTCGGGAGAGAGAAGAAAGTGGCAAGTGAGAGAGTGAGTGGAGGGCCAGGGGTGGCCCACACCATAGGCTGGCGCGCCCCAGGGCTGGCTGCGCCACCAGGTGGTGTGCCTGCCTGGTGTGCCCCTCTAGTACCTTCCAGGCACTCCTCTGCCCCTTTTTTCACGTAAAAATTTAATATGAATTTTCTGGAATTTTTCAAGCATAGATGAATGATTTTCTGACAGAAAAAGATTTTTTTGGAAATGATGCAATGACAAAACAAGGCTAGAACCACAAAAGTTCTAAGACACTCTAACATGCAAGCAACTAACAACAAAAAAGAAAACTAAACGAAAACAAAACTAAAATGGATAGAATAGAAGTAAGCGGAGATAATCATGGTGAAAACATTGTTTTGTTCAATGAAATCCTTTGTTAACAAGGTTGATCAGGTCTTGTTACCAAAACAATTTCATATGAGACAAAACTTTGTATTCCACTAATGATTATGTTACCTCAACTTTGATAGCAATGGTCCCAATCATAATAGTTTCAAAATTTTCTCTTGGTATGGGACAATATATTTCTCCAACTTGAATGCCCTCAACATGTTCAATTGAATTCAAACCATAAGTCCTATTAATCTTCTTGGGGAAATAGACAGTATGTTCCTTGTCATTAACATTGAAGGTTACCTTTCCTTAATTACAATTAATAACAGCTCCTGCAGTATTAAGAAAAGGTCTCCCAAGAATAATAGACATATTATCATCTTCAGGAATTTCAAGCACAACAAAATCAGTTAATATCAAGCAGTTATGAGCCACTTGAACAGGTACATCTTCACATATACCAACAGGAATAGTGGTGGATTTATCAGCCATTTGCAAAGATATATCAGTTGGTATTAATTTTTTGAGTTGAAGTCTCTTATAGAGAGAGAAAGGCATAACACTAGGTCTCCAAGTTTCTTAGGAACCTTACCATTAAAAGAATAATTAGCAAGCAAAGTGGAAATTTCTGCATTAGGGATCTTCCTTTTATTCGAAACAATATCCTTCATATACTTTGAGTAAGGAGGCAATTTAATAGCATCAGTCAAATGAATTTGCAAGAATAAAGGTTTCATCCACTCACAAAACTTATTATAGTGTTCATCTTCCTTTGACTTGTGTTTCTTATCAGGGAAAGGCATAGGTTTTTGGACCCAAGGCTCTCTTTCACTACCATGTTTCTTAGCAACAAAATCTTCTTTAGTGTATTTAGTATTCTTAGTATGCTTTTCAGGTTCTTCTTCAACGTTTTCTTCATTAGGAATATCATTGTCTTTATTACCACTTTCAGTTTCAGCATCAGAGATAGATATACTATTAGGATCTTTAGCAGGTTCAGAGGGTTCTACAATAGTTTTATGTTTCTTTTTCCTTTTATTACGAGTAGTACCACTATTTTCAGCTTGTTGAGAATCCTGCTCAATTCTTTTGGGACGCCCCTTAGGATATAGAGGATCCTGGGTAGCAGCACCACTTCTAGTTCTAATTTCATAAGCATGTTTTTCTTTAGCGGCGTTAACTAGCAAGTCTTTTTGCACTTTAATGAATTGATCTATTTGAGTTTGAACCATTTGAAAGTGTTTAATAATCATTTTAACATCATTAGAGGTTCTTTCCACAATATCTTTTAACTCAACAATAGCTCTAGTGTTTTCCATTAGATGATTTTGCACCCTTTTATTAAAATTATCTTGCTTAACAATGAAAATATCGAATTCTTCTAAGCATTGATCAGGAGGTTTAGAGTAAGGGATATCACCTTCATCAAAATGTTGGAGAGAGTGTACCTATAGTGGATGGATGGGGAATTGGCTTACATAATTCTTCTATAGGAGGTAAATTCTTGACATCTGCAGCTTTAATTCCCTTCTCCTTAAGACATTTCTTAGCTTCCTTCATCACTTCATCATTTAATTCAATAACTCCCCTCTTCTTTGATGTTGGAATAGGCACAAGAATAGTTGGTTCAGGTATAATTATTTCAGGTATAGCTGGTTCAGGAGGAGTCCGGTCTTCATAATTCTTGCTTATTTTAGCCATTAATTCCTCAGCTTCCTTGGGAGTCATATTCCTGAAAACACAATCAGCACAACTATCTAGGTATGTCCTAGATTCTTCAGTTAGTCCATTATAAAATATATCAAGAAGCTCATTCTTTGGTAATGGACTTCCAGCCTGTGCATGAATCAAAGCACAAAACCTTGCCCATGATTCATGCAATATCTCTTTTTCTCCCTGTTTAAAATCAAAAAGTTCTTGCAAAATAGCATGTCTAGCACTAGGAGGAAAATATTTCTCCAGGAAAGTACTAATCAAGCAATCAGGGCTATCAATAGATCCAGGAGGTAAATTACTAAACCAAGTTTTAGCTTCTCCTTTTAATGAAAAGGGGAAAATCTTAGCAACAAAGTAAGTACGTATCTTAATATCATCAGAAAACAAGCCACTCATGGTAGAAAGCTCAGTCATATGTGCTATTGCACTTTTATTCTTAGTCCCACAAAAAGGTTCTTTCTCAACAATAGCTATGTAAGATAGATCAAAAGAGAAATCATAATCTTTAACTTTAATGTTTATGGGAGAAGCAACAAACTTAGCAATAGGAGACAATTTGGGTCTAATAGTACGCCTCTCAAGGAGACTCTTAGCAGCGCTCCTATCATGGGTGTTTTTACATTCTTTAATAAATTCATCGGTCATCTCAACATAACCATCTTCAATATCATAACTCTCACTAGACTCAGGTGAACTAACAGGTGTAGTAGTGTCTTCATTAGGAGTTTCAGTATTTCCAACTATAGTTCTAGCAATCGTAGCATCTAGGAAAGGACCTAATGAACCACTCTTATCAAGCACAGTAGAAGAAGCATCATAAGTATCAAAAGTTTCAGATTCAGCAGTAGTAGCAGTGTGTGTAGCATGTGTATGTGGTGGTGTAACGAGCTTACTCATAACAGATGGTGAATCAAGAGCAACATAGGTATTTAGAACCGTACCTCTTCTTGTAGTGGATGGTAAAATAGGAACCTTGCCATCACGAGACTTACCCATGATGGATGGATAGTAGCGAACAATAGAGAATCCAAGTGAACTTGATAAATAAAGCTATGCTCCCCGGCAACGACGCCAGAAAATAGTCTTGATGACCCACAAGTATAGGGGGTGTATCGCAGTATTTTCGAGGGAAGTGAAACCCAATTTTTTGATTCGAAACAAGGGGAGCCAAAGAATATTTATAAGCCTTAACAACTGAGTTGTCAATTCAGCTGCACCTGGAAATAATCTTGCTCACAGCAGTTTACCAGTAGCAACAGTTTTGTAGTAGGAATAGTGAAGTAACAGCAGTAGTAAAGTAAAAACAGCAGTAACAATAGCAGTAAATAGTGGGATTCGAGTGCGGTAGGCATAAAGATGGATGGACGGGCGTTGCATGGACAAGACAATTCACATAGCAATCAGAACATAGGGAAATTGCAGATAAATAAGATAAAGCATCCAAGTACTAGATAATCTTAGGCATGTGTTCCATATATAGTCATACGTGCTCGCAATGAGAACTTGCACAACATCTTTTGTCCTACCAGCCCGATTGCAGCGGGGCCTCAAAGGAACTACTGGCAATTAAGGTGCTCCTTTTAATAGAGCACCGGAGCAAAGCATTAACACTCCATGAACACATGTGATCCTCACATCAAAGCCATTCCCTCCAGTTATCCCGATTTCTGTCACTTCGGGGCTATTGGTTCCAGACAACAACGTGTGTATACAACTTGCAGGTAAGACCATAAACAATACTATCATAATGAATCAATAACATGGTCATATCTGAAATCATGGCACTCAGGTCCTAGTGACAAGCATTAAGCATAACAAGTCGCAACAAAGTCATAAAGCACTAATAGAAGATACTAGACACCATGCTTTAACAATCTGATGCCATTATATGAACGATCTCATCCAATTCCTACCATCCCCATAGCCTACAGCGGGGGATTACTCACTCATAGATGGGGAAAACATGGATGGTCGATGGAGAAGCGATGGTGATGATGATGGCGATGATCTCCTCCAATTCCCCGTCTCGGCAGGGTGCCAGAACGGAGTTTCTGGTGCTGTTTCATGGAATCTGGTGGTGGCGGCAGAGCGGAACTCTTTCTGAAAAAACGTCGAACCCCCTTAAGTTTTTAGGTCAGAAGGCAACTTATAGGCGAAGAGGGAGATCGAGGGGGTGTCTGGGGCGGCCAGACCACCCCTTGGTGCGGCAAGGCCTGGCCCGCGCGGCCAGGTGGTGTGGCCTGGGCCCAGCCCCCCTCCGTCTCGTATTCTGGCTCCGGGAGTCTTCTGGTGAAATAGGTTTTTTGGCATATTTTCCGGGATTTTTCCTGATAGTTGAATTTTCTACACAAAAACTAGACACCAAGGCAATTCTGCTGAAAACAGTATCAGTCCGCGTTAGTTGCATCCAAATCACACAAGTTTAGAGGAGAAACAAATAGCAAAAGTGTTCGGAAAAGTAGATACGTTTTTGGACGTATCAATCATGCGTAATATGATCATCGAGAGCGAGCGCGATACTCCCGTGGTTGATCCGTTGCCATTTGACGGCACAAGCCCTCTTGCCGACATCAATCATGAGGTTATGATTGGTTTTGGTGCTTTACTTGCCATGCATAAAGAAATCTGCGACACCCAGGTGCATGATTAGCTACAAGATCTCGTTGAGCATTTGTGGGCGCTCAGAGAAAATTCACCTCAAAACTCTTAAGCCAACGGACACCCTGCGGCTTGATACATTTTAAAATTTTGTTTATTCTTTGAAACATTCAATTTGTTGTATTAAACTTGATTGTATTTCCATTTGTTGTAATAAACATGCTCCAATTGTATGATCTTTTCCATGTTTGGGCGTTTTTACCCTCCGCGTGACCGTTGGGGTTGTCGGTGTGAGGCCGCTTCCCCAAAGTGCCGACGGTTTGGACGCAGACCACTAAAATCGTTGGCGACAATCTTACCGGTCATTAGGGGAGCACGGGTAGAGATGCTCTAAGTTATTGTAAAACCGGAAGATTTAATCTTATTCTTGAACATGTAGAGATCGATTGCCCCTCTTAGTCAACTTATGCAGGGCAACCGAAATTTCATTACGAATCGTGCAAAAAGGCGTGTGTTCAGTTACCACATATTTAAAAGAGAATTTTATAGTGTTTCTCAATGTACATCGTCTAAATCGGGACATAACCTCAATGACAAGCAATTCCAATTCCATTGTTCTAGATAAATTCCAAAATAATAAAATAACGAAAGCAATTCCAATCTCTTTGCCACCTACCCTCGACACTTTGACTACCAACCCTCTAGGCAACCTACAAAGTAGTACCTCCCATGTGGGTGAAGATTTGGTGCACATGGTCACTAGTGCTCCTTTTCTTTTGAAAACAACAAAAATGTACTTTTGAGTTTTACGAAAATTAAAAAAACTCAAAAAATATATACATGGTGCATATATTTGTGTAAAATTTGAGTAAAAAATCGTTAGCAAAAACAGATTTCTGAAGTTGATAAGACTTACATATATTTTGCTAAAAATTTAGCTCAAAAATACAACTAATTTTCAAACAAATTTTTTACGTACATTCTAGATGTATGTATCTAGCTCAGATATTTCGGCAAGCAAAACATAAAAGTTTTATTAAATAAAAGAAGGAGCACTTGTGTCCATGTGACAAAGACACTTCCTGCTACTCTGTTCATTCTAGCTGCAATATGAGCTACTTAGAACTTATTTGAGTTTCTTTCTAGCAGATGTTGCAGTTTGATCATAAGTTGGTTTACTTAGTTTTAATGTATTCCTTAATTTCTTACTGTCATGTTTTAACTAGTGTGTTCCTAAAGCTGGTGTGTGCATAAGTGTAATCCATGATCAATCATTTGTGAGGCCTCTTAAGTGAGAGTAGACAAATTTTAATCACATGTCTGTCATGTGCTTCCTTCCCAGCAATAAGATCATGGATTGGCATGATCTATTGGCACTAAGCACCATAAGTACTATTACTAGCTTCCCTCTCCCTAGATCTAGATGATCACTAGCTACCAATGTTCCCACTATTACCCTCCTACCAATCTACTAGAAAGTTATGCTAAAAATCTTTATAGTTTCCTAAGTGTGCTTGCTCAAGATCTACAAATGTCGGGTCCTTCTTGATCTTACTTGTTCTTCATGTTCATGAGATATTATTGCTTGCTTTCCCTCTCCACCTCTCTCTCAGATCTCTCTCTAAGTGAGTAAGTGTGTGTTTGTGGTCTGAGTTGACGAGGTGAGTTGTGAGGCTTGGGGTTGGAGTCTTTGGCTATTTATAGTGCTCCGAACCAACCTTGAAGATTGGTATTATGTTCAGATACACTTAAATGTCGGCTTAGTAATTGCAAAGTTGGTCCTTGTCTAATTTTGTCTATTGATAAGTGGATTTTATAAATATTTACTTTTATGAGCTTTAGTTTTAATTTTAAGTTGTTGTCTTAACATAATTGTCTTAGGTTATGGCTTTACATGCTTAAATGTTGTTTTGCCTAAGTTGGAATATTGATCTGGCAGTGTTCAGTATCAGCATTTGTTGTTTATTAAGGAATCCCAATCTTGGGGTTTTCCTAGTTGTTAAGGCAATACTAATGGTTTTATCTCTTTGCTTAACATGGTTCTTGCCATGTGATGTCAAATGTGGCTATTTACTATTGCTGGTTCTACTTATAACTTCTAGTTTTACTACTACTGTTGACAGCTACTGTCACTTATACCATTCTAGTAACTGGTATGACAATGATTGTATCTATCATTTGGTTACTGCCGCTACTAGCTTATTGTAGCACTACTAGGGTGTTCACCTTGTCAAGATAGTTTACTCGTTCCTTTGATTCTTGTTGGTTTTGGAATTCTTATTTTGGGTTTCGATTAGGATCTATTCTACTTTCAGACTCCCTAGTGTTTTACATTTTCTAACCCTCAGACATGGGTTTCAGACAAGTTCCTGGAACCCAAAATTGGATTCCATATTAATTGGTTTTACCTTAGGGAGAAACCTAAATTTTAATCATAAAATGGTTCTTCTTTTGTTTGTATTTAATTGCAGGTTTGAGAACAAGTTGAGAAATGAAGTGAGAAGATAAGATAAGAGAATATGTGAAGAATTTAGTTAGGTTTAGTTTAGATTTCTTATTTTAGTTTGTATTAGGATTTCCTTTTGTTTATTGTAAATTTGCATTTCAACTCTATCGTATCTCATACGCACGTTGAAATGAATAAAGCCAAATATTTGTGTTATATTGCCAAGTTTGCTCTTGTTATTATGAATTCCTTTGTATGTATATTTTTTGTGGAAATTTGAACTCAAGTTTGACTATGTTAAACTTAAAATTTGAATGCAAATCTTCTTGTTTGGATTCTAAATTCCTTAGAATATGTTATTATGTATGTATGTATGTATGTATGTATGTATGTATGTATGTATGTATGTATGTATGTATGTATGTATGTATGTATGTATGTATGTATGTATGTATGTATGTATGTGCAAGAGTGTTTACTCTTCAAGTTTAGACTGGCTCAATTTATTTTATTCTAGAGTTGACTTGAGTCAAACTCGATACTAGAGTCAAGTCTCAATCACTTGTTATTCAAACAACAATTTTTTTAAACTCCCCCTCATTTTTCAAATACATGCAATGCTAATACACAATTCAAACTTCTACCATCCCCTTCCTATTCTTCGAGATTTTACAATAGTCCATGTTTCCTGTAACGAGGGTCTCTACGTGGGCACGGGTTTTGTCCGTCTAGCCCAAACGAACCCATGTGGTGGAATTAGGGCTCATGTTGGAGTTGCCCTAGAGTCATATAGTTCATATAATTGACAAAAGGGCTAAAAATATATTAAAAAATTAACAAATATTGTTTTAGACCAGAGCAGAAAATAAACATACAATACGCTCATATAAATAGACGACAGTGCAACATTTAAAGAATTTAAATCAAAAGTAGCACATCAATCGATAACTACGCAATTGATATGTAACATATGATTTACTCCCTCTGTCCATGAATGAATGCACTTGCAATATTCATGGAAAGTCAAAACTTTTAAAGTTCGATCGTGGTTATACAAAACGGCACCAGTATTTATGCCATCAAATTAGTATCATTAGATTCATGTTGAAATATAGTTTTACCATATAGGCATTTGGTTTCATAAATAGTTTTACATTTTTTATGTAAATGTGTACAAAGTTTGAAATATAGTTTGACTAAGCTCAAAGTAGCCTATTCCATAGAGACGGGGTAAATTCAAAAGCATAGGTCACGAAGAGAGAGGCTTTGGTTTATTGCACGTCCGTTCCATCCGTCGAAAAAACTCATTGATGCTGGCGGAGGAACAGGAAGATCAAGATTCGAGTTTCGCTACGGGTTCAAGCCAGCAGAATACAGACAGTTGACAGAAAAACCGTCGAGTCCCACAGACGACAGTGTCCGAATCGGCTGAAACGTGCGGCTGTACGTACGTACCCACCCTGCTGGTGCATGTGCTGGGATGAAAGACCGAGCACAGTCGTAAAGTGACACTGCGGGATGGGCCCACGGCGGAGCTCGGCGCACACTGTCCTGGCACTGTGCGCATTCAGGGCTTTGCTCGCTTCGCTTTCACCTGCCTGTGTGCATGCAGATGCTCAGATAGGTGGCTAGTCACGGTTAGCTACGCTGGATCTACGAGGGAGGGAAACCCTACACCTACAGTAACAACAACAACGTAGCCCCGGAGGAGGAGTCGTTCCTTCACCCAGCGCTACTGCCCGTTCGTACCCCTCGTATCTTTGCCCTCTGTCCAGCTACGTTATTACTACAGACGAGACGAGTGTACGTCAAGCTGGATAGCCAGCCCCTAGCCAGCTACCCGTAACAGTAGCCACGTCACCTCCCCCCGCCATTACGTAGCCCCTAATCATGCTCCCCCCTATGGAGAGTCGACACGCGTGCTACCAGCTCAGCTCCTTGACGGCAGCGGTGCCAGCGCCGCGCGTATCGCAGGAACCACCACGCACGGCGAGCGGTCGCGCGGCAGTTCTCCGCGCTACAGAGCCCGAGACGGGGACGGGAATCGCCCGGGGCCCCGCCTGTCGGCGTGTCGACGAGGGAGTGAGAGTGGGTGCGGTGCGGGTGCCGAGACGTCGATGCGGGACGGGCCGTGGGCCAGGCCGTGTGCTATGTTTGGTCATGTCACGGGGTAGGACCCGGCCGGGTGATTGGCTTGCCCCCGCGGGCCCAATGGGATGGCTTGGTTTGGTTCGCATTGAAGCGCGCGTGTGATGATTTGCTCCGCTGCTGATGATGCTTCGCTGAGACTACTACTAGTAGGAGTACCATCACCTGCGTTGCGTGACCAGCATACCAACGCAGCTAGTAGGTCTCTTGGCCCACGCAAGCGGCCAAAGGGCAGGGGCGCGGGCGGTTCCTCTTCTAGTATTATGGATCTCGCGTCTGCACTCGCTTTCGGCAAATCCTCGTTTCGTCACCCTGATAGCTCTGGATACTGCTCATGGGGGGTGTGCATTGATTTGTTCATTTAGGAACTCGCTGTAGCGGCTAGGAGGTGAGCGGTGCAGAGCTAGTTAGTACTACTACTGGGGTGCATTTATATGGACTTAATCTCTCTGCACATGGAATGTCCTCTACTCTTGGACTGCATGGAACGGTCAAAGTAACCGCCCAACACAAACTCAAAATAAAGCCCATCCCTGTGACTGAAAAAAATCATACTACTTTGGTCTGTTTTAGTAACACACTTGATCCAAGTTTGTTTTTTTGCGGGTAATCCGAGAATATTTCGGCGAGAGATCCAGCCACCATATCCACATGCGTCCGTGCGTGCACCGGGTTAGCACTACAATTGTCTGTCGTTTGAAAACAACATTCCAGTACGCACTCTGTGCCGTGTTTTTTCAAAACAAAAATCATATAAACTCCAAACCTATATACTAGCTATGGTTGCCAAGCGGCACCCGATCCGCCCCGGTCCTGATTCATAGTCAAAATTGTTTAGTCCAGTTCTAATTTTTTCAGTAAATTGGTCTAGTTTAAACTAAATTTTATTTTCGTGGGTTTATGCGAGTTGCCACTTGCAACACTGTTACTAGCCCAAATCATTATCAATTTAAAGATAGAACTGGACACAAAATAATGGCTACAAACCTTAGCATACAACGACTAAAACAATAGAAAGAGAGGGGGGGGGGGTGGTGAAGGGTTCCATAGCAGAAAACATAAATTTTCTATCTACTCGAACCCTAATACCAGGATCTATACTATGTAGACATAGTAACGGAGAAGGAATACAATATTCATATATTTGCAAACAGAGGCACGCCTTACGCAGGAAGGCGTATATTGATGAAGACGAGCAGCACCCCAAGTGTGGTGCCTCCGAAGTTCATCACACGTCCGGTGTAGGAGACGTCAACCGGACTCCGATCCAGCCGAGCAGCGGAAGAAGTAGATGCCAGATCGCCTGATCACATGACGGTAGTGTGAAGGTGGAGAACTCAACTACGAGGTCCTCCCTAATATTACGGGGAAGTCCTCAACAGATGAGAGAGAGAGAATGAGAGGAATGGGTGATTCCAAAGGGGGAGGGGAGGACCCCTTTATATAGGGGGAGGGGGCGCACCACCCAGGGGCCAGGCGGTGTGGGACTAATCCCCACACCCGCTGGCCACCTAGGGGCAGTCGCCGGCCCTAGGTGGGCCCCACTGGGGCGGCCCACCAGCCCTAGGCCGGCCGGCCCCCACTCCCCAGGCGCCTTGCCCTATTGGGCCTCCCTTCGGGTGAGGCCCATTAGCAATATGGAGCCTTTAAAATAAAATAAAATATATATTTAATATTAATTCTCCAATTAACATTCAAATACACATATTATATTATTCCTTCACTCCAGAACAACTTCCGGACCCCTTCCGATCTCCATCTGATGTTACCGAAACTATTCCGGTTTCTCTCTCTCTCTATTTCTCATACGATACCTCATATACCCTAAGCGTCTCTACCCTTAAGCGTGACATCCTTCGGTTCGGAAACACTCCAGACATGATAGAGACCACTCTCATATCAATGATCAACAAAGGGATCTGGATGGCCATGTGACCCCCGTGTGTTTCACGAATACAATTGCTCAAACCGTGAGATAGTTGTTCCCCATTCCCTTTGTCATTCGATACCTAATTCATCTCAGACTTGATCTTTGGTATCTCCATACCTTAGTTTGATCTCGTTACCGATGAACTTGTTTTCTCGTTCTCATGTCGTTGTATTCCGTGACCTAGTCACATGCTTGCAAGCTTTATCAATACAACGTCACCGAGATGGCCACATGTAGCTGCCTATTACATGGACTAGAAAAATCCTGGTCTTGATATGTACTCCTCTACGCATCCCTTCGGAAAACCTGAGTGGCACCTTTTTGATCACCCTGTTACGAGATGATTCTTGATAACCATCTAGCTTCTTTCGGAACGGTGATTTGTATTACCTCACAGTCAAAGGATCAGGTTGCGAGGTTCTCTGTGTTTTATCATCAATGGTGAACTTTGTAATTAGATCTCATTAAGATATAATGGTCGGATGTTTGTCTATCATGTTATTCAACTAATAACATGACCTTATTGTCAGTTGGCATAAATGCCTATGATCTTGAAACACAGACCATCCTCATGACCAATGAACAAGTTCACTAGAGGTAACTAGAGACACGGTTTGTTTACATACCAGACGTGTATTAACGTTTCGTATTAACACAGTTATAGCACAGTATGAAACGTATTATGAACATATAGGAGATATATCAAATAATACACTTTATCATTTGCCTCTAGGGCATAACTCCTTCAGTCTCCCACTTGCACTAGAGTATAAACAAAACTAGTTTACAATAGGCAGGAACCTAACACCAATGGAATCTCGGTGTTGTTCGTGCTTTTCTAGATGGAGAGCTTTCGTCAAAGGATCTGCCACATTCAGTTCCGTATCTACTTTGCAAATCTTGACTTCACCTTCGTCAACGTTCTACCGGATGACGTGAAATCTAATCTTGATGTGTTTGGCTGTGGAATGAGTTCTTGGTTCCCTTGCATTTGCAATAGCTTCCGTGTTATCACAATAGATCGTCACAGGGTCTTGCGCATTGGGAAAAACTCCCAGTTCGATGACGAAATTCCTTAGCCAAACAGCTTTATTTGCTGCATCAGCCGCATCAATGTATTCAGACTCCATTGAAGATTGTGCCACCACCGGCTGCTTCTTGCTCTTCCAGCTTACCGCCCCACCATTCACCAAGAAAACAAATCTTGTTTGAGACTTCGAGTCATCATGATCTGAATTCCAGCTCGCATCCACGTAACCTATTACGTTTAGAGCTTCATCATTTCCTCCATAGATTAGGAACATATCCTTTGTTCTTCTTAGATACTTTAGGATATTTTTCACAGCTGTCCAGTGATCCGGTCCTGGATTACTCTGATATCGGCTCGTCAAACTAAGAGCCAATGCCACATCAGGTCGTGTACTAAGCATTGCATACATGATAGATCCTATGGCTAAAGCATAGGGGATGTAAGACATCTTCTCTCTATCATCGTCCGTTACAGGACATTGAGTCATACTCATTTTGCAATTCTTCATCATAGGTGTAAAACCCCTCTTGGTGTTTTCTATTTTGAACCTCTTCAAAATCTTATCTATGTAAGTACTCTGACTCAATGCTATTAGGTACCTTGATCTATCTCTATAGATCTTGATTCCTAATATATATGCAGCTTCACTTAGATCCTTCATGGAAAATTGGTTGCTCAAATATGCTTTCATGCTTTTCATAAGATCCACATTGTTTCCCATGAGTAATATGTCATCCACATATACTACTAGAAAACAACCGAGCTCCCACTCGCTTTCTTGTAAACACAGAACTCTTGTTGGTTTTGGACAAATCCAAAACTCTTGATCATTTGATCAAAATGTTGGCTCCAGCTCCGAGATGCTTGCTTCAATCCATAAATGGATCATTGAAGCTTGCATACCTTTCCAGGATCCTTAGGATCAACAAAACCTTCTGGTTGCATCATATACAACTCTTCATCAATGTGACCATTGAGGAAAGCGGTCTTGACATCCATCTGCCAAATTTGATAGTCGAAATGTCCAGCAATTGCTATTAAAATCCTGACAACCTTAAGCATCACTACGGGAGAGTAAGTCTCGTCGTAGTCAACTCCTTGAATTTGTCGAAAACCTTTTGCGACAAGTCGAGCTTTGTGAATGGTCACATTACCATTCGCATCTGTCTTTTTCTTAAAGATCTATTTATTTTCCACGGCCTTGCAGCCTTCTGGAAGATCCACCAAGGTCCAAACTTGGTTTTCATGCATATATCCTATTTCGGATTTCATGGATTCTAGCCATTTCTCGGAGTCAGCACTATCCATAGCTTCTTTGTAGTTTGCAGGTTCTTCCTGTTCATCTAGGATGACAGACATCACAAGGCTGCTGTACTAATCAGGAGTGGCACGAACCCTTGTAGACCTGCGAACCTCAGGAGTTTCGAAGCCATTGTTTTGATCATCATCAATGGACTCTTCCTCCATATTAGAGTGCGGTTTTGGAACAGCTTCCGTTGCGCTACTCGGAATTTGAAGAGAAGGGTCAACAATTTCATCTAATTCAATTTTCCTTCCACTCACTCCTTTTGCAAGAAACTCTTTCTCGAGAAAGGTGCTGGTTTTTGCGACAAACGTTTTGCCCTCGGCTTGGTTGTAGAAAGTATATCCAATGGTTTCCCTTGGATATCCTACAAAGATGCATTTTTCCGATTTGGGTTCGAGTTTGTCAGGTTGTAGTTTCTTAACGTAAACCTCACATCCCCAAACTTTCAAAAATGACAACATTGGTTTCTTGCCATGCCATATCTCATATGGGGTTGTCTCCATGGATTTGGATGGTGCTCGGTTTAAAATAAAAGCGGCGGTTTCTAACGCGTATCCCCAAAAAGACACAGACAAATCAGTTAAAGACATCATGGACCGTACACTATCCAATAGGGTTCGGTTACGATGTTCGGACACACCATTACGTTGTGGTGTTCCGGCTGGCGTAAGCTGTGGGATAATCCCACAGTCCTTCAAGTGCATGTTAAACTCATAACTCAAATACTCGCCTCCTCGATCCGATCGAAGGTGCTTGATTTTCTTGTTAAGTTGATTCTCTACCTCTTTTTGAAATTCCTTGAACTTTTCAAAGGTTTCAGACTTGTGCTTCAGCAAGTAGATATATCCATATCTGCTTAAGTCGTTGGTAAAGGTAGCAAAGTAACGATAACCATTGCGTGTTGAGACACTCATTGGTCCACATACATCCATATGTATGATCCCAAGTAAGTCTACATCTCTCTCCACTATTCCGGAGAATGGTGTCCTAGTCATCTTGCCCATAAGGCATGGCTCACATGTATCAAGGGATTCGAAATCCAATGATCCTAGAAGCCATTCTGAATGAAGCTTCTTCATGCGTTTTATGCCAATGTGACCAAGACGGCAATGCCATATGAACATGCAATTATCGTCACTGTGCTTACAACGTTTAGCATCAACACTATGGATGTGTGTATCACAATCAAGATCAAGTAAGGATAAACCATCACGTACAGGAGCATGAACATAGAAAACATCATTCATATAAATTTAACAACCACTTGTTCCTGATGTAAACAAATAACGGTCTTGCAACAAGCAAGACCCACTCACAATATTCATACTCAATGCCGGTACATAATAGCATTTATTCAAAATCAACAATAATCCTGACGGTAGACGGAGATGCAGGGTGCCGACGGCCATCACTTCGACTCTCGAACCATTGCCAACGCTCATCGTCACCTCGTCCTCCCTCAGGCGCCTCCTACTCTGCAGATCCTGCTGAGAGTTACAAATGTGAGCAACAGATCCGGTATCAAATACCCAGGTGTTACTCCTGGCGCTTGTAAGGAATACATCAATAACATGTATATCATATATAGCTTTGTCCGGGATGGCTATCTTGCCAGCTCGCTTGTCTTCAAGGTACTTAGGGTAGTTGCGTTTCCAGTGCCCATCCCCTTCGCAGTAGAAGCACGAAGTGCCGGGCTTAGGGCCAGGCTTGGCAGTCTTTGTGGTGCTGGGAGCAAACCTGCCATCACTCTTAGACTTCTTACCCTTGCCTTTTCCCTTTTGCCCCGGTTTCTTAAAGTTGGTGGTCTTGTTGACCATCATCACTGTGTGCTCCTTCTTGATTTCAACCTCAGCAGTTTTGAGCATGGCGAACACCTCAGCAAGGGTCTTAGTCATCCCTTGCATGTTGTAGTTAATCACAAAGCTCTTATAGCTAGGGGGTAGCGAGTGCAGCACCCTATCTATAGCGAGCTCCTCCGAGATTTTGCAATCCAGGGCGTTTAAGCGCTTAACGTAGCCAGACATTTTGACCACGTGCTCACTAATGCTGCTGTGCTCTTCCATTTTAGCAGAGAAGAAGAGCTCGGAAGCATCATACCTCTCTTTATGATCCTATGGAGCAAAGACGACCTTGAGATCCTCAATGATCTCAAAGGCATTCATCTTCTCAAATCGCTTTTGAAGCTCCGGCTCCATGGCATAGAGCATTCCACTCCGGATGAGGGAGAAATCGTCCGCCTTGGACTGCCAGACATTCTTTTCATCCTAGGAGGCGGAATTTGCAAGCTTAGCCAGAAGCTCAGCCTCTATGACATAAGTCAACTTGTAGGGGACTAGGAGGATCCTAAGATTGCGGAACCATGCGGTGAAGTTGGTTCCAGCAGTTTTCAGCTTGTCCTTCTCAAGGAAAGTGCTAAGGTTGAAGGTGGGTGGGCGAGACATCTACAAAGGATTTGCAAAGTGTTTAGACTATGTTCATAATAATGAGTTCAAGTAGTATTTAAAGAACTCCCACTCAAACGAACATCCCTCTACTCGTTTAGGGATCACATGATCCCAATCCTCTGCACTTCCCCCGATCGTCACGGCCATCAATGCAGTATCAAGGGTGGAAATTCCCTAATGTCGATCACATCAACCATGTGATTCATGCTCGACCTTTCGGTCTCTTGTATTCCTAGGCCATGTCTGCACATGCTAGGATCGCCAGTTCTAACTCGTGTGTATTCGCAGTGCAACATGGCTTACATCCACTGTACGCGAACGTAGATATGTCTGACACCCAGGCCTATAACCCTGGATCGCCTCATACCGAAGAACTTTCTTGGTGGTGCACACACAAGGGGAATACGATAACTGGAACACTATGAGGGATTATCTTATTATGCTACCGTCTAGTAAGTATACTAGCACAATAAGTAATACTTCAAAAAGTAAAGTGTTATGACATGGTTGTAGCTTTATGATCATCATCAATAGCTCTAATAAGAGTTTCGCAAACTCATCATTGCCATGTTATAATACTTGCCCCTATGCAATAATGAAGATAGACGCTTCTATATTAACTATTGCATGTTTTACGCGGCTTTAGGGCTTTCGTAGTAGAACCCTTTCCCACCTACGAACGTTGAGCCACAACATGGATTGAATGATTGCCGTTCATCTTCCCTCTTCAGGGCCCTCCAGTATCAATGCCATATCAACTACTGTAGAGAGACAGACACCCCCCTAAGACACTTTGATTTGTGGACCAGTCTCGTGAATCACCACGTGAGGTCGGTTGGGGGACGCTTCATTAAACAGTGTCACGATATGAACAATAATACTAAAGCGGGTAGCAACTAGAGAATCAATGCCCACATATTGATATGTGTTCTATCCGTACGACATGTCTACCCATAGACCCGCTCTGATATCACTGAAGGGTTTCGTAGCAGAAAACAAAAAAATTCTATCTACTCGAACACTAATACCAGGATATATACTATGTAGACATAAGTAACAGAGAAGGAATACAATATTCATACCTTTGCAAACAGAGGCACGTCTTACGCAGGAAGGCGTATATTGATGAAGACGAGCAGCACCCCAAGTGTGGTGCCTCCGAAGTTCGTCACACGTCTGATGTAGGAGACGTCAACCGGACTCCGATCTAGCTGCGCGGCGGAAGAAGTAGATGCCGGATCGCCTGATCACACGACGGTAGTGTGAAGGTGGAGAACTCAACTACGAGGTCCTCCCCAATATTACGTGGAAGTCCTCAGCAGATGAGAGAGAGAATGAGAGGAATGGGTGATTCCAAAGGGGGAGGGGGACCCCTTTATATAGGGAGAGGGGGGGGGACCACCCAGGGGCCAGGCGGTGTGGGACTAATCCCCACACCCGCCGGCCACCTAGGGGCAGCCGCCGGCCCTAGGTGGGATCCACTGGGGCGTCCCACCAGCCCTAGGCCGGCCGGCCCCCACTCCCCAGGCGCCTTGCCCTATTGGGCCTCCCTTTGGGTGAGGCCCATTAGCAATATGGAGCCTTTAAAATAAAATAAAATATATATTTAATATTAATTCTCCAATTAACATTCAAATACACATATTATATTATTCCTTCACTCCAGAACAACTTCCGGACCCCTTCCGATCTCCATCGGATGTTACCGAAACTATTCCGGTTTCTCTCTCTCTCTCTATTTCTCATACGATACCTCATCTACCCTAAGCATCTCTACCCTTAAGTGTGACATCCTTCAGTTCGGAAACACTCCGGACATGATAGAGACCACTCTCATATCAATGATCAACAGAGGGACCTGGATGGCCATGTGACCCCGTGTGTTTCACGAATACAATCGCTCGAACCATGAGATAGTCTTTTCCATTCCCTTTGTCATTCGATACCTAATTCATCCGAGACTTGATCTTTGGTATCTCCATACCTTAGTTTGATATCGTTACCGATGAACTTGTTTTCTCGTTCTCATGTCGTTGCATTCAGTGACCTAGTCAGATGCTTGCAAGCTTCATCAATACAACGTCACGGAGATGGCCACATGTATCTGTCCGTTACATAGACTAGACAAATCCTGGTCTTGATATGTACTCCACTACGCATGCCTTCGGAAAACCTGAGTGGCACCTTTTTGATCACCCTGTTACGAGATGATTCTTGATAACCATCTAAGATTCTTCTGGAATGGTGATTTGTATTACCTCACAGTCAAAGGATCAGGTTGCGAGGTTCTCTGTGTTTTATCATCAATGGTGAACTTTGTAACTAGATCTCATTAAGATATAACAGTCGGATGTTTGTCTATCATGTTATTCAACTAATAACATGACCTCATTGTCAGTTGGCATAAATGCCCATGATCTTGAAACACAGACCATCCTCATGACCAATGAACTAGTTCACTAGAGGTAACTAGAGACACGGTTTGTTTACATACCACACATGTATTAACATTTCGTATTAACACAGTTATAGCACAGTATGAAACGTATTATGAACATATAGGAGATATATGAAATAATACACTTTATTATTTGCCTCTAGGGCATAACTCCTTCAGGGGGGGGCAAAAAGAAAAATCCGAAAATAAACTATGATATAGACACCATCACCATGCCTTACACATAGCACACAAACACCACCAGAGTGAGACACCGAGAAGAGCACGAGGGAGTGTTGTTGGTTCAGCCAAAAAATTACCATTATCGCCACAACGCAGAGAGAAGCATCCCCACTTGCCTTGCGACCACTCTACACCTTGTAGAACTAGGACAATAGAAAATGTCATCGAAGGGCATCACATTGCCAATGTCACATCGTGACATTCTATGCCGTCGACACCACCGAAGGGCAATATTTCACTGAGACAACAATCTCACCTACCATTGGCTTCAAACTAGGCGACCGTCACCATATGAGAAAAGTTGTGCACTATGCAAGACGAAGAGAACATCTGATGCCATCAAAGGACCACAATGAACCGAGGCCTCGCCGCCGAGAGAAACATCCTTGAGAGGAGGTTAACTATCACAGCCAATGTTGTACTAGGTCACACAGCATTGCACGAAGACAGAGCTTGCCAATGGCACATATTGCAAACATAGAAAAAATGCCCCCCATAGTCGTCCACGTGCGGCGACCCCGTACACCACTGCATGTTGTAGTGTACAAGTCATTAGTATAACACTCACTAAAGTCCTTTTTTAAAATAATAAACCCTCAGAGTGGTACAACAGAACCATTGCGGGTCCAGACTCTTATTTATTCATTGATAACAAACAAAGAGAAATACAAGATTCGAGATCCTACTATGTGCAATGAGGATTCACAAATAAAAGCGAACTCAAAAGCACTAGCTTGAAAGACAATGGTACTACTAAGCTCAGTGCCTCAGTACCATTAGAGCAGGGTGCAGCGTTTGACTTATTATCTTAGCAAGGTCCTGACTGAGTCAAAGCAAAGGTATTCTCATTACCAAAAAGTTGGCATATGGTTTGTTCTTCGAATCCAGAAAGCTACGGCACTATTTTTAAGAGCAAAAGATTACCGTGGTGAGCACAACTCCCATGAGAGACATAATCAACAACATCGATGCCACGAGACACGTTGCTAAGTGAGGAATTGAGCTAGCAACTTTTGACATTAAGTATAAACCTTGTACAGTAATCAAATCCCAAATACTTGCCGATTTTGTTGCTAATTGGACAGAGACGGCAGAAAATAGAAATGTCCTAGAGTCGACATATTGGACCTTGCACTTTGACGGGTCGAAAGCGCTCGAGGGCTCGGGGCTAGCGTGGTACTCAAATCACCCCAAAGAGACAAACCATTCTATGTTTTGCAGATTCACTTCACGGTGACAAACAACATTGCCTAATATGAAGCCGTGCTGAATAGAATATGAATTGCAAAAGACATCGGCATTCGCCGACTCATGTGATACAGAGAGTCGGATCTAGTTGCTCATAAAATATCTGACATTTGTAGGGCAAATAAGCACATGGCAGCATATCGAGCTATTGGGATGAACTAGCAAAATCGTTTGAAGGGTTTGAAGTCCATTACATTCCCCGAACAGAAAATGAGGAAGCAGATGCACTATCAAGAATAGGCTCTACATGAAAAATGGTCCCGGATGGTGCTTTTATGGAGGACCTCAGAGTTCCCTCTATCACAGGAGTTGATGAGGAGTATCCGACCAAATCCAACTCACCACTCATAGCAGTTATGGCTGTAATTCCCATCTGGACAAAACCCTACTTTGAATTCTTGGTAGAAATAAAATTACCCAAAGACAAAGTACTAAGCCGAAAGATCATCCGACGAGTGAAATCCTACACAGTGATCAGTGGTGAGCTCTATAGGCAGAGTGTATCAAGGGGTTTTTCGCTATGTTTATCCGGAAGAAGGAGTGGAAATCCTAAGGGAAATCCATGAAGGAGAATGCGGACATCAGGCTGCAGCCAAATCTTTAGTGTCAAAAGCTTTTCGA
This sequence comes from Avena sativa, assembly GCA_916181665.1. Lineage (NCBI taxonomy): Eukaryota > Viridiplantae > Streptophyta > Magnoliopsida > Poales > Poaceae > Avena > Avena sativa. The sequence goes on along the minus strand of OV702288.1, from coordinate 618,234,267 downwards.
CATAGATTTTTCTGGCTTATAGCTAAGGAAGATGCCGACTGATTGGTCAAGACGTGCAAAGGCTGCCGAAAATACACCAAACAAGACCATGTTCCGGCTGATCAGCTACGAACAATTCCGATTACATGGCTCTTTGCGGTCTAGGGGATCGACATGGTAGGACCGTTTAAACGGGCTCCAAGTGGATTTACTCACCTACTAGTGATGGTGGACAAGTTTACAAAATGGATTGAGGCTAAACATGTCACAAGTTGTGATGGAGCAACAGCCAAAAGGTTCGTCGAGGACGTCATAATCCGATTCAGCTATCCACAAAGTATTATTATAGACAACAGGAGCAACTTTTCAATGGGAGAACTTGCAGATTTTCGAAGATCAAGGGATTTGACTTGATATTGCATTAGTTGCACATCCACAAGTCAATGAACAAGTCGAAAGGGCTAATGGTTTAATTGTTCAAGGCCTCTGTCCTAGACTCGAAGCACCACTTCATCATGTTGCGGGGGCTTGGGCGGATGAATTGCCGTCTATTGTATGGAGTTTACGAACTACTCCTAACAGGTCAACCGGATATATACCTTTCTTCTTGGTCTACAGCACAGAGACAGTTCTTCCGAGTGATCTTATCCATCTTTCTCCCCGAGTCACTGCCTATGTCGAATAAGATGCCGAAGTTGCTCGATAAGATGACCTCGATGTACTCGAGGAAGTTCGCGTCATTGCTGAGTAGAGATCTATATCCTATCAGCTAAAGTTACGCAAGTATCATAGTTAGAGAGTCAAAACCGGTCTTTCAAAAAGGGCGATCTAGTTCTCTGACTAGAGCAAAAAAAAAGAAAGCACAAACTTTCCCTAATCTGGGAAGGACCCTTTATGGTTATTAGAGTATTGCACAATGGTTCATACTATCTAAAAGACATGAGGTCGAAATAAGACCCGCTACTAAGAAGAGGAAGAGAGATGGAGGAAGTACATATCCGAATGAGATAGACCGTCCATGGAATATTGCTCAGCTATGTCCCTTTTATTATTAAAATTTATTTCTTTGTAATCATATCAATGTACATGTTCAAAGTGAAATAAAGTATTGGCCCCCTCAATGTTTTTTCTGAGAAGTTCTAAGTATCATCTTATTTCTGAATGATCATGTCATGGTCGAAAATCCCAGGATACTTGAATGTACTTTATACTCATGTTTGTTCTGGTTAGATTTTCGATTCTAAATAAAAGCTATCTTCGGGTGTAAGTCTTATTTTTTGTTTATACTTTGGTTTTTGCCTGATTGCTAGACACGGGTATTTTCCGAGTAGTGAATTGTTGGTACTGGTAGCCATATACTCTCTATCCCCAGTTCCCCATTCCCCTACCTCTATGCCAAGCGTTGTTGTTCCCCTCCTCCACCATGTCGCTTTTCCTATCATATTCACTACATAGTTTGAGAGTGCTTGCTCTTCTTGCTGCGCGGCCTGCCGCCATCAATCTTTCCTCTTTTTTAGAAAACTAAATCCAGCCTTCGTCCCAACATCCACTAGCTCCCTTGTGATGGCAGGACCGAGAAAGGACAGTGATGATTCTGAGCAGTTCCAAGATGTTTTTACCGAAGACCCGCTTGAAGAACCCATAACCATACGCGACATCATCACCACCATGAGCCTCACCTGTTGATCCAAACATCTTGTCGAGTTGGCAAAATATAGTGAAAATTTACATGCTTCTCAGCTGTTTGGGCTCCCATGTTTTCTTCATTCTCACCCGACTAAGAAACCATGGGAAAGCAACGAGTACTTAGAGGGCAAGGGCACGACATGCAAGATGATGCTGCTGGACAGGTTCTCTTCTGACGCTGTTTTACCGAATTGTATGGGTAAGAAGTTGGTAGGTGCCAATGGAGATTGAATCGCCACCGTTGGGTGTGACTTCAAGTGGGAGCTTGTCAATGTGTACACTCATCAACACGTTCCTCTCCCATAAGTCAAGGAGTTTGTACCAACCAATGATCCATTTACATTCATGCATAATGATTGCCTTATTCTCCTCCAGAAGATTGCTATTTGCCAAGCTGCCATAGTTGCTGCGGTTTATTTAGATTTCTCTTTTGTCGCTATCTTCTACTACTCAATTGCTACCCTTGATGGCAATGAGTATGCATGCACAGTTCTTGAGAACTAGTTCCAGTGATATTTCAGATGTAGTGATGCAGTTATCCACCAGTGTCTCGTGTTTGCAGCAATTGAGAGGGGCAGTGTTTATGTCTGAAATCATCTATATTTTGGAAAGTTTGATCCCCTCTTGTTGTATACATTAACTTCAGTTTTAATGGATGTAAACTAGTTTTGGCTGATTTGGCCATCATTTCTTTTTCAAGGTACTCTTCTGCTTTGGTCACCACCCGACGCGAATGTCGGGGTGGGCAACCTTGATGACATAGATCACGAGAACTACGAACCTGGTTTATGGTTCTTAGCAATATATGCAGATGAATCTCACCTTCTTCTTATCCATACCAAGGGTGTTACTGATGAGGAGTTTTATGGTGGTACTTATCATGGCCATGGCAATCCTGTTGCTGATCATAGTGTTGATCGTTGCGGTCACACTTTTGGCGCCTATGCTATTGGGTTTGGTTGTAATGTGTAGTCAAAGGAAACTTCTTACTTGTATCCACCTAAGGCATGGATACCGATTAATGACCTGGGAGCATATTTGCTTTTCCTTGGATTGAACTACGATTAACATTGTAGTAGGTGGTGTAGATGTTGCCCCAGGATAACTTATGAAAAACAACTATGTCTACACCTCCCACCATGCAACATGACTTTGATATATACTATTTCCTAAAATATGCTGCTTCAGTCTGAATACTAAATAAGCACTTGTTGATTTCTCCACCAACATTGACTGGAAATCTCCGCAAACTCCGTTATGGTTCATCCTAAGACTCGCCAATGCCCCAGATTAGAACCTAGCTATCGCAAGTACTAGTAATACTATGTAATAGGATAGCTCATTTGGTATCGGGCCTTTGAAATATTTCTTTTGTCTGGTTTGTCTCGCTAGCTGAAGCAATTGACGCGTAGTCAACTCCCATGGCCTGCAATGTGACCAAAAATTTCTTGTAATCATGGTACGGAGTTTTGGGAGGGTTCAATGCACAATTCCTTCATGTCTAGGAGAAGAGCGGCGCTAGGCATCATCCAGAAGAAAAATCATTTCATGTTGGTGTACTTGGATATTTCTGAGATCACCTAGGGCCTGCATTACTCAATATGCATCCATCGAGAGGCAGAATTCTCAATTGATCCTTCTACTACCCAAGAATTTAGGTATCACACTCTAGATACGAGGGATTTCTATGTGTTGGAGGTGGATTTTGGCTGCAAAGTAGTACTAGTATAATACTAGTTCTTGTACTTCGGAGTATTTTGTACTATAAACTCGTAGTACTTGTTTAGATCAAGGAAAAGAGATGGTCTTGCTTTGCCTTTGTTCTATGGTTGCTATTACTATAGTATTTTATAGAACTAATACTGATGTACTGGTACTTGTTTAGATCAAGTGCAGTAGATGGTCTTGCTTTTCTTTTGTAACTCGGCCTTGTCATAAACTCATAGTCTGGACGAGGCTTGGGAATTTTGGGTTGCATATGGAGGTTGCACATAGGCATTGATGTGAGAAGGAGGTACATAGACAAAAGCAAACTTGATTATCAGTTTGCTTGCTCCAATGATCGAGTGTGTTCGGAGAAAAGGGAAAATTGATCATGCGCCAAGGTTTATTTAGCTGAAATAAGAACTAGTTCTCTCCATACCTCTATTGAATTTCATCATCTCCATTACTGAATTGGTCACTTTGAAATGCTATTGAATCTGTCAAGTGCCACTGAATATGAACAGGTAATCTATCGATATTTTTTTCTTATTTTGTACTGCTAAGTCTTTCAAATGCTACTGAATTTGTCAAAAGTTTTGTCTGGTACTTGTTTAGAATGAACTATCAAGTTCAGAATATGGTCTTGCTTTCCTTTTGAATTAGGCCTTGCTACATCTATTAAATTTCAATGTTTGAATTACTGAATCTACCAATTCATTTGGTCATTGTCTATGTACTACTAATTGGTCACTTTGAAATGCTGCTGAATCTATCAAGTGATGTTGAATATGAAATGGGAATCTGTCGATATTTTTTTTGTCTTATTTTGTACTGGTTAATCTTTCAAATGCTACAAAATCTGTCAAATGTTCTATCGTTACTATTAGTACAATATTTTGTAGAACTAATAGTGATGTACTGGTAATTGTTTAGATCAAGTACAACTGATTGTCTTGCTTTTCTTTTGAAACTTGGTGTTGTCACAATCTAGATGAGTCCTTGTAATTTTGGGTTGCATATGGGGGTCGCACGGGCATTGACATGTGAAGGAGGTATTCACACACACGTGGACTTGATTGTGAATTTTTCTTGCTCGAATGATCGAGTTTGTTCGGAGAAAAGGGTAAACTGATCATGCGCCAAGGTTTTTTGAGCTAGAAGAAGAACTGATTCTCTCTGTACTTCTATTGAATTTCAAGTAGGAAAGCTATTGAATCTCTTAAATGTTTTGTCATTGCTATTACTAAAGCATTTTGTGGAACTAATACTAATGTACTGGTATTTGTTTAAATCAAGGGAAGTAGATAATCATGCTTTTTTTTGAAACAAGGCCTTATCATAATCTAGATGAGACTTGGGCATTTTGGATTACATATAGGGGTCACATAGGCATTGATATGAGAATAAGGTACTCAAAAGCAAACTTGATCATTAGTTTTGCTTGCTCCAATGGTCGAGTGTGTTTGGAAAAAAAGGGAAACTGATCATGCGACAAGGTTTTTAGAGCTACAACAAGAACTGGTTCTCTCTATACTGCTATTGAATTTCAGTGTCTATATTGTGAATTGGTCACTTTAAAATGATGTTTGAATCGGTCAAGCGCTACTGAATATTAATTGTGAATCTGTTGATATATTTTTTTATCTTATTCTGTACTACTGATTTTTTACATGAATATCCGTCAAAATAAGTATCACTTTTCCCCTCCCTCTATGAGGTCTTTGTTTTGAATCCGGACGAGACACAACACAATGAATTTTTTATTAACGAGGATAAGAAATCTAGCCCATTCGGTGTCAGGGGACTGCTGACCACATCCCAGTGAAATTTGAGAAAGCAGCTCATGAATCATAGCCTAGGACATTTTAATTCAGCCTTTTCGGCGTCACGAGAGTACTAAGCATATCCCAATGAAATTTGAGAAAGGATCCCATGGAGCATAGCCCATGGAGTATAGCCAATTTGTAGTAGCCCATGTAGAATAGCCAAAATCTTTATAATTCGGCCTTTTGGGCATTGCCCCGCACCTCTTAAAAAACTCCGCCCACACATGTTTTGAAGAAACTACTCCATTATGTGGCATTTTATAAATTGAGATGCCAGGAGTGCTGCCCTTTTATTTTAGAAGAGATAAACATGGACACGTAAAATCTTATTAAGAATACTAATACATAAGTTATAGGTGCTAATAAATGTCTTTGGTGTAGTGACAACGTACTCAGCTTACATATCTATTGAAAGTCTTGAGTTCGAATCCTCTGTGCGTACATATCTTGGGTTTACATTTTTTCTTGTAGTAATACTTCTTTACGGTGAGTCTGACATCGCATATAGCACTTGTACGAATGACAAGCGACACGCTTGTGACTCTAACAACCAGCTCATACAAGGGTAGGTGTGTTGACCAAACAACACCGAACCAGTCAGGAGTTTTTAGAGGACCCACTGCAACGTCCCTCGAGTTTAATGAGCAGGTTTGAAAAAAATTAAGTAGTTGTACAGAAAGGCTGGCATCAGGGACCCACTAGCCAGAACATACACGGCTGCATCAAGATATGTTAAGAAGCTCAAATTAATGGATGTGGCTGAAAGAAAAAGACCAACATAGACACGTTTCCTATACAAAGAGGCTAACATCGGGGACCCATTAGTCAAAACATTCATGGCTACTGCATGGATCAACATTGGCAAGGGCACAACGGCGGTAGTGACCAAATAAAAGAAGACCAAGATGGATACATTTCTTGTCCAGAGAGGTTGACATTAGGGACCCAGCAGCAACACCATACATGGTTGTCACATCGAGCAACATTATCAAGGTCAAAACAGCGGATGCGACCAAAATAATGTCCAACATACACACATTTCCAATACATATGAGGCTAACATGGGGGACCCACTAGCCTGAAAAAATGGTTGATGCATCGAGCAACTTTATCAAGTTCGAAACAGAGAGGCACGAGCGGATATAGATAGTCCATCATATACACGTTTCTTCTAATGGGAGGCTAACATGTGGGACCTAGTAGCCTGAATAAACGACAGATGCATCGAGCAACTCTATTAAGTTCAGAATAGGGTAGCGCGAGCCAAGGAAAACATTCCATCATGCACATGATTCTTCTAATGAGAGACTGACATAGGAGACCCAACATCCTGACTAAACGACAGATGCATTGAGCAACTCTATCAAGTTCGGAATAGGGTAGCGCGAGCAAAGGAAAAAAATTTCCATCATACACATGATTCTTCTAATGAGAGGCTAATATAAGGGACTAACAGCTTGACTAAACGGCGGATGCATCGAGTAACATTGCCGAGCTCAAATCAGGGAGGCACGACCGAAAAGTATGGTCCGTTAGAGACGCTGTCATTCGGAACCCACACACCTCAAAAGATTTTGGTGACTCAACATCGCACGAGGAACTAACCATTTTACTTCTACCACACACTAGTCGAACTTCGTTTATGTTTTGGCGATTTCGTCGTAGTAGAGGGCCGTGAAAATGGGGGAAAACATTTTTCATCGGCCACGCTCGAGCGAACTAAATCTTCAAAAAAGACGAACCTTCTACGAAGACCAACAGACCAAACTGTCGTGGATGAAGACATATCTTGTAGTGTAAATGGTTGATGCATCTAGCAACGCTATCAGGTTTGAAACAGGGAAGTGCGAGCAAAGAAAAAATCCATCATACACACGATTCTTGTAACGAGAGGCTGACATGGGAGACCCAACAACTTGACTAAATGGTAGACACATCGAGCAACATTATCGAGTTCAAATCAGGGAGGTACGACCAAAAAGTATGGTCTACTAGAGACACTCACATCTAGGACCCGCACGCCTCGCTGAGTCAACATCGCACGAGGAACGGAAAATTTTACTTATGCCACACGCTGGTCGAGCTCCATCTTCCATGTTTTTAATAGTTTCATCATAGTAGAGAGCTGCAAATAAATCCATCTATCACGGTCAAGCGAACGGTATCGTGGTAGAAGGAGCACCTTGTACGAAGCTCGATGGACCAAACCATTGCGGATGGCAACATTTCTTATAGTGTATGCAAACCTATATATTATGAAACCTTTTCAAAAGATTGTCGACATTTTAAACGTCTCGGAAGGACTCCAATGAACCTCGTATTCAATATCGACGACTTCAAAACTATCTTCAAGAAATAGGTTATGTCACCAGAACTATTTTGATTTCTCTAAAACTATTTCAGAAACTCCAAAAATATCTTGGTGTCTCTAGACATATTACAGATGTTTATCTTAGCAAAATATACTATTATCACAATTTGATTGTTTATCCTTAAGTGTATGACCTAGTTGTGTTCGATAATATGCAGACATGTCGATGAACACTCCTTTCATATCAATAACCAATAATGGGAACTTAACGCCCACGATGGTTCCTTTATATTACAAGACACATAGAGTGAACCTAATTCATTACAAGTGCTAATCCTTACACTTCATGATATGTGAAAACACTGAGGCGAGATGTTATTATGCTTGTGAAGGAACTCTTTGATCACTATATCCGTTGTCCTTGTTCGGTTTTCACTCTCTTCTACTCGTTTGCATTCCAATGTCCTTATGATCAATATCATAGCTTGTATGTTGATGGCAACAACTCTGGGTGTTCCAACTCATTGGGACTCCAAGTGCAGAGTGTTGTAGTAAGCGTCTTTTTCCCACAAGGGTGACTCAAGGGTTTACATTGAATTCTTGGGGAATTGCATGAACTTAATTGTCTTTTGTTCTCTTCTAGCAACCTGCAAAACAAAGTGTTTGCCTTATTTCCCCTACTCGACTATGTGGTTGTCAAGCACAAGTTTTCGTATTAATAAAACAGTAAAGTAAAAATATTAAAGTAAAGTAAACTATAACTAGAACAAGAAAGTAAAAACAATAAAGTAATGTTCTTTTTGGGATTTGTTTATGCTTGCAGAAAGTAAAGGTATTTTTGTATTTTTGAAAAAATTCTTGTAGAAAATGTAAAAGACAGTAAAAGCAAGTAAAAGTGGTTTCTTGTAATAAAAAGTGGACATGGGTTCATGGGTCACTTGTTTACTCTCTCACAAAGTCTGGTGGACATAAAACTGCTCCTATATGATATAATATTACTTAGAACTTCATTATGTGTTTGATTAACATTCATCTGGGTATCAAGTCCTAATATAAAGATGATGCAACACATCTCACTTATACTCCGCTAGAAAGGGAAAACTCCATGCAACATAGAATTAAGAATAAACAGAGTATAGCCTTAGGTACGTTGACATTACGTTTGAATAACAAATATGCTACCTTCAGAAAATAAGATCATCGTTGTTGTCACAAGACTAATATAACACATGCATTCACTGTATCCCTAGCAAGATAACAAAATAAAGGTAAAAACCATAGTGGGTCTCAAATTTTTTGTCACTGTCCAATCACCACCACCATCTTACTCCAACTAATACACACGTTCCCCCACATGCTATTGCATACAAGTATGATCAAAACAAGTACTTATGAACAGGGTACATAACATGCATCTACCAATACACCTTACACATAATATAATTCCAATCTCAAATATCATCTCATAAAACAAAGATACACCACATAGGAATTACATAGATGACCATTATCATATTGGGTAGCTCATATGGTACTAAACAATGATACCATGAGAGATAGATAGATCAAGCTACTCCTACACACTCATAGTCCAGAGGTGGATTACTCCCTCTTCGTCATGGAGACGATGCTGATGATGTTGACGAGGCTGGATATCCAACCGAAGATGTTTCTAGCAGCGTTTCCCCCCTCCAATCTTCACTGGTTCTAGCTATGTTTCATGGTTTCTGTATTTTTATGCCTCCCTTCTGTGATTGCGGCGGGGGGGGGGGGGGGGGGGGGTATAGACTTTTTAGGTCAATACCTTGACATAGGGCACAATATGGACGAATGGTGATGCTCCGGGAGGAAAAGAGAGGGTTGGAACGATCTCCCTGGGTCGTGCCCATTGGCCCTTTGGCCTCTGCTCATGAGGTTCTAGTGCTCCAGAAGGTTCCCTTGATGAAACAATGTTCCTCAAAAAATCCCAGGTAAGTTTGACTTCATTTAGGTCCCTGAAAGTTAAAAATATACAATATAGGGTTTTCCTACCTGCAGAGTTATAAACCAAATAAATGGAATCATTAGTAAATCCCTATAAATCAATGTTAAACATGGATATAACCTTGTATATGATGCAAATAAGTTGGAATATGTGACAATAAACTACAAAGTTCTTGTATGCATTTTACATGCATCAACATCCCCAAGCTTAACATATGATCTTCCTCAGGCATGAAGGTGATAAAAATAAACATGTACTTTGGAGTTTGTTGTTAAGTTGAACATCAAAAGTGATGATCATTGCTGCACCAAGTTAAATAATTCCTCCTTTCAAGAATGACAACAAGCACTTACCTTATGAAGTGATATTTCTCATCTACCATTTATGCATAACAATATATCAATATTGTATAAAATTAAATGCACAAAGTACTATGAAAAATTAAGCATACAAAGTGCAAGTGAATGTGCATTGTGTGTTCCCTACTATGGTCTTTAGAATACCTACTATGATATATGTAGATACTTTAAAAGTAGATAGTAAGTAAGGATTAACATGTACAAGTAATATTTAGCTTCCAAACACTACCCTTAAGTTTATGTTTGAAATAGTTCATCATTGGTGTTTGGTACCATTTCCCCTCATCTCACTGATTCTTTTGGCATTCTTGTTTTTGGACACTTTTTGCTTCTTTCCTCTTACCACCTATATTTATTTATTTATTTGGATACATTTGTATCTTTATAAGAAGTTCAAATTAAGAAAATTTGCCTACATACTCACTGTTTGTCGTGGTGGTGTCACGACAGATGCCATGGATAGGCTAAAGGTGGGGACAAGATGCACTAGAGGAATCCAGGGAGGGATAGTGTGGTGATTCCACACACAGATGTTTGTATTTGATTCACTTCCAAGGTTTACAAGTGCTCCTTGAGCTGTATTGGGGAGAGGAGGAAGAAGGAACTCTCTTACTCTCTCCACTAGCTAGCCCTCAGGAACATACTAGTAAAACTCAACCAACTATAGATCAACTAGTCAAAGACCAACCCCTTCTACAGATGGCCTAGCCCTCCTTATATAGGGGTGGCTAGGTCTCCAATTAGGGCATACGTGGAGGCATATTTCAGGGAATATGCCTCTTCCCAAAATAGTAAGCCGACCGGGTCACTTTTGCCCAACGTCATCCATGCAGAGGCTACGTGAGCCTCTGTGGCGCCCGCGTCATCTGACACAGGCATCGTCACCCTTGTCGGCCACGCCTCGGTGGTCTGGGCCTCTGTCCGCTTTGCTCACGCTCTATGTACAGTGGTCACCTTTTGACCAGCGAGATACCTTCCTTCTCTTGCAAGCTTGATATAACCCGGATCGTGCCTAGTTGATCCGGCCACACCTGTACCTGCATACAAGTTACATAAATCCTGCCGGCATATGACATAAGTCGGCCGGGACTCAGTTAGGCGGACATCCTCAGGTCCGGGTTACTCCGTGATTCGGCCTGCCTTGAGGTGACTCGGCCAGCATTCGCTTTGACCTTGCCGTAACTCGGCTAACTCGGCCATTATACCCTGGCGTGACCCTACCCGGGGGTATCTCCCAACATTAGTCCCCGAAGCTGGTGCGGTCTTAGTTGCCTTAGCCACTAAGGCCACAGCAGGTTCAATTTCGCCGAACCTTTTGCTTCGAGTTATATCATATCCCGGATTTCATTGACTATCTTTTCCCTTGGCACATTCCGAGTTTTTACTCGCTGGCCAGGTCATCCCATAGTTATCCAGGTTACTCTTCCTTCTCTCGTACGCTTCTCCACATCCTACATGGACGATAATCATTATTTTGCCTCATTTTAAGGGCCTGCACCAGTAACCGCCCCAGTTATTGTCAGATATTACTGTTGGCCATGTCACATCGTGTCTGTCTCCTTGTTAACTGTATCACCACGTCACGTCGTGGGATCCCCTGCGCCCTGTGGCCCTTCCTGTGGCTCATCGTTGATTGGCTGATCCGAATTGTACACGGCCATGCCGTGTGGCCCGTCTGCACAACACGATCCTACTACCCCTCAAGGGTGTGGTTAAATAGGGGAGGGGCGCGCCCCTTGGGTCTTTTCCCCATTCTTGCGCCCCTCTGCCTCTTCTTCTTCTTCTTCTTCTTCTTCTTCTTCTTCTTCTTCTTATTCCCAGCAACTGCGCCGCCTCCGTCGCACCTGCTTAGCTGCGCCGCCACTGCCCCATGCCGTTCACACTGGCGTCGCTGCCACTCCCGCGCATCCCCACCGCCACGGGTCCGCGCCAGTCCAGGCCACTGCCCCCACCGCCGATAGGGCCAGTGAGGACAGTGACCTAGAAATGACTGAGGAGGAACTCATTGTTGCAGAACAGGAGATGGAGGAGGACACGGAGAACGCTAAGCGTGGTGCCTGGGCGGGGTCCTGGGTATGCCAGGACGATCTCGACTGGCGGTATCGCACGCGCCGTATCCCGGAGGGCGTCATCGCCCGCCTCGCCGCCGAGGAACTAGCTCCCTCACCCAATCCGGGTGAGTTTGTAGTATTCCTCTCCCACTTCCAGCGTGGGTTCGGCCTCCCTGTCATCGACTTCTTCCACGACTGCCTCAACACCTATGAGCTTCAGCCGCATCATCTTCCGGCGAACGCCATCACTTCTCTCTCTGCCTTTGCTTCCACCATCGAGGGCTACACTGGATTGTGGCCCAGTAAGGAGCTCTGGATCCGGTTCTTTGGCCTCCGCCGGAACGTGATTCCGAATAGAGAGCTTGACCCGGAGGACAAGCAACTCACACAGTTCGACGCAGCTTCTATCTCTCCTCGGAAACAGTCCGTCTTTCTCCGAGTCACGGGGCTTGACTCTTGCAAGGGCTGGGCCCGAACCTTCTTTTATGTCAGAAATGGCATAACTGGAGATCTGATCCGACTGCGCCCCTACGCTCCGGGTCCTCCTAATCCAGATCTCTGGGACCAGATCCCCAAGAAGCCCACCGTCCTGGCGAACCAAGCCAACAAAAGGTTCCAGGAGCTGAAGGATCTGGGATTGCGCAACGAGGACGCAATGATCACATTCGTCCGCAACCGGATCTCCCCTCTCTAGAAACGCACTCATAAGCACTGCCACATGAGCTGGCGCCTTGACCCGAACCAGACCTCCTCATTCGAGTTGAGCAACACCGAGATTTTCTGCCGGGTCAAGGCCCTCTTCACCACCAACAAAAAGTTCACTGCTGAATGGGTGTGGGGGATTGAGCACTTCTGCCGAGATAGGCTTCCTCCTGCGGTAAATCTCACGCTCCAATCCTTTTCCGAGTTAAATTATATGCAGCTCCAATCCTTGGGCACCGAGCCTTCTCTCAAGTGGGCGCCAGATCGAGATGTCCCGGATGAGGAGGAGCCAGATCAGGAGGTGTTCATTCCGTTCCCCGATGCGACCAAGCGACATACTGGTAAACTCTCTTCCATTAGAGATTGGCCTGAGGATGAAGATGATTCCTACATTGAGGTGATGGAAGCATTTGCCACTGTCCCCCTTTCTTACGCTTTTCCAGCATCAGCTAACCCCGGTGGGCAGATCCATGAAGATCCTCCCCTTGCTACGGGCGAGCCTGTCCCGGTCGCGCCAAAGAAAAGGGGAGCTGCATCTGCTTCTTCTTCCGAACCTTCAAAACTAGCAAAGAGACGAAAGAAGTCTGCAGACAAGGCTGCCACCAAGCCTACGACCAAGGCAATAACCCGGAGAGCTCGCAAGCCTAAGGAGCCTTTGACCTCTCATGAGTAAGTCATTTCTTCCTTATCCAGTTTTCTGCTTCGTGATTTGCTGTTCGTTTGTTCTTCCTTTGTTATAGTCTCTTATCACTCATCATTTGATTCGGCAGGGCCGTGGTGGAGGTTCCTCAGAGCGGGTCTGGCATTGCCTCGCCGCTCTGACATAGCCGTTCTCCCCCTCATGGCGATGATTCTCGCCCGCCGAGCCCCATTCAGGAGGGTTCAGTGGCTGCTTCGGGTTCAAGCCCACCTCGTCCAGAGGAGGGCAACCTCGGAGTAGGGGGAACTGGCTCTGCCGAGGCATCGGGCACCCACCACTTCGGCTTCGCCACAACCAGCTTCATCCGAGATTCCAACAGCACCTCCACCAAAACAGAAATCAGCACCAGAATCAGCGCCAGCACCAACAGCAGCAGGACCAGCATCAGCAATAGCACCAAGTCCCTCCGCCTCGTCCAAGTCTTCCAAGACTCGGCGAGAAGACCCATCTAGTACCAATGCTAGCACCAAGGCAGCTCCCAAGGGCAAATCCGTCGCATCAACTTCAACCTCTCAACAGCAGCCCAAGGGCAAAAAGGCTCCTGACACCGCCAAGGCAGCGTCTATCGAGGCTGGACAGCGCACACTTGCGTCCATGCTTTCGAAGAAGACCCCACCGACGAAGGACACGCCTACTGGGTTAGCTGATGCAAACTCTTTTTGCACACGAGCCCCGCTATTGCCCAGGTTGAAAGGAGGGAAGCCCATGCTAAGGGTTTGGTTACGCCCCACATGCTTAGCGGAGAACGCTATCCTCCGACCTTGATCGAGTTTGTTAACAACTACAACAAGGCGGAGTTCGTCCATAATGACGATCTCCCGAAGAAGTTTGGGCCTGCCGAGTTTGCTGCGCAGATGAACACCGCTGCCAAGGCAATCAACCTTGCAGGTCGGATGATGGAGGCACGCTACTTCGCCTTTTACTTAACATGTACTAGATATTAGTGATATAACCATTAGTCCCTGAGCCTCTAGGAGTAACTTGTTAGTCGACCGGATGCTCCTTAGAGAACTAGCGTAGCTCCTTAGTGACTTCAAATATGCACACACCTAGAGCCAGGTTAAGTTCCACTTGGCCTGGATCTTGTACACTTCAAATATACACACACCTAGAGCCGGGTTAAGTTCCACTTGGCCTGGATCTTGCACACTTTGAATATGCACACACCTAGAGCCGGGTTAAGTTCCACTTGGCCCGGATCTTGTACACTTCGAATATGCACACACCTAGAGCCGGGTTAAGTTCCACTTGGCCTGGATCTTGTACACTTCGAATATGCACACACCTAGAGCCGGGTTAAGTTCCACTTGGCCCGGATCTTGTACACTTCGAATATGCACACACCTAGAGCCGGGTTAAGTTCCACTTGGCCCGGATCTTGTACACTTCGAATATGCACACACCTAGAGCCGGGTTAAGTTCCACTTGGCCCGGATCTTGTACACTTCGAATATGCACATAGCTAGAGCCGGGTTAAGTTCCACTTGTCCCGGATCTTGTACACTTCGAATATGCACACACCTAGAGCCAGGTTAAGTTCCACTTGGCCCGGATCTTGTACACTTCGAATATGCACACACCTAGAGCCAGGTTAAGTTCCACTTGGCCCGGCTTGTACACTTCGAATATGCACATGACTAAGCTATCCTTTTGTACTCTTTTTAGGAGACCACCAATCGCCGGAGCGCTGAGTTTCAGCGTCTCTTGGATACTCACAAGATGCTGCGCGCGAAACATACTACGCTTCTTGCCGAATACGAGAAAAGAGGTAAGTTTTCTCCTTGGCATTTTTCCCATTTCTCTTCGTCTTTTTCCGCCGAACTTATCTGATATTCGGATTGTGCAGCCGGAGTGGAGGCTGAGAACATCCTTATGAGAAAAAATTTGGATCAGATAAATGGTAAGTCATTTTGCTCAATCTCCCTCTGCGCCCTATCTTCTTTTTTTCTTGGCTCGGCAAATATTCATACCTCGGCTTTGCCGGGTTAATAAACTATTTCAGCATCTCTTGAAGATAGTGTGCCCGTGCCTGATATGATGCTGCATTTTCTCGAACAAGCAGGGCAGCACTAGGACGAACTCAAGAAGAATGATGATGAGCTTGCCCTCCTCCGGACCAAGGATGAAGAAATCGCCAAGCTTAAGACAGAGATGAAGAAACTCAAGGCGCTCCACAAATCCGAGATGGATAAAGCTGGCCAAGATTTCTCCGAAGAGCAAGAGCGTCTGAAGCTCCAAATTGCCAAGGACCAAGAATTGCTGAAAGAGGCCGACACTAAGCTTGAGTCGGCGAATGCGGAACTTGTGCAACTCTGAGAGAGGCGCGACAACTGCACTAAGGAGCTGACCCGAATCCACAGCCATATTTCTCGTAAGTTCTTTTCCTTCAACCGACATTGATCTTTCCGGGTCTACTCCCTTTACTTAATTGACTTGTCTCATTTTTTAGACAAATTTCCGGAGGGCGATGTCATTGCATCCAATGCCGTTGGCAAGTTCTGCAAGCAGAGAGGTACTCCATCTGGTCCTGGCACCATTCCTCCTGATTTGGAGGATTTGATAGTCAGCTTGTCCTCCTGAGTCGAGATCGTGAAGAACTATGGCAAGGATATATCGGATGTAGCAATCCGGATCTTCAATGCCTTTTGGCCTGAAGAAGATACTCCGGAGGGAGCCACTGCTCTTATTGCCAATCTAATGGAGTGCGAGACCTAGCTCGATCTTTGGAGGGAATCCACTGGACGCGCCAGAGCTGAAATCGTCCTCCACTATGTGCTCACATGGTATGAAAAGATAAACTTGAAGCTTCTCGAGCGCATGCGCACCAGATCAAGGTGGTCCACGAACCCGGATTGGATTGCCCGGCGCAAGGCTTGCACCCATAGCCTCATTCAGTACGCCCCCATCCATCAATGGAATGAGGGACCAAGTTTCCTTGGCGCTGTCAACGACGAATATGTCGAAGAAGGTTCGGGTGAGGAGGAAGAGGACGAAGCCTCGGACGTCGAAGAAGATGAAGATGATGCTGAAGCCGAGGCTAGAGCTGCACCTGCTGGCGCCGAGTTACCTCCTCCTACTGCTCCTTGATTAGAAACACTTTGCAGTTTATCAGACCCCTGGTATGCCGGGTGCAAATGTATTAAGCACATCAGTTATATTTTGCTACTAAGTTGTCTGTGCCGGATTAACTTGGGCGTAGTCCCCGAGTTTCATTTTCTTGTTCCTCCAATTTCTTGGCTCGGCTCGTGTCTACCTTGGTTCGGTTTTATGACTTACGAGTCCGAGTTTCAAAAATTGATTTAACAATACTTGGAAACTTTAGGATTAGCTCAAAATAATTCAGCATAATAAAAACATGGTAAACATAAAGTTAGTCGGAATAACAAATGTCGTCTCAATTAAGTTCTTTTCCTTAGTCGTTTTTCGTGTGCTACGCAATTCCAAAATCGTTCTCTTGCTTTCCATGAAGCCAAATCTTGTTGGACAGCAACAAATCGAAGAGTTGAGTTTTTGGTGCTCACACACTACTAATCCGGCTTAGGTAGAAGCAACTTACGCCAGCCGACATAAAAATAAATAACAAATACGAGAAACAACAAATACCACTAAGGCAGTCCCCGAGTTACTGCTCGAGGTGCCAAGATTTCATTGATAAGCTCATTTCCGGCATACACACCGACATATGAGAGACTCGGATACACACACTTCTTTGCTAAGTGTAGAATGGTCGAAGTAGAGCTACATTCCATGGATGTTTAGATTCCTCGCCTGACCTGTCCGCCTTGTTCTTCTCCTGTGGTTTTGCATCGATGAGATAATATGAGTCATTGTGCAATGCTTTGCTCACAATGAATGGCCCCTCCCATGGGGGTGATAGCTTGTGCATGCCACCAGTACGTTGTACCAACCGGAGTACTAGATCACCTTCCCGGAAGACTCAGGGGTTAACTTTCTGGCTATGATAGCGTCGGAGATTTTGCTGATATATGGCGGATCTGGACAATGCAAATTCTCTTGCTTCTTCCAGCAGATCAACATCATTTTGCCGGGCTTCTCGCACTTCGGCTTCTGTGTATTGGGTGACTCTGGGCAAATCATGCTCTATGTCGGCTGCTAATACAGCTTCTGCCCCATATACCAGAAAGAATGGCGTATAGCCTGTTGATCGATTTGGAGTTGTTCTTAAACTCCATAGTACCGATGGTAGTTCTTCTATCCAGCACCCCGCTGATCTTTGCAGCAGCTCAATGAGCCGGGGTTTTATCCCGGATAATACTAATCCGTTGGATCTTTCCACTTGTCCGTTCGATGCGGGGTGGGCTACCGAGGCAACGTCCAGCCGGACCTTTTTATCTCGGCAGAATCGTGCAAATGCTCCTTCAGCAAATATTGTGCCATTATTTGTTATGATACTGTGAGGATAGCCGTATCTCAAGATGATATCTTTGAGGAATGTTACGGCCGTAGCGCCATCACATTTTATTATTGGCTTCACTTCAATCCACTTTGTAAACTTGTCCACCATAACCAAGATATGGGTCATATTTCCCCTTGCTGGTTTGAACGGGCCAACCATATCCAAACACCATACGACAAATGGCCAGGTGATTGGTATGGTCTTGAGCTCAGACATTGGCATATGTGTCTTGGTTGCATACCTCTGACAGCCATTGCATTTTCTCACCAAATCTTCTGCTTGTTCTAAGGCACTTGGCCAGTAGAATCCATGCCGGAAAGCTTTTGCCACCAACACTCTGGATGAGGCGTGATGCCCACATACCCCTAGATGTATATCCCGGAGGATATCTAGCCCTTCTTCCATGTCAACACATCGCTGGAGGACATTAGTGACACTTCTCTTGTATAGTTCGGCGTTGATGATTGTGTACGCCTTTGCGCGCCTCTGAATTTGCCTGGAAAGCACCTCTTCACTAGGCAAAGTTACATCCTTCAGGAATTGAAATATGGGCAGCGCCCAAGCTGGTATAGCTCGCGCTAGAAACAACTCCTCATCTACTTCCATTTGCTCCACCGGCATAACCTCGACCGGATCATGCTGCACAGTCCCCGGGTTCTGCGAAGCAGTCCCCGGGTTTCCTGAACCACTTCCCACGTCAATTTCCATGGGTACAGCTCCGGACTACGGATCTGCCAGGATATAGATTGAGTCAGTTTCTAGGGACACCCTGATAGATGGTTTTCTAAGGTGCTCCAGTGCTGCACCCGGTGGAATTGCTTGTCGGGTTGATCCGAGCTTCGACAATACGTCGGCAGCCTCATTTTCCAGCCGGGGTACGTGGTGAAACTCGCATCCCTCAAAGTACCTAGATATCTTTTGCACATGGAATCTGTACAATGCCATGTTTGGATCAAGAGCGTCCCACTGCCCCGAAACTTGCTGAACTACCAAATCCAAATCGCCAAAGCATTGGATCCGACGTATTCCAATTTCCTTTGCCACTTTGAGCCCATGCACAAGTGCTTCATAGTCAGCGACATTGTTTGACGCGGCGAAATGGATTTGCAGCACATACTTCAGCTGGTGTCATGGTGGTGTCACGGCAGATGCCATGTATAGGCTAAAGGTGGGGACTAAATGCACTAGGGGAATCCAGGGAGGGATAGTGTGGTGATTCCGCACATAGTAGCTTTGTATTTGATTCACTTCCATAGATTACAAGTGCTCCTCAAGCTGTATTGGGGAGAGGAGGAAGAAGGAACTCTCTTACTCTCACCACTAGCTAGCCCTCAGGAACTTGCTCATAGAACTTAAGCCTCTAAAGATCAACTCCTCAAAGACCAACCAAGTAAAACTCAACCCCTTCTACAGAGGCCCTAACCCTCCTTATATAGGGGCGGCTAGGTCTCCAATTAGGGCATACGTGGAGGCATATTCCAGGGAATATGCCTCCTCCCAAAATAGCAAGCCGACCGGGTCACTTTAACCCAGCGTCATCCATGCAAAGGTTACGCGAGCCTCTGCGGCGCCCGCGTCATCCGACACAGGCATCGTCACCTTTGTCGGCCATGCCTCGGTGGTCCTAGCCTCTGTCCGCTTTGCTCACGCTCTGCGTACAATGGTCACCCTTTGACCAGCGAGATACCTTCCTTCTCTTGTAAGCTTTGCATAACCCGGATCGTACCTAGTAGATCCGGCCGCACCTGTACCTGCATACAAGTTAGATACATCTCACCGACTTACGATATAAGTCGGCTGAGATCCAGTTAGGTGGACATCCCCTGGTCCGGGTTACCCCATGATTCGGCCTGCCTTGAGGTGACTCGGCCAGCATCTGCTTTGACCTTGCCGTACCTCGGCTAACTCGGCCTTTATACCCCGGCGTAACCCTACCCGGGGGTATCCCCCCAACATTAGTCCCCGAAGCTGGTGCGATCTTAGTTGCCTTAGCCGTTAAGGCCACATCAGGTTCAATTTTATCGAGCCTCTGTTTCTCTTTCCGAGTTACCTCATAGTCCGGATTTTCATAGGTTTACTTTCCCTTGGCACATTCCGAGTTTTCACTCGCTGGCCGGGTCACCTCATATTCATCCGGATCATTCTTCCTTCTCTTGTACGCTTCCCCACGTGGAGGTTAATCATCACGTTTGCCTCATTTTAAGGGCTTGCGCCAGTAACTGCCGCAGTAATTGTCAGTTATTACTGTAGCACACGTCACATCGTGCCTGTCTCCTTGTTAACTGCATCATAACGTCACGTCATGGGATCTCCTGCGCCCTGTGGCCTTTCCTGTGGCTCGTTGCTGATTGGTCGATCCGGGTTGTACACGGCCACACCGTGTGGCCCGCCCGCACAACGCGATCCCATTACCCCTCAAGGGAGTGGTTAAATAGGGGAGGGGTGCGTCCCTTTGGTTCTTTCCCCACTTCCGTGCCCCTCTGCCTCTACTTCTTCTTCTTCCTCTCCAGCGACAGCGCCGCTGCCATCGCATCTGAGTAGCAGCGCCGCCGCCGTACTGCTTCCATGCGCACCAGCATCATCGCCACCTCCCCGCATCTCTTCCGCCATGGGTCCTCGCCCATCCAGGACACTGTCACCCACCGCCGCTAGCGCCAGTGAGGGCAGTGATCTCGAGATGACAGAGGAGGAGCTCGCCGTCGCTGAGCAAGAAATGGAGGAGGACGCGGTGAACACCGACCGCGGAGCATGGGCTAGATCCTGGGTTTGCCAGGATGACCTGGACTGGCTGTATTGCACCAGGCGCATCCCGGAGGGTGTTACCGCACGCCTTCCCACTGTGGAGCTTGCCCCCTCACCCAATCCAGGTGAGTATGTTGTATTCCTCTCCCACTTCCAACGTGGATTCGGGCTCCCAGCAAGCGATTTCTTCAACGACTGGTTCAACACATATGAGCTTCAGCCGCATCACCTTCCGGCTAATGCCATCACCTCTCTCTGCCTTCGCCTCCACCATTGAAGGCTACGCCGGACTGTGGCCCACGGAGGAGCTCTGGATCCGGTTCTTTGGTCTTCACCGGAATGTGATTCCAAACATAGAACTTAACCCGGAGGACAAACAGCTGACGCAGTTCGGCGCAACTTCCATCTCCCCCCAGAGACAGTCTATCTTTCCCCGAGTTATAGGGCTTGACTCTTGCAAGGGATGAGCCCGGACTTTCTTCTATGTCCGGAACATCACAACTGAGGATCTGATCCGGCTGCGTCCTTACGCTCCGGGTCCTCCTAACCCGGATCTGTGGGACAAGATCCCCAAGAAGCCCACTATCCTGGAGAACCAAGTCAACAAGAGGTTCCAGGAGCTGAAGGATCTCGGATTGTGCAATGAGGACGCCATGATCACATTCGTCCACAACCGGATCTCCCCCTTCAGAGACGCACGCACAAACTCTGTCACATGAGCTGGGGCCGCGACCCCAACCGGACCTCCTCGTTCGAGTTAAATAACACCGAGATCTACCGCCGGGTCAAGGCCCTCTTGACCACCCACAAGGACTTCTCTTCTGAGTGGACGTGGGGGATCGAACACTTCTGCCGCGATAGGCTTCCCCCCGCGGTAAGTCTCGTGCCCCAAACTTTCTCTGAATTGTATCACATGTCGGTTTCTATTGTAGGTTTAATCCCTTTGTCTTTTATTTCCCTTAGATGTTTCTTCAGCAAACCATTGAGGATGGCACCGAGCCTTCTCTCAAATGGGCACCTGATCGAGACACCTCAGATGTGGAGGAGCCGGATCAGGAGATGTTCCTGCCGATGGCGAACGTGACCAAGCGACCCACTGGTAAACTCTCTTCCATTAGAGATTGGCCTGACGATGAAGATGATTCGGACGTTGAGGTGATGGAGGCATTTGACGCTGTCCCCCTTTCTTAAGCTTTTCTGACATCAGCTAACCCCGGTGGGCAGATCCATGAAGATCCTCCCCTTGCCATGGGTGAGCCTGTCCCGGTCGCACCGAAGAAGAGGGGGGTCGCATCTGCTTCTTCCTCCGAACCTTCTTAGCCAGCTAAGAGGCGAAAGAAGTCCACGAACAAAGCTGCCACCAAGGCCATGACTAAGGCTGTGGCCCCGAGAGCTCGCAAGCCGAAGGAGCCCCTGACTTCGGATGAGTAAGCCGTTTCTCCCTTTGCTATTCACTTGTTCTTCTTTTGTTATAGTTTCTCATCATACATTATTTGATTCGTCAGGGCCACGGTGGAGGTTCCCTAGAGCGGATCCGGTATTGCTTCTCCGCTTCGACATAGCCTTCTCCCCCTCGTGGCGACGACTCACGCCCGTTGAGCCCCATTCAGGAGGGTTCAGCGGCTGCTCCGGGTTCCGGCCCACCTCGTCAAGAGGAGGGCAACCTTGGAGCGGGGGAGACTGGCTCTACGAAGGCAGCAGCAACCACCACTTCGGCTCCACCGCAACCAGCTTCATCTGAGTTACCTACAGCACCTCCGCCACCACAAAGACCAGCATCATCATCAGCCCCAGCAACAGCAAAAGCACCATCAACAGCACCAAGCCCTTCTGCCTCGTCCGAGTCTTCCAAGGCTTGGGGAGAAGATACTAGCAGTACCAAATCTAGCACCAAGGCGGCTCCCAAGGGCAAATCAACAACAACAACTTCAACTTCTCAGTAGCAGCCCAAGGGCAAAAAGGCTCCTGACGCCACCAGGGCAGCGTCAATCGAGGCTGGACAGTGTACACTTGCGTCCATGCTCACGAAGAAGACTCCACTGCCGAAGGACGCCCCTGCCGAGCCAGCTGATGCGCAACTTGTTTTGCACACTAGCCCCGCCGTTGCCCAGGTTGAGAGAAAGGAAGCGCGTGCCAAGGGTCTAGTGGCGCCCCACATGCTCAGCGGTGAGCGATATCCTCCGACCATGATCGAGTTTGTGAACAACTGGAACAAGGCGGAGTTCGTCCACAATGATGATCTCTCGGAGAGTCCCGCGGAATTCGCTGCGCAGATGAATACTGCTGCCAAGGCAATTAATCTTGTGGGTCGGATGATGGAGGTACGTTACTTCGTCTTTTCCTTAACATGTAGTAGACATTATTGATATAGCCATTAGTCCTCGAGCCTCCGGGGGAGTAACTTGTTACTCGGCCGGATGCTCCTTAGAAAACTAACGTAGCACCTTGATAACTTCGAATATGCACACACCTAGAGCCGGGTTAAGTTCCACTTGGCCCAGATCTTGTACACTTCGAATATGCACACACCTAGAGCCGGGTTAAGTTCCACTTGGCCCGGATCTTGTACACTTCGAATATGCACACACCTAGAGCCAGGTTAAGTTCCACTTGGCCCGGATCTTGTACACTTTGAATATGCACACACCTAGAGCCGGGTTAAGTTCCACTTGGCCCGGATCTTGTACACTTCGAATATGCGCACACCTAGAGACGGGTTAAGTTCCACTTGGCCCGGATCTTGTACACTTCGAATATGCACACACCTAGAGCCGGGTTACGTTCCACTTGGCCCGGATCTTGTACACTTCGAATATGCACACACCTAGAGCCGGGTTAAGTTCCACTTGTCCCGGATCTTGTACACTTCGAATATGCACACACCTAGAGCCGGGTTAAGTTCCACTTGGCCTGGATCTTGTATACTTCGAATATACACACACCTAGAGCCGAGTTAAGTTCCACTTGGCCCGGATTTTGTACACTTCGAATATGCACAAGACTAAGCTATCTTTTTGTACTTTTTTCAGGTGACCACCAATCGCCAGAGTGCTGAGTTTCAGCGTCTCCTGGATACTCACAAAATGCTGCGTGCGAAACATACTACGCTTATCGCCGAACACGATAATAGGGGTAAGTTTCTTCCTTGGCATTTTTCCGTTTTTCTTCATCTTTTTCCACCGAACTAATCCATCATTCGGATTTCGTAGCTGGGGTGGAGGCTGAGAATACCATCATGAGGAAAAACTTGGACCAGATAAAGGGTAAGTTATTCTTGCTCAACTTTGTTATGCTCTCTATCTCCTTTTCTCCGTGGCTCGACAAACATTCATGCCTCGGCTTTGCCGGGTCAACAAACTATTTTAGCCTCTCTTGAAGATAGTGTGCCCGTGCCTGATATGATGCTGCATTTTCTCGAACAAGCAGGGCAGCATCAGGCCGAACTCAAAAAGAAAGATGATGAGCTTGCCCTCCTCCGAACCAAAGGTGATGAAATTGCCAAGCTCAAGGCAGATATGAAGAAGCTGAAAGCGCAGCACCAATCCGAACTTCAAAAAGCTGGCCAGGACTTTACTGAAGAGCGCAAGCGCCTCAACCTCCAGATTGCCAAGGACCAAGAATTACTTAAGGAGGCCAACGTCAAGCTTGAGTCGGCGAATGCTGAACTTGTGCAACTCCAGGAGAGGCACGACAACTGCACCAAGGAGCTGACCCGGGTTCATAGCCATATTTCTGGTAAGTTCTTTTCCTTCAACCGACATTGATCTTTCCGGGTCTACTTCCTTTACTTACTCCACCTGTCTTATTTTTTCAGGCAAATTCCCAGAGAGCGATGTCATTGCATCCAATGATGTTACCAAGTTCCGCAGGCAGAGGGGTACTCCATCTGGTCCTGGCACCATTCCTCTTGATCTCGAGGACTTGATAGTCAGCTTGTCCTCCCGAGTCGAGATCATGAAGAACTACGGCAAGGATACCTTGGACGGAATAATCCGGATCTTCAACGTCTTTTGGCCTGAAGAGGATACTCCGGAGAGTACCGCTGCTCTTTTTGCCAGGCTTATGGAATGCGAGACTCAGCTCGATCTCTGGAGAGAATCAGCTGGACGCGCCGGAGCTAAGATCGTTCTTCACTACGTGCTTACGTGGTACGAGAAGATTGACCTCAAACTCCTTGAGCGCATGCACACCGGATCAAGGTGGTCTACTGACCCGGATTGGGTAGATCGGCGCAAGGCTTGTGCTCATAGCTTCATCCAATACGCCCCCATTCATCAATGGAACGAGGGACCAAGCTTCCTAGATGCCGCCGATGATGAAAATGCTGAAAACATTGAAGATGATTCGGATGAGGATGAAGAGGACGAAGCCTCGGACGTCGAGGAAGATGCAGATGACTCTGAAGCCGAGGCTGGGGCTGCACCTGCTGCCGCCGAATTACCTCCTCCTGCTGCTCCTTGATTATAAACACTTTAAATTTCATCAGATCCCCGGTATGCCGGGTGCAATTGTATCAAGCACACAAGTGATATTTTGCTACTAAGTTTTTATGCTGGATTGACTTGGGCGTAGTCCCCGAGTTTCATTTTCTTGTTCATCCAATCTCTTGGCTCGGCTCGTGTCTACCTTGGTTCGGTTTTATGACTTACGAGTCCGAGCTTCAAAAATTGTCTTAACAATACTTGGAAACTTTAGGATTAGCTCAAAATAATTCAACATAATAAATCGAAAGTAAACATAAGGTTAGTCCAAAAAACAAACGTCGGCTCGATTAAGTTCCTTTCCTTAGTCGTTTTTCATGTGCTACACAATTCCAAACTCGTTCTCTTGCTTGCCATGAAGCCAAATCTTGTTGGACAGCAGCAAGTCCAAGAGTTGGGTTCTTGGTGCTCACACACTACTAATCCGGCTTAAGTAGAAAAACTTACGCGAGCTGACGTATAAATAATAAATACGGAAGACAACAAATATTTTCAAAGCAGTCCCCGAGTTACTGCTCGAGGTGCCCACATTTCATTGATAGACTCATTGCCGGCATACACACCATCATATGAGAGATTCGGATACATACACTTCTCTGCTAGGTGTAGAAAGGACGAAGTAGAGCTACATTTCATGGACGCTTAGATTCCTCGCCGGACCTGTCCGCCTTATTCTTCTCTTGTGGTTTTTCATCGATAAGATAATAAGAATCATTGTGCAATCCTTTGCTCACAATGAATGGCCCTTCCCATGGGGGGATAACTTGTGCATGCCAGCAGTACGTTGTACCAACCGGAGTACCATATCACCTTCCCGGAAGACTCGGGAGTTTACTTTCCGGCTATGATAGCGTCGGAGATTTTGCTGATATATGGCGGATCTAGACAATGCCAATTATCTCGCTTCTTCCAGCAGATCAACATCATTTTGCCGGGCTTCTTGCACTTCGGCTTCTCTGTATTGGGTGACCCTAGGCAAATCATGCTCTATGTCGGCTGGTAATACAGCTTCTGCCCCATATACCAGAAAGAATGGCGTATAGCCTGTTGATCGATTCAGAGTTGTTCTTAAACTCCACATTACTGCTGGTAGTTCTTCTATCTAGCACCCCGCTGATCTTTGCAGTGGCTCAATGAGCCGGGGTTTTATCCCGGATAATACTAATCTGTTGGATCTCTCTACTTGTCCATTCGATGCGGGGTGGGCTACCGAGGCAATGTCCAGCCGGATCTTGTTATCTCGGCAGAATCGCGCAAATGCTCCTTCAGCAAAATTTGTGCCATTATCTGTTATGATACTGTGAGGATAACCGTATCTCAAGATGATGTCTTTGAGAAATGTCACGGCCATAGCCCCATCACATTTTCTTATTGGCTTTACTTCAATCCACTTTGTAAATTTATCAACCATGACCAAAATGTGAGTCATATTTCCCCTCGCTGGTTTGAACGGGCCAACCATGTCCAAACACCATACGACAAATGGCCAGGTGATTGGTATGGTCTTGAGCTCCGACATTGGCATATGTTTCTTGGTAGCATACCTCTGACAACCATTGCATTTTCTTACCAAGTCCTCTGATTGTTCTAAGGCACTTGGCCAGTAGAATCCATGCCGGAAAGCTTTTGCTACCAAGGCTCTGGACGAGGCATGATGCCCACATTCCCCTTGATGTATATCTCGGAGGATGTCAAGCCCTTCTTCCGGGTCAACACATCGCTGGAGGACATTAGTCACACTCCTTTTGTATAGCTCGGAATTGATGATCGTGTCTGCCTTTGCTCTCCTCTGAGTTTGCTTGTATAGCACCTCCTCAGCGGGTAAAGTTCCATCTTTCAGGAATTGAAATATGGGTAACGCCCAAGCTTGTACAACTCGCATTGGGAACACGTCCTCATCAATTTCCATCTGATCCACCGGCATAACCTCAACCGGATCATGCTGAGCAGTCCCCGGGTTTGCCAAGGCAGTCCTCGGGTTCGCCGAGGCAGTCCTCGGGTCCACCGAGGCAGTCCCTGGGTTTCGCGTACCATCTCCCATGTCAATGTCCATGGGCGTAGCTCCAGACTCCGGATCCTCCGGGACGTAGATTGAGTCGGTTTCTAGGGACGGTCTGATAGATGGTTTTCTGAGGTGTTCTAATGCTACACCCGGTGGAATTGCTTGTCGGGTTGATCCGAGCTTCGATAATACGTCGGCATCCTCATTTTCCACCCGGGGTACATGACGAAATTCGCATCCCTCAAAATAACCAGATATTTTTTGCACATGGAATCTGTATAATGCCATGTTTGGATCAAGAGTGTCCCACAGCCCCGACACTTGCTGAACTACCAAATCTGAGTCGCCAAAGTATTGGATCCGACGTATCCCAATCTCTTTTGCCACTTTGAGCCCATGCACAAGTGCCTCATATTCGGTGACATTGTTTGATGCTGCGAAATGGATCTGCAGCACATACTTCAGCTGGTCATTTTTTGGCGAGGTAAGTACTACTCCGGCGCCTAACCCGGTTTTTGTTTTTGACCTGTCAAAGTGCATTCTCCAGTAATTCGGATCTGGTAGCGGTGGTTCATATTGCACTTCGGCCCAGTCCACAAAAAAGTCGGCTACAGCCTGAGACTTGATTGCTTCTCTTCTATCATATTGTGGCGCATAGGGGGCTAGTTCAATTGCCCATTTTGCAATTCTGCCACTTGCATCCTTGTTACTCATTATCTCGGATATGGGAGCTTCACATATTACTTTGATGGGATGCTCCTCAAAATAGTGTTTTAGCTTCTTAGCCGACATGTACACACCATATGCCACTTTCTGATAGTGCGGATAATTTTGTTTTGAGGCTGATAATACCTCGCTCAGATAATACACTGGCCTTTGCACTGACTTACCCTCTTCGTCGTGCTCTATCACAATTACTGCACTTACAACTCGGTTGGTTGCGGCTATATAGAGCAACATTGGCTCCTTTGATAGTGGAGAGGCCAAGACTGGTGCAGTGGCTAACATCTTCTTTAATTGGATAAAGGCTTCATTGGCCTGCGACGTCCAAATGAACTTGTCCGACTTTTTCATGAGTTGATAGAGAGGCAGTGCCTTTTCTCCCAACCGACATACAAACCGACTTAAAGATGCCAGGCAACCAGTGAACTTCTGGACATCGTTAAGACACTTCGGCAGTTCCATTCGCTCTATGGCCCGGATTTTAGTTGGATTGACTTCGATACCTCGGCTGGAGACAAGAAATCCGAGTAATTTTCCAGCCGGGACACCGAAAGTACAATTTTCCAGGTTAAGCTTCATTTGGAACCTCCTTAGGTTCGCGAATGTCTGCCTGATATCATCAAGGAGCGTTTTGCTTTCCTTGGTCTTGATAACAACATCATCCACATGTACCTGCACATTTTGACCAATTTGGTCATGCAAACATTTCTGCATACATCTCTGGTACGTTGCCCTTGCATTACGTAAACCAAATGGCATTGTGTGATAGCAATAAGCCCCATATGGGGTGATAAATGCATTCTTTATTTGATCATCCGGATTCAGGGGTATCTGGTGGAAACCAGAATATGCATCAATGAATGACAATAGTTCACACCCAGCAGTTGAATCTATGACCTGATCTATCCTTGGCAGTGGAAATGGATCTTTTGGACACGCCTTATTCAGGTTCGTGTAATCGATACACATACGCCAAACCACTCCCACATTCGGATCATCCTTCTTATTCTCCACCAGCACCAGATTAGATAGCCAATCGGGGTAAAGAACTTCCATGATAAATGCAGCTGCTAGTAACCGAGCTATCTCATCTCCAATGACTTTTCTCCTATCTTCGGCGAAGCGATGGAGAGGTTGCTTCACCGTCCTTGCTCCGGGTCTCACATTCAAAGAGTGCTCGGCCAACTCCCTCGGAACACCTTGCAAGTCCTGTGTGGACCAAGCAAAAATGTCCCAATTCTCACGGAGGAAGGTGACGAGCTCGCTTTCCTATTTGTCATTTAACCTGGCACCAATTATTACGGTACGCTCTGGGAACATGTCATCAACAGGCACCTTCTTGGTATCTTTTGTCGCCTGGAACGAAACACTACCATGCGGGTTACTCAGTGCCAGCATATAATGTTGTGCGGACTGCGCCAATGCCACCACTTCCTGTATCTTTCTTTTCTCTTGCGCAATCACGAGTGACTCGGCTAGGTTAGACCCGGCTGACGCACACTCAATGGAACGTCGGAAATCTCCAGCTATGGTAATCACTCCATTTGGCCCAGGTAACTTCATCTTCAGATAACTGATGTGGCAACTTGCCATGAACTTGTTCAGTGCTGGTCTACCGAGTAACGCGTGATACGCACTTTCTAAGTTCACCACTTCAAACTCCAAATTCTCAGTTCAGCAGTTATCTCGCGTGCCGAACAATACGTCAACCCGGACCTTACCTATGGGCTCACAAGAAATGCCTGGCACAATGCCATGGAAAGTTGTCCTTGTAGCCTAGAGCATGTTCTCCGAGATACCCACCTTGCGCATTGTATCCGCATACATGATGTTAATGCTACTGCCATTGTCAATTAGTACCTTTGAGAACCTCACATTGATGTTAGTCCCAATGAATGTCGGATCCAGCACTAGCGCATACGAACCAGGACTTGGCATAAGCTTGGGATGATCTTTGATGCTCCAGGTAATTTCCTGGTCCGACCAAGGCATATACCTCGTCACTGCTGGCATTACCGCATTCACTTCCATATGTCGGCGCTGCAAGCTCTTTCTATCTGTTTCCTCTGTGGTAAACACACAGTAACTCTGATGATGTTCTCTGTACTCATTCCTTCCCTCATTTCCGGGGTACCTCTGATCCGATTGATGCTGGTCTTCCACTTGATGCACCGCATCCCTTCTCTCATGGTTTTCATACCTCGGCAGAGGGGGAGGCAACATTAGCTGTTGCGTATTCGCTCCAGAGAGCAATTGCTGCCGGGGTAACTCCTGCCGAGGTTGATCATTCCGAGGTGCCTGAGCATTCCCCGAACCACCTTGTTCTATCTTACGCATCCACTCACACTGCCTTGTTGTATGACCCACTGGGTTACTCGGATTTGGCGTGTGAAATTTACACGGCTGATCCAGCATTGACTCATAAGTATACCTCGGACGGTCCTTCTTTTCTTGCCACTGTTTCTTCTACTCTGGCGTCCAAGTTTTCTTACCATCGTTTCTCGGTGTCCATTGTTGTCCTCCAGTTTTCTGACGTTGGTTGCCCCCTGCTCCGGGTTGATCTTGATTCACAACAGCAACTTGTTGCGAACTGTATCGGTAATCCGGTCTGTCATCTCCTATTTTACCCCGGTAGTCATTCCTCTAGGATGACCTAGCTCCATCTCTCTAGTAGTACTCCTCATTTGACTCGTTTGACACGAGCCTGGGTTGAGTTGGATCACCCAAAGCATATGAATCAGCAATCCGGATTGTCTCTGCCAATGTAGTTGGCATATCCCTTTGCAATCTTTGCCACAACATGCTTGCATATCTGCACCCTTGCGCAAACCATGCTATGGCTTGTGACTCAATCACACCCTCACATGAGTTTCGCACGGTACACCACCGGGTTAAGAACTCCCGGTCCGTCTCATTCGGTCTCTGCTTGCACATTGCTAGGGTCTGTGGCCTATTCGGCCTCTGATACGTACTTGAGAAATTGCTGACAAACATTTCCTCAAAATCGATCCAACAGTTAATAATTCTGGGCGGCAAATTGTTTAGCCATACCCTCGGTGGCCCTTCCAACATCTGGGGTACATATCTCACAACCCATCTCAAGTTGCCTGTAGCAATCTTTACAGCTGTAGCATAGTTAATCAACCAATCCTCTGGCTTTGTTCTGCCGTCATATGTCTTAGTGCCTATAGGTAGCTGGAAGTTAGGTATCGGAGGTTCCTTCTTGATCCGGGGCCCAAAACACGCAGGACCCGGGGGACCTTGACACTCAATCTGCTCCGACCTATACAGCCGATCCAGTTTTAATCTGGCATCATCAGGCATCAAATCCCTGCTTCCCAATCTTGACCCTATCACATGATAGTCCAGCCTTGGGTATCCTTCGTTCACCATTTCCGAATCACCATCATTATATTGGTCTTGCTCTCGTGGAGCACCTCTCTGTTGCATACCTCGGCCGGCACTTTGCTCTTGCCTTGGTATATTCCGCTCATGCGATTGTCCTGCTCCTGCCGAGTTGCGCTGACCGGCATTGCCATTTACGGCATTTCCTTGACCGGCATTTCCTTGGTCACGGTTACCTTGGCCAGCTTCACCTCGGCTCACACTTCGTCGATCCTCATTTCTCTGCACTTCTTTTCCTTTCCCTGCCCTTGCCAGGTCATATGGGACTATCTGTTTGTTCCTCCTGGCCGAGGTTACTACCTCTTCTCTTCTAGGACCACCACGAGGAGACGATGCAGCTCCAGCGGATTTATCCGGGTTACCCACCACCGAATGAATGATCTTGGAGGCCCCAGCTCTCTCTGGGTTAGCCCTGAGCAATTCCTCATTTTGCCTGTTCGCGATCCAAACCACCTCATTGACCCTATCTTGTTGTCTCTGACGGGCTTCACCCATCAGACCCTCTAACTCGGATGCAGCTGCATCCGCTACTCTGAGGTTTTTTGCCGGGGTACTATACTTCGGCAGCCCCACGGATGAACAGTTCTCTGACTGCTCAATCCTAGTATCACTCTCTTTGTTCATTTCACTCATGAGGTTTCTCCCCTTTACTTTTACAACATCTACTTTATTCGCCTTTGCATACTCACGCAGTGTCATGTTCAACGACTGCTGAGCCGCGACTATCTTTTTCGCACCTTCTAGTATCTTTTGCCTAGTTTCATCTAGCTCGGCTTGTGTCTGAGCCGGATCTACCGCTGCTGCTACTGGGTTTCCCAAGCTATCCATCGCCTGCTGCAGCACATTCTCTGGCCTTTCTAGTGGAGGACCTCTACTTTTCCTCGGTGCCTTAGGCGTTACCTCCGGATCTGGTACCGGATCCTTGCTTGCGCCAGCGCCAGGCGTAGTCATCATCACCTCGGCATGGTCCGGCGAGCGAGTGATACGCGCCCCGTGAACCACGTTAAGGGGTGGCTCGCCTCCTTCGACGACGTGCCGCGGGTGAACGCACGACACATCGACAACAACATAGATCTTGTGCGCGCCGAGCTTGACGAAGAGGCCGTTGGGCGGAAGAGGATGCTTGCCGAAGCAGCCAGCGTTGTCGCTGACAAAGTCCAGCGCTGAACGAGCCCGGAGACGATGTGTTCGCCTGTGCCGACGAAGTTTCCTGTCTGGATCTTCACCCCTGCTAGCGCTGCTAGCCCCACGATGGGCGCCAACTGTCATGGTGGTGCCACGACAGATGCCATGTATAGGCTAAAGGTGGGGACTAAATGCACTAGGGGAATCCAGAGAGGGATAGTGTGGTGATTCCACACAGTAGCTTTGTATTTGATTCACTTCCACAGATTACAAGTGCTCCTCGAGCTGTATTGGGGAGAGGAGGAAGAAGGAACTCTCTTACTCTCACCACTAGCTAGCCCTCAGGAACTTGCTCGTAGAACTTAAGCCTCTAAAGATCAACTCCTCAAAGACCAACCAAGTAAAACTCAACCCCTTCTAAAGAGGCCCTAGCCCTCCTTATATAGGGGCGGCTAGGTCTCCAATTAGGGCATACGTGGAGGCATATTCTAGGGAATGTGCCTCCTCCCAAAATAGCAAGCCGACCGGGTCACTTTAACCCAGCGTCATCCATGCAGAGGCTACGTGGGCCTCTACGGCGCCCGCTTCATCCGACACAGGCATCGTCACCTTTATCAGCCACGCCTCGGTGGTCCTGGCCTCTGTCCGCTTTGCTCACGCTCTGCGTACAATGGTCACCCTTTGACCAGCGAGATACCTTCCTTCTCTTGTAAGCTTGGCATAACCCGGATCGTACCTAGTAGATCCGACCGCACCTATACCAGCATACAAGTTAGATACATCTCACCGACTTACGATATAAGTCGGCTGAGATCCAGTTAGGTGGACATCCCCTGGTCCGGGTTACCCCGTGATTCGGCCTGCCTTGAGGTGACTCGGCCAGCATCTGCTTTGACCTTGCCGTACCTCGACAAACTCGGCCTTTATACCCTGGCGTGACCCTACCCGGGGGTATCCCCAATAGCTGGTCGTTCTTTCGCGAGGTGAGCACCACTCGGGCGCCTAACCCGGTTTTCGTTTTTGATCCGTCAAAGTGCATTCTCCAGTAGTTCGGATCTGGTAATGGTGGTTCGTATTGCATCTCGGCCCAATCTACGAAAAAGTCGGCCATAGCCTGAGACTTGATCGCATCTCTCCCGTCGTATTGTGGAGCATAAGGGGCTAGCTCAATTTCCCATTTTGCGATTCGGCCGCTTGCATCCTTGTTACTCATTATCTTGGATATGGGGGCTTCACATATCACTTTGATGGGGTGTTCTTCAAAGTAGTGCTTCAGCTTCTTTGCTGACATGTATACACCATATGCCATTTTCTGATAGTGAGGATAGTTCTGTTTTGATGCGGATAACACCTCGCTTAGGTAATAGACTGGCTTCTGTTCGACTTACCCTCTTCATCGCGCTCTACCACTACGACTACACTTACAACTCGGTTGGTTGCGGCTATATAAAGCAACATTGGCTCTTTTGATAGTGGAGAGGCTAACACTGGTGCAGTGGCTAACATTTTCTTTAATTGGATAAAGGATTCGTTGGCCTGCGGCGTCCATATGAACTTATCCGCTTTTTTCATTAGTTGATAGAGAGGCAATGCCTTTTCTCCCATTCGACATACAAACCGACTTAAAGATGCCAGGCACCCAGTGAACTTCTGGACATCATTAAGACACTTCGGCAACTCCATTCGCTCTATGGCTCGGGTTTTAGTTGGGTTAACTTTGATACCTCGGCTGGATACAAGAAATCCAAGTAATTTTCCAGCCGGGACACCGAAGGTACATTTTTCCGGGTTAAGCTTCATCTGGAATCGTCTCAGGTTCGCGAACATTTGCCTGATATCATCAAGGAGCGTTTTGCTTTGCTTGGTCTTTATAACCACATCATCCACATATACTTGCACATTTCCACCAATTTTATTGTGCAAACATTTTTGCATACATCTTTGGTACGTTGCCCCTGCATTACGTAAACAAAAAGGCATGGTGCGATAGCAATAAGCCCCATACGGGGTGATAAATGCAGTCTTTATTTGATCATTCGGATTTAGGGGTATCTGGTGGAAACCAGAATATGCATCTATGAATGACAACAGTTCACACCCAGCAGTTGAATCTATGACTTGATCTATCCTTGGCAGTGGGAATGGATCTTTTGGACACGCCTTATTCAGGTTCGTGTAATCGATACACATACGCCAAACCACTGCCACATTCGAATCATCTTTCTTCTTTTCCACGAGCACCGGATTAGATAGCCAATCCGGGTAAAGCACTTCCATGATAAACCCGACTGCGAGGAGCCGAGCTATCTCATCCCCAATGAGTTTTCTCCTATCTTCGGCGAAGCGGCAGAGAGGTTGTCACCGGCCTTGCTTCGGGTCTCACATTCAAAGAGTGCTCGGCCAACTCCCTCGGAACACCTTGCAAGTCCTGTGTGGACCAAGCAAAGATATCCCGATTCTCACAGAGGAAGTTGACGAGCTCGCTTTCCTATTTGTCATTTAACCTGGCACCAATTGTTACGATGCGTTCTAGGAACAGATCATCAACAGGCACTTTCTTCGTATCCTTCGTTGCTTGAAACGAAACACTTCCATGCGGGTTACTCAGCGCCGGCATATACTGCTGCGCGGACTGAGCCAGTGCTGCCACTTCCTGTATCTTTCTTTTCTCTTGCGTAATCACGAGTGACTTAGCTAGGTTAGACCCGGCTGATGCACACTCAATGGAACGTCGGAAATCTCCAGCTATGGTAATTACCCCGTTTGGCCCAGGCAACTTCATCTTCAAGTAACTGATGTGACAACTTGCCATGAACATGTTCAGTGCTGGCCTGCTGAGTAAAGCGTGATACACACTTTCTAAGTTCACCAATTCAAACTCCAAATTCTCAGTTCGGCAATTATCTCGGGTGCCAAATAACACATCGACTCAGACTTTCCCAATGGGCTCACAGGATATGCCTGGCACAATACCATGAAACGTTGTTCTGGTAGCCTGGAGCATGTTCTCCGAGATACCCAACTTGCGCATTGTATCCGCATACATGATATTGATGCTGCTGCCATTGTCTATCAGCACCTTAGAAAATCTCACATTGATATTTGGCCCGATGAACGTTGGGTCCAGCACTAACGCATACGAACCGGGGCTAGGCATAAGCTTGGGGTGATCCTTGATACTCCAGGTGATTTCCTGATCCGACCAAGGCATATACCTCGTCACTGCGGGCATTACCGCGTTCACCTCCATATGTCGGTGCTGCAAACTCTTTCTATATGTCTCCTCGGTGGTAAACACACAGTAAATCTGGTGATGCTCTCTATATTCATTTCTCCCCTCATTTTCAGGATACCTCTGATCTGGTTGATGTTGGTTTTCTACCTGCTGCACTGCATCTCTTCTTTCATGATTTTCATACCTCGGCAGAGGGGGAGGCAACATTAACTGTTGCGTGTTTGCTCTGGAGAGCAATTGCTGTCGGGGTAACTCCTGCCGAGGTTGATCGTTCCGAGGTGCCTGAGCATTCCCCGAACCACTTTGTTCTATCTTCCTCATCCACTCACATTGCCGAGTCATGTGACCCGCCGGGTTACTCGGATTTGGTGTGTGAAATTTACACGGCTGATCCAGCATTGCCTCATAGGTATACCTTAGACGGTCCTTCTTTTCTTGCCACTGTTTCTTCTGCTCTGGCATCCAAGTTTTCTTGCCATCATTTCTTGGGGTCCATTTCTGCCCTCCAGTTTTCCGACACTGATTACTTCCTGCTCCGGATTCATCCTGATTTACAGCAGCAACCTGTTGCGAACTGTATCTGTA
This sequence comes from Avena sativa, assembly GCA_916181665.1. Lineage (NCBI taxonomy): Eukaryota > Viridiplantae > Streptophyta > Magnoliopsida > Poales > Poaceae > Avena > Avena sativa. The sequence goes on along the minus strand of OV702288.1, from coordinate 618,198,250 downwards.
ATCCGGTCTATCATCTCTTCTCTTACCCCGGTAATAGGATGATCCGGCCCCATATCTCTGGTAGTACTCCTCATTTGACTCGTTTGACACAAGCCTAGGTTGAGTCGGATCACCCAATGCATATGAATTAGCAATTCGGATTGTCTCTGCCAGTGTAGTTGGCATATCCCTTTGCAACCTTTGCCACAACATGCTTGCATATCTACATCCCTGCTCAAACCAGGCTATGGCCTGTGACTCGATCACACCTCACATGAGTTTCGCACTATGCAGCACCAGGTTAAGAACTCCCGGTCCGTCTCATTTGGCCTCTGCTTGCACATTGCTAGGGTATGTGGCCTATTTGGCCTCTGATACGTGCTCGAGAAGTTGCTTACAAACATTTCCTCAAAATCAATCCAACAGTTGATACTTCCGGGTGGCAAATTGTTCAGCCATACCCTTGCTGGCCCCTCCAGCATTTGAGGTACGTATCTCATAGCCCATCTCCAGTTGCCTATAGCAATTTTCACTGCCGTAGCGTAGTTGATCAACCAATCCTCTGGCTTTGTGCTACCGTCATATGTTTTTGTGCCTCTGGGTAACTGAAAGTTCGGTACCGGAGGCTCCTTCATGATCCGGGGCCCAAAACACGCCAGACCCGGAGGACCTTGACACTCAATTTGCTCCGACCTATAAAGCCGATCCAGCTTCAACCTGGCATCGTCAGGCATCAAGTCCCTGCTTCCCAATCTTAACCCTATCACATGATAGTCCGGCCTTGGGTATCCTGCGTTCACCATTTCCGAATCACCATCATTATATTTTTCTTGCTCTCGTGGAGCACCTCTCTGTTGCATACCTCAGCTAGCACTTTGCTCTTGTCGTGGTATATTCCGCTGCTGCGGTTGTGCTGCTCTTGCCGAGTTGCGCTGTCCGGCATTGCCGTTTACAGCGTTTCCCTAACCGGAATTGCCTTGGTCGCGATTACCTCGGCCAGCCTCACCTCGGCTGACACTTCGTCGATCATCATTTTCCTGCACTGCTTTTCCTTTCCCTGCCCTTGCCGGGTCATATGGGACTATTTGTTTGTTTCTCCTCGTCGAGGTTACCACCTCTTCTCTTCTTGGGTCTCCATGAGGGGATGATGCTGCTCCAGCTGATTTCTCTAGGTTACCTACAGCTGAATGAACAACTTTGGATGCCCTAGCCCTTGCCGGGTTTGCCCTGAACAATTCTTCATTTTGTCTGTTCGTGATCCGAACTAACTCATTGACTCTTTCCTGTTGTCTTTGCCGGGCTTCACCCATCAAACCCTCTAATTCGGATGCAGCTGCATCTGCTGCTCTAAGGTTCTTTGTCGGGGTACTATACTTCGGCAGCCCCGCAGATAGAAAGTTCTCTGACTCCTCAACTCTAGTAACACCCTCTTTGTTCATTTCGCTGATGAGGTTTTTTCCCTTTACTTTTACAGCATCTACCTTATTCGCTCTTGCATACTCACGCAGTGTCATGTTCAACGACTGCTGAGCCGCGGCTATCTTTTTCGCACCCTCTAGTATTTTCTGCCTAGTCTCCTCTAGCTCTACCTATGCCTGAGCCGGATCTACTGCAGGTGCTATGGGACTCTCTAGGCTATCTATCGCCTACTGCAGCACATTCTCAGGCCTCTCTAGTGGAGGACCTCTACTTTTCCTTGGTGCCTTGGGCGTTACCTCCGGATCTGGTGCCGGATCCTTGCTCGCGCCAGCGCCAGGCGCTGTCATCATCACCTCGGCGCGGTCAGGGGAGCAAGTGATGCGCACCCCTTGAACCACGCTAAGGGGTGGCTCGCCTCCCTCGACGACGTGCCGTGGGTGAACGCACGACACATCGACAACAACATAGACCTTGTGCGCGTCGAGCTTGATGAAGAGGTCGTTGCACGGGAGAGGTCGCTTGCTGAAGCATCCAGCGTTGTCGCTGACAAATTCCAGCGCTCCAAAGCGCTGAACAAGCCCGAAGATGATGCGTTCGCCGGTGCCGATGAGGTTTCCCATCCGGATCTTCACTCCTGCTAGCGCCGCTAGCCCCATGGTGGGCGACAACTATCGTGGTGGTGTCACGGCAGATGCCATGGATAGGCTAAAGGTGGGGACAAGATGCACTAGAGGAATCCAGGGAGGATAGTGTGGTGATTCCACACACAAATGTTTGTATTTGATTCACTTCCAGGGTTTACAAGTGCTCCTTGAGCTGTATTGGGGAGAGGAGGAAGAAGGAACTCTCTTACTCTCTCCACTAGCTAGCCCTCAGGAACATACTAGTAAAACTCAACCAACTATAGATCAACTAGTCAAAGACCAATCCCTTCTACAGATGCCCTAGCCCTCCTTATATAGGGGGTGGCTAGGTCTCCAATTAGGGCATACGTGGAGGCATATTCCAGGGAATATGCCTCTTCCCAAAATAGTAAGCCGACCGAGTCACTTTTGCCCAGCGTCATCCATGCAGAGGCTACGTGAGCCTTTGCGGCGCCCGCGTCATCCGACACAGGCATCGTCACCCTTGTCATCCACGCCTTGGTGGTCCTGGCCTCTGTCCGCTTTGCTCACGCTCTGCGTACAGTGGTCACCTTTTGACCAGCGAGATACCTTCCTTCTCTTGCAAGCTTGATATAACCCGGATCGTGCCTAGTTGATCCGGCCACACCTGTACCTGCATACAAGTTACATAAATCCTGCCGGCATATGACATAAGTCGGCCGGGACTCAGTTAGGCAAACATCCTCAGGTACGGGTTACTCCGTGATTCGGCCTGCATTGAGGTGACTCGACCAGCATTCGCTTTGACCTTGCCGTACGTCGGCTAACTCGGCCATTATACCCCGGCGTGACCCTACCCTGGGGTATCCCCCCAACACTTTTGGGTCCGCAGCATAGAAAACAAAAAATTCCTACGATGAGAACAATATGCCAAGATCTATCTACTAGATACAGAGCAACGGGTGGACATACATCCATCGAGAACTTACCCTCGAAGACAACGAGTTTTGTTAACGAGTAGGAACTCATGGTTGATGTAGTCGTACACTTGCCGATCTCAAGATCGTGTGGAAGTCCGAGCGCCGCAAATCAGCAGCGCATCCATCCTCACACACACGTTCAAGCCACCGGACAACCTCCACCTCCTCGCTCTAGTGATGCAGCGGAAGCAGCAACTCCTTCCAGACGAAATGACACCGGGAACATGTATCTCGCTAATTCGAGACCATGGGGGAATAATTCTAGAGGGGAGAGAGATCCTTCACGAGGAGGTGTGAGGAAGGAGGAAGAGGGGGGCCTTTTATAGGAGGAGGGGGTGCCCCTCCCCATGGCCGGTGCCTCTTGGGGGGTGACCCCTCACCTCCCCCATTCATGTGGTGGTAACCCCTCCACATTAAAATGCCTCTTCACCTTCCCTTTTAAAGTCTCCACTTTAAATGCATTAAAATTATCTAAGTTTAATGCTCTCTCATTTAATAAAACTATTTTATTAAATTTATTCAGAATTTTGTTAATTACTTTAATTAACAAACATTCACATAAAACCCCTTGCAACATTTCAATATCACATGCAGAACCACTTTCTGCAATTTCACCCGAAACAATTCCGGTTTCTATCGAAACAATTCCTGCGCTTTGCAATTCTTTCGTCTGAAACATATGTGCTCCAAAATGGTGTCCGATAACTATTAAGTGTGTCACCCTACGGTTCGCGAATAATGCAGACATGATTGAGACTTCTCTCAGATCAATAATCAGAAGCGGGACCTGGAGATCCATACTGACTCCTGTATATTCAACGATGACTTCTGTGATCATGAGAACGTTTAACTCTAGTAACTTAATCCCTTTGTCTCATGATATAATACATGTCCGAGATTCGATCATCAGTATCCAAATACCTAGTTTGATCTCGTTACTGACATGCACTCTTTTCTCGTTCCCGTGATATAACATTCTAGTGATCACATCACTTGCGTGCAAGCTATCTTAATGTGATATCACCGAGAGGGCCCATAGTATATCTATCCGTCATCGGGATTGACAAATTCCACTCTTGATCCATGAGCCTCAACATAACACCTCCGTAGCACTGAACCCATCTTTATAGTCACCCTGTTACGGTGTGACGTTTGATGTTATCAAGATACTCTTCTGGTGTTAGCAATTAACATGATCTCATGGTCTAAGGATAAAGATTACTTCGTATGATGTTATAGCAATATAAACATAATGACTTGATCGTAATGCTATACTTCGGATGAATGTTCATCACATCATTTCCCAAATTTTATGACCTTGTTATTAACAACATCCAGTGTCTATGATCAGGAAACCTTGATCATATTGTTAATCAACAAGCTAGTCTATAAGAGAGGCATAACTAGGAACCCTTTTTGTGTATTAAACACACATGTATTGATGTTTCCGATCAATACAATTATAGCATGCCAAACAAACATCTATCATATACGAGGAATACATAATAACAACTTTATTATTGCCTCTCAGGGCATATTTCCTTCACTCACTCTCTCACTATTGATACTTTTTATTGAAGGGTTTGTGTCCTTTTATTAGCTACAGCATCTTTGCTACAAGGGTTTGTGCCCTCATTTTATTTAGTATGCATATTTTATTCTACTTCAAGGATGATTATGCCTTATGAGCTCGTGGTCACCCCACAACCAACTTATCTATGGCAACTATAACCATAAACAATACCATTTCGCGGCTAAATAGAACCCACTCGTGAAAATATACTTGGAATAGCATTTTCTATATGGGTAGATATGGTGGAAAATGTTGGAATCACTTTGTTTATAGGGATCATGGACACACAAGATTTGCTTGTTTAACTACTAAGGTAACAAGAGGGAGATAATTGACCATATACAAGTATGTAAAAGTTTCCATAGTACTAATCATTTCTTAATAGACAATATCAACATAAAGTTAAACATCTATGAAGTCAATAAGAACTAGAACTAAATAAGACACTTGCCAATGTTCCTCAAAAAATCCCAGGTCAGTTTGACTTCATTTAGGTCCCTGAAAGTTAAAAATATACAATATAGGGTTTTCCTACCTTCAGAGTTATAAACCAAATAAAGGGAATCATTAGTAAATCCCTATAAATCAATGTTAAACATGGATATAACCTTGTATATGATGCAAATATGTTGGAATATGTGACAATAAACTACAAAGTTCTTGTATGCATTTTACATGCATCAACATCCCCAAGCTTAACATATGATCTTCCTCGGGCATGAAGGTGATAAAACTAAACATGTACTTTGGAGTTTGTTGTTAAGTTGAACATCAAAACTGATGATCATTGCTGCACCAAGTTAAATAATTCCTCCTTTCAAGAATGACAACAAGCACTTACCTTATGAAGTGATATTTGTCAACTACCATTTATGCATAACAATATATCAATATTGTATAAAATTAAATGCACAAAGTACTATGAAAAATTAAGTATACAAAGTGCAAGTGAATGTGCATTGTGTGTTTCCCTATTATGTTCTTTAGAATACCTACTATGATATATGTAGATACTTTAAAAAGTAGATAGTAAGTAGGGATTAACATGTACAAGTAATATTTAGCTTCCAAACACTACCCTTAAGTTTATGTTTGAAATAGTTCATCATTGGTGTTTGGTACCATTTCCCCTCATCTCTCTGATTCTTTTGGCATTCTTGTTTTTGGACACCTTTTGCTTCTTTCCTCTAACCACCTATATTTATTTGTTTTTTTGGATACATTTGTATCTTTATAAGAAGTTCAAATTAAGAAAATTTGCCTACATACTCACTCTCTCACTATTGATACTTTTTATTGAAGGGTTTGTGTCCTTTTATTAGCTATAACATCTTTGCTACAAGGGTTTGTGCCCTCATTTTATTTAGTATGCATATTTTATTCTACTGCAAGGATGATTATGCCTTATGAGTTCGTGGTCACCCCACAACCAACTTCTCTATGGCAACTATAACCATAAACAATACCATTTGGCAGATAAATAGAACCCACTCGTGAAAATATACTTGGAATAGCATTTTCTATATGGGTAGATATGGTGGAAAATGTTGGAATCACTTTGTTTATAGGGATCATGGATGCACAAGATTTGCTTGTTTAACTACTAGGGTAGCAAGACGGACATAGTTGACCATATACAAGTATGTAAAAGTTTCCATAGTACCAATCATTTCTTAATAGAAAATATCAACATAAAGTTAAACATCTATGAAGTAAATAAGAACTGGAACTAAATAAGACACTTGTGAATTATCACTCATTGAAACAAATGAGTAAATAACGAAGTGTGTCAATATGCATAACTTTTAATGAAACTATTCTTTCCCTTTCCACTTTCTCTAATTTGCATCCAACTTTATCTTCAATTTTATTCTAGTAGCTCTTTCATATTCATTAAACACATCTTTATATGGTTTTACTCTCCATATCCATAACAATAAATTCAACACAAATGTCATATGTATTTCAATCATAGCATCATTAAATCTACCTAAAGCATGTTTGGTAGAATGCTCGGCAATTAAAAGATCTATGGTGCATTTTACCATACTCTTAAGTTTAAGTAAGTCATACAATTATTTTGACAAAACAGAAACACTATATCCAAGATCTAATATAGCATGTTGAGTTTCTTTCCGAATAGTAACTAGTATATTGGGGATCCAAGAATCCCCAAGATTAGGTGGCATCATAGCTTCATTGTTGTATATTTGTCAATATGTAGTAGAGGTCATTGCATTTTAACTTCCTCTACTCATTTATTTCCTCTTTGTAAATTCTAAAGTTCATAATAATCATTAAATATTTCTTCTGAAACATCTACCTTTTCTAGACTTCTCATAATTTAAACGTCCAAAAGTAAATAATCTAGTAAAGCATAAGCATTAGCAACAGTCATATTCATAAAATCTTTTCCACATTCATTATCCAAATGAGATGTAGAACTCATGGTTAACGCATTTTAGAATATGTGCAATATCATCCAATCTCTAATACCATGTTCAATTCAATTGGCAAGTCCCCTAAATCTTTGCCAAGATTTTACAAGTAATTCATAATTCACTTGTTTAAAAGAAAAGGGTAGATCTCTATTGTTACTTAGAGACTCTAGGGAACCAAAACTTTCTACAAATGCAGCTTTAATATTAAACCAAGTACTAAAATTACCAATTGGCCATTGTAATATCCAATCCATAGCTTTCCCAGCAAATGAAGAAGGAAAAAGTTTAGCTTTTATTGGATTGTTGTTGGCATCGCTTATCTTCATGGTCTTACATCTATCATTGAATTTCTTTATATGTGATATAGGATCTTCTTTAGTATGTACATGAAATCAATCTTCATAGATTAATTTAATTCAATTTTAAAAGGTGGAATATAGAAATTGCACTGTTGAGGAAAATATAACGCTAAAGGGCCCAAACTTCCTCTTGTCCATCTTGCAAGTAAGAACAAAGCTATTCTAATTTTAGGATTTTTATGTGTATAGGAAATTTTTAAAACAAGACTAGAAATTAAACAAATAAAAAGAATAAGAAAGACAAAAAAATAATACAAAATAAAATATCTTTGTAGATATAAAGGACAAGATAAGCTAACATTGGTGCAACCTCCCCAATATTAGGTGTTTGCACAGGTTGGTGACGGTACCAGAAATGTTCTAGCAATTGTAGTGGGAGATGAACTATGCTCCAAGATTGATGATGATGCTACTGTGGTGTTCTTCCTTAACTCCCCCACAACAGCATCAGTAAATGTTATTGATGGCAACAACTCTGTGTGTACCAAATCCTTGGGACTCTAGGTGTGGAGTGTTTTAGCAAGCATATTTCCCCACAAGGGTAACTCTAGGATTTATGTAGAATTCTCGGGGAATTGTAGGAACTTGTCTTTTCTCCTCTGCTAGCAACCTGAAAAACAAAGTTTTTTCCTTGTGTACCTAAATCCGTCGTGTGGTTGTCAAGCACAAAGTTTTGTATTAATAAAACTGAAATAAAATAGTAAATTAAAAGAACAATAATAAAGTAAACTATAGCTAGAACAAGAAAGTAAAAACAATAAAGTAAACTTCTTTTTGGGTTTTGTTTATGCTTGCGGAAGTAAAGGTATTTTTTCATTTTTGAATAATTCTTGCAGAAAATGTAAAAGATAGTAAAAGCAACTAAAATGGGTTTCTTGTAATAAAAAGTAGAGCAAGGTTCATGGATTCACTTGTCTACTCTCTCATAAAGTATGGTGGACATAAAACTGCTCACAGATGATCTAATATTACTTAGAACTTCATTATGTGTTTGATTAGCATTCATATGGGTATCATGTCCTAATATAAAGATGATGCAACACATCTCACTTATACTCCTCTAGAAAGGGAAAACTCCATGCCATCTAGAATTAAGAATGAGCAGAGTCTATCCTTAGATACTTTGACATGATATTTGAATAACAAATGTGCTCCCTTGAGAAAACAAGATCATCTTTGTTTTACAATATGAATATAACACATGCATTCACTTTATCCCTAGGGAGGTAACAAAAGAAAGGTAAAAAACATAGTGGATCTCAAATTTCTGTAACTATCCAATCACCAACACCACGTTACTCCAACTTATACACACGATCCCCCATACATGCTCTTGCATACAAGTATGATCAAAAAAGTACTTAAGAATGGGTACATAATATGCATCTACCAATACATCTTACACGTAATAGAATTCCAATATCACATATTATCTCATCAAATAAAGATCCACCATATAGGAATTACATAGATGACCATAATCATGTTGGGCTATATATGGTACTAAACAACGATGACGTGAGAGAGAGGTCAAGCTACCTCCACAAACCCATAGTCCAAAGGGAGACTACTCCCTCTTCATCATGGAGACGGTGTTGATTGTATTGGAGAAGGTGGAGATCTAACCAGAGATGGTTTCAATGATGTTCCCCTCCAATCTTTGCTAGTTTTGACTATATTTTGTGGTTTTTTCTTTTGTCTGTATCCTCTCCGAGATCAAGACGGGGGACCTTTTATAGACGTTTTAGGTCAAGGCTTTGACATAGGGCACAAGATGGACAACTAATGATGCTCTAGGAGGGGAAAAGAAGGGGTGGCGCGGTCCCCCTGGGCCATGCCATTAGCCCTCTTTTGTCCCTCTAGCCTCCGCTCATGAGGTTCTAGTGCTCCAAAAGGTTTTCTTGATGAAAAAATGTTCCTCAAAAATTTCCAGGTCCATCTAACTTTGTTTAGGTCCCTGAACGTTGAAAATACGCAAAACAGTTTTTTCCTTCCTATAAAGTTATAAACCAAATAAAAGGGGATCATTGGTAAGTCCCCCAAAAATGTAAAACATGGATATAACATTGTATATGATGCAAATATGTTGGAATATGTGATAATAAACTATAAAGTTCATGTATGCATTTTACATGCATCATATGTGTAGACGTTAGGTGATATTGTAATACTAAGTGGCCTAGAGTATATATATCCATCACCAGGAGGAGAAAGATCATAGTATTGAACTATCCAAGTACCCAATCATGCTTTCATAAGCATCCAAATATTGCTGGTATGGCCACCTCTTTCAGGTAGTGTTTGAACAATCCCAAAGACAAGTTTTCCATCATGAGGGCACTTGATATTCTTATGGTATAAAGATTTATGCAGAAGATAATGATGATGATGTCCTATTAACATTCACGATGACAACTCATAGTGAATGATCCATTGGTTCAGTTCAGTACCATTGTACTTGCCAACAACATAGTCCCATTGTTGCAAGTATAACAGGTATACCCATGATCAAGAAACTGGATCATCGTGCAACACATGAGCTAGTCTAGAGACACGACTAGGAACAATTGGTGTTTATCTTTCTACATGTGCATATGAGTTTTCCTTTGATTCTCACGATCAATACACGTAGAAGTGATATCATAGAATAATAAACATACATAATAAACATGCAAATATAAAATAACCATTTATTGCCTCTAGGCATATTTCCAACATCGACCTTCCCCCATATTTTGTGTAGTTGCTTCCCCAAATAAACCCCATTAAGAACTAATAAGATGGAAAATCTACTTTTTGTGACAAAAAGTTGGAAACCCCCATTATCACTTTTATTCCCATGCTAAGATGCACCTATGTGCAAAATTAGGGTGCATTATCATGAAGATAATCATCGAACTGGCCATATCCTTGGTGAATTGGCCTCTGAGAGCACACTCTATCTATGAGAAATGTTCCAGTTCGCATTGGGAACACACTCTATTAATGCACATAGACTATTCAATAAAATAACAAGATGCTGCCTCTTCACAATTAATGGTTCAATGCCTTCTACATTCAACATGCCAATGCCATATACTTATGGTCCATAGTTCATAGTTAATTGATGAATATATTGACCATACAATTGAACAAGTGGCACCAGGAAGTCTTGTGGCATGCACTTGTTTCGTGGAATACAAGGTGTGTGGTGGAGTCAGAGGGATATGGGTGTTTGATTTGGTTGTACTTTTGTGAAGCATGATTTAATTTTAAAATTTTCATACAAATCAAATCCATTCGAACTTTCAACGGTGTCCTCTCTAGCATCATCAGAATCAAACCAAGTAGTACTATTCCTAACTAACTTCTCTGACATAATTATAAATATACAACCTACACTATTTTTCACTCCACAACATTGTACAGTCAACATCATCGTCATCATCATCATCATTGTCGACAACCTCCTTTCTATGACATAATCAGGTCCTTTCCCTTGTTGTCCATCTCCATTGGGGTCTTGTCCTTGCCATGCACCTTCTGGGTGCCAAGGACTCGGTCTAATCCGTATGCAGGTCTTCCTCATACTCTGCGGCTTTGGCCTACTATGCTTTTGCATTGGCTATAGAATAGGCTAGAGTTTCCGCGAGTTATTGTTTCTCCATGGCTTGTTTGTCCTGCTTTGTGGCATGAAAGTCAGCCCTTGACCAGGCCAGATCCTCTCGCATCTTATACTCGCCCTCATCGATACTGCCATCCTCCTCATCATATTCATGATTGATGAAGGGAATAAAATGAACATCAAACATGAACCAGAGGCCAACATTGCGGATTTTGTTGAGCTCTAAGAGTCATGCTCGTCTCTCTATGACCCATGTATGATGCACCAATGCTCAGCTAAACAAACCATGGATATGTGATGCGACATGAATGGTTGGATATGATGCCGTGAGCGGGGCCTGGAGCAGCCCTATGATCCACTGAAAAGGTCAGAGGATTGGGCATGAGTTGCAAGCAGAGAAAGATGAGGTCAATGGGATGTTTGGGTGCAAGGAGGAGGGAATGGGCCACTTAGTAGGTGTGTTTCACTAGACCAATAGTAATGGTGATAGGGAAGGGTTCACACATCAAGATGGGCATTTATTAGGCTCACCAGACTATGGGAGCAGTTGTACAAACTAGGCAAGAGAGACGAGACATTGGTGGGGCACACGAGCGGCTAGGCCGATAACATAGGCATCGATACAATTTTTTGTTCGCTAAGGGAAGTTCCATTTAAGTCGCTTATTTGGGAAAAGCGAGCGGCATGGACACACATGAGAGCGCTATGGGCCCACACATAAAAATATTCCATGTTTGGAAGGTCCATTTAAGCTTATATCCGGTCCGACTTGTAAGATTTAAGTGGGTCCCAAACATGGCAGACATTATTCCATGAACAGTCAAAGGGCATGGGCCCACAAAAAACACTATTTATTTACTTCTAAGGTTGATTTCAAAGGAGGAGGGCAAACATGAGTAGAGCTAGCACGTACCGTGGGAAAAAATAAGTAGTGGAAGCCTTAGTGGGGCATGGAAATAAAAATTCCTTTATATTATTGATGTCTCCCAAGTGCAGGTGTTCTATTGTAGTACCTTTCAATAAGAAAAGGTTGTCAAACCCAGGAGGAGATGAAGGTATTGGTTAACAAGTCTGACAAGTAAAATAATAAAATATGCAAAGTTTTGGTGTTTTTAGGTTTATTGCTTGCAGAAAAGTAAATTGTTGTGAGGTAAATTGCAATTAAAGTAAATGCTCTTTTCAGAGAAAGCCCAATCTTCTATGCAGCAAGAGGACAAGCTCAATTATGTGTTCTTATATGTGCCAAATGTTCCTGAGGGTGGAATGGATTTACTTGGCATAGAGATTTCTATAGCAGCATGTAAGTATCTTGTCAAGTTTTATTCTCTTTGGACGAAGCCTAAAATAGGTGCAGCCATATACATGAGAAAGTACATCGCTTATGATTGTTCCTAATGCCATTTTCATTATCAAGCAAAGGATTCACTAAAATATAAAGTCCAACCACAACATAAAGTTCTAAGGCGCCCACTATAAAAAACCTTAATACAACTTCAGGACTCGGGACATGGTTTCTATCATTTCGTCCCTCCTTACTCTCTGCATTACACTAAGGTGCAACCCTATGAGCCCATATAGGTGGATTAATATGCATTCGATGTTCGCATATCACCATCATAAAACCACATAAAAGATTAAAACTTAACCAAATACTCATTGTATACTATATGAAAATCATAGCCAATTCATCATATGCCCTCAAGAACATGGGGAACTACTCACAATGGTGAAACATGATATAGATCATAGGCCTATGGAGTACAACACAATCTAAAATTATAACTTCACCACCAAATAATGAAAAGTTACCAAGTACAATCATGCACAAAGCACTACAAGGGGGACGAGATGGAGATGGTACTGATGTTGGGGATGATGGAGATGGTGATGGAGAATCCCCCTACGCCAAAGAGGAGTGGTGATGATGATGATGGCTTCGATTTCCCCCTCCTCGTAGGCCTCGGAGCACAAGGATCTGCCCTCTCCCCGAGTAGGATAATACTTTCACCTCCGTCGCCGCCTATGTAAATCGTGGGAAAATATGGCCTATGCTTTTGGGTGATATGGAGCCTTTTGTATAAAGTAGGAGCTAAGGCGACGCTTGAGGCCCTAACGAGCCCTGGTGGCGTGACCTATAGGTGGGCCTATGCCACCTAGCCTCATTCAGCCGTCGTGCCTTCCCTCGTGTAATTTCAAGGCCCATTGTCCTTCTCATGGTGAAAAACTTCCGTCGTATTTTTCCTTGAATTAATTGGTGTCCAAAAATTCCCTGAAACGAAAAATACGAAAAAGTAGGTTTCTTGTCTCCGATAAATTAAATACCAACACAAGGGAATTTGTAGGAAAGTACCACAAATCATCTAGAAATTGCATAAACAATGATATATCAATGCCAATGACAATACAAACTTGTCCTATATGTGTCTATTATGATAATACAAAATGCAAGTATCGACTCCCCCCAACCTTAAACTTTTGCTCATCCTTGAGCAAAGAAGCAAATAGATCATATCATGCATCAATGACCTTATGGTTAATAAAATAAATATGAGCATTGTACCATCAACTTATGCATGTTCAGTTAACTTAAAAGATTTGTGATTAATACTCATACAAATGAGGGAATGATAAGTAGAAACTCTAGCAACTACCCGTTACTTTGAGTAAGAATAACCATTGCACATTGGACAATTTTGAATCATCTCCACTTTCATACTGACTTTCATTAGTAATCACTACACTTTCAAAGACTTTGCAAAATAAATAATAGGATAACCAATTGCTAGAAGAGAATGATTATAACAAGATATACATGAAGTTCAACTTATGTCGAACACTTTCACCACTTGCATGGTATCAATTAACGGTCTTATTTCTTAATATTGTTGGTGGGATGACCCTAGGTAGGGTCAAGTTGAGGTATAAGGACAGAGTCCGCCGAGGTATAACGAGGCCACGGCATATGCTGGCCGAGGTACCTAGAGGCCGGCCGGGTCACGACCGACTTAACCATGGTCGGTTTCGCCCAATAAGACCTAGCCGACATATATCATATGTCGGCTACATGAAAGAGTTGTTTCATATTTGCAGGTATCACCTCGGCCGAGTTAGCCAGACTAGAGCCGAGGTACAGGTTGGCATACACTAGAAGGAACCATCTCCAAGGCCAGAGATTTTCTCTCTCTATTGGGTTTCCTTGTAGAGATAGTGCTAGAGACAAAAGCCAGAGAGATAGAGATAGTGCGCAAGCCCACGAGCATGACGATGTCTGACCGCCAACAGGCAGACAACATGGACTCTGGGGCATTTCCTCATAGAGGTTGACGACATACAAAAGGAGAGCACCATTTTGCTATTTTGGGAGAGCATCTTCAAAGGATATATCGGCCACGTATGCCCTAAGTGTAACCTGGCCACCTCTTTATATGGTGAGCCATGACCTCTAAGGAGGAGGTCGGTCATTTTGGTTAAGGGAAAACCCTACCATGAGAGTAGAGAGCAGGATCACTTCATCTCCTTCCTATCCTCAATACATCTCAAGGAGCATCATTCTCTATTGATCCACATAATAGAGATCTCAGTGTGTGGAATCACTACACTATCCCTCCCCGGATACCACTAGTGCACATTGTCCCCATCTTTAGCCTACCCATGGCATATGCCGTGACACCACCACGCCAGTTGGTGCCCACCGTGGGGCCAGCAGCGGCGCTACCTGGAGTCAAGATCTGGACGGGAAACTTCATCGCCACTGGAGATATCATTGTCTCTGAGCTGGTTCAGCGATTCAGCTCGCTGGATGATGACTCATTTCTGTGTCCAACAACAAGGTTATTGCAATAATCATAGTGGCAACTATTTATTAGAAAGATCGATCCCAAGGGATCTTTGTAGGATGGAAACCACACAACCCCGCAACTGCGTTATCAATGTATCCATGTTCGCACCCAAAACGGTGTTTGGAAATAGTCTACTCTATAGGTTACTTGAATAGCAATGAATGAGCGAGTAACTAAGAGCAAAGTAAATAACAAAAGTAAAGTAGAGCAAGCGAGTATTTATGAAGTGTCGTGTAATATGATTGAGGAGTTCTCAAGGAGTGTAGGATTCACCACTAGCATGGAATAATTATGAATGATTAGGATAACCTATTTCTTATGTCATGATATGTGTGGAGAGAGCTCCTTAATAAGATGTTCACTACAAGGCTCATAGGAGGCAACTTTGTTGAGCCAAGAGTGAGGTCACCTCTAAATAACCACTGTGATGTCTGAGAGAAGTCACCCATACAAACCACCGCAATTAAGGGTTTCCCCATGGATATCGTAATTAGTTTAGGGAGTCCCTCTTTAATCCTCCTTTGACCGTGTAGGTTATGAGCCGGCGCCAATCTATCATGGGGCCATTTCAGGTATGCTTCCAAGACACGTCCAAAGGATTTCTCCCTCCCGTTAATCTCAAGGGCAATTGATATGCGACTAACTACACATACCATCTAAAGAGAGAGATAAAACAGAAATCATAGATCAATGGATCTTTGTTCACAAGTAATAGATCATCTGTATTTCAATGCATAATAATACTAGGGTTTCACCATATCTCCCCAAGAACAAGGAAACTACTCATACATGAAGGGGATCAACATCATGGCAATTGTATGGATGCAATATGAAGGTACAATTGAATACAAGTGCAAATCCACAATAGAGACTGGATCACAACAAAGTAAACAAAGGGGATCAAAGTTGGAGACGTTGTTGATGAAGATGGATGCGCAACCCTTCAAGATGCAAGCGTCTGATAGCTATCAGACTCAACACCTTTTTGATGGTTTTTATTGATGATTTTCCTCTGGATTTGATTGTTTTCTAGCTTTGCCTGATGCTAATACTTCAGTAGCAAAGAAAACTTGGTTTTTAATGTGTGTTTCAGGTTCTGAACATCAACATAAGATTTTAACAAGGGAAACACAATATTTAGGTGAAAACAAGCAAGTCCCTCTTTGGAAGCAATTGAGGGAGGCAAACAGACACTTTAACGAGCAACTATACGGCGGGAACATTTTTCAGCCGTATAGCTCCCACCGTATAGCTATGGCCGCCTCCGTCTTGTCAAAAGGGACAACTTCCATGAAGAGGCCGGATGCAAAAACATAACACAACAGCCGCCATCCCATCTAGAAAGGAGAAAGAAGAGATCCAGAGAAGAAGGGGAAGACGTTCTTCATCTCGCTCCACGATCTTCGACCTCCTAGCCATCACACCCTCATAGCCATTACTTGTACTTGAGATATAGAGAGAGATCTTCACCTTGCAAGATTAGGGTTTGAGATTGTTTCTTCCTATCCTTAATTGTGTTGGATTAATTTTTATTCCTATTGTGGGTTGATTGTTTTTAATTACTATATTATGTGTGCTTGACTATCTATGGGATGTCTAATGCTTGTTGTCCAATTAAGGTCCCAGACAACATGATGATTTGTTCTACATGGATAGGATCTTGTTCGCTAGCAGACCGGCGACCCTCGGGTGACACAAGGATATCAATGGGAAACCGGTAGACTCGAGAATAACAAGGAACCAGCATGCTTATTGCATTAGTCCGATCCAAGGAGCTTAATTGCTAAGCAACCTGAAGGATCTTAATCGTCTAGTGTCTGACCATGGTTTTGGTAACAGACTAGTAGGATTATTGAAGTTGGGACAAAATCTACCAAGAGGAGTTGCAGCTAATTATGGGTTGCTCGCCTACACATATACTTATAAGATTACAATTGTTACACTAATCATTCCTCCACCTGGCACAGTCACTATCACCATGAAATGTATCTCCTGCGCGTTGTTTGTCATTTGCATAAAACAACAAACAACCAAATCGTTCTTTACTTTTATGATTTTTATTTCTAAAGTTTACATTTTAGTTTTATTTAAATACATCCAGTTTAATCCAAATTTCAATCTTATTTCACACTTGCAGTCAATTCACTCGAAGACCCATGACAACTTTGAGTGTGACAGAGAATTCAATCATAAACACTTACCTTTGGGCTCCATGTGGGATCGATATCTATACTTCGAAACTAGCTACAAACGATCTGTGCACTTGTAGTCATCAAGCTATTTTTTGGCGTTGTTGCCAGGGAGCTAAGCACTAAGTGTTTGTCTCTTGACATTTCAGGTGTTACTACTACAAAATGGCCTCCCTTGGAGACAAAGGGTCTACACGCTCTGGTAGGACCTATTTACCTGATTATTTTGAGCGCGTGACTATTCAAAGGCGTGAAGAAATTATTGAAAAACTTTTAAGACCAGACAAAGTTTAAGTTTAAAACCTAAGTGATTTTATGGAAATCATGTCCATTTATAGGACAACTTCCAAGAAACCTGAGAAAACTCTCAGGGGATACAATGCTCCAAACGCTGCTTTCCTTAAACAACCAATAGAATTTCCTAACCTTGGAGTTAGAGAATATCGATTTGATGGTGGAATTATTAAAATTTTGCAGGAAAAAGCTTTTAGTGGAAGGGAAGATGAAGACCCATGAAGACATATTAGAGAGTTTGACGATTTGACGACAACACTTGGACCAAAAGGTTTGCTGAGAGATTTCTCTCGTCTAAATTTTTTCGTTGGTTTTTTAAATGTAAAGCTCTCGACTGGTTATGTTCTCTCCCTCGTCATTACATTAAATATTGGGAAAATTGTATTGTAAAATTCATAAACAGGTTTAATACTTTCAAAAAGTTAATTTAAACTAGAAAGAATATAGACAAGTTTAGTCAGAACGTGGGAGAAAATTACCCACAAGCCTGGGATAGATTCTTTGGAATGATCAATAGAATTCCTAATCATGGATATTCTGAATCAACTATTTGCCATTTATTTTACCATGGTCTTAATACTTAGAGCAGAGAGTTTCTTGACTTATTAGTAGGATGATCGATTAATATTTTAACTATTAAAGCATGTTTGGAATTAATGTCTACTAGGGCTAAGAATGATTCTACATACAATCCTGATTTTGACACTAAGCCGGAAAAAGGGATGCTTCGTATAAATCCTGGCCTTATGCCTGAAGTACGCAAAACAATGAAATAAAAAGGTATACCTTCTGAACTTGTTAAGGAAAACAAAGTAGACTTGTTACAAGTTTTTACTGAAGAAGATGAAACTAGAAAAGTTTTTCAAGAATTAAAACATCGACAAGCAAAATCTCATAATAACCTTCATAAGCATTTTCAAAAACATAAGAACATTTTGGCAGAACTCATGGAAAATTATGATGAGATTGGCCAAGAAATAAAATTATTTCACAAGTAGATTAGTATGATTGAAACTCAATGTGAACAAATAGCATCTGGTTATCAAAATTTTCTTTGAGATGATATAGATATTCCCGTTTCTACTAATGTTGTTACGAGGAGAGGTGCAGTTGTTACAAGACCATTAGGACCACCAGAATATGCAACTGAAAAAGAGAGAAAGGAGAAATCCTTGCTCAAAGCAAGCCAAGAAGTTGATACACCGGTGGATCCTCAAGATGAAACTGCTCAAGAAACACAAGTTCAAACCAAGGAGGACCAAAATGATGCACATGATGACCGTTATGATTCTGATGCAGAGACGGTTGATCTAAGAGGAGAAAAGGAGACAAGCAAAGAAGAAAAGTGATAAGCAACAACAAAAGAAAGCAACAAAAGAGCCTGACCCCCCCACAAAAGGTAAAAGACAAGAATAAGAAAGGTGAGCAAAAGCTTCCTTATGCAGATCAAAAAAGAAAGCACCAGATCAGGTAATCTATGATTCTTTCAGAAAGGCACTTGGTGATCTTCTCCTAGAAATTCCATTTGCAGATGCAATAAAAGTTCCCGCCTATTCTAAATTCCTCCGTGATATTCTTAGTAGAAAGAAAGAAATAACTGAAACCGTTGCCATGGTGACTAGTTATCCTGCTAATGGGAAGCTATTGTCTAAATCAGGAGATCCCGGAATACCAACTATTTCATGCTCAATTGGCAAAACTGATATTCACAATGCCTTGTGTGATTTAGGTGCAGGAGTTAGTGTAATGCCATATTCATCTATAAAAGGTTAGGATTAGGGGAGTATTCCCCTACTACTATCACTTTACAAATGGCTGACAAGTCCACTAAACAACCCATTGGTATGATTGAGGATGTTCTACTTAGAATAGATGAGCATGTTATTCCCACTGATTTTATTATTCCTGAGATGCTAGAGGATGAAAAAAATATCCATAATACTTGGAAGACCTTTCCTTAGTACTATAGGAGCATCTGTCGATTGTGCTGAGGGAAAGATAATCTTCAATGTCTATGATGCTGAAATCATCTCGTATTTTCCCAAGAAGCTAGAAGTAGGAGAAAGATATATTCCACCGGCAAACGAGTTCATGTGGTAAGTGCCTTCGATAAGGGGTAACCCAAGGTAAGAATTCGAGAATAGAGAAGGGGTTGAGTTATTCAACCATTCTTAATAAAATGCTTAATGGGAGTCAACCCATCTCATAAATAAAATAAACTAAAGAATAAAATGTTCATCGCATTCCTACAACTTTTTCACAGACATTCTTGCGGAAGCGCGCCCGTGAAGATGCAGCTGTCAAAAATTAGTATAAACATCAATTGAACAAATGTAGAATAAGTATAAAATAAAAGTTTGAGTTTTATCTACAAGGACTAGCTCCATCATTTAGTTCAGACTAAAAAGTAAATCCCCAGTTGAGGAAAATAAATTAAGTTGTACTAAAATTCTACTCTTTATATGCTAATGTTGGTCGACAGTTTGTACTGTCATTTTTCTGTCAAAAACAAGGTGTTTTGCTAAGTCTTAGGATAAGAAGGTATTCTCGAATGAATAGAATTTTTTTTGATGGATACTGATGGTTTAACGACCCACTGTACTGCGGGAATAAAAATTCCGTCCATATAGTTTGGCCGTATATATATCTTTGCCATCAACAAATTTTCTTTCGAAAGTACACAGGATTTAACGACCAACTATATGGCAGGAATAAAAATTCTGGCCATATAGTTCCGATCATATAGATATCGATGCCTTCGTCGAGTTTCTTCTCAAAGGTACTGACAGTTTAACAACCAACTATATGGCGGGGATACAAATTCTAGCCGTATAGTTCCGGTCGTATAGATATCGATGCCTTCATCGAATTTCTTCTCAAAGGTACTGACGGTTTAACGACCAACTATACGTCGGGAATAAAAATTATGTTCGTATAGTTCTGGTTGTATAAAAATCGATGCCTTCATCGAATTTCTTCTCAAAGGTACTAACAGTTTAATGACCAACTATACGACATGAATAAAAATTCTGGCCGTATAGTTCCGGTCGTATAGATATCGATGCATGTTTTAGACAATTTATCTCAAGGATACAGAAGGCTTGACGACCAACTATATGGCGTGATCATTATGATCTGGCCGTATAGTTGCGTCCGTATAGTCGTGTCCTGGCATAAAGAAACCCAAGTTGGCGGCACCGCCGCAACTCTTCGACGGGAATACATATCCCGCCCGTATAGTTGCGGCTGAATAGTTCGGCATGACCTCATAATCGCGCCGGGGCGGCTAGGTTTCTTCTACTACCTCACTTTTTCTCTACTCTCTCTCCAAACCTCTCTAAACCCACCTAGAACTCTTGATTCTTCGCGGATTTTGTTTGTTTGAGTGGGGGAATCAACAAATTGGTAAGTTTCTCTCCCTATCCATGCTTTATTTTCAGAATTCCATGGTTGAAACTCTCACATTAATCTAGTGGATGAACTCAAGCTTGTTTCGTGTTTCCTATTGATTTCTCACGCTAGGATTAAATTTTTCCATGTAGAATCGTTCGTATATCATGTACAAACTATATCCCTAAGGTTTTATGGTGAAATTTTCCAGTGCATCAAGATGAACAAAATTGGTAGCATTTTTCGCAAGGGCAAGCGCCAACGTGGCGAGAGCTCAGGGCAGAGGGCCGAGATCAACCCTAAGTTGGCCATAGTTTCATTGAGGAGGGTGTTGCCCACACGTTGGGCCGATCACAGCTTTCTCACCGTGGCAGGGTTGAGAGTGGACTTTGACCTCATGTGTGATTAGGCCAGGCTAACACTACTCGTCTACACAAGCCACAACACCTACACCGAGCTCACTTATGAGTTCCTTCCCTCCTCCTACGATGACCACAGGGAGAAAGGTAATGCGTGCACGGTAAGCTTCACCATGAACCAGCGACACTATGAAATAACTTTTTAACAATTTTGTGATGCTGTTGGCTTCCCTCACGTTGGGGAGTCCACTGTTACTAACCTATATAGCATCACAAGTGGAGAAACTTGGGATGTTATTTCTATTAATTGTGGCAGCGAATTCTACTAGAAGATGTCCACCATTTAGAACCCAACAATTTGCTACTATGCCTTGTTACTTGCCAACACACTGCTGGGAAGATGAGATACTGGTTCCATGGCCAATGCGGACATGGCAATGATCACCAAGGCACTCTTCCCCAATGCATCGCAAAGCCCCAATCCCGCAACTCTACTCATCCAACATTTTCATCACCAGAGCAATAAGACGAGAGATGACATTCGCATTGGTGGATTGGTAACCCACCTTGCCCATGCATTTAATATTATATTACCTGTTATGCAACCTGTTGATGGCTCCAAACTTATGGACATCAAGTATTTAACTGCTTGTGGCTTCCTTGGTATTTACCAAGCTAACAAGAGGCTCCAAGCATATCAGTTTGGTTATCTTGGTGATGCATAGGGTGAGCAGGTTCAATTGCCTTATCCACAAGCCTTCTCAATTGTGGAGAAGGACACTTGGGTCCTCACCAAGGATTAAGTGATGGAGATCATGGCTGAACTCCATCCTAATCAAGAGGAAGATGAAGAAGGAGAGAAGCAGGATGAGGATGAGCAGGAGCATGGGGATGAGCAGGAATACAACCCTACTTGGGAGGGACAGCAGCAGTAGCAAGAGGTACCTTGTGACCCATGGCCCAATCAGCCGCATCAGGGGTTCAACTACATCCCCTATTAGGAATTTCAGCAGCTCAACTAGCGCGTTGGGGAGATTGACCACACTCTACAAGGAGTGAATGAAGATGTGAGTGCCTTGACTCACAATGTCAGTCACTTCATGACCCACTTCCCTGACTACTACCAGCAGTATCTGCGCCAGCCGCCGAACGATGGCAACAACTGAGCCTGACAACAGCCTAAGCTTGGGGAAGGTTTGAAAACCTCCAAACCTTGCATTCATATTTTCATTTATTCTTTTGATTTATTTTACTTCTTCAAAAATGCATGTTTACTTTCAGTTTGCATTCCTAAACCAAAACACAAAAAATTAGTTGTAACTTTTATTGCAAATTCATTTCTTTATTTCTCTCGAAGATTGCTCAATTTTAGGTGACTTGGCAATAGGGAAATATAGAGGGGATTCAACTCAAGTACAAGAATGAAGCAAGCAAGAGGAGGTATCACATTCCTTTCATCACCTTTTCTGTAATTTTAAATTGATCCTACGACTATTTACTTGCTTGCACTGGAGTCACTCCACACTTAGCTTGCTATCCTATCAATCCTATCCCTTTGCTAGTGTCTCCTTTTTAGCTTAGAAACAATGAGCAATGAACTTGGTTAAAAATATTTCCTACACTTTTACAAAAAGAAAAAGCATCCAAAAGATGACTTGAGTCAATGTTTAGCCCAAAGGATTTGATTTTAGAACTACTCCATCCCATTTGAGCTTAATGTAAATAGACTCGATTGCACCATTGAATGAAATTGTTTGATAAAATGGATGCTTCGAAGTAGTAGAGATTATGCCACTGCTTTTTCTAATAATTACCATAAGATATTACTTTAAGCGTATCATTACAACACTGTCGTGCTCCATAGGGAACTATTAACTCCGCTAGCCAACGAACGATCTAAATGTGGGAAACCACTTGATTTCAGCTATTGAGTTATGTAAACGTCTGTAACAACAATGCTATGACGGGTAAAATTTTAGTCTCCTCATGGTTTCACGTTCCAAGCGAAGTTGTAGTACTCCTCTGACCCACTATTGCTTAATAATTATATATTGGCATGGTCACGAGTGCACAACACAGACCCAATTAACATGTTAAAAACAGTGGCATGATTTCTCTATGAAGGAGCTAAAGTTTTTGAAAGGCAAGGAAAGAAAAAGGTGCTTTTAGAGTCTTGAAATTTTCACGTGGGAATAGATGAGTTGTTCTTAAATTGAATGTTCTTGGTGCCAACTTGAGCACTCTTAATTGATTAAAGAAACAAGAGCAGAAAGTTTTCATCTCTCAACAAAGAGATACACCAATAGATTTTATCTTACTCTCCTAGCTAAACTTTTGACACTTGCTTGGACATATGATTTATATGCTAGCAAGATATACGTGGTTAGGAAGTGGACCCGGTGCAATCTTGTGAATACTTGTATGATCATGTTTAAGATTGCAGGAATTGTGAAGAAAAGAATGTGACACCAATTCGAGCTTGTAAGTTCTTTTATTTCAGTCTCGAATCTCTACTATTCTTCCTTAATTTCTTGTCACTCGAGGGTGAGAAACATCTAAGCTTGGGGACTTGATAGCTGTGAGATTTGACACATTCTTTATGGTTTTTATTGATGGTTTTCCTCTGGATTTGAACGTTTTCTAGCTTTGCCTAACACTAATACTTTGGTAGCAAAGAAAACTTGGTTTTTAATGTGTGTTTCAGGTTCTGGACATCAATAGAAGGTTTTAACAAGGGAAAGACAATATTTAGGCGAAAACAAGCATGTCCCTCTTTGGAAGCAATCAAGGGAGGCAAACAGACGCTTTAACGAGCAACTATACGGCGGGAACATTTTTTCCGACCGTAAAGTTCCCGCCATATAGCTGCCGCCGCCTCCGTCTTGTCAAAAGGGACAACTTCCATGAAGAGTCTGAACACAAAAACATAACACAGTAGCCGCCATCCCATCTAGAAAGGAGAAAGAAGAGATCCGGAGAAGAAGGGGAAGATGTTCTTCATCTCGCTCCATGATCTTTGACCTCCTAGCCATCACACCCTCATAGCCATTACTTGTACTTGAGAGAGAGAGAGATCTTCACCTTGCAAGATTAGGGTTTGAGATTGTTTCTTCCTATCTTGAATTGTGTTGGATTACTTTTTTATTCCTACTGTGGATCTCCACGGTAACATCAAGAAGAACTCCCTTTATTTAATTATATCGATGATGCTGTCTTCCCTCATGTGTGAGTAAGTCCCTTTGGGCGTGGGATATGTAAGGGATTGGTGAGACGTGATATGCCTCCATATATTTTCCATTAGTTTGTGACTGATTTTAATTACTATATTATGTGTGCTTGACTATCTGTGGGATGACTAATGCTTGTTGTCCAATTAAGGGCCCAGAAAACATGATGCTTTGTTCTACATGGATAGGATCTTGTTCGCTAGGAGACCGGCGACCCCCGAGTGACACGGGGATATCAATGGAAAACTAGTAGACTTGATGATAACGAGGAACCACCGTGCTTATTGCATTAGTCCGATCCAAGGAGCTTAATTGCTAAGCAACTTCAAGGATCTTAATCGTCTAGTGTCTGACCATGGTTTTGGTAATAGACTAGTAGGATTATTGAAGTTGGGATGAAATCTAGCTAGAGGAGTTCCGGCTAATTATGGGTTGCTCACCTACACATATACTTATAAGATTACAATTGTTACACTTATCATTTCTCCACTTGGTCGTTAAGCCTTCTTAACTCTATAGTGTTTTGGTCACCATTTCTTCATATGGACTCTGACTGAGGTGTTCGTTGGCTCGTTGGATTTGTATGGACAAGGGATACAAGACCATGGCCTTGGATATTCATTTGGATTTGATGGAAGATCCACTTTTTCTTGCCCTCAAATGGCTAAGTCTGGTGCTTGCAACTCCTCCATATTGAATTCTCTTCGCTCCATTTATCCATGATTCTCCATAGCACCTACACACAAATCAAAGAAAAGAAAAAGGTTATAAAATCCTAATAAAACTAGTAATGTGAAAAGTCCATGTGGAAATGAATGAGAACTAGGAATCAATACATAATAGGCATTGTTGTAGAAAGATGAAGCATGTGATGAGTGAAAATATGAATAATTTTTATACTTAAATATGCATCAATTTTGGACTCATCACTAGACTACACCAGCAACAACGCGAGCACCATTGGCAACCGCCCACCTTCGCACAATGGCCTCTTCGTCAGCTTCAGCGCACTCAAGATCTACATCGGGGTCGATGATTCCTGCGCGTACCCATAGCAAGTCACCATGGCAGGAGAACCCCCTCTCAGCATGGCTCGCGGTTCGCATATCACTCGCCCCGCCAACTGCGTCGAGCTGATGATGACCGCGCTAGATACAGGCACGAGTAAAGACCCGGCAGAAGAAGGATATGTAAATCCCAAGGTAGCTTGATCTAGAGGTCGACCGCTAGAAAGGCCGCAAAACATACTGCAGAAAGCCATAGAGAGCATAACTACCCCTGTAGCTCCTATAGTAGATCTGGCTCAGGCACAAGCCGAACTAGAGGAGACTTGGCAGAAAGTACTAGAGGGAGCTAAGAAAGTAACTGCATCTCAGTAGGCATTGAACATCACTTTGCGTGAGTACGCTAGAGCCAACAGAACTAGTCCTACTCATATGGATGGTGTAAAGATTAGGGGAAAGAACCTAATTGCTGAAATGGATAAGGAATACGTACCTAGGCCAGGAGAGTCGGGTAACCCAATGTTAGTAGGTCTGCTGAGGTATAGCACCCTGACAAAGAACCTCAGGGCTACAGATGCAGCAGCTGCTGAGATACCTGCTCTGACCGGAAAAGCCCGAGACAGGCAGGAAGAGAGAGTTATTGAGCTGGTGCAAATAGCAAACAGCGGAATGAGGAGTTACGCAGGATTAATCCGGCTAGAGAAGGTGGTTCCCATGTCGTTCACTCGACTAGGGGCACACTTGCAAAATCAGCCGGGCAGCATCTTTGCCCAGTGCTGCTCCAAGGGGAGAAGAGGTGGTAACCTCTAGCAGAAGAACAAGCAGATGGTGCCATATGACCTGGCTGTGGTCGAGAAAGGCAAAGCACCGCCAAGCAATGATGATAGAAGGAGTGCTAGTCGAGGTAATGGTGGTCAAGGAAACCATGACCAAGGCAACATGAGTCAAGGAAATGTTGGGCAAGGTAATGCTGGCCAGCATAATTTGGCTGATGCGGGGCAACATCAGCCTCGTCATCAACAACAATAGCAATATATACCTCGACAAGAGCAAAGTGCGGGGCCAGCTATGCAGCAGCAATATGCACATCCAGGGCAAAACAGGTATAATGATGGTTACTCGGCTATGGCCAATGACGGGTTTGCTAGGCCGGAGCATCACTTGATAGGCAATGCCGTAGGATCTCGGCTAGGAAATAGACACTTGCAACCAGATTATGCATGGTTGAAGCTTGATAGAATTTATATGTCACAAATAATGGAAAGACAAGGTTCTCCAGGACTTGCATGTTTTGGACCTCGGATTATGAGGGAACCACCTGTGTCGAACTTTCAGTTGGCTAGGGGGACAAAGACATATGATGGTAGCACCAAGCCACAAGATTGGTTGACTTGATTATGCCAACGTTGTACACATCGCATAGGGAAATCTCATATGGGCGGTGAGATATGTCCCTCAGATGCTAGAAGGACCAGCAAGAGTATGGCTGAATAATCTGCTAGCAGGAAGTATCAACTGTTGGATAGATTTTGAGGAGATGTTCATTAGTAACTTTACCAGCACATACAAGAGGCCAAACAGGCCACATCACTTAGCAATGTGTAAGCAGAGGCCAAATGAGACTAACCGAGAGTTTTTGACTCGGTGGTGCACAATGCACAACTCATGTGAAGGTGTGATCGAATCATAGGCAATAGCTTGGTTCACACAAGGGTGTAAACATGGAAGTGTACTGTGGTAGAGGCTGCAAAGAGATATGTCAACTACATTGGCTGAGACAATCAAGATTGCAGATTCATACGCACTGCGATATGCGACCCAGTCTTTGATTATGTCGGCTGTGCAGAACGAGGAGTACTACCATAGGGACAGAGCCGGGTCATTCCGGCGGAATGATTTACGGGGCAAAAGAAGAGATGAGAGGCAAGACTACCGATATGGTTTGAGTCATGTAGCTGGGCTTGTTCGTCTGCGGTACCAAAGTTGGCAGGCCAGCGCATGGCGGTACCTAAGTTGCCTGAAATTACCGTGTTTCGAAAAGTTGGGCCACCAACTACCGAGAGGGGCCATTTCGATGCAAACTCGTCTCACCCCTACCAAATCCAAACATGCCGTGAAACAGCCCCATGAAGTAGACGGTCGGGACCCTCATATCAGTAATATTTCCATGACGCGAGCGCCAACACGGCAACCACGTAGGTGAAATGAGATACTAAAGGAGCATCGTGCGTTGACCAAATTCACAAATCCACTCCCTCCCTCCTTTTGCATGAACCCTAGCACCGACGGTGTCGAAATCCCCTCTCCAACCAGAATGATCTCTTCGGGCATTTGACTTCCGGCGCCAAGTTGTTGCGCCTACTCGCTGCTACTGAGCTCTAATGCCGAATGCCGTGCCAGCCGTTGCGACGATCTAGCCCGCCTCTACCGCCGACGAGCTAAGAAGCGCGAAGGATGGTAGATCCATTTGCTGAGGAAGAAGTACTTCTGGCTAATTTCAGGTGATCTACTCTTCTTTGCTATTCGCACTACCTATAACTGCTAGCTAGCTATTGGCATTACAGAGATATATCGAACATAGAATTGTTTGCTAGCACGACACTGACAAACAATTCTTATCTTTTATCTTCAATTTTCTGTCAACTAGGATCTCCGCTGAACCCAAATACACGGTTCTGGTAAGCATATGCGGCTACCTCATTAAATTAACACATGGGAAGAGCACGTGGAAACAGGCTCAGAGTCTGAAGATGGAAGTAGCGCCTGTGCAGTTATGCACTGTCCCTAGTTTGGTTGCTGCTGTGCGTGAACTTGCTGAAATGAGGCCAGAGCAGACTGCACGGTTCAACATCGTTGATGAACGAGGCTTCAGGGTTCCTATAGCGTGTGACAGTCAGCTAATCGGGTTGATGAAACATCATGTTAGGCTTCGCGTGGTTACGCTGGTGTCTAACATAGTGGATGAGGAAGCTCCTACTACTGGGAGTCGCGCAGCTATTATTGGACAGGGAGGTCTAACTCGAACCCTAGCTGTTGTTGAGCAAAATGTGGTTCCTTGTCTGCGGCATGCTTTTGTCAGGAAACCTCCTCGTAGGAGTCCCCGTATTGCCGTTGTGGAAAACTCTGCTCTAGAATCTGCTGGTACTGGTCGTCCCCGTCCCCGTGCCCGTGCTTTTGCGGCTGCTGCTCACCCAATCCATGCCGCTGTTGAGCAAACTAAGGCGTCCGGAGGCTGCCCCGCTGTTGTTGCCAAGACCGCCGCCTTGTGTGCTGCTCCTCCTCGAAACCGTCCTCAAGTTGTGCGAACCCGTGCTCTAGAATCTGCTGGTACTGGTCGTCCTTGTGTTGTTGTTGATCTGGACGCTGTTGACCCAATCCCTGCCGCTATTGAGCAAACTAAGGCTTCCGGATCCTGCCCCACTGTTGTTGCAAAGATTGATGCCTTGTCTCCTCCTCGAACCCGTGCTCGGGTTCAGCGAACTGCTGGTCTGAAGCCAGATCATGGTCTGGACTCTGCTAGCACTCGAAACACTACTGTTGTGGGAACTGCTCCTGATCGTCGAGGTGGCATGGCAGCAACTGATCCTATTGTGTCTGCCGTTAGAAGGGGCCCTGCCTGTCCACCATGTAATGTAGCTCCCGCTGCTAAGGGCCCTCGCCTTGCTCCTGGTCCTGGTACTTCCACCGAGGTTGATCCAGCTAACGATGACACTGGTGATGGCGGCGGTGGCATTGGGGCTGGGTCTGATGGTGCCGCTCCATCTCTCGAACCTCTCGGAGGTTTCTATCCTGAAGAACCTGACGATGGCAAAGTAATCGTTCGTATCGGTGTCGCGGATTATACTGCAAAATTAGATGATGGCACCGAAAAATTCTATGATGAGTTTGATGTAATCCTTGGCAGATACGACCCTGAAGTGGTAGAGTTATCTGACCTGATGGCATCATTACGCGTGAAGGTGCTGTGGGGGTCCTCCCAGGAAGCACGTTTGTTATATTATGGTTACAGGAGCAAAAAGGCTATTGAAGTGAAAGATACCAAGGATTTAGTCGTACTGTTTACAAGGAAACATTATAGAGGTGAAGTTTGCTTCCACTTGGTAGTGCTCGCGGTTGGAGAGGAATTGGAACTCGACAATAGAGATGATGGACTTTTAGAAGGCATGCGTGACCTGATTCATGGCATCACTGGGGCTGGTGCGATTGAGGGTGGCTTCGAATAGAGGAGAGTCTTACAGAGGAGCGTCATAAAGAGGAGCAGGAAGAGCATCCCCAGAAAGGGCACCCCGAAGAAGAACGTCACCAAGGAGACCACGCCAGAGAAGAGGACGCCCAAGAGTCGCATGATAAAAGGCACCACGCCGCAGAGTACACCCCTGAGATCCAGTCAAAATGCCACACTGAACGGTAGCAGCAAAAACGCTAAGTGAGCTAGCACGGTGGTGAATACTCCCAGGAGTGGTAGCAAAGAGGCGAAGATGGCCAGCACGGAGGCTACCACACCCAGTGGGAGCAGAAAAAACACTAATTTGGAGCGGAACATGCTGCTGTCAGGGAATTATGCCAGCACGAAGGAGAACACGCCCAATAGTAGCAGCAAAAGGGCTAATTTGGAGCGGAACACGCCGCTGAGGTCAGGCAAGAATGCCAGCACGAAGGAGAAGACGCCCAATAGTAGCAGGAAAAGGGCTAATTTGGAGCAGAACACGCCGCTGGGGTCAGGCAATAATGCCAGCACGAAGGAGAACATGCCCAATAGTAGCAGCAAAAGGGCTAATTTGAAGAACACGCCGTAGAGGTCAGGCAATAATGCTAGCACCCTGGAGTCAACGCCCGTGAGGGTAGGCAGTAAGGAGATCACACCCAAGAGCGGCAGCAAAAGGCCTAGTTCGATGGGGAATGGAACGCGGATGTCAAGCCCTACTGATACCATCAGGAAAGATTACATCAGGAAGGAGGATGTACACAGGAAGAGCAAGAGGGTTTTGTACACTCAAGATGAAATTGATTCTGACTGCTGTTTGTCCACTGAAGTACCTGGGATGCATGCAAACGTAAGACCACCCCATGTGGTTGCAGCAGAACCAACCGAGTGTCTTGGAGAAAACAGAGTTGCCGGTGAGGTGGGCTGGGGCAATGTTCCTGTCTATCCGAGTGGAGACGATGGTGCAGCCCCACCTATGGGATTCAATATGATGTGTGCAGTACTAGGCATTAGAGACGATGGCGAAGATTCTGAATCAGATGAAGAAGAAGGCACTGTAGAGGATCAAGAATCTAGTGATGATGAAATAAACGAGGAACTTAATGATGAGGCTAGTATTCCAGTCGATGATTTGGGTATTGAAGTAGAAGAAATGAAACATGACCACGAGTATCCTATAATTTCGGTTGGCACCGAGTTCAAGAGCATGCATGAGTTCAGGATGTCGTTCCGGCATTTTTGTATCAAGGGGGAGTTCGACGTTTATCAACTAAAGAACTCTGCCGAGAGGTATGAGGCCGTTTGCAAGTTAACGTGGATGAATGGACGGGTACGAGGTACATTGTCCATGGAGGATCACAGCAAGATCCTGACCTGCGTCGACTGCAATTAGGATATTGGGGCAATGAATGCAGCAAACCATTAGAACTCTCTCTCTCTTTTCGCTCTATAACTACAATTGATGTGCGATATCTTTCTGGCAACTAGTCGAGTCCGCTTATCTTTTAAATGAATCTGTGTTGCAGGTGAACAAAATGGACCCTCCACACATGTGTCCGACAGGCAGCAAACTGAAATCCTCAATGGCTGATACGGAGTGGGTGGCTATGCAATCTATGTCCATACTAAAGGATAACCCTAAGGAGACCGCGAAGAATATTGAGACTAGCCTCGGTTCAAATACAACATTGTCCTTCCGTATTACATGGTTTGGAAAGGTAAAGAGAAAGCTCTGGGGGTCTTGCACGGGGATTGGACCAATAGCTTCAGGATGCTGTACAACTTCAAGGCAGAGGTACAACCTAGGTGTCCAGGGAGTGTTGTGGAGATTGACACTGAATCAGAAGGTGGTAAAATATATTTCAAAAGATTTTTCATGGCGCTTAAACCTTGCATCCAGGGATTCAAGGACGGCTGTAGGCCGTATTGAGTGTAGACAACACTGTCCTAACTGGCAAATGGAAAGGTTGCCTGTCATCTGCCACAACACTTGATGGTCACAACTAGATGTTCCCAGTGGCATTCGGGCTGTTTGAAACAGAAACGGAGGAAAACTGGGTCTGGTTTATGAGGCAGCTCAGGAGATCAATATGCCACATGGATCCATTGGCTATATCCACGAATACATGCAAAGGGCTGACGAATGCAGTGAAGGAGGTGTTCCCGCGAGCTGAAGGTAGAGAATGCCATGCCCATATGATGCTCAACTTGTACTCACACTATGCAGGCAACGTATTTCGTTACATGTTTCCTGCTGCTAGAGTTTACAAACCTAGTAGCAGCGATTATTTCATGAGAAAGATTTTTGCCGAAGCCCCTGAACTTCCAGAGTACTTAGCCATCCATCATTCGCAGCTATGGAAGAGGAGTCAATTCAACCCTGACATCAAAGTTGATTACATAAACAACAACCTTGCAGAATGCCTGAATAACTGGGTGAAGGACATAAAAGTGCGTCCTGTTCATATCTTGATGGACATCATACATGGTATGATCATGAAGCTGTTAAATATAAGGAGAGAGATCGGTAGGAGACTTAGAGGACATATGCTACCGCCAGTTGTACAGCAACTGCACAAGAGAAGCCGAGGACTTGCTCATCTTAAGGTTCTCTCGTTAACCAGCAGAAGCTGTGAGGTGGTCGATATGTCCAAGAGTGGCAAAAGGGATGTTGTGAACATCCAGCTGCAAGAATGCACCTGCTTAGAGTGGCAGCATACCGGGAAACCTTGCGACCATGCCTTGGCCTTCTTGGTGAAGAAAAAACTCTACCACATTTGGATCAGTATTTTTCAGACTACTACTCTATGGAAAAGTTCAGAGTTGCGTACGCTGGATCCGTCGAGCCATGTACAGACCCATCTCAGTGGCCTCAAGTCCAACTGTCTTTCGAGCTTTGCCAGCCAGTTACAAAAAGGGGCAGAGGAAGACCCCAGGTGAATAGGTTTAAGAATTTTCTCGAGAAGAAGGGTTTGGCTTTCTGTGCTACAAAGAAGGGCAAAAACAGATGCAAGACCTGCCATCTTATAGGCCATAGAGCAGCTGGATGTCCCCTTAATGCTCCCAAACCTAGGTATGAGATGGTACATTCACACAAAAAAATTGTTTATAGTCTATAGATATAAGGTAGTAATCCATGTACTGTTTTTTTATAGGAAGCGCACGATAAGAAACAAGACAGCCGACTCAGTGATTTTGTTGTGGGGAGAAAACCAAAACGAGTGGAGTGATGATGCCGGACAAGATTCTGGTGCTGATTGGCCTGACTTCCCTCGGCCCGGAGATGCAGGGTACGTGAAGGTAAGAAAATTGGCACCCAGGAAGAGGAAGAAGGCAGGAGATGAAGAAGCTAGTGGACATGAAGGAAAGAGGAAGAAAGTTGGCACCCAAGCAGAGAAAGAGGGCTAGCAGTGTAGCAGCCTAATGATGTATTGAACTTGAACCTATATATGTAGTTCGGTTAAACTCTGGAACTGTGTGCGTGGAACTTGTCAGGCGAAACAATCTGCCTCCCATACTTGGAGTAAAATGTATCGCGACTTTAGGATTTGATACGGCCGAGGCCACTAGTTGAATCCAAAACTGTGACTGTGCCACTACTATCTGAACAATCGCGATAGCTGAGCGGTTAAACCCTCTCCAAAATCGATGGGTGTTAGTGGCACAGACATGATTTATTTATAGGTGCTTAATAAATCCCTGCTGTTGGCATTACACTTATGATAAGTTTCTGGGCTGGAAAACAATTTATTAAGCTGGCTGCTACACTCCACGAAGCAGCAACTTATTTCAGCTGCTAGACAACGACACGGCAACATAAACTGCAAATGCAATAGATAATGCCCAGATAATGAGGAAATTGTGTCCACTATCTGGCCTAATCTTGAGCCCATCTGTCTCACCACCTCCCTGCCCCTGCCTCCCCTGCACCTGGCGAAGCTCCCGGATCTCTCGCTCCATCGCACGAATCTCCTCTTTCTTGTCCCACACAGCATCACGCAGATCCTGAACAAGCTCTCTGTGAAAACCTCTAAGTGGCTTTTCGATCCACACAAACTTGTCACAGCCAGTCCCCCTCCCTTCCTGCGTAGTAGATCGAAGGAAAAAAAGAATTATATTATGCTTTCTGGATCTGGGTTACCATTGTACCTATAGTAGGAACTTACTGCTCTGATGCTGCAGTTGCTGAATTTTCCTGCAGTATTTTCGTCGGTCCATGAAATCCATCTCGGCATCTTCTCACCGCACAAACACAACATATCGGGGTAGTAATCGTAGGGCGCCCTCTGGTACCTGAATGGGCCACCCGCCTGACGGCGTTGAGCCGACCCTGATTCCGCCCGAGACGAACTGCACGAGCTGCGAGCCATGAGCGAGGGGAGCGAGGGCAGAGGAAAGAGGAGCCTTTGGATGTCTGGGTAGTGGTGAAGCGTGATTTATCCCTACTTAATAACTCGGGAAGAATCCTACCGTCCACATTCGGCTGACGGGTGGGGGACCTAGCGTGTGGACTTGTCAAAAAACATCGCACCTTCGTGGTTCAAAAGCCCTCTCGCGTGCATTGGACAAAATTTTTTGGTACCTTGCCCGCGTACATATCACTGGGAGGCCTTGCTCAGGAACCAGACACGCCTGGCCCACAATCTTACTCCCTCCTAGGAACTTGTCATGGCTCGTGCCGGCAGATCCATCCGCTCCACCGCTTCCGGTAGGGCTCGTCGTGGCGGATCCACCCCAAGATCCTACCGTCGCAGAATCAAATGGCCATGGTTTCTTGAGGTGTATACGAGCTCGGCCCCTCCTACCTGTAGAAGGACTAATGCGGTGTCGAGCTCGAGCGGGAGCCGCCAGGCACGACGGCGCTTGGTCCATGCCAACCCCGTCACCTTCGTCATTGTCGATTCCGATGTGGAGGACGACGGGGACGAAGCTGTGAAGAACGCCATTGTTGCCTCCTTGGCGAAGGGAAAGCCACGGGTGGGAGTGGATGTCGACGGGAAGGGCACAGCAGTGTCACCAATCGAGGTGGACTCCGACGATAGCGGTGTGATGTGGGTTTAGATGTTGTTTAGGATGGTTGCAATTTAGGTTATGTTTAATGCGAGTACAATTATTGTAATGGGTTTGTCGAGCTATATTGAGAAATATGTGCAATAGCAGCGTGTGAGTGCTTCCACTTTAGAAATTGTGTCTGTGCCATTTGCATGTTGCATTATCAACGTAGATTACTTGTAAACAATCCAACGAAAATCATCAGATTACAACCATCGGATGGGAGTGGCAGGATGGAAGAGGAGGGGGCGTGACACTGGCAGGTGGGCCCTCGGAACACATGACACTGACATGCGGGAGCGGGAGCACACGGTATTGCCGCTCTGTCCAGAGCAAGCGGACTTTAGAACGTGACAACAGCAAGCTGATTGGACCAATATAATAACTCGTCGAAGTATTAAGGAGTCTTGAAAACTACAACTGGGGTACATTCGCACAACACGTATGCTCTAAGAACCTGAGAAGCATCGCTTAAGTCTAACAGTAACGACAGCACAAGTAGTACATTTGCCTGTTGATCTTCTCGATACAAATGTAGAAATGCATCTGCCTGTTCAGCCCAGCACCGACAAGGTACTGAGATGGCACGCATAGGATCGACCTTAGGTCCACATACTCCACCTCCCGCGGCATCGGGCAGCTCGGCGCCTCAGCTAGCACAGGAATGCTATCCGATGACGGCATCTGGGCGTTCGCCCACATGCGCACCGTGTATACGGGCTAGGCGCATGAGACCGACCTGACGCATACGGCATCCATGACAGTGGGCCCGGCTCTGGTTCCCGGAACACCGAAGTTATGGTCAGGATGAAAACAGAGTCGCCCCCCTGGAAAATTAGCAGGCGGCGTGCCGAGTCAGTGAACGGCACCTGCTCTTGGAGAAGTTGGGCTTGCCCGTACAAGATCCTAATCACTTCGATCAAGTGCCCTTCTACAAGGTGGACGACAAGCTCTACCGGCGGGCCAATGTAGTTGCATCCCGGCTCCATGCAGGAGCACGCGCCGTGCATGCACGCGAGCTCGTGGAGCGGGATCTCGTGGTGGGAGTAACGGCGAAAGCATCTTGTGTGGGAGCACACGAGCGGGAACGCTGGTGTGAAGTTGCACGCGAGGATCTCTAGATTCTTGGGCTACAACATCTGCCACATCTGAAGTTCGTCGAGAAATCGGAAAAAAGATCAGCAGTTAGATTGGTGAATAGCAGGAATATGTAGGATAACTTTAAAAGCTTGTAAAATGATTTCTTACCATGAAGGTAGCGATCGGAGAATTGGCGGATGTCGTCGGCTTGCGGCTACGGCAGGATGGAAGTGAAGTGGGGAAACTGGCTTCGAGGGGAAGGAAGAGAAGTACGGGGAGGAAGAGAAGTAACAAGGACGTGACACTGGGATATGGCCCACTAAACTCGTGAGTCGTAACACTCGCAACATGCCAGTTTGTCCAGAGCAAGCATGGCCAATCATGCCACAGAACAGCCTACTCGAGGATCGCTCTCGCGAAGACATCCCAATCATCCAAGCACCCCAATCGAACGGTATGTAACAATTGTCAAGCAGAACAACTGTGTTATGGCATGCCTTCTAGAAGACTCGTTCTAACGGTGGATCCATTGGGGGGCAGTGCTAGTTTTAGTATAAGAACAAGCATGAAATGACTCAAATGGATCCATATGTGGTTTGTGGAAAGAACACACATGCAATGACACTGGTTGATCCAAATGTGGTTTGTGGAAAGAACACACATGCAATGACTCTAGTGGTTGATCCATGTGTGGTTTGTGGAAATAACACACATGCAATGACTCTAGTGTTGGTTTTAGTATAAGAACACACATGCAATGACTCTAGTGGGTTCACATGTGGTTTGTGAAAAGAACACACATGCAATGACCACTGGTTGATCCATATGTGGTTCGTAAAAAGAACACACATACAATGACCACTGGTTGATCCATATGTGGTTTGAAGGAAAGAATACACATGCAATGACTCTAGTGGGTCCATATGTGGTTTGTGAAAAGAACACACATGCAATGACCACTGGTTGATTCATATGTGGTATGTGGAAAAGAACACACATGCAATGAACACTAGTGGATCCATAAGTGGTTCGTGGAAAAGAACACACATGCAATGACTCTAGTGGGTCCACATGTGGTTTGTAAAAATAACACACATGTAATGACCACTGGTTGACCCATAAGTGGTTTGTGGAAAGAACACACATGCAATGAACACTGGTGGATCCATAAGTGGTTTGTGGAACAAACACACATGCAATGACTCTAGTGCTGGTTTTAGTATAAGAACACACATGCAATAACCACTTGTTGATCCATGTGTGGTTTGTGGAAAGAACACACATGCAATGACTCTAGTGCTTGTTTTAGTATAAGAACACACATGCAATGACCACTTGTTGATCCATGTGTTGTTTGTGGAAAGAACACACATGCAATCACATTGGTTGATCCATGTGTGGTTTGTGGAAAGAACACACATGCAATGACTCTAGTGGTTGATCCATAAGTGGTTTATGGAAATAACACACATGCAATGGCCACTGGTTGATCCATAAGTGGTTTGTGGAAATAACACACATGCAATGGCCACTGGTTGATCCATAAGTGGTTTGTGGAAAGAACACACATGCAATGAGTCTAGTGGATCCATGTGTGGTTTGTGGAAAAGAACACACATGCAATGATTCTAGTGCTGGTTTTAGTATAAGAACACACATGCAATGACTCTAGTGGGTCCATATGTGGTTTGTGGAAAGAACACACATGCAATGACTCTGGTTGTAATTAGTAACAAGAACACACATGCAATGACACTGGTGGATACATGTGTGGTCTCTGAAGAGAACACACATTTCAATGACTCTGGTTGTTGTTAGTAAAAAGAACACACATGCAATGACACTGGTGGATCCATGTGTGGTCTCTGAAGAGAACACACATGCAATGACTCTGGTTGTTGTTAGTAAAAAGAGCACACATGCAATGACACTAGTGGATCCATATGTGGTATGTGAAAATAACACACATGCAATGACTCTGGTTGTTGTTAGTAAAAGAACACACACGCAATGACACTGGTGGATCCATAGGTGGATTGTGAAAAGAGCACACATGCAATGACTCTAGTTGTTCCATATGTGGTATTTTGAAAGAACACACATGCAATGACTGCAGTTGTTGTTAGTAAAAAGAACACACATGCAATGACACTGGTGGATCCATGTGTGGTCTCTGAAGAGAACACACATTTCAATGACACTGTTGGATCCATATGTGGTATGTGAAAAGAACAGTCATGAAAATGACTCCAGTTGTTGTTAGTAAAAAGAACACACATGCAATGACACTGGTGGATCCATAGGTGGATTGTGAAAAGAACACACATGCAATGACACTGGTGGATCCATATGTGGTATGTAAAAAGAACACACATGCAATGACTCTGGTTGTTGTTAGTAACAAGAACACACATGCAATGACACTGGTGGATCCATGTGTGGTCTCAGAAGATAACACACATTTCAATGACTCTAGTAGGTCCACATGTGGTTTGTGAAAAGAACGCACATGCAATGACCACTGGTTGATCCATATGTGGTTTGTGGAAAGAACACACATGCAGTGAGCACTGGTGGATCGATATGTTGTTTGTGAAAAGAACACACATGCAATGAACACTGGTGGATCCATGTGTGGTTTGTGGAAAGAACACACATGCAATGAATCTAGTGCTAGTTTTAGTATAAGAACAAACATGCAATGACTCAAATGGATCCATATGTGGTTTGTGGAAAGAACACACATGCAATGACACTGGTTGATCCATGTGTGGTTTGTGGAAAGAACACACATGCAATGACTCTAGTTGTTGATCCATGTGTGGTTTGTTGAAATAACACACATGCAATGACTCTAGTGTTGGTTTTAGTATAAGAACACACATGCAATGACTCTAGTGTGTTCACATGTGGTTTGTGAAAAGAACACACATGCAATGACCACTGGCTAATCCATATGTGGTTTGTGAAAACAACACACATGCAATGACCACTGGTTGATCCATATGTGGTTTGTGGAAAGAACGCACATGCGATGACACTGCTTGATAAATGTGTGGTTTGTGGAAAAGAACACACATGCAATGACTCTAGTGCTAGTTTTAGTATAAGAACACACATACAATGACTCTAGTGGGTCAACATGTAGTTGGTGAAAAGAACACACATGCAATGACCACTGGTTGATCCATATGTGGTTTGTGAAAAGAACACACATGCAATGACCACTTGTTGATCCATATGTGGTTTGAAGGAAAGAACACACATGCAATGACTCTAGTGGGTACATATGTGGTTTGTGAAAAGAACACACATGCAATGACCACTGGTTGATCCATATGTGGTTTGTGGAAAAGAACACACATGCAATAAACACTGGTGGATCTATAAGTGGTTTGTGGAAAAGAACACACATGCAATGACTCTAGTGGGTCCACATGTGGTTTGTGAAAAGAACACACATGCAATGACCACTGGTTGATCCATAAGTGGTTTGTGGAAAGAACGCACATGCAATGAACACTAGTGGATCCATAAGTGGTTTGTGGAAAGAACACACATGCAATGACTCTAGTGCTGGTTTTAGTATAAGAACACACATGCAATGACCACTTGTTGATCCATGCATTGTTTGTGGAAGGAACACACATGCAATGACTCTAGTGCTGGTTTTATTATAAGAACACACATGCAATGACCACTTGTTGATCCATGTGTGGTTTGTGGAAAGAACACACATGCAATGATCAGTTGTTGATCCATGTGTGGTTTGTGGAAAGAACACACATGCAATCACATTGGTTGATGCATGTGTGGTTTGTGGAAAGAACACACATGCAATGACTCTAGTGGTAGATCCATAAGTGGTTTGTGGAAATAACACACATACAATGACCACTGGTTGATACATAAGTGGTTTGTGGAAAGAACACACATGCAATGGCCACTGGTTGATCCATAAGTGGTTTGTGGAAAGAACACACATGGACTGAGTCTAGTGGATCCATGTGTGGTTTGTGGAAAAGAACACACATGCAATGAGTCTAGTGCTGGTTTTAGTATAAGAACACACATGCAATGACTCTATTGGGTCCACATGTGGTTTGTGAAAAGAACACACATGCAATGACCACTGGTTGATCCATATGTGGTTTTTGGAAAAGAACACACATGCAATGAACACTGGTGG
This sequence comes from Avena sativa, assembly GCA_916181665.1. NCBI lineage: Eukaryota > Viridiplantae > Streptophyta > Magnoliopsida > Poales > Poaceae > Avena > Avena sativa. The sequence continues at coordinate 618,158,463 of OV702288.1, read as the reverse complement.
ATCCATGTGTGGTTTGTGGAAAGAACACACATGCACTGACTCTAGTGCTGGTTTTAGTATAAGAACACACAGGCAATGACTCTAGTGGGTCCATATGTGGTTTGTGAAAAGAACACACATGCAATGACCACTGGTTGATCCATATGTGGTTTGTGGAAAGAACACACATGCAATGACTCTAGTTGTTGATCCATGTGTGGTTTGTTGAAATAACACACATGCAATGACTCTAGTGTTGGTTTTAGTATAAGAACACACATGCAATGACTCTAGTGGGTTCACATGTGGTTTGTGAAAAGAACACACATGCAATGACCACTGGCTAATCCATATGTGGTTTGTGAAAACAACACACATGCAATGACCACTGGTTGATCCATATGTGGTTTGTGGAAAGAACGCACATGCGATGACACTGCTTGATAAATGTGTGGTTTGTGGAAAAGAACACACATGCAATGACTCTAGTGCTAGTTTTAGTATAAGAACACACATACAATGACTCTAGTGGGTCAACATGTAGTTGGTGAAAAGAACACACATGCAATGACCACTGGTTGATCCATATGTGGTTTGTGAAAAGAACACACATGCAATGACCACTTGTTGATCCATATGTGGTTTGAAGGAAAGAACACACATGCAATGACTCTAGTGGGTCCTTATGTGGTTTGTGAAAAGAACACACATGCAATGACCACTGATTGATCCATATGTGGTTTGTGGAAAAGAACACACATGCAATAAACACTGGTGGATCTATAAGTGGTTTGTGGAAAAGAACACACATGCAATGACTCTAGTGGGTCCACATGTGGTTTGTGAAAAGAACACACATGCAATGACCACTGGTTGATCCATAAGTGGTTTGTGGAAAGAACACACATGCAATGAACACTAGTGGATCCATAAGTGGTTTGTGGAAAGAACACACATGCAATGACTCTAGTGCTGGTTTTAGTATAAGAACACACATGCAATGACCACTTGTTGATCCATGCATGGTTTGTGGAAGGAACACACATGCAATGACTCTAGTGCTGGTTTTAGTATAAGAACACACATGCAATGACCACTTGTTGATCCATGTGTGGTTTGTGGAAAGAACACACATGCAATGACCACTTGTTGATCCATGTGTGGTTTGTGGAAAGAACACACATGCAATCACATTGGTTGATCCATGTGTGGTTTGTGGAAAGAACACACATGCAATGACTCTAGTGGTAGATCCATAAGTGGTTTGTGGAAATAACACACATACAATGACCACTGGTTGATACATAAGTGGTTTGTGGAAAGAACACACATGCAATGGCCACTGGTTGATCCATAAGTGGTTTGTGGAAAGAACACACATGGACTGAGTCTAGTGGATCCATGTGTGGTTTGTGGAAAAGAACACACATGCAATGAGTCTAGTGCTGGTTTTAGTATAAGAACACACATGCAATGACTCTATTGGGTCCACATGTGGTTTGTGAAAAGAACACACATGCAATGACCACTGGTTGATCCATATGTGGTTTTTGGAAAAGAACACACATGCAATGAACACTGGTGGATCCATGTGTGGTTTGTGGAAAGAACACACATGCACTGACTCTAGTGCTGGTTTTAGTATAAGAACACACAGGCAATGACTCTAGTGGGTCCATATGTGGTTTGTGAAAAGAACACACATGCAATGACCACTGGTTGATCCATATGTGGTTTGTGGAAAAGAACACACATGCAATGAACACTGGTGGATCCATAAGTGGTTTGTGGAAAAGAACACACATGCAATGACTCTAGTGGGTCCACATGTGGTTTGTGAAAAGAACACACGTTCAATGACCACTGGTTGATCCATAAGTGGTTTGTGGAAAGAACACACATGCAATGAACAATGGTGGATCCATAAGTGGTTTGTGGAAAGAACACACATGCAATGACTCTAGTGCTAGTTTTAGTATAAGAACACGCATGCAATGGCCACTTGTTGATCCATGTGTGGTTTGTGGAAAGAACACACATGCAATGACTCTAGTGCTGGTTTTAGTATAAGAACACACATGCAATGATCAGTTGTTGACCCATGTGTGGTTTGTGGAAAGAACACACATGCAATGACACTGGTTGATCCATGTGTGGTTTGTGGAAAGAACACACATGCAATGAATCTAGTGGTTGATCCATAAGTGGTTTGTGGAAATAAAACACATGCAATGGCCACTGGTTGATCCATAAGTGGTTTGTGGAAATAACACACATGCAATGGCCACTGGTTGATCCATAAGTGGTTTGTGGAAAGAACACACATGCAATGAGGCTAGTGGATCCATGTGTGGTTTGTGGAAAAGAACACACATGCAATGAGTCTAGTGGTGGTTTTAGTATAAGAACACACATGCAATGACTAGTGGGTCTACATGTGGTTTGTGGAAAGAACACACATGCAATGACTCTGGTTGTAATTAGTAACAAGAACACACATGCAATGACACTGGTGGATCCATGTGTGGTCTCTGAAGATAACACACATTTCAATGACTCTGGTTGTTGTTAGTAAAAAGAACACACATGCAACGACACTGGTGGATCCATGTGTGGTCTCTGAAGAGAACACACATGCAATGACTCTGGTTGTTCCATATGTGGTATGTGAAAAGAACACACATGCAACGACTCCAGTTGTTGTTAGTAGAAAGAACACACATGCAATGACACTGGTGGATCCATGTGTGGTCTCTGAAGAGAACACACATTTCAATGACACTGGTGGATTTATATGTGGTATGTGAAAAGAACAGTCATGAAATGACTCTAGTTGTTGTTAGTAAAAAGAACACACATGCCATGACACTGGTGGATCCATAGCTGGATTGTGAAAAGAACACACATGCAATGACACTAGTGGATCCATATGTGGTATGTAAAAAGAACACACATGCAATGACTCTGGTTGTTGTTAGTAACAAGAACACACATGCAATGACAGTGGTGGATCCATGTGTGGTCTCGAAAGAGAACACACATTTCAATGACTCTACTGGGTCCACATGTCGTTTGTGAAAAGAACACACATGCAATGACCACTGGTTGATCCATATGTGGTTTGTGGAAAGAACACACATGCAATGGCTACTGGTTGATCCATAAGTGGTTTGTGGAAAGAACACACATGCAGTGACCACTGGTGGATCCATATGTTGTTTGTGAAAAGAACACACATGCAATGAACACTGGTGGATCCATAAATGGTTTGTGGAATGAACACACATGCAATGACTCTAGTGCTAGTTTTAGTATAAGAACAAACATGCAATGACTCAAATGGATCCATATGTGGTTTGTGGAAAGAACACACATGCAATGACACTGGTTGATCCATGTGTGGTTTGTGGAAAGAACACACATGCAATGACTCTAGTGTTGGTTTTAGTATAAGAACACACATGCAATGACTCTAGTGGGTTAACATGTGGTTTGTGAAAAGAACATACATGCAATGACCACTAGTTGATCTGTATGTGGTTTGTGAAAAGAACACACATGCAATGACCACTGGTTGATCCATACGTGGTTTGTGGAAAGAACACACATGCAATGACACTGCTTGATCCATGTGTGGTTTGTGGAAAAGAACACACATGCAATGACTCTAGTGCTAGTTTTAGTATAAGAACACACATACAATGACTCTAGTGGGTCCACATGTAGTTTGTGAAAAGAACACACATGCAATAACCACTGGTTGATCCATATGTGGTTTGTGGTAAAGAACAGACATGCAATGAGTCTAGTGGATCCATGTGTGGTTTGTGGAAAAGAACACACATGCAATGAGTCTAGTGCTAGTTTAGTATAAGAACACACATGCAATGGCTCTAGTGGGTCCACATGTGGTTTGTGAAAATAACACACATGCAATGACCACTGGTTGATCCATATGTGGTTTTTGGAAAAAGAACACACATGCAATGAACACTGGTGGATCCATGTGTGGTTTGTGGAAAGAACACACATGCAATGACTCTAGTGCTGGTTTTAGTATAAGAACACACAAGCAATGTGTCTAGTGGGTCTATATGTGATTTGTGGAAAGAACACACATGCAATGACACTGGTTGATCCATGTGTGGTTTGTGGAAAGAACACACATGCAATGACTCTAGTGGTTGATCCATGTGTTTTTTGTGGAAATAACACACATGCAATGACTCTAATTGATCTATAAGTGGTTTGTGGAAAAGAACAGACGTGCAATGACCACTGGTTGATCCATATGTGGTTTTTGGAAAAGAACACACATGCAATGACTCTAGTGTTGGTTTTAGTATAAGAACACACATGCAATGACTCTAGTGGGTTCACATGTGGTTTGTGAAAAGAACATACATGCAATGACCACTAGTTGATCTGTATGTGGTTTGTGAAAAGAACACACATGCAATGACCACTGGTTGATCCATACGTGGTTTGTGGAAAGAACACACATGCAATGACACTGCTTGATCCATGTGTGGTTTGTGGAAAAGAACACACATGCAATGACTCTAGTGCTAGTTTTAGTATAAGAACACACATACAATGACTCTAGTGGGTCCACATGTAGTTTGTGAAAAGAACACACATGCAATAACCACTGGTTGATCCATATGTGGTTTGTGGTAAAGAACAGACATGCAATGAGTCTAGTGGATCCATGTGTGGTTTGTGGAAAAGAACACACATGCAATGAGTCTAGTGCTAGTTTAGTATAAGAACACACATGCAATGGCTCTAGTGGGTCCACATGTGGTTTGTGAAAATAACACACATGCAATGACCACTGGTTGATCCATATGTGGTTTTTGGAAAAAGAACACACATGCAATGAACACTGGTGGATCCATGTGTGGTTTGTGGAAAGAACACACATGCAATGACTCTAGTGCTGGTTTTAGTATAAGAACACACAAGCAATGTGTCTAGTGGGTCTATATGTGATTTGTGGAAAGAACACACATGCAATGACACTGGTTGATCCATGTGTGGTTTGTGGAAAGAACACACATGCAATGACTCTAGTGGTTGATCCATGTGTTTTTTGTGGAAATAACACACATGCAATGACTCTAATTGATCTATAAGTGGTTTGTGGAAAAGAACAGACGTGCAATGACCACTGGTTGATCCATATGTGGTTTTTGGAAAAGAACACACATGCAATGAACACTAGTGGATCCATAAGTGGTTTGTGGAAAGAACACATATGCAATGACTCTGGTTGATCCATATGCGGTTTGTGGAAAGAACACACATGCAATGACTCTAGTGCTGGTTTTAGTATAAGAACACACATACAATGACTCTAGTGGGTCCACATGTAGTTTGTGAAAAGAACACACATGCAATGACCACTGGTTGATCCATAAGTTGTTTGTGGAAAAGAACACACATGCAATGAACACTAGTGGATCCATGTGTGGTTTATGGAAAAGAACACGCATGCAATGACACTGGTGGATCCATAGGTGGATTGTGAAAAGAACACACATGCAATGACACTGGTGGATCCATATGTGGTATGTGAAAAGAACACACATTTCAATGACTCTGGTTGTTGTTAGTAAATAGAACACACATGCAATGACACTGGTGGATCCATAGGTGGATTGTGAAAAGAGCACACATGCAATGACACCGGTGGATCCATATGTGGTATGTGAAAAGAACACACATACAATGACTCCAGTTGTTGTTAGTAAAAAGAACACACATGCAATCACACTGGTGGATCCATGTGTGGATTGTGAAAAGAAGACACATGCAATGACACCGGTGGATCCATATGTGGTATGTGAAAAGAACACACATGCAATGACTCTGGTTGTTGTTAGTAAAAAGAACACACATGCGATGACACTGGTGGATCCATGTGTGGTCTCTGAATAGAACACACATGCAATGACTCTAATGGATCCATAAGTGGTTTGTGGAAAAGAACACACATGCAATGACCACTGGTTGATCCATATGTGGTTTGTGGAAAGAACACACATGCAATGACACTGTTTGATCCATGTGTGGTTTGTGAAAAGAACACACATGCAATGACACTGGTTGATCCATGTGTGGTTTGTGGATAGAACACACATGCAATGATTCTAGTGCTAGTTTTAGTATAAGAACACACATACAATGACTCTAGTGGGTCCACATGTCGTTTGTGAAAAGAACACACATGCAATGACCACTGGTTGATCCATATGTGGTTTGTGGAAAAGAACACACATGCAATGAGTCTAGTGGATCCATGTGTGGTTTGTGGAAAAGAACACACATGCAATGAATCTAGTGCTGGTTTTAGTATAAGAACACACATGCAATGACTCTAGTGGGTCCACATGTGGTTTGTGAAAAGAACACACATGCAATGACCACTGGTTGATCCATATGTGGTTTTTGGAAAAGAACACACATGCAATGAACACTGGTGGATCCATGTGTGGTTTGTGGAAAGAACACACATGCAATGACTCTAGTGCTAGTTTTAGTATAAGAACACACAAGCAATGGCTCTAGTGGGTCCATATGTGATTTGTGGAAAGAACACACATGCAATGACACTGGTTAATCCATGTGTGGTTTGTGGAAAGAACACACATGAAATGACTCTAGTGGTTGATCCATGTGTGGTTTGTGGAAATAACACACATGCAATGACTCTAATGGATCCATAACTGGTTTGTGGAAAAGAACACACGTGCAATGACCACTGGTTGATCCATATGTGGTTTTTGGAAAAGAACACACATGTAATGAACACTGGTGGATCCATAAGTGGTTTGTGGAAAGAACACACATGCAATGACACTGGTTGATCCATATGTGTTTTGTGGAAAGAACACATGTTCAATGACTCTAGTGTTGGTTTTAGTATAAGAACACACATACAATGACTCTAGTGGGTCCACATGTAGTTTGTGAAAAGAACACACATGCAATGACCACTGGATGATCCATAAGTTGTTTGTGGAAAAGAACACACATTCAATGAACACTGGTGGATCCATGTGTGGTTTGTGGAAAAGAACACAGATGCAATGAGTCTAGTGCTGGTTTTAGTATAAGAACACACATGCAATGGCTCTAGTGGGTCCACATGTGGTTTGTGAAAAGAACACACATGCAATGACCACTGGTTGATCCATATGTGGTTTGTGGAAAAGAACACACATGCAATGAACACTGGTGGATCCATAGGTGGTTTGTGGAAAGAACACACATGTAGTGAATCTAATGCTGGTTTTAGTTTAAAAACACATATGGATCCATATGTGGTTTGTGGAAAAGAACACACATGCAATGACCACTGATTGATCCATAAGTGGTCTGTGGAAAGAACACACATGCAGTGAACACTGGTTGATCCATGTGTGGTTTGTGAAAAGAACACACATGCAATGCCATTGGTTGATCCATATGTGGTTTATGGAAAGAACACATGCAATGACACTGGTTAATCCAAATGTGGTTCATGACAGGAATACACATGCAATAACTCTTGTGGATACATATGTGGTTTGTGGAAAGAACACACATGCAATGAACTCTAGTGGATCTATCTTGGCATAATTTGATGTATGCCATGATGCATTCCATTGTAAAATACACCCACTTTACATTTTTATACTACTCAGCTTTGCCCTTGGTTATTTGATACTACCTAGTTTCCCCCCCCCGAGAGCCCCCCTCTCTCTCTCTCTCTTTCGTAGAAGCCCAAACTTGTGCCCACTATGTCTGCTACGCCCTGATTGGTTGTCATAGTTGTCACGCGGATCATGCGCACCAATCGTTGATCCCGTGTGATCCAACGAGGCTCGTTGCACACGTCGTGCCCTTCACAGGACAGCGCGAGACAGCACGGACGTCTCCCTCAACGAGACTTCTACAAGAAGGAACACGATGCCGTCCATGGAAAAAGTCGTCGAGTGGTCATGTCATGTTTAATCTAGTTTGCAAAGGCTACAAGTCTACTGCACGGCAACTGGTCATCCACGGACCACCGTCGATACCATTTTTACTATGCAGCGCGCCTGCACTCTCACTTCCGTCAGGCCCCCACCATACGAACGTTCCACGCGACAGCCGCAGCCGGAAGAGCTGCCAACCGGGGCCCTTGAGGAGGCCTAAACGTCCCTGCATTAAAAACCCAGCCTATCAGGTCCTCCATTCGCACTCATCCACTACTCTCTCTTCCCTATGCAGCAAAACTCCACAATCTTGAACGTACTTGCACGAACCTTCTCCATGAAACAAGTGCGTGGGGGTGAGTGTCCGGGCATCGCCGCCGGGGTGGTGCTTCACGCGGTAGATCTGGAGGAGCATCACACAACACAGGCCGAGGAGGATGTGCAGTTCAACCCCTTGGGGGACCATATGCACGCCGGTGCTGACGACTTCGGAGGCACCGATGAGGGCGTGGAGTTCGACGAACACGCTCCGCTCGTGTACCCGGAGGTACATCTATTTCTACATGTTTCATGTTTTTTGCTCGAGCTTAATCTATCCTGGCGTCATAAAAAAATCTAGTCCTAATGATTAGATGCAACGTACGAACCGGTACATGGAGAGATGTAGTCTGTTCTGAATGAATCCACGTTATTTATTTATTAATAAGTTACCAAGAACACAAACAACATTAATTTAGGAGCGAGCTGGGTAGACGGCCGTAATAAACTGCTGAACCTATATAGACATGTTATTGCATCGAAAGTAACTTGGAATGGTGGAAGGAATATATATTTATTATTTTGCTCATTTGGGTTTGTATTCCATACATTACAGGTGTATTCAAGTGAGATGGACTCTGACAAGGAGACCAGGGACAACAAGAGCCGCCATGTCATGAAGAAGCTCAAGAGCGGGATAATCCCTTTCCGCACTCGACTTGGGGAGCTCAAGTGCCCTTTCTGTAAGAAAGGAGTCAACCCGAGGATTGCCAGCTAGATTCCGCATGCGGTTGGCATCGGTAAAATCCCGGCTAGTAAACACAAGTCGGCGACCAAGGCTAATCACGCTTCTTATGGCAAGTTCCTGAGGGAGTATATCAAGACCGGCCTAGTGTCCCCTTACTTAGGAATCAGCAACTTCTAGCCGACCAACCCCATCACTGTGCTGGCCTGGCCACTAATAATATTTAGTTCTCTTACCGTATCTAGACCCTTAAACTATGGGGATTTCTATTTTTGTACCCTTCAAAATATATTCAAGTTCATCTGTTTATGTTGTTAAAGTTCCGGCGGCATACTCGTTATTTTGCATGGATAGAGGGGTGCCCCCGACATATATAAGGGTTATCCTATCCGCTAGATCACAGAGGATCAACGGTTGGTGGGAAAAACTAAGTACAACTGAATCGCCATGGTTAGACACGAGGGAAAAAATGTGACTCACGGTACACGTGGTCGGTGCATGGGGCGATAGTGGACACGTGTGGCCGTGCACGGTGCATTAGCGTACGCGGTGCACGGTAGTGCAACGAAACGTCGCTTCCCTTCTCCTTTAATAGAGGCCTCCCCACTCCCACTCATCACGGACTCACTCACTCAACCGTCTCCATTGTCCCATCACCTTCTACAAACACCCAACAAAACCCCAACCATGCCGGTGATGGAGAAGATCGGCGCGGTGTCCATCGGCGCCTCCAAGGCCGTCGGCGAGGAGCCCCCCGTCCCCGTCCCCACATCCGCCGTAGCCGCCGGCGAGGAGGCCCTCGCCGGTCTCGGACAGATCCCGCTCAACTGGGACCCCTACGAGGAGGTTGTCTACATAAGGCCGGAGAACCCCTACGACACCAGCATCACCGACCGTGGTCTGAGGTAACCAGGGTTTTCTCCCCTTCCCTTGTTCTTCCCCCGTTCCCATCGTTGGATGCTAGATCATATGTTATTAGGGCTCGGCTGTTCGTATTTTTAACAGTAGATAATCCTATTGTGTTAGATCACGATTTTCAATGAATCCCCCTGTTCATAGTTGGGATCAGTATTCGATTTGGTTTGAGATTTGGGGAATAATCAGGAGATCTCATTCGGTTAATTGATGCAAAAAATCAATCCCGATAATCAAAGTATCTCAATCATGTCCTTATTTCACTCTACTGTTTTTTCCAACAGAAGGATAGCAGCGACCTCCGCAGCGACGACGAGGCCAAGGACACCAAGACTCGTCATGTGCTGAGGAGGCTAAAGTCTGGTCAGTACAAAAACTTCTTCGCCGGCGATGTGTACAGGTGCCCCTTCTGCCCCACCAGGAGGCCCCCGCGGCACGGACTTCAACTCCCTCGTGAAGCATGCCGAGGACGTGAGGACCTGCGGCGAGTCCGTGAACGTCCACGGCTTCAGGGCCAAGCACCAGGCGCTCGGTCTTCACCTCCACAACCTCCAGAAGGTGGCTATCAAGGAGGGTCGCATGCCCCCGATTAGACCCAAGGTGCCCAAGGTCAAGGGGCTGGGCATCGAGAAGTGGAGGAGGCGCCAGAGGGAGGAGGCGGATGCCCTCCTGACAGAGGCCACGAGGGGCCACTGATCAGCTGTTGTTGCTGCTGTAAAGCAGCTTCTTTTGTCTTGTCTATGTTGAAGCAGTCCGCTGCTGAGCAGCCTAATTGTCGAACCTCGTTAAGTACCGTACTATATAACCTATATTAGCTGCTTTATCTACATCTGCTCTGTTTACTAAATTTATTTATGGTGGTGGTTTGTTTTGTTGGAGATGTGCCCAAGAGGCAATAATAAAGTGGTTATTATTATATCTTTATGTTTATGATAAATGTTTACATCCCATGCTATAATTGTATTAACCGGAAACATTAATACTTGTGTGTTTTGTAAACATAAAAGAGTCCCTAGTAAGCCTCTTGTTAAACTAGCTTGTTGATTAAATGATGATCATGGTTTCCTGATCATGGACATTGGATGTCATTAATAACAAGGTTATATCATTAGGAGAATGATGTGATGGACACACACCCATAGTAAGCGTAGCATAAGATCAAGTCATTAAGTTCGTTTTGCTACAAGCTTTTCAAATGCATAGTAACCTAATCCTTCGACCATGAGGTTATGTTAATCACCATCACCGGATGGATACTTTGATGACATCAAACACCGCTTCGTAACTGGGTGGTTATAAAGGTGTCATTGGGTATTCTGAAAGTATGTGTTGAAGCGCATGGACCAAGATTGGGATTTGTCCATCCATATGACGGATAGATATGCTCTGGGCCCTCTCGGTGGAATGTCATCTAGTTAGCTTGCAAGCATGTGACTAGGTCACAAGGGATGACATATCATGGAACGAGTAAAGAGTACTTATTAGTAACGAGGAAGAACTAGGTATGGAGATACTGACGATCAAACCTCGGATAAGTAGAATATCGCGTGACAAAGGGAATTGGTTTCGTACGTTAATGGTTCTATCGATCACGAAGTCATCGTTGACTATGTGGGAGCCATTATGGATCTCCAGATCCCGCTGATGGTTATTAATCGGAGAGGTGTCTTCATCATGTCTGCATATTCACGAACCGTAGGGTGACACACTTAAGGTTCGAAGTTGTTTTAAGTAGATATGGAATATGCGTTGGAGACCGAATGTTGTTCGGAGTCTCGGATTGGATCCGGGACATCACGAGGAGATCTAGAATTGTCCGGAGAATAAGATTCATATATTGGGGATCATTTTCTAAGTTAGGAAATGTTCCGGAGTGTTTGTATGGAGATTCTAGAAGGTTTTGGAATGTTCTGGAAGGTTCTAGAAGATTTCTTGGAGTTTGCTTGAAAACCAAGAAAGGATCAAGGAGACCTTGTGGGGCATGACAAGGATTCATGGGGGAGGAGGACTCCTCCCCCTCCCAATCCGCCGGCCAAGGAGGGAGGGGAGTCCTACTAGGACTCCCCCTCCCATGGCGCCTCCCTCCTTTAAATAGAGGGGAGGGGGCGCCACCCCATAGAGCTCTTCCATAACAAACCCTAGCCGCCGCCTCTCTCCTCCTCCTTCGCTCTGCTTAGGCTTAGGCAAAGCCCTGCAGAATTCTCTACTCCACCACCACCACCACACCGTCGTGCTGTTGGGATTCCGTGGAGAAGATCTACTACCTCCGCTGCTCGCTGGAACAGGGAGAGGAAGGTCTGCTTCGACTCCGCACGTGTGACCGACTGCGGAAGCGCTGCCGGAACATGGCGCCGGAAGGATCGTCCACACGATCTTGAGATCGGCAAGTGATCGACTACATCAACCCCGAGATCTAATCTCGTAACACTTTCGGATCTACGAGGGTTAGTACAGATCTATCTCGTTGCACATATCTAATAGATTAGATCTTGGCTTTTATCTAGATTAGATCTGGGTTTTGTTCGTTCTTACGGTAGAAATTTTTTGTTTTCCATGCTACGAACCCATCATGTTTTGCTGCTCTAGATTTGCTACCAGATTGGGGAAAACGATCGCAAAAGGAACAATGAATGAAGAGAGAAACTGCTCTAGATTCCCTACCTTTTTGGGCAAAGAAAACACAACTGTTAGAGAGAGAGGGGAAAGGAGCTCTTAAAAAGGCCAAATAACAAAAAAACTTCCACTTTAGGCGTCATGGTGCATGTAACGGCCAAGCCTTTGACCAGACGGCACCCCCCTCCGAGCGCATGTGAGGGCTTCGGAATATCAGGAGGGCAAAAGTGAGGACAAACGAGCCACAATGTTGCTATAGCTAAATCTGACAAAAAGCTGAATTTGGCTAGAGCTCCACAATGTAGCTATTCTAAATCCCTAAACTATGTGGTGCGTTGAAACCTAATGCTTTTCCACCGACACGTGTGTTGCAAAGTGCTTGATTGTGCATGCTTACACAAGTGGCATACAGAGAAACTTATAGAAGCATGGGCAAACGAGCTTCATTTTCGCAAATTCGGGACAAGCTTTGCGCAATCGGCAGGCCTGATCGGCTGGGCGGCTGCCCCGGGGGGTAGGGATGCTAGGTCCATGTCTATGCTTACACTTTAAGGAATTAATAATAACTGTACACTTCCTTCTGTCCTGTCACGTTACATCGTGTCAACACCGCGCACCCGCTGTGGATCGGCAACGGGACGATGGTCTACGTGACTGGTCTCTGCCACGCCAAAGCCACGTCGCACACCCGTCCCATCGCCTACCGGGATGGACGCTGAATTTAATCGCTAGGATTGGAAACCATCGGTGCTCGCCCGGTCAAACTTGCTTCCGCATGGGTATGACCGGAATATTGGTAAACGGAATTTAAGCATCGCCTTCTGTCTCCTCAGCACATCACTGTGCAAAAATCCCCAACTCACTCCTTCCGCCGGCGCCGCCATAGCACATCACTGTGCAAAAATCCCCAACTCATTCCTTCCGCAGGACGCCTCTGCCTGGCCATACCACCGCAACAGATCACTCCACCTCCACGCCCAGTCCCAGCCACCGCTACCGACCCTAGGCCACCGCCGCCGCATTAGCTGCTGCCATGGATGCAGAGTACGGCGTGTTCGGCAACGGGAGCGACTACACCGACGAGTACACCATCACCGCCCATGGCACCACCAAGCCGACGGTCGTCCACACAAATGCGTCAGCGGAGGTGGCCAAGGTCATCGCAATGTACGAGTGGTGGCTACAGGAGCCGATGGACCGGTACAAGATCGGCGGCCTTGACCTCGAGTATACCAGAGATAGGAAGAGGACGGCGGTTTTGCAGCTGTCCATGCGCAACCACTGCCTACTATATCACGTATGTAGGGCCAAATCTGTATGCCCGGAGCTTCGCGAGTTCCTACACAGGAGGGAGATCTACTTTGCCAGTGTCGACATCAAGAACGACACTCCGAAGCTAGAACAGGATCTCCTCGTTCATATCGTCAATCACATCGATCTCCAATGCTTATGGAGGTACCCGAATGGCGGTACGGGGAAAGCCGGCATGGCTAGACTCGCTTCTGACATCATCGACCGCGAGTACGCCGGCATGAAAATCGAGTTCCCGAAGCACCTGCACGAGCGATGGGAGTGGAGGCACCTGGATTATGATGCGATCAAGTACGCAGCCAGGGACGCGTATGTCTGCTATGAGATGCTCAACAGGATCTGGCGGATGGGTGAGTATGCTGTTTACCACTACTAGTTTCGCATTTCGTTCCTAGTTTTATCTCGCCTGTATTTTATCTCGCATGTCTTTCGCATTCTGTGTGTAAGAACCAAACTCGTATGATCCCTGTGCTATTAGCTACTTAACCTGTATGAATTACATTCCCCCTTTTGTATGCTCAACATTCATTCTTACAAATTCTGTCTGTGCCATTTGCATGCGACAGAATCCAGGACTGACATGCATAAGGTGTGATATAGTCATAAGTCATAACCAAACCCAGATTATAGAGAAGGATACAGTCATAAACCAGATTATAGTTTGACAAAGGTAATACACAACAGTTCGTAATTGCTCAGATAGTGTACTTATGAAATAACATGTTCTCATAAACACAACAATCATGCACTAATAGTCTACATCCCAGCCTATTGGAGAAGGCAACCGATCCCAGGATGCCTTCAGTCGCTTTCCCTAGTTTGTAGATTCATCTACACTCCGGCATCTGGGACAAACAACCTGCCTTGGTGGTGGTTGATACGTCCATTTTGCATCACTATTCTATGTCTTAATTCACTATTATTCATTGATATATTTCATATTGAGAGGTGATACTTATGTTATTTCATCTATTTTTGCATGGTTGATGACTTTTGGAGCTTGGACCGCTGCAGTCAGGATTCTGATGGAAAAGGTGCTGTTTGGAGTCAAAATTCGCGAAGATCAGAAAATCCGGGAAAATATACGGAAAATCCTATTTTTCCAGAAGACTAAGGATGCCAGAAGACGGAGTGGAGATGGGCCAGAAGGGGCCCACACCACCCCCTAGCGCGGGCAGCCCTAGGCCGCACCTGGAGGTGGTGTGGCCACCCTGGCCCACTCCAGCCTCTCCCCTCTGGCGTATATCATCCTTCCGAAACCCTAAGACTAGGGGGAGCGACCATAGAAAGATTCCATCACCTCTGCGGGGCGGAAAACACCGAGAGAGAAAGATCTCTCCAGCAGACAGATTTGTACCGGGGGAATTCCTTCCCGTAGAGGGGAGATCATCGCCATCAACACCACCATCAAGCTGGACTTCATCGGGATTATCATCATCATCACCACCATCATCATCACCATCAGCACCCTCATCACCATCTCCATATTGTTGTAACAATTGAGTTGAATCTTGCATTAGTTCATAGGGGAAACTTTCTCGGTGTTGATTACTCTTTGTAGTTTATGCTATTGAGTTAACCATTGGATTATTGTTTATGTTCAGATTGTTATACATCATTATTCCATCTCTAATCATGATCCATATGATGTCTAGTGAGTAGTTCGTTTTGTTCTTGAGGACATGGGAGAAGTCATGTTGTTAGTAGTGGAGTTGTGTTGAGAAAGATTCAATAGATTGTTATTTAAGTTGTGGTGTACTTCTTCTAGTGGTGTCATGTGAACATCGACTACATGACACTTCACCTATATGGGCCTAGGGGAATGCATTGTGTATTTGGCTACCAATCGTAGGGGTTGCCGGAGTGACAGAAACCTGAACCCCCGTTAGGAAACCATTGCACAAGGGATGTAAGGGTCTTAGAGTTTAAAGTTGTGGTTAGGTTTCTACCTTAATTACTTTCTTGTACTTACGGATGTTTGCAAGGGGTATAATCACAAGTATGTATTAGTCTTGGATGGGGCGGTACATTAGCACAGGTTCACCCACACAACACTTAGCAAGCTAGAGAATATTAATCAACTATATGAAGCGAAAGCACTTGACAGTCTTCCCATGTGTCCTCGAGAACGTTTGGTCATCTTAAGTAATACAATCGGCTTGTCCTTTGCTGCATAAAGGATTGGGCCACTTGCTGCATTTATTCCTACTGTCTTTTATTTACTCGTACTTTGTTTACTTGCTTAATCAAAAACCCCTAAAAATCCGTTTGCTAAGTATTTGCAGAGAATTCCTGATCCATACCACTAGCCAGCACCTTCTGCTCCTCGTTGGGTTTGACACTCTTACTTATCGAAAATACTGTGATACAGCCCCTATACTTGTGGGTCATCAAGACTATTTTCTGGCGCTGTTGCCGGGGAGTGAAGCGCTATTGGAGAGTGGAACTGGTAAAGGAAACTTCTACTGTGAGTATTTTTTACTTCTGTTAGTTGCTTTATTTTTGTTATGGATAATTCGCTGAGTTTCTTATTTGGTAATGTTACTACCACTACTATGGTAGTAGATAAGCCACCACCTACTGAGAATGATGTTTTCAAAATACCTACAAGAATTATTGATCGTGTTATGGATAACTACTATGTTGGGGATGGAACTGTCCATCCCGGTGATCATTTACTCTTTATACACGAATTATGCTGGTTGTTCAAGTGTGCAGGTATTACTACAGATCAGGTTAAGAAGAAGTTATTCTCATTATCGCCGAAAGGAAGAGCTGAGGAATGGTATAAGCTGCTGAAGAATGGTTAAGCTCTGGAATGGGAGGAAATAGTGCCTCTCTTTTATTCAAAGTTTTATCCTCCTAGTGAGATTCATAAAGATCGGAATCAAATATACTACTTTTAGCCTCTTGATGGAGAGAGTACAACTCAAGCTTGGGAGAGATTGAATTTATTAATGCTCAAATGTCCCATTCATGAGCTCCCCAACAATATTATTATCAACAACTTCTATGCAAGGCTCCCTCTACATGACAAGGCTTTATTGGATGCTTCTTGTGCTGGATCATTCACTCGTATGGAAGAAGAAGCTAAATGGGATCTTCTGGACCGTATTCAAGACAATACTGAAGCTTGGGAGAATGACAAAGATAGAAAGTCAGGTATAAATTATGATTATGAATGCATTAAATCTTTTATGGGAACTGATGACTTTCAAAATATTAAAAATGCTTATGGTCTAGACTCTGAAGCTATTGCTTCTTATTTTAAGGCTTTTGCTTCTTACATTGAAGTGCCTAAAAAGAATTGGAATAAGTATCATGAACCTTATAAAGATTTTGCTAAGAGTGTTCCTGCAAGAAATACTGAAGTTTATACTGCTAATCATATTTTACCTGAACCTTACGTTGAGAAAATCCCTTTCCCAGCTAAGGTAAAGGAACATTTTATGATAGCTAGTATGGTTGATGAACCTATAATAGCAAATGTGAAAGACTTTGTTACTAAATATGAAAAAGAGGGACACACTATCCTTTGTAAGGATACCTCTAATATTGTTTCACATAGTAGTGTTATGAGAGCTAGTATTCCTGTGTTTTCTGTTAGAATAAGTGATCATTGCTATGATAGTCCTTGTGATAGCTATATTTTTAAGTTTATGCATGATACTGAAAGTTACTATGAGAGAGGGAAAAGTGTTCTTATGCATCTCAATAATATCAAGTTTCCTCGTTTTACGCTGAAAGTTTTTATGTTGCACTTCTTTTGCCTTCTTATGCAAGTAGCCTCTGGTTTCAACAACTTGTTTGTTTACAAAATTCCCTTGCATAGGAAGTGGGTTAGACTTAAAAGTGTGTCTATTTTTTTCTTCTTATGCTCTCTTTCACTTCAATTCATATTCCCATGAGAGCGTCTTCAAAATTACCATGCCCATCTTAATGGCTATAAAGAAAGAGCTTTATGGGAGACAACCCAATTTGTTTTTGATTTCAGTTTGTTTTTGTTTCCTTGAGTGTTGGAAGTTATTACCTCGGTAATAACTGCTCCTTATCCATTTTGTTTGGTTTTTGTGTCAAGATTAACCTCTAATGAGATAGAAGTAAGATTTGGGGAAGTTGCTGTCCCGAAACAGATTTTTGTGCTTCACCGTAAAACTTCGTGAGAGATTTATGTCTATCGGATTGAGCTGTAATTTTTTGTGCTTCTGCCCCAGGGTGTTATTTAACTTTCGTTAGTTTTGCACTTTTTGATTTGAGCAACAGAAGATTTTCGAAAAAATTGATCTTTACCTGCTGGTTTGTTTTGACAGATTTAGCCAATCTTGCATTTGCTTCTTTATTCGATTTCCTTTTTGAATTATTTTTGGGTTTTCGGAAGGAGTTGCTACATTAGCTTATGTTTTGATGGTTTTCAGTTGAAGTTGGACTCAAAAGGTTTTATCACTTCACTTATACTAATGTTGCTAATGAGAACTGTGTGAAGTTTTGTGTGAAAAAATTTCCAGGTAGTGGAGATAATGGTGTAATAAGGAAGAGAAGGGTTTTATGACTCAAGTAATAAGTGTATGAAGATGAAGATATTGATGTTATTCAAGTGGTGACTCCGAGAGAATCTACTAGATACCAAATTCAGAGACCTGCAGAGTCCGTTTTCAAATAGGTAACAGTTCTGGTAAGAAAAGTTCCGTGAAAATACTATCCAACTATATTTTTTGCAGTTTTCAGTCAATAAGTAAAGTTACGAAGCGAAAAAGGGACGGAACCGGAGCCAGGGTGTCCCACGCCACCCTATGGCACGGGCCCACCCCTGGCCGGGCCACCAGGTGGTGAGTCCACCCCGGACTCCGCCTCTGACTCGTTTTCTCCCAGTACCTTCCTTTTGATATGAAACTTCGTAATACATAACCCCCCGAATCTTCCGAGGTTCATATATCGTGTTTTCGTCATGTTTTTGTTTCGATCTGTTTCTGCCAGGACATACTCTTTGAAGGCTTAGAAGCACAATGGTGTCCGCCAAGGATAAAGGGAAGGAGCCTATGGAGGAAGACCTCCAAGACCCCGGGAAGGAGAAGGAGATCAAGAGTGAAGGTGAAGAGGAGCAAGGCCAACATCCGCACATCGGCACTACCATTGCAAGCATTGGAGTGGCGGCAAACCCAGCCATTGGAGGGAAGCCTCCTCATCACCGTTCAGATCCCTGGTCACTTCCTCCACGCACCAAGAATCCTTTCCATACCCTTATCCATGAGCATCAATACCAGAATATGCCCAAATGGAAATTACCCTCCAATTGGGATTTGCCTCGTTCTAGCCATGTAGGAAAAGAAGACTTCAAGGAGGAAGAGTGGGGAAAGAATAGCAAGAGCTGGAATTCTTAACACGACATGATCATGAGCCGCATTGAGCATAACTCGGAGTTGATTCGGACTCTCACCTTCGAGATTGAGGACTTGGGGAAATTGATCAAAGAGCTCATCAAGAGGATACCACCACCGAAGGAGTAATTCGTCATCAGGTTTGGCATCCCCTTGGTTTGTTCCAAGATTGGGGGAGTGTTGCGGTATCATATCACTATCTTCTATCTTTTTACCTTTTTAGTAGAGTCATATCATGAATAGAGGAGTTATTATGTAGTATGGTTTGCATTATGGAAGTGTCCCCTCTCTCGTTAGATATGTATCCCTTGGTGTGAGTTTGCCGTTATGGAATATTAATGAGAAGTTCTATCATTTACTCTTTTGCATAGCTTATATTAGTTTTCAATTCGTGGTTATATGATTGATCTTGTTGTTAGTATTGGTATCACTTTGGGATCATTGAGTTAATTTAGTTGGTTTTGGCAAACCTGGCTCGGTCAGTAGCACACTATTTTTGAGAGTTGAATGAAAAAGATAAAAGTACTCTAAAGAAAAATTATTTCATCATCTTTCTTTCTTGATTTGCTCATAAGTCTAGTATTCTTTAGTTAAGATCTTTTGTGCTTCCAAGGAAGATTGCATGTTTGTTTTTATCACTTGTATGTTTGTTTGTTTCCTTCAACTCTTATACTTGCTACCCAGCCTTGCTAGCCAAAAACTTGTACTGAGAGGGAATTCTTCTCGTGCATCCACCTCCTTTAAACCAAAACATTTGCCATTTGTGTCCACCATACCTACCTAGTAGCATTATTGCTATTCCAAGTAAATTCTTGTTTTATCTACCTCCCAAATTAAACTTGTTATGTGAAAATTAGTGATTAAAGCTCTCGCGAACTTGATGGCACACTTTACTTTCTTGCATTTAATAAACTTGAACCATTGGGTCCTTCTTTGTTGTGTATATGCTTACGCTTTATGAGTTGAAGTTAGCAAAACCATGCATCATGGGGACCGCTTTCAACACTTCATTGGTGCTTGTACCTAGTTGATATCATGTTCTTTTACTTATGGATCCCGGCAGTGTGAAATAAAAGTGGAACTTGTAAGATCACGGAGTTTATATGTGTGTTAGAGAAACGCCTGGGCCGCTAGCCTAAGCCATGCCTAATCATGGTGGAAACTTGCAGCATAACTATAGTGAGGATTCTATGAAGCATCCTCAATAAAAACCTATCCAAATAGCAAATAAAAAGATCGCTGAGATGCTCACTGTCTGCTTGCCTTGTCATTTTGATTATGGGATAGCTCCTGTGTCATGTGCAAGGGGTACCCCGTTGGCGGTTCTCAATGATACGCATGTATTTACAATGACAAGAGCTTGCTCATGACTGAAGTTGAGTAGCATGAGGATCGGTACTCATAAGTAAGGGGCATGAGATTTCAACTTGTAACCTGTCAAGCATATCCTCTTAGTTGTGTCACTTTTACCTTAACCACCAAAATATGCCTATGATAGGGGCAATGAGAGCTGAAAGCTAGTAAGTATCATAATTTTTGAGAGCTCTTTATGAGACTTGTAATCCCTGCTTCCCTCTTTGAAGGGCCTTTCTTTTACTTTGTAGTTGAGTCAGTAAACCTACTCCCTTCTATCTCAGCAAGTATTTTGATTTGTTGTGTTTCATTCATTCATATGATGATTTATTCACACATGTTTCTTATATTCCTTGTCTTGCACATTGCTCTTATCTTGATGTTTACTACTTTGAAAGCTATCATTGAAAACCAGCTACTTGTAAACTCTAGCAAATTATCAACTATTCTTCGACCAAGAGCTAAGTTTGCCATTACCAATTATGATTCACTTTATGTATCTTTATTGTGTTTCCTTTACTCATTGCAAGTTGAGTTATATAATAGTGAGTTGTCTTCTATTATGATCTATGGACTTGACGAATGTGATGCTTCTTGTCCGTATTCTTTTATCGACTCTTCACCCCATAAACATGAGGCCATGTTTATTGAGCTCAGTTTCGCTTGGGGACAAGCGAAGTCTAAGCTTGGGGGGAGTTGATACGTCCATTTTGCATCACTATTCTATGTCTTAATTCACTATTATTCATTGATATATTTCATATTGAGAGGTGATACTTATGTTATTTCATCTATTTTTGCATGGTTGATGACTTTTCGAGCTTGGACCGCTGCAGTCAGGATTCTGATGGAAAAGGTGATGTTTGGAGGCAAAATCCGCGAAGATCAGAAAATCCAAGAAAATATACGGAAAATCCTATTTTTCTAGAAGACTAAGGATACCAGAAGACGGAGTGGAGATGGGCCACAGGGGGCCCACACCACCCCCTAGCGCGGGCAACCCTAGGCCGCGCCTCGAGGTGGTGTGGCCACCCTGGCCCACTCCAGCCTCTCCCCTCTGGCGTATATCATCCTCCCGAAACCCTAAGACTAAGGGGAGCGACCACAGAAAGATTCCACCGCCTCTGCGGGGCGGAAAACACCGAGAGAGAAAGATCTCTCCGGCAGATAGATTTCTGCCGGGGGAATTCCTTCCCGAAGAGGGAAGATCATCGCCATCAACACCACCATCAAGCTGGACTTCATCGGGATCATCATCATCATCACCACCATCATCATCACCATCAGCACCCTCATCACCATCTCCATATTGTTGTAACAATTGAGTTGAATCTTGCATTAGTTCATAGGGGAAACTTTCCTGGTGTTGATTACTCTTTGTAGTTGATGCTATTGAGTGAACCATTGGATTATTGTTTATGTTCAGATTGTTATACATCATTATTCCATCTCTGATCATGATCCATATGATGCCTAGTGAGTAGTTCGTTTTGTTCTTGAAGACATGGGAGAAGTCATGTTGTTAGTAGTGGAGTTGTGTTGAGAAAGATTCAATAGATTGTTATTTAAGTTGTGGTGTACTTCTTCTAGTGGTGTCATGTGAACGTCGAATACATGACACTTCACCTATATGGGCCTAGGGGAATGCATTGTGTATTTGGCTACTAATCGTAGGGGTTGCCGGAGTGACAGAAACCTGAACCCCCGTTAGGAAACCATTGCACAAGGGACGTAAGGGTCTTAGAGTTTAAAGCTATGGTTAGGTTTCTACCTTAATTACTTTCTTGTACTTACGGATGTTTGCAAGGGGTATAATCACAAGTATGTATTAGTCTTGGATGGGGCGGTACATTAGGACAGGTTCACCCACACAACACTTAGCAAGCTAGAGAAGATTAATCAACTATATGAAGCGAAAGCACTTGACAGTCTTCCCATGTGTCCTTGAGAGCGTTTGGTCATCTTAAGTAATACAACCGGCTTGTCCTTTGTTGCATAAAGGATTGGGCCACTTGCTGCATTTATTCCTACTGTCTTTTATTTACTCGTACTTTGTTTACTTGCTTTATCAAAAAAACCTAAAAATCCGTTTGCTAAGTATTTTCAGAGAATTCCTGATCCATACTACTAGCTAGCACCTTCTGCTGCTCGTTGGGTTCGACACTCTTACTTATCGAAAATACTGCGATACACCCCCTATACTTGTGGGTCATCAGTGGTTCAATGATGCGATGCCTGGAACGAGATTTTACAATCTGGCGGTACAGCTCGTGGCTAACATACCCGTCAATTGCAGCGTACTTCAGATTAGGTTCAGAAAGTGGCTTATCCTCCCAGAAATCGTGCCCTAAACGCCTCCACGAACATCTCGGCAATCTGTCCTTCATGTCAGCGTACCACGGGTCGATGAGTTCGGAGGCAAGAGCAGCCATCCCGGTCTTTCCGCCCTTCGTCCCTGGGATCCAGTAAATTTCCTGGATGTCCACTATGCACTCCTTTGGGATTTTAATGTTGACAGTCGGGCTTTCAAGTAGTTTGCTGCCATTCGTGATGTCAACACTGGTAAATGTTATGTGCTGGTTCACGAGAAAGTCATGAAACAGATCCCTAATGCTTTCGCCCTACCTGCATGAAAATGAATTCAGACAAATAATATAGCAATAACTTTTGCAAACAGACGGTTCAGGAACAAAAAGATAGCAAAGTCTACCAGATCCTGTCAGCCCCCTTCTCGCAAAAAGGCTGGTATACGAGGACGTGCCCCTTCATGGAGAGTTGCACCACGGTGATCCTGTGGTGATCGCGGCTGTACTCGAGGTCGAGACCTACGAACCTGTTTTCTTCGAACTATAGCCAACTCGTGTAATTATTCAGAGTGTTCCTCAACGTCCGAGGGTCGGTGGTGTAGACGACATCGATCTTATTCCCGCCATGTACTTTGATGTCGAAGTGCGTAGTTTCTTGCCTACCGTCATTTCGGACGTCAGGAGCGTCCATGACTACAGGCAAGAGGGAAAGGATACGGAGGAAGAGGGTGATGCGGTGGTGGAGGAAATGGATGAGGCCGTTGAAGAGAAAGACAATGAGGCCGTGGAGGAGGAAATGAGACGGAGAAGTGAAAGATTGGAACCGCCCTTACCAATATCTGGAATGGTGCACGACCGTTCGTAGTAGGGTGAAGGTGGCTAAAAACGGCGGTTTTACACGTCGACTCTAGCACTTCCTAAAATTTGTTCTGCGCCACATGCATGCGGTGGAATCAATTCAAATGTAGGCACGTTTGCGCGTGCCGACCTTCACTCACTGATAGGCGGGCCACACATTTACCTTTTATGATTTATTTTTTCACTTCCTCTAGACGGTTCCGGTGCCCGCCCTCAATAATTACGCACCCCTTCTTGTCTTCCACGCGGACGAGAACTGGCAGCGGCGGTTGTTCCTTGCAGATTCACTCCCCACTCGAACAACTACCCCCATCCCTGATTCCACCCCCTCTTGAATCCATCCGCCTCCTTATCACAACGTCTCCATTAATCTATCGGATTCCAGACTCCATTTGCCGCTATGGGTAGAGCTTGGGGTAGCAGCAGGCTGAAGCGAAAGGCATGCGACGACGACGTGGATGGTCAGGGCGACCGCTATCGCGAGGATTGGGGATGGCGGAACCTCAGCGCCGCGAACGTGCACAGAATTGCCTCGGAGTTGGACATCATCTCAGCCGACCGCCTCGCTCGCTGCATCCCTGGCTACCGCATGATGATGCGGAACATGGACGAACAACCGTTCGACACGCCAGGCCTTCTTTACCCCGATAACAGCAAATGGCCAGACGACCGCGATGGCCACGTAAGTTCCAGTATCTAGCTTATTCGTTCAGTCATATCGTTGATTCATATGTGTTGAACTCTCATCGGAATCCTATGTTCCTTTCATCGAACGTGTTGTGTGCACGCACGGTTTAAACAAATCGAACCATTTAAGACTATTCTATACAGCGGAAGCTCTGCTCGTACCTGATATTCGGGTATTTTTGTAGTGACATAGTCTTACTTTAGGTGATAGACGAGTTGTCAATTTCGATTTTGCAATGGAATGCCTGCTAGGTGATATTCTGTTTCCTAAAATAAAAACAAGCAGATTAGAGGATTTAAGGCTGTTATGCCCCGAGCTGTTTAATTATGATCATCGTCAGGAGTTTGTTCTGGGGGCTCTGCTACTACTCCATATATTGAGTATCATCGTAGTGACACAGGCACAATTTAGGCGATATCTGAGGAGACACTCGTATTTAGGCGATATTTTGTGTACTTTAATATGAAGGCCCAGTTGTCAAATTGTATCTGCAATGGAATCCATGCTACTTTATTGTACCAACTGACAACAAACTCTGCAGAATATTCATGCAAAACTGATGCTACTAGATAAGTGGTCCGAATCAGTAGTGGTGAATATCAAGGAAGAAGAAGAGACAGAACTGGAAGATGACCAGAACTGGGTGGGTGGCAACGGCGAGTGGCTGGTCCTTTTATCACAGGATGGCAGTACTTGTACTCTAAAAAATGGCTACAGATCGAAGAGACTTGCAGTGCCATCTTTGAAGAGTGTCGGCATTACTACATTCAATAGCGGGTGGCTGCCGCCCATTTCTGAATTCGCTTACAGGTTCAACATAGCAGAACTTGACCTCGTGAAGGTATAGCTCCCAAATAGACCGTGTGAGGGGGCGTGGAAGAACTGGGAGTACGACCTCTTAGCGGTGTTCGACAAGGCAATCACATTCATTAGATGCCCAGAAGACAAGGAATGGACAGTCTTGCGCGATGACTTCCTGCGGCCGAAGAAGTATGTCGACGCCGTCTTCACCTATGGCTACTCTTCGTATAGACCGCAACGCATTTATGCGGTCACTGAACCTAGCGGCGACGTGCGTGTTTGGGAGACGTCCATTTGGGGTGAGTCATGGTGTCATATAGCATGTAAAATCCCATTCAAAATTCTGCTTACTGACTATTAGTAACACGCAGGTACCCACGCAGCCCCACGCATCATTCCAGCTCCGGTCATCGAAGATGCAGTAGCAGATGCTGAACTTGGGACACGGCGCTGGTTCCTGGCACCTCTCGGAGACAACACATAATAGGATGATGAACTCTTGTGGATTCATATCAGGGGAGCACTAAACAGCGTTGGTGATACAATAGAACATATGGGGACACAACTTTCTTCATACCCATCGCTGCGGTGTCATGTTTTCTCGAGGTCCGCATGCCCATCCGAAGACCCAGTAGAGCAAGTCTGGAGTAGAGTCAACAATCTGAAGGGACAACCTGTGTTTCTTGGGATCAACTACCCTTTCTTTGTCGGAGCCCCTAGAGCTGTTGAACCTGTAATTGCTCAGGCATCCCTGGCCCCTGATGATGTTGCTGCTGCAGCTAGTGGTGGTGGTGTTGGTGGAGTTGATGAAGAACTAGCTGCTGCTGCTCCTAGTGAAGCTGACGAAATACTTGGTGATGTTACTGCTGGTGAAGCTGACGAAATACTTGCTAATGTTGTTGTTGGTGAAGCTGACGAAATACCTGCTGAGGCTGTTGCCGGAGTCCAGGAAGAACATGCTGGTGTTGTTGCTGAGGTGCCAGCACTTCCAGTGTTGATAGCAGACTGTGTGTTTGCTGCACACTCACGCGCCTATCATGTTGACACTCCAGACCCGACCTGGAGCCAAATCCACGTCGGGGGAGGGGGCCTACAATTGGCTCATCAGTGGGGTCATACAATTTGAAGGAGAATGAAAGACGGCCAAACGCAGCATTCTGGTTCGTTCCAACGATACCACCAGCTCCAGGGACCTAGTGCTCATACTGGTAGATCCGATGAACTATTTGTCTTTATCTTTATCATTAGTTACGCTTATGTGTGTAAAGACTAAGCTGTGCTTATTTGTGTAAGACTAAGTTAGGCCTAACTGCATAATATTCAGTGAAGCCCAACTTTTCTTTCCACGCCCATAACAACAGAATTGCAGCATAAAACATACAAATGTAATGTGCATACTAGTCATTTTTTCTCAGGATAACAACCACTTCAAGCAAATGATACATCGTGTATGCATTTGAACGCATCACTAGAATGTGCCACCTATTGATGATTGATGACATGGATCTAGATTTTCTGCGCTTATTTGCATTGAATCGCTCATTGATTTGTTCACATATTTTTTGGCAATGGCTGATGAACTCCACTCTCTTGGTAACTTGCTTTGTCAGCGAGCACTTGTTGATGCAATGCAACGTACAGAACATGGTCGTCATCGTCATTCCATTTAGGTTCTCTATGTTTCGTCATCACGGAGCTACTAATTTCAAATGAAAATCTTGTAAACAATATATGTGTACATTGTTAGAGTATGCTACGGCCACGGTACATACATGTTTTTCTACAATTACAAGAAGAAAACTTGATGCATTTTCACCTTGTTGGCATTGTGCCGAACTGGGTGGATGTGGCTTTGGGGTTCGGAGAGGAAGGCGCCGTGGCTGGTGCGTGTGCGACCACGGCGACGGCGAGCTCGGATTCTAGAGCAGACCAACAGGACCGAGCATGGTCGGCATGGTGACAGATCTCACCCGGGAATGAATTCTCGTCCCCGCGCCGTGCCAATGGTGCGATCATGGTGAGGGCGAGCTCCGATTCGGGATGGGGAGGAGAACGGGCCGAGTAGGTTTGTCCAAGTCCTAGCTCCGTGTCATGGCCGCGACCACAGATTGCTGCCCCGGAGGAAGAAGAAGAAGACGCGTAAAGGATGCATGCGCCAACGCTGCAAGCCTACATGGCAGCAACGATGGCAGCAACATAACGGCGAAAGATGACAGGGGGCCCCAACTTGACGGTCGTTAGCCTGGTTTTTTGTATTGAAACGTAAAGTTGAATTCGTGCCGAAAAAGACCGTCTGAGTATTTTGGCACGCCAACTGTAGTCATCGCGGCTGATATCAGGGAACTCGGGTACCGCGTTGCCTGGCCACCCTAACTTTCGGGCCGCAAAATGATATTCTCCATGTAGGTGCAGTAAGCCAAGATTAGCTAGGTGCTAGGAGTAGTCAGCGACAGAAAAACAGTGGCCAGCAGTCGACACAGAAAACTGATGCCAAGAAGAGCTGGACCAATGAACAGAAAAAGGAATGGCAAGAAAAAAGAGACAAAACAGGATATACCTACGAGACTATGTTGGATCAGCCGTGTAAATTTCACACGCCCAACCCGAGTACACCGGCGAATCATACGACCCGATAATGTGAATGGTTTTAGCATGCTAGACAAGGTAACATGGGACCACCTCAGGCACCTCAGCAGGCACAGCTCACAGGAGCAAACACTCAACAAATGATGATGCTGCCACCCCCACTAAGGCATGAGAACCAGGAAAGAACGGAAGTGCATAGGGTGGAGGACCAGAATTAGGCGAACTATGAATATGTCGGCCAAGGTGTCCAAAATGAGCATGGGAAGCACCATCAGAGCTACTGTGTGTTCACCACCAAGCAAAATGACAAGCAAAGTGTGCAGTAGCGGCATATGGAAGTAAATGTAGTTATGCCAGCAATGCCAAAGTATATGTTCTAGTCAGATTAGGAAAACACATGGAGCATAAAAGATCACCCTAAAATCATGCTGACTCCTGGGTCGCTCTAGTATTTGATCCGACATTCATCGGGCCGAGTCTGAACGTCAAGTTCTCCAAGGTATTGATTGAGAATGGTAGCAATATTAATATACTATACAAGGACACAATCCATAAGCTAGGAATCTCAGAGAACATGCTCAAAACAACTAAAACCACTTTCCATGACATTGTGTCGGGTTTGTCATGTGAGCTAATTGGGAAAGTTCGGATATATGTGTTATTCGACACAATAGAGAACTGTCGGACAGAAAATCTCGAGTTTGAGGTTGTGCATATTGATAGTTGTTACCATGCACTGTTGGGTAGACCACCTCTATCCAAGTTTATGGCAAGTTGTCACGTAAGTTACTTGAATATGAAGTTGCGAGGACCAAATGGGGTCATCATCATTGATGGAGATTATAGGCAATCTATGTAGTGCGCCTTAGCCAGGTCAAACCTGGCAGAGTCATTGGTGATAGCACAAGAGAAAATTAGGATTTAGGAGGTTGTAGAATTGGCTCAGCTGAATATGCCGACACTGAGTAACCCACATGGGAGCGTATCATTCTAGCCGACTAAGGACACAAAGAAGGTTCCAGTTGATGACCAGTTCCCAGAGCATACTGTCACTATTGGTGCGGGCCTGAATGATAAATAGGAAAGTGAGCTCATCAGCTTCCTCCGTGAGAATCGGGATATCTTTGCTTGGACCACACAGGATCTGCAAGGTGTGTCGAGGGAGCTGGCTGAGCACTCTTTGCATGTCAGGACTGATGCAAGGCCGGTGAAGCAACCTCTCTGCCGCTTTGCCGAGGATAGGAGAAAGATCATAGGGGATGAGATAGCTTGGCTACTTGCAGCGGGGTTTATCATGGAAGTACTTCATCCAAATTGGCTATCTAATCCAGTGCTGGTGGAAAAGAAAAAGGATGACCCGAATGTTGCCGTGGTGTGGCGAATGTGCATTGATTACATGAATCTGAACAAGGTGTCCAAAGGATCCATTCGCTCTACCGAGGATAGATTAGGTCATTGACTTGACTGCTTGGTGTGAGCTCTTATCATTTGTAGACACGTATTCTGGTTTCCACTAGATACCGCTAAACCCAGCTGATCAAATAAAAACTGCTTTTATTACCTCGTACGGGCTTATTTCTATCGCACTATGCCATTCGGCTTACGTAATGCAGGGGCAACGTATCAAAGATGCATGCAAAAATGCTTGCACGACCAAATTGGCAAAAATGTCCAAGTGTATGTTGATGATGTGGTGATAAAAACTAAGGAGAGTCATACTCTCTTAGATGATATCCGACAAACATTTGCGAACTTAAGGAGGTTCCGAATGAAACTTAACCCGGAAAAATGCACCTTCGGTGTACCGGCCAGAAAATTACTCGGTTTCCTCGTGTCCAGTCGAGGTATCGAAGCTAATCCGACTAAAATCTGAGCTATCAAGCAAATGGAATTGCCGAAGTGTCTCAATGATGTCTAGAAGTTCACGGGTTACCTGTCATCATTGAGTTAGTTTGTATGCCGGCTTGGAGAAAAGGCTTTGCCTCTCTATCAGTTAAGGATAACATCGGATAAGTTCATATAGACACCATAGGCGAATGACGCATTTCATGAATTAAAAAAGATGCTAGCCTCTGCACCAGTGCTATCCCCACCACTATCCAAAGAGCCGATGTTGCTCTACATAGCAGCGACTAACCGAGTCGTAAGTGCTATGGTAGTGGTGGAGCGTGACGAGGAAGGTAAGTCGATGCAGACGCTTGTCTATTATTTAAGCGAGGTACTTTCTACTTCAAAGCAAAACTATCCCCATTATCAGAAAATTGCATATGGCGTCTATATGGTGGCCAAATAGCTTAAGCACTACTTTGACGAACAACTCATAAAGCTGATATGTGAAGCACCCATATCTGAGATAATGGGAAACAGAGATGCAAGTGTCCGACTTGATAAGTGGGCAATTGAGCTAGCCCCATATGCTCCACAATATGATAGAATAGATGCGATCAAGTATCAGGCAGTGGTCGACTTTTTCGTGGATTGGGCCGTGATGCAGTATGAACCACCTTTGCCTGATTCGAATTACTGGAGAATGCACTTTGATTGATCAAAACTGAAAGATGGTTTAGGTGCCGGGGTAGTGCTTACCTCGCCCAAAAATGATTAGTTGTGATATGTGTTGTAGATCCACTTCAGAGCATCAAACAATGTGGCCGGATATGAGGCACTTCTGCATGGCTTAGAAGTAGCAAAGGAAATTGGAATACGTCAGATCCAGTGCTTTGGTGACTTGGATTTACTGATATGTCAAGTTTCGGGTCATTGGGATGCTTTGTACGCAAATATGGCCTTGTATAGATTTCACGTTTAGAAAATCTTTGGATACTTTGAAGGGTGTGAGTTCCACCATGTACCTCGAGCTAAAAATGATGCAGCCGATGTATACTCGAAACTTGGTTCATCTCGACAAGCAATCTTGTCGGGCGTAGCTTTGGAACATATCAGAAAACCATCTATCAAACCATCACTAGAATCAGAGTCAATCTATATCCCGGCCAATGTAGGGTCCGAGGTTGTCCCAATAGACATTGATTGGGGGAACAATTCGAGTAACCCGGGGACTACCTCGGCAGACCCAGGGACTATCTCACAGAACACGGGGACTGTTCGGCTTAACCAGGTAGAAGGTATGTCGGCTGACCCAATGGAAGTGGATGGAGATATTTTTCTGGCATGAGCTATACCAGCATGGGCTCAGCCAATATTTTGCTTCTTGAAAGCTAGGAGTTTGCCGAGTGATGAGGTACACTCCAGGCCAGTTCAGAGAAGAGCAAAGGCATATACCATAATAAATGTTGAGTTATATAAGAGAACTGTCACAAGTGTCCTTTAGCGATGTGTTGATCCAGCAGAAGGGCAGGAAATCCTCCGAGATATACATTAGGGCGAGTGTGGGCATCATGCCTTGTCTAGAGATTTAGTCGCCAAGGAATTTTGGCATGAATTTTACTGGCCTAGTGCTTTACAAGAGGCTGAGGACCTTGTGAGGAAGTGAAGTGGGTGTCAGAGGTATTCGAGCAAGGTACACATGTCATCCTCCAAGGTCAAGACTATACCTATCACTTGGCCATTTGTTGTATGGTGTTTGGATATGGTTGGACCATTTAGGCCTGCTCGTGGAAACATGACTTATATCCTAGTCATGGTGGACAAGTTTATAAAGTGGATTTAGGTCAAGCCAATCATATAGTGTGATGGACCCACTGTCATATCATTCCTCAAGGACATTATCATGAGATATGGGTACCCACACAATATCATAACAGATAATGGCACAAATTTTGCCGAAGGAGCATTTGCTCGGTTCTACCAACATAAAAGAATAAGACTTGATATTGCATTAGTTGCACACCCCAGATCAAACGGGCAAGTGGAGAGATCCAATGGGATGGTATTGTCCGGGATAAAACCCTGGCTCATTGAGTCCCTGCAAAGATCAGCAGGATCTTAGATTGACGAATTCCTGGCAGTACTATGGAGTCTAAGGACAACTCCGAATAGAGCAACTGGCTATACGCCATTCTTTTTTGTATATGGGGAAGAAGCTATATTACCAACCGACATAGTGCATGATTCGCCTAGAGACACCCAATATACAGAAGCTAAAGTGCAAGAAGCCTGGCAAAACAATGTTGATCTGGTGGAAGAAACGAGAGAATTGGCATTGTCTAGATCCACCATATATCAGCAAAATCTCTAACGCTATCATAACCAGAAAGTGAACCCCCGAGTTTTCTGGGATGGGGATTTAGTACTTCGGCTAATGCAATGCACTGCTGGCATGCATAAGCTCTCACCACCTTGGGAAGAACAATTTATCATGAGCAAAGCATTGCACAATGATGCATACTATCTTATAGATGCTCAACCACAAGAGAATAATAAGGCAGATAGGTCAGGCGAGGAATCTAAAAGGCCATGGAGTGTAGCACTATTTCGTCCATTTTACACTTAGAAGAACTGTATGTATCTCGAACTCTCATATGTTAGCCTGTATGTCGGCAATGAGCTTATCAATGAAATCTTGGCACCTCGAGTAGTGACTCGGGGAGTTCCTTAGTACTAATGGTTTTTCTTTTTGTATTTACTATTTTATATATCGGCTGGCTTAAATTTCTTACCCCTTAGGCCGAGTGTAATGTGTCGGCAACAAAAGCTAACTCTTCGACTTGCTGCTGTCCATAAAATTGGCTTCATGGCAAGCAAGAGAACAAGCCGGTAAATGTTGAACACATGAAAAACGACTAAGGAAGGAAAAATAATCGAGCCAACATTCGTTTTTGGACTAACCCCTATATTTACTTTCTTTAATACTGTGCCAAATCACTTTGAGCTGATTCTCATAGTTTTAAGTATTGTTGGTTTAATTTTTTGAACTTGGACTCGTAAGTCGAACACCAAAAAATGGTAGACATGAGCCAAAAATTGAGCAAACAAGAATATGAAACTTGGGGACTTCACCTAAAAGGATTCGACATAAACCATAGAAGTAGCAAAATAACTTAAACTGTATATTACATCTTGCACCCGGCATACGGGGGATCTAATCAAATTCGTAGTTCATATGCTCAAGGAGAAGCAACAGCCGGATCATCCACGATAGGAGGAGGAATGTTAGCTTCAGTGTTGGGAGCCTCGGCTCCCGCATCATCATTCGAGTTCTCCTCGTCATTGTCCGAGTTTTCCTCGTTGTCATCCGAGTTATCCTTGTTGCCGACCGGGTTTTCCTGATCTTCGTCAACACCATCTTCGACATATTCATGATCGATAGCATCGAGGAAGCTCGGCCCCTCATTCCATGCATGGCAGTTAGCATACTGAATGGGGCCGTAGGCTCGGGATTGGCATTGTATGATGGAGGCCGAATCAGTGGTCCACATGGATCCAGTGTGCATGTTGCGAAGAACATCCAAGTTGATGGCTTCGTACCATGATAGCACAAAAGCCAAAGATGTGTCGGCTCCAGCACGTGTAGCAGATTCCCTGCACAGGTTGACTTGCGTCTCGCACTCCATTAACCTCACAATCAGAGGGGAGACACGCATGGGACCAGTTTCTATCGTCAAGAGGGCGTGGAAGACCCGGATGGCAGCTATGATGAGATCAACCCAAAGGTCTTCATGGAATTCACCCGAGCTGCCAGGCTGACCAACGTGTCGTCCATATCATAGTCAGTAGAAGTAGCACCATATTCACCCTTTTGTGACCAAAACTTTGTGACGATAGTGGTAAAACGGTAATCAGACTCCAGAAAATTGGCTGGGAAAAAAGTAAAAGAAACAAGTTAATAGAGAAAATAGGAGCCAAAAAGGAAATGTCGGCAACTAGAGATTAGACTTAGGAGACACGAAGCTGTTGATCCGGGTTAGCTTGGTAAACCAGTCATCATTCCTTTTCTTGAGTTTTTCAAGCTCAAGGTTCACCGAGTCAAATTTGACCTCGGCCTCCTGGAGTAGCTTTTTCTCTTTCTCCAATTGGCTAGTGAGTCGGCTCTTCTCCTTAGTGAACTGCTGGTCCAGTTTGTCAAGCTCAATCTTCTAGAGCTATTTCAGATTATAATTCTTGGCACGGAGCCGAGAAATTTCCTTGTCTCTCTCCTCTAGCTTGGCTTGATGCTGGCTTGCTTCTTCGAGAAAGTGAAGCATCAATTCAGGCATGGAGACACTACGATGTTTTTTGGCCCGCCGAGCCAAGGAATAATTACTCGCCGATCCAGGAGGGAAAGGCGCAAAGGACAAGGGGCCATAGGAAAATACCTTTTAGCTCAGCCACCTGCTTTCGCAGCTCCTTGTTCTAGGTCTCCACACCGGCTGGAAAAATCCGATTCATAAGTTAACTCGGCAAGTCTAGAACAAAAGGAACCGCACTGAAGGGAATAATACAAAGACTTACTTTTCTTCTTCAGCTCCAGCAACAATGCCTTATGCTTTGTGGAGAGCTCCCTATGCACATCAAGGAGCCACAGAAACTCGATAGTACACCGATTGGTGGTGATCTGAAAAGAACAAATGGTAATCACTGGGTAATGATAATATTCCAAGCTAATAAAAGATCCGAGTCAAGTGGAACTTAACCCAGCTCTAGGTGATTGGATATTCAAAGCTAATAAAAGATCCGAGTCATGTGGAACTTAACCTGTCTCTAGGTGATTGGATATTCGCTACAAGATCCAAGTCAAGTGGAACTCAACCCGGCTCTAGGTGATTGGATATTTGAAGCTAGTAAAAGATCCGAGTCAAGTGAAACTTAACCCGGCTCTAGGAGGCTGGATATCAGAACTCTAATACATATTTGAACCAAGTAAACGCGATCCCAATCTAAGTGGATAGCTATTCAAAGATAACATGAGATTTTACCTAAGTCCCAATAGCTCGATTCAAGCACCTCAGAATTGAAGAAAATATAAAGGAAAATTGTGCAAGTGTAATGCTAAGAGTATCCAGCCGAGTAATAGTTCACTCCCCCGGAGGCTCGGGGACTAGAGGTTATGTATACATGTGCTTGCACAAATATAAAACAAGTAGTCGAGATGCTTACCTCCATCATTCGGCCAGCATCATAAATAGCTTGACTAGCAGTATACATCTTGGCACCAATCTCGGCAGGGACGAAATTCTAGGGATTCCTAGAGGTGACCTCGACGTATTCAGCATTGTTCCAATTCTCGGCATACTCAGCGAGTTGGCCAAGGCCCCCTTTGCTTACAGTCTAAGTCGGGACTAAGCCTTTCCCGAAGGATGCTGGTTGGGCGGCCTTTACAGCGGTCGGGCTCGTATGCAGCGTGATCTGTTTACCCGGAGTAGAACCAGAAGCAGCACCCCCTTTTGCATCATATAAGCAAGGGTAGTCTATCGAGGTCTAGCCGCTGGTCCCTTTGGCGCTGACTTGGTCACCTCAACTGCCTTCTTCATCTTAATGGCCAGGTTGGCCTGCTATTGAGAGGCGGTTGGCCAAATGTCGGCCGTTAAGGCTGAGGTTGAGACTGTAAAGTTTGTCGGGCCTTGGCATGCGGGCTCTACCGAGGCGGATATTGTGTCCAAGCCTAGGGAGACTCGGATAAAGCTGGCGGTGGTTGTTGCTGTTGGGCTGAGGCTAAGGGTGTTTGTTCCTGAGGCTGAGGTTGCTCCGGCACCGGGGTTACCGACACCTCGGTTAAAACTGGCTCGACACCAGCACTACCGATGCAACGATCTTATTTTTTGGGGCAGATGAATCACCCTACTAATCCAGCAATGGCACCTCCTCCGAATCATCACCCCCACCCATGTTGGCATTTTCGTCCTCTCATCGAGGTGAACCATGATCCGACACGGGAGGAGGAGTGCTATGTTGGATAGGGCTCGAAGCCTGAGTATCATCTTGAGGCGGGGGAGACATCGACACAGGAATGGGAGAAGCCATGTTGGATCCGCTCTAAGGAATGTTCAGAGGAGCATTGTCAAATCAAACAAAAAATAAGCTTGAGCAAAGAAAGAAAAAGAGAAACAAGAAATACACAAAAGGAGAAATACTTATGCGGAAACACCTAGGGGGGGGGGTCTTTGGATTCCGAACCCTCCAAGCCCTGGGATTATTCCCTAGTTTCTTATACCTCTTCCCAGCCCTGGATGATTCGAATGGAGTGCCGAGGCTGCGACACATTTGTTGACCACACCTCGGCCTCCCACGGAAAGGGGATGCCCTTCATGCACCTGCCTAGCTGGGTTAGCTAGGGTAAAGGTAGACGGAAAGGCATATGAGATTTGCATTGAATCATATACCTCCAGAATCTCATAGTCATGATCGTCATCATCATCCAGGCAATCCGTTTAGATGGATGCCTTACCATGGGGTGGACCAGATCTAGTGTCGGGAATAGGCAGGAACTCCTCAGGGTCTAGCTCCTCCAGGTTCGAGGTCTCACGATCCTTACCCCAAGAAAGCGCAGGGTTCTGAGTATCCGTAATGATTTGCTGAAGGAACTCCTGTACAAGGAAATATAGTGAGAACAGATAAATAAACCAGCCAACATAACGACTCGACAAGGGTAACTCGGTAGATATTACCTGAGGTATGGGGTTGTCTCATTTTTTGGTTGCGCTTCGGTAGAGGGCAGACTCGACGGCTGATGAAGGTGGCCATTAGGTCGGTACTGCATAACCCAACTTTCTTCAGCTTGATGAGTCGTTTCTCAACCATGTTGACAAGAGCATTGTTTATCCTCGGGTTGAGGTTCTAGTTATGTCTGGTGGGGATGCCGAGAGAGAAATGGGGAAGCCGAATCAAATTTTTGGTTGTGCTATTCTTCACATAGAAAAAACACCTTGCCCACTTCTTGCACGAGTCAAGGCTACGAATCTAAGGAAAGGCAGAGTTCTTCCAAGGAGAGATGGACGCATCCCCACACTAAGTCAAGGATTTCTCGCCAGAAGGAATATCCTTGTAAATAACTAAGTTAGCATGGAACTAAAAGAACCTCGCCCAGATGTGTACATTTGGCAAGAGGCTAAAATATCCCTCCAAACCGGAGATGAAAGCCAAGAGAGAGGCGAGAAATTTTGCTGGAAGATGATGAGGTTGGAGATCAAAGGTTTCAAAGAAATCCTCAGCGAAATCGCTAAGGGGAAGGACGAAGCCACGGGAGAAATGAGCCATGAATACCATGTACTCACTGATACGTTGCAAACATATCCATAATTTTTGATGTTCCATGCTTGGTCTACTTTCTTGTGTTTTGCCCACACTTTGGAGTACTTTTCATATGATTTCTTGGACTAACCTATTAACAAGAGCAATAGTGCCAGCTGCCTATTTTCTGTTGTTTTTGGTTCCAGAAAAGTCAGAAAATGAATATTCTTGAAATTGGACGGGACAAAAGCCAAAGTCAGTTTTTCACCGGATACGAGACGGAGAGGGTCTGGGGCCAGAATACGAGACGGAGAGGGTCTAGGGCCCGGCCACACCACCTGGCCGCGCGGCTAGGCCTGGACCGCGCCAGGGGGTGGTCTGGCCGCCCCAGGCACCCTCGGCCTCTCCTTCCGCCAATAAGTTGCCTCCGATACCAAAACCCTAAGCACCCGATCAAAATTCCACGAAAGAGTCTATAGCCACCGTCATCTCCATCCCTAGATCGGGAGGGATCTAAAGCTCTTCCCGGCACCCTGTCGGAGAGGGGAATTCACCCTGGAGGCCTTCTTCATCATCATGCAAGCCTCCGGTGTGATGCGTGAGTAGTTCATCTCTAGACTACGGGTCCATGTACTAGCTAGATGGATGGTTCTCCTCCTTTGTGCTATCATGTTTAGATCTTGTGAGCTCCGTTCATGATCAAGATCATCTATTTGTAATTCTGCATGTTGTGTTTGCGGGGATCCAATGGATATTGAGATGCTATTTCAGATTGATTATTGATTCTATCATGTCTTTGTTATTTGTGATCTTGCATGCTTTCCGTTGTTAGTAGCTATCTTGGCCAAGTAGATGTTAGCAACTCCAAGAGTTAGTATTTATGCTCGATAGTGGGTTCATGCCTCTGGTAATCTGGGGAAGTGACAGAAATCTCTAAGGTACAAGATGTGCTGTTGCTACTAGGGAGAAAACAACAATCCTTTGTTCATAGAACAATCGTATTGTTTACTTTACATGCAATTCGTAATGCAATTATCCGTTGCTTGCAACTTAATACTAGAGGGGGTTCGGATGATAACCTGAAGGTGGATTATTAGTCATAGATGTAGTTGGATGGCGGTCTATGTATAATGTTGTAATGCCCAATCGAATCTCAAAGGAGTCAAGATGAGTAGTATATGCTTGTATGCTTTCCCGATGTTTGTCAATTGCCCCGCTGTAATTTATTCACCCAGCATGTTATCTATCTTAAGGAGAGCCACCTCTAGTGAACTATGGACCCCGGTCCTTTCTTTTACTATCAATCTACAATCAACTGTTTACTGTTTTGTGTTTACTTTCTGCAAACTTTTACTTTCTTCCACTCGATACATTTAATCCTTTGTTTTCAGCAAAACCTGTGAGATTGACAACCTCATCGTAAGTTGGGGAGAGAGTTCTATGGCTGTGTTGTGCAGGTCTCCACGTAGCTGCTGGCACCGGTAGTGCGCCCTGCCATAGTTCAGCTAGTTACACCTTTGGGGTGTTTCCTTGCTCCTACTAGATTGATAACCTTGGTTTCATAACTGAGGGAAAACTTACTGCTGTGCTCATCATACCTTCCTCTTGGGGGTTCCCCAACGAGCGCGCTAATACACGAGTCAGCAAGTATGTTTTCTGGCGCCGTTGCCGGGGAGTCTAGGACATCTTCACAAGGGGAGTCCCTCATAACCAATCTCTTTACTTTGTTGTTTTTGTTTTGCTTAGTTTACTTTTGTTTTGTTTGCTTGTTTATTTATCAAAAACACACACAAAATTAGTTCTACAAGTTTGCTTTCTTTATTAAAAACACACAAAAAATTAGATCCTATCTTAAGTTGCCATTATGTCTAGCATTTCCCCAATCACTATGTCACCTGAGGAAATGATTTTCACTTTTAAACAAGGAATTGAAGAGAGTTTCAAAGAAGCTTGGTCTAGAATCTCTGATCTACATGAAAAATCTGAACCTAAAATGAGTCAAAGCTTGTTCCTTCGTAGTTTCTACCTTGGAATTGCTCTTTGCTATAGATATGCTTTAGATGCTGTTGTGGGAGGAGATTTCCTCCAATGCAATGAGGATGATGATGTTAATGCCATAAGGAAATTGGTCTTTACTTACAACTTGCCTAGCAAATCTGATTCTTCTTTCATAAACATATTTGCTAGATTGAATACTCTTGAGACCAGCACTGCTAGTTTGAAAGATTGCTATAATACGCTTAGAGAGCATCATAACTATGTTCCAATAAATTCTAAACCCTCAGAATGGCTTCCCACAGTAAAAATTGCTATAAACAATGAAACTTTTCATGCTCGTTGTGATATCATGTCTGAATTTTTTCTTATGCCCAAAGATATTTATGAATCTTTGAATCTTTGGGGGCTTTCTGAAGGAGGAGAAGAAATTTTTCTTGCTAATAATGCCACAATATTACCCATTGGAATAGCTGAAGGAGTGTTTACAAAGATCCTAGGGAAAATGGTTTCTACTGATTATCTTGTTATTGAATGTGTAGGAAAATGACAAATCACACTTGGAAGATCCATATTGAAACTCCTTGGAGCAATAATAGATGTGGAAAAGGGCACCATGCACTTTGTTTCTCCACCAAGCATTCACAAGTTTCCCAAGGTTAAGAATAAAGGTAAGAGAGGTAAGGGCAAGAAATTTGGTTTTAATGCTTCTTCGAACACTTGATTCTTTTTCTTGCTTCTTATGCCTAACTTAAAGGCGTTAAAGAAAAGTACTTATTGGGAGATAACCCAAAAGTTTTAGATGAGTCTTGGAAGTTATTACTTCAGTAATAACTGCTCCTTATCCTTTTTATTTGCTTTTTGTGCCAAGAGTAACCTCTAATGAGAGATAAGTAATGATTGGGAAAGTTGCTGTCCCGAAACAGATTTCTATGCTTCACCGTAAAAATTCGTGTAAAATCTCTATACGTCCTTTTGAGGCGTGAAGTTTTGTGCTTCTGCCCCAGGTTGTTATCTAACTTTCGTTAGTTCAACACTTTTTGATTTAAGCAACAGAAGATCTTTGAATTTTTTTGTCTTTACCTGCTGGTCTGTTTTGACAAATTTCTGCCATTATTTGCATTTGCTTCTTGTTGGTTCCTTTTTGAGTTCTTTTGGGGAATTGAGATTTTTGAGGGAAGTGCTATAGTAGCTAGTATTTTAATGGAAGTTTTATTGGTGTTATAACTGAACCTAAAAGACCTATTATCTTGAATGCACTAATGTTGCTAATAAAGATTGTGTGAAGTTTTGTATGAAGGAAAAATTTCAGGTGTATGGAAGGAATGAGTAATGAGATGAAGGATGGACTAAATCTCAAGCTTGGGGATGTCACGCATTTCACCCCAAGAAATATCCAATAAGTACAAGCGTCAAAGCTTGGGGATGCCCAAGGCATCCCCCTCTTCATCAATAAAAATCCCAGGTTCCTTCCAAACGCTTCATTTTTATTGTTTCATGCACAGTTGTGTTGTTCTTAGAGCGTCTTCTTTTTTGTTTTTGTTTTGGTTTTTTGTTTTATTTGTTTGCTGAATAAATTGGTTGGACCCCCTCTTTCATACATTGGTTTTCAAATAGTTTGATTTGGATTGGAAAAGAGTAGGAAAGTTCATGCTTAAGTGGTAAAGAGAGCTTGTTTTTGACTGTGGCCTATGCTTTGTCATGCCATGATCGATATTGCTTTGGCTTTATGCTTATTATTATTTGATGTAGCATGACTTGTTATGAACAATTGAGATTTCTTAATGTGCCTTGGAAGGATCATGCGTTGTTTTAGCATATTAAAGCATAGCATTGTGGTATTCTCCTTTGATGCTTTATTTGGGTTGACTTGGCGCATGCTCACACCATGTTATGAATATCCCAAGTCACCATAGCCTTTATGATCCTTTATTCTTCAACTTGTAGTATCACTTTATTCTTTGATCAATGATGTTTTGTCGCTCTGCATGATTATGGCCATTATTGCTCTCTTAGTTTGTCGCTCCCAGTCTTTTGCTAGCCTCCGAAACTAAGTATGAGTTCCACTCTTGCATCCAACTCCTAAAACCAAGTTATTCCAAAGAGTCCACCATACCTACCTACTAGCATATGCTATTCCAGGTATATTCATGTTTTTATCTACCTTCTGAATTAAACTTGTTATAAAAAACTAGTGATTAAAGCTCTCACGAACTTGATGGCACACTTTACTTTTTTGCATTTAATAAACCTGAACCATTGCGTCCATCTTTGTTGCGTATATGCTTCCGCTTTATAAGTTGAAGTTAGCAGAATCATGTATCATGGGGAACACTTTCAACATTGTACCTGTACTTTGTACCCTGTTGATATCATGTTCTTTTGCTTATGGATCCCGGCGGTGTGAAATAAAAGTGGAACTTGTAAGATCATGGAGTTTGTATGTGTGTTAGAGAAACGCCTAGGTCGCTAGCCTAAGCCATGCATAATCATGGTGGAAACTTGAAGCACCACCATAATGAGCACTCTATGAAGCATCCTCAATAAAAACATATGCAAATAGCAAATAAAAAGATTGCTGAGATGCTCATTGTCTGCTTGCCTTATCATTTTGATTATGGGATAGCTCCTGTATCATGTGCAAGGGGTACCCCGTTGGCGGTTCTTTATGATACATATGTACTTACAATGACAAGAGCTTACTTGTGACTATAGTTGAGTAGCATGAGGTTCGGTCTTCGTAAGTAAGGGGCATGAGACTTCGGTTTATAACTTGTCAAGCATATCCTCTTAGTTGTGTCACTTTAACCTTAATCACCTTCAAGATTCTTATGATAGGGGCAATGAGAGCTGAAAGCTATTAAGTACCATAATTTTTGGAAGCTCTTTCTGAAACATGAATCCCTACTTCCTTCTATGAAGACCTTTCTTTTACTTTTATATTGAGTCTCCACCTTCTATCTTTATGCACCTACTTTGAGAGCATAGTGGCCATTCTTAGTTCTATGTGCATTGCCCCAAGACTTGTTGATTGATGCATAGCTTTGATATTGCTTGTTTTAAACTATTTGTATCTAGTCACTCTTATGAACTTTGAAGGTGTCCTATGCATTTATGTTTGCTACTCTATGAGGGACAAGATGAATACTACTATGCTATGTTTTATTTATTTGAAACAAACAAACGTCTTGCAAAGCATTGTTATTCATTGATCTTTTGTTTGTGCCTTTTCATGTTGCAACATAGTTTCTTTGTCTTATTGCTCGAAATTTATCTTTCATGTTATTATTGAAGTACTATGATCCCAACCTTGAATCTTTTACAAATACTTTGATCAAGTTTATGATGGTGCATGTCACCTAAAAAATTATTCTTTCTTTTTATCACTTACATACTCGAGGATGAGCAGGAGTTAAGCTTGGGGATGTTGATACGTTGCAAACATATCCATAATTTTTGATGTTCCATGCTTGGTTTTATCTACTTTCTTGTGTTTTGTCCACACTTTGGAGTACTTTTCATATGATTTCTTGGACTAACCTATTAACAAGAGCCACAGTGCCAGTTGCCCGTTTTCTGCTGTTTTTGGTTCCAGGAAAGTCAGAAAATGAATATTCTTGGAATTGGACGGGACAAAAGCCAAAGTCAGTTTTTCACCGAGGGATACCTAGAGCCGGAATACGAGATGGAGAGGGGCTAGGGCCCGGCCACACCACCTAGCCGCATGGCCAGGCTTGGCCCACGCCAGGGGGTGGTATGGCTGCCCCAGGCACCCCCTCGGCCTCTCCTTCCGCCAATAAGTTGCTTCCGATACCAAAACCCTAAGCACCCGATCAAAATTCCACGAAAGAGTCTATAGCCGCTGTCATCTCCATCCCTAGATCGGGAGGGATCTGAAGCTCTTCCCGGCACCCTGCCGGAGAGGGGAATTCACCCTGGAGGCCTTCTTCATCATCATGCAAGCCTCCGGTGTGATGTGTGAGTAGTTCATCTCTGTACTTCGGGTCCATGTAGTAGCTAGATGGCTGGTTATCCTCCTTTGTGCTATCATGTTTAGATCTTGTGAGCTCCGTTCATGATCAAGATCATCTATTTGTAATTCTGCATGTTGTGTTTGCGGGGATTCGATGAATATTGAGATGCTATTTCAGATTGATTATTGATTCTATCATGTCTTTGTTATTTG
Organism: Avena sativa; assembly: GCA_916181665.1. NCBI lineage: Eukaryota > Viridiplantae > Streptophyta > Magnoliopsida > Poales > Poaceae > Avena > Avena sativa. Next base: position 618,115,425 of record OV702288.1, on the reverse strand, counting down.
TGATCTTGCATGCTTTCCGTTGTTAGTAGCTATCTTGGCCAAGTAGATGCTAGAAACTCCAAGAGTTAGTATTTATGCTCGATAGTGGGTTCATGCCTCTGGTAATCTGGGGAAGTGACAGAAATCTCTAAGGTACTAGATGTGTTGTTGCTACTAGGGAGAAAACAACAATCCTTTGTTCATAGAACAATCATATTGTTTACTTTACATGCAATTACCCGTTGCTTGCAACTTAATACTGGAGGGGGTTCGGATGATAACCTGAAGGTGGATTATTAGTCATAGATGTAGTTGGATGGTGGTCTATGTATAATGTTGTAATGCCCAATCGAATATCGAAGGAGTCAAGATGAGTAGTATATGCTTGTATGCTTTCTCGATGTTTGTCAATTGCCCCGCAGTAATTTGTTCACCCAACATGTTATCTATCTTAAGGAGAGCCACCTCTAGTGAACTATGGACCCTGGTCCTTTCTTTTACTATCAATCTACAATCAACTGTTTACTATTTTGTGTTTACTTTCTGCAAACTATTACTTTCTTCCACTCGATACGTTTAATCCTTTGTTTTTAGCAAAACCGGTGAGATTGACAACCTCATCGTAAGTTGGGGACAGAGTTCTGTGGTTGTGTTGTGCAGGTCTCCACGTTGCTGCTGGCACCGGTAGTGCGCCCTACCAGAGTTCAGCTAGTTACACCTTTGGGGTGTTTCCTTTCTCCTAATGGATTGATAACCTTGGTTTCATAACTGAGGTAAAACTTACTGATGTGCTCATCATACCTTCCTCTTGGGGTTCCCCAACAAGCTCGTTAATACACGAGTCAGCACTCACCTTGTTTGGCGGAGGGGATTTGCTCATCCCTAGGGAGATGGCAGGTGACCCCACAGGAATCTGGCGAGTCCGCGTCAGCCAATCAATCTCTCTCTGGGTGACAGTGTATCCCTCCCAGGAGACACACTCGGAAGTGGCGTCTTCCTCATGCTTGTCAATGGCGAGCACCTCCTGTGAATCCATCTCATATTCGTTGCTCTCTGGCGAAGAGTTTGTAGCAGAGATATGAGGCACGGACAACCGCGGTCATGTGGTGGTGGCGGAGTGAAGCTGGGGCAGAGCGGTGGCACGAAAGAGGCAAACGGGCAGCGCAATCGCTAGAGTAGAGAGCAATGGTGGTGGCAGTGCTAGGAGGAAGAAGAAGAGGAGTTGGGTGCGGGGGAAAGTGAACTAGGGTTTCACCCCGCACCCCTATTTAACCGCACCCAGTGCATAGTGGGATCAGTTTCACGGTGTAGCCCGCCACATGCGCGTGTATTCCGTGGAAGGATAGTGGGATCGTGCCACACGCACGGTCACATGACGCGGAAACGTAATGGCGGATCATGGTTGTGATAGTTATCGAGGAGCCCAACATTGAAGGGGTGTACGGTAGTGATAACTGGCACAGTGTGACAGTAACTGACATCATGACCCATAAAATAAGATAAAGCGCAATGATTAATCGCCACGTAGGATTCAAGGAGGAGTACACGAGAAGATAAGCATCTAAGAGGAATAGCCCGGATGAGACATTATGACTCGGCCAACGAGATATACCTCGAAAAGAGCCAAGGAATGTCAAATTGAACGACAAGTCGTTGGATGATGTGGCCGAATTAAAATCGGTATTGGCCGACATAAATGTATGTCAGCAAGAAGGACAAAGATCCGGATAGATTGAACCTGTTGTGGCCTTACCAGCTAACACTGCTAAGACCGCACCAGCTTCGGGGACTAATGTTGGGGGGATGACCCTAGGTTGGGCCAAGCTGAAGTAAAAGGGCAGAGTCCGCCGAGGTGTAACGAGGTCAAAGCATATGCTGGCCGAGGTACCTAGAAGCCAGCCGAGTCACGGCCGACTTACCCATGGTCGGTTTCACCCAATAAGACCACAGCCGGCATATATCATATGTGAGCTTCATGAAAGAGTTGTTTCATATTTGCAGGTATCACCTCGGCCGAGTTAGCCAGACTAGAACCAAGGTACAGGTTGGTGTACACTGGAAGGAAGGAATCGTTTCCAAGGTCAGGACCTTTCTCTCTCTACTGGGTTTCCCTGTAGAGACATCGCTAGAGACAAAAGCCAGAGAGATAGAGACAGTGCACAGGCCCACAAGCATGACGTTGTCTAACCGCCAACGGACAGACAACATGGACTCTGGGGAATTGCCTCATAGAGGCTGACGACATACAAAAGGAGAGCACCATTTTGCTATTTCAGGGAGAGCATCGTCAAATGATATACCGGCCATGTATGCCCAAAGTGTAACCTGTCCACCTCTTTATAAGGTGAGCCAGGACCTCCAAGGAGGAGGTCGGTCATTTTGGTTAAGGGAAAACCCTAGCGTGAGAGTAGAGAGCAGGATCACTTCATCTCCTTCCTCTCCTCAATATAACTCAAGGAGCATCTATATTCTCTATTGATCCACATAATAGAGATCTCAGTGTGCAGAATCACCGCACTATCCCTCCATGGATACCACTAGTGCACATTGGCCCCATCTTTAGCCTACCCATGGCATCTGCCGTGACACCACCACGACAATTATCCCTAGCACAAACCTTATTTATGGATCATTCAATCATGTCATATTCTCTTCCAACCTTTAACTTGCACTTTCCATGGTTAACCGAATTCTCGGATGTCCACCTTTGCATTCACTTTTCACTAGAGCATATGTATTGAAATATCCATAACCCTCACTTTACCCTTTGGTTACTAATCATAACAAGAGTATCAGGTGCCCCCTTTTAAACCTCTTCCTAACTTTTTATCCTATAAAATCACATCTATCCTCCAGATTCTAAATTCCAACACAACTTCCTTTGAGACTTTTACCATCCGAACTTTAGATTAATTCTTTACTTGTCCAACATATTCAGGTTAATCTATTTTCTTGAAAAATTGTAATTGAATATTCTAAATATGGTGCACTCATGTACATCAGTGTTACCCATAAATCCTCCAAATAATGGAACCATGGATCACACCATATTTTATATTTCATCGAAAAACTGCCCGAACAATGATACATGATAATGCTCTAAGAGCTTTGCATACTATAATAAAAGATAGATATATAAAAGATGGAAAAGGCACTCCCAAACTAAAAACTCATAACTAGATGCATAGAAAAGGCACTCCCCAAATCTTGATTTGTTGTTACGGGTTCTCCCTCACGTGCATCGTTCTCCTCATAGTGGGTGTCCCACTCCTTGAGCTTCCACGAATAAGGCCTCCTACTAAGAGTGGTATCTTCCAGCTTATGTAGCCTCTCTCCCATGGTGCCTTCAATCTTGAGAGCTTTCACCTCCTCCAAGAGCGGCACCCCTTCCTTGAAGGTCAAGGTCTTCATATGAGACACCACGGAGTTGAGGTAGTCGTTAACCACACCCTTATTCTCAGCACCATCACCTCCCAGATTATATCCATAGCTTGCCATGGCAAAAAGCTGAAAGGACAGGAAGAGAAAAACAAGGTCCACCTCGAAAAGACTTGGTGCGAGATTATTGCTACAAAGAGGGTATATATTGTCGGTTTTTAGGGTAAGACGAAGATTTTGAGTCAAAATAGGGAAAAATAGAGTCTCAAAGGGCGAAAGACCCTGGATGGTGCAGTCACAGGTGGGGCTCGTGCCACCTAGTATCTTTCCTCCCTAGGGACTCTGTTTCATCCAATTCTTTTGCGACATGGCTTAATTTTCCAAAATTAATAACTTTCCCATAATCTTGCGATATTCTGAGATAGTTACGAACCTCAAAGTTACCTTTTATTGATTTTGGAGTTTTGGCAGGGGATATTACTTCGCGATCACGTCCTTTGGACTCTGGATATTTAACTCCTCCACCTTTCCGATGAAAGTTTCACCTGCAATATAATGTTTAAGATATTGTACATTAACCACCATAGGTTTACCTTTCATATCTTCATGAATTCTGACGGCTCTAGAGCCGTACACTTCCTGTATCACTAATGGACCTTACCATTTTGATGCTAACTTTCCTGTAGAAAAACATGAAACGAGAGTTGAAAAATAAAACTTGATCACCTACTTTGAATTCTTTTATTTTTATTTTCTTATCATCATCCCAAATATTAACTTTTCTTTAAACTATCTAACACTTTCATAAGCTTCATTCATCCACTCATCTAATAAATTCAAGTCAAGAATTCTCTTCTCTCTAGCAGTTTTAAATTCAAAGTTAAGTTGCTTAACATCCCACCTAGCTTTATGTTTTAAGTCTACTGGGAGATTACAATCTTTACCATAAACCATTTTATAAGGAGTCATACCCATAGGATTCTTAGAAGTAGTTCCATAATCCCATAATGCATCATTGATTTTAGTTGGCCAATCAGACCTAGACCTATTAACTATCTTTTCCAAAATGAGTTTAATTTCCCTTTTACTTAGTTCAACTTGACCACTAGTTTGAGGGAGATATGGAGATGCAACTCTATGATTAAAACCATACTTTTCTAAAGTTTTCCTAAGAACACCATGTAAGAAATGAGAACAACCATCAGGAATTAAAAATCTAGGTACTCCAAACCTAGGAAAGATTACCTCCTTGAGCATCCTCACTGTTGTAGCATGATCTACACTCTCTGTTGGAATTCATTCCACCCATTTAGTTACATAATCCACTGCAACGATAAGATGAGTATGTTTTGTTTTTGATGGTGGGAATGATCCCATAGAATCAAATCCCACGCACATCAAATGGTTCAAGTGGCAATGAATAATTCATAGGAATTTCATTTCTATTACCAATATTTCCTACTCTTGGACATTTATCACATGCTTTAACATATCCAATACAATCTTTAAATAAAGTAGGCTAATAAAACCATAATGTAGTACCGTTGTAGCGGTGTGGTGTCCTGCATGATCCCCTCCATAAGGACTATCATGGCAATCTCTTATGATATCATGTTGCTCAAATTTAGGTACACAACTTCTAATCATACCATCCAAACTTTTCTTATATAGGAATGGGTCATCCCAAAAGTAATGTCTAAGATCATAAAAGAATTTCTTTCTTTTTTGTGAATTAAAGTGTGGTGGCATGACTTTTCCAACAATAAAGTTTGCATAATTAGCAAACCAAGGAGATGCAACTTTAGCACTAGAAACATTAATGTTTGTAAGTTGTTTAGTAGCAAAAATATCATTAATGGGTATAGTATCAGCTAGAATGTTTTCCATTCTAGATAAATGATCATCTACAAGGATTATATTCACCTTTCCTATCAATCATATGCAAATCAAATTCTTGAAGTAAAACAACCCATCTTATTAATCTAGGCTTAGCATCTTTCTTATTCATGATATATTTAATAGCTGAATGATCAGAGTGGAGAATGATTTGAGAATCAACAATGTAAGGTCTAAACTTATCACATGCAAATATCACAGCTAAGAGTTCTTTTTCAGTAGTAACATAGTTTATTCGAGCACCATCAAGTGTTTTGCTAGTATAGTAAATAATATTTACTTTCTTATCAACTCGTTGGCCTAAAACAACAGCAACTACGTAATCACTAACATCACACATAATTTCAAAAGGTAAATTCCAATCAGGAGGTTAAATTATAGAAGCGCTTATTAAATCATTATTTAAAACATTAAAGGAATATACACAATCATCATTAAAAGAAAAAGGAACATCCTTTTGCAAAAAATTAGTTAGAGGCTTTGAAATTTTAGAGAAGTCTTTATTAAACCTTCTATAGAAACTTGCATTACCAATAAATATTCGTATACCATTGATATATTTGCGGTATGGTATATTTTCTATAGCTTCTATCTTGGCACAATCCACTTCAAATCCCCTTCATGAAACATGTAGTCCAAGAATAAAACCTTCTCGAACCATGAAGTGGCACTTCTCCTAATTTAAGAGTAAGTGTTGGTCCTCACATCTCTGCAAAACTTTGTTAAAGTTGAGAAGGTAATTATCAAAAGAGGTACCATACATAGAGAAATAATCCATGAATACTACCTTAATTTTCTCAATATAATTAGCAAATGCAGCATTCATGCATCTTTGAAAAGTAGCAGGAGCATTACGTCAAACAAAAGGCATTCTCCTATAAGCAAAAGTTCCAAATGGACAAGTGAAAGTGGTCTTTTCATGATCATCCTTATGCACATGAATTTGCGAGGAACCTGAATAACCATCTAAATAAAAAAGTGTGAATGTTTTGACAACCTTTCTAACATTTGATCAATAAGTGGAAAAGGATAATGATCTTTATGAGTAGCTTTATTTAGTTTTCTATAATCAATGCACATTCTATAATCAGTAATAGTGTGTTGAGCTACATGTTCATTTTCATCATTGGACAACAGTGATTCCACCATTCTTAGGTACACAATGGGCAAGGCTACCCCATTTACTATCAGCTATGGGATACATAATGCATGCTTTAATGAGCACTTCTTTCATTCTTGGACGAAGACGGTGCACATAATCAACAATAGGTTTTGCATCTTCCTCCAAATTAATTTTATGCATACATAAAGCTGGACTTATACCTTTCAAATCATCAAGTGAATAACCAATAGTTGGTATATGAGCACGTAGTACATCAAGTAACTTTGATTCTTCTTCATCTGAAAGTTTAGCACTAATAATAATAGGATATATATTATTTTCATAAAGGTATACATATTTCATATATTTAGGTAAGGGTGTAAGTTCATATATTTAGGTAAGGGTATACATATTTCATATATTTATGCATACATATCTTCTTTTAGGTGGAGGCAATTCTCCTAAATCACCAGGATAATATGTAATCGCGATTGAGGAGTTTGTTGACATAATTTGTTCTAAAGCTTCTTTTTCTTCATCAGTGAAGGGTTCATCCTGGTTAAGTACATATCACTCCATCACGTCCGACGAGGCAACAACAACATAATAAAGAGTCTCCACTTCATCTTTGGCAAATCTTTATTTTTCTAAATGTTTATCAGTAAAATTAGAAAAAATAATCTCTAGCTTTTCACTAGCACATTTAATGAATACTTTCTCTTTAGGTAGAATAATTTAGCACCAATAGTATGTAAGAAAGGTCTACCAAATATATTAGGAAAAGTGAATCTTGAGAACAGCCAAGTACTATAAAATCTATAGGATATTTAATCTTCCCTACAAGTACTTCAACATTCCTAACCATACCAAGTGGACAAATATATTCTTTATTAACAAGTTGGATAGTCATACCTAGCTCTCCATGTATATGGGATCAATGTCAAATTTAATTTCAAGATATAGAGAATATGGTGCAACACTTATGCTTGCTCCAATATCACAAAGACCATGATAACATGAAGTTCCAATAGCACATGATATGGGTTACCCACCTTTGTGGTTTTTCCTTGAATTACCTTGGTGGAATATTCACATAAATAAACATCACAAGGGTCTTCTTCATTATATTCTTTAATTTGTTCCTATGGCACACAAGATCCTCCAGAACTATTGTTTGCAATAGCACTGAGTAAATTCTCCTGCACTTTATTTGCATATGGAGGAGTTTCAACATATTCTTTAGTTTTAGTAGATGAAGCTTGGTTGACCTTCTTAATGATTTTAGGCATAACAATAGGATGCTTAACAGGTTCAACATATACATCAAAACCTCTTTTGGGGATAGAAATATGGTTAGCAAAAGATTTAACCACTTATACTAAAATATATGGATCAATACCAAACATATTACTCAATTCTTCAAACAAGATAGAAGTAGAGAAAATCTCTACACATGAGTATTCATATTCGAAATGGGGTTTGTTACCTTTGTCAAGATCCAAATTATCAGTATCCTCAGAGATTATATTTAATAAATCCCATGCTTATTGTTCACTCTTATGAGTAAAACATCGTTTAGAGGAATTATCCAAAAATTCCTTCTGATGTTGAGGTATTCTCACATAAAAATTTATCAATATGATGTTTTTAGAAAGACCGTGACAAGGATTCTTACAAAGGAGTTCCTCTAATCTCCCCAACCTTGAGTAATACTTTCTCCAACATGAGGCTAATAATTATAAATATGACAACAATCATTATAAGCCTCCTTAGGAGTGTAGTATTTAAGATAGAAAGCCTTCTTCACATATTCCCAATCAAGATGTTATTCTTCATCTAGAGATCTAAACCATTCGTGAGCATCACTAAAAAGAGATAAGTATAATAGATTCCTTTTTTACTTCAGCTTGAGAGATACCAGGAAGTTTAAACAAACAACACATATCCTCAATCATCTGCACATGATCCTGGGTAGTTTTGCTTCCATCACCTTAAAAAGCTTGTTTCCTAAACCTTTTAACATGACCAATGGGAATTTGAAACTCCCTTTTTTAGCTCAGGAGATTTATGAACTTTTTCCTTAATAGAGTGGACATAATTATATAAAGAAAGATTCATAAAGTCGGAAACCATAGCAACAACAATAAAGTAAAATAGTAAATAGTAAATAGCTTTCAAGTTCCCTTACCAAAGGAAACTACCAATAGCACGATGTTCCCTAGCAATAGCGCCAGAAAAGTATCTTGATGTCTCCCAAGTGAAGATCTATTGTAGTAACTTTCAATAAGAAAATGTTGTCGAACCCACGAGGAGATGAAGGTATTGGTTAGTAAGTCTAACAAGTAAAAATAGAAGATTCAAAGGTTTGTGTTTTGGAGTTTATATTTTGTAGAAAAGTAAATTATCATAAGGTAAATGCAAGTAAAGTAAATGCTCTTTTTTAGAAAAAGTCCAATCTTCTATGAGCAAGAGGACAAGCTCAAGTATGTGTTATTATATGTGACAATCATTCCTGAGGGCAACATGGATTTACTTAGCATAGATATTTCTACAACAACATGTAAGTATCTTGTCAAGCTTTATTCTCCTTTGATGGAGCCTAAAATAGGTACATCAATATACATGAACAAGCACACCCCTTATGATTAGTCCTAAGGACATTTTCATGAGCAATAAAAGGATTCATTAAGACATAAAGTCCAACCAGATCATAAAGTTGTAAGGTGCCCACTATAAAAAACCCTTAATACAACATCAAGACTCAGGACACGGTTTATGTAATTCATTATGTCGTTACTCTCTTAATTACACTAAGGTGCAGCCCTGTGATCCCATATAGGTGAAGTAATTTGAAGTCGACATTCGCATATCACCATCATAGAACCACATAAAATATTAAAACTTAACGAAATACTCATTGCATACTATATGAAAATCATAGCCAATTCATCCTATGCCCTCAGGAACATGGGTAACTACTCACAACAGTGAAACATGACACAAATCAGAGGTGTATGGAGTACAACACAATATGAAATTATAACTTCACCACCAGATAATTACAAGTTACCAAGTATAATCATGAACAAAGCAATAAAATAATATCCAGGGTTTAAGTTGATCACAAACTGCAAGGGGGGCAAGTTGGATCATCGAGATGGAGATGGTTCTGATGTTGGGGATGATGGAGATGGCGATGGATAAGCCCCCATACGCCAAGAAGGAGTGGTGATGATGGCTTCGATTTCCCCCTCTCTGGAGGCCTCGTAGAAGCAGTATTTGCCCTCTCCCCGAGTAGGAGAAGACATTTGCCTCTACCACCGCCACTATAAATCGTGGAAAAAATATGGTGTAGGTTTTTGGGTGATACGGAGCCATCTATAAAAATGGGGGCCGAGATGATGGTCGAGGCCCAAACGAGCCCTGGTGGTATAGCCTACGAGTGGGCCCATGCCACCTGGCCTCGTTCGGCCCTCGTGGCTCCCCTCGTCTGCTTCCAATGTCCATTGTACTTCTCGTGATGAAAAACTTCCATGGTATTTTCCCTTGAATTAATTGGTGTCTAGAAAGTCCTTGAAAAAGTAAAATATGAAAAAGGAGGTTTTTGTCTCCTAGAAATTAAATACAAAACAAGAGACTTTGTACGAAAGTCTAATAAATCATCTAGAAATTGCATAAACAATGATATATCAATGCCAATACAATATAAACTAGTCCTATATGTGGATATTATGATGATGGAAAATGCAAGTACCAGTTATTATAATGATGTTTTGTGCCGCCATGTGTGAGTAGTTCCATTTGTTCCCTGAGAGATGGAGAAACCCTAGCACCATCATGGATTGAAATAATATTTTCTTGTTCTTACTTTTATAAAGGTGTAGTAATGTTCTTCATGACATTATGCAAACATCGATTACATATTATTTCCCTATGGGGATATGATATGAAGGAGGTTGTCGTTGGTGTATATATACGGTGAAGTTTAGTGGGCATAGAAGTGAAAAAAAATACACCACTCTCCTTTTCTAAGCATTCAACAAGGGAGTAATGAAGATCCAAGTGTTTATCTCCATGTCTAAGAGGTGTGAATCAACAATAATAAGAAAATCTAGAAAATGTGGGTATGACTAAAATGATATTTTTATGTGGTACCTTCGTAGAGGGATAATATTTCCAAGCACAACCGTGTAAAACAAAAATGGCATGGTTTTGTAACCATAATAAGACAGTTAAGTATTTATTATTCTATTATAAGTCTACTCGTTCTATATGGCGAGTCCTCTAAGTAGCTTCTAGCTTTTATCCGGCACATAGTGTTTCCAATGTTTTTATTAATTGGTTAGATGGAATTGATCACAATGTAAGATTTATAATTTTGGTGTGAGTGATTTGTCATAACATTGTCACTTTGGCTATGTAGGAACACATGGTTTTAATGGTAAGAATTCTTATCTTATGCAGGTCATCTACTAGTGTACTCATATGCTCTGTTTGCGGTCGTATTTGCAATATGTGGAAAGTCACGACTTGTTTATGGAGGTATATGCATTGTTGTAGGATACAGTGAGGGATATTTTTAACCCACATTGATGACAATGTGATCTAAGGATTGGGCCTGCAACTTCTTAGGAGTTTTTAAATCTTGAATTAGATCATATTGCATTGGGTACCCTAAGGAAACAATTGGGTATACCTTCTACCATAGATCAAAGGCAAGATCTTTGTAGCTAAGAATGGATCCTTTCTAGAGCAGGAGTTTCTCTCAAAAGAAGGGAGTGGGAGCAAAGTAGATCTAGACAAGGTTGTCGAACCTTCTCTTGAATTGGAGAGTAGCGTGATGACTGCAAGTGCACAGATCAATTGTAGCTAGTTTCGAAGTAAAGATATCGAACCCACAGAGAGCTATTGGTAAAGGTCTTTATGCCCCTTGTTTCTATTTACCAAAGGATACTTATAAGCTTCCTTTGATGTCAAGTAAAGGGTGTTTGAAAGGTTTATGGTTGTTTGCAGAAAAGTAATTAAAATAAGTAAAACGAAAAGAGTAACAAGTTTGTATGAAAGTGTGGTTGAACTTAGTAGGGATAAACGTTCTCGGGGATGTAGGATACACCACTAGCATGGATAGTCGTTATTAATAATCAAGATAACATACTTCTTGTGTCATGAGATGTGTGGAGAGAGCTCCATAATAAGATGTTCACTACAAGGCTCATAGGAGGTAACTTTGTTGAGCCAAGAGCGAGGTCACCTCTAAATAAACATTGTGATGTCTGAGAGCAGTCACCCATACAAACCACCACAATTAAGGGTTTCCCCGTGGATATTGTAATTAGATTAGGGAGTCCCTCTTTTATCCTCCTTTGACCGTGTAGGTTATGAGCCGGCGCCATCTGTCACGGGGCCATTCCGGGTACGATCCCAAGACACGTCCAAATGATTTCTCCCTCCCTTTAGTCCCAAGGTAAAATGATATGTGGCCTACTACACATATTATCTAAAGAGAGAGATCAAACACAAATCATAGATCTATCATAGACTGGCAAGTCATATGGACACAAGAATAGATCTTATTACAAATTCATAATGGTGCTAGGGTTTCTCCATCTCCCCAATAACAAAGGAACTACTCACACATGGAAGAAATCAACAACATCATCGTAATCAAATGAATGGGTGTAAGATCCCCCCTTATTAAAGGAAAAGATCCCTGTGATTGCAATGCTAGTCCCTGGATCAATGCTAGCATCCACAGTTTAAGATGAAGTACACAGATACAAAGGTCGTTTATTACAGTCATTCCAGAGATAAAACATAGTCTTTTACAACTCATGGCCAAAGGCCTAATACAAGAGTTTAAGGAATAAGTAAATAAACATAAGTCTTCATCTTCATGTGCCACATGCAAGCATGTTGAGTGTAGACTCATGACTCCTAATCATCATCAGAGTAACCTGCAACATTACAAGTTACAGCCACAGAGGGTCAATACTTTGGAATAGTATTGGCAAGTGATACCTTAGTATATTTAAGTGGTTTATAATACTATATGCATTTGGCTGGTGGAGCTTAGGCTTGCATTGCTCAAAATAGGTTTTTCCTTAACTTTTGAAAACACTAAGTTTTGCTTTGCACAAAACACCCAAGGCATCTACCAATCAAAGACTGAAGATCCACTCAGGGTATCTACCAATCAAAGGCTGAAGATCCTTTTAACCCTTGTTCACCCACAAGTTTTATTTTGAAATTGGAGTGATGAGATTCTTGATTGCTTCCATGTCTTGATGCTCAAATTGTCCTTTACCAGGGACATGGCTAAGTACTTAGGTTTTACACTCTGCAGAGGTGGTGCACTTTCCCCACAAGACTTGGTTTCCCAAGACAAGATCCTTCAGAAGCCTTTCCTTAGTCAAATGGACGCGCTCCAACCTATCATTCCCTCTACCACCAACTGTCCAAGAGACTAAGTTCTAGCAACCTAAGATCATGGCAGAGCCCATAATGCCAAGTGGTTGCACTTGAAGCTTCTCAACATTTGACATCTCAAATCTCTTTGTTTCCTAGGTGGCCATCCACAAGTGAGATACACCAAGGTAAACCATAGACATGGGCCTTGTGAACCACTCAACCAAAACCACCAAGCAAGTCCCATTCCACCCAGGAGATTCATTAACTTAGTTGTTTTATTAATCAAAAACATAAGTCCTCAGACTTAGAGATTTTTCCATAGTGTGAAAATATAAACCACCCTTGTTTTCTAGTAGCTAGGCTAAGCATGGTAGTATTAGGAATCTTGACTTAGGTAGTTTTCACTAAGGTTTCACCTAATAGGTTTTCCCATAGCATAGTTTATACTTAGCAAAAATTCCATGCAAGACCTATACTTAGAAAATAATACTAATGCATAAATAAAATATAGGAATGGAATATTCATGATGATATCACTTGCCTTGGTAGTGTGGAGAGTAGCACTCGTCACAATCACAATCACTAGCAAAATCTACACACAAAGTTGTAGCACACAATTACACACAAATATATACAAACAAAGATATTATGAATGCATGCATGAATCTACTAAGTGGTGATTTTTTTGAAAATTCTACCAAGCAAGTGCGTGCTTACAGAATCTAAAAAAGTCATAAAGTAACCAAGACAAACTTAATTAACCCTAAAACAAGATACTAAACTAAATCTATACTCAAAAGGCCTCAAACAAGTTTCTGCAATTTAAGCCAAACTAATGGTTACTATTTGCTAAACAAAAAGGATAGGCAGAAAGGTCTTGTTTTTCTGAATCCAACGGTATAAAATTTGCAAAATTCCAACGTGGCATTCAAAAGTTATAGGCATTTGAATTTGGATCAAAATTCTGGTTTTAAATCTATTTTCAGATCTAACCCTAGCCACGCGTCAATTTCTTATTCGTCCGTACCGGTTCACGCGGATCAGTCGCTGTGGAGCGTTAGATCTAAAGTGGATCGTGCGGTCCAGAGGACATACCTCTTCGGTGTTACGTGAACTAATCGTGAGCGCCAGATCTAGATCGAACGGTTCCTATTGACCTGGCCAGAAACTGGCAGCGGAGCGGTGGCTACCGGCGGCGGAACGGTCGGTCGACGACGGAGGCGACGCTACAGGGGGTGAGTGAGAAAGAGGAGTAGCTCACCGGGCTTAGGGGGTCACGGTGATGCTCGTCGTACTCGCGGTTGGTCAAGGGGCGCTCGGGGTTATCCTAGATTGCTCGCCGGAGTTGCTGTGGGCGGCGGTTGGCTCTGGTTGCTGTCGAGGACGAAGCTGTAGATCACCCCAAGGCAAAACAACGACGCGGTTAGGTTCACAGTGTCAAGGCGAAGTCGTGTGCATGAACGGAAAGGCGAGGGGCGGTCTGGGCTTACCACTAGAGTTCACCGGAGTTCGTGCAGAAGACGGTGGCGGCCAGTCGACGATGTTGCCGGAGCTATGGTCCATGCGAGAGCAAACGAATGGTGTTAAAAGAAGCGCAGAGGTTCACTGAACTAGTTTGCAAGAACGAGAGGCAGAGGGGAGCTCAGAACTCACCGGAATTCGCCGGCGCAGTCGTCGGAGACGGCGGGGCTACAGAGGGTAATGCTCGCAGCCTGGTGGCGCTCTGGGTTCGGGGTTTGAGGGAGAAGAGAGAGGGGGCAGAGGGGATTCTTATAGCCTGGTCACGAGCGAGAATTACTCGGCCATTTAATTGAATTAACGCCGCGGATTAAACACAGAAAACGCCCGCGTTGATTTGGGGATGAACTGGTCGTGCGGGGGAGATGATGCTAACGTGGAGGAGGCCCGCTTGTCAGCGAGGTGCGCGAGGTGGTAGTGGGGTCTGGCTGTCAGCGACTCAACGCTTGCGCTCGCGAGTGAGAGAAGAAAAAGGAAGGTCCCCGGGTGGGCTTGCTGGGCTCGATCCGCTGCTGGGCTAGAATCCTGGTGCTCGGCCTTTTTCATTTGAAAAATCCTTTTCTTTTTCTAATTTCATTTTCTGGAATGAATTTGATATGAATTCAAATTCTTTTGAATTCAAACAAATTTGGGACTCTTTGTAGGGTTCTTTGGTTTCAAAAACGAGTCAGATGACCATGTGGTTACTAGCAAGGGCTTGGTCAAGTTTAGGTTTTGAAATAAACAGAGTCTTTGTCTCTAGTTTGAAAATGTTTGAAATAGGGTTTTGAAAATATTTCTAAAATGGAAACTTGGGTTAATTGCTATACCTAATCATTCCAACCATGGAGACAAGCAAACAAGTTCATAGACAATCAAATCTCAAATGGTGATGGCCAATTGAGACAATTTGCCCACATGAAATCATAGCCTAAGTTTATGCATCTAAATGATTTTGAGAAAAACCCTATATGAATGAAAGATGCAAGGATGATATGAATGAGTTTTGAAATATGATTTTTGGGATGTTAAGTGCACCACCTCTACAGAGTGTAAAACCTAAGTACTTAGCCATGTCCCTGGTAAAGGACAATTTGAGCATCAAGACATGGAAGCAATCAAGAATCTCATCACTCCAATTTCAAAATAAAACTTGTGGGTGAACAAGGGTTAAAAGGATCTTCAGCCTTTGATTGGTAGATGCCCTGAGTGGATCTTCAGTCTTTGATTGGTAGATGCCTTGGGTGTTTTGTGCAAAGCAAAACTTAGTGTTTTCAAAAGTTAAGGAAAAACCTATTTTGAGCAATGCAAGCCTAAGCTCCACCAGCCAAATGCATATAGTATTATAGTCCACTTAAATATACTAAGGTATCACTTGCCAATACTATTCCAAAGTATTGACCCTCTGTGGCTGTAACTTGTAATGTTGCAGGTTACTCTGATGATGATTAGGAGTCATGAGTCTACACTCAACATGCTTGCCTGTGGCACATGAAGATGAAGACTTATGTTTATTTACTTATTCCTTAAACTCTTGTATTAGGCCTTTGGCCATGAGTTGTAAAAGACTATGTTTTATCTCTGGAATGACTGTAATAAACGACCTTTGTATCTGTGTACTTCATCTTAAACTGTGGATGCTAGCATTGATCCAGGGACTAGCATTGCAATCACAGGGATCTTTTCCTTTAATAAGGGGGGATCTTACAGATGGTATCAGAGCACTGTGTTGCCTGTAGGATTATGACCCTAGGATTGGAAACCACTAAGGAATTTTTTTTACTTCTTCTACACTTGTCTATTCTTCTCGTAAACTTTTCTAATCTTCTCATTCTCATCTCTATTTGTAGATGAACTCCATCAACGAAGCCGTGAAGAGAGGACCACTCATGACCATGACCTTGGAGTGTGAGACTGAGTTTCCCAAGATTCTCAAGGATCTCATGGAGACAATGGGAGCACATGGTGCAGCCGTGTACAAGGGCTTTCCAGTGATGGAGTATGGAGTGGAGTATTGGTGGGTGCAACTTCACTTGTACAAAAACAAGGAAGACAACCACAAAGAAAAAGGCTTCTGCATGTACACCAACACTTTTATGCACACCACATTCTTTGAGTCAGCAAAAGAAGCAGCTTGGAAGACTGTCAAGGAACTAAGTGCTAGAGTCAAGTGCAGGATGCTCAACCTCCAAAAAGACTTAGAGAAAGAGAAGGAACATACCCAAGAGTTGGAAGTCACCAACCAATCCTTAAGAGGAGATATTATAGACTTAGTGATAGAAGCATGTGAACAAGATAGGGTGATTGCCACTAGGAACATTGTGTTAGCCACCAGATCCAGTGAGATAGGATTGTAAGCGCACTTCATTAGTTGGACCACCACCTATCACCTTATTTTCCAAAATGATACCTTAAATAAGTCTGAACCTTGGTAGATGTAATGGATTCTTGTATGCATGACTTGTGTGATTTGTGTGTTCCAAGAATGTGTGTGAATGTTGACTTGATTATCTTAAATTGTGTTGTTCTAACTTTTTCAATCTTATAAATAGATGCCTATTGCCATCAGCACTGTTGAGGAGTTCCAGGCTACCCGTTTTGGTCCTCGTATCGTAGAGCTTACTACTTTACTCGATCTCCCTCTTCCTATCATTACGGTGCACCCACTCACCAAGTTTGAGAGGAAGGACCTCTGGGGCTTCAAGGTGAACCAGCCAGGACGCCAAACTGAGCCTACTACGGAGGCCATCGTCTTCAAGCTCATGCACGATGACAGGGAGAGAGGCATGGAGGTTGTCATGCAGGATCTGATAGGACGACTGTTAGGCCGTCACTCCCGACAGGTTAGAGGCACTCACTTCCACGCCTTCGGAAGGCGTGATGATGACGGAGAGTCCATCGACTTTGAGGACGACTCGAGGGTCACAGCAGAGCCGATACGCCTGTACCTACAGGACTTAGAGACTCTTATTAGGGACGTGGATACCGATAGGACCAACGTCATGCTTAGTAATGACGAGCTCCAGGTGCAGCTTCGCGAGAAGGACAAGCTCTTCGCGCAGCAGGACGAGATAGTCAAGGAGATGGAGGCAAAGTTCGAGGCCCAAGACCGTAAGTTCAAGAGTCAAGAGAAGCGTGTCCAGGATAGGAACAAGAGGATTCGTGATATGACCGAGGAACTGCAGTCCAAGGACTTCGAGTTAGAGCAGCAGCAGACAGTGATTGAGAGGCTTCGTTCCCAGAAGAGGGCTCTCAAGGCCAAGATCGACTCTTTGACCACTACCATCTAGGAGAACAAGACCGCAATGGAGAACGCAGGTCTTACCTTTGTCGAGGAGGAGATTGAGGCTGACGAGTAGATTTGACTACTCAGTTATTTTATTTACCGCACTTGTTATTTGTGAACTTATTATTGGACCATCCGACATGTGGATGGCTTGCCACTTGCGTGTTTTTACTTTGAGACTTTTGTTATCTTGTTGTTGAGTTTTATCCTCATGTTGCTTGCTATGTGTCTGCTTGTGTAATGTATTGTGCATAAATCATGTAAGGGTATCTTATTCTTATCTCTATATGAATAAACCACAGATGCCTCCCCGTCGCGCAAACCCCAACCCCAATCCCAACATTACCCCGTAAATGCAACAAATGATGAATGCGCAGACACAGCTTATGCAAATGATGACGACGTTCATCTAGAACCAGAACAACAACAACCCCAATAACAACAACAACCCCAATAACAACAACAACAACAACAATAACAACAACAACAACAACAACCCTCCAGGTTTTGATATGCTTACCAGATTTCTGCGTCTGAGGCCAGCTAAGTTTTCAGGATCGACTGATCCCATGGTGGCCAATGATTGGCTACGTTCTGTGAACAAAGACTTAGTGACTGTGGGCTGCACAGATGCTGAAAAAGTCAGGTTCACGGCACATCTGTTGGAAGGACCAGCCGCCGCATGGTGGGACAATTTCCAGATCACCACACCTATTGATGAGGTGACTTGGGCTATCTTTGAAGATGGCTTTCGTACTACTCATATCTCACCAGGAATGATGAGCCTGAAAAAGAAAGAGTTTCACAACCTGAAGCAGCGCCACCATAGCGTGGCTGAATATATTGAAGAATTCAACAATCTGGCGCGCTATGCACCGGATGAGGTTGACACTGATGCCAAAAGGAAGGAAAAGTTTCTGGAAGGCTTGAATGATGAGCTGAATCTGCATCTGTCTGTGGCATATGTACCAACTTATCAGTTGCTGTGTGACAAGGCTGTTATTGTGGAGAATAAAATGAAGCAAGTCGAGAGTAGGAAGAGGAAACACACCGACAAGCACAGCTCGGGATCGTCTCATAAACGATCTCACTATGATGATAGTGTCAGCTCAGGTTCCCACAAGCATGGGAAGTTTAACAAGAACCACAACCACAACCGTCATGACAACAAGCATCATCGCAGTCATGACAATGATAAGTATAAGAATCACAAGAGTGGACATAAGAGCCACCACAGTGGAAGTGGAAGTGGAAGTCAGCCTAAGAGGGACATCAGTCAGGTTGAATGCTTCAAATGCAAGAAGCTGGGGCATTATGCTAATGAGTGCCCTGAGAAGAACGTTGAAGGACCTAACAAGCCAAATCCTTTCCAGAAAGGACAGGTCAACCACATCAATGTGGAAGAGGTCTATGAAGAGCCTGATACTGTTGCTGGTAAGTTCAGACTCAATTCCATCTCAGCATTTGTACTCTTTGATACTGGTGCATCTCATTCATTCATATCAAAAGCATTTGTTGATAGAAGCGGGTTTGCATCTGAAAACATTGGGTGTCCGATAAAAGTTAGCTCTCCGGGAGGAGATATGATAGTGAGTCTTGGATGCCGGGATCTAATAATAGAGATCGGAAAACATAAGTTTCCAGTAAACCTAATAATCCTGAATTCCCAAGGATTGGATGTAATTTTGGGAATGGATTGGATGGTTAAGTATGAGGGAGTACTAGATTGCGCAAATCGTACAGTTTCACTCACAACCCCTGAAGGTAAGAGGATAAAATTTAAGTCCAATTTTAAATCTAAAGGGAGTAAGCTGAATTCTCTTAAGGGGGTTAGCATAGACAGTGTGCCAATTGTGTGTGAGTATCCGGATGTGTTTCCGGAAGAGTTACCGGGAATGCCACCAGATAGAGATGTGGAATTTATAATAGATTTGGTACTAGGTTCTAGACCAAGGGCAAAGAGGCCTTATAAAATGTCAGTTGATGAACTTAAGGAACTCAAGAAACAACTTGGAGAACAATTGCAGAAAGGATTCATCCAGCCAAGTTCTTCATCTTGGGGAGCTCCAGTTTTGTTCGTAGAAAAGAGAGATAGAACTCAAAGATTATGCATAGATTACCGTTCTCTCAACGAGGTAACCATCAAGAACAAATATCCTTTGCCAAGAATAAATGACTTGTTTGATCAGCTAGAAGGAGCTTGTGTGTTCTCGAAGATTGACCTTCGGTCAGGCTATTTTCAACTCAAGATAAGAGAGCAAGACATACCTAAAACAGCATTCACCACCAGGTATGGATTGTATGAGTACACTGTGATGCCTTTTGGATTAACCAACGCACCGGCGTACTTCATGAATATGATGAACAAGGTGTTCATGGAATTTCTCGACAAGTTCGTTGTCGTTTTCATCGATGACATCTTAGTCTACTCCAAGAGCAAGGAAGAGCATGAAAGACATCTACGCTTGATACTTGAGAAACTAAGGGAACATAAGCTTTATGCCAAATTCAGCAAGTGTGAGTTTTGGTTAGAGGAAGTTGGATTTCTTGGTCATGTCATGACAAAGGATGGAGTGGCAGTTGATCCCGCTAAAGTTTCAGCTGTGACAGAATGGGAATCTCCTAAGAACATAAAAGAGGTTCGTAGTTTCCTTGGTTTAGCAGGTTACTACAGAAGATTCATTGAAAAATTTTCTAAGGTTGCTAAACCAATGACAGAATTGTTAAAGAAAGATAAGAAATTTGCTTGGTCTGAAGGATGTGAACTCAGCTTTCAAGAACTAAAGAAGAGACTTGTGTCAGCACCTGTTCTGTGCCTACCAGATTTGGAAAAGGATTTCCAAGTGTATTGTGATGCTTCGCATCAAGGATTAGGTGCCGTACTTATGCAAGGCGGGAAAGTTGTGGCTTATGCCTCGAGACAACTCAAAACTCATGAAGTAAACTATCCTACTCATGATTTAGAGTTAGCCGCTGTTGTCCATGCACTCAAAACATGGAGACATTACCTTTTGGGAAAACGATGTGAAGTATTCACCGATCATAAGAGTTTGAAGTATATCTTCACCCAGAAGGAAATCAATATGAGGCAAAGGAGATGGCTAGAACTTATCAAGGATTACGACTTGAGTTTGCAATACCACCCCGGTAAAGCAAATGTAGTAGCAGATGCTCTAAGTCGTAAAGCGTTTGTAAATGGTCTTACCAAAGGTAAATTGCCAGATGACTTGTGTAAGCAATTCAAGGAACTCAGGTTGGAGATTGTGCCTGAAGGACATCTCATGTCTTTGGAAGTTCAACCCACTCTGTTGGATAAGATTAAAGAAGCTCAAAAGACGGATAAAGAAATCGAAGAGATTAAGGAAAGGAATAGCCAAGGGAAAGCTAAAAGTTTCCATATAGAGGAACAAGGTACTTTATGGCACGGGAAACGTATTTGTGTTCCACAAGATCCGGAATTGCGGAAACTGATTCTACAAGAGGCCCATAACTCTCCATATTCTATTCACCCGGGAAACACCAAAATGTACATGGATATGAAAGAAAGATTTTGGTGGAACAATCTCAAAAGAGACATCGCCGAACACATTGCTTTGTGTGATGTGTGTAGTAGAGTGAAAGCGGAGCATCAGAAACCAGCAGGTTTGCTTCAACCAATGCCTATTCCTGAATGGAAGTGGGAAAATATTGGTATGGATTTCATTACCGGATTACCAAGGACCCGGTCAGGGTATGATTCCATATGGGTAGTAGTGGATCGCCTAACTAAAGTGGCTCATTTTATACCCGTAAAGACAACTTATACCAGTGCCAAGTTAGCCAAAATCTACATGAGCAGAATAGTATGCCTTCACGGTGTGCCAAAGAGCATTGTATCTGATAGAGGAACTCAGTTCACTTCTCACTTTTGGAGACAGCTTCATGAATCTTTAGGAACAAGGTTGGAATTCAGCACTGCTTTTCATCCTGAAACGGATGGACAAACAGAAAGGACTAATCAAATTCTTGAAGACATGTTGAGGGCATGTGCCCTAGACTATGGAGCAAGTTGGGATGAAAGTCTGCCTTACGTAGAGTTCTCTTACAACAACAGTCACCAATCTAGTATTGGGATGGCACCATTTGAGTTTCTATACGGAAGGAAGTGTACCACCCCATTGCTATGGAATGGTGTGGGAGAAAGAAGTTTGTTTGGACCAGATCTTATCAAAGACGCCGAAGAAAAAGTCAAATTGGTTAGGGACAGGTTGAAGATAGCCCAGTCTCGACAGAAAAGCTACGCAGATGCTAAGCATAGAGAAGTCACCTACGAAGTTGGAGATAGGGCTTATCTTAGAGTATCACCACTTCGTGGAGTGAAGAGATTTGGAGTCAAAGGAAAGTTAGCACCAAGATATGTTGGACCATTTAACATTCTAAGTCGCAAGGGAGAAGTTGCATATGAAATAGAATTACCAGCATCCTTGTCAGCAGTCCATAATGTTTTTCATGTGAGTCAACTTAAGAAATGTCACCCAGAAATGGAAGAATCATCTTTGAAGGATACCATACCTTTGGAGGAAGTTCAACTAGAAAGTGATCTCACCTATGAAGAAAAGCCTGTCAAAATTCTCGAGACCGCAGAAAGAGTCACAAGGACAAAAACTATCAAGTTTTGTAAAGTACAATGGAACCATCATTCCGAAGAAGAAGCAACATGGGAAAGAGAAGATGATCTTCGGAAAGACCACCCTCACCTATTTGCTAGCCAATCCGAATCTCGAGGGCGAGATTCATTTTAGGGGGGTTAGATTTGTAACATCCCAAAAATCATATTTCAAAACTCATTCATATCATCCTTGCATCTTTCATTCATATAGGGTTTTTCTCAAAATCATTTAGATGCATAAACTTAGGCTATGATTTCATGTGGGCAAATTGTCTCAATTGGCCATCACCATTTGAGATTTGATTGTCTATGAACTTGTTTGCTTGTCTCCATGGTTGGAATGATTAGGTATAGCAATTAACCCAAGTTTCCATTTTAGAAATATTTTCAAAACCCTATTTCAAACATTTTCAAACTAGAGACAAAGACTCTGTTTATTTCAAAACCTAAACTTGACCAAGCCCTTGCTAGTAACCACATGGTCATCTGACTCGTTTTTGAAACCAAAGAACCCTACAAAGAGTCCCAAATTTGTTTGAATTCAAAAGAATTTGAATTCATATCAAATTCATTCCAGAAAATGAAATTAGAAAAAGAAAAGGATTTTTCAAATGAAAAAGGCCGAGCGCTAGGATTCTCGCCCAGCAGCGGATCGAGCCCAGCAAGCCCACCCGGGGACCTTCCTTTTTCTTCTCTCACTCGCGAGCACAAGCGTTGAGTCGCTGACAGCCAGACCCCACTACCACCTCGCGCACCTCGCTGACAAGCGGGCCTCCTCCACGTCAGCATCGTCTCCCCCGCACGACCAGTTCATCCCCAAATCAACGCGGGCGTTTTCTGTGTTTAATCCGCGGCGTTAATTCGATTAAATGGCCGAGTAATTCTCGCTCGTGACCAGGCTATAAGAATCCCCTCTGCCCCCTCTCTCTTCTCCCTCAAACCCCGAACCCAGAGCGCCACCAGGCTGCGAGCATTACCTCTGTAGCCCCGCCGTCTCCGACGACTGCGCCGGCGAATTCCGGTGAGTTCTGAGCTCCCCTCTGCCTCTCGTTCTTGCAAACTAGTTCAGTGAACCTCTGCGCTTCTTTTAACACCCTTCGTTTGCTCTCGCATGGACCATAGCTCCGGCAACATCGTCGACTGGCCGCCACCGTCTTCTGCACGAACTCCGGTGAACTCTAGTGGTAAGCCCAGACCGCCCCTCGCCTTTCCGTTCATGCACACGACTTTGCCTTGACACTGTGAACCTAACCGCGTCGTTGTTTTGCCTTGGGGTGATCTACAGCTTCGTCCTCGACAGCAACCAGAGCCAACCGCCGCCCACAGCAACTCCGGCGAGCAATCTAGGACAACCCCGAGCGCCCCTTGACCAACCGCGAGTACGACGAGCATCACCGTGACCCCCTGAGCCCGGTGAGCTACTCCTCTTTCTCACTCACCCCCTGTAGCGTCGCCTCCGTCGTCGACCGACCGTTCCGCCGCCGGTAGCCACCGCTCCGCCGCCAGTTTCTGGCCAGGTCAATAGGAACCGTTCGATCTAGATCTGGCGCTCACGATTAGTTCACGTAACACCGAAGAGGTATGTCCTCTGGACCACACGATCCACTTTAGATCTAACGCTCCACAGCGACTGATCCGCGTGAACCGGTACGGACGAATAAGAAATTGACGCGTGGCTAGGGTTAGATCTGAAAATAGATTTAAAACCAGAATTTTGATCCAAATTCAAATGCCTATAACTTTTGAATGCCACGTTGGAATTTTGCAAATTTTATACCGTTGGATTCAGAAAAACAAGACCTTTCTGCCTATCCTTTTTGTTTAGCAAATAGTAACCATTAGTTTGGCTTAAATTGCAGAAACTTGTTTGAGGCCTTTTGAGTATAGATTTAGTTTAGTATCTTGTTTTAGGGTTAATTAAGTTTTTCTTGGTTACTTTATGACTTGTTTAGATTCTGTAAGCACGCACTTGCTTGGTAGAATTTTCAAAAAAATCACCACTTAGTAGATTCATGCATGCATTCATAATATCTTTGTTTGTATATATTTGTGTGTAATTGTGTGCTACAACTTTGTGTGTAGATTTTGCTAGTGATTGTGATTGTGACGAGTGCTACTCTCCACACTACCAAGGCAAGTGATATCATCATGAATATTCCATTCCTATATTTTATTTATGCATTAGTATTATTTTCTAAGTATAGGTCTTGCATGGAATTTTTGCTAAGTATAAACTATGCTATGGGAAAACCTATTAGGTGAAACCTTAGTGAAAACTACCTAAGTCAAGATTCCTAATACTACCATGCTTAGCCTAGCTACTAGAAAACAAGGGTGGTTTATATTTTCACACTATGGAAAAATCTCTAAGTCTGAGGACTTATGTTTTTGATTAATAAAACAACTAAGTTAATGAATCTCCTGGGTGGAATGGGACTTGCTTGGTGGTTTTGGTTGAGTGGTTCACAAGGCCCATGTCTATGGTTTACCTTGGTGTATCTCACTTGTGGATGGCCACCCAGGAAACAAAGAGATTTGAGATGTCAAATGTTGAGAAGCTTCAAGTGCAACCACTTGGCATTATGGGCTCTGCCATGATCTTAGGTTGCTAGAACTTAGTCTCTTGGATAGTTGGTGGTAGAGGGAATGATAGGTTGGAGCGCGTCCATTTGACTAAGGAAAGGCTTCTGAAGGATCTTGTCTTGGGAAACCAAGTCTTGTGGGGAAAGTGCACCACCACTGCAGAGTGTAAAACCTAAGTACTTAGCCATGTCCCTGGTAAAGGACAATTTGAGCATCAAGACATGGAAGCAATCAAGAATCTCATCACTCCAATTTCAAAATAAAACTTGTGGGTGAACAAGGGTTAAAAGGATCTTCAGCCTTTGATTGGTAGATGCCCTGAGTGGATCTTCAGTCTTTGATTGGTAGATGCCTTGGGTGTTTTGTGCAAAGCAAAACTTAGTGTTTTCAAAAGTTAAGGAAAAACCTATTTTGAGCAATGCAAGCCTAAGCTCCACCAGCCAAATGCATATAGTATTATAGTCCACTTAAATATACTAAGGTATCACTTGCCAATACTATTACAAAGTATTGACCCTCTGTGGCTGTAACTTGTAATGTTGCAGGTTACTCTGATGATGATTAGGAGTCATGAGTCTACACTCAACATGCTTGCCTGTGGCACATGAAGATGAAGACTTATGTTTATTTACTTATTCCTTAAACTCTTGTATTAGGCCTTTGGCCATGAGTTGTAAAAGACTATGTTTTATCTCTGGAATGACTGTAATAAACGACCTTTGTATCTGTGTACTTCATCTTAAACTGTGGATGCTAGCATTGATCCAGGGACTAGCATTGCAATCACAGGGATCTTTTCCTTTAATAAGGGGGGATCTTACAATGGGTAAAAGTACGGAGATAGATCTAATGCAAACCACAATTGAAGCTAGAATTACAACAAGATCTAATAGATGAGAGATGGGGGTAATGGTGGTAATGGAGATGCAGTGGTTGATGATGAAAGGGATGATGCGTTATCCTCCAAGATCCATGAAGCATTTGGAATTTTGCCCCAACCAAGTTCCTCCTTCATATCGCTTTTAGATGTGTTTTTTCGTGATTTCTGGTGGCTGTGAATGTTGGATCTCCCTCTCGTCTTTGCCGGGAGAAAGTACTTGACGAGTCAATCATGATGACACACGGGACGGTTAGACGGTATGGGTGGGCTCTGCTCGTACCGACGGTCGTTATCGGTACTGGGTGCTGCTCCTCGCTTGGTATTCTCCCAGGTGCAAAGGTTAATCCATAAAATGACTTTTATCACTTAGAAATATCATATTATAACACAATATGGCAACCCCAATTGATATGTTCATATAAGACTTAGTGATTCAGGATCCTGTTAAAATAAGAACAAAATGCTGCGTGCAAACACGGTGAAATACAAAGATGCCTACTCTATTTATGCAAAAGCAAAAGGTAAAAAAATGCTTCGATTTTGGACTCATCATAGCGCAACACAGGAAGATGTTTTGTGGCATCTACACCAGCTAGAGATTAAGCTAATGATGATGATCATGAAGCTCCGGACAATCCTGCTACTCAAACTCGCGGATCAATAGGGAACTCGCTAATCCTAAATGGTACAAAAATCCTGTGATGAATGTCAAGTTGTTACACAATGATGAACTTGCAAACTATGAGGACGCGATGATAGGTCAGACTTCGGGAAATGGATAGAAGCTGTGAAATCAGAAATTGGATCCATGTACAAAAACTAAGTACGGACTTTCGTTGGCTTACCCAATGAGTGTAGGCCGCTGTGAACAAATGGATTTTAAGAAGAAAATAGACGTTGATGGTAATGTTACCGTCTATAAAGCACAACTTGTCGGAAAAGATTTTCAACAGATTCAAGGAATTTACTGTGATGAGACATTCTCACTCATAACAATGCTAAATTTTGTTAGGATTCTATTAGCAATTGCTACATTTTCTGATTATGAAATTTGGCAGATGGATGTTAAAACTACATTCCTTAATGACCACATTGAGGAAGACTTCTACATGGTGAAACCTGAAGATTTTGTGGATCCCAAGGATGCTAATAAAGTATGCAAACATTAGAGATCCATTTATGGACCGAAGCAAGCATCCTAGGGATGTAATCTTCAATTTTATGAGTGATTACCCACAACTATAGGGGGTGTATCGCCGTATTTTTGAGGGAAGTGAAACCCAATTTATTGATTCGACACAAGGGGAGCCAAAGAATATTTATAAGCCTTAACAACTGAGTTTTCAATTTAGCTACACCTAGAAACAATCTTGCTCACAGCAGTTTATCAGTAGCAACAGTTCTGTAGTAGCAATAGCAAAGTAATAGTAGTAGTAAAAGTAAAGACAATAGTAACAGTTGCAGTAAATAGTACGACTAAAGCGCTGTAGGCATAGGGATGGATGGACGGACGTTGCATGGACAAGATAATTCATATAGCAATCAAGATATAGGGCATTTTCAGATAAATAAGATAAAGCATCCAAGTACTAAATAATGATAGGCATGTGTTCCATATATAGTCATACATGCTCGCAATGAGAACTTGCACAACATCTTTTGTCCTGCCAGCCCATTTGCTGCGGGGCCTCAAGGGAACTACTGGCAATTAAGGTGCTCCTTTTAATAGAGCACCGGAGCAAAGCATTAACACTCCGTGAACACATGTGATCCTCACATCAAACCCATCCCCTCCGGTTATCCCGATTATTATCACTTCAGGGCCTTTGGTTCCGGACAACAATGTGTGTATACAACTTGCAGGTAAGACCATAAAAAATACTATCCTAACGAATCAATAACATGTTCAGATTTGAAATCATGGCACTCGGGCCCTAGTGACAAGCATTAAGCATAACAAGTTGCAACAAAGTCAAAAAGCACTAATAGTAGATACTAGGCACCATGCCCTAACAATATGATGCCATTACATGAACGATCTCATCCAATCCCTACCATCCCCATAGCCTACAACAGGGGATTACTCACTCATAGATGGGAGAAACATGGATGGTCGATGGAGAAGCGATGGTGATGATGATAGCGATGATCTTCTCCAATTCCCTGTCCCGACAGGGTGCCAGAATAGAGTTTCTGGTTCTGAATCACAAAATCTGGTGGTGGCAGCAAAGCGGAACTCTCTCTAGAAAAACATCGACCCCCCTTGGTTTTTAGGTTAAGAGGCAACTTATAGACGAAGAGGGAGGCTGAGGGGGTGACCGAGGTGGCCACACCACCCCCAGGCGCGGCCAGGCGGCCAGGTGGTGTGGGCCCCTCGTGGCCCTCCTACATCTCGTCTTTTAGCTCCGTGAGTTTTCTGGTGAAATAGGATTTTTGGCATATTTTCCAGGATTTTTCCCGATAGTTGATTTTCTGCACAAAAACTAGACACCAAGATAATTCTGCTGAAAACAGCGTCAATCCGTGTTAGTTGAATCCAAATCACACAAGTTTAGAGGAAAGACAATAGCAAAAGTGTTCGGGGAAGTAGATATGTTTTGGACGTATCAACTCCCCCAAGCTTAGCTTATTGCTTGTCCTCGAGCAATTCAGTTGAAAACTGAGTGCGATAAACAAAACTTTCACGAACACATTTGCTTCATAAGATGTATATATTCTCAGCATATGATCAACTACTTAGGCAATTCATCATAAAGAGCATGCAAATAAGTTTACTTAATAGTCATTGCAAGCTATGAAGAGATTCCAACTCAAAAATAATAAATAGCATGAAGCATAAACATAAGCAACATTGCAATGCTCATAAAAAGGTATGATAGAGTGGTATCTCGCTTGCCTTTGATTGAAGAGCACACATGCCAAGGCACCGCTGAAGTTCAAGTGAAGACTAGAAGTAAAGATATCAAAGATACAAGCATCAAAGTCATGACACAATTAATCAAGTTTTGAGACAAGCACATTACACTAAGAATCAGAACTATGCTCTCAAGAAAGTGCTCATAGAATAGGTGGTGACTCAACAATGGAACGAAAAGGTTTTGAAAAGTTTGAAAGGCTTCCAAATGCTGAAAGTATGGTACTCATTAGCTTTGAGCTCTCATTGCCCCTATCATAAGCATCTTTAAATGGTTAAGGTGAAAGTGAGGTCCAATACGAGTTATATGCTTGGTAGACCATTAGCTGGAAATCTCATGTCCCTTGAGTACGAGGGCCGCTCCTCATGCTACTCAACTTTAGTTACCGGTAAGTTCTTGTCATAGTAAATACATGCGTATCATAGAGAACTGCCAATGGGGTACCCCTTGCCAGATGATACAGAAGAATCCCCATATCAAAATGACAAGGCAACCAGACAATGAGCATCTCAGCAATCTTCTTATTTACCATGGGAAAATGGTGCTTTTTTTCTCTCTTTCTTCTTTTCTCATCATCTTTTTTTCTTTTCCTCAATAACTATCTCTCTCTTTTTTTATAAGAAGAATGCTTCATAGGTTGCTCATTATGGTTATGCTGCAGGTTTCCACCATGATTAGGCATGGATTAGACCAGCCGCCCAGGCGTTTCTCTAACACACATACATAACTCCATGGACTTACAAGCTCCCCTTTTATTTCACATCGACGACATATGTAAACAAAAGAGCATGATATTAACGGGGTATATATTTACAGGTGTTGAAAGCGTTCCCCGTGACAACACGGTTCTGCTAATCCCCAGCCTATAATTTGCAAGCATATAACTTTCATGGACAGTCACAATGGTTCAGGTTTATTTAGTGCAAGAAATAAAGTATGCCATCAAGTTCGTGAGAGCTTTACTAACTAACTTTCTCATAACAAGGAAACATTTTTATTCGGAAGAAAACAAGGCATACTTAAATATGCACGAAATAACAAATAATGCTAATAGGTAGGTATGGTGGATACTTTTGGCAATATTGGTTTTGGGGAGTTGGAAACACGAGTAGAGCTTATACTCAGTGCAAGTGAAGGCTAGCAATAGTAAGGGAGCGACAAACGAGAGAGCAATAACTGTCATAATCATGCTTGCAACAAAATATGACTAATCATGGCATGATAGTGATTCAAGACCCCTGAGGCAAAATAATTCATCGAGGCTTAACTAATTATTGTTTCAGTCATATGCATGCGTGAGCATGTGCCAAGTCAATTCAAGTGAAACATTCATAGGAGGATACCACAATGTCATACCAAGCTATGAATAGAGCAATGCAAGCAAACATTCATATGACATGCTACAAACCATTAGCAAGATGGAGATAATCATAAGAAAGCAAGAACTACTAAGCATCCATAAATAACATACGCCTTACATGAACAGACTAAGCATCCCCACAATGATGAGTATATGTACAAAAATGAAAAGAAATAGAGTTTGTTACCAGCCTCTTACCACACCTCAAGTTGTCATTAATCCTCATTATTGCCCTTCACTTGTGTGGCTTGAATAATAACATGAAACCAAACTCCACTGAGGAAAATATTTTTGGTGTTTTTGATTTTTAAAGGCAAAAATGAAAAGGAGGAACAAGCAAAGGGAAATCTTTTTGGGTTTTTGAATAATTAAGACAAAGCTAAAAGAAAAGGGCAAACCAAAGCCAAAAGAAAAAGAAGCAAACAAAGAGAAACAACAAAAATATTTTTGGTCTTTTTGTGTTTTGGAAAGCAGAAATAAAGAAAGAACGAAAACTAAAAAGAGAACGAAACATGGATATACAAAGTACCGACTAAAACATGATATGTAGATGAGTGTGATGTCGGTGTACCTCCCCCCAAGCTTAGGCTTTTGGCCTAAGTGGGTATCAATCCCAAGCTGGCCAAGATGGAGCGCCCCCGTAGTACGGCGAAGAGGTGCCCTCATCCTGGTACGATCTCGAGGACGCCCCAGCGTAGTGCACAGAATAGTCATAAGAGGGCACATCCCCCTGGTGCTGCCCATGGAAACCAAGCAAGCAGAGCTGCTCGTCCACCTCCTCCTTGGAATGCGACCATGGCCTCCTATAAATACTGAACAAAGTGTATTGTGGCAAAGGAATTTCCCTCTCGTCCCCGTCAGTAAACAACATCCTGTATACTAAACCCTCCATACTAGAGTCAGCAGTGACAAAATGATGTGTTTTCATAGCAGCAAGGTCAAGCCTTTGTGGTGTCAACACAGTGTCATTAGGATCCACAGAAAGTTCTAAAGCAGCAACCATGCGTGAGGCAATAATGCCCCCATAAATAGGTCCTCTAGCGGTTAAGCGGCAAGCAATGAGAGAACCAAGTTTATACTTAGTATCATTATTAAGTGCAGCAGCGAGGAAGGCCAAATGATAGTTAGAAATATTACTAGTGTTCTCCTTACCAAGAATGCTAGTGGCAAGACAATAAGCAAAATATCTAATAGCTGGGAGTTGAATGTTCCTTTTCTGTCCATGCTGAGTTGTGCGGTCATCGTAATTTTTCACACTTCGGTAGAGCTCCAGCAAATCAGCGGGTCGACTTTGGATCTTCTTCACTGTCCCAGTCATGCCTATGCCTATAATGCTGCAAAATCTTTCCAATGACATGGTAATAGGCTAATTACAAATTCTAAACGAAACAGTTGACTGATAAGGGGTGTTAGTGAAAATGAAACTCTCAACGAAAGTTTTGGTGAGCACGACATGTTGCTCACTCTCATCCTCCATATACGTGGTCAGACCAACCCTCTGAAAAAGTAGTAGGAAATCATCAAGGATCCCTGCAGCTTGCAAAAAGGCAAAACAAGGGAAAGTAGAAGGGTGAGCATCTCCTTCATTGCCAAAGCGTGGTGCAATAAGAGCTTCATTATATGATGGCCTAAACTGAGAGGCTGATCTTGAAGGCCTTGCCCTCCTGGGTGTGTCCCTCTCAAATATTTCTCCAAAAGTGTGGTTGTTCATCTTTGATATTCTGAAATTTAAACATCCATTATACAAGTGATTGCAAAGTGAATACATAATGAAGGGAACTACTCATAGGACTTGTAAGAAGCCTAAACATGCATCCAAACAATTTCTCTAAGCATTGAACAAGCTTACAAGCTCTCATAACCGGTCACCTGTAGCAGCAAAATACTCAAGATATAAACCACTAATCACAAATCTACTTGGACAAGCGCAGGAGTCACATACCGGAGAACAAATGCTCCAAATTTCAGCAGCAAAGATGGGCTGAGCAAGGAGATCGAAAAAATCATGGACAAGAACAGCAAGAACGCGATTTCGAGTAACGAGCTGGTGTTTTCTCAGGAGAGAGAAGGTAGTGGCAAGTGAGAGAGTGAGTGGAGGGCCAGGGGTGGCCCACACCATGGCTAGGCGCGCCCCTGGGGTGGCCGCGCCACCAGGTGGTGTGCCTGCCTGGTGGACCCCCTTGGGTCACTCTAGGCACTCTTCTGCCCCTTTTTCACGTAAAACTTTAATATGAATTTTCTGGAATTTTTCGAGACACTTTATTTTTTAGCAATTTTCAGGTATTGATGAATGATTTTCTGACAGAAAGATGTTTTCAGAATGCTGGAATAACAAAACAAAACTAAAACTTCAGAAGTTCTAAGACACTCTAATATGCAAGCAACTAGCAAAAGAAAAGTAAACTAGGCGAAAGCAAAAAACTAAAATGGATAAAATAAAAGTAAGCAAAGATAATCATGGTGAAAACATTGTTTTGTTCATTAAAATCCCTTTGTTAACAAGGTTGATCAGGTCTTGTTACCAAAACAATTTTATATGAAACAAAACTTTGTATTCCACTAATGATTATGTTACCTCAACCTTGATAGCAATGGTCCCAATCATAATAGTTTCATATTTTTCTCTTGGTATGGGACAATATATTTCTCCAACTTGGATGCCCTGAACATGTTCAATTGAATTTAAACCATAAGTCTTATCAATATTCTTGGGGAAATAGACAGTATGCTCCTTGTCATTAACATTAAAAGTCACCTTTCCTTGATTACAATTAATATCAGCTCCTGCAGTATTAAGAAAAGGTCTCCCAAGAATAATAGACATATTGTCATCTTCAGGCATTTCAAGCACAACAAAATCAGTTAATATCAAGCAATTATGAGCCACTTGAATAGGTACATCCTCACATATACCAATATGAATAGTAGTAGATTTATCATCCATTTACAGAGATATATCAGTTGGTTTTAGTTTTTCTAGTTGAAGTCTCTTATAGAGAGAAAAAGGCATAACAATAGCTCCTGCTCCCAGATCACACAAAGCAGTTCTAACATAACTATTTTTAATAGAGCATGGAATAGTTGGATCCCTGGGTCTCCAAGTTTCTTTGGAACCTTACCATTAAAGGAATAATTAGCAAGCAAATTCGAAATTTCTTCATTAGGGATCTTCCTTTTATTAGAGACAATATCCTTCATATACTTTGAATAAGGTGGTAATTTAATAGCATCAGTCAGAGGGATTTGCAAAAATAAAGGTTTCATCCACTCACAAAACTTATTATAGTGTTCATCTTCCTTTGACTCGTGTTTCTTATCAGGGAAAGGCATAGGTTTTTGGACCCAAGACTCTCTTTCACTACCATGCTTCTTAGCAACAAAATCTTCTTTAGTGTATTTAGTATTCTTAGTGTGCCATTCAGGTTCTTCTTCAACTTTTCTTTATCAGGAGCATCATTTTCTTCATTACCACTTTCAGTTTTAGCATCAGAAACATATATACTATTAGGATCTTTAGCAGGTTCAGAAGGTTCTACAATAGTTTTATGTTTCTTTTTCCTTTTGTTAGGAGTAGTACCACTATTTTCAGTTTGTTGAGAATCCTGCTCAATTCTTTTACGATGCCCCTCAGGATATAGAGGATCCTGGGTAGCAGCACCACTTCTAGTTCTAATTTCATAAGTATGTTTTTCTTTAGCAGCATTAAGTAGCAAGTCTTTTTGTACTTTAATAAGCTAATCAATTTGAGTTTGAACCATTTGGAAATGTTTAACAAGCATTTTAACATCATTAGATGTTCTTTCCACAATATCTTTCAATTCAATAATAGCTATAGAGTTTTCCATTAAATGGTTTTGCACCCTTTTACCAATTTGAAACAAACCTTCCAGGTACTTCAAAGACTTAAATGCTCTTTAATAGATGAAAATCAAAGGATTTCGAATTTTGTTAAAATTATCTTGCTTAACAATAAAAATATCAAATTCTTCTAAGGATTGATCAGGAGGTTTAGAGTAAGGAATATCACCTTCATCAAAATGTTGGAGAGAGTGTACCTCAATAGTGGATGAGTGGGAGATTGGCTTACATAATTCTTCTGTAGTAGGTAAATTCTTGACATCTGTAGCTTTAATTCCCTTCTCCTTAAGATATTTCTTAGCTTCCTTCATCACTTCATCATTTAGTTCAATAACTCCCCTCTTCTTCGATGTTGGTGTTGGTGTTGGCTCAGGCACAGTTAACTCAGGTGTAGTTGTCTCAGGTATAGTTGGTTCAGGAGGAGTCAAATCTTCATAATTCTTGCTTATTTTAGCCATTAATTCCTCAGCTTCTTTGGGAGTTCTATTCTCGAAACGCAATCAGCACAACTATCTAGGTATGTCCTAGATTCTTCAGTTAGTCCATTATAATATATATCAAGAAGCTCATTTTTAGGTAATGGACATCCAACCTATGCATGAATCAAAGAACAAAACCTTGCCCATGATTCAGGCAATATCTCTTTTTCTCCCTGTTTAAAATCAAAAATTTCCTGCAGAATAGCATGTCTAGCACTAGGAGGGAAATATTTCCGAAGGAAGGTACTAATCAAGCAATTAGGGCTATCAATAGATCCAGGAGGTAAATTATTAAACCAGGTTTTAGCTTCTCCTTTCAGTGAAAAAGGGAAAATTTTAGCAACAAAATAGGTGCGCGTCTTAATATCATCAGAAAATAAGCCACTCATGGTAGAAAGCTCAGTCATATGTGCTACAGCACTTTCATTCTTAGTCCCACAAAAAGGTTCTTTCTCAACAATGGTTATGTAAGAGAAATTAAGAGAGAAATAATAATCCTTGTCTTTAATGTTTATGGGAGATGTAGCAAACTTAGCATTAGGAGATAATTTAGGTCTAACAGTATGTTTCTCAAGAAGACTCTTAATAGCACTCCTATCACGGGTGTTTTGGCATTCTTTAATAAATTCATCAGTCATTTCTATATATCCGTCTTCAATATCATAGCTCTCTCTAGACTCAGGTGAACTGACAGGCGTAGTAGTGTTTTCATTAGGAGTTTCAGTATTTCTAGCTATAGTTCTAGCAATCGTAGAATCTAGGAAAGGACCTAATGAACCACTCTTATCAAGACAGTAGAAGAAGCATCATAAGTATCAGAAGTTTCAGATTCAGCAGTAGTAGCAGTATGTGTAGCATGTGTATGTGGTGGTGTAAGGAACTTACTCATAACAGATGGTGAATCAAGAGCAACAGAGGTGTTCAGAACCATACCTCTCCTTGTAGTGGATGGTAAAATAGGGACCTTGCCATCACAAGACTTACCCATGATGGATTGATGGCAGTGAACAATAGTGATTCCAAGTGAACTTGATAAATAAAGCTATGCTCCCCGGCAACGGCGCCAGAAAATAGTCTTGATGACCCACAAGTATAGGGGGTGTATCGCAATATTTTTGAGGGAAGTGAAACCCAATTTATTGATTTGACACAAGGGGAGCCAAAGACAATTTATAAGCCTTAACAACTGAGTTGTCAATTCAGCTGCACCTGGAAACAATCTTGCTCACAACAGTTTATCAGTAGCAACAGTTTTGTAGTAGTAATAGCAAAGTAATAGTAGTAGTAAAAGTAAAGACAGTAGTAAAAGTTGCAGTAAACAGTAGGATTAAAGCGCGGTAGGCATAGGGATGGATGGACAGGCGTTGCATGGACAAGACAATTCATATAGCAATCAAGACATAGGCCATTTGCAGATAAATAAGATAAATCATCCAAGTACTAAATAATCATAGGCATGTGTTCCATATATAGTCATATGTGCTTGCAATGAGAACTTGCACAACATCTTTTGTCCTACCAGCCCGTTTGCAGCGGGGCCTCAAGGGAACTACTAGCAATTAAGGTGCTCCTTTTAATAGAGCACCATATCAAAGCATTAACACTCGGTGAACACATGTGATCCTCACAGCAAAGCCATCCCCTCCGGTTATCCCGATTATTGTCACTTCGGGCCTTTGGTTCCGGATAACAATATGTGTATACAACTTGCAGGTAAGACCATAAACAATACTATCATAACGAATCAATAACATGTTCAGATCTGAAATCATGGCACTCGGGCCCTAGTGACAAGCATGAAGCATAACAAGTTGCAACAAAGTCAAAAAGCTCTAATAGTAGATACTAGGCACCATGCCCTAACAATCTGATGCCATTACATGAATGATCTCATCCAATCCCTACCATCCCCATAGCCTACAACAGGGGATTACTCACTCATAGATGGGGGAAACATGGATGGTCGATGGAGAAGTGATGGTGATGATGATGGCGATGATCTCCTCCAATTCCCCATCCCAGCAGGGTGCCAGAACAGAGTTTCTAGTTCTGAATCACGGAATCTGGTGGTAGCGGCAAAGCGGAACTCTCTCTGGAAAAACGTCGAACCCCCCCTTGGTTTTTAGGTCAAGAGGCAACTTATAGGCAAAGAGGGAGGCCGAGGGGTGACCGAGGAGGCCACACCATCCCCAGGCACGGCCTGGCCTGGCCCGCGTGTCCAGGTGGTGTGGGCCCCTCGTGGCCCTCCTCCGTCTCGTCTTCTGGCTCCACGAGTCTTCTGGTTAAATAGGATTTTTGCCATATTTTCCGGGATTTTTCCCGATAGTTGATTTTCTGCACAAAAACTAGACACCAAGATAATTCTACTGAAAACAGCGTTTGTCCATGTTAGTTGAATCCAAATCACACAAGTTTAGAGGAAAAACAATAGCAAAAGTGTTCAGAAAAGTAGATACGTTTTGGACGTATCAATGAGGTGCTCAAAGGGTTTGGATGTGTCCAAACCTATGGAAAAGCTTGTATCTACAAGAAAGTGAGTGGGAGCTGTGTAGCATTTCTAATACTATATGTGGATGACATATTTCTGATTGGAAATTTTATAGAACTTCTTGAAAGTGACAACAAGTTTTTTGAATAATAGTTTTTCTATAAAAACCTTGGTGAAGACACTTACATATTAGGCATCAAGATCTTTGGAGATAGATTGAGACACTTAATAGGACTTACAAAAAAGTACATACCTTGACAATGTTCTGAAGAAGTTCAGAATGAATCGGTCAAAGAAAGGATTCTTGCCCATGTTGTACGGTAATACATTGAGTAAGACTCAATGTCCATCTATGACAGATGAAATAGAAAATATCAGTAACATACCCTATGACTCGACCATAGGCTCAATCATGTATGCCATGTTGTGTACTGGACCAGATGTGTGTCATTATGTTAGTTTGACAAGTAGGTGCCAAAATGATCCAAGAGTAGAACAGTGGACAACAATTAAGAATATCCTTAAGTACCTAAACAGGACTAAGGAAATGTTTTTCATCTAGGGTGGTGATGAATATCTTGTTGTAAAGGTTAACATTGATGCTAGCTTTAACACCAATCTGGATGACTCAAAGTCTCAATATGGATAGTATTTATTTTGAATGGTGCAAAAATCAGCTCGAGGAGTTCTAAGCTAAGCATTATAGCGGCATCTTCAACTGAAGTGGTGTATGTAGCCGCTTCATAAGTGGCATAGGAGGCAGTTTGGATGAAGTACTTCATATCCGAACTAGGTGTGTTTCCTAGTGTGTTCGATCCCATGGGCCGTCTATTGCCATAGCTAATGTCAAGAAACCAAGGTCACACAAGAATTACAACCATATCAAATGTCGTTTTCACACTATTTGTTATTATGTCAAATATGGTGAAATAAAGATTGGCAAAGTACGTATGGATCTTAATGTCACATATCCATTGACTAAGGATCTTCCACGAGCAAAGCATGATCAACACCAAGTTTCCATGGGTGTTAGATTATACTGATGTAAATTAGATTATTGACTCTAGTGAAAGTGGGAGTTTGTTGTTGGGGGGATGACCCCGGGTAGGGTCGAGCCGGGGTATAAAGGCAATGTTAGCCGAGGTATGACAAGGTCAAAGCAGGAGCTGACCAAGTTACCTAAAGGCCAGCCGAGTTACGTCCGACTCAGTCGAGGTTGTCTTCACCCAACAAGACCTCGGCCGACATAAAGCGTATGTCGACACAAACACAATGTTACTTGTTCGTAGGTACCCTCGGGACCAAGTTAACCAGGTAGTAGTCAGGTTACTACTTGGCTTATAGGAGAAGGAAGGTATCTTCCATTGTCAATGCTTTTCTCTCTCCACTATAGAGAGAGTGCAGAAGATACAGAGAAGTACTAGCAGCACAGGCTGACAAAGGTGAAGTCACCTAACCGTTGCGGGTCGGGTGACACGGCGCCCAGAGGCTTACGCCAGGGGTTCAGAGAGGCTTACGCCATGAGCTCTGGGCGCCTTAAGAAGGTAAAAAGGGGAGCACCGCTTTGCCATTTTGGGAGGAGCATATTCCTAGAATATGCCTTCCACATATGCCCTAAGTGTAACCTGGCCACCCCTTTATAAGGTGCGCTCGAACCTCTAATGAGTGCATATTTGCATCATGTTTTATATTATTGTTTTGCATTATAGTGGTACGATCTTGGTATTTTATAGCGTCCGCACACACATTTTATGTCTATTTTCACCAGGATCAAGACAGATGATGGATACAATGGACACAATTCTTGGAGCAGTTGTATTGGGGAGAAAAGGAGTCAAAAACAACGTAAATCGCTTATTTGGGAAATATCAATAACACCAGAAGAAAACCCGAAGTGATCGAGGCATCCATAGGTTTAACGACCAACTATACAGCATGATTTAATTTTCTGGCCGTATAGTTGGCACCACCACCGCCTCCTCAAATAGTTTCACCCCGTGCAACTGGATGGGGGATACGACATACAGAACACCTAGAAATTGCTAAAAACCTCACCTCCAGAAGGAATCTGGAGGGGGAACTTGCCCAAGGGATCCATCTTTGCCCTGCGCAGATCTAGGAGGCCAAGGCATCAATCTTCATATTCATCAACCGCTGCACCACCATCATCTCCATCCATGCCATCTTCACCCCATCTAGATCTTGTTGTAATTTCTATACTCGTTGTGGATTTATACAAGAACTATCCATTTAAAATTGTTTCCATTACCATTGCCATGATGTTGATTGCCTCCATGTCTGAGTAGATCATTAGTTCTTGGGGAGATGGAGAAACCCTAGCATATGGTTAAGATAAGATAGAGATTATTATGTTATACATCATTATGTGTATGTGTTAATTGTCTTCATCTTGATGTTGGGAGTTGTGCACCTCCTTAATATTTGCCTCTTATGGGGACACAATGAAGGGGATTACTTGTTGGTAGAAATCAATATAATCTCCTTCCAAATATAATTAAGAGACACAATCTCCTTCTTGAAGTTAACATAGGCACCTATATCACCCAAAAAGTTCCTTCCAAATATAATTGGGCAAAGAGTGTCAGTTGGCATATCCACAACTAGAAAATCAATAGAAACTCCTTGTTGCCAATTGTGACAGTTGCATTGACAACTACTCCCTTTGGAATTCTCAGGTTTTTATTAGCTAACATAATTTTTATATCGGTATTTTCAATTGTAGTCGGTTCTATTTCTTCTTTTATTTCTAAGTAAAAATCATAAGATATAACATTAACTTCGGTGCCAAGATCACATTAGCCATAATGAGAGGTTTCTTTAAATATGCAGGGAAGAATAGGCTTACCCACATCTTTTACCTTTGTTTTACCTTCAACCAATACGGAAGTCTCTTCATCAAGTTAAACTATGTTACAGTGTGGGTACATAGCCATAATTTCTTCCTTGGTTACCTCTTCATCTTTGGTTTCTTCTAGATGTTCCACGACTTCTGGCATGCTTTCCTCTTCCCTCTTTTCCTGTACTGCTTTGACCTGCTCATATTCATAAATATGCTTTTGCACAGTGTTAGGGAAAGTCACTTCATATATTGGTTCTACGAAGGCCAGTGTTGATTCATCTTCTCTTTTCTTTTCTGGTTCGGGTGGTGGATCATACTTGACTGGACCCTCCTTTGGAGCTTTAATATGTTCTATAAAAGCTTTAACAACTTGCAACACAAGATCTGAATCTAAATAAAGTTCTTTTGATAATTCTTTAACATGGCCCTTTTTACTATAGTCATGAATACAGACATGCTCTATTTCTACGCGTCCTTCACTTCCTAGACCAAAATTCCATGAAACTCTATGATCACGAATTCTATTAAGTAAAGCCCAAGCTTTAGGTATAGGAAGATTCATAAAGGCTCCTTCCACGAAAGAGTCTAGTTCAATTTTATTAGGTTCAATTAAACCGCCATAAAATATATGTAGTAAATACCATTCAGGCAAATCATGATGAGGACATAGTCGTAGTAAATCTTTAAATCTAATATAAGCTCTTACTTGTCCTTCATTAGCATGATTCTTCCAAGTCATTATAAGACGCCTGATTCCAAAGCATTTTGATAATGGATAATATTTTGATAGAAATTCACAAGCTAGATTATCCCAACCAGTAGTGTCTTCAGGGAGTAGAGATCTATACCATGAGAGAGTTGTACTTGTCAAAGTTTGAATAAAAAGTTTAACCCTTACCTCATCGGTGGTATATCCCGTCAATAGAAAAGTGCCACATATATCTTTAAAACATGCAATATGCTCATATGGATCAGGATCTTCTTCATCTCCAGTAAATTGCTTCTTATGTAGAATACTAAGTAGTAGAGGATTTATTTCAAACCCCCTTGTCTTCTCATTGGAGTTGTCTATTTTATAAATATCATAGGGCTTCCCAAAGTGGTTGAGTGGGTTAGCACTAGTCATATGCTCAAACTCCATCATGTTGGTGAATACCTTTAACTCAAAACAAAATTTAGCAAGACAAAAATAAATAAGCAAAAAATAAAAGACCTACAACGCTTAGCTCCCCGGCAACGACACCAGAAAATAGCTTGATGACTGCAAATGCACAGATCGTTTGTAGCTAGTTTCGAAATAAAGATATCGATCCCACAAGGAGCAGGAGTCTGAAGTCTAATAACTCTTGAGGTAAATAATACAATAGAAATGCTACATAAAGTTCTAAGTGACAAGATAGAATGCGAGTATTGTGTAAAAGGGTGTTTTTTGGTTTTGGGTATAAGAGCAATAAAGTAAAGTAACATAACTGAGTACAGAAAGTAAATATCGTGTGTGTAAGAGAGATTGGAACTGCGGTAGGGAAAGAGCATTCTCAGGGAGTAGCGGATACACCACTAGTATTGTAAAGATCTAAGATAAAGATTATCAGCATGAACATTCTCAACTATGTATGTGTGGGAGGAACTCCGTATTTGGACGAATAGGCAACAACTGCTGCTCACATCATCCTCATAACCACATAAGTCAGCAATCGACATGAATCA
Source organism: Avena sativa (assembly GCA_916181665.1). NCBI lineage: Eukaryota > Viridiplantae > Streptophyta > Magnoliopsida > Poales > Poaceae > Avena > Avena sativa. Next base: position 618,074,101 of record OV702288.1, on the reverse strand, counting down.
AATTACTGCGCTATTAAGGGACGTAATCCCGTAGAAAGTATCCCATGGCATGGATAGTGTTCCGTGAGTTTCCTTGGTTTCCCAAGTTGATACGTAAGGGGTGCCAACAGCTTTATAGTCATTGTAAGTGCTAGCACGCCTCCGTCTACCAACAAGTAGTTTCCTCCATCAAGTCCCCACAAGAGGCAAATATTGAGAGGTCGACTTCTCTCAGCATCAAGATGTAGAAAATCTAACACATGGTCACAACAATGAATATCATAATAGACTTTAGCTTATTTCAATCTCATACTAGGGTTTCTCCATCTCCCCAAGAACTAATGATCTACTCAGACATGGAGGCCATCAACATCATGGCAATGGTAATGGAAACAATCATAGATGAATAGTACTTGTATAAATCCACAACGAGTATAGGAATTACAATAAGATCTAGACAAGATGTAGATGGGATGGATGGAGATGGTGGTGATGCAGCGGTGGATGATAAAGATCAATGCCTTAGCCTCCCGGATCTGCGTAGGGCGAAGATGGATCCCCGGTGGATGAGTTCCCCCTCCAGATGCCTTACGGAGGTGAGGTTTCTGCGATTTCTGGTGTTCTGTATGTCGTCTCCTTGAACCAATTGCACGGGGTGAAACTATTTGACGAGGCGGAGGCGGCGCCAACTATACGTCTGGAGCTATACGGCTAGAAAAGTTGCTCCGCCTGTATAGTTGGTCGTTGCGCTCTCTGCCTCCCTTGTTCGCTTCTAGTTTTCTTCTGGTATTATTAATATTTCCCAAATAAGAGATTTATGTTGTTTTTGACTCCTTTTCTCCACAGTACAACTGCTCCAAGAATTGTATCAATTGGATCCATCATTTGTCCTGATCCTGGTGAAAACAGACATAAAATGTGCGTGCGAACACCATAAAATAGCAAGATCCTATATCTACAATGCAAAATAATAATGTTAAACATGATGCAAATATGCACTCATCAATAATCTTGATTTCTTAGTCTAAATTGCTAGAGGTGTATCCACCACTCCCCAAGAACGCCCTTTTTCCTATTGTAGTTCCAAGCTCTTTTAGACACGCGATTCTTACTTTCTGCATTAAGTTTTACTTTACTTAAATTGCTTCATTCTATCAAAAACCCAAAAATAATTCTACTTTTCTTGCATCTCAAAATTATTTCTTAAGTACTTCGTTTAGTTTTAGTTAAAAGCATTTTAGTATTTCGCCTAATGCTCCTTGTGGGATCGATATATGTATTTCGAAACTATCTACAAACGATCTGTGCACTTGTAGTCATCAAGCTTTTTTTTGGCGCTTTTGTCGACGAGCTTAACGCTATAAGTCACTTTACTTTTAGTTATTTACTTTCGTTGTACTAATTTTTAATTTAAGTTGCAGGACCGCAACAATGTAAAGCACTCATCATTTAATCCAGCTTAAGGCAGTAAGGAAAATGGGTTCGCCCATGGACGCTTTTATAACTGTCAGTAAAAGCATAAATCTGGATGGAATTGATCAAGTTTAAGCTTGGGGAGGTTGATGGCACTGAAATATAGCCATCTAACGTCCACATTTAAACTGGATATTAGTCATAATTTTGATGAAATATTTCTCTAAACCCTGCCACTAATGCTAATATTCAGAGGGGTATGCAATCCTTTATTCTTGTATTTTTCCTGCGCAGATAATGTCGTTTAAAGGAGGGAATCACTACATTAAAGTCAAAGATATGATATTTCCTTCGACCAGAAGAAACTAGGAGCCGTCCAACGAAGGAAAACGCCATAACGACCAACTATACGACCGGAGCAAAAATTCTGACCGTATAGCTCCAGCCGTATAGTTGGCGCCGCCACCGTTAGGTCAAACAGAACAACTTTCGTGAAGGGGCCCCTATATGAAGAAGCCTCAGGCGACGGGAAAATCTCTCTCGCTCTGCCCCGAAGAAGCCAGACTCCGCCAAAAAAGCCACCCCAGATCTCCAAACCCTTCTCCATCTCCATAGCCATACTTCACCACTTGTAATAGTAGATCTCTTCTCCGATTGGCGACATTGTAAGACTATTGCTATCCATCTCATGATTTTTATTACAATGTTTATGATTGTTGATCCCATCTCTATGTGTGACTAATTCTCCTTGGGGTAAGGTCTTTGGCCTAGCCATGTAGCAATTGTGCATGTGAATTATCATAGATGGGATCGTGTATTAGTTTGTATAACATGATGATTGTTGTATCCTCTCTTGCCTCAATCCAAGGACTTGTCAGGTACCCAAGATCCTAGGGTTGGCCAGGTATAAGGAGTATGAGTGATGACTGATCTGCAGGTTGGGAACCCTAGTGACAGAAGGGGTAGTACGGCTATATGTGAGGGATTTGCTTGGGATTAACGGTGACATCACGATGCATATCATTAGTTATATTTCTTCTATGGATGAGACTAGTAGGTTATTGCTATAAGCGGTTGCGGAGGCAATATCAATTATGGATGCACTGCCCACATATTATTTATCTTCCTCTAACAAGTACACGCATGCTTTATTTCTATCTTTTATTTCCATCAGATGTTTTGCACAGCTACAGGTGAAACTGAACGCCCTAGGCCCCCTCTCTCCATCATCAACAACAACCAAAAGACGCAAACTACTGGTTCGGTGAAAACACAAAAGGAATTCTAAAACTCCTGAAGGTCCATTAAAATAACTTCACTACGCATTTGCTTCCCGAGGATTTGATAACCTAGGTCTACTAGGGAAAAAGAGCCTATACTACATCAGTAATCCGGATCCAAGGTATCACATACCAAGACAAGGGGGTCTTGATGCTGCTATGAATGAGGATGGTGAGCTAGTTACCATAAAACATATTGTTGGATATCGCATGTGCATTCATTTTAGGAAACTAAACCGTGAGACACGAAAAAATCATAAACCTATACCATTTATGGATGCAATTTTAGAAAGACTTAGTAATAATTCTTATATTTGTTTTCTTGATGGTTATTCTGGATATTCTCAAATTGCTATAGAACCAGAAGATCAAGAGAAAACAACTTTCACTTGCCCTTATGGCACATATGCTTATAGATTAATTCCGTTTGGATTATGTAATGCAACTGCGACTTTTAAAGAATGTGTTTTAAAAATCTTTGATAATCTTGTTGAGAAAACTATGGAAGTTCTAACAAATGATTTCATTGTTTGTGGAACAACATTTGATAATTGCCTCTACAATTTAACCAAAGTTTTGCAGAGATGTAGGCAATCAAATTTGGTTTTGAATTGGGAACAATGTCGTTTCATGGAAAGAGAAGGTAAAGTTTCGGAGAAGGGTGTAGAAATAGCTAAAACAAATATAAATGCTACAGAAAATCTTCCAATACCTCAGGACATAAAAAACTTAAAAATGTTTCTAGGACATGCAGGTTTTTATAAAAGATTTTGCTAAAATAGCTATGCCTCTCACCAACCTTCTTGAGAGAGAAACTGCATTCTACTTAGATCATGAGTGCATTGCAGCTTTTGAGAACCTTAAAAATAAATTAGTTTTAGCACCCATCATGCAATCTCCAAAATGGGATGAACCTTTCGAAATCATGTGTGATGCTAGTGATTATGCTTTAGGGGCTATGTTAGGGATGCGAGACAGAAAGAATTTAGATGTTATTTATTATGCTAGTAGAACTCTTAATAATATTCATAAAAATTATGTTACTACAGAAAAAAGAGTTCCTAGCTATAATTTTTTCTTGTGACAAATTTAGATCTTACATTATTAATTCTAAGGTAATAGTTCATACGGATCACCAAGCTTTGCGTCACCTCCTTGTGAAAAGGATGTGAATCCCAGGTTGATTAGGTGGGTTTTATTACTGCAAGAATATGATTTGCAAATAGTAGATAGGAGGGGTAAGGATAATCTGATAGCAGATCACCTCTCTAGGATGGAGGGAATAATTACTAACCCCATACCTATAAATGAGTCATTTCCAGGAGAATATTTAGCAAACGTTGAAATTGTTGATCTTTGGTTTTCGTATTATGCTAACTATCTCGCAATAAAATTTGTACCTCCTAGTATGACAAGAAATCAAAGTATGAAATTCTTGAATGATCTTAAATATTATTTTTGTGATGATTCGTATCTATATCGTCATGGACCTAACGAAATGATTCGGAAGTGTGTTCATAACCATGAAATGAATGCAATTTTGCAAGATTATCATTACATCCCGTATGGAGGACATCATGCAGTCAAGCGAACTGCAGCAAAGGTACTTCAATCTGGATTCTATTGGCCCACCTTGCTCAGGGACACACACAGGTATGTAGAACATTGTGATGCTTGCCAAAGAAGGGGTAATATAGGTAGGAGACAAGAGATGGCAATGAATTGTAGTCTTATAATCGAACCCTTTGATGTATGGGGAATGTATTATAGGGGACCTTTTATAGAATTAAATGGTTACACACATATTCTTGTTGCTATCGATTATGTTACTAAATGGGTTGAAGCTATTCCAACAAGCCATGCAGATGTAGCTACCTTAGTGAAGATGATCAAGGATGTTATATTCCCCAGGTTTGGAGTTCCTAGATTTTTAAGCACTGACAGTGGTTCTCATTTTATGAAAGGAACTTTCAGGAAAATCCTCTACAAATATGGGGTAACTCACCGCATTGCTTTACCATATCATCCTAAAACGAGTGGTCAAGTGGAACTCTCCGATAGATAATTAAAGACCATACTCGAGAAGATGGTGGAAAAATCAAGAAAAGATTGGCCATACAAGTTAAATGACACTCTATGGGCATACCGTACTATGTTTAAAAATCCAATGGGTATGACACCTTATAAGATGGTATACGGTAAGGCATGCCATTTACCTTTAGAATTGGAACACAAAGCTTTTTGGGCAATCAAGAACCTAAACTATGATCTTAAAGTAGCGGGAGAAAAATGTTTATTAGATATTCATGCTTTAGATGAGTTTAGAAGTGGGGCTTATGAGAATGCTAGATTGTTTAAAGGAAAGGTGAAAAGGTGGCATGATAGAAAAAATAGAAAATAAGGCCTTTAAAAGTGGAGACAAGGTGTTGCTCTATAATTCTTGTCATAAGTTGTTTCCAGGAAATCTCAGATCGAAGTGGGAAGGCCCCTATATAGTTGAAGAAGCTTATTCATTGGGAACAGTGAAGCTCCAAGGAAAAACACCCTCTCTTTCATGGGTGGTAAATAGACAACTCTTGAAGCATTATCGAGCAAAATAAGATATAAGTGCAGTCACCATACAAGTGATCTCCCTAGAAGAGGTGATTAAGCAAAGATATACAAGGAATGGCAACTGCAAGAAGGATGCAATCGAGACGAAATGAGCAACACTATAGTCAAGCTATTGACCATGAAAGAGCACTTCATGGGAGGCAACCCATGTGAAATAAAGGTTTGAGTAAGTTTTTTAAATATTCAATTAAGTTTTAATTGAGCTTGTATTAAATAAGGAACATTTAAAGCTCTAGCGAAGCAAAAGAAGATTGATAATGCTAAAATCCCGTTCAAGGGATGCTAATATTGCTCAAAGATTTAAACTGTCATTTTTCTGTCAAAACTTGATATTTCATTAAGTTTTAGATTAATAAAGAATTCTCGGAGAAGCAGATAATTTTTTGGTGGATCAAGAATGTCTAACGACCAAATATACTTGGGAAAAAATTCTTGCCATATAGTTGCGGTCATGTAGTTGTTTCGACATCACCCCTTCCATTTACGAAAGGTACTAAAAGTTTAACAACCAACTATACGGCAGGAATAAAAATTCCGGTTGTATAGTTGCCTTCGTATTGATATCAATACCTTCATCAAAATTCTTTTCTAGGGTACTGAAGGTTTAATGACCAACTATACAGCGGAAATAAAAATTCCGCTCATACAGTTGCCATCGTATAGATATCAACCCATTTCAAAAAAATATCTAGAATACAGAAGATTTAATGACCAACTATACGACGGGAATAAAAATTCCTGCCCATATAGTTCTGGCCATATAGTTGGTTCCACCATAGAAGGAAAATATAGTCGGTTCATAACTATATGGTGGGACCTATACGGGCCACACCCGTATAGTTGCTCGTTACGAACTGCGGCTAGGGTTTTCGACCTTCCCCTTTAAAGTTGATCGCATCTAACCTTTTTCATTAAGTTTTCGTAGAGCTACAGCCTCCAGCCTAAAAAAATCCTCGCCATCCCTATACAAGCCCCTTCTAACAATATCCATGTAGCAAAGATGTAGCCCTTCCATGTCAACAAGATTTGGAGGAAGGAAGAAGAGAACCCCGTGAAGAGGATCGAAGAAGTAGAACCTAAAGGATCATCATCATCATCCAACCTGGAGATCAAGCCTCTCCCAAACTGGGAGGACATGTTCCCGCAAAGGATGGAGATGATGAGGCAAGCAGAGCAGGGAAAGAGCAAGGATGAGTATCTCCCTAATCCCTATCGTCACAACATAGGATCCTATTATAAACCTCCTCTTGGTCCATCGCCTCTTAAGCCTAAGAAGGTGTGGCAAGATGAGATTCATGATAAGATCCATCAGTTGGAAAAAGATTCGAAAGCATGTGTTGAAATAATTGGAGAAGGGATTGACTCCTACTAGATGATGAGCAAAGACCTTGAGAAAAAGGTTAATGACATTGATGGTAGAGTTGGTTTCTTGATTAAAACTGTTTTTGAGTTGACACATGAGAAGAAATTCCTCTAGAAGAAAATTTTGAAGCTTCAATACGACATGGCCAAGCTCAGCATCCGCCTCGCAAGCATAGCTGGAGTTTGCAACACAGGGGAACAAATCAATACTCTTCCTACCCAGGAGGAGGAATAGGTACCAACAAGGAGTTATTTGATCCCGCCTGGCTTGATTCCAAGCTTGGGGAGATCTTTAAGACCTTGTAATCTATCTTATAAGTTTTATATTACTATTTTAGTTTTGCATTAGTTCGAGCATAGAAATAAAATTTTCATCATTTGAATTCCCTTAAGGAATAGTTGATCCCATTTGTGAAATTCCGAGTTTATTATCATATATGGAGCATTATTGGGTTGTTCTTGTCTTATTGGATATATGAATGGATTGAATATAATTTTAATTGCACTTGATGATAGCAATAGGAGTCTTCCACACCATTGGTATTAATGGAACATATAAAGATAATTTCAATCAATATGTTGTAAGTTCATGGTTTGATTTTCAAAAGTAAAAATAATCTGATTAGTCAAGTTGAGAAAGAAACCTCGAATAGAGAAAAAAAATTAAAGTGCTATCAAAATAGTGTGAGAACAAGTCGAGGTAGATTCTTCAAACTTTGAATTCCTACATGAAGTGGAATGTATGGCTAGCTCCTTTGAACAACACTTAAACAAAAGTGTGAGCATATATATATATATATAAGAGGGGAAGAAAAGAGAGAAGAAAAAGAGCGAATGTGCAAAGAGCAAATAGGCATATACCACAGACAAAGAGACGTTTTGAGATTCTAAATCTCAAGTGAATATGTTACTCCTAAAACACTTGGGACTACAATACTAACTCATTCGGTTGAACCGAATACTTTTACATCATGTTGAGATTCATCTTTTGTGAACTGTTGATCACTAAGGTGTGGAAGCGTGCTAATATTATTCAAATGGTTTGAGTAAGGTACTATTCATGAACTCATTCCTATGTATCTTATAGGATAAATACATGCTACAATTGCCTGATTTATTTTATCGACTGAGCTTCATGAATATGAGGATCACATTCACTAAGCCAGCCTTGGTCGGGACAAGCAAGAGTCTAAGCTTGGGGAAGTTGATGAGTGCATATCTGCATCATGTTTTATATTATTGTTTTGCATTATAGTGGTAGGATCTTGGTATTTTACAGTGTTCGCGCGCACATGTTATGTCTATTTTCACCAGGATCAGGACAGATGATGGATACAATGGACACAATTCTTGGAGTAGTTGTATTAGGGAGAAAAGGAGTCAAAAACAACGTAAATCACTTATTTGGTAAATATCAATAAAACCAGAAGAAAACCCGAAGCAATCGAGGCATCCAGAAGGTTTAACGACCAACTATACGGCGGGAATTAATTTTTCAGCCATATAGTTTTGGCCCTATAGTTGGCGTCGCCACCGCCTCCTCAAATAGTTTCACCCCGTGCAACTGGATGGGGGAGACAACATATAGAACACCGAGAAATCGCGGAAAACCTCACCTCCGGAAGGAATCTAGATTGGGAACTTGCCCAAGGGATCCATCTTTACCCTACGTAGATCTGGGAGGCCAAGGCATCGGTCTTCATATTCATCAACCGCTGCACCACCATCATCTCCATCCATCCCATCTTCACCCCATCTAGATCTTGTTGTAATTTCCATACTCGTTGTGGATTTATACAAGAACTATTCATTTACAATTGTTTCCATTACCATTGCCATGATGTTGATTGCCTCCATGTCTGAGTAGATCATTAGTTCTCGGGGAGATGGAGAAACTCTAGCATATGATTGATATAATATAGAGATTATTATGTTATACATCATTATGTGTATGTGTTAATTGTCTTCATCTTGATATTGGGAGTTGTGCACCTCCTTAATATTTGCCTCTTATGGGGACACGATGAGGGGGATTACTTGTTGGTAGATGGAGGGATGATAGCACTTACTGTGACTATAAAGATGTTGTCAGTCTTTACGTACTAACTTGTGGAAACAAGGAGAACTCATAAAGCCATGTCCATGCCACGGGAGAAATCTCTTAATAGCAGGATAATATGATTGATGTCGTTTATCTGCCAGCTGTGGTTATGAAGGATGATGTGAGCAATGGTTGCTGCCTATTTGTCCATATACGGAGCTCCTCCCACATACATACATATCATGAGAATATTTGTTATAATAATCTTGATTGCTTAGTCTAAATTGCTAGCGGTGTATCCACCACTCCCTGAGAACGCCTTTTTACCTATTGCAGTTCCAAGATCTTTTACACACGCAATTCTTACTTTCTACATTAAGTTTTACTTGACTTAAATTGCTTCATTCAATCAAAAACCCAAACATAATTCTACTTTTCTTGCATCTCAAAATTATTCCTTAAGTACTTCATTTAGTTTTAGTTAAAAGCATTTTAGTCTTTCGCATACTGCTCCATGTGGGATCGATATCTTTATTTTGCAACTAGCTACAAACAATCTGTGCACTTGCAGTCATCAACCTCCTAGAGGAGGGGTCGATCATTTTACTAAGGGTAGAACCCTAGCAAGAGGGGTCAGCAGTGAAGAAATTCATCTTCCTCCTCCCCACGAACAATTCAAGGAGCATCTGTAAACACCATATATCTTGAGAATACAAATCATTTGTGCGTGGTATCACCACACTATCCCTCCCTAGATAGCTCTAGCACACTCTGGCCCCATCTTTAGCCTATCCATGGTATCTACCGTGAAACCACCATGACAGTTGTAAATATGCCCAAGAGGAAATAATAAAGTTGCTATTATCATATTTCATGTTCATGATATGTGTTTATTCTCCATCTATAAGTGTATTAACTAGAAACTCAATACATGTTTGGATACATAAAGAACAACGTGTCCCTAGTAAGCCTCTACTAGACTAGCTCGTTGATTAAATGATGGTTCATGTTTCCTAACCATGTACATGTGTTGCCATTTAAGAACGAGGTCATATAATTAGGAGAATGATGTGATGGACAGGCCCAAAACTAAGCATAGCAATTCTCGCAGTGTCACTAAGTTTAAATTGCCATACCTTTCTAATGGCAGGGATCATATTCCTTAGACCATGATATCATGTTACTCACTAGCACTAGAAGAATACTCTAGGGAATCAACCATCACTTCTTAACATGGTGATTATATAAAGGTGTCTTTCAGGTATCCCAGAAAGTACTTGCTTAGTTGTATGGATCAAGACTAGAATTTGTCACTTTATGTGACGGGGAGATATCTCTAGGCTCTCTCGGTAATACAACATTCTAAATAGCTTGCAATTAAGTGAGTAATGAGTTTGTTCATAGGGACATTGTAATATGGTATGAGTAAAGTGAATTTTCCAATGACGAGATTGAACTAGGTATGGTGATCCAAACAAATGAATCTCGGTCAAGTAACATATCGTGATAGAAAGGGAATATAATACGACATTGTTTGAATCCTCGACATCATGGTTCAACCGATAAATTATCTTAATAGAATATGTGGGGAATCATATGGACATCCATGGTCCCTCTATTGATTATTGATCAGACATCTCTCTCAATCATGTCCACATGTTCTTGACCCTGTAGGGTCACACACTTAATGTCCAATGCCGCTAGGGTAGTAATGAGATATTAAGATGGTGATATCGAATCTTGATTCGAAGCCTCGTATGAGATCTATCACATCATGCGGAGCTTCACAATGATCCAGACATTGAAAATATTATAAGGGAAGTTGATTTCAGGGTTCTAGAAAAGTTCGGGATTTTTCCGGTATCATACTAAGAGGGTTCTGGGGTCCACCATTTGGGCCCACCTATTTGGAGAATAATCATGAACCTATATGGGGCACCCTAGCCTATATGGTCTAGGGCGCCACTACCCAAAGTCCCATGCGCCAAACACCCCAAGTGGAAACACTAGGGTGTGTATGGAAGGGGGCCCCTCCCTCTAGCCGCCACCACATCATCTTGGAGGCGGTCAAGGCATGTGATACCCCCACGCCTATATAAGGATAATAGATGGTTGGGCACCACAACCCTAAAGCCTAGACGCCTCCTCTCTCTCTCTCCCTATCCTTTCTCCTTTGTGTAGTTGCTTGGTGAAGCCCTACAACAATTCCACTATACTTCCAGCACCACACCGTCATGCTTCTAGAAGTAATCTCATCTACCTCTCCACCTCGTCTTGCTGGATCAATAAGGAGGATACATCATCAAGCTGTATGTGTGCATATATCGGAGGTTTCGTTAGTGCGGTGTTGGATTAGATCAAATCGCGAGGAAAGTACAACTGCATCATCCACATTTGTAAGAATGTTTTTCTCTCGTGTTCTACAAGGGTATGTAGATTCAATCTTGGTTTTGTTCACTCTCTCGTACGAAAAAGATTTGTTTTCCATGTTTTGATTCACATCATGTGCATCATAGTTATGTAGAGATTGGGTGTTAGATCTTGATATTTTATTTTGACTAATAAAGGACCCTTTATTACAAAATCCCCATTGGACTAAGTGTAACCACACATACCACTTGTTCATGCTTAAGGTCCGTATAAATACTATATCTAGAGGGACATAACACTCACAACATAAATGTCTTGTTGTCAGGCAATGTTGTACATGCATGAGCATTGTTGGACCATGTAAGACCTGGATACCGGTGATTGTTACCCCTAACAGGTCCCTAGAATCTCTAGTCTATCTCCCCAGAACACAGTAGTCTTTCCCCACTCTTTGTCCCTTTTCGTGTCGAGAAAAAAATTCCCTATCAGTTGCACATCCTCAACTTTCTCCCTACTTAGCAGGCTTAACATCAAGGTTCTTTGGGATGAGCTTTCAAAAATAAGTTGCAACTTATTGGTATAAGTATTCTACCTATCGCGTGCTAGGACATAGACATCGAGGATGTGCGATACCTCTTTCTGTTTGGCAAGGGAATGGGGGCAACAAACTCGACCCCTCTGCAAAACACGACAAACACATAGTCATTTTTTACCCAGGTTCAGGCATCCTGAGGCTAAAAACCCTATGTCTTGCATCTTACTCATTCTTGGTGTAAAGGTGGTTACAATAGGGTGAACTCTCTCTTACTCTCTTACCAGCAGGCGGCTGATCTTGGCTCATTTGCTTCCCAGGCTTCCTAAACTCACTCATCTAGCTCTACTGGGCTCCTTCGAGGGAGTGAAGACCCACTAGGATTATAACCTTCTAACCAATGTTCCAACCTCCTCTTTAGGTGGTGTCAGCCCTCCTTTTATAGTACAAGTGGATACCATAGCCACACGCGCGCATGCGCGCTTCCTATGGTTACCGGGCCTAGACTCGCGCGCCATGTGATGTGGAAGACCGGGGCGATTCTACGCGCCAATCCCCAATCCTGGTGGTGCACTGTGGTACTTGATGATGATGGGATAGGAAAACAACATCCTGTTTTGTCCAGCCTTCTATGCCTACTGCTCTATTAAATGGCAGGTGCGCGACAGCAGGGATGGGTGCAATGGGTGGCCTTCATGCCATCCTACGCACTGCTATTGTCGTGCCGCTTGTTGACTTTGTATCCTGCCCCGCATCGGTTGTAGAGGATTCTAGGGTTCCCGGCAACACTAGTGAGGAAGCCCCCAGGCCTCCGGGTGAGACATCTAACACATGCCACTACTGTCTTTTCCCTATTCCTGGGCATGCTTCCCGGGAGGAATCCACGTGGCTCAGGAATGCATCTAAGGTGATCTCCTCGAAGATATCATATAGAACGACCCTAAGACATCTTCATGAAGCTCTACTGTAGTAGTGGAGAATATCATTTTGTGGCCCGAAAGTTGGGGTGTCCAGGCAACGCGGTACCCGAATTCCCTAAAATCATCCGCGATGACTACAGTTGGTGTGCCAAATACTCAGAGGGTCTTTTTCGGCACGAATTCAACTTTACGTTTCAATACAAAAAATCAGGCTAACGGCTGTCCTGTTGGCCCCCCCTGTCAGTTCTCGCTGTTATGTCGCTCCTGTCGCTCCCGTCGCCTAGGTGTCAATTAGGCTTGCAGCGTTGGCGCCTGCATCTATTACGCGTCTTCTTCTTCCCTGGAGCGGCAATTTGTGGGGCGTCGCAACCATGGCGTGGAGCTGTGACATGGACGAACCTTCTCGGCCCAACTCTCCTCCCTATAGGCTTGTAGCGTTGGTGCCTGCATCCATTACGCTTCTTCTTCCCCGGAGCGGAAATCTGTGGTCGCGGCCATGGCGCAGAGCTGGGAAGTGACGAAGCTTCTCGGCCCCGCTCTCCTCCCCATCCCGAGTCAAAGCTCGCCCTCACCATGGACGCACCCATGGCACGGTCAGGGACGAGAATTGGTTCCCGGTGAGATCTATCACCTTGTCGACCATGCTCGGTTCTGTTTTCATCCTCTAGAATCCGAGCTCGTCGTTTTCGTGGTTGCACCCGCACCAATTCTGCCACCTCTGCCGAGGTCTCTGTGGTAGCTCAAGTTCTGGGGCTCTCCAAGTTCTGCCATGTTGGGCCTGTAAGTGTTGTTGTATGTTAAACTAGCAAATCTCTTGGGATGTACCAACTTCATTGTGTTTAATTATGAAAGACAAAATATAAATGACTTCTCTCAATTTCTCGCATAGAAAAATGCACAGCTAATTTCATATTCTCGCAGGAACTGGCCCCACTTGTTGAACCGGCGGCACTGCCACGATCTCCACGTAACCACGGTGAGTTCTCGAACCGAAAGTTACAGTTACCACGTTTCTTCTGCAGTCATTCCTCTTCCTCAGTCATTCCTCTGTAGTTTTTCCTGGGCGCTTCTTCTTCCTCTATTCTGGAACCGTCGGTTCATATTCTTGTTCCTCTCGCAGGCAGTTCCTTTCAGGCAGTTCCTTTCACCCATTTCCTTGCAGGCATGGACGATGGGAAATGCACAACAGAGACCCACTTGGTCCCTACCCATGGCACCACGACTTTGACAGTGGTGTACACAAATGATGAAGCGACTGTGGAGACAACTCTCGCCAGGTTTGAGCAATTGCTTGAGAAAGAGAAGCACAAGTTTGTGGGGCTAGACTTGGAGTACACCCGTGCAAATAAGCGAAAAAATCCTCCACAAGAGATCGCTGTCGTGCAAATCGCCATACATGAGGAGGTCCTCGTTTACCACTTCTACAGGTATGTGAAATTTAAATTTGAGATCACCACTTCTGCATCCCTTGTTCCCTTACATCCCTAGAACCATCTAAGTGCAGGAGTAAACCAACTGAGATGCGTTGTCCGGCTCTGGTCGAGTTCTTGTGTAGGAAAGGGATAACTTTCACTAGCGTGGATATCACAAATGACACAATTATGCTTTCTCGTGCGTTGATAAAAATCCTAGAGGGGCACCACATCGACATCCAAAATCTGTACAAGATCAAATCATACCCAGCGAAGGATGGCATGGGTGATCTGGCAGCGGAAATCATCGATAAATCCTATGAAAAACTGAAGAAATTGAAGCGACTCGATCACGACTACTGGGAGTGGAAGCCGATGAGCCAGGTGCGCCTCGAGTATGCAGCCAGGGACGCCTACATGGCGTACGAGTTGTACAGTAAGCTCATTACCATGAAAGATGGGATGGTTAAGGCGGGGTTTTTGCGAGAGAGCTATGCCCTGGTTGCAAGCTAGCCCAGGAGAAGAAGCGCGAGGAGGACAGAAAGCGGATTCAGGACGAGCAGGGATCTTGGGACGGTGGCGACATCAAGCGGCTGAAGGGGAAGCAAGTCAAGGACGACAACAAGTGGTGGTGGTACATTATGTGTTTGAACTAGATTTTAGTTTCTAGTTTATTATGTGTGTGATACATTTAGTTACTTCAATACAAAATTTTGACCAATTTAACTTGTTGATGTATTTCTTGACAATTATAATATAATCGAGCACTAGAAATATTGTAGTGTGCATGAGCATGATCAGTAAATATAATTGAACACTAGAAACTTTAAGGCACTCCATATAAAGGAGTAGATTAATATATAAGGTTCACCAGAGACACCACAGATATATTGTCTTACATGTCACACACAGGTAATAATTAACTAGAACAAAATAAAAGCAGGGGCTGCAGTAGGAGGCCGGGACACGGAGATGCCTAGCAGGGCAAGGGTTTATCAGCAGGAGGCAGCGACAGCCTAGTCGATGGGATATAGGCCAGTCCTGACATACTCCCAAAGGAATTTGCCGTAGGCTGCGTGCCGTGCCAAGGTAATCGGCCTATGGCTTCTGCCTCTGTCTCTGCCAACGCCCTCCGCGTGCTGGATCATGTTGTTGAGGTCCACGTTGATTGCTCTGCCACAAAATGGGCAAAACAGTCTCCCCCTACGGTGGAAACGGATTAGCCCACACCGTAACCGCCTCAGCACGTAGCGGCTCTTGTTGTCCCTGGATACCTTGCTATCATCCACTTCATCATCATCCTCCTGTTGATTTTTAAGAACATAACTTAGAAATCGTACATATGATTGAATTGTATTACAACTCAAGAATTGACAACATGTATATGTAAGACAATATATCCGTGGATATCAAAGATAAAGCATCTCAGCAATAGTTTGATCGGTTCATATATCATTTCATCTCAACACAATGACAAATAATTGCATCATATTGCAGCCTCATAAGTTTCTTCAGGGATGGAGTCAGCGAACCAAGTAACAATTGCACAACCTGTAATGTTGTTGTACATCCCCATAGGTTCACTAACTCATCCCTGAAAAAATCTGACACCAATGTGTCTGCCTCTATTTTGGGACAAATTTGAATCATTGGCCACAATAAGAAATTGAAATGTAATCGTACAAAACATTATTCAGGGATATACATAGTCAGGTACAAAAAAAAGCCTAAATATTGTAATTATAAATAAAAAACCAAACAATTAATCTTCAGGTGCATGTTAAAAATACTTATGATCAAAACCATTCATATACATATGCATCATACCAATCATTAAAAGATCAGAAACAATTCAAGGATCATATATGTAGTTCTGTATGAGAATAAATCTAGGGCCTCGTAATTTGTTTCAGATATGGAGTTGGCGAACCAAAGTACCAACAGCATAACCTATATTGTTTGTGTGCATTGCTGCCTCAGGTTCACCAACCCATCCCTAAAACACGACACCATCATATGTGTCTCTCCTTGAACTCTTTTGGGGCAAATTTCAATCATCGGCCTCGGTGACAAACTAAAATGTAATTCTTATACACTATGAATGCATGGAATAGATAATTCAAATATCATAGTTCTATGAATGTAGAATAAAGATTGCAGCCTCATAAGTTTATTCAGGGATGGCGTGAGTGAACCAAGTAACAATTGCACCGCCTATATTGTTGTTGTACATCGCCCCAGGTTCACTAACTCGTCCCTGAAAAAATCTGACACCAATGTGTCTGCCTCTCTTTTGGGGAAAATTTGAATCATTGGCCGCAATAAGAAATTGAAATGTAATCATACAAAACATTATTCAGGGATATACATAGTCGGGTACAAAAACAAGCCTAAATATTGTAATTATAAATAAAAACCAAACAATTAATCTTCAGGTGCATGTTAAAAATACTTATTATCAAAACCATTCATATGCATATGCATCATACCAATTATTAAAAGATCAGAAACAATTCAAGGATCATATATGTAGTTCTGTATGAGAATAAATCTAGGGCCTCATAATTTGTTTCAGAGATGGAGTTGGCGAACCAAAGTACCAACAACACAACCTATATTGTTTGTGTGCATTGCTGCCTCAGGTTTACCAACCCATCCCTAAAACACGACACCATCATACGTGTCTCCCCTTGAACTCTTTTGGGGAAAATTTCAATCATCAGCCTCGATGACAAACTAAAATCTAATTCTTATACACTATGAATGCATGGAATAGATAATTCGAATATCATAGTTCTATGAATGTAGAATAAAGATTAAGATCTCATAAGTTTATTCAGGAACGGCGTGAGTGAACCAAGTAACAATTGCACAGCCTATATTGTTGTTGTACATCGCCCCAGGTCCACTAACTCGTCCCTGAAAAAATCTGACACCAATGTGTTTGCCTCTCTTTTGGGGCAAATTTGAATCATTAGCCACAATAAGAAATTGAAATGTAATCATACAAAACATTATTCAGGGATATACATAGTCAGGTACAAAAACAAGCCTAAATATTGTAATCATAAATAAAAAACCAAACAATTAATCTTTAGGTACATGTTAAAAATACTTATGATCAAAACCATTCATATACATATGAATCATACCAATCATTAAAAGATCAGAAACAATTCAAGGATCATATATGTAGTTCCATATGAGAATAAATCTAGGGCCTCAAAATTTGTTTCAGAGATGGAGTTGGGGAACCAAAGTACCAACATGACAACCTATATTGTTTGTGTGCATTGCTGCCTCAGGTTCACCAACCCATCCCTAAAACACGACACCATCATACGTGTCTCCACTTGAACTCTTTTGGGGCAAATTTCAATCATCGGCCTCGGTGACAAACTAAAATGTAATTCTTATACACTATGAATGCATGGAATAGATAATTCAAATATCATAGTTCTATGAATGTAGAATAAAGATTGGAGCCTCATAAGTTTCTACAGAGATGGCGTAAGCGAACCAAGTAACACTTGCACAGCTTATATTGATCTTGCACATGGCCCTAGGTTCGCTCACTCATCCCTGTAAAAATTTGACACCAATGTGTCTGCCTCTCTTTGGGGCAAATTTGAATCATTGGCCACAATAAGAAATTGAAATGTAATCGTACCAAACAATATTCAGGGATATACAAATGCATCATACAACGCATTCATAGATTAGAAACAATACAAATATTATATATTTAGGTTCCATATGAGAGAAAAAATTAGGGACTCATTTTTTCAGCGATGGAGTCGGAGAACCAAAATACCAACAGCACAACCTATATTGTTTATGTGCATTGCTGCCTCAGGGCCACTAACCATCCCTAAGAAAACGAGACCATCAGATGCCCTTGCACTATTTTGGGGCAAAATTGAATCAATGGGCTCAGTAAGGAATGAAAATGTAATGTTATAGGCCTACTGTGTATCGAAATCAACACTCAACTAGCAAAGTCAACTAGATCGCAAATGAGCAGATTGGGGTTTTATGACTAGATGGATTGAGGTTTTGTGACTAGATGGCAGATGCATCAATCAATCGATCAAATCATATATATACTACCCTACTTCAAGAGCAAAAGAATATGTACACGATTGAGCAAATCCTATGTATGAACAGTGAAAACTGCGGCTGCACCTAGAGAAGCTAGCAATGTAGTACCTCGGACTCCTCATAAGGGACCTCCTCCTCGAAATCATCATTCTCCACCATTGCGTCGAAGATTTCTTGAACGGCGATGGGGTCATTGATGTAGATCAGCGGATTGCCTCCGCCTGCCGCCTGCCCCCCATCCAGATCTGCCACTGGCACCACAACGTTGTCGGCCACCTGCTGCTCGGCGGCAACGGCTACTACTTGCTGCTCAGCAGGGATGGCTACCACCTGCTGCTCAGCGACGATGGCTACCAACTGCTACTCGGCAGCGACGGCTACCACCTACTGCTCGGTGACAACGGCTACTGGCTGTACAGATGAGTTCGCACCCTCGACGGCGCGGCGACGAGCGGCGTTCGTGCCCGGAGAAGACGCCTCCGTCTGCTTGGCGACGACCGAGCCATCTGCTGTTGCGCCTTCAACTGGATTCACCTCCGAATCTTCTCCACGCGTACTCTTCATGGCACACCAAGAGAAGGAGGTAGTGCAAATGAGGGAGCTTCGGCACGCGCGACAGGTGTAGATTGGGGTCTGGGGACTAGACAGACTGGGGGGAAATTACACGAGCTCATGGAAGAAGAAGGTCGAGGGGGTTATAAACACCGGACCATTCGTAGTCCTCGAGTGGACACGTGTGGTGGGCGGGGGGCTACCACGATCTCCACCCGTTTTTTCGGTTCCCTTTTTTTTGAAACAGCCACGATCTCCACTTTAGAGCTGCATTGAAAACACGCTCATGGCAGACCTCGATTCCACTGCATGCAAGTGGCACGGAACTAATTTCTAGCAACGTTAGATCTACTCGAGGGGGCCCTTGACTCATGGAATTTACTAGCGGTAGGGCCCAGTTGGAAGTGAGATTGAGAGCGCTGCATAAAAATGGGATATGTCTGATTAAAATCAAGTGGCAATAAATTGCAGCGTCCCGTTGACAACCGTGCACTCGATGACCCCGTTGCCCTGTGCATGAGTTGTAGTAGCAGTAGTAGGCTTTTCAGACTTGATTAAACTTGACATGACCGCTCGACGACTTTTTCCATGGACGGCATTGTGTTCGTTCCTATAGAAGTCTCGCGGAGGGAGACGTCCGTGCTGTCTCATGCTGTACTGTGAAGGGCACGAGGTGTGCAACGATCATCGTTGGATCGCACAGAATCAATGATTGGTGCGCACGATCCACGTGACAACTGTGACAACCAATTAGGGAGTAGCCGACAGGGTGAGCACAGTCTTGGGCTTCTACTAAAGATAGAGAGGGGGGTGGGCAAAACTAAGTAGTACCACATAAAACCAAGGGCAAAACTGAGTAGTATAAAAATGGAAAGTGTCTTGTACAATGAAATACATCATGGAATACACCAAATTTTGCCAATATAGATCCACTAGAGTTCATTGGATGTGTGTTCTTCTCATAAACCACAAATGGATCCACCAGTGTCATTGCATGTGTGTTCTTCTAAACAAACCACATCAGGATCCACCAGTGTCATTGCATGTATGTTCTTTTCATGAACCACACCAAGTGTCAGTGCATGTCTGTTCTTTTCATGAACCACACCCAATGTCATTGCATGTCTGTTCTTTTCGTGAACCACATAAGGATCTACCAGTGTCATTCCATGTCTGTTCTTTTCATGAACCACACACAGGGTGATTGCATGTGTGTTACTTCCATAAAACACATATGGATCCACCTAGTGTGATTGCAAGTTTGTTCCTTCCATAAACCACATAAGGATCCACCAGTGTCATTGCCTGTCTGTTCTTTTCATGAACCACACCCAGTGTCAGTGCATGTATGTTCTTTTCATGAACCACACCCAGTGTCACTGCATGTCAGTTCTTTTCATGAACCACATAAGGATCTACCAGAGGCATTGGATGTGTGTTCTTCTCATGAACCACACGTGGATCCACCGGTGTCATTGCATGTATGTTCCTCTAAACAATCCACATAAGGATCCACAGTGTCATTGCGTGTGTGTTCGTTTCATGAACCACACCCAGTGTCATTACATGTGTGTTCTTCTAAACAAACCACATAAGGATCCACCAATGTCATTATGTGTCTGTTCTTTTCATGAACCACATAAGGATGGGCCCACCAGTGTCATTGCATGTCTGTTCTTTTCATGAGCCACACCCAGTGTAGTGCATGTCTGTTCTATTCATGAACCACACCCAGTTTCACTGCATGTCTATTCCTCTAAACAAACCACATAAGGATCCACCAGTGTCATTGGATGTGTGTTCTTCTCATGAACCACACCCAGTGTCATTGCATGTGTGTTCTTCTAAACAAACCACATAAGGATCCACCGGTGTCATTACCTGTCTGTTCTTTTTCATGAACCACATAAGGATCCACCAGTATCATTGCATGTCTCTTGTTTTCATGAATCACAGCTAGAGTCATTGCATGTCTGTTACTTCCATAAACCACATATGGATCCACCTAGTGTGATTGCATGTCTGTTCCTCAAAACCAACCACATAAGGATCCACCAGTGTCATTGCGTGTCTGTTCTTTTCATGAACCACACCCAGTGTTATTGCATGTGTGTTCTTCTAAACAAACCACATAAGGATCCACCGGTGTCATTGCCTATCTGTTCTTTTCATGAACCACACCCAATGTCATTGCATGTGTGTTCTTATAAACAAACCACATAAGTCATTGCATGTCTGTTCTTTTCATGAACCACACCCGGTGTCATTGCATGTCTGTTCTTTTCATGAACGATATCTAGTGTCCACCAGTGTCATTGGATGTCTGTTCTTCCCATGAACCACACATGGATCCACCAGTGTCATTGCCTGTCTGTTCTTTTCATGGATCACAGCTAGAGTCATTGCATGTCTGTTACTTCCATAAACCACATATGGATCCACCTAGTGTGATTGCATGTCTGTTCCTCTAAACAAACCACATAAGGATCCACCAGTGTCATTGGATGTGTGTTCTTCTCATGAACCACATCTAGTGTCATTGCATGTGTGTTCTTCTAAACAAACCACATAAGGATCACCAGTGTCATTGCATGTCTGTTCTTTTCATGAACCACATAAGGATCCACCAGTGTCATTGCATGTCTGTTCTTTTCATGAATCACAGCTAGAGTCATTGCATGTCTGTTACTTCCATAAACCACATATGGATCCACCTAGTGTGATTGCATGTTTGTTCCTCTAAACAAACCACATAAGGATCCACCAGTGTCATTGCGTGTCTGTTCTTTTCATGAACCACACCCAGTGTCATTGCATGTGTGTTCTTCTAAACAAACCACATAAGGATCCACCGGTGTCATTGCCTATCTGTTCTTTTCATGAACCACACCCTGTGTCATTGCATGTGTGTTCTTCTAAACAAACCACATAAGTCATTGCATGTCTGTTCTTTTCATGAACCACACCCGGTGTCATTGCATGTTTGTTCTTTTCATGAACCATAGCTAGAGTCCACCGGTGTCATTGGATGTCTGTTCTTCCCATGAACCACACATGGATCCACCAGTGTCATTGCCTGTCTGTTCTTTTCATGGATCACAGCTAGAGTCATTACATGTCTGTTACTTCCATAAACCATATATGGATCACCTAGTGTGATTGCATGTCTGTTCCTCTAATCAAACCACATAAGGATCCACCAGTGTCATTGGACGTGTGTTCTTCTAATGAACCACACCCAGTGTAATTGCATGTGTGTTCTTCTAAACAAACCACATAAGGATCCACCAGTGTCATTGCCTGTCTGTTCTTTTCATGAACCACATAAGGATCCACCAGTGTCATTGCATGTCTTTTCTTTTCATGAATCACAGCTAGAGTCATTGCATGTCTGTTACTTCCATAAACCACATATGGATCCACCTAGTGTGATTGCACGTCTGTTCCTCTAAACAAACCAAATAAGGATCCACCAATGTCATTGCATGTCTGTTCTTTTCATGAACCACACCCAGTGTCATTGCATGTGTGTTCTTCTAAACAAACCACATAAGGATCCACCAGTGTCATTGCCTATCTGTTCTTTTCATGAACCACACCCAGTGTCATTGCATGTGTGTTCTTCTAAACAAACCACATAAGTCATTGCATGTCTGTTCTTTTCATGAAACACACCCTGTGTCATTGCATGCGTGTTCTTTTCATGAACCATAGCTACAGTCCACCAGTGTCATTAGATGTTTGTTCTTCCCATGAACCACACATGGATCCAAGAGTGTCGATCCCTATCTGTTCTTTTCATGGATCACACCTAGAGTCATTGCACGTCTGTTACTTCCATAAACCACATATGGATCCACCTAGTGTGGTTGCATGTCTGTTCCTCTAAACAAACCACATAAGGATCCACCAGTGTCATTAGATGTGTGTTCTTCTCATGAACCACACCCAGTGTCATTGCATGTGTGTTCTTCTAAACAAACCTCATAAGGATCCACCAGTGTCATTTTATGTATGTTCTTTTCATGAACCATATAAGGATCCACTAGTGTCATTGCATGTCTGTTCTTTTCATGAATCACAGCTAGAGTCATTGCATGTCTGTTACTTCCATAAACCACATATGGATCCACCTAGTGTGATTGCATGTCTATTCCTCTAAACAAACCACACAAGGATCCACCAGTGTCATTGCGTGTCTGTTCTTTTCATGAACCACACCTCGTGTCATTGCATGTGTGTTCTTCTAAACAAACCACACAAGGATTCACTAGTGTCATTGCCTATCTGTTCTTTTCATGAACCACACCCAGTGTCATTGCATGTGTGTTCTTCTAAACAAACCACATAAGTCATGGCATGTCTGTTCTTTTCATGAACCACACCCGGTGTCATTGCATGCGTGTTCTTTTCATGAACCATAGCTAGAGTCCACCAGTGTCATTAGATGTCTGTTCTTCCCATGAACCACACATGGATCCACCAGTGTCGATCCCTGTCTGTTCTTTTCATGGATCACAGCTAGAGTCATTGCACGTTTGTTACTTCCATAAACCACATATGGATCCACCTAGTGTGGTTGCATGTCTGTTCCTCTAAACAAACCACATAAGGATCCACTAGTGTCATTGGATGTGTGTTCTTCTCATGAACCACACCCAGTGTCATTGCATGTGTGTTCTTCAAAACAAACCACATAAGGATCCACGAGTTTCATTTTATGTATGTTCTTTTCATGAACCACATAAGGATCCACCAGTGTCATTGCATGTCTGTTCTTTTCATGAATCACAGCTAGAGTCATTGCATGTCTGTTACTTCCATAAACCACATATGGATCCACCTAGTGTGATTGCATGTCTATTCCTCTAAACAAACCACACAAGGATCCACCAGTGTCATTGCGTGTCTGTTCTTTTGATGAACCACACCTAGTGTCTTTGCATGTGTGTTACTTCCATAAAACAGATATGGATCCACCTAGTGTGATTGCATTTTGTTCCTGCCATAAACCACATAAGGATCCACCAGTGTCATTGCCTATCTGTTCTTTTCATGAACCACACCCAGTGTCATTGCATGTGTGTTCTTCTAAACAAACTACATAAGTCATTGCATGTCTGTTCTTTTCATGAACCACACCCTGTGTCATTGCATGTGTGTTCTTTTCATGAACCATAGCTAGAGTCCACCAGTGTCATTAGATGTCTGTTCTTCCCATGAACCACACATGGATCCACCAGTGTCGATCCCTATCTGTTCTTTTCATGGATCACAGCTAGAGTCATTGCACGTCTGTTACTTCCATAAACCACATATGGATCCACCTAGTGTGGTTGCATGTCTGTTCCTCTAAACAAACCACATAAGGATCCACCAGTGTTATTGGATGTGTGTTCTTCTCATGAACCACACCCAGTGTCATTGCATGTGTGTTCTTCTAAACAAACCACATAAGGATCCACCAGTGTCATTTTATGTATGTTCTTTTCATGAACCACATAAGGATCCACCAGTGTCATTGCATGTCTTTTCTTTTCATGAATCACAGCTAGAGTCATTGCATGTCTGTTACTTCCATAAACCACATATGGATCCACCTAGTGTGATTGCATGTCTATTCCTCTAAACAAACCACACAAGGATCCACCAGTGTCATTCCGTGTCTGTTCTTTTCATGAACCACACCTAGTGTCATTGCATGTGTGTTCTTCTAAACAAACCACATAAGGATTCACCAGTGTCATTGCCTATCTGTTCTTTTCATGAACCACACCCAGTGTCATTGCATGTGTGTTCTTCTAAACAAACCACATAAGTCATTGCATGTCTGTTCTTTTCATGAACCACACCCGGTGTCATTGCATGCGTGTTCTTTTCATGAACCATAGCTAGAGTCCACCAGTGTCATTAGATGTATGTTCTTCCCATGAACCACACATGGATCCACCAGTGTCGATCCCTATCTGTTCTTTTCATGGATAATAGCTAGAGTCATTGCACGTCTGTTACTTCCATAAACCACATATGGATCCACCTAGTGTGGTTGCATGTCTGTTCCTCTAGACAAACCACATAAGGATCCACCAGTGTCATTGGATGTGTGTTCTTCTCATGAGCCACACCTAGTGTCATTGCATGTGTGTTCTTCTAAACAAACCACATAAGGATCCACCAGTGTCATTTCTTGTCTGTTCTTTTCATGAACCACAATAAGGATCCACCAGTGTCATTGTATGTCTGTTCTTTTAATCAATCACAGCTAGAGTCATTGCATGTCTGTTACTTCCATAAACTACATATGGATCCACCCTGTGTCATTGCATGCGTGTTCTTTTCATGAACCATAGCTAGAGTCCACCAGTGTCATTAGATGTCTTTTCTTCCCAGGAACCACACATGGATCCACCAGTGTCGATCCCTATCTGTTCTTTTCATGGATCACAGCTAGAGTCATTGCACGTCTATTACTTCCATAAACCACATATGGATACACCTAGTGTGGTTGCATGTCTGTTCCTCTAAACAAACCACATAAGGATCCACCAGTGTCATTGGATGTGTGTTCTTCTCATGAACCACACCTAGTGTCATTGCATGTGTGTTCTTCTAAACAAACCACATAAGGATCCACCAGTGTCATTTTATGTATGTTCTTTTCATGAACCACATAAGGATCCACCAGTGTCATTGCATGTCTGTTCTTTTCATGAATCACAGCTAGAGTCATTGCATGTCTGTTACTTCCATAAACTACATATGGATCCACCTAGTGTGATTGCATGTCTATTCCTCTAAACAAACCACACAAGGATCCACCAGTGTCATTCCGTGTCTGTTCTTTTCATGAACCACACCCAGTGTCATTGCATGTGTGTTCTTCTAAACAAACCACATAAGGATTCACCAGTGTCATTGCCTATCTGTTCTTTTCATGAACCACACCTAGTGTCATTGCATGTGTGTTCTTCTAAACAAACCACATAAGTCATTGCATGTCTGTTCTTTTCATGAACCACACCCGGTGTCATTGCCTGTCTGTTCTTTTCATGAACCATAGCTAGAGTCCACCAGTGTCATTAGATGTCTGTTCTTCCCATGAACCACACATGGATCCACCAGTGTCGATCCCTATCTGTTCTTTTCATGGATCACAGCTAGAGTCATTGCACGTCTGTTACTTCCATAAACCACATATGGATCCACCTAGTGTGGTTGCATGTCTGTTCCTCTAAACAAACCACATAAGGATCCACCAGTGTCATTGGATGTGTGTTCTTCTCATGAACCACACCCAGTGTCATTGCATGTGTGTTCTTCTAAACAAACCACATAAGGATCCACCAGTGTCATTTTATGTATGTTCTTTTCATGAACCACATAAGGATCCACCCGTGTCATTGCATGTCTGTTCTTTTCATGAATCACAGCTAGAGTCATTGCATGTCTGTTACTTCCATAAACCACATATGGATCCACCTAGTGTGATTGCATGTTTATTCCTCTAAACAAACCACACAAGGATCCACCAGTGTCATTGCGTGTCTGTTCTTTTGATGAACCACACCTAGTGTCATTGCATGTGTGTTACTTCCATAAAACAGATATGGATCCACCTAGTGTGATTGCAAGTTTGTTCCTGCCATAAACCACATAAGGATCCACCAGTGTCATTGCCTATCTGTTCTTTTCATGAACCACACCCAGTGTCATTGCATGTGTGTTCTTCTAAACAAACCACATAAGTCATTGCATGTCTGTTCTTTTCATGAACCACACCCTGTGTCATTGCATGCGTGTTCTTTTCATGAACCATAGCTAGAGTCCACCAGTGTCATTAGATGTCTGTTCTTCCCATGAACCACACATGGATCCACCAGTGTCGATCCCTATCTGTTCTTTTCATGGATCACAGCTAGAGTCATTGCACGTCTGTTACTTCCATAAACCACATATGGATCCACCTAGTGTGGTTGCATGTCTGTTCCTCTAAACAAACCACATAAGGATCCACCAGTGTCATTGGATGTGTGTTCTTCTCATGAACCACACCCAGTGTCATTGCATGTGTGTTCTTCTAAACAAACCACATAAGGATCCACCAGTGTCATTTTATGTATGTTCTTTTCATGAACCACATAAGGATCCACCAGTGTCATTGCATGTCTTTTCTTTTCATGAATCACAGCTAGAGTCATTGCATGTCTTTTACTTCCATAAACCACATATGGATCCACCTAGTGTGATTGCATGTCTGTTCCTCTAAACAAACCACATAAGGATCCACCAGTGTCATTGCGTGTCAATTCTTTTCATGAACCACACCCAGTGTCATTGCATGTGTGTTCTTCTAAACAAACCACATAAGGATCCACCAGTGTCATTGCCTATCTGTTCTTTTCATGAACCACACCCAGTGCCATTGCATGTGTGTTCTTCTAAACAAACCACATAAGTCATTGCATGTCTGTTCTTTTCATGAACCACACCCGGTGTCATTGCATGCGTGTTCTTTTCATGAACCATAGCTAGAGTCCACCAGTGTCATTAGATGTCTTTTCTTCCCAGGAACCACACATGGATCCACCAGTGTCGATCCCTATCTGTTCTTTTCATGGATCACAGCTAGAGTCATTGCACGTCTATTACTTCCATAAACCACATATGGATCCACCTAGTGTGGTTGCATGTCTGTCCTCTAAACAAACCACATAAGGATCCACCAGTGTCATTGGATGTGTGTTCTTCTCATGAACCACACCTAGTGTCATTGCATGTGTGTTCTTCTAAACAAACCACATAAGGATCCACCAGTGTCATTTTATGTATGTTCTTTTCATGAACCACATAAGGATCCACCAGTGTCATTGCATGTCTTTTCTTTTCATGAATCACAGCTAGAGTCATTGCATGTGTGTTCTTCTAAACAAACCACATAAGGACACACCAGTGTCATTGCCTATCTGTTCTTTTCATTAACCACACCCAGTGTCATTGCATGTGTGTTCTTCTAAACAAACCACATAAGTCATTGCATGTCTGTTCTTTTCATGAACCACACCCGGTGTCATTGCATGTCTGTTCTTTTAATGACCGATATCTAGAGTCCACCAGTGTCATTGGATTTCTGTTCTTCCCATGAACCACACATGGATCCACCAGTGTCATTGCCTGTCTGTTCTTTTCATGGATCACAGCTAGAGTCATTGCACGTCTGTTACTTCCATAAACCACAAATGGATCCACCAGTGTGATTGCAAGTTTGTTCCTTCCATAAACCACATAAGGATCCACCAGTGTCATTACCTGTCTGTTCTTTTCATGAACCATATAAGGATCCACCAGTGTCATTGCATGTCTGCTCTTTTCATGAATCACAGCTAGAGTCATTGCATGTCTGTTACTTCCATAAACCACATATGGATCCACCTAGTGTGATTGCATGTCTGTTCCTCTAAACAAACCAAATAAGGATCCACCTAGTGTGATTGCATGTCTGTTCCTCTAAACAAACCAAATAAGGATCCACCAATGTCATTGATGTCTGTTCTTTTCATGAACCACACCCAGTGTCATTGCATGTGTGTTCTTCTAAACAAACCACATAAGGATCCACCAGTGTCATTGCCTATCTTTTGTTTTCATGAACCACACTCAGTGTCATTGCATGTGTGTTCTTCTAAACAAACCACATAAGTCATTGCATGTCTGTTCTTTTCATGAACCACACCCGGTGTCATTGCATGCGTGTTCTTTTCATGAACCATAGCTAGAGTCCACCAGTGTCATTAGATGCCTGTTCTTCCCATGAACCACACATGGATCCACCAGTGTTGATCCCTATCTGTTCTTTTCATGGATAATAGCTAGAGTCATTGCACGTCTGTTACTTCCATAAACCACATATGGATCCACCTAGTGTGGTTGCATGTCTGTTCCTCTAGACAAACCACATAAGGATCCACCAGTGTCATTGGATGTGTGTTCTTCTCATGAGACACACCCAGTGTCATTGCATGTGTGTTCTTCTAAACAAACCACATAAGGATCCACCAGTGTCATTTCCTGTCTGTTCTTTTCATGAACCACAATAAGGATCCACCAGTGTCATTGTATGTCTGTTCTTTTAATCAATCACAGCTAGAGTCATTGCATGTCTGTTACTTCCATAAACCACATATGGATCCACCTAGTGTGATTGCATGTCTATTCCTCTAAACAAACCACACAAGGATCCACCAGTGTCATTCCGTGTCTGTTCTTTTCATGAACCACACCCAGTGTCATTGCATGTGTGTTCTTCTAAACAAACCACATAAGGATTCACCAGTGTCATTGCCTATCTGTTCTTTTCATGAACCACACCTAGTGTCATTGTATGTGTGTTCTTCTAAACAAACCACATAAGTCATTGCATGTCTGTTCTTTTCATGAACCACACCCGGTGTCATTGCTTGTCTGTTCTTTTCATGAACCATAGCTAGAGTCCACCAGTGTCATTGGGTGTGTGTTTCCCATGAACCACACATGGATCCACCAGTGTCATTGTATGTGTGTTCTTCTAAACAAACCACATAAGGATCCACCAGTGTCATTGCATGTCTGTTCTTTTCATGAACCACATAAGGATCCACCAGTGTCATTGCATGTCTGTTCTTTTCATGAATCACAGCTAGAGTCATTGCAAGTCTTTTACTTCCATAAACCACATATGGATCCACCTAGTGTGATTGCATGTCTTTTCCTCTAAACAAACCACATAAGGACCCACCAGTGTCATTACGTGTCTGTTCTATTTATGAACCACACCCAGTGTCATTGCATATGTGTTCTTCTAAACAAACCACATAAGGATCCACCGGTGTCATTGCCTATCTGTTATTTTCATGAACCACACCCTGTGTCATTGCATGTGTGTTCTTCTAAACAAACCACATAAGTCATTGCATGTCTGTTCTTTTCATGAACCACACCCGGTGTCATTGCATGTATGTTCTTTTCATGAACCATAGCTAGAGTCCACTAGTGTCATTGGATGTCTGTTCTTCCCATGAACCACACAAGGATCGACCAGTGTCATTGCCTGTCTGTTCTTTTCATGGATCACAGCTAGAGTCATTACATGTCTGTTACTTCCATAAACCACATATGGATCCACCTAGTGTGATTGCATGTCTGTTCCTCTAATCAAACCACATAAGGATCCACCAGTGTCATTGGATGTGTGTTCTTCTCATGAACCACACCAAGTGTCATTGGATGTGTGTTCTTCTCATGAACCACACCCAGTGTCATTGCATGTGTGTTCTTCTAAACAAACCACATAAGGATCCACCAGTGTCATTTTATGTATGTTCTTTTCATGAACCACATAAGGATCCACCAGTGTCATTGCATGTCTTTTCTTTTCATGAATCACAGCTAGAGTCATTGCATGTCTTTTACTTCCATAAACCACATATGGATCCACCTAGTGTGATTGCATGTCTGTTCCTCTAAACAAACCACATAAGGATCCACCAGTGTCATTGCGTGTCAATTCTTTTCATGAACCACACCCAGTGTCATTGCATGTGTGTTCTTCTAAACAAACCACATAAGGATCCACCAGTGTCATTGCCTATCTGTTCTTTTCATGAACCACACCCAGTGTCATTGCATGTGTGTTCTTCTAAACAAACCACATAAGTCATTGCATGTCTGTTCTTTTCATGAACCACACCCGGTGTCATTGCATGCGTGTTCTTTTCATGAACCATAGCTAGAGTCCACCAGTGTCATTAGATGTCTTTTCTTCCCAGGAACCACACATGGATCCACCAGTGTCGATCCCTATCTGTTCTTTTCATGGATCACAGCTAGAGTCATTGCACGTCTATTACTTCCATAAACCACATATGGATCCACCTAGTGTGGTTGCATGTCTGTTCCTCTAAACAAACCACATAAGGATCCACCAGTGTCATTGGATGTGTGTTCTTCTCATGAACCACACCTAGTGTCATTGCATGTGTGTTCTTCTAAACAAACCACATAAGGATCCACCAGTGTCATTTTATGTATGTTCTTTTCATGAACCACATAAGGATCCACCAGTGTCATTGCATGTCTGTTCTTTTCATGAATCACAGCTAGAGTCATTGCATGTCTGTTACTTCCATAAACCACATATGGATCCACCTAGTGTGATTGCATGTCTATTCCTCTAAACAAACCACACAAGGATCCACCAGTGTCATTGCGTGTCTGTTCTTTTCATGAACCACACCTAGTGTCATTGCATGTGTGTTCTTCTAAACAAACCACATAAGGACACACCAGTGTCATTGCCTATCTGTTCTTTTCATGAACCACACCCAGTGTCATTGCATGTGTGTTCTTCTAAACAAACCACATAAGTCATTGCATGTCTGTTCTTTTCATGAATCACACCCGGTGTCATTGCCTGTCTGTTCTTTTCATGAACCATAGCTAGAGTCCACCAGTGTCATTGGATGTGTGTGTTTCCCATGAACCACACATGAATCCACCAGTGTCATTGTATGTGTGTTCTTCTAAACAAACCACATAAGGAACCACCAGTGTCATTGCATGTCTGTTCTTTTCATGAACCACTTAAGGATCCACCAGTGTCATTGCATGTCTGTTATTTTCATGAATCACAGCTAGAGTCATTGCATGTCTTTTACTTCCATAAACCACATATGGATCCACCTAGTGTGATTGCATGTCTGTTCCTCTAAACAAACCACATAAGGATCCACCAGTGTCATTGCGTGTCTGTTCTTTTCGTGAACCACACCCAGTGTCATTGCATGTGTGTTCTTCTAAACAAACCACATAAGGATCCACCAGTGTCATTGCCTGTCTGTTCTTTTCATGAACCACACCCAGTGTCATTGCATGTGTGTTCTTCTAAACAAACCACATAAGTCATTGCATGTCTGTTCTTTTCATGAACCACACCCGGTGTCATTGCATGTCTGTTCTTTTAATGACCGATATCGAGAGTCCACCAGTGTCATTGGATGTCTGTTCTTCCCATGAACCACACATGGATCCACCAGTGTCATTGCCTGTCTGTTCTTTTCATGGATCACAGCTAGAGTCATTGCACGTCTGTTACTTCCATAAACCACAAATGGATCCACCAGTGTGATTGCAAGTTTGTTCCTTCCATAAACCACATAAGGATCCACCAGTGTCATTGCCTGTCTGTTCTTTTCATGAACCATATAAGGATCCACCAGTGTCATTGCATGTCTGCTCTTTTCATGAATCACAGCTAGAGTCATTGCATGTCTGTTACTTCCATAAACCACATATGGATCCACCTAGTGTGATTGCATGTCTGTTCCTCTAAACAAACCAAATAAGGATACACCTAGTGTGATTGCATGTCTATTCCTCTAAACAAACCAAATAAGGATCCACCAATGTCATTGATGTCTGTTCTTTTCATGAACCACACCCAGTGTCATTGCATGTGTGTTCTTCTAAACAAACCACATAAGGATCCACCAGTGTCATTGCCTATCTTTTGTTTTCATGAACCACACCCAGTGTCATTGCATGTGTGTTCTTCTAAACAAACCACATAAGTCATTGCATGTCTGTTCTTTTCATGAACCACACCCGGTGTCATTGCATGCGTGTTCTTTTCATGAACCATAGCTAGAGTCCACCAGTGTCATTAGATGCCTGTTCTTCCCATGAACCACACATGGATCCACCAGTGTTGATCCCTATCTGTTCTTTTCATGGATAATAGCTAGAGTCATTGCACGTCTGTTACTTCCATAAACCACATATGGATCCACCTAGTGTGGTTGCATGTCTGTTCCTCTAGACAAACCACATAAGGATCCACCAGTGTCATTGGATGTGTGTTCTTCTCATGAGCCACACCCAGTGTCATTGCATGTGTGTTCTTCTAAACAAACCACATAAGGATCCACCAGTGTCATTTCCTGTCTGTTCTTTTCATGAACCACAATAAGGATCCACCAGTGTCATTGTATGTCTGTTCTTTTAATCAATCACAGCTAGAGTCATTGCATGTCTGTTACTTCCATAAACCACATATGGATCCACCTAGTGTGATTGCATGTCTATTCCTCTAAACAAACCACACAAGGATCCACCAGTGTCATTCCGTGTCTGTTCTTTTCATGAACCACACCCAGTGTCATTGCATGTGTGTTCTTCTAAACAAACCACATAAGGATTCACCAGTGTCATTGCCTATCTGTTCTTTTCATGAACCACACCTAGTGTCATTGTATGTGTGTTCTTCTAAACAAACCACATAAGTCATTGCATGTCTGTTCTTTTCATGAACCACACCCGGTGTCATTGCTTGTCTGTTCTTTTCATGAACCATAGCTAGAGTCCACCAGTGTCATTGGGTGTGTGTTTCCCATGAACCACACATGGATCCACCAGTGTCATTGTATGTGTGTTCTTCTAAACAAACCACATAAGGATCCACCAGTGTCATTGCATGTCTGTTCTTTTCATGAACCACATAAGGATCCACCAGTGTCATTGCATGTCTGTTCTTTTCATGAATCACAGCTAGAGTCATTGCAAGTCTTTTACTTCCATAAACCACATATGGATCCACCTAGTGTGATTGCATGTCTTTTCCTCTAAACAAACCACATAAGGACCCACCAGTGTCATTACGTGTCTGTTCTATTTATGAACCACACCCAGTGTCATTGCATATGTGTTCTTCTAAACAAACCACATAAGGATCCACCGGTGTCATTGCCTATCTGTAATTTTCATGAACCACACCCTGTGTCATTGCATGTGTGTTCTTCTAAACAAACCACATAAGTCATTGCATGTCTGTTCTTTTCATGAACCACACCCGGTGTCATTGCATGTATGTTCTTTTCATGAACCATAGCTAGAGTCCACTAGTGTCATTGGATGTCTGTTCTTCCCATGAACCACACAAGGATCCACCAGTGTCATTGCCTGTCTGTTCTTTTCATGGATCACAGCTAGAGTCATTACATGTCTGTTACTTCCATAAACCACATATGGATCCACCTAGTGTGATTGCATGTCTGTTCCTCTAATCAAACCACATAAGGATCCACCAGTGTCATTGGATGTGTGTTCTTCTCATGAACCACACCAAGTGTCATTGGATGTGTGTTCTTCTCATGAACCACACCCAGTGTCATTGCATGTGTGTTCTTCTAAACAAACCACATAAGGATCCACCAGTGTCATTTTATGTATGTTCTTTTCATGAAGCACATAAGGATCCACCAGTGTCATTGCATGTCTTTTCTTTTCATGAATCACAGCTAGAGTCATTGCATGGCTTTTACTTCCATAAACCACATATGGATCCACCTAGTGTGATTGCATGTCTGTTCCTCTAAACAAACCACATAAGGATCCACAAGTGTCATTGCGTGTCAATTCTTTTCATGAACCACACCCAGTGTCATTGCATGTGTGTTCTTCTAAACAAACCACATAAGGATCCACCAGTGTCATTGCCTATCTGTTCTTTTCATGAACCACACCCAGTGTCATTGCATGTGTGTTCTTCTAAACAAACCACATAAGTCATTGCATGTCTGTTCTTTTCATGAACCACACCCGGTGTCATTGCATGCGTGTTCTTTTCATGAACCATAGCTAGAGTCCACCAGTGTCATTAGATGTCTTTTCTTCCCAGGAACCACACATGGATCCACCAGTGTCGATCCCTATCTGTTCTTTTCATGGATCACAGCTAGAGTCATTGCACGTCTATTACTTCCATAAACCACATATGGATCCACCTAGTGTGGTTGCATGTCTGTTCCTCTAAACAAACCACATAAGGATCCACCAGTGTCATTGGATGTGTGTTCTTCTCATGAACCACACCTAGTGTCATTGCATGTGTGTTCTTCTAAACAAACCACATAAGGATCCACTAGTGTCATTTTATGTATGTTCTTTTCATGAACCACATAAGGATCCACCAGTGTCATTGCATGTCTGTTCTTTTCATGAATCACAGCTAGAGTCATTGCATGTCTGTTACTTCCATAAACCACATATGGATCCACCTAGTGTGATTGCATGTCTATTCCTCTAAACAAACCACACAAGGATCCACCAGTGTCATTGCGTGTCTGTTCTTTTCATGAACCACACCTAGTGTCATTGCATGTGTGTTCTTCTAAACAAACCACATAAGGACACACCAGTGTCATTGCCTATCTGTTCTTTTCATGAACCACACCCAGTGTCATTGCATGTGTGTTCTTCTAAACAAACCACATAAGTCATTGCATGTCTGTTCTTTTCATGAATCACACCCGGTGTCATTGCCTGTCTGTTCTTTTCATGAACCATAGCTAGAGTCCACCAGTGTCATTGGATGTGTGTGTTTCCCATGAACCACACATGAATCCACCAGTGTCATTGTATGTGTGTTCTTCTAAACAAACCACATAAGGATCCACCAGTGTCATTGCATGTCTGTTCTTTTCATGAACCACTTAAGGATCCACCAGTGTCATTGCATGTCTGTTCTTTTCATGAATCACAGCTAGAGTCATTGCATGTATTTTACTTCCATAAACCACATATGGATCCACCTAGTGTGATTGCATGTCTGTTCCTCTTAACAAACCACATAAGGATCCACCAGTGTCATTGCGTGTCTGTTCTTTTCGTGAACCACACCCAGTGTCATTGCATGTGTGTTCTTCTAAACAAACCACATAAGGATCCACCAGTGTCATTGCCTGTCTGTTCTTTTCATGAACCACACCCAGTGTCATTGCATGTGTGTTCTTCTAAACAAACCACATAAGTCATTGCATGTCTGTTCTTTTCATGAACCACACCCGGTGTCATTGCATGTCTGTTCTTTTAATGACCGATATCTAGAGTCCACCAGTGTCATTGGATGTCTGTTCTTCCCATGAACCACACATGGATCCACCAGTGTCATTGCCTGTCTGTTCTTTTCATGGATCACAGCTAGAGTCATTGCACGTCTGTTACTTCCATAAACCACAAATGGATCCACCAGTGTGATTGCAAGTTTGTTCCTTCCATAAACCACATAAGGATCCACCAGTGTCATTGCCTGTCTGTTCTTTTCATGAACCATATAAGGATCCACCAGTGTCATTGCATGTCTGCTCTTTTCATGAATCACAGCTAGAGTCATTGCATGTATGTTACTTCCATAAACCACATATGGATCCACCTAGTGTGATTGCATGTCTGTTCCTCTAAACAAACCAAATAAGGATACACCTAGTGTGATTGCATGTCTGTTCCTCTAAACAAACCAAATAAGGATCCACCAATGTCATTGATGTCTGTTCTTTTCATGAACCACACCCAGTGTCATTGCATGTGTGTTCTTCTAAACAAACCACATAAGGATCCACCAGTGTCATTGCCTATCTTTTGTTTTCATGAACCACACCCAGTGTCATTGCATGTGTGTTCTTCTAAACAAACCACATAAGTCATTGCATGTCTGTTCTTTTCATGAACCACACCCGGTGTCATTGCATGCGTGTTCTTTTCATGAACCATAGCTAGAGTCCACCAGTGTCATTAGATGCCTGTTCTTCCCATGAACCACACATGGATCCACCAGTGTTGATCCCTATCTGTTCTTTTCATGGATAATAGCTAGAGTCATTGCACGTCTGTTACTTCCATAAACCACATATGGATCCACCTAGTGTGGTTGCATGTCTGTTCCTCTAGACAAACCACATAAGGATCCACCAGTGTCATTGCGTGTCTGTTCTTTTCATGAACCACACCTAGTGTCATTGCATGTGTGTTCTTCTAAACAAACCACATAAGGATCCACCAGTGTCATTTCCTGTCTGTTCTTTTCATGAACCACACCCAGTGTCATTGCATGTGTGTTCTTCTAAACAAACCACATAAGTTATTGCATGTCCGTTCTTTTCATGAATCACACCCGGTGTCATTGCCTGTCTGTTCTTTTCATGAACCATAGCTAGAGTCCACCAGTGTCATTGGATGTGTGTGTTTCCCATGAACCACATATGGATCCACCAGTGTCATTGTATGTGTGTTCTTCTCAACAAACCACATAAGGATCCACCAGTGTCATTGCATGTGTGTTCTTTTCATGAACCACATAACGATCCACCAGTGTCATTGCATGTCTGTTCTTTTCATGAATCACAGCTAGAGTCATTGCATGTCTTTTACTTCCATGAACCACATATGGATCCACCTAGTGTGATTGCATGTTTGTTCCTCTAAACAAACCACATAAGGATCCACCAGTGTCATTGCGTGTCTGTTCTTTTCATGAACCACACCCAGTGTCATTGCATGTGTGTTCTTCTAAACAAACCACAAAAGGATCCACCAGTGTCATTGCCTATCTGTTCTTTTCATGAACCACACCCAGTGTCATTGCATGTGTGTTCTTCTAAACAAACCACATAAGTCATTGCATGTCTGTTCTTTTCATGAACCACACCCGGTGTCATTGCATGTCTGTTCTTTTCATGAACGATATCTAGAGTCCACCAGTGTCATTGGATGTCTGTTCTTCCCATGAACCACACATGTATCCACCAGTGTCATTGCCTATCTGTTCTTTTCATGGATCACAGCTAGAGTCATTGCATGTCTGTTACTTCCATAAACCACAAATGGATCCACCAGTGTGATTGCAAGTTTGTTCCTTCCATAAACCACATAAGGATCCACCAGTGTCATTGCCTGTCTGTTCTTTTCATGAACCATATAAGGATCCACCAGTGTCATTGCATGTCTGCTCTTTTCATGAATCATAGCTAGAGTCATTGCATGTCTGTTACTTCCATAAACCACATATGGATCCACCTAGTGTGATTGCATGTCTGTTCCTCTAAACAAACCAAATAAGGATCCACCAATGTCATTGCATGTCTGTTCTTTTCATGAACCACACCTAGTGTCATTGCATGTGTGTTCTTCTAAATAAACCACATAAGGATCCACCAGTGTCATTGCCTATCTGTTCTTTTCATGAACCACACCCAGTGTCATTGCATGTGTTCTTCTAAACAAACCACATTGGTCATTGCATGTCTGTTCTTTTCATGAACCACACCCGGTGTCATTGCATGCGTGTTCTTTTCATGAACCATAGCTAGAGTCCACCAGTGTCATTAGATGCCTGTTCTTCCCATGAACCACACATGGATCCACCAGTGTCGATCCCTATCTGTTCTTTTCATGGATAACAGCTAGAGTCATTGCACGTCTGTTACTTCCATAAACCACATATGGATCCACCTAGTGTGGTTGCATGTCTATTCCTCTAAACAAACCACATAAGGATCCACCAGTGTCATTGGATGTGTGTTCTTCTCATGAGCCACACCCAGTGTCAATGCATGTGTGTTCTTCTAAACAAACCACATAAGGATCCACCAGTGTCATTTCCTGTCTGTTCTTTTCATGAACCACATAAGGATCCACCAGTGTCATTGCATGTCTGTTATTTTCATGAATCACAGCTAGAGTCATTGCATGTCTGTTACTTCCATAAACCACATATGGATCCACCTAGTGTGATTGCATGTCTATTCCTCTAAACAAACCACACAAGGATCCACCAGTGTCATTGCGTGTCTGTTCTTTTCATGAACCACACCCAGTGTCATTGCATGTGTGTTCTTCTAAACAAACCACATAAGGATTCACCAGTGTCATTGCCTATCTGTTCTTTTCATGAACCACACCCAGTGTCATTGCATGTGTGTTCTTCTAAACAAACCACATAAGGATTCAACAGTGTCATTGCCTATCTGTTCTTTTCATGAACCACACCCAGTGTCATTGCATGTGTGTTCTTCTAAACAAACCACATAAGTCATTGCATGTCTGTTCTTTTCATGAACCACACCCGGTGTCATTGCCTGTCTGTTCTTTTCATGAACCATAGCTAGAGTCCACCAGTGTCATTGGATGTGTGTGTTTCCCATGAACCACACATGGATCCAACAGTGTCATTGTATGTGTGTTCTTCTAAACAAACCACATAAGGATCCACCAGTGTCATTGCATGTCTATTCTTTTCATGAACCACATAAGGATCCACCAGTGTCATTGCATGTCTGTTCTTTTCATGAACCACAGCTAGAGTCCACCAGTGTTATTGGATGTATGTTCTTCCCATGAACCACACCTGGATCCACCAGTGTCATTGCCTGTCTGTTCTTTTCATGGATCACAGCTAGAGTCATTGCATGTCTGTTACTTCTATAAACCACATATGGATCCACCTAGTGTGATTGCATGTCTGTTCCTCTAAACAAACCACATAAGGATCCACCAGTGTCATTGGATGTGTGTTCTTCTCATGAACCACACCCAGTGTCATTGCATGTGTGTTCTTCTAAACAAACCACATAAGGATCCACCAGTGTCATTGCCTGTCTGTTCTTTTCATGAACCACATAAGGATCCACCAGTGTCATTGCATGTCTGTTCTTTTCATGAATCACAGCTAGAGTCATTGCATGTCTGTTACTTCCATAAACCACATATGGATCCACCTAGTGTGATTGCATGTTTGTTCCTCTAAACAAACCAAATAAGGATCCACCAGTGTCATTGCGTGTCTGTTCTTTTCATGAACCTCACCCAGTGACATTGCATGTGTGTTCTTCTAAACAAACCACATAAGGATCCACCAGTGTCATTGCCTATCTGTTTTTTCATGAACCACACCTAGTGTCATTGCATGTGTGTTCTTCTAAACAAACCACATAAGTCATTGCATGTTTGTTCTTTTCATGAACCACATCCGGTGTCATTGCATGCGTGTTCTTTTCATGAACCATAGCTAGAGTCCACCAGTGTCATTGGATGTTTGTTCTTCCCATGAACCACACATGGATCCACCAGTGTCGATCCCTATCTATTATTTTCATGGATCACAGCTAGAGTCATTGCGCGTGTGTTACTTCCATAAACCACATATGGATCCACCTCGTGTGATTGCATGTATGTTCCTCTAAACAAACCACATATGGATCCACCAGTGTCATTGGATGTGTATTCTTCTCATGAACGACACCTAGTGTCATTGCATGTGTGTTCTTCTAAACAAACCACATAAGGATCCACCTGTGTCATTTCCTGTCTGTTCTTTTCATGAACCACATAAGGATCCACCAGTGTGATTGCATGTCTGTTCTTGTCATGAATCACAGCTAGAGTCATTGCATGTCTGTTACTTTCATAAACCACATATGGATCCACTAGTGCACACCCCCCTCTAACACCGGTTTGGAGGGCCCTCTAACAGCGGTTGTAGAACCACTGTTGAGGGTTCGGTGTTAGAGGGC
Organism: Avena sativa; assembly: GCA_916181665.1. Classification (NCBI taxonomy): domain Eukaryota; kingdom Viridiplantae; phylum Streptophyta; class Magnoliopsida; order Poales; family Poaceae; genus Avena; species Avena sativa. The sequence goes on along the minus strand of OV702288.1, from coordinate 618,034,152 downwards.
CCCCCCCTTTAACACCGGTTCTTATACGAACCGGTGTTAAAGGGTGGCGCACGTGGGGCTGCCGCAGGGCTCAGGGACCCCCCTTTAACACCGGTTCGTAACACGAACCGGTGTTAAAGGTTCTGTGCTGCGGCAGGAAAAGGAGATAAATCTCTACCGCGGAAGAGTTTTGCCGCGGCAGGAAAACGGCCTAAATCTCTGTCGCGGCAGAGTTCTGCCCCTGCCCCGTTCTTGGCGTATTTCTGCGGCGCGACGGGGACGGGGAGGGGGGGAGGGGGAATTGATCGGGAGCGGTATACACATACATCGTCATCGGTACATACGAGTACATGAATAATTAAGCAACTATTATTATACACAACATCGTCATTGTGTGGTATTCTCCGTAAATGTGGAAGCATCAAGTACAAGACAAACACGTTCAAGCATATATACAACGTTCATTTTGGTGGATATCTAAAGAGTTCTCCGCCAGGCGTGGCGACCTCATCAAGTATGAACCCCGCTAATTCCTCTTGAATGGCTCGTATGCGGTTAAATGGTAGGAGTTGGTCCCGCATCCGTTCGATCTGAATATATATGAACAATGGGGTCAATATATATAAGAATAAAACTCAACACAATTGATGGTAATAAAATAATGTTGTGTACTTTGTTTACTTACTCTAAGTTGTTCTAGTGTGGCTTGGCCCGTCGCACATATCGTGTTGCGAATGAACTCGCAAACATAGTACCCACATAAGTTATTGCCGTGTCCCTGATGCGCGCACTTTACGAGAATAGAGAGTTCAACCAAAATAATAATCAATAAACCATGATATCATGGAATTGGAAGCAGAATCAAAGAGATACACAGACCTAGCTAGCTAGTATTACTTACATTTTGGTCTACAAATTTTAGTTCTTCTGACCATTCACCCACGGCCCTGCCCGTGAACCTTTTCCAAACCCTGTCCGGCAAAGAAAATGGATAAAGGAGTAATTAATTACTTGTTGTCAGGAAAGTTGCCGATCTAGTGCGATAATATGATTGAAATTACCTCTGGAGCATCTCTCTAAAGTCTGCCCATAGCTCTTTTTCTTTTTGTAACGAGTCCATGACAAGGACTTTTCCTGAGTCGGGTTGAATGACTAGCAGAATAAAGTGGAACCTACGCACGCATAACTCATCATCAGTTACACTTAACATCGAGTAAGCCGAAACAGAATGTGTACAAGAGAGGGTAACAGTACTCACGAGAAGTTGTAAGGCAATAGTATTTCCTTTTGGTTTATTGTCTCAGTAAAGACCTTAGCAATAAATCTTCTGTTTGCCCGGGTTTGGTTCTTACCACTTCTTCATGAACTCTATTTGGGTCAACAAACCCAATGTCAAAAGGTCCTCCTTTCATGCATTCCATAACCTTTTTCCTGCATAATAATATATACATATATGGTGAGGATATATATACATGCAATTAATGAAGTGAATGAGATGAGATAGAAAATACAGAAATAGTACTTACACACAATAAAGGCTGATGGCAGCTTTGTCGAGTTCCTTCTGATTGAATATAAAATGCAAGTCTTGAATGTTGAAGGCGATCTCGTCGTCTCCGCACAAGAAAATCTGATCTCTTATATGCATCGTGATCCATTCTTCCTTTCTTGTCTTGCAGAAATCAAGGAACCACTTGTGCAATCTTCGCATCTTTGTTGGTAGATTCTTGAGATCCTCTTTCTTGACGAGATTCTTCCCATACTTCCATGGCTGTATGGGGTTGGCATCGCATTTGGGCAAGTTGTCTCCCATGATGTTCAAGTATGCAATGTAAGTCATCCCCATCTCATTGGCCTTTCTTTGTAGCTCTGCCTCGTAATCATTTACGGGAGGAGCGTCCCGTGTGTCGAACACTTGGAGCGGGGCGCATGATTGGTTTCCTGATCTCCGAGCATGGGAACTGTTTTCTGGGGTGCCGCACGACTGCTACTTTCAGTCTCCCTATGGAGCCTTGCATCCGCCTTCAAAATCTGGCGCTTGTAGTCCGGCACAAGTGGGGTTTCAGGTTTCAAAAGATTTTTGTAAAACTTCTCCACCACCGCCGGATCTATTTTCTCCTTTGGCTCGGCCCGTCTAGGTGCAAAGAATTTCTTGACCTCTTCTTCCGAGATCCTATTGGTCTCCTCGTCGCTGCGATTCCACGGTAAAACCAGCAATGGCTTGGCGGAAGGCTGCGGGACGTAGTTTTTTGAACTCTTTGTGGCAGTGCTAGTGATGCTCTTCGTGGCAGTGCTCTTCTACTTACGCTGAGGAGATGGCTGAAGCGCCGGAGATGGCTAACGGGCAGGAGATGGCTGGCGCGCCGGAGATGGCTGCCGCGCAGGAGATGGCTGAAGCGTCGGAGATGGCTGCCGCACAGGAGATGGCTGAAGCGGCTCAGACTGCTGACGCTACGGAGACGGCGGGGGTGCCAGTAGCCTCCAATTTGGAAGCACGATGTGTTCCTTCTTCCAAAGAATGGTTGTTTTCACTGCAAATTTGAGTTGAGTTTCCCCTTCACCTGTAGCATGGTCAAGCTGTGCTTCCTCATATTCCTTCACAACCTCATCCACCCCGACAATAGCATAGCCATCTGGAATCGGTCGGCAGTGGTAAGTTCCACCAGCTACAGGAGGTAAGGCATAGCCGACAGCCACCTTAATGGATAAGCCCATTAATCTCACATGCAGATCAGCGTGTTCGCTCTCCGTGATCTCATCCACGGGGTATCGAGGACCCGCCATTTCAAGCGTGGGTTGCACCGTGGAAGCCACGCTGCTTTTCCGCGCAGAGTCTGGGCCGCCGGCAGCTTCCAATGCAGGCTCTTCGTGCTGCTGAGATGGGCCGGTGGCTTGATGGCTCTGTTGTGCATTCACTTGCGCCTTCAGCGCCACAAGTGCATGTTCTATCTGTGTCATCCGCTCTGTACGCTCTTTTTCTTTTCTGTCGCGCCATGTGTAAGAGTCGCTCCACTCGGCAAACCCATCCTTCCACGTCATACCCCTTGTGCCTCGTGCATGTCCAGGGTGTTCTTTTTTACCGATGGCGCATGTGAGCTAGTCATTCTCTCTGTCGGGATGGAAGGTCTGGCGGCTGTTTCCTCGTATGCCGTGATGAGTTCAGTGACGGGTTTGGCAAGGAGGGTTGGGAAGATACACAATCCTGTTTCTGGGTCCAACCTTGCCCCGATTCCGTAGAACCAAGTCTTTGCACGTAGGTCCCACCCATGTGTCTGGGGTGTGATCCCTCTATCGTGCAGGGCCTTCTCAGCTTCCTCCCACTTAGGCCTCTGAGATATGTAGCCACCTGACCCTGTCCTCTAGTGATATTCCTTCTTCTAGGCATTTAGCGTATTGGTTTCTGACCTCTTTGTAGCTATAGCACCTTCCTTGTATGCCACAAATTCGTGCCAGTGAGGTCTTATCTTCGCATAATATGCGTCTTCGAAATCTGGAGTCTCGCGAGCTTTGACAAATTTGTTCAATTTTTTCTTCCAGTTGCGGAAAGCATCAGCCATCTTCTTTAGAGTCCACTCTTTGACCTTTTCCTTTATAACCGGTTTGTTTTCATCCTCCTCTGGCGGAAGGATGAAATTTACCAACAGCGAATTCCAAAGCGTTTCTTTGGATCTTTCATCGACAAAGGTACCGTCGCCCTTCTTTGGCTTATTCCAATATTCAATTATGATTGGGATTTGGTCCCTAACAAGAACTCCACCCTGACGTACAAATTTGTTTGCGGCCTTCTTGGGCTCCATCGGCCTGCCATCAACATGGACTGCTTCGATCGTGAACTTTGCACGATCTTTCAACCGATGGCTCGCGCCTCGCTTGCTCTTTTTCGTAGAAGAAGATGGTTGCTGGCTGGTCGATCCAGAGGGCTAAAAGAAGAAAGAAGCGTTAGTTAATACATGTATAAGAAGATTGTTGGTGGAAGTCAGCAGAGGCTTAATCAATGCATATACCTCGCCGGACTTTGTAATCACTAAATTGCGTTCACCGGAGTCTTCATCTTCTCCATGACTACTTGAGTTGTCATCATGTCCCTCCAAGTCTAGATATTGTGGGGTGTCCTCATTGATAATGTTCTCCATTATTTCTTCTTCTTCAAGGTTTCTACTAAGTGGATCCATAGTTTCTAAAACAATAATATTATCTAGAGTAAGAGAGTAAACATTCAAGTGGACTTGGATTCATACACAAATATACATATTATTCATACAAAAATACACAAATAGGATAAAGTACATTATTAATACATCACCGGAGAATAGCTCGGGTGCATTATAGGATAAAGTATAAGATAAAGTACATTATTAATACATCACCGGAGAATAGCTCGGGTGCATTATAGGATAAAGTATAATATAAAGTACATTATTAATACATCACCGGAGAATAGCTCGGGTGCATTATAGGATAAAGTATAAGATAAAGTACATTATTAAGATAAACTAGCGAACGCGGCTGCCGCGTTCTATGCTACGGGAGCTCTGCAGCCACAGAAGAGGAACCATCACCGGAGAATAGCTCGGGTGAGATCCGTGAACCTGGCAGATATTGGAGAACCTAGTCTCCAAAAGATACATGTATCACCGTACATGCTCGTCCTCCTCCCTAATACGACGACGTACCACCTCCTCGGGGGCTGGCTCCCTCTGCACCGCTCCTGGACCTCGTGGACGCCACCAAAGAAGCTCCGGGTCGATGATGATACCCAGATTCCTCACCAAGGTACGAGTCCCGACAGGTAGCACCTCCTAGTGCCAACCCGGCGGAGTCCAGACTCGGACATCCCCGACAGAGTCCAGTAGGCTCGGACGAGATGGACGCGGCATAACTAAAAAATAGCAATAAACAATCATAAAACATAAACAGTAACTAAATCACTAAGTATATATTGCCCTAATAACAATAACCCTAAACCTATCACTAACTAAACTAAACCTCATTAACTAAGTATTCTAACTAAACCTAATCCCTAATAAACCCTAATCCCTAATAAAACCCTAAGCCCTAATAATAAACTAACTAAAATCCCTAACTAAATCACTACTAAAATCCCTAACTAAATCACTAACTAAATCACTACTAAAATCCCTAACTAAAATCCCTAACTAAAATCCCTAACTAAATCACTACTAAAATCCCTAACTAAATCACTAACTAAATCACTACTAAAATCCCTAACTAAAATCCCTAACTAAATCACTACTAAAATCCCTAATTAACTAAATCCCTAATTAACTAAAATCCCTAACTAAAATCCCTAACTAAATCACTAACTAAATCACTACTAAAATCCCTAACTAAAATCCCTAACTAAATCACTACTAAAATCCCTAACTAAACCACTAACTAAATCACTACTAAAATCCCTAACTAAATCACTACTAAAATCCCTAATTAACTAAATCCCTAATTAACTAAAATACCTAACTAAAATCCCTAACTAAATCACTACTAAATCCCTAAATAACTAACAAAATCACACTAATTAACTAACAAAATCACACTAATTAACTAACAAAATCACACTAAAATCTCTAACTAAATCACTACTAATCCCTCGCCTTCCTTCTCCTCTTCCGCTTCCTCGTCGTCGCCAGCAAGAAGAAGAACATAATAATAAGGGTCCCGCCGAGCCTGAGGGCCATCCCCTTCTTCGGCCATCTCCACCTCCTCGACAAGCCCTTCCACCCCACTCTGTGCCGCCTCACCGCGCGTCATAGTCCCGTATTCTCGCTGTGCCTCAGCTCGCGCAACGCCGTCGTCGTGTCCTCGCCGGCAAAGGCGAGGCCAGCAAGCAGGCTTAAACAGGCTGAAGCCTGCCTCCGATACTGTAAACAAAAAATTTACTACTAATAATCTTGTGCTAGGAGGCCCATTAGCTTACAAAATAATCTTGTGTAAACAAAATCCCCTGAATACACAAATGAAAAGCAATAAAGTCTCTATATACAAAAATAAAAATCAATCAAGTCCCTGTATACACAAACAAAAAGCAATCGGCCGGCTGCCTATACACATAAATAAAAATCAACCGGGTCTCTGCGCCAGCGAGCTGCGGCCAGGGAGCTCTAGCTTTACAAAAATATCTCAGTATGGGTGTCGTGTCCTGCTTTACAAACATGACCAAGAAGGGATAGACCCATAACTCGCCCCCCAGTCGTCCTTCGCCGCCGTTCACCCTCCCGCCACTTCAGTTCACCATGCCGTCGCTGTTCTGGTCCTGCCCATGACCTACCGACAATATAGTGGTACATGATCTTTTCTCCCACGCCATAATCACTAATTACTGCATTTTGATTGAAAATTTCAGGGAATGAACAGCAAAACATAGCAGATCAATTAGCCGATCTGAAAGGCAAAATTCTGCAGATATTTTATCACAAAAACATTGTATCCCTTGTCCTGTTACACTGCAGATCAACTAGCTATTCTCAGCAAAACCAAGAACTCCAACAAGATCACTCTACAAACATCAGTACCAACAGCAATAGGTATGACAGCATGTATAACAGCAAGATTCCAACCGAAGCTGATGGGGAGGGACGGGAGGCTCACCTTGCGGAAGTCGGCTGGGGAGGAGCGGCGGAGTCGAGCTCGGCCTAGAAGGGCGTATTCCGGCAAGACGGGGGCGGCCCGGAGGACGGCAGGGACCGTGGGGACGGAGGAGGAAGAGGCTAGACGGCAGGAGTTGAGGCGGCGGATGACTGCGGGTGGCGGCGCGGACGAGTTGCTCCCTCGTAGGGCTGGGGAAGAATCGATCTGGCTGGGGGAAGAAGGAAGGGGTGGCGCGCGCGTTATAACCCCCCCCCTTTAACACCGGTTCGTGGCTGGAACCGGTGTTAAAGGGGGGGAATTCGTTTCGCGTCCGCACCCCCCCCTTTAACACCGGTTCTAGCCACGAATCGGTGTTAAAGGGGGGGTGTGCGCGCGAAACGAAATAAATGCGCCCCCCTTTAACACCGGTTCGTGGCTGGAACCGGTGTTAAAGGGGGGCATTTATTTCATGCATTAAAGGGGTGGGGGCATTTATAATTCAAAAAATAGGATATGAATTTAGAAAATTCATATCTTATTCATTTCATTTCAGAAAAATATGAATAATATATCATGATTTTCAGAAAAATAATATCTATCCATTCATCTAAAAACATTTTATATTTACTTTAGATGAAAATTTTCAAAATGATTAAAACACTTACATATAAATTTTGATTATTCAATTCAAACAAAAATAAATTGTCAAATCCTAAAACTTTGAACATAAAAAATATTAAGCATCTAAAAAGGAATCTAACCCTATTTTATTAGAGAAAATCATATTTTATTTTGTATTAACATTTTTGAATTGATTGGATATTTAAATGCCGCATCTTTTGTATACACTTGAATCTGACAAAGCCTCGCTCAACTTGCATTTGATTTTTGATAAAATAGCATATTGTGAACCTAAAAATGATTTTTGTAAAAAATCATGAGCATCGTATCATGTACCTCTAGTTCATATCTGACCCACTTCCTACCGATTCGGTAGGAATTTGTCTTTTTCACCAGAGGTGGACGAAAAGGTTTCATATCCCCCTGTTGGTACATTTTCCATATAAGGTGGTCTAGTATTTTTGTAAAATGTGGTGGTGGTTTTTTGAATTAGCCATTTGGTGGTTGCTTCACAAAACCGTCCGTTTTTTATGCTCGGAAAATGGAAAATGCCTTTTTGGTGCGATAAAAAGGAAAACTTCCTCTTGCAACATTGTTTGCCATGCCATGATGCACATGTATGCACAATATGGCCATATTATCACAAACTATGCCTTGATTCTAGCCATAACATTGGTCATTTGACCCGAAAGCCAAGAAACCTCGAATGAGATAGGTCATTTTGTAAAGGAGATAGAACTGGAATTAAAATACAGAATGCAACTAATAGTAAGTTACATAAAGCACGACTGAAAATTAAGATACATAAAAGAACTAAAAATTAAGATACATGGCCAGATTAAGTAACAATCGGCCAAACTTGTTTCGGAATGTTGGAGTGATTCAGTCATGCTCCTGCCTACACCTGTAATACTCGCCACTATAGTCGTCGTACTCGCCACCGTCGTCATCGCTGTCGTCGTCGGGGTCGCCGTAATTGAACCTTGAAGGCTGAGTACGCGTGGGCTGGACTTGAGGGTAGCGCAGACGAGGGTTAGAGTCGGCGGCAGTGTCATAGGCCATGACGCTCTGGAGAGTCCGACCGCGCCACCATAGCCGACGGCCGGCCTCGTTGAAGTTCGGAGGAGGTGGGTCGTCCTCCTCGTTCCTGGCGAGCGCCCTCTCACGCCGATCCACGAAGAAGGCTTCCCAAGTAGGGAAATAGTCGGGATGCCATCTGGGATTCCTCCGCTGCTCCGGCGTGAGCTCGAAGTAGTAGTGGTTCGTGATGGCCATCCGGCACGCCACACCTAGAGGGACAGGAGGAACCGGCACGCCTCTGGCGCTCAGCATCCAGCCGACGGGGACACAGTAGCCCGGCGGGCAGGGGTAGTTCGAGGCGCAAAGCGCCTCCGCCTCCCTGGGGGTTAGTGCTACGGTGGAAGCCATGGGAAAGAGTGATGAGGTTGCAGATATGATTCTAGAGATGTGCAATGACAATGGAGGCCAACCCTACATATATATATAGTGAAGAACTGGCGGGAAGAACTGGAGGGAAGAACTGGCGGGAAAAACTGGCGGGAAGAAAAATGGCGGCAAGAAAAATGGAGGGAAGAAATAGAAGGAAGAAAATGGCTCATTTAATACATATACTGTTAACAGAAGATGCCATAGGGCGTGTGCACCAAGGGCATCTTCGAGAAATTCCGCCACGGGAGATTTCCAAACCCTTTCCTCCATCCATGGGGATGAAACTCTCCATCCATGTTGGCTTGGTCGTTGCAATAGCACATCTACACTCATATCTGCCGCCTCTCTCCACTCTATCCCATGGCTTCCACCATAGCTCTAACCCTAGGGAGGCGGAGATGTAGTCTTTCACGGGCTAGCAGGAAAATATTTTCCGAGGCGGAACTTCCGAAGATGCCATAGGGCGTGTGCACCAAGGGCATCTTCGAGAAGTTCCGCCACGGGAGATTTCCCAACCCTTTCCTCCATCCATGGGGATGAAACTCTCCATCCATGTTGGCTTGTTGAGTTGCTTGCCATGGCGTATCGATGCTACTTTTATAGGCACGGCGCCGCTTCTACTTTGTCTTCTTCCTCCGACAGGGCGTCATGCGCTACATCGAGCAGTGTAGTCCACCCACGCGTCCTTATCCTACCGACAGCTTTAGTCCCGGTTTGAGCCCCCACCCAGTACTAAAGGTTACCCACGCGTCCTTATCCCACCGACAGTTTTGTTAGATGACACAAAAACCACCTTTAGTCCCGGTTGCACCCACCAACCGGTACTAAAGGTTAGCCACCCCCCAGATAAGGCCCTCCCAGATAAGCCTCCCCCAGATAAGGCCCCCCATATTTTGGCCCACAATTGTAGAAGTTCATCAACTAATGGCCTTAGGTACACATCAATGTCGTTGCCGGGTTGCTTCGGGCCTTGGATGAGCACTGGAATCATAATGAACTTCCGCTTCATGCACAACCAAGGAGGAAGGTTGTAGATACATAGAGTCACGGGCCAGGTGCTGTGACTGCAGTTCTGCTCCCCAAAAGGATTCATGCCATCGGTACTTAGACCAAACCATAAGTTCCTTGCGTCACCAGCAAAGTCCGGGAAGTCTCTCTCGATTTTTCTCCACTGCCGACCATCAGTAGGGTGCCTCAACATCCCGTCTTTCTTACGGTCTTCCATGTGCCATCGCAACAACTTGGCATGCTCTTTATTTCTGAACAAATGTTTCAACCGTGGTATTATAGGAGCATACCACATCACCTTGGCAGGAACCCTCTTCCTGAGTCTTAAAGAAAAATGGCAGGAAGAAAAATGGCGGGAAAAAATGGCGGGAAGAAAAATGGCGGGAAAAAATGGCGGGAAGAAAAATGGAGGGAAGAAATAGAAGGAAGAAAAATGGCTCATTTAATACATATACTGTTAACAGAAGAAATATGACATTGATTTCCATGTTGAGATACATATATGTGCCAAAAATGGCTCAATTAATACATATAGTCAATCTTATGATCGCGTCAGCCGTAACCATGGAGTATCAACACCGTTTAACAGGATGGTTGGGTCAGTCTTCACTCTAAAGGGCGGAATTTCATCAAACTTATTATAATCTTCTGACATGTCTGTCTTGTCCTCCACTCCCACGATGTTTCTTTTCCCTGAAAGAACTATGTGACGCTTTGGCTCATCGTGTGATGTATCTGTTTGCTTATTTTTTCTTTTTTCCGGTTTGGTAGACATGTCCTTCACATAGAAAACCTGAGCCACATCATTGGCTAAGACGAATGGTTCGTCTAAGTTATTGTCTACCTTCATAAGATTGTTGAGATCCACCTTTGTCATTCTGTACTTCTTGTCTACCTCAACCCCCCCCTCCTGTTAGCTTGACCCATTTGCATCGAAACAAGGGGACCTTAAAATTAGGTCCATAGTCAAGTTCCCATATCTCCTCTATGAACCCATAATACGTGGTCTTTTGCCCATTGTCTTCTGCTGCATCGAAGCAAACACCACTATTTTGGTTGGTGCTCTTTTTATCTTGGCCTATCGTGTAAAATGTATTCCCATTTATCTCGTACCCTTGGAAAGTACATACAGTCGAAGATGGTGTCCTGGCCAACAAGTACAGCTGATCCCCAACAGTGGTGTTATTCGTGAGAAGTCTTTGCAGCCAGCCACCAAAACTCGCCATGTGTTCACTTATAATCCATTCATCAGACTACCCCGGGTGTTTGAGGCGTATTAAATTCTTGTGTTCATTGATATACGGGGCAACCAAGATAGATCTTTGTAAAACCGTGTAGTGTGCTTGATTGAGAGAATGCCCGTCCCTACATATCATTGCTTTACATCCTAGGGTGCCTTTTCCACGCAGTCTCCCCTCATGTCGTGATTCTGGAACACCAATCGCCTTAAGGTCAGGAATAAAATCAACACAGAACTCAATGACCTCCTCTGTTACATAGCCCTTGGAGATGCTTCCTTCTGGCCTAGCACGGTTATGAACATATTTCTTTAAGACTCCCATGTACCTCTCAAAGGGGAACATATTGTGTAGAAATACAGGACCGAGAATGGCAATCTCTTCTACTAGGTGAACCAGGAGATGCGTCATAATATTGAAGAAGGATGGTGGGAACACCAACTCAAAGTTGACAAGACATTGGGCCACATCTGTCTGTAACCTTGGTAGGCTTTCTAGATCGTTTACCTTCTGAGATATTGCATTGAGGAATGCACATAGCTTCACAATGGGTACTCGAACATTTTCAGGTAGAAGCCCCCTCAATGCAATCGGAAGCAATTGTGTCATAATCACGTGGCAGTCATGAGACTTCAGGTTTTGGAATTTTTTCTCTGCCATATTTATTATTCCCTTTATATTCGACGAGAAGCCAGACAAGACCTTGATACTGCTCAGGCATTGAAAAAAGATTTCCTTCTCTGCTTTAGTAAGAGCATAGCTGGCAGGAGTTAAGTGGCATCGTTTACCCTTCTCATTCTCAGGATGCATAGGCTCTTCAGGGTCTTTCAGACGTTGCTGGTCCTGCCATGCTTCTGGTGTATCTTTTGTCTTCCCATACACTCCTAGGAATCCTAGCAGGTTCACGCAAACATTCTTCGTCATGTGCATCACGTCGATTGAAGAGCGGACCTCTAAGACTTTCCAATAGGGTAGGTCCCAAAATATAGATTGCTTCTTCCACATGGGTGCGTGTCCGGCATCGTCATTCAGAACAGATAGACTGCCAGGACCTTTTCCAAAGATTACTTCTAGGTCCTTGACCATACCAAATACCTCCTCACCGGTACGGAGGACAGGCTTCCTCCGGGGTTCTGCCAGACGTTTGAAATGCTTGCCTTTCTTTCTTACTGGATGTAGGTTTGGAAGAAATCGACGATACCCTAGGTACACAACCTTCTTACATTTATCCAAATATACACTTTCAGTCTCATCTAAATAGTGTGTGCATGCATTGTATCCCTTGTTTGTCTGCCCTAAAATGTTACTAAGAGCAGGCCAAGCATTGATGGTTACGAAAAGCAATGCTCGTAGGTCAAATGGCTCCCCTTTGTGCTCATCCCACATACGTACACCTAGTTTGGCCCACAGCTGTAAAAGTTCTTCAACTAATGGCCTTAGGTACACATCAATGTCATTGCCGGGTTGCCTCGGGCCTTGGATGAGCACTGGCATCATAATGAACTTCCTCTTCATACACAACCAAGGAGGAAGGTTATAGATACATAGAGTCACATGCCAGGTGCTGTGACTGCAGCTCTGCTCACCAAAAGGATTCATGCCATTTGTACTTAGACCAAATCTTAAGTTCCTTGCGTCACGTGCGAAGTCCGGGTACTCTCGCTCGACTTTTCTCCACTATGACCCATTAGCGGGGTGTCTCAACATCGCGTCTTTCTTACCGTCTTCCATGTGCCATCGCAACAACTTGGCATGCTCTTTATTTCTGAAGAGACGTTTTAACCATGGTATTATAGGAGCATACCACATAACCTTGGCAGGAACCTTCTTCCTAGGGGCCTCACCCTCAACATCGCCAGGATTGTCTCGTCTGATCTTATACCACAGTGCAGTGCATACCGGGCATGCATCCAAATTCTCGTACTTCTCACCGCGGTAGAGGATGCAGTCATTAATGCAAGCATGTATCTTCTGCACGTCTAATCCTAGAGGGCAGACAACCTTCTTTGCTTGGTATGTACTATCGGGAAACTCATTATTTCTTGGAAGAAGATTCTTCATTTTTACCAACAACTTTGAAAATGTGCTGTCAGTCACACCGTTCTCTGCCTTCCATTGCAGCAAATCCAGTGTGGTACCTAGCTTTTTGTGGCCATCTTCGCAAGTTGGGTACAACAATTTTTTGTGATCCTTTAACATCTGCTCCAGCTTCTCCTTCTCCTTTTCAGTTTCACATTCTTCCTTTGCATCAGTAATGGCCCGACCAAGATCGTCATCAGCGGGCCCATCTGCTGCCTCTTGATCTTCATTATCTACCCCCGTTGCAGTATCATCATATTCAGGATACATATTATGATAGTTGTCATCATCCTATTCTTCTTCGTTGTCTTCCATCACAACCCCTTTTTCTCCGTGCTTGGTCCAACAATTATAGCCGGGCATGAAACCGGATCGAAGCAGGTGGGCGTGAATGGTTCTGGTATTTGAGTAGTCTTTCTTGTTCTGACAGTGAACACACGGACAGCACATAAAACCATTGTGACCACGGTTTGCATTAGCCACAACGATGAAATTTTGGAGGCCCGTAATGTACTCGGAAGTGCGGCGGTCACCGTACATCCATTGCCGGTTCATCTGCATTAATATATAGTATATATCAAAAAATAATAGGGAGATGACCATTTATATATATAGTACATCAATGACACATGAAAGGATAGTTGCCGACCTCGACCGAGAAGGAAAGAGCAACGAGAAAACTTATTTTGAGCTCTCGGGCATTTCACCGAACACCTCTTGTGCATACAAAAAAACACAAACTAGCACACTTCACACCCTCTTGCTAGGCTCCAAAATGAGATAGTGAAAAAATGGAAGAGTGGGGTGTGGGCTGCGGTGTCTTATATAGCCCCCCCCCCTTTAACACCGGTTCAAGCCACGAACTGGTGTTAAAGGGGGGCTGCGCGGGCCACTGGTGCAGGGGCCTTTAATACCGGTTCATGCCACGAACCGGTGTTAAAGGGGGGGCTCCTTTTTGCTGCACGGGCCACACTGGTACAGGCCCCCCTTTAACACCGATTCGTAGAAGAACCGGTGTTAAAGCCCATTTCCAGGCTCAACCAAAGGCCTCGTTTCCACTAGTGATCCACCTAGTGTGATTGCATGTCTGTTCCTCTAAACAAAACACACAAGGATCCACCAGTGTCATTGCGTGTCTGTTCTTTTCATGACCCACACCCAGTGTCATTGCATGTGTGTTCTTCTAAACAAACCACATAAGGATCCACCAGTGTCATTTCCTATCTGTTCTTTTCATGAACCACACCCAGTGTTATTACATGTGTGTTCTTCTAAACAAACCACATAAGTCATTGCATGTCTGTTCTTTTCATGAACCATACCCGGTGTCATTGCCTGTCTATTCTTTTCATGAACCACAGCTAGAGTCCACCAGTGTCATTGGATGTGTGTGTTTCCCATGAACCACACATGGATCCACCAGTGTCACTGCATGTGTGTTCTTCTAAACAAACCACATAAGGATCCACCAGTGTCATTGCCTGTCTGTTCTTTTCATGAACCACATAAGGATCCACCAGTGTCATTGCATGTCTGTTCTTTTCATGAATCACAGCTAGAGTCATTGCATGTCTTTTACTTCCATAAACCACATATGGATCCACCTAGTGTGATTGCATGTCTGTTCCTCTAAACAAACCACATAAGGATCCACCAGTGTCATTGCGTGTCTGTTCTTTTCATGAACCACACCCAGTGTCATTGCATGTGTGTTCTTCTAAACAAACCACATAAGGATCCACCAGTGTCATTGCCTATCTGTTATTTTCATGAACCACACTGATACATTGCAAATTTATCTATAATTTTTGATGTTCCATGCTTGGTTTTATCTATTTTCTTGTGTTTTGTTCCAACTTTGGAGTACTTTTCATATGATTTCTTGGACTAACCTATTAACAAGATGCCACAGTGACAGTTGCCTGTTTTCTGTTGTTTTTGGTTCCAGGAAGTCAGAAAATGAATATTCTCGGAATTGGACGGGACAAAAGCAAAATTTACTATTTTCCCAGAAGACTCACGGAGCCAGAAGGAGAGTCGGAGAGGGGCCACAGGGTGGCCACACCCCCCTTGGCGCAGGCCATCCCAGGCCATGCCAGGGCATGGTGTGGGCCCCCTGGCCGGCCACCAACCTTGCCTCCTTCGCCTATAAGAGCCTCCCGATACCAAAACCCTAGATCGTCAATCAGAAATCCACGAAAAGTTCCGCAGCACCGCCGCCACCGAAGGGGAGATTCGGGGGACATAAAGTCTCTGTTCCAAAACCCTGCCGAGACGGGGAAGTGCCCCGGAGCCATCTCCATCGATCTCCACCACTATCTCCATCACCATTGTTGATTCCCATGATGAGGAGGGAGTAGTTCTCTCTCGAGGCTAAGGGTTCTATCGGTAGCTATGTGTTCATCTCTCTCTCTATGCATGATCTTATTGAGATTATGACCTTGTAATCTATAGATCTACTTTGCTACTCAAGTGCTTTAATAGATCTCTGCTCTCCCCATGTGTGTGAAGTTGACAGTGTGCACACCATGGTGGCACTTAGGCTAGAGATTACAAATACTTGTTATGAGCTATATTTGGAGTTGGATGTCTTTATGAAATTGTGGTGTTTGTTGGACTCATCTAGTACTCAAGGTGATAGTGTGGGGTTATCTAGATGGGAAAGGCTTACTTTGAGGTGTGCTGTTAGAGCCCTACCATCGATTAGAGTGTCCAACCGGAGAGTAGTTCAACGTAGTATCATAAAGAAGAATATATTTATATAAGAGTGTTCACTAGTGAAAGTATGATCCCTAGGCCTTGTTTCTAAACATTGAAACATCGTTTGCAATTAGATCTGTTACATGTTTACTTGCTTCCATCTTTATTTCAGTTTACCTTTAGTCTTTTCCACGCCATCAAGTTATTTTCTATCACCGTTACCACTTATAATCATCCATGCACTTGTATTTTACTATCTCTTCGCCGAACTAGTGCACCTATACACCTGACAAGTGTATTAGGTGTGTTGGGGACACAAGAGACTTCTTGTATCTTGATTGCAGGGTTGCTTGAGAGGGATACCTTTGACCACTTCCTCCCTGAGTTCCATAAACCTTGGGTAATCCACTTAAGGGAAGACTTGATGCTGTTCGACAAACCTCTGCACTTGGAGGCCCAGCAACTGTCTACAAGAATAGAAGTGCGTAGACATCAAGCTATTTTCTAGCGCTATTGCCGGGGAGGTAAGGTAAAAGGTATTCACACCGGAGGATTAAAGAAGAAGAACCTCCCACGGCAAACGCCTATATTCTGGCGCCGTTGCAGGGTAGGTAAGGTAAAAGGTACTCACATCCTCCGGTGTGAGTGCTCGAAGTTATTTCCTTTAGATTCTGCAATTTTGTCTTTTTGTTTCTTGTTTTCACTAGTTAGGCTTAATGGAAAAAAAACAACAAAAATAGAGAGCTTTATAGTATTTATCTTGAGTTAGGACATGAAGTGTTTGAAGAGAAAATTAAAAAACCTATGGAACTTTATTTGCATGCTAATAGCAATGTTGTTAGTATGAATTCTTTGAACACCATTATTGCTAATGCTATGGAAAAGTCTAAGCTTGGGGAAGCTGGTTTTGATGAGAATGATCTTTTTAGTCCCCCAAGCATGGAGGAGAAAATTTACTTTGATGATACTATGCCTCCAATTTACGATGATTACAATGATGAAGATGATATTTTCAGTCCACGTACTATTGAGGAGAAAATTAATTATGACTACAATATGCCTCCTATATTTGATGATTATGGTGATGAGAATAATAATGATAGCTATTTTGTTCAATTTGCTCCCACTACAATTAATAAGAATGACTATGCTTATATGGAGAGTAATAGTTATTATATGCATGTGGCTTATGAGAAGAATGTTTTATGTGATAGTTATATTGTTGATATTATTCATGATGCTACTGAAAGTTATTATGAGAGAGCGAAACATGGTTTTATGCATCTCAATAATATTAAGTTTCCTCTCTTTATGTTGAAAGTCTTGAAGTTGCACTTGTGTTGCTTTCCTATGCTTGTTGCTTTGTGCTTTCATGACTTGTTTATTTACAAGACTCCTATGCATAGGAAGTGGGTTAGACTTAAATGTGCTTTGAATTTGCTTCTTGATGCTCTCTTTTACTTCAATCCATGTGCTTTGAATTTGCTTCTTGATGCTCTCTTTTACATCAATTCATATTTCTTATGTGAGCATATTCTCAAACTATCACGTCTAAGTTAAAGGCGTTAAAGAAAAGTACGTATTGCGAGATAACCTAAAAGTTTTAGATGAGTCTTGGAAGTTATTACTTCAGTAATAACCGCTCCTTATCCTTTTTATTTTCTTTTTGTGCCAAGAGTAACCTCTAATGAGAGAGAAGTAATGATTGGGAATGTTGCTGTCCCGAAGCAGATTCCTATGCTTCACCGTAAAAATTCATGTAAAATCTTTGTACGTCCTTTTGAGGCGTCAATTTTTGTGCTTCTGCCCTAGGTTGTATCTAACTTTCGTTAGTTAAACACTTTTTGATTTGAGCAACAGAAGGTCTTCGAAAAAATTCGTCTTTACCTGCTGGTCCGTTTTGACAGATTTATGCCATTATTTGCATTTGCTTCTTGTTGGTTCCTTTTTTAGTTCTTTTGGGGAATTGAGCTTTTTGAGGGAAGTTCTTCAGTAGCTAGTGTTTTAATGGAAGTTTTCTTGGTGTTATAACTGAACCTTCAGACCTATTATCTTGAGTGCACTAATGTTGCTAATAAAGATTGTGTGAAGTTTTGTATGAAGGAAAAATTTCAGGTGTATGGAAGGAATGAGTAATGAGATGAAGGATGGACTAAAGCTCAAGCTTGGGGATGCCATGCGTGTCACCCCAAGAAATATCCAAGAAGTACAAGCATCAAAGCTTGGGGATGCCCAAGGCATCCCCTTCTTCATCAATAAAAATTCCAGGTTTCTTCCAAATGCTTCATTTTTATTGTTTCATGCACAGTTGTGTTGTTCTTGGAGCGTCTTCTTTTTCGTTTTCGTTTTGGTTTTTCGTTTGCTTTGTTTGCTTAGTTTGCTGAATAAATTTTTTGGACCCCCTCTTTCATACATTGGTTTTCAAATAGTTTGGTTTGGTTTGAAAAAGAGTAGGAAAGTTCATGCTTAAGTGGTAAAGAGAGCTTGTTTTTGACTGTGGCCTATGCTTTGTCATGCCATGCTCGATATTTTTTTGGCTTTATGCTTAGTATTCTTTGTTGTAGCATGACTTGTTATAAACAACTGAGATTGCTTAATGTGCCTTGGATGAATCATGCGTTGTTTTAGCATATTAAAGCATAGTATAGTGGTATTATCCTTTGATGCTTTATTTGGGTTGACTTGGCGCATGCTCACACCATGTTATGACTATCTCAAGTCACCATAGCCTTTATGATCCTTTAGTTTTCAACTTGTAGTATCACTTTATGCTTTGATCAATGATGTTTTGTCGCTCTGCATGATTATGGCCATTATTGCTCTCTTAGTTTGTCGCTCCCAGTCTTTTGCTAGCCTCCACAACCAAGTATGAGTTCCACTCATGAATCCAACTCCCTAAACCAAGTTATTCCAAAGAGTCCACCATACCTACCTACTAGCATATGCTATTCCAAGTATATTCATGCTTTTGTTTACCTTCCGAATTAAACTTGTTATGAGAAAACTAGTGATTAAAGCTCTCACGAACTTGATGGCACACTTTACTTTTCTTGCCCTTAATAAACTTGAACCATTGTGTCGTCTATGTTGTATATGCTTGCACTTATTTGTTGGGAATTAGCAGAACCATGCTTTCTGGGGAACGCTTTCAACATTGCACGGGTACTTGTACCTAGTTGATATCATGCTCTTTTGTATATGGATGTCGTCGGTGTGAAATGAAAGGGGAGCTTGTAAGTCCATGGATTTATGTATATGTGTTAGAGAAACGCCTGGGCCGCTGGTCTAATCTAGGCTGTCATGGTGGAAACCTACAGCGTAACCATAATGAGCTGTCTATGAAGCATTCTTCTTATAAAAAAAGAGTCCCATATTGAGAAAAAAGAGAAAAAGAGAAAAAAAAAAGAGATTATGAAAAGAGGAAAGAGAGAAAAAAGCACCATATTCCCATGGTAAATAAGAAGATTGTTGAGATGCTCGTTGTCTGCTTGCCTTATCATTTTGATATGGGGATTCTTATGTATCATCGGGCAAGGGGTACCGCATTGGCGGTTCTCTATGATACACATGTACTTATGATGACAAGAACTTACCGGTGACTAAACTTGATTAGCATGAGGAGCGGCCCTCGTATACAAGGGACATGAGATTTCTAACTTATACTTCGTCAAGCATGTACACCATAGTTTGTTCATTTTAACCTTAATCACTTCAAGATGCTTATGATAGGGGCAATGAGAGCTGAAAGCTATAAGTACCATAATTTTTGGAAGCTCTTTATGAGAATTGAATCCCTACTTCCTTTTATAAAAAGTCCTTTCTTCCACCATTATATTGAGTCTCCATCTTCTACCTTTATGCACCTACTTTGAGAGCATAGTGGCCATTCTTAGTTTTATGTGCATTGTACCAAGACTAGTTGATTTATGCATAACTTGATATTGCTTGTTTTAAACTTTTGTATCTAGTCACTCTTATGAACTTTGAAGGTGTCCTATGCATTTATATTTGGTACTCTATGAGGGACAAACTGAATATTATTATGCTATGTTTTCTTTATGTGAAACAAACAAACGTCTTGTAAAGCATTGTTATTCATGAATATTTTGTTTGTGCCTTTTCATGTTGCATCATAGTTTCTTTGTCTTATTGCTAGAACTTTGTCTTTCATGTTATGATTGAAGTACTATGATCCCAGCTTTGAATGTTTTAAAAATACTTTGATCAAGTTTATGATGTTGCATGTCACCTCAAAAATTATTTTTTCTTTTTATCACTTACCTACTCGAGGACGAGCAGGAGTTAAGCTTGGGGATGTTGATACATTGCAAATGTATCTATAATTTTTGATGTTCCATGCTTGGTTTTATCTACTTTCTTGTGTTTTGTTCCAACTTTGGAGTACTTTTCATATGATTTCTTGGACTAACCTATTAACAAGATGCCACAGTGCAAGTTGCCTGTTTTCTGCTGTTTTTGGTTCTAGGAAGTCAGAAAATGAATATTCTCGGAATTGGACGGGACAAAAGCCAAATTTACTATTTTCCCGGAAGACTCACGGAGCCAGAAGGAGAGTCGGAGAGGGGCCACAGGGTGGCCACACCCCCCCTTGGCGCGGGCCAGCCCAGGCCGCGCCAGGGCATGGTGTGGGCCCCCTGGTCGGCCACCAACCTTGCCTCCTTCGCCTATAAGAGCCTCCCGATACCAAAACCCTAGATCATCAATCAGAAATCCACAAAAAGTTCCACAGCGCTGCCACCACCGAAGGGGAGATTCGGGGGACATAAAGTCTCTGTTCCGGCACCCTGCCGGGACGGGGAAGTGCCCCCGGAGCCATCTCCATCGATCTCCACCACCATCTCCATCACCATTGCTGACTCCCATGATGAGGAGGGAGTAGTTCTCTCTCGAGGCTAAGGGTTCTACCGGTAGCTATGTGTTCATCTCTCTCTCTATGCATGATCTTATTGAGATCATGAGCTTGTAATCTATAGATCTACCTTGCTACTCAAGTGCTTTAATAGATCTCTGCTCTCCCCATGTGTGTGAAGTTGATAGTGTGCACACCATGGTGGCACTTAGGCTAGAGATTACAAATACTTGTTATGAGTTATATTTGGAGTTGGATGTCTTTATGAAATTGTGGTGTTTGTTGGACTCATCTAGTACTCAAGGTGACAATGTGGGGTTATCTAGATGGGAAAGGCTTACTTTGAGGTGTGCTGTTATAGCCCTACCAACGATTAGAGTGTCCAACCAGAGAGTAGTTCAGCGTAGTATCATAAAGAAGAATATATTTATATGAGAGTGTTCAGTAGTGAAAGTATGATCCCTAGGCCTTGTTTCTAAACATTGAAACATCGTTTGCAATTAGATCTGTTACATGTTTGCTTGCTTCCATCTTTATTTCAGTTTGCCTTTAGTCTTTTCCATGCCATCAAGTTATTTTCTATCACCTTTACCACTTATAATCATCCATACCACTTGTATTTTACTATCTCTTCGCCGAACTAGTGCACCTATACACCTGACAAGTGTATTGGGTGTGTTGGGGACACAAGAGACTTCTTGTATCTTGACTGCAGGGTTGCTTGAGAGGGATACCTTTGACCACTTCCTCCCTGAGTTCGATAAACCTTGGGTAATCCACTTAAGGGAAAACTTGATGCTGTTCTACAAACCTCTGCACTTGGAGGCCCAGCAACTGTCTACAAGAATAGAAGTGCGTAGACATCACACACACCCAGTGTCATTGCATGTGTGTTCTTCTAAACAAACCACATAAGTCATTGCATGTCTGTTCTTTTCATGAACCACACCCGGTGTCATTCCATGTCTGTTCTTTTCATGAACCATAGCTAGAGTCCACCAGTGTCATTGGATGTCTGTTCTTCCCATGAACCACACGTGGATCCACCAGTGTCATTGCATGTCTATTCTTTTCATGGATCACAGCTAGAGTCATTGCATGTCTGTTACTGCCATAAACCACATATGGATCCACCTAGTGTGATTACATGTTTGTTCCTCTAAACAAACCACATAAGGATCCACCAGTGTCATTGGATGTGTGTTCTTCTCATGAACCACACCCGGTGTCATTGCATGTGTGTTCTTCTAAACAAACCACATAAGGATCCACCAGTGCCATTGCCTGTCTGTTCTTTTCATGAACCACATAAGGATCCACCAGTGTCATTGCATGTCTGCTCTTTTCATGAATCACGGCTAGAGTCATTGCATGTCTGTTACTTCCATAAACCACATATGGATCCACCTAGTGTGATTACATGTTTGTTCCTCTAAACAAACCACATAATGATCCACCAGTGTCATTGCGTGTCTGTTCTTTTCATGAACCACACCCAGTGTCATTGCATGTGTGTTCTTCTAAACAAACCACATAAGGATCCACCAGTGTCATTGCCTATCTGTTCTTTTCATGAACCACACCTAGTGTCATTGCATGTGTGTTCTTCTAAACAAACCACATAAGTCATTGCATGTCTGTTCTTTTCATGAACCACACCCGGTGTCATTGCATGCGTGTTCTTTTCATGAACCATAGCTAGAGTCCACCAGTGCCATTGTATGTCTGTTCTTCCCATGAACCACACATGGAACCACCAGTGTCATTGCCTGTCTGTTCTTTTCATGGATCAAAGCTAGAGTCATTGCATGTCTGTTACTTCCATCAACCACATATGGATCCACCTAGTGTGATTGCATGTCTGTTCCTCTAAACAAACCACATAAGGATCCACTAGTGTCATTGGATGTGTGTTCTTCTCATGAACCACACCCAGTGTCATTGCATGTGTATTCTTCTAAACAAACCACATAAGGATCCACCAGTGTCATTTCATGTCTGTTCTTTTCATGAACCACATAAGGATCCACAAGTGTCATTGCATGTCTGTTCTTTTCATGAATCACAGCTAGAGTCACTGCATGTCTGTTACTTCCATAAACCACATATGGATCCACCTAGTGGGATTGCATGTCTGTTCCTCTAAACAAACCACATAAGGATCCACCAGTGTCATTGCGTGTCTGTTCTTTTCATGAACCACACCTAGTGTCATTGCATGTGTGTTCTTCTAAACAAACCACATAAGGATCCACCAGTGTCATTGGATGTGTGTTCTTCTCATGAACCACACCCACTGTCATTGCATGTGTGTTCTTGTAAACAAACCACATAAGGATCCACTAGTGTCATTGCATGTCTATTCTTTTCATGGACCACATAAGGATCCACCAGTGTCATTGCATGTCTGTTCTTTTTATGAATCATAGCTAGCCATTGCATGTCTTTTACTTCCATAAACCACATATGGATCCACCTAGTGTGATTGCATGTCTGTTCCTCTAAACAAACCACATAAGGACCCACCAGTGTCATTGCGTGTCTGTTATTTTCATGAACCTCACCCAGTGTCATTGCATGTGTGTTCTTCTAAACAAACAACATAAGGATCCACCAGTGTCATTGCCTATCTGTTTTTTTCATGAACCACACCAAGTGTCATTGCATGGGTGTTCTTCTAAACAAACCACATAAGTCATTGCATGTCTGCTCTTTTCATGAACCACACCCGGTGTCATTGCATGTCTGTTCTTTTCATGAACCATATCTAGAGTCCACCAGTGTCATTGGCTGTCTGTTCTTCCCCTGAACCACACATGGATCCACCAGTGTCATTGCCTGTCTGTTCTTTTCATGGATCTCAGCTAGAGTCATTGCATGTCTGTTACTTTCATAAACCACATATGGATCCACCTAGTGTGATTGCATGTTTGTTCCTCTAAACAAACCATATAAGGATCCACCAGTGTCATTGGATGTGTGTTCTTCTCATGAACCACACACACTGTCATTGCATGTGTGTTCTTCTAAACAAACCACATAAGGATCCACCTGTGTCATTGCATGTGTGTTCTTTTCATGAATCACATCTAGAGTCATTGCATGTCTTTTACTTCCATAAACCACATATGGATCCACCTAGTGTGATTGCAAGTATGTTCCTCTAAACAAACCACATAAGAATCCACCAGTGTCATTGCATGTCTGTTATTTTCATGAACCACACCTAGTGTCATTGCATGTGTGTTCTTCTAAACAAACAACATAAGGATCCACCGGTGTCATTGCCTATCTGTTCTTTTCATGAACCACACCCAGTGTCATTGCATGTGTCTTCTTTTAAACAAACAACATAAGTCATTGCATGTATGTTCTTTTCATGAACCACACCCGGTGTCATTGCATGTCTGTTCTTTTCATGAACCATATCTAGAGTCCACCAGTGTCATTGGATGTCTGTTCTTCCCATGAACCACACATGGATCCACCAGTGTCATTGCCTATGTGTTCTTTTCATCGA
Organism: Avena sativa; assembly: GCA_916181665.1. Taxonomy (NCBI): domain Eukaryota; kingdom Viridiplantae; phylum Streptophyta; class Magnoliopsida; order Poales; family Poaceae; genus Avena; species Avena sativa. The sequence continues at coordinate 618,010,103 of OV702288.1, read as the reverse complement.
TCACAGCTAGATTCATTGCATCTATGTTACTTCCATAAACCACATATGGATCCACCTAGTGTGATTGCATGTCTGTTCCTCTAAAAAACACATAAGGATCCACCAGTGTCATTGGATGTGTGTTCTTCTCATGAACCACACCTAGTGTCATTGCATGTGTGTTCTTCTGAACAAACCACGTAATGATCCACCAGTGTCATTGCCTATCTGTTCTTTTCATGAACCACACCTAGTGTCATTGCATGTGTGTTCTTCTAAACAAACCACATAAGTCCTTGCATGTCTGTTCTTTTCATGAACCACACCCGGTGTCATTGCATGCGTGTTCTTTTCATGAATCATGGCTAGAGTCCACCAGTGTCATTGGATGTTTGTTCTTCCCATGAACCACACATGGATCCACCAGTGTCATTGCCTGTCTGGTCTTTTCATGGATCACAGCTAGAGTCATTGCATGTCTGTTACTTCCATAAACCACATATGGATCCACCTAGTGTGATTGCATGTCTGTTCCTCTAAATAAACCACATAAGGATCAACCGGTGTCATTGGATGTGTGTTCTTCTCATGAACCACACCCAGTGTCATTTGATGTGTGTTCTTCTAAACAAACCACAGAAGGATCCACCAGTGTCATTGCATGTCTGTTATTTTCATGAACCACATAAGGATCCACCAGTGTCATTGCATGTCTGTTCTTTTCATGAATCACAGCTAGAGTCATTGCATGTCTGTTACTTCCATAAACCACATATGGATCCAACTAGTGTGATTGCATATCTGTTCCTCTAGACAAACCACATAAGGATCCACCAGTGTCATTGGATGTGTGTTCTTCACATGAACCACACCAAGTGTCATTGCATGTGTGTTCTTCTAAACAAACCACATAAGGATCCACCAGTGTCATTGCCTGTCTATTCTTTTCATGAACCACATAAGAATCCACCAGTGTCATTGCATGTCTGTTCTTTTCATGAATCACAGCTAGAGTCATTGCATGTCTTTACTTCCATAAACCACATATGGATCCACCTAGTGTGATTGCATGTCTGTTCCTCTAAACAAACCACATAAGGATCCACCAGTGTCATTGCGTGTCTGTTATTTTCATGAACCACACCCAGTGTCATTGCATGTGTGTTCTTCTAAACAAACCACATAAGGATCCACCAGTGTCATTGCCTATCTGTTCTTTTCATGAACCACACCCAGTGTCATTGCATGGGTGTTCTTCTAAACAAACCACATAATTCATTGCATGTCTGTTCTTTTCATGAACCACACCCGGTGTCATTGCAGGTCTGTTCTTTTCATGAACCATATCTAGAGTCCACCAGTGTCATTGGATGTCTGTTCTTCCCATGAACCACACATGGATCCAGCAGTGCCATTGCATGTGTGTTCTTTTCATGGATCACAGCTAGAGTCATTGCATGTCTGTTACTTCCATAAACCACATATGGATCAACCTAGTGTGATTGCATGTTTGTTCCTCTAAACAAACCACATAAGGATCCACAAGTGTCATTAGATGTGTGTTCTTATCATGAACCACACCCACTGTCATTGCATGTGTGTTGTTCTAAACAAACCACATAAGGATCCACCAGTGTCATTGCATGTCTGTTCTTTTCATGAACCACATAAGGATCCTCCAGTGTCATTGCATGTCTGTTCAATTCATGAATCACAGCTAGAGTCATTGCATGTCTTTTACTTCCATAAACCACATATGGATCCACCTAGTGTGATTGCATGTCTATTCCTCTAAACAAACCACATAAGGATCCACCAATGTCATTGCGTGTCTGTTATTTTCATGAACCACACCCAGTGTCATTGCATGTGTGTTTTTCTAAACAAACCACATAAGGATCCACCAGTGTCATTGCCTATTTGTTCTTTTCATGAACCACACCCAGTGTCATTGCATGTGTGTTCTTCTAAACAAACCACATAAGTCATTGCATGTCTGTTCTTTTCATGAACCACACCCGGTGTCATTGCGTGTCTGTTCTTTTCATGAACCATATCTAGAGTCCACTAGTGTCATTGGATGTCTGTTCTTCCCATGAACCACACATGGATCCACCAGTGTCATTGCTTGTCTGTTCTTTTCATCGATCACAGCTAGAGTCATTGCATCTATGTTACTTCCATAAACCACATATGGATCCACCTAGTGTGATTGCATGTCTGTTCCTCTAAACAAACCACATAAGGATCCACAAGTGTCATATGATGTGTGTTCTTCTCATGAACCACACCCACTGTCATTGCATGTGTGTTGTTCTAAAGAAACCACATAAGGATCCACCAGTGTCATTGCATGTCTGTTCTTTTCATGAACCACATAAGGATCCACCAGTGTCATTGCATGTCTGTTCTTTTCATGAATCACAGCTAGAGTCATTGCATGTCTGTTACTTCCATAAACCACATATGGATCCACCTAGTGTGATTGCATGTCTGTTCGCCTAAACAAACCACATAAGGATCCACCAGTCTCATTGCGTGTCTGTTATTTTCATGAACCACACCCAGTGTCATTCAATGTGTGTTATTCTAAACAAACCACATAAGGATCCACCAGTGTCATTGCCTATCTGTTCTTTTCATGAACCACACGCATTGTCACTGCATGTGTGTTCTTCTAAACAAACCACATAAGTCATTGCATGTCTGTTCTTTTCATGAACCACACGCGGTGTCATTGCATGCGTGTTCTTTTCATGAACCATGGCTAGAGTCCACCAGTGTCATTGGATGTCTGTTCTTCCCATGAACCACACATGGATCCACCAGTGTCATTTCCTGTCTGTACTTTTCATGGATCACAGCTAGAGTCATTGCATGTCTGTTACTTCCATAAACCACATATGGATCCACCTAGTGTGATTGCATGTCTGTTCCTCTAAACAAACCACATAAGGATCCACAAGTGTCATTGGATGTGTGTTCTTCTCATGAACCACACCCAGTGTCATTGCATGTGTGTTCTTCTAAACAAACCACATAAGGATCCACCAGTATCATTTCCTGCCTGTTCTTTTCATGAACCACATAAGGATCCACTAGTGTCATTGCATGTTTGTTCTTTTCATGAATCATAGCTAGAGTCATTGCATGTCTGTTACTTCCATAAACCACATATGGATCCACCTAGTGTGATTGCATGTCTGTTCCTCTAAACAAACCACATAAGGATCCACCAGTGTCATTGCGTGTCTGTTCTTTTAATGAACCACACCCAGTGTCATTGAATGTGTGTTCTTCTAAACAAACCACATAAGGATCCACCAGTGTCATGGCCTATCTATTCTTTTCATGAACCACACCCAGTGTTATTGCATGTGTGTTCTTCTAAACAAACCACATAATTCATTGCATGTCTGTTCTTTTCATGAACCACACCCGGTGTCATTGCATGCGTGTTCTTTTCATGAACCATAGCTAGAGTCATTGGATGTTTGTGCTTCCCATGAACAACGCATGGATCCACCAGTGTCATTGCATGTCTGTTCTTTTCCTGGATCACAACTAGAGTCACTGCATGTCAGTTCTTTTCATGAACCACATAAGGATCCACCTAGTGTCATTGGATGTGTGTTCTTCTCATGAACCACACGTGGATCCACCGGTGTCATTGCATGTATGTTCCTCTAAACAAACCACATAAGGATCCACCAGTGTCATTGCATGTATGTTCTTTTCATGAACCACACCTAGTGTCATTGCATGTGTGTTCTTTTCATTAACCATAGCTAGAGTCATTGCATGTCTGTTACTTCCATAAACCACACATGGATCCACCGATGTCATTGCATGTCTGTTCTTTTCATGAACCACACCCAGTGTCATTGCATGTCTGTTCTTTTCATGAACCACAGCTAGAGTCCACCAGTGTCATTGGATGTGTTTTCTTCCCATGAACCACACATGGATCCACCAGTGTCATTGCATGTGTGTTCTTCTAAACAAACCACATAAGGATCCACTAGTGTCATTGCATGTTTGTTCTTTTCATGAACCGCACATAAGGATCCACCAGTGTCATTGCATGTCTGTTATTTTCATGAACCTCACCCAATGTCATTGCATGTCTGTTCTTTTCATAAACCACATAAGGATCTACCAGTGTCATTGCATGTCTGTTCTTTTCATGAACCACACCCAGTGTCATGGCATGTGTGTTACTTCCACAAACCACATATGGATCCACCTAGTGTGATTGCATGTTTGTTCCTTCCATAAACCACATAAGGATCCACCAGTGTCATTGCATGTGTGTTCTTTTCATGAACCACACCTAGTGTCAGTGGATGTCTGTTCTTTTCATGAACCACACCCAGTGTCACTACATGTCAGTTCTTTTCATGAACCACATAAGGATCTACCAGAGTCATTGCATGTCTGTTCTTTTCATGAACCACACGTGGATCCACCGGTGTCATTGTATGTTTGTTCCTCTAAACAAACCACATAAGGATCCAATCAGAGGGACAGGACGACGTGCGTATCAGTGCACGGTACGCCCTGTACGACGACAAGACGGGCAACCACCCGCCCATACCGAAGACTTGGTGTGGTTGACGGGGGAATAGTGGCCTGTGCTGACGACGGGCTCGCACGGCGTCGACTGTGCCTACGACAGCCATACCGCTCATACACCGATGTGACATACCATGCCGGGTACTGTAGATGACTAGCCGGCTGGGACCCGCCTGTGGGGCCCGCCAGTCGGACTAGCCAGTGAGACCCTTGCCTCTCTTCCTATATAAGGAGAGGGAGGGCCTTAGTAGAAAGGGTTGGTCTGAGTTCATTTAAGGCAGTGGCTAAAGGATACAGCTCGAGGAGCACTTGTAGCTCGTATATTTCACATAGTCAGATCAGGCAGGAGTAGGGGCTTTACCTCACCACGAGGGCCCCGAACCTGGGTACTTCTTGCATCCCGCTACGCTCGCTCGTATCCAATCTCGCCTCCGGACGCCGTCGATAGCTTTCCTGCTAGTCCCCACACCTCTATCTAACCTTTTTAGGTACTGCTGTTCCCAATACAACGACAGTTGGCGCCCACTGTGGGGCAGATGGCTTCGACCGGAGTCACGTTCCGCACGGGACCCCGCACTTCAGCCGGTGAGCGCGTGGCCTCCGGCCTGGTGCTCACGCTTGGCAAGTTCTACTACGTCATCGACAACGCCTCCTGCTTCGCCGGGACTTCCTTCCCGGCAAACGGCACCGTTCTGCTATTCGGCGATCTCCCTGTCTACATCGCCATCGTCCCGGAGCGTTTCCCTAGGGAAATCGTCTTTGTCACGGGTCCACCATGCTCAAGCGGCGGCACCTCCGCCGGACCTTGCGGCGTGGAGGTCATGATGACCGGATCCAGCTCGCAGCCCCGCCGGCCGCGGAAGCGAGGCGTGGACGAGGTCGGAACTTCCGCTCCCTCGCAGCCTCGGAACCCGGTCGAGGATGCCATTGATCGGCTCCTGACGCCGGTTGCCCTCGGGGACAACCCGGAGGAGAAGGAGGCCAACTTCACCATGGAGAGACAGATCCTCCTCCAGGAGGCCATGGAGCTGGCAGCAGCCCGCAAGCAGCTGGAGATCGCCAGGCGCGAGTATGACCGCGCGCACAGTCTCACCCCGGCTACCGTAGAGCCGAGCCGGCGTGGCCAGGTACGACGTCGGGGCGGTGAGCTAGGCGACAGGATGGAGAAGCACGGAGAACCGGATCCCATGCCTGCCCCTACACGGCCCACCTACAGCACGCCCATCAAGAACTTGCGCGCGGCGCGAGCCGCAGCAGAAGAACTACCTAGCCTGGAGGGCGAGGAGCGAGCCCGCCAGCACGCTCGCGTCCAGGAGCTCCTCCGCGTCGTGGACGAGCAGGCCGGTGCCAACCGGCAGACGCAGGAGGACCTTAGCTACTCCAGAGGAAGCAGGCTACCCGCCAACAGCAGGGGCGCACCACGTGACACGCAGCAGGCGTCCTCCCCTCAGCCGGCTAGGGCCCGCAACAGGCGTCGTAGCTCCGGCAACAAGGGCCAGCCGCACCAGGAGCAGACGATCAACAGCAACCCGCCACCCCCACCAGCCGGAGCACCCAGACCAGCCGGTTCCCGCCTCTCAGGCCGGGTGGGTGCGCCCAACCCGGATTGTCCGGATGCCCGCGACCGCATCGAGCTGCTCGCTCAAGCATGCCTCACGGAGGAGGAAGATTCTACCGGACCAGTTTGTTTCGGACCCCGCATCCGGAACGAGCCGTTTCCGGATAAATTCTTCCTGCCCAGGGACACCCCCAAGTACGACAGCAGCATGAAGCCGGAAGACTGGTTGACCGATTACGCCACGGCAGTCGGCATCGCCCACGGGAATAAGCGCACAGCCGTGCGTTACGTCCCTCTCATGCTAACCGGGTCGGCAAGGACCTGGCTCAATAGCCTCGCGCCCAACAGCATCAACGCCTGGCCTGATTTTGAGAAGGTTTTCGTCCGCAACTTCAACGGCACGTACAAGCGCCCAGGGCGCCCACGCGACCTGGCCTTGTGCGTCCAGGGAGACCGCGAGACCGACCGCGAGTACCTCGCCAAGTGGACGGAGCTCCGCAACACTTGCTAGGGCATCCTGGAGAGCCAAGCCATCGGTTTCTTCATTGAAGGATGCCGAGAGGGCACCATGCTTCGCCATCGACTACTGTGTGACGAGCAGAAAACCATGGCGGAGCTCATGACGGTCGCCGACCAGTACGCCACGACAGATGCCGCCATGAAGAAGCTCCTCCGGGTAAACGCGGAAGGCCGTCCGACTCCCACGGAGCCGGCTCGCGACCGTCTGAGCAATCTGAGCAATGACAACCGGTTCCACGGGGACCGCCAAGACAGGCAACAGAAGCCTCGCTACCACGCGCGGCAAGTCAATGCCGTAGAGGGTGCGTCCGACGCACCGGCTAACGACACAAGAAGGCAGAAGCCCTAGCTCACCTTCGACCAGATGATTGACGGCACGTGCAAGTGGCATAGCGGTCCCTTCAAACCGGCTACGCACACCACCCGGAACTGCAGCTGGACTCGCCAGCTAAAGGACCAGGGCAACCAGCCCCTTCTCTCGCCTCCCCCACTGGGTGGACCCCCACCACCGGCTAGGGGAGCCGGAAATGATGGTAACGGCGGCAACAACAACAACGGCTACCCCCAGCCTCAACCTCCTCTACCAGTCCTCGCTGGAGAAGCTGGGCATTCGCGAAAGCGACCAGCGCCCAACTACCACGACGTTCCACGGCGTACTGCCGGGGCCAGCCTGCGCTCCATTGGGAAAAATCCAGCTGGACGTCATCTTCGGGACCGAGGAGAACTTCCGCCGCGAACCAATCTGGTTCGAGGTGGTAAATTTGACGAGCTCCTACCACGCTCTCCTCGGGCGCCCCGCCCTCGCCAAGTTCATGGCCGTCCCCCACTATGCATACCTCAAGACGAAGATGCCAGGACCCCACGGCGTGATCACCGTCGCCGGCTGCTTCAGGCGATCGATGGAGTGCGCCTCAGCCGGTTCTAAACTAGCAGAGGCCCTCATCATAGCCGAAGAAAAGCGCGCGATCATGCGCAATGTGGCCATGGCCCAGCAGGACATTCCGGCTAGAAGCAAACCGGCTGGAGAAGGAGCTTTCCAGCCGGCAAAGGAGACGAAGAGGATCCTGCTCGACCCCTCCAACCCGACTAAGTTCGTCACCATTGGTGTCGGCTTGGACAGCAAATAGGAAGGCACGCTTGTCGACTTCCTCCGTGAGAATCGGGACATCTTCGCATGGTCTCCCAAAGACATGCCAGGTGTGCCGAGGGAGTTCGCCGAGCACTCACTTCATGTGCGTCAAGCAACCTCTGTGCCGGTTCGCAGAAGAGAAGAGAAAGATAATCGGTGACGAGATCACCCGGCTCCTCGCAGCCGGATTCATCATGGAAGTATACCACCCGGACTGGCTGGCGAACCCAGTCCTGGTGTTGAAAAAGAACAAGACCTGGCACATGTGTATCGACTACACCAGCCTGAACAAGGCGTGCCCGAAAGACCCCTTCGCCTTGCCCCGTATCGATCAGGTCATCGATTCCACGGCCGGCTGTGATTTGTTGTCTTTTCTAGATTGTCATTCCGGATACAATCAGATCTGGCTAAACCCGGCTGATCAGATTAAGACATCATTTATCACCCCCTACGGGGCTTTCTGCTATGTAACCATGCCTTTCGGCCTAAAGAATGCAGACGCCACCTATCAGTGATGTATGCAGAAATGCTTGCACTCGCAGATAGGCCGAAACGTGCACGCTTACGTGGATGACGTGGTCATCAAGACCAAGGAAAAGCGCACCCTCCTCGAGGACCTGCGAGAAACATTTGGCAACCTCCGCTAGTACCAGATGAAGATGATCCCGGAAAAATGCGTCTTCGGAGTACCATCCGGCCAGCTACTTGGTTTCCTCGTATCTCAGCGAGGCATCGAGGCAAATCCGGAGAAGATCACGGCCATCGAAAGGATGCAACCGCCCAAGAACCTGCTTGGAGTCCAGAAGTTCACCGGATGCCTTGCTTCCCTTAGTCGTTTCGTCAGCCGGCTGGGGGAGAAGGCACTTACGTTGTACCAGCTGATGGAAAAGACGGACAAGTTCTCCTGGACTTCGCAGGCCAACACCGCGTTTCACGACCTCAAGCGCATGCTGTCCACAGCGCCGGTTCTAGCCACACCGGCTAGCAAGCAGCCGGTGTTGCTCTATATAGCAGCCACCAGCCGGGTCGTCAGCATCGTCCTGGTGGTGGAGCGCCCCGAGGAAGGCAAGGCTCAGCAAGTTCAGAGACCCGTCTACTACCTCAGCGAGGTTCTCTCCCTCTCCAAGCAGAACTACCCCCACTACCAAAAGATGTGCTACAGCGTGTACGTAGCATGCAAGAAGCTCAAGCACTACTTCCAGGAGCACCTGATCAAGGTCGTGTGCACTGCACCCCTTTCAGAAATCATCGTCAACAAGGACGCCACCGGCCGGGTCGCCAAATGGGCCATCGAGCTCGCCGCCTACTCCATCCAGTACGAGCCCCAGCTCACGATCAAGTCATAGGCGATGGTGGACTTCCTCGTCGACTGGGCCGAGACCCAGTATCTCCCACCGGTTCCGGATTCGGACCACTGGAGGATGCACTTCGACGGGTCGAAGATGCTCGGGGGCTTGGGAGCCGGCATCATGCGCACCTCGCCCAAGGGAGACCGGCTGGAATACGTGTTGCAGATCCACTTCAAGGCCTCCAACAACGTAGCCGAATACGAGGCACTGGCGCACGGGCTCCGGCTGGCCAAGGAAATCGGCGTCAACCGGATCCTGTGCTTCGGCAATTCGGACCTGGTGGTACAACAAGTATCCGGGGAATGGGACGCCAGAGATGCCAACATGGCCCTCTACCGGTTCCATATCCAGAAGCTCAGCTCCTCCTTCGACGCGTGTGAATTTCATCACGTCCCCCGCACCAACAACGAGGCAGCCGACGCGCTCTCCAAGATAGGGTCCACCAGGCAGGCCATCCCACCAGGGGTCTCCCTGGAGCACCTGGGCAAGCCATCCATCAACCCGTCGCCAGAATCAGATTCCATCATCTGGGCGGGGAGCGTCCCGGCGGCCGGGGCAGCGGAAGCGGAGCCGATGGAGCCACCAAAGAAGAATACTCGTGCCAACTCCGGTCGGGCGGTGCCCTCCGGCTCGCAGGACCCGGGGGCTTCCGGCTCGCCCAGTGGCTCAGGGGCTGCCGCCCCGGATATCCCACCCGGACGGCCCACCGACACCCGACAGCCGGAGGACAGGAGCGTCCTCATCATCCGGGAAGTGCCATCCTGGGCACAGCCCTTTATGAACTACATCGCCAACAACGAGCTCCCAGATGAAGAGGTGGAGGCCAGACAAATCCCGCGCCGCGCGCATACATACACCATCATAAACGGCGAGCTATACAAGCGCAGTGTATCCGGTATCTTCCAAAGATGTGTCGACGTAGACACAGGCTACCGGCTACTCAAGGACATCCACCAGGGCGAGTGCGGGCACCACGCTTCTATTGGCCCACCACCCTCGAGGACGCCGAGCAGCTGGTCCGCGCGTGCAATGGGTGCCAACGCTTCGGGCAGCTCAGGCACATGCCAACCTCGGTGCTCAAGACCATACCGATCACCTGGCCCTTCGCGGTTTGGGACCTCGACATGGTCGGGCCCTTCAAGCGAGCTCGCGCGGGAATGACCCACCTGCTGGTAGCGGTGGACAAGTTCACAAAGTGGATCGAGGCCAAGCCTATCCGGAAGCTGGATGGGGCGACGGTGGTTACCTTCTTCACCGACATCATAAATCGCTTCGGCTACCCCAATAGCATCATCACCGACAACGGCACGAACTTCGCCAAGGGGGCCTTCGCCCGGTTCTGCAGCAACAAGGGCATCCGGCTAGACCTCGCCTCCGTCGCACATCCCCAGTCCAACGGGCAGGTCGAACGAGCAAACGGCTTGGTGCTAGCCGGCATCAAACCACGTCTCATCGAGCCATTGGAGCGGTCACCCGGATGCTGGATCGAAGAACTTCCGGCTATGCTATGGAGCCTCCGTACCACACCGAATAGGTCAACCGGCTACACGCCATTCTTCCTGGTCTACGGATCGGAAGCCGTCCTCTCCGCCGACATCGAATTCGACTCCCCCCGCAAGCTCCTCTACGACGAGCAGGCCAACAAGGAGGCGCGGGAGGACGGGGTAGATCTCCTGGAGGAGGCCCGCGAGCTGGCCCTGTCCAGATCCGCCCTGTACCAGCAGCGACTACGCCGCTACCATTCCAGGCGGATTCGCCCAGTCGCATTCCGCGAGGGTGACCTGGTTCTCCGGTTGCTGCAAGACACGAAGGGCATGCAAAAGCTATCACCACCCTGGGAGGGCCCCTTCATCATCAGTCGGGCGCTGCCCAACGACTCCTACTACCTCATCGACGCACAGCAGCCGCGCAAGAACAAGATGGACAAATCGGACAAGGAGACCGAACGTCCTTGGAATACGGCCCTGCTGCGCCTGTTTTACACCTAGTCGCCAAACAGTGTATGTATCCCGAAAACCTCATAAATGAAAATGCGGACCCTCACGAGAATCTCGGGGGCTCCTTCTGGAAATGTGTGCGTACCTGTTCTCCGATTAAATTTTTTTTGGCTCCGGCTACCCCTACCCGGGGGCTCGCCGGCTGGCCCGGCCTGTTAAGAAAACTAACCGGCTGAGTAGTGTGCGAGGATGTCAGAGGCCCACTCTCGTCTCAGCTACAGACCGCAACCGGGCTGTCCGGCTAGCAAGAGCAAAAGCCCGAGACATCCCACATGAAAAACGGGGAAGAGGCGTGATAGATCGGGCGTCCTGGCCCCGCAACTAGCTCAAACTAATCCAGCCGCTAAGCCGCTAGTACCGTGCGTAATGTACTGTCAGCTCCCTTCGATTCCGGCTGCAGACCGCAACCCGGCTGTCCGGCAAGGACGCAGCGAAAACAGCAGAACACACGAGAAAGCGACTAAGTGCCTAGAAAGGAGCAAGCCAGTTTTTGAAAAAATAAGCCGTTTCCCGGCTACGATTTGACGGACTAACCTATTAACCTATGAAGATGTATGTGTATGCATATGTGCGTTCTTGTCCGACTACTTCGAGTCGGAATTCAGGAGCAGGAAAGAAGATTTGAAGCCCTTGCCTTCATCAAGCACTCCGAATCTCGGGGGCTACACCCACTGGGTGCGCTCGCGCGCCCCTAGTGGAATCTTGTAGTTCCTGGCCGACTAAGGGCGTTTAGCCGGCAGTTCGGAGCCCAGGTGAGGGCAAGGGCGGGAGCAATAAAGGACAAGAAAGATTTGAAGACCTGGCTACGCCAGCTACTCCGAATCTCGGGGGCTACACCTAGTGGGTGCGCTCGCGCGCCCCCACTGGAATGTTGGTTCCCCCGGCTGAAGGCGTCCAGCCGACAAAAGATGCCGACTGGGGCGAGGCCAGTCGGATAAATTTAGAAGAGCGGGGAAGAACAAGGAAGATTCGAAGCACCTGGCTACGCCAGCTACTCCGAATCTCGGGGGCTACACCTAGTGGGTGCGCTGGCGCGCCCCCACTAGAGGTGTAGTTCATCCGGCTAAAAGTGTGTAGCCGGGCTAGGTCAGCCGGGCGAAGTGAGCCGGCAAGGATATCAAAAGAAAATCCAAGACACAAATAAAGGAAGACTCAAGAATTCAATATTAACAAGCAAAAGGGGAGACGAAGCTCCCGAGAGTTACCTGACATCAAAGATAGCCGGTACAGACAGACAAGTTTTACGATAATCTAAAACAAGACAAATACACCCGAAATCCCGGGGTAACAGCTAAACGGCAGGGCCTTTGCCGTGGGGGCGCTCCTGGCTGACAGATGCTGGAGGCGGGGGCGGAGCCGCAGTGCTCGTTCTGGCTCCGGCGCTGGCAGACGGCGGCACCGAGGACTCCGCATCCGGAGTGTCGGGGGACTCCGAGTCGGTGAGCACCTCGTCCGGATCCACGTAGTCGGCGATCTTGATGGCGGACCCGCGAAGCTCCGGATGGGCTTGGCGGATGACGGCAAGATCGGCTCCGGCGCGGAAGCCCCCGTCGATCTTCTCGACGCGAGCATCCTTGTACCAGGAAAGCATCAGCGCCAGGGCCATCTCCGCTCCACCCCGCGCTGCCAGATCCCGCAGCCGGTCCACCGCAGCCGGCACCTCTCCCACCTTCGCCGCCAGCTGCGCCATCGTCTCTGGAACCGGAGCCTCCGGCCACATAAAGGAGAAGATGTCCCGTGCCGCCTGACGAAGCTTCGCGGCCTCCTCGCCAAGAAGAACGACGAGCTCCTGAGCCGTCGGTTGCGCTCCCGGCCAGTTCTCCCGCAGCCAGTTGTAAGCCAGCAGGTCTATGCCGGGGTAAAAGGCTGTCAGAAAAGAGGAGTCAACTCCGGCTACCGGATCCGGAAAGAAAAGAAGACGGAAGAAAGAACTCACCTTTGGCAGTGTGGCCGACTTACATCAGCTCCTCCACCAGCGCCTTCTCCTTGACCGCTAGCCGTTTTATCTCCTTCTCTTGGTCCTTGTTCTGGGCCTCGAGAAGGGAGAAAGCTTCGGCCCGGCTAGCGAGCGAGGCGTCGCGCTCCTTGACGGTAGCCTCCAAGCCATCTATTCGCGCGTGCCAGTCCTTGTTCTGCAAGCGCGGCGTGGAGTTGGACCTGCTCAGCCGGTCGTTCGCTTTCTTCAAGCGATCGATCTCGCGCTGGGCGCACACGAGGACAACTGCAACGAAGCCGACTATTAAAAAAAAGAGCCAGACGGATGAGGCGGACTTACTCTGGGAGGTCCCGTTGGCTGCAGCAAGCTTCTGCTCCAGCGTCCGGTTCCCACCGACTGTGGCCTCAAGCAGTCGGATCTCCTTCACCGCCAGCTCGAGCATGGCGGCAAGATCCGACAACGAAGCGGCGGAAGAGGCGTCGTCGTCCACGGCGTTGACGGCCAAGGACTCCTTCGCCGCGAGCACCGCGGTCTGCCACTCCTCCCCGAGCGCCTCGTCGTAGTCGTCGTTGCCAACCACGACAAGCTCCTTGCCAGTACACCCCCGCGCGCCCCCGGAGGAACCTTCCGGCTAGGAGCGAGTCGCTTCCGGCTGGGGACCCTCCGGCTGGGAGGGGGCAGCCGGCTCGGCTTGAGGAGGAGAAGGAGGCTGCGCCTCAGAGGAAAGGGAGGCGCTGGTTGGATCAGTCAGGGCGCAAGGCGCCGACCCGGCTAGCGTCCGAGCCGGGCTCGCGGAGCCGAAAGAAACCAGTGCGCTAAAGGGAAAGAGGAAAAGACAAGAGCAAAACAGGCTAAAGTCAGAAAAACAAGGACAAGGAAAAACAAACAGAAGGCACCGAGGGGGAGGGAGAAAAACGTACCCCGGCACAACCGGGGCGGCCCTTTCTTCCGGCCAAGGCGGCTTGGCGGCAGGGCGCTAGTCCGACCCCTCTTCGGAGCCGGCTCTTCTGCCGCAGGCCGGCGGGAGCCGGAATGGCCGGAGCCGCTCCCGCCTGCTTCGCCGTCTGCCGCGGAGCACGCCGCCGGCTCCGCGGTCGGCCCGGCATCCTCCTCTTCGTGCACCTCCGCGTGCGTGTCGGCGACCGGCTCGTCGTTCCGGCTGGGGAACGCATCGCCGTCCCCATCCGATTCCTCGCCGGATCGCCGAGCGCGCGGCTCGGGCAAGTCCGGCGCGAACACCTCGAGAGGAGCGTCGCCCTCCTCGCGAAGGATGCAGGGGAAGATCTGGCGAATGCAAAAGGTCAGTCAGACAGAGCAAGGAGATAACAGAGGGAATAAGCAAAAATTCCGGCTACAAGAACTTACCTGGGGGGCGCGGTTCTCCCGGCTGTAGGGCGCCAGGCTGAACTTCCAGTTCTCCGGCAGCCGCTCCTTGCTGATCGTCCACAACCACTCCTTCAAGTTGTGGTAGCGGGGATCACGGCGCGACAGCCGGGTCGGGTCCAGCCGGCCGGAGTAGAAGCACATCTTGTGTGCCCGCCGCTGGAGCGGCATCATCAGCCGGGACATCCAGCTAAGAGTGATGTCCCGACCGGTTAGCTGGCAGGTGACAAGGGAGCGCATGCGCGCCAGCATCGCGTCCGTCTCCGCCTTGTTGCCATAGACCTTCAGGTCCCAGTTTTGCCGACTGGACTCGGCGTCTTGAAAGGCCGGCAGGTTTATCCGGTCGACACCGGTGATGTTCTTGACATAAAAGTACGACTGCTGCCACAGCCGTACCGTGTCCTGGAGCAAGAACTTCGGGTAGCCGGATTGGGAGCGGGAGTATATGGAGGCGCCGCCGTAGACGACTAGCAGGCCCTTCGTGTACTGGACCTGCGGCCGAACTCGGAAGAGCCGGCAGAAGAGCCCGGATCCGGCTGGATCCCGAGGTAGCTCTCGCAGAACGCCATGAAGTGCGCCAGCGTTCCGATGGCGTTGGCGCCGAGGTGGTCGAGGCGGAGGTCGAAGAAGTCCAGAAACGGGAGGAAGAAGGGATGCAGCGGCAGCGCGAACCCGCGCGCCAGGTGCGAGAGGAAGATCACGCGCTCCCCCGCTGCCGGATGCGGCGACACTTCCCCCACCGGCGCCAACCGCACCGCCACCTCCTCCACCGGCGGGAGGACGCGGGTCGCGCGGTACTTCGCAATCTGATCCTCGGTGACGGAGGAGCCACACCAGGCCCCGTGGTCAGCAGCCATTTCCGGCTGAGGAGAGGGAGCGGCGACGGAGGAGTGACGGTGGCCCGTAGCGTCGACGGCGGCGAGCGGGCAGCACAGAGGGCAAGAGCACAGGAGCAGCAACGCGCGAGAAGGAGAGGAAGATTGCAGTGGGGGAGCGACGGAAAAGAACTGCCTCCCCCGCGACATCCCTTTAAAGGACCGGAAGGGCAACCGCCGGCGGGGCCACGTGG
Source organism: Avena sativa (assembly GCA_916181665.1). Classification (NCBI taxonomy): domain Eukaryota; kingdom Viridiplantae; phylum Streptophyta; class Magnoliopsida; order Poales; family Poaceae; genus Avena; species Avena sativa. Next base: position 617,994,609 of record OV702288.1, on the reverse strand, counting down.
CGCGCATCTGGGCGAACCACATCCCAACCGCCGCCTAGATCCCGTGTGCCGGGACGGGATGCGCAGAAGATCCTGGGACGGAAACCGAGGCGACGGGCAAGCAGTTCCCCGAGGCGACGCGCGACGGGACGTTACGCTGCCCGCCGCAGAGCAATGATGGCGCGTGCGCGCATGGCCGGCGTCAGCACTGACGTCACGGGTAGCGCAACCGCCAGGCTCAGGCGGATCAGAATTCGAAAAGCAAAAGGGAGCGCGCGCGCATTTCGCCCAAGGGCGGAATCCACACGCACTCGGGGGCTAGTGTCAGGGGGATGATCCCCGGATACCCCACCCGAATAAGAAACAGGACAGACGGATCTCGGCCGGCTGACCAGATGTAGCCAGACAGGGTAGGATGGACCGGCTACCACCCGGTAGTCGGACCATGAGGAGGTAGCCGGATACAACAAACATAGCCGGATCCAATCAGAGGGACAGGACGACGTGCGTATCAGTGCACGGTACGCCCTGTACGACGACAAGACGGGCAACCACCCGCCCATACCGAAGACTTGGCGTGGCTGACGGGGGAACAGTGGCCTGTGCTGACGACAGGCTCGCACGGCGTCCACTGTGCCTACGACAGCCATACCGCTCATACACCGATGTGACATACCATGCCGGGTACTGTAGATGACTAGCCGGCTGGGACCCACCTGTGGGGCCCGCCAGTCGGACTAGCCAGTGAGACCCTTACCTCTCTTCCTATATAAGGAGAGGGAGGGCCTCAGTAGAAAGGGTTGGTCTCAGTTCATTTAAGGCAGTGGCTAAAGGATACAGCTCGAGGAGCACTTGTAGCTCGTATATTTCACATAGTCAGATCAGGCAGGAGTAGGGGCTTTACCTCACCACGAGGGCCCCGAACCTGGGTACTTCTTGCGTCCCGCTACGCTCGCTCGTATCCAATCTCGCCTACGGACGCCGTCGATAGCTTTCCTGCTAGTCCCCACACCTCTATCTAACCTTTTTAGGTACTGCCGTTCCCAATACAACGACAGTTCTTTTAATGAACCATACCTGGTGTCATTGCATGTGTGTTCCTCTAGACAGACCACATAAGGATCCACCGGTGTCATTGCATGTCTGTTCCTCTAACAAACCACATAAGGATCCACCAGTGTCATTGGATGTGTGTTCTTCTCATGAACCCCACGTGGATCCACCGGTGTCATTGCATGTATGTTCCTCTAAACAAACCACATAAGGATCCACCAGTGTCATTGTGTGTCTGTTCTTTTCATGAACCACACCCAGTGTCATTGCAGGCATGTTCTTTTCATTAACCACGGCTAGAGTCATTGCATGTCTGTTACTTCCATAAACCACACATGGATCCACCGATGTCATTGCATGTTTGTTCTTTTCATGAACCACACCCAATGTCATTGCATGTCAGTTCTTTTCATGAATCACAGCTAGAGTCATTGCATGTGTGTTACTTCCATAAACCACATATGGATCCACCTAGTGTGATTGCATGTCTGTTCTTTTCACAAACCACACATGGATACACCAGTGTCATTTCATGGGTAGCCGTTAGACCGAGTCTTCTAGAAGGCACGCCCTAACACAGTTGTTCTGCTTGACGATTGTTACATACCTTTCGATTGGGGCGCTTGGACGATTGGAATGGTCTTCGTGAGAGCGATCCGCGAGTAGGCTGTTCTGCGGCATGATTGGCCACGCTTGCTCTGGACAAACTGGCAACACCGGGTGCTCCCCTGTTGCCAGTGTCACGTCTCACGAGTTCAGTGGGCCACAACCTAGTGTCACGTCCCCATTACTTCTCTTCCTCCCCGTACTTCTCTTCCTTACCCTCGAAGCCACTTCCCCACTTCACTCCCATCCTGCCGTAGCCGCAAGCCGATGGCGCCTCCATCCCAATCCCCTCTCCGGCAGCCACCCCCACCCCTCTCGCCATGGGTTCAAGGGGAGACAGCGAGGAAACACGTCATGACGACAGGGATGGTGATTTCGATGTGATTCGTATCATCTCTATTTCTATCATCTGTGGCCAGTTATCTATTTTTTGAGCTAGATCTAATCTGTTTACTCATGCGCGTATGATGTGTTAGGCCAACCAGACGATGTATGACTCCGACTATCACGGTTTAGAGGATGAAGACGGTCCTCTGGTATGTAAACATGGATATGTGCCCGCTAAATGTGTAGCCTTCGAAGGACGAAACACAGGCAGGGGGTTTCTACGGTGTCAAGGACATCGTGCAATGATGCAAGGCGGAAGTTGCAGTGTTGTCAAATGGGTAGATCTAGAGTGGCACAAATCGATGCAGAAAACGCTAGAGAAACTATGGGAAATGACTGTCGAGTTGAAAGAATCCATATTCAGCTCACTTCTTGACAGTGTTGAGATGAAGCTATGGGAACCAGTTGACACAACCAAGCATAAGCGAGATCTCAGGTGGGTGCAAGACAAGGTTATCAAAGTCGAGAAGGAGAGGGACGCGGCGTTGGCCCTGAAGGCTAAAGCAGAGCAAGAACTGACTCAAGCAAGGAACAATCTCCACCAGGACAAAGTCCTGTAGTACACAACTACGAGTATTGATAAGTGCATGAGGAAAAATGCAGAGAAACAATTGAAGCTGTGCAAGGAAGATGCTAAAAGGAAGGAGCAGACAATTCGATCCTTGCTCTCGCAGGAAGATGCGCATCGGGCCAAGATTAGGAAGATCAAGGAGATGTGTGATAACTAGTTCTATTTAGCTTAAGCTCCGTGCCTTTTTAAGTTGTAATATTTGTACTTGTTGACCTAGCGGTCTAAACTATTGGTCCCGGATTCCAGGGAGGAAAAAAATTGCTCTGACCCCGCATTAATTTGTGGAAGAATTTGTGATTTAGATCAATTTCTGTCTCGATTTAGATCTCTGTCCCGGATTGGGAACGTAACCATGGACCAAAGACACCTTTTCTACTAGTGTATTCTGACATTGGTGGTTTGTTTAAACGTAATCTACGTGGATTGTGCCGCATGCAAATGGCACAACCACAATTTGTAAAGTGGAAGCACGTACACCCGGTTACTGGAGATCCGGGAGCTTCGCCAGATGTAGGGGATGCAGGAGCAGAGAGGCGGTGAGATAGACGGGCTCAAGATTAGGCCAGAAAGTGGTACCCATTTCCTCCTCATCTGGGCATTATCGGTGAGAACATTGTTGTTTATGTTGTCACGTTGTTGTGCAGCATCTGAAATAAGTTGCTGCTTCGTGGAGTGTGGCAGCTTAAATAATTTATTTATGTGCCACTTACATTCCATCGTATTTGGAGACCTCCTGCCCCTCAGCAATCGTGGAACCAGTGGATCCTTGTTTTCAGATAGCAGTGGCACAATCTCAATTTCGGATTCAACTACTGAATCGAGCGTTTCCAAACCCTAAGTCGCGGTACATTTTACTCAGAGAACGTGGGTAGATTGTTTCGCCCAGCAATGTGCCACACATGGAGCAATCATAATTTAACACAATTACATATATAGGTTCAAGTTAAACACATTACTATGCATCTTCATTGCCAGCAGCCTTCTTCCGTGGCCTGGGTGCCAAGCCTTCATGTCCAATGACTTCTTCATTTCATGCCTTCTTCCTCTTCCTCGGTGCCAATTTTCTTAGCTTCACGTACTCTGCATCGCCAGGACAATGGGCACCAGAATCGTGTGCAGCATCATCTTTCCACTCGTTTTTAATTTCTTCGGGTAGCAAAATGACATCTTTCCACTCGTTTTTAATTTCTTCGAGCAGCAAAATGACTGACCTGACAGTCATGTTTCTAACCTTGCGGCGCTTCCTGTCAAAGAAACAAGATTGTTGCATAACTGCCCAATATCTACAGAGTAAATAAAACAAAAATTACAATTCAGCACAAACATGCGAACCCCAAGAGACCTTTGCTTACGAGGAGCTAATTGGGTTCGAGCAACCACCTTGTCCAAGAACAGAAGGGCGACTCCCAGTTGCAGCAGCTTCCACATACAGTACATCACATTTCAGCTCAAACATGGCAGCCGAAGCATACCTTTTCATCAACCCAATTAGCTGACTGTCACACGTTATAGGAACCATGATGCCACGTTCATCCATGAAGCTGAACTTTGCAGTCTGCTTCGGCCATAATTCAACATGATTACGCAGAGCAGCAACCATACCAGATATAGTGTAGATCTGCGTAGGCACTTCTTCCATCGTGAAACAATGGTGTCCATACCTCTTTCCCTTAGAGTCGTACCTATAGAGGACTACCGTAACCAGGTAAGGGGGGGTCCGTGCAGATCCCACTTGACAAAAAACTGTGGACAGAATATGTTTGTCAGCGTTGGGCTAACAAACAATTTGAGGTTCAGTAGCCAGCTAACAGTTGTAACTAGTGCGAATAGCAAAGAGAAGGATACATCACCCGCTTGTAGATAGAACTTCTTCTTTCTTGATAGTAGGATATGCCATCCTCCGAGCTTCTCGGCTCGTCGGCAGCGGAGGCGGGCTAGAGCCTCGCAACGGCGGCTACGACATGCGCCATTGGAGCTCGGTATCAGCGGCTGGGCGCAGCAACTTGGCCCCAGAAGTCAAATGTCCGAAGGGATCGTCCTGCCTAGAGGGTGGATTCCGACGCCGCCGGTGCTAGGAGAAAGCTGGGAATGGATTTGTGAAATCGGTCAACGCATCCAATCCACTTAGCTACTCGATTTGCCTAAGGGGTTGCCGCGTTGGTGCCCGCGTCACGGACAGATAACCGACATGTGGGTCCCGACCGTCTACTTCACGGGGTGGTTTAACGAAATGTTTGTATTTGGCAGTGGTGAGATGAGTTTGTCTCGAAATGGCCCCTCTCAGTAGTTGGCGGCCCAACTTTTCGAAATGCGGTAATTTCAGGCAACTTAGGTACGGCCATGCGCTGGCCTGCCAACTTTGGTACCGTAGACGAACAAGCCCGTAGTAGTGCCCCTTGCCAATCCCGTTGTTACTGCCTCACAAGATGTAGATCTTGTAGGTCTCTACTCTCTTCTTGGACTTCTTCATGGGCTTGATCACTTCCTTGCACATAGCGGGAGAGTATATATACTTGCCTTACCTTGGCTTGTTGTACACGCGGCAGGTTAGGCCTTGCTCCCAACCATACCATCTTGGTTGAGTTGTGTACCCTTCCTTTTTCATGGTGTGACACGTGCAAGCCCATGCGCCAATGGCACAATCGGGGTACCCCGGTATCCACTATGCCAACACAACCAATCCTATTAATCCATGGGCTAGGATCTCATAGACTATAGGTGTTTTCCCTAGCCAAGTATCCTCCTAAAATGAGTGTTTGGGGTTTTTTTCAATCAAGAGACACCTCCTACTAAAGAGCTACTCTTTGAAATACATCGGTTAAGAGGAAACATGTGGCTTTGTGACGAGGGGTTAACTCATCAATGCCCATCGTTGATGGACTTGGGTTACAGGAATTAGGGAGCGCTAGAGGCATCGATTAGCTAGCAAACAAGCACATCAGGGACACGCAATTTACCCAGGTTCAGGCCCTTGGAAGGGACCCTACTCCTGCTTGTCTGCTCTTAGCTTATCGAGGAGTCAAAAGTTACAAGGGTGTGCAGATGAGATCTAGCGAGGTGTATGCTAGGGTTGCGTATATCCTTCTCCGCTGCCCCTCCTAGCCTTTATATATGGAGGCTAGGTCTTAAGATAGTAGGTCGAGTCGGTTACAGATTAGGGTTTCACCCTTTTGAAAATCTTTCTATTGCTTGCCGTGTCCTTCAAGGAGTCACCTTCCTTCGGACTTGGGCCACCCGAATCCTTGTTGGGCTTCAATTGTCACCCAGGTTCCTCTTGGGCTAGACTACATAGGCTAAACATGAGTACCCGTACGGTATACCCATGTCAGTAGCCCCCGAGTGTCTAGCCGAATCGTAGATTCGGGTGGAGACTATAAAGCTTCAAGTGCGCGGAATATAAGGCCATACGAAAGTGCTTTAGGGTGCCTTAGTTTGTGCCATAGGGATTTTCGATATGCGTGCCTGATACATCTGACGAATTGGGATCAATTAACTTCCTTTGGGAGAAACAACGCTATCTACTCAAACTCGAGTCCCTATACTCGAATTTGGAAAATTGCCGGCATAATTTGACTCATACCACGGAGGCCTTACATAGTCGAATTCCAGTGTTTTAATATGGGAACTCGACGCGTCTGTCAAGGCTTTTTCATCGTGCCTGTAGGCACGGTTTATTTCTATTAGAGCATGGCAGGTGCGTTGCCAGGCCTTTCACAGGTCTTATCTTCATGTTGTAAATGCGACATCCGAATGTTTAGTCACCACAGAGGTGATTCGGGTGGCCCAGGAGACGCTATCTCTTTGTAGGGTATTTCTAGTGATTATGAGGCGGAGTCACCAAATGCTTCGAATGCATACGTGGTCAACGCAATTTTCATGATTAATTTTTGTTTTTCATAGGGTGCGCGACCAGTGCTCCCTATGGGAGTAGCCCCCGAGTGCCAATTCGAGTCGCAGACTCGAGTGGGGACTTTTGAACTTTTTTCAAGTGATGTCGACAGTCATATGTTCAGTTGAATGTGCTTTTGGCACTCCCTATGGTAGTATCCCATCAAGTCTGTAATCGAATCGCAGATTCAATGAACGGAATCAGGGCAAGATCTGTATTTACTGACGCAATTATGTGCCCATAAAATCTTCGAGTGCGCGGCCAGTGCTCCTATTAGGAGTATCCCCCGAGTATTTGGTCAAGTCATAGATTCGAGCAAAACCTAAATGATTCGAAAGGACAATCTCAATGTTTCTTGGTATCAACTCCCGCTGGGGCATGCATCTGGATGACGTCAGGGCTGATGATTTGATGACCTCAGTTGCCCGCATAAGCGGTGCTGATGGGACGTGACAGAAGTGAGCCCCAAAGTCTTGCTTGGATTTGACCAGTCATGCGTAAATTGGGGTTTTAACTGTGTCTCCTCGATTTCTGTGCAGAGTGGGGATCGTGTAGCGACGATTCGGTACACGTGTTGCCACGCGTTCTCACCGATATGTGCCACATATCAAGGTGGAGCTTCTTTGGCCGTTGGATGGTACTTCGGTGATGCTTAAGTAGGGATCTGGGGTAGTAATTTTTGCACTGTGCTTCTTCTTCCTCCGCGCACTGCTTCCATCACTTATTTTCCTTTCTCCATTGTACTCCACCCCCTTCCACGCTGGACGTTCTTAGGGCATTTCCAAGCTACTTTCTTTGGTCACTCCGTCGAAGGAAGATGGGAAAGAAGAAGGGCGCCAAGTCCACCACCACTTCTGGATTTAGCATCACTGCCACCACGAAGTCGAAGAAAGGCGTCGGGACCTATGTGACCAATTGGTTGTGGTAGCACTCAACTCTGAAGTCGCATCATCTCTAGCCTCACTGCTAGGCTGGTTTGATTCCAGCCAATGAAGATGATTGTTGGGTCCCTGTACCGGAGGTAATTCCTGATCCTCCTGTCGGGTTTCAGGTGATGTTTCTTGCTTTGATCCTCTGAGGCCTTTCTCTCCCCCTCCACAAATTCGTGCGAGGGTTGCTTTGTTTTTGCGGGATTCAACTCCATCAGCTGTCTCCCAACTCTATTCTGCACATTGCATGCTTCATCACTCTCTACGAGTGCTGGCTCGGTATTGAGCCACACTTCAGCCTCTTCAAGAAGTTGTTTAGCTTGAAGAGGCAGTCGGGCTCAGGGTCTATTGTGTATGATATGGGGGGCGATATATATGTCGGTTCCCATGATCATTACTTTAGCCTCAATCTTGTCGAGTCCGCCCAAGGATGGAGGGAGAAGTGGTTTTACATTCGAGACCAGAAGGTAACCGACAAAAGGTTCAGCCTCGCGCCCCTTTGATCCAAATGCTGAATTGAAGAGAAGGAGATCCTGGAAGAACATCATGATGCCAGGCAAAGCGAAAGAAGTAGAGGTCTTGTACCAGCGGGTGCTAGACCTTAAACTTGTCAGTGGCAAGGAGGTCATAGGCATAGACCTTATTCAGACGTGGTTGTGGCGTCGGGTACAACCGCTATAGGCCATAGCATACCCCATTTATCTCTGGACCACCGTGATGGACCTGACCAACATCTCCCCTAAGGATATGTCTTTGGTGGAACTTGATAAGAAGATCAGGGCGCTGACCAAATTCACCCTGAAGGATGCTCTTCCTGGGGAGTCGAGCACTCTGCCTTTCTGTGCGACTCATCCTCCTCCTGCGGTAATTTTTCTGTTGAATGTTTCCTCTTTTGTCTATGGGGTAGATTTAGTTGTAAGTATGATGACGTTGTATTTTTTTCATGGGACTAGAAGGTTGAAGAATCAATTCCTCCTCAGTCGGAAGGGATACTCCCCCTTGAGGCTGCAGAAGAAGATGAGTCAGGCTCGACTGTGCCTATTGCAGAGCCATAGGGAGCCCCCGAGTTTAGTGAGGATGGGGCTCACAAGCATTCTTGGAGTGAAGACTCGAATGATTCCACACCAGGAACACCGAAGGATTTTGTTCCTGAGGTGGGTACCACAGACCCGATTCTGGCGGTGCCCGTTCGCAACGTAGCTCCTCCACCACTGAAGAAGTTGAAGGAGAAGCAGGATAAGGTCTTTGATCTCGACAATTTTGACGGGTGAGTCTTTGTTGCCTGTTCGGTGTGCTTTAAGGTTGTCTTTCCCGTCAATTTCCTTGTTCTAAATGCCTTCTATGTCCATTGAAGCATGACTACATCATCATCCTCTGGCACTTGCCATGACCTGGAGGATGCAGGAGTCGTGGACTCAAAAGGTAAGGGTGTGGAGAGATCCGAGCCCTCCCCGAAGATGGTCGCCACCTCCAGCGCAAGCTCCTCGAGCTCTTCCAAGTTGGGAGAACACAGGGTCATTGCCTGGATGATCAAAAAAGAACCTTCGGAGTCTTCGGGTGACCATGTAAGTGCGCGTTCGAAGTCTCTCGAAGATCCCCCGAGTCACATGCTTCCCTTGACATGTCTTATTCTGTAGCCTTTCCTCCAGGAGATTGTTCATCTTGGTGAGGAGATGGTTTGCCTCGGTAGGCAGCAAGTTCGACTGGATACTAATCACCGCCAGCTTCAGAGTATGTTATTATACTTTGCATGGTTTGCCAAAAACAGGTTTCAACTATGCTTAATATGCTTGCTTCATATACCCGAGGAGAACAATGACGTTCTTCGTCGGATGAGCTCCCTTGAAAAGGGGATTTGTGTAGCGGAGACCAAGTGGGACAAAGCACTCGAAGCCCTTGAGCGCTTCAAGACGAAGTCGAAGAAGCGTGAGGAGGATCTAATGGTTGCTGCAGCCGATAGAGCGAAGGTGTTTGCAGAACAGCTTATCTCGGCTGCCTAGGCTCTCTCCGATAGATATTTATTTGAGTGGCATGTATGACTGTATCTTTTATTTTGTTCTATTCTTAGCTACTGACTAATGGGCTTTCACAGATGCGGCTAGAATTGACTTTGACCGTTAGGCGCTCGTCCGTGAGGATCTGCTAGCTAGCGTCGTGGCCGCAATCGAGGATCGTAGTGCCTCTGCCACCAATGCACTTCAAAAGTCCAAGGTCCCATTTCATCATCTCTGAGAGGAAATGATGCCGAAGGCAAAGTCTATTGAAGATGTGGGCGGCCTCGTAGACTCTTTCATTGGAGGCGTACCAGCGGATTACAAGCAGGCTCAGAAAGGAGCGGGCGCATCTCTCGGCTTGGCGATGGCGCAAGCCTATGGCACTGATCTCGACATGAGTAGGATCACAAAGAGGACGCTGATGACCGTGGACGGTGAATAGGTAGCATTCGCTCCTTTTGATGATAGCTGTCATAAGTATGGACCTCGGCTAATAGAGACACTCGTCAAGTACTCCGTAGAGCAAAGGCGACTGGGCATGACAAAGGCCATAGCGTCGGGGGCTGCAGCTGCAAAGGCCCTAGCTATTTTTCTGTTTGTTGTATAGTGATGTTAGGACCTTGAGTTTTCCTGGAGTACTTTTGTGGGGGTGCCCCTATCAGAACATGTTTTAAGTTTGATGCATGAATTTTCTATTTGCTCCTTTTGGACTCGAATTCCATGTTCAAGGGTTCTTACACTTTGAATTTTTGGTTGGTTAGGCTTCTTCGAGTGGCGTGTAGGGTATGCCATCTGCGGCCATTCCCTTGGTCTCTCTACCATCTAGAGTGGAAGAGTTGTCTCTCTGTCCTGCCTGTGTGACCGCGTGAAGCAGTTGGAGCGGGACACATTGATCATCTGTGGTAACGCCGCCGTGTGGAAATAGAAGGCGGAGAAATCCATCGAGCGGGAGAAGTATCTCCTTAGCAAAGTTGCCCATATCAATGAACATCTGTGATGTGAGCATCATTTGACTATCATATGCTATTCTGTGCTTGCCATGGTTTTGGATGATGTATCTTATTTTGCATGTGCAGTTGCCAATCTGATTCTACAGGAAGAGAGGGACCAAATCAGCATTTGACTGAACTGTCTGACTCAGGAGGAGCTAGGAGTTGGGGGTTTCTTCTAGATCGATCGATATCGAGCAACCGTATTGGCGACCCTGAAGGATCGCATCTCGCAGGTGCTGCATTTCTTGAAGATGGCGTGATCATCCTTTAGGCATATCTTCAGGGCGATGTATCTTCTAGATGTAGTCCATGTGACTTCGCTGCCGCTGCTACGGAAGTTCCACGATGCTGGTGCCATCCGCGAGTTCGTGCACCAGCAACTTGTCGAGGGTGCCAAAGTTCAACTTGCACTTGTGCATATGCATCATCCGAACATGCACTTGGATGCCATCACAGAAGGACCGTCAGCGCCTTCGGCGGGAATGGCGTGGAACATGATTCCGCACTATCGAGCAGTCACCCGGCTAGTGGAGAATATTGTGAACTTGTTCAACGAATGAACCAATGTACTTCTTCAGCGCCAATACAATAGTTTTTAGCCTGCACAAGATGTATAACTGTTGTAAAGCTCGTATAGTTTTTCGATTGGGCCTTTTGTCGCCCTTGCAATATGTAAGCTTGTTATCATATGTGTTTTCGAATTTGTTTCTTATGCGATGCCTTTTCGTTAGCCTAACACTTTTGGATCTCAACACCTTGCCAGCCTGTCAGTTGGCTTGCAACTGGGTTGGAGGTATCAATGGTTTGATTGGAAGCAGAGTCAGCTACTCGGGTCATTGCGGTGTTGAGTTATACATGTGATGAGGTCGTTAGGGAGGCGTAGCCCCCGAGTGTAAGATGCAAATAAAAGTAAAAATGTAACAAGACTCATAGTTGAGGCACTTAGCTTTATTTATTTGGAGAATAGTAGGAGGTACATTGTTCGGCTGGGTAGCCTGGATGAGTAGCCTTATTGTAAAGTAAAAACATCTAGGGGTAGAAACGTAGCAGCTGCGCAACATTCCATGGGTTGGAGTATTTGACTCCACTCTCTACATCCTTCAGGCGATAGGCGCCACTTGGGATTACTTCGGTGACCACGTAGGGTCCTTTCCATGGGGATTCGATCTTGAGGTGCCCTTTCTACTTCAAACGTAGGACGAGGTCTCCTTCGACGAAGGACCTTGGATGTAGCTGTCAGTTGTTGTAGTTGCGGATCTGGTAGATCATCGATCGCTCCACCACGATTCGCGTGCTTCGTCGAGAAGGTCGACGGAGTCCTCGAGTGCGGCGGTAGATTTGGCCTCACTGTAAACGACAACCCTTCGGGATTTGTAGTGCACTACGGTAGGTAGTACCACCTCAACACCATGCACTATGAATAATGGTGTGTAGCATGTGGTGTTGTTCGGCGTTGTGCGCATGCTCCATAGTACGGAGGGCAGCTCATCAGCCCAGCAACCAGCTACTCGCTCGAGAGGTCGAATAAGTCTCTTCTTGATGTTGTTGCATACGAGGCCGTTGGCCTTTTCGACTTGACCGTTGGTCTGGGGGTGCGCCATAGAGGCGTAGCTGATGTTGATTCCCAAGTTTTCGCAGAAATCCTAGAAGTCGTTCGAGGAGACGAAGTTCGTCCCGTTGTCGGTGATGATGCTATGTGGCACCCCGAACCTGAAAGCGATGGACTTGAAAAACTTGACGGCGGTGGCACCCTTGGTTGGTGACTGGCATGGCTTCGATCCACTTGGTGAATTTGTCAACAGCCACGAGGAGGAAGACATAGCCTCTGGGCGATGATTTCTGTAGCTTCCTGACCATGTCGAGTCCCCATTGCACAAAGGGCCAGGACACGGGTATTGTCATGAGTTCTACGCCTGGTGTGTGCGTCTTATCCGCAAATTTCTAACAGGTGTTACACCTCTCGATGATGTCTTTGGCATCACGCATCGCGGTTGGCCAATAGAAGCTAGCTCGTAGAGCTTTGGTGACAAGAGCGCGACTGCTGGCGTGATGTCCGTAGGTCCCCTCGTGTATCTCTAGGAGGATACCTCTTCCATCGCCATTGGTGATGCATCGTTGGAGGACGCCCATGATGATGCGCTTGTACAATTCGTTGTTGATTATGGTGAAGGCCTTAGAGCGTCGAGCGATGTGCCGCGCATCCATCGAGTCGTCTGGCAGCCTTTTGGTTTGCACCGGTGGCTCGATGAGCATGACCTCCATAGCACCTTCTAGTGGGGGGTCTTAGTCTGTGCCAGTGGGTGCCGCATCTTCTTCAGGTGGCGCAACCCTGAGTGCGTTGTTGCTTCTGATGCTCTGGCGGCAGGTTTCACCTTGATGGACCTCTCGCAGATTTGCTCCAGGAACACGCCTGGTGGTACTGGCTCGCAGGTAGAACCTATGTTGGCGAGCATATCCGCCTCCTCGTTGCTTTCGCGACCTACATGCACAACTCGCAGCCATCAAAGTCCCCTTCGAGTGCGTTGTAGAGGTCGTGGTATGCAACCATGTTGTCACCCAGATCATCGCAAATGTTCATGGTTTGCTGGACCACAAGGTTGGAGTCATCATAGATGATGAGCCATGTGGCTCCATAGGCCTTGGCCATCTGCATCCCATGGATTAGCGCCTCATACTCTACCTCATTGTTGGATGCATGAAACTTCATCCGTAGGATGTATAGCGGGGTTATCACCCTGAGGAGATGTTAGGATGATGCCGGCGCAAGCTCCTTCTTTGCGCTTGGATCCATCGAAATTCATGGTCCAGAGGTTGGACATGTCTAGTGTGTCAGAGAGTTGATTCTCCATTGAGTGTATGAGGAAGTTTGGTAGGACCTACGACTTGATCGCCACTCGTCGCTCGTATGTGATGTCTCGCGGGGATAGCTCGGTACCCCAGAGGGCGACCCTCCCCATAGCGTCAGGGTTGTTGAGGATGTGGTTCAACGGGGCGTCATTCACCACAACTATGGGGTGCTCCTGAAAGTAGTGGCACAGTCGCCGTGCTATCATGAAGACACCGTAGGCTAGCTTCTGGTAATGCGGGTACCGCTATTTTGTTGGTGTCAGTACCTCGTTGAGGTAGTATACTAGGCGTTGCACCCCATGGATCTTGTTTTCTTCGGCTCGTTCTACCACCAGCATGGTACTAACCACCTGGTTGGTGGCGGAGATGTATAGCAACATTGGCTCCTTTTCCCTGGGGGTCACCAGCACATGCGAGGTGGAGAGCAGGCGCTTGAGATCTTCGAATGCATCTTGCGCCTCGTCCGTCCACTCGAATTTGTCGTTCTTACGGAGGAGCTGGTAGAACAGTAGTGCCTTCTTGCCCATTGGACTGATGAATCGGCTAAGCGTCGTAATTCGCCCAGCCAGCTGCTGGATGCCCTTGATGTTCTTCGGCTTCTCCATGGCCAGTATGGCCCTTATCTTCTTCAGGTTAGCCTCTATTCACTTGGTGGAGATGAGGTACCCGAGTAATTACCCGGATGGTATGCTGAAGGTGCACTTCTCCGGATCCAGTTTGATCCGATAGCGGTCGAGGTTGTCAAAGGCCATGTGGAGATCATCGATGAGTGTAGCTTCCCCCTTGGTCTTGACCACTATGTAGTCGACATAGACCTAGATTTTTGGACCAAGCTACTTCTTGAGGCAGGCCCGCATACATCGTTGATAGGTGGCTCATGTGTTCTTCAGTCCTAAGGGCATCATGCTGTAGCAGTAAACGCCAAAGGGCATGATGAAGGTCGTCTTCTCCTGATCATCTTCCTTCATTCGGATCTGATGATAGCCTGAGTAGGCGTTGAGGAAGCAGAGGCGTTCATGTCCTGCGGTGGAGTCAATTATCTGGTCGATCTGTGGTAATGGGAAGTGGTCCTTCGAGCAGTGCTTGTTGAGGAAGGTGAAGTCCACGCACATCCGCAGGATATCGTGTCCTTTTTGGGAATGAGCACGGGGTTAGCTGCCCAGGTGCTTTCCTTGATTTTGCGTATAAAATTGGCGTCAAGGAGTCTCTTGACTTCCATGTCAACTGCCTTGGCCCTTGGTTTTGACAGTCGACGCATCGACTGCTTGACTCATCTTGCACATGGAGACACATTGAGTGCATGCTCGGTGAATTCTCTAGGAACTCCTAGCATATCCGCAGGATACCAGACGAATATTTTGTAGATCTCGGAAAGGAATTTGACAAGCGCGAGTTCTTAGGCGGGACTCGAGTTGTTAGCAATGAGGGCCGTCTTGGTCGGGTTCGTCGGTGGACCTGGACGGTCTTGGTGTTCACCGTTGAGTCGAAGGACGGGTCCGGTGCATTCTTCTTGCTCACAGGTGTGGATGGTTGCTCCTGTCGAAGGTGATGCAGCACTCTAACCCACTGAGGTACTCAGGGGTTCAATGTGGGGCATTGACTGCCAAATAGACATGGCGAGTGATTGTTTTCTGCACCCTGTTTGAGGGGCGCCCCTTCTGGATCATGCCCATGTTCCCTAGCACGCGTGGGTATTGCTCGTCTCCATTGTTTTGTACCGGCACAGTCGTGGGCTGCGCGGGTCCTCTAGGTGGTGGTGGCGCTCCATTAGCTATGGCGCCTAGGGAAACTCTGTACCCCTGAGTCATCGCATCACGATGTAGCTAGGTGTAACCCTTGTGGAGTTTCTGGAACTAGCGTCAGTCCTTGAGGAGGTGGCTAGACTTCTTCTTGCCATTGTGTTTGTCGATGTAGAAGTGAATGTTGCAGGGTCCAGACAGATTCTCCTGGATGGATGTTCCAGGTGCGTCGTCACGAGTGCGGTGTTGCCACACTTACGCGGTTTTCCCGCTGTCGTGGTAGCTGCTGCTATGGTATCCGATGCTGCGGTTACCCTTATCGCCTTTGTTCGGCGTAGCCAGCCGTGACCATGTCGACCTCCTCACGGTCTTCATAGCAGCACAACTGACGTTTCCCTCGACAGTCGCATCTATGGCCGAGTCCATCCTCATCATCTGAGTGGATGCGGTTGTTGTTCACCGAGTCTTCCCTGTTTGCCCACTGATTCACGATGTCCATCAGGTGGTCGATGGTTTTGGGCATCATGCGACACAACTCCTCCCTAAGCTCTACGTGCCATACACCGCCGTTGAACGCATCGATTGCATGATCCTCGGAGATATCTTCCGCCGATATTTTTATGATGAACCACCTTTGGATGTAGGAGCAAAGGGATTCGCTCGGTTTTTGGCAGCAGGCCCTGAGCTCTTAGATTGACGCGGGTCGCTTGTAGGTGCCCTTGAAGTTTCGAACGAAGTTGTACACCAGCTCCTCGCAGTTGCAGATCGATCCGTGAGGCAGATTTTTGAGCCATGCATGAGTAGCGCCCTACAGCTTCAGCTGGAGGCATTGCATGGCTATGCACTTGTTCCTGCTGTGCAGCTTGACAGAAGAGATGTGGTCTTCCAACCAGTTCTTTGGGTCCTGAAGGTCGTTCGGGTTTTCTAAAAGAAGTTTGAACCCTTTGGCATTCGAGTCTGCCATATAGCTTTGTTGAAGCAGTTGGCGTCGTAGAGCTCTATTCCTTCGTCCTCCGACTCTATCGAGTAGACGAGTTTGACGCGCATCTTTTTGACCTTGCTCTAAGTGATCTCGTCACGCGCGTCGTAATCGCAGTCGTGCCTCCGCAAGCTATGGCGTCATAATTGCGGTCGTTCCTGCGCGAGCTGCGGCTTCGTCGCGATAAGTCATGGTTGTCCTCAATGGAAGACAATGAGTAGTATTTCGGAGATGGAGCCTTACATTTCTTCGGCTCCGGTGATGGCTTTTTGGCTAGCCCAGCCTCAACCAATCCAAGTCCGACGATGGCGAACTGGTGCACGACAGTTCATGGATCTCCGGCTAGTGGATGGTTGGTGAGCAGATACGTAGTAGCTGCTATCACCGCCGCTTGTGGCGTTTCGGGGATCATGTGACCCCGCGAGTCTATCGACATGAACGAGAAGTCGAGGGCTCTAGTGTCCTCTTCCCAATCTTTGTCATTGAGGTGGTCCAGTCGAGAGCGCCTTTTGGCGACTACAGGACCATTGCCTTTGGAGGAGGATCCACCGGTAGAGGAGAGCACTGCCCGTCGAGCACTCGACACCTCCACTGCCTTCTTGCATTTTTTGAGTTGCGCGTTCACTACCTGTTGGCGCTTGAACTCCTGGATGAGTAGCCAATGGTACCACATCAGCATGTCACATGTGTGTCTGGTGGTAGGGGTTTCCTTGTAGGGCCTCCCTGCATCATGCCCATTCGGCTTAGTTGAGGTGGATTTGCTGGCGTTCTGATCCATTGTTGGCGTCTTCGCCTTCATTGTCGGGGTTGGGAGGGACGGGTTGTTCGCCATTGACAGGGCCGATTACGGGAGCACCATTGACGGGGTTGTTGGTGGGGTCGCCGTTGACAGGGGCGTCGTTTGTAGGCCCCGGGTTGCCGGTGTTGCCTTAAGTGCGACTACCACCGAAGTTGACGACATCGCACATGTAGTGGTTGGGGAAGCACTTACTTCCACAACTCTTATATCCGGAGCCGTAGGTTCCATCTTCTGACGTCAGATCGCATAGATCAGACTCACAACTATTGTTGCTATCCATGTCGTAAGCTGATGTCGAGGCATTGAGCTCGCTTAGGGTGCCAATCGGTGGTGGGAACCACGAGGCAGGGGCAATCGAAGGAGCTCGCGAGTGATCAAGGAAGCGGAGCGTGCTGATCTGACCGACCTGAAAGCGTAGGCTTCCAATTGTCATGCTGATTCCGTCGCCCACGGACTCGAAGTCCAGGTGGGTCACCAGAGAGTGGACGGTGAAGTTGAACGTGCCGAAGAGGAGGCGATTCTCTACTGCAGCGGAGTTGTAGATCGCAGTTGATGGGGCCGAGGAAGCACTCCCGTTTCCCACTGATGGCGCAAATTAACGAGGGGTTAACTCATCAATGCCCATCGTTGATGGACTTGGGTTACAGGAATTAGGGAGCGCTGGAGGCATCGATCTGATAGCAAACAAGCACATCAGGGACAGGCGATTTACCCAGGTTCAGGCCCTCGTAAGGGACCCTACTCCTTCTTGTCTGCTCTTAGATTATCGAGGAGTCAAAAGTTACAAGGGGTGCGCGGATGAGATCTGGCGAGGTGTATGCTAGGGTTGCGGATATCCTTCTCGCTGCCCCCTCCTGGCCTTTATATAGGGAGGCTAGGTCTCGGGATAGCAGGACGAGTCGGTTACAGATTAGGGTTCCATCCTTTTAAAAATCTATATATTTCTTGCCGTGTCCTTTAAGGAGTCGCCTTCCTCCGGACTTGGGCCACTAGAATCCTTATTGGGCTTCAATTATCCCGCAGGTTCCTCTTGGGCTGGACCATATAGGCTAAACACGAGTACTCGTAGGGTATACCCATGTCACTTTGCTTAAACTTGGGACAAAGTTTTTTTGAGATACTTATTTTGCAGCAGCTCTCGACACTCTCCCATCCCATTCAAATGTTCAAACAATCACTCGGTGAGTAAACATTTATTCTCTCTATATATAATACCTCAAACTCTAGACCCCCTTGAAGTTTTGGTCGACAAATGGTGTTTTATTTGGTGAGATGGTATTTTCTATTAGTTAGTCACCCTGCCGGAAGAAGTAGGGCCTACAGAAGTCTTTTTTGGCACCCCTTTATGTATTTTCAGAAAGATTTTTATATCTTCGTACCTTTGATTGCTTAGTTCTACTCAGTTTTGTCTAGCCTCAAAACCACTGCTCGGTTTTACCCTCTTTTTTCCATGGAACCCTCACAAGATCGAATTGAGGTTTGCATGCGCGTCCAACTCGTCAGCAGGTAACAGCCAACGGCGGACCCGACCCAACGCGTCTCCACTCGTCATCATTATGAGGGTTTGACACAAGAGAGATTGAAAAGTGAGCAAAGTTTTCGTTTGTGGACAAAACTAAGTGGGACTAAAGAACCAGGGGCATCAAAAGAGAAAACCCTTTCAAAAATGATACTATAATAGGAGGAGCCTAGCATGAACAAAATTAATAAGCACAAGACGATTTTCGTATAAGAGCACCTTGCCTTCCAGCATCCCAATTTTTGTTCAAAGCACTTCTCTACCGAATTCCATCCTATGTTAAGCAATTTTTTGTAATGGATCAAACACCTAATTATTGAAAAGATAGAAACCCTTCCTTGCAACCTAAACTTTCATTGCCATTCTAAAACCACACATAGAAGTTGATCTATAGACCGAATATATTCTCAAATATTCTCGGCTTACTAGTCTAAAATGTTCATTCTGCTCCGGTGTCTTTTGCTCCAACCACATATCTAGATACAATAAGGGTGTGTTCGGTTCGTGTGACCAAGTGGAATGGAATGGAACCATTTCATACCTGGCACCCGTTCTCGTGTTTAGTTGGGAAATGGAATGGAATGAAGTGGTTTCAGAAAAGGGAATATTTCTTAGTAGATCCGGAATGCACCCATTCCACCGAATCGGCGGAATGTGTTGTTCCACTCGCGCTAATTTTTCTCTTACTTGAAAACGGCTCGCTAACCACGCAACATGCATGCGGCGGCGCGAGGCCCACGGCGGCCGTGGCAAGCACGCGCGGCGGCGCAGCCGGGCACACGCCGCAGGCAAGCACGCGTGGAGGCACAAGCAGGCAGATGCGGCGACGGCATAGTCGAGCATGCGCGGGCGGCGGCGCGAGACGCGCGAAGCATGCGCTGCTGCTGCTAGTTATTCATTGGATTTGGCCTAGTGTGTTTTGATTTTGGTCTATGTGTATTCCAATTTGGCGACGGTTGTTGCTAGCTATGCATCATATTTTGCCGCTATTCATCCGATTTGGCTTAAATGTATTTCGATTTTGATACAATATGATCTCCGTTTAGCTGTTAGCTACTCAGTTTTGGGCAACAAAAGTCAATTATGGGTAAAACTCTATTTCATTCCATGTTTTTGTCCCAACCGAACAGAAATCGGAACCATTCCGTTCCTCAGTTTTTCTCGAACCGAGAACAGGGTCAGAACCGACCATTCCAGTAGAATGGAACCACGACATTTCTTGAACCAAGAACGGGGTCAGAACCGACCCATTCCAGTGTAATGGAATCATAACATTTTATTCTATTTTATTTCCGAACCGAACACACCCTAACTAAACACAAGGGGAAAAGAAGCTGGAGAATAACATAAAGTAAAGTTTGCAACAAGTTGCACCCGCAGCTTATGTCGCATGTCACACTAGCTTTTAAGAAATATGCAACAAATCATGGACATAGGTTACGTGGCTGCTTGCTCATTTATCAAAAATCATCCAAAAACTTGACAGTAATGTGGTCTGTACAAAAATGACATGCTATTTACTTAGTTTTGAAAAGTTGTGCACACGTCAGAAATATGGTCGTATTTAATCGATGCACAAAGACAAAACCAGAGAAGAATCGGGACTCAGACGCAGAATCAGATACGCCAGCAGGAGAAGAGCATCTGTAAAATTCTAGCCATGCATGATTACCATTTTACCACCACAGTCTCGCGCCAACGGCAGGTGCACGCGCGCGCGGGCCGCGTCAGCTTGGCACCACACACACAACACACCCAGTTCGGTCCCAGTTCCACCTTGGACTTGGACAAGCAAGAGCAGGAGCATCGTTCTCCGATCTATTTTACCCGCTCATTTCCTCCCTCCAATCTCTCTTCCATCTCATTCCTTTCCGCTTTCGCTTTCACGGCTTACCATTTCTCCCCCATTGGAGCTCTCTTTTTTCACCTTCCTGGGTTTCCCCGCCTTGCGGAAAGAAAGAAAGAAAGGCACCCCCAGAACCAACACCAACAGCAACAACGCCAGAGCAAGCGGCATCAGCCAGCAGTTGAGCCGGAGAAAGGGAGAGAGAAAAATAAAAGGCGAGGGGTGAGAGGCAGGAAGGCTACAGCAGCGGAGACAGAGCGAGACCAGGCCAGCCAGGCCCGGCGCTCGGAAAGTGCGGAGCCGTTTCCCCTCTACCTCCACTCTCTCCAGCCAGCCACCCAGGTGCTCCACCACCACCGCACGCGCGTGCGTACGTGCGGGACAGCGATCGCGTCACTTGCCATGGCGTCGCCCGCCGGCGGGTACGGCGGAGGGACAGGGAGCAGCGCCGAGGTACACCACCACCACCACAGCCACGGGCACATGCTCCTTCATAACCATGCGCACCACGTGGCCGCGGCGGCGGCGGCGGCGTCGGGCGTGCAGCTGTTCCACGTGCCGCAGCACAGCCGCCGCGAGAAGCTCCGGTTCCCGCCGGATGCTGCCGCGGGGGACTCGTCCCCGACCACTCTCGTCCCGCAGCACCAGCAACAGACCGGGGAGTGGCCGCCTCCGGCCTTCTACTCCTACGCGTCCTCCTCCTCGTCCTACTCGCCGCACAGCCCCACGGTGACGCAGGGCCAGCTGGTGCCCAACGAGTTCGCCACGCAGCAGCAGCAGCAGCAGCAGCAGCACTTCACCCCGATCCCGACGCAGAACTTCTCGCTGTCCCTCTCCTTCGCGTCATCCAATCCCGCCACCACGCCCCCGACGCCCAAGAGGCAGCAGCTAGGAGGCCCCGCGCCGGCCGCCGGGCCGTACGGGCCGTTCACGGGCTACGCCACGGTGCTCGGGCGGTCCAGGTTCCTCGGCCCGGCGCAGAAGCTGCTCGAGGAGATCTGCGACGTGGGCGGCGCGGCCGCGCACGTCGACCGTAGCCTCCCCGACGAGGGCCTGCTCGACGCGGATCCCATGGACGGCGCCGACGCCGAGCTGGACGACGCCGACCGCGCGGCCTCCGACGCCGGCCCCATGTCCGGCGCCGAGCAGCAGTGGAAGAAGACGAGGCTCATCTCCATGATGGAAGAGGTGAGCATGAGCTTGCTCCCAAATCTCTCCTGCCCGCTAGATTTCACTTCGTGTTGGCTGGCTGGCTTCCAGCTTTTTTCCACCTACTAGCTTGTTTCGGTGTTACTGCAATTCTCTCTCGTCCCTGCCCTGGAGGGAGGGCCAAGAATCTTTCACATAGCCGTCACATCACCGATGCGGCTGTGGCTTTGCTTTTATTTACTGTGCTTCCGTGGTTGCATGTGCTTTTGATTTGATCATCATTTCCATTGCTCTTGTTACATTTGTTCAGATTTCCTTTTCTCCTTTTTCTACAGTAGTGCTTCACTGCTACTCACGCTGAACCTTTTTATCACCAAAGAGTGATCTATAGATTGGATTTTGATTACTTTCATACCACCAAGTTTATGTGTGCCTTTTTCGTATGTCATTTACTACTACTACATGAAAACTAAAATCGATTAGTGTGTTCCAACTCTTGGGCGATGAGGGGATCTAGGCGACACTGGAAACCAACCCTTTGCGTATGTCATGTCAAGATAATTGTGTTCTTTCAGTTTCACATGCTTAGTACTTGACCCTCTCGCAGCGTCCTCTTCCATCGAGCCTGGGGCAATACATGGGAATCTACGTACGATGTAGAAAGCTTCTATTTATGGAACCCTCAGTAGGCTATCTTCTTTAATGGCGTCTCACTTCTATAGTTGGGAAGTAGGCTTTGCATTGTTGATGTCACATCCACACGAAAACTAACCATGGGAATCTTTCTCAATCCAGACGTCATCAGTAGCTGTTTATCTCTAATCGAGTTCTAATCAAGCAGCAACTAATTAACCCGAAGGAAATCTCTCTCTTTTTATAGGTTTGCAAGAGGTACCGGCAGTACTACCAGCAGGTGCAGGCCGTGATCGCCTCCTTCGAGACCGTAGCAGGGTTCAACAATGCCGCCCCGTTCGCGGTGATGGCTCTGAGGGTGATGGCCAAGCACTTCAGGCACCTCAAATCCATGATACTCAACCAGCTGCGCAACACCAGCAAGATGCCTGTCAAAGAAGGCATGAGCAAAGACATCACCATATTTGGCCTCGGCGGCGGCGGCGGCGCCGGCGCCGTTGGCTTCCAGAGAGGGGGCAGCGTCAATGGCTTCGGCCAGCCGCACAACATCTGGCGCCCTCAGAGGGGTCTTCCCGAGCGCTCTGTGGCCGTTCTCCGCGCTTGGCTGTTTGAGCACTTCCTGCATCCGTAAGTTATTTTTTACCCACTTAATCTTACTGCTGATGGTCGTAGTCACAATCAAGGGTAATTAGCACTGGACAACGTACTTTGCACCTTTCCAAGATAATAATGTTTTCTATGCATGATGGTGTTTCTTCAACATGATTATGTTGGACTTGTAGATGTTTTTGCTGATACTACTAGCAAGCAATCCTCGTTGTCGAAATCATTACGATGGACTTAGATACATGATGGAATGTCATGGCTTGGCTTCCAAATCATTCTATTGAAGTTACTAAGATTGGCAGTCAGCTTTCTAGACTTTGTGTATTTTGAGCTGTACACATCATTAGTGTACTAACGGCCCGGGTGCTCGAGTGGATTTAAGTACTAGACTGCATCGTTCTTAGATTGTAGAAAGATTTACATTATTTTCTAATTATATAGTTAGGTGAGTGGCTTTATGAATTTGGTTAGGTCGTCCAATTTGTCATATATTGCTTATATTTTATAAAGTACGGATCACTAAACAACTTGTGTGTAAGCTTACTTCTAACCCAGTTTTCAGGCACCAACCAATAGGAAGATGAAACATCTTCGTTATTTCGGTTGTCCTACATATTATATCAATCTTATGTAGTACTATGGCATTAACAGTATGGTCTAAAAGCTGTTATAATGCCCTAGTGGTTACATCAAGTTGATTGGTACAGTGTTAGGATATTCAGTTGTTGATCATTATAACTTTAGTGCTTCCATTTTTCAACTGGATTTGATATTATATTGCGTACCCTTACTTTCTTCATTATTGGTACCAAATTTTCAAGCCTCTAGAAAGAAAGACCCATAATTGTCAATTCATGTCCTTTTGCTAGATCCCACATCAATCAATGCTTAGATTTAACTTACTCTTTACAAAAGGTCTAGTTGGATGGTGCTAGACTTATAAGAGAAATTAATTCGTTAAAGATCAATCAAACTTTTATTATTGGGATGCCGCTCGGAGTTGCGTATTTTCGGACTGAATAATAAAAGCATGACAAACACCTCAGCACAATTTTATTCCGTGCTCTCCTGATCTAACCTATATACCTGACTTGCTACTCTTCTCTATTCGAATTTGGCAATCTGATGCAATTGTTGTGTGTGTGTGGCATCTTGATGATCTGTTTATTTATCTCCCTTTTAATGTGTTATGTTCCTTTTACCAAGAGTGCTGCATTCGTTTGATGGTCCAATTAAAACTGTGCAGGTATCCTACTGATGGCGACAAGCAAATGTTGGCTAAACAAACTGGTTTGACAAGGAATCAGGTATAGAGCAATCCTTTTTTTTTTCTTCTGATCAATGGCATTTTTATTAAAGTCTAATTTCGCATCAGCTCGATACAAGGAAAAGATTTTACTAGTTTACAGGAAAAGATTTAGGTAAACTAGTTAAATCTTTTCCTTGTATCGAGTTGATGCGAAATTAGACTTTAATAAAAATGCCATTGATCAGAAGAAAAAAAGGATTAATGCGATGGTTAATGACTATGCAGGTGTCAAACTGGTTCATTAACGCGAGGGTTAGACTCTGGAAGCCTATGGTGGAAGAAATCCACAACCTCGAGATGAGGCAGATCCACAAGCACTCGTCTCTCGACAAGGGACAGCAGCTTGGCATTCACAATCAGACCGAGCATTCGTCGCGGCGCAACGGGAAGCGCTCAGAGCCTTGTGACTCGCATCCGGGGCAAAGCAGCAGCATCACGAGGAACCATCACAACGCAACTACTACTTCCCATGGAGGCTTCCAGGACGAACTCTCCCAGCAGATGTCCCACTCCATCCAGGGCCAGGTGAGCTTCGCAGGATACAGCGCGCTGCCCTCCCACCAGCAGCAGCACAGCATGGCATCGACGCAGCACCATCATGTCGGCGGTGCCGGGAACAGCGGCGTCTCCCTCACCCTCGGCCTCCACCAGAACAACAAGATCTGCTTCGGCGAGCCCCTGCCGTCGACGATCCCGGCCAACCTCGCGCACCGTTTCGGGCTGGAAGATGTGAGCGACCCCTACGTGATGGGCTCGTTCGGAGGCCAGGACCGGCACTTCGCCAAGGAGATCACCGGCCATCTGCTCCACGATTTCGTCGGGTGATGCGATGCCTGCCATGCCGGTGGCTGTGCTTTGCTTGCTCGGCCTCGTGTCCGCTGATGATGCACATTGTAATGTACGAACTACTAGTAGTATGCTAGGATGGTATATAAACAGTCAATCAATCACTTGGCGCGGTTCGGCTTGACGATCGATCAAGATTTCTTTGGAGGGCGGAAGACACATTGATATGCCCTTCCAGTCCATGTAGATCCAGGTATGCTGTCGAACATTCAACACTCTGTGTGGGCTACACAGAGAGCTTGGCAACACCTTGTAAAAGGCATCTGTTGTCTAAGCTTTTGGATTAGCCTGTGGTAATGAAATGGATGCCTTCGGCTCGGGTGTCGTGTATCCCACATGGCCAAGGAAAGGAAAAGGTGGCTCTTGTGTTGTTTTATGCCCAAAAGGGTTTCACTATTACTGTACTACTTAATTTGAAACTTCAACTGGTCTCTGTAGAATATGACCATCTTTCGGCCTGTTATGTTAGCCTTTCTGTGACATGAACCTGTCGTGTTACTCTTTCCATGTGTAGTTACATTATCCTAAGCACTCAGACGTCTCTGTTATCTCTTGTATGCATCCTTAGACGGGAGTGGCCTCCTAAAGACTGGACAAACCATGATTTGGACACGTGTTCACCTCTGATTGGCTGTCACTCTACTAATTAAGTATCACTAGGGTAGCTGCTGCGGTAGATTTGGCTTATCCCTTTTTGATCAGAGATCGATGCATTAAACTATTTGGCACAGCATACCTCAAATGGCAAGGCCATGCATGATGGATCCTGGCTGTATGCTGTCAGTGTGGAGGTGTATTATATTAGGCCCATCCATGGCGGTACCTGCCGCATAGTTAATCTGATTTGCATACGTCCAGTGATGATTTTTGGATTTTTTTACAAATATGACCCTCTGCAATTTGTCATCGCCAAAAATACCCCCCTCGTGACGCAAAAGCCAAAAATACCCTGGCGGGAAGCTGAAAAGGCGACACGTGTCACCTCCCGCCACGGGGGGTGGCGGGATGTTCCTCCCGCCACAGGGGGTGGCGGGATGTTCCTTCCGCCAGGGGGAATGGCGGAATGAGGTGGGCCCCACGGCCAGGCCAGCAGGGAGGTTCGACTTGGCTCCGGCGGAAGGTTCGACTTCACGCTCGCGCTGGTGGGCCCCACGACGTCATTCCGCCACCGCCAAAGGCGGAAGGAACATCCCGCCACCCCCTGTGGCGGGAGGAACATCCCGCCACCCCCCGTGGCGGGAGGTGACACGTGTCGCCTTTTCAGCTTCCCGCCAGGGTATTTTTGGCTTTTGCGTCGCGAGGGGGGTATTTTTGGCGATGACAAATTGCAGAGGATCATATTTGTAAAAAAATCTGATTTTTGTAGGTATGCTGTTGCCTGGAGATAGGCGACAGCTGGGGCGGGGGAGCATATCGACCGTGGCGCCATGCACGTTGTTTTTCCCTGGAGAGAATCCGTGCACGTCAGGTCAGTGGCTACTGTAACGGGAGGGTACTCTCTGAAGAAACATGCAGTGACTGCTGTTCATGTTTTTAAAAAGTACTCACTGTTGCCTCCTTTCTTAGGCGTGTCAGCTGGCGGATGGCCACATAATTGTTCTTTCAATATGTACGTCATGCAGTAACCGCTGCAACTACACACATGGGTGGGTGGAGTCTGACCTATAATTTCAAACTTCTTTTTAGGTCACTTTCAAAGCTTAAAAACATGTCTCACATGGAATCAGCATCAAGCAAGTAATGCTTGTGCTAGCTAGCTGCATGCCTAGCTTCATGGACTCCAGACATGAGCGAAAATCAGTTTCAGAATAGATGTTGTCCTGGAGCAAACCATGTTTCTTTTGCTATTGGATGCTCTTTCTTGTTCATCCATTCCCACTTGCCTTGTTTCTATTCATGTGTTGTTTTACTGTTTCCCAAAGTTAACGAGACAGAAAGGATACAACAGTATCGTCTGATCTATCTTCTTAACATTAATTTTAATTTTTTACTAAAACAACATAGATTCGGCTTAATTCCATGGCGGGTCATGTAGTTCGGCTTTCGCGATCTATTTTCATACAAGGAAAAAACATCTTAAATGGTGCAGTAATCTTTCATGAAACAGTGAACAAACTACGATACATAGAAAAAGCTAAACAACGTTCTTCTAAAAAATGATTTTGAAAAAGACTACTATAAAGTCAAGCGGTCTTTTCTTCAGCAAATACTCTGAATGAAAGGTTTTTCTGACGAGTGGCAGGCTCCATAGTTTTAGGTCGGGAGATAGTGTGGCTATTAAAGTCAATAATGACATTGGTAACTACTTTTAGACGAGAAAAAGAATGAGACAAGGTGACCCATTATCACCTATACTATTTAATATAGTGACGGATATGTTGGCAATCTTGATAGAGCGTGCTAAGTCTAATGGCCAGATTGAAGGTGTAGTTCCCTATCTAGTTGATGTTGGTTTGTCTATACTTCAATATGATAACGACACAATTCTTTTTATGGAACATGCTTGAAGAAGGCTAAGAATCTGAAACTAATATTATCAGCATTCGAACAATTATCCGATCTAAAAATAAACTTTCATAAAAGTGAATTGTTTTGCTCTGGAGAAGCTCAAGACGAGGCTAACCTTTATGCTGAGATTTTTTATGTGAGCATGGACAGTTTCCAATCAACTATTTGGGAATACCGATACACCATCGAACACTCACAAATGCTGAATGAAAATTAGTCGAGGAGAGACTACAGAAAGTACTTAGCATTTGGAACAGGCAAATTGCTATCTCTAGGCGAGAGATTGGTGCTCATAAATTCAATACTCACCAATATTGTACTGCATATGATATCTTTTTTCTTGCTTCCCAAAGGAGTTTTGCAAAATTTGGGTTATTTATGATCTAGATTCTTTTGGCAAGGACATAGTGAGAAAAATAAATATCATCTCACAAAATTGAGTGTGGTTTGTTGCGCAAAAGACCAGGGTGGACTAGGTATTTATGACCTAGAGGTCAAACATACTGCTCTACTGGGTAAATGGATTTTTAAGCTACTTACTAAAGATGGTGTACGGCAAACCCTCCAATGAAGGAAATATGTTGGCTTAAAAGCATTATCTCAAGTGCTTTGGAAGCCAGCTGATTTACATTTTTGGGATGGGCCGATGAGTATGAAGAATCATTTCTTCAGATTCGGCACCTTCTCCATTAAGGATGGATTAGAGGTAAGGTTCTGGGAGGAGTGGCTAGGAAATACTACACTCCGAGAATAATACCCGACTCTGTATAATATTGTTCGTCACAAAGGGGACACCATTGCCTCCGTGCTAAAATCTCCCCCTCTCCCTAATGTGTCGTTCAAGAGAAACTTATTTGGACCCAGACTTGCATCGTGGAACGCTCCGATACAACGTTTGACTATGGTGCATCTCTCTGATGGTTCCGATGAGTTCAAATGGAACCTACATGAGAATGACAAGTTCTCTGTGGAATCCATGTACAGAGCTTTGATCATGCCTTCGGTGCCAAATGATGATAACAAAAAATCTAGAAGATGGAGATACCACTAAAGACAAAAATATTCGCATGGTATCTTCGTCGGGGTGTCATCCTAGCAAAGGAAAAGCTTGTTAGAAGGGATTGGCAAGGAAGTAAGCAATGTGTTTTTTTCATCATGATGAGACAATTAAACACCTTTTCTTTGAATGCAAATTCGCTAGGTCTATATGATCAATCATCCAAGTAGCTTCGGGACTGAGTCCCTCTCGTAGCGTTGCAAATATATTCGAAAATTGGCTACATGGGATATATTACAAATATTATTGAGTTGTTGCGGCTATGAAGAAATGACAAGGTTTTTAACCATAAAATGTCTTCTCATATGCAGGTTATCTACCGGTGCACCACTACGCTCCATTTGCGGTTGCCTCTACATCATGTGGAGTGTCGCGACCTATTTACAGAGATCTGTAAAAGCTTGGAAGATACGGCGAGGGATATTTTTCGACATGGGTGGCATCGTGATCTTCGCGTCGGGCCACTGTTGTCATAGGTGTTTTGCTGTATCTTTGTTGAGCTTCATGTAATTCGCCTTTCGTTCTTTTTTTGGTTTCTGGACTCGTGTCGACTGTGTGCATCCTGATTATGTAGAGCCTGAGTGTAATACTTAAACTTTTTAATCACGTATTTAAAAAAATGATCATACTTTTCCCACCTCCAGTTATATTATATCTTAATAGGAAATCTTTTTAGCTTTTAAGTAAGAAATCTAAATCATTTTACTCATTAAGAAATACAATGTTTTCTCTGTAACTACACGTGGGTGGTGACTAGGCTATAACTCAAAGCATAAAATTATTATCTCACATGGAATCAGAATCAATCAAGTAATCTATCATGTATGTGATTCCTGCATGGACTCACATCAGCACAAGCCAATTTCAGAATATAAGTTGTGCTAGAGAAAACTAAGTTTGCCACTGGATTCTCTATTTCTCTTGTTCATCCGCCCATGGTAATAATGTTCCCACCTCCTGTTTGTGACTCTTTATCTATATAATCTATCTCTCTAGCTTTTCATCGACAAATCTAAACTACTTTACCCCTTAAGAAAAATCAAAGTACATTTAAAGCCCATCCTTTGGTGGCCACGGTCCTGAAAAAAGCTTGAGCAATTAACTAAGCATTATTTCCATTGCTTCCTTGTCCAGGTACATGCCTCTAGTGATCCAAAGCTTTATTAATTCCATGGACCCTTTTCACTTTTCTTTGCATATCTTGTCTTGGAAACACTGCAGAGGCACATGATCAAAAGAAGCTGATCGGTGTGCAGTGTGGCCTACTGGCCTTTCCTTAATCTAATCACCGATGGGTTCTCGTTAAGCATATGTTCTTTCCACTCTAAGATATGGCCGATTTGATCCCTCTCTGGATTTGGGAAGCTTTTAGAAATTCCTGCGTGGTTTTGTCGACATCTCTCACTTCTCATCCAATCTAATCCAATCAAACGCGACCCACGCCTGCCGCTTGCTGCTGCCGCTGCTCCCACCACTATCTTTCTCAACGGCAGTGGCAGTGGCGCACCTGCTGCTTTTGCCTTGGAAATGACATGGACATATTGCTGTTTGGTTTGCATACAGAATATGTTTTTGCTTTCGTTGGAAATGACACACAGCGCAGTGCGAGTGAGCATCGAAGGGCATCGCGATTGGGCAGGGCCGCGGCACCTGCTCTTCCCCATCTCTCCTGCTTTCCTCCTTTCTCTGATCCTTTTCTCAGGTGTCGACCAACGAGGAGTTATTGAGTTGATCCATCGGTCTTCAGTTTTCAGGAACCGGGGCTCTTATACAATGGACAAATACAAAAAAAAAGTTACACGTCTCTAACAGCCCTCAAACTCATGGTGGTGTATGGACAAAAAAAAACCTATGTCACGCTCAAAGAGCAACTCTAGCGGATACTACGGTAAAACGCCGAACTGTAAAACGTGAGTACATGCGAATGTACTCGGTTTTTACCGTTGGAAAACACGCGACGCAGATCAGTGCTCTCAAACTTGACCCGTTAAAAGGAATATTTGATCTGTGCTGCTGACGATCTGAAACTTGAAAACTTAGCAGATTGCACACAATTTCAACATATCCAAATCACAACAATAGTTCTCATCAAATTACAACAGTAGTTCCAAAATAAAAATTCAAGTACAATTTATTACAACAATAGTTCCGATCAAATTACAACAATGTTGTTCAAATCAAATACAAAGAAATTGAATCATAGACCAAATAAATGTTGATGGTACACACCGAAGAATTGGAGAACAAATATTGCTCATTGGCGGCCTAGCCTCAGCCAGTGGTGGTCGATGAGATCCTTCTGAAGCTTTGAGTGGATTTGCTCATTTTCAGTGTTGCGGTCCAACTCAAGAAAGGCTGAGATCTTGTCGGGGTTCCTTTGGGGCTTGACTCGGATGCTAACATTATCGTAGAAAACCTCCAAATCCAACCCTCTCTCGTCTTTGATGATCATGTTGTGAAGAATGACACAACATTTCATAATGTTCTTGAGGGTTTTCATATCCCAAAGACGAGCAGTGATATGGGGTGGCCCGATCTTCTCAGTAAGCGGATGGCGGTGATGATGGTGGATAATAGATAACTAGCCTGTAGCTATGAACTCTCCCGCTCGATCCCAAAGACGCATCGTCGCTTTTGTGGCAGGCAATAAAATGAGCCATCTTAGAGAACCTATCCACTACCACAAAGATAGAATCATAACCTCTCTGAGTTTTAGGTAGACCTAGCACAAAATCCATACTAATGTCTTCCTATGGAGTAGTCGGTGCA
This sequence comes from Avena sativa, assembly GCA_916181665.1. NCBI lineage: Eukaryota > Viridiplantae > Streptophyta > Magnoliopsida > Poales > Poaceae > Avena > Avena sativa. The sequence goes on along the minus strand of OV702288.1, from coordinate 617,963,603 downwards.
AAGAGAGGTGTATACAAACCGTGAGGCTTCAGCTTAGATTTCGACTTGTGGCATGTAATACATCGGCTCACAAATCTGTACACATCAAGCCTCATCTTGGGCTAATAAAAGTGATCAGCAAGCATGAGCAATATCTTCTCACGCCCAAAGTAACCCATCAAACCACCAGCATGTGATTCCTGCATTAAGAACAAACGCAACGACGATTCTGGAATACATAGTTTGTTAGCTCGAAACAAATATCCATCATGTATATGATACTTATCCCATGCGTTTCTAAGAGCACACAAACGATATGGTTCAGCAAAATCATGGTCAGTTGCATAAAGTGCACAAATAGCTTCTAATCTAGGAATTTTAACATCAAGATTGGTTAATAGCATGTTCTTCCTAGATAGAGCATCAGCAACAACATTCTCTTTTCCCTTCTTATAGTTAATGATGTAAGGAAAAGACTCAATGAACTCAATCCATTTAGCTAATCTTCTATGCAAGTTTGATTGAGCTTTCAAGTATTTCAATGCTTCATGATCAGAATGTATGATGAATTCTTTTGGCCACAAATAATGTTGCCAAATCTCAAGTACTCTAACAAGTGCATACAATTCTTTATCATAGATAGAATAATTCAAACGAGCACCACGCAATTTCTTAGAAAAATAAGCTATAGGCTGACCCTCTTGCATCAAAACGCCACCTATGCCTATACCACTAGCATCACATTCAACTTCAAATTGCTTCGAAAAATCAGGTAATGCAAGTAATAGTGCAGAAGTAAGCAAACGTTTTAATGTATCAAAAGAAATATCTTGGGCCGTGCCCCATACAAAAGGAACACCTTTCTTTGTCAAATCATTTAATGGTGCAGCAATGGTGTTAAAATCTTTCACAAAGCGCCTATAGAAACCAGCGAGACCAAGGAAACTACGCACTTGACTAACATTCATCGGAGTAGGCCAATTCTAAATTGATTCAATTTTAGATTGATCTACCTCTACTCCATGTTTAGAAACAACAAATCCTAGGAATATGACATTATCTTTTGCAAAAGTACACTTCTCAAGATTAGCATACAGTTTATTATCACGTAACACTTGCAAAACTTGTCTAATATGAGTGCAATGTTCAGATTCGGTGTGGCTGTATATGAGTATATCATCAAAGTAAACAACCAAGAAACGACCAATAAACTCTCTCAAAACATGATTCATCAAACGCATGAAAGTACTAGGTGCATTAGTAAGACCAAACGGCATAACTAACCACTCATACAAACCGAATTTAGTTTTGAAAGCAGTTTTCCATTCATCCCCTTCTTTCATCCTAATTTGATGATAACCACTACGCAAGCCAATTTTAGAGAAAACAACAGCACCACTCAATTCATCTAGCATATCCTATAAGCGTGGAATAGGATGACGATATCGAATAGTGATGTTATTAATCGCTCTACAATCAACACACATGCGCCAAGTACCATCTTTCTTAGGAACTAAAATAACAGGAACAACACAAGGGCTAAGAGAAACATGAATGTACCCTTTATCCAGCAACGCTTGCACTTGTTTCTGAATTTCCTTAGTTTCTTCGGGATTAGTCCTGTAAGGTGCACGGTTGGGAAGTGTGGCGCCAGGAATCAGGTCCACTTGATGTTCTATACCATGCAATGGGGGCAAACCTGCGGGTACGTCTTCTGAAAACACATCCCCAAAATCCTGCAAAACAGAAGAGACACCAAGAGAAATAGGGGTCATGTCGTTAGAAACCAATACCTCGCCCTTATACATGAGCACAAGTGGCATGGCTGTAGGATCCTCACGAAACTCTCTCATATCCTCCTTGGTGGCTAGTATCAATAAACCAGGCACTCTCTCACTTTTCGTTATATCACTCAATTTAGGCTCAATTACATCAGGAACAGCTGTAACACAGTCTCGCCGAGTGGTAGTATCTTCCTTCAAGTTCACCTCTATCTTCTGGCGAGAATCATTCACAATTTCTTGTGGTGTCATTGGCCGCATAGTAATCTTCTTCCCTTTGAATTCTAAGTGATATGTATTGGCTCGACCATTGTGTTGCACATGGCGATCATAGAGCCAAGGCCGACCTAATAATAGGTGACAAACAGTCATAGGAACCACATCAAAATCAATAGAATCTTCGTATGACCCTATTTGAAAATTCACACGTACCATATGATTTACCTTCATCTCACCATTGTTGCTCAACCATTGTATGTAGTATGGCTTGGGATGAGGTAAGTATGTCAAATTCAGTTTGGCACATAGTTCCTTACTTGCAAGATTTCTGCAGCTACCTCCATCAATAATTACCTTGCAAGCTTTGTTTGGTCCAACTAGAGCTTTTGTTTGGAACAAGTTGCAACGCTGGGATTCCTCAACCGGTTGCACACTAAGTACACGTGAAGATACGACAATAGTGGGTGCACGCTCAGCATATGCATCAACACCTTCCTCACCGTCATCAATATCATCATCAGAAGCTTCATCTCCACTTTCTACTTCACCTTGTTCATTAACAAACATAACCTTGCTTTTTGGACAATCCTTCTTGTAGTGACCTCTACCTCCACAAGTATGGCACACTACATCACGAGTACGTGCAGTAGACATGTTGGAATCCGAGCTAGCAACAGGAGCAGCGGGTTTCCGAGCATTAGAACCAAACGAAGGTGTACTTGCTGGTTTGGCCGATGGTGTAAATGGAGCAGCAGCTGGTGGCGTGACTGTAGGAGGTGTAGATCTGGCCGAAAATCTGCTGGAGGATGGAAAACGAGCGCGTGACTTCACCTCTTCTGCCAACTGGGATTCGGCCTCTCTAGCATGATGCAACAACTCATTCATGGTCTCATACTTGTGATGACGAACAATGCTCTTGATCGGTAACTTCGAATTGTTTAGGAATCGCTGCATGGTCATCTCAATGGACTCACGAACTCGAGCACGCTGCATAAGCATCTCCATCTCTATGTAGTACTCATCAACTGTCATGGTGCCTTGCTTCAATTGCGTCAATTTATCAAAAACCGATCGCAAGTAGTTGGTTGGTACGAAACGTGCCTTCATGATTTGCTTCATCTCAAGCCAATCCATCACAGGAAGTTCATTGTCCTCCCTCCTATGTTGCACAAGAGCATCCCACCAACGCAAAGCATAACCATCAAACTCAGATCCTGCAAGCTTGACCTTCTTATCTTCTGGATAGTCAAATAAGCACTAGAGTTTCTCAATCTTCAATTCCCAGGTGAGGTAGTCTTCAGGATCAATGGAACCATCAAACTTAGGAATCGAGAATTTTGGCTTGCCCAAACCGTCATTAGCAGCTTGGTTGGGCACACGTGGACCACACCCAAGATGGGCAAACCCACGACCATAAGCAGGTGCATGGACAGAGGGAATAGCACGTCCCCTACCAACATGTGGAGCAGCATTAACAACGCTACCCTCATCGAAATCATCAAAGGCATCATCATGTTGAGGATCTTCCCTTATATGCAAGGCGGCTGTCAAACCCTCAATGGACTGCTGCAAAGTGGTGACATTGACATTGAGCGTAGCCACTTGCGTTTGGATAGTATCAACTTTCCCAACATGCTGATCCAATCTCATATTCATATCTTGGAGATTCTTGTCAATGGCATCTATCGTGTTAGTAAACACACGTGTCAAGTGGGATTTCAAAGCCTCATATTCACGCCAATTGACGAGCTCCTCATCCTTCTTTTTCTGCAACACAACATCATTATCACTAGAAGACATGATTAGTAGGTTAGTGCAAAAATCAAAATCTGTATGGTGGAAACTCTCACAACTCACTCACAACTAATAAGAAAGGAGATCTTACCGTTCCAAAGTGAATAGAGATGCTCAACCAAACAAAATCAAAGACTGATGCACTTGATGTGATGAAGTAAATATCAAAGGTATGGAGAACGATCGCATGGCACACAGGTTATTTAAGGTGGAGCTATAGGTATGGTATCCTATCTACACCGCAAACAAGTCCTAGTGCTGATCGTACAAAAACCCAAGAAACAAACACGGTGGAGATAAACGTGGCAAAGCAACTTATGAAAAGGAATATTGCACTGCACAAGAGAGACGCTAGTAATAGCTCAAATAGAACAGGCACAAGATTGCTCAATCTACTAGTGCTATACACAACAAGGCCTCCAATATTGCACACTTCTATATCTATTTTTTGTCAGGCTTGTAGCTCTTTTCTCTCTTTTTTTATACTGATTCTCTTTTCTTTTCTCTTTTTTTTGATTTTTTTTCAACTATATTACTCAATGCAAACGAGCACAGCAACTTATAACAGAACTGGGCCGGATAGTCCGGTTGATATGCACCGGAGACTCCGGTTGGGCCGGATAGTCCGGTGTGATTCGGCCAGATAGTCCGGTTTTGCCTGTCGAAAAATTTCTGCACTGCAAACCCTAATGAGCAGCCTGTCGGAGCAAAGCAACTAGTCTCGTGGGTACGTTCCTAGGCACAAATGCTGTAGATAGGCTATGTCTATGGTGTGCAAACAAAGGTACGCTATGTGGACTCGGAAAAACAATTAAACACTTGCGGAAACGGTAACGGTGGGAACAGCGGAAAACAAGATCAAACCTAAACCTAGACACAAACAAAAACTAGACTCCTACGAGGAAAACGTGTAGATCGGATCTACAAGAAGATACAATCAACAACTAAAACTCGAAAACGATGCAATCTAGTCTATGGCAAATCTTTTTGTAAGGCTTTTTCTGTATAGGACGAAAACTCTCTCTAATCTATGGATGGATTTGTGGATGCTTACCGAGGCAACACTGAAAATTTGATACCAAGATGATATGGGGTGGCCCGATCTTCTCAGTAAGCGGATGGCGGTGATGATGGTGGATAATAGATAACTAGCCTGTAGCTATGAACTCTCCCGCTCGATCCCTGATGCCAATGCAACAGCTCTCGAACCTTGTAGGATATTCACAACACCACGCTCTTGCGCACGCAGCCGTGACCACGAACGGTAGTATGCAATCTACTAATTCCCAATGGAACAACATATCACACTCAATTATAGTTGGTAGATTCGAACACAGGGTAATTCCAGAGGTTCTATGAAAGAAACAACTCCAAAATATTTTAACGTGGTCTAAACCCTAACTAGAGGTCGTCCCATAGCTTATAAGGGCGGCCAGAAACCAAAACTAAACGCAAACGACTCAAACTGATACAAACCGACTCGGACCAGATTCGGTCGGCGGGCGGACACTCCGGTCGAAATCGGCCGGACAGTCCGGTCAGGCCGGACACTCCGGGTGAAGTGTGCCGGACAGTCCGGTCTGCCGGAAACTCTGAAGTTTCCGGGTGGTGTCCGGGTAGTATCCGAACTGGCATACTGAATGTCCACGCCAGTTTGCCTCTCAACCAGGCCGGACAGTCCGGGCGGATCTGGCCGGACACTCCGGTCGTGGCAGATCTTTTTGCCTTCGTCTTGATGATCTTCTCTTGCGCCTTCCTCCCGCTCCTCCCTCGCGCATCCTTGGGCGATCATCATGTTGGGCTTCTCTTGTAGCCCTTCTCCTCCTCGCGCCATGCTTGTTTCTCCAACGAACCTGATCATACATAAATGCATAGACTTAGGCAGTATAAAGTTCTCATCAATCAAAGTACCAGATTCGTTTAGGAGTAAATTCACCTGTTGTTCCAGTAGCTTAGCACAAGCTCTTGTAACAGGTCCAATTCTAATCTCATTGGACTGATCCTTTCTTGCAACAGTTGTAGCATCTTTAGTAGTCATTGGGGTAGGTGTAATTGTAGGGATGTCCTCATCAAGCAGGACCTCTCACAATAGCAAATCTAGCTTGCAAAACACCAAAAGCTCTCTCAATATCCTTTCGGACTGCCTCTTAAGCTTTGGCAAAATTAGATTCTAGCTTTGTGGTTGGCTTGTGAATGGTTTTCACCGAAGTGGCCCAATTTGGATATATGCCATCGCAAGGTAGTAGCCCATTGTATACTCATGGTTCATGATTTTGTAATTGCAAGCTAGGGCCTCTCCATTAGCTAGTTTTGCAAAGAGGTGGGATCTATGCAAGACATTGATGTCATTCAGTGATCCCGACGATCCAAAAAAGGCATGCCATATCCACAAATCCTCAGAAGCCACGGCCTCAAGCACAATCGTTGGATCATGACTTTTGCCGCAGTACTGACCTTGTCAAGCTTTTGGGCAATTCTTTCACTTCTAGTGCATACAATTAACACTCCCAAGCATGCCAGGCCAAACGCTTTTTTCGTTAATTTGCATCAGCTTGGCAGTGTCTTCTTCGGTGGGAGTTCGAAGATACACATGGCCATATAGTTGGATCACCATTTTGGCAAACCGGCGCACTGACTCAATGGTCGTATCTTCACTAATGCGCAGATACTCATCTGTGTAGTCAGCGGGCACGCCATATGCAAGCACTCGTATAGCTGCGCAGATTTTCTGGTAGGCACTAAATCCTAGGGTGCCGGCACCGTTTCTACGATGCTGAAAATAGGTGCAGCTGGCCTCGCAATCTTTAACGATTTTGACGAACAAGGAGGGACGCATCCGAAACCTCCTACGGAAGAGATGCGCGGGATATGTTGGTACCTCGTGAAAATAATCTTGCATCAGTGCGTAGTGACCGGCAGCGCGATTGCGAGAGATGGTGATGCGGCCCATGACAGATCCCCGCCGCCTGCCGAGCAACTTCTTCCCATCTTCAATCTCCTTGACGGCAAGGACGACGGACAAGTGCTCGGTGTCGTCGTCCTGGAGCAAATCCTCGATTTCCGATTCGTCGGAGGAGGACGAGTCATCGAAGAAGAACAACTCACTCTCGCTTATCGTCGAACTCATCTACGTGAAACCACAAATCAAAACCTACATCGAACGGGTCAAAATCGAGCAGCGGGGAGAGAGCGGCGGATAACTTACGGTGGCAAGATTCAGGCGACTACGGCGTCGGAAGGTAGCAGATCTGGCCGCGTGGGTGCAGGGCGTCGGAAGGTAGCAGATCTGGCCGGGGGTGGGTCGCGGCAGCAGAGATGGGAGTGGGAGACGGCGACAACTGGTGGTGGAGGCGGGGGGAAGTGCACGTGGGGGTGAAATTTCAGCGTGCCATGAATTGGCCGGGGAGTTGGATTCTGGCTCGGGTAGACGCTTCGCACGGTGTATGTATCTGTCGACGTGCGGATTTTTCTGAAACCCTAAAAAAAGTAAGAGTCAGGGCCTTTTACATGGACTGATCAACGCAGATACTTACGCGCAATCTGTAAAATAGGTTATTTTGACGGTTTGGCGTTTTACCGTATCTACTAGAGTTGCTCTAATATGGTGCTTCATGAAAAAGTCCGCCAACTACAACCAGGGCCGAGCCAGCAAAATCTGGGACCTTGTGCAAAAATCTAAAATGGGCCCCTGTCTTACTAGAAATTTTGAAATATTTAACAACCAGATTCATACCCCTTAATTCTTAAAACGCTGGTAAAAATACGTACAACAGACTGGAAAATATAAAAAAAATACCCAACCATAGCCCGTATCAGTGCTGATCATAGCGAGGGTACAACCCGCGATCATGTGATAAAGATGAAACAGAAAACAAAATCGGAACTCACCTGGCGATCGGCGACCTGCCTTGTTGAGTCTCGGTCGGCGACTCGGTCTATTCACGTATGTCTTGCGTGGAGGCAGGTGGAGGCGTACGTATCCAGGGAGAGAGCCTTTTGCTTGTTTGTAGCTGGCCACGATCATCAATCAATCAGATCGATCGATCCGCGTTGGAATGTTAGCAAGAAGCCAACAGGTCCGCCACACGAAAACACTAAGAAGGCGGTTTTTGCGGCCAGCTAAGACATATACGGCATTTTATCTACTATTTTTTCATTCCGGTAAATATGTAGAGTAGACCTATATAAAATATTGGGGTCCTCAAAATTTTGGACCCTTTGCGGACCGTACATTTGGTACAACAGTGGATCCGACGCTGACTATAACTAGAAATACATATACTGAAGAGCGATAACCTCACCCTGCACAGAAGTATGCACAAAGAAGGCATCAACACGTCCTTTCGGGGACATCCGATAAAAATTGGAACCATAAGGGAAGACATCAACATCTATGTGTTTGGTGAGCTTATGTCTCACTGGGTTGCTCACAATACTAATAGCACATATACTATATAAAAAAGAGGAGAAGGTGTAGAACCAGAAACGCCAAAAATCTTCAGGTAACTAACATAACCAAGTAACCTTGACGGTCAAAAGAGTCATGGCTCGCAACTCAGTCTCTGCACTCGAGCGGGATACCGCGGTCTGTTTTTTCGTCTTCCAAACAATGAGAGAACCCCCAAGAAACACATAATAAGCAGAGAGCGAACGGCGATCCGATGGATCCCTCCCACGTAGCATCCGAGTAGGCTTGGAGCTGAAGGGAGCTGGAGCGAGCGAAGAAGCACTAGTAGAAACCAGGACATTAGCCCCGGTTCGTAAGGACCTTTAGTTCCGGATTGCGAACTGGGACTGCCAAAGCGGGACTAAAGGTCCTGCCTTTAGTCCCGGTTCTGTTACGGACCGGGACTACAGGTCCACCACGTGGCCCCGCGAGCCGCGCTAGACTGGAGGACACTTAGTCCCGGTTCATAACATGAACCGGGACTAAAGGTTCCCTGCCACGGCAGCGTTTTGGGCCATTTGGCTGCTGCGGCAGGAGATGGGGTTTTAGAGTTTTGTGTTTTTCTTTTTATTTTGTGTTTTGTGTTCAATTATTTTTCATTCTGTGTTTTCATTAGAAACAAGTTTTCGTATATATACAGAACGCTACTACACAGTACTTGTACACATTGATGCATATATATAATATAATTTCTCTTACAAGCATACATGCATGGAAGGTCGATCATTACATGGAGTCTCAACCGGATCCAGAGCCTGTCTATTTGATTACATGGAGATCATTACATAGATGCTTTAGGGTCTTTCTAGAGAGTATTCTTCGTATGGGTCTATGACCTCGTAACAAAAAATTCAGCAAATTCCTCTTGGATTGCTAGTAGGCAGTCCTCTGGTAGGAGCTTGTCCCGCATCGCGTCCAACTATAAAGAAGGAGATCGTATAAATTAGACTCAACACAACTTTTTGTAATAAAAATAAAGGGTGAATATATTGTTTACTTACTCGGACAGTTTGCAAGGGCTTCTCAGTAGTGATGCGAATAAACTCGCACACGTAGAATCCACATAGATTAGTCCCCCGTGGCTGCCTCGCGCACTTTACAAGAATAGAATTCAATCAAATAATAACTTTAGCATGATAAATGTACATAAACTAGAATTAAATAGATGCGCGGACTTAGCTCGTACTACTTACCGAAACCGATTTAAAAAATAGCTCCTCACGCCATTGACCGCAGACCTTGTTCTTGAACCGTGTCCAAACCCTACCCGATAAAGAAAATGAATGTATGAGTTAATAACTATTTGATATCCCAGAAAATGAACGAAAGAAACCGATATAGTGTGATAATGGTTGAAATTACCTCTGGAGCATATCGATAATGTTGCGGTAGTCTTCAATGTCTTTGTTGAGTGAGTCCATGATGTGAACTCTTCCCAAGTCAACTGAAATGCTTAGAAGAATCCAGTGATACCTACGCAAGGTTTACATACGTCAGTAACTCATCATTTACACTGAACATCGAGTAAGTAAAAGTTAATGTGTACAAGAACTCAATTGCCGTCGTGGTAAGGAAATAGTATTTCATTATATAAATGTTGGTTCATGAGAAGCCAGAGCAAGTTTTGCTCGGTCTCCAGTGGCTTATCCTTTAGCACAACTCCATTAACTCGATGTGGGTCAATGAACCCAAATCCGTTGATAGCCTTTCTTCTACATTCGAGAATCTTCAATCTGCATTATTATATATAGCGTACAAAAGAATATAGTGAGTATACTTACCGGCAATGAATTGAACAAGCTGAGATAGAGACTTAATTACATAAATAAAGTAATCACTTACAGACAATAGCAACTGAGGATAGCTTTGTTGAGTTCCTTTAGATTGAATAACTGAAATAATTCTGTAAATTCAATAGGGACCTCGTCTTCAGTGAAGTAATGCTGTTTTCGAACTTTCACTATGAGCCAATATCGCTCTTCTTTTGATACTTTCATGTACCATTCATGCAATCGTCGCATTTTTGTTGGCATATTCCGAAGCCTCTCAGAACTGACCAGAGGCTCCCCGTGAACAAATTTGGGTGCTACCTCAGCCTTGGGCATATGATCGCTGTGAATAATGTCATGAATAGACATATTACATTGCTTAGCCAATATCTTAGCCGTTTTTGGATCCATAGGTTCTCCCCCATATAGTTGAGGTTCGGGTATATACACCTGGAGCGGGGGGATCGATTGATTTGCTTGTTTCCCCAGCTAGGGAATGTCTCTTTTGGTTCTTCGGCTACCACTTGATTGTTTTGCTTGTTTCCCCAACTGGGGAACGTCCGTTCTGATGCTTCCGTTACCACTCGATTGTTTTGCTTGTTCCCCCTGCTGGGGAACGTCTTTTCTGATGCTTCCTCTAACACTTGATCTCTTCTATTTCAGTGTCTTCTGAAGACATCGTGTATAGTCATCTGGCGCATTTAACTGAGCTTGGGATGGCTGCGTCAGTAATTTCCTAAAGTGCTCCTTGGTTTCCAGTTTTATTTGGACCTCTGGCTCATGTTGTTTCTTTTTTAAATGAGCATCCACTTCGACATGTATGACCACATCGGTCTCCTCATCGTTCAGGTCGTAAGCCCTCTTGGGAGGAACCGGCGGTACTCTTGGGAGGGGCGACAACTGTCACTTTGGGCGTCGGTTATCGCTCGACGGAGCGGTGCTATTCTTCCGCTTTTGGCCCTTAGTAGGTGGAGGCGGCTATGTAGATTGAGATGGACTCATGTTGAGGTCATGGATTGTACTTGGAGGTGGTGAACTTTTACTGGGAGGAGACGGTGCCCTTGGAGGTGGACTTTTACTGGGAGGAGACGGTGGCCTTGGAGGTGATGGATTGTTTTGTTGGAGATATGCCCAAGAGGCAATAATAAAAGTGGTTATTATTATATCTTTGTGTTTATGATGAATGTTTACATCCCATGCTATAATTGTATTATTAGGAAACACTTATACTTGTGTGTTTTGTAAACATAAAAGAGTCCCTAGTAAGCCTCTTGTTGAACTAGCTTGTTGATTAATAGATGATCATGGTTTCCTGATCATGGACATTGGATGTCATTAATAACAAGGCCATATCATTAGGAGAATGATGTGATGGACACACACCCATAGTAAGTGTAGCATAAGATCAAGTCATTTAGTTTGTATTTCTACAAGCTTTCAAATGCATAGTAACCTAATCCTTCGACCATGAGGTTATGTTAATCACCATCACCGGATGGGTGCTTTGATGACATCAAACACTGCTTCGTAACTGGGTGGTTATAAAGGTGTCATTGGGTATTCTGAAAGTATGTGTTGAAGCGCATGGACCAAGATTGGGATTTGTCCATCCATATGACGGATAGATATGCTCTGGGCCCTCTCGGTGGAATGTCATCTAGTTAGCTTGCAAGCGTGTGACTAGGTCACAAGGGATGACATATCATGGAACGAGTAAAGAGTACTTATCAGTAACAAGGTGGAACTAGGTATGGAGATACCAATGATCAAACCTCGGATAAGTAGAGTATCGCGTGACAAAGGGAATTGGTTTCGTATGTTAATGGTTCTATCGATCACGAAGTCATCGTTGAGTATGTGGGAGCCGTTATGGATCTCTAGATCCCGCTGATGGTTATTGATCAGAGAGGTGTCTCCATCATGTCTACATATTCACGAACCGTAGGGTGACACACTTAAGGTTCAATGTTGTTTAGGTAGATATGGAATATGCGTTGGAGACCGAATGTAGTTCGGAGTCTCGGATTGGATCTGAGACATCACGAGGAGATCCAAAATTGTCCGGAGAATAAGATTCATATAATTGAGATCATTTTCTAGGTTCGGAAATGTTCCGGAGTGTTTTTATGGGGATTCTAGAAGGTTTCGGAAAGTTCCGGAAAGTTCCAGAAGGTTCCGTGGACTTTACTTGAAAACCAAGAAAGGAAAGGGGAAGACTTGGGGGGGGGGGGGGGGAAGGAAACTCCCTCCCCCCTTTCCCTTGTGCGCCGGCCCTAGGAGGTGGGCCTAGGGGTGGGAACCCTAGGCTGCACCCCTCCCTCTATATAGAGGGGTGGAGGCGCCACCCCCCTTTGCCCCTCCACTCTTGCCCTAGCCGCCTCTCTCCTCCTCCTTTGCTCTGCTCAGGCTTAGGCGAAGCCCTGCAGAATTCTCTAGTCCACCACCACCACCACGCCGTCGTGCTGCTGGGATTCCATGGAGAGATCTACTACCTCCGTTGCTCGCTGGAACAGGGAGAGGAAGGTCTGCATCGACTCCGCACGTGTGACCGACTGCGGAAGCGCTGCCGGAACGCGGCGCCATAAGGATCTCTACTCGATCTTGAGATCGGCAAGTGATGGTCTACATCAACCACGAGATCCGATCTCGCACAAGGCTTTCGGATCTACAAGGGTTAGTATAGATCTATCTCGTTGCACATGTCTAATAGATTAGATCTTTGCTTTTATCTAGATTAGATCCGGGTTTTGTTCGTTCTTGCGGTAGAATTTTTTTGTTTTCCATGCTACGAACCCATCATGTTTCTCGGTGGAGAAGGTGGCCTTGGTGCCAAGCCTGGAAACTTGATGTATTCCTTTTTCCAAAGAATGAAGCCACTCGTGACTTCTCCTAGTGCCGTCTCCCCTTCACCTCCAGGGAAGTCAAGCTATAGTGACTGACACACCGGTTGAACTTCATCCACACCAACACGAGCATAGCCAGCTAGAATCGGATTGCAATGGTAGGTCGCTCCCGGTGCAGAAGGTAAAACAAAGCCGACCGCCACCTTCATGGATATGTTCTTCAGTTCAACATGCATCTCACAACTAGTCTTCTCCTTAATTGCATCCACGGGGTACACATCCATCGTTGCATCATTACCGTGGACCTCCGTGGAAGCCATGCTGCTTTTTCATTGCGATGGGCGAACCGTACTGTCTGGTGCAGGATCTTGTTGTCGGAGTCCTTTAAGTTCATTAAGCTCCTGCCGATGCTCCTACAGCATGGCTTCAAACCTCGTGAACCGCTCCGCATCCTCCTCTTTTTGCCGCTTTGTTTTTCTCGATCGGCTTCTGTACGTGTCAAGGTCCTCGGGAAACCCGATAGCCCATGGACAAGAAGGTCCGAACCCTCTTGTTCGTCTAGCCTTTTCAGGATTCCCGAGAGCCTTTATCAGCTCATCGTTCTCTCTATCGGGAACAAACTTTCCCTCTTCAACCTCTTTTATCACTTTAATAAGATCATCTTTGGGTCCAGCAACTTCTTTGGTTGCAACAATCTCGCCTGTTTCTAGGTCATACGATGCCCCATGCCCGAGTAACCAATTTCTTGACCTCAAGGGCCAACCAGACATAGCTGGAGTGACCCCTTTAGCCTCCAGGCCAGCCTAAGCTTTATCCCACTTAGGCATGACACTCTTGTAGCCACCTGTGCCCATATGATGATGATATTTGTTTTTGGCTGCATTTAGCTTATTCTTTTCTGACAATGCCACAACTCGTGTCGAGTCCTTGTATTCCACAAATGCGGCCCAGTTATCCTGCTACATCTCTAGTGGGCCAGTGAATGGAGGAGTTCTTTTCTTCAAGACATAGTTGTGGTACAATCTTTTCTTCCAGTCCTTGAATAGTTCACCCATCTTCTTAAGAGCCCACGTCTTGACTTTCCTCGTCATTTGTTGTGTGAGCTCATCAGTCTCCAAGACTGGTAGGGTGAAATGTGTCATGAGAGAATTCCACATCGCATCTCTCGCTCTGTCATCTACAAAACTAGCCCCAGCTGGATCGCTTTTCTTTCCTGGCTTATTCCACTCTCGTGTGGTGATCAGGACGGTGTCTCTAACAATAACTCTGCATTGATGTACAAATGCATTCACAGATTCTTTGGGCTCCAACGGTTTACCAAGCGCAGAGACTAAGTCAATGCTGAAACGGACATCAACGGGCAACTTTTGTGCCGGGCCTCTTGTCCTTGTAGAAGATTGGCCAGATGCGGAGGTTAAGAGAAGAAACATTTGTCAGTACATATATACGAATCAATTAGTGCATCTATACTAGTGATCGATCGGAAGAGGCTTTATATACCTCGACGGAGTTTGTTATTATGATGGTGTCTTCACCATGGTCTCCACCATGGTCAGTACCATCGTCTCCACCCTCGTCTCCTCCAGACAAATTAAGATACTGGGAGTCATCATCGTAACCCCCACTACCGTCATCTATCATGTTGAAAATCTCATCTTTATTCTGTCTACCGTTCATAGCTTAACTAATACAGAAAAATAATATTGCATTAAGTAAAAGAATATTACAATTGCGACAACTCGGATACAGAAACAATATTACATACTAATAATGAAACAATTTTGCATTAAGATAAAATACAATAATATAAGATAAAGTATATTATTAATACATGTCGCTCATATCTCGCTCATAAGATAAAGTACAATAATAATCAAACTAGCGAACTCGGCTACCACGTTCTATGCCACGACAGCTCTGCACCCAGGGAAGAGGAACCATCACCGGAGAATAGCTCGGGTGATCAGATCCGTGAACCTGCCAGATATTGGAGAACCTGGTCTCCAAAAGGTACATATATCGCCGTACGTGCTCGTCCTCCTGCCTGATACGATGACGTACCACCTCCTCGGGGGCCGGCTCCCTTTGCATCGCTCCTATACCTCATGGACGCCACCAAAGAAGCTCCGGATCGACGATGATACCCGGATTCCTCACCAAGGTACGAGTCCCAACAGGTAGCACCTCCCAGTGCCAACCCGGCGGAGCCCAGGCTTGGACATCCCCGAAACCGACGGAGTCCAGTAGGCTCGGACGAGGAGGATGCGACATAACTAAATAATAGCAATAAACAATCATAAAACATAAACAGTAACTAAATCACTAAGTATTGCCCTAATAACACTAACTAAGTATATATTCTAACTAAATCCCTAACTAAGTATTCTAACTAAATCCCTAGCACTAATCCTAACTAAATCACTAACACTAACTAAGTATTCTAACTAAATCCCTAATATTCTAAGTATTCTAACTAAATCCCTAGCACTAATCCTAATTAAATCACTAACACTAACTAAGTATTCTAACTAAATCCCTAATAGCACTAACCCTAACTAAATCCCTAACACTAACCCTAACTAAATCTCTAACACTAACCCTAACTAAATCTATAACACTAACCCTAATACTAAATCCCCAACACTAACTAAGTATATATTCTAACTAAATCCCTAACTAACTAAGTATTCTAACTAAATCCCTAATAGCACTAACCCTAACTAAATCCCTAACACTAACCCTAACTAAATCTCTAACTCTAACTCTAACTCTAACTAAATCTCTAACACTAACCCTAACTAAATCCCTAACACAAACCTAACTAAATCTCTAACACCTAATTAACTAATTAAATCCCTAACACACTAACTAAATAATTAAACTACCTAACCCTAATTAATCACCTACATGGGAGGCGGAGGGCGCGGCGGTGGCGGCGAGCTCCTCCACGGGCAGCGCGGGCGGTGGCGCTACTGGCTCCTCGTCGGCGGGTGGTGGAGCAGGCGATGGCGCTGCTGGATCTACTCGGCGGGCAGCGGCACGGGCGGTGGCGCAGCGTGCTCTTCCACGGGCAGCGGTGCGGCGTGCTCCTCCACGGGCGCAGGCGGTGGCGGTTCATCGTCGAGAAATAAGATGGGCGTTGCTCCGGGTCGTGACTAGACCCGAGGTGGAGGCGGGGGTATTTATACCCCCAACCTTTAGCCCCGGTTTGTAATACAAACCGGTACTATTCCCGGTTTGTATTACAAACCGGGACTAAAGGTGTTTTCAGCCCGCCGCTCTCCCCGCGTGCCAAACACCTTTAGCCCCGTCCTGGTTTGTATTACAAACCGGGGCTAAAGGTGTTTTTTTGGCGCCAAAAAGAAAAATGGTTTGTAGTTTTCAGAAAATTATGTATTATATATCAAAAATTTTAGAAAAAAAGATCTATAATTTTAATCTATTATCATACTTTATTATACAACTTAAATAAAATTATTATTGTTTAACAAGTATTATATTTAGTACAAATGTTGGAATAATATAGTTTATTATTTAAAAACAGAAAAATACATATAATATACCAAAATATTCACAAAAAATAATATACTCATTAGAAATATAATATTTTATACTAAAACTAGTAACTAGGACTCAAACATATTCCGGGGGCCTTTAGTCCCAGTTGGAGCCACTAACTGGGACTAGGTATTTCCCGCCATTTCCCTCTATATCTAGGCCGACCGCCATGTCCATCCACACATCCACACCTTCTCTCTCACAACAATGGACACCGCTTACTGGGCCTTTCTGATGCTCAAGGAGACCGAGGCGCTGTGCGCCTTCAGCTACCCATGCCCGCCGGGGTACCGGTTGTCCGCCGGCTGGATGCTGAGCGCTGGAGGGGTTCCTGTTCCTCCTATGCCTCAAGGTTCGGCCCGCCAGGCGGCCATCACGAACCTCTTCTACCTCGAGCTCACACCAGAGCAGCGGATGGATCCCCATTGGGATCCCGACAACCTTGACACCTGGAATGCCTTCTTTGCAAACCGGCAGGAAAGGAAGCTCGCCAGGTACGAGGGTGACGGCCCGCCCCCAGTGAACCACAATGAGGCCGGTCGCCGCTTGTGGTGGGCGAACCGGACTATCGCCGGCGTGATGCGCTACATTGCCATGGGAAATCATCCTCGCCTGAGGTACCCGCACTTTCACCAGCCGCATAGCCACAAGAATGGTGGTGGTGGTGAAGGCCTAGGGCGTACTGCGGTCGTCATCCGGGAGCCCCCTCCCCCGCGCGTCGAGAATTCGAGGCCAGAGTGGCAGGTTCCCCTCCCTCGTTCCCCCGTGCACAAGCTGGGGAAGGGCTGAGGATCCAGCCGTGTGCTACCAGCGACGACGATGATGATGACGATTCCAAAGACGACCCTGAAGCTGTGTACTACAGGGCTAGATATGATTATGACTAATTTTTACGTTTTAATATTAATAAATGTCTGACCACAGCAAGTTGCAATACTACCTATTGAGATCGAGACAGTTCATATCCATATATATATATATAAGCAGATCATTAAAAATAAAGGTTTAATAATATTGTACATCACCAACATCCACACATCTCTATTGTTAGGGTTTTATTCTAATCCGTAACCATGGAGCATCTTCCTTACTTAACAGGATGCTTGGGTCATCCTTCACAGCGAAGGGCGGAATTTCATGAAACTTATCATAATCTTTTGACATGTCTGTCTTATCCTCCACCCCCACGATGTTTCTTTTTCCTAAAAGAACTATGTGGCGCTTTGGCTCATCGTATGCTGTATTCTTTTGCTTACCTTTCCTTTTTCTCGGTTTGGTAGACATGTCCTTCACATAAAAAACCTGAGCCACATCGTTGGCTAGGAAAAATGGTTCATTTCTATACGCAAGGTTGTTGAGATCCACTGTTGTCATTCCGTATTTCTTGTCTACCTCAACCCTGCCTCATGTCAGCTTGACCCATTTGCACCGAAACAAAGGGACCTTAAAATAAGGTCCATAGTCAAGTTCCTATATCTCCTCTATGTAACCATAATATGTATCCTTTTGCCCATTCTCGTCTATTGCATCAAATCAGACACCACTATTTTGGTTTGTGCTCTTTTTATCTTGGGCGATTGTGTAAAATGTATTCCCATTTATCCCATACCCTTGGAAAGTCAATATAGTCGAAGATGGTGACCTAGCCAACAAGTACAACTGCTCTCCAATATTGATGTCCTTCATGAGATGTGTCTGCAACCAACCGCTGAAAGTCCTCATGTGTTCATCTCTAATCCAGGAGCCAGGCTTCCCCGGGTTGTTGGAGTGTACAATATTCTTGTGTTCCTCGATATACGGAGCCACCAAAGTGGAACTTTGCAGAACTGTGTAGTGTGCTTTAGTGAGAGAATGTCCGTCCATACATATCCTTTCTTTCTTTCCTAGCGTGCCTTTTCCACTAAGTCTACCCTCATATCGTGATTCAGGAACACCGATGGGCTTAAGGTCGGGAATAAAGTCAACACAAAACTCAATGACCTCCTCTATTCCATATCCCTTTGAGATGCTTCCTTCTAGCCTAGCACGGTTATGAACATATTTCTTTAAGACTCCCATGAACCTCTCAAAGGGGAACATATTGTGTAGAAATACAGGATCGAGAATGTTAATCTCTTCGACTAGGTGAACTAGGAGGTGCATCATAATATTGAAGAAGGATGGTGGGAACACCAAATCGAAGCTGACAAGACATTGGACCACACCTTTCTATAACCTTGGTAGACTATCTAGACTGATTACCTTCTGAGAAATTGCATTGAGAAACGCACATAGCTTCACAATGGGTACTCGAACATTTTCCGGCAGGAGTCCCCTCAATGCAATCGGAAGCAGCTGGGTCCTAAGCACGTGGCAATCATGAGACTTTAGGTTTTGAAATTTTTTCTCTGCCATATTTATTATTCCCTTTATGTTTGATGAGAAACCAGACGGGACCTTGATACTGTAATGGACTTCAAAAAAGATTTCCTTCTCTTCTTTGGTACGAGCATAGCTGGCAGTACCTTCAAACAGCTCTAGATGCATGATGTTTCAGTCTTTCATACGTTGTTGGTCCTGCCGTGCTTCAGGTGTATCTTTGCACTTCCCATACACGCCTAAGAAGCCTAGCAGCATCACGCAAAGATTCTTCATCAGGTGCATCATGTCAATTGCAGAGCGGACCTCTAGGACTTTCCAATAGGGTAGCTCCCAAAATATAGATTTCTTTTTCCACATGGGTGCGTGTCCGACATCATCCTTCAGAACAGATTGTCTACCAGGACCCTTTCCAAAGATTACTTTTAAATCCTTCACCATATCAAATACATCATCACCAGTACGGCAGATAGGCTTACACAAGCTGTCTGCCTCACCATTGAAATGCTTACCTTTCTTTCTTAGGGTGTGCGTGGGTGGAAGAAAACGACGATTCCCCGGGTACACATTCTTCTTACATTTATCCAAATATATACTTTAAGTATCATTTAAACAGTGTGTGCATGCATTGTATCCCTTGTTTGTCTGTCCTGGAATGTTACTAAGAGCAGGCCAATCATTGATTGTTATGAACAACAACACTCGTAGTTCAAATTCCTCCTGCTTGTTCTCATCCCACACACGTACACCTTGTCCGTGCCACAACTGTAAGAGTTCTTCAACTAATGGCCTTAGGTACACATCAATGTCATTGCCGGGTTGCTTCGGGCCTTGGATGAGCATTGGCATCATAATGAACTTCTGCTTCATGCACAACCAAGGAGGAAGGTTATAGATACACAGAGTCATAGGCCAGGTGCTATGACTGCAGCTCTGCTCCCCAAAAGGATTCATGCCATCTGTACTTAGACCAAACCATAAGTTCCTTGCATCACCTGCAAATTCCGGGAACTCTCTCTCGATTTTTCTCCACTACGACCCATCAGCGGGGTGTCTCAACATCTCGTC
This sequence comes from Avena sativa, assembly GCA_916181665.1. Lineage (NCBI taxonomy): Eukaryota > Viridiplantae > Streptophyta > Magnoliopsida > Poales > Poaceae > Avena > Avena sativa. The sequence continues at coordinate 617,943,787 of OV702288.1, read as the reverse complement.
TTTCTTACGGTCTTCCATATGCCATCGCAACAACTTGGCATGCTCTTTGTTCCTAAACAAACGTTTCAACCGTGGTATTATAGGAGCATACCACATCACCTTGGAAGGAACCCTCTTCATGTGGCGCTCGCCCTCAACATCACCAGGGTCATCTCGTCTTATCTTATACCACAATGCAGTGCATACTGGGCATGCATCCAAATTCTCGTACTAATCGCCGCGGTAGAGGATGCAGTCATTAATGCATGCATGTATCTTCTGCACCTCTAATCTTAGAGGGGAGATAACCTTCTTTGCTTCGTAGGTACTGGCAGGTAGTTCATTATCCTTTGGAAGCAACTTCTTTATTATTTTCAGCAACTTTTCAAATCTTTTGTCAGTCACACCGTTCTCTGCCTTCCATTGCAGCAATTCCAGTGTGCTACCCAGTTTTTTGTGCCCATCTTCACAATTTGGGTACAACAATTTGTTGTGACCCTCTAACATCTGCTTGAACTTCAACCTCTCCCTTTCAGTTACGCATTCTTCCTGGGCATCAACAATGGCCCGACTAAGATCATCATCGGGCAGATCTGATGCCCGTTCTTCATCTTCTTCTTCATTAATGTCTTCCATTGTAGTACCATCGTATTCAGGGGACATAGTAGGGTATTCGTTATCATTCTCTTCTTCTTCGTTGTCTTCCATCATAACCCCTCTTTCTCCGTGCTTGGTCCAACAATTATAGCCGGTCATGAAACCGGACCGAAACAGGTGGCTGTGAAGGAGTCTTGAGGAAAAGTATTCCTTATGATTCCGACAGACAACACATGGACAAGACATAAAACCATTCCGCTTGTTTGCCTCGGCCACAAGGATAAAATAATGCACGCCTTTAATGAACTCGCTAGAGAGTCGGTTAGCGTACATCCATTGCCAGCTCATCTGCATTATATAATTAATTAAGTACATCAAACATAATCATGATGATAAAATTAGTACTGGTCTAAAAAACAAAATTAAAGCCAACAACCAGGACTAAAGATATGATGAACCTTTAGTCCCGGTTGGAGGCACCAACCGGGAATAAATGTGGATGTGGCGACAACATGTCGATACTATGTTCTTAGTGGGCAACACTAAGCCAGTAAATGACGACACTATTTTGGGTGGGTGGCAGCACTAGGGGTGAGTGTGTCGACATTATGTCTTTAGTGCCTGACACTATGCTGTGCTGCTTAATCTATAAATAGGTATGCATTCTTGTGAAGAACTGCAAGATGGTGTGCGAGACCAGGGACACCACTACGACGGAGCTTCTAGAAGATGTCTTAGGACCTCGTCCTCAGACATCTTTGAGGAGCTCACCGTAGAGGCACTCTCTAATATGTGAAATTAGTTAGCTCCACCAGCATACTGATCTAGCTAGAGAAGATATAAACTGAAAGATGGTGTGCGAGAGCAGGGACACCACTATGGCAGAGCTTCTCGAAGATGTCTTAGGATCCTGTCCTCAGACATCTTCGAGGAGCTCGCCATAGAGGCACTCCCTAATATGTGAATTGTTTTAGTTACCCAGTGTATTAATCTATAGCTAGAGAATTTATTAACTCCAAGATGGTGCGAGAGGGACACCACTACGGCGGAGCTTCTCGAAGATGTCTTAGGATCCTATCCTCAGACATCTTCGAGGATCTTGCCATAGAGGAGCTTCTCGAAGATGTACTGTGATGTCTTCTTATCAAGCTTTTATGAATTAACCCTATCTTTGTTAAAAAAATCAGTTTGTTGAATGCAGGTAGACGAAGAAGGGTATTTATCCTAGCTAGTTAGATTGATGAACTCACGCATGTGTGTGCTTCTAAAATCAAATTTCGAGACTATGTGCCAAAACAAGATATATAGATAGAATCCACATATTGTGATATTTACCTTAGAGTTCCTTACATTAATACAAGATAGATAGAATCTAAACATCGATCTCATGTTATCATTGCAAAAATTACTACCAAACTAAATCCACAAATCCATCTACAAGATAGAGCATGAAATGAGCTAATATAGCAATGCGAGTTCAAAGGATGAAGTTGCTCGCCTTTTAGAACCTTTGAATAGATGGGGCACCAGAAAATATAGACAAATCTTGAGAGAAAATTGGGCATGAACTCGAGCTTGAAGCAAGAAAGAGAGAGGCGCCACCAGCTTGAAATGGTGGCTCGGGCAGGTTGGGGAAGAAGATATAGCTAGGCCTTTAGTCCCGGTTCGTGTCTAGAATAAGAAGAAGAGTACGAACACAAAAAGAAGTCTGGACAAACAACGTGGGATCATGGGCGTTGGGCTAGAAACTAGCGGCAGTGACCACAGAGGCAAAACGCTCAAACGAAGCGCAGAGGGCTTGCTTAAGGCCATAGAAGGAGCGCCAAAGACGACAAACCATGCCATCAGGGATAGAGTACCCATGAGGTGGCTACATATAAACATTCCCATGTAGCTCACCATTGAGGAAGGCATCCAACATAGATATGGGACACATAAACATGGTGAACAAAGGCCACATGATAAGAGTGCAAACATCGGCCATGTGAGCCACATGGGCGAAAGTCTCATCATAGGCACGGCCCTGCTCCTGTTGAAAACCACGAGCCACAAGATGCTCTTTACAGAGCTCAAGAGAACCATTAGAGTGAGTCTTAACTTTATAGACTCACTTGTGCGTGATGGGATGGACATGGGGAGGGGAGAGACCAGATCCCAAGTGCAAGTGTGCTTAAGCGCAACAATCTTCTCGGACATCGCAAGGTACCACTCGGGGTGAGCAACAACATGTCAGTAAGAAGTCCGCTCAAGGACGACAGAAAGACCAAACCGATCAGGAGAATAGCAAACATGTGGGGGGAGGCTGAGTATGAAGATCATAAGTCCACTGAGAGGAGAAAAACAACACATCAGAGGTAAATGGCCCATCAGTAGAGGCATCCACCACTTGTGAATGACGAGAATAGTAGAAAGGAAAAGATAGATGAGGAGGAATCGCCGGAGAAGGTGAAGACGAGCTGGAAATCAAGGATGAATGTGGAGAATCAAGCGATGAGTGAGAAGGTAATGAAAGGGGATAAGAAGTTGTGGGGGAAGAGGGCGTCAAATCAGGAACAATGGGGCTTGTAGGAGTAGGAACACGGGGCACGGGGGAGGTGTATTAGGGAAATCAAAGAAAGAGATGTCCTCCCTAGAGAAAGTCGAGGAATATGTATGCCAATAGAATGGACGAGAGTCATCAAAGATCACACCCGAGGAAATGCGCATCTAGCGAGCAATAGGATCCTGACACTGATAACCCTTATGCTCATCACTATATTGGAGATAGACACACTCAATAGACTCTGCGGTCTGTTTGGTGTGTTCACGAAGAACAAGGAAAACATAGCAAACACAACCAAACAAACGAGGCATTAATAATTACGAGAACAATTAGAAAGACGCTTCGGAGTATAGGGCAGCCGATGGTTTAATGTGTATGAGATAGGTGGAACTAGAAATAGGCCTAGCCTAGAAAAGAGGTGGAAGATAAGCAGCAATCATTAGTGCACCCGCCGTCTCAAGAAGGTGACGATGTTTGCATTCAACAACACCATTTTAGGCATGAGCACCAGGGCAAGAGTACTAAGAAAGAGTGCCCTGATCAACAAGAAAACCACGCAACATCCGAGAGATGTACTCACCGACATAACACATGAAACACACGAATAGGCATGGAAAACTGGTTGTGAACCATGGCAGCAAAATGCTTATAGATAGAGAGAACCTCACTGTGGGAAGTCATAAAGTAAAGTGTAGGGATAAAACTCATCAATAAAAAGAACATAGTAGCGATGACTCCCCTTTCGAAGCGAAGGGAGGAGGACCCCATACATTAGAATGAACTAAATCAAAGGGGAGTTGAGACATTGAAATCACTAGTAGGATATGGTAATCGAGTCTACTTGCCAAGTCTAAAACCTTGGCAGGGCAAGGAGACATCTCCAGAGACATGCCCCAGAAGACCTCGATGAACTAAGGACGATAACCGAGAACCACAAAGATGGCCGAGTCAATGATGCCACTATTGAAAATATGCAAAAAAAATAAGAGAGCACAAGAGTTGGTGGGAGTGTTGGTACAAGAGGGAACATGCAGCCAATCGGGATCCCAATGACCCTATAAATTATGGCGGCGATACCTTTGATCCGGATTCACGGATGTAGTATAATAGTCTTTTTCCCTAGTAGACCTAGGTTTAATCGAACCTTGGGAAACAACGCTAAAAGGAAATAAAAAGGACACGTCTAGTTGGTTGTTTGTTTACCTTCGCTTACCGGACCAATCTAGTTTACTTTTATTGTGGGTTGATTCAATGGATGGAGATAGGCCAGGGTTGAAGATTCACCTCCAGCTGCACATCATATGGGATGAAAGATAATAATAAGCATAGTCATGTGTAATGTTTTAATAGAGATAATATGTTGTGGGCAACACATCCTAATATGCTAGAGCCCCTGAGAGGAAACATTCATAGCAATAGTCTTTTGATCCAACCGAGTGTACCATGATCAAAGCTTTAAGAGGTGATGTTGTTATGATCCCGAATGGGTCGCTAAGCCAATACCGTCCAACCCTTTCTGTCACTGGGTTTGAATTGGATCGTATGGGCACCTAGAGGGGGGTGAATAGGTGCTACTCCAAATTTTAACACTTTTTAAATCTTAGGCTTAACACAAAGGTAAATTTTCTAGATATGCAACAAAGATGAATTTCCCTATATGTCAACCTAGCTACTAAGCGAGTAAAGGCAAAGAGAGTGGAATGAGGTAACCGCAGTGGAGCACACGAAGACACGGGATTTTTTACGCAGTTCCTTCCTTGTTAAGAAAAGTACGTCTACATTGGAGGTGTGGGTGGTACTAAGACCACCATGCCACAAAAGGCCTCACCCTGTTCTCCGATGGATCTCGCCACGAGAGGCCTGATCCACCTTCCACTATTTTGTACCCTTCTAGCCGGGAACCGGTGCCTTTACAACACTAGAGGGGCATGCATCCACAACTCAATTGGAGGCTTCCGTGATGACAACAAGCTGCCACAAGAAACAAGTTTATCAATAATCGTAACCAAGATCTAGAAAATTGTAAGAGACTCTATATAAATAATCTCCAAGTGAATGGAGGGGAAATGATGATCTTGATTGGTGTCGATGAATATCAAAGCCTCCTCCTTCAATTTCCCAAAGCCCGGAGCCTTTGAGTGGTTGAAGATGGAGATCGCGCTTGAATTGATATGAACAGTACAAAGCTTTTTCGTGCTATTCTAGACATCTGAAATGAGAATCTGATGGGGTATATATACCCCCATCCAAAAAGCAGTCGTTGAAGAACATGGGGGATGGATAATCCGTCCGGGCCAAAATCTCCAGCCCGGGTCGGATATTCGGGGGAAAAAACCACCCCTATACCGAGAGCCGCGCCTTGGATCTCTTTGTAACCTTCCATAGGGGGTGGATAATCCGCCCCCTTGAGGGGCGGATTATTTGGCTAGGGCACAAAGTCCGTCCCTAGTGAGAAAATCTAGGGGAATTATCTGCCCCCTATACCGAGAGTCGCGCCTTGGCTCCTTGTTGAATTTCCTGGTAGGGCGGATTAACTGCCCCCTGGACAAGCGGATTATTCGGCCCGGGGAAAACCTCCGGCCCTGGCCGGACAATCCGGGGAAAAATCTGCCCCCTTACTACATGACGCGCGAAGTCTGTGTTTGGCGATATGGGCAAGGGCGGATAATCTGGCTCTTGACAAGGGCGGATAATCCGCCCCCACAACTCTGTTTAGCTGTATTTGGGTGAAACTAACCTGCATCACTAAACACACAATTAAATAATCCTTGGCATTGTCATCTAACACTCAAAATAATAGAGATCATGAAATGTTCTTTCAATCTCCCCTTTTTTGGTGTTAGATGACAATACTAGGATTTGCAAAAGAGCCCTACTAACAACATCATTCCAAGGATGAAGAATACTCCCTCTAGATGTGTGCATATAGAAAGTTTGCATTTGAATACAAATATACACACATAGGTTCAAGACTTTTTCAAGGATTGGAAACTAATACCGAATGATGAGTTAGGGGAAGATACATCATACCACCATGATGAAGTCGTCAATAATAAAATGATAGATACAATTTAATAACCATATTTTGAGACTTCCAAGGATAACATCATATCAATATAACCATAGAGATAATTCCAGAAATCCATAGATAACCATGATGATAACCATAATAATAGATCCATAGTGATAGATAACCATAGATAACCATAGGGATAGATCCAACATAGTCTCACAACCACAAAGCAAATAAAAGTTCAACGCAAAAATGGGTACAATCACAGAACAAGAAAGCTCACAAAAGGCAAATAGATGATGGCTCTGAAATATAGCCATCTACGTCCACATTTAAACTGGATATTACTCATATTTTTGGTGACATATCTCTCTAAACCCTGCCACTAATGCCTAATATTCAGAGGGGTATGCAATCCTTTATTTTATATTTTTCCTGTGAAGATAATATCATTTAAAGGAGGGAATCACTACATTAAAGTCAAAGATACGAGATTTCCAACAACTAGAAGAAACCAGGAGCCATAAAGCGGAGGCAGACGCTTTAACGACCAACTATACGACAGGAGCAAAATTCTGGTCGTATAGCTCCAGTCATATAGTTGGCGCTGCCGCCGTTAGGTTAAATAGAACAACTTTCGTGAACGGACCCCTATATAAAGAAGCCTCGGGCGACGAGAAAACAAGCTAGACCTCGCCAAAAAGTCTCTCCCATAGATCACCAGCCGCCTCCAGATCTCAAAACCATTATCCATCTCCACAACCATATTCCACCACTTGTAATAGTAGATCTCTTCTCTGATTGGCGACATTGTAAGACTATTGCTATCAATCTTATGATTTTCATTACAGTGTTTGTGATTGTTGATCTCATCTCTATGTGTGAGTAATTCTCCTTGGGCTAAGGGCTTCGGCCTAGCCATGTAGCGTTTGTGCATGTTATTTATCATAGATGGGATCGTGTATTAGTTTGTATGACATGATGATTATTGTATTTTATCTTGCCTCAATCCAAGGACTTATCAGGTACCCAAGACCCCGAAGGTTGAGCCAAGTATAGGGAGTATGAGTAATGACTGATTTGCAGGTTGGGAACACCAGTGAAAGAAGGGGTAGTACGACTGTATGTGAGGGATTTGCTTGGGATTAACTGTGACATCACTATGCATAGCATTAGTTCTCTTTCTTCTATGGATGAGACTACTATGTTATTGCTATGAGTGGTTGCGGAGGCAATAGAAATTATGGATGCACTGACCACATATAATTTATCTTGCTCTAACAAGTACATGCATACTTTATTTCTATCTTTTATTCCCATCAGATGTTTTGCACAGCTACAGGTGAAACCGAATGCCCTAGGCCCTCTCTCTACATCATCGACAACAACAAAAAGATGCAAGCTATTGGTCCGGTAAAAACACAAAAGGAATTATAAAACTCCTGAAGGTTCGTTAAAGTAACTTCACTACGTATTCGCTTCCCGAGTCGATAACCTAGCTCTACTAGGGAAACAGAAGCTATACTACATCCGTAATCCGGATCGAAGGTATCAACCCTTTTTCTGGCACCATTGCCGAGGAAGCAATAGCTATCCTAGTGAGGTTATTAGGAACCTTGCTAGTTTTAATTCTTGTTTTTAATTTTGTTAGGTTGCTTTCAGTCTTTATTTGATAAACCAAAAAAAAGTTAGCATTTAAATTCTTGCTTTTACTATTATAATTCTTTGTTTAAGAAAACCCAAAAACATAGGAAATATGGTTGAAAAGAAGCTTGGGGAGTTTTCTACTCCCAACAATGATTATTTGCATACTCCTATTACTCAGCCAGCAATTACTGTTGATGACTATGAAATTAAGCCCCATTACTTAAGTTTGCTTCAATAGAATCAATTTGGAGGCTCTGTTATTGAAGATGCTCCGTTAGGTACTAATGCTTCTACCTATCACCCTCCGGGTGAGTTTGAGAGCTGTGTTTTTTTCCAACGTTAATAGCATTCCGCGAGAAAAGTCATCTACTGATGTTGTCAGCGGAGTCCCTCGTCCATCCATGTATGAATAGCGGTATCCCCCATTTTGGACAGTGATGAGGTAGTCGACGCAATTTGCATGTGTATTTGCGTTCGGCTTTGCTACTTTCCTTCTAGACTATAAAAGAATGTCTGCGGAAGGGAATAGTCTACATGGCCCGGGGTAGTCTTTCAATTCCTTGAAACCCACCTCAACTATCGTTTAAACGCTAATTAGACTAATAACAAATTCGAGTATGAAAATAGCCCTGTGCCTCCCTAAAGCTATGCTGGAACCTGCACTCTCAATTCTGATTCATTACGATGGCACGGATTCCGATTCATTACGATGACACAGATGAAGTTGTTTGAGCGAAGCTGACAATAGAAAAGAAATCAGAATAGTCTCCTCCTAATAATAGTCTCCTCCATTGTAATTGTCTTGATTATGAATAGTCTACTACTAATAATCGTATCCTCCATTGTCAAAGTCCCGCCTATCTTGCTTGCTTTTAGCCTTCATAGACAAGCCATTCATTGAACCTTATCCTTTCCATGACCATCGAACATTTTCGAATTCCCTTTGACAACAGGTATGCACTTGAATACTTTCACTGAAATATGTGATATGATGCGTATTAAAGACGTTGACCCCGATGCGGTCAAATTGTGTTTATTTCCTTTCTCTCTAAGAGGAAAAGCAAAAGAATGGTTGCTATCTTTGCCTAGAAATACTATTACATCATGGGTGGGATGTACTTCTCTATTTATGACTAATTTTTTCCCACCTGCAAAGACTATGCAACTCAGATCTAATATTACTGGCTTTAGACAGGAAGAGCATGAGCCACTAGCGCTTGCATGGGAGAGGATGAAAGAATGCTTAAGAAACTGTCCTAGTTATGGGATGGAAGATTGATTAATCCTCCATTTATTTTATAATGCTCTTAATCCTGTATCTAAGTCTATGCTTGATACTATAGCTGGAGGAACATTTATGGGTAAACATATTACCGAAGCAAAGCAGCTGCTAGACAATATGCATGACAAACATGCCCAATGGCATGCGGAAAGATCAAACACGAAGAAGGTGAACTCTATTTCACCACAAGAAAACGAAGAACTCAATGCCAAGTTGGATGAGCTCATACTAGCCATAAAAGGTATGGAAACCCAGGTAAGAGCCACTCCTGAAACAAATATTGAAGAAATAGATTTCATAGCTCGTAACGATTATAACCCTGCTTGGAAGAAGAGTTACAATCCTAACTTTCAGAAACATTATTCTAGTCCTGCAGCTAACTCTAATAATAATATGGGAACTAGTAATAGTAGTCTCTAAGAAACACTTAAGTCTTTTATAGACTCACAAAATGAACAAAACAATATCCTTGTTAAAATAACAGAGAACTATGATGCTATGCTTAGTAAATTATCTAACCAAGCTGTTAGTTTGAGAAATGATTTGCAGGCCCTCCAAGAAGGAACGAGGATCGTTGAGGCACAGCTAGGTAAGATAACCGAGAGTCAAACTCTCATTCTAGCTAAATTTTCAGGTAAAGCTGAGCCCAATAATGTTGAAAAACTCAAAATAATGAGGATCCAAAGGGAGAAGCCTGAAGAACTTGATAATAGTAATGCTCCTTCACCAAGCTACACTGTTGAAGATCTCGTAAAAAGGATCAACGTCAAGATTCCGGTGAGTGAAGGTAGTGAGGAAGCTATGTACCAGCACTTCGTTAATCAGGTAGCAATAAAGGTGCGTGAGCTTGAGGAAGAATACAATAAAATTGCTGAAAAATTACCTGTTAAACTAGATGACATATTTGAGCCTACTATTAAGATTAAAAATGGAACCAATGAGATAGATGCACTTTGTGATCTAGGTGCAAGCGTCTCAACAATTCCAAAGAGTCTTTTTAACAAGTTAAATCTTTGCTCCTTTGAAATCACTAAATTAAAATTGCATCTAGCAGATTCTACCTACAAACAAGCTGTAGAAATTAAGGAGAACACTTTAGTATACATTAAAGGTTGTCCCACTCTCATTGATTTTGTTATTATTGACATGCCTGAAAATGCTACTGCTCTTATTATTTTAGGTCGTCCTTTCTTAAGAACTATTAATGCTTTGATTAATCTACATGAAGGGAACGTGAAGCTTCAATTGCCTTCGCGGGATCCTTTTGTTATTCATTTTCCCAGGAAGAAGAAAGCCAAGCATGATCAAAAGGAGGCCATCACTTTGAAGGCCAATTACTTTGGAGTGAGTGCTCCACTCATCTGGCCCAAGTGAGTATCGTCAAGGTCAAGCTATTAACCATAAAAGAGCGCTCCATGGGAGGCAACCCATGTTAAATAAAGGTTTGAGTTAAATTTTTAATTTTAGTTTAAGTTTATATTTAATAAAGAGTGCTAGAAAACTCCATTTGAGGAGAAGAAGTTCGGTAGTACTTGAAATTCTGCTTTATTCATGCTATTGTTGGTCGAAAATATTTACTGTCAATTTTTTTGTCAAAAACAAGGTATATGACTAAGTTACAGGAAAAGAAATAGTTTTCGAAGAAACGGAATTTTTTTGATGCACACAGAGAGTTTAACGACCAACTATACGGCGGGAATGAAAATTCCGGCCATATAGCTTTGGTCGTATAGATATCTTTGCCATCGAGAATTTTTCTTTAAAATGTACTAAGAGTTTAACGACCAACTATATGGTGGGGTTGAAAATTCCGGCCGTATAGCTCTGGTCGTATAGATATCGGTGCCTCCATACAAATTCTTTTCCAATGTACTGAGAGTTCAACGACCAACTATACGACAGGAATAAAAATTCCGGCCGTATAGATATCGATGCCTTTGTATATTTTATTTCCCAGGGACAGATAGTTTAACGACCAACTATATGGCGGGAAGATTTTGTTCCGGCCGTATAGTTGAGCACGTATAGCTACGCCGCCAGGAGGAAACCCTAATATTTTGACAGAAGGCCAACTATACGGCGGGAACACATTGTTCCGGCCATATAGTTGCGCCCGTATAGTTGCGTCCGACCACAAAATCGCACGGGAAGGTACCTTCAACTCCAAAACTTCAATCCTTTTTCTTTCTTCTACCTCCAAACTCTCTCAAAACCTCAAGAGATCTTCATCTATGCTCAATTTTGTTCGATTTCCTCGCACACGAGTGATCTACAGTATGTTTCTCCCCCGATCCTCCAATTACTTTTTGCAAATTCATCTTTGATCTATTGTCATTATTAATCTAGGGTGAGACCTACTATGAACCAATTGCCATGATTTTCTTGCCTAGATTATTATTTTGAGGAAATTCTTTAGTGTGTTATGATGAGGAATATGATGCACTTACTGTTGTTGGATCAAAAAGTTTTATTTTTGCCTTTCTTCAATGTTTTAGATGATGAACACAAGGATCCAAACTCGTGCTCGTGCCACTGCTGGCGCTTCTCGTGCTGCCGCTCAAGAATGCATGGGGATACGGTTCAGGGATGAGGCCCATCGTGATCGCTTCAACATGATCAAGAATCACAAAGTGAAGGCCACCAAGTGGGCTCGCCCCATTATATTGAATCAACTCGGTATTTTTGATGACTTCAATTTACTTTGCAATAGAGCTGGCCTGCAAAACTTTGGGTACAATGATGTGCCTACTTATCGCCGCTTAACCATTGATTTTGTAAGTTCTTTGAAAAGCACCATTAAACAATGGCAAGGAGAGGACACTATTTATTCTGATGAACAACAACTACACCTTAACATTAGATGAATGGTGCGCATGTTTTAATTTGCCAAACAATGATCTTCATGCCTTACGCGCATCCTTTACTGGCTTAGAACCTACCCCTGAACAATACTATAATGGAATGAGTTTCACTAGTAGAGTGAACAAGGGGAACACTATTCAACATCCTGCAATTCGCTATTTGTTCTATGTTATTGCTAACACCTTGCAGGCATGTAATGAGTTCACGAGACTCAACGAGGAGGACATCCTAGTCCTTGCAAAGGCTGCTTACATCAACTGCGGCTTGTCACTCAACTTGGGAGCCATCCTTGTGCGTTACCTGGAGCACCAAGCCTCCCAAAGCTAAGGACCAATCACAGGTGGATGCATCATCATCGTGCTTACCACTTCCCTAGGCATCAACCTAGGTGAGTTGTAACCCATGCTAGGCAAGACACGTGTTGGTTTATCCACTTTGAGAGCCTATGGAATGCTCACTAGGAGAGGTGGTGTTTATTATCTACATATTGCTGGAGCTAGGCATCTCTACCCCGCTCCTATGCCTAATGGTCTTTTATCTATCGGTAAGGACATTTGCTATATGACTTGCAAGCTGAGAAACACCAACCCGAGGAGGAGATTCTGGAAGAGGATGAGGACCAAGAGGAGGAGAAAGAAGTTCCTTATCAACAGGAGCAGCCACAAACCCGGTTCGCCACAAACCAAGATTTTCAAGGACCTGGAGGGACTGTGGAGAGGATGCATAGCCTCTGCTTGAACCTCCGAGAATCAACTAGTAACCTCTCAACTCAATTAGTGAACTGGAGTAACGACTTTTTCCGCCACCACAATGATTTGAAGGGCTTGCAAAAGCCTAATCTTGGGGAAGTTTCCTCATGTATCTTTACTTGGCGTTCATTTTCTTTTATTTACTTCGAGGTTGTGTTTTATTTGAGTTTATAAGCACTCGTGTTGGTTCCCCAACACTTTATTTTTAGTTCTTTCTATTTGTTTTCTAGAATTTCTAGCCAAGCTTTGCCGCCAATTTTCTATTCTTTAAACTCCCTCTCTTAAAAACAACAAAAATATTTCTCCATTTTTCCTTATTTTCCCTCTTTCTTTTCTTTCCGCCTCGAGGTCTTGATGTATTTGCAGGAGAGTGATCGACTTCGAGTTTCCAAGAAGCAAATAAAAAGGAAGAGAGAAGTGGAACCAAAAATGAGAGGTATGCCTTATGACTCCCCACTTTTCAAATTTGAGAAACTCATTCTAGTTAGTAGTAAATGTTGAGATACTATATTGGTGGAGTGAGTCTTTGAATTGTAGTAAGATTTTTCGTTTGCATGAGTATTTAAATTGGGTTCATTTTGTTCCAGCTCTCGTAATTAACCAAGTCTTTCCTAAAAATTGCTAAACAATTGTAATAAGAAAAAGTCTCACAATTGAAGGCTTGGGTGTTGTAGTGCTTAGTCTTGAAGGTTTATTTCTAGAGACACTCAACACCACTTAAAATGTTGTTTGACTTGATAGATCTCTTTAAAAGGATTTGTTTGATTGAATTAATGTTTAGCGGTCTTTGTGAGCATGCCAAAGTTTGACTTGTTAATCATAAGAATGATATAGCTTTATGTGTGTCAAACTTCATGGGATGCCAACAACTCCGCTGGCCTACGAACGATCTTCATGGAGGAAACTCCTAGATTTCGGCTGTGAGTTGATTAAACACTTATAGCAGCAATGCTATAGTGGGTAAGATTCTTGGCACTCCTGGGTAGCTGTAATCATGATGGAATCACTCCTCTGGCTATTATGCGAAATCATTATGCAAAAGGAACAAAACGTTAGTGATGTCACGAGTGTCCATCACAGCCTGATAAACTAATATTTTTTTTGGCATGCTCTCAATTACTTAAAAACTGAAATTCTTGAAGGACAATGAATAGAAAAATAGTGCTTGAAAAGTCTTGATTTATTGATGTGGGAGAATTGAGATACTCTAGTGTATATGCTTTTCATGACAACTCTCACACTCTTAATTTACATGATTATACTTTATTGTTCAAAGTCAAGCCTATGAGTTGATTACTTGGCATGGAATAAAGTTTACTCATTTGAATCATCCATGTTGACAATAATTTTGCTGCACTATAAGGATGCATGAAACCCGTATGATATGCTTGCCATTACTCTATCTATGCTGAAGTTTTTCAGATTTATGAAGTGGAGGAAACATGAGACTACTAATCATGAGTAAGATCACCATCTCGTTATTTCAGTTTAAATGTTGAGTTCCTTTTTGATTTTGGTTTTCTTGCTCGGGGACGATCAAGTTTAAGCTTGGGGAGGTCGATGGCTTTGAAATATAGCCATCTATGTCCACATTTAAACTGGATATTACTCATATTTTTGATGAAATATCTCTCTAAACCCTGCCACTAATGCCTAATATTTAGAGGGGTATGCAATCCTTTCTTTTATATTTTTCCTGCGCAGATAATGTCGTTTAAAGGACGGAATCACTATATTAAAGTCAAAGATACGAGATTTCTAACAAGCAGAAGAAACCAGGAGCCATAAAGCGGAGGAAGACGCTTTAACGACCAACTATACGAACGGAGCAAAATTCTGGCCGTGTAGCTCCGGTCGTATAGTTGGCATCATTGCCGTTAGGTCAAAGAGAACAACTTTCGTGAATGGACCCCTATATAAAGAAGCCTCGGGCAATGAGAAAACAAGCCAGACCTCGCCAAAAAGTCTCAGCCACAGATCACCAGCCGCCTCCAGATCTCAAAACCCTTCTCCATCTCCATAGCCATATTCCACCACTTGTAATAGTAGATATCTTCTCCGATTGGCAACATTATAAGACTATATCAATATTATGATTTTCATTACAATGTTTGTGATTGTTGATCTCATCTCTATGTGTGAGTAATTCTCCTTGGGCTAAGGCCTTCGGCCTAGCCATGTAGCGTTTGTGCATGTTATTTATCATAGATGGGATCATGTATTAGTTTGTATGACATGATGATTATTATATCTTCTCTTGCCTCAATCCAAGGACTTGTCAGGTACCCAAGTCCCCGAAGTTTGAGCCAGGTATAGGGAGTATGAGTAATGACTAATCTGCAGGTTGGGAACCCTAGTGACAGAAGGGGTAGTACGGCTGTATGGAGGGATTTGCTTGGGATTAACAGTGACATCACTATGCATATCATTAGTTCTCTTTCTTCTATGGATGACACTAGTAGGTTATTGCTATAAGAGGTTGCTGAGGCAATAGCAATTATGGATGCACTACCCACATATAATTTATCTTTGTCTAACAAGTGCATGCATGCATACTTTATTTTTATCTTTTATTTGTGGTGCCCCTGGATTAATCCTCTGAGAATCCCTGTTATGCATACACCATGATCCCATGATAAGTTAGTCGTGGCACATAACCGACAAGTATTACATGCCATTATGGATACATCAATAATCATCAGCGGAACTTCATCAAGCGTAGAGCCCGAGCCATGCCTTAACCTACAGGCAACTGACTGGGGGAACGTCCTAGATCGCATAGTCATCAACATCACCTTATTCTTCGAATCTGGCAAAGTTAATAGCCAGGGACAATGCCAGTGAGTACTTTGAATGTACTCACAAACCACCTTAAGACAGTAACAATAAGAGGATATGCAATATAGCTCCGGTAGTAGGAAGGTTCCAAGAGAGGTTCTCTTCTCAAATAGTTTCTCTTGTAGATATAGCATCTACATATCTTTGTTGAAAACTTTTGTAAAACTATTTTGGAAACCTTTTTGAAAAGTTTAGAAAACACTAGGACTGGTTCACCCATTTGTTTCTTCTTTCTGGTCATCTCGTGACCAAACTCCTTTCCTTCCTTTCCGACCATCCCGTGGTGAAATCATTTCCAAAGCCTTTGCTTTTCCGAAGTCCCTTTTGAAATCAAAACCAGCACCGCTCTACAACAACCTTCCCAATAGTCCATGACCATGGACACGACTATTCGAATAGATTTACACTCTGCAGAGGTTGTACACTTTACCCACAAGATTTGATCCATTCGCCGCGGTTCACCGCGAATCATCATACACCACTATGCGGGGTTCGGAAAATCAAAAATAACCCTCGGAAAGTCCACTCCGACATGGGCCCTACCCTATGAGTTGTTCCCCTCAAGACCGGGACATCTCGATCCACGGACCAACCGGAGCACCCCACTCAGACTTGGAGGGGGTACTTTCAATGAAGGGCTCATAGTTCGCCCGGTCACTTGCATGGGTGACTCTACTTTATCCAGGTGACGTTTTAACAGTTGACCCTTTCTGTAAAGGTAATCCTAGATTTTGAGGGAGATGATCCCCCATACATAGCAGTGATAATTCCCATATAAGAGTGAACTACTTTGAGTTAAGCCCCGTCCCACTCCGGGGTAATGTGGTTGCATGAGTTAATTGTTCTGGCAAAACTTCAAAGAACTGGGTGCATTTTTGTAAACATTTTTCCTCCATCTTTTAGCATTTTGTAAAACAAAACCTTTTTATTTTCTCATACTTCCCTTGGTAGGTCAAACCTCACCAAGGTTTTGCCATAAACATTTTTGTAAAACTTTTTCGGGGGTCTTCCCATCCTCTAGTTTTGCTTCGGCTAAAACGGGGTCTCCAAAGGGGTATGGTGTTATACACCATCTACCATACTAGGGTCAAGTAGGTGTCATCAAGGGGGTCGTAATTAGTAGTACCAATGTGTAATGGTTTGGAGGAGCCAAGACACTACCAGATATAGATCATAATATAGTAAAACAACGAAGTTTTCATAAAACAGAAGATAAAACATGCATAAGTAAAATAGTAGGACAAGGCTTATGAGCAAGAAGGTGGCTTGCCTGAGATCAGAACATGGCATATATGTCCCTGGACTTCTTCTTTAGATAACCAAGAATACCAATACCAATAATAGTAACCATCTTCTTCTGGTCACCGATGTAATCGCATCTATCATTGATATGGATCACATGTAAGCAAACAAAGGGGCACAATCAATACAAGGCATACAATCATCAAGACAATAAAGCGAACAAACATACAACCCATTATTCAATTCAGTATCTTTTGATAGATTTGAGTTTGTTGCAATGGGAAATAATGAAGAGGCATTTGTGGAAGTTGTTTACGGATTTAATTGCCAAATACCACCTAATGAAGGGGTTTTGAACTAAGTCTTGGGTCTGTATGATATTAATGAACAAAAATGATATCATCGGGTAGATATTGAAACAACAAGGCCAACAAAAGTGGTTTCATGATTTTATCAATTTTTTATATTTAGTTATGATTTTTCTAGTGAAATAACCTCTAGTTTAGGGGAATAAATCACCAAAAAAGATCTGTAGTTCCAAAAATTATTTCCTTGTTTGGTTAAGTAAGGATTGATGGGATGATTCACTGAGAGCAGGAATCACCTCAAAAGGTTTTTCAGAATGCCCTTGGGAAATTCCCAAAGTCAGTTTTGTAGTCTATTTCTCTTTTTAACCAGATTTACTTAACATGTCGAAAAGGTATGAGACTAAGGTCATTTGATAGGCATTGAGAATACCATCTAGTATAAATTGGAATCACTATTTTTGGAGTTGTTAATATTTTTAAATGATTTATCTAGTGAATATACCACATGCAGAAGTATTTAATTCACAAAAATTCAACATAGGATCAATAAATAGTGTTCTATTGGGTTACGATAGGTACCAAAGTACCACATCACTCAGAGTTGGAATTAGGGCATTACAACCTTTGGTTTGACCTGGAGAATTTCCTATAGGCTAAAATGGCTTGCTTTTGTTATTTTTACTGCAGGAAAACCAGACCTCCAATTGGCATGGGTCCAAGTCCATTAGGTTGGCAATTCAATTATACTCTAGAGAGAGTTGGGTTTACTTCATTTGGACAAGTGGAAGTCATTGGGGAATTTATTTACTGTAATAGATACATGTTTGTATATTTATTTCTAGAAATTATTGACAGACCTTTTTGGACTAGGGTTGGTTCTGCATGTTATACAAAACATAAAGGAACATGTAAAAAATTGGATCTTGGCAAAATGGGGTATTTTCCATTTTTATTTTGAATTAAGCCACACTATCAATTTTCAGATATGTTATTAAAAATAAAAACAAAAGGGAGACCTGAGGGGCTCCTGGAGTTTAGTTTTAGTTTCAAGGTTATTCAAATCTCAAATCTGCCATACTTTAGGATCATGATCTACTCCTCAAGAAGTGATCTTGGAAAGCTGAAGTAATGGTGCTGGTAGATGGAGGTGATCAAGATACTCCTCCTAGAATTATTTGAGAATTTTCTAAGTATTTTAGATCCTCATTTTATCAATTATTGAGAAAGTGCTGAAGTGGTTTTCTTCATTTTATTTGAGAATTTTGAATTTTCAAGGGTGGGATTCTGCTTTGAGATGATCCTAAACATCAATTCAAACATTGCAGAATTTTCTCAGAATTTATCGTGTCATAAAAGTATTTAAAGTAATTATTTTCTCATTTCTGCCATTTAAGAAAATAGGCAAAAAGAATTACTAAAACTCTTCAAAAATATTTATTTTTGAAGTGGGAAGATAGGTCATGATATATAGGCCTCAAATGAGCCTAAATTTGGCAGAGTAGTTTGGAGAAACACAAACTTGCCTTTATAGAAGGAGTTTTGGGGTTTTTGTTATTTAAAGGGATTTAATTGTTTTTGGGCCAAAAGAATTATGGATAATATTTGATAAAATTTTATAATCAAGTTAGAGGATGTACACAAGGTGTATCTATCATTTTCAACCTTGGGTGTTGAGAATCAAAGTTTATTTTGGTGAAGAACATGAGATTAGGGATCTAGGGTAAGGTTATTTTTATACCAATAAAACCTTGTTGGATCTTGGAGCTCAATTCTCCCCTTGGGGCATGGGATATATGGATGGATAGACCAAGTTGAGTGGATCACCATGGTACAAGAGGTTGATCTTGATATTGCTTGACTGCTCTAGGAATTGATTTCAAACTTTGAATAAAATAAGTGTGCCAAAGCAGATTATCAAATAGCCTTCAAAACCTTGTGGGTTTTTGGAGCACAAGGATCCATTTGAAACAGGTTAAGTAGGTATTGATAGACTTTTATGAGTAGAACAAAATCATGGAAAGAGTTGGTCCAAAGAAGGTAGGATGAAGGTGTGAGCTTCTGACCAAGTAGGCTAGTTGATAAGATTTGCAAAAAAAGTTATTTTCTTGCTTGCAAAACCATCAAGGACAAGTGGTTTAAAAGGTGATATAGCCAATGGAAAGAGTGGGCCTTGTTAGTCCTTAGGATGGTTTACAATATGGTTCAAGTGCATTACCAAAAATACACAAGGGTTGAGAAAGAGAGGCATTCAAGGAAGTGATGTTGAAATAGTTTCTAGACTTTGTCAAATTTAGCAGATTTATGGTTTTGACTAGAATATGAGTGGGGATGTTTTTGATGGGTATCAAGGTATCAAAGCATCATAAAGTGTATGGGGTTGAAGTGTAGATTGAGTAGAATAGATACATGCTTTATATTGGTCTTCTTTGACTTGGAAGCTTCTATAATGAATAACTTTAGAAGTGATCTGGTTAATGGTTTTAGATGATCACCTAGTGGCTATAGATTAGATCCATCTTGGTTAACTTACTTAGGGTGGGTAGTATTAGTTAGATTCTATAGGATGAGCCCATAGGGTAGCTCATTTAGTTCCTAAGCAAACAATTCAAACAACAGATCAAGGCAATTCATCTTAGCAGAGCAAGACAACTCATCTCACAAGAAAAACAAATCTACTATTAGGGTTACCATCAAGCCTAGCTTGAGGTAAGGATGGGTACATGGAAATGTTGGATTTTGAATAAGATGAGAGTTCTTGGTATCTCTACCAAGAGTGGAGTTTCAAAAGCTTTATGAAAAGGTTTTGGAAAAGCCTAGAGGTAAGAGTGAAGTTTTGTCTTGAAAACATAAGGAGATTATGTTATATAGCTCTCCATAGTTTGGTCAATAGAAGCTACTAAAATAGTTAAGGTTTACAAAAGAATATTGGCTCAGGTTTTGGAAATGCTAGAACATTTGAGAATATGAAAAATAAGCCAAGACGGTTTTGTTAAATAGCTTTTGTCAACCGATGGTGGGGTAAGAAGTATATCATATGGTATACAGTCATATGCACAAGCAAACACTGTATCACTAATCAAGAAAAAGTTTTTGTTCCCCCTGATTTTTGCATTCTAGACAACTAATCAGGGTTTCTAAAATTGAGATGTTACAGACCTTTCCCCCCTAAAAGAATCTCGTCCCTAGATTCAGGAGAGTAAGGTTAGTGGATTTTGTGTTGGAGTTAGTGTCATGTGTTTCTCGCGTACTAACTTGTCGGCTTTGTCTTTGAACCGATCACTACAACGGTGAGGTTGAACTTCAATCGTCTTGGATGCACGAGTGTTGAGTAGGCTTCCATCAGGATTGTGAGGGGTGATCTTCCTTCTGTAAGGATTTACGGTGTTTCTCTTAAGGGATTGTCGTATCCTAGTTCACGATTTTGGTTCTAACTCCTGAGGTTGCTTCTGACAGATGGTTAGTCTATTTTTGTGGGAAAGACGCAGGTCTTTCCCCCTTAGGGTTAAACTAGGGTAGCTCAGGAATACGGAAGTCCTTCTTTCTTAGTGTCATCAGATGATGCCTTTAATACCATCGCCAACCTTCTATCTGGAGTTGAAGCCTTCAGATGTCGTCCACAAGCTAGGTTTTATGATACTCATAGACTACTTTATTCATACTTAGCCTACTCAAAGCAGGTCCTCTAGATGGGTTAGAACTGAGGGGTTAGTGATCCGGTGATCTTTCAGGTAGGTCTTTAGCTGAATTAGTAGAGAGACTCAGTAGAATCTTCAGTTAGTTTCTCCTCTAATGCCTCATGAGTTTTTTGTTGGCAAAAAGGCGTCGAATTCGGAGATCTTTTCTAAAGTGCCTTCTGGTAGATAGTCTTCTAGGGTTGAGTAGGAAAGACGCAGTCTTTCCACCTTAGAGCTTCACTAAGGGTGTAGATCTTCCATCTTGAAGTGCTGGCGTGATGTTAAAGAAGGTTGTATCTCCTTGGGTCTTGAGTTGAGGTCCTCGAGGGGTGTTCTATTGCATAAACCTTGTGGGGGTGGTTGCCTAACAAAGCCTTAGGGAGTTAGCTCAAGGCAAGTTAGTGGTTAACAACTCTTCTAGTTAGTCTTCAGTCAAGTTAGAGGCATCCAACTTCAGATAAGTTATCTTCACTTGAACTTTTTGTGTTGCTTCTGCTCGATGGCGGAATTGACTCGTTGTTTTTCGGCAGTCCTGCCCTTAGGATTTTGGAGTAATCTGACTTTCTGGTGAGGAAATTCCCGTTGGTTTGGGGTAGGGTTGGCTAGAGTAGTTAGTCTATTGAGGTGGTCGGAAGCTCTAATATACCGAAGGTGAGTGTAGTTAGTTCTTCACTTCCTGTCTGGGTGGGTATGTCTTGTGGTTTCTTGCGGATAGTGAGGATCCTTCGGTGATTGATGTCTGGCTCCAACAGGACTCTTTCTATTGTTGGCCGACGAATGATGTCGTGTAGTGTTGATGAAGAGTCTTGAGAAGTGAGTTTGACAAGGTATTCCATCCTACTAAGGTGGAGTCTTCGAGTTATTTTGTCTTGATGATGTCGAACTCCTGGTTCTTGCGATGCTTTTCCTCTCATAACTCCCGAGGTTTGTATGAGTCTAGTTAGCGACAACTAACAGTGGTGTCCGGGGTTCTTAGGGGGTGTATTGGTTTTCAAAGCATAATCTACTTGGGTGAATCATGCCAAAACATACATACCAAATTGCAGTGTCCTTTGCAAACATCACACATGAAGCAACACATTATGCACTTAGGCAAGAAAACACAACATACTACAGAGACCAACGAGTTAACTACTCGCGATATAGGGGAATCCTATCTTGAGACTATTAACCCTACATGTCACGGTGTTCAGGTCTGGGTCACTATCTTGTAGATGAGGCCTTCGTCGCATTATGGGCTGCTTCTCGGTGGGATAGCACCTGATTTCTTTGAATTGTGAGGATTCCGCTGGTAGGGCGATATTGTAGTCTCCTTGTGTTTGCTGGTAGTTGCTTCTCTTCATCTCGTCCTCAACGTCTTCACCGGGTTCTGGGTCATAGTTATTTGAAATCCGTAGGTTTGAAATTTGGACGAGGGATAGAGGAAACCATGTTTCGAAATCCTTTAAATTAGGAGAGGATAAGAAGTAGAACCATTCAAAAATCTTTCGAGAAAGTAGTTTTCGAAAGTCGGTGTTTCCAAAACAGTTTTCCTGTCTAATGACCATGCTAACTAAGGTTCTCCTACAGTCAGGATGGCTCTGATACCAAGTCTATGGTGCCCCCGGATTAATACTCCAAGGATCCCTGTTATGCATACACCACGATCCCATGATCAGTTAGTCGTGGCACATAACCGACAAGTATCAAAGTAAACATCCATTACTTAAGTGGATACATGTCATACCATACATTCCATTATGTCTACATCAATAATCATCAGTGGAACTTCATCAAGCGTAGAGCCCGAGCCATGCCTTAGCCTACATGCAACTGACTGGGAGAACGTCCAAGATCGCATAGTCGTCAACATCACCTTTTTCTTCGAATCTGACCAAGTTAATAGCCAGGGACAATGCCAGTGAGTACTTTGAATGTACTCGCAAACCACCTTAAGAAAGTAAGAATAAGAGGATATGCAATATAGCTTTAGTAGTAGGAGGGCTCCAAGAGAGGTTCTCTTCTCAAATAATTTCTCTTGTAGATATAGCATCTACATATCTTTGTTGAAAACTTTTGTAAAACTATTTTGGAAACCTTTTTGAAAAGTTTTAGAAAACACTAGGACTGGGTCACCCATTTGTTTCTTCTTTCCGGTCATCTCGTGACCAAACTCCTTTCCTTCCTTTCCGAACATCCCATGGTCAAATCATTTCCAAAGCCTTTGCTTTTCCGAAGTCCTTTTTGAAATCAAAACCAACACTGATCTACACCAACCTTCCCAACCGTCCATGACCATGGACACGGCTATTCAAATAGATTTACACTCTGCAGAGGTTGTACACTTTACCCACAAGATTCGATCCATTCGCCGCGGTTCACCGTGAATCATCATACACCACTATGCGGGGTTTAGAAAATCATACATAACCCTCGAAAAGTCCACTCCGACACGGGCCCTACCCTATGAGTTGTTCCCCTCAAGGCCGGGATGTCTGGATCCACGGACCAATCAGAGCACCCCACTCAGACCTGGAGGGGGCACTTTCAATGAAGGGCGCATAGTTTGCCCGGTCACTCGCATGGGTGACTCTGCTTCCTCCAGGTGACTGTTTAACAGTTGACCCTTTGTGTAAAGGTAAGCCTAGATTTTGAGGGAGATGATCCCCATACATAGCAGTGAGAATTCCTATATCAGAGTGAACTACTTTGAGTTAAGCCCCGTCCCACTCTGGGGTAATGTGGTTGCACGGGTTAATTGTTCTGGCAAAACTGCAAAGAACTGGGTGCGTTTTCGTAAACATTTTTCCTCCATCTTTTAGCATTTTGTAAAACAAAACCTTTTATTTTCTCAAACTTCCCTTGGTAGGTCAAACCTCACCAAGGTTTTGCCATAAACATTTTTGTAAAACTTTTTTGAGGGTCTTCCCATCCTCTAGTTTTGCTTCGGCTAAACGGGGTCTCCAAAGGGGTATGGTGTTATACACCATCTACCATACTAGGGTCAAGTAGGTATCATCAATGAGGTTGTACTTAGTAGTACCAATGTGTATTGGTTTGGAGGAGCCAAGCCACTACCAGATATAGATCATAATATAGTAAAACAATGAAGTTTTCATAAAACAGAAGATAAGACATGCATAAGTAAAATAGTAGGACAAGGCTTATGAGCAAGAAGGTGGCTTGCCTAAGATCAGCAACATGGCATATATGTCCCTGGACTTCTTCTTTAGATAACCAAGAATACCAATACCAATAACAGTAACCATCTTCTTCTGGTCACCGATGTAATCGCATCTATCGTCGATATGGATCACATGCAAGCAAACAAAGGGGCACAATCAATACAAGGCATACAATCATCAAGACAATACAGCAAACAAACATACAACCCATGATTCAATTCAGTAGGTTTTTATAGATTTGAGTTTGTTGCAATGGGAAATAATGAAGAGGCATTTGTGGAAGTTGTTTAAGGATTTAATTGCCAAATACCACCTAATGAAAGGGTTTTGAACTAAGTCTTGGGTATGTATGATATTATTGTACAAAAAGTATATCATCAGGTAGATATTGAAATAACAAGGCCAACAAAAGTGGTTTCATGATTTTATCAATTTTCTATATTTAGTTCTGATTTTTCTCGTGAAATAACCTCTAGTTTAGGGGAATAAATCACCAGAAAATATATTTAATTCCAAAAATTATTTCCTTGCATGGTTAAGTAAGGTTTGATGGGCTGATTCACCGAGAGTTGGAATCACCTCAAAATATTTACCAGAATGCCCTTGGGAAATTCCCGAAGTAAGTTATGTAGTCTATTTGTCTTTTTAACCAGATTTACTTAACATGTCCAAAAGGTATGAGACTAAGGTCATTGGATAGGCATTGAAAATACCTTCCATTATAAATTGGAATCACTATTTTTGGAGTTTCTAAGCTTTTGAAATAATTTATCTAGTGAATATACCACATGTAGAAGTATTTAATTCACAAAAATTCAACATAGGAACAATAAATAGTGTTCTACTGGGTTATGATAGGTACCAAAGTACAACATCACTGAGAGTTGGAATTAGGTCATTACAACCTTTGGTTTGACTTGGAGAATTTCCTAAAGGCTGAAACGGCTTGCTTTTGGTATTTTTGCTGCAGGAAAACCAGGCCTCCAATTGGCATGGGGCCAACTCCATTAGGTTTTCACTTCAATTAAACTCCAGAGAGAGTTGGGTTTAATTCATTTGGTCAAGTGGAAGTTTTTGGGGAATTTATTTACTGTAATAGATACCTGTTTCTATATTTATTTCTAGAAATTATTGACAGACCTTTTTGGACTAGGGTTGGTTCTGCATGTTAGATAAAACATACAGGAACATGTCAAAAATTGGATCTGGGTAAAATGGGGTATTTTCCATTTTCATTTTGAATTAAACCACACTATCAATTTCAGATATGTGATTAAAAATAAAAATGAAAGGCGGAGCTGAGGGGCTCCTGGGCTTGAGCTGGGGCAGATTGGGCCGGTGAGGGGGAAATCGGCCCACAGCGGGCGACGCCACGCGTGGGATGGCGGGTTCAAATCCTGCAGGGCGGGGCCCAGTGGTTAGCGGGACGACAGGGTGAAGGGGTATAGGGACGCCTGGGTCGTTCGATTAGAAATCAATTGACGGTCCCAGGTCGTCATCTAACGGGGACAGGGTGGCGAGGGTGGGATCCCTAGGGCGGAGCTGGGCGACAGTGGGGGCTCGCCAGCGAACGGGGAGGGTCGAAGGTGACGCGGTGTAGTACGACGAGCTCGGAGAGGGGAGGCAGGGGTAGTCTTCATGCCGGAAAGGAGCTCGTGCAACAGCGCCCGAGAGGGAGCTCGTCGGAGCTCACCAGTGCTGAACAAGGAGCCGTTCCTGGGACAAAAAAGGAGGGGGTTAGATGCATGAGGGTACGGGGATTCCATTTCGGGGACACGCAGAGGGAGGAGAGCAGGAATGAGAGAACCTCGACCAGATCTCTAGCGGTGGCCGAGAGGAGTTCTTCGTCTTCTCCCGTGACATGCAGAGGTAGGGGAGGAGGGTGGATCTCAGGGGTGGTGTTTGAGGGAGTGGGGGATAAAATGAGGGGCGAGAGGGGAGCTTTACTGTCCTGTGGCCTTTTATTTGGGGAAGGGAGGGTGTATGGTGGACATAGCCTATGGAGGAGCTAGGGCAGATCTTGGGGCTCCTCATTGGTTGCCATGGGTGGTGGAGAGGGCACTGGGGTCGTGCAGGGTACAGAGAGGAGGTGGGGTGGTTGCTGCTGCCTTACTTTGCAATATTTTGAACTAATTTCAAGTGTCTCTCTCTCACTCACTCCAAGTGCAAAGGACAAAAGAGGGTAGGGGTACTGTAGTGCTACAGTTCCGACGACCAGAGAGGGTTCTGGTGTTGAGGAGGAGTGTTGGACAAGATTTGAGGAAGTTTGGTGGAGTTTAGTTTAGTTTTAGTTTCAAGGTTATTCAAATCTCAAATCTACCATACTTGAGGATCATGATCTACTCCTCAAGAAGTGATCTTGGCAAGCTGAAGTAATGGTGCTGGTAGATGGAGGTGATCAAGATACTGCTCCTAGAATTATTTGAGAATTTTCTGAGTATTTTAGATCCTCATTTTATCAATTATTGAGCAAGTGCTGAAGTGGTTTTCTAGATTTTATTTGAGAATTTTGAATTGTCAAGGGTGTGATTCTGCTCTGAGATGATCCTAAATATCAATTCAAACATTGCAGAATTTTCTCGGAATTTATTGAGTCATAAAACTATTTAAAGTAATTATTTTCTCATTTCTGCCATTTAAGAAAATAGGCAAAAAGAATTACTAAAACTCTTCAAAAATATTTATTTTTGAAGTGGGAAGATAGGTCATGATATATAGGCCTCAAATGAGCCTAAAGTTGGGAGAGTAGTTTGGAGAAACACAAACTTGACTTTATAGAAGGAGTTTTGGGGTTTTTGTTAATTAAAGGGATTTAATTGTTTTTGGGCCAAAAGAATTATGGATAATATTTGATAAATTTTTATAATCAAGTTAGAGGATGTACAAAAGGTGTATCTAGCATTTTAAACCTTGGGTGTTGGGAATCAAAGTTTATTTTGGCAAAGAACATGAGATTAGGGATCTAGGGTAAGGTTATTTTTATACCAACAAAACCTTGCTGGATCTTGGAGCTCAATTCTCCCCTTGGGGCATGGGATATATGGATGGATAGACCAAGTTGAGTGGATCACCATGGTATAAGAGGTTGATATTTATCTTGCTTGAGTGCTCTAGGAAATGATTTCAAACTTTTGAATAAAATAAGGGTGCCAAAGCAGATTATCAAATAGCCTTCAAAACCTTGTGGGTTTTTGCAGCACAAGGATCCATTTGGAATAGGCAAAGTAGTTATTGGTAGAATTTTATGAGTAGAATATAATCATGCAAAGATTTGGTCCAAATAAGGTAGGATGAAGGTGTGAGTTTCTGACCAACTAGGCTAGTTGATAAGATTTGCAAAAAAGTTATTTTCTTGCCTGCAAAACCATCAAGGACAAGTGTTTTAAAAGGTGATCTAGCCAAGGACAAGAGTGGGACTTGGTAGTCCTTAGGATGGTTTATAAGGTGGTTCAAGTGCATTACCAAAAATACACAAGGGTTGAGAAAGAAAGGCATTCGAGGAAGTGATGTGGAAACAGTTTCCAGACTAAGTCAAATTTAGCAGATTTATGGTTTTTGACTAGAATATGAGTGGGGATGTTTTTGATGGGTAGTAAGGTATCAAAGCATCATCAAGTGTATGGGGGTTGAAGTTTAGATTGAGTATAATAGATACATGCTTGATATTGGTCTTCATTGACTTGGAAGCTTCTAGAATGAATAACTTTAGAAGTGATCTGGTTAATGGTTTTAGATGATCACCTAGTGGCTATGATTAGATCCAGCTTGGTTAACTTACTTAGGGTGGGTAGGATTAGTCAGATGCTATAGTATGAGCCCATAGGGTAGCTCATTTAGTTCCTAAGCAAACAATTCAAACAACAGATCAAGGCAATTCATCTTAGCAGAGCAAGACAACTCATCTCACAAGCAAAACAAATCTACTATTAGGGTTACCATCAAGCCTAGCTTGAGGTAAGGATGGGTAGGTGGAAAGGTTGGATTTTGAATAATATGAGAGTTCTTGATATATCTAGCAAGAGTGGAGTTTCAAAAGCTTTATGAAAAGGTTTTGAAAAAGCCTAGAGGTAAGAGTAGTTGAAAGTTTTGTCTTGAAAACATAAGGAGATTATGTTATATAGCTCTTCATAGTTTGGTCAATAGAACCTACTAAAATAGTTAAGGTTTACAAAAGAATCTTGGCTCAGGTTTTGGAAATGCCAGAACATTTGAGAATATGAAAAATAAGCCAAGACAGTTTTGTTAAATAGCCTTTGTCAACTGATGGTGAGGTAAGAAGTATATCATACGGTATACACTCATATGCACAAGCACAAGCAAACACTGTATCACTAATCAAGAAAAAGTTTTTGTTCCCCCTGATTTTTGCATTCTGGACAACTAATCAGGGTTCCTGAAATTCGGATGTTACATTATTCCCATCAGATGTTTTGCACAGCTACAGGTGAAACCGAACACCCTAGGCCCTCTCTCTCCATCATCGACAACAACAAAAAGACGCAAGCTATTGGTCCGGTAAAAACACAAAAGGAATTATAAAACTCCCGAAGGTCCGTTAAAGTAACTTCACTACTCATTAGCTTCCTGAGGATTCGATGACCTAGGTCTACTAGGGAAAAATAAGCTATACTACATCCGTTATCCAGATCGAAGGTATCAATAGGCTTGTACCCGACCTAGGCAAATCCCCTTGATGGCCTAATAGAGCAACTTCTCCCCCTTTGGCATCGAAACGCCAAAAAGGGACAAGAGAAAATCTAGGGCCAACTTGGGGCGGATAATCCGGCCCTCTCTAAAAAATTGTTTACATAGAAATTGGGCCAAGAGATCCCCACAAAACCCTCACAAGATAAACAACGGACTTGTGTGCGAGATACAAAAGGTGTCTTGAGATAGTAGAAAGGATTAGGTTTAGAAAAATTCTGAGATGGTACTACACACCAAGAATTGCAAGAGACAAGAAAATGAAAAGCCAATTATTGTGTGTTTTCCATAAGAACAAAAAAAGGCAAAGAAAAACCAAAAACACCCACAAAGAACCAACTCTTCACAAAGAATAGTGCGGTGGCCGAAGCCGCCATGTAGGAGCGAATGGTATGACACCGCGAATATGTATCTTGGGTTCATGACCAATACTCATTAATAAACTCACATATCACATAATGATATTAAGAGAAATAATTTGTCTCGCTTTCAGCATTATGGGGGGAGAGTTAGTCCAATAGTTAGGACCAACCTCCCCCTATATACATGCCCACATCTAAGCCAAATAGAGGAAGATATAGAGATGCGTATGCAAAGGTAATCAAGTCAAGCTCCTTGGATAAATGATATTTAGCTCATTCCTCAAATAATAGAATCTTACTTCATCATGTGGCTTCGTTAAAATATCTGCAAGATGATTCTTCGTGCTCCCAAAAGATAGATCAGTGTCTCCACGAGAAACATTGTCTCGAATAAAATGGTTGTGGTCTCAATATGTTTAGTCCTTGTATGATGCACCGGATTGTAAGCAATTTTGATGGCACTTTCATTGTCACATAAAAGAGGCACTTTGTCACAATTGACACTGTATTCCTTTAAAGTTTGCCTCATCCATAACAACTGAGTGCAAGCACTTACAACAACCACATATTCAGCTTCGACGATGGAGAGAGAAATAGAATTCTGCTTTTTAATAGACCAACATACCAATGATCTTCCCAAAAATTGACAAGCTCTAGAAGTTGACTTCCTATCATCCTTATCACCAGCCTAATCAGAATCTGTACATCTACATAAAGAGAAATTAGAGCCCTTGGGATACCATAGACCAAAGTTTGGGGAATGAACCAAATATCGCAAGATTCTCTTAACCGCCACAAAGTGACTTTCTTTAGGATCCACTTGATACCTTGCACACACACCTACACTCACAATATTGGGTCTAGATGCGCAGAGGTAGAGTAGAGAGCCGATCATGGGCTGGTATACCTTTTGGTACACATCTTTACCATTTGGATTTAGCTCAAGATGACACTTTGTTTGCATCGGGGTAGCAACGCCATTAATATCAGTCATCTTGAATCTATTGATCATGTCTTTATGTATTTTGCTTGATTAATGAAAGTCCCTTCTCATAGTTGCTTGATTTTGAAACCAAGAAAGAACCTTAACTCCCCCATCATGGATATCTTAAACATGTTAGTCATAAGTTTTGAAAATTCATCGTTAAAAGCTTGGTTAGTGGAGCCAAAAATAATGTCATCAACATATAATTGGCATACGAAAAGCTCCCCATGAATCTTCTTAGTAAAAAGAGTTGGGTCAATCTTCCCAACCTCGAAACCACAGTCTAACAATAACTCTTTAAGATTCTCACACCATGCATGTGGGGCTTGTTTAAGGTCATAGAGAACCTTATCGAGTTTGTAGACATGATTAGGAAGTTGGTGTCCTCGAAGCCTGGGGTTGATTAACATATACCAACTCATGTAATGGACCATTAAGAAAGGAACTCTTAACATCCATTTTCTATAATTTAAAATTATGGTGAGCTGCATAAGCAAGGAGGATACAGATGGACTCAAGGCGAGCCACTAGAGCATAAGTCTCGCTGAATTTGATGCCTTCCACTTGGGAAAATCCTTGTGTCACAAGTATTGCCTTGTTCCTCACCATAATTTCATTCTCATCTTGTTTATTCTTGAAAAATCCACTTTGTGCTGATAACATTGTGGCACTCTTTAGGCTTCTCAACAAGATTCTAGAATTTTTTGCGCTCAAAATTGTTGAGCTCTTCATGCATAGCCACAACCCAGTACGGACCTTCAAGAGCTTTAAAAACCCTCTTGGGTTCCACCATGGATATATATGCTTGATGATCGCTGAATCTTGCTAATTCACCCCTTGTGGAGACCCTTCTTCTTAAATCACCCACCACTTTTTCAAGTGTGTGACCCCTGAGTTCTAGGTGTCTTTCAGATCGAGCTTTGTGATGAATTTCAATTTCTTTATTGTTTCTAGGAGGAATATATTCATCACTTTGGTCTTTGTCTTGACCACTTTCTTGATCTTGATCAAAAAATTGTTTAGTACTAACAGGTGATGGAGAAACGTGTCCTTGTTCTTGTTCAACAAGCATAACAAGAGGTTGTTGTTATAAGCTTCTAGGGCTGGATAATCCGGCCGAGGGAGTGGCCGGATAATCTGGCCTTGGAGTTTCAGCTTCTTCTTCCTGGGAGTTTCAGCTTCTTCTTCCTATGAGTTTCAACTTCTTCTTCATCCCTAGTCAGTGAGGGAGATGCAAGGCCGGATAATCCAGCCTGGGACTTCCAACTTGATTAGCAGACGTATGATCTTTATAAGTTTGTTGTATCAGTGCAGTAGTTGCTTCTACAGGTGGAGTTTGCTGATCTTGTGTAGATGAGGGCTCTACTTGAGTAGAGCATTGTCCTTCCCGATCTGCCACAAGGGGTTCCTTTATGGGCAGTAAAATCCCACACCCATTCTTCTTATGGCATCTTGGGGTATTTCAGCACCTATATCACAAACATCAACTTGCCCCACATGGGAGTCGTCATTCTCTTCGAACACCACACTACAAGATTCCACAACAATCCCGGTGGTCTTATTGTAGACTCTATAAGTGTAGGATTCGGCACCATAACCAACCGAAATACCTTCTAAAGCCTTAGACTCAAATTTAGATAAACAAACTCCTTTAATGAGAAATAAACACTTACAACCAAATACCCAGAAGTATGAAATGTTTAGCTTGTTACCGGTAAGTATCTCATAGGGAGTCTTGTCCAAGAGCTTGCAGAGGTAAAGCTGGTTTGAGGAGTGACAAGCGGTGGATATGGCTTCAGCCCAGAAGTTGTATGGTGCTTTGAATTCAGCCAACATAGATCTTTCCATATCCATCAAGGTCCAGTTTTTCCTCTCGGCTACACCATTTTGTTGAGGGGTATACGCAACGGAATATTGATGTCTTATCCCCTATTCACTTAAGAATTCATTCAAGGCATAGCTCTTGAACTCGGAGCCGTTGTCGCTTCTTATTTAGCCAAAATGGGGACATTGTGTTGTCGTTGCACCTCATTGGCAAAGTCAATGACGATTTGTTGAGTTTCACTTTTCTGCTTGAAGAAGTAGACCTATGTGTACCTTGAATAGTCATCAACAATAACAAGGCAATACTTCTTCCCACCGAGACTTGCATGTGATGGAGGACCAAAGAAATCCACATGAAGAAGCTCTAAGATCCTCTTTGATGAAATACTTGTCTTCCTTCAATGGGGAGAGTCATGCATCTTTCCTTCAACACAAGCCCTACAAACATGATCTTTGGCAAAGGAAACATTTTCTTTTAGTCCAAGGATGTGGCCACCGTTTTGAAGACTTTGCAAAGTTCACATATTGACATGAGATAGCCGATGATGTCATAGCCAACCCACATCGGCCTTTCCGAATAGGCACATCAGAACTGTAGTGGTTTTTCCCGAAAAGTTCACCACATAGAAGTTGTTTTCGATGTACCCAATGAAAGTGACCTTAAGAGACTTGCTCCACAAGAGTACCATGATATAATCATCAATGAAAACTACAAAGCCCATCTTACCAAGGGAACATACACAAAGTAAATTATACCCAAGGGTCTCAACAAGTATGACGTCCATGAGAGAGATATCGTGAGAAACCACAACCTTGACAAGACCTAATACCTTTGACTTGGACTTATCACCATAGGAGACGGTTATTTGATCACGATTATTCCTCATCTCCGTGATGATCTCCTTGCTTCTGGTCATATGACTTGTGCATCCACTATCAAGCACCCATTTCGACAAACTAGAAGCATATCCCTATAAGAAAATTACTTCTTGGTTTTAGATACCCATTTTTCAATGGGTCCTCTCATGTTAGTAACAAGGGTATTTGGAATCCAAATAGACCAATAAATATAATTATCATAAGTACCAATATAGCTAGCATAAACATCACCATAATAATCATGAAATGACTCATAATGAGGATTATTGTGTCCTGCAAAACCATCATAGTCAGTTTTGTTCTTCATGATGTTGTTTTCTGGGGTGCTTCTCTTTGTCTTAGTATTTTTGGCCTTCTTCTTCTTGTTATTCTTATTCTTGGTCTTGGGGACATATCCCAGTCCCTCCTTTCCATTATTCGTCCTTTTCTTGCTCAATAGCTCATCGAGAACTTCCTTACCTTTGGGAAGGGATGACTTGGCGAGCTCATCTTTCAATCTAGCATTTTCTTGAAGAATGTCCTCATGATTGCACACTGAAGTAGAGGTGCTCAGAACATCATACTTGGCCAGGCGAGTTTGGATCTGATCATGAGACTCATTGAGAATAGAGTATTCACTCTCCAATGCCTTTTGAGCAATGTCAAGTGTCTCTAACTTCTCAAAAAGTCTAGCATGAGCAGGCCCAAATTCAACCTTCTCCCTTTTTAGGTTCTTTGCCTTAGCAATAGCATGATCCCGTTCCTTCATGAGCTTGCCCACAAGTTCATCGTTTGACTCCTCAATTAACTCAAGGCTCTTCTCAAGAGAATCCCAAATCTCCTCTTCTTTTCTAGAGCATTTTTTAAGGATGCTATTTCCGTTGCATCCTCCCTTTCAATTCTGCCCTTTTCTTCAAGAAGTTCTTCCGAGTGAGAAAGTTGACGCGTGAGAGCCTCAAAATGAATTTTGTTCACCTTGAAAGTTAGTCATAAAACAGTCCAAAGCAATAACTTCTTCCTTAACTTTAAGACTAGTGGAATCATCCATATCAGCATTCATAGTAGTCTTAGGAAAGGAAGTGATGGAAGGTGATACCTCGGAACCTCATGCCATAAGACAAGTGATGTTCTTGTTGGAGAAGTTCTCATTTGGAGAATCAAAGAGTGAAGCGGCTGGTGTAGACATAGTGTCTATGACAGCCACCTCCTTTGAACTATCATCACCTTCTTTGTCTTCACTTGCGGGTGAATACTCATCTTGAGCTACCAACACTATCTTTGGTCGCTTCTTGTAAGAATCATTCTTCTTGATAAACGGCTTCTTGTGAGGAGCCTTTGACTTCTCCTTGAGAACAAGTCTTCCCCCCATGATCTTCTCTGATACGAAACACAAACGGTCACCACAATTGTAACATGACCTTAGTTTTGGACCGTTTTCTTTTCTTACACTTGACCCATTCTTGGGCTCAAGTTCATATTTTGCTTTGGTAAGGTCTTTCCAAAACTTTCTTGCGTAGAATGCCATGTACTCACCATGAGCACGTTTGACCTCCTCGGGACAACTCATGGCAAGTATGTCAAGACTTCTATCATCTTCTTCTTGCTCGATGGCATTAGCCTTCAAAGCAACATTCACACCTTTTTGCATTCCAATTGCTCGAGCACGAGCATCTTCAGCATTCTTGGCCGCAACTTTGAATGCAACCATTTCTTGCATGACTTTGTTGGAAGTCATTTGGTGTTAATTATGTCTTCCTTGTAGGCTGTTCAAATACGTGGGATCAAATGGCATGAGTGCACTTTAATATTTCCTCTTGATCCAAGCATCATCAACATTTGTTGCACCATGATTTGTAAATGTGGTGGCAATGGACTTGAGTCTTCTATACATATCTTTGCGGTCCACACCATCCATCATATAGAACCCTTTAGCTTGATTACTTAGAGCATCATACATATTCCTTCTCATGCTTTAATTTCCAATGAATAGCTTGGTGAGGGCATCCCACGCTTCCTTAGTGGTGATGAGATGTTCAATGTGTGGCATGTCCTTGGGACCCATACCAAGTTGGATCATGTGCAAGGTTGTCGTGTTGAGTTGACTATCGACAACTTCATGTCTTTCCAAATTGGTTGGATCCCTAATATGGAGACCACCCTCGATGATCTTCCATAACTCAATAGACAAGCTGCACACATGAGATTTCATTAAAAATTGACATTGGTTGAAAGAAGATGCACTGAGCTTGGGTGGTCACCCTATTATTTATATGAGGGTGAGGGATTGGTGGATTAGGTGAATACAGGTGAGAAACCTCACTATAGTCCTCCTTACCACTTCCCTTTTTGGAAGAGGAACCCTTATTTTTATCTTCACCCTCCAACTCCTTTTCTTAGGGGTTAGCCTTAGCTTTGTCCTTAGAAAGAGGAGTTGTGGCCTCAGTGGAAGATGGAGGAGAGACTATGGGTGGCATGAGTTGCTCTATCATTTCACGCATCTCTTGCATTTGGGTCTCTGCGATTTTAATCAAGCTTGTTTCCAAGGTCTTGAGATCATACATGGTGACTTTATTCCCAGCCTCACTACCATCTTCCTTAGTACCCATACTCTCTTAGGCAGTAAAGCCCCAATAAAGAGACGAGACTCTGATACCAATTGAAATGGATTGTATGGGCACCTAGAGAGGGGTGAATAGGTGCTACTCCAAATTTTAACTCTTTTTAAATTTTAGGCTTAACACAAAGGTAAATTCTCTAGATATACAACTAAGATGAATTTCCCTATATGTCAACCTAGCTACTAAGCGAGTAAAGGCGAAGAGAGTGGAACAAGGTAACTGTAGTGGAGCATGTGGAGACACAAGATTTGTTTTACCGCAGTTCCTTCCTTGTTAAGGGAAGTATGTCTGTGTTGGAGGGGTGGGCGGTACTAAGACCACCATGCCACAAAAGGCCTCACCCTGTTCTCCGATGGATCTCGCCACGAGAGGCCTGATCCACCTTCCACTATTTGGTACCCTTCTAGGCAGGAACAAATGCCTTTACCACTAGCGGGGCACGCATCCACAACTCAATTGGAGGCTCCCGTGATGACAACAAGCTGCCATAAGAAACAAGTTTATCAATAATTGTAACCAAGATCTAGAAAATCGTAAGAGACTCTAGATCAATAACCCTCCAAGTGAATGGAGGGTAAATGAAGATCGTGATTGGTGTCGATAAAGATCAAAGCCTCCTCCTACAATTCCCCAAAGCCCAGAGCCTTTGAGTGGTTGAAGATGGAGATAGCGATTGAATCGATATGAACAGTATAGAGCTTTTTTGTGGGATCCTAGACATCTGAAATAAGGATCTGATGGGGTATATATACCTCCATCCAACAAGGATTCGTTGGAGAACATGGGGGCGGATAATCCGGCCTTAGTGGCGCCCGATAATTCGGCCGGGCCAAAATCTCTGGCCAAGGTCGAATATTCTGGGGGGAAATCCACCCCTATACCGAGAGCCGCGCCTTGGATCTCTTTGCAACCTTCCTTGGGGGGATAATCTGCCCCTGGAGGGGAGGATTATCTGGCTAGGGCACAAAGTCCGGCCCTAGTCAGAAAATCTAGGGGAATTATTCACCCCCTATACCGAGATCCGTGCATTGGCTCCTTGTCGAATTTCCTGGTGGGGCGGATTATCCAGCCCGGGAAAAAACCTCTGGTCCTGGCCGGACAATCCGGGGGAAATCCTCCCCCCTTAATGCATGACGCGCTAAGTTGGCGTTTGGCGATATGGGTAAGGGCAGATAATTTGGCCCTTGACAGGGGCGGATAATCCGCCCCCACATCTCTGTTTAGCTGCATTTGGGGTGACACTAACCTGCAGCACTAAATACACAATTTAATAATCCTTGGCATTGTTATCTAACACTCAAAACAATAGAGATCATGAAATGTTCTTTTAGGGTTTCCTATGAGATCGCCACTAGCCAAGTATCTCACCTCAAGCCTTTATCGATCTCGGGGGTCTTGGGTACCTACAAGTCTAAAGATCGAGGCAAGAGACAAAGAAACAAAAGATACAAATCTCTCTTTCAAACAATACACAATGCTCCCATAGATTAGATGCACATAATTGCTATAAGGTTTCTCCCCAACCCGCAACCCACGAGGACTACCCACTCATAACAATAAGATCAAGAATAGAAAACATTGTGCAAAATACTTCGATTGAAATCAAATATTCTTACAATGGTCGTCGAATCACAAGATCTCAAGTACAAAGTAATGGCTATGGCTAATGGAGGGGATGGAAGATGGAAGGGATGAACTATGGTGTGGATCTACTTTGGTGGTGTTGTGATGCAATCTGACAATGGTGGCCTTCTACGCGGCGGTTGAGGCCTCAAAATATATAGGCCTCTTCATGAAAGTTGTAGGGTTTGACGAGACGAAGCCGATGCCACATGGTACGGGTGGATAGTACGAGCGGACCCTGCCCGTACCAGTGGTCGTTACAGATGCATACGCCTGACAATGGCTCCAAAATTACTTAGTCGTGTGGACTTCCTCAAAACCTTCATTACGACTCCTGATTTCGCATTAGAAAGCATGATTTCCTGCACAACACAAATCAAAGCAATGGTTTGCATATCTATGCAATTATTAGTCATTAGTGGCAAGCCTAGAGAGTTTATTGTCAATTTCTTTACTAAAAGCAATGTTTAAATGCAGTGAAAGATGGCTAAGTTTAGATACATCAGGCAGTAAGGGCCAGCCCCAACCAGAACCTTCATGCGACAATCTGAACAGAACAAGAATATGCATCAAGGATGACGCGATAGCCAATATCAATAAGTTGAGCGACAGAAAACAGGTTCATGGTAAGACACGGCACATGAGAAAACACGAGGAGCAGAGAAAGGAGTGGAATGATTGCATCGACTAGCAATAGGAAGAGGAGTGCCATCAGTGGTGAAAACATTAACAAGACAATCAAGAGGACGAAGAGAGGACAACAAAGAAGAATCATAATAGATATGAAAATAAGCTCTAGAATCTAGGACCCACAAGGATATACCTTACAATGTAGACGGTGGAGCCGCAGTGCTACAGTTCCCATCCGAAAGTGCATGTGTGCCCTCATGTGTGATTTTGGTAATTCACGACAATCTCTATCGACTAATGTTTGCATTGAGTTATACTTGTAGGAATCTTCCATCATTATCACTTGAACCATTTGTTGGATTAAAGGTTGAAAGTGAATAAGAATAAGCAATGACTACGGAGATATTCAAGGTGTGATCCAAAGAATGGTCATAGAGAAGGAGATACAAGGTTGATTAAGACAAAGTGCAAAGAGCGGTTTCAAGTGGATCAACACTCAAGAAGAAATGAAGAAGTGCAAGTTCTAGATGATCCATCTCGCGGTGATCATATGCTTGAATCTTTCCATCTTCGGTGATCA
Source organism: Avena sativa (assembly GCA_916181665.1). NCBI lineage: Eukaryota > Viridiplantae > Streptophyta > Magnoliopsida > Poales > Poaceae > Avena > Avena sativa. The sequence goes on along the minus strand of OV702288.1, from coordinate 617,905,706 downwards.
TGGATATGTGAAGACACGCCCAAAGAAGAGGCTCTCTCATAGGAGTATCAGGGAGCAATTCAAAATTCCTCATCAAGCAAGTGCGAGCAAGAGCAATAAGAAGGTTGTTCCAACTTGATAAGGACAACATCATCGTCATCAAGCTCAAGTGGAATGCATGAAGTTAGGATACCGGATTATAGGATAGATAGGAGTACTATCAAGAGGGGCTCTCAAGTGTTAGTAACTTGATCGTATCTTTTGTAGAGAGTTAAAATCTCTGCATTCCAAGCAATGATGTTATTTGGATCTTATCCTTGTGTGGTTCAAGAGCTTGTGGTTATCTTCATAACAATCTCCAGTTTGTTAGAAACAGATTTCGAGTGAATATCTTATTGTGTTTTTTGATCTTGGACGTTTTTCCAACTCTTAACCTTGGGAGGTTTCTCACTTTTTCTCTTGGAATTTTCTCCCTTGGCGATTCTATACATCATTATCTTTCCAACAAAATTGGTTTCATCTCATTTGGAGTTTGGTTGCTCGAGTTATCGCAGTTTTGAGTTCTGCAGATTTCTAGGACCGATAGTACTGCCTAGCCACCAGTAGTACCACTAGGAAATCTTTGACATTGCTAGTATCGGTGAAAGTACCAAGGCAGTACCTCCGGGCCCGTGGCATCCTGCAGTAACCTTTCTAGATACCCATTCGTTTTGACCGATACTTGGCAGGAAGTGGACCACCAGTAGCCAGAAGTTCCGGCCAGTACTACCAACTCTCTGGCAGCAGGAGAGTCATTGGGGCTGTGCAGGCGGTACTACCACCCAGCAGCAAGTAGTACCAGCTAGGCACATGAATGTCGCAAACGTTTGGTTTTGGAGAGCCTTTTAAAAGGAGCTCTTCTTCCGCATTGCAGGGTTAGATCTTCTACTCTCTCTCTCCTTCATTGTTGACTTTCAAGAGCTTGCCCTTCTCTCCATTATTTCTTGAATCTTCTGAGGGATTTGAAGGAGGAGATCTTGATCTACAATCGTACCCAACAAAATCCCTTATTTGTGAAGGAAATCTTGGGATCTAGATCTTGGAGTTCTTTGTGGGCTTTCTTTGTTCTTCCTCTCTTATTTACCCAATAGCTTTTGTAGCTTTGGTGGAATTTTGAGTGTAGGTATTTTCATCGCATTAGGTGCATCGGTTTGAGTTCTCTACGAAGAATCGGTTGGTGAAAGTGAGAAGCTTATTCCTCTTGGGTTCTTGTAACCCTAGATTGTTTATGACCTTGGTGGTGTTTCTTGGGAGTCTCCAATTGAGTTGTGAAGATTTCTCCAAGCTTGTGTGAGTTTGTGTCCACCTTCATGTTCCCCATAGTGGATCATGTGCCTTCCTTGGTGGTGTGCATACGGGAGAATAAGGTGATCATTTGTGGTGTCGGTGAGTTGGTGTGCCTCCACATCTCGGGGTGACGCCTTGTGTGGCGTTTGGTGTGCATCGAGCCACCACACTTCAAGGTGAGCCTTTTATGGTGTTGGGGAGCATTACGTGACCACACCTCTCCAACGGAGATTAGTTTCCTTGGAACTGAACTTCAAGATAAATCATTGTCTCCACATGTCTCGGTTATTTGTATACTCGAACTCTTTACTATGAAATTTACATTGTGGTAGCCTTCGAGCTTGAAGTAATATATCTTTTTATCACCTTTTTGCTTGTCTTGCTTAGTAAGTTGTTGGTGCACTTAGTTCAACCTAGCATACTTAGGTCTTGTGCTTGATAAATTAAACGCTAATTTTATTCCCATTTATTAGATCCAAATTCGTAATTGGTTTAACTCACCTATTCACCCGCTCTAGGCGACATCCATGTATATTCACCATCAAAGAAGAACTAGAGGCAGGTAGCATATGCTTCAATAGCATAATTCATGCTGAGTGAGTGAGACAGTAGAGGGCGTCGATGGAGGACCACGTGACCCAGAAGAAGAGGCACACTCCCTGTCATGCAGCTTCTTGAAACAATAGCACTTGGGTGTCCAGGATTCTGACAGTAGCCACTGAACTAACGAGAGCGAGGGCGGCCTGAACCGCCAGGTGGACCCCGACCACCATAAGGAGGGCGACCTACACTAGCAAAGCTGGGTAGTAGCAGTAGTACAATAGTTGGCATATAAGACGACGGAGCAGGCACTCAAGCGGTGAGCACAATGGGAATTCCAAGAAAACCAGTGCAACGGAGACAAGTCTCACACCACGAATCTCAGCAAGCACCTCCGAGAGAGGAACACGGACCCAAGCAAACAGATTAGTTTGACAGGCCTCAAACTCTAGACGAAACTGAGACAAGAAATCATGGATGCGTTCAAACTCGAAATCTGACCTCGTAATCTCACATGGGCAAGTACCACAAACAACACATGGGAGAGAGTCAAGCTGATGCCATAGAGCAGAACTCTATGTGTAAAAATCATCAGCAGTGGAGTCACCCTAATGAAGAGCATGCTACTAAAAACCATGGATGAATAGAGAAAACCACTAGAGGCTGACACCACTGGCGAAGCAAGGTTCACATATCGGCAATATAACTGAGTCTCGTAAAGTCAGAGGAAAACTAGGAGAGAACATTGGAAGTGGGCATAGCCGCAACACGAGTATCCTCGTCACACCACTTAGTATATAAGCAACCAGATCATCATGATAGCTAGCAGGAGCATCTGAGTAGTTGGACACATATTGATCATAAGCAACCATCATAACATCATCATCAGTCCTGGCTGCATCCTTAGCAGCCTCAGAAGTATCAGTATACAAAACCAGTGGTGTCGGCGGAGTAGAAACCATAGGATCAACAAGATGCGATAGACAAGGGATCTCCCTAGAGAGAACACCCTACATACGGAGACCACACATTGTGAATGCACATAAAACCAACAAACTCCACATAGTTGGTGCCATAAAAATCAGCAGAATGGATTTTGTTCTGAACTACCGATTGAAGATAAAAGGCAGCTGCATATGCAATACATTTGAGAAAGAGAAATTACCTATTCCACGGTCCACCGGAAAGTCGCATGCCCACTGACCGGCGGTGGTCGCCGAACTACCACTCCCATCAACTGTCGCGTACAGCGTACTGTGAGGGCTTGTTTACTTCTCGTATTTTATCTACTAGAGTTTTGGGGTTATGCGGGAATTTGATGTTCACCCAATACTCCTCAATCCCCTACTCTTTCCTAAAAATACTCTACCATAGAGGAGAGTTTTCAATCTAGAAAAAACATGTAGTGTTTTGGTAGGGATTAGCATGGATAATTTCCACGGGGATTGGGTGAAACCCCAACTTCACCCAAACCCCTCTAATCCCCCAAAACCCAATCCCCAAACTCCTCTAATCCCCCAAAACCCAATCCCCACCAATCCATTAGGTATGAGTAGTGTGTTGGATATTGTAAAAAATACAGTAAAACTTGGGGAGAAGTGATGATAAGTAGGGATTAAACTAGGCCAATACTCTAGAACCAAACATGGTTTTAGTCATAGGTGGGAATCTGGTGTTTGGTAGGAATTGTCCCTTCTAATCCCCACAAATAGATTAGTATCAAACAAGGCCGAAGGATTTCTGGGGATATCCCGGAATTTTTCTGGCTAAACTCAGCGTGGTAAATAGGAAAATTTTATGTGAATTAGAATAATCTTCTTCGATCCCGCGGAGACGTAAACAATGACTGATTGGGGTTCATGCAGGACGTGATGAGCTCACTGCTCACAATTGTTTTGTTTGTGCCGGCGCCGCTGCACGAGCGAGAGACAAAGGTAGGTCACGGGAGTCTGGAACTATATATACTCCTGCTCTGGTCTGGGCCCAGCCTCCTTCCGTAATACCTCATGGGCCACTATTCGATTTTATTCGGACCGAACTACTACGGCACAAGACCCAGGTTGATAAATATGGCTCATGTGAACCCACGAACAGAAAAGCCCCAAATTTCTGTACTAAAACAAAAGCTCAAAAACGATGGTTGATATCTACAGGAGAATATCATCAAACTAATTCCACCTTCAATAGTATCCTGTTTTCCACAAAAACATCAATTGTCATTGACCAGATTTTTGTGGCCGACGCCACAACGCGTCCTTCAAGCCAATCCTCCCTACGACGTTTTGTGTCAGATGACATGATAAGCAAACATGACAACCATTTAGCTCGAAGTGCTTCATCTAACTTGTATGTCATTGCACTGATAGGAATATTTCGTACCACTTCGATATCCAACGAGAACATATTTCTTCCAGGACTGAAAGTTTCAGCAACTCGTCATGGGATCCGACAAGAGGGCCACTAGCTCAGGAGGGCCACTTGATCTTATGCCAACCAGACTCATCATATAGCTCCTAAGCAATCGAATGTCATTCTTACTTGTCTCATTTTCTTTACCAATTCGCTCAATCAAGTCTTGCTTGAATACAAACACTAATTCCCTAGTGGATGACCCTACACTAGTCGACAGATGAATCCCAAAGAAGATCATTTTCAAGGAAATACAACGAGCTGAGTATCCTTCCATTCGATTTTTATTTAAAAAAGAGTATCCTTCCATTCAACATATCTCTCTCTTGCAAAAGCCTTCATGCTCCTAACTAGCAGTGAAAAATCGAACATTTCTATATCGTGAAAATCCAATTCTCAACCCTACCCTGTCACGCCCAATCCCACAAGCCTCTTATCCATTCCTGTTCGCTCATTCCATGTCCTTCAGAACTATAATCGATTCTCGCGAGACCCATGCAATGTTACGTTCAATTCTTCTTGCTTTCTCACTAAAACTTGGAAATCAAAGCATTGATATATTAACAAAGATCTCTCGTAACAAAGAATCATAGCATAGGGTATCCAAGATAGTCTATGGCACTGGTTAATGAGGACTCCTGCTTACAAGCTCTTCTCCATCTATGCCTAGGCATGCATCCAACTACGATTTTCATGTACTTAAATGCTCGATTTTTATCCGCCTGATGGTAAACCCAAATATCTCGCAAACAATGACTTGTTAGGAACATTCATGATTTGCTTCACTTCCTCCTTGATGTTACCTGGATAGCCTTTCCAAAAAAATGAAGATTTCATCATCTAAACTCTTTAACCCAAAGCATTAGAGCACAATCAAATATCTAGTAGTGATGACCTCCAGAAGGGCATGCATTCCCCCATGCGTGGTTTTGGTAATTAATGACAATCTATATGGACTAATATGTGATTTGAGTTTCACTTGTAGATTTTGTCCATTGCATCGCTTGGGCCATGTGTTGGCTTCAAGGTTGAATGATGAAGAATTGAATAAGAAGAAGAAGAAGAAGCAATGTCCAAGGGATTTGGGCCTATTGGAATCTCAAGAAGGAATTAAGAAGTGCAAGCTCAAGATGCGCCATCTCTAGAAGATCTCATGCTTGAAACTTGCCATCCTCGGTGATCATGGATTGATGAAGACAAGTTCAAGGAAGAGGTCTCCCTTGGTGTATGGGGGGACCAATTCACAAGACTTCATCAAGCAAGAGAGAGCAAGAGCAATCAAGAAATGTGTTCCATTGTTGGGGGGATACCCCCGGGTAGGGTAACACCGGGGTATAAGGGCCGAGTTAGTCGGGGTATGACGCGGTCAAAGCAAGTGCTGACCGGGTCATCTCAAGGCAGGCCGAATCGCGGTGTGACCCAGCCCATGGAGCATCTCCTTGACAATGGTCTGGCTGGCATAAGATATAAGCCGACCATGTCTATCTGTTTTGCAGGTGACTTGGTAATCCGGATTAGCTATATGCTGGCCGGATTATCTTAGCTTCCAAGAGAAGGAATCCCCCGCTGGTCAAAAGGTGGCTTTATTAGCTGTAGCATGAGCAAAGTAAAGTAAAGAAGAGGACCAGCGGGTCAGGGGTGACCAAGGTGACGTGGGCAGAGCCGGATGATGTAGCCCGTGTCTGGTGACGCCAAAAGACAAGGATTACACTGTGGATTACGTCCAAAGCCCGGACGAGCCATTAAAGAGAATAAAGAAGCATCTGCTTTAGGAAAGGGGCATATTCATATAATATGCTGCCACCTGTGCCCTAGAATTGTAACCCGGGCTTCCCTATATAAGGAGCACCGGGGCCTCCATAGAAGGGGCCGGCTGAGAGATCATTCTTTCTATCTAAGGTAGAACTCTAGGGCTAGTTAGTAGGGAGTAAGAGACATTGTCTCCTTCTTGCTGAGAGCCTCAAGAGCACTTGTAAACACCATTGATAGAGAATACATGAGAACTTCCGTGCGTGGAATCACCACGTTCTCCCTCACTGGATTCCCCTAGCAATCATTGGCCCCATCTTTAGCCTATCTATGGCATCTGCCGTGCCACCACCACGACAGTTGGCGCCCACCATGGGGCTAGCGGTGCTAGCAGGGGTGAAAATTCAGACGGGAAACTTCTCCAACACCGGCGAGCGTATCGTCTCAGGCTTGGTTCAGCGCTTTGGAGCGCTGGACTACGTCAGCGACAATGCAGGAAGCTTCGGCAGGCACCCTCCACCGCGCAACGACGTCTTCATCAAGCTTGGCGCACACAAGATCTACGTCGGCGTGGACGAGTCCTGCGTTCATCCGCGACACATCGTCGAGGGAGGCGAGCCACCTCTCTGCATAGCTCGTGGAGTGCGTATCACTCGCCCCACTAGCAGCGTTGACATCCTGATGACCGCGCTAGACGCAGAACCGAACAAGGGTCCGGCGCCAGAGCCAAAGGTAACCCAAAGCAGACTAGGTCTAGGTTTCCTCCGCTAGAAAGGCTAGAGAATGTGCTCTAGCAAGCAATAGATATCCTAGCGATGCCAATAGCACCTCTGGTAGATCTGGCACAGGCGCAAGCTGAGTTAGAGGAAACTAGGCGGAAAATGTTAGCTGGGGCAAAGAAGGTAGCAGAGCTGCATCAGTCTTTGAACATCACCTTGAGAGAATATGCAAAGGCAAACAGCATATATGGAGTGAAAATCCGGAGTAGGAACCTGATCACTGAGATTGACAAGGAGTACGAGCCTAGGCTGGGTTAGACAGCCACGATAGTAACAGGAGGGTTGGATCGGTACAGTACCCCGGCAAAGAACCTCAAGGCAGCAAATGCGGCCGCGTCCGAGTTAGAAGGTTTAACCAGAGAGGCCCGGCAAAGGCAGCAAGAAAGAGTAAATCACTTGTTAAGAGTTGCTTGCCAGCAAAATGAAGAAATAAACAAGGCAAACCCGGCGCCACCAGGAGCCTCACAGGTGGTACATTCGGCCAGAGATAACCCAGCAAGATCCAGAGGAGCTGCGTCATCTTCGGGTCATAATCCCAAAAGAGAAGAGGTAGTAGACTCCAGAAGAAGAGACAAACAGATGGTTCCTTATGACCCGGTAAGGGCCGGAAAAGGCAAAGCAGCGCAAGTGGATGAAGATCGGCACAGTACCAGCCGAGGTGTGGCTGCCCGAGGTAACCGTGACCAAGGCAATGCCGGTCAAAGAAATGCTGCCAATGGCAATGCCGGACAGCGATCCTGGGGGAACGTGGCAAAATTTACCTCGGACACAGCAACATCATGCACCTCGGCAAGAGGGGAGCACGGGACAAGCAACACAACAAAATGCTCGTCCGGATCAGGAAAGATACAATGATGGTTATTTGGCTATGGTCAACGACGGATACCCTAGACCGGATCACCACATGATTGGGTCAAGGCTGGGAAGCAGGAACTTGCAGCCAGATGATGCGAGGCTGAAATTGGATAGGATTTATAGGTCGGAGAAAATTGAGATACAAGGTCCACCGGGTCCAGCATGCTTTGGGCCCCGGATCATGAACGAGCCACCAGTGCCGAACTTTCAGCTGGCCCGAGGAACCAGAATTTATGATGGTAGTACCAGGCCAGAGGATTGGCTGATTGACTATGCCACAGCAGTCAAGATCACAATAGGAAATTTGAGATGGGCGGTAAGGTATGTGCCGCAAATGCTGTAAGGACCAGTGCGAGTTTGGCTGAACAATTTTCCACCAGGGAGTGTCAACTGTTGGTTGGATTTCCAAGAGCTATTTGTTAGCAATTTATCAAGCACTTACAAGAGACCCAACATGCCGCAGACTCTTGCGTTATGCCGGCAGAGACCGAATGAGCCAGATAGAGACTTCCTGACTCGATGGTGCAATGTGCGAAACTCGTGCGAGGGAGTAATTGAATCACAAGCTATTGCGTGGTTCGCTCAGGGATGCAGATATGGAAGTATGCTGTGGCAGAGGTTACAGTGAGACATGCCTACTACCTTGGCTGAGACGATCTGGATCGCGGATTCGTACGCCTTGGGAGATCCAACGCAACCCCGGCTGATGTCGAGCGAGGCAAACGAGGAATATTATGGCCGAGATGGCCCCAGATCGTCCAGGAGGAATGATTTTCAAGGAAAGAGAAGGGATGAGCGTCCGGATTATCGGTATAACTCGCAGCAGGTCGCGGCGGTAGACCGGGATCAACCCAATGCCGGAGCCAGCCAACGCTAAAAAATGGAGGGCAAAACTAGCAGTAGAAAAACGAAGGGAAAAAACCTTGGACCCCGGAGCAGAAGAAGCAATGGCAAGAACAAAAGGATAGATCAAGGTATACATTTGAGTCCATGCTGGATCAACCTTGCAAGTTCCATACGCCAAGCCCGAATAGCCCGGTGAATCATACAACCCGGCAATGTGAATGGATGAGGAAGTTAGAACAGGGAAGTTCGGGGAATGCTCAGGCACCTCAGAATGAAGCACCTAGAAATGAAGCACCACGGACACCATTACTAACGGGAGGCAATGGACAACAACTGATGCTGCCACCACCTCCTCTGAGGTACGAGAATCCGGAAAGAAGGGATGCAGTACATCAAGTGGGCAATAGCCAACAACAAGGTCAAGGTTACAACGAGAATGAGGGAGGAAACGAGTACAGGGAACATCATCAAAGCTACTGTGTGTTTACCACAGAAGAGAATGACCAGAAAATCTTGCAGCGCCGGCATATGGAGGTGAACGCAGTAATGCCAGCAGTAGTGAGGTATATGTCCTGGGCGGATCAAGAGATTACATGGAGTGTCAAGGATCACCCAAAGATAATGCCAAGCCTAGGAACCTATGCACTGGTCCTGGATCCGACGTTCATCGGGCCGAATCTCAATGTAAGGTTTTCCAAGGTAATGATTGACAATGGCAGTAGTATCAACATCATGTACAAGGATACCATGCACAAGTTGGGAATAACATAGGACATGTTGCAAGCAACGAGGACCACCTTTCATGGCATCGTACCATGTATCTCCTATGAGCCAATTGGTAAGGTCCGGGTTGATGTGTTATTCGTCACCAGAGACAACTGCCGCACTGATAACTTGGAATTCGAAGTGGTGAATCTGGAGAGAGCTTATCACGCGGTACTTGGCAGGCCAGCGCTGAACAAGTTCATGGCAACTACCCACATCAGTTACCTTAAGATGAAGTTGCCCGGACCAAGGGGCACGATAACTGTATCAGGGGACTTCCTACATTCGATCGAGTGCGCTTCAGCCGGATCTAATCTAGCCGAGTCACTCATGATAGCTCAAGAAAAAAGGAAGATACTGGAAGTAGCGGCACTGGCTCAATCCATGCAACAACATATGCCGGCCCTGACCAACCCGCACGGGAGCGTATCGTTCCAAGCAACTAAGGACACGAAGAAGGTGCCAATCGATGATCAGTTCCCAGAGCACACCGTGACCATTGGTGTCGGGTTAAGCAGCAAATAGGAAAGCGAGCTTGTCAACTTCCTCCGTGATAATCGGGATATCTTTGCTTGGTCTACTCAGGATCTGCAAGGTGTACCGAGGGAGTTGGCTGAGCACTCATTAAACGTAAGGCCCAGGCCTAAGCTGGTAAAACAACCACTCCAGCGTTTCACCGAGGACAAGAGCAAAGTCACTGGAGATGAGATAGCTAGGCTCCTAGCGGCCGGATTTATCATGGAAGTACTCTATCCAGATTGGCTCTCTAATTCGGTGCTAGTGGAGAAAAAGAAGGATGATCCGAACGTAGTTGTGATATGGCGCATGTGTATTGATTACATGAACCTGAATAAGGCGTGTCCCAAAGATCCATTTCCACTCCCTAGGATAGATAAAGTCCTAGACTCAACGGCCGGATGTGAGCTACTGTCATTCATTGATGCGTATTCTAGTTTCCACCAGATACCCCTAAATCCGGATGATCAAATAAAGACTACGTTTATTACCCCGTACGGGGCTTACTACTATCGCACTATGCCGTTTGGATTGCGTAATGTAGGAGCAACGTACCAGCGATGCATGCAAAAATGCTTACATGATTAGATAGGTTAAAACGTGCAAGTCTATGTGGATGATGTGGTGATAAAAAACAAGGAAAGAAATACGCTCCTTGATGATATCCAACAGACATTCGCGAACTTAAGAAGGTTCCGAATGAAGATAAACTTGGAGAAATGCACCTTTGGCGTACCCGCCGGAAAGTTACTCGGTTTTTTGGTGTCTAGCCGTAGAATTGAAGCTAACCCGACAAAAATCCGGGCCATAGAAAGAATGGAACTACCAAAATGCCTTAACGATGTGCAGAAGTTCACTGGTTGCCTGGCATCGTTAAGTCAGTTCGTATGTCGGTTGGGAGAGAAGGCCTTGCCCCTCTACCAATTAATGAAAAAGGCAGACAAGTTCACATGGATGCCACAGGCGGATCTTGCATTTCGAGAGTTGAAAAAGATGTTATCTACTATGCCAATCCTGGCCGCACCACTACCTAAGAAACCAATGTTGCTCTACGTAGCCATGACCAACCTAGTCGTAAGTGCAGTAATCGTAGTGGAGCACGAAGAGGAAGGAAAGTCCGTGCAAAGGCCGGTGTACTATCTGAGCGAGGTATTATCAGCCTCGAAACAGAACTATCCTCACTATCATAAAATGGCATACGGCGTATATATATCGGCCAAGAAACTCAAACACTATTTTGAGGAACACCCCATCAAGGTGATATGTGAGGCACCCATTTCTGAAATTATGAGCAACAAAGACGCAAGCGACTGAATAGCAAAGTGGGCAATCGAGTTAGCTCCCTATGCACCACAGTTTGACAGAAGAGATGTAATCAAGTCACAAGCCGTGGCGGATTTCTTTGTGGACTGGGCTGAAATGCAATACGAGCCACCCCTGTCGGACTCCAATTATTGGCAGATGCACTTCGATGGATCGAAACTGAAAGATGGGTTGGGCGCCGGAGTAGTGCTTACCTCGCCCAAGAAGGATCAACTGAAATATGTCCTTCAAATCCACTTCAGTGCCTCGAATAATGTGGCGGAGTACGAAGCATTGGTGCACGGTCTCAAAGTGGCGAAAGAAGTAGGGATACGTCGGATACAATGCTTTGGACAATTTGATTTGGTGGTGCAACAAGTGTCTAGAAATTGGGATGCCTTGGATGCTAACATGGCCCTGTACAGATTCCATGTTCAAAAGACAAGTGGGTTCTTCGAGGGATGCGAGTTCCATCACATACCCTAGATTGAAAACAAGGCAGTGGACATGCTGTCCAAGTTAGGCTCGTCCCGGCAGCCAATCCCGCCAAATGTCGCCTTGGAGTGTTGGAGATATGCCCAAGATGCAATAATAAAAGTGGTTATTATTATATCTTTGTGTTTATGATGAATGTTTACATCCCATGCTATAATTGTATTACAAGGAAACACTGATACATGTGTGTTTTGTAAACATAAAAGAGTCCCTAGTAAGCCTCTTGTGGAACTAGCTTGTTGATTAAATGATGATCATGGTTTCCTGATCATGGACATTGGATGTCATTAATAACAAGGTTATATCATTAGGAGAATGATGTGATGGACACACACCCATAGTAAGCGTAGCATAAGATCAAGTCATTAAGTTTGTATTGCTGTAAGCTTTCAAATGCATAGTAACCTAATCCTTCGACCATGAGGTTATGTTAATCACCATCACCGGATGGGTACTTTGATGACATCAAACACCGCTTCGTAACTGGGTGGTTATAACGGTGTCATTGGGTATTCTAAAAGTATGTGTTGAAGCGCATGGACCAAGATTGGGATTTGTCCATCCATATGACGGATAGATATGCTCTGGGCCCTCTCGGTGGAATGTCATCTAGTTATCTTGCAAGCATGTGACTAGGTCACAGGGATGACATAACATGGAACGAGTAAAGAGTACTTATCAGTAACGAGGTAGAACTAGGTATGGAGATACCGACGATCAAACCTTGGATAAGTAGTATATCGTGTGACAAAGGGAATTGGTTTCGTATGTTAATGGTTCTATCGATCACGAAGTCATCGTTGAGTATGTGGGAGCCGTTATGGATCTCCAGATCCCGCTGATGGTTATTGATCGGAGAGATGTCTCCATCATGTCTGCATATTCACGAACCGTAGGGTGACACACTTAAGGTTCGAAGTTGTTTTAAGTGGATATGGAATATGCGTTGGAGACCGAATGTTGTTTGGAGTCTCGGATTGGATCTGGGACATCACGAGGAGATCCGAAATTGTCCGGAGAATAAGATTCATATATTGGGGATCATTTTCTAAGTTAGGAAATGTTCTGGAGTGTTTGTATGGAGATTCTAGAAGGTTTCGGAATGTTCTGGAAGGTTCTAGAAAGATTTCTTGGAGTTTGCTTGAAAACCAAGAAAGGGTCAAGGAAACCTTGTGGGGCTAGACACGGATTCGTGGTGGAGGAGGACTCTTCCCCCCCTTCCCAACCCGCCGGCCAAGGAGGGGAGTCCTACTAGGACTCCCCCTCCCATGGCGCGCCTCCCTCCTTTAAATAGAGGGGAGGGGCGCCACCCCCTTGACCTCCCCCATAACAAGCCCTAGCCGCCGCCTCTCTCCTCTTCCTTTGCTCTGCTCCGGCTTAGGCGAAGCCCTGCAGAATTCTCTCCTCCACCACCACCACCACACCGTCGTGCTGCTGGGATTCCGTGGAGAAGATCTACTACCTCCGCTGCTCGCTAGAACAGGGAGAGGAAGGTCTGCTTTGACTCCGCACGTGTGACCGACTGCGGAAGCGCTGCCGGAACGCGGCGCCGGAAGGATCGTCCACATGATCTTGAGATCGGCAAGTGATCGACTACATCAACCCCGAGATCTAATCTCGTAACGCTTTCGGTTCTATGAGGGTTAGTACAGATCTATCTCGTTGCACATGTCTAATAGATTAGATCTTGGCTTTTATCTAGATTAGATCTGGGTTTTGTTCGTTCTTGCGGTAGAAATTTTTTGTTTTCCATGCTACGAACCCATCAGTGGTATCAGAGCCTTGTCTATGCGTAGATCTGTTGCACGAGTAGAACACAATGATGTTGTGGGCGTTGGTGCTCGTGCCGTCTTTTGCTTTGTGTACTTTGCATCTTGCGGTATGGTGGGATGAAGCGGATCGGGCTAACCTTACATGCCATCGCACATGAGGCTTGCTCCACGCTTGACGTGTAACTTGCTTTGCACAAGTGGCTTTGCGGGTGTCTGTCTCTCCCATCATAGTATAGATCCAATCTACACTTTGCACTTGATAGCACTTGTATCAACGTTGTGGTTCAGTTTTGTAGGTAAGATCCGTTCTTATTCGAAAGCCCCAAACCACGTAAAACTTGCAAAGAAAATTAGAGGCGTCTAACTTGTTTTTGCAGGGGTTTTGTGATGTGATATGGCCATCATGTGATTGTGATTATATTTGATGTATGCAATGATCCTTGTTGTAATATGGCAACCGGCAGGAGCCTAATGGTTGTCTTTAATTCTGTTAAGACCTACGTGTCTATTCATCTTGTAATAGCTTTATTCCAAGTAGTTGTAATAGTTGCTGGTGATGATGGACAACCATGAAGCGGCGCCACTGACCTTGACGCAATGCTGGTGATGATGGAGATCATGTCCGTGCTTTGGAGATGGGATCAAAGGCATAAGAAGAAAGGGCCATATCATATCACACTAATTATGAATTTCCTGTGATGTTAATCCTTTATGCATCTTGTATTGCTTAGATCGCGACGATAGCATTATAAGATGACCCCTCTCACTAAATTTCAAGTAATAAAGTCCTTAGTTGGCACCGTTGCTAAGACTCGTCGTCTCGAAGCATCTCGTGATGATCGAATGTGATAGATTCTACGTGTGCATACAACGGGTGCAAGCCAGATTTGCACATGCGGAAACTAAGGTTAATCTTGACGAGCCTAGCATGTACAAACATGGTCTCGGAACACGGAATACCGAAAGGTAGAGCATGAATCATATAAGTGATATGATGAACATGAAGATTGTTCGCCGATGAAACTACATCTTCTCTCGTGAAGATCGGACTTGGTGTAGTGGACTTGGTTCGTGTAATCACTAAGACAATGTGAGGGATGTTGTTTTGAGTGGGAGTTCACCTAGTTAATTTAAGAATTAAAGTAGAACTCAATTTATCATAAACTTAGTCTAAACTACTTGCAAATTTGTTGTAGATTATGGCGAATCTCTCCATCAATTTCAATGCGTTCCTAGAGAAAGAAAATCTTAAGAACAATGGAAGCAACTTCACGGACTGGCTCCGTGGTCTGAAGATTGTCCTCAGGGCTGGTCAGATGACCTATGTGCTCGAAGCACCGCTAGGTGACCCACCTGCAGATGATGCCACCAATGACGTAAAGAATGTTTACGCCACTCGGAAAAATCATTACTCCACAGTTTAGTGTGCCATCCTGTACGGTTTAGAAACGGAGCTTCAGAAGCGTTTTGAGCACCACGACCCGTTCGAGATCATTAAGGAGCTCAAGCTCATTTTTGAGACTCACGCGGCCGTGGAGAGCTATGAGGCCTCCGAGAAGTTCTTTACCTGCAAGATGGAAGAGGGAAGCTCCGTTAGCGAGCACGTGCTCACCATGTCTGGGAACGCAAACAAGCTCCAAGAGTTGGGGATAACGATTCCTAATGAGTTAGGGATTCACCGTGTCCTCCAATCACTGCCACCGAGTTATAAGAACTTTGTGATGAACTACAATATGCACTGCATGAACAAGACGTTGCCTGAACTATCGTCCATGCTGAAAACTGCTGAAGTGGAGATCAAGAAGGAGCACTAAGTGTTGATGGTCAATAAGACCACCAATTTCAAGAAACAGGGCAAGCCTAAGAAAAAGGACAACTTCAAGAAGGACGGCAAGAAAGCTGCCGCACCTGCTAAGAAGCCCAAGGCTGGTCCTAAGCCTGAAACTGAGTGCTTCTACTGCAAGGGTGCTGGTCACTGGAAGCATAACTGCCCCAAGTACCTGGCGGATCTGAAGAACGGCAACATCAAGAAGAAGGGTATATTCGATATACATGTTATTGATGTGTATCTTACTAGCAGTCGTAGTAGTGCCTGGGTATTTGATATTGGTTCGGTTGCTCATATGTGTAACTCGAAACAGAAGCTGCGGAATAAACAAAGACTGGCAAGAGACGAGGTGACAATGCGCGTTGGAAACGGCTCCAAGGTTGATGTGATCGCCGTCGGCATGCTCCCTCTACATCTACCTTCGGGATTAGTTTTAAATTTAAATAATTGTTATTTGGTGCCTGCGTTAAGCATGAACATTATATCTGGATCTTGTTTATTGCGAGACGGTTACTCTTTTAAGTCTGAGAATAAAGGTTGTTCGATTTATATGAGTAATATCTTTTATGGTAATGCACCTGAGATGAATGGTTTATTCTTATTGAATCTCGATAGTAGTGATACACATGTTCACAACATAGATGCTAAACGAATAAAATTGAATGATAATTCTACATACATGTGGCACTGTCGTCTTGGTCACATTGGAGTGAAGCGTATGAAGAAACTCCATTCTGATGGACTTCTTGAATCACTTGATTTTGAATCACTTGAAAGATGCGAAGCATGTCTAATGGGAAAAATGACTAAGACTCCATTCTCTGGGATAATGGAGCGAGCTATAGACTTATTGGAAATAATACATACCGATGTATGCGGTCCAATGAGTGTAGCATCGCGTGGTGGATATCGTTATGTTCTCACTTTCACGGATGACTTAAGTAGATATGGGTATGTCTACTTTATGAAACATAAGTCCGAAACTTTCGAGAAGTTTAAGGAATTTCAAAGTGAAGTGGAAAATCATCGTAACAAGAAGATTAAGTTTCTGTGTTCTGACCGCGGAGGTGAATATCTGAGTTATGAGTTTGGCATGCATTTAAAGAAATGTGGAATACTTTCGCAGTTGACACCGCCGGGAACACCACAGTGTAATGGTGTGTCCGAACGTCGTAATCGAACTCTCTTAGATATGGTTCGGTCTATGATGTCTCTTACAGATTTACCGCTCTCGTTTTGGGGCTATGCATTAGAGACATCCGCATTCACTTTAAATAGGGCACCATCTAAATCCGTTGAAACGACACCGTACAAATTGTGGTTTGGTAAGAAACCTAAGTTGTCGTTCCTTAAAGTTTGGGGTTGCGAAGCGTATGTAAGAAGTTACCGCCTGATAAGCTTGCACCCAAAGCGGAGAAATGCGTCTTCATAGGATACCCTAAAGAAACAATTGGGTATACCTTCTATCATAGATCCGAAGGCAAAGTTTTCGTTGCCAAGAATGGATCCTTTCTTGAGAAGGAGTTTCTCTCGCAAGAAGTGACTGGAAGGAAAGTAGAACTCGACGAGGTTATTGAACCTTCTCTCGGAGTTGAGAGTAGCGCAGCACCAGAAGATGTTTTCGTGCCGCCTGCACCAACTGGAGAGGAAGCTAATGATGGTGATCATGAAACTTCGAACGAAGTTACTGCTGAACCTCGCAGGTCAACGAGGGTTCGTACCACTCCTGAGTGGTATGACTCTGCCTTGAACGTCATGTTTGTGGACAACACTGATGACCCTGCGACGTATGAAGAAGCTATGGTGAGCCTAGATTCCGAAAAATGGCTAGAAGCCATGAAGTCCGAAATGGGATCCATGTACGAAAACCAAGTATGGACTTTGGTGGACTTACCGGATGGCCGTAAGGCTGTCGAGAACAAATGGATTTTCAAAAGAAAAACAGATGCTGATGGTAATGTTACTGTCTATAAAGCTCGACTTGTCGCGAAAGGGTTCCGACAAATTCAAGGAGTTGACTACGATGAGACTTTCTCACCAGTAGCGAAGCTAAAGTCTGTGAGGATTTTGTTAGCAATCGCTGCATATTTCGATTATGAAATTTGGCAAATGGATGTCAAAAAGGCGTTCCTTAATGGTGACATTGAGGAAGAGTTGTATATGGTACAACCCAAGGGTTTTGTCGATCCTAGTGATGCTGACAAGGTATGCAAACTTCAGTGCTCCATTTATGGACTAAAGCAAGCATCTCGGAGTTGGAATCAACGTTTTGATAAAGTAATAAAAAACTTTGGATTTATACAAACTTATGGAGAAGCTTGTATTTACAAGAAAGTGAGTGGGAGCTCTGTAGCATTCCTAGTACTATATGTAGATGACATATTGTTGATTGGGAATGATATAGAACTTCTTAATAGTGTCAAAACCTATTTGAATAATAGTTTTTCAATGAAGGATCATGGCGAAGCGGCATATATTCTAGGCATCAAGATTTATAGAGATAGATCAAGACGCCTAATAGCGCTTTCACAAAGTACATACTTAGACAAAGTTCTAAAGAAGTTTAGAATGGAAGAGAGCAAGAAAGGGTTCGTGCCCATGTTGTCAGGTAAGACCTTGAGTAGGACTCAAAGTCCGGCTACGACAGAAGATAGAGAAAAGATGAATAATATTCCCTATGCCTCGGCCATAGGTTCTATCATGTATGCCATGCTGTGTACAAGACCGGATATAGCACATGTTGTTAGTTTGACTAGCAGATATCAAAGTGATCCTGGAATGGAGCACTGGACAGCGGTCAAGAATATCCTAAAATACCTGAATAGGACTAAGGATACGGTTCTTTCTTATGGAGATGATGAACAGCTTGTTGTAAACGGTTACACTAATGCTAGTTGGAACACCGATCCAGATGACTCGAAGTCACAGTCTGGATACGTATTTATTTTGAATGGTGCTGCAGTGAGCTGGAGGAGTGCCAAGCAAAGCGTTGTGGCGAAATCTTCAACTGAATCGGAATACATAGCTGCTTCGGAGGCTGCACAAGAAGCCATATGGATGAAGGAGTTCATTACTGAACTTGGCGTGGTTCCCAGTGCGTTGGACCCAATGGCCATCTACTGCGACAACACAGGTGCCATAGCTAATGCATAGGAGCCAAGGTCACATAGCAAGCTGAAGCACATCAAGCTACGTTTCCATGCTATTCGCGAGTATGTCCGAGATGGTGACATAAAGATTTGCAAAGTACACATCAATCTGAATGTGGCAGATCCGTTGACTAAACCTCTCCCTAGAGCAAAGCATGACCAACACCAGAACACCATGGGTGTTAGGTATATTACCATGTAATCTAGATTATTGACTCTAGTGCAAGTGGGAGACTGTTGGAGATATGCCCAAGAGGCAATAATAAAAGTGGTTATTATTATATCTTTGTGTTTATGATGAATGTTTACATCCCATGCTATAATTGTATTACAAGGAAACACTGATACATGTGTGTTTTGTAAACATAAAAGAGTCCCTAGTAAGCCTCTTGTGGAACTAGCTTGTTGATTAAATGATGATCATGGTTTCCTGATCATGGACATTGGATGTCATTAATAACAAGGTTATATCATTAGGAGAATGATGTGATGGACACACACCCATAGTAAGCGTAACATAAGATCAAGTCATTAAGTTCGTATTGCTGTAAGCTTTCAAATGCATAGTAACCTAATCCTTCAACCATGAGGTTATGTTAATCACCATCACCGGATGGGTACTTTGATGACATCAAACACCGCTTCGTAACTGGGTGGTTATAAAGGTGTCATTGGGTATTCTGAAAGTATGTGTTGAAGCTCATGGACCAAGATTGGGATTTGTCCATCCATATGACGGATAGATATGCTCTAGGCCCTCTCGGTGGAATTTCATCTAGTTAGCTTGCAAGCATGTGACTAGGTCACAAGGGATGACATAACATGGAACGAGTAAAGAGTACTTATCAGTAACGAGGTAGAACTAGGTATGGAGATATCGACGATCAAACCTCGGATAAGTAGAATATCGCGTGACAAAGGGAATTGGTTTCGTATGTTAATGGTTCTATCGATCACGAAGTCATCGTTGAGTATGTGGGAGCCGTTATGGATCTCCAGATCCTGCTGATGGTTATTGATCGGAGAGATGTCTCCATCATGTCTGTATATTCACGAACCGTAGGGTGACACACTTAAGGTTCGAAGTTGTTTTAAGTGGATATGGAATATGCGTTGGAGACCGAATGTTGTCTGGAGTCTTGGATTGGATCCGGGACATCAGGAGGAGATCTGGAATTGTCCGGAGAATAAGATTCATATATTGGGGATCATTTTCTAAGTTAGGAAATGTTCCGGAGTGGAGATTCTAGAAGGTTTCGGAATGTTCTAGAAGGTTCTAGAAAGATTTCTTGGAGTTTGCTTGAAAACCAAGAAAGGGTCAAGGAAACCTTGTGGGGCTAGACACGGATTTGTGGGGGAGGAGGACTCCTCCCCCCCTTCCCAACCCGCCGGCCAAGGAGGGGAGTCCTACTAGGACTCCCCCTCCCATGGCGCGCCTCCCTCCTTTAAATAGAGGGGAGGGGGCGCCACCCCCTTGACCTCCCCCATAACAAGCCCTAGCCGCCGCCTCTCTCCTCTTCCTTCGCTCTGCTCCGGCTTAGGCGAAGCCCTGCAGAATTCTCTCCTCCACCACCACCACCACACCGTCGTGCTGCTGGGATTCCGTGGAGAAGATCTACTACCTCCGCTGCTCGCTGGAACGGGGAGAGGAAGGTCTGCTTCGACTCCGCACGTGTGACCGACTGCGGAAGCGCTGCCGGAACGCGGCACCGGAAGGATCGTCCACATGATCTTGAGATCGGCAAGTGATCGACTACATAAACCCCGAGATCTAATCTCGTAACGCTTTCGGTTCTACGAGGGTTAGTACAGATCTATCTCGTTGCACATGTCTAATAGATTAGATCTTGGCTTTTATCTAGATTAGATCTGGGTTTTGTTCGTTCTTGCAGTAGAATTTTTTTGATTTCCATGCTACGAACCCATCATGGAGCACCTGAGAAAACCATCTATCACACCCTCACCCGAATCAGATTCCATTTACATCCCAACACTCTCCGGATCAGGAGTTGCACCTATGGAGATAGAATGGGGAAGCACCTCAGCAAACCCGGGGACTGCTTCAACAAACCCGGGGATTGTTCAGCTTGACCTGGCTGGAGTTATGTCGGTGGATGCAATGGAAGTTGATGAGGAACCATTTCTCGTTCGGACTATACCAACTTGGGCCAAGCCAATTTTTGATTTCCTGAAGGAGGGAATCTTGCCGGACGACAAAATAAGTTCAAGGAAAATTCAGAGAAAGGCAAAGGCCTATACAATTATCAACACCGAACTATATAAAAGGAGTGTGACAGCAGTACTACAACGGTGTGTTGATCTGGAGGAAGGACTTGACATACTCTAGGATATTCACCAAGGGGAATGTGGCCACCATGCCTCCTCAAGGGCCTTAGTAGCAAAAGCTTTTCGGCATGGATTTTATTGGCCCAGTGCTTTGGAGCAAGTAGAGGACTTGGTGAGGAAATGCAATGGCTATCAGAGATATGATACATTGCAAATATATCTATAATTTTTGGTGTTCCATGCTTGGTTTTTATCTACTTTCTTATGTTTTGTCCACACTTTGGAGTATTTTTATACATTTTCTTGGAATAACCTATTAACAAGATGCCACAGTGACAGATGCCTGTTTTCTCCTGTTTTTGGTTCCAGGAAAGTCAAAAAATGAATATTCTCGGAATTGGATGGGACAAAAGCCAAAGTGCCTATTTTTCCGGAAGACATCTGGAGCCAGAATACGAGACGGAGGAGGGCCAGGGCCTGGCCACACCCCTAGGCGCGGGTACCCCCAGGCTGCGCCAGGGCATGGTGTGGGCCCCCTGGCTGGCCACCGACCTTGCCTCCTTCGCCTATATATTCCTCCCAAGGCAGAAACCCTAAATAATCAATCAGAAATCCACGAAAAGTTCTGCAGCGCCGCCGCCACCGAAGGGGAGATTTGGGGGACAGAAAGTCTCTGTTCCGGCACCCTGCCAGAATGGGTAAGTGCCCTCGGAGCCATCTCCATCGATCTCCACCACCATCTCCATCACCATTGCTGATTCCCATGATGAGGAGTGACGAGGGTTTAACTCATCAATGCCCATTGTTATGGACTTGGGTTTTGGAGAAGATAGGAGCGCTGGAGATCTCGGTACGGCTAGCAAACAAGAACACATGGACGCAAGGTTTACCCAGGTTCAGGCCTCGTAGAGGACCCTACTCCTGCTTGTCTGCTCTTGATTGATGATGATCCGAAGGATTACAATGTCGCTGATGGCGGCGTATGCACAGATTAGATCTGGCGTATTTGCGAGAGATCGATGTCTAGATCTATTGTCTATTGTGGCGATGTCGTAGATCTGTCTATTGTGGGAGTCGCGGTTGAAAGATTGCCTTCTTGTTGGACCCTCGTAGCCTTTATATATGGGGAGGCTAGGTCTGAGGTACCAATACGAGTTGGTTACAAGTTAGATTAGAACTCTAGTCTTGAGCTTTCCTTGCCTTGTGCGTTTGGGAGTCCGTGTCCATATGGGCTTCATACCACTCGAACCGTCATAGGCGTCATGGACCTTGGCAATTCGTCGAGTGGGCCTTCTGTCGAGCCGCACCAGGTAGGCTGTAGTTGAGTGCCAATTGGGCATACCCATGTCAGTAGCCCCCGAGTGTCCATGCGAATCGTAGATTCAGGCGAAGACTCAAAAGTCTTGATCTTTGCATTAGGATGTTGGAGTCGACAATTGTGTCGAGTGCGAAGCACTTCACCCGGAAGTACATCGAGTCAGTCGAATTTATAGTAGTTCATAGGGATGATGGTAAATGTGCCTAGTGCGCTCGATGGATCGAGACCAGTTAATTGCTCTAGGGCAAAAACAACGCTACCTACTCAAACTCGAGTCCCCGGACTCGAATTTGGAAATTGTTGGCGTAATTCGACTCAGGCCGCGGAGGTATTATAGAGTCGAATTCCAGTGTGTAAATGTGAGCACTCGACGCGTCCGTCAAGGCATGTTCATCGTACATGCAGGCACGGATATGTTTCTGGTAGTGCGTAGCAGATGTGTTGCCAGGCCTTATTCAGGTCTTATCTTCATGCTGCAAGCGCGGCATCCGAATTTTTTCATCGCGGAGATGATTCGGGTGACCCAGGAGACGCAGTCTCTTTTTAGGGAAAATATGAGGCGGAGTCGCCATAGCATTCGAGTGTGGATGTTATCAACACACAATAGAATGTACTAGGAAGAAAATAATCATAGGGTGCACGACCAGCGCTCCCTATGGGAGTAGCCCTCGAGTGCCTGGTTGAGTCGAAGACTCAGGCAGGGACTAAATAACTTTTGCGACTGCTGTCGTCTTTTGTTGCTTGTTTCAGTCGAATATGCTTTCAGCGCTCCCTATGGGAATAACCCGAAACCCACAATCGAATCGTAGATTTGAGTGAAGGGTTTTCATAATGCTCGGATATCTTCACAAATTTCTTTGGGTGTGCATCCAATGCTCCCTATGGGAGTAGCCCCCGAGTCCTTAGTCGAATCGTGGATTCGAGTGAGGATTCAGAGCGTGTCACTCGAGGATCTTGTATATGCGCGACCAGCGCTCCAGTTTGGAGTAGCCCCCGAGTTTCTAGCGAAGTCGTAGACTCGGGCAGAGACTCGAGCCTTGTATCTTGCAGTTGCAGTCGACAATCACATGACGAGAAACCACTGAACCGGAAGTGCATCGAGTCAGCGTCTCATGTATAAGGAGCTTGAATCGACGATGCAGTTGGAGTCGACACAATCACTTATGTCGGGTGCGTCGCTAGCACCGCGTCTTTGTAGCATCAAGCGATGTAACCATCCGAAGAGGAACTCGACTCAGGTCTTGAGTATATGGTGTAGTTAGTTGTTTTGTCGACTCATGTTGAAGGACCCGATAGAATAGCTCGATGCAGTCGATGTTCTAGTAGGTTGCAGAAAACATGAAGAATTGTGAAGTACTTGTATCTTGTAAAGAATAGTTGCATGTGGATTGTAAAGTAAGATTCTGGTGCTAATCGAGTCGACACTTTTGTACTGCATGCTAGGCCTTTTCGTTAGCCTGATTACCCTTAGTCTCAGTACCTTGCCGAGGTACTCAGAGTTCAAGGATTCGATGATCAGGCAGAATCAGCTACTCGGGCTGTCGCGTATGAGGTGCTCGAGTGCATTGAGTCGACGAAACATTAGGTTACTCGAAGAGGGCGTAGCCCCCGAGTGTTTCGAGTGCGATTAAAGTAAGAAAGAAATCAACTCGAAGTAGAGAACTTAGCTTTATGGGCAGTTGTCGTGAATGAAATCGATGTGGCTGCGGAGCGATGCAATAACGATACGCATGGTGGAGTGGAAGATTGTAATGGGTTGCCGTTGCCGAAGGAGGTAGCATCTCGCCGGAGTCGAAGGCCACAATGCGTCGCCGCAGCCAAAGACCGCAACAGGTCACGTGATGGAGTCGAAGACTCGGTAGGTCGGCAGAGTCGAAGATTGCAGTGAGTTATCGAAGTCGAAGACCGTGGCGGGTCGCCGAAGCGGAGGGAGCCCCCGAGCGCCCGAGTCGCTGGAGTTGAAGATCGCATTGGGTCGCCAGAGTCGAAGACTGCAGCAAGTCGTGGTAACTGAAGACCGAAGTGGGTCGCCGCAGCCGAAGGAGGCAACAGCCTCACAGCGGAGTCGGCGGAGCCCCCGAGTGTAGATTCGATGTGGTCGATATAGTTGAGGCAGCATCCGAGAGCCAATACGGTGGACCGGAGTCGACGCGGCAGCGGGTCGCCGATGCCGATGGTGGTAGCGAGTTCCCGTAGCCGATGACGGCAGCGTATCACAGGAGTTGAAGACCGCAGCAAGTTTCTGATGTCGAAGGAGCCCCCGAGTCGCTGAATCCAAAAACCGCAGCGGGTCGCTGGAGTCAAAAGTTGTAGCGAGTCGCACGGCGGAATCGACGAAGCCCCGTGACGTAGAGTCAGCGGACGGACGGAGTTGTCACAGCATGGTCGTCAGATTTTTTGTTTGGAGGGAGTCGACAAGGCGGCGAATGGAACGATGAGTTGAATGTCCACGCGCTCGGACGTCGAGGTGTCCGACATTCCACACATTGCTTCATTGCATTGTGGTTTCTTGTACTTGCACACACAAACGATCAGAAAATAAGATAGAATATAATAATTAAAGTAAGCTTGGGTGAAGAGATTATTTTATGCTCATCCGATTCATGTGTATTGTATTGGTCTTTTCCCATAGCTGCTTTGATCCAAATTAATAGCCCGTCTTGGTAATTTAGCAACATGATCCCATGTTTTTAGATTTTTTCCTTCGACTCCTAGACCAACGGCCACGACAGGTGCATGGACACGCGCTGTGATTCTTCGAATCGACATCTGCATGTGCGTACGTGCGTTGCGATTGTTGGCATCTAGACCGGATTGATGGACCTTCCCTTGTTGGCCAAGAGGAAATTGACCAGGTTGTGCGGAACTCACGTAGTTCATTGCTGCCTCCAGATCGAAATCAAATCGATCAAAGTCCTGCACAGACACGACGCCGCGATGAAGACACTGCCCTTGTTGATTGAGGTTAACGCTATCGGCCAGATGCGATATGGCCGTCTTCAAAGGCTACGAGGGATCCTGCCCAGATCCGTGCTTGAACTGTCGTTGTATTTGTCAGCGAGTCATAGATTGCGGGTGATAGGGCCATCGAGATCGCAACATCAGCGCTCCCAGTTCCTACAGACGGCGCCAATTGACGAGGGTTTAACTCATCAATGCCCATTGTTATGGACTTGGGTTTTGGAGAAGATAGGAGCGCTGGAGATCTTGGTATGGCTAGAAAACAAGCACACAGGGACGCAAGTTTACCCAGGTTCAGGCCTCGTAGAGGACCCTACTCCTGCTTGTCTGCTCTTGATTGATGATGATCCGAAGGATTACAATGTCGCTGATGGCGGCGTATGCGCAGATTAGATCTGGCGTATATGCGAGAGATCGATGTCTAGATCTATTGTCTATTGTGGCGATGTCGTAGATCTGTCTATTGTCGGAGTCGCGGTTGAAAGATTACCTTCTCGTTGGACCCTCCTAGCCTTTATATATGGGGAGGCTAGGTCTCAGGTACCAATATGAGTTGGTTACAAGTTAGATTAGAACTCTAGTGTTGAGCTTTCCTTGCCTTGTGCGTTTGGGAGTCCATGTCCATATGAGCTTCATACCACTCGAACCGTCATAGGCGTCATGGACCTTGGCAATTTGTCGAGTGGGCCTTCTGTTTGAGCCGCACCAGGTAGGCTGTAGTTGAGTGCCTATTGGGCATACCCATGTCAAGGAGGGAGTAGTTCTCTCTCGAGGCTAAGGGTTCTACCGGTAGATATGTGTTCATCTCTGTCTCTATGCATGATCTTATTGAGATCATGAGCTTGTAATCTATAGATCTACCTTGCTACTCAAGTGCTTTAATAGATCTCTGCTCTCCCCATGTGTGTGAAAGTGACAGCGTGCACACCATGGTGGCACTTAGGCTAGAGATTACAAATACTTGTTGTGAGTTATATTTGGAGTTGGATGTCTTTATGAAATTGTGGTGTTTGTTGGACTCATCTGGTACTCAAGGTGACAGTGTGGGGTTATCTAGATGGAAAAGATGAACTTTGAGGTGTGCTGTTATACCCCTACCATCAATTAGAGTGTTCAACCGGAGAGTAGTTCAGCGTAGTATCATAAAGAGAAGATATTTATATGAAAGTGTTCACTAGTGAAAGTATGATCCCTAGGCCTTGTTTCTAAGCACTGAAACACCGTTTGCAACTAGATCTGTTACATGTTTGCTTGCTTCCATCTTTATTTCAGTTTGCCTTTAGTCTCTTCCACGCCATCAAAGTATTTTCTAGCACCATTATCTTATATCCATACCACTTGTATTTCACTATCTCTTCGCCGAACTAGTGCACCTATACACCTGACAAGTGTATTGGGTGTGTTGGGGACACAAGAGACTTCTTGTATCTTGATTGCAGGGTTGCTTGACAGGGAATACCTTTGACCACCTCCTCCCTGAGTTCGATAAACCTTGGGTGATCCACTTAAGGGAAAACTTGCTGCTGTTCTACAAACCTCTGCACTTGGAGGCCCAACAACTATCTACAAGAATAGAAGTGCGTAGACATCAAGCTATTTTCTGACACCGTTGCCGGGGAGGTAAGGTAAAAGGTATTCACACCGGAGGATTAAATAAGAAGAACCTCCCACGGCAAACGCCTATTTTCTGGCGCCGTTGCCGGGGAGGTAAGGTAAAAGGTACTCACATCCTCCGGTGTGAGTGCTCGAAGTTATTTCCTTTAGATTCTGCAATTATATCTTTTTGTTTCTTGTTTTCACTAGTTAGGCTTAATGGAAAACAACAACAAAATAGAGAGATTTATAGTATTTATCTTGAGTTAGGACATGAAGTGTTTGAAGAGAAAATTAAAAAACCTATGGAACTTTATTTGCATGCTAATAGCAATGTTGTTAGTATGAATTCTTTGAACACCATTATTAGTAATGCTATGGAAAAGTCTAAGCTTGGGTAAGCTAGTTTTGATGAGCATGATATTTTTAGTCCCCCAAGCACGAAGGAGAAAATTTACTTTGATGATACTATACCTCCAATATATGATGATTACAATGATGAATATGATATTTTCAGTCCACCTACTATTGAGGAGAAAATTAATTATGATTACAATATGCCTCCTATATTTGATGATTATGGTGATGAGAATAATAATGATAGCTATTTTGTTGAATTTGCTCCCACCACAATTACTAAGAATTACTACGCTTATGTGGAAAGTAATAATCATTTTATGCATGTGGCTCATGATAAGAATGTTTTTATGCGATAGTTATATTGTTAATTTTATTCATGATGCTACTAAAAGTTATTATGAGAGAGGGAAACATGGTTTTATGCATCTCAATAATATTAAGTTTCCCCTCTTTATGTTGAAAGTCTTGAATTTGCACTTGTTATGCTTTCCTATGCTTGTTGCTTTGTGCTTTCATGACTTGTTTCTTTACAAAATTCCTATGCATAGGAAGTGGGTTAGACTTAAATGTGTTTTGAATTTGTTTCTTGATGCTCTCTTTTACTTCAATTCATATTTCCTATGTGAGCATCTTCTCAAACTATCATGCCTAACTTAAAGGCGTTAAAGAAAAGTACTTATTGGGAGATAACCCAAAAGTTTTAGATGAGTCTTGGAAGTTATTACTTCTATAATAACCGCTCCTTATCCTTTTTATTTGCTTTTTGTGCCAAGAGTAACCTCTAATGAGAGAGAAGTAATGCTTGGGAAAGTTGTTGTCCCGAAACAGATTTCTGTTCTTCACCGTAAAAATTCGTGTAAAATCTCTGTATGTCCTTTTGAGGCGTGCATTTTTGTGCTTCTGACCCAGGTTGTTATCTACTTTCGTTAGTTCAACACTTTTTGATTTGAGCAATACAAGGTCTTCGAAAAAAATCGTCTTTACCTGCTGGTCTGTTTTGACAGATTTCTGCCATTATTTGCATTTGCTTCTTGTTGGTTCCTTTTTGAGTTCTTTTGGGGAATTGAGTTTTTAAGGGAAGTTCTACAGTAGCTAGTGTTTTAATGGAAGTTTTATTGGTGTTGGAACTGAACCTTTAAGACTTATTATCTTGAGTGCACTAATGTTGCTAATAAAGATTGTGTGAAGTTTTGTATGAAGGAAAAATTTCAGGTGTATGGAAGGAATGAGTAATGAGATGAAGGATGGACTAAATCTCAAGCTTGGGGATGCCACGCGTGTCACCCCAAGAAATATCCAAGCAGGACAAGCGTCAAAGCTTGGGGATGCCCAAGGCATCCCCTTCTTCATCAATAAAAATCCTAGGTTTCTTCCAAACCCTTCATTTTTATTGTTTCATGCACAGTTGTGTTGTTCTTGGAGCATCTTCTTTTTCATTTTTGTTTTGGTTTTTTGTTTGCTTGGTTTTCTTAGTTTTCTGAATAAATTGGTTGGACCCCCTCTTTCATACATTGGTTTTCAAATAGTTTGGTTTGGATTGGAAAAGAGTAGGAAACTTCATGCTTAAGTGGTAAAGAGAGCTTGTTTTTGACTATGGCCTATGCTTTGTCATGCCATGCTTGATATTGTTTTGGCTTTATGCTTAGTATTCTTTGCTATAGCAT
Organism: Avena sativa; assembly: GCA_916181665.1. NCBI lineage: Eukaryota > Viridiplantae > Streptophyta > Magnoliopsida > Poales > Poaceae > Avena > Avena sativa. Next base: position 617,877,214 of record OV702288.1, on the reverse strand, counting down.
GACTTGTTATAAACAATTGAGATTGCTTAATGTGCCTTGGATTAATCATGCGTTGTTTTAGCATATTAAAGCATAGTATAGTGGTATTCTCCTTTGATGATTTATTTGGGTTGACTTGGCGCATGCTCACACCATGTTATGACTATCTCAAGTCACCATAGCCTTTATGATCCTTTAGTTTTGAACTTGTAGTATCACTTTATGCTTTGCTCAATGATGTCTTGTCGCTCTGCATGATTATGGCCATTATTGCTCTCTTAGTTTGTCGCTCCCAGTCTTTTGCTAGCCTCCGCAACCAAGTATGAGTTCAACTCATGCATCCAACTCCCTAAACCAAGTTATTCCAAAGAGTCCACCATACCTACCTAATAGCATATGCTATTCCAAGTACGTTCATGTGTTTTTACCTTCCAAATTAAACTTGTTATGAGAAAACTAGTGATTAAAGCTCTCAGGAACTTGATGGCACGCTTTACTTTTCTCGCCCTTAATAAACTTGAACCATTGTGTCATCTATGTTGTATATGCTTGCACTTATTTGTTGGGGATTAGCAGAACCATGCTATCATGGGGAACACTTTCAACATTGCACTTGGTACTTGTACCTAATTGATATCATGCTCTTTTGTCTATGGATGTCGTCTGTGTGAAATGAAAGGGGAGCTTGTAAGTCCATGGACTTATGTATATGTGTTAGAGAAACGCCTGGGCCGCTGGTCTAATCCATGCTGACATGGTGGATACTTGCAGCGTAACCATAATGAGTTGTCTATGAAGCATTCTTCTTATAAAAAAAAGTCCTATATTGAGAAAAAAGAGAAAAGAGAAAAAAAAAGAGATTATGAAAAGAGGAAAGAGAGAAAAAAAAGCACCATATTCCCATGGTAAATAAGAAGATTGCTGAGATGCTCGTTGTCTGCTTGCCTTGTCATTTTGATATGGGGATTCTTCTGTATCGTCGGGCAAGGGGTACCCCGTTGGCGGTTCTCTATGATACACATGTACTTACGATGACAAGAACTTACCGGTGACTAAACTTGAGTAGCATGAAAAGCGGCCCTCGTATTCAAGGGACATGAGATTTCTAACTTATACCTCGTCAAGCATGTACACCATAGTTTGTTCACTTTAACCTTAATCACTTCAAGATGCTTATGATAGGGGCAATGAGAGCTGGAAGCTATTAAGTACCATAATTTTTGGAAGTTCTTTATGAAACTTGAATCTCTGCTTCCTTCTATGAAGGCCTTTCTTCCACTTATATATTGAGTCTCCACCTTCTACCTTTATGCACCTACTTTGAGAGCATAGTGGCCATTCTTAGTTCTATGTGCATTGTCCCAAGACTTGTTGATTGATGCATAGCTTTGATATTGCTTGTTCAAAACCATTTGTATCTAGTCACTCTTATGAACTTTGAAGGTGTCCTATGCATTTATGTTTGCTACTCTATGAGGGACAAGCTGAATGCCACTATGCTATGTTTTCTTTATGTGAAACAAACAAACGTCTTGCAAAGCATTGTTATTCATGAATCTTTTGTTTGTGTCTTTTCATGGTGCAACATAGTTGCTTTGCCTTATTGTTAGAACTTTGTATTTCATGTTATGATTGAAGTACTATGATCCCAGCTATCAATGTTTTACAAATACTTTGATCAAGTTTATGATGGTGCATGTCACCTCAAAAATTATTCTTTCTTTTTATCACTTACCTACTCGAGGACGAGCAGGAGTTAAGCTTGGGGATGTTGATACGTTGCTAACGTATCCATAATCTTTGATGTTCCATGCTTGGTTTTATCTACTTTCTTGTGTTTTGTTCCAACTTTGGAGTATTTCTATACACTTTCTTGAGATAACCTATTAACAAGATGCCACAGTGCCAGTTGCCTGTTTTATTCTGTTTTTGGTTCTAGGAAAGTCAGAAAATGAATATTCTCGGAATTGGACGGGACAAAAGCCAAAGTGCCTATATTTCCGGAAGACATCTGGAGCCAGAATACGAGACGGAGGAGGGCCAGGGCCTGGCCACACCCCCCAGGCACGGGTACCCCCAAGTCGCACCAGGGCATGGTGTGGGCCCCCTGGCTGTCCAGCGACCTTGCCTCCTTCGCCTATATATTCCTCCCGAGGCAAAAACCCTAAATAATGAATCAGAAATCCATGAAAAGTTCCGCAGCACCGCCGCCACCGAAGGGGAGATTCGGGGAACAGAAAGTCTTTGTTCCGGCACCCTGCCGGGACGGGGAAGTGCCCCCGGAGCCATCTCCATCGATCTCCTCCACCATATCCATCACCGTTGCTGATTCCCATGATGAGGAGGGAGTAGTTCTCTCTCGAGACTAAGGGTTCTACTGGTAGCTATGTGTTCATCTCTCTCTCTATGCATGATCATATTGTGATCATGAGATTTGTAATCAAGTAGATCTACCTTGCTACTCAAGTGCTTTAATAGATCTCTGCTCTCCCCATGTGTGTGAAAGTGATAGCGTGCACACCATGGTGACATTTAGGCTAGAGATTACAAATACTTGTTATGAGTTATATTTGGAGTTGGATGTCTTTATGAAATTGTGGTGTTTGTTGGACCCATCTAGTGCTCAAGGTGACAGCGTGGGGTTATCTAGATGGAAAGGCTAACTTTGAGGTGTGCTGTTATAGCCCTACCATGGATTAGAGTGTCCAACCGGAGAGTAGTTCAGCGTAGTATCATAAAGAAGAATATATTTATATGGGAGTGTTCACTAGTGAAATTATGATCCCTAGGCCTTGTTTCTAAGCACTGAAACACAGTTTGCTATTAGATCTATTACATGTTTGCTTGCTTCTATCTTTATTTCAGTTTTACTTTAGTCTTTTCCACGCCATCAAGCTATTTTCTATCACTGTTACCACTTATACTTATCTATACCACTTGTATTTCACTATCTCTTCACCGAACTAGTGCACCTATACACCTGACAAGTGTATTGGGTGTGTTGGGGACACAAGAGACTTCTTGTATCTTGATTGGATGGTTGCTTGAGAGGGGATACCTTTGACCACTTCCTTCCTGAGTTCGATAAACCTTGGGTGATCCACTTAAGGGAAAACTTGCTGCTATTCTACAAACCTCTGCACTTGGAGGCCCAACAACTGTCTGCAAGAATAGAAGTGCGTAGACATCAAGATACGCCACAAAAACACATCTACCAATGTCGGAGCTGAAAACTATCCCCATTACCTAGCCATTTGCTGTGTGGTGCCTAGATATGGTAGGGCCATTTAAGCTGGCCAAAGTAGGGATGGCCCATATCCTAGTTATGGTTGACAAGTTCACCAAATGGATTGAGGTGAAACCAATTCGGAAATGTGATGGGGAAACAGCAGTAAGATTCCTCAAGGATATTATCCTAAGATATGGCTATCCCCATAGCATCATAACAGACAATGGTACAAATTTCGCTGAAGGAGCATTTGCGAGATTCTGCCAAGAAAAGAAGATCCGGTTAGACGTCGCCTCAGTCGCCACCCCGCATCGAACGGGCAAGTGGAAAGATCCAATGGACTGGTATTGTCCGGGATAAAACCCCGGCTCATAGAGGCACTGCAAAGATCAGCGGGGTGCTGGATAGAAGAATTACTAGCAGTACTGTGGAGTTTAAGAACAACTCTGAATCGATCAACAGGCTATACACCATTCTTTCTGGTATATGGGGTAGAAGTTGTATTACCAGCCGACATAGAGCATGATTCGCCAAGAGTCACCCAATACACAGAGGCCGAAGTGCACGAGGCCCGGCAAAATGATGTTGATCTGCTAGAAGAAGCGAGAGAACTGACCTTGTCCAGATCTGCCATATATCAGCAAAATCTCCGATGCTATCATAGCCAGAAAGTAAACCCCTGAGTCTTCCGGGAAGGTGATTTGGTACTACGGCTAATACAACGCACTGCTGGCATGCATAAGTTATCCCCACCATGGGAAGGACCTTTCATTGTGAGCAAAGCCTTGTGCAATGACTCCTAATCTTATTGATGCACAGCCCTAGGAAAAGAACAAGGTGGACAGGTCCGGAGAGGAATCCAAACGACCGTGGAACGTAGCACTGCTTCATCCTTTCTACACCTAAGAGGTGAATGTATCCGAGCTACTCATACGTTGGTATGTATGTCGGCGATGAGCTTATCAATAAAAACTTTGCCACCCCGAGCAGAGACTCGGGGACTGCTATAATGCTTTTCTCGTTTTCGTATTTTTATGTCGGTCGGGTTAAGTCGCTTACACCTTAGTTGGAGTAGTAATGTGTAAGCACCAAAAACCTAACTCTTCGACTTTGCTGCTGTCCAACATGAATTGGCTTCATGGCAAGCAAGAGAACAAGTTTGGAATGGGAAAGCACATGAAAAACGACTAAGGGAAAGAACTTAAGTGGGACGACATTGGTTTTTTAACTAACCTTTAGTTTGTTCGAATCACTAAAATGCCGGATCATTTTGAGCTAATCTCAAGGTTTCAAGTATTGTTAAGTCAATTTTTTGAACCTCGGACTCGTAAGTCAAAAAACCGAATCAAGGTAGACGCGAACCAAGTCAAAAATTGGGGGAACAAGAAAACAGAACTCGAGGACTTCGCCCATGATAATCCAACAATAGAACTTAGTTCAGAACATCAAATTGTAGCACAACCAAACTTAAGTATTTAAATACAGCTACGCCCGACATTCCGGGGATCTGATAAATATGGCAAGTGTTTTTCAAGGAGAAGGAGCAGCAGACGAATCATCCATCAAGGAAGGAAGTACTTCGGAGTGTGGGGGAGGGGCGCTAGCCTCGGCTTCGTCCTCTGGGTTAACCTTGCTAACCTCCTGGTCTTCAGCCTTGTCGCCCAGTTCGGAGCCCTCGCTTCCACTCCCTCCCTCTTCATCTTTAGAGACAATTTCTTCTTCTTCAACAACATTGAGATAACTCGGCCCCTCATTCCAAGCATGTCAGAAGGAGTACTCGATGAGATTGTTGGCATAGGCTTGGCGGCACGCGATCCACTCCGGATCCTTGCACCACTTAGACCCGGTGCGCATGCGAGTGAGCAATCCAAGATCAATTCATTTGTACCATGAGAGAGAAAATTTCAACGCAATATCGGCCCCAGTCCGTGCAGCAGATTCACGCCACAGATGCAGCTGCGTGTCACACTCCATTAACTTGGCTATGAAAGCCAAGCCTTTCTTTGGTATGGTTTCACTAGGCCAGAGGCAGCTGAACATCTGTGTTGCCACTGGGATAATATCCGTGCCGTGATTCTTCACTACTTCAAGATGAGCGGTGAGACTCGCCAGAAAATCCTTCATAGTATACTGGATTGGCTCGGCGCCAGCGGCAGCAAGAATACCATGCTGTTCACGGGACTGGCGTACGGTAGGAGCTCCAAGCGTATCGCTCTCTGGAAATTTGCCTAAGGATGAGAAGAAAAATAGTGAACAAAAGGACCAAATCCGGAGGAAAGAAAATCAAGCAAGGGCAGAAAACTCACGTGCGATCTGGAAGAGGAGTCGCTGAAGCTCGGAATCAACGTCGGCACTACAGGCCTAGAGTTTCTCGTATTCGGTGGTAACCGTCGTAAGCTTGACGTCGGCTTCCTCCAATAGGCTCTTATCCTTGGAGATTTGCGTGGTTAAACGCTCTTTCTCCTTGGCAAACTCCTGGTCGGCCTTCTCCAACTCGGACTTATGGAAGTTCTTAAGCCTCTGGATTTCGGCATTTAGCCGAGTGATCTCCGAGTCCTGGTGTTGGAGCCGAGCTATCTCTTCATCTTTTTTCTTCAGCTCAGCCTCATGCTTCCCTGCTTGTTCGAGGAAATGAGTCATCATTTCAGGCATGGTGACGCTATCCTCGAGAGCAACTACAATAGCATAATGATCCGGAGGACCCAAGGTATGAGTGTCCACCGGATAAAGGAAAGAAAATACAATGATCATGTGGAGGGGATAAATTTACCTTGGATTTCAGCAAGGTTTTTCCGCATGATTATGTTCTCAGCTTCAACCTCGGTTGCATGATTTGGACAACAAATTAATATGGATCCTGAGAAGATTCGAGTAAATCCGAAAGAGGAAGAATGGAAAATTACCCCTCTTCTGATACTCCACCAGACTTTACCATATCGCGTGAATGTCTTTGTAGGAGCCTAGCAGGCGCTCGAACTTAGCGGATCGGCGGTTAGTGGTAATCTGAATGTTGTGGTGGTGTCATGGCAGATGCCATGGATAGGCTAAAGGTGGGGACTAATAGCACTAGGGGAATCCAGGGAGGGATAGTGAGGTGATTCCTCACACAGAAGTTTTGTATTCGATTCACTTCCAAGGTTACAAGTGCTCCTAGAGCTGTATTGGGGAGAGGAGGAAGAAGGGACCCTCTTACTCTCACCACCGGCTAACCCGTACAAGACCAACTAGAGATCAACCAGTAGAACCTAACCTCTTCTATAGAGGCCCTAGCCCTCCTTATATAGGGGTGGCTAGGTCTCCACTTAGGGCATACGTGGAGGCATATTCCAGGGAATATGCCTCCTCCCAAAATAGCAAGCCGACCGGGGTGCTTTTCCCCGCGTCACCCATGCAGAGGCTACGTGAGCCTCTGCGGCGCCTGCGTCAGCCAACACGGGCGTCGTCACCCTTGTCGGCCATGCCTCGGTGGTCCTGCCCCTGTCCGCTTCGCCCATGCAGTGCGTACCGGGGTTACTTTTGACCAGCGAGATTCCTTCCTTCTGCTAGAACCTTGCTATGACCCGGATCATAGAGGATCTAGTCACACCTATTCCTGCATACAAGTTAGATTCATCTATCCGGCTCACTGCTTAAGTCGGATGAGACTCAGTTAGGTGGACACCCCCTGGTCCGGGTTACCCCGAGATTCGGCCTGCCTTGAGGTAACTCGGCCATCATTCGCTTTGACCTTGCCGTACCTCGGCTAACTCGGCCTTTATACCCCGACGTGACCCTACCCGGGGGTATCCCCCCAACATTAGTCCCTGAAGCTGGTGCGGTCTTAGTTGCCTTAGCCGCTAAGGCCACAGCAGGTTCAATGCCACCGAGCTTTGTGATCCTTCTCCGAGTTTCCTCCTTATCTCGGATTCCTCGGATTTACCTTCCCTTGGCACATTCCAAGTTTTCTCTCGTTGGCCGGGTTACCACCTTATCTTGGATCCCATGGATTTACTTTCCCTTGGCACATTCCAAGTTTTCACTTGTTGGCCGGGTCACCACGTTCTCATCCGGGTTGCTTTTCCTTCTCTCGTACGATTCCCCACGTGGAAGCTAATCATTAGATTGCCTCATTTTAAGGGCCAGCCACAGTAACCGCTGCAGTAATTGTCAGTTATCACTGTGGCGCACGTCACGTCTGGCCTGCCTCCTCGTTAACTGCATCAATGCGTCACGTCATGGGATTTGCTACACCTTGTGGTCTTCCGTGTGGCTCTTTGCTGATTGTCCCATCTAGTTTATACACGGCCACACCGTGTGGCACATCTGCACAGTACGATCCCACTTCCTCCTCGATGGAGCGATTACATAGGGGAGGGGTGCGCCCCTTGGGTTTTTTCCCACTTCTGCGCCCCTCTGCCTCTAGTTCTTCTTCTTCACCTTCTCCCGCGACAGCGCTGCCGCCACCGCGTATGAGTAGTAGCGTCGCCGCCGCACTGCATCCATACGCATCCGCATCGCCATCGCTGTTGCGCACCTAATCCGCCATGGGTCGCTGTCAATCTAGGCCGCTGCCCCCCACCGCCGCTAGCGCCAGCAAGGGCAGCGAACCGGAGATGACAGAAGAGGAGCTCGTCGTTGCTGAGCAGGAGATGGAGGAGGACACCGCGACGGCGGACCGCGGTGCATGGGTTGGCTCCTGGGTCTGCCAGGACGACCTGGACTGGCTCTACCGCACCAGGCGCATCCCCGCAGGCGTCACTGCGCGCCTCGCCTCTACCGAACTCACCCCCTCACCCAATCTGGGTGAGTTCGTTGTGTTCTTGTCACACTTCCAGCAGGGATTTGGTTTGCCAGTCAGCGATTTTTTCCACGATTGGTTGAACAACTATGAACTCCAGCCGCACCACCTTCCTGCCAACACCATCACTTCTCTCTCTGCTTTTGCCTCCACGATCGAAGGCTACACCGGATTATGGCCCACGAAGGAGCTATGGATCCGGTTTTTTGGCCTTCGTCGTAATGTAATTCCGAATGTAGATTTAGAGCCGGAGGATAAACAACTTACGCAGTTTGGCGCTGCGTCCATTTCACCCCGGAGGCTCTCCGTCTTTCCCCGGGTTATCGGGCTGGATTCCTGCAAAGGATGGGCCCGGACCTTCTTCTATGTTCGGAATGAAGGCACTGAGGATTTGATTTGGCTTCGCCCCTATGCTCCGGGTCCTCCTAACCCGGAGTTATGGGACGTTGTCCCCAAGAAGCCCACAGTCTTGGCCAACCAGGTCAATAAAAGGTTCGTGGAGCTGAAGGAGCTCGGGTTGCGCAACAAGGACACCATGATCACATTCGTCCGCAACCGGATCTCCCCTCTCCAGAAGCGCACTCACAAGGTGTGCCACATGAGCTGGGGCCACGACCCCAACCGGACCTCGTCTATCGAGCTGAGCAACACAGAAATTTATCGCCGGGTCAAGGCCCTCTTCACCACCCACAAGGACTTCTCCTCTGAGTGGACGTGGGGAATTGAGCACTATTGCCAGGATAGGCTTCCTCCCGTGGTAAGCTTTGTGCCACATACGCTCTCCAAATCAGATCTTATATCAGTTGTTGTTGTATTTTAACTCTGTTGTCTTTTTTTCTTCTTTAGCAATTCCTTCAGCAGACTATCGAGGATGGCACCGACCCTACCCTCAAATGTGCGCCTGACCGGGAGAGCTCGGCTGAGGAAGAACCGGACCAGGAGATGTTCCTCCCAATGTCCGACGCGACCAAGCGACCCACCGGTAAACTCTCTTCTATTAGAGATTGGCCCGACGATGAAGATGACTCGGATATTGAGGTGATGGAAGCATTTGACGCTGTCCCCCTTTCTTATGCTTTTCCGACATCAGCTAACCCCGGTGGGCAGATCCATGAGGACCCTCCCCTTGCCGTGGGTGACCCTGTTCCGGTTGCGCCGAAGAAGAAAAGGGAAGCCACATCCACTTCATCCTCCGGACCTTCTCAGCCAACCAAAAGGCAAAAGAAGTCCGGGGATAAGACTGCCTCCAAGCCTGCAACCAAGGCCCCAGCACGAAGGCTCGGAAGCCCAAGGAGCCGCTGACCTCGGATGCGTAAGCCTCTTTTTCCCTCTACCATTTACTTGTTCTTGCATCGTTATAGTTTCTCATCTGACATTATCTGATTCGGCAGAGCTACGGTGGAGGTCCCCCAGAGTGGATCTAGCATCGTTTCGCTGCTCTGACTCAGCCCTTCTCCCCCTCGTGGCGACGATTCACACCCGCTGAGCCCTATTCCGGAGGGTTCAGCGGCTGCTCCGGGTTCCAGCCCACCTCGTCAGGAGGGGGGCAACCTCGGAGCGGGGGAGATGGACCCAGCCGAGGCAGCGGCATCCACCACTTCGGCTCCGCCGCAACCAGCTACTACCGAGTCTACTTCAGTACCTCCTCCGAAGAAGAAAATAGCACCAGCACCAACTCCAGCGCCAGCAGCCAAAGAATCAACGCCAAGCCCCTCCGCCTCGTCCGAGTCTTCTCAGTCTCGGCAAGAAAGCACCTAGGCAGCTCCCAAGGGTAAATCTACTGCAACCACTTCCTCCTCTCAGCAGCCCAAAGGCAAGAAGGCCCCTGACGCCACCAGGGCAGCATCCGTTGAGTCTGGACAGCGGACTCTCGCGTCCATGCTTGCCAAGAAGCCTCCAGCACCGAAGGACGCCCCTGCCAAGCCAGCTAATGCGCAACAACTTGTTCTGCACACCAACCTGGCCCTTGCTCAGGTTGAGAGGAGGGAAGCACATGCCAAGGGCTTGGTGGCACCCCACATGCTCAACGGTGAGCGATATCCTCCGACCTTGATCGAGTTTATGAACAACTGGAACAAGGCGGAGTTCGTATACAACGACGATCTCCCGGAGAAGTTCAGTCCCGCCAAGTTCTCTGCTCAGATGAACACAGCCGCTAAGGCAATTAACCTCGCGAGTCGGATGATGGAGGTACGTTACTTCACCTTTTCCTTAGCATGCTGTAGATATTAGTGATATAACCATTAGTTCCCGAGCCTCCGGGGGAGTAACTTGTTACTCGGCCAGATGCTTCTTAGAAAACTAACGTAGCTCCTTGACAATTTCAATATGCACACACCTAGAGCCGGGTTAAGTTCCACTTGGCCCGGATCTTGTACATTTCAAATATGCACACACCTAGAGCCGGGTTAAGTTCCGCTTGGCCCGGATCTTGTACACTTCAAATATGCACACACCTAGAGCCGGGTTAAGTTCCTCTTGGCCTGGATCTTGTACACTTCGAATATGCACACACCTAGAGTCGGGTTAAGTTCCGCTTGGCCCGGTTCTTGTACACTTCGAATATGCACACACCTAGATCCGGGTTAAGTTCCGCTTGGCCCGGATCTTATGCACTTCGAATATGCACACACCTAGAGACGGGTTAAGTTCCACTTGGCCCGGATCTTGTACACTTCGAATATGCACACACCTAGAGCCGGGTTAAGTTCCGCTTGGTCCGGATCTTGTACACTTAGAATATGCACACACCTAGAGCCGGGTTAAGTTCCGCTTGGCTCGGATCTTGTACACTTCGAATATGCACACACCTAGAGTCGGGTTAAGTTCCACTTGGCCCAGATCTTGTACGCTTCGAATATGCACAAGGCTTAAGCTAATTTTTTGTACTCTTTTCAGGTGACCACCAACCGCCGGAGCGCTGAGTTCCAGCGTCTCCTGGACACTCACAAAATGCTGCTCGCAAAGCGCAATGCACATCTCGCTGAGCACGAGAAAAGGGGTAAGTTCTCTTCTTCACATTTTTCTGTTTCCTTCATCTTTTTCTGCCGAACTAATCCGTCATTCGGTTTTCGCAGCTGGGGTGGAGGCTGAGAACAAGCTTATGAGGAAGAATCTGGATCAGATTAAGGGTAAGTTACTGTTGTCCGACCTTTCTTTTCTTTCTATCTCATTTTCTCCTTGGCTCGGCGAACATTCATACCTCGGCTTTGCCGGGTTAACAAACTATTTCAGTATCGCTGGAAGATAGTGTGCCCGTGCCTGATATGATGCTGCATTTTCTCGAACAAGCAGGGCAGCATCAGGCCGAGCTCAAGAAGAAAGACGATGAGCTTGCTCTTCTACGAACCAAGGATGACAAGATTGCCAAGTTAAAGGCAGAAATGAAGAAGCTGAAAGCACAGCACCAAACCAAGCTTGAAAAGGCTGGCCAGGACTACACCGAAGAGCACGAGCGCCTTAATCTCCAAATTGCCAAGGACCGAGAACTTCTCCAGGAGGCCCACATCAAGCTTGAGTCGGCGAACGCTGAACTTGTGCAGCTTCGCAAAAGACGTGATGATTGTACCAAGGAATTGACCCGGATCCACAGCCATATTTTATGTAAGTTCCTTTCCCCTATCCGTCATATTTCTCTGGGTTACTTCACATGTCTTTTCATTTCTTGTTTCTCTTGTCTCGTTTTCAGGAAAATTTCTAGAGGGCACTACCATTGCGAGCGCCGCCGTTGCCAATTTCCGCCGAAATAGGGGTACTCCCGTTGCTCCTGACGGTGAAGACATTCCCTATGACATGGAGGACCTGTTGGTCAGCCTGTCATCTCACGTGGAAATCATCAAGAACTATGGCAAGGATCTCCTTGACGTTGCAGTCCGAATCTTCAACATGTTCTGGCCTGGCGAAGACTCTCCGGAGAGAACGGCAATCCTCGCTGGAAAGCTGATGGAAATTGAGACCCAGCTCGACCTTTGGAGGGAGTCCGCTGGACGTGCCGCAGCTGAGACCGTTCTTCACCACATACTCATGTGGTACGAGAAGATCGACCTCAAACTCCTGACGCGCCTGCGCACCGGATCCAAGTGGTCCAATGACCCGGAGTGGGTAGCTCGGCGCCAGGCTTGCACCCATAGCCTTATTGAATATGCTCCCATTCATGAATGGACTGAGGGTCTGAGCTTCCTGGAAGCCGCTGGTGATGAAAATTCTAAGAACGTGGAAGATGGCTCGGACGAGGGTGAAGAGGACGATGCCTCGGATATCGAAGAAGGCGAAGATGACGCCGAACTTCCTTCTCCTGCTGCTCCTTGAGTGAAAACACTTTAAAATTTATCAGATCCCCGGTATGCCGGGTGGAATTGTATCCAGTACACATGTGATATTTTGCTACTAAGTTTTTATGCCGGATCAACTTGGGCGTAACCCTCGAGTTTCATTTTCTTGTTCATCCAATCTTCTGGCTCGGTTCGTGTCTACCTTGATTTAGTTTTACGACTTACGAATCCGAGCTTCAAAAATCGTTTTAACAATACTTGGAAACTTTAGACTTAGCTCAAAATAATTCAGCATAATAATTTGAAAGTAAATACAAGGTTAGTCTGAAAAACAAATGTCGGCTCGATTAAGTTCTTTTCCTTAGTCGTTTTTCATGTGCTACGCAATTCCAAACTTGTTCTCTTGCTTGCCATGAAGCCAATTCTTGTTGGGCAGCAGCAAGTCGAAGAGTTGGGTTTTTGGTGCTCACACACTACTAATCCGAGTTAAGTAGAACAACTTACTCCAGCTGACGTATAAATAATGAAAGACAACAAATATTATTAAGGCAGTCCCCGAGTTACTGCTCGAGGTGCCAATATTTCATTGATAGGCTCAGCCGGCATACATACCGACATATGAGAAGACTCGAATACATACACTTCTCTGCTAAGTGTAGAAAGGACGAAGTAGAGCTACATTCCATGGATGCTTAGATTCCTCGCCGGACCTGTCCGCCTTGTTCTTTTCCTGTGGCTTTGCATCGATAAGATAATAAGAATCATTGTGCAGTGCTTTGCTCACAATGAATGGCCCTTCCCATGGGGGAGATAACTTATGCATGCCAGCAGTACGTTGTACCAACCGGAGCACCAAATCGCCTTCCCGGAAGACCCGGGGGCTTACTTTCCGGCTATGATAGCGTCGGAGATTTTGCTGATATATGGTAGATCTGGACAATGCCAATTCTCTCACTTCTTCCAGCAGATCAACATCATTTTGCCGGGCATCTTGCACTTCGGCTTCTGTGTATTGGGTGACCCTAGGCGAATCATGCTCTATCTCGGCTGGTAATACAGCTTCTGCCCCATATACCAGAAAAAAATGGTGTATAGCCTGTTGATCGATTCGGAGTTGTTCTTAAAATCCACATTACCGCTGGTAGTTCTTCTATCCAGCACCCCGCTGATCTTTGCAGCGGCTCAATGAGCCGGGGTTTTATCCCGGATAATACCAATCCGTTGGATCTTTCCACTTGTTCGTTCGATGCGGGGTGGGCTACCGAGGCAACGTCCAGCCGGATATTCTTATCCCGGCAGAATCGCAAGAATGCTCCTTCAGCAAAATTTGTGCCATTATCAGTTATGATACTGTGAGGATAACCGTATCTCAAGATAATGTCTTTGAGAATGTTACGGCCGTAGCTCCATCACATTTTCTTATAGGCTTCAGTTCAATCCATTTTGTAAACTTATCCACCATGACCAAAATGTGAGTCATATTCCCCCTTGCTGGTTTGAACGGGCCAACCATATCCAAACACCATAGGGCAAATGGCCACGTGATTGGTATGGTTTTGAGTTCCGACATAGGCATATGTGTCTTGGTAGCATTCCTCTGACAACCATTGCATTTTCTCACCAGATCTTCCACTTGTTCTAAGGCACTTGGCCAGTAGAATCCATGCCGGAAAGCTTTTGCCACCAAGGCTCGGGACGAGGCATGATGCCCTCACCTCCCTTGATGTATATCTCGGAGGATGTCAAGCCCTTCTTCTAGGTCAACGCATCGCTGGAGGACATTGGTCACACTCCGTTTGTATAGCTCGGAATTGATGATTGTGTATGCCTTTGCTCTCCTCTGAGTTTGCCTGGATAACACCTCCTCAGTGGGTAACGTTCCATCTTTCAGGAATTGAAATATAGGCAGTGCCCAAGCTGGTATTGCTCGCACAGGGAACACATCCTCATCAATTTCCATCTGATCCACCGGCATAACTTCAACCGGATCATGCTGAGCAGTCCCCGGGTCCTGCGAGGCAATCCCCGGGTTCGCTGAGGTAGTCCCCGGGTTTGCTGATGCAGTCCCCGGGTTTCGCGCACTACCTCCCATGTCAATGTCCATGGGCACAGCTCCGGATGCTGTATCTTCCGGGACATAGATTGAGTCGGTTCCTGGGGACGGCCTGATAGACAGTTTTCTGAGGTGTTCCAATGCTACACCCGGTGAAATTGCTTGTCAGGTTGATCCGATATTCGACAGCATGTCGGCAGCCTCATTTTCCACCCGGGGTACATGGTGAAATTCACATCCCTCAAAGTAACCAGATATCTCCTGCACATGAAATCTGTATAGAGCCATGTTTGGATCAAGGGCGTCCCACAATCCTGACACTTGCTGTATTACCAAATCCGAGTCGCCAAATCATAGTATCCGACGTATCCCAATCTCTTTTGCCACTTTGAGCCCATGCACAAGTGCTTCATACTCGGCGACATTGTTTGATGACGTGAAATGGATCTGCAGCACATATTTCAGTTGGTCCTTCTTTGGCGAGGTAAGCACAACTCCGGCGCCTAGCCCGGTTTTTGTTTTTGACCCGTCAAAATGCATCCTCCAGTAGTTCAGATCTGGTGGCGGTGGTTCATATTGTACCTCGGCCTAGTCCACAAAAAAGTCGGCCACAGCCTGAGACTTGATTGCTTCTCTTCTGTCATATTGTGGCGCATAAGGAGCTAGTTCAATTGCCCATTTTGCAATTCTTCCACTCGCATCTTTGTTACTCATTATCTCGGATATGGGAGCTTCACATATTACTTTGATGGGATGTTCCTCAAAGTAATGCTTTAACTTCTTAGCTGCCATATAGACACCATATGCCACCTTTTGATAGTGTGGGTAGTTCTGCTTTGAGGCAGATAATACCTCGCTCAGGTAATACACTGGCCTTTGCACCGACTTACCCTCTTCGTCGCGCTCTACCACAATCACTGCACTTACAACTCGGTTGGTTGCGGCTATGTAGAGCAACATTGGTTCCTTTGATAGTGAAGAGGCTAACACGGGTGCAGTGGCTAACATCTTCTTTAAGTGGGCAAAGGCTTCATCGGCCTGTGGCGTCCAAATGAACTTATCCGACTTTTTCATGAGTTGGTAGAGAGGCAATGCCTTTTCTCCCAACCGACATACAAACCGACTTAACGATGCCAGGTAACCAGTGAACTTCTGGACATCGTTAAGACACTTCGGCAGTTCCATTCGTTCAATGGCCCGGATCTTAGTTGGATTAACTTCGATACCTCGGCTGGAGACGAGAAATCCGAGTAATTTTCCAGCCGGGACACCAAAGGTACATTTTTCTGGGTTAAGCTTCATTCGGAACCTTCTTAAGTTCGCGAATGTCTGCCTGATGTCGTCAAGGAGCGTTTTGCTTTCATTGGTCTTGATTACCACATCATCCACATACACTTGTACATTTTGGCCTATCTGGTCATGCAAACATTTCTGCATACATCTTTGGTATGTTGCCCTGCATTACATAAACCAAACGGCATGGTGAGATAGCAATAAGACCCATACGGGGTGATAAATGCAGTCTTTATTTGATCATCCGAATTCAGAGGTATCTCGTGGAAACTAGAGTATGCATCAATGAATGACAATAGTTCACATCCAGCAGTTGAGTCTATGACCTGATCTATCCTCGGCAGTGGAAATGGATCTTTTGGACACGCCTTGTTCAGGTTCGTGTAATCGATACACATACGCCAAACCACTGCCACATTCGGATCATCTTTCTTCTTCTCCACCAGCACGGAATTAGATAGCCAATCCGGGTAAAGTACTTCCATGATAAATCCTGCTGCTAGTAACCGAGCTATTTCATCTCCAATGACTTTTATCCTATCCTCGGCGAAGCGGCAGAGAGGTTGCTTCACCGGCCTTGCTCCGGGTCTCACGTTCAAAGAGTGCTCAGCCAACTCCCTCGGAACACCTTGCAAGTCCTGAGTGGACCAAGCAAAAATATCCCGATTCTCACGGAGGAAGTTGACGAGCTCGCTTTCCTATTTATCATTCAACCAGGCACCGATTGTTACGGTGTGCTCTGGGAACATATCATCAACAGGCACTTTCTTAGTATCCTTTGCGGCTTGGAACGAAACGCTACCATGCGGGTTACTCAACGTCGGCATATACTGCTGCACGGACTGAGCTAATGACGCCACCTCTTGGATTTTTCTTTTCTCTTGCGCAATCACAAGTGACTCGGCTAGGTTAGACCCGGCTGAGGCACACTCAATGGAACGTCAGAAATCTCCAGCAATGGTAATCACTCCATTTGGCCCTGGCAACTTCATCTTCAAGTAACTGATGTGACAGCTCGCCATGAATTTGTTCAATGCTGGTCTTCCGTACGCGCTTTCCAGGTTCACCACCTCAAACTCCAAATTCTTAGTTCGGCAATTATCTCTCGTGCCGAACAACACGTCAACCCGGACTTTGCCTATGGGCTCACAAGAAATGCCTGGCACAATACCATGGAAAGTTGTCCTTGTAGCCTGGAGCATGTTCTCCGAGATACCCAACTTGCGCATTGTATCCGCATACATGATGTTAATGCTACTTCCATTGTCAATCAGTACCTTGGAGAACCTCACATTGATGTTTGGCCCAATGAATGTCGGATCCAACACTAACGCATACGAACCAGGACTCAGCATAAGCTTGGGATGATCTTTGATGTTCCAGGTAATTTCTTGGTCCGACCAAGGCATATACCTCGTCACTGCGAGCATTACCGCATTGACCTCCATATGTCGGTGCTGCAAGATCTTCCTATCGGTTTCCTTAGTGGTAAACACACAGTAACTCTAATGATGCTCCCTGTACTCATTCCTCCCCTCATTTCTGGGGTACCTCTGATCCGGCTGATGCTGGTTTTCTACTTGATGTGCTGCATCCCTTCTCTCATGGTTATCATACCTCGGCGGAGGGGGAGGCAACATTAGCTGTTGCGTGTTTGCTCCGGAGAGCAATTGCTACCGGGGTAACTCCTGCCGAGGTTGATCATTCTGGGGTGCCTGAGCATTCCCCGAACCACCTTGTTCTATCTTATGCATCCACTCACATTGCCTCGTTGTATGACCCGCTGGGTTACTCGGATTTGGCGTGTGGAATTTACACGGCTGATCCAACATCGACTCATAAGTGTACCTTGGACGGTCCTTCTTTTCTTGCCACTGTTTCTTCTGCTCTGGCGTCCAAGTTTTCTTGCCATCATTCCTTGGTGTCCATTGTTGCCTTCCATTTTTCTGATGTTGATTCCTCCCTGTTCCGGGCTGATCTTGATTCACAGCTGCAACTTGTTGCAAACTGTACCGGTGATCCGGTCTGTCATCTCTTCTTTTACCTCTATAATCATTCCTTCGGGACGATCCGGCTCCATCTCTCTGGTAGTACTCCTCATTCGACTCGTTTGACACGAGCCTAGGTTGAGTCGGATCACCCAAAGCGTATGAATCAGCAATCCGGATCATTTCTGCCAAAGTGGTTAGCATTTTCCTTTGTAACTTTTGCCACAGTTCGCTTGCATACCTGCACCCCTGCATAAACCATGCTATGGCCTGTGACTCTATCACACCCTCACACGAGTTTCTCACGGTGCACCACCGGGTTAAGAACTCCCGGTTTGTCTCATTCGGTCTCTGCTTGCACATAGCTAGGGTCTGTGGCCTATTTGGCCTCAGATACGTACTTGAGAAATTGCTGATAAAAATTTCCTCAAAATCGATCCAGCAGTTAATACTTCCGGGCAGCAAATTGTTCAACCATACCCTTGCTGGCCCCTCCAACATCTAGGGTACGTATCTCACGGCCCATCGCAAGTTGCCTATAGCAATTTTCACAGCTGTAGCATAGTTTATCAACCAATCCTCCGTCTTAGTGCTGCCGTCATACGTCTTCATGCCTCTGGGTAACTGGAAGTTAGGTATCGGTGGCTCTTTCATGATCCGGGGTCCAAAACACGCAGGACCCGGAGGACCTTGACTTTCAATCTGCTCCGACCTATACAGTTGATCTAGTTTCAACCAGGCGTCGTCCGGCATCAGATCCCTGCTTCCCAATCTCGACCCTATCACATGATAGTCCGGCCTTGGGTATCCTGCGTTCACCATTTCTGAATCTCCATCGTTATACCGGTCTCGCTCTTGTGGCGCATCTCTCTGCTGCATACCTCGGCCGACACTTTGCTCTTGCCTTGGTATATTCCGCTGTTGCGGTTGTCCTACCGAGTTGCGCTGTTCGGCATTGCCATTAACAGCGTTTCCTTGACCGGCATTGCCTTGGTCACGGTTACCTCGGCCAGCATCACTTCGGCTCACACTCTGTCGATCATCATTTCTTTGTACCTCTTTTGCTTTCCCTGCCCTTGTCGGGTCATAAGGAACGATCTCTTTGTTTCTCCTGGCCGAGGTTACTACCTCCTCTCTCCTTGGACCACCATGAGGAGACGATGCGTCTCCGGTGGATTCCTCCGGGTTACCCACCGCTGAATGAACGATCTTGGATGCCGCAACTCTCTCCAGATTAGCCCTAAGCAACTCCTCATTTTGCCTGTTCGCGATCCGAACCAACTCATTGACCCTATCTTGCTGTCTTTGACGGGCTTCACCCGTTAGACCCTCTAACTCGGATGCAGCTGCATCCGCTACTCTGAGGTTTTTTGCCGGGGTACTATACTTCGGCAGCCCCACGGACAAACAGTTCTCTGACCTCTCAATCCTAGTATCACCCTCTTTGTTCATTTCACTTATGAGATTTCTCCCCTTCACTTTTACAGCATCTACTTTATTTGCCTTCGCGTACTCACGCAGCGTCATGTTCAATGACTGCTGAGCCGCAGCTATCTTTTTTGCTCCCTCTAGAATTTTCTGCCTAGTTTCCTCTAGCTCGGCCTGTGCCTGAGCCGGATCTACCACTGCTGCTACCGGGTTTGCCAAGCTATCCATAGCTTCTCTCAGTACATTCTCAGGCCTTTCTAGTGGAGGACCTCTACTTTTCCTCGGTGCCTTAGGTGTTACCTCCGGATCTGGTGCCGGATCCTTGCTTGCGCCTGCACCTGGCGCAGTCATCATCACCTCAGCACGGTCCGGGGAGCGAGTGATACGCGCCTCGTGAACCACGCTAAAGGGTGGCTCCCCTGCCTCCACGACGTGCCGCGGATGAACGCATGATACGTCCACAGCAACGTAGACCTTGTGCGCACCAAGCTTGACGAAGAGGCCGTTGCGTGGAAGTGGGTGTGTGCCGAAGCAGCCAGCGTTGTCGCTGACGAAATCCAGCGCTCCAAAGCGCTGAACGAGCCCGGAGACGATGCGTTCGCCGGTGCCGATGAGGTTTCCCGTCCGGATCTTGACCCCTGCTAGCGCCGCTAGCCCCACGGTGGGCGCCAACTGTCGTGGTAGTGTCACGGCAGATGCCATGGATAGGCTAAAGGTGGGGACTAATAGCACTAGGGGAATCCAGGGAGGGATAGTGAGGTGATTCCTCACACAGAAGTTTTGTATTCGATTCACTTCCAAGGTTACAAGTGCTCCTAGAGCTGTATTGGGGAGAGGAGGAAGAAGGTACTCTCTTACTCTCACCACCAGCTAACCCGTACAAGACCAACTAGAGATCAACCAGTAGAACCTAACCTCTTCTATAGAGGCCCTAGCCCTCCTTATATAGGGGTGGCTAGGTCTCCACTTAGGGCATACGTGGAGGCATATTCCGAGGAATATGCCTCCTCCCAAAATAGCAAGCCGGCCGGGGTGCTTTTCCCCCGCGTCACCCATGCAGAGGCTACGTGGGCCTCTGCGGCGCCTGCGTCAGCCGGCATGGGGGTCGTCACCCTTGTCGGCCACGCCTCGGTGGTCCTGCCCCTGTCCGCTTCGCTCATGCAGTGCATACCGGGGTTACTTTTAACCAGCGAGATTCCTTCCTTCTGCTAGAAGCTTGCTATGACCCGGATCGTAGAGGATCCAGTCACACCTATTCCTGCATACAAGTTAGATTCATCTATCCGGCTCATTGCTTAAGTCGGATGAGACTCAGTTAGGTGGACACCCCTGGTCCGGGTTACCCCGAGATTCGGCCTGCCTTGAGGTAAATCGGCCAGCATTCGCTTTGACCTTGCCGTACCTCGGCTAACTCGGCCTTTATACCCCAGCGTGACCCTACCTGGGGGTATCCCCCCAACACTAAAACAAGCAAGGCAATGGCAAAGTTCAAAGGCAGAGTAAAAAATAGTTTGAAGTCTACAAGATCCGGGCCAAGTGGAACTTAACCCGACTCTAGGTGTGTGGATATTCGAAGTCTACAAGATCCGGGCCAAGTGGAACTTAACCCGGCTCTAGGTGTGTGGATATTCGAAGTCTACAAGATCGAGGCCAAGTGGAACTTAACCCGACTCTAGGTGTGTGGATAATCGAAGTCTACAAGATCCGGGCCAAGTGGAACTTAACCCGGCTCTAGGTGTGTGGATATTTGAAGTTTACAAGATCCGGGCCAAGTGGAACTTAACCCAGCTCTAGGTGTGTGGATATTTGAAGTATACAAGATCCGGGCCAAGTGGAACTTAACCCGGCTCTAGGTGTGTGGATATTCAAAGTGCATAAGATACGGGCCAAGGGAACTAGACCTAGCTCTAACTATACTAAAGTTTGATGTCATTATGAACAAAAGCTAAGTTCTATAAGAAGCATCTGACCGAATAACAAGTTATTCCCTCGGAGGCTCAGGGACTAGGGGCTATATCTACAAGTGCTCAGTTATGTAAAACATCAACAGCAGAGAAAAAGAACTACCTCCATCATCCGGCCAGCTAAGGAGATAGCCTTGGTAGCGGAGTTCATCAGGGTGCTAAACTCGGCTGGGCCGAACTTCTCTGGCAGATCATCTTGAGGGTCGACGAATTCTGTGTTGTTCCAGTTCTTCACATACTCAAGGAGTAGTGGACTGTAGCTTTCGCCGCTCAGA
Source organism: Avena sativa (assembly GCA_916181665.1). Classification (NCBI taxonomy): domain Eukaryota; kingdom Viridiplantae; phylum Streptophyta; class Magnoliopsida; order Poales; family Poaceae; genus Avena; species Avena sativa. Next base: position 617,855,957 of record OV702288.1, on the reverse strand, counting down.
GAGTAGTTCACCACAAGACCCTTCATGTGGGCCTCCTGCCTGGCGGATTGAGCTGCAGTGGGGCTGGTATGCAAAACCAGCTGTTGGTTGCCCTCTGATCCGGAGGCGGTAGACCCGGATGAAGTTCTCTTTGCTGACCCAGTAGTCTTCTTGACTACGTCGGATGAAGGTGGAGGAATAGATTGAAAAATATCTGCCATTGAAGGGGTAGACCCGGTGGGAGACGATGGGGCTTGTCCCTTGGGAGGCTTGGAGGCTTTTGCGGCTGTTGATGCTGTTGCTGCTGGTGCTGGTGCTGATGCTGCTGGTGCTGGTGCTGATGCTGTTGGTACTGTTGGTGTTGCTGGTGCTGCTGGTGTTGATGCTGGTGCTGGTACTGGCGATACTGGGGGCACTGGAACAAAAGGATTTGTTGGGGGCGGCGCTGATGAAGCTAGCACTCCATGATCTGGCGCTGAGGCCGAGGAACTAGGGAGATCCAGCATTGTTGTATCCGGATCCGCCCCACTACCCCCAGCGATGACATTGCCCTCCTCTTGGCGAGGTGGGCTCTGGTCAGGCGCAGCCGCGGAGCCCTCTTGAATAGGGCTGAGCGGGCGATAATCGTCATTGCGGGGGGAGGGGGAGGGACTGCTCTGGAGTGGGGAGGCAATGTCGGAGCCGCTCTGAGGGATATCCCTAGGAGCTTTGAGAAAAAGCACCAAGTCAAAAGGAGAGAATCTATAAAAAACAAAGGCAGGCAAAGGAAAAATCCCAAGTAGCAGTATTAAAGGACTTACTCATCCGCGGTAGGAGGAGCCCAAGGTTTGGGAGCCCTCCAAACCGTGCTCTTGGCGGTCGGCTTGGACGAGGGTTTCACCCCGGATTTCTTCTGCCTCTTCTTGGGCGGCGGCGCCTCCGAAGCTGCGACCGAGGTAGCCACGTGTTTCTAGGAAGGAGCAGGGGCCGGGCCACCAGTGGCAAGGGGGGAACCTCGTGGACCTGGTCGTCCAGGTTATCTAAACATTCGAACATAGCCAGATGCGTGTAAGAGATAGGAACTAGATCAAGTACCTCTAGGACCTCAATGTCCGAGTCATCATCGTCTAGCCAATCCCTCAGAGAAGAGGCCTTACCAGCGCTGCATTTGACAACGTCCGGGGTGGACAGGAAGGCCTTCGGGTCAGGATCCTCCTCGTCCTCCTCGGTGCGGTTCGGCAACCATGTGCTCGCCAGCACCTCGCCATCCTCCAGTGGCTACTGGAGGAATTGCTGAGAACAACGCAACAATTGATGAGTTATAAAAGTAAATCGACATACAGAGAAGATTCAGAGAACAAGAAAAGGAAAATTCACCTTTGGAGGAGGGTTAACCCGGGTGAAGGGCTCAAGTCCCCACTCCCAATCCTCGGAGAACTCCTTCTCCACATTAAATATGGACTTAACCGGGTGATAAACCGCTGAGTTATCCAGCTCGATGGAAGCAGTCCGGTGAGGGTCGAGAGGGCCTCTAAGGTAGCAGATCTTGTGGGCTCGCTTCTGGAGGGGGGAGACCCGGTTGCGGAGAAAGGTAATCATAATATCCTCCCCCTGGAGGTGATCCTTGAGCAGCTCCTTGATCCGGCGCTCCACTTGATTTGCCAGGGCTATAGGCCGCTTCGAAACGCTCTCCCAACGCGAGGTGTCAGGAGGGCCAAGTCTGAAGGGGAGCAACCGGATCAAGTCCTCCTTGGTGGTGTTCTAGACATAGAAGAAAGTTTGGGCCCAGCCCTTGCAAGACTCGAGTCTAGTGCCCCAGGGGAATACGGACTGCCTCCAGAGAGAAATGGAGGCGGCGCCACACTAGGTCAAGTGTTTGTCCTCCGAGGCATGCTCCTTGTCCGGAACTACGTTCCTCCGGAGACCAAAGAACTTGATCCAAAGTTCTTTGGTTGGCTAGAGGCCGATGTACCCCTCAATGCCAAAAGCAAAGGAGGACAGAGAGGTAATGGCATTTGCGGGGAGATGATGCGGTTGCAACTTGTATGTGGAAATAAAATCAAAGAAAAAATCGGAAGTGGGAAGGCCGAAGCCACGCTGGAAATGCGAAAGAAAGACAATGTATTCCCTAGATTTGGGGGAAGGAGTGACTTCACCGGAGGCGAGGCGGCAGGCGACGCCGGCGGGGATACGCCGCGTGGCGTGGAGACAATCCAGGTCCTCCTCGCGGACGATGGAGCCATCCCAACAGCCGCGCCCGCGGCCCTCTGCTCCTTCTTCCTGTTGTGCCACCACCGCTGCCTCCGCCTCTGACATGGTGGATTCGAGGCCTTCGAGAGAGTAATTGGAGTAGAGGTAGCCGGAGGAAGGAAAACGGGAAGCGCAAGGCCCCGTGATGGAAACCTTGAGTGGGAACGGTGGCGCAGGTGCGAGGGTCTGCCTGAGCATGGTCGCGGCGGCGCTCGTGTAGCAGAAAACTGGCGGTGACGGCGAGGTTGCTGTGAGAAAGAGAAAGGCTGGGAAGCGCAGAGGAAATAGGGGAACTTCCCCTGAAATCGCCCAATGCCTCCTACTTAACCGCGCAGCACACGCGTCATGGGATCATTTGCAGGCGTCACACTGCATGCAACGGGCGTGTACGCGGCCAGAACAACCAATTAGAGCAAGGCCACAGGAAGGGCTACAGGAGCAAATGATCTCACGATGTGATGTAATGTTACGGTTAACGAGGCGCTGTAGTGAAGGGACGTTTACATCAGTTATTCTTGACATGGCGACAGTAACCGGCGCATTAAATACGCGTGGCCCTTAAAATGAGGCAAAATGATGATTACTCTCCACATAGGATGTGGAGAAGCGTACAAGAGAAGGAAAGGTAACCCGGATAAGCGAGCAAAAGACCCGGCCAATAACTCGGAATGAGCCAAAGGGTCGCAAGATAAGAAACTCCGGGCTACGAGGTAAATCGGCCTAAGGAGCAGAAGATCCAGATATGGGAACCTGCTATGGCCTTAACAACTAAAAGTTGCTAAGACCGCACCAGCTTCAGAGACCAATGTTGGGGGATACCCCCGGGTAGGGTAACACTGGGGTATAAGGGCCGAGTTAGCCGGGGTACGGCACGGTCAAAGCAAGTGCTGACTGGGTCACCTCAAGGCAGGCCGAATCACGGTGTGACCCGGCCCATGGAGCATCTCCTTGACAATGGTTCGGCCAGCATAAGATATAAGCCGGCCATGTCTATCTGTTTTGCAGGTGACTTGGTAAGCCAGATTAGCTATATGCTGGCCGGATTATCTTAGCTTCCAAGAGAAGGAATCCCCCGCTGGTCAAAAGGTGGCTTTATTAGCTATAGCATGAGCAAAGTAAAGTAAAGAAGAGGATCAGCAGGTCAGGGGCGACCAAGGTGACGCAGGCAGAGCCGGATGATGCAGCCCGTGTCTAGTGACGCCAAAAGAAAAGGATTATACTGTGGATTACGTCCAAAGCCTAGACGAGCCGTTAAAGAGAATAAAGAAGCATCTGCTTTAGGAAAGGGGCATATTCGTAGAATATGCGGCCACCTGTGCGCTAGAATTGTAACCCGGGCGTCCCTATATAAGGAGCACCGGGGCCTCCATAGAAGGGGTCGGCCGAGAGATCATTCTTTCTGTCTAAGGTAGAACTCTAGGGCTAGTTAGTAGGGAGTAAGAGACATTGTCTCCTTCTTGCTGGGAGCCTTAAGAGCACTTGTAAACACCATTGATAGAGAATACACGAGAACTTCCGTGTGTGGAATCACCACGTTCTCCCTCCCTGGATTCCCCTAGCACTCATTGGCCCCATCTTTAGCCTATCCATGGCATCTGCCGTGCCACCACCACGACATCCATCTTGAGAAGGACAAGATGGTCTACATCAAGCTCAAGTGGAATGCTCAAGGCAAAGGTATGACCTTGATAGGTTTTCTCTTTTCTGGTCTCATGTTGTTAGTTGGGAGACCGTGTTTATGATAGATAGATGTACTATCAAGAGGGGCTCTCGAGTGAGTGATTCTATCGCATCTTTCGGTGAGAGCTCAAACTTTGCATTCTTGCATCATCTTTCTTGGTTGTTGCTTGATCTTGTCCATGTCAGGATCTATGTCTTGTGGGTATATTCATAACAAGCTCTAGTTCATCAAAAATGGATTTTCCTTGCATATCCTATTGCATTTTTTATCTTGTGGGTTTTCGAGCTCCACACCTTGGGAGGTACCTCACATATTCATACTTGATATTTTCTCCCTTTATGGTATCTAATATTTACACATTTTTGTTGGTTCTAGTTGGTTGTATATTCCCAACAAAGTTGGTTTTATCCTAATCGGAGTTTCCAACCTCAACTTCTTGTGTTTTGGGTTTTGGAGGTTTTACCAATTCATCGCTTCTAGAGAGGTCATACCTTTATCCATTTGGTTTTATCGTCCCATGTTAGACTATGATGTTTCTTTGCATAATATTTTAGAGCTTGTTGTTCTCGTCAAAATTAGCCTAAGATCATCAAAAACAGAGTCCGGAATTAAAAGTTATTAAAGTTTTCGTACAATGATGTCCAACGTTTTTGCTTGAGCAGAAGTTCCGGCCCAACTTCCGACCTACTTACGGTGAAGGCTGGTTTTTGTTTAGTGTAACACCCCCAACACCCCATTCATAACAAGCTCTAATTCATCAAAAATGGATTTTCCTTGCATATCCTATTGCATTTTTTATCTTGCGGGTTTTCGAGCTCCACACCTTGGGAGGTACCTCACATATTCATACTTGATATTTTCTTCCTTTATGGTATCTAATATTTACACCTTTTTGTTGGTTCTAGTTGGTTGTATATCCCAACAAAGTTGGTTTTATCTTAATCGGAGTTTCCAACCTCAACTTCTTGTGTTTTGGGTTTTGGAGGTTTTACCAGTTCATCGCTTCTAGAGAGGTCATACCTTTATCCATTTGGTTTTATCATCCCATGTTAGACTATGATGTTTCTTTGCATAATATTTTAGAGCTTGTTGTTCTCGTCAAAACTAGCCTAAGATCATCAAAAACAGAGTCCAGAATTAAAAGTTATTAAAGTTTTCGTACAATGATGTCCAACGTTTTTGCTTGAGCAGAAGTTCCGGCCCAACTTCCGACCTACTTTCGGTGAAGGATGGTTTTTGTTCAGTGTACCCGGGGGTGTCACTCATGGGATCTTAATAGGATCTCTAGAGTAGCCTCACAGACCAACACTAGTCTTTTCTACGCACTTTGTTCTCACTCGTGAGCACCCGGTACCCACTTCCCGGTCGGTCACCCATCCTACAATTACTCTAGGCCAAGCACGCTTAACCTCAGAGTTCTTTTCAAATGAGCTTCTAGAAAAAAGTTGCAACTTGTTGGTATGAGTATCCTATCAATCCTATTGAGCCATGTGCGTAGATCTCACATACACTCATCCTTTAGAGGATCGATGCCCTCATCGATCAAGCACACCCCAGGAACATTCCCTCTTGGCACACGTCTGAACGTCTAGTGCCGACACATGTGCCATGTCGTGTCCACTCCGGGCCACATGCGCCATGCTCCACATGTTCTTCCACTGACCCGCACACCTGTATAACCACGAGGGTCAGCTCTGGTACCACTTTGTAACACCCCATCCACTTGGCCCTAGAGGTGTCACTCCTGGCAGCTTAATAGGATCTCTAGACTAGCCGTACACACCAACACTAGTCTTTTCTGCGCACTTTGTCCTCACTCGTGCGCACCCGATACCCACTTCTCGGCTGGTCACCCATCCCAGAATTGCTCTAGGCCAAGCACACTTAACCTCAAAGTTCTTTTCAGATGAGCTTCCAGAAAAGAAGTTGCAACTTGTTGGTATGAGTATCCTATCAATCCTATTAAGCCATGTGCCTGGATCTCACATCAGTCACTTGTGTTTCAATTTACCAGAAGTTTCGGTGGCACGCGAAGGTGATCCAAGCAGGCAGATTTCTCTTGCCCTATTTAAGTCCCCCTCTTCCCTAATGTTTCCCTAACTTCTGAGGCCATTTTTGCTTGCTCTTCCACTCTCTCTCCTCCATTGTTGATCTTCAAAAGTTTGCCATTTCTCCTTCTCCCTCCCATGATTCTTGCATATCTTTCAGGGATTTGAGAGAGGAGATCTTGATCTACAACCCCACCTAACCAAATCCCTTATTTGTGAAGGAATCTTTGTGATCTAGATCTTGGAGAGTTTTGTGTTCTCCTCTTATGTTGTTCCCCCTTATTCCCTCAATAGTTTTTGTAGCTTTGGTGGAATTTGGGAGTGAAGGACTTGCCCTTGCATTTGGTGCAAAGTTTTGAGTTCTCCTCGGAGATTCACGAGTTCAAGCTTGTGGGATTGTTACTCTTGGGTTCTTGGAATCCTAGACAGTTGTGTGGTTGTGGTGTGATACCCTCGGGCCTCCAATTGATTTGTGGAGATTCCTCAAGCTAGAGGCCTTTGTGGTGATTGTTGGGATCCTCCGATTGAGTTGTGGAGATAGCCCCAACTTTGTACGGGTTCGATGAATGCCCTCAAGTGCCCCATAGTGGATCGTGAGTAGGCCTTTGTGGTGAGCTCACGGGAGAAATAAGGTGAGCCTGTTGTGGCGTCGTTGTGTTGCATGCCTTCACATCTTTGGGTGAGGCCTTGTGTGGCATTGGGTGAGCATTGAGCCACCACACCTCAAGGTGAGCCATTTGTGGTGTTCGGAGAGCATTGCGCCATTGCACCTCTCCAACAAAGATGTAGCTTCTTTGAAGTGAACTTCGGGATAAAAATCAACGTCTCCGCATCCATCGGTTATCTCTCACCGAGCCCTTTACTTATGCAATTTACATTGTAATAGCCATCGTGCTTGAAGTATTATATCTTGCTATCACCTTGTTGCTTGTCTTGCTTAGCATAGGTTGTTGGTGCACTTAGTTGAACCTAGTGTATGTAGGTTTTGTTCTCTATAAATTAAATGTTAGTTTTATTCTGCATTTATTAGGGACCAAACCATAATTATTACGCCTATTCACCCCCTCTAGGCGACGTCCATTGCACTTTCAATTGGTATTAGAGCAAGGTCTCTCGCTTCTTAGGCTTCACCGCCTCAAGAGTAAAGATGTCTCCTAGGGGTTTAGTGCACAATGACACTTTTACATTTGATGGCACAAACTATGGTGTTTGGAGAATTCGCATGCATAGTCATTTTCGAGGCATTGACCCAAATATAGAGTGAATTCTTGATATGGGTTTGTATCCTCCTAAGGATCCCCAAAATCTATATTTGGATGAGGACAAATTCTTATCTTGAAGCTCAAGCATCTAATGTGCTTGTTAATGTTGTGAGCTTTGTAGTTCTTTCCTCAATCATGCCTTTTCGGAATGCTCATGATATTTGGACCAAGCTTCAAGCTAAATATGATGCGTCCAAGATTAATGACGATGATGGTGTTCCCTCCACCTCCGGCCGTGATTGATGAGTGCATATTTGCATCATGTTTTACATTATTATTTTGCATTGTAGATGTAGGATCTTGGTATTTTATGGCGCTCGTGCGCACATTTTGTGTCTATTTTCACCAGGATCAGGACAGATGATGGATCCAATGGATACAATTTTTGGAGTAGTTGTACCATGGAGAAAAGGAGTCAAAAACAACGTAAATCGCTGCTGAATCATGGTTGATATCGAGCTCGTTGGGGAACACCAAGAGGAAGGTATGATGAGCATAGCAGTAAGTTTCCCTCAGTTATGAAACCAAGGTTATCGAACCAGTAGGAGCAAGTAAACACCTCCAAGGTGTTGTTTCCAACTTGGAATCCTGCACAACACAACCACAGAACTTTGCCCCCAACTTACAGTGAGGTTGTCAATCTCACCGGTTTTGCTGAAAACAAAGGATTAAACGTATTGTGTGGAAGAAAGTAATAATTTGTAGAAAGTAAATAGAAAATAGTAAATAGTTGTATATTGATGGTAAAAGAAAGGACCGGGGTCCATAGTTCACTAGAGGTGGTTCTCCTTAAGATAGATGACATGTTGGGTGAACAAATTACAGCGGGGCAATGGAAAAACATCGAGAAAGCATACATGCATATACTAATCATCTTGACTCCTATGAGATTTGATTGGGCAATACAACATTATACATAGGCCATAATCCAACTGCATCTATGACTAATAATCAACCTTCAGGTTATCATCTGAACCCCCTCCAGTATTAAGTTGCAAGCAACAAAAAATTGCATTAAACATTGCGTGTAAAGTAAACAATACGATTGTTCTATGAACAAAGGATTGTTGTTTTCTCCCTAGTAGCAACAGCACATCTAGTACCTTAGAGATTTCTGTCACTTCCCCAGATTACTAGAGGCATGAACCCACCATCGAGCATAGATACTCCCTCTTGGAGTTGCTAGCATCTACTCGGCCAAGATATCTGCTAATAATGGAGAGCATGCAAGATCACAAATAACAAAGACATGATAGAATCAATAATCAATATAAAATAGCATCTCAATATCCATCGGATCCCCGCAAAAACAACATGTAGGATTACAAATAGATGATCTTGATCATGAACGGAGCTCACAAGATCTAGACATAGTATCACAAAGGAGAAGAACCAACCATCTAGCTGCTACATGGACTCGTAGTCCAAGAATGAACTACTCATGCATCACACTGGAGGCTTGCATGGTGATGAAGAAGGCCTCCAGGGTGAATTCTCCCCTCCGGCAGGGTGCCGGGAAGAGCTTCAGATCCCTCCCGATATAGGGATGGAGATGACGGCGGCTACAGACTCTTTCGTGGATTTTTGATCGGGTACTTAGGGTTTCTGTATCGGAGGCAATATATAGGCGAAAGGGGAGGCCGAGGGGGTTCCCTAGGCAGCCACACCACCCCCTGGCGCGGGTCAGGCCTGGTCGCGCGGCCAGGTGGTGTGGCTAGCCCCTGGCCCCTCTCTGTCTCGTATTCTGGCTCCATGTCCGCCCTCGGTGAAAAATATTGACTTTGGCTTTTGTCCCATCCAATTCTAAGAGTATTCATTTTCTGACTTTCCTGGAACCAAAAACAGCAAAAAACAGGCAGCTGGCACTGTGGCATCTTGTTAATAGGTTAGTCCAAGAAAGTGAATAAAAGGTACTCTAAGGTGTGGGCAAAACATAAGAAAGTAGATATAAAGCAAGCATGGAACATAAAAAATTATAGATACGTTTGCAACGTATCAATCGCTTATTTCAAAAATATTAATAATACTAGAAGAAAACTAGAAGCGAACAAGGGAGTCAGAGAGTCCAATGACCAACTATACGACCGGAGCAATTTTCTGGCCGTATAGCTCCGGCCGTATAGTTGGCGCCGCCTCTGCCTCGTAAAATAGTTTCACCCCATGTAATTGGTTTGGGGATACGACATACAGAACACCCAGAAATCGTAGAAACCTCACCTCCGGAAGGCATCTGAAGGAGGAACTCCTCCACAAGGGATCCATCTTCGCCCTGCGCAGATCCGGGAGGTGTTGGGGGATAACCCCGGGTAGGGTCACTCCGAGGTATAAGGGCCGAGTTAGCCGAGGTTCGGCAAGGTCAAAGCGGATGCTGGCCGAGTCACCTCAAGGCAGGCCGGATCACGGAGTAACCCGGACCAGGGGGGTCGCCTAACATTGTCTCGTCCGACTCAAGGAGTAAGTCAGGGACACTTGTCTAGCTTATATGCAGGAACAGGTGTGGCCGAATCAACTATGATCCGGATCCTTGTTTGGCTTCTAGGAGAAGGAAGGAATATCTCTGGTCAAAAAGAAGGGCCGGTGCGTACTGGGTGAGCGAATAAAGCAAGGGCAGGACCACCGGATCGTGGCCGACAAGGGTGACAACGCTCACGTCGGCTGACGCAGGCGCCGCAGAGGCAACATCGCTAAAGCAAGAGTGACGCGGGGGAAAAGCGCCCCTGTCGGGTTAATATGCCTCCACGTATGCCCTAGGCCAGGACCGAACCACCCCTATATAAGGGGGGGTTGGGGTTCTGGTAAGGGGGTTGGGTCTTTTCAGATACATAGCAAGGCTCTTAACCTTGTGGGTCTAGGGTTCCTGGGCTAGTTAGTAGGCAAGAGTAAGAGAGTTTCTTCTTCCTCCTCTTGTCAATACAGCTCGAGGAGCACTTGTAATCTGGGAGATTGAACATCAATACAAAGCTTCTGTGTAGAGAATCACTCTACTATCCCTCCCTGGATTCCCCTAGCGCATATTAGTCCCCACCTTTAGCCTATCCATGGCATCTGCCGTGACACCACCACGACAGTTGGCGCCCACCGTGGGGCCAGCAGCGCTAGCAGGGGTGAAGATCTGGACGGGAAATTTCATCGGCACCGGCGAACGCATCGTCTCCGGGCTTGTTCAGCGCTTCGTCAAGCTCGACGCGCACAAGGTCTATGTTGCTGTGGACGTGTCTTGCGTTCATCCGCGTCGCGTCGTTGATGCGGGGGAACCACCCCTCACTGTGGCTCACGGGGCGCGTATCGCTCGCTCCTCGGACCATGCAGAGGTGATGATGACTGCGCCAGGCGCGGGCGTGAGCAAGGATCCAGCGCCAGACCCGGAGGTAACACCCAAGGCACCAAGGAAAGCTAGGGGTCCTCCACTAGAGAGGCCTGAGAACGTGCTGAGGGAAGCTATGGATAGCTTGGCTAACCCGGTGGCAGCAGTGGTAGATCCGGCTCAGGCACAAGCCGAGCTAGAGGAGACCCGGCGAAAGATACTAGAGGGCGCAAAGAAAATAGCAGCGGCTCAGCAGTCATTGAACATGACGATGCGTGAGTACGCGAAAGCAAACAAGGTTGATGCAGTGAGGGTAAAAGGGAAAAATCTCATAAGCGAGATGAACAGAGAAGGTGATGATGGACCAGAAGGGTCGGAAAACTATCTGTCTGTGGGGTTGCCGAAGTATAGTACCCCAGCGAAAAACCTCAGAGCAGCAGATGCCGCGGCGTCTGAGCTAGAGGGTCTGACGGGTGAAGCCCGCCAAAGACAGCAAGACCAGGTTAACGAGCTGGTTCGGATCGCGAACAGGCAGAATGAGGAGCTGTTGAGAGGTAACCCGGAGAGAGTTGGAGCTTCTAGGATCGTCCATTCGACGATGGGTAACCCGGAGAAATCTGCTGGAGCCGCATCATCGCCTCATGGTGGCCCTAGAAGAGAAGAGGTAGTAACCTCGGCCAGACGGAACAAGCAGATCGTTCCATACGACCCAACACGTGCGGGAAAGGAAAAAGAGATGCGGAAAAACGACGATCGACGAAGTATGAGCCGAGGCGAAGCTGGCCGAGGTAACCACGACCAAGGCAATGCCGGTCAAGGGAATGCTGCCAACGGCAATGCCGGACAGCGAAACCCGGTAGGAGCGGGTCAACCGCAGCAGCGGAATGCACCAAGGCAAGAGCAAAGTGCTGGCTGTGGTATACAACAGAGAGGTGCACAACGAGAACAAGACCGATACAATGATGGAGACTCGGAGATGATGAATGCGGGATACGCAAGACCGGACTATCATGTGATAGGGTCAAGATTGGGAAGCAGAGATTTGATGCCGGATGACGCCAGGCTAAAACTGGATCGCCTGTATAGGTCGAAACAGATCGAATGTCAAGGTCCTCCGGGTCCAGCGTGCTTCGGACCCCGGATCATGAAGGAACCGCCAGTACCCAATTTCCAATTACCTAGGGGAACGAAGACGTATGACGGCAGTACAAAGCCGAAGGATTGGCTAATAAACTACGCAACAGCTGTGAAAATTGCAAGTGGCAACTTGAGGTGGGCTGTACGATATGTACCCCAAATGTTGGAAGGTCCAGCCAGGGTTTGGCTGAATAATTTGCCACCCGAAAGCATCAATTGCTGGATAGATTTTGAAGAAATGTTCATCAGCAACTTCTCAAGTACATACCAGAGACCGAATAGACCGCAGACCCTGGCAATGTGCAAGCAGAGATCTAACGAAACGGACCGTGAATTCTTGACCCGGTGGTGTACCGTGAGAAACTCGTGTGAGGGAGTCATAGAGTCACAGGCTATAGCATGGTTCGCACAAGGATGTAGATATGGCAGCGAGTTGTGGATGAAATTGCAAAGGAAAATGCCAGTCACAATAGCAGAGATGATCCGGATCACGGATTCTTATGCTTTGTGTGATCCGACTCAACCTAGGATTGCGTCGAACGAGTCAAATGAGGAGTACTATCCGAGGGACGGATCCGGGTCATCCCGGAGGAATGATTACAGGGGAAAAGGAGAGATGATAGACCGGACCATCGATATGGTTCGCAACAAGTTGCGACCGTGAATCAAGATCAGCCCGGAGCAGGGAGCAACCAACGCCAGAGAACGGGAGGGCAATGGACTCCCCGAAACGAGGGAAAGAAAACATGGACTCCGGAGCAGAAGAAGCAATGGCAAGGAAAGAAAGATCGTCCGAGATATACCTACGAGTCAATGTTGGACCAGCCATGCAAGTTTCACACGCCAAATCTGAACAGCCCGGCGGGTCACACGACGAGACAATGTGAGTGGATGAGCAAGATAGAACAAGGTGGTTCGGGGAATGCTCAGGCACCTCGGAATGATCAACCTCGGCAGGAGTTACCCCGGCAACAATTGCTCTTCGGAGCAAACACGCAGAAACTGATGTTGCCTCCCCCTCCGCCGAGGTATGACAACAGTGAGAGAAGGGATGTAGTGCATCAGATAGAAAACCAGCAACAACCGGATCAGAGGTACTCCGAAAACGAGGGAAGAAATGAATACAGGGAACATCACCAGAGCTATTGTGTGTTCACAACAGAGGAAACAGATAGGAAAAGCTTGCAGCACCGACATATGGAGGTTAACGCGGTTATGCCTGCAGTGACGAGGTACATGTCTTGGTCGGATCAGGAAATTACCTGGAGCGTCAAAGATCATCCCAAGCTTATGCCAAGTCCGGGCTCGTATGCACTAGTGTTAGATCCGACGTTCATTGGACCAAACATTAATGTGAGGTTCTCCAAGGTACTGATCGACAATGGCAGTAGCATTAACATCATGTATGCGGATATGATGTGCAAGTTGGGCATCTCGGAGAACATGCTCCAGGCTACAAGAACTACTTTTCATGGTATCGTGCCCGGCATATCCTGCGAACCCATAGGCAAAGTCCGGGTCGACGTGCTATTCGGTACGAGGGATAACTGTCGAACCGAAAAACTGGAGTTTGATGTGGTAAGATTGGAGAGCGCGTATCATGCATTACTCGGGAGACCAGCACTGAGCAAATTCATGGCAAGTTGCCATGTTAGTTATCTGAAGATGAAGTTGTCCGGGCCAAATGGAGCAATTACTATCGCTGGGGATTTCCGACGTTCTATGGAGTGCGCTTCAGCCGGGTTTAACCTAGCCGAATCACTCGTAATTGCCCAAGAGAAAAGAAAAATCCAAGAAGTGGCGGCATTAGCTCAGTCCGCGCAGCAGTATATGCTGGCGTTAAGTAACCCACATGGAAGCGTTTCATTTCAAGCCGCGAAGGACACCAAGAAGATCCTGGTGGATAACATGTTTCCGGAGCGTACCGTGACAATTGGGGCCGGGTTAACTGACAAATAGGAAAGCGAGCTCGTCAACTTCCTCCGTGAGAATCGGGATATTTTTGCTTGGTCCACACAGGACCAGCAAGGTGTTCCGAGGGAGTTGGCCGAGCACTCTTTGAATGTAAGACCTGGAGCAAGGCCGGTGAATCAGCCTCTCCGACGCTTCGCCGAGGATAGGAGAAAGGTCATTGGTGACGAGATAGCTCGGTTGCTAGCAGAAGGATTTATCATGGAAGTGTTGTATCCGGATTGGCTCTCTAATCCGGTGCTGGTAGAAAAGAAGAAGGATGATCCGAACGTGGCAGTGGTTTGGCGTATGTGTATCGATTACACGAACCTGAACAAGGCGTGTCCAAAAGATCCATTTCCACTGCCGAGGATAGATCAGGTCATCGACTCTACCGCGGGATGTGAACTGTTGTCATTTATTGACGCTTATTCTGGTTTCCACCAGATACCCCTAAACCCGGATGATCAAATAAAGACTGCCTTTATTACCCCGTACGGGGCTTATTGCTATCGCACTATGTCGTTTGGTTTACGAAACGCAGGAGCAACGTACCAAAGATGTATGCAAAAATGTTTGCGCGATCAAATAGGTCAAAATGTACAAGTCTATGTGGATGATGTGGTTATCAAGACCAAGGAAAGCGCAACGCTCCTTGACGACATAAGGCAAACATTCGCGAACTTGAGGAGATTCCGGATGAAGCTTAACCCGGAGAAATGTACCTTCGGTGTCCCGGCTGGGAAATTACTTGGATTTCTCGTCTCTAGCCAAGGTATCAAGGTTAATCCAACTAAGATCCGAGCCATCAAACGAATGGAGCTGCCGAAGTGTCTCAACGACGTCCAGAAGTTCACTGGATGCCTGGCGTCGTTGAGTCGGTTCGTATGTCGGTCAGGGGAAAAGGCACTGCCTCTCTACCAACTCATGAAAAAATCAGATAAATTCGTTTGGACGCTGCAGGCTGATGAAGCTTTTGCCCACTTGAAAAAGATGTTGGCCACCGCACCAGTGTTAGCTTCTCCACTGTCGAAGGAGCCAATGTTGCTCTACATAGCCGCAACCAACCGAGTTGTAAGTGCAGTGATTGTAGTGGAACGAGATGAAGAGGGTAAGTCGGTGCAGAGACCAGTGTATTACTTGAGCGAGGTATTGTCTGCCTCAAAACAGAACTACCTGCATTTTCAAAAGGTGGCATACGGAGTTTATATGGCGGCAAAGAAGTTAAAGCACTACTTTGAGGAGCATCCCATCAGAGTGATATGCGAAGCCCCCATATCCGAGATAATGGGTAACAAAGATGCGAATGGCAGAATTGCGAAATGGGAAATTGAGCTAGCACCATACGCGCCCCAGTATGATAGAAGAGAAGCGATCAAGTCCCAGGCTGTAGCGGACTTTTTCGTGGATTGGGCCGAGGTACAATACGAACCACCGCCACCAGATCCGAACTACTGGAGGATGCACTTTGACAGATCGAAGACCAAAACCGGATTAGGTGCCGGGGTTGTGCTTACCTCGCCACAGAAGGATCAGCTCAAGTACGTATTGCAGATCCATTTCGCGGCATCAAACAATGTCGCTGAGTACGAGGCTCTTGTGCGTGGTCTAAAAGTGGCAAAGGAAATTGGCATACGTCGGATAATCTGCTTTGGCGACTCGGATCTAGTAATACAGCAAGTGTCCGGAGTGTGGGACGCCCTGGATCCAAACATGGCACTATACAGATTTCATGTGCAGAAAATCTCGGGTTACTTTGAGGGGTGTGAATTTCATCATGTACCTCACGTGGAAAACGAAGCTGCCCACATGCTGTCGAAGCTCGGCTCGACCCGACAGGCAATTCCACCGGGTGTTGCATTGGAGCATCTCAGAAAACCATCTATCAGGCCGTCCCCAGGAACCGATTCAATCTATGTCCTGGAAAACACGGAATCCGAAGCTGAGCCCATGGACATTGACATGGGAAGTAGTACGCCAAACCCGGGGACTACCTCGGCAAACCCGGGGACTACCTCGGCAAACCCGGGGACTGTTCAGCGTGATCCGGTTGAAGTTATGCCGGTGGATCGGATGGAAATTGATGAGGAGATGTTCCCTGCGCGAGCAATACCAGCTTGGGCACTGCCTATATATCAGTTCTTGAAAGATGGAACATTACCCACTGAAGAAGTGATAGCCAGGCAAACTCAGAGGAGAGCCAAAGCTTATACAATCATCAATTCCGAGCTATACAAACGGAGTGTAACCAATGTCCTCCAGCGGTGTGTTGATCCAGAAGAAGGACTTGACATCCTCCGAGATATATATCAAGGAGAATGCGGGCATCACGCCTCATCCCGGGCCCTAGTGGCAAAGGCGTTCCGGCATGGGTTTTACTGGCCAAGCGCCTTGGAGCAAGCAGAAGATCTGGTGAGAAAATGCAATGGTTGCCAAAGGTACGCCACCAAGATGCATATGCCTATGTCGGAACTCAAAACCATACCAATTACATGGCCATTTGCTATGTGGTGCTTGGATATGGTTGGCCCGTTCAAACCAGCAAAAGGGAACATGACGCACATTCTGGTCATGGTGGACAAGTTTACAAAATGGATCGAAGTGAAGCCTATAAGAAAATGTGATGGAGCTACGGCTGTGACATTTCTCAAAGACATCATCTTGAGATATGGTTATCCTCATAGTATCATAACTGATAACAGCACCAATTTTGCTGAAGGAGCATTTGCACGAATCTGCCGAGATAAGAAAATCCGACTCGACATAGCCTCGATAGCCCACCCCGCATCGAACGGACAAGTGGAAAGATCCAACGGATTAGTGCTATCCGAGATAAAACCCCGGCTCATTGAGCCGCTGCAAATATCAGCGGGGTGCTGGATAGAAGAACTACCAGCGGTATTGTGGAGTTTAAGAACCACTCCGAATCGATCAACAGGCTACACGCCGTTCTTTCTGGTATATGGGGCAGAAGCTGTATTACCAGCCGACATAGAGCATGATTCGCCTAGGGTCACCCAATACACAGAGGCCGAAGTGCAAGAAGCCCGGCAAAATGATGTTGATCTGCTGGAAGAAGCGAGAGAACTGGCACTGTCCAGATCCGCCATATATCAGCAAAATCTCCGACGCTATCATAGCCGGAAAGTGTGCCCCCGAGTCTTCCCGGAAGGCAATCTGGTGCTCCGGTTGGTACAGCGTACCACTGGCATGCATAAATTATCCCCCCCATGGGAAGGACCATTTATTGTGAGCAAAGCATTGCACAATGACTCTTACTATCTCATAGATGCAAAGCCACAGGAAAAGAACAAGGCGGACAGGTCCGGAGAGGAATCCAAGCGACCGTGGAATGTAGCACTACTTCGTGCCTTCTACACTTAGCTAAAGAGTGTATGTACCCGACTCATCCTCATATGTCGGTATGTATGTCGGCAATGAGCCTATCAATGAAATAGCGGAGCCTCGAGTAGTAACTCGGGGACTGCCTTAATAAACGATTGTTGTTACTTTTATGCGTTAACTAGAATGACTCGTTTCGCTTAACCTGGATTAGTAATGTGTGAGCACCAAAAACCCAACCCTTCGACTTGCTGCTGTTCAACAAGAATTGGCTTCATGGCGAGCAAGGGAACAAGTTTGGAATTGCGTAGCACATGAAAAACCACTAAGGAAACGATCCTATTCCAGCTAACGTTTTTTTTCGACTAACCCCGTATTTACTTTCAAGCTATTATGTTGAATTATTTTGAGCCAAGCCTCAAAGTTTCTCAGTATTGTTAAAACGATTCTTGAAGCTCGGGTTCATAAGTCGTAAAACCGAATCAAGGTAGACACGGATCGAGCCAGAGAATTGGACGAACAAGAAAATGAAACTCGGGGACTACGCCCAAGTTAATCCAGCATACAAGCATAATAGCAAAATATTATGTATTCAGCATACAATTGCACCCGGCATACCGGGGATCTGATAAATTTTCAAGTCTTTTCAACTAAGGAGCGGCAGGAGGAGGAAGTTCGGCGTCATCATCACTGTCTTCAATATCTGAAGCAGCATCTTCTCCATCATCGCCTGACCCATCCTCCATGTTCTCCATCTGCTCCTCCTCGCCGGATTCCAGAAAGCTCGGCCCCTCAACCCAGTCATGGACTAGAGAATATTCGATGAGGCTGTAGGCGCAAGCCTCGCGCCGAGCTATGCACTCCGGATCATCGGTCCATTTGGATCCGGTGCACCGGTGGGTGAGCAGGCTCAGATCGATTTTCTCGTACCATGAGAGGATATGATGGAGAAGGGTATCTGCCGCGACACGCCCGGCAGATTCCCTCCAGAGGTCAAGTTGAGTCTCAATCTCCATCAGTTTTTCCGCAAGGAGCGTGATCCTTTCCGGAGCGTCCTCGCTTGGCCAGAAGGTGTTGAAGATCCGGACTGCAACATCGAGGAGATCTTTTCCATAGTTCTTAATAGTTTCCACCCGGGCTGATACGCTAACCAACAGGTCCTCCATGTCTAAAGGGATGCTCTCACCATCAGGAGCGATGGGAGTACCCCTCTCTTGGCGGAATTTGGCAACGGCAGCACTGGCAATGGCAGTACCCTCCGGAAAGTTATCTGAAAATAAGGAAAGGGAGGATGCTGAAGCAAAGGCGTATGAGCTAACCCGGAAAAATAGGTCGGGCAAGGAGAAGAAACTTACGTGAGATATGGCGATGGATCCGGGTCAACTCCTTGATACAACTATCGCGTCTCTGGCGAAGTTTTTCAAGCTCGGCAAGCACCGACCCAAGCCGGACTTCGGATTCCTTGAGCAGATCCTGGTCCTTGGAGATCTGAAGGGTAAAGCGCTCACGCTCTTCGGTGAAGTTCTGGCCAACTTTCTGGAGCTCGGTTTTGTGTTGGGCCTTCATCTTCTCCATCTCGGCTTTGAGTTTGGCTATCTCGCCGTCCTTGGTCCGGAGGAGGGCGAGCTCGTCGTCCTTCTTCTTCAGCTCGGCTTGATGTTGTCCTGCTTGTTCGAGAAAATGCAGCATCATATCAGGCACGGGCACACTATCCTCAAGCGATGCTGAAATAGTGTGTTGACCCGGCAAAGCCGAGGAGTGAATGTTTGCCAAGCCAAGAAAAAGAAAGAATGGAAAACACAGCGACGTTGGCCGAAAGGGGACATACCTCGGATTTCCTCCAAGTTTTTCCGCATAATCTTGTTTTCAGCCTCCACCCCAACTGCAAAAAACCGAATAAGGAGGTTAGTCCGGCAGAAGCAAACGAAACGGTGAGGTGTTAAGAGAGGAAATTACCCCTGTTTTCATGCTCCGCGCCAAGTGCAACGTGTTTTGCGCGCAAGATCTTATGGGTATCAAGCAGGCACTAAAACTCGGCGCTCCGACGATTGGTGGTTACCTGACAAAGGCACAGGCATGTCAAGTTAGTTCGGTGTACAAGATCCGGGCCAAGCGGAACTTAACCCGGCTCTAGGTGTGTGCATATTCGAAGTGTACAAGATCCGGGCCAAGCAGAACTTAACCCGGCTCTAGGTGTGTGCATATTCGAAGTGTACAAGATCCGGGCCAAGCAGAACTTAACCCGGCTCTAGGTGTGTGCATATTCGAAGTGTACAAGATCCGGGCCAAGCAGAACTTAGACCGGCTCTAGGTGTGTGCATATTTGAAGTTTACATGCAGCTACGTTGATCTTCTAAGGAGCATCCGGCCGAGTAACAAGTTACTCCGCCGGAGGCTCGGGGACTAATGGTTATTATCTACAGCATGTAAAGAAGAAGCGACGTACCTCCATCATACGCCCAGCGAGGTTAATGGCCTTGGCGGCGGTATTCATCTGAGCAGAAAATTCAGCTGGGCCGAACTTTTTCGGGAGATCGTCGTTGTAGACGAACTCCGCCTTATTCCAGTTCATGACAAACTCGATGAGGCTCGGAGGGTACCATTCGCCAGTGGGCATATGAGGTGCCACCAAGCCCTTTGCGTGAGCTTCTTTCCTTTCAATCAAGGAAAGAGCCGGGCTAGTGTGAAGAACCATCTGATGCGAATCAGCTGGCTCGGCGGGAGGATCCGTCGCTGCTGGTGACTTCTTTGGAAGCATCGACGACAAGGTTCACCGCCCAGCCTCGAAGGAGGTGGACTTGCCTTTGGCCTGCTGGGAGGAAGTGACCATAGTGGATTTGCCCTTGGAAGCCGCTGGAGTGGGTCCTCGCCGAGCTTGAGATGACTCGGACAAGGCAGATGAACTTGGCACGGGAGCTTTGGTGGCTGGCGCTGGAGCTGCTATTGGTTTCTTCAGAGCCGAGACAGGCGCTGGTTCGGTGGCTGGTGTTGGAGCTGCTGCTGGTGCTGGAGTTGCGGTAGACTTGGTAGTTGCTGGTTGCAGCAATGCCGAAGTGCCGGACGCCGTTGCCTCGGCCGATCCAACCCCTCCCGATCCGAGGTCGCGTCCCTCTGAAGGAGGTACTGCGGAACCCGGAGCGGCCGCAGAGCCCTCCGGAATAGGGCTCAGCGGGCGTGACTCATCGTCACGAGGAGGGGAAGGACTAGACCGAAGAGGAGAGGAGATGCTCGATCCACTCTAAGGGACCTCCACAGGAGCCCTGCAAGAGAACGTAATGTCAGGAGTGAAATTACCCCGAAGCAGGGAGAAGTGTGTTGCGTGGTGAAAAAAGAACTTACGCATCCGAGGTCTCGGCCTCCTTAGGTTTCCGGGCCCCCCGTGCCGGGGCTTTGCCTGCCCGTTTGGAGGCAGTCTTGTCTCCGGCCTTCTTTTGCCTTTTGGAAGGCTGAGAAGGTTCGGAAGAAGAACTCTATGCGGATCCGCGCTTCTTCTTTGACGCCACCGGAACAGGCTCGCCCGTGGCAAGTGGAGAATCCTCGTGGATGTGCCCACCGGGGTTAGCTGATGCCAGGAAGGCAAAAGAAAGAGGGACAGCCTCAACGGGTTCAATCACATCGATATCCGAGTCATCCTCATCGTCGGGCCAATCTCTAAGAGAAGAGAATTTACCGCTGGGTCGTCTGGTGGCATCAGGTGTGGGGAGAAACATCTCCTGGTCCAGCTCCTCCTCATCCAGAATTTCTCGGTCCGGGGCCCACTTAAGGGTCGGATCCGGGCCATCCTCGAGGGTTTGCTGGAGAAACAGCTAAGAAAAAAGCACAAGGAGCAAAGTCAGAAATATGATAAAACCGACATGAAATTGATCCGAAATAAGTTTACCCCGCGAAGCTTACTGCGGGAGGGAGCCTGTCACGGCAGTAATGCTCGATTCCCCACGTCCATTCGGCAGAGAAGTCCTTATGGGTGGTGAAAAGAGCCTTGACCCGATGGAAGATCTCCGTATTGCTCAACTCGAACGAGGAGGTTCGGTTGGGGTCGCGACTGAAGCTCATATGGCACAACTTGTGAGTGCGCCGCTGAAGGGGAGAGATTCGGTTGCGCACGAATGTGATCATGGTATCCTCGTTGCGCAATCCGAGCTTCTTCAGCTCTGCAAACCTTTTGTTCACTTGGTTGGCCAGAGCCGTAGGTTTCTTGGCAACCTCCTCCCAGAAATCCGTGTTAGGGGGACCCGGAGCGTAGGGCATCAACCGGATCAAATCTTCCGTGCCTTCGTTCTGGACGTAGAAGAAGGTCAGGGCCCATCCTTTGCAGGAGTCAAGCCCGGTGACCCGGGGAAAGATTGAGTACCTCCGGGGCGAGATCGAGGTAGCTCCGAACTGAGTTAGCTGCTTGTCCTCCGACTCGGCGTGGATGTTGGGGACGACGTTGCGGCGGAGGCCGAAGAACCGGATCCACAGCTCCTTCGTAGGCCATAGCCCGGTGTAGCCCTTGATCGAAGAAACGAAAGCGGACAGAGAGGTGATGGCGTTCGCCGGGAGATGATGTGGTTACAGGTGATAGGTCTGGATCCAGTCCCGGAAGAAATCACTCACTGGAAGCCCAAATCCCCGTTGGAAATGGGATAGGAAAACCACGAACTCACCCAGATTGGGTGAGGGGCCAACTTCGAGGAGGGGAGACGAGCGGCGACGCCGGTGGGAATGCGCCGGGTCCGGTAGAGCCAGTCGATGTCGTCCTCGCAGACCCAGGAGCCGGCCCACGCGCCGCGGTCCGCCGTGCCGGCGTCCTCCTCCATCTCCTGCTCGGTGACGATGAGCTCCTCCTCCGTCATTTCGATTCCGCTGTCCTCGCTGGAGCTGGCGGCGACGGGGCTCTGTGGTTTAGACTGACGAGGACCCGTGGCTAAACAGAGGCGCAGCGGTGACTGCGGTACGGAGGAACGGAGAGGATGCGGCGGCGGCGCTGCTGCAACGGGCACTGGCGGCGGCGCGGTTGCGAGGAAGAAGAAGAGGAACAGGCGAGGGGGCGCGGAGATGGAAAGGTTCTAAGGAGCATGCTCCTCCCCTATTTAACCGCCCCCAGTCATTAACGAGTGGGATCGTGCTGCGCTGGAAAACCACACGGTGTGGCCGTGTATCACCAGCATCGACCAATCAGAGAGAAGCCACACCGGGGGCCGCAGAGTAAAAGTGATCCCATGACACGACGTGCAGTTGCGGTAAACGAGGAGACAGACGTGACGTAACCCCCGCACAGTAAACACTGACATTTACTGCGGCGGTTACTGTGCAGGCCCTTAAAATAAGGCAACGCAATGATTAACTGTTACATGGGTTGGCGTACGAGACAAGGAAGCAAGGCCCGGATCCGAGCCACGATGGTAACCCGGCCGGCAAGTGAAAACTTGAACTGTGCAGAGGGAAAGTAAAACCATAGGATCCGAGCCAAAGTGGTGACCCGGCCGGCAAGTGAAAACTTGGAACGTGCGAAGGGAACATAAATCCATATAATCCGAGACAAAAAGTTAACCCGGAGCTAAACGTCCGAAGCTTAGATACGAATGAACCTGATGTGGCCTTAGCGACCAAGGCCGCTAAGGCCGCACCAGCTTCGGGGACTAATGTTGGGGGGATAACCCCGGGTAGGGTCACTCCGGGGTATAAGGGCCGAGTTAGCCGAGGTTCGGCAAGGTCAAAGCGGATGCTGGCCGAGTCACCTCAAGGTAGGTCGGATCACGGAGTAACCCGGACTAGGAGGGTCGCCTAACATTGTCTCGTTCGACACAAGGAGTAAGTCGGGGACACTTGTCTAGCTTATATGCAGGAATAGGTGTGGCCGGATCAACTGTGATCCGGATCCTTGTTTGGCTTCTAGGATAAGGAAGGAATATCTCTGGTCAAAAAGAAGGGCCGGTGCATACTGGGTGAGCGAATAAAGCAAGGGCAGGACCACCGGATCGTGGCCGACAAGGGCGACGACGCTCACATCGGCTGACGCAGGCGCCGCAGAGGCAACGTCGCTAAAGCAAGAGTGGCGCGGGGGAAAAGCGCCCCTGTCGAGTTACTACTTTGGGAGGAGGCATAGGAATATGCCTCCACGTATGCCCTAGGCCAGGACCGAACCACCCCTATATAAGGGGGGTTGGGGTTCTGGTAAGGGGGTTGGGTCTTTTCAGATACATAGCAAGGCTCTTAACCTTGTGGGTCTAGGGTTCCTGGGCTAGTTAGTAGGCAAGAGTAAGAGAGTTTCTTCTTCCTCCTCTTGTCAATACAGCTCGAGGAGCACTTGTAATCCGGGAGATTGAACATCAATACAAAGCTTCTGTGTAGAGAATCACTCTTTTATCCCTCCCTGGATTCCCCTAGCGCATATTAGTCCCCACCTTTAGCCTATCCATGGCATCTGCCGTGACACCACCACGACAGGAGGCTAAGGCATCGATCTTCATCATCCACCGCTGCATCACCACCATCTCCATCCATCCCATCTACACGTTGTCTAGATCTTGTTGTAATTCCCGTAATTGTTGTGGATTTATACAAGTACTATTCATCTATGATAGTTTCCATTACCATTGCTATGATGTTGATTGCCTCCATGTCTGAGTAGATCATTAGTTCTTAGGGAGATGGAGAAACCTGATGACCCACAAGTATAGGGGGTGTATCGCAGTATTTTTGATAAGTTAGAGTGTCGAACCCAATGAGGAGCAGAAGGTGTTCACGAGTGGCTTGGAGCAGGAATTCTCTATAAATACTTAGGAAACAGATTTTTAGGGGTTTTTGATAATGCAGATAAATAAAGTGCGAGTAAATAAAAGACAATAATAGTAATTGCAGCAAGTGGCCCAATCCTTTATTTAGCAAAGGATAAGCCGGTTGTATTACTTAAGATGACCAAACGTTCTCGAGGACACATGGGAATATCGTCAAGTGCTTTCGCTTCATATAGTTGATTAATCTTATTTAGTTTGATAAGTGGTGTGTGGGTGAACATATGCTAATGTACCAACCTTCCTTTGACTAATACATACTTGTGATTATACCCCTTGCAAGCATCCACAAGTACAAGAAAGTAATTAAGACAGAAACCTAACCCCAACTTTAAACTCTAAGATCCTGACATCCCTTGAGCAAAGGTTTCCTAACGGGGGTTCAAGTTTCTGTCACTCTGACAACCCTTATGATTAGTAGCCAATTACACAATGCATCCCCCTAGGCCCATAAAGGTGAAGTGTCATGTAGTCGACGTTCACATGACACCACTAGAAGAATAACACCACAACTTAAATAACAAACCATTGAATCTTTCTTGACACAATTCCACTACTAACAACATGACTTCTCCCATGTCCTCAAGAACTAAACGAACTACTCACAAGACATCATATGGATCAAGATCAGAGATCATATAATGACAAGTAACAATCTAAACATAACAATAATTCAACAGTTCCACACAATAGCATCAACTACAACAAGTAATCAACACCGGGAAAGTTTCCCCTAAGAACTATGCAAGATTCAACCAAATTGTTATAGCGGTATGGAGTGGTGATGATGGTGCTGATGGAGATGATGATGGAGATGATGATCATGATGATCCTAAGAAGTCCAGCTTGATGGTGGTGTTGATGGTGACGATCTCCCCTCTCCAGGAAGGAATTCCCCCGGTAGAATTCTGTCTCCGGAGAGATCTTTCTCTCTCTATAGTTTTCCGCCCCGCAGAGGCAGTAGAATCTTTCTGTGGTCGCTCCCCAGGTATTAGGGTTTCGTGGGGATAATATATGCCAAAGGGGAGAGCCAGGAGTGGTCCAGGGTGGCCACACCACCTGCTGGCGTGGCCAAGGTTGGCTCGTGCCAGGGGGTGCTGTGGGCCCCCTGTGGCCCATCTCCACTCCCCCTTCTGGCATCCTTCGTCTTCTAGAAAAATAGGATTTTCCATGTATTTTCCAGGATTTTCTGATCTTCGTGAATTTTGCCTCCAAACAATACCTTTTCCATCAGAATCCTGACTGCAGCGATCCATCCTCCAAAAGTCATCAACCATGCAAAAATAGATGAAATAACATAAGTATCAGCTCTTAATATGAAATATATCAATGAATAACAGTAAATTATGATATAGAATAGTGATGCAAAATGGACGTATCAACTCCCCCCAAGCTTAGACTTCACTTGTCCCCAAGTGAAAACTGAGCTCAATAAACATGACCTCAGGTTTATGGAGTGAAGAGTCGATAAAAGAATATGGACAAGAAGCATCACATTCATCAATACACAAATCATAATAGAAGACAACTCACTACTATATAACTTAACTTGCAATAAGTAAAGGAAACACAATAAAGATACATAAAGTAAATCATAATTGGTAAAGGCAAACTTTGCTCTTGGTTAAAGAATAGTTAACAATTTTGCAGGAGTTCAATCATAAAGGGGTTTTCAATGATAGCTTTCAAAGTAGTATTCACTAAGATAAGAGCAATGTGCAAAACAAGGAACATAAGAAACATGATTGAATAAATCATCATATGAATGAATGAAACACAACAACTCAAAATACTTGCTGAGATGGAAAGGAATAGGTTTACTAACTCAACAAAAAGTAAAAGATATGCCCTTCGTAGAGGGAAGTAGGGATCTCAAGTTTCATAAAGAGCTTCCAAAAATTATGATACTTATTAGATTTCATCTCTCATCGCCCCTATCATAAGCATCTTTAGGTGATTAAGGTTAAAGTGAACAAACTATGGAGTATATGCTTGACAAAGTATAAGTTGGAAATCTCATGTCCCTTGAATACAAGGGCCGCTACTCATGCTACTCAAGTTTAGTTACCGGTAAGTTCTTGTCATAGTAAGTACATGTGTATCATAGAGAACCGCCAACAGGGTACCCTTTGCCCGATGATATGGAAGAATCCCCATATCAAAATGACAAGGCAAG
Organism: Avena sativa; assembly: GCA_916181665.1. Lineage (NCBI taxonomy): Eukaryota > Viridiplantae > Streptophyta > Magnoliopsida > Poales > Poaceae > Avena > Avena sativa. The sequence continues at coordinate 617,830,073 of OV702288.1, read as the reverse complement.
CAGACAATAAGCATCTCAGCATCTTCTTATTTACCATGGGAAAATGGTGCTTTTTTCTCTCTTTCCTCTTTTCTCATCTTTTTTTTTCTTTTTATCAATCTCTATCTCTTTTTATATAAGAAGAATGCTTCATAGATTGCTCATTATGGTTATGCTGCAGGTTTCCACCATGATTAGGCATGGATTAGACCAGCGGCCCAGGCATTTCTCTAACACACATACATAACTCCATGGACTTACAAGCTCCCCTTTCATTTCACTCTGATGACATCCATAAACAAAAGAGCATGATATCAACTGGGTACAATGTACAAGTGCAATGTTGAAAGCATTCCCCATGACAACATGGTTCTGCTAATTCCCAACATATAAGTGCAAGCATATACAACTTAGATGACACAATGGTTCATGTTTATTAGGTGCAAGAAAATTAAAGTGTGCCATAAAGTTCGTGAGAGCTTTAATCACTAATTTTCACATAACAAGTTTAATTCGGAAGGTAGATAAATACATGAGTTTACTTGGAATAGCAATAGTGCTAATAGGCAGGTATGGTGGACACAAATGGCATAGGTTTTGGTTTAAGGATTGGATGCACGAGAAGCATTCCCTCCCAGTACAGGTTTTAGGCTAGCAAGGTTGGGTAGCAAGCATAAGAGTTGAAGGAAACAAACAAACATACAGGTGGTAAAAACAAATATGCGATCTTCCTTGGAAGCATAAAAGATCTTAACTAGAGAATACTAAGCTTAGGCGAAAATCAAGGAAGAAAGATGATGAAATTATATTCTTTAAGAGTACTTTTGTCTTTTTCATTCAATTCTCATAATAGTGTTGCTACTGACCGAGCCAGGTTTGCCAAAACCAACTAAATTAACTCAATGATCCCAAAGTGATACATGTACTAATAACAAGATCAATCATATAACATGAATTGAAAAGTAATATAAGATTTGCAAAAGAGTAAATGATAGAACTTCTCATTAATATTCCATAATGGCAACTCACACCAAGGGATACATAGATATCTAACGAGAGGGGGGACACTTCCATAATGCAAACCATCCTACATGATAACTTCTCTATTCATGACATGACTCTACTAAAAAGGTAAAAAAGATAAAAGATAGTGATGTGATACCGCGGCACTCCCCCAAGCTTGGAACAAACCAAGGGGATGCCAAAACCTGATGATGAATTACTCCTTCGGTGGTGGTGTTCTCTCGTCCTCGTCTGACTTCCAAGGTAAAGGCTCCCCATCATCAAAAGACATCCTGGTCTCCAACATCCTGAAACTAGCAGCAGCACTTATGCGTTTAAACCTAACCTCATACTCATAGTTTTGATTTTGCATGTTGTAGAGCTATGCTTGTAGTTGGTTGGTTGTTTGGTGGAGTGAGAGAATTTCATCCTTAAGCTCAGCAGTCTCCTTCTGGTGCTTGGCGATGAGTTCTGAACTAATCTTATGGATGATATCCACTTCGCGCTCTGCCATCTTCTTGTACCTAAAGACTTCTTGCTCCAGTGCTTCCATCCTGTCCTTAGGGCCCTGAACATCTTTTATCTGTACTTCCCCATCTTCCAGCGACAACTCCTTGGGATGAATCTTCAAATCATGCATGTACGGGTTGACGATGTCCGCAGAGGGATCTTCCTTGGCTGATCCGGAGGAAAACATTGTGGCTCCAAAACTGAGACTCTACCTGTCAGAAAAAGATCAAAACAAAAACACAACGAGAACATGATATACGAACCTAGGGGGATCTGGGGGATTATATATTACAAATTTGTACAACATAAGGAAGGTACTGGGAGAAAACGGGTCGGAGACGGACTCCGGGGCAGCCACACCACCTGGTGGCGCGGCCAGGAGGGCCCGCACCAGGGGGTGGTGTGAGCCACCCTGGCTCCATTTCCGTCCCTCTTTCACTTCGTTGATTTCCTTGTTGGATAAAAACTGCAAAAATATAACTGGACAGTTTTTCACGGACTTTTCCTTACCAGAACTGTTACCTATTCGAAAACAGACTCTGCAGGTCTCTAAAGTTGGCATTTGATAAATTCTTCCAGAATCACCGCTTTAATAACATCAATATCTTCATCTTCATACACATATTTCTTGAGTCATATAACCTTTCACCATCTAAACACCATTCTCTCCTATAACCTGGAAATTTCTTTCACACAAAACTTCACACAATTCTCATTAGCAACATTAGTGCAAGCGAGGTAATAAACCTTTTAAGTTCAATTTCAACTGAAATCCATCAAAACATAGGATACTGTAGCAACTCCTTCCAAAAACCCAAAAATAATTCAAAAAGGAAATTGATTTAAGAGGCAAATGCAAGAGTGGCACAAATCTATCAAAACAGACCAGCAGATAAAGATCATTTTTTTCGAAAATCTTATGTTGCTCAAATCAAAAACTGCAAAACTAACGAAAGTTAAATAATAAACTAGGGCATTCACACAAAAAATTACAGTTCAGTTTGACATACGGATATTTTTCACGATTTTTTACAGTGAAGCACAAAAATCTGTTTCGGGACAGCAACTTCCCCAAATCTTACTTCTCTCTTCTTAGAGGTTGATCTTGACACAAAAACCAAACAAAAAGGATAAGGAAAGGTTATTGCCGAATTAATAACTTCCAAGACTCAAAGAAACAAAAACAAACTGAACGCAAAAATATATTGGGTTGTCTCCCAAAAAGCTCTTTCTTTATAGCCTTTAAGATGGGCATGATAATTTCAATGATGCTCGTATAAGAATATGAATTGAAGTAAAACAGAGCATCAAGAAGCAAAAATACACATGTTTAAGTCTAACCCACTTCCTATGCAAGGGAATTTTGCAAGCAAACAAATTGTTGAAACCAGAAGCTGCAAGCATAGGAAGGCAAAACAAGTGCAACATAAAGACTTTCAGCATAAAGCGAGGAAACTTAATATTATTAAGATGCATTAGAACCATCTTCCCTCTCACATAATAAATTTCAGTATCATGCATAAATTTAACAATATAACTATCACAAGAACCATTGTAGCAATAATCACTTATCCTAACAGAAAAAACAGGGACACTAGCTCTCATAACACTACTTTGTGAAACAATATTAGGGATATCCTTACAAAGGATAGTGTGTCCCTCTTCCACATATTTAGTGACAAAGTCTTTCACATTTGCTATCATAGGTTCAACAGCTACTTGTTCATTAGGTTCAACAGCTTTATTTGTACTTTCATTAACCATACTAGCTATCATAGAATGTTCCTTTATCTTAACTGGGAAAGGCATTTTCTCAATGTAAGGTTCAGGTAAAACATGATTAGCAGTATAAACTTCAGTATTTCTTGCAGGAACACTATTAACAATGTCTTTATAAGGTGCATGATACTTATTCTACTTCTTTTTAGGAACTTCAATATAGGAAGCAAAAGCCTTAAAATAAGTTCCAATAGCTTGAGAGTCTAGACCATAAGCATTTTTAATATTTTGAAAATTATCAGTTCCCATAAAATATTCAGTGCATTCATAATCATAATTTATACCTGACTTTCTTCCTTTATCATTCTCCCATGCTTCAGCATTCTCTTGAATACAGTCTAGAAGATCCCATTTAGCTCCTTCTTCCATGCGTGTAAATGATCCAGCACAAGAAGCATCCAATAGATCCTTATCATGAAGAGGAAGCCTTGCATAAAAGTTATTGATAATAATCTTGTTGGGGAGCTCATGAATAGGACATTTGAGCATTAGTAACTTCAATCTCCCCCAAGCTTGAGCTGTACTCTCTCCATCAAGAGGCCAAAAGTTGTATATTTGATTCCGATCTTTATGAGTCTCACTAGGAGGATAAAATTTTGAATAAAAGAGAGGTACTACTTCCTCCCATTCAAGAGCTTGACTATTCTTCAGCAGCTTGTACCATTCCTTAGCTATTCCTTTCAGTGATAATGAGAATAACTTCTTCTTGACTTGATCTATTGTAATACCTACACACTTGAACAACCCGCATAATTCGTGTATAAAGAGCAAATGATCACCGGGATGGACAGTTCCATCTCCAAAATAGTAGTTATCCATAACACGATCAACAATTCTTGTAGGTATTTTAAAAGTATCATTCTCAGCAGGTGGTGGTTCATCTACTACCTTAGCAGTGGTAGTAGCATTACGAAATAAGAAACTAAGTGAATTATCCATATTGAAATAAAGTAACTAACAGAAGTAAACAATACTCATAGTAGAAGTTTCCTTTACCAATTCCACTCTCCAATAGCACTTCACTCCCCGGCAACGGTGCCCGAAAATAGTCTTGATGACCCACAAGTATAGGGGGTGTATCGCAGTGTTTTTGATAAGTAAGAGTGTCGAACCCAACAAGGAGAAGAAGGTGTTGACGAGTGGCTTGGAGCAGGAATTCTCTCTAAATACTTAGCAAACGGATTTTTAGGGGTTTTTGATAATGCAGATAAATAAAGTGCAAGTAAATAAAAGACAATAATAGTAATTGCAGCAAGTGGCCCAATACTTTCTTTAGCAAAGGACAAGCCGGTTGTATTACTTAAGATGACCAAACGTTCTCGAGGACACATGGGAATATCGTCAAATGCTTTCGCTTCATATAGTTGATTAATCTTCTTTAGTTTGATAAGTGTCGTCTGGGTGAACCTGTGCTAATGTACCGACCTTCCTAGGACTAACACATACTTGTGATTATACCCCTTGCAAGCATCCGCAAGTACAAGAAAGTAATTAAGATAGAAACCTAACCACAGCTTTAAACTCTAAGATCCTGACATCCCTTGTGCAAAGGTTTCCTAACGGGGGTTCAGGTTTCTGTCACTCCGGCAACCCCTACGATTAGTATCCAAATACACAATGTATCCCCTAGGCCCATAAAGGTGGAGTGTCATGTAGTCGACGCTCACATGACACCACTAGAAGAATAACACCACAACTTAAATAGCAAACCATTGAATCTTTCTCAACACAATTCCACTACTAACAACATGACTTCTCCCATGTCCTCAAGAACTAAACAAACTACTCACAAGACATCATATGGATCAAGACCAGAGATGATATAATGACAAGTAACAATCTGAATATAACAATAATTCAACATTTCCACTCAATAGAATCAACTACAACAAGTAATCAACACCGGGAAAGTTTCCCCTAAGAACTATGCAAGATTCAACCCAATTGTTACAGCGGTATGGAGTGGTGATGATGGTGCTGATGGAGATGATGATCCCGATGAAGTCCAGCTTGATGGTGGTGTTGATGGCGACAATCTCCCCTCTCCAGGAAGGAATTCCCTCGGCATAATTCTGTCTGCCAGAGAGATCTTTCTCTCTCTGTAGTTTTCTGCCCCGCAGAGGCGGTGGAATCTTTCTGTGATTGCTCCCCAGGTATTAGAGTTTTGTGGGGATAATATACGCCAAAGGGGAGAGCCAGGAGTGGGCCAGGGTGGCCACACCACCTGTTGGCGTGGCCAAGGGTGGTCCGCGCCAGGGGGTGCTGTGGGCCCCATGTGGCCCATCTCCTCTCCCCCTTCTGGCATCCTTCGTCTTCTGGAAAAATAGGATTTTCCATGTATTTTCCTGGATTTTCTAATCTTCGCGAATTTCGCCTCCAAATAGCACCTTTTCCATCAGAATCCTGACTGCAGCGGTCCATCCTCCAAAAGTCATCAACCATACAAAAACAGATGAAATAACATAAGTATCATCTCTAAATATGAAATATATCAATGAATAACAGTAAATTATGATATAGAATAGTGACGCAAAATGGACGTATCAAAACCCTAGTATGAGATTTAAATAAGATAAAGTCTACTATGATATTCATCGATGTGACCATGTGTTAGATTTTCTACATCTTGATGTTGAGAGAAGTCGACCTCTCAATATTTACCTCTCGTGGGGACTCGATGGAGGAAACTACTAGTTGGTAGACAGAGGTGTGCTCGCACTTACAGTGACTATAAAATTGTTGGCACCCCTTATGTATCAACTTGGGAACCGAGGAAACTCACGGAACACTATCCATGCCATGGCATACGTCCTACGGGATTACGTTCCTTAATAGCACAGTAATTCGATTGATGTCGATTGCTGACTGATGTGGTTATGAGGATGATGTGAGCAGCGGTTGCTGCCTATTTGTCCAATTACAAATTTCCTCCCACACATACATAGTTGAGAATGTTCATGATGATAATCTTTATGTTAGACCCTTATAATACTAGTGATAATTTTCTCTTGTGAATTTCGTTCCTATATAGTTGATGCAAAGGTAAGAGTTCACACGGATCATGATGGCTTAAAAGAACTCCTTGAAAGGAAAGACCATAAGCCAAGACTGATCCGTTGGATTCTTTCACTTTAAGAATTTGAGTTGCAGATTATGCAAAGGCAAGAAATAAATATGTTGGATGCAGTGTCCATGATTGCCCCGCAAGACACCAATCTTATTGAGAGGAACTTTAGTCCTGGTGATTTTCATTTACGAGAATTATCCAATGAACTAAGGTCAATTCCTCCAAAAGAGAAGAAGTCTTTGTTGTGGGAGGAACTTTTCATCCCCGAGTAAACAATGGTAAGTGCAAGGTAAGTGTTCTTACCCAAATAAGTGATTTGTTTTCACAATTTTTACTTTTGAAAATTTTGCCTTTGAATTCCTTGTGTTTTTTTGAAGTTTTAGAGGGGTTTTACCAACTATACGGGCGAAGCTATACGACCGGAGAGGAATCTCCCGTCGTATAGTTGGTCGTTAAACTCTCTGTATCATCTTCGTGAAATTTTTTTTGCTATCTGAGCCTATACGGTCGCAACTATACGACAAGAGCCAAAAATTCTGGCCGTATAGCTGGTCGTTAAACTCTCAGATGGTTTTGCTTTAGGTGTCTGTATCTATACGATCACAATTATACGATCGGAGCAAAAATTCCGGCCGTATAGTTGGTCGTTAAACTCTCAGACACTTTTGATTTTTGGTGTTTGTATCTATACGGTCGCAACTATACGACCGAAGCCGAAAATTTCGGCCGTATAGTTGGTCGTTAAACTCTCAAACACTTTTTCGTTTGATCTTTTATTTATTCATAAAAAACGTTATTGTCGGTTCCGAGTCGTGATTTAATCGACCTGGACTCGAGATATTTAGAAATATCTGCTCGGAACCAACTATACGGACAGAGTTATATGAGCCACGCCCGTATAGTTGGTCGTTACGCGGCAGGACACTTCCAAATCTATGATTTCTTTCCCTGTTTTGTTCAGATTCTTTTCTTGGGCGATAATTTGTTTTTTCTCACGAGTTTTACCGACCTCTGACCCCCCTTATATACTGCCATTGTCTATCTCTCTAATCATAATCTCCATAAACCAATCTAGCGATGCGCTATCCCATCCCAAGCCATGGAAAACCCTTGGGGCTCATTGCTCCTTCCAGGGACCGCTCTAGCAGCCCGTCCATGGAGGACGATGATGAGGAGGTAGAGAGGTTTAGCCCAAGGTAAAAGGAGTACGTCGAGCCAAGATACTTCAACAACGGTTCTGATGATGATGTGGTTGACGTCTACATCCGTCGTGACGTCTATGATCCACCGGAGATCAATTGGGCGGCGATGAAGAAAGCTCAACAAGAGAGAAGATCGCAAACCACATGGAAAAGGGCGTGTGGAGACGGTTAAGTTCATCACTATGGATCAAAGGCCTCACAAGCGTAAGGAATTATCTAATATTGGTGCAGGTGCTAGCAAGAGAACGGAGGAACCACTTTCGAAGCCAACCATTGGTGCTCGTATGAAGGTCAAGCCTCAAGAAGAGTGGAGGTACGGTTTCCACTTCCCCGATCCATCAATTATGGACAAGGAAGAAGAAGCTATCCCCATGACCAAGGATCACGTGCGGGCATTGGAGATATATCATCAGCAGGATCTACTCCATCGCGTTGAAGTCTGTCACCGTCTCAATGAGATGGAGAAGAAGGAAGACCTCCTTCCATTGGTGACTACGCTCGCTGATAGAGTGGACACTCTACAGTCTAATTTGCGGAGGTGCTACAGCCGCATAACTGCCTTGGAGGAGAACAACAAGAAGCTACGCACCGCGGTGTTACATTCCATGGCGCCACAATGATCTACAACAATCATAGTATCAAATAATAGCAACGGATTATTTGATCCCGCCTGGTTTGATTCCAAGATTGGGGAGATCTTTAAGACCTTGTAATCTATCCTATAAGTTTTTATTACTATTTTCGTATTAGTTAAAACTAGCAATAAAGTTTGCATCATTAGAATTCCCTTCAGGAATAGTCGATCCCTTTTATGAAATTCCGAGTTTTTTTATTATATATGGAGCAATATAGAGTTTGTGTTTGATTTATTGATATATGAATGGCTTGAGTATAATTTTACGTGCACTTGATGATAGCAATAGGAGTCTTCCACACCATTGGTATTAATGGAACACCTAAATATAATTTAGTCAATATGCTGTAAGTCTACGATTTGATTTACAAAGAAAAATTATCTAAGTTGAGAAAGAAACCTTGAACAAAGGAGAATGAAAGTGCTATAAAAATAGAGTGAGAACAAGTCGAGGTAGAATCTTCAAGTCATAAGAATGTTTCATATATAATTGGAATTTGGTAATTGAGATCGTTAAACTTTGAATTCCTACATGAAGTGGAATGTATGGCTAGCTCCTTTGCACAACACTTAAACAAAAGTGTGAGCATTTATATAAAAGAAAAGAAAAGGAAGAAGAGAAAAAAGAGCGAGTGTGCAAAGAGCAAGTAGGCATATACCACTGTATTGGAGTATGACAAAGATACACTTTTGAGATTTTGAATCCCAAGTGAATAAGTGAATCCTAAAACACTTGGTACTACCTCGCTAACTCATTCGTTTGAATCAGATACTTTTACATTATGTTGAAATTCATCTTTTATGAACTATTGATCACTAAGGTGTGGAAGCCTGCTAATACTATTCAGATGGTTCGAGTAAGGTACTATTCAATGAACTTATTCCTATGTATCATACATGATAAACACATGCTGCAATTGCCTCATTTATTTTATCGACTCAGCTTCATGAATATGAGGATCACATCCATTAAGCTAAAACTTGCTCGGGACGAGCAAGAGTCTAAGCTTGGGGAAGTTGATGAGTGCATATTTGCATCATGTTTTAGGATCTTGGTATTTTACGGCGCTCACACGCACATTTTATGTCTGTTTTCACCAGGATCAGGACAGATGATGGATCCAATGGATACAATTCTTGGAGCAGTTGTACTACGGAGAAAACGAGTAAAAACAATATAAATCGCTTATTTGGGAAATATTAATAATACGAGAAGAAACCCAGAAGCGAACAAGGGAGGCAGAGAGTCCGAAGACCAACTATACGACCGGAGCAATTTTCCGGCCGTATAGTTGGCGCTGCCTCCACCTCGTCGAATAGTTTCACCCCGGGCAATTGGTTCGGGGAGACGACATACAGAACACCCGGAAATCGCAGAAACTTCACCTCCAGAAGGCATCTGGAGGGGGAACTCCTCCACAAGGGATACATCTTCGCCCTGTGCAGATCCGGGAGGCTAAGGCATCGATCTTCATCATCCACCGCTGCATCACCACCATCTCCATCCATCCCATCTACACGTTGTCTAGATCTTGTTGTAATTCCCGTAATTGTTGTGGATTTATACAAGTACTATTCATCTATGATAGTTTCCATTACCATTGCTATGATGTTGATTGCCTCCATGTTTGAGTATATCATTAGTTCTTGGGAGATGGAGAAACTCTAGTATGAGATTGAAATAAGATAAAGTCTTTTATGATATTCATCGTTGTGACCATGTGTTAGATTTTCTACATCTTGATGTTGAGAGAAGTCGACCTCTCAATATTTGCCTCTCATGGGGACTCGATGGAGGAAACTACTAGTTGGTAGACGGAGGTGTGCTAGCACTTACAATGACTATAAAGATGTTGGCACCCCTTACGTATCAACTTGGGAACCAAGGAAACTCACGGAACACTATCCATGCCATGGGATACGGTCTACGGGATTACTTTCCTTAATAGCACAGTAATTCGATTGATGTCGATTGCTGACTGTTGTGGTTATGAGGATGATGTGAGCAGCGGTTGCTACCTATTTTTCCAATTACGGAGTTCCTCCCACACATACATAGTTGAGAATGTTCATGATGATAATCTTATCTTAGACCCTTATAATACTAGTGGCGTATCCGCTACTCCCTGAGAACACTTTTTCCCTATTACAGTTCCAATATATCTTACATACGCGATACTTACTTTCTGTACTCAGTTGTTTTACTTTACTTTATTATTGCTCTTATACCCAAAACCCAAAAACACCTTTTTACACAATACTCGCATTTTATCTTGTCACTTAGAACTTTATATAGCATTTCTATTGTAGTACTTATTTCAAGAGTTATTAGACTTCAGACTCCTGCTCCCTTTGGGGTCGATATCTTTGTTTTGAAACTAGCTATAAATGATTTGTGCACTTGCAGTCATCAGCGATGAGTTCTCATTTTCTTCCACCACACCAAGAGTTGTCACAAGGTAATGATATTGTGAGTGGTGATAGAACTTGGAATGTGGATAGTGAGCTTGCCATCCATGATCCTTCATATCAATCTCATTGCAATGTTGTATCTTTGCACTTGAACACTTGTAGCACTATAAATGATTTACATGCTTGTGTTGATTGTCCTTGCACATCATGTAGAAATGCCTTGAATATATCTCATGATGATATGCTTGGTTTGCCTTGTTGCCATGATAAATATGCTTATGTTTCCCTTATTACTTGTGTTGCTAACCGTGTAGAGGAAATCAAAGAATATATGGGCCAAGGCAAGGTTGTGATTGGAGCTTCAATTGTTCCCTCATCATCATATTCACCCAACATTAACTTATGCCTCATGGCTAAGGCTTCAAAGGTATCATCTCCTTAGGATCACAATATATCTCATGATGATGTGAATGTTGATCATTATGAAGTAGATGATCATGTTGCTTCTTTAAAAGAGAAGGGGGAGCTAGTCCTTCATGCTAATAAAAATAAAAATGCTTGCTCTACTTTCATTGAAATCTTGACCTTTGCTATTGAAAGTAAGCAACTTATTGATGAGCATGAGGACGCAATTGACAGAATGAGTAGTCTTGAGCATGATTATGCTAATGACATTGCAAAATCTAAATGAAGCTCTTGAAGAAAAACACACCACTAAGGAATCTCTTGAGGACACTTGTGCTCTAGAGCTATCTAGAGTGAAGGAATCTCATGATAGAGATCTTGAGGTGGAAAGTACCCTCCAAATTAAAAATTATGAGCTTCAAGTTGCTTAGCTAAACTCCTTGAGGATTCTGAGCACCTCAACAATGGCTCTAGGGTCATCAAGGGTGAGCTCATCAAACTCACCGAGTCACATGAGCAACTTAAAGCTTCTTACTCAAAAGAGCTTTCCATGTTTCCCTCACCTCTTGCATTAAATGGTGATGCTTGTGCTACTAACTCTACTTATTTTGAAGCATATATATTGAAGGAGAATGTTGAGTTAAAGACTCAACTAGCTTTGCTAACTAGCAACTATGGGAAATTGGAAGTGTCGTGGAAATAGCCACGGCAGTCGCTGCAGTAGGCAGCGATTGATTGAATCGGGGGCGAGAGCTAGCGGCCATCTTCAGAGCGAGATGGGGGTGGATGCACATGGGTTTACCCAGGTTCGGCCCCCTAGAGCGAAAAGACCTACTCCTGCTAGATTAGATTATTGGAGAGCGAGTTACAGGGGTGGCGAGCTCGGCGTCTAAGCAGCGAGTCGCTTAAAGGGGTGTATGATGGAACATAAGTCCTCAGGATACCCTAGGGAGGTTTATATATGAGGCACCTTGCTAGGGTTTACAAGTTACAACTGAACAAGATATGGATTTGGAGGCTTTGACCTAATCCGACTAGGCTTCTGGTACGCTTCTGGGCCTCCAGTCTCTAGTCGCCGGGCCTTCCCCTTAGTCGCATTCCAGTCGTCGTCCTGGAGGCCCACTCGTGAGACCTTTTGGCCCAATCGGAACGTCCTGCTAGGCATACCCCATTCGGCATATCCCCATCAGTAGTCCCCGAGGCCATCGTTGAATCAAGCGCAGGTGGTCATATGGTGGTCGGAGTAGGCGAGTCCAATTTGGACGCCTAGTCGAATCGGTGATGGACTCCACTGAAACCAGGAAATTTTCCCCAGGCTCCCAGTCGCTCCTCCGGCGAATGTCGCGGCTGCCAAGTCACTGCTTCGGCGAGTGGACAGGGCCAGTTGCCAGCGAGTGGAACGGAGGAGTTGGACTGTCAACTCGGTTAAACTATCCGTTGGACATTCCAACGGTAACTTTGGCGTAATTACCACAGGTAACGGCTATCCTGAATCTAGCGGGTAGCCCCCCCCCCCCTATAAGGGGAGTGACGAATCAGCCTCGCGGATCCTTTCCTACATTCTTCATTCTCGTGCATTCATTTTTCCTGTCTTCCTTCGATTCGATCCTTTCACACCGAGCGACTCCACATCATTCCCAATGGCACCTCCAAAAGGTTCATGGGGGAAATCCAAGTGCACCACGGCCCAGCTCAAATCCTTCGAGGATGCTGGAGTTCTCTGCAAGGGGAACTAGCGGGTTCCCGCTCCCTCTGAGACTGAGCCGAAGCCGCGAGCCGGCAAGTTCATCTGCTTTCCCAGCCACCTAGAGAGGGGTTTGGGGTTTCCCACCTCACTCTTCTTTCGGCGCTTCTGTGCGTATTACGCAATCAAGCCGTCGGATCTCGGTCTGCACAGCATCGAGCAGCTGGCGATCTTCGTCGCCTTCTGTGAATGATACCTCGGCTACAGGCCGTATTTCCCGCTGTGGCTGGAGCTCTTCCACGGCCGCATCGGGCGCAAGGCGTCTGGCGGCTTGATGCTAGCGGCCGGCAGCGTCACGTTCCAACTGAAGCCGAAGGCCATTTTTGCCAAGCTCCTACTGCCGAAGAAGGCCGCGAGCGATTGGAAGAAGAGCTGGTTCTACGTGAAGGAATCCACTCCCTCCGGCGAAGTGGCGCTTCCCGAGTGCGTCACCGAAAGGAGTGAGCCTCGCCGGCTGGCACCGAAGAAACTCCCCGAAGACCAGAGGATGGCCGTCATGGAGATGATGGACCAGATCCAAAGGTTGAAGGACTAGGGTTATCTTCGATCAACCTCTACAACTGCTGGCTCGGGCGGCGTCTGGTTCCGCTAGCGGCTCGGCCGCGGGAACACGATCCCTCCCGGACCAGCAAAGAGTCGTGGGAGACCGAAGATTACAAGGCTGCCCTAAAGAAGATCACCGATGCGGAATTCACAACTGTATCGGTCGGGCTCGCCCCGTATACTCCCATGAAGAACGAAGCCCCCACAGTAAGTTTTTCCTTCCAGTCGCAATCTCTGCAATGTAACTCACAGTCATGTCGTTCGATACTCATTGGTGGTTGTTCTCAGTTGTTCCAGGTGCTGGAGGGTTGGCTCCCTCCGCTTGACGAAGAGGTTCCCCGGGAGCTCGAAGAGGCCTCCGAGGGAGATTCCTCTAGAAGTGAAGAGGAGGAGGAGGAGGTTCCTCCCCCAGTGCCTATGGCTCGCAAGACTCGCATGCAGAAGCAGCGCGAGTTCGAGGCGAGTCGCAACCTCGAAGAACATGAAGGGGGCGACGAGATCGTGCAAGAGCACACGTCTCGGTGCACAGCCACGCCAGCGAAGCCCACGCGCAAACCAAAGTCGCTAGCGAAGAAGCCAGCGTCACCGCCAAGGTCGGCGGTGGTGTTTGAGTCTGATGACGACTCCGATGACAATGATGCCCCTGATTCTTCGCATAAGATCCCGGAGGATGCGATTCCAATGAAGGGATTGGGGGACGAGGACACCGGGTCGGCGGTAGAAGTTCCTCTTGTGGTGATTGCGCCAACGGCTTCGAGGGTGCCAAGCCAGGAGACGGCTAAAGCTGCGGTGTCGAAATCGCCAAAACCTTCAAGAGCGGTCGCGTCTTTGGAGCCGGACATTCCGGCGACCGCGGCTTCGTCATCAAGGAAGCCCGCGGTGTCATGGGCTTCAGATGTCTTTGAGAGGGGTCTCACGCGCAAGCTGGGACCGGAGTTAGACAAGCCCGCCCACATCAGCACCGGGCTGCGCGTTCTCCCAGTCGCCAAGTAAGTTTCGACTTTTCCATTCCAAGTTGTGTTCTGTTTTTATGCTGTCTCTGTATTGACTTTGGAGGTTTGGCAGGTCTGGGGCCAAGAAGATTGGTCTCCCTTTAGTGGCGAAGATCCCGCCGGTCACCACCACGGGAGAGGGCGACCTCCCCAAGAAGAGGAAACCTGTTGAAGACGTGGCGACCGTGGAAGGCGCGAAGAGGCAGAAGGGTCATGTCGACGATGTCATGGCGATGGATAGCGCCAAGGAGTGCGATCTCGTTGCAGTCGTCGAATAGGTGGCGGCAGCGCGGTCGGAGCCAGTCACGGTCGCTCCTGCGACGGAAGCGCCAGCTCCGGCGACCAGTGCCCCGGCTAGAGCGTCAGCAATGTTCCCATGCTTCATGGCGAGGGGGTTTCCAGGCGTGGCGGACAACCAGCCTCCACAAAGCCCGGAGATCGTTGATGAAGACGTCGGGTCTCGTCGTGGGCGCACCTCCTTCATGGTCCCGTCGACTGACGCCGGAGAGCTTCACAAGATGCTTGGCGCCGCCATTCAGGTACGTCCAGTCCCCGAGTGTCTAGCTGCTGAATTTCAGCGGCTAGGCACTGAGTTTCTTCTACTCTCCAGTCCCTGAGTTCCTAGTCGCTGAATTTCAGCGCCTGGGAATTGAATATTGTTTTTGGTAAGTACTAAGTTTTGTTACTCTTGCAGGGTTTGTAGAGGGAGTCGACAGATCGACAGGCCGCGACGGAGCGTCTCGAGCGGGATTTGCGCATGGCGCAGGAAGCAAACTGGTGACTCCAGGAGATTGTTGGTAAGTACTTGATTCGTTTTTCGACTGTGAACTTTTAGTGTGCTGGCGTGTTGACGATTTGTACCTTTTCTTTTCAGCTGGTCTTCCGTCTATGATTTCCAAGTCTCGTGAAGGATACGTCCTAGTCGCCGAGCTGGACGCGGCGAATGGGCGAATCGCCTCACTAATCCAGGAGTTGGAGGAGGCGAAGGCAGCCTCAATTTCTTCTGAGGATCGAGCGAAGGCTGCAGTCGCTACAGCTGAACAGGAGCGCAAGGCCACAGACTCGATCATCCTGGGGCTGCAGAACGATCACGCCGCCCTGGAGAAGCACGTCACCGAGCACTGCCACAAGCTTCTTGGTGAGTCTCTGTTCTTTGCTTAACATGTTTGGCGAGTCCCGAGTGGGAAGGTCCGTAGTGTCACTGACGTCTGATGTTGCAGTTGTTATAGGGAAAAGCGACCCGGTGGTTCAGACCTTCAACGCCTCGCAGTGCGTGACTGCCATGGTGAACGCGGCCACTGCCTCGGCGTTGTGCGTCCAAGCGGTCCTTCAAGGGATGTCCCCCACCGAGGTTATTCCTGGGGGACTTACAGAAGTGTGGCGCTATCTGGAGGAGGTGCCCGACATCTTGGAGTGGATGGCACGCTCGGCTTTCAGGCGTGGGGCCACCATGGCATTAAGCCTGGGTCTCGCCCACTTCCTCGACAATTTCGACCTTGACAACGTCACCAGCGGCTATCCTTCGGCGACTGGTATGGTGGAGGTGTCAGAGGTGCTGAAGTTGACTGCCAAGGCCGCCCCTTTTGCTGATCGTGTGTTGGCGATGGGGGACCTTCTGCCATACCAGGAGACGGTATTGGCGCCTGGCGACCCCGAGCCGGAGCATCGCTACATGAAGTCGGAGCAACCCTTCCGGTCGGCGTTGTCGAAGTCACTGACGACCTACCCGACGAACCCATGGCAACCTTTCGTTCGTGTCAAGGGTGGTAGGGATGCTTCTTCGTCAGGGCCTGCGAAATAGATAGTATCATTGGGCAGTTTGTAACATATGCCAGGTGGCGACTTTTGTAATATAAACAATATTTTGAGTAAGAGGAGTCAATCGACTCGCAATGTGACCGTGATTGTGTGGTGTGTTTATTTTTGTTTGAGCGAGTCCCTGAGCGCGTCCGCCCTTTTAATGGGGTATAACTCGATTGTATACATATGTGTTTTCTTTTATGGTGCATTGTTTATCCCTTGCGTCTCCTGAAGGGGCGAGTCCCCGAGCGCGAGTGGGTTTGTTTGTAGGCGAGTCCCCAAGTGTAGTACTTAGTTGTTTTGGGCACGTGCCTGTTGCAAGTTGCTAGTGTGTTGTTTGTAACGCGTCTCCTCCCCTGGCTCGGAGAGCCAGTCGCTAGGCGAGTCCAAGGCAACTCTCTTACTTGGCGTGTTCCCGAGCCGCGTGAGGGTTCCATTTTTGCGGAGTCCCCGTGCATGGTACTTAACCATTCGAGTCGCTTTGCGCGAGGATGGGAAGGACAGGTCGCTGTGAGAAGCGTATACCGGTCGTCTTAGCCCGGTGGGCTAGTCAAGCTAGGCGACTCCGATCGTGGCTCTGGGTTGGCGTATTCGTGGACGTCCCAAGGCCCGAGTATTTTCGGTGCCCTTGGGGCGCACTACTTAGCCATGCCAGTCACTCGACCAAAGGTTGACTTCCGTGCGTAGCGTATTGCTAATTGTACGAGTGCGAGTGGCACAAGGATATGGCGAGTAGACACAATTTTGTGAACCAAATGAATTTCATTATATATGTCCGCTGAGTACATGTTTTAGTTCTATGTATAGAACTTTCGGAGGAGGTTTACATTCCATGGCCTCCCAACCTCGAGTTGGCCGTCGCCTTGTATGTCGATGAGGTAGTAGGCATCATTGCCGAGGAGTCTCTCTATGGCGAATGGCCCCTCCCATGGGGGAGAGCTTGTGCATGCCCTTCTTGTCTTGAGCCAGTCGTAGGACCAGGTCGCCCTCCTGGAAGGTGCGAGTCCGGACTCGGCGACTATGGTAGCGGCGGAGTCCTTGCTGGTAGATTGATGTGCGAGAGAGATCCAGGTCGCGTGCCTCGTCGATTTGGTTGATGCTGTCTTGGCGGGCGGTCTCATTTGTCGCCTCGACGTAATTGGCGACTCGAGGTGAGTCGTGCTCCAGGTCCGTTGGCATTACGGCTTCGGCGCCGTACACCATGAAGAAGGGTGTGAACCCGGTGGAGCGATTGACGGATGTGCGGATCCCCCATATGACGGAAGGGAGCTCTTCGACCCAGCATCCTGGGGTGCGCTCGAGGGGCACCTTGAGCCGTGGCTTGAGCCCGTGGAGGATGCTCTGGTTGGCACGTTCTGCTTGGTCGTTCGACTCTGGGTGGGCGACTGAGGCGAGGTCGAGTCGTATGCCATGGCCTCTTTGGCGAAGTTGGTGCCATTGTCCATTATGATGATATGCAGGTAGCCATACCGGTAGATGAGGTCACGTAAGAACTTGGTGGCCATCTTGCCGTTGCACTTTTTGATCGGCTTGGCCTCGACCCATTTGGTGAACTTGTCGACCGCGACCAGGAGGTGGGTGAAGCCGGATGGGGCCTTCTTGAACGGGCCTACCATGTCCATGCTCCATATAGCGAATGGCCATGTGATGGGGATGGTCTTAAGTGCCGAACCAGGGTGGTGCATCTGGTTGGCGTACTTTTGGCACCTGACGCATTGTTGGATGATGTTGGTGGCGTCGGCGTGCGTGGTGAGCCAGTAGAAGACATGTCGCATGGCCATGGCGACCAGCGACTAGGTGCCGGTGTGATGTCCGCAGTCGTCGGTGTGAATGTCCTGGAGGATCTTGCGGCCTTCTTCTGGTTGTACACAGCGCTGGAACACGCCAGTCACGCTGCGTTTGTGGAGCTCGCCGTTGATGATGACAAACAATTTGCAGCGGCGCACGATCATTCGCACCTCCGTCTCATTGCTTGGGAGGATCTTGTGCTCGAGGAAGGCGACGTATGGTCCCGTCCAGTCGTTGGGCTGCGCAACCATGGCGACTAGGGCCGGCTCTAGTTGCAGTGGTATCCCGACGTCGATCTCCTTCGATGGGCAGACCGAAGGTTTGTGGATCATGTCAAGCAAGACGCCTGCTGGTGGCGTTTGTCGGGCCAACCCAATGCGGGAAAGGGCGTCTGCCTCCTCATTCTTGCGTCTGTCGATCCACTCGACAGAATAGCCGTCGAAGTGTCCTCCCAGCTGGTCTACCGCTTGGCGGTACGCGATCATTGTTGGAGAGATGACGTCGCATGTTCCGGCGACCTGGTCGGCGACTAGGTCGGAGTCGCTATAGCATCATAGGCGGTTGATGTTCATTTCCTTGGCGGCCCGCATGCCGTGGAGGAGGGCCTTGTATTCTGCCATGTTGTTGGTGCAAGGCTTGAAATTGAGGTGGAGGACGTACCGGAGCTTGTCCCCTTTGGGGAAGGTCAGTATGACCCTGGCCCCTGCGCCGTCGGCGTTCTTCGAGCCGTCGAAGTGTAGCGACCAGTAGTGGAGATATGGTAGCTTCTCCGGCTGCTGCGCTTCTTCCCAATCTGCGAGGAAATCAGCTAGGGCTTGTAACTTGATTGCTTTGCGGGGCTCGTATTTGATGTTGTGGATGCCGATTTCGACGGCCCACTTGGCGACTCGCCCAGCAGCCTCGCAATTACGTATTATGTCATGCAGCGGTGCGGATGAGACCATCGTGATTGGGTGCTCTTGGAAATAATGGGGGAGTCGCCGCTGAGCTCGGAATACCACGTACACCAGTTTCTGGTACTGCGGGTAGCGTTGTCGTGAGTCCGCCCGGACTTCACTGATGTAGTAGACGGGGGGCTATATGGGGCGCTCCTTACCCTCCTCTGGCCGTTTGATGACCATCACGGCGCTGACGACTCGATTAGAGGCCGCCACGTAGACGAGCATTGGCTCTTGTCGATTGGGGCGGCAAGTAGTGGAGCTGCGAGTAGTACTTCTTTGAGTGCTTTGAGTTCATCGTCCGCCTCTGCGTCCCATTGGAACGTGGGGTTCTTGCGCATCAGGCGATAGAGAGGCATGGCCTTCTCGCCTAGTCGGGGGATGAAGCGACTGAGAGTCGTGACTCGTCCAGCCAACTTCTGGACGTCCCGCAGGCACTCGGGTTTTCTGAGTCGTGCGATGGTGTCAATCTTGGTGGGGTTGGCTCCGATGCCTCGCTTGGAGACTATGTATCCCAGTAGCTGTCCAATAGGGACGCCGAAGGTGCACTTTCCTGGGTTCACCTTGATGTTGTACCTCCACAGATTTGCGAAGGTTTCGGCCAGGTCGGCGAGCAGGTCGTCCTGGCGGGTGGATTTTACCACCACGTCGTCGATGTAGACGTGAATGTTGCGGCCAATTTGGCTCGCGAGGTACTCCTGCATGCACCTTTGGTATGTGGTGCCGACGTTCTTGAGGCCGAACGTCATGGCCGTGTAGCAGAAGGCACCGAATGGTGTGATGAATGCCATCTTCTCCTCATCCTCGACCGCCATATTGATCTGGTTGTAACTGAAGTAAGCATCGAGGAAGCACAGCGACTCCGATCCCGCGGTCGAGTCGATGATCTGATCGATGCACGGTAGGACGAACTCCTCCTTCGGGCAAGCGCTGTTGAGGTTGGTGTAGTCGATACACATTCTCCATGTGTTGTTCTTTTTCAGGACCAGGACTGGGTTCGCCAGCCACTTGGAGTGTTTTATTGGCCGAATGAAGCCTGCGGCCAACAAGCGTTGCACTTCTTCGGCGATTGCTCGGTGCTACATTATAAATGTATCTATAATTTTTGATGTTCCATGCTTGGTTTTATCTACTTTCTTGTGTTTTGTCCACACTTTGGAGTACTTTTCATATGATTTCTTGGACTAACCTATTAACAAGAGACACAGTGCCAACTGCCTGTTTTCTGCTGTTTTTGGTTCCAGGAAAGTCAGAAAATGAATATTCTCAGAATTGAACGGGACAAAAGCCAAAGTCATTATTTTACCGAGGGACACCTAGAGCTAGAATACGAGACGGAGAGGGGCTATGGTCCGGCCGCGCGGCTAGGCTTGGCATGCGCCAGGGGGTGGTGTGGCCAGCCCAGGCACCCCCTCGGCCTCTCCTTACGTCTATATATTGCCTCTGATACGGAAGCCCTAAGTACCTGATCAAAATTCCACGAAAGAGTCTGTAGCCACCGTCATCTCCATCCCTAGATCGGGAGGGATCTGAAGCTCTTCCCGGCACCCTGCCGAAGGGGAGAATTCACCCTAGAGGCCTTCTTCATCATCAAGCAAGCCTCTAGTGTGATGCGTGAGTAGTTCATCTCTGGACTATGGGTCCATGTAGTAGCTAGATGGCTGGTTCTCCTCCTTTGTGCTATCATGTCTAGATCTTGTGAGCTCCGTTCATGATCAAGATCATCTATTTGTAATTCTGCATGTTGTGTTTGCGGGGATCCGATGGATATTGAGATCCTATTTCAGATTGATTATTGATTCTATCATGTCTTTGTTATTTGTGATCTTGCATGCTTTCCGTTGTTAGTAGCTATCTTGGCCAAGTAGATGCTAGCAACTCCAAGAGTTAGTATTTATGCTCGATAGTGGGTTCATGCCTCAGGTAATCTGGGGAAGTGACAGAAATCTCTAAGGTACTAGATGTGTTGTTGCTACTAGGGAGAAAACAATAATCCTTTGTTCATAGAACAATCGTATTGTTTACTTTACACGCAATTCGTAATGCAATAATCTGTTGCTTGCAACTTAATACTAGAGGGGGTTCGGATGATAACCTGAAGGTCGATTATTATTCATAGATGCAGTTGGATGGCGGTCTATGTATAATGTTGTAATGCCTAATCAAATCTCAAAGGAGTCAAGATTATTAGTATATGCTTGTATGCTTTCTCGATGTTTGTCAATTGCCCCGTTGTAATTTGTTCACCCAGCATGTTATCTATCTTAAGGAGAGCCACCTCTAGTGAACTATGGACCCAAGTCCTTTCTTTCACATTCAATCTACAAACTGTTTACTTCTTTATGTTTACTTTCTGCAAACTATTACCTCCTTCCATTCTATACGTTCAATCCTTTGTTTTCAACAAAACCGGTGAGATTGACAACCTCATCGCAAGTTGCGGACAGAGTTCTGTGGTTGTGTTGTCAGGTCTCCACGTTGCTGCTGGAACCGGTAGTGCGCGCTGCCAACGTTTAGCTAGCAACGCCTTTGGGGCGTTTCCTTGCTCCTACTGGATTGATAACCTTAGTTTCGTACTAAGGGAAAACTTGCTGCTATGCTCACCATACCTTCCTCTTGGGGTTCCCCAATGAGCTCGATATATTTTGGGCCATCAAGCTCTTTTTCTGGCGCCATTGCTGGGGAGTCAAGGACATCTTCACAAGGGAAGTCCCTCATAACCAATCTCTTTACTTTGTTATTTTTGTTTTGCTTTGTTTACTTTTGCTTTGTTTGTTTCTTTATCAAAAACACAAAAAAATTAGTTTTACAAGTTTGCTTTCTTTATCAAAAACACAAAAAAATGACTACTCTTGAGAAGACTAAGTTGTGTGACTTCACTAGCACCAACAACAATGATTTCATGATCACACCTATTGCTCCACATGTTCCTGAAGCTACTTTCTTTGATATTAAACCTGCTTTACTCAATCTTGTTATAAGAGAACAATTTTCTGGTATTGGTAATGAAGATGATGCTGCTCATCTAAATAACTTTGTTGAACTTTGTGAGATGCAAAAGCATAGGGATATAGATGGAGATATTATTAAGCTTAAATTGTTTCCCTTTCTCTTTGAGAGGAAAAGCTAAAGAGTGGTTGAATTCCTTAACTAGGAATAGTATTGATTCTTGGACTGAATGCAAAGATGCTTTCATTGGAAAATACTATCCTCCTGCTAAGATTATATCTATGAGAAGTGAAATAATGAAGTTTAAACAATCTGATAATGAACATGTTGCTCAAGCTTGGGAAAGAATGAAATCTTTGGTAAAGAATTGTCCCACTCATGGACTGATTGCTTGGATGATCATCCAAACCTTTTATGCATGATTGAACTATTCTTCAAGGAACCTATTGGATTCTGCTGCTGGAGGTACCTTTATGACCATTACTTTGGGTGCTGCAACAAAGCTTCTAGATAATATGATGGTTAACTATTCTGAATGGCATACTGAGAGAGCTCCACAAGGTAAGAAGGTAAATTTTGTTGAAGAAACCTCCTCCTTGAGTGATAAGATTGATATTATTATGTCTATGCTTGTTAATGGGAAAGCCCATATTGATCCAAATAATGTCCCCTTATCCTCTTTGGTTGCTCAAGAAGAGCAAGTTGATGTAAACTTTATAAGAAATAACAATTTTAGCAACAATGCCTACAGGAATAATTTTGGTAACAACAATTATAAGCCATATCCTCCTAACAATGGTAATGCTTATGGAAATTCCTACAACAATAATAGGGTGCACCCTCTGAACTTGAAGTTATGCTTAAGGACTTTATTAGTAAACAAACTGCTTTCAATAAAACTATTGAGGAAAAACTCTCTAATGCTGAAAGAAATATAACATCACTTGCTGAAACTCAAACTTCTTTGAACAAAATGGCTACTAAACCTAAAAGTATTGATAATCCCTTTGCAGCTACTAATTCCATACAAGTAAGAATTGATGAAAATGTTAGACTATTAGCTGAATTACATGCTAAGTGGGAAAGAGAAGTTGAAATTGCTAGAAACATTAGTGTTTCTACTATCACCACCACTAGTGTTGAGGCTAGTAATAGTTCTACCACTTTAGATGATAAATTCAATTTTGATCTTGATGGTTGCAATATCTCTGAAGTTATTAAGTTCCTACAAAAGCTTGCTAAAAGTCCTAATGCTAGTGCTATGAACATGGCCTTTACAAAACACATTACTGATGCTCTCCTAAAGATTAAAGAAGAAAAGATGAAACATAAAGCTTCTATTCTAATAAAGCAAGAAGATGGTTGGGAACCCATCATTAATATGAAAGTGAATGATTTTGATTTCAAAGCTTTATGTGATCTTGATAGTAGTGTTTCTATTATGCCTAGAAGTATTTATGATATGCTTGATTTGCCTCCACTTGAAGATTGTTATTTGAATGTCCCACTTGATGATAATGCTAAAAAAACGCATGGGGAGTCTTAATGATGTTCTTATTATGGTTAACAATGCCTATGTCCCTGTTGATTTCTATGTTTTGGATGTTGAATGCAATGCTTCTTGTCCTATTACTTTGGGAAGACCTTTTCTTAGAAATGTTGGTGCCATTATTGATATGAAAGAAGGCACCATTAAATATCAACTCCCACTCAAGAAAGGTATCGAACACTTCCCTAAGAAGAGAGAGAAGATCTATTTGCCTCTCCTATGAAAACAAAATTTGCTCTTAATGCTTCTTCATCTGAGAACACTTGATTCTTTTTCTTGCTTCTTATGCCTAACTTAAAGGCGTTAAAGAAAAGTACTTATTGGGAGATAACCCAAAAGTTTTAGATGAGTCTTGGAAGTTATTACTTCAGTAATAACCGCTCCTTATCCTTTTTATTTGCTTTTTGTGCCAAGAGTAACCTCTAATGAGAGAGAAATAATGATTGGGAAAGTTGTTGTCCCGAAACAGATATCTGTGCTTCACCATAAAATTCGTCTAAAATCTTTGTACGTCCTTTTGAGGCGTGAATTTTTGTGCTTCTGCCCCAGATTGTTATCTAACTTTCGTTAATTCAACACTTTTTGATTTGAGCAACAGAAGGTCTTCGAAAAAATTCGTCTTTACCTACTGGTCTGTTTTGACTGATTTCTACCATTTTCTGCATTTGCTTCTTGTTGGTTCCTTTTTGAGTTCTTTTGAGGAATTGAGCTTTTTGAGGGAAGTGCTATAGTAGCTAGTGTTTTAGTGAAAGTTTTATTAGTGTTGGAACTGAATCCAAAGACTTATTATCTTGAGTGCACTAATGTTGCTAATAAAGATTGTGTGAAGTTTTGTATGAAGGAAAAATTTCAGGTGTATGGAAGGAATGAGTAATGAGATGAAGGATGGACTAAAGCTCAAGCTTGGGGATGCCACGCGTGTCACCCCAAGAAATATCCAAGAAGTACAAGCGTCAAAGCTTGGGGATGCCCAAGGCATCCCCTTCTTCATCAATAAAAATCTCAGGTTTCTTCCAAATGCTTCATTTTTATTGTTTCATGCACAGTTGTGTTGTTCTTGGAGCATCTTCTTTTTCATTTTCGTTTGCTTAGTTTGCTGAATAAATTGGTTGGACCCCCTCTTTCATACATTGGTTTTCAAATAGTTTGGTTTGGATTGGAAAAGAGTAGGAAAGTTCATGCTTAAGTGGTAAAGAGAGCTTGTTTTTGGTTGTGGCCTATGCTTTGTCATGCCATGCTTGATATTGTTTTGGATTTATGCTTAGTATTCTTTGTTGTAGCATGACTTGTTATAAACAATTGAGATTGCTTAATGTGCCTTGGATGAATCGTGCGTTGTTTTAGCATATTAAAGCATAGTATTGTGGTATTCTCCTTTCATGCTTTATTTCAGTTGACTTAGCGCATGCTCACACCATGTTATGACTATCCCAAGTCACCATAGCCTTTATGATCCTTTATTTTTCAACTTCTAGTATCACTTTATGCTTTGATCAATGATGTTTTGTCGCTCTGCATGATTATGGCCATTATTGCTCTCTTAGTTTGTCGCTTCCAGTCTTTTGCTAGCCTCCGCAACCAAGTATGAGTTCCACTCATGCATCCAACTCCCTAAACCAAGTTATTCCAAAGAATCCACCATACCTACCTACTAGCTTATGCTATTCCAAGTATATTCATGTTTTTGTTTACCTTCCAAATTAAACTTGTTATGAAAAAACTAGTGATTAAAGCTCTCACGAAGTTGATGGCACACTTTACTTTTCTTGCCGTTAATAAACTTGAACCATTGTGTCATCTATGTTCTATATGCTTGCACATATTTGTTGGGGATTAGCAGAACCATGTTGTCATGGGGAACGCTTTCAACATTGCACGGGTACTTTGTACCTAGTTGATATCATGCTCTTTTGTCTATGGATGTCGTCGGTGTGAATGAAAGGGGAGCTTGTAAGTCTATGGGGTTATGTATATGTGTTAGAGAAACGCCTGGGCCGCTGGTCTAATCCATGCTGACATGGTGGAAACCTGCAGCGTAACCATAATGTGTTGTCTATGAAGCATTCTTCTTATAAAAAAAGAGTCCTATATTGAGAAAAAAGAGAAAAAGAAAAAAAGAGATTATGAAAAGAGGAAAGAGAGAAAAAGGCACCATTTTCCCATGGTAAATAAGAATATTGCTGAGATGCTCATTGTCTGCTTGCCTTGTCATTTTGATATGGGGATTCTTCTGTATCATCGGGCAAGGGGTACCCCGTTGGCGGTTCTCTATGATACACATGTACTTACAATGACAAGAACTTACCGGTGACTAAACTTGAGTAGCATGAGGAGCGGCCCTCGTATTCAAGGGACATGAGATTTCTAACTTATACTTCGTCAAGCATGTACACCATAGTTTGTTCACTTTAACCTTAATCACTTCAATATGCTTATGATAGGGGCAATGAGAGCTGAAAGCTATAAGTACCATAATTTTTGGAAGCTCTTTATGAAACTTGAATCTCTGCTTCCTTCTATGAAGGCCTTTCTTCCACTTATATATATTGAGTCTCCACCTTCTACCTTTATGCACTTACTTTGAGAGCATAGTGGCCATTCTTAGTTCTATGTGCATTGTCCCAAGACTAGTTGATTGATGCATAACTTGATATTGCTTGTTTTACACTATTTGTATCTAGTCACTCTTATGAACTTTGAAGGTGTCCTATGCATTTATATTTGCTACTCTATGAGGGACAAGCTGAATACCAGTATGCTATGTTTTCTTTATGTGAAACAAACAAACGTCCTACAAAGCATTGTTATTCATGAATCTTTTGTTTGTGCCTTTTCCTGTTGCAACATAGTTTCTTTGTCTTATTGCTAGAACTATGTCTTTCATGTTATGATTGAAGTACTATAATCCCAGCTTTGAATGTTTTACAAATACTTTGATCAAGTTTATGATGGTGCATGTGACCTCAAAAATTATTCTTTCTTTTTATCACTTACCTACTCGAGGACGAGCAGGAGTTAAGCTTGGGGATGTTGATACATTGCAAATGTATCTATAATTTTTGATGTTCCAAGCTTGGTTTTATCTACTTTTTTGTGTTTTGTCCACACTTTGGAGTACTTTTCATATGATTTCTTGGACTAACCTATTAACAAGAGCCACAGTGCCAGTTGCCTGTTTTCTGCTGTTTATGGTTCCAGGAAAGTCAGAAAATGAATATTCTCGGAATTGGACGGGACAAAAGCCAAAGTCATTATTTTACCGGGGGACACCTGGAGCCAGAATACGAGACGGAGATGGATTGGGGCCCGGCCACACCACCTGGCCGCGCGGCCAGGCTTGGCCTGCACCAGGGGGTGGTGTGGCCAGCCCAGGCACCCCCTCGGCCTCTCCTTCCGCCTATATATTGCCTCTGATATGGAAACCCTAACTACCCGATCAAAATTCCACGAAAGAGTCTGTAGCCGCCGTCATCTCCATCCCTAGATTGGGAGGGATCTGAAGCTCTTCCCGGCACCCTGCCGGAGGGGACAATTCACCCTGGAGGCCTTCTTCATCATCATGCAAGCCTCCGGTGTGATGCGTGAGTAGTTCATCTCTGAACTACAGGTCCATGTAGTAGCTAGATGGCTGGTTCTCCTCCTTTGTGCTATCATGTCTAGATCTTGTGAGCTCCGTTCATGATCAAGATCATCTATTTGTAATTCTACATGTTGTGTTTGCGGGGATCCGATGGATATTGAGATGCTATTTCATATTTATTATTGATTCTATCATGTCTTTGTTATTTGTGATCTTGCATGCTTTCCGTTGTTAGTAGCTACCTTGGCCAAGTAGATGCTAGCAACTCCAAGAGTTAGTATTTATGCTTGATAGTGGGTTCATGCCTCTAGTAATCTGGGGAAGTGACAGAAATCTCTAAGGTACTAGATGTGTTGTTGCTACTAGGGAGAAAACAACAATCCTTTGTTCATAAAACAATCGTATTGTTTACTTTACACGCAATTCGTAATGCAATAATTTGTTGCTTGTAACTTAATACTGGAGGGGGTTTGGATGATAACCTGAAGGTGGATTATTAGTCATAGATGCAGTTGGATGGCGGTCTATGTATAATGTTGTAATGCCCAATCAAATCTCAAAGAAGTCAAGATGATTAGTATATGCTTGTATGCTTTCTCGATTATCAATTGCCCCGCTGTAATTTGTTCACCCAGCATGTTATCTATCTTAAGGAGGGCCACCTCTAGTGAACTATGGACCCCGGTCCTTTCTTTTACATTCAATCTACAAACTGTTTACTGCTTTGTGTTTACTTTCTGCAAACTATTACTTCCTTCCATTCGATACGTTTAATCCTTTGTTTTTAGCAAAACCGGTGAGATTGATAACCTCATCGCAAGTTGGGGACAGAGTTATGTGCTTGTGTTGTGAAGGTCTCCATGTTGTTGCTGGCACCAGTAGTGCGCCCTGCCGACGTTCAGCTAGCAACACCTTTGGGATGTTTCCTTTCTCCTGCTGGATTGATAACCTTGGTTTCGTACTAAGGGAAAACTTGCTGCTGTGCTCATCATACCTTCCTCTTGGGGTTCCCCAACGATCTCGATATATTTTGGGCCATCACTCGGCGGCGCTCTTCATTGAAGGGCCGCAGCGACTGCTTTACCGGTCGCACTTTGGGGTCGGCGTGTAGTTTGTGCTCAGCGAGTTCCCTCGGGACACCTGGCATGTCTGAAGGTTTCCATGCAAAGATGTCGCGGTTCTCATGGAGGAACTCGATGAGCGCGCTTTCCTATGTGGGGCTCATATGCACCCCAATGGTGACCGTCTGGCTAGAATCGCCTAGGACGAGCTTGACGGTGCGGGTATGCGTGGTTGCCTCGAACGTGGAGTTCGCGGCGGTTGGCTTCTTTGGTATGGTGGGGTCGTCCTTGTTGATGTTGCCCACGTATTTCGCGAGCTCCTCCGCGTGGTCACTCTCCGCGATGATGACGGTGTCGGCAAGCTCAGTGCCTTTGTCCTCGCATTCCACGGCCATATCGGGGTCGCCGTGGACGGTGATGATGCCGCTCGGCCCTGGGAGCTTCATCATGTTGTATGCATAGTGGGGGGTCGCCATAAATTTGGCAAACGTTTGGCGTCCCAGGACGCAGTGGTAGGGCCTGCGGAAGTTCACCAGCTCGAACTCGATTCACTCGGTTCAGTAGTTTGCTGGAGTGCCAAAGGTGACCGGTAATGTCACTTTTCCGATCGGGTACGCCTTCCGACCGGGGACGATGTCGTGGAAGGTTGTCAAGGTCGGCTGGATTGCCGATTCCGGGAGCTGGAGCCTTTTGAACGTGTCCATATACATGATGTTGATGGAGCTCCCGTCGTCCATTAGTGTCTTGGGCAGCCAATAGTCGGCCACTTTGGGCCTGACTACCAGGGCGACTCGCCCCGGGTACTCGATCTTGGAAGCGTGGTCCTGGCGACTCCAGGTGATGCTCTATTCGGACCAGTTGAGGAAGCGTGGGATGTCGACCTGTGTCACCGCATTGATGGCGACTGCGCGGGCGAGCACCTTCCTCTCGCGTTTGGTGCCAAACCCGGTGAAGGTGTGTAGCGAGCCGGCGGTGTTTCCGAAGCCATCGCCGTTTCCGTTGTCCCGAGGTGGGTTGTTGTTGGGGTCCTCCCTTGCTCGCCTTGCATTTTCGATCTCTTTGAGAGAGTGGTAGTCCGTGGTGGTGTGGGTGGCAGGTTTCCCCTCCCTGCTGTGGTAGACGTAGGGCTGGTTGAGCAGGGCGGCGGGGTCGAATTTCGGCCTCGCCGTGTTGTTGGCGTGGTAGTTTCTGCTATCGCGGTAGTTTCCTCCATCGCGGCAGTAGATCTTGGGGTCACGTTGGCCATAGCCGGTGTTGGCAACGAAGTCGACTCGCCCGTCCGTGCAGCGCTTGCCGGTGATGCGGGTGTTGCTGTAGCGCATGTCGCTGTCGCCCGCTGTCGTGGCCACTGGTGCGGCGTCTTCCTCCCGACTCGTCGTCGGAGTCTTGGTTAGGGTCCTCCTCCACGTAGCGCTTGGCGATTTCGAGGAGATCGGGGATGTTGTCGAGCGTCCAGTAGACCCGCTTGATCTTAGCGACCAGTGGTTCATACCGGCACGCATTTTTGAAGCAATGTATCGCCGTGTCCGGGTGGATGCCGGAGGCGTTGATCCATAGTTCTTGCCACCTTTGAATCCAGTGGCGGGTCGACTCGTGTTGTCCCTGGATGCACTGCTCCAGGTCTTCAATCGTTGTGGCCAGGTGTAGGAGCCCTCGAAGTGCCTGACGAAGGCATCCCGCATTTCCTCCCAGGAGTCGATGCTGTCAGCAGGGAGGGTGTTGATCCATTGTCGGGTCGCGCCCTCCATCATTAGGGGGAGGTAGCGAGCGGCGAGCAGGTCGGTGTGTCCGGCAATTCCCATCGCCATGAGGTATGTGTCCAGCCACACTATTGGTCGTACGTTGGATTGTACTTTTCGATCTCTTTGGGCGCCTTGAAGTTGGCGGGGTATTTTTCCCCTCTGATCATAGACCCAAAGCATTGGGGGCCAACTCGGCTGAGCGAGCCCCTCGGTTCGGGGTCGCCGCAATTAATGAGGGTGTGCCTCAAGTCGTTGGGCTAGCGCGCATGCCAGGCCTGGTTGTTGACGATGTGTGTGTGGGCGTTGATGGGCTGCCCGTTGGCGGCGACCGTGTTGTTCACCGGTCACGGTTCGTTGGTGGAGAGTGCGGGGTTGGCAGCCCACGGCTGGTTCACCAGTGGCTGCGGTGGTGGGCAGGTCACGGCATTGGTGATGGTGGGGTGGCCGCTTGAGGCCGCCCTGCTTGCTGAGGAGCGGGAATACATCCGACCCCATGGGTCGACTCCCGCGGCTTGTTGCTCGACGGCCCTGGCGAGTAGGGCCTTGGCATACTGGATCTGCAGCGCGCCGTCTCCCTGGATGTCAAGGTTGGTGACCATGGCGTCAGTCGCGACGACATTATCCATCGGGGTGGAGTAGAGTGGGAGTCCGTTCGTGTCGCGGGCTTGTGGCGAGATGATGATCCGCGGCTGGTCCGGCGGGGGCGCACGGCCAATGGGTGGTGGAGGGGCTCCGGTCGCCGGTGCGCCAGGTGGTGGTCGGTTGCTTCCACCTAGTGGCGCGTTCTCGCAGTACTCGCGCTCGGCCACGCGTGCGGGGTCGCTTTTGTCGTTGAAGTTCAGGACGCGGCCCTAGACGTTGGAGTTCAGGCGGGTCTTGATGTGGCGCTGGTGATAGAGCGATAGCTCACGCGCCGTTTCCCGCTCGAGGCGATATTTCTCGCGCTCGGCGAGCTCATTGCGCTGCGCCTCCACGAGTCGCAGGCGGGCCTCCTCCACCTCTGTGGCCGTGGCAGTCGGCGGGATCGGTGTGGAGAACGGATCTACGAGGCGGCCGTGCTACCCGCCATGTAGATCGTGTTAAAGCGATTGGATCTGGCACGGAAGTCTTCGGGCGACTCCGAGCCGGAATCAGAGTCAAAGATCCCGAGGATGGACGAGTCTTCGAAATCCTCCGGGTTGGAGACTGGCATGATGGAGTCCTCTCGTGATTCCGCGGTGATAGATCCGTCGACCGAGGTAGGGGTCGCGGAGTCGACGTCGTTGTTTAGGGCCTCGTCGTTCATGGCGGCGTTGGTATCGGCCGCATTGCTGGCGGCCAAGTCGTACTCGATGACGAGGCTCCTGATGGAGCGGACCTGCTCCTCCGAGAGTAGATCGCGGTGTGGCGGTGATTCACCAACGATCACCATCGCCGCTGGGTCGACCACGCCGGTGAAGCCGACGAAGAGGTTGATGGAGCCGACCGGCATCACCGCGTCGTGGGTGACCGGGCACGACATCGGGATGTAGCTACTGGGCAGGATCTATAAGATCCCGCTGATGGCGATCATGCGGCCGGTGGCGAGCGGCCGATAGATCGGCGAATAGGGTCTCGCCGCAGAACTCAAGCCAGTCCTGCTATGCCCCACGGTGGGCGCCACTGTCGTGGAAATGACCACGGCAGTTGCTGCAGTAGGCAGCGATTGATTGAATCGGGGGCGAGAGCTGGCGGCCATCTGCGGAGCGATATGGGGGCGGATGCACATGGGTTTACCCAGGTTCGGCCCCTAGAGGGTAAAGACCTACTCCTGCTAGATTAGATTATTGGAGAGCGAGTTACAGGGGTGGCGAGCTCGGCGTCTAAGCAGCGAGTCGCTTGAAGGGGTGTATGATGGAACGTAAGTCCTCAGGATACCCTAGGGAGGTTTATATATGAGGCACCTCGCTAGGGTTTACAAGTTTCAACCGAACAAGATATGGATCCGGAGGCTTTGACCTAATCCGACTAGGCTTCTGGTACGCTTCTGGGCCTCCAGTCTCCAGTCGCCGTCCTACAGGCCCACTCGTGAGACCTTTTGGCCCAATCAGAACGTCTTGCTGGGCATACCCCATTCAGCATATCCCCATCAGGAAGAAAGTCATGTTAAGCTCTCAAGATCACATGAGGACCTTCTAGTCTCCCATGGTAGGCTAAAGTTAGCTCATGAGGCCACAATGTCAAAGGTAACATCTAGTGAGCCTCATGTGGACATTAGCACTATACCTACTCTAAATGTGATATTGCCATGTGTTATTCCTTGTAATTCATCCTATCATAACCATGCTATATCTTGTGATGAATTGCATTCCTTGCCTTGTTGCTCTAACAATGAAGCATATACTTCCTCTAGTATTGTTGTTGATACTAACCGTGTAGAGGAAATCAAATAGCTCAAGGCTCAAATCACTTCTTTGAAGAATGACTTGAAAAAGTGTCATAAATGCAAGACCACACTCAAGAACATTTTGAGTGTGTGAAGACCCCCAAGTGACAAGGGTTGGCTTGGATTAAAATCCAACATCAAGAACAAGACCACGAACAAGAAGAAGCACAAGGCCAACAAGAAGAAGGGCCAAGAACAAGTCAAGAATCTGGCCAACATTGTTTGCTTGAAGTGCAAGGAAGAAGGGCATCATGTGAGATCTTGCCCATTGAAGAACAAGCCTCTTAGTGAGAAGCAACAAGGTAAGCGGCCTCAATCTCCACCTCAATCTCAAGTTGGGACACTTCCCAAGAAGTCTAAAGCTATTCCTCATGGTGTGTCATCTCCCAAGAAGAAAGATAGCAAGAGAAGAACTTGCTACATTTTCCGTTAAAAGGGGCACCTTTCTTCCTCATGTACCATGGGTAAATCCTCATCCAACTGGATCATTATAGATGATGTTTATTCTCTTCATAAGGATGAGGGTAGCAATGTGTTTGCCAAATTTGTTGGTGCTCAAAGTGGTGTCAAGAAAAGAACCATTTGCGTGGCCAAGCCTATTGTGACTAACTTATTAGGTCCTAACTTGGTTGGGTACCAACAAGCTCAAGCTTGATCAATAGGTTTTAGTGGAGGGCCATTGGAGGTTTGGCGACATTATGAATATTTGAGGGATCTACATCAATTATTTTTGTCAACCCAAGCCATTTGGATTATCATGCTTCTATCATATATTCAATATTCCTCCTTGCGGTAGCATGTGCTTAACTCATTTACATTGAAAGTTACTTGATCCCTTATGCATGTGTGATTTTGTACCTTTCATGTGTTTGTATATGTTGTGCTTCCCACTTACTTTTATTGAGCTATTAAGTATATTTGTGTATGTTGGTTGGAACACCATGTATTTGTGTTTCTTGGTTTGGAGCCTTTATTGAATCCATTTGGTATCTTATTTGGCCCGTATGAGATTTTAATGAACTATCCCATTTTTGGAGAGTGTCATGCTTGGGCATTCCATAATCCTAAAATGTGTGTACATGAGGAATACCGTGTAGTATTTATATTGTATTATCTAGTATCTATGTGGTATGTAATTCTAATGAGAGCTTATAGTTCTATAATGTCCATTAATTATCTCTATTTTATTCTCCTTGCCTCATGTTGAGATTTCTTGGTTTATCACATTATGAGGGTCATATGCTTTGTGCATATTACAAACCTAGAAAATGTGGACATTTGAGGTAGTGCCACTTAGAATTGATATTGAGAATTATCTAGCTCCTATGTGGCACATTAGCCATACAAGTTCCATTTTTTTGGATGTTTTTATTGCTCATATTGTGGATCCTGTGTGTGAGAGTGTTTCTTGGTATGTGTTTCCTCGTATTTGGATCTCTATATCCTCATGGAAACCATTTGCTTCAAGTTACTCTAATAACTAGTGATTGCGTGACTATTTGGAGCTACTAAGAATCACTTTCGACGCATCAAGCTTAATTCTTATACTTTGTTATATGCATCTTTGTGTGAATATGATCTTGGATATCCTTGCGGACTACCTCGGGAAGATCATTCCCAATACTTCTTGTCCCTGGACAATTAGTACTTGATTAATGGTAGAGTTTATTGATCATATTCAGTTTGGCCTTTGCTTATTTTTGTCCTATCTCATGCCAAGAAAATGATTTGTGTTGCTCCCAAGTTTTACTTGCCTCTAATGGATCATTTTATTTTATCGGTTCTCTTGTGTTTTATTTAATGTAGGAAGTGTGATGATGTCATTTGTGTGCATTTTTGCATTCAAAATAAAAATTCTACATAATGCACTATTTATGGGGGAGCCCTCGTACATTATCTAGAACACTCCTTTTTATGCTTCTTGTTTTTATCTATATCCTTTTCATTTGTGCTTGTAAGCTCGATCTTTTCGTTTTGGTACTTTGTGTGCCATCATGAAAAGTGTGACGAGTTTGATTTGGTTGTTGGAACCTTGCTCTCTTTGGGAGTTGGTTTTGTCTCATTCTTTGTTACCTGTTTTGACCTTTTAGAATGAGAAAAATCCTTGAGCATTTATTTTTTTGTCTATCTTTTTCTCTTTGGCTTTTGTCTAGTTCATTTGTTGAACTTGTGATATTTCATGTGTTGAATTGGTTCTTTGATACAATTTTGGCACCTTTTGGTGTGTCACAATTTTGAGTGCTATCTTGGTTTACTTGTTGTTTTTGTTCAAATTGTATCCCCTTTGCTTCTTGAAAGTCTTGTGCATGCATATTTACTATTTGTATATATATAATGGGATACTTGCTTTCTTTGATCCAATATACAGGGGAAACTCCAGCAAATACTAATTGGCTAAGATGTGCATGAAATTCAATTTCATATCAAAAAGCACATGTTTATGCGGAGTCTCTCCTATGTATTGTGGTTGCTCTAACTACTTTGGACCCAATATGTTTGGGGACCATATTGTACTTAATGTTGTGTTATATACATTGGAGATATATTGTATGCTTGTCTCATCAATTAGGAAGAAGTGGTGTCTACATGGCAATTGGAGGGAAGCTAGGATGATCAACGAATTCATATCCACATCCTACCAATTATTTCTCGGTAACAAGTATCTCTCTCATGCATACATCGCTTTCTTGCAACCTTTTTGTAGGTTGCTTCTTGGCATGAATTTGTGTATTTGAAAATGTTGTGGTTGTTGTTTCGGTTTTAAGGAGATTAATTGCAATGTGAGTAAGTTGAGATGGGTGCATATAATGGGTACTATACAAAATCATGCTCATGACTCACTGATGAGTGCATATTTGCATCATGTTTTACATTATTATTTTGCATTGTAGGTGTAGGATCTTGGTATTTTACGGTGCTCGCGTGTACATTTTATGTCTTTTTACACCAGGATCAGGATAGATGATGGATCCAATGGATATAATTCTTGGAGCAGTTGTACTGAGGAGAAAAGGAGTCAAAAACAACGTAAATCGCTTATTTGGGAAATATTAATAATACCAGAAGAAAATCAGAAGCAAACAAAGGAGGCAGAAGGTTCAACAACCAACTATACGACCGGAGCAAATTTTCCGGCCTTATAGCTCCGGCCATATAGTGGACGCAATCTCCGCCTCCTTAAATAGTTTCACCCCGTGCAACTAGTTCAGGGAGACGACATACAGAACACCTAGAAATTGCATAAACCTCACCTCCGGAAGGCATCTGGGGGGAATTCATCCACCGGGGATTCATCTTTGCCCTGCGCAGCTCCGGGAGGCTAAGGCATCGATCTTCGTCATCTACCACTGCATCACCACCATCTCCATCCATCCCATCTACATCTTGTCTAGATCTTGTTGTAATTTCCATACTCGTTGTGGATTTATACAAGTATTATTCATCTATGATAGATTCTGTTGTTATTGTCGTGATGTTGATTGCCTCCATGTCTGCGTAGATCATTAGTTCTTGGGGAGATGGAGAAACCCTAATATGATATTGAAATAAGATAAAGTCTATTATGATATTCATCGATGTGACCATATGTTAGATTTTCTACATCTTGATGTTGAGAGAAGTCGACCTCTCAATATTTTCCTCTCATTTGGACTTGATGGAGGAAACTACTTGTTTGTAGACGGAGGTGTGCTAGCACTTACAATGAGTATAAAGCTGTTGGCACCCCTTACGTATCAACTTGGGAAACCGAGCAACTCACGGAACACTATCTATGCCATGGGATACGTCCTACAGGATTATGTAGCGCAGTAATTCGATTGATGTCGATTGATGACTGTTATTGTTATGAGGATGATGTGACAGCATTTGCTGCCTATTTGTCCAAATACGGAGTTCCTCCCACACATACATAGTTGAGAATGTTCATGATGATAATATTTATCTTGGCTCTTTATAATGCTAGTGGTGTATCCGCTACTCCCTGAGAACGCTTTTCCCCTATTGCAGTTCCAATCTCTCTTACATATGAAATACTTACTTTCTGTATTCAGTTGTTTTACTTTACCTTATTATTGCTCTTATACCTAAAACCCCAAAACACCTTTTTACACAATACTCGCATTTTATCTTGTCACTTAGAACTTTATCTAGCATTTCTAGTGTAATATTTATTTCAAGAATCATTAGACTTCAGACTCATGCTCCCTGTGGGATCGATATCTTTATTTCGAAACTAGCTACGAACGATCTGTGCACTTGCAGTCATCAAGCTATTTTCTAGCACTGTTGCCGGGGAGCTAAGCGTTGTAGGTCTTTTAGTTTTTGCTTATTTATTTTTGTCTTGCTAAATTTTGTTTTGAGTTACAGGTTTCCACCAACATGATGGAGTTTGAGCATATGACTAATGCTAACCCACTCAACTACTTTGGGGAGCCCTATGATATTTATAAAAATACATCTCCAATGAGAAGACAAGGGGGTTTGAAATAAATCCTCTATTACTTGATATTCTACATAAGAAGCAATTTACTAGAGATGAAGAAGATCTTGGTCCATATGAGCATATTGCATGTTTCAAAGATATATGTGGCACTTTTCTATTGACGGGATATTCCGCTGATGAGGTAAGGGTTAAACTTTTTTAGTCAGACTTTGACAAGTACAACTCTCTCATGGTATAGATCTCTACCCCCTGAAGTCACTACTACTTGGGATAATCTAGCCTATGAATTTCTAGCAAAATATTATCCATTATCAAAATCTTTTGAAATCAGGCATCTTATAATGACTTGGAATAATCGTTCTAATGAAGGACTAGTAAGAGCTTATATTAGATTTAAAGATTTACTACGTCTATGTCCTCATCATGATTTACCTAAATGGTATTTATTACATATCTTTTATGGAGGGTTAATCGAACCCAATAAAATTGAATTAGACTCTTTCGTAGAAGGGCCTTTATGAATCTTCCTAAACCTAAAGCTTGGGATTTACTTAATAGAATTCGTGATCATAGAGTTTCATGGAATTTTGGTCTAGGAAGTGAAGGAGGCGTAGAAATAGAACATGATTGTATTCATGACTATAATAAAAAGGCCATGTTAAAGAATTATCTAAAGAACTTTATTTGGATTTAGATCTTGTGTTGCCAGTTGTTAAATATTTTACATAACATATGAAATCTCCAAAAGAGGGACCGGTCAAATATGATCCACCGCCTGAACCTAAAAAGAAAAGAGAAGATAAAGCAACACTGGCCTCCCTAGAACCAATGCATGAGTTGCCTTTCCCTAACACTGCACAAAAGCATATTCTTGAATATGAACAGGTCAAAGCAGTACAGGAGAAGAAAGAGGAAGAAAGTATGCCAGAAGTTGTGGAACATCTAGAAGAAACCAAAGATGAAGAGGTAACCAAGGAAGAAATTATGCCTATGTACGCACATTGTAACATAGTTGAACTTGATGAAGAGACTTCTGTATTGGTTGGAGGTAAATCAAAGGTAAAAGATGTGGGTAAGCCTATTCTTCCTTGCATATTTAAAGAACCTCGCATTACGGTTTATGTGATCGTGGCACCAAAGTTAATGTTATATCTTATGATTTATACTTAGAAATAAAAGAAGAAATAGAACCGGCTACAATTGAAATACTGATATGACAATTATGTTAGCCAATAGAAATCTTAGAATTCCAACGAGAGTAGTTGAAGTTGCAACTGTCACAATTGGCAATAAAAACTTTCCTATCGATTTTGTAGTTGTTGATATGCCAGCTGACACTCTTTACCCAATTATATTTGGAAGAAACTTTTTGGGTGATATAGGTGCCTATGGTAATTTGAAGAAGGAGATTGTGTCTCTTAAGCTTGGGGGGACAGAAAATAAATTCCACTTTTCCAATTTTAAAGATAGGCCTCCACAAATGCAAGAACAAGAGGAAGAGGAACTACTGAGGAAATGGTGACTTTTTTCTTTAGTAATCAAGAAGAAGAAATAAATGAAGATCCAAATTATGAAGAAATAGTTATGGAGGACAAGTCCCTGGAAGAACTAGAAGATGAATTCTATTCACTTCCCATTATGGGACCTCCAACCGACGAGGCTTTTGAAGAGCCAGAAAAGAGAGGGGACGAGGAACTACCACCCCCGGAGTTGAACACTCTACCAGATAATCTTAAATACAGGTTTCTAGATGATACAAATATATTTCATGTTATTATTAGTGCTAAACTTTTAGGAAAAGAAGAAGAAGAACTCATGAAGATACTGAAGGAGCATCGCAAGGCCTTTGGGTACTCAATGGATGACTTGAAGGGCATCGGTCCCATGATAGTCGTCCGTCAAATATTCATGGAAGAAGGTGCTAAACCAGTTGCAGAATTTAATAGAAGATTGAAGCCTGAAATGAAAGAAGTGGTAAGAAAAGAAAGTGTACGTCTACTGGACGCAGGTATAATCTATCCTGTTAAAGAAAGTGAATGGGTAAGTCATGTTCATTGTGTCCCTAAGAAGGGTGATGGCTCAAGATATCTCAAGCTCATTGGGGAACCCCAAGAGGAAGGTATGATGAGCATAACAGCAAGTTTCCCTTGGTTATGAAACCAAGGTTATCGAACCCGTAGGAGCAAGGAAACACCTCCAAGGTGTTGTTGCCAACTTGGAATCCTGCATAACACAACCACGGAACTTTGCCCCCAACTTACAGTGAGGTTGTCAATCTCACCGGTTTTGCTGAAAACAAAGGATTAAACATATTGTGTGGAAGAAAGTAAAAGCTTGCAGAAAGTAAACAGAAAGCAGTAAATAGTTGTAGATTGATGGTAAAAGAAAGGACCGAGGTCCATAGTTCACTAGTGGTGATTCTCCTTAAGATAGATGACATGTTGGGTGAACAAATTACAACGGGGCAATTGATAAACATCGAGAAAGCATACATGCATATACTAATTATCTTGACTCCTATGAGATTTGATTGGGCATTACAACATTATACATAGACTGTAATCCAACTGTATCTATGACTAATAATCCACCTTCAGGTTATCATCTGAACCCCCTCTAGTATTAAGTTGCAAGCAACAGATAATTGCATTACGCATTGCGTGTAAAGTAAACAATACGATTGTTCTATGAACAAAGTATTGTTGTTTTCTCCCTAGTAGCAACAACACATCTAGTACCTTAGAGATTTCTGTCACTTCCTCTGATTACTAGAGGCATGAACCCACTATCGAGCATAAATACTCCCTCTTGGAGTTGCTAGCATCTAATCGGCCAAAATATCTACTAACAACAGAGAGCATACAAGATCACAAATAACAGAGACATGATAGAATCAATAATCAATCTGAAATAGCATCTCAATATCCATCGGATCCTCGCAAACACAACATGGATGATTACAAATAGATGATCTTGATCATGAACGGAGCTCACAAGATCTAGACATGGTAGCACAAAGGAGAAGAACAAACCATCTAGCTACTACATGGACCCGTAGTCCAAGGATGAACTACTCACGCATCACACCGGAGGCTTGCATGGTGATGAAGAAGGCCTATAGGGTGAATTCTCCCCTCTGGCAGGGTGCCAAGAAGAGCTTCAGATCCCTCATGATCTAGGGATGGAGATGATGGCGGCTACAGACTCTTTCGTGGATTTTTGATCGGGTACTTAGGGTTTCTGTATCGGAGGCATCTTATAGGCAAAAGGGGAGGCAGAGGGGGTGCCCTAGGCGGCCGCACCACCCCCCCTGGCGCGGGCCAGGCCTGGCCGCGTGGCCAGGTGGTGTGGCCGGCCCTTGGCTCCTCTCCGTCTTGTATTCTGGCTCCAGGTGTCCCCCGGTAAAATAATGACTTTGGCTTTTGTCCCGTCCAATTTCGAGAATATTCATTTTTTTGACTTTCCTGGAACCAAAAACAGCAGAAAACAGGCAGCTAGCACTGTGGCATCTTGTTAATAGGTTAGTCCAAGAAAGTGTATAAAAAGTACTCCAAAGTGTGGACAAATCATAAGAAAGTAGATATAAACCAAGCCTGGAACATCAAAAATTATAGATACGTTAGCAGCATATCAAAGGGCGGTTTTACTGTTGTTCCTAATGAAAAGTATAAAAAGTACTCCAAAGTGTGGACAAAACATAAGAAAGTAGATATAAACCAAGCATGGAACATCAAAAATTATAGATACGTTAGCAGCATATCAAAGGGCGGTTTTACTGTTGTTCCTAATGAAAATGGTGAATTGATACCTACTAGAACTATTGTTGGGCATAGGATGTGGATAGACTTCAGAAAATTAAATAAATAATCTAGGAAAGATCATTATCCTTTACCATTCACAGATCAAACTTTTGAAAGGTTAGCAAACCATACTCATTTTTTTACTTGGATGGATACTCTGGTTTTTCTCAAATAGTTGTTCATCCTGATGACCAACTTAAAACAACTTTCATTACATGCTTACCGACGTATGCCTTTTGGTTTATGTAATGCTCCGGCTACTTTTCAAAGATGCATGACTATTATTTTTGTGGATTTTATAGAACTTATAATGGAATGATTTATGGATGACTTTTCTGTCTACGAAACTTTGTTTACTAGTTGCTTGGATAATATCAAAAGAGTTATGTTGTGTTGTGAAGAAACTAATCTTGTTCTAAACTGGGAGAAATGCCATTTTATGGTCAAAGAAGGTATAGTCCTTGGACACAAGGTATCAGGTAAGGGAATTGAAGTTGATAGAGCTAAGGTTGAGGTAATAGAGAGAATGCCACAACCTAGGGATATTAAATGTATAAGAAGTTTCCCTGGTCATGTGGGTTTTTATAGAAGGTTCATTAGAGATTTCTCTGGAATATCTAAACCTTTGACTAACCTCCTACAAAAGGGAGTAAGATTTAATTTTGATGATAAGTTTCTTGAAGCCTTTGATAAACTCAAAAATGCTTTATCTTGTGCTCCCATCATTAAACCACCTATCTAGGATACAACCTTTGACTTAATATGTGAAGCTAGTGATGATGCTGTAGGAGTAACTCTGGGACAACACATTGGTCGTAGATTTAATATTATACATCATGCTAGTAGAACTCTAAATGGTGCTCAGAAGAATTACCCTAAAGAAGAAAGGGAACTTTTTGATGTATTTTTCTCTTGTGATAAATTTTGTTCCTACATAGTTGATGCAAAGGTAAGAGTTCACACAGATCGTGATGGCTTAAAAGAACTCCTTGAGAGGAAAAACCATAAGCCAAGACTGGTCCGTTGGATTTTTTCACTTCAAGAATTTGAGTTGTAGATCATGTAGAGGAAATAAATAAAGATGTTAGATGTAGTATCCATGTTTGCCCAGCAAGACACCAATCTTGTTGAGAGGAACTTTAGTCCTGGTGATTTTCGTTTACGAGAATTATTCAATGAACTAAGGTCAATTCCTCCAAGAGAAAAGGAGTCTTTGTTGTTGGAGGAGTTATTTATTCCCAAATAAGCAAATGGTAAGTGCAAGGTAAGTGTTCTTACCCAAATAAGTGATTTGTTTTCACAATTTCTACTCTTGAAAATTCTGCCTTTGAATTCCTTGTGTTTTTCTGAAGTTTTAGAGGGGTTTTACCAACTATACGGGCGGAACTATACGACCAGAGAGCTCCTGCTATATAGTTGGTCGTTAAACTCTCTATATCATCTTTGTGAAATTGTTTTCGATATCTGAGCCTATATGGTCGCAACTATACGACCGGAGCCAAAATTTTGGCCGTATAGTTGGTCGTTAAACTCTCAGATAGTTTTGCTTTTTGGTGTCTGTATCTATACGGTCGCAACTATATGACCGGAGCCAAAATTCTGGCTGTATAGTTGGTCGTTAAACTCTCAGACACTTTTCGTTTGTCCTTTCGTTTATTCATTAAATAAATAAATAAAACGTTATTATCGGTTCCAAGTCGTGATTTAATCAACCTGGACTCGAGATATTTGGAAATATCTGCCTGGAACCAACTATACGGCCGGAGCTATACGAGCCGCGCCCGTATAGTTGGTCGTTACACGGGCAGGACTCTTCCAAATCCATGAATTATTTCCTTGTTTCGTTAAGATTCTTTTCTTGGGCGACAATTTGGTGTTTCTCGCGAGTTTTACAGACCTCTAACCCCCCTTATATATATATTGCTATTGTCTCTCTGTTTAATCATAATCTCCAGAAACCAATCTACCTCTTATTCACATGTGAGGGCTCTCAACCAAGGGATAGAAGTCAAGAAGAAAAACTCCTATGGAGATCGGGAGCAATAGCAAGCAAGGCAAGGAGATCAAGACTATCCCTATAGAGTTCCTCGACGCCGACCATGGGTGTCGGAAGAGGGATTTGAAGGCCCTAGAGCTGAAGATTGAAGAGTTGGATAAGGAGAAGCCAGGGACACCCAAACA
Source organism: Avena sativa (assembly GCA_916181665.1). Taxonomy (NCBI): domain Eukaryota; kingdom Viridiplantae; phylum Streptophyta; class Magnoliopsida; order Poales; family Poaceae; genus Avena; species Avena sativa. The sequence goes on along the minus strand of OV702288.1, from coordinate 617,787,568 downwards.
CCTTCAATTGTTGTGACTTTATCTTGATAAACTTGATGAAGATATCAAGCGGACAACCGAAGCAAGTTTTCCTATGAGTCTTAAGGCGCTACAAACACTTCAGGATAACAATGAGTTCATTAAAGAATAAGTGAAAGTGCTGGAGAGGAACAATCTTTTCTACAAGCTACGTGTTAAAGAATTAGAAGCTGTCAATCAATCCCTCCGACTCAGGCTGGCCCGTGAGGAGAAAATACCACGTGCCATGGTGCCATAGTGATCTATAACAATTACGGTATCAAATAATCGCAAGGGATTATTTGACCCCGCTTGTCTTGATTCCAAGCTTGGGGAGATCTTTAAGACCTTGTAATCTATCCTATAAGTTTTTATTACTATTTTTGCATTAGTTCAAACTAGCAATAAAGTTTGCATCATTAGAATTCCCTTCAGGAATAGTCGATCCTTTTTATGAAATTCTGAGTTTATTATTATATATGGAGCAATATTGAGTTTGTGTTTGCTTTATTGATATATGAATGGCTTTAGTATAATTTCACTTGCACTTGATGATAGCAATAGGAGTCTTCCACACCATTGGTATTAATGGAACACCTAAAGATAATTTGGTCAATATGATGTAAGTCTACGGTTTGATTTATAAAGAAAAATTATCTATGCAGTTAAGTTGAAAAAGAAACCTTGAACAAAGGAAAATGAAAGTGCTATCAAAATAGAGTGAGAACAAGTCGAGGTAGAATATTCAAGTCATAAGAATGCTTCATATACAATTGGAATTTGATAATTAAGATTGTTAAACTTTGAATTCCTACATGAAGTGGAATGTATGGCTCGCTCCTTTGCACATCACTTAAACAAAAGTGTGGGCATATATACAAAAGAAAATAAAAGGAAGAAGAAAAAGGGCGAGTGTGCAAAGAGCAAGTAGGCATATACCACTGCATTGTAGTATGACAAAGAGACACTTTTGAGATTTTAAATCCCAAGTGAATATGTTGATCCTAAAACACTTGGGACTACCTCGCTAACTCATTCGGTTGAACCGGATACTTTTTTATTATGTTGAGATTCATCTTTTATGAACTGTTGATCACTAAGGTGTGGAAGCCTGCTAATACTAATCAGATGGTTCGAGTGAGGTACTATTCATGAACTTATTCCTATGTATCGTATAAATACATGCTGCAACTGCCTCATTTATTTTATTGACTCAGCTTCATGAATATGAGGATCACATCCATTAAGCTAAAACTTGCTCGGGGCGAGCAAGAGTCTAAGCTTGGGGAAGTTGATGAGTGCATATTTGCATCATGTTTTACATTATTATTTTGTATTGTAGATATAGGATCTTGGTATTTTACGGTGCTCGCGTGCACATTTTATGTCTGCTTTCACCAGGATCGGGACAGATGATTGATCCAATGGATATAATTCTTGGAGAAGTTGTATTGAGGAGAAAAGGAGTCAAAAAGAACGTAAATCGCTTATTTGGGAAATATTAATAATATTAGAAGAAAACCAGAAGAGAACAAAGGAGGCAGAAGGTTCAACGACCAACTATACGACCGGAGAAAAATTTTCGGCTGTATAGCTCCGGCCGTATAGCTGGCGCCGCCTCCGCCTCCTCAAATAGTTTCACCTCGTGCAACTGGTTCGGGGAGACGACATACAGAACACCCAGAAATCGCAGAAACCTCACCTCCGGAAGGCATCTGGAGAGGGAATTCATCCACCGGGGATTCATCTTCGCCCTGCGCAGATCCGGGAGGCTAAGGCATCGATCTTCATCATCGACCACTGCATCACCACCATATCCATCCATCCCATCTACATCTTGTCTAGATCTTATTATAATTTCCATACTCGTTGTGGATTTATACAATTACTATTCATCTATGATAGATTCCGTTGTTATTGTCGTGATGTTGATTGCCTCCATGTCTGAGTAGATCATTAGTTCTTGGGGAGATGGAGAAACCCTAGTATGAGATTGAAATAAGATAAAGTCTATTATGATATTCATCGCTGTGACCATGTGTTAGGTTTTCTACATCTTGATGTTGAGAGAAGTCGACCTCTCAATATTTTCCTCTCATGGGGACTTGATGGAGGAAACTACTTGTTGGTAGACGAAGGTGTGCTAGCACTTACAGTGACTATAAAGTTGTTGGCACCCCTTACGTATCAACTTGGGAAACCGAGGAAACTCACGGAACACTATCCATGCCATGGGATACATCCTACGGGATTACGTCCCTTAATAACACAGTAATGGATTGATGTCAATTGCTGACTGTTGTGGTTATGAGGATGATGTGAGCAGCGGTTGCTATCTATTTGTCCAAATACGGAGTTCCTCCCACACATACATAATTGAGAATGTTCATGATGATAATCTTTATCTTAGCTCCTTATAATGCTAGTGGTGTATCCGCTACTCCCTGAGAACGCTTTTCCCCTATTGCAGTTCCAATCTCTATTACATATGCAATACTTACTTTGTATATTCAGTTGTTTTACTTTACCTTATTGTTGCTCTTATACCTAAAACCAAAAAACACCTTTTTACATAATACTCGCATTTTATCTTGTCACTTAGAACTTTATCTATCATTTCTAGCGTAATATTTATTTCAAGAATCATTAGACTTCAGAGTCCTGCTCCCTGTGGGGTCGATATCTTTATTTCGAAACTAGCTACAAATGATTTGTGCACTTGCAGTCATCACTCACCAATTCCTAATATGTCAATCTTAGCAATTTTATTGTCTATCTTCTCCTCAATTGCTCTCATGTGCAATAGCAAGGAATTTGCAATGGTGATTTTTCTTTGTGATACTTGTTGTCTTTCTCCATATATTTCAACTATCTTCTATTCCCTTGGTGATCTATACTATTAAAAAGATTCACGATGTTTGTCACACAAGAAAATTTCCGTCTGCCCTTTTATTTCTGGTTTTGCCGCTGGTAGTTCAGAGAAATAACAACCTCTACCACCGCCAAGTGAAGAAGTCAAGTCAACGACCGGTTGCAGCTCCACCTCGTCACAACATCGCATCCTCACCAATGCGTTCATCCAGCCACCCTGGCCTCTTCCCCAACACGACGTCCGCTAAAGCCTCCTCCTTGCCACTGATGGCCCTCCGCCAGCCGGTGTCCGTCTTCTTTCCCCGGCCTCTCTAGATTTCGCAACCATGTGCCCACGCCTACAGACTGCCTCGAGGAGGACCTCCCTGATAGTTTGGAGTGGGAGGAGAACCGCCAATGGCAAGAGCCAGGAGGCGGTCCTGTAGCAGCTCCACTTATTCTTCCTCGACATGGATCCCCAAGTAAGCAAGGTCCCCCATGCCCATGGCCACCAGCATCTCCGACATCTCCAGGTACTCTCCACTGGAAAAGTTCTTGGATTACCGAGTAGGGATATAGATCTTGATGCAGTCATTGTTATATTTTGTATTAATAGAATACTAAATATTCCAATCGGCTCTTCTCATGGCACTGAAATAAACTATTGTTTCTGCGTGCGTGTGTTCTCGCCGGTGAGAACCTCGGCGTGTCGGCCTCACGCTTAGGAGGCCGAAATACCTCGCCGCTACTGCGTGGCGACTGTGTAGGAGCCGATGCCGAGGAGCGCGACGCGGAGGGGGAGGTGGAGAGGCTGGCCATCCTCCTGGGCGCCCAGCTTGTCGGAGGTTATTGGCGCTCGCGGCGAGGGGGTGCCACCGGCGAATGCGGGAACCCCAACCGGGGGTTGTTACCGGCATGGATGTGCTCGAGGACAGCCGCGAGCGTGCGCCCTTGCGTGCTCCACCATCGGCGGCGGCGAGCTCGGCGAGGCGGCGCTCCTCGAAGAAGTTCTCCTAGAACGCGAGGTTGCCGGGGTCCTCGGCGAGCTCCGGATCCAGCATCGCCGCGATGGCGGCCTAGATCTCGTCCACCAGCTCGTGGTCCTCTAGCACCGGCGGCACCGGTATGTCGCCGGCGCTGAGCCTCCACCGGGGGCAGCGGAAGTCCGGCGGCGCCATGTACCCGGTGTCGTGGAGCATCCTTGCCTCCCATGGCTGGAGCGTTCGCCGGCCGAAGCCTTTCGCCGCCGCGGGATCCCCTAGGTACCTCTCCGCCATCTTCCTCTTTCGCCGGAGTTTAGGGGTGGTGCGGGTTGGAGGTGGCAGTGTGCTGTTAGCCGGCGGTGCGACCGTGTTTTATAGGCCGAGCGAGGGCGGCGAAGGCGGGAGGGGTGTAGCAGCGAGGGCGGGAAAAAGGGGAAGCGGCGGGAAGTTAATGCCCGCCGGTCCGTTGCGGGAGCCGAGGCGACGGTGGCGCGCCATTGCGGCGACGCGTGGCCGACGAGACTGGTGGTTAATGCCCGGCGGTCCTTCACGGTGTTCCGATGCGGGAGGATGAGGACGACTCAGCTTCTGCCGCTGACTGGGCGGGTCCACTCGTCGAACGGCTCTTTTCCCACCGAAATCGCTTCGTCCGGCGTTCCCAGCGCTTTCCCGTCGCCCCGGGAACGGCCTAGGAAGGCCGAACGTATTTTGGGCCAAATCCGAACGAAACCGGGGTCCTGGGAACACGATTGGACCGAATTTCGGCATCCAGACCAAAAATACGCTTTGGGAACGGCGTGCTGGGAAGCCGAGTGGAGATGCTCTTAGGTCTGTCCTCCAATGGTGCAGTTCTGTCCAAAAATATGGAACTTGTTCAAAATCAAAATTCAAATTTTAAAATGTTTCAATTCAAAAATTAACCAAAATTTAAAAATGTTCAAATGTGAATCATGTTCAAAATCAAAAAAGTTCATATATAAAAACTGTTCAAATTTGAAAACTGTTCAGATTTGAAAAAGTTCAAAATCGAAAAAAGTTCATATATAAAAACTGTTCACATTCGAAAACTGTTCATACTCAAAAATTGTTCATATCGAAAAAATGTTCAAATTCGAAAAATATTCAAATTCAAAAATTGTTCACATACGAATACTGTTCAAATTCGAAAACTGTTCAGAAAAGAGAAAAGAAAAAGGTAACAGAATAAACTGAAAGTAAAAAAAGAGAAAAGAGACACAGAAAAAGAGAGAAAAACGCTATATGGGCCGGGGCAACGCGCGCGCGGCCGCGTGAGCAGAGCCTGTTAACGCATGCGTTGGTCGGGAAATATCATTTGCCAGGAGCGTCATATAGGAGGTCCCAAGATGAACGCCGAGCCCATCGGCCTCCCCAATCCACACAAAAATCGCGGAAAATCCCCACCCCTCTCCAGCTCCGCGCGGCGCGGTGCCATTCCACTTCCGCCTCCCCGCCTCCACAATCCAACCCAAAATATCTCTCTCTCCGCGCCGGCGCAGCGGCGCTCGCCTTCTCTGCCACGGTGAAGCCCTTCCCGAGCCGCCCCCTCCGCCTCCGCCCCCTCCTCATGTTCACCTCCGCCCCCACAAGTTCGCTCCACCTCTCCCACCCGGCGTTTGGCACCAGGCGCCCAAGGCTCGCGCGCTGCAGGTCGTCCCTTGCGTCTTCGTCCTCGTCGGGCGCGGCGCCCCCACCCGCGAACGCGAACCACCTCATCCAGACGCTCTGCGCCAACGGCCGCCTCGCCCGCGCCGCCGCGCTCCTCCCGGGCCTCCCCGCGCCCACGCAGCGCACCTACGAGTCGCTCCTCCTCGCCGCCGCGCGGGCCGGGGACGCCGCGCTCGCCGCCGCGGTCCACCGCCGGCTCGAGGCCGACCCGGTCTTCCGCTCGGACCCGTTCCTCTCGACCCGCCTCATCGAGTCCTACGCCGCGCTCGGTGCGCTTCCGGCCGCGCGCCAGGTGTTCGACGAGGCGCCCGAGAAGAGCATCTTCGTGTGGAACGCGCTGCTCAAGGCCCTCGCGCTCGCCGACCATGGTGACGAGGCAATCGCGCGCCTGTCTGACATGGGGTGGCTAGGAGTACCCGTCGACAGCTACAGCTACACGCATGGACTCAAGGCCTGCATCGCTGTGTCGGCATCACACGCACCGGCCTCTGCCCGTGTACGTGAGGTGCACGCACATGCGATCCGCCGTGGCTACGCGTTGCACACGCATGTCGCCACTACTCTTATTGACTGCTATGCAAAGCTTGGGATCGTCAGCTATGCTGAGAGTGTATTTGCTGCAATGCCAGAGAGGAATGTTGTTTCCTGGAGTGCCATGATCGGGTGCTATGCCAAGAATGAGAGACCAGCTGATGCAATTGAGCTCTTCAAGGATATGATGGCTTCTGATCCAGACCTGGTGCCTAACTCGATCACGATAGTAAGCGTCTTGAATGCGTGCGCAGGAGTGAACGCGCTCAGTCATGGCAAACTATTGCATGCATATATTCTACGGAGGGGTTTCCACTCACTTGTTTCAGTACTGAACGCATTGATGGCAATGTACATGAGATGTGGATGCCTTGAAGATGGCCGGCATATCTTCAATTGGATAGGCCATCGGAGGGATGTTGTGTCGTGGAATTCACTTATATCTGGATATGGGATGCATGGCTTTGGCCGTGAGGCGATTCAGGTGTTTGAGGAAATGGTCCAAGTGGGGCTATCGCCGAGCATCATCACGTTTATCTGTGTCCTCGGAGCTTGTAGCCATGCCGGACTTGTGGACGAGGGGAAGGAGTTGTTTGAGTCGATGGTGGATTATAGTGTTAAACCTCGTGCGGAGCACTATGCTTGCATGGTAGACCTCCTTGGTCGTGCTGGGCAGTTGGATGAAGCTGTGGAGCTCATAGAGAGCATGCACATTGAGCCGAGTCCTCAAGTGTGGGGTGCACTTCTTGGAGCTTGCCGTATTCATGGTCATGTGGAGTACGCAGAGATGGCTTGCTCTCATCTCTTTGATCTTGAACCCAGAAATGCCGGGAACTATGTACTCCTCGCTGATATTTATGCCCGAGCTAATTTGCAGAACCAAGTTGATGTGCTAAAGGAGTTGCTGGAGGAGCATGCGCTGGAGAAGGTGACTGGTTGCAGCTGGATAGAGGTAAAGAAGAAGCTCCACTCATTCACGTCCGTGGACAACAAGAACCCACATGTTGAGCAGCTTCAAGCTCTGATAGGTGAGTTTGTGGCAGAGATGAAAAATGAGGGCTATGTTCCTGACACAGGGATTGTTCATTATGATATTGAAGAAGAAGAAAAGGAAAGGATTTTGCTTGGTCACAGTGAGAAGCTGGCAGTTGCTTTTGGGCTTATCAACACTGGTAGCGGGGAAGTCATCAGGATCACCAAGAACCTGAGGCTATGTGAGGACTGTCACTCAGTTACCAAGTTCATCTCCAAATTCACGGAGCGGGAAATTGTTGTGAAGGATGTGAACCGGTTTCACCACTTCAGGGATGGAACTTGCTCATGTGGCGATTATTGGTGAAGATGCTGCAAACTTGTTGGTGTTTTTTGATCTTTGCTGATCATACCAAATGACCATGAAGTAGGAACTATTGTACAGCCTAACATGATTAGACTAGCCATGATGACCCAGTCTTTCAGGAGGAACCTCAAATTAATTGCTGGTCTTTACTTGGAGACCCGATGGAACTTCTGCAAGGCAATTTTGACACGTTTGTAATGGGTCCCCCTTTAACGACATGTTTTGTAGTAATGGTCTTCCTGATACATTTTTTAATTTCGCTCTTGTAAAATCCCAACTATTAGACTTGAGATTTGTTGAAGATATGCAAGGAAGGATAATATATGATCAGAGGTTCATGTTCCTGTTATTTGGCGCATAAATGAGTGGGTCGTTGCATTCTAAGAATTGTGCAGATTGCAGTTTACTCTCGTTTTGGTGAGACTTGTGATGAGTCCTTATATAATTAATAAGGACTTGCAGGAGTCAAGACTTCTCTTGCAATTGGGACTCCGATAAAGTGTCTGAGCTCCATGGACATAGAGCCTGGGCTCTTTTCTCTTCTTTGCGTGGCATGGGGTGTGTGCTTCGCCTGGTGCCAGAAGTCTCAGCACGATCTGTGGTTTTTCAGCCCCAAGATGTCAAACGCCATTACATAAAGATGTATTCCCCTTGAAGGTTTCATTTCATCTGCTCCTTGAGTACATGCACATGCCATTGAAAGACAAGATAACAAAAGGATTTGAGACTTCATGCGAAACAGCATAGCTATGTTTCTAATATATAGCACAGATGTGCTGATGCAATTCTATAGTTACAACTAGTGCCGTAACGACATTGTATGGATCAATCATTGTAGAGGTGATCACAGAACTAGATGGCGACATGGTATCAATATTGTCTTTCTTCTTGGCATGAAGAGAAGGAGCTTTGAAGAGGATTATTCTACAAAAATTGCTCTACAGCACGAATCCTCTACCTGCAACCAGCCACAGGGGTTGAAGGTTAGTAATTACTCCAGTTAAGCATTCTATCGAAGAGAAGAGATGTAAAACCATGACTTACTCATTGCAAAGGAAGCTCCTTGTGGGTGTACACAACTCCCTTGTCACCGTTCACTACTTGTCCACTCCCTCTTAGAATGCTATACATAATGAGCAAACCAATGCATACAAATTAATACAATAGAAAAATGGATACATATTAAATGAAAGATACAAATAGATCCATTTCTTTGCGTATGATAAAAAATATTGGGAGTGGCAAAAATCTAGCATACACTGAACAGACTACAAAGGAAGATAGTGCACACAGAATGCATCCACAAATGAAAGTACTGTTATATGTTGGAGACGAAACAAAGAGGGATATAATTGCAGGAAAAACTACATGTCATAGAGTCCTACCATCGAGTAGTTAGAAGCCCATCAACACCAACAGGTCCACGAGCATGTATACGCCCTGTACTTATGCCAACCTATTCAAGGTATTTGAACAGGTTCAAACATAGAACTGGATAATTTTCCAAAAAGAGTAGAAACAGCTCGCGCACAAAATGAACAGTCAAAGGACAATACCTCTGCACCTAGACCGAAGCGAGTCCCATCACAGAACCTTGTGCTTGCATTATGGAACACAGCAGCACTGTCACAGTTTAAATGAAATGTCATTTCATTAGTTACATTGAGATTTTATCAAATAATTAAACTATAAATAAAGCTAGCATAACCGCAAAGGAAGTTAAATAAATACCTATCAACTTGTTGTAGAAATGTATCTGCAGACTTCTTATCGGTTGTGATAATGCAATCTGTATGCGCACTGAAACAAAAATAAGTCAGTCAGATTTAGTGCAACAAAAAACAGTAATTGGGGAGAGGGTGTTCAAAGGAACATGCATACCTGCCATAACGATTTATATGGTCAATCGCTGACTGTACATCATCAACAAATTCGAGGGTGCATGCCATTGAGCTATACTCGTGATGAAATGAATCTACCTTTGGCACTTTCAACGTGTCATGTGCAACAGGCCCACCATAAATAACAACTCCTGCAATATGACATCAACTAATAAATCAACTGAGCATGTCCATCAAATGTCTATTCGCACAAATACCATTTTTTTAAATTGGTGGTGTCTACTTTAGTAGAAATTCTACATGTGAGTAATTTTGCTAGATTGCAAGCCAACAAAATATAAATTGACATTGGTTTAGCATATTCACAACTTGTGATGAAGCATAATCTACAATATTGTTTATTCTTTTTAACTACTTCAGCACAAAGGACACTGATGCCATCATGAATTCAGGGTGTCAGCTAATACCTTCATTCGCAAGTTCCATCAATAAATCATCAAGACCCTCTGTCTTGTTAAGATCTTTATGAACAAGTAGTGTTTCCTGCACAGATGATGTACATAATCATTTATTTTATTTGTTTAGGCATCCATGTCAAAAATGGTGTATCAGATATTCAGATTTGAAATAAATTACTAACTTCAAGTAGAATCAGTGTTGTGTTACAGTGATATACACAACCTCTGAAAAAGTCTGTTATGATAAGAAATATTAAAAATCGTACACAAATATCGAAGTCAGAGACGCACCATAGCATTGCATGCTGCCGGATAATCGACCTTTGCATCCAGTACGATCCGTTTTGCCATATTCATGTCAGCTGATTTATCAATATAAACATGGCAGATACCATCTGTAGAGAAAAATGAAACTATGCGTTAAGTAATTCAAACAAAGCTGAAATACAATTATGTCATTCCAATAGGGAGTGACAAGAGTTTAGTGATAAAAATGGCTTACCTGAATGACCAAGAACGGGAATCTTGGTTGCTGCTTTGATTTGAGAAACAAGCTTATTACTGCCTCTTGGAATAACAAGGTCAATCACATCATCAAGCTGCATAGCGTGCATCCAGTTTAGACATATTTATGTACTCATCAACCAACGTACCAAATGACATGCTTACCTTTAGCAAATCAGCAATCTCATCTTTGCTTTTTACAAGGCCAATAAGTTTTTTACCGACAACATCTGGAATCGCACTAGTTATGACCTAATAAACAGCAATAAAGTGATACACAGAGATTCACAGATATTCATTTTTTGATACATCAGAAGCATAATTAAGCTAAACCATGTTGCCGCATTACCAAGAACACAGTAAGCTGACTACCATACCTTATGTAATATTGTGTTTGATCTCATAGCTTCTTTTCCTCCTTTCAGAAGAAGACCATTTCCACTTCGGATTGCTAGAGCTGCAATCTGTACAATAATGTGTTGATCATAAATAACAGTTGACCTTGCAGCTGATTTTTATAATCTGTTACCACCAAAGATCTTTACCTGGACGAGGGCATCAGGACGAGATTCGAAAATAATTAGGAGAACACCCAATGGGCAGTACATCTTCTCAAACACTAAATCCTTAGCAACCTACAAAACAAGTCCTTGATTGATTAAAAACATGGATCGCAGGAAATTATATTTTTTTTATCTTTGGCATATTATTCATAATATAGGTCTTCAAATTTCAGAATGTGGTCTAGCCCTTTCACCTCTGTTTTTTTCACTGTATGGGAAATAGGGTCCTCCATATCCGCAATTGAACGAATGGATTCCGCAAGGCTTGTTATCTGGAAATAGTTAATATAATGAGAACAGATGATATTACCAATCCGTACAGCTGAGGCAAAGAAATATATATTTGACCCACCTTCCCTGCCTTCAGGGTCATCCTAGAAACCAAAGATTTCTCATAACCCGAATCATGTGCCGCAGCTAGATCAGCTTCATTCTCGGATATAATTAAGCCCTCATTTTCTACCAGAGCATCGGCAATATCTAGCAAAATCTTCTTACGCTCGTCTGACGACAAATTCTGTTTGGTGGCCAGATGAAACAGAATAAATTAGCAATGACAGCAAAAAGACCATAATATTACAACTCAAACTTTCTTTAGATACTTATGATTCTAAAAGAGTCGATGGTATATTTTAGTATCCCTACAATGTCTAATTGTTTCTACAGAAAGCAATAAATAATACCTGTAATTGTTTCTACAGAAAGCAATAAATAATACCTGTAGATGCCGTGAGCAGTCTCTCGCAGCAACTGCCATCTCACGACTTGTCACTTCCTTGGAACAGTCCCAGACATTTGCTTCATTGTGGAAAAGTGTACCAATTTTCTCTCCTCGCATAACCTTAATAATGCTATCTACCACAAATCCACTACATGGATGTAGTAACAAAAGGTTAAAACCAGAAATGAATAATCTTACATGTAGGCATAAACTCTAGCTTTATACAGTAGTATGCACAGGTCTATGATGGCAGTTGCAGCTAAAATGCAGCGCAAGCTTATCTACATGCTATCAACAATAAAATGCAGTGTGACTAGCCATATACTCATATGGGTAGTAGTAGCTTGAATATGTTGATTAACCTAATGGGAATATTTAGTACATACGCATATGGGTAAACTTGTGCTATGAGGCGGGGAGGGGTAAGTTGTAGTCACCTTGCAATTACAGCAGGTACGCCCTTTGATGCGGCACAAACAGCAGCTGCCACTTTAGCTTGCATTCCACCTCTTCCTACACGAGACTTCTCACCAAAATTAATTAGCTTCCCATGCTTTTCGTTGATGTACGTGTGGATAATCTTTGATTGAGGATCACTCGGTGGACCACTGAAGAGTCCCTCCACATCACTAAGCATGATAAGAAGATCAGCATCCAGTTCTTTTGCCAACAGCGTTGCCAAACTGTCATTATCCCAGAATATACCAGATGAATCCTACACATGGAAGTCGATTGTTATAACCATGTTATGGAAAATAGTTGAAGGCATAAAGTAGATACACGTTTCATTGTCAATTAAGCTCTTTGTGCAGAGATCATTAGAGACAGACACAAAAGTCTGAAGTTTGGTTGTGCATGCGAATTTTCTTAAGAGAAAGCACACCTCATATGGCGCTTTCCTTGTACTGATGGCGTCATTCTCGTTAAACACTGGTATCACTTTAAGATCTAATAGAGAGACAACTGTCTCGCGGAGCTGGTGCCCGAAACTTGGATCCCGAAAATCACGGTCCGTAACAAGAAGCTGAGATGATGTTACATCAAGCTGCAGCAGTGAGGGTAACTTTGGTGTCAGAAACACGCTATTAACCTCAACAGAAAAAAGCAAAGAACAGCAGCATAAATCTGTCGCAAAACGCACTTGGCTAAACAGCGTGTCGTAGATCGCCATCAGGCCACTCTGACCAACGGCAGCACAGGCCTTCCCATCCAGGTCGAGCTGTGGGTTCTGAAGATCCGCGAAACTGCAAAGCAGGGAGAATTATCAGCAAAATTGTTGCCATTACACCAAAGCTAGTGACCATCAGTAAAAAATGTTGTCAGCAAAACTGTCTGCAACCTGCTGTTGATGAGCTTTCGGTACTTGAGCCTCTGCCTCCCGACACCAACGGCGCCGGAGGTGACCAGAATCACCTCATACCCCTGAAAATTAAGTTCCTTCACCTGAAATATTTCCACATTTTTCACCGGTTAGCATCTGTCAAAAAATAAACACTTACATGCTCCTTGATTGATTATACTGTTAAAAGCACACATGACTTGTCAAAAAATTCAGTTACCTGCTCACAGAGGGCTCCGAGCCTGCCCATGGCCAGTCGGCCATTCTGCCCGGTGACAACGGCGGTGCCCACCTGCGGTACGAGATAGCGGGTTAGATGTTTAGATGGATGGACCCAACGAACAGAACACCGATTTACCTTGCAATTAAACTAAAAAATACATTTACTTGGCAATTTAGTTTTTTACTAGTCTCCTTCATAAAAGTGGGGATAATTTAGAACCTAGCACGTGATTTTTATGCTACGGCAGGAGCAGCGATTCAAAGCTAATTGTCGTCATCAGATATATATTAGATACTTTACTAAATCAGTTTCGTGACGTCATCAGATCCGAAACTTTTATTTCTGTTATTACTAGCCTCGCGTTTCCGCCGATCACCTTACCGGCCGTCTCTCGGAGAAAAAACAGGATCACGCCCGAGAAGAAGGGGAAAAACAGCCATAGCACAACGAACGGGAGGCCGAAACGACGGCCGGAGGCGTTGGAATAGCATCAGGGAGGAGGAGGAGGAAAAAGCTAGCCGGCCATGCATGCATGTAGTATTACGGAAGAAGTATCGTGGTGGTGGTGACCTTGATGACGATGCGCTTGACGTCCCTGACGAAGCAGCGGGTGGAGTCGCTGTTCTCCATGTCCGCCGCCGCGACGGCTCCTCCGATGCCTCCCCTGCCCATTATCGCCTCCGCTCCTCTTTCCTGGCCGTGGCGACCCGCGCTCGCTCGCTCCGCGTCGCTGTGGATCGGGACGGGGGTGGGGAGAAAGGAAGAGAGAAAAATAGGAAGGCGGGTGGGTGGGTGGAAGTGGCGAACCGAACCGTGAGATAGATAACCAAGTGGAGCTAACGGGGTCCTCCGTTTTAAAGGGGGAGGGAGAGGGGGCGTCGCGGCCACACGGGGCGGTACGTGTGCGGCGGGATGCGGCCGCCTCGCCCCTCCTAGATCGTCTGCGGCGAGGGGTCGCCTAAAAAATGGATCGTCTGCGGCGAGCGGGCCTCGGGAGAGAGAGCCCGTGACCACCGCCTTTGACGGGCCCGTGGGAGGCGCGTACGTGGGCGCCCCGCGTTCGGAGACGAAAAGCTGTTGCGCAAAATATCCCGGGGGACGCGTTTTGGCTGCTTGCGCGGAGGAAATATATAGGGCGAGGTATATTGGATCCCGTGCCACCTGTTGCCCCGCACCTGGAACCACTGCGGCCAGGTACAGGGGGAATGGACGTTTGCGGGGTAGGGCTCTTTGGATTTTGGAAGGCTTCGTCCATACGATGCATTTTACTCGTATACATGGTTTCCTTGGAAGGAATTGCGTGCAAGCACGATGATGTCGATGTAGTGTAAGTTCCGAGACGATGAGATGCACACTCGTTTGAACAAACCAGATCCATTTCCTCCCATCTTGTTGCTCTAGCTCGTTACTCAGTTAGTAGGGGGAGGGGAGCAAGCAGAGGAGCGTTGTGTAGACTGTAGACTTGTATACTAGAGGTAGCGATTGTTGAGGGAAACCAAACAAAATGGAATATAGTTTTTTTTTAAACGGGAAGAGGGATCCCGATAGATGTACTCATTTTATCGTTGGTGGAGTACAATAGGCATACAGGACCTCAAAGAGAAAGAAAACTACAACCAGGCCCTTAACTTTTACAACAAAGGCCCCAACAAAAAGTTGAGAAACGCAATACAGTCCAGGTCTTCCGCCTGCTCCTCCTCCACAGCGATTTCGCAAGATCCACGCGCGGCCGACAGCTGCACCACCGAGGACAGTACCACTTGGGGTGTTGCGACAGGAGCACACCACGACAAATCTGAGGAGCCTCCAAAAGGGTGCATCGGCCAGGAAGTTGAGATTCACCAAGCGCCAGCAGAGCGCCATAGCTGATGCCCGCGACGAGGCCGGGAGTGACCTCCTTTCTGTCATCAAAGTCGACGGTGACCTGGCCGCCGAGAAGATACTCCCAAGCTTGTTGTGGAGCGGCCGCCTCACCGGCCCAGGATCACAGTGACAAGACCTCGTTGCCACACATAAACTTCACCAAACAACCACCTGCTCTTCCCCCAAAGACTCCGGGAACCACGAGCCCACTCTGCCGCCCGCCACCATGGCGACCAAGAAGAAGAGCAGACAGATCCAGATCTTTGCAGATCAAGGCCTTATTAGAGGAGACTCTAATTCCCATCTCCATCTCTTCCATCTCCAACCTCCAGAGAATCAAAGAGAGGTAGAAGAGCCCTACCCTGCACCAGATCTGGCTAGAGATGGGTGCACAGCTCCAGACCAGCATGAGGTCGACACCCCACTAGGGGAACTCTAACCCTAATCCTAATACTACTAAATACAGAGGGGTTAACCACCTACTTCATCCTCTCGCTCGCCGCCATGGCCACTAGGAAGAAGGAAGAAGAGGGGCAGTGGCCTTAGACTAGACATGACTCTCAACAGGAGCGCTGATGCATACAAAATGTATACATGAACTTTGTAGTTTATTGATACATATTCCCACATATTGGCAAGTTATATAATGTTATATCTATGTTTTATATTGATTTTTTGGGATTTACCAATAATCCTTTTATTTTGGTTATAACTCTATAGGACACGAAACCCCTGCTTTGTGTATTTTTATCTTTCAGGGACCTAAACAAAGTCAAACGGAGTTATGATTCTGGTAAAGTCAATATTTTGCGAAGAGGAAGGACCTGGAGCACTTGAACCTCACCAGAAGGGACAGGAGGCCCAAAAGAGGTAGGGTGGCATGACCCACACTGGTGCATGTGCCACCTACACTCTTTTGGCCCTCGGTCGTCCGATTCTCCTCAATCTTTCGCCCACGGACTTGTCTTGACCTAAAAACGCCTATATAAAGGTCCCCCTACGCATCTATGGAGGAGGGCATCGCAGAAACACTAAAACACCAAAATAGAGGTAGAACCAGCGAAGATTGGAGGGGTAAACTCCACTGGAGCCGCCGCTAGAGGGATATCTATCTTATCCAACATATCCACCATTATCACCATGATGAAGAGGGAGTAGTACACCTCTTGACTATGGTTTCATGGCAGTAGCTTGATATATTTCTCTCTTGTTTTACCATAGATCTAGTACCATATAAACTGCCCAACATGATTATCGTCAAATATATAATTCCTATGTGGTGGATATTTATTCTATGAGTTGTTATATGATACTGGAACATATTTATGTGTAAGATGTACTGATAGATAAATATCATGTACGCCTTTCTTAAGTACTTGTTTTGATCAAACTTGTATGCAAGAACATGTGTGGGGGAACATGTGGGGGGGGGGAACATGTGTATTAGTTGGAGTAACATGGTCATAGTGATTGAATATGGACAACACATTTAAGATCTACTGTGGTTTTTACCTATCTTTTGTTACCTTACTAGGGATAAAGTGAATTCATGTGCTATAATTATCTTGTGACAGCTTGATAATATTGTTTGGTCAAGGTAGCATATTTGTTATTCAAACATCATGTCAAAATACCTAAGGCTATGCTCTGTTAATTCTTAATTCAAGATTGTTTGGAGTTTTTCCTTTTTGAGTAGGATAAAAGAGATGTGCTGCATCATCTTTATGATAGGATGTAATGCCCATATAAATGTGTATCAAACACATAATAAAGTTTCATCAATATTATATTGCTTGTATGTCCACTACCACCTAAAAAGAGAATAGACAAGTGAACCCATGAACCCCGATTCATTTTAAATCATAAGAAACAACTTTCCAACGCCATTGCTATCCTTTATATTTTTTGCAATTAAATATTTCAAAAATACAAAAATACTTTCTCTATTAGCAAACACAAACCAAAACCCAAAAACACCTTTATACTATTGTTATTACTTTGCTTGCGTAGTTATAGATTGCTTTACTTTATCTATTTCATATTACACGGTGGATTTGGGGACACAAGACAAGGGCTTTGCTTTGCATGTTGCAAGAAGAGGAGAAGCAAAACATATCATTGTTCCAATTCCCCGAGAGTTCGATATAAACTCTCGAGTCACCCTTGTGGGGGGAAAGACGCTTGCTACAACACTCTGCATTTGGATTCCAAGCGAGTTGGTTCCTTCAGGCGCTCATGGGAAAGAAAGGTTTAGTCCCTTGCAACCTCGTTTCTTTTTGAATGATCCTGCACGTCTGCTCGGCAAAATGGAATATACAAATTTAGGGTCACAATTTGCAAAGTAGAACAAGACTGTGGATGTCGGTTCCATAAAAAGAATCACTAAAGAAGATGATACAACCAACCGATAACTCTAAGAAGTACGAACCTACCGGTTACCTGCTCCCCCTGGCCACATTTGGTTTCCCCGACCAAACACACCCTTAGTGACAATAGTGGTTGATGGTAGTCATTGTTGAGGGAAGGTACACACCCCACGTTGTTTGTAGTGAACTCCGAGGAAAGTTTCAATCAATAGGTATGCAACGGAAATAAAACAACGAACACATGCACATGTGACATAAGGATTTACGTGGAAAAACCTCCTCAAGGTGAGGGGAAAAACCATGGTTGTGGACCAACCGATTCAAGCGAGCTTCACTATGAGCAGCCTAGGTACAGAGTATTCTCTAGAACATCCAGAGTTGTACAACACACTCAGCATGTTGTCAACAGGCAACAACAACCACTTGAAAGAAAGATTACAGTAAAGCAGAGTATCTCAGCTTCTATCCCCTTCGGTAATCAGCAAACTTATCTTAAACCGCAGATCCAATCAGCACAAAACTTGGTAGAAAAGTAGACATACCAGTTCCAAACATACACGCCAAATTCAGCTAAATCGATATCGTTTTCCTGCCCATTTGAGACTCCAACCACTAGCTTGAAGATAGGTCGGTCAGAACTTAGAAATCTGGATAGAAATCACCTCTCCTTCTTCTCCCTCTCTTCTCACTAGGTTGTGGTGTTCTCTCACCCTCTCACACGGCAACCACGATAGCTTGCTTGATCATCTCTCACTCTGATTGAGTCACACACATAGCCACCAATGGTGGCTAGGGTTTTCTTTTCTACTCCTCTCCCAAGGAGCACCTCAGCCGTTGGATACGAACATCGATCAACGGTTGAAACATGTTGAACTTCATGGGTTGATGTTGGGCTACCAACACACTGATACATCCATTTTGCATCACTATTCTATGTCTTAATTCACTATTATTCATTGATATATTTCGTATTGAGAGGTGATACTTATGTTATTTCATCTATTTTTGCATGGTTGATGACGTTTGGAGCATGGACCGCTGCAGTCAGGATTCTGATGGAAAAGGTGTTGTTTGGAGGCAAAATTCGTGAAGATTATAAAATCTGGGAAAATATACAGAAAATCCTATTTTTCCAGAAGACTAAGGATGCTAGAAGATGGAGTGGAGGTGGGCCACAGGGGGCCCACACCACCCCATGGCGCGGGCAGGCCTAGGCCGCGCCTGGGAGTGGTGTGGCCGCCCTGGCCCACTCCAGCCTCTCTCCTCTGGTGTATATCATCCCCACGAAACCCTAAGACTCGGGGAGCGACCACAGAAAGATTCCGCCGCCTCTGCGGGGCGGAAAACACCGAGAGAGAAAGATCTCTCCGGCAGACAGATTTCTGCCAGGGGAATTCTTTCCCGGAGAGGGGAGATCATCGCCATCAACACCACCATCAAGCCGGACTTCGTCGGGATCATCATCATCATCACCACCATCATCACCATCAGCACCCTCATCACCATCTCCATATTGCTGTAACAATTGCGTTGAATCTTGCATAGTTCATAGGGGAAACTTTCCCGGTGTTGATTACTCTTTGTAGTTGATGCTATTGAGTGAACCATTGAATTATTGTTTATGTTCAGATTGTTATACATCATTATTCCATCTCTGATCATGATCCATATGATGTCTTTTGAGTAGTTCGTTTTGTTCTTGAGGACATGGGAGAAGTCTTGTTGTTAGTAGTGGAGTTGTGTTGAGAAAGATTCAACAGATTGTTATTTAAGTTCTGGTGTACTTCTTCTAGTGGTGTCATGTGAACGTCGACTACATGACACTTCACCTATATGGGCCTAGGGGAATGCATTGTGTATTTGGCTACTAATCGTAGGGGTTGTCAGAGTGACAGAAACCTGAATCCCGTTAGGAAACCATTGCACAAGGGACGTAAGGGTCTTAGAGTTTAAAGTTGTGGTTATGTTTCTACCTTAATTACTTTCTTGTACTTACGGATGTTTGCAAGGGGTATAATCACAAGTATTTATTAGTCTTGGATGGGGCGGTACATTATCACAGGTTCACCGACACAACACTTAGCAAGCTAGAGAAGATTAATCAGCTATATGAAGCGAAAGCACTTGACAGTCTTCCCATGTGTCCTCGAGAACGTTTGGTCACCTATAGAAATACAACCGGCTTGTCCTTTGCTGCAAAGGATTGGGCCACTTGCTGCATTTATTCCTACTGTCTTTTATTTACTCGTACTTTGTTTGCTTGCTTTATCAAAAAACCCTAAAAATCCGTTTGCTAAGTATTTGTAGAGAATTCCTGATCCATACCACTAGTCAGCACCTTCTACTCCTCGTTGGGTTCGACACTCTTACTTATCGAAAATACTGTGATACACCCCCTATACTTGTGGGTCATCAAGACTATTTTCTGGCACCGTTGCCGGGGAGTGAAGCGCTATTCGAGAGTGGAACTAGTAAAGGAAACTTCTACTGTGAGTATTGTTTACTTCTGCTAGTTGTTTTATTTTCGTTATGGATAATTCGCTGAGTTTCTTATTTGGTAATGCTACTACCACTGCTAAGGTAGTAGATAAGCCACCACCTGTTGAGAATGATGTTTTCAAAATACCTACAAGAATTATTGATCGTGTTATGGATAACTACTATGTTGGGGATGGAACTGTTCATCATGGTGATCATTTGCTCTTTATACACGAATTATGCGGGTTGTTCAAGTGTGCAGGTATTACTACAGATCAAGTTAAGAAGAAGTTATTCTCATTATCACTAAAAGGAAGAGCTGAGGAATGGTATAAGCTGCTGAAGAATGGTCAAGCTCTGGAATGGGAGGAAATAGTGCCTCTCTTTTATTCAAAGTTTTATCCTCCTAGTGAGATTCATAAAGATCGGAATCAAATATACAACTTTTGGCCTCTTGATGGAGAGAGTACAACTCAAGCTTGGGGGAGATTGAAGTTATTAATGCTCAAATGTCCCATTCATGAGCTACCCAACAATATAATTGTCAATAACTTTTATGCAAGGCTCCCTCTACATGAAAAGGATTTATTGGATGCTTCTTGTGCTGGATCATTCACTCGTATGGAAGAAGAAGCTAAATGGGACCTTCTAGACCGTATTCAAGACAATGCTGAATCTTGGGAGAATGACAAAGGTAGAAAGTCAGGTATAAATTATGATTATGAATGCATTGAATCTTTTATGGGAACTGACGACTTTCAAAATATCAAAAATGCTTATGGTCTAGACTCTCAAGCTATTGCTTCTTATTTTAAGGCTTTTGCTTCCTATATTGAAGTGCCTAAAAAGAAGTGGAATAAGTATCATGAACCTTATAAAGATATTGCTAAGAGTGTTCCTGCAAGAAATACTGAAGTTTATACTGCTAATCATGTTTTACCTGAACCTTATATTGAGAAAATGCTTTTTCCAGTTAAAGTAAAGGAACATTCTATGATAGCTAGTATGGTTAATGAAAGTACTAGTAAAGCTGTTGAGCCTGATAAACAAATGGTTGATGAACCTATAACAGCAAATGTGAAAGACTTTGTCACTAAGTATGAAAAAGAGGGACACTCTATCCTTTGTAAGGATACCTCTAATATTGTTTCACAAAGTAGTGTTATGAGAGCTAGTATTCTCGTGTTTTCTGTTAGAATAAGTGATCATTGCTATGATGGTCCTTGTGATAGCTATATTGTTAAGTTTATGCATGATACTGAACGCTACTATGAGAGAGGGAAAAGTGTTCTTATGCATCTCAATAATATCAAGTTTCCTTGTTTTATGCTGAAAGTTTTTATGTTGCACTTCTTTTGCCTTCTTATGCAAGTTGCCTTTGGTTTTAATAACTTATTTGTTTACAAAATCCCCTTGCATAGGAAGTGGGTTAGACTTAAATGTGTGTGTTTTTGCTTCTTAATGCTCTCTTTCACTTCAATCCATATCCCTATGAGAGCTTCTTCAAAATTATCATGCCAATCTTAATGACTATAAAAAAAGAGCTTTATGGGAGACAACCCAATTTGTTTTTGCTTTCAGTTTGTTTTTGTTTCTTTGAGTCTTGGAAGTTATTACTTCGGTAATAACCTCTTCTTATCCGTTTTGTTTGGTTTTTGTGTCAAGATCAACCTCTAATGAGAGAGAAGTAAGATTTGGGGAAGTTGCTGTCCCGAAACAGATTTTTGTGCTTCACCGTAAAAATTCGTGAGAGATCTCTGTATGTCGGATTGAGATGTAAATTTTTGTGCTTATGACCCAGGATGTTATTTAAATTTCGTTAGTTTTGCAAATTTTTATTTGAGCAACAGAAGATTTTTGAAAAAATTGATCTTTACCTGCTGGTCTGTTTTGACAGACTTTGCTACTCTTGCATTTGCTTCTTTATTCGATTTCCTCTTTGAATTCTTTTTGGGTTTTCGGAAGGAGTTGCTTCAGTAGCTTTTGTTTTGATGGTTTTTAGTTGAAGTTGGACTCAAAAGGTTTTATCACTTCACTTATACTAATGTTACTAATGAGAATTGTGTGAAGTTTTGTGTGAAAGAAATTTCCAGGAATTGGAGAAAATGGTGTAATAACGAAGAGAAGGGTTTTATGACTCAAGTAATAAGTGTATGAAGATGAAGATATCGATGATATTCAAGAGATGACTCCAGAAGAATTTACTAGATACCAAATTCAGAGACCTGCAGAGTTCGTTTCCAACTAGGTAACAGTTCTGGTAAGAAAGTTCCGCGAAAATACAATCCAACTATATTTTTGCAGTTTTTAGTCAATAAGGAAAGTTTGGAAGCGAAAAAGGGACGGAAACGGAGCCAGGGTGGCTCACACCACCCTATTGCGCCACCAGGTGGCGAGTCCACCCCGGACTCCGCCTTCGACTCGTTTTCTCCTAGTACCTTCCTTGTGATATAAAACTTCGTAATATATAACCCCCGGATCCCCCGAGGTTCGTATATCGTGTTTTCGTCGTGTTTTTGTTTCGATCTGTTTCTGCCAGGACATACTCTTTGAAGGCTTAGAAGCACAATGGTGTCCGCCAAGGATAAAGGGAAGGAGCCCATGGAGGAAGACCTCCAAGACCCCGGGAAGGAGAAGGAGATCAAGAGTGAAGG
Source organism: Avena sativa (assembly GCA_916181665.1). Taxonomy (NCBI): domain Eukaryota; kingdom Viridiplantae; phylum Streptophyta; class Magnoliopsida; order Poales; family Poaceae; genus Avena; species Avena sativa. The sequence continues at coordinate 617,765,172 of OV702288.1, read as the reverse complement.
TGAAGAGGAGCAAGGCCAACATCCACATACCGGCACTACCATTGCAAGCATTGGAGTGGTGGCAAACCCGGCCATTGGAAGGAAAGCTCCTCGTCACAGTTTGGCTCCACGGTCACTTCCTCCATGCACCAAGAATCCTTTCCATACCCTTATCCATGAGCAGCAATACCAGAATATGCCCAAGGGAAAATTACCCTCCAATTGGGATTTGCCTCGTTCTAGCCATGCAGGAAAAGAAGACTTTAAGGAGGAAGAGTGGGGAAAGAATAGCAAGAGCTGGAATTCTCAACATGACATGATCATGAGCCGCATTGAGCAAAACTCACAGCTGATTCGTAATCTCACCTTCGAGATTGAGGACTTGGGGAAACTGATCAGAGAGCTCATCGATAGGATACCACCACCACCGAAGGAGTAACTCGTCATCAGGTTTGGCATCCCCTTGGTTTGTTCCAAGCTTGGGGGAGTGTCGCGGTATCATATCACTATCTTCTATCTTTTTACCTTTTTAGTAGAGTCATATCATGAATAGAGGAGTTATTATGTAGTATGGTTTGCATTATGGAAATGTCCCCTCTCTCGTTAGATATGTATCCCTTGGTGTGAGTTGCCGTTATGGATTATGAATGAGAAGTTCTTTCATTCACCCTTTTGCATAGCTTATATTAGTTTTCAATTCGTGGTTATATGATTGATCTTGTTGTTAGTTTTGGTATCACTTTGTGATCATTGAGTTAATTTAGTTGGTTTTGGCAAACCTGGCTCGGTTAGTAGCAACACCCTTTTTGAGAGTTGAAAAGAAAAAGATAGAAGTACTCTAAAGAAAAATAATTTCATCATCTTTCTTTCTTGATTTGCTCATAAGTCTAGTATTCTCTAGTTAAGATCTTTTGTGCTTCCGAGGAAGATTGCATGTTTGTCTTTATCACTTGTATGTTTGTTTGTTTCCCTCAACTCTTGTACTTGCTACCCAGCCTTGCTAGCCAAAAACCTGTACTGAGAGGGTATTCTTCTCATGCATTCACCTCCTTTAAACCAAAACCTTTTCCATTTGTGTCCACCATACCTACCTAGTAGCATTATTGCTATTCCAAGTAAATTCTTGTTTTATCTACCTCCCAAATTAAACTTGTTATGTGAAAATTAGTGATTAAAGCTCTCACGAACTTGATGGCACACTTTACTTTCTTGCATTTAATAAACTTGAACCATTGGGTCCTTCTTTGTTGCGTATATGCTTGCGCTTTATGAGTTGAAGTTAGCCGAACCATGTATCATGGGGACCGCTTTCAACACTTCATTGGGACTTGTACCTGGTTGATATCATGTTCTTTTGCTTATGGATCCCGGCGGTGTGAAATAAAAGTGGAACTTGTAAGATCATGGAGTTTATATGTGTGTTAGCCTAAGCCATGCCTAATCATGGTGGAAACTTGCAGCATAACTATAGTGAGCATTCTATGAAGCATCCTCAATAAAAACCTATGCAAATAGTAAATAAAAAGATTGCTGAGATGCTCACTGTCTGCTTGCCTTGTCATTTTGATTATGGGATAGCTCCTATGTCATGTGAAAGGGGTACCCCGTTGGCGGTTCTCGATGATACGCATGTATTTACAATGACAAGAGCTTGCTCGTGACTGAAGTTGAGTAGCATGGGGATCGGTACTCATAAGTAAGGGGCTTGAGATTTCAACTTATAACTTGTCAAGCATATCCTCTTAGTTGTGTCACTTTAACCTTAATCACCTAAAGATGCCTATGATAGGGGCAATGAGAGCTGAAAGCTAGTAAGTATCATAATTTTTGGGAGCTCTTTATGAGACTTGCAATCCCTGCTTCCCTCTTTGAAGGGCCTTTCTTTTACTTTGTAGTTGAGTCAGTAAACCTACTCCCTTCTATCTCAGCAAGTATCTTGAGTTGTTGTGTTTCATTCATTCATATGATGATTTATTCAATCATGTTTCTTATGTTCCTTGTTTTGCACATTTGCTCTTATCTTGATGTTTACTACTTTAAAAGCTATCATTGAAAAAGTCAGCTATTTGTGAACTCCAGCAAATTATCAACTATTCTTCGACCAAGAGCTAAGTTTGCCATTACCAATTATGATTTGCTTCATGTATCTTTATTGTGTTTCCTTTACTCATTGAAAGTTGAGTTGTATAATAGTGAGTTGTCTTCTATTATGATCTATGTATTTGATGAATGTGATGCTTCTTGTCCGTATTCTTTTATCGACTCTTCACTCCATAAACCTGAGGTCATGTTTATTGAGCTCAGTTTCGCTTAGGGACAAGCGAAGTCTAAGCTTGGGGGGAGTTGATACATCCATTTTGCATCACTATTCTATGTCTTAATTCACTATTATTCATTGATATATTTTGTATTGAGAGGTGATACTTATGTTATTTCATCTATTTTTGCATGGTTGATGACTTTTGGAGCATGGACCACTGCAGTCAGGATTCTGATGGAAAAGGTGCTGTTTGGAGGCAAAATTCGCGAAGATCAGAAAATCCGGGAAAATATACAGAAAATCCTATTTTTCTAGAAGACTAAGGATGCCAGAAGATGGAGTGGAGGTGGGCCACAGGGGGCCCACACCACCCCATGGCGCGGGCAGGCCTAGGCCGCGCCTAGGAGTGGTGTGGCTGCCCTGGCCCACTCCAGCCTCTCTCCTCTGGCGTATATCATCCCCACGAAACCCTAAGACTCGGGAAGCGACCATAGAAAGATTCCGCCGCCTCTGCGGGGCGGAAAACACCGAGAGAGAAAGATCTCTCCGGCAGACAGATTTCTACCAGGGGAATTCCTTCCCGGAGAGGGGAGATCGTCGCCATCAACACCACCATCAAGCTGGACTTCGTCGGGATCATCATCATCACCACCATCATCACCATCAGCACCCTCATCACCATCTCCATATTGTTGTAACAATTGCGTTGAATCTTGCATAGTTCATAGGGGAAACTTTCCCGGTGTTGATTACTCTTTGTAGTTGATGCTATTGAGTGGACCATTGAAATATTGTTTATGTTCAGATTGTTATACATCATTATTCCATCTCTGATCATGATCCATATGATGTCTTTTGAGTAGTTCGTTTTGTTCTTGAGGACATGGGAGAAGTCTTGTTGTTAGTAGTGGAGTTGTGTTGAGAAAGATTCAATAGATTGTTATTTAAGTTGTGATGTACTTCTTCTAGTGGTGTCATGTGAACGTCGACTACATGACACTTCACCTATATGGGCCTAGGGGAATGCATTGTGTATTTGGCTACTAATCGTAGGGGCTGCCGGAGTGACAGAAACCTGAACCCCTGTTAGGAAACCATTGCACAAGGGACGTAAGGGTCTTAGAGTTTAAAGTTGTGGTTAGGTTTCTACCTTAAATACTTTCTTGTACTTACGGATGTTTGCAAGGGGTATAATCACAAGTATGTATTAGTCTTGGATGGGGCGGTACATTAGCACATGTTCACCCACACAACACTTAGCAAGCTAGAGAAGATTAATCAGCTATATGAAGCGAAAGCACTTGACAGTCTTCCCATGTGTCCTCGAGAACATTTGGTCACCTATAGAAATACAACCGGCTTGTCCTTTGTTGCATAAAGGATTGGGCCACTTGCTGCATTTATTCCTACTGTCTTTTATTTACTCGTACTTTGTTTACTTGCTTTATCAAAAACCCCTAAAAATCTGTTTGCTAAGTATTTGCAGAGAATTCCTGATCCATACCACTAGCCAGAACCTTCTGCTCCTTGTTGGGTTCGACACTCTTACTTATCGAAAATACTACGATACACCCTCTATACTTGTGGGTCATCACACACCTCCATGTGGAGGGACATGGCCCAACAAACTCCCCCTCCCGACATCATGGAGGGTCTCACTGCCAACTAGCAGTCATGCCAGTGAGCCGATAACATACCTGGAGCTTTCCTCTTATCACCACCTTGGTCAACATATCAAACCCATTGTCATCTGTGTGCACCTTCTCAATTTGCATTTGCTTGGAATTCAGCACATCTCGAATCCAGTGATAGCGAACATCAATATGCTTCGACCTCGAGTGAAACTTGCATTCTTACTCAGGTGAATGGCACTTTGGTTGTCACAAAATATCACATACTTGTCTTCCTCAAAACCAAGCTCACAAGACAATCGTTTCAGCCATAATAGCTCTTTGCTCGCCTCCATTACTGTGATGAACTCGGCCTTAGTTGTTTTTAGCCACACAATTTTGCAACCTACTTTCCCATGCCACTGCTCCCCTGAATGGGCAATCAAATAACCTAAAGTAGAATTTCTTCCATAAACATCTCCAACCAAGTCTAAATCTGAATATGCAATCAGTTTGGTCTCACTACCACCAAAGCAAAGCTTCATATTAGTTCTGCCCCGGAGATACCTCAAAATCCAGTTCACATCTTCCCAATGTGGTTTTCCTAGATTGGATATAAATCTTCTCATAGTACTATCTGCTTGATCAATGTCAGGCCGTGTGCACACCATAGCATACATCAAACTCCCAACCGCTGAAGCATAAGGAACTTTCTGCATTTCCTTTTCCATCTCTTCATTGGAGGGACTTTGCTTTCTTACTCAACTTGAAATGAGCTGCGAGTGGATAACTCACTTCCTTTTCCTTGTCCATCTTGAACTTGTGAATTACCTTCTTAGTATATTTCTCTTGAGACAAGTACAACTTGTTGTTTTTTGTCTCTCAATTCTCATGCTGAGAATACACTTTGCTAGACCCAAATCTTTCATGGAAAAACTTTTGCTCAGCTCTTCCTTTATTCTAGAAATCCTAGATACATTCTTGCTAACAATCCAGATATCATCCACATAGAACAATAACATGATAAAATCATCACCTAAGAACCTCTGAATAAACACATAATGGTTTGAGCTACACCTATTGTAGCCTTGCTCCCCCATGACAGATTCAAACTTCATGTACCATTGTCTCGGTGCTTGTTTAAGGCCATAGAGACATTTCTTCAATTTGCACACAAAGTCTTCTTTGTCTTTAACAAGAAATCCCTCAGCTGCACCATGTAGATTTCTTCCTCCAACTCTCCATGAAGGAAAGCTATCTTCACAACCATTCGCTCAAACTCCAAGTTGAGACTTGCTGCAATGCCAAGGATCATTCGGATTGATGTCATCTTCACCACCGGAGAAAATATTTCATCAAAATCAATACCTTTTCTATGGCTAAATCCTTTTACAACTAACCTTGCCTTGTACCTATGCAAGGAATCCATCTCTTCTTGCATATACTTATTCCGCTCCTTCTTGTTCTCATCTTACATTGCATATTGAAAGCATGCAGGTTCTAAACCATTAGACAATAACACCACATATTGGTCTGAATCGTACATGGTCAAAGGAACACGGCCTCGGCTGGACCGTCTGAGTGGAGCAGCTGGTGGACTATCTGCTTCAGGTGCTTGCTGATCATGATCATCTTCTTTAGCATCATACTCTTGCTGTTGGGGATCATCCTCACATGTACCACTATGTGCATCATCTTGCACATCTTCTGCATCATCATCTTCAACTTCTTGTTGAGCTGAATCTGCATGAACTGGGTCAGAATCAGATCTTTCTTGCTGCTAATTTCGAGGAAAAACATGTACTGGAACTTGCTCTGGAACCTACAACTTTTGTCTTCACAATATCCTCAATTGTTTGGTCTTCAAAAAACACAACATCATGGCTTCTCACAACCTTTCTTGCTATTGGATCATACAACTTATAGCGGAACTGATCACCTCCATAGCCAAGAAATATACACTAGCATGTCTTTGAATCAAGCTTTGACCTTTCATCCTGAGGGATATGAACAAAGGCCTTGCACCTAAAAACCTTCAGGTGCTCATACGAGATGTTGATGCATGTAAAATGCATACATGAACTTTGCACTTTATTACTTGATATTCCAACATATTTGCATCATATATGGGTTATATTCATGTTTTATAATGATTAATGGGAATAATTCACACATCCCATATTGCTTTGGAATTAACCCTGTCGAGGCAAAAAAACCTATTTTAATGTTTTTGACTTTCAGGTACCCAAACGACGTCCAATTGACCTGAAACTTCATGGGACCTAGCATTTATCATAATGAAGAACAATAGGCCAAAGATCCATGAGAAAAGTAGACCGAGGAGGGAATGGGCACAACATCCGTGTCCCACCCCCTTGGCCATAACTAATATGCTATTTCCTCCCTCGAGCTTCGGATGTCGTCGATTCTTTCGCCAAGCGACTTGTCTTGACCTAAAACCTACTATATATACCCCCTTTCGGTGATCCTCGACACAGACGGAGGCAGAGATTGAAAACACAGGAACATAGAGCCAGGAGGCTGCCGCCGCAGAAGATTAGAGGGGGGAAACTTCGCCGGAATCGCCTCCGGAGAGATCCACCCCCTCTAGCGTGTTCATCATCAACATCTACAGCAACTCTCCATCATCCCCCTACTGTAATCTCTTGGCAAACATGATGTGTGAAGCAATATTTTATCTTCCCTTAATCTATTGTGACTCCATGTCTTTGTTTGAGTAGTGAATTGTTATGGCAAAAGTAAAATAGTTCGTTTATTGGTTGCATTTAGTGTTGTTATCTTTTATGATTGTATTCTTGTACAATATATGAGTGCATGCATATGTTGGGGAATGCATGTAAGGTGATCACCGTGATGTAATGGAGTGGGGAGGACCGTGGAGGACAGAAAATCATGGTCCAATCCATAAAGTTACATTAGGGGGGACATATATCGGGGACCCTAGAGTTTATAGCTATAGTGGGACAATTATGTATTAATAATTCCTATGTTTGCTCAGTAACATGGCCTTAGGATCCATCATAAGAGTCGTGTATGCACATTTATTTGGCTGCACCTAATTAAGGCTCCGTCCTAGAAGAAACAATAAACAACCAAACAAACGAATGAAATAACAATTGCCTAAACATTTACTCCCTTAGAGAAACTTGCTACTTGAGAAAACTTGCCACCACTCCACTCCACTTCATTAGATCAATTTAACTTGCACTAGTTTTCTTGTAGTTTCCACTAACACATACTTTATTTATTTTCTAACAAAGCACACACTTAGACCCTAGCTTTGCATAGAAGGCCATATAAGAGCATCTCCAACAGGCGCGCTATATTTCGGCGCTGTAAACGTTGTTGCGCCCACGTTGTATAGTTTTAGAGCGCGGCGTGCACTATTTTCCTCCACCGGAGGCGCTAAACTGCAGCGCGAGCGCGATCGCAAAAAGGGTGCTCCACCAGGCGCTCCAAACTACAGCGCAGCAGCGCTGGAAAACAACATTCACACATCGCTATGAATTCAACAAGATCAAACAAGCTTCTAAAATTAACGAATAAATGCACCAAAAATACAACAAGTACATCAAATTGTTTACAATAGGTACATCCAATTGTTTACAACAAATACAACAAGTTTAATGAATCAACAATACAACATAGTTTTCAAACAATACAACGAAAATGCAAATTAGAAGTAGGCACTATTGTTGTCCATGCCAATTCCACCATTCTTCCATGAGATCTTTTTGGAGCTCATCATGTGTTTCGTTGGAACGAATGGAATGATACGAGGCAATAAACCGGGCAATCCTATGTGTGTTCCTCCTCACTTACACGGGACCCCCCATCAAATCGTAGTGGGTATGATCCACATTTTTCCCACGATCATCCTCTATAATCATGTTATGCATGATGACACAAGCAATCATGATATACCAAAGGCACTCTTGGTCCCAAAATCTAGCCGGGCCCCTCACAATGGAAAATTGGTCTTGCAAAATCCCAAATGCTCTCTCTACATCTTTCTAGCCGGTGGTTGAATAACCGGCTTCACAAATGTTTGCCACCTTAGATAGATGTCGTCGGTGAGAAAGTAGCCATAGTTGTACTTGTGGCCATTAGCTTCAAACTCCACCAATGGACCTTCCCGCATTGCAAGTCTTGTCATTAGTGGTGACCGTTGAAGAACATTGATGTCATTGCAAGACCCGGGCATTCCAAAAAATGCATGCCATATCCAAGTCTCATGATCGGCGACCGCTTCAAGAACTATAGTGGCATCCTTTTTGTACCCTTTGAATTGTACATGCCATACCACTAGACAATTCTTACAACTCCAATGCATACAATCAATTGAGCCAAGCATACCTGGAAATCCCCGCTCAGTGTTGAACTCCAAAAGTCTTGCCGTGTCTTGAGCATTGGGGGCTCTCAAGTATGTGGATCCAAAAACTTTCACAATTGCCACGGCAAAGCATTTGACACACGTGATAGAAGTTCTCTCACCCATGGCCAAGTGATCGTCAATAAGATCCACCGGTATACCGTATGCCAACATACACAAGGTGGCGGTCACCTTCTGATAGGTGCTATGACCAAGTTCTCCGGCAGCATTTCTTCGTTGCTCAAAGAACCGATCATACTTCATCACCTCCATTACGATGTGCTTGAACAAGTAGATGCTCATCCAAAAACACCGACGAAAATAGCTTTCGGGAAATATCGGATTTTCATTGAAATACGACCGCATCAACTTATCGTGCCCTTCAATCCTTTCTCTCCACAATTTCTGTCTACCAAATATCGATCCACCAATTTTCGGCTTCTTAATGGCACGGTATGCCAATAATATGGATATGTTCTCTTCCTCCTCTATATCATACTCATCGTCTGAAGAATCGTATGATGAACTCTACAAATATACATATGAAACGACTTATTACTACTACTACCTTTTAGCTAAAAAAGTTTGCGGCCGAGGAGGCGCATACCTTGGGAGCAAATTGGCGAGCATCTTGGCGGTGCCATGTTGGAAGTAGGCTTGAGGACAACATGGTCACCGCTGGAGCGCGCCGCTGGAGCAAGAGGAGGAAGGCTAGGCACCGTCGTTGGCAGGGCAGTAGCATCGGTGGCGGCGGTGGCGCCCGCTCGGTACAACATGGTAGAGCGCTCAAAAACACCGGGAACATGCGCAGGGGAGGCGGATCTATGGCGTGGCAGCGAAGTCGAGCGCGGGTGGCGGCAAAATCGACCGGCGCAGGAGAAATCACAAGGCGGCGACGCGGGTGGGGAAAATGGAGGCGCGAGCGCGGGATGAATTTTCCAGCCGTTGGGGGTTCACGCGCGTGGGGGGAGATGGCATGCGCTGCAGCCGACACATCACATTTGGCGCTCCGGATAGTGCAAAACGCAGTGCGCCCAAAAACAATTATAGCACTGTGTGGTTTATAGCATCTGCTGGAGGGGCGTTTTTGCTCCACGCACTGCACATCGGCGGTTTTTTAGCGCGCGGCCTATATAGCGCGCCTGCTGGAGATGCTCTAAGAGGGTTATAGAGCTTTAGAGAATATATAGTTTACCTTTAGCTCCTCGTGGATTCGACACTCAAATACTTATCGAATTGTACTACGCTGATCCCATGCACTTGGGGGTTATCAAGATACTTTTCTAGCACCGTTGTCGGGGAGCATAGCGCTAGGCTTCTATTCTTGCTTGCATTGCTAGTTTATTTTTAGTACTTTTTTATTTTATATAAAACTAAAAGCCAAAAAAATTAGATGGATCCTTTTCCCAAGATTAACTATGAGATATATGTTTTTTATGTCAAATATATTCTTTTGGGTACTAACCTTTTGGATGCAAGAGATAATGTTGAAAGTGCCAAGGAAGGAGATGACAAAAGCCTAATCTTGGGGATGTCCATGCCACCCCAAGAAGAAGAGGAAAAGGAAGAACAAGTGGAGAAATAATGGAGTAGCTACCCATCTCCTACACCCAACAATGGTAATGAACACATTCTTATTAATGATGATGATCTTTTGATTGTCTAGTAGTCCTCTATGTGGAACAATTATGACTAATATATGGGAGGATGAATGTGATATAATTGAGTTATATGATCCAATATGCTCATTAGATGACTTGTCTTTATATGGTGAATCTATTCAAAACTATAAGATTAAGTTTGCTTTTATGCTTGCAACTATTATGAGAGAGGAAGAGATAAGAGCCCTCTTTATATTTCTATGTTATTTAAAATGCAAGCTAATGATCATTATATGCATTGGATACCACAATCTTGCTGCTATTTATTCATATATAAAATGCCAATTCATAGAAAGAGAGTTAGACTTAAAAGTTAATGTATATGTGCTTTGTGGTGTGCTCCACATGCTTACAAATACTATTAAATTTGAGCACACCTTGATATCCATCACTTAACAACAACTATTACAACTACTTGGAATAAAGTTATTACATGATGAATAGACAGGCAGGTCTTAACAAAATAAAGACAACCATTAGGCTTCTGCTGGTTGCCATATTACAATAAGGATCATTGCATATATCAAATATATTCACAATCACATCGTGGCCATATCACATCACATGCCCCTGCAAAAACAAGTTAGACGCCTCTAATTTTCTTTGCATTTTATGTGGTTTGGGGCTTTAGTATAAGAACCGATCTTACCTACAAACAAGAACCACAACACTGATACAAGTGTTGTCAGATGCTAATTGTAAATTGAATCTTAACTATAGTGGGAGAGGCAGACACCCGCAAAGCCACTTATGCAATGCAAGTTGCACGTCAAGCGTGGAGCAAGTCTCATGTGTGAGGACATGTAAGGTTAGCCCGAGCCGCTTCATCCCACCATCCCGCAAGATGCAAAGTACACGTGAAGACAACGACAACAAAAGCATCAACTCCCACAAAACCATTGTGCTCTACTTGTGCAACAGATCTACGCATAGACACGTCTCTGATACCACTGTTGGGTTCGTAGCAGGGAAAACAAAAAAATTACCGCAAGAACAAACAAAACCAAGATCTAATCTATGGAAAGCCAAGATCTAATCTATGAGATAAGTACAACGAGATAGATCTGTACTAACCCTTGTAGATCCAAAGCCTTGTTCGAGATCGGATCTTGTGGTTGATGTAGAAGATCACTTTCCGATCTCAAGATCGAGTAGACAATCCTTCCAGCACCACGTTCTGGCAGCACTTCCGCACTCGGTCACACGTACGGAGTCGATGAAGACGATCCTCTCCCTATTCCAGCAGGCAGCAGAGGTAGTAGATCTCCATGGAATCCCAACAGCACGATGGCATGGTGGTGGTGATGGTGGAGAATTCCTGCAAGGCTTCGCCTAAGCTGCATCAGGAGGAAGGAGGAGGGAGTGGCGGCTAGGGTTTGGGTGGAGGGGCAAGGGGGAGGCACCCCCACCCCTCTTTATATAAAGGGGGGTGTGGCCCAGGGTTCCTACCCCTTGGTCCACCTCCTAGGGCCGGCACACAAGGGAAGGGGGAGGTTTCCTTCCTCCCAAGTCTTATCCCCTATAATTTAGGGATTTATGTGTATCTCTTCGTAGAACCTTCTAGAATATTCCGAAACCTTCTAGAAGCTCCAAACAAAACTCTGGAACTTTTCTGAATCCCAGAAAACTACTTGTGTTATATGAATCCTATTATCCAGACCATTCTGGATCTCCTCATGATGTCCTGGATCCAATCCGAGACTCCGAACAACATTCAGTCTCCAACTCATATTCCATATCTACCTAAACAACATCGAACCTTAAGTGTGTCACCTACGGTTTGTGAACTATGTAGACATGATCGAGACTCCTCTCTGATCAATAACCAACAATGGGACCTAGAGATCCATAATGGCTCCCACATATTCAACGATGACTTCGTGATCGATAGAACCATTTACATATGACATTGATTCCCTTTGTCACGCGATACTCTACTTATCCGAGGTTCGATCATCGGTATCTCCATACCTAGTTCTACCTCGTTACTAATAAGTACTCTTTACTCGTTTTGTGATATGACATACCTTGTTACGTAGTAACATGCTTGCAAGCTAATTGGTGACATTCCACCGAGAGGGCCCAGAGCATATCTATCCGTCATATGGATGGACAAATCCCAGTCTTGATCCATGCGCTTCAAAACATACTTTCAGAATACCTAATTCCACCTTTATAACCACCCAGTTATGAAGCAACATTTTATGTCATCAAAGCACTCATCCGGTGATGGTGATTAACACGATCTCATGGTCGAAGGATTAGGTTACTATGCATTTGAAAGCTTGTAGCAAAATAAACTTAATGACTTGATCTCATGTTATGCTTACTATGGGTGTATGTCCATCACATCATTCTCCTAATGATATGATCTTGTTATTAATAACATCCAATGTCCATGATAAGGAAACCATGATCATCTATTAATCAACAAGCTAGTCTTAACAAGAGGCTTACTAGGGACTCTTTTACATTTACAAAACACACCAGTATTAGTGTTTCCTATTAATACAATTATAGGATGAATGTAAACATTTATCATAAACACAAAGATATAATAATAACCACTTTATTATTGCCTCTTGGGCATATATCCAACAGGATATGCTAAGCTTCAACTCTAATTTCTCATCGGAGTGGGTGGATTTGATCGGCGGTGTGCGGTAGAGAAATAGCTAGCGAAGGCGCATGCGAAAAATCGATGGGTCGAGAACCATATCCTCCTGTCAAACCTTACATATAAAGGCCGGGTAGGGTGTTTTTTCGGTGCCATGTAATGAAAACACGGACCGGGCATCGTATATGGGTCTGTTCGGGCCAAAAAAGTAGGTCGAGTCCTTATACTCGCTAGAGTCTTATAGATTTGGCCCGTTTAAGGGGTGACGAGGGTTTAACTCGTCAATGCCCATTGTTATGGAATTGGGTTTTGGAGAAGGAGGGAGCGCTGGAGACATCCATCGGCTAGCAAACAAGCACACAGGGGACAAAGGATTTACCCAGGTTCGGGCCTCGTAGAGGTCCCTACTCCTGCTTGTCTGCTCGTGGAATTATTGAGGGAGTCGAAAGTTACAATGGTGCGCAGATGTAATCTGGCGAAGGTTGTGGAAACTAGGGTTGCGTGTGTCCTTCTCGCTGCTCCCTCCTAGCCTTTATATAGATAGGATAGGTCTCGGGTAGCAGGTCGAGTCAATTACAGGTTAGGGTTTTCCCTTTAATCTTTCTATCTTTAGCTTCTTCTTGTTCTTCAAGCAATTGAGAGTCCGTAGGTTACACGAGTCCCTCCATTTGGGCCTTGGCGACACCGTGAGCCTATATGTATTTGGACCGTATATACCAAGCTCGAGTACCTGTAGGGTATACCCATGTCAGTAGCCCCCGAGTGTCCAGTGGAATCGCAGATTCGACTGGGAACTTTGGAAGCCTTCGAGTGCTTAAATGAGTACATTTCGATTGATTTTATTTGTGTCATAGGGATTGTTGATATATGTGCCTGATATAACCGAAGTATCGGTATCAGTTAACCACCTTAGGGTGAAACAACGCAATCTACTCAAATTCGAGTCCCCGGACTCGAATCCGGAAAAGTGCTGGTGTAATTCGACTCAGGCCGCGGAGGTCTTACAGGAGTCGAATTCCAATTATATGGGTGTGAGCACTCGACGCGTCCGTCAAGGAATGTTCATCGTGCCTGTAGGCACGGATACATTTCTGGTAGTGCGCAGTTAAATGCGTTGCCAGGCCTTATTCAGGTCTTACCTTCATGCCGTAAGCGCGGCATCCGAATTTTATCATCGCGGAGACGATTCGGGCGTCCCAGGAGACGTAGTCTTGTAGGGAAAATTTGTGAGGCGGTGTCGCCAAGGGTTGCGAGTGCGGATGTTATTAACACACAGTTTTTGTGCCAAAAATCATAGGGTGCGCGACCAACGCTCCCTATGGGAGTAGCCCCCGAGTGCCTGGTTGAGTCGAAGACTCAGGCAGGGACTAAAGAATTTTTGCGACTGCTGTCGTCTTTTGCTTGCTTGTTTCAGTCGAAGACTCAGGAAGGGACTAAAACACTTTTACGTCTGCTGTCGTCTTTTGCCTGCTTGTTTCAGTCGAATTTGTTTCTGGCGCTCCCTATGGGAGTAACCCATGTCCATAATCGAACTGTGTTTCGAGTGGTTGGGTTTGCTTTGTGATTGTCCATGTTCCTGCAACAAGAAAAGAAAAAGTCGTAGGGTGGGCGGCCAGTGCTCCCTATGGGAGTAGCCCCCGAGTGCTTGGTGGAGTTGAAGACTCCAGCAAGGACTAAAAATAGTCGAAGTTTTCCACTGCATAGCCTTGGTGACGTCAGTGCTGATGCTTGTATGACCTCAGTTGCCCGTGTGAGCGAGTTTGACGGGATGTGACGAGCGGTGGGTCCCACTTTCTGACTTTGATTTGACTGGGCGTGCGTAATCTTATTTTTAACTGCGCCTCCTTGATTTCCGCGTGTAATGGTAGAAGTGGGGGGACGGTTTGCGCTTCCTCTTCTCCACGTGTCCAACGCGATGCGTGCCACGCGTCCAATAGGGTTTTTGTCAGCCGTTGGATTGCATCTCCCAGGGGTTAAGTAGCGGTGCTGCGGCGGTAATTTTCCATCTGCGCTCTTTCTTCCTTGCTGCCATCGCCATTGGTGTTGTTCTTCTGCTTTTCCCTGCGCTCATCTCCTCCACGGTGCTGGACCACCTTCGGTCGTTTCCAAGCTACTTTCTGCGCTCTCATCACCGCCGCGCAATAGGGAAAAAGAAAGGAGGTGTTGCCGCTGATTCCGCGGCCACTGTCACCGCGACGAAGAAGAAGGGTGGCTCCGCTGCTGCGGGCACCAGCGCTGCCGCCGGCGTGAAGAAGTAGGTCGCGGGCACTCACGTGACCAATGGTGCATGGCGCCCCTCCATTATCAAGGTGTCGGATCTCCGTCTTCTTCGCCAGGATGGAGTTATCTCTGCGGTAATCGTCGATGCACGCGTCCCCAGCGGTGAGACCATTCCTGCTCCTCCCGCTGGTTTTCGAGTGATGTTTCTTGCATTCGTCATTCGCGGTCTCTCCTTGCCTCTCCACCCCTTTCTTAGAGGTCTTCTTTGCTTCTACGGGCTCCAGCTCCATCAGCTGTCCCCAAATTTGATTCTCCACATCACCTGCTTCATCACCCTTTCCGAGTGCTGGCTCGGAATCAAGCCACACTTTGGTCTTTTCAAGCGCTTGTTTAAATTGAAGCGTCAGTCCGCATCTAGCTCTTTAGTTTATGATGTAGGTGGTTGCGGCATCCATGTCGACCCATCCACCACCTACTTTGACATTAAGCTTACCAAGTCCGTCCAGGGATGGAGGGACAAATGGTTCTATGTCCGCGATCAGAAGGCTAAAGATGAGCACTTTGGACTCGCGCCCTTCGATCCGGCAACTCCCTGCAAGAAGATGCGTTCTTGGAAGAACGTAGTTATGCCTGGCGAACTCGCGGAGACGGACGTGCTGTATCAGCGCGTCTGCGACCTCGAAAGTCGCATAGGCGCAGAAGAGGGAGGTTGCGCTCTTATCAGAACTTGGCTGCATCGTCGCGTCCAACCTCTCCAAGCTAGAGTCCATCCCATGTTTCAATGGAGTGGCGCTGATGATGCCACTCGCGTGTCTGCCGATGGCATGTCCGCGAGTGAGGTGGATAAGAGGATTTGACTGGTCACGAAGTGCACTGTCAAGGACGTGCTTCCGAGTGAACCAGTTGTTCCTCCTTTTGATGCTTCGAATCCTCCTCCTGAGGTATAGTTGTGCTGCGCAGTAGCTTATTTTCACGATTGCTTTTCTATTTGCTTACTTGTTTTGTTTGTATGCAGGATTGGGCGGTGTCGCCTTGTATGCCTCCTCTCCCTGAGGGGATTATTCCTTGCGAAGCTTTGGAAGAGGACGAGTCTGAGTCGACTGTCCCTTCTGATGTGGAATAGGAAACCCCCAAGTCCGAGAGCCCGGATACTCGTAAGCATTCGCGCAGAAAGGATTCCGACGCGTCGACTCCTTCGACTCCAGGAGGCACGGCTGTTGGCGCGGGAGTCGCCAATTCTAGCCGTTCCTATGAGGGCTGTGGCACCGTCTTCTCGCAAGAAAATGCGATTGCCCAAGGAGTCTTCGTCGGAGTCGGCGGCGGCCACGTTTGATCTTGACAAGTTTGACTGGTAAGTTTGCTAGATCATCCATTCTTTTCTGTTTTCTTATTGTTGACTTTGCCCTGGAGTTTTCCATTTCTCAATGTGGATTTGATCTTGTAGTCAAGAGGCGTCGTCATCTTCTAGCGACGTCGAGTTTTTGAAAGAATCGGGAGTCGCGACCTCAAGGGCCAAGGTAGAGGTCGAGCGTGCTCCTTACCCTCCGGCGGCGGCCCACTCCAGGCACAACTCTTCGAGCTCTCGTCACGTAGGGGAACATTGAATGGTTGCTCGGATGACCGTTCAGCAAACTTCTTCGGAGTAGCTGGAGGATCATGTCAGTATATCTTTCCTTCTTTTAGTATGGCAGTCGACGCTCTCTGTTGCTCTTTTTGATTCCTTGTTTGTGCGACAGCTCCTTGTAAAGGCAGCCGCGCAAGTGGCGGAGCAGGTGATGGTGATTGGTCGCCAGCATGCAATGCTAGAAACGCGTCACCGCGTGGTCGAAAGTGAGTGTTCTACACTTATTCTTTTCATCTCCTCCTTCTTGGTATAGTCGACTGATAGTCAACTTTTGGTTGCCATGTAGCTGAGCATAACGCTTTCCTGTGCAATGTTGCCACCTTGGAAAAGACATTAGCCGCGGCTGTGAAGGGGCGCGACGAGGCAATCGTGGCTCGTGATGATACATGAAAGCGTGAAGAGGATCTGCGTGCCTCCTTTGCAGCTAGGGAAAAGTTGTTTGAAGAGCAACTGTTCTCAGTCGCCAAGGCCCTCTCAGGTACCTTTGCTGATAGATGTTTTATTGTTGTTCTTCTCTTCATGTGGAGCTTTGCCGGTGGCGCTAGAGATTTCATCCATGTGTGGGTTTTCTGTGCAGATGCTGGCGATTTGAGCTTTGACCCGCAGGCCCTTCATCGTGATGATGCTCTGGCAGGCGCGGTGTCTGCAGTCGAGGACCGTAGCGCCGCTGTCCAAAGTACATTGTCCAAGGCCAAGGTCACCCTTAGTCGCCTCCGGGAGGAGTTGATGCCGAAGGCGGAGCTGGTTGATAATGTGGACGAGCTGGTAGAGTCACTCGCCGGGGATTATCCTGCCACCTACAAGAACTCCCTCCGCGCGGCTGGTGCGACCATGTCACTCGCCATGGTGCAATCCCACGGAGTCGAGATAGATCCCTCTGCGGTGTCGAAGGCGATGCCTGTTGGCAAGGACAGTCAGGAGGTAGTCTTCGCTCCTTTCGCGACTGCCTGTGCCAAATATGGCCATTCCTTGATAAATATTGTTGCCAAGTATTCGGAGGAGCTCCAACGTGCGAAGAAGGCGGCGAAAGCTTCGGCCTTAGGGGCCGGCGGAAAGTCAGTGGCGTCTGATACTGCCACGGACTTGATGAAGCCCCCGAAGCCATCGAAGTCAAAGAAGCCAGCTGCTCCATAGTTAGCTTTTTTGTAATAGTTAATGAATTGTCCTTTTGGTCAGAGAACATGCCTGCTGGCGAGTGTGTTTGTGAATACTTTATGCTGATATTGAATGCATCTGTTACTTTTGCCTTTGTGTTAAGTGAAGGAAATATGCCCTAAGAGGCAATAATAAAGTTGTTATTATATATATTCCTTATACATGATAGATGTTTATTTTACATGCAAGAATTGTATTGATTCGGAAACATCAATACATGTGTGTTTAATAAACAAAAAGGGTTCCTAGTCATGCCTCTCTTATAGACTAGCTTGTTGATTAACAAGATGATCAAGGTTTCCTGATCATGGACATTGTATGTTGTTAATAACAAGGTCACACCATTGGTGGAATGATGTGATGAACATTCATCCGAAGTATAGCATTACGATCAAGTCATTATGTTTATATTGCTATAACATCATACGAAGTAATCTTTATCCTTAGACCATGAGATCATGTTAATTGCTGACACCGGAAGAGTATCTTGATAACATCAAATGTCACACCGTAACAGGGTGACTATAAAGATGGGTTCAGTACTACGAAGGTGTTATGTTGAGGCTCATGGATCAAGAGTGGAATTTGTCAATCCAGATGACAGATAGATATACTCTGGACCCTCTCGGTGATATCACATTAGGATAGCTTGCAAGCAAGTGATGTGATCACTAGAATGTTATATCACGGGAACGAGAAAAGAGTGCGGTAACGAGATCAAACTAGGTATGGAGATACTGATGATCGAATCTCGGACATGTAATATATCGAGAGACAAAGGGATTTAGTTACAAGCGTTAAAGGTTCTCACGATCACAGAAGTCATCGTTGAATGTGTAGGAGTCAGTACGGATCTCCAGGTCCCGCTGCTGATTATTGATCGGAGAAGGGTCTCGAGCATGTCTGCATTATTCGCGAACCGTAGGGTGGCACACTTAAGAGTTACCGGACACCATTTTGGAGCACATATGTTTCAGACGAAAGAATTGCAAAGCGCAGGAATTGTTTCAATAGAAACCGGAAATTGTTTCGGGTGCAATTGCAGAAGTTGGTTCTGCATGTGATATTGAAATATTGCAAGGGGGCTATATGTGAATGTTTGTTAATTAAAGTAATTAACAAAATTCTGGATAAATTTAATAAAAAGAGTTTTATTGAATGAGAGAGCATTAAATTTGGAGAAATTTAATGCATTTCAAGTGGAGACTTTAAAAGGGAATGTGAAGAGGCATTTTAATGTGGAGAGGTTACCACCACATGAATGGGGGAGGTGAGGGGTCATCCCCCATGCGCCGGCCATGGAGAGAGGGGGCACCCCCCCTCCTCCTATAAAAGGCCACCCATTCCCTCCTTCATCCTCACACCTCCTTGTGAAGGATCTCTCTCCCCCTCTAGAATTATTCCCCATGGTCTCGGAGTTGACTTCACCTGATGAAGAGAGAGCTAATGATAATGATCATGAAACTCCGAAAGAGGACACTACCGTACCTCGTAGGTCAAGCAGGACATGTACAGCTCCTGAACTGTACGGCAATCCTATTGTGAATTTCATGGTTGATGAAATGGATGACCCTGCGACGTATGAAGAAGCGATGATGAGCCCGGATTCCAACAAATGGCTAGAAGCCATGAAATCCGAGATGGAATCCATGTACGAGAACCAAGTTTGGAACTTGGTGGACTTACCTCACGACCGAAAGGCCGTTGAGAATAAATGGATTTTCAAAAGGAAAACTGATGCTGATGGTAATGTGGCCATCTATAATGCTCGACTTGTTGTAAAGGGGTTTCGAAAAATTCAAGGAGTTGACTACGATGAGACATTCTCTCCCGTAGCGATGCTTAAGTCGGTTAGGATTATGTTAGCAATTGTTGCATATTTCGATTATGAAATATGGCAGATGGATGTCAAAACTACGTTCCTCAATGGTAAGATTGAAGAAGAGTTGTATATGATACAACCTAAGGGTTTTGTCGATCCTAAGGATGCTAATAAGGTATGCAAACTTCATCGATCCATCTATGGACTGAAGCAAGCATCACAGAGTTGGAATCTCTGCTTTGATGAGGTGATCAAAGAGTTGGGATTTGTCCAAACTTATGGAGAGGCTTGTATTTACAAGAAAGTGAGTGGGAGAAATGTGGTATTTCTGATATTATATGTGGATGACATATTATTTATTGGAAATGATATAGATCTTTTAAACAGTGTTAAAAGTTATCTAAACAGCAAATTTTCAATGAAAGACCTTGGTGAAGCGTCATATATATTAGGCATTAAAATCTATAGAGATAGATCAAGGCGCCTAATTGGGCTATCGTAGAGTACATACCTTGATAAGATATTAAAGAAGTTTAATATGGACAAAAGTAAGAAGGGGTTCTTACCTATGTTGCAAGGCAAGACATTGAGTAAGACTCAAAGTCCGGTTACGGCGGAAGAAAGAGAGATGATGGATAAGATCCCCTATGCCTCGACCATAGGCTCTATTATGTATGCCATGCTATGTACAAGACCAGATGTGGCACATGCTATTAGTTTGACTAGTAGTTAACAATATGATCCAGGTTCGGAACACTGGATAGTGGTAAAGAACTGAAGGGGTTCGTAGCATGGAAAACAAAAATTTTCTATCGCATACAAACAAACAAGCCAAGATCTATCTACTAGATTGTAGCAACGAGTCGATGGAATAACTCACCCTCGAAGATTCCAAAGTGTTTAACGAGAGCAGATTCTCGTGGGTGATGTAGTCGTACTCTTTCCGATCTCAAGATCGCGTAGACGATCCTTCCGGCGCCGCGTTCCCGCAGCGCTCCCGCAGTCGGTCACACGTTCGGTACTCGACGAAGACCTTCCTCTCCCTTGTTCCAGCAGGCAGCGGAGGTTGTAGCACTCTCCTCGCGATTCCGGCAGCACAACGGCGTGGTACCGGAGGTAGAGGGGAAATCCCGCAGGGCTTCGCCTTAAGCCGGTGCGAGTATGGTGGAGCTTATGAGAGAGGCTATTAGTGGTCTAGTAATTAGACACACCAATTAGAGGGCTCTAAACCAATTAGAAGGCTCTAAACCGAATAGCTCTAAACCGGGGTCTAGATCTAGGGTTTAGTTTAGAGGATAGGAAACTTATGTGTCTAGGAGGGGAGCCCTGCCCCTCCTTATATAGGTGGGAGGGTGTGGGCGCGCCAGGGGAGGGAGGGAGTCCCTCCCCAACTCGGCCTAGGGCTGGGCGCCGGCCTGGAGGAGTCCAACTCCTCCTCCAGGTTGGTTCCAACTCCTCTTGCTTGTTTCCCACAGTTTCTTGTTTTGGCAGTTTGACTTTCAAACTGGACATTTGACTTTTCTGTTTTAGGATTCAATTTAATCCTATATTTGGGACAGCAAGAACACTTAGTACATGATGCAATCATTCCAATATGTAATGACACATTCATGTACCCCTTCCCCCCCGGAGTGCCGGACAATCCGGAACCTTCTAGAATATCCCCGATGAAAACACCGGAATCATTCCCGAACTCCGAAACGGGACTTTCCTTATATGAATCTTATTCTCCGGACCATTCCGGATCACCTCGTGATATCCCGGATCCCATCCGAGACTCCGAACAACATTCGGTCTCTTTCTCATAATACCATAACTACTCAAACAACGTCGAATCCTTAAGTGTGTCTCCCTACGGTTCGTGAATTATGCGGACATGATCGAGACACTTCTCCGAACAATAACCAATAGAGGAATCTGGAAATTCATATGGCTCCCACATATTTCTACGATTACTTTGCGATCGAATGAACCACTTACATACGATACCAATTTCCCTTTGTCTCACGATATGTTACTTATCCGAGGTTATGATCGTCGGTATCTCTGTATACCTAGTTCAACCTCGTTACTGACAAGTACTCTTTTCTCGTTCCCGTGATATGTGATCCCTTGTGACCAAGTCACATGCTTGCAAGCTAATTGGATGACATTTCACCGAGAGGGCCCAGAGAATATCTATCCGTCATGTGGATGGACAAATCCCACTCTTGATCCATGTGTTTCAACCAATACTTTCCGAACACTCAATGCCACCTTTATAGCCACCCTGTTACGGTGTGGTGTTTGATGACATCAAAGCATCCATCCAGTAAAGGTGATATGCATGATCTCATGGTCGAAGGAATTAGGTTACTATGTATCAGAAAGCATATAGCAATTGAACTATTGAAATGACTTGATCTTTATGCTATGCTTGTCTATAGGAGTATGTCCACCATATCATTCTCCTAACGATATGATCTTGTTGTTGATAACATCTCAATGTTCATGACAAAGAAACCACATCATCAATCAACCAACAAGCTAGTGAAGTATAGAGGCTATACTAGGGACTTCAAATTAAGTTTACAAATCACACAAGTATTAATGGTTTCCTTGTTAATACTATTATAGCATGAATGCAAACATTTATCATAAACACAAAGATATATAATAATAACTATATTTATTATTGCCTCTAGGGCATATCTCCAACAGTCTCCCACTTGCACTAGAGTCATCTAATCTAGATTACATGGTAATATACCGAACACCCATGGCAGTTTGGTGTTGGTCATGTTTTGCCCTCGGGAGAGGTTTAGTCAACGGATCCGCCACATTCAGATCTGTGTGTACTTTGCAAATCTTTATATCCCCATCCTGGATATGTTCTCGAATAGCGTGAAAACGTAGCTTGATATGCTTCAGCTTCTTGTGTGACCTTGGTTCTTGCGCATTGGCTATGGCGCCCATGTTATCACAGTAGATAGACATTGGGTCCAGCGCACTAGGAACCACACCCAGCTCTATAATGAACTCTTTCATCCATATCGCTTCTTGTGAAGCCTCCGAAGCAGCCATGTATTCCGATTCAGTTGAAGATCTCGCCACAACGCTTTTGCTTTGCACTCCTCCAGCTAACTGCTGCACCATTCAAAATAAATACGTATCCAGATTGTGATTTAGAATCATCTGGATCGGTGTTCCAACTAGCATCGGTGTAACCATTAACAACGAGCTGTTCATCACCTCCATAAGAAAGAACCATATCCTTAGTTCTTCTCAAGTACTTAAGGATGTTTTTGACCGCTGTCCAATGATCCACTCCTGGATCACTTTGATATCTGCTAGTTAGACTAACAGCATATGCGATGTCGGGTCTAGTACATAGCATGGCATACATTAGAGATCCTATTGCTGATGCATAGGGAGTCTTACTCATCCTTTCTCTATCTTCTGCCGATGTCGGACTTTGAGTTTTACTCAAGGTCGTATTGGGCAACATGGGCAAGAACCCTTTCTTGCTTTCTTCCATTCCAAACCTCTTTAGAACTTTGTCCAAATATGTACTCTGTGACAATGATATTTGGCGTTTCGATCTATCTCTATAAATCTTTATGCCTAATATGTAAGCTGCTTCGCCAAGATCCTTCATTGAAAAACTATTATTCAAATATTCCTTGACACTATTAAGAAGGTCTACATCATTCCCAATCAACAATATGTCATCCACATACAGTATTAAGAATGCTACAGAGCTCCCACTCACTTTCTTGTAAATACAAGCTTCTCCATAAGTTTGTATAAAACCAAAACTTTTGATTACCTTATCAAAACGTTGATTCCAACTTCGGGATGCTTGCTTCAATCCATAGATGGACCGTTGAAGTTTGCATACCTTGTTAGCATCTTTAGGATCGACAAAACCTTTGGGTTGTATCATATACAACTCTTCATCAATGTCTCCATTGAGGAATGCTGTTTTGACATCCATCTGCCATATCTCATAATCATAATATGCAGCGATTGCTAACATAATCCTCACAGACTTTAGCTTCGCTACCGGTGAGAAAGTCTCATCGTAGTCAACTCCTTGAATTTGTCGAAACCCTTTTGCGACAAGTCGAGCTTTATAGACAGTAACATTACCATCAGCATCTGTTTTCTTCTTGAAAATCCATTTGTTCTCGACAGCCTTCCGGCCATCCGGTAAGTCCACCAAAGTCCATACTTGGTTTTCGTACATGGATCCAATCTCGGATTTCATGGCTTCTTGCCATTTATTGGAATCTGGGCTCATCATCGCTTCCTCATATGTCTCGGGGTCATCGGTGTTGTCCACCAACATGACATTCATAACGGAATCATACCAATCTGGAGTGGTACGAGTTCTCGTTGACCTCCGAGGCTCTGTAGTAACTTCAACCGAAGTTTCATGATCACTATCATTAGCTTCCTCTCTTATTGGTGCAGGCACCACAGGAACTTCTTCCGGTGCTGCGCTACTCGCAATTTCGAGAGAAGGTTCGACAACCTCGTCGAGTTCTACTTTCCTTCCAGTCACTTCTTTCGAGAGAAATTCCTTCTCTAGAAAGGATCCATTCTTGGCAACAAAGATTTTGCCTTCGGATCTATGATAGAAGGTATACCCAATAGTTTCCTTCGGGTATCCTATGAAGACGCATTTTTCCGCTTTGGGTTCAAGCTTGTCCGGCTGTAACTTCTTTACATAGGCTTCGCATCCCCAAACTTTAAGGAACGACAATTTAGGTTTCTTCCCAAACCATAATTCATACGGTGTCGTTTCAACGGATTTAGATGGTGCCCTATTAAAGTGAATGCGGCTGTTTCTAATGCATAACCCCAAAATGTTAGCGGTAAATCTGTAAGTGACATCATAGAACGAACCATATCTAAGAGAGTTCGATTACGACGTTCAGACACACCATTACGCTGTGGTGTTCCCGGCGGTGTCAATTGTGAAAGTATTCCGCACTTCTTTAAATGCTCGCCAAACTCGTAACTTAGATATTCACCTCCACGATCAGAACGTAGAAATTTAATCTTCTTGTTACGTTGATTCTCTACCTCACTTTGAAACTCCTTAAACTTCTCGAAAGTTTCGGACTTATGTTTCATGAAATAGATATACCCATATCTACTCAAATCATCCGTGAAGGTAAGAACATAACGATAACCACTGCGCGATGCTACACTCATTGGACCACACACATCGGTATGTATGATTTCCAATAAGTCTGTAGCTCGCTCCATCATACCAGAAAATGGAGTCTTAGTCATTTTACCCATCAGACATGCCTCGCATCTTTCAAGTGATTCAAAATCAAGTGATTCAAGAAGTCCATCGGAATGGAGTTTCTTCATACGCTTCACTCCAATGTGACCAAGACGACAGTGCCACATATAGGTCAAATTATCGCTTGATTTCAAACGTTTAGCCTCAATGTTATTAATATGTGTATTTCTACTATCGAGATTCAATATGAATAGACCATCTATCAAAGGTGCATGTGCATAAAACATATTACTCATATAAATCGAACAACCATTATTCTCGGATTTAAACAAGTAACCGTCTCGCAATAAACAAGATCCAGATATAATGTTCATGCTCAACGCAGGCACCAAATAACAATTATTTAAGTATAAAACTAATCCCGATGGTAGATGAAGAGGTAGCGTGCCGACCGCGATCACATCAACCTTTGATCCGTTTCCCACGCGCATCGTCACCTCGTTCTTCGCTAGCTTTCGTTTATTCTGCAGCTCCTGTTTCGAGTTACAAATATGAGCAACCGAACCAGTATCAAATACCCAGGCACTACTACGAATACTAGTGAAATACACATCAATAACATGTATATCAAATATACCTTTCTTCTTGATGTTGCCGTTCTTCAAATCCGCCAAGTACTTTGGGCAATTCCGTTTCCAGTGACCTTCCCCTTTGCAGTAAAAGCACTCAGTATCAGGCTTAGGTCCAGCCTTGGTCCTCTTCGTCGGCATGGTAACTTGCTTACCACCCTTCTTGAAGTGTCCCTTCTGCTTAGACTTGCCTTTCTTGAATTTGGTGGTCTTATTGACCATCAACACTTGGTGCTCTTTCTTTATCTCCACTTCTGCAGACTTTAACATAGCAAATAGTTCTGGCAACTCTTTGTTCATGTTCTGCATGTTGTAGTTCATCACAAAGTTCTTGTAACTTGGTGGTAGTGATTGGAGGATGCGGTAAACTCCCAAAGTATTAGGAATCACTATACCCAAGCTTTGAAGTTTGTTTGCGTGCCCAGACATTTTAAGCACATGCTCACTCACGGAGCTACCCTCTTCCATCTTGCAGTTAAAGAACTTTTCAGAAGCTTCATAACTTTCAATTGCCGCATGAGTCTCAAAAATTAATTTGAGATCCTCGACAATATCATATGGGTCTGACTCTTCAAACCTTTTCTGAAGCTCCGATTCTAAACCATACAAGATAGCACACTGAACTATGGAGTACTGATTCTTCCGAGCAAGGTAAACATTC
Source organism: Avena sativa (assembly GCA_916181665.1). Classification (NCBI taxonomy): domain Eukaryota; kingdom Viridiplantae; phylum Streptophyta; class Magnoliopsida; order Poales; family Poaceae; genus Avena; species Avena sativa. The sequence goes on along the minus strand of OV702288.1, from coordinate 617,739,302 downwards.
TTTACTTCATCGGTAGCATCAGCTGCAGGTGGGTCACCTAGCGGTGCATCCAGCACATAGGTCAAATTACCAGCTGTGAGGACAATCCTCAAATTGCGGAACCAATCCGCGAAGTTGCTTCCATTGTTTTTTCAACTTTTCTTTCTCTAGGAACGCATTAAAATTGATGGTAGGGGCTGCCATTGATCTACAACATATTTGCAATAGTTTAGACTAAGTTTATGACAAATTGAGTTCAAATTAATTAATGAAATTAAACTAGGTGAACTCCCACTCAAAACAACATCCCTCACATTGTTTTAGTGATCACATGAACCAAATCCACTACATCAACACCGATCATCACGAGAGTTGATATAGTTTTCAATGGCGAACAATCGACATGTTCATCATATCTGCTATATGATTCATGTTTTACCTTTCGGCGATCCGTGTTCCTGAGGCCATGTCTGTACATGCTAGGCTCGTCAAGATCAAACCTTAGCTACCGCATAAGCAAATCTGGCTTGCTTACGTTGTATTCACCCGTGGAATCAAAGACACCCGATCATCACGTGGTGCTTCGAAGCAACAAGCTTTAGCAACGGTGCTAACTAAGGGCGAACACTTTAGACTTGAAATTTATGTGCATGAGGGATCATCTTATAATGCTACCGTCGTCTACTAAGCAATACAAGATGCATAAAGGATTAACATCACATGCAATTCATAATATGTGATATGATATGGCCTTTCTTCTTTGTGCTTCCGATCTCCATCTTCAAGCACGAATATGATCTCCATCATCACCGGCATAGCATCAAGGTCAATGACGCTTCTCCATGGTTGTCGTCCACCAGCTTCAACTATTACAACTATTTTGAATAGACACGCAGGTCTTAACAGAAATTAAAGACAACCATATGGCTCCTGCCGGTTGCCAACTTACAATAAGGAACATTGCATACATCAAATATAATCACAATCATGGCCATATCACATCACTGCACACCCCTGCAAAACAAAGTTAGACGCTTCTACTTTCTTTGCATATTTTACGTGGTTTGGGGCTTTCCATAAGTGTCGTTCTAACTTACGAACAAGAACCACAACATTGATACTAGCATTGTTGATCACCCGTTGTAAATTGGATCTTTACTATGCTAGGAGAAACAGGCACCCGCAAAGCCACTTATGCAAAACGAGTTGCATGTCAAGCGTGGAGCAAGTCTCATGAACGATGTCATGTAAGGTTAGCCCGGGCCGCTTCATCCCAACATACCGCAAGATGCAAAGTACACAAAAAGCAATCTACAATAAAAGCATCAACGCCCACAATGACCATTGTGTTCTACTCGTGCAACAGATCTACATATAGACACGGCTCTGATACCACTGTAGGGGTTCGTAGCATGGAAAACAAAAATTTTCTATCGCATACAAACAAACAAGCCAAGATCTATCTACTAGATTGTAGCAACGAGTCGATGGAATAACTCACCCTCGAAGATTCCAAAGTGTTTAACGAGAGCAGATTCTCGTGGGTGATGTAGTCGTACTCTTTCCGATCTCAAGATCGCGTAGACGATCCTTCCGGCGCCGCGTTCCCGCAGCGCTCCCGCAGTCGGTCACACGTTCGGTACTCGACGAAGACCTTCCTCTCCCTTGTTCCAGCAGGCAGCGGAGGTTGTAGCACTCTCCTCGCGATTCCGGCAGCACAACGGCGTGGTACCGGAGGTAGAGGGGAAATCCCGCAGGGCTTCGCCTTAAGCCGGTGCGAGTATGGTGGAGCTTATGAGAGAGGCTATTAGTGGTCTAGTAATTAGACACACCAATTAGAGGGCTCTAAACCAATTAGAAGGCTCTAAACCGAATAGCTCTAAACCGGGGTCTAGATCTAGGGTTTAGTTTAGAGGATAGGAAACTTATGTGTCTAGGAGGGGAGCCCTGCCCCTCCTTATATAGGTGGGAGGGTGTGGGCGCGCCAGGGGAGGGAGGGAGTCCCTCCCCAACTCGGCCTAGGGCTGGGCGCCGGCCTGGAGGAGTCCAACTCCTCCTCCAGGTTGGTTCCAACTCCTCTTGCTTGTTTCCCACAGTTTCTTGTTTTGGCAGTTTGACTTTCAAACTGGACATTTGACTTTTCTGTTTTAGGATTCAATTTAATCCTATATTTGGGACAGCAAGAACACTTAGTACATGATGCAATCATTCCAATATGTAATGACACATTCATGTACCCCTTCCCCCCCGGAGTGCCGGACAATCCGGAACCTTCTAGAATATCCCCGATGAAAACACCGGAATCATTCCCGAACTCCGAAACGGGACTTTCCTTATATGAATCTTATTCTCCGGACCATTCCGGATCACCTCGTGATATCCCGGATCCCATCCGAGACTCCGAACAACATTCGGTCTCTTTCTCATAATACCATAACTACTCAAACAACGTCGAATCCTTAAGTGTGTCTCCCTACGGTTCGTGAATTATGCGGACATGATCGAGACACTTCTCCGAACAATAACCAATAGAGGAATCTGGAAATTCATATGGCTCCCACATATTTCTACGATTACTTTGCGATCGAATGAACCACTTACATACGATACCAATTTCCCTTTGTCTCACGATATGTTACTTATCCGAGGTTATGATCGTCGGTATCTCTGTATACCTAGTTCAACCTCGTTACTGACAAGTACTCTTTTCTCGTTCCCGTGATATGTGATCCCTTGTGACCAAGTCACATGCTTGCAAGCTAATTGGATGACATTTCACCGAGAGGGCCCAGAGAATATCTATCCGTCATGTGGATGGACAAATCCCACTCTTGATCCATGTGTTTCAACCAATACTTTCCGAACACTCAATGCCACCTTTATAGCCACCCTGTTACGGTGTGGTGTTTGATGACATCAAAGCATCCATCCAGTAAAGGTGATATGCATGATCTCATGGTCGAAGGAATTAGGTTACTATGTATCAGAAAGCATATAGCAATTGAACTATTGAAATGACTTGATCTTTATGCTATGCTTGTCTATAGGAGTATGTCCACCATATCATTCTCCTAACGATATGATCTTGTTGTTGATAACATCTCAATGTTCATGACAAAGAAACCACATCATCAATCAACCAACAAGCTAGTGAAGTATAGAGGCTATACTAGGGACTTCAAATTAAGTTTACAAATCACACAAGTATTAATGGTTTCCTTGTTAATACTATTATAGCATGAATGCAAACATTTATCATAAACACAAAGATATATAATAATAACTATATTTATTATTGCCTCTAGGGCATATCTCCAACAGTCTCCCACTTGCACTAGAGTCATCTAATCTAGATTACATGGTAATATACCGAACACCCATGGCAGTTTGGTGTTGGTCATGTTTTGGGGATGCGAAGCCTATGTAAAGAAGTTACAGCCGGACAAGCTTGAACCCAAAGCGGAAAAATGCGTCTTCATAGGTTCGAAAAGAAGTTATATCCCAAAACAAGAAACTTGTGTGTCTAGGAGGGGAGCCCTGCCCCTCCTTATATAGGTGGGAGGGTGTGGGCGCGCCAGGGGAGGGAGGGAGTCCCTCCCCAACTCGGCCTAGGGCTGGGCGCCGGCCTGGAGGAGTCCAACTCCTCCTCCAGGTTGGTTCCAACTCCTCTTGCTTGTTTCCCACAGTTTCTTGTTTTGGCAGTTTGACTTTCAAACTGGACATTTGACTTTTCTGTTTTAGGATTCAATTTAATCCTATATTTGGGACAGCAAGAACACTTAGTACATGATGCAATCATTCCAATATGTAATGACACATTCATGTACCCCTTCCCCCCCGGAGTGCCGGACAATCCGGAACCTTCTAGAATATCCCCGATGAAAACACCGGAATCATTCCCGAACTCCGAAACGGGACTTTCCTTATATGAATCTTATTCTCCAAAAAATAAGATTGTCCCGAACACCGGAATCATTCCCGAACTCCGAAACGGGACTTTCCTTATATGTTGGAGATATGCCCTAGAGGCAATAATAAATATAGTTATTATTATATATCTTTGTGTTTATGATAAATGTTTGCATTCATGCTATAATAGTATTAACAAGGAAACCATTAATACTTGTGTGATTTGTAAACTTAATTTGAAGTCCCTAGTATAGCCTCTATACTTCACTAGCTTGTTGGTTGATTGATGATGCGGAAAAATGCGTCTTCAAAACAGTTTGAAAATTTTTGTTTTCCATGCTACGAACCCCTTCAGTTTGGGGTTCTTACCTATGTTGCAAGGCAAGACATTGAGTAAGACTCAAAGTCCGGTTACGGCGGAAGAAAGAGAGATGATGGATAAGATCCCCTATGCCTCGACCATAGGCTCTATTATGTATGCCATGCTATGTACAAGACCAGATGTGGCACATGCTATTAGTTTGACTAGTAGTTAACAATATGATCCAGGTTCGGAACACTGGATAGTGGTAAAGAACATCCTCAAGTACTTGAGAAGAACTAAGGATATGTTTCTTATATACGGAGGTGAAGAAGAGCTAGTCGCTAAGTGTTATGTCGATGTTAGCTTTGACACCGATCCGAATGACTCTAAGTCTCAATCCGGATACGTATTTCTCTTGAACGGAGCAGCAGTTAGTTGGAGGAGTTCCAAACAACCTGTGGTGGCTGGATCAACGACGGAGGCGGAATATGTTGCTGCTTCAGAAGCGGCGCAGGAAGTTGTTTGGATGAAAGAGTTCATTACGGAACTGGGTGTGGTTCCCAGTGCGTTGGACTCGATGGTAATCTATTGTGACAACAATGGAGCCATAGCCAACGCAAAGGAACCGAGGTCTCACAAGAATTCCAAACATATTAAGCGCCGGTTTCACTCCATCCGCGAGCATGTCAAGGATGGAGATATAAAGATTTGTAAAGTACACACGGACCTAAATTTAGCAGATCCGTTGACTAAAGTTCTCCCTAGGGCAAAACATGATCAACACCAGAACTCCATGGGTGTTAGATTTATCACTATGTGAACTAGATTATTGTCTCTAGTGCAAGTGGGAGACTGAAGGAAATATGCCCTGAGAGGCAATAATAAAGTTGTTATTATATATATTCCTTATACATGATAGATGTTTATTTTACATGCTAGAATTGTATTGATTCGGAAACATCAATACATGTGTGTTTAATAAACAAAAATGGTTCCTTGTCATGCCTCTCTTATAGACTAGCTTGTTGATTAACAAGATGATCAAGGTTTCCTGATCATGGACATTGGATGTTGTTAATAACAAGGTCACACCATTGGTGGAATGATGTGATGAACATTCATCCGAAGTATAGCATTACGATCAAGTCATTATGTTTATATTGCTATAACATCATACGAAGTAATCTTTATCCTTAGACCATGAGATCATGTTAATTGCTAACACCGGAAGAGTATCTTGCTAACATCAAACGTCACACCGTAACAGGGTGACTATAAAGATGGGTTCAGTACTACGAAGGTGTTATGTTGAGGCTCATGGATCAAGAGTGGAATTTGTCAATCCAGATGACGGATAGATATACTCTGGGCCCTCTCGGTGATATCACATTAGGATAGCTTGCAAGCAAGTGATGTGATCACTAGAATGTTATATCACGGGAACGAGAAAAGAGTGCATGTCGGTAACGAGATCAAACTAGGTATGGAGATACCGATGATAGAATCTCGGACATGTAATATATCGAGAGACAAAGGGATTTAGTTACAAGCGTTAAAGGTTCTCATGATCACAGGAGTCATCGTTGAATGTGTAGGAGTCAGTACGGATCTCCAGGTCCCGCTGCTGATTATTGATCAAAGAAAGGTCTCGATCATGTCTGCATTATTCGTGAACCGTAGGGGTGCACACTTAAGAGTTACCGGGCACCATTTTGGAGCACATATGTTTCAGACGAAAGAATTGCAAAGCGCAGGAATTGTTTCAATAGAAACCGAAAATTGTTTCAGGTGAAATTGTAGAAGGTGGTTCTGCATATGATATTGAAATATTGCAAGGGGCTATATGTGAATGTTTGTTAATTAAATTAATTAACAAAATTCTGAATAAATTTAATAAAACGAGTTTTATTAAACGAGAGAGCATTAAATTTGGAGAAATTTAATGCATTTAAAGTGGAGACTTTAAAAGGGAATGTGAAGAGGCATTTTAATGTGGAGGGGTTACCACCACATGAATGGGGGAGGTGAGGGGTCACCCCCCCATGCGCCGGCCATGGAGAGAGGAGGAACCCCCCTCCTCCTATAAAAGGCCACCCGTTCCCTCCTTCATCCACACACCTCCTTGTGAAGGATCTCTCTCCCCCTCTAGAATTATTCCTCCATGGTCTCGGATTAGCGAGATACATGTTCCCGGTGGCATTTCGTCTGAAAGGAGTTGCTGCTTCCGCTGGATCGCTGGAGCGAGGAGGTGGAGGTTGTCCGGTGGCTTGAACGTGTGTGCGAGTGCGGATGCGCTGCTGAGTTGCGGCGCTCGGGCTTCCTCACGATCTTGAGATCGGAAAGTGTACGACTACATCAACCACGAGTTCCTGCTTGTTAACAAAGCTCGTTGTCTACGAGGGTAAGTTCTCGTTGGATGTATGTCCACCCGTTGCTTTGTACCTAGTAGATAGATCTTGGCGTGTAGTTCACACCGTAGGAAAAATTTTGTTTTCTATGTTGCGGATCCAACAGTGGTATCAGAGCCTGATCTATGCGTAGGTGCTTAGCACGGGTAGTACACATATGGTTGATATGTGGGCGATGATGATCATGTTATTGCATCTTCTATGTATTTTGGATATTGGTGGCATAGTGGGATGAAGCGGCCCGGACCAACCTTACATGTCATCGTACATGAGACCGGTTCCACGACTGACATGCAACTTGTTTTGCATAAGTGGCTGGCGGGTGTCTGTCTCTCCTACTATAGTCAATATCTGATTTACAACGAGTTGCTAATAACTTAGTTATCCTCGTTGTGGTTCATGTTCGTAGGTAAGAACGGTTCTATCTCCGAAAGCCCTAAGCCACGTAAAACTTGCAATCGATAAATTAGAGGCGTCTAGTTTAGATCGTTGCTGCGCTAGTGTGTTGATATGGTATTGTTGTAAGTAGATGTATGATGGATACTCTTACAACACACTCAACATGTAAGTTCCATAGACCTTGGCCTTACACACAAAGGAATGATAGAGATCATACCACGATGCAAGTGATAGAGATCAAATGCATGGACCATATCATCTCACTTTACACATTAGATGTTAGCATCTTATACTACTAGTTTGGCGCGTTTGATAGCATTATAAGATGATCCCTCTTTTAGATATCAAGATAAAAATGTGTTCTTCCTTGAGTATGCGCCGTTCTATGGATCGTGTTTCGAGACATCACGTGATGATCGGGTGTACTCGAATCTACGCTTTCATAGGAACGGGTGTAAGACAGTTTTACACACGCGAATACTAAGGTTCTTACTTGGCGAGCCTAGCATGTACAGACATGGCCTTGGAACACGGACCAAAAGTTTAAGCATGAGTCATATGGTTGATATGATGCCCATATAGATGCTCGCCTTTGAAGCTATATCAACTCACGTGATGATCGGACTTGGTATAGTGGATTTGGTTCATGTAATCACCAAAAGGACACGAGGGATGTCGTTTTTGAGTGGGAGTTCATTAGTAATTTGGATTAGTTGAACTCAATCTATCATAAACTTAGTCTAAATAAACTTTACAAATTCTGTTGTAGATGGCACCACCTGCTTTTAATTTCAATGTGTTCATGGAGAAAGAGAAACTTGCTGCGAATGGTAGCAACTTCACCAACTGGGCTATGAATTTGAGGATTCTCCTCACTGCTGCACAAAAGCAATATGTGCTAGATGCGCCGCTAGGCCCCCCACCAGCTCCTGATGCCCCTGACGAGGAAAAGAATGTCTATGTGACTCGTCAGGAGGACCATAACTTAGTTCATTGCGGCATACTGTATGGGCTAGAGCCAGAACTTCGAAAGCGTTTCGAAAATGGCAATGCCTTTGATACCATGAGAGAATTGAAAATGATTTTCGATACCCATGCTGCCGTAGAGAGTTATAATGCTACAGAAAAGTTCTTTAGCTGCATGATGGAGGAAAACAACTCCGTTAGTGAGCACGTACTCAAAATGTCTGGGTACGCCGATAAGCTTGTGTCCTTGGGAATAACAATTCCCATTGACTTAGGCATACATCGTGTTCTCCAATCTCTGCCACCTAGCTACAAGAGCTTCGTGATGAACTATAATATGCAGGGCATGAAGAAGTCTCTTCCCGAGCTTCTATCAATTCTTAAGACTGCAGAAGTGGAGATTAGGAAAGAACATCAAGTGCTGATGATCAATAGGACCACGGGTTTCAAGAAGTACTAGAAAGGCAAGCACAAGGGAAAGAAGGGTGGCAAGTCTGTTGCCACGCCTAAAAAGAAACCCTGAGCTGGCCCTAAGTCTGATACCGAGTGCTACTATTGCAAGGGGACTGGCCATTGGAAGCGCAACTATCCCAAGTATTTGGAGGACAAGAAGTCCAGCAAGGCAAACAAAGGTATATGTGATATACATGTTATTGATGTGTACTTGACTAGTACTCGCAGTAGCACCTGGGTATTTGATACCGGATCGGTTGCTAATATATGTAACTCGGTTCAGGGGCTACGGAACAAGCGACAACTAGCAAGGGATGAGGTCAGGATGCGGGTCGGCAATGGATCAAGAGTTGATCTGATCGCCGTCGGGACGCTACCTCTCCATTTGCCATCGGGATTAGTTATAAACCTAAATAATTGTTATTTGGTGCCTGCACTGAGCATGAACATTGTATCTAGATCGTGTTTGATGCAAAGTGGTCATTCCTTTAAATCTGAGAACAATGGTTGTTCGATTTATAAGAATGATATCTTTTATGGTCATGCACCTATGTTGAATGGTTTATTTCTATTGGATCTCGATAGTAATAGTACGCACATTCATAATGTTAATGCTAAAAAGATTAAACTTGATGATGATATGTCTACATATATGTGGCACCGCCGTTTAGGTCATATTGGCGTTAAACGCATGAAGAAACTCCATTCTGATGGACTTTTGGAATCACTTAATTTTGAATCATTTGATACATGTGAGCCATGCCTTATGGGCAAGATGACTAGAACACCGTTTTCCGGTTCAATGGAACGGGCGACAGATCTATTGGAAATCATACATACTGATGTGTGTGGACCAATGATTGTGTCGGCGCGAGGTGGATATCGTTATTTTGTTACTTTCATGGATGATTTGAGTAGATACGGGTATATCTATTTGATGAAACACAAGTCTGAAACTTTTGAGAAGTTCAAGGAATTTCAGAATGAAGTGGAAAATCATCGTAATAGAAAGATCAAGTTTCTACGGTATGACCGTGGAGGAGAGTATCTAAGTTATGAGTTTAGCACACACATGAAAGAGTGTGGAATAGTTTCACAACTCACGCCTGCCGGAACACCACAACATAATGGTGTGTCGGAACATCGTAATCGTACCTTATTGGATATGGTTCGATCTATGATGTCTCTGACTGACTTACCTCTGTCATTTTGGGGTTATGCACTGGAAACAGCTGCATTCACTTTAAATCGGGCACCATCTAAATCCGTTGAAACGACACCGTATGAATTATGGTTTGGAAACAAACCTATGCTGTCATTTCTTAAGGTTTGGGGATGCGATGTTTATGTGAAGAAACTTCAACCGGATAAACTCGAACCCAAAGCGGAAAAATGCGTCTTCATAGGATACCCTAAGGAAACAATTGGGTATACCTTCTATCACAGATCCGAGGGCAAGGTTTTTGTTACCAAGAATGGATCCTTTCTTTAGAAGGAGTTTCTCGCGAAAGGTGTGAGTAGTCGGAAGGTAGAACTCGAAGAGGTTATTGAACCTTCTCTTCATGGAATGGCGAGTGGCGCAGCACCGGAAGTTGTTTCGGAGTTGACTTCACCTGATGAAGAGAGAGCTAATGATAATGATCATGAAACTCCGAAAGAGGACACTAACGAACCTCACAGGTCAAGCAGGACACGTGCAGATCCTGAACTGTACGGCAATCCTGTTGTGAATTTCATGGTTGATGAAATGGATGACCCTGCGACGTATGAAGAAGCGATGATGAGCCCGGATTCCAACAAATGGCTAGAAGACATGAAATCCGAGATGGAATCCATGTACGAGAACCAACTTTGGAACTTGGTGGACTTACCTCACGACCGAAAGGCCGTTGAGAATAAATGGATTTTCAAAAGGAAAACTGATGCTGATGGTAATGTGACCATCTATAAGGCTCGACTTGTCGCAAAGGGGTTTCGACAAATTCAAGGAGTTGACTATGATGAGACATTCTCTCCCGTAGCGATGCTTAAATCGGTTAGGATTATGTTAGCAATTGCTGCATATTTCGATTATGAAATATGGCAGATGGATGTCAAAACTGCGTTCCTCAATGGTAAGATTGAAGAAGAGTTGTATATGATACAACCTAAGGGTTTTGTCGATCCTAAGGATGCTAATAAGGTGTGCAAACTTCAGCGATCCATCTATGGACTGAAGCAAGCATCACGAAGTTGGAATCTCCGCTTTGATGAGGTGATCAAAGAGTTTGGATTTGTCCAAACTTATGGAGAGGCTTGTATTTACAAGAAAGTGAGTGGGAGCAATGTGGTATTTCTGATATTATATGTGGATGACATATTATTGATTGGAAATGATTTAGATCTTTTAAACAGTGTTAAAAGTTATCTAAACAACAAATTTTCGATGAAAGACCTTGGTGAAGCGTCATATATATTAGGCATTAAAATCTATAGAGATAGATCAAGGCGCCTAATTGGGCTATTGCAGAGTACATACCTTGATAAGATATTAAAGAAGTTTAATATGGACGAAAGTAAGAAGGGGTTCTTACCTATGTTGCAAGGCAAGACATTGAGTAAGACTCAAAGTCCGGCTACGGCGGAAGAAAAAGAGATGATGGATAAGATCCCCTATGCCTCGGCCATAGGCTCTATTATGTATGCCATGCTATGTACAAGACCGGATGTGGCACATGCTATTAGTTTGACTAGTAGGTACCAATCTGATCCAGGTTCGGAACACTGGATAGCGGTAAAGAACATCCTCAAGTACTTGAGAAGAACTAAGGATATGTTTCTCATATACGGAGGTGAAGAAGAGCTAGTCGCTAAGTATTATGTCGATGCTAGCTTTGACACCGATCCGGATGACTCTAAGTCTCAATCCACATACGTATTTCTCTTAAACGGAGCAGCAGTTAGTTGGAGGAGTTCCAAACAACCTGTGGTGGCTGGATCAACAACAGAGGCGAAATATGTTGCTGCTTCAGAAGCGGCGCAGGAGGCAGTTTGGATGAAAGAGTTCATTATGGAACTGGGTGTGGTTCCCAGTGTGTTGGACCCGATGGTGATCTATTGTGACAACAATGGAGCCATAGCCAACGCAAAGGAACCAAGGTCTCACAAGAATTCCAAACATATTAAGCGCCGGTTTCACTCCATCCGCGAGCATGTCAAGGATGGAGATATAAAGATTTGTAAAGTACACACGGACCTAAATGTAGCAGATCCGTTGACCAAAGTTCTCCCTAGGGCAAAACATGATCAACACCAGAACTCCATGGGTGTTAGATTTATCACTATGTGAACTAGATTATTGTCTCTAGTGCAAGTGGGAGACTGAAGGAAATATGCCCTGAGAGGCAATAATAAAGTTGTTATTATATATTCCTTATATATGGTAGATGTTTATTTTACATGCTAGAAATGTATTGATTCGGAAACATCAGTACATGTGTGTTTAATAAACAAAAAGGGTTCCTAGTCATGCCTCTCTTATAGACTAGCTTGTTGATTAACAGGATGATCAAGGTTTCTTGATCATGGACATTGGATGTTGTTAATAACAAGGTCACACCATTGGTGGAATGATGTGATGAACATTTACCTGAAGTATAGCATTACGATCAAGTCATTATGTTTATATTGCTATAACATCATACGAAGTAATCTTTATCCTTAGACCATGAGATCATGTTAATTGCTAACACCGGAAGAGTATCTTGATAACATCAAACATCACACCGTAACAGGGTGACTATAAAAATGGGTTCAGTACTACAAAGGTGTTATGTTGAGGCTCATGGATCAAGAGTGGAATTTTTCAATCCAGATGACGGATAGATATACTCTGGGCTCTCTCGGAGATATCACATTAGGATAGCTTGCAAGCAAGTGATGTGATCACTAGAATGTTATATCATGGGAACGAGAAAAGAGTGCATGTCGGTAACAAGATCAAACTAGGTATGGAGATACCGATGATTGAATCTCGGACATGTAATATATCGAGAGACAAAGGGATTTAGTTACAAGCATTAAAGGTTCTCACGATCACAGGAGTCATCGTTGAATGTGTAGGAGTCAGTACGGATCTCCAGGTCCCGCTGCTGATTATTGATCGGAGAAGGGTCTCGATCATGTCTGCATTATTCGCGAACCGTAGGGTGGCACACTTAAGAGTTACCGGACACCATTTTGGAGCACATATGTTTCAGACGAAAAGAATTGCAAAGCGCAGGAATTGTTTCAATAGAAACCGGAAATTGTTTCGGGTGAAATTGTAGAAGGTGGTTCTGCATGTGATATTGAAATATTGCAATGGGCTATATGTGAATGTTTGTTAATTAAAGTAATTAACAAAATTCTGAATAAATTTAATAAAAAGAGTTTTATTAAATGAGAGAGCATTAAATTTGGAAAAATTTAATGCATTTAAAGTGGAGACTTTAAAAGGGAATGTGAAGAGGCATTTTAATGTGGAGGGGTTACCACCACATGAATGGGGGGGGTGAGGGGTCACCCCCCCATGCGCCAGCCATGGAGAGAGGAGGCACCCCCCTCCTCCTATAAAAGGCCACCCGTTCCCTCCTTCATCCACACACCTCCTTGTGAAGGATCTCTCTCCCCCTCTAGAATTATTCCCCCATGGTCTCGGATTAGCGAGATACATGTTCCCGGTGGCATTTCGTCTGAAAGGAGTTGCTGCTTCCGCTGGATCGCTGGAGCGAGGAGGTGGAGGTTGTCCGGTGGCTTGAACGTGTGTGCGAGTGCGGATGCGCTGCTGAGTTGTGGCGCTCGGACTTCCTCCCGATCTTGAGATCGGCAAGTGTACGACTACATCAACCACGAGTTCCTGCTCGTTAACAAAGCTCGTTGTCTACGAGGGTAAGTTCTCGTTGGATGTATGTCCACCCGTTTCTTTGTACCTAGTAGATAGATCTTGGCGTGTAGTTCACACCATAGGAATTTTTTTGTTTTCTATGCTGCGGACCCAACAGACCAGTTTAAGTGTTAGTTTGTTTTTTCCTCGTCTTTTCCTTTGTAGTCACTTGCAGAGGTACGTTGTACTCATGCTATTGATGCTGCTTCGTGTAGTTGTTAGCGCGTTCCATCCGCAGGAGGAGAGGGATAGAATTGCCATCCGCCTTCATGATCTCACCCAGGAACAACTTCAAAAGAGTGGATACTTCTGGGTAGATCATGATCGTGTGACTGCGTTGGCGACCCTGCAGGATCGGCATCGCGAGTGCTGCTCTTCCTGAAGAAGTCGCAGTCGTGCTTGAAAAGCATTTATCGGGCTATGTTCCCGCTCCGTCAAGCCTGCTGGCTCTTCTTGCCAAATTTCAAGATCTATCCATGGTTCGCGAGTGCGTGTGGTGGCAGTTGGTAGCTGGTGCCAAGGCTGCCCTCTCGATGGTGCGTTTGCACAGGCCTGACGTGGATATTGCCGCCATTGCCTCTGGGCCACCGGCGCCACCAGCAGGATCTTCCTGGAATATGGTGCCGCACTATCAGGCGGTGGACCGCCCAGCCGAGGAGATCGTCGACTTCTTCGAGGAACAAACTAATGTTCTTCTGTTGCAAGGGTAGCCAAATATGTATCCTGCACATAAGTGTACTTGTGTTCTAAAGTTCGTATAGATGTTGTATATAATTTATTGTCGAATGTGCATAAGGAGCTTTGTGAGCGTGAGGTGCGTTGCACTATGCGAGTCCTTTTGGTTAGCCTGGCCATCCTTTTATCTCACTTCCTTGTCAACCTGTCAGGTGCGTTGCAGCTGGGTTGAGTTTGTGTTAAGGGGTTCGACTGATATGCCAGCTACTCAGGATGTCGCGTTTTGGTTCGAAGAACATATGTGTATAGGGTGACGCAGCCCCCGAGTATGAAAATTGACAAAGTAAAGGAGAACATAGAGTTTCAGGGCACTTAGCTTTTATTTATTCGAAGAATAGTACGAAGTACAATGTGTGGCTAAGTAGCCTTGGCTGAGTAGCCTTATTTGCGATGTAAAAGTAAAGAGAACGACTAAGGGTAGAAGCGTCGTAGTTGTGCGACGTTCCAAGGGTTGGAGTATGCGACTCCTGTCTCTAAATCTTGAAGGCGATAGGCGCCGCCTGGGATTACTTCTGTTATCACGTACGGTCCTTCCCAGGGGGACTCGAGCTTGAGATGTCCTTGTTGTTTCAGTCGTAGGACCAGGTCGCGTTCGACGAAGGATCTGGGGCGAAGCCTTCTACTGTGGTAGTTGCGCAGGTTCTGCTGGTAGATCGTAGATCTTTCTGTGGCGATTTCTCTTGCTTCGTCGAGGAGGTCGACGGAGTCTTCGAGTGCAAGGGATGACTCTTGTTCGCTGTAGGCGACCACGCGCGGCGCCTTGTACCGTACCTCGGCGGGTAGTACTGCTTCTGCTCCGTGCACCATAAAGAATGGCGTATAGCCCGTGGCGCTATTTGGAGTTGTACGTAGACTCTAGAGTACGGATTGCAGCTCATCTGGCCAGCAACCCACCGCTTGTTCGAGTGGTCACAGGAGTCGCTTCTTGATGCCGCTGCAGACGAGCCCGTTTGCTTTTTCCACCTGACCGTTGGTCTGTGGATGCGCTACTGAGGCGTAGCTGATGTTGATCCCCAGGTTCTCGCAGAATTCTTGGAACTCCTTGGATGTGAAGTTCGTCCCGTTGTCGGTAATAATGTTGTGCGGCATGCCGAAGCGATAGACGATGGACTCGAAGAACTTGACTGTGCTGTGCCCTAATTGGTTGGTCATTGGCATGGCCTCGGTCCACTTGGTGAATTTGTTGGCTGCCACCAAGAGGTAGACGTAGCCTCCACACGAGGATCTTGGCAGCTTGCCAACCATATCAAGCCCCCATTGTGCGAAGGGCCAGGCCAATGGAATAGGCCGTAGCTCTACGCCTGGTGCGTGTGGCTTGTCTGCGAATCGCTGGCAAGCATTGCATTTTTGGACTATGTCCTTGGCGTCGCGCATGGCCGTGGGCCAGTAAAATCCAGCTCGTAGAGCTTTGGCGACGAGGGCGCGACTGCCTGCGTGGTGCTCGTAGGTCCCTTCATGGATGTCGAGGAGTATTGCTCTTCCGTCAGCCATGGAGACGCATCGTTGTAGCACTCCTGTGATGTTGCGTTTATACAGTTCGCCGTTGAGAACGCGGAATGCCTTGGAGCGCCGCGCGATGTGCCGTGCATCTGTCGGATCATCCGGTAGTCTCTTGCTAAGGAGGTACGTAATGTACGGCTGCGTCCAAGATTGCTCGATCATCATGACGCTCATTGGTCCCTCGAGTCCTGTGTCCAGCTCCAAGTCATCGAGTACCATTGGCTCATTGGGTGGCGTAGCCTCCGAGTCCGTTGCTGCGCTTGTTTTCTTCTCTACGGCCTTTGGCTTGATGGAGCATTCGCATATGCGCTCGAGAAATACCCCAGGTGGTATGGGGGCACAGGTAGAGTCTATGTTGGCGAGTGTGTCCACCTCCTCGTTGCTTTCGTGACCTATGTGTCGCAACTCGCAACCATCGAAGTCTCCTTCGAGTGTATCGTAGAGGTCACAGTACGCGATCATGTTGTCGTTCAGTGCGTCACACTCGTGCATTATTTGGTTGACGACCAACTTGGAGTCGCCATATATGATGAGCCTTTTGGCGCCACAGGCTTTTGCCATCCTCATCCCATGCAACAGGGCCTCGTATTCAGCCTCGTTGTTTGAGGCTGTGAACTGCATTCGCAGGATATATTTCAGCTTGTCCCCTTGAGGTGATATCAATATGACACCTGCACCTGCTCCGTCTTTCCGTTTGGACCCATCGAAGTGCATTGTCCAGAGGTAGGACATATTTGGCTTGTCCGGGAGCTGGTTCTCCATCCAGTGCACGAGAAAGTCAGGGAGCACTTGCGACTTGATGGCGTCGCATTTTTCATATGTGATGTCTCGTGGAGACAGCTCTATTCCCCAAAGCGTGACTCGCCCCGTGGCGTCGGGGTTATTGAGGATATGCCCCAATGGGGCGTCGTTGACTACCACGATTGGGTGTTCCTGGAAGTAGTGGTGCAGTCGTCGGGCGGTCATAAAGACGCCATACGCCAGCTTCTGGTAGTGCGGGTACCGATGTTTTGTTGGCGTGAGGACCTCGCTGAGGTAGTATACCGGGCGTTGTACGCCGTGGACTTTGTTTTCCTCGGCTCGCTTGACGACGAGCACTGTGCTGACCACCTGGTTGGTGGCGGAGATGTACAGCAACAGTGGTTCCCTTTCTCATGGAGTCACCAGTACTGGCGAGGTGGATAGCAAGCGCTTGAGATCTTCGAATGCTTCTTGTGCTTCATTGGTCCACTCGAATTTTTCGGCTTTGCGGAGGAGCTGGTAGAAGGGCAGTGCCTTTTCACCCATCCGACTGATAAATCGACTAAGGGCCACGATTCGTCCGGCTAGTTGCTGGACGCCTCTTATGTTCTTCGGCTTCTCCATGGCCAGTATGGCTTTTATCTTCTTCGGGTTCGCCTCGATCCCCCTCGCGGAGATGAGGTATCTGAGTAGCTGCCTAGATGGTACGCCGAAGGCGCATTTGTCCGAATTGAGCTTGATCCGGTAGCGATCGAGGTTGGCGAAGGTTTCGTGCAAATCATCGATTAGAGAGGCTTCCTCCTTGGTCTTGATTACTATGTCGTCGACATAGACTTGGATGTTGCGACCTAGTTGTTCCTTGAGGCAAGCCTGCATGCATCGCTAGTAGGTGGCTCCCGCGTTTTTTAGCCCGAAGGGCATTGTGTTGTAGCAGAACACACCAAAGGGCGTTGTAAATGTTGTTTTCTCCTGATCTTCCTCCTTCATTCGAATTTGATTATAGCCTGAGTAGGCGTCGAGGAAGCAGAGGCGCTCGCATCCCGCGGTGGAGTCGATGATCTGGTCGATCCGTGGCAGCGAAAAGTGATCTTTTGGGCAGTGCTTGTTTAAAGAAGTGAAGTCCACACACATCCGTTGGATGTCTGTGTCCTTTTTTGGTACCAGCACCGTATTGGCGAGCCAAGTGCTTTCCTTGATCTCGCGTATGAACTTGGCCTCGAGGAGTCTGTTGATCTCCATTCCGACTGCCTGCGCTCGTGGCTCAGACAGTCGGCTGATTGTTTGCTTGACTGGCCTTGCGTCGGGGTTGACATTGAGTGCGTGCTCGGGGAATTCCCTGGGAACTCCTGGCATGTCCGCAGGACACCAGGCAAAAATTTCCTAGTGCTCACGGAGGAATTCGACGAGCGCGAGTTCCTATGCGGGACTCAAGTTGTTGGCGATGAGGGCCGTCTTGGCGGGATCCGATGGATGGACCTGCACCTTCTTTGTGTGCACAGATGAGTCAAAGGAGAGATCAGGTGAGCTTGGCCTACTCAAGGGAGGCAGACTGTTGTTTGTCATCTCTTTCAGTCTTGCGAGTTCCTCCTGCATGCCGAAGGACTGGGAGATTCTGTTGAATTCCCTGTCGCAAGCGTCAGATCGCTCAAAGTTCCCGTTGATCGTTATGACGTCGTTGGGACCTGGCATTTTCATCTGCAGGTAGGCGTAGTGGGGTACTGCCATGAACCTGGCGAATGCGACGCGCCCAAGGATGCAATGGTATTGTAAGGGCCAGTCGACAACCTCAAAGTCGATGCGCTCGTGCCGAAAGTTCTTCGGCGTGCCAAAGATGACGTCGAGGTTGATTTTGCCCAGGGGGTATACGCCTTTCCCTGGGACGATGTCGTGGAAAGTTGTGTCTGATGCCTCCAAGCAGGTTAGAGGGATCCTCATTGCTCGCAAGGTACTTGCGAATATGAGGTTGATGCCGCTTCCACCATCCATGAAGACGCGACTCATGTCGAAGCCTCCAATTTGCGCCTCAAGTACGAGGGGGCAATGACCTGGGCGAGGTACTTGAGGCGGGTGGTCGTGTTTGTCGAAGGTAATGCACGACTAGCTGCCACTGAGGTACTTAGTGGTGGATGGTGGCGAGTGCGTGGCCAAGTTGACTTGGCGAGTGATGCCTTTTGCACCCTGTTGGAGGGGCGCCCCTTTTGGATCATCGTGGTACCCATGGCCCGTGGGTACGGTTCGCCTCCGTGGTGCTGGTCCGGTGCAGCTCCGTTCGGGGGTGGCCCAGGTGGTGGTGGTGGTGCGCCATGTGCCACGGCACCTGGAGCGGCTCCGTAGCCTCTTTCGACTGTGTTGCGGTTCATCCGAACCAATCCCTCGTGTAGCTTGAGGAACTCGCGGCAGTCCTTGAGGAGGTGGCTGGACTTTCTCTTGCCATCATGCTTGTCGATGTAGAAGTGTATCGTGCATGGCCCGGACAGTTTGTCCTCGATGGAGGTCGCGGGTGCCTCATCGCGAGTGCGGCGTTGCCACACTTGTGTGGTTTTCCCGGAGTCGTGGTATCCGCTGCTGCGGTATCCGCTGTTGCGGTTATCGTCGCGTCTATCGGCGTAGCCGGCTGCGACCATGTTGACGTCATCGCGATCGTCGTAGACGCGCATGCGACGCTTGCCCCGGTGGTCGTGTCTGCGTTCGAGTTCTGCATCCTCGTCGGAGTGAACGCGATTCTTCACCGAATCTTCTCCATCATCCCACCGATTCGCGATCTCCATCAGGTAGTCGATGGTCTGGGGCTTTGAGCGGCCTAGCTCCTCCCTGAGTTCCATGCGGCGGACACCACCGTTGAATGCATCAATCGCGCGGTCTTCCGAGATGTTCTCCGCGGAGTTCTTGATGATGGACCACCTTTGGATGTAAGAGCGTAGCCGATTCGCCAGATCTTTGCTGGCAACATCTCAGTTCTTCGATTGAGGCGGGCCATTTGTACGTGCCCTTAAAGTTGCGCACGAAGGTGTAGACCAGCTCATCCCAACTGCGAATGGATCCGCGTGGGAGGTTATTGAGCCATGCCCGGGCGGCGCCCTGCAGCTGTAGCTGCAAGCATTGCATGGCAGTATTTCGACTGCCTCCATGTAGCCTGACAGAGGATATGTGGTCCTCCAGCCAGATCTTAGGGTCCTGTAGACCGTCGAATTTTGGGTTCTCCGATGGGAGTTTAAACCCTTTAGGCATTCACTTCTGCCTAATGGCTCTGCTGAAGCATCTGGCGCCGCAGAGCTCCCCATCTTCCTCTTCCGAGTCAGTCGACCAAGCACGTCGTGCCCTTGACTTGTCAATATTGCATTGTGTGAGGTTGTCGCGCGCATCGTAGTCACGATCGTGTCGCCGTGAGCAGCGGCGTCGAGACAGGTCATGACTGTCATCGCTGGACGAGGGCGAGGAGTAGCGCTTTGCCCTTTTTGGTTCTGGTACCATCTCCTTGTCGAGGGCGGCCTCGATTAGCCCCAAGCCCGTGATCGTAGATCGGTGCATGGCCATTCGGGGATCTCCAGCTGGCGGCTGGTTATTGAGGAGGTACATGGTGGCTGCTGTCACCGCGGCTTGCGGTGTCCTGGGAACCACGTTGCCTCTCATGTCGACTGTCATAGAGCCGAAGCCGAGGACTTTTGCGGCCTCTATGTGCTCTTGTTCGGTGAGGTGAGCCATCCGCGACTGCCTCTTCTTGGCGGGGTACTCGTTGCCTCTTGAGGAGGATCCTCCATAGGAGGAGAGCCCAGCACGACGAAGGCTTGATTCGTCCGCTGCCTTTTTACGCGCCTCAAGTTGCGCGATTGCTTGTTTTTGGCGCTTGAATTACTCTTTTAGGAGCCAGTGGTAGCCCATCAACAGTTCCTGCAGGGACCCGAAGGGTAGAGGTGCACCCCGTAGGCCTTCGCGGCAACGATCCCACTCTTGCTCGTTGAGCCTGATCACGACGCGTTCGTCGGTTTGCTCGTTGATCATGCTAGGAGGTTCGACTGCTCCTCCGTTGCCACCGTTACCGCCGTTGCCGCTGTTGCCATCGTTGCCGGCATTGGGTGGGTCGGTGCTGTTGCCGGTGTTACCACCGTTGTCGCGATTGGGTGGATCGGTGCCGTTGCCTGTGTTACCACCGTTGCCGCGATTGGCGGAGGTGTCGCCCGCGCTGATGACGGTGCACATGAATGATTAGGGAAGCTGTTGCTTCCACAACTTTTAGATCCGGAACCGTAGGTTCCATCTTCAGTGGCCAGATCGCTTAGATCGGAGTCGCGACTGCTGTCGCTGACCGTGTTCTCGACTGCCACTGGAGCGTTGAGCTCGCTGAGGGTGCCGATCAATGGAGGGAACCATCATGCCGGGGCAATCGCCGGTGTTTTCGGCTGATCAGGCATGCGAAGCGTGCCCATCTGACCAACTTGGAAGCGGAAGCTCCCAATCGCCAGGCTGATTTCGTCGCCCACGGACTCGAAGGCCGGACGGGTGTCCGGCGTGTGGACGGTGAAGTCGAAGGCGCCGAAGAGCTGACGAATCTCCGTTGTTGCAGAGTTGTAGATCGCAGTTGATGGGGCCGAAGAAGCCGCAACATCAGCACTCCCAATTCCCACAGACGGCGCCAATTGATGAGGGTTTAACTCGTCAATGCCCATTGTTATGGACTTGGGTTTTGGAGAAGGAGGGAGCACTGGAGACATCTATCGGCTAGCAAACAAGCACACAGGGGACACAGGATTTACCCAGGTTCGGGCCTCGTAGAGGTCCCTACTCCTACTTGTCTGCTCGTGGAATTATTGAGGGAGTCGAAAGTTATAATGGTGCGCAGATGTAATCTAGCGAAGGTTGTGGAAACTAGGGTTGCATGTGTCCTTCTCGCCGCCCCCTCCTAGCCTTTATATAGATAGGCTAGGTCTCGGGTAGAAGGTCGAGTCGGTTACAGGTTAGGGTTTTCCCTTTAATCTTTCTATCTTTAGCTTCTTCTTGTTCTTCAAGCAATCGAGAGTCTGTAGGTTACTCGAGTCCCTCCATTTGGGCCTTGGCGACACCGTGAGCCTGTATGTATTTGGACCGTATATACCAAGATCGAGTACCTATAGGGTATACCCATGTCAAGGGGTTTGCTAGAGATGCTCTAATTGGTCCAATGTACATGGTATGCCCGTCAGGGAGCCGTCCCTAGAAGAGTTATTGTAGAGTCTAAACCTTAAGGGGGAGGACATCGAGGGTTTGTTTGTGCTAAAGAGCGAGGTCAAATCTCTGAAGGAGGAGGTGAAGTGGATGGTGGTGATGCGTGTGCTTACCACAAGGAGTTTCAGCGCCATGTCCCTAAAGAAGACGATGAGGATTGCTTGGGCTCCAGCACAAGAGATCTTAGTTTCTGGATATTGATAAGAATAGATTCCTTGTACAACCAAACTGCTTGGGAGATTGGAAGAAGATTACGGAGCAGGGTCCTTGGCTGTTCCGTGATCATGGGCTGCTGATCGAGAAGTATGAAAAGGAGTGTTCGGGAAAAAGCAGTTGAACTTAATCGCATTCATGTGTGGGTTCGTATCCATGATGTTCCTGAGCTGTATAGGAAAAATCAACTAATAACTTGACTGGCGGGTAACATCGGAGAAGAAATCCTGGTTGATTTGAACGAATCTAGCCTGGAGGGTGGTGATTTTGTTAGGGCAACAGTTTGGCTGGATGTGAGAAAACCTCTCACTCGCTTTGTTTCTTTTAAACCTGAAGGGGAGAAGCCGTTGATTATGAGAGTGAAATATGAAAAACATCATATATTAGGTGTTATTTGTGGTATGCTCGGACTTGAACAAGAGGAATGTGGGCCTAGAGAATATGCGGCCGAGGTAGTGAGTTTTGGCAAGTGGATGCTTGCTGATACGCCATGGAATTGTTCTAGGTTGTATGGAGCAATGACCGGGCGGCCTGAGGAGCGGGAGCGACAGGGGGTACGGACTGAAGCACGTGGGTGTGGAGATGGTCATGGTGCCAGTCGGGGCGGCCGGGATGGACGTGGAACCAAAGGGCGTGGCCGTGGCCAGGAGGGTGTGGCTGTAGATAATGGGAAGAGGTCCTCAACGGATGCTCACCTAGGGAGCCTAGGGAAAGGTGTGGTGGGTGCTGCAGAACCAGTGATGATGCTAAAGTGGAAGGAACCAGGGGTTGTTGAGGTCGCGAAGGCAACATGGTATTGGGACTACGGTTTTCCCTAAGAGTGAGGCTAAGGATTACGAGCCGAGGAGTGGTACCCCTCCACCTACTCCCTCGGCAAGGGAAACAAAGCACCCAAAGAAGTAGGGTTCTCCAAAAAAGGACAAGTAGAGGGTCTCTGATTATGCGGCCTTCGAGACGGAGGGTCGCGTGGTGCAACGAGTGTTCTAAGCGTGATCTGTCATGGTCTCGATGGTTCTGCGACAATTCGAGAGCTTCGTGATCTTGTGAGGCGCTATTCCCTCGCCTTCTTGTGTGTTTTGGAGACCCAGATGCAAAAGTTGAGGGTGGATAATTTATCGCGTTCTTTAGGTTTTGATAAGTGTTTTGCAGTTAGTAGTTCGAGTCGTAGCGGTGGTATTTGTGTGTTCTAGAATAATGAAATAAAGATCGATGTGTTACCCTACTCGCAGTACCATTTTGACTCCATTGTTACGCAACAGGGGTAGGACTCGTTGTTGGGTCCGCAGCATAGAAAACAAAAAATTTCCTACGGTGTGAACTACACGCCAAGATCTATCTACTAGATACAAAGCAACGGGTGGACATACATCCAACGAGAACTTACCCTCGTAGACAACGAGCTTTGTTAACGAGTAGGAACTCGTGGTTGATGTAGTCGTACACTTGCCGATCTCAAGATCGTGAGGAAGTCCGAGCGTCGCAACTCAGCAGCGCATCCGCACTCGCACACACGGTCAAGCCACCGGACAACCTCCACCTCCTCGCTCCAGCGATCCAGCGGAAGCAGCAACTCCTTTCAGACGAAATGCCACCGGGAACATGTATCTCGCTAATCCGAGACCATGGGGAATAATTCTAGAGGGGGGAGAGATCCTTCACAAGGAGGTGTGAGGATGAAGGAGGGAATGGGTGGCCTTTTATAGGAGGAGGGGGGAGCCCCTCTCTCCATGGCCGGTGCATGGGGGGTGACCCCTCACCTCCCCCATTCATGTGGTGGTAACCCCTCCACATTAAAATGCCTCTTCACATTCCCTTTTAAAGTCTCCACTTTAAATGCATTAAATTTCTCCAAATTTAGTGCTCTCTCATTTAATAAAACTCTTTTTATTAAATTTATTCAGAATTTTGTTAATTACTTTAATTAACAAACATTCACATATAGCCCCTTGCAATATTTCAATATCACATGCAGAACCACCTTCTGCAATTTCACCCGAAACAATTTCCGGTTTCTATTGAAATAATTCCTGCGCTTTGCAATTCTTTCGTCT
Source organism: Avena sativa (assembly GCA_916181665.1). NCBI lineage: Eukaryota > Viridiplantae > Streptophyta > Magnoliopsida > Poales > Poaceae > Avena > Avena sativa. The sequence goes on along the minus strand of OV702288.1, from coordinate 617,715,542 downwards.
GAAACATACGTGCTCCAAAATAGTGTCCGGTAACTCTTAAGTGTGCCACCCTACGGTTCGCGAATAATGCAGACATGATCGAGACCCTTCTCCGATCAATAATCAGCAGCAGGACTTGGAGATCCGTACTGACTCCTACACATTCAATGATGACTCCTGTGATTGTGAGAACCTTTAACGCTTGTAACTAAATCCCTTTGTCTCTCGATATATTACATGTCCGAGATTCGATCATCGGTATCTCCATACCTAGTTTGATCTCGTTACCGACATGCACTCTTTTCTCGTTCCCGTGATATAACATTCTAGTGATCACATCACTTGCTTGCAAGCTTTCCTAATGTGATATCACCGAGAGGTCCCAGAGTATATCTATCCGTCATCTGGATTGACAAATTCCACTCTTGATCCATGAGCCTCAACATAACACATTCGTAGTACTGAACCCATCTTTATATTCACCCTGTTACGGTGTGACGTTTGATGTTATCAAGATACTCTTCCGGTGTTAGCAATTAACATGATCTCATGGTCTAAGGATAAAGATTACTTTGTATGATGTTATAGCAATATAAACATAATGACTTGATCGTAATGCTATACTTCAGATGAATGTTCATCACATCATTCCACCAATGGTGTGACCTTGTTATTAACAACATCCAATGTCCATGATCAGGAAACCTTGATCATCCTGTTAATCAACAAGCTAGTCTATAAGAGAGGCATGACTAGGAACCTTGATCATCCTGTTAATCAACAAGCTAGTCTATAGCATGGCATACATAATAGAGCCTATGGCCGAGGCATAGGGCATCTTATCCATCATCTCTCTTTCTTCCGCCTTAGCCGGACTTTGAGTCTTACTCAATGTCTTGCCTTGCAACATAGGTAAGAACCCCTTCTTACTTTCGTCCATATTAAACTTCTTTAATATCTTATCAAGGTATGTACTCTGCGATAGCCTAATTAGGCGCCTTGATCTATCTCTATAGATTTTAATGCCTAATATATATGACGCTTCACCAAGGTCTTCAATGAAAATTTGTTGTTTAGATAACTTTTAACATTGTTTAAAAGATCTATATCATTTCCAATCAATAATATGTCATCCACATATAATATCAGAAATGCCACATTTCTCCCACTCACTTTCTTGTAAATACAAGCCTCTCCATAAGTTTGGACAAATCCAAACTCTTTGATCACCTCATCAAAGCGGAGATTCCAACTTCGTGATGCTTACTTCAGTCCATACATGGATCACTGAAGTTTGCACACCTTATTAGCATCCTTAGGATCGACAAAACCCTTAGGTTGTATCATATACAACTCTTCTTCAATCTTACCATTGAGGAACGCAGTTTTGACATCCATCTGCCATATTTCATAATCGAAATATGCAGCAATTGCTAACATAATCCTAACCGACTTAAGCATCGCTACGGGAGAGAATGTCTCATAGTAGTCAACTCCTTGAATTTTTCGAAACCCCTTTGCGACAAGTCGAGCATTATAGATGGTCACATTACCATCAGCATCAGTTTTCCTTTTGAAAATCCATTTATTCTCAACGGCCTTTCGGTCGTGAGGTAAGTCCACCAAGTTCCAAACTTGGTTCTCGTACATGGATTCCATCTCGGATTTCATGGCTTCTAGCCATTTGTTGGAATCCGGGCTCATCATCGCTTCTTCATACGTCGCAGGGTCATCCATTTCATCAACCATGAAATTCACAACAGGATTGCCGTACAGTTCAGGAGCTGCACGTGTCCTGCCTGACCTGCGAGGTTCGGTAGTGTCCTCTTTCGGAGTTTCATGATCATTATCATTAGCTCTCTCTTCATCAGGTGAAGTCAACTCCGAAACAACTTCCGGTGCTGCGCCACACGCCATTCCATGAAGAGAAGGTTCAATAACCTCTTCGAGTTCTACCTTCCGACTACTCACACCTTTCGCGAGAAACTCCTTCTCAAGAAAGGATCCATTCTTGGCAACAAAAACCTTGCCCTCGGATCTGTGATAGAAGGTATACCCAATTGTTTCCTTAGGGTATCCTATGAAGACGCATTTTTCTGCTTTGGGTTCGAGTTTATCCGGTTGAAGTTTCTTCACATAAATATCGCATCCCCAAACCTTAAGAAATGATAGCTTAGGTTTGTTTCCAAACCATAATTCATACGGTGTCGTTTCAATGGATTTAGATGGTGCCCGATTTAAAGTGAATGCAGCTGTTTCCAGTGCATAACCCCAAAATGACAGAGGTAAGTCAGTCAGAGACATCATAGATCGAACCATATCCAATAAGGTACGATTACGATGTTCCGACACACCATTACGTTGTGGTGTTCTGGCAGGCGCGAGTTGTGAAACTATTCCACACTCTTTCATGTGTGTGCTAAACTCGTAACTTAGATACTCTCCTCCATGGTCAGACCATAGAAACTTGATCTTTCTATTACGATGATTTTCCACTTCATTCTGAAATTCCTTGAACTTTTCAAAAGTTTCAGACTTGTGTTTCATCAAATAGATATACCCGTATCTACTCAAATCATCCGTGAAAGTAACAAAATAATGATATCCACCTCGCGCCGACACACTCATTGGTCCACACACATCAGTATGTATGATTTCCAATAGATCTGTCGCCCGTTCCATTGAACCAGAAAACGGTGTTCTAGTCATCTTGCCCATAAGGCATGGCTCACGTGTATCAAATGATTCAAAATCAAGTGATTCCAAAAGTCCATCAGAATGGTGTTTCTTCATGCGTTTAACGCCAATATGACCTAGACGGCATTGCCACATATATGTAGACATATCATCATCAAGTTTAATCTTTTTAGCATTAACATTATGAATGTGCGTAATATTACTATCGATATCCAATAGAAATAAACCATTCAACATAGGTGCATGACCATAAAAGATATCATTCTTATAAATCGAACAACCATTGTTCTCAGATTTAAAGGAATGACCACTTTGCATCAAACACGATCCAGATACAATGTTCATGCTCAGTGCAGGCACCAAATAACAATTATTTAGGTTTATAACTAATCCCGATGGCAAATGGAGAGGTAGCATCCCGATGGCGATCACATCAACTCTTGATCCATTGCCGACCCGCATCCTGACCTCATCCCTTGCTAGTTGTCGCTTGTTCCATAGCCCCTGAACCGAGTTACATATATTAGCAACCGATCCGGTATCAAATACCCAGGTGCTACTGCGAGTACTAGTAAAGTACACATCAATAACATGTATATCACATATACCTTTGTTTGCCTTGCTGGACTTCTTGTCCGCCAAATACTTGGGGCAGTTGCGCTTCCAATGGCCAGTCCCCTTGCAATAGTAGCACTCGGTGTCAGACTTAGGGCCAGCCCGGGGTTTCTTTTTAGGCGTGGCAACAGACTTGCCACCCTTCTTTCCCTTGTGCTTGCCTTTCTTGTCCTTCTTGAAACCGGTGGTCCTATTGATCATCAACACTTGATGTTCTTTCCTAATATCCACTTCTGCAGTCTTAAGCATTGATAGAAGCTCGGGAAGAGACTTCTTCATGCCCTAGCGCAGCAACGATCTAAACTAGACGCCTCTAATTTATCGATTGAAAGTTTTACGTGGCTTAGGGCTTTCGGAGATAGAACCGTTCTTACCTACGAACATGAACCACAACGAGGATAACTAAGTTATTAGCAACTCGATGTAAATCAGATATTGACTATAGTAGGAGAGACAGACACCCGCCAGCCACTTATGCAAAACAAGTTGCATGTCAGTCGTGGAACCGGTCTCATGTACGATGACATGTAAGGTTGGTCCGGGCCGCTTCATCCCACTATGCCACCAATATCCAAAATACATAGAAGATGCAATAACATGATCATCATCGCCCACATATCAACCATATGTGTACTACCCGTGCTAAGCACCTACGCATAGATCAGGCTCTGATACCACTGTTGGGTCCGCAGCATAGAAAACAAAAAATTTCCTACGGTGTGAACTACACGCCAAGATCTATCTACTAGGTACAAAGCAACGGGTGGACATACATCCAACGAGAACTTACCCTCGTAGACAACGAGCTTTGTTAACGAGTAGGAACTCGTGGTTGATGTAGTCGTACACTTGCCGATCTCAAGATCGTGAGGAAGCCCGAGCGCCGCAACTCAGCAGCGCATCCGCACTCGCACACACGTTCAAGCCACCGGAAAACCTCCACCTCCTCGCTCCAGTGATCCAGCGGAAGCAGCAACTCCTTCCAGACGAAATGCTACCGGGAACATGTATCTCGCTAATCCGAGACCATGGGGAATAGTTCTAGAGGGGGAGAGAGATCATTCACAAGGAGGTGTGAGGATGAAGGAGGGAATGGGTGGCCTTTTATAGGAGGAGGGGGGGTGCCCCCTCTCTCCATGGCCGGCGCATGGGGGGTGACCCCTCACCTCCCCCATTCATGTGGTGGTAACCCCTCCACATTAAAATGCCTCTTCACATTCCCTTTTAAAGTCTCTACTTTAAATGCATTAAATTTCTCCAAATTTAATGCTCTCTCATTTAATAAAACTCTTTTTATTAAATTTATTCAGAATTTTGTTAATTACTTTAATTAACAAACATTCACATATAGCCCCTTGCAATATTTCAATATCACATGCAGAACCACCTTCTGCAATTTCACCCAAAACAATTTCCGGTTTCTATTGAAACAATTCCTGCGCTTTGCAATTCTTTCGTCTGAAACATATGTGCTCCAAAATGGTGTCCGGTAACTCTTAAGTGTGCTACCCTACGGTTCGCGAATAATGCAAACATGATCGAGACCCTTCTCCGATCAATAATCAGTAGCAGGACCTGGAGATCCGTACTGACTCCTACACATTCAACGATGACTCCTGTGATCATGAGAACCTTTAACGTTTGTAACTAAATCTCTTTGTCTCTCGATATATTACATGTCCGAGATTCGATCATCGGTATCTCCATACCTAGTTTGATCTCGTTACCGACATGCACTCTTTTCTCGTTCCCGTGATATAACATTCTAGTGATCACATCACTTGCTTGCAAGCTATCCTAATGTGATATCACCGAGAGGGCCCAGAGTATATCTATCCGTCATTTGGATTGACAAATTCCACTCTTGATCCATGAGCCTCAACATAACACCTTCGTAGTACCGAACCCATCTTTATAGTCACCCTGTTACGGTGTGACGTTTGATGTTATCAAGATACTCTTCCGGTGTTAGCAATTAACATGATCTCATGGTCTAAGGATAAAGATTACTTCGTATGGTGTTATAGAAATATAAACATAATGACTTGATCGTAATGCTATATACTTCGAATGAATGTTCATCACATCATTCCACCAATGGTGTGACCTTGTTATTAACAACATCCAATGTCCATGATCAGGAAACTTTGATCATCCCGTTAATCAACAAGCTAGTCTATAAGAGAGGCATGACTAGGAACCTTTTTTGTTTATTAAACACACATGTATTGATGTTTCCGAATCAATACATTTCTAGCATGTAAAATAAACATCTATCATGTATAAGGAATATATAATAACAATTTTATTATTGCCTCTCAGGACATATTTCCTTCAGTCGTGACGTCTAACTGTGGTCTATGGTGAAGCGCAAGTGAATGAACGTCATAAAACTTGGGACATACTCAAGTTTATACGCTCGACAAATGACCTTACATGGTTGTGTATCGGAGATTTCAATGAAGTCTTGCACCGATCGGAACATGAGGGAGTAAATGAGCAGAGTTACAACCAGATGGCTGGGTTTAGAGAAGTGGTTGATGTCCGTGGATTGTCATACAAGGTGGTTGGGGGTTCTTTTTGTATGTTCGAGAAGAGAGTGGTTGGGTTTCTTTTTGTCATACAAGGCTTGAGAGGGCACTCACTTACCCAGGTTGGTGCGAACGGTATCCAGAGGCAGAGGTTCAACACCTGGCGGCATTTGTGTCATCCGATCATTTGCCGCTCTTGCTGAAGCATGAACAGGAGACGGCCAGCGGTACCCGTCCAAGCAAGCCTCCGTTCAGGTACGAGGTTGCCTGGGAGGAGCATTCATAGTTCTCTTCAAAACTGAATCAAGGATGGGGCTTAGGCAGGATTTGTGAAACCATTGAAGCTCTTGGCTCGAAGCTGTCAGCTGTGTCAGCGGACCTGGAAAGCTGGGGTAAGCATACAGTTGGCAATATTCAGCACCAAGTACAAAGACTACAACACGAACTAGAAGCTTTGCAAAATATTCCTGATTGGGTGGCACCGACTAAAAGAGAAGGTGAAGTAACATCAAGAGGAAGTAATGTGGCGTCAACGTCATGTATCCAATGGCTTGCAGCAGGTGACAGAAATACGAGGTTTTTCCACATGAGGGCAAGTCAAAGGAGGAGAAAGAATAGATAAAGGAGCTTGTGCAGGCAGATGGCACAATGAAAGTGAGAGAACCAGAGTTAGGAAAGATGGCGAGTGAGTTCTATCAGGAGCTGTACACGTCAGAGGGAGTGCAAGGCATGGAAGTTTTCCTCGAAACTGTCCCTTTGAAAGTTACAGGGAGATGAATATAATGCTAGATGTGCCTTTTGAGCCAAAGGAAGTAAAGGCTGCTCTGTTCGAGATATACCCAACAAAAGCTCCTGGTCCCGACGACTTTCCCACATAGTTCTTTCAGCGCCATTGGGAGTTGTGTGGGGAGGAGGTAACAAAAGCGGTGTTGTGAATCCTTTATGGGAGGAAAACTCTAAAGTGGTGAACAAAACTTTTGTGGTTATGATCCCAAAGATCGAAAGTCCAAGAGAGTTGAGTCAATTTTGCCTCATAAGCTTGTGCAATGTGATCTATAAGATTGCATCGAAGGTGGCGGTGAACAAGCTAAAGAAGGTGTTAACTGAGGTCATTTCAGAGGAGCGATCTGCTTTTGTCCCAGGTAGACTGATTACTGGTAACATTATTACTGCTTATGAATGTTTGCATTTTATGAAGCAGAATAGGGGAAGGAGGAACAAATTCGCGGCCCTAAAGCTTGATATGAGGAAATCTTATGACCGTTTGGAGTGGAGTTATTTACAGGCTATTGTGCTAAAGCTAGGATTCAGTAGTTCATGGGTCTCGATGATCATGAAGTTGGTAACTACTATATCCTTTACGATGCTCTTCAATGGAGTACCACAGGAGGAGTTCAGACCCTCGTGAGGTATTCTCCAAGGAGATCCCATTTCACCCTATTTGTTCTTGTTAGCAGCTAGCAGATGGCCTTTCGTGCCTCCTCAATAATTGAGTTCAATCACCAGCTCTCTCAGGGGTGAAAGTGGCAGCGTCTGCACCTGCGGTAAACCAGTTACTCTTTGTCGATGATAGCGTGTTGTTCATCCGTGCATCTAGGGAAGACGCTTTGGAGGTAAAAAAAGTTACTCCATGAGTATTGTAATGCCTCGGGACAGAGGATAAATATGGATAAGTCCTCTATTTTCTTTAGCGAGGGCTATCCAGAGGAGATGCGATCGATTATTAAAGATGAGTTGCAAATCCAAAGGGAGACACTTAATGAAAAGTATCTTAAGGATGCCATCTGATGTAGGTAAATCCAATAGTGGTGCCTTCAAATATTTAAGAGATAAGGTGTGGAAAAAGGCCTTGGGTGGCTGGAGCAACTTATGTCAGTCGGGGGTAAGGAAGATCCTAATCAAATCTGTGCCCCAGACTGTTCCAACCTTCTCCATGTCTTGTTTTAAATTACCAAGAGGGTTGTGTGAGCATATAAATTCACTACTCCAAAAGTTCTGGTGGGGATGTAAGGAACGTAAACGAAGAACCAACTTGGTCTCCTGGGATCAGATGATTCAACCTAAGTCTACATGAGGGTTGGGCTTTAGAGACATTGAGCTATTTAATCTAGCACTCCTAGCAAGCTAGGATTGGAGGGTCATCAAGGTACCCGAATCTCTGAGTGCGCGGGTACTCAAGGCAGCTTACTTCCCTGACGGGGATTTTTTGACAGCACGGCTGGGATCACAGTCATCTCAGATTTGGCGCTCGATTTTGCAGGGAAGAGATGGTCATGAATGTGGGTATAATACGGCGCATTAGTGATGGGAGGACTACCAGGCATGGACACATGGACACAGAACTGGTTGTCGCGCAACGAGAGGATGCGTCGGATCGCACCTCAGAAGGATGACCCACTGGTGATGGTCAGCGACTTCATATTGCAGGCAACTACCGAATGGAACCTGGAGAGGTTAAATGAGTATTTCCTTCCTATGGACATTGAAGTTATACGGAATATCCCTCTGTGCCATCGTGTTTAGGATGATTTCTAGGCATGGAATTTGGAGCGCACTTGGGTTTTCTCTGTGAGATCATGCTACCGAGCCTTGGCTACAACAAGGCAAGTTCGCGAGGACTGGCTAGAGGGGAGACCAGCATGCTCTGGTATAGCCACAAAGGAGAAGGCGTGGAAGAAGCTATGGAGGATGGATGTACCTCCAAAGGTCCGCATCTTCTTATGGCGATTAGCTAAACATTCCCTACCCACTGGGGACGTGCGACACCGGCGGAACATGGCATCATCTGCAACATGCTCGATTTGTGGTCAGGAGGACTCGTGGAGACACTCCTTGATTGAATGCAACTTGGAAAGATGTGTGTTGGCATTGTCGAAGCCGGAAATTGTCGAGCATATCTCTCTTGTAAGTTGTAACGGAGCCGACAGCCCGACAGTGGTTGTTCACTATGCTCGGCACTATGGAGGGGGAGATCTTACACGCATGCTTATTACATTGTGGGTTGTGTGGCACTCGAGGCGCAAGGTAATCCATGAGGATGTATTCCAAAATCCGATGGCAACGATGGCCTTTGTTGACAGGATTTTGGTTGACCTGGAGGCGTGTAAAACACAACTGAAGACGAGAGTGGCGAGGAGTCCACCTTCTTCAGGCGTTCAGCGATGGATCGCTCCTCGGACGGGATGTGCTAAAGTAAATGTTGACGCAGCGGTGGCAAAAGTCGAGCTGAAGGGGGCTGTTGGGGCGGTTTGTCGCTCGGGAGATGGTTCCTTCCTCGGTGCCTCTGCGATGGTATATGACGAAATCATTCATCCGGGTACCCTCGAAGCCCTTCCTCGGTGCGTCTTTGGGAGTATTCTTGTGGAAATCCGACATCGTTCGCGCAAGTGGAGGCATCTCCTTCCATCACGAGAAGAGGGAGTTCGATGGTGAAGCTCACTGTCTGGCCAGATATGCTTCAACGCTGCCGGCGGGTAGATATGTTTGGTTCTTAGAACCACCACCCGGTTTAAACATACCTGTAAACATTATTGATATTTGAATATAGGTGTGAGAGTAAAAAAAACACGGTACGCCCGTTTTCTCGGTCGCCCTCTCCATATACAGTAGCATTCTCTTATGTGAACTCTGTTGCATGTGTCAACATCTATTTGTATACATTTCGCATATTGCACACACACATACCAAGCGTATCCAGGCTTTCGTAGACTCCAAGTACTCCTATATTTAGCACCGGTTAATTCACCCAAAAAAAAATCTTGAGCTGATTCAACGCAATAAATGTAGAGTTAGAATGCGCAAAACTAATTACAGTACAATTAATATAGCATTGCCTCCAGCGACGGACCCAAGGTTCCTGTTGCCCGGACAGCTGCCCGGGCTTGCCGGCCCAACGACGGCTTAATTTGCTTGCTACTTTGTGCTAATTTAGACAACAAATTATCATCATAAGCAAGTGTGCCCGGGCTTCATATTTTGTTTGGGTCCGCCACTGATTGCCCCCTCTACCACGCGTCCTTCTTCTCTGGGAAGTCCCCAGTCTCAGCAGCAATGTGACTCCCTCTAGACGCCGTATATTTCCAACACCAACTTGGTTCATGTGTTCTGTCAAAAAAAAAAAAGGTTCATGTGCAGCATGCGCGATAAAGCAAAGACTAGGAGGCATGCACCAAGCAGGTACAGTATGCCGCGGCTAGCTTACCTACCTACCTGATCATCGTGTGGCCTGTACTATATGGCGGTGCACTGCACCACACGGCGCGCCCGGCCAAACCGTGCTACGCGCCACAAGGGTCCACCCACGATGTTTTGGTACTACCCAAGTCGGCACGGTCCCAGAGCACCGTTCGACGGACCCGATGGAAAAGATGCCTCGCACTCGCACATGCTCTCGATTCACATCGGTCAGTGCGCGACAAACACACCTGCATGCACGGCGCTCGACGCACTCGGGATCGTTCTTTACGCGAACCGTCGACCAACCACCCCCGTCCGGCCGCCATGTAGAGTCTAGATTGGTAATCAAAATATCAAGAGCGAAACAGTTTCTGATGTGCCTTCCGTGCGTGTCAGGAGATTGTACTAAAATAACTTATTCCTGCACTACATCATATATTGTCTGGGTGGTGTAGTTGGTTATCACGCTAGTCTCACACACTAGTGGTCCCCAGTTCGAACCTGGGCTCAGACATTTTTTTTCCCTCTAATGAAACAAAATATCAAGAACGTACATTTTCTGATGTCTTCTGTGCCCGTCAGGAGGTTTTTATTAAAATAATTAACTCCTGTGTTTCATCATAAATTGTCTGGGTGGTGTAGTTGGTTATCACGCTAGTCTAACACATTAGTGGTCCCCAGTTCGAACCTGGGCTCAGATATTTTTTTTACTCCCTTCGTTCACAATTACCTCGGGTTTAGTCAAAGTCAAATTTTGCAAAGTTTAACCAACAATATAAGATCAACATCCATGATTCCAAATACATATAATTTTTTTCTAAATATATAGTCAAAGTTTATAAAATTTGACTTTGACTAAACCCAGGATGCGAGGTAATTGTGAATGGAAGGAGTATTGCGTACGATCCGAATATCCTATTTTTTTTCATGTTGCGTAGGATCCGAATATCCGATCCCTTTCTTTTTGAAATTCATTACATCAGACAAACGGTTTTGATGGTCTCTTCTTCTACCTTAGAGCATCTTCAGCCGTAGTGACCCAAGTGAAATATTCAGCGCAAAAGTTGGGCATTTTGGGGTGCCTGGCGAAATTCCTCGATCTCGGGCTGGCGAATTCCCAGCCGTGTCCCTAGATCCAGGCCGGCAAAATCGGGCAAATCCAAACGAATTTCATAAAATACGGAAAATTCATAGATAATAGGCGAGTTCATACAAGATTTGACCAAATTTAAACTAAAATACGAATTTAAACTAAACTAATCTTACTTCAAGCTGAAGCGGCGGTATAAGGAGGTGTAGTCTTCGTCTTCGTCTTCGTCGTCGTGCTCGGTGGCTTGTCCGCCAGTAGTCCGTGGCTACTTCCCTGACTTGGGTCGCAGTAGCGCCGCCTCGCACGCACCCGACCTCATCACCGTCGTCGTCGAGGACGATGACCTCGCGGTTGAACCGGGCGTGCGCCGCACGATCCAGCTGGCCTTGCTGGCACGCCCTCCTCGTGCTCGGCCTCGGCCTTGGACCAGGCGAGCGAGCCCCGCAGCGACATCACGGGATGTCATCTAGCGATGCCTGCACAGCTTACTTCAAGCCTGGCCTATCCTCGGGGTCGTCTGGCGCCTCCACCTTCAACACGCTCCGGAGGTACTCCCTCAGAGGTGACCAGTGTGGCGGCGCTTGCCTAGACGATGATCCGCCGGTGTCTTGCTCCCGCTTCGGCCGGACGAGACGAAGACTACCGCACCGGAGACGGCGCGCGACAATCATTGATGATGATGCAGCCGGAGCACGCACATGTGCGTGGCAGCGACTCCTCGGGCTCGTCCTTCACCGGGGTGAGCTGGATCGCGAAGCGCAGCGACGATGTTGCCGGGCAGAACCCGACGACCTCGACATCGATGAAGAGGAGGAAGAAGAGGGCGACACCATCCGCTGCGGCATCTAGGAGCATCCACGGTGGTGCGAGATCGACAGCGAAGGTGGCGGGTAGGCGAGGCGCGGCTGGTTGCCGGCCTCAATGTGGGCAAGGACGGCCTCAAGCATGCGCACATGCACCCCCCTATCACAGAGTCCGGCCGATAGAGTTTCCCCTCGTTGGCCAGGGACCTTCTCCTTTGTACGCGGCGAGCTCCTGGGCTCACCGTTCGATGAAGTAGGCGATCCGCGGCTGGAGGTTGACGGTGTCCCAGGCGGGATCGGTGCGCTGCTCGTCGGAGAACTCGCCCCAGAAGACCTCCTGAATGTGGCTGAGAAGCTCGTGGCCGACGGGGATGAGAGGCACCGGCACGCCTCCAACGCTGAGCTTCCAGGTCGGCGGGCACCAGCAGTCTAACGACGCTGGATAGCCGGCCTGGTAGAGGAGGTGCGCATGCCACTCCCGAAGCCAGCAACGGCCAAAGCCATTGGCTGTCGCCTGGCCGCGGGGATATTGCTCCGCCATTGCTCTCTGGTAGGTTCGGTTCTTTTGCGGGGGTTGAGTGGTGTGTGAGCTCGCCGGGTAAATGGGGGATTTATAGGGGTTGGGGCGTGGGCGGGAGGGGTGTAGCGGCGGGACACGTCGGCGGGAAACCGAGCGGTAATCTGCCATGGCTCGCCTGCAAAGCTGATCGGCGCCTGACCATTAGTACGGCGTGGAAGACGAGAGGATGAGGACGACGAGGTTCAGCTCACTGACATGGCGAGGCCACCTGTCGGGCGAAATTTGGGCGCGCGTTTTTTGTTTCACCGGCGCCCTCAAGTGATCCCAACGCGCCGGGATCGGTCTGAAACGTCAGCCCAAACCGGCGAATTTCGTCTCCCGGGAGAATTTCTTTTCGTTGGCGCAAAAGAAGGCTCTGGGGCTGGCTGGAGATGCTCTTACCACTTTATATTTTCCATGTTGTTGGATGAGCTAGCAAAACTGGAGGCGTACATTGGCATGCAGCATATCCGTTCCATTTTATTCTGCAACCTGTACACTGGCAGCGTGGCTTCTGTAGCCCTGGGGGCTGGGTGTGCATAGGAGCCACCTCTTCCCTTGTCGTCACCATAGCTAACGGTACCAGCCTACCACCTGGCGTGCAAGTCCAAAGCGAGTGTCACATGCCTAACTATGAGATGCGTGACGTCAAGAGGTTAACTCCAAACAAACGACCAATGATTAAGGTGAGAAACGAAGTCGGACGTGTCAGGGGGAGATGCGTGAAGAGGTGATGTCCAATCACACACGGTAATCGAGATCGAGAATCCGTGACGTGTCTAGACGAGATGTGCCAACACGTGACATCCGTCCAAAGCAACCAGTAATGTTTTTTCTTTCTGAAGATGAAGTTGCAACAGCAACAACCACCAATTATTCCCCAAAACAACTTCAATTCAGAGTTTTCTCTCCGATGGACAACCCTGCCCACCACACAATAATGGTGTTTCCACCTTCTAAGTGCATGAACTTGTGTGAATCGTGATCGATGATTCATCTACCTCACGTATGTATCCAAAGAGGCAAAGGGCATCGCCCAATATCGACGTGGCTTTCGACGTCGTGATGAATTTGTATCCCAACTGTTGTCCGGTTGAAGACTATGACGGGTCACAACCGCAAACAGGTGGCACGATAATACCTAGCCAATGTCCTTTGAAGTGTTGATGTTATAATACACAACCATTATTCAAAAAGTTGACAAGTGTATAACTGACATTGGATCGGATATGGTGAGAATATCGTTCACACGCTATATGCTGGATATTACGTTTATCAAAATATTAACGGGATACTACTATCTCGACCGATATCCAGGTTAGTTCCCACCCACAGTTTCCAATCCAACGTGTCACCAGGAGCTTCACCAATATCGAATGGCTCAACATCACTATGTAGACGTGCAAATGTCGAGTTTTGGATATGTGATGCCACGGCTCGACGGATATATATATGACAGTTATAGAAAAAGGATAGTAAAGCCCACATACCATTTTCGGAATGTCGATGACCGTGTTATGGGTTAACAGATGGTTTTTTGGTTTGAATGGTTTTAAAAAAAAATACATGAATAGGAAATAAATATAAGAAACACATAAAGAAACATTGGTTGTGTGACAAAGAAAAAAACAAATAGGATATTGTAAATGATTATGTGCGCGCATATCATAGTTGTCATCAAAACAAACGAAAAATCTAGTATGAGATCCATTTTTCCTTTTAAAATAGCATGCAAAGTACTCCTTCCAAGATGAATTCCGCGTTTATAAATGCCTCTGGTTTATGAATGCTACCATTAGAAACAAAACTAACATTGTGGAAAAAAAAATGTGACGTGTCTAGAGGAGATTTGTGAACACGTGACATCCATCCAAAACGGTCAATTATTCCTCTTCTTGTTTTCTCTTCTGAAGATGCAACAACCGTGCAATTGTTCTCCAAAACAACTTCGGAGTTTTCTTTCCAATGCACAACCCTACCCACCACACAATGACACAAAGGTGTCTCCGGATGTTGCTTTCTGAGCAATGCGCGCGCACTTGCCAAGTCCATGACCTTGTGTGATCGATGATCCATCTAGCTCACGTATGCATCCAAAGAGGCAAAGGGACGTGCCCAAGATCGACGTGCCCTTGCGAAATCAAAGCGAATTTGCATCCCGGAGGTCTGGTGAAGGACTGAGACGGGTCAAAAGATCACGTACACCGTCAGTGTCACCGGAACCAGGTGGCACATTAATTATTATGCCAGGCACACTAACAAGATCGTTGCTATCGCCAATGTACTTTAAGCGTTAATTAAACGTGCATTAGATGAGTACATGTTGAGTGTGTAATGAGTATATATTTGAGTATAATTAAACGTGAACTACGACATTCTTTGTACGAAGTAGTACTGTATGAAAAATGATACCATTCGAACACGATCTGCTAGATATATTACTACAATTCCTGGAACTTTAACAGGATTTTGTCTCTAAAGGATACCCAGGTTAATTCTCACCCACATTCTCCAATCCAACGTGTCATGAGGAGCTTCACCAACATGCAGCAACTCAGCATCGCCATGTGTAGAGTGGAGATGTCATGATCTCGGTGGCTCTGCTCTATAGAAAAAAAAAGCCCATGTACCTCCTTTGCACTATCGATGGCCCTGGGGAGGTGCTCTCCATGAAGTTTATCTTTACACCGGGGAGGGGAGATTCAATGAAGTTTAAACTCAATGAATTTTTAATTTAAAATTGCATTATAAAGGTAGACAGTACAAGAAAATGTCTATGATGTATGAACCTATAGATGAAACAAGTTCCGTAAAAAGAGTTTGTAACAAATAGGCCCTAAAAACAAAGAATGAGAGTGTTCAAAATGATTTGTTCCTAGGTGTCCCTGCCGCCACCGCCAGCCCAGATGCCCTCACTGCCGGCGTAAGGGTCGCGACGGCAGCAGGCGGCCGTCCCTACGTGCGCTCACCCCCATCCCCTCCCCAATCTCCCTCCTTCAAGGCCTAGATTGAACGCGTCCTGCTTCAGGTATGCCTCCAAACTCGAGGTCCGGGCCCCCCCTTCTCCTCGTGGCCTTATGTTGGCTTGGTCGGCCGAGGGTCGAGCTGCACTTGCGTGTGGTGGATCCTGTACTCCCGATGGGATGTAGTGGGTGACATCACAACCAAACCGATTTGGGCTTTGGTAGGTTGGCATGGTCGGGCGACGACAACAGTGAGGTGACCCTAATAAAACGGTATTTGTAGGCGGTTTCGCGTTATTTTATGGCCCTAGCGTTTTTCTGCTGCCGCTGCCATGTGCATCCTCTACCATCGATGCCAAAATGGTTCAGAAGGTGGGACCCCGACGTCACTGTGGCCGAAGGTTCCTCTAAAAAAGGTTCATGGCACCAATACGGCAAATCTCAATCTCATGTGGGCTGCTACGATCGAGCATGTGCACGCAACTCGCCTAGGAGGTGTGCATCCTTGGATCGAGAGGCACCGGATCGACGTTTGTGGTAGGAAGAGCGATGGGCTTGTCGCCAGTTCTGCCGTCTCCATGGGAGTGCAAGCCGATGTGCCACCATTGCCGATGATGACGCGAAGATCCATTTTTCTATGGCTACGCCTTGGGTCCACCTTGGCACCTTCATTACCACATTCACGAAGGTGTTGACGGGGATCGCGTTTCAATAAGGCTTGATATGCTTTGGAGGTTCTATCTCGCATGCTCATATTGAGTTGAGAGATGGTGAAGATTACACGGAGTACTTGCAGCGGATAGTAGAAAGTATGTGTGTCATATGATTGACGTTCTGCGGTAGTGTTTTCGGCTATTGGGGGCAGCAACACTTTGTTCTTGGTGTTGCTCTTTGATCTCCGCGTCTTAGTTTTCAGGGTGAAAATCCCAGGTCTTGTACCTGGCAATGGTGGTTCTCTAATCGGTTTCTTGTTGAAGACATTGTGTGGAGATTGAACCTTCTCTAGGTTAAAAATCCAGGATCTGGCCATGCTAGTTAGACCGGAGGACGGCCGCATTTGTACGTTATTACCTTCTTGGCGGCATCTTTTTGGAGAACCCCTTTTGGAATCTAGGTGTCACCACCACTGGTGGTGCTCATGCTAGTTAGACTGGGCCATTCAGTTTGGATCAAACCGACAATATGCTAAATTTGTAAATTTCTAAATTCACGTATTATATTTTGAAATCAATAAAAGAAATGTATTATTTAAAAAAATAGCTACAAGTTTATGAGTCAGGGTTTAGTCCTAACCTCCTCGCAGTTCGTTGGGCATTACTTGTTGGCTACTCGGTAAGGCTGGAACAATATGCATTTTCAAAATTCATATGTAACCCTATGCCCTAATACTTGAGTTCGTACCTTGCAGCAACCTTGATCAAAGCCAGGTTCAGAGCATCAAGTCTGCAAGCTCGTTTGTACACGTTTAGAGAGGAATTCCGATCAGTATGGAGGAATTATAGCAAGCTATATACTCCCTATGTATTTCCTTTTCTTTACAGCGTGTGCCTTCCTCTCTCCGTATATGTTGACTCCTATATAGCGAAAAGTCTCTTTAGCCCCCGAGCTATAGCAACCCCTTTATTTTTATTTTTTTAGAAAAATCATATTTATAAGTAATAATCTGAAAAAACTGATAGTCAATGATGTATAATACAAACATGTATACTACAAACATGTAAAATCGCAAAACGAATATATTATGAGCTACGTAAAAATAAAAAATATCATAAAGCTTAGAGTTTGAAAATATACATTGTTCAATGTACACAAATCCACACTTTTGTCATGTTTGTGAAGCTCAGAATACAAAGCATTTGAAGTTTGCACCTTGGTGGGATACATCATCGTCCAAGATTTTCTTTCAATTTTTTAAAACTTGTAAACAAGATTTTCGTTTTTAAAATAAAGTGATCACTGGAGCTCTTGAGCTAGAAATCTTCGCTCTCTATATGATTCAATCATGAATATATTGTGTGGCATAATTGTTGCGTGAGTGTCATTGGCTCATTCAGAGTTTTTTTTCTTTTCTTCCGCGAGTAAAGGAGAGGAGGCACACAGCTACCCGCATACACACCTTGGCATCAAGGCGATATAAGTCACTACAGGAGTTTACACCTAGTCTCTGAACTGTTAGGATGATCACAGCCGCATAACAAAAAGAAAAGAAAATAATGTCGGCACAATACAAGAAGTACATGAAAGACTCGTAAAAGCTCCGGCGGTTGGCTGATCCGTAGACTACACCATCATACATGTAGGGTAAAAGTACCTCTTGCCACCTTCTACTAACCATGTACGGAACTTCGTAAATAGGCCACTGTTCTCCAAATGTTGCATTCACAAACGGAGCAAATAGGTACACCCCTAAATGAGATACCAAATTACCACTAAAAACCAAATCATTTCTACATAGTTATAGCAACCATATTACAGCAAATGAGAATTTTATACTCCCTCCGTCCCAAAATAAGTGACTTGAGTTTGTCTAGATTCGCACGTATCTAGACATGTTTTTATATAGATACATTTAAATTTAGACAAACTTAAGTCACTTATTTTGGGACGAAAGGAGTACTTGTGATATATCCCATGCAACTAGTTGTCAAAGATATTGGCGAGTACTCCGTATAAGTTAGAGGCCACTTGAATGACTGACCATAATGCACGAACTAGTTGTCAAACATGCGCTTGATGGTCCCGAGCACACACCTATGTATTCAACTATAAATACCAGGAATTGTGTTCTTTTTTAATTGAACAATAGACATGCATACTTTATGAAAGCACACCGGGTTGATCTTTCAAAAAGAATGTGGGGTAGGAATTGATAACTTCACCCCCACAACTGGACCATTAGCATGTCCATAGTGTAGATTTAACGATTAGATAGCTGCATTTGATAGGATGTGCAAGCACACTGCATTAGCGTGCTTCGCTTAATTCTTAATTGTTTTTCATGTGAAAGTTTTTGTTAAAGCAATGGTGCCAAGATCCAAAATAAATCTTATTTTGTGATTATTTCTTATGGGAGATCGATGAAATTAAGGTGGTTGCTTGTTGTTTGGGTCTGGGATGCCTACCCACAATTTTTCTATTCTATCTTAACACTAATTGCTTCCTTACAAAAACATTAATGTTAATTCCCCTCAAATCATATTGCTCTGAATTTGCTGCGTTGTCAGTTGCAGTTATAACAAACTAATGGAGGGAGATACTGCAGCTTCATCTGCACTGTTTATCGAGCTTTCCCCTTTTTATTAGCCATCGGCACTTGCTCATCGTATTTAACTTGTTTATCTTGAGGGTAGAGCAAAGCATGCCATGGGTTCTGCATGCACTAAACATGTGAATTATTCCTTAGCTGGTGTCCTTGGATGAATATCTTCCACGCGATGCTGCCGATATGGCCTATTTCTCTCCAAGGGAGTGTTGAAGTATACACACTGCTAGCCCTTTTTCAAACAGTTCGGACTTTTGGGTGAATTGGCTGGCTCATCAATTCAGTTGGGAGAAACAACAGCAGATTACAATTATTACCCTTCCATTCTGGTGATGCATCAAGTTTCACACCAATGATGTCTTCTTTCAGATTTCTCCATCAAAGAGATCTTCATAGGTTTTGTAGATGCTCTGAGGGTGCACAAACGCATCGCCTTTGATCTGCTTAACCTGTTTCAGCATGGGCGTTGTACAAGACAAATATTTCAGTAAAACCTGTAGAAGGCCTATAATATTACGCTGTCAGGCGTATACTTTTGTAACGATGAAGTAGCCAGAACTATCATTATGTTGTGAAATGCGCACTTGCAGGTGTCAACACTGTAAACATCTTCTGCGCATCAGAGGCTCAGACCTCAGACAAGTAACTGAGATGTTGAATACTTGCCTGGTTAATTTCAGAGAGCTTGGCGCACAGTTCTTCAGGAATGGACCAGTCGAACAGATCAATGTTCTCCTTCAACCTGGACTCGTTAGCACTCTTGGGAAGGACACTCTGGCCCTGATGAAGACCCCAGCGCAGAGCGATCTGTGCCGGAGTTTTCCCCAGGCTCTCGGCTATCGATGCCACCACCGGGTTACTCGCGACATCTTTCATCCTGCCCAATGGCGCATACGCCTGTCGATGGAAAGCACATATTATCAGATCATTCCAGGGTTGCAAGCCAGGTAACTGAGCTCAGAAAGACGTGCAGACTTACTGACAGATGGACTCCATGGGAGTGACAAAACGCTCTGAGTTTCTCCTGCTGCCAGCCGAGGTGACACTCGACCTGATCGACGGCCGGAGGGACACGAGCGACGCCGAGCAGATCACCCAGCTTCTTGGAGGAGAAATTGCTGACGCCGATCGCGCGAGCTTTGCCTGAATCGTACAGCTGCTCCATCGCTTGCCAGGTCTTGGGTATGTCGGGCCGGACGAAGTTCTCGGGGCTGATCTCGGTGCCTTTCTTCACCTGGAATGGCCAGTGGATCTACAGAGACCCCAGAGGAATCATTTGTGACTTGTCAACGAAAGGAAAAAGGATGACGCCAAAGAAAAAACGAAAGGAAAAAGGCCAAGTTCAGGCATGCGGCACCGAAGCAGCCTAACGTAACTCTTCAACCTATCGTGGTCAATTTGCGTGTTTTATTAACTCCTCGTACGTGCTTGTCCAAAAAAAAAAAACTCCTCGTACGTGACATTGTTGACAGGTGGTTGTATCAACCACTTTTTAGGTAACCTTTTTTATCTTTAAATTGTAACCACAAATTATAGATCTAACAGTCAATATAATTTGGGTGATGTGAATCAACCAGGTACCTCGAAAAACGTCCTTATATTGTTTTTAATATATAATAGATGGTGTCTGATCATGACGAACTTACTAGATACAGATCCACATAATCCAGCTGCAGATCTTGCAGTGTGCTGTCAATTGCATGTGGGACGTCTTCAGGCGCGAGATCGCTGCACCTATACAGAGTTTTTAAATTCTACAGTTATCACGAGAGGAAGGGGGCGGACTAATCTGAAACAATATCTGAACATCTGAATGTTCAGAACTCGAGGTCGCTAGAAAGAAATTCTAGCATTACCATAGCTTGGAGGTGATGAAGACGTCTTCTCGCCTGACCACGCCATCGTCAAAGATCTTCTTCAGAGCAACACCAATCTAACAGTACACAAAGATACTCTGTAAATCAGAGATGGTGCACTTGCAGTAGCAGGATGTGATTTACAGGGTGTTTACCAACTAACCTCCTTCTCGTTCTTGTACATAGGCGCGCAGTCGATGTGCCGGTACCCTGCCTGCCATGCCATTCCCATAGCCCCCATAGAAAACGAACATTTCAGTCAGTCACTAAACAGACTCTGAAGGAAGGGTACGTGTGCGAGCAAGTAAGACGAGTATACAGACCTTGATGGCGGCGCCGACCACGTCGGTGACGACTCCCGGAGCGGCCTTGTAGGTGCCGAGGCCCACGGAGGGGACGCGGGCGCCGGTGTTCAGCGTGAAATGGCCGGCGGCCATCCTCCGGCGGCTTCCTGCTCGCTTTGCACCCTCTTCCCCCACCCCTCCGGCTGACCGCCGCGAGTCACAGGGATTGGGACTTGGGAGATGTCGTTTCCTTTCGCCAAGGAAGAAAACAAAAATGGGACACGCACGAGCTAGAAGATGAAAAGCGAACGTGAAAGAAGCAATGGCCGGCTAGGCAGACGACCCGGGACGTGTCCCAATCATCCCAGTCACACCCTGTGTGCCTCCCAAGGAGATGCAGCCATGATACCCAGTGTCATCGCACATTTGCACTAAGCCCACATGTCACACACACACACGCACTTCGGCAAGTGCATTCTTCTCACGTCTCATCACTCACCTCTCTCTCAACGTTGAATTTACCTCTGCAATCGCGATTCGTACAATACGAGAGTTACGTATGAGCCTCAATTAAATTGTAACTGAGAATTTAATAAGTCGTAACTAGGTTTTCAACTAAGAATTAATACAGATTTTATAAGTTTCAACTGAGAATTAATACAAATAATATGATATGATGTCAATTGACTGAAACATAAGAAGTTCTCAAGCGCCCGAGTTCTAGACGCTCCCTATCTTTTTCACGCAATCCACCCGAGGGGACCGAATTCCATTACTCAGCAGAATAACGGCATACAAAGATCCAGGTTCAAGCGTCTCACGGCGCTACACCACCAGCAAAAGAGCAAAAGTAACCTAGAGGTTCCAGAACAAGGAAAAGGAAAAAGCTGCCTAATGCTAGCAACAAGGACAACTAAAGGTAAAAATTCAACAAGCCACACCCAGGGTCACTTGCGGCCAGAAACATCTCCAACGCTAGACACGAGCAACAACGTCAGTCAACTCCCCCTCGATGCATCATCTTCTTCCTTGTCAGGGAACCTTCCATCAGTAATCAACCTTGCCGAGGAACCACCAGTAGGAGCATCTCGAGCAACATTATTAGGCCTCCCAATAACTACATTCATCGGAGAGAGGCACTGATACGTTCAAAACGTATCTACTTTCCCGAACACTTTTGCTATTGTTTCTCCTCTAAACTTGTGTGATTTGGATACAACTAATGCGGACTGACGCTGTTTTCAGCAGAATTGCCTTGGTGTCTACTTTTTGTGCAGAAAACCAACTATCAGGAAAAATCCCGGAAAATATGCCAAAAATCCTATTTCACCCGAAGACTCCAGGAGCCAGAATACGAGACGGAGAAGAGCCAGGGGTGGCCACACCACCTGGTGGCGCGGGCCAGGCCAGGTCGCGCCAGGGGGTGGTGTGGGCCCCCCAGGCACCCCATCGGCCTCTCTCTTCGCCTATAAGGAGCCTTCTGACCTAAAAACTTCGGGGGGTTCGACGTTTTTCCAGAAGGAGTTCCGCTCCGCCGCCACCACCAGATTCCACGAAACAGCACCAGAAACTCCGTTCTGGCACCCTGCCGGGACAGGAAATTGGAGGAGATCATCGCCATCATCATCACCATCGCTTCTCTATCGACCATCCATGTTTCCTCCATCTATGAGTGAGTAATCCCCCGCTGTAGGCCATGGG
Source organism: Avena sativa (assembly GCA_916181665.1). Lineage (NCBI taxonomy): Eukaryota > Viridiplantae > Streptophyta > Magnoliopsida > Poales > Poaceae > Avena > Avena sativa. The sequence continues at coordinate 617,693,026 of OV702288.1, read as the reverse complement.
GATGGTAGGGATTGGATGAGATCGTTCATGTAATGGCATCAGATTGTTAGGTATGGTGCCTAGTATATTTTATTAGTGCTTTATGACTTTGTTGCGACTTGTTGTGCTTAATGCTTATCACTAGGGCCCGAGTGCCATGATTTCATATCTGAACATGTTATTGATTCATTGTGATAGTATTGTTTATGGTCTTATCTACAAGTTGTATACACACGTTGATGTCCGGAACCAATGGCCCCAAAGTGACAGAAATCGGGATAACCGGAGGGAATGGCTTTGATGTGAGGATCACATGTGTTCACGGAGTGTTAATGCTTTGCTTTGGTGCTCTATTAAAAGGAGCACCTTAATTGCCAGTAGTTTCCTTGAGGCCCCGCTGCAAACGGGCTGGCAGGACAAAAGATGTTGTGCAAGTTCTCATTGCGAGTACGTATGACTATATATGGAACACATGCCTAGGATTATCTAGTACTTGGATGCTTTATCTTATTTATCTGCAATTGCCCTATGTTCTGATTGCTATGTGAATTGTCTTGTCCATGCAATGCCCGTCCATCCATCCCTATGCCTACCGCACTCGAATCCCACTGTTTACTGCTTTTGTTACTACTGTCTTTGCTTTACTACTGCTGCTACTTTACTATTCCTACTACAAAACTATTGCTACTGATAAACTGTTGTGAGCAAGATTGTTTCCAGGTGCAGCTGAATTGACAACTCAGTTGTTAAGGCTTATAAATATTCTTTGGCTCCCCTTGTGTCGAATCAATAAATTGGGTTTCACTTCCCTCGAAAATACTGCGATACACCCCCTATACTTGTGGGTCATCAAGACTATTTTCTGGCGCCGTTGCCGGGGACCATAGCTTTATTTATCAAGTTCACTTGGATTCTCTATTGTTCGCTGCTATCCATCCATCATGGGTAAGTCTCGTGATGGCAAGGTTCCTATTTTACCATCCACTACAAGAAGAGGTACGGTTCTAAACACCTATGTTGCTCTTGATTCACCGTCTGTTATGAGTAAGTTCCTTACACCACCACATACACATGTTACACACTGCTACTACTGCTGAATCTGAAACTTCTGATGCTTATGTTGCTGCTTCTACTGTGCTTGATAAGAGTGGTTCATTAGGTTCTTTCCTAGATGCTACGATTGCTAGAACTATAGCTGGAAATACCGAAACTCCTAATGAAGACACTACCACACCTGTTAGCTCACCTAAGTCTAGTGAGAGTTATGATATTGAAGATGGTTATGTTGAGATGACCGATGAATTTATTAAATAATGTAAAAACACCCATGATAGGAGCGCTGCTAAGAGTCTCCTTGAGAGGCGTACTATTAGACCCAAATTGTCTCATGTCGCTAAGTTTGCTGCTTCTCCCATAAATATTATAGATGAAGATTATGATTTCTCTCTCGATCTATCTTACATAGCTATTGTCGAGAAAGAACCTTTTTGTGGGACTAAAAATAAAAGTGTGGTAGCACATATAAATGAACTTTCTACCATGAGTGGCTTGTTTTCTGATGATATTAAGATGTGAACTTACTTTGTTGCTAAGATTTTCCCCTTTTTACTGAAAAGAGAAGCTAAAACTTGGTTTAGTAATTTACCTCCTAGATCTATTGATAGCCCTGAGTGCTTGATTGGTACTTTCCTGCAGAAAAATTTTCCTCCAAGTGCTAGACATGCTATTTTGCAGGAACTTTTTGATTTTAAACAGGGAGAAAAAGAGGTATTGCCTGAATCTTGGGCAAGGTTTTATGCTTTGATTCATGCACAAGCTGGAAGTCCATTACCTAAGAATGAGCTTCTTGATATATTTTATAATGGACTAACCGAGGAATCTAGGACATATCTAGATAGTTGTGCTGATTGTGTGTTCAGGAATAGGACTCCTAAGGAAGCTGAGGAATTAATGGCTAAAATAAGTAAGAACTATGAAGATTGGACTCCTCCTAAACAAGCTATACCTGAAGTAATTGTACCTGAACCATCTATTCCGGTGCCTATTCCAACATCAAAGAAGAGGGGAGTTATTGAATTAAATGATGAAGTGATAAAGGAAGCTAAGAAATGTCTTAAGGAGAAGGGAATTAAAGCTGCAGATGTCAAGAATTTACCTCCTATAGAAGAATTATGTAAGCCTATCCCCTACTCATCCACTATCGAGGTACAATCTCTCCAACCCTTTGATGAAGGTGATATCCCTTACTCTAAACCTCCTGATCAATGCTTAGAAGAATTCGATATCTTTATTGTTAAGCAAGATAATTTTAATAAAAGGGTGCAAAATCATCTAATGGAAAACACTAGAGCTATTGTTGAGTTGAAAGATATTGTGGAAAGAACCTCTAATGATGTTAAAATGATTGTCAAACACTTTCAAATAGTTCAAACTCAAATAGATCAACTCGTTAAAGTGCAAAACGACTTGCTAGTTAATGCTGCTAAAGAAAAACATGCTTATGAAATTAGAACTAGAAGTGGAGCTGCTACCTAGGATCCTCTATATCCTGAGGGGCATCCCAAAAGAATTGAACAGGATTCTCAACAAGCTGAAAATAATGGTTCTACTCATAAGGAAGAAGAAACATAAAACTATTGTAGAACCCTCTGAACCTGCTATAGATCCTAATAGTATATCTATCTCTGATGCTGAAACTGAAAGTGGTAATGAAGTAAATGAAGTTCCTAATGAAGAAAAAGTTGAAGAAGAACCTGAAAACCACACTAAGAATACTAAATACACCAAAGAAGATTTTATTGCTAAGAAACATGGTAGTGCCAGAGAGCCTTGGGTCCAAAAACATATGCCTTTCCCTGATAAGAAACACAAGTCAAAGGAAGATGAACACTATAATAAGTTTTGTGAGTGGATGAAACCTTTATTCTTGCAAATTCCTTTGACTGATGCTATTAAATTGCCTCCTTACTCAAAGTATATGAAGGATATTGTCTCGAATAAAAGGAAGATCCCTAATGAAGAAATTTCTACTTTGCTTGCTAATTATTCCTTTAATGGTAAGGTTCCTAAGAAACTTGGAGACCCAGGGATTCCAACTATCCCTTGCTCTATTAAGAATAGTTATGTTAGAACTGCTTTGTGTGATTTGGGAGCTAGAGTTAGTGTTATGCCTTTCTCTCTCTATAAGAGGCTTCAGCTTGAAAAATTGATACCAACTGATATATCTTTGCAAATGGCTGATAAATCTACCACTATTCCCGTGGGTATATGTGAGGATGTACCTGTTCAGGTGGCTCATAATTGCTTGATATTAACTGATTTTGTTGTGCTTGAAATGCCTGAAGATGATAATATGTCTATTATTCTTAGGAGACCTTTTCTTAATACTGCAGGAGCTGTTATTAATTGTAATCAAGGAAAGGTGACCTTCAATGTTAATGACAAGGAACATACTGTCTATTTCCCCAAGAATATTGAAAGGACTTATGGTTTGAATTCAATTGAACATGTTGAAGGCATTCAAGTTGGAGAAATATATTGTCCCATACCAAGAGAAAATTTTGAAACTATTATGATTGGGACCATTGCTATCAAGGTTGAGGTAACATAATCATTAGTGGAATACAAAGTTTTGTCTCATATGGAATAGTTTTGGTAGCAAGACTTGATCAACCTTGTTAATAAAAGGATTTCATTGAACAAAACAATGTTTTCATTATGATTATCTCCGTTTATTTCTATCCTTTGAATTTTAGTTTTTGTTTTCTTTTAGCTTTCTTTTTGTTGTTAGTTGCTTGCAAGTTAGAGTGTCTTAGAACTTCTGCAGTTCTAGCCTTGTTTTGTCCTTGCATCATGTTTCCAAAAAAAATCCGTCTGTCAGAAAAATCATTCTTCTATTTCTGAAAAAAGCCCAAAAATAAAGTGTCTCGAAAAATTCCGGAAAATTCATATTAAATTTTTACTAGGAAAAAGGGGTAGAGGAGTACCTGGGAGGTGCCAGGGGGGGCCACCAGGCAGGCACACCACATGGTGGCGCGGCCAGCCTTGGGTGGCGCCATGCCCTGGTGTGGGCCACCCCTGCCCCCCCACTAACTCTCTCACATGCCACTTTCTTCTCTCTCCCGAGTAAGCTCCAGTTCATTGCTCAAAATCGCGTTCTTGCTATGCTTGCTCTCGATTTTTTCGATCTCCTTGCTCAGCCCATCTTTCTTGCTGAAATTTGGAGCATTTGTTTCCTGGTATGTGACTCCTCCCCTTGTCCAAGTAGATTTGTGTTTAGTGGATTATATATTGAGTATTTTGCTGCTGTAGGTGACTGGTTATGAGAGCTTGTAAGCTTGTTTGATGCTTAGAGATATAGTTTTGATGCATGTTTAGGCCTCTTGCAAGTCCCTATGAGTAGAATCCTTCATTATATTTACTTTGCAATCACTTGTTTAATAGGTGTTTAAATTTCAGAATACCAAGCATGAACAACCATACTTTTGGAGAGATATTTGAGAGTGATGCACCTAGGAGGTCGAGGCCCTCAAGAACAGCCTCTCAAGCTAGGCCATCATACAACGAAGATCTCATTGCAACTCATATTGGTAGTGAAAGGGATGATGGGGATGCTCACCCATCCTCTTTTCCTTGTTTTACTTTCTTACAAGCTGCAGGTATTCTTGATGATTTCTTGCTACTGATTGAGAGGGTTGGTTTGACCTCATATATGCAAGATGAGAGTGCGCAATACGCTATGCTCACAAAAACTTTTGTTGAGAGCTTCACGTTTACTAACACATCCTATCAGTCGACTGTCTCTTTTAAAATCTATAATCTACCCTTCACCATGCCTTTGGAGAGATTTTGCAGTATTGTAGGTGTACGCATGACAGGGACCGTGAAGAAAATCCAAGGGCGACCCGCTGACTTGTTGGAGCTTTACCGAGGGGTGACCAATGATGATGACCGCGTGGCGCAGCGTGGAAAGATAAGAAATATCCAACTCCCTGCTCTTAGATACTTTGCATATTATCTTGCTACTAGTGTACTTGGTAGGGAGAACACAAGTAATATCTCCAACTATCATTTAGCATTCCTTGCTGCTGCGCTTAACAATGATACTCGGTACAATCTTGGTTCGCTTATTGCTCGCCGCCTAGCTGCTAGGGGGCCTATCTATGGGGGCATCATTGCCTCGCGTATAGTCAATGCATTAGGTCTTTTAGTGGATCCCTATTATGCTATGCTGGCACCATAGAGGCTTGACCTTGTTGCTATGAAAGCTCATCACTTTGTCACTGCTACTTCTGATTTGGACAGTCTAGTATATAGGATGCTTTTCACTGACGGGGATGAAAGGGAGATCCTTTTGCCACAGCCTTCTTTGTTTAGTGTTCACAGGAGACCGTGGTCGCGCTCCAAGGAGGAGGTGGACGAGCAGCTTCGCTTGCTGGGTTTCCACAAGCAGCACCAGGAGGATGTGCCCTCCTATGATTACTCCGCACATTACGGAGGGACGTACTCGAGCTCGCACCAGGATGAGGGGACCTCTTCGTCGTACCAGGGTGACACTTCATCCTGGCTAGCTTGGGATTGATACCCACTTAGGCCAAAAGCCTAAGCTTGGGGGGAGGTACGCTGACACCGCACTCATCTCCATATCATGTTGCGTCGGTACTTTGTATATTCATGTTTTCATTCTCTTTTTAGTTTTCGTTTTTCTTTTGCTTTTGCTTTCTAAAGCATAAAAAGACCAAAAATATTTCTGTTGTTTCTCTTTGGTTTGCTTCTTCTTTTTGCCTTGGTTTGTTTTTCCCTTTTTGCTTTGTTTGAACTATTCTAAAAACCCAAAAAGATTTTGCTTTGCTTGTTTTTCCCTTTTGGTTCTTGTTTAAAATTCGAAAACACCAAAAATATTTGTCATTCTTCTTTGGTTTTGTGAGTTTGCTACAGGGTTCAGCAGTCCTCAGTGGAATATTGGTCTCATATTATTATTCAAGCCACACAAGTGAAGAGCAATAATGAGGATTAATGACAACTTGAGGCGTGGTAAGAGGCTGTAACGAACTCTATTTGTTTCCATTTTTGTACATATACTCATCATTGTGAGCATGCTTAGTCTGTTCATGTAGGGTGTATGTTATCTTTGGATGCTTAGTAGTTCTTGCTTTCTTATGATTAGCTCCAACTCGCTAATAGTTTGTAGCATGTCTTATGAATGTTTGCTTGCATTGCTCTATTCATAAATTGGTATGACACCGTGGTATCCTCCTCTGAATGTTTCATTTGAATTGACTTGGCACATGCTCACGCATGCACATGACTGTAATAATCAGTTGAGCCTCGATGAATTATTTTGCCTTGAGGATCTTGAATCACTTTCATGCCATGATTAGTCCTGTTTTGTTGCAAGAATGATAATGACGGCTATTGCTTTCTCATTTGTCGCTCCCTTACTATTGCTAGCCTTCACTTCCACTGAGTATTTTACTCAAGTTTCCAACTCCCTAAACCAAATATTTCCAAAGTGTTCAGCATACCTACCGTGCATATTCAATATGCCTTGTTTTCTTCCGAATAAAATGTTTGCTTGTTATGAGAAAGTTAGTTAGTAAAGCTCTCACAAACTTGATGGCACACTTTATTTCCTGCACTTAATAAACCTGAACCATTGTGAACTCTCCATGAAAGTTATATGCTTGCTAATTATAGGCTGGGGATTAGCAGAACCGTGCTGTCACGGGGAACGCTTTCAACACTTGTAAATATATACCCAGTTGATACCTTGGTCTTTTGTTTGTGGATGTCGTCGGTGTGAAATAAAAGGGGAGCTTGTAAGTCCATGGAGTTATGTATGTGTGTTAGAGAAACGCCTGGGCCGCTGGTCTAATCCATGCTGACATGGTGGAAACCTGCAGCGTAACCATAATGATATCTATGAAGCATTCTTCTTATAAAAAAAGAGAGAGATAGCTATTGAGAAAAAGAGAAAAAAAAGAGTTTTATGAAAAGAGGAAAGAGAGAAAAAAATCACCATTTTCCCATGGTAAATAAGAAGATTGCTGAGATACTCATTGTCTGCTTGCCTTGTCATTTTGATATGGGAATTCTTCCGTATCATCAGGCAAGGGGTACCCCGTTGGCGGTTCTCAATGATACGCACATACTTACGATGACAAGAACTTACCGGTAACTAAAGTTGAGTAGCATGAGGAGCGGCCCTCGTACTCAAGGGACTTGGGATTTTCAGTTTATAGTCTGTCAAGCATATAACTCAGATTGGACCTCACTTTCACCTTAACCACATTAAAGATGCTTATGATAGGGGCAATGCGAGCTTAAAGCTAATGAGTACCATACTTTCAGCATTTGGAAGCCTTTCAAATTATTCAAAATCTTTTCTTCTACTTGTTGAGTCTCCACTTATTCTTTGAGCATCTTCTTGAGAGCATAGTTGTCATTCTTTGTGTTTGTTCCATTACTTGATTATTTGTGTTATGACTTTGATGCTTGTATCCTTGATATCTGTACTTCTAGTCATCACTTGAATTTCAGAGGTGCCTTGATATTCATAATCAAAAGCAAGCGAGATACCACTCTATCATACCATTTTATGAGCATTGTAATGTTCCTTACGTTTATACTTCATGCTACTTATTATTTTTGAGTTGGAATCTCTTCATAGCTTGCATTGACTAGTAAGTAGACTCAGTAGCATACTCTTTATTATGAATTGCCTAAGTAGTTGGTCACATTGCTGATAATATTTACATCATATAAAGCAAATGTGTTCGTGAAAGTTCTTTTATCGCACTCAGTTTTCAACTGAATTGCTTGAGGACAAGCAATAACCTAAGCTTTGGGGGGTTGATACGTCCAAAACGTATCTACTTTCCTGAACACTTTTGCTATTGTTTCTCCTCTAAACTTGTGTGATTTGGATACAACTAATGCGGACTGACGCTGTTTTCAGCAGAATTGCCTTGGTGTCTACTTTTTGTGCAGAAAACCAACTACCGGGAAAAATCCCGGAAAATATGCCAAAAATCCTATTTCACCCGAAGACTCGAGGAGCCAGAATACGAGACGGAGAAGAGCCAGGGGGTGGCCACACCACCTGGTGGCACGGGCCAGGCCAGGCCGCGCCAGGGGGTGCTGTGGGCCACCCAGGCACCCCCTCTGCCTCTCTCTTCGCCTATAAGGAGCCTTCTGACCTAAAAACTTCGGGGGGTTTGACGTTTTTCCAGAAGGAGTTCCGCTCCGCCGCCACCACCAGATTCCACGAAACAGCACCAGAAACTCCGTTCTGGCACCCTGCCGGGATGGGGAATTGGAGGAGATCATCGCCATCATCATCACCATCGCTTATCCATCGACCATCCATGTTTCCCCCATCTATGAGTGAGTAATCGCCCGCTGTAGGCCATGGGGATGGTAGGGATTGGATGAGATCGTTCATGTAATGGCATCAGATTGTTAGGGCATGGTGCCTAGTATATTTTATTAGTGCTTTATGACTTTGTTGCGACTTGTGCTTAATGCTTGTCACTAGGGCCCGAGTGCCATGATTTCATATCTAAACATGTTATTGATTCATTGTGATAGTATTGTTTATGGTATTTTCTACAAGTTGTATACACACGTTGATGTCCGGAACCAATGGCCCCGAAGTGACAGAAATCGGGATAACCGGAGGGAATGGCTTTGATGTGAGGATCACATGTGTTCACGGAGTGTTAATGCTTTGCTCCGGTGCTCTATTAAAAGGAGCACCTTAATTGCCAGTAGTTCCCTTGAGGCCCCGCTGCAAACGGGCTGGTAGGACAAAAGATGTTGTGCAAGTTCTCATTGCGAGCACGTATGACTATATATGAACACATGCCTAGGATTATCTAGTACTTGGATGCTTTATCTTATTTATCTGCAATTGCCCTATGTTCTGATTGCTATGTGAATTGTCTTGTCCATGCAACGCCCGTCCATCCATCCCTATGCCTACCGCACTCGAATCCCACTGTTTACTGCTTTTGTTACTACTGTCTTTGCTTTACTACTACTGCTACTTTACTATTCCTACTATAAAACTGTTGCTACTTATAAACTGCTGTGAGCAAGATTGTTTCCAGGTGCAGCTGAATTGACAACTCAGTTGTTAAGGCTTATAAATATTCTTTGGCTCCCCTTGTATTGAATCAATAAATTGGGTTTCACTTCCCTCGAAAATACTGCGATACACCCCATATACTTGTGGGTCATCAGACACCAGTACGTAAAGCATCACAATCTTCAGAAGAATGAGCACCTGCCCAATAATTCATGAACACAGTAGAGTAACAAATTAGTTCAACACGAAAGTTAATTAATTTTCCTTCAAAATAAGCTTTATTACGCATTTTCCAAATGACCCAGCAAATTGCCACAATCCCAGCAATCTGGACATTCCTGGAAACTTGCAGTTGTCTGGGAAGCCACCGAAGAATTGGGAATGGATTTCACAACATCACTCCATAGATACTTAGCTACAGGACATACGAAGAAAATATAGTGAATAGTCTCATGAGCATCACATAACTGACATCTGGGGTTACCAACCTATTGGCTTTTAATCATATTATCCTTAGTAGCAATGGCATTGTGCCATATCAACCAGAGCCGAACTTTGATCTTCAGGGGAATTTTTGCTTTCCACAGATGTCTAAACGATCTGTCAGGCCCAGGACTGCACAAAAATTTGTACATTGATTTGACAGTAAATATCCCATTTCTGGACCATTTCTAGAAGGGTTTATCTTCCACATCAGAAAGATTGGTGTTATCAAGCAGGTTTATAATGCCATGCATCTGTTCTTGTAGCCCTGTTGGTAGCCATCTTCTAAAATTGAACCTCCAACCTGATCTAGCCACATCAGCAACCGAGATGTGTTGTTCATTATAGAGGTCAAAGAACTCAGGGATTTTTTCCTTCAAAGGGCCATGACCACACCATGCATCACACCAAAAATTGGTTATTTTTCCATTGCCAACAATCATTCTTCTGCCACAAACATACATCTCTCTCACACATGTAGCATATCCGTCCAAAAAGCAGAATCACCAGGTTTGTGTTTAGCCTCAGAAACACCTTTATTACCAACATATTTCTTCCTCATGAAATCCTGCTAGGATCCATCCCCATTTTCTAGTTTCCACCACCACTTGCACATAAGGCTCAAATTAAACCTGGTAAAGTCCTTTATCCCTAGGCCACCTTTCTCTCTGGGCCTACAGATGTATTTCCATTTCACCATATGATACTTCCTTTTATCTGCACTGCTAGCCCAAAAGAAAGATCTGATTGGTTTAACCAAGCATTCAATATTAGTCTTATGCATAATGCACATTGACATAGGATAAACAACCACTCCAATAATACATGCATTAATTTTCACCACCCTACCTGATGCAACCCATCCTACGGACGTCCCTATATCTACACCACCAAGTCCCCAAAGTGGACCAATGACCCGTGCCCGAGCCAAGCTCCTTCAAGCTAAGGTGAATTTGCTCCTCATCTCATGTGATTTCGATACATCATTGGATGGCTTGCTACTTCATGCCAATACTTTATGCATCCTCATCTATGAACCCCATGAAGAAGCGCCAAGGGAAGGGACCAAGCCATCACAAGACAGAGTTCTAGCTCAAACCGACGCCAAGCCCGGCGAGCCGGTTCCCACACCGGAAATACCGGCGACCACCCCGGTGCACCGACCCCACGACCAGAAATCCTGGCGAGCACCGAAAGCAATCAGCGCAGACCAGAACACATCTCTGTACGCCATTCCGGCGGCCGACCGGAACAACCGGGGCTGACCGGAATTTCCGACGCACAGTCTGACACGACCGGACTTATCGCCGGAAAGCCCCAGTCTGAAAGTCAACATGAGTTTGATGCCCCAGAATATTCCTATTTCGTTCAGATTTTACCCTTTTGTGCCCAAACTATCCCTGTTTAAGTGGCTGGCCTATATATAGCCCCCACACCCCTCTGTAATACTTAGACTTGGATAATTGAAATTAGAAGACACCCTTGTGGATCTCCCTAATTTCTAGTCTCATGCTCCTTGATAAAGGAGCACAAATTATCCCCACCTCGTTGGAGTTTGCATCGTGCCTCCCTCGTTGTACAAGGCCTTGGCATCGGAGCCCCTTGCCAAGACGTCAAGATCTCACCAAGACTCCCCACTCGTCGTGCCGGTTCGAGAGACAGAGATCTTTGCCCGACACTGATCCTAGGGATTGCGTCGAACCGGTAGCCGCCTGCGTGTGTGTGAGTTTGTCATGTTCTTCATGCGTGAGTTCGTGGATTTCATCCTCTCCCTCATCCCCCCACTCACTCCGCTTCAATTTCCAAGGGATTCATGAAAGATCGGGCCATCCATAAGGTTAGCCCTCAACACTACCACTAATAGACATAGCACCACCCATCCACCCTCCCAATTTATTGATCAACTTATCTTTTAGGAACCCCATCTCTGCCACAGTAACCCTTCTTGAGCAAACAAGAGTGCCTAGGTATTTGATAGACCAAGATCCTTGTTGGCAATTAAAAAACTCAGCATACATATTTTCTTTAGCTTCATCAGCAGATACCATCATAATTTCACTCTTCTCAAAGTTGATTTTCAGGCCTCACATAGCTTCAAAAATATACAGGAGAATCTTCAGGTTTCTGGCACCCTCAACATCATCTTTTATTAGGAGGATTATATCATTTGCATATTGCAAAATGGCAATCCCCTATGGAATAATATGATCCACCAGCCCAGCAAATAAACCATGTTGCAAGGCAGAAGCCATCATCTTAGAAAGGCTGTTAGCAGCCATGTTGAACATAAAAGGGGCAAAAGGATCCCCTGCCTCACACCTTTTTGACTGCAAAAATAGGGTCCCACTATGTCATTAACTCTCACACTCAAAGTGCCATGTGAAACAACCTGTTTGATCCATTTCATCCATCTATCACTACAACCTTTCTGTCTACATCAAAGTCCCAATTCACCTTATCATAGGCTTTTTCAAAGTCAATCTTCAGAACCACACCTTGCTGTTTTTTGACTTTTGCCTCCCTCTGTACCTCATGCAGCAGTGTAACCCCATCAGCAATGTATCTGCCTTTTATGAAAGCATTCTGACAAGCATCAATCAATTTATGCATCACAGATTCAGCCCTAATTATAAGAGTTTTGGTAAAAATCTTGAACAAAACTTGCAGTAGACAAATGGGTCTGAACTTTTGAATACGATAGGCATCATCACTTTTTGGAATCAGGATAATCACTCCATAGTTGATACTAGCTAACTCAATTCTATGGCTATAGAAATCATGAAACAACATCATAATGTCACTTTTGATCACATCCCAACACTTCTGAAAGAAAATCCACTGGGATGCCATCCGGGCTAGGTGCCTTGTTTTTCTCCATCAGATCAATGACAGGCTTGATCTCTTCATCAGTGAAATCTCTGTCCATTTCTTCTCTATCAGCATCAGACAATTTCTCACTTTCATTCCAAACATCATCAGACAATCTGACATTGGTGGCATTGACAGGGCCAAACAAATCTTTGTAATAATATGTAGCTTGTTTTACTAATTCTGAGGTCCCCTGAATAATACCCAACTCACTTCTCAAAGAGAAGATATAACTCTTCCTTTTCCTTCCATTGGCAATCCTTTGAAAGAATTCAGTATTGCTGCCCCCTGAAGCAGCCACTTTTGAATAGAGCATTGATGCCAATAAGCTTCTTCATCAGCAAAGATCCCCAGAGTTGCTTCTTGAATGCTGCTTTTTATTTTTAGTTGTTCAGAATTCAACATGCCATCCTCTTCTATCTCTTCCAATTCTGTTAACTCATTCAGCAGATTTTTGTTCTTCTGGATGGATTGTCCTCTTAAATTCACGCCGCAACCTTTTAGATCATTTTTCACCTTCTTCAGCTTTTTATGCACCAAATCTAGGCTATTTTTTGGCCTGACAGGTTGGTCCCAGATTCTGGAAACTCAAAAGGAAAGTTTCCTCTTTCAACCATCGTTTGTCAAATCTGAAACTTCTACATCTTCTCTCTCTTCCTTCCATAGTATCTAGCACAATGGTATTATGATCAGAAATGTCTCTAGTTAACTTGTGGACAGTTGTCAGAGGAAACAACATCTCCTAATCACTACTCATCAAGAATCTGTCAAGTTTTTCCAAAGTTGGAATAACTTGATTATTAGACCAAGTGTAGTTACCTCCAGACACGTGAATCTCCCTCATCTCACAAGTATTATGATAGAGTTGAAAATATCAGACCACTTGCCAAGTTTGCTCCCTTTATTCTTCTCTATAGAAAATCTGAGAATATTGAAGTCCCCACCAACCAACAAAGATAGTTGTTGGTTCCTACAAATACATCCTAATTCTACAAGCAAATCTTCCTTGTCTTTACCTTGTGCAGCACCATACACAATGACCAAACTCCAATGAGTTTGAATTTTTCGATCAAACAGGTCAACTTTCACAGAGAATCTCCCTGTAACAGAATTGCAGATCTTGAACCTTTCATTACTGAAACCTCCTAGTATGCCACCAGTTCTGCCAACAAAGGAAATCCATTTCTAGGAGAATCGATTCAAAGGATCAATTCTCTTGAAAAAGGCTTGAGAATAATCTTTTTTATGGTTTCCTACAGCCCCACAAAATCCAAACACTGCTCTTTGATCAAATCAGTCAAAAAACGCCCATGCCTTTCTTACCCACACCTCTACAGTTCAAACTGGCACCAATCATTGGAATTTTGGATTCTTTTTTCTCACTCTGGTTCTAGTAACAATGCCACTCAATGGGTGATCATTGTATACTTTCACCGAGGCGGCACTGGATTGAGCTTGTGCTCCTCTCGAAGAAGCACCATATTGAGATTGTGCTTTTCCAAAACTGATCTTACAAGCAGACCTACTCTTTCTCCTGTTTTTTGATACAACAGGAGTAAAACCTTCCAAATCTTCATCCACCTCACCAAACTCCACCAAGACATATTGCTTATCTTGTTCAGAGGCATTATCAGAGAAGGTTTTTTGTTTATTAGCTAGATTATGCCTAGCAATTTCTAAAACTTGCATGAGATTAACTTTTTCTAAATCAAAAGAAGAGGGATCAACACCCAGCTCAAGAGCTCTACTAAAAACATCATCAACATCTAAAATAGCAAAATAATTAGATGAGGTGAGATTGGTACCTTCAAGGTTTCTGGCATCAGCTTGATTACCTGCTCTCTGATCCATCCTCATATGGGCATCTGGTTGTGCAACTAGTCTAGTCTTGAGCTTGCTCTAGGAGGAATATCTTTAGATATTAACACATTGTCTTCCAACTCCTCTTGAGTAGATTTAGCCTTTGGTTGAGATCCATCAATAGGTATCACCACAACTCTGTGTTCTTGAGAAAGAGTTGGAGCAACAAGCCCTAAGACAGCTCCAGCAATGAATCCACTTTCTTTCTTAGAATCAGATCCCCTCTCTAAATCACTGTCACCATAATCCACATGTTCCTCACTACTCTCAACAACCATATTTGTATTTCTGTCCACCACCTCATCATCTTTAACTTCCATATCCTCTAGGATAGGATCCAACAAGTGTTTGTATTACTTTCTAATCTCAAAAACTTTGTCACTACTAGAATTTGCCAGATTGTTAACAAATTCGGTGAAACTAGGAACATCCTCCTGCTCTCCATGCATGCCAACAACATCAATATTCTCCTGGGCCAAGGAGGAGATCACTTCCTGATGGACCTCGGAGAGATTTTGATGTTGGACATAGCTCTGTTGATTAACATCCATACTAGTACCACCCTATTGACTACTCCCTTGTCCAGCTTCTCCTAGTAAAGGAGCCATTCTAGCCTCAAAAGATAAGGAGCCAGAGGAAATGTCATCATCTTGCACTATATTATTGCCTTTGTTAATCCGAGTACTGCTTTCAGTTAAAAGCCCAGCCTGATGACCACCATTGCTCCTGTTATTTTCAGTTCTAGAAGGATTAGATCCATCACCACCACCTCCTGCATTTTCCATATTTTCAGTTGGATTGTTTGTTCTTTGTCTTTTTGGAGTCCCTTGTTGCTCACCATTCACATTAGTAGCAGCCCGATTTGCAGAGGTAACATTTGGATCGTAGTCAAAAACGTTGAGACAGCCTTGACGAAGAACCTCCATTTGATATTCACTGAATCAGCCCACACCTGCAGCTCATGTTCAATGTCTCTGCAATTCACTTCCCCCTTCTCCAGAATGATGTGGGCATAGTTCAGCTGTTCCATCGGTTGAACGTCAGTCTCAACTGCAGGGATGGAATAGAAGCCTTGATCGAAATCAGAACAACCAAAGAAAGGAGCAACATAATCCTAGGGGTTCCTTGTTTGGCAGACAACAATTTGATGATCTCCTCCACAATTCTCACACCTAATATCATCGACATGAACTACCTCCCTCTCCAGATTTTGACGAGCAACCTCAGCATCTGGAACCGGTGGAGGTACAAAGGACCCCACCGGTACCAGACTCACCATCGTGATCGATCTAGAAGTAGAGGGAATCTGACTAGCACCTGCAACTTGCTGTTGGCACGAGGGAGCACTTACCGGATATTGAAGTACTCGTCGGAACCGAAGAAGCCATGACATCTTGTTGCACTACCACCGGAGCAACTGTGGAAGCCCTTGCATCATGATGATTCGAGGTAGCAGAAGCACTTGATCCACCTTGCATCTCATGCATGTGCGCCCATCGATCTCTGTTTGTAGAGCGAGTTTCTTCTTCCTTTCGCCTACATTCGAGCAACGTCCTCTCCCTTGCCAGCTTATCAGAGGTGCGAAGGGTTTTAGCACGACGGTTCTCCTCATCTTGCCGACGCCTCTCCTCATCTAGCCGAGCACGCTCTTCCGATCTGCGACGAGCTTCATCCGCCCGACGCCTATCATCCTTCCTACGCCAATCTTCCTCTCTCTTCCGCTCTTCTGACCATCTCTTTTCTTCTTCCCATCTCCTTTCCTCTTCTCAACGATCGACATCAGAGATCTAAAGCCCACACGAGTTGTTGAATTGAGGCGGACGATTGTTTCTAGGAGGGGATCTGCGGGTGTTCTCGAATCTGTGATTCATCCTTCTCTGCGGTGATTCAGCAACCACTTGCGCGAAAGATCTGGAGTCACCGGATCTCACCCCTCGCCACCTTGCCGGCACAACCGCAGACGGAGATGTGGATTTGGATGTAGGAGGAGAGCTCACGAAAACAACACCATAGACCTCCGCCGTCTAGGGTTGATGCGAATCTGAGAGATGGGGAACTGCTGCGGGACAAAATATCCGGTGGGGGTTAGACCGGTGCTGGGTCGATCCCCTCACGCGGTTCCTTTGACACTAGGGCCGCCATTGGAGACCGACCGATCGCGGATCCAAGCTCAACTGCATCGCACACACGTGCCAAGGACGGTGCATGACGCGGCACACGGACCATGGTGCGGGAGTTCGACACACCATCGGATTTTTTGGACCGATCAACACCTTGTGTCCCGAGAAGATAAATCGACCCATAGCAGATTGATCTATCGGTCACACATCTGTCAACCACCCCATCCTTCTCATCAAGGAGAAGAAAGGACCCCTCGGTGATCAAGATCGAGCTAGACCGCCCCTGACAGATGCCACCCGCTAGAGATGTATGATAGATCGCACGCCATTGATCCGGCAGCTCCGGGCATGTCCGCTGTGGTGGGCTCGGGTATGGTGTGGTAGGAGCGTGGCGTGGAGGAGACGTCATCAGCATGCATACAAACGCTAGATTAAGCGAAGGAAGGGGCTTGCCTGTGCCCTCTCTATGCTCCCATCCGTGCGACCTCGCCGTTAAAGGATAATCGAACGGCTTCTTCTTACCGTGTCACCTCTAAGCATTTTGCCTTCCGAAAAAGAAAGGTAAATACTGCCCGAAGTACACGCAAATAACTGAAACCGAACGAGGAAAATAATCCCCATCGACCTGAAGTTCGTCCGCCTCGATCGGAAATGGCCGTGTAGACGGCGCCGGCTACACTTCCGGTCAACTCCACGCCCACAACGACGGATTGAACTCCCACGGCCGAGCAGCTGGGCTGTCGCCATGCCGTCTACCGGTGCTGGCGTATCTCGCCGACGAACCTTCGATCCTCACAGCGCGCTCCCGCCGCCTCGGACCAATCCTGGCCTTCGAGTATGAGCCGCGACCTAAGTGCATGCCGCCTGCGCCTCGAGCCGAGCGTGCTGCCCTGCCGCACGCCAGGCGGGCCAGGCCGTCCACGGTCCACCAATGCCGGTTGTTCCTCTTCTCCTACCTTCGTTGCCGGGTGCGTTCAGTGCACACTTCATCTCCGTCCGCTCTGGACTGCAGCACTGGCTCCCGCCGCCGCCGCGACTTGCGATCTTAATTCCCCTACTTGTGAATGAGGTTATAGACTTCAAGTAGCTCAGGACTCTCGATGGAGCAGCTCCGCGTCCCAGCAAGGTCGACGATGTTGCTGCACTTCCGGTTGCTCGTGTCTGCTCTTGTACGAAAGGCAACGGGAGAAGAAGATAAGAGTACAGGTATCGGAAGAAGTAAATACAGAGTTTTTTTTAGGTAAGTACAGAGTTTATTGAGTTTTTAGTTGCTCGAGAAAAGAATGCGGGGGGAGAAAAGGTCAAGCAGCCGTTCGATTATTTGTTAAAGGTGAGGTCGCACGGATGGGAGCATAGAGAAGGCGCAGGCAAGCCCCGTCCCTCTGGTAGTGGTGGGGACTGGTGGCACGGAGGCTGGTGCTCCGTGCGCCAAGTGGCCGGATGAGCCAATCAGACTACACCAGTGCGTGCCGGAATGCGCCCTGTGCAGTGGTTTTCATGTTTTTTCCAAAACTACTCACCGTAGGATTATCATATTTAGTACTCCCTCCGTCCGAAAATAAAAATAACTGATTTGGATTTTTCTAGATTCGCATATATCTAGACGCATTTTAGTGTATAGATACATATAAATCTAGACAAATAAAAGTCAGTTATTTTTGGACGGAGAGAGTATCATGCATTAGGTGTATGCAAAATATTGATGTATCAATGTAATCAATGATGAGAGAGTACGATAGTATTATAAGTAGATACCGTATCATAGCACATAAAAAATGAAAAAATTAATGCCAAATAAATCTTCAACAAAAATTTACATTGAGATTCTACGATTCAATAAATATGATGAGATCATGATAAAATATTATATGATACTTTCCTGTTTAGAAATATAAGATATTTTAGCTTTGTGAAATAAATGTATCTAGACGCTTTTTAGCGAGCCTCTACAAACTTATACACTAAAATATGTCTAGATATATTTGATTCACAAAACAAAAATGTCTTATATTTCTGAACGGAGAGTACTATACATTTTTTTGGCAATCAATATCACATATATTCATAGCAGAAAATAGTACATGGTAGAGATATAAAAACTATCTTGACGATTATAAAATAAAGTCTTAAAACTAACAAAACTTTGAGATCTTCAAACTCTTTCTTCTTCTAGGACACCATCTTGTATTTTTCTGAAGACAACCGAAAAATAATAGATATCAAACCACAACCTGAAACTACCAATGAGGGTTCTCCCGTAATTTTTGTTTGAGCCACAGCGTCAAGGCTATGTGCTAGAGTAATCAAAGCAATATCGGCAAGAGACCAACACCAATATTAGTCAAAAGTAACCGAACGGCTTGATCAACATCGTCGGCGAATCGAGAGTAGGAATCACCATTATCGAAGACGTAGCAGTCGAAACAAATATTGCGAGGACAAACCTCCTCGTGGCAACCATGAGAAAAACACCAAGATCGATTTGAAGCAAGATCTAAAAGCCCATACCAAAAGAATTGTAATCTTTCAACATCACCATTAATGTCAAGAAGTAGGTCTTATCGTCGAATAAAGGGCTGATGATTACTTATTATAGACGATGACAAGTACAACTACTTTTATTGAAAGGCTAAGAGGAAGACGGCTAAGAGGATAGGGTTCAGGTCTTACCGAGACCGCTTACCGCACGAGCACGACAGCTGCATCCTAAAGACTGCCTTGGCCCCATAGGCAGCATCACACATAACAGAGGCTCCGTGCCCTGGCCTAAAACAAGCGACGAAGAGCAGCAGAGGCCCACAACCAGCGGCATCATGCGCGTCAAACAGCATCAGGGCGCGCGGTAGATGGCCTCTCCGCAGCCCATGGTCATCACGCTTAAGCTATAGATATATGTTTTGCTAAGTTTTCACAAATACTCCAATATATCTATACTATTCAAAAACCCTCCTCAATTTGTTTAACACTACTCACTCCGGTTTATATTAATTACGTCAACTTTACTTATATTAGTACTACCTCTGTTCGGGATTATCAGTCCTAAGGGCCAAGTTGCTAATATCAAGACACTCCATAACTCTCTCATTAATACATGCATGCACCAATAGTTTTACATGCATGAGAGAGGTGAGTGGAAAAGTAGAACATGCATTTCACGAGAGAGACTAATAAATGAGATAACCCTTATAATCTCAAACAATGTAGAAAGCTCTTAGGACTAATAATCCCAAACAGGATAGTACATCTAGTTAAAAATTTAGACTAAACACCTTCTTATCTACTAGTAGTAGACAAAGGTGAAGTCATTAATATGAATCTGAATCGGAGGGCTTTTATGACGGTGCACAAATATGGCTTACCTACTTCCGTCGCATGCGCCGCTCTGCCGGATTCGGCAGGCATCTTTCGCCCGGCCGATCCAAGGAAGTGGGGAAACCTTTTTTGTCCACATCGTAGAGACGCAGATCGGATTAGGTAGCTGCCCGCGTGTTCCCTTTTGGACATGGAATGCAAAGATACCGAACGCATGGCACAGAATCGACTCGGCGGCTATCGATCGGTCAGTGTGCTGCTGCGCTGCAATTAGCTAGCTGCTAGTGCTACTCCTGGTAGGCTGGTAGACTTGACAGGATCGTATTATCCACATGTAACGATCTGAATCGTAAGCAGTGACGCGTTAAAAAGCTAGTGCTCGCTCGGGATCGCCAGATGGAAGGGGTAGTCTGTACTATGGAGCAAAATATGAGGAGCACAAGTCCCGTTTGTCGCTACCATGGTTCGAGAAAGATCATCGTGTGCAGCTCTCACCTATGGGGCGTTTGGTAGCGTGCAGTTACTCCCCGTCTACTTTGGACAGTGTCAGGGTTAGCACTGTCACACGTATACGCGTCCTATGCTTCTTCTACAATTTGTTTGTTTACGAGATTTTTTTGCACGAGGATAACAATAAATATCCGTTGTTTGGTTGGCTGCGCTCAATTTGCTTGCTGACAGGAAGTTGAGAGTTTTCTATACCAAAAGTTAATGAGCTTTATCCTTGTGATTATTCTGGGGGTTTTCTAAGAGAACTGTTTGATGGAAGGAGAATTGTTTGATGGATGACCAAACCACTGAAATTCTGCTTCTCTTCCTTGACATGAGGCAAGTCTCTCCTTTGCTTCTATCTCTTAATATGTTGTATTTTGTCGAATAGTCTGATAGTATGCAGTACTAAACTCGCTGATAAATGTGTCTTCTGGATCTCTAGAATATAATTGTTGTGGAGTTTCGGACAGCATCACTAGCTGAGAAGAATGGCAAGAAATGAAAGATGCATGTTACGGAGTACATGTCTAATCTCCATGAATTTTAATATATTAAACTTGATATTGTTTGTTCAAACAAATTGTGCTTTTACCTTGATGTTGAGTTTATTATTTCAATTATTATTATATGTTTAGTGCTTACTAATAATTGGTTTGTTTAATTTGTTCGATGAAATGTCAGGTGGGAATCTCTGCATACCTTGCATCCGATGGACAATTAGCTTGCCCGTCACTTTGTTGTAATTGTAGTCAAATTTAGGTTGAAGTATGACCATGCAAGCTTATAAATTGCCATGTTGATGTAAGCAAGTGGCTCCTAAAGACCATATTTGCTTCCTACTTGGTGAGATTGGTGATATTTATAATCAATTATCATATTCCATTTCTCATACCATTGCATTGCTCCATGCATTGTTGTGATTGCTCAATGGATTTGGTTATATGTGTGCCAAGATTGCAATACGAGTAACTCTTCTGTTCTTTTCGCTAACTAAATTTCTTTGATCCAAGCAAAGAACTTAACATATTTTGTTTTCTAGGTTTCAGGATGTATATATTGAGCCTGGCAAATAACTGGTGACAAATAAACAGTAACGATGACCTTTAAAGAAAATGCTCCCAAGTCTAAACTGAGTTCTATAACTTCTGAATACTTGTGACTGTAATCTCTACTTCTCTATCTCTATTTATTTTTTATCTAAAAAGAACTTAGATGTTCCGTATTCTGCCGCTACGTCGGCCCCTTCGTCCGACGCCGCTCGTTCATCGCTTCCTCCTCAAACTGAGCCTCGCGAAATAAAGTGTCGTCATAAATGCCCCGGTCAACCCACCCACGCCCACACAACGCCCCGCCGCACCTCCCGTCGGCACACCGCCCGCGGCTCCCTCTCCCTCATCCACCGCCATCTACCGCATCTCCCGTCGCGCCCGCTATGGTAACCGCCTAGCCCAACGTCTGGATGCGTCGCACGAAGGACGACCGACGAGCAGCTCCTGCTCCATCACCAGCATCCCTGCTGCCACGCCCACCACCGCCAGCTTTCGCACAAGGTCGTTCGGTATCTTGGACGCCGCTGCACCGACTACCCCGACCGCCGACTTCTTCCCACCCGGTAACAAGTTTGGGGGCAAGATCGATGACCACGGGGAGCAGATCGACTGGTAATCCTCACTCCCTTCACGCATCCTTCACATGTTCATTCTCTGCTACATTCCACCCGGGAGAGAGGGGATCCCTGGAGGCTAGAGCAGGTGGTGATGCGCAGGGGATGCTCGGGTGGGATTAATGGAGACGGGGAGCGGCGTGGCGCCGCAGGGAGGCGCAACGAGTGGAGGCGTGTTCTAGAGGCCTGTGCAGGCCCTGAGGTCCGAGGTCTCCATTGGAGGCTACGAAGGCCGGTGACCTTTCCTCAGTTCCTCCTACCAGAGTATGGTCCAATCAACCTACGTCCCTAATCCCTAATTACAGCTACCCTAATCCCGAGCTGTCGCTGCCTCCTTAATTCACCTCCGCTAAGCCATCTATTCATTGAGTTTTAACCAAGGGAATGCGGGAATCGTGTAGTCATGTAGACATGATATTGTTTATTTGACAGAATAGAAGTGATATAGTATTGTAATCCAGGTGAGATGTTTCACTCAAATTGTTATGCCTTGAGTTTATTTACACAAAAAGTTTTAGATTCTAACTTGTCCAATGTAGCTTAATTAATTTTGTAATCAGAGACGGAGAGAGATGATGCTTCTTCTGCCATCAGGAAGCCGTCACCAATTTCTGAAGTGCAAATCCATATATTTAACGTTGCTGGTATCCATTGGGCTTGGAAAACACTCGATTGAACTGATGCTTTGTTCTTTTGGTACACGCATACTCATGACCGTGTGGAAACTAAAGAATGCTTCTGAAGAACTCTATTGAATGATAGTTTTTCTGTGATGACTTTGATTAGAATAGGAGCGAATTTCCTGAATTAGGTAGGCAGTACACCACTAAGTTTTCATGTCACTATGTGTTTTCATATTAAAGAGTACAAGGGTGCATACGACTTGTAATCACTTTACGTCTATGAACTATGGACGTGTTATTCCCGAACTTGGACTAGAGATGGAGCTTGACAAAGAGTGTTTATCGAGGTCGAAGACTACACCAATGGAGCTGGACAAAGAGTTTTTATCGAGGTGGAAGACTACACCCTGTCATCTCATATTGTGGGGATAGAGAAGTTAAGACCCACATTAGGGGAAGATAGACACTAGGGTAAAAAATGGTCAATAAGAAAGGGAGAGACATGAAGGTCCAAGATGGGTATTTTTCCACATGTTTTTCCCTAATACTCCATGGCACTAAGATTTTTGGTCGCTTTTTTCCATGATACTTCATGACTAAGCTAGAACTGAATGTATGCAAAATTGTTGCTTTCGCCTTTTTCATGTTTTCCTCTGATAACATATTAGTAGTAAAATTCTAGGTTCCCACATTACTGAATTAGGGCTGATTACCATGTTGATCTACATAAGGCTAGCATAAGTTTTCCTAATCTTTATTACTTACTCAAGTATAAGAGCAGATTTGTGTGAACAAATGGTCTCCATGTTGCATTCTCTATACTAGAAAAACTGATCAAAGTTACATTCTGTTTGACATGAATTGTGCAGAAGGATTCAGGTTACCTTTTGCAACCAACAGCCTTGATACATTGCCTCAGGTGTGCTATGTTTCTCCTTCCCTTTTTCTGCCATTTATCTTTGTTACCATATTATATTTTTCCTTCAGACCAAATATAGTGAGGAGGTCTAATTTTGTAGATTGCCGTAATTATTGCTCTTCTTTTAGAACATGAATCCCTTTTAATTGCTGCGTTGGGCAGCTGATAAATTTGATGTCTCTAGGTGTCTATTGAACTATATATAGATCTGACATTTTTCTTTTATTGATTTTAAGATTGTCCATGTGTCATTCTTGTCAAATAGACAAATGGTTAGATCTTTCTACGGGTAAGACACATTCATCATGGTAACATTGCAAGTGAAGATAGAAAGCAAATTTGTGGTACCAAGTTTGTTTAACCTCCACTGATTCTTTCTCAGAAGAGTACCTATATGACAACATGACACTAAGACGTGCTCTGTTTTGCTCTGCCTATGAACAAGCCTGAATCCAGCTAATCTGCTGTCGCTGAAATAACTGATTTATTCGTGTGGATTTCAGGTTTGAACGTGACTGGAACAAGATCGAGGAGCACGTACACACCAAGACCGTGGTACGGGTAATCCAAATTCAGTCCTGGTCAGGATCACACGGGTGGTGATGTTGTGCGATTCTATTTAAAAAATTGCTTTCTTGGTGATGTTTTGTTGGGCGGATGGCCAACACACTAGAGAGTGTGCTGAAAAATTCAGTTGCCCCCCCTCCCCAAAGTAAGTACTCCCTCTGAATGACATGTATGAAGTGTGTACAATGAAATCTAATCTGAGCTCATGCTAAATTGAGCATAAGCTTCCAAATTTATTAGGAAGGTCTGGCTACAGGCTACGAGCCAAAATTTATTCCATTTTTCTTGAGGTGTTGTCTTCCAAGTAGTTTCTTACATGAACATTATGTAATTCATGTTTTTGTATTCTGAATTTTATTAGGGCAATGCAGATATGTGTAACCAATTTTATGATAAGAAATAAATTTGTATTACTTGGTTCATACAATGCTATGACTTCACCCCTAAGTTGGAACCTCTTCTTTTGTTGCCACTCTTTAATTGCCTTTTAGTAAAACTATTTAGTATAAATTATAATTCTTATCAATGTTACACATATGGCCTTGAGAAAATTAAATATAATCATAGAGTAAAAATTAAATGTTAGGGTTGGTCAGCTCACTTACTTGAGCTTAAAAGTTTTTTACATGCTAATGAAATGCTAGGAGTTTTGCAGATCAAAGTTGTTGATTTCCACATGTATTTATCAGATTAAGTTTGTCCTTGTCTTTGTAGGGCTAGATAAATTGTTTCCCTCCTCATGTTGTGATTGTTCAGATTGACTGAAAAGTTCATTTACTGACTACTTAGATTCTATGGGTAAAATGTGTGAAACCTTGTTGCACTGCTTCATATAGTTTCATTTTGGAGTTTTTATTTTTCGTAATATTTTATCTTCTATATCCATAGCTATACCAACTCTCATGTGTTCATGTGTTTGTATCTTCTATAATGTGTTTGCATTTGCACAGTTTGAAACAAATAGAGAATATATCTACAACCGGATCAAGGACTCCTTCGCCGGACATGACAGAGGCGCTCAAGGAAGTGGTGCTCCAGTGCGTGGCCAAGGACCCCACGGTGTGGCTGGATATGACTAGGGTCTCCGCAAAGATCTCCAAGCTCTTTCTTGAGGCGCAGGACTGGGCTGAGAAGTTTCGCGTCCCCACCAACACCTCCATCTCCCTTTTCCTGCTATGTGAGTTTCAGCGTCATCGCCGATTGCTCACTGGAGCAGTGATTCTAGCGGTTAACATAGCAATATTACCACAAAAGAGCTGCTCACATCGAGTATGGCAACTTTCTAAATCATGTCTTGAGTCAAGGACCTGTTTTTTTGTGTTCTAAAATTCACGTGAATAGAAATGATACAGGCAAACTACCATAACATATAGGTTCCTCATATGTGCCTACTTTTTTCAATATGTTGTTCTGTATGTATCACGCGTGCCATGATTAAAAAGTATGACATAAAATATGTGCAAGGGACATAACATTTTGAAAATCTCCATCCTAATTTGTATTAGAAGAAAATATCTAGAAGTTAATTATCTATTCTATTCTAAGAAAAATTTGGTTAATGTTAATACTAATACATGAAAAGTGTCTGCAAATTTAAGACAAAACTCATGTTTATATTCTTAGAAAAAAAGAATCAACCCGTAGCAAAGCTCAGTGTGTATACTAAAATAATGATTGTGTGCTGAATATAATTTTCTCTTTTTGATGTTCTTATGCGTTAGCTTTAGTGCTTTTTATGTAATTAGTTGGAACATGTTTTTTCTGTAATTAGTATGATTAATTTCTGACTTTATGCTTGCAACATGCTAACAACGGTTCGTGTTGAAGCATGTACATTCAGTTTCTGGAAGGAGGTTCATAGGAAGACACCGTTCATCTACATATGGAATAGCTCTTTGATCAAGTCGATGCAGTAATGCAAGATCAATGGAATGAATGTGATGCAAGAGACTGCTGAGATATTGCGAGCTCGCTGCCGGAGGCCAGCCAGTGGTCTTGCCGCTGGTGGTAGGAGCTGCGGCTCTCGGAGGACATGGTGCCGGGGAGGGGAGGGGAAGTGGGGAGGGGGCTAGGCTTGGGGGTTGGGAGGGCTGTCGACAAGGAGTTCGACGGCGGCTAGGCTATTGCGGTGGGAGCGATAGCAAGAGTTGCATCAAGAATCGTGCAGCTCCATCCCCCCACATGCATTCTGGGATCGTAACAAATGGACCTACATTAATATTGTACAAAATATGTGCACTTAGAAGAATAATAAGATAGAAAGCACAGATAAAGATCTGGCTCGGTATGATGGTAGGGAAGAAAGTTAGAAATCATGCATATCCACGATGCTTGCTTCCTACAACCAAAATTAGATGGATTAAAAAAATCGAGTATTAGTTTTATTGTGCTGTCCGAAATTTATATTTAGTGTTTTTTCTTTCGTGGGATTTAGATAATGCGATGTACTTATTATTGCTTATCTAGGGGTCTGCAAAATAATCTCATGGGATTGAGATAATGTGGTTTAATTATTATTGCATTTTTCTGAAGAATATTTATACATAACCTATCAATATGCACAAATTCCTAGATAATGCAACAAATACAGTATTTCCACCACTTTATGAAATGTATAGGGCCGGTGATGACAAACATCTATCTTTCGGGCATATCCGAGAGTATTACAACTGAAGATTTTCTCTCGTGCTACTACTTGGACATATCATTTTGTTTTAATTAACTGGAAATTACCATGGCATGGCAATTTTTTATTTTGCTGTACAAAATATTCCATAGTGGAAGATATCATCTTAAATTTGCTATACAATGATATTTCCTTTCTATAGAAAATTGAAGTAGTCGAACGGAAAATGCAGGTTGAATGGAGAGCCTACGAAAATTGTTAGAAGCAAGGTATATGTGTCACCTAAATACAAATCTATGTGTTGGGTGTCAAAATTTCAAAATGAGCGAGTATAGTGGGTCAATCGTGAATTGGAGAGAGGAAGTACAAAGTGACGAGATAAATAAGGAAGCATGCGACACTTAATAGAGGAGATGACATTGCAGTGGCAAATCAGTTGTTGAAAATTGATTGTCATGAGCTCCAGATATCACACTTTGGAATTAGAAAAAATCTATGAATTGGTTCTTATGGATAACAGAGGAAAAAATCTATGTTACTTCCTAGCAATCCATGGTAATTTTCTATACACGTCAATTTGCATATTTATAATCTTTAAATATATGACAAGAAAATTTTAAGTTACCCGTGACAACGCACGAGCATTTAACTAGTACATTAATAATTTATTTTATCTGAAGCTGAGATGTGGCGTGTGTTGCACGTGCACGTTTACTAGCATTCATAGCTGACAGCCAGGTCGATTGCATGCATACTATTTTTCACAAGCGATTAATGCAGGTCCTTATCTATTTTAGTGTAGATTAAGTGCCATTATTATAATTACCTAAGCCAGACCCAGCGTCTCCAACGATCGAGTGATCATTGTCAACTTGCCACCATCTTCACAGCATGCTTCCTAGGCTGCATGAGGTGTCCCTGGATCTCATTTTTTATTGCTGCCTCTCTATTCCATAATTTCGATTTTGTCTTTCATCCTCTTTGTTGTATCCATTCGCAGCAAGATGAGCATAAATATGAGGAAACTGTTTCGCAAAAATAAAATCAAATATGAGGAACCTGGCAAAGTTTTTTGTGTTTTTGTTTTTTTTACATGAGCAGCTGAATTAAAAAAAAACAGTGCCTAGGAGGAATTGGACTTTTTTTTTGATATAGTAGAAGCAGGATAGCGTGAGAATTCGGAAAATTTATCTCTCACAAGGATCGAACTCCGGTCACTAGGATGCGCCATTGCAACCCAACCACTAGACTACTACCCCGTTCTCAAAAAAATGAAAACCGACCAGAATTAGCTCTTGGTGGTAATGATACAGTAGAAGCGGGACTTGGCGTGAGAATTCCGGAGAATCGAACTCTGGTCACTAGGGTGCGCCACTATGACTCAACCACTAGACTATTGTCCCGTTCTCGAGCAGCTGAATAAGAGGGAAGATGTTTAAAGCTACTGACTACTAGATAACTAAAAAGGGAATGCAAACATTGCAGTGTTATATTTTTTATCGTTGTTCTGTTTGCTTGCCAGGTTGCATGCTCGTGCAATGTTTTTGCTTATTTATATTAATTTATTGTCTTTTTTCTCTAGAAACATTGGCTCGAGGTGTAATTATGTATTACAATTGTTGAGTCGTAACCGGGTCCCCTCCATGAAAATGTATCTTATTTTCTAGATGAACATGATTTGGATGAGTCAATAGCATGATAACTACAGTTTCCCTAAAAAAGCATACTCTCAGCAATCAAAGAATTTTTTAACAGTGTTCTATTGTCCAGTGTATCAAATCTCTAATCCTTGCTTACCAACTTAGGGAGATTATTACATCTGAACGTTTGTGTAACATTGTTCTGTTGTCCAATACATCGAATCTCTAATGCTTGCTTATCAACTTAGCGGATTGTTACACCTGCACATTTGTGTTTTTTCCGTCAATAAGAGTCTGCATAATTTATCATTCAGTTCTATTTTCAGTTGAGCGGATTTGGTGTGAGATTTAATGCATGCAAATGGTGGAAAACTGATGGACACGGTGTTTGTCAAAAAATGAAGTTATGCGCTATTTTCTTCTTTGCTCCCGTTATGATCTTTGTTGTTGATAGAGATTCAGTGAATTTGCAGGTGTTTTGTACACTTGATCTATTTGTGTTTTGTAACATCATTCCCTTTAGAGATTCGTCCGGGTTATCTTTAGAAGGATGCAGTGTATCATAAAATCTATGATGTGACAAGCCGCAATATGTCATGTAAAGCTGTACTAAACATAATTCATGAAAAATAGAGATTCAATTTCTTTTAGCTTCAAGATTTAAATTGTATTGGTCAACACCTGCATTCGTGCACAATTACTAGTATGTATATATGTACACCTAAACAAGGCTGCCTCTAGGACATTCAAGGCCCCACTGCAGAATGCAAATGGGGCTCTAGACTTGAAAAAATCAGACAACAATAATAAATACTCCCTCCGATCTATAATACTTGTCATTGAAACGGATGTATCTAGTACTAAAACATGTCTAGATACATCCGTTTCTAGGACAAGTAATATGGATCAGAGGGAGTAACTAGAACACATGTTCACTTTATTATATAACTTTAATATGTGTTTTTTCTAAGAATATATGAAAATATATTTAGCTCAATTTGATACGAAATATGTATTTTTTGCCCCAATTCGAATCTTAATTCCACTAAAGAAACAGACGCACCTCATGTTCTATTCCCTCCGGCCCAAATTAATGGCCACGGGTGCAGTTCAATTCAAATATTACAAAAAAACCTAGACCATATCTAAATCGTTCAAATTAGCCTAAATTCAAAATTAAACTTTGGCAAATCCCTGGCGATCCCCGGCGTCCTCCCGCGATCACCCGCCCACGATCCCCAGCGTCGCCCCGCGAACACTAGCGCCCGTGATCCCCATCCCCACGCGTCTTCTTCAGGGGAGTAGGACAATCGCTAGCTCTACCTCCTGTCCCCGTCGTCGTCCTCGGGGAGAGTTGTCGCCGTCCCCGTCTCTGTTGATCTCGCCTCCGTCGACCCCGCCTCCATCCTCCCGCGGCAGGTCCCATGGGCGCCAGGTCGTTGTCCTCCCTTGTGCGCCAGGTCGCCGTCCTCCCGCGCCAGTTCCGTAAGACGCGACCCCGCGCTAGCTCCCATACATGTTCTTCCAACTCCGCTTGATGGGCTCCCGCCGGCCGGCTCCAAGATCCCTCGTGCGGTGGCACTCTTCCGCTAGTGGAGGAATCCCTCCACAGACAAACTATAGGGTTTCCGTAGCAGATAACAGTCAAAGTGATTAGAGTTCCGTGGGCATAGCCTCACACGGTGTCTTCCTTTATATAATGATCAGCGTTACAATGGTACAATACTGTACAAATACATGACAGACTAATATACATACTAGACCTATTTTAACACTCCCTCTCAATCTGAACTTCTATTCTGTACAAGATTCAGATTGGTCTTGAAATGGTCTAGCATCTATCGGGTGGCTGGTTTAGTGAAGACATCAGCCAACTGATCATCGGAAGAAATAAACCTGACCTGAAGAGCTCCAGCGGCCACACGCTCTCGCACAAAATGAAAATCTATCTCAATGTGTTTTGTTCTTGCATGGAAGACTGGATTGGCTGTCAGGTATGTAGCCCCTAAATTATCGCACCAGAAGATAGAGGTGCGCTGCTGGGAGATCCCTAACTCCTTGAGTAGCGAATCTACCCAAATAGCTTCGGCTAGTCCATTTGCCAAAGCTTTATATTCTTCCTCGGTACTAGACCTCGAGATAGTAGGCTGCTTCTTGAAACTCCAAGAGATGAGGTTCCGTCCAACAAATACTGCGAAACCTCATGTGGATCGACGATCATCAACACAATCTGCCCAGTCAGCATCAGTAAAAATGCTTATGCTAGTGGTGGCAGATTTACGAAAATGGAGCCATGTACTCAGTGTTCCCTTCACATATCGGAAAATGCGCTTCACCGCTTCCCAATGAACATCGGTGGGCTGTGAGAGAAACTGGCAAACCTTATTCATCGCAAAGGACAAATCTGGACGAGTGAGAGTCAAGTACTGCAGGCCTCCAACAACACTTCAATACCGGAAAGAGTCATCAGCATCAAGTGGAGTACCAGACTCACGAGATAAGCGATCTCCTATTGCCAACAGTGTAGAAGTAGGTCTACAATTCTCCATACTCATACGGTGCAAAAGATCCAGTGCATACTTCCATTGAGTGAGTGTCAGACCCCCTGAATTGTAGGACGCTTCTAATCCCAAAAAATACTCCAGTGTACCAAGATCCTTGATAGGAAACTGAGCAGACAACTGACGAACCAGACCATCAACTGCTATTGGAGTGGAACCAACAATAACAATATCATCAACATATACCAGCATATATATGTGAATACCTTTCTAGAGAAAGTGAACAGGGAGGTGTCAGCCGTGGAGGAGCGAAAACCAAGCTCGGCCAGGAGGGCGCTGAGCCGCGCATACCAGGCGTGGGGAGACTGCTTCAGACCATAAAGGGCTCGTTGCAACTTGCAGACATGTGAGGGTTAACTATCATCCTCGAAGCCAGGTGGCTGCTGCATGCAGACATCCTTAGTGAGAAAACCATGGAGGAAAGCATTACTAACATCAACTTGTTGAAGAGTCCATCCGCGTGAGACAGCAAGAGAGAGAACCGGGCGAACAGTCGCCGGTTTGACGACATGACTGAAGGTGTCGTCATAGTCAATGCCGTGCTACTGAGTACAACCGCGAGCGACAAGGCGTGCTTTGTACTTGTCCACAGAGCCATCCGGACGATGCTTGGTCTTGAACACCACTTGCTACCAACAATGTTGACACGAGGAGGGCGAGGAACAAGGACCCAAGTCTTGGTGTGATGAAGAGCAGCAATCTCGTCTGCCATCACTGCACGTCACACGGTCTCGTGGAGAGCATCGCGATGAGACACCGGTGTAGCAAGAAAGGCACGGCGTCCCGGATCATAACGCACTGTGCCATCGGTAAACTGCTTCTCGCGACGCGTGTTATCCCGCGCACGAGTGACCATAGCATGGCCATGCTTAGCTGAGGGCGTCGCGGTTGAAGAGACAGGGCTCTGAATAGGAGGCGACGCGGGCTGAGCAGAGATGGGCGAGACATCGCCTGTGAGAGGGACGGAGCCGTAGGGCTGGGATGGAGCAAGCGAGGCACTGGGCGGCCCAGGAGAGGAAGCCGGGCCACTGGTGCGCGCGGCACGGGGCGACGACGGAGGCATCGCGGGACCGGGCGTCCTCGAGTCGCGTGCGCCATGCACGTCGATCGTAGGCGCATGTCGTGCGCCATGCACGTCGATCACGGGCGCGCGGTCATCGTCGGTCGCTGGAGGTTCCTGTAGCACGATAGGAAAACTGCCTATGGTAGGCACGTTAGTGGACAAATAAGACAGGTCATAGTTTCCCATAGTAGTACTCGTAACCGGTTCATCAGAAGGAAACGATAGAGCATCTTCAAGAGTGGAGACATCGACCTGAACGCCAGGAGTGACGTAGGGAAAAACAGACTCATCAAAGACGACATCACGAGAAATATAAATATGTCCCGTGGAGCGATCCAAGCACTTGCAACCCTTATGCATCGGACTGTACCCTAGGAAAATACACATAGTGGAACGGAAAGAGAGCTTATGTGTGTTGTACTTGCGCAGCTAGGCCAACATGCGCAACCAAAGGTGCGGAGAAAACTATAGTGGGTTGCACCTTGAGAAGCCGATGAACGGGGGTGTCCTGTTGCAAAATAGGAGTGGATATACGGTTTATGAGGTAGCAGACGGTCAGGAAAGCTTCATCCCAATAACAAAGTGGGAGAGAGGAGTGCGTCAGGAGCGCGAGACCTGTTTCTACCAAGTGGCAATGCTTGCGTTTGGCAATCCCATTTTGCTGCGAGGTATGAGGACACGACACGCGATGAGAGATGCCCGTGCGCTGAAAATAGCGATGCAACTTATGGTACTCGCCACCCCAATCGGACTGAACAACTTTGATTTTAGTGTTTAGCTGATGCTCAATGTGTGACTGAAACTCATAAAAGACATGCTCAACATCCAACTTGTTTTTTAGAAGATAAATCCAGGTAAAACGAGAGTAATCATCGACAAAGCTAACATAATACTTATACCTGCCCGAAGATGCAATGGCAGGGCCCCAAACATCAGAATGAATCAAATCAAGAGGCATAGTAGAAACACGATGGGAAGTATTATAAGGCAATTGGCGACTCTTAGCACGCTGACAAGCATCACAAATAGAAGTATGATTATTGGAAGAACACACAATCGTTTTGGCGAACAATAGTTTGCACGACATTATTGGTGGGGTGGCCAAGCCTATGATGCCACTTCGAAGAGGTGGTTTTGACGCTGGAGGACGCCTAGCGAGACGCCGATGACACGCGACTGAACGGGATGGAGTAGAGAACGCCATGACTTCTACCACGAAGGAGAGCACGCGTCGTGGCCTGATACATCGTAAACGTATCTATAATTTTTGATGTTCCATGCTTGTTTTATATCAACTTTCTTATGTTTTGTTTACACTTTGAGGTATTTTTATACATTTTCTGGAACTAACCTGTTAACAAGATGCCGCAGTACCAGCTGCCTGTTTTCTGTTATTTTTGGTTTTAGAAAATCTAGTAAGGAAATATTCTCAGAATTGGACGGGACAAAAGCCAAAGTCAATATTTTACCAGAAGGAACACGGAGTCTGAAGGGCGGCAGAAGTGGGGCCACGAGGTGGCCACACCTAGGGCTAGCGCGACCACCCCTAGGGCACGCCGCCCCATGGTGTGGGCCCCTCGGGCGCCCACCAACCTTTCCCCTTCGCCAATAAAAGTACCCCGATGCAGAAACCCTAAGGACCCGATCAAAAATCCACGAAAGAGTCTACAGCCGCCGCCATCTCCATCCCTCGATCGAGGGGATCCGAAGCTCTTCCCGGCACCCTGCCGGAGGGAGAGATCATCCCGGAGGCCTTCTTCATCACCATGCTAGCCTCCGGAGTGATGCATGAGTAGTTCGTCCTTGGACTATGGGTCCATACAGTAGCTAGATGGTTGGTTCTCCTCCTTTGTGTTAGCATGTTTAGATCTTGTGAGCTCCGTTCATGATCAAGATCATCTATTTGTAATCCTATATGTTCTGTTTGCGAGGATCCGATGGATATTGAGATACTATGTCAGATTGATTATTGATTCTATCATGTTTATGTTATTTGTGATCTTGCATGCTCTGCGTTGCT
This sequence comes from Avena sativa, assembly GCA_916181665.1. Taxonomy (NCBI): domain Eukaryota; kingdom Viridiplantae; phylum Streptophyta; class Magnoliopsida; order Poales; family Poaceae; genus Avena; species Avena sativa. Next base: position 617,659,142 of record OV702288.1, on the reverse strand, counting down.
AGTAGGTATCTTGGCCAAGTAGATGCCTATAACTCCAAGAGGGAGTATTTATGCTCAATAGTAGGTTCATGCCTCTAGTAATCTGGGGAAGTGACAGAGATCTCTAAGGTTGTAGATGTGTTGTTGCTACTAGGGAGAAAACAACAATCCTTTATCCATGGGGAAATTGTATTGTTTACTTTACACACTTTGCTTAATGCAATTATCTGTTGCTTGCAACTTAATACTGGAAGGGTATCAGATGATAACCTGAAGGTGGATTATTAGTCATAGATGCAGTTGGATTACGGTCTATGTATTATGTTGTAATGCCCAATCAAATCTCGTAGGAGTCAAGATGTCTAGTATATGCATTGTTATGCTTTCTCAATCTGTCAATTGCTCCGCTGTAATTTGTTCACCCAACATGCTGTTTATCTTAAGGAGAAACACCTCTAGTGAACTGTGGACCCCAGTCCATTCCTTTACCATTAATATACCATCTACTCTTTACCGTTTACTGTTTACTTTCTGTAAGCAATTACTATCTTCCACACTATACGTTTAATCCTTTGTTTACAGCAAAACCAGTGAGATTGACAACCTCACTATAAGTTGGGGCAAAGTTCTGTGGTTGTGTTGTGCAGGATTCCAAGTTGCTAGCAACACCTTGGAGTTGTTTCCTTACTCCTACTGGTTCGATAACCTTCGTTTCATAACTGAGGGAAACTTGCTACTCTGCTCATCATGCCTTCCACTTGGGGTTCCCAACGAGCTCTACATATCTTGAGCCATCAAGCACTTTTCTGGCGCTGTTGCCGTCGAGTTAAGGACAACTTCAATCTCTTACTCCTCGTCAATCACTTTTCAGGGAGAAAGAAGATTCTTGCAAGGGGAGTCCCTCACAACCAATCTTTTTACTTTATTATTGTTCTGCTTAGTTTCTCTACTTTATTTTGTTTGCTTCCTTTTATCGAAAATACAAAAAAGTTAGTTCCTACTATAGTTGTTATTTTTGTTGGTGTGTTATTGTCTTGCTTTATCATGCTTTCTATCAATGGTTGGTTTCTTTGAAACTAGATCTTATTGGCAAGGTGGGTTCACGAAAGAACAAAAATATTATGAGGAACACCGCTTGTCACAAAAAGGGAAACACTTATGGGAACAAATTAATAAATTGTATACCATTTCTATAAACGTGTGCTCTACTTATAATGTTACTTATTGCTTTGATAAATCTCGTGTTGCTGTAGGAGGTATAAACACCTCCCTTTTCAATGTGAGTATAATGATAATGTTACAATATCTTCTTATATTAAGGGAAATTATGACTTTTATGATGTGGAACAAATTTAAGAATTTATTGCTTGGAAGGGTGCATTTGAACTTGCTTATTTTCTTGAAAATACTGATGATGCACCTTATAAATATGAGGTTTATGATATACTTAAATTTTGCTTTGATAATTACAAGGAAGAAAATGGCTATATTCTTAAATATCTTAATAGATGCTCTCCACCAACAGAAGAGACTAATGCCTTGCAGGAGCCTATGGAACAAAAAATTGCTGAAACTGGAAGCTCATTGGATGAAAATGAGGTGGAGAGTGATGATCAAGAGGAGTAAGAATGGAGCAGCTACCCATGTCTACCTCCCAATAAGAGTAACTCTTTAACTAATACCTTATTTGATCGCCCTCCATGCTTACCAAAGGAGGATGAGTGTGATATTTATATTCTTGAGTTTGTTCATGATGCTAGTGAAAATCATTACGAGAGAGGAAAATATGGTTGTTGGAATTCTCATGTTACTAAAACACCTCTCTTTATATTGAAAGTTCCAAAGTTGCTCTTGTTTTATCTACCCATTCTTGTTACTATGTGCTTCTTTGATTTATTTTCTTACAAGATTCCTATGCATAGGAAGTGGGTTAGACTTAAATGTGTATCATATTTGATCCTTGATTCTCTCTTTTGCTTCAATTCATATTTCTTATGTGAGCATCTTCTCAAATTACTGAGCCTAGCTCAAAGGCGTTAAAGAAAAGCACAATTGGGAGATAACCTAAATTATTTTTACTTTTAGTAAGTTTTTCTTTTGTTGAGTATTGGAAGTTATTGCCTCAGTAATAACCTCTCCTTATCCTTTTTGTGTGGTTTTTGTGCCAAGAATAACCTCTAATGAGAGAGAAGTAAGACTTGGGAAAGTTGTTGTCCCGAAACAGATTTTTGTGCTTCATTATAAAAACTCGTGAAAATTCCCTGTATGTCTGATTGAGATGTAATTTTCTGTGCTTATGCCCCAGGTTATTATCTAACTTTCATTAGTTTAGCACTTTTCGATTTGAGCAACAGAAGGTCTTCTACAAAATCGGTTTTTACCTACTGGTCTGTTTTGACAGATTTCTGCCACTATTTGCATTTGCCTCTTAATCTCTTTCTCTTTGAGTTCTCTTTGATCACTTGACCTTTTAGAAGGAATTGCTATATAGCTTATGTTTTAATGGAAGTTTTACTTGTGTTGAAACTAAACTCAAAGACTTATTATCTTGAATACACTAATGTTGCTAATGAAGATTGTGTGAAATTTTGTATGCAGGAAATTTTCAAGTGTAGGGAAGAATAATGTGATGAGATGAAGTATGGACAAAAGCTCAAGCTTGGGGATGCCACCCATATCACTCCAAGAAATATTCAAGAGGTACAAGCATCAAATCTTAGGGATGCCCAAGGCATCCCCTTCTTCATCAATAAAAATTCCAGGTTTTCTTCTAAAACACTTCATTTTATGTTTCATGCAAGATTGTGTTGTTCTTGGAGCATCTTTGTTTTTGTTTTTAGTTTTATTTTGTTTGGTTTGCTTAAATAAATTGGTTGGACCCCGCATTCATATGTTGGTTCAAATAAGTTGATTGGTGTTGGAAAAGAGTAGGAAGCTTCATGCTTATAAGTGGTACAAAAGGAGCTTGTTTTGACTATGGCCTAGACTTTATCATGTCATGTTTGATGTTGCTTTGACCTTATGCTTAGTGATTATTGTTGTAGCATGACTTGTTCCAAACAATTGAGATTGGCTAATGTGCCTAAATAATCATGCATTGTTTTAGCATACAAAACCATAATATTGTGGTATTCTCCTTTGATGTTTTATTTGGGTTGACTTGGCACATGCTTACACCATGTTAAGACTATGAACCAGTCACCTTAGCCTCTATGACCATTTAGTTTTTGACTTGTAATATCACTTTATGCTTTAATTAATAATGTTTTGTCGCTTTGCATGATTATGGCAATTATTGCTCTCTTAGTTGGTCGCTCCCAGTCTTTTGCTAGCCTCCACCTGTACCACGTATGAGTTCCACTCATGCATCCAACCTCCAAGAAAACCAAGTTATTCCAAAGAGTCCACTATAAATTCCTATGCATGGTGTATTACACCATTCCAAGTATATTCATGTTTTTATCTATCTTCCAAATTAAACTTTTGTTATGTGAAAATTAGTGATTAAAGCTCTCACAAACTTGATGGCACACTTTATTTTCTTGCACTTAATAAACTTGAACCATTGTGTCCATCTATGTTGCTTATATGCTTGCACTTTATAAGTTGTGAATTAGTAGAACCATGATACCATGGGGAACGCTTTCAACATTGCACTTATTATTCAGTTGATATCATGTTCTTTTGTTTATGGATCCCGGTGGTGTGAAATAAAAGGGGAGCTTGTAAGCTCATGGAGTTTGTATGTGTGTTAGAAAAACGCCTGGGCGGCCAGCCTAAGCCATGCCTAATCATGGTGGAAACTTGTAGCATAACCATAGTGAGCATTCTGTGAAGCATCCTCAATAAAAACCTATGCAAATAGCAAATAAAAAGATCGCTGAGATGCTCATTGTCTGTTGCCTTGTCATTTTGATATGGGAAAGCTCATGTGTCATGGGGCAAGGGGTACCCCGTTGGCGGTTATCCATGATACACATGTACTTACAATGACAAGAACTTACTTGTGACTAAAGTTGAGTAGCATGAGGTTCGGTACTCATAAGAAAGGGGCATGAGATTTTCAACTTATAACTTGTCAAGCATATCCTCATATTTGTGTTACTTTAACCTTAATCACCTCAAGATGCTTATGATAGGGGCAATGAGAGATGAAAGCTAATAAGTACCATGATTTTTGGAAGCTCTTTATGAAACTTGAAATCCCTTCTTCCCTTTGTGAAGGGCCTTTCTTTTTACTATTATGTTGAGTCTCCACCTTCTATATTTATGCAGCAATTGAGAGAGCATAGTGGTCATTCTTAGTTTAATGTGCATTGTCCCAAAACTTGTTGATTGATTCATAACTTTGATATTGCTTGTTCTTAAATTATTTGTATCTAGTCACCCTTATGAACTTTGAAGGTGTCCTATGCATTTATGTTTTGCTATACCATGAGGGACAAGCTGAATACCACTCTTATTATGTTTTCTATATGTGAAACAAACAAACGTCTTTTGATGCATTGTTATTCATGATCTTTTGTTTATACCTTTTCATGTTACAACATAGTTGCTATGTCTTATTGTTAGAACTCTATCTTTCATGCTCATGTTTAGAGTACTTTGATCCCAGCTATCAATGCTTTTCAAATACCTTGATCAAGATTGTGATGGTGCATGTCACCTCAAAAATTATTATTTTTATCACTTACCTACTCGAGGACGATCAGGAGTTAAGCTTGGGGATGCTTGATACGTCGTAAACGTATCTATAATTTTTGTTGCTCCATACTTGTTTTATATCAACTTTCTTATGTTTTGTTTACACTTTGAGGTATTTAATACATTTTATGGAACTAACCTATTAACAAGATGCCGCAGTGCCAGTTGCCTGTTTTCTGCTGTTTTTGGTTTCAGAAAAGTAGTAAGGAAATATTCTCGGAATTGGATGGGACAAAAGCCAAAGTCAATATTTTACCAGAAGGAACACGGAGTCTGAAGAGCAGCCAAAGTGGGGCCACGAGGTGGCCACCCCTAGGGCTGGCGCGGCCACCCCTAGGGCTCACCACCCCATGGTGTGGGCCCCTTGGGCGCCCACTGACCTTTCCCCTTTGCCTATAAAATTACCCTGATGCAGAAACCCTAAGGACCCTATAAAAAAACCACGAGAGTCTGTAGCCGCCGCCATCTCCATCCCTAGATCGGGGGGATCTGAAGCTCTTCCCGGCACCCTGCCGGTGGGGAGAGATCATCCCGGAGGCCTTCTTCATCACCATGCCAGCCTCCGGAGTGATGCGTGAGTAGTTCGTCCTTGGACTATAGGTCCATACAGTAGCTAGATGGTTGGTTCTCCTCCTTTGTGCTATCATGTTTAGATCTTGTGAGATCCGTTCATGATCAAGATCATCTATTTGTAATCGTATATGTTGTGTTTGCGGGGATCCGATGGATATTGAGATACTATGTTAGATTGATTATTGATTCTATCATGTCTATGTTATTTGTGATCTTGCATGCTCCCTGTTGCTAGTAGCTATCTGGGCCAAGTAGATGCTTGTAACTCCAAGAGGGAGTATTTATGCTCGATAGTAGGTTCATGCCTCTAGTAATATAGGGAAGTGACAGAAATCTCTAAGGTTGTAGATGTGATGTTGCTACTAGGGAGAAAACAACAATCCTTTGTCCATGGGGCAATTGTATTGTTTACTTTACACATTTTTCTTAATGCAATTATCTGTTGCTTGCAACTTAATACTAGAAGGGGTTCGGATGATAACTTGAAGTGGATTATTAGTCGTAGATGCAGTTGGATTACGGTCTATGTATTATGTTGTAATGCTCAATCAAATCTCGTAGGAGTCAAGATGTCTAGTATATGCATTATTATGCTTTCTCAATCTATCAATTGCCCCCCTGTAATTTGTTCACCCAACATGCTATATATCTTAACGAGAAACACCTCTAGTGAACTGTGGACTCCAGTCCATTCCTTTACCATTAATATACCATCGACTGTTTATCGTTTACTGTTTACTTTCTGCAAGCAATTACTATCTTCCACACTATACGTTTAATCCTTTGTTTACAGCAAAACAAGTGAGATTGACAACCTCACTGTAAGTTCTATGGTTGTGTTGTGCAGGATTCCAAGTTGCTAACAACACCGTGGAGTTGTTTCCTTACTCCTACTGGTTCGATAACCTTGGTTTCATAACTGAGGGAAACTTGCTATTGTGCTCATCATACCTTCCTCTTGGGGTTCCCAATGAGCTCTACATATCTTGAGCCATCATGGCCTTGTCCTTAACAAGGAAAAAAGCACGATGAAATTCGACAAAAACATCATTGTCACATACTAGACGATAAACGGAGAGAAGATGCTTGCTAATATGCAGAACATGAAGGATATTTTTCAAGTGGAGAGATGAACTGGGTAAATACGAGTTACCAATATGGGCAATAGACAAACCTGCACCATTAACCACTTGAACGTGATCCTTCCCGCCATAGCGATCGTGGACGTGGAGACGCTCGAGATCACTCGGCAGATGATTTGTTGCCCCTGAGTCCATGACCTAGCTAGCCGTGCTCGTGAGAGGAGGCGGAGGTCGAGGCGGCATTGCCGAGGCACTAGTTTTCGTAGTCGTAGCGCCTGCAGCAGTCCACCGCCTTATGCCCCCAGTATCGGCAAATCTGGCACTGGGGACGATTATTACGACGGTTGCGGTTGTTACCATTGTTGCCTCCTCCATTGTGTTTGTTGTTACCACCGTTGCCGTCGTTGAGACGATGACCTTGCCCCCCCGAGCCCTGGCCATAGCCGGGTTGTCCCTGTGGAGCTCCATCCACAGGATGACCGCCACTTGGGCGGTTGGCATCGTACACGCGACCGGGATTGTTTTGGATGACCGGCCGTGACGCGTTGTTAGACGAGGATGACCAATCATCGGGCTCTGATTGCGTCTTCTGAAGGGCCTCATAGCTGACAATGTTGGCATAGAACATGGCAAGCGAGATCAGAGCACTTGCAAAGTTCATGGAGGCGATGCTGACTCGTGTACTAACGAGCTTGTTGGGGAACCCCAAGAGGAAGGTATGATGAGCACAGAAGTAAGTTTCCCTCAGTTATGAAACCAAGGTTATCAATCCAGTAGGAGCAAGGAAACACCCCAAAGGTGTAGCTAGCTGAACTTTGGCAGGGCGCACTACCGGTGCCAGCAGCAACGTGGAGACCTGCACAACACAACCACAGAACTCTGTCCCCAACTTGCGATGAGGCTGTCAATCTCACCGGTTTTGCTGAAAACAAAGGATTAAACGTATCGAGTGGAAGAAAGTAATAGTTTGCAGAAAGTAAACACAAAGCAGTAAACAGTTGATTATAGTTTGATAGTAAAAGAAAGGACCGGGGTCCATAGTTCACTAGAGGTGGCTCTCCTTAAGATAAATAACATATTGGGTGAACAAATTACAGCGAGGCAATTGACAAACATCGAGAAAGCATACAAGCATATACTAATCATCTTGACTCCTTTGAGATTCGATTGGGCATTACAACATTATACATAGACCGCCATCCAATTGCATCTATGACTAATAATCCACCTTCAGGTTATCATCTGAACCCCCTCCAGTATTAAGTTGCAAGCAACGGATAATTGTATTACGAATTGCGTGTAAAGTAAACAATACGATTGTTCTATGAACAAAGGATTGTTGTTTTCTCCCTAGTAGCAACAACACATCTAGTACCTTAGAGATTTCTATCACTTCCCCAGATTACCAGAGGCATGAACCCACTATCGAGCATAAATACTAACTCTTGGAGTTTCTAGCATCTACTTGGCCAAGATAGCTACTAACAACGGAAAGCATGAAAGATCACAAATAACAAAGACATGATAGAATAAATAATCAGTCTGAAATAGCATCTCAATATCCATCGGATCCCCGCAAACACAACATGCAGAATTACAAATACATGATCTTGATCATGAACGGAGCTCACAAGATCTAAACATGATAACACAAAGGAGGAGAACCAGCCATCTAGCTACCACATGGACCCGTAGTACAGAGATGAACTACTCACGCATCACACCGGAGGCTTGCATGATGATGAAGAAGGCCTCCAGGGTGAATTCCCCTCTCTGATAGGGTGCCGGAAGAGCTTCAGATCCCTCCCGATCTAGGGATGGAGATGACGGCGGCTACAGACTCTTTCGTGGATTTTTGATCCGGTACTTAGGGTTCCGTTTCAGAGGCAACTTATAGGCGGAAGGAGAGGCCGAGGGGGTGCCTGGGGTGGCTAGACCACCCTCTGGCACGGGCCAGGCCTGGCCACGCGGCCAGGTGGTGTGGCCGGGCCCCAGCCCCTCTCCGTCTCGTATGCTGGCTCTAGGTGTCCCTCGGTGAAAAACTGACTTTGGATTTTGTCGCGTCCAATTCCGAGAATATTCATTTTCTGACTTTCCTGGAACCAAAAACAGCAGAAAACAGGCAGCTGGTACTATGCTCTTGTTAATATGTTAGTCCAAGAAATCACATGAAAAGCACTCCAAAGTGTGGACAAAACATAAGAAAGTAGATAAAACCAAACATGGAACATCAAAAATTATGGATACGTTAGCAACGTATCAGGCGGCGATTAGATTAAACGCCGAGCTGAGACCGGTCATCATGTAGTCGATGATGTCATTGTCGCTTAGCGAAGAGCCAGCGGCTACCATCGCATCCGCAAGGGTCTTCACCTACTACAAATAGGCAGCGGCAGGCCCGTCGCCCTTCCTCAGTACCACAATCTGGCAAAAATGGAGTGAATGCCCCCCATGCCGCAGCTGTAGAGGTGCAGCCGATGAGCTGGCCCAAGATCTCCTCGGACATGGACGAAAGAATATGGCCGAGGACCTTCTGGTCCAAGGTCCACCACTGGGCGTACTCGGGATTGGCCACCATGACGGTAGCGTCGCATGTCCCCTGTTGGATGGTCTTGGGGGGTGCCTGAAATGAGCTATCGAGGAAGCCATGGAGGCGGGCTCTAGCGAAGTTGGGGATGGAGAGGGCCTTCCAGAGCATGAAGTTGCTGCCGGTGAGGCGAACAACGATGGAGGGGTTGGTGAGGGTGGTGGAGGAAGCGGACGGGGATCGACGATCGGGCCCGAGACGATGGTGGAGGAGGAGCTCGGGGCGGTGGCGATCGTGAGGGTTGAGGAGGTGGTCATCATGGTGGCGGTGGCGAGGGATCGTGGCGGCGGCGGTGGAAGGCAGCTCGCTAGGGTTTCAAGCGACAACGACGGAAGGAGGAGCTTGAGGCTCTTATACTAAGTCAAAGTGATTAGGGTCCCGTGGGCATAGCCTCACACAGTGTCTTCCTTTATATAATGATCAGCGTTACAGTGGTGCAATACTGTACAAATACATGACAGACTAATATACATACTAGACCTATTTTAATAATAACAAAAATTTAACTACGCGGAACATCCTGAATGCCCAAGGATGTATCTAGAAGTAATCCAGTAATGGAGGAAGATATCGATAACGTACACTTGAAGACCGAGAGAGTGGTATGTGATACATTGCAAATGTATCTATATTTTTTGATGTTCCATGCTTGGTTTTATCTACTTTCTTGTGTTTTGTCCACACTTTGGAGTACTTTTCATATGATTTCTTGGACTAACCTATTAACAAGAGCCATAGTGCCAGCTGCCTATTTTCTGTTGTTTTTGGTTCCAGGAAAGTCAAAAAATGAATATTCTCGGAATTGGACTGGACAAAAGCCAAAGTGCCTGTTTTTCTGGAAGACATATGATGCCAGAATACGAGACGGAGAAGAGCTGGGGGACGACCACACCACCTGGCCGCGCGGCCAGGCCTGGTCCGCGCCAGGGGGTGGTCTGGCTGACCCCAACACCCCCTCGGCCTCTCCTTCCGCCTATATATTGCCCTGAGGACCAAAACCCTAAGTACCCGATAAAAAATCCATGAAAGAGTCTGTAGCCACCGTCATCTCCATCCCTAGATCGGGAGGGATCTGAAGCTCTTCCGGCACCCTGCCGGAGAGGGGAATTCACCCTGGAGGCCTTCTTCATCACCATGCAAGCCTCTGGTGTGATGCGTGAGTAGTTCATCTCTGGACTACGGGTCCATGTAGTAGCTAGATGGCTGGTTCTCCTCCTTTGTGCTTTCATATCTAGATCTTGTGAGCTCCGTTCATGATCAAGATCATCTATTTGTAATTCTGCATGTTATGTTTGTGGGGATCCGATGGATATTGATATGCTATTTCAGATTGATTATTGATTCTATCATGTCTTTGTTATTTGTGATCTTGCATGCTTTCCGTTGTTAGTAGCTATCTTGGCCAAGTAGATGCTAGCAACTCCAAGAGTTAGTATTTATGCTCGATAGTGGGTTCATGCCTCTGGTAATCTGGGGAAGTGACAGAAATATCTAAGGTACTAGATGTGCTGTTCTACTAGGGAGAAAACAACAATCCTTTGTTCATAAAACAATCGTATTGTTTACTTTAGACGTAATTCGTAAAGCAATAATCTGTTGCTTGCAACTTAATACTGGAGGGGGTTCGGATGATAACCTGAAGGTGGATTATTAGTCATAGATGCAGTTGGATGGCGGTCTATGTATAATGTTGTAACGTCCAATCAAGTTCCAAAGGAGTCAAGATGATTAGTATATGCATGTATTGCTTTCTCGATGTTTGTCAATTGCCCCGCTGTAATTTGTTTACCCAGCATGTTATCTATCTTAAGGAGAGCCACCTCTAGTGAACTATGGACCCCGGTCCTTTCTTTTACATACAATCTATAAACTATTTACTGCTTTGTGTTTACTTTCTACAAACTATTACTTCCTTCCATTCGATACGTTTAATCCTTTGTTTTCAGCAAAATCGGTGAGATTGACAACCTCATCGCAAGTTGGGGGCAAAGTTCCATGGTTGTGTTGTGCAGGTCTCCACGTTGCTGCTGGCACCGGTAGTGTACCCTGCCAACGTTCAGCTAGCCACACCTTTGGGGTGTTTCCTTGCTCCTACTGGATTGATAACCTTGGTTTCTTACCGAGGGAAAACTTGCTGCTGTGCTCATCATACCTTCCTCTTGGGGTTCCCCAACGAGCTCGATATATTTGGGCCATCAATAGTATGCTCATGCAGGAGCGTGGATATAGTCGTACCGGTCCAACCTTAAGGTCGCAAAGCTCCTTGCATGTCACCCTTGTCCAGGTCCTTGTACGATGGCCTATTCGCTACAAGTGCAGCTCCCCCGAGTTATCACACACATACGATGCAATACAATGACTCCCGACCTCTTGATCCCTGTTGATGTTGTAGAAGTAGACCTCCTGGCTAGAATCCCTACAGCGCAACGGCGTGCCGCAGAAGAGAGCGCCTTGCATGTATAGTCCAGACTTGGGACCACACACTAGAAGAGGCAACTTTAGAAAGAGAGAGAGTATTCCAACCAACGGGAATAACTCAATTATTGTGTGTTTAATCCCACTTATAGGCACCTCCTTATATAGGCTAAGGGAGGTGTGCCCTCCCTCTTAGGTGCCCCATATGGGACTAAAGTTAAAGGAAAAGGCAACACAAAAATTCCAGCCAGATGGGCTGATTTTACTCAGGCCAACAAGCAAAGGCAATGGCTGGTGGCATCCAGGCAGACCTGGGTGGGCCGACTAGCGGCAGCCCGTGGCCCAGCGTGTGCTCGCGTGGGCCTTAGTGCCCCGACGACCCAACGCTAGGCATAGGGGAGGCGACCCAAGGTGGGTCGGCTCTGGGCGCACGCGACCCAGTAGGTGCGCCAGTTCCCCGCAAGCTGTCCTAGGCCGGGTCGAGTTGGCCGCTCATTGCCCTGCCGCGTGCCGCCCCGTGCGGCAGCTATTATCTGCCACCCACGTGGGCCTGGGCTGGTCAAACCAGTCCATTGACTTTTTCCTTTTTCCTGTTTTTCTGCAGCATTTTTTTGGTCAAATCCCTCCGGGGTTTTGGCCTAATAAGAAACTTGACTTTATAAATCTCAATTTAAATATTATTTAGAATATATTAATTCACAATTAACATATAATAAATGTATATTTAAATTCTCATTTATCTGAAACTCCTTTCAGTCTTTTTACTTCTTCCTTTCTTCGAACAACTTCGGATCTCCCCAGAACAATTCTGGTTTCTCTCTCTTTCAGGATTCCTTTTTACAAGTATATCTCCAAGCGTCGGAATGCCCTTAAGCGTGTTTCCCTACGGTTCGGGAATGCTATAGACATGATCCATATCAATGATCAATAGAGGGACCGGGATGCCCATGTGACCCCTATGCACTCCACGAATCTCCATCACGTTGAACCTGAAACGATATATCCAATTCCCTTGATCATAATATAAGACTTGTTCGAGATTTGATCATCGGTATCATGATACCTTGTTCAATCTCGTTTCCAACAAGTATTGTTTTACTCGTTCTCGTGAAATATCATCCCCATGACCTAGTCATGTGTTGCGCAACATGGATGTAATTCATCGAGTATGCCCGGTTGTATCTTCCTATCACACAGGAGAACAATTCCTGATCTTGAAGCATATTGCCTCTACATGCTCCTTCAGATACCCAACATGCACCTTTATGGTCACCCTATCATGATATGACGGTTGATACAGTCGAAGCATCCTCCGGTAATAGTGATTTATATGATCTCACGGTCTATGGATTAGGACAATCTGTTTTTGACAATTGCAACATGAACCAAGTGACATGATCGTGTTGCAAAAATCATTGGTGGTAAATGTCCATCACATCATTCCAGATGATAATTGTTAGTGACTTTTGTTTAGCCCATGATCAGGAAACCTTGATCATCGTCTGCCCAATAAACTAGTTGAATAGAGGCTACTAGGGACTTGGGTTTGTTTGTATACCACACATGTATCAATGTTTCTACTTGATACAATTATAGCATGATATAAAACTATTATGAACTAATGAGATATGACAATAATACCCTCTTATTATTTGCCAGGCATATCGCCTTCACAAACTCCCCTATGTGTTTTTCCAACTCCGCTCGTCGGGCTCCCGCCGGTCGGCCGGCAGGCTCCGCGCTCCCTCCTACAGCCTGCGTTAGGCTCACTCCAATGGCCAGCCTCCTTGATCTAACATCTCCACCATGTCCGTGTTATGGCCACAACTCTTGACTAGGTGATCGATGCTTAGCAATCAGAGAATATTTAGAGAAGATAGGGACAACTCAGGTAACATTCAGAGAAGATTGAAAACATTGAAACATCAGATGACTTAAGATGCATCAAGAAGCTGTATAAATGCATTTTATTGAAATGCAGAGCATGTTAAACTGCATAAGGAAATGCTCTTTGCATCTCTTGATCCATGTTGGTTTCTCTCTATGAGACTACAAGAAACTTCAGAATTCTCCTATAGTCCCTTGTTCCAAACTTGTGCAAGAACTGAAGCTTGCGCATCACAAGAATTCGTTGTAGTAGATATATCTTCTACTCATTGCTCATTGAACTTTGTGAATCTGCAATCAAAGATATATCTTCAACTCATTGCTCATTGCACTTTGCATGTCACAAGAATTCGTTGCAGTAGATATATATTCTACTCATATCTTCCAAGATCATCCACCAGGACATAAACTGTTTTGAAGTTCTTATGAACAGCAGGATGGGTCATGGAATGCATGTGACTCCTCGAATCACTTCGCTACCCAACAATGAGGCATTCGATAATATATTTCATGGCACTTATAATTTATGCAGATAAGTGTCTGCCACTAAGGAAAGTGCAGAGTTAGCGTCGATATGAAAACTTACCTTTAGTAGTTCCATGAGCAATAGAAAGCCTCTTCTTGAACTCTAGCCTTACAGTTGGAGAATGGCCATTGCCTATACAATGATGGCAAAAGGAAATAAAATATTAGCACTTCTAATGTAAGCACCCGTTGATCTTTTGCCTTCACATCTAGGTGCCTAGACAAATTTGAATCAAATTCTCTATCAAAAGAAAAAGAATCAAATGCCAAATTGTATAAATGGAATCAAATGGCAGGTTGTAAAATGACATTAATGTGCGAGTGTTGACTGATTGTAGACTTTTCCAAACGAACAATGCCATTCTTTAGTAATATTTTAGTGTAGTAAACATTTTAACTGCATCTTTTATTCATCCTATCACGACAACTTTCATAATCAAGCTACTATAGTCTATAAAGGTGAACCGTGAGTATAATACTAGTTCCCAAAACCTTTTGGGATATTAGGACACCTAGCGTCTCCAATCTCCACAAATTCTCATACAATATGAGAATGTGAATTTACTAATTTATAATCTATCATTTTGCAGCCAAAAACATTGTTTCAGATATCAAAATAGCTTCCACACATGATGGTCTCTGAAATAATTCTTCAAGCTCATAGATTTTCTTGATACTAAAATGACATTTTAAATATCTAGAATGATGGAGGCAAACTGTTACAAATAGGACCAATTTACCAGAAGATTTAATAGATAAAAGTAGTAGATAAAACATGTGGAATATTACATCCATGGATAATTTCACAGAAGAAACTATCCAAACAGATAGATAATAAACCAATACTATAACGAGAAGACTAGACAGATAATCTAGAAGACAGAGTATCTCGCAGGAAAACACGTACTGTCCAGAGGAGGGAGCAGATGAGTTGTTGTCGTTACTAGACATGTCGCCGAGGATGTCATCGACCTCTGGGAAGAAGTTGTCATCTGGAAAGATGTTGTCGGTGGCCAGAGCCTCCATGATGGTAGTCGCGCGGTAGCGCTCCCCAAAAACCTTATCGCCCTTCTCCCGTACAGGACTTGAAGTAGCGCAGTCTCGGAGGCCTACTATCCCAGCTCGTAGTGCATGTTGCAAGACGGGATGGGAAAGAACTGGTGGTCACTCAATACTCTGGAGGCGTTGGTTGTGTTGGTATGTTGTGCCGAGAGGAGCGACCTCTCTTATATAGGCACTGGAGGGAAAGGCGAACATCCAGTGCAGAAGCTCTCAGCTCGAGGCATTCCCGCAACACGCGGCATGCACGCGCATCATGATGAGGCGAGGCGTGGCGTGGCGCACGACGGTGGAGGAGGAGCGCGTGTGTAAGTCTCCCTCCTTCTCATCCTTTTACCAAATGATGGAAGAGCCCCCTTATAAGGTGGTAAAATCTTCCTTCAACTAGCAAAGTGGGACTAAATATTTGTCCCACCTCTTGCCATGCATGAATGGGCCAAGTGGTCCTCTAGGATTTCAGGAATTGTGGATTAAAGTAAATGGGCTGGGCTAATTTAGGCAAAATTCCAACAATCCCTCACCAGATCCTAGAGACACACAAAATTGCCTATGATTCCAAAGTACTTTTTTTATATACCTGTATTATAGTGGAGACTGTTAAATTGAACTTCCACCTAGACTATATGCTACACTAGTTCACAACTTGTACGGTGGACTATGCCTTGAACTGTAAGTTTGCTACAAATTTAGTTTCACATAGAGCCTTGATCGATACTAGGCAACCGCAGAACTTCCTGCAAGTGGAGCTTATGCGTCATACTCCGTGGCCTTTTATGAGTTTATTAGAAAGTACCCAACTCTCATAGACTATAACGTTTAACAATCAGACTCATATATGTGTGTTCTACAAAAGATGTTCTGTCGGACAACATCTCTACTTTAAAATAAGCCACTTAGAACACATTAAGATAAAAATCATCCTTCCTTGCAGACTAGAAGAGTATTGCATCTTCATGGAGTGGTATTATTCAAAAGTAAGGATACTCTTATCTTAGTTAACCAACAGCTTGTCTCCCAATTCTAATTCACGGGATCTCCAGTCACATAGATTGGGTTACCACTATGAGCAACTTAAATAGTGGGTTGATGGCTCTGAAATATAGCCATTTACGTCCACATTTAAAATGGATATTATTCATATTTTTGATGACATATCTCTTTAAACCCTACCACTAATGCCTAATGATCAAAGGGGTATGCAATCCTTACTTTCTATTTTTCCCTACACAGATAATGACGTTTGATGATGGGATTCACTACATTAAAGTCAAAGATACGAGATTTCCAACAACCCAAAGAAACCAGGAGTCATGAAGTGGAGACAGACGCTTTAACGACCAACTATACAACGGGAATAAAATTTCGGCCATATAGTTCCGGTCGTATAGTTGCCATGGACACCGCTAGGTCAAACAGAACAACTTCCGTGAAGGGACCCCTATATAAAGAGGCCTCGGGCGACGAGAAAAATGACCCCGCACTCGCCAGCTCCTCGGATCATCAGTCGTCGGAGGAATAGACTTAGATCTAATCTCCAAACCCTTCTCCACCACCATATCTATATTCCACCGCTTGTAATAGTAGATCATCTTTGATTGGCAACATTGTAAGACTATTTGCTATCAATCTCATGATTTCCACTACAATGTTTATGATCTTTGATCTCATCTCTATGTGTGAGTAATTCTCCTTAGGCTAAGGGCTTCGGCCTAGCCATGTAGCTTTTTTGCATGTTATTTATCACATATGGGATCATGTATTAGTTTGTATGACATGATGATTATTGTATCCTCTCTTGTCTCAATCTAAGGACTTGTCAGGTACCCCAAGACCCCGAGGATTGAGTCAGGTATAAGGAGTATGAGTATTGACTAATATGCAGGTTGGGAACCGCAGGGATAAAAGGGGTAGTACGGTTGTATGTGAGGGATTTACTTGGGATTAAAGGTGATGTCACTATGCATATCATTAGTTCTATTTCTTCTATAGATGAGACTAGTAGGTTATTGCTATAAGCGGTTGCGGAGGGAATAGCAATTATGGATGCACTGCCCACATATAATTTATCTTGCTCTAACAATTACATGCATACTTTACTTCTATCTTTTATTTCCATCAGATTTTTTGCATATACAGGTGAAACCGAATGCCCTAGGCCCTCCTCTCCATCATCGACAACAACAAAAGACGCAAAATCTTGGTCCGGTAAAAACACAAAAGAATTCTAAAACTCCCGAAGGTCCATTAAAATAACTTCACTACGCATCTGCTTCCCGAGGATTCGATAAACCTAGATCTACTAGGGAAAAAGAGCTATATTACATCTGTAATCTGGATCAAAGGTATCAACTATTTTTCTGGCGCCGTTGCCGGGGAAGCAATAGCTACCCTAGTGAGGTTATTAGGAACCTTGCTAGTTTTAATTCTTGTTTTTAATTTTATTAGTTTGCTTTTAGTCTTTATTCGATAAACCAAAAAAAATTAACCTTTTAAGTTCTTGCTTTTACTATTATAAGTCTCTGTTTAAGAAAACCCAAAAACATAGGAAATATGGCTGAAAAGAAGCTTGGGGAGTTTGCTACTCACAACAATGATTATTTGCATACTCCTATTACTCAGCCAGCAATTGATGCTGATGACTATGAAATTAAGCCCCATTATTTAAGTTTGGTTCAGCAGAATCAATTTGGAGGCTCTGTTGTTGAAGACGCAGGTATGCACTTGAATACTTTCACTGAAATATGTGATATGATGCGTATAAAAGACGTTGACCCCGATGCGGTCAAATTGCGTTTATTCCTTTCTCTCTTAGAGTAAGAGCAAAATAATGGTTGCTATCTTTTCCTAGAAATACTATTACATCATGGGTGGAATGCACTTCTTTATTTATGACTAAATTTTTCGCACCTACAAAGACTATGCAACTCAGATCTAATATTACTGGTTTTATACAGGAAGAGCATGATCCACTAGTGCTTGCATGGGAGAGGATGAAAGAATGCAAACTGTCCTAGTCAAGGGATGGAAGACTGGTTAATTTTCCATCTATTTTATAATGCTCTTAACCTTGTGTCTAAGTCTATGCTTGATACTACAGCTGGAGGAACATTTATGGGTAAACATATTACCGAAGCAAAGCAGCTGCTAGACAATATGCAAGACAACCATGCCCAATGGCATGTGGATAGATCAAACACGAAGAAGGTGAACTCCATCTCACCATAAGAAAATGAAGAACTCAATGCTAAGTTGGATGAGCTCATACTAGCCGTAAAAGGTAAGGAAACCCAGGTAAGAGCCATCCCTGAAACAAATATTGAAGAAATAGACTTCATAGCTCGTAATGATTATAACCCTGCTTGGAAGAAGAATTATAATCCTAATTTTCAGAAACATTATTCTAGTCCTGCAGGTAATTCTATTAATAATATGGGAACTAGTAATGATAGTCTCCAAGAAACACTTAAGTCTTTTATAGACTCACAAAATGAACAAAACAATATTCTTGTTAAAATAACGGAGAACCGTGATGCTATGCTTGGTAAATCATCTAACCAAGTTGTTAGTTTGAGAAATGATTTACAGGCCCTCCAAGAAAGAATGAGGATTGTTGAGGCACAGCTAGGTAAGATAATCGAGAGTCAAACTCTCATTCTAGCCAAATTTGCAGGTAAAGTTGAGCCCAATCCCTTTGAAGACCTCAAGATGATGAGAATCCAAAGGGAGGAGCCTGAAGAACTTGATTATAGTAATGCTCCTTCACTAAGCTACACCGTAGAAGATCTCGTAAAAAGGATCAACATTAAGATTCTGGTAAGTGAAGGTAATGAGGAAGCTACGTACCAACACTTTGTTAATTAGGTAGCAATAAAGGCACGTGAGCTTGAGGAAGAATATAAGAAATTGCTGAAAAATTACCTATAAAGCTAGATGACATATTTGAGCCTACTATTAAGATTAAAATTGGAACCAATGAGATAGTTGCACTTTATGATCTAGGTGCAAGCGTTTCAACAATTCCAAAGAGTCTTTTTAACAAGTTAAATCTTGGCTCTTTTGAGATCATCGAGTTAAAATTGCATGTAGAAGATTCTACCTATAAACAAGCTATATGAATTAAGGAGAATACTTTAGTATACGTTAAAGGATGTCCTACTCTTATTGATTTTTTTATTGTTGACATGCCTGAAGATGCTACTGCTCCTATTATATTAGGCCGTCCTTTCTTAAGAACTTTTAATGCTTTGATTAATCTCCATAAAGGGAATGTGAAGCTTTAATTACCTTCACGGGATCCTTTTGTTATTCATTTCCCCAAGAAGAAGAAAGCCCAGCATGATGAAAAGGATGCCATCACTTTGAAGGCCAACTACTTTGGAGTGGGTGTTCCACTCATCTGGCCTAAGTGAGCAACATTGAGGTCAACTATTGACCATAAAAGAGCGCTTCATGCGAGGCAACCCATGTGAAATAAAGGTTTGAGTAAAGTTTTTAAGTTTTAATTTAAGTTTATGTTTAATAAAGAGTGCTAGAAAACTCCAATTGAGGAGAAGAAGTTCGGTAATACTAAAAATCCTGCTTTATTCATGTTGTTGTTGGTCGACAATATTTACCGTCAATTTTCTGTCAAAAACAAGGTATATCACTAAGTTACAGGATAAGATTTTTTTACAAAGAAACAAATTTGTTTTGATGCATACAGAGAGTTTAACGACCAACTATATGGCGGGAATAAAAATTTCGGCTGTATAGTTCCGGTCGTATAGATATCTTTGCCATCGACAATTTTTCTTTCATATGTACGGAGAGTTTAAAGACCAACTATACGGCGGGAATAAAAATTCCGGCCATATAGCTCCGGTCGTATAGATATCGGTGCCTCCATACAAATTCTTTTCCAATGTACTGACGGTTTACCGACCAACTATACGGCGGGAATAAAAATTCTAGCCGTATAGTTCCAGTCGTATAGATATCGATGCTTTTGTATAGTTTCTTTTCCCAGGTACAGACGGTTTGACGACCAACTATATGGCAGGAACATATTATTCCGGCCGTATAGTTCCGGTCGTATAGCTGCACCGCTAGGAGAAAAACCTAAAATTTTGACAGAAGGTCAACTATACAGCGGGAACACATTGTTCCGGCCGTATAGTTGTGCCCATATAGCTGCGTACGACCACAAAATCGCATGGGAAGGTACCTCCAACTCCAAAACTTCAATCATTTTTCTCTCTTCTACCTCCAAACTCTCTCAAAACCTCAAGAGATATTCATCTCTACTCAATTTCGTTCAATTTCCTCGCGCACAAGTGATCTACAGTATGTTTCTCCTCCGATACTCCAGTTACTTTTTGCAAATTCATCTTCGATCTATTGTCATTATCAATCTAGGGTGAGACCTACTATGAACCAATTGCCATGATTCTCTTGCCCAGATTATTATTTTGAGGAGATTCTTTAGTGAGCTATGATGAGGAATATGTTATACTTACTGTTGTTGGATCAAAAGTTTTATTTTTGTCTTTCTTCAATGTTTTAGATGATGAACATAAGGAGCCAAACTCGTGCGCGTGCCACCGCTAGCGCTTCTCAGGCTGTCGCTCAAGAACGCATGGGGATACGGTTCAGGGATGAGCCCCAACGTGATCGCTTCAACAAGATCAAGAACCACGAAGTGAAGGCCACCAAGTGGGCTTACCCCATTATATTGAACCAACTCGGTTCTGATGACTTCAATTCACTTTGCAATAGAGCTGGCCTGCAAAACTTTGTGTACAATGATGTGCCTACTTATCGCCGCTTAACCATTGAATTCCTAAGCTCGTTGCAAAGCACCATTAAACAATGGCAAGGAGAGGACACGATTTCTTTTCGACTTATGAACAACAACTACACTTTAACATTAGATGAACAGTGCGCATGTTTTCATTTGCCAAACAATGATCATAATGCCTTGCGCACGTCCTTTACTAGCTTAGAACCTTCCCCTGAACAATATTATAATGGAATGAGTTTCACTCCTAGAGTGAGCAAGGGGAAGAATATTCAACATCCTGCAATTTGCTATTTGTTCTATGTTATTGCTAACACCTTGCAGGCACGTAATGAGTTCACGAGACTCAACAAGGAGGACATCTTAGTCCTTGCAAAGGCTGCTTACATCAACTGCGTTTTTTCACTCAACTTGGGCGCCATCCTTGTGCACTACGTGGAGCACCAAGCCTCCCAAAGCCAAGCACTAATCACAGGTGGAGGCGTCATAACCGTGCTTGCCACTGTACTAGGCATCGACCTAGGTGAAATGCAACCCATTCTAGGTGAGCGACGTGTTGGTTTCTCTACTTTAAAAGCTTGTGGAATGCTCACCAGGAGAGGTGGTGTTTATTACCTACATATTGCTAGAGCTGGGCGTCTCTATCCTGCTCCTATGCCTAATGGTCTTTTCTCTGTCGAGGAAGGACGTTTACTATATGACTTGCAGGTTGAGCAACACCAACCAGAGGAGGTTTTGGAGGAGGATGAGGACCAAGAAGAGGATCAAGAAGTTCCTTATCAAGAGGAGCAGACACAAACCCGGTTCGCTACATACCAAGACTTCCAAGAACTTGGAGGGATTGTGGAGAGGATGCATAGTCTCTCTTTGAACCTCCAATGATCAACTAGTAACCTCTCAACTCAATTTGCAAACTAAAGTAACGAGTTTTTCTTGCCACCGTAATGATTTGAAGGGCTTGCAAACGCCTATGCTTGGGGAAGTTTCCTCATGTATTTTTATTTGGCGTTCATTTGCTTTTATTTATTTAGAGGTTGTGTTTTTAATTCGAGTTTATAAGCACTCGTGTTGGCTTCCCCAATACCTTATTTTTAGTTCTTTGTATTTGCTTTCTAGATTTTCTAGCCGAGCTTTGCCGCCAATTTTCTATTCTTTAAACCCCCCCTCTTAAAAACCACAAAAAGATTTCTCCATTTTTCCTTATTTTCCCTCTTTCTTTTCTTTGTGCCTCAAGGTTTTCATGTATTTGCAGGAGAGTGATTGACTTCGAGTTTCCAAGAAGCAAATAAAAAAGGAAGAGAGAAGTGGAACCAAACATGAGAGGTATGCCTTATGACTCCCCACTTTTGAAGTTTGAGAAACCCATGCTAGTCAGTAGTAAATGTCGAGATATCATATTGGTGGAGTGAGTCTTTGTATTGTAGTAAGATTGTCATTTGCACGGGTATTTAGTTGGGTACGTTTTGTTCCAGCTCTCATAATTAACCAAGTCTTGCCTAAAAATTGCTAAACAATTGTAATAAGAAAAAAGTCTCACAATTGAAGGCTTGGGTGTTGTAGTGCTTAGTCTTGAAGGCTTATTTCTAGAGACACTCAACGCCACTGGAAATGTTGATTGACTTGATAGCTCACTTTAAAAGGATTTGTTCGATTGAATTAATGTTTAGCGGTTTTTGTGAGCATGCCAAAGTTTGACTTTTTAATCATAAGAATGATATAGCTTTATGCGCTTGTGGAATGCTCACTAGGAGAGGTGGTGTTTATTACCTACATATTGCTAGAGCTGGGCGTCTCTACCCTGCTCCTATGCCTAATGGTCTTTTCTCTATCGAGGAAGGACGTTTACTATATGACTTGCAGGTTGAGCAACACCAACCAGAGGAGGAGGTTTTGGAGGAGCATGAGGACCAAGAAGAGGATCAAGAAGTTCCTTATCAAGAGGAGCAGACACAAACCCGGTTCGCTACATACCAAGACTTCCAAGAACTTGGAGGGATTGTGGAGAGGATGCATAACCTCTCTTTGAACCTCCAAGGATCAACTAGTAACCTCTCAACTCAATTTGCGAACTAGAGTAACGACTTTTTCCTACCACCGTAATGATTTGAAGGGCTTGCAAACGCCTATGCTTGGGGAAGTTTCCTCATGTATTTTTATTTGGCGTTCATTTGCTTTTATTTATTTAGAGATTGCGTTTTTAATTCGAGTTTATAAGCACTCGTGTTGGCTTCCCCAATACCTTATTTTTAGTTCTTTCTATTTGCTTTCTAGATTTTCTAGCCGAGCTTTGCCGCCAATTTTCTATTCTTTAAACCCCCTCTCTTAAAAACCACAAAAAGTTTGACTTGTTAATCATAAAATGATATAGCTTTATGCATGTCAAACTTCATGGGATGCCAATAACTCCGCTGGCCTACGAACGATCTTCATGGAGGAAACTCCTAGATTTCGGCTATGAGTTGATTAAACACATGTAGCAGCAATGCTATAGTGGGTAAGATTCTTGGCACTCCCGGGTAGCTGTAATCATGATGGAATCACTCATGTGGCTGTTATGAGTAATCATTATGCAAAAAGGAACAAAAACCTTAGTGATGCCACGAGTGTCCATCACAGCCCGATAAACTAATAAAAATCTTTGGCATGCTCTCAATTACTCAAGAACTGAAATTATTGAAGGACAGAGAATAGAAAAGTAGTTCTTAAAAAGTCTTGATTTATTGATGTGGGAGAATTGAGATACTCTAGTGTATATGCTTTTCATGACAACTCTCACATTCTCAATTTACATGATTACTTTATTGTTCAAAGGCAAGCCTATGAGTTGATTACATGACATGGAATAAACTTTACTCATTTGAATCATCCATGTTAACAATAATTTTGCTGCGCTACAAGGATGCATGAAAACCCGTATGATATGCTTGCCATTACTCTATCTATGCTGAAGTTTTTTAGATTTATGAAGTGGAGGAAACATGAGACTACCAATCATGAGTAAGATCATCATCTCGTTATTTTAGTATAAATGCTGAGTTCCTTTTTGATTTTGGTTTTCTTGCTCGGGGACGATCAAGTTTAAGATTGGGGAGGTTGATGGCTCTGAAATATAGCCATCTACGTCCATATTTAAACTCGATATTATTCATATTTTTGATGAAGTATCTCTCTAAACCCTGCCACTAATGCCTAATGATCAAAGGGGTATGCAATCCTTCCTTTCTATTTTTCCCTGCACAGATAATGACATTTGATGATGGGAATCACCACATTAAAGTCAAAGATACGAGATTTCCAACAACCCAAAAAACCAGGAGTCATGAAGTGGAGACAGACGCTTTAACAACCAACTATATGGCGGGAATAAAATTTCGGACATATAGTTCCATTCGTATAGTTGCCATCGACACTAGTAGGTCAACCAGAACAACTTTCGTGAAGGGACCCCTATATAAAGAGGCCTTGGGAGACGAGAAAAACGACCCTACACTCACCAGCTCCTCAGATCATCAGCCGCCGGAGGAATAGACTTAGATCTAATCTCCAAACCCTTTGATGGCTCGGTGTTGATGTGGAGCTCGTTGGGGAACCCCAAGAGGAAGGTATGATGAGCACATCAGTAAGTTTCCCTCAGTTATGAAACCAAGGTTTAATCGAACTAGTAGGAGCAAGGAAACACCCCAAAGGTGTTGCTAGCTGAGCCTTGGCAGGGCGCACTACCGGTGCTAGTAGCAATGTGGAGACCTGCACAACACAACCACAGAACTTTGCCCCCAACTTGCGATGAGGTTGTCAATCTCACCGATTTTGCTGAAAATAAAGGTTTAAACGTATCAAATGGAAGGAAGTAATAGTTTGTAGAAAGTAAACACAAAGTAGTAAACAGTTTGTAGATTGTATGTAAAAGAAAGGACCAGGATCGATAGTTCACTCGAGGTGGCTCTCCTTAAGATAGATAACATGCTGGGTGAACAAATTACAGCGGGGCAATTGACAAACATCGAGAAAGCAATACATGCATATAGTAATCATCTTGACTCCTTTGGAACTTGATTGAGCATTAACACATTATACATAACCGCCATCCAACTGCATCTATGACTAATAATCCACCTTCACGTTATCATCCGAACCCCCTCCAGTATTAAGTTGCAAGCAACAGATTATTGCTTTACGAATTGCGTGTAAAGTAAACAATACGATTGTTCTATGAACAAAGGATTGTTATTTTCTCCCTAGTAGCAACAACACATCTAGTACCTTAGAGATTTCTGTCACTTCCCCAGATTACCAGAGGCATGAACCCACTATCGAGCATAAATACTAACTCTTGGAGTTGCTAGCATCTACTTGGCCAAGATAGCTACTAACAACGGAAAGCATGCAAGATCACAAATAACAAAGATATGATAGAATCAATAATCAATATGAAATAGCATCTCAATATCCATCAGATCCCCGCAAACACAACATGCAGAATTATAAATAGATGACCTTGATCATGAACGAAGCTCACAAGATCTAGACATGAAAGCACAAAGGAGGAGAACCAGCCATCTAGCTACTACATGGACTCGTAGTCCAGAGATGAACTACTCACGCATCACACCGGAGGCTTGCATGATGATGAAGAAGGCCTCCAGGGTGAATTCCCCTCTCCGGTAGGGTGTCGGGAAGAGCTTCAGATCCCTCCTGATCTAGGGATGGAGATGACAGCGGCTACAGACTCTTTCGTGGATTTTTGGTCGGGTACTTAGGGTTTTGGTCCCGAGGGCAATATATAGGCGGAAGGAGAGGCCGAGGGGGTGCTGGGGTTGGCCAAACCACCCCCTGGTGCGGGCTAGGCCTGGCCGTGCAGCCAGGTGGTGTGGCCGGCCCCTAGTCCTTCTTCATATCGTATTCTGGCATAAGATGTCTTCCGGAAAAATAAGCACTTTGGCTTTTGTCCTGTCCAATTCCGAGAATATTCATTTTCTGACTTTCCTAGAACCAAAAACAACAGAAAATAGGCAGCTGGCACTATGGCTCTTGTTAATAGGTTAGTCCAAGAAATCATATGAAAAGTACTCCGAAGTGTGGACAAAACACAAGAAAGTAGATAAAACCAAGCATGGAACATCAAAAATTATAGATACATTTGCAATGTATCAATATCCCCAAGCTTAACTCCTGCTCGTCCTCGAGTAGGTAAGTGATAAAAAGAAAGGATAATTTTTGAGGTGACATGCACCATCAAAGACTTGATCAAAGTGTTTGTAAAACATTCAAAGCTGGGATCATAGTACTTTAATCATAACATGAAAGACAAGGTTCTAGCAATAAGACAAAGAAACTATGATGCAACATGAAAAGGCACAAACAAAAGATTCATGAATAACAATGCTTTGCAAGACGTTTGTTTGTTTCACATAAAGAAAACATAGCATAATAGCATTCAGCTTGTCCCTCATAGAGTAGCAAATATAAATGCATAGGACACCTTCAAAGTTCATAGGAGTGACTAGATACAAATAGTTTAAAACAAGCAATATCAAGTTATGCATCAATCAACTAGTCTTGGGACAATGCACATAGAACTAAGAATGGCCACTATGCTCTCAAAGTAAGTGCATAAAGGTAGAAGGTGGAGACTCAATATAATGGTGGAAGAAAGGCCTTCATAGAAGGAAGTAGGGATTCAAGTCTCATAAAGAGCTTCCAAAAATTATGGTACTTATAGCTTTCAACTCTCATTGCCCCTATCATAAGCATCTTGAAGGTGATTAAGGTTAAAGTGACACAACTAAGAGGATATGCTTGACAAGTTATAAACCGAAATATCATGCCCCTTACTTACGAAGACCGAACCTCATGCTACTCAACTTTAGTCACAAGTAAGCTCTTGTCATTGTAAGTACATATGTATCATAAAGAACCGCCAACGGGGTACCCCTTGCACATGATACAGGAGCTATCCCATAATCAAAATGACAAGGCAAGCAGACAATGAGCATCTCAGCGATCTTTTTATTTGCTATTTGCATAGGTTTTTATTGAGGATGCTTCATAGAGTGCTCATTATGGTGATGCTGCAAGTTTCCACCATGATTAGGCATGGCTTAGGCTAGCGGCCCAGGCGTTTCTCTAACACACATACAAACTCCATGATCTTACAAGTTCCACTTTTATTTCACACCGCCGGGATCCATAAGCAAAAGAACATGATATCAACGGGGTACAAAGTACAAGTGCAATGTTGAAAGCGTTCCCCATGATACATGGTTCTACTAACTTCAACTTATAAAGCGCAAGCATATACGCAACAAATAAGGAACCAATGGTTCAAGTTTATTAGATGCAAAAAAGTAAAGTGTGCCATCAAGTTCATGAGAGCTTTAATCACTAGTTTTCTCATAACAAGTTTAATTTGGAAGATAAACAAAAGAATGAATATACTTGGAATAGCATATGCTAATAGGTGGTATGGTGGACTCTTTGGAATAACTTGGTTTAGGGAGTTGGATGCATGAGTGGAACTCATACTTAGTTGTGGAGGCTAGCAAAAGACTAGGAGCGACAAACTAAGAGAGCAATAATGGCCATAATCATGCAGAGCGACAAAACATCATTGATCAAAGCATAAAGTGATACTACAAGTTGAAAACTAAAGGATCATAAAGGCTATGGTGACTTGAGATAGTCATAACATGGTGTGAGCATGTGCCAAGTCAACCCAAATAAAGCATCAAAGGAGAATACCACTATACTATGCTTTAATATGCTAAAACAACGCATGATTCATCCAAGGCACATTAAGCAATCTCAATTGTTTATGACAAGTCATGCTACAGAAAAGAATACTAAGCATAAAGCCAAAACAATATTAAGCATGGCATGACAAAGCATAGGCCACAGTCAAAAACAAGCTCTCTTTAACACTTAAGCATGAACTTTCCTACTCTTTTCCAAACCAAACCAAACTATTTGAAAACCAATGTATGAAAGAGGGGGTCCAACCAATTTATTCAGCAAACTAAGCAAACCAAGCAAACGAAAAACCAAAACGAAAACGAAAAAGAAGCCGCTCCAAGAACAACACAACTGTGCATGAAACAATAAAAATGAAGCGTTTGGAAGAAACCTGGGATTTTTATTGATGAAGAGGGGGATGCCTTGGGCATCCCCAAGATTTGACGCTTGTACTTATTGGATATTTCTTGGGGTGACACGCATGGCATCCCCAAGCTTGAGCTTTAGTCCATCCTTCATCTTATTACTCATTCCTTCCATACACCTGAAATTTTTCCTTCATACAAAACATCACACAATCTTTATTAGCAACATTAGTGCACTCAAGATAATAGGTCTTAAGGTTCAGTTATAACATCAATAAACTTCCATTATAACACTATCTACTGAAGCACTTCCCACAAAAAGCTCATTCCCCAAAAGAACTCAAAAAGGAACCAACAAGAAGCAAATGCAGAAAATTGCAGAAATCTGTCAAAACAGACCAGCAGGTAAAGACGAATTTTTTCGAAGACCTTCTGTTGCTCAAATCAAAACGTGTTGAACTAAGGAAAGTTAGATAACAACCTGGGGCAGAAGCACAAAAATTCACGCCTCAAAAAAACGTTCAGAGATTTTACACGAATTTTTACGGTGAAGCACAAAAATCTCTTTCTGGATAGCAACTTTCCCAATCATTACTTCTCTCTCATTAGAGGTTACTCTTGGCACAAAAAGCAAATAAAAAGGATAAGAAGCGGTTATTACTGAAGTAATAACTTCCAAGACTAATCTAAAACTTTTGGGTTATCTCACAATAAGTACTTTTCTTTAACGCCTTTAAGTTAGGCATAAGAACCAATAAAAAGAATCAAGTGTTCTCAAATGAAGAAGCATTAAGAGCAAATTTTGTTTTCATATGAGAGGCAAAAGAAATCTTATCTCTCTTCTTAAGGAAGTGTTCTATACCTTTCTTGAGTGGGAGTTAATATTTAATGGTGCCTTCTTTCATATCAATAATGGCACCAACAGTTCTAAGAAAAGGTCTTCCCATAGTAATAGGACAAGAAGCATTGTATTCAACATCCAAAACATAGAAATCAACGGGGACATAGGCATTGTTAACCATAATAAGAACACCATTAAGACTCCCCATGAGTTTCTTTTTAGCATTATCATCAACTGGGACATTCAAATAACAATCTTCAAGTGGTGGCAAATAAAGCATATCATAAATCCTTCTAGGCATAATAGAAACACTACTATCAAGATCACATAAAGCTTTAAAATCAAAGTCATTCACTTTCATATTAATGATGGGTTCCCAACCATCTTCTTGTTTTATAGGAATAGAAGCTTTATGTTTCATCTTTTCTTTTTTAATCTTTAAGAGAGCATCAGTAATGTGTTTTGTAAAGGCCATGTTCATAGCACTAGCATTAGGACTTTTAGCAAGCTTTTGTAGGAACTTAATAACTTCAGAGATATTGCAACCATCAAGATCAAAATCAAATTTATCATCTAAAGTAGTAGAACTATTACTAGCCTCAACACTAGTGGTAGTGATAGTAGAAACACTAATGTTTCTAGCAATTTCATCTTCTCTTTCCCACTTAGCATGTAATTCAGCTAATAGTCTAACATTTTCATCAATTCTTACTTGTATGGCATTAGTAGATGCAAAGGGATTATCATTAGTTTCAGGTTTAGCAGCCATTTTATTCAGAGAAGATTGAGCTTCAGCCAAAGATGCTATATTTCTTTCAGCATTAGAGAGTTTTTCCTCAATAGTTTTATTGAAAGTAGTTTGCTTACTAATAAAGTCTTTAAGCATAACTTCAAGTTCAGAGGGAACACTCCTATTATTGTTGTAGGAATTTCCGTATGCATTACCATTGTTGGGAGGATATGGCTTATAATTGTTGTTACCAAAATTATTCCTATAAGCATTATTGCCAAAACTGTTATTTCTTACGAAGTTCACATCAACTTGCTCTTCTTGAGCAAACAAAGAGGCTAAAGGAACATTATTTGGATCAATATGGGCTTTCCCATTAACAAGCATAGACATAATAATATCAATCTTATAACTCAAGGAGGAGGTTTCCTCAACAGAATTTACCTTCTTACCTTGTGGAGCTCTCTCAGTATGCTATTCAGAGTAGTTAACCATCATATTATTCAGAAGCTTTGTTGCAACACCCAAAGTAATGGTCATAAAGGTACCTCCAGTAGCAGAGTCCAATAGGTTCCTTGAAGAATAGTTCAATCCTGCATAAAAGGTTTGGATGATCATCCAAGCAGTTAGTCCATGAGTGGGACAATTATTTACCAAAGATTTCATTCTTTCTCAAGCTTGAGCAACATGTTCATTATCAAATTGTTTAAACTTCATTATTTCACTTCTCATAGATATAATCTTAGCAGGTGGATAGTATTTTCCAATGAAAGCATCTTTGCATTTAGTCCAAGAATCAATACTATTCCTAGTTAAGGAATTCAACCATTCTTTAGCTTTTCCTCTCAAAGAGAAAGGAAACAATTTCAGCTTAATAATATCACCATCTATATCCCTATGCTTTTGCATCTCATAGAGTTCAACAAAGTTATTTAGATGGGCAACAACATCTTCATTACCAATACCAGAAAATTGTTCTCTCATAACAAGATTGAGTAAAGCAGGTTTTATCTCAAAGAAAGTAGCTTCAGGCACAAGTGGAGCAATAGGTGTGCTCATAAAATCATTGTTGTTGGTGCTAGTGAAGTCACACAACTTAGTGTTTTCAAGAGTAGTCTTTTTTTGTGTTGTCAATAAAGAAAGCAAACTTGTAAAACTAATTTTTTTGTGTTTTTGATAAATAAACAAGCAAACAAAGCAAAAAGAAACTAAGCAAAACAAAAATAACAAAGTAAAGTGATTGGTTATGAGGGACTCCCCTTGTGAAGATGTCCTTGACTCCCCGGCAACGGCACCAGAAAAATACTTGATGGATCGGTGTAGATGTGGAGCTCGTTGGGGAACACCAAGAGGAAGGTATGATGAGCACAGCAGTAAGTTTCCCTCAGTTATGAAACCAAGGTTTAATCGAACCAGCAGGAGCAAGGAAACACCCCAAAGGTGTTGCTAGCTGAGTCTTGGCAGGGCGCACTACCGGTGCTAGTAGCAACGTGGATACCTGCACAACACAACCACAGAACTTTGCCCCAACTTGCGATGAGGTTGTCAATCTCACCGGTTTTGCTGAAAACAAAGGATTAAACGTATCGAATGGAAGGAAATAATAGTTTTCAGAAAGTAAACACAAAGCAGTAAATAGTTTGTAGATTGTATGTAAAAGAAAGGACCGGGATCCATAGTTCACTAGAGGTGGCTCTTCTTAAGATAGATAACATGCTGGGTGAACAAATTACAGCGGGGCAATTGACAAACATCGAGAAAGCAATACATGCATATATTAATGATCTTGACTCCTTTGGAACTTGATTGGGCATTACAACATTATACATAGACCGCAATCCAACTGCATCTATGACTAATAATCCACCTTCAGGTTATCATCCGAACCCCCTCGAGTATTAAGTTGCAAGCAACAGATTATTGCTTTACGAATTGCGTGTAAAGTAAACAATACGATTGTTCTATGAAGAAAGGATTGTTGTTTTCTCCCTAGTAGGAACAACACTTCTAGTACCTTAGAGATTTTTGTCACTTCCCCTGATTACCAGAGGTATGAACCCACTATCGAGCATAAATACTAACTCTTGGAGTTGCTAGCATCTACTTGGCCAAGATAGCTACTAACAACGGAAAGCATGCAAGATCACAAATAATCAATCTAAAATAGCATCTCAATATCCATCAGATCCCCGCAAACACAACATGCAGAATTACAAATAGATGATCTTGATCATGAACGGAGCTCACAAGATCTGGACATGAAAGCACAAAGGAGGAGAACCAGCCATCTAGCTACTACATGGACCCGTAGTCCAGAGATGAACTACTCACGCATCGCACCGGAGGCTTGCATGATGATGATGAAGGCCTCCAGGGTGAATTCCCCTCTCCGGCAGGGTGCCAGGAAGAGCTTCAGATCCCTCCCGATCTAGGGATGGAGATGACGGTGGCTACATAATCTTTCATGGATTTTTGATCGGGTACTTAGGGTTTTGGTCCCGAGGGTAATATATAGGCGGAAGGAGAGGCCGAGGGGGTGCTGGGGTTGGCCAGACCACCCCCTGGCGCGGGCTAGGCCTGGCCGTGCGGCCAGGTGGTGTGGCCGGCCCCCAGCCCTTCTTCGTCTTGTATTCTGGCATCAGATGTCTTCCGGAAAAATAGGCACTTTGGCTTTTGTCCCTATAATTCCGAGAATATTCATTTTCTGACTTTCCTGGAACCAAAAACAACAGAAAACAGGCAGCTGGCACTGTGGCTCTTGTTAATAGGTTAGTCTAAGAAATCATATGAAAAGTACTCCAAAGTGTGGACAAAACACAAGAAAGTAGATAAAACCAAGCATGGAACATCAAAAATTATAGATACATTTGCAATGTATCACCCTTCTCCACCACCATAGCCATATTCCACCACTTGTAATAGTAGATCTCATCTTCGATTGGCGACATTGTAAGACTATTTACTACCAGTCTCATGATTTCCACTACAATGTTTATGATCTTTGATCTCATCTCTTTGTGTGAGTAATTCTCCTTGGGCTAAGGGCTCCAGCCTAGCCATGTAGCTTTTTTGCATGTTATTTATCATAGATGGGATCATGTATTAGTTTGTATGACATGATGATTATTGTATCCTCTCTTGCCTCAATCTAAGGACTTGTTAGGTACCCAAGACCTCGAGGATTGAGTCAGGTATAGGGAGTATGAGTAATGACTAAGCTGCAGGTTGGGAACCCTAGTGACAGAAGGGGTAGTACAGATGTATGTGAGGGATTTACTTGGGAT
The DNA here is from genome assembly GCA_916181665.1 of Avena sativa. Classification (NCBI taxonomy): domain Eukaryota; kingdom Viridiplantae; phylum Streptophyta; class Magnoliopsida; order Poales; family Poaceae; genus Avena; species Avena sativa. The sequence goes on along the minus strand of OV702288.1, from coordinate 617,626,606 downwards.
TAACGGTGACGTCACTATGCATATCATTAGTTCTCTTTCTTCTATGGATGAGACTAGTAGGTTATTGCTATAAGCGGTTGCGGAGGCAATAGAAATTATGGATGCACTGCCAACATATAATTTATCTTGCTCTAACAATTACATGCATACTTTATTTCTATCTTTTATTCCCATCATATGTTTTGCATAGCTACAGGTGTAACCAAACGCCCTAGGCCCTCTCTCTCCATCATCGACAATAACAAAAGACGCAAACTCTTGGTCCGATAAAAACACAAAAGGAATTCTAGAACTCCTGAAGGTCCGTTAGAGTAACTTCACTACGCATCTGCTTCCTGAGGATTCGATAAACCTTGGTCTACTAGGGAAAAAAGAGCTATACTACATCCGTAATCCGGATTGAAGGTATCATGGGTCTCATACCCATCTCCCTCGATGCATTATCTATCACATTACGAGATAGACCCTCTGTGAAGGGATCTGCTAGGTTTTTAGATGTTTGGATTTAATCCAACACAATAACTCTAGAGTTTCTCGTTTTTCTAACAGATTTCAGTCTCCTCTTCAGATGTTTTGATGAGTTCATATTATCCTTAGAACTATTTACTTTGAAAATCACAGTTCATAAGGATTGCAGGTATTGGTTTTTTAATCATTAGTAGGTTCATCAAGAATTCATGAAGCCACTCTTATTCAACATTGGTTGTGTCTAATGTTGTGGGTTCCGCTTCCATAGTTGGCCTTGTTAAGATGGTCTACTTGCAAGACTTCCAAGAAACAGCGCCACTAGCAAGTGTAAAAACATAACTACTTATGGCCTTCATCTCATCAGCATCAGATATTAAATTTGAATCACTATAACTCTCTAGTACCCTTGGATACCCGGTATAGTGAATGACATAGCTCGCAGTGCCTATTAGATAGCGCATAAGTCTCAAGAGCATGCCAATGACCATCTCTTGGATTTGAAACAAATCGACTGACTTTGCTTACAACAAAAGCGATGCCAGGCCTCATAGCACTAGCTAAATACATGAGCGAGCCAATAATTTGAGAGTATCTTAGTTGATCTCTAGCAGTCCCTCGATTCTTTCAAAGCAACACACTAGGATCATATGGTGTTGGAGAAGACTTGCAGTCATTATACCCAAAACGACTCAAAATCTTTTCCACATAGTGAGACTGAAGAAAAGTGATCCCACCATCATCATATCAATAGCTTGATGTTCAGGATAACATCAGCTACTCCCAGATCCTTCATCTCAAATGAACGAGATAAGAAATCCTTGACTTCCTTAATTGCATTATTAAGGTTAGTTCCAAAAATCAGTATGTCATCAACATACAAATAGAGGATGACTCCCTTGCCCCCACCATGGTGATGATACACACATTTGTCAGCTTCATTTACAACAAAGCCTGTAGTAGTTAAAGTTCTTTCAAACTTCTCATGCCACTACTTAGGGGCTTGTTTTAGGCCATATAAAGACTTCAACAACTTGCACACCTTTCCTTCTCGACCACTTACCACAAAACCATCTGGCTGATCCATGTAAATTTCCTCATCCAACTCTCCATTTAGGAAAGTTGTCTTAATGTCCATTTGATGAACGAGAAGACCATGTGAGGTAGCCAATGAAAGTAGTACTCGAATGGTGGTCAATCTGGCAATAAGGTGAGTAAGTGTCAAAGAAGTCTTCACCTTCCTTTTGAGTGTAACCATTGGCCACAAGTCGTGGCTTGTACTTCTCAATATTACCATCAGGCCTAAGAGTTTTCTTGAACACCCACTTACATCCTACAGGTTTGCACCCATAAGGACGATCAGCGATCTCCCATGTTCCATTGGCTAAGACAAAACACATCTTACTGCGGACAGCTTCCTTCTAGTATTCAGCATCAAAAGATGCATAGGCTTCTGAAATAGAAGTGGGAGTATCATCCATGAGGGACACAATGAAATCATCACCAAAGGACTTCACAGTCCTCCGTCTCTTGCTAATTTTAGGAATTTCATTATCCTCCTCCTTAGGATTTTCAACATGTTCAATTGGAGTGGTAGATTCAGAAATTGTAGCAAATTTCTGACTGGATGAAGTAGGCATCTCCTGATTTGATGAGATAGGTATATCCTTCATAGGAAAGATATCCTCAAAGGAAGTTGCATCAGTCGACTCCATAATTGTACCGACATGCATGGCAGGTACCTCGGATTTTACTATCAAGAATCTATAACCAATGCTATGGAAAGCATAACCCAAAAATACACAGTCAACGGTTTTTGGTCCAAGCTTGTGGTTCTTGGGAATTGGCACATGAACTTTTGCCAAACATCCCCAAGTCCTTAGGTAAGAGAGTTTTAAACTTTTCTTATCCCATTCTTCAAATGGAGTAATTTCTTTGTTCTGTGTGGGAACTAGGTTTAGGACATGACTCGTAGTCAATAGTGCCTCCCCCACCATTCCTTAGATAGACCCGATGTATCTAACATGGTGTTAACCAAATCTGTTAGAGTACGGTTCTTTCTTTCAGCCACACCATTTGACTGGGGTGAATAGGGAGGCGTCCTTGCATGGATTATACCATGTACCACACAAAAGGTAACAAACTCGTTGGAAAAATACTCTCCACCACGATCAGACCTAAGCCTCTTAATCTTTCGATCAAGTTGGTTCTCTGCTTCAGCTTCATAGATTTTGAAGAAACTCAAAGCCTCATCTTTTGATTTTATAAGATACACATGACAATATCTCGTAGATTCATCGATCAACGTCATGAAATATTTCTTTCCACCTTTTGTTAATACACCATTCATCTCACAAAGATCGGAATGTATGAGCTCTAGTGGTGTTAAATTTCTCACTTCTGCAGTCGTATGGGACTTGTGAGGTTGTTTTGCTTGCACACAGGCTTGGCACTTAGATCCCTTAACCATATTAAAAATAGGGATTAGGTTCATATTGGCTAGCCACGTCATACAACCAAAGTTAATATGACAGATACGAGAATGCCATACATTTGATTCAAAATTCGTGCTAATATGATTAACAACTTTATTACAAACATCTGACAGTGATAAGCGGAACAAGCCTCCGCACTCATAGCCTTTACCAACAAAGGTTCCATACTTTGAAATTACAAATTTACTGGACTCGAATAAAATCTTGTAGCCGTCTCGACACAGAAGATATCCGCTAACAAGATTTTTATTTATTGAGGGAACATGATGCATGTTCTTTAGGCGCACGGTCTTTCACGAAGTGAACTTCAGATCGGTTGTACCAGCACCTTGAATAGAAGCATGCGAGTCATTCGCCATCAGCACGGTTTGAGTCCCTCTGATTGGATATGAAGAAAACATGGAAATATCAGAACAAACATGTACATTAGCGCCTATGTCAATCCACCAATCAGAAGAATGACATAATGAAATAACAGTAGGTAATATACCATACCCAACATATTTCATCTCAACATCGCTCATGACAATATTAGCAGTCTTGCTGCCCTTCCCATGCTGGCACTTGTCAAAGCGGTTGGGACGCGCAAGAGCCTAATGACCAGGATTACCGCACACATGACAAGCACCTTTCTTCTTATCAGTCTTCCTATTGAAACTGGTAGACTGTGAGGCCTTGTTCTTTCCATCGAACTTTCCTTTGCCATCAAACTTGCTCTTGTTATTGAACTTGTGAGACTGGAAGTTCCTTTTCTGTGCCATATTGGAATTAGAGCCTCGCTCAGCACCTTGAACACGTGTGTCTTTTGCTCTCGCCTTATCTTCCACATCAAGAGTCCCAATGAGATCAGTCACTGAAAACTCTTGTCTCTTATGCTTTAGAGAAGTAGCAAAATTCCTCCATGACGAGGGAAGCTTGGCAATAATGCCTCCTGCAACAAACTTGTCCGGTAACACACATGTGAAGTGCTCAAGCTCCCTGGCGAGTGAATATATTTCATGCGCCTGCTTCATGATGGGGCAGTCTTCAACCATCTTATAGTAATAGAATGGTTCCATGACATATAGTTCACTACCAGCGTTAGAGGCTCCAAATTTTCTCTCGAGCGCATCCCACATATCCTTGCCATTGCTAAATGATAGATATGAATCGACAATATTGTCTCCTAGAATGCTGATCAAGGTAGCCTTGAAAGTGGTATCAAGATTTTGAAAAGCCTCTCCCTTAGCAGGAGTGAGATCTCCATCGGGTGTGCCAGAGATGGCGTTATAGCAGCTCATGGTCTGAAACTAGAGCACTGCCCTCGCACACCATCTCTTGTAATTGACACCTTCAAACACATGTAGCTTCATAGATGCAGCTATGCCACTTGAGGTAAATTGCCTATTATAAGGTTTTTGGATTGTTAGAAATATGACCAATTTACCACACGATTTAATAGATAAAAGTAGTAGATAAAACATGTGGAATATTACATCCATGGATAATTTCACAGAAGAAACTATCCAAACAGACAAATAATAACCCAATATTGTAATGAGCAGACTAGACAGATAATCTAGAAGAAAGAGTATTGATGACCCACAAGTATAGGGGGTGTATCGCAATATTTTTGAGGGAAGTGAAACCCAATTTATTGATTTGACACAAGGGGAGCCAAAGAATATTTATAAGCCTTAACAACTGAGTTGTCAATTCAGCTGCACCTGGAAACAATCTTGCTCATAGCAGTTTATCAGTAGCAACAATTTTGTAGTAGGAATAGAAAAGTAGCAGCAGTAGTAAAGCAAGGACAGCAGTAACAAAAGCAGTAAATAGTGGGATTCGAGTGCGGTAGGTATGGATGGACGGGCGTCATGGACAAGACAATTCACATAACAATGAGAACAGGGCAATTGCAGATAAATAAGATAAAGCATCCAAGTACTCGATAATACTAGGCATGTGTTCCATATATAGTCATACGTGCTCGCAATGAGAACTTGCACAACATCTTTTGTCCTGCCAGCCCATTTGCAGCGGGGCCTCTAGGGAACTACTGGCAATTAAGGTGCTCCTTTTAATAGAGCACCGGAGCAAAGCATTAACACTCTGTGAACACATGTGATCCTCACATCAAAGCCATTCCCTTCCGGTTATCCCGATTTCTGTCACTTCGGGGCCATAGGTTCTGGACAACAACGTGTGTATACAACTTCTAGATAAGACCAGAAACAATACTATCATAATGAATCAATAACATGTTCAGATCTGAAATCATGGCACTCGAGCCCTAGTGACAAGCATTAAGCACAACAAGTCGCAACAAAGTCATAAAGCACTAATAAAAGATACTAGGCACCATGCCCTAACAATCTGATGCCATTACATGAACGATCTCATCCAATCCCTACCATCCCCATAGCATATAGCAGGAGATTACTCACTCATAGATGGGGGAAACATGGATGGTCGATGGAGAAGAGATGGTGATGATGATGGCGATGATCTCCTCCAATTCCCCGTCCTGGCAGGGTGCCAGAACGGAGTTTCTGGTGCTGTTTCATGGAATCTGTTGGTGGCGGCAGAGCGGAACTCCTTCTGGAAAAACGTCGACCCCCCCTCGGTTTTTAGGTCAGAAGGATTCTTATAGGCGAAGAGGGAGACCGAGGGGGTGCCTGGGGCCACCACACCATGCCCTAGCGCGGCCAGGCCTAGCCCGCGCCTGGGGGATGTGGCCAGCCCTGGCCCTGCTCCGTCTCGTATTCTGGATCCTGGAGTCTTCTGGAAAAATAGGCACTTTGGATTTTGTCCCGTCCAATTCCGAGAATATTCATTTTCTGACTTTCCTGGAACCAAAAACAGCAGAAAACAGGCAGTTGGCACTGTGGCTCTTGTTAATAGGTTATTCCAAGAAATCATATAAAAAGTACTCCAAAGTGTGGACAAAACACAAGAAAGTGGATAAAATCAAGCATGGAGCATCAAAAATTTAGATACATTCGCAATGTATCAACATCCCCAAGCTTAACTCCTGCTCGTCCTCGAGTAGGTAAGTGATAAAAAGAAAGAATAATTTTTGAGGTGACATGCACCATCAAAGACTTGATCAAAATATTTGTAAAACATTCAAAGTTGGGATCATAGTACTTCAATCATAACATGAAAGACAAAGTTCTAGCAATAAGACAAAGAGACTATGATGCAACATGAGAAGGCACAAACAAAAGATTCATGAATAACAATGCCTTGCAAGACATTTGTTTCTTTCACATAAAGAAAACATAGCATAGTGGCATTCAGCTTGTCCCTCATAGAGTAGCAAACATAAATGCAAAGGACACCTTCAAAGTTTACAAGAATGACTAGATACAAATAGTTTAAAACAAGCAATATCAAGGTATGCATCAATCAACAAGTCTTGGGACAATGCACATAGAACTAAGAATGGCCACTATGCTCTCAAGAAAGTGCTCATAGAATGTGTGGAGACTCAACAAGGAAATGAACAGGTTTTGAAAAGTTTGAACGGCTTCCAAATGCTGAAAGTATGGTACTCATTAGCTTTGAGCTCTAATTGACCCTATCATAAGCATCTTTAAATGGGTAAGGTTAAAGTGACACAACTAAGAGGATATGCTTGACAAGTTATAAATCAAAGTCTCATGCCCCTTACTTACGAAGACCGATCCTCATGCTACTCAACTTCAGTCACAAGTAAGCTCTTGTCATTGTAAGTATATACGTATCATAGAGAACCGCCAACGGGGTACCCCTTGCACATGACACATGAGCTATCCCATAATCAAAATGACAAGGCAAGCAGACAATGAGCATCTCAGCGATCTTTTTATTTACTATGTGCATAGATTTTTATTGAGGATGCTTCATAGAATGCTCATTATGGTTATGCTGCAAGTTTCCACCATGATTAGGCATGGTTTAGGCTAGCGGCCTAGGCGTTTCTCTAACATACATACAAACTCCATGATCTTACAAGTTCCACTTTTATTTCACACCGCCGGGATCCATAAGCAAACGAACATGATATCAACGAGGTACTAAGTACCAATGCCATGTTGAAAGCGTTCCCCATGATACATGGTTCTGCTAACTTCAACTTATAAAGCGCAAGCATATACACAACAAAGAAGGACGCAATGGTTCAGGTTTATTAAATGCAAGAAAATAAAGTGTGCCATCAAGTTTGTGAGAGCTTTACTAACTAACTTTCTCATAACAAGCAAACATTTTATTCGGAAGAAAACAAGGCATATTGAATATGCACGGAAGTAGCAAATGATGCTAATAGGTAGGTATGGTGGACACTTTGGAAATATTTGGTTTAGGGAGTTGGAAACTTGAGTAAAACATACTCAGTGTAGGTGAAGGCTAGCAATAGTAAGGGAGCGACAAACAAGAGAGCAATAATGGACATAATCATGTAGAGCGACAAAACATCATTGATCAAAGCATAAAGTGATACTACAAGTTGAAAACTAAAGGATCATAAAGGCTTATGGTGACTTGAGATAGTCATAACATGGTGTGAGCATGCGCCAAGTCAACCCAAATAAAGCATCAAAGGAGAATATCACTATACTTATGCTTTAATATGCTAAAACAACGCATGATTCTTCCAAAGCACATTAAGCAATCTCAATTGTTTATAACAAGTCATGCTACAACAAAGAATACTAAGCATAAAGCCAAAACAATATCAAGCACGTCATGACAAAGCATAGGCCACAGTCAAAAACAAGCTCTCTTTACCACTTAAGCTTCCTACTCTTTTCCAAACCAAACAAAACTATTTGCAAACAAATGTATGAAAGGGGGGTCCAACCAATTTATTCAGCAAACTAAGCAAACAAAAAACCAAAATGAAAACGAAAAAGAAGACGCTCCAAGAACAACACAAGTGTGCATGAAACAATAAAAATGAAGCGTTTGGAAGAAACCTTGATTTTTTATTAATGAAGAAGGGGATGCCTTGGGCATCCCCAAGCTTTGACGCTTGTACTTCTTGGATATTTCTTGGGGTGACACACGTGGCATCCCCAAGCTTGAGCTTTAGTCCATCCTTCATCTCATTACTCATTCCTTCCATACACCTAAATTTTTTCCTTCATACAAAACTTCACACAATCGTTATTAGCAAAATTAGTGCACTCAAGATAATAGGTCTTAAGGTTCAGTTATAACATTAAATAAACTTCCATTAGAAAACTAGCTACTGTAGGACTTCCCTTAAAAAGCTCAATTCCCCAAAAGAACTCAAAAAGGAACCAACAAGAAGCAAATGCAGAAAATGGCACAAATCTGTCAAAACAGACAAGCAGGTAAAGACGAATTTTTTCGAAGACCTTCTTTTGCTCAAATCAAAAAGTGTTGAACGAACGAAAGTTAGATAACAACCTGGGGCAGAAGCACAAAAATTCATGCCTCAAAAAGACGTTCAGAGATTTTACACGAATGTTACGGTGAAGCACAGAAATCTGTTTCGGGACAGCAACTTTCCCAATCATTACTTCTCTCTCGTTAGAGGTTACTCTTGGCACAAAAAGCAAATAAAAAGGATAAGGAGCGGTTATTACTGAAGTAATAACTTCCAACACTCATCTAAAACTTTTGGGTTATCTCCCAATAAGTACTTTCTTTAACGCCTTTAAGTTAGGCAAAAGCAAAAACTAAAATGGATAGAATAGAAGTAAGCTGAGATAATCATGGTGAAAACATTGTTTTGTTCAATGAAATCCTTTTGTTAACAAGGTTGATCAGGTCTTGCTACCAAAACAATTCCATATGAGAAAAAACTTTGTATTCCACTAATGATTATGTTACCTCAACCTTGATAGCAATAGTCCCAATCATAATAGTTTCAAATTTTTCTCTTGGTATGGGACAATATATTTCTCCAACTTGAATGCCCTCATCATGTTCAATTGAATTCAAAACCATAAGTCTATCAATCTTCTTGGGGAAATAGATAGTATGTTCCTTGTCATTGACATTGAAGGTCACCTTCCCTTGATTACAATTAATAACAGCTCCTACAGTATTTAAGAAAAGGTCTCCGAAGAATAGTAGACATATTATCATCTTTAGGCATAAAAGTTTGAGAGGATGCTCCCATAAGAAATATGAGTTGAAGTAAAAGAGAGCATCAAGAAGCAAATTCAAAACACATTTAAGTCTAACCCACTTCCTATGCATCGGAATCGTGTATGCAAATAAATTCACAAAGAACAAAGTGACAAGCATAGGAAGATAAAACAAGAGTAATTTCAAAACTTTCAACACATAGAGAGGTGTTTCAATACCATGAAAACTTCCACAACCATATTTTCCTCTCTCATAATAATTTTCAGTAGCCTCATGAAGAAACTCAACAATATAACTATCACATAAAGCATGCTTTTCATGATCTACAGGCACTAGAGCTTTATTATAAACACTTTCAAAAGAATCCTCAAGAATATAACATTCATCCTCCTTTAGTAAGCATGGAGAACAATCAAATAATGTAAGGGATACAGAGTTACTCTCATTAGAAGGTAGGCATGGGTAGCTAATCCATTCTTCCTCCTTTTGTTCATCACTCTCCTCCTCTTTTTCATCTAATGAGCTTTCAGGTTCATCAATTTCTTCTTCCATATGATCCTGCAAGGCATTAGTGTCTTCCATTTTTGGAAAGCATCTATTAAAATATTCAAGAATATAGCTATTTTCATCCTTGTAATTATCAAAGCAAAATTTAAGTATACCATAAACCTCATATTTGTAAGGTGAATTATCAATATTTTCAAGCAAACTAGCAAGTTCAAAAGCACCCTTCCAAGCAATAAATACTTCAATTTGTTCCACATCATAAAAGTCATAATTTCCTTTAACATAAGAAGATATGGTAACATTTTCATTATACTCACATTGAAAAGGGAGGTGTTTGTACCTCCTACAGCAACAAGATTTAACCAAGCAATAAGTAACATTATAAGTAGAGCACACGTTTCTAGCAATGGTATACAATTTATCAATTTGTTCCCATAAGTGTTTCCCTTTTTGTGACAAGCGGTGTTCCTTATAATAATATTTTTCATCTTCCGTGAACCCACCTTGCTAATAAGATTCAGTTTCAAAGAAACCAACCATTGACAACAAGCATGATAAGGCAAGAATAAACTTAGATTGAACAATAGTGAATTTAGGTGAACTTGATAAATAAAGCTATGCTCCCCGGCAATGGCGCCAGAAAATAGTCTTGATGACCCACAAGTATAGGGGGTGTATCGCAGTATTTTCGAGGGAAGTGAAACCCAATTTATTGATTCGACACAAGGGGAGCCAAAGAATATTTATAAGCCTTAACAACTAAGTTGTCAATTCAGCTGCACCTAGAAACAATCTTGCTCACAGCAATTTATCAGTAGCAACAGTTTTGTAGTAGGAATAGCAAAGTAGCAGCAGTAGTAAAGCAAGGACAACAGTAACAAAAGCAGTAAACAGTGGGATTCGAGTGCGATAGGCATAGGGATGGATGGACGGGCGTTGCATGGACAAGACAATTCACATAGAAATCAGAACAGGGCAATTGCAGATAGATAAGATAAAGCATCCAAGTACTAGATAATCCTAGGCATGTGTTCCATATATAGTCATACGTGCTCGCAATGAGAACTTGCACAACATCTTTTGTCCTGCCAGCCCGTTTGCAGCGGGGCCTCTTGGGAACTACTAGCAATTAAGGTGCTCCTTTTAATAGAGCACCGGAGCAAAGCATTAATACTCCGTGAACACATGTGATCCTCACATCAAAGCCATTCCCTTCCGGTTATCCCGATTTCTATCACTTCGGGGCCATAGGTTCCAGACAACAACGTGTGTATACAACTTGTAGATAAGACTAGAAACATTACTATCATAATGAATCAAGAACATGTTCAGATCTGAAATCATGGCACTCGGGCCCTAGTGACAAGCATTAAGCACAACAAGTCGCAACAAAGTCATAAAGCACTAATAAAAGATACTAGGCACCATGCCCTAACAATCTGATGCCATTACATGAACGATCTCATCCAATCCCTACCATCCCCATAGCCTACAGCGGGGGATTACTCACTCATAGATGGGGGAAACATGGATGGTCGATGGAGAAGAGATGGTGATGATGATCTCCTCCAATTCCCCGTCCCGGCAGGGTGCCAGAACGGAGTTTCTGGTGCTGTTTAGTGGAATCTGGTGGTGGCGGCGGAGCGGAACTCCTTCTGGAAAAACGTCGAACCCCCCTCGGTTTTTAGGTCAGAAGGCTTCTTATAGGCGAAGAGGGAGACCGAGGGGGTGCCTAGGGCCACCACACCATGCCCTCGCATGGCCAGGCCCAGCTCGCGCCTGGGAGGGTGTGGCCAGCCCCTGGCCCTCCTCCGTCTCGTATTCTGGCTCCTGGAGTCTTCTGAAAAAATAGGCACTTTGGCTTTTGTCCCGTCCAATTTCGAGAATATTCATTTTCTGACTTTCCTGGAACCAAAAATAGCAGAAAACAGGCAGTTGGCACTGTGGCTCTTGTTAATAGGTTAGTCCAAGAAATCATATGAAAAGTACTCCAAAGTGTGGACAAAACACAAGAAAGTGGATAAAACCAAGCATGGAGCATCAAAAATTATAGATACATTTGCAATGTATCAAGTATCTCGTAGGAAAACACGTACTGCCTAGAGGAGGGAGCAGGCGAGTTGCTGCCATTGCCAGACATGTCGCCAAGGATGTCATCAACCTCGGGATGAAGTCGTCGTCTGGAAAGATGTCGTCGGTGGCCAGAGCATCCATCACAAAGGGGAAGAAGAAGATAATAGTCGCGCGGTAGCGCTCCCCAAAACCTTATCGCCCTTCTCCCATACAGGACTCGAAGTAGCATTGTCTCGGAGGCCTACTGTTCCGTCTCGTAGTGCATGTTGCAAGATGGGATGGGAAAGAACTGGTGGTCGCTCAGTACTCTGGAGGCGCTGGTGGCCGAGAGGAGCGACCTCTCTTATATAGGCACTGGAGGGAAAGGCAAACAACCAGCGCAAAGAGATGAAGCAAAGAGACAGAAGGTAAAATGAATAGGCACCGGATGCGGCCTCCACTCAATTCGTCTTAATAATCCACTCAAAAATATTTTCCACTGAGTTTGTATTAAAAACCCACTAGCGCAGATTGTTCGTCTTCCATTCATGCACGGCAAAAAGAAAAGGAGCTCTCGGCTTGAGGCATTCCCGCAACCCGCAGCGCGCGCGTCGTGGCGTGGTGGGCAGTGAAGGAGGAGGAGTGCGCATGTAAATCTCCCTCCTTCTCATCCATTTACCAAATGATGGAAGAGACCCCCTTATAAGGTGGTAAAATATTCCTTCAACTAGCAATGTGGGACTAAACATTCATCCCACCTCTTGCCATGCATGAATGGGCCAAGTGGGCCTCCAGGATTTCAGGAATTGTTAATTAAAGTAAATGGGTTGGGCTAATTTAGGCAAAATTCCAACACAAACATGATATTGAGATACTAACACTGGAATTGTTACACTTGATTTAATACTACTTATTAAACTTCATGGAGTCGGTGGAGTTTGATGAAAGGTTGCAATAGGACTTTAAACTTTAGATCGACACCCAAAACAATACGATACAACTTCATAAAGTAAATATCCAGAATTATATAATTATATTATCTCAATTATAATCAAGGTAGTAAACGGATGCCAATAACTACAACAAACTATGCAAATTCATATTGATTTAATTTATGATAAATTGAGTTCAACTTTAATCATATTACTACGTGAACTCCCACTCAAAACGAACATCCCTCGAGTCATTTTGGTGATTACATGAACCAAATTCACTACACCAATTCTGATCATCACGTGAATTGGTGCAGCTACAAAGGCAAGCATCTATAGGGTTATCATATCAACTATATGACTCATACCTTACTTTTTGGTTCATGTTCCGAGTCCATGTTTGTACATGATAGACTCGCCAAGTAAGAACCTTAGTACCAGGGTGTGTAATCTGTCTTACACCCATTATATGCGAACGTAGAGTCTATCACAACTAATCATCACGCCGTGTCTCGAAACGACGAACTTTATTAACGGTGTATGCATACTAAAGGAAGAACATATTTTTATCTTGATATTTAAATGAGGGATCATCTTATAATGCTACTAACCGTTATTCAAGATAAATAAGACGCGAACAAACATCATATGCAAAAAATGATATGATATAGTTCTTGCACCTGATCACTATCTTGTTCATAATTACATTTGTGTAATGCCAAGGTCTATGATGCTTACACTTTGGTTTATTATAATTTTCCAAGAGTGTGTAACCATACCTAAAATTATAATATTACCATATCATAACACTTACTTAGCAAAATGAAACTAGACACTTCTAATTTTTCTTTTTCATATTTTTACGTGGCTTAGGGCTTTAGGAGATAGAACCGTTCTTACCTACGAACATGGAACCACAACAATGATAGTAAAATTATTAGCAACCTATTGTAAATCATATATCAACTATAGTAGGATAGATAGACACGCACAAGCCACTTATGCAAAACTAGTTGCATGTAAAGCATGGAACCGGTCTCATGTGCGAGGACATGTAAAAAGTTAGTCTGGGCCGCTTCATCCACTATGTCGCTAAAAAATCCAAAATACATAAGAGGATGTAATAACATGATGATCATCACCCACATACTCATATATGTTCTACCTGTGCAAAGCATCTACTCATAGATCCAGCTCTTATACCATTGTTGGGTTCGCAACATAGAAATCAAAAAATTCTTACAATATGAACAACTAAGCACCAAGATCTTTCTACTAGATGCACACAATAGGTGGATATACATCCATAGAGATCTTACCCTCAAATATCGAGAACCTTTTTAACAAAATCTGATTTCGTGGATGATGTAGTCGTACTTTTGCCGATCTCAAGATCGAGTTGTAGAGCTAGTACTAGGAAATTAGCTATAGGTAGACAAGTTACTCTATGGCGCATATGAAAAACCATGCACCGCAGATAAATATTAGTGGCGCATACAGAAAAAAATGCCACTGAAATTTGGCAATTCAGTGGCGCACGGAACCAATATGCGCCACAGAAATCCACATTTCTATGGCGCATATTTTCATGTGCGCCACAAAAAGTGATGATTCTGTGGTGCATATAGATGTATGCACCATAGAAAGTTGATGGGACCCAGCACTAAAAAAGGGGGAGACAATTATGTGGCACATATGTCTATATGCGCCATAGAAAGTGATGTATGCGCTACAGAATATGTTTCGGTTGCGCATATAGATGTATGCGCTACAAAATATGGAAAAATAGACCCCCCCTGTGGATCGCCTTTTCAGTTTTATAAAAAATAAACGAAAATGATAAAAACTTCAAAAACATAATTCCTTTGAGATGTAGTTATATTTTGGGGTGTAGTTGTAGTGAAAATTTAAATACATGAATTTCGATGTATTTTGCAAAAATAGGTCATGGCACGGTAAAACGGCCATAACTTTTGCATACGATGTTGGAAAAAAAGTTTATTATGTCAAAATGATCCTCTTGAAATTTCCTACTCGATTTCAACAACTGCGTTGAAGATTTCATACATTCCCCAAATTCGAAAAGAGTAAAAAGTTATGGTAGAAAGAAGATTTTTCCTGCAAAAAAATAAAAAAGGGGGAGAAACTTTTGTGGCGCTCCCATATGCGCCACAGAAGTCTTGGGCGGGATTTGAAATTTTGAATCCCGTCCGCACCCTTCTCCCTCTCTTTTTCCTTTTTCTCCCCCCACTTCTTCTCCCCTCCCTACTTCTCCTCCCCTCCACACTTCTCCCCTTCTCCTCCCTCCTCCTCCTCCACCACGGTGACCTCCTCCTTCTCCTCCTCCACCACCTCCAGCAACCTCTTCCTCTACCACCTCTGGCAACCTCCTCCTCCTCCGGCGACCTCCAGCGACCTCCTCCTCCTCCACCACCACCTCCGGCGGCCTCCTCCCCCACCTCTGGCGACACCTTCCTCCACCTCCGGCAGACTCCTCCTCCTACTTCGACCACCTCTGGCGGTGGCCTCCTCCTCCTTCTCCTCCAGCCACCACCTCCGACGACCCACTCCTCCTAGCCCTCCTCCAGTCACCAGCCACCACCACCACCACCTCCAGCCAGATCTAGATCTGGCCCGCTTTTTTTTTGAAAATTTAAAAAAATTATGTGGTGCATATTAGCCATATGCGCCATAGAAATTTGAGATTTGGCCCGCCTTTTTTTTTAAATTTTGGAAAAAAAATCTATGGCGCATATTGGCCATATGCGCCACACAAATGTGAGATTTTTGTGGCACATTTCAATATGTGCCATAGAAAATAAATATCAATGGTGCATCAAATATGCGCCACAAAAAGTGAAAAAAGGTGCGCCACTTATAAGGGGTTTCCTAGTAGTGAGCGTCACAAACCAGCAACGTGTACGTGATCGCACACACGTACAGCACCCAGACGACCTCCAAGCCCTTGCTCTAGCAAAGCAGTAGAAGCAGTAGATCCTTTCCAAAAAAACACAGAGAACATGTACTTCACTAATCTGAATCCATGGGGAATTTGCTAGAAGGAGAGAGAGATCCTTCACGAGGAGGTGTGAGTGTAGAGGAGGTCACCATCTCATTTTATAGGGGAGGGGCGCAGCCCCAAGCCCATTGCGGGTGGCCATGGTGGTTCTCCCACCTATCCCTAATTCATGTGAGTGGAGCTTCCACTAAGCCCCTCCAAATAAATTTCAGCTCCACTCATGCTGCATTAATTTTCCACCAAAATTAATGCATACTCACATTAATAAAACAATTTTATTCATAATTTTGTTAATTACTTTAATTAACAAACATTTGCATAAACCCCCTTGCATTACTTCGATATCACATCTAAAACCAATATCAGCAAATTGACCCGAAACAATTCCGGTGTTCATCGAAATAATCCTAGCGCTTTCAAATCCTTTCTCTGGTATTATATCTATCCTATTTGGTGTTGGTATACCTTAAGTGTGTCACCCTACAGTTCATGAATAATGCATACATGATCGAGACCCCTCTTCAATCAATAATCAGCAACGGGACCTTGAGATCCTTACCGACTCCCACAAATTGAATGATGACTCTTGTGATCGTGAGAACCATTAACGTTGTAACTAAATCCCTTTATATCATGATATATTACATGTCCGAGATTCGATCATCGGTATCCCCATACCTAGTTTGATCTCGTTACTAACAAGTACTATTTTCTCGTTTCCGTGATATAACATTTTGTGTGATCCAATTCACATGCTTACAAGCTATGTCAATGTGATATCATCGAGAGGTCCCTGGGTATATCTGTTTGTCATCGGAATGGACAAATTCCACTATTGATCCTTGAGCCCATTCATAACACTTTCTGAATACCTAAACCCACCTTTATAGTCATCCTGTTATGGTGTGACGTTTGATGTTATCAACGCATTCTTCTGGTGTTAATGATTAACATGATCTCATGGTCTAAGGATTAGGATTACTTCGTATGTGATGTTATAGCAATGTAAACATAATTTGATCATATTGCTATACTTTGGGTGAATGTTCATCACTTCATTCCACTAATGTTGTGACCATGTTATTAACAACATCTAATGTTCATGATCAGGAAACCTTGATCATCCGTTAATCAACGAGCTAGTTTAAATGAGAGGCATAAATAGGAACTCTTATTTGTTTATTAAACGCACATGTATTAATGTTTCCAATTAACACAATTATAGCATGAAGAATAAACATTTATCATAAACATGGAATAAGATAATAACCACTTTATTGTTACCCCTCGGGCATATTCCCTTCACTTGGATTCTCCATCGACCAAAAAATATAAATGTGGGAAACCAAACGAAATGCTATTTAGGTATGAGAAGTTGAATTGGTATGCGCAACTTCTGCAGAATGATGAGTCCAAAATTCAAGCATATTTACCTTTTGTTTTTGCATAAGTAGAATAGGGATTTTGGTATTTTACTGCGTTTGCACGCACCTTTTGTCCTTGTTTCAACAAGATCCCGAATTACTAAGTCTCTTATTAACATATCAGTTGGAACTATCATATTATGTTGTAATATGATATTTTTGAGTGATAAAATTCATTTTATTGATTTATCTTCACACATGGGAGAATAAAAAATGTGAAGGAAAGCTACTGCAGTGTTAACGACCAGTGGTACGGGTGGAGCTCGCCCGTACCATCCACCCGTACCACGCGGAAGTGTGACCGCCTCATTAAATAATTTTTCCTTGCAAAGACAGATCACAGATCCGACATTCACAGCAACCTTGAGCCACAAAAAACCACACCATAAAGGGATCTAAAGGAGGAATTTGGAGAAGGGCAAATCCTTGCTGCTTCACGGATCATTGGAGGACATCGCATCATCCCCTTCTTCATCAACCGCTGCATCACCATCACCACTATTACCACCATCTTTCATTCATTAGATCTTGTTGTAAATCTAGATTCAATTGTGGTTTGCACTAGATTTGTCCCCTTACTTTTATCCATCCATTTGATTATGATGATGTTGTTGATTGCTTCCATGTGTGAGTAGTTTCCCTCGTTCTTGGGGAGATGGAGAAACCCTAGCACTATTATGAATTGAAATAAAGATGATCTATACTTGTGTCCATTGACTTATTGGTCTATGATGTATTTATGATGTGTGTTTGATATCCCTTTAGATGGTATGTGTAGTCGACCACATATCATTTGCCTTCGGGACTAAAGAAGAGGGTGAAATCCTTTGGATGTGTTTTGAAGTGTTCTCGAAGCTATTGGGACTATAAGCACTAGCTAGCAACAAGCATGGTCAAAGGAGGATTAAGAGAGATACCCTAAGCTAATTACGATATCCACGGGGAGACCCTTAATTGTGGTGGTCTATATGGGGTGACTGCTCTTAGACATTGCGGTGGTTATTTAGAGGCGACCTCATTCTTGGCTCAACAAAGTGACTGCATATGAGCCTTATAGTGAACATCTTATTATGGAGCTCTCTCCACACATATCATGACACAAGAAATAGGTTATTCTAATTATGATTAATTATATCATGTTAGAGGTGTATCCTACACCCACGAGAATGCTTTAGCCGTATTGTAGTTAAACCACTTTTTCTGAATGCTTTTGTTACTTGCTTCCTTTTACTTGTTTTAATTACTTTTCTACATTCAACCAAAAACCTTTCAAACACCCTTTACTTGAAATCAAAGGCGTCTTACAAGTATCCTTTGGTAGACGGTGACGAGGGGTATAAAGACATTAACCAAATAGCTCTCTATGGTTCAATACTCTTATTTCGAAACTAGCTACAATCGATCTGTGCACTTAAAGTCATCAAGCTATTTTGTAGCATCGTTGCCGTGGAGCTAAGCGCTTTTGGTCTTTGTTCTTAATTGCTTATTATACTAATTGTTTTAGTAAAGTAGTTTACTAGTTTCAGGTCAGCACCATGACTGCACTTAGACCGATGAATCAGCTCGATGCAGCTAAACACCCCCGGAAGTTCAATAGAGGACTTGTCAAAGAATTCCCGAGTGGGAGCGAACCAGAATACGAGGTTAACCCTCGCTTTATTGCTATTATTAAAGATAAAACTTTTGCAGGAGATGATCCCGATAAGGATCCTTACACTCATTGAATGCATTTTATCGAGTTATGTTGGACACTTAAATTGAGAGGCTATTTTGATGACAAATTGAAACTTAAATTGTTTATCCAATTGATACATTGCAAATGTATCTATAATTTTTGATGCTCCATGCTTGGTTTTATCCACTTTCTTGTGTTTTGTCCACACTTTGGAGTACTTTTCATATGATTTCTTGGACTAACCTATTAACAAGAGCCATAGTGCCAGCTTCCTGTTTTCTGCTATTTTTGGTTCTAGGAAAGTCAGCAAATAAATATTCTCGGAATTGGACGGGACAAAAGCCAAAGTGCCTATTTTTCCAGAAGACTCCAGGAGCCAGAATACGAGACGGAGGAGGGCCAGGGCCTAGCCACACCCCCTAGGCGCGGGTTGGTCCTGGCCACGCCAGGGCATGGTGTGGTGGCCCCAGGAACCCCCTCGGTATCCCTCTTCGCCTATAAGAAGCCTCCTGACCTAAAAACTCCGGGGGGTTTGACGTTTTCCAGAAAAAGTTCCGCGGCGCCGCCACCACCGAAGGGGAGATTCGGGGTACAGAAAGTCTCTATTCCGACACCCTGCCGGGACAGGGAAGTGCCCCCGGAGCCATCTCCATCGATCTCCACCATCATCTCCATCGACCATCCATGTTTCCCCCATCTATGAGTGAGTAATCCCCTGCTGTAGGCTATGGGGATGGTAGGGATTGGATGAGATCGTTCATGTAATGGCATCAGATTGTTAGGGCATGGTGCCTAGTATCTTTTATTAGTGCTTTATGACTTGTTGCGACTTGTTGTGCTTAATGCTTGTCACTAGGGCCCGAGTGCCATGATTTCAGATCTGAACATGTTATTGATTCATTATGATAGTATTGTTTTTGGTCTTATCTGCAAGTTGTATACACACGTTGTTGTCCGGAACCTATGGCCCCGAAGTGATAGAAATCAGGATAACCGGAAGGGAATGGCTTTGATGTGAGGATCACATGTGTTCACAGAGTGTTAATGCTTTGCTCCGGTGCTCTAATAAAAGGAGCACCTTAATTGCCAATAGTTCCCTTGAGGCCCCGCTGCAAACGGGCTGGCAGGACAAAAGATTTTGTGCAAGTTCTCATTGCGAGCACGTATGACTATATATGGAACACATGCATAGGATTATCTAGTACTTGGATGCTTTATCTTATTTATCTGCAATTGCCCTATGTTCTGATTGCTATGTGAATTGTCTTGTCCATGCAACGCCCGTCCATCCATCCCTATGCCTACCGCACTCGAATCCCACTGTTTACTGTTGTCTTTACTTTGCTACTGTTGTTACTTTACTATTCCTACTACAAAACTGTTGCTACTGATAAACTGCCGTGAGCAAGATTGTTTCCAGGTGCATCTGAATTGACAACTTAGTTGTTAAGGCTTATAAATATTCTTTGGATCCCCTTGTTTCGAATCAATAAATTGGGTTTCACTTCCCTCGAAAATACTGGATACACCCCCTATACTTGTGGGTCATCAAGACTATTTTCTGGTGCTGTTGCCGGGGAGCATAGCTTTATTTATCAAGTTCACTTGGAATCACTATTGTTCAAGCTAAGTTTACTTTTGCCTTGTTTGCTTGTTTCTTTATCAAAAATACAAAAAAGTAGTTCCTACTCTGGTTGTTATTTTCGTTGGTCTGTTATTGTCTTGCTTTATCATGCTTGTTGTCAATGGTTGGTTTCTTTGAAACTGAAGCTTATTGGCAAGGTGGGTTCACAGAAGATCAAAAATATTATTATAAGGAACACCGCTTGTCACAAAAAGGGAAACACTTATGGGAACAAATTGATAGATTGTATACCATTGCTAGAAACGTGTGCTCTACTCATAATGTTACTTATTGCTGTGATAAATCTTGTTGCAGAAAGAGGTATAAACACCTCCCTTTTCAATGTGAGTATAATGATAATGATACCATATCTTCTTATGCTAAAGGAATTTATGACTTTTATGATGCGGAACAAATTGAATAATTTATTGCTTGGAAGGGTGCTTTTGAACTTGCTAGTTTGCTTGAAAATATTGATGATTCACCTTACAAATATGAGGTTTATGGTATACTTAAATTTTGCTTTGATAATTACAAGGATGAAAATGGCTATATTCTTGAATATTTTAATAGATGCTTTCCACAAATGGAAGAGACTAATGCCTTGCAGGATCCTATGGAAGAAGAAATTGATGAACCTGAAATCTCATTAGATGAAAAAGAGGAGGAGAGTGATGAACAAAAGGAGGAAGAATGGATTATCTACCCATGCCTACCTTCTAATGAGAGTAACTCTTTATCCTTTACATTATTTGATTATCCTCCATGCTTACTAAAGGAGGATGAATGTTATGTTCCTGAGGATTCTTTTGAAAATGTTTATAATAAAGCTCTAGTGCTTGTAGATCATGAAAAGCATGCTTTATGTGATAGTTATATTGTTGAGTTTATTCATGAGGCTACTGAAAATTATTAGGAGAGAGGAAAATATGGTTGTAGAAGTTTTCATGGTATTGAAACACCTCTCTATGTGCTGAAAGTTTTGAAGTTACTCTTGTTTTATCTTCCTATGCCTGTCACTTTGTTATTTGCCAATTTATTTGCATACACGATTCCTATGCATAGGAAGTGGGTTAGACTTAAATGTGTTTTGGATTTGCTTCTTGATGCTCTCTTTTACTTCAACTCTTATTTCTTATGTGAGCATCCTCTCAAACTATCATGCCCGAAGATGATATTATGTCTATTATTCTTGGGAGACCTTTTCTTAAATACTGCAGGAGCTGTTATTAATTATAATCAAGGGAAGGTGACCTTCAATGTTAATGACAAGGAACATATTGTCTATTTCCACAAGAATATTGAAAGGACTTATGGTTTGAATTCAATTGAACATGTTGTGGGCATTCAAGTTGGAGAGATATATTGTCCCATACCAAGAGAAATGTTTGAAACTATTATGATTGGGACCATTCCTATCAAAGTTGAGGTAACATAATCACTAGTGGAATACAAAGTTTTGTCTCATATGAAAATTGTTTTGGTAGCAAGACCTGATCAACCTTGTTAACAAAAGGATTTCATTGAACAAAACAATGTTTTTACCATGATTATCTCCGCTTACTTCTGTTCTATCCATTTTAGTTTTTGCTTATGCCTAACTTAAAGGCGTTAAAGAAAAGTACTTATTGGGAGATAACCCAAAAGTTTTAGATGAGTCTTGGAAGTTATTACTTCAGTAATAACCGCTCCTTATCCTTTTTATTTGCTTTTTGTGCCAAGAGTAACCTCTAATGAGAGAGAAGTAATGATTGGGAAAGTTGCTGTCCCGAAACAGATTTATGTGCTTCACCGTAAAAAATCATGTAAAACCTCTGAACGTCTTTTTGAGGCGTGAATTTTTGTGCTTCTGCCCCAGGTTGTTACCTAACTTTCTTTAGTTCTACACGATTTAAGCAACAGAAGGTCTTCGAAAAAATTCGTCTTTACCTGCTAGTCTGTTTTGACAGATTTCTGCCATTTTCTGCATTTGCTTCTTGTTGGTTCCTTTTTTAGTTCTTTTGGGGAATTGAGCTTTTTGAGGGAAGTGATACAATATATAGTGTTCTAATGGAAGTTTATTTGGTGTTAGAACTGAACCTTAAGACCTATTATCTTGAGTGCACTAATGTTGCTAATAAAGATTGTGTGAAGTTCTGTATGAAGGAAAAATTTCAGGTGTATGGAAGGAATGAGTAATGAGATGAAGGATGGACTAAAGCTCAAGCTTGGGGATGCCACGCGTGTCACCCCAAGAAATATCCAAGAAGTACAAGCGTCAAAGCTTGGGGATGACCAAGGCATCCCCTTCTTCATCAATAAAAATCCCAGGTTTCTTCCAAACGCTTCATTTTTATTGTTTCATGCACAGTTGTGTTGTTCTTGGAACGTCTTCTTTTTCGTTTTTTGTTTTGGTTTTCGTTTGCTTGGTTTTCTTAGTTTGCTGAATAAATTGGTTGGACCCCCTATTTCATGCATTGGTGTTCAAATATTTTGGTTTGGTTTGGTTTGGAAAAGGGTAGGAAAGCTCATGCTTAAGTGGTAAAAAGAGCTTGTTTTTGACTGTGGCCTATGCTTTGTCATGCCATGCTTGATATTGTTTTGGCTTTATGCTTAGTATTCTTTGTTTTAGCAGGACTTGTTATAAACAATTGAGATTGCTTAATGTGCCTTGGATGAATCATGCGTTGTTTTAGCATATTAAAGCATAGTATAGTGGTATTCTCCTTTGATGCTTTATTTGGGTTGACTTGGCACATGCTCACACCATGTTATGACTATCGCAAGTCACCATAAGCCTTAATGATCCTTTAGTTTTCAACTTGTAGTATCAATTTATGCTTTGATCAATGATGTTTTGTCGCTCTGCATGATTATGACCATTATTGCTCTCTCGTTTGTCGCTCCCTTACTATTGCTAGTCTTCACTTACACTGAGTGTTTTACTCATGTTTCCAACTCCCTTAAACCAAATATTGCCAAAGTGTCCACCATACCTACCTATTAGCATAATTTGCTACTTCCGTGCATATTCAATATGCCTTGTTTTGTTCCGAATAAAATGTTTGCTTGTTATGAGAAAGTTAGTTAGTAAAGCTCTCACGAACTTGATGGCACACTTTAATTCCTGCATTTAATAAACCTGAACCATTGTGTCCTTCTTTGTTGTGTATATGCTTGCGCTTTATAAGTTGAAGTTAGCAGAACCATGTATCATGGGGAACGCTTTCAACATTGCACTGGTACTTAGTACCTCGTTGATATCATGTTCTTTTGCTTATGGATCCTGGCAGTGTGAAATAAAAGTGGAACTTGTAAGATCATGGAGTTTGTATGTATGTCAGAGAAACGCCTAGGACGCTAGCCTAAGCCATGCCTAATCATGGTGGAAACTTGTAGCATAACCATAATGAGCATTCTATGAAGAATCCTCAATAAAAATCTATGCACATAGTAAATAAAAAGATTGTTGAGATGCTCATTGTCTGCTTGCCTTGTCATTTTGATTATGGGATAACTCCTGTATCATGTGCAAGGGGTACCCCGTTGGTGGTTCTCTATGATACGTATATACTTACAATGACAAGAGCTTACTCGTGACTGAAGTTGAGTAGCATGAGGATCAGTCTTCGTAAGCAAGGGGCATGAGACTTCGATTTATAACTTGTCAAGCATATCCTCTTAGTTGTGTCACTTTAACCTTAACCACTTAAAGATGTTTATGATAGGGGCAATGAGAGCTCAAAGCTAATGAGTACCATACTTTCAGCATTTGGAAGCCTTTCAAACTTTACAAAACCTGTTCATTTCCTTGTTGAGTCTACACACATTCTATGAGCACTTTCTTGAGAGCATAGTGGCCATTCTTAGTTCTGTGTGCATTGTCCCAAGACTTGTTGATTGATGCATACCTTGATATTGCTTGTTTTAAACTATTTGTATCTAGTCACTCTTGTAAACTTTGAAGGTGTCCTATGCATTTATGTTTGCTACTCTATGAGGGACAAGCTGAGTGCCACTATGCTATGTTTTCTTTATGTGAAACAAACTAACGTCTTGCAAATCATTGTTATTCATGAATCTTTTGTTTGTGCCTTTTCATGTTGCATCATAGTCTGTTTGTCTTATTGCTAGAACTTTGTCTTTCATGTTATGATTGAAGTACTATGATCCCAACTTTGAATGTTTTACAAATATTTTGATCAAGTCTTTGATGGTGCATGTCACCTCAAAAATTATTCTTTCTTTTTATCACTTACCTACTCGAGGACGAGCAGGAGTTAAGCTTGGGGATGTTGATACATTGCAAATGTATCTATAATGTTTGATGCTCCATGCTTGGTTTTATCCACTTTCTTGTGTTTTGTCCACACTTTGGAGTACTTTTCATATGATTTCTTGGACTAACCTATTAACAAGAGCCACAGTGCTAGCTGCCTGTTTTTGCTGTTTTTGGTTCCAGGAAACTCAGAAAATGAATATTCTCGGAATTGGACGGGACAAAAGCCAAAGTGCCTATTTTTCTAGAAGACTCCAGGAGCCAGAATACGAGACGGAGGAGGGCCAAGGCCTGGCCACACCCCCCAGGCGCGGGATGGGCCTGACCGCGCTAGGGCATGGTGTGGTGGCCCCAGGCACCCCCTCGGTCTCCCTCTTCGCCTATAAGAAGCCTTCTGACCTAAAAACTCTAGGGGGTTTGATGTTTTTCTAGAAAAAGTTCCGCAGCGTCGCCACCACCGAAGGGGAGATTCGGGGGATAGAAAGTCTTTGTTCCGGCACCCTGCTGGGACGGGGAAGTGCCCCCGAAGCCATCTCCATCGATCTCCACCATCATCTCCATCGACCATCCATGTTTCCCCCATCTATGAGTGAGTAATCCCCTGCTGTAGGCTATGGGGATGGTAGGAATTGGATGAGATCGTTCATGTAATGGCATCGGATTGTTAGGGCATGGTGCCTAGTATCTTTTATTAGTGCTTTATGACTTTGTTGCAACTTGTTGTGCTTAATGCTTGTCACTAGGGCCAGAGTGCCATGATTTCAGATCTGAACATGTTATTGATTCATTATGATAGTATTGTTTTTGGTCTTATCTGCAAGTTGTATACACATGTTGTTGTCCGGAACCTATGGCCCCGAAGTGACAGAAATCGGGATAACCGGAAGGGAATGGCTTTGATGTGAGGATCACATGTGTTCATGGAGTGTTAATGCTTTGCTCCGGTGCTCTATTAAAAGGAGCACCTTAATTGCCAGTAGTTCCCTTGAGGCCCCGCTACAAACATGCTGGTAGGACAAAAGATGTTGTGCAAGTTCTGATTGCGAGCACGTATGACTATATATGGAACACATGCCTAGGATTATCTAGTACTTGGATGCTTTATCTTATTTATCTTCAATTTCCCTATGTTCTGATTGCTATGTGAATTGTCTTGTCCATGCAACGCCCGTCCATCCATCCCTATGCCTACCGCACTCGAATCCCACGGTTTGCTGCTATTGTTACTGTTGTCTTTACTTTGCTACTACTGTTACTTTGATATTCCTACTACAAAACTGTTGCTACTGATAAACTGTTGTGAGCAAGATTGTTTCCAGGTGCAGCTGAATTGACAACTCAGTTGTTAAGGCTTATAAATATTCTTTGGCTCCCCTTGTGTCGAATCAATAAATTGGGTTTCACTTCCCTCGAAAATACTGCAATACACCCCCTATACTTGTGGGTCATCACCAATCCCTAACCAACACTGCTTTAGCTTGGTATAGAATTTGCCCTATAGATAAAATTGATACTTGGGAAAAACTCAAAGGAGAATTCGTATTTCGATTCTTTCCCAGGGTAAAGAGAGCCAAAGTAAGATGGGTGATCACAAGCTCAAAGATCAACGCGAAGAAGAAATGATGTTCCTCAAGATGCTAGAGAAGGAGGCACAAGCAAGAAAAATTAACAAAGTAAGTATACGAGAGACTAGGGAACCAACGAGGGAAGATATTCTAACCATGTTTGCACATTGCAACGTGATAGAGCTAGATACTGAAGCTTCACAGTTCGTTGAAGGAAAGGTAAAGTATAAAGAGGTTGGTAAACCTATTCTCCCTTGTACTTTTGATGGAACTTCTTATTGTGGCCTCTACGACATTGGAACAAATGTTAACATAATCCCCTTTAATTTTTATTTGAAAATCCAAAATGAACTATCCCGAGCTGAATTAGAGGGTATTGATATGACTATAAAGCTTGCAGATAAGACACTCAGAGTTCCTATGGGAATAATTAGAGATGTCCCAATCTGTATTGGACCATATAAGTATCCCATTGATTTTATACTTGTTGATATGCCTACTCATGTTTATTGTCCAATTATTTTTCGGAATAACTTTCTTTAACACCACAGGATCAAACATTGATTGCAGGAGACAAACTGTATCTCTCAAGTTTTGTGAAGAGAAAATGGTCTTTCAATTTTCCAAATTTCACCACAAGCCGGCGATCGAAGAATTGGATGATTATGAGTATGGACAAGAACAGGAAGTTAATATCATTAGTCTTGGCTCAATAGTTATTGAGACTCATGGTGATGATTTAGCGAGGAGTTTAGTCGATAATAATAATATTCCCCAAGACATAAAAAATGGAAATGGATGATTTTCTTGACTCCACACCTGAGGTGGATCCCGAGATGAATCAGAAGTATGAAGAAACTATAAGAAAAGGGGACGAGGCACCTCCACCTCCTACTCTCAAAACCTTACCCAAGGAATTAAAATATAGGTTTCTTGATGGAACTAATAATTTCCCTATTATTATAAGCTCTAACCTTGTAGATAAAAAGAGGAGGAAAACTTAATGATGGTTCTCCAAATGCATCAGAATGCTCTTGGGTATTCGATGAGTGACTTTAAAGGGACTAGTCCCTCGATAGCCACCCATAGAATATTTATGGAAGAAGGAGTGCAACCGGTTGTAGATTTTCAGAGACGACTTAAACCTCACATGAAAGAAGAGGTAAGGAAGGAAGTAATACGTTTATTAGATGAAGGAATCCTCTTTCATGTGGAGGAAAGTGATTGGGTAAGTCATGTTCATTGTGTTCCTAAGAAAGGGAGATTTAATATCGTTCAAAATGAACAGGATGAGATGGTACCTACTAGAACTGTTGTTGGCCACATTATGTGTATTGACTATAGAAAACTTAATAAGTAAACTAGAAAGGATCATTATCCTTTACCGTTTATAGATCAAACTTTAGAAAGGCTAGCTATGCATTCTCATTTTTGCTACCTAGAAGGTTATTTCGGTTTTTCTCAAATTGTTGTTCACCCTGATGACCAACTAAAAATGACATTTATCTGCCCTTTCGGTTTATATGCTTATTGCCGTATGCCTTTTGTTCTTTGCAATGCCCCTGCCACCTTCCAAAGATGTATGACTGCTATATTTGTTGATTATGTTGAAAGTATTCATGGATAATTTTTCTGTTTATGGAACTTCATTTAATCATTGTCTCATTAACCTTCATAAAGTTTTGCAGAGATGTGAAGACACTAACCTAGTCTTGAATTAGGAAAATGTCATTTTATGGTTCAACAAGGTATAGTGCTTGGTCACAAAATGTCGGGTAATGGTATACAAGTTGATAAAGCAAATATTGAAGCAATAGAAAGGCTTCCTCCTCCTCAAGATGTAAAAGGTATTATGAGTTTCTTAGGCCATGCTGGGTTTTATAGAAGGTTCATTAAGAACTTCTCAAAAACTACTTGACCACTAACCAACCTTCTACAAAAGGACGTTGCTTTTAATTTTGATGAAAACTGTCTCACTGCTTTCAACATATTAAAACAAGCCCTTATTGAAGCTCCTGTTATAAAACCACCAAATTGGAAGAAACCTTTTTATTTATTCCGTGAGGCTAGCCATGAAGATGTTGGAGAAATTATTTCCCACTATGATGGTGATGAACTTAATATCATTCATCATGCTAGTTGTACCTTAACGCACCCAAAAGAATTACCCCATGGCAGAAAATGAATTTTTCGTTGTGGTTTCTCCTGCATTAAATTTAGATCTTATATTATTGACTCTAAGGTAAGAGTGCATACTGATCGTATTGGCTTGAAAGAGATCCTTGAAAGGACTTAAATTGAGCCAAGGATGATCCGTTGGACTTTACTTTTGCAAGAATTTGATTTACAGATTCTCCAAAGAAAATAAGCAAAGGAGGAAGCATTCATGGACATTGAGGAAATTGATCCGCCTAAAGTAGTGTCATCTATCTGCATACCCTTAGGGACTATAACTCCTAAAAGAAAATTTCCAATTTCTCTTTGCAATGGTTTTAGCAACTTCCTCCGACCAACCTTGTTCAGTGGGAAAAAGAAAAGGTTGATCCAAGAATTAAAAGGAGATGAACGTACCCAAGTAAACTCATTCCCTCTAGATGAGCAAGATATTTGAAATCTTGATTCTTCTTTATTTTGGATGCTCATTTGCCATTCCTTTTCATATTTTTGGTTTCCCTTTGTTTTTCTAAAGCTATTGGCAGGTTTACGAGGCTAGTACAGGAGGATGATATGACCGTACCCTCCCGTACCACTGCTCATTAAACCGGCAGTACTTATCTTTTGTTTTCTCGCATATTGGTACGATGGGGCCATATGGTCACATCCGACCATACGACAAGTCGTTACCAGCCCTGTGTTCTCCCGTTTGTTCAGTTGGGTCCACAAAAGAGGGGAGAGAAAGAAGAAACAAAGTCGGTAATAATCAATACGGGCGGACCGTACGGGCGGGTCCCGCCCATACCACTTAGTCGGTTGATTATTTACCACCTTTTTCAGGGCGGATTTTTGGAAAGAAACCCGGTACGGGCACGCCGTACGAGCGTCCGCCCGTACCGGTGTTTGTTAAGGTTTCGTTTTCTTTGTTTTCCGCTTATTTCTTTCCTTATTTGTTGGGATTCTTTTCTTGGTAGATCCTCTTTCTTCCAGTACGAAGTTTTCCTGTTTCTAACCCTTAATAAGCCTCCCTAGAGGTCTTCCTCCCTCTTATATCAGCAGATCCAATCTACTTGATGCACTATCCTGTTCTAGGCAAAGGCAAACCTTTAAGCCTCATGGCTTCTTCGTGGGATAGCTTCCAAACTTCCTCCATTGAAGCAGATAACCATGAAGCTCAAGGCCTAAGCCCAAAGAGTAAGAGGTATGCTTATGACTCTGATGATGATGAGGAGGAATTCAATACCTTCATGAAGCAAAAGAAGAGAGGATGGAAGCAACTAGATTACCTAGCTATGGTGAAGCCTGAAGACGAAGAAGAAGCAAAGAAACCCCAAGGGAAGGGGTGCACGGAGTCACTCAAGTTCATCGCCACCAACTACTCTTTACCCAAGCGTAAGACAGCTAGCTGACCTGATGTAGGAACCTCTCAGGAGACTATGATGCATACTTCTACAACAAAGAAGATTACCCTGAACACGCGCATGAGCGTGAAGCCACAAGAGGATTGGGGGTTCAACCTTCTGGATGTGCCCATCAGCCCGCACATTCCAAAAATCGAATATTGTCTTTGCAAGATAGAGAAGTATCAGAAGGAAGAACTCATTCATCAAGGGATCATGCGCAAGCGCCTCTTAGATCTTGAAAGGAAGATGGAAATCAATGACGTGCTAAATAGAGTCGCTGAAGGGATGTTCCTCTTGCGTTCGGATCTGTAGAAGTGTCTGTAGGGGTTCCGCGTATGAAAACAATAAATTTTTACCCTACGCCCCTGAACCCCTAATGTTGCCAGGACCTATCTATTAGTAATGCAGTAATGGGAGGGGATTTTCATGAACTTACCCTTGAAGACCGAAAAGCATTGCCAATGCTCAGGAGAGCGTGGTTGATGTAGACGAGCCGAAGCCGACCTCAAGGTCGTGATGAAGTCCTTGCGCTCCTGCGGCTCCAACGACATGAGTGCCTCAAGTGTGACACCTCGCGGGGAGTTACACACGTCCGGTGCATGACGATGACTCCTGCTTCCCCTATCCAGTAGCAGTTGCGGAAGTAGAGCTCCTGGATCCGAATCCCGCAGCACGACGGCGCTTCGTGGTGAAGATGTCTCTCGTTCGTGTAGTCCAAACTTGGGACCACGGTCACGAGGGAGAGAGAGAGAGAGACAGAGAGAGAAAGAGAATATCAATTGGAGGTCTCCCCAAAAGAGAGGAAACCTTTTATTGAATATTGTGTGTATTTATCTGGCCAAATACCCCCACTATATATAGGGGGAGGGGAGGTACTACCTCCCTCAAAGTCCCGGGGTGGGACTAAAGGAGAGGGAGAGGGGGGCGCCACCGGCAAGCCCTAGTGGGCCCCGCTCGGGGAGCTTGGCCCACCTAGCCACCCCCTTGCCCCTTCTCCCCTCTTACCTTTCCCTAATGGGCCCTCTTCCTTCCGAAATTGGCCCATTAAGCCTTTTGACCTTTAAATTGATTTTCTCTTTTATTAAATAATTATGAAGAAATGATTAAATCAATATTTAACATTCATTCATATATTATTCAATCTCTGTGGTTATGGAACACCTTCCATCTCCACTCCGGACATCCTCCGGACTTACCGAAACCCTTCCGGTTTTCTCTCTACTATTCTTCGGCGATTCTTCCGATCCTATAAACACTCTCTAAGCATCATCAAACCCTTAAGCGTGATACCCTACGGTTTGGGAACACTCTAGACATGGTCGGGACACTCCCGGACCAATGATCGACAGAGGGACCGGGATGGCCATGTGACCCTTGTGCGTTCCACGAAGATCTTTTGTCGTTTGAACCGAGACGAACGTGTCTTATTCCCTTTGTCTCTTGATACTTGCATTAATCGAGATCTGATCAATGACATCACCATGTCGTGTTCGATCTCGTTACCGAACAATGCTACTTGACTCGTTTCGACAAGTGATATCCCTGTGATCAAATCACACGCTGCGCAACTATGGCATATAACTTCTCCGAGTGGGCCCTTGAGTATCTTTCCGTCACGTGGACGGACAAATCCCGCTCTTGACATATATTGCCACTATGGTTTCCTCCGAATACCTGAACACACCTTTATAACCACTGTGTTACCAAGTGGCGCTTGATGCTATCTAAGCACTCTCGGGAGATAGTGATTCATATAGCCTCACGGTCTAAAGAATAGTCTATGAGGATCCATTTCTAATCATCGTAACTTGAACTTCATGACATGATCGGGTCACGATGTTTAGGTTGGGTATTGGTTCATCATCTCATTCTCAGAATGAGTTGACTCCATTTCCAACTGGCATAAATGCCACATGATTAGGAAACTTGATTATCTGTTGACCAATGAACTGGTGACTAGAGTTTCACTAGGAACCCCTGGTTGTTTATATATCAAACGTGTATTGATGTTTCCTCTCAATACAGTTATAGCATGATATAAAACTTAATCATAAACTTTATAAAATATGATAATAGTCCTTATTACTATTTGACTCTAGGGCATATTTCCAACAGTCTCCCACTTGCACTAGAGTACAAATAAACTAGCTGCATTTGTTCTTAATCACTGGCACCATATATCCGGTACCCTGAACATGCTTGCTCATGGAAGAGGTTGAGTCTTGGGTCTATACTTTGTAGTCCCAAATCCTTTGCAACTTACTAATGTCACCTTGATTGACATTAGTACTTTATCATCACATGATAACATCTGTGTGTATGCATCATCGCTATGGGAGCAGAACGAGGCCTGATTCTAGGAGCCTACAGTGACTTTAGATCAACCTCGAGGGCTTTCTCATGGGCACTATGCCCTAGCACACATCATTCTATGTTAAAAGCGAACTAGCCCCGCCATAGCATTATACAACACTTTAGATGGTACCCTTATCTATTATTATAAATGTATTCATCGAAAAAATGGTGCACCCTTGATACGTTGCAAACGTATCCATAATTTTTGATGTTCCATGCTTGGTTTTATCTACTTTCTTATGTTTTGTCCACAATTTGGAGTACTTTTCATATGATTTCTTGGACTAACCTATTAACAAGAGCCATAGTGCCAGCTGCCTGTTTTCTGCTGTTTTTGGTTCCAGGAAAGTCAGAAAATGAATATTCTCAGAATTGGACGGGACAAAAGCCAAAGTCAGTTTTCACCGAGGGACACCAGGAGCTAGAATATGATACGGAGAGGGGCTGGGGCCTGGCCACACCACCTGGCCGAGCGGGCTAGGCCTGGCCGCGCTAGGGGGTGGTCTGGCCGGCCCAGGCACCCCCTCGGCCTCCCTCTTCGCCTATAAACCAAGGGGGTTCGACATTTTTCTAGAAAGAGTTCCGTTGCACCGCCACCACCAGATTTCGCGATTTGGAACCAGAAACTCCGTTCTAGCACCCTGCCGGGGCGGGGAATTGGAGGAGATTATCACCATCATCATCACCATCGCTTCTCCATCATCCATCCATGTTTCCCCATCCATGAGTGAGTAATCCTCCATTGTAGGCTATGGGGATGGTAGGGATTGGATGAGATCGTTCGTGTTATGGCATCGGATTGTTAGGGCTTGGTGCCCAGTATCTACTATTAGTGCTTTTTGACTTTGTTGCAACTTGTTATGCTTAATGCTTGTCACTAGGGCCCGAGTGCCATGATTTCAGATCTGAACATGTTATTGATTCATTATGATAGTATTGTTTATGGTCTTACCTACAAGTTGTATACACACATTGTTGTCCGGAACCAAAGGCTCCGAAGTGACAGCAATCGGGATAACCGGAGGGAATGGCTTTGATGTGAGGATCACATGTGTTCACGGAGTGTTAATGCTTTGCTCCGGCGCTCTATTAAAAAGATCACCTTAATTGCCAGTAGTTCCCTTGAGGCCCCGCTGCAAACGGGCTGGTAGGACAAAACATGTTGTGCAAGTTCTCATTGCGAGCACGTATGACTATATATGGAACACATGCCTATGATTATTTAGTACTTGGATGCTTTATCTTATTTATCTGCAATTGCCCTATGTTTTGATTGCCATATGAATTGTCTTGTCCATGCAACGCTCGTCCATCCATCCCTATGCCTACCGTGTAATCCTACTATTTGCTGCAATTGTTACTACTGTCTTTAGTTTTACTACTGCTGTTACTTTACTATTGCTACTACAAAACTGTCGCTACTGATAAACTATTGTGAGCAAGATTATTTCCAGATGCAGCTGAATTGACAACTCAGTTGTTAAGGCTTATAAATATTCTTTGGATCCCATTGTGTCAAATCAATAAATTGGGTTTCACTTCCCTCGAAAATACTACGGTACACCCCCTATACTTGTGGGTCATCAAGACTATTATTTGGCGCCGTTGCCGGGGAGCATAGCTTTATTTATCAAGTCCACTTGGAATCACTATTGTTCAAGCATAATCATAACCAATCTCTTTACTTTGTTATTTTTGTTTTGCTTAGTTTATTTCCGCCTTGTTTGCTTGTTTCTTTATCAAAAATACAAAAAAATAGTTCCTACTCTAGTTGTTATTTTCGTTGGTCTATGATTGTCTTGCTTTATCATGCTTTCTATCAATGGTTGGTTTCTTTGAAACTGAATCTTATTGGCAAGGTGGGTTCATGGAAGAACAAAAATATTATTATAAGGAACACCGCTTGTCACAAAAAGGGAAACACTTATGGGAACAAATTGATAAATTGTATACCATTGCTATAAACGTGTGCTCTACTTATAATGTTACTTATTGCTTTGATAAATCTTGTTGCTGTAGGAGGTACAAACACCTCGCTTTTCAATGTGAGTATAATGATGATGTTACCATATCTTCTTATGTTAAAGAAAATTATGACTTTCATGATGTGGAACAAATTGAGGAATTTATTTCTTGGAAGGGTGCATTTGAACTTGCTAGTTTGCTTGAAAATATTGATGATTCACCTTATAAATATGAGGTTTATGATATACTTACATTTTGCTTCGATAATTACAAGGAAGAAAATGGCTATATTCTTGAATATATTAATAGATGCTTTCCACAAATGGAAAAGACTAATGCATTGCAGGATCTTATGGAAGAAGAAATTGATGAACCTAAAAGCTCATTAGATGAAAAAGAGGAGGAGAGTGATGAACAAAAGGAGGAAGAATGGATTAGCTACCCATGCCTAGCTTCTAATGAGAGTAACTCTTTATCCCTTACATTATTTGATTGTCCCCCATGCTTACCAAAGGAGGGTGAATGTTATGCTCATGTTATCTGTGATAATCCTTTATTTGTGTCTAACTTCAAGATGCATGGTACTAAAGAGTTTTGCTTAGAAATTGTTTATGATAAAGCTCTAGACGATGGTCCTGTATTGAATGATCAGTCATCTTGTTATAGAATTGTTAAAAGTGGCTTTGAAGGTTTTAATCCCACTATTTTTGAGCTTGATAAAAATTATGTTTTTGTAGAACATGAAAAGCATGATTTATGTGATTGTTATATTGTTGAGTTTATTCATGAGGCTACTGAAAATTATTACGAGAGAGGAAAATATGGTTGTAGAAGTTTTCATGGTATTGAAACACCTCTCTATGTGCTGAAAGTTTTGAAGTTACTCTTGTTTTATCTTCCTATGCCTGTCACTTTGTTCTTTGCGAATTTATTTGCATACAAGATTCCTATGCATAGGAAGTGGGTTAGACTGAACATGTTTTGAATTTGCTTCTTGATGCTCTCTTTTACTTCAATTCATATTTCTTATGTGAGCATCCTCTCAAACTATCATGCCTAACTTAAAGGCGTTAAAGAAGAGTATTTATTGGGAGATAACCCAAAAGTTTTAGATGAGTCTTGGAGTTATTACTTCAGCAGTAATAACCGCTCCTTATCTTTTTTATTTGCCTTTTGTGCCAAGAGTAACCTCTAATGAGAGAGAAGTAATGGTTGGGAAAGTTGTTGTCCCGAAATAGATTTCTGTGCTTCACCGTAAAAATTCGTGTAAAATATCTATACGTCCTTTTGAGGCGTGAATTTTTGCGCTTCTGCCCTAGGTTGTTATCTAACTTTCTTTAGTTCAACACTTTTCGATTTGAGCAACAGAAGGTCTTCTAAAAATTCGTATTTACCTGCTGGTCTGTTTTGATAGATTTCTGCCATTATTTGCATTTGCTTCTTGTTGGTTCCTTTTTGAGTTCTTTTGGGGAATTGAGATTTTGAGGGAAGTACTACAGTAGCTTGTGTATTAATGGAAGTTTTATTGGTGTTGGAACTGAACCTAAAGACTTATTATCTTGAGTGCACTAATGTTGCTAATAAAGATTGTGTGAAGTTTTGTATGAAGGAAAAATTTCAGGTGTATGGAAGGAATGAGTAATGAGATGAAGGATGGACTAAAGCTCAAGCTTGGGGATGCCATGCATGTCACCCAAGAAATATCCAAGAAGTACAAGCGTCAAGGCTTCGGGATGCCCAAGGCATCCCCTTCTTCATCAATAAAAATCATAGGTTTCTTCCAAACACTTCATTTTTATTGTTTCATGCACAGTTGTGTTGTTCTTGGGGCGTCTTCTTTTTCGTTTTTGTTTTGGTTTTTCGTTTTCTTGGTTTTCTTAGTTTGCTTAATAAATTGGTTGGACCCCCTCTTTCACGCATTGGTTTTCAAATAGTTTGGTTTGGATTGGAAAAGAGTAGGAAAAGTTCACGCTTACGTGGTAAAGAGAGCTTCTTTTTTACTGTGGCATATGCTTTGTCATGCCATGCTCGATATTGTTTTGGCTTTATGCTTAGGATTCTTTTCTGTAGCATGACATGTTATAAACAATTGAGATTTCTTAATGTTCATTAGAAGAATCATGCGTTGTTTTAGCATATTAAAGCATAGTATTGTGGTATTCTCCTTTGATGCTTTATTTGGGTTGACTTGGCGCATGCTCACACCATGTTATGACTATCCCAAGTCACCATAGCCTTTATGATCCTTTAGTTTTCAACTTGTAGTATCACTTTATGCTTTGATTAATGATATTTTGTCGCTCTGCATGATTACGGCCATTATTGCTCTCTTAGTTGGTCGCTCCCAGTCTTTTGCTAGCCCCCATAACCAAGTGTGAGTTCCACTCATGCATCAAACTCCTAAAACCAAGTTATTCCAAAGAGTCCACCATACCTACCTATTAGCATATGCTATTCCAAGTATATTCATGTTTTTAGCTACCTTTCGAATTAAACTTGTTATGAGAAAACTAGTGATTAAAGCTCTCATGAACTTGATGGCACACTTTACTTTTCTTGCATTTAATAAACTTGAACCATTGTGTCCATCTTTCTTGCGCATATGCTTGTGCTTTATAAGTTGAAGTTAGCAGAACCATGTATCATGGGGAACGCTTTCAACATTGCACTTGTACTTTGTACCCCGTTGATATCATGTTCTTTTGCTTATGGATCCCGGCGGTGTGAAATAAAAGGGGAACTTGTAAGATCATGGAGTTTGTATGTGTGTTAGAGAAACGCCTGGTCCGCTAGCCTAAGTCATGCCTAATCATGGTGGAAACTTGCAGCATAACCATAATGAGTACTCTATGAAGCATCCTCAATAAAAACCTATGCAAATAGCAAATAAAAAGATCGCTCAGATGCTCATTGTCTGCTTGCCTTGTCATTTTGATTATGGGATATCTCCTGTATCATGTGCAAGGGGTACCCCATTGGCGGTTCTCTATGATACATATGTACTTACAATGACAAGAGCTTACTTGTGACTAAAGTTGAGTAGCATGAGGTTCGGTCTTCGTAAGTAAGGGGCATGAGATTTCAACTTATAACTTGTCAAGCATATCCTCTTAGTTGTGTCATTTTAACCTTAATCACCTTCAAGATGCTTATGATAGGGGCAATGGGAGCTGAAAGCTAATAAGTACCATAATTTTTGGAAGCTCTTTATGAAACTTGAGTCTCTACTTCCTTCTATGAAGGCCTTTCTTTTACTTTTATGTTGAGTCTCCACCTTCTATCTTTCTACACCTACTTTGAGAGCATAGTCGCCATTCTTAGTTCTATGTGCATTGTCCCAAGACTTATTGATTGATGCATAGCTTTGATATTGCTTGTTTTAAACTATTTGTATCTAGTCACTCTTATGAACTTTGAAGGTGTCCTATGCATTTATGTTTGCTACTCTATGGGGGACAAGCTGAATGCCACTATGCTATGTTTTCTTTATGTGAAACAAACAAACGTCTTGCAGAGCATTGTTATTCATGAATCTTTTGTTTGTGCCTTTTCATGTTGCAACATAGTTGCTTTGTCTTATTGTTAGAACTTTATCTTTCATGTTATGTTGAAGTACTATGATCCCAGCTATGAATGTTTTACAAATACTTTGATCAAGTTTATGATGGTGCATGTCACCTTCAAAAATTATTCTTTCTTTTTATCACTTACCTACTCGAGGATGAGCAGGAGTTAAGCTTGGGGGTGTTGATACGTTGCAAACGTATCCATAATTTTTGATGTTCCATGCTTAGTTTTATCTACTTTCTTATGTTTTATCCACACCTTGGAGTACTTTTCATATGATTTCTTGGACTAACAAGAGCCACAGTGCCAGCTGCCTATTTTCTGTTGTTTTTGCTCCAAGAAAGTCAGAAAATGAATATTCTCGGAATTGGACGGGACAAAAGCCAAAGTCAGTTTTTCCCCGAGGAACACCAGGAGCCAGAATACGAGACGGAGAGGGGCTGGGGCCTGTCCACACCACCTGGCCGCGTGGGCTAGGCCTGGTCGTGCCAGGGGGTGGTCTAGCGGCCCCAGGCACCCCATCGGCCTCCCTCTTTGCCTATAAGTTTCCTCCTGACCTAAAAACCAAGGGGGGGTCGATGTTTTTCTAGAAAGAGTTCCACTGTGCCGCCACCACCAGATTTCGTGATTCGGAACCAGAAACTCCGTTCTGGCACCATGCCGGTACGGGGAATTGGAGGAGATCATCGCCATCATCATCACCATCGCTTCTCCATCGTCCATCCATGTTTCCCCCATCCATGAGTGAGTAATCCCCCGCTGTAGGCTATGGGGATGGTAGGGATTGGATGAGATCATTCATGTAATGGCATCGGATTGTTAGGGCTTGGTGCCTAGTATCTACTATTAGTGCTTTTTGACTTTGTTGCAACTTGTTATGCTTAATGCTTGTCACTAGGGCCCAAGTGCCATGATTTCAGATCTGAACATGTTATTGATTCATTATGATAGTATTTTTTATGGTCTTACCTGCAGGTTGTATACACACGTTGTTATCCAGAACCAAAGGCCCTGAAGTGACAGTAATCGGGATAACTAGAGGGAATGGCTTCCATCTGAGGATCACATGTGTTCATGGAGTGTTAATGCTTTGCTCCGGTGCTCTATTAAAAGGAGCACCTTAATTGCTAGTAGTTCCCTTGAGGCCTCGCTGCAAACGGGCTGGTAGGACAAAAGATGTTGTGCAAGTTCTCATTGCGAGCACGTATGACTATATATGGAACACATGCCTATGATTATTTAGTACTTGGATGCTTTATCTTATTTATCTGCAATTGCCCTATGTTTTGATTGCCATATGAATTGTCTTGTCCATGCAACGCTCGTCCATCCATCCCTATGCCTACCGCGCTTTAATCCTACTGTTTGCTGCAATTGTTACTACTGTCTTTACTTTTACTACTGTTGTTACTTTACTATTGCTACTACAAAACTGTCGCTACTGATAAACTGATGTGAGTAAGATTGTTTCCAGGTGCAGCTGAATTGACAACTCAGTCGTTAAGGCTTATAAATATTCTTTGGCTCCCCTTGTGTCGAATCAATAAATTGGGTTTCACTTCCCTCGAAAATACTGCGATACACCCCCTATACTTGTGGGTCATCAAACCTGTGCAACTTTCGATGTTTTTGTTCACCTCGATTCCTACTTGACTTTAATCGGTATTTACAGGAGTTTCCAACATATTCCCTTATAACATAACCCTTTATGTTTAAAGATATGTCATCCTTTTGTGGATTTGGAAAACATGTTTATAGTTCTCTATTATACACTGCGGACAAACTAAGCTCAACCTTCCGTGATTCAAACTTAATCACCTTTTAAACATTCCTTATTGGATCATATATATTATGTTAAGTTATTATCATGGTTTTCTAAGATAGAACCTATGTCTCAACATAGTGGATGATGATCATCCTTTCTTTCTTTCAACCATTGATATTAAACTTATCATTATTCCTAACTTGAGTTATTAAGGACTAGTTCCTTAATTAACTTCTATTCTGAAACCCTTTTCAGAATCCCTTAAGGAATACTACATAATATCATAATACACTTATTATCAACTCCTACACCTTATAAATCATTATTTATCGGTACTTGCGCTTTTATTCTTAACACACTTAAGAATCACTCTTATAAGCTCCCACTCAAAATATGTTCCTAACATATTTGGGTATGACTCACTACTCTTACTCAAACTATGTTCCTACATATTTGAATTTGAGACTTATATTGCTCCCACTCAAAAATATGTCATTCACATATTGTTTTAGGAAGACTTTTATAGCTACCACTCAATTTTATGCAAATTGCATATCCACTCACAATTTTGAACAACTTCAAAATCCTTTGATCAAATATCAAACTTGGAGATTTACTATGAGATACTAGTACTTTTACTAGTTTTAAATCGACTAGACATTTAACACACTTGAATCAAATTCATTTTAATTCGTCCATTACTTGACAAATTGTGTTTTTGTCATTCACCCCCTTTTCCATTATGGCTTTGCAGTCATTTGGGAAAATTCAAGTAACCCCTTTTACTTGTGAGATTCAGCAATGAATTGCTTTCTAATCTCAAGGGAATTTTGCTATGGGATTTCTCATAGCTTTAGCTTGCCATTATTTCCTTAGTAGTTTGTAGGTATGTCATATTCCAAGAATATTGACAAATGATTCACAAATGTCTCCATACAAGATATGGGTTACATTTTGAATCCTACTTCATGTAGTGAAAACACCAGTGGGGAAAACACAATGACCATTCTCATTGATTTTTTCCTTTGTGAAAAGAATCATTCAGGAACGTTGTCCGTTGCGCTTCTCAACACTCTGATGCAGGGATTTGAATCCTCATCGTGTTTTTCACTATCTTCCATTTGCTTCATAACTGATAAATATCACTAAATGCGAACTTTCTCAAGAATGCACCAAAATCCAAGAAATATGAGTTTTGCTTTCCTTTTGGTTTCAGCTATGCATTTCGTATTCAAAGTTTCCAATGAATACTCTACAAGGACTTATTCGCTACTCTACAAGGACTTATTCACTAAAGTTTCCAATGAATACTCTACA
Organism: Avena sativa; assembly: GCA_916181665.1. NCBI lineage: Eukaryota > Viridiplantae > Streptophyta > Magnoliopsida > Poales > Poaceae > Avena > Avena sativa. Next base: position 617,585,980 of record OV702288.1, on the reverse strand, counting down.
AGGACTTCTACAATGCTTTATAGATTGCTCATTATGGTTACGCTGCAGGTTTCCACCATGATTAGGCATGGATTAGACCGGCGGCCCAGGCGTTTCTCTAACACACATACATAACTCCATGGACTTACAAGCTCCCCTTTCATTTCACACCGACAACATCCATAGACAAAAGAGCATGATATTAACTAGGTACAATGTACAAGTGCAACGTTGAAAGTGTTCCCCATGACAGCATGGTTCTGCTAATCCCCAACATATAAGTGCAAGCATATACAACATAGATGACACAATGGTTCAGGTTTATTAGGGGCAAGAAAAGTAAAGTGTGCCATCAAGTTTGTGAGAGCTTTAATCACTAGTTTTCTCATAACAAGTTTAATTTGGAAGGTAGATAAAAGCATGAATATACTTGGAATAGCAAATTCTAATAGGTAGGTATGGTGGAATCTTTGGGATAACTTGGTTTATTTGGAGTTGGATGCATGAGTGGAACTCATACTTGGTTATGGAGGCTAGCAAAAGACTAGGAGTGACCAACTAAAAGAGCAATAATGGACATAATCATGCAAAGCGACAAAACATCATTAATTAAAGCATAAAGTGATATTACAAGTCGAAAACTAAAGGATCATAAAGGCTATGGTGACTTGGGATAGTCATAACATGGTGTGAGCATGCGCCAAGTCAACCCAAATAAAGCATCAAAGGAGAATACCATAATACTATACTTTAATATGCTAAAACAACGCATGATTCTTTCAAGGCACATTAAGCAATCTCAATTGTTTATAACATGTCATGCTACAGCAAAAATCACTAAGCATAAATCCAAAACAATATCAAGCATGACATGACAAAGCATAGGCCACCGTAAAAAACGAGCTCTTTTTACCACTTAAGCATGAAATTTTCCTACTATTTTCCAATCCAAACCACACTTATTTGAAAAATAATGTATGAAAGAGGGGGTCCAGCCAATTTTTTCAAGCAACCTAAGAAAACCAAGCAAACTAAGACGCTCCAAGAACAACACAACTGTGCATGAAACAATAAAAATGAAGTGTTTGGAAGAAACCTGAGATTTTTATTGATGAAGAAGGGGATGCCTTGGGTATCCCCAAGCTTTGACGCTTGTACTTCTTAGATATTTCTTGGGGTGACACACGTGGCATCCCCAACCTTGAGCTTTAGTCCATTCTTCATCTCATTACATCACTCTTTCGTACACCTGAAAATTTTCCTTCATACAAAACTTCACACAATCTTTATTAGCAACATTAGTGCACTCAAGATAATAAGTCTTTGGGTTCAGTTCCAACACCAATAAAACTTCCATCAAAACACAAGCTACTGTAGCATTTCCCTAAAAAATCTCAATTCCCCAAAAAGAACCCAAAAAGGAATCAACAAGAAGCAAATGCAAATAATGGCAGAAATCTGTTAAAACAGACCAGCAGGTGTCGTCGGATTGATGACAAGTACGCCATGAGGGGGTCCTCGAGGCATGCGGAAGAGAGGGGTGTGAGAGGTACGGTGTTCCAGGATGGTGAGCACACAAGTTTACCCAGGTTCGAATCCGCCGGCTTTGGACGGATCCTACTCCTGCTAGCAATCCAGTAATACGGCAGAGCCAGAATATGGGTTACAAGGGTTTCGCATGTGCGAGTTGAGGGTCTAAAGTATTGGTGGTAGGTGCCCAAAAGGCTCTCCCTAGGACGGCTTATATAGATATCCGGCCTAGGGTTTACTGGAGAGATCTATCCGGCTACGACTAAGAGTCGGTTACAGAGTACATCTTGAATTACAAGTAACATTATGGGCCTAAGTCGGTAAGTCTTCCGGGCCTTCCCGTAGCCGGATTGGACTCCGTCTTTCTCCCTGGCTGGGCCGCCCGTGAAGCAGTGCTCTAACTCGAAGTGGGCCACCCTGGTCAGTGAGGAACTATGAGGATACTCGGAAAGTATATCCCCAACAATAGCCCCCAGAGGCCTCCAAGATCCAAAGTCAGATTTATCATCGTCTAGCTTAATCTTCGGCTTGTAGAATCTTGAAGGGTTCCTGAAACTTCAAAACAAGAAATATGATCCGGGTCTTAAAAAATAAGTCAGACCTATCAACAGGTTACTCGGATTTTCTAGCTTGATTTCAAACTAAGCCGGAACTTGATCTCTAACGCCACCTAACACAAGTCATGGTCAAGTCACGTCATCTGACAGGCATTCCATCAGCACGACCATTGGTGGGTCCGCGGTTTGTGGAACCGAGGCGCCGTTTCAATGCGTGCACGGAGATCGAGGCAACGTAATCATCGCGTGGGACCTTCCCAGTTCCTTCCACGACGCGTGGCGGTTATACTGTAGCACTTGCACGAATCTTGGCGGGGTTAGGTGAATATAAGGGGTTAGGATTTTCTCCTTCTCCTTTCACCAGTCCTTTGCCTTTTCCTCTCCTTCCAATCTCCCTGCACGCACAGAGCTTCCCCGTTCCTCCCCCCAAAAACTCCCAGCGCCGCCCCTTTTAGGTCAACTGCTCACCGGGGAAATGGCTCCATCTTCCTCTTTCGGCTTAGCGGCAGCGACGGCGGAAACGGTGGCGGAGAAAGAGAGCTTCCGTGGGCTCTGGATCCCCTGCGCGCTCAACGACGAGGGCCTCGAGAACGTGGAGAAAGAAGGGCTCCTCCGTGCCGCCGACTGGCGGTGCAGCTTCAAGGAAACCGTCCCCAACCCGTGCAACGGCGAGCGGGTCCATTTCGGCACCCACCTCGACAGAGGTTTGTCGTTTCCTCCCTCGGAGTTCTTCTCCGAGGTGATTGATCATTACGGAGTTCAACTCCATCATCTTCCTCCCAACTCTCTCTTAGAGATGAGCGTGTATGCTTCATTGTGTGAGGGCTTTCTCGGCATTAGGCCGAGTTTGACTCTATTCCGGTACTATTTTCATGTACGGAGAAACTCCATTACCGCCGGTGTTCCTTACATCACTGGTACTATTAGCTTTTCGCTTAGACGCGAGCGCGCGTATCCCAAAATTTTAGCTAGTGACTCGGTCAAACAATGGCCAGCCATGTTTTTCTATCATAGGGATATTCCGGCTCCCGGCAAAGCCACTGCTTTGCCGGCTTTCATCGATGGAGCTGCCACGGCCCAACCATCCTGGGACGAGGCCGCTCCGGCTCTCACCGACAATCTGATCCTTGCCAAGAGGTGGATCGAATACTTGATCAAATACAAGGGTCTGAAGGGATCTGACTTGGTCCAGTGCTGGGTCTCACGTCGGATCCAGCCCCTTCAGTACCACGGAACCCGATTAATGCATTCCACCACATCGTCCCAGAAAGACTCCCTCTGCATCAGCCCCAAATCCTACACCACACAGGGCTACATAAGCCAGGTCAAGTGGTTGACTGGGGAGCGGATCGAGAGGAGAATCCCGCAGGTTTCTCTAGACATGCACACGGCGGATAACCCCGTAGTGCCAGTAAGCTTCTATCAGTACACCTTTTTATGTGTTTCAAGCTTTGAGTTACACTGCAATGCTGATATGTTTTCTTATTTTCAGCTTGCTGACCTCCTCGAGTCGGAACTTGCTCCGCTCGAAGGATATCCTCCGGAGTTCTCTCAGGAGGTAGAAGTGGTCCCATTGCCGGATCTTGCACTCAAGAAGCACAAAGCTCTGATAGTGGCTGTTGGCACAAAGGAGGTGCCTGTTGTATTTTACTCGAATCTCTTTCTGAGATGTAATGTTTCCGACTTTACTACATTCTCAGAGCAAAACCGCTCCTCAAGGGCAAAGGAAAAGGGATTCCTTCGAAGCTGCTGCGGCAGACGAAGCTTACCATAGCTTCTCCTGCCGTCGCTCCTCCGACTCCTGCCCCTCAACCTTCTGCAACACCGGTGATCTCCCCGGATGCCGCAGAAGATCTGGCTCCTTCAACGGAGCATGCGAACCTTGAGTCGCAAACTGACTTCACCATGGGCGAGTCAGAGTTAGATAAGGGTGAACCCTCTTTGGGTAATGATCCCTTGGAAAAAACCTTCTCCGAAAACCTTATCAGCAATCCGGGACTTGCCAAGTTTGGCATGTCCTGGAAATCTGCTGAAGAAATCCAGCGGCTCGCCAAGCAATGCTTGGAGAAAAGAACCTTATCTGCCAAAGAAGAAGCGCAAGAAGCAGAGGACGTCAAGTTCTCCGACCTTCTCGCCCAGGTGCGCCTTCGCGACGAGAGGATTAGGACTGGTGAGCTTCCAACAGCCCCAGTGATTCCTCTGACTCTCGCCGAGAAGGTCGCTGTTGATGTGAACGCGAGTTTGGATAAACTCACTCGCGAACAATATGTAAGTCGGAATTCCAACTCCTGTTTTTTCCTTTATTGTATTTTATATCATATCCTCTAGCCCCCAAGCATGAAGTAGGATAAATAATCCGGGTTTATGCTTCATTAGGATGCCAAAGAATGAACTAGTGTAGCCCCCAAGGCTCGTGCTGATATTTAGCAAAAATATTAGCTCGAATCTTTAGTAGCTTTCTCACTTTGGGTATTCTGACTTACAGAAAGTATGTTCCTATAATCAGGATTTATTGAAGAATGTTTGTGATAAACGGAGAGAGATCAAGGCTCTCCGGCTTAAGAATGCTGAACTTAAAGTTGCCAAGGATGAGGTCGAAGGTAAACATTCCGAGACTCAAACCTTGTCTTTGTATTTTTCAATGTTGAATTTTTTCTGAACTGTTGTTCTTTTTGACTTATAGCGCTGGTGAAACAATCCTTCGCCATGATTGAAGAGGTCGAGAACCTCAAGACCTTAGTGGTGGAGAACAAGGAGCTTCGTCAAGAGCTGGATAAGCTCAAGGCGGATCATGAAAAGAGCATTGCTCAAATCCTTGAGTCCTCCTCCATGGCTACTGATGAGCGTGATCGCAAGATCGCTGCTCAAGATAAAACAATATCGGACCTCAAAAATGAGCTTAGCGGAGAGAGGGACATGTCCCAGGTGCTCCGGGCTGAACTCCAGAGTCTCCGGGAGGAGAAGACCAAAATTGACGACGTCATTTTCGGTACGTTCCATCTGTCTGACTTGTCTATTTCTTTGACTTCTATCAATGTCGGATTTTTCTTAACTTGTTTTGTGTATAGGTCCTCTGAACTTGATGGACTCTTCCTCCACCGAGCCCCGCACCCACCGGCTTACACAAGTCGGTGACCTGCTTCATGACTTCTGCCAATCCCTTGAGGACATCGGCGAAGCTCTCAAGATTCCGGACATGCCTAGCATGTCAGATTTTCAGGTGCGGGACAAGGAAAAGGAGATGCCGCAACTTGTTCAGGATTGGAACATGTCCTACACGCGGACTGCTGCGCAGAACGCTCTCACCATGGTCATGAGCCACCATGGAAACACGGAAATATGGCAAGTGACCAGAGGGTACTGCAAGGTAGATGAAGACGACCAGGAGCAGGACCTTCAAGCCATCATGCACTCCTGCACCAGATATGGGTGTCACGTGGCTGACCTGACCAGCTACGAGATCCCCTTCTTCACCCGCTTAGATACTCCACCTCCTCCTCCGGAAGAACCAGCAGAAGTTTCCGATGATGAACGCACCACCTCGGATGCGGACATCTCGGAACGATATCAAGGCGGCATTTCCAGCGAGCAAGCAGCTCCTTCATCTCCTCCTGCATCATAAATTGCCAGAAATATTTGTATTATCCTAAAAACACATGATGCGTCTATAAATGTAAAGTACTATGATTTTGTTAGTGCTAAGCTTTTGATCTATTCAGCACTTTTGGCTTTAACTTTTGTGTGCCTGAAATGTTTACATAAGCACTTGTATTTTTTCGTCTAAACTTATCGTTTATCTGGCTTTCCGCCTCGTCCCTTTCGTGAGCCGGCTAAACCTTCTGCCGGAAACTTTGCCGAGCAACGGAGCTCAATTTCTAAACCAGTTTAAACTCGGAAACAAAGCCGGCTTCTAGTACCAACAATTCACTACTCGGAAAATGCCCGCATCTAGCAATCAGACAAATAACCAAAGTAAAGACTAGAAACTTTAGAGTTATACCCGAGGGTAGCAGTTTTAGAATCGGAAATCTAAACCAGAACAAACATGAGCATAAAGTACTTTCAAGCATTCTGGGATTTTCGACTATGACATGATCATTCAGAAATAAGATGGTAAAAACTTCTCAGAAAAAAATGAGGCAACCAAAACTTTTATTTCTCACAGAACATGTACATATATATGTTTACAAAGAAGGATAAACTAAGAATAAAAGGGACGTAGCTAAGCAATATTCCACGGTCTGTCTAACTCATCCGGATTTGTACTGCCTCCAGCTCTCTTTCTCTTCTTAGTAGAAGGTCTTTCTTTGACTGGCCTCATGTCAGTTAAGTAGTACGATCCATTGTGCAATACTCGACTAACTAAAAAGGGCCCTTCCCATACTGGGGAAAGTTTGTGCTGTCGTGGTGGTGTCACGGCAGATGCCATGGATAGGCTAAAGGTGGGGACTAAATGCACTAGGGGAATCCAGGGAGGGATAGTGTGGTCATTCCACACATAGTAGCTTTGTATTTGATTCACTTCCACAGATTACAAGTGCTCCTTGAGCTGTATTGGAGAGAGGAGGAAGAAGGAACTCTCTTACTCTCACCACTAGCTAGCCCTCAGTAACTTGCTCGTGGAACATAAACCTCTAAAGACCAACCAAGTAAAACTCAACCCTTTCTACAGAGGACCTAGCCCTTCTTATATAGGGGTGGCTAGGTCTCCAATTAGGGCATACGTGGAGGCATATTCCAAGGAATATGCCTCCTCCCAAAATAGTAAGCCGACCGGGTTACTTTAACCCAGCGTCATCCATGCAGAGGCTACATGAGCCTCTGTGGCGCCCGCGTCATCCGACACAGGCTTCGTCACCTTTGTCGGCCACGCCTCGGTGGTCCTGGCCTCTGTCTGCTTCGCTCACGCTCTGCGTATAGTGGTCACCCTTTGACCAGCGAGATACCTTCCTTCTCTTGTAAGCTTGCTATAACCCGGATCGTACCTAGTCGATCCGGCCATAGTTGTTCCTACATACAAGTTAGATACATCTCACCGACTTACGATATAAGTCGGTTGAGACCCAGTTAGGTGGACATCCCCTGGTCCGGGTTACCCCGTGATTCGGCCTGCCTTGAGGTGACTCGACCAGCATCCGCTTTGACCTTGCCGTACCTTGGCTAACTCGGCCTTTATACCCCGGCGTGACCCTACCCGGGGGTATCCCCCCAACATTAGTCCCCGAAGTTGGTGCGGTCTTAGCTGCTTTAGCCGCTAAGGCCACAGCAGGTTCAATTTTATCGAGCCTCTGGCTCCTTTTCGAGTTACCACATAGTCCGGATTCATAGGTTTGCTTTCCCTTGGCACATTCCGAGTTTTCACTCGCTGGCCGGGTTACCTCATATTCATCCGGGTCATTCTTCCTTCTCTTGTACGCTTCCCCACGTGGAGGTTAATCATTACTTTTGCCTCATTTTAAGGGCCTGCGCCAGTAACTACCACAGTAATTGTCAGTTATCACTGTAGCACACGTCACATCGTGCCTGCCTCCTCGTTAACTGCATCATAACGTCACGTCGTGGGATTTCCTGCGCCATGTGGCCTTTCCTGTGGCTCGCTGCTGATTGGTTGATCCGGGGTATACATGGCCACACCGTGTGGCCCGCCCGCATAGCGTGATCCCACTACCCCTTAAGGGCGTGGTTAAATAGGGGAGGGGTGCGCCCCTTGGGTTCTTTCCCCACTTCCACGCCCCTCTGCCTCTCCTTCTTCTTCTTCCTCTCCAGCGACAGCGCCGCCGCCACCGCATCTGAGTAGCATCGCCGCCGCCGTACTGCTTCCACGCGCACCAACGTCGCCGCCACCTCCCCGCATATCTTCCGCCACGGGCCCTCGCCTATCCAGGCCACTGTCACCCACTGCCGCTAGCGCCAGTGAGGGTAGTGATCTCGAGATGATAGAGGAGGAGCTCGCCGTCGCTGAGCAAGAAATGGAGGAGGACGCGGTGAACGCCGACCGCGGCGAGTGGGCTGGATCCTGGGTTTGCCATGATGACCTAGACTGGATGTATCGCACCAGGCGCATCCCAGAGGGTGTTACCGCACGCCTTCCTGCTGCGGAGCTTGCCCCCTCACCCAATCTGGGTGAGTATGTTGTATTCCTCTCCCACTTCCAACGTGGATTCGGGCTCCCAGCAAGCGATTTCTTCAACGATTGGCTCAACACATATGAGCTTCAGCCGCACCATCTTCCGGCTAACGCCATCACCTCTCTCTCTGCCTTCGCCTCCACCATTGAAGGCTACGCCGGACTATGGCCCACAAAGGAGCTCTGGATCCGGTTCTTTGGCCTTCACCGGAACGTGATTCCGAACGTCCAGCTTAATCCGGAGGACAAGCAGCTCACGCAGTTCGGCGCAACTTCCATCTCCCCCCGGAAACAGTCTATCTTTCCCCGAGTTACGGGGCTTGACTCCTGCAAGGGCTAGGCCCGAACCTTCTTCTATGTCCGGAACAGCACAACTGAGGATCAGATCCGGCTGCGCCCTTACGCTCCGGGTCCTCCAAATCTGGATCTGTGGGACGTGGTCCCCAAGAAGCCCACCGTCCTGGTGAACCAAGTCAAAAAAAGGTTCCAGGAGCTGAAGGATTTGGGGTTGCGCAATGAGGACGCGATGATTATGTTCGTCCGCAACCGGATCTCCCCCCTCCAGAAACATACACACAAAGTTTGCCACATGAGCTGGGGCCGTGATCCCAACCGGACCTCCTCATTTGAGTTAAGCAACACCGAGATCTTCTGCCGGGTCAAGGCCCTCTTCACTACTAAGAAGGACTTCTCAGCTGAGTGGACGTGGGGGACCGAACACTTCTACCGAGATAGGCTTCCCCCCGCGGTAAGTCTCGTTCCCCAAGCTTTCTCCGAATTATATCACATGTCGGTTTCTGTTGTAGGTTTAATCCCTCTGTCTTTTCTATCCCTTAGATGTTTCTTCAGCAAACCATTGAGGATGGCACAGAGCCTTCTCTCAAATGGGCACCTGATCGAGACACCTCAGATGTGGAGGAGCCGGATCAGGAGATGTTCCTGCCGATGGCAGACGCGACCAAGCGACCTACCGGTAAACTCTCTTCCATTAGAGATTGGCCCGGCGATGAAGATGATTCGGACGTTGAGGTGATGGAGGCATTTGACGCTATCCCCCTTTCTTATGCTTTTCCGACATCAGCTAACCCCGGTGGGCAGATCCATGAAGATCCTCCCCTTGCCATGGGTGAGCCTGTCCCGGTCGCACCAAAGAAGAGGGGGGCCGCATCTGCTTCTTCCTCCGGACCTTCTCAGCCAGCTAAGAGGCGAAAGAAGTCCATGGACAAAGCTGCCACCGAGGCCACGACTAAGGCTGTGGCCCGGAGAGCTCGCAAGCCGAAAGAGCCCCTGACTTCGGATGAGTAAGTCGTTTCTCCCTTTGCCATTCACTTGTTCTTCTTTTGTTATAGTTTCTCATCATACATTATTTGATTCGGCAGGGCCGCAGTGGAGGTCCCACAGAGTGGATCCGGCATTGCCTCGCCGCTCCGACACAGCCCTTCTCCCCCTCGTGGCGACAATTCATGCCCGTTGAGCCCCATTCTGGAGGGTTCAGCGGCTGCTCCGGGTTCTAGCCCATCTTGTCAAGAGGAGGGCAACCTCGGAGCGGGGGAAACTGGCTCTGCCGAGGCAGCAGCAACCACCACTTCGGCTCCGCCGCAACCAGCTACCACCAAGGTTCCTTCAGCACCTCCGCCGAAACAGAAACCAGCACCATCATCAGCCCCAGCAACAGCAAAAGCACCATCAGCAGCACCAAGTCCTTCTGCCTTGTCCGAGTCTTCCAAGGCTCGGCGAGAAGACATCAGCAGCACCAAGGCTAGCGCCAAGGAAGCTCCCAAGGGCAAATCCGCTGCAGCAACCTCAACTTCTTAGCAGTAGCCCAAGGGAACAAAGGCTCCTGATGCCACCAGGGCAGCATCCATCGAGGCTGGACAGCGCACACTCGCGTCCATGCTTTCAAAGAAGACTCCACCACCGAAGGATGCCCCTGCCGAGCCAGCTGATGCGCAACTTGTTTTGCACACTAGCCCCACCGTTGCCCAGGTTGAGAGGAAGGAAGCACATGCCAAGGGTTTAGTGGCGCCCCACATGCTTAGCGACGAGCGATACCCTCCGACCTTGATCGAGTTTGTGAATAACTGGAACAAGGCGGAGTTCATCCACAACGACGATCTCCCGGAGAAGTTCGGTCCCGCCGAATTTGCTGTGTAGATGAATACTGCTGCCAAGGCAATTAACCTTGCGGGTCGGATGATGGAGGTACATTACTTCGTCTTTTCCTTAACATGTTGTAGATATTATTGATATAGCCATTAGTCCCCGAGCCTCCGGGGGGAGTAACTTGTTACTCGGCCGGATGCTCCTTAGAGAATTAACGTAGCTCCTTAATAACTTCGAATATGCACACACCTAGAGCCGGGTTAAGTTCCACTTGGCCCGGATCTTGTACACTTCGAATATGCACACACCTAGAGCCAGGTTAAGTTCCACTTGGCCCGGATCTTGTACACCTCGAATATGCACACACCTAGAGCCGGGTTAAGTTCCACTTGGCCCGGATCTTGTACACTTCGAATATGCACACACCTAGAGCCGGGTTAAGTTCCACTTGGCCCGGATTTTGTACACTTCGAATATGCACACACCTAGAGCCGGGTTAAGTTCCACTTGGCCTGGATTTTGTATACTTCGAATATGCACACACCTAGAGCCGGGTTAAGTTCCGCTTGGCCCGGATTTTGTACACTTCGAATATGCACACACCTAGAGCCGGGTTAAGTTCCACTTGGCCCGGATTTTGTACACTTCGAATATGCACACACCTAGAGCCGGGTTAAGTTCCACTTGTCCCGGATTTTGTGCACTTCGAATATGCACAAGACTAAGCTATCTTTTTGTACTTTTTTTTCAGGTGACCACCAATCGCCGGAGTGCTGAGTTTCAGCGTCTCCTGGATACTCACAAAATGCTTCGTGCGAAACATAATGTGCTTATCGCTGAACACGATAAACGGGGTAATTTTCTTCCTTGGCATTTTTCCATTTTTCTTCATCTTTTTCCGCCGAACTAATCCATCATTCGGATTTCGCAGCTGAGGTGGAAGATGAGAATACCATCATGAGGAAAAACCTGGACCAGATAAAGGGTAAGTCATTTTTGCTCAACTTTGCTATGCTCTCTATCTCCTTTTCTTCGTGGCTTGGCAAACATTCATACCTTGGCTTTGCCGGGTCAACAAACTATTTCAGCATCTCTTAAAGATAGTGTGCCCGTGCCTAATAGGATGCTGCATTTTCTCGAACAAGCAGGGCAGCATCAGGCCGAACTCAAAAAGAAAGATGATGAGCTTGCCCTCCTCCGAACCAAAGATGATGAGATTGCCAAGCTCAAGGCAGATATGAAGAAGCTCAAAGCACAGCACCAAACCGAACTTCAAAAAGCTGGCCAGGACTTTACTGAAGAGCACGAGCGCCTCAACCTCCAGATTGCCAAGGACCAAGAATTGCTGAAGGAGGCCGACTCTAAACTTGAGTCGGCGAATGCTGAGCTTGTTCAACTCCGGGAGAGGCGTGACAAGTGTACCAAGGAGCTAACCCGGATCCACAGCCACATTTCTCGTAAGTTCCTTTTCTCTTCAGTTGTCATGAATCTCTCCGGGTCAACCCTTCTCACTTATTTCACCTTTCTCGTTTTCAGACAAATTTCCAGAGGGCAATGCTGTTGCAACTACTGCTGTCGCCAAGTTCCGCCAGAAGAGGGGTACCCCAATTGCCCCTGGCGCTGGAGAAATTCCATATGACATGGAGGACTTGCTGGTCAGCTTGTCCTCTCGTGTCGAGATTGTGAAGAAATAAGGCAAGGACGTCTTGGATGTAGCAGTCCGGATCTTCAATGCCTTTTGGCCTGGAGAAGATACTCCGGAGGGTGCCCCTGCTCTTTTTGCCAGGCTGATGGAATGCGAGACTCAGCTCGATCTCTGGAGAGAATCTGCTGGACGCGCCGAAGTTGAGATCGTTCTTCACTACGTGCTGACGTGGTACGAGAAGATTGACCTCAAACTCCTTGAGCGCATGCGCACCGGATCAAGGTGGTCTACTGACCCGGATTGGGTAGCTCGGTGCAAGGCTTGCGCTCATAGCTTCATCCAATACGCCCCCATTCATCAATGGAACGAGGGACCAAGCTTCCTAGATGCCGACGACGATGAAAATGCTGAAAACGCTGAAGATGATTCGGATGAGGACGAAGAGTATGAAGCCTCAGACATCGAGGAAGACGCAGATGACTCTGAAGCCGAGGCTAGGGCTGCACCTGCTGGCGCTGAATTACCTTCTCCTGCTGCTCCTTGATTATAAACACTTTAAATTTCATCAGATCCCCGGTATGCTGGGTGCAATTGTATCAAGCACACAAGTGATATTTTTCTACTAAGTTTTTATGCTGGATTGACTTGGGCATAGTCCCCGAGTTTCATTTTCTCGTTCTTCCAATTTCTTGGCTCAGCTCGTGTCTACCTTGGTTCGGTTTTATGACTTACGAGTCCGAGTGTAAAAAATTGTCTTAACAATACTTGGAAACTTTAGGATTAGCTCAAAATAATTTAGCATAATAAATTGAAAGTAAACATAAGGTTAGTCCAAAAAACAAACGTTAGCTCGATTAAGTTCCTTTCCTTAGTCGTTTTTCATGTGCTATGCAATTCCAAACTTGTTCTCTTGCTTGCCATGAAGCCAAATCTTGTTGGACAGGAGCAAGTCGAAGAGTTGGGTTCTTGGTTCTCACACACTACTAATCCGGCTTAAGTAGAAAAACTTACGCCAGCCGACGTATAAATAATAAATACAAAAAGCAACAAACATTTTCAAGGCAGTCCCAGAGTTACTGCTCGAGGTGCCCACATTTAATTGATAGGCTCATTGCCGGCATACATACCGACATATGAGAGACTCGGATACATACACTTCTCTGCTAAGTGTAGAAAGGACGAAGTAGAGCTACATTCCATGGACGCTTAGATTCCTCGCCGGACCTATCCGCCTTGTTCTTCTCCTGTGGTTTTGCATCGATAAGATAATAGGAATCATTGTGCAATGCTTTGCTCACAATGAATGGCCCTTCCCATGGGGGGATAACTTGTGCATGCCAGCAGTACGTTGTACCAACCGGAGTACCAGATCACCTTCCCGGAAGACTCGGGGGTTTACTTTCTGGCTATGATAGCGTCGGAGATTTTGCTGATATATGGCGGATCTGGACAATGCCAATTCTCTCGCTTCTTCCAGCAGATCAACATCATTTTTCCGGGCTTCTTGCACTTCGGCTTCTGTGTATTGGGTGACCCTAGGTGAGTCATGCTCTATGTCGGCTGGTAATACAGCTTCTGCCCCATATACCAGAAAGAATGGCGTATAGCCTGTTGATCGATTCGGAGTTGTTCTTAAACTCCACAATACCGCTGGTAGTTCTTCTATCCAGCACCCCCCTGATCTTTGCAGCGGCTCAATGAGCCGGGGTTTTATCCTGGATAATACTAATCCATTGGATCTTTCCACTTGTCCGTTCGATGCAGGATGGGCTATCGAGGCAACATCCAGCCGGATCTTCTTATCTCGGCAGAATCACGCAAATGCTCCTTCAGCAAAATTTGTGCCATTATCTGTTATGATACTGTGAGGATAACCGTACCTCAAGATAATGTCTTTGAAAAATGTCACGGCCGTAGCTCCATCACATTTTCTTATTGGATTTACTTCAATCCACTTTGTAAATTTAGCAACCATGACCAGAATGTGAGTCATATTTCCCCTCGCTGGTTTGAACGGGCCTACCATGTCCAAACACCATATGGCAAATGGCCAGGTGATTGGTATGGTCTGAAGCTCTGACATTGGCATATGTGTCTTGGTAGCATACCTCTGACAACCGTTACATTTTCTTACCAAGTCCTCTGCTTGCTCTAAGGCACTTGGCCAGTAGAATCCATGCCGGAAAGCTTTTGCTACCAAGGCTTTGGACGAGGCATGATTCCTACGTTCCCCTTGATGTATATCTCGGAGGATGTCAAGCCCTTCTTCCGGGTCAACACATCGCTAGAGGACATTGGTCACACTCCTTTTGTATAGCTCGGAATTGATGATCGTGTATGACTTTGCTCTCCTCTGAGTTTGCCTGGATAGCACCTCCTCAGCGGGTAAAGTTCCATCTTTCAGAAATTGAAATATGGGCAACGCCCAAGCTAGTACAGCTCGCACTTGGAACACATCCTCATCAATTTCCATCTGATCCACCAGCATAACCTCAACCGGATCACGCTGAGCAGTCCCCGGGTCTTGCGAAGCAATCCCCGGGTTCACCGAGGCAGTCCCCGGGTTCGCCGAGGCAGTCCCCGGGTTCACCGAGGCAGTCCTCGGGTTTCGCGTACCATCTCCCATGTCAATGTCCATGGGTGCAGCTCTAGACTCCGGGTCTTCCGGGACGTAGATTGAGTCGGTTTCTGGGGACGATCTGATAGATGGTTTTCTGAGGTGTTCTAATGCTACACCTGGTGGAATTGCTTGTCAGGTTGATCCGAGCTTCGACAATACGTCGGCAGCCTCATTTTCCACCCGGGGTACATGGCGAAATTCGCATCCCTCAAAGTAACCAGATATCTTCTACACATGGAATCTGTATAGTGCCATGTTTGGATCAAGAGCGTCCCACAGCCCCGACACTTTCTGAACTACCAAATCCGAGTCGCCAAAGCATTGGATCCGACGTATCCCAATTTCTTTTGCCACTTTGAGCCCATGCACAAGTGCTTCATATTCGGCGACATTGTTTGATGCTGCGAAATGGATCTGTAGCACATACTTCAACTGGTCATTCTTTGGCGAGGTAAGCACAACTCCGGTGCCTAACCCGGTTTTTGTTTTTGACCCGTCAAAGTGCATTCTCCAATAGTTCGGATCTGGTAATGGTGGTTCATATTGCACCTCGGCCCAGCCCACAAAAAAGTCGGCCATAGCCTGAGACTTGATGACTTCTCTTCTGTCATATTGTGGCGCATAAGGAGCTAGCTCAATTGCCCATTTCGCAATTCTGCCACTTGCATCCTTGTTACTCATTATCTCGGATATGGGAGCTTCACATATTACTTTGATGGGGTGCTCCTCAAAATAATGTTTTAGCTTCTTTGCCGATATGTACACACCATATGCCACTTTCTGATAATGCGGATAATTTTGCTTTGATGCGGATAATACCTCGCTTAGGTAATATACTAGCCTCTGCATTGACTTGCCCTCTTTGTCGCGCTCTACCACAATTACTGCACTTACAACTCGCTTGGTTGTGGCTATATAGAGCAACATTGGCTCCTTTGATAGTGGAGAGGCTAACACTGGTGCAGTGGCTAACATTTTCTTTAATTGGATAAAGGCTTCATTGGCCTGTGCCAAATGAACTTGTTCGACTTTTTCATGAGTTGATAGAGAGGCAATGCCTTTTCTCCCAACCGACATACAAACCGACTTAACAATGCCAGGCAACCAGTGAACTTCTGGACACCGTTAAGACACTTCGGCAGTTCCATTCGCTCTATGGCCTGGATTTTAGTTGGATTGACTTCAATACCTCGGTTGGAGACGAGGAATCCAAGTAATTTTCCAGCCGGGACACCGAAGGTACATTTTTCTGGGTTAAGCTTCACCGGGAACCTCCTTAGGTTCGCGAATGTCTGCCTGATATCGTCAAGGAGCGTTTTGCTTTCCTTGGTCTTGATAACAACATCATCCACATACACCTGTACGTTTTGACCAATTTGGTCGTGTAAACATTTCTGCATACATCTCTGGTACGTTGCTCCTGCATTACATAAACCAAATGGCATGGTGCGATAGCAATAAGCCCCATACGGGGTGATAAATGCAGTCTTTATTTGATCATCCGGATTCAGTGGTATCTGGTGGAAACCAGAATATGCATCAATGAATGACAACAGTTCACACCTAGCAGTTGAATCTATGACTTGATATATCCTTGGCAGTGGAAATGGATCTTTTGGACATGCCTTATTCAGGTTCGTGTAATCGATACACATACGCCAAACCACTGCCACATTCGGATCATCCTTCGTTTTCTCCACCAGCACCGGATTAGATAGCCAATCCGGGTAAAGAACTTCCATGATAAATCCCGCTGCTAGTAACCGAGCTATCTCTTCTCCAATGACTTTTCTCCTATCTTCGGCGAAGCGGTGGAGAGGTTGCTTCACCGACCTTGCTCCGGGTCTCACATTCAAAGAGTGCTCGGCCAACTCCCTCGAAACACCTTGCAAGTCCTGTGTGGACCAAGCAAAAATATCCCGATTCTCATGAAGGAAGTTGACGAACTCGCTTTCCTATTTATCGTTTAACCTGGCACCAATTGTTACGGTGCGCTGTGGGAACATGTGATCAATAGGCACTTTCTTGGTATCCTTTGTGGCTTGGAATGAGACACTACCATGCGGATTACTCAGTGTTGGCATATACTGCTGTGCGGACTGAGCCAATGCCGCCACTTCCTGTATCTTTCTTTTCTCTTGTGCAATCACGAGTGACTCGGCTAGGTTAGACCCGGCTGACGCACACTCAATGGAACATCGGAAATCTCCAGCTATGGTAATCACTCCATTTGGCCCAGGCAACTTCATCTTCAGATAACTGATGTGGCAACTTGCCATGAACTTGTTCAGTGTTGGTCTTCCGAGTAACGCGTGATACGCACTTTCTAAGTTCACCACTTCAAACTCCAAATTCTCAGTTCGGCAGTTATCTCGCGTGCCGAACAATACGTCAACCCGGACCTTGCCTATGGGCTCACAAGAAATGCCTGGCACAATGCCATGGAAACTTGTCCTTGTAGCCTGGAGCATGTTCTCTGAGATGCCCAACTTGCGCATTGTATCTGCATACATGATATTGATGCTACTGCCATTGTCAATTAGTACCTTTGAGAACCTCACATTGATGTTAGGCCCAATGAATGTCGGATCCAGCACTAGCGCATATGAACTAGGACTCGGCATAAGCTTGGGATCATCTTTGATGCTCCAGGTAATTTCCTGGTCCGACCAAGGCATATACCTCGTCACTGCTGGCATTACCGCATTCACCTCCATGTGTCGGCGCTGCAAGCTCTTTCTATCTGTTTCTTCTGTGGTGAACACACAGTAACTCTGATGATGCTCTCTGTACTCATTCCTCCCCTTGTTTCCGGGGTACCTCTGATCCGATTGATGCTGGCCTTCCACTTGATGCACTACATCCCTTCTCTCATGGTTGTCATACCTCGGCGGAGGGGGAGGCAACATTAGCTGTTGCGTTTTTGCTCCGGAGAGCAATTGCTGCTGGGGTAACTCCTGCCGAGGTTGATAATTCCGAGGTGCCTGAGCATTCCCCGAACCACCTTGTTCTATCTTACGCATCCACTCACATTGCCTTGTTGTATGACCCACTGGGTTACTCGGATTTGGCGTGTGAAATTTACACGGTTGATCCAGCATTGACTCGTAAGTATACCTCGGACGGTCCTTCTTTTCCTGCCACTGTTTCTTTTGCTCTGGCGTCCAAGTTTTCTTGCCATCGTTTCTCGGTGTCCATTGTTGCCCTCCAGTTTTCTGACGTTGATTGCCCCTGCTCCGGGTTGATCTTGATTCACAGCAGCAACTTGTTGCGAACTGTACCGGTAATCCGGTCTATCATCTCTTCTTTTACCCCGGTAGTCATTCCTCCGTGATGACCCGGCTCCATCTCTCTGGTAGTATTCCTCATTTGACTCGTTTGACACGAGCCTGGGTTGAATCGGATCACCCAAAGCATACGAATCAGCAATCCGGATTGTCTCTGCCAATGTAGTTGGCATATGCCTTTGCAATCTTTGCCACAACATGCTTGCATATCTGCACCCTTGCGCAAACCATGCTATGGCCTGTGACTCAATCACACCCTCACATGAGTTTCACACGGTACACCACCGGGTTAAGAACTCCCGGTCCGTCTCATTCGGTCTCTTCTTGCACATTGCTAGGGTCTGTGGCCTATTCGGCCTCTGATACGTACTTGAGAAATTGCTGACAAACATTTTCTCAAAATCGATCCAACAATTAATACTTTCGGGCGGCAAATTGTTTAGCCATACCCTCGCTGGCCCCTCCAACATCTGGGGTACGTATCTCACAGCCCATCTCAAGTTGCCTGTAGCAATCTTTATAGCTGTAGCATAGTTAATCAACCAATCCTCCAGCTTCGTGATGCCATCGTATGTCTTAGTGCCTCTAGGTAGCTGGAAGTTAGGTACCGGGGGTTCCTTCATGATCCGGGGTTCAAAACACGCAGGACCCATGGGACCTTGACATTCAATCTGTTCCGACCTATACAGCCGATCCAGTTTTAATCTGGCATCGTCAGGCATCAAATCCCTGCTTTCCAATCTTGACCCTATCACATGATAGTCTGGCCTTGGGTATCCTGCATTCACCATTTCCGAATCACCATCGTTATATCGGTCTTGCTCTCGTGGAGCACCTCTCTATTGCATACCTCGGCCGGCACTTTGCTCTTGCCTTGGTATATTCCGCTGCTGCGGTTGTCCTGCTCCTGCCGAGTTGCCCTGTCCGGCATTGCCATTTACAACATTTCCTTGACCGGCATTGCCTTGGTCGCGGTTACCTCGGCCAGCTTCACCTTGGCTCACACTTTGTCGATCCTCATTTCTCTGCACTTCTTTTCCTTTCCCTGCCCTTGCCGGGTCATACGGGACTATCTATTTATTCCTCCTGGCCGAGGTTACTACCTCTTCTCTCCTAGGACCACCATGAGGAGACGATGCAGCTCCAGCGGATTTCTCCGGGTTACCCACCGCCGAATGAACAATCTTGGAGGCCCCAGCTCTCTCCGAGTTAGCCCTGAGAAATTCCTCATTTTGCTTGTTCGCGATCCGAACCAACTCATTGACCCTATCTTGCTGTCTCTGACGGGCTTCACCCGTTAGACCCTCTAACTCGGATGCAGCTGCATCTGCTGCTCTGAGGTTTTTCATCGGGGTACTATACTTCGGTAGCCCCACGGATAAGTAGTTCTCTGACTCCTCAATCCTAGTATCTCCCTCTTTGTTCATTTCACTCATGAGCTTTCTCCCCTTCACTTTTACAGCATCTACTTTATTTGCCTTCATGTACTCACGCAGTGTCATGTTCAACGACTGCTGAGCCGCGGCTATCTTTTTCGCACCCTCTAGTACTTTTTGCCTAGTTTCCTCTAGCTTGGCCTATGCCTGAGCCGGATCTACCACTGCTGCTACTGGGTTTGCCAAGCTATCCATCGCTTGTTGCAGCACATTCTCTGGCCTCTCTAGTGGAGGACCTCTACTTTTCCTTGGTGCCTTAGGCGTTACCTCCGGATCTGGTGTCGGATCCTTGCTTGCGCCTACACCTGGTGCAGTCATCATCACCTCAGCATAGTCCGGGGAGCGAGTGATATGCGCCCCGTGAACCACGCTAAGGGGTGGCTCGCCTCCTTCGACGACGTTCCGCGGATGAACGCATGACATATCGACAACAACGTAGACCTTGTGCACGCTGAGCTTGACGAAGAGGTTGTTGCGTGGAAGAGGGCGCTTGCCGAAGCAGCCAGCGTTGTCGCTGACAAAGTCCAGCGCTCCAAAGCGCTGAACAAGCCCGGAGATGATGCGTTCGCTGGTGCCAATGAGGTTTCCCGTCCGGATCTTCACCCCTGCTAGCACCGCTAGCCCCACGGTGGGCGCCAACTGTCGTGGTGGTGTCACGGCAGATGCCATGGATAGGCTAAAGGTGGGGACTAAATGCACTAAGGGAATCCAGGGAGGGATAGTGTGGTGATTCCACACACTATAGCTTTGTATTTGATTCACTTTCACAGATTACAAGTGCTCCTTGAGCTGTATTGGAGAGAGGAGGAAGAAGGAACTCTCTTACTCTCACCACTAGCTAGCCCTCAGTAACTTGCTCGTAGAACATAAACCTCTAAAGACCAACCAAGTAAAACTCAACCCTTTCTACAAAGGCCCTATCCCTCCTTATATAGGGGTGGCTAGGTCTCCAATTAGGGCATACGTGGAGGCATATTCCAAGGAATATGCCTCCTCCCAAAATAGTAAGCCGACCGGGTTACTTTAACCCAGCGTCATCCATGCAGAGGCTACGTGAGCCTCTGCGGCGCCCGCGTCATCCGACACAGGCTTCGTCACCTTTGTCGGCCACGCCTCGGTGGTCCTGGCCTCTGTCTGCTTTGCTCACGCTCTGCGTACAGTGGTCACCCTTTGACCAGCGAGATACCTTCCTTCTCTTGTAAGCTTGCTATAACCCGGATCGTACCTAGTCGATCCGGCCATAGCTGTTCCTACATACAAGTTAGATACATCTCACCGACTTACGATATAAGTCAGATGAGACCCAGTTAGGTGGACATCCCCTGGTCCGGGTTACCCCGTGATTCGGCCTGCCTTGAGGTGACTCGGCCAGCATTCGCTTTGACCTTGCCGTACCTCGGCTAACTCGGCCTTTATACCCCGCGTGACCCTACCCGGGGGTATCCCCCCAACATGTGCTTTCTTTGTTGCACAAGCCGGAGAACCAAATCACCTTTATTGAAAGATCCATTTCGGACTCTCTGGCTATGATACTTGCGTAACTTCTGCTGATAGGCTGTAGATCTCATTTTAGCAACGATGCGAACTTCTTTGACTAAGTCGAGATCGTTTTGTCGAGAAATCTCGGCATCCTCTTCAATATACGCGGCCACTCTAGGAGAAGTGTGAATCAAATCACTAGGAAGAACTGCTTCTGCACCATAGACCAAGAAGAAAGGTGTGTATCCGGTTGACCTATTTGGAGTCGTTCGTAAACTCCATATTACAGAGGGTAATTCCTCTGCCCAAGCCCCCGCAGCACGTCGTAGTGGTGCTTCGAGTCTCGGTTTCAGGCCTTGTAGGATTAAACCATTTGCTCTTTCGACTTGTCCGTTAGCTTGTGGATGCGCGACTGACGCAATGTCAAGCCGGATATTTTGCTCGTTGCAGAATTCAGCCAATTCTCCCATAGAGAAGTTACTCCCGTTGTCCATGATAATGCTATGTGGATAACTATACCGGATTATAACATCCTCGACAAATCTTTTGGCTGTTGCTCCATCACAACTAGTGACAGGTTTAGCCTCAATCCATTTGGTGAATTTATACACCATCACTAAGAGATGAGTAAATCCACTTGGAGCTCGTTTAAAAGGTCCTACCATATCAAGCCCCCAGACCGCAAAGGGCCATGTTATAGGTATTGTTCGCAACTGATCAGCCAGAACATGAGCTTCTTTGGCGTACTTTTGGCAGCCTTTGCACGTCTTGACTAATCATTCGGCATCTGCCTGAGCTGTAAGCCAGAAAAATCCATGTCTAAAAGCTTTTGCCACTAAAGATTTGGTTGCAGCGTGGTGACCACACTCGCCTTCGTGGATTTTCCTTAAGATTTCCACTCCTTCTTCCGGAGATACACAGCACTGAAAAACCCCAGAAACACTCCGCTTGTAGAGCTCACCTTTAACAATAGTATAGGCTTTTGCTCGTCGGATAATCTGCCGGCTCAGCACCTCGTCTTTGGGTAATTTGCCATCTACCAAATAATCGAGGTAGGTTTGAGTCCAGCTGGGAACCACAGCCAGAACTGCTATCAAAGGTCAGTCGGATTTGGTCGGATATTCCTCATCTACTCCCTTTATTGAGGGAACTTTGAGGTGCTCTAAAAAAGTGCCATCCAGGACCTCTTTCCGTGCAGAACCTATCCGAGATAGTGCGTCTGCTTCCTCATTTTCTGCTCGAGGAATATGTTGAACTTCAAATCCTACGAACGATTTAGATAGATCATCCACAACAGCTTTATATGCTGCCATGTGCTTATTTGCATTACAAATATCCGACACTTGTTGAGCAACAAGATCCGAATCTCCTTAACACATTAAACGTCGGATGCCAATATCCTTAGCAATCTGGATTCCATGCAGTAGTGCTTCATACTCGGCAATATTGTTTATCGCTGTGAAGTGGATCTGCAACACGTATAAAATTTTATCTCCTTGGGGTGACTTGAGCACCACGCCAGCCCCTGAGCCCCCGCGAGCCTTAGACCCATCGAAGAAGAGGGTCCAATATTCCAACTCAGGGAGAATCATGTTCTCCCTCGTCTGTGTCCAATCAGCGACAAAGTCAGCAAGGATCTGGGATTTGATTGCTGTCCGAGGTTTATACTCAATGTCGAAAGCTGAAAGCTCTATGCCCCATTTGGCGACGCCTCCTGTGGCGTCATTGTTGTTGATTATATCTCATGGGAGCTGTGCTCACCATGGTAATTGGATGCTCCTGAAAGTAGTGTCGCAACTTATGAGATGCTAGAAAAACACCGTAATCCAACTTTTGATAATGCGGATACCGCTATTTTGACTCTGTTAGGACTTCACTGACAAAGTAAGTCGGACGCTGCACCAGGTGCTCCTGATTTTCCTCCGGTCTCTCCACCACCATGACAATACTAACAACCTTATTTGTCGCAGCAAGATAAAGCAACATCGGTTCTTGAGGTTCCGGCGCTGCAAGGATAGGAGCAGATGAGAGTACTTTCTTCAGGTCTTGTTGTGCAGCTTCAGCTTCATCAGTCCAAACAAAATCCTTGGTCTTTTTCAGGAGTTTGTATAATGGTGCGGCTCTTTCGCCAAGCCGGCTTACAAATCGACTGACTGCAGCGAGTTAACCTTTGTACGTCCTTCAGGCGAGTTGGCCTAGAAATATTGAGTATAGCCTTGATTTTGTCCCGGTTCACCTCTATGCCTCTCTGAGACACGATGAAACCTAACAATTTTTCGGCTGGTATTCCAAAGAAGCACTTCTTCGGGTTAAGCATGATGTTGTATTTTCGTAAGTTGGCAAATGTTTCCTCCAAGTCGGAAATCAGGGTTTCCTTCTTTTTGGACATTACTGCAATATCATCCACGTATGCATGCACATTGCGTCCGAGTTGGTCATGGAGGCAACGCTGCATCGTGCGCTGGTACGTAGCTCCTGCGTTCTTCAGCCCAAAGGGCATCGTAACAAAACAGAAGGTTCCGAAGGAGGTTATGAATGAAGTTTTGACTTTGTCAGATTCCTTCATCCGGATTTGGTGATAACCGGAATATGCGTCAAGAAAACAGAGGAGTTCCGAGCCTGCCGTAGAATCGATAACTTGATCAATTCTGGGCAGAGCGAATGGATCTTTTGGACAAGCCTTGTTCAAGGCAGTATAATCAACACACATCCTTAAATCAGTGGTGTCCTTTTTAGGGACCATTACAGGATTGGCCGACCACTCAGTGTGGATGACCTCTTCTATGAATCCGGCTAACTCGAGCCGTGCTAGTTCCTTAGCTATTGCCTTACGCTTTTCATCGCCAAATCATCGTAGGGACTGTTTGACGGGTTTAGCATTCGGGTTTACATTTAGAGAGTGCTCGACAAGTTCCCTAGGTACTCCGGTCATGTCAGATGGCTGCCATGCGAAGATATCTTGATTTGCTTGGAGGAACTTGACGAGCGCGCTTTCCTATGCGCTACCTAGGCCTACGCCTATCTGAGTCACCTTGGAGGGGTCACCATCCTTCAACGGCGTCTTCTACGTCTCTTTTGATGCCTTGAACTCCGGATTTGGCTTTGTCACATCCTTCTTTGTTGCGGGCATCTTGGACGGATCTATGCTCTTCTTGATCTCCTGGTACTCCTGGGCGTGGAGCACGGCTTCAGCAAAGGCGGCATTTCCATCCTCGCACTCTCGCACTTTCTTCGGGTCTCCCCTGATGGTGATCACGCCGTTGGGACCTAGAATTTTCATCATATTGTAAATGTAACACGGACGAGCCATAAAAGCCCAGTAAGCCAGACGTCTGAATATAGCGTGGTACGCGCTCTTGAACGGAACCACTTTGAAGGAAAGTGCCTCCGTTTGATAGTTCTTTGGAGTTCCAAAGGTAACATCCAAAGTGATCTCTCCCAGGGAATTAGCTTGTCTTCCTGGGACAACTCCGTGAAAGATCACAGAGCTATGGTTCAGCTGTGTTTCTGAGATCTTCATCCGGCGTAGCGTTTCGACATAGAGAATATTGATACTGCTACCACTGTCCATGAGGGTCTTGGAGAAACCATAACCGTCAATCAGTGGATTGACGATTAAAGCGTATTTTCCTCGCCTGTGTAACTTAGGCGGATGATCATCATGGTCAAATGTGATTGCCACTTCCGACCAGTCCAGATACTGGGGGACAGCCGGAACTGTTGCATTGAGCTCGTGTAGAACTGCTTTCTTGACCTTTGCTGGTTGAGATCCGAGGAAAGTGACATAAGTGTCCTTCTTGGTGGGAAAAGTTTTCTTCCCTTCCGACTTGGGGTTTGAAGCATCAGCTTCCTCCATGTCGGAATCTTCCTTGGTCTCTTTTTCTTTTTTGGGATTCTTCTTTCCCTTCTTCCGCTTAGCTTTGTAGCCCGCGGTATCATCTCTTTTGATGTCGCCATTGAAACGACATTCGGCGTTGGTGTGGGACGAGCCCCCATTGGCGTCTAGGTGATGCACACATGGGTTATTGGCAATGTCGGCCCAAGAGTAGGTTTTGACTGGTTGATGGTCTCCTCTACCCTAGACTCTTAAAGTTCCATGACCACGCCCGCGGCCTTCGTCGTGTCCTCCTCGTCCTCCAGACCCAAAAGTAGTAGTGACCACTGCCGTTTCCGCGTTGGGTTTTTCTTCCGAGGTATTTTTGCGCTTCTGAGCTTGTTGCTTTGGTTGTTTTGCCGACTGAGGCACAGCTAGGGCATTGAGCAATCCCTCTACATCGTCGTCAGCATCTGCATACTTGCTCGCTGTTTCTATCATCTCTCCCAAGTTAGTGACCTTGTCACACTTCAAGCGATGGCGCAGTAGACCAATTGGGAGACCTGCAATGAAAGCTTCAATCGCAGTTTGATCATTTACTCCTTCACAGGAGTTCTTGGTGTCGATCCATCGTCCGAGGTAATCCTGGCAAGTTTCTCCGGCTTTCTGGGTGCAACGCTGTAGGTCTCCAACCATACAGGTCCTCCGATATGTGCCTCAAAATTCCGAAAGAACGCACTTTGCATGTCATACCAGTTATGGATGGTCTTCTCCGGAAGTTCATTGAGTCATGATCGTGCCGTCTTCCGCAACATAAGTGGGAGATATCTCGTTGCGACCAAGCTGTTTCCGCCTTTGGCGATGCAGCAAGCTTGGAAGAAATCCTGTAGCCAGGTATCTGCCGAGCAATGCCGTCGTAGGCTTGGATATATCTTGAGATAGCAAATCCTTCCGGGAATTTTGTAGCTCTGATGCGTGGTCTGAAGCACTTTGGGCCCATGTAGATATCATTGTTTTCGTAGCGCCGAGCCTCTATGTTGGAGTTGATCCTATGCCTTGCGTCGTTCGGGGATAAAGATCGTTCCGAATGTCAGCTGTGGCTGCGGTGCCTTGGAGCCGGACTTCAGCTTGTGCCACCACCTCCTCCGCCATGTCGTCCTCCTTGCCCTCCTTGGGAGCCGTTGTCATGACTGTGTGGTAGAGAGGGTGGGGCAGCTGGATAGTTTCCGGCTAATCGCCGGCCTCCGTCCGGAACGTCATTATTCCGATTCCGGGGAGGGTCTTGACTGTGACGAGCCCCCTACCGGCTTGTCCCGGCATGGTTTCCGTCGTTCCTTCGTCCGTCCTTCCCACCATGGTGGGGCTCAGCCGGACGGCTTGCATGTCTAGGAGGTGGCATTTTTTGACGATCCTCCTCCCGACCTTTCTCATTATCTTCTCCCCTTCGATCGTTAGATTCTCATCAGGGAGGATTCCTTGGATTCATAGCAGCGATGGCCTCTTTCTCGGCCGCTGGTGCGACGTTGCTCCAGTCGCGTGCAGTCCTGTGATGCTGTCCTGACAATCCGGTTCTCGAATAATTGTCCTCCCGTCGTTCGGGGCGATAATGCTGCTCCGGAACACGGTGGGGTCTCACGTCGGCCCATGCTGGATCTGTTCAACATTGGTCGGAATACGAGACCAGCTTTTGACTTTCGGACAAGGCGACCTTTTGCTGCTCCAGTCCCTTGTTGAGTAGTTTGATACCCAAACGGATCTCCTCTGGTCCTGGATTAGCCGATAGAATTTCTCGGTCCGCCACGGTATTCTGTACTGGGGTTGGATATACCTAATCTCCTTTGCTACATTTCCGTGGCTTCCCCATCTCATCTCCGAAAAGGACGGCACGGATATGTGGGAATTGGTCGTCATTGGTGTGACGCTTCCGTGTCTTGTGATGCAACCGAGACATGTAATCCTTAGTTGTCATGCATTTCTTCTCCTCCTCGATGTTTTTGGCTTCATCCAGGAGTTATTGACGACGCGCTTCTAGGGCTTGGGCCCTTTCGTCCAGCTCTTCATCAGTAAGTTCTGCAGCTGTAGGGATATGTGTGGTTAATGCAGCATCGATGAGTTTACGTGCACCTTCGGTGATCACGTGTCCATCCACCGATTCTTCTTTTTTCGGCTCTTCTGGGATAAGTGCTCCATCCGAGTCTTTTTCGTATTCCTCGGCAATCACTTCCTCAGCCAGAGGGTCTTTTGCCGGGGTCTTGTTTTTCTTGTTCTTCTTCTTTGCCTTCTTGGCAGCGCCGGTAGCAAAGACGGCTTTGGGTCCGTTTCCCGGAGTCAAGCTCTGATCGGTACTTTCGGACCTCTGGACCTCAGGATTATCTCCAACATCCATGTCATCCTGCGCTTTGGGAGAGTGTTCCCCGGATCCTTCATCCATGGCTTCTCCTTCTTCTGCAGCCTTGGAGTTGTACTCCTCTTCATATTCTGCGAAGAACTTTCGGAAATCTGCTGATGTCATCGACTCATTCGAGGATGCGGGTACGTCGGCGTTTGTTCCAATTGCCTCCAGCACCGAGTCGGTGTTTTCTCCAGCATCGGCAGAGCCGGATCTAGATCCCACGTAACCGACGAAGTGCGACACGTGCATCCTGAGGTACCTGCGGCTTTCACGATCAGCCATGTCGAAATTTTTGATGGTCTCGAGAATTGCATCTGCGCTTGCATCTTGCATTATCATACATCATAGTGTGTACCTTAGGAAAGGTCTATCTGTCCCGGCATCATCAGAGCCGGAATCAGTGCCATTGATATGCTTCTCCTGGATTTCGACTTCCGCGGGTGGGTCGATCTGGGATCTGGCTCCTCCATGGAGATCCACTCCAGATTCAACTTGGACCGTAGGGTCTTCTTCAGGCTCGGATTTCTCCACTATCTCCGCAATTGGTGCGGGCTGGGTGGGTTTAGGGTTTTCTGAGATCCGGAACTCTGTCGCCTCCACGGACAAAGGGGACCCAGAAGATTCTTTTGCCTCTATCATCACCGCTGGGGTGGGTGGGGCAGGTTCAGCGAAACCGATGTAAACATCGATCTCGCCAAAAGACATGATTGTGTAGGTAGTCACAGCCTCCCTAGCCGGAATCCAAGTCTCGTCGAGAACGATGAGAGGGACGTCACTGGCGTAGAGGATGCGACCGACAGCGATAGTCTCGCCGATTCCGATTCTTGCAGATTCCGCTCGGAACACAAATCTGAAGCTCACTTGCCCCATAGTGGGCACCAACTGTCGTCAGATTGATGACAATTACACCATGAGGGGGTCCTCGAGGCATGCGGAAGAGAGGGGTGTGAGACGTACGGTGTTCCGGGATGGTGAGCACACAAGTTTACCCAGGTTCGAATCCGCCGGCTTTGGACGGATCCTACTCCTGCTAGCAATCCAGTAATACGGCAGAGCCAGAATATGGGTTACAAGGGTTTCACCTGTGCGAGTTGAGGGTCTAAAGTATTGGTGGTAGGTTCCCTAAAGGCTCTCCCAAGGACGGCTTATATAGATATCCGGCCTATGGTTTACAGGAGATATCTATCCGGCTACGACTAAGAGTTGGTTACAGAGTACATCTTGAACTACAAGTAACATTATGGTCCTAAGTCGGTAAGTCTTCCGGGCCTTCCTGTAGCCGGATTGGACTCCGTCTTTCTCCCTGACTGGGCCGCCCGTGAAGCAGTGCTCTAACCCGAAGTGGGCCACCCTGGTCAGTGAGGAACTGTAAGGATACCCGGAAAGTATATCCCCAATTTTTTCGAAGACCTTCTGTTGCTCAAATCGAAAAGTGTTGAACTAACGAAAGTTAGATAACAACCTAGGGCAGAAGCACAAAACTTTATAGCTAAAACTGACGTACAGAGATTTTACACGAATTTTTACAGCGAAGCACAAAAATCTGTTTCGGGACAGCAACTTTCCCAAGCATTACTGCTCTCTCATTAGAGGTTACTCTTGGCACAAAAACCAAATAAAAAGGATAAGGAGCGGTTATTACAGAGGTAATAACTTCCAAGACTCATCTAAAACTTTTGGGTTTATCTCCCAATAAGTACTTTTCTTTAACGCCTTTAAGTTAGGCCTAGGAGGAAGATTTAAGTATTTTCGAATTCATAAGAATTAAGATCAATACCAGAAATATCTTTCTTTTTCAAGGCTTCATGCATTCCTACAAGTTTTTAACTGAAAAGCTTTCATGAAAAGATTTTTTTTGGTTTCATAGGCATGAACACAAGTGTTCAAGGTCGACCCCCACTTAACCAGTACTCATCTTTCCAATCACTTTCCTTTTTGAAAAAGTTTTTAGGTAACAAGTACAACTATTTTTTTTTGTAATTCGCATTACCTATCCATACTAAGATAGAGAACAACTTAAAACTGAAAGTAAAACCTACTTAGAGATAAAGCAAACAAGTGCACACAAGAATATTCACCCACACACTATTGCTCCCCGGCAACAGCGCCAGAAAAGGTCTTGATAACCCACAAGTATAAGGGATCATGTGTAGCCTTTTCAATAAGTAAGAGTGTCGAACCCAACAAGGAGCTAAAGGTAGGATAAATATTCTCTCAAGTTCTATAAACCACTAATACAACTCTACGCACACTAAATGTTTGCACTATCTAGGAAATAAAACTAGAGCAACAATACGAGTAATAGAGATAGCTTTGAATGATAATAAATAACAAGAAAGTAAAGCTAGTTGCTGCAGCAATAAAATACACTAAACTAACAAAACCATGAGTGTGGAATAGTCGTGGTAATTGTGGTGGCTTTTTCCAAGTTTACATAGCGAATAGATCGGGTTCATTGTCTTCGATGCAGTTTTCTATGTGGGAGAGGCTAAATATACATGCGCTTCAGTACTTGGAATTACATGTACTATATGATTGGATTGTTAGCAAACATCCGTAAGTACTAATCAATGCATAAAGGTTTCCACAACCATAGCCTTAAGTTTAATGGTCCTCTTACTCCCATACGTGCAACATTCCGGTTCGCGTCCTCAGGTTTCTGTCACTCCGGTAGAACTTCCCCCCTTCCTCTTACACATACTACAAACCCTATGATGTTTAATCCATGCGCACAAAAATACAATGGACACCAAAGGACTTTACCATATCAACATACAACTCTAATGAACCAAACACGTTCAACCATTCAATCTAAGAACAAAGAAACTACGCAAACATGACATATATCATAGGATTATAACTTTATAGCATCAAACACCATGTTTACATAGGACGGTATAGAGGTGTGTGGGAGGATGAACGACTGCATACTAGGAGGATTAGGTGATGGAGATGGTGGTGAAGATGGTGAAGAGGGCGGCGGCGCCGCCGGCGGTGCAAGGGACTCCTTCCCCGCCGCCGGTATCATGGGAGAGCACCGCCCCTTAGCCCCCTTCCTTCATGACTTCTTGGGAGCCCTCCCCCATGGACATGGGATCCATGGGGGAGGCAAAAACGTGGCTTTGGTGGCTGCAAATTCGTGGGTGGAGATGCCCTAGGCGAATTAGGTTTTCTCCCTTTATATAGCTTCTCGGATTACCGTCACCCCATCTTGGGCTGCAGTAAATCGGGCCTAAAAGTCCCGTCAGGACTCGGAATCAGCTAAATGTTATGTTCAGAACGTTTGTCACAAAATTTCCAACAACTTTGTAGTTGAAGAGTTTTCCGTTTGACGCCGTATTCGAACCGAAACGTGACCATCTTCAAAAAAGAGTTCTGAGACAGATTTCTGAAAAAATCCCAATTTGACTCCAACAAGGTTTCCACTTGTATTCTTGGTAATTTCTACACATCAAAGTGTAAAACAAGAACATTGTGCACTTTTGCAACTATTAGTAGGTTAGTCCAAATAAATCATAAACTTTATACAAAAAGGAGTGTCAAAAGCATATTATTAGCATAAAACCATCAAAAATTATAGATACATTATGGACGTATCAGAGACACACTAAAGAGGTTCACAATCTTTTGATTATAATAACTATCCAAACATAAAATAAGTGATAAATGTTGAGGGAGAGTGTTGTTGGCCATCATCATCATGCTCGCCATCAACACACAACGTCACCTCCTCTCCAGCAAGCACCTCTCATGCAAAAGGACATGTTTTCAGTAAAACAGAACAAGTATCAAATATACTTAACACTGCAAATGTGTTTGCAAGATTATAAGATTTATAAAATTGTATATCATATATATACCTTTGTCATTGATGACCTTAGCGACAACAGGTTCAACCATCACATTCTTGAGATGTGATATGAACCTGTGGAAATCCAGTGTTTCCCCGCCGCCTCTCATAATGCAAGTCTTGACTTGTGCTTGGTAGCTTGGTGGCAGCAACCTCAACACAACACCGTTTGCAAAAGATCATGTCATCCAGCTATCCAGGAAGTATGCAGGCCTCATGTACGCATCATGCATGCGCTCCAAGTGGTCGTCAAGTGATGGGTTCTCCTCCATCTTAATGGAGAGGAAGTCTCCCATAAGCTCATGCTCCCATATGTGTGCTTGTTCCATGAAATGTGTCTTAAGTTGTAGCATTACCGTACGAGGGTTGACATTACCCACGATAGGCCACAACTCGTCCACCATTCCGAAACGCATTGTAACTGAAATGAAGGAGGCCATCTCCCGACGGTGATAGCGGTTTTCCCGCTGCTTTGGGGTCTCTGGATCAATGGGCTAATCCAAATCCATCTTGTTGAGTATGTAGTCGACCACGTCATTCTCGCTAAGGAGAACGTGGAGATGCACAACCTACATAGAGAAGTTTGATCCGTCTAGCATGAGCTTCTCTCCTTCTAACAAATCTATCGTCAACAGGAAAGGTGGCATCGGGGAGAACCTTTTCTACATTTATAATTGCAAAAGGAATTTAGACTAAGTTTATAATTAAATGAGTTAATAATAACCCCACTCAAAAACACCTACCATGAAGGGTTCCTAGTGATAACATGACCCCTTTCCCCACATCTTCCCCGATTGTCACGGCCATCAATGTGGGTTCTAGGGTGGACGCTAAACGTCGGTCACATCATTCACGCGACTCGTGCTTGATCTTTCGACCATCCGTGTTCCGAGGCCATGTCTACACATGCTAGGCTCACCAACTCAACCTTATGTATTTGTTGTGTAACATGGCTTACACCCACTGTATGCAAACATAGATATGTCTGACACCCGCTCACCGCGGGTCGCCTCATACTGAAGAACTTTCTTGGTGGTGCACACTAAAGAGGAACACAATCATTGGTAATTTTAACAGGGATCATCTTATTAGGCTATCGTCGAGTATCTAATACTAGCACACAATAAAATATACAAACAATAACATTGAATGTAAATGCGATGTGATATGGTCCTTCACATCGTGATCTCCATCTGTCGTCACCGGATTCCGGCGCCAGAGTTCCGGCGCTGTAGACACCAGGGTACCGGTGTCTTTTCGGCATGGTAGTCCGTCACCTCCATGACTATCTACTACTATGTAACATAAGGTAATCACTTTACCTTTGCCACAACCATATCACAAAGCAATGCCCCTGCAAAACAAAGTTAGACGCCTCTACTTTATCTTTGCATGTTTTACGTGGCTGAATGGGCTTTCGCACAAGAACCGTTCTTACCTACGAACTTTCAGCACAACGCTGATCAAATAGTTGTCTCTACTACACCCTTTTCGGGGCCCTCCGTTTCAAATGGCATACCAACTAATGCGAGAGAGACAGACACCCCCCTAAGCCACTTTATACGGTACAAGTCGTATGTCAAGCGTGGACCAGTCTCGCGAATGAACGCGTAAAGTCGGTTGGGGTCCTCTTCATCAAGCATTACTGTGGTATACACAAGTACACGTGGGAGGGTAACAACTAAAAGATCAACGCCCACATGCTGCAGCTCGTGTGTTCTACCCGTACTAGCATTACTACGCATAGATCTAGTTCTGATACCACTGTAGGGGTTCCGCGTATGAAAACAATAAATTTTTACCCTACGCCCCTGAACCCCTGATGTTGCCAGGACCTATCTATTAGTAATGCAGTAACGAGAGGGGCTTTTCGCGAACTTACGCTTGAAGACCGAAAAGCATTGTCAATGCTCAGGAGAGCGTGGTTGATGTAGATGAGCCGAAGCCGACCTCGAGGTCGTGATGAAGTCCTTGCGCTCCTGCGGCTCCAACGACTTGAGTGACTCAAGTGTGACACCTCATGGGAGTTACACACGTCTGGTGCCTGACGATGACTCCCGCTTCCCCGATCCAGCAGCAGTTGCGGAAGTAGAGCTCCTGGATCCGAATCTCGCAGCGGGACGGTGCTCCGCGGTGAAGATGTCTCTCGTTCGTGCAGTCCGAACTTGGGACCACGGTCACGAGAGAGAGAGAAAGAGAATATCAATTGGAGGTCTCCCCAAAAGAGAGGAAACCTTTTATTGAATATTGTGTGTATTTATCTAGCCAAATACCCCACTATATATAGGGGGAGGGGAGGCACTACCTTCCTCAAAGTCCCGGGGTAGGACTAAAGGAGAGGGAGAGGGGGCACCGCTGGCCATACCTAGTGGGCCCGCGCGGGGGAGCTTGGCCCACCCACCACCCCCTTGCCCCTTCTCCCCTCTTAGCTTTCCCTAATGGGCCCTCTTCCCTCCGGAATTGGCCCATTAAGCCTTTGACCTTTAAATTGATTTTCTATTTTATTAAATAATTATGAATAAATGATTAAATAAATATTTAACATTCATTCATATATTATTCAATCTCCGTGGTTATGTAACACCTTCCATCTCCACTCCAGACATCCTCCGGACTTACCGAAACCCTTCCGGTTTTCTCTCTACTATTCTTCAGCGATTCTTCAATCCTATAAACACTCTCTAAGCATCATCAAACCCTTAAGCGTGATACCCTATGGTTCGGGAACACTCTACACATGGTCGGGACACTCCTGGACCAATGATCTACAGAGGGACCTGGATGGCCATGTGACCCATGTGCGTTCCACGAAGATCTTTCGTCGTTTGAACTAGGACGGTCATGTCTTATTCCCTTTGTCTCTCGATACTTGCATTGCCCGAGATCTGATCAATGACATCACCATGTCATGTTTGATCTCGTTACTGAACAATGCTACTTGACTCGTTTCGACAAGTGATATCCATGTGATCAAATCACACGTTGTGTAGCTATTGGATATAACTTCTCCGAGTGGGCTCTTGAGTATCTTTTCGTCACGTGGACGAACAAATCTCGCTATTGACATATATTTCCTCTACGGTTTCCTCCGAATACCTAAACACACCTTTATAACCACTGTATTACCAAGTGGCGCTTGATGCTATCTAAGCACTCTCGGGAAACAGTGATTGATATAGCCTCACGGTCTAAGGAATAGTCTACGAGGATCCATTTCTAATCATCGTAACTTGAACTTCGTGACATGATCGGGTCACGATGTTTAGGTTGGGTATTGGTTCATCATCTCATTCTCAGAATGAGTTGACTCCATTTCCAACTGGCATAAATGCCACATGATCAGGAAACTTGATCATTTGTTGACCAATGAACTAGTGACTAGAGTTTCACTGGGAACCCCTGGTTGTTTATATATCACACGTGTATTGATGTTTCCTCTCAATACAGTTATAGCATGATATAAAACTTAATCATAAACTTTATGAAATATGATAATAGTCCTTATTACTATTTATCTCTAGGGCATATTTTCAACAGTGTCTCCATCGCATATCTGCCCTGGAGGAGACGAACAAGAAACTTCACGCAGTTGTTTCCAATAGAACACCTTCATCTTGAAGTGTGACATGGTATCGAATAATCGCAAGGGATTATTTGATCCCACCAGCTTGATCCCAAACTTTGGGAGATCTATAACACCATGTAATCTATCTTACAGTTTTAGCATGTTTACTTTACTGCATGCATGTTAGGTTTTGATTTAAGAATTTACATTAGTTGCATCAACTTCAAGCTCCCTTCTATTCAAGAAAAGGATTATATCCATTGAGTTTCAAGACTTAATGATATTTGAAGTTATATTTTGATTCATGACTATTATATTAGGTGATTGAATTAGGTTGAGTGTTATGATACTTGTACAGCTATCATGATTTTACGGTCTTCCACACCAATAAAAGTATTAATTAAATTATGAGAAGAGAAATTTTGGTAGCATATTATAGCACGATTTTTTTAAAGCCATAAAAAATAGTGAGCATGATCAAGCAGCTGTGCTATAAAAAGGGGAAGAAGAGAGATCAAAGATTAGATATTAAAATAATTTCAAGTCAAAAGAAAAGTACAATCTTGAAAGGAGAAAAAAGAATGATCATGAATCTTCATTACTAAAATCAAGTGCTTAACCAATTTAACCTTATGATTATATAATATCTTGAATCACTAAAAGCTTCTTATAACTTCATTGATGCAAAAAGGTGTGGAAGCCTCTAAGTCGTGTGATGTGTAAGGGTGTCATAATACCCCCGAAGTAATTTTACATCTAATATTATATTTATGTTTGAATTTCTGCCTCATTTATGTAGCGACTCATGCCTCATGAACATGATGATCTTGTCCATAAGCCACTATCTTGCTCGGGGACGAGCAAAAGTCTAGCTTGGGGGAGTTGATGAGTCCAAAATGGAAGCATATTTACCTTTCGTTTTTTGCATAAGTAGAATAGAAATTTTGGTATTTTACTGCGTTCGCACGCACCTTTTGTCTTTGTTTCAACAGGGTCCTGAATTACTAAGTCTCTTATGAACATATCAATTGGAACTATCATATTATGTTGTAATATGATATTTTTAAGTGATAAAAGTCATTTTATTGATTTATCTTCGCATCTGGGAGAATAGCAAACATGAAGGAAAGCTACTACAGTGTTAACGACCAAGGGTATGGGCGGAGCCCGCTCGTACCGTCCTCCCATACCACGCGGCAGCATGACCGCCTCGTCAAATAGTTTCTCCTGGCAAAGAAAAAGCACAGATCCGACATTCACAACAACCTTGAGCCACGAAAAACCACACCAAAAAGAGATCTGAAGGAGGAACTTGGAGAAGGGAAAACCATTGCTACTTGATAGATCATTGGAGGACACCGCATCATCCCCTTCATCATCAACCGCTACATCACCATCACCACTATTACCCCCATCTTTCATTCATTAGATCTTGTTGTAATTCTTGATTCAATTATGATTTGCACTAGATTTATCCCCTTACTTTTATCCATCCATTTGATTATGATATTATCGTTGACTACTTCCATGTGTGAGTAGTTTCCCTCGTTCTTGGGGAGTGGAGAAACCCTAGCACTATTATGAATTGAAATAAAGATGATCTATACTTGTGTCCATTAACTTATTAGTCTATGATGTATTTATGATGTGTGTTTGATCTCTCTCTTTAGATGGTATGGTGTACTTGGCCACATATCATTTGCCTTCGGGACTAAAGAAGAGGGTAAAATCCTTTGGACGTGTTTTGGAAGTGTGCCTGGAGCTATTGTGACTATAAGCACCGGCTAGCAAACTGCTTGGTCAAAAAAGGATTAAGAGAGATTCCCTAAGATAATTACGATATCCACGGGGAGACCCTTAATTGCGGTGGTATATATGGGTGACTGCTCTTAGACATCACGGTGGTTATTTAGAGGTGATCTCATTCTTGGCTCAACAAAGTAACTACCTACAAATCTTGTAGTGAGCATCTTATTATGGATCTCTCTCCACACATATCATGACACAAGAAATACGTTATCATAATTATGATTAATAATATCATGTTAGAGGTGTATCCTACACCCCCCCGTGAATGCTTTAGCCCTATTGAGTTCAACCACATTTTCCAAACGCTTTTGTTAGTTGGTTCTTTTTTTTATTTTTAATTACTTTTCTGCATTCAAACAAAAACCTTTTAAACATCCTTTACTTGAAATCAAAGGCGGCTTACAAGTATCCTTTGGTAGACAGTGACGAGGGATATAAAGACCTTAACCAAATAGATCTTTGTGGGTTCGATACTCTTATTTCGAAACTAGCTACAATCAATCTATGCACTTGTAGTCATCATAGAACCATGACCCCCAAGTGCACCAAAAGGGAACGAGCAACCATACATGACCCTGGAGTTCGCATCGGGCCAACATTCACTACAAGGAATGTGTCAACCTATGACGTTTTGGTAGTGACCGTGAATAAAATCGTCATAGATTTATGATGATTCTACACCAGATGGTCGTAAGCTGTTTGGGAGGGCCAAATCCTTGTTAAACTATGACGATTTCGCCAAAAAAATGTCATAATTTCTATGGAAAAATCGTCATAATTGCTAGATAGGCCGAGATATAAGAGAAGTACAATATGAGCCATAGGATGCGAAAATAATGAATGGATGGGATGGTGAACTATGGAAATTTGTTGCGGATCGATGACGTGGCATCCATCGCGCGTACACACGGCGAATATTTGGCGCACACATGGAATCTCCCGCTGCCATGACCCTCCATCCTCTAACCCTAACCCTTATCTCTCCCCACTGCCACACCACGCTCATCTCCGGGTCTTTCTCTCCCCTCACTCTTCTCCCCCGATGGATCCACACCACCACCACCCTATCATCCTCTCCTCACCTGTCCTCTCTTACCATTCAAGACTCGATCTAGCACTACACCCCTTCCTAGTCTGCCTTCCTCGACATGGACCATGACATAATGCATGTGAACCATAGCCGGGACACTACAGGTCGTCGTGGTGGACGAACAAGCCCAGACACTCGCGAAGTCTCCAGTTCATATCCGACCTTCCTTTATGTGGCATGGATGCCCGTGCTCGTTGGCGGCGAGGCCCACTCGTTCTGTCTCTAGCGCTCATCCGGGAGGAGGGCCGCTGGTTCCTCCTGATGCGTCGTCGCAACGGTAAGGCTGACCTTCTTCTGTTGCTGCTCTCCATGAAGGACACGCCAACCTGGTGCTGGCCGATCCACTCCACCGTCGGATCTAGGAACTAATTCAGGATGTGGTGGCAGCTGATTTGGTTCGTACGGTCGAGCAATGACTGGCCCTACACCGAGGACGGTCGGTCCATGTTCTCGTCCACGGGTAGGTCCGTGTACCACCCGAGGAACGAGATGGTCGTGATCATGGACGGGACACTAGGTGAGAGCCTCACTCTATGTCCCCAACTCCCTACTGATCTCCATTTGACAATATATACATGCTGGCTTGAAAAACTATTGGTAGTCTAGCAAACAGTTTACTAGAGGTTTGAAACGGTCCTGCCCTACAATTATTGGTAAATCTGCTTCTATTGGAACTTAGGACATGGTGGACACTATGCAGTCTTAAGTAAAAAATATTTTAATGGAAACTATATGTATTTATAGTGCCATGTGGATTTGTAACTATTTTTTTTAGAATAACTGGATTTGTAACTATGCACAAATTCTAATAGATAATCTGAGGCGTTGGTTATCTAAAATTTCGATTAATTTGCTCATTGTCATGTTTGTTTGTGTGCATGTTCGAGCCTTTATTAAGCAGATATATTCACCATTCCACTGTACAATTGACTTGATTAAATGATACTATTGCTGATGAGCAACAAACACATTAGCTTCTTGCCAAGTAATACGTTATTTAGGAAAACTGAAAATATTGATACAACGGCCACCAACATATTGTGACACAATAGTTAAGCACATGTTGACGCACAACGAATTATAGAAAATTTATGTGATTGATTTCAAGCATCTAGCGTATTTCTTGCATAAAGTACAAAGGGCTGCTTGCACTTTTACTAGCATATCTTGTAGAGCTTATATTATTATATTGTTATTTTCTCCGAAATAATATATTATTTG
The DNA here is from genome assembly GCA_916181665.1 of Avena sativa. Classification (NCBI taxonomy): domain Eukaryota; kingdom Viridiplantae; phylum Streptophyta; class Magnoliopsida; order Poales; family Poaceae; genus Avena; species Avena sativa. Next base: position 617,547,476 of record OV702288.1, on the reverse strand, counting down.
ATGCACATACCTTTGTATCTAAATAATATATTAATATGGTTGTGGTTCATAGCCTCGTAGGTCTAAACCTATACATTTTTATCTCACTTTGTTAGAAATTATGTGGGGAGACGTTGGAATCCGCGGGGCCTCTAGGGATTAGCTGCGGTCCGACGATGTCCGTGGAGAGTTGCTAAGTTACCAGCGAGGTATGTGGAGTAGAGGGATGATAGTGAGGTCCCTAGGTCACTGCCATCATCCAGGAATTGCTCGAAGAAGGTATCCCCTTGGAAACTCATGCTAGTTCCCATGTCATTTGATGCTAGTTTTTTTAATTATTTAGCCTCTGAAGAACTCAGAAACCATAGTTGTAATCATTATCTTCACTTATTCTTTGTTGTAATGTAACCATAGTTATGGATACATGTTAATTATCTGCTATCAAGCAACTGTGATTTACTTTTTGTTATGAGAAATATAACATATTTCTAATTAATACATTCATAATAAGAAATGTGGAAGTAGTATGCTCCTTTTTAAGTGCACTATTGACTTGAAATATGATTGTATTTTACTAAATTAGTTAAGGAATATGGACAGTGCTATCTCATGTGCACTTCTTCTTCTTACTAGTTTGACTTGATGTTTGTAGCCTCATAAGTCTGAATAGTGAACATTTCTTATGCGACTATTAACTAAGGAGAGACTAGTGACTACTACAATCCCTAAATTGCAGCCACTTAATCATGAAGAACTTTCCACAAGCCTCACCGAACAAAGCAATTATAGAACTCGAGAAGGAAGAACAATCACATATAATTATCAAGGTATTACAGGTTTTAAGTTCTCCATTCATGTGTTTTTGCACTGATCGGTTCCGAACTCTACTTCTGTACTGGTGGCCAATGAGTGTGTTGAGATCATATAATGGAATAAAGTTGTTCCGCATAAAAAAAGTGAGCGTTATACCCCAAACTCCGAGAAACAAGAAATGCTCTAGCTATTCTATACATGTTCTGATTTGTTCTTGTGTTGTTTTGGTTTGATTCATGCAATTAGTTTATACAATCAGAAATGGGATCCATGTACTATACTAGGGTGTTGGGTGCTGGTTTTGCCTGATAGGGTGCTAGATGGATCAAACATTGGCAGTTGGTGATGGCCCAAAATATATCGAGCTCGTTGGGGAATCCCAAGAGGAAGGTATGATGAGCATAGCAGCAAGTTTTCCCTCAGTACGAAACCAAGGTTATCAATCCAGTAGGAGCAAGGAAACACCCCAAAGGTGTTGCTAGCTGAATGTTGGCAGGGCGCACTACCGGTGCCAGCAGCAACATGGAGACCTGCACAACACGACCACAGAACTCTGTCTCCAACTTGCGATGAGGTTGTCAATCTCACCGGTTTTGCTGAAAACAAACGATTAAACGTATCGAATGGAAGGAAGTAATAGTTTGCAGAAAGTAAACATAAAGCAGTAAACAATTTGATTGTAGATTGATTGTAAAAGAAAGGACCGGGGTCCATAGTTCACTAGAGGTGGCTCTCCTTAAGATAGATAACATGCTGGGTGAACAAATTACAGCGGGGCAATTGACAAACATAGAGAAAGCATACAAGCATATACTAATCATCTTGACTCCTTTGAGATTTGATTGGGCATTACAACATTATACATAGACCGCCATCCAACTGCATCTATGACTAATAATCCACCTTTAGGTTATCATCCGAACCCCCTCCAGTATTAAGTTGTAAGCAACGGATAATTGCATTACGAATTGCGTGTAAAGTAAACAATACGATTGTTCTATGAACAAAGGATTCTTGTTTTCTCCCTAGTAGCAACAACACATCTAGTGCCTTAGAGATTTTTGTCACTTCGCCAGATTACCAGAGGCATGAACCCACTATCGAGCATAAATACTAACTCTTGGAGTTGCTAGCATATACTTGGCCAAGATAGCTACTAACAACGGAAAGCATGCAAGATCACAAATAACAAAGACATGATAGAATCAATAATCAATCTGAAATAGCATCTCAATATCCATCGGATCCCCGCAAACACAACATGCAGAATTACAAATAGATGATCTTGATCATGAACGGAGCTCATAAGATCTAAACATGATAGCACAAAGGAGGAGAACCAGCCATCTAGCTACTACATGGACCCGTAGTCCAGAGATGAACTACTCACGCATCACATCAGAGGCTTGCATGATGATGAAGAAGGCCTCCATGGTGAATTCCCCTCTCCGGCAGGGTGCCGGGAAGAGCTTCAGATCCCTCCCGATCTAGGGATGGAGATGACGGCGGCTACAGACTCTTTCGTGGAATTTTGATCGGGTCCTTAGGGTTTCCGTATCAGAGGCAATATATAGGCGGAAGGAGAGGTCGAGAGGGTGCCTGGGCTAGCCACACCACCTCCGGCGCGGGCCAGGCCTGGCCACGTGGCCAGGTGGTGTGGCCGCCCTCTGGCCCTTCTCCGTCTCGTATTCTGGCTCTAGGTGTCCCCCAGTAAAATAATGACTTTGGCTTTTGTCCCGTACAATTCCGAGAATATTTATTTTCTGACTTTCCTAGAACCAAAAACAACAGAAAATAGGCAGTTGGCACTGTGGCATCTTGTCGGAGGCTTGCATGGTGATGAAGAAGGCCTCCAGAGTGAATTCTCCCCTCCAGCAGGGTGCCGGGAAGAGCTTCAAATCCCTCCCTATATGGAGATGATGACGGCTACATAATCTTTCGTGGATTTTTGATCGGGTACCTAGGGTTTATATATCGGAGGCATCTTATAGGCGAAAGGGGAGGCTGAGGGGGTGCCCTAGGCGGCCACACCACCCCCTGGCGCGGGCCAGGCCTGGCCGCACGGCCAGGTGGTGTGGCGGCCCTCTGGCCCCTCTCCGTCTCGTATTCATGCTCCGTGTCCCCCTCGGAAGAAAACATGCAGCTGACACTGTGGCTCTTATTAATAGGTTAGTCCAAGAAATCATATAAAAAGTTCTCCAAAGTGTGGACAAAACATAAAAAGTAGATAAAACCAAGCATGGAACATCAAAAATTATAGATACATTTGCAATGTATTAGTTGGCTTTGCCTGATGGGACGCATGTGGATTTATACGAGAATGCAGACGCTGCTTAGCCTGAGGCTATTATACGGGCATGAAGCTGCATCCCGTCTAATTTATATGGATATTGGTGGGTTGTTGCTAACGTATCCACTTACATGCTAATACACAGTGCAACATTTTAATGTCATTGCATGTACATTCCAACATTCTATTTCTTCTCAAGCTTGAAAATTCTTGTTAGGATAGCTCGAGTGCTTGCACTTGTCGTTGTGATGTCCATGCATTTTTAATCTGGTACTCTCATTCTATTCCTGAATCAGTTAATCGTTGGATACTGATATTAATTTGATACAACTGTATATATGTATCGGATTACTATTTCTTGTATATCATGACAATATTGCAGTCTATCTTCTATATCATGACAGAATGCCTTGCTACTAAAATAGTCTTGTATATCATGACAGTACTGCTTTGTGTTGGCTCATTTACTTTGGTCCACATAAAAAAATGCATGGCCAATGATTCTCTTCTGTCTAAATTGTTTTGACAATTACTTTCCTAAGTCTAAATAAAGATTTTATGCTACTTTTAACATGCATTCTCATAGAGTTTTGGTGTGTTTTGTGTCTATGCAGGGAGGGTTTCAGGAAGGACTAGCGGAGAAGCACCCCCAACAGCAAGCCAATCCCTGTGGTAAGCGCATATGTTCCCTCCACGTAGCTATTTTCTACCTCTCTTAATACAGATCTATGGAAGAATCCAATGGACACCGATTAGTCATCATATCCTTAACCTGTTTGTTTTGGCTCTTTGTTGTGGCAGGACTACAGGATCATCAGAGATGTCGTACACTAGTGGTTGCCACTTTCCAAGGCTGACTTTGGCTCCTCCAGGACCAACCCACAGCAGGCGGTATGCAATGGTTGTCCTTGCAAAGTCTGCTCTTTATAGATCTCTCATGATAAAAAGCTTTCAAATGCTTGTATTATATTGTATTATTGTTGGTTGATTGATTGATGAACCACAAGTATAGGGGGTGTATCGCAGTATTTTCGAGGGAACTGAAACCCAATTTATTGATTCGACACAAGGGGAGCCAAAGAATATTTATAAGCCTTAACAACTGAGTTGTCAATCCAGCTGCACCTGGAAACAATCTTGCTCACAGTAGTTTATCAGTAGCAATAGTTTTGTAGTAGGAATAGCAAAGTAATAGCAGTAGTACAAGTAAAGACAATAGTAACAATTGCAGTAAATAGTAGGATTAGAGCGTGGTAGGCATAGGGATAGATGAACGGGTGTTGTATGAACAAGACAATTCACATGGCAATCAACATAGGGCATTTGCAGATAAATAAGATAAAGCATCCAAGTACTAAATAATCATAGGCATGTGTTTCATATATAGTCATACGTGCTTGCAATGAGAACTTGCACAACATCTTTTGTCCTACCAGCCCGTTTGCAGCGGAGCCTCAAGGGAACTACTGGCAATTAAGGTGCTCCTTTTAATAGAGCACCGGAGCAAAGCATTAACACTCTATGAACACATGTGATCCTCACATAAAAGCCATTCCCTCCGGTTCCGGAAAACAACGTGTGTATATAACTTGCAGGTAAGACCATAAACAATACTATCATAATAAATCAATGACATGTTCAGATCTGAAATCATCGCACTCGGGCCCTAGTGACAAGCATTAACCATAACAAGTTGCAACAAAGTCAAAAAGCACTAATAGTAGATACTAGGCACCATGCCCTAACAATCTGATGCCATTACATGAACGATCTCATCTAATCCCTACCATCCCCATAGCCTACAGCGGGGGATTTACTCACTCATAGATGGGGGGAACATGGATGGTCGATGGAAAAACGATGGTGATGATGATTCCCGTCCCGGCAGGGTGCCAGAACAGAGTTTCTGGTTCCGAATCGTGGAATCTGGTGGTGGCGGTGGAGCGGAACTTTTTCTAGAAAAACGTCGAACCCCCCCTGAGTTTTTAGGTCAGAAGACAACTTATAGGCGAAGAGGGAGGCCGAGGGGGTAGCCGAGGCGGCCACACCACCCCTAGGCGCGACCTGGCCTGGCTCGCGCGGCCAGGTGGTATGGGCCCCTCGTGGCCCTACTCCGTCTCGTCTTCTGGCTCCATGAGTCTTCTGGTGAAATAGGATTTTTGGCATATTTTCCGAGATTTTTCATGATAGTTGATTTTCTGCACACAAAAGCTAGCACCAAGGTAATTCTGCTGAAAACAACGTCAGTCCGTGTTAGTTGTATCCAAATTACACAAGTTTAGAGGAAAAACAATAGCAAAAGTGTTCGGGAAAGTAGATACGTTTTGGACGTATCAACTCCCCCCAAGCTTAGCTTATTGCTTGTCCTCAAGCAATTCAGTTGAAAACTGAGTGCGATAAAAGAAACTTTCACAAACACATTTGCTTCATATGATGTATATATTCTCGGCATATGATCAACTACTCAGGCAATTCATAATAAAGAGTATGCAACTAAGTTTACTTAATAGGCATTGCAAGCTATGAGGAGATTCCAACTCAAAAATAATAAGTAGCATGAAACATAAACATAAGCAACATTACAATGCTCATAACAAGGTATGATAGAGTGGTATCTCGCTTGCCTTTGATTGTGAATGCCAAGGCACCTCTGAAGTTCAGGTGAAGACTAGAAGTAAAGATATCAAAGATACAAGCATCAAAGTCATAACACAATTAGTCCAGAATTGAGACAAGCACATTATACTAAGAATGACAACTATGCTCTCAAGAAAGTGCTCATAGAATAGGTCGAGACTCAACAAGGAAATGAAAAAGGTTTTGAAAAGTTTGAAAGGCTTCCAAATGCTGAAAGTATGGTACTCGTTAGCTTTGAGCTCTCATTGCCCCTATCATAAGCATCTTTAAATGGTTAAGGTGAAAGTAAGGTCCAATCTGAGTTATATGCTTGACAGACTATAAACTAGAAATCTCATATCCCTTGAGTACGAGGGCCGCTCCTCATGCTACTCAACTTTAGTTACCGGTAAGTTCTTGTCATAGTAAATACGTGTGTATCATAGAGAATCGCCAACATGATACCCCTTGCCCGATGATACGAAAGAATCCCCATATCAAAATGACAAGGCAAGCAGACAATGAGTATCTCAGCAATCTTTTTATTTACCATGGGAAAATGGTGCTTTTTTCTCTCTTTCCTCTTTTCTCATATCTCTTTTTTTCTTTTCTCAATAGCTATCTCTTTTTTTATAAGAAGAATGCTTCATAGATACTCATTATGGTTACGCTGCAGGTTTCCACCATGATTAGGCATGGATTAGACCGACGGCCCAGGCGTTTCTCTAACACACATACATAACTCCATGGACTTACAGACTCCCCTTTTATTTCACACCGGCGACATCCGTAAACAAAAGAGCATGATATCAACTGGGTATGTATTTACAGGTGTTGAAAGCGTTCCCTGTGACAGCACGGTTCTGCTAATCCCCAGCCTATAATTTGCAAGCATATAACTTTCATGGACAGTCATAATGGTTCAGGTTTATTAAGTGCAAGAAATAAAGTGTGCCATCAAGTTCGTGAGAGCTTTACTAACTAACTTTCTCAAAACAAGCAAACATTTTATTCGGAAGAAAACAAGGCACATTGAACATGCACGGAACAGCAAATGACGCTAATAGGTAGGTATGGTGGACACTCTCGGCAATATTGGTTTTGGGGGGATTGGAAACACGAGTAGAGCTCATACTCAGTGTAGGTGGAGGATAGCAATAGCAAGGGAGCGACAAATGAGAGAGCAATAACTGTCATAAGCATGCTTGCAACAAAACATGACTAATCATGGCATGAAAGTGATTCAAGACCCTCAAGGCAAAATAATTCATCGAGGCTTAACTGATTATTTCAGTCATATGCATGTGTGAGCATGTGCCAAGTCAATTCAAGTGAAACATTCAGAGGAGGATACCACAGTGTCATACCAAGTTATGAATAGAGTAATGCAGGCAAACATTCATATGACATGCTACAAACTATTAGCAAGCTGGAACTAATCATATGAAAGCAAGAACTACTAAGCATCCATAAATAACATACACCCTATATGAACATACTAAGCATGCCCAAAATGATGAGTATATGTACAAAAATGAAAACAAATAGAGTTTGTTACCAGCCTCTTACCACACCTCAAGTTGTCATTAATCCTCATTATTGCCCTTCACTTGTGTGGCTTGAATAATAACATGAAACTAAATTCCACTGAGGACTGCTGAACCCTGCAACAAACTCACAAAACCAAAGAAGAACAACAAATATTTTTCGTGTTTTCGATTTTTTAAACAAGAACCAAAAAGGAAGAACAAGCAAAGCAAAATCTTTTTGGGTTTTTCGAATAGTTCAAACAAAGCAAAAAGGGAAAAACAAACCAAGGAAAAAAAGAAGAAGAAGCAAACAAAGAGAAATAACAGAAATATTTTTGGTCTTTTTGTGTTTTAGAAAGCAAAAACAAAGAAAGAACGAAAACTAAAAAGAGAACGAAACATGAATATACAAAGTACCGATGCAAAATGATATGGAGATGAGTGCGATGTCGGTGTACCTCCCCCGAAGCTTAGGCTTTTGGCCTAAGTGGGTGTCAATCCTAAGCTGGCCAAGATGGAGCGCCTCCATACTACAGTGAGGAGGTACCCTTGTCCTTGTGCGAGCTCGAGGACGCCCCACCATAGTGCGCAGAGTAATCGTAGGAGGGCACATCCTCCTAGTGCTGCCTGTGGAAACCCAGCAAGCAGAGCTTCTCATCCACCTCCTCCTTGGAGCGCGACCATGACCTCCTGTGAACACTAAACAAAGTAGATTGCAGCAAAGGAATCTCCCTTTCATCCCTGTTAGTAAACAACATCCTTTATACTAAACTGTCCATATCAGAGTTAGCAATGATGAAGTGATGTGTTTTCATAGCAGCAAGGTCAAGCCTTTATGGTGCCAATATAGTATCATTGGGATCCACCGAAAGCTCTAATGCACTAACCATACGTGAAGCGATGATGCCCCCATAAATAGGTCCCCTAGCAGCTAGGCGACGAGCAATAAGAGAGCCAAGATTTTACCGAGTATCATTGTTAAGCGCAGGAGCGAGGAAGGCTAAATGATAATTGGAGATATTACTCGTATTCTCCCTACCAAGAATGCTACTAGCAAGATAATAGGCAAAGTATCTAAGAGCAGGGAGTTGGATGTTTCTTATCTTCCCGCGCTGAGCTACGCGGTCATCGTCATTAGTCACACCTCGATAGAGCTCTAGCAAATCAGCGGGTCGCCCTTGAATCTTCTTCATGGTCCCTGCCATGCCTACACCTATAATACTGCAAAATCTTTCCAATGGCATGGTAAAGGGCAGATTAAAAATTCTGAAAGAAACAGTTGACTGATAGGGGTGTTAGTGAAAACGAAACTCTCAACAAAAGTTTTGGTGAGCATAGCGTATTGCTCACTCTCATCTTGCATGTATGAGGTCAAACCATCCCTCTGAATCAGTATCAAGAAATCATCAAGAATCCCTACAGCTTGCAAGAAGGTATAACAAGGAAAAGTAGATGGGTGAGCATCCCCATCATCTCCTTCATTACCAAAGCGAGGTGCAATGAGATCTTCGTTGTATGAAGGCCTAAACTGAGAGGCTGATCTTGAGGGCCTTGACCTCCTAGGTGCATCCCTCTCAAAAATTTCTCCAAAGGTGTGGTTGTTCATCTTTGAAATTCTAAAATTTAAACATTCATTATACAAGTGATTGCAAAGTTAATACATAATGAAGGGAACTACTCATAGGGACTTGTAAGAGGCCTAAACATGCATCAAAACAATTTCTCTAAGCATTGAACAAGCTCACAAGCTCACAAAACCTGACACCTACAGCAGCAAAATACTCAAGATATAAATCACTAATCACAAATCTACTTGGACAAGCGGAGGAGTCACATACCAGAGAATAAATGCTCCAAATTTCAGCAGCAAAGATGGGCTGAGCAAGGAGATTGAAAAATCGTGGACAAGGACAGCAAGAACACGATTTCGAGCAATGAACAGATGTTTTCTCGGGAGAGAGAAGGCAGTGGCAAGTGAGAGAGTGAGTGGAGGGCCAGGGGTGGCCCACACCATGGCCAGGCGCGCCCCTGGGCTGGCTGCGCCACCAGGTGGTGTGCCTGCCTGGTGGGGCCCCCTGGTACCTTCCAGGCACTCCTCTGCCCCTTTTTTCACGTAAAAATTTAATATGAATTTTCTGGAATTTTTCGAGACACTTTATTTTTGAGCAATTTTTAGGTATAGATGAATGATTTTTTTGATAGAAAAAGGTTTTTGGAATGATGCAATGACAAAACAAGGCTAAAAATTTAGAAGTTCTAAGACACTCTAACATGCAAGCAACTAACAATAGAAAAGAAAACTAAACGAAAGCAAAAACTAAAATGGATAGAATAGAAGTAAGCGGAGATAATCATGGTGAAAACATTGTTTTGTTCAATGAAATCCTTTTCTTAACAAGGTTGATCAGGTCTTGTTACCAAAACAATTTTATATGAAACAAAACTTTGTATTTCACTAATGATTATGTTACCTCAACCTTGATAGCAATGGTCCTAATCATAATAATTTTAAATTTTTCTCTTGGTATGGGACAATATATTTCTCCAACTTGAATGCCATCAACATGTTCAATTGAATTCAAACCATAAGTCCTATCAATCTTCTTGGGAAAATAGACAGTATGTTCCTTGTCATTAACATTGAAGGTCACCTTTCCTTGATTACAATTAATAACAGCTCCTGCAGTATTAAGAAAATGTCTCCCAAGAATAATAGACATATTATCATCTTCAGGCATTTCAAGCACAACAAAATCAGTTAATATCAAGCAATTATGAGCCACTTGAACAGGTACATCCTCACATATACCAACAAGAATAGTGGTAGATTTATCAGCCATTTGCAAATATATATCAGTTGGTATTAGTTTTTCCAGTTGAAGTCTCTTGTAGAGAGAAAAAGGCATAACACTAACTCCTGCTCCCAAATCACACAAAGCAGTTCTAACATAACTATTCTTAATAGATCAAGGAGTAATTGGAATCCATGGGTCTCCAAGTTTCTTTGGAACCTTACCATTAAAGGAATAATTAGCAAGCAAAGTAGAAATTTCTTCATTAGGGATCTTCCTTTTATTCGAGACAATATCCTTCATATACTTTGAATAAGGAGGTAGTTTAATAGCATCAGTCAAAGGAATTTGCAAGAATAAAGGTTTCATCCACTCACAAAACTTATTATAGTGTTCATCTTCCTTTGACTTGTGTTTCTTATCAGGGAAAGGCATAGGTTTTTGGACCCAAGGCTCTCTTTCACTACCATGTTTCTTAGCAACAAAATCTTCTTTAGTGTATTTAGTATTCTTAGTGTGCTTTTTAGGTTCTTCTTCAACTTTTTCTTTATCAGGAACATCATTTTCTTCATTACCACTTTCAGTTTCAGCATCAGAGACAAATATACTATTAGGATCTTTAGTAGGTTCAGAGGGTTCTACAATAGTTTTATGTTTCTTTTTATTTTCTTACGAGTAGTACCACTATTTTTAGCTTGTTGAGAATCCTGCTCGATTCTTTTAGGATGCCCCTCAGGATATAGAGGATCCTGGGTAGCAGCACCACTTCTAGTTCTAATTTCATAAGCATGTTTTTCTTTAGCGGCATTAACTAGCAAGTCGTTTTGCACTTTAATAAGTTGATCTATTTGAGTTTGAACCATTTGAAAATGTTTAACAAGCATTTTAACATCATTAGAGGTTCTTTCCACAATATCCTTCAACTCAACAATAGCTCTAGAGTTTTCCATTAGATGATTTTGCACCCTTTTATTAAAATTATCTTGCTTAACGATAAAAATATCGAATTCTTCTAAGCATTGATCAGGAGGTTTAGAGTAAGGGATATCACCTTCATCAAAGTGTTGGAGAGAGTGTACCTCAATAGTGGGTGAATGGGGAATTGGCTTACATAATTCGTCTATAGGAGGTAAATTCTTGACATCTGCAGCTTTAATTCCCTTCTCCTTAAGACATTTCTTAGCTTCCTTCATCACTTCATTATTTAGTTCAATAACTCCCCTCTTCTTAGATGTTGGTATAGGCGTAGGAATAGTTGGTTCAGGTATAATTGTTTCAGGTATAGGTGGTCCAGGAGGAGTCCAATCTTCATAATTCTTGCTTATTTTAGCCATTAATTTCTCAGCTTCCTTGGGAGTCCTATTCCTGAAAACACAATCAGCACAACTATCCAGGTATGTCCTAGATTCTTCAATTAGTCCATTATAAAATATATCAAGAAGCTCATTCTTAGGTAATGGACATCTAGCCTATGCATGAATCAAAGCACAAAACCTTGCCCATGATTCAGGCAATATCTCTTTTTCTCCCTCTTTAAAATCAAAAAGTTCCTGCAAAATAGCATGTCTAGCACTAGGAGGAAAATATTTCTGCAGGAAAGTACTAATCAAGCAATCAGGGCTATCAATAGATCCAGGAGGTAAATTATTAAACCAAGTTTTAGCTTCTCCTTTTAGTGAAAAGGGGGAAATCTTAGCAACAAAGTAGGTGCACATCTTAATATCATCAGAAAATAGGCCACTCATGGTAGAAAGCTCAGTCATATGTGCTACCGCACTTCCATTCTTAGTCCCACAAAAAGGTTCTTTCTCAACAATAGCTATGTAGGATAGATCAAGAGAGAAATCATAATCTTTATCTTTAATGTTTATGGGAGATGCAACAAACTTAGCATTAGGAGATTGTTTGGGTTTAATAGTACGCCTCTCAAGGAGGCTCTTAGCAGCACTCCTATCATGGGTGTTTTGACATTCTTTAATAAATTCATCGGTCATCTCAATATAACCATCTTTAATATCATAGCTTTCTCTAGACTCAGGTGAACTAACAGGTGTAGTAGTGTCTTCATTAGGAGTTTCAGTATTTCCAGCTATAGTTCTAGCAATCGTAGCATCTAGGAAAGGACCTAATGAACAACTCTTATCAAGCACAATAGAAGCAGCATCATAAGTATAAGAAGTTTTAGATTCAGTAGTAGTAATAGTGTGTAGCATGTGTATGTGGTGGTGTAAGGAACTTACTCATAACAGACGGTGAATCAAGAGCAACAGAGGTGTTCAGAACCGTACCTCTCCTTGTAGTGGATGGTAAAATAGGAACCTTGCCATCACGAGACTTACCCATGATGGATGGATGGCAGCGAACAATAATGATTCCAAGTGGACTTGATAAATAAAGCTATGCTCCCCGACAACGGCGCTAGAAAATAGTCTTGATGACCCACAAGTATAGGGGTGTATCGCAGTATTTTTGAGGGAAGTGAAACCCAATTTATTGATTCAACACAAGGGGAGCCAAAGAATATTTATAAGCCTTAACAACTGAGTTGTCAATCCAGCTGCACCTGCAAACAATCTTGCTCACAACAATTTATCAGTAGCAACAGTTTTGTAGTAGAAATAACAAAGTAATAGCAGTAGTAAAAGTAAAGACAATAGTAACAATTGCAGTAAACAGTAGGATTAGAGCGTGGTAGGCATAGGGATGTATGAACGGGCGTTGCATGGACAAGACAATTCACATGGCAATCAGAACATATGGCATTTGCAGATAAATAAGATAAAGCATCCAAGTACTAAATAATCATAGGCATGTGTTCCATATATAGTCATACGTGCTCGCAATAAGAACTTGCACAACATCTTTTGTCCTGCTAGCCCGTTTACAGCGAGGCCTCAAGGGAACTACTGGCAATTAAGGTGCTCCTTTTAATAGAGCACCGGAGCAAGGCATTAACACTCTGTGAACATATGTGATCCTCACATCAAAGCCATTCCCTCAGGTTATCCCGATTTCTGTCACTTCGAGGCCTTTGGTTCTGGACAACGTGTGTATACAACTTGCAGGTAAGACCATAAATAATACTATCATAGTGAATCAATAACATGTTCAGATCTGAAATCATGGCACTCGGGCCCTAGTGACAAGCATTAAGCATAACAAGTTGCAATAAAGTCAAAAAGCACTAATAGTAGATACTAGGCACCATGCCCTAACAATCTGATGCCATTACATGAACGATCTCATCCAATCCCTACTATCCCCATAGCCTACAGCGGGGGATTTACTCACTCATAGATGAGGGAAACATGGATGGTCGATGGAAAAGCGATGGTGATGATGATGGCGATGATCTCCTCCAATTCCCCGTCCCGGCAGGGTGCCAAAACGGAGTTTCTGGTTCCGAATCACGGAATCTGGTGGTGGCGGCAGAGCGGAACTCTTTCTGAAAAAACGTCGACCCCCCTGAGTTTTTAGGTTAGAAGGCAACTTATAGGCGAAGAGGGAGGCCGAGGGGGCAACCGAGGCGGCCACACCACCCCCAGGTGTGGCCTGGCCTGGCCCGCGCGGCCAGGTGGTGTGGGCCCCTCGTGGCCCTACTCCGTCTCGTCTTCTGGCTCTGTGAGTCTTCTGGTGAAATAGAATTTTTAGCATATTTTTCAGGATTTTTCCTGATAGTTAATTTTCTGCACAAAAACTAGACACCAAGGTAATTCTGCTGAAAACAGTGTCAGTCCATGTTAGTTGTATCCAAATCACACAAGTTTATAGGAAAAATAATAGCAAAAGTGTTCAGAAAAGTAGATACGTTTTGGACGTATTATTGATGCACCTGAGAAATTAATCGAGAGATTTCCTTATTTGACACTCGAAAAGTTTTACTTCCTCGTAGGACACTTCCTTATTACATTTCAGTTCCTTATTACATTTCCTATTTTCTATCGGTTCTTGAGGTTAGTGATTGTGTTTTTGAGGTGATGTATACTTCTGGTGACACCCACCTTGGGGGTGATGACTTTGACAAGGTATACTTTATATGCATGTCTGTCTCGAACTAGCATTACTGATTCCAAAATTGTCTGATTTGTCTCATCTTATTTGTTGTTCCTTGGGCTTAGAATTTATATCAGATCTGCATTATGTAATTGTCTGTGTAGTTATGATGCAAAAAGGAATGCTCAACACGTTAAGTTATTATCTGTGTATGGATTAAGTTGTACACTTCACTGTCTAGGGTGATTTTTTGTTCATTAAGTTTCATAGTCATTGCATAGGATTTTCTTTTGTTGCCTATTCTAGTCTTCTAGAGAAGCAAAAGAATAATGAATGAGCAACATATTAGGTTCTGAGTATATTATGATTTTCATTCGATCCCTAGACCTAGGTAATCAATTTCACGTATGTGCTAGTTCTCTAGTGAGCTCATGTGTTCCCTACAATTATTAGAATCTGCACTAGGCTATATATATATATATGCATTTTGATGGGCTAAAGAGATGAACCAAGATCCACATCTTGCGTTGTATAATATCTTTCCCCTTTGTGCATCACTACTCACAATCTCTATTGGCAAGAGTCTTCAACATCTTTTTTATGGTTTTGTACATGGTGATTGTACATGGTGACTATGACAGTGTGTCACTTGAATTTATTTGTTGGGGACTGTAGGAGAACTTGATGGTCCCGGTCCTGGAATGATGTGTTCGGTTAAGGAAATAATAGGCAACATATTTTGAATGCTTTAACAATTCTGTGTGAGAACCGTGGACTGCTAGATCCTCGTGATACTGCTTGCCGTCTTATAGTAGCGGCCCGTGCATTTTTCATAGTTTCGTTTCTGCAAGTTGGAACTGGAATACACTTTTAAACATGACAACTGATCTCAACTCATATACTACCATGTCCAGTTGACCCTAAGGATATTCTGCCTAACAAGGTTCAAGCCAAATCTTCTGGAAATGTTCTATTGTATGTTGGTGTTGCTTGCTTGGGGGAAATTCTATTTGGATACCATCTTGGGTATGTTTTTTTGTCATTGTACTATAGAGTAAAAAATCCCACGTAAGGGAATGAAGCATAGTTTCCTACTCGGCAATGTAATTTCCCAATACTGTTGTATAGAAAAATTGAATATCTCATTTGTATCTATATGCTAGGACTTCATAGCATGGTTCCATGAGATATTATTTTTGTTGATATGCTTCACAATGCATCTGCATCTCTTTTAGGATGGGTGGTTAGCACAAACCTCATTGGCGCGCCAGTAGGTTCTTTTACTGGAGGTGCATGGCTGGAGGTGTTTTGGCTGGAGGTGCATTCCTGAGGTGTGTTTTTAGACTCAATTCACTGCTAAAACAATTTACTGTAAAGGATTTTAGCAGTGAATAATTCATCTATTTACCATGCCAAATTCTTAAAATTGTTTTAGAAGTGAATTGAGTCTCAAAAGAATTTGGCATGGTAAATAGATGAATTATTCACTTTTTTATCTGTTTTGGTTGTGTCATGTGCGTAATCAGGTGGAGGACAATGTTTGGATTTTTAGTAGTCCCACCTATTTTGATGGCTCTAGGAATTTCAGTAGTCCCATGTAGGGATATTTGTCTGTTCCTCAAGGTCCTATAAGTAGTTCAGGTGGGTGAACTAATTCACTTCAGGATGAATGCATATCTTCTATACATGCTCACCTGATGCTGATGTTAATGTTCAACAAAATAATATTTGTTAAGAGTTATTCCTTGCCATTGGTGACTGTTATCCATGCCCTCATGCTTTAAGATTAGCCTCTAGCTATTTGTAGATTTGTGTTTATTTTGTTTTCTGCTATTTTATGTTATTGTTAAAAGATATTGCTTTAATTCTGACTTGATAGTCATAACCATAATTTCTTGTTCTTTTATAGGAGCTAGTGGTGTTGAGAATGGTAGCACCATTTTGGTAGGAGATGATCCTGGATATGCACTTGGTGATCTTGGAGCTAGTGGCGCCGAGAAGGTAGCACCATTCTGGTAGGAGATAATCCCAGAGCTTGGAGGTTATGTATTCCTTGGTTAACTTGATGGTTGATGCAATTGGTGCTATTTGCTGATAAGTTAATGCTATACTCAATTGTAATCTTGGTTGTGCACTTGTGAACCTGTTATTTGCAGATAAATTATCTGACTGTTGTGTATTTGCTGATTATCCAAACTCTTGTATATTTTCTTGATGTATGACTTGGCTAAAGCAAATTCCAGAATTGAAAATACAAATTCTAGTTAAAAAATCGCAGAAATATGAACTGGACGAAATGTAGGTGGGCTCTAAAAAGGCTATAGCCCAAAATATATTGCAGAAACAATTCAGAAATACAAAAAACAAAATGTGAAAAATAGATAAGTGGACTATAAGAAGTCAAGGCCCAAAAGAGAAATAGACCTAAAAAGGCCAAGGCCTAGTAAATTAAAGGCTGGAATTATTGAGCTCAACCCATTTAGATCACTAAAATGGACCGGACTGATTTTACACTCCGACAATCTTATTTCGTCATAGATTTGCCACGTCGGATCAGCCACGTGGGATCTGACCTAGCAAGGTTAGACAACCCATAACGATATGGGATCATGATAACGGTTATGACGATCCAATATCGTCATAGGCGGTTATGATGATTTTACCAAAATTGTTGTTATAGTTCATTAGCGATACTCAACTTTCGACGATCTCATTTTCGTCATAGAATTATCATAAATGGAGTATTATGACGATTCTGTGAAAAAAATGGAGGGTCATAGAATCCCAGATTCCTTGTAGCGATTGTGCTTTGTGACTAGGATTGGCATAATGCTCCACCTGGTGAAAGTCATAGGCATATTTCCCTCGAAATTTATTTTAAGGGCCCATAGGTAAGTGATTAGGGGTCATGGAAAAACGAAGCGCAAGGCAGTTAGAGTGTCTCCTTCCTTGAGCGCCCAGTTTGGATGGTCTGCCCACACCGGCATCCCCTAAATGGGATTCAAAAATAAATAAATGAGAAATTTAAAACAAATCGGCTGTTTTCGTTCCAACATTTAGGATTTTTGTATAAAGTTTGAATGAAATTGAAAAAACTAAACTAAACCTAACTACTGGTAGCGGTATCGGCACAGGCTGAAGCCCATGTCGTTGTCGTTGCCGGCCCGATAGTCGCCATCCTCGCCGAAAGGGTCGGCATCGTCGTACGAGTCGTCGTATGAGTAGTTGTCATCCAGGTCGATGATGGCGTCGATGTCCATTGATGGCCACTGTATGGTGCTCACTGGCGGCAAGTCATGCTAGGACTGGAAGAGTGCCTGGGTTAAGCCCCGAGAAGTCTTCTTGGTCGTCAGGGCCCACAGGCCCCTGGGGCGGAGATAGTCCGCGTCCGGCTCGGGATACAGAAGTATTACGAGCTATTTGGAGTGTCGGTGAACAAAGCCTGTGCGTTGCTACGGTATCACATCAAATCAAATGGGCATTCTTTTATATGTTTAAATTTGTACGTCGATCGAATCCAAATGACATGTAGACTTTGATTGACCTATCTTTTGTACCGTATTTTAGTGAAAATCATAATAACATGTAGACTTGTATCGACCTATCTTTTGTACTGTGTATTAGTGAAAATCACATAACATCTATTTCAAACGTGTAATAGTAGTGTGTACATTGATAGAGTGGTATAAGTCGGCGAATTGGTGCTTTAATAACATAAAATCTGAATATACAATAAAATATAACTGAAAAGTTCCTTCCACATCTAAGCACCAGCATATCTATCATCATCTACTTACCTTGTTAACGTACCTTAAAATGCATCATGGTTTATGTCCTTTTTGGGAAGTACAAAAATTACAAAAACATGCATGTTTTTTACATAATCTTTACCATGTTATAAAGTTTCGGTTCTAATTCTTTGATAACTTAGCATTAATATGCAGAGTTTGGCAAAATGTTGTTACTTCTTAGACCTAAAAATCAAGCCACACGAACCATATGACGCTGAACTTTTATAGCATAATCATTGTCTACAATGTTTTGTCCCAAAACTGCAAAATACAACAGAGAAGCTATCACACTGTTCATTCAAAATGTTGAAGTAATAGCTCGGATGATTAGTTAAAAAACGACAGATAGGAATTACTCCCTCCATCCTGAAAAGAATGTCTCAGATTTGTCTAAATTTAAATATGTCTACAGAATATTTAGTAAGATTCATCCGAATTTAAAACAAACTAATGACATACTTCTTAGACGGAGGGAGTAGTTTTTTTCCACACGAACTGAACCACATTTGAAGTGCAATACTTTAGCTCTTGATACTTCAAAATTCAGTAAAACACAAGATGAATTGCTAGGAACGTGCAGATGAGCACCAATTTACCACCGCATACTGCAAACCAAGAAGAACTGAACGGTACAACAAAAAATTTGCACAAATTCAGAAGAAAATTTCTGAAAAAATCATGGGAATCACCAAAAGCTGAAACTTTCATCAGGCCGTAACCAGATTTGTGCGTCTAAAATATTCCAGGAACTGGGGACTTGCATGCATCAGCGATGTTTCACGAGATCAAAGCTCTGCTTGATTCGGCTGTTGTGCCGCCTCTTGGGCATGGCGTTCCACCAGGCAAGCGCCCCGGAGGACGACGCCAGCGACGGCGAGGGCGTCGCTTTTCCCCGGCGCTTGTGGAGGACGGACGACCACGACTCCTCTTTCTCCCCCTCTCGTCCTGCTCAACCCCGGAGACCCCGTCCGGCCCTGCCCCTGTAGCCACCACCGTCTGACAAGTACAGGACCAAGACCCAGCAGCCCCCGCTCGACCTTACCCCTTGGCCTCTCTTCCTCACCGATAGTCTGACAACCCTGACCCTACCCGCTCGAGCTCCTCCCCTCTCCCTCCCATGCTGCCGTCCCGGCCGGTCGCAGCCTGGTTCTCGCGGGAGACCTCGACCCGACAGTTGCACGCTGCCGTTGTTCGTCCTGGGCTTCCTCGACAGGAGCCCGACGTTCGCCGGCAAGTGAGCCTCATCCTCGAGGCGCCGCACGGGGCGTCGGCGTTATGGAGTGGATAAGGCAGTGGGTGGGGTTGTGGTGTACCGGGGGCCAAAGAGGCAAAGTGCTTTAGCAGATTACGGACCGCGTGTCGAACCGTTTTGTTCTCTTGGCGATGGTATAGGGCCGTAATTTATTTCAATCTCGGGGGCAGTTTTAGGACGACGTACCAGACCATCAAGACCACAGGACTTTTAATAGTATAGATAGGTAAGGTTGTTCTGGTGCGGCTCTATGTACTGGTACGAGGAGAAAATGTGACATTATCGACCAAGAATTTCCGTCACGTGATAAGCCATCAACGCAAGCAACCGCGTCTGACCCGACGGCGCCGTGAACCAAGGCCGCACTTCCCACATCCCAGATCCCCACCGCTTGACTGACCAAACCACGCCGCAACCCTGTCCCCGGTGTCAACGGTCACGGCACGGCACGGCGGCGAACCCGCTTTCGTCGCCGCCGCGGCACGGCAGGCAGGCGGCGTCACCACCACAACGCGCCACATTTCTCCAAATCGTAACTGAAAGGCCTCCTGATCTCCTCTCCCCTCTCCGGCTTTCTCCGTCCTCCTTTTGGAAAAAAAAAAGTAGAAAACCCCCAACCCAGTCCACAGAGAACCACCACCACCTTTCCGCCGCTCTTTCGTGCACGCCGGCCCACCGACCGAGACCTCCTCAGACCCGCTCCTCTAACCCTCCGCCCGCATGGCCGCCGATCGGCGAGCCGGCATCTGAGCGGGTGGCGGCTGAGCCGGCGGGATGAGGGAGCTGGCCGGGAGCCCCGGGACGTGGAGCGGCCTGTCGCTGCGGCTGGGCCAGTTCCTCTTCGCCGCCGCGTCCGTCTGCGTCATGGCCACTGCGGTCGGCTTCGCCAACTACACCGCCTTCTGGTACAGTCCCCCTCCCTCCCCAATCGCCCGGATTTGCGCCCTATCTGTATCCAGTTACCGGTAGCCCTCAGTCGCCGCGTGCTTACTGCTTAGGCAGTGCGATTACAGATGGAGTAACTTTTTTTTTACAACCGGATGCAGTAACTAGTAAATGTCGACATCGGCCATTGGGTATTTGGGCATGACATATTGGCATAGTATGGTACTCCGTACTACAATAGTTTGGTGGGATGGAAAATGTTTGGCAATTAGGTCTTTCTTGGAAGTACATTGCTGCTAAATATCTCAACTCCCAAAAGTTACAGGATCTAAAATTCTGAATAGACAATACCTTAAATGGATCAGCAGCTGGACCTATTTTTTTACTTGGAAGCACTTGGAGAGAACAATTGTGGAGTACATATGCTACTAAACATGCCAGCTCCCAAAATTTATAGGATCTGAATTTTCATTGCCTTAAAAAATTGAGAGGGGATATATCCTTTAGTTTGGAATACTCCGCCAAGGTCTGTCCTGTTCAGAATTCAGAAGCATATACAGCTTGAGCTAATGCTAGGCAATCCTTTTCAACAAGCCGGCTGATTGATCTATTGAGCTGCCGGCCAAAGTCCTTCCAAATACGTGTCTATCCCAGTTTCCAGAATGCTTGCACAGTTGTGGATATACCTCCAGTCCGTCAGCAAAATGGTCCCAAATTGGACCAAACCTGGCATCCACATTCACTTTGACCCAACGAATTGGTGAACGTTCCCAGATCAAAGGTCTGTCAGAAGTGCCCTGACTTCGGTTGGGCTCCTAATAGCCGTTATCCTAATTTTCCCTTCACCTATCAGATCATGTATGTTGCTCCCTTGGTAAATACCAGATAAAGGATGAACATAGATTTATAGGAATTGAACCGATCCAGCAATCAGGGCTTCACCCTTGCCAAATACAACATCATTTCAGCTGCGCCAAGCTCTCCAGAAGAGTAATATCTGCTTCATACTGTCTCATCAACTGAATCTAGAAAATGGAGTGACCAGTCAGGACCAGGGAAATAAAATTTTGATTTATCAGGGCTATCCCAAACCAGCTGCCATAGGTCTCGTGATTTAGTGCGACACACCATCCTATGAAAGCCATCCTCACTCTCTTGACCACAAATTGTACAAGTCGGTTGAGTTGCAAGAGTTTGTCGCCAGTCACTTTGTTGGACAGCAAGAGCATCTGCCGCAAGTTCCCATAAAAAACTCTGTAATATTGGGTCGGTTCCTCTTCGCCGCCGCGTCCGTCTGCGTCATGGCCACCGCGGTCGGCTTCGCCAACTACACCGCCTTCTGGTACAGCCCCCCTCCCTCCCCAATCGCCCGGATTTGCCTTATCTGCCTCCAATTACCGGTGGCCGTCAGTCGTCGCGTGCTTACTGCTTACTTCTTAGGCAGTGCGATTACAGATGCAGTAACTTTTTTTTACAACCGGATGCAGTCAGTCGCCATCAGCCATTGGGTATTTGGACATGATCACATGACATATTGGCATAGTATGGCAGTCCGTACTACAATAGTTTGGTGGGATGGAAAATGTTTGGCAATTAGGTCTTTCTTGGAAGTACATTGCTGCTAAATATCTCAACGCCCAAAAGTTACAGGATCTGAAATTCTGAAATAATACCTTAAATTGATCAGCAGCTGAACCGATTTGCTGACTTGGAAGCACTAGGAGAGAACAACTGTGGAGTACCTCATTTCAGCTGCGCCAAGCTCTCCAGAAAAGAACAGTAATATCTGCTTCATACTGTCTCATCAACGGAATCTAGAAAATGGAGTGACCAGTCAGGATCAGGGCAATTAAATTTTGATTTATCAGGGAGATCCCAAACCAGCTGCCACAGGTCTCGTGACTTAGTGCCAGTGGCGGAGCCAGGATATCAAAGTTGTGTAGTCAGTGTGAAACTGTGTAGTCAAATACATGTATTTGTATAAATTTTAAATTATTTTTTGCATACTTCTAGCTTGAATTGCCAAAAAACTGTGTAGTCAAATGACTACACAGCATAGACATGGCTCCGCCACTGCTTAGTGCGACACACCATCCTATGAAAGCCATCCTCACTCTCTTGACCACAAATTGTACAAGTCGGTTGAGTTGCAAGAGTTTGTCGCCAGCCACTTTGTTGGACAGCAAGAGCATCTGCCGCAAGTTCCCATAAAAAACTCTGTTTTTTTGTGTGTGCGAAACACTAGCGTTGCAGATATTTTTCCATAATTTTTTGTCTTCCCTCAGTAGCAGTCTTGTGTATTAAAGAGCCATCATTTGGTCGCGAGCTGACAGCTAAAACCTAATTATGGTGCCAAGCAATTAGACCATCAACCATATCTGGGAAGCAAATACTCAGCATGTGGGTAGAAGATACGTCTAATCAGCAGAGTTCATTCCACGTCTAGTTTATGGTAGTATTAACTCAGAAACCCACTTTAGTGTAGAGCACACCATGTTGCCCAAGATCTTGAGAGAGTCGGCAAAACCGATTCAGTGATTGAGGCCACATGCTAACTTTTAAGCACTAGGAGAGAACGGTTTTGTAAGTACATCTGCTGGAACTTACATGTGTATATCCCTTTGGTTGGAAGTTCCGAACTTCCAGTCCGTTTCAGGCCATTCACCAGCTTTGAACATCGATCACTTGACCCTTCTCGAGCACTCTTTCAACCCAAAAAACCCAAACTGACAGTCTGTTAAGTATAATTGTATGACAAGCCATACAGGTAGTACGTTAGAACTACTATTATATTGCTCTGTATGTCATAGCTAACATCCTTTATTTGAAGTGTGCATTCATCTCTACTAAGGTTGAGTATCGGTATAGGATTGATGCATACATTTTATTCAAGGATATCTGGCAGGGGCATTCACCTGTGTATGTTCTGTTGTTATAAAACACCCGCGATGCACTTCATGTGCCCATTTATTAATAAATCTGTCAACTGGATTTGGGATTAAATAAGCTTATACCATGCTCTCCATTTGTGTAATAAGTGTTTTTATTTTAACTTCCAAATTTCAGCTGTATGATTATGCCCTGATTGTGAATTGGTAAACAGTTTGATTTCATCTGTCAAATTTCAGCTACTTGATTGCGTCAATGGGATTACAAGCACTCTGGAGCTTGGGACTTGCCTGTCTTGATGGCTATGCTTTGAGATTGAAAAAGGATCTTCACAGTCCTGTTCTCGTGAGCTTATTTGTTGTTGGCGATTGGGTAATTCCCTGAATTTTTATCAGAACTTTGCATTGGAGTATATTTTATTGTCTTCATTCATCCCACATAAAGTATGACAGTTTTTTGGAAGCCAAATCGAAAACCTTATAAATTTCTTGAATTTCTCTGGTGGTGTTACTTTAAATATACATCTCATGTAGTGAGACCCACCATATTTGTGCAGTATCAAAAAACATGTTAGGCATTATTTTGATTTATGTAACCTCATCTTATGTTAAGACATCAAGACTAGCCAACTTGTTGGAGTATTTTAGGCTAGCAAACTTTCAGGTATAAACAGTCACAGCTAACTGTCACGTGGGCGGGTAAGGGCCATAGAAGCAGCCGGCCTAGCTGGCTTCCGTTAGGAAGTATCCATGAGTTGGGATTTCTATCATTTAAATCAAGGAATCTTTATTTAAATAAGAATATGAAGATATGGTTTGTTAGGAAAGTAGAGACAGGTTTCTTGGATATCAAGTTGAGTCTTCCCTGTATAAGGGACCCCATGTACTCGTTATGAGTCAAGAAATAAATCAATCTAGTTATCCCTCTCCTTCCTCCCTGCCTTGGACCCAAGAGACACGACAACCTTCATGGAGCTGCCGTGCCTCTTGGGTCCAGGGCAACCTCGTACATGCCCTAGGGCCATTATCCCCTCTGCTGTGGAGCAAGTTCATGGCACTAACACTATATGTTGGTGAAGTTGAATATTGTTTTCTTAGTTTTAGCTAATATATACTTGAGGTTACATCCAATTAATCAAAACTAATTGAGCAAGGCATAAAAAACAAAGACAATGCTTGAAAGGTTTTTATGGACTGCATTTGCATGAGTTCCATTAGCACCCTAGGATCAGACCCGTCTAGTTATATTGTGCAGTTCAGATTCTTCTTCTGGACACGTGTCTATGAGAACATGTTATGCCTCCGGTAATTGAACTTTTAAATGTTCCTTTTGAAGTACCGAGGTAAATCGTTCCTTATGATGCAGGTAACGTCAATCCTGTCATTCGCTGCTGCGTGCTCAGCAGGAGGTGTCGTTGTTCTGTTTGATAGGGATGCATTCTTCTGCAGCAGGGACCCGAACCTCCCCTGTGGGGCATTTGAGCTGGCCACAGCGTTTTCTTTCCTTTCTTGGGCGCTTAGCGGTACATCTGCCCTTGTAATGTTTTGGCTCCTGGCTTCATCTTGAATGGATCCGTATGAAGCTCCGTGTGTGCGTAGTGTTGTTTGATCCCGTCCTGTTGTATACCAACTGATATTCGAAGCAGACTACATAGAAAAAAGACTGCTAATTTCAGAGATGTGCAACAGCGGCAAGTTCCATGAACCCTTGTGTCTTAAAGAATTAATTGAATGGAACATGGGTAGGCAATTTGTGCTCACGGTGCTCAAATATATGCCTTGCTTCAAGCTTTCGAAATTTGAATAAGCAAATCTTTGTCACGCTTTGATGTAAAGGCAAAAGTTAATTTGGTTCGTAATATTGTAGCCTTGGTGTTGGTTAGCTCCATAGACTTACCAAGGCCACTTTCCAACTCGTTTTACCTATTTGAACTTGCAAATGTGGCACACTGGATTGTCGCCAAAAGTAGTAAATATGACGGTGGATAATACTGTATAAAGTTCCATAGTAAATATGACAGTGAAAAATACTGTATAAAGTTCCATATTAGGATATTCTGCTGTGTCATTTCACTCTAATAGAGATGTGCGACTTCACAGTATCCAAGCACACAACGACCGGGAGGGAGAGACAAAACTATCAATCTACCAATGCAAAAAGTCTCTGGGTAATATAATGTGAAAGCACACGGATGTCTTATCTGAAGAATCCTAGGACAACGACTTGCAACTGAAAGCGATCCAATTTCAGTTCTCTCCAGTTGGCATGATCACAAACCATCCTGGTATGCATTTTCCATTTCCCAACAAAAAAAGGAAGAAACGGATAAAGTTCATAATACAGTCAGCGTTCACATTCACATTCTCCTGGCCAAGCATAACCATTTCTACAATTGTACGAAAATGATATGAGTAGTCCCATCCACAAAATTTCTCCAGTTACAAGAGGCTCGCGGAAGGACAAGTAGCATCGCCTGGGACGGTTCTCATCTTTGCGACTGCTATTGCAGAAGTATCCCAGTTTGATTTGTTGATTGAGATGCCTGCAGAAAAACTCGAGACCACGATTTGACCTTCCAGCATAGGAAAATTGACAGGTGATAACACACCAACTGCTGTACCTACAGTACTACTGATTTGTCTGCAGCAGAATTGAACAATATCTCATATATTTTTCCAGAAATAAAGATTTGGAATGTGGTGTTCTTTTTTTTCTTCGAAAATTATTTCTTATCTTCTTGGTGCAAGGATAACAGCTCATGGCATACTGTCTCAATCTGGGGATTCATATGAAGCATGGTTAAATTAAAGTCTGAAAATACTGTTCTGATTTATTCCCCTATGTCATTGTCATCACACTTTCTGTAAAACAAAGAAAATAAATAGACAGGGCGACATCCCCTCAGAACTATCCAAAAGCTGGAGGCTTAACTGATCCCAATTGTCCATGGATCATGGCGGCACAATACTCTCTCAATGAGCCAACACTGGAAATGACTAATGCACATACATGGTCAACAATTTAACGAGTCTCACAACTACTGACATATACCAAGCTGTTTACAGTATGCACTAGAACAAAGACACCAGACGACAGTGTTCAGAAGTAAAACATTGGTGCACCATAGCCAAAAGTGGTGAGCTCACATGACGATCTCAGGCTTCAGGATGCTTGACTTGATCTCCTTGTGTGGAAGAACAACACCGCCATTGCTGTAGACCTCATCACCTACATGTACATCCTCTCCCAGGATAGTCATATTTTCTATGCGTGCCCATTTCCCGACAGTCGAGTGCCATCCAACAATGCTGTTTGAGATGCAAGCATGCTTCTTAATACGCGCACCCCGCATCACCGTACATTGGGAAAGCCTCACACCATCCTCCACAACACATCCAGGTCCGATAGCAACATCAGGACCAATCAGACAACCCTCTCCAATTTTGGCACTCTCGTGCACCAAGACATTCCCGACAACATGTGTTCCAGTGGCCAGCCTGGCTGCTGATCGCTTCCTAAGTGAGTCCAGGTAAAGACGCAAGCCAGTAATGTAGTCCCTTGGCTGACCAATATCCATCCAGAAACCTGGAAGGACCATAGCGTAGAGCTTTTGATCAGCTGCAATTTGAGGGAAGACCTCTTTCTCAATTGATGTAGGCTTCAGTTCGATGCGGTCCAGGACTGACGGATTCAACAAGTAGATTCCCGCATTGATCTTGTTGCCTACAAATACTTTTGGCTTCTCTACAAATTTTTCGACCACACCAGTTGTGTCCTCCATAACTACAACACCATACTTCGATGGTTCATCCACCTATAGTGAAAAAGGAAGTCAGTTTGGATGTATGAGTTGATTGCACAAGAAAGTGGCCAAAGGAAGGGGTTCTACCTTTGTGACCATAATTGTTGCCTCACCGCCATGGCTCTTGTGAAACTTTATGAGCTCGGCAAATGGGTATTCACTTATGACATCACTGTTGAGGACAAAGAATGGCTCGCCAGATCCATCCAGAAGCTTGTCCCTCGCCAGAGCAAGAGGGCCAGCAGTTCCCAAGGGTTCGGTTTCCTGGGAGCATGTGATTGTGATGCCAAGCTTATCCTCAAAATCCTTCAAGAAGTTAATCATGACCTGAAAGATATATAGCACAACGATTAGATTGCCAAAGTATAATAATTACGTGATGCGGCAGTAAAGATGAATTATCTCTTCTTTACCTCTGGGCGGTAGTTGATGGCCAAAACAACTTCTGTGACACCAACATCTTTCAAAGCTTCAATCTGCACAAATTGGCAAGTTTTTATTGGAAAAACTGTTCTTTCCTCGGACAAAAATAAATCAGCTTGTCTGTGCTAACATATGGAATTAGATATAGAGCAGCTTTGCCTCAGATGACAACTATTTTGCACTTGTGAGAGAAAGAAATCCCAGGAAAGTTATGATCTGATAGAGAAAGTTTTTTTTTCCCCAAACACATAGAGTTCTTATGCAAACAAAGATGCAGCAAGTAATCAAGGGAAGTAACAGTTGCAGGGGTAAGAGGTTTCTTGCTCCCTCCAGTCACAGCACATTCAAATTCTACTAATGGTAATAAGTAGTGCATGGAATTGAAGTTTAAACCAACAAAGCAAATAGTAGTACAATGTAATTTTTCTTATGCACAAGAGGTGAGGTGCGGATAAATCGTGCATAGCTTAGTGTGATTCACAATTACTAGCATACAGAAACTGTATCAGCGAAGCCGTGTACCTGGTGCAGAATCATGGGCTTGTTGGCGAAATCCACGAGGGGCTTGGGGAAGCTGAGCGTGAGAGGCCGGAGGCGAGTCCCGAAGCCTCCGACGAGGATGAGCGCCTTCATGGTGCGGCGCCTCTGTGTTCTCCCTCCCCTGATCCCTGCTGGCCGCACGCCGGAAACAAATCAGATCACTACTCGGCCGGACATGGTTCGGTTCGGTTTGGTGAAATCCACAGGGACAGACAGGAATCGATCTGCGGGGACGCAGATCAATTTGGGATGAAGGAACCCTCGCCAACCGGGAAGGGAAGGGGATTCAGGGGGAGATTTACCTGGAGTCCGGAGGAGGCGACGGAGTCAGATTTGGAGCAGCGCGCGCGCGAGCGAGAAGCCCACCTCCACCTGGTTGCCTCGTTTCCTTCCCCTTTGGCACGACCGGCACGAGACTTACCAGACTACCAGAATTCAGGACTGGGCACAGTTTTGGCCTTGGTGTCCAAGGATGCAACGAGGCCAGCGTCGCGGTTTTATAGGAGCCCACGATGTGCTGGACAGGCAATTCGTGTCCAACCAACCGGCAACCGGACGTGCCCGTCTCGTGAACGCCGGCGGTTTTTGTTCGTTCAGCTCGTCGCAATGATTTTTGCTCAAAAAAAAAAAAAACACACACGTACGATTTCCTCCATCGTGGAAAGCAGTTCTTCCTTGGGGATCCAGTTTTCTGGCGGGCACTTTCCCCGGATCAAGGCACCACCGGCGCGATTAGTGGAATCGAAGCTGACACAAAGCACGTGAGCAGCTCTGGGCCTCTGGCTGACGACGAAGCTCTGCGTCCTGCGTTCGGCATATTCTACTCGCTGATTCCGCGGTGATGCGTCGAGGAACTCGGCAGATCCCGGCATTTTTTCTTTTTTAGTACTAGTATTATATCATCAGGTTGGTCAACCTGAATCCAAGGAACCAGATCGCTTTCAGTCTGCCTCTCGTCTTCTCTTTGATTGTGACCGACGCCGGGAGCAAAGCAAGCGCGGCGTGATACGCGTGGTGGGGTGAAACTAGGACGACCTGTCGGTGTGTGCTTGCCTTGCCCCATTTGAGGACCGGCCTCGGGTTTTCTGTGTCACGAACACCTCCGATATTATACATTTTGTTTGAAGATTTGATACTCTTTTCTACGGAATTAAATATCACAGATTTCTCGAGATTCTTGTGTACAGAGACACGTTTTAGTGTATATCTTTTACTATTAAAAGGAAGTTGGTGTTGGTATGTCTACTTTGACACTTTGACATCAAACATTGAAAGCATCTGAGCCGTCCAATCTGCATCTAATGGCACGGCAAATCGTCCTAATGCTTGGCTTAGCTAATTACTATTAACTGCCACCGAGAAGTGGAAATAATCGGTTTAGAATAGCCCAACAATAAAATAAGCAATGGCCCCGACCTATCATCCTGCAACGTCCCCCGTGAACATGTCAAAAAGATCTCCTCCCATGAAAACCTAGCACATGTCTCGCCGCCGCTCCTCCCGTCTCCCTCACCTGCCCCGCCTAGCCGCCACTAGCATCTACCTTCAAGCCGGATGACCTCCTCCTTTCGGAGCGCCTCCAGCCCGACATGGTTTGAGATCGATCGTCGCCAACGACCTTTCCCAGCAGGCCGAAGAGGATCTAGCGCGATGGGACTTGTGCAAGTTAACCCAAGACCGGCTGTATCCCTTCTACTTGGCACATCTTTCACCCACCACCACTTCCGATCCATATCACTTGCGGCCGTGTGCGACACTGCGACGACGATGTCCATGGGCATGCCAGCACGGGGCGGTTGATGTTGGCCAATATCTCTAGATTCGTGTCCTGGTTGCTCTTGCAGCAGCGACTCGCGCACAGATACCTGGCGGCCGGTGTACCCGACGACGGTGCATGTCGATGTTCAGATCATGGAGTGGAGATCCATCTGGGCCATGTGATTGGTTTCTTTTCTGGTAAGTACCTAACTTCGTCTAACGGATTGTTAGATGTGTGGTCTAGCACTTGCTTAACCAGATCCATCCATGCATGTTTCCATGGATCTTTTTGTTGCTTCCTATGGAAAATCAAATCCAATTCATTTTGTTTAGCACCTCGTCAGTTTATACATGGGGATTTATTAGCTGCATGATGCTATACTAATATGATCCATCCATCCACGGATGGATTCTGTCCCCTATTTTACAGCCTTAGAGATATTGCAGTTGAAATCAGGGATGGGGCTTTCTTGGACTACTCCCGATCATCTAGGGTGTGAAATTTTGGTGGATTTAAAGCTGCAATCTTTAGGCATTGTTGTTTCAGAAATCGGGTGCCTGATTCTGACATGCTACATGGAGAAGAGGGGTGTGGTGTTCGTTGCCTCCTTCAGCCCTCAGTCCCAAATGTTCGTTGCCAACACTCTACCTTGGAACGTCGTTCAGCCATTAATATCCTCTCTGAACTTCTGAAGTCTTAAGAATGTTATTATTTCTTTAGATTACTCTTTGTAAATTACAATAGGTAGACATCAGCCCTATTAGTGTTGATTTAATGATGACTTAATCTTGCAGCGTGCTGGAGTCGATATATAATGATGACCATTATATATCATTAACTTTCATATTATCTTGTGGGTGAAAATAGAGAAGTAATTTTCACTTTGTGGCACTGTTAATTTGCACTTTGTGGTACTATGAAAAATAGAGAAGTAATTTGCACTTTGATATATAATGATGACCATTATTCTCGATCAGGTGAAGCTAGACTTTTTATTCACAGTTGTTGGCGCGATAATTTTAAGAGGTTAATCGGCAAGAGATAAGCCCTTCACGGGTGCACCTTGATTAAGTTAGAAGAAATGAGTAGTCAATTGGATGATTAAATTTGTACTTTGTTCTATCTATAGATGCAGGTGGGGCATGCAGCTGGACCTGTATTGTGGTGGTCAAAATGGATGATTTTGATGTAGTGGTAGCCTCATCACCATTCCACTTCCCGGTTGAATTTTATCCGATTAAGTGAGCGAGGGCTCTAACATAAAGGAAAATCTTAAAATTTGACCTGCTAGGATAAGTGGTACTTGTTATAGTCTGAATGTATGGTGCCTTATTGATTATGTTTTAAATGACAAGGTCGGTGTGACACCATAAGGTCTGAATTATTTCATGCAACGCGCATATCCATTTTCTGCATCGTATACTGAACTATGTGTATGTTTTCTATACGACCTGAACTCTGAACATGTTATTGCTAATGGATTACCGTAGTGGAAAGAGACAATTTATTCCTGAGGTATGAAAATGATTTCTATAATTGAGGTACACATACAATGCATAAGCTTCTTCTATGTTGATGTTTCATGTAGTTTATATATACAATATTCCTGAAGTTACTTTTATCTTATTTCTTTTAGATTGTTGCTGAGATGGATGTATTTGTATTTGGCTTGTCAAAGGATGCACTTACCGCTATGATGAAGGGAGTAATTGCGAGTACTAGATCAGTTGTTTGGTTGCACTTTGGGTGTAAATTTATTTTCTATTGAATTATTTGTATTTGAGAGCCCTACCCATATGTCATTGTGGCTTTAGCGGTCCGATGGGATGTCCAGGGCAACATGGGTGGGATGGCTGCTCACTCGCAACAGTTTCAGCGGGGTGTAAGATTATTATCTTCATTGTCACACTTTTACCAATGGTTTTCTTAGGATAGTTTGCATTTGAGAGTACTACCTACATGTCGATGTGGCTTCATATGTTTAAGCATCAGCCAGGGCAAGATCGGTCATGGCTTCTCACTTGCAGCAGCTTCAGCGGATCACTCTTTACCAATAGGGTATTCTTGGGATTATGTAAGTATCTTCTTCTTTCTTAGAGAAATTTTGTTACTAGGCTTTGAGAAAATAAGGATCAGCACATGGCAGCACCCAGTTCGAACGATCGGCAATTGTGCGTCCATATGCTCCTGAGCATCTAAGATGAGGTAACTTCATTAAAAAAATTCATATATGTTCGGGGATAATATAGATGCATATAATGTGCTTTAATTTTGAAATCCTCCTAACATCTCATGTTACTTCTGTAGGTTAATGGGCTCTTCTAGATATTTATTTTGCCATATTTAAGCAGGCTGAAGGCGACAATAACTTATGATATCTCTATCATTCAGTGATTCGGTCCAAGGGTTCCATCTAGCATTTTGTATTTTTTTCCGGTGCTGCAATTGGAGGGTTCTCACAAGTAAGCTAAATCTTATGCTCCTTTATTTTAACGTGAGATTCAGATTGTTTATATTTTATCTAGCCTTACTCTCTTACATTTTTTATTGAAAGTACTGGGTAAATACCCTTCATATTATGTTAACATATTTTATAGCTTAATATATAGTAGAATCGATTTACTATATAATTTCTCAAATGTTTTAGAAGTTCGAACATAATCATAAACATATCCATAGAGCACCACAACAAAAATAGGAATATCTGCTACGTAATCCATATTCATTCTCTCTATCTTTTGGTTGACGTTGTCTAGATTTCAATGGGATATTTTCCTACAAATAAAAGTACATTTGAAATTTTGTGATGACAGCGAAAATGTTAGAGCTATCCCATTTTCCTATGCATATATATGTTTATCCTAAGTTTGTCTTCAGAATTACATGCCTTCTAGGTTCAGTATTTTACTTTTAGCTTATTTTAGATATATGTATCGCAAGCAATTCATTATTATCGTCATGTGCAGATCGGATGAAATGGAGTGTGTCAGTGTCGTTGTTGAGTGTAGAATGGGATACTCTTCTATAGAAGGTAAATGCCTGCAAACATTACCTATATTTGCTAAACACTTACTACCGTTGTTGGAAATAAATAGATATGTTGTGTTCTACACAGGCAATTTTAAATACATATTTGTCCTATATTTTCTCGAGCGGCCTTTTCTAAGTTTGAGCAAGTAGTTGTGCCTGCTTATTTTATTAATCACTATGTGCGATAAGATATATTTAGATTGTTGGATTCTAAAGTGGTTCTCAAGTCAATTATATTGTAGCTATTTATTTTCGCATTATTGACACATGGAAACCATTCAACAGTTAAGGTATACCTAAACACGCACATGAGATTTTTTTTCAATTTTCATACCGAAGTTCTAACTTACAATCTTTATTCAAATTGTCGAAGCCTATCAAGTTTACTTATGAGCAATGAATTTTTCTGCATGTTGTGAATGATTTGCACATGAAACAGTAGCAAAAACTTGGTGCACTTAACATGATCCTCTTACTTCATGCTTGCTCTTGTTACTTCATGAAGTGTTGTATGAACCATTTCATTTTATTTTGTAATCTTGTAATGTGCAAAATTCATTGGTTTGTCCATAATATGTTAAATGTGAAATTACGTGCGTTCGTGCAAAAAGATGTAAATCATGGCGAAGGAAACACCACCGCGTAGCCTTCTCACCTCCTGCCGCCGTGACATCAATGTGCCGCCGTCGATCCATCCATCCCCACTACAACGCCATTAAGCCGCCATCCAGCCCCACGGCTAGGCCCTCTTCCCTGCTATGTTGCTGTCAAGGAGCTCCTCCACCTTTGCCATGGGCGACCAGTTTCCTGACAATCGTATTGTCATTGAAGTTATTTACATAGTTTCTTCTTCTAAAAGAACATAAGTTCTTTCAATTCCGTTTGTGCAAATTGGTGATCAGTGTTCTTTCTTGCCCTTTATATGGTTGCACATATAGTCACATAGGAATTATTTGGAGTCAATCAAGTTGAGTAGTCCAAAGAGGTTGGTAGAGAATGCACTTGTTTGCAAATTTATATCCCTTTGTGTAATACCAACCCATGTAATTCAGTAAGGCGAGGTCATCGTCAAAGTGGCCAAGAAGCTTTTGATTCTAGGCAAATACTCACCAAAGCAAAGCCTATGTTTGTTGTATCTCCAATAGCGGGAACTCAAAAGGGACACCATACCTTCTAATGTCTCATGTCATACAAACTACTCCATTTTCCGTGAGGTGGCGCC
The DNA here is from genome assembly GCA_916181665.1 of Avena sativa. Classification (NCBI taxonomy): domain Eukaryota; kingdom Viridiplantae; phylum Streptophyta; class Magnoliopsida; order Poales; family Poaceae; genus Avena; species Avena sativa. The sequence continues at coordinate 617,513,871 of OV702288.1, read as the reverse complement.
CTTCGCTCTCCATTTATTTGATCCACTCCTCTTTGCTATTTTCAGTCGTGTTGGAATGTTCGTCATAATTCCATTGCAGGACATGCGAAGATCTCTTCGTGATACATGATATAAAGGTGCAATGACAAAATCCATGCATTTTCTTCAAAGCTTTGACACTGCATTTCAAATAAGGGTGAGGAGCTCCTTTTGATTGTGATGGTCGTATGTATCTCAGAATTACTATTATCTCTTAATGGTCGTAAGTTTATGATTTTGAGTGGGAAGAATAATATTATTTGTATTGTCTTTGTAGACGAAGTTGTATGGCCGTTGTGATGTACATCAACATAAGTTAATAAAGCGAGCACCATTTTCAGGGTGATGGGTGTAATCTTACATGATAATTGTATGAAGATCAAAAGAGAGATGTCTTGAAACTTGTTAGGCATCCCCTTGTTGTGGGGTTACATGAGGTACATTATCTACTTCTTGCTGGTAGATGTTGGTATTGCTAATATTTCTTATTAATTGTCTTCTTTAAGTACCAGTAGGATCATTAATTGGCATTCTACTATGCGCAGGTGTTGGCAAGCCCAAATAAGATATTTATAATATGGAATTTATCATTGGTGAACTATTTTATAGTATTGTGCAGCCCCACTCTTCTTTGTAATTTCTGGCATTTCGTGTCTTGACTTTAATATTGAAATTGGAACCAATTATTCTATATGTAGCTTGGATGTCTCACTTATTCCTCTTGGGATGTACATACATTATTTTTCAAACTTCATCTGTTGATTATGAGTTGTGTGCTTAAAGAAAAACTATTTGTAGAAGTGGGATGAAATACTTTGAATCATGTAACACTAGCAAGATTTACACATATATTTCCTAGGTCGTGCGAATGCATGTGATTATATGCTTCTCTTGGTCTAACATTCTTGTACAACAGTTAATGGTATTACATAAGTTTTAGTCGGCACAAGTGTCTTTATTTCATCTGTTTTTATAAAAATAAAGTAGAGGAAAATAGGGCCTCCTTTGGGATTTTGAACCTTGTGAAAATACTTCGAAAAAATGCTAGATTTTTCACAACTCTTGTGGCATGTGTGGAAAGCTACAACTACTGTTGTTGGAACTGTAATGCTTGTTGCCACCTATCTAGAGTCTTGGGCTAAGTCTTTGACTAAGGTGATTGAAAAGATTTCAGAGGAGCCACTGAGGCGTAGCCACGAGTGACACGTTGAGAACAAGGTGGTTATGGAGCATAGTGGCAGCGAAACAACAAAAGAGGTGAAACTGAGGTGTTGGGTCCTATGAATTGTGGCCTTTAAGTCACGATGCATATCCATTTTCCATGCAAGAACTAATTAGTTTGGTTCAGTTAAAAACCTGACATCTCACGTGTTCGTGTTGACGATTGTTATTTGCAAACATGTGATATAGATAAGTGATATATGCCTTTATTTCAATTTTATCAATGTTATTTTAAGTTATTTTATTATATTTTCATTTAAAAAATTCAATTTTACTTATCTCATAGTACTACATATTTTAACAAAAAAGTGAAAGGAAAAAAGGGATAGTCACACAAAATGAGAAATTTACCCATGCTCATTTTTCCCCATCAACGCTTGAATTGACCAATGGCTTTGATGATTATCTCTCTTTGTCATGTATTTTTTCTCCCTTGAGTAGTTTTGAATTTTGACCAAGGTTGTGCGTTATACATATGTCACATCACTACACATCTATTTAGAAAACATGGATATTAGATCAAGTGAAAATCACCAGGAAAAGAACAAGAAATCCACCAAAAAATTAAATTTATCGCGTTTAATTATCAAAAGTACTTAAAAGAGCCAAGAGAATAATAAAAATTATATGGAAAACTAAAATTGGGATTTTCAATGAATTTTATTGCTATATTTTATTTTTATAGATTCTTTTTAGATTTTAATTTACTCCTTTTGGATAATCTTGTTGAACAATCCAAACTGCTTTTGCTCGGAAGGATTGTGTTGCCGCTCGCATATCCTCCACGTCACCGTGATATTTTACGTGTTGGAAATAAATTACCATGATTAGTTACTCAAAGGAAAAAATTAAAATTGAGAGACCGTAGCAACGCACGGGCATTCAACTAGTGGCATCTAATTCGGGACAACGGGATATTAATATTTCTACTTTGTTTGAAGCTTTAATATTGTTGTCTAGTTTAGAGGTGTCTGAACTGACGGGGGCGGGTGCTCTAGCGATGCCCGTCAATTGCACACAAGGCCATAGCAACCTAGATCACATTCTTTTAGACGGAAGGCTCGAAATAGACCCGGTTTTAAATTAAAGAAGGAAACAACCGGCCAAGAACGTAAGAAAAACCGCTCAAAAAAAAGAAAAAAATTAGGGATAACCGTTCAACACACAAGCACAAAGGTGAATACCAAAAAACAACAAAGCCACAAGACCAAGCAAAACCAAGCTAAGCACCGAACTAGAAATTGCTTGATCTCAACATAATGCACAAGTCATCGGCTAAACGGGGCCTATTCCTAAAAGCACGAAACACCACCAAGCAGTCACGAAGAAGCTTCCGGTGTGGAACGGCTCCAAGTCCAATCTAAGCCCACTGAATCATTCTTGCACCAACATCGTCTTCAAACATGTGGAGTTGTACAAAACTTTGTGACTCGAATGAAGGAGGAGCTTTAAAAGCAGCGTATCCAAGGAGAAAACGGCACCCAAGGGCGTCGACATCACCAACAACAACCGAGGACTTGCAAAGCTTTGGCCTTCTCCATCCTGTAGCTCAACGGACTTCGATGCTGGCCTAGAAAAATATAGCAACCATGGAGTAGGGAGAAAAAACATCGGTATCCTCCATGGCACGCTGCTGATCAAGACAACCCCCTAGGCTTAGAATTAGATGCACAAACCGAAGAACTCACTGTATGCAAGACACCCCATTGACATTGACCTAGCTAGGCAGAATGAGGGCACGAGGTGAGGGAAGAAGTGTTGTAGACCCAATGTAAAACGTAATGTTTTGGAGGAACTGGCTCAATCCTCTATGGGGTGACCTATCACACACACACACACACACACACACACACACATATATATATATATATATATATATATATATAATGGTGTACAATGGTCCAATGCAAGTCCTATACCAATACGGTATGGATTACACAGTTGGGCTACTATACAAAGTCTAACACCCACCCTCAATCTCAACTCACTCCTGAAGCATCTAGAAGGTTGAGATTGCGCCTACATACCTCAAACATGGGTGAAGGTAGAGGCTTGGTGAAGATGTCTGCAAGTTGATCTTTTGAAAAGATAAACCTGATTTGTAGTAGCTTTTGTGCAACACGTTCCCTCAAAAAATGATAGTCAATCTCAATGTGTTTGGTCCATGCATGGAACACCGGGTTTGATGATAGAAACGTAGCACCGATGTTGTCGCACCAAAGAACCAGAGGATGTGGCTAGGAAATTCCTAGTTCTCGAAGTAGGGACTCAATCCATATAAGCTCGGCAGTCGCATTGGCAACCGCCTTGTACTCGGCTTCTGTGCTGCTGCGGGAAACAATGGCTTGCTTGCGTGCACTCCAGGCGATCAAATTAGGACCCAAGAACACAACATATCCCCCCGTAGATCGCCTGCCGTCTGGATACCCAGCCCAATCAGCATCTGAGAATGCAGAAAGAACTCTGGAGGGACTAGGGCACAGGTGGAGACCATAGGAGACAATGAGACGCACATAACGCATGATGCGTTTCACAGTAGACCAGTGCACATCAGTAGGCGCATGAAGATACTGGCACACCCTGTTAACCGCAAAGGAGAGATCATGATGCGTGATCGTCAGATACTGTAGGCCACCAACAATACTCCGATACTCAGTCGCATCCTCAAGAGATAGAAGAGCACCATCACCAGCGGAAATCTTGTCGGTGGAGGACATGGGCGTAGGACATGTCTTGCACTTGAGCATACCAGCACGACACAAGAGATCAAGAGAGTACTTCTTCTGGGTGAGAGCTAAGATGCCATGAGACTGATGAGCAACCTCAATACCTAGGAAGAAGTGGAGCCGTCCCAAATCCTTAACTGCAAAGTCTTTGCCAAGCGCAGTCACAAGAGCATCGGCAGCCGTCGGAGAAGAGCTTACCAGTGAAGTGTCCATCGAAGGAACAAAGCCATGAGCACGTAGAGCTGAAGCCAGGCGAGCATTCCAGGCACGAGGCGCCTGCTTCAGTCCATAGAGAGCCTTTGTCATACGATAGAGATGATGAGGCTGAGTGTGATCAACAAATCCAGGTGGCTGTCGTATGTAAACCTCTTGTTCAAGCAACTCATGAAGAAAAGCATTCTGCATATCAAGCTGGCGGAGAGACCATCCGTGAGGAACTACCAGAGACAGGAGAAGTCGAATAGTGGTAGGCTTGACAACTGCGCTAAATGTATCCTCATAATCCAGTCCATGGCGTTGTTTAAAGCCCTTAGCCACACGACGCGCTTTGTAGCGCTCAATAGAACCATCAGCATGTTTCTTCACCTTGAAAACCCAGTTCGAATCAATGATGTTGATGCGAGACGGAGGGGGAACAAGTGTCCAGGTCTTATTCTACATAAGAGCATGATACTCTTTTTCCATAGCAGCCCTCCGGTGTGGGATACTCATAGCAGCTTGATAACTGCATGGTTCAGCGGTTGGATCTTCCACAACATGAGCCAGACAAGCAGCCAAATATGTGACTGTGCCGTCGGTGCGCTTCTTGGGACGAGCGATGCCACTACGGATGCATGTGTGCGGACGCCGCGGAGCAGCGAGCATAGGGGTAGGCGGAACTTCCGGAGCAGGCGAGGCTGGCCCAGAGGACTCCGACGACGAGGGGCCGGGCGACGGTGGGCCGAGCGATGGAGGGCCGGTCGACGAGGGCCCATGCGTCGTGTGCGGCGTGATACGTTGCTAACGTATCCATAATTTTTGATGTTCCATGCTTAGTTTTATCTACTTTCTTATGTTTTGTCCACACTTTGGAGTACTTTTTATACACTTTCTTGGACTAACCTATTAACAAGAGCCACAGTGCCAACTACCTGTTTTCTGCTATTTTTGGTTCCAAGAAAGTCAGAAAATGAATATTCTCGGAATTGGACAGGACAAAAGCCAAAGTCAGTTTTTCACCGAGGTGGACACGGAGCCAGAATACGAGACGGAGAGGGGCCAGGGGCTGCCACACCATCTGGCCACACGGCCAAGCCTGGCACGCGCTAGGGGGTGGTCTGGCCACCTCGGGCACCCCCTCGGCCTCCCCTTTCGCCTATAAGATGCCTCATATACAGAAACCCTAAGTACCCGATCAAAATTCCACGAAAGAGTCTGTAGTTTCCATCATCTCCATCCCTAGATCGGGAGGGATCTGAAGCTCTTCCTGGCACCCTACCGGAGAGGGGAATTCACCCTAGAGGCCTTCTTCATCACCATACAAGCCTCCGGTGTGATGCGTGAGTAGTTCATCCTTGAACTACGTGTCCATGTAGTAGTTAGATGGCTGGTTCTTCTCCTTTGTGCTACCATGTTTAGATCTTGTGAGCTCCGTTCATGATCAAGATCATCTATTTGTAATTCCTACATGTTGTGTTTGCGGGGATCCGATGGATATTGAGATGCTATTTCAGATTGATTATTGATTCTATCATGTCTTTGTTATTTGTGATCTTGCATGCTTTCTGTTGTTAGTAGCTATCTTGGCCAAGTAGATGCTAGCAACTCCAAGAGTTAGTATTTATGCTCGATAGTGGGTTCATGCCTCTAGTAATCTGGGGAAGTGACAGAAATCTCTAAGGTACTAGATGTGTTGTTGCTACTAGGGAGAAAACAACAATCCTTTGTTCATAGAACAATCGTATTGTTTACTTTACACGCAATGCGTAATGCAATTATCTGTTGCTTGCAACTTAATACTGGAGGGGGTTCGGATGATAACCTGAAGGTGGATTATTAGTCATAGATGCATTTGGATTATGGTCTATGTATAATGTTGTAATGCCCAATCGAATCTCAAAGGAGTCAAGATGATTAGTATATGCATGTATTGCTTTCTCGATGTTTGTCAATTGCCCCGCTGTAATTTATGCACCCAACATGTCATCTATCTTAAGGAGAGCCACCACTAGTGAACTATGGACCCCGATCCTTTCTTTTACCATCAATCTACAACTGTTTACTTCTTTCTGTTTACTTTCTGCAATCTATTACTCTCTTCTACACAATACGTGTAATCCTTTGTTTTCAGCAAAACCGGTGAGATTGACAACCTCACTGTAAGTTGGGGGCAAAGTTCTATGGTTGTGTTGTGCAGGTTTCCACGTTGCTGCTAGCGCCGGTAGTGCGCCCTGCCAAAGTCCAGCTAGCAACACCTTTGAGGTGTTTCCTTGCTCCTACTAGATTGATAACCTTGGTTTAATAACTGAGAGAAAACTTACTGATGTGCTCATCATACCTTCCTCTTGGGGTTCCCCAACGAGCTCGTAAATACTCGAGTCAGCAAGTATATTTTCTGGCGCCGTTGCCGGGGAGTCAAGGACATCTTCACAAGGGGAGTCCCTCATAACCAATCTCTTTACTTTGTTGTTTTTGTTTTTCTTAGTTTATTTTTGCTTTGTTTGCTTGTTTCTTTATCAAAAACACAAAAAATAGTTTTACTAGTTTGCTTTCTTTATTAAAAACACAAAAAATGACTACCCTTGAAAACACTAAGTTGTGTGACATCACTAGCACCAACAATAATGATTTCATGTGCACACCTATTGCTCCACCTGTTCCTGAAGCTACTTTCTTTGAAATTAAACCTGCCTTACTCAATCTTGTTATGAGAGAACAATTTTTTGGTATTGGTAATGAAGATGCTGCTGCTCATTTAAATAACTTTGTTGAACTTTGTGAGATGCAAAAGCATAGGGATATAGATGGGGATATTATTAAGCTTAAATTGTTTCCTTTCTCTTTGAGAGGAAAAGCTAAAGAATGGTTGAATTTCTTAACTAGGAATAGTATTGATTCTTGGACTAAATGCAAAGATGCTTTCATTGGAAAATACTATCCTCCTGCTAAGATTATATCCATGAGAAGTGAAATAATGAAGTTTAAACAATCTAATAATGAACATGTTGCTCAAGCTTGGGAAAGAATGAAATCTTTGGTAAAGAATTGTCCCACTCATGGGGCTAACTGCTTGGATGATTATCCAAACCTTTTATGCAGGATTGAACTATTCTTCAAGAAATCTATTGGATTCTGCTGCTGGAGGTACCTTTATGACCATTACTTTGGGTGCTGCAACAAAGCTTCTAGATAATATGATGGTTAACTATTCTGAATGGCACACTGAAAGAGCTCCACAAGGTAAGAATGTAAATTCTGTTGAGGAAACCTCCTCCTTGAGTGATAAATTGATGTTATTATGTCTATGCTTGTTAATGGGAAGGCTCATATTGATCCAAATCATGTTCCCTTAGCCTCTTTGGTTGCTCAAGAAGAGCAAGTTGATGTGAACTTTATAAGAAATAATAATTTTGGCAACAATGCTTTTGGTAACAACAATTATAGGCCATATCCTCCCAACAATGGTAATGCTTATGGAAATTCCTACAACAATAATAGGAGTGCTCCCTCTGAACTTGAAGTTATGCTTAAAAACTTTATTAGTAAACAAACTACTTTCAATAAAACTATTGAGGAGAAACTCTCTAATGCTGAAAGAAATATAGCATCATTAGTTGAAGCTCAATCTTCTTTGAATAAAATGGCCGCTAAATCTAAAACTAATGAGAATCCCTTTGCTGCTAAACTAATGCCATACAAGTTAGAATTGATGAAAATATTAGACTATTAGCTGAATTACATGCTAAATGGGAAAGAGAAGATGAAATTGCTAGAAACATTAGTGTTTCTACTATCACTACCACTAGTGTTGAGGCTAGTAATAGCTCTACTACTTTAGATGATAATTATGATTTTGATCTTGATGGTTGCAATATCTCTAAAGTTATTAAGTTCCTACAAAAGCTTGCTAAAAGTCCTAATGCTAGTGCTATGAATATGGCCTTTACAAAACACATTACTGATGCTCTCATAAAGATTAAAGAAGAAAAGATGAAACATAAAGCTTCTATTCCTATAAAACAAGAAGATGGTTGGGAACCCATCATTAATATGAAAGTGAATGATTTTGATTTTAAAGATTTATGTGATCTTGATAGTAGTGTTTCTATTATGCCTAGAAGGATTTAGGATATGCTTGATTTGCCACCATTGGAAGATTGTTATTTGAATGTCCCACTTGATAATAATGCTAAAAAGAAACTCATGGGGAGTATTAATGATGTTCTTATTATGGTTAATAATGCCTATGCCCCCGTTGATTTCTATGTTTTGGATGTTGAATGCAATGCTTCTTGTCCTATTACTTTGGGAAGACCTTTTCTTAGAACTGTTGGTGCCATTATTGGTATGAAAGAAGGCACCATTAAATATCAACTCCCACTCAAGAAAGGTATAGAACACTTCCCTAAGAAGAGAGATAAGATTTCTTTTGCCTCTCCTATGGAAACAAAATTTGCTCTTAATGCTTCTTCATTTGAGAACACTTGATTCCTTTTCTTGCTTCTTATGCCTAACTTAAAGGCGTTAAAGAAAAGTACTTATTGGGAGATAACCCAAAAGTTTTAGATGAGTCTTGGAAGTTATTACTTTAGTAATAACCGCTCCTTATCCTTTTTATTTGCTTTTTGTGCCAAGAGTAACCTAATGAGAGAGAAGTAATGATTGGGAAAGTTGATGTCCTGAAACAGATTTTTGTGCTTCGCCGTAAAAATTAGTGTAAAATCTCTGTACGTTGTTTTGAGGCGTCAATTTTTTTGCTTCTGCCCCAGGTTGTTATCTAACTTTCGTTAGTTCAACACTTTTCAATTTGAGCAATAGAAGGTGACATGGGTATACCCTACAGGTACTCGAGCTTGGTATATACAGCCTGAATACAGCGGAGGCCCACGGTGTCGCCAAGGCCCAAATGGAGAACTCGACTAACCTACGGACTCTCGATTGCTTGAAAAACAAGAAGAAGCTAAAGATAGAAAGTTCAAAGGGGAAAACCCTAACCTGTAACTGACTCAATCTGCTACCCGAAACCTAGCCTATCTATATAAAGGCTAGGAGGGGGCGGCGAGGAGGACACACGCAACCCTAGTTTCCACAGCCCTTGCCAGATTGCATTTGCGCACCATTGTAATCCTCGATTCCTTTGATAATTCCATGAGTAGACAAGCAGGAGTAGGGACCTCTACGAGGCCTGAACCTGGGTAAATCTTCGAGTCCCCTGTGTGCTTGTTTGCTAGCCGATAGATGTCTCCAACGCTCCCTCCTTCTCCAAAACCCAAGTCCATAACAATGGGCATTGATGAGTTAAACCCTCATCAATTGGTGCCGTCTGTGGGAATTGGGAGTGCTGATGTTGCGGGAATTGGGCCCATCAACCGCGATCTACAACTCCGCAACAGCGGAGATTTGCCAACTCTTCGATGTGTTCGAATTCACCGTCCACACGCCGGCCACTCACCTGGCCTTCGAGTCCGTGGGCGACGGAATCGGCCTGGCGATCGGGAGCTTCCGCTTCCAAGTTGGTCAGATGGGTACGCTTTGCATGCCTGACCAGCCGACGATACCATCGATTGCTCTAGCATCATGGTTCCCTCCGCTGATCGGCACCAGAGTGGGCTCAATGCATCGACAACAATCGAGAATACGGTCAGCGACAACAGTCGTGAATCCAATCTGGGTGATCTGGCAACTGAAGATGGAGCCTACGGTTCCGGATCTGAAAGTTGTGGGAGCAGCAGCTTCCCCAACCACTTCATGTGTGCCGTCATCAACGCGGGTGATTCCTCTGCAAATCGCGACAACACGGGCAACGGTGGCCATGGAGCCGACCCGCCAAACGGCGGACCACCCAATGGCGGACCACCCAATGGCGGCCCTACCAACGGCAACCCCGTCAACAACGGAGGGGCAGCCGAACCCCCCACCATGATAAACGAGCAAACTAGCGAACGCGTCGTGATCAGGCTCAATGATCTCGAGTGGGCTCGTTGTCGTGAAGCCCTACGAGGCCACCCTCTACCCTTCGGCTCCCTGCAAGAACTGCTGATGGGTTACCATTGGCTCCTGAAGGAGGAATACAAACGCCAACTGCAAACAATCGTGCAACTCGAGGCACGTAAAAAGGCGGCAGATGAGTCAAGCCTCCGACGAGCTGGGCTCTCCTCCCATGGAGGATCCTCCTCCAAATGCAACGAGTACATCGCTAACAAGATGCGATCTCGATTGGCCCACCTCACTGAACAAGAGCGTGTAGAAGCCGCAAAGGTCCTCGACTTCGGCTCCATGACGGTAGATACACGTGGCAACGTGCTTCCAAAAACGCCGCAAGCTGCGGTAACGGCGGCCACCATGTACCTCCTCAACAACCAGCCGCCAGCTGGAGACCCTCGAGCTGCCATGCATCGATCTACAATCGTAGGCTTGGGGTTAATCGAGGCCGCCCTCGACAAAGAACCAGCATCAGAACCGAAGAAAGGCAAGGCTCTAGCAAAGCGCTACTCCTCGCCCTCATCTAGCGACGACAGTCACGATCTGTCTCGATGTCACCGTTCTCGGCGACATGACCACGACTACGATGCAGGCGATGACCTCACGCAGCGCAAAATCGACAAATCAAGGGCACGACATGCCCGATCGAATGACTCAGAAGACGAAGATGTAGAGCTCTGTGGTGCTAGATGCTTCAGCAGGGCCATCAGACAAAAGAGAATGCCCAAGGGGTTTAAGCTCCCATCAGAAAACCGAAAGTTCGATGGTCTGCAGGACCCGAAAATCTGGTTAGAGGACCATATCTCCTGCGTCAGGCTCCACGACGGGAGTCGAAACACGGCCATGCAATGCCTACAGCTACAGCTGTAGGGCGCCGCCCGAGCATGGCTCAACAACCTCCCACGCGGATCCATTCGCAGTTGGGAAGAGCTGGTCTACAGCTTCATGCGCAACTTCAAGGGAACCTACAAAAGGCCCGCATCAATCGAAGAGCTGAGATGCTGCCAACAAAGGTCGGGCGAGTCACTACGCTCATACATCCAGAGGTGGTCCATCATCAATAACTCCCCAAAGAATATCTCCGAGGATCGCGCGATTGACGCATTCAATGGCGGCGTACGCTGCATAGAGCTCAGGGAGGAGTTGGGCCGCTCGAAGCCCAAAACCATCGACCACCTGATGGAAATCGTGAATCGCTGGGCAAATGGAGAAGATTCGGTGAAAAATCACGTTCACTCCGACGACTAGGCGGAACTCGAACACAGACGCGATCGCCGAAGCAAAAGCCGCATGCGCATCTACGATGATCGTGATGACATCAACATGGTCGCAGCCAGCTACACCAACAGACGCGACGACAACCGCAACAGCGGCTACCGTAGCGGTGGATACCGCGACTCCGGGAAAACCACGCAAGTATGGCAGCGCCGCAATCGCGATGAGGCACGCACAACATCCATCGAAGACAAGCTATCCGGGCCATGCACTGTGCACTTCTACATCGACAAGCATGACAGAAAAAAGAAGTCTAGCCACCTCCTCAAGGACTGCCGCGAGTTCCTCAAACTACATGAGGGTCTGACTCGGATGAATCGCAACGCAGTCGAAAGGGGCTACGGAGCCGCCCCAGGTGCCGTGGCACATGGAGCTCCGCCACCACCACCTGGACTACCCCCAAATGCAGCTGCGCCGGACCAGCACCAAGGAGGCGAACCATACCCACGGGCCATTGGTACCATGATGATCCAAAAGGGACGGCCCTCGAATCGGGTGTAGAAGGCCATCACTCGCCAAGTAAACTTGGCGACAAACTCACCACCATCCACAACTGAGTACCTTAGTGGAAGCGACTCCTGCATTACCTTTGACAAGCGCGACCACCCGCGCTAAGTACCTCGCCCATGCCATTGTCCCCTCATCCTCGAGGCGCAAATTGGAGGCTTCGACATGAGTCGCATCTTCATGGACGGCGGAAGTGGCATCAACCTTATGTTCGCGAGTACCTTGCGAGCAATGAGGATCCCTCTGACCTGCCTAGAGGCCTCAGACACAACATTCCACGGCATCGTCCCAGGCAAAGGCGTATATCCCCTTGGCAAAATCAACCTCGACGTCATCTTAGGCACACCAAAAAACTTTTGGCGTGAGCGCATCGACTTCGAAGTCGTCGACTGACCCTCATAGTACCACTGCATCCTCGGACGTGTCGTGTTCGCTAGGTTCATGGAAGTGCCGCACTACGCCTATCTGCATATGAAAATGCCAGGCCCTAATGGTGTCATCACAATCAACAGGAGCTTCGAGAGGTCCGACCGTTGCGATAGGGAATTCAACAGAATCTCCCAGTCCTTCGGCATGCAGGAGGAACTCGCAAGATTGAAGGAGTCGACAGACAACAGTCTGCCTCCCCTAAGACGGCCAAGCTCACCCGACTTGTCCTTCGACTCGTCAATGCACACGAAGAAAGTTCAGGTCCACCCATCGGATCCTGCCAAGACGGCTCTCATCGCCAACTTGAGTCCCGCATAGGAACTCGCGCTCGTCGAATTCCTCTGTGAGCACTGGGAAATCTTTGCCTGGTGTCCAGCGGACATGCCAGGAGTTCCTAGGGAATTCGCCGAGCACGCACTCAACGTCAACCCAGACGCAAGGCCAGTCAAGGAAACAATTCGGTGACTATCTGAACCAAGAGCAAAGGTAGTCGGAATGGAGATCAACAGACTCCTCGACGCCCAATTCATACGCGAGATCAAGGAAAGCACTTGGCTCACCAACACAGTGCTGGTACCAAAAAAGGATACGGATATCCTGCAGATGTGCGTGGACTTCACCTCTTTGAACAAGCACTGCCCAAAGGACCACTTCCCGCTACCGCAAATCGACCAGATCATCGACTCCACCTCGGGATGCGAGCGCCTCTGCTTCCTCGACGCCTACTTAGGCTATAACCAGATTCAAATGAAGGAGGAAGATCAAGAAAAAACAGCGTTTACAACGCCTTTTGGTGTGTTCTGCTACAACACAATGCCCTTCGGGCTAAAGAATGCAGGAGCCACCTACCAGCGGTGCATGCAGGCTTGCCTCAAGAACCAACTTGGTCGCAACATTCAAGTCTATGTCGACGACATAGTAATCAAGACCAAAGAGGAAGCCTCACTAATCGACGATTTACGTGAAACCTTCGCCAACCTCTACCGCTACCAGATCAAGCTCAATCTGGACAAATGTGCCTTCGGCGTACCATCTGGGCAACTACTCGGGTATCTTATCTCCGCGAGAGGGATCAAAGCGAACCCGAAGAAAATAAAAGCCATACTGGCCATGGAGAAGCCGAAAAACATAAGAGGCGTCCAACAGCTGGCTGGGCGAATCACGGCGCTCAGTCGATTCATCAGTCGAATGGGCGAGAAGGCACTACCTTTCTACCAACTCCTCCGCAAAGCCGACAAATTCGAGTGGACCAACGAGGCACATGAAGCATTCGAAGACCTCAAGCGCCTACTATCCACCTCGCCAGTACTGGTGACCCCACGCGAAAGGGAACCACTGTTGCTATACATCTCCGCCACCAACCAGGTGGTCAGCATGGTGCTCGTGGTAGAACGAGCCGAGGAAAACAAGGTCCATGGAGTACAACGCCTAGTCTACTACCTCAGCGAGGTACTTACGCCAACAAAACAGCGGTACCCGCACTACCAAAAACTGGCGTACGGCGTCTTCATGACGGCCCAGCGACTGCGCCACTACTTCCAGGAGCACCCAATCATGATAGTCAACGACGCCCCGCTTGGGCACATCCTCAACAATCCCGACGCCACCGGACGAGTCGCGCTTTGGGGAATCGAACTGTCTCCACGAGACATTACATATGAAAAACGCGATGCAATCAAGTCGCCAGTTCTCCCTGACTTCCTCGTGCACTGGATGGAGAACCAGCTCCCCGAAAAACTAGACATGTCCTACCTCTAGACAATGCACTTCGACGGTTCCAAGCGAAAGGACAGGGCCGGTGTAGGTGTCATACTGACATCGCCCCAGGGAGACAAACTAAAATATATCTTGTGAATGTAGTTCACCACCTCCAACAATGAAGCTGAATACGAGGCCCTACTACACGGGATGAGGATGGCAAAAGCCTGCGGCGCCAAGAGACTCATAATATATGGCGACTCCAAGCTGGTCGTCAACCAGACAATGCACAAGTGCGACGCACTGAACGACAACATGATCACCTACCGCGACCTCTACGACACACTCGAAGGGGACTTCGACGGTTGCAAGCTGCGACACATAGGTCGCGAAAGCAATGAAGAGGCGGACACACTCGCCAACATAGGCTCTACCTGTGCCCCCATACCACCTGGGGTATTTCTCGAGTGCATCTACGAACGCTCCATCAAGCCAAAGGCCGCAGAGAAGAAAACAAGTGCAGCAATGGACTCGGGGGCTACGCCGCCCAATGAGCCAATGGCACTCGACGACTTGGAGCTGGATACAGGACTCGAAGGACCAATGAGCGTCATGATTATCGAGCCATCCTGGACTCAACCGTACATTACGTACCTTCTCAGCAAGAGGCTACCGGATGATCTGACTGACGCACGGCACATCGCGCGGCGATCCAAGGCATTCGCTGTTATCAACGGCGAACTATACAAGCGCAACATCACAAGAGTACTCCAACGATGCGTCTCCAGGGCCGATGGAAGAGCCGTTCTCCTTGACATCCATGAGGGGACCTGCGGGCACCATGCCGGCAGTCGCGCACTCGTTGCCAAAGCTCTACAAGCTGGATTCTACTGGCCTACGGCCATGCGCGACGCCAAGGACATCGTCCAGAAATGCAACGCTTGCCAGCGATTTGCGGACAAGCCACACGCACCTGGCGCAGAGCTCCGGCCAATTCCATTGGCCTGGCCCTTCGCGCAATGGGGATTCGACATGGTCGGCAAGCTCCCAAAGTCATCACGAGGAGGCTACGTCTACCTCCTGGTCGCAGTCGACAAATTCACCAAGTGGATAGAGGCCATGCCAGTGACTAATCAGTCAGGATACAGTGCAGTCAAGTTCTTCGAGTCCATTGTCTACCGCTTCGGAGTACCACACAGCATCATCATGGACAATGGGACAAACTTCACATCCAAGGAGTTCCAAGAGTTCTGCGAGAATCTGGGAATCAACATCAGCTATGCTTCCGTAGCGCACCCACAGACCAACGGTCAGGTCAAAAAAGCTAACGGGCTCGTCTGCGGTGGCATCAAGAAATGACTCCTCAGGCCACTCGAATAGGCCGTGGGATGTTGGCCAGACGAGCTGCAATAGGTACTCTGGAGTCTACACACAACTCCAAACGGCGCCACCGGGTACACCCCGTTCTTCATGGTGCACGGGGCTGAAGCGGTGCTACCCGCAGAAGTACGGTACAAGGCACCACGAGTGGTCACTTGCAGCGAGCAGGAGTCAACTCTTGCACTCGAAGACTCCGTCGACCTCCTCGACGAGGCGCGGGAAATCGCCACGGAAAGATCAACGATCTACCAGCAGAACCTGCGCATTTACCACAACAGAAGGCTACACCCCAGGTCCTTCGTCGAAGGCGACTTGGTCCTGCGACCGAAACAGCAAGGGCATCTCAAACTCGAGTCCCCCTGGGAGGGACCTTACGTGATTACAGAAGTAATCCCAGGTGGCGCCTATCGCCTTAATGATATAGAGACTGGAGTCGCATACTCCAACCCCTGGAATGTCGCGCAGCTGCGATGCTTCTACCCTTAGTTGTTTTTACTTTTACACTGCAAATAAGGCTACTCAGCCAAGACTACTTAGCCACACATTGTACCTCGTACCATTCTACGAATAAATAAAGCTAAGTGCCCCAAAACTCTGTGTTCCTTTTATTTTCTGCAATTAATCCACTCGGGGGCTGTGCCACCCTATGCACATCTGTTCTACGAACTAACGCGATATCCTGAGTAGCTGGTGCACTAGTCGAAACCCTTGATAAACACCAACCCAGTTGCAATGCACCTGACAGGTTGGCAAGGGGCCGAGATAAGCACAAGTCAGGCTAACGAAAAGGAATCACATAGTGCAACGCACTCACAAAACATACACGCTAACAAGCTCCTTATACATCAATGTCAATCAATTATACATAGCATATATACAAACTTTACAACACTGATACAACTATGTGCAGGATACAAACTAAACTACTGTTGCAGCAAAGGAACGTTGGTTTGCTCCTCAAAGAAGTCGAGATCTCCTCCACTGGGCGATCCACCGCCTGGTAGTGAGGAACCATGTTCCAGGACGAACCTGCTGGCGGCGCTGGAGGTCCGGCCGCAATTGCAGCAACGTCCACATCAGGTCTGTGCAGTCGCACTAGAGATAGAGCAGCCTTGGCACCAACCACTAGCTGCTGCCGTACACACTCGCGGACCGCATTCAAGTCTTGGAATTTGGCAAGCAGGGCTAGCAGGCTTGATGGAATGATGTCCAGCGGAAACATCGTCCGATAAATATTCTTCAGGCACGATTGCGACTTCTTCAGGAAGTAAAGCACTCGCGACGCACGATCCTGCAGGGTCACTAGTGCGATTGCGCGATCATGATCCACCCAGAAATATCTACTCGCCTGAAGCTGCTCCTGGGTCAGATCATTCATGCGAATAGCAATCCTATCTTTCTCATCCTGCGGATGGCGCGCACTGACAACTACACCAAGCAAAGACAGAAGTATGAAGACAACGGACTACTGCGAGCGACTATAAGGAAAAGATAAGGAAGAAGAAAATTAACATTTGAATTGGTCGCCCAGCTGTGTCACTTCCCCTAACAGATATTGTTCTCGGGCGGTGGCCTTCTCCGCCTTCGACTTCCATACATCCGCGTTACCGCGGAGTACGGGAAATTCATGCTCCAACTACTTCACGCGGTCACGGAGTCGCGAGAGCAGAGATAGCTCATCCACCCTTGAGCGCGGTGGTGCCAAGGTGTCATCAGGGGGCGGCGAATCCTGAGGCTCCCTCAAAGGATCACTCGATGTGCCCTATCACAAGTTAAGCAAGAGAAAATAAGAAGACTAAGGCAAGGCATATATAAAAGACTCGAGTGCATTCAAGATTAACAAAGTATCAACAGATACACTCGCCAAAAGGCATGTTCTCGACAAAAGACATAAGCTATTTAACTATTACAAGACGCGACTACTGAGGAGCGATTGGCTTCTTCGACTTCGACTTTGGTTTTGGGGGCCTCATCGAGTCTGTGGTAGTGTCAGACGCCACAGACTTTCCCCCGGCCCCTAACATCGCAGCCTTAGCCATCTTCTTGGCTCGCTGAAGCTCCTCAGAGTACTTCGCAACTGTATTAATCAGCTGCGGTCCGTACTTGCCACAAGCAGTTGCGAAAGGAGCAAAGACTACCTGCTGGCCATCCGTGCTGACAGGAATCGCCTTGGAGACCGCTGCAGGATCAACTTCGACTCCGTGTGCTTGAACCATGGCGAGTGACATTGAAGCACCAGCCGTACGGAGTGAGTTCTTGAAGCTTGAAGGAATGCCTCCGGCAAGGGACTCCACCAGCTCATCCATATTCTCGATCAACTCAGCTTTGGGCGCCAGCTCTTCCTGGAGGCGACTGAGCACGCCCTTGGCCTTGGTGAGCGTCCCCTAAACGGCAGCGCTGCGATCCTCGACAGCCGAAATGGCACCCGCCAGGGCATCATCACGACGGAGTGCCTAGGTATCGAAGCTCAGACCGCTGGCATCTACACAAAACCAAAGCATGGGTACAAAATTCAGTACCAACAACAAATTCGAAATAGGAGAAAACAGTGAAAATCCAGACAAAAGAATACCTGAGAGAGCTTTGGCAATCGAGAAAAGCTGTTCCTCGAACAACTTCTCCCTGGCCACAATGGAGGCGCGCAGATCCTCCTCACGTTTCCGTGACTCGGCACATGCTACGACTGCCTCATCGCGACTTTTTACCACCGCGGTGAGCGTTTTCTCGAGGGAAGTAGTGCTACGAAGGAGTGCATTATGCTCAGCTGTGACACAATCGAAGATAAACCGTCAGTCGAATACATCAAAAGGATACAGAGCAAAAGTAAGGAGCACTCACTTTCCACCGCACGATGGCGATTGTCCAGCATTGCATGCTGACGACCCATCGTAAGCACCTGCTCCGCAAGGCGAGCGGCTTCCTTCACAACAAGCTATGGCAAAAGACATAGTAAAGGATCAACAGATAGCACAGATGAAAATTCGACTGCAAAATCAGAAGAAGAGATACTACACTTACATGATCCTCCAAAGACTCCGAAGTCGATGGATTCGCAGACATCCGGATAACCATCTGGTGCTCCACATTGTGTGGATAACTTGACGAATTATGACCGGAGTGGGCCGCCAATGGAGGAGAAGGAGTGCGCTCAGCCACTTTCTTGGCCTTGGAGGTCGCGACTCCAGATTCCTTCAAAAATTGGACGTCGCCAGAAGATGACGACGCTTGCTGACTGCACATCAAAACCAATATCAAGAAAAGGCAACTTCAAAGAACAACCAAGAGAAAGACTCATGCACTTACCAATCAAACTTGTCAAAGTCAAAGGTTTGATCCCCGACTCTGACGACGACTCCTTCGGCAGGCGCATCTTCTTGCGAGAAGATGGCGCCACGGCACTCATAGGAATGGCAGGTATAGGCGACTCTGCACCAACAACTGCACCTTCCGGAGTCGAAGGAGACGATGCATCCGATTCCTTGCTGCGCGAACGCTTGTGAGTGTCCGGACCACTTGACTCGGGGGCTTCCTCCTCCACATCAGATGGGACAGTCGACTCCGACTCATCCTCTTCCAAGGCTTCATGAGGGATAACCCCCTCAGGAAGAGGGGGATACAGGGTGACACCCCCCAATCCTGCATACAGAAAACAATTTAGCGCAAAGTCAAGAAAGTAGTCGACAAACAAAGCTACTACGTAGCACAACTGTACCTCAGGAGGAGGGTTAGCAACATCGAAGGGAGGTACGTCTGGATCATTGGGAAGCACATCCTTGGTGGTGTACTTGGTGACCAGTCGCACCCTTTTATCTACCTCACTCGCGGAAATGCCATCGACAGATATGCGAGTGACATCGTCCGTGCCAGCCCACTAGAACATAGGGTGGACTCTGGCCTGTAGGGGCTGGACGCGACGACGCAGCCATGTGCGAATGAGGGCAGAGCCTCCCTCCTCTTTGCCCATGCGACTCTCGAGGTCACAGACACGCTCATATAGCACATCTGTCTCCGCAGACTCGCCAAGCATCACTACGTTCTTCTAGGAGCACCTCCTCTTGCACGGCATCGCGGGATCGAAAGGCGTGAGTCTGAAGTGGTCTCCGTCGGCCTTCAGGTCACGGATGTAGAACCACTTGTCCCTCCACCCTTGGACGGACGCCGTGAGTTTGATGTCAAAGTGTGGCAGAGGAGTCGACGTGGATACCGCAGCCGCCTATATCGTAGACTATGGAGCCAGACGCCGATTGGCGCTTCAGCTTGAAGAGGCGCTTAAAGAGACCGAAGTGCGGCTCAATTCTGAGCCATCACTCGCAAAGAGTAATGTAGCAAGCTACATGGAGGATGGAGTTTGGGGACAGCTGATGGAGCTGGAGCCCATAAAAACAGAGAAGGCCCCTGAAGAAAGGATGTAGGGGCAACGAGACACCGCGGATGATGAACACTAGGAACATCACCCGAAAGCCGGCAGGAGGAGAGGGGATTACCTCACTGCCAGGGACGCGCGCGTCAGCGACTGCGGAGGACAAAACTCCATCTTGGCATAGAAGACGAAGCTCTGAAGACTTGATCACGGATGCACGCCACGCACCATTGGTGACGCGAGTGCATGTGCCCTTCTTTTTCCCGGCGGCGGCGGTGCTGGTGCCCATAGCAGCGGAGCCACCCTTCTTCTTCACAGCAACCGTGGCGGCGGCGGAATCAGCCGCGACACCTCCCTTCTTCTTCCCCATTCTACGGTGGCGGTGTGACCGGAGAAAGTAACTGGGAAATACGCGGAGCTGGTCCAGCGCCGCCAAAGAGAGGAACACAAAGAAGCAGAGGAGAAACAGCAATGGCGACGGAGGCAAAGGCAGAGAAAAGAAGCAGATGTGGAAATTACCGTCGCGACATCACTACTTAACCCACGGGAAGATGCAATCTAACGGCTAGGAAAAACCCTACAAGACGCGTGGCGTTCATCGTGCTTGACACATGGAGGACCCGAAGCGTTAATCGTCCCCCACTACCCCCATTACGTGTGGAAATCGAGGAGGCATAGTTAAAACAAAGACTACGCATGCCCGGTCAAGTCAGAGTCAGAAAATGGGACCCACCGCTCGTCACGTCCCGTCAAACCCGCTCACGCGGGCAACTGATCTCATCACATAGTCACCACTGACATCATCAAAAATTGAGGAGCATAAGACTTCGACTACTTTAGTCCTTGCTCGAGTCTTCGACTCCACCAAGCACACGGGGGCTACTCCCATAGGGAGCGCTGGTCGCGCACCCTACGATTTTTTTCTTTTTCTTTTCTGCAGGAACATGGACAATCAAAACAAACCCAACTACTCGAATCCGGAATTCGACTATGGACATGGGTTACTCCCATAGGGAGCGCTGGAAATAAATTCAACTGAAACAAGCAAACAAAAGACGACAGTAGTCGCAAAAAGTTCTTTAGTCCCTGCCTGAGTCTTCGACTCAACAAGGCACTCGAGGGCTACTCCCATAGGGAGCGCTGGTCGTGCACCCTATGATTATTTGTACATCGTACTATGTGTTGATAACATCCACACTCGAAGCTTATGGCGATAGTGCCTCAAGATTTTTCTCTACAAAGAGACTGCGTCTCCCGGGTCACCCGAATCATCTCCGTGGTGACAAAATTCGGATGTCGTGCTTGCAACGTGAAGGTAAGACCTAAATAAGGCCTAGCAACGCATTCACTGCGCACTACCAGAAATATATCCATGCCTACAGGTACGATGAACATGCCTTGACGGACACGTCGAGTGCTCACACCCATATACTGGAATTCGACTCCTGTAAGACCTCCGTGGCTTGAGTCGAATTACACCAGCACTTTTCTGGATTCGAGTCCGGGGACTCGTGTTCGAGTAGATTGCGTTGTTTTACCCTAAGGTAGTTAACTGATACCGATACATCGGTTAAATCAGGCACGCACATCAACAATCCCTATGACGCAAACAGAGCAGTCGAAAAACATACTCAGTCACGCATTCGAAAGGATTCATAAAGTCCCCAGTCGAATCTGCGATTCCACTGGACACTCGGGGGCTACTGACATGGATATACCCTACAGGTACTCGAGCTTGGTATATACGGCCTGAATACAGCGGAGGCCCACGGTGTCGCCAAGGCCCAAATGGAGAACTCGAGTAACCTACGGACTCTCGATTGCTTGAAAAACAAGAAGAAGCTAAAGATAGAAAGTTCAAAGGGGAAAACCCAAACCTGTAACCGACTCGACCTGCTACCCGAGACCTAGCCTATCTATATAAAGGCTAGGAGGGGGCGGCGAGGAGGACACACGCAACCCTAGTTTCCACAATACTTGCCAGATTGCATCTGCGCACCATTGTAATCCTCGATTCCTTTGATAATTCCACGAGCAGACAAGCAGGAGTAGGGACCTCTACGAGGCCTGAACCTGGGTAAATCTTCGAGTCCCCTGTGTGCTTGTTTGCTAGCCGATAGATGTCTCCAGCGCTCCCTCCTTCTCCAAAACCCAAGTCCATAACAATGGGCATTGATGAGTTAAACCCTCGTCAGAAGGTCTTCGAAAAAATTGGTTTTTACCTACTGGTCTGTTTTGACAGATTTCTGCCATAATTTGGATTTGCTTCTTGTTGATTCCTTTTTGAGTTCTTTTGGGGAATTGAGCTTTTTGAGGGAAGTGCTACAATATCTTGTGTTTTAATGGAAGTTTTATTGGTGTTGAAACTGAATCTAAAGACTTATTATCTTGAGTGCACTAATGTTGCTAATAAAGATTGTGTGAAGTTTTGTATGAAGGAAAAATTTCAGGTGTATTGAGAGAATGATGTAATGAAATGAAGAATGGACTAAAGCTCAAGCTTGGGGATGCCACCCCGTGTCACCCAAAGAAATATTCAAGGGGTACAAGCATCAAAGCTTTGGGATGTCCAAGGCATCCCCTTCTTCATCAATAAAAACCCCAGGTTTCATCCAAACACTTCATTTTTATTGTTTCATGCACCGTTGTGTTGTTCTTGGAGCGTCTTCTTTTTTGTTTTTGTTTTGGTTTTCTGTTTGCTTGGTTTTCTTAGTTTGCTGAATAAATTGGTTGGACCCCCTCTTTCATGCATTGGTTTTCAAATAGTTTGGTTTGGATTGGAAAAGAGTAGGAAAAGTTCATGCTTAAGTGGTAAAAGGAGCTTGTTTTTGACTATGGCCTATGCTTTGTCATGCCATGCTTGATATTGTTTTGGCTTTATGCTTAGTGATTTGATGTAGCATAACATGTTATAAACAATTGAGATTGCTTAATGTGCCTTTGAAGAATCATGCATTGTTTTAGCATATTAAAGCATAGTATTGTGGTATTCTCCTTTGATGCTTTATTTGGGTTGACTTGGCACATGCTCACACCATGTTATGACTATCCCAAGTCACCATAGCCTTTATGATCCTTTAGTTTTCGACTTGTAGTATCACTTTATGCTTTAGTCAATGATGTTTTGTCGCTCTGCATGATTATGGCCATTATTGCTCTCTTAGTTGGTCGCTCACAGTCTTTTGCTAGCCTCCATAACCAATTATGAGTTCCGCTCACGCATCCAACTCCTAAAACCAAGTTATTCCAAAGAGTCCACCATACCTACCTATTAGCATTTGCTATTCCAAGTATATTCATGTTTTTCTCTACCTTCCGAATTAAACTTGTTATGAGAAAACTAGTGATTAAATCTCTCACGAACTTGATGGCACACTTTACTTTTCTTGCCCTTAATAAACTTGAACAATTGTGTCGTCTATTTTGTATATGCTTTCACTTATATGTTGGGGATTAGCAGAACCATGCTGTCATGGGGAACGCTTTCAACATTGCACTTATACTTTGTACCTAGTTGATATCATGCTCTTTTGTCTATAGATGTCGTCGGTGTGAAATGAAAGGGGAGCTTGTAAGTCCATGGAGTTATGTATGTGTGTTAGAAAAACGCCTGGGCCGCTGGTCTAATCCATGCTGTCATGGTAGAAACCTCCAGCGTAACCATAATGAGCTGTCTACGAAGCATTTTTCTTATAAAAAAGAGTCAGATATTGAGAAAAAAGAGAAAAAGAAAAAAAAGAGATATGAGAAAAGAGGAAAGAGAGAAAAAGCACCATTTTCCCATGGTAAATAAGAAGATTGCTGAGATGCTCGTTGTCTGCTTTCCTTGTCATTTTGATATGGGGATTCTTCCATATCATCGGGCAAGGGTTACCCCGTTGGCGGTTCTCCATGATACACATGTACTTACTATGACAAGAACTTACCGGTAACTAAACTTGAGTAGCATGAGGAGCGACCCTCATATTCAAGGGACATGAGATTTCCAACTTATACTTCGTCAAGCGTATACACCATAGTTTGTTCACTTTAACCTTAATCACTTCAAGATGCTTATGATAGGGGCAATGAGAGCTGAAAGCTAATAAGTAGCATAATTTTTGGAAGCTCTTTATGAAAATTGAATCTCTAATTCCTTCTATGAAGGCCTTTCTTTTACTTTTATGTTGAGTCTCCACCTTCTATCTTTATGCACCTACTTTGAGAGCATAGTGACCATTCTTAGTTCTATGTGCATTGTCCCAAGACTTGTTGATTGATGCATAATTTTGATATTGCTTGTTTTAAACTATTTGTATCTAGTCACTCTTATGAACTTTGAAGGTGTCCTATGCATTTATGTTTGCTACTCTATGAGGGACAAGCTGAATACTATTATGCTATGTTTTCTTTATGTGAAACAAACAAACGTCTTGCAAAGCATTGTTATTCATGAATCTTTTGTTTGTGCCTTTTCATCTTGCATCATAGTTTCTTTGTCTTATTGCTAGAACTTTGTCTTTCATGTTATGATTGAAGTACTATGATCCCAGCTTTGAATGTTTTACAAATACTTTGATCAAGTCTTTGATGGTGCATGTCACCTCAAAAATTATTCTTTTATTTTTATCACTTACCTACTCGAGGACGAACAGGAGTTAAGCTTGGGGATGTTGATACATTGCTAACGTATCCATAATTTTTGATGTTCCATGCTTGGTTTTATCTACTTCCTTATGTTTTGTCCACACTTTGGAGTACTTTTTATACACTTTCTTAGACTAACCTATTAACAAGAGCCACAGTGCCAGCTGCCCGTTTTCTGCTGTTTTTGGTTCCAGGAAAGTTAGAAAATGAATATTCTCGGAATTGGACGGGACAAAAGCCAAAGTCAGTTTTTCACCAAGGGGGACACGAAGCCAGAATACGAGACGGAGAGGGGCCAGGGGTCCGCCACACCACCTGGCCATGCGGCCAAGCCTGGCCCGTGCCAGGGGGTGGTCTGGCCGCCTCGGGCACCCCCTCAGCCTCCCCTTTCTCCTATAAGATGCCTCCGATATAGAAACCCTAAGTACCCGATCAAAATTCCATGAAAGAGTCTGTAGCTGCCGTCATCTCCATCCCTTGATTGGGAGGGATCTGAAGCTCTTCCCTGCACCCTGCCGGAGAGGGGAATTCACCCTGGAGGCCTTCTTCATCACCATGCAAGCCTCCGGTGTGATGCGTGAGTAGTTCATCCTTGAACTATGGGTCCGTGTAGTAGCTAGATGGCTGGTTCTTCTCCTTTGTGCTTCCATGTTTAGATCTTGTGAGCTCCGTTCATGATCAAGATCATCTATTTGTAATTCCTACATGTTGTGTTTGCGGGGATCCGATGGATATTGAGATGCTATTTCAGATTGATTATTGATTCTATCATGTCTTTCTTATTTGTGATCTTGCATGCTTTCTGTTGTTAGTAGCTATCTTGGCCAAGTAGATGCTAGCAACTCCAAGAGTTAGTATTTATGCTCGATAGTGGGTTCATGCCTCTAGTAATCTGGGGAAGTGACAGAAATCTCTAAGGTACTAGATGTGATGTTGCTACTAGGGAGAAAACAACAATCCTTTGTTCATAGAACAATCGTATTGTTTACTTTACACGCAATGCGTAATGCAATTATCTGTTGCCTGCAACTTAATACTGGAGGGGGTTCGGATGATAACCTGAAGGTGGATTATTAGTCATAGATGCAGTTGGATTACAGTCTATGTATAATGTTGTAATGCCCAATCGAATCTCAAAGGAGTCAAGATGATTAGTATATGCATGTATTGCTTTCTCGATGTTTGTCAATTTCCCCGCTATAATTTGTTCACCCAACGTGTCATCTATCTTCAGGAGAGCGACCACTAGTGAACTAAGGACCCCGATCCTTTCTTTTACCATCAATCTACAACTGTTTACTGCTTTCTATTTACTTTCTACAAACTATTACTCTCTTCCATGCAATACGTTTAATCCTTTGTTTCAGCAAAACCGGCGAGATTGACAACCTCACTGTAAGTTGGGGGCAAAGTTCTGTGGTTGTGTTGTGCAGGTTTCCACGTTGTTGCTAGCGCCGGTAGTGCGCCCTGCCAAAGTCTAGCTAGCAACAGCTTGGAGGTGTTTCCTTGCTCCTACTGGATTGATAACCTTGGTTTCATAACTGAGGGAAAACTTACTGTTGTGCTCATCATACCTCCTCTTGGGGTTCCCCAACGAGCTCGTTAATACACGAGTCAGCACGGCGCTGAGCTGTGCGCTACCGACCCATACAAGGTGTGCAGCAGGGATGCTCGCGTGGGCGACGTGGGCGACGACGGAGGCGAGTCCGGGCAAGGAGGCGACGACATGGGCCGCTCAGGGGAGGCTGTTTCTAATGCCAGCTCAGGCGCAGGGGTAGGCGTGACAGGGTCGAAGGCAGGAGGCGGTGCATGCGCATGCACCATTCGATCGACATGCGCCACAGGCGACGCAGGTGGTGCATCGGGTAGGAGTTCCAAGCGAGCACCACATCTAGTTTCTACACCATGATTAGGTAACAACGCAGGCGAATATGCAACATCTACAAATTGGCCAGGCATAATAGGAGATGAATGCATAGATGGGGCTATGATAGGTGGTTTAGGCATGGCGGAAAAGGGGAAGACGTTCTCATCAAAGTCAACATCACGAGATACGTAGACATGATTTGTTGGCACATGGAGGCACTTGTAGCCTTTATGGAGAGAACTATACCCAAAGAACACAATTTTTGGACCGAAACTCAAGTTTCGATTATTATATGGATGAAGATGGGGCCAACAGGCACACCCGAATACCTTGAAAAAGGTATAGTCAGGAGTTTCATTCAAGAGAAGATCAATAGGAGTTTTCATATTAAGAACACACGCAGATAATCTATTAATAAGAAAACATGCGGTGGCAAAGGCATCACTCCAAAAGCGAAAGGGTACAAGCATGAGCAAGAAGTGTGAGGCCGGTCTCAACTATATGGTGATGTTCGCGCTCAGCGGGGCCATTTTGCTGATGTGTATGTGGGCATTATAAACGATGAGAGATCCCAAGGTTATTAAAGAAAGTGTTGAGGTTGCGATATTTGCCCCCCCAATCTGACTAAACATGAATAATTTTATTCTTGAGTAGATGTTCAACATGCAATTGAAACAGAATGAATATACCAAACACATCAGACTTGCGCTTAATAAGATAAAGTCATGTAAATCGACTATAGGCATCAATAAATCTGACATAGTAGTTGTGACCACTAACAGATGTTTGTGCTGGACCCCACACATCGGAAAAAACAAGTTCAAGAGGACTCTTGACTTCTCTAGTAGATGAAACAAATGGTAGTTGATGACTTTTGCCTTGTTGACATGCATCACACAGACATCTCTTTATTGCTAGACTCTAATGGCAGCTCATGGCGATGGAGTATGTGGCGAACGATGGGGGTGGCAGGGTGACCAAGGTGAGAGTGCCACTTTGACAGCAACACACGAACCCCACTAAAGATGGGTGGATGGATCCTCCAAATGGTACAAGCCTTGGATTAAGCGCCCACTAAGCAGAACGTCCCGGTATGCTCGGTCCTTAATAAAAAGATCAAAAGGATGAAATTCACATAGGAAATTATTATCAAGGGTGAGCTTAGGAACGGATAAAAGATTATGAGTAATCGAGGGTACCCGCAGAATGTTACGAAGGTGGAGCTGCCTAGAGGGATGACTAGTTAAAAGAGATGATTTGCCAATGTGAGAGATGGGCATACCTACACCATTGGCGGTGTGAACCTTGTTGTGCCCATAGTAGGGCTGGTAGGTGGCGAGCTTATTGAGCTCGTTCATCATGTGATCCGTGGCGTCGGTGTCCATGTACCACGCTGGATCAATGGGGTAGGACGATGTGTACCCCTGCTCGACGCGCATGTCATTGCCCTTGGCGGCGACATGGGTAGCCGGGCGGCGAGAGGGCCAAAGTCGGCCATGGCAAACTGGCGCTCGCTGCTCCTGCCGTCGTTGTCGATGCCGAGGAAGCTTTTCTGAAAGTGTCGGTGGCACTTAGAGGCGACGTGGTTTTCACGGCCACACAGTTGGCACACCCGAGCATTGTGGCCCCCACCCGAGGTCGGCATAGGGGTTGGGGCAGCCTTGCCAGCGGACAGGGATGCCGATGGGCACTAGCCGCGAGAGTCCCAATAGGCCGCTGGCTACGCGGTGATGGTGGCGGAGGCGCGATGAGCCTCGACACGCTGCTCAATGAAGAGAAGGCGTGAGTAGAGCTCGTGAGGAGGCATCAGCGGCTTGGCGTTATGGATGGCCTCCGCGAGATTGTCGTACTCGTCTTCGAGGCCCTTGATGACGAATCCGGCGAACTCCTCGTCATGAAGCGGCTGACCAATGGAGGTCAACATGTTCGCCAGTACCTTGATCTTGTTTAAGTAGGTCTTGGCGGAGGAGTCTAGCTTCTTGATGTCGACGAGATCGCTGCGAAGAGCCATCGAACGAGAGGTAGAGACCTGGGCAAAGGCATGCTCCAGGGTCGTCCAGGCGTCCATGGAGGTGACAGCAAATAGGCAGAGGCCAGTGACCCGTCGCCCATGGAACCCTGAATGGCAGAGAGGATCGCCTGGTCCTGTTGCACCCACACATGGTGTTCCAGGTTGATAGCCGGACTGTGGATGGTGGCGATGACCTGTAGAGGACACGACAGGGAACCATCGACATACCCAAGGAGGGAGCGGCTGCGGAGTAGCGGTAGTACCTTGGTGCTCTAGAATAAGTAGTTGTCCGGCGTGAGTCGGATGGTGATTAGGTTGTCGAAGTGGAACGACACGAAGGACGCGATGGCGTCGGCAACCGGGGCAGCGGGTGTCTCAGCGGCGGCAGGGGCCGTGGCCGCGGGCGGGGTGTCGAGGGCCCCCGAGGCCGCCGAGATGGCGAGTGTCGGGGACGAGCCGGTGGAGGCTGTGGGTGGCGCCGCGGCCTGGACCTTCGTCGTGGCAACGGAGAGCGCAAGTGCGAGAGACGGCGGGATCGGAGCCAAAAACATGGATCCTAGGGCGATGGTGCCAAAGAATTGGGGCACCGACGGAGCGAGATCACGAGGCAGAAGGTTGAGGAGGGTGGCAAGCGACGCGGGGATAGACCCGGAGCTAGCAGCGCCCGAGGAGGAAGCGGACATGGCAACAGTGGCGGCGACCCTAGGGTTGGGCGCGGTGGCGGCGGGTGAGGTGGGGGAGGACCAAGGTTAGGCTGATACCATGTAAAACGTAATGTTTTGGGGGAACTTGCTCAACCCTCTATGGGTGGTCTATCACATATATATATAATGGTGTACAATGGTACAATACAAGTCCTATACCAATACGGTATGGATTACACAGTTGGGCTACTATACAAAGTCTAACACCCAACAAAGAGAAGGTCGACCTTGCAAAAGGGGGCAAATGACAACGGAACAATGAAGGGAAGGAACTAGAATAGTCATGCCTCTTAGGAGGGGAACAACATCAATGACGTATTTGTCGCCCAAAAAGGGAAGAACCCTACAAAGCTTTTGCTATGGATCCTTCCACGCATCAGCGTTGACACAGCCAAAGGATCGATATGTCGTCAATTAGGACCAAGCAAAACTAGGAACACACCCAATCTTTGTTGGCTGGCCTCCCCAGACGAAGAGGCCTTCCACCCACTCCTTCGCGCTGGTGTATGGTTGGTCTTTCCGATGGCCTCTCATGTCGGCACTCATGCAACTATGTAGATACTAGAGGCCGAGGGGCTATTTTAGCTCCACTCAGTGTGTGTGGAGAGCTCTAGGGATGGAGACGACAGTGTGCCCTCAGGGAGCGGATCATGTGTTATTACCGCCTTTGTTGAGGGAGGTTTCTCCCTTCCCGTCAGCTACTTTATGCGCTAATCTCTCCTTCCATACGTCCTTCAGCTCTACCATCTTAACCCTAAAAGCATTATCCATATGGAGGGTTTCATCACATTTTGTGAGGGGTATCTTGGTATCTGGATGCACTTTCGGCTATGGTGCTCCCTTTTTAACCTTGAAAAAAGGATTGAAACAACCAAATGACTTATGCAAATGTTTATACGATTGGCACCATATTGTGCATGTCTCCGCACAAGGTTCAAGTTTTTGCGAAAATAACACACAAAATAAAAGTGAATGATTCGGTGTAAGGACAGAGTTCATTCACCCATCGATAAAATAAAATAAAATAAATAAGACATGAAACACTACAAAGAATTATAGGTTAGGGAGTTTCGGGGG
Organism: Avena sativa; assembly: GCA_916181665.1. NCBI lineage: Eukaryota > Viridiplantae > Streptophyta > Magnoliopsida > Poales > Poaceae > Avena > Avena sativa. The sequence goes on along the minus strand of OV702288.1, from coordinate 617,483,792 downwards.
TATATAAAATAATGAAGTGCAATAGAACAACTACAAGGTAAACCTCTGACATTAGCATTTCAAAATAAAAGATTGATGGGTTACATCCTTTGGTATAAACACCTGATGGTGACTCAGTTGTCTTGTGCTACCACCCCGATGCTCGATGTCGCTCTTCAATATGAATGCTAGTATAAGAATGATCCCATACTACAACTCAGCTCCTCTTTATTTTTAAGTGCCAGGACTAGTGATAGCACCAGATTCACTAGTATACCAATTCTTTGGTACTTCAAACACAACGTGATGTAGCAAGGGTGTTTTCTCCATAAGTGTGACTTAAGGGTTTATACCAAAATCTCGGAGAAATAGTAGAGATGAACTACTCCTTCCTCTTATAGCATCTTACAAAACAAGAAAGTGTTGCCATGTGTTCCCAACTCCACCAAGTGGCTGTCAAGCACAAGATTTCATATTAGAATGGAAAAAGAATGAAAAAAGTAAATATGCATCAAGTATAAGAAACTAAACTATGTATGAAAGATAAACTAAATGCAATGCAAAAGTAAAGTGTAATGGTGTTTGTAGTGGTGTAAAACGAGAGAAGTAAATGCAAAAATGATAGGCGTGATGACCCACAAGTATAGGGGGTGTACCGCAGTATTTTCAGGGGAAGTGAAACCCAATTTATTGATTCAACAAAAGGAGAGCCTAAGAATATTTATAAGCCTTAACAACTGAGTTGTCAATTCAGCTGCACCTGGAAACAATCTTGCTCACAGCAGTTTATCAGTAGCAACAGTTTTGTAGTAGCAATAGTAGAGTAATAGCAGCAGTAAAAGTAAAGACAGTAGTAACAATTGCAGTAAACAGTAGGATTAAAGCACGGTAGGCATAGGGATGGATGTACGGGCATTGCATGGACAAGACAATTCACATGGCAATAAAGACATAGGGCATTTGCAGATAAATAAGATAAAGCATCCAAGTACTAAATAATCATAGGCATGTGTTCCATATATAGTCATACATGCTCACAATGAGAACTTGCACAACATCTTTTGTCCTGCCAGCCCGTTTGCAGTGGGGCCTCAAGGGAACTACTGGCAATTAAGGTGCTCCTTTTAATAGAGCACCGGAGCAAAGCATTAACACTCCGTGAACACATGTGATCCTCACATCAAAGCCATTCCCTCCGGTTATCCCGATTGTTGTCGCTTTGGGGCCTTTGGTTCCGGACAACAATATGTGTATACAACTTCTAGGTAAGACCATAAACAATACTATCATAATGAATCAATAACATGTTCATATCTGAAATCATGGCACTCGGGCCCTAGTGACAAGCATTAAGCATAACAAGTTGCAACAAAGTCAAAAAGCACTAATAAAAGATACTAGTCACCATGCCCTAACAATCTGATGCCATTACATGAACGATCTCATCCAATCCCTACCATCCCCATAGCCTTCAACGGGGGATTACTCACTCATAGATGGGAGAAACATGGATGGTCGATGGAGAAGCGATGGTGATGATAATGGCGATGATATCCTCCAATTCCCTGTCCCAGTAGGGTGCCAGAACAGAGTTTCTGGTTCCGAATCACGGAATCTGGTGGTGGCGGCGTAGCGGAACTCTTTCTGAAAAACATCGAACCCCCCTTGGTTTTTAGGTCAAGAGGCGACTTATAGGTGAAGAGGGAGGCCGAGGGGGCAGCCGAGGCAGCCACACCACCCCCAGGCGCGGCCTGGCCTGGCCCGCGCGGCCAGGTGGTGTGGGCCCCTCGTGGCCCTACTTCGTCTCGTCTTCTGGCTCCATGAGTCTTCTGGTGAAATAGGATTTTTGGCATATTTTTCGAGATTTTTCCTGATAGTTGATTTTCTGCACAAAAACTAGACACCAAGGTAATTATGCTGAAAATAGCGTCAATCCGTGTTAGTTGTACCCAAATCACACAAGGTTAGAGGAAAAACAATAGCAAAAGTGTTCGGGAAAGTAGATACATTTTGGACGTATCAACTCCCCCCAAACTTAGCTTATTGCTTGTCCTCAAGCAATTCAGTTGAAAACTGAGTGCGATAAAAGAAACTTTCACGAACACATTTGCTTCATGAGATGTATATATTCTCAGCATATGGTCAACTACTCAGGCAATTCATAATAAAGAGTATGCAACTAAGTTTACTTAATAGTCATTGCAAGCTATGAAGAGATTCCAACTCAAAAATAATAAGTAGCATGAAACATAAACATAAGAAACATTGCAATGCTCATAACAAGGTATGATAGAGTGGTATCTCGCTTGCCTTTGATTGTAGAGCAAACATAAATGCCAAGGCACCTCTGAAGTTCAAGTGAAGACTAGAAGTAAAGATATCAAAGATACAATCATCAAAGTCATAACACAATTAATCCAGTTTTGAGACAAGCACATTACACTAAGAATGACAACTATGCTCTCAAGAAAGTGCTCATAGAATATGTGGAGACTCAACAAGGAAATGAAAAGGTTTTGAAAAGTTTGAAAGGCTTCCAAATGCTGAAAGTATGGTACTCATTAGCTTTGAGCTCTCATTGCCCCTATCATAAGCATCTTTAAATGGTTAAGGTTAAAGTGACACAACTAAGAGGATATGCTAGACAAGTTATAAGTTAAATCTCATGCCCCTTACTTACGAGTACCGAACCTCATGCTACTCAACTTCAGTCACAAGTAAGCTCTTGTCATTGTAAGTACGTATGTATCATAGAGAGCCGCCAACGGGGTACTCCTTGCACATGATACATGAGCTATCCTATAATCAAAATGACAAGGCAAGCAGACAATGAGCATCTCAGCGATCTTTTTATTTGATATTTGCATAGGTTTTTATTGAGGATGCTTCATAGAATGCTCATTATGGTTATGCTACAAGTTTCCACCATGATTAGGCATGGCTTAGGCTAGTGACCCAGGTGTTTCTCTAACACATATACAAATTCCATGATCTTACTAGTTCCCCTTTTATTTCACACCGCCGGGGTCCATAAGCAAAAGAATCATGATACAACGAGGTACAAAGTACTAGTGCAATGTTGAAAGGGCGTTCCCCATGATACATGATTCTGCTAACTTCAACTTATAAAGCGCAAGCATATACGCAACAAAGATGGACGCAATGGTTCAAGATTATTAAGTGCAAGAAAGTAAAGTGTGCCATCAAGTTCGTGAGAGCTTTACTAACTAACTTTCTCATAACAAGAAAACATTTTATTCGGAAGAAAACAAGGCATACTAAATATGCACGGAATAGCAAATGATGCTAATAGGTAGGTATGGTGGACACTTTTGGCAATATTGGTTTTGGGGAATTGGAAACACGAGTAGAGCTCATACTCAGTGCAAGTGAAGGCTAACAATAGTAAGGGAGCGACAAACGAGAGAGCAATAACTGTCATAATCATGCTTGCAACAAAACAAGACTAATCATGGCATGAAAGTGATTCAAGACCCCTGAGGCAAAATAATTCATCGAGGCTTAACTGATTATTGTTTCAGTCATATGCATGCGTGAACATGTGCCAAGTCAATTCAAATAAAACATTCAGAGGAGGATACCATAGTGTCATACCAAGTTATGAATAGAGCAATGCAAGCAAACATTCATACGACATGCTACAAACTATTAGCGAGTTGGAGCTAATCATAAGAAAGCAAGAACTACTAAGCATCCATAAATAACATACACCCTACATGAACAGACTAAGCATGCCCACAATGATGAGTATATGTACAAAAATGAAAAAAATAGAGTTCGTTACCAGCCTCTTACCACACCTCAAGTTGTCATTAATCCTCATTATTGCCCTTCACTTGTGTAGCTTGGATAATAACATGAAACCAAATTCCACTGAGGACTGCTGAACCCTGCAACAAACTTCACAAAACCAAAGAAGAACAACAAATATTTTTGGTGTTTTCAATTTTTAAAAGCAAGAACCAAAAGGAAGAATAATCAAAGCAAAATCTTTTTGGGTTTTTTGAATAGTTCAAACAAAGAAAAAAGGAAAAAGGAAAAAGGAAACCAAGGCAAAAATAAGAAGAAGCAAACAAAGAGAAACAACGGAAATATTTTTGGTCTTTTTGTGTTTTAGAAAACAAAAGCAAAGAAAGAATGAAGACTAAAAAGAGAGCGAAGCATGGATATACAAAGTACCGACTAAACATGATATGGAGATGAGTGTGATGTCGGTGTACCTCCCCCAAGCTTAGGCTTTTGGCCTAAGTGGTTATCAACCCCAACTCGGGTAAGGGTTCCAAGCAGGCAGGTCATTGTAAGAATGATCGGGGTTAGGCCCTTGGGAAGAAGAAGAAGCTCCCCAATCATAGGTAGGCTGCTGATATGAAGACTCCCCCTCATTCGAGGGCTGGACCAAATCATCTGTAACCTCCCTTCTAGTATCCTGCTCTTGTTGGGAGAGCTCTCCCAGTTACGTATCAAGTTCTTCCTCAGTGAGTGACCATCCTACCCTGGTATCAAGGTTAAACAAAATAGGTGCAGGCAAAAGAACAAATCGCTTGGACTTACTCCTTCTCCAACCAGCCTTGAGAAAGGTTATTTCATAAGACAAATCACTCAAATTAGCCCAAGAAGAAACAAATTTATGCTGTATCATGGAATTAAGGTCAAGCCTTTCTATGGGAAATTGTAAGTCTAGATGATGAGGCACTACACCATGCAAAGCTAATAAACGAGAGGCGATGAGGCCTCCACAATTTCCACCTTTCTCGCAGTTAGCAGCAAGACGGAAAGCTATCAATGCACCCAAGTTATAAGTCCTATCTCGTTTTAAAGCAGCTGAGATGAATGCTAGATCATAGGAGGATAACTTATTAGCAGTTTTCCTAGCGAGAACACACTTGGCAATAAAGTAAGCAAAGTAGCGAATAGACGGGAGATGAATGTTATGGATTTTCCCGGTCTCCTTTGAGAAGCTGCTCCCCTGGAAAATCTCCGCATACAAGTCCATGAGTGGTGCAGGTCGCTCTTTAATCCTTCCACACGATCCCCACTAAGGTACCTTAATAGCTGCACAAAAGTCATCAAGAGGAAGGTCGACAACTATATTGTAAATTTTGTAGTGAACCATGGGGTTAGGCAAAGAGCAACTAAATCGAAAGTCCTGCACTATAGACATAGTTAGTTTCACAAATTGACTAGGTTCATCTTCCACAAAGTGCTCTAATCCTGCATTAGCAACTAAAGTATGGAAGTCCTGGGAAATTCCTGCAGCCCTCATGAATTCGGAGCATGGATAGATGGAAGGAAAAACTTCCTCCTCTCGGTGAACCTTCATAACCACAGGCACCCTCAGTTCATGTTGGTTGAGTTGATGCTCATTCATCTTCTATTCTGAAATTTAAACATCCATTAAACAAGTGATTGCAAAGTGAATACATAATGAAGAGAACTACTCATAGGGACTTGTAAGAGGCCTAAACATGCATCAAAACAATATATCTAAGCATTGAACAAGCTTACAAGCTCTCATAACCTATCACCTACAGCAGCAAAATACTAAAGATATAAACCACTAAACACAAATCTACTTGGACAAGCGGAGGAGTCACATACCGGAGAACAAATGCTCCAAATTTCAGCAGCAAAGATGGGCTGAGCAAGGAGATCGAAAAATCATGGGCAGGAGCAGCAAGAACGCGATTTCGAGCAAAGAACTGATGTTTTCTCGGGAGAGAGAAACAAGTGGGAAGTGAGAGAGTGAGTGGAGGGCCAGGGGTGGCCCACACCATGGCCAGGCGCGCCACTAGGCTAGCCACGCCACCAGGTGGTGTGCCTACCTGGTGGGCCCCCTGGTACTCTCCAGGCACTTCTCTGCCCCTTTTTTCACGTACAAATTTAATATGAATTTTCTGGAATTTTTCGAGACACTTTATTTTTGAGCAATTTTCAGGTATAGATGAATGATTTTCTGACAGAAAGATGTTTTTGGAAAGATGCAATGACAAAACAAAACAACAACTTCAGAAGTTCTAAGACACTCTAACAAGCAAGCAACTAGCAACAGAAAAGTAAACTAAGCGAAAGCAAAAACTAAAATGGATAAAATGAAAGTAAGCGAGGATAATCATGGTGAAAACATTGTTTTGTTCATTAAAATCCCTTCGTTAACAAGGTCGATTAGGTCTTGTTACCAAAACAATTTTAGATGAAACAAAACTTTGCATACCACTTATGATTATGTTACCTCAACCATGATAGCAATGGTCCCAATCATAATAGTTTCGTATTTTTCTCTTGGTATGGGACAATATATTTCTCCAACTTGAATGCCTCAACATGTTCAATTGAATTTAAGCCATAAGTCCTATCAATCTTCTTGGGGAAATAGACAGTATGCTCCTTGTCATTAACATTAAAAGTCACCTTTCCTTGATTACAATTAATAACAGCTCCTACAGTATTAAGAAAAGGTCTCCCAAGAATAATAGACATATTATCATCTTCAGGCATTTCAAGCACAACAAAATCAGTTAATATCAAGCAGTTATGATCCACTTGAACATGTACATCCTCACATATACCAACAGGAATAGTAGTAGATTTATCAGCCATTTGCAACGATATATCAGTTGATATTAGTTTTTCCAGTTGAAGTCTCTTGTAGAGAGAAAAAGGCATAACACTAACTCCTGCTCCCAAATCACACAAAGCAGTTCTAACATAACTATTTTTAATAGAGCAAGGAATAGTTGGAATCCCTGGGTCTCCAAGTTTCTTTGGAACCTTACCATTAAAGGAATAGTTAGAAAGAAAAGTAGAAATTTCTTCATTAGGGATCTTCCTTTTATTCGAGACAATATCCTTCATATACTTTGAATAAGGAGGCAATTTAATAGCATCAGTCAAAGGAATTTGCAAGAATAAAGGTTTCATCCACTCACAAAACTTATTATAATGTTCATCTTCCTTTGACTTGTGTTTCTTATCACGGAAAGGCATAGGTTTTTTGGACCCAAGGCTCTCTTTCACTACCATGTTTCTTAGCAACAAAATATTCTTTAGTGTATTTAGTATTCTTAGTGTGCCTTTCGGGTTCTTCTTCAACTTTTTCTTTATCAGGAGCATCATTTTCTTCATTACCACTTTCAGTTTCAGCATCAGAGACAGATATACTATTGGGATCTTTAGCAGGTTCAGAGGGTTCTACAATAGTTTTATGTTTCTTTTTTATTTTCTTAGGAGTAGTACCACTATTTTCAGCTTGTTGAGAATCCTGCTCAATTCTTTTAGGATGCCCCTCAGGATATAGAGGATCCTGGGTGTCAGCACCACTTCTAGTTCTAATTTCATAAGCATGTTTTTTCTTTAGCAGCATTAACTAGCAAGTCTTTTTGTACTTTAATAAGCTGATCAATTTGAGTTTGAACCATTTGAAAATGTTTAAAAAGCATTTTAACATCATTAGAGGTTCTTTCCACAATATCCTTCAACTCAACAATAGCTCTTGTGTTTTCCATTAGATGATTTTGCACCCTTTTATTAAAATTATCTTGCTTAACAATAAAAACATCAAATTCTTCTAAGCATTGATCAGGAGGTTTAGAGTAAGGAATATCACCTTCATCAAAATGTTGGAGAGAGTGTACCTCAATAGTGGATGAGTGGGGAATTGGCTTACATAATTCTTCTATAGGAGGTACATTCCTGACATCAGCAGCTTTAATTCCCTTCTCCTTAAGACATTTCTTAGCTTCCTTCGTCACTTCATCATTTAGTTCAATAACTCCCCTCTTCTTCGATGTTGCTATAGGTGCAGGTATAGCTAGTTCAGGTATAATTGTTTCAGGTATAGCTGGTTCAGGAGGAGTCCAGTCTTCATAATTCTTGCTTATTTTAGCCATTAATTCCCCAGCTTCCTTGGGAGTCCTATTCCTGAAAACACAATCAACACAACTATCCAGGTATGTCCTAGATTCTTCAGTTAGTCCATTATAAAATATATCAAGGAGCTCATTCTTAGGAAATGGACATCCAACCTGTGCATGAATCAAAGCACAAAACCTTGCCCATGATTCAGGAAATATCTCTTTTTCTCCCTGTTTAAAATCAAAAAGTTCCTGCAAAATAGCATGTCTAGCACAAGGAGGAAAATACTTCTGCAGGAAAGTACTAATCAAGCAATCAGGGCTATCAATAGATCTAGGAGGTAAATTATTAAACCAAGTTTTAGCTTCTCCTTTTAGTGAAAAAGGGAAAATTTTAGCAACAAAGTAGGTGCGCATCTTAATATCATCAGAAAACAGGCCACTCATGGTAGAAATCTCAGTCATATGTGCTACCGCACTTTCATTCTTACTCCCACAAAAACTTTCTTTCTCAACAGTAGATATGTAAGAAAGATCAAGAGAGAAATCATAATCCTTATCTTTAATGTTTATGGGAGATGCAGCAAACTTAGCATTAGGAGACAATTTGGGTTTTATAGTATGCCTCTCAAGGAGACTCTTGATAGCACTCCTATCATGGGTGTTTTGACATTCTATAATAAATTCTTCGGTCATCTCAATATAACCGTCTTCAATATCATAACTCTCTCTAGACTCAGGAGAACTGATAGGTGTAGTAGTGTCTTCATTAGGAGTTTCAGTATTTCCAGCTATAGTTCTAGCAATCGTAGCATCTAGGAAATGACCTAATGAACCACTTATCAAGCACAGTAGAAGCAGCATTGTAAGTATCAGAAGTTTCAGATTCAGCAGTAGTAGCAGTGTGTGTAGCATGTGTATGTGGGGGTGTAAGGAGCTTACTCATAACAGATGGTGAATCAAGAGAAATAGAGGTGTTTAGAACCGTACCTCTTCTTGTAGTGGATGGTAGGAACCTTGCCATCACGAGACTTACCCATGATGGATGGATGGCAACGAACAATAGTGATTCCAAGTGAACTTGATAAATAAAGCTATGCTCCCCGGCAACGGCGCCAGAAAATAGTCTTGATGACCCATAAGTATAGGGGGTGTATCACAGTATTTTCGAGGGAAGTGAAACCCAATTTATTGATTTGACACAAGGGGAGCCAAAGAATATTTATAAGCCTTAACAACTGAGTTGTCAATTCAGCTACACCTACAAACAATCTTGCTCACAGCAGTTTATCAGTAGCAGCAGTTTTGTAGTAGCAATAGTAGAGTAATAGAAGTAGTAGAAGTAAAGACAGTAGTAATAATTGCAGTAAACAATAGGATTAAAGCGCGGTAGGCATAGGGATGGATGGACGGGCGTTGCATGGACAAGACAATTCACATGGCAATAAAGACGTAGGGCATTTGCAGATAAATAAGATAAAGCATCCAAGTACTAAATAATCATAGGCATGTGTTCCATATATAGTCATACGTGCTCACAATGAGAAGTTGCACAACATCTTTTGTCCTGCCAGCCCATTTGACGCGGGGCCTCAAGGGAACTACTGGCAATTAAGGTGCTCTTTTTAATAAAGCACTGGAGCAAAGAATTAACACTCCGTGAACACATGTGATCCTCACATCAAAGCCATTCCCTCCGGTTATCCCGATTGTTGTCGCTTCGGGGCCTTTGGTTCCGGACAACAATATGCGTATACAACTTGCAGGTAAGACCATAAACAATACTATCATAATGAATCGATAACATGTTCAGATCTGAAATCATGGTACTCGGGCCCTAGTGACAAGCATTAAGCATAACATGTTGTAACAAAGTCAAAAAACACTAATAAAAGATACTAGACACCATGCCCTAACAATCTGATGCCATTACATGAATGATCTCATCCAATCCCTACCATCCCCATAGCCTACAGCGGGGGATTACTCACTCATAGATGGGGGAAACATGGATGGTCGATGGAGAAGCGATGGTGATGATGATGGCGATGATCTCCTCCAATTCCCTGTCTCGCTAGGGTGCCGGAACGGAGTTTCTGGTTCCAAATCACGGAATCTGGTGGCGGCGGCGCAGCGGAACTCTTTCTGGAAAAACATCGAACCCCTCTTGGTTTTTAGGTCAAGAGGTGACTTATAGGCGAAGAGGGAGGCCGAGGGGGCAGCCGAGGCAGCCACACCACCCCCAGGCGCGGCCTGGCCTGGCCCACATGGCCAGGTGGTGTGGGCCCCTCGTGGCCCTACTCCGTCTCGTCTTCTGGCTCTGTGAGTCTTCTGGTGAAATAGGATTTTTGGTATATTTTCCGGGATTTTTCCTGATAGTTGATTTTCTGCACAAAAACTAGACACCAAGGTTATTCTACTGAAAACAGCGTCAGTCTATGTTAGTTGTACCCAAATCACACAAGTTTTGAGGAAAAACAATAGCAAAAGTGTTCGAGAAAGTAGATACATTTTGGACGTATCAAGGCGTTTTTGTATTTTCAGATAAATGATTGTTGAAAATAAAAGGACTTATAAATGCAAGTAAAAGGTGTTTCTTATGATAAAAATGGACCAGAGTTTGTAGATTCACTTGTCTACTCTCTCATAAACATGGTGGACTCAAAACAGTTTCAAAGAAGGTATAATATTGTTGAAACTTCATAATGTGTTTGATTAACATTCATATGGACATAACATCCTATGGTTGAGATGATACAACACATCCCACTAATACTAACATGGGGTCTCCGCATAATATCGGCGGCAACCTTCGCCATCAATACCAACATGACGACAACCTGACTGACGGGACACCGTCTGAGTTCCCATGCTGGCATTGATGGCGAAGGTGCGCATTCGCACGGGCAGGGGCTACTTAAGCCGCCCTCTGCACCCATTGGTGCCGCACTTCCCACCTCTCGCCCATCACCAGATACACCCCTCCCGGCGCCGCCGTCACCACCTCCAACGATGAAGATGTTGGGCTGGATGAAGAAGGCCAAGAATGACCACGAGGCGAGAGGATCTAGCTCAAACCGCTGGCGTAGGCAGGGGGCTCCCGTCCCTGTTGGTCTACCGGACTTCCTTCGCGGCGTCTTGCCACCGCCACCGTGGCCCCATGACTTCTCCCACCACCCCGCCGTGCGCCAGGTGGAGGATCCCTCCGCGATCACTGCTACTTCCGCCTGATAGAGTGCGAGCGATGATGGAGGGAGGGAGCAGGCATCGCCCACCATGATGTCTCCCTCCCCATGGGCTGGCACCTCAACCGGGAGCGGGTTCCGGTGCTGCCCATGCCCAAGGAGGGCAAAGGGCTGGAGGAGGAGATCCGCCACTGCATCTGCAAGCTCCCGCCGGTGGGAGTGCAGCTACGAGAGCTAGGACTTCTAGAAATAATTCCTGGCCTAGGAGCACCTGGTGTGGCACGCGAGCACCTTCCGCAGTAAGTTCCAACTGTGGGAGGTATACGACGTCCCCGCCTTCAACCCGACGATGATGGCATCATCAACCACTCCGACGATGAGCTCGACATCGATGATGACGCCATCATTGTCAAGGAGGAGGAGGTGGACATTGTCGTAACCGCCACCACGCACCTGTCTCTAGAGTACCAGGAGCTCCTAGCGTGGGGCTATGATGCGGACGCCTTCATCGAGCAGGGCATTGCGGCCAGCGCGCAGGACGAGGACGCCTTGTGAGTCGGCTTCCAAGAGGTTGGCCAGCCCACCGGCCTGGTGGCGCAGGCAAACACAGAGCTGCCTCCAGCGACGGCACTGCCGGGGCATCACGCCGGAGGAGGGGATGGAGCTAGCGCATGTCCACCTCCGCATCGCATCACCGACAGCGTGTCCTGGGTAGGTGATTGACCCGCCCGTGCCCTGCCACCGGCCAACCTCTGAACGCCGCCGGAGTACATATACCTCGACCCCTATATGGACGCGACGATGCTGGCGGCGAATATCAATAGTTAGGACTAGTTTAAATTATGTCTTTTTATATTTTGAATGTAAATTTCATATGAACTTTGCTAGATTTAGCACGTTATTATCTCTATTTGATTTTTTTTTAAATCGTCATCGTCCTGTTGGCCAGGACGAACAGGTTGGTCGCGCCGCTGGGTGTGATTGGCCGGATAGGCCGGACCACGACCTAAATCCTCCGTGGCCTAACCCAAACAGACAGAAACAGACATTTTGGATAGCCAGTTTGGGTCAGCCCGGTGGAGACGCGTTAAGAACTGGACCACAACCGGACATAGATCCAACTATGGCAACCCCTAATCGCTATGGCCACACAAATCGACAACAAGAAAAAAAATCAAGCAAAACATAGAAGAGGATGACACATGGGATCCACGCACGCATCAGCACCACGTGGCCACCCACATCAGCGCTACGCAGGACGGCCACACCACAGGAAAAGGATAGAGAGCACCGAGAATGCACACAAGAATAATACAAAGCAACCAATAAACCACATGTCGTCGCCTAAAAAATCAGGAAGGCTGGCCAAAAATCCCACAAAAGGAGCATCTTGCTGGTTTAGGATCTTTAGATATGTAGAGAGAGGTGAGGGAGTGAGACCTAGCTTAGCTATAGAGAAGAGAGTGGTTGTGCTACTTCCCACCGTTATTATCCTCGTCTAGCTGTATACGGTGCATGCATGCGTTGTCAAATCTTCTACTACTAAGGAAAAATAAAGTTTGTGTGTTGTTGAATGTCACGTCGATCGTCGATCGATCGGCTCGGCCGGCCGCAGGCCACTTGTTCCGCGACCTATGCAAACGCCATGCATGTCAGGGAGAGCGGAGCTAGCTAGCTTGTTGTACGTCAAATCACCTGCTAGATGCGTGCGGCGATCAAGTCAATCAAGATTCTACTTCATGTACATCTGCATACATTCGGTAGCTCACCTCGATCCATCGATAGATCCAATAGGTCGGTAGATCAATCGATCACGCGCCCTCAACTTTTAAGACGATCGAGCGCGCCAGGCAAGTTAATATAAGACGAAGACGTTGCTAGTGCAACACCTCATATTGATCAATCGATCGATCCAGTAGGGTAGGCAAGTAAGTAGGTAGCTTGGACCTTGGAGGATGTACAGAATAAGATCAGGTCTTGATACGTCCATAACGTATCTATAATTTTTGATGGTTTATTGCTAATAATATGCTTTTGATACTCCTTTTCATATAAAGTTTATGATTTATTTGAACTAACCTACTAATAGTTGTAAAAGAGCACAATGTTCTTGTTTTACACTTTAATGTGTAGGAATTACCAAGAATACAGGTGGAAACCTTGTTGGAGTCAAATTAGGATTTTCCAGAAATCTGTCCCAGAACTCTTTTTTAAGATAGTCATGTTTCGGGTCGAAGACAGCGTCAAATGGAAAACTCTTCAACTACAAAGTTGTTGGAAATTTCGCTATAAACGTTCTGGACATAAAATTTAGTTGATTCCGAGCCCGGATGGGCCTGATAGGCCCGATTTACTACAGCTCAAGATGGGGTGACGGGAATCCGAAAAGCTATATAAAGGGAGGAATCCTAATTCGTGGGAGACACCTCCACCCACGAATTTGCAGCCACCAAATCCACGTTTTTGCCTCCCCCATGGATCCCATCTCCATGGGGAAGGGCTCCCAAGAAGCCATGAATGAAGGGTGCTAAGGGGCGGTGCTCCCCTGTGATACCGGTGGCGGGAAAGGAGTCCTCCGCGCCGCCGCTGCCTCTTCACCATCTTCACCGCCATCTTCATTGACTCCACCGCCATCTCCATCGCCGTTGCTGACTCCCATGATGAGAAGGGAGTAGTTCTCCCTCGAGGCTAAGGGTTCTACCAATAGCTATGTGTTCATCTCTCTCTCTCTATGCATGATCAAATTGTGCTCATGAGCTTTGTAATCAAGTAGATCTACCTTTCTACTCAAGTGTTTTAATAGATCTCTGATCTCTCCATGTGTGTGAAAGTGACAGCGTGCACACCATGGTGGCACTTAGGCTAGAGATTACAATTACTTGTTATAAGTTATATTTGGAGTTGGATGTCTCTATGAAATTGTGGTGTTTGTTGAAACCATCTAGTGCTCAAGGTGACAGTGTGGGGTTATCTAGATGGGGAAAGCAAACTTTGAGGTGTGCTGTTATAGCCCTATCATAGATTAGAGTGTCCAACCAGAGAGTAGATCAAAGTAGTATCATAAAGAGAAGATATTTATATGAGAGTGTTCACTACTGAAAGTATGATCCCTAGGCCTTGTTTCTAAACATTGAAACACCATTTGCAACTAGATTTGTTACATGTTTGCTTGCTTCCATATTTATTTCAGTTTGCCTTTAGTCTCTTCCACGCCATCAAGCTATTTTTTGGCACCATTGTCTTTTATCCATACCACTTGTATTTCACTATCTCTTCGCCGAACTAGTGCACCTATACACCTGACAAATGTATTGGGTATGTTGGGGACACAAGAGACTTCTTGTATCTTGATTGCAGGGTTGCTTGAGAGGGATACCTTTGACCACTTCCTCCCTGAGTTCGTTAAACCTTGGGTAATCCACTTAAGGGAAACTTGCTGCTGTTCTACAAACCTCTACACTTGGAGGCCCAACAACTGTCTACAAGATTAGAAGTGCATAGACATCAAGCTATTTTCTGGCGCCGTTGCCGGGGAGGTAAGGTAAAAGGTACTCACATCCTCCGGTATGAGTGCTCGAAGTTATTTCCTTTAGATTATGCAATTTTGTCTTTTTGTTTCTTGTTTTCACTAGTTAGGCTTAATAGAAAACAACAACAAAATTAGAGAGCTTTATAGTATTTATCTTGAGTTAGGACATGAAGTGTTTGAAGAGAAAATTAAAAAACCTATGGAACTTTATTTGCATGCTAATAGCAATGTTGTTAGTATGAATTATTCGAACACCATTATTGCTAATGCTATGAAAAAGTCTAAGCTTGGGGAAGCTATTTTTTATGAAAATGATCTTTTTAGTTCCCCAGCTTTGGAAGATAGCTACTCTATTACTTATGATGATACCAAACCTCTAATATATGATGATTACAATAATGAATATGATATTTTTAGTCCACCTACTATTGAAGAGAAAATTAATGATTACAATATGCCTCCTATATTTGATGATTATGGTGATGATAATAATAATGATAGCAATTTTGTTGAATTTGCTCCCACCACAATTAATAAGAATGACTATGCTTATGTGGAGAGTAATAATCATTTTATGCATGTGGATCATGATAAGGATGTTTTATGTGATAGTTATATTGTTAATTTTATTCATGATGCTACTGAAAGTTATTATGAGAGAGAGAAACATGGTTTATGCATCTCAATAATATTAAGTTTCCCCTCTTTACGTTGAAAGTCTTGAAGTTGCACTTGTTTTGCTTTACTATGCTTGTTGCTTTGTGCTTTCATGAATTATTTCTTTACAAGATTCCTATGCATAGGAAGTGGGTTAGACTTAAATGTGCTTTGAATTTGCTTCTTGGTGCTCTCTTTTACTTCAATTCATATTTCTTATGTGAGCATCATTGAAATTATCATGCCTAACTTAAAGGCATTAAATAAAAGTACTTATTGGGAGATAACCCAAAAGTTTCAGTTGAGTCTTGGAAGTTATTACCTCTGTAATAACCTCTCCTTATCCTTTTTGTGTGGTTTTTGTGCCAAGAGTAACCTCTAATGAGAGACAAGTAATGCTTGGGAAAATTGTTGTCTCGAAACAGATTTTTGTGCTTCGCTGTAAAAATTCATGTAAAATCTCTGTACGTCGCTTTGAGCTATGATTTTTTGTGCTTCTGCTCTAGGTTGTTATCCAACTTTCGTTAGTCCAACACTTTTCGATTTGAGCGAAAGAAGGTCTTCGAAAAAATTGGTTTTTACCTGCTGGTCTGTTTTGACAGATTTCTGCCATTATCTGCATTTGCTTCTTGTTGATTCCTTTTTGGGTTCTTTTTGGGGAATTGAGCTTTTTGAGGAAAGTGCTACAGTAGTTTGTGTTTTAATGGAAGTTTTATTGGTGTTGAAACTGAACCCAAAGACTTATTATCTTGAGTGCACTAATGTTGCTAATAAAGATTGTGTGAAGTTTTGTATGAAGGAAAAATTTCAGGTGTAGGGAAAGAATGATATAATGAGATGAAGAATGGACAAAATCTCAAGCTTGGGGATGCCACCCGGTGTCACCCCAAGAAATATTCAAGAGGTACAAGCGTCAAAGCTTGGGGATGCCCAAGGTATCCCCTTCTTCATCAATAAAAATCTCAGGTCTTTCTAGACACTTCATTTTTATTGTTTCATGCAGAGTTGTGTTGTTCTTGGAGCGTCTTTATTTTCGTTTTTGGTTTTCATTTGCTTAGTTTGCTTGAATGAATTGGTTGGACCCCCTCATTCATACATTAGTTTTCAAATAAGATTGGTTTGGATTGGAAAAAGAGTAGGAAAGTTCATGCTTAAGTGGTAAAAAGGAGCTTGTTTTTGACTGTGACTTAGACTTTCTCATGTCATGCTTGGTATTGTTTTGGATTTATGCTTAGTGATTTTTGCTGTAGCATGACATGTTATAAAAAATTGAGATTTCTTAATGTGCCTTAAAAGAATCATGCGTTGTTTTAGCATATTAAAGCATAGTATTGTGGTATTCCCCTTTGATGCTTTATTTGGGTTTACTTGGCGCATGCTCACACCATGTTAAGACTATACCAAGTCACCATAGCCTCTATGATCATTTAGTTTTCGACTTGTGTAATATCACTTTATGCTTTAATTAATGATGTTTTGTCGCTTTGCATGATTATGGCCATTATTGCTCTCTTAGTTGGCCGCTCCTAGTCTTTTTCTAGCCTCCATAACCAAGTGTGAGTTCCACTCATGCATCCAACTCCAAATAAAACCAAGTTATTTCAAAGAGTCCACCATACCTACCTATTAGCATTTGCTATTCCAAGTATATTCATGTTTTTATCTACCTTCCGAATTAAACTTGTTATGTGCAAACTAGTGATTAAAGCTCTCACGAACTTGATGGCACACTTTACTTTCTTGCACTTAATAAACTTGAACCATTATGTCCATCTTTGTTGCATATATGCTTGCGCTTTATAAGTTGAAGTTAGCAGAACCATGTATCATGGGGAACGCTTTCAACATTGCACTTATATTCCGTTGATATCATGATTCTTTTGCTTATGGATCCCGGCAGTGTGAAATAAGAGGGGAACTTGTAAGATCATGGAGTTTGTATGTGTGTTAAAGAAACGCCTGGGCCGCTAGCCTAAGCCATGCCTAATCATGGTGGAAACTTGCAGCATAACCATAATGAGCACTCTATGAAGCATCCTCAATAAAAACCTATGCAAATAGCAAATAAAAAGATCGCTGAGATGCTCATTGTCTGCTTTCCTTGTCATTTTGATTATGGGATAGCTCTTGTATCATGTGCAAGGGGTACCCCGTTAGCGGTTCTCTATGATATATATGTACTTATAATGACAAGAGCTTACTTGTGACTAAAGTTGAGTAGCATGAGGTTCGGTACTCGTAAGTAAGGGGCATGAGATTTCAACTTATAACTTGTCAAGCATATCCTCTTAGTTGTGTCACTTTAACCTTAAGCACTTCAAGATGCTTATGATAGGGGCAATGAGAGTTGAAAGCTAATAAGTACCATAATTTTTGGAAGCTCTTTATGAGACTTGTATCCCTGCTTCCTTCTATCAAGACCTTTCTTTTACTTTTATGTTGAGTCTCCATCTTCTAGCTTTATGCACCTATTGAGAGAGCATAGTTTAATGTACATTGTACCAAAACTTGTTGATTGATTCATAACTTTGATATTGCGTGTTCTTAAACCATTTGTATCTAGTCACCTTTATGAACTTTGAAGGTGTCCTATGCATTTATGTTTTGCTACACTATGAGGGACAAGATGAATACCACTCTTATTATGTTTTCTATATGTGAAACAAACAAACATCTTTCAATGCATTGTTATTCATGATCTTTTGTTTATACTTTTTCATGTTACAACATAGTTGCTATGTTTTATTGTTAGAACTCTATCTTTCATGTTCATGTTTAGAGTACCTTGATCCCAGCTAACAATGCTTTTACAATAATGATGATCACGATTGTGTTGGCTGCGTGTCACCTTAAAAATTATATTGTTTTTATCGTTTACCTACTCGAGGACGAGCAGAAACTAAGCTTGGGGATGTTGATACGTCCATAACGTATCTATAATTTTTGATGGTTTTATGCTAATAATATGCTTTTGATACTCCTTTTTATATAAAGTTTATGATTTATTTAGACTAACCTACTAATAGTTGGAAAAGTGCACAATGTTCTTATTTTATACTTTAATGTGTAGGAATTACCAAGAATACAAGTGAAAACCTTGTTGGAGTCAAATTGGGATTTTCCAGAAATCTGTCTCAGAACTCTTTTTTAAGATGGTCACGTTTCGGGTCGAATATGGCGCCAAACGGAAAACTCTTCAACTACAAAGTTGTTGGAAATTTCACGATAAACGTTCTAGACATAAAATTTAGCTGATTTCGAGTCCGGATGGGCCCGATAGGCCCAATTTACTGCAGCCCAAGATGGGGTGACGGGAATCTGAGAAGCTATATAAAGGGAGGAAACCTAATTCGTGGGAGACACCTCCACCCACGAATTTGCAGCCACCAAAGCCAGGTTTTCCCTCCCCCATGGATCCCATGTCCATGGGGAAGGGCTTCCAAGAAGCCATGAAGGAAGGGTGCTAAGGGGCGGTGCTCCCCTGTGATACCGGCAGCGGGGAAAGAGTCCTCCGCGCCGCCGCCTCTTCACCATCTTCACCACCATCTCCATCGACTCCACCACCATCTCTATCGCCGTTGCTGACTCCCATGATGAGGAGGGAATAGTTCTCCCTCGAGGCTAAGGGTTCTACCGGTAGCTATGTGTTCATCTCTCTCTCTATGCATGATCAAATTATGATCATGTTTGTAATCAAGTAGATCTACCTTGCTACTCAAGTGCTTTAATAGATCTCCGCTCTCCCCATGTGTGTGAAAGTGATACCTTTGACCATTTCCTCCCTAAGTTCGATAAACCTTGAATAATCCACTTAAGAGAAACTTGCTGCTGTTCTATAAACCTCTGCACTTGAAGGCCTAACAACTGTCTACAAGAATAGAAGTACGTAGACATCAGGCCTCTGCTGCCATCACACGACCTACATACTACTATTCCTAGGTAAAAAAATGGCATCAAATTTAAACATACGTACTAGTGATACAAACATAGGGCTACGAAGTGGTAGTAAATAATTTTGCAAGTGCCACGTTCTTCCCAGCTCTATATAAATAGAGTCTTGCCTCTTCTCCTTGGTTCACAACACCAGCTAGCCACTTCAGCTCTCTACTTGTTCCCTTCATACATGTTTCAGAGACTATTTTTATTTTTTATTAATTCAGTGTCTAATATATTTACTCATCTACTTATTTTTTGCACAAACCTATGTACACAATCAGCAATTGGTAAAATAAGTACGATATTGATCAATAGAAATAAGTGGTTTTAAATGTCTTCACCGCGATTTCAAAGACCATGAATCTATTAAATATACAGGTTACTTAATTTTCTATTACATTATAATAATATTTTTTATGGAATACTAATATTTTGAAGTCTTTTTTTACGTAGTGGTAACTAACGGATCCAACACGCACATCAGTATCTCAGCGACGGTGCTGATGCAGCGGCACCACCTTCTGCATCTGCTTCAAGTCCAGTCACTACGTCAAAAACATCATGGTACCCGAGGGAAAGATCAACCTTGTCGTCTCCGGTGACGACAAGGACACTACCTTTATCAACGGTAACAGAAGCTACCCCGACTGGCCAATGCTGGATACGACCACTTTTGGTACATCCACTTCAACCAATGCATCGATCAATCAGCTGTGCACTTGTGGATGCGCATGCCTAGCTTACTTACTCCTCCTAATACTAATCCCCGAATGCATGCATGTACTTGCAGTCGTGCTCGCTGACTTCTTCACCTCACGGACATGTTCGTGGACAACTTGACAGTCCCTCTCAAGGAGCATGCGGTGTCCCTGCACTTGCAGTCCCACCAAGCCATCATGTACCGGTACCGGCTACCGGCTACCAAGATACGTTCTCTACGCGAGGCGTGCTTCAGACCACCTTCCTTCCAGGGCCGTCCAAACAAAAAATGGGTCTAGGATAGATAAAAGTAATATGTTTTATACTAAACTATTATACTTACAAGATTTAGAGGTGCGTCTTGGCGCACGATCCCGTTAAATTTGAGCCGATTTAGCGATATAGTTAAATGAAAAATAATACTCAAATTTTATAGGCGATTTTAAATGAGATTATAATTTAATGGCAATATGCAAAATTAAGCAAGAGTGGTATTAGTCGGCCAAGAGAAGACAACAAAAACATGAAGATAGGAGAGTGGAGGCATGCACTATACTCCCTCCATCCCAAAATATAAGGCGCCTAATGATTAGTCCAAAGTCAACATTTTCTAAGTTTGATCAAGTTTATACACAAAATATAAACATTTACAATACTGAATCAGTATCAATAGATTCGTCATAAAGTATATTTCACTAATGTATCCATTTGATATAGATATTTTTTTCTAAATATTTGATCAAAGTTAGTAAGATTTGACTTTTGACGAATCCTTAGGTGCTTTATATTTTGGGAAGGAGGGAGTATATAATTAGCCAGAGTAGAGATTTATATAGTACAATAAGTAAATGGTTCTGACTTCTAAGGTAATGTTGCAACACACACACACAAGGATTCCATCCAGGTGTACAGCGAGTGTCCCACGCAATTTAGGGCAAGAGAGGCCAATAATATAGGAAAATACTAAAGACCCCAGGGCTCTAATTGTTCTACCAGCTGTGGCCATGAAAAACAATGTGGAACTTCTACCAGCTGAATTGTCTGAGGTAATTGTTTGAATACATCAAGTGCTTTGGGTGAGGCAGAGGCGGACAAGTGAGCCCGAATCCCATCAAATGTTTCAGAAGAGTTTCCAGGTCTTGAAACCTCAAAGATACCTCTAGAAAAAATGCATGTTAAAGACTTCATAACTACTTCCTCTTCTCCTCAATATAAGATGTTTTGGCAAGTCAATTTGGCTTGCCAAAACATCTTATACGAATGAACGGAGGGAGTACTACGAAGGGGGCTAAGGGGAGAGGACATACTGCCAGATATAAGTCTGCTCTGAAATAACTAAATCTCTGGAAAGATTTCCAATAGCAGGCAATTCATCCAAAGAGTCTTGATGCTTCAAATTCAAGTTGCGATATGATAGTAAAATTCCTGTGTCTTCTTGGGCGTATCGTGCACCTGTGTCTTCTCGCCATACATCCTCAACTGTAGGTTCTCAAAGGCTTCAGACACTGCTTGGACCTGCAACCGAGATTTGGGTTAACACAACGTAGCGGAACAGGTACCGGTGCGTGCTAGTATCGGATGGTAGCTGCCTAGTGGTATGTTTTCTTCACTCACCAGCTCGGGCTTTTTAGCGTAGACCCTGACGATTCTGTCTTGGTTGCAGGCAGGCAGCAAGTGGCTGACCCGATCATTTGTTATCGCAAACTTCTCTTCGCATCCGGAATCCTGGCATGACAACAGTTCCTATTTAGACCAGGTGGGAGTCATGGAGATGTGTCTTGATTATCAAGGCATAACCACAATACATATCCAAGATGGGAAAGGAGTCGTAATTACCTTGAAGAACTTGACGCTGCGGAATGGTCGTTATACATGCCAAAAAAAAAAACTGGTTACAACATGGAAAATTGTACATAAGCAAAGACAGTCTGAAGTGTTCAAGCATCAAAAACCTTTCAAGGGGGTTATCCCTCCCACGCGTCAAATCAATCTTAACATTGCTCACTGCGACGTCTTCTTAATTCAGCAGCACCTTGGAAGATTTCTAATGTGGACTTGTGGAAGATTCAAAACAGTGAACTTGTATAATTTCCGAGATGTTTGGTCAAAGCACCAAACTCAAATGAGTGAAGTAGAAATGAACCAGTGAATCTAAGCGTGATGCCATGAATAATTTCTAAGGTCTATTTTCCGTGTTAAATCCTAACTTATCTGCCTTGACTATGTAGCTATTATTGCATGCAAAATTCACATATTCTGGTGTATTTGTAACATTAATAGTAAGAATTTAGACATAGAATCTTCCTAGTCTTACATTAAACAGACAGAACAATCACATAGGCAATGCATCAGTACTGGAACAGCTGGATCAGAACACCACCAAAGGGAAGCGTGGTTTATGGCAGATTAGGGAAGAAGAGAACCGCCAGCACTGTGCAGGGCTAAGCTGACGTCACCAAGTCCTAATCACCAAATCATTTCCACGATTTAGCCCCAAGTATTAAATAAATAATGAACAACTAACTGTTTCATTTTACATGATACATGGGAAATTATAGCTGATAAAGAGGAGCAAAAGAACAAAACATAGTCTGTATATCTCAAAACAAAAAATTAGAGAAATACATAGAAGTGCCAAAACTAGGAAAATATATTACATATCTGTAGAAATAAATGTTTCTGGGATAATGTATTTCGAGCATGCTTTGCTCATAGAAACCATACACGATAAGAAATATAGGCTACAAAACTGCCATAATAAGAAGCATACATTATCCATTCAAAGTTCAAACAATGCAACAATATGAACAAAAGAAAAAAAGACATTAAACCATCTATTGATATTAACATGTAAGCAACATAGCTCTCCAACCTATATCCACCTATATATTCCATTTTTCTCTTCTCAATCATGTTAGGCAAAAACAATGCATAACATAGAAGGAAATGTAAGGTGGAGATTAAGCAGGAAACTCGTAAACGTGGGAACTTCGCCTTGAGCTTCAGTTCTATGGACAAACAAGCAGACAAAATACACAAAGTTGTCGAAAGGTTGAGCATGAAACATGGGAACTGCGGAGAGAATGAAGAATCAGATAAGTTTAAGCCATCTAAAACAAGAGGGGCTAGTGCCAGATCAGAGGGACTCACCTCGGCTCAAAGGCGTGGTGCAACGGAGGCCCATGCTGTTACTGCCAAGCGCCGCAGATGAGGAGATGGTTCGAGGATAGATAACGTAGGGAAAACTACCATTAGAAACATAGACGCATACACATTGGCTGAATTTCTTCATACAACTAAGAACTGATAGGAAATAGACAACCAGATTAAGGATCAATGGAAAAACAACTTATAGCATACCTCGATGGTAGATGTAATTGCAGCCACCCAAAATAACCAGTGATATTTCTTCTCCTACATTAGTGCCTTGTTTTCCCCTGATAAGCTAGACCTCCTTCTACATATTCCATATGCATCATAATAGGTGCACGCCGCAAGCCGGGATGGGGAAGACGAAGGCGGCGACGCAATAGACTGGAAGGAGACGCGTGTGTAGGTCATGCAAATTAGGGTAAACGCGTAGGCTTATAGAGCAGGTCAGGGAAACCGTGGGACTCAGCCCACGTCCGAGTCGGTAACAGCCCACGTCCCATAAAGATTGGAAATGGCTGACTCATTAACGCGTCTGTTAATTACTCGTAATTAATCCAAGATTAATTTTCCCAACTAGCAAAAATAAAACTCGGCTCGGCGAGATTCCCGCAACCGTGTCGTGGCGAGGCGAGGCGGGCGGCGTCGGAGGAGGAGTGCGCGAGAGCTGCTCTTCTTTTCACACCTTAGTGAGTGGTGGAACAGCCTAGTATATAAGGAGGTGTAACTCTCACTCAACTAGCAATGTGGACTAAACTTTGACACCACTAGCACAGCCATAAGCTGCCATGCACAAAAGGGCCAAAGAGAATTTCAGAATTTGTCTAATGGGCCAATAGCCTAAAACTCACCAAATTCCAACAATCCCTCACAAAGTCTCATTGGCACATCACCTCATTTCCATTCTAGAATATTGTTTTATATACCGGTGTGTAATGGAGACTGTTAAGTTGAACTTCCATGTTAAACTTCATGCTACACTAGCGAGCAACTTGAATAGTGGAATATGCCTTGAACTACAAATTTTCTGCATACTAGTTTCACACAAAATCTAGACCGGTACAGGGCTGCCACAGGGCTTCCCCGCGGTTTAGAACTTATGCGTCATACTCCAGGGCCTTTCATGAGTTTATTAGAGAGCACCCAACTCTCACGGATTGCGGCGTTTAACAGTCAGACTCATATATGTGTGTTCCTCAATAGATGTTCTGCAGGACAACATCTCTGCTTAGAAAAGCCACTTAGAACACATTAAGATAAATATCAACCTGCCATGCAGAATAAGAGAGTATTGCATATTTATGGAGATGTAAACATAATATGGACATACTCTCCTCTCAGCTGATCAACAGCTTGTCTCCCATCTCTAATTCACGGGATCTCCGATCACATAGAGTGGGTTGCCACTACGAACAACTCACTGTGTGGGTCTCAAACCCATCTCCCTCGATGCATTGTCTATCACATTACGTGATAGGCCCTTTGTGAAGGGATCTACCAAGTTCTTAGATGTTTGGATATAATCCAACGCAATAACTCCGGAGTTTCTCAGTTTCCTGACAGATTTCAATCTCCTCTTCACATGCCTTGATGACTTTATAGTATCCTTAGAACTGTTTATTTTGATGATCACAGTTTGATTATCATAGTTCATTGGGATGGCGGGTATAGGTTTTTCAACCACAGGTAAGTCCATCAAAAGCTCACAAAGCCACTCTGCTTCAACAGTGGCTGTGTCTAATGTTGTGAGTTCTGCTTCCATAGTTGACCTCGTTAAGATGGTCTGCTTGCAAGACTTCCAGGAAACAGCGCCACCACCAAGTGTAAACAAATAACCACTTGTGTCCTTAATCTCATCAGCATCAGATATCCAGTTTGAATCACTATAACCCTCAAGTACTCAAGGATACCTGGTATAGTGAATACCATAACTCGCAGTGCCTTTCAAATAGCGCAAAACTCTCTCAAGAGCATGCCAATGATCATCTCCAGGATTTGACACAAATCGACTCAGTTTGCTTACAACAAAGGATATGTCAGGCCTCGTAGCGCTGGCTAAATACATGAGCGAGCCAATGATTTGAGAATATCTCAATTGATCTTTAACATTCCTTCGACTCTTTCGAAGCAGCACGCTCGGATCATAAGGCGTTGGAGAAGACTTGCAGTCGCTATATCCAAAGCGACTCAATACCTTTTCCACATAGTGGGATTGAAGCAGTGTAATCCCACCATTGTCATCCTTTAGTAGCTTGATGTTTAAGATTACATCAGCCACTCCCAAGTCCATCATCTCAAAGCAACGAGATAGGAACTCTTTGACCTCCTCAATAACAGCGAGGTTGGTCCCGAATATCAATATGTCATCGACATAGAGACACATAATAACTCCCTCGCCCCCACCATGGCGATAGTACACACTCTTATCAGCTTCGTTTACAACAAAGCCTTCAGCGGTTAAAGTTATTTCAAACTTCTCATGCACTGATTAGGAGCTTTCTTAAGACCATATAAAGACTTCACTAACTTACACACCTTTCCTTCTTGACCATCTACTACAAATCCATCAGGCTGCTCCATATAAATTTCCTCATCTAGCTCTCCATTTAGAAAAGCCGTCTTAACATCCATTTGATGAACGAGAAGACCATGTGAGGCAGCCAAGGATAGTAGTACTCAAATAGTGGTTAATCTGGCAACAGGTGAGTAGGTATCGAAGAAGTCTTCACCTTCTTTCTGGGTATAACCCTTGGCCACAAGACGTGCCTTGTACTTTTCAATAGTACCATCAGGTCTTAGCTTTTTCTTGAACACCCACTTACATCCTACAGGTTTGCACCCATAAGGACGATCAGTGACCTCGCAAGTTCCATTAGCTAAGATGGAATCCATCTCACTACGAACAACTTCTTTCCAGTAGTCAGCATCTTGAGATGCATAGGCTTCTGAAATAGAGGTAAGATTATCATCCACAAGGTACACAATGAAATCATCACCAAATGGCTTTGCAGTCCTTTCTCTCTTGCTCCTTTTAGGAGCTTCATTGTCGTCCTCCACAGGATCATCATAGTGTTCTATCGGCATAGTGGGTTCAGGAATTATAATAAATTCCTGACTAGATGAACTAGTCATCTCCTGAGTTGATGAGCTTGACATACCTTTCATGGGAAAGATGTCCTCAAAGAAAGTCGCATCATTCGACTCCATAATCGTACCAACATGCATGTCGGATACCTCAGATTTTACTATCAAAAATCTATAGCCAATGCTATGAAAAGCATATCCTAGAAATACACAATCCACGGTTTTTGGTCCAAGCTTTTGCTTCTTGGGTATTGGAATATTGACTTTCGCCAAACACCCCCAAGTTTGTAAGTAAGAGAGTTTAAGCCTTTTCTTCTCCCGTTCCTCAAATAGAGTCATGGTTTTATCCTTTATAGGAACACGGTTTAGGACATGACACGCAATCATTAGCGCCTCTCCCACCATTCCTTGGAAAGACCTGATGTATCTAACATGGCGTTAACCAAATCAGTTAGAGTGCGGTTCTTTCTTTCGGCCACCCCATTTGACTAAGGTGAGTAGGGAGGTGATGGCCCAAATATATCGAGCTCGTTGGGGAATCCCAAGAGGAAGGTATGATGAGCACAACAGCAAGTTTTCCCTCAGTAAGAAACCAAGGTTATCAATCAAGTAGGAGCAAGGAAACACCCCAAAGGTGCAGCTAGCTGAACGTTGGCAGGGCGCACTACCGGTGCCAGCAGCAACGTGGAGACCTGCACAACACAACCACAAAACTTTACCCCCAACTTGCGATGAGGTTGTCAATCTCACTGGTTTTACTGAAAACAAAGGATTAAATGTATCAAATGGAAGGAAGTAATAGTTTGTAGAAAGTAAACACAAAGCAGTAAACAGTTTATAGATTGTATGTAAAAGAAAGGACCGGGGTCCATAGTTCACTAGAGGTGGCTCTCCTTAAGATAGATAACATGCCGGGTAAACAAATTACATCGGGGCAATTGACAAACATCGAGAAAACAATACATGCATATACTAATCATCTTGATTCCTTTGGAACTTGATTGGGCATTACAACATTATACATAGACCGTCATCCAACTGCATCTATGACTAATAATCCACCTTCAGGTTATCATCTGAACACCCTCCAGTATTAAGTTGCAAGCAACAGATTATTGCTTTACGAATTGCGTGTAAAGTAAACAATACGATTATTCTATGAACAAAGGATTGTTGTTTTCTCCCTAGTAGCAACAACACATCTAGTACCTTAGAGATTTCTGTCACTTCCCTAGATTACCAGAGGCATGAACCCACCATCGAGCATAAATACTAACTCTTGGAGTTGCTAGCATCTACTTGGCCAAGATAGCTACTAACAACAGAAAGCATGCAAGATCACAAATAACAAAGACATGATAGAATCAATAATCAATCTGAAATAGCATCTCAATATCCATCGGATCCCCACAAACACAACATGCAGAATTACAAATAGATGATCTTGATCATGAACGGAGCTCACAAGATCTAGACATGAAATCACAAAAGAGGAGAACCAGCCATCTAGCTACTACATGGACCCGTAGTCTAGAGATGAACTACTCACGCATCACACCGGAGGCTTGCATGATGATGAAGAAGGCCTCCAGGGTGAATTCCCCTCTCTGGCAGGGTGCCGGGAAGAGCTTCAGATCCCTTCCGATCTAGGGATGGAGATGACGGTGGCTACACTCTTTCGTGGATTTTTGATCGGGTACTTAGGGTTTTGGTCCCGAGGGCAATATATAGGCGGAAGGAGAGGCCGAGGGGGTGCTGGGGTCGGCCAGACCACCCCCTGAAGTGGGCCGGGCCTGGTCGCGCGGCCAGGTGGTGTGGCCGGCCCCCAGCTCTTCTCTGTCTCATATTCTGGCATCAGATGTCTTCCGGAAAAATAGGCACTTTGGCTTTTGTCCTGTCCAATTCTGAGAATATTCATTTTCTGACTTTCGTGGAACCAAAAACAGCAGAAAACAGGCAGCTGGCACTGTGGCTCTTGTTAATAGGTTAGTCCAAGAAATCATATGAAAAGTACTCCAAAATGTGGACAAAACACAAGAAAGTAGATAAACCAAGCATGGAACATCAAAAATTATAGATACATTTGCAATGTATCAACATCCCCAAGCTTAACTCCTGTTCGTCCTCGAGTAGGTAAGTGATAAAAATAAAAGAATAATTTTTGAGGTGACATGCACCATCAAAGACTTGATCAAAGTATTTGTAAAACATTCAAAGCTGGGATCATAATACTTCAATCATAACATGAAAGACAAAGTTCTAGCAATAAGACAAAGAAACTATGATGCAAGATGAAAAGGCACAAACAAAAGATTCATGAATAACAATGCTTTGCAAGACGTTTGTTTGTTTCACATAAAGAAAACATAGCATAATAGTATTCAGCTTGTCCCTAATAGAGTAGCAAATATAAATGCATAGGACACCTTCAAAGTCATAAGAGTGACTAGATACAAATAGTTTAAAACAAGCAATATCAAGTTATGCATCAATCAACTAGTCTTGGGACAATGCACATAGAACTAAGAATGACCACTATGCTCTCAAAGTAGGTGCATAAAGGTAGAAGGTGGAGACTCAATATAATGGTGGAAGAAAGGCCTTCAAAGAAGGAAGCAGAGATTCAAGTTTCATAAAGAGCTTCCAAAAATTATGGTACTTATAGCTTTCAGCTCTCATTGCCCCTATCATAAGCATCTTGAAGTGATTAAGGTTAAAGTGAACAAACTATGGTTTACATGCTTGACAAAGTATAAGTTAGAAATCTCATGTCCCTTGAATACGAGGGCCGCTCCTCATGCTACTCAAGTTTAGTCACCGGTAAGTTCTTGTCATCGTAAGTACATGTGTATCATAGAGAACCGCCAACGAGGTACCCCTTGCCCGATGATACGGAAGAATCCCCATATCAAAATGACAAGTCAAGCAGACAACGAGCATCTCAGTAATCTTCTTATTTACCATGGGAATATGGTGCTTTTTTCTCTCATTCCTCTTTTCATAATCTCTTCTTTTTTTATTTTTTTCTCAATATAAGACTCTTTTTTTATAAGAAGAATGCTTCATAGACAACTCATTATGGTTACGCTGCAGGTTTCCACCATGTCAGCATGGATTAGACTAGCGGCCCAGGCGTTTCTCTAACACATATACATAACTCCATGGACTTACAAGCTCCCCTTTCATTTCACACCGATGACATCCATAGACAAAAGAGCTTGATATCAACTAGGTACAAGTACCAAGTGCAATGTTGAAAGCGTTCCCCATGACAGCATGGTTCTGCTAATTCCCAACAAATAAGTGCAAGCATATACAACATAGACGACACAATGGTTCAAGTTTATTAAGGGCAAGAAAAGTAAAGTTTGCCATCAAGTTCGTGAGAGCTTTAATCACTAGTTTTCTCATAACAAGTTTAATTCGGAAGGTAAACAAAAACATGAATATACTTGGAATAGCATAAGATAGTAGGTAGGTATGGTGGACCCTTTGGAATAACTTGGTTTAGGGAGTTGGATGCATGAGTGGAACTCATACTTGGTTGCGGAGGTTAGCAAAAGACTGTGAGCGACAAACTAAGAGAGCAATAATGGCCATAATCATGCAGAGCGACAATACATCATTGATCAAAGCATAAAGTGATACTATAAGTTGAAAACTAAAGGATCATAAAGGCTTATGGTGACTTGATATAGTCATAACATAGTGTGAGCATGCGCCAAGTCAACCCAAATAAAGCATCAAAGGAGAATACCACTACACTATGCTTTAATATGCTAAAACAACACATGATTCATCCAAGGCACATTAAGCAATCTAAATTGTTTATAACAAGTCATGCTACAACAAAGAATACTAAGCATAAAGCCAAAACAATATCAAGCATGACATGACAAAGCATAGGCCACAGTCAAAAAACAAGCTCTTTTTACCACTTAAGCATGAACTTTCCTACTTTTTTCCAAACCAAACCAAACTATTTGAAAATAAATGTATAAAAGAGGGGGTACAACCAATTTATTCACCAAACTAATAAAACCAAGAAAATGAAAAACCAAAAGGAAAACGAAAAAGAAGACGCTCCAAGAACAACACAACTGTGCATGAAACAATAAAAATGAAGCGTTTGGAAGAAACCTGGGATTTTTATTGATGAAGAAGGGGATGCCTTGGGCATCCCCAAGCTTTGACGCTTGTACTTCTTGGATATTTCTTGGGGTGACACGGGTGGTATCCCCAAGCTTGAGCTTTAGTCCATCTTTCATCTTATTACTCATTCCTTCTATACACCTGGAATTTTTCCTTCATACAAAACTTCACACAATCTTTGTAAGCAACATTAGTGCATTTAAGATAATAAGTCTTAAGGTTCAGTTCTAACACCAAATAAACTTCCATTAGAACACTAGATACTGAAGCACTTCTCTCAAAAAGCTCAATTCCCCAAAAAAACTCAAAAAGGAATCAACAAGAAGCAGATGCAGAAAATGGTAGAAATCTGTCAAAACAGACCAGCAGGTAAAGACGAATTTGTTCGAAGATCTTCTGTTGCTCAAATCAAAAAGTGTTGAACTAACGAAAGTTAGATAGCAACCTGGGGCAGAAGCACAAAAATTAACGCCTCAAAAGGACGTTCATAGATTTTACATGAATTTTTATGGTGAAGCACATAAATCTGTTTCGGGACAGCAACTTTCCCAATCATTACTTCTCTCTCATTAGAGGTTACTCTTGGCACAAAAAACAAATAAAAAGGATAAGAAGCGGTTATTAGTGAAGTAATAACTTCCAAGACTCATCTAAAACTTTTGGGTTATCTCCCAATAAGTACTTTTCTTTAACGCCTTTAAGTTAGGCATAAGAAGCAAGAAAGAATCAAGTGTTCTCAAATGAAAAAGCATTAAGATTAATACCAGAAATATCTTCAACAAGGCAAGGTATATCATCCAAATAAGTTCTATAGGATCCTCTATCAATGCTCTCAGGTTCAATATTTTCATCAAATGGGTTTTCAAGAACGATCCAATCAAGATTCTTTTCTATGTCTTCATGCATTGCTACTAGTTTGAAAGGTGTTGGTATCTTAATTTCCTCCCCATTAAGTTCAGTTTTTCTCATCTTTTCTCGTGTACCAACAACATCTACGCATGAGCCTAACATATTGAAACGTTCAAAGACTTTTCTAGCTTCCTTGTCAACATCATAGAATTCCTTAAACAAAGTTTCTAAAATAAAATCCCTCTTTTCAGGATCCTCAGTTTCTTTAAGTTTAAGAAACATTACTTGCATTAAGGGGTTGAGGTTAACAAACCTAGCTTGTAACATGTGAATTAAAGAAGCTGCAACAATCTCATAGCTTGGAGCAAGTTCTGCAAGGGATCTATCCTCAGTATCTTCATGCTTACTAACATGATTAAAGAATTCTTCAATATTGTCTTTCCTAATTATAGAACCACTACCAATTGAAAGATCTTTCAGGGTGAATTTAGGGATCAACATGGTGAGCTAAGGAAGAGGCAACAACTAAAGGGGACTTAATTTTTGTGTGTTTTTAAATAAGAAAGCAAACTGGTAAAACTAATTTTTCGTGTTTTTGATAAAGAAACAAGCAAACAAAGCAAAAAGAAACTAAGCAAAACAAAAATAACAAAGTAAAGAGATTGGTTATGAGGGACTCCCCTTGTGAAGATGTCCTTGACTCCCCGGCAACAGCGCTAGAAAAAGTTGTTGATGACCCAAATATATCGAGCTCGTTGGGGAACCCCAAGAGGAAGGTATGATGAGCACAACAACAAGTTTTCCCTCAGTAAGAAACCAAGGTTATCAATCCAGTAGGAGCAAGGAAACACCCCAAAGGTGTAGCTAGCTGAACGTTGGCAGGGTGCACTACCGGTGCCAGCAACAACGTGGAGACCTGCACAACATAACCACAGAACTTTGCCCCCAACTTGCGATGAGGTTGTCAATCTCATCGGTTTTTCTGAAAACAAAGAATTAAACGTATCGAATGGAAGGAAGTAATAGTTTGCAAAAAGTAAACACAAAGCAGTAAACAATTTATAGATTGTATGTAAAAGAAAGGACCGGGGTCCATAGTTCACTAGAGGTGGCTCTCCTTAAGATAGATAACATGCTGGGTAAACAAATTACAGCGGGGCAATTGACAAACATTGAGAAAGCAATACATGCATATACTAATCATCTTGACTCCTTTGGAACTTGATTGGGCATTACAACATTATACATAGACCGCCATCCAACTTCATCTATGACTAATAATCCACCTTCAGGTTATCATCCAAACCCCCTCCAGTATTAAGTTGCAAGCAACGGATTATTGCTTTACGAATTGCGTGTAAAGTAAACAATACGATTGTTCTATGAACAAAGGATTATTGTTTTCTCCCTAGTAGCAACATCACATCTAGTACCTTAGAGATTTCTGTTACTTCCCCAGATTACCAGAGGCATGAACCCACTATCGAGTATAAATACTAACTCTTGGAGTTGCTAGCATCTACTTGGCCAAGATAGCTACTAACAACAGAAAGCATGCAAGATCACAAATAACAAAGACATGATAGAATCAATAATCAGTCTGAAATAGCATCTCAATATCCATCGGATCCCCGTAAACACAACATGCAGAATTACAAATAGATGATCTTGATCATGAACGGAGCTCACAAGATCTAGACATGAAAGCACAAAGGAGGAGAACCAGCCATCTAGCTACTACATGGATCCGTAGTCCAGAGATGAACTACTCACGCATCACACCGGAGGCTTGCATGATGATGAAGAAGGCCTCCAGGGTGAATTCCCCTCTCCGGCAGGGTGCCGGGAAGAGCTTCAGATCCCTCCCAATCTAGGGATGGAGATGACGGCGGCTATAGACTCTTTTGTGGCTTTTTGATTGGGTACTTAGGGTTTTAGTCCCGAGGACAATATATAGGCGGAAGAAGAGGCCGAGAGGGTGTTGGGGTCGGCCAGACCACCTCCTGGCACGGGCCAGGCCTGGCCGCACGGCCAGGTGGTGTGGCCGGCCCCCAGCTCTTCTCCGTCTTGTATTCTGGCATCAGATGTCTTCCAAAAAAATAGGCACTTTGGCTTTTGTCCCGTCCAATTTCGAGAATATTCATTTTCTGATTTTTCTGGAACCAAAAACAGCAAAAAACAGGCAGCTGGCACTGTGGCTCTTGTTAATAGGGTAGTCCAAGAAATCATATGAAAAGTACTCCAAAATATGGACAAAACACAAGAAAGTAGATAAAACCAAGCATGGAACATGAAAAATTATAGATACATTTGCAATGTACCAGGAGGCGTCCTCTCATGGATAATACCATGTTCCGTACAGAATATATCAAATTCATTTGAAAAGTACTCTCCACCACGATCCGACCTTAACCGCTTGATTTTAAGATCAAGTTGGTTTTCTGCCTCAGCTTTATAGTTTTTGAAGTAACTCAAAGCTTCATCTTTAGATTTCAGAAAATAAACATAGCAGTATCTAGTGGAGTCATCAATCAACGTCATAAAGTATATTTTTCCACCTCGTGTCAACACACCATTCATCTCACAAAGATCTGAATATATAAGTTCTGGAGGTGCTAAGTTTCTCGGTTCCGCAGTCGTATGAGACTTGCGGGGTTGCTTTGCTTGCACCAAACTTGGCACTTAGAACCTTTGGCAGTGGTAAATTTCGGAATTAAACTCATATTGGCTAGCCGCGTCATGCAACCAAAGTTAATATGACAAAGTCGTGAATGCCAAATATTGGACTCATTATCATTGCAAACATGATTAACAACTTTAGTACATGAGTCTGACAAAGATAAGCGGAACAGATCTTCACACTCATAACCCTTTCCAACAAATTGTATATATTTAAAAATTACAACTTTATTGGACTCAAACACCAACTTAAAACCATCTCGACATAGAAGCGATCCGCTGACGAATTCTTATTGATGGAGGGAACGTGCTGCACATTCTTCAGCTGTACGGTCTTCCCCGAAGTAAACTTCAGATTTACCGTACCAACACCATGAACAGAAGCACGTGAGCCGTTTCCCATCAGCACAGAGGAAGTCCTTGCGACTGATAAGAAGAGAACATGGATATATCAGAACATACATGTGTATTAGCACCCGTGTCAATCCACCAATCAGGAGAACGACATACTGAAAGGATAGTAGGTAAAATACCGTACCCGACGTCCTTCATCTCAGTATCGCTAATAACAACATTGGCGGTCTTGTCGCTGTTCCCATGTTGCCGCTTGTCAAAGCGATTAGGGCAGATAGGAGTCCAATGATCAGGATCACCACAGACATGGCAATAGCCTTTCTTCTTATCATTCTTCCTCTTAAAGTTTGTGGAGTGAGTGGCCTTGTTCTTGCCATCAAACTTCCCTTTGCCATCAGATTTGTTCTTATTCTTGAACTTATGGGATTGAAAGTTTTTCTTCTGTACCAAATTGGCACTAGAAGCTCCCTCGAGTACTCGAGCACGTGTGTCATTCGCTCTCGCCTTCTCTTCCACATGAAGAGACCCAATGAGATCCGTAACGGAAAACTCCTGTCTCTTATGTTTCAGAGAAGTAGCAAAGTTCCTCCACATGGGAGGAAGCTTGGCAATAATGCCTCCGGCCACAAACTTGTCCGGTAAGGTACACTTGAACTGCTCAAGTTCTTTAGCAAGTGATTGTATCTCATGAGCTTGCTCAACGACGGAGCGCTCATCAACCATCTTGTAGTCATAGGATTTCTCCATGACATACAACTCAGTGCATGCGTTCGAGACCCCAAACTTGGCCTCGAGCGCATCCCACGCGTCTTTGCCATTATCAAATAACATATATGGGTCAATAATGTTGTCCCCAAAAATACTGAACAGAGCCGCCATAAACATGGTATCGACTTTCTTAAAGGCCGCTTCCTGCTCAGCAGAAAGATCTCCTTCAGGTTTGCCAAGAGTGACGCTATAGCAGTTTAGGTTTTTAAACCATAGAATTGCTCTCGCGCGTCATCTCTTATAGTGCATACCATCAAACGAAGGAGGCCTAGTAGCCGCGGCTACACCAGTGGAATTCAGTTGCCTATAATCAGGTTTTTGGATTGTTGAAAATATAATCAATAATCCATACGATTTAATTCGAATAATAAACTGATAAAACATGATCATACAGACAGTACCAAAACTAATCATGCAGATCAACAAAGTAGATGAACAGATTACATCTAAATAAGATAAACCTATCACATCTACACCGAACGCTAGAATAAGGAACTCTAGCAGAATCTGAAAAAAAGAAGTTCAGTATTACGTACGGTAGAGCAGCGGCAGCAGCGGCCGCGGCGGCAGCGTCGTCAGTCATGTCGTCGATGTAGAGGCTGCCGATGTCCGGGAAGAAGTCCTCGTCGGGGAAGGAGTCATCGGAAGACGTTGTGGAAGCCAGTAGTCACGCTTGAGCGCTCCCCAAAAACCTGATCGCCCCTCACCCATACATGTTGACAAGAAGGCGGGGTTCCGGAGGCTACAGTCCCGATCTGCGGTGCACGCCGCAAGACGGGATGGGGAAGACGAAGGCGGCGGCGCAATAGACTGGCTCGGCTCGGCGAGATTCCCGCAACCCGCAGCGCGCGCGTGCGTCGTGAGGAGGCGAGACGGGCGGCGTCGGAGGAGGAGTGCGCAAGAGCTGCTCTTCTTCTCACACCTTAGTGAGTGGTGGAACAACCTAGTATATAAGGAGGTGTAACTCTGACTCAACTAGCAATGTGGGACTAAACTTTGACACCACTAGCACGGCCATAAGCTGCCATGCACAAATGGGCCAAAGAGAATTTCAGAATCTGTCTAATGGGTCAATAGCCCAAAACTCACGAAATTCGATCACAGTTTGCCGCAAAAATAGTACCTCTGGTCTAAACTACTAAACATATTTTATTAACTCAAGCGGTGGTGCGATATTGCTGCATAATCCAAATCCGGGTTAATAAAACCGGGTCAAAACTACTAAAACTCCAAGCAGTGGTTCGACATGGCTGCATAATAATCAACAACAAAGCAATCCAAAACTAACGCCAATTAATAAACTGTCCTACTCAACCTCTTCACATTCATAATATCTGGCCTTTGTACAGGATTTCTCTAAACTTTTTGAACATTTCTCTTGTATATATTTTGCTACCATGCCTCCCGAACGCGCGGTTGAACCTCATCACCAGGTGTGCCTGTCGATAAGAACAACACAGTAGACACATAAGAACCGACATCCACAAATATGAACTGAAAAGTAACCGAGTTAGCAGGAAAATATCATTAAGAACAAAAAAAATGTGATTTTTTTAAAGCAAGTAGAGAACATATTATTTGTAATATTTCGTAAACTTCTAGAGAGTTGTTTGCTTCTGTTGTGCTCCTAGGAGGAGACAAAACACAACAACAGAGCAGATGCGTGAAGCATTAGCTGTACAAAGTACATGAGCATCAAATTTCACGTGCATATGATCTGCTAGTTGATAGGAATCAAACATATTGAAGGGTTCCTTGAGGGCGTGGCTTAGAAGGATGCGCTTGGCCTCGGCCTCGATCATGCTCGCCTCCCCCCAATCCACCTGAATGCCAAGTTGCCAACCATGTCAGCAGCAGCGCAGCGGTGAACGTGCAGGTCATAATGGTAGAAGCTGGCATAGCACTAACCTGGACGCTGTTGCTGACCTGCCGGTTGTAGAAGAAGCGTGAGCAGGTGGTGGCGCGAGTGATCATGAACCCTGGCCGCGAGTGCACGAAGATGGAGAACCGCACCTCATTGTCGCCCTAAATCCGCACAAGAATCACAGTGCAATTTTTCAGACCGGCATTGGTGCATCCAAGACAGCAAGCAAAAAAAGGACATGGGGCGTGCGTACTCGGAAGAATGCATCCTAGATGAGGTCGAGCGGGAGACGGTTGCGGGCGATGAAGAGGAAGGCGATCCTCGCGTTCCCCGGCGGCAGCGGCGCCTCCTCCACCTCCGCCTGGACCACCAGCGCCTCCTCCCTCCTCCGCTCCGCGGCCACCTCCTTCTCCTCTCCATCGACCTGCATGGGCGGGGAGGAGCCATGCAGCAGCAGGAGGAACACGCTGGTGACGCAGAGGCAGAGCACCAGCAGCACCGCCACCGCCATAGGAATGCCTCCGTGGCCTCATTTCCCGAGACGGGTCAGGGGTAGTGCAGGCGTATTACCGGCTGGCCGCCGCCGCTCCTCTCCCTCGCGGCATTGGGCCCAGAAGCAGAGCTCCTCTCGAGCTCCCGCAGCTCTGTGTGTGCGTGGGGTGTGTGTGCTGTTTGTGTTGGGGGGAGGGGGGGGACGACATCTCCACCAACCCCTCCCCCATCTCCTCGATCCCCCATCGCCGTTGCCTGCTCATCTCTCCGCCTGCCCATGGCGTCGCCGCCAGGCTAGCCGCCCACCTCTCTCCTGGCGCCGGCCACGACCCCGTCTGCCTCCTGCCTCGAGCGTCATCGGCCTCGCCCCCCTCATGGCGTCGCCCCGGAGCTCCACCCCGAGCCGCACCGCCCAAAGCAACCGTGGCGCCGCCGCAGGCCAGACGCCACCCCACGACCCTCCTTCACGGCCCCCGAGCTCCCCTCTGGCTCCCAGAGCCATGTGTGCTCGATGCCGCCCCCAGCGCGTCTTCAGCGCCTCCGTCGCCCATCCCCTGAGCCACGCTTCCCCGACGGACACGGCAGTGCCCTTATCTAGCGTGACCCCCGCGGCCTTGCTGCCTCGTCTCCGTCGTCGCCCAGCGCCTCCCCATGCTACTTCCCTTCTCTAGCGCCACATCCGCGGCCTCGCTGCCTCGTCTCCACCGTCGCCCAGCGCCTCCCCGCGCGGCTTCCCTTTTCGCGTGCGTGCCCTCCTCGACCTTTATCGGAGGGAGAGAGAGGAGGAGGTTAGGGAGGACAACGAGAGCACGAGCTGTGGGACGTGGCTGGCAGCGGTGGAGGACAAAGGAGGAAAAGGATGGGGCTTGGGAGAGAGAGGAGGGCACGGGAATTGGAGGAGAAGCCTAGGGTTTGTCCACCACGAAGCTGGACATCATCTTTGCCCTCGTCGGATGCTCCATCCCCCGTGAAAATATTCGTCATGTCCTTGTGATGCGGGCCCGAGGAGAAATAAACTAGCGGCAGCGACGACCGTAAATTAAACTAGCGGGCCCGAGGAGAAATATTCGTCATGTCCTTGTGTGCTAACTGCATGGGGGCAGAACGGTCAATTACCTTATGGACGCTCTAGATGCACCCAGGGTCTCGATCACACGGCCTAGCAGCCCTAATCGCTGAGGAGGCCCCTAGAGGTAGCCCCTATTATACCTTTAGATTTAAACTTATATTTCAAACACTT
Source organism: Avena sativa (assembly GCA_916181665.1). Lineage (NCBI taxonomy): Eukaryota > Viridiplantae > Streptophyta > Magnoliopsida > Poales > Poaceae > Avena > Avena sativa. The sequence goes on along the minus strand of OV702288.1, from coordinate 617,445,304 downwards.
GCATTATCGCAGTTTTATTTAGTTAGATGGCACACATAACAAAATTTGTGAGTTAGTTATACTATTGTTTGTTATTAAGTTGTAATGTATCACTTAATAGTTTCATTGTTCTAAATTTAGATTACATGTTATACTAAAATTTCCCATTTAATTAATTATCCATTGTGGAATAATGCAGTAATGCATAAGGGTTTCCTATGTAGTGTGTCGATGTATATATTTAATACCATTAATGTCAAGATAGAGATCTTTAAAATATACACTCGAAGAAATATCCTAACTAGGGGTGGTTCTAGTGTATATGTTATAATTCTCTTACCAAAAGTCTAAACCATGTTTTATTTTTTTATTAACTTTTGTAAAATTCTCACAAACCTAAAGGTTCAAAATTTTAGAAAATTTCAGGTATCGAAGACAAAATTTAAAGATTACAATGCCATTATAGAATGAATTTCAAACAAATATAGGAACTTTCTCTTTGAAATTTCAAAAAATAAAATAACAGAATAAAAGCATATGGGTACATATGAAACATACTTTTGAAAAAAAAAATCATGTATCTAGATATTTAGTAGAAACATACCGCTGTGAATTTCTTAAAATAAGTTGCCATAGAAAAGACCAAATAATTATGGGTTTTATTTAACTTTTAGATTTTTGTACAAACATTCATGCTACTCCCTCTGATTCATATTACTTGTCGCTGAAATGGATGTATCTAGCACTAAAACATGTCTAGATACATCTATTTTTGCGACAATTAATATGGATCAGAGAGAGTAATTAGTTCGTTCCTTGAAGCTTATGATATTCACTTTGATTTTTGCTCAAAAATACAATGAAATACACTGGTACTACAACTAAGTTCGCCTCCTCAAAGCTCCGGAAGTCCGGACGAACATGTACGATTTCCTCCATCGTGGAAAGCAGTTCTTCCTTGGGGATCCAGTTTTCTGGCGGGCACTTTCCCCGATTCAAGGCACCACCGACGCGATTAGTGGAAGCGAAGCTGACACAAAGCTGGGCCTCTGGCTGACTACGAAGCTCTGTGTCCTGCGTTCGGCATATTATTCTCGCCGATTCCGCGGTGATGCGTCGTGGAACTCGGCAGATCCCGACATCTTTTCTTTGTCATCAGGTTGGTAAACCTGAATCGAAGGAACCAGATTGCTTTCAGTCTGCCTCTCGTCTTGCTCTTTGATTACGATCGACGCAGGGAGCAAAGCAAGTGCGGCATGATACGCGTGGTTGGATGAAAGTGAAACGACATGTCGGTGTGTGCTTGCCTTGCCCCATTTGAGACCGGCCTCGGGTTTTCTGTGTCATGAACACCTCTGATATTATACAGTTTGTTTGAAGATTTGATACTCTCTTCTACGGAATTAAATGTCACAGATTTCTCGAGATTCTTACGTACTGAGACACGTTTTAGTGTATATGGCATCTAATTCAGAACAACATGATATTAATATTTCTACTTGGACCCTGCTACACGGTGCGCATGGCATCTAATTCGGAGCAACATGATATTAATATTTCTACTTGGACCCTGCTACAGGGTGCGCGGTTACCATTTAGCACTACAGGGTGCCCCCCTTGTTCGAAAGGGACATTTACCAGAAATAGAAACTAGTCCCACGAGCTCAAAGCGACAGTTCCATAAAATAAAATAGAAACACGACCCAATACCTTTTCTTGCTAGGCTTTTTAACACCCTCTTCTTCGTCCCTCCATTTGAGGTAGGAAATTCCATGGCAAAAGCGGATCGTGGAACAAAAATTATAAGCAAATACTCCCTCCGTTTTAAAATATAAGATGTTTTAGCTTTGTGAAAAAAGTGTATCCAGTCCACTTTTAGTGTGTAGTTTTATATAGGTTTGGATTGAAACTACACACTAAAGGGGGTCTAGATATACTTCCTTTATAAAGCTAAAACATCTTATATTTTAAAACGGTGGGAGTAATAAACAAAAAAACTACTCTGTAGAAAAATAAGAAGCCGAATCAGTATCCTCTTCCTCCTGCTGTGCAAGGACCTCAGCAAACGGTTTGATTACTTCCGCACATGCAGATCTGTACAAGTAGAATCTATTATAGAAGCCTGGTTGAATGTAAAAATTGCTCTGTGGGTGAAGCATTGATACCTTAAAAAAGGAAACACGGTCATAGCTCATATAAAACGAAGATGTAACACAAATATTCCAGTCTGGGAGCACGAACTCACGGTGAAAAGGAAGTAGCATCTACTCCATCCATTTTATAATATGATATGTTTTAGCTTTGTGAAGATAGTGTATCTAGACACCTTTTAGTGTGTACGTTCAGAGAGGTTCATTCTGAACCTAGGCACTAAAAAGAGTCTAGATATATTACCTTTATAAAGCTAAGACATCTTATATTTTGAAACGGAGGGAGTAGTTTGTTGTGCATACTAGGTAGTACAAACTGTTTGTTGTCGAAACTATGAGCAAAGATGTTCCAGTTTGGGAGCACGAACTCATGGTAAAGCATCTAGTTTGCTGTGTATACTAGGTAGTACAAACTGTTTGTTGTCGAAACTATGAGCAAAAGCATCTCGTTTCTCTTATGTTCATGAGATCCAAACTTTGAACCACCACACCAACGGCTTGAAAAGAGCCAATAGTAGCAGAGAACTGAAGCAAAAGCAACATGTAAATTTCCTTGAGGTTTTATGCTCATTTGACTTGAAGGGGTGGCATGAGTTCATATGGATTCTATTTTGCATATCTGCTTCTTACCAATCCATCGGCCTGAAGCACAGAGCAAGGCAGATCAGAGCTACAATAAGTCAATAACATGAACAAACAAGCATAGATCTTCCCCTCTGCATAGTGAACATCCAAATCTGCAAAAAGTATGTTCAATCCAATTTCAACCCAGTACAGAGCAGAAGTATAAATTGGTGTCTAAAGAATCATGATAGGAACCCCTCCCCCTACACCCCCAACCCCAAGAAAGAACATGTGGTTCTTAATCTGTTGCAAAATTCCTAGGACAGGCATAACCAATGTAGCTTGTATGTGCTTTTAGGAACTTCTGAACTAGTTGCTATTCACAAAACGGAGATTTTATACATCTGCCAAACAACCATGTAGGCATGCATGTAAAAAATCTAAAAATAAAGTCACACTCATGTAAAATTCTCACCAATTCATAGAAGTAGCATGTAGAAACTCACAGCTTAACATGAATCATTTGTAGCAGCATGTAAAAAATCCTGGAATTTGTGCATAGCATGACCATGTATAATTTGACAACATAGCATAAACTTTGAATGTGTAAATCTCAGGAAAATTTGATTAAACTCACAAGCATACAAAAGCATGAAAAATAGTTACATGCATATGACACAAAAACATGACAAAAAGAAATATATCCATGGGCATCCATAATGGAGAAAGTTACGGCCTATATATTACCCATATGCAAAAAGTTATGATCTAGATATTATCCATATGCAAAAAGTTACTTGCTAGTTACAGTCCATATTAAAAAAGACAAAATAATAAATATCCATGGGTATCCATGATAAAAAAGTTATAGCCTAGATACTATCCATATGCAAAAAGTTACTTGCTAGTTACAATCCATGTGTAAAAAAAACCTGTAACGGTTAAAATTGACAACTACGGTATTAAATGCATTCATATTTGACTAAAAGTTACATGTGCATATATACAGATTAACGAAAAGTTATAGGCCATATTTAAGAAAATTATAGGCTATATATAAAAAGTTACAATCCATATTCATTTAATACCGTAAAATTACAGCCTACTATCCATATGCAAAAACTTATGGTATAGACACTATCCATATGCAAAAAAAGTTACAGCCCATATAAAAAGATACCATCCATATGCATTTAATATCATACATATACAAAATTACATCCCAACAACAACATAATTACTCCATATGATTTTTTAAGTATAAACATACATCCTATGTATATGAAAACACTACAACCATGTTATCGGGGTGTATTTATTGTAAAAAAAATTACACCCTACGATAATGCAATACCTCCACTGTGTAATATGATTAAAAAATTAGGTGAAAAAATACATACATTCTGTGTATAGAATGTTACATACATAGTCATGATTTTATGCGTTTGTTACATCCATCAGAATAAAAATACATCGTATGAGTACAAAAAAGTACAGGAATTTCTATTTTCGTGCTCCTGGTTCGTTAGTTGTACTCAGTTTCCCCAGCTTCTTAATCTTTCCTCACTTTTGCCCATCTCCTTCTACGAAACTCATCAAAAACATAGTGGCATCTATCCAGGGAGTCTTATTATGTGACCTGCTACCATAAGAAATGTATAGAAATCAAGTTTTAACCTAAATCACCACTTTTCAAATCACCTACTATATCTATGAAGGTTCGTGGCTTTGTACTAAAGCCTCTTCCCAAAACATCCCTCCCCAAAATATAATTTGTCTGAATAAGGCAATAATTGCTAAACTGGTGTATATTTGAATTGCAAATAATTTGATGTATGCCAAAATGTATTTTATTGTATAAAAGAGGCATTTTCTATCTTTTAAATATCTTTCTATTTTCTATTTGAATCTCTTTGTCAGTTTTGCCTTTGGTTTTAAGTTCTACTCGGTTTTGCCCTTGGTTTTTAAGTGCTACTCAGTTTTCCCCTCTATCTTAGTCACAGACTCTCACACATGTGCTCATCTTGGTTGCTATGCTCTGATTGGTTGAGACAGTTGTCACGCGGATCACGCCCACCAACAGTTGATCCTCTGTGATCTAGCAGACAAGATAACCCCTATATCTGTCGGAGGACCCCTCTATCCATGCAAAATAACGAGTTTGCCATCATTACTTTAACTCCATAAACAAATGATTTTGAATATAATTTGAAAGGAAAGTGTTCAAAGGTGTATAATTTTCGTATAGGCAAGTTTGGGCATTACGTTCCACTCGATGAAAATGATAATCTCTCAAGATTTTTTTAACACAATATTATCACGTATTAAGTGTGATTTTAAAGAGTTCAGATGTGTATAATTTTTGTATATGCAAGTTTATGCATTACATTCCACTCTATGAAAATTGGGGAGAAAATGGTAATATCTCAAAATTTTGTTAGCACATCATGATCACGTATTAAGTGTGATTTCACAGTGTTCAAAGGTTTATAATTTTTGTATACGCAAGTTTATACATCATGTTTTACTCCAATGAAATGATAAATAATTAGGATTTTATTAGCACAACATTATCATGTCCTAAGTGCGATTTCAAAGAGTTCAAAGGTGTATAATTTTCGTATATACAAGTTTATGCATTACATTCCACTATATGAAAATGATAATCTCTCAATATTTTCTTAGCACAACATTACCACATATTAAGTGCAATTTTAAAGAGTTCAAATGTGTATAATTTTCGTATATGCAAGTTTATGCATTACATTTCACTCTATGAAAATGGGGGAGAAAATGATAATCTCTCAAAATTTTGTTAACACATCATTATCACGTATTAAGTGCGATTTCTTAGTGTTCAAAGGTTTATAATTTTCATATATGCAAGTTTGTGCATTGCATTCTACTCTATGAAAATGATAATCTCTCAAGATTTTCTTAGCATAACATTATCACGTATTAAGTGCTATTTCAAATAGTTAAAATGTGTATAATTTTCGTATATGCAAGTTTATGCATTACATTCCACTCTCTGAAAATAATGGGGGAGAAAATAATAATCTCTCAAAATTTTGTTAGCACATCATTATCACGTATTAAGTGCAATTTCATAATGTTTAAAGGTTTATAATTTTCGTATACGCAAGTTTATGCATTATATTTCACTCCATAGAAATGATAAATGATCATGATTTTATTAGAACAACATTATCATGTCCTAAGTGCGATTTTAAAGAGTTCAAAGGTGTATAATGTGCGATTTCAAAGAGTTCAAAGGTGTATAATTTCCGTATATGTAAGTTTATGCATTACATTTCAGTATATAAAAATGAAACTAGAAAAAGGACCGCCATCGCCAGAGAAGGGCCGCCATTGTCGGAGAATAAGAAGAAAGGGGAACGACATGGGTGCGGGCGCGGGGCTGGCTTAGGATCCTATCTTGCAACGCCAATCTAGGTAAGCTGTGAGTCCGACGCTCACGTGGATAAGCTGTGGGTCTCATGCTGATCTAGATAAGTAGGGAGAGGTGTCCACTACCGGAACTGAATAAACGCGGCCCCACTTATCAGCATGTAACGGCAAGGGTTCACTACGGGACCCGACATAACGCGGCCCCACTTATCAGCACGTAACGACGAGGGTCCACTATGGAACCCGACTAAACGCGGCCCCACTTGTCAGCACATAACGGCAAGACTGACGGGTAGTGAGTTTTCAGACCGTGTGAGAGTTTCATAGAAGGAGATTAGCAAAAGTAAGAAAAAGTTAAACGACTGGAGAAAAGTGAGTACAACTAAGAAACCAAGGGCACGAAAATAGAAATTCCAAAAGTATATCCATAGCACATCTTAAGCAATCGTGAGGTATACTAAGTTGAGTACAGAAACATTCGTGAGCCTGGTTTCTTCTCATATTTTCAATATAGCACTACATACTGTATGGACAAAAGATATTCAGAGAACCATAGTGTGTATCTCCACACAATCGCATCATACATATAGTGTGGTAAGGATCATGTGTATGTATATACTGAGCCAAAACTACATAGGATGCTACTGTATACTCTAAATAGATAAATTGAACCGATGGAAGACAAACTTACCCCCCTCAGCACTACCATGACCAAATAGGAGATAAATCAAATAGTGACAGAGCCAGCTCGTCCATGAAGCGTGGGAAATACCGGAAATCTGCGACTGCTGGGAACAAATGTCCATAAAACTGAAGCTGGAACACTCGTGGGCTTCTAAAATGGACGGAGGATTTGTCATAGGATCCCGGGCAGCTGCCCAACCACTAAACTAAACGGGCGACGAGAAAAATCACCGGCGTGGAGGCAACAGAGGCAGGTAAACTCCCGAGAACCATGCACTAACCATTTCAAAGCACGGTTTGGATGCAGCACCACGCCACCAATGGTCTCTCATCGACACCGCCCAGCCCGGCCACCCGCCTCGGACGCGTTGATCCATGGGTTCGCGCCGCTGAGGCTCCTCCACCACTGGTCCCACCAACCAGGAGAACCGCCATGCGGCTTCTCGGCGGACCGCTCACCGCCGACGAGGCAAATTTATTTGGGGAGATCGACCCAGCCCCCAGCGGAGAGAGGATCGCGATGTGGGGGAGAGAGAGGAGAGGGGATGCGGAGGAGCAGAACCATCTAAGAAACAGAAAAGGAAAGTCTTTGGACGCTTGTGCCGCTTCGTCCTAGCCGCTCGATCGTGATCCAACGCGCGCGAGGCGTGAGCACCATGCAAGACAAGGGCATGCCCACCCAGTAATTAGAATTTGGGTTTCTACTTTGTTTGAAGCTTTAATATTATTGTCTAGTTTAGAGGTGTCCGAACTGACGGTGGTAGGTGCTCTAACGATGCCCGTCAATTGCACACAAGGGCATAGCAACCTAGATCACATTCTTTTTGACAGAAGGCTTGAAATTAAATCCGGTTTTAAATTAAAGAAGGAAACAATCGGCTAAGAATGTAAGAAAAACCGCTCAAAAAACGAAAAAACTAGGGATAACCGTTCAACAGACAAGCACAAAGGTGAATACCAAGAAACAACAAAGCCACAAGACCAAGCAAAACCAAGCTAAGCACCGAACTAGAAATTGCTTGATCTCGACATAAGGCACAACCCATCGGCTAAACGAGGCCTGCTCCTAAAAGCACAAAACACCACCAAGTAGTAACGAAGAAGCTTCCGGCGCGGAACGGCTCCGAGTCCAATCTAAGCCCACTGAACTCATTCTTGCACCAACATCGTCTTCAAACCTGCGGAATTGTACACAACTTTGTGACTCAAATGAAGGAGGAGCTTTAAAAGCAACGTATCCAAGGAGAAACGGTACCCAAGGGCATCAACATCGCCAACAACAACCGATGACTTGCAAAGCTTTCGCCTTTCTCCATCCTCTTGCTCAACGGACTTCGATGCTGGCCAAGAAAAATATAGCAACCATGGAGTAGGGAGAAAATATCGGTAGTCTCCATGGCACACTGTTGATCAACACAACACCCCTAGGCTTAGAATTAGATGCACAAACTGAAGAACTCACTATATGCAAGACACCCCATTGACATTGACCTAGCTAGGCAGAATGAGGGCATGAGGTGAGGTAAGAAGTGTTGTAGAGCCCAACAAAGAGAAGAACGACCTTGCAAAGGGGGCAAATGACAACAGAACAATGAAGGTAAGCAACTAGAATAGTCATGACTCTTAGGAGGGGAACAACATATAAGACGTAGTTGTCGCCAAAAATGGGAAGAACCCTACCAAGATTTCACTATGGATCCATCCACGCATCTACGTTGACACAGCCAAAGGATCAATACGATGTTGATTAGGACCAACCAAAACTAGGAACACACCCAATCTTTGTCGGCTAGCCTCCCGAGACGAAGAGGCCTCCCACCCGCTCCTTCACACTGGTGTACGGTTGGTTTTGCCGATGGCCTCTCATGTCGGCACTCATGCAACTATGTAGAGACTGGAGGCTGAGGGGCTATTGCCGCTCCACTCAGTGTGTGTGGAGAGCTCTAGGGATGGAGACGACAGTGCGTCCTCAGGGAGCGGATCATGTGCTATTACCGCCTTTGTTGAGAGAGGGCTCTCCCTTCCCGTCAGCTACTTTATGCGCCAATCTCTCCTTGCATACAACCTTCAGCTCTACCATCTTAACCCCAAAAGAAGTATCCATATGGCGGGTTTCATCACATCCCGTGAGGGGTATCTTGGTCTCTGGCCGCACTTTCGGCTATGGTGCTCCCTTTTTAACCTTGACAGAAGGATTGAAACAACCAAATCACTTATGCAAATGTTTGTATGATTGGCACCATACCGTGCATGTCTCCGCACAAGGTTCAAGTTTTTTTGAAAATGACACATAAAATAAAAGTGAATGATTTGGTGTATGGACGGAGTTCATTCACCCATCGATAAAATAAAATAAGACATGAAACACTATAAAGAATTATAGGCTAGGGTGTTTTGGGGGTATATAAAATAGGGATTTCTATTTTCGTGCCCTCGGTTCGTTAGTTGTACTCAGTTTTCCTCAGCCGCTTAACTTTTCCTCACTTTTGTCCATCTTCTTCTATGAAACTCTCACACGGTCTGAAAACTCGTTGTCCGTCAGTCTTGCCGTTACGTGTTAACAAGTGGTCCACGTTCAGTCGGGTCCCGTAGTGGACCCTCGCCGTTACGTGCTAACAAGTAGGGCCGCGTTCTATCGGGTCACGTAGTGGACCCTTGCTGTTACATGCTGACAAGTGGGGTCATGTTTAGTTTCCATAGTGGACACCTCTGTCCATTTATCCAAATCAACATCGGACCCACAACTTATCCATGTAAGCGCCGGACCTACAGTTTACCCAGGTTGGCGTTGCAAGATGGGATCCCGAGCCAGCCCCGTGCCCGTGCCCATGCCGTTGCCTCCCCTTCCTTCTTCTTCTCTGGTGACGGTGGCCCTTCTCCGGCGATGGTGACCCTTTTTCTAGCTTCATTTTCATACAGTGAAATGTAACGCATAAACTTGCATATACGAAAATTATACACCTTTGAACTCTTTGAAATCGCAATTAGAACATGATAATGTTGTGCTAATAAAATCCTGATCATTTATCATTTCCATGGAGTGAAATATAATGCATAAAATTGCGTATAAGAAAATTATAAACCTTTGAACACTGTGAAATCGCACTTAATACGTGATAATGATGTGCTAACAAAATTTTGAGAGATTATTATTTTCTCCCCCATTTTCATAGAGTGGAATGTAATGCATAAACTTGCATATACGAAAATTATACACATTTGAACTCTTTGAATCGCACTTAATACGTGATAATCTTGTGCTAAGAAAAACATGAGAGATTATCATTTTCTTAGAGTGGAATGTAATGCACAAATTTGCATATGCGAAAATTATAAACCTTTGAACACTATGAAATCACACTTAATACGTGATAATGATGTGCTAATAATTTTTTTGAGAGATTATCATTTTCGCTCCCATTTTCATAGAGTACAATGTAATGCATAAACTTGCATATACGAAAATTATACACATTTGAACTCTTTGAAATCGCACTTAATACGTGATAATGTTATGCTAAAAAATTCTTGAGAGATTATCATTTTCATATAATGGAATGTAATGCATAAACTTGTATATACGAAAATTATACACCTTTGAACTCTTTCAAATCGCACTTAGGACATGATAATGTTGTGCTAATAAAATCCTGATAATTTATCATTTTCATGGAGTGAAATATAATGCATAAACTTGTGTATACTAAAATTATAAACCTTTGAACAATGTGAAATCGCACTTAATATGTGGTAATGATGTGCTAGCAAAATTTTGAGAGATTATTATTTTCTCCCCCATTTTCATAGAGTGGAAGGTAAAGCATACAATTGCATATACAAAAATTATACAATTTGAACTCTTTAAAATCACACTTAATACGTGATAATATTATGTTAAGAAAATCTTGAGAGATTATCATTTTAATAGAGTGGAATGTAATGCCCAAACTTGCATATACGAAAATTATACACATTTGAACACTTCCCCTTCAAATTATATTCGAAATGATTTGTTTATGGAGTTAAAGTACCGGTGGAAAAGTCATTATTTTGCATGGATAGAGGGATGCCCTGATAGATATAGGGGTTATCCGGTCCACTAGATCACAGAGGATCAACGGTTGGTGAGCACGATCCACGTGACAACTTTCCCAACCAATCAGAGCGTAGCAGCCAAGATGAGCATAGGTGTAATATATTGTGACTAAGAGAGAGGGGAAAACTAAGTAGAACTTAAGAACCAAGGGCAAAACTGAGTAGAACTTAAAAATCAAGGGAAAGACTGACAAAGGGATTTAAATAGAAAACAGAAAGAGATTTAAAAAATGAAAAATGCGTCTTTTATACAATAAAATACATCTTGACATACATCAAACTATTTGCAATTCAAATATACGTCAGTTTGACAATTATTGCCTCATTCAGACAAACTATGTTTTGGGGAGTGATGTTTTGGGAAGAGGCTTGAGTAGAAAGCCATGAACCTTCATAGATAGTAGGTGATTTGAGATGTGGTGATTTAGGTTAAAACTTGATTTATATACATTTCTTATGATGGTAGCTCACATAATAAGACTCCCTGGATAGATGCCACTATGTTTTGATCTTTTTAAATTTGTTGTGCATAAATTAGCTAGCTAAAACCCATGCATTGAATCTGTGTTGACTAGCCACCGGAGGGTAAAACTGAGTATATTGCACACGACAGTGTTAGTACTGGAGGGCAAAACTGAGTACAACCAAACTGCTAGTGTTACACTCGAGGTTATAACTGAGCACAACTAAGTCGCCAGGGTTAGACACAAGGGATAAAACGTGACTCACGGTACACGTGTCGCGGTGCACGGGGCGTTAGTGGACACGTGTGGCCGTGCACGGTGCAGTAGTGTACGCGGTTACAAGGTGCATGGTGGTGCAATGAAGCGTCTCTTCCCTTCTCCTTTATAGAGGCATCCTCACTCTCACTCATCACTCACTCGCTCACTCAACCGTCTCCACTGTCCCAACTCCTTCTGCCAACCCCCAAGAAAACCCCAACCACGTCGGCAATGGAGAAGAACAGCGTGGTGGCCATCGTCGCCTCCAAGGCCGCCAGCAAGGAGGCTCCCATCCCTGTACATGCCCTCATCGAGGCATTGAAGGTAGCCACTGTCCCCGTTCAGACCCTCGTCCCCGCTTCTGCCGTAGCTGCCGGCGAAGAGGCCCCCACTACTCCTGGGCAGATCTTGCTCGGCTGGGACCCCTATGAGAACGCCTATGACACAAGCATCACCGAACCATGGTCGGAGGTAACTAGGGGTTTCTCCCCTTCCCTTGTTCTTCCCCCATTCCCATCTTTGGATGCTAGATCGTATGTTATTAGGGTTCAACTGCTCGTATTTTCAATCATTGAATGCTAGGTATTTTTATAGTAGCTAATCCTCTTGTGCTAGATCTCGTTTTTAGATGAACCCCTTATTCATATTTCAGTCCTATTTTATTTGTCCTCCGAGTTGCAGCTAAGGGATTCCTTAGTTAGTACTAGCACCGATCTGTAGTTGGGATCAGTATTCGATTTGGTTTGAGATTTAGGGATCGGGGAATAAGCAGGGGATCTCAGTTGGTTAGTTTATGCAAATAATCAATTCCAATAATCAAGGTATCTCAGTCATGTCCTTATTGCACTCTACTTTTTTTTCCAACAGGAGGATAGTAGTGACGACAAGTTCAAGGACACCAAGACTCATTAGGTGCTGAGGAGGCTGAAGTACAGATGGTATGACAACTTCTTCGCCAACGACGTCTATAAGTGCCCGTTCTGCACCAGGAGGAGCCTCGTCACCGACTTCAACTCCCTCGTGAAGCATACCCAAGACATGAGGACCTACGGTGAGTACGTGAACGTCCACGGCTTCAGAGCCAAGCACTAGGCGCTTGGTTTTCACCTCTGCAACCTCCAGAAGGTGGCCATCAAGGAGGGTTGCATGCCCCCGATCAAGCCCAAGGCGCCCAAGGCGCCCAAGGTCAAGGGACTGAGCAACAAGAAGTGGAGGAGGCGCCAGAGAGAGGAGGCAGAGGCCATGAGGGGCCACTGATCTTGTGTTGCTGCTGTAAAGTAGATTCTTTTGTATTGTCTGTGTTGAACTTGTCCGCTACTACTGCTGAGCAGTCTAATTGTCGAACCTCGTTAAGTACCGTACTATATATATACTATATTAGCTGCTTTATCTACATCTTTTATATGTCCTCTATTAACTGTTTTATCTACACCTGCTCTGTTTACTGAATATATTTATGGTGCTGGTTAGATTTTCTGCTCTAGATTTGCTACCAGATTGGGAAAAAACAAGGGCCAAAAGGAATAATGAATAAAGAGAGAAGCTTCTCTAGGTTCGCTACCTTTTTGGGCAAAAAACACAACTGTTAGCGAGAGAGAGGGGAAAATGCGCTCTTTAAAAGGCCAATCATAAAAGTAACAAAAAATAAAACTTCCAGTTTAGGCGACAGGACGCACGTAACCACCAAACGTGCCCCACATGGTCCCACATCACATCCCCCATAACGTGTTCCCAACAAACCAGCCCCACGGAGTCCCACATGGTGTGGACTCACACATCAGCATAACACGTTCCTAACCAAACGACCCCACGTGGTCCCACATAGCGTGACCCCACACGTCAGCCAACAGTCAACCTACCAGCAGCTGCCGTTCGAGCTCTTTGATGGGTTTCTAAGAAGGAGAGGGGCAAAAGTGAGGAAAAGTTAAGCAGATGGGGAAACTGAGTACAACTAACGAACCAGGGGCACGGAAATGGAAATACCTATAAAATAATGAAATGCAATAGAACAACTACAAGGTGAACCTCTGACCTTAGCATTTCGAAATAAAAGATTGATGGGTTACATCCTTTGGTACAAACACCTGATGGTGACTCGGTTGTCTTTTCCTACCACACCGATGCTCGATGTCGCTCTTCGATATGAATGCTAGTATAAGCATGATCCCATACTACAACTTAGCTCCTCTTTTTTTGAAGTGCTAGGACTAGTGATCACACGAGAATCACTAGTATACCAATTCTTTGGTACTTCAAGCGCAAAGTGTTGCAGTAAGGGTGATTTATCCATAAGTGTGTCTTGAAGGTTTATATCAAACTCTGAGAGAAATAGTAGAGATGAACTAGTCCTTCCTTTTCTAGCATCTTACAAAACGAGAAAGTGTTGCCTTGTGTTCCCAACTCCACCAAGTGCATGCCAAGGACAAGATTTCATATTAGAATGGCAAAATAATATGTATGAAAGATAAACTAAATGCATCAAGTATAAGGAACTAAACTATGTATGAAAGATAAACTAAATGCAGTGCAAAAGTAAAGTGTAATGGTGTTGGTAGTGGTGTAAAACAAGAGAAGTAAATGCAAAAATGATAGACAATTTTTGTATTTTTAGATAAATGAGTGTTGAAAATAAGAAGGACTACAAATGCAATTAAAAGGTGTTTCTTATGATAAAAATGGACTGAAGTTCATAGATTCACTTGTCTACTCTCTCATAAACATGGCGGACTCAAAGCGGTTTCAAAGAAGGCATAATATTGTTGTAACTTCATAATGTGGTTGATTAACATTCATATGGACATAACGTCCTATGGTTGGTATGATGCAACACATCCCACTAATACTAACATGGGGTCTCCACAACAATGTCGGTGGCAGCCTTTGCCATCAATATCGACGAGACGATAGCCTCACTGACATGACGTCGTCTGAGTTCACATGCCAGCATTGATGGCGAAGGCGTGCGTTTGCACGAGCAGGGGCTACTTAAGCTTCCCCTATACCCGTCGGTGCCGTACTTCCCACCTCTCGCCACCGCCGGTGCCACCGCCGTCCCCGCCAACGATGAAGACATCGGGCTAGATGAAGAAGGCCAAGAATGACCATGAGGAGAGAGGATATAGCTCGAACCGCTGGCGCTGGCAGCGGGCTCCCGCCTTTGTTGGCCTGCCGGCCTTCCTTCACGGCATCTTGCCACCATCGTCGCGGCCCCAGGACTTTATTCGCCGCCCCGCCGTGTGCTAGGTGGAGGATCCCTCTGCGACCACTGCTACTTCCACCTGGCAGAGTGCGAGCGATGATGGAGGGTGGGAGTAGGCATCTCCCACCATGATGCCTCCCTTCCCATGGGCTGGCACCTCAACCGTGAGAGAATTTCGGTGATGCCCATGCGCAAGGAGGGCAAAGGGATGGAGGAGGAGATCCGCCACCACATCTGCAAGCTCCCGCCAGCCCTCCGGTGGGAGTGCGGCTATGAGAGACAGGACTTTTGGAAAGAATTCCTGGCCTAGGAGCACCTGGCGCGGCGTGCGAGCACCTTCCGCAACGAGTTCCAGCTGTGGGAGGTATATGACATCCCCGCCTTCAACCCCGATGACGATGACATTGTTAACCACTCCGAGAACGAGCTCGGCATCGATGACGATGACATCATTGTCAAGGAGGAGGAGGTGGATGTTATCGCAGCCGCTGCCGTGCATCTTCCATTGGAGTACCAGGAGCTCTTGGCGCGAGGCTACAATGAGGATGCCTTCACCGAGCAGGGGATTGTGGCCAGCGTGTAGGACGAGGACACCTTGTGGGTCGGCTTCCAAGAGGCCATCTAGCCCACCGTCCTGGTGGCGCATGCAAAAGCGGGGCTATCTCTAGTGCCTTCGCTGCCGGGGCGGACGCCACCGATCGCGCCGAAGAAGGGGATGGAGATGGCAGATCCACCTCCGCATAGCGCTGCTGACAGCGTGGCCTGGGCATGTGATTGACCTGATGTCTCCGACCTCTGGACGCTGTCGAAGTACATCAACCTCGACCCCTAGATGGGCACGACGACATCGACGGGCTAGTTTATATTTCATCTTTTTATATTTTGAATGTAAGTTGCATATGAACTTTGCCAGATTTAGTATGTTATTGTCTCTGTTTGATTTTTTTAAAATCGTCATCGTCCTATTAGCCAGGACGGATAGGTTGGTTGCGCTGCTAGGCGTGATTGGCTGGACCACGACCCAATCCTCCGTGGTCTGACCCAAATAGACAGAAATAAACATTTTGGGTCGCCTATTTGGGTCGGCCCGGTGGAGATGCCTTAAAAACCGGATCACAACCGGACATATAGACAACCATGGCAACCTCTAATTGCTACGGCCACACAAATCCACATCAAGAAAAAGTCAAACAAAACATAGAAGAAGATGACACGTGGGAGCCACGCATACATCAGCACCACGTGGACACCCACATAAGTGCCACGTAGGACGGCCACACCACAGAAAAAGGCTAGAGAGCACCGAGAAAGCGCACAAGAATAATACAAAGCAACCAATCAACCACATATCGTCGCCTAAAAAATTACGAAGGCTGGCTAAAAATCCCACAAAAAGGAGCTTCTTGCTGGTTTAGGATCTTTAGATATGTACAGAGAGGTGAGGGAGGGAGAGCTAGCTTAGCTATAGAGAAGAGAGTGATTGTGCTACTTCCCACCGTTCGTATTTATCTTCGAGTAGATGTATATGGTGCATGCATGCGTTGTCAAACCTTATACTACTAGAAAAAACAAAGTTTGTATGTTGTTGAATGTCATATCGATCGATCGGCCCGGCGACTGCCGGCCGCATTTTCGGCGACCTATGCGAAATCCAGGCATGTCACGGAGAGTGGAGCTAGCTAGCTTGATGTACTTACGATCGTCTGCTAGCTGCGCACGGCGATCGAGTCGATCATGATTCGACACCATGTACATCTTCATGCATTTAATGGATCATCTCGATCCATCAATAGATCCAACAGGACGACAGATCAATCGATCAAGCGCCCTCAACTTTTAAGACGATCGAGCGTGCCAACCAAGTTAATATAAGACATACACGTTGTTGGTGCAGCACCTCACATTGATAAGGTCGATCGATCCAGCAAGGTATGCAAGTAAGTAGGTAGCTTGGACCTTGGATAATGTACAGAATAAGACCAGGCCTCTGCTACCATCACACGACCTACATACTACTAGTCCTAGGTGAAAAATAGCATCAAATTTAAAGTACGTACTAGTAATACAAATATGGGGTTACGAAGTGGTAGTAAATAATTTTTCAAGTGCCACGTTCTTCCCAACAGTATATAAATAGAGGCTTGCGCTCTCCTCCTTAGTTCACAACACCAGCTAGCCACTTCTAGCCACTTCTGCATCAGCGACGGTCCAAACAAAAATGGGTCCAAGACAAAAATTGATATGTTTTATACTAAACTATTATACTTATTTGAACTTATATTTTCTACACTTGCATTATCACAGTTTTATTTAGTTAGATGGCACACATAAAAATGTTTGTCAGTTAGTTATACCATTCTTTGTTATTATGTTGTAATGTATCACTTAATAGTTTGCTTGTTCTAAATTTAGATTACATGTTGTACTAAAATTTCCCATTTAATTAATTACCCATTGTGGAATAAATGCAGTAATGCATAAGGGTTTCCTATGTAGTGTGTCGATGTATATATTTTAATATCATTAAATATTAAGATAGAAATCTTTAAAACATACACTGGAAGAAATATTCTAACTAGGGTGGTTCTATTTGGGTGGTTCTAGTGTATATGTTACAATTCTCTTACCAAAAGTTTAAACCATATTTTAGCTTTTTTATTAACTTTTGTAAAATTCTCACAAACCTAAAGGTTCAAAATTTCAGAAAATCTCATGTATCGAAGACCGAATTTAAAGATTGCAATGCCATTATAGAATGAATTTTCAAACAAATAGAGGAACTTTCTCTTTGAACTTTCAAAAAATAAAATAACAGAATAAAAGCATATGGGTACATATGAAATATACTTTTGAAAAAAAATCATGTATCTAGATATTTGGTAGAAACATACCGTTGTGAATTTCTCAAAATAAGTTGCCATAGAAAAGGCCAAATAATTATGGGTTTTATTTAACTTTTAGATTTTTGTACAAACATTCATGCTAATTAGTTCGTTCCTTGAAGGTTTTGATATTCACTTCGATAGACAAAAATTCGAGAAATACTTCCAAGCCAAGGATAGACAAGAAATAGTGAACTCATTTCTAGGTGACATTTGTACGTGTGCTATTTAAGTAGTATTAAGAAGTAAAAACACATGTCATCCCCAAATAAGGGCACACCGATCGAGTTGAAAAATTAAATGCAAACAACTAGAAATTAATTGAATGGAGCAAGATAACCACTAGCCTACCACTCTATCAATGCGTTACATGGGTCGGGGTCCTGAAAACTAGGGGCCTAGGGTTGTCGCCCATCTGCCCCTTGCTATAGTCCGACCCTGCTCCCTTCCTACATCTTAAAAGGGTAATCTAGTCTTTTATCATTAATTAATATCTAATCCGTCATGAATAGCGAGCGTAGTATGGACTCCACACCGGCTAGGCGTAGACATCTACCACAGACCTTACAACTACAACACAAAATAGCCTATCATAAATTGAGCAACATATGAGCTTCTCAACCAGTGTCACACACCTATGAAGCACAACAAATCCAAGTGGACTCTCCTTGTCCGACGCACCATCCACCCTCAAGGCCTAAAGGAGATGGCAAGTGGATGGCGGAATTTGGTCGATCTCAAGAAAGGCACTATGAAAGATCGGTATAAGCGACAAGATGGGGGTGAATAGGCGCTACTCAATTTTTAACTTCTTTTCAATTAAGGCTTGACACAAAGTAAGTTATCTAGATATGCAACTAGGTGAGAGAACCTATATGATACGCAAGCATGCAACAATAATAATAGAAAGTAAAGGATAGAAATAATTGAGAGTAGACATGGAGATGTTTTCCCAAAGTTCCTTCCTTTTAAGGGGAAGTATGTCTTCGTTTGAGGGGTGGGCGACACTAAGACCACTAGCGCCACAAAAGGCCTCACCTTACTCTCTCGTGCACCCGCCACAAGGCAAGCACACGATCCACTATACGGTTACCTTGAAGGCAGCGGCCGAAACCTTTATAACACCTTGGGGCACTTCTCCGTAACTGAATTGGAGGCTCCCAACTCGATCACAATCTCTTACACACAAGGATGAGCTTGGGGACGACTTCTTCTCCTGGCTAGGGTTTCTCAACCCAAGAGTAACAAGTAACTCAATGGAAAGTGGGGGGATTTTAAATTCCTTTGGTGGAAGTGTAGATCTAGGCCTCCTCCCTTGATTCCCCAAAGGGCATCAAGTTATATTGGCTAGGAAAGGAGATATAGGTGATTTGAAGCTCAGCAACAATGGTAGAGAGTGTGGAAGTCGTCAACTAAGCTGGAGGTAGAAGACAGGTATATACAGGTGCTCTCAAGAAGTAGCCATTGGAGTCCACTTAGGCTGGAGTCTCTGGGGTGCGTTGTAATATCCCAGCATTTAGGAACCAACGAAGGGTAGAAATATAAATTTGTGCATGTGCATGCATTCATATGTAAAATTAGGGTAATTTTTTTTGCCAAACAAAACCCTAGGGAGATCAGAGTTTCTTTAACTACTTTGAGTTAGGGTTTAGCTCTCAGGAGTGTTTGCTATGAATTCTAGCATGATCCGTAGGAATTATTATGAATTTGGGTGAATAATTTGAATTCATATTTGAAATTTGAAACATTTGAATAAGAGTAGTAAATTAGAAGTAATTAGTGTTTATTTGAATTCCAAAAAGATTTAGTTATTGTTGTTTGAATATTTAACAATTATAAAACGATAAAGGAAATTGAGAAAAATACAAAATGTATAACTCAAACAGTACTTAATTCTTTCCTTCGTTCAATAAGTAATAATGAATACAAAGGTAATTGAAGTAAAAAACATTACAGAGACATTATCAAAGAAAGAAACGATTTATTAAATAATGAATATATACTACATTGTTCTTACAAAGGAGAAAAAGAAAATATTACAATTGAAGAAATAAAAGACTAGCCCTAAACTAATCCTAAACTAATCTTCTTATTCTTCACTTGGTCTGGTACCTGCAAACAAAGGCAGAAAAGAAATAAACAAAAAGGGGGTTAGTTTTAGTTTGCTCCCAATACATCATTGAGCAAGTTAAATAAAAAGGGACTAAATGCATCAAGTGTAGAATCTATTCTTTACAAATTGCAAGCTTTAGGACAATATCATTAGAATAAGGGGCAAGTTTCACCAGGGCAGGTAAGAGTAAAAGGAAGAGGAAGTAAATCCAATTCACTCGATCTGATCTGTAGGATAAAAGCAACAGTGAAGCAGCACACACCACTAACTGCATGCAATGTGCTGTCAAAAATAGAGGGAGTGAGAGAGAGTTTAAATCACAGTCAGAGCATAGCAAAGCCTTCTTTGCTACTCACTTCACAGCCATAGTCACTGCTTATATCAAGAAGACAACAGATACCACCACAAGTACTGCCATTTTTTACTAGATCAACCCAAGATTACTCACACCAACCCAGCCAGAAACCACACAAGATGATCACATAAGGAGGGGGAAATTTAGGTGGCCAGCAAGGCCTCACAGGAGGAGCAGCACAAGGAGAATTAACAGTTCCAGAAGCTGATCTACAAGATCATCAGCAAGGCTAGGATAAGACAACAACCATATCTCTTCACCAATTACTAACATGTTGATGATTCATATAGCAAACATGCTTTGTATCTATTCTTATCCATTCAATAAGTAAAGATCTGTTAGATAAGTAGAATCCTCAGAGATACACCCAAGTGGGGTGTATACTTCATCATTGGATATAACAAATAGCCACTATAAAACATGTGTTCTTACAGAGAGGGTTTCAGACCAGCATCATCAACCCTATTATCTAGTTTTAACTAGATAAATATAAATCACAGCTTCTAGGCTACAGGGCACATCCCTAGAGGGTAACACTTCTGTACCTAGCAGATTCAATGTTGCTTGAGTACAAGCTCAAGTACACTTTCTTAAACCCACATAATCATCTTCCTAAAAGATTTAGTAATCATACATATTCACTTTATTTAGAAAAGACAGCAAGGGTCAACACCACTAATCACTAGGTCACAATATACAAAACCCTAGAAACCACTAAATTTAATCATCTTCCTACAAGCATATTGGAATCATTCTAGAAATCATTCCAGTAATCATCACAGAGAGAAGAATAAGCATTATTCACCATAGTTCTATACAGTACCAGGATAAGTTCCCGAGCAGAGCCTTTGATCTCAAAGGTGCTTCATAAACAGTATCAAAACAGACTAAATCATCTCCATAGTGAACCAAAACTCCATAGGAGTGAATCCACAATAACAATAACCTAAGAATCCATGCAAAATCAACTAGGCAATTATAGAGTATTCTTAGACAGAGAACGGAGTAGCAGGGCATGATCAACAGAGTGTAACAAACAGTAGGACATCATCAAGGGTGTTAGCCCAGGCAACTAACTAGGAGACCAAGCTAATTACCACTACAGGGTCAATGAACCCTAGAATTTAGGGATGAACCCTAAAATAGGGAATACATCGCAAGTAACCACATTGCATAAGGCAGATGTAAGAGAGAGAATAGAGGGAGTAGAAGGAACACTTACTACTCGAGGTCCTCACGATTATACCGAAGAGGAAGCAGAGGAGGAGGCCGACGATAGAGATGTTTGGCGGCACGGGGAGCACCCTGAAGGGGGCGCTGCAACCAGCATCAACCCACGGCGGTGGTGGCCAAGGAAGGGCAGCACCACGAGCACCACAACATCGTCGAGGGAGCACCGGAGCGCAACAGACCCAAACCCTAGCCACTGGGTGGGGTCAACGCGGCCAGTAGAGAGCACCAACGTTAGATCGAGCTGGACAGTGACGAGCATTGGCATCAACCATGTTGTTCTGCACCATGTTGTTATGCATTGCGGCGGCATCGAGCGGCCATAGAGGGTGTCACACGAGAGAGAAGGGAGAGAAGAGAGAGCGAGTGGGGGGGTACTGGGCCGGGTAGGACAGCCTAGTACCTCCCAGGGGCAATAGACCAGCCCATACGGGCCGGTCCAGGCCAGTGGGTTAGGCCCGTGTTTTAAAAGAAGGGCTTGTTTAAAATTATTAATTACAAATATACCCCTAAGATAAACTAGGCTCTAGAAAAATAAATAAAAATCCTAAAAATACAAATAATGTATCTATGAAATCACAAAAATATTCTCTACCCAATAAAAATAGTAGATGGTAATTTTAGGTAATTAAATTTAGATCTATTATTGTAATTATATATATTCCTTTTGGAATTTTATAAAAATAAATAAAATACTTAAAATTGAACAAGTTAATTTTTAAGATCCTAAATAGATATACTATTGTAGAAAAATACTATTTGTATTTTTGGAAAGTAAATCAAGCTTGTTTAAAAATAAAATCTTTATTCCTTATTAGAAGTTTAAGAAAATATTAGTAAGAGTTGAAAATTTAATAAATTCATTTTTAAACTCTTAGAATATTACTAGATATCATCAAAATATTAGATAAAAGAATTATGTGAATTTAAGGGTCTTTACATTATTACATTCCTTCCATTAATTAAAAGAATGATAAAACCTTTATAAGGTGGGTAAAACACGCAAGGAACAAAAATAATAAAGCATTTCATGACATTACTATGCATTGCATATTGATTCTTTAAATATTGTCCTTATCGGATAGTAATGGTGTTTTGTAGAAATAGGAGCTCAAGGTCAGGTGGAAGCATCTGACTTCACTACCTTGTAGTCACAAGACAAGTTCATCACTTGCTCATGTCCTAAGAGTCTTTATGAAAGTATTTGAAAATTGTGTGATATCACCTATATTCTAAAAGAGATAAAAAATCAGTATTTTCCCAAACAAATGAAATGCTATTATCATCCTAAGTGATGATAAATACTATGAATGACAATGGAATCTAGGATTCTAGTTGCCGAACAACTAGGACTTAATAACCCATGATGTCAGTGATTCTAGCATCGTATATTAGGCGTTAACCATAAGATTTGGAATGGGACAGAGAAGTCAGCTGGATCTTCGTTTCGTATGGACGGATGACCTTATAGTGAGGCTGTAGATTTATCGTGGAGAATCCAGTAGATGGGTGGGACCCCTAGTTTCCCGTGATATTGGTGTCTAGACTATCCGTGAGGGGCTGTCGGAGGTATTTCTGTCACTACGGTGGGGGTTGCCACAAACATGATCTGCTCACTGGAGTCTCCAAGGGGTTGCAAGGGTTATATCTGCCTATATGGGGGTTAATGGAGGTATTCCTGCTTGGGGGGTCATGTCTTCATGCGGGGTCGCGGAGGAGGGCAGTGGTTGGCTTGGATCAACTTCTGGGCCCCACATCAAGGAATTGTAGACGGGAAAGTACGCCCGGTTGTGCAAAAAAGATTTGGTCTCTTATGGGTAAAGCAACGCACCTCTGTAGAGTGTAAGAATTGTGACATGTTACTCCTTGTTCCGGGAAGGAGCTACGAACGCGGAAGGAAAGGAACTCCATGAAGTTTTGGTCAACCTGTCAAGGTTGATGGGCATAGTTTTTGATAATAAAATCAATCTTTGAAGAAATGTTTACAAAAACTACATAGTGCCAAACACTTATAGTCTGAGGTGGTAGTTAGAGCATCAAACTTCCCACCGTGCATATAATGAACTTGCTGGGTAACACTGTTACTCACCCTTTCCTTTGATCCTTTGCTTAGACTCTGAGAAACAAAAGGATAACCAGGTGTATGCTACAGAAGTCAAGAATGATGTCTACTATGAAGAGTTGGACCTGTCCGGTGGAGTCGAAGGGGTGGACTACAGGATACACTATGGAGCTGAAGACAATGAGTCAGAGTAGTTGTCATGCCGGAACTTAGTTATCTAGGTTGAGCCGAGCAGTTGAACCCTATACAATAAGCTATTGAGCCCATGTCTTACTTTATCGTTGTGTCTTTCATTCTTCCGCTGAACCTATTAAATAAGTTGTATGGTTTGTAAGTTTGAACCTTTCAAAGATCTCGATCTTTTGGTATTGTAATAATAATATGTGTATGTTTGTAATTTGGACCCGTAATGTTTCTGTTGTACCACTCTGAGGGATGTAATATTTGCAGGATGGTGTTCCGTGAGTGTTATGTCAACGACTATAGTATACTACAGCATGCAGTGGTAGGCTGGGTCACCGCATGCGTACCCTCGAGTCTTCGGTCAGGCGGAGTCTCCGAGCCAGTCTCTGGCTTGCACGGGAGTGCCTCTATTAATCCAGGCTGGAGATTGAGCCAGAGACGAGGCATAGAGTCTTTGGGGTGTGGACCTCGAAGTCTCCGGGGTAGTCTCTAGGCTAGTCTCCGAGGTAGATCCTGGAGCTTATGTGAAGCCAAGCCATAGAACAAGCCGAAAACGCTCTCCAGAGTCTCCGAGGTGCGCACCCCGGAGTCACCGGGGTTGAACCCCGAAGTCTCTGAACTCAGGACACCAGGAGGCACTACAAGAATAGTTTCCTTCTGCAACGACTTGGCCCAACGGTCGTTGTAGAAGGCGCGTCTTCCGCGACGAAATTGTCGTCTCAGCCGTGGCCAATGGAAAACTTTTTTTTCCGGTTTCGCGGCCCTCTACTACGACGGATCTGCTAAAAACATGGAGGAAGCTCAGCTGGCGCGTGGCAGAAGCAAGATTTTCGTTTCCTCACGCGATGTTGACTCACCGAAGTCTTTTGAGGCGTGGACACCAGTGTCTCTACCGGACCATATTTTTGGTCGTGCCTCCCTGATTTGAACTCGATAAGGTTGCTCGATGCGTCTGCCATTTAGTCAGGCTGCTAGGTCCCACATGTCAGCCTCTCATTAGAAGGATCGTGTGTATGATGGAATTTTTTCCATCGCTCGCGCTATCCTATTCCGAAGTGGATAGCGCTGCTCGATGCATCTACCATTTAATCAACCTCCTGGGACCCACATGTCATCCTCTCATTAGAAGAAACGTGTGTATGATGGAATTTTTTCCTTCGCTGGCGCTACCCCGTTCCAAAGTTGATAGCGCTACTCAAGGCATCTACCATTTAACCAACCTCCTGAGCCCCACATGTCATCCTCTCATTAGAAGAAATGTGTGTATGATGGAATTTTTCCCTTGGCTCGCGCTACCCTGTTCCTAACTTGATAGCGTTGTTCAATGCATCTACCATTTAATCATGCTGCTGGGTCCCACATGTCATCCTCTCATTAGAAGAAACATGCGTATGCTAGATTTTTTACCCTCTGTCGCGGCTTCGTGTTCCGAATTTGATAGCGTTGCTTGCTGCATCAGCCATTATTCAGGTTGGTGGGTCCCTTATGTATGCCTCACATTAGAAGAATCGTGGGTATGATGGAATTTTTTTCTTCTCTAGCGCTACCCTGTTCCGAACTAGATAGTGTTGCTCGACGAATCTACCATTTGCTCACGCTGCTGGGTCCACCATTTCAGCCTATCATTACAAGAAATGTGTGCATGCTGAACTTTTTTCTCGCTTGCACCTTCCTATTTCGAACTGGCAATGTTGCTCGATGCAGCATCTGTATAAGGTTGCGCTGCTGGGTCCCACATATCAGCCTCTCTATAATGAAACATTGATTGCTCGATGCAACATCTATATAAGGTCTTTGCTGGGTCCAACATGTCAGTGTCTTTGCAAATGCAACGTGTGTATGATGGACTCCGCTGATTTGACCTTGGCAATGTTGCTGGGTCCCAAATATCAGCCTTCTCTGTGTAAGAAACATGTGTATGCTGGATGTAAAAGAATGACAGATATTATACTATATATTATATATTTATATTGAAAAAACAAGGAATCTAACTCAAGATTTCAACAAATGGGAACCGCGTGTGCTTCCACTATGCCAAAACCATCTATGCCACTACTGGAAATGATTACATTTAGAAATGTTGAAATCACTTAAAATGAAAAGGCAGCGACCCTGACAACTTGGCATAAAAAATGCTAAATGCTCTATACAAATACATCATGGGTAGGAGAAGCTTGTCCTATACTTTATTAGAATGGCACGGAAATACTAAATTAAGACGATTTTGGGTGATACAAAAAATAACTTGGGTCCAATATTGTGAACCAATGGGCTTCTTATCGTGGGCTCCTTATCGAAACTTCTTTAGTGTGGTTCATGCTTAAAAAACCAAGTAACAATGTGTTGAGGGTTGGCGGCCCACGGCCAACCTGAACCCGGAAGGATAAATTAGCGAGGTTTTGGGCCACAATTGGGTAGAATGTAGTACTATTTTCTAATAACCTCCTCACTGAAAATTCAATGTACTCAATATGTCGGGGGTTGGCAGTCCACCTGACCCGGCAGGCTAAATTTGCAAGGTTTTGGGCCAGTGTTGGGTCTAAAGTGCAATCTTTTTGCTAGGTCCTTAGTGAAAATTCAATGTAGTTCGTACCCCATCCTAAAAAAAATGTAGTTGGTACCCTAAAAAATATATACTCTGCTCACCACGAAAGGCTAATTAAGGGATTTTTTTGAAACAAGAATATGGAAAGTTTTTTGTCCGAAGTGGGGTTGAAATATTCGTTTTCATAGGTTGAGTAGTAAAAATATATTGTACTGAAGGTCGATGGTCCACCTGACCTGGCTGTACCTAGGCCGGATCTAAAAGAATGAAGTTGGAAATGGAGAAAAGTGACCGATATTGCGCCTTATTATAGATAGCGAACATAGCGAGGAACTTGGGCAGTGCAAGATTCGAACATGGAAAGTACTGGAGGGAGTTTGACTGATTGACATAAAACCGTGTCATATTAAGTCTTATAGCGCGTAATCATCTTTTTAGCAAAGGATATATTTCGAGATGGTTTGGGTGGCTTTGAATTGGCCTAAGTGCCCAATCGATTTGATGTACTCAAAACCTTGTAATCATGCCATATAAAGTGTTGGCGATAGACACATGGTGGCCTTGACTTGCCCAGCCGCAAATATCTCGGCTCAGCACCAGCTTAAATTGATCACTCAAAGTTGTATGCTTCCGTACAATGAAATTAGTACATGCCGCAATTAGCGCCAACATGTGGCATTGTCGTCATGCAAAAAGACTCAGAATTCACACATTTAGTTCACAGTTTCGAGCATAATAATACAACCAGTTTATACACTAGCACAAACAGTAGAATGTAAGCACATCAGAGCTTGACTTGTTCATGTCACATCAGAGCTTGACTTGTTCATTTCACATATAGAAGAATTAGCAAGGATACATACTGTATTGAACAAGTAATTTCACGGTAGAGCCAAAAGTATGCCATATATCAGAGACAATATGGGGTCTGTATAAACAATTTTTCTTTTTTGGAAGGGTGTGCATTAACTTTTTTTTAGAATATCAGCATAAACATTTGCGGCTATCATCCTAGGGCGTCTCGGCCTATTTTGGCGTACCGAGCCAAGATCAATTACGACCCAGTTAAGGCCTATTTCGTGGCCCTATAAGAAGCAGTGACCTACTTTTCCTTGTTTGCTAAGAGGAAAGAAGGAATATTCCTCTCAAAACACAAAGTTGCACGAGGTGCGATGGTTCAAAAAAAAGCTGGACGAGTCACGTATATACAAGCCAGTAACAGTACTGAAAACTATAGTACAGAAATCATGCTACGAAATAAGCACTGCTACATGGATTATACCGTGGAATGCAATAATACTAAATACAAAAGCATGACAGGGCTCATATAAACTGATTCAAGCTGGCCACTAAAACTAGTGTACTAACAGTCAACTATTGAACCACGATGCAAAAAAAGATGACACAACGATACACCAGAAAGATCCATAGCTTAGTCTAGGGATGACACAACAAGCCTACCACACCTAAACTAGGCCTAAACCAAATTGCCGCCTATCACACACAGTTCCAACCATCTTTGGGAAGGCCGATAACTGCCACATTATCACCTTCAGTTGGCTGCGGGTTGCAGCGTTTAATCTAAGGGAATTCTATTCTGCGAAAGCTCCTGTATGTTGTGTACACACAGTTTTTCCTCATGAATGGGAACAATGTGCCATGAACAGCCTTGCATCCGTGTATCTTCATCATCTTGTCAATGATTGGATAAATGAGACCGAGAAACAGAGAGTTGTTGCCTAGGCTGTTAACCTGCCTCCAAACGATGACCCCTGGAGGTCCACCAGAGCTAGGATCCTCTTCAAAAATGTAGACACGAGAGGCAAGATATAGGCATAGGTTAGTCCTATTTTGAGCATGAGGAATGATTTCACCCTCTTCGTCATGGGCAACCCCCATGCCATATGTTGTAATTATGATCATCAAGCGTTCACCATCAGCCGATCGAGCGAGGAACCACATGCCTAGCCGATCATTCAGAATAGGTGTTGGGATTACAAACGGAAGATCCTTGTTTCCAGCAACATCCGAATTCGAGACAAAAAGTGCATTACTAGCATACATATTCTAACACCAGCATTCTTCATTGTTCATGTTAACAGTGTGAATAGGCAAATCCTGACAATAATATTACTCAATAAATGAAAAACATTAGGAATTGCATTTCTTACTCTGCTATTCCGAACATTTGGATTTCTTGCTTATCTTAGTTTCCTAGTTGTTGTATGTTTCAAAGAGGAAGCGCCACTTTTCATTGATATAGAGGCATGTCCACTTGAATCCTATAGGATTAGATGCCTACAATATTTTGGATCAAGTGGTGTTTGATTGCACATGAAAACCAAAGGAATTGTACAAAGAGGTTGGAGTGGATGGAAATTTTCCTCCAAAAGAGAGTGCAAAGGAATACTTTGAAGGAATTCCTAAGGATTATACTCTTTTGAACCAAATAGCATTTTATAGGAAAAATCCTAAGGATCCAAATCCTACAAAAATCCTACACAGTTCCTCTAAATCCCAAGGCAAAATCAAAAAAGTAAAGATTGGTGTCCTACAAAAATCCTATGTGATTCCTACAATCCGAGAAGAGTCTGAAAGTATAAACAGATAAAGAAACCCAGCTTCATTGTGTTGCGCTCACAATTGAGATGCTGGTTAATAATACCTTTCATATAATGACAATGAACGAACTTACTAGTGTAGGGACGCCATCATACACTATATTTTTGGAAGGCATATTACTAGTACTAATTCATTACTGGCAATGGTTCATTCATTTTTTAGGACATAAAGTGTGTGATCATTCAGTCATACGAAAGGTAAAACATAAACAAGGTAGTTAAATAACAACTTCACCGAATCACTCACAATGTATCATCATGGAACTAGGATTACCTTCCGATGTGGGATCCCAGCAGTAGGTGCATCCTTGACTTGCGACCGCAAAAATGAGGCCACCGTGTTCAATGGCATCATAGTATTGTCGTCTTACATGACCTGAATGCTCCAGACATCTCCAAACTTGGCTACCGCCTTCCAGGTAGGCGATTTCACCGTCGAACAACGCGAGTAGCTTATAGTCCGTGTAACCCCTAGCTTCTGTGGGCACTCTGCAGATTACGATCTTCAACAGCTCAAGAGATCCATCCCACGACTTATTGAACTTTTCTTCGTACCTGCGGATTCGCCAAAAAAAACTTTTGAAATGTGAATGAGTTCAAAAATAACTACATATAACTGGGGGAACCCTGGCTGGCTAGTAGCATTACAGGTTATATACTGGATATGAGGTGGCCTCAATGCCACGAGTATCCATCGATGGAAGGTCGATTACTCGATAGGTGTAGATGTTCGCTAGGCACCAGGCCCCGTGCTGGTCCACGACGGCGAGCCCGTCGCCATTCATGCCAACCCAGAATTTTTCGTGCATGAAGGGCAGGATGGTGGTGCGCCGAGGATGGTTTAGGGGCACCACGTCGTACACCATGTCGTACAGACGGTGTACCCTCGTATTGTCATAGTGCTCGTCGAACCAATAAGCAGGCCGATGCATCAGTAGGCAGGGTTCATTCCAATGGTGAAAAGTCCATTTCGTACCTTCGTTGTTGGTGATACAATCATACAACAGCTTGAAGCATGCAGCTAGCTTGACAGTGCTGGAAATGTGCAGATGCTGAACGATGAGGTCGATATCGTCCGTGCTGAGTTGATCCCACTTGCATCGCCCACTGAGCTTCGAATCAGCCATCACAGCCGGATGGATTTAGGCGGATGCCAAGTGCGGTTGGGGTTTTCTGTAGGAGGAGGGGAGAGTTAGGAATGTGTGAGAAGAGAGAGCGTGGGGGAGATCGTGGGCAGAGTAGGGACTGAGCAAGAAGATGGAGAGGCAAATAAAAAACAAGGGAGGAGATTTTACTTGCTTTCTCTGTCTAGTCAACAACAACATCGACACCGTCGTGTAGACTTCACTATATGTTAGACTAGCACGCCATGCAGCTAGTAATTTGACAATACTCCTACTTACTATTATGTATAAGAGATGCAATATTGTCTAGTCACATCAGTTTGACTAGAGGGTTTTCTTTTTACAGCTTTCATTTCAACATAGCGTAGTATTTTCAACGGAAAATAGGAGGATGAACTACTACTACTAGTAGTAGCCACGACATGGACACATGTACTTTCATCTTGTTCCCCTACATGCAGAACTCGTATCACAGAACCGAAAATATATACACCGGATATAATGCACGATACAGGTGTGTCTGTGGTATTTTTGGTATGTTGCATGTGTTCATATATGTTCTAGTACAAGGTACATGGAATTACACGTGTACATCATGCAACCGCGTAGCAAAATGAGAGACGTGCACGTACACTAGATTTCGCTCAAGTCAGGCAACGTGCATGACTCTGTGTGGCTCTGATTCACTGACATGTGGGCCCTGTTTAGATCGGCTCCACCTGCCAGTGAGAATCTGCATGAACCATGTGCTTGGAGCCACTAGGTACGTGC
This sequence comes from Avena sativa, assembly GCA_916181665.1. NCBI lineage: Eukaryota > Viridiplantae > Streptophyta > Magnoliopsida > Poales > Poaceae > Avena > Avena sativa. The sequence continues at coordinate 617,414,614 of OV702288.1, read as the reverse complement.
ACGATGGAAATTACAATTTCCAACTAGTTGCACCAGAAACAAGCTGTTGCATGTGGCACTTCCAAGTTTTCAGACAATGTGAAATAAATCATGAACATAGATCATATTTATATAGTTCATCTATAAATTTCCATCCCAAAAATATTACTAGTACATGGCCTGGCCACCACAAAATGAACAAATGAACACAAGATATTGTTCGCTTTGGTGTTTTCTTTTTCATTCACACAAGTCACATAATATCTTATTGTGGGACCGAATATTGTAGATGCACAAGATACAACATAGCCAATGTTCCGATTTATTTCACATTTTTTGAGAACTCAAAAGTGCAACAAATAATAAAGGGGTGCGGGCGCAACGAATTGCAGAATATTCAACCCGCACTGAGTAAAACTATGTCTTACATACAGAAGGAGTTTGATCAAATCGTAGGACTTGCACTACATTGTGGCAAAATGAGTGTTAGAGTACAGCAAGTTAATGACTCAGGCCATACGATACAAATAAGGCGGAGGAAATAATTCAAGATACGCAAATCCCTATTCCATATGATCTCCCTTGAACCGTTAATTATGTCGGTTCCAATCCTTCGCATTGGCCAAGCTTGGGACGAACCACAACAGAGTCTGCCGCCAATTCCAGCCAATGGTTTTAGGGAAATTCCAGGCAATGTTGGTTGAGAAACCACCAGCGGCGTCTTGAGCATTCATACTAAAGCGACATATTTCAGGATGAAGATTAAATCCACCGAGACTAACTGCATGCGGCGAGGTGTATACACAGTTGCTCCTCGTTAGATCTCTAGGGCCAAGTCCTACCGTGCCAACTGGAATGGTAATCGGATAGTTCAATCCAAGGAAGATAGAAAATGCTCCAAGGTCTAAAACCCTCCGCCATTGCCTCGGTGGAAGTAATCTACTAGTGTCCATCAAGAACACATGGCAGCAAAACCCAGTAGAATAGGTGTGAATATTGCGGCCGTGATGATAACCAACATTTTCAGCCACATGATAACCACCATAAGTAGTGTCATACCGCCTAGCACTAACGCCCATAGTATTGATCAGAATAAGGCTACCACCATCAGGAGATCTCGCTAACCACCATAGATCAGGACTGTACTCATGATTACTGTCTAATTCAGGTGGCACCGGAAGACACACAGGACCTTGCAAGGAAAGCACATTCAGAGGTCAGCCGAGCAAAATATGAATGATGAAGCTTGAAAATTTAAGGATGGAAATTTTACCCCGTGCCCGAGGATCCCATGCATAAACATTGCCAATCTGAGTTACATCATAGACAACTCCCTTGTGGATAATTGCATCGCGATAGCTGAACATGCCGAACTGGTTCTCAAGAACCATCCACAAACCATGAGAACCATCAAGGAATGAAATTACCGTGTCGAAGATGGCCAGGACAGAGAAATCCTTATAGTTCCCAGCATCTGTGGGAACTCGGCAAATGGCTATATTCAGTAGATTAGTAGGCTGACCAGCCGCGATAAACTTAAGTACCTCGGGTGTGGCCTCAAAATTGAAGATTGCTGGTAGAGGAATCTGGCGACGAGTGAACACATTCACAAGCTCCCAGTTCCAGGAGAGGCCAAAAGTGGCGATCCAATCCCCATGGGCGCCTGCCCACTTCCTACCCTCACAATATGGCATCACAACATCGGAGGAGGACCTGTCCAGCGACATTAGCTCGCACAAGGTCCACCCGAACTTCTTCTGTGGCTTCTGCTTGCCCCTGCCGCAATAGTAGTAGCCCCTGTAGCAGTTTTGGTTGGGGGTTTTGGAGGAGAGAGCGAGCGGCAGCTGTCAGGGCGAGATGGAAAATAGTCTATCAAACTGGACGCCGGAGCTAATCCTAAAGCGGCATGGCAGTGTTGGTGCGTGCCTGTATTGGTGTGCGAGTGGTAATGGTCGTCTCCGAGATGGTGGAGGTGAAGTGAGGATGGTGATCAAGGCAAATAGAAATACGAAATGAAATAAAACCAAGCGTGCCTTCTTTGTCTCTGCTAAATCTACTATGTCTATCGAACTGGGCTACGGAGATGCTCCGAAAGCGGCATGGCGGCGTTGGTGTGTGCTAAAGGTGGGCGAGTGGGGATCAACAAGAAGATGGAGAGGAAGAGGATGGAGAGAAAATAAAAACAGAATAAATCGATTGAAATCATACCGCCTATCGAGCGTGGTTTTTCTCTCTTCTCTGCGTTTCTTGGTGCCTATCGAGTAAATAGGTCAGGCCTTTCTAGGAGTAGTACATCATAGCTAGCCTAGCACGGGATGGAGATGTACCGTCCTCTCAAATAAATGGTCATGGCAGAGAGACGGTTTGGAGTATACTCGGAGCTCCTCTTGCCGAATGTAATAATCCTTGGATCTTCTACATTCATCATCTTGTGTAGGCACATTTGGAACAAGTACTACTGTAACTAATAAACATATAAAGGTTCCACCGGTAATTAAGGAACCAAAACTTGAATACTACTACTCTCGAACTCTTATGTAGTACAACAACAAAATGCTCACAAAATGGGCTAGCAGTACCATCTATACACCCACATCCTGCCACCTCAAATAAGCTTGCTTGCCACACCGCCAATTTCCTCTCCCCTGTCGGCCTCTACACCCTCGTTACTGGACCCCAAATCGAACATCTCTTAGTTTAATAAAGAAAAAAGTCGACAATCTCTCAAAAAATAATCAACCATCCGCCAAAAAAAAATCTATTGTCTAATGGTCCCTGTTCATTATGAACGGACGGTCGCAATTACTCGAGCACCGCGCGGAAGTAGTCGTCTAAGCTACTAGTTGTAGCTCCACGAAAGCACGCGCCTGGAAGCGGCATAAGAATTTATTCTCTGTCAGTGACGGAAGAAGATCGATGATATACAGTACCAAATCAACAAGTCAGTGGTTTTATTCTTCTGACCATTGAGAGCCGACATGAGTGGTGAACAACTTGAAGCGCAGCGGAATAGGTGCCTTTAAGGCATACAATATGTACACCTCCGTTCTGATTTAGCATGGTCACATAGTGCTAAATAACTTAGACTAGTAACTTGCACATGTACCTTCATAGTGGGTAACAACATGTGTGTAGTGTCACGCAAAGGCCTAATTAATTAGGTTGTTAATACCTTCAATCCGGATTATAGATGTAGTATAGCTCCTTTTTCCCTAGTAGACCTAGGTTATCGAATCCTCAGGAAGCGAATGCGTAGTGAAGTTACTTTAACGAACCTTCGAGAGTTTTAGAATTCTTTTTGTATTTTCACTGGACCAGTAGTTTGCATCTTTTGGTTGTTGTCGATGATGGAGAGAGAGGGCCTAGGGCATTCGGTTTCACCTGTATATGCAAAAAACCTGATGGAAATAAAAGATAGAAATAAAGCATGCGTGTACTTGTTAGAGCAAGATAAATTATATGTGGGCAATGCATCCATAATTGCTATTGCCTTCGCAACCGCTTATAGCAATAACCTACTAGTCTCATCCATAGAAGAAAGAGAAATAGTGATATGCATAGTGATGTCACCGTTAATCCCAAGCAAATCCCACACATACAACCATACTACCCCTTCTGTCACTAGGGTTCCCAACCTGCAGATCAGTCATCACTCATACTCCCTATACCTGGATCAACCCTCGAGGTCTTGGGGTACCTGACAAGTCCTTAGATTGAGGCAATAGAGGATACAATAATCATCATCTCATACAAACTAATACACGATCCCATCTATGATAATTCACATGCACAATTGCTACATGGCTAGGCCAAAACCCTTATCCCAAGGAGAATTACTCGCACACAGAGATGAGATCAACAATCATAAACATTGTAATAAAAATCATGAGATTGATAGCAATAGTCTTACAATGTCGCCAATCGGAGAAGAGATCTACTATTACAAGTGGTAGAGTATGGCTATGGAGATGGAGAAGGGTTTGGAGATCTGGAGGCGGCTAGTGATCTGTGGCAGGGACTTTCTTCGAGGTATGCCTCTATTTTTTGTCACCGAGGCTTCTTTATATAGGGGTACCTTCACGAAAGTTGTTCTGTTTGACCTAACGGCAGCGGTGCCAACTATACGAACGGAGCTATACGGTCGGAATTTTTGCTCCGGCCGTATAGTTGGTCATTATGGCATCTGGCTTCTTTGGACGGCTCCTGGTTTCTTCTAGTTGAAGGAAATATCGTATCTTTGACTTTAATGTAGTGATTCCCTCCTTTAAATGACATTATCCATGCAGAAAAATACGAAAGAAAGGATTGCATACCCCTCTGAATATTAGCATTAGTGGCAGGGTTTAGAGAGATATTTTAGCAAGAATATGACTAATATCCAGTTTAAATGTGGACGTTAGATGGATATATTTTAGAGCCATCAACCTCCCCAAGTTTAAACTTGATCGTCCCGAGCAATAAAACCAAAATCGAAAAGGAACTCAGCATTTAAACTGAAATAACGAGATGGTGATCTTACTCATGATTAATAGTCTCATGTTTCCTCCACTTTATAAATCTGAAAAACTTCAGCATAGATAGAGCAATGGCAAGCATATCATATGGGTTTCATGCATCCTTATAGTGCAGCAAAATTATTGTAAGCATGGATGATTCAAATGAGTAAACTTTATTCCATGTCAAGTAATCAACTCATAGGCCTGCCTTTGAACAGTGAAGTATAATCATGTAAATTAAGAGTGTGTGAGTTGTCATGAAAAGCATATATACTAGAGTGTCTCAAATCTCCCACATCAATAAATCAAGAGTTTTCAAGCACTACTTTTCTATTCATTGTCCTTCAAGAATTTCAGTTTTTAAGTAATTGAGAGCATGCCAAAAAAAATATTTAGCTTATCGGGCTGTGATGGACACTCGTGGCATCACTAAGGTTTTTGTTCGTTCTGCATAATGATTTCTCATAACAGCCAGAGAAGTGATCCCATCATGATTACAGCTACCCGGGAGTGCCAAGAATCTTACCCACTATAGCATTGCTGCTACAAGTGTTTAATTAAGTCATAGCCAAAATCTAGGAGTTTCCTCCATAAAGATCGTTCGTAGGCCAGCGGAGTTGTTGGCATCCCATGAAGTTCGACACACATAAAGCTATATCATTCTTATGATTAACAAGTCAAACTTTGGCATGCTCACAAAAACCTCTAAACATTAATTCAATCGCACACATCCTTTCAAAGAGAGATATCAAGTCAATTAATATTTTCAGTGGTGTTGAGTATCTCTAGAAATAAGCCTTCAAGACTAAGCACTACAACACCCAAGTCGTCATTTGCGAGACTTTTTCTTATTACAATTGTTTAGCAATTTTGAGGCAAGACTTGGTTAATTACGAGAGCTGGAACAAAATGTACCCAATTAAATACCCATGCAAACGAAAATCTTACTACAATACAAAGACTCACTCGACCAATATAATATCTCAACATTTACTACTAACTAGAATGGGTTTCTCAAACTTCAAAAGTGGGGAGTCATAAGGCATACCTCTCATGTTTGATTCCACTTCTCTCTTCCTTTTTTATTTGTTTCTTGGAAACTCAAAGTCGATCACTCTCCTGCAAACATATGAAGACCTCGAGGCGGAAAGAAAAAGAAAGAGGGAAAATAAGGAAAAATGGAGAAATCTTTTTTTGTGTGTTTTTTAAGAGAGGAAAATTAAAGAATAGAGAGTCAGCGGTAAAGCTCGGCTAGAAAATTTCGAAAGAAAATAAAAAGAACTAAAGATAAAGTGTTGGGAAAGCCAACACGAGTGCTGATAAACTCAAATAAAAAGACAACCTCTAAAAGAAATAAAAGCAAATGGACGCCACGTAAAGATGCATGGGGAAACTTCCCCAAGCTTAGGCTTTTGCAAGCCCTGTAAATCATTATGGTGGCGGGAAAAATTCATTACTCTAGTTCACGAATTGAGTTGAGAGGTTACTTGTTGATTCTCGGAGGTTCAAAGAAAAGTTGTGCATCCTCTCTATAGTTCCTCCAAGTCCTTGGAAATGTTGGTATGTGGCGTATCGGGTTTGTAGCTGCTCCTCTTGATGAGGAACTTCTTGCTCCTCCTCTTGGTCTTCGTCCTCTTCAAGAATCTCTTCCTCGGGTTGGTGTTGCTCAACCTGCACATCATATAGCAAACGTCCCTCCTCGATAGATAAAAGACCATTAGGCATAGGAGCGGGGTAGATACGCCCAGCTCCAGCAATATGTAGATAATAAGAACCACCTCTCCTAGTGAGCATTCCATAGGCTCTCGAGGTGGAGAAACCAACACGTGTCTCACCTAGTACCGGTTGCAACTCACCTAGGTCGAGTCCTAGGGCAGTGGCAAGTACGGTGATGACGCCTCCCCTATGATTGGCCCTTGGCTTTGGGAGGCTTGGTTCTCCAGGTAGCGCACAAGGATGGCGCCCAAGTTGAGTGACAAGCTGCAGTTAATGTAAGTAGCCTTTGCAAGGACTAGACTGTCCTCCTCGTTGAGTCTCGTGAACTCATTACGTGCCTGCAAGGTGTTAGCAATAACATAGAACAAATAGCAAATTGCAGGATGTTGAATATTCTTCCCCTTGTTCACTCTATAGTGAAACTCATTCCATTATAGTATTGATTGGGGGAAGGATTTAAGCCAGTAAAGGATGCGCATAGAGCATGAATATCATTGTTTGACAAATTAAAACATGCACACCATTCATCTAATGTTAAAGTGTAATTGTTGTTCATCAGACGGAAAGAAATAGTATCCTCTCCTTGCCATTGTTTAACGGTGCTTTGCAATGAACTAAGGAATTCAATGATTAAGCGGCGATAGGTAGGTACATCATTGTACATAAAGTTTTGCAGGCCAGCTCTATTGCAAAGTAAATTGAAGTCATCAGCAATACCGAGTTGGTTCAGTATGATGGGGCAAGCCCACTTGGTGGCCTTCACTTCGTGGTTCTTGATCCTGTAGAAGCGATCACGATGGGCCTCATTCATGAACTGTATCCCCATGCATTCCCGAGCGATATCCTGAGAAGCGCTAGCGGTGGCACGCGCACGAGTTTGGCTCCTTGTGTTCATCATCTAAATCACTTAAGAAAGGAAAAAATAAAACTTTTTGATCCAACAACAGTAAGTGCATCATATTCCTCATCATAGCACACTAAAGAATTCTCCTCAAAATATTAATCTAAGCAAGAGAATCATGACAATTGGTTCATAGTAGGTCTCACCCTAGATTGATAATGACAATAGATCAAAGATGAATTTGCAAAAAGTAATTGGAGGATCGGAGGAGAAACATACCGTAGATCACTCATGTGCGAGGAAATCGAACGAAATTGAGCAGAGATGAAGAGACCTCGAGGTTTTGAGAGAGTTTGGAGGTAGAAGAAGGAAAAAGAATTGAAGTTTTGGAGTTGGGAGTACCTTCCCGTGCGATTTTGTGGTCGGACGCAACTATACGGGCGCAGCTATATGGTCGGAACAATGTGTTCCAGCCATATAGTTGGCCTTTTGTTAAAATTCTAGGTTTTCCTCCTGGCACCGCAGCTATACGGACGCAGCTATACGGGCGGAACAAAATGTTCCGACCGTATAGTTGGTCGTTAAACCGTCTGTCCCTACAAAAGTAAATTTCCAAAAGCATTGATATCTATATGACCGGAACTATACGGCCGGAATTTTTATTCCCGCCGTATAGTTGGTCGTTAAACTCTCAGAACATATGAAAATAAATTGTACGGAGGCATCGATATCTATACGACCGGAGCTATACGGCCGGAATTTTTTATTCCCGCCATATAGTTAGTCGTTAAACTCTCAGTACATGTTGCAGAATAATTTACGATAGCAAAGATAACTATACAACCAGAGCTATACAACCGGAATTTTTATTCCCGTCATATAGTTGGTCGTTAGACTCTCTGTATGCGTAAAAAAAATCTGTTTCTTCGTAGACTATATCTTTTCCTGTAACTTAGTGATATATCTTGTTTTTGACAAAAAATTGATAGCAAATATTATCGACCAACAATAGCATGAATATACCAGAATTTTAAGTACTACCGAATTTCTTCTCCTCGAATGGAGTTTTCTAGCACTCTTTATTAAATAAAAACTTAAACTAAAACTGAAAACTTAACTCAAACCTTTATTTCACATGGGTTGTCTCCCATGGAGCGCTCTTTTATGGTCAATAGCTTGACCTTAATAATACTCACTTGGGCCAGATGAGTGGAACACCCACTCCAAAGTAATTGGCCTTCAAAGTGATGGCCTCCTTTTCGTCATGCTTGGTTTTCTTCTTCCTGGGGAAATGAATAACAAAAGGATCCCGTGAAGGCAATTGTAGCTTCACGTTCCCTTCATGCTGATTAATCAAAGCCTTAGGACGGCCTAATATAATAGGAGCAGTAGCATCTTCAGGCATGTCAACTATAACGAAATCGATAAGAGCGGGACAACCTTTAATGTATACTAAAGTATTCTCCTTGATTCCTACAGCTTGTTTGTAGGTAGAATCTGCTAGATGCAATTTTAACTCAGTAATTTCGAAGGAGCCAAGATTTAACTTGTTGAAAAGACTCTTCGGAATTGTTGAGACGCTTGCACCTAGATCACAAAGTGCAACTATCTCATTGGTTCCTATTTTAATCTTAATAGTAGGCTCAAATATGTCATCTAGTTTAACATGTAATTTTTCAGCAATTTGTTTGTATTCTTCTTCAAGCTCGCATACCTTTATCACTACTTGATTGACAAAATGTTGGTACATAGCTTCATCACTACCTTCACTTACCGAAATCTTGACGTTGATCCTTTTTACGAGATCTTCAACGGTGTAACTTGGTGAAGGAGCATTACTATAATCAAGTTCTTCAGGCTCCTCCCTTTGGATCCTCATCATTTTGAGTTCCTCAACAGGACTGGGCTCAGCTTTACCTGCAAACTTAGCTAGAATGAGAGTTTGACTCTCGGTTATCTTACCTAGTTGTGCCTCAACGATCCTTGTTCTTTCTTGAAGGGCATGTAAATCATTTCTCAAACTAACTTTTGTTTGTTTTGTGAGTCTATGAAAGACTTTAGTGTTTCTTGGATACTACCATTACTATTTCCCATATTATTATTAGAATTTCCTGCAGGACTAGCATAGCATTTCTGAAAGTTAGGATTGTAACTCTTCTTCCAAGCAGGGTTATAATCGTTACGAGCTATGAAGTCTATTTATTCAATATTTGCTTCGGGGGTGGCTCTTACCTGTGTTTTCTTACCTTTTACGGCTAGTATGAGTGTCGGGGGGATGACCTCCGGATACCCCAACCAGAAAAGAATCATAGCAGTCGGATCGCATCCGGCTAGCTAAGCGCAGCCAGACAAGAGCAAGTCAAGCCGGCTACCTCACGGTAGCCGGAACCGCGAGGAGCAGCAACGCACGGGGCCGGCTACATCAGTGTAACAGGACTCAATCAAGAGGATAGTACGGCATGCTGCACAGTGCACTGTACGCCCTGGTACGATGACAAGACCCACAACTACCCGACCATACCGAAGACTTTGCGGGTTGACGCCGCAACAGTGGCCAGACGCTGACGACAGGCTCGCACGGCATTCACTATACCCACGACAACCTTACCGCTTGTACTCTGATGGGATGTAAGTGTACCGAGTACTGTAGATGACCAGCCGGCTGGGACCCGCCTGTGGGGCCCGCCAGCCGGACTGGCCAGTGAGACCGTTGCCTCTCTGCCTATATAAGGAGAGGCAAGGCTCTAGTAGAAGGGGTTAGTCTCAGTGCATTTAAGACAGTAGCTAGAGAATACAGCTCAAGGAGCGATTGTAGCCCGCATACCACCCATAATTAGATTGGCAGGAGTAGGAGCTTTACCTCACCACGAGGGCTCCTAACCTGGGTACTTCTTGTGTCCCGCCACACTTGCTTGTACCCAATCCCGCCTGCGGACGCTGTCGAGAGCTTCCCTGGAAGTCCCAACACCTCTATCTAACCTACTTAGGTACTGTCGTTCCCAATACAACGACAGTTGGAGCCCACCATGGGGCGAGATGGCTTCGACCGGAGTCACGTTCCGCACGGGACCCCGCATTTCAGCCGGTGAGCGCGTGGCCTCCGGCCTGGTGCTCATGCTCGGCAAGTTTGACTGCATCATCGACAACGCTTCCTGCTTCGCCGGAACCTCATTTCTGGCAAACGGTTCTATCCTGCTTTTCAGCGACCTCCCCGTCTAGATCGCCATCGTGCCGGAGCGTTTCCCTAAGCAGATCGTTTCCATCACAGAGCCGCTGCACCTCGGCAGCAGCGCCTCCGTCGCCCCTCGTGGCATCGAGGTAATGATGGTCGTCTCCAGCTCTCACCCCTGCCAGCCGCGGGAGCGGGGCGCGGATGAGGGCGGGACTTCTGCTCCACCGTAGTCCAGGAATCCGGTGGAGGAGGCTATTGACTGGCTCGTCATGCCGGTTAACCTCGGGGATAACCCGGAGGAGGGGGAGGCCAACTTCGCCATGGAGAGACACCTTCTCCTCCAGGAGGCCATGGAACTGGCTGCGACCCGCAAGCAGATCGAGATCGCCTGGCGCGAGTACGATCGCGCGCACGGCTTCACTCCGGCTACCACGGAGCCAAGCCAGCGCGGACAAGTGCGACGCCGGGGTGGCGAGCTAGGCGGTAGGATGGAGAAGGATGGTGAGCCAGATCCGGCAGCCGCTCTCATCCGGCCCACCTACAGCACACCCATCAAGAACCTGCACGCGGCGCGAGCCGTGGCAGATGAATTTCCCAACTTGGAGGGCGAGGAGCGAGCCCGACAGCACGCCCGGGTGCAGGACCTCCTCCGGATCACGGACGAGCAGGCTGATGCCAACCGGCAGATGCAGGAGGACCCCAGCTACTCCAAGGGAAGTAGGCCACCCGCCAACAACAAGGGTGCGCCCTGCGACACCCAGCAAACGCCCTCTCCTCCGGCCAAGGCCCGCATCAAGCGTTGCGGTTCTGGCAGCAAGGGCTAGCCGCGCCAGGAGCCCCTCCGACCCCACCAAGTTCGTCACCATTGGTGCCAACTTGGATAGCAAATAGGAAGGCATGCTCGTCGACTTCCTCTGTGAGAATCGGGACATCTTTGCATGGTCACCCAAGGACATGCCAGGTGTGCCGAGGGAGTTCGCCAAGCACTAGCTTCATGTGCGGCCGGATGCCAAGCCGGTCAAGCAACCTCTGTGCCGGTTTGCGGAGGAGAAAAGAAAGATCATTGATGACGAGATCACCCGACTCCTTGCAGCCGGATTCATCATGGAGGTGTACCACCTGGACTGGCTGGCCAACCCAGTCCTGGTGGTGAAGAAGAACAAGACCTGGCGCATGTGTATCGACTACACCAGCCTGAACAAGGCGTGCCCGAAAGACCCCTTTGCCTTGCCCCGTATCGATCAAGTTATCAATTCCATGGCCGGCTGCAATTTGTTGTCCTTCTTCAATTATTACTCCGGTTACAATCAGATCCGGCTAAATCCGGCTGACCAGATAAAGACATCATTTATCACCCCATACGAGGCTTTCTGTTATGTAACCATGCCTTTCAGTCTAAAAAATGCAGGCGCTAGCTATCAGCGCTATATGCAGAAATGCTTGCACTCGCAGATCGGCCGAAACGTGCATGCCTATGTGGACGATGTGGTCATCAAGACCAAGGAGAAGCGCACCCTCATCGAGGACCTGGGAGAGACATTCGGCAACCTCCGGCAGTAGTAGATGAAGCTGAACCCAAAGAAGTGTGTCTTCGGTGTCCCATCCGGCCAGCTCCTCGGTTTCCTTGTTTCATAGCGAGGGGTCAAGGCAAATCTGGAGAAGATTGCGGCTATCGAGAGAATGCAGCCGCCCAGGAGCTTGCTGGGAGTCCATAAGTTCACCGGATGCCTGGCCTTCCTCGGCCGTTTCGTCAGCCGGTTGGGGAGAAGGAACTTCGGTTGTACCAGCTGATGAAGAAGACGGACAATTTCTCCTGGACCTCGCAGGCCGACGCCACTTTTCACGACCTCAAGCGCATGCTATCCACAGCGCCGGTTCTAGCCACACCGGCTAGCAAGGAGCCGATGTTGCTCTATATAGCAGCCATCAGCCGGGTCGCTAGTGCCGTCCTGGTGGTGGAGCGCCCCGTGGAAGGCAAGGCTCATCCAGTTCAGCGACCCGTCTACTACCTCAGCGAGGTTCTCTCCCTCTCCAAGCAGAACTACCCCCACTACCAGAAGATGTGTTATGGTGTGTACCTAGCGTGCAAGAAGCTCAAGCACTACTTTCAAGAGCATCCGATTAAGGTCGTGTGCACCTCACCCCTTTAGGAAATCATCGGCAACAAGGATGCCACCAGCCGAGTCGCCAAGTGGGCCATCGAGCTTGCCGTCTACTCCATCCAGTACGAGCCCTGACTCACGATCAAGTCGCAAGCTCTTGCGGACTTCCTCCCACCGATTCCTGATTCGGACCACTGGAGAATGCACTTTGACGGCTCGAAGATGCTCGAGGGGTTGGGAGCGGGCATCATGCTCACCTCGCCCAAAGGATACCAGCTGGAGTACGTCCTCCAAATCCACTTCAAGGCCTCCAACAACATTGTCGAATACGAGTGTTGGGGGATACCCCTGGGTAGGGTCACGCCGGGGTATAAAGGCCGAGTTAGCCGAGGTATGGCAAGGTCAATGCAGGTACTGGCCGAGTCACCTCAAGGCAGACCGAATCATGGGGTAACCCGGACCAGGGGATGTCCACCTAACTAGGTCTCAGCCAACTTATATCGTAAGTCGGTGAGATATATCTAACTTGTATGCAGGAACAGGTGTGACCGGATCAACTAGGTACGATCCGGGTTGTATCATGCTTGTAGGAGAAGGAAGGTATCTCGATGGTCAAAGGTGACCACTGTATGCAGAGTGTGAGCGAAGCAGACAGAGGCAGGACCACCGAGGCGTGGCCGACAAAGGTGACGATACCTATGTCGGATGACGCAGACGCCGCAGAGGCTTACGTAGCCTCTACATGGATGACGCTAGGCTAAAGTGACCCGGTCGACTTACTATTTTGGGAGGAGGCATATTCCCTGGAATATACCTCCACGTATGCCCTAATTGGAGACCTAGCCACCCCTATATAAGGAGGGATAGGTCCTCTGTAGAAGGGGTTTGTCTTTGACTGGTTGATCTCTAGCGAGAAGGTTGTGTTTTACTTGGTTCCTGAGGGCTAGCTAGCGGTGAGATTAAGAGAGTTCCTTCTTCCTCCTCTCTCCAATATAGCTCAAGGAGCACTTGTAATCTGCGAAAGTGAATCAAATACAAAGCTACCGTGTGTGGAATCACCACACTATCCCTCCCTGGATTCCCCTAGTGCATTCAGTCCCCACCTTTAGCCTATCCATGGCATCTGCCGTGACACCACCACGACAGTTGGCGCCCACCGTGGGGCTAGCAACGCTAGCAGGGGTGAAGATCCGGACGGGAAACCTCATCGGCACCGGCGAACGCGTCGTCTTCGGGCTCGTTTAGCACTTTGGAGCGCTGGACTTTGTCAGCGACAACGCTGGCTGCTTTGGCAAGCGTCCACTTCCGTGCAACGGCCTCTTCGTCAAGCTCGGCACGCACAAGGTCTACGTTGCTGTCGATGTGTCGTGCGTTCACCCGCGGCACGTCGTCGAAGGAGGCGAGCCACCCCTTAGCATGGTTCACGGGGCGCGCATCACTCGCTCCCCGGACCGTGCCGAGGTGATGATGACTGCGCCTGGCACTGGCGCAAGCAAAGATCCGGCACCAGATCCGGAGGTAACGCCTAAGGCACCGAGGAAAAATAGAGGTCCTCCACTAGAGAGGCCAGAGAATGTGCTGCATGAAGCGATGGATAGCTTGGCAAACCCTGTAGCAGAAGTGGTAGATCCGGCTCAGGCACAGGCCGAGCTAGAGGAAACTAGGCAAAAAATACTAGAGGGTGCGAAAAAGATAGCCGCGGCTCAGCAGTCTTTGAACATGACACTGCGTGAGTATGCAAAGGCAAATAAAGTAGATGCTATAAAAGTGAAGGGGAGAAACCTCATGAGTGAAATGAACAAAGAGGGTGATACTAGGATTGAGGAGTCAGAGAACTGTTATCCGTAGGGATACCGAAGTATAGCACCCCGGCGAAAAACCTCAGAGCAGCGGATGCAGCTGCGTCCGAGTTAGAGGGTCTAACGGGTGAAGCCCATTAGAGACAGCAAGATAGGGTCAATGAGTTGGTTCGGATCGCGAACAGGCAAAATGAGGAATTGCTCAGGGCTAACCCGGAGAGAGATGGGGCCTCCAAGATCGTTCATTTGGCGGTGGGTAACCCGAAGAAATCCGCTGGAGCTGCATCGTCTCCTCATGGTGGTCATAGGAGAGAAGAGGTAGTAACCTCGGCCAGGAGGAACAAACATATATTCCCGTATGACCCGGCAAGGGCAGGGAAAGGAAAAGAAGTGCAGAGAAATGAGGATCAGTGAAGTGTGAGCCGAGGTGAAGCTGTTCGAGTTAACCGCGACCAAGGCAATGCCGGTCAAGGTAATGCTGTAAATGGCAATGCCGGACAGCGCAACTCAGCAGGAGCAGGACAACCGCAGCAGCGGAATATACCAAAGCAAGAGCAAAGTGCCGGCCGAGGTATGCAACAGAGAGGTCCTCCACGAGAGCAAGACCGATATAATGATGGTGATTCAGAAATGGTGAACGCAGGATACCCAAGGCCGGACTATCATGTGATAGGATCAAGATTGGGAAGCAGGGATTTGATGCCTGACGATGCCAGATTAAAACTAGACCAGCTGTATAGGTCAGAGCAGATTGAATGTCAAGGTCCCGCGGGTCCTGCATGTTTTGGGCCCCGAATCATGAAGGAACCTCCGGTACCTAACTTCCAGCTACCTAGAGGCACTAAGACATACGATGGCAGCACAAAGCCGGAGGATTGGTTGATTAACTATGCTACAACTGTGAAAATTGTTATAGGCAACTTGAGATGGGCTATGAGATACATACCCCAGATGTTGGAGGGGCCAGCGAGGGTATGGCTAAATAATTTGCCGCCCAGGAGTATCAACTATTGGATCAATTTTGAGGAAATGTTTGTCAGCAATTTCTCAAGTACGTATCAGAGGCCGAATAGGCCACAGACCCTAGCAATGTGCAAGCAGAGACCGAATGAGATGGACCGGGAGTTCTTAACCAGGTGGTGTACCGTGCGAAACTCATGTGAGGGTGTGATTGAGTCACAAGCCATAGCATGGTTTGCGCAAGGATGCAGATATGCGAGCATGTTGTGGCAAAGATTGCAAAGGGATATGCCAACTACATTGGTAGAGAGAATCCGGATTGCTGATTCGTATGCTTTGGGTGATCCAACTCAACCCAGGCTCGTGTCAAACGAGTCAAATGAGGAGTACTACCAGAGAGATGGAGCCGGGTCATCCCGGAGGAATGACTATCGGGGTAAAAGAAGAGATGACAGACCGGATTACCGGTACAGTTCGCAACAAGTTGCTGCTATAAATCAAGATCAACCCGGAGCAGGGGGCAATCAACGTCAGAAAACTGGAGGGCAACAATGGACACCGAGAAACGATGGCAAGAAAACTTGGACGCCAGAGCAAAAGAAACAGTGGCAGGAAAAGAAGGACCGTCCGAGGTATACTTATGAGTCAATGCTGGATCAGAAGTGTAAATTTCACAGGCCAAATCCGAGTAACCCAGCGGGTCATACAACAAGGCAGTGTGAGTGGATGCGTAAGATAGAACAAGGTGGTTCGGGGAATGCTCATGCACCTCGGAATGATCAACCTCGGCAGGAGTTACCCCGGCAGCAACTGCTCTCCGAAGCAAACACGCAACAGCTAATGTTGCCTCCCCCTCCACCGAGGTATGACAACCATGAGAGAAGGGATGCAGTGCATCAAGTGGAAAACCAGCAGCATCCGGATCAGAGGTACCCTAGAAACGAGGGAAGGAATGAGTACAGAGAGCATCATCAGAGTTACTGTGTGTTTACCACAGAAGAAATAGATAGAAAGAGTTTGTAGCACCGACACATGGAGGTGAATGCGGTAATGCCAGCAGTGACGCGGTATATGCCTTGGTCAGACCAGGAAATTACCTGGAGCATCAAAGATCATCCCAAGCTTATGCCAAGTCCTCGTTCATATGCACTAGTGCTGGATCCGACATTCATTGGGCCTAACATCAATGTGAGGTTCTCAAAGGTACTAATTGACAATGGCAGTAGCATTAACATCATGTATGTGGATACAATGCGCAAGTCGGGTATCTCGGAGAACATGCTCCAGGCTACGAGGACAACTTTCCATGGCATTGTGCCAGGCATTTCTTGTGAGCCCATAGGCAAGGTCCGGGTTGACGTATTGTTCGGCATGCGAGATAACTACCGAACTGAGAATTTGGAGTTTGAAGTGGTGAACTTAGAAAGTGCGTATCACGCATTACTCGGTAGACCAGCACTGAACAAATTCATGGCAAGTTGCCACATCAGTTATCTGAAGATGAAGTTTCCTAGGCCAAATGGAGTGATTACCATAGCTGGAGATTTCCGACGTTCCATTGAGTGTGCATCAGCCTAGCCGAGTCACTCGTGATTGTGCAAGAGAAAAGAAAGATACAGGAGGTGGCGGCGTTGGCTCAGTCTGCGCAGCAATATATGACGGTGTTGAGTAATCCGCATGGTAGTGTCTCGTTCCAAGCCACAAAGGATACCAAGAAAGTGCCTGTTGATGATATGTTCCAAGAGCGCACCGTAACAATTGGTGCCGGGTTAAATGACAAATAGGAAAGCGAGCTCGTCAGCTTCCTTCGTGAGAATCGGGACATTTTTGCTTGGTCGACACAGGACTTGCAAGGTGTTCCGAGGGAGTTGGCCGAGCACTCTTTCAATGTGAGACCCGGAGCAAGGCCGGTGAAGCAACCTCTCCGCCGCTTCATTGAAGATAGGAGAAAAGTCATTGGAGATGAGATAGCTCGGTTACTAGTAGCTGGATTTATCATGGAAGTTCTTTACCTGGATTGGCTATCTAATCCGGTGCTGGTGGAGAAGAAGAAGGATGATCCGAATGTGGTAGTGGTATGGCGTATGTGTATCGATTACACGAACCTGAATAAGGCGTGTCCAAAAGATCCATTTCCACTGCCAAGGATAGATCAGGTCATAGATTCAACTGCTGGGTGTGAACTGCTATCATTCATTGATGCATATTCTGGTTTCCACCAGATACCCCTGAATCCGGATGATCAAATAAAAACTGCATTTATCACCCCGTATGGGGCTTATTGCTATCGCACCATGCCATTTCGTTTACGTAATGCAGGGGCAACGTACCAAATATGTATGCAGAAATGTTTGCACAACCAAATTGGTCAAAATGTACAGGTGTATGTGGATGATGTGGTTATCAAGACCAAGGAAAGCAAAACGCTCCTTGACAATATCAGGCAGACGTTCGCGAACCTAAGGAGGTTCCGGATGAAGCTTAACCCGGAAAAATGTACCTTAGGTGTCCCGGCTAGAAAATTACTCGGATTTCTTGTCTCCAACCGAGGTATCGAAGTCAATCCAACTAAAATCCGGGCCATAGAGCGAATGGAACTGCCGAAGTGTCTTAACGATGTCTAGAAGTTCATTGGTTGCCTGGCATCGTTAAGTTGGTTTGTATGTCGGTTGGGAGAAAAGGCAATGCCTCTCTATCAACTCATGAAAAAGTCGGACAAGTTCATTTGGACGCCGCAGGCCAATGAAGCCTTTATTCAATTAAAGAAAATGTTAGCCACTGCACTAGTGTTAGCCTCTCCACTATCAAGTGAGCCAATGTTTCTCTATATAGCCGCAACCAATCGAGTTGTAAGTGCAGTAATTGTGGTACAGCGCGACGAAGAGGGTAAGTCAGTGAAAAGGCCAGTGTATTATCTGAGCGAGGTATTATCATCCTCAAAACAAAATTATCCGCACTATCAGAAAGTGGCATATGGTGTGTACATGTCGGCAAAGAAGCTAAAACATTATCTTGAGGAACACCCCATCAAAGTGATATGTGAAGCCCCCATATCCGAGATAATGAGTAACAAGGATGCAAGTGGCAAGATTGCGAAATGGGCAATTGAGCTAGATCCTTATGCCCCACAATATGACAGAAGAGAAGCAATCAAGTCTCAGGCTGTGGCCGACTTTTTTGTGGACTGGGCCGAGGTGCAATATGAACCACCGCTACCAGATCCGAACTATTGGAGAATGCACTTTGACAGGTCAAAAACAAAAACCGGGGTAGGCGCCGGAGTTGTGCTTACCTCGCCAAAGAATGACTAGTTGAAGTATGTGCTACAGATCCATTTCGCAACATCAAACAATGTCGCTGAATATGAGGCACTTGTGCATGGGCTCAAAGTGGCAAAAGAAATTGGGATACATCGGATCCAATGCTTTGGTGACTCGGATTTGGTAGTTCATCAAGTGTCGGCTTGTGGGACGCTCTTGATCCAAACATGGCATTATACAGATTCCATGTGCAGAAGATATCTGGTTACTTTGAGGGATGTGAATTTCGCCATGTACCCCGGGTGGAAAATGAGGCTGCCGACGTATTGTCGAAGCTCGGATCAACCCAACAAGCAATTCCACCAGGTGTAGCATTAGAACACCTCAGAAAACCATCTATCAGGCCGTCCCTAGAAACCGACTCAATTTATGTCCCGGAGGATTCGGAGTCCGGAGCCGTACCCATGGACATCGACATGGGAGGTGGTACGTGAAACCCGGGGACTGCCTCGGCAAACCCGGGGACTGCCTCGGTGAACCTGGGGACTGCTTCGCAAGACCCAGGGACTGCTCAGCGTGACCAGGTTGAGGTTATGCTGGTGGATCAGATGGAAATTGATGAGGATGTGTTCCCTGTACGAGCAATACCAGCTTGGGCACTACCAATATTTCAATTCCTGAAAGATGGGACGTTACCCGTTGAGGAGGTGTTGTCCAGGCAAACTCAGAGGAGAGCAAAGGCATACACGATCATCAATTCCGAGCTATAAAAAAGGAGTGTGACTAATGTCCTCCAGCGATGTGTTGACTCGGAAGAAGGGCTTGACATCCTCCGAGATATACATCAAGGGGAATGTGGGCATCATGCCTCGTCTAGAGCCTTGGTAGCAAAAGCTTTCCGGCATGGATTCTACTGGCCAAGTGCCATAGAACAAGCAGAGGACTTGGTAAGAAAATGCAATGGTTGTCAGAGGTATGCTACCAAGACGCATATGCCAATGTCGGAGCTCAAGACCATACCAATCACCTGGCCATTTGCCGTATGGTGTTTGGACATGGTTGGCCCGTTCAAACCAGCGAGGGGAAATATGACTCACATTTTGGTCATGGTTGATAAATTCACAAAGTGGATTGAAGTAAAGCCAATAAGAAAATGTGATGGAGCTACGGCCGTGACATTTCTCAAAGACATCATCTTGAGATACGGTTATCCTCACAGTATCATAATAGATAATGGCACAAATTTCGCTGAAGGAGCATTTGCGCGATTCTGCCAAGATAGAAGATCCGGCTGGACATTGCCTCGGTAGCCCATCCTGCATCGAACGGACAAGGGGATAGATCCAACGGATTAGTATTATCCGGGATAAAACCCCGGCTCATTGAGCCGCTGCAAAGATCAGCGGGGTGATGGATAGAAGAACTACCAGCGGTATTGTGGAGTTTAAGAACAACTCCAAATCGATCAACAGGCTATACGCCATTCTTTCTGGTATATGGGGCAGAAGCTGTATTACCAGCCGACATAGAGCATGACTCGCCTAGGGTCACCCAATACACAGAAGCCGAAGTGCAAGAAGCCCAGCAAAATGATGTTGATCTGCTAGAAGAAGCGAGAGAATTGGCATTGTCCAGATCCGCCATATATCAGCAAAATCTCCGAAGCTATCATAGCCGGAAAGTAAACCCCCGAATCTTCCGGGAAGGTGATCTGGTACTGTGGTTGGTACAACGTACTGCTGGCATGCACAAGTTATCCCCCCATGGGAAGGGCCATTCATTGTGAGCAAAGCATTGCACAATGATTCTTATTATCTTATCGATGCAAAACCACAGGAAAAGAACAAGGCGGACAGGTCCGGCGAGGAATCTAAGCGTCCATCGAACGTAGCTCTACTTCGTCCTTTCTACACTTAGCAGAGAAGTGTATGTATCCGAGTCTCTCATGTGTCGGTATGTATGCCGGCAATGAGCCTATCAATGAAATGTGGGCACCTCGAGCAGTAACTCGGGGACTGCCTTGAAAATATTTGTTGTCTTCCGTATTTATTATTTATACGTCGGCTGGCGTAAGTTTTTTCTACTTAAGCCGGATTAGTAATGTGTGAGCACCAAGAACCTAACTCTTCGACTTGCTGCTGTCCAACAAGAATTGGCTTCATGGCAAGCAAGAGAACAAGTTCGGAATTGCGTAGCACATGAAAAACGACTAAGGAAAGGAACTTAATCGAGCCAATGTTTGTTTTTCGGACTAACCTTATGTTTACTTTCGATTTATTATGCTGAATTATTTTGAGCTAATCCTAAAGTTTCCAAGTATTGGTAAGACAATTTTTCAAGCTCGGACTCGTAAGTCATAAAACTGGATCAAGGTAGACACGAGCCGGGCCAAGAGATCGGATGAACAAGAAAATGAAACTCGGGGACTACGCCCAAGTTAATACGGCATAAAAACTTAGTAGAAAAATATCACTTGTGTGCTTGATACAATTCCACCCGGCATACCCTGGATCTGATGAAATTTAAAGTGTTTATCAAGGAGCAATAGGAGGAGGTAATTCAGCGCCAATAGGGGCAGCCTCGGCCTCAGCTTCAGAATCATCTGCGTCTTCCTCGACGTCTGAGGCTTCGTCCTCTTTGTCCTGATCCGACTCATCTTCAACATTTTCAACATTTTCATCATCGGCAGCATTGATGAATGGGGGCGTATTGGATGAAGCTATGAGCGCAAGCCTTGCTCCGAGCTACCCAATCCGGGTACGTAGACCACTTTGATCCAGTGCGCATACGCTCAAGGAGTTTGAGGTCAATCTTCTCGTACCACATGAGCACGTAGTGAAGAACGATCTTAGCTCTGGCGCGTCCAGCTGATTCTCTCCAGAGATCGAGCTGAGTCTCGCACTCCATGAGCCTAGCAAAGAGAGAAGGGGCACCCTCCGAAGTATCTTCTCCGGGCCAAAAGGCATTGAAGATCCAGACTGCTACATCCAAGACGTTCTTGCCATAGTTCTTCAAAAGCTCGACACGAGAGGACAAGCTGACCAGCAAGTCCTCCATGTCATATGGAATTTCTCCAGCACCAGGGACAATGGGAGTACCCCTCTTCTGGTGGAACTTGGTGACGGCGGTAGTTGCAACAGCATTGCCCTTCGGAAATTTGTCTGAAAACAAGACAGGTGAAACAAGTGAGAAGGGTTGACCCGGAGAGATTCATGACAATTGAAGAGAAAAGGAACTTACGAGAAATATGGCTGTGGATCCAGGTTAGCTCCTTGGTGCACTTCTCACGCCTCTCCCGGAGTTGAACAAGCTCAGCATTCGCCGACTCAAGTTTAGAGTCGGCCTCCTTAAGCAATTCTTGGTCCTTGGCAATCTGGAGGTTGAGGCGCTCACGCTCTTTAGTGAAGTCCTGGCCAGCCTTTTGAAGCTCGGATTGGTGCTGCGCTTTCAGCTTCTTCATCTCTGCCTTGAGCTTCGCAATTTTATCATCTTTGGTTTGGAGGAGGGCAAGCTCATCATATTTGTTTTTTAGTTCGGCCTGATGCTGCCCTGCTTGTTCGAGTAAATGCAGCATCATATCAGGCACGGGCACACTATCTTCAAGAGATGCTGAAATAGTTTATTGACCCGGCAAAGCCGAGGTATGAATGTTTGTCGAGCCAAGGAGAAAATGAGATAGAAAGCATAGCAAGGTTGAGCAAACATAACTTACCCTTGATATGATCCAAGTTTCTCCTCATGAGGATATTCTCAGCCTCCACCCCAGCTGTGAAATCCGAATGATGGATTAGTTTGGCGAAAAAATGGGAAGAGAAAACGGAAAGGTGCCAAGGAAGAAACTTACCCCTTTTATCATGCTCGGCGATAAGCACAGTGTGTTTCGCACGCAGCATTTTGTGAGTATCTAGAAGACGCTGAAACTCAGCACTCCGGCGATTGGTGGTCACCTGAAAAAAGCACAAAGAGATAGCTTAGTCTTGTGCATATTCGAAGTGTACAAAATCCGGGCCAAGTGGAACTTAACCCGGCTCTAGGTGTGTGCATATTCGAAGTGTACAAGATCCGGGCCAAGTGGAACTTAACCCGGCTCTAGGTGTGTGCATATTCGAAGTGTACAACATCTAGGCCAAGTGGAACTTAACCCGGCTCTAGGTGTGTGCATATTCGAAGTGTACAAAATCCGGGCCAAGTGAAACTTAACCCGGCTCTAGGTGTGTGCATACTCGAAGTGTACAAAATCCGGGCCAAGTGGAACTTAACCCGGCTCTAGGTGTGTGCATATTCGAAGTGTACAAAATCCGGGCCAAGTGGAACTTAACCCGGCTCTAGGTGTGTGCATATTCGAAGTGTACAAGATCCGGGGCAAGTGGAACTTAACCCGGCTCTAGGTGTGTGCATATTCGAAGTGTACAAGATCCAGGCCAAGTGGAACTTAACCCGGCTCTAGGTGTGTGCATATTCGAAGTGTACAAAATCCGGGCCAAGTGGAACTTAACCCGGCTCTAGGTGTGGGCATATTCGAAGTTATTAAGGAGTTATGTTAGTTCTCTAAGGAGCATCCGGCTGAGTAACAAGTTACTCCCCCGGAGGCTCGGGGACTAATGGCTATATCAATAATGTCTACTACATATTAAGGAAAGGTGAAGTAACATACCTCCATCATCCGACCCACAAGATTAATTGCCTTGGCAGCAGTATTCATCTGCTCAGCAAATTCGGCGGGACCGAACTTCTCTGGGAGATCGTCGTTGTGGACGAACTCCGCCTTGTTCCAGTTATTCACAAACTTGATCAAGGTCGGAGGGTATCGCTCGCCACTGAGCATGTGAGGCGCCACTAGGCCCTTGGCATGCGCTTCTTGTCTCTCAACCTGGGCAGCGGTGGGGCTAGTGTGCAAAACAAGTTGCACGTCAGCTGGCTCGGCAGGGGCGTCCTTCGAAGGTGGAGTCTTCTTCGAAAGCATAGACACAAGTGTGCGCTGTCCAGCCTCGATGGACGCTGCCCTGGTGGCGTCAGGAGCCTTTTTGCCCTTGGGCTGCTGCTGAGAAGTTGAGGTGGCTGCAGCGGATTTGCCCTTGGGAGCTGCTTTGGTGCTAACCTTGGCACTGCTAGTGTCTTCTCGCCGAGTCTTGGAAGACTCGGACAAGGCGGAAGGGCTTGATGCTGCTGCTGCTGTTGCTGTTGCTGTTGCTGCTGGTGCTAGAGTTAGAGCTGATGCTGGTGCTGTTTTCTTCTTCGGAGGAGGTGCCGAGGGAACCTTGGTGGTAGCCGGATGCGGTGGAGCCGAAGTGGTGGTTGCTGCTGCCTCGGCAGAGCCAGTCTCCCCCGCTCCAAGGTTGCCCTCCTCTTGACGAGGTGGGCTGGAACCCGGAGCAGCCGCTGAACCCTCCGGAATGGGGCTCAGCGGGTGTGAATCATCGCCACGAGGGGGAGAAGGGTTGTGTCGGAGCGGCGAGGCAATGCCGGATCCACTCTGTGGGACCTCCACCACGGCCCTGCCGAATCGAATAATGTATGATGAGAAACTATAACAAAGGAAGGGCAAGTGAATAACAAAGGGAGAAACGACTTACTCATCTGAAGTCAGGGGCTCTTTCGGCTTGCGAGCTCTCTGGGCCACGGCCTTGGTCGTGGCCTTGGTGGCAGTTTTATCCCCGGACTTCTTTCGCCTTTTAGCTAGCTGAGAAGGCCCAGAGGAGGATGCAGATGCAGCTCCCCTCTTCTTCTTCGGTGCAACCGGGACAGGCTCACCCACGGCAAGGGGAGGGTCTTCATGGATCTGCCCACCGGGGTTAGCTGATGTCGGAAAAGCATAAGAAAGGGGGACATCGTCAAATGCTTCCATCACCTCAACATCCGAATCATCTTCATCGTCGGGCCAATCTCTAATGGAAGAGAGTTTACCGATAGGTCGCTTGGTCGTGTCCGCCATAGGCAGGAACATCTCCTGATCCGGCTCCTCCACATCCGAGGTATCTCGATCAGGTGCCCATTTGAGGGAAGGCTCGGTGCCATCCTCAATGGTTTGCTGAAGAAACATCTAAGGAATAAAAAAGGCAAAGGGATTAAGCCTACAACAGAAAATGACATGTGATACAATTTGGAGAAAAGTTTGGGGCACGAGACTTACCACAGGGGGAAGCCTATCCCGGCAGTAGTGTTCGATCCGCCACGTCCACTCAGAAGAAAAATCCTTGTGGGTGGTGAAGAGGGCCATGACCTGGCGGTAGATCTCGGTGTTATTTAACTCGAACGACGAGGTCCGGTTGGGGTCGTGGCCCCAGCTCGTGTGACAGACTTTGTGCGTGCGCTTCTGGAGGGGGGAGATCCGGTTGCGCACAAATGTGATCATAGCGTCCTCATTGTGCAATCCGAGATCCTTCAGCTCCTTTAACCTCTTGTGGACTTGGTTCGCCAGAACGGTGGGCTTCTTGGGGATATTCTCCCACAAATCCGGATTAGGAGGACCCAGAGCATAAGGGAGTAGCCGGATCAGATCTTCAGTGGTGCTGTTCCGGACATAGAAGAAGGTCTGAGCCCATCCCTTGCAAGAGTCAAGCCCCGTGACTCGAGGGAAGATGGACTGCTTCTGGGGAGAGATTGACGCAGCGCCGAACTGCATGAGATGCTTGTGCTCCGGCTCAAGATCTACGTTCGGAATCACGTTCCGGCGAAGGCCAAAGAACCGGATCCAGAGCTCCTTCATGGGCCATAGTCTGGCATATCCCTTGATAGTGGAAGCAAAGGCAGATAAAGAGGTGATGGCGTTAGCCGGAAGATGGTGCGGCTGAAGCTCGTACGTATCGAGCCAGTCGTGGAAAATATCACTAACTGGGAGCCCGAATCCACGCTGGAAGTGGGATAGAAACACCACATACTCACCCAGATTGGGTGAGGGGGCAAGCTCGGAGGTAGCAAGGCGTGCGGTGACGCCCTTCGGGATGCGCCTGGTGCGATAAAGCCAATCCAGGTCATCCTGGCAAACCCAGGAGCCTGCCCACGCGCCGCGGTCGGCGTTCGCCGCATCTTCCTCGATCTCCTGCTCTGCAATGACGAGCTCCTCCTCAGTCATCTCGAGATCGCTATCCCCACTGGCACTAGCGGCGGCGGGGGGCACTGGCTTGGACTGACAAGGACCCGTGGTGGAGGAGATGCGTAGAGGTGGCGGCGGTGCTGGTGCGCGTGGAAGCAGTGCAGCGGCGGCACAGCTGCTCAGGTGCGGTGGCGGCGGCGCTATCGCTGGAGAAGAAGAGGAAGAAGCGGAGGCAGAGGGGCGCGGAAGTGGGGAAAGAACCTAGGGGGCGCACCCCTCTCCTATTTAACCACTCCCTTGAGGGGGTAGTGGGATCGCATTGTGCGGGCGGGCCACACGGTGTGGACGTGTACAACCCGGATCCACCAATCAACGACGAGCCACACGAAGGGCCACATGGCGCAGCGGATCCCATGACATGATGTTATGGTGCAGTTAACGAGGAGGCAGGCACGACGCGATGTGTGCAACAATAACTTCTGACAATAACTACGACGGTTACTATTGCTGGCCCTTAAAATGAGGTGAAATAATGATTATCCTCCACGTGGGGAAGCGTACGAGAGAAGGAAGAGTGATCCGGATGAGTATGAGGTAACCCGGCCAGCGAGTGAAAACTCGGAATGTGCCAAGGGAAAGTTAACCTATGAAAATCCGGACTATGAGGTAACTCGGAAACAAAACCGGAGGCTCGATAAAATTGAACCTGCTGTGGCCTTAGCGGCTAAGGCAGCTAAGA
The DNA here is from genome assembly GCA_916181665.1 of Avena sativa. Lineage (NCBI taxonomy): Eukaryota > Viridiplantae > Streptophyta > Magnoliopsida > Poales > Poaceae > Avena > Avena sativa. The sequence goes on along the minus strand of OV702288.1, from coordinate 617,388,517 downwards.
CCGCACCAGCTTCGGGGACTAATGTTGGGGGGATACCCCCGGGTAGGGTCATGCCGGGGTATAAAGGCCGAGTTAGCCGAGGTACGACAAGGGTCCAAGCAGGTGCTGGCCGAGTCACCTCAAGGCAGGCCAAATCACGGGGTAACCCAGACCAGGGGATGTCCACCTAACTAGGTCTCAGCCGACTTATATCATAAGTCGGTGAGATATATCTAACTTGTATACAGGAGCAGGTGTGACCGGATCAACTAGGTACGATCCGGGTTGTATCAAGCTTGTAGGAGAAGGAAGGTATCTCGATGGTCAACGGTGACCACTGTACGCAGAGCGTGAGCGAAGCGGACAGAGGCAGGACCACCGAGGCGTGGCCGACAAAGGTGACGATACCTATGTTGGATGACGCAGGGGCCGCAGAGGCTTACGTAGCCTCTGCATGGATGACGCTGGGATAAAGTGACCCGGTCGGCTTACTATTTTGGGAGGAGGCATATTCCCTAGAATATACCTCCACGTATGCCCTAATTGGAGACCTAGACACCCCTATATAAGGACGGCTAGGGCCTCTGTAGAAGGGGTTGGTCTTTGACTGGTTGATCTCTAGCGAGAAGGTTGTGTTTTACTTGGTTCCTGAGGGCTAGCTAGCGGTGAGAGTAAGAGAGTTCCTTCTTCCTCCTCTCTCCAATACAGCTCAAGGAGCACTTGTAATCTGCGAAGGTGAATCAAATACAAAGCTACCGTGTGTGGAATCACCACACTATCCCTCCCTGGATTCCCCTAGTGCATTTAGTCCCCACCTTTAGCCTATCCATGGCATCTGCCGTGACACCACCACGACAATGAGGCACTTGCGCATGGCCTCCGGCTGGCCAGGGAGATCGGCATCAACCAGATCCTTTGCTTTGGCGTCTCGGATCTTGTGGTGCAGCATGTATCCGGAGAGTGGGACGCCTGCGACGCAAACATGGCTCTCTACCAGTTCCACATACAGAAGCTCAGCGCCTTCTTTGACGGATGTGAGTTCCATCATGTCCCTCGCGTCAACAATGAGGCAGCCGATTCGCTCGCGTGAATCGGATCCACCAGAAGGGCGATCCCGCCAGGGGTCTCCCTGGAGCATCTACGCAAGCCCTCCATCAACCCATCCCCTGAGTCGGATTCCATTATCTAGGCCGGTAGCACTCCGGTTGATGGCACGGCAGACGCGGAGCCGGCAGAACCCGTGAAGAAGAAGGATCGCTCCAACTTTGGCAAGTCCGTACCCTCCGGCTCGCAAGACCCAGGGGCTAACGACTCATCAAGCGGCTCGGGGGTTGCCGTTCCAGGTACCTCACCCGGACGACCCCCGACGACCCTCAACCGGAGAGCGGCAGCATCCTCACTATCCGGAAGATACCATCCAGGGCGCAACCCTTCATGAACTACATCACCAACGGAGAGCTTCCGGATGACGAGGTGGTGATACATTGCAAATGTATCTATAATTTTTGATGTTCCATGCTTGGTTTTATCTACTTTCTTGTGTTTTGTTCCAACTTTGGAGTACTTTTCATATGATTTCTTGGACTAACCTATTAACAAGATGCCACAGTGCCAGTTGCCTGTTTTCTGCCGTTTTTGGTTCCAGGAAGTCAGAAAATGAATATTCTCGGAATTGGACGGGACAAAACCCAAAGTTACTATTTTCCCGGAAGATTCACGGAGCCAGAAGGAGAGCCGGAGGGGGGCCACAGGGTGGCCACACCACCCCCAGGCGCGGGCTAGCCCTACCCGCGCCACCAGGTGGTGTGGGCCCCCTGGCACTCCACCGACTGGCCCTCTGGCCTATAAGAAGCCTCCCGAAGCCAAAACCCTAAATCGTCCTGCCTCTAGCCACGAAAAGTTCCGCAGCGCCGCCGCCACCGAAGGGGAGATTCGGGGGACAGAAAGTCTCTGTTCCGGCACCCTGCCAGGACGGGGAAGTGCCCCCAGAGCCATCTCCATCGATCTCCACCGCCATCTCCATCACCATTGCTGATTCCCATGATGAGGAGGGAGTAGTTCTCTCTCGAGGCTAAGGGTTCTATCGGTAGCTCTATGTTCATCTCTCTTTCTATGCATGATCATATTGTGATCATGAGCTTGTAATCTATAGATCTACCTTGCTACTCAAGTGCATTAATAGATCTCTGCTCTCCCCATGTGTGTGAAAGTGACAGCGTGCACACCATGGTGGCACTTAGGCTAGAGATTACAAATACTTGTTATGAGTTATATTTGGAGTTGGATGTCTTTATGAAATTGTGGTGTTTGTTGGACTCATCTAATACTCAAGGTGACAGTGTGGGGTTTTCTAGATGGGAAAGGCTTACTTTGAGGTATGTTGTTATAGCCCTACCGTTGATTAGAGTGTTCAACCGGAGAGTAGTTAAGAGTGGTATCATGAAGATAATATATTTATATGAGAGTGTTCACTAGTGAAAGTATGATCCCTAGGCCTTGTTTCTTAGCATTGAAACACCGTTTGCTACTAGATCTGTTACATGTTTGCTTGCTTCCATAATTATTTCAGTTTGCTTTTAGTCTCTTCCACGCCATCAAGTTATCTTCTATCACCGTTACCACTTATAATTATCCATACCACTTGTATTTCACTATCTCTTCGCCGAACTAGTGCACCTATACACCTGACAAGTGTATTGGGTGTGTTGGGGACACAAGAGACTTCTTGTATCTTGATTGCAGGGTTGCTTGAGAGGGAATACCTTTGACCACTTCCTCCCTGAGTTCGATAAACCTTGGGTGATCCACTTAAGGGAAAACTTGCTGCTGTTCTACAAACCTCTACACTTGGAGGCCCAACAACTGTCTACAATAATAGAAGTGCGTAGACATCAAGCGATTCTCTGGCGCCGTTGCCGGGGAGGTAAGGTAAAAGGTATTCACACCGGAGGATTAAAGAAGAAGAACCTCCCACGACAAACGCCTATTTTCTGGTGCCATTGCCGGGGAGGTAAGGTAAAAGGTACTCACATCCTCCAGTGTGAGTGCTCGAAGTTATTTCCTTTAGATTCTGCAATTTTGTCTTTTTGTTTCTTGTTTTCACTAGTTTGGCTTAATGGAAAACAACAACAAAATTAGAGAGCTTTATAGTATTTATCTTGAGTTAGGACATGAAGTGTTTGAAGAGAAGATTAAAAAACCTATGGAACTTTATTTGCATGCTAATAGCAATGTTGTTAGTATGAATTCTTTGGACACCATTATTGCTAATGCTACGGAAAAGTCTAAGCTTGTGGAAGCTAGTTTTTATAAAAATGATCGTTTTAGTCCCCCAAGCATGGAGGAGAAAGTTTACTTTGATGATACTATGCCTCCAATCTATGATGATTACAATGATGAATATGATATTTTCAGTCCACCTACTATTAAGGAGAAAATTTATTGTGATTACAATATGCCTCCTATATTTGATGATTATGGTGATGAGAATAATAGTGATAGCTATTTTGATGAATTTGCTCCCACCACAATTAATAATGTCAGGGGGATGATCCCCGGGTACCCCATCCGAATAAGAAACAGGATAGTTGGATCGCGTCCGGCTGACCAGATGCAGCCGGACAGGGCAAGACGGGCCAGCTATCACCTAGTAGCCGGATCAGCAAGAGACAGCCGGATATGACGACGTAGCCGGACTAATCAGAGAGACAGGACGACGTGCGTATCAGTGCACGATACGCCCTGTACGATGACAAGACGGGCAACCACCTGCCCATACCGAAGACTTTGCGTGGGTGACACTAGAACAGTGGCCTGTGCTGACGACGGGCTTGCACGACATCCACTGTACCTACGACAGCCATACCGCTCATACACCGATAGGACAAGCCATACTAGATACTGTAGATGACTAGTCGGCTGGGACCCGCCTGTGGGGCCCGCTAGTCGGACTAGCCAGCGAGACCTTTACCTCTCTGCCTATAAAGGAGAGGCAAGGCCTCAGTAGAAAGGGTTGGTCTCAGTGCATTTAAGGCAGTAGCTAGAGAATACAGCTCAAGGAGCACTTGTAGTTCGTATATCCCACATAGACAGATCAGGCAGGAGTAGGGGCTTTACCTCACCACGAGGGCCCCGAACCTAGGTACTTCTTGCGTCCCGCTACGCTCGCTTGTATCCAATGCCGCCTGCGGACGCCGTCGATATCTTCCCTGCTAGTCCCCACACCTCTATCTAACCTCCTTAGGTACTATCGTTCCCAATACAACGACAGTTGGTGCCCACCGTGGGGTAGATGGCTTCGACCGGAGTCACGTTCCGCACGGGACCCCGCACTTCAGCCGGTGAGCGCGTGGCCTCCGGCCTAGTGCTCACGCTTGGCAAGTTCAACTGCATCATCAATAACGCCTCCTGCTTCGCCGGAACTTCCTTCCCAGCGAACGGCACCATCCTGCTATTCGGCGATCTCCCCATCTACGTCGCCACCGTCCCGGAGCGTTTCCCTAGGGAAATCGTCTCTGTCGAGGGGCTGCCGTGCTCAGACGGCAGCACCTCCGCCGCACCTCGCGGCGTGGAGGTCATGATGGCCGGATCCGGCTCGCATCCCCGCCAGCCGCGGGAGCAAGGCACGGACGAGGTCGGAACTTCCGCTCCCCCACAGCCCCGGAACCCGGTGGAGGATGCCATCGATCGGCTCCTGACGCCGGTTAACCTCGGGGACAACCCGGAGGAAGCGGAGGCCAACTTCACCATGGAGAGACAGATCCTCCTCCAGGAGGCCATGGAACTGGCAGCAGCCCGCAAGCAGCTTGAGATCGCTAGGCGCGAGTACGACCGCGCACACGGCCTCACTCCGGCTACCGTGGAGCCGAGCCGGCGTGGCCAGGTACGGCGTCGGGGCGGTGAGCTGGGCGGTAGGATGGAAAAGGACGGGGAACCGGATCCCGTGCCTGCCCTCACACGGCCCACCTACAGCACGCCCATCAAGAACCTACGCACGACGCTAGCCGCAGTAGAAGAACTACCCAGCCTGGAGGGCGAGGAGCGAGCTCGCCAGCACGCTCGCGTGCAGGAGCTCCTCCGCGTCGCGGACGAGCAGGCCGGCGCCAATCGGCAGACGCAGGAAGACCTTAGCTACTCCAGAGGGAGCAATCTACCTGCCAACAGCAGGGGCACTCCGCGCGACACCCAGCAGGCGTCCTCCCCTCAGCCGCCCAGGGCCCGCAGCAGGCGCCGCAGCTCGGGCAATAGGGGCCAGCCGTGCCAGGAGCAAACGGTGAACAGCAACCCGCCACCTCCCCCACCACCAGCCGGAGCGCCCAGACCAGCCGGTTTCCGTCTCTCGGGCCGGGTGGGAGCGCCCAACCCGGATTGTCCGGATGCCCGCGACCGCATCGAGCTCCTCGCTCAAGCGCGCGTCACGGAGGAGGAAGATTCTACCGGTTCGGTTTGTTTTGGACCCCGCATCCGGAACGAGCCGTTTCCGGATAAATTCTCCCTACCCAGGGACACCCCCAAGTACGACAGCAGCATGAAACCGGAAGACTGGCTGACCGACTATGCTACGGCAGTCGGCATCGCCCACGGGAACAAGCGCACAGCTGTGCGCTACGTCCCTCTCATGCTAACGGGGTCGGCAAGGACATGGCTCAATAGCCTTGCGCCCAACAGCATCAACGCCTGGCCTGACTTCGAGAAGGTGTTCGTCCGCAACTTCAACGGCACGTACAAACGTCCAGGGCGCCCGCGCGACCTGGCCTTGTGCGTCCAGGGAGACCGCGAGACCGACCGCGAGTACCTTGCCAAGTGGACGGAGCTCCGCAACACTTGCAAGGGCATCCTGGAGAGCCAAGCCATTAGCTTCTTCATCGAAGGATGCCGAGAGGGCACCATGCTTCGCCACCGGCTACTGTGTGACGAGCCGAAAACCATGGCGGAGCTCATGACGGTTGCAGACCAGTACGCCATGGCGGATGCCGCCATGAAGAAGCCCCTCCGAGTAAACGCGGACGGCCGTCCGACTCCCACGAAGCCGGCTCGCGACCGTCCGAGCAATCCGGCTGGTGAAGCCGGATCCTCCAGACGCCACGGCAACGACAACCGGTTCCATGGGGACCGCCAGGCCGGACAACAGAAGCCTCGCTACCACGCGCGGCAGGTCAATGCTGTGGAGGGTGCGCTCGATGCACCGGTTAAAGACGCAAGAAGGCAGAAGCCCCGGCTCACCTTCGACTAGATGATTGATGGCACGTGCAAGTGGCATAGCGGTCCCTTCAAACCGGCTACGCACACCACCCGGAACTGCAGCTGGACCCGCCAGCTAAAGGACCTGGGCAACCAGCCTCGTCTCCCACCTCCCCCACCGGGTGGACCCCCACCACCGGCTAGGGGAGCCGGTAATGATGGTAACGGCGGCAACGGCGGCAACAACAACAATGGCTACCCCCAGCCGCACGCCGCCTACCACATCTTCGAGACGGAGCAGGACGACAAGTACAGCCGCAGGCGACGCTCCAAGGAGGTCAACGCCATCGTTTCTCCGGTCCCCCAGTACCTGAACTGGTCGAAAACCCCCATCACCTGGAGACGGGCAGATCAGCCCGAGCATCTGCCGACTCCCGGGGGCTACGCCATGGTGCTCGACCCCTCATCGTCTCCAATGCGCGCACCTACCGATTCTCGCGCGTCCTCATCGATGGAGGCAGCAGCATCAACCTCCTCTACCAGTCCTCGCTGGAGAAGCTGGGCATTCGCGAAAGCGACCTGCGCCCGACTACCACGACGTTCCACGGCGTACTGCCAGGGCCAGCCTGCGCTCCGCTGGGGAAAATCCAGCTGGGCGTCATCTTCGGGACCGAGGAGAACTTCCACCGCGAACCAATCTGGTTTGAAGTGGTAAATCTGAAGAGCTCCTACCATGCTTTCCTCGGGCGCCCCGCCCTCGCCAAGTTCATGGCCATCCCCCACTACGCGTACCTCAATACGAAGATGTCGGGACCCCACGGCGTGATCACCATCACCGGCTGCTTCAGGCGATCGATGGAGTGCGCTTCAGCCAGATCCAAACTGGCAGAGGCCCTCTTCATAGCCGAAGGAAAACGCGCGATCATGCGCAATGTGGCCATGGCCCAGCAGGACATTCCGGCTAGCAGCAAACCGGCTAGAGAAGGAGGTTTCCAGCCGGCAAAGGAGACGAAGAGGATCCTGCTCGACCCCTCCGACCCGACTAAGTTCGTCACCATTGGTGCCGGCTTGGACAGCAAATAGGAAGGCACGCTCGTCGACTTCCTCCGTGAGAATCGGGACATCTTCGCATGGTCTCCCAAAGACATGCCGGGTGTGCCGAGGGAGTTCGTCGAGCACTCACTTCATGTGCGTCTGGATGCCAAGCCGGTCAAGCAACCTCTGCGCCGGTTCGCAGAGGAGAAGAGAAAGATAATCGGTGACGAGATCACCCGGCTCCTTGCAGCCGGGTTCATCATGGAAGTGTACCACCCAGACTGGCTGGCGAACCCAGTCTTGGTGTTGAAGAAGAACAATACCTGGCGCATGTGTATCGACTACACCAGCCTGAACAAGGCGTGCCCGAAAGACCCGTTCGCCCTGCCCCGTATCGATCAAGTCATCGATTCCACGGCCGGTTGTGATTTGTTGTCCTTTTTAGATTGTTATTCCGGGTACAATCAGATCCGGCTAAACCCGGCTGATCAGATTAAGACATCATTTATCACCCCCTACGGGGCTTTCTGCTATGTAACCATGCCTTTCGGCCTAAAGAATGCAGGCGCCACCTATCAGCGATGTATGCAGAAATGCTTGCACTCGCAGATAGGCCGAAATGTCCACGCTTACGTGTATGACGTAGTCATCAAGACCAATGAAAAGCGCACCCTCCTCGAGGATCTGAGAGAAACATTCGGCAACCTCCGCCAGTACCAGATGAAGCTGAACCCAGAGAAGTGCGTCTTCGGAGTACCATCCGGTCAGCTACTCGGTTTCCTCGTATCACGGCGAGGTATCGAGGCGAATCCGGAGAAGATCGTGGCCATCGAGAGGATGCGGCCGCCCAAGAACCTGCTTGGAGTCTAGAAGTTCACCGGATGCCTGGCTTCCCTCAGTCGTTTCGTCAGCCGGCTGGGGGGAGAAGGCACTCCCGTTGTACCAACTGATGAAGAAGACGGACAAGTTATCCTAGACTTTGCAGGCCGACACCGCGTTTCACGACCTCAAGCGCATGCTATCCATAGCACCAGTTCTAGCCACGCCGGCTAGCAAGGAGCCGATGGTGCTCTATATAGCAGCCACCAACCGGGTCGTCAGCGTCGTCCTGGTGGTGGAGCGCCCCGAGGAAGGCAAGGCTCAGCCGGTTCAGAGACCTGTCTACTACCTCATCGAGATTCTCTCCCTCTCCAAGCAGAACTACCCGCACTACCAAAAGATGTGCTACAGTGTGTACCTGGCATGCAAGAAGCTCAAGCACTACTTCCAGGAGCACCCGATCAAGGTCGTGTGCACCGCACCCCTTTCGGAAATCATCGGCAACAAGGACGCCACCGGCCGAGTCGCCAAGTGGGCCATCGAGCTCGCCGCCTACTCCATCCAGTACGAACCCCAGCTCACGATCAAGTCACACGCGTTGGCGGACTTCCTCGTTGACTGGGCCGAGACCTAGTATCTCCCACCGGTTCCGGATTCAGACCACTGGCGGATGCACTTCGACGGGTCGAAGATGCTCGGGGGCTTGGCAGCTAGCATCGTGCTCACCTCGCCCAAGGGAGACCGGCTGGAGTACGTGCTGCAGATCCACTTCAAGGCCTCCAACAACGTAGCCGAATACGAGGCACTGGCGCACGGGCTCCGGCTGGCCAAGGAGATCGGTGTCAACCGGATCCTGTGCTTCAGTGATTCAGACTTGGTGGTGCAACAGGTGTCCGGGGAATGGGACGCCAGAGATGCAAACATGGCTCTCTACCGTTTCCAGATCCAGAAGCTCAGCGCCTCCTTTGACGGGTGCGAATTTCATCACGTCCCCCGCACCAACAACAAGGCAACTGATGCGCTCTCCAAGATAGGATCTACCAGGCAGGCCATCCCGCCAGGGGTCTCCTTGGAGCATCTGCGCAAGCCATCCATCAACCCGTCGCCGGAGTCAGACTCCATCGTCTAGGCGGGAAGGGTTCCGACGGCCGGAGCGGCAAAAACGGAGCCGGCAGAACCACCAAAGAAGAAAACCCGCACCAATTCCGGCCAGGCAGTGTCCTCCGGCTCGCAAGCCCCGAGGGCTACCGACTCGCCTAATGGCTCGGGGGCTACCGTCCCGGATATTGCACCCGGACGATCCCCCGACACCCGTCAGCCGGAGGACAGGAGCGTCCTCGTCATCCGGGAAGTGCCATCCTGGGCACAGCCCTTCATGAACTACATCGCCAACGGAGAACTCCCAGACGACGAGGTAGAGGCCAAGCAAATCCGACGCCGCGCGCATACATGCACCATCATAAACGGCGAGCTGTACAAGCGCAGTGTATCCGGTATCTTCCAAAGATGTGTCGATGTAGACATAGGCTACCGGCTACTCAAGGACATCCACCAGGGCGAGTGTGGGCACCACGCTTTGTCAAGGGCGATAGTCGCCAAGGCGTTTCGCCATGGTTTCTATTGGCCCACCGCCCTCGAGGATGCCGAGCAGCTGGTTCGTGCGTGCAATGGGTGCCAGCGCTTCGGGCAGCTCAGGCACATGCCAACCTCGGTACTCAAGACCATACCGATCACCTGGCCCTTCGTAGTTTGGGGCCTCGACATGGTCGGGCCCTTCAAGCGAGCCCGCGCCAGAATGACCCACCTGCTGGTAGCGGTGGACAAGTTCACCAAGTGGATCAAGGCCAAGCCTATCCGGAAGCTGGATGGAGCGACGGTTGTTACCTTCTTCACCGACATCATCAACCGTTTCGGCTACCCCAATAGCATCATCACTGACAACGGCACGAACTTCGCCAAGGGGGCCTTCGCCCGGTTCTGCAGCAACAAGGGCATCCGGCTGGACCTCGCCTCCGTTGCACACCCGCAGTCCAACGGGCAAGTCGAATGAGCAAACGGCTTGGTGCTAGCCGGCATCAAACCACGTCTCATCGAGCCGTTGGAGCGGTCACCCGGATGTTGGATCGAAGAACTTCCGGCTGTGCTGTGGAGCCTCCGCACCACACCGAATAGGTCAACCGGCTACACGCCATTCTTCCTGGTCTACGGATTGGAAGCCGTCCTCTTCGCGGACATCGAATTTGACTCCCCTCGCAAGCTCCTCTACGACGAGCAAGCCAACAAGGAGGCGCGGGAGGACGGGGTGGATCTCCTGGAGGAGGCCCGTGAGCTGGCCCTGTCCAGATCTGCCCTGTACCAGCAGTGACCACGTTGCTACCATTCAAGCCGGATTCGCCCAGTCGCATTCCGCGAGGGCGACCTGGTTCTCCGGCTGGTGCAAGACACGAAGGGCATGCATAAGCTATCACCATCCTGGGAGGGCGCCTTCATCATCAGCCGGGCGCTGCCCAACGACTCCTATTACCTCATCGACGCACAACAGCCGCGCAAGAACAAGATGGACAAATCAGACGAGGAGACCGAACGTCCTTGGAACGCGGCCCTGCTGCGCCCGTTTTACACCTAGTCGCTAGGCAGTGTATGTATCCCGAAAACCCCATGAATGAAAATGCGGACTCCCACGAGAATCTCGGGGGCTCCTTCTAGAAATGTGTGTGCACCTGTTTTTCGGTTCAAATTTTCCGGCTCCGGCAACCCCTACCCGGGGGCTCGCCGGCTGGCCCGACCTGTTAAGTCAACAAACCGACTGAGTAGTGTGCGATGATGTCAGAGGCCCACTCTTCATCTCAGCTACAGACCGCAACCCGGCTGTCCGGCTAGCAAGAGCAAAAGCCCGAGGCATCCCACACGAAAAACAGGGAAGAGGCGCGACAGATCGGGCGTCCCGGCCCTGCAACTAGCTCGAACCAATCCAGCTGCTAAGCTGCTAGTACCGTGCATAATGTACTGTCAGCTCCCTTCGATTCCGGGTGCAGACCGCAACCCGGCTGCCCGGCAAGGATGCAGCGAAAACAACAGAACACACGAGAAGGCGACTAAGTGTCTAGAAAGGAGCAAGCCAGTTTTTCAAAAAAAACAAGCCGTTTCCCGGCTGCGATTTGACAGACTAACCTATTAACCTGTGAAGATGTATGTGTATGCATATGTGCATTCTTGTCCGACTACTTCGATTCGGAATTCAGGAGAAGGAAAGAAGATTCGAAGTCCTTGCCTTCATCAAGCGCTCCGAATCTCGGGGGCTACACCCACTGGGTGCGCTCGCATGCCCCCAGTGGAATCTTGTAGTACCTGACTGGCTAAGGGCGTTTAGCCGGCCGTTCGGAGCCCAGGTGAGGGCAAGGACGGGAGCAAGAAAAGACAAGAAAGATTCGAAGCACCTGGCTACGCCAGCTACTCCGAATCTCGGGGGCTACACCTAGTGGGTGCGCTCGCGCGCCCCCACTGGAATGTTAGTTCCCCCGGCTGAAGGTGTCCAGCCGACGAAAGCGGCCGACTGGGACGAGGCCAGTCGGATAAAGTTAAAAGACTTGGCAGAAATAAGAAAGATTCGAAGCACCTGGTTGCGCCAGCTACTCCGAATCTCGGGGGCTACACCTAGTAGGTGCGCTAGCGCGCCCCCACTGGAGGTGCAGGTCGCCCGACTAAAGGTGTGTAGCCGGAGGAAGATAGTCGGGCAAAATACGCAAAAGGAAAGCTCAACACGCAAGATTCAAGAATTTCAACAATAATAAACAAAAAGGAGACGAAGCTCCTATAAGTTACCCGGCGTCAAAGACGGCCGGCACAAGCAGACAAGGTTCACAAGTACATAACACAAGACAATTACACCCGGCATCCCGGGGTAGCAGCTAAATGGCAGGGCCTTTGCCGTGGGGGAGTTCTTGGCCGGTAGAGGCTAGGGGCGGAGGAGGAGCCGCAGTGCTCGATCCGGCTCCAGCGCTGGCAGGCGGTGACATCGGATCCTCCACATCAGGAGTACCGACGGACTCCGAGTCGGTGAGCACCTCGTCAGGGTCCACGTAGTCGGTGATCTTGATGGTGGACCCGCGAAGCTCTGGATGGGCTTGGCGGATGGCGGCAAGATCAGCTCCGGCACAGAAGCCCCCATCGATCTTCTCGACGCGGGCGTCCTTGTACCAGGAGAGCATCAGAGCCAGGGCCATCTCCGCTCCGGCCCGCGCCGCCAGGTCCCGCAGCTGGCACCTCTCCCACCTTCGCCGCCAGCTGCACCATCGTCTCCGGAACCGGAGCCTTCGGCCACACAAAGGAGAAGACATCTCGCGCCGCCTGACGAAGCTTCGCAGCTTCCTCGCCAAGAAGGACGACGAGCTCCTGAGCCGTCGGCTGCGCTCCCGGCCAGTTCTCCTGCAGCCGGTTGTAGGCTAGCAGGTCTATGCCGGGGTAAAAAGTTGTAAGAAAAGAGGAGTCAGATTCGGCTACCGGATCCGGAAAGAAAGGAAGACGGAAGAAAGAACTCACCCTTGGCAGTGTGGCCAACCTGCATCAGCTCCTCCACCAGCGCCTTCTCATTGACCGCTAGGCGTTTTATCTCCTTCTCTTGGTCCTTGTTCTGGGCCTCGAGAAGGGAGAAGGCTTCGGCCCGGCTAGTGAGCGAGGCGTCGTGCTCCTTGATGGTGGCCTCCAAACCGTCTACCCGCGCATGCCAATCTTTGTTCTGCAGCCGCAGAGTGGAGTTGGACTTGCTCAGCCGGTCGTTCGCTTTCTTCAAGCGACCAATCTCGTGCTGAGCGCACACAAGGATGGCTGCAACGAAACCGGCTATCAGTAAAAAAAAAGATCAAGACGGATAAAGCGAACTTACTCTGGGAGGTCCCATTGGCGGCAGCAAGCTTCTGCTCCAGGGTCTGGTTCCCGCCGGCTGTGGCCTCAAGCAGCCAGATCTCCTTCACCGCCAGCTCGAGCATGGTGGCAAGGTCCGACAGCGAAGCAGCGGAGGAGGCGTTGTCGTCCACGGCATTGACGGCCAAGGACTCCTTCGCCGTGACCACCGCCGTTCGCCACTCCTCCCCGAGCTCCTCGTCGGAGTTATCATCGCCAACAACGACGAGCTCCTTGCCGGTAGCCCCCCGTGCGCCCGCGGAGGGCCTTCCGGCTGGGAGTGATCCGCTTCCGGCTGGGGACCCTCGGGCTGGGAGGAGGCAGCCGGCTCAGCCTCAGAAGAAGGAGAGGCGTCGGTTGGCTTAGTCAGGGCGCGGGGCGGCGACCCGGTTGGCGCCCAGGCCGGGCTCGCGGCTCCGAAAGAAACCAACACGCTAAAGAGAAGGAGGAAAATGCAAAAGAAAAACAAGCCAAAGTCAGAAAAACAAGAAGGAGGACAAATAGACAGAAAGCATCGAAAGATAGAGGGGGAGAGGAAAAACATACCCCGGCACGACCGGGGGCGGCCCTTTCTTCCGGCCAAGACGGCTCAGCGGCAGGGTGCTGGACCGGCTCCTCTTGGCAGCCGGCTCCTCCGCCGCAGGACGGCGGGAGCCGAAACGGCTGGAGCTGCTCCCACCTACTTCGCCGTCCGTCGCAGAGCACGTCACCGGATCCGCGGTCGGCCCGGCCTCCTCCTCCTCGTGCACCTCCGCGTGTGGGTCGGCGGCCGGCACATCGTTCCGGCTGGGGAAGGCGTCGTCGTCCCCATCCGATTCCTCACCGGACCGCCGAGCGCGCGGCTCGGGCAAGTCTGGCGTGAATACCTCGAGGCGAGCCTCGCCCTCCTCACGACGGATGCAGGCGAAGATTGCCGAATGCAAGAAATCAATCAGACAGAACAAAGAAATAACACGGAAAGAATAAGCAAAATTTCTGGCTACGAGAACTTACCCGAGGTGCGCGGTTCTCCCGGTTGTAGGGCACCATACTGAACTTCCAGTTCTCCGGCAGCCGCTCCTTGCTGATCGTCCACAACCACTCCTTCAAGTTGTGGTAGCGGGGATCGTGGCGCGATAGCCGGGTCGGGTCCAGCCGGCCGGAGTAGTAGCACATCTTGTGCGCCCGCTGCTGCATCGGCATCATCAGCCGGGACATCCAGCTAAGAGTGATGTCCCGACCGGTTAGCTGGCAGGTGACGAGGGAGCGCATGCGTGCCAGCATCGCGTCCGTCTCTGCCTTGTCACCGTGGATCTTCATGTCCCAGTTCTGCCGGCTGGACTCGACGTCTTGGAAGGCCGGCAGGTTGATCCGGTCGACGTTGGTGACGTTCTTGACGTAGAAGTACGACTGCTGCCACAGCCGTACCGTGTCCTGGAGCAAGAACTTTGGGTAGCCGGATTGGGTGCGGGATTATATGGAGGCGCCGCCACAGACGACTAGCGGCCCCTTCGTGTACTGCACCTGCGGCCGAACTCGGAAGAGCCGGCAGAAGAGCCTGAGATCCGGCTAGATCTCGAGATAACTCTCGCAGAACGCCATGAAGTGCGCCAGCGTTCCGATTGCGTTGGCGCCGAGGTGGTGGAGGCGGAGGTCGAAGAAGGCCAGAAACGTGAGGAAGAATGGGTGCAGCGGCAGCGCGAACCCGGGCGCCAGGTGCGAAAGGAAGATCACGCGCTCCCCCTCCGCCGGATGCGGCGACACCTCCCCTACCGGCGCCAACCGCACCGCCACCGCCTCTGCCGGCGGGAGGACGCGGGTCGCGCGGTACTTCGCGATTTGGTCCTCGGTGACAGAGGAGCCGCACCAGGCTCCACGGTCGGCGGCCATTTCCGACTGAGGGAGAGGAACGGCAACAGAAGAGTGACGGTGGCCCGTAGCGTCGACGACGGCGAGCGGGCAGCACAGAGGGCAAGACGCAAGAGCAAGTGCAAGCGAGGGAGAAGGAGATTGCAGCGGGGGAGCGAAGGAAAAGAACTGCCTCCCCCGCGGCGTCCCTTTAAAGGACCAGAAGGGCAACCGTCAGCGAGGCCACGTGGCGTGCATCCGGGCAACCCACACCCCAACCGCCGCCTAGATCCCGTGTGCCAAGGCAGGATGCGCAGAAGATCCTAGAGCGAGAACCAAAGCGTCGGACAACAGTTTCCCGAGGCAACGTGCGACGGGACGTTACGCTGCCCACCGCAGAGCAATGATGGCGCGTGCGCGCGTGGCCGGCGTCAGCACTGACTTCACGGGTAGCGCAACCGCCAGGCTCAGCCGGATGAAAATTCGAAAAGCAAGAAGGAGCGCGCGCACATTTCGCCTAAGGGCAGAATCCACACGCGCTTGGGGGCTAGTGTCAGGGGGATGATCCCCGGGTAATAAGAAATAGGACAGTCGGATCGCGTCCGACTGACCAGATGCAGCAGGACAGGACAAGACGGGCCAGCTATCACCTAGTAGCCGGATCAGCAAGAGACAGCCGGATACGACGACGTAGCCGGACCCAATCAGAGAGACAGGACGACGTGCGTATCAGTGCACGATACGCCCTGTACGATGACAAGACGGGCAACCACCTGCCCATACCGAAGACTTTGCGTGGGTGACGCTGGAACAGTGGCATGTGCTGTAGACGGGCTCGCACGGCGTCCACTGTACCTACGATAGCCATACCGCTCATACACCGATAGGACAAGCCATACTGGATACTGTAGATGACTAGTCGGCTGGGACCCGCCTGTGGGGCCCGCCAGTTGGACTAGCCAGCGAGACCTTTGCCTCTCTGCCTATATAACGAGAGGCAAGGCCTCAGTAGAAAGGGTTGGTCTCAGTGCATTTAAGGCAGTAGCTAGAGAGTATAGCTCAAGGAGCACTTGTAGTTCGTATATCCCACATAGACAGACCAGGCAGGAGTAGGGGCTTTACCTCACCACGAGGGCCCCGAACCTGGGTACTTCTTGCATCCCGCTACACTCGCTTATATCCAATCTCACCTGCGGACGCCGTCGATAGCTTCCCTGCTAGTCCCCACACCTCTATCTAACCTCCTTAGGTACTGCTGTTCCCAATACAACGACAAATAAGAATGACTATGCTGATGTGGAGAGTAGTAATTATTATATGCATGTGGCTCATGATAAGAATGATTTATGTGATAGTTATATTGTTAATTTTATTCATGATGCTACTGAAAGTTATTATGAGAGAGGGAAACATGGTCTTATGTATCTCAACAATATTAAGTTTCCCCTCTTTATGTTGAAAGTCTTGAAGTTGCACTTGTTTTGCTTTACTATTCTTGTTGCTTTGTGCTTTCATGACTTGTTTATTTACAAGATTCCTATGCATAGGAAGTGGGTTAGACTTAAATGTGCTTTGAATTTGCTTCTTGATGCTCTCTTTTACTTCAATTCATATTTCTTATGTGAGCATCTTCTCAAACTATCATGCCTAACTTAAAGGCGTTAAAGAAAAGTACTTGTTGGGAGATAACCCAAGAGTTTTAGATGAGTCTTGGAAGTTATTACTTTAGTAATAACCGCTCCTTATCCTTTTTATTTGCTTTTTATGCCAAGAGTAACCTCTAATGAGAGTGAAGTAATGATTGGGAAAGTTGCTGTCCTGAAACAGATTTTTGTGCTTCACCGTAAAAATTCGTGAGAGAGCTCTGTAAGTCGGATTGAGCTGTAAGTTTTTGTGCTTCTGACACAGGTTGATATCTAACTTTCGTTAGTTCAACACTTGTTTATTTGAGCAACAGAAGGTCTTCAAAAAAATTCGTCTTTACATGTTGGTCTGTTTTGACAGATTTCTGCCATTTTCTGCATTTGCTTCTTGTTGGTTCCTTTTTGAGTTCTTTTGGGGAATTGAGCTTTTTGAGGGAAGTGCTACAGTAGCTAGTGTTCTAATGGAAGTTTATTTGGTGTTAGAACTGAACCTTGAGACTTATTTATGTTAAGTGCACTAATGTTGCTAATGAGATTGTGTGAAGTTTTGTATGAAGAAAAAATTTCAGGTGTATGGAAGGAATGAGTAATGAGATGAAGGATGGACTAAAGCTGAAGCTTGGGGATGCCACACGTGTCACCCCAAGAAATATTCAAGAAGTACATGCGTCAAAGCTTGGGGATGCCCAAGGCATCCCCTTCTTCATTAATAAAAATCCCAGGTTTCTTCCAAACGCTTCATTTTTTATTGTTTCATGCACAGTTGTGTTGTTCTTGGAGCGTCTTCTTTTTCGTTTTTTTTTGGTTTTTCATTTGCTTTGGTTTGCTTAGTTTTCTAAATAAATTGGTTGTACACCCTCTTTCATACATTGGTTTGCAAGTGGTTTGGTTTTGTTTGGAAAAGAGTAGGAAAGTTCTTACTTTTGTGGTAAAAAGAGCTCGTTTTTGACTATGACCTATGCTTTGTCATGCCATGCATGATATTGTTTTGGCTTTATGCTTAGTATTCTTTGCTGTAGAATGACTTGTTATAAACAATTGAGATTGCTTAATGTGCCTTGGATGAATCATGCGTTGTTTTAGCATATTAATGCATAGTATAGTGGTATTCTCCTTTGATGCTTTATTTGGGTTGACCTGGCACATGCTCACACCATGTTATGACTATCACAAGTCACCATAAGCCTTTATGATACTTTAGTTTTAAACTTGTAGTATCACTTTATGCTTTGATCAATGATGTTTTGTCGCTCTGCATGATTATGGCCATTATTGCTCTCTTAGTTTGTCGCTCCCAGTCTTTTGCTAGCCTCCACAACCAAGTATGAGTTCCACTCGTGCATCCAACTCCCGAAACCAAGTTATTCCAAAGAGTCCACCATACCTACCTACTAGCTTATACTATCCCAAGTATATTCATGCTTTTGTTCACCTTCCACTTGTTATGAGAAAACTAGTGATTAAAGCTCTCACGAACTTGAAGGCACACTTTACTTTACTTGCCCTTAATAAACTTGAACCATTGTGTCGTCTATGTTGTATATGCTTGCACTTATTTGTTGGGAATTAGCAGAACCATGCTTTCATGGGGAACGCTTTCAACATTGCACTTGGTACTTGTACCTAGTTGATATCATGCTCTTTTGTATATGGATGTCGTTGGTGTGAAATGAAAGGGGAGCTTGTAAGTCCATGGAGTTATGTATATGTGTTAGAGAAACGCCTGGGCCGCTGGTCTAATCCATGCTGACATGGTGGAAACCTGCAGCGTAACCATAATGAGCTGTCTATGAAGCGTTCTTCTTATAAAAAAAGAGTCCTATATTGAGAAAAAAAAGAGAAAAGAAAAAAGAGATACTATGAAAAGAGGAAAGAGAGAAAAAAAGCACCATATTCCCATGGTAAATAAGAAGAATGCTGAGATGCTTGTTGTCTGCTTGCCTTGTCATTTTGATATGGGGATTCTTCCGTATCATCGGGCAAGGGGTACCCCGTTGGCGGTTCTCAATGATACACATGTACTTACAATGACAAGAACTTACCGGTGACTAAACTTGAGTAGCATGAGTAGCGGCCCTCGTATACAAGGGACATGAGATTTCTGACTTATACTTCGTCAAGCATGTACACCATAGTTTGTTCACTTTAACCTTAATCACTTCAAGATGCTTATGATAGGGGTAATGAGAGCTGAAAGCTATAAGTACCATAATTTTTGGAAGCTCTTTATGAGACTTGAATCCCTACTTCGTTTTACAAAAGGCCTTTCTTCCACCCTTATATTGAGTCTCCACCTTCTATCTTTATGCACCTACTTTGAGAGCATAGTGGCCATTCTTAGTTCTATGTGCATTGTCCCAAGACTTGTTGATTGATGCATACCTTGATATTGCTTGTTTTAAACTATTTGTATCTAGTCACTCTTATGAACTTTGAAGGTGTCCTATGCATTTATATTTGCTACTCTATGAGGGACAAGCTGAATACTATTATGCTATGTTTTCTTTATGTGAAACAAACATACGTCTTGCAAAGCATTGTTATTCATGAATCTTTTGTTTGTGCCCTTTCATGTTGCATCATAATTTCTTTGTCTTATTGCTAGAACTTTTTCTTTCATGTTATGATTGAAGTACTATGATCCCAGCTATCAATGTTTTACAAATACTTTGATCAACTTTATGATGGTGCATGTCACCTCAAAAATTATTCTTTCTTTTTATCACTTACCTACTCGAGGACGAGCAGGAGTTAAGCTTGGGGATGTTGATACATTGCAAATGTATCTATAATTTTTGATGTTCCATGCTTGGTTTTATCTACTTTCTTGTGTTTTGTTCCAACTTTGGAGTACTTTTCATATGATTTCTTGGACTAACCTATTAACAAGATGCCACAGTGCCAGATGCCTGTTTTCTCCTGTTTTTGGTTCCAGGAAGTCAGAAAATGAATATTCTCGGAATTGGACGGGACAAAAGCCAAAGTTACTATTTTCCTGAAAGATTCATGGAGCCAGAAGGAGATCCGGAGGGGGGCCACAGGGTGGCCACACCACCCCAGGCACGGGCTAGCCCTACCCATGCCACCAGGTGGTGTGGGCCCCCTGGCACTCCACCGACCTTGCCCTCTGGCCTATAAGAAGCCTCCCGAAGCCAAAAACCCTAAATCGTCCTGCCTCTAGCCACGAAAAGTTCCACAGCGCCGCCGCCACCAAAGGGGAGATTCGGGGGACAGAAAGTCTCTGTTCCGACACCCTGCCGGGACGGGGAAGTGCCCCCGGAGCCATCTCCATCGATCTCCACCACCATCTCCATCACCATTGCTGATTCCCATGATGAGGAGGGAGTAGTTCTCTCTCGAGGCTAAGGGTTCTACCGGTAGCTATGTGTTCATCTCTCTTTCTATGCATGGTCATATTGTGATCATGAGCTTGTAATCTATAGATCTACCTTGCTACTCAAGTGCTTTAATAGATCTCTGCTCTCCCCATGTGTGAAAGTGACAGCGTGCACACCATGGTGGCACTTAGGCTAGAGATTACAAATACTTTTTATGAGTTATATTTGGTGTTGGATGCCTTTATGAAATTGTGGTGTTTGTTGGACTCATCTAGTACTCAAGGTGACAGTGTGGGGTTTTCTAGATGGGAAATGCTTACTTTGAGGTGTGTTGTTATAGCCCTACCGTTGATTAGAGTGTTCAATCGGAGAGTAGTTAAGAGTAGTATCATGAAGATAATATATTTATATGAGAGTGTTCACTAGTGAAAGTATGATCCCTAGGCCTTGTTTCTTAGCATTGAAACACCGTTTGCTACTAGATCTGTTACATGTTTGCTTGCTTCCATCTTTATTTCAGTTTGCTTTTAGTCTCTTCCACGCCATCAAGTTATCTTCTATCACCGTTACCACTTATAATTATCCATACCACTTGTATTTCACTATCTCTTCGCCGAACTAGTGCACCTATACACCTGACAAGTGTATTGGGTGTGTTGGGGACACAAGAGACTTCTTGTATCTTGATTGCAGGGTTGCTTGAGAGGGAATACCTTTGACCACTTCCTCCCTGAGTTCGATAAACCTTGGGTGATCCACTTAAGGGAAAACTTGCTGCTGTTCTACAAACCTCTACACTTGGAGGCCCAACAACTGTCTACAAGAATAGAAGTGCGTAGACATCAGGTGGAGGCTGGGCAAATCCGGCAGCATGTGCACACGTACACCATCATCAACAAGGAACTGCACAAGCGCAGCGTATCCGGCATCTTTCAGTGGTGTGTCAATGTGGACACAGGCTACCGGCTTCTCAAGGACATCCACCAGGGCGAGTGTGGGCATCACGCTTCATCCAGGGCAATAGTTGCCAAGGCGTTCCACCATGGTTTCTATTGGCCCACCGCCCTCGAGGATGCTGAGCAGCTAGTCCGCGCGTGCAACAGGTGCCAACGCTTCTGGCAGCTCAGGCACATGCTGGTTGCGGTGCTCAAAACCATACCAATCACGTGGCCCTTTGCTGTCTGGGGTCTCGACATGGTCGGTCCCTTCAAGCGGGCGCATGCAGGAATGACCCATCTGCTGGTGGCGGTGGACAAGTTTACAAAGTGGATAGAGGCCAAGCCTATCCAGAAACTGGACGAGGCGACAGTCGTCACCTTCTTCACCAATATCATTAACCGATTTGGCTACCCCAACAACATCATCACCGACAACGGCACAAATTTTGCCAAGGGGGCCTTCGCCCGGTTCTGCAGCAACAAGGGCATCCGGCTAGACCTCGCTTCCGTCACGCACCCGCAATCCAACGGGCAAGTCGAAAGGGAAAATGGCCTAGTGCTAGCCGGCATCAAGCCGCGCCTTATCGAGCCTGTGGAGCGGTCGCCCGGATGCTGGATTGAGGAACTTTCGGCTGTGGTGTGGAGCCTCCACACCACGCCGAATAGGTCAACCGGATTCACCTCGTTCTTCCTCGTCTACGGCTCGGAAGCCGTCCTCTCCATAGACATCGAGTTTGACTCACCACGCAAGCTCCTCTATGATGAAAAGGCCAACCAGGAGGCGCAGGAGGATGGCGTGGACCTCCTCAAGGAGGCCCGCGAGCTGGCGCTGTCCAGATCAACCTTGTACCAACAGCGCCTACAACACTACCATTCGAGCCGGATTCGCCCCGTCGCATTTCGCGAGGGAGATCTGGTTCTTCGGCTGGTGCAAGACACGAAGGGCATGCACAAGCTGTCACCGCCTTGGGAGGGCCCCTTCATCATCAGTCGGGCGCTGCACAACAATTCCTACTACCTCATTGACATGCAGCAGTCGCGCAAGAACAAGATGGACAAGTCGGATGAAGAGATAGAGCACCCCTGGAACGCGGCCCTACTCCACCCGTTTTACACCTAGTCACCGGACAATGTATGTATCCCACAAACTCTATGAATGAAAATGCGGACCCCTACGAGATGCTTGGGGGCTCCTTGCTAGAAATTTGTGTGTATCCGTTTCCGGTTTAGTTTTTTGGCTCCGGCAACCCCTACCCGGGGGCTCGTTGGCTGGCCCAACCTGCTAAATCAACAAACCAGCTGAGTAGTGTGCGATGATGTCAGAGACCCACTCTTCGTCTCAGCTACGGACTACAACCCGGCTGTCCGGATAGCAAGAGCAAAAGCCCAAGGCATCCCACATGAAAAACAGGGAGGAGATGTGACAGATCGGTCGCCCCGGCCTTCCAACTGGTTTGAGACGATCCGGCTACTAAGCCTTCAATACCGTGCACAATGTATTGTCAGCTCCCTTTCGATTCCGGCTGTAGACCGCAACCCGGCTGCCCGGCAAGGACGCAGCGTAAACAGCAGAGCACACGGGAAAGTGGCTAAGTGTCCAGAGAGGGACAAGCTAGTTTTCGAAAAACAAAGTCGCCTTCCGGCTAAAAGGGTGCTATCTTAACCGACTAACCTATTGACGGGTGGGAATTTATGTATGTTTGTTTTTGTACGACTACATCGAGTCAGAATTCAAGAAGGAGGAAGATTCGAAGTCCTTGCCTTCATCAAGCGCTCTGAATCTCGGGGGCTACACCTAGTGGGTGCGCTCGCACGCCCCCAATGGAATCTTGTAGTTTACGACCGGCTAAAGGCGTTAGCCGGATATTTGGAGCCCAGGTGAGGGCAAGGGCAGGAAGAAAAGAAGAAGATTCGAAGCACCTGGCTACGCCAGCTACTCCGAATCTCGGGGGCTACAACCAGTGGGTGCGCTGGCGCGCCCCCACTGGAATGGAAGTTCCCCCGGCTGCAGGCGTCCAGCCAGTGAAAGTAACCGGCTAGAGGTGTTTAGCCAGATGAAGCTAAAGACTTGAAGGAAAGAAACAAGATTCGAAACACCTGGCTACACCAGCTACTCCGAATCTCGGGGGCTACACCTAGTGGGTGCGCTGGCGCGCCCCCACTGGAATTGGAGTTCCCCCGGCTAAAGGCGTTCAGCCGAGTGAAGACAGCCGGACAAATTCAACCGGCAAAATGTCAAAACTTCGAAGCACACAAAAATAACAAGTTGGAAACATGACAAATGGTTCAGTTGGATAAAAAGAGGGGAGACGAAGCTCCCACGAGTTCACCCGGCGTCAGAGTCAGCCGACACAAACAATAAGGTTCAAATGAAACAAGATAAATAACAAGTACACCCGACATTCCGGGATCATATCTAGGCGGCAGGGCCCTTGCTATGAGGAGGATCCTGGCTAGAAGCGGTTTCAGGAGGCGGAGGAGGCGCGTTGGCAGATCTGGCTCCAGCGTGCCCACCATTCGGCTGCGACAAGGCTTCCGCATCAGGAGTGCTGGCAGACTCCGAGTCGGTGAGGACCTCGTCAACGTCCGTGTAATCGGCGATCTTCATGGAGAAGGCTCGGAGCTCCGGATGGGCCTGGCGGATGGCGGCGAGGTCGGCACCGGCACGGAAGCCCCCGTCGATCTTCTCGACACGGGCGTCCTTGTACTAAGAGAGCATCAGGGCCAAGGCCATTTCTGCCTCGGCTCGCGCCGCCAGATCCCTCAGGCGATCGACAGTAGCCGGCACCACCACCTTGGCCGCCAGCTGCGCCATTGTTTCCGGAACCGGAGCATCCGACCACAGAAACATGAAGATAGCCTGAGCCGCCTGGTGAAGCTTGGCGGCCTCCTCGCCAAGGAGGATGACTAACTCCTGGGCGGTCGGCTGCTCCCCGACCAGTTCTCCTGCAGCTGGTTATATGCCAGCAGGTCTACGCCGGGATAAAAAGCTGTCAGAAAAAAGAAACGTCAGATTTGGCTACCGGATCCAGAAAGACGAAGAGAGTGGGAGAGAAAACTTACCCTTCGCCGTGTGCCCAACCTGCATCAGCTCCTCCACAAGAGCCTTCTCCCGAACCGTCAGCCGTTTGACCTCCTTCTCTTGGTCCTTGTTCTGTGCTTCTGGGAGGTCAAATGCTTGGGCCTGGCTGGCGAGGGTGGCGTCATGCTCCTTGATGGTGGCCTCCAGGGCATCCAGCTTGGCGTTCCAGTCCTTATTCTGCGGCTGAAGCGTAGAATTGGACTTGCTCAGTCGGTCGTTCGCCTTCTTCAGACAATCGATTTCCCGTTGAGCGCACACCATGATGGTTGCGAAAACCGGCTATCAGCAAAAAAAGGGGAAGAAGAATGACCAGAGTATCCGACTGAAGGGACTTACTCTGGGAGGTCACATTGGCAGCCGCAAGCTTCTGCTCCAAGGTCCGGTTGCCACCAGCTGAGGCCTCGAGCAGCTGGATCTCCTTCACTGCCAGCTCGAGGGTGGCAGCAAGGTCTGCTAGCAAAGAGGGAGAGGAGGCATCGTCGTTGATGGTATTGGCGACCAGTGACTCCTTCGCCTTGGCCACCGCCGTCCGCCACTCCTCCCTGGCTCGTCGTCGGAGTTGTCGTTGGTGACTACCACGAGCTCCTTGCCAGCGGAGGCCTTCCGTGCTGCCGCAAGGGAACTACCTCCACTTTGTGAAGAAGGTATAGCTGTTTCTGGCTGCACCACCACAGTCGGTGGAGCGTCCCCTGCTCCGGCTACGGCAATCAGATCAGCTTGAGGCGGTGGCGGAGACAGTGCCCTAGACGAAGGAAGCGAAGCGGAAGCGGATGCGGGAGCCGTGGTGTCCAGCGCACGGGGCGGTGAGCTAGTACGAGCCCGGGCCGGGCTCGTGGCACCAAAGGAAACTAGCACACTGAATAAAAGAACACAAGGAAGAGACAAAAGCAAATAAGGAAGAATCGACACAAGGAAAGGGGGAAAAGGGCATAAGGGCCAGTGAGGAACTTACCCCAACACCACGGGGGGCGGTCCCTTCTTGCGACCAAGGCGGCTGGTTGGAAGGGTGCCAGTCCGGCTCCTCCATGGCGGGCCGGCTGGCCCCGCCATCTCCCCCGCTGGACCGGATGGAGCCGCTCCCGCCAGCGCCGGACCAGCTGGAGTTGCCGTCTGTTGCACGGCGACGAGTCGGCTCGGGAGCCGGCATGGCCTCCTCCTCCTTGTCAACCTCCGCGTGGGGGTCGGGGGCCGGCTCGTCATTCCGGCTGGGGAAGACGTCGCCGTCCCCATCCGACTCCTCACCGGACCGACGAGCGCGTGGCTCGGAAAGGTCAGGAGTGAAGTTCTGGAGGGGGGTCTCGCCCTCCTCCCGGAGGATGCAGGGGAACATCTGCCAAGAAGAAAGAAGCACAAGAGGTTAGCCGAACGACAAAAAATCACAAGAAGGGAAAAATCCAGCAGGCAAAACTTACCCGGGGCACGCGGTTGTCGCGGCTGTAAGGGACCAGCCCGAACTTCCAGCCTTCCGGCAGCCGCTCCTTCATAATCGTCCGTACCCACTCCTTCAAGTTGTGGTAGCGAGGATCACGGTGGGACAACCGGGTCGGGTCCAGCCGGCCGGAGTAGAAGCACATCTAGTGCGCACGCTGCTGCAATGGCATCATCAGCCTGGACATCCAGCTAAGGGTGATGTCCAGGCCGGTTAAGCCGACAGTGATGAGGGCGCGTATGCGCTGCAGCATCGCATCCGACTCCGCCTTCTCCCTGTAGACCTTTAGATCCCATTGCTGTCGGCTAGATTCCTCGTCCTGGAAAGCCGGTAGATTGATCCGGTCTTTGTCGGTGAGGTTGCGGACGAAGAAGTACGACTGTTGCCACAGTCGCACTGTGTCCTGTAGCCAGAACTTGGGGTAGCCGGTCTGTGTGCGGGAGTAGATGGAGGCACCACCGCACGTCACCAGCGGCCCCATGGTGAAGTGGACCTGCGGCCGGACTCGGAAGAGCCGGCAGAAGAGCCTGAGATCCGGTTGGATCCCGAGATAGCTCTCGCAGAAATCCACGAAGTGCGCCAACATGCCGATAGCATTGGCGCCGAGGTGGTGGAGGCGGAGGTCGAAGAAGGCGAGGAAGGTGAGGAAGAAGGGGTGCACCGGAAGCGCAAAGCCACGGGCGAGATGCGACAGAAAAATCACCCGCTCCCCCTCCATCGGGTGAGGTGATTCCTCTCCCTCCGGCGCCAGCCACACCTCCACCTCCGTCTCTCGCGGCAGCACGTGGGTGGCGTGATACTTCTCGATGTGCTCCTCCATCATGGAGGAGCCGCACCGGGCTCCATGTTTGGCAGCAATCTCCGGCTCGCTGGGCGTCGCACCAGCTAAGGAGTGGTGGTGGCCCGTACTACGGACGACGCTAAACTAGCAGCACGGCGGGCTATAGCAGTAGCAAGCGAGGCAGAGCGAGGAAGGCAAGGGTGCAAGGGAAGATTGGGAAGGCAACAAACGGAAGGACGAACCGCTCTCCTCGGGCGGCCTTTTAAAGACCCAGAAGCGGAACCGTCCGCGGTGCCACGTGGCGCCCATCGAGCCGCACCCCGCTCTCCCCACCACGCAGGATCCTTTGTGCAGGCACGAGATGCGCAGACGATCCCGGAGCAGAAACCGAAGACGCAGACGGCAGTTCCCGAGGCGACGTGCGATGAGACGTTATGCTGCTCGCCGCAGTGTAATGAAGGTGCGTGCGCGCGTGGCCGGCGTCAGCATTGACGTCACTGGTAGCGCAACCGCCAGGCGTAGTCGGCCAGAACATTCAAAGTTTGGAGAGAAGCGCGTGCACATTTCACCTAAGGGCGAAATCTACACGCGCTCGGGGGCTAGTGTCGGGGGGATGACCTCCGGATACCCGAACTAGACAAG
The DNA here is from genome assembly GCA_916181665.1 of Avena sativa. Taxonomy (NCBI): domain Eukaryota; kingdom Viridiplantae; phylum Streptophyta; class Magnoliopsida; order Poales; family Poaceae; genus Avena; species Avena sativa. Next base: position 617,361,925 of record OV702288.1, on the reverse strand, counting down.
AATCATAGTAGTCGGATCACGTCCGGCTGGCTGAGCGCAGCCGGACAAGAGCAAGTCAAGCCGGCTACCTCACGGTAGCCGGAACCACGAGGAGCAGCAAGGCCCGGGGCTAGCTACATCAGCGTATCCGCACTCAATCAAGAGGATAGTATGACGTGCTGCACAGTGCATGGTACGCCCTGGTACGATGACAAGGCCCACAACTACCCGACCATACCGAAGACTTTGCGGGGTGACGCGGGAACAGTGGCCAGACGCTAAAGATAGGATCGCACGGTGTTCACTGTACCCACGACGACCTTACCACTTGTACTCTGATGGGATGTAAGTGTAACGAGTACTGTAGATGACCAGCCGGCTGGGACCCGCCTATGGGGCTCGCCAGCCGGACTAGCCAGTGAGACCTTTGCCTCTCTGCCTATATAAGGAGAGGCAAGGCTCTAGTAGAAGGGGTTGGTCTCAGTGCATTTAAGATAGTAGCTAGAGAATACAGCTCAAGGAGCGATTGTAGCCCGCATACCACCCATAGTTAGATTGGCAGGAGTAGGAGCTTTACCTCACCACGAGGGCTCTGAACCTGGGTACTTCCCTTGTGTCCCGCCACACTTGCTTGTACCCAATCCCGCCTGCGGACACCGTCGAGAGCTTCCCTGCTAGTCCCCACACCTCTATCTAACCTGCTTAGGTACTACCGTTCCCAATACAACAACAATGAGCTCATCCAACTTAGCATTGAGATATTCATTCTCTTGTGGTGAGACAGAGTTCACCTTCTTAGTGTTTGATCTTTCCCCCATGCCATTGGGCATAGTTGTCTTGCAAATTGTCTAGCAGCTGCTTGGCTTCGGTAATATGTTTACTCATAAATGTTCCTCCAGCTGTAGTATCAAGCATAGACTTAGATACAGGATTAAGAGCATTGTAAAATAAATGGAGGATTAACCAATCTTCCATCCCATGACTAGGACAGTTTCTTAGGCATTCTTTCATCCTCTCCCATGCAACCGCTAGTGGCTCACGCTCTTCCTGTCTAAAGCCAGTAATATTAGATCGAAGTTGCATAGTCTTTGCAGGTGGGAAAAATTTAGTCATAAATAAAGAAGTACATCCCACCCATGATGTAATAGTATTTTTAGGAAAAGATAGCAACCATTATTTAGCTCTTCCTCTTAGAGAGAAAGGAAATAGACGCTATTTGATCACATCAGGGTCAATGTCTTTTATACGCATCATATACATATTTCAGTGAAAGTATTTAAGTGCATACATGCATCTTCAACAACAGATCCTCCAAATTGATTCTGTTGAACCAAACTTAAGTAATGGGGCTTAATTTCATAGTCATCAGCAGCAATTGCTGTCTGAGTAATAGGAGTACGCAAATAATCATTATTGGGAGTAGGAAACTCCCCAAGCTTCTTTTCATCCATACTTCCTATGTTTTTGGGTTTTCTTTAGATAAAGAATTATAACTATAAAACAAGAATTTAAAGACTAACTAATTTTTTTGGTTTATCAAATAAAGATTTAAAGCAAACTAACAAAATTAAAAACAAGAATTAAAACTAGCAAGGTTCTTAATAACCTCACCAGGGTAGCTATACCTTCGATCCGGATTATGGATGTAGTATAGCTTCTTTTTCCCTAGTAGACCTTGGTTATCGAATCCACGGGAAGCGAATGCGTAGTGAAGTTACTTTAACGGACCTTTAGGAGTTTTAGAATTCCTTTTGTGTTTTGACCGGACCAGTAGTTTGCATCTTTTGGTTGTTGTCGATGATGGAGAGAGATGGCCTAGGGTGTACTGTTTCACCTGTAGCTGTGCAAAACATCTAATGGAAATAAAAGATAGAAATAAAGCATGCGTGTACTTGTTAGAGCAAGATAAATTATATGTGGGCAGTGCATCCATAATTACTATTGCCTTCACAATCGCTTATAGCGATAACCTACTAGTCTCATCCATAGAAGAAAGAGAACTAATGATATGCATAGTGATGTCACCGTTAATCCCAAGCAAATCCCTCACATACAGCCGTACTACCCCTTCTGTCACTGGGGTTCCCAACCTATAGATCAGTCATCACTCATACTCCATATACCTGGCTCAACCCTTGAGGTCTTGTGGTACCTGACAAGTCCTTAGATTGAGGCAAGAGAGGATACAATAATCATCATGTCATACAAACTAATACATGATCCCATCTATGATAATTCACATGCACAATTGCTACATGGCTAGGCCGAAGCCCTTAGCCCAAGGAGAATTACTCACACATAGAGATGAGATCAACAATCATAAACATTGTAATAAAAATCATGAGATTGATAGCGATAGTCTTACAATGTCGCCAATCGGAGAAAAGATCTACTATTAAAAGTGGTGGAGTATGGCTATGGAGATGGATAACGGTTTGGAGATCTGGAGGCGGCTGGTGATCTGTGGCAGGGACTTCCTTCGGGTCTGCCTCTGTTTCTCGTCACCCGAGGCTTCTTTATATAGGGGTCCCTTCATGAAAGTTGTTCTGTTTGACCTAACGGTGGCGACGCCAACTATACGATCGGAGCTATATGGTCGGAATTTTTGCTCCGGCCGTATAGGTGGTCGTTACAGCATCTGCCTTCGTTGAACGACTCCTGGTTTCTTCTGGTTGAAGGAAATATCATATCTTTGACTTTAATGTAGTGATTCCCTCCTTTAATCGACATTATCTACGTAGGAAAAATACGAAAGAAAGGATTGCATACCCCTCTGAATATTAGCATTAGTGACAAGGTTTAGAGAGATATTTCATCAAGAATATGACTAATATCCAGTTTAAATGTGGATGTTAGATGGCTATATTTCAGAGCCATCAGTTGTACTCCCTCCGTTTAGAAATATAAGACGTTTTAGCTTTGTGTATCGAATGTATCTAGACGTATTTTAGTGTATGGGTTCGTAGACGTTCAGAGTGAACCTATACACTAAAAGGCGTCTAGATACATTCATTTCACAAAGCTAAAACGTATTATATTTCTGAACGAAGGGAGTAGAATCATATAGGGATTTCTATTTTCGTGCCCTTGGTTCATTAGTTGTACTCAGTTTTCCGCAGCCGCTTAGTTTTTCCTCATTTTTACCCATCTTCTTGTATGAAACTCTCACATGGTCTGAAACTCGTTGTCTGTTAGCCTTGTCGTTACATGCTGAGAAGTGGGGCCGCGTTCAGTCAGGTCCCGTAGTAGACCCTCGCCATTACGTGCTGATGAGTAGGGTCGCGTTCTGTCGGGTCCCGTAGTGTACCCTTGCCGCTACATGCTGACAAGTGGGGTCGCATTCAGTCGATTCCCGTAGTGGACACCTCTCTCAACGTATCCAGATCAGCATCGGACCCACAACTTATCCACGTGAGCGCCGGACCCACATCTTATCCACATGAGTGTCGGACCCACAGCTTACCCAGGTTGGTGTTGCAAGATGGGACTCCAAGACAGCCCCGTGCCCGCGCCCATGCCGTTGCTTCATTTCATATAGTGAAATTTAATGCATATATGAAAATTATACAAAAATTACACACCTTTGAACTCCTTTAAATCACACTTAGCACATGATAATGTTGTGTTAATAAAATCCTGATCATTTATCATTTCTATGGAGTGAAAATATAATGCATAAACTTGTGTATACAAAAATTATACACCTTTGAACTCTTTAAAATCGCACTTAATACGTGATAATGTCGTGCTAAGAAAATCTTGAGAGATTATCATTTTCATAGTGGAATGTAATGCACAAACTTGCATATGCGAAAATTATAAACGTTTGAACACTTTTAAATCACACTTAATACGTGATAATGATGTGCTAACAAAATTTTGAGAGATTATTATTTTCTCCCCTATTTTCGTAGAGTAGAATGTAATGCATAAACTTGCATATACGAAGTTTATACACCTTTGAACTCTTTGAAATCGCACTTAATACGTGATAATGTTGTGCTAAGAAAATCTTGAGAGATTATCATTTCCATGGAGTGAAATATAATGCATAAACTTGCGTATACAAAAATTATACACCTTTGAACTCTTTGAAATCGCACTTAATACGTGGTAATGTTGTGCTAAGAAAATCTTGAGAGATTACCATTTCCATGGAGTGAAATATAATGCATAAACTTGCGTATACAAAAATTATACACCTTTGAACTCTTTGAAATCACACTTAATATGTGGTAATGTTGTGCTAAGAAAATCTTGAGAGATTGCCATTTCCATGGAGTGAAATATAATGCATAAACTTGCGTATACAAAATTATACACCTTTGAACTCTTTGAAATCACAGTTAATACGTGATAATGTTGTGCTAAGAAAATCTTGAGAGATTATCAATTTCATATAGTGGAATGTAATGCATAAACTGGCATATACAAAAATTATACACCTTTGCACTCTTTGAAATCGCACTTAGGTCATGACAATGTTGTGCTAATAAAATCCTGATCATTTATAATTTCTATGGAGTGGAATGTAATGCATAAACTTCCGTATATGAAAATTATACGCATTTGAACTCTTTGAAATCGCACTTAATACATGATAATATTGTGCTAAGAAAATCTTGAGAGATTATCATTTTCATAGAGTGGAATATAACGCACAAATTATATACCTTCGAACATGTTCCCTTCAAATATTCAAGTTCATTTGTTTATGGAGTTAAAGTACCAGTTGTAGGGTAACGGGTAGGCTACACTAGCGAAAAATCAAAATTTTCTACCGCGTCAACCAGGAATGCTATTGTCATAGATCACGGGATTACCGCTAGACGCGCAGGTGCGGAACTCGATGAAGCACGTCGCGGCAGTGTAGATGTTCTACGTCTCCTCCTTGCCCTCGTCTCACGAGCAGCCCCCCTTTGCGCGACTCGTCCAAGTGCTACAGATATAGCACCTCCGAGGTATCCACACGTCCGGAGTGGAAGCCGTCACACGCCAGACTGCTAGGTCTGCACGTGCAACACAGGCGAAAGAGGAGTGGCGGCTGGGTGGAATGCTCAACCCTATTCTGCTCGCCTCACTCTCTCTTATATAGGCATCCCTGGTGGGCTTCTACATTAGCAGCCCATTAGCAGCCTAAGCCTGGTCTAATTCAGATCCAATCCTCATTATGCTTCTAGCCCCTAAAGTTTGTGACCCTATAGGTTCATACACGTATAGACATGACACGAGTACACTTACTCTGTCAATAGTTGGTAGTGGCCTCTAGCAAGACGTGCCAACTCCTAATCGCATATAAAGATCATTCGGACGAACCATCACAAGGTTGAGTACATGTCTTTCCCTTTGCCTCATGATATTTGGTCTAGCTCCAAGCTGGCCTCTGTTTCTCGATTACTATGATTCGGAATCCCTTTACTAGGTTAACTCTTAACCATATGTAGCACAGCCATGCATTTCTGGATCCGATCACTCGAGGGGCCCAGAGATATCTCTCTCAAGTAGAGAGGGGCAAATCCCATCTTGATTGACCGATGCCTTGCAACATGTATTAGGACAAACCCGAAAACTACCTTTATAACTACCCAGCTACGGAGTAGTGTTTGATAACCCCAAAGTAGGTCGATCCACATCTCAAGTACATGTGACAATCTCAGGTCTAAGGACAAAACGTACACGATGTGTAGAGAGAGCTGTAAGTATTATTGCTAGTCTCAAGTTGGGTTAGTCCAACCCCATGTTCATAACATGTGTCCAAATTATTGGTTTGACATCTCCATGTCTATGACTTGCACGTGTGTACTCACATGAACTCCGACTAGGGACAATTATTAGATAACCATACAAGTAAAGAGTTTCACAAACAATTCCCATAATTGCCAATCAATACAAGTTGCCTGGTATATGGATATTCAAGGAACATTATAATAACTCATGGATACACATGAAATACAATCATCTCTATGATTGCCTCTAGGGCATATTTCTTCACCAGTGGCATACTCGTTATTTTGCATGGATAGAGGGGTGCTCCCCGATAGATATAGGGGTTATCATGTCCGCTAGATCATATAGGATCAACGGTTGGTGGGCACGATCCGTGTGACAACTGTCTCGACCAATCAGAGCATAGAAGCGAAGATGAGCACATGTGCGAGAGATGGATACAAAGAGAGGGGAAAATTGAGTAGCAGTTTAGAGATTATCATTTTAATAGAGTGGAATGTAATGCCCAAACTTGCATATAAGAAAATTATACACATTCGAACACTTCCCCTTCAAATTATATTCGAAATGATTTGTTTATGGAGTTAAAGTATCGGTGGAAAACTCATTATTTTGCACGGATAGAGGGGTGCCCCGATAGATATAGGGGTTATCCTGTCCATTAGATCACAGAGGATCAATAGTTGGTGAGCACGATCCGGGTGACAACTTTACCAACCAATCAGAGCGTAGCAGCCAAGATGAGCATAGGTGTAATAGATTGTGACTAAGAGAGAGGGGAAAACTAAGTAGAACTTAAGAACCAAGGGCAAAACTGAGTAGAACTTAATAACCACAGGCAAGACTGACAAAGCGATTGAAATAGAAAATAGAAAAAGATTTAAAAATGGAAAATGCGTGTTTTATACAATAAAATACATCTTGGCATATATCAAACTATTTGCAATTCAAATATACACCAGTTTGACAATTATTGCCTCATTTAGACAAACTATGTTTTGGAGAGGGATGTTTTAGGAAGAGGCTTGAGTACAAAGCCATGAACCTTCATAGATAGTAGGTGATTTGAGAAGTAGTGATTTAGGTTAAAACTTGGTTTATATACATTTCTTATGGTGGCAGGTCACATAATAAGACTCCCTGGGTAGATGCCACTATGTTTTGCTATTTTTGAATTTGTTGTGCATATAATGACTCAATTAGCTAGCTAAAACCTATTCGTTTACTCTTTGTTGACCAGCCACCAGAGGGTAAAACTAAGTATATTGCACACGGCGGTGTTAGTACTTGACGAGGGTTTAACTCATCAATGCCCATTATTATGGACTTGGGTTTTGGAGAAGGAGGGAGTGCTGGAGACATCTATCGGCTAGCAAACAAGCACACAGGGGACTCGAAGATTTACCCAGGTTTAGGCCTTGTAGAGGTCCCTACTCCTGCTTGTCTGCTCATGGAATTATCAAGGGAATCAAAGATTACAATGGTGCGCAGATGCAATCTGGCGAGGCTGGTGGAAACTAGGGTTGTGTGTGTCCTTCTCGATGCCCCCTCCTAGCCTTTATATAGATAGGCTAGGTCTCGGGTAGCAGGTCGAGTCGGTTACAGATTAGGGTTTTCCCCTTTGAACTTTCTATCTTTAGTTTCTTCTTGTTCTTCAAGCAATCGAGAGTTTGTAGGCCACTCGAGTCCTTCATTTGGGCCTTGGCAACACCGTGGGCCTCCACGTATTCAGGCCGTATATACCAAGCTCGAGTACCTGTAGGGTATACCCATGTCAGTAGCCCCCGAGTGTCCAGTGGAATCGCAGATTCGACTGGAGACTTTATGAAGTCTTTTGAGTGCATGACTGAGTACATTTTTCGACTGCTCTATCTATGTCATAGGGATTGTTGGTGTGCGTGCCTGATTTTAACCGATGTATCAGTATTAGGGTAAAACAATGCCACCTACTCAAACTCGAGTCCCCGGACTCGAATCTAGAAAAATGCTAGTGTAATTCGACTCAAGCCGCGGAGGTCTTTCAGGAGTCGAATTCCAGTATATGGGTGTGAGCACTCGACGCGTCCGCCAAGGCATATTCACCGTACCTGTAGGCACGGATATATTTCTGGTAGTGTGCAGCAAATGTGTTGCCAGGCCTTATTCAGGTCTTACCTTCACGCTGTAAGCGCGACATCTGAATTTTATCGTCGCGGAGACGATTCGGGTGACCCAGGAGACGCAGTCTCTTTGTAGGGAAAAATTATGAGGCGGTGTCGCCATAAACTTCGAGTGTGGATGTTATCGACACACAGTACTTAGTACAAATAATCATAGGGTGCGCGACCAGTGCTCCCTATGGGAGTAGCCCCTGAGTGCCTGGTTCAGTCGAAGACTCAGGCAGGGACTATGTAACTTTTGCGACTGCTGTCGTTTTTTGTTTGCTTGTTTCAGTCGAATTTGCTTCCGGCGCTCCCTATGGGAGTAACCCATGTCCATAGTCGAGCCATGCTTCGAGTGGTTGTGTTTGCTTTGATTGTCCATGTTCCTGAAAAAGAAGAAGAAGAAAAAATCGTAGGGTGCGCGACCAGCGCTCCCTATGGGAGTAGCCCCCGAGTGCTTGGTGGAGTCGAAGACTCGAGCAAGAACTAAAGTAGTCGAAGTCTGCTGCTGCGTAGCTTTTGATGACGTCAGTGCTGATGATTTCATGACCTCAGTTGCCCGCGTGAGCGAGTTTGACGAGGCGTGACGAGCGGTAGGCCCCACTATCTGACTTTGATTTGACTGGGCGTGCGCAATCTTTATTTTAACCGCGCCTCCTCGATTTCCGCACGTAATGGGAGTAGTGGGGGGACGGTTCGTGTTTCAGCTCCTCCACATGTCTAGCACGATGATCGCCACGCGTCCAGTAGGGTTTTTCTGAGCCGTTGGATTGCATCTTCCAGGGGTTAAGTAGTGGTGCTGTGACGGTAAAATCCACATCTGCTTTCGCTCATCGTTTGCCTTCATCGCCATTGCTGCTGCTCCCCTGCTTTTTTTGCTCTCTTTTCCTCCGCGGAGCTGGACCAGCTCCGCACATTTCCCAGCTACTTTCTTCGGTCTCATCGCCACCGTGCAATGGGGAAGAAGAAGGGAGGTGCTGTAGCCGATTCCGCGGCTACCGCTGCTGTGATGAAGAAGAAGGGCGGCTCCGCCGCTGTGGGTACCAGCACCACCGCCGGCGGGAAGAAGAAGGGCGCGGGCACCCGCGTCACGAATGGTGCGTGGTGTCCCTCCATCATCAAGTCCTCTAATCCCGATCTTCTTCGCCAAGACGGAGTGGTGTATGCCATAGTCACCGACACGTGCATCCCTGGTGGTGAGATAATTCCCTCTCCTCCCGCTGGTTTTCGAGTGATGTTCTTGGTGTTCATCATTCGCGGCCTCTCGTTGCCCCTGCATCCCTTCTTCAGGGGCCTCCTTTGCTTTTACGAGCTCTAGCTCCATAAGCTGTCCCTGAACTCTATCCTCCACATCTCTTGCTTCATCACCCTCTGCGAGTGCTGGCTCGGAATCGAGCCGCACTTCGGCATCTTCAAGCGCCTCTTCAAGTTGAAGCGCCAATCTGCTTTTGGCTCCTTAGTCTATGATGTAGGCGGTTGCGGAATTCACGTCGATCCATCTGCCACCTATTTCGACATCAAGCTGATGAAGTTCGTCCAAGGGTGGAGGGACAAGTGGTTCTACATTCGTGACCAGAAGGCTGACGGAGACCACTTCGGACTCGCACCTTTCGATCCCGCGACGCCGTGCAAGAGGAGGCGCTCCTGGAAGAATGTAGTCATGCCTGGCGTGTCCACGGACACAGATGTGTTGTACGAGCGCGTCTGCAACCTCGAGAGTCGCATAGGAAAAGAGGAGGGAGGATGCGCCCTCATTCGCACGTGGTTGCGCCATCGCGTCCAGCCCCTGCAGGCCAGAGTCCACCCCATGTTTCAGTGGGCTGGTGCTGAAGATGTCACTCGCGTGTCTGCCGATGGCATGTCCGCGAGTGAGGTGGATAAAAGGGTTCGACTGGTGACCACATACACCATCATGGATGTGCTTCCTAGTGAGCCAGTCGTTCCCCCGTTTGACGCTTCTAACCCTCCTCCTGAGGTACAACTGTGCTATGTAGTAGCTTAGTTTGTTGATTGCTTCTTTGTTGTTTCTTTGCTTTGTGCTGAATTTGTTGTCTGTATACAGGATTGGGCGGTGTCACCCTGTATGCCCCCTCTTCCTGAGGGGGTTATCCCTCGCGAGGACTTGGAAGAGAACGAGTCAGAATTGACCGTCCTATCCGATGTGGAAGAGGAAGCCCCCGAGTCGGGTAGTCCGGATACTCGCAAGCGTTCGCGCAGCAAGGATTCCGATGCATCGTCTCCTTCGACTCTGGAAGGTGCAAGCGTTGGTGCGGGATCGCCAATCCCTGCCATTCCTGTGAGCATCGTGGCGCCGTCTTCTCGCAAGAAGATGCGACTGCCAAAGGAGTCTTTGTCAGAGTCGGGGGAACCAACTTTTGACTTTGATAAATTTGATTGGTAAGTTTTCTAGTTTGTTTACTCTTCTCCCTTTTTGGTTCGTCTCTAGATTTTGCCTTTTTCTTGATGTTGATTTTGTCTTTGCAGTCAAGAGGCGTCGTCATCGTCTAGCGACGTCCAATTTTTGAAAGAATCAGGAGTCGCGACCTCAAGGGCCATGAAAGAGGTCGAGCGTGCTCCTTCCCCTCCATTGGCGGCCCACTCTGGGCACAACTCTTCCAGCTCTCCGCATGAAGGGGAGCATCGAATGGTTGCCCGGATGACGGCATAGCAGACAACTTTGGAGTCATTGGAGGATCATGTAAGTGTAGGATTTCTTCTTTTAATGTTGCAGTCGATGTTATCTATTGCTTCTGCTGATCCCTTGTTGTGCGATAGATCCTTGTGAAGGAAGCCGCTCACTTGGCGGAGCAAGTGCTTGCGATGGGCCGCCAGCATGCAATGCTGGAGATGCGTCATCGCGTGGTCAAAAGTAAGTGTTCTTCATTTTTTCTTCTTCTCCTTTTTATATAGTCGACTGATAGTCAATCCTTTTTGTTTTGTAGCTGAACATAATGCCCTCCTGCGCAATGCTGGAACCATGGAGAAAACACTCACCGCGGCTGTGAAGGGTCGCGATGAGGCAATCGCGGCGCGTGACGAGGCACAAAGGCACGAAGACGATTTGTGTGCCTCCTTCGCAGCCAGGGAGAAGTTGTTCGAAGAACAACTTTTCTCGATTGCCAAGGCCCTCTCAGGTACTTTGCTTTGGATATGATTATCTTTCTCTGCTCAACTTTTTGCTGCTGGTGCTGATGTTTTTGTCCATGTGTGGGTTTATGTACAGATGCTGGCGATTTGAGCTTTGATCCTCAGGCCCTCCGCCGTGACGATGCCTTGGCAGGAGCGCTTTCAGCAGTCGAAGACCATAGCGTTGCTGTTCAGGACATGCTCTCCAAGGCCAAGGGTGTGCTTAGTCGCCTCCGGGAGGAGTTGGTGCCCAAGGCGGAGCTAATCGAGAACATGAACGAGCTGGTGGAGTCTCTCGCCGGTGGTGTTCCTGCATCCTTCAAGAACTCGCTCCGTGCGGCTGGCGCGTCCATGTCACTTGCCATGGTGCAGGCCCATGGAATTGAAGTTGATCCTGCAGCAGTTTTGAAGGCGATTCCCGTTAGCACGAACGGCCAGTAGGTAGTCTTTGCTCCCTTCGCGACTGCCTATGGCAAGTATGGGCCGCAGCTGATTAACACGATTGCAAAGTACTCTGAGGAGCTGCAACGAGCCAAGAAGGCGGCGAAGGCTGCGCCATCAGGGGCTGGCGGAAAGTCAGTGGCATCTGACACTGCCACGGACTCGATGAAGCAGCCGAAGCCATCGAAGTCGAAGAAGCCAATCGCTCCTCAGTAGTTTTGTAATAGTTGATTATTCTATGCCTTTTGTCTAGAACATGCCTTTGGCGGGTGTATCTGCTAATACTTTTGCCAATCTTGAATGCACTCAAATCTTTTGTCTGTGTGTCGATTTGATCTTCTTATTCGCTTCTTGCTTGGCTTGTGGTAGGGTACATCAAGTGATCCTTTGAGGGAACCTCAGGACTCGCCGCCCCTTAATGATACCTTGGCGCCGTCGCGCTCCAGGGTGGATGAGCTACCGCTGCTTTCATGACTGCGTGACCACGTGAAGCAGTTAGAGCATGAATTGCCCATGCTCCACGGTAACGCGGATGTATGGAAGTCAAAGGCAGAGAAGGCCGCCGCCCGAGAACAGTATCTTCTTGGCGAGGGGACGCGGCTGGGTGACTAATTCAAGTGTTAGTTTGCTTGCTCTTATCTTTTCCTTGTAGTCACTCGCGATGGTGCGCTGTCCTTATGCTTCTGTTGTTGCTTCGTATAGTTGTCAGCGCGCGTCATCCGCAAGATGAGAAGGAGAGAATTGTCATTCGTATCCATGATCTGACCCAGGAGCAACTTCAAGAGAGTGGATACTTCTGGGTAGATCATGATCGTGCGATTGCGCTGGCGACTCTGCAGGATCGTGTGTCGCGAGTGCTGCACTTTCTAAAGAAGTCACAGTCGTGCTTGAAGAACATTTATCGGACGATGTTTCCGCTAGATGTTACTTCATCAAGCCTGCTGGCCCTCCTCGCCAAGTTTCAAGACCTCGCAGCGGTTCGCGAGTGTGTGAGGCAACAGTTGGTGGATGGTGCCAAGGCCGCTCTATCGCTGGTGCGACTGCATAGGCCTGACGTAGATGTTGCGGCAATTGCAGCTGGGCCACCTGCGCCACCAGCAGGTTCTGCCTCGAATATGGTGCCGCACTACCAGGCGGTGGATCGCCTAACAGAAGAGATCGTCGACTTCTTTGAGGAACAAACCAACATTCTCTTGTTCCAGTAGTAGCTTAGTTTGTATCCTGCACATAAGTGTACCCATGTTGTAAAGTTCATATAAATGTTGTGTATAACTGATTGTCGAATATGTATAAAGATCTTGTTAGCGTGTAAGTGCGTTGCACTATGCGACTCATTTTCGTTAGCCTGGCCATGCGTTTATCTTAGTCCCTTGTCAACCTGTCAGGTGCGTTGCAACTGGGTTGATGTTGTGTCAAGGGTTTCGATTGATGTGCCACCTACTCAGGATATCGCGTTTTAGTTCGTAGAACAGATGTGTATTGGGTGGCGTAGCCCCCGAGTCGATAAGTTGCGGAAAAATAAAGGAAGACACAGAGTTTTGGGGCACTTAGCTTTACTTATTCGTGAGACAGTACGAAGTACAATGTGTGGCTAAGTAGCCTTGGCTAAGTGCCTTATTTGCGATGCAAAAGTACAGCGTCGCAGCTGTGCGAGGTTCTAGGGGTTGGAGTATGCAACTCCAGTCTCTAGATCTTGAAGGCGATAGGCGCCACCTGGGTTAATTCTGTAATCATGTATGCTCCTTCCCAGGGGGACTCGAGTTTGAGGTGTCCCTGCTGTTTTAGTCACAGGACCAGGTCGCCTTCGACGAAGGATCGGGGCCATAGCCTCCTGCTGTGGTAGTTGCACAGGTTCTACTGGTAGATCGTTGATATTTCCGCGGTGATTTCTCTCGCCTCGTCGAGGAGGTCGACGGAGTCTTCGAGTGCGAGGGAGGATTCATGCTCGCTGTAGGCGACCATGCGTGGCGCTTTGTACCGTACTTCAACGGGTAGCACCGCTTCGGCCCCGTGGACCATGAAGAACGGGGTGTAGCCTATAGCACTGTTTGGAGTTGTACGTAGGCTCCAAAGTACTGACTGTAGTTCGTCAGGCCAGCAACCCGCATCTTGTTCGAGTGGTCGGAGGAGTCCTTCTTGATGCCGCCGCAGACGAGCCCGTTCGCCTTTTCGACTTGACCATTGGTCTGTGGATGTGCTACCGAGGCATAGCTGATGTCGATTCCTAGATTCTCACGGAAATCTTGGAACTCCTTGGATGTGAAGTTTGTTCCATTGCCTGTTATGATGCTATGTGGCACTCCGAAGCGGAAGACGATTGACTCGAAGAATTTGACCGCATTGTACCCTGATTGATTGGTCACTGACATGGCCTCTATCCACTTAGTGAACTTGTCCACTACCACCAGGAGGTAGACGTAACCTCCACGTGAGGACTTAGGGAGCTTGCCGACCATGTCGAGTCCCCATTGCATGAAGGGCCAGGCCAATGGAATTGGCCGGAGCTCTGTGCCAGGCGCATGTGGCTTGTCCGCGAATCGCTGGCACGCGCTGCACTTCTGGACAATGTCCTTGGCGTCGCGCATGGCAGTAGGCCAGTAAAACCCAGCTCGTAGAGCTTTGGCCACGAGGGCGCGACTGCTAGCGTGGTGTCCGCAGGTTCCCTCATGGATGTCGAGGAGAACAGCTCTTCCATCAGCCGTGGAGACGCATCGCTGGAGCACTCATGTGATGCTACGCTTGTATAGTTCACCGTTGATGACAGCGAATGCCTTGGATCATCGCGCGATGTGCCGTGCATCAGTCGGATCGTCTGGTAGCCTCTTGCTGAGGAGGTACGTGATGTATGGTTACGTCCAGGATTGCTCAATCATCATGACGCTCATTGGTCCCTCGAATCCTGTGTCCAGCTCCAAGTCATCGAGTGCCATTGGCTCATTGGGCGGCGTAGCCCCCGAGTCCGTTGCTATGCTTGTTTTCTTCTCTGTGGCCTTTGGCTTGATGGAGCGTTCGCAGATGCACTCGAGAAATACCCCAGATGGTATGGGGGCACAGGTAGAGCCTATGTTGGCGAGTGCGTCCGCCTCTTCATCGCTTTCGCGGCCTACGTGTCGCAGTTCATAGCCGTCGAAGTCCCCTTCGAGTGTGTCATAGAGGTCGCGGTAGGCAATCATGTTGTCGTTCAGCGCATCGCACTCATGCATTGTTTGGTTGACGACCAACTTGGAGTCATCGTAAATAATGAGTCTCTTGGCGCCACAGGCTTTTGCCATCCTCATCCCGTGTAGTAGGGCCTCGTATTCAGCTTCGTTGTTGGAGGCGGTGAACTGCATTCACAGGATGTACTTTAGCTTGTCCCCTTGAGGTGATGTCAGTATGACACCTGCACCTGCTCCGTCCTTCCTCTTGGACCCATCGAAGTGCATTGTCCAAAGGTAGGACATGTCTGGTTTGTCAGGGAGCTGGTTCTCCATCCAGTGCATGAGGAAGTCAGGGAGAACTTGCGACTTGATTGCGTCACGCTTTTCGTAAGTAATGTCTCGTGGAGACAATTCTATTCCCCAAAGCGCGACTCGTCCCGTGGCGTCGGGGTTATTAAGGATATGCCCCAATGGGGCGTCGTTGACCACCACGATTGGGTGTTCCTGGAAGTAATGGCGCAGTCGCCGGGCGGTCATGAAGACGTCGTACGCCAGCTTCTGGTAGTGCGGGTACCGCTGTTTTGTTGGCGTGAGGACCTCGCTGAGGTAGTAGACTGGGCGTTGTACCCCGTGGACCTTGTTTTCCTCGGCTCGCTCGACGACGAGCACTGTGCTGACCACTTGGTTGGTGGCGGAGATATATAGCAACAGTGGTTCCCTTTCCCACGGGGTTACTAGTACTGGCGAGGTGGAGAGCAGGCGCTTGAGGTCCTCGAATGCTTCCTGCGCTTCGTTGGTCCACTCGAACTTTTCAGTTTTGCAGAGGAGTTGGTAGAAGGGCAACGCCTTTTCACCCATCCAACTAATGAATCGACTGAGGGCCACGATTCGCCCAGCCAGCTGCTGAACGCCCCTTATGTTTTTTGGCTTCTCCATGGCCAGTATGGCTTTTATTTTCTTCGGATTTGCCTCGATTCCTCTTGCAGAGATGAGGTACCCGAGTAGTTGCCCGGATGGCACGCCAAAGGCGCATTAGTCTGGATTGAGCTTGATCCGGTAGCGGTCGAGGTTGGCGAAGGTTTCGTGCAAATCGTCGATTAGGGAGGCTTCCTCCTTGGTCCTGATTACTATGTCGTCGACATAGACTTGGATGTTGCGACCAAGTTGTTCCTTAAGGCAAGCCTGCATGCACCGCTGGTAGGTGGCTCCCGCATTCTTTAGCCCGAAGGGCATTGTGTTGTAGCAGAACACACCAAAGGGTGTTGTAAACACTATTTTCTCTTGATCTTCCTCCTTCATTCGAATCTGATTATAGCCTGAGTAGGCGTCGAGGAAGCAGAGGCGCTCGCAGCCCGTGGTGGAGTCGATGATCTGGTCGATGCGCGGCAACGGGAAGTGATCCTTTGGGCAGTGCTTATTCAGAGAGGCGAAGTCCACGCACATCCGTAGGATATCCGTGTCCTTTTTTGGTACCAGCACCGTGTTGGCGAGCCAAGTGCTTTCCTTGATCTCGCGTATGAATTTGGCGTCGAGGATTCTGTTGATCTCCATTCCAACTGCCTGCGCCCGTGGCTCAGATAATCTCCGGATTGTTTGCTTGACTGGCCTTGCGTTTGGGTTGACGTTGAGTGCATGCTCGGCGAATTCCCTGGGAACTCCTGGCATGTCCGCAGGACACCAGGCGAAAATTTCCCAGTGCTCACGGAGGAATTCGACGAGCGCGAGTTCCTATGCGGGACTCAAGTTGTTGGCGATGAGGGCTGTTTTGGCGGGATCTGATGGGTGCACCTGCACTTTCTTTGTGTGCACTGATGAGTCAAAAGATAAATCAGGTGAGCTTGACCGGCTTGGGGGAGGCAGACTGTTGTCTGTCGACTCCTTCAGTCTCGCGAGTTCTTCCTGCATGCCAAAGGACTGGGAAATTCTGTTGAATTCCCTGTCGCTCGGATCTCTCGAAGATCCCGTTGACTGTGATGACGCCATTGTGACCTGGCATTTTCATTTGCAGGTAGGCGTAGTGTGGTACTACCATGAACCTAGCGAACGCGACACGTCCGAGGATGCAGTGGTACTGTGAGGGCCAGTCGACGACCTCAAAGTCGATGCGTTCGTGCCAAAAGTTTTTCGGCGTGCCAAAGATGACGTCGAGGTTGATTTTGCCCAGGGGATACATGCCCTTGCCTGGGACAATGCCATGGAATGTTGTGTCTGAGGCCTCTAGGCAAGTTAGAGGGATCCTCATTGCCCGCAAGGTACTCGTGAATATGAGGTTGATGCCGCTTCCGCCATCCATGAAGACGCGACTCATGTCGAAGCCTTCGATTTGCGCCTCGAGTACGAGGGGACAGTGTCCTGGACGAGGTACTTGAGGCAGATGATCACGTTTGTCGAAGGCGATGCAGGACTTGCTTCCGCTGAGGTACTCAGTGGTAGATGGTGGCGAGTGTTAGGCCAAGTTGACTTGGCGAGTGATGTCCTTCTGCACCCGATTGGAGGGGCGTCCTTTTTGGATCATCATAGTACCCATGGCCCATGGGTAGGGTTCACCTCCCTGGTGCTGGTCGGGCGCAACTGCGTTTGGGGGCATCCCGGTGGTGGTGGCGGAGCGCCATGTGCCACGGCGCCTGGAGCCGCTCCATAGCCTCTCTCGACCGCGTTGCGATTCATTCGAACCAATCCCTCATGTAATTTGAGGAACTCGCGGCAGTCCTTGAGGAGGCGGCTGGACTTCTTCTTTCCATCATGCTTGTCGATGTAGAAGTGCACCGTGCATGGTCCGGACAGTTTTTCTTCGATGGATATCGCGGGTGCCTCATCACGGTTGCGGCGTTGCCACACTTGCGTGGTTTTCCCGGAGTCGTGGTATCCACCGCTGCGGTATCCGCTGTTGCGGTTATCGTCGCGTCTGTCGGCGTAGCCATCTGCGACCATGTTAACGTCGTTGCGGTCATCGTAGATGCGCATGCGGCATTTGCCTCGGCGATCGCGTCTGTGCTCGAGTTCCACCTCCTCGTCGGAGTGAATGCGATTCTTCACCGAATATTCTCCATCGGCCCACCGATTCGCAATTTCCATCAGGTGGTCGATGGTCTTGGGATTTGAGCGACCCAGCTCCTCCCTGAGCTCTATGCGGTGGACGCCGCCGTTGAATGCGTCAATCGTGTGATCCTTTGAGATGTTCTCTGCGAAGTTCTTGATGATGGACCATCTTTGGATGTAGGAGCGCATCGATTCGCCCGATCTTTGCTGGCAGCATCTCAGTTCTTCGATTGATGCAGGTCACTTGTATGTGCCCTTAAAGTTGCGCACGAAGCTGTAAACCAGCTCATCCCAACTGCGAATGGATCCGCGTGGGAGGTTGTTGAGCCATGCTCGGGCGGCGCCCTACAGCTGTAGCTGTAAGCATTGCATGGCCATACTTCGACTGCCTCCGTGGAGCCTGACAGAGGAGATGTGGTCCTCCAGCTAGATCTTTGGGTCCTGCAGGCCGTCAAACTTTGGTTTCTCCGACGGGAGTTTGAACCCCTTTGGCATTCGCTTCTGCCTAATGGACCTACTGAAGCATCTGGCGCCGCAGAGCTCCACGTCTTCCTCTTCTGAGTCAGTCGACCGAGCACGTCGTGCCCTTGATTTGTCGATCTTGCGCTGCGTGATGTTATCACGCGCGTCGTAGTCATGGTCGTGTCACCGTGAGCGGCGACGTCGAGACAGGTCATGACTGTCATCACTAGATGAGGGCGAGGAATAACGCTTTGGTAGCGCTTTGCCTTTCTTTGTCTCCGGTGTTGGATCCTTGTTGAGGGCGGCCTCGATTAATCCCAAGCCCGTGATCGTAGATCGGTGCATGGCGGCTCGGGGATCTCCAGCTGGCGGCTAGTTGTTAAGGAGGTACATGGTGGCCGCTGTCACCGCAGCCTGCGGCGTCTTGGGGACCACATTGCCCCGTGTATCGACTGTCATAGAGCTGAAGTCGAGGACTTTTGCAGCTTCTATGCGTTCTTGCTCGGTGAGATGGGCCATCCGAGATTGCCTCTTTTTGGCGATGTATTTGTTGCCTTTTGAGGAGGATCCTCCATGGGACGAGAGCCCAGCACGACGAAGGCTCGATTCGTCTACTGCCTTTTTGCACGCCTCGAGTTGCGCGATTTTTTGTACTTGGCGCTTGAATTCTTCCTTCAGGAGCCAGTGGTAGCCCATCAGCAGTTCTTGCAGGGATCCGAAGGGTAGAGGAGTGCCTCGCGGCAGCGAGCCCATTCTTGCTCGTTGGGGCCTGATCACGACGCGTTCGCCGGTTTGCTCATTTATTATTGCTGGAGGTTCGACTGCTCCTTCGTTGTTGGTGTTGGTGCGATCGCCACCGTTACCGCTGTTGGCACCGTTGCCGCCATTGCCAACAAGAGGTGGGTCGGTTCTGTTACCGCGATTGCCAGTGTTATCGCGGTTGGTGGAGGTATCGCCTGCGTTGATGACGACGCACATGAAGTGATTGGGGAAGCTGCTGCTTCCACAACTCTCAGATCCGGAGCCGTAGGCTCCATCTTTAGTGGCCAGATCGCTCAGGTCAGAGTCGTGACTGCTGTCGCTAACCGTGTTCTCGACTGTTGTCGGGGCGTTGAGCTCACTGAGGGTGCCGATCGATGGAGGGAACCAAGATGCTGGGGAATTCGATGGCACCGTCGGCTGGTCTGGCATGCGAAGCGTGCCCATCTGACCAACTTGGAAGCGGAAGCTCCCTATTGCCAGGCTGATCTCGTCGCCCACGGACTCGAAAGCCAGGCGAGTGGATGGCGTGTGGATGGTGAAGTTGAACGCGCCAAAGAGCTGGAGAATCTCCGCTATTGCGGAGTTGTAGATCGCGGTTGATGGGGCCGAAGAAGCCGCAACATCAGGACTCCCAATTCCCACAAACGGCGCCAATTGACGAGGGTTTAACTCATCAATGCCCATTGTTATGGACTTGGGTTTTAGAGAAGGAGGGAGCGCTGGAGACATCTATCGGCTAGCAAACAAGCACACAGGGGACTCGAAGATTTACCCAGGTTCAGGCCTCGTAGAGGTCCCTACTCCTGCTTGTCTGCTCGTGGAATTATCAAGGGAATCGAAGATTACAATGGTGCGCAGATGCAATCTGGCGAGGGTAGTGGAAATTAGGGTTGTGTGTGTCCTTCTCGCCGCCCCCTCCTAGCCTTTATATAGATAGGCTAGGTCTCGGGTAGCAGGTCGAGTCGGTTATAGATTAGGGTTTTCCCCTTTGAACTTTCTATCTTTAGTTTCTTCTTGTTCTTCAAGCAATCGAGAGTTTGTAGGCCACTCGAGTCCTTCATTTGGGTCTTGGCGATACCGTGGACCTCCACGTATTTAGGCCATATATACCAAGCTCGAGTACCTGTAGGGTATACCCATGTCAGTACTGGAGGGCAAAACTGAGTACAACCAAACTGCTAGTGTTACACTCGAGGGCAAAACTGAGTAGAACTGAGTCGCCAGGTTTAGACACGAGGGAAAAACGTGACTCACGGTATGCGTGTGGTGCACGGGGCGGTAACTGACACGTGTGGCCGTGCATGGTGTAGTAGCATACGCGATTACACGGTGCACGGTAGTGCAATGAAACGTTGCTTCCCTTCTCCTTTAATAGAGGCCTCCCCACTCTCACTCATCACTCACTCGCTCACTCAACCGTCTCCACTATCCCATCACCTTCTACAAACCCCCAAGAAAACCCCAACCACGCCGGCGATGGAGAAGAATGGTGTGGTGGCCATCGACGCCTCCAAGGCCACCGACGAGGAGGCCCCCCGTCCCCGTATAGGCCGCCGTCCCCGTCCCCGCATCCGCCGTAGCCGCCGGCGAGGAGGCCCCCACCAGTCTCGGGAAGATCCCGCTCGGCTGGGACCCCTACGAGGAGGTTGTTTACATAAGGCCGAAGAACCCCTACGACACCAGCATCGCCGACCCATGGTCGGAGGTAACCAGGGTTTTCTCCCCTTCCCTTGTTCTTCCCCTGTTCCCATCGTTGGATGCTAGATCGTATGTTATTAGGGCTCAGTTGTTCATATTTTTACAGTAGCTAATCCTCTTGTGTTAGATCTCGTATTTTGATGAATCCCCTGTTCGTATTTGAACCCCCCTATTCGTAGTTGGGATCAGTATTGGATCTGGTTTGAGATTTGGGGAATAATCAGGAGATCTCAATCGGTTAATTTATGCAAATAATCAATCCCGATAATCAAAGTATCTCAATCATGTCCTTATTGCAATCTACTATTTTTTCCAACAAGAGGATAGAAGCGACATCTGCAGCGACGACGAGTCCAAGGACACCAAGACTCTTCGCCGGCTGAGGAGGCTGAAGTCTGGCCAGTACAACAACTTCTTCGCCAGCGACATGTACAGGTACCCCTTCTGCCCCACCAGGAGGCTCCGCGCCACGGACTTCAACTCCCTTGTGAAGCATGTCGAGGACGTGAGGACTTGCGGAGAGTCCGAGAACATCCACGGCTTGATAGCCAAGCACTAGGCACTCGGTCTTCACCTCCGCAACCTCCATAAGGTGGCTATCGAGAAGGGTCGCATGCCCCCGATCAAGCCCAAGGCACCCAAGGTCAAGGGATTGGGCAGCAAGAAGTGGAGGAGGCGCTAGAGGGAGGAGGCGGAGGCCCTCTTGGCAGAGGCCATGAGGGGCCATTGATCTGCTGCTGCTGCGGAGGCCCTCCTGGCAGAGGCCATGAGGGGCCACTGAGGCGCCATAGATAAGCTGCTCTAGATTCGCTACCTTTTTGGGCAAAAAACACAACTATTAGCGAGAGAGAGGGGAAAAGGTGCTCTTAAAAAGAAAAATTCCAATTTAGGCGACAAGGCACACGTAACCACCAGACGCGCCCCGCATGGTCCCACACCACGTCCCCCATAATCAACGAGAGATGGATGGCTGGTCCGCTGTGTATCCTAGCCCCACCTGTCAGCATGTAACGGTCGAGGCGACGTAACATAACGCTCAGCGCACGACCCGCCCCAACACGGTCCCACCGGTCAGCATGTAATGGTCAAGCCTTTAACCTGACGGCATCCCCCGTCCGAGCGCATGTGAGGGTTTCGGAATGGAGGGAGGGAAAAGTGAGGAAAAACTAAGCGTTAAGGGAAAACTGAGTATAACTAATGAATCAGGGGCACGAAAATAGAAATCCCAATCATATACTACTAGTCTTGGTATGTGTGATGTTATGGTAACTAGCTAAGTTATTACGTCACTTTATTTTTTCATTAATTAACTCTGAAAAGACATTTAATTCGAGGCAAGTATCTACGCTTACTTGTAGTTCAAGTTTGTCAAGATGCAAAATCTTAGGAAGAAGTTAAAACTCTTGTCAAAACTCTCTGTGGTTTCTGATACGGAGTATATTAATTGACTGTCTGATGGGTGCCTCCAAAAGCTTTTTCTTAAAACTTCCAAAGCAACCTACAATTTACTTGTAGTTCAAATTTTACCTAATTTTTATGAATCTACATAGAGTCATTCAAGTGGCAGAGTTAGCTAGGAAGTTTGAAAACTCATAAAACATAGGAATCGTTAGTACAACATGTTGGTCCACTATATATACTAGTAAGTTGCACGTGCCTTGCACGTGAGACTCCGATAGTAGACGTATGACATATCATCACTATATACAATTATAATTGGTAAAGCACAAAAAATTATAAATTTGATCAACATCTATAAAGTATGGGTGTATATTTGGTCCTTGTACTT
Organism: Avena sativa; assembly: GCA_916181665.1. Lineage (NCBI taxonomy): Eukaryota > Viridiplantae > Streptophyta > Magnoliopsida > Poales > Poaceae > Avena > Avena sativa. The sequence continues at coordinate 617,339,621 of OV702288.1, read as the reverse complement.
TGTATCATCATGTAGAAGTCAAAGATTATTAGCTACCTAACACATGAAATTTTTGATAACATGGTCTAGAGAAACAAGGGATAAGATTCTAGTATGATGGAGAAGTGTGTTTTGAAGTTTGTGCATAGCATTCATTATGCCGAAGACTATCAATAGAATCTTCTAGATGCTAGAATGGAAAAGAAGATCCAACGGCTAGAAAAGCTGGGATTCGCGAGTCTTGATCCAATGGTCAACATTCAAAGTTATTCATACACTATATAGTGGTAAGATAAGATATCTCTACTACTATAGTGGAGCAGTTTTGAATTGGATCCATAGTACCAATCCTGACCATTGGGTTGTTAGATCCAATGGTTCAGAGAAGCTGGATTCATGTTGAATAGTACCTAGAGCAAACTCGACCATGCATGTTCTAGAACCATCATGTCATCACCTCCAAAATTTCATAGCACAGTAGGCTATATTCTATCTACTACTATAGTGGAGCAGTTTTGAATTGGATCCATAGCACCCCATGACTGTTGGGCTGTTAGATCCAATGGTTTAGGGCAACTGGATTCGTGTTGAATAGCAATCCCTCCGCCAAAATATAAGGCGCCTAAGGATTAGTCAAAAGTCAACATTTTTTAAGTTTGACCATGATTATACACCAAAATATAAAAATTGATAATACTAAATTAATGGCAATAGATTCACCATAAAGTATATTTTCTTAATATGTCCATTCCATATTGTAGATGTAGATATTTTTTTCTAAATATTTGGTCAAAGTTAGTAAGGTTTGACTTTTGACTAATCCTTAGGCGCCTTATATTTTGGGACGGAGGGAGTACAAACCTAGAGCAAACTCCACCATGTTCTAAAACCATCATGTCACCACCCCCAAAATGCATAAATTAAGTCTATTAATAATAACTATCTACACATATTGAGAATACAACCTACTGTGCTTTGAAATTTTGGGGTTGGTGACATGATGGTTCTAGAACATGGTAGAGTTTGCTCTAGGTACTATTCAACACGAATCTAGCTGCTCTTAACCATTGGATCTAATAGCCTAACGGTCAGGATTGGTGCTATGGATCCAATTCAAAACTACTCCATTATATTAGTAGATAAAAAGCACACCTTAACAAGGCCTACTATGTGGCATCCGCTAAGGTTCATCTTATACATAGTGGAAACTATAAAGTATCTTGTGTGTTGACCATAGAGAATAGAAAAATCATTTTCCCTCTCTCCTTATTTCATGTGATCGTTTTCAAAAGGGGTTCAAAATTTTCAATATGCAAAATCTTAGTAGCTAGAAGTTGAACAGTCTCAACTGATATTCGATGGGTACCCCCAAAAGCTTTTTACATAAAACTTTCAAACCAACCTACTCCCTCTGATCCAAATTAATTGACTCGGATATGTCTAGATTCGGATGTATCTAGACATGTTTTAGTGCTAGATACTTCCAAATCTAAAAAAATCCAAGTCAATTAATTTGGGTCAGAGGGAGTACAATTTATTGCTTGTAGTTCAAATTTGACCTTTTATTTTGATACATCGACATAAAGTCATTCAACAAGTGGACGGGGTTAGCTAGGAACCTTGAAAACTCATAAAACATGGGAATCGTAAGTAAAACACATTGGTCCACCTAGCTAATATGTCTAGAAGCTAAAGTTTGACTTAATTTCATTAAATTGACAAGAAGTAACCAAAGTGCACGAAGTTAGCTTGGAATCCTAGTACTAAAAACTTGGGTATTACGTATAAGAAATCATGGTCCAGTTTGTGTGATAATTGGGGCGGTTGCATTTTATTTTAACCTTGGTAGGTCTCGTAGGAGCGAGGTGCTTGAGAGCTAACACGGTCGGTGGAAGTACAAGTTACATCAATGACCTCATAAAGAATGAAAATTGCATCCAAGTCCATGCATTTAGAACAAGGATCCTGAAACTAAGCAATGAAGTATTGTGTTTTGAGGTTTGCGCATACTAGCGTTCATCGTGCTAAAGACTATCAGTAGAATCTTTCTAGATGCTAAGAATGGAAAAGTAGATCCAACGGTTAGCAATGTTTGGATTTGCCAGTCTTGATCCAACTTTAATGTTCAAAGTTAATATCTACACTATATGTAGTGGTATGGTATTGTAAGATATAAGAGACAAGATAAAGATAAGATAAGAAGTACTTCAAATGGCCGATCTAATGGTAGGTATCGTAAGAGCGAGGTGCTTGAGAGTTAACACGGTCGATGAAAGTACAAGTTACATTAAGGACCTCATAAAACTGAAAATTGCATCCAACAAGTCTGTGCATTTAGCACAAGGACCCTTAAACCAAGTAATGAAGTACTATGTGTTTTGAGGTTTGCACATACTAGTGTTCATCGTGCTAAAGACTATCGGTAGAATCTTTCTAGATGCTAAGAATGGAAAAGAAGATCCAACGGTTAGCAATGTTTCAAAAGGCATCAGTCGCCCAAAAATGTTGGATGGACTTCATGGGAAGCAACAATTTCAAAAGGCTAACTGATGAGTGCATATTTGCATCATGTTTTACATTATTATTTTGCATTGTAGATGTAGGATCTTGGTATTTTACGGCGCTCGCATGCACATTTTATGTCTGTTTTCACCAGGATCAGGACAGATGATGGATCCAATGGATACAATTCTTGGAGCAGCTGTACTGTGGAGAAAAGGAGTCAAAAACAACGTAAATCGCCCATTTGGGAAATATTAATAATACCAGAAGAAAACCAGAAGCAAACAAAGGAGGCAGAGAGTTCAATGACCAACTATACGACCGGAGCAAATTTTCCGGCCGTATAGCTTCAGACGTATAGTTGGCACCGCCTCCGCCTCGTCAAATAGTTTCACGCCATGCAATTGGTTCAGGGAGACGACGTACACAACACCCAGAAATCGCAGAAACCTCACCTCCATAAGGCATCTGGAGGGGGAACTTAGCCACCAAGGATCCATCTTCACCCTGCGTAGATCCGAGAGGCTAAGGCATCGATCTTCATCATCCACCGTTGCATCTCCACCATCTCCATCCATCCCATCTACATCTTGTCTAGATCTTGTTGTAATTCCCATACTCGTTGTGGATTTATACAAGTACTATTCATCTATGATTGTTTCCATTACCATTGCTATTGTCAGGGGGGTGATCCCTAGGTACCTCAACCGGACAAGAAACTGGGCAGTCGGATCGCGTCCGGCTGACCAGATGCAGCCGGACAAGGCAAGACAGGCCGGCTATCGCATGTTAGCCGGATCAGCAAGAAGCGGTCGGCTACGGCGACGTAGCCGGAACCAATCAGTGAGACAGGACGGCGTGCGTATTAGTGCACGGTACGCCCTGTACGATGACAAGACCGGCAACCACCCGGCCATACCGAAGACTTTGCGGGGATGACGTAGGAATAGTTCCCAATGCTGACGATAGGCTCGCACGGCGTCCAGTGTGCCTACGACAGCCATACCGCTCACACTCTGATGTGACACGCCGTATCGGATACTGTAGATGACCAGCCGGCTGGGACCCACATGTGGGGCCCGCCAGTCAGATTGGCCAGTGAGACCGTTGCCTCTCTGCCTATATAAGGAGAGGCAAGGCCTCAGTATTAAGGGTTGGTCTCACTGCATTTAAGGCAGTAGCTAGAGAATACAGCTCGAGAACTTGTAGTTCGTATATCCCACATAGTCAGATCCGCCAGGAGTAGGAGCTTTACCTCATCAGAGGGCTCTGAACCTGGGTACTTCCTGTGTCCAGCTATGCTTGCTCGTATCCAATCCCGCCTGCGGATGCCGTCGATAGCTTCCCTGCTAGTCCCCACACCTCTATCTAACCTCTTCAGGTACTGCCGTTCCCAATACAACGACAGTTGGCGCCCAACGTGGGGCAAGATGGCTTCGACCGGAGTCACGTTCCGCACGGAACCCCGCACTTCAGCCGGTGAGCGCGTGGCCTCCGGCCTGGTGCTCACGCTCGGCAAATTCGACTATGTCATCGACAACGCTTCCTGCTTCGCCGGAACCTCCTTCCCGGCGAACGGCACCGTCTTGCTATTCGGCGACCTCCTTGCCTATGTCGCCACCATTCCGGAGCATTTCCCTAGGGAAATCGTCTATGTCGTGGAGCTTCCGCATCCGAGCGGTAGCGCCGATGTCGCATCCTGCGGCGTGGAGGTCATGATGGTCGGCTCCAGCTCTCACCCCTGCCAGCCGCGGGAGCGAGGCGCGGACGAGGTTGGAACTTCTGCCCCTCTGCAACCTCGGAACCCGGTGGAGGATGCCATTGATCGGCTCCTGATGCCGGTTAACCTCGGGGATAACCCGGAGGAGGCGGAGGCCAACTTCGCCATGGAGAGACAGATCCTCCTCCAGGAGGCCATGGAGCTGGCGGCAACCCGCAAGTAACTCGAGATAACCCGGCGCGAGTACGACCGTGTGCACGGCTTCACTCCGGCTACAGCGGAGCCGAGCCAGCGCGGCCAGGTGCGGTGCCGGGGCAGCAAGCTAGGCGGTAGCATGGAAAAGGATGGGGAGCCGGATCTCGTGCCCGCCCTCATCTGGCCCACCTACAGCACGCCCATCAAGAACCTGCGCGTGGCGCGAGCCGTGGCAGAAGAACTGCCCAGTTTGGAGGGCGAGGAGCGAGCCCACCAGCAGGAGCTCCTCCGCATCGCGGACGAGCAGGTCGATGCCAACCGGAAGATGCAGGAGGACCCCAGCTACTCCAGGGGGAGCAAGCTGCCTACCAACAGCAGGGGCACGCCGCGCGACACCCAGCAGGCGTCCTCCTGTCAGCCGGCTAAGGCCCGCAGCAGGCGTCGCAGCTCTGGCAAGGGCCAGCCGCGCCAGGAGCAGACGGTGAATAGCAACCCGCCGCCTCCCCCTCCACCAACCGGAGCACCTAGACCCGCCGGTTCCTGTCTCTCGGGCCAGGTGGGAGCGCCCAACCTGGATTGTCTGGATGCCCGTGACCGCATCGAGCTCCTCGCTCAAGCGCGCGTCATGGAGGAAGAAGATTCTACCGGTCTGGTTTGTTTCGGACCCCGCATCCGGAACGAGCCGTTTCCGGATAAGTTCTCCCTGCCCAGGGACACCCCCAAGTACGACAGCAGCATCAAGCCGAAAGATTGACTGACCGACTATGCTACAGCAGTCGGCATCACCCATGGGAACAAGCGCACAGCCGTGCGCTACGTCCCCCTTATGCTAACCGGGTCGACAAGGACGTGGCTCAACAGCCTTGCGCCCAATAGCATCAACGCCTGGCCAGACTTCGAGAAGGTGTTCGTCCACAACTTCAACGGCATGTACAAGCGTCCGGGACGCCCACACGACCTGGCCTTGTGCATCCAGGGTGACCGCGAGACCGACCGCGAGTACCTCGCCAAGTGGACGGAGCTGCACAACACCTGCGAGGGCATCCTAGAGAGCTAGGCCATCAATTTCTTCATCGAGGGGTGCCGAGAAGGCACCATGCTTTGCCACCGGCTACTGTGTGACGAGCCGAAAACCATGGCAGAGCTCATGACGGTTGCCGACCGGTACGACATGGCGGATGCCACCATGAAGAAGCCCCTCCGAGTAAATGCTGGTGGGCGTCCGACTCCTATGGAGCCGGCTCGCGACCGTCCGAGCAATCCGGCTGGCGAAGCCGGATCCTCCAGGCGCCACGACAACGACAACCGGTTCCATGGGGACTATCAAGCCGGGCAACAGAAGCCCCGCTACCACGCACGGCAGGTCAATGTTGTGGAGGGTGCGCCCGACGCACCGGCCAATGATGCAAAGAGACAGAAGCCACGGCTCACCTTCGACCAGATGTTTGACGGCCCGTGCAAGTGGCACAACGGTCCCTTCAAACCGGCCACGCACACCACTTGGAATTGCAGCTGGACTCGCCAGCTAAAAGATCAGGGTAACCAGCCTCGTCTCCCCCCGCCCCCTCCTGGTGGACCGCCACCATCGGTAGGGAAGCCGGCAATGATGGTAATGGCGGCAACGGCAGCCACAACAACGGCTACCCCCAGCCGCATGCCGCCTACCACATCTTCGAGACGGAGCTAGGTGACAAGCACAGCCGCAGGCGACGCTCCAAGGAGGTCAATGCCATCGTCTCTCCGGTCCCCCGATACCTGAACTGGTCGGAAACCCCCCATCACCTAGAGCCGTGCAGACCAGCCGGAGCAGCTGTCGACTCCCGGGTGCTACGCCATGGTGCTCGACCCCCTCATCATCTCCAACACGCGCACCTGCTGATTCTCGCGCGTCCTCATCAACGAAGGCAGCAGCCTCAACCTCCTCTACCAGTCCTCGCTGGAGAAGCTGGGCATTCGCAAATGCGACCTGCGCCCGACTACCACAATGTTCTACTACGTACTGCCGGGGCCAGCCTGCGCCCCGCTGGGGAAAATCTAGCTGGACGTCATCTTCGGGACCGAGGAGAATTTCCGCCGCGAGCCAATTTGGTTCGAGGTGGTAAACCTAACGAGCTCCTACCATGCTCTCCTCGGGCGCCCCGCCCTTGCCAAGTTCATCGCCATCCCCCACTACACTTACCTCAAGACGAAGATGTCGAGACCCCACGGCGTGATCACCGTCGCCAGCTGCTTTAGGCGGTCGATGGAGTGCGCCTCAGCCGGTTCCAAACTGGCAGAGGCCCTCATCATAGCCGAGGAGAAGCGTGTGATCATGCGCAATGTGGCCATGGCCCAGCAGGACATGCCGTCCAGCAGCAAACCGGCTAGAGAAGGAGCTTTCCAGCCGGCAAAGGAGACAAAGAGGATCCTGCTCGACCCCTCCGACCCGACTAAGTTCGTCACCATTGGAGCCGGCTTGGACAGCAAATAGGAAGGCGCGCTTGTCAACTTCCTCCGTGAGAATCAGGACATCTTTGCATGGTCCCCCAAGGACATGCCGGGTGTGCCGAGGGAGTTCGCTGAGCACTCACTTCATGTGCGGCCGGATGCCAAACCGGTCAAGCAACCTCTATGCCGGTTCGCAGAGGAGAAGAGGAAGATAATCGGTGACGAGATCACCCGGCTCCTTGCAGTCGGGTTCATCATGGAAGTATACCACCCGGATTGGCTGGCGAACCCAGTCCTGGTGTTGAAGAAGAACAAGACCTGGCGCATGTGTATCGACTACACCAGCCTAAACAAGGCGTGCCCGAAATACCCCTTTGCCTTGCCACGTATCGATCAAGTTATCGATTGCACAGCCGGCTATGATTTGTTGTATTTTCTAGATTGCTATTCCGGTTACAATCAGATCTGGTTAAACCCGGCTGATCAGATTAAGACATAATTTATCATCCCCTACGGGGCTTTCTGCTATGTAACCATGCCTTTCGGTCTAAAGAATGCATGCGCTACCTATCAGCGCTGCATGCAGAAGTGCTTGCACTCGCAGATAGGCCGAAACGTGCATGCTTATGTGGACGATGTGGTCATCAAGACCAAGGAGAATCGTACCCTCCTCGAGGATCTGGGAGAGACATTTGGCAACCTCCGCCAGTACCAGATGAAGCTAAACCCGGAGAAGTGCGTCTTCGGAGTGCCATCCGGTCAGCTCCTCGGCTTCCTCGTATCACAACGAGGCATCGAGGCAAATCTGGAGAAGATCGCGGCCATCGAAAGGATGTAGCCGCCCAGGAGCCTGCTTGGAGTCCAAAAGTTCACCGGATGCCTAGCCTCCCTCAGCCGTTTCATCAGCCGGCTAGGGGAGAAGGCACTCCCGTTGTACCAGTTGATGAAGAAGACGGACAAGTTCTCCTGGACTTTGCAAGCCGACACCGCGTTTCATGACCTCAAGCGCATGCTATCCACAGCGCTGGTTCTAGCCACACCGACTAGCAAGGAGCCGATGTTGCTCTATATAGCAGCCATCAGCCGGGTCGTCAGCGTCGTCCTGGTGGTGGAGTGCCCCGAGGAAGGCAAGTCTCAGCCGGTTCAGAGGCCCGTCTACTACCTCAGCGAGGTTCTCTCCCTCTCCAAGCAGAACTACCCCCACTACCAGAAGATGTGCTACAGCGTGTACCTGGCATACAAGAAGCTTAAGCACTACTTACAGGAGCATCTGATTAAGGTCGTGTGCACCGCACCCCTTTCGGAAATCATCGGCAACAAGGACACCACCGGCCGAGTCACCAAATGGGCCATCGAGCTCACTGCCTACTCCATCCAGTACGAGCCCCGGCTCATGATCAAGTCGCAGGCATTGGCGGACTTCCTTGTCGACTGGGCCGAGACCCAGTACCTCCCACCGGTTCCGGATTCGAACCACTAGAAGATGCACTTCGACGGGTCAAAGATGCTTGGAGGCTTGGGAGCCAGCATCGTGCTCACCTCGCCCAAGGGAGACCGGCTGGAGTACGTGCTGCAGATCCACTTCAAGGCCTCCAACAACATAGATGAATATGAGGCACTGGCGCATGGACTCCGGCTAGCCAAGGAGATCGGTATCAACCGGATCCTTTGCTTCGGTGATTTGGATCTGGTGGTACAGTAAGTATCCGGAGAATGGGACACCAGAGATGCAAACATGTCCCTCTATCGGTTCAACATCCAGAAGCTCAGTGCCTCCTTCGACGGATGCGAATTCCATCATGTCCCCTGCGTCAACAACGAGGCAGCCGATTCGCTCGCCTGAATCGGATCCACCAGGCAGGCAATCCCACCAGGGATTTCCCTAGAGCACCTGCGCAAGCCCTCCATCAACCCATCGCCAGAGTCAGACTCCATCGTCTGGGAAGGAAGCGCTCCGGCTGACAGAGCAGCAGAAACGGAGCCTGCAGAGCCGCCAAAGAAGAAGACCTGCACCAACTCTAGCAAGGCAGTGCCCTCCGACTCGCAAGACTCGGGGGCTGCCGGTTCGTCAAGCAGCTCGGGGGCTGCCGTCCCGGGTACGCCATCCGGACGATCCCCCGACATCCGTCAACCGACGAGCGGGAGCATCCTCGTCATTCGGGAAGTGCCATCCTAGGCACAGCCCTTCATGAGCTACATCGCCAACGGAGAACTTCCGGATGACGAGGTGGAGGCCAGGCAAATCCGGCGCCGTGCGCACATGTACACCATCATCAACGGCGAACTGTACAAGCAGAGCGTATCCGGCATTTTTCAAAGGTGTGTCGATGTAGACACGGGCTACCGGCTACTCAAGGACATCCACCAGGGCGAGTGCGGGCACCACGCTTCATCAAGGGTGATAGTCGCCAAGGCGTTTCGCCATGGTTTCTATTGGCCCACCGCCCTCGAGGACGCTGAGCAGCTGGTCCGCGCGTGCAATGTGTGCCAGCGCTTCGGGCAGCTTAGGCACATGCCAACTTTGGTACTCAAGACCATACCGATCACCTGGCCCTTCGCGGTTTGGGGCCTCGACATGGTCGGTCCCTTCAAGCGAGCACGCGCGGGTATGACCCATCTGCTGGTGGCGGTGGATAAATTCACGAAGTGGATCGAGGCCAAGCCTATCCGGAAGCTAGACGGGGCGACAGTCTTCACCTTCTTCACCGACATCATCAACCGGTTTGGCTACCCCAATAGCATCATCACCGACAACGGCACGAACTTCGCCAAGGGGGCCTTCGCCTGGTTCTGCAGCAATAAAGGCATCTGGCTGGACCTTGCCCCCGTCGCGCACCCGCAGTCCAACGGGCAAGTCGAAAGAGCAAATGGCTTGGTGCTAGCCGGTATCAAGCCGCGTGTCATTGAGCCATTGGATCAGTCACCTGGATGTTGGATCAAGGAGCTTCCGGCTATGCTGTGGAGCCTCTGCACCATACCGAGTAGATCAACCGGCTACACACCGTTCTTCCTGGTCTACGGATCGGAAGCCGTCCTCTCCACGAACATCGAGTTCGACTCACCGCGCAAGCTCCTATATGACGAAAAAGCCAACCAGGAGGCGCGGGAGGATGGAGTGGACCTCCTGGAGGAGGCCCGCGAGCTGGCTCTGTCCAGGTCAGCCCTGTACCAGCAGCGACTACGCCGCTACCATTCAAGCCGGATCCGCCCAGTCGCGTTCCACGAGGGCGACCTGGTTCTCTGGCTGGTGCAAGACACGAAGGGCATGCACAAGTTATCGCCACCTTGGGAGGGCCCCTTCATCATCAGCCGGGCGCTGCCCAACGACTCCTACTACCTCATTGACGCGCAGTAGCCGTGCAAGAACAAGATGGACAAATCAGACAAGGAGACCGAGCGTCCCTGGAACGCGGCGTTGCTACGCCCGTTTTACACCTAGTCGCCAGAAAGTGTATGTATCCCGCAAACCCTATGAATGAAAATGCGGACCCCTACGAGATGCTCGGGGGCTCCTTGCTAGAAATGTGTTTTCGCATCTGTTTTCCGGTTCTGATTTTCCGGCTCCGGCAACCCCTACCCGTGGGCTCGCTGGCTGGCCCGGCCTGCTAAGTCAACAAACCGACTGAGTAGTGTGCGATGATGTCAGAGGCCGACTCTTCGTCTCAGCTACAGACCGCAACCCGGCTGTCCGGCTAGCAAGAGCAAAAGCCCGAGGCATCCCACACGAAAAACGGGGAGGAGACGCGATAGACCGGGCGTCCCAGCATTGCAACTAGCTTAAGCCAATCCAGTTACTAAGCCGTTAGTACCGTGCGTGATGTACTATCAGCTCCCTTCGATTCCGGCTGCAGACCGCAACCCAGCTGCTCGGCAAGGACGCAGCAAAAATAGCAGAGCAACCGGGAAAGCGACCAAGTGTCCAGAGAGGAGCAAGCTAGTTTTCGAAAAAATAAATCCGTCCTTCAGCTACAATTTGGCAGACTAACCTATTAACCTGTGAGGATGTATGTGTATGTATATGTATATTCTTGTCTGACTACCTCGAGTCGGAATTCAGGAAAGGAGAAGAAGATTCGAAGTCCTTGCCTTCATCAAGCGCTCCGAATCTCAGGGGCTACACCCACTAGGTGCGCTCGTGCGCCCCCAGTGGAATCTTGTAGTTCCTGACCGGCTAAGGGCGTTTAGCCGGCCGTTCGGAGCCTAGGTGAGGGCAAGGGCAGGAGGAAGAGAAGGCAAGAGAGATTCGAAGCACCTGGCTACACCAGCTACTCCGAATCTCGGGGGCTACACCCAGTGGGTGCGCTCGCACGCCCCCACTGGAATATTAGTTCCCCTGGCTGAAGGTCTTCAGCCAGCGAAAGCAGCCGACTAAGACGAGTCTAGTCGGATAAAGTTAGAAGACGTGGGAAAAAGAAGGAAGATTCGAAGCACCTGGCTATGCTAGCTACTACGAATCTCGGGGGCTACACCCAGTGGGTGCGCTAGCGCGCCCCCACTGGAGGTGAAGTTCCCCCGACTAAAGGTGTGTAGCCGGATGAAGTAAGCCGGATAAAGTCAACCGGCGAAATGTTGAAAAAAAATTCGAAGCACACAAGTTGAAGGAAACTCAAGCAAGTTCAATATTGGCGAGCAAAGAAAAAAGGGATATGAAGCTCCCATAAGTTTACCCGGTGTTAGAGACAGCCGGTACAGATAGACAAGTTTCAAACAGAACTAAAGCAAGACAAATACACCCGGCATCCCGGGGCAACGACTAATCGGCCGGACCCTTGCTGTGAGGAGCGTCTTGGCCGGCAGAAGCTTCAGGCGGACGAGTAGGTGCGGCACTCGATCCGGTTCCGGCGCCCGCAGGCGGCTGGGTCGGGCCTTCCACATCAGGAGTGCCGACGGACTCCGAGTTGGTGAGCACCTCGTCGGGGTCCACATAGTCGGCGATCATGATGGCGGATCCGCGGAGCTCCGGATGGGCTTGGTGGATGGCGGCAAGGTCAGCGCTGGCACAGAAGCCTCCGTCGATCTTCTCGACACGGGCGTCCTTGTACCAGGAGAGCATGAGGGCCAGAGCCATCTCCGCTCCGGCTCGTGCCGCCAAGTCCCGCAGCCGATCCACCGCAGCCGGCACGTCTCCTACCCTCGCGGCTAGCTATGCCATCGTCTTCGGAACCGGAGCATCCGGCCACAGGAAGGAGAAGACATCCCGCGCCGCTTGACGAAGCTTGGCAGCTTCTTCGCCAAGAAGAACGACAAGCTCAAGGGACATCGGCTGTGCTCCCGGCCAGTTCTCCTGCAGCCGGTTGTAGGCCAGCAGGTCTATGCCGGGGTAAAATGCTGTCAGAAAAGAGAGTAAGATCCGGCAACTGGATCCGAAAAGAAAAGAAGGCGGAGAAGAGGAACTCACCCTTAGCCGTGTGGCCAACCTGCATCAGCTCCTCCACCAAAGCCTTCTCCTTCGTCGCCAATCGTTTGATCTCTTTCTCTTTGTCCTTGTTCTAGGCCTTGAGAAGATTGAAGGCTTCGGTCCGGCTGGCAAGCGAGGCGTCACGCTCCTTAATGGTGGCCTCCAGGCCGTCTACCTTCGCATGCCAATCCTTGTTCTGCAGCCGCAGAATAGAGCTGGACTTCCTCAGCCGGTCGTTCACTTTCTTCAAGTGATCGATCTCGCGTTGAGCGCACACGAGGATGGCTGCGACAAAACTGGCTATCAGCAAAAAAAAGGACGGATGAAGCAAACTTACTCTAGGAAGTCCCATTGGCGGCAGCGAGCTTCTGCTCCAGGGACTGGTTCCCGCCGGCTGCGGCCTCTAGTAGCCGGATCTCCTTCACCACCTGTTCGAGGGTGGAGGCGAGGACCGTCAGCGAGGCGGCGGAGGAAGCGTCGTCATCCACGGCGTTGACGGCCAGGGACTCCTTCGCGGCAACCACCGTCGTCCTCCACTCCTCCCCTGGCTCTTCGTTGGAGTTGTCGTCGCCGACAACCACGAGCTCCTTGCCGGTAGCGGCCGCCCGCGCACCTGCGGAAGAGCCACCCAGCTGAGGATCCTCCGCCTCCGGCTGAACCACCACATCCGGCTGTGGACCCTCCGCTCCGGCTGAGGCAGCCGGTTCAGATCGAGGTGGTGGCGGAGGCGGCGCCACGGGAGAAGGAGGGGCGCGGGCAGGCGCGGCCAGAGCGTGGGGCAGCGACCCGGTCGACGCTCGAGCCGGGCTCGCGGCTCCAAAGGAAACCAGCGTGCTAAGAAGACAGAAGAGGAGAGGAAGGAAAGAAAAACAAATAAGTCAAGGACAGAAAGGCAGGAAAAGAAACAAGCAGAAAATGATAAAGGCAAAGGGAGCAGGGACATACCCCGGCACAACCGGAGGCAGCCCCTTCTTCCGGCCAAGGCGGCTCAGTGGCAGGGCACTGGTCCGGCTCCTATTGGTGATCGGCGCGGCCTCCTCCTCCTCGTGAACCTCCGCGTGGGGGTCGGCAACCGGCTCATCGTTCCGGCTGGGGAAGGCATCACCATCCCCGTTCGACTCCTCGCTGAACCGCCGAGCACGCGGCTCGGGCAAGTCAGGCGTGAACTCCTCAAGGGGAGCCTCACCCTCCTCGCGAAGGATGCAAGCGAAGATCTGCCAAATACAAGAAGTTAGCCGGACAAAACAAGAAAGAAATGCAAGAAGTACAAAAGAAGCCTCCGGCTAGAAGAACTTACCCGGGGCGCGCGGTTCTCCCGGCTGTAGGGCGCCAAACTAAACTTCCAGCCCTCCGGCAGCCGCTCCTTGGTGATCGTCCACACCCACTCCTTCAGGTTGTGGTAGCGGGGATCGCGGCGGGACAGCCGGGTCGGGTCCAGCCGGCCGGAGTAGTAGCACATTTTGTGCGCTCGCTGCTGCAACGGCATCATCAGCCGGGACATCCAGCTGAGGGTGATGTCCAGGCCGGTTAGCCGGCAGGTGGCGAGGGAGCGCATGCGCTACAGCATCACGTCCGACTCCGCCTTGTCTCCGTGGATCTTCAGCTCCCAGTTCTGCCGGCTGGACTCGACATCCTGGAAAGCCGGAAGATTGATCTGGTCGACGTTGGTGACGTTCTTGACGTAGAAATACGACTGCTGCCACAGTCATACCGTGTCATGGAGCAAGAACTTGGGGTAGCCGGATTGGGCACGGGAGTAGATGGAGGCGCCGCTGCAGACGACTAGCGTCCCCTTCATGTATTGCACCTGCGACCGGACTCGGAAGAGCCGGCAGAAGAGCCCGAGATCCAGCTAGATCCCGAGGTAGCTCTCGCAGAAGGCCATGAAGTGTGCCAATGTCCCGATTGCGTTGGCGCCGAGATGGTGGAGGCGGAGATCAAAGAACGCCAGGAAGGTGAGGAAGAAGGGGTGCACCGGCAAGGCGAACCCGCGCGCCAGATGGGAGAGGAAGATGATGCGCTCCCCCTTCGCCAGGTGAGGCGACACCTCTCTCGTCGGCGCCAACCGCACTGCCACTTCCTCCTCCGGCGGAAGGACGCGGGTCGCACGGTACTTCTGGATGTGGTCCTCCATGACGGAGGAGCCACGCCAACCTCCGCGGTCGGCTGCCATTGCCGGCTGACAGGGAGGCCAGCGGCGGAGGAGTAATGATGGCCCGTACCGCCGACGACGAAAAGTGGGCGGCGTAGCGGGCTACAACAGCAGCAGAGCAAGGGCGCAAAGGGCAGGAGCACGCTGGGAAGAGGAAAACTAGAGCGGGGGAGCGAAGGAGAGGAACTGCTCCCCCACGGCGTCCCTTTTAAAGGACCGGAAGCGCAACCGTCAATAGCGCCACGTGGCGCGCATCCGGACGACCCTCACCCCAACCACCACCCAGATCCCGTGCACTGACGTGGGATGCGCAGAAGATCCGGGAGCGGGAACCAAGCGTCAGGCAGCAGTTTCCTGAGGCGACGTGCGACGGGATGTTACGCTGCCCGCCGCAGTGCAATGATGGCGCGTGCACGCGTGGCCGACGTCAGCACTGACGTCACGGGTAGCGCAACCACTAGGCACAGCCGGACACAAATTCAAAATCAGGAGGGAGCGCGCGCACATTTCGCCTAAGGGCGGAATCCACATGCGCTCGGGGGCTAGTGTCAGGGGGATGGTCCCTAGGTACCCCAACCGGACAAGAAACTGGGCAGTCGGATCACGTCTGGCTGACCAGATGCAGCCGGACAAGGCAAGACAGGCCGGCTATCGCATGGTAGCCGGATCAGCAAGAAGCGGACGGCTACGGCGACGTAGCCGGAACCAATAAGTTAGACAGGACAGCGTGCGTATCAGTGCACGGTACGCCCTGTACGATGACAAGACCGGCAACCACCCGGCCATACCGAAGACTTTGCGGGGATGACGCAGGAACAGTGGCCCGATGCTGACGATAGGCTCGCACGGCGTCCACTGTGCCTACGACAGCCATACCGCTCATACTCCGATGTGACACACCATACCGGATACTGTAGATGACCAGCCGGCTAGGACCCGCATGTGGGGCCCGCTAGTCGGATTGTCCAGTGAGACCGTTGACTCTCTGCCTATATAAGGAGAGGCAAGGCCTCAGTAGTAAGGGTTGGTCTCATTGCATTTAAAGCAGTAGCTAGAGAATACAGCTCGAGGAGCACTTGTAGTTCGTATATCCCACATAGTCAGATCCGGCAGGAGTAGGAGCTTTACCTCATCACGAGGGCTCCGAACCTGGGTACTCCCTGCGTCCAGCTACGCTTGCTCATATCCAATCCCGCCTGCGGACGCTGTCGATAGCTTCCCTGCTAGTCTCCACACCTCTATCTAACCTCTTCAGGTACTGCCGTTCCCAATACAACGACAGATATGATGTTGATTGCCTCCATGTCTGAGTAGATCATTAGTTCTTGGGGAGAGTATCAAAACCCTAGTATGAGATTGAAATAAGATAAAATATATTATGATATTCATCGTTGTGACCATGTGTTAGATTTTCTACATCTTGATGCTGAGAGAAGTCGACCTCTCAATATTTGCCTCTTATGGGGACTCGATGGAGGAAACTACTTGTTGGTAGACGGAGGTGTGCTAGCACTTACAGTGACTATAAAGCTATTGGCACCCCTTATGTATCAACTTGGGAAACCATGGAAACCCACGGAACACTATCCATGCCATGGGATACGTCCTACGAGATTACATCCCTTAATAGCGCAGTAATTTGATTGATGTCGATTGCTGACTGGTGTGGTTGTGAGGATGATGTGAGCAGCGATTGCTGCCTATTTGTCCAAATACGGAGTTCCTCCCACACATACATAGTTGAGAATGTTCATGATGATAATCTTTATCTTAGCTCGTTATAATACCAGTGTTGTATCCGCTACTCCCCGAGAACGCTTTTCCCCTACCGCAGTTCCAATCTCTCTTACATACGCGATACTTACTTTCTGTATTTAGTTATTTTACTTTACTTTATTATTGCTCTTATAACTAAAACCCAAAAAACACCTTTTTACACAATACTCGCATTTTATCTTGTCACTTAGAACTTTATCTAGCATTTCTATCGTAATATTTATTTCAAGAGTTATTAGACTTTAGACTCCTGCTCCCTGTGGGATTGATATCTTTATTTAGAAACTATATACAAACGATATGTGCACTTGCAGTCATCACTAACCCTGTCACACAATAGAGGAATGCCGTTACTTGGGTTTTTCACCAACAGCTCCAAGGACGCTCGATTCATAACAGATCATAATCTTAACCAATCCATCTTCCAGAAGCTAAACAGGCTGGTGGAAGTACATAAAGCCTATAAACCATATGTACTCGGATGTCGCAATGGTAGGGTGCTACTTCATTATCCGCAAGGGTCTAACATGATAAAGGCTTGAGATCCAATCAGTGGAAGTAAAATAGTGATACCAGAACCACCAATTTGGCGGAGACGTGAGTATGATAGCGGCACAATTCTCTATTCGAGAAACCATGGGTAATTGTCTTCACACTGTTGCAGCAATTTCTGGTTTTTTTATAGTAACCAATGGTAACCAAGCACTGGTGTAGAGGTACTCATCAGAGTTAGAAAAATGGGAGGACTGGATTGAACCTGCTGAGATGCTGGCTAAGATTGATCGCAGGCCATCAACTCTCATAGGGGGCATTTTGTACTGGCCAAAAATGAACTCCAGATATATAATTGCCTTTGACAACATGACAACAAAACTGTGTTATATTGAGTTCCCCCATGAGACACATGATATTTGCAGACGCAATTTTGTCATTTCTAAGGGGCATAATGGAGATGTTGCCCTTGCGGTTATAAGAGACTTCACTCTAAACATGTGGTCCAGTGCAAGATCATCAACAGGCAAATGGGAAGCTTGGGTGCCTCATATAAAGGTTGAGTTGGATACTCTCCTTGGCCTTGAGAAATCATGGGCATACGGTGGGAAAGATGTAGCAAGGTTATTCTACACATTTGAGGATAGAGAAATGGTGGTTATATGGGCGAAGGAAGGAGTATTCGAATTAGATCTCAGCAACATGAAGTCTAAGAAGTTCAGATCTTGTAAACGTTGGTGTACTTTACATCCCTACATTATGACACCTGGTTAGTGCAGTCATTCATGTGCAACCCTTGCATTTTTGTACACCTATGATTTTGCTGATCATTTTGTTCATTTCCTTCAGCAACCGACATGATTCGGAGTGCTAAATCAAAGAAACAAAAAGGAAGTCCTGTCAGTAACATAGCTGATTCAGACTGCAACATCAAGGAGATGAAAATAACACTCAGATCAAGCAAGGCTTGTTTGGGCAAGAATGTGTTTGCCCAGGTTGTGTTATTTGGAGCTGCAGTCCGATATTTGTTTATTTTGGTAGCTGATGGAACTGTGGCGGCACCTTTGTTTGTGTTGCTGTCACAGCGGCAGGGGCTGGAATATTAGAGTTGTCTGTTCATTTTGGGGCCTATGTGTGTCTGATAAAACATTGTTTTATATGATGAAGTGGTGTTCTCTATATAGTAGTGTATGCGTGATGAAATCTTGTTTTATGTGTTCTACATATACTTTAGCTGGTGTTTGTGTTTTGATAGTATGTTGTAGTAGGAGTATTTGTGTCACAGCAGGCTTTTTTATTTGATCTGAATTAGTACTACCATTTATTTAGTGCTTCCTGTAGAAGAGTTTGTGTCGACACCTAAATAATTAGTAGACCTTGGTTGCACACCATTTTCACATGCTTGAATCAGAGCTACTTCAGACATTTGTTTGTTGTTATGTTAAACAAACATTCTTGCATCGCAGATCTGCATTTTCATACGCGTGGTAGATAATCACTCTCCCTGACTTGGATCCCTAAAATAGAGGGAGAATGGCCTATTTTTTTAATTATTCTTTGGACAATCTCTAAATTCAAAATCACAATCGACCGCCAATACCTACCGCCTACCCCGTTTGAATCGGAGGCATCAGTTGATGTGAGTCTCGCCTTAAATTCCTGACCAGATGACGTTCGACCTACACAACCTTTTTCTAGTAATAAAAACTTGGCCGGCAGCCAAATTTAAAATTGTAATCGAGTGGGAAAATAACCCACCAACACTAAAGCATTTCGCACCCCTCTGTTTCAAACATTTTCAGGCAAAATCACCCACCGAGGTAGTACCATTTTTATATTATTACATGGACGCTAGCCAAATTTAAAATCTATGTCAAGCGGCAAAATTTACTGCCTATGCTGTGAATGGAAGGTATCCAAGTTTCTGTGCAAAAAATGTTTATGGATGATTAGTTGATGTGACTCTCGGCCTTGAATTCCTGGACATATAGCGTACGGTCTACTACCTTTTTTGTATTAGTAGATGCAGGCTAGCCAAATTCAAACTCTCAATCGAGCAGCAAAATCACCCACCTACCTTGAAGCATTTCCCATCCCACCATTTCAAAAACTTTGAGCCAAAATATCCCACCGACCGGGGGAGTACCATTTTTCTATTATTATTATTAGATGGGCGCTAGCCAAATTAAAATTCTCAATCGAGCGGCAAAACCACATACCAACCTTGAAGCATTTCACGCCCTTCCGTTTCAAAAACTTTAGAATTTAAAATTCCAAATCTACCTGTAGCAACCCGGTAAAACCACTACTAGAAAATCGCTTGGTATTTTGTTTTGTGCATCATCATGATTGCATGCTCTTGTCATCATGCCACATTGCATTTGAGCATCGTCATCATCATGCATGGTTTGCCTAAAACTATTTTCCAAAAGTCTATCTTTGTTTTCTAAATATTCTCTGTGTTTATTTCAAATCAAAACCCTGATCTATTTCAAATTTTTTTGTTTGTCTAAAAACTATTTACAAACACCTTTTAAAATTAAAATAAATAAAATTATTTTGACTGGGGAGACAGCCACTGGTCAGGCCCGAGGCCCAACCAGCAGCCAGCGTACAACCCAGATAAAACAAAACCCTAACCCTAGTCGGACCAGTCGCCACACCCCACCTACCTACCCAGGCGCACCTACCGGACCACCCCACCGAGCTAGCACCACCCCGCCCGCATAGCAGCACCCTAACCCGACACGCTGTAAGCAGACACGCGTGCGCGATGCCCAACCCTGCACCGACCGCTACCACACACGCAGTGCACAGCGCGCGTCGCACGCAACACGCCCTGCTCCTCACCCCATACCCATCGCGAGCGACGCGACCCCCAGATCCTCTCGATCCCCACCTAACCTCGCACGCAACCCCACCTTTTTCTCCTTCCGCATCGAGCAACCCACCACTTGCGTTCGATTCCTCCTCGATGCCAGGAACCAACTACCGCCGCACACGCACACAGCATGCGCCCATGACCGACGTGGGTCCTGCTACCCCGCGTGTAAACCGTGTCGCCAACCACCCGGTGGCCCTTCCTTCTCGATCCGAACCCCACCCTCGATCCTCGCGCGAGCCTGGCCCCACCCTGACCCCGCTCCCTCCTCTGCTCTCCTTGCCCGTGTCCCTGCAAATCGACATCGGACGCCGCCCTCTGTTCTGGCCGCCGCCCCGAGCCCCTGTGTCGCCTTCAGCCGCCAAGTTCCTGTGGCGCTCGCCCGCAGGGACTCCAGCTGCCGTGCTCCATCTCCTAGGCCGGACGCTATCTGCTTACACCCCGCCAGGCACATCGCCGCTGCCAGGAGCCCGACGCTCGCGGCCGTCTCTCCGCAGCAACCTCCCCGCACCGCGAGCTCGCCTCTCCGCCGCCCCTCCTCCCTGCAAGCTCGGCGCCATGGCCCCCTCTGCAACGGCGTTTGTGCCCCTGCAAGCCCTCCTTCGGCCCGAGCTCTCCTCGCAGCATGCCGACGTGCTCCGGGCCGACCACGTCGACTTCTAGACCTACATGATCCGCCTCGCCGGCCACCTCTGCAAGCACATCCCCTCTCTGTTCCCGGCCTGCTGAGTCCCGCGCTACTGCCATGGACGTCCTCCTCGTCGCTCGCCGAGCCCCACAGCAGCGGCCTGTGCCCCGACCTCGTCGAGCCCTACGCGTCTGCTCCTCGCCACCGGACGCGTCGCCCTCCTCCATCAGCAAGCAACCTGGCGTCGACTTTGCTATTCCCGTGCTCGACGGCTGCTGCTAGGTCCTCTTTTATTTTTGGGTCTCCTGCAAGTGTCTCACGAGTCCCAGCTCATGGATGTTTTGATCTTGGGTCATGGTGTTGCCTAACCAAGTTGAGCTGCTGCTGTCAGTGATGTCCGTGTCGATCGACTAGATCAAGGCCTGCCAAGATCTTCGATGCAGAGACTTCCGTGGACCGGTGCCAACACGAGAAGCCGGAACCCCTAGGTCATCCACACGAGTCCAAAATCCGCTGAACCCGAAGACCCCGGCACACCAAGATCTTCGTCCTAGAACACCAAGTTCTTCTACCTAGATCCGAAGACCGATCCCGGCGCGACTAAACCTAAACCACATCGAACCAAGATCGCCAAACGCTAATGTGTGATTCCCTTTCCAAGACCCTTATTTTTATAATATATGACATATACTTATTAAATTTAAATTGTTCATGTTGCATACATGTTTTGTGGTTTGGGGCATTATGTCGATTCACCTTATATAATTAAACATGGAGTGTTTATGCGGGATACTTTTGTCTTATTCTGGACTCCATTTAAATATGTGTAGCGAACCCGTGCCATGTTTTGCCTTGTTCATACAACATTTAAATTGCGGGGTATCTAAACAACTTGAACCTTATATTTAGTTGTCGGGACCCCGGTTCCGCTTAATATTGCCTAGTTGCATCGCATATTTGCCATGTCATACATCGTACATGCATCATGCCCGATCTTCTGCCGTAGTATTAAGTAGTGCATCCGGTGTTTCTTCTAGTGAACAGCTTCTTCGCGGATTAGGCCGTTGAGTGGATGCGAGTATCGACAAGTTCTTCGGATATGTACCTTCGGCTATGTTTTCCAGGCGAGCAATCTCCCCCTTTCTACCTATTTTGCATTTATAGTCTTCATTTCCTCATGTTGATCTATTGCTATCCGTGGCACGATGCTTTAGTGTTCCGTACCAAATATATTCCGTGAAGCCTTTATATTGCCTTGGACACCTCCTATTACCTGTTGTTTGGTAGATAGATGGTCTTGCGAGTCGTAGTCGCTTGCTTAGGTGCGATCTCGTGTCGTGAAGTACCACACAGTTGTTGGAATGTTGTCATATGCTTTACAGTGGAGAGGATCATGACTTTAAATACAACTATTAAATTGCTGGGATAACTAATGAAAGAGGCACCGGTGGGCAATATATGCTATTTGGTTTTTCATGTCCACTTGTGTCCCGTAGGCCCCGAGTACTTGATACCTGTTCCTTGATTATTCGCACTATCCACATCTGGGAGACCCTATGAATCCCCCTTAGCCAGAGCTTGATTCATTTCTTAGTTCTTGGGGCCACAAACTAGTTTGGGGCTTTATTACTATCCTGTACTTATGCCATGCTTTGCTGCTTTATTTATGATTGTGCGTGGAGCACCTATACTATTTTGGATGCGGAGTGTTTTCGCAGTATCGACAAGCCCAGTCACACTTTCGGGTTCCCAGTCGTTTACAGCCATTGATGCAAACCTTGGGTCCGTCTCAGAGCCGGCCAACTTCGTTGCGGGTAGCTTAATGGGATGGCCCCCTGAAATATTTTATGAATCCTGTGATTGCTTTGTCGTGAAAGCGTCGTTGGTTTTTTATTTGGTTTTTCCGAGGTTGATCATGTGTGTTGCTATTTGTGCACCCCTGCAGGGTAAATCTTTTTGAAAGCCGTGTCCGCGGTTATGGACGACTTGGAGCATAGTATCTCGATCATAGACAAGCATAACTAAAGTAGTGCTATAAATTTGACTTAATATGTGACTAGTAATCAGCTTCACCACAAGGGAATGGATAGTAAAAGTGCCAACAACTGGTGGAACTGGGGTGTATCGTGACCTACTATACCTTCCTAGTAAGTATCGCAACTCCAATGGAATGAAATAAAAGTTCCAACAACTGCTGGGTTTGGGATGTCACATGCTAATTGTATCTGACTAGTAAGTATTGTAACTACAACGGAATGGTTAACTAAAACTGCCCACTTCTTATGATATCAGGATGACTCGTGCAATCAATATCTGACTAGTAAGTGCTGCAACTATAACGGAATGAATAAAACTCTCAACTATGTGAGTTCCTTGGTTTGACTTCCTCATTTGGTATCGAGGGGGAATACCGGGATGGGTATGATTGGTGTTAGTATCAGGTTGGATCCGAATAGGTCTTTCTTACCCCTCTCTAATAGCCGACAGTTATATCGAGTCTCTATAGGTTGTATAGTGCATGCTTCGCTGCCGCTTCCGTCCACCATACCTATGTAGGAGAGAGCCGCCGAATTCTAGCCTCGTCGTGTACTGGCCTCAGTACTGATGCTCCTCTTTTTCCTTTGCCCTTTGTCGGCACCCCTTTTGTTTTAACAGGTATAAGTTCGACGTCGTTAGCAGGGTTACCCTTCCAGCTTGGCCTGGGCAGGGTTATGGACGCCATTGGTTATTCTTCGGGGCTCTTAGCCCCATTTGCATATTGTTCATAGTCGGACGCTCTATCATTTTCAAGGTGATTTGGATCTTTGTATTGCATATCTGTTTTTGACTCATGGAGTCGTTGTTGTATATATATGTTCTGTGGGTTCCATCATGTACTAATGTGTAATGGTATTACTTTGTTTTCCACCTGCACGCAAGTGCCTGGTGGGCATCTTTGAATCTTTTGTATGCGGGTTTGGCGGGAATCGCTCAAACTTGCATAGGGCCGATTCGAGGGTGTTACACTACCCATTGTTCAGACGACAAATGGGCATGCTAAAGTCGGTAGCTCAGGGGCATGATCGTGATTATTTTTTCTGCTCACCTTTATGGCCCCGATTCCCCCAGTTTTTTCCGCCGGCACTCCCAAAAATCCCAAGCTCCTCTGTCCGCTCCACCACCACCGTGCGCACCGGCTTGAGTTGTTGTCTCATGCACCACCGCGCAGCTGCTTCACCGATGCTCACCCACCAGATCTAGGAGCTGCGGTGTCATTCACCACGCCGATAGCGTCATCGACCGCCCAAGCTATGCTTCCTCGCCACCGAAAGCTACCCAACCGTACCGGATCCACTTCACCGATGTCCACCAAGCGTGATCTAGTTCAAAGAGTTCCATGTCCACCGCTCCAGACCAGCTGCACGGCCATCGCCGTTCACTGCACCGGATCTGCCTCAGCAACACTCTCGTCCACCGTGTTCAAGCCGGCATCGACCACCCAAGATCTGCTTCCCCGATGCCAACAGCCACCGCAACCGCAGCACCCTCAGTGACCTGGACGTCACTCGCATGGTACCGATGATGCTTAGACGCCTCTCCGACCAAGGTTAACCAAATCTCCAACCCGTTTTTGTTTTGTAAGTGGTATAGCAGGTTCAAGCCTGTCGTAGTGAACTGCATTTTTGTAATCGTGCTAGTACATACAAGTCACTGGGCACGCCTATTCTTCGTGCTAGTACATGCAAGGTCATTAGACATGTTGGTTTGCATTCGATGCTCTACAAATTCCAAGTCATGCACATGTCTGTTATTTTGTCATGCACATTTTCTTAGCTACTCCATACAACAGTAATTGCGTGCTACCGTGTAATTCTTGCAAAATCTATAGTCAGTGGAAAATATTAGTGTGGATTCCCTACTCTACAGTTGCTGAATCTATCTGTTTCATCCTAAGATCAGTTCCTGCTATTATTTCCTCCATGGCATTGTTCTGCTATCCTGTAAGAGCCGTTTAAACTCTTCGTACTAATTCGATTATAATTTTGTTGTTGCCATAATGTCATCTGGCTCTTCAAAAGCTGCATCACTAACTATTTCCTTTTTCTTGCATAGAGCTCAAAATGGAACAATGAACATGTTGGTTTGCAAAACCTATTCTACAGGTTCACAAGGGATGACATTACTTCCTTATTTGGTGCGGGTTCGTCTTGAGCAACGACATAACTATCCTCTACTATGTAGTTCACTCGTGGTTTGCATTCCTGCTCTAGAATTTCTCTTATGATGCCATTATAATTTCTATCTGGTTGATTTTTAGCTATGACAGTAACTACATGCCATTGTGTATCTCACTGCAAATTCTGAGTCACCCAACGACTCTATGCATTCCAGGAGATACCATTGCTTCCATGTATATTTGCTGAAATTCTAAGAAACACTTTGTTTGATTGCTCATTTCATTCCAGGCACACTTGTCTAATGCTTGTTTGTCCTATTCTACAGGTTCACGAGCGACGCCATTATATCTAGCATCTGGTTCTAGGTCTTGTTCGTCCTAAGTCATGACATAACTATCCTCTACAATATATAGTTCATTCGTGGTTTGCATTCCTGCTCTACAGGTTCTCGTATGATGCGGTTATAATTTCTATCTGGTTCATTCTTCGCTATGACAGTAACTACATGCCATTTTGTGGCTCAACGCAAATTCTGAGTCACCCAACGTCTTTTGCATTTTAGGTTATAGAACTGCTTCCATATATATTTGTTCAAAATGACCTGGCTAGTTGATATCTGCTAAAATTCTAAGACACACACACACACACATTTTTTGATTGCTCGTTGCATGGTAGTCACACTTGTTTAATGCGTGCTTGCTTGTCATGTTTGTTTGATGTGTTGGTCAATAATTGAACCATTGACCAGTTATAAACTCCAATTCATAGCTCCTGTCATATCAGTCAAATGAGTAGTTTGTTATTACTTATTTTCAGACTGCAATTATTGCTAGCCCCACCAAAGAGGGGGCTGCAAGATCATGTCTCATCCAATGTAGCTATCACACTCAATGGAAGATGCAGGTGATCGATTGAGAAAGCTAATTGAGGACTCTGCTATCAACTTGATTGTCAACTGAAATGCCGATTTTTCTTTCCCTTGGGTTGATAATATGTAATAATTTTAAGAAGTTTGCAGCTGATGTAATATCTAGATAACTCGCATAGGCCATGTAGGCATTTAGTTGGCGTCGTCCGCACATTGCGGCAGTCGTTACGGTAACTATGTCAGGCAGGTTGATTAGGGAACAATACCAGGCTTTGTTATTGGCCCGTCGTGTATTCGGCCGATGACGAACAGTAAAAAATGTTGGATTATTATACACGTTTTATGATATTGGCATGGGATTCAGAAATGACGAAACTATAAAAGGCCGTAAATGTAACGGGCCAACCCGCATGTGGTAACATGCCGTAACAGTAACAGGCCTAATAGGCCGTAACAGTAACAGGCCATAACAGTAACAGGTTGTGACAGTAACATGGCATAACAGTAGCGGGCCAGAACAGAAACATCCCATTACAGTAACAGGCAAGAAACTACAAAAATCACAGAACAGTAACAAGCCAAAACAGTAGTGGGCCTCAACAATAAAGGACCGCAACAGTAAAAGACCAGAATAGTGACGAGCCTGAACAGTATGGGCCAAGAAATTTCTAGACGAGGGTAGTAATAGGCCGACAAATTTACCAGGCTAGAACAGTAAAGGTCTGTTTGTGGGCCTAAACAACTAAAGACCAGAACAGTAAAAGGCTAGAATAGTAACAGGCTAGAACAGTAACGGACTATCTCAGAGAAGGGCCGTCAGTAGGCGGTCGACGATGGGCTGCGATAACAGTAATGGGCTGACCGCGGGCCTTATGTTTACAGGAGTGACTTGGCGCAGGCTGCTAATGGGCCACACAGTGTTGGACCAACATGGGCCTTCTGTAGGCTTAAACAGAATCGGGCCTGAAAGTTCACGGGCTACTACTGGCTGCATTTTTTGGACCCATTTCAAATAGTGTAGGACAAAACAGTAACGGGCCATCTTCTTATTGGGCTCCCCTGATGGGCCGGCCCAATTAGTATTTAGCAGGCCTTGGCTAGGCCTGGCTTCTGCCACGGTTTCTATGACCGTTAATGATGGCTTCCACGTGGCAGTTTGCATGACGTCAGCAGTCAGCGTGGCTGGCGAATAGATCTACGACGGAACAAGTTTTCGTGTCTGAAGGGTGTGACCCGCCACGGTCGAAAAAAACCATGGTTAATTCATTTGTGATGGGGATTTTACCATGAAGGCCATCCATCGCGGAAGACTCTTTGGCCACGAAAAACAGGCCTTCAACCACGAAAATCATCCGTTGTAAAAGCCAACTTTTCTTGTAGTGAGGGCATCCTTGGGAGGATTCCACTACTACAAGAATAGGAAGGCTATGCAGAAATAATTTGGGTTGTGAAAAGAATAGGAAACCCACACACCTTCCATTGAGTAACCCCTCTTGATAGTCCGGGATCCCTAATAAACTAGCAAATAAAACTGAGGAGCCCTATGACTACACTTCACTAGTCTTCTCATCTCTTTGAGGGAACAACTACTGTCTTGTGCTTCTCACCATGTTTAACTGAAATCATCTTAGCACACGGTTAGAAAATCTTTGTGTTGACAATAATCATCAAAACACAATTAGAGAGAGAAATGCCCTTCCAATCTCCCCTTTTTGGTGATTGATGACAACACAAGGATTTGCAAGAAATATGATAATAATAAGCATACCAAAAATTTTTAAAATATAGATGAGCTCCCCTAGAGATGTGCACAATTTGACTTTGCTTCTGAATGCAAGTACATACCTACTAGGATCAATACTCCCCCTATATTTTCCAAACAAACAACATGTGTAAGGATATATACATAATAAGAAATTCACCATAGCTCACACAAGGTAAGGACATGGTAAAAGAGGATAAATACTAGCAAAATAGGGGATTTAAGCAACAAAGTCTTTACCATATGAAGATATGAAAGTACTGGGAATGTCTTACCCCACACATAAACGGAATGAAGTTCACAAGTAAACATAGTTCATCACAAATAGATAACACGGGTACAAGCTTTGAAGAGGCAACTCGAATGAGCGAAAAGGTTGTGCCAACCCATGCAAATCCCGGAAGAACAACCTAAACTCCTCCCCTTTTGGCATCGAGACACCAAAAAGGGGAAAAGAGCGAAGCTACATGCCCCAAGATAATCAGCCACTTTCCTCCTCATCCTTGTCCTCCTTCTCATCATCATCAGTGTCCTCAGAGCTCTCGTTATCTTCATCTTGATCATCTTCATCATCCTCATCTTGAGAGTCTTCCTTTTGAGCAGGGCCTTTGCCATAAGATGCATGAGAAGAAGCAGTGTCTTCGAAGTTGCTCCAATTAACAAGACCTTGATACCATGTACCATAGGAGAGAGTGGAGGATGGCTTAGGCTGGGAGGAACTTCCAACACTAGTGGGAGCATCATGCTTTTCCACAGCTTTCGTGAGCTACTGATCATGCTTGTAGGAGTCATATTGACCATGGAGAATATCAAAGTTCATGCACAAGAGAGTTTTCTCCCACCAATTTTCTTTCTTCACTTGACGATGCACGATTGCTAGTGTGTGAGAAGGCATGTAGACATTGCTTGCATTCTTGGAACGAACCCCACAGGTGGGAGGACTCTCCTCCTCCTCCATAATCTTGTCTTCACTCTCATGCTCGGGGAGGGCGGCAGGACCACGGGGCTGTGTGGAGGAGGGAGCATTATTACATTGCATTTGGCGAGGTGCAAGAGACACAAGCTAGCTATGAAACAAGTAGAATGGAGGGATGTTGTTCCTTTCGAAGTGCGAGAGAATCATCTGCATCACATAGGGAGCATATGTTGGAGTCTTATTTTCAGAGATGATGATGCCCAGCTCAAGGAACATGAAGTACATGACATCAAGAGGCATAGGAGGAGTGAAATGGAAATGGGTGTCGACTAGAGGGGGTGAATAGGTGTTTTAAAATTATTATGGTTTAGGCTCTAATAAATGTGGAACAAAACTATGTTTAATTTATCAAACCCAAACCTATATCCACTAGGTTCAACTAAGTTCACCAACACAATATGCTAAGCAAGACAAGCAACAAGGTGATAGCAAGATATAATACTTCAAGCATGATGGCTATCACAATGTAAATTGCATAAGTAAAGGGCTTGGTTGAGAGAAAACCGATGGACGTGGAGACGATGATTTTTATCCCGAAGTTCACTTCCAAAGAAGCTACGTATCTGTTGGAGAGGTGCAATGGTGCAATGCTCTCTGAACGCCACAAATGGCTCACCTTGAGGTGTGTTGGCTCGATGCTCACCCATTGACACACAAGGCCTCACCTCAAGATGCGAAGGCACGCAACTCACTGACACCACAAAAGGCTAACCCTATTCTCCCGTGATCTCACCACAAATGCCTACTACGATCCACTATGGGACACTTGAGGGAGGTCACCGAACCCGTACAAGGCTTGGGAAATCTCCACAACTCAATTGGAGGGCTCCCAAGAAACACCACAAAGACTCCACAAGGCCACAACAGGCCACAGGCTTGAGGAATCTCCACAACTCAATTGGAGGCCTCAAGAACACACCACAACTCCACACAACTGTCTAGGGTTCCAAGAACCCAAGATTAACAAGACCAAGAACTTGAACTCGTCGAAACTCCGAGGAGAACTCAAACCTATGCACCAAATGCAAGAGGAAAGTCCTTTACTCTCAAATTCCACCAAAGCTATAAATGCTATTGGGGTAATAAGATAGGAAGAACATAAGAGGAGAACACAAAACTCTCCAAGATATCTAGATCCCAATGATTCCTTCACACAGAAGGGATTTGGTTTGGTGGGGGTTGTAGATCTAGATCTCCTCTACAAAATCTCTCAAAAAGATGCAAGAACCATAGGATGGGGAAGGGGAGAGGGCAAGCTCTTCAAGGTCAACAATGGAGGAGAGAGAGAAGGGTAAGGTCCAAGAAAAAGCATGTTGGCCACAAAAGGGAAGAGGAGCTCCTTTTAAAGGGCTCCCCAATCTACCTGTTAAGAACAGATGCGTGCACGGCCGGTAGTACCTGATGTCTACGCACTTCTATTCTTGTAGACAGTTGTTGGGTCTCCAAGTGCAGAGGTTTGTAGAATAGCAGTAAGTTTTCCCTTAAGTGGATCACCCAAGGTTTATCGAACTCGGGGAGGAAGTGGTCAACGATATAACCTCAAGCAACCCTGCAATCAAGATACAAGAAGTCTCTTGTGTCCCCAACACACCCAATACACTTGTCAGGGGTATAGGTGCACTAGTTCGGCGAAGAGATAGTGAAATACAAGTGGTATGGATAATTATAAGTGGTAACGGTGATAGAGAATAGCTTGATGGTGTGTGGTTGACGTGGGAAAAGACTAAAGGCAAACTGAAATAAAGAAGGAAGCAAGCAAACATGTAACAGATCTAGTTGCAAACGGTGTATCAATGCTTAGAAACAAGGCCTAGGGATCATACTTTCACTAGTGAACACTCTCATATAAATATCTTCTCTTTATGATACTACTCTTAACTACTCTCCGGTTGAACACTCTAATCGATGGTAGGGCTATAACAGCACACCTCAAAGTTCATCTTTCCCATCTAGAAACCCCACACTGTCACCTTGAGTACTATATGAGTCCAACAAACACCACAATTTCATAAAGACATCCAACTCTAAATATAACTCATAACAAGTATTTGAGATCTCTAGCCTAAGTGCCACCATGGTGTGCACGCTGACACTTTCACACACATGGGGAGAGCAGAGATCTATTAAAGCACTTGAGTAGCAAGGTAGATCTACTTGATTACAAAGCTCATGACCACAACAAGATCATGCATAGAGAGAGAGATGAGCACATAGCTACCGGTAGAACCCTTAGCCTCGAGAGAGAACTACTCCCTCCTCATCATGGGAATCAGCAACGGTGAAGGAGATGGCGGTGGAGATCGATGGAGATGGCTCCGGGGGCACTTCCCCGTCCCGGCAGGGTGCCGGAACAGAGACTTTTTGTCCCCCGAACCTCCCCTTCGGTGGCGGCAGCGCTACAGAACTTTTCGTGGATTTCTGATTGATGATCTAGGGTTTTGGTATCGAGAGGCTCTTATAGGCAAAGAAGGCAAGGTCGGTGGCCGGCCAGGGGGCCCACACCATGCCCTAGCGCGGCCTGGGCTGGCCCGCGCCAAGGGGGGTGTGGCCACCCTGTGGCCCCTCTCCGACTCTCCTTCTGGCTTCGTGAGTCTTCCGGGAAAATAGTAACTTTGGCTTTTGTCCCGTCCAATTCCGAGAATATTCATTTTCTGACTTCCTGGAACCAAAAACAGCAGAAAATAGGCAACTGGCACTGTGGCTCTTGTTAATAGGTTAGTCCAAGAAATCATATGAAAAGTACTCCAAAGTGTGGACAAAACATAAGAAAGTAGATAAAACCAAGCATGGAACATCAAAAATTATAGATACATTTGCAATGTATAAGTACCAGTGGGGGAGTGGTACTACCGGTGGCACCACGCCAACGGTCAAAAGAACAGCGAGCGAGACAAATAAAAATGAGCCTGGTCGGTACTACCATCGCCCACCGGAACTTCCGGCAGGGATGGTACTACCGCGTGAACATTCGACCAAAATCCGCCAAATAGAACTCACCAAAATAGAGAAATTACTAAACACATCCCATGGGCATAGGAACATTGGCCAAAACTTCCACCGGAACTATTGGAGGCAAACATGCCCTAGCGGTACTACAGGTGGAGAGCCGGAACTTCTGGTCAGGAAAACTTTAGAAACCAAAACTGCAATAACTTTCGCATCTGAACTCCAAATGAGACGAAACCACTTTTATTGGAAAGATAACGACGTGTAGAATCACCGGTGTGGAGCCAAGGGAGAAAATATCATGAATATATATGAGATATATCTCCCAAGGTGTGGGGCTGGAAAACCCGCAAAATCAAAACTGCAATAAGATATATTAGGGAACTCCGTTTTTTATGAACTAGAGCTTGTTATGATGAAAACCACAAGCTCTAGATCCTACTATGGACAAGAACCAAACAACAACCAAGAGAGATGATGCTATGTATGAAAAGGTTTGAGCTCTCTCTGAATGATACGATCGAGTCACCTACTCGAGAGCCCCTCTTGATAGTACGGCTATCTATCCTAAACCCAGTCTCCCAACACTACGAGAGACCGGTAAAATAGAAAATATATCAGGATCATACCTTGCCTTGAGCATTCCACTTGAGCTTGATGTAGAACATCTTGTCCTTCTCAAGATGGATCGCTTTTCTTGATTTCTCTTGCTTGATGAAGACTTGTGAAATTCTCCCCCATACTCCATGGGGAAACCTCTTCTTTGAACTTGTCTTCATCACTCCATGATCGCTGAGGATGGCAAGCTTCAAGCATGAGATCTTCTAGAGATGGTGCATCTTGAGCTTGCACTTCATTTCATGATGATGTATTGAAGATGGCCATAAGGAAGTCCATCTTCTTATTCTTCAAGACATACTTGATCGTGTCCTTCTTGTTCTTCAACAAGATTCCAATAGGCACAAAACCCTTGGACATTGATTATTCTTATTCAACCTTGAACCCAACACATGGTCCAAGCGATGCCAATGGAAAAACCTACAAGTGAAACTCAATTTACACATTAGTCTATAGAGATTGTCATTAATTACCAAAACCACACATGGGGTCATACATGCCCTTTCAAGGTGCCTCGAGACCCAAAGAGTAGCTGGTGTGAGATTGAACAATAAGATTGACCAATGCACCTCGAATGTTGTCCAAGTTGCCCGCTTGAGGATATATGTTCTCATGGAATACACAGAGCACCACATGGAATGGAGGCTTGAGATTCTTGGCCTCCCCAAGAAGACTTCCCCACTAGTAGAGTGGAGTGAGCGGACTCTTGTCATACTCAAGACCAGAAGTATCATGCAGCCGCAAGCCCATGGTATGATGTCTCCCCCAAACGGATAACCCATAACCTCAACAAACTCATTGAAGTTGGAGCTGCAGCGGGTCTCACATGTCATCCAGGTGAAAGGAATATCATCACCATCATGAAACACCACTATTGTAAAGAATTGATAAACAATTCAGATGTTGTAGTCTTTCTTAAATTCCATGAGATGATGCATCCCAAGCTTCTGAGTGATCCATAAGGTGTCGCGAAAGTAGGACTTGCTATGCATGAACTCAAGATCAAGAGGATGTTGTGTACAAGCGACATTCTTAGTAGAGAGACGGGCAAATACTTCTTGCATGACCAACCGGTGTTCTGTCCTCCAATAATAAGGATCAGTGTGGTTAGATGGCATGTCAGAATGGTTGCCTTCTCATTATTCAAAACTCAGCAATGTTTAGATTCTTCAATGTGGTGAGGTTGTCATATTTCCTATTCTTCGCAAGCTCAATCTTTCTCAGGCGCTCTTATTCTCTCCTAGGGAGATGTTTGTTCTTGGATTTCCCTTGGCGCACACCATACTCATCCTCTTCTTCAAAAGCTGCTTGTGAGCAAGAGCTCTCTGAGGATTGCCCCCATAGTTGGAAGCCTTATTTTTTGTGCAACGAGGATGAGAACCGAACCACCTGTGAAAAATAGAGCGAGGGAGATAACAAAAGGTGAGCATGCTTGTCCAGACATATATGGTGGAGTACTGGTTAGAAACCAGATCAAGAGTGGACATAAGGCACTATCACAGCAACCCTACCCCTAAACCACCAGCAAGGCCGGAGTTTCTAGGGTGCGCACCCCGGAGTCTCCAGATGTGGAGGTTTGGCTGAGCGCTATGACAGGAACTTGACTCCACGAAGCAAATCAGAGGTCTAATGAACACACAGAAGATGGCATTGCTGTTACATGAAGGAATCCAGATAGGAAGAGTGCCCCAATCCTCACAAATCACCTAGGGGAAAACCCTAGAGAGGGATTGAGAGAGAGGGAAAACCTTGATCCATGGGGATCCGTGCTGGTGGGAAGGAGGCCCAGCAGCGGAGGGATGAGGCAGGCCGGTGGCAGCAGTGGATTCGGGGCGATGCCGGCCCTGATGGTGAGAGGCAGAGGAGGAGACGAGGTGGAGGTGGTGTGGGCATCGGGGGTGAATGAGGGGAACAAACCGTTACCCGTCACCCTGACGCTCATAACGCATATGTCGCAAAACCATCCAGGCCGGAGTCTCCTGGGTTGTACCCCATAGTCTCCGACCTCCAAAGCCAGAAACACCTGATCACAGAGCAACAAGCATGAAGAATAGAAGCATGGCCAGGGAAGCGAGAAAGCGGGCTTAGGTTGGAAGATAAAATTGAGGTAAAGAACAAAACACTCTAAGAAGTAAGAATTAACACAAAGAACAAAGGAGAGTGCATGTACTAAAGATACAAAACAAAATACACGAAAGGTGACAAACATGAGTAAGAACCAACCTCTCATGTGGGAGAGGGTCGGTGGCCTAGGCCACCATGTTTGAGTATACTTGGCTTGGCACCACGAAGCTATATCTTGGGTCCATTACCAAAACTCGCCATTGAAGCTCACATATCACAAAATGATATTAAGAGGATGATTTTCTCACTTTGGGCATAATGGGGGAGGATATCCCAACCAATTAGGACCGCACTCCCCCTATATCCATGCCTACATCTAGATAGAATAACATATGAATGCATGGGAATGGGTGCATGATCTCAAGCCACATTGCTAAAATCTATGATATTTAGCTCATGCCTTAACTCTTGGAATCTCTTCTCATCAAGGGGCTTGGTGAACAAATCTGCTAGATTCTTCTCGGTTTCTCACATATGCTCGCGGATGAAGTGATGACGAATATCAATATGCTTCGTTCTTGTGTGTTGCACCAGACTGTAGGCGATCTTGATTGTACTTTCATTATCACAAAGAAGAGACGCTTTGTCACATGTGACACCATAATCCTTTAAAGTTTTCCTCATCCACAACAATTGTGCACAACAACTAGCGGACACAATATACTCGGACTCGGCGGATGACAACTTCTTAGATGACCAACACACCAAGGACCTACCAAAGAATTGGAAAGCCCCGGAGGTTGATTTACTTCTAACTTTGTCTCACGCCCAATCCGAGTCCGTGAATCCATGAAGTACAAAGCTTGAGCCCTTGGAATACCATAATCCAAAGTTTGGGGTATCAACTAAATATCAAAAGATTCATTTGACCGCCACAAGGTGGCTTTCTTTTGGTGCGTCTTGAAACCATGCACAAATACCCAATCATAGAATAATATACCTTTTGATCCAGATATTTACCCTTAGTATCAAGAGTGAGATCACATTTGAGAGGCATGGGAGTCTTGACTCCATTTAGATCCACCAACTTGAACCTCTTGAGCATATCTTGAATGTATTTGGCTTGATTAATGAAGATACCTCCAATGAATTGCTTCACTTCAAATCCAAGAAAGAATTGCAATTTGCCCATCATAGACATTTCAAACTCATCGATGATTAGCTTAGCAAAAAAATCATTGAAAGATTTGTTAGGAGAACCAAAGATAATATCATCAAGATAAATTTGGCATATGAACAAGTTTCCTCCAACTCTCTTAGTAAAAAGAGAGGGTTCAATTAGCCCAACTTCGAAACCATGGTCTACCAACAACTTTGTAAGGTACTCGTACCATGCACATGGAGCTTGTTTAAGTCCATAGAGTGCCTTATCAAGTTTGTAGACGTGGTTTGTAAACTTGGATCCTCAAAACCTGT
Source organism: Avena sativa (assembly GCA_916181665.1). NCBI lineage: Eukaryota > Viridiplantae > Streptophyta > Magnoliopsida > Poales > Poaceae > Avena > Avena sativa. The sequence goes on along the minus strand of OV702288.1, from coordinate 617,304,604 downwards.
TGCTTGATATAAACCAATTCATTAAGGGGACCATTAAGAAATGCACTCTTAACATCCATTTGTTGCAAACTGAAGTTATGATGAGATGTATATGCAAGAAAGATACAGATAGATTCAAGACGAACAGAGGGGGCAAAAGTTTCACCGTAGTCAATACCCTCGACTTGGGAGAAGCCTTGAGCCACCAATGTTGCCTTGTTGCGGATGACCATCCCATTTGCATCTTGCTTGTTCTTGAAGATCCACTTTGTTCCAATGAAATTATGACATTCCTTGGGTCTCTCCACTAATGACCACACATTGTTGCGCTTGAAGTTGTGAAGCTCTTCATGCATGGATTCAAGCCAATCCGGGTCTTCAAGTGCTTCATAAACCTTTTGGGGATGTACACAAGAAATTAAACTATTGTAGCCAACAAGGTTAGCCACTTGGTTACGAATGGTAATGCCCCTTTCAAGATCACCAACAACATTTTCAAGAGTAAGTCCTTCTCGGACGAGCTTGGCTATCCTTCTTTCTTCACGATGAGCTTGAGCTTCCTCAATGGATTCTTGAGAAGCTACTTGGTCATCACCACTATTTTGATCCTTGTCTTTACCTTGAAATTGAGCTTTCTCCTCTTCTTGAGCTTGCTCGACATTTTGGCTTTGTCCCACTTCATGAGCTTGACCTTGGTCCGTATGGGGTGATGCACACCCATCATTCACTTGAGCTTGACCTTGATCATGAACTACATCTTCAACCAAAGTATCTTGATGGCTATGGGGTTGATGAAGATCTTGGGTAGGTGAGGGCTCCACAGGAGTAGAGCATTGTCCTTCTCCTTCCACCACAAGGGGTTCCTAAATGGGGCAGAAGAATCCCACACCCATTTTTATTATGGCTTGAGGAGGAATTTCATCACCTACATCACCAAGACCAAATTGCCCCACTTGGGAGCCTTGATGCTCATCGAACCTCACGTTGCAAGAGACTATAACTTGCCCGGTGGACTTGTTATACACTGTATAAGCATGAGAATTCGAGGCATAGACAATATATACCTTCAATATCTTGAGATTCGAATTTGGATAATCGGTTACCTTTCTTGAGAATATAGCACTTAGACCCAAACACTCGAAGGTAGTGGATACTTGATTTCTTGCCAGTGAGGATCTCATAAGGAGTCATGTTCAAGTGCTTGTGGAGATACACACGGTTGGCAATATGACAAGCGGTTGAGATAGCTTTGGCCCAAAAATTATATGGAGACTTGAACTCCGCAATCATGGTTCTTGCCATATCCAAAAGGGTCCGGTTATTCCTTTCCACCAGACCATTTTGTTGAGGGGTATAAGGAGTGGAATATTGATGCTTGATGCCCTCATCAGTAAGGGACTCATCTAAAGTGTAGTTCTTGAACTCGGTGCCATTGTCACTTCTAATGGACAAGATCTTGTTGTTATGTTGACGTTGAACTTCATTGGGAAAGTCGATGATGGTTTGTTGAGTCTCACTCTTCTTATTGAAGAAATATACCCAAGTGTATTGATGAGTCCAAAATTGAAGCATATTTACCTTGTGTTTTTGCATAAATAGAGTAGGGATCTTTGTATTTCATCGCGTCTACACGCACTATTTTGTTCTTGTTTCAATAGGATCCCAAATCATTGAGTCGTATATGAACATAACAATTAGAGCTGTCATATTGCGTAATTATATGATATTTCTAAGTGATAAAAGTCATTTTATAAATTCACCTTCGTACCTGGGAGAATACCAAGCGAGGAGGAGGCACCAGTATTAATAATGACCACTGGTATAAGCGGAGCCTGCCCGTACCAGGCGCCACCGTGACCGCCTCGTCAAATACTGTCTCCTAGCAAAGATGAGAGGAAGATCCGACATACACAGCCACCAAAAACCACGAAAAAACACATCCGAGAGGGATCTGAAGGAGGAACTTAGCTAGGGCAAAATCCCAGTTGCTTCACGTATCATTGGAGGACAACACATCATTCCCTTCATCATCAATTGATGCATCTCTACTGCCACCATTACCCCCATCTTTCATTTATTAGATCTCATTGTAATTCCATATTCAATTGTGGTTTGCATTAGATCTACCTTCGTACTTTTATCCATTCATTTGATTATGATTTGTTGATTCCTTCCATGAGTGAGTAGTTCCTTTGTTGATTGCTTCCATGAGTGAAATAGTTCTAGTGAAGAGCGCTGGCAGTGGAGGAGCTCCGGTGTGGAAGAGAGGGCCGATGGTGAAGCAGCTAGAAGAAAGTCGAGGTTAGAGGGGTGTAGGCAGGGAAGAGGCGATGGGGGATATAGGTGGGATGATGCACATTTACCACCTATACCCCTCTATTATTGCAGTACTCCCACGGTCCTTGTTTCTGGAGCAGGGATAGAAGAGGAATTTTGCATTTGCAAAAAGCAGGGTGGGATATTTGAATAGATGCGCGGGATATTTGAATAGATGGCGCGGGATGTTTTGATGCCTTGCGGAAATTTTGAGGTTGAAGCTTCCAACATACGCTACTCTAACACGGCCGCTCTCACGTGTTGGCCCCGTCTAGACCCACGCGCTAGCAACAGTATGCTTACCAACATATAAATGAGTTTCCACACATTTGTCGAAATTGATAAACATTATATTTTGAAGGCTTTCATACAACATGACCAAGGTCACGGCCATATCTCTATTATAGTTTATGATAGCGTGTCCATATCTGGTAGATTGTTGCATCTTGGCATTTCAAAAGAAGGTTCTAGATTTGATGGACAATGCCCAACTTTCATGAATTCCCAAACTTCCTAGCTAAACCTATGCAATAAAATGACTTTTTGACGATCTGAAGTAAGTATGTCTAATTTCGAACTACAAAGTGTTTGATATACCTTGCTCTTGACTTTTTAAAATAATTCAAAGATACCAAGTAGTCAAATATTGGAGAACCACCAAAGAGTTTCCCAAAATTCAACTTTTTGATATGAATGGCAATGACACCTAATTTCGGCCTTTTTTATAAAATACAAAGAAACAAAATAGAAAAAAAAATACATCCATTTTGTCTCTCTTCCTGTCTCACTATGTGCAGTAGCTAGTTTCCATGGAAAAATATAATCTTAAAATTTGATAACTTTTGACAAAAGAATATGCATGGCTTTCAAACTAGATGACCAAGGTCATAGCCATATCTTTTTCTATAGTTTATAATAAACTGTCTGTATTTGCTAGTTGGTGCGTATTGGCATTTAAATATTATTTACAAAGGAAGCTTCCGAATTCGAAGTTATTTCAATTTTCTAAGGCACAACAATGGCTTTTGTCATGAAGCAACTACAAAATATGGCTCAAAATCCCACTGCCCCAATTTCACACAAAGTATATGTAGCCTAGGGTTAAGTTTAGGGTTCGAATTTATTTTGGATTGAGGGTTTAAGGGTTCATGGTTTATGGTTTAGGATTTTAGGGTTTAGGGGTTTAGGGTTCATGATTTAGGGTTTAGGGTTGTTCAGGGTTTTAGGGTTTATGGTTGTTTAGGTTTTAGGGTTTAGGGAATTTTCAATAATAATGTTCAAGATTTATATATATGGTTATATTCATGGAATAGAATGGCGCTATCGCAATTTAATGAAAGTATCTCAAATTTTGATCTATAAGTGCATTATACCTGCTTGGTAAGGGTTTAGGTTCTAGGGTTAGGAGGTTAGGGTTCTAGGGTTAGGAGGTTAGGGTTCTAGGGTTAGGAGGTTAGGGTTCTAGGGTTAGGAGATTATTAGGGTCTAAGGTTAAGGGTTTTTGATTTTCAATAATGTTCAAGCTGTATGCTTATATTCATGGAATAGAATGGAGTTACCGCAATTTAATGAATGTGTCTCAAATTTTAATCTATAAGTGCATGGTACCTGCTTGGTTTAGGGTTTATGGGTCGAGGATTTAGGGTTTTACGGTTTAGGTTTTATGGGTTGTTTAGCATTTAGGGATTAGCGATTTTTTAATAATGCTCAAAGATTTATGCTTATATTCATCGAATAGAATGGTGTTACCTGATTTAATGAAAGTATCTGAAATTTGATCTATAAGTGCATGATACCTGCTTGGTTAGGGTTTATGGGTCGAGGGTTTTGTGTTTTAGGGTTGTACATTTTAGGTTTTATGGTTGTATAGGGTTTAGCGAATTTTCAATAATGCTCAAGCTTTATGCTTATATTTGTCGAATAGAATGGCGTTACCTAATTTATTGAAAGTATCACAAATTTTGATCTATAAAGTGCATGATACCTGCTTGGTTAGTGTTTATGGGTTGAGGGTTTGGGGTTTTAGGGTTTAGGTTTTAGGGGTTGTTTAGGGTTTAAGAAATTTTTGATAATGCTCAAGATTTATGCTTATATTCGTCGAATAGAATGGCATTACCAATTAAATGAACATACATCAAATTTTGATCTATAAGTGCATGCTACGTGCTTGGTAAGGGTTTAGGGTTTTAGGGGTTTATGGTTTAGGGTTTCTGGAATTTTCAATAATGTTCAAGCTGCTTTATGCTTATATTCATGGAATAGAATGGGATTACATCAACTTATTGAAAGTACCTCAAATTTTGATCTATAAGTTCACTATATCTGCTTTGGTTAGGGTTTATGGGTCGAGGGTTTAGGGTTTGACGGTTTAGTTTTATTGGTTGTTTAGGTTTTAGGGTTTAGCGAATTTTCAATAATGCTCAAGATTTATGCTTATATTCATAGAATAGAATGGTTTTAGCTGATTTAATGAAAGTATCTCAAATTTTGATCAATGAGTGCATGACACCTGTTTGGTTAGGGATTATGGCTGAGGGTTTAGGGCTTTAGGGTTCAGGGTTTAGGTTTCAGGGGTTGTTTAGGGTTTAGGGAATTTTTGATATTGCTCATGATTTATGCTTATATTCGTCAAATAGAATGGCATTACCCAATTTAACAAAATTATCTTAAATTTTGATCTATAAGTGCATGCTACGTGCTTGGTCAAGGTTTAGGGTTATAGGGTTTAGGAGTTTAGGATTTGGGTTTCAAGGGTTTAGGGTTTAGGGTTTCGGGAATTTTCAAAAATGTTCAAGCTTTATGCTTATATTCGTGGAATAGAATGGTGTTATCCAATTTAATGAAAGTATTTCAAATTTTGATCTATAAGTGCATGATATGTGCCTAGTCAGGGTTTAGGGGTTTAGAGTTTACGGTTTAGTATTCCGTGAATTCTCAACAATATGTTCAAACTTTATGGTTATATATATTTGTGGAATAGTTTTACTGCAATTTAATGAAAGTATCTCAAAATTTGATCTACAAGTCGATGATACTCTGCTTGGTAATATTTTTTGTTAAATACAATTGAAGGTACCCAAGTACTAAAACAAGGGAGAAGCACCAAGAGTTCCGTGAAATTTACGAGCTATTTGGTTGGGCTCTAATTCTGGCTTTTGATTTTTGGCTTATAAAGCCACGAACGTGTTTTTGGATTTCTTTTTTTAGCTTTTACTCTGACATAGTTGAATGATGGTATAAGCCAAAATAAAAAATCTAAAGTTACTTATAAAATAAAGCTAAAACCGATAGATAAGCTTAACCAAACAACCCCTCAACTTCTTGATATGAATGCTAATAACGCAGCCAATTTTGGGACCTTTTATTTGAAAGAAAAATCCAAATAAAAATATATAAATTGAAGCAATGTCTTTATTTTGCAAAGTATTTTGTTATGTGCACTTCCTAGTTTCCATGAAAAGTATGCTAAAATTTGACAACTTTCGAAGAAACCCGTTTCACAATATGGCGTACCATGTGTGAACATTCATGGCTTTCAAATGAGATGACCAAGGTCATGGCAATATGTTTGCCATAGTTTATTATAATGTGTCCATGTTTGGTAGATCGGTGCATAACTGCATATTGGCATTTCTAACAATGTTTACAAAAAAGGTGCATCCAAATCAAAGTTATTTTAAATTGCCCAAGTGACCACAATGGCTTCCATTGTGAAACAACTACAAAGATTATAGGTGATTCAAAATCTCACCGCACCAATTTTCTCACATAGTAATTTTTTGACGGATAATGCCCAAGTTTCATGAATTTTCAAGCTTCTAAGCTAGGTTCGATGATTTTAACGATTTTATCTCGGTTTAGCGAAAAAGTTTGAATTTTGAACAACAAGCGATGGGAGTCTCTACTTGCCGTAATTCTGGCTCACTGACATGTTGGTCACTTGCATGGTGGGTCCAAAAAGATAGTGTAGGTCGGAGCGGGCGGGCAGGTAAATATTGAAGAAGGGCTAGGAAACGTCGATGGGGTGATGCACTTGGGAGAACGCAAATTTACCACCTATATCCCTCTGTTATTGCAGTGCTCCCTCGGATTCTTGTTTCCGGAGCAGGGATAGAAGAGGAATTTTGCATTTTATAAAGAGGTGAAGCATATTTGTATGGATGCACAGGATATTTTAATGGATCGGTGTGATGTTTGGGCGCCGTACCAAAATTTTGAGGTCGAAGATTCTAGCATACGCTACTCCAACGCGGGGCCTCTTAGATGCGTTATCACCGTCTAGACCCACACACCAGCGAGAGTTGTTCCCAACATTTAAACAAGTTTCTAAGCATTTGCTGAAATTTCCGAACAATTTAAGGCTTTCAAGAAGATGACCATCATCCAAAAAAAAGGTGACCAAGGTCATGGAAATAGTTTATGATGACGTGTCCGTATTTGGTAGATCGATGCATCTCTGCAAATCAACCAATATGTCTGGTTCCAAATTTGAAGTTTGTTTTCGAATTTCCAAGTAATAACAATGTGTTTTGTTGTGAAGCAACTACAAAGATGATGGCTCAAAATGCCACCCCCCCCCCCTTTTTCACACAATGTATAACGCCCTTTCAAGCTTCTAGGCTAAATTTGTGCAATAAAATAACTTTTGGGGTTGGATATTTGAATGGATGGGCGGGATGTTTGAATGGGTGGGCGGGATATTTTGGCGCTCTGTCGAAATTTTGAAGTTGAAGCTTCTAAGGTACGCTACTCTCACTTGGAATGTTGTCCCCGTCAGATAGACCCACAGACCTGTATACTTTCCAGCATTTAATGAGTTTATAGACATCTGCCGAAATTAATGAACATTAATTCAAGGCTTTCAAACAAGATGACCAAGGTCACAATCATAGTTTCTCTACCTTTTTCATGTTTTGTAATACTCCATACATTGAAGCATCTTCGCCAATCAAGCTTACAAACGTGTCCATATTTGGTAGATCGGTGCATCTTGGCATTTAAAGCAATTGTTTACAAAGGAGATTCCATATTTGATGGATAATGTCCTACTTTCATGAGTTTCCAAGCTTCCTAGCTAAAGATGTGCAATAAAATGACTTTTTGACAATTTAAAGTAAGTATGTCTAATTATGAACTACAAAGTGTGTGATATAGCTTGCTCTTGACTTTTCAAAAACAATCTATAGGTATTGAATTAGTCAAATATTGGAGAACCACCGAGAGTTTTGCAAGATTTCAATTTTTTGATATGAATGGTAATGACACCAAATTTGGGCCATTTAAAAAAAATAAAGATATAAAATATTAAATGAAATACAACCATTCATTTCTCCGTTGGTGTCTCACTTTGTGCATTAGCTAGTTTCCATGAAAAATATATAAAATTTGATAACTCTTGAATAACTCGTTTCATAATATGGCGTACCATGTTTGAACATTCATGGCTTTCAAAAACTAGATGACCAATGTCAATGCCATATGTGTTACCATACTTTATGATAATGTAACCATGTTTGGTAGATTGATGCATATTAGCATTTCAACATTGTTTACAAAAAGAGCTTCCATATTTGAAGTTATTTTAAAAGCCCCAATCGATAATGATGGCTTTAATTTTGTCATACAGTATATGGCCTACCATGTAGGAATATGCGTAGCTTTCAAACCATATGACGAAGGTCATGGCCATATCATTGTTATAGTTTATAACAACATGTTTGTATTTGGTAGATTGGTATGTATTATTGGCATTTAAAATATTATTTACAAAGGAAGCTTCTAAATTTGAAGTTATTTTCAATTTTTTAAGCGACGATAGTGGCTTTTGTCTTGAAGAAACTACAAATAAGTATGGCTCAAAATTCCACTTCCCTAGTTTTCACACAAGATATATATAGCCTGGGGTTCAGGGTTCGTGTTTTTTGGGTTTAGGGTTTAGGGTTTATGGTATATGATTTAGGATTTTAGGGTTTAGGGTTTAGGAGTTTAAGGTTGGTATTTAGGGTTTAGGGTTTTAGGGTTTAGGGTTCTCTAGGTTTTAGGGTTTATGAATTTTCAATAATAATGTTCAAGCTTTATATATATGCTTATATATTCGTGGAATAGACTGGTGTTATCGCAATTTAATGAAAGTATCTTGAATTTTGATCTATAAGTGCATGATACCTGCTTGGTAAGGGGTTGAGGTTTTAGGGTTTTGGGGTTTAGGGTTTAGTTTTTTTGGGAATTTTCGATAATTTTCAAGCTGTTTTATGCTTATATTCATGGAATGGAATGGCTTTAGCACAATTTGAGGAAAGTATATCTGAAATTTTGATCTACAACTGCATGATACCTCATTTGCCAGGATCGTTTAGGCGGGGTTGAGGCTTTAGGGTTTTAGGGTTTAGGGTTTAGGGAATTTTCAATAATGTTCAATATTTATGGTTATATTCGTGGAATAGAATGGCGTTACCGCAATTTAATGAAAGAAACTCATATTTTGATCTATAAGTCCATGGTACCTGCTTGGTTAGGGTTTATGGGTCGAGGGTTTAGGGTTTTAGGGTTATACGGTTTAGGTTTTATGGATTGTATAGGGTTTAGGGGGTTTAGAAAAATTTCAATAATGCTCAAGCTTTATGCTTATATTCGTTGAATAGAATGGCGTTACCTAATTCATTGAAAGTATCTCAAATTTTGATCTATAAGTGCATGATAACTCCTTGGTTAGGGTTAATGGGTTGAGGGATTGGGGTTTTATGTCAATACCCGGATTTTTAATCCCAGATGCCTGTTATGCCATACATTGCAATCCCAGGATTACCATTTTTGCGAGACATAACAGAATTAGTACCACAGTACATCATCCATTACAAACCATAATAAAGGTCTTACAAATAAAGGATCTCATGATCCAGTCTTAATACAATCAAAGCAGCGGAAAGTAAACATAGTAGGGGCTCCATCTTCAGGGTCACAGGCAATGCTGACGATGGGAGATGATCCTAGTTGTCATAGACCTCCTATTGTCCATCTTCCTGGTAGTCCTCCTCATAGTCTGGCCATGAGAATAGCCAGGGACAAAGCCATGAGTACTCTTTAAGTACTCGCAAACTATCACTAACAAGTAAGATAGTTCTAGTAGCAATCTTAAGCTCTAGGTTCATTTACAAAAGCCAGGTTTATTTCATAAGAGTTCAAAAGTAAAGAACCTAATTTAATTTTCTACATCACCTAAGTGGGAACCTAGTTTTCATGTCCACAACCCTGTTGTGGTCAAGTCAAGGTCATAGTTTAATTCACAAGTCATTTTGAAAACATCTGACAACGGAACAGTATGGCCACTCCAACTGTCCATAACCGCGAACGCGGCTATTCGAATAGTTTGACACTCTGCAGAGGTGGTACACTTTCACCACAAAATTCGATATATACGTCAGGGATAACCCTGAATCATCATACTTAGTATGCAGATAATCAATCATAACCTTTCAATTACACACTCTAGTATAGGCACCTCCGCTATGAGTTTGGCCTCCCAGCCATGGTCATCTGCCATCCTGGGCACTGCATAGGTGGACATTCTCATTCACGAGGTAGCCTCAGCTCAACCTCTTTCCGCGAGGGAACCCATACTAAGGCATATAAACTTCCAGTTAAGCCCTACCCAATTCGGGTATTGTGGTTGTACGGTAAAATTGGAATGGTATCACATCCGAACCCAACCATTAGTTTTTATCAAAATCAAGGCTCATGCCTCAAGAAGTTTCATCATCAAATCATTTTGTGTTCATCACACATGTCAAAAAATTTCAATAGAATGAATCATCATTCCAAGGTTTTCATAATCATTTCCTCCAAGTATTCCCATCTAAGGTGATCAGTAGTAGTTTAGCACTAGCAACTAATAATGAGGGTGTCACTATTGAGGGGTGCTAATCAAGTGTAACTATCCAAATCTAGTTTTAACTTTTGATTACACCTAAGTATAACTACTTAGGCCTAGTTTTATACTCTTTATGTTATCTATCCTATTTTTCCAATACTCACAAATCACAAACTAAAGGTAAAGAACTTTGGTAAAAGTAAAAGAATAAAGCTTGCAAGTAAAACTGGGGATTGGTATAATCAAGGTTACATAACCAAAGCATGCCTAATGCATCTTGCATAGGTTATCTAGCATAGGTAGGAAACTTGCAAGTGTTAGCTTGCATGTATAGTATGCATAGATCTAGCTTGCAATTAGTGATGGCTTGCATAGTTAATTTGTAGTGTTAGGCTTGCCTTGAGTAGTGTAGTGGTTGAAGTTCTCTTCTTCTTCATAGTACTCCTCCTCATATCCCGAGTCGGTACTATCATCTATAAATGAGTACGAGGTACACAATCACCAAACAATACTAAACTACTTCTATGTAGCACACAAGGGCTCACACTAGAAGCACACAAGGGCTCACACTAGATGATCTAGCATCATCACAATCATCACATGAAATAAAGACCTAATTTTATTTTTTCTTATTTTAGATAAGTAATTTCTACTCATTGAAAATACTTAAGATTTAATATTCTCCAATTAAAATATGGGATCATGTTGACACATGTCATCACCACATATTCTAATACTTGGGAATGTGATTTAAAGTGGTGGTCATATTTTATAAAGTTTAAAATTACTATTTAATACAATTAAAGTGACTAGAAATGCCTATATAGATTTATTTTGGTACTAGTCCAAGATCACTGCATGTAAACCTATATATTTTTACGTATTCAGATAGATCTTGTCAAATGTGATTTTTGAGAGTTGGAATCAACTCAAAAGCATTTATGGTTGATTTTTGAAAAATGTTTGAAGTTGGAAAAGTCTCTGTCTTTTTATTTTTGGTATAGGTGATCTATAATTTAAAATGGTTTGAATCCAACGGCCTTGGATAGATATTTTGAACCTTTCTAACAAAATTGGAATCATGCAATTTGGTTTAGTGAATCTCTTTGAATTTATTTTTGAATCTACTGACAGAATCTAGCTTTAACTAGATTGGAAAAAGTTTATTTGAATCAACGGGCTCTACGCGGGAAACTAGTTGGGCCGGCCCAGCTACGCGGCGTGCATGCAGCGGGCTGCTGACAAATCGGTCCCACGTGTCAGTGACTCATGTAAACCGAAATGGTATCTTTCAATCTCGGCCCTTCAATTAGACTAGGATCTACGGTTGTGGTTCGTCATCTCCGTCGAATAGCTCTAGGGAGACTGAACCCTAATCGCGATGGTGGGGGTACGTGGGGGCTCACCTAGGCTCCAATTAAGGTCGGCGTTGGGGGCAAATGAGGTTGTCATCAACGGCGAGTCGAATGGTGGTCGCGGCGGCTCTTGGGGTGGCTCCTAGCTCCAATTCTTCTTCTCCTCTGCAGCGGCGGACTCCGGTGAAATTCCAGCGATGGGGTGCTCGCCTTGCTCCGGGGAGAGGTGTGGAAGGTTTCTGAGAGAGAGAGGAGTGGGATGGTGCGGCTTGGCTCGGGCTCGTCGACGACGTCGTTATAGAGGGCTATCGGCATGGCTGAGGGTAGGGGTCAACACGGTGCTTCAGGGTGGTTGTCATGCGAGTGATGGCGCGGCAAGGGGCGGTTGAGAATGGTCAGGAGCGGTCTGTGCTCTGTGCGGGAACAACGGCGTTAGAGACGGTGCAAAGTGTCCACGGTTCACGCGGCGGCAAACAGGCATGTCTAGGGGTAGCTGGGGTCACAGTGAATGCGGGCATGTGCGGAGAGGGCGAGGCGCGGCATGTGTGCGTGTGTCGGCTACGACGCTCTGGCGCGCTCTCGGCATGGCGGACAGAGAGGTGGGCGCGTCGATCACGGCTGGTCCACGGCGTGTCTCTAGTCTATGGGTGGACAAAGGGTGGCGGTGGAGTGTCGCCTGTCTCCTGGACATCGTGGGAGAGGGCGATGCCGTCTGTGGCGAGTGGGGCATGGTCAACCAGCACGGTGAGCTCGGGCGGTACGGCACTGGTGCGAACGGCAAAGGGGGAGCGTGTCCACTGCAATGTTGGGTGCTAGGGGAGACCAGGGAGAGAATTAAGGCACTAGTGGCGATCGATTACTGCTTAGAGCAGTAGAAGTTAGGCAGTGTTTATTGGTGTCTGCCAGGTGCTCCACCAAATGGCCGCATGAATTCAAGATTTGAATTTTTGGATGAATTTTGGTGAGTGTTCTGAGTACTTGCTTGATAGTCTATGGTTGCTTGGAAAAGTCAAGGTGAATTGATTTGGTTGGTTTTTGAAAAATGGTGATCTATGCATATGAACTTGATTTAGTTTTGCAATGTCCTTTAAAATGATTTGGAATCTGTTTGTGTTAATTTGTAAAGTGGGCTTGGGTTCACTTTTACTTGGTATAGCAAGGGGTGAAAAGAATTGGGAAAGTTTCGGTTAGAAATCTTTGACTAGAGACACTCAAAGTGGTCTAGTGGATAATTTTGGTCAAAATGACCATTTGATCATGTGATTCATATTTGATTTTCTTTTCTTTTGATTTTGTTTTTAAATAGCCCAGATGATGTAGTATTCATCTTTAAACCATTCCTTATCATTGGTAGCAATCAAACATGGCAATTGCACTCATTCATACACTAATACAATTCACACATACACTCATATTCAATTTAATAATAAAAGTTTTTGTTAACCCTAAACTTAGGTGATTTGAACTTGATAATATTGATTAATATTTTTGGGGTGTTACAAACCTTCCCTCCTTCAACAAAATCTCATCCCGAGATTTAAGAAAAACTAGGAACTAAAGAGATTTGGAAACTCAGTCCTAATGTAATCTTCTCGCTCCCAAGTAGCTTCTTCTTCAGTATGGTTGCTCCACTGGATCTTGAGAAACTTAATACTCTGGGTCCTGGTGGTTCTAAAGTATTCTTCCAAAATACGAATGGGTACTTCACGATAGGCTAGATCCTTGTTGATATTTATGGCTCGGTGATCGATGGTCTTGAACACTTCGGTCTTCTCCGGAACTTCTAGGCATTTGCGAAGTAACGAGATATGGAACACATCATGTATGGATGACATCTCCTCTGGCAGTTCCAGTTGATATGATACTTCTCCTCGGCGATTCAAAATCTTGAAGGGTCCAATATATCTGGGGGCTAACTCCCTTTCAGTTGAAAACGTTGCATTCCTTTCAAGGGTGATACTTTGAGATAGACAAAATCTCTGATACTGAAGTTCAGGTCTCGACGTCTTTTGTCATCATAACTCTTCTGTCTGGATTGGGCAGTCTTGAGGTGTTCACGGACTTTGTGAACCTTCTCTTCGGCTTCTCGTAGGATGTCGGGTCCAAAATATGACTCTCTCCTACTTGCGACCAATTCAGGGGGTACGACACTTCCTTCCATACAGAAATTCAAATGGGACCATTTGCAAACTGGCTTGATAACTATTGTTGTATGAGAATTATGTGAAAGGCAGACAATCTTCGCATTTTGATCCATATTCTAGCACACAAGCTCTCAGCATATCTTCTAAGATTTGGTTGACTCTTTTAGTTTGTCCATCGGTTTGCGGGTGATAAGTTGTGCTAAAGTTCAGCTTGGTTCCTAATCCTTCTTGGACTTTCTGTCAAAATCTTGAGGTAAAATGGGTTCCTCGATCTGACACTATGGTCTTAGGGGTTCCATGCAAACTGACGATTCTAGCAATGTACAGCTCTGCTAGCTTTGAACTCTGGTAGGTGGTCTTGACAGGTATAAAATGGGCTACCTTAGACAGTCTATCCACTATGACCCAAATAGAGTCATTTCCCCTACTAGAGGTAGGCAAATCGGTGATGAAATCCATTTCGACAAAATCCCATTTCCATTCCGAATCTGCAATGGTTGCAGAAGTCTTGTGGGTCGCTGATGTTCCACTTTGACTCTCTGACAGATATCACACTTGGCTATGTAGCTTCTGATTTCTCTCTTCATCTTGTGCCACCAAAATTACTCCTTCAAATCCTGATACATCTTCGTTCCTCCGGGATGGATAGAATAAAGAGTATCATGAGCTTCCTGCATGATGACTTGTTTCCACTCGGAATCTACTGGTACACAGATACGTCCTTTGTACCATAAAACTTCTTCTTCATCTTCGGTGAATCTGGGTACCTTCCATGTACCGATACGACGCTTGATTCCGTTGATACTTGCATTTCCTTTCTGCACTTCCTTGATCTGACTAATCAAAGTGGGTTGAAGTTCTATGCTAGCTAAAAATCCTTCGCTAACTAGCTCCGTTCTAAATTGCTCCAACTCTTCATGTAAACTTGGCTGGGCTTCTTTAATCATGGTGTTCAATCTACACGGCAATCTGCTAAGAGCATCCGCTACCACATTGGCATTGCCGAGGTGATAGTGAATGTCAAGGTCATAATCCTTGATTAACTCTATCCATCTCCTTCTTGCATCAACACACATCCGAGACCAATCTTGGATGCATCACAATACACAGCAAAAGGATTCTTGATATCTGGCATAATCAGAATTGGGGCTGAAATCAATCTCTTCTTGAGCTTTTGAAAACTTGCTTCACATTTGTCCGTCCATTCAAACTTCTGATCTTTCTTCAACAGTTGGGTCAGCGGTCTTGCGATGCTCGAAAATCCTTCAACAAACTTGCGGTAATATCTGGCTAATCCAAGAAATGCGCAGACTTGGGTTTGAGTGGTTAGGGTTTTCCATTCTTCAACATCCTTAATCTTAGTGGGATCGGCAGCAATTCCTCCTGCTGACACGATATGTCCTAGGAATCCTACTTCCTTTAACCAGAACTCACATTTGCTAAACTTGGCATAAAACTGATGTTCTCTAAGGGTTTCAAGGATGGTTCTCAGGTGTAGCTCATGGTCTTCTTCTGACTTGGAATAGATCAAAATATCATCGACAAAAACAACGACAAACTTATCTAGGAAGTTCATAAAAATCTTATTCATGAGATTCATGAAATAAGCGGGGGCATTGGTTAATCCAAAAGACATGACAGTGTACTCATACAATCCATATCTGGTGGTAAAGGCGGTCTTTGGGATATCCGTTGCACGAATCTTGAGTTGATGATAACCAGTTCTAAGATCAATCTGAGAAAACACTCTGGCACCAGTCAACTGGTCAAACAGATCCTCTATCTTCGGTAGTGGGTACTTATTCTTAATGGTGACATCATTCAGCTTCCGGTAATCTGTACACAAACGGTTACCTCCATCTTTCTTATCCACAAACAAAAAAGGCGATCTCCATGGCGATGCACTTGGTTGAATCAGACCTTTCTCCAGCATAGCGCAAGTTGCTTCATCAGCTCCATTAATTCAGATGGGGTCTGATGGCTCTGTGTATGGCTCCCAAAAAAGTGCTGGTGCTTGGTTGATGTAGAGCTCGTTGGGAACCCCAAGAGGAAGGTATGATGAGCACAGCAGCAAGTTTCCCTCAGTTATGAAACCAAGGTTTAATCAAACCAGTAGGAGCAAGGAAACACCCCAAAGGTGTTACTAGCTGAGCTTTGGCAGGACGCACTATCAGTGCTAGTAGCAACGTGGATACCTGCACAACACAACCACAGAACTTGGTCCCCAACTTGCGATGAGGTTGTCAATCTCACCGTGTTTTGTGGAAAATAAAGGATTAAACGTATCAAATGGAAAGAAATAAAAAGTTTGCAGAAAGTAAACACAAAGCAGTAAACAGTTTATAGATTGTATGTAAAAGAAAGGACCGGGATCCATAGTTCACTAGAGGTGGCTCTCCTTAAGATAGATAACATGCTGGGTGAACAAATTACAGCGGGGCAATTGACAAATACCGAGAAAGCAATACATGCATATACTAATCATCTTGACTCCTTTGAGATTTGATTGGGCATTACAACATAATACATAGACCGCCATCCAACTGCATCTATGACTAATAATCCACCTTCAAGTTATCATCCGAACCCCCTCCAGTATTAAGTTGCAAGCAACAGATTTGCTTTACGAACTGCGTGTAAAGTGAACAATACGATTGTTCTATGAACAAAGGATTGTTGTTTTCTCCCTAGTAGCAACATCACATCTAGTACCTTAGAGATTTCTGTCACTTCCCCAGATTACCAGAGGCATGAACCCACTATCGAGCATAAATACTAACTCTTGAAGTTGCTAGCATCTACTTGGCCAAGATAGCTACTAACAACGGAAAGCATGCAAGATCACAAATAACAAAGACATGATAGAATCAATAATCAATCTGAAATAGCATCTCAATATCCATCGGATCCCCGCAAACACAACATGTAAGAATTACAAATAGATGATCTTGATCAGGAACGGAGCTCATAAGATCTAAACATGAAAGCACAAAGGAGGAGAACCAGCCATCTAGCTACTACATGGATCCGTAGTCCAAGGATGAACTACTCACGCATCACCGGAGGCTTGCATGGTGATGAATAAAGCCTCCAGGGTGAATTCCCCTCTCCGGCAGGGTGCCGAGAAGAGCTTCAGATCCCTCCCGATCTAGGGATGGAGATGACGGCGGCTACAGACTCTTTCGTGGATTTTTGATCGGGCACTTAGGATTTTCGTCCCGAGGGTAATATATAGGCGGAAGGAGAGGCCGAGGGGGTGCCAGGAGCGGCCACACCACCCCTGGCGTGGGCTAGGGCTGGCCACGCGGCCAGGTGGTGTGGTGGCCCCCTGGCCCCTCTCCGTATCGTATTCTGGCACTTGATGTCTTCCGGAAAAATAGGCACTTTGGCTTTTGTCTCGTCCAATTCCGAGAATATTCATTTTCTGACTTTCCTGGAACCAAAAACAGTAGAAAACAGGCATCTGGCATTGTGGCTCTTATTAATAGGTTAGTCCAAGAAATCATATGAAAAGTACTCCAAAGTTGGAAAAAAACACAAGAAAGTGGATAAAACCAAGCATGGAACATCAAAAATTATAGATACATTTGCAATGTATCAACATCCCCAAGCTTAACTCCTGCTCGTCCTCGAGTAGGTAAGTAATAAAAAGAAAGAATAATTTTTGAAGTGACATGCACCATCAAAGACTTGATCAAAGTATTTGTAAAACATTCAAAGCTGGGATCATAGTACTTCAATCATAACATGAAAGACAAAGTTCTAGCAATAAGACAAAGAAATTAAGATGCAACATGAAAAGGCACAAACAAAAGATTCATGAATAACAATGCTTTACAAGACGTTTGTTTGTTTCACATAAAGAAAACATACAATAATAGTATTCAGCTTGTCCCTCAATAGAGTAGCAAATATAAATGCATAGGACACCTTCAAAGTTCATAAGAGTGACTAGATACAAATAGTTTAAAACAAGCAATAACAAGTTATGCATCAATCAACTAGTTTTGGGACAATGCACATAGAACTAAGAATGGCCACTATGCTCTCAAAGTAGCTGCATAAAGGTAGAAGGTGGAGACTCAATATGTAATGGTGGAAAAAGGGCCTTTTTAAAAGTAAGTAGGGATTCAAGTCTCATAAAGAGCTTCCAAAAATTATGGTACTTATAGCTTTCAGCTCTCATTGCCCCTATCATAAGCATCTTGAAGGTGATTAAGGTTAAAGTGAACAAACTATGGTGTACATGCTTGACGAAGTATAAGTCAAAAATCTCATGTCCCTTGTATACGAGGGCCGCTCCTCATGCTACTCAAGTTTAGTCACCGGTAAGTTCTTGTCATTGTAAGTACATGTGTATCATAGAGAGCTGCCAATGGGGTACCCCTTGCCCGATGATACAGAAGAATCCCCATATCAAAATGACAAGGCAAGCAGACAACGAGCATCTCAGCAATCTTCTTATTTACCTTGGGAATATGGTGCTTTTTTCTCTCTTTCCTCTTTTCATAATATCTCTTTTTTCCTTTTCTCTTTTTTTCTCAATATAGGACTCTTTTTTTATAAGAAGAATGCTTCATAGACAGCTCATTATGGTTACGCTACAGGTTTCCACCATGTCGGCATGGATTAGACCAGCGGCCCAGGCGTTTCTCTAACACATATACATAACTCCATGGACTTACAAGCTCCCCTTTCATTTCACACCCATGACATCCATATACGAAAGAGCATGATATCGACTAGGTACAAGTACCAAGTGCAATGTTGAAAGCGTTCCCCATGAAAGCATGGTTCTGCTAATTCCCAACAAATAAGTGCAAGCATATACAAGATAGAAGACACAATGGTTGAAGTTTATTAAGGGCAAGAAAAGTAAAGTGTGCCATCAAGTTCGTGAGAGCTTTAATCACTAGTTTTCTCATAACAAGTTTAATTTGGAAGGTAAACAAAAGCATGAATATACTTGGAATAGCATAAGCTAGTAGGTAGGTATGGTGGACTCTTTGGAATAACTTGGTTTAAGGATTTGGATGCATGAGTGGAACTCATACTTGGTTGTGGAGGCTAGCAAAAGACTGGGAGTGACAAACTAAGAGAGCAATAATTGCCATAATCATGCAGAGCGACAAAACATCATTGATCAAAGCATAAAGTGATACTACAAGTTGAAAACTAAAGGATCATAAAGGCTATGGTGACTTGAGATAGTCATAACATGGTGTGAGCATGCGCCAAGTCAACCCAAATAAAGCATCAAAGGAGAATACCACTATACTATGCTTTAATATGCTAAAACAACGCATGATTCATCCAAGGCACATTAAGCAATCTCAGTTATTTATAATAAGTTATGCTACAGCAAAGAATACTAAGCATAAAGCCAAAACAATATCAAGCATGGCATGACAAAGCATAGGCCACGAGCTCTTTTTACCACATAAGCATGAACTTTCCTACTCTTTTCCAAACCAAACCAAACTATTTGCAAACCAATGTATGAAAGAGGGGGTCCAACCAATTTATTCAGAAAACTAAGCAAACCAAGCAAACGAAAAACCAAAATGAAAACGAAAAAGAAGATGCTCCAAGAAAAACACAACTCTGCATTAAACAATAAAAATGAAGCGTTCGGAAGAAACTTGGGATTTTTATTGATGAAGAAGGGGATGCCTTGGGCATCCCCAAGCTTTGACGCTTGTACTTTTTGGATATTTCTTGGGGTGACACGCGTGGCATCCCCAAGCTTGAGCTTTAGTCCATCCTTCATCTCATTACTCATTCCTTCCATACACCTGAAAATTTTCCTTCATACAAAACTTCACACAATCTTTATTAGCAACATTAGTGCACTCAAGATAAATAAGTCTTAAGATTCAGTTCTAACACCAAATAAACTTCCATTAGAACACTAGATACTGTAGCACTTCCCTCAAAAATCTCAATTCCCCAAAAGAACTCAAAAAGGAACCAACAAGAAGCAAATGCAAAAAATGGCAGAAATCTGTCAAAACAGACCAGCAGGTAAAGACGAATTTTTTCGAAGACCTTCTGTGGCTCAAATAAAAAAGTGCTGAGCTAACGAAAGTTAGATAACAACCTGGGGCAGAAGCACAAAAATTCACGCCTCAAAAAGACGTTCAGAAATTTTACAAGAATTTTTACGGTGAAGCACAGAAATCTGTTTCAGGACAGCAACTTTCCCAATCATTACTTCTCTCTCATTAGAGATTACTCTTGGCACAAAAAGCAAATAAAAAGGATAAGGAGTGGTTATTACTGAAGTAATAACTTCCAAGACTCATATAAAACTTTTGGTTTATCTCCCAATAAGTACTTTTCTTTAACGCCTTTAAGTTAGGCATGATAGTTTGAGAAGATGCTCACATAAGAAATATGAATTGAAGTAAAAGAGAGCATCAAGAAGCAAATTCATAATACATTTAAGTCTAAACCACTTCCTATGCATAGGAACCTTGTAAGAAAATAAATTAAAGAAGCACATAGTAGCAAGAATGGGTAGATATAAAACAAGAGCAACTTCAAAACTTTCAGCACATAGAGAGGTGTTTCAATACCATGAAAACTTCTACAACCATATTTTCCTCTCTCATAATAATTTTCAGTAGCCTCATGAATAAACTCAACAATATAACTATCACATAAAGCATGTTTTTCATGATCTACAAACACTATAGCTTTATTACAAACATTTTCAAAAGAATCCTCAGGAACATGACATTCATCCTCCTTTGGTAAGCATGAGGGACAATCAAATAATGTAAGGGGTAAAGAGTTACTCTCATTAGAAGGTAGGGATGGGTAGATCCATTCTTCCTCCTCTTGATCATCACTCTCCTCTTATTTTTCATCCAATGAGCTTCCAGTTTCAGCAATTTCTTCTTCCATAGGCTCCTGCAAGACACTAGTCTCTTCCATTGGTGGAGAGCATCTATTAAGATATTCAAGAATATAGCCATTTTCTACCTTATAATTATCAAAGCAAAATTTGAGTATATCATAAACCTCATATTTATAAAGTGAATCATCAGTATTTTCAAGCAAACTAGCAAGTTCAAATGCACCCTTCCAAGCAATAAATTCTTCAATTTGTTCCACATCATAAAAATCATAATTTCCTTTAACATAAGAAGATATGGTAACATTATCATTATACTCACATTGAAAAGGTGGTGTTTATACCTCCTACAGCAACAAGATTTATCAAGGCAATAAGTAACATTATAAGTAGAGCACACATTTATAGCAATGGTATACAATTTATCAATTTGTTCCCATAAGTGTTTCCCATTTTGTGACAAGCGGTGTTCCTTATAATAATATTTTTGTTCTTCCGTGAACCAACCTTACCAATAAGATTCAGTTTCAAAGAAACCAACCATTGATAGAAAGCATGATAAAACAAGACAATAACAGACCAATGAAAATAACAACTATAGTAGGAACTAATTTTTTGTGTTTTTTTATAAAGAAACAAGCAAACAAAGCAAAAGGAAACTAAGCAAAACAAAAATAACAAAGTAAAGAGATTGGTTATGAGGGACTCCCCTTGTGAAGATGTCCCTGACTCCCCGGCAACGGCGCCAGAAAAATGCTTGATGGCTCTTTGTATGGCGCCCAGAAAAGTGCTGGTGCGTGGTTGATGTAGAGATCGTTGGGAACCCCAAGAGGAAGGTACGATGAGCACAGCAGCAAGTTTCCCTCAGATATGAAACCAAGGTTTCATCGAACCAGTAGGAGCAAGGAAACACCCCAAAGGTGTTACTAGCTGAGCTTTGGCAGGGCGCACTACCGGTGCTACTAGCAACGTGGAGACCTGCACAACACAACCACAGAACTTTGTTCCCAACTTGCGATGAGGTTTTCAATCTCACTGTGTTTTGCGGAAAACAAAGGATTAAATGTATCGAATGGAAACAAGTAAAAGTTTGCAGAAAGTAAACACAAAGCAGTAAACAGTTTATAGATTGTATGTAAAAGAAAGGACCGGGATCCATAGTTCACTAGAGGTGGCTCTCCTTAAGATAGATAACATGCTGGGTGAACAAATTCTAGCGGGGCAATTGACAAATACCGAGAAAGAAATACATGCATATACTAATTATCTTGACTCCTTTGAGATTTGATTGGGCATTACAACATAATACATAGACCACCATCCAACTGCATCTATGACTAATAATCCACCTTCAAGTTATCATCCGAACCCCCTCCAGTATTAAGTTGCAAGCAATAGATTATTGCTTTACGAACTGCGTGTAAAGTAAACAATATGATTTCAAAGGATTGTTGTTTTCTACCTAGTAGCAATAGCACATCTAGTACCTTAGAGATTTCTGTCACTTCCCCAGATTACCAGAGGCATGAACCCACTATCGAGCATAAATACTAACTCTTGGAGTTGCTAGCATCTACTTGGCCAAGATAGCTACTAACAATGGAAAGCATACAAGATCACAAATAACAAAGACATGATAGAATCAATAATCAATCTGAAATAGCATCTCAATATCCATCGGATCCCCGCAAACACAACATGTAAGAATTACAAATAGATGATCTTGATCATGAACGGAGCTCATAAGATCTAAACATGAAAGCACAAAGGAGGAGAACCAGCCATCTAGCTACTACATGGATCCGTAGTCCAAGGATGAACTACTCACGCATCACCGGAGGCTTGCATGGTGATGAATAAAGCCTCCAGGGTGAATTCCCCTCTCCGGCAGGGTGCCGAGAAGAGCTTCAGATCCCTCCCGATCTAGGGATGGAGATGACGGCGGCTACAGACTCTTTCGTGGATTTTTGATCAGGCACTTAGGGTTTTCGTCCCGAGGGTAATATATAGGCGCAAGGAGAGGCCGAGGGGGTGACGGGAGCGGCCACACCACCCCCTAGCGCGGGTCAGGCCTGGCCGCACGGCCAGGTGGTGTGGTGGCCCCCTGGCCCCTCTCTGTCTCGTATTCTGGCACTTGATGTCTTCTGAAAAAATAGGCACTTTGGCTTTTGTCCCATCCATTTCCGAGAATATTCATTTTCTGACTTTCCTGTAACCAAAAATAGCAGAAAACAGGCAGTTGGCATTGTGGCTCTTATTAATAGGTTAGTCCAAGAAATCATATGAAAAGTACTCCAAAGTTGGAACAAAACACAAGAAAGTGGATAAAACCAAGCATGGAACATCAAAAATTATAGATACATTTGCGATATATCAGGGTCATACTATAAGGTCTCTGAGCTATGGGTCCAGTTCCAGGAACTAGTTCAATGATGAACTCGATATCCCGATCTGGGGGCATACCGGGCAATTCATCTGGGAACAAGTCGGAGTATTCACAGACTACTCTGACTTGTTCTAGGGTTGGTTAGGCTAGACTCTTATTGCATTTGAATTGACGGGGCAGTGTCTCAGATACATGCTCTACTAATACTCCAGTGCTACTGGTCATGGTTATGGCTTTCTTGTCACAGTCGATTAATCCTTTATGTTTCGACATCCAATCCATTCCTAGTACTACTTCCAAACCTTTGGCTCCAAGTACTATTAGATTAGCATAAAAATCTATTCAATGGATTTTGATAGGTACATCCTTGCAATTTTTCTAGCTTTGGTGGTTGAACCAGGTATTTGAACTATCATAACATGCTTCAGTTTTGTTGGTTGAATCTTACTAGTGCATGCAAATTCTTCTGTAACAAACGAGTGAGATGCTCCAGAATCAAACAACACTCTTGCAAGTACTGAGTTAATAGAAAACATACTCAGCATGACATCTGGCGCTTCCTGAGCTTCTTCAGCATTCATGTGGAACAGACAGCCGTTGCTTCCCTGGGGCAAATCTCCTTCCAGGATGAACACGGCATTGCTACTAAGAGGGTGCATTCACATTGGTGGTTGCCGCAAGCTTCTTGGGGCACTCGTTGGAGTAGTGACCCTTGACTCCGCATTCAAAGCAAGCAATCAGGGACTTGTCTTTTCCTGCAATAGGCACAACATTGCTTCTAGTCCTTGGGGCGGTATTGTTGCTATTGTTGTTGTACTTGGGCGATGCATGGTTGAAGTTATTGGAGTTGTCGGGGTTATTGTTGTGGTTTCTTCTGGGCCTTGGGTTTCCTCCTCCACAGTTGGGATAGTTTGGATGGGCCATAGGGGGTCTGTTGTTTCTTAGGGCATATCCTGCAGACGAGTTGGGGCGATACTTCTGGGTATGGTGGGATCCAGGCTGGTGCATCATGCGACGCTTGTGGTTATCATTGGCTTGGTTGATCTTTCCTTCCATCTGGATAGCAGAGTCCACTAAAGCTTCAAGATCATCAAAGGGAATTTTGACTAGCACGATTTGCATCTCATCATGTAGTCCGTTCAGGAATCTCTCTTTCTTCTTTGCTTCAGTGTCAATCTCATCAAGGGCATACCTAGCTAAAGATAAGAATTTGTCACGGTATTCCACCATAGTCATCCTTCCTTGTTTCAAATCTCTGAACTCATCCCTCATCCTCTTAATCAGACCCGGGGCACATGAGTCCTGCTGAACTTGATTTTGAACTCATCCCAAGTCATCATCTAACCTCCGTTCATGGTACGGGTGCTATTCCACCAGGCTCTTGCATCACCTGCCATATAATGGGTGGCAAACAGTACTTTTTCATTGGCCTCAACTCATGTGACCTCTAAGTTGTTCTCCATGGTTTGCAGCCAGTCACCAGCATCTAAGGGCTCTTCGGACTTATTAAATATAGGGGGATTGGTGTTTTGAAAGTTCTTGAGCTTGGATCCATGGTTATCCTGGTTTCCGTGGCCTTGATTATTGTGGGCCATCTGAGCTATCTATTAAGAGTGGCTAAGTTGTCTTGATGTTCAGATATACTAGCTTCACGGTCAGAAACTAACATTTGCAGAATCTGCAGCATTGGGTCCTAAGATGAACTGCTTCCTCCGGGATTTCCGCGAGTCATCTGAAGATTGAGATAGCTAATGAGACAAGGGGGAAATTTCTAGGGTTTATGGTTTTGTTTCAAAATCTTTAAACTTTGAGTTTTGACTCAGGTTTTGCAACATAACAATTTCCTCTCATTCATTCATAGCACCCAATACAAGCACACACCACAACACAAGTAGAAAACAGATGGTTTTAAGAACCATTCTACAAAACTATGATATAGAGGGACCGGGTACAACTCACTCCTATGGTAGTGCTTAAGTGCATCTAATCATCATCAATGAAGGCGGAATGATCATCATCAGTGTGGAAATCCATGGCCTTGTCCTCCAGGCAGTCATCATCATCACTGAGGTAAGAGTAGAGATCTCCATGGATATCTTCACCTTCCTCCTCCTTCGCTTCAAGCTGGATCTCCTGTTCACGGATGGTCTTCTTGAGAGTGGCCACCTTCTTGCGAAGACGATCGATGATGCGATCCTTCTTGTCACGCTGACGACGAAGTGAATGGCGCTCCTTGGCGAGGATGGCGAGGATGGCGAGGGTCTGGTCCTTCTTGACTGCAATGGCATGGTTGTGGTTGGCGTAGGCACGGGCATTGTCCAACTCCGTCTGTCTATCATACAACATGAAGTCGAGATTATCCACCTGGTGCTTCAGCTCCGGGTGTCCTGGCATCTCCAAGGGCAGTCCCATAGAATCATGCCTTGCATAGTGAGCAAAGCAAGTTCCACTAATCTGGTTGATGTTTTGTCCACACAGACGGGCAAGAGCTTCTTGCATAGCCCTGGCTAGTGCATCTAGCTAGTTGTTCTCCCTCAAGTTGAATTGGATCTTCTCCGAGGTGGGTGCTTCCATCTTGCCTCTGAGATCTGCAACTATCAGCCACTGTATATCTCCTCCCACCTGATCGTTGAGTTGTGCTCCGAAGAATTCTGGGTGCGGGCGCTCAAGATACTCTGCGAGTGCATTTAGATCCCTCTCAAAAATCAAGTGACCTCCGTTTCCTAGCTGGTAGAACTTGCTATACTTGACCTCCATCTATAAGAATTTAGGGTGAGCAAGTTAGTGGGGTGATCAAGTGTGTCAAAAAAAATTGTAGGATTGCAAGAATATTTGAGGAACATGAATTTTTTTGAAAGAATCTCAAGGATAAGAGTGGGAATAGGTTTTCATAAATACTCACTTCTTTTGTTTTGAAACTAAGTTTTTGTTCAGACGTCCATTCTAACTAAGGTCTCCTATGGTCAGTATGGCTTTGATACCAACTTGCCAACACCCGGATTTTTAATCTCAGATGCCTGTTATGCCATACATCGCAATCCCAGGATTACCCTTTTTGCGAGATGATGCGTCCATTTTGCATCACTATTCTATATCATAATTTACTGTTATTCATTGATATATTTCATATTAAGAGATGATACTTATGTTATTTCATCTGTTTTTGCATGGTTGATGACTTTTGGAGCATGAACCGCTGCAGTCAGGATTCTGATGGAAAAGGTGCTTTTTGGAGGCAAAATTTGCGAAGAGCAGAAAATCCGGGAAAATATATGGAAAACTCTATTTTTCTAGAAGATGGAGGATGCCAGAAGGGGAAGTGTAGATGGGCCACAGGGGGGCCACACCACCCCCTGGCACGGGCCACCCTTGGTCACGCCAGTAGGTGGTGTGGCCACCCTGGCCCACTCCTGGCTCTCCCCTTTGGCGTATATTATCCCCTCGAAACCCTGACACCTGGGGAGCGACCATAGAAAGATTATGCCGCCTCTGCGGGGCAGAAAACTACAGAGAGAGAAAGATCTCTCTGGCAGATAGAATTCTGCCGGCGGAATTCCTTCCAGGAGAGGGGAGATCGTCGCCAACACCACCATCAAGCTATACTTCATCAGGATCATCATCTCCATCATCATATCCACCAGCACCATCATCACCACTTCATACCGCTGTAACAATTGGGTTGAATCTTGCATAGTTCTTAGGGGAAACTTTCCCGGTGTTGATTACTTGTAGTAGTTGATGCTATTGAGTGAACCATTGAATTATTGTTATGTTTCGATTGTTGCTTATCATTATATCATCTCTGATCTTGATCCATATGATGTCTTGTGAGTAGTTCGTTTAGTTCGTGAGGACATGGGAGAAGTCATGTTGTTAGTAGTGGAATTGTGTTGAGAAAGATTCAATAGTTTGTTATTTAAGTTGTGGTGTTATTCTTCTAGTTGTGTCATGTGAACATCGACTACATGACACTTCACCTATATGGGCCTAGGGGAATGCATTGTGTATTTGTCTACTAATCGTAGGGGTTGCCGGAGTGACAGAAACCTGAACCCCCGTTAGGAAACCTTTGCACAAGGGATGTCAGGATCTTAGATTTTAAAGTTGTGTTAGGTTTCTATCTTAATTAGTTTCTTGTACTTGCGGATGCTTGCAAGGGGTATAATCACAACTATGTATTAGTCATAGGAAGGTCGGTACATTAGCACAGGTTCACCCACACAACACTTGTCAAACTAAAGAAGATTAATCAACTATATGAAGCGAAAGCACTTGACGATATTCTCGTGTGTCCTCGAGAATGTTTGGTCATCTTAAGTAATCCAACCGGCTTGTCCTTTGCTAAAGAAAGGATTGGGCCACTTGCTGCATCTATTATTATTGTCTTTTATTTACTCGCACTTTATTTATCTTCATTATCGAAAAACCCTAAAAATCCGTTTGCTAAGTATTTACAGAGAATTCCTGCTCCAAGCCACTCATCAACACCTTCTGCTCCTCGTTGGGTTCGACACTCTTACTTATCGAAATACTGCGATACACCCCCTATACTTGTGGGTCATCACGAGACATAACAGAATTGGTACCACATTACATCATCCATTACAAACCATAATAAAGGTCTTACAAATAAAGGATCTCATGATCCAGTATTAATACAATCAAAGCAGCGGAAAGTAAACGTAGTAGGGGCTCCATCTTCAGGGTCACAGGCAATGCTGGCGATGGGAGATGATCCTAGTTGTCATAGACCTCTTGTTGTCCATCTTCCTGGTAGTCCTCCTCATAGTCTGGCCATGGGAATAGCCAGGGACAAAGCCATGAGTACTCTTTAAGTACTCGCAAACTATTACTAATAAGTAAGATAGTTCTAGTAGGAATCTTAAGCTCTAGGTGTATTTGCAAAAGCCATGTTTATTTCATAAGAGTTCAAAAGTAAAGAACCTAATTTAATTTTCTGCATCACCTAAGTGGGAACCTAGTTTTCATGTCCACAACCCTGTTGTGGTCAAGTCAAGGTCATAGTTTAATTCACAAGTCATTTTGAAAACATCTGACAACGGAACAGTATGGCCACTCCAACTGTCCATAACCGCGGACGCGGCTATTCGAATAGTTTAACACTCTGCAGAGGTGGTACACTTTCACCACAAAATTCGATACATCCGTCAGGGATAACCCTGAATCATCATACTTAGTATGCGGATAATCAATCATAACCTTTCAATTACACACTCTAGTATAGGAACCTCCGCTACGAGTTTGGCCTCCCAGCCATGGCCATCTGCCATCCTGGGCACTGCATAGGTGGACATTCTCATTCACGAGGTAGCCTCAGCTCAACCTCTTTCCGCGAGGGAACCCATAATAAGGCATATAAACTTCCAGTTAATCCCTACCCAATTCGGGTATTGTGGTTGTACGGTAAAATTGGAATGGTATCGCATCCGAACCCAACCATCAATTTTTATCAAAATCAAGGCTCATGCCTCAAGAAGTTTCATCATCAAATCATTTTGTGTTCATCACACATGTCAAAACATTTCAATAGAATGAATCATCATTCCAAGGTTTTCATAATCATTTCATCCAAGTATTCCCATCTAAGGTGATCAGTAGTAGTTTAGCACTAGCAACTAACAATGAGGGTGTCACTATTGAGGGATGCTAATCAAGTGTAACTATCCAAATCTAGTTTTAACTTTTGATGGCATCTAAGTATAACTACTTAGGCCTAGTTTTATACTCTTTATGTTATTTATCCTATTTTTCCAATACTCACAAATCACTAACTAAAGGTAAAGAACTTTGGTAAAATTAAAAGAATAAAGCTTGCAAGTAAAACTGGGGATTGGTATAATCAAGGTTGCATAACCAAAGCATGCATAATGCATCTTGCATAGGTAGGAAACTTGCAAGTGTTAGTGTGCATATATAGTATGCATAGATCTAGCTTGCAATTAGTTATGGATTGCATAGTTAACTTGTAGTGTTAGGCTTGCCTTGAGTAGTGCAGTGGTTGAAGTTCTCTTCTTCTTCGTAGTACTCCTCCTCCTCGTATCCCGGGTCGGTACTATCGTCTATAAATGAATACGAGGTACACAATCACAAAAACAATACTAAACTACTTATATGTAGCACACAAGGGCTCACACTCGAAGCACGCAAGGGCTCACACCTGATGATCTACCATCATCACAATCATCACATGAAATAAAGACCTAATTTTATTTTTTCTTAATTTAGAAAAGTAATTTCTACTCATTGAAAATACTTAAGATTTAATATTCTCCAATTAAAATATGGGATCATGTTGACACATGTCATCACCACATATTCTAATACTTGGGGATGTGATTTAAAGTGGTGGTCATATTTTATAAAGTTTAAAATTACTATTTAATATAATTAAAGTGACTAGAAATGCCTATATAGCATTCTTTTGGTACTAGTCCAAGATCACTTCATGTAAACCTAAATATTTTTACATATTCTGATAGATCTTGTCAAATGTGATTTTTGAGAGTTGGAATCAACTCAAACGCATTTATGGTTGATTTTTGAAAAATGTTTGAAGTTGTAAAAGTCTCTGTCTTGTTATTTTTGGTATAGGTGATCTATAATTTCAAATGGTTTGAATCCAATGGGCTTGGTTAGATATTTTGAATACCTTTCTAACAAAATTGGAATCATGCAATTTGGTTCAGTGAATCTCTTTGAATTGACTTTTCGATCTACTGATAGAATCTAGTTTTAACTAAATTGGAAAAAGTTTATTTGAATGGACGGGCTCTGCGTGGGAAACTAATTGGGACGATCCAGCTACACGGCGCGCGCATAGCAGGCTGCTGATAGATCGGTCCCACGCGTCAGTGACTCATCTAAACTGAAATGGTATCTTTCAATCTAAGCCCTACGATTAGACTAGGATCTACGGTTGTGGTTCGTCGTCTCCGTCGAATAGCTCCGACGAGACTGAACCCTAATCACGACGGTGGGGGTACATGGGGGATCACCTCGGCTCCAGCTAAGGTCGGCGATGGGGGCGAATAAGGTTATCATCGACGGCGAGTCGAATGGTGGTCGCGGCGGCTCCTAGGGCGACTCCTAGCTCCAGTTCCTCTTCTCCTCTACACCGGCGGACTCTGGTGAAATTCCAGCGATGGGGTGCTCGCCTTGCTCCGGGGAGAGGTGTGGAAGGTTTTTGAGAGAGATGGGAGTGGGATGGTATGGTGAATGAGGTCTGGGGTGGCCTCTATTTATACACGGGCTAGAAGGGCAGAGCGGCATGGCTTGGGCTCGTCGGCGACATTGTTACAGAGGGTTATCGGCATGGCTGAGGGTAGGGGTCGACGTGGTGCTTCAGGGCGGTTGTCATGCGAGTGATGGCGTGGCAAGGGGTGGTCGAGAACGGTCGGGAGCGGTATGTGCTTTGTGCGGGAACGGCGACATTCGAGACGGCGCACAGTGTCCACGGTTCACGCGGTGGCGAACGGGCGTGTCTGGGGGGTAGCTACGGTCATGGTGAGTGCGGGAATGCACGGAGAGGGCGAGGCACGGTGTGTGTGCGCGTGTCGGTTGCGGCGCTCTGGCGCGCTCTCGGCATGGCGGACAGAGAGGTGGGCACGGCGATCATGGCTGGTCCACGGTGTGTCTCTGGTCTAGGGGTGGACAAAAGGTGGCAGTGGAGTGTCGCCTGTCTCCTGGACATCGTGGGAGAGGGCAACACGGTCTGTGGTGAGTGGGGCATGGTCGACCAGCACGGTGAGCTCAGGCGGCACGGCACTGGTGCGAACGTCAAAGGGGGAGCATGTCCACTGCAATGATGGGTGCTAGGGGAGACCAGGGGAGAGAATTAAGGCACTAGTGGTGATTGATTACTACTCAGAACAGTAGAAGTTAGGCAGTGTTTATTCGTGTCTGCCAGGTGCTCGACCACATGGCCGCATGAATTCAAGATTTGAATTTTTCGATGAATTTTGGTGAGTGTTCTGAGTACTTGCTTGATAGTCTATGGTTGCTTGTAAAAGTCAAGGTGAATTGATTTGGTTGGTTTTTGAAAAATGGTGATCTATGCATATGAACTTGATTCAATTTTGCAATGTCCTTTAAAATGATTTGGAATCTGTTTTTGTTAATTTGTAAAGTGGGCTTGGGTTCACTTTTACTTGGTATAGCAAGGGGTGAAAAGAATTGGGAAAGTTTCTGTTAGAAATCTTTGACTAGAAACACTCAAAGTGGTCTAGTGGATAATTTTGGTCAAAATGACCATTTGATCATATGATTCATATTTGATTTTCTTTTCTTTTGATTTTGTTTGTAAAATGGCCTAGATGATGTAGTATTCATCTTTAAACCATTCCTTATCATTGGTAGCAATCAAACATGGCAATTGCTCTCATTCATACACTGATACAATTCACACATACACTCATATTAAATTTAATAATAAAAGTTTTTGTTAACCCTAAACTTAGGTGATTTGAACTTGATAGTCTTGATTATAATTTTTGGGGTGTTACATTTTAGGTTTTGGTTTTAGGGCTTGTTTAGGGTTTAGAGATGTTTCGATAATGCTCAAGATTTATGCTTATATTCGTCGAATAGAATGGCGTTACCAATTTAATAAAAGTATATCAAATTTTGATCTATAAGTGCATGCTACGTGTTTGGTAAGGGTTTAGGGTTTGGGTTTTAGGGGTTTAGGGTTTCGGGAATTTTTATTGTATCACCCCACCAATTTTCTCATAGGATATATTTTTTTTGACGGATAATGCCCAAGTTTCATGAATTTTCAAGCTTCCGAGCCAAGTTCGATGATTTTAACGATTTTATCTCGGTTTAGTGAAAAATGTTCGAATTTTGAACAACGAGCAATGGGAATCTATACTTCCTGTAATTCTGGCTCACCGACATGTGGGTCACTTGCATGGTGGGTCCAAAATGTTAGTGTAGGTCAGAGTGGGCGGGCAGGTAAATATTGAAGAAGGGCTAGGAAACATCGATGGGGTGATGCACTTGGGAGAAGGCAAATTTACCACCTATATCCCTCTGTTATTGCAGTGCTCCCTCAGATTCTTGTTTCTAGAGTAGGGATAGAAGAGGAATTTTGCATTTTAGAAAGAGGTGAAGCATGTTTGTATGGATGCGTGGGATATTTTAAGGGATGGGTGCAATGCTTGGTCGTCGTACCAAAATTTTGAGGTCGAAGCTTCTAGCATACGCTACTCCGGCGTGGGGCCTCTCAGATGTGCTGTCATCGTCTAGACCCACATTCCAGCAAGAGTTGCTTCCCAGCATTTAAACGAGTTTCTAGGCATTTGCTGAAATTTTCAAAGAATTTAAGGCTTCCAATAAGATGACCATCATCCAAAAAAGGTGATCAAGGTCATGGAAATAGTTTATTATGATGTGTCTGTATTTGGTAGATCGGTGCATCTTTGCAAATCAACTAATATGTCTAGTTCCAAATTTAAAGTTTGTTTTTGAATTTCCAAGTAACAACAATGTGTTTTGTTGTGAAGCAACTACAAATATGATGGCTCAAAATGCCACCGCCCCCTTTTTCACACAATGTATAACGCCCTTTCAAGCTTTCAGGCTAAATTTGTGCAATAAAATAATTTCCGAGGCTGGATGTTTGAATGGACGGGCAGGATGTTTGAATGGATGGGTGATGGCGCTGAGTTCCTACACCAAAACATGATTATTGCAGTACTTGCAACAGCAAATATTTATAGAGTTTGTCCTGATGGGAGCTCGGCGAACATGACCCTCGCAGCCGCATTGTCAATGCGACCACGTACGCACCCAAACCATGGTTTGGAAATAGCCTATTCTATAAGTTGCTAGGATAAATGAATTTAAGATGTTTTGTAATAACTACTACTAGAACTGGAAGAAAACTAGAACAAAAGTAAAACTGAAAATAGGTGAATGCAATGAGATGAAATATTAATGCTATGATTCGTCAAGTAATGTTGTGTATACCGGTGTGTATGATAAGTGCTTATGGAATAGCTGTTAACTATAATTGTGGCGGTCCCTCATATACCGTTGTCTCCCGCCGTTGGTAAGTGGCAACTAGATAACTCAATTGTCCACACCCTCTCCTGACATGGGTCATCCGTAAGAGAATAGTGTATTAAGGTAACAAGACCAATCAAGGTAAACCAGAGCAAAGGCATTAAGTTCTATGGACAACTGTACTCCTAAGCAAGTTTGCTAGTCACAAGATTATCCCGTATGTCACTGGGGTCAAGCAATTCGCAACACTATACCTATCTATATCATGAGTGAT
Organism: Avena sativa; assembly: GCA_916181665.1. Taxonomy (NCBI): domain Eukaryota; kingdom Viridiplantae; phylum Streptophyta; class Magnoliopsida; order Poales; family Poaceae; genus Avena; species Avena sativa. The sequence goes on along the minus strand of OV702288.1, from coordinate 617,271,398 downwards.
CTTGAGGAAATTAAATCTTAACGGGCGGTGCATCCTACGCTGTTATTGCCTCCATGAATCACTTATAGCAAATAGCCAATTAATTCTACCCACGGACTTGCTAGGCCCATGTAACGAGTACAGACTAATGATAAGTTTTGTGACACACCGTGAATCCCTAGTAAACTCCTCAATAATGGATTGGATGTCTCCAGTCACAAGAATAATATCATGAATAGAACAATGTAAAGAGAAAGCACAAACATATTAATTAACAAGAAGACATGATACGTCCAAAACGTATCTACTTTTCCGAACACTTTTGATATTGTTTCTCCTCTAAACTTGTGTGATTTGGATGCAACTAATGCGGATTGACGCTGTTTTCAGCAGAATTGCCTTGGTGTCTACTTTTTGCGGAGAAAACCAACTATCAGGAAAAATCCTGGAAAATATGTCAAAAATCCTATTTCAACCAAAGACTCCAGGAGCCAGAATACGAGACAGAGAAGAGCCAGGGGTGACCACACCACCTGGTGGCGCGGGCCAGGCCAGGCCGCGCCAGGGGGTGGTGTGGGCCTCCCAGGCACCCCCTCGGCCTATCTCTTCACCTATAAGGAGCCTTCTGACCTAAAAACTTTGGGGGGTTCGACGTTTTTCTAGAAGGAGTTCCGCTCCGCCGCCACCACTAGATTCCACGAAACAGCACCAGAAACTCCGTCCTAGCACCCTACCGGGACGGGGAATTGGAGGAGATCATCGCCATCATCATCACTATCGCTTCTCCATCGACCATCCATGTTTCCCCATCCATGAGTGAGTAATCCCCCGATGTAGGCTATGGGGATGGTAGGGATTGGATGAGATCGTTCATGTAATGGCTTCAGATTGTTAGGGCATGGTGTCTAGTATCTTTTATTAGTGCTTTATGACTTTGTTGCGACTTGTTGTGCTTAATGCTTGTCACTAGGGCCCGAGTGCCATGATTTCAGATCTGAACATGTTATTGATTCATTATGATAGTGTTGTTTTGGGTCTTATCTGCAAGTTGTATACACACATTGATGTCCGGAACCTATGGCCCCGAAGAGACAGAAATCGGGATAACCGGAAGGGAATGGCTTTGATGTGAGGATCACATGTGTTCACGGAGTGTTAATGCTTTGCTCTGGTGCTCTATTAAAAGGAGCACCTTAATTGCCAGTAGTTCCCTAGAGGCCCCGCTGCAAACGGGCTGGCAGGACAAAAGATGTTGTGCAAGTTCTCATTGCGAGCACGTATGACTATATATGGAACACATGCCTAGGATTGTCTAGTACTTGGATGATTTATCTTATTTATCCGCAATTGCCCTATGTTCTGATTGCCATGTGAATTGTCTTGTCCATGCACCGCCCGTCCATCCATCCCTATGCCTACCGCACTCGAATCCCACTGTTTACTTCTTTTGTTACTGCTGTCCTTGCTTTACTACTGCTGTTACTTTACTATTCCTACTACAAAATTGTTGCTACTGATAAACTGCTGTGAGCAAGATTGTTTCCAGGTGCAGCTGAATTGACAACTCAGTTGTTAAGGCTTATAAATATTCTTTGGCTCCCCTTGTGTCGAATCAATAAATTGGGTTTCACTTCCCTCGAAAATACTGCGATACACCCCCTATACTTGTGGGTCATCAAGACTATTTTCTAGCGCCGTTGCCGGGGAGCATAGCTTTATTTATCAAGCTCACTTGGATTCTCTATTGTTCGCTGCTATCCATCCATCATGGGTAAGTCTCGTGATGGCAAGGTTCCTATTTGACCATCCACTACAAGAAGAGGGACGGTTCTGAACACCTCTGCTTCTCTTGATTCACCGTATGTTTTGAGTAAGTTCCTTACACCACCACATACTCATGCTACACACACTGCTACTACTGCTGAATCTGAAACTTCTAATGCTTATGATGTTGCTTCTACTGTGCTTGATAAGAGTGGTTCATTAGGTCCTTCCCTAGATGCTACGATTGCTAGAACTATAGCTGGAAATACCAAAACTCCTAATGAAGACACTACCACACCTGTTAGATCACCTGAGTCTAGTGAGAGTTATGATATTGAAGACGGTTATGTTGAGATGACCGGTGAATTTATTAAAGAATGTAAGAACACCCATGATAGGAGCGCTGCTAAGAGTCTCCTTGAGAGGCGTACTATTAGACCGAAATTATATCCTGCTGCTAAGTTTGCTGCTTCTCCCATAAACATTATAGATGAAGATTATGATTTCTCTCTCGATATATCTTACATAGCTATTGTCGAGAAAGAACCTTTTTGTGGGACTAAGAATGAAAGTGCGGTAGCACATATGAATGAACTTTCTACCATGAGTGGCTTGTTTTCTGATGATATTAAGATGTGTACTTACTCTGTTGCTAAGATTTTTCCCTTTTCACTAAAAGGAGAAGCTAAAACTTGGTTTAGTAATTTACCTCCTGGATCTATTGATAGCCCTGAGTGCTTGATTAGTACTTTCCTGCAGAAATATTTTCCTCCCAGTGCTAGACATGCTATTTTGTAGGAACTTTTTGATTTTAAACAGGGAGAAAAAGAGGTATTGCCCGAATCTTGGGCAAGGTTTTGTGCTTTGATTCATGCACAAGCTAGAAGTCCATTACCTAAAAATGAGCTTCTTGATATATTTTATAATGGACTAACCGAGGAATCTAGGACATACCTAGATAGTTGTGCTGATTGTGTTTTTAGGAATAGGACTCCTAAGGAAGCTGAGGAATTAATGGCTAAAATAAGCAAGAATTATGAAGATTGGACTCCTCCTAAACAAGCTATACCTGAAGTAATTGCACCTGAACCATCTATTCATGTGCCTATTCCAACATCAAAGAAGAGGGGAGTTATTGAATTAAATGATGAAGTGATGAATGAAGCTAAGAAATGTCTTAAGGAGAAGGGAATTAAAGCTGCAGATGTCAAGAATTTACCTCCTATAGAAGAATTATGTAAGCCTATTTCCTACTCATCCACTATTGAGGTACACCCTCTCCAACACTTTGATGAAGGTGATATCCCTTACTCTAGACCTCCTGATCAATGCTTAGAAGAATTTGATATCTTTATTATTAAGCAAGATAACTTTAATAAAAGGGTGCAAAATCATCTAATGGAAAACACTAGAGTTATTGTTGAGTTGAAAGATATTGTGGAAAGAACCTCTAATGATGTTAAAATGATTGTTAAACACTTTCAAATGGTTCAAACGCAAATAGACCAACTCGTTAAAGTGCAAAACGACTTGCTAGTTAATGCTGCTAAAGAAAAACATGCTTATGAAATTAGAACTAGAAGTGGTGCTGCTACCCAGGATCCTCTATATCCTGAGGGGCATCCTAAAAGAATTGAGCAGGATTCTCAACAAGCTGAAAATAGTGGTTCTACTCATAAGAAAAGGAAAAAGAAACATAAAACTGTTGTAGAACCCTCTGAACCTGCTATAGATCCTAATAGTATATGTATCTCTGATGCTGAAACTGAAAGTGGTAATGGAGAAAATGTTGTTCCTAATGAAGAAAAAGTTGAAGAAGAACTTGAAAACCACACTAAGAATACTAAATACACCAAAGAAGATTTTATTGCTAAGAAACATGGTAGTGAAAGAGAACCTTGGGTCCAAAAACCTATGCCTTTCCCTGATAAGAAACACAAGTCAAAGGAAGATGAACACTATAATAAATTTTGTGAGTGGATGAAGCCTTTATTCTTGCAAATTCCTTTGACTGGTGCTATTAAATTGCCTCCTTACTCAAAGTATATGAAGGACATTGTCTCGAATAAAAGGAAGATCCCTAATGAAGAAATTTCTACTTTGCTTGCTAATTATTCCTTCAGTGGTAAGGTTCCTAAGAAACTTGGAGACCTAGGGATTCCAACTATCCCTTGCTCTATTAAGAACAGTTATGTTAGAACTGCTTTGTGTGATTTGGGAGCTGGAGTTAGTGTTATGCCTTTCTCTCTATATAAGAGGCTTCAGCTTGAAAAATTGATACCAACTGATATATCTTTGCAAATGGCTGATAAATCTACCACTATTCCTGTGGGTATATGTGAGGATGTACCTATTCAGGTGGCCCATAATTGCTTGATTTTAACTGATTTTGTCGTGCTTGAAATGTCAGAAGATGATAATATGTCTATTATTCTTGGGAGACCTTTTCTTAATACTACAGGAGCTGTTATTAATTGTAATCAAGGAAAGGTTACCTTCAATGTTAATGACAAGTAACATATTGTCTATTTTCCCAAGAATATTGAAAGGACTTATGGTTTGAATTCAATTGAACATGTTGAAGGCATTCAAGTTGGAGAAATATATTGTCCCATACCAAGAGAAAAATTTGAAACTATTATGGTTGGGACCATTGCTATCAAGGTTGAGGTAACATAATCATTAGTGGAATACAAAGTTTTGTCTCATATGCAATTGTTTTGGTAGCAAGACTTGATCAACCTTGCTAACAAAAGGATTCCATTGAACAAAACAATGTTTTCATTATGATTATCTCCGTTTATTTCTATCCTTTGCATTTTAGTTTTTGCTTTCGTTTAGTTTTCTTTTTTGTTGTTAGTTGCTTGCATGCTAGAACTTCTGTAGTTCTAGCCTTGTTTTGTCCTTGCATCATGTTTCCAAAGAAAAAAATCTGTCTGTCAGAAAAATCATTCTTCTATTTCTGAAAATGCCCAAAAATAAAGTGTCTCGAAAAATTCCAGGAAATTCATATTAAATTTTTACGTGAAAAAGGGGCAGAGGAGTACCTGGGAGGTACCAGGGGGGCCCACCAGGCAGGAACACCACATGGTGGCGTGGCTAGCCTTGGGTGGTGCCATGCCCTGGTGTGGGCCACCCCTGGCCCCCCACCAACTCTCTCACCTGCCACTTTCTTCTCTCTCCCGAGTAAGCTCTAGTTCATAGCTCAAAATCGCGTTCTTGCTCTACTTGCTCTCGTTTTTTTTCGATCTCCTTGCTCAGCCCATCTTTCTTGCTGAAATTTGGAGCAATTGTTCCCTGGTATGTGACTCCTCCCCTTGTCCAAGTAGATTTGTGTTTAGTGGATTATATGTTGAGTATTTTGCTGCTGTAGGTGACTGGTTATGAGAGCTAGTAAGCTTTTTTATGCTTAGAGATATAGTTTTGATGCATGTTTAGGCCTCTTGCAAGTCCCTATGAGTAGAATCCTTCATTATATTTACTTTGCAATCACTTGTTTAATAGGTGTTTAAATTTCAGAATACCAAGCATGAACAACCATACTTTTGGAGAGATATTTGAGAGTGATGCACCTAGGAGGTCGAGGCCCTCAAGAACAGCCTCTCAAGCTAGGCCATCATACAATGAAGACCTCATTGCAACCCGTATTGGCAGTGAAAGGGATGATGGGGATGCTCACCCATCCTATTTTCCTTGTTTTACTTTCTTGCAAGCTGCAGGTATTCTTGATGATTTCTTGCTACTGATTGAGAGGGTTGGTTTGACCTCATACATGCAAGATGAGAGTGCACAATACGCTATGCTCACCAAAACTTTTGTTGAGAGCTTCACGTTACTAACACACCCTATCAATCTACCGTCTCTTTTAAAATCTATGATCTGCCCTTCACCATGCCTTTGGAGAGATTTTGTAGTATTGTAGGTGTGCGTATGACAGGGACCGTGAAGAAAATTCAAGGGCGACCCGCTGATTTGTTGGAGCTTTACCGAGAGGTGACCAATGATGATGACTGCGTAGCGCAGCGCGAAAAGATAAGAAATATCCAACTCCTCGCTCTTAGATACTTTGCATATTATCTTGACACTAGTGTTTTGGGTAGGGAGAACACTAGTAATATCTCCAACTATCATTTAGCATTCCTTGCTGCTGCGCTTAACAATGATACTCGGTACAATCTTGGCTCGCTTATTGCTCGCCGCTTAGCTTCTAGGGGGCCTATCTATGGGGGCATCATTGCATCACGCATAGTCAATGCATTAGGTCTTTCAGTGGATCCCGATGATGCTATGCTGGCACCACAGAGGCTTGACCTTGTTGCCATGAAAACTCATCACTTTGTCACTGCTACCTCTGATTTGAACAATCTAGTATATAGGATGCTTTTCACTGATGGGGATGAAAGGGAGATCCTTTTTCCACAGCCTGCTTTGTTTAGTGTTCACAGGAGACCGTGGTCGCGCTCCAAGGAGGAGGTGGACGAGCAGCTTCGCTTGCCGGGTTTCCACGAGCAGCACCAGGAGGATGTGCCCTCCTATGATTACTCCGCACATTACGGAGGGACGTACTCGAGTGCGCACCAGGACGAGGGGACCTCCTCGTCATACTACGATGACACTTCATCCTGGCCAGCTTGGGATTGATACCCACTTAGGCCAAAACCCTAAGCTTGGGGGGAGTTTTCGTTCTTCTTTGCTTTTGCTTTCTAAAACACAAAAAGACCAAAAATATTTTTGTTGTTTCTCTTTGGTTTGCTTCTTCTTTTTGCCTTGGTTTGTTTTTCCCTTTTTGCTTTGTTTGAACTATTCGAAAAACCCAAAAAGATTTTGCTTTGCTTGTTTTCCCTTTTGGTTCTTGTTTAAAAATCGAAAACACCAAAAATATTTGTCGTTCTTCTTTGGTTTTTGCGAGTTTGCTACAGGGTTTGGCAGTCCTTAGTGGATATTGGTTTCATATTTATTCAAGCCACACAAGTGAAGAGCAATAATGAGGATCAATGACAACTTGAGGCATGGTAAGAGGCTGGTAACGAACTCTATTTGTTTTCATTTTTGTACATATACTCATCACTATGGGCTTGCTTAGTCCGTTCAAGTAGGGTGTATGTTATCTTTGGATGCTTAGTAGTTCTTGCTTTCTTATGATTAGCTCCGGCTCACTAATAGTTTGTAGCATGTCTTATGAATGTTTGCTTGCATTGCTCTATTCATAAATTGGTATGACACCATGGTATCCTCCTCTGAATGTTTCATTTTGATTTGACTTGGCACATGCTCACGCATGCACATGACTGTAATAATCAGTTAAGCCTCGATGAATTATTTTGCCTTGAGGATCTTGAATCATTTTCATGCCATGAGTAGTCTTGTTTTGTTGCAAGCATGATAATGACAGCTATTGCTCTCTCATTTGTCGCTCCCTTACTTTTGCTAGCCTTCACTTCCAATGAGTGTTTTACTCATGTTTCCAACTCCCTAAACCAAATATTTCCAAAGTGTCCACCATACCTACCTATTAGCATCATTTGCTACTCCCGTGCATATTCATTATGCCTTGTTTTCTTCCGAATAAAATGTTTGCTTGTTATGGGAAAACTAGTTAGTAAAGCTCTCACGAACTTGATGGCACACTTTATTTCCTGCACTTAATAAACTTGAACCATTGTGAACTCTCCATGAAAGTTATATGCTTGCAAATTATAGGCTAGGGATTAGCAAAACCGTGATGTCACGGGGAACGCTTTCAACACTTGTAAATATATACCCAGTTGATACCTTACTCTTTTGTTTGCGGATGTTGTCGGTGTGAAATAAAAGGGGAGTTTGTAAGTACATGGAGTTATGTATGTGTGTTAGAGAAACGCCTGGGCCGCTGGTCTAATCCATGCTGACATGGTGGAAACTTGCAGCGTAACCATAATGATATCTATGAAGCATTCTTCTTATAAAAAAAGAGAGAGAGATAGCTATTGAGAAAAAGAAAAAAAGAGATTTATGAAAAGAGGAAAGAGAGAAAAAAGCACCATTTTCCCTTGGTAAATAAGAAGATTGCTGAGATACTCATTGTCTGCTTGCCTTGTCATTTTGATATGGGGATTCTTCCGTATCATCGGGCAAGGGGTACCCTGTTGGCGGTTCTCAATGATACGCACATACTTACGATGATAAGAACTTACCGGTAACTAAAGTTGAGTAGCATGAGGAGCGGCCCTCGTACTCAAGGGACTTGGGATCTTCAATTTATAGTCTGTCAAGCATACAACTCAGATTGGACCACACTTTCACCTTAACCACATTAAAGATGCTTATGATAGGAGCAATGAGAGCTCAAAGCTAACGAGTACCATACTTTCAGCATTTGGAAGCCTTTCAAATTATTCAAAACCTTTTCTTCTACTTGTTGAGTCTCCACATATTCTTTGAGCACCTTCTTGAGAGCATAGTTGTCATTCTTTGTGTTTGCTCCATTACTTGATTATTTGTGTTATGACTTTGATGCTTCTATCCTTGATATCTTTACTTCTAGTCATCACTTGAACTTCAGAGGTGCCTTGATATTCATAATCAAAGGGCAAGCGAGATACCACTCTATCATACCTTTTTATGAGCATTGTAATGTTGCTTATGTTTGTGCTTCATGCTACTTATTATTCTTGAGTTGGAATCTCTTCATAGCTTGCAATGACTATTAAGTAGACTCAGTTGCATACTCTTTATTATGAACTGTCTGAGTAGTTGATCACATTGCTAAGAATATTTACATCATATGAAGCAAATGTGTTCGTGAAAGTTCTTTTATCGCACTCAATTTTCAACTGAATTGCTTGAGGACAAGCAATAAGCTAAGCTTGGGGGAGTTGATACGTCCAAAACGTATCTACTTTCCCAAACACTTTTGCTATTATTTCTCCTCTAAACTTGTGTGATTTGGATGCAACTAATGCGGACTGACGCTGTTTTCAGCAGAATTGCCTTGGTGTCTACTTTTTGTGCAGAAAACCAACTATCAAGAAAAATCTCGGAAAATATGCCAAAAATCCTATTTCACCCGAAGACTCCAGGAGCCAGAATACGAGACGGAGAAGAGCTAGGGGGTGGCCACACCACATGGTGGCGCGAGCCAGGCCAGGCCGCGCCAGGGGGTGGTGTGGGCCCCCCAGGCACCCCCTTGGCCTCTCTCTTCTCCTATAAGGAGCCTTCTAACCTAAAAACTTCGGGGTGTTCGACGTTTTTCCAGAAGGAGTTTCGCTCCGCCGCCACCACTAGATTCCATGAAACAGCACCAGAAACTCCGTTCTGGCACCCTGTCGGGACGAGGAATTGGAGGAGATCATCGCCATCATCATCACTATCGCTTCTCCATCGACCATCCATGTTTCTCCCATCCATGAGTGAGTAATCCCCCGCTGTAGGCTATGGGGATGGTATGGATTGGATGAGATCGTTCATGTAATGGCTTCAGATTGTTAGGGCATCGTGCCTAGTATCTTTTATTAGTGCTTTATGACTTTGTTGCGACTTGTTGTGCTTAATGCTTGTCACTAGGGCCCGAGTGCCATGATTTCAGATCTGAACATGTTATTGATTCATTATGATAGTATTGTTTTGGGTCTTATCTGCAAGTTGTATACACACGTTGATGTCCGGAACCTATGGCCCCGAAGTGACAGAAATTGGGATAACCGGAAGGGAATGGCTTTGATGTGAGGATCACATGTGTTCACGGAGTGTTAATGCTTTGCTCTGGTGCTCTATTAAAAGGAGCACCTTAATTGCCAGTAGTTCCCTAGAGGCCCCGTTGCAAACGGGCTGGCAGGACAAAAGATGTTGTGCAAGTTCTCATTGCGAGCACATATGACTATATATGGAACACATGCCTAGGATTGTATAGTACTTGGATGCTTTATCTTATTTATCTGCAATTACCCTATGTTCTGATTGCCATGTGAATTGTCTTGTCCATGCAACGCCCGTCCATCCATCCCTATGCCTACCGCACTCAAATCCCACTGTTTACTGCTTTTGTTACTGCTGTCCTTGCTTTACTACTGCTGTTACTTTACTATTCCTACTACAAAACTGTTGCTACTGATAAACTGTTGTGAGCAAGATTGTTTCTAGGTGCAGCTGAATTGACAACTCAGTTGTTAAGGCTTATAAATATTCTTTGGCTCCCCTTGTGTCGAATCAATAAATTGGGTTTCACTTCCCTCGAAAATACTGCGATACACCTCCTATACTTGTGGGTCATCAACACACCACACTTAAATTACTCAAATCATCATAACATTAATAAAAGGGGGTTCAAGCCATGTTACAACCCATCACGAAGATCATGATGGGGAAGGATGGAGGAGTAGTAGTGATGGAGATGGTGATGGTGATGACGGCGCGGTTATGGTGGCGTCGGCGTGGTGATGGCGGTGTCCTCCTTCTCCTCATCTTCTTGCTTGGATGGCTTGATGGTGTTGATGGAGATCTATATCTTGGTGGAGTTGTAGAGGCTATGGAGGCGGTACGGCGGCAGGGCGCCGCCGTGGAGGCGGTAGATGGGATCAAGATCTTGTATATGGTGTCTTGTATCTATATGGCTTCCTTGGGTCCTCTCTCCTTTATATAGGCCTTGGGGGTGCCCTAGGGTTCCCCCAATACCGTCATATGACTTAGAGAAGGTTCTGGAGCTTTTCTGGGGCGAAATCTCGTCGTTCCCGACCTTTTTGGCAACTATACGGGCGAAGCTATACGATCAAAAATATAGCTCCGGCCGTATAGCATGCTTTAGTATTTTGGCCGCCATTTCTTCATACAAACTCCATTTTGGGTGTTCTTGGGCTCGTTGAGTTCGTATAATCGAGGGCTACAACCCTGTGGTCTTGGATATTTATTTTGAGAGGTTTAAAATTTTACTTTTTCAATCTCTCAAATGGCTAAGTCTGGTCCCTGCAGCTCCTCCATGCTATGCTCTCTTGGTTCCTTTTGCCTTTGTTTTGTCCATAATCATCACCAACACCTACACACATGTCAAAGACAAGAAAGAGGGATAAAATTCTACCTAAACTACTAAATGTTCAAGGCTCATATTGAATTTAACAAAAACAAGTAATCATGCATATTAAGCATAGCAATAGTTAGATGGAGCATGATATGATAGGCAAATGAAACAATTTATATTGCTAAAATGTGTTGTATATCACAGCCATCAACTTCCCCAAGCTAGATCTTGTTTGTCCTCGAGCAAAAGGGATCGATTACTTAATGGATGTGATATTGCTTATCATTGGAAATCGATGCATCGTATCCTTGTTTTTCCTGTGAGCTCAAAGTAAGAGAGCACATAATCATACAAGGCAGTATAAGCTCAGTTATATTTATTACAAACTACTAGAGATTAGTCAAAAACTTCTATGCCCCATGTCAAAGTTAAATCTAGCTTGCAAGTAAACTTGTGATCCTTCTATATGCACTTTATTGTATTTTTATTTGTATAAGGCAAATTGAACACGGTTTAGTTGTCAATAATAAATAGAAATAGAGTTTTCCAATGTTGCCCACTCATGCCATCTATTAAAGTCTCTCAAGTGCAAACTTCGATTGTTGAGATCATAGAAAATATTTTTCTTAGTAACAAGACCATGCTAAAAGAGTGGTATATGTTCAAGCGAGACTATGCAGGCTAGGAAGGACACTCGTGACCATTACCAAGGTTTACCTTTTCGGTATATAATGATTTCTCATAGCGGTCAGAGGAGTATTCCGACTTTTGCTTTTCACGTAGGCCCATGAGAATACCAATGCATACCCAAATATAGCATTTTTGCTACATATGTTGGGCAACTAATAGCCAAACTCCAAGAGCTTCCTCTTTTCGGATTGTTTAAAGGCCAGCGGAGTTGTTAGCATCCCATGTTGTGCGATAGTGGTGCAAGACACACATAAAGCAATATCTCACTTTGATTTCCAAGACAAAATTTTGGCATATGTAATCCCGAAACTTTGAAACATCATTTCTTATTTGACAACTCACTCAGTAAGCATCTATTAAGACCATCATTTCCAACACTATGGGGTCGTGCTACTCCATAACCATTCACTTAAGACAATTCTAAATAGTGACAACTAGCTAGTTTCGAAGAACTTCTTTATTATATTTTTTTTCTTTTCAAAATTTAGAGAACATGGCAATTTATATTTAGAGGATCACAATATTATTAACAAGCTAGATAAAAGTTGAACAAGTTGCATCAAAGCTATGGCTAGTCTCCTATGGGGCCTAACATGAGCAAGTATATCCCTTATATAAATATGAACAAAACCTCACCCAAGCAAGCATTCAAAAACAGAGAGATACACAATAGCATGAAAACTTTTTAAGATAAAGAACTTTGCACAAGATTCTACGCATGCAAAATAATCTCCCCAAGCTAAACTTGAGAAGATAATGAAAACGAAAGAGAAAATGCAGTTATCAAAAGAGAGTATAACGAAGTGGTTACCTCCCCAAGCTTAAGTTAAAGCAAGGGTGACACACTTTACTGTTGAGGTGCTTTTAACCTCTACTTTGATGGACAAAGAACCTTTGCTTCAATGAATGCTTCACGATCCGGTGTAGGCCTTCCTTAAGAACCTGGTAGGAACAAGACTAGAAAGAAGACAAAATATTTTTGTGTTTATGAAGACACGGGTTTATCTCACAAGTGATAAAAAATACAAGTCCCACTGAGTCGGTTCATCAACCTAAGAACCACGCCTAAGTCAACAAACTAGTTCTAGAAGTGGCCTCTCCTAGATTGTGATGAGGTGCAAGTAAAACAGAATATGAGACACGAGTGTGTAGCCCCTATGTGTTTATTTAAAAGAGGTTCGAGTTGGAAGGTTTTACTAGACACTGATTATTGAAACGTTGAATTGAAGCAACCAAGTGGCTCATGCGAGTGTTTGCACGGTTGGTACTACCGTACACGTCGTCACACAAGGTTCAAGTCCCTGCAAAAATAACACAAAAAATAAAAGACAACGGTTTGGTATATGAACGAAGTTCGTTCACCCAACTAATGAAAGAAAACAAAAAGGAAACATGAACTACTAAAGAGAATTACGACTTAAGGAATTTCTGAGATAGAACTTTATTGTTTACATACGTTCGGCTTCTCTAAAACATGGGAGAAGCTCCCAGGTGGTGTTTCGAGGTTTTTAGAAGAAGAAGGAAAAAGAAAGAATGAAATTTTGTGCAATGGTTACCTTCAGTTGGCGTTTGAGGGGTTTTCCCAACTATACGGCCGGAACAATGTGTTCCTGCCGTATAGTTGGTCATTAAACTTACAATACCTTGAACATCGAAGGGTCGATATCTATATGGCTGCAACTATATGGCCGGACCAAAAAGGTCCCGCCGTATAGTTGGTCGTCAAACCCTCTGTACCTGGAAAAGAAATTGTATGAAAGCATCGATATCTATACGACCGGAACTATACAGCCGGAATTTTTATTCCGGTCATATAGTTGGTCGTTAAACTCTTAGTACATATGAAAGAGAAATTGTTGATGGGAAAGATATCTATACGACTCGAGCTATACGGCCGGAATTTTATTCCCGTCGTATAGTTGGTCGTTAAACTCTCTGTATGCATAAAAACATTCTATTTCTTCGTGAATTCTTTTTTATCCTGTAACTTAGTGAAATACCTTGTTTTGACGGTAAAATAACAACTTTAATTTTTGACCAATAAATATATATAATTAAAGGATTCACCTGAAACTGATTTTCTCTTCCTTTTTATCGAGTTTATGCAACACATAATATGGTGACAGTAAATTCTACTTTTTGAAAACTACCACAAGATTACTCTAATAGCAAGACATGCAAAGAAAAAAGTGCCAATGCAACATGAATGCAACTAGACTCAAGACACAAAACTAAGAAAGACGCCTAATGACTTCCGGGTTGCCTCCCGGGAAGCGCTCTCTTTAAAGCCATAAAGCCAGGCTAGGAAGCTCCATACATTACCCACCTGGATCCCAAAGGATATCGACTCGAGGTGAGGTTGTACATACCAGCTCGGAGCATATTGAAGTAGAGTTCGGTCAGAGTCGTACCCGCTTATGGTGCATCGGCATCATGTAGATGAACAAGTTCTAGCTTTCAAGCGAGTGTTGATGCACCAAGCTTGGTGAACATGCCTCCGTGTATAGCTGCAATGAGAGGATTTGAGATTCATATAAAATTCATAAATCTTTACCTTGGTTACCTGTGTAGGGGAACACTTCATAGTGTTCTTCCTTCATAGCAGGAAGTTCAGGACCCTGCATGTTAGTATAGCAAGGTTATATCTCTAGTTCATTATTATTAATGCTCGCCATATGAGTGTCTAGGCACAAGGCCTTCGTAGAACAATTATCAACAGTTTTAGCATCATAAAAATCACTACTAGAGTGAGAGGCATCACAAACAAAAGTTGTAGTGTGACTCTCTTTGTCAACCTCACCTTTTTGTTCCTCCTTTTCATTGACTAGTGTTTTAATAGCAATGATAGAATCAAAAGTAGAAGTTGAAGGTGTGAGCGAGTGATCAATCCGTTCTTCCTCCTCTTCCTTGTGCTCCTTTTCCTCTCCACTTAAATTATTTTCACAAAAGAGGTATATGAGGTATACTAAATTAAAAACTCCATCAAGTGCTTCACTTTCAACATCAATACTTCCTAGTCCAAATACCATTTCAGATGCACCTTTGAAAAGAACGTATTCTAGAACTTCCAAACTAGCATAGGATTTATCTCTATTATAATTTGCTAGAGTAAGATTGTTGGAACACTTACATTGAAAATTAAGGTGGTCATCTGTTATACAAATTGTGCAATAAGATCCATCATTAGCACGCAACCATAATGAATTCCTTTCCAATTAGTCCAACAGTTTCTTTATCAGCTCATGTCTAGCAACCAGGCTTGATGACCTTGAATCCTTTAACTCCTCCAATGCTTGTATTATCTCTTGAACAAAATTTATCTCAAAAGACATGATTAGTAGCAACAATTTTTATAAATTTTTGTTTTTGTAATTTTTTTATTATTTTCAATATAAAAGAAAGCAGTAAGATAATAGCAACAAACGGAAATAAACTATGTGTGAGTAGATAACTGAACACTTTGCTCCCCGGCAACGACGCCAATTTGATGGGGTTGAGTTCCTGCACCAAAACAGGGTTATTGCAGTACTTGCAGCAGCAAATATTTAAAGAGTTTGTCCTGATGAGAGCTCGGCGAACACGACCCTCACAGCCGCGTTTTCAATGCGACCACGTACGCACCCCAACCGGGGTTTGGAAATAGTATATTCTATAAGTTGCTAGGATAAATGAATTTAAGATGTTTTGTAATAACTACTACTAGAACTGGAAGAAAACTAGAACAAAAGTAAAACTAAAAATAGGTGAATGCAATGAGATGAAATATTAATGTTATGATTCCTCAAGTAATGTTGTGTATACCGGTGTGTATGATAAGTGCTTATGGAATAGTTGTTAACTATAATTGTGGCGGTCCCTCATATACTGTTGTCTCCCACCGTTGGCAAGTGGCAACTAGATAACTCAATTGTCCACACCCTCTCTGGACATGGGTCATCCGTAAGAGAATAGTGTATTAAGGTAACAAGACCAATCAAGGTAAACCAGAGCAAAGGCATTAAGTTCTATGGACAACTGTACTCCTAAGCAAGTGTGCTAGTCAAAAGATACCCCGTATGTTATTTTGGGGTCAAGCAATTCACAACACTATACCTATCTATATCATCAGTGATCTTGAGGAAATTAAATCTTAATGGGTGGTGCATCCTAAGATGCTATTGCCTCCACGAATCACTTATAGCAAATAGCCTATTAGTTCTACCCACGGACTTGTTAGGCCCATGTAACGAGTAGAGACTAATGATAGGTTTTGTGACACTCCGTGAATCTCTAGTAAACTCCTCAACAATGGATTGGACGTCTCCAATCACTAGAATATGTTGGGTCCGTAGCATAGAAAACAAAAAAAATCCTATGATGAGAACTATACGCCAAGATCTATCAATTAGATACAGAGCAACGGGTGGACATACATCCATGGAGAACTTACCCTCGAAGACAACGAGTTTTGTTAACAAGTAGGAACTCGTGGTTGATGTAGTCGTACGTTTGCTGATCTCAAGATCGTGTGGAAGTCCGAGCATCGCAAATCAGCAGCGCATCCATCCTCGCACACACGTTCAAGCTACCAGACAACCTCCACCTCCTCTCTCTAGCGGATCAGCAAAAGTAGCAACTCCTTCCAGACGCAAGGCCACCGGGAACATGTATCTTGCTAATCCGAGACCATGGGGGAATATCTAGAGGGGGAGAGAGATCCTTCACGAGGAGGTGTGGTTTGTGAGAGGGGAGAGGGGGGCTTTATATAGGAGGGAGGGAGACCCCTCCCCTCCCATAGCCGGCGCATGAGGGGGGGACTCCTCCCCTCCTTCATTCATGTGGTGAACCTCCACTCACATAAACATGGCCTCCACCCAAAATCCCACTCACATGTATTTAATTTCCACCAAATTAAATGCAACTCTCAATTTAATAAAACTCTTTTATTTATTTTATTCAGAATTTTGTTAATTACTTTAATTAACAAACATTCACATAAAACCCCTTGCAACATTTCAATATCACATGCAGAACCACTTTCTGCAATTTCACCCGAAACAATTCCGGTTTCTATCGAAACAATTCCTGTTTCTATCGAAACATTTCCTGCGCTTTGCAAACCTTTTGTCTGAAACATATGTCCTCCTAAATGGTGTCCGGCAACCCTTAAGTGTGTCACCCTACGGTTCGCGAATAACGCAGACATGATTGAGACTCCTCTCAGATCAATAATCAGAAGCGGGACCTGGAGATCCATACTGACTCCTGCACATTCAACGATGACTTCTATGATCGTGAGAACCTTTAACGCTAGTAATTTAATCCATTTATCTCATGATATAATACATGTCTGAGATTCGATCATCGGTATCCAAATACCTAGTTTGATCTCGTTACCGACATGCACTCTTTTCTCGTTCCCGTGATATAATATTCTAGTGATCACATCACTTGCTTGCAAGCTATCTTAATGTGATATTACTGAGAGGGCCTAGAGTATATCTATGCGTCATCGGGATTGACAAATTCCACTCTTGATCCATGAGCCTCAACATAACACCTTCATAGCACTGAACCCACCTTTATAGTCACCCTGTTACGGTGTGATGTTTGATGTTATCAAGATACTTTTCTGGTGTTAGCAATTAACATGATCTCATGGTCTAAGTACTAAGACTACTTCGTATGATGTTATAGCAATATAACCATAACGACTTGATCGTAATGCTATACTTCGGATGAATGTTCATCACATCATTTCACAAATGTTGTGACCTTGTTATTAACAACATCCAATGTCCATGATCAGGAAACCTTGATCATCTTGTTAATCAACAAGCTAGTCTATAAGAGAGGCATAACTAGGAACCCTTTTTGTTTATTAAACACACATGTATTGACGTTTCTTATCAATACAATTATAGCATGCAAAATAAACATCTATCATATACAAGGAATACATAATAACAACTTTATTATTGCCTCTCAGGGCATATTTCCTTCAGTCTCCACTTGCACTAGAGACAATAATCTAGTTTACATAGTGATAAATCTAACACCCATGGAGTTCTGGTGTTGATCATGTTTTGCCCTAGGGAGTACTTTAGTCAACGGATCTGCTACATTCAGGTCCGTGTGCACTTTACAAATCTTTATATCTCCATCCTTGACATGCTCGTGGATGGAGTGAAACCGGCGCTTAATATGCTTGGAATTCTTGTGAGACCTTGGTTCCTTGGCGTTGGCTATGGCTCCATTGTTGTCACAATAGATCACCATTGGGTCCAACGCACTAGGAACCACACCTAGTTCCGTTATGAACTCCTTCATCCAAATCGCTTCATGTGCCGCTTCTGAAGCAGCAACACATTCCGCCTCCGTCGTTGATCCAGCTACCATGGGTTATTTGGAGCTCCTCCAACTAACTACTGCTCCGTTCAAGAGAAATACGTATCCGGATTGAGACTTAGAGTCATCCGGATCAGTGTCAAAGCTAGCATCGACATAACACTTAGCGACTAGCTCTTCTTCACCTCCGTATACAAGAAACATATCCTTAGTTATTCTCAAGTACTTAAGGATATTCTTGACCGCTATCCAGTGTTCCGAACCTGGATCTGATTGGTACCTACTAGTCAAACTAGTAGCATGTGCCACATCCGGTCTTGTACATAGCATGGCATACATTATAGAGCCTATGGCTGAGGCATAGGGGATCTTATCCATTATCTCTCTTTCTTCCGCTATAGCCGGACTTTGAGTCTTACTCAATGTCTTGCCTTACAACATAGGTAAGAACCCCTTCTTACTTCCGTCCATATTAAACTTCTTTAATATCTTATCAAGGTATGTACTCTACGATAGCCCAATTAGGCATCTTGATCTATCTCTATAGATTTTAATGCCTAATATATATGAAGCTTCACCAAGGTCTTTCATCGAAAATTTGCTGTTTAGATAACTTTTAACACTGTTTAAAAGATCTATATCATTTCCAATCAGTAATATGTCATCCACATATAATATTAGAAATGCCACATTGCTCCCACTCACTTTCTTGTAAATACAAGCCTCTCCATAAGTTTGGACAAATCCAAAAACTCTTTGATCACCTCATCAAAGCGGAGATTCCAACTCCGGGATGCTTGCTTCAGTCCATAGATGGATCGTGAAGCTTTCATACCTTATCAGCATCCTTAGGATCGACAAAACCCTTAGGTTGTATCATATACAACTCTTCTTCAATATTACCATTGAGGAACACAGTTTTGACATCCATCTACCATATTTCATAATCGAAATATGCAGCAATTGCTAACATAATCCTAACCGACTTAAGCATCGCTACGGGAGAGAATGTCTCATCATAGTCAACTCCTTGAATTTTTCGAAACCCCTTTGCGACAAGTCGAGCCTTATAGATGGTCACATTACCATCAGCATCAGTTTTTCTTTTGAAAATCCATTTATTCTCAATGGCCTTTCGATCGTGAGGTAAGTCTACCAAAGTCCAAACCTGGTTTTCGTACATGGATTCCATCTCGGATTTCATGGCTTCTAGCCATTTGTTGGAATCAGGGCTCATCATCGCTTCTTCATACGTCGCAGGGTCATCTATTTCATCAATCATGAAATTCATAACAGGATTGCCGTACAGTTCAGGAGCAGTACGTGTCCTGCTTGACCTGCGAGGTTCGGTAGTGTCCTCTTTCGGAGTTTCATGATCAATATCATTAGCTCTCTCTTCATTAGGTGAAGTCAACTCCGAAACAACTTCTGATGCTGCGCTACTCGCCATTTCAGAAGAGAAGATTCAATAACCTCTTCGAGTTCTACCTTCCGACTACTCACACCTTTCGTGAGAAACTCCTTCTCAAGAAAGGATCCATTCTTGGCAACAAAAACCTTGCCCTCGGATCTGTGATAGAAGGTATACCCAATCGTTTCCTTAGGGTATCCTATGAAGACGCATTTTTCCGCTTTGGGTTCGAGTTTATCTGGTTGAAGTTTCTTCACATAAACATCGCATCCCCAAACTTTAAGAAATGACAGCTTAGGTTTGTTTCCAAACCATAATTCATATGGTGTCTTTTCAACGGATTTAGGTGGTGCCCTATTTAAAGTGAATGCAGCGGTTTCCAGTGCATAACCCCAAAATGACAGTGGCAAGTCAGTCAGAGACATCATAGATCGAACCATATCAAATAAAGTACGATTACGATGTTCTGACACACCATTACGGTGTGGTGTTCCGGCAGGCGTAAGTTGTGAAACTATTCCACAGTCTTTCATATGTGTGCTAAACTCGTAACTAAGATACTCTCCTCCACGGTCGGACCGCAAAAATTTGATCTTTCTGTTACGATGATTTTCCACTTCATTCTAAAATTCTTTGAACTTTTCAAAGGTTTCAGACTTATGTTTCATCAAATAGATATACCTGTACCTACTCAAATCATCCGTGAAAGTAACAAAATAACGATATCCACCTCGCACCGACACACTCATTGGTCCACACACATCAGTATGTATGATTTCCAATAAATCTGTCGCCCGTTCCATTGAACCGGAAAACGGCGTTCTAGTCATATTGCCCATAAGGCATGGCTCACATGTATCAAATGATTCAAAATCAAGTGATTCCAAAAGTCCATTAGAATGGAGTTTCTTCATGCTTTTAATGCCAATATGACCTGGACGGCAGTGCCACATATATGCAGATATATCATTATCAAGTTTAATCCTTTTAGCATCAACATTATGAATATGTGTAATACTACTATCAAGATCCAACAGAAATAAACCATTCAACACAGGTGCATGACCATAAAAGATATTATTCATATAAATCGAACAACCATTGTTTTCAGACTTAAACGAATAACCACTTTGCATCAAACACGATCCGGATACAATGTTCATGCTTAGTGCAGGCACCAAATAACAATTATTTAGGTTTATAACTAATCCCGATGGCATATGGAGAGGCAGCGTTCCGATGGCGATCACATCAACTCTTGATCCATTGCCAACCCGCATCGTGACCTCATCCCTTGCTAGTTGTCGCTTGTTCCGCAGCCCCTGAACCGAGTTACATATATTAGCAACTGATCCCGTATCAACTACCCAGGTGCTACTGCGAGTACTAGTCAAGTACACATCAATAACATGTATATCACATATACCTTTGTTTGCCTTGTCGGCCTTCTTGTTTGCTAAATACTTGGGGTAGTTGCGCTTCCAATGGCCAGTCCCCTTGCAATAGTAACACTAGGTGTCAGACTTAGGGACAGCTCGGGGTTTCTTTTTAGGTGCGGCAACAGATTTGCCGCCCTTATTTCCCTTCTGCTTGCCTTTCTTGTCCTTCTTGAAACTGGTGGTCTTATTGATCATCGACACTTGATGTTCTTTCCTAATCTCCACTTATGCAGTCTTAAGCATTAACAGAAGCTTGGGAAGAGACTTCTTCATGCCCTGCATATTATATTTCATCACGAAGCTCTTGTAGCTAGGTGGAAGAGATTGGAGAACACGGTGTATGCCTAAATCAATGGGAATCGTTATTCCCAAGGACACGAGCTTATCGGCGTACCCAGACATTTTGAGTACGTGCTCACTAACGGAGTTGTTCTCCTCCATCATGCAGCTAAAGAACTTTTCAGAAGCATTATAACTCTCTACGACAACATGGGTATCGAAACTCATTTTCAATTCTCCCATGGTATCAAAGGCATTGCCATTTTCGAAACGTTTTTGAAGTTCTGTCTCTAGCCCATATAGTATGCCACAATGAACTAAGTTGTGGTCCTCCTGACGAGTTATATAGACATTCTTTTCCTCGTCAGGGGCATCAGGAGCTGGTGGGGGGCCTAGCGGCGCCTCTAGCACATATTGCTTTTGTGCAGCAGTGAGGAGAATCCTCAAATTCATAGCCCAGTTGGTGAAGTTGCTACCATTCGCAGCAAGCTTCTCTTTCTCCATGAACACATTGAAATTAAAAGCAGGTGGTGCCATCTACAACATAATTTGTAAAGTATATTTAGACTAAGTTTATGATAGATTGAGTTCAACTAATCCAAATTACTAATGAACTCCCACTCAAAAACGACATCCCTCGTGTCCTTTTGGGTGATTACATGAACCAAATCCACTACACCAAGTCTGATCATCACGTGAGTCGGTGTAGCTTCAAAGGCGAGCATCTATATGGGCATCATATCAACTATATGACTCATGCTTAACCTTTCGGTCCATGTTCCGAGGCCATGTCTGTACATGCTAGGCTCGCTAAGTAAGAACCTTAGTATTCGCGTGTGTAAAACTGTCTTACACCCGTTGTATGAAAGCATATAGTCGAAAACACCCGATCATCACATGATGCCTCAAAACACGATCCACAAAACGGTGCATACTTAAGGAAGAACACATTTTATCTTGATATCTAAATGAGGGATCATCTTATAATGCTACCAAAAACGCCAAACTAGCAATATAAGATGCTAACATCTAATGTGTGAAGTGAGATAATACGGTCCATGCATTTGATCTCTATCATTTGCATCGTGGTATGATCTCTATCATTCCTTTGTGTGTAAGGCCAAGGTCTATGGAACTTACACGTTAAGTGAGTTGTAAGAGTATCTATCATACATCTACTTACAACAATACCATATCAAGACACTAGCCTAGCAACGATCTAAACTAGATGCCTCTAATTTATCAATTGCAAGTTTTACGTGGCTTAGGGCTTTCGGAGAAAGAACCGGTCTTACCTACGAACATGAACCACAACGAGGATAACCAAGTTATTAGCAACTCGTTGTAAATCAGATATTGACTATAGTAGGAGAGACAAACACCCGCTAGCCACTTATGCAAAACTAGTTGCATGTCAGTCGTGGAACCGGTCTCATGTACGATAACATGTAAGGTTGGTCTGGGCCGCTTCATCCCACTATGCCACCAATATCCAAAATACATAGAAGATGCAATAACATGATCATCATCGCCCACATATAAACATATGTGTACTACCCATGCAAAGCACCTACGCATAGATCAGGCTCTGATACCACTGTTGGGTCCGCAGCATAGAAAAAAAATCCTACGATGAGAACTATACGCCAAGATCTATCTACTAGATACAAAGCAACGGGTGTACATACATCCATGGAGAACTTACCCTCGAAGACAACGCGTTTTGTTAACGAGTAGGAACTTGTGGTTGATGTAGTCGTACGCTTGCCGATCTCAAGATCATGTGGAAGTCCGAGCGCCGCAAATCAGCAACGCATCCGTCCTCGCACACACGTTCAAGCTACTGGACAACCTCCACCTCCTTGCTCCAGCGGATCAGCGGAAGCAGCAACTCCTTCCAGACGCAAGGCCACCGGGAACATGTATCTCGCTAATCCGAGACCATGGGGGAATATCTAGAGGGGGAGAGAGATCCTTCATGAGGAGGTGTGGTTTGTGAGAGGGGAGAGGGGGGATTTATATAGGAGGGAGGGAGACCCCTCCCCTCCCATAGCCGGCGCATCAGGGGGGGACTCCTCCCTCCTTCATTCATGTGGTGAACCTCCACTCACATAAACATGGCCTCCGCCCAAAATCCCACTCATATGTATTTAATTTCCACCAAATTAAATGAAACTCTCAATTTAATAAAACTCTTTTATTTATTTTATTAAGAATTTTGTTAATTACTTTAATTAACAAACATTCACATAAAACCCCTTGCAACATTTCAATATCACATGCAGAACCACTTTCTGCAATTTCACCCAAAACAATTCCTGCGCTTTGCAAACCTTTTGTCTGAAACATATGTGCTCCTAAATGGTGTCCGGCAACCCTTAAGTGTGTCACCCTATGGTTCGCGAATAATGCAGACATGATTGAGACTCCTCTCAGATCAATAATCAGAAGCAGGACCTGGAGATCCATACTGACTCCTGCACATTCAACGATGACTTCTGTGATCATGAGAACCTTTAACGCTAGTAATTTAATCCCTTTGTCTCATGATATAATACATGTCCGAGATTCGATCATCGGTATCCAAATACCTAGTTTGATCTCATTATCGACATGCACTCTTTTCTCGTTCTCGTGATATAACATTCTAGTGATCACATCACTTGCTTGCAAGCTATCTTAATGTGATATTACCGAGAGGGCCTAGAGTATATCTATCCGTCATCGGGATTGACAAATTCCACTCTTGATCCATGAGCCTCAACATAACACCTTCATAGCACTGAACCCACCTTTATAGTCACCCTGTTACGGTGTGATGTTTGATGTTATCAAGATACTTTTCTGGTGTTAGCAATTAACATGATCTCATGGTCTAAGTACTAAGACTACTTCGTATGATGTTATAGCAATATAAACATAATGACTTGATCGTAATGCTATACTTCGGATAAATGTTCATCACATCATTTCACAAATGTTGTGACCTTGTTATTAACAACATCCAATGTCCATGATCAGGAAACCTTGATCATCTTGTTAATCAACAAGCTAGTCTATAAGAGAGGCATAACTAGGAACCCTTTTTGTTTATTAAACACACATGTATTAACGCTTCCTATCAATACAATTATAGCATGCAAAATAAACATCTATCATATACAAGGAATACATAATAACAACTTTATTATTGCCTCTCAAGGCATATTTCCTTCAGAATAATATCATGAATAGAACAATGTAAAGAGAAAGCACAAAAATATTAAGTAACAAGAACACACCACACTTCAATTACTCAAATCATCATAACATTAATAAAAGGGGGTTCAAGCCATGTTACAACCCATCACGAAGATCATGATGGGGAAGGATGAAGGAGTAGCGGCGATGGAGATGGTGATGACGACATGGTGATGGTGGCGTCGGTGTGGTGATGGCGGCGTCCTCCTTCTCCTCCTCTTCTTTCTTGGATGGCCTCATGGTGTTGATGGAGATTTAGATCTTGGTGGAGCTGTAGAGGCTATGGAGGCGACACGGCGGCAGGGCGCCGCCGTGGAGGCGTGATGACCCACAAGTATAGGAGGTATATCGCAGTATTTTCAATAAGTAAGAGTGTCGAACCCAACAAGGAGCAGAAGGTGTTGACGAGTGGCTTGGAGCAGGAATTCTCTGTAAATACTTAGCAAACGGATTTTAGGGGGTTTTGATAATGCAGATAAATAAAGTACGAGTAAATAAAAGATAATGATAATAAATGCAGCAAGTGGCCCAATCCTTTATTTAGCAAAGGACAAGCCGGTTGTATTACTTAAGATGACCAAACGTTCTCGAGGACACACGGGAATATCGTCAAGTGCTTTCGCTTCATATAGTTGATTAATCTTCTTTAGTTTGATAAGTGTTGTGTGGGTGAACCTGTGCTAATTACTGACCTTCCTAGGACTAATGCATACTTGAGATTAAACCCCTACAAACATCCGTAAGTACAAGAAAGTAACTAAGATAAAAACCCAACCACAACTTTAAATTCTGAGATCCTACACTCCCTTGTGCAAAGGTTTCCTAACGAGGGTTTAGGTTTCTGTCACTCCGGCAACCCCTACGATTAGTAGCCAAATACACAATGAACTCCCCTAGGCCCATAAAGGTGAAGTGTCATGTAGTCGATGTTCACATGACACCACTAGAAGAATAACACCACAGCTTAAATAACAAACTGTTGAATCTTTCTCAACACAATTCCACTACTAACAAGATGACTTCTCCCATGTCCTCAAGAACTAAACGAACTACTCACAAGGCATCATATGGATCAAGATCAGAGATGAAATAATGATAAGTAACAATCTAAACATAACAATAATTCAATGGTTCCACTCAATAGCATCAACTACAACAAGTAATCAACACCGGGAAAGTTTCCCCTAAGAACTATGCAAGATTCAACCCAATTGTTACAGCGGTATGAAGTGGTGATGATGGTGCTAGTGGAGATGATGATGGAGATGATGATGATGATCCCGATGAACTCCATCTTGATGGTGGTGTTGATGGCGACGATCTCCCTCTCCGAGAAGGAATTTCCCTGGCAGATTTCTGCCTGCCGAAGAGCTCTTTCTCTCTGCAGTTTTCCGCCCTGTAGAGGCAGCGGATTCTTTCTGTGGTCGCTCCCCGAGGCTTGGGGTTTCGTGGGGATAATATACGCCAAAGAGGAGAGCTGGAGGTGGGCCAGGGTGGCCCCACCACCTGGTGGCGCAGCTAGGGGTGGCCCGCGCCAGGGGGTGGTGTGGGCCCCCTGTGGCCCAACTCCGCTCCCCCTTCTGGCATCCTTCGTCTTCTGGAAAAATAGGATTTTCCATGTATTTTCTGGAATTTTCTGATCTTCGCGAATTTCGCCTCCAAACAGTGCATTTTCCATCAGAATCCTGACTTCAGCGGTCCATCCTCCAAAAGTCATCAACCATGCAAAAACAGATGAAATAACATCAGTATCATCTCTTAATATGAAATATATCAATGAATAACAGTAAATTATGATATAGAATAGTGATGCAAAATGGACGTATCAACTCCCCCCAAGCTTAGACTTCGCTTGTCCCTAAGCGAAAACTGAGCTCAATAAACATGACCTCAGGTTTATGGAGTGAAGAGTCAATAAATGAATACGGACAAGAAGCATCACATTCATCAATGCATAAATCATAATAGAAGACAACTCACTATTATATAACTTAACTTGCAATAAGTAAAGGAAACACAATAAAGATACATAAAGTAAATCATAATTGGTAATGGCAAACTTTGCTCTTGGTCAAAGGATAGTTAACAATTTGAAGGAGTTCAATCATAAAGGGATTTTCAATGATAGCTTTCAAAGTAATATTCACTAAGATAAGAGCAGTGTGTAAAACAAGGAACATAAGAAACATGATTGAATAAATCATCATATGAATGAATGAAACACAACAACTCAAAATACTTGCTGAGATAGAAAGGAATAGGTTTACTGCCTCAACTAGAAAGTAAAAGATAGGCCCTTCGTAGAGGGAAGCAGGGATCTCGAGTTTCATAAAGAGCTTCCAAAAATTATGGTACTTATTAGCTTTTAGCTCTCATTGCCCCTATCATAAGCATCTTTAGGTGATTAAGGTTAAAGTGAACAAACTATGGAGTATATGCTTGAGAAAGTATAAGTTGGCAATCTCATGTCCCTTGAATACGAGGGTCGCTCCTCATTCTAATCAAGTTTAGTTACCGGTAAGTTCTTGTCATAGTAAGTACATGTGTATCATAGAGAACCGCCAACGGGGTACCCCTTGCACATGATATAGGAGCTATCCCATAATCAAAATGACAAGGCAAGCAGACAATGAGCATCTCAGCAATCTTCTTATTTACCATGGGAAAATGGTGCTTTTTTCTCTCTTTCCTCTTTTCCCATCTTTTTCCCCCTTTTCTCAATCTCTATCTCTTTTTTTATAAGAAGAATGCTTCATAGATTGCTCACTATGGTGATGCTGCAAGTTTCCACCATGATTAGGCATGGCTTAGGCTAGCGGCCCAGGCGTTTCTCTAACACACATACATAACTCCATGGAATTACAAGCTCCCCCTTTAATTTCACACTAACGACATCCATAAACAAAAGAGCATGATATCAACTAGGTACAATGTGCAAGTGCAATGTTGAAAGCATTCCCCATGACAGCATGGTTCTGCTAATCCCCAATGTATAAGTGCAAGCATATACAACATAGATGACACAATGGTTCAAGTTTATTAGGTGAAAGAAAAGTAAAGTGTGCCTTCAAGTTCGTGAGAGCTTTAATCACTAATTTTCACATAACAAGTTTAATTCAGAAGGTAGATAAAAACATGAATTTACTTGGAATAGCAATAGTGCTAATAGGTAGGTATGGTGGACACAAATGGCATAGGTTTTGGTTTAAGGATTGGATGCACGAGAAGCATTCCCTCTCAGTACAGATTTTAGGCTAGCAAGGCTGGGTAGCAAGCATAAGAGTTGAAGGAAACAAACAAACATACAAGTGATAAAAACAAACATGCAATCTTCCTTGGAAGCACAAAAGATCTTAACTAGAGAATACTAAGCTTATGAGCAAATCAAGAAAGATGATGAAATTAGGTTTCTTAAGAGTACTTTTATCTTTTTCGTTCAATTCTCATAACAGTGTTGCTACTGACCGAGCCAGGTTTGCCAAAACCAACTAAATCTACTTAATGATCCCAAAGTGATACCAATACTAACAACAAGATCAATCATATAACAGAAATTGAAAAATAAAATAAGATATGCAAAAGAGTAAACGATAGAACTTCTCATTAATATTCCATAACAGCAACTCACACCAAGGGATACATAGATAACTAACTAGAGGGGGACACTTCCATAATGCAAACCATCCTACATGATAACTTCTCAATTCATGATATGGCTCTACTAAAAAGGTAAAAAGATAAAAGATAGTGATGTGATACCGCGACACTCCCCCAAGCTTGAAACAAACCAAGGGGATGCCAAAACCTGATGACGAATTAATCCTTTGGTGGTGGTGGTGTTCTCTCGTCATCGCCTGACTTCTAAGGTAAGGGTTCCCCATCAACAAAAGACATCCTGGTCTCCAACATCCTGAAACTAGCAGCAGCACTTATGTGTTTAAAGATAACCTCATACTCACAGTTTTGATTTTGCACGTTGTAGAGCTGCGCTTGTAGTTGGTTGGTTGTTCGGTGGAGTGAGAAAATTTCATCCTTAAGCTCAGCGGTCTCCTTCTGGTGCTTGGTGATGAGTTCGGAACTAATCTTATGGATGATATCCACTTCACGTTACGCCATCTTCTTGCACTTAAAGACTTCCTGCTCCGGTGCTTCCATCCTGTCCCCCAGACTACCTTCACCTTTAGGGCCCAGAACGTCTTTTATCTGTATCTTCCCATCCTCGAGAAACAACTCCTTGGGATGAATCTTCAACTCTTGCATGTAAGGGTTGATGACGTCCGCAGAGGAATCTTCCTTGGCTAATCCAGAGGAGGATATTGTGGCTCCAAAACTGAGACTCTACCTGCCAGAAACAGATTGAAACAAAAACATACGAGAACATGATATACGAACCTCGGGGGATCCGGGGGATTATATATTACGAAGTTTTACAACAAAAGGAAGGTACTGGGAGAAAACGGGTCGGAGACAGGCTCCGGGGCAGCCACACCCTTGGTGGCGTGGCCAGGTGGGCCCATGCCACGGGGTGGTGTGAGCTGCCCGGGATCCGTTTCCATCCCTCTTTCGACTCATTGCTTTCCATGTTAGATAAAAACTGCAAAAATATAAATTGAGAGATTTTTCACGGACCTTTTCTTACCAGAACTGTTACCTATTCGAAAACGGGCTCTGTAAGTCTCTGAAGTTGGTCTTGGATAAATTCTTCTGGAATCACCGCTTGAATAACATCAATTGATACAATGGTTAGTGTGTCCATATTCTACATATTTAGTGACAAAGTCTTTCACATTTGCTATTACAGGTTCATCCACTTGTTCATCAGGGTCTACAGCTTTATTTGTACTTTCATTAACCAAACTAGTTATCATAGAATGTTCATTTATCTTAACTAGGAAAGGCATTTTCTCAATGTAAGGTTCAGGTAAAACATGATTAGCAGTATAAACTTCAGTATTTCTTGCAGGAACACTATTAACAATATCTTTATATGGCTCATGATACTTATTCCATTTCTTTTTAGTAATTTCAATATAGGAAGCAAAAGCCTTAAAATAAGTTGCAATAGCTTGAGAGTCTAGACCATAAGCATTACTAATATTACGAAAGTCATCAGTTCCCATAAAAGATTTAATGCATTCATAATCATAATTTATAACTGACTTTCTTCCTTTATCATTCTCCCATGCTTCAGCATTGTCTTGAATATGGTCTAGAAGATCCCATTTAGTTTCTCTTCCATGCGTGTAAATGATCCAGCACAAGAAGCATCCAATAGATCCTTATCATGAAGATAAAGCCTTGCATAAAAGTTATTGATAATAATATTGTTGGGGAGCTCATGAATAGGACATTTGAGCATTAGTAACTTCAATCTCCCCCAATCTTGAGTTGTACTCTCTCCATCAAGAGGCCAAAAGTTGTATATTTGATTCCGATCTTTATGAATCTCACTAGGAGGATAAAATTTTGAATAAAAGAGAGGTATTACTTCCTCCCATTCAAGAGCTCGACCATTCTTCAACAGCTTGTACCATTCTTCAGCTCTTCCTTTAAGTGATAATGAGAATAACTTCTTCTTGACTTGATCTGTTGTAATACCTACACACTTGAACAACCCGCATAATTCGTGTATAAAGAGCAAATGATCACCGGGATGGACAGTTCCATCTCCAAAATAGTAGTTATCCATAACATGATCAATAATTCTTGTAGGTATTTTAAAAGTATCATTTTCAGCAGGTGCAGGTTCATCTACTACCTTAGCAGTGGTAGTAGCATTACGAAATAAGAAACTAAGTGAATTATCCATATTGAAATAAAGTAACTAACAAAAGTAAACAATACTCACAGTAGAAGTTTCCTTTACCAGTTCCACTCTCCAATAGCGCTTCACTCCCCGGCAATGGTGCCAGAAAATAGTCTTGATGACCCACAAGTATAGGGGGTGTATCGCAGTATTTTCGATAAGTAAGAGTGTCAAACCCAACGAGGAGCAGAAGGTGTTGACAAGTGGCTTGGAGTAGGAATTCTCTATAAATACTTAACAAACGGATTTTTAGGGTTTTTTGATAATGCAGATAAATAAAGTACGAGTAAATAAAAGACAATGATAATAAATGCAGCAACTGGTCCAATCCTTTCTTTAGCAAAGGACAAGTAGGTTGTATTATTTAAGATGACCAAACATTCTCGAGGACACACGGTAATATCGTCAAGTGCTTTCGCTTCATATAGTTGATTAATCTTCTTTAGTTTGATAAGTGTTGTGTGGGTGAACCTGTGCTAATGTACTGACCTTCCTAGGACTAATACATACTTGTGATTAAACCCCTTGCAAACGAGTAGAGACTAATGATAAGTTTTGTGACACGCCGTGAATCCCTAGTAAACTCCTCAACAATGGATTGGATGTCTCCAATCACTAGAATAATATCATGAATAGAACAATGTAAAGAGAAAGCACACACATATTAATTAACAACAACACACCACACTTCAATTACTCAAATCATCGTAACATTAATAAAAGGGGGTTCAAGCCATGTTACAACCCATCACGAAGATCATGATGGGGAAGGATGAAGGAGTAGCAGCAATGGAGATGGTGATGGTGATGATGGCGCGGTGATGGTGGTGTCGGCGTGGTGATGGCGGTGTCCTCCTTCTCCTCCTCTTCTTGCTTGGATGGCTTGATGGTGTTGATGGAGATCTAGATCTTGGTGGAGCTATAGAGGCTATGGAGGCGGCACGGCGGCAGGGCGCCACCATGGAGGCGGTAGATGGGATCTAGATCTTGTATATGGTGTCTTGTGTATATATGGCTTCCTTGGGTCCTCCCTCCTTTATATAGGCCTTGGGGGTGCCCTAGGGTTCCCCCAATACCGTCATATGACTTAGGGAAGGTTCTGGAGCTTTTCTAGGGCAAAATCCCGTCGTTTTCGACCTTTTTGGCAACTATACGGACGGAGCTATACGACCAAAAATATAGCTCCGGTCGTATAGCATGCTTTAGTATTTTGGCCGCCATTTCTTCATCGAACTCCGTTTTGGGTGTTCTTGGGATCGTTGAGTTTGTATCATCAAGGGATACAACCCTGTGGTCTTGGATCTTTATTTTGAGAAGTTGGAAAAAATCACTTTTTCAACCTCTCAAATGGCTAAGTCTGGTCCCTGCAGCTCCTCCATACTATGCTCTCTTGGTTCCTTTTGCCTTTGTTTTGTCCATAATCATCATCAACACCTACACACATGTCAAAGACAAGGAAGAGGGATAAAATTCTACCTAAACTACTAAATGTTCAAGGCTCATATTGAATTTAACAAAAACAAGTAATCATGCATATTAAGCATAGCAATAGTTAGATGGAGCATGATATAATAGGCAAATGACACAATTTATATTGCTAAAAAGTGTTGTATATCATAACCCTGTGAGCAGGATATGAAGCAATAATCTATTCTTATCATTAGAAAAGGTCTTCAGCTTAGCATCATAAGCTAGGGGAAGTTCCATCTTATTAAGTAACAAAGAAATAGTTAATCCTATAAAAGCCCACATTTTCACTTGATCACATGCACCAGAGAAGATCTACACCATTGAAACTTGGACATGAGGTCCCACTTGCAAGCAGCATACACATCACATGCACTGGGATGTGATGTCAACGTAGTAGAGAGAGCAACTGCCATTTAAGGTAACACATCCATAGCACAACCACATGGAAAACCAGAGCACATCTATCATCTCATTATCATTATAAGAACACCACCGGTCTTGTTAGAACACAACCAAGATCTTCATAGTAATTCCATCTCATCACCCAAACTTCCACTACATTGTCATGGACACCACCTTCTTGTCCCTAATCTATCCATACAAATCACCAACCAATATCACATGGATTTCTAGACCAAGATCTAGTACAAGAAGCACCAAGAAAAGAAGGACATGATCATAAGCTAGCTCAAGAGGAGGAGCAGTCCAGTAGCTAAGAAGAAAGAATCTAAGATCCACAATAGATCAAGGTGGAATAGTTCAAGCCTAAGAGCAAGAAGATCTAGCTAATCAAAAGTAGACATAATCCCAACACAAGTCATCTGTCGACTCTACAGTAGCAGGTTGTATTTAACAACCCAAATTCTAGCCATTACTTTTATCATCTTAGCTAGGAAGGGTTGGTAGAGACGTTGCTCTCAAAATAGCACAAGTGGTGTGTAGGTTCATCCTTGAGCAATTTAGAAGATTACTTCGTAGCATATGTTCTTACCAAAGAATGGGCCTCAGCCTGTGCATCCTTGGAAAATTTCAAGTTAGTTGTAACACAACAACAAGTTATGCTACCTAGCTACTAATGTGCAGATTCTAGGATGGAGGCACCACAACAGCAGCCAAGGTAGCATATTCCACTAGAGACAGACACAACACCAACTGAATCATGCAACAAAGACCAGTGATGAGTGCATATTTGCATCATGTTTTACACTATTATTGTGCATTGTAGATATAGGATCTTGGTATCTTATAGCGCTCGCGCACACATTTTATGTCTGTTTTCACAAGGATCGGGACAGATGATGGATCCAATGGGCACAATTCTTGGAGCAGTTGTACTGAGGAGAAAAGGTGTAAAAAATGACATAAATCGCTTATTTGGGAAATATTAATAATACCAGAAGAAAACCTGAAGCGATCAAAGGAGACAGACGGTTTATTGACCAACTATACGATCAGAATAAATTTTCCAACCGTATAGTTCTGGTCGTATAGTTGGCGCCACCACCGCCTCCTCAAATAGTTTCACCCCGTGCAACTGAATCAGAGAGACAACATACAGAACACCTAGAAATCACCGAAACCTCACCTTCGGAAGGCATCTAGAGGGGGAACTCATCCACCGGGGATCCATCTTCGCCCTGCGCAGATCCGAGAGGCTAAGGCATCGATCTTCATCATCCACCGTTGTATCACCACCATCTCCATCCATCCCATCTACATCTTTTCTAGATCTTGTTGTAATTTCCATACTCGTTGTGGATTTATACAAGTACTATTCATCTAGGATAGATTCCATTGTTATTGCCATGATGTTGATTGCCTCCATGTCTGAGTAGATCATAGTTCTTGGGGAGATGGAGAAACCCTAGTATGAGATTGAAATAAGATAAAGTTTATTATGATATTCATCACTATGACCATGTGTTAGATTGTCTTCATCTTGATGTTGAGAGAAGTCGACCTCTCCATATTTGCCTCTCGTGAGGACTTGATGGAGGGAAGTACTTGTTGGTAGACGGAGGTGTGCTAGCACTTACAGTGACTATAAAGCTGTTGGCACTCCTTACGTATCAACTTGGGAAACCGAGGAAACTCACGAAACACTATCCATGCCATGGGATACGTCCCTTAATAGCATAGTAATTCAACTGATGTCGATTGCTGACTGATGTGGTTATGAGGATGATGTGAGCAGCGGTTGCTGCCTATTTGTCCAAATACGGAGTTCCTCCCACACATACATAGTTGAGAATGTTCATGATAATAATCTTTATCTTAGCTCCTTATAATGCTAGTGGTGTATCCGTTACTCCTTGAGAATGCTTTTCCCCTATTGCAGCTCCAATCTCTCTTACATACGCGATACTTACTTTCTGTATTCAGTTGTTTTACTTTACTGTTGCTCTTATACTTAAAACCCAAAACCCCCTTTTTACAAAATACTCTTATTTTATCTTGTCACTTAGAACTTTATTTCACATTTCTATTGTAATATTTATTTCAAGAGTTATTAGACTTCAGACTCCTGCTCCCTGTGGGACTGATATCTTTATTTTGAAACTAGCTACAAACGATCTGTGCACTTGCTGTCATCAAGCTATTTTCTAGCTCCGTTGCCAGGGAGCTAAGCATTGCAGGTCTTTTAGTTTTTGCTTATTTATTTTTGTATTGCTAAGTCTTGTTTTGAGTTACAGGTTTCCACCAACATGATGGAGTTTGAGCATATGACTAGTGCTAACCCACCCAACCACTTTGGGAAGCCCTATGATATTTATAAAAGAGACAACTCCAATGAGAAGACAAGGGGGGTTGAAATAAATCCTCTACTACTCGGTATTCTACACAAGAAGCAATTTACTGGAGATGAAGAAGATCCTAATCCATATGAGCATATTGCATGTTTCAAAGATATATATGGCACTTTTCAGTTGACGGGATATACTGCTGACTAGGTAAGGGTTAAACTTTTTAGTCATACTTTGACTAGTACAGCTCTCTCATGGTATACATCTCTACCCCCTGAAGCCACTACTACTTTGGATAATCTAGCATGTGAATTTCTAGCAAAATATTATCCATTATCAAAATCCTTTGGAATCAGGCGTCTTATAATGACTTGGAGGAACCGTTCTAATGAAGGACTAGTAAGAGCTTATATCAGATTTAAAGATTTACTACGTCTATGTCCTCATCATGATTTGCCTAAATGGTATTTATTGCATATCTTTTATGGCAGTTTAATTGAACCTAATAAAATTGAACTAGACTCTTTCGTGGAAGGAGCCTTTATGAATCTTCCTATAACTAAAGTTTGGGATTTACTTAATAGAATTCGCGATCATAGAGTCTCATGGAATTTTGGTCTAGGAAGTGAAGGAGGCATAGAAATAAAACATGATTGTATTCATGACTATAATAAAAAGGGCCATGTTAAAGAATTATCTAAAGAACTTTATCTAGATTCAGATCTTGTGTTGCAAGTTGTTAAGGCTTTTACAGAACATATCAAAGCTCCGAAAGAGGGTGTGGTCAAATATGATCCACCACCCGAACCTGAGAAGCAAAGAGAAGTTAAGGCAACACTGGCCTCCCTAGAACTAATACATGAGATGCCTTTCCCTAACACTGCAAAAAAGCATATTCTTGAATATGAACAGATCAAAGCAGTGTAGAGAAGAAGG
Organism: Avena sativa; assembly: GCA_916181665.1. Taxonomy (NCBI): domain Eukaryota; kingdom Viridiplantae; phylum Streptophyta; class Magnoliopsida; order Poales; family Poaceae; genus Avena; species Avena sativa. The sequence goes on along the minus strand of OV702288.1, from coordinate 617,236,324 downwards.
AAGAAGAAAGTATGCCAGAAGTCGTGGAACATCTGGAAGAGACCAAATATGAAGAGGTAACCAAGGAATCAATTATGGCTATGTACGCACATTGTAACATAGTTGAACTTGATGAAGATACTTCCGTATTGGTTTAAGGTAAAACAAAGGTAAAAGATGTGGGTAAGCCTATTATTCCCTGCATATTTAAAGAAACCTCACATTATGGTTTATATGATCTTGGCACCAAAGTTAATGTTATATCTTATGAATTCTATTTAGAAATAAAAGAAGAAATAGAACCGTCTACAATTGAAAATACGGATATGACAATTATGCTAGCCAATAAAAATCTTAGAATTCCAATGGGAGTAGTTGAAGATGCAACTGTCACAATTGGCAACACAAACTTTCCTATCGATTTTGTAGTTGTTGATATGACAGCTGACACTCTTTGCCCGATTATATTTGCAAGAAACTTTTTGAGTGATATAGGTGCCTATGTTGATTTCAAAAAGTAGATTTTGTCTCTTAATCTTGGGGGAGCGGAAAAGGAGTTCCACTTTTCCAAATTTAAAGACATGCCTCCACAAATACAAGAAGAAGAGGAAGAGAATACTATTGAGGAAATGGCAGCTCTCTCCTTTAGTAATCAAGAACAAGAAATAAATGAAGACTCAAATTATGAAGAAATAGTTATGAAGGACAAGTCCCTAGAAGAAATAGAAGATGAATTTGATTCACTTCCCGTTATGGGACCTCCAACTGATGAGGCTTTTGAAGAGCCAGAAAAGAGAGGGGGCGAGGAATTACCACCCCCAGAGTTGAAGACTCTACTAGATAACCTTAAATATAGGTTTTTAGATGATACAAATAAATTTCCTGTTATTATTAGTGCTAAACTTTCAGGAAAAGAAGAAGAACTCATGAAAATACTTAAGGAGGATCACAAGGCCTTTGGGTACTCAATGGATGATTTGAAGGGCATTAGTCCCATGATAACCGTCCATCGAATATTCATGGAAGAAGGTGTTAAACCAGTTGCGGAATTTAATAGAAGATTGAAGCTTGAAATTAAGGAAGTGGTAAGAAAAGAAATTGTACGCCTACTGGAAGCATGTATAATCTATCCTGTTAAAGAAAGTGAATGGGTAAGTCCTGTTCATTGTGTCCCTAAGAAGGGCAGTTTTACTGTTGTTCCTAATGAAAACAATGAATTGATACCTACTAGAAGTATTATTGGGCACAGGATGTGCATGGAATTCAGGAAATAAAACAAAGAAACTAGGAAAGATCACTATCCTTTACCGTTCATAGATCAAACTTTAGAAAGGTTAGCAAACCATACTCATTTTTGCTACTTGGACGGATACTCCGGTTTTTCTCAAATAGCTGTTCATCCGAATGACCAACTTAAAACAACTTTCATTAGTCCTTATGGTTTACATGCTTACCGACGTATGCCTTTTGGTTTATGTAATGCTCCAGCTACTTTTCAAAGATGCATGACTGCTATTTTTGCGGATTTTATAGAACTGATAATGGAAGTATTTATGGATGACTTTTCTGTCTATGGAATTTCGTTTACTAGTTGCTTGGATAATCTCAAAAGAGTTTTGCAGCATTGCGAAGAAACCAATCTTGTTCTAAACCAGGAGAAGTGTCATTTTATGGTCAAAGAAGGTATAGTCCTTGGACACAAGGTATCAGGTAAGGGAATTGAAGTGGATAGAGCTAAGGTTGAGGCAATAGAGAGAATGCCACAACCTAGGGATATTAAAGGTATAATAAGTTTCCTTGGTCATGTGGGTTTTTATAGAAGGTTTATTAAAAATTTCTCTGGAATATCTAAACCTTTGACTAACCTCCTACAAAAGGGAGTAAGATTTAATTTTGATGATAAATGCCTTGAAGCCTTTGATAAACTCAAAAATGCTTTATCCTATGCTCCTATCATTAAACCACCTATCTAGGATACAACCTTTGACTTAATATGTGAAGCTAGTGATGATGTTGTAGGAGTAACTCTGGGACAATACATTCGTCGCAGATTTAATATTATACATCATGATAGTAGAACTCTTAATGGTGCTCAAAAGAATTACCCTAAGGAAGAAAGGGAACTTTTTGCTATATTTTTCTCTTGTGATAAATTTCGTTCCTATATAGTTGATGCAAAAGTAAGAGTTCATACAGATCGTGATGGTTTAAAAGAACTCCTTGAGAGGACCATAATCCAAGACTGATCTGTTGGATTCTTTCACTTCAAGAATTTGAGTTGCAGATTATGCAGAGGCAAGAAATAAAAATGTTGGATGCAGTGTCCATGTTTGCCCAGTGATGGCCCAAAATATATCGAGCTCGTTGGGGAACCCCAAGAGGAAGGTATGATGAGCACAGCAGCAAGTTTTCCCTTAGTACGAAACCAAGGTTATCAATCCAGTAGGAGCAAGGAAACACCCCAAAGGTGTAGCTAGCTAAACGATGGCAGGGCGCACTACCGGTGCCAACAGCAACGTGGAGACCTGCACAACACAACCACAGAACTCTGTTCCCAACTTGCGATGAGGTTGTCAATCTCACCGGTTTTGCTGAAAACAAAGGATTAAACGTATCGAATGGAAGGAAGTAATATTTTGTAGAAAGTAAACACAAAGCAGTAAACAGTTTATAGATTATATGTAAAAGGAAGGACCGGGATCCATAGTTCACTAGAGGTGGCTCTCCTTAAGATAGATAACATGCTGGGTGAACAAATTACAGCGGGGCAATTGACAAACATTGAGAAAGCAATACATGCATATACTAATCATCTTGACTCCTTTGGAACTTGATTGGGCATTACAACATTATACATAGACCGCCATCCAACTGCATCTATGACTAATAATCCACCTTCAGGTTATCATCCGAACCCCCTCCAGTATTAAGTTGCAAGCAATAGATTATACCTTTACGAATTGCGTGTAATGTAAACAATACGATTGTTCTATGAACAAAGGTTGTTGTTTTCTCCCTAGTAGCAACAGCACATCTAGTACCTTAGAGATTTATGTCACTTCCCTAGATTACTAGAGGCATGAACCCATTATCGAGCATAAATACTAACTCTTGGAGTTGCTAGCATCTACTTGGCCAAGATAGCTACTAACAATGGAAAGCATGCAAGATCACAAATAACAAAGACATGATAGAATCAATAATCAATCTGAAATAGCATCTCAATATCCATCGGATCCCCGCAAACACAACATGCAGAATTACAAATAGATGCTCTTGATCATGAACGGAGCTCACAAGATCTAGACATGAAAGCACAAAGGAGGAGAACCAGCCATCTAGCTACTACATGGATCCGTAGTCCAAGGATGAACTACTCACGCATCACACCGGAGGCTTGCATGATGATGAAGAAGGCCTCCAGGGTGAATTCCCCTCTCCGGCAGGGTGCCGGGAAGAGCTTCAGATCCCTCCCGATCTAGGGATGGAGATGACGGCGGCTATAGACTCTTTCGTGGTTTTTTGATCGGGTACTTAGGGTTTTCGTCCCGAGGGCATCTTATAGGCGTAAGGAGAGGCCGAGGGGGTGCTGTGGTCGGCCAGACCACCCCCTGGCGTGGGCCAGGCCTGGCTGCACGGCCAGGTGGTGTGGCCGGCCCCCAGCCCTTCTCCGTCTCGTATTCTGGCATCTGGCATCTGATGTCTTCCGGAAAAATAGGCACTTTGGCTTTTATCCCGTCCAATTCTGAGAATATTCATTTTCTGACTTTCCTGGAACCAAAAACAGCAGAAAATAGGCAGCTGGCACTGTTGCTCTTGTTAATAGGTTAGTCCAAGAAATCATATGAAAAGTACTCCAAAGTGTGGACAAAACACAAGAAAGTAGATAAAACCAAGCATGGAACATCAAAAATTATAGATACATTTGCAATGTATCAACATCCCCAAGCTTAACTCATGCTCGTCCTTGAGTAGGTAAGTGATAAAAAGAAAGAATAATTTTTGAGGTGACATGCACCATCAAAGACTTGATCAAAGTATTTGTAGAACATTCAAAGCTGGGATCATAGTACTTCAATCATAACATGAAAGACAAGGTTCTAGCAATAAGACAAAGAAACTATGATGCAACATGAAAAGGCACAAACAAAAGATTCATGAATAACAATGCTTTGCAAGACGTTTGTTTGTTTCACATAAAGAAAACATAGCATAATAGTATTCAGCTTGTCCCTCATAGAGTAGCAAATATAAATGCATAGGACACCTTCAAAGTTCATAAGAGTGACTAGATACAAATAGTTTAAAACAAGCAATATCAAGTTATGCATCAATCAACTAGTCTTGGGACAATGCACATAGAACTAAGAATGGCCACTATGCTCTCAAAGTAAGTGCATAAAGATAGAAGGTGGAGACTCAATATAATGGTGGAAGAAAGGCCTTCATAGAAGGAAGTAGGGATTCAAGACTCATAAAGAGCTTCCAAAAATTATGGTACTTATAGATTTCAGCTCTCATTGCCCCTATCATAAGCATCTTGAAGGTGATTAAGGTTAAAGTGACAGAACTAAGAGGATATGCTTGACAAGTTATAAACCGAAATCTCATGCCCCTTACTTATGAAGACCAAACCTCATGCTACTCAAATTTAGTCACGGGTAAGCTCTTGCCATTGTAAGTACATATGTATCATAAAGAACCACCAACGGGGTACCCCTTGCACATGATATAGGAGCTATCCCATAATCAAAATGACAAGGCAAGCAGACAATGAGCATCTTAGCGATCTTTTTATTTGCTATTTGCATAAGTTTTTATTGAGGATGCTTCATAGAGTGCTCATTATGGTGATGCTGCAAGTTTCCACCATGATTAGGCATGGCTTAGGCTAGCGGCCCAGACGTTTCTCTAACACACATACAAACTCCATGATCTTACAAGTTCCACTTTTATTTCACACCACCGGAATCTGTAAGCAAAAGAACATGATATCAACGGGGCACAAAGTACAAGTGCAATGTTGAAAGCGTTCCCCATGATACATGGTTCTGCTAACTTCAACTTATAAAGCGCAAGCATATACGCAACAAAGAAGGACCCAATGGTTCAAGTTTATTAAGGGCAAGAAAAGTAAATTGTGCCATCAAGTTCGTGAGAGCTTTAATCACTAGTTTTATCATAACAAGTTTAATTTGGAAGGTAAACAAAAGCATGAATATACTTGGAATAGCATAAGCTAGTAGGTAGGTACGGTGGACTCTTTGTAATAACTTGGTTTAAGGAGTTGGATGCATGAGTGGAACTCATACTTGGTTGTGGAGGCTAGCAAAAGACTGGAAGCAACAAACTAAGAGAGCAATAATGGCCATAATCATGCAGAGCGACAAAACATCATTGATCAAAGCATAAAGTGATACTACAAGTTGAAAACTAAAGGATAATAAAGACTATGGTGACTTGAGATAGTCATAACATGGTGTGAGCATGTGCCAAGTCAACCCAAATAAAGCATCAAAGGAGAATACCACTATACTATGCTTTAATATGCTAAAACAATGCATGATTCATCCAAGGCACATTAAGCAATCTCAATTGTTTATAACAAGTCATGCTACAGCAAAGAATACTAAGAAAAAAGCCAAAACAATATCAAGCATGGCATGACAAAGCATAGGCCACAGTCAAAAACAAGCTCTTTTTACCACATAAGTATGAACTTTCCTACTCTTTTCCAATCCAAACCAAACTATTTGCAAACCAATGTATGAAAGAGGGGGTCCAACCAATTTATTCAGCAAACTAAGCAAACCAAGCAAACGAAAAACCAAAATGAAAACAAAAAAGAAGACGCTCCAAGAACAACACAACTGTGCATGAAACAATAAAAATGAAGCGTTTGGAAGAAACCTGGGATTTTTATTGATGAAGAAGGGGATGCCTTGGGCATCCCCAAGCTTTGACGCTTGTAATTCTTGGATATTTCTTGGGGTTACACGCGTGGCATCCCCAAGCTTGAGCTTTAGTCCATCTTTCATCTCATTACTCATTCCTTCCATACACCTGAAATTTTTCCTTCATACAAAATCTTCACACAATCTTTATTAGCAACATTAGTGCACTCAAGATAATAGGTCTCAAGGTTCAGTTCTAACACCAAATAAACTTCCATTAGGACACTAGCTACTTTAGAACTTCCCTCAAAAATCTCAATTCCCTAAAAGAACTAAAAAAGGAACCAACAAGAAGCAAATGCAGAAAATGGCAGAAATCTATCAAAACAGACCAGCAGGTAAAGACGAATTTTTTCTAAGACCTTCTGTTGCTCAAATCAAAAAGTGTTGAACTAACGAAAGTTAGATAACAACCGGGGGCAGAATCAAAAAAATTCACGCCTCAAAAAGATGTTCAGAGATTTTACAAGAATTTTTACGGTGAAGCACAGAAATCTGTTTCAGGACAGCAACTTTCTCAATCATTACTTCTCTCTCATTAGAGGTTACTCTTGGCACAAAAGAAAATAAAAAGGATAAGGAGCGGTTATTACTGAATTAATAACTTCCAAGACTCATCTAAAACTTTTGGGTTATCTCCCAATAAGTACTTTTCTTTAACACATTTATGTTGGGCATAAGAAGCAAGAAAAAGAATCAAGTGTTCTCAGATGAAGAAGCATTAAGACCAAATTTTGTTTTCATAGGAGAGGCAAAAGAAATCTTATCTCTCTTCTTAGGGAAGTGTTCTATACCTTTCTTGAGGGGGATTTGATATTTAATGGTGCCTTCTTTCATATCAATAATGGCACTGATAGTTCTAAGAAAAGGTCTTCCCAAAGTAATAGGACAAGAAGCATTGCATTCAACATTCAAAACATAGAAATCAACGGGGACATAAGCATTGTGAACCATAATAAGAACATCATTAAGACTCCCCATGAGTTTTTTTTAGCACTATCATCAAGTGGGACATTCAAATAACAATCTTCAAGTGGAGGCAAATCAAGCATATCATAAATCCTTCTAGGCATAATAGAAACACTACTATCAAGATCACATAAAGCTTTGAAATCAAAGTCATTCACTTTCATATTAATGATGAGTTCCCAACCATCTTCTTGTTTAATAGGAATAGAAGCTTTATGTTTCATCTTTTTTTCTTTAATCTTTATGAGAGCATCAGTAATGTGTTTTGTAAAGGCCATGTTCATAGCACTAGCATTAGGACTTTTAGCAAGCTTTTGTATGAACTTAATAACTTCAGAGATATTGCAACCATCAAGATCAAAATCATACTTATCATCTAAAGTAGTAGAACTATTACTAGCCTCAACACTAGTGGTGGTAATAGTAGAAACACTAATGTTTCTAGCAATTTCATCTTCTCTTTCCCACTTAGCATGTAATTCAGCTAATAGTCTAACATTTTCATCAATTCTTACTTGTATGGCATTAGTAGTTGCAAAGGGATTATCATTAGTTTCAGGTTTAGCAGCTATTTTATTCAAAGAAGATTGAGCTTCAGCCAAAGATGCTATATTTCTTTCAGCATTAGAGAGTTTTTCCTCAATAGTTGTATTGAAAGCAGTTTGTTTACTAATAAAGTCTTTAAGCATAACTTCAAGTTCAGAGGGAGCACTCCTATTGTTGTTGTAGGAATTTCCATAAGCATTACCATTGTTGGGAGGATATGGCTTATAATTGTTGTTACCAAAATTATTCCTATAAGCATTAATTCCAAAATTGTTATTTCTTATGAAGTTCACATCAACTTGCTCTTCTTGAGCAACCAAAGAGGCTAAGGGAACATTATTTGGATCAACATGGGCTTTCCCATTCACAAGCATAGACATAATAATATCAATCTTATCACTCAAGGAGGAGGTTTCCTCAACAGAATTTACCTTCTTACCTTGTGGAGCCATCTCAGTATGCCATTAGAATAATTAACCATCATATTGTCCAGAAGTTTTGTTGCAGCACCCAAAGTAATGGGCATAAAGGTACCTCCAGCAGCCGAGTCTAATAGGTTCCTTGAAGAATAGTTCAATCCTGCATAAAAAGTTTGGATGATCATCCAAGCAGTCAGTCCATGAGTGGGACAATTCTTTACCAAAGATTTCATTCTTTCCCAAGCTTGAGCAACATGCTCATTATCAGATTGTTTAAACTTCATTATTTCACTTCTCATAGATATAATCTTAGCAGGAGGATAGTATTTTCCAATAAAAGCATCTTTGCACTTAGTCCAAGAATCAATACTATTCCTAGTTAAGGAATTCAACCACTCTTTAGCTTTTCCTCTCAAAGAGAAAGGAAACAATTTCAGCTTAATAATATCACCATCTACATCCCTATGCTTTTGCATCTCACAAAGTTCAACAAAGTTATTTAGATGGGCAGCAGCATCTTCATTACCAATACCAGAAAATTGTTCTCTCATAACAAGATTGAGTAAAGCAGGTTTTATCTCAAAGAAAGTATCTTCAGGCACAGGTGGAGCAATAGGTGTGCTCATAAAATCATTATTGTTGGTGCTAGTGAAGTCACACAACTTAGTGTTTTCAAGAGTAGTCATTTTTTTGTGTTTTCAAATAAGAAAGCAAACTAGTAAAACTAATTTTTGTGTGTTTTTGATAAAGAAACAAGCAAACAAAGCAAAAAGAAACTAAGCAAAACAAAAATAACAAAGTAAAGAGATTGGTTATGAGGGACTCCCCTTGTGAAGATGTCCTTGACTCCCCGGCAACGACGCCAGAAAATATGCTTGATGGCCCAAAATATATCGAGCTCGTTGGGGAACCCCAAGAGGAAGGTATGATGAGCACAGCAACAAGTTTTCCCTCAGTACGAAACCAAGGTTATCAATCCAGTAGGAGCAAGGAAACACCCCAAAGGTGTAGCTAGCTGAACGATGGCAGGGCGCACTATCGGTTCCAGCAGCAACATGGAGACCTGCACAACACAACCACAGAACTCTGTCCCCAACTTGCGATGAGGTTATCAATCTCACTGGTTTTGTTGAAAACAAAGGATTAAACGTATCGAATGGAAGGAAGTAATAGTTTGCAGAAAGTAAACACAAAGCAGTAAACAATTTATAGATTGTATGTAAAAGAAAAGGACTGGGATCCATAGTTCACTAGAGGTGGCTCTCCTTAAGATAGATAACATGTTGGGTGAACAAATTACAGCGGGTAATTGACAAACATCGAGAAAGCAATACATGCATATACTAATCATCTTGACTCCTTTGGAACTTGATTGGGCATTACAACATTATACATAGACCGCCATCCAACTGCATCTATGACTAATAATCCACCTTCAGGTTATCATCCGAACCCCCTCCAGTATTAAGTTGCAAGCAACAGATTATTGCTTTACGAATTGCGTGTAATGTAAACAATAGGATTGTTCTATGAACAAAGGATTGTTGTTTTCTCCCTAGTAGCAACAACACATCTAGTACCTTAGAGATTTCTTCCACTTCCCTAGATTACCAGAGGCATGAACCCACTATCGAGCATAAATACTAACTCTTGGAGTTGCTAGCATCTACTTGGCCAAGATAGCTACTAACAACAGAAAGCTTGCAAGATCACAAATAACAAAGACATGATAGAATCAATAATCAATCTGAAATAGCATCTCAATATCCATCGGATCCCCGCAAACACAACATGCAAAATTACAAATAGATGATCTTGATCATGAACGGAGCTCACAAGATCTAGACATGAAAGCACAAAGGAGGAGAACCAGCCATCTAGCTACTACATGGATCCGTAGTCCAGGGATGAACTACTCACGCATCACACCGGAGGCTTACATGATGATGAAGAAGGCCTCCAGGGTGAATTCCCCTCTCCAGGAGGGTGCCAGGAAGAGCTTCAGATCCCTCCCGGTCTAGGGATGGAGATGACGGCAGCTACAGACTCTTTCATGGATTTTTGATCGGGTACTTAGGGTTTTCGTCCTGAGGGCATCTTATAGGCGAAAGGAGAGGCCGAGGGGGTGTTGGGGTCGGCCAGACCACCCCTTGGCGCGGGCCAGGCCTAGCCGCGCGGCCAGGTGGTGTGGCCAGCCCCAACCCTTCTCCGTCTCGTATTCTGGCATCTGATGTCTTCTGGAAAAATAGGCACTTTGGCTTTTGTCCCATCCAATTCTGACAATATTCATTTTTTGACTTTCCTGGAACCAAAAACAGCAGAAAACAGGCAGTTGGCACTGTGGCTCTTGTTAATAGATTAGTCCAAGAAATCATATGAAAAGTACTCCAAAGCATGGACAAAACACAAGAAAGTAGATAAAACCAATCATGGAACATCAAAAATTATAGATACATTTGCAATGTATCACCCAGCAATGCACCAATCTTGTTAAGAGGAACTTTAGTCCCACTGATTTTCGTTTATGATAATTATTCAATGAAATAACGTCAATTCCTCCAAAAGAGAAGAAGTTTTTATTATTGGAGGAACTTTTCATCCCCGAATAAGCAAATTGTAAGTTCGAGGTAAGTGTTCCTACTCAAATAAGTGATTTGTTTTCATAGATTTTACTTCTTAAAATTTTACCTTTGAATTCCTCGTGTTTTGCTGAAGTTTCTGAGGGTTTTTACCAACTATACAGGCGCAACTATACGACCAGAGAAAAATCTCCCACCGTATAGTTGGTCATTAAACTCTCTGTATTATCTTTGTTAAATTGTTTTCGAAGTCTAGACCTATACGGGCGCAACTATACGACCGGAGCCAATTTTCCGGCCGTATAGTTGGTCGTTGAACTCCTAGGCACTTTCGATTTTTTATGTCTGTATCTATACGGTCGCAACTATACAACCGGAGCCAATTTTAAGGCCGTATAGTTGGTCGTTAAACTACCAGACACTTTTCATTTACTAGACACTTTTCATTATTGTCGGTTCTGAGTCGTGACTTAATCGACCTGGACTCGAGATATTTGGAAATATTTGCCTGGAACCAACTATACTATCGGAGCTATACGGGCTGCGCCCGTATAGTTGGTCGTTACGCGGCAGGACTCTTCCAAATCTGTGATTTCTTTCCCTGTTTCGTTAAGATTCTTTTCTTGGGCAAAAATTTGGTGTTTTCATGAGTTTTACCGACCTCTGACCCCCCTTATATACTGTCATTGTGTCTCTCTCTAATCATAATCTCCAGAAACCAATCCACCTTTTATTCACACATGATGACACGTAACCAAGTGACGAAAGTCAATAAGAAAGGATCCTATGGAGATTGAGAGCAATAGCAAGAAAGGCAAGGATATCAAGATCATCCCTATGGAGTTCCTCGATGCCAACAATGCACGCCGGAAGAGGGATTTGAAGGCTCTCGAGCTGAAGATTGAAGAGATGGATAGGGAGACGCCAGGGACACCCAAACATCTTCGGTTGATGTGACTTTATCTTGACAAACTTGATGAAGATATTAAGCAAACAACTGATACATTGCAAATGTATCTATAATTTTTGATGTTCCATGCTTGGTTTTATCTACTTTCTTGTGTTTTGTTCCAACTTTGGAGTACTTTTCATATGATTTCTTAGACTAACCTATAAACAAGATGCCACAATGCCAGTTGCATGTTTTCTGCTGTTTTTCGTTCCAGGAAGTCAGAAAATGAATATTCTCGGAATTGGACGGGACAAAAGCCAAAGTTACTATTTTCCCGGAAGACTCACGGAGCCACAAGGAGAGTCGGAGAGGGGCCACAGGGTGGCCACACCCCCCCCCTTGGCGCGGGCCAGCCCAGGCCGCGCCAGGGCATGGTGTGGGCCCCCTGGCCGGCCACCGACCTTGCCTCCTTCGCCTATATATTCCTCCCGGGGCAGAAACCCTAAATTATCAAGCCTCCAATCATGAAAATTTCTGCAGTGCCGCCACCACCGAAGGGGAGATTCGGGGGACAGAAAGTCTCTGTTCCGGCACCCTGCCGGGACGGGGAAGTGCCCTCGGAGCCATCTCCATCGATCCCCACCGCCATCTCCATCACCATTGCTGATTCCCATGATGAGGAGGGAGTAGTTCTCTCTCGAGGCTAAGGGTTCTACCAGTAGCTATGTGTTCATCTCTCTCTCTATGCATGATCTTATTGATATCATGAGCTTGTAATCTATAGATCTACCTTGCTACTCAAGTGCTTTAATAGATCTCTGCTCTCCCCATGTGTATGAAAGTGACAGCGTGCACACCATGGTGACACTTAGGCTAGAGATTACAAATATTTGTTATGAGTTATATTTGGAGTTGGATGTCTTTATGAAATTGTGGTGTTTGTTGGAACCATCTAGTACTCAAGGTGACAATGTGGGGTTTTCTAGATGGGAAATATGAACTTTGAGGTGTGCTGTTATAGCCCTACCATCGATTAGAGTGTCCAACCAGAGAGTAGTTAAGAGTAGTATCATAAAGAGAAGATATTTATATGAGAGTGTTCACTAGTGAAAGTATGATCCCTAGGCCTTATTTCTAAGCATTGGTAGACCATTGGCAATTAGATCTATTACATGTTTGCTTGCTTCCTTCTTTATTTCAGTTTGCGTTTAGTCTTTTCCCACGTTAACCACACACCATCAAGCTATTTTCTATCATCGTTACCACTTATAATTATCCATACCACTTGTATTTCACTATCTCTTCGCCGAACTAGTGCACCTATACACCTGACAAGTGTATTGGGTGTGTTGGGGACACAAGAGACTCCTTGTATCTTGATTGCAGGGTTGCTTGAGAGGGGATACCTTTGACCACTTCCTCCCTGAGTTCGATAAACCTTGGGTGATCCACTTAAGGGAAAACTTGCTGCTGTTCTACAAACCTCTGCACTTGGAGGCCCAACAACTGTCTACAAGAATATAAGTGCGTAGACATCAACAACCGAAGCAGGTTTTTCTATGAGTCTTAAGTCTCTACAAACACTTCAGGATAACAATGAGTTCATTAAAGAACAAGTGAAAGTGCTAGAGAGGAACAATCTTTTCTACAAGTTGCGTGTTAAAGAATTATAAGTTGTCAATCAATCCCTCCGTCTCAGGCTGGCCCGTGAAGAGAAGATACCACGTGCCATGGCGCCACAGTGATCTACAATAATCACGGTATCAAATAATCGCAAGGGATTATTTGATCCCTAGCTTGATTCCAAGCTTGGGGAGATCTTTAAGACCTTGTAATCTATCTTATAAGTTTTACATTACTATTTTAGATCTGCATTAGTTCAAATTAGAAATAAAGTTTGCATCATTAGAATTCCCTTCAGGAATAGTCGATCCCTTTTATGAAATTCCGAGTTTATTATTATATATGGAGCAATATTGAGTTTGTGCTTGTTCTATTGGATATATAAATGGCTTGAGTATAATTTTACTTGCACTTGATGATAGCAATAGGAGTCTTCCACACCATTGGTATTAATGGAACACATAAATATAATTTGGTCAATATGTTGTAAGTCTACGGTTTGATTTACAAAGAAAAACTATCTATGCAGTTAAGTTGAAAAAGAAACCTTGAACAAAGGAAAATGAAAGTGCTATCAAAATAGAGTGAGAACAAGTCGAGGTAGAATCTTCAAGTCATAATAATGCTTCATATACAATTGGAATTTGATAATTTAGATCATTAAACTTTGACTTCCAACATGAAGTGGAATGTATGGCTAGCTTCTTTGCACAACACTTAAACAAAAGTGTGAGCATATACACAAAAGAGAACAAAAGAAAGAAGGAAAAGAGCGAGTGTGCAAAGAGCAAATAGGCATACACCACTATATTATAGTATGACAAAGAGACACTTTTGAGATTTTTGAATCCCAAGTGAATACGTTGATCCTAAAACACTTGGGAGTACTTCGCTAACTCATTCGGTTGAACCAGATACTTTTACATTATGTTGAGGTTCATCTTTTATGAATTGTTGATCACTAAGATGTGGAAGCCTGCTAATACTATTTAGATGGTTCAAGTAACGTGCTATTCATGAACTTATTCCTATGTATCGTATATAATAAACACATGCTGCAACTGTCTCATTTATTTTATTGACTTAGCTTGATGAATATGAGGATCACATCCATTAATCTAAACTTGCTCGGGACGAGCAAGAGTCTAAGCTTGTGGAAGTTGATGAGTGCATATTTGCATCATGTTTTACACTATTATTTTGCATTGTAGATGTAGGATCTTGGAATTTTACAGTGCTCACACGCATATTTTATGTCTGTTTTCACCAGGATCAGGACAGATGATGGATCCAATGGACACAATTCTTGGAGCAGTTGTACTGAGGAGAAAAGAAGTCCAAAACAACGTAAATCGCTTATTTGGGAAATATTCATAATACTAGAAGAAAACCCGAAGCGATCAAAGGAGACAAACGGTTTAACGACCAACTATACGACCGGAATAAATTTTCCGGCTGTATAGTTCCGGTTGTATAGTTGGTGCCGCCACCGCCTCCTTAAATAGTTTCACACCGTACAACTGGATCAGAGAGACGACATACAGAACACCCAGAAATCGCCGAAACCTCACCTTCGGAAGGCATCTGGAGGGGGAACTCATCCACCGGGGATCCATCTTTGCCCTGCGTAGATCTGGGAGGCTAAGGCATCGATCTTCATCATCCACCGTTGCATCACCACCATATCCATCCATCCCATCTACATCTTGTCTAGATATTGTTGTAATTTCCGTACTCGTTGTGGATTTATTCAAGTACCAATTATCTATGATAGATTCCATTGTTATTGCCATGATGTTGATTGCCTCCATATCTTAGTAGATCATTAGTTCTTGGGGAGATGGAGAAACCCTAGTATGAGATTGAAATAAGATAAAGTTTATTATGATACTCATCGCTGTGACCATGTGTTAGATTGTCTTCATTTTGATGTTGAGAGAAGTCGACCTCTCAATATTTTCCTCTCGTGGGGACTTGATGGAGGGAACTACTTGTTGGTAGGCAGAGGTGTGCTAGCACTTACAGTGACTATAAAGCTGTTGGCACTCCTTACGTATCAACTTGGGAAACCGAGGAAACTTACGGAACACTATCCATGCCATGGGATATGTCCTACGGGATTACGTCCCTTAATAGCACAGTAATTTGATTGATATCAATTGCTAACTGTTGTGGTTATGAGGATGATGTGAGCAGCGGTTGCTGCCTATTTGTCCAAATACAGAGTTCCTCCCACGCATACATAGTTGAGAATGTTCATGATAATAATCTTTATCTTAGCTCCTTATAATGCTAGTGGTGTATCCGCTACTCTGTGAGAACGCTTTTCCCCTATTGCAGCTCCAATCTCTCTTACATACGCGATACTTACTTTCTGTATTCTATGGTTTTACTTTACTTTATTGTTGCTCTTATACTTAAAGCCCAAAAACCCCTTTTTACACAATACTCGCATTTTATCTTGTCAACTTTATTTAGCATTTCTATTGTAATATTTATTTCAAGAGTTATTAGACTTCATACTCCTGCTCCCTGTGGGATCGATATCTTTATTTCGAAACTAGCTACAAACGATCTATGCACTTGCAGTCATCAACCAGCTAAATAAATTTAATCATATTCCTATTCAACAATCTAGGAATCACTTCATTCTTAGGAATGATTTTCCTTAGGTAAAGTACCTAGGAATCATTATAAGTAAAATCTAAGTCACATGAACAAGGATATGTAGGCCAACCTCATTTGTAAGCAACTATGGCTTCCACATCATATTTCTAGGTAAGAATAAGGCCTAGAAATCATTTGAATGATCTTTGTCATGATTTATAGTGTATATTTGTTAGTCATTTCAATTCAATGCTAAAAGCTAGTATTTCTAAATCATCTTCTCGGTTTATAAGCTCGGGAAACATATCCACTAAATGGCAACCACTCTAGGAATCAAGTAATTTTGATAGCCATTATTAATAATGTCAGAAATCATGTTAATAACATCATAACCATAGTAGTGATAGAGTTCCAATGATTATAGGTCCAACTTATTCTTAACTCATCTAAGCTACCAACTAAAGCAAAGTTATAAGATCAACATTCCAGTTAACCAAACAACTAAGCACATGGTGCTCAAAGATAAATACCCACAAATAGCACGATGAGGCCAAGGTTGCCATTGAGAGAGAAGTAGAAATATCAGGGAAAAGGGGGTAGTACTTAACTTTGGCAAGGCAAGGCTTGCCGAAGAGGAAGGCATGGTCATCATCGAGAAAAAACAAACGACACAAAGGAACTGGTGGCATGTCGGCGAAGAAGGCCACGACATAAAAGCACGAGGAGCGCCACACCTCTGCTACCCGCACCAAGCCTCACCAGCATTAACACGTCACCAACACCATCAACCACACCAAAGAGGGACCACCACGAATTGGTGCACCGGGGTTGTGGTTGAGTATCGTCGTCCCACTAGAGAAGAAGGAAAGAAGTAGAGAGGTTCAGTGGAGAAGAGGAAGGAGATGGAACCACACCAGTAAAAGGAGGCGCCAGAACTAACCATGACCGTGTTAAGCTGGGGTACCACCGGCAAGTAATGGAGTCGTGGGGTCGTTGAACCCTAGCCATAGAAGGGTTGGGGAAAGCTCAATATAGAACCATACACAAATCAAGTGGGATGGAAAGGTAGATCAAGAGACGGTGGAGCTTTCACGACCGACAGTGATAGCCGCAGCGACCTGGCCTCGCCGGGATCGAACAGGAGGCAACAATGATGTCTGGCAGAGACGTGTGAGGGCAACGAGGTCGAGGTCGTGTACGTGTACGAGTGCATGTGTGGTGTGCATGCGTCAGAGGTGATATGGGTCGGGGTGGAATACCCCGACCCAGGACTAGCTAGGCTAGGCGGGCCCATCCACCCAACCAACCAAACAAGCCAAGTTATAAAAGAAAAACATAGAAATAAATAGAACAATAAAGAAGTAAGATAGAAAATTAGCAAAATGCCCTTGATATTATTATATCTCTAGAAAAATATAGAAAAATCCTAAAAATACATATAATATGTCAAAATGATTATAAAAATAATATCTACCTAAGAAAAATATAACATCACTTGTTTGCCTTAAGTAAAATGCAAATAACTATTAACACCATTAAATCTCTCAATGAAATTTAGTAAATTAAGGAAAAGTCCTAAAAATAAATAAAAATCACTTTTTGGGGAACAAAATACATTTAATATCTTAAAAAAATCTTAATTATAAGATTTCAAATCATTTTTTAATTTAAGTATTGAATTCATGAATCTTTTCATCCTATTAAAATTATATAGAGATATTCTCTTCTATCATTTACAAATCAACACAAAACCTTAATAACAATTAACTACCTAGGAATCATTAAAAATATATAATATGTTTTCCTCTATCACTTATAAACTCAAATGAATTCCTTTTAACCTTACCTTAAGCCTTTAGCATTAATTTGTCTAACATAAATAATATTATCTCTTTAATAATTATAAATAAAATATTTTAATGTTTTAAAATTACTTTTACCTTTATAACTTAGGTAAAACATGCAAAGAAGGTTAAAGTATTCATTCTACTTAGATAAAGCCATAATAATAATTATTATGTCTGACAAAGTCAACTTTAGACATTTATTTGTTTATAATACAAGTTAATATATGTTATACCAAAATAACCATATTAAGTAACTTACAAATACCTTTGAATTATAAGCTACATACCGAACTTACAAATACCTTTGAATTATAAGCTATAAATATCTTTGAATTATAAACTTACAAATACCTTTGAATTATAAGCTACATACCAAACTCAAGCCACATACCTTTGAATTATTGACTATATCAACTTGGTATCTAAGTTATTAAACTTGCTTATAAGCTAATTCTCACATTTACACATAAAGAAAAGGTTTTCACTTAGAAGATAAAATCTAGCATACTAAGGACAAATGATCTTGTAACCTTGATTAGGATTAACAAAACCCTAGACCTTGGTCTACAATACCATAAACATTATGTCTTAAGTTTATTCATATTTTTATAGTTAAAGTTTGGTATACAATTAACCAAAAGTAAAATGGCTCAACATCATTTGTAATTTATTAAAAACCATAACTTTAATCCTAGAAATATTCAATATTGATGAACATAACCTAAACAACATCTTCTTCGAAGGTTAATATTTTGCCACTTCAAACAACAACTCTATACTAGTTTCTTTCAACTCTTAACAACACAAGGACTTTCATCATAGTTACCAGATAACAATTAGCCTAAGTCTTAGATTGTTATTGTACTCTACTTTTATATATTGTATGTCAATACTTAAGTTCCTTATAGATATATTTGCTTATGAAGTAAACTTGAAGATAAACCAAATCTTAAATAAATCACCTAAGTTCAACTCACTTATAACATTGGGATTCACTTTGGTAGTTTTATAAAATGCATAGCATTACTTATGCATAATAGCATATTGCTTCTTCAAATATTAATCCTTATCGGACCAATGATGTTGTTTTCAGATATTGGAGTTTATATTGTCTTGAAGACCGTGATTGTATAATCTTGTAATCACAAAGGCAAGTTCACACTTGCTCATGCCCTTTGATTATTTTCTATCAAGCATTTATTTGTTTATAATACAAGTTAATATATGCCAAAATAACCATATTAAGTAACTTACAAATACCTTTGAATTATAAGCTACATACCAAACTTACAAATACCTTTGAATTATAAGCTACATACCAAACTTACAAATACCTTTGAATTATAAGCTATAAATATCTTTGAATTATAAACTTACAAATACCTTTGAATTATAACCTACATACCAAACTCAAGCCACATACCTTTGAATTATTGACTATATCAACTTGGTATCTAAGTTATTAAACTTGCTTATAAGCTAATTCTCACATTTACACATAAAGAAAAGGTTGTCACTTAGAAGATAAAATCTAGCATACTAAGGACAAATGATCTTGTAACCTTGATTAGGATTAAGAAAACCCTAGACCTTGGTCTACAATACCATAAACATTATGTCTTAAGTTTATTCATATTTTTATAGTTAAAGTTTGGTATATAATTAACCAAAAGTAAAATGGCTCAACATCATTTGTAATTTATTAAAAACCATAATTTTAATCCTAGAAATATTCAATATTGATGAACATAACCTAAACAACATCTTCTTCGAAGGTTAATATTTTGCCACTTCAAAAAACAACTCTATACTAGTTTCTTTCAACTCTTAACAACACAAGGACTTTCATCATAGTTACCAGATAGCAATTAGCCTAAGTCTTAGATTGTTATTGTACTCTACTTTTATATATTGTATGTCAATACTTAAGTTCCTTATAGATATATTTGCTTATGAAGTAAACTTGAAGATAAACCAAATCTTAAATAAATCACCTAAGTTCAACTCACTTATAACATTGGGATTCACTTTGGTAGTTTTATAAAATGCATAGCATTACTTATGCATAATAGCATATTGCTTCTTCAAATATTAATCCTTATCGGACCAATGATGTTGTTTTCAGATATTGGAGTTTATATTGTCTTGAAGACCGTGATTGCATAATCTTGTAATCACAAAGGCAAGTTCACACTTGCTCATGCCCTTTGATTATTTTCTATCAAGTATTTGCAATCTGCTATTGTCATCACCTACATTTCGAAAAGGTCAGAAAACTCTATTTTCATGATGATATGATTATGGGTTATTTACCAAGTGGTAATAACCTACTATTGCAGTTCCAGTGGTAAAGGAACATAATATCTAGGACTTAAATAATCAATGTCGCCAGTGATTCTTGCATCGTATAATACACGTTAACCATAAGATCTGGAATGGGACGGACAAGTCAGATGGATCTTCTTCTTTTTGCATGTCGACGGATGACCATATCATGATGTTGTGTTTCCTTTCGAGGACCAGTATGTGGGTGGGACCCCTCAGTGCCCCGCAATCTTGTATCTAGATTATCTATGAGGGGTTGTTGGAGGTAGGTCTGCCACTTTGAGGGGGCTACCATGGACATGATCTGCTCACTAGAGTCCTCAAGGAGTCTACTAGAGTTATATCTGCCTATATGGGGGTTAACAGAGGTATTTTTTCTTGGGGGTTGTGTTGGCATGTGGGGTTGCGGAGAAGAACAGTGATCGGCTTGGATCTTAGATTGGGCCTCATAACAAGGAAGTCTGAACGGGATTCGCGGCCCGGATGTGCAACAAGGCTAAGATCTCTTATGGGTAAAGCAAAGCACCTCTGTAGAGTGTATAAAAGTGCGACATGTTACTCCCTATTCCGGAAAGGAGATACGAATGCGGTAGGAAAGGAACTCCATGAAGTTCTGGTAAACCTGTGAAGACTACCGGGCATAGCTTTTCAAAATAAAAGCAACATTTGAAGAAATGTTTACGCGGCAGGAAAGGAACTCTAGCACCGCCCGGACGTCGAACCTCCTCTCTATGAGCAACACTAGCGTGTTTCCCCCATCACATGCCCGAGGAAGAACACGAACCCATATATGTGGAAGACCGACACTGTCAGCAGCAGTAGGACCTCGGGTGCGGGTGAGGCTAGCGGCAAAGTAGCCATGACGCACAATGTCATGATGTTTCGATGCGTCAACATGACCGCCTTGGCGAGCCCGATGGTGCTAGAGGAGTAGAGTATCTCCGCCAGGTCCGACTGGTGAATCACGACTGCGGGCGTCACCTGGTCCATGCAAGAGAGAGAGGAATCTCAGGGACTCGAGGAGGCAAGATTGTGAGCGGGGGCTCTGCAGGGTGCACGTGGCGAACTCGACGCTGATGGTGGACTTGGACTCGAGGTAGAACTTGTTACGGGTGAAGCGGGGAAGGATGTTGGACTTGGGGATGCTAGAGTTGCCGATGAGCATGATCTTGAAGAGGTAATCATACTCGTTGTCCACGCGGTGCGCCATCTCCACCGCCTCCCCTTGCCCTCCTCTCACCAGATCACCTGGCCAATGATCCGATCAGCAGATCGATCTGGACTGAAAGAATCTCTCTCCTCCTTACAGAGATGCGGCACAGATGAATGAGAGATAGATCGCTCAGCGGTAGGAGCCAAGATAGACAATGATGAAAAGAAAGACAATTACATATAGAGCAAAGATATGCAATGATGGAAAGAAAGAAAGAATAGATGCCAACCTATCAGAGATAGACAATTGCATATATATCCAAGTTAGGCAATGATGGAAAGAAAGACAATCATATATGGAGCCAAAATAGGCAATGATGAAAACAAAAGAAAAGAGACTTCAACATGCATTAAGTGCAACAACAAAGTGATACGGAGTAGGCTAGTCACTGCTACGGTCACACCAAGAGAAAAAAAGAGACGAATCAGGAATCGACATGCGGGGACCACACAACCACCCCAATGACACACCAGCGCCATATCAACGCCACCTATGGCCGGCCCCACACACTGAAACACTACGAAGCACCCAGAATCACGGGCAAGTTTGTACCACGTAATTGCAAACCTAGAAACACAACACGTGTCAACACCAGGAAAATCAACAAGGCTCACCAAAATCCTAAGAAAAGAAGAAGTAGGTTTAAGATCTTTAGGGCGTGTTTGGTTGGGACGATGTCCGTTTCTCGCACGGCGCGGGAAGAAATAAACCCGTTTAGAGAGTTAGGTCGCATGAAAGTGCTGTATCGCACGGTTCTTAAAGCAGACCAAAACTTGGCCCACTGGGAACACTGATTTCGGGCGTTTTCACGGGGCGAGGCCCTGGCGAGCGCCGCGTGCCTACCCCTTGCATGCGTGGGGAAGCGCGGGATACGGGATGTTTTCGCCTTAACTCCCAAGCCACTCCGCTCACTGCACAGTCTTGTTCTGTCACCCAGATTCCCAACCATCGCCGCCGCTCCTCCTCCTCCTCCTCCCCCTTGTTCGGCGCCCCCGCATCAGCAAGGTGAGTGCGCATAGCCTATGGGCGGCTGTTCAACTAGAGAAGGTGACCGGCGACAGCGAGGCGGCCCTCGCAAGAGTGCTCAGGGCTCCTGCACCCATCTGTGCGCGCGTAACTCGAGTGGCATCGGCGGCGGCCGCGGTTGTGGCAGTGTCGCCTACACCCGCGGAGGACGCCGCATCTATGGCAAGCAGGCCGAAAAGCCCCCGCCATAGTCAGGGCTACCATCGACTATTCGGATAGGGTTTTTCTGCTCGTGCCAGCGGCCTAATCTTCACGGACGGAGCTTCTTCTCTCACTTCGACGGC
Source organism: Avena sativa (assembly GCA_916181665.1). Classification (NCBI taxonomy): domain Eukaryota; kingdom Viridiplantae; phylum Streptophyta; class Magnoliopsida; order Poales; family Poaceae; genus Avena; species Avena sativa. Next base: position 617,214,061 of record OV702288.1, on the reverse strand, counting down.
GCCTTCTACTGCACCATCGTCATCGATGGCGCAACCGCCGACTAGGGTAAGTTCTCGATCTACATAGTGGTTAGGGGTTAGCCCCAAATCGACGGCAGTTAGGACTTGATCTTTGGTAGTTGTAGAGTGATTTGGGGTTTTTCGCAATACGTAGCAACATATTTGATAATGTGCAGACAAATTTGGGGATTTAATTGAGCAGATTCCTCAATTTGAGTGTTGTCCTAGGGCATTTACCGATTGGGGATTCATAGCAGAATCCTCAAATTGATTGTTGTCCTGGGGCATTGCCCGATTGGGGATACTAGGTAGTTGTACTCCATGTTTGTACCATGTGCATTGCCATATTAGGCATTGTACTCCATGTTTGTACCATGGCCATTGCCAAACTAGGAAATACTGCTTGCTGACCTTGTTTTCCTTCATGCCAAAGTGCTTAAGTTCGAACGCGAGACTGTCGGGAGGGGCTGGCACCCCCACCGGGTTTTGCCGAAGTGCTCCCGGCCAACCGCTGACAAATGAAGCCCGTGGTCATCGGCAGGGTGGAGGCGGCTACATAGCCGCAAAGCAAGAAGGGTCGGCAACCGAAGCTTGGCCACTACCCAATCGCCGAGGTCCCTCGCTGCTTCATCATCTAGCTGGACGCGGCCGACCTACACATGCTGGTGATCCCGCCCACGTTCCAGTTCGGCCTGAGGACCTGGATTAAGCAACCGTTGCCACGCGTTGTGTAGGGCACAGCCTGTCAGTGGTGCGCCGAGTGGGTGCAGGTGGACTGGTTTGCTAGCTAGGTTGCCTTCAGGAAGAACTGGCCGGAGCTGTCTACAAGTATGACCTGGAGCGCGACGATGTCGTGGATTTCAAGCTGAAGGCTTTCGTCATCAAGATGACGATCTACAAGGTCGGCTCCTCCAGCGCCAGGTAGTACACCTGCCCATACCACGGCTAGCCGACGGCGGCATTCATGTCGATGCTTGTGTAAGTTTGTAAGTAGTAGTAGTTGCTGATGGACAACTTGTGATGCTGAACTAAGTAGGCTGATGGCACTTTGATCAGGGGTGAAAGCCCCTGGTGGTGGTTCAGGGGCATCCCATGCCCCTGTTGATGGTTTGTATCATCAGGGGTTAAGTCCCTAGTGCGATGCCCCTGCTGATGGTTCTTTTGATCAGGGGTGAAGTTTAGAACCCTGATTGCTACTCGTGAGTTACTGTTAAGTCTGTTCTTGTGTAACTAGCAATGTTTATGTGTACATATGGATGTTATGGTGATCATCTAGCTCGCAGTGTGTTGTGTGTGTGCATATGAATGTTCTTGTGATCATGTGTTGTGTGTGTGCTGGATGGTAATATCACCAAATTTGAAATGGGTGACATAACCCATGTGATCAGATGCAAAGCACCACACCAAATCTGGGCAACCAAACAACTGGGCCTATTTGCAGGAAAACAAAGATGCATGAGTCCAAACAACTTGTTCAACTTGACTCAAGTACAATTGAGCCATGCAGCACCTAGCGGACCAAGTGACAAAAATAAAAAATCTTAAACAGAGCAACCAAACACGCCCTTAGATAGTGCGTATGTCTGGAACACCGAAAAGAAAGTTGCCCGCGGGCCAACCTGTCAGTGGCTAGAATAACCCCTGACTGGAAAAGACCACGTGTACACGTCAAAGTGTCCCACACGACCGGTACCTACCCCTCTCCCTCGACGCGACCGTCCACCCCGCGTCGTCTCCGACCACCGCCGCGGTAACCCTATACCCCGGCCGCCATGGCGGACCCGCCGTCCATAGCCGCCATCGCCTCGCCGCAGCCCGACCAGCTTGGGGCTTCCGCCTCCGGCCCGCAGAACTCCAACCCTAACCCCCTCCTATCCCCCCAAATCCCTCCCTCCCCCACCGTCTCCGACCTCTCCGCAATCTCCTCCCCGCAGCTGGACCCAGCTGCAGCAGCTGCAGTGGGAGGATCCGCGGACTTCCCGCCTCGTCCGCAGCAGTCGCAGGCGCCTTCGCCCACGCAGGCAGTGGCCGGCGCCGGAGGCTTCGGCCAGATCCACCGCTCGGGTTCGGCCTCACGCCTCGCTGCTGCCAGCCAGCTTCCGCAGTACTCCGCTGCGACGGCCAGGATGTACGGCGGACAGATGAGCTTCTCAGGTGGCGGAGGGCAGCTGGGGCAGCAGCAGCAGATGGCGGCGCGCGCGGCAATGCTTGGTCAGGGGCAGCTGGGGATGATGCAAGGGCAGGGCAACGCGGTCTCTGCTGCACACTACGGACTCCAGTCACAGATGATGGCACAGGTGAAGTTGGGGTTTCGAGCTCGTATAATGGCATAAGTAAACTTATGAATTTCACATTTCATCATGCATAAATGCTACTTGTAACAGGAAGGAATGAAGAAACAATTATGCCTTTAATTGTAAAAAAGTTATTCCAGGAAGATCTCAATTAATTCTGGCTAGACATTGCTGTTTTTTTATCACTTTATTTTTAGCATTCATAGGTAGGAGCAGTTTTGTAGCATCTTATAGTGAATTAACAAGCCAAATGCCTGGATAAAAGAAAATGTTGATGGATAGGATTGGAAATCAAAGCTATTCAAATGGAATATGAGTCTGGCTAAAACTTGAGTATACCCATCAGAATTCGTCTTGAATAGAGCTTTCACAATACAGGATTATTTTGGATGTTTGTAAATATATTAGAATGAAAATTAGGGGTCAAAGTTGCATTTTGATGACTGCCATGTCCAAAAAACAGCTCTTAAGAGGACCAGAGGGAGTAGAAAGAAATGGGTTGTGGATCCAGAATTTTGGAGTCACTGAAAGTTTTTCGTTGCTTCCATGTCATGGAGAGAGAGAGAGGCAAGGAGGTCTCGGGGACCATGCACTCCAAACTAAATAAAAGTGAATATCTGTTTAGGTTTAGGATCTGCCCGGTAACTCATTCAAATAGTAAATGTCGGTCATTGTGCCTGTCAAGACTAAATGCTTGTAAAGAATGTGACACTAAATTTCTAGCCCCAACGAAAGGTCTTCTGTTTGAACTTTTACCTGTGCGCTCAGATATTTCAGTATCCATGTTAGGTTTGAAATTGCTTAGAAATGAATGAAATGGGAAACCCATTAAGAAGAACAATATTACCCCATTCTACCTTTGCTTACAAATTGTAATGGTTATAAGCCTAGTCGTGTGATTGAACTGTCCTCTTACTGCAGCCAAGACAAAAAGGAATAGTACAAGGTGCACAATATAATACTGCAAATGCAGCTCAAGCGTTACAAGGGATGCAATCCATGGGAGTCATGGGTACTTTGGGGATAAACCAGATGAGACCAAATGGAACCATGACATATAGTGCTCAGCAACGTTTTGCGCACGCACAGATGAGGCCACAGCAAACGTCGCAGCAAGGTGCACTATCTCCACAGGTACCTCTAGTGAGTTTTTCATTTGTAAGTGAAAGTAATTATCTTCCCCCCCCCCCCCCCCCCCCCAGGCACTGCGTTTTCCGTAAGTTACTTGTCCAGCTGTAGTATCTGTCCATGACCTTGTGGTAGGCCTAGTGTCAATGCTATGATTAAGCAAGGTTCTTGGAAGCACATCTGAGGCAATAACCAGTATCTCTGCAGCTTTTATTCATATAGAGCTATGCTGCAAGATGAAATTCCTACGCTAAACGGAAGGAAATCAAACACAAGTTGAGAACTTGAGATATTGTGTGTGCCTACTCCTCTTTCTGTTACTCCATGTTACACGAGTACAGGCTATCATAGCCAGGGTTTATCGCATCTGCATTCCACATGTTACATGCTGCCTCTGTTCACTTGTTTATATCAGTTTTCCAAAGGCCTTCGTATTAGCTGTAGATTCTTTTCGAAAGACTACAGCCTTAGTTTTACATCGTTTTATTTATCAGAAGGTAGCTGGTCAAGGCTTGGCGAGAACAGCATCGATTGCAGCGTTAAATTCACAACTACCTGGTGCATCACAAAATGGACAGATGATGCAGATGTCACCTCAGCAACAGCAACAATGGTTGAAGCAAATGCAATCATCGATGGCTTCACCTGTTTCTTCACATCAACTTCAGCAGCAACAAAGGATGATATTGATGCAGCAACTTCAGAAAACCGGACTGACTCCACACCAGATTGCACAAGCCCAACAGCAGCATCCACATCTCAATGCCCAACAGTTGATGCATCAGCAGCAGATTATGCAGCAGCTTCAACAGCAGCAACAGCAACAATCTCCTAGGATGTCAGCATCTGGTCCGCAGAAGTCTGCAAACTTGACAGGATCGCAGCCAGGCACACCTTTGTCAGGTGGGACTATGGCTGGTGGAAGTGGAAGTCAAGGAGCAGAAGGAACTAACCAACTCCTCGGGAAGAGAAAAATACAAGATTTGGTTGCACAGGTAATTGCATACCTTTTCTGTGGACATGCCTTTTGACTTGTATATTGTGTAATGTGATTCACGTTTTCAGGAAATTTTAGCAATACTTACTTTCGTTTGGAAGCATGTTCGGTTTGTGCTTGGATATACTTTGGTCCATCTTTGAATTTGAAACATTTATTTCAGGTGGACCCCCTTGGCAAACTTGATCCAGAAGTTGAAGATTTGGTTTTAGAGATTGCTGATGACTTCATTGAGTCGGTACTGTGATTATAATTTGTAGATCATGTCGTGTCTGATTCAAATTTCTAGTAGTTTCATGTTCTGATTTTGGTCATATTTTTTCTGCTGGAGACATCTTTTGATTTTCTGACTTGGGTTTGTCACTAGGTGACTGCATTTGCGTGCAGCCTGGCAAAGCACCGGAAGTCATCAGTTCTGGAAGCTAAGGATGTGTTACTGCATCTACGTCTGTTCTCTCTCTCTCTCTCTCTCTCTCTCTCTCATGCGGTACAAGCATTTTTTGTCCTTATAAATTCATTATTTATTTCATGCAGAGAGAAATTGGCATCTCACAGTTCCTGGATTCTCAAAGGAAGACAAGAATCCTCAGAGAAATTATGTAAGATGAAGGGTATTTTGTCATTACTTCTGTTTTATACGAAACCGCCACACTACAGTGATACCTTTATCATCTGTACATATGCATTTGGGCTATGCACTAATCCTACTGAACTCTACTGCACACGCCGTCATTCTGACTATTCCAGTGGCCCCATTTGGAACGCAGGGAATCAAAACATAGGAATAGGAAAAATGCAGGATTTGAAATGCCCATGTATCTTGAATTCTTACAGGAACCAGAACCACAGGAAAATTTCAAATGCGTCGTTTGGATGTCACACAGGAAAAACACAGGAATTGTAGACCTCATGTTAGTTTTCCTCCAAAATTCCTATGGAAGGGGCTATTCCATAGGAATTTCAAAGGGGCCTAATGATTTTTTCTATGGAAATTTTACTATAGGAATCCCATCCTTCAAATTTCCTATGCTTTCCTTTTGTTCCAAACAGGGCCAAACTTGTTTGAGTTTATAGTGTGGGCCGTAGCCTTTGGATATTGTCAAATTGGGAATCAGCCACATAGTATGAACAGTTCTGTATCTAATGATTTTTCACTTCAATTGACTTCATTACATCTGCTCATTTTGACATTTTGTGGTCATGGCTGATGATGAATGTTGTCTATATAAAACTCAGAATAGAAGCAACTGATGACAAGAGGTGCATCAGTGATGGTGAATGTCCATTCATTATTTTAGGGTTTTGAATTTGATGCCAGGATGTAGCTATTTTGCCTCCTTGAAAAAAATAACACTGGTACAAATTTATACCAAGAATTTATTCTTGGTATTTTACAAATCTTTACTCATAGCATAGATAAAGTTTCCCTGGAACATTCTTTTAACTCGCTTCTACTTGCATCTTCACTACTGCTATCAACACGCACATGCAAAAGGTTGACTGAATTTTAGAACTACGACAGGTAAAGGCAGGGTTGGATCCCCAACAGCCGGAATGTGAAGCTGCTGGAGTTAGAAGCACAAGCAATAAACTTGCCATTAACAATTCAATTGCCAACTATCAGGCAAGGGGTCCTGTGGGGGAGCCTTCGCCAACACCTACGGCGGGCCCTCTGTCAAAAATTCCTCGCTTCTGAGCTCCATGCTGTCCCCTTGGTGAAAGGTAACCTCTATGTAAGTCCACTTATGTGCATATAGATGTTCATGTTCAACACTGCTGGTCAAGCCGGAACATTCTTTAATATAGTACTGCTCTCAGTTGGAAATCACAATAACTCTCCATTGAGAGCCTTTGGTTGGATGTGTCATTGTGTCCCTAACACGTTTGTTACGTTCACAATGATATTTTACTGAGAATAAATTATCCACCATGTGTTCCGTTCAGTTTCCGGTGTTCTTCTGATCAATCGCAGTTAATATTCTCATGAGTACCTAGTTTCCCGTTCAGTTTCGCATTACCATGTTCACATGACCATAGGCATACATAGAAATGCCTCCACCATGTTCTTACAGTCTCAAACAATTAGCATGCAGACAGAAATCTATGTTTCTGCTCTTTCATATCATCTTTGTTGTGTGTCGGGACGTCGAATGGTTCTTCTTACTTACCAGTTGAAGGTTCCAGTACAGGTTCTAGGACATCTGGACCCACCGATGGTCTCTAACCCGATAGTGGAAGCACAATAAATCTTTGAGCATCTGTGGGCAAACTTCGGCTGCTTGTTTGTGTACCCTCCAGCCTGGATGCTTGTCTCGAAGGGAAAGGCAGTTGCTGACTGACAGGCCTTTTGCAACAGGCTATTGCATGTGTCATCTGTAACCTTATTCGACGTTGGTTGTCGTAGCTTGCCCTGTTCGTTGTATATAATGTTTTGTAAACAGGGCAACCATTTGCGGTTTAAATGTTACTCCCCCCGTCCTAAATAAGTAAGTGACTTCACCTTGTCTAGATCCATATGTATTTAGACTTGTTTTGTGACTAATACATACGAATCTAGACAAAGTGAAGTCACTTATTTTGGGACAGAGGGAGTATTATGTGCATGAGGAATTCATATTCTTGCCCTATTCTGTGGTCACTTGTTGCACACTAACTTAAGTCAAGATATATCATGCTAATCTCTTGCTTCTCGCGGAGCAACAGTCGGACCAAGGCAATGTGAGAGCAGAAGAGCAGAACGATGAAAACAGAAAGTGGGTATTCCACAGTTTGGAAATGTGAGGGCGGTACGACCATACAAGCACAACCACGAGCACTTCCATGCAACAAGGGTGGCAAATCCTACTCGAACTGTATACACAATTAAACAGTGCAAGTGTACAGGCAGTACTACTTCTCAACCAGCGCAATGTAAACCTGTCCACGCCGCACTCTGTAATGGTGCACTGGAAAGAATGGATGCACATATATCTGTATGCACCGTCATGTATGTACAAGAGACCTGGATGAGACTACCAAATTCCTACAAAAATGTCACCTACGGGCAGTTCCTTCTTCGCTGGGGTTCACGTAGGAGACTCAGCGAGCACTAATGTGTGCCACCAACCGCATGACACATTCAGTGGGCGGTATGCATCCACAGGAACAATGCAGGGCACATTTCTGTCCATCGAGTCGCCAAGACCCAGCTGCACGCACAACTCCAAGTTCAGATTTCAGAGCAAACTTGCCGTGACTATAAAAAAAAGATACCACGGCAACTTCTTCCACTTCACCTGTGAAAGAACAGAGCAACAGATACCTACCTGGCCGTACTTGTTCCATCCCCAGCAGAAGACCTCTCCTTCATCTGCAGAAATTTCATAACAGTGTTAGAATTCTGACAGAAAGGACATACTACACCCCTTCTGTGGACATCACACCTAGATTAAGGCACTATACAATATCGCTCCATGATTTCAGATGCATTTTACGATAAGACATTGATAATGCTTGCTAATAGCATGGTTTAGAACAAAATCACTCCAGAAGAAAACACGACCACTCCGAAGTACCTGTTATTATTGCACTATGACGAGCTCCACAAGAGACCGATCTTGCATTCTTATCTTCCAAGCTTGGGGCGTCCACCAATTTTGGTATAGTCTGCATTCAAAGGAAATAGCAGTCTTACAGTTATATTTATCATGTATTCCGTGAAGTCAGCAGACAGCTATGAACATTTTTGGGGGCAAGACATTCTATCAAGTACTTAATCCGATGCAGTTATTTGTCCTCAATTCATAGCACTAAATAAGTTAATTGATGAAATTAGAATGGAAAAAATAATCAAAGCTCCTACCTCAGCTTGATCAGAACCAACCCCCAGCTGCCCAAACTGATTGCCTCCAAAGGAATAGACACCACCATCTTCAGATATGCATACAGTGTGCCACAACCCTGCAGCAACATCTTGCATCTTCACTCCTAGAATAGATGATACACATGTTGGACTCAGAACATCATCCGTATTCCCTTGTCCACACTGAAAATAAAGAGCAAATTAAGAACACCGAGCCACTGACAATTTTTAGTTGATCATAGCAAGTATCAAACCGCATGAATATCATGAAATGTCATCTCAAAACATACAACACAACTCAAGTACATTAGATTAATCATTGTCATTATAACGTCTCAAGTAAAAATAATAACATGAAAGTGAGACACCCAAAAGATTATCACCCATTCTTCATCATGTGTGCACAAAATTTGATTGGAGATAGCACAAACTGCGTCTTAATTAGAAAGTAATAACAAGATAAACTATTTTGATTGTACTTCTCGAATAAACAGGCCATGTCAGTGGTTGATCATGTTGATCCATAGTTGAATTGTGCAATACAAAGCCATATGCATTTCTAATTCGCAAAAAAAAAAAAAAAAGCCATATGCATTTCTAACCCGAGTATATCCTCTGCTAGGTACTCCCTCCGATCCAAATTAATTGACTCAAGTTTGTCTAGATTCGGATGTATCTAGCACTAAAACATGTCTAGATACATCCGAATCTAGACAAATCTAAGTCAATTAATTTGGATCGGAGGGAGTATAAGATGTTTTAGCTTTGTGAAAGGAGTGTATCTAGACCTTTTTAGTTTGTAGGTTCATCTAGGTTTGGAATGAATCTACACGCTAAAAGGGGTCTAGATACACTCCTTTCACAAAGTTAAAACATCTTATATTTTGAAATGGAGGGAGTAAGAGTAATAGGTATGTGAATGACAGATACAAAATATATTACAGAAACCACTAAGTTGTTTGATCCAACCTGTCCGTACAGTCCCCACCCAAAAGCAAGAAGTGCTCCAGAATCTGCGAACAAGAGCTAACAGTTTAAAAGTGTAGGGAACTTTCTACTAAAATCAAGGGAGCTTTGTTTTCAAAGTATTGCAATAAGGGGACAAGGACAAGAAAAAACAAATAAACGGATTAGTTCCTAATCATTTGCTTCCTCAGTCCCAACACCGTGGCCAAACCACACAAATTCCAAAGACCTCAGGTCCTCTTGCAGCATTCAGTGATACATCCCATGGCAAAATAGCGCTATATTTTCTCTTAAAAGTAATGTTTGAACTCACATGAAGATACATCTGCGACATGTGAGCAGTTGCTAATTCATGGTTTGATTGGAGAAATATCATCCAGAAGCAAACTCGTCTTAGATTCACAAGTCAGATGGTATGCATTTGTGCAAAAAAATTACTCCATTCAACATTTTGGTTCAAATACCTAAATTGGGTAATCTAAAAGTAAGCTACCAGTATCTTACAAATTGGACTGTTGAATCCCGCCAATATCCCGCTTCTAGTTCATTTTGAGATTTCTAGTTCAAATTTTGGTGTCAAAACTTGAACTAGAATCTCAAGATGAACTAGAAGCAGGATATTGGCAGGATCCCACTCGACACCTTATTATTTGCACGCCACCTCGATATAAAAAATGATAGGTACTGCCTTTACATGGATATGGTAACAGAACTACCAGGGAGAGTTTGAAAGAATGAACAGACCTGTTACCACAACACTATGGCGACCTCCACAAGCAATGGACTTCACACGATTTCCCATGACCTTATTGATATGCCCTTCAGTGTTTCTGTTGGCTTTCGTAGCTGCTGATCGATCCTTGCCATACGAATCCGATTCAATGCACGGTATAGGATGAGGAGAGGAAACTGTCCTGATTCTGGACCCCAGACCCAGTTGGCCTTCTCCTCCATATCCCCATCCCCATACTTGACCAAAATCTGAAGGTTTCACAAAACATTGTGTGCTAATCAGTAAAGCTCCCTACATAAGTAAAAAGAATAGTAATAGCACACAACTAAATGCACTAACGTACATTACCTGATAGTGCTAATGTATGGCGACCACCAGCAGCTACTGCCGCTATTTTCACTCCAGTATTAAATGTCACAATACAAGGTGGTGCGGAAAGGTTTTCATCATTAGATGTCGAACTGTCTTGGCCCTGTTTTGCTGAAGACAACCGGCGTCTCTTCGTGCTATCCTCGGTACCTCTACTTTCAGAAGGACCAGATGCCGCTCCGCTGCTTGTCCTCGACACCTGTGACCTCGGGCTCACTGCAATGGAAATTCCTTTGTTATACATGATATATCTGTAAGCAGTTACTAGTGAGGAGCTTACATGGTTTTCAGTTTTCATAATGCAGATCTGAAACAAGTTAGGTAGTATGTGTCACAACCTTGGTCACTGGCAACTGCACTTTGTCTTTCATCCTTCTCCAAAGTTCCAACTTTAGATTGATCTGCAACGACCCTTCCAGTTGGAACACATTCTTTCCAACCCCATGTATAGACAACCCCTTCATCTGGTTCAGCATAACAACTATGAGGACAGTACTGATACCAAAACTATGAGCTCCTCACTAAGCATGAAGTGTTACATGGCTGATTAGCTGTGTACCTGTTATTGCAACACAATGAGCCCACCCAGCATCAGCCCGCACTATGGCAACATCACTAGGAAGAGGAAAAGCCTCTGGAGTCTCCTGAGAGGTGCAAGACACTTCTTTAGTAATGTCACCCGAGTGTTCTCGTCGTGCAGACTGAGAGCAAAGGCGACAACCATGTTAGTAGCTTTACCTCGTGCTTCCCAGCAGTCACATAACTTTGGCCCATATCATCAGTAGAGCCCCAGGTGAGGAGTTTGCCAGACTCTTAAGCAAATGAAGAACACAAGTCAGTGTGTAGAACTTGATCGCATTGACCAAGACAGCCTAATGAAAGAAAATGTTCGGTTCGACATATCACTGAACAAATGATCTTTTGGAAGCCTGTTTCGAGGAATGATCTTTTGGAAGGCGGTTAGAACGAACAGTCTGAATTTGTAATTTGAACATCAAGAAATTCTATGGAGATTGATGCAACCAACAAAAGGGCAAATTCAGAACTAGTGTTCAAGCAAAGAAAGGATTTGAACAGACAGTCCAACAATTTGAGACCCTTATTCATCCTCCTGTTTCTATGGCAAACTTTGTTCGAAAATCGGAATAAGGCTCCAGAAAAATAAGAAATAAGCTTTGCTAAAAAAAATGCCACCCTTCCTCTCATTATTTGGCACTCGGTGGAACAAATCCCAAATACACACATTCGTTCGCCACTAAGAAATGGTCAAACACCTGTACCTACAACATATTTAGACTACACGAACCTTGCCACAATGATTGAAAAGAGACACCTCAAGGCCAAATCAACGATCGTGCAAAACTCAACCGCCCTTGAAAATGCAACTTCACAGTCATCTGTTTCAAATGCATCCTATACTTCCCCCCTGTTTCAGAAAATTTCAGCACGGTAGGAGTAGTACAAAGTATTTGCATCGCAAAACGCTCCTTCACTCGTCTCGTGTCAGGTCGCAATCCTACAAGCAACAACCCTCCACAGAAACCGCACAAGCCGACGCACGCAGTAGATCTGCGCAGCAAATTAAGGAGAAGAGGCAACGAACGAACAAACGAACGAACGAACGGGATAGAAACAGAGCACAAACGCAACAAAAAATGCGAAGGGAGAGCGGGATGCGTCACCGGAGATGGCCATGGCGAAGCCGCACCCTCCGCCGCAGACGTCCCTCCACACGTCGCCGGCCGCCGCCGGGGGCAGCCTGACGGGCACGGGGCCCAGCAGAGGCGAGCGCTGCGGCGAGACGCCGGGGAGGTACCCCCACATCAGCACCAGCTGCTCCTTCCCCGACAACCCCTGCGCGCCGTCCTCCTCCATGTCCTCCTCCCCGCCCCCTACTGAACCCACTTCTCCGCCGCCGCCGCCGTTCATCTCCTCGGAAAATCCCGTACTCGCCAGCGCCGCTATTACCTCCGTCTTCGCCTCCGTCTCGCTCGCTGGCGGCCACACGGGAGGGAGATGGCGTTGGTTTGGCGAACAGAGGAGCAGCAGACACTTGCTTTCCAAGCGTGAGGCTGGAGGCAGCGAGATTTGAGCGTATCAGTTTCGTCGGGGGCGGGGGAGCCACGTCAGACGCCAACGTGGCCGGGACCGTACATGTGGCGCGCGGAGAGCCGCTGGATCGGGCCGGGGATTCCTGGCCAGGAAATGGCCGGAAGGTTCTGGAAGGGGCGGGGGTTGGAGCTTGGAGGTGAGGACCTAGACGCTGTACGTGGCATCTGCCGGGAGAGTGGGGTGGTGGAAGCGGGGCCCGGAGAGACCGTGGGCTACCACAATTTGCAGAACGAATTTGACCTTCCGCGCTCGCCGCGTCCACCAGTTAAAATAGAATATGTCTTCCGTGCTTTCATGGTGCTAACTCGAGTTATTATCCCCGAGATTACTTCCAGACGACGACTAGTAGCGACAATGGAGTACGTTTGTTTTGGAATGATGATTTTAGCCTCTTTTTTTAGGTGATGACGCGCGCATACACCTCTTGGGGTGTGTTAAGTTCAGGGTTGGTGACAAAGGGCATATCCGACCTTACTAAACTGGTTATTCTCTAAGGGGCAGCCAGTGAAGGTGAACTAAACACATCCTTAAAATCAAGAGAACATATACAACTCAGCTACTAAGAGCATAGAGTATTTATATGCATGTGAAAATAATCATACGAATGCCAAAGAAATACGAAAAAAACATATAGTATATGTTCTTGTTCCTTGGTTGTCCGCAAAAATTGAACGGGAAAACAAAAATATTGCCACATGTGTTGAAAAGACAAGCTAAGTGTCAAATTTATTCATTCACAAAAAAATAGTGTCAAATTTATTGCTCGCTTAGAGCACTTTTTTATTGGGTAACATACAACGGTAATCAGATTTTTTTAATTTTTAATTTTCTATTTTTTGAATTTACTAATCATCTAGAAGCAATGCATGCAATCAAATCCAAAACAAAACAAATAAAACGATCGACAAAAACATGACTGGCTGCACAAGTGTCACCCTCATCTTGTGTAGTGCGTATGTTTACCCTTCTAGCCATCAGATGAGATCGGTGCACATTTTACCTTTCCCTCGGTGCATGTAGGGGAAGTTTGTTTTCGTCGGTCCTATGGAGTTGCGGGAACATTGATGCCGACTTGGTCTCGAGGGTGATGTCTAGGTGTGATCGGTCCAACACCAAGTTTTTCTCTGTGCGGTTGATCCTTCGAGTTCCACATCACCGACACTTCCAGTAAAGATCGATGACTTTCCAGCTACCTACATGAATACTACTTTCTTGTTCGGGCGACGACGTGAAGCTCGAGGAGGAATCCCGGTGACTAGTGAGTCGGTATAGCTCCCAACATTACCATCTCCAAAGCCTACCGTATGTAGGTACACCATCCATTTTGAATTACATTTTTTTCCTTTTCTAAATGTGTATATACATGTTTTAGTGTAGTGTGTATGTCTACTTACTTCAGTCTATGTATAGTTCCCGTCGAAATATCTGTTTAAAGCTTATTTTATAAATCGGAACTGACGGTGTATTTCATTCATAATTTTAAAAATCGGACCGGTGAGTGAACCGATGAGCCTACTGGTTCACTGGTTTACTAGTCGGACCACTGGTTCATTCAATTCGATGGCGACAAAAAACCGTTCTTTTTAATCGAAATTTAAGCAAATTATGGAATAAAATAAACATAAAAGGTATATATAAGTGTATATTTCAGTAAGTAATCACAAAACATGACGTACATAAGTGGTATTGGACTTTATGTAATGCTATTTCTGTCTAGCATAGGATCATGGGCAACATCTTTTTTTTTCCGGATTTTTTATTGTTTGGACCAGTGCCTCTTAAAAAACTGATAAGACCATCGTTTCAGATTTTTCCGGTTAAACCGCCGAATCGGTTTGGTTTTTAAAACTATGACATGCGCATCTTGTTTTGGTACTCGTAGGCTGATGGTTTATTCGGCTTTAGCATCATCCTCGGTGTCGTAAAATATGCGGTGGTGGACGGTCAGGCGGGCCCCCAACAGGGCCCGACCACGGGGTGCAGGGATTGGACAGTCGTCCGGAAGCTTCGGGAAGCCGGAAGCGGCGGGTAGCTTTCTCACAGCAGGTCCCAGCTGCATAGGCAAAAATAGAAGTAAAGTGGCCTCCTCCTTTGGCCCTGCACGGAAATGTTACCGGCAGAGGCACACGTCGCGCGTATCTATCCGAGCCGTGCTCGTGGTGGCCTGGCGCCTGGCGCCTGGTGGAGACGTGCGGTGGCCGCACCTCTCGCCATCGCCGACGGCGACGGGGGTGTACGGTGCACCATGTCGGCTGGCACATTTTTGCCCAGTGGGCCGGACAACTGGGCGCTCCGTTCTGCCCAGCTCCTATTCTTCGTCAAATCTGACCCACGAGCAAAATTAATTTCTCATCCGTGCACAAAACTAATCTAAAATGAAGCCGAAATTGTGCACTTCGGCGCCAAAACGGGACAGAAGGAAAGCGACCAGACGAGTTCGTCGCCACATCATTTGGCTCCACGGTGAGGTCAGCGCCAAGTGATAGGCACCGAACTTCCTCGTCTGATTTTTTTTTGTCTTGTGTTGGCTCCAAACCGCACAACTTCGGGCACATTTTAAATGACGTCGACCCCAGAGTTAGATTCTAAAATAGTTTTGTTAAAGGCGACAATAGTTTTGTCTATTGGTCAGGTTTGTTAAAAAGAAATACTCCGCTTAGAGCAAATACAATAGTAGGCTATAAGCTTGCTGATAAGGCATTTTTGACTATGTGAAGAAGAGAAATTAGCAAAAATGTAAGTGGTGACTCTCATGCAAGAGCGGTTTTACACGTGCTCCTAGACAAAAAAAACATTAAATGAGAGGAAAGAGAAATAGAAGAGATAGCAACTACTCCCTCTGTTCAGAAATATAAGACGTTTTAGCTTTGTGAATTGAATATATCTAGACGTCTTTTAGTGTATAGGTTTATAGAGGTTCTTGTTGGAAATATGCCCTAGAGATAAATAGTTATAAGGATAATTATCATATTTTATATAGTTTATGATTAAGTTTTATATCATGCTATAACTGTATTGAGTGGAAACATCGATACACGTGTG
Source organism: Avena sativa (assembly GCA_916181665.1). Taxonomy (NCBI): domain Eukaryota; kingdom Viridiplantae; phylum Streptophyta; class Magnoliopsida; order Poales; family Poaceae; genus Avena; species Avena sativa. Next base: position 617,198,579 of record OV702288.1, on the reverse strand, counting down.
ATATATAAATAACTAGGGGTTCCCAGTAAAACTCTAGTCACTAGTTAATTGGTCAACAGATGATCATGTTTTCTGATCATGTGATATTTATGCCAGTTGGAAATGGAGTCAACTTATTCTGAGAATGAGATGATGAACCAATACCCAACCTAAACATCGTGATCCGATCATGTCACAAAGTTCAAGTTACAATGATTAGAAATGGATCCTCGTAGACTATTCCTTAGACCATGAGGCTATATCAATCACTGTCTCCCGAGAGTGTTTAGATAGCATCAAGCGCCACTTGGTAATACAGTGGTTATAAAGGTGTGTTCAGGTACTCGGAGGAAACCATAGAGGCAATATATGTCAAGAGCAGGATTTGTTCGTCCACATGACAGAAAGGTACTCAAGGGCCCACTCGGAGACGTTATATTCAATAGCTGCGTAGCGTGTGATTTGATCACAGGGATATCACTTGTCAGAACGAGTCAAGTAGCATTGTTCGGTAACGAGATTGAACACGCCATGGTGATGTCATTGATCAGATCTCGGGCAATGCAAGTATCGAGAGACAAAGGGAATAAGACACGACTGTCCCAGTTCAAACGACGAAAGATCTTCGTGGAACGCACAGGGGTCACATGGCCATCCAGGTCCCTCTATCGATCATTGGTGCGGGAGTGTCCCGGCCATGTCTGGAGTGTTCCCGAACCGTGGGGTATCACGCTTAAGGGTTTGATGATGCTTAGAGAGTGTTTATAGGATCAGAAGAATCGCCGAAGAATAGTAGAGAGAAAACCGGAAGGGTTTCGGTAAGTCTGGAGGATGTCCGGAGTGGAGTTGGAAGGTGTTCCACAGCCACGGAGGTTGAATAATATGTGAATGAATGTTAAATATTGATTTAATCATTTATTCATAATTATTTAATAAAAGAGAAAATCAATTTAAATGGTCAAAGGCTTAATGGGCCAATTCCAAAGGAAAGAGGGCCCATTAGGGAAAAGGCAAGAGGGAGAAGGGCCAAGAGGGAAGGCCGACGCCCTAGTGGGCCAGCCCCCCCCCCCGGGCGGGGCCCATGGGGTGTCCGGCGGCGCCACCTCCTCCCCCTCCCCCTATATATAGTGGGGGTATTTGGCCAGATAAATATACACAATATTCAATAAAGGTCTTCTCACTTTTAGGAAGACCTCCAATTGATATTCTCTCTCTCTCTCTCTCTCTCTCTCTCTCTCTCTCTCTCTCTCTCTCTCTCTCTCTCTCTCTCTCTCTCGTGATCATGGTCCCAAGTTCAGACTGCGCGAACGAGAGATATCTTCACCGCGGAGCGCCGTCGCGCTGCGGGATTCGGATCTAGGAGCTCTACTTCCGCAACTGCTGCTGGATCGGGGAAGCGGGAGTCATCGTTAGGCACCGGACGTGTGTAACTCCCCGCGAGGTGTCACACTTGAGGCACTCAAGTCGTTGGAGCCACAGGAGCGCAAGGACTTCATCACGACCTTGAGGTCGGCTTCGACTCGTCTACATCAACCACGCTCTCCTGAGCGTTGACAACGATTTTTGGTCTTCAAGGGTAAGTTTGCGAAAAGCCCCTCCTGTTAATATATTACTAATAGATAGGTCCTAGCTGCATTAGGGGTTCAGGGGCGTAGGGTAAAAAAATGTTGTTTTCATACGCAGAACCCCTACAGTGGTATCAGAGCTAGATCTATGCGTAGTAATACTAGTACGGATAGAACACACGAGATGTGGCGTGTGGGCATTGATATTTTAGTTGTTACCCTCCCACATGTACTTGTGTATACCGCGGTAATGCTTGATGAAGCGGCCTGATGTCTACGCACTTCTATTCTTGTAGACAGTTGTTGGGCCTCCAAGTGCAGAGGTTTGTAGAACAACGACAAGTTTCCCTTAAGTGGATCACCCAAGGTTTATCGAACTTAGGGAGAAAGTGGTCAAAGGTATCCCTCTCAAGCAACCCTGCAATCAAGATACAAGAAGTCTCTTGTGTCCCCAACACACCCTATACACTTGTTAGGTGTATAGGTGCACTAGTTCGGCGAAGAGATAGTGAAATACAAGTGGTAACGATAAAAGACAACGGTGCTAGAAAATAGCTTGATGGCGTGGAAGAGACTAAAGGCAAACTGAAATAAAGATGGAAGCAAGCAAACATGTAACAGATCTAATTACAAACGGTGTTTCAATGTTTAGAAACAAGGCCTAGGGATCATACTTTCACTAGTGAACACTGTCATATAAATATCTTCTCTTTGTGATACTACTCTTAACTACTCTCCGGTTGAATACTCTAATCGATGGTAGGGCTATAACAACACTCCTCAAAGTTTGCTTTCCTCATCTAGATAACCCCACACTGTCACCTTAAGCACTAGATGGTTCCAACAAACACCACAATTTCATAAAGACGTCCAACTCCAAATATAACTCATAACAAGTATTTGTAATCTCTAGCCTAAGTGCCACCATGGTGTGCACACTGTCAACTTCACACACATGGGGAGAGCAGAGATCTATTAAAGCACTTGAGTAGCAAGGTAGATCTACTTGATTACAAAGCTCATGATCACAATATGATCATGCATAGAGAGAGAGATGAACACATAGCTACCGGTAGAACCCTTAGCCTCGAGAGAGAACTACTCCCTCCTCATCATGGGAATCAGCAATGGTGATGGAGATGGTGGTGGAGATCGATGGAGATGGCTCCGGGGGCACTTCCCCGTCCCGGCAGGGTGCCGGAATAGAGACTTTCTATCCCCCGAATCTCCCCTTCGGTGGAGACGGTGCTCCGGAACTTTTCATGGCTGGAGGCTTGACGATTTAGGGTTTTTGCATCGGTAGGCATCTTATAGGCAAAGAGGCAAGGTCGGTGGGCGGCCAGGGCTAGCCCATGCCACCACATGGTGTGGCCGCCCTGTGGCCCCTCTCCATCTCGTCTTCTAGCTCCGTGAGTCTTCCGGTAAAATATCGACTTTGGCTTTTGTCCGGTCCAATTCCGAGAATATTCATTATCTGACTTTCTGGAACCAAAAACAGCAGAAAACAGGCAACTGGCACTGTGGCTCTTGTTAATAGGTTAGTCCAAGAAATCATATGAAAAGTACTCCAAAGTGTGGACAAAACATAAGAAAGTAGATAAACCAAGCATGGAACATCAAAAATTATAGATACGTTTGCAACGTATCACGACCCCCAACCGACTTTATGCGTTCATTCACGAGACTGGTCCATGCTTGACATACGGCTTGTACCGTATAAAGTGGCTTAGGGGGGTGTATGTCTCTCTTGCATTAGTTGGTATGCCATTTGCAACGGAGGGCCCCGAAAGGGGCGTAGTAGAGACAACTACTTGATCAACGTTGTGCTGAAAGTTCGTAGGTAAGAACGGTTCTTGTGCGAAAGCCCATTCAGCCACGTAAAACATGCAAAGATAAAGTAGAGGCATCTAACTTTGTTTTGTAGGGGGGCGTTGCTTTGTGATATGGTTGTGGCAAAGGTAAAGTGATTACCTTATGTTATGTAGTAGTAGATAGTCATGGAGGTGACGGACTACCACGCCGGAATGACACTGGTACCCTGGTGTCTACGGTGCCAGAACCCTGGCGCCGGAATCCGGTGACGACAGATGGAGATCACGACGTGAAGGACCATATCACATCGCATTTACATTCAATGTTATTGTTTGTATATCTTATTGTGTGCTAGTATTAGATACTCGACGGTAGCCTAATAAGATGATCCCTGTTAAAATTACCAATGATTGTGTTCCCCCTTAGTGTGCACCACCAAGAAAGTTCTTCGGTATGAGGCGACCCAGGGTGACTAGGTGTCAGACATATCTACGTTCACATACAGTGGGTGTAACTTGTAAGCCATGTTGCACAGCGAATACACTAAGGTTGAGTTGGCGAGCCTAGCACGCCATAGAAGCGTGGCCTCGGAACACGGATGGTCGAAAGATCGAGCACGAGTCGCATGAATGATGTGACCGATGTTTAGTGTGCACCCTTGAACCCACATTGATGGCCGTGATGATCGGGGGAGGTGTGGCTGATAGGGGTCGTGTTATCACTAGGAACCCTTATGGGGATAAGTGTTTCTGAGTGGAGTTATTATTAACTCATTTCATTATAAACTTAGTCTAAATTCCTTTTGCAATTGTAAATGTAGAATAGTTCTCCCCGATGCCACCTTTCCTGTTGACGATTGATTGGTTAGAAGGAGAGAAGATCCTATTACATGGATCAAACTTCTCTATATGGGTTGCGCGTCTCCACGTTCTCCTTAGCGAGAATGACGTGGTTGACTACATACTCGATGGTATGGATTTGGATCATCCCATTGACCTAGAGACCCGAGAGCAACGGGAAGACCGCTATCTCCGCCGGGAGATGGCCTCCTTCATTTCAGTTACAATGCGTTTCAGAATGGTGGACGAGCTGTGGCCTTTCGTGGGTGATTTCAACCCTCGTACGGTAATGCTACAGCTTAGGACACATTTCGTGGAACAAGCACGCATATGGGAGCATGAGCTGATGGGAGAATTCCTCTCCATTAAGATGGAGGAGAACTCATCACTTGACGACCACTTGGAGCACATGCATGATGTGTACATGAGGCCTGCATACTTCCTGGATAGCTAGATGATGGGATCTTTTGCAAATGGCGTTGTGTTGCGGTCGCTGCCAGCAAGCTACCAAGCACAAGTCAGGACTTGCATTATGATAGGCGATGCAGAATAAATGGAATTCCACTGGTTCGTATCACATCTCAGGAATGTGTTGGTTGAATCAAATGTCGCTCCGGTCATCAATGACAAAGATATATATTTGATATACAATTTTATAAATGTTATAATCTTGCAAACACATTTGCAGTGTTAAGTATATTTGATACTTGTTCTGTTTTACTGAAAACAGGTCCTTCTGCATGAGAGGTGCTTGTTGGAGAGGAGGTGACATTGCGTGTTGATGGCGAGCATGATGATGATGGCCAACGACACTCTCCCTCGACATTTATCACTTAGTTTATGTTTAGGATGATTATTGTAATCAAAAGATTGTGAACCTCTTTAGTTTGTCTCACACTTTGTGAGACGGTTATTCATATGAGCTTGTAACAAACAACTGTTCCACTTTTATGAATGATTTCTAGTTGTGTTCATATCTTATTTGATTATATGTGAATTATCCTTGTTGTTTGAAACTAATTGATAATGCATGAACATTTGTAATATATTGAACTGCCTTGTTAAAAGTACCCAACTTAAATGATATATTCATTTTGAATGAAACCATTGTTTAAATTCAAAGTTATGTGATAATATGTGAAAGTCATTTGATTTCTTATCACATATGAATCATGCCTAAGTTCGGCAAATTAACTTGAACACCGTGTATTACTTGAATACAAAGTGTTTTAATGAATTGTTAAAAGTAAATACATATTCGATGTATTGTGTTTTAACAAATGGTAATTATCATTATATGATTGTTTAAAAGTGTAAAGTAGTTTACCAAAGGAAACATGAATATGAAACTATTTGATATGATCAAAGTGTTTCATCAACAAAGGGTATAAATATAAAAGAGAATCTAATTACTATGATCAATAGTAATGAAATTCGACTTTATAAGAATGGCATAAAAGAAAATTGTGGAATGCAAAGCGTTTTGAAACGTCAAAATGCAAAGCATCACAATGTGATAATAGATATCAAAATGGGTGAATAGATGGCACCAAATAAATCGTTGTAGTGTAGATGTAGAGACCATTAGTTAGAAATAGTTAGCACTCAATTAGAAAATATAGTGAACCATCTGGATTCGTGAAAGCGGCTCCATATCTAGTATGGATCGTCGTGAAAGTTTTGGGATTAATCGATATAACCAAAACAATAGCGAATAAGTCCTTGTAGAGTATTCATTGGAAACTTTGAATATGAAATCCATAGCTAAACCAAAAGAGAAGCAAAACTTGTATTGCTTGGATTTTGGTGCATTCTTGAGAAATCTCACTTTTAGTGATATTTCTCGATTATGAAGCAAATGGAAGATAGTGAAAAACATGACGAGGATTCATATCCCTGCATCAGAGTGTTGAGAAGCGCAACGGACAATGCTCCTGAATGATTCTCTTCACAAAAGGAAAGAATCAATGATAATGATCATTGTGATTTTCCCCGCTGGTGTTTTCACTATATAAAGTAGGATTCAAAATGTATCCCATATCTTGTATGGAGACATCTGTGAATCATTTGTCATGATTACCGAAATATGACATACCTACGAACTACTAAGGAAATAACGATAAGCTAAAGTTATGAGAAATCCCATAGTAAAATTCCCTTGGGATTAGAAAGCAATTCGTTGCTGAATCTCACAAGTAAAAGGGGTTACTTGGAATTTTCCCAAATGACTGCAAAGCCATAGTGGAAAAAGGGGTGAATGATGAAACCACAATTTGTCAAGTATTGGACGAATTCAAATGAATTTGATTCAAGTGTGCTTAATGTCTTGTGGATTTAAAACTAGTAAAAGTACTAATATCTCATAGTAAATCTCCAAGTTTGATATTTGATCAACGGATTTTGAAGTTGTTCAAAATAATGAGTAGATATGCAATTTGCATGAAATTGAGTGGGAGCTATAAAAGTCTTCCTAAAACAATATGTGAATTACATATTTTTGAGTGGGAGCAATATAAGTCTCAGATTCAAATATGTAGGAACATATTTTGAGTGGGAGCTTATAGAGTGATTCTTAAGGATGTTAAGAATAAAAGCGCAAGTACCGACAAATAATGATTTATAAGGTGTAGAAGTTGATAATAGGTGTATTATGATATTATGTAATATTCCTTAAGGGATTCTAAAAAGGGTTTCAGAATAGAAGTTAATTAAGGAACTGGTCCTTAATAACTCAAGTTAGGAATAGTATTAAGTTTAACATCAATGGTTGAAAGAAAGAAAAGGATGATCATCATCCACTATGTTGAGACATAGGTTCTATCTTAGAAAACCATGATGATAACTTAACATAATATATGATCCAATAAGGAACGTTTAAAAGTGATTAAGTTCGAATCACATAACGTTGAGCTAAATTTGTCCACAGTGTCTAATAGAGAACTGTAGACATATTTTCCAAATCCATAAAGGATGACATATCTTAAAACATAAAGGGTTATGTTATAAGGGAATATGTTGGAAACTCCTGTAAATACCGATTAAAGTCAAGTAGGAAGCGAGGTGAACAAAACATCGAAAGTTGCACAAAGTGCACTAGTGTTTCGATGAATACATTTATAATAATAGATAAGGGGACCATCTAAAGTGCTGTATAATGTTATGGCGGGGCTAGTTCGCTTTTAACGTAGAATGATGTGTCCCAGGGCACAGTGCCCATGAGAAAAGCCCTCGAGGTTGATCTAAAGTCACTGTAGGCTCCTGGAATCAGGCCTTATTCTGCTGCCATAGCGACGATGCATACACACAGATGTTATCATGTGATGATAAAGTATTAATGTCAATCAAGGTGACATTAGTAAGTTGCAAAGGATTTGGGACTGTAAAGTATAGGCCCAAGACTCAACCTCTTCCATGAGCAAGCATGTTCAGGGTACCGGATATATGGTGCCAATGATTAAGACCAAATGCAGCTAGTGTATTTGTATTCTAGTGCAAGTGGGAGACTGTTGGAAATATGCCATAGAGACAAATAGTTATAAGGACTATTATCATATTTCATATAGTTTATGATTAATTTTTATATCATGCTATAACTGTATTGAGTGGAAACATCAATACACATGTGATATATAAACAACCAGGGGTTCCCAGTGAAACTCTAGTCACTGGTTCATTGGTCAACAGATGATCATGTTTCCTAATCATGTGGCATTTATGCCAGTTAGAAATGGAGTCAACTCATTATGAGAATGAGATGATGAACCAATACCCAACCTAAACATCGTGACCTGATCATGTCACAAAGTTCAAGTTACGATGATTAGAAATGGATCCTCGTAGACCATTCCTTAGACCGTGAGGCTATATCAATCACTGTCTCCCGAGAGTGCTTAGATAACATCAAGTGCCACTTGGTAATACAATGGTTATAAAGGTGTGTTCAGGTACTCAGAGGAAACCGTAGAGGAAATATATGTCAAGAGCGGGAGTTGTCCGTCCACGTGACGGAAATATACTCAAGGGCCCACTCGGAGAAGTTATATCCAATAACAGCGCAACGTGTGATTTGATCACATGGATATCACTTGTCAGAAGGAGTCAAGAAGCATTGTTCGGTAACGAGATTGAACACGACATGGTGATGTCATTGATCAGGTTTCAGGCAATGCAAGTATCGAGAGACAAAGGGAATAATACACGACTGTCCCGGTTCAAACGACGAAAGATCTTTGTGGAACGCACAGGGGTCACATGGCCATCTAGGTCCCTCTGTCGATCATTGGTGCGGGAGTGTCCCGACCATGTCTAGAGTGTTCCTGAACCGTGGGGTATCACGCTTAAGGGTTTGATGATGCTTAGAGGGTGTTTATAGGATCGGTATAATAGCCAAAGAATAGTAGAGAGAAAGCTGGAAGGGTTTCGGTAAGTCCGAAGGATGTCCGGAGTGGAGGTGGAAGGTGTTCCATAGCCACGGAGGTTGAATAATATGTGAATGAATGTTAAATATTGATTTAATCATTTATTCATAATTGTTTAATAAAAGTGAAAATCAATTTAAATGGTCAAAGGCTTAATGGGCCAATTCCGGAGGGAAGAGGGCCCATTAGGGAAAAGGCAAGAGGGAGAAGGGCCAAGAGGGGAGGCCGGCAACCTAGTGGGCCATCCCCCGCCCGCACGGGGCCCATGGGGTGTCCGGCGGTGCCACCCCCTCCCCGTCTCCTCTCCTTTAGTCCCACCCCGGGACTTTGAGGGAGGTAGTACCTCCCCTCGCCCTATATATAGTGGGTGTATTTGGCCAGATAAATACACACAATATTCAATAAAGGTCTTCTCATTTTTGGGAAGACCTCCAATTGATATTCTCTCTCTCTCTCTCTCTCTCTCTCTCTCTCTCATGACCGTGGTCCCAAGTTCGGACTGCGAGAACGAGAGACATCTTCACTGTGGAGCGCTGTCGCGCTGTGGGATTCGGATCCAGGAGCTCTACTTTTGCAACTGCTGCTGGATCGGGGAAGCGGGAGTCATCGTCAGGCACCAGACGTGTGTAACTCCCCGCGAGGTGTCACACTTGACGCACTCAAGTCGTTGGAGCCACAGGAGCGCAAGGACTTCATCACGACCTTGAGGTCGGCTTCGGCTCGTCTACATCAACCACGCTCTCCTGAGCATTGACAACGCTTTTTGATCTTCAAGGGTAAGTTCGCGAAAAGCCCCTCCCATTACTGTATTACTAATAGATAGGTCCTGGCAGCATCAGGGGTTCGGGGGCATAAGGTAAAAAATTATTGTTTTCATACGCGGAACCCCTACAGTTCTGAGTGAACCTATACACTAAAAAGCATCTAGATACACTCACTTCACAAACCTAAAATGTCTTGTATTTCTAAACGGAGGGAGTAGTACTAATCTAAGAGAATCTCCACTCGGGTTCCTAGCAGGCTGTTCTTAGGGCGTTTTTTTTCATCTCGACACAGAAAATTGGCCTAGTCGTGTTCCCAGGACGCCGGTTTCGTCCGGATTCGGCCCAAAATTCGTCCGGAGATCCCAGGTCGTTATCGGGGCAACGAGAATACACTGGGAATGCCGGACAAAGCGAATTCGGCGGGAAAAACTGATTCAGCGCGTGGACCCACCCAGTCAGCGACTGGAGGCCGATCGTCGTCATCCTTCCGCCTCGGCTCCCGCACGAACCACCGGGCAGTAACTGTCCACTCGTCGACCACGCGTCGCCGTAATGGTGCACCACCGCCGCCTCGGCTTCCCGCCGATTCCCCTTTCCTGCCACGCCGCTACACCCATCCCGCCTTCGCCACCCGTCTCGACCTATAAAACACGGCCCCATCACCGGTTCACAGCACACTACCCTCGCCCACACCACTCCACCACGAACTCCGGTGAAAAGAAACACTCGGAGAAAAGAAGCAGATGGTGGAGAGGTACCCCGACGACCCTGCGATGGCGAACGGCTTCGGCCGACGGATGCTCTAGCCCTGGGAGGCTCAGATGCTCCACGACGCCGGCTACATGGCGCCGCCGAACTTCCGCTGCCCACCCGGGTGGAAGCTCAGCGCCGGCGGCGTGCCGGTGCCGCTGGTCTGTGAGGACGACGAGATGGTCGAAGAGATCTAGGCCGCCAGTGTGGCGATGCCGGATCCCGAACTCGCCGAAGACCTGGGCAACCTTGTGCACTGGGAACAATTCTTCGCCGAGCGCCGGCTCGCCGAACTCACCGCCGACCAATGACCTACAGGCTCACCGCCCAAGCGCAGCAACGTTGTGGGCCGCCGCCGATGGTGGAATGCGCCTGGACGGACGCTCAACGACGTCCTCAAGCACATCCACACCGGCAACAACCCTGGCTGGGCTTCCCGCATCCGCCATCCTCGAGCACATCCACGACAACATTGACGTCGCCTCGTCGTTCCAAGTGCGACGACGTTGGACAGGGAGCTCGCGCCCCTCGCAGCCGCCGAGCAACGACGACGATGGCTATGACGATGGCAAGGTGGACCCCGATTACATGAGCTTCTACTAGAACTTCGGCATGTAGACGGCGTCCAGCGGCATCAGCATGGGCCTCGGCCTTTTTTAATTTTGCTAGTTTTTTTTGTTGGAAATATGCCCTAGAGACAAATAGTAGTAAGGACTATTATCATATTTCATATAGTTTGTGATTAAGTTTTATATCATGCTATAACTGTATTGAGTGGAAAGATCAATACACGTGTGATATATAAACAACCAGGGGTTCCTAGTGAAACTCTAGTCACTGGTTCATTGGTCAACAGATGATCATGTTTCCTGATCATGTGGCATTTATGCCAGTTGGAAATGGAGTCATCTCATTCTGAGAACGAGATGATGAACCAATACCCAAGCTAAACATCATGACTCGATCATGTCACGAAGTTCAAGTTACGATGATTAGAAATAGATCCTCGTAGACTATTCCTTAGACCATGAGGCTATATCAATCATTGTCTCCCGAGAGTGCTTAGATAACATCAAACGCCATTTGGTAATACGATGGTTATAAAGGTGTGTTCAGGTATTCGGAGGAAACCGTAGAGGCAATATATGTCAAGAACGGGATTTGTCCGTCCATGTGACGGGAAGATACTCAAGGGCCCACTTGGAGAAGTTATATCCAATAGCTGCGCAGCATGTGATTTGATCACAGGGATATCACTTGTCGGAACGAGTCAAGTAGCATTGTTCAATAATGAGATTGAACACGACATGGTGATGTCATTGATCAGATCTCGGGCAATGCAAGTATCGAGAGACAAAGGGAATAAGAAACGACTGTCTCGGTTCAAACAACGAAAGATCTTCGTGGAACGCACAGGGGTCACATGGCCATCCAGGTCCCTCTGTCAATCATTGGTGCGGGAGTGTCCCGACCATGTCTGGAGTGTTCCCGAACTGTGGGGTATCACGCTTAAGGGCTTGATGATGCTTAGATAGTGTTTATAGGATCGGTGGAATCACCGAAGAAGAGTAGGGAGAAAACTGGAAAGGTTTCGGTAAGTCCGAAGGATGTCCGGAGTGGAGGTGGAAGGTGTTCCATAGCCACGGAGGTTGAATAATATGTGAATGAATGTTAAATGTTGATTTAATCATTTATTCATAATTATTTAATAAAGAGAAAAATCAATTTAATGGTCAAAGGCTTAATGGGCCAATTTCCGGAGGGAGAGGGCCCATTAGGGGAAAGGAGAGAGGGAGAGGGGCCAAAGGGGTGGTCGGCGCCCTAGTGGGCCAACCCCCCCTGCACGGGGCCCATGGGGTTGGCCGGCGGTGCCACCCCTCCCCCTTCTCTCCTTTAGTCCCACCCTGGGACTTTGAGGGAGGGTGTACCCCCTCCTCCCCCTATATATAGTGGGGTATTTGGCCTAGATAAATACACCAATAATCAATAAAGGTATCCCCACTTTTGGGAGGACCTCTAATTGATATTTTATCTCTCCCCCTCTCTCTCTCATGACCATGGTCCCAAGTCTAGACTGTGCGAGCGAGAGACATCTTCACCGCGGAGCGCCGTCGCGCTGCGGGATTCGGATCCGGGAGCTCTACTTCCGCAACTGCTGCTGGATCAGGGAAGCGGGAGTCATCGTCAGGCACTGGACGTGTGTTACTCCCTGCGAGATGTCACACTTGAGGCACTCAAGTCGTTGGAGCCAGAGGAGTGCAAGGACTTCATCACGACCTTGAGGTCGGCTTCGGCTCGTCTACATCAACCACGCTCTCCCGAGCATTGACAACGCTTTTCGGTCTTCAAGGGTAAGTTCGCGAAAAGCCCCCCCCCCGTTACTGTATTACTAATAGATAGGTCCTGACAGCTTCAGGGGTTCAGGGGCATAGGGTAAAATTTTATTGTTTTCATGCGCGGAACCCCTTAAGTGGTATCAGAGCTAGATCTATGCGTAGTAATGCTAGTATGGGTAGAACACACAAGATGTAGCGTGTGGGCATTGATCTGTTAGTTGTTACCCTCCCACGTGTACTTTTGTATACCGCAGTAATGCTTGATGAAGCGGCCCCCAACCGACTTTACGCGTTCATTCACGAGACTGGTCCACGCTTGACATACGGCTTGTACCGTATAAAGTGGCTTAGGGGGGTGTTTGTCTCTCTCGCATTAGTTGATATACCATTTGCAACGGAGGGCCCCGAAAGGGGTGGAGTAGAGACACCTACTTGATCAGTGTTGTGCTGAAAGTTCGTAGGTAAGAACGGTTCTTGTGCGAAATCCCATTCAGCCACGTAAAACATGCAAAGATAAAGTAGAGGTGTCTAACTTTGTTTTGCAGGGGGGCGTTGCTTTGTGATATGGTTGTGGCAAAGGTAAAGTGATTACCTTTTGTTACGTAGTAGTAGATAGTCACGGAGGTGACGCACTACCACACCAGAATGACACCGGTACCCTGGTGTCTACGGTGCCGGAACCCTGGCGCCGGAACCCGGTGACGACGGATGGAGATCACGACGTAAAGGACCATATGATGGCTCAATGCACGGCGCCCAAAAAATGTGTTGATGGCTCGTGGTTGATGTAGAGCTCATTGGGAACCCCAAGAGGAAGGTATGATGAGCACAGCAACAAGTTTCCCTCAGTTATGAAACCAAGGTTTAATCGAACCAGTAGGAGCAAGGAAACACCCCAAAGGTGTTACTAGCTGAGCTTTGGCAGGGCGCACTACCGGTGCTAATGGCAACGTGGAGACCTGCACAACACAACCACATAACTTTGTCCCCAACTTGCGATGAGGTTGTCAATCTCACCGTGTTTTGCGGAAAACAAAGGATTAAACATATCGAATGGAAAGAAGTAAAAGTTTGCAGAAAGTAAACACAAAGCAGTAAAAGATTGTAGATTATGTGTAAAGAAGAAGGACCGGGATCCATAGTTCACTAGAGGTGGCTCTCCTTAGATAGATAACATGCTGGGTGAACAAATTACAGCGGGGCAATTGACAAACACCGAGAAAGCAATACATGCATATACTGATCATCTTGACTCCTTTGAGACTTGATTGGGCAATACAACATAATACATAGACCGCCATCCAACTGAATCTATGACTAATAATCCACCTTCTGGTTATCATCCGAACCCCCTCCAGTATTAAGTTGCAAGCAACAGATTATTGCTTTACAAACTGCGTGTAAAGTAAACAATACGATTGTTCTATGAACAAAGGATTGTTGTTTTCTCCCTAGTAGCAACAGCACATCTAGTACCTTAGAGATTTTTGTCATTCCCCAGATTACTAGAGGCATGAACCCACTATCGAGCATAAATACTAACTCTTGGAGTTGCTAGCATCTACTTGGCCAAGATAGCTACTAACAACGGAAAGCATGCAAGATCTCAAATAACAAAGACATGATAGAATCAATAATCAATCTGAAATAGCATCTCAATATCCATCGGATCCCCGCAAACACAACATGTATGGATTACAAAAAGATGATCTTGATCATGAACGGAGCTCACAAGATCTAAACATGAAAGCACAAAGGAGGAGAAACCAGCCATCTAGCTACTACATGGATCCGTAGTCCAAGGATGAACTACTCACGCATCACACCGGAGGCTTGCATGGTTATGAAGAAGGCCTCCAGGGTGAATTCCCCTCTCCGGCAGGGTGCCGGGAAGAGCTTCAGATCCCTCCCGATCTAGGGATGGAGATGACGGCGGCTACAGACTCTTTCATGGATTTTTGATCGGGCACTTAGGGTTTTCGTCCCGAGGGCATCTTATAGGCGGAAGGAGAGGCCGAGGGGGTGCCTGGGCTGGCCACACCACCCCCTGGCACGGGCCAGGCCTGGCCGCGCGGCCAGGTGGTGTGGCCGGCCCCTGGCCCCTCTCCGTCTCGTATTATAGCACTTGATCCCTTCCGGAAAAATAGGCACTTTGGCTTTTGTCCCGTCCAATTCCGAGAATATTCATTTTCTGACTTTCCTGGAACCAAAAACAACAAAAAATAGGCAGCTGGCACTATGGCTCTTGTTAATAGGTTAATCCAAGAAATCATAATAAAAGTACTCCAAAGTTGGAACAAAACACAAGAAAGTGGATAAAACCAAGCATGGAACATCAAAAATTATAGATACATTTGCAATGTATAAACATCCCCAAGCTTAACTCCTGCTCGTCCTCGAGTAGGTAAGTGATAAAAGAATAATTTTTGAGGTGACATGCACCATCAAAGACTTGATCAAAATATTTGCAAAACATTCAAGGCTAGGATCAAAGTACTTTAATCATAACATGAAAGACAACGTTCTAGCAATAAGCAAAGAAACTATGATGCAACATGAAAAGGCACAAACAAAAGATTCATGAATAACATGCTTTGCACGACGTTTGTTTGTTTCACACAAAGAAAACATAGCATAAAAGTATTTAGATTGCCCCTCAATAGAGTAGCAAATGTAAATGCATGGGACACCTTCAAAGTTCATAAGAGTGACTAGATACAATATTTTCAAACAAGCAATAAGAAGTTATGCATCAATCAACTAGTCTTGGGACAATGCACATAGAACTAAGAATGGCCACTATGCTCTCAAAGTAGTGCATAAAGATAGAAGGTGGAGACTCAATATAATGGTGGAAGAAAGGCCTTTTGTAAAAGGACGTAAGGATTCAAGTCTCATAAAGAGCTTCCAAAAATTATGGTAGTTGTTTTTTCCAGCTCTCATTGCCCCAATCATAAGCATCTTGAAGGTGATTAAGGTTAAAGTGACACAACTAAGAGGATATGCTTGACAAGTTATAAACCGAAATCTCATGCCCCTTACTTACGAAGACCGATCCTCATGCTACTCAACTTCAGTCACGAGTAAGCTCTTGTCATTGTAAGTATATGTGTATCATTAAGAACCACCAACGGGGTACCCCTTGCACATGATACAGGAGCTTTCCCATAATCAAAATGACAAGGCAAGCAGACAATGAGCATCTCAGCGATCTTTTTATTTGCTATTTGTGTAGGTTTTTATTGAGGATGCTTCATAGAGTGCTAATTATGGTGATGCTGCAAGTTTCCACCATGATTAGGCATGGCTTAGGCTAGCGGCCCAGGCGTTTCTCTAACACACATACAAACTCCATGATCTTACAAGTTCCACTTTTATTTCACACCGCCGGGATCCGTAAGCAAAAGAACATAATATCAACGGGGTACAAAATACAAGTGCAATGTTGAAAGCGTTCCCCATGGTACATGGTTCTCCTAATTTCTACTTATAAAGCGCAAGCATATACACAACAAAGAAGTACCCAATGTTTCAAGTTTATTAGAGGCAAAAAAGTAAAGTGTGTCATCAAGTTCGTGAGAGCTTTAATCACTAGTTTTCTCATAACAAGTGAAAGGTAGACAAAAGCATGAATATACTTGGAATAGCATAAGCTAGTAGGTAGGTGTGGTGGACTCTTTGGAAAAACTTGGTTTAGGGAGTTGGATGCATGAGTGGAACTCATACTTGGTGGTGGAGGCTAGCAAAAGACTGGGAGCGACAAACTAAGAGAGCAATAATGGCCATAATCATGCAGAGCGACAAAACATCATTGATCAAAGCATAAAGTGATACTACAAGTTGAAAACTAAAGGATCATAATGGCTATGGTGACTTGTGACAGTCATAACATGGTGCGAGCATGTGCCAAGTCAACCCAAATAAAGCATCAAAGGAGAATACCACTATACTATGCTTTAATATGCTAAAACAACGCATGATTCATCCAAGGCACATTAAGCAATCTCAATTGTTTATAACAAGTCATGCTACAACAAATAATACTAAGCATAAAGCCAAAACAATATCAAGCATGGCATGACAAAGCATAGCCACAGTAAAAAAACGAGCTCTTTTTACCACAAAAGTATGCACTTTCCTACTCTTTTCCAAACCAAACCAAACTATTTGCAAACCAAAGTATGAAAGAGGGGGTCCAACCAACTTATTAATAAAACTAAGCAAACCAAGCAAACTAAAAACCAAAACAAAAATGAAAAAGAAGACGCTCCAAGAAAAACACAACTGTGCATGAAACAATAAAAATGAAGCGTTTGAAAGAAACCTGGAATTTTTATTGATGAAGAAGGGATGCCTTGGGCATCCCCAAGCTTTGACACTTGTACTTCTTGGATATTTTTTAGGGTGACATGCGTGGCATCCCCAAGCTTGAGCTTTAGTCCATCCTTCATCTCGTTACTCATTTCTTCCATATACCTGAAATTTTTCCTTCATACAAAACTTCACACAATCTCATTAGCAACATTAGTGCACTTAAGATAAACAAGTCTCAAGGTTCAGTTCTAACACCAAATAAACTTCCATTAGAACAGTAGGTACTGTAGCACTTCCCTCAAAAAGCTCAATTCCCCAAAAGAACTCAAGAAGGATCCAACAAGAAGCAAATGCAGAAAATGGCAGAAATCTGTCAAAACAGACCAGCAGGTAAAGACGAATTTTTTCGAAGACCTTCTGTTGCTCAAATCAAAAAGTGTTGAACTAACGAAAGTTAGATAACAACCTGGGTCAGAAGAAAAAAACATTACAGCTCAATCCGACATACAGAGCTCTCTCAGGAATTTTTACGGTGAAGCACAGAAATCTGTTTCGGGACAGCAACTTTCCCAATCATCACTTCACTCTCATTAGAGGTTACTCTTGGCACAAAAAGCAAATAAAAAGGATAAGGAGAGGTTATTACTGAAGTAATAACTTCTAAGACTCATCTAAAACTCTTGAGTTATCTCCCAACAAGTACTTTTCTTTAACGACTTTAAGTTAGGCATAAGAAGCAAAGAAAGAATCAAGTGTTCTCAAATGAAGAAGCATTAAGACCAACTTTCTTGCTCTTACCTCTCTTACTTTTATTCTTAACCTTGGGGAAAATATGATTTTTTGGTGGAGAAGAAAGGTGCATGGTCCCCTTTCCCACATCTATTATTGCTCCAAGAAGTTCCAATAGGGACCTTCCAAGTGTAATTTGTCCTTTTCCTGCACATTCAATAACAAGATAATCAATAGAGATCGTTTTCCCAAGGATCTTTGTAAACACTCCTTTAGCTATTCCAAGAGGTAAAATGGTAGTATTATTAGTAAGAGATATTTCTTTTCCTCCCTCAATGAGCCCCCAAGTATTCAGAGATTTATAAATATCTTTGGGCATAAGGCAAGATTCAGACATGATATCATAGCGAGCTTGAAAAGTTCCAGCATTTATCCCAATCTTTACGGTAGGGAACCACCTTGATGGTTCAGAGCTTATTGGAACATAATCATGCTTCTCCCTAAGCGTATTATAGCACCCTTCTAATCTAGTAGTGCTAGCCTCGAGAGTATCCAACCTAGCAAATATTTTCGCGAAAGAAGTATCAGTTTGGCTAGGCATGTTGTAAGTGAGGATCAATTTCTTTATAGCATTAATAGCATCATCCTCATTACATTGGAGGAAATCTCCTCCCACAATAGCATCTAAAGCATATCTATAGCAAAGAGCAATCCTAAGGTAAAAACTGCTAACGAACAAGCCTTGAATCATTTTAGGCTCAGTCTTTTCATGTACATCGGAGATTCTAGACCAAGCTTCCTTAAAACTTTCCTCAATTCCTTGTTTAAAAGTGAGAATCATTTCCTCGGGTGACATAGTGATTGGAGCAAGGCTAGACATAGTGGCAACTCAAGATAGGAACTATTTTTTTTGTGTTTTTTGAAGAACAAAACAAGCAAACAAAGCAAAAAGAAACTAAGCAAAACAAAACCAACAAAGTAAAGAGATTGGTTATGAGGGACTCCCCTTGTGAAGATGTCCTTGACTCCCCGACAACGGCACCAGAAAATCGCTTGATGGCTCAATGCACGGCGCCCAGAAAATGTGTTGATGGCTAGTGGTTGATGTAGAGCTCGTTGAGAACCCCAAGAGGAAGGTATGATGAGCACAGCAGCAAGTTTCCCTCAGTTATGAAACCAAGGTTTAATCGAACCAGTAGAAGCAAGGAAACACCCCAAAGGTGTTACTAGCTGAGCTTTGGCAGGGCGCACTACCGGTGCTAGTAGCAACATGGAGACCTGCACAACACAACCACAGAACTTTGTCCCCAACTTGCGATGAGGTTGTCAATCTCACCGTGTTTTGCAGAAAACAAAGGATTAACCGTATCGAATGGAAAGAAGTAAAAGTTTGCAGAAAGTAAACACAAAGCAGTAAACGATTGTAGATTGTATGTAAATAAGAAGGACCGGGATCCATAGTTCACTAGAGGTGGATCTCCTTAGATAAATAACATGTTGGGTGAACAAATTACAGCGGGGCAATTGACAAACACCGAGAAAGCAATACATGCATATACTAATCATCTTGACTCCTTTGAGACTTGATTGGGCAATACAACATAATACATAGACCGCCATCCAACTGCATCTATGACTAATAATCCACCTTCAGGTTATCATCCGAACCCCCTCTAGTATTAAGTTGCAAGCAACAGATTATTGCTTTACGAACTGCGTGTAAGGTAAACAATACAATTGTTCTATGAACAAAGGATCGTTGTTTTCTCCCTAGTAGCAACAACACATCTAGTACCTTAGAGATTTCTGTCGCTTCCCCAGATTACCAGAGGCATGATACCACTATCGAGCATAAATACTAACTCTTGGAGTTGCTAGCATATACTTGGCCAAGATAGCTACTAACAACGGAAAGCATGCAAGATCACAAATAACAAAGACATGATAGAATCAATAATCAATCTGAAATAGCATCTCCATATCCATCGGATCCCCGCAAACACAACATGTATGGATTACAAAAAGATGATCTTGATCATGAACAGAGCTGACAAGATCTAAACATGAAAGCACAAAGGAGGAGAAACCAGCCATCTAGCTACTACATGGATCCGTAGTCCAAGGATGAACTACTCACGCATCACACCGGAGGCTTGCATGGTTATGAAGAAGACCTCCAGGGTGAATTCCCCTCTCCGGCAGGGTGCCGGGAAGAGCTTCAGATCCCTCCCAATCTAGGGATGGAGATGACGGCGGCTACAGACTCTTTCGTGGATTTTTGATCGGGTACTTAGGGTTTTCGTCCTGAGGGCAACTTATAGGTGGAAGGAGAGGCCGAGGGGGGTGCTGGGGTCGGCCAGACCACCCCCTGGCGCAGGCCAGGCGTGGCCGCGCGGCTAGGTGGTGTGGCCGGCCCCTGGCCCCTCTCCGTCTCGTATTCTGGCACTTGATCTCTTCCGGAAAAATAGGCACTTTGGCTTTTGTCCCGTCCAATTCCGAGAATATTCATTTTCCGACATTCCTGGAACCAAAAACAGCAGAAAACAGGCAGCTGGCACTGTGGCTCTTGTTAATAGGTTAGTCCAAGAAATCATAATAAAAGTACTCCAAAGTTGGAACAAAACACAACAAAGTGGATAAAACCAAGCATGGAACATCAAAAATTATAGATACATTTGCAATGTATCACCATATCACATAGCATTTACATTCAATGTTATTGTTTGTATGTCTTATTGTGTGCTAGTATTAGATACTCGACGGTAGCCTAATAAGATAATCCCTATTAAAATTACCAACGATTGTGTTCCCCCTTAGTGTGCACCACCAAGAAAGTTCTTCGGTATGAGGCGATCCAGGGTTACATGCCTGGGTGTCAGACATATGTACGTTCGCAATATAGTGGGTGTAAGACATGTTGCACAGCGAATACACTAAGGTTGAGTTGGCAAGCCTAGCATGTGCAGACATGGCCTCGGAACACGGATGGTCGAAAGACCGAGCACGAGTCACATGAATGATGTGACCGACGTTTAGCGTCCACCCTTGAACCCACATTGATGGCCGTGATGATCGGGGGAGATGTGGCTGATAGGGGTCATGTTATCACTAGGAACCCTTTTGGGGATAGGCGTTTCTGAGTGGAGTTATTATTAAATCATTTAATTATAAACTTAGTCTAAATTCCTTTTTCAATTATAAATGTAGATGGGACCTCTCGTATTGACGGTTGATTGGTTAGAAGGAGAGAAGCTCAGATTAGATGGATCGAACTTCTCCATATGGGTTGCAAGTCTCCATGTTCTCCTTAGCGAGAACGACGTGGTCGACTACATACTTGATAGGATGGATTTGGATCATCCCACTAACCTAGAGACCCCAGAGGAGCGGAAAGACCGCTATCTCCGTCGGGAGATGGCCTCCTATATTTCAGTTGTAATACGTTTCAGAATGGTGGACGAGCTATGGCCTTTCGTGGGTGATGTCAACCCTCGTTCAGTGATGCCACAGCTTAGGACACATTTCGTGGAGCAGACACGCATTTGGGAGCATGAGCTGATGGGAGACTTCCTCTCCATTAATATGGAGGAGAACTCATCACTGGACGACCACTTGGAGCACATGCATGATGTGTACATGAGTCTGGCATATTACCTGGACAACTGGTTCTCAAGCTCATTTGTGATGGGAGTTGTGCTACGGTCGCTTCCACCAAGCTTCCAAGCACAAGTCAGGATCTGCATTATGAGAGGTGACACGGAAACACTGGATTTCCTCGAGTTTATATCGCATTTCAGAAATGTGGTAGATGAACCCAACGTCGCTGGAGTCGTCAACGACAAAGGTATATATATGATATATAGTTTTATAAATGTTATAATCTTGCAAACACATTTGCAGTGTTAAGTATATCTGATACTTGTTCTGTTTTGCTAAAAACAGGTCCTTCAGCGTGAGAGGTGCTTGCTGGAGAGGAGGTGACGTTGCGTGTTGATGGCGAGCATGATGATTACGGCCAACGACACTCTCCCTCGACATTTATCATTTAGTTTATGTTTTAGGATAATTATTGTAATCGAGAGATTTGAACTTCTTTAGTGTGTCTCACACTTCATGAGACGGTTATTCATATGAGTTTGTAACAAACAATTGTTCTTCTTTTATGAATGATTTCTGTTCGTGCTCATGTCTTGTTTGATTATGTGTGAATTATCCTTGTTGTTTGAAACTAATTGATAATGCATGAACATTTATAAAACATTAAAATGCCTTGTTTAAAATACCCAACTTAAATGATATTTCATTACAAAATGAAAACCATTGTTTAAATTCAAAGTTATGTGATAATATGTGAAAGTCATTCGATTTCTTGTCACATATATATTGTGCCTAAGTTTGGCAAAATAACTTGAACACCGTGTATTACTTGAATACAAAGTGTTTAAAAGAATTGTTAAAAGTGAATACATATTCGATGTATTATGTTTTAACGAAAATGGTAATTATCATTGAATGATTGTTCAAACGTGTAAAGTAGTTTACCAAAGGAAACATGAATATGAAACTATTTGATTTGATCAAAGTGTTTCATCAATAAAAGGGTATAAATATAAAAGAGAATCAAATTGCTATGATTTGATCAATAGCAATGAAATTCGAATTTATAAGAATGGCATAAAAGAAATTGTGGAATGCAATGCGTTATGAAATGTCAAAATGCAAAGCATCATAATGTGATATTAGATATCAAAGTGGGTTAAATACAAGGCACCAAATAAATTGGTGTAGTGTAGATGTAGAGACCATTAGTTAGAAATAGTTAGCACTCAATTAGAATATAGTGAACCATTTTGAATTCGTGAAAGTTTTGGGGTTATTCAATATAACCAAAACAATAGCGAATAAGTCCTTGTAGCATATTCATTGGAAACTTTGAATACGAAATCCATAGCTAAACCAAAAGGAAAGCAAAACTTGTATTGCTTGGATTTTGGTGCATTCTTGAGAAAGCTCACTTCTGGTGATGTTTCTCGATTATGGAGCAAATGGAAGATAGTGAAAAACACGATGAGGATTCAAAACCCTGCATCAGAGTGTTGAGAAGCACAACGGACAACGTCCCTGAACGATTCTCTTCACAGAAGGAAAGAATCAATGATATTAATCATTGTGTTTTCCCCGCTAGTGTTTTCATTACATGGAGTAGGATTCAAAATGTAATCCATATCTTTTATAGAGACATTTGTGAATCGCTTGTCATGCTTTTGGAATGTGACATACCTACGAACTACAAAGGAAATAATGGTAAACTAGAATTATGAGAAGTCCTAAAAGCAAAATTCCCTTGAGATTAGAAAGCAATTCGTTACTGAATCTCACAAGTAAAAGGGGTTACTTGAATTTTCCTAGATGACTGCAAAGCCATAGTGGAAAAAGGGGTGAATGACAAAAGCACATTTTGTCAAATATTGAACAAATTCAAATGAATTTGATTCATGTGTGCTAAATGTCTAGTGGATTTAAAACTAGTAACAATACTAGTATCTCATAGTAAATCTCCAGGTTTGATATTTGATCAAAGGATTTTGAAATTGTTCAAAATAGTGAGTGGATACGCAATTTGCATAAAATTGAGTGGGAGCTATGAAAGCCTTCTATGAAATAATATGTGATTGACATATTTTTAAGTGGGAGCAATATAAGTCTCAAATTCAAATATGTAGGAACATATTTTGAGTGGGATCTTATAGGAGTAATTCTTAAGTATGTTAAGAATGAAAGCACAAACACTTATAAATAATGATTTATAAGATGTAGAAGTTGATAATGGGTGTGTTATGATATTATGTAGTATTCCTTAAGGGATTCTGAAAGGGGTTTCAGAATAGAAGTTAATTAAGGAACTGATCCTTAATAACTCAAATTAGGAATAGTATTAAGTTTAACATCAATGGTTAAAAGAAAGAAAAAGGATGATCGTCATCCACTATGTTGAGGCATAGGTTCTTTCTTAGAAAACCATGATGATGACTTAGCATAATATGTGATCCAAATAAGGAACGTTTGAAAGTGATTAAGTTCGAATCACAGAACGTTGTGCCAAGTTTTGTCCGCAGTGTCTAGTAAAGAACTGTAGACATGTTTTCCAAATCCATAAAGGATGACATATCTTAAAGCATAAAGAGTTATGTTATAAGGGAATATGTTGGAAACTCCCGTATATACCGATTAAAGTCAAGTAGGAAGCGAGGTGAACAAAACATCAAAAGTTGCAAAGAGTGCACTAGTGTTTCGATGAATACATTTATAATAATAGATAAGGGTACCATCTAGAGTGTTGTATAATGTTATGGCGGGGCTAGTTCGCTTTTAACATAGAATGATGTGTCCCAGGGCATAATGCCCATGAGAAAGCCCTCGAGGTTGATCTAACGTCACTGTAGGCTCCTGGAATCAGGGCTCGTTCTGCTGCCATAGCGATGATGCATACACACAGATGCTATCATGTGATGATAGGGTATTAATGTCAATCCAGGTGACAATAGTAAGTTGCAAAGGATTTGGGACTATAAAGTACAGACCCAAGACTCAAACTCTTCCATGAGCAAGCATGTTCAAGGTACCGGGTATATGGTGCCAATGATTGAGAACAAATGCAACTAGGGTATTTGTACTCTAGTGCAAGTGGGAGACTGTTGGAAATATGCCCTACAGACAAATAGTAGTAAGGACTATTATCATATTTCATATAGTTTATGATTAAGTTTTATATCATGCTATAACTTTATTGAGTGGAAACATCAATACACGTGTGATATATAAACAACCAGGGGTTCCCAATGAAACTCTAGTTACAGGTTCATTGGTCAATAGATTATCATGTTTCCTGATCATGTGGCATTTATGCCAGTTGGAAATAGAGTCATCTCATTCTGAGAATGAGATGATGAACCAATACCCAAGCTAAACATCGTGACCCGATCATGTCATGAAGTTCAAGTTACGATGATTAGAAATGGATCCTCGTAGACTATTCCTTAGACCGTGAGGCTATATCAATCACTGTCTCCCGAGAGTGTTTAGATAGCATCAAACGCCATCTGGTAATACTATGGTTATAAAGGTGTGTTCAGGTATTCGTAGGAAACCGTAGAGGCAATATATGTCAAGAGCGGGATTTGTCCGTCCATGTGACGGGAAGATACTCAAGGGCCCACTCGGAGAAGTTATATCCAATAGCTGCACAGCGTGTGATTTGATTACATGGATATCACTTGTCGGAACGAGTCAAGTAGCATTGTTCGGTAACGGGATTGAACACGACATGGTGATTTCATTGATTAGATCTCGGGCAATGCAAGTATCGAGAGACAAAGGGAATAAGACACGACTGTCCAAGTTCAAACGACGAAAGATCTTCGTGGAACGCACAGGGGTCACATGGCCATCCAGGTCCCTATGTCGATCATTGGTGCAGGAGTGTCCCGACCATGTCTGGAGTGTTCCCGAACCGTGGGGTATCACGCTTAAGGGCTTGATGATGCTTAGAGAGTGTTTATAGGATCGGTGGAATCACCGAAGAAGAGTAGGGAGAAAACCGGAAAGGTTTCGGTAAGTCCGGAGGATGTCCGGAGTGGAGGTGGAAGGTGTTCCATAGCCATGGAGGTTGAATAATATGTGAATGAATGTTAAATGTTGATTTAATCATTTATTCGTAATTATTTAATAAAGAGAAAAATCAATTTAATGGTCACAGGCTTAATGGGCAATTTCCGGAGGGAGAGGGCCCATTAGGGGAAAGGAGAGAGGGAGAGGGGCCAAAGGGGTGGCCGACGCCCTAGTGGGCCACCCCCCCTGCGTGGGGCCCATGGGGGTGGCCGGTGGTGCCACCCCTCCCCCTCCTCTCCTTTAGTCCCAGCCCGGGACTTTGAGGGAGGGTGTACCCCCTCCTCCCCCTATATATAGTGGGGTATTTGGCCTAGATAAATACACCAATAATCAATAAAGGTGTCCCCACTTTTGGGAGGACCTATAATTGATATTTTCTCTCCCCCCTCTCTCTCTCGTGACCGTGGTCCCAAGTCTGGACTGCGCGAGTGAGAGACATCTTCACCACGGAGCGCCGCCGCGCTGCGGGATTCGGATCCGGGTGCTCTACTTCCGCAACTGCTGCTGGATCAGGGAAGTGGAGTCATCGTCATTCACCGGAGGTGTGTAACTCCCCGCGAGGTGTCGCACTTGAGGCACTCAAGTCGTTGGAGCCAGAGGAGCGCAAGGACTTCATCACGACCTTGAGGTCGGCTTCAGCTCGTCTAGATCAACCACGCTCTCCTGAGCGTTGACCCAACGCTTTTTGGTCTTCAAGGGTAAGTTCGCGAAAAGCCCCTCCCGTTACTGTATTACTAATAGATAGGTCCTGACAGCTTCATGGGTTCAGGGGCGTAGGGTAAAATTTTATTGTTTTCATGCACGAAACCCCTACATTTTTAGCCTAAATGAAGTCAGAATTCGGGTGTCCGCTCGAATTCGATGTAATATGTATGAATCAGCCCTCTATTAATGAAATCCTCCTATATTTGTCCAAAATTTGCCGAGTTTTATTAAAATTTGTCCAAACCAGGGAACTCAGCCTGGGAACGCGACTGGAAAATCGGCCGTTCACAGGCCAAAAACTTTCTTCGTTCGACGCTATTTAACTCTGGATTTCGGCCTGAAAACGGCCAACGAGTGGAGGTGCTCTAACTCTATGGTACAAACTAACATGTCAACTTTATATATCCAGTTTGCTAGCTACACTATTATTTTTGCTCTTAACAACCTTAAAGTCCACGGTTGGATTGTTGCTTCTCCCTAAATAAAAATGTCAACCTAAATTCTTACGGGGCGCCAGAATGACGCGCTGGGCGCGCTACCACAAGTCGCTAAATCGGCATCTTGAGCGCACACGCAACTACGCCAAACGGTTGCATTGAGCGCACTCTCGATCGAAGTGACGTGTGTCTAGGAAAAATCCCGACCCTGTCGTCCACTAACTCCTCCCGACACAACTTCCACCCAAGTACATCACACCGCCGCCATGGTGCTCCGGTCGCCGACTGTGCCCCGTCCCCTGCCGCTCCCGGCGCCACCGCTCTGTTCCCCGTGCTTGCGAAGCTCTTGTCACTACAACACGGTAGACATTTTGGGGCACTTCAAAGTGCCTCTATATAGGATAAAAATGTCTCTAAAAATCTTTAGGGGCACTTTAAAATGCGACCCGGATACTCATGTTTGTAAAAGTTTTAGGGGCATTTTGACCAGTGTCACTAAAGACTTCAGTGACATTTCAATAAAAGTGCCTCAAAAGCCATTTAGAGAAATAGACAACACAACTTATTTTTTAAAGTCATGCATTTTGTTTCAGCGTTTCCTCATATGGGCCGGCCTGGCTATGCAATTGAGGCCGCCATGGTGCTCTGGCCGTCGGCCGTGCCTCGTCCCCAGCCGCTCCCCGCGCCACCGCTCCGTTCCCCGTGCGTGCGAAGCTCTTGTCACGACAACACGGTAGACATTTTGGGGCACTTCAAAGTGCCTCTATATAGGATAAAAATGCCTCTAAAAATCTTTAGGGGCACTTTAAAATGCGACCCTGATACTCATGTCGGTAAAAAATTTAGGGGCATTTTGACCAAAGTGTCATAAAGACTTCAGTGACATCTCAATAAAAGTGCCTCAAAATCCATTTAGAAAAATAGACAACACAACTTATTTTTTAAAGTCATGCATTTTGTTTTAGCATTTCCTCATATGGGCCGGCCCGGCTATGCAATTGAGGCCGCCATGGTGCTCCGGTTGTGCTTCGTCCCCTGCCGCTCCCCGCGCCACCGCTCTGTTCCCCGTGCTCGCGAAGCTCTTGTCACTACAACACGGTAGACATTTTGGGGCACTTCAAAGTGCCTCTATATAGGATAAAAATGCCTCTAAAAATAGTTAGGGGCACTTTAAAATGCAATGCAACCCTGATACTCATGTCGGTAAAATTTTTAGGGGCATTTTGACCGTAAAATTTTTAGGGGAATTTTGACCAAAGTGTTATAAAGACTTGAGTGACATTTCAATAAAAGTGCCTCAAAAGCCATTTAGAGAAATAGATTGAATTGAGGTTGGCCGGATTCATTAAGGGAGCTCCTCCCTAGCGCAGGCGTCTAGATTCTATTTGTTCGCTCAAGAATCACGATGGATGGGACCCGCCGGATGATAGTGAGATCGCTTTGTGTGGGCTTTGAATCATTACTAATACTTCACGTATCCGATTTGATCCAGCGTGGTATATAAATCGGTTGAAACTTCATTCGTTTTTCGATGTGGGACTATTCGGGTGCTTGTACGCTGCATGTGCTGGACACTGGCGCGGTATGCGTCCATTTGACGGTGGCGCAGGGTTGGACGCTGTACGACTGACTGACTGCATTTCTCGAGCCCAAGGCCTAGTACGACTGACTGCGTCCAATTTTTTCGTACGATACTACTGCTCCGCAGCTGTCCTATTTTCAGGTTAACCACAAACGCTAATTAATCCTTTGCCAATGAATTAAAATAAAAGGAATGTGCAGCGCTGTGCAGGCTGCTTTTTTAATTGTACGCATGCATAAGTAGGAAATAGAAAATATTTGCCAAGGGGTTTAGCGACCGTAGAGCAAATTAAAAATCATGACTATACAGGCACTTTGATTAAAATGCCCCAAAAGATTATTATCTTTAGGAGTAATTTTCATGAAGACGCGTACGCTAGTTTCTGGTAGTGCGGGTACCGCTGTTTTGTTGGCGTAAGTACCTCGCTGAGGTAGTAGACTGCGCGCTGTACTCCGTGGACCTTATTTTTCTCGGCTCGTTTGACTACGAGCATTGTGCTGACCACCTGATTGGTGGCGGAGATGTATAGCAACAACGGTTCCCTTTTTTGTGGGGTCACCAGTACTGGCGAGGTGGATAGCAGGCGCTTGAGGTCTTCGAATGCTTTCCGCGCCTCATTGGTCCACTCGAACTTATCAGCTTTGCGGAGAAGTTGGTAGAAGGGCAGTGCCTTTTCACCCATCCGACTGATAAATCGATTGAGAGTCGCGATTCGCCCATCCAGTTGTTGGACGCCCCTTATGTTTTTCGGCTTCTCCATGGCCAGTATGACTTTTATTTTCTTTGGGTTCGCCTCGATCCCTCTCGCGGAGATAAGATATCCGAGTAGTTGCCTAGATGGTACGCCGAAGGCGCACTTGTCCGAATTGAGCTTGATCCGATAGCGATCGAGGTTGGCGAAGGTTTCGCGCAAATCATAGATTAGTGACGCTTCCTCTTTGGTCTTGATTACTATATCGTCGACATAGACTTGAATGTTGCGACCGAGTTGGTTCTTGAGGCAAGCCTGCATGCACCGCTGGTAGGTGGCTCCTGCATTCTTTAGCCCGAAGGGCATTGTGTTGTAGCAGAACACACCAAAAGGCGTTGTAAACGCTGTTTTTCTTGGTCTTACTCCTTCATTCAAATCTGATTATAACCTGAGTAGGCATCGAGGAAATAGAGGCGCTCGCATCCCGTGGTAGAGTCGATGATCTGGTCGATTCGTGGTAGCGGGAAGTGGTCCTTCGGACAATACTTATTCAAAGAGGTGAAGTCCACGCACATCCGCAGGATATCCGTGTCCTTTTTTGGCACTAGCACCATATTGGCGAGCCAAGTGCTTTCCTTGATCTCGCGTATGAATTTGGCGTCGAGGAGTCCGTTGATCTCCATTCTGACTGCCTTTGCTCTTGGTTCAGATAGTCGCCGAATTGTTTGCTTGACTGGCCTTGCGTCTGGGTTGACGTTGAGTGCGTGCTCGGTGAATTCTCTAGGAACTCCTGGCATGTCCGCTGGACACCAGGCGAAGATTTCCTAGTGCTCACGGAGGAATTTGACAAACGCGAGTTCCTATGCGGGACTCAAGTTGTTGGCGATGAGAGCCGTCTTGGCGGGATCCGATGGGTGGACCTGAACTTTTTTTGTGTGCACCGATGAGTCGAAGGATAGGTCGGGTGAACTTAGCCGGCTCAGGGGAGGCAGACTATTGTCTATCGACTCCTTTAATCTTGCGAGTTCCTCCTGCATGCCGAAGGACTGGGAGATTCTGTTGAATTCCCTATCGCAGCTGTCGGACCTCTCGAAGCTTCCGTTGATTGTGATGACGCTGTTAGGTCCTGGCATTTTCATCTGCAGGTAGGCGTAGTGCGGCACTGCCATGAACCTAGCGAACGCGACACGTCCGAGGATGCAGTGGTACTGCGAGGGCCAGTCGACGACCTCGAAATTGATGCGCTCGCATCGAAAGATTTTTGGTGTGCCAAAGATGACGCCGAGGTTGATTTTGCCGAGGGGATATACACCCATGCCTGGGATGATGCCGTGGAATGTCATGTCTGACGCCTCTAGGCAGGTCAGAGGGATCCTCATTGCTCGCAAGGTACCCGCGAACATAAGGTTGATGCCGCTTCCGCCGTCCATAAAGACGCGACTCATGTTGAAGCCTCCAATTTGTGCCTCGAGGACGAGGGGACAATGACCTGGACGAGGTACTTGGCGCGGGTGGTCGCGCTTGTCGAAGGTGATGCAGGACTCGCTTCCGCTAAGGTACTCAGTGGTAGATGGTGGCGAGTTTATAGCCAAGTTGACTTGGCGAGTGATGGCCTTCTGCACCCTATTCGAGGGGCGTCCCTTTTGGATCATCATGGTACCCATAGCCCGTGGGTATGGTTCGCCTCCCTGGTGCTAGTCTGGCGCAACTGCATTTGGGGGTAGTCCAGGTGGTGGTGGCGGAGCGCCATGTTCCACGGCGCCTGGAGCGGCTCTGTAGCCCCTTTCGACTGCGCTGCGATTCATCCGAGCCAGTCCCTCATGTAGTTTGAGGAACTCGCGGCAGTCCTTGAGGAGGTGGCTGAACTTCTTCTTTCTGTCAAGCTTGTTGATGTAAAAGTCCACAGTGCATGGCCCAGACAGCTTGTCTTCAATGGATGTTGCGGGTGCCTCATCATGATTGTGGCGCTGCCACACTTGCGTGGTCTTTCCGGAGTCGCGGTATCCACCGCTATGGTAGCCGTTGTTGCGGTTGTCGTTGCGTCTGTCAGCGTAGCCGGCTGCGACCATGTTGACGTCGTCGCGGTCATCGTAGATGCGCATGCGGCGTTTGCTTCAGTAGTCATGTCTGCGCTCGAGTTCTGCCTCGTCGTCGGAGTGAACGCGATTTTTCACCGAATTCTCTCCATCTGCCCAGCAATTCGCGATTTCCATCAGGTGGTCGACGGTTTTGGGCTTCGAGTGCCTAGTCCTCCCTGAGCTCTATGCGGCGTACGCTGCCGTTGAATGCGTCAATCGCGCGATCCTCTGAGATGTTCTCTGCGGAGTTCTTGATGATGGACCACCTCTGGATGTAGGAGCGTAACGCTTCGCCCGATCTTTGCTGGCAGCATCTCAGCTCTTCGATTGATGCGGGCCGTTTGTATGTGCCCTTGAAGTTGCGCACGAAGCTGTATACCAGCTCTTCCCAACTGCGAATGGATCCGTGTGGGAGGTTGTTGAGCCAGGCTCGGGCGGCGCCCTGCAGCTGTAGCTATAGGCATTGCATGGCCATGCTTCGACTTCCGCCGTGAAGCCTGACGAATGAGATGTGGTCCTCCAACCAGATCTTTCTGGTCCTGTAGGCCGTCAAACTTTGGGTTCTCTGACGGGAGCTTAAACCCTTTGGGCATTCGCTTTTGCCTGATGGCTCTGCTGAAGAATCTAGCGCCACAGAGCTCCACATCTTCGTCTTCTGAGTAAGTTGACCGAGCACGTCGTGCCCTTGATTTGTCGATCTTGCGATGTGTGAGGTCATCGCGCGCATCATAGTCGTGGTCGTGTCGCCGTGAGCGGCGACGTCGAGACAGATCGTGAATGTCATCGCTGGATGAGGGCGAGGAGTAGCGTTTTGCCAGAGCCTTGCCTTTCTTCGGTTCTGACGCCGGCTCTTTATTGAGGGCAGCTTCGATTAACCCCAAGCTTGTGATCGTAGATCAGTGCATGGCAGCTCGAGGGTCTCTAGCTGGGAGGTACATGGTGGCCGCCGTTACCGCGGCCTGCGGCTTTTTCGTGAGCACATTGCCACGTGTATCCACCGTCATGGAGCCGAAGTCGAGGACTTTGGCAGCATCTACACGTTCTTGTTAAGTGAGGTGGGCGAGTCAAGATCATCTCTTGTTGGCGATGTACTCGTTGCACTTGGAGGAGGATCCTCCGTGGGAGGAGAGCCCGGCTCGTCGAAGGCTTGACTCATCAGCCACCTTTTTTCGCGCCTCGAGTTGCGCGATTGTTTGTAGCTGGCGCTTGTATTCCTCTTTCAGGAGCCAGTGGTAGCCCATCAGTAGTTCTTGTGGGGAACCGAAAGGTAGAGAATGGCCTCGTAGGGCTTCGCGGCAACGGGCCCACTCGAGATCATTGAGCCTGATCACGACGCGTTCGCCAGTTTGCTCATTTATCATGGTTGGAGGTTCGACTGCTCCTCCATTGTTGACGGGGGCGCCGTTCGTGGGGCCGCCGTTTGGTGGTGGTCCACCATTGGGTATGCCGCCGTTGGTTGGTCCGCCGTTTGGCGGGTCGGCTTCATGGCCACCGTTGCCCGTGTTGTCGCGATTGGCGGAGGTGTCTCCTACGTTGATGACGGCGCACATGAAGTGGTTGGGGAAGCTGCTGCTTCCACAACTTTCAGATCCGGAACCGTAGGCTCCGTCTTCAGTGGCCAGATCGCCCAGATCGGATTCACGACTGTTGTTGCTGACCATATTCTCAACTTGTGTCGAGGTATGGGGCTCACTGAGGGTGCCGATCGGCGGAGGGAAGCATGATGCTGGAGCAATCGATGGTACCGTCGGCCGGTCAGGCATGCGAAGCGTGTCCATCTAACCAACTTGGAAGCGGAAGCTCCCGATCGCCAGGCTGATTCCGTCGCCCACGGATTTGAAGGCAGGGCGAGTGGCTGACGTGTGGACGGTGAAGTCGAACGCGCCGAAGAGCTGGCGAATCTCCGCTGTTACGGAGTTGTAGATCACGGTTGATGGGGCCGAAGAAGCCGCAACATCAGCACTCCCAATTCCCACAGACGGTGCCAATTGACGAGGGTTTAACTCATCAATGCCCATTGTTATGGACTTGGGTTTTGGAGAAGGAGGGAGCGCTGGAGACATCTATCGGCTAGCAAAAAAGCACACAGGGAACTCGAAGATTTACCCAGGTTTAGGCCTCGCAGTAGTCCCTACTCCTGCTTGTCTGCTCGTGGAATTATCAAAGGAATCGAGGATTACAATGGTGCGCAGATGCAGTCTGGCGAGAGTTGTGGAAACTAGGGTTGTGTGTGTCCTCCTCGCCGCCCCTCCTAGCCTTTATATAGATAGGCTAGGTCTCTGGTAGCAGGTCGAGTCGGTTACAAGTTAGGGTTTTCCCCTTTGAACTTTCTATCTTTAGCTTCTTCTTGTTCTTCAAGCAATCGAGAGTCCGTAGGTTACTCGAGTTCCTCATTTGGGCCTTGGCGAGACCGTGGGCCTCTACGTATTCAGGCCATATATACCAAGCTCGAGTACCTGTAGGGTATACCCATGTCAGATAGTATCTGTTGAAAATATGAGCAATAATCCATATGATTTAATCCGAATAATAAACTGATAAATCATGATCATACAGACAGTACCAAAACTAATCATGCAAATCAACAGAGTAGATGAACAGATTTCATCTAAATAAGATAAACCTATCACATCTAAACTAATCACTAAAATAAAGAACTCTAGCAGAATCTGAAATAGAAAGTTCAGTATTATGTAAGGTAGAGCAGCGGCAGTAGCAGCCACGGCGGTAGCATCAACAGCGGTGGCAGCAGCATCATCGGCTATGTCGTTGATGTAGAGGTTACTGATGTCCGGGAAGAAGTCCTTGTCCGGGAAGGAGTCGTCCGTGATGGCGTCAGTAGTCACGCGGAAGCGCTCCCCAAAAACCTGATCGCCCCTCACTCGTACAAGTTCACAAGAAGGTGGAGTTCCGGAGGCCTACTGTCCCGATTTGTGGTGCACGCCGAAAGACGGGATGGGGAAGACGAAGGCGGCGACGCAATAGACTGGAAGGAGACGCGTGTGTAGGTCGTGCCGATTAGGTTAAGCACGGAGGCTTATATAGTGCAGGTCAGGGAGATCGTGGGGACTTAGCCCACGTCCGAGTTGGTAACAACCCATGTCCCATAAAGACTAGAAACGGCTGACTAATTAACGCGTTCGTTAATGACTCATAATTAATTCAATATTAATTTTCCCGACTAGCAAAAATAAAGCTCGGCTCGGCGAGATTCCTGCAACCCGCAGGGCGCGCGCGCGTCGTGACGAGGCGAGGCAGGCGACGTCGGAGGAGGAGTGCGCGAGAGCTGCTCTTCTTCTTACACCTTAATGAGTGGTGGAACAACCTAGTATATAAGGAGGTGTAACTCTCACTCAACTAGTAATGTGGGACTAAACTTTAACACCACTTGCATAGCCATATGCTTCCATGCACAAATGGGCCAAAGAGAATTTCAGAATTTGTCTAATGGGCCAACAACCCAAAACTCACCAAATTCCAACAATCCCCCACAAAGTCTCATTAGCACATCACCTCACTTCCATTCCAGAATATTGTTTTATATACCGGTGTGTAGTGGAGACTGTTAAGTTGAACTTCCATGTTAAACTTCATGCTACACTAGCTAGCAACTTGAATAGTGGACTATTCCTTGAACTACAAGTTTTCTGCACACTAGTTTCACACAAAATCTAGACCGGTACAGGGCTGCCGCAGGGCTTCCTTGCGGTTTGGAGCTTATGCTTCATACTCCAGGACCTTTCATGAGTTTATTAGAGAGCACCCAATTCTCACGTACTGTGACATTTGACAGTTAGACTCATATAGGTGTGTTCCTCAATAGATGTTCTGCAGGAGAACATCTCTGCTTGGAAAAGCCACTTAGAACACATTAAGATAAATATCAACCTGCCATGCAGAATAAGAGAGTATTGCATCTTTATGGAGATGTAAATATAATATGGGCATACTCTCCTCTTAGTTGATCAACAGCTTGTCTCCCAGCTCTAATTCACGGGATCTTCGATCACATAGAGTGGGTTACCACTGCGAATAACTCATTGTGTGGGTCTCAAACCCATCACCCTCGATGCATTATCTATCACATTACGTGTTAGGCCCTTTGTGAAGGGATCTGCCAAGTTCTTAGATGTTTGGATATAATCCAATGCAATAAATCCAGAGTTCCTCAGTTTTCTGACAGATTTCAATCCCCTCTTCACATGCCTTGATGAATTCATATTATCCTTAGAACTGTTTACTTTGACGATCATAGTTTGATTATCACAGTTCATCGAGATAGCGGGTATTGGTTTTTCAACCTTAGGTAAGTCCATCAAGAGCTCATGAAGCCACCCTGCTTCAACAGTGGCTGTGTCTAATGCTATGAGTTCTGCTTCCATAGTTGACCTTGTTAAGATGGTCTGCTTACAAGACTTCTAGGAAACAGCGCCACCACCAAGTGTAAACAAATAACCACGTGTGGCCTTAATCTCATCAGCCTCAGATATCCAGTTTGAATCACTATATCCCTCAAGTACTCGAGGATACCCAGTATAGTGAATACCATAACTCGCAGTGCCTTTCAAATAGCACAGAACTCTCTCAAGAGCATGCCAATGGTCATCTCCAGGATTTGACAGAAATCGAGATGTCAGGCCTCGTAGCGCTGGCTAAATACATGAGCGAGCCAATAATTTGAGAATATCTTAATTGATCTTTAGCATTCCTTCGATTCTTTCGAAGTAGCACACTCGGATCATAAGGCGTTGGAGAAGACTTGCAGTCGCTATACCCAAAGCGACTCAATATTTTTTCCACATAGTGGGACTGAAGCTGTGTAATCCCACCATTATCATCCTTCAGTAGCTTGATGTTCAAAATTACATCAGCCACTCCCAAGTCCTTCATCTCAAAGCAGGGAGATAGGAACTCTTTGACCTCCTCACTAATAGCGAGGTTGGTCCCGAATATCAATATGCCATCGACATAGAGACACATAATAACTCCCTCGCCCCCACCATGGCGATAGTACACACACTTATCAGCTTCGTTTACAGCAAAGCCTTCAGCGGTTACAGTTCTTTGGAACTTCTCGTGACATTGCTTAGGATCTTGCTTAAGACCATATAAAGACTTCACTAACTTACAGACCTTTCCTTCTTGACCATCTACTACAAATCCATCAGGCTGCTCCATATAAATTTCCTCATCTAGCTCTCCATTTAGAAAAGTTGTCTTAATGTCCATTTGATGAATGAGAAGATCATGTGAGGCAGCCAAGGATGGTAGTACTCAAATAGTGGTCAATCTGGCTACAAGTGAGTAGGTATCAAAGAAGTCTTCACCTTCTTTCTGGGTATAACCCTTAGCCACAAGACGTGCCTTGTACTTTTCAATAGTACCATCAGGTCTAAGCTTTTTCTTGAAACACCCACTTACATCCTACAGGTTTGCACCCATAAGGACGATCAGTCACCTCCCAAGTTCCATTAGCTAAGATGGAATCCATCTCACTATAAACAACTTCTTTCCAGTAGTCAGCATCTTGAGATGCATAGGCTTCTCAAATAGAGATGGGAGTATCATCCACAAGGTACACAATGAAATCATCACCAAATGACTTTGTAGTCCTTTGTCTCTTGCTCCTTTTGGGAGCTTCATTGTCGTCCTCCACAGAATCATCATAGTGTTCTATTGGCATAGTGGGTTCAGGAATTACAACAAATTCCTAACTAGATGAACTAGTCATCTCCTGATTTGATGAGCTTGGCATACCTTTCATGGGAAAGATGTCCTCGAAGAAATTCGCATCATTCGACTCCATAATCGTACCAACATGCATGTCGATACCTCAGATTTTACTATAAAAAATCTATAGCCAATGCTATAAAAAGCATATCCCAGAAAAACACAATCCACGGTTTTTGGTCCAAGCTTTCGCTTCTTGGGTATTGGAATATTGACTTTCGCCAAACATCCCCAAGTTCGTAAGTAAGAGAGTTTAAGCCTTTTCTTCTACCATTCCTCAAATGGAGTCATGGTTTTATCCTTTACGGGAACACGGTTTAGGACATGACATGCAGTCATTAGCGCCTCCCCCCACCATTCCTTGGAAAGACCCGATGTATCTAACATGGCGTTAACCAAATTAGTTAGAGTGCGGTTCTTTCTTTCAGCCACCCCATTTGACTGAGGTGAGTAGGGAGGCATCCTCTCATGGATAATACCATGTTCATATAGAATATATCAAATTCATTTGAAAAGTACTCTCCACCATGATTCGACCTTAACCGCTTGATTTTAAGATCAAGTTGGTTTTCTGCTTCAGCTTTATAGTTTTTGAAGTAACTCAAAGCTTCATCTTTAGATTTTAGAAGATAAACATAGCGATATCTAGTGGAGTCATCAATCAATGTCATAAAGTAACTTTTTCCACCTCCTATCAACACACCATTCATCTCACAAAGATCTGAATGTATAAGTTCTAGAGGTGCTAAGTTTCTCGGTCCCGCAGCCGTATGAGACTTGCGGGGTTGCTTTGCTTGCACACAAACTTGGCACTTAGAACCTTTGATAGTGGTAAATTTCGGAATTAAACTCATATTGGCTAGACGTGTCATGCAACCAAAGTTAATATGACAAAGTCGTGAATGCCAAATATTGGACTCATTATCATTGTAAACATGATTAATAACTTTAGTACATGAGTCTGACAAAGATAATCGGAACAGACCTCCGCACTCATAAGC
Source organism: Avena sativa (assembly GCA_916181665.1). Taxonomy (NCBI): domain Eukaryota; kingdom Viridiplantae; phylum Streptophyta; class Magnoliopsida; order Poales; family Poaceae; genus Avena; species Avena sativa. Next base: position 617,161,181 of record OV702288.1, on the reverse strand, counting down.
CTTTCCATCAAATTGTATATACTTAGAAATTACAACTTTATTGTACTCAAACACCAACTTAAAGCCATCTCGACATAGAAGCGATCTGCTAACAAGATTCTTATTGATGGAGGGAACGTGCTGCACATTCTTCAGCTGTACGGCCTTCCCCGAAGTAAACTTCAGATTTACCGTACCAACACCATGAACAGAAGCACGTAAGCCGTTTCCCAGCAGCACGGAGGAAGTCCTTGAGACCTGATAAGAAGAGAACATGGATATATCAGAACATACATGTGTATTAGAACCCGTGTCAATCCACCGATCAGGAGAATGACATACTGAAAGGATAGTAGGTAAAATACCGTACCCGACGTCCTTCATCTCAGTATCGCTAATAAAAACATTAGCGGTCTTATCGCTGTTCCCATGTTGCCGCTTATCAAAGCGATTAGGGCAGCTAGGAGCCCAATGATCAGGATCACCACAAACGTGGCAAGAGCCTTTCTTCTTATCATTTTTCCTCTTAAAGTTGGTTGAGTGAGTGGCCTTGTCCTTGCCATCAAACTTCCCTTTGCCATCAGATTTGTTATTATTCTTGAACTTGTGGGATTGGAAGTTTTTCTTCTATACCAAATTGGCACTAGAAGCTCCCTCAAATCCTTGAGCACGTGTGTCCTTTGCTCTCGTCTTCTCTTCCACATGAAGAGACCCAATGAGATCCGTAACGGAAAACTCTTGTCTCTTATGTTTCAGAGAAGTAGCAAAACTCCTCCACATGGGAGGAAGCTTGGCAATAATGCCTCCGGCCACGAACTTGTCCGGTAAGGTACACTTAAACTGCTCGAGTTCTTTGGCAAGTGATTGTATCTCATGAGCTTGCTCAACAATGGAGAGCTCATCAACCATCTTGTAGTCATAGAATTGCTCCGTGACATACAACTCAGTGCCAGTGTTCGAGACCCCATACTTGGCCTCGAGCGCATCCTACGCGTCTTTGCCATTATCAAATGACATATATGGGTCAACAATGTTGTCCCCAAAAATACTGAAGAGAGCCGCCATAAACTTGGTATCGGCTTTCTTAAAGGTCGCTTTCTGCTCAGCAGAAAGATCTCCTTCAGGTTTGCCAAGAGTGGCGCTATAGCAGTTTAGGTTTTTAAACCATAGAATTGCTCTCGCGCGCCATCTCTTATAGTGCATACCATAAAACGAAGGAGGCCTAGTAGCCGCGGCTACACCAGTGGAATTGAGTTGCCTATAATCAGGTTTTTGGATTGTTGAAAATATAAGCCATAATCCATATGATTTAATCCGAATAATAAACTGATAAATCATGATCCTATAGACAGTACCAAAACTAATCATGCAGATCAACAGAGTAGATGAACATATTGCATCTAAATAAGATAAATCTATCACATCTACACCAATCGCTAGAATAAAGAACTCTAGTAGAATCTGAAATAGAAAGTTTAATATTACGTACGATAGAGCAGCGGCAGCAGAAGCTGCGGCAGTAGCATCAACAGCGGTGGCAGCAGCGTCATTGGCCATGTCGTTGATGTAGAGGCTGCTGATGTCCGGGAAGAAGTCCTCGTCCGGGAAGGATTCCTCCATGATGGCGTCAGTAGTCGCGCGGAAGCGCTCCCCAAAAACCTGATCGCCCCTCACCCGTACAGGTTCACAAGAAGGCGGGGTTCCGGAGGCCTACTGTCCCGATCTGTGGTGCATGCCGCAAGCCGGGATGGGGAAGACGAAGTCGGTGGTGCAATAGACTAGAAGGAGACGCGTGTGTAGGTCGTGCCGATTAGGTTAAGCACGAAGGCTTATATAGTGCAGGTCAGGGAGATCGTGGGACTCAGCCCATGTCTGAGTCGGTAACAGCCCACATCCCATAAAGACTGGAAACGGCTGACTAATTAATGCGTCTGTTAATGACTCATAATTAATCTAAGATTAATTTTCCCAACTAGCAAAAATAAAGCTTGACTCGGCGAGATTCCCGCAACCCACGGGGCGCACGTGCGTTGTGAAGAGGTGAGGCGTGGCGAGGCGAGGCAGGCGACATCAGAGGAGGAGTGCGCGAGAGCTGCTCTTCTTCTCACCTTAGTGAGTGGTGGAACAACCTAGTATATACGGAGGTGTAACTCTCACTCAACTAGCAATGTGGGACTAAACTTTTACACCACTTGCATAGCCATATGCTGCCATACACAAATGGGCCAAAGAGAATTTCAGAATTTATCTAATGGGCCAACAACCCAAAACTCACCAAATTCCAATAGTATCTTTAGAGGCACTTCTTAAAATGCCCCTAAAAGTATTACCTTTAGAAGTACTTTGATCAAAATGCCTCTAAAGGTTTATCTTTAGGGGCACTTTAATGAAATGCCCCTAAAAGTATTACCTTTAGAGGAACTTTGATCAAAATGTCTCTAAAGGTTTATATTTAGGGGCACTTTAATGAAATTCCCCTAATTGATACATTTAGGGACACTTTGAAAAATGCCCCTAGCCAAAGTGCCCCTAAATGCATACCGTGTACTAGTGTGTCCTCAACCTCCGATCTCCGTTTCCCCTAACCGCCACCACAGTACCAGGGGCACCATGCCCATCAATTCCGGTCATTCGTGGTGCGCACGACCGTCACGTCCAACAATTTTGGACATCCGTGGCGCGCACGGCCGCCACGCTTCCCCAACCATAGCTCCCTCCTCCTCTACAGGCCTTCAACCAGGGGGCCTCCACTATTACTGTCCTTACCGGCATAGCCACATCGAGGCTGCACTCACGGGAAGGTAGGTTGGTTTAGAGGATGTCATTTAGGGGACAAGGATATCCCCAACCAGCTGGTTAGGGGTAGCCATTTTTTGTGTTTGGCTAAAGTGGGACAAAACTTGGTTAGTGATAGCCAGTTAAAATATACAAACATGAAAACACTTCAGAGGAGCTATCCAAAAGTGGTTGAGCTCATCTAGATCTTTTTGTGGGATATGCTCAACCACCATTTTGAGCCAAAAGTGGTTATCCATATCCCTCCACCCTCTAAACCAAACATTGGATAACCACAAAAAAAGTGGATATCCCTTGTCATCCATTGGATAGCCACTAAACCAAACAACCCTTAAGCTACTGGTGGGGAAGCCGCAATGGAGGGAAGGGAGGATACGAGCTTGTTTTCTCCATGTGTTGCAGCCTCGAATTGAGAAGAAGAGAGAGGTCGAGAAAGTAGGGCTAGTCTAGGATTCAGTCGAGCGTGTTCTTTTTTTGCATAGAGTAATTCTTTTGTTCGGATTGTTGCCCAATAGCATATATTAGTTGCTCAATCCTACCAATTTTTGTTGCCTTATATATAAATTAGTTGCTCATTTGTGTCTTTTAGTTGTATCCGTTTGATTTCTAGTAGTATATGGTGTTGTGGCCTCCACAGTTGTGTAGATATTAAATTGTCATGCCTACTTTGTGTATCCAAAGTTGCCTGGTTGAACACCAAAGTTGCCTCGCCGGGCTCTGAAATTGTCTCGTTAGTAATGAAGTTGCTATGTCGGGCACATAAGTTGGATTGGGAATAGAAGTTGCGTCAGGTAAAGAAATTGTCTCGCCAGGCATAGAAGTTTCTTCGTCGAGTATCAAAGTTGTCTCATTGAGCATCAACATAGCTCAGTCGGGGCACTAGTTGTCTCATCGGAAACCTAAGTTGCTTTGTCCAGCACCAAAGTTGCCTCGTCAGGCATCAACGTTGACTCGTCGGGCACATAAGTTGCCTCGTGCGGGCACCAACTAGCCTCGTCGGTCAACAAAGTTGCCTCATCGAGCACCAACATTGCTCGGTCAGGCACAAATTGGCTTGTTGGACATACAAGTTGTCTCATCAGGCATGAAGTGTCCTTACCAGGAACCAAACTTTCCTCGTCGAGCACCAACAATGCCTAGTCGGCCACAAATTGCCTTGTCGGACAACTTCTGTGCCTCGTCGGGCACCAAAGTTTCTTAGTTGGGCACAAGTTGCCTTGTCGGGCTTCGAAGTTGCTCAGTTGGGCACAAGTTGCCTTGTCGGGCTCCAAAGTTGCCTACTACTATTATGAAGTTGCATGACACTATCATGAAGTTGCTTACTACTGATATGAAGTTGCCTTTTCGGGACTTTTTGTGCTTACATAAGTTATGAATAAGTTGTACATCGCTGATATAAAGTTGCCGACAACTATTATGAAGTTGCATGCCGCTGTCATGAAGTTGTTTACTACGATATGAAGTTGCCTACTACTGTAGTGAAGTTGCATGTTCCCGACACGAAATTGCCTGCCGCTGATTAATGTCACGAAATTGCCTTCGGTAGTTGTGAATCTACCTACCTGTTGTCGCAAAGTAGCCTACCACACAACTAGAGTAGCCTACTGACTATGTGAAGTTGCATTCAACAACTAAAAAGTTGCCAGTCGTAGTTCTGTATTTTTCCTACCACCCTTGTAAAGTTTCATTCCGTCTTTATGAAATTGCTGTTCACAGGTGGGAAGTTGCCTACCTCATGTGGGAAGTTGCCTACCGCCTGATACGTCCATAACATATCTATAATTTTTGATGGTTTTATGCTAATAATATGCTTTTGATACTCCTTTTTGTATAAAGTATATGATTTATTTGTAATAACCTACTAATAGTTGCAAAAGTGCACAATGTTCTTGTTTTACACTTTGATATGTAGAATTACCAAGAATACAAGTGGAAACCTTGTTGGAGTCAAATTGGGATTTTTCCAGAAATCTGTCTCATAACTCTTTTGAAGATGGTCACGTTTCGGGTCGAAGGCGGCGTCAAATGGAAAACTCTTCAACTACAAAGTTGTTGGAAATTTCGTGACAAATGTTTTGGACATAAAATTTAGCTGATTCCGAGTCCGGACGGGCCTGCTAGGTACGATTTACTGCAGCCCAAGATGGGGTGACGGGAATCCAAGAAGCTATATAAAGGAAAGAAACCTAATTCGCCCAGGGCATCTCCACCCATGAATTTGAAGCCACCAAAGCCACGTTTTCCCTCCCAAGAAGCCATGAAGGAAGGGGGCTAAGGGGCGATGCTCCCCCATGATACCGGCGGCGGGGATGGAGTCTCCCGCGCCGTCGCCGGCGCCGCCGCCGCCCACTTCACCATCTTCACCGCCATCTCCATCACATAATCCTCCTAATATGCAGTGGTTCATCCTCCCACACACCTCTGTACCGTCCTATGTAAACATGGTGTTTGATGCTATAAGTTATAATCCTATGATCTATGTCATGTTTGTGTAGTTTCTTTGTTCTTAGATTGAATGGTTGAACGTCTTTGGTTCATTAGAGTTGTATGTTGATATGGTACAATCCTTTGGTGTCCATTATATTTGTGCGTGCATGGATTAAACATCATAGGGTTTGTAGTATGTGTAAAAGGAAGGGGGAGTTCTACCGGAGTAACAGAAACCTGAGGATGCGAACCGGAACGTTGTACATATAGGAGTAAGAGGATCATTAAACTTAAGGATATGGTTGGGGAAACCTTAATGCATTGTTAGTAGTTACGGATGTTTGCTAACAATCCAATCATATAGTACATGTAATTCCAAGTAGTGAAGCAGATGTATATTTAGCCTCTCCCACATAGAAAACTACATCAAAGACAATGAACCTGATCTATTCGCTATTTAAACTTGGATAAAACCACCACAATTACCACCACTATTCCACACTCATGGTTGTTAATTTAGTATATTTTATTGCTGCAGCAACTAGCTTTACTTTCTTGTTATTTATTATCATGCAAAGCTATCTCTAGTACTCGTATTGTTGGTCTAGTTTTATTTCCTAGATAATACAAACGTTTAGTGTACGTAGAGTTGTATCAGTGGTTGATAGAACTTGAAATAATATTTATCCTACCTTTAGCTCCTCGTTGGGTTCGACACTCTTACTTATCAAAAAGGCTACACATGATCCCCTATACTTGTGGGTTATCAAGACCTTTTCTAGCGCCGTTGCCGGGGAGCAATAGCGTGTGGGTGCATATTCTTGTGTGCACTTGTTTGTTTTATCTCTAAGTAGTTTTTATTTTTATTTTTAAGTTGTTCTCTATCTTAGTATGGATAGGGAATGCGAATTATAAAAAAAATTAGTTGTACTTGTTACCTAAAACAAATCTTCCCATGGAAGCTTTTCAGTTAAAAACCGGGAATTTTTTTGTGTTAAAGTTTTTTCACAGAGAATAAGGAACACCAAACAGAAAAATTGAAGAATGGCCAAAAGATTCTTCAACAACCCCTCGGTTTGCAAACCTTTAAACTTTGTTTTTTGAGCAGCATAGAAACTTGAATAAATTTGGAGCGTTTGTATCTTTTTATTTATTTGTCTTAGCATCAAACACCAGTAACATTTATTTTCTTTGAGTCTTGGAAGTTGTTACCTTTGTAAAAAGTAGAAACCCCTCCTTATCCTTTTATTTTCGTTTTTGTGCCAAGTATAACCTCTAATGAGAGAGAAGTAAGAATTGGGAAAGTTGCTATCCCGAAATAGAATTTTGTGCTTCACTGTAAAAAATCTTGAAAAATATCTGTACGTCGGATGGAGCTGTAATTTTCTGATCTTATGCCCCAAGTTTTTATCTAAATTTTGTTAGTTTAACACTTTTTGATTGGAGCAACATAAGGTTTTCTAAAAAATCGGTTTTTACCTGCTGGTATGTTTTGATAGATTTCTACCATTATTTGCATTTGCCTCTTAATCTCTTTCTCTTCGAGTTCTCTTTGCACTTGAGATTTTAGAAAGAATTGCTACAGTGGCTTGTGTTTTAATGGAAGTTTTACTTGTGTTGAAACTGAACCTAAAGACTTATTATCTTGAATACACTAATGTTGCTAATGAAGATTGTGTGAAGTTTTGTATGAAGGAAATTTTAAAGTGTAGGGAAAAACAATGTGATGAGATGAAGTATGGACAAAAGCTCAAGCTTGGGGATGCCACCCGTGTCACCCCAAGAAATATTTAAGAAGTACAAGCGTCAAAGCTTGGGGATGCCCAAGGCATCCCCTTCTTCATCAATAAAACTCTCAGGTTTTTCTTCCAAACACTTCATTTTTATTGTTTCATGCACAATTGTGTTGTTCTTGGAGCGTCATTATTTTTGTTTTTAGTTTTCTTTTGTTTGGTTTGCTTAAAAAAATTGGTTGGACCCCTACATTCGTATGTGGTTTTAAATAAGTTGATTGGTGATTGGAAAAGAGTAGGAAGCTTCATGCTTATAAGTGGTAAGGAGCTTGTTTAAACTGTGGCCTAGACTTTATCATGTCATGTTTGATATTGTTTTGACTTTATGCTTAGTGATTATTGCTGTAGCATGACTTGTTCCAAACAATTGAGATTGCTTAATGTGCCTTGAAAGGATCATGCGTTGTTTTAGCATTCAAAAACATAATATTGTGGTATTCTCCTTTGATGCTTTATTTGGGTTGACTTTGCGCATGCTTACACCATGTTAAGACTATGAACAAGTCACCTTAGCCTCTATGATCATTTAGTTTATGACTTGTAATATCACTTTATGCTTTAATTAATAATGTTATGTCGCTTTGCATGATTATATCCATTATTACTCTCTTAGTTGGTCGCTCCTAGTCTTTTGCTAGCCTTCACATGTACCAAGTATGAGTCCACTCGTGCATCCAACCCCCAAGAAAACCAAGTTATTCCAAAGAGTCCACTATAAATTCCTATGGATAGTGTGTTACACCATTCCAAGTATATTCATGTTTTTTATCTATCTTCCAAATTAAACTTGTTATGAGAAAATTAGTGATTAAAGCTCTCACAAACTTGATGGCACACTTTACTTTCTTGCACTTAATAAACTTGAACCATTGTGTCCATCTATGTTGCGTATATGCTTGTGCTTAATAAGTTGTGAATTAGCAGAACCATGTCGTCATGGGGAATGCTTTCAACATTGCACTTATTATTCAGTTGATATCATGTTCTTTTGCTTATGGATCCCGGCGGTGTGAAATAAAAGTGGAGCTTGTAAGCTCATGGAGTTTGTATGTGTGTTAGAGAAACGCCTGGGCGGCTAGCCTAAGCCATGCCTAATCATGGTGGAAACTTGCAGCATAACCATAGTGAGCATTCTATGAAGCATCCTCAATAAAAACCTATGCAAATAGGAAATAAAAAGATCGTTGAGATGCTCATTGTCTGTTGCCTTGCCATTTTGATATGGGATAGCTCCTGTATCACGGGGCAAGGGGTACCCCATTGGCGGTTCTCTATGATACACATGTACTTACAATGACAAAAACTTACTTGTGACTAAAGTTGAGTAGCATGAGGTTCGGTACCCGTAACCACGGGGCATGAGATTTTCAACTTATAACTTGTCAAGCATATCCTCGTATTTGTGTCACTATAACCTTAATCACCTCAATATGCTTATGATAGGGGCAATGAGAGCTGAAAGCTAATAAGTACCATAATTTTTGGAAGCTCTTTATGAAACTTGAAATCCCTGCTTCCCTTTGTGAAGGGCCTTTCTTTTTTACTTTTATGTTGAGTCTCCATCTTCTATCTTTATGCACCAATTTAGAGAGCATAATGGTCATTCTTAGTTTAATGTGCATTGTTCCAAAACTTGTTGATTGATTCATAACTTTGATATTGCTTGTTCTTAAATTATTTGTATCTAGTCACCCTTATGAACTTTCAAGGTGTCTTATTCATGCTATACCATGAGGGACAAGCTGAATACCACTCTTATTATGTTTTCTATATGTGAAACAAACAAACGTCTTTTAGTGCATTGTTATTCATGATCTTTTGTTTTTACCTTTTCAACATAGTTGCTATGTTTTATTGTTAGAACTCTATCTTTCATGATTCATGTTTAGAGTACCTCGATCCCAGTTATCAATGCTTTTACAATAATGATGATCAAGATTGTGTTGTCTGCATGTCACCTCAAAAATTATATTGTTTTTATCGTTTACCTACTCGAGGACGAGCAGGAACTAAGCTTGGGGATATTGATACGTCCATAACGTATCTATAATTTTTGATGGTTTTATGCTAATAATATGCTTTTGATACTCCTTTTTGTATAAAGTTTATGATTTATTTGTACTAACCTACTAATAGTTGCAAAAGTGCACAATGTTCTTGTTTTAAACTTTGATATGTAGGAATTACCAAGAATACAAGTAGAAACCTTGTTGGAGTCAAATTGGGATTTTTCCAGAAATTTGTCTCAGAACTCTTTTTGAAGATGGTCACGTTTCGGGTCGAATACGGCGTCAAACAGAAAAATATTCAACTACAAAGTTGTTGGAAATTTCACGAAAAATGTTTTGGACATGAAATTTAGCTGATTCTGAGTCCGGACAGGCCCGCTAGGCCTGATTTACTGCAGCCTAAGATGGGATGACGGGAATCCGAGAAGCTATATAAAGGGAGGAAACCTAATTCGCCCAGGGCATCTCCACCCATAAATTTGCAGCCACCAAAGCCACATTTTTGCCTCCCAATAAGCCATGAAGGAAGGGGGCTAAGGGGCGGTGCTCCCCCATGGTACCGGCGGAGGGATGGAGTCCCCCGCGCCACCGCCGCCCTCTTCACCATCTTCACCGCCATCTCCATCACCTAATCCTCCTAATATGCACTGGTTCATCCTCCCACACACCTATGTATTGTCCTATGTAAACATGGTGTTTGATGCTATAAGTTATAATCCTATGATCTATGTCATGTTTATGTAGTTTCTTTGTTCTTAGATTGAATGGTTGAACGTCTTTGGTTCATTAGAGTTGTATGTTGATATGGTGCACTCCTTTGGTGTTCATTATATTTGTGCGTGCATGGATTAAACATCATAGGGTTTGTAGTATGTGTAAAAGGAAGGGGGAGTTCTGCCGGAGTGATAGAAACCTAAGGACGCGAACCGGAACATTATACGTATGGGAGTAAGAGGACCATTAAACTTAAGGCTATGGTTGGGGAAACCTTAATGCATTGTTAATAGTTACGGATGTTTGACAATCCAATCATATAGTACATGTAATTCCAAGTAGTGAAGCACATGTATATTTAGCCTCTCCCACATAGAAAACTGCACGAAGACAATGAACCTGATCTATTCGCTATTTAAATTTGGATAAATCCACCACAATTACCACCACTATTCCACACTCATGGTTCTGTTAGTTTAGTGTATTTATTGATGCAACAACTAGCTTTACTTTCTTGTTATTTATTATCATGCAAAGCTATCTCTAGTACTCGTATTGTTGCTCTAGTTTTATTTCCGAGGTAATACAAACGTTTAGTGTGTGTAGAGTTGTATTAGTGGTTGATAGAACTTGAGAGAACATTTATCATACCTTTAGCTTCTCGTTGGGTTTGACTCTCTTACTTATCAAAAAGGCTACACACGATCCCCTATACTTGTGGGTTATCACCGCCCCAATGCCCCATCGCTTGACGACTATGGTAGATAACTAAAGTAATCTCAATATGTTTAGTCTCATTGGGCACAGATAAGTTGACAACAACTACATTTTGCACCGAAGTTGAGTCGCGGGGCACCGACGTAGTCTTGTCGAGCACACAAAAGTGGACTCGTCAGACATCAAAGTTGCCTTGTCGAGCAAGTTGGTTTTGTCGGGCACGAAATTGCCTCGGCAGGCACCGAAGTTGCCTCATTGAACACCAAAAATTCCCAGTTGGGGCCCAAGTTGCCTCGCCGGTCTCAGAAACTGCCTCATCGGGCATCAAAGTTACTTTGTTAGGTAGCAAAGTTTTTTTGTCTCGCACATAAATTACTTTGCACCAAGGTTGCTTTATCGGGCACCAATTTGCCTCATCAGGTACTTACGTGTCTCCTCCTCCCCTCGCCGACGCTTCCCCATGCCTCCAGTGAGATCCCTCGCAACCCTTTGCCGCTGATAGGGTTTCTTCTCTATCACCTCTGTCACGAGGTGTACGACGCACACACGCTGTCAATCTCTATTCAGATCTACGGTCTGGAGAGATCCATACCCCTGAGCCGCAGACAAGCGGGCCCGGTCACGAGTTCAAACACGGTGGCTCCCGCGCGTGTCGGTGTCGCGGGATGGGCCGACCCAGTGGCGTGCCGCCTAGATTGGTCTAGATCCGGCCCGTGTTATTTCTTTTTCTAAAAAGCTTTTCTAAATTTCTCTAGATCTGTCAAGTTGCTGCTAGGATTAAATCAAAACAAAAATATAACATGCCAATAATTGAATAGATCTAAATTTCTATGTGTGCATGCATGTTTTCTCCAACATGCACAACAACATCTAGACCCAAATATTTTCTAGAACATTTCAAGTAATTAAAATGATATAATAGGTCCTTTGCACTAAAGATTTATTCCAGGGAGTTTGGTAAATCTGATTGGGATGAACCACATGGTACTGGGAGGTATCTATGATACCTTGCATGTCACTTTGGACCCACTCCAAAAAGCTCCATGGTCTGACTTTGGTAAAAATAGCAAAAACTATTCGGATCTATTTTTGAGAATTTGTTCATGTCAAAATATAAATTATTTTGACTTTTTTCCAACTCTCGGTACACATGCACCCCTAGATATATCTTGTCCTAGAGTTTCAAGATTTATTGAGCCTATGGTGTTTTTAGTGAATTAAACTCTTATGAATAGGGTTATTTCACTAGATAAATCATTTCAAGATTTATACAACCCTAAAAATGGTGAAAACCATTTCTATAGAAAGTTATTTTTAATGCCTACTGTGTGTCCTTGGTTTCATATGAAAAGGATCTCTAGAATAAATCTGGTGAAAAAGACAAATTCCTTGCAGTAATGACTTTGGGATTTTCCCAAGGGCAGTTTGGTAAATATTTTAGGATGAAACCAATTGCCAGTGAACCAGTACTCAAATATAGTCTAACCCTAAGAGGAAATATTTATTGGAATTAAATATAATTTCTGGTGATTTATCCACCAAAACAAGGGTTTAGCTCACTAGAAAATTCATAACTAAATAAAAAATTGATAAAATAATGAAACCCCTTCTGGTGACTTTGCTATCTCAATATCTATCAGTTGATATCATTTTTGTACCTTGGTATCATACAGATCCTATCTTGTGTATAAAACCTCTTAATTAAGTAGTATTCCACAATTAATTCATAAAAAAGTTCTATAAATGAAAATAAAATAATCCCAATTGCCTTGAACTCAACCAATCAAAACCTACTGATGTAGTGATGCTTTGCTAATTTTATTTCTGCATTTTAATAGTGATTTTTTCCTGGTATTGATTGTGGTACTTTGCTTATTGCATGTGTGCTCTGTGACAACGATAGTTGCGATTGTGTTGACATCGAGAAGAAGGGATCATCTAATCATTATTGGTCTTCTAAGAAGAAGTCCATGGACATATTGATGACCATAGGCAAGCCACTCTTCTTGAATTCCGATATTTGTCCTACTCCTTTTATATACCCGTTTGTATCTCATTTATAAATTGCATTACTACATGCATGTTTTGTTTACTACCACTACACTAGTAACTTGGCCCCTCCAAGTTATGAATTGGTGTCCCCTAAGACACCCACCCTTATTGACACCCACTATCATCCTTTAGACTGAGAGTATGATGGGCAGCATCCTACCTCGTTGGAAACCCTAGCTTAATAAACCAAACTATTTTGGGATTACTCTACTATCAAAGGTTTTGGAAATGTTTTGTAAAACCCCTTGGAAGGGCATCACCACTAAGTGGATGTTTTTAAGGAAGAAAGATGATGTTGAGAAGTAAGTATGATGGACTTGAGAAGAAGAAGGGATGTTCTACGCCTTTACCGAAATAACTTACCTGTGCAACCACATTACCCCTGTGAGATGGGGCTTAGCTCGTAGTTTGTTTTCCTTAGCATGGGCAGCCCCTACTATATAAGGAAGAAATTCCTGGAATCCCCTCCACCCAATGTAAGGGCCATGGCCTAGGAAGGACCAGTGGTTGAAAAACCTGGGAAGAAACAATGGGTCTCCCACGGATGATACAGTTAAGGAGTAAGGACGAAAGTGTTTAATAATGTGATCATCGAGGATTTTAATATTATAGGGTATAGAAGGGAGTTAGGTGTGGGATGCTGTTTTGTACTCATTCTGGGGAGAGCAAACCTAGAGGGAAAGGTGCCTTTACTAGGGTCAATAAATAAAAGGTTATGTTTGATTATTCGAACCCCTATGTACCATGTGTAACGGGCCGTGGTTGAATCCCGGCAGATGTATTGATTCTTGTGGGGAAAGTGCACAAACTCTGTAGAGTATAATCTATTCGAATAGCCGTATCCACGGTTGGAAAGGTGATTGCTAAGAGGATCAAGTGATGATCTTCGAAAGATAAAAAGGAAGTGCTGTGGTCATGAGCTAACTTAAGTTTGAGGTTTTGTTTTAACCATGGATGGTTGAGGATGTTTTAAAAGGGTTTTTCCTCAAAAAAGGTTTTCAACAAGGGTGTAGAGATATCGAGCTTTTGAAATGGAGTCATGTTTTCAAAAGTATTTTTCAACAAACATATATAGATGCCATATCTACAAGAGAAACTAGGCTTTTCAGCACAACCATATTTAGATCTATCTCGCCACAACCAAGCTGCATTGTCACTATAATAAAGTTGGCTTTTACAACGGATGGTTTTCATGGTTGAGGGTCCTTCTTTGTGGTGGAAAAGTCTTCCATGATGGATGGCCTCCATGGTAAAATCCCTGTCACCAAAGAATCTACCACAGTTTTTCTTCTGACCATGGCGAACTGCACCCTTCAACCATGGAAAACCGTGTCGTGGTAGATCGGTTTCGCCAGCCCATTGACTGCTAATGCCACGCAAAATGCCACGTGCCAAGTGCCGTTAATGACCAGTTACCGCCGTTAATGGTCACAAAACTGTGGTGGAAGCCAAGGCCTAGGCAAGGCCTGCTAATCATTAAGTGGTCCAGCCCATCAAACAAGCCCAATAAGAAGACGCCCATCACTATTATGGCCTGCTTCGAGGCCCGCACTGATTGAAAGGCCCATCACTTCGTAGCCCAGCTGCGACCTATTAACTTTTTGGTCCATTACTATTTCAACATGCGTAAGTCCTAGCTTGGTCCACCACTGTGCGGCCCATTAGAGGCATGCACCACATTAGTCCAGCACTATAAAGTATGCTTTAGGCCTAGCACTGTTCATAAAGCCCGTGATAGGTCACCCACCATAGGCCCATTTGTGAGAAGGTTCCTTACTGTTTTGGCATTTTACTGTTCGAGCCTTCCAAACGCGGGCCACCCAATAACGACCCATATGTGAGAAAGTACGCTACTGTTCTGACCTGCTACTATTATGGCCTTTCACTGTTCGGGTCATTTACTGCTCAAGCCTTCCATTATTCTGTCATGTAAGGATGTGGGCTTTTTACGCATTGCATCCTTCTATGGTTCTGGCCTTTTGCTATTCTGCATTTTTTCCACACAAGGCCCATTAATGTTCATGCCCATAAGGATGTCAGGCATTTTGCCGCTTTGTGGCCTACTACGATTCTGGTCATTTACTGTTGATACGTTGCTAACGTATCTATAATTTTTGATGTTCCATGCTTGTTTTATATCTACTTTCTTATGTTTTGTCCACACTTTGGAGTATTTTTATACACTTTCTTGGACTAACCTATTAACAAGATGCCATAGTACCAGTTGCGTGTTTTCTGCTGTTTTTGGATCCAGAAAGTCAAAAATGAATATTCTCGAAATTGGATGGGACAAAAGCCAAAGTCAATATTTCACCGAGGGGGACATGGAGCCAGAAGACGACACGGAGAGGGGCCAGAGGCCGGCCAGACCACCTAGCTGCGCGGTCAGGCCTGGCCCGCGCCAGGGGGTGGTGTGGCCGCCTAGGGAACCCCCTCAACCTCCCCTTTCGCCTATATATCGCCTCCGATACAGAAACCCTATGCACCCGATCAAAATTCCACGAAAGAGTATGTAGCCTCCGTCATCTCCATCCCTAGATCGGGAGGGATCTGAAGCTCTTCCCGGCACCCCGTCGGAGGGGAGAATTCACCCTGGAGGCCTTCTTCATCACCATGCTTACCTCTAGTGTGATGCGTGAATATTCATCCCTGGACTACGGGTCCATGTAGTAGCTAGATGGTTGGTTCTTCTCCTTTGTGCTACCATGCATAGATCTTGTGAGCTCCATTCATGATCAAGATCATCTATTTTTAATCTTACATGTTGTGTTTGCAGGGATCCGATGGATATTGAGATGCTATTTCAGATTGATTATTGATTCTATCATGTCTTTGTTATTTGTGATCTTGCATGCTCTCCGTTGTTAGTAGCTATCTTGGCCGAGTAGATTCTAGCAACTCCAAGCGGGAGTATTTATGCTCGATAGTGGGTTCATGCCTCTAGGAATCTGGGGAAGTGACAGAAATCTCTAAGGTACTAGATGTGTTGTTGCTACTAGGGAGAAAACAGCAATCCTTTGTTCATAGAACAATCGTATTGTTTACTTTACATGCAATGCTTAATGCAATTATCTGTTGCTTGCAACTTAATACTGGAGGGGGTTCGGATGATAACCTGAAGGTGGATTATTAGTCATAGATGTAGTTGGATTACGGTCTATGTATAAGGTTGTAATTTCCAATCAAATCTCATAGGAGTCAAGATGATTAGTATATGCATGTATGCTTTCTCGATGTTTGTCAATTGCCCCACTGTAATTTGTTCACCCAACATGTCATCTATCTTAAGGAGAATCACCACTAGTGAACTATGGATCCCGGTCCTTTCTTTTACCATAAATCTACAATCTACTATTTACTATTTTCTGTTTACTTTCTGCAAAGCTATTACTATCTTCCACACAATATGTTTAATCCTTTGTTTTCATCAAAACTGGTGAGATTGACAACCTCACTGATTTGGGGGCAAAGTTCTGTGATTGTGTTGTGCAGGATTCCAAGTTGGAAACAACACCTTGGAGGTGTTTCCTTGCTCCTACTGGTTCGATAACCTTGGTTTCATAACTGAGGGAAAACTTTTTGCTATACTCATCATACCTTCCTCTTGCGGTTCCCCAACGAGCTCAACTTATTGAGTAAGCAAGACTTTTTCTAGCGCCGTTGCCGGGGAGTCAAGGACATCTTCACAAGGGGAGTCCCTCATAATGAATCTCTTTACTTTGTTTTATTTGTTTTGCTTAGTTTATTTCTGCTTTGTTTGCTTGTTTCTTTATCAAAAACACACAAAAACATTAGTTCCTGCTATAGTTGTTATTTCTGTTGATCTGCTATTGTCTTGCTTTATCATGCTTTCTATCAATGGTGGGTTTCTTTGAAACTAGATCTTATTGGCAAGATGGGTTCATGGAATAACAAAAATATTATGCGGAACACCGCTTGTCACAAAAAGGGAAACTCTCATGGGAACAAATTGATAAATTGTGTACCATTGCTAGAAACATGTGATCTACTTATAATGTTACTTATTGCTTTGATAAATCTTGTTGCTATAGGAGGTATAAACACCTCCTTTTCAATGTGAGTATAATGATGATGTTACCATATCTTCTTATGTTAAGGGAAATTATGACTTTTATGATGTGGAACAAATTGAAGAATTTATTGCTTGGAAGGGTGCATTCAAACTTGCTTCTTTTCTTGAAAATATTGATGATGCACCTTATAAATATGAGGTTTATGATATACTTAAATTTTTATTTGATAATTACAAGGAGGAAAATGGCTATATTCTTGAATATCTTAATAGATGCTCTCCACTAGCGGAAGAGACTAATGCCTTGCAGGAGCCTATGGAAGAAGAAATTGCTGAAACTGGAAGCTCATTGGATGAAAAGGAGGAGTAGAGTGATGATCAAGAGGAGGAAGAATGGATCTACCCATTCCTACCTTCTAATGAGAGTAACTCTTTACGCATTACATTATTTGATTGTCCCCCATGCTTACCAAAGGAGGATGAATGTTATGTTCCTGTGGATTCTTTTGAATTTTTTATAATAAAGCTCTAGATGATAGTCCTATATTGGTTGATAATATTAATTGTACTACTATTGAAAATGAGATTGATCAGTCATCTTGTTATAAAATTGTTAAAAGTGGGTTTGAAGGTTTTAATCCCACTATTTTTGAGATTGATAAAAATTATGTGTTTGTAGATCATGAAAAGCATGCTTTATGTGATATTTATATTGTTGAGTTTATTCATGAGGCTACTAAAAATTATTATGAGAGAGGAAAATATGGTTGTAAAAGTTTTCATGGTACTGAAACACCTCTCTATTTGCTTAAAGTTTTGAAGTTACTCTTGTTTTATCTTCCTATGCATGTCGCCTTTTTCTTTGTGAATTTATTTTCGTATAAGATTCCTATGCATAGGAAGTGGGTTAGACTTAAATGTGTTTTGAATTTTCTTCTTGATGCTCTCTTTTACTTCAATTCATATTTCTTATGTGAGCTTCATCGAAATTATCATGCCCAACTTAATGGCGTTAAAGAAAAGTACTTATTGGGAGATAACCCAAAAGTTTTAGTTGAGTCTTGGAAGTTATTGCTTCAGTAATAACCTCTTCTTATCATTTTTTTGTGGTTTTTGTGCCAAGAGTAACCTCCAATGAGAAAGAAGTAATGCTTGGGAAAGTTGCTGTCCCGAAACAGATTTTTATGCTTCGCTGTAAAAAATCGTGAAAAATCTCTGTATGTCGGTTTGAGCTGTAATTTTTTGGGCTTCTGCCCCAGGTTGTTATCCAACTTTCGTTAGTTCAACACTTTTCGATTTAGGCAACATAAGGTCTTCGAAAAAATTGGATTTTACCTGCTGGTCTGTTTGGACAGATTTCTGCCATTATTTGCATTTGCTTCTTGTTGATTCCTTTTTGGGGAATTGAGCTTTTTGAGGGAAGTGCTACAGTATCTTGTGTTTTAATGGAAGTCTTACTTGTGTTTGAACTGAACCAAAAGACTTATTATCTTGAGTACACTAATGTTGCTAAGGAAGATTGTGTGAAGTTTTGTATGAAGAAAAAATTTAAGATGTAAGGAAAGAATGATGTAATGAGATGAAGAATGGACTAAAGATCAAGCTTGGGTATGCCACCCGTGTCACCCCAAGAAATATCCAAGAAGTACAAGCGTCATTTTAGGTTTCTTCCAAACACTTCATTTTTATTGTTTCATGCATAGTTGTGTTGTTCTTGGAGCGTCTTCGTTTTTTTTTGGTTTTCTTTTGCTTAATTTGCTTGAATAAATTGGTTGGACCCCCTCATTCATGCATTAGTTTTCAAATAAGATTGGTTTGGATTGGAAAAGAGTAGTAAAGTTCATGCTTAAGTGGTAAAAATGAGCTTATTTTTGACTATGACTTAGACTTTATCATGTCATGCTTGATATTGTTTTTGTTTTATGCTTAGTAATTATTGCTGTAGCATGACATGTTATAAACAATTGAGATTGTTTAATGTGCCTTGAAAGAATCATGCGTTGTTTTGGCATATTAAAACATAGTATTGTGGTATTCTCCTTTGATGCTTTATTTGGGTTGACTTGGCGCATGCTCACACCATGTTAAGACTATCCCAAGTCACCATAGCCTTTATGATCCTTTAGTTTTCAACTTGTAATATCAATTTATGATTTAATTAATGATGTTTTGTCGCTTTGCATGATTATGGCCATTATTTCTCTCTTAGTTGGTCGCTCCCAATCTTTTGCTAGCCTCCATAACCAAGTATGAGTTCCACTCATGCATCCAACTCCAAATAAAACCAAGTTATTCAAAAGAGTCCACCATACATACCTATTAGCATTTGCTATTCCAAGTATATTCATGTTTTTATCTACCTTCCGAATTAAACTTGTTATGAGAAAACTAGTGATTAAAGCTCTCACGATCTTGATGGCACACTTTACTTTTCTTGCTCCTAATAAACTTGAACCATTGTGTCATCTATGTTGTATATGCTTGTACTTATACGTTGGGAATTAGCAGAACCATGCTTGTTGGGGATATACTTTCTGGGTATCCTCATAGTTCCTCACTGACCAGGGTGGCCTACTTCGGGTTAGAGCTTTGCTTCACGGGCGGCCCAGTCAGAGAGAAAAGACAGAGTCCAATCCGGCTACGGGAAGGCCCAGAAGATTTACCGACTTAGGCCCATGGTGTTACTTGTAGTTCAAGATGTACTCTGTAACCGACTCTTAGTCGTAGCTAGATAGATCTCTCCTGTAAACCCTAGGCCGGATATCTATATAAGCCAACCTAGGGAGAGACTTTAGGGCACACCTTGATAGTCTACAATCTCAACTCGCACAGGCGAAACCCTTGTAACCCATATTCTGGCTCTGCCGTATTACTAGATTGCTAGCAGGAGTAGGGTCCATCCAAAGTCGGCGGACTCGAACCTGGGTAAACTTATGTGCTCACCGTCCCGAAACATCGTACGTCTCACACCCCTCTCTTGCGCACGCCCTGAGGACCCCCTCATGGCGCACTTGTCATCAATCCGACGACAGTTGGCGCCCACCGTGGGGCAAGTGTGCTTCGGATCTACATTCCGAGCGGAATCTGCAAGAATCGGAATCAGCGAGACCATCGCTGTTGGTCGCATCCTCTATGCCAGCGACGTCCCTCTCATCGTTCTCGACGAGACGTGGATTCCGGCTAGGGAGGCCGTGACTACCTACACAATCATGTCTTTTGGCGAGATCAATGTTTACATCGGTTTCGCTGAACCTGCCCACCCACCCTAGCGGTGATGATAGAGGCAGAAGAATCTTATGGGTCCCCTTTGTGCGCGGAGGAGGCAGAGTTCCGGATCTCAGAAAATCCTAATCCCAGCCTGCACCAGCTGCAGAGATAGTGGAGAAATCCGAGCCTAAGGAAGACCTAGCGGTTAAAGCCGAATCTGGAGTGGATCTCCTCGGAGAGGCATCCCAGATCAACCCACCCGCGGAAGTCGAAATCCAGGAGGAGCATATCAATGACATTGATTCCGGCTTTGATGACGCCGGGACAGACATGCCTTTCCTAAGGTACAGACTGCGCCGTATGATAATGCAAGATGCAAGCGCAGATGCAATTCTCAAGACCATCAAAAGTTTCGACATGGCTGATCGCGAGAGCCGCAGGTACCTCAGGAAGCACGCGTCGCACTTCATCGGGTATGTAGGATCCGGATCCGGCTCTGCCGATGCTGGAGAAAACACCGACTCTATGCTGGAGGCAATTGGAACAAACGCCGACGTACCCGCATCCTCGGATGAATCGATGACGTCAGGAGATTTCCGAAAGTTCTCCGTGGAATACGAAGAGGAGTATAACTCCAAAGCTGCAGAAGAAGGAGAAGCCATGGATGAAGGATCCGGGGAACACTCTCCCAAAGCGCAGGATGACATGGAAGTCGGAGACAATCTCGAAGTCCAGATGTCCGAAAGTACCGATCAGAGCTTGACTCCGGGAAACGGACCCAAAGCCGTCTTTGCTACCGGCGCTGTCAAGAAGGCAAAGAAGAGGAACAAGAAGAACAAGACCCCGACAAAAGACCCTCTGACAGAGGAGGTGATTGCCGAGGAATATGAGGAAGACTCGGATGGAGCACTTATCCCAGAAGAGCCGAAAAAAGAAGAATCGGTGGATGGACACGTGATCACTGAAGGTGCACGTAAACTCATTGATGTTGCATTAACCACACCTATTCCTATAGCTGCGGAGCTTACCGCTGAAGAACTGTATGAGAGGGCACAAGCCCTAGAAGCGCATCGTCAAGTACTCCTCGATGAAGCCAAAAACATTGAGGAGGAAAAGAAACGCCTAGCATCTGTGGAGAAGTACAACTCCAGGCAATACCAGAAGACCAGGAAGCGTCATACCAATGACAACCAATTCCCGCAGATCCACGCCGACCTTTTTGGAGATGAGATGGGGAAGCCTCGGAAAGATAGTAAAGGAGATTGGGTATATCCAACCCCAGTACAGAATACCGTGGCAGCCCGAGAAATTCTATCGGCTAATCCAGGACCGGAGGAAATCTAGTTGGGAATCAAACTACTCAACAAGGGACTGGAGCAGCAAAAGGTCGCCATGTCCGAAAGCCAAAAACTGGTCTCGGATTCTAACCAATGTCGCACAGATCCGGCATGGGCTGACGTGAGACCCCAGCACGTTCCGGAGCAGCATCATTGCCCTGGACGCCGGGAAGACAATTATTCGAGAACCGAATCGTCAGGACAACACCGTAGAACTGCGCATGACTGGAGCAATGTCGCCCCAGCAGCCGAAAAAGAGGCCATTGTTGCACTGTATCCGAAGAATCCTCCCCGACGAGAGTCGAACGATCGAAGGGGAGAAGATAAAGAGAAACGTTGGGAGGAGGATCGTCAAAAAATGCCACATCCTATACATGCAAGCCGTTCGGCGGAGCCTCACCGTAGTGGGAACAACGAACGAAGGAACGACGGAAACCATGCCGGTACAAGCCGGCAGGGGGCTCGTCATAGTGAAGACCCTCCCCGGAACCGGAATAATGGTGCTCCGGACGGAGGCCGGCGATCAGACGGAAACAATCCAGCTGCCCCACCCTCTCCACCAAGTAGTCATCACAACAACTCTCAAGGGGGACAAGGAGGACGACATGGCGGAGGAGGTGGTGGCAGAAGCCAAAGTCTGACTCCAAGGCACCGCAGCCACAACCGACATTCGGGACGATCTCTATCCCCGAACGACACAAGGCACAGAATCAACTCCAACATAGAGGCGCGGCGCTACGAAAACGATGATATCTACGTGGGCCCAAAGTGCTTCGGACCACGCATCAGATCTACAAGATTCCCGGAAGGATTTGCTATCTCAGGACATATCCAAGCCTACGACAGCATTGCTCGGCCAGATACCTGGCTACAGGATTTTTTCCAAGCTTGTTGCATCGCCAAAGGAGGAAACAGCCTGGTCGCAACCTGATATCTCCCACTCATGTTGCGGAAGACGGCACGATCATGGCTTAATGAACTTCCGGAGAACACCATCCACAACTGGTATGACATGCAAAGTGCGTTCTTTTGGAATTTCGAAGGCACATATCGGAGGCCCTGTACGGTCGGAGACCTACAGCGTTGCACCCAAAAAGCCGGAGAAACTTGCCGGGATTACCTCGGACGATGGATCAACACCAAGAACTCCTGTGAAGGAGTAAACGATCAAAATGCGATTGAAGCTTTCATTGCAGGTCTCCTAATTGGCCTACCGCGCCATCGCCTGAAGTGTGACAAGGTCATTGATCTGGGAGAAATGATAGAAACAGCGAGCAAGTATGCCGATGCTGAAGACGATGCAGAGGGATTACTCAATGCCCTAGCTGTGCCACAGTCGGCAAAACAACCAAAGCAACAAGCTCAGAAGCGTGAAAATACCTCGGAAGAAAAACCCAACGCGGAAACGGGAGTGGTCACTGCTACTTTCGGGTCTGGAGGACGAGGAGGACGCGGTGGAGGCCGCGAGCGTGGGCATGGAACTTCAAGAGTCCAAGGTAGAGGAGACCAACAACCAGGCAAAACCTACTCTTGGGCCGACATTGCTAATAACCCATGTGTGCATCACTTAGACGCCAATGGGGGCTCGTCCCACACCAATGCCGAATGTCGTTTCAATGACGACATTAAAAGAGATGACACCGCAGGCTACAAAGCTAAGCGGAAGAAGGGAAAGAAGAATCCCGAAAAAGAAAAAGAGAGCAAGGAAGATTCCGACATGGAGGAAGCTGATGCTTCAAATCCCAGGCCGGAAGGGAAGAAAAAATTTCCGACCAAGAAAGACACTTACGTCACCTTCTTCGGATCTCAACCAGCAAAGGTCAAGATAGCAGTTCTACATGAGCTCAACGCAACAGTTCCGGCTGTCCCCCAATACCTGGACTGGTCGGAAGTGGCAATCACATTTGACAGTGCTGCTCATCCGCCTAAGTTGCACAGGCGAGGAAAATACGCCTTAATCGTTAATCCACTTATTGACGGTTATGGTTTCTCCAAGACCCTCATGGACGGTGGTAGCAGTATCAATATTCTCTATGTCAAAACGCTACGCCAGATGAAGATCTCGGAAACCCAACTGAACCATAGCTCTGTGATCTTTCACGGAGTTGTCCCAAGAAGACAAGACAATTCCCTGGGAGAGATCACTTTGGATGTTACCTTTGGAACTCCAAAGAACTATCGGACGGATGCACTTTCCTTCGAAGTGGTCCCGTTCAAGAGTGCATACCACGCTATATTCGGACGTCCGGCTTACCGGGCTTTTATGGCTCGTCTGTGTTACATTTACAATATGATGAAAATTCTAGGTCCCAACGGCGTGATCACCATCAGGGGAGACCCGAAGAAAGCGCGAGAGTGCAAGGATGGAAATGCCACCTTTGCCAAAGCCGTGCTGCATGCCCAGGAGTACCAGGAGATCAAGAAGAGCATAGATCCGTCCGAGATGCCCGCAACGAAGGAGGTGACAAAGCCAAATCCGGAGTTCAAGGCATCAGAAGAGACGAAGAAGACATCGTTGAAGGATGATGACCCCTCCAAGGTGACCCAGATAGGCGTAGGCCTAGGTAGAGCATAGGAAAGCACGCTCGCCAAGTTCCTCCAAGCAAATCAAGATATCTTCGCATGGCAGCCATCTGGCATGACCGGAGTACCTAGGGAACTTGCCGAGCACTCTTTAAATGTAAACCCGAACGCTAAACCCGTCAAACAGTCCTTACGAAGTTTCGGCGATGAAAAGCATAAGGCAATAGCTAAGGAACTAGCACGGCTCGAGTTAGCCGGATTCATAGAAGAGGTCATCCACACTGAGTGGTCGGCCAATCCTGTAATGGTCCCTAAAAAGGACACCACTGATTTAAGGATGTGTGTTGATTATACTGCCTTGAACAAGGCTTGCCCAAAAGATCCGTTCGCTCTGCCTAGAATTGATCAAGTTATCGATTCTACGGCAGGCTCGAAACTCCTCTGTTTTCTCGACGCATATTCCGGTTATCACCAAATCCAGATGAAGGAATCTGACAAAGTCAAAACTTCATTCATAACCCCCTTAGGAACCTTCTATTTTGTTACGATGCCCTTTGGGCTGAAGAACGAGGAGCTACGTACCAGCGCACGATGCAATGTTGCCTCCATGACCAACTCGGATGCAATGTACACACATACGTGGATGATATTGCGGTGATGTCCAAAAAGAAGGAAACATTGATTTGCGACTTGGAGGAAACATTTGCCAATCTATGGAAATACAACATCATGCTTAACCCAAAGAAATGTTTCTTTGGAATACCAGCCGGAAAATTGTTAGGTTTCATCGTGTCTCAAAGAGGCATAGAGGTGAACCGAGACAAAATCAAGGCTATACTCAATATTTCCAGGACAACTTGCCTGAAGGACGTACAAAGACTAACTGGTTGCATTGCTGCAGTCAGTCGGTTTGTAAGCCGGCTTGGTGAACGAGCCGCACCATTATACAAACTCTTGAAAAAGACCAAGGATTTTGTTTGGACTGAAGAAGCTGAAGCTGCACTACAAGACCTGAAGAAAGTACTCTCATCTGCTCCTATACTTGCTGCACCGGAACCACAGGAACCGATGTTGCTTTATCTTGCTGCGACAAACAAAGTCGTTAGTATCGTCATGGTAGTGGAGAGACCGGAGGAAAATCAGGAACACCTGGTGCAGCGTCCGACTTACTTTGTCAGCGAAGTCCTGATAGAATCGAAACAGCGATATCCGCACTATCAAAAGTTGGCTTACGGTGTTTTTATGGCATCACGTAAGCTACGACATTATTTTCAGGAGCATCCAATTACCGTGGTGAGCACAACTCCCATGAGATATATAATCAATAACAGTGACGCCACAGGGCGCGTCGCCAAATGGGGAATAGAGCTTTCAGCTTTTGATATTGAGTATAAACCTCGGACAACAGTAAAATCCTAGATCCTTGCTGACTTTGTCACTGATTGGACAGAGACGAAGGAGAACATGATCCTCCCTGAGTCGGAATATTGGACCCTCTATTTTGATGGGTCTAAGGCTCGAGGGGGCTCGGGGGCTGGCGTGGTGCTCAAATCACCCCAAGGAGATAAAATTCTATTCGTGTTGCAGATCCACTTCACAGCGACAAATAATATTGCCGAGTATGAAGCACTGCTACATGGAATCCGGATTGCTAAGGATATTGGCATCCGACGTTTGATGTGTTATGGAGATTTGGATCTTGTTGCTCAACAAGTGTCGGATATTTATAATGCAAATAAACACATGGCAACATACAAAGCTGTCGTGGATGATCTATGTTCGAAGGGTTTGAAGTTCAACACATCCCTCGAGCAGAAAATGAGGAAGCAGACGCACTATCTCCGATAGGTTCTGCGCGGAAAGAGGTCCCGGATGGCGCTTTTTTAGAGCACCTCAAAGTTCCCTCAATAAAGGGAGTAGATGAGGAATATCCGACCAAATCCGACTCACCTTTGATAGCAGTTCTAGCTGTAATTCCCAGCTGGACTCAACCCTACCTCGATTATTTGGTAAATGGCAAATTACCCGAAGATGAGGTTCTGAGCCGGCAGATTATCCGACGAGCGAAAGCCTACACTATAGTTAAAGGTGACCTCTATAAGCGGAGTATTTCTGGGTTTTTTTAGCACTGTGTGTCTCCGGAAGAAGGAGTGGAAATCCTAAGAGAAATCCACGAAGGCGAGTGTGGACACCACGCTATTAGCAAATCTTTAGTGGCAAAAGCTTTTAGACACGGATTTTTTGGCTTACAGCTCAGGCAGATGCCGAATGATTAGTCAAGACGTGCAAAGGCTGCCAAAAGTACGCCAAACAAGCTCATGTTCCGGCTGATTATCTGCGAACAATACCTATAACATGGCCTTTTGCGGTCTGGGGGCTTGATATGGTAGGACCATTTAAACGGGCTCCAAGTGGATTTACTCACCTCTTAGTGATGGTGGATAAATTCACCAAATGGATTGAGGCTAAACCTGTCACTAGTTGTGATGGAGCAATAACCAAAAGATTTGTCGAGGATGTTATAATCCGGTATGGTTATCCGCATAGCATTATCACGGACAACGGGAGTAACTTCTCTATGGGAGAATTGGCCGAATTCTGCAATGAGAAAAATATCCGGCTTGACATTGCGTCAGTCGCACATCCACAGGCTAATGGACAAGTTGAAAGAGCAAATGTTTTAATCCTACAAGGCCTAAAACCGAGACTCGAAGCACCACTACGATGTGCTGTGGGGGCTTGGGCAGAGGAATTACCCTCTGTAATATGGAGTTTACGAGCGACTCCGAACAGGTCAACCGGATACACACCTTTCTTCTTGGTCTATGGTGCAGAAGCAGTTCTTCCTAGTGATTTGATTCACACTTCTCCTAGAGTAGCCGCCTATATTGAAGAAGATGCCGAGATTTCTCGACAAAATGATCTTGACTTAGTCGAAGAAGTTTGCGTCGTTGCTAAAATGAGATCAACAGCCTATCAGCAGAAGTTACGCAAGTATCATAGCCAGAGAGTCAGAAATAGATCTTTCAATAAAGGCGATTTTGTTCTCCGGCTTGTGCAACAAAGAAAGCACAAACTTTCCCCAGTATGGGAAGGGACCTTTTTAGTTAGTCGAGTATTGCACAATGGTTCGTATTAGTTAACTGACATGAGGCCAGCCAAAGAAAGACCTGCTACTAAGAAGAGAAAGAGAGCTGGAGGCAGTACAAATCCGGATGAGTTAGACAGGCCATGGAACATTGCTCAGGTACGTCCCTTTTATTCTTATTTTATCCTTCTTTGTAATCATATATATGTACATGTTTTGTGAGAAATAAAAGTTTTGGTTGCCTCAAGTTTTTTTGAGAAGTTTTTACCATCTTATTTCCGAATGATCATGTCATAGTCAAAAATCCTAGAATGCTTGAAAGTACTTTATGCTCATGTTCGTTCTGGTTTAGATTTCCGATTCTAAAATTGCTACCCTCGGGTATAACTCTAAAGTTTCTAGTCTTTACTTTGGTTATTTGTTTGATTGCTAGATGCGGGCATTTTCCGAGTAGTGAATTGTTGGTACTGGAAACCGGCTTTGTTTCCGAGTTTAAACTGGTTTAGCAATTAAGCTTCGTTGCTCGGCAAAGTTTCCGGCAGAAGGTTTAGCCAGCTCACGAAAGGGACGAGGCGGAAAGCCAGATAAACGATGAGTATAGAGGAAAAAATACAAGTGCTTATGTAAACATTTCAGGCACACAAAAATTCAAAGCAACTAGTGCTGAATAGATCAAAAGTTTAGCACTAGCAAAATTATAGTACTGCATAATTACAGACCCATCATGTTTTTCAGAATAATACAATCTTTTTTTGGCAATCTATGATGCAGGAGAAGAAGGAGCTGCCGGCTTGCTGGATATGTCGCCTTGATATCATTCCGAGATGTCCACATCCGATACGGTGTGGTCATCCTCGGAAACTTCTGTTGATTCTTCGGGAGGCGGAGGCGGTGTGTCCACGCAGGAGAAGAAGGGAGTTTCATAGCTGGTCAAATCAGCCACATGACACCCATATCCGGCACAGGAGTCCATGATGGCCTGGATGTCCTGCTCCTGGTCGTCTTCATCTACTTTGCAGTACCCTCTGGTCACTTGCCATATTTCCATGTTTCCATGGTGGCTCATGACCATGGTAAGAGCGTTCTGTGCCGCGGTCTGTGCGTAGGACATGTTCCAATCCTGGACAAGTTACGGCATCTCCTTTGCCTTGTCCCGCACCTGAAAATCCGACATGCTGTGCATGTCCAGAATCTTGAGAGCTTTGCCAATGTCCTCAAGGGATTGGCGGAAGTCATGAAGCAGGTCACCGACTTGGGTAAGCCGGTGGGTGCGGGGCTCGGTGGAGGAAGAGTATGTCAAGTTCAAAGGACCTATACACAAAACAGGTTAAGAAAATCCGACATTGAAAAGAAGTCAAAGAAAGTGGAAAAGTCAGACAGATGGAACGTACCAAAAATGACATCGTCAATTTTGGTTTTCTCTTCCCGAAGACTCTGGAGTTCAGCCCGGAGCGCCTCAGAAAGGTCCCTATCTCTGCATAGCTCATTGTTAAGGTCCGAGATTTTCTGCTCTTGAGCAGCAATCTTGCGATCACACTCATCAGTAGCCATGGAGGAGGACTCGAGAACTTGAGCTATGCTTTTCTCATGATCCGCCTTGAGCTTATCCAGCTCTTGGCGAAGTTCCTTGTTCTCCACCACCAAAGTTTTGAGGTTCTCGGCCTCTTCAATCATGGCACATGATTGTTTCACCAGTGTTGTATGTCAAAACGAACAACAGTTCAACGAAAAAATTCTACTATGAAAACACAAAGACAAGGTTTAAGTCTCGGAATGATTACCTTCGGCTTCATCCTTGGCAACTTTAAGTTCAACATTTTTAAGTCGGAGAGCTTTGATCTCCCTTCGCTTATCACAGACATTCTTCAACAAATCCTGGTTATAGGATTATACTTTCTGTAAGTCAGAATACCCAAAGTCAGAAAGCTACTAAAGACTCGGGCTAATATTTTTGCTAACATCAGCACGAGCCTTGGGGGCTACACTAGTTCGTTCTTTGGCATCCTAAGGAAGCATAAACCCGGATTATTTATCCTACTTCATGCTTGGGGGCTAGAGGATATGATATGAAATAAAGGAAAAACAGGAGTTAGAATTCCGACTTACATATTGTTCGTGAGTCAGTTTATCCAAACTCGCATTCACTTCAGCAGCAACCTTCTCAGCGAAAGTCAGGGGGATCACTGGAGCTTTTGGAAGCTCATCGGTCCGTACCCTCTCGTTGCAAAGACGCACTTGTTCAAGAAGGTCAGAGTGCTTGATGTCCTCTGCCTCTTGTGCTTCTTCTTCGGCAGATAAGTTTCTTTTCTCCAGGCATTGCCTGGCCAGCCGCTGGATCTCTTCAGCAGATTTCTGGGATAGGCCAAACTTGGCAAGTCCCGGATTGCTGATAAGGTTTTCAGCAAAGGTTTCTGCCGACAGATCATTACCCAAGGAGGGTTCACCCTTATCTAAACCTGACTCACCCATGGTGACGTCAGTTTGTGATTCAAGGATCACAGGCTCCGATGAAGGAGCCGGATCTTCCGCGGCATCCGAGGAAGGAATGATCACCGGTGTTGTGGAAGGTTGGGGGGCAGGAGTTTGAGGAGCCACGACGGGAGAAGCTATGGTAAGCTTCGTCTATCGCAGGAGCTTCGAAGAAGTTCCCTTCCCCTTGCCCTTGATGAGCTGTTTAGCTCTAAGAATGTGATAAAGTCGGAAACATTACATCTCGGAAAAGAATTTGAGTAAAATGCAAAGGCGGAAGTAGTGATTGAAAGTTACCTCTTTACGACGGGCACCTCCTTTGTGCCAACAGCCACTGTTGGAGCTTTGCGCTTCTTGAGCGCAATGTCCGGCAATGGGACCACCTCTGTCTCCTGAGAAAACTCTAGAGGATATCCTTCGAGCGAAGCAAATTCTGACTCGGGGAGGTCAGCAAGCTGAAAAGAAGAAAACATATCAGTATTGCAATGTAACTTAAAAGATTGAAACACATAAAAAGGTTTACTGATAGAAGCTTACCAGCACTACGGGGTTTTCCGCCGTATGCATATCCAGAGAAACCTCCGGAATCCTCCTCTCGATCCGCTCCCTTATCAGCCACTTAATCTGGCTTATATAGCCTTGCATGGTGTAGGCTCTGGGGCTGATGCGGAGGGAGTCTTTCTTGGATGATGTGATGGAGTGCATCAGTCGGTTTCCATGGTACTGAAGGGGCTGGATCCGGCATGACACCCAGTATTGGACCAAGTCGGATCCCTTCAGTCCTTTGTGTTTGATCAGATATTCGACCCGCCTCTTAGCGAGGATCAGATCGTCACTGAGAGCCGGAGCAGCCTCGTCCCAAGATGGTTGGGCCGTGGCAGCTCCATCGACAAAAGCCGGCAAAGCAGTAGCTTTGTTGGGAGCCGGAATATCCTTATGATAAAAGAATGTGGCTGGCCACTATTTGACCGAGTCACTAGCTAAGATTTTGGGATATGCGCGCTCGCGTCTAAGTGAAAAACTAATGGTACCGGTGATATAAGGAACACCGACAGTGATAGAGTTTCTCCGGACATGAAAGTAATACCGGAATAAGGTCAAACTCGGCCTAATGCGGAGAAATCCCTCACACAAAGAAGCGTAAGCGCTCATCTCTAAGAGAGAGTTGGGAGGAAGATGGTGGAGATGAACACCATAATGGTCAATCACCTCGGAGAAGAACTCCGATGGAGGAAACGACAAACCTCTGTCGAGGTGGGTGCCGAAGTGGACCTGCTCGCCGACGCGCGGGTTGGGGACGGTTTCCCCGAAGCCACTCCGCTAGTCACCGGTGCGGAGGAGCCCTTCTGTCTCCACGTTCTGGAGCTTCTCGTCGTCGAGTACGCAGGGGATCCAGACCCCGCGGAAGCTTTCCTTCTCCGCCGCTGCCTCCGTCGCCGCCATTGCCGCCGCAGCCGCCAAACCGGAAGAGGATGACGAAGCCATTTCTCCGGTGCTCCGGTGACCTAAGATGGGCGGTGCTGGGAGTTTTTTGGGGGAAAGCAGAGGAGCTCTGTGTGCGCGAGGGAGATTTGGAGGAGAGGAAAAGGCAAAGGGAATAGGAGAATAAGGAAGGAGGAAATCCTAACCTCTTATGTCCACCTAACTGCGCCAAGATTCGTGCAAATGCTACAGTGTAACCACCACGCGTCGTGGAAGGAACTAGGAAGGACCCACGCGATGATTACGTCGCCTCGATCTCCGCGTACGCATTGAAACGGCGCCTTGGTTCCGCAAACCGCGGACCCACCAATGGTCGTGTTGACAAGATGTCTGTCAGATGACGTGACTTGACCATGACTTGTGTCAGGTGGCGTTAGAGACCAAATTCCGGCTTAGTTTGAAATCAAGCTGGAAAATCCGAGTAACCTATTGATAGGTCCGACTTATTTTTTAAGACCTGGATCATATTTTTTGTTGTGAAGTTTCAGGAACCCTTCAAGATTCTGCAAGCCAAAGATCAAGCTAGACGATGATAAAATCTGACTTTGGATCTTGGAGACTTCTGGGGCCTCCTGTTGGGGATATACTTTTCGGATATCCTCACAGTTCCTCACTGACCAGGGTGGCCCACTTCGGGTTAGAGCTTTGCTTCACGGGCGGCCCAATCAGGGAAAAAATATGGAGTCCAATCCAGCTACGGGAAGGCCCAGAAGACTTACCGACTTAGGCCCATGGTGTTACTTGTAGTTCAAGATGTACTCTGTAACCGACTCTTAGTCGTAGCCGGATAGATCTCTCTTGTAAACCCTAGGCTGGATATCTATATAAGCCGACCTAGGGAGAGCCTTTAGGGCACACCTCGATAGTCTACAATCTCAACTCGCATAGGCGAAACCCTTGTAACCCATATTCCGGCTCTGCCGTATTACTAGATTGCTAGCAGGAGTAGGGTCCGTCCAAAGCCGGTGGATTCGAACCTGGGTAAACTTGTGTGCTCACCGTCCCGGAACACCATACGTCTCACACCCCTCTCTTCCGCACGCCCCGAGGACCCCCTCATGGCGTACTTGTCATCAATCCGACGACAATGCTGTTATGGGGAACGCTTTCAACATTGCACTTGTACTTTGCACCCAGTTGATATCATGCTCTTTTGTTTATGGATGTCATCGGTGTGAAATGAAAGGGGATCTTGTAAGTCCATGGAGTTATGTATGTGTGCTAGAGAAATGCCTGGGCCGCTGGTCTAATCCATGCCTAATCATGGTGGAAACCTGCAGCGTAACCATAATGAGCAATCTATGAAGCATTCTTCTTATAAAAAAGAGATAGAGATTGAGAAAAAGATAAAAACAGAGATGAGAAAAGAGGAAAGAGAGAAAAAAGCACCATTTTCTCATGGTAAATAAGAAGATTGCTGAGATGCTTATTGTCTGCTTGCCTTGTCATTTTGATATGGGGATTCTTCCGTATCATCGGGCAAGGGGTACCCCGTTGGCGGTTCTCTATGATACACATGTACTTACTATGACAAGAACTTACCGGTAACTAAACTTGAGTACCATGAGGAGCAGCCCTCGTATTCAAGGGACATGAGATTGCCAACTTATACTTTGTTCACTTTAACCTTAATACTTCAAGATGCTTATGATAGGGGCAATGAGAGCTGAAAGCTAATAAGTACCATAATTTTTGGAAGCTCTTTATGAAACTTGAATCCCTGCGTCCTTCTATGAAGGCCTTTCTTTTACTTTTATGTTGAGTCTCCAGCTTCTATCTTTATGCACCTATTAAGAGAGCATAGTGGCCATTCTTAGTTTAATGTGCATTGTCCCAAGACTTGTTGATTGATACATAACTTTGATATTGCTTGTTCTTAAACTATTTGTATCTAGTCACCCTTATGAACTTTGAAGGTGTCCTATGCATTTATGTTTTGCTACACTATGAGGGACAAGCTGAATACCATTCTCATTATGTTTTCTTTATGTGAAACAAACAAACGTCTTGCAAAGCATTGTTATTCATGAATATTTTGTTTGTGCCTTTTCATGTTACAACATAGTTGCTATGTTTTACTGTTAGAACTATATATTTTATGCTATGTTAAAGTACTATGATCCCAGCTATCAATGTTTTACAAATACTTTGATCAAGTTTATGATGATGCATGTCACCTCAAAAATTATTCTTTCTTTTTATAACTTACCTACTTGAGGACGAGCAGGAGTTAAGATTGGGGATGTTGATACGTTGCTAACATATCTATATTTTTTGATGTTCCATGCTTGTTTTATATCTACTTTCTTATGTTTTCTCCAAACTTTGGAGTATTTTTATACACTTTCTTGGACTAACCTATTAACAAGATGCCATAGTGCTAGTTGCGTGTTTTCTGCTGTTTTTGGATCCAGAAAGTCAGAAAATGAATATTCTCGGAATTGGATGGGACAAAAGCCAAAGTCAATATTTCACCAAGGGGGACACGGAGCTAGAAGACGAGATGGAGAGGGACCAGAGGCCGGTCACACCACCTGTCTGCGCGGCCAGGCCTGGCACGCGCCAGAGGGTGGTGTCACCGCCTAGGGCACCCCCTCGGCCTCCCCTTTCGCCTATATATCACCTCCGATACAGAAACCCTAAGCACCCAATCAAAATTCCACAAAAGAGTCTGTAGCCGTCGTCATCTTCATCCCTAGATCGGGAGGGATCTGAAGCTCTTCCCGGCACCCTTCCGGAGGGGAGAATTCACCCTGGAGGCCTTCTTCATCACCATGTTTGCCTCTGGTGTGATGCGTGAGTAGTTCATCCCTGGACTACGGGTCCATGTAGTATCTAGATGGTTGGTTCTTCTCCTTTGTGCTACCATTTTTAGATCTTGTGAGCTCCGTTCATGATCAATATCATCTATTTGTAATCTTACATGTTGTGTTTGCAGGAATCCGATGGATATTGAGATGCTATTTCAGATTGATTATTGATTCTATCATGTCTTTGTTATTTGTGATCTTGCATGCTCTTTGTTGTTAGTAGCTATCTTGGCCGAGTAGATGCTAGCAACTCCAAGAGGGAGTATTTATGCTCGATAGTGGGTTCATGCCTGTAGGAATCTAGGGAAGTGACAGAAATCTCTAAGGTACTAGATGTGTTGTTGCTACTAGGGAGAAAACAACAATCCTTTGTTCATAGAACAATCGTATTGTTTACTTTACACGCAATGCTTAATGCAATTATCGGTTGCTTGCAACTTAATACTGGAGGGGGTTCGGATGATAACCTGAAGGTGGATTATTAGTCATAGATGTAGTTAGATTACGGTCTATGTATAATGTTGTAATGCCCAATCAAATCTCATAGGAGTCAAGATGATTAGTATATGCATATATGCTTTCTCGATGTTTGTTAATTGCCCCGCTGTAATTTGTTCACCCAACATGTCATCTATCTTAAGGAGAATCACCACTAGTGAACTATGGATCCCGGTCCTTTCTTTTACCATCAATCTACAATCTACTATTTACTATTTTCTGTTTACTTTCTGCAAAGCTATTACTATCTTCCACACAATACGTTTAATCCTTTGTTTTCAACAAAACCGGTGAGATTGACAACCTCACTGAGTTGGGGGCAAAGTTCTGTGATTGTGTTGTGCAGGATTCCAAGTTGGAAACAACACCTTGGAGGTGTTTCCTTGCTCCTACTGGTTCGATAACCTTGATTTCATAACTGAGGGAAAACTTGTTGCTATACTCATCATATCTTCCTCTTGGGGTTCCCCAATGAGCTCAACATATTGAGTAAGTAACTATTCATCGAGCCCATTCGTGGTGTCCCTTTTGGACTTTTGCACACGATGCCCATTGATGTTATGGACTTTTAATATTTCAACATTTCTAAGGCCCACGCTAATCATTAAAATAAAAAAGGTACGTATGGACCATCAGGGAGCATCAGTTACTGTTCATTGTTGTTCCAGTACATTACGGTCCAATACTAAGGCCTAATTGACCCAGTTTTGGTACCGCCAGGTGGGGACAGTGTCAACTAAATGTCTACATGGCCTATGCTATTTACCTAGATGTTACATCAGCTGCAAACTTTTTAAAATTATTACATATCATCAACAGACTGAAGGGTAAGAAAATTCAGGATTTCAGTTGCCAATCGACATTGAGCCCACGAGTAGCAGAGTCCCTAGTTTGCTTTCTCAATCTATCAACAACATCTCCCTTTAAGTGTGATAACCACATTGTAAAACCACCTTGAGACATGATCTTGTAGCCCTCTCTTTGGTGGAGATAACAATAATTGCAGTCCAAATCTAAGTTATAACATGTTAATACAGAAAACCAAGTAAGCAAACAAACAACCATCATCGTTATCAAAGAATTCTGTAGCAAACAAGGCAAACAAACTACCCATTTGAACTAGAATTTACTATAGGGCCATGGTTTAATTAAATAAAATAGTACAAGCAGGCAAGCATTAAAAAAGTGTGCCTTCCTTGAAAAGAGCAACCAAACAATGTGTGTGTGGCTTAGAATTTCAGCAAATATGAATTAGCCAGGTCATTTCAGCAAGTATGGAAGTAGTTGCAAATAGAAAATATAATGGCGTCATACCTGAACTTGTAGAGTAGGGAATGCAAACCACCCATCAACAACACAATAGAGGACAATTATGTAGTTTCTTAGGAAGAAACAGAACCAGATATGAAAGACAAAGGCATCACTTGTGAACCTGTATAACAAGCTTTGCAAACCAACATGTTTAGTGTTCCATATTTGAGCTCTATGCAAAACAAGAGAAAATAGTTAGAGTTGCGGATTTTGAAGAACTAGATGGCAACAAAAAATTATACTAATCGAATTAGTAGGAAGAGTTTAAACTGGTACTACATGATAGCGGAAGGATGCTAGGGAGGAAACAGTAGCAGGAACTTAGCTGAGGACAAACTAGATACTAGAAGTCAACAACTATGGAGCATGTAATGCAAACTAGTATTTACAGTGATTAGATTTTGCAAGAAACCCACAATAGAAAGCAATTACTGTTTTATAGAGTAGCTAAAAACACGTGCATGCCATCAAAATTTGTAGAGCAGGTGATGGAAACCAACATGCCCAGTGACCTTGTATGTAGAAGAAAGAACAAGCGTTCCTAGTGACTTGGTATGTAGCACGATTACAAAAATGCAGTTCACTGCGACAAGATTAGACCTGCTATACTGCTGACAAAACAAAAATGGTTAGAAATTTGGTTACCATGGTCGGAGGGGCATCTAAGCATCATCCGTCTCCGTGTCGGTGACGTCGAGGGCACCGAGGCCCGAGGGTGCTGCTAGTGCGGTGGATGTTGGTGTCGGGGAAGCAGATCTTGGGTGGTCGATGCCAGCTTCAACATGGTGGATGAGAGCATCGCACGTGCAGCTGGTCTGGAGCGGTAGACATGGAAATCGTTGAACTAGATTCTGCCGGTGGACATCAATGAAGTGGATGCGGTATGGTTGGCTAGCTGTTGGCGACAGGATGCAGAGCTTGGGCGGTCGACGACGCCATCGGCATGGTGCATGTGACCACAGCTTCGGTGCAGTTGCAGAGAGAAACAGTGAACTAGATCTGGTGCGGTGGGTGTCGGTAAACGGCTTTAGAAAACCTAGAGGAAAAGGTGCCTTTGCTAGGGTCGATAAATGAAACGTTATGTTTTATTATCCAAACCCCTTTGTACCGTGTTTAACGGGTCGTGGTTGAATCCCGATAGATGTATTGATTCTTGTGGGGAAGTGCACAAACTCCGTAGAGTATAATCTATTTGAATAGCTATGTCCATGGTCAAGGACGGTTGGAAAGGTGATTTCTAGGAGGACCCAAGTGATGATCTTGGAAAGATAAAAAGGAAGTGTTGTGGTCATGAGCTGACCTGAGTTTGAGGTTTTGTTTTGACCATGTATGGTCGAGAATGTTTTGAAAGGGTTTTTCCTCCAAAAAAGATTTTCAACAAGGATATAGAGATAATGAGCTTTTAAAACAGAGTCATGTTTTCAAAAGTATTTTTCAACAAACATATATAGATGCCCTATCTACAACAGAAACTAGGCTTTTTAGCACAACCATATTTAGATTTATCTCGCACAGCCAAACTGCATTATCACTACAAGAAAAGTTGGCTGTTACAACAGACAGTTTTCGTGGTGGAAAAGTCTTCCGCGACGAATGGCCTCCATGGTAAAAACCCGTCACCAAAGAATCTACCACAATTTTTTCTGACCATAGTGGATCACACCCTTCAACCATGGAAAACTGTGTCGTAGTAGATCGGTTTTGCCAGCCCGTTGACTACTGACATCATGCAAAATGCCACGTGAAAAATGCCGTTAACACCATTAACGGTCACAAAACTATGGTGGAAGCCAAGTCCTAGCCAAGGCCCAGTCAAGGCCCGCTAACCATTAAGTCAGCCAACCCATCAGAAAATACCAATAAGAAGAAGCCCGCTACTCTTATGGCATGCTTCGAGGCCCGCGCTGATTGAAGGGTCCCATCGCTTCGTAGCCCAGCCACGGCCTATTAATTTTCCAGTCCGTTACTGTTTTGGCATGCGTAACACCAAACTTGGTACACCACTGTGCGACCCTTTAGAGGCATGCACCACGTCAGTCCAGCACTGCTAAAGCATAATTTAGGCCCATCACTATTCATAAAGCCCGTGGTCAACCGCCCACCATAGGCCCATTCGCGAGAAGGTCCATTACTGTTCTGGCATTTTACTGTTTGAGCCTTCCAGACGCAGGCCGCCCACTAACGGCCCATATGTGATGAAGTACGCTACTGTTCTGGCCTGCTACTATTATGGCCTTTCACTGTTCGGGCCTTTTACTATTCAAGCCTTCCACTGTTCTAGCCCATAAGGATGCAGACTTTTTACCACATTGCAACCTATTATGGTTCTGGCCTTTTGTTGCTCTGCATTTTTTCCACACGAGGCCAATTAATATTCAAGTCTTTTACTATTCAAGCCTTTCATTGTTCAGGCTCATAAGGATGTCAGGCCTTTTGCTGCTTTGCAGCCTACTATGATTCTGGATATTTACTGTTCATCGAGCCCGTTCGTGGTGTCCCTTTCGAACTTTTGCACGCGATGCCCATTACTGTTACAGACTTTTACTCTTTCGGCGTTTCTTAGGCCCACATCAATTGCAACAATAAAAAAGGTATGTATAGACCATCAAGGGGCATCATTTACTATTCATTGTTAGTCCAGTACATTACAGTCCAATATCAAGGCCCAATCGGCCCGGTTATGGTACCGCCTACCGCCAGGTGGGGACAGTGTTAACTAAATGCCTACATGGTCTATGCTATTTACCTAAATATTACATCAACTGCAAACTTCTTAAAATTATCACATTCATCAACAAACTGAAGGTTAAGAAAATTTAGCATTTCAGTTGCCAACGGAGATTGAGCCCACGGGTAGCAGAGTCTCATGTTTGCTTTCTTAGTCTATCAGCAACATCTCCCTTTGAGTGTGACAGCCACATTGAAAGACCAGTTTGAGACATGATCTTATAGCCCCCTCTTTGGTCGCGATAGCAACAATTGTAGTGTGAAACTAAGTAATAACAACTTAATGCAACAAATAAGGCAATCAACCAAGAAACCATCATCATTATCAAAGAATGTTACAGCAAACAAGGAAAACAAACTACCCATTTGAACTGGAATTTACTACAGATCCATGATTTAATTAAATAAAACAGGACAAGCAAGCAAGCATTAAACAAGTGTGCCTTCCTTGAAAAGAGCTGTGAACCTATAGAACAAGCTTTGCAAACCAACATGTTCAGTGTTCCATGTTTGAGCTCTATGCCAAAAAAATAAAATAGTTAGTTTTGCGGATTTTGAGGAACTAGATGGCAATAAAAAATTTATACTAATCGAATTAGTAGGAAGGGTTTAAACAAGTACTACATAATAGCGGAAGGATGCCAGGGAGGAAAGAATAGCAGGAACTCAGTTGAGGACAAACTAGATACTAGAATTCGACAACTATAGAGCAGGTAATGCAAAATAATATTTTCCAGTGACTTAGATTTTGCAAAAAACCCACAGAAGTAGGTTATTTTTGTTGTATAGAGTAGCTAAAAACATGTGCATGACATCAAAATTTGTAGAGCAGGTGATGCAAACCAACATGTCCAGTGACCTTGTATGTAGCAGAAATAACAAACATGCACAGTGACTTGGTATGTAGCACGATTACAAAAACGCAGTTCACTACAACAGGCTTGAACCTGCTATACTGCTGACAAAACAAAAACAGGTTGGAAATTTGGTTACCATGGTCAGAGGGGAGTCTAAGCATTATTAGTGTCCGTGTTAGTGATGTCGAGGTCACGAAGGCTCGAGAGTGCTGCTGTTGTGGTGGCTATTGGTGTGGGGGAAGCAGATCTTGGGCGTTTGATGCCAGCTTCAGCCCGGTGGATGAGAGTGTCGCTGGTGCAACTGGTTTGGAGCGGTGGGCATGGAAATCGTTGAACTAGATCCTATCGGTAGACATCGGTGAAGCGTATGTGGTATGGTTGGCTAGCTGTCGGCGGCAGGAAGCAGATCTTGGGCGGTTGATGACGCTATTGGCGTGGTGAATGCGACCGCAGCTCTGGTACAATGGCAAAGAGAACCAGTGAACTAGATCCGGTGCGGTGGGTGTCAGTAAACGGCTTTAGAAAACCTAGAGGAAAAGGTGCCTTTGCTAGGTTTCATTAATGAAAGGTTGTGTTTGATTATCCAGTCCCCTGTGTACCGTGTGTAATGGCCCGTGGTTGAATCCTGGCGAATGTATTGATTCTTATGGGGAAAGTGCACAAACTCTGCAGAGTATAATCTATTCGAATAGCCGTGTCCACGGTCAAGGACGGTTGGAAAGGTGATTGCTAGGAGGACCCAAGTGATGATCTTGGAAAGATAAAAAGGAAATGTTGTGGTCATGAGATGACCTGAGTTTGAGGTTTTGTTTTGACCATGGATGGACGAGGTTGTTTTAAAAGGGGTTTTCCTCCAAAAAAGGGTTTCCAAAAAGGGTTTTCAACAAGGATATAGAGATATCGAGCTTTGAAAATGGAGTCATGTTTTCAAAAATCTTTTTAACAAAGATATAGAGATGTCATATCTGTAAGAGAAACTAGGCTTTTCAGCACAGCCATAGATAGGGCTATCTCGCCATAGCCAAACTACATTATTCTGTTTATCTTATCTTTGTGGTTTGCGAGTACATTCAAAAGTACTCACTGGCGTTATCCCTGGCTATTTACTTGGCCAGACTTTCAGAAGCATGAAGGATGAAGGAATGGTGACGTCTACGCGAGCTAGGCCGTTTTCCTAGTCAGCTGCCTGTAGGGTTAAGGCGTGACATGGGCTATGCGATTGATGAAGTTTCGCTGCTGATGAATGTATATCCATAATGGCACCAACTTAAGTATTGTTTTTGTTATATTATGGATGATGCAATGATACTTGTTGGTTATGCTCAAAGCTCACTAATCATGGGAATGTGAAATGTACGCATAATTGGGATTCTCGGACTGCTGCTTCGGGGGACCCCACATCTTTCTCTTGGGTCATTTCTTGAGTTTCTTTAGCCTTCTAGGATTTCTCTTATTAATACCTAGGTGGACCTAGAGGTTCCCGCGTTCTTGTACCTCGTCTACTAATAGTGTTAATAGTGAAGGTTTCATAAAAATCATCTTAACTCAAAATAAGATCTTGAGTCTCTGCTATTTGGTCACATTGAATTTTAACCATCCTAACATGTTTATCCATATGTATAGTTGCATGATGTAGATCATCGAAAACTTCATTCAGTTCCTTAATATCTTTTTCATGAAGTTTGATATGTTTATTATAATTATCATGGAATTGGGGTTGTTGATGCATACATTGTTGAAGAGCTATATTCATCTCATCTTCTGCTACTAAAGCTTGAAACACATCAACTTTATATTTTTAATGAGTATAGCTGCTATACCTTTTTCTTCCATCGACTTATTAACTTCAGGCATGACTTCTGGTGTTATAAAAAACATACATTTCCTTGGCTTAGCTTCTCATGTTGGATTATATTGTTCATCATTATAATCTCTTACGACAATTTTTTTAAAGATTGCTCTATTGTTAATTCACTCAGTGTTCCTCCTACAGTTGAGTCAATCATTTGTTTGGATTCATCACTAAGTCCATTATAAAAATATTTCACAATTTAATAATCATGAAAACCATGACTAGAGACACTCATAAGTAGCCTTGAGAATCTTTCCCAGGCCCGTGCAAAAATTTCCCCAATCTTCTAGAAGAAATTAGTAATAATATCGTGTTTTATCTACAATATTTTATAAAACAAAGTAAATTTTTGTATAAAATCTTTAATAAAACACATCCAACTAGTAATTGAATCATTAGGTAAGGATTGCAACCAGGTAAATGCTTTATCTTTCAAAGACCAACAACATAATTTTAGAAGTAGTAACTCTTTAGGTAATTCTGTTGATATGAAAGTATCATAGATTTCATACACCCTAGTTGGGTGATGTTTTGGATCTTCGTCTTGTTTTCCTGAAAAGGTAATATCTTGCATCATACACACAAGTTTAGGATTTATTTCATATTCTATACCTTCTAGATCAAGATAAAGTATATGTTATCTCATGGCTAGTGGAGAAGGAGAAGCACATTCTTTTAGTGTCTTGTTAGGTTCCTCCGTCCTTTATGTCAGAGATAGTTCTTCCATTGAAGAACACAAACTATTCACGTCTACAACACATGAGTTAGCAAAATTTTCAAAAAAATCCTAACGTCTAGCTCTAGGTATAAGTTCTTCCGGAGCGTGTAGATCCTCTATATTCAACAAAGATCATATACTGTTTCAAAACCTACAAATGTCAAGAAACAAATACTTAGTGCTTAACTCCCAAACAACGGTGCCAGAAAAAAGCTTGATGCCTGCAAGTGCACAGGTTCATTAGAGCATGTTTTCGTGAAAGTATTAGTTCTAGTTTTTATATCGATCCCAACGAGGAGTATAGGAAAGTGTTTATCAATATTATTTCTGTCGTACTTAAGGTGTCACTTGTCTTGAGTGAATTGACTGCAAGAATTAAGATGGAAAAAGGTGAGTGTGAATGGTTGAGAATTGAGTATTGAGCAGTATTTAAAGTAAAGAACATAAACGTAAACAAAACAAAAATTGCTTTGAGTTTCTTGCAGAAGAAAGATTAGGTGCGGAGAGATACTATTCATAGTGATAGTGAATAAACCAGGTAGAATAAATGAGATACATGATTATAATACTTGTTATTAGTATGCAAATAGGCAAGCAACCCACATAATAGTCAACACTCATCTTGTTACATTCGCTTGGCTTCAATGATCCATTGGCTTGTTACCACAACCATGATCAGCGCAGCAATTAAGGTCATGAGACCATATCAAGGCTTTAAACTCAGTTGTTCCTTGTCTCCTCGAGTTATACTAGCTCTTCTGTGATATCGACTGTGTGACTCGGGAGTCGCAGATTCACTAGCAAACAAGTTCATGTCTATGAGATTTCAGGATCATGTTATCTGGACCCTTAAATTAGACAACAAGCATTAATCGCACAAAGACAATCATTCTCACATATAATAATCACATCAATAATCATAAATAGGTGTAAATAACATGGGCACACCACATCTCACAAATTCCCTATATATTCCACACCTATGGGGATTTACTCACACAGAGGAGAATAACAGAATGATATAATCATAACTAGACTTCTCTCTATGCCCCCGAGGAGCGATAAGTAGGCAGAACGTTTTATAATATGATCACGCTACATATACGTGCATGAGAAATAATTTGGTCTCGAAACGCTAAGTAATAGCGCTTTGTTCTTATAATGTAAGTCCCGTTGCGGCCGGAAACCATTCTCTCACCGCTTAATCCTATGAGAGACTTTAGAAACACATAGTCTATAGTAGAATCGGTGCCAAATCCGTGCATCACAATATTGATGTACGTGCATTAATGTTTACCGTGGACGATTTTTTATACTATTTTTCATCTCCGGTGACATCGTAGCCACCAGAAGCGCAACCACAAAGGACAACAACTTTTTTCTTTTGTGCATTCTAAATTTGTTAGCCGTACATTCCAAGGTACACACTATAGTTTGCGGCGGAGATAAGTTTTTATATCTGAAAATCGTACGCGCTTGTGTGATTCTATCAATATCACATGCACAGTTGTAAGACAAAACTGTAAGACGGAAAGTATAAACGGCAAGATGAAAACGTCATACAAACTTAAAAACCCAGTATATATAGTGTAAAGTAGTACACAACTTATTTACATTTAATATATGTATATATATTACAACACACGTTGTTGTGATAAC
The DNA here is from genome assembly GCA_916181665.1 of Avena sativa. Lineage (NCBI taxonomy): Eukaryota > Viridiplantae > Streptophyta > Magnoliopsida > Poales > Poaceae > Avena > Avena sativa. Next base: position 617,118,123 of record OV702288.1, on the reverse strand, counting down.
TGTATATAGAACACATACACATGACTTGTTTGTATAAATTCTAATACATATTCGCATGTTAAATTTGGATTTTCTACTGTAAATAGCAGAATTTATGCAAGAAATATAAATAAAGGGTAAAAACATTGAGAACTTGAACAGTCTTCACATGATGTGGATGTAGCAACTGCCGTTTCTGACCTGCCACCGACTGCAGCGAGAAATCGCAGGAAGAACCTGCTCAGCAACACACAATCTTCATTTGTCTTGGACACTTCATATTTATCAATCGCGACATCGTTGCATTCTGTAACCAGTGATGACGATGATTGTCGTTCGCACCACCAGGAAGTTATTGCGGTTGATTATATTTTCTTATCATTTATGATTGCGAGAGTGTTATGCAGTTATCGCGATCGATCACGTCTGCTCATTATTGATGACTACGAGAGTGTTTATTTTATTTATTACCTTTATGTGTTTTACTCAGTATGTCTCAATCATAAATAGCAAAATATGTCTAAACATAAAAGTTATAAAAACAGGAACAAATGTAAGAAAACCAAAGCTGCAATAAAAAAAAATCTGTCACATTCTAAGCCTGGCATAGTCATACAATGTCAACACCGCTGAGCCACGGTGCAGATCACATGTTTTACACATATCAGCACCTTGGTTCAGTAATAATAACAACTAATACATAGGCGTTTGCATATATCACTGTCGACCCCTCACGAACGCAACAATACGCTAGCGCGACACGTCGCGAGCAGGAACCGCGAAAGAACGGCTTATTGCAGGAAAAAAACTTGTAAGAAGCAGAAAAATCATACGAAAATAGCAAGATAAATAAACGCGAGAAAACATCAAGTCATGAAAAAAAATGAATAAACACTAAAAAAATCAAAAAAAGGAAAAAGACGAATGAAGAAAAGAGCATAAGAAAAGTGGAGGGAGAAAATGATTATAAACAGTGAAAAAATCTAGATAATACATAAAAATAAACAGGAGGGAAGGACGTTAGCGCAAACAAATAAAAAGGAGAGAAAAAATAAAACTAGCAGGAAATAATACGATAGAGAAAAACGATTTAACAAAAAAAAGGGAAAATAATATGTTAATAATATTATCGAAGCAAGGAACACAGAAAAATTGCTACAAAAAATGAGAGGAAAAATATAAAGTAAATGCAATAAAGATAGAAAACAAAAGAAGAAGGTAAACACGAAGCAAATAAAAACGCTAAATAAGCGAGAATAGTGAGAAAACAAAATAATAGCTAAAATTAAAAGAAAGAAAAATGAAGGTAAGGGCGTGGGAGCATGCACCATGCACAGAAACAAAGAAACATTGTTGTCGTACTTCGCCGTGTCGAGATCCACTGACCAGATAGAGAGGTGTAGACACAGCTGAAAGGGCATGCATTGCCCAATGTGTGGTTTTGGTAATTAATGACAATCTCTATGGACTAATGTATGCATTGAGTTACACTTGTAGGTATTGTCCACTGTCATTGCTTGGACCATGTGTTGACTTCAAGGTAGAAGAAATGAAGAAGAAGAAGAAGAAGGAATTTTGAAGGGCTTTGAGCCTATTATAATCATGTTGGAGAAGAAGAAGAATATAAAATAAGATCAAGAGTGTCTTGAATAAGAATATGGAGTTACTCATATATATCTTCAAGACATCTTCCTAATGGAATTAGAAGAAATGAAGTACAAGATCAAGATGCTCCATCTCAAGAGATCACATGCTAGAAACTTTCCATTCTCGGTGATCATGGTTTTTTGAAGACAAGTTCAAAGAAGTGGTTTCCCCATGGTGTATGTGGAAGCAATTCGTAAGTCTTCATTAAACAAGCATGAGCAAGAGAAATCAAGAAAGCTATTCCATCTTGATGAGGAAGATCATCTACATCAAGCTCAAGTGGAATTCTCAAGGCAAAGGTATGATCTTGATAGGTTTTACATTTTGCCGGTCTCATGTTGTTAGTTGGGAGACCGGTTTATAGGATAGATAACCATACTATCAAGAGGGACTCTAGAGTGAGTAACTTGATCATATCTTTTAGAGAGAGGTCAAACCATTGCATACTTGGCATCATATTTCTTGGTTCTTATTGGTTCTTATCCATGAGAGTATTTAGATCTTGTGTTAATCTCCATTACAATCTCAAGTTCATCGAAAACGGATTTCCTATGCATTCTCTATTGCATTTTTGATTTGGAGGTTTTACCGGTTTGCATTTTATAGATAGATTGACCCCTTCATCAATTGATTCTATCCTCCCTTGATGGAATATTATGGTTCACTACATGATCTTATAGAGCTCGTTACTATCTTCGAAACGATCCCAAGATCATCATAATCGGAGTCTAGATGCAAAAGTTATGGCCATTTTTGTATTGGTTTTTCTGTCAGTTTTCGAGGGGGGGGGACTCCGGTGTTGCACCCCGAAGACTCCGGGGGACGGAGTCGGCCGGAGATTCCGGACCAAATTCCGGCCCGTACTCCAGGGAGGGGGTGTACTAGGAGTATCTAGAGGCTCACCCAGAGTCCTGGTCGGAGTCTGGACCTCGAAGACTCCAGTCCTGAAGGCTAGAGACTCCGGGGTAAGTGTTCTGCAACCACTAGTTGACGTGGGGGTGATATAGGTATGCCCTATGGGTACCTACTATTGGCCTATCTGGTCCGACCCAATGGGAGTCCCACATGATGGTCTGCTTGGAATGGAGAAGCCCATGATGATTCGGGTGAGTCCAATCCCATGAATGGCGCGACTCCTTGCCGAACATGATAGGAATAGATAGAAAATGTTTAGGGTCATGCCTTCAATCTGTAACCATATCATACGTATCCTGAGACCTAGCTCCACCATATAAGGTACATGAGGGAGCGATGATGAGGGTAATCAACACTCCTGCAGATACACCTACCAGATCTCATCTGCGCACCCTTGTGAACCCACAAACTAACATTCAATAAAGAGTAGACAAGCAAGAGTAGGGTTTTCCCTCCAGGGGCTGAACCTGGGTAAACCTCATGTCCCCGTGTGTTTGTATCTTAGTCGACGAAGTTTGTAGCCGCTCATCCCCAAAACCCAAGTGCATAACCATGGGCATTGACGTGTTAACTCCATGCCTTCGGCGCCAGTCGATGAGGCTCACTCCTTTCTGTGACGAACTCGGGAAGCGCTACTTCACCAGAGGGAGTGGATTCTTTCACATAGAACCAGCTCTTCTTCCACTCGCTCGTGGCCTTCTTCAGCAGCAGAAGCTTGATAAAGTTGGCCTTCGGCTTCAATTGGAACGTGACGCTGTCGGCCGCCAACATCAAGCTGCCGGACGCCTCGCGCCCGATGCGGCCGTGGAAGAGGTCCAGCCACAGCGGGAAGTACGGCCTGCAGCCAAGATAACATTCACAGAAGGCGATGAAGATCACCAGCTGCTCGATGTTGTGCGGACCAAGATCCGACGGCTTGATTGCGTAATATGCACAGAAATGCTGGAAGAACAATGAGGTGGGTAACCCCAAACCCCTCTCTAGGTGACTGGGGAAGCAAATGAACTCGCCGGCCCGTGGCTTTGGCTCGATCTCGGAGGGAGCGGGGACCCGCCAGTTCCCCTTGCAGAGGACTCCGGCGTCCTCGAAGGATTTTAGCTGGGCCGTGGTGCACTTGGATTTCCCCCATGAACCCTTTGGAGGCGCCATTAGGAAGGATGTGGGGTCGCTCGGTGTGAAAGGGATCGAATCGAAGGAAGACAGGAGAAATGGATGCGCGATAATGAAGAACATAGGGAAGGATCTGCAAGGCTGATTTGTTACTCCCCTTATAAGGAGGCGCTACCCACCAAATTCGGGGTAGCCGTTACCTGCGGTAATTACGCCGAAGTTACCGTTGGAATATCCAACGGATAGTTTGACCAGGTTGACGGTCCAACTCCTCCATTCCACTCGCTGGAAACTAGCCCTGTCCACTCGTCGAAGCAGTGACTTGGTAGCCGTGGCGTTCACCGGAGCAGCGACTAGGAGCCTGGGGAAAATTTCCTTGGTTCCAGTGGAGTCCATCGCTGATTCGATTGGGCGTCCAAATTGGACTCGCCTACTCCGCCTGCCAAATGACCACCTGCGCCTGAATCAACGATGGCCTCGGGGACTACTGATGGGGATATGCCGAACAGGGTATGCCTAGCAGGACGTTCCGGTTGGGCCAAAGGGCTCACGAGTGGGCCTGCAGGACGGCGACTAGAATGCGACTAAAGAGAAGGCCCGGCGACTGGAGACTGGAGGCCCAGAAGCGTACTCGAAGCCCAGTTGGATTAGGTCAAAGCCTCCGAATCTATATCCTGTTCGGTTGTAAACTGTAAACCCTAGCGAGGTTCCTCATATATAAACCTCCCTAGGGTATCCTAAGGACTTACGTTCCATCATACACCCCTTCAAGCGACTTGCTGCTTAGACGCCGAGATCGCCACCCCTGTAACTCGCTCTCCACTAATCCAATCTAGCAGGAGTAGGTCTTTACCCTCCGGGGGCGAACCTGGGTAAACCCATGTGCATCCGTCCCCATCTCGCACTGCAGATGGCCGCCAGCTCTCGCCCCTGATTCAATCAATCACTGCCTACTGCAGCGACTGCCGTGGCCATTTCCACGACATCCGAGGTGGTAGATAGAGCATCAAACTTCCCACCTTGCATATAATGAACTTGCTGGGTAACGATGTTACTCACTCTTTCCTTTGAACCCCTGCTTAGACTCTGAGAATCCAGAAGACCCTTCGATCTACGCAGCTGAAGGACAAGAGGATGTCTACTACGAAGAGCCAGACCTATCCCGAGGAGTTGAAGGGGTGGACTACAAAATACGCTATGGAGTGGAGGGCAACGAGTCAAAGTAGTTGCCTTAGTTATTAGTAAACCAATTGAGCCGAGCAGCATAAACTTTATAAAATAAGTTGTTGAGCTCAATTCGGAGTATGAGTTTGAACTTTATATTTTCCGCTGAAACTACTTAAGTTTGGTTTGTAATTTTGTAACACTTGAAGTTTGGAACTTCTGGTTTGTAATAATAATGAAGTGTGTATGTTTGTAATGTGGACCCGTAATGTTTCTGTTGTACCACTCTGAGGGATGTGATATTTACAGAACGGTGTTCTGTGGATGTCATGTCAATGACTATAGTGTACTACAAATGCAGTGCTATGCTAGGTCACCGCATCAGTGCTTTCGACTTCATCGTCCACACGCCGGCCACTCACCCGGCTTTCGAGTCCGTGGGCGATGGGATCAGCCTAGCGATCGGGAGCTTCCGCTTCCAGGTCGGTCAACTGGGCACGCTTCGCATGCCTGATCAGCCGACGACACCTGCGATTGCTCCAGCATCGTGGTTCCCGCCACCAATCGGCACCCTCAGCGAGCTCAACACCTTGGCAATAGCTGGGAGCACGGACAACGATAGCAGTCGCGAATCCGTTCTAGGTAGCCTGGCCACAGAAGTTGGAGCCAACGGCTCTGGATCTGAAAGTTGTGGAAGCAGCAGCTTTCCCAACCACTTCATGTGCGCCGTCATCAACGCGGACGACACCGGCGTCAATCGCGAAAACAGCGGCACCAGCACTGGACCGACCAACGGCGGTATACCAGTTGCAAACGGTGGCCCCACGAACGACGTGCCCACCAATAATGGGACAGGAGGAGAGCCGCACCTCAAGACTAATGAGAACACCGGCGAGCGTATGCTGATCAAGCTCAACGACAACGAGGCAATCATCTTCCCCCCAACACACCGTAGGACATGCTGATGGGATACCATTGGCTGCTGAAGGAGGAATTCAAGTGCCAGCAGCAGGTGATTGCGTAACTCGAGGCACGCAGAAAGGCGGCGGACGAGTCGAGCCTTCGGCGAGCTGGGCTCTCCTCCCATGGAGGATCCTCCTCCAAAGGCAATGAGTACCTGGCCAACAAGAGACGATCTCTACTGGCCTACCTCATCGACCAAGAGCGCGTAGAAGCCACGAAAGTCCTCGACTTCGGCTCTAAGATGGTGGATACGAGGGGCAACATGCTCCCGAAGACGCCGCAGGCTGCGGTGACAGCGGCCACCATGTACCTCCTCAACAACCAGCAACCGGCTGGAGATCCGCTAGCTTCCACGCACCGATCTACGATCGTAGGCCTAGGGCTAATCGAGGCCGCCCTTGACAAGGAGCCAACACCAGAGCCGAAGAAAAGCAAGGCTCTAGCCAAATACTACTACTCGTACTCCTCCAGCGACGATAACCACGATCTGTCATGGCGACGTTGCTCACAGCGGCATGACCACGACTACGACGCGCGTGATGACATCAGCAGTGCAAAGTCGACAAGATGCGGGCAAGGCGTGCTCTCTCGACTGACTCGAAAGAAGACGAGACAGATCTTTGCGGTGCTAGATGCTTCAGTAGAGCCATCAGGCAGAAGCGAATGCCTAAGGGGTTCAAACTCCCATCAGAGAACCCAAAATTTGACGGCTTGCAGGACCCAAAAATCTGGCTGGAGGATCACATCTCCTCCGTTAGGCTACACGGCGGAAGCTCAAGCACGGCAATGCAATGCCTGCAGCTACAGCTGCAAGGCGCCGCCCGCGCATGGCTCAACAATCTCCCGCGTGGATCCATTTGCCGTTGGGAAGAGCTGGTCCATAGCTTTGTGCGCAACTTCAAGGGCACTTACAAAAGGCTCACGTCAATTGAAGAACTAAGAGGCTACCACCAAAGGTCCGGCGAGTCGTTGCGCTCGTACATCCATAGGTGGTCCATCATGAAGAACTCTGCAGAAAACATCTCGGAGGACCGAGCAATAGACGCGTTCAACGGCGGCGTTCCCGTATAGAGCTCAGGGAGGAGCTGGGCCGCTCGAAGCCCAAAACAATCGACCACCTTATGGAGATCACGAATCGGTGGGCGGATGGAGAAGATTCGGTAAAAAACCGTACCTACTCCGACAATGACGATGACCTCGGGCTCAGACGCGACCGCCGAGGAAAACATTGAATGCGCGTCTGCGAAGACCGCGACGAAATCAACATGGTCGCGGCTGGCTACACCGACAAACGTGATGACAACTGCAACATCGGATATCGCAACGAAGGATACCGCGATGGTGGGAAAACCACGCAAGTGTGGCAACGCCGCATTCGCAAAGAGGCACCCGCAACATCCATCCAAACAAACTGTCCAGACCATGCAACATGCACTTCTACATCGACAAGCATGACGGCAAGAAAAAATCCAGCCAGCTTCTCAAGGATTGCCACGAGTTCCTAAAACTCCACGAGGGCCTGGCCCAGATGAATCGTGACGTGATCAACGGGGGCTATGGAGCTGCCCCAGGCGCTATGGCACATGGAGCTCCGCACCACCACCGCCCGGGCCACCACCACCTGCGGCTCCGCTAGTCCAGCATCATGGAGGTGAGACGTACCCGCGAGCTGTAGGCAACATGGGGATGATCCAAAAAGGGCGCCCCTCCAATCGAATGCAGAAGGCAATCACCCGCCAAGTCAATTTGGCGATAAATTGTCCACCTTCCACCACTGGGTACTTCAGTGGAAGCGAGTCCTGCATCACCTTCGACAAGTGCGACCACCCGCCCCAAGTTCCTCGTCCAGGCCACTGTCCCCTCGTACCTGAGGCGCAGATCAGAGGCTTCGATATAAGTTGCGTCTTCATGGACGGCAGGATTGGTATCAACCTCATGTTCATGAGTACCTTGTGTGCAATGAGAATCCCTCTGACTTGTCTGGAAGTTTCAGACACGACGTTCCACGACATCGTCCCAGGGAAGGGCGTATATCCCCTGGGAAAAATCAACCGCGACGTCATCTTCGGCACGCCGCAAAACATTCAGCGAGAGAGCATCGACTTTGAAGTCGTCGAATGGCCCTCACAATACCACTGCATCCTCGGACATGTCGCGTTCGCGAGGTTCATGGCAATGCCGCACTACGCCTACCTGCAGATGAAAATGCCAGGTCCAAACAGCGTCATCATAATCAATGGAAGCTTCGAGAGGTCTGACAACTGCGGCAGGGAATTCAACAGAATCTCCCAGTCCTTCGGCATGCAGGAGGAACTCACAAGATTGAAGGAGTCGACAGACAACAGTCTGCCTCCCCTGAGTAGGCCAAGTTCACCCGACCTGTCCTTCGACTCGTCGGTACACATGAAGAAAGTCTAGGTCCACCTAATGGACCCTACCAAGACGGCCTCATCGCCAACAACTTGAGTTCAGCATAGGAACTCGCGCTCGTCGAATTCCTCCGTGAGCACTGGGAAATCTTCACCTGGTGTCTACCAGACATGCCAGGGGTTCCCAGGGAATTCGCCGAGCACTCACTCAACATGAATCCAGACGCCAGGCCAGTTAAGCAAACAATACAGCGACTGTCTAAACCAAGAGCAAAAGCGGTTGGTATGGAGATCAACGGACTCCTCGATGCAAACTTCATACGCAAGATCAAGGAAAGCACCTGGCTCGCCAACATAGTGTTTGTGCCTAAAAAGACATGGATATCCTGCGGATGTGCATGGACTTCACCTCCTTGAATAAGCACGGCCCAAAAGACAACTTCCCGTTGCCACGGATCGATCAAATCATCGACTCCACCGCGGGATGTGAGCGCCTCTGCTTCCTCGATGCCTACTCAGGCTACAATCAGATTCGAATGAAGGAGGAAGACCAAGAGAAAACGGCATTTACAACGCCCTTCGATGTGTTCCGCTACAACACGATGCCTTTCGGGCTAAAAAACGCAGGAGACACCTATCAGTGGTGTATGCATACTTGCCTCAAGAATCAACTTGGCTGCAACATCCAAGTCTATGTTGACGACATCGTCATCAAAACCAAAGAGGAAGCCAGCTTAATTGATGATCTCCGCAAAACCTTTGCTAACCTCGACTGCTACCGGATCAAGCTCAATCCAGACAAATGCGCCTTCAGCGTGCCATCAGGGCCACTACTCGGGTATCTCATCTATGCGAGGGGGATCGAGGCAAACCCGAAGAAAATAAAGGCCATACTAACCATGGAGAAGGCGAAGAACGTAAAAGGCGTCCAGCAGCTCGCTGGACGAATCACGGCGCTCACTTGATTCATCAGTCGAATGGGCAACAAGGCACTTCCCTTCTACCAAATACTCCGCAAAGCTGACAAGTTTGAGTGGACAGACAAGGAGCAAGAAGCATTCGAAGACCTCAAGTGCCTACTATCCACCTCGCCAGTACTGGTGACGCCAAGCGAAAAAGAACCACTGCTGCTCTACATCTCCACCACCAACCATGTGGTTAGCACGGTACTTGTGGTGGAATGAGCTGAAGAAAATAAGGTCCACGGGGTCCAGCGCCCAGTATACTACCTCAGCGAGGTGCTCACACGAACAAAGCAGCGGTACCTGCACTACCAGAAGCTGGCATATGGCGTCTTCATGACAGCCAAGCGATCGTGCCACTACTTCCAAGAGCACCCAATCGTGGTGGTAAACAACACCCCGCTCGGGCATATACTCAATAACCCTGACGCCACCGGACGAGTCACGCTCTAGGGAATCGAATTGTCTCCATGAGACATCACATATGAGAAGAGCGAGGCGATCAAGTTGCAAGTTCTTCCAGATTTCCTCGTGCACTGGATGGAGAACCAGCTCCCCGACAAGCCAGACATGTCCTATCTTTGGACAATGCACTTCGACGGATCCAAGCGAAAGGACGGAGCTGGCGCAAGTGTCATACTGACATCGCCCCAAGGAGACAAGATGAAATATATTCTGCGAAAGCAGTTCACTGCCTCCAATAATGAAGCCAAATACGAAGCCTTAATCCATGGGATGCGGATGGCGAAAGCCTGCGGCGCCAAGAGGATCATCATCTACGGCGACTCCAAGCTAGTAGTCAATCAAACGATGCACGAGTGCGACACACTGAGCGACAACATGATCGCCTATCGTGACCTCTATGACACACTCGAGGGGGACTTCAACGGCTACGAGCTGCGACACATAGGCCACGAAAGCAACGAAGAGGCGGATATACTCGCCAACATTAGCTCTACCTGCGCCCCCATACCACCTAGGGTATTCCTCGAGCGCATATGCGAGCACTCCATCAAGCCCAAAGCTCCAGAGAAAAAGCAAGCACATCAACGGACTCAGGGGCTACGCCACCCAACGAGCCAGTGGCACTCGATGACATGGAGCTCGATACAGGACTCGAAGGACCAATGGGGGTCATGATGATCGAGCCATCTTGGACACAACCTTAAATCACATATCTACTCAGCAAGAGACTGTCGGATGACCCTACTGATGCACGACACATCGCGCGACGATCCAAGGAATTCACCCTCATCAACAGCGAACTGTACAAGCGCAACATCATAGGGGTACTTCAACGATGCGTCTCCAACGGGGACGGAAGGGCCGTCCTCCTCGACATTCATGAAGGCACCTGCGGGCATCATGCTGGCAGTCGCACCCTTGTTGCCAAAGCTCTACGAGCTGGATTCTACTGGACCACGGCCATGCGTGACGCCAAGGACATCGTCCAGCGCTACAACGCTTGCCAGCAATTCGCAGACAAACCTCACACACCTGGTGCGGAACTCAGGCCAATACCATTGGCTTGGCCCTTCGCACAATGGGGACTCGACATGGTCGGCAAGCTCCCAAAGTCCTCGCGAGGAGGTTACGTCTACCTCTTAGTCGCGGTCGACAAATTCACCAAGTGGATCGAGGCCATGCCGGTGACGAATCAATCAGGGGCCAGCGTTGTCAAGTTCTTCGAGTCCATTGTCTACCGCTTTGGAGTGCCACATAGGATCATCACGGACAATAGGACGAACTTCACCTGTAAGGAGTTCCAGGAATTCTGCGAAAACCTAGGAATCAACATAAGCTACACCTTGGTGGCTCACCCGCAGACCAACGGTCAAGTCGAAAAGGCCAACGGCCTCGTCTGTGGTGGAATCAAGAAACGACTCCTCCGGCCACTCGAACAAGCTGCTAGATGCTGGCCAGATGAGCTGCAATCCGTACTTTGGAGCCTGCGCACAACTCCAAACAGTGCCACGGGATACACTCTGGTCTTCATGGTACACGGTGTTGAAGTGGTGCTACCCGTAGAGGTACGCTACAAAGCCCCATGGGTGGTTGCATACAGTGAGAAGGAGTCAACTCTTGCACTCGAAGACTCCATCGACCTTCTTCATGAGGCAAGCGAGATAGTAGCGGAGAGATCAACGATCTACCAGCAGAGCCTCCGCAACTACCACATCAGAAGGCTACACCCCAGATCCTTCATCGAAGGAGACCTGGTCCTGCGACTGAAGCAACAAGGGCATCTCAAGCTCGAGTCCCCTTGGGAAGGACCTTACATGATTACAAAAGTAATCCCAGGTGGCGCCTATCGCCTTAAAGATTTCGAGAGCGGAGTCACATACTCCAACCCCTGGAACGTCGTGCAATTGTGTCGTTTCTACCCCTAGTCATTTTTACATTACAAATAAGGCTATTCAACCAGGCTACTTAGCCACACATTGTACCTCGTACTATCCTGTGAATAAATACAGCTAAGTGTCCCAAAACTCTGTGTTTTTCCTTATTTTCTTGCAATTTCATCACTCGGGGGTTGCGCCACCCTTTACACTTTCGTTCTATGAACATATCGTGGTATCCTGAGTAGCTGACACAATACCAATCGAACCCTTGATAAACACCAACTCAGTTACAACGCACCTGACAGGTTGACAAGGTTCTGAGATAAACACAAGTCAGGCTAACGAAAAGGAACTGCAGAGTACAATACACTCGAAAAATATACAAGATAGAAAGCTCTTCACATATCAATGGGTACCAAATACACCCAACACAATCATATGAACTTTACAACATTCATACATCTATGTGCAGGATACAAACTACGCTACTGCTGCAGAAGATGAACATTTGCCTGCTCTTCAAAGAAGTCGACGATGTCCTCCGCCGGCCGATCAACCGCCTGGTAGTTTGGCACCATGTTCCAAGTCATCCCTTCTGGCGGCGGTGGCGGCCCAGCAGCAACGGACGCTATGTCCACATCTGGCCGATACAGTCGCACCAGCGACATGGCAACCTTCGCACCTGCGACTAGTTGTTGATGCACGCACTCGTGTACCGTGCTTATATCTTGAAACTTCGCTAGAAGAGCCAATAGGCTTGAAGGGACGGCGTCCAGCAGAAACATCATCTGGTAAATGTGCCTAAGACACAACTTCGCCTTCTTCAAGCATTGGAGCACTCGAGAAGAACGATCCTGCAGGGTCACCAACGCGACTACACGGTCGTGGTCCACCCAAAAATACCCACTCGCCTGCAGCTGCTCCTGGGTCAGGTTGTTCATTCGAATGGCCACCCGGTCCTTCTCATCCTGCGGATGACGAGCTCTAACAACTACACCAAGCAAGCAGTAAAGTGTGAAGACAAGGCATCGCCGCGACTGACTAAAAGAAAAGATGAGAAGGCAGAAAACTAACATTTAAACTGCTCATTCAATTGTGCCACTTCCTCCAAGAGATACTTCTCACGGGCAGTGGCCTTCTCAGCCTTCGACTTCCGCACATCCGTGCTACCGCGGATGATGGGCAACTCATGCTCCAATTGCTTAATGCAGTCACGCAGTCGCGAAAGCAATGACAATTCCTCCACCTTTGAACGCGGTTGCGCCGTGGTTTCATCGGTGGGAGGAGAATCATGAGGACCACTCGAAGGACCCTATATACAATCAAGCAAGAGGCAAATGAGACTAATCACACATCGATAAACAGAGGATTGCATTCAAATTTGATAAAATGTCAAGGGTACACCCCCTCCCCCACCCCACAAAAGTATGGTTCAGACAAAAGGCTAGCTACAACTATTACACATGGCGACTAGGGAGCATTCTGCTTCTTTGACTTCGACTTCGACTTCGGGGGCTTCATCGCATCCGTGGCAGTCTCCGACGCCACGGACTTGCCGGTGGTAGCCGTAGATGCCGTGGTCTTCGCCGCCTTTGCTCACCGCCGCTCCTCAGAGTATTTGGTGACTGTCTCGATAAGCTGAGGCCCGTATTTACCACAGCTACTAGCGAAGGGAGAAAACACTACCTGCTGGCCTCCGGCGTCGACAGGCATCACCTCAGAGATCACGGCGGGATCCAACTCCACGCCATGGGCTTGCATCATCGTGAGTGCCATGGTGGTGCCGACAGACCGCTGGGAGTTCCTGAATTCCATGGGAATACCTCCAGCGAAGGATTCCACAAGGTCATCAAGATTGTCGATTAGCCCGGCCTTGGGAGTCAGGTCCTCACGAAGGTGACTCAGCACACCCTTGGCCTTCCCCAAAGTCTCCTGCAGGGAGACACTGTGGTCCTTGACTACGGCCACGGTGCTAGCCAGGGCATCCGCACGACGCAAGGTCTGGGTGTCAAATCTCACGCCGGCGGCATCTGCGTACACAGGGTGTCAGCACAGCAGCATGACATCAAACAAGGAGCAATGTAAATCCAACTGAAAATTACCTGAGAGAGCCTTGGCAATCGAGAAAAGTTGTTCTTTGAACAACTTCTCCCTTTTAGCATTGGAAGAGCGCAAATCCTCTTCATGCTTTCGTGACTCCTCCTGGGCTGCGATTGCTTCGTCTCGATTCTTCACCGCCGCAGCAAGCCCCTTCTCGAGGGACGTAACGCGACGTAGAAGTTCATTATGTTCACCTGCAAAAGTCAGAACACCGCAAAGTATATGAGCTCACCAATCCCAGTGCAAAGGAGATTAAAGAAACAAAGTCAAGAACGAACCTTCAACTGCACGGTGGCGATTGTCCAGCAGAGCGTGTTGTCGACCCATAGCAAGGACTTTCTCCGCAAGGAGAGCATCTTCCTTCACAATGAGCTACACAAAGGGAAATGAAGACTCAGCGGCAATCCAAAGTACAAAATCCGACTGCCAAACAGCAAAAAGGACACTCACATGTTCCTCCAGGGACTCCGAAGATGACTATCACGCAGTCGTCCGGGCAACCATCTGGTGCTCCCCAGCATGTGGTGAACTCAAAGAATTGGCGCCGGAGTGGCCTACCACTGGAGGAGAAGGAGACCATGCGGCCACCTCTTTGGCTTTGGAGTCTGCGACTCCAGACTCTTTCACAAATTGGACGTCATCAGAAGACGACAATGCCACTTGACTACAAAGCACGTCCAGCACCACTTCAGAAAAGCAACTCCAAAGGAAACAAGACAAACTCGTGGAAAATAAAACTCACCAATCGAATTTGTCGAGGTCAAATGAGTCATCCGATGACTCCTTCGGCAGCCGCAGCTTCTTCTGAGCGGGAGGAGCCATGGCGCGCATAGGCACGGCGGGAATCGGCTCCTCTACAGCAGCAGGAGGACCCTCCGGCATCGTCGGAGAGGAGGCATCAGAATCCATGTTGCGGGAACGCTTGTGAGTGCCGTGGCCACTGGACTCGAGGGCTTCCTCCTCTTCTTCAACTGGGACGGTCGAATCCGACTCGTCCTCTTCCACCGCGTCACGCGGGATAACCCCTTCAGGCAGAGGAGTGAAGTTGGAGGACACTTTCTAGTCCTGCATTCAGAAGAAACATCAGCATTGATTAAAGCACTTTGCAGCCAATCGAACAAATATAATACTACTTCGCAAAAAAAACTCTACCTCAGGCGGATGGTTGTTGGCATCGAAAGGGGGCACGACTGATTCGCCTGGGAGGTCCTCCTTGGCGGTATACTTGGTCACCAGTCACAACCTCCTATCTAACTCACCCACAGAAATGCCCTCGGCAGATATGCGAGTGACATCGCCAGCACCGACCCAGCGGAACATTGGATGGACTCTAGCCTGCAGAGGCTGGATGCGGCAGCATAACCACGTGCGAATGAGAGCGGTGCCACCCTCTTCTTTGCCTATGCGGCCTTCGACGTTGCAGACACGCTGGTACAGTATCACCATCTCCTCGGATTCGCCAGGCATCACGATGTTCTTCTAGGAGCGCCTCCTCTTGCAAGCCACCATGGGATCGAAGGGCGCGAGTCCGAAGTGCTCTTCGTCGGCCTTCTGGTCGCGGACATAGAACCACTTATCTCTCCACCCTTGGACAAATGCAGTGATCTTGATGTCAAAGTAGGTGGCGGAGGAGTCGATGTGGATCCCGCAGCCTCCTACATCATAGACTACTGAACCCGACGCTGACTGATGCTTTGTCGTTGTATTGGGAACGGCAGTACCTGAGTAGGTTAGATAGAGGTGTGGGGACTAGCAGGGAAGCTATCGACGGCATCCGCAGGCAGGATTGGATACAAGCGAGCGTAGCGGGATGCAAGAAGTACCCAGGTTCGGGGCCCTCGTGGTGAGGTAAAGCCCCTACTCCTGCCTGATCTGTCTATGTGGGATATACGAACTACAAGTGCTCCTTGAGCTGTATTCTCTAGCTACTGCCTTAAATGCACTGAGACCAACCCTTTCTACCGAGGCCTTGCCTCTCCTTATATAGACAGAGAGGCAAAGGTCTCGCTGGCTAGTCCGACTGGCGGGCCCCACAGGCGGGTCCCAGCCGACTAGTCATCTACAGTATCCAGTATGGCTTGTACTATCGGCGTATGAGCGGTATGGCTGTCGTAGGTACAGTGGATGCCGTGCGAGCCCGTCGTCAGCACAGGCCACTGTTCCAGCGTCACCCACGCAAAGTCTTCGGTATGGGCAGGTGGTTGCCCGTCTTGTCATCGTACAGGGCGTATCGTGCACTGATACGCACGTCGTCCTGTCTCTCTGATTGGGTCCGGCTACGTCGTCGTATCCGACTGTCTCTTGATGATCCGGCTACTGGGTGATAGTCGGCCCGTCTTGCCCTGTCCGGCTGCATCTGGTCAGCCGGACGTGATCCGACTGTCCTGTTTCTTGTTCGGATGGGGTACCCGGGGATCATCCCCCTGACACTAGCCCCCGAGCGCGTGTGGATTCCGCCCTTAGGCGAAATGTGCGCGCGCTCCTTCTTGCTTTTCGAATTTTCATCCGGCTGAGCCTGGCGGTTGCGCTACCCGTGACGTCAGTGCTGACGCCGGCCACGCGCGCACGCGCCATCATTGCTCTGCGGCGGGCAGCGTAACGTCCCGTCACACGTCGCCTCAGGAAACTGTTGTCCGACGCTTTGGTTCTCGCTCCAGGATCTTCTGCGCATCCTGCCTTGGCACACGGGATCTAGGCGGTGGTTGGGATGTGGGTTGCCCAGATGCGCGCCACGTGGCCCCGCCGACGGTTGCCCTTCCGGTCCTTTAAAGGGACGCCGCGGGGGAGGCAGTTCTTTTCCTTCGCTCCCCCGCTGCAATCTCCTTCTCCCTCGCGTGCTCTTGCTCTTGCGCTCTTGCCCTCTGCGCCCCCCGCTCGCCGTCATCGAAGCTACGGGCCACCATCACTCTTCCGTTGCCGTTCCTCTCCCTCAGCCGGAAATGGCCGCCGACCGTGGAGCCTGGTGCGGCTCCTCCGTCACCGAGGACCAAATCGCGAAGTACCACGCGACCCGCGTCCTCCCGCCGGCGGAGGAGGTGGCGGTGCGGTTGGCGCCGGTGGGGGAGGTGTCGCCGCATCCGGCGGAGGGGGAGCGCGTGATCTTCCTTTCGCACCTGGTGCGCGGGTGCGCGCTTCCACTTCACCCATTCTTCCTCACGTTTCTGGCCTTCTTCGACCTCCGCCTCCACCACCTCGGCGCCAACGCAATCGGAATGCTGGCGCACTTCATGGCGTTCTGCGAGAGTTATCTCGGGCTCCAGCCGGATCTCGGGCTCTTCTGCCGGCTCTTCCGAGTTCGGCCGCAGGTGCAATACACGAAGGTGCCGCTAGTCGTCTGCGGCGGTGCCTCCATATACTCCCACACCCAATCCGGCTACCCGAAGTTCGTGCTCCAGGACACGGTACGGCTGTGGCAGCAGTCGTACTTCTACGTCAAGAACGTCACCAACGTCGACCGGATCAACCTGCCGGCCTTCCAAGACGTCGAGTCCAGCCGGCAGAACTGGGACCTGAAGATCCATGGTGATAAGGCGGAGATGGACGCGATGCTGGCACGCATGCGCTCCCTCGTCACCTGCCAGCTAACTGGTCGGGACATCACTCTTAGCTGGATGTCCTGGCTGATGATGCCGATGCAGCAGCGGGCGCACAAGATGTGCTACTACTCCGGCCGACTGGACCCGACCCGGCTATCGCGCCGGGATCCCCGCTACGACAACTTGAAGGAGTGGTTGTGGACGATCAGCAAGGAGTGGCTGCCGGAGAACTGGAAGTTCAGTATGGCGCCCTACAGCTGGGAGAACCGCGCACCGCGGGTAAGTTCTCGTAGCCGGAAATTTTGCTTATTCTTTCCATGTTATTTCCTTGTTCTGTCTGATTGATTTCTTGCATTCGGTAGATCTTCGCCTGCATCCGTCGTGAGGAGGGCGAGGCTCCCCTCGAGGTATTAATGCCAGACTTGCCCGAGCCGCGCGCTCGGCGGTCCGGCGAGGAATCAGATGGGGACGGCGATGCCTTCCCCAGTCGGAACGACGAGCCGGCCACCGACCCGCACGCGGAGGTGCACGAGGAGGAGGAGGCCGGGCCGACCGTGGAGCCGGTGACGCGCTCTGCGACGGACGGCGAAGCAGGTGGGAGCGGCTCCAGCCGTTCTGACTCCCGCCGTCCTGCGGCGGAGGAGCCGGCTGCCAAGAGGAGCCGGTCCAGCACCCTGCCGCCGAGCCGTCTTGGTCGAAAGAAAGGGCCGCCCCCAGTCGTGCCGGGGTACGTTTTTCCTCTCCCCCTCTATCTTTCGGTGCTTTCTGTCTATTTGTCCTCCTTCTTGTTTTTCTGACTTTGGCTTGTTTTGCTTTTGCATTTTCCTCCTTCTCTTTAGCGCGTTGGTTTCTTTCGGAGCCGCGAGCTCGGCCCGGGCGCCAACCGGGTCACCGCCTCGCGCCCCGACTGAGCCAACCGGCGCCTCTCCTTCTTCTGAGGCTGAGCCAGCTGCCTCCTCCCAGCCGGAGGGTCCCCAGCCAGAAGCAGATCACTCCCAGCCGGAAGGCTCCTCCACGGGCGCGTGGGGGGCTGCCGGCATGGTGCTCGTCATTGTTGGCAACGATAACTCCGACGAGGAGCTCGGGAAGGAGTGGAGAACGGTGGTGGTCGCGGCGAAGGAGTCCTTGGCCGTCAACACCGTGGACAACGACGCCTCCTCCGCTGCTTCGCTGTCGGACCTTGCCGCCACGCTCGAGTTGGCGGTGAAGGAGATCCGGCTGCTTGAGGCCACAACCGGCAGGAACCGGACCCTAGAGCAGAAGCTTGTTGCCGCCAACGGGACCTCCTAGAGTAAGTTCGCTTTGTCCGTCTTGCTCTTTTTTTTACTGATAGCCAGTTTCGTTGCAGCCATCCTCGTGTGCGCTCAGCGCGAGATCGATCGTTTGAAGAAAGCGAACGACCGGCTGAGCAAGTCCAACTCCACTCTGCGGCTGCAGAACAAGGATTGGCACGCACGGGTAGACGGTTTGGAGGCCACCGTCAAGGAGCTCGACGCCTCGCTTGCTAGCCGGGCCGAAGCCTTCTCCCTTCTCGAGGCCTAGAACAAGGACCAAGAGAAGGAGATAAAACGGCTAGCGGTCAAGGAGAAGGCGTTGGTGGAGGAGCTGATGCAGGTTGGCCACACTGCCAAGTCGAGTACTTTCTTCCGTCTTCCTTTCTTTCTGGATCCGGTAGCCGGATCTGACACCTCTTTTCTGACAGTTGTTTACCCCGGCATAGACCTGCTGGCCTACAACCGGCTGCAGGAGAACTGGCCGGGAGCGCAGCCGACGGCTCAGGAGCTCGTCGTCCTTCTTGGCGAGGAAGCTGCGAAGCTTCGTCAGGCGGCGCGGGACGTCTTCTTCTTCGTGTGGCCGGAGGCTCCGGTTCCGGAGACGATGGCGCAGCTGGCGGCGAAGGTGGGAGAGGTGCCGGCTGCGGTGGACCGGCTGCGGGACCTGGCGGCGCGGGCCAGAGCTGAGATGGCCCTGGCTCTGATGCTCTCCTGGTACAAAGACGCCCGCGTCGAGAAGATCGATGGGGGGCTTCCGTACCAGAGCTGATCTTGCCGCCATCCGCCAAGCCCATCCGGAGCTTCGCGGGTCCGCCATCAAGATCGCCGACTATGTGGACCCTGACGAGGTGCTCACCGACTCGGAGTCCGTCGGTACTCCTGATGTGGAGGCTCCGATGCCACCCCCTGCCAGCGCCAGAGCCGGATCGAGCACTGCGGCTCCTCCTCCGCCCCCAGCCTCTGCCGGCCAAGAACTCCCCCACGGCAAAGGCCCTGCCATCTAGCTGCTGCCCCGGGATGCCGGGTGTAATTGTCTTGTGTTATGTACTTGTGAACCTTGTCTGCTTGTGCCGGCCGTCTTTGACGCCGGGTAACTTATGGGAGCTTCGTCTCCTTTTTGTTTATTATTGTTGAAATTCTTGAATCTTGCGCGTTGAGCTTTCCTTTTGCGTATTTTGCCTGACTATCTTCGTCCGGCTACACACCTTTAGCCGGGCGACCTGCACCTCCAGTGGGGGCGTGCTAGCGCACCCACTGGGTGTAGCCCCCGAGATTCGGAGTAGTTAGCGCAGCCAGGTGCTTCGAATCTTTCTTATTTCTGCCAAGTCTTTTAACTTTATCCGACTGGCCTCGTCCCAGTCGGCTGCTTTCGTCGGCTGGACACCTTCAGCCGGGGGAACTAACATTCCAGTGGGGGCGCGCGAGCGCACCCACTGGGTGTAGCCCCTAAGATTCGGAGTAGCTGGCGTAGCCAGGTGCTTCGAATCTTTCTTGTCTTTTCTTGCTCCCGCCCTTGCCCTCACATGGGCTCCGAACTGCCGGCTAAACGCCCTTAGCCGGTCAGGAACTACAAGATTCCACTGGGGGCGCGCGAGCGCACCCAGTGGGTGTAGCCCCCGAGATTCGGAGCGCTTGGTGAAGGCAAGGACTTCGAATCTTCTTTCCTTCTCCTGAATTCTGACTTGAAGTAGTCGGACAAGAATGCATATATGCATACACATACATCTTCACAGGTTAATAGGTTAGTCTGTCAAATCGTAGCCGGAAAACGGCTTGTTTTTTTTCGAAAACTGGCTTGCTCCTTTCTAGACACTTAGTCGCCTTCTCGTGTGTTCTGCTGTTTTCGCTGCATCCTTGCCAGGCAGCCGGGTTGCGGTCTGCAGCCGGAATCGAAGGGAGCTGACAGTACATTACGCACGGTACTAGCGGCTTAGCGGCTGGATTGGTTCGAGCTAGTTGCGGGGCCGGGACGCCCGATCTGTCGTGCCTCTTCCCCGTTTTTCGTGTGGGATGCCTCGGGCTTTTGCTCTTGCTAGCCGGACAGCCGGGTTGCGGTCTGTAGCTGAGACGAAGAGTGGGCCTCTAACATCATCACACACTACTTAGCCGGTTTGTTGACTTAACAGGCCGGGCCAGCCGGCGAGCCCCCGGGTAGGGGTTGCCGGAGCCGGAAAATTTGAACCGAAAAACAGGTGCACACACATTTCTAGAAGGAGCCCCCGAGATTCTCGTGGGAGTCCGCATTTTCATTCATGGGATTTTCGGGATACATACACTGCCTGGCGACTAGGTGTAAAACGGGCGTAGCAGGGCCGCGTTCCAAGGACGTTCGGTCTCCTCGTCTGATTTGTCCATCTTGTTCTTGCGCGGTTGCTGTGCGTCGATGAGGTAATAGGAGTCATTGGGCAGCGCCCGGCTGATGATGATGGGTTCGTAGCATGGAAAACAAAAAATTTCTACCACAAGAACGAACAAAACCTAGATCTAATCTAGATAAAAGCCAAGATCTAATCTATTAGACATGTGCAACGAGATAGGTCTGTACTAACCCTCGTAGATCCGAAAGCGTTACGAGATTAGATCTCGGGGTTGATGTAGTCGATCACTTGCCGAT
Source organism: Avena sativa (assembly GCA_916181665.1). Classification (NCBI taxonomy): domain Eukaryota; kingdom Viridiplantae; phylum Streptophyta; class Magnoliopsida; order Poales; family Poaceae; genus Avena; species Avena sativa. The sequence continues at coordinate 617,097,148 of OV702288.1, read as the reverse complement.
CTCAAGATCGTGTGGACGATCCTTCCGGCACCGCGTTCCAGCAGCGCTTCCGCAGACGGTCACACGTGCAGAGTCGAAGCAGACCTTCCTCTCCCCGTTCCAGCGAGCAGCGGAGGTAGTAGATCTTCTCCACGGAATCCCAGCAGCACGACGGCGTGGTGGTGGTGGTGGAGTAGAGATTTCTGCAGGGCTTCGCCTAAGCCGGTGCAGAAGAAAGGTGGAGGAGAGAGGCGGCAGAGATTGGGTGTTATGGAAGAGAGCTAAGAGAGGGCGCCCCCTCCCTTCTATTTAAGGGAGGGAGGCGCGCCTGGGGAGGGGGAGTCCTAGTAGGACTCCCTCCTAGGGCTGGCGGTGGGAAGGGGGAAGGAGTCCTCCTCCCCCACGAATCCGTGTCTTGCCCCACTTGGACTCCTTGATCCCTTCCTTGGTTTTCAAGTAAACTCCAAGAAATCCTCTAGAACCTTCCAGAACATTCCAAAACCTTCTAGAATCTCCATACAAACACTCCGGAACATTTCCTAACTTAGAAAATGATCCCCAATATATGAATCTTATTCTCCGGACCATTCTGGATCTCCTCGTGATGTCCCGGATCCATTCCGAGACTCCGAACAACATTCGGTCTCCAACGCAAATTCCATATCTACTTAAAACAACTTCGAACCTTAAGTGTGTCACCCTACGGTTCGTGAATATGCAGACATGATGAAGACACCTCTCCGATCAATAACCATCAGCGGGATCTGGAGATCCATAACGGCTCCCACATACTCAACAATTACTTCGTGATCGATAGAACCATTTAACATACGAAACCAATTCCCTTTGTCACGCGATATTCTACTTATCTGAGGTTTGATCGTCAGTATCTTCATACCTAGTTCTTCCTCGTTACTGATAAGTACTCTTTACTCGTTCCATGTTATGTCATCCCTTGTGACCCAGTCACATGCTTGCAAGCTATCTAGATGACATTCCACCGTGAGGGCCCAGAGTATATCTATTCGTCATATGGATGGACAAATCCCAATCTTGGTTTATGCGCTTCAACACATACTTTCAGAATACCCAATGACACCTTTATAACCGCCCAGTTACGAAGCGGCGTTTGATGTCATCAAAGTACCCATCCGGTGATGGTGATTGACATAACCTCATGGTCGAAGGATTAGGTTACTATGTATTTCAAAGCTTACAGCAATACGAACTTAATGACTTGATCTTATGCTACGCTTACTATGGGTATGTGTCCATCACATCATTCTCCTAATGATATAACCTTGTTATTAATCACATCCAATGTCCATGATCAGTAAACCATGATCATCAATCAATCAACAAGCTAGTTTAACAAGAGGCTTACTAGGGACTCTTTTACGTTTACAAAACACACAAGTATTAGTGTTTCCTAATAATACAATTATAGCATGGGATGTAAACATTTATCATAAACATAAAGATATAATAATAACCACTTTATTATTGCCTCTTAGGCATATCTCCAACAGTCTCCCACTTGCACTAGAGTCAATAATCTAGTTAAAAATTTGTGCATTCAACACCTATGGCTTTCTGGTGTTGTATAGACACTATTGCTAGTGGTAAACATAATCTTCGGTCTGACACTTCCAGGACCGTGTGTATTTGCATTTCCTTGCGTCTCTACACATTACTCATTCTCCAATGAGATGGCATTGTATAAATTTGGTCCTTTGGTGAGACCTTTAGTTCCTTGGGATTAAATCATGTTGATACAATTGTCATACAATGTATCTTCGTAGTATTATCCTGCTATGAACCACACCTAGTTTGATAACAAAGTACTTGACACAAATGCCCTCATTTGCTGCCACAATAGCAGTCATATACTTAGCCTTTTGTTGTAGTATTTGTCACAATGTTTTAACTTTGGTACTCAACCAAATCCGTTATGGAACTTCCTTTCCATTACATTGTGCCACTCATAGTTTAAATTGAGATAAACTTAATTTTGTGACAAAACTAGTATCAATGCAACAATTTACAATGAACTATTTGTCACCACTATAATATATTCTTAGTTCTTCCAAAGATCATAGGAATATCCCTACTATTGTCCAATGATCATCTTAAGAGTCATTCTGGTATATGTTCATAACATTTAGAGCATAGGACATATCTGGATGTGTACATCTCAAAGATTGATCAAAATATTCTTGTGATTTCACCAAGTGTCAAAACACTTGAATCTCGTGTCAACACACTTGAATCTTGATTCAGTCCTTTCCGTGCGTCAAGAACCTTTCTTGTTGTTTCCATATTGAACTCATTCAACATCTTATCTATGTACATTTGGCAAAGCCATATTATCGCCTCAATCTATCCATATAGACATTGATGCCTAATTCTTGGGTTATGCCTAAGTCTTTCATCGAAATGAAATTCTTAACCTGTGTCAATAAAAGATACATCATTTCTAATCAACAATATGTCTTTCACATAATGTATTAGAAATATGTCTTAGCGCTCCCACTTAATTTCTTGCAAAATGCAAGCATCTTCATCGTCTCTGATGAAATTAAACCTTTTAACGGTTTCATCACGGTGAAGATTCCAACTTCGCGATGCTCACTTCAACCATTGAAGTTTTGCATACTCTTTTAGCATCCTTTGAATTAACAAAACCCTTTGGATCATGTCATGGACACATCCTAGGTAACCATTCTATTAGAAGAACTTGTTTTGTTTGTTCAACTACCATATACCAAAATATATGTAGTGGTTGCTACATTAATCCGTCCAGACTAAATATCGCTGTGAAAGATCAAATCTTATCATAGTCAATTCCTTGAACATTGTCGTAAACTCTTTCCGACATGTCGACTATTTCATAGATGTGAAACATCCATGTCTATTTCTTTATAGATCCATATACGACTGTAAGGTCTTGCACCTTTCCAGAGGGTCTTTTAAATTCAAAGCTTGATTTCTCGTGTATGGAATTATTATGGATTTTATGGCTTCAAGCCACTTAACAAAGTCAGGGCCCATCATTGCTTCTTTGCATGTAGTCGGTTCATCATTGTCAAACAACAATGATTTAACTCTCAAATCTTGGCATTTGATTACTTACCCGACCTACTTGATTCAATAGGAACTTAGATCTCCGTGACCACAACTTTTGAGGCACGTGAGCCATGAGCATTGTTGCTGCCTCCGGGACAATTACCGATGCTGCGCAACTCAGCACATATTAGCCAAGGTTCAACAACCTTGTCAAAGTTCTATTGTCCTCCCACTTGATTTTTCACCAAAAATTCCTTCTCAAGAAACTAGACACTCTAAGCGACAAACGATTTTGTCTTCGGTGTTATGGAGGAATACCCAATGGTTATTCGAAATAACCTACAAAGACATGCTCATCCGACTTTGGTTGTAAACACTTTACTTATGCCTAGCATACCAAAAATTTAAAAAAGGACAACCTGGGTTTTATCCCAAACCATGACTTATATGGTGTCATTTCAACGGATCACGATGGAGCTCTTTTTAGTGTAAAAGCGGTAGTCACTAAAGCTTTTAATCTTTAAAATATAATGGCAGTTTTATAAATGACACCTTTGATCTTACCATGTCAAACAAGGTTTCATTACATATCTTGAACACTCCATACTCCTATGGTGTTTTGGGAAATGCAAATCCATGGAACGATTCCTCAAATCTTAGGTGTTTTGCTAAACTTGTAACTCAAACGTCTTTATGATCCAATCATAAACTTTTTTATTTTCTTGTTACAATAATTTTCCACTTCATCTTGAAAGTCTTTGAACATTTTCAAATGTTTCATACTTCTTCCTTATTGAGTAAGTATATACATATACTCACTCAAATCTTCGGAGAAAGCATATGAAGTTGAAATCCATCGCCCACGACTACACATAATGGAATATATATACATCAATATGTACAAATTCCAATCAGTTAGTCGTCCGTTCCTCTTTTGGCCTACGAACGGAGTTTTAATTATCTCCAGGAAAGTATCACAAGCGACATTTGATCAAAATCAAAGACTCCAAAAATCCACCAACACGGAGTTTCTTCATGTATCCCTTTCAATATAATTTAAACAGCGATGTCACTTCGCAAGTGATCTTTCAATCATTTGTCTTGCGACATTTTAGCATTAGTTTTATGGTCGTTATTTCTCCAACCAGACTTGTATATCATCCATCTATTATGGAATAAGGTAATTATTTGAACAACCTTTTGTCATCATAATACCTGATCAAAATAACAATTATTGAAACAAATCTTGAAGGCAAGCTCTGATGTTAACGAGCAACACAACAACCCTTTGTTTGTTTTCGATGAACATCATCACATATTCTCTTGCTAGTTACTTAGGCCATTGCAGTTCATGAATTGTGTTGTCCTGTATGACACTTCATACCAACCAATTCGGTATCCAATACCACAGAACCACATTGTTTAACAACCAAGGAATATAGCCATAACATGTATCTTCCATATACCTAAGTTGGACATCTCCAATCTTTTCTTTTCTGCCAAATATTTTATAGATTCTCTTTCAACAATTCCTTTTCTTTTAAAAGAATCTATCAACATCAATAGTGGTGTCATTCACATGACACATAGTACAAAGTGTGTATAGTCAAATACTAATACCTTTGGACTTGCACTTTGAAGTGCATCACCTTCATCAAATGTTTGGCATTCTTTCAAACTTCCATTCTTTAGTAATCTTTTAGTGTAGTAAATATTTTACTTACATCTTCTATTCATCCTTATCATGACAACTTTCATGATCAAGATGCTATATCTTATAAAGGTGAATTGCGAGTATAATGTTTCTTTTCCAAAACATTTTGGAGGATTAGGACGACTAGCGTCTCCAACCTTCACAAATTCTCATCAAATATGTGGACATATACTCTATCATGTTGTAACCAACACATTGTTTTAGATGTCGCAATACCTTTCACATATGATGGTTTCTGAAACATTGCTTTCAGCTCTTAGATAAACTTGATATTAAAAACAATCTTTTGAGTATCAAGAATCATGGAGTCAAACACGATACATTAGATACTAACACTGGAATTGTTACTCTTGATTTAATACTGTTTATTAAACTTCACAGAGTAAACGGAGTTTGCTGAAAGTTTGCAACGGGACTTAAACTTTAGATTGACACTCAAAACAATACGATACCAGTTCGTAAAGCAAATATCCAGAATTTCTATAGTTCTACTATCTCAACTATAACTAAGCGTAAGGTGGTGAACGGATGCCAATGACTACAACAAACTATGCAAATTTACTTTGATTGTGTTTATGATAAATTGAGTTTGACTAATCCAAATTACAAATGAACTCCCACTCAGAACAACATCCCTCGAGTTGTTTTAGTGATTACACGAACCAAATCCACTACACCAAGTTCGATCATCACGTGAGATGATGTAGCTTCAAAGGCGAACAATCAACATGTTCATCGTATCATCCATATGACTCATGCTTTACCTTTTGGTATTCCGTGTTCCGAGACCATGTCTGTACATGCTAGGCTCGTCAAGGTTAACCTTAGTATCCGCATGTGCAAATCTGGCTTGTACCCGTTGTATGCACACGTAGAATATATCACACCCGATCATCACGAGATGCTTCGAAACGATGAGTCTTAGCAACGGTGCCTACTAAGGACGAACACTTTATTACTTGATATTTAGTGAGAGGGGTCATCTTATAATGCTACCGTCGCGATCTAAGCAATACAAGATGCATAAAGGATTAACATCACAGGCAATTCATAATTAGTATGATATGATATGGCCCTTTCTTCTTATGCCTTCGATCTCCATCTCCAAAGCACGAACATGATCTCCATCATCACCAGCATTGCGTCAAGGTCCGTGGCGCCGCTTCATGGTTGTCCATCATCACTAGCAACTATTACAACCACTTGGAACAAAGCTATTACAAGCTGAATAGACACGCAGGTCTTAACAGAATTAAAGACAACCATTAGGCTCCTGCCGGTTGCCATATTACAACAAGGATCATTGCATACATCAAATACAATCACAATCACATGATGGCCATATCACATCACAAAACCCCTGCAAAAACAAGTTAGACGCCTCTAATTTTCTTTGCAAGTTTTACGTGGCTTGGGGCTTTCGACTAAGAACGGATCTTACCTACGAAACTGAACCACAATGTTGATACAAGTGCTATCAAGTGCAAAGTGTAGATTTGATCTATACTATGATGGGAGAGACAGACACCCGCAAAGCCACTTGTGCAAAGCAAGTTGCACGTCAAGCGTGGAGCAAGTCTCATGTGCGATGACATGTAATGTTAGCCCGAGCCGCTTCATCCCACCATACCGCAAGATGCAAAGTACACAAATAGCAAAAGACGGCACGAGCACCAACGCCCACAACATCATTGTGTTCTACTCGTGCAACAGATCTACGCATAGACAAGGCTCTGATACCACTGATGGGTTCGTAGCATGGAAAACAAAAAAATTCTACCGCAAGAACGAACAAAACCCAGATCTAATCTAGATAAAAGCCAAGATCTAATCTATTAGACATGTGCAACGAGATAGATCTGTACTAACCCTCGTAGATCTAAAAGCGTTACGAGATTAGATCTTGGGGTTGATGTAGTCGATCACTTGCCGATCTCAAGATCGTGTGGACGATCCTTCCGGCGCCGCGTTCCGGCAGCGCTTCCGCAGACGGTCACACATGCGGAGTCGAAGCAGACCTTCCTCTCCCCGTTCCAGCGAGTAGTGGAGGTAGTAGATCTTTTCCACGGAATCCCAGCAGCACGACGGCGTGGTGGTGGTGGTGGTGGAGTAGAGATTTCTGCAGGGCTTCGCCTAAGCCGGTGCAGAAGAAAGGTGGAGGAGAGAGGCGGCAGAGATTGGGTGTTATGGAAGAGAGCCAAGAGAGGGCTCCCCCTCCCTTCTATTTAAGGGAGGGAGGCGCGCCTGGGGAGGGGGAGTCCTAGTAGGACTCCCCTCCGCCGGCGATGGGAAGGGGGAAGGAGTCCTCCTCCCCCATGAATCCGTGTCTTGCTCCACTTGGACTCCTTGATCCCTTCCTTGGTTTTCAAGTAAACTCCAAGAAATCCTCTAGAACCTTCCAGAACATTCCGAAACCTTCTAGAATCTCCATACAAACACTCCGGAACATTTCCTAACTTAGAAAATGATCCCCAATATATGAATCTTATTCTCCGGACCATTCCGGATCTCCTCGTGATGTTCTGGATCCATTCTGAGACTCCGAACAACATTCGGTCTCCAACGCAAATTCCATATCTACTTAAAACAACTTCAAACCTTAAGTGTGTCACCCTACGGTTCGTGAATATGCAGACATGATGAAGACACCTCTCCGATCAATAACCATCAGCGGGATCTGGAGATCCATAACGGCTCCCACATACTCAACGATTACTTCGTGATCGATAGAACCATTTAACATACGAAACCAATTCCCTTTGTCACGCGATATTCTACTTATCCGAGGTTTGATCGTCAGTATCTTCATACCTAGTTCTTCCTCGTTACTGATAAGTACTCTTTACTCGTTCCATGTTATGTCATCCCTTGTGACCCAGTCACATGCTTGCAAGCTATCTACATGACATTCCACCGAGAGGGCCCAGAGTATATCTATTCGTCATATGGATGGACAAATCCCAATCTTGGTCTATGCGCTTCAACACATACTTTCAGAATACCCAATGACACCTTTATAACCGCCCAGTTACGAAGCGGCGTTTGATGTCATCAAAGTACCCATCCGGTGATGGTGATTGACATAACCTCATGGTCGAAGGATTAGGTTACTATGTATTTCAAAGCTTACAGCAATACGAACTTAATGACTTGATCTTATGCTACGCTTACTAGGGGTATGTGTCCATCACATCATTCTCCTAATGATATAACCTTGTTATTAATCACATCCAATGTCCATGATCAGGAAACCATGATCATCAATCAATCAACAAGCTAGTTTAACAAGAGGCTTACTAGGAACTCTTTTACGTTTACAAAACACACAAGTATTAGTGTTACCTAATAATACAATTATAGCATGGGATGTAAACATTTATCATAAACATAAAGATATAATAATAACCACTTTATTATTGCCTCTTGGGCATATCTCCAACAGAAGGGGCCCTCCCAGGGTGGTGATAGCTTGTGCATGCCCTTCGTGTCTTGCACCAGCCGGAGAACCAGGTCGCCCTCGCGGAATGCGAATGGGCGAATCTGGCTTGAATGGTAGCGACGTAGTCGCTGCTGGTACAGGGCAGATCTGGACAGGGCTAGCTCGCGGGCCTCCTCCAGGAGATCCACCCCGTCCTCCCACGCCTCCTTGTTGGCTTGCTCGTCGTAGAGGAGCTTGCGAGGGGAGTCATTTTCGATGTCGGTGGAGAGGACGACTTCCGATCCATGGACTAGGAAGAATGGCGTGTAGCCGGTTGACCTATTCGGTGTGGTGCGGAGGCTCCACAGCACAGCCGGAAGTTCTTCGATCCAACATCCAGGTGACCACTCCAACGGCTCGATGAGACGTGGTTTGATGCCGGCTAGCACCAAGCCGTTTGCTCGTTCGACTTGCTCGTTGGACTGCGGGTGTGCAACGGAGGTGAGGTCCAGCCAGATGCCCTTGTTGTTGCAGAACCGGGCGAAGGCCCCTTGGCGAAGTTCGTGCCGTTGTCGGTGATGATGCTATTGGGGTAGCCGAAGCGGTTGATGATGTCGGTGAAGAAGGTAACAACCATTGCTCCATCCAGCTTCCGGATAGGCTTGGCCTCGATCCACTTTGTGAACTTGTCCACCACTACCAGCAGGTGGGTCATTCCCGCGCGGGCTCGCTTGGAGGGCCCGACCATGTCGAGGCCCCAAACTGTGAAGGGCCAGGTGATTGGTATGGTCTTGAGTACCGAGGTTGGCATGTGCCTGAGCTGCCTGAAGCGCTGGCACCCATTGCACGCGCGGACCAGCTGCTCGGCATCTTCGAGGGTGGTGGGCCAATAGAAACCATGGTGAAACGCCTTGGCGACTATCGCCCTTGACGAAGCGTGGTGCCCACACTCGCCCTGGTGGATTTCCTTGAGTAGCCGGTAGCCTGTGTCTACATCGACACATCTTTGGAAGATACCGGATACACTGCGCTTATACAGCTCGCCGTTTATGATGGTGTATGTATGCGCGCGGCGTCGGATTTGCCTGGCCACTACCTCATCGTCCGGGAGTTCTCCGTTGGCGATGTAGTTCATGAAGGGCTGTGCCCAGGATGGCACTTCCCGGATGACGAGGACGCTCCTGTCCTCCGGCTGACGGTTGTCGGGGGGTTGTCCGGGTGGAATATCCGGGACGGCAGCCCCCGAGCCATTAGGCGAGCCGGCAGCCCTCGGGTCTTGCGAGCCGGAGGGCACTGCCTGGCCGGAATTGGTGCGGGTTTTCTTCTTTGGTGGTTCTGCCGGCTCCGTTTCTGCTGCTCCGGCCGCTGGAACGCTTCCCGCCCAGACGATGGAGTCTGACTCTGGCGACAGGTTGATGGATGGCTTGCGCAGATGCTCCAAGGAGACCCCTGGCGGGATGGCCTGCCTGGTGGATCCTATCTTGGAGAGCGCATCGGTTGCCTCGTTGTTGGTACGGGGGACGTGATGAAATTCGCACCCGTCGAAGGAGGCGCTGAGCTTCTGGATGTGGAAATGGTAGAGAGCCATGTTTGCATCTCTGGCGTCCCATTCCCCGGACACCTGTTGCACCACCAAGTCTGAATCACCGAAGCACAGGATCCGGTTGACACCGATCTCCTTGGCCAGCTGGAGCCCGTGCGCCAGTGCCTCGTATTCAGCTACGTTGTTGGAGGCCTTGAAGTGTATCTGCAGGACGTACTCCAGCCGGTCTCCCTTGGGCGAGGTGAGCACGATGTCGGCTCCCAAGCCCCCGAGCATCTTTGACCCGTCGAAGTGCATCCGCTAGTGGTCCAAATCCGGAACCGGTGGGAGATACTGGGTCTCGGCCCAGTCGACGAGGAAGTCCGCCAACGCCTGTGACTTGATCATGAGCCGGGGCTCGTACTGGATGGAGTAGGCGGCGAGCTCGATGTCCCACTTGGCGACTCGGCCGGTGGCTTCCTTGTTGCCGATGATTTCCGAAAGGGGTGCAGTGCACACGACCTTGATCGGGTGCTCCTGGAAGTAGTGCTTGAGCTTCTTGCATGCCAGGTACACACCGTAGCACATATTTTGGTAGTGGGGGTAGTTCTGCTTGGAGAGGGAGAGAACCTCGCTGAGGTAGTATACGGGTCTCTGAACCGGCTGAGCCTTGCCTTCCCCGGGGCGCTCCACCACCAGGACGACGCTGACGACCCGGCTGGTGGCTGCTATATAGAGCAACATTGGCTCCTTGCTAGCCGGCGTGGCTAGAACCGGTGCTGTGGATAGCATGCGCTTGAGGTCGTGAAACGCGGTGTCGGCCTACGAAGTCCAGGAGAACTTGTTCGTCTTCTTCATCAGTTGGTATAACAGGAGTGCCTTCTCCCCCAGCCGGCTGACGAAACGACTGAGGGAAGCCAGGCATCCGGTGAACTTCTGGACTCCAAGCAGGTTCTTGGGCGGCTGCATCCTCTCGATGGCCGCGATCTTCTCCGGATTCGCCTTGATACCTCGCTGTGATACGAGGAAACCGAGTAGCTGACCGGATGGTACTCCGAAGACGCACTTCTCTGGGTTCAGCTTCATCTGGTACTGGCGGAGGTTGCCGAATGTTTCTCTCAGATCCTCGAGGAGGGTGCGCTTTTCCTTGGTCTTGATGACTATGTCATCCACGTAAGCGTGCACATTTCGGCCTATCTGCGAGTACAAGCATTTCTGCATACATCGCTGATAGGTGGCGCCTGCGTTCTTTAGGCCGAAAGGCATGGTTACATAGCAGAAAGCCCCGTAGGGGGTGATAAATGATGTCTTAATCTGATCAGCCGGGTTTAGCCGGATCTGATTGTACCCGGAATAACAATCTAGAAAGGACAACAAATCACAGTCGGCCGTGGAATCGATGACTTGATCGATACGTGGCAAGGTGAAGGGGTCTTCGGGCACGCCTTGTTCAGGCTGGTGTAGTCGATACACATGCGCCAGGTCTTGTTCTTCTTCAACACCAAGACTGGGTTCGCCAGCCAGTCTGGGTGGTACACTTCCATGATGAACCCGGCCGCAAGGAGCCGGGTGATCTCGTCATCTATTATCTTTCTCTTCTCCTATGCGAACCGGCGCAGAGGTTGCTTGACCGGCTTGGCATCCGGACGCACATGAAGTGAGTGCTCGGCGAACTCCCTCGGCACACCCAGCATGTCTTTGGGAGACCATGCGAAGATGTCCCGATTCTCACGGAGGAAGTCGACGAGCACGCCTTACTATTTGTTGTCCAAGCCGGCACCAATGGTGACGAACTTAGTCGGGTCGGAGGGGTCGAGCAGGATCCTCTTTGTCTCCTTTGCCGGCTGGAAAGCTCCTTCTCCAGCCGGTTTGCTGCTAGCCGGAATGTCCTGCTGGGCCATGGCCACATTGCGCATGATCGCGCGTTTTTCTTCGGCTATGATGAGGGCCTCTGCCAGTTTGGAACCGGCTCAAGCGCACTCCATCGATCGCCTGAAGCAGCCGGCGACGGTGATCACGCTGTGGGGTCCCGGCATCTTCGTCTTGAGGTAAGCATAGTGGGGGATGGCCATGAACTTGGCAAGGGCGGGGCGCCCGAGGAGAGCATGGTAGGAGCTCGTCAGATTTACCACTTCAAACCAGATTGGTTCACGGCGGAAGTTCTCCTTGGTCCCGAAGATGACGTCCAGCTGGATTTTCCCCAGCGGAGCGCAGGCTGGCCCCGGCAGTATGTCGTGGAACGTCGTGGTAGTCGGGCGCATGTCGCTTTTGCGAATGCCTAGCTTCTCCAGTGAGGACTGGTAGAGGAGGTTGAGGCTGCTGCCTCCGTCGATGAGGACGCGCGAGAATCGGCAGGTGCGCGCATTGGAGACGATGAGGGGGTCGAGCACCATGGCGTAGCCCCCAGGAGTCGGCAGATGCTCGGGCTGATCTGCCTGGCTCCAGGTGATGGGGGTTTCCGACCAGTTCAGGTACTGGGGGACTGGAGAAACGATGGTGTTGACCTCCTTGGAATGTCGCCTGTGGCTGTGCTTGTCGTCCTGCTCCGTCTCGAAGATGTGGTAGGCGGCGTGCGGCTGGGGGTAGCCATTGTTGTTGTTGCCGCCGTTGTCGCTGTTACCATCATTACCAGCTCCCCTAGCCGGTGGTGGGGTTCCACCTGGTAGGGAAGGCGGGAGACGAGGCTAGTTGCCCTGGTCCTTTAGCTGGCGGGTCCAGCTGCAGTTCCGGGTGGTGTGCGTAGCCAGCTTGAAGGGACCGCTATGCCACTTGCACGGGCCGTCAATCATCTGGTTGAAGGTGAGCCGGGGCTTCTGCCTTCTTGCGTCATTAGCCGGTGCGTCGGGCGCACCCTCCACAGCATTGACCTACCGCGCGTGGTAGCGAGGCTTCTGTTGTCCGGCCTGGCGGTCCCCATGGAACCGGTTGTCGTTGCCGTGGCGTCTAGAGGATCCGGCTTCACCAGCCAGATTGCTCGGACGGTCGCGAGCCGGCTCCGTGGCAGTCGGACGGCCGTCCGCGTTTACTCGGAGGGGCTTCTTCATGGCGGCATCCGCCGTGGCGTACTGGTCCGCAACCTTCATGAGCTCCGCCATGGTTTTCGGCTCGTCACACAGTAGCCGGTGGTGAAGCATGGTGCCCTCTCGGCATCCTTCGATGACGAAGTTGATGGCTTGGCTCTCCAGGATGCCCTCGCAAGTGTTGCGGAGCTCCGTCCACTTGGCGAGGTACTCGCGGTCGGTCTCGCGGTCGCCCTGGACGCACAAGGGCAGGTCGCGCGGGCGTCCTGGACGTTTGTACGTGCCGTTGAAGTTGCGGACGAACACCTTCTCAAAGTCAGGCCAGGCGTTGATGCTGTTGGGCGCAAGGCTATTGAGCCATGTCCTTGCCGACCCGGTTAGCATGAGAGGGACGTAGCGCACAGCTGTGCGCTTGTTCCCGTGGGCGATGCCGACTGCTATAGCATAGTCGGTCAGCCAGTCTTCCGGCTTCATGATGCTGTCGTACTTGGGGGTGTCCCTGGGCAGGGAGAATTTATCCAGAAACGGCTCGTTCCGGATGCGGGGTCCAAAACAAACCGGACCGGTAGAATCTTCCTCCTCCGTGACGCGCGCTTGAGCGAGGAGCTCGATGCGGTCGTGGGCATCCGGACAATCCGGGTTGGGCGCTCCCACCCGGCCCGAGAGACGGGAACCGGCTGGTCTGGGCGCTCCGGCTGGTGGTGGGGGAGGTGGCGCGTTGATGTTCACCGTCTGCTCCTGGCGCGGCTGGCCCCTGTTGCCCGAGCTGCGACGCCTGCTGCGGGCCTTGGGCGGCTGAGGGGAGGACGCCTGCTGGGTGTCGCGCGGCGCGCCCCTGCTGTTGGCAGGTAGCTTGGTCCCTCTGGAGTAGCTAAGGTCTTCCTGCGTCTGCCGGTTGGCGTCGGCCTGCTCGTCCGCGACGCGGAGGAGCTCCTGCACGCGAGCGTGCTGGCGAGCTCGCTCCTCGCCCTCCAGGCTGGGTAGTTCTTCTGCTACGGCTCGCGCTGCGCGCGGGTTCTTGATGGGCGTGCTGTAGGTGGGCCGTGTGAGGGCAGGCGCGGGATCCGGTTCCCCATCCTTCTCCATCCTACCACCCAGCTCACCACCCCGACGTCGTACCTGGATGCGCCGGCTTGGCTCCGCGGTAGCCGGAGTGAGGCCGTGCGCACGGTCGTACTCGCGCCTAGCGATCTCACGCTGCTTGCGGGCTGCTGCTAGTTCCATGGCCTCCTGGAGGAGGATCTGTCTCTCCATGGTGAAGTTGGCCTCCGCTTCCTCCGGGTTGTCCCCGAGGTTAACCGGCATCAGGAGCTGATCGATGGCATCCTCCACCAGGTTCTGGGGCTGCGGGGGAGCGGAAGTTCCGACCTCGTCCGCGCCTTGCTCCCGCGGCTGGCGGGGATGCGAGCCGGATCCGGCCATCATGACCTCCACGCCGCGAGGTGCGGCGGAGGTGCTGCCGTCTGAGCACGGCAGCCCCGCGACAGAGACGATTTCCCTAGGGAAACGCTCCGGGACGGTGGCGATGTAGATGGGGAGATCGCCGAATAGCAGGACGGTGTCGTTCGCTGGGAAGGAAGTTCCGGCGAAGCAGGAGGCGTTGTCGATGACGCAGTCGAACTTGCCAAGCGTGAGCACCAGGCCGGAGGCCATGCGCTCACCGGCTGAAGTGCGGGGTACCGTGCAGAACGTGACTCCGGTCGAAGCCATCTGCCCCACAGTGGGCGCCAACTGTCGTTGTATTGGGAACGGCAGTACCTGAGGAGGTTAGATAGAGGTGTGGGGACTAGCAGGGAAGCTATCGACAGCGTCCGCAGGCGGGATTGGATACAAGCGAGCGTAGCGAGACGCAAGAAGTGCCCAGGTTCGGGGCCCTCGTGGTGAGGTAAAGCCCCTAGTCCTGCATGATCTGTCTATGTGGGATATACGAACTACAAGTGCTCCTTGAGCTGTATTTTCTAGCTACTGCCTTAAATGCACTGAGACCAACCCTTTCTACTGAGGCCTTGCCTCTCCTTATGTAGGCAGAGAGGCAAAGGTCTCGCTGGCTAGTCCGACTGGCAGGCCCCACAGGCGGGTCCCAGCCGACTAGTCATCTACAGTATCCACTATGGCTTGTCCTATCGGTGTATGAGCGGTATGGCTATCATAGGTACAGTGGACGCCGTGCGAGCCCGTCGTCAGCACAGGCCACTATTCCAGCGTCACCCACGCAAAGTCTTCGGTATGGGCAGGTGGTTGCCCGTCTTGTCATTGTACAGGGCGTATCGTGCACTGATACGCATGTCTTCCTGTCTCTCTGATTGGGTCCGGCTACGTCGTCGTATCCGACTGTCTCTTGCTGATCCGGCTACTGGGTGATAGTCGGCCCGTCTTGCCCTGTCCAGCTGCATCTGGTCAGCCGGACGCGATCCGACTGTCCTGTTTCTTATTTGGATGGGGTACCCGGGGATCATCCCCCTGACACACTTAAGCTTAAAAAGCTTCTTGAAGAGACCGAAGTGCGGCTCGATTTCGAGCCAGCACTCACAGAGAGTGATGAAGCAAGAGATATGAAGAATCAAATTTGGGGATAGCTGATGCAGCTGGAGCCCATAGAAGAAGAGAAGACCCCTAACAAACGGATGTAAGGGGACAGAGACCTCGAATGATGAACGCAAGGAACATCACTCTAAAACCCATAGGAGGACGAGGGATTACCTCGTCGCTAGGCACTCACGAGTCATCTTCTGCAGATGGAAGAGCTCCATCTTGACAAATAAGGTGCAGCTCGGAAGACTTGATGACAGTCGCGCGCCAGGAGCCATTGGTGATGCGGGTGCCTGCACCTTTCTTCTTCCCAGCACCGACGGTGCTGGTGCCCACGGCGGTGCTGCCTCCCTTCTTCTTGGTGGCGGCAATGGTGGTCGCAGATCCAACGGTGGCGCCTCCTTTCTTCTTGCCCATCTTTCGATAGCGGTGAGAGCACAAAAAATAGCTGGGAAATATGCGCAGCTGGTCCAGTGCCATAGAGGGGATGAGTGCAAAGGAGCAGAGAGAGCAACAATGGTGAAGGAGGCACGAGCAAGAAGAGAGATGGCAAAAATTACCATAGTTGTGCTGCTACTTAACCTCCTCGCGGATGTCATCCAACGGCCAGTAGAAACCCTACTAGACGTGTGGCGCACATCATCATCGACGCGTGGCGAAGGTGAATCACAAATCATCCCCCACTACTCCCATTACGCACGGAAATCGAGGAGACGTAGTTAAAACAGAAGATTACGCACGCCCAGTCAAATCGAAGTCAGAAAGTGGGACCACCACTCGTCACGTCCTGTCAAAGCCGCTCACGCGGGCAAATGAGGTCATCACATCCTCAGCACTGACGTCATCGATTCCAGCAGAAGAAGATTTCGACTACTTTAGTTCTTGCTCGAGTCTTCGACTCAACCAAGCACTCGGGGGGCTACTCCTAACAGGAGCGCTGGCCATGCACCCGAAAGAATTTTTATGCAGGTGTATGAACATTCAAGACAAACCCATCACTCGAATCAACGATTCGATTGTGAGCTACGGATTACTCCCATAGGGAGCTCTAGAAGCACATTCGACTGAAACAAGCAACCAAAGACGACAGCAGTCGCAAAATGTTTTTAGTCCCCACTTGAGTCTACGACTCGAATAGGGCTACTCCCATAGGAAGCACTGGTCGCGCACCCTATGATTATTTGTACATCGTACTATGTGTAGATAACATCCACACTCGAATGGTATGGCGACTCCGCCTCATATTTTCCCTACAAAGAGATTACGTCTTCTTGGCCACCCGAATCATCTCCGTGATGACAAAAAATCGGATGTCGCGCTTACAGCGTGAAGATAAGACCTGAACAAGGCCTGGCAACGCATCTGCTGCGCACTACCAGAAATATATGCATACCTGCAGGTATGATGAACATGCCTTGACGGACACGTCGAGTGCTCACATTTATACACTGGAATTCGACTCATGTAAGACCTCCGCGGCCTGAGTCGAATTACGCCAGCACTTTTCCAAATTCGAGTCCGGGGACTCGAGTTTGAGTAGATTGCGTTGTTTTTCCCTAAGGCAGTTAACTGATACCGACACATCGAATAAATTAGGCACATATATCGACAATCCCTATGACACGAACAGAACACTCGAAAAATGCTCAGTCAGGCACTCGAAAGACTTCATAAAGTCTTCAGTCAAATCTACAATTCCACTAGACAATCGGGGCTTACTGACATGGGTATACCCTACAGGTACTCGAGTTCGGCATATATGGTTCAGATACGGCAGAAGCCCATGGCATTGCTAAGGCCCAATGCAGAATTCGGGTGACCCACGGACTCTCCGATTGCTTGCAACGCAAGAAGAATCTTAAGATAGAAAGTTCAAAAGACGAACCCTAATCTGTAACCGACTCGACTTGCTACCCGAGACCTAGCCTATCTATATAAAGGCTAGGAGGGGTGAGGAGGACAATCACAACCCTAGTTTCCACAACCATCGCCAGGTTACATCTGCGCACCACCTATAACTTTCGACTCCCTCGATAATTCCAAGAGAAGACAAGCAGGAGTAGGGACCTACACGAGGCCTGAACCTGGGTAAACCTTGCATCCCTATGTGCTTGTTTGCTAGCCGATTGATGCCTCTAGCGCTCCCTCCTTCTTCAAAACCCAAGTCCATAACAATGGGCATTGACGAGTTGAACCCTCGTCATTACTACTTTATGAATTTTCTTGAAAAGAAATGAATGGAATAGAAGTGTTTTGATAGTCTTGATTAACTGATGTGAGCGTTAATAAGACACTTCATTGTCATGCTACTTGGGACATGATCTCTCTTACTTAATTTTGCTATTATAAAAACATCCCAGTGTTCCTTGGCAAGCTGAGACTTGACTAGGGGAATTGGATTGATTGTTACACTCCTAGTTATTCATACTTATATTAAACTCTACTTTGATTGTTTTGAGTTATCAAAGCTCATATAGTATTCTTGGCATCTCTCTAACTTTTATGAGCTTTTCAAATGAAAGAAGTGTTGGACGCATACGACTACCAACCGTAAGTGAATTCATACTCTCGTTGTTTCAGTTTAAACGCTGAGTTCTTTATAGTTTTGTTGTTTTCTTGCTCGAGGGTAATCAAGGTTTGAGCTTTGGGGAAGTTGATGGTTGTGAAAATAGCCATCTTGCTCTGTGTTTAAACCTCATTTTTAGTCATGCAATTGACAAGAAACTCTCTAGCTTTGCCATTAATGACTAATAATTGCAAAAATATGCAAACCATTGCTTTGAATTGTGTTGTGCAGGAAATCACGCTTTTAAGGTGAAATCTGGAGCCATAAATGAAGATTTTGAGAAAGTCTACACGACCAAGTAAACCTAGAGTCAATACCAGGCGCCAGATGCCATAACGACCACTGCTATGGGCAAGGTCCCCTCGTATGGCCCGCCCGTACTAGGTGGTAGCGACTTCGTCTCGTCAAACCCTACAACTTTCGTGAAGGCTCCTATATATTTTGAGGTCCTAGCCGTCGCCCAGAGGGCCGCCATTCTCAGATTGCATCATAGCACCACCAAAGGAGGTCCACCACCATAGTTCATCCTCTCCCCCATCCATCCTCTCCATAGTCATAGCCATTACTTTGTACTTTAGATCTCCTTGTGATTCGGCAACCATTGTAAGAATATTTAATTTCAATCTAAGTATTTTGCACAATGTTTTTTATCCTTGATCTTATTGTTATGAGTGAGTAGTCCTCACGGGCTACAGGTTGGGGTGAAACCTCGCAGCGATTATGTGCATCTAATCTATGAGAGCATTGTGTATTGCTTGAATAAGAGATTTGTATCTTTGTTTCCTTGTCTCTTGTCTCGATCTTTGGACTTGTAGCTACCCAAGACCCCCGAGATTGATAAAGGCTTGAGGTGAGATACTTAGTTAGCAGCGATCTCATAGGAAACTCAGTGACTGAAAGGGAAGTACGGTCTTTGCTTAGCGGTCCATTGGGAAACAACAGCAACATCATTTCTTAAGGCTCTGATTTGTGTTTTCACTTAATAATTGTTTGTAGCCATGTGCTTCGTGGTGCAGACGGTTGGATCAAAAGGCTATTGCTATGCATGTGGATCGCAGAGGCTTTAGTATATTAGGATGTGCTGCCCACAAATTTTATCTATTAAAACATTACACATGACTGTGTTTATTATTATTATCTTTATTCCATATGATGTGCAGCTGCAGGTGAATCTTCAATCCTGGCCTATCTCCATCCATTGAAACAACCCACAATATAAAGTAAACTGGAAAGGTCCGGTAAACAAAGGTAAAACGAAAAAACAAAGTCTTGTAGACATGTACTTATTTAATTTCTTTAGCATTGTTTCCCAAGGTTCAATTAAACCAAGGTCTACTAGGGAAAAAGCTACTATATTGTATCCGTGAATCCGGGTCAAAGGTATCAGAGGCCCTTTGCTGAACCATGCGCCGGAGCTCGGTGTCCTCTTGTCACCAAGTGGTGCGTCCCCGTAGACATCATGGTGGCTGGCCACCGTGGTTCATCGCCGAAGGATAGGTCGTCTCGGGATTCGTCTTCCTCTCGGACCTCGGTGTGTCCAATTCCTAGAGGCCGCTGATGATTGACAATGGAGGCTCCCAAGAACCTGATTACGTTTCCATTTTTGTGTGCACTTTTTCTGAACTTAGAGGCCTTATCTTCAAATTTCTGGTTTGTCACGGCAAGTGATGTTAGGGTCCTCTATATAAATCTGTACCTGCCACGCGTTGAAATATATGCATCATCAGGGTATTTCTAGACCCCTCCTTCCATTCAAGAAAAGAGATACCCGAGAATTCGCTTGACATGATTGAGATGAGGAAGACGAGGATCACACATGTATACACAAACTTGTTGGACAAGTAAGAAATGTCGGGGTGGGTGAGAGTGGCATACTGGAGTGCGCCTGCGAGACTACGGTAAAGATTTGGGTCAAGAACATGCTCACCGTTGGCCAGCAGTTTGGTGCCAACATCGGCCGAAGAGGAAGAATTGATAAGTAAGTCATGGTCGAGAATAGGATTGTAAACTATGTTTGATACATGTTCTTTTTTATTTTATGGATTATGAAGTTTAAATTTATATCAACTGTTTTGTGTGTGCATATGACCAAAATTGTGTGTAAATCTAAAAACTGACAACTGGCAACCAAAGGAGGACGCCATTGGGTGCACTTCACACCACAGACAGACCAATCATGGACATAAGCCTCCGGCATGTCTAAAAATGAAAGTTTTGGTGTCCAAAATAAGTGGCGCCATTGGAGTTACCCTAACTAGACTGCAAATCCAATTCAATTAGAGTCCAACTATCCTCATCTGGAGAATGGGTAAGAGCATCTCTAGCAGACACCAAAAACATGCACGGCCAAAAACACGCGCGGCCTGAGAAATAACCGTCGTTTTTCGGTTTTGGGCACTAAAAGTGTCCAAAATAGACGCCGTAAACACGGTTAAATCCGTTTTTTTTGTCGGGCCACCGAGAATACGCCCCCCACACCCGCATATCCCTAGGTTTCGACATCGACCCGAGGGTGCCCAATATAGTGTAGTAGGTTTGGCGGGAGGGGAGTTTCACCGCCCTAGTTTCCACCTCCCCTCTTACTCCGCTGTAGATCTCCCTCCCCCACCGCTGTCTTGCCTCGCCAAGCCCGGGATTCACCCGTAATGGACCCTACCAACCTCTCTACTATCACCGGAGAAGCAGCCACATATGCCTCTGCGCGGCCCAATCGACCCTGCCCCTCCACCTCCTATGCGTCCTCTAGGCATGGTGCTTTCCAAGCCAGACTCCGTTGGGGGAAGCGCAAGCTTGCGAGCCAACACTTGATCCATGGAGGAGCGGTGGCCTTGGTGCCCCCCACGACGGCCACACCCTCACCCTCGTCCATCGGGCGCACTACAAAAAAGGCAAGGAAGCAGCCCAGTGTGAAGGGCATCCCCGCGTTGAAGAAGATGGTGGGAAGCCATCGCCGCTCTCCAGTCGTGCCTCCACGCCCCGCAACACTGCCTCAGTGGAAAGCACCCGCCTCTGCTGACCCCTCTCCCTCCGTTGGCACCCAAGAGGTCTTCGTGCAAACATCCAATAGGTATGAATCAATATTTCTTTTTATTTTGTTTCCAATCGCCAATTGTGACCCTAGTTCTTGTTCTAGCTATGATGCTCACCATGCTCCGGGCTCGTTCACTGATTTGTTGAACGAAAATGCGGTCGATGTTGCGGGTTCGCCACTTGGGGCGTTCGATGACGATGTTGACGGTGACAAGGAGCGTGACTATGGCGACGATGATGAGGATGAGGTCGAGGAGATAGAGGAGGGGATCTTCAAAGAAGCACAAGGAAATAAACCAAGCAGGCCACGTGTGGCAAACTACACGAAGGTGGAGGACATCACCTTGGTGCAGGCGTGGAGCTGTTTTTTGTTGACGCCGTCTCCGGCAATGATCAAACAGGTAAGCGCTATCGACAAAGGATCAAATACAAATTATTCCAACTCGTGCCTCCTATTGCCAACCCTACTCCATGCACATACCGATCTCTGCAAGGGAGTTAGGACGCAATCAAAGCTTATTGCAGCCGATGGAATGCATGCTGGGAGCAAGTGCGTGCTACACCACCAAGTGGTGTCAACATTGATGAATATGTGAGTATAATTAATTTTGTAGGATGGCTAACCCTAGTGTGATCTCATTTATCACATACTGGTGAATGTAGGACCTTGTACAAAGAAGGTACAAGGAGATGGCGACATCAAAGGGCAAACCATTCATATATCAACATTGCTACAAGTTACTAGATAAGAGTGAGAAATGGAGTCTATGAGATCAAGAAGCACCACCGAAGACAGGGGCAATGATCCAATTGGATGATGATGAGAGTGATGACGGTGGAAGGAACAAGAACAAGTCTGAGGAAAACAAGAAGGCAAAGGAGAGGATAAGGATTTCGGATGAAGTAAAAAAATTTGGCGACAAACTTTATGCGATGGTGAAGTCCAAGGAGTTGTTGGACACCAAGACCTTGGAAGCTAAGATGATCTTGGCAATGAGAAGCAAGAGATGAAACAAGCAAAGTGGCTTGCACTTCAAGAAGATGCCAAGTGCAAGGCCGAGTGGGAGGAGAGGAAAAACAAGATGGAGGAGGATAAGGCTAGGAGGGAGCTC
This sequence comes from Avena sativa, assembly GCA_916181665.1. Classification (NCBI taxonomy): domain Eukaryota; kingdom Viridiplantae; phylum Streptophyta; class Magnoliopsida; order Poales; family Poaceae; genus Avena; species Avena sativa. Next base: position 617,075,192 of record OV702288.1, on the reverse strand, counting down.
ATTGTCGAAGAAACCAAGATAATGATGATGGATTCAACCAAAATGGATTCATATCAATTGGAATAGTAGAAATTTGCAAGGATCGAGATCTTAGAGAGGAGGAAGCTAGCTCTTCTTGATGGTGGTGGTGGTGGCGGCGCCGGTGATGGTGATGGTGGTGCTTCGGCGAGTGGTGGTGGTGATGGGGGTGGTGATGCTTGATGCCATGTTTGCTAAAGTTCGACGTGATGATGGCACGTATTATTTTGGTGGGGTAAGATGATTGCAAACATGATGTAAAACTATGAATTGTCGCATTGCTCGTGTTTGAAAAAACTGTGAAATCATGATTTACGGTTCAATTTATTCTGTTTCTCGGGTTGGGTTTGTCACGTATATTCAGCGCGAGTTTTTTTTGCCCGAAAAACACGTTTTCCGCGGTCTAAAAACGTGTTTTACAAGACGCGTATTTTCAGTGTGTGCTAGAGATGCTCTGAAACCCGAGGGTTCGGTTTCCCAACGCGGAAGGGAGGAGGATGTGGCACACATACATCTTATGTGCGGCTTTGCTAGAGAGGTGTGGCGACTGGTAAAGGAAACATCTGGATTGCGCCTAACTCGTCGTGATTTTATATCACCAAAATCCTGGCTCTTTGATTTCCTGTCACGAGCCAAGGGTATTGAGGCTTCTACTCTAGCGGTTGGATGTTGGCGCATCTGGGAGGCTCGAAACGATGCACGGAACAATGAGGTTGTGACCCAACCAAAACAGATAAGCTTGAAGATCACTGCTTACATGGATATGATTATACAACACTACTTTAAGGCTAAACTGGGCACTAGGAGTGAGACTACTAAACCATAGAGATGGTCTCCGCCGCCGCCTAGGGAGGTGCTGGTGAATGTGGACGTTGCTTTGTTTGCCGAGCATCGACGCATGGCCATGGGTGCTGTCTTTCGGGGTCACAATAGGTCGTGCATCTTGGCGGCAAATGGACCGCTGGTTGGCTACACTACTCCAGAATTGGCAGAGGCTCTAGCTCTCCACCGAGCGGTATCCATTGCCATCGAACAGGGGGTACAGAAGGTGATCTTTGAATCCGACTGCCTTTCCCTGAGTACAAAGGTTAAATCTTCAGGCCAAGACCGGTCTATGGTCGGTTCTGTTGTACTAGTAGATATCAAGTGTTTGGTGGCTGGTTTCTCCTCGGCTACTTTCCGGCATGTTCCTTGTTTAGCAAATGAGGCAGCACACATTCTAGCTAGATCTTGTAATGTTTCTAGCCCAGGCTGTATTTATTTCTCTACTCCGGAGATTACTCGGAAGACTATTTGTACTGATGTGCTGTGATCAATAAAATGTCGGGTTTCTTTAAAAAAAACGCTAACCTGACTCGGTCGGTGATTCGGGCACGGTATTCATGCCCAACTGACGTCAATCAAACAAACTGCAGGGGCGGACGGATCGGCGCTACAAAGCGTCTCCGCGACTACCTCGCCTTGCTTAATTTATTTTGCATGGCTCGCGCTGTCAGGGCCACCGCTGTCTTCTTTCTCTGCGTGCTGACGGCGTCCCAGGCGAGTGCGCGGATCCTTGTCCTTAATAGCGATAACCAGGGGCCTGGCGATGACGTGCACGACGGGAGCAGCTCCGGCTCCCCCTATGACTCTAAGTGGCCGATAATGTTCTTCCCCATAATTGCCGTCCATCTCGGCAACACCAACTCATGCGTCACCGGCTACACCGACGCCGGGGAGGGATTCAAGATATGCATCCCGTCCTGGGTTGCTGGCCCAGACCCGACAGTACTTTCGTCGGGACACTTTCCGGCGTACACGACGAAGATCTCAGGCGATACACTCCACGGACACGCATGGATCAACACTTCTGACGATTTCTGTCTCGCCGAAACAGACACACGACAGACACAATTTGTGGATTGCCAAAGGCATCTGGCGTGCCTTATAGTTTTCTTTGATTGATTCAACTCGTGGTGTGGTTACAAGGACCTAGATACATGCATATATACGAGGACTCAGCTGAACCGAATCGAACCACCTAGCTGACTCGGTTAAGCACTCCTAGACCTACACGTTTACATGCATGCACGTTTCCTATTTTGAACCATATACGTATACTACTTGTATATGCGCATGGTGTCATGCCCGACACGGAGTGGTTATTTCCAACAATCACCCCATAAGCACGATGTGCCCTTCAACATTCACCTGGATCCCAAATACGCCAACTGCTCCTCGCGGGCGTCATCCACAGCATTGCTTTCGCCGCTCCCTTTTTCAGCACCCATGCCACCGATTTTGCTTTTGTCGGCTTCTCCATGGCTTCACGCCGACCATCCGTTTTGTCCGCGTCCTTCTCCACGCCTTCACACCGACGGTCCTTTTTGTCCGCGTCTTGAGACATTATACTTAGTTTAATGAAGTACTTTCTTGTTGATGCTTCACATATTTGATCTTCTGCTTGCTGGTACTCTTGTATGCAATAGAACAAATATGTAGGAGCTAGCTCATGTTGGTTGACTAGCAAAGCTAGCTCGTGACTAGCAATTATGGCTTCTACCTGCTCCTGACCAACGTCGTTTTTTGGCTCGTCCAGAGTAGCAATGCACAGGTCGCCTACCTATAGTGATTCGCCTTTTGCTTTTGTATCTCTTTCTGGCTTGTTTCCTTCTAGCTTCTCTATACCACGTGAAAAGCCTCTTGATGGATCTGCACCCCCTATTATTGGGTCTCTTCCATCTGTCTGGCCACCAGTCCACACTCTTGGACCATCGTCTTCTAGCCTTGCTGGCTTGTTTACTGGGCTCGCTTCAACTCGCCCTTCCAGTTTCGTATCTTCTGGCCACAGACTAGCCTTGTCTTCAAACTCTTTGTCTTCTGGGAGAATCCCTAGTGCTTCTGGCCTGGTGTCCACGCCTGGAGCACCTCTTAGGCCTTCAACGCCTTCTGGGCCCGAACTTGCTGACAAGGATAAGCTTGGTTGATCCATATTTTCTTCATACTCAAGATCCCACGTGACGTGAAAAGTTGGATATCCCGGTTCGTTGGAGCCCCAATTCCATGACTCGCCTTCCTCAAAGATTACGTCGCCCCTGACAACCACCTTATTGGTATAAGGATTGCACAAACGGTATTCCTTTGAGCTTTCATAGCCCGTCATGATCATTGGAGTCCTCTGCTCCGCCAATTTACTCTTATGGTCGGACTCCGTCTTGACATGCGCCACGCACCCAAAAGTGCGAAGATGATCAACCAAGGGTTTCCATCCGTACCATGCTTCATACGGTGTTATACCAACTCCACTCTCAGTTGGCTCCATGTTCAGCAAATACACAGCCGTATTGACTGCCTCACCCCAGAATTTTCCTGGCAAGCCTTTACTCTTCATCATGCTCTGTGCCATGGTCAACACATTTTGATGCAGCTCACCCTCCTGATCAATGCGTAGGGCTCTTATCTTCGCCTCCACCTTGAACTCTTCGGCTTCCTTGATCTTCTCGAATGCTTGCTGAGCTTGATCCTTACTTTTCAGCAACACAATCCACATGTATTTACTATGATCATCCACCACAAGCATGAAGAACTTATTGCCGGACGGAGTTGCTGGTGAAATTCCAACGCATAGATCGCCATGAACAAGTTCCGAGGCTTCACTTGCCTCAAACGTGGCTTCACATGGAAACGGGGCACTCCGTTCCTCGTGATCCACACACGGTAGGTCGTGATCGACTCCTGCCACAATCTCTGTAGCCGGTGATGGAGGATCCTCCTCATCCTTCAGCTCAGTTACTTCGAGCATCAGCATCATCGGTCCATCATCTCCTTCCTGGGCGATGAGAGCCCTCTCCTTTTCCTTTGGTTGTTTCCGGCAATCAGCCTTGAAGTGACCGAGCTCACCGCAGTTATGACACCTTACTTTCTTTATGTCAAACTTCCTCCACGGTGGGGCGTCTTCTTCATCCTCCTGCCCCGCGATGTACTTTTTCGTTGGGCGTTGCTTCTCCTTGCCGCTCGTGGAGCCTCCTTGCTTTTCTTTCAAAAGAGTCATCCACTGCTGCTTCGTGAGCATCAGGTGCTCAACCTGTTCTGGATCACCGAAGCTGATCCGAATTCTCTCGTCATGTGCCTTGAATCTTCCAACGAGATCCTCAATCGTCAATGTATTCAGGTTGAGACATTGTTCGATCGATGTGACGATCTACATGTAGCGTGCCGGCGCCGCACGCAGGAACCTTCTGACGTTCTTGACCTCGTCCAATCTCTCGCCATATCCCCTGATTGCGTTGACGAGGGTAACGAAACGGGCGGCAAACTGATCAACCGTCTCGCTCCTCCATCTTCAAATCTTCATAGCTTTTCGTCAAAGTTTAAAGATGCGCTTCCTTCACGCGGGCATGACCTTGGTGCAAGATCTTGATCGTCTCCCATGCATCCTTCGCTGATTTCTTTCCGACGAGGTGTTGCATCACGTCCTTCGGCACGACGGAATAGAGCGCCGTTAGCGCTTGGCGATCCTTTCGGTACTTCGCGCCTCCCTTGACGTACTCATCGCCTCCTGGATCGACGGCCTCCCAAACCTCCTGAGCCTCCATGGCCACCTCCATGTTGAGTGCCCATAGCCTGTAGTCCTTGCGATCGAGGCACGGATACAAAGCCGCCCCCACCGTCTCCGTCACCGGTGCCGATGCCGAGCTCTCGCCAAACTTCACCATCGCCATGACCTCCTTGTACTTTCAGCAGATCACGAACGACGACCTTGGCTCTGATACCAATTGTTGGCCTAGACCCGACAGTACTTTCGTCGGGACATTTTCCGGCGTACACGACGAAGATCTCAGGCGATACACTCCGCGGACACGCATGGATCAACACTTCTGACGATTTCTGTCTCGCCGAAACAGACACACGAAAGACACAATTTTTGGATTGCCAAAGGCATCTAGCGTGCCTTATAGTTTTCTTTGATTGATTCAACTCGTGGTGTGGTTTCAAGGACCTAGATACATGCATATATACTAGGACTCAACTGAACCGAATCGAACCACCTAGCTGACTCGGTTAAGGACTCCTAGACCTACACGATTTAGATGATGCACGTTTCCTACTTTGAACCATATACGTATACTACTTGTATACGTGCACGGTGTGGACACGGAGTGGTTATTTCCAACAATCGCGCCGGCGCCACATCAAAAGATTGATGTGAGGGAACCCAACTTATAAGATGGGGCAAACCTCACCTATAAGGCTAGTCTTTTGGGTTGAGTTAGGCCAGATGCCTTATTTGATTCTGGTTCCGGTGGACCTGGGCTTGTGCGCTCTAACAATTGGTATCAGGGCCTCATAACTGATCTCCTATTAACGGGAGGACTTCGTGTCGCCGAAAAGTAGTCGGCATCAGTGTCCATGGTTGGAAAAAAAAACCTGTAACATCTCCATAACGGGGGAGCCCCGTTTGCCCCGATGTGTGACGGGGGAGATTGTTAGATTTAGTCCCACATCGAAAGATTGATGTGAGGGAACCCAACTTATAAGGTGGGGCAAACCTCACCTATAAGGCTAGTCTTTTGAGTTGAGTTAGGCCAGATACCTTATTTGGTTCTGGTTCCGGTGGACCTGGGCTTGTGCACTCTAACACCCTAGCTGACGACGGGTCCCTCATCGTCGGGGAGGCCGCCAAGAAGCACGGCGCGGCAGACCCTCAAGCTGCCGCCTTTGGCTTCAAGCGCCTGCTCGGGGAAAGGTAGATCAGTTGATTTCATATTCATAGATTGGACATGAATAAATTCTTCCAGACTACTAGGTTCATTAGTTCACTGGATGGTTCGTTTGATCAGGTTTAGCGGATTTGGCCACGAGGACATCCAGAGACTCGCCGAGCGTGTGCCGTACAAGATCTTAGAGAGTGACGCTGGTGGGGTTGACGTCGAGCTGAGGTCCACGGCCACCGGCGTGGCCAAGCGACTGCACATCTCGACGGCCGCCACCATGCTGGTCGCCCATCTCAAGGCTAGCGCGGAGACCTACCTCGGCCTCAAGGTTCACGACGCCGTTGTGATCGTCCCTGATTACTTCAGCGAGGGGCCCCGGGATGAGGCCATGGACGCCGCCGCCGAGTTCGCCCGCCTGACGACCGCCAGGATCATCGACGAGCCCACTGTCGCCGCCGTATCCCACGGAATCCACAAGTGGCTGCGCAACGAGGGGAACCTCCTTGTGGTGCATGTTGGCGGCGGCACCGCGGCTGCCTCCGTTCTGAGCTACCGCGACGGCGTGTTCGAGGTCTGCGGGGTCAGGCTCCACCGGCACCTCGGAGGAGACGACTTTGATCAGAGGATCATGGACCACTTCGTGGAACTAATCCAGGAGAAGCATGGCCTCGACATCAGGAACGACAGGATCGCCCTAGGGAAACTGAGGGCAGAGTGCGAGCGTGCCAAGAAGGAGCTCAGCACTAGAGATGTTGCCCATGTGAGAGTCGCTGACACGGGCCTGTCGGAGCCGCTGACACGAGCCAAGCTCGAGGAACTCAACCATGATCTTTTCCAGAGAGTCGTCGAGCTGGTGGACGAGGTTGGGGTATGGGGAAGCAAAGTATCCGAGAACAAGGACTTGATCGATGAGGTTCTTCTTGTCGGCGGAAGCGCCAGGATCCCGATGATCCAACGCCTGATAACAGACTACTTTGAAGCCAAGAAATCCATTACAGTTGAAGAGGAGACTGTTGTTTACGGAGGCGCGCTTCTCAACCTACCGTATGGAGATCGTTACGAGTGTATGGGAGTTGGTGGCCGGCGTCACTATTGGCATATATCGGCGTGTGTTACCCTCGAATCTCCATGTGATTTTCTCACACTTTGATCCTGGTAGTGGCATTCAGAAGCATCTTCAGTGTTAAATCTGCATATATACAAACTTCTGTCCATATATACGGTCCAAGTTAATAGACCTTCTAAGAATCATGCATATATATCTTTCTGTAATACAAATTGCCACCTGATATTAAGGGTTTTCTGTCTTTCTGTCGCTCTTGTGTAAGGCTTCAGTGCTAAGTCCCAACTAGACATAATATGCATACAAAAGGTTAGGCTCACTTTGCCAGTTCCACAACGAGAATGAATCTGCTAATAGTACGTTCTTCTCCTGCACCTTAGCTCGTCCACATGGGACAAACTGCATCCTCGCTGACTTATAGCAATATTATTATATGTGTGGATATATGAATAATTGCTAGAGGTACTTCTTTTATTCAGTTGGTATATTGGCCAATATTAATATCGATTCTGGGAGGCGAAGCGGACGCCTGGAGAAGAAGAGCAAAGAGAGCAATATCCCGGTTGCCAAGCGTGCTGAATACAGGTTGGCGGAGTCCTTTGAAGACCTTCCAAAGGGATCAGCTCCTAAGAAAAGGCTCCGAGGAGGATGTGGAAGAAAAGATGAAGCCTCTTCTCCGGTTGTGCAAGAAGCCTGCCTCGCCGTTGGCGACTCAGGCAATTCGCGAGTTGGTCTTGGTTAATGTTCAGTTGTTGTCTTCCTTTGGTTAGGCGCAAGTGCTCTTGTTGTTGTGAGAGAACTCTTGTTGTAGTGATGACTGTCTTGGTTGGTATGACGTGTTTCCAGTTACTGGGCCTTGGGACACTTCTATCTGGATCAGACGATATCCCCTAAATTCCGGTTGGGTGTGTGTGGTTTTTGCTGGTTTTCCTTAATTAATCGTGCTTTGTAAGGTTTTCATGTCCGATTTTCCTTATTAACTGGACCATTTTCCTTCTTCCTATTTGTGGGAACTCCCCGCCCTGTGACGAGGTTTCATCAAAAAAAATTAAATTGTAAAAATATAGCCTTTTTTATCATATCAAAGTTGAAGTCTCGTTTACAAGATTTGTGGCATTTTTGAAAGGTTTGCCACCTTTTTTATCGTAAACCACTACTTTATTAAACAGGATAGTGGTTACATTCTGACTGAACCAAGTCAATCAAAAATCCAGGTATTACTACATCAAAGCGACAAGAATCTATGACACTAAGAGCTTCTTTGGCACACAAGTGTGCCGCTTTGTTTGCCTCCCGGCCTACGAAAAGAAGCTTGATATCCAGGAAAATAGCACTCATATTCTTCATCTCCCGAAGAGCGCCCTCAGTTCGACCTTGCTTGTTGTCATACCATATCTTCTCCAGAGCTGAATAGATGATCACCTTTGGTAAGCCAAGTCTAGCTACAGCCTCCAAATCCTCCCTACATGCTAAAAACTTCACTGATAAAAGGATCTGAAACATGATCCTGTCTCCAACAGCCAGCTTCCACAAATTCGCCACCATCGTTGCGAATGATATACCCCGAGTCGGCTACACTCGCTTGGCAGTTCTGCGAGCCATCAACATTCACCTTCCACCAGCCCACGGGCGGCTTCTCCCATCTTCATTCACTTTTGGGTTTTCACTCTGCCTTGGCGGTAATTTCAGCAGCGCTAACTGCTCCTCAACCAGCTGCATGGATCCGAGTGGTTTGTATTGTTCCTCCCCATGCACGTATTTATTCCTACTAGACCATATACACCAGAGCAGCGTAAGAGCCACTGGTACCTGGGAAGACTTCAAGACATTGCTAACTAGTAGATCCTACATACAGGTAGTAGGGTGTAGTCTCGGAAGCGAGAATCCGAAGTACTCATTTGTTGCCATCCAGAATTGCTTTGCATGAACACAACTCACCAAAGCATGATATAGCGTTTCCTCCTCATGGCCACAAAGCTTGCATGTGCCATTATTCAATAATGTGGCGCCTAGTCAGCTCAGCATAGCAAGGGAGAAACCCTTTTAGTGCCCTCCACCAGAACACCCTCACCTTAGGTATCACGTTTACCCGACACAACCTCTTCTAGACCGTCTCTGAGTCAGAGCAGCCTGGGACATTAGTAGTATGCTTGATGAACATCCAATAAGCAGAGCAAACCGTGTAAAGTCCTGTTTTATCTTCATTCCATGCCTAGAAATCATCCCCTCCATTCCTTGGGGCGGGGTAGTTGCAGGGCTGCTTCAGCATCGAGTGGACAAAAGGCATCTCGAATCGATTCTTCAACCCACCTCCCGGTCATCGGATTTAGCAGCTCCGATACCAGCTTCAGTTCACTGCCTTCAGCGTGCTTCTCTTCATCACGCACAAGAGGTTTTAGCCCTGGTACTCTTGAAAGCCACTAATCATGCCAAATTTTTGTATCATCCCCATTACCAATGCGCCGAACAAGACCCTGTTTCAGCACCTCCCTTCTGCAGATTATAGCCTTCCACACTTTGGAGGCGCTCTTTAGGCATCCTGTGGACAATATATCACCGTTGGGAAAATACCTTCCTTTTAGAACTCGAGCACACAAGCTCGAAGGGTTTACAAGCAAACGACATGCTTGCTTGCCCAACATAGCATCATTGAACTTCTGAAAATCTCTAAAATCGAGACCGCCTTTGCTCTTTGCAATAGACATATGGTCCCAGGCTTGCCAATGGATGCCTCTCTTGTCTAATGATCCACTCCACCGGTATTTGGACATAATTGTCACTAATTTGGAGCACAAACCTTTTGTGAGTTTGAAACAACTCATAGAATAGGTTGACAGAGCTTGGACCATTGACTTTATCAAGACCTCTTTTGACGCAAAAGATATAAGCTTTTCACAGTACCCTTGGACCCTCGACCTCGAGCCTTCCACCAAATGATCGAATTGCTTATCAGTCAATCTCCCCGAGGTTGTTGGGAGCCCAAGGTACTTCTCTGACAGAGCCTCCCTTTCAATATTCAGTGCTTCCCTCACCGCCGCTTTAACTGAAGCCACACAGTTTGGGCTGAAGAAAGTAGAACTCTTTTGTTTATTAACCTTCTAGCCTGAACACCTGCTATAGACCTCAAGGATCTCATCCAGACGTTGGCCACTTCTCACATCAGCTTTCATGAACACCAGGCAATCATCAGCAAATAGGAGATGTGAAACCCAAGGAGCTTGGAAACTAAGTCTAACTCCTCTGTCAATCCAGCCAGCATCATAGTCTTGAGGAGAGAAGACAGACCTTCTCCACAAATCAAGAATAAGTAGGGAGAAATTGGATCCCCTGCCTAAGCCCACGGGATGGCTTAAAAAGAGGGAGCAATTCACCATTTACCTTCACTTCTAGACTTACTGTTGTGACACAATGCATGATCAAGGATATCTACTCCTCAGCAAATCCCAATTTTCCCATAATAGCTTGTAGATAGGGACACTCTACATGGTCGTAGGCCTTCATCAAGTCAAGCTTGGCAGCACAAAAGGCAGCTTTACCCCTCTTACACTTCATAGAGTGAACACACTCATAAGTTGTGATTACATTATCTATAATTAACCTCCCTGGTACAAAAGCACTCTGCTCCTTAGATATAATCTCATCTAGCACAACTCGCAATTTGTTAGCTAGTACCTTTGAGCATATTTTATAGATGACATTGCATAACGCAATTGGGCGATATTGGGTAATATCATGTGGATTCTTTACCTTTGGAATGAGAACTATTACCGTTCTATTAATAATCTCAGTTAGATGACCTCTATTAAGAAAACCTAGAACAACCTTCGTAATCTCCTTTTTAATTAGAGATCAATGTTTTTGATAAAAGTTTGCATTAAAGGCATCCACCCCTGGCGCCTTTGAAGGGCCCATAGAGAACAAAGCTCTTTCAACCTCCTCCTCCTTAAATACATGACAAAGATCCATATTCATCTCCTCTGTAACCTTTGCATGTACAAAATTTGTGACCGCATGCACATCCGTACCCTCCCGAGCTTTGAATAAGTCAGTATTGTACAATGCCCTTCACTTCATCTTTATCCATGCATACTCTACCCGTCTCATCTTTTAAAGACTGAATTTTATTTCTTATTTTTCGGGTAGTAGCCTTTGCATGAAAAACGTAGTGTTTCGATCGCCTTCTTTTAGCCAATCCACACGGGATTGCTGCTTGGCCATCACATCTTCCGTTCACAATAACTCTGCAATATTCACGGTAAGTTGCTTCTCCCTATTTTATGACCTCCCGATAGAGCATGCGCGCTCTCTCCTTTTCAAATTCGGCTCAGGCCTTCTTTAATTTCTTTCGGATATTGCCAAACTTTTCCGCACTCCAATAGCTAGTCATGGTCGGCTGCAGAGATTCGGTCCATCTAGTAACCACCATGTTCTCATAGGATTCTTCACGACACCATGCATTTTCGTATCTGAAACGGTGAGGGATGTGATCCCCCATCTTCTCCAGGCACCGAATATCGATGCAAGCAAACAATGGTCATATTTTGGCAAAGAATCATGTCTGGCAATCGATTTCAGATACCTTCCAAGCCAACTGGGGGATGTTAATATGCGGTCTAGCCTCACTTTCACATTCGCCTACCCTTGTTTCTTGTTGTCCCACGTGTACGGAACACCAAAAAACCCGAGATCATGAAGATTACAGTTATCAACAACTTCTCTAAACCCCATCATTTGCCATTCTACTCTCTCATTTGGGCCAAAATATTCTGAATTCTCAAGAATTTCATTAAAGTCACCCCCGCATAACCATGGAAGATCACTCTGCCCATGGAAATACCAACTCTCTCTCCTTTCTTTCCTTCGTGGTTTCCCATAAAAACCCTAAACCTCCATAAGGATTTATCACCCTCCAGATTTTGTACCTCAACATCCATGTGTGAGTCAAATTGAGATTGAAGCGAGACCTCCACCTCATGTGTCCAGTACAATGCTAGGCCACCATTAAGGCCCACACAATCAATCACCAAACAACTGGTGAAACCAAGAACCTGCATTAAACCACATGCTCTCTCTATCCTGTTATCTTTGTTTCCATCAAGAAAATAACGACGGGCGCTTGGTCGCGAAGCTCATGAACTGTCTCAGGGTTCCCAAACCCTCGACCGTTTCAGGATATGCATCTCATTGCTCCAAGCGGGACCTCCGCTGAAAAAGTTTTAGACATATCCTCTTCTACTTCCTCCACACCATCATCAACAGCTCGCTTCTTCTTCAGATCCAAAGCGTCCGAGGCAATCTTGCTCGGCGAATTTTCCAGAGCAATCCTCTTTGTCCCTTGTCCATCCACCGGGACCAGGTCAGATGCAGTCACTAGTTTTGACGCATACACCTGATTCTCCATCGTCAGTTTGCGATTAACCTGCTGTTTCACATTTCCTCTCCCTCTACCTAGCGTCGAGAACTGCATAGGCTGGTGAGGATCAACATGCGAGGTGCCCAACAGTGATTTATCGGTGAAAATCATCGGCATCTCCTTTGGATAAGTTTGAAAATTAAATAGGCTACTCTGGGAGGGGAGACCTACCTAGTAGTTCCTCCCTCGTACTGTCCAGACTCCTTCTTCACCTTACAGGTGTCTGGGGCACGTATAGATGAATCATAGGGCCATACCCCTTCCTCATCCCTCTCAGCCGAGGTCGGACAAAACCCCGCTGCATGACCAAGCCTCCCACACAAGAAACAAAAATAAGGCAGCCTCTCATACATAATGGGATACGGTATCAGCTCCTTTCTCTTCTACGAATCAATCTGAATAAAGCATTGGATAGGTTCATTGACATCCAACCAGATACTTGCACACAAGCTTTGACCCCATTCTATGCTATTCCTAGATGTATCTAGCTTTATGAACTCCCCAATCTGTTTTGCAATGTACTCTCCTCTCTTCGCATTTAGAAAATTAAATGGGAGATCATGGCATTGAATCCAAATTGGGATGCTATTAAATTTGACCTCTGACAGCCTCATACTGGTCTCAAAATCAGCCAAGACCACATCATGGTTTCCCACCATCCATGCCCCCCTCCCAAATTCGTTTGTGATCCTACTCCCGTTCTAGGGTTGCCATGAATATGTTATCTCCTTGTGCCTTGAACTCAGGCCTTTAGGGTTTCCCCATTGAGGCCGGAGTGCACTAACTATCCTCTAGATGTGAAACCTCGATGAGGTAAGCACCTTCCCAACCACAGTGATCTGCTCTACATCATCCTCTAGATCCTCCATCAATAGAACCCTTATCCTTCTCTGTCAGCAACATCTTCTTGAACTTCTCCGCGAAACCACCAAGACCAGGTTTCTCGCCTCCCCTCTCCTTCCCCAGGTCGTCCTCCTTGCCAGAGCTCGCCATCCCCTAGGTCCGAGAGCTACCAGGGAGGATTAACCACAAAGCAGAGAGTCGATCGCGTCGTGTAGATCGAAGATCACCACGCGTTGCCAGTCACCACTCGAAACCCTAGAAAACGTTTCAGGGGATTGGTATAACACTTAAAAAATGCAAGAATTAAGCCTTCGAAAGGTTTGCCACCTGAACACCTTTAGGCCTTGCTTGGTCCCAGAGTATTTCAAGGGACCAGAGATTATTATCCCCACATAGATTGAGTAAAATTATTCCCTTCACCAAATCTTCTCAGTTTCCAAGTATTCCCAATCCCCACTATACAATATAATATGCTATTTGATACACATGGATTGTCATGTAATGATCTTCTACCATCAGGTAATAAAATTTCACATTTATAGCAATGACGAACAAAGTCATTCAAACAAGAATTCCATTTTTACATGACACACAACGGTGGTATTTTTCTATATTTGCTAAATTGAAACTTGGTACTATTACAGTTTTGTGAATAATACTTGCACGGCTAAGGTAAGATGTCAGATATGTGGTACCAACCTAAAACCTACTGCCCTCCCTTTCTCTCAGAGCATCTCCATTCTGGGGCCCTAAAGCCCCTCTAAAGGGCTATCGGGGGTGCCGGTGCTAGAAATCACGCCCAGTCCGCCCCCCAATTCTTTTTTGGCACCGGCGAGGCCCATTTTGTTATCTAGTGCTCCCAAGCCGAATCAATCCACATGGGGCTAGCGGGGGCGCCAGATGGAGCTGAAAATGCAGCGGACCAACCCTGGTAGCGATAAGCGCACGTGAAATCGCCCATTTTGCATTTTCTCGTCCTGACGCCCACCAGCCCCAGCAGCTCAACGCCACTACCATCCCTCGTCGTTATTGGCCGTCCAGTCTGCTAGAAATACCTGCACAGTCGCCAGACTTCCCATGCCCTCCCGAGCCGCCTCCCCACTGGCTTCTTCGCCGCCGTTCCGCCTCCTAGTAGCTCCAAGCCTGCCACACAACCTCCCTGCCCACTAGGTGTTTGGCGGTTTTCCAAAGGCATAGATTTGGATGAGGAAGAGAGGTTGGCCGCTCTGATGGACGATGAAGTCGCTCTTTCTATTGGCGCCAACGACACCGTCATCAACGATGATCATCTCATGATAGTCACTTCCCTCCTGGGCATGCTCGCCGGCGCCGATGAGAAGTCGTCTACTGGGGGTTCGAAGTCTGGGCGGCGCAACAACAAGCTGAGGCAGAGGATGGAAAGCTACTGGATGCTCTACGCTGACTACTTCGCCGACGACCCATTGCACGACGACATCCTATTTCGATGCCATTTCAAAATGAGCTAGAAGCTTTTCTAAATATTGTTGAGCAATTAAGAGAGTTCGACGACTACTTCCAACTGAAGAGAGACACTGTCGGCTTGCTTGGTTTCTCCACAATTTTTTAGATTAGTGGATTCAGTATCAAACGCTGGAGTTTCCCGCTCGTTCTCAATGATCTGTTGAAGGCATTGCTCCTGCGGTGGATTTTTTAGATCAGTGGCCACCACTACGACAAAGATACTATCTAGCAGATGGTATATATCCTAGATGGTCAATATTTGTGAAGACAATCTCAAACCTTGTGAATGGATAAAAGAAAGCTTGGTTTGCAACATAGCAGGAGGCTTGCAGGAAGGATGTGGAGAGAATATTCGGTGTGTCGCTGATGCATGTAAAATGCATATATGAACTTTGTAGTTTTTCGACACATATTCCCACATATCTACAACATTTATAATGCAATAACCATGTTTTATATTGATTTTTGGGGATTTACAAATGATCCCCTTTATTTTGGTTATAACTCCACAAGACATGAAAACTTTGTTTTGTGTATTTTGATCTTTCACAGACCTAAATGAAGTCCAATGGATCTGAAACTCTAGGAAATTCAATATTTCGCGAAGACAAGGATCTGGAGTGCTTGACCTCACGAGGGAGGCACGAATGCCTGAAATAGGTGTGGTGGCGCAGCCAAGCCCACTACAGGCGCCACCTACCCTCTTTCCCTCCTCGGTCATCTGATTCGCTTCAATCTTTCACCCATCGACTTGGTTTGACCTAAAAACTGCTATAAAAAGGCCCCCAGGACATCCTCGAGGAGAGCGCGACAGATATATGATATGTCCAAAACGTATCTACTTTCCCGAACACTTTTGCTATTGTTTCTCTACTATACTTGTGTGATTTAGATACAACTAATACGCACTGACGCTGTTTTCAGCAGAATTGCCTTGATGTCTACTTTTTGTGCAGAAAACCAACTATCAGGAAAAATCCGGAAAAATATGCCAAAAATCCTATTTCACCCGAAGACTCCAGGAGCCAGAGTACGAGACGGAGAAGATCCAGGGGTGGTCACACCACCTGCTAGCGCGGGCCAGGCCAGGCCGCGCCAGGGGTGGTGTGGGCCCCCCAGGCACCCCCTCGGTCTCTCTCTTTGCCTATAAGGAGCCTTCTGACCTAAAAACTTCGGGAGGGTCGACGTTTTTACAGAAGGAGTTCCGCTCCGCCGCCACCACCAGATTCCATGAAACAGCACCAGAAACTCTGTTCTGGCACCTGATACATTGCAAATGTATCTATAATTTTTGATGTTCCATGCTTGGTTTTATCCACTTTCTTGTGTTTTGTTCCAACTTTGGAGTACTTTTCTTATGATTTCTTGGACTAACCTATTGACAAGAGCCATAGTGCCAACTGCCTGTTTTCTGCTGTTTTTGGTTCCAGGAAAGTTAGAAAATGAATATTCTCGGAATTGGACGGGACAAAAGCCAAAGTGCCTATTTTTCCGGAAAGGATCAAGTGCCAGAATACGATACGGAGAAGGGCCAGGGAACCACCACACCACCTGGCCGCGCGGCCAGGCCTGGCCCGCGCCAGGGGGTGGTGTGGCCACTCCCGGCACCCCCTCGACCTCTCCTTCCGCCTATATATTTCCCTCGGGACGAAAACCCTAAGGGCCCGATCAAAAAATCCACGAAAGAGTCTGTAGCCGCCGTCATATCCATCCCTAGATCGGGAGGGATCTGAAGCTCTTCCCGGCACCCTGCCGGAGAGGGGAATTCACCCTGGAGGCCTTCTCCATCACCATGCAAGCCTCCGGTGTGATGCGTGAGTAGTTCATCCTTGGACTACGGATCCATGTAGTAGCTAGATGGCTAGTTCTCCTCCTTTGTGCTTTCATGTTTAGATCTTGTGAGCTCTGTTCATGATCAAGATCATCTATTTGTAATCATACATGTTGTGTTTGCGGGGATCCGATGGATATGGAGATGCTATTTCAGATTGATTATTGATTCTATCATGTCTTTGTTATTTGTGATCTTGCATGCTTTCCGTTGTTAGTAGCTATCTTGGCCAAGTATATGCTAGCAACTCCAAGAGTTAGTATTTATGCTCGATAGTGGGTTCATGCCTCTGGTAATCTGGGGAAGTGACAGAAATCTCTAAGGTACTAGATGTGCTGTTGCTACTAGGGAGAAAACAACAATTCTTTGTTCATAGAACAATCATATTGTTTACTTTACACGCAGTTTGTAAAGCAATAATCTGTTGCTTGCAACTTAATACTGGAGGGGGTTCGGATGATAACCTGAAGGTGGATTATTAGTCATAGATGCAGTTGGATGGCGGTCTATGTATTATGTTGTAATGCCCAATCAAGTCTCAAAGGAGTCAAGATGATTAGTATATGCATGTATTGCTTTCTCGGTGTTTGTCAATTGCCCCGCTGTAATTTGTTCACCCAGCATGTTATCTATCTTAAGGAGAGCCACCTCTAGTGAACTATGGATCCCGGTCCTTGTCTTTTACATACAATCTACAATCTTTTATTGCTTTGTGTTTACTTTGTGCAAACTTTTACTTCTTTCCATTCGATATGTTTAATCCTTTGTTTTCAGCAAAACACGATGAGATTGACAACCTCATCGCAAGTTGGGGACAAAGTTCTGTGGTTGTGTTGTGCAGGTCTCCATGTTGCTACTAGCACCGGTAGTGCGCCATGCCAAAGCTCAGCTAGTAACACCTTTGGGGTGTTTCCTTGCTCCTACTGGTTCGATTAAACCTTGGTTTCATAACCGAGGGAAAACTTGTTGCTGTGCTCATCATACCTTCCTCTTGGGGTTCCCAACGAGCTCTACGTCGAACGACGAGTACATTAGCACCCTGCCGGGACGAGGAATTGGAGGAGATCATCGCCATCATCATCACCATCGCTTCTCCATCGACCATCCATGTTTCCCCCATCTATGAGTGAGTAATCCCCCGATGTAGCCTATGGGGATGGTAGGGATTGGATGAGATCGTTCATGTAATAGCATCAGATTGTTAGGGCATGGTGCCTAGTATCTTTTATTAGTGCTTTATGACTTTGTTGAGACTTGTTGTGCTTAATGCTTGTCACTAGGGCCCGAGTGCCATGATTTCAGATCTGAACATGTTATTGATTCATTATGATAGTATTGTTTTTGGTCTTATCTGCAATTTTTATACACACGTTGTCGTCCGGAACCTATGGCCCCGAAGTGACAGAAATCGGGATAACCGGAAGGGAATGGCTTTGATGTGAGGATCACATGTGTTCATGGAGTGTTAATGCTTTGCTCCGGTGCTCTATTAAAAGGAGCACCTTAATTTCCAGTAGTTCCCTAGAGGCCCCGCTGCAAACGGGTTGGCAGGACAAAAGATGTTGTGCAAGTTCTCATTGCGAGCACGTATGACTATATATGAAACACATGCCTAGGATTATCTAGTACTTGGATGCTTTATCTGATTTATCTGCAATTGTCCTATGTTCTGATTGCTATGTGAATTGTCTTGTCCATGCAACGCCCGTCCATCCATCCCTATGCCTACCGCACTCGAATCCCACTGTTTACTGCTATTGTTACTACTGTCTTTACTTTGCTACTGTTGTTACCTTACTATTCCTACTACAAAACTGTTGCTACTGATAAACTGTTGTGAGCAAGATTGTTTCCAGGTGCAGCTGAATTGACAACTCAGTTGTTAAGGCTTATAAATATTCTTTGGCTCCCCTTGTGTCGAATCAATAAATTGGGTTTCACTTCCCTTGAAAATACTGCGATACACCCCCTATACTTGAAAGATACTGTGGAAAGAACCTCTAATGATGTTAAAATGATTGTTGAACACTTTCAAATGGTTCAAACTCAAATAGATCAACTCGTTAAAGTGCAAAACGACTTGCTAGTTAATGCTGCTAAAGAAAAACATGCTTATTAAATTAGAACTAGAAGTGGAGCTGCTACCCAGGATCCTTTATATCCTGAGGGGCATCCCAAAAGAATTGAGCAGGATTCTCAACAAGCTGAAAATAGTGGTTCTACTCGTAAGAAAAGGAAAAAGAAACATAAAACTGTTGTAGAACCCTCTGAACCTGCTATAGATCCTAATAGTATATCTATCTCTGATGCTGAAACTGAAAGTGGTAATGAAGAAAATGAAGTTCCCAATGAAGAAAAAGTTGAAGAAGAACCTGAAAACCACACTAAGAATACTAAATACACCAAAGAAGATTTTATTGCTAAGAAACATGGTAGTGAAAGAGAACCTTGGGTCCAAAAAACTATGCCTTTCCCTGATAAGAAACACAAGTCAAAGGAGGATGAACACTATAATAAGTTTTGTGAGTGGATGAAACCTTTATTCCTGCAAATTCCTTTAACTGATGCTATTAAATTGCCTCCTTACTCAAAGTATATGAAGGACATTGTCTCGAATAAAAGGAAGATCCCTAATGAAGAAATTTCTACTTTGCTTGCTAATTATTCCTTCAATGGTAAGGTTCCTAAGAAACTTGGAGACCCGGGGATTCCAACTATCCCTTGCTCTATTAAGAACAGTTATGTTAGAACTGCTTTGTGTGATTTGGGAGCTGGAGTTAGTGTTATGCCTTTCTCTCTCTATAAGAGGCTTCAACTTGAAAAATTAATACCAACTGATATATCTTTGCAAATGGCTGATAAATCTACCACGATTCCTGTGGGTATATGTGAGGATGTACCCGTTCAAGTGGCTCATAATTGCTTGATATGAACTGATTTTGTTGTGCTTGAAATGCCTGAAGATGATAATATGTCTATTATTCTTGGGAGACCTTTTCTTAATACTGCAGGAGCTGTTATTAGTTGTAATCAAGGAAAGGTGACTTTCAATGTTAATGACAAGGAACATACTGTCTATTTCCCCAAGAAGATTGAAAGGACTTATGGTTTGAATTCAATTGAACATGTTGAGGGCATTCAAGTTGGAGAAATATATTGTCCCATACCAAGAGAAAAATTTGAAACTATTATGATTGGGACCATTGCTATCAAGGTTGAGGTAACATAATCATTAGTGGAATACAAAGTTTTGTCTCATATGCAATTGTTTTGGTAGCAAGACTTGATCAACCTTGTTAACAAAAGGATTCCATTGAACAAAACAATGTTTTCATTATAATTATCTCCGTTTATTTCTATCCTTTGCATTTTAGTTTTTGCTTTTGTTTAGTTTTCTTTTTGTTGTTAGTTGCTTGCTTGTTAGAGTGTCTTAGAACTTCTGTAGTTCTAGCTTTGTTGTGTCCTCGCATCATGTTTTCAAAAAAATCTGTCTGCCAGAAAAATCATTCTTCTATGCCTAAAAATGCCCAAAAATAAAGTGTCTCGAAAAATTCCAGAAAATTCATATTAAATTTTTACATGAAAAAAGGGGCAGAGGAGTACCTGGGAGGTACCAGGGGGGCCCACCAGGCAGGCACACCACATGGTGGCGTGGCCAGCCTTGGGTGGCGCCATGCCCTGGTGTGGGCCACCCCTGGCCCCCCACTAACTCTCTCACCTGCCACTTTCTTCTCTCTCCCAAGTAAGCTCCAATTCATAGCTCAAAATCGCGTTCTTGCTGTGCTTGCTCTCAATTTTTTCGATCTCCTTGCTCAGCCCTTCTTTCTTGCTGAAATTTGGAGCATTTGTTCCCTGGCATGTGACTCCTCCCATTGTCCAAGTAGATTTGTGTTTAGTGGATTATATATTGAGTATTTTGCTGCTATAGGTGACAGGTTATGAGAGCTTGTAAGCTTGTTTGATGCTTAGAGATATAGTTTTGATGCATGTTTAGGCCTCTTACAAGTCCCTATCAGTAGAATCCTTCATTATATTTACTTTGCAATCACTTGTTTAATAGGTATTTAAATTTTAGAATAGAAGATGAGTGAAGATCACCTAAACCAACATGAGCTTTGGGTACCTGAGGTCATGAAGGTCCACCGGGAGGAGGAAGTTTTTCCCTCCATTTATCCATGCTCTGAGTTCATGAGAGCTGCAGGAATTCTACAAGATTTCCACACTTTGGTTTCTAATGCAGGGTTAGAGCACTTTTTGGAAGATGAACCTTGTCAATTTGTGAAGCTAACAATGTTTGTGGTGCAGGACTTCCAATTTAGTCACTCTTTGCCTAACCCCATGGTCCATTACAAAATTTACAATATTGTTGTTAACCTTTCTCTTGATGATTTTTGTGCAGCTATTAAGGTACCTCAATGGGGATCATGTAGGAAGATTAAAGAGAGACCTGAACCACTCATGGATTTATACGCAGAAATTTGCCAAGGGAGTAGCTTCTCGAAGGAGAGTGGAAAAATCTGTAACATTCATCTTCCCTCCATTCGCTACTTTGCCTACTTTATTGCCAAGTGTGTTCTTGCTAGGAAAACTGCCAATAAGTTATATTCGTTTGATCTAGCATTTATCTCTGCTGCTCTTAGACGATATAGGTCTTACAACTTGGGTGCTTTGATAGCTTTCCCTCTTGCAGCTAACCGTGAGAAAGGTGGAATTTGTGAAGGCCTCATTGCTTCTCGTTTACTAGCATTGCATGGTTTAGTGCCTCATCATCTGGACTTACAGTTTCCCATAAAAAGGCTTGATCTTAATTCCATGATACAACATAAATTTGTTTCCTCGTGGGCTAGTATGAGTGAGTTATCTTATGAAATAACCTTTCTCAATGCTGGTTGGAGAAAGAGCAAGTCCGACCATGTTGTTCTTTTGCCTGCACCTGTTTTGTTTAACCTTGATAACAGGGAAGGATGGTCCCTCTCTGAGGAGGAGCTTGACACGTACTTGGGAGAGCTCTCTCAACAGGAGCAGGGCACTAGAAGGGAGGTCACGGATGATTCGGTCCAGCCCTCGAATGAGGGAGAATCTTCATATCAGCAGCCCACTTATGATTGGGGAGCTTCTTCTTCTCATGGGCCCAGCTACGGCCATTCTTACCAAGATCCGCCCGCTTGGAACCCCTATTCGTACATGGATTGATACCCACTTAGGCCAAAAGCCTAAGCTTGGGGGGAGGTACGCCGACACCGCACTCATCTCCATATCATGTTGCGTCGGTACTTTGTATATTCATGTTTTCGTTCTCTTTTTAGTTTTTGTTTTTCTTTTGCTTTTGCTTTCTAAAACACAAAAAGACCAAAAATATTTCTGTTGTTTCTCTTTGGTTTGTTTGCTTCTTCTTTTCGCCTTGGTTTGTTTTTCCCTTTTTGCTTTGTTTGAACTATTCGAAAAACCCAAAAAGATTTTGCTTTGCTTGTTTTTCCTTTTTGGTTCTTGTTTTAAAATCGAAAACAACAAAAATATTTGACGTTTTTCTTTGGTTTTCTGAGTTTGCTACAGGGTTCAGCAGTTCTCAGTGGATATTGATTTCATATTATTATTCAAGCCACACAAGTGAAGAGCAATAATGAGGATTAATGACAACTTGAGGCGTGGTAAGAGGCTGGTAACAAACTCTATTTGTTTTCATTTTTGTACATATACTCGTCACTGTGGGCATGCTTAGTATGTTCGTGTAAGGTGTATGTTATCTTTGGATGCTTAGTAGTTCTTGCTTTCTTATGATTAGCTCCAGCTCGCTAATAGTTTGTAGCATGTCTTATGAATGTTTGCTTGCATTGCTCTATTCATAAATTGGTATGACACCGTGGTATCCTCCTCTGAATGTTTCATTTTAATTGACTTGGCACATGCTCACGCATGCACATGACTGTGATAATTAGTTAAGCCTTGATGAATTATTTTGCCTTGAGGATCTTGAATCACTTTCATGCCATGATTTCTTGTTTTGTTGCAAGCATGATTATGACAGCTATTGCTCTCTCGTTGGTCGCTCCCTTACTATTGCTAGCCTTCACTCACACTGAGTATGTTTTACTCAAGTTTCTAACTCCCTAAACCAAATATTTACAAAGTGTCCACCATACCTACCCATTAGCATCATTTGCTACTTCCGTGCATATTCAATATGCCTTGTTTTCTTCCAAATAAAATGTTTGCTTGTTATGAGAAAGTTAGTTAGTAAAGCTCTCACGAACTTGATGGCACACTTTATTTTCTTGCACTTAATAAACCTGAACCATTGCGTCCTTCTTTGTTGTGTATATGCTTGCGCTTTATGAGTTGAAGTTAGCAGAACCATGTATCATGAGGACCGCTTTCAACATTTCATTGGTACTTGTACCTAGTTGATATCATGTTCTTTTACTTATGGATCCCGACGGTGTGAAATAAAAGTGGAACTTGTAAGATCATGGAGTTTGTATGTATGTTAGAGAAACGCCTGGGTCGCTAGCGTAAGCCATGCCTAATCATGGTGGAAACTTGCAGCATAACCATAATGAGCATTCTATGAAGCATTCTCAATAAAAATCTATGCATATAGTAAATAAAAAGATCGCCGAGATGCTCATTGTCTGCTTGCCTTGTTATTTTGATTATGGGATAGCTCCCGTGTCATGTGCAAGGGGTACCCCGTTGGCGGTTCTCTATGATACGTATATACTTACAATGACAAGAGCTTACTTGTGACTGAAGTTGAGTATCATGAGGATCGGTCTTCGTAAGTAAGGGGCTTAAGACTTTGATTTATAACTTGTCAAGCATATCCTCTTAGTTGTGTCACTTTTACCTTAACCACATTAAAAGATGCTCATGATAGGGGCAATGAGAGCTCAAAGCTAACGAGTACCATACTTTCAGCATTTGGAAGCCTTTAAAATTATTTAAAACTTTTTCTTGTTGAGTCTCCATTTATTCTCTGAGCACCTTCTTGAGAGCATAGTTGTCATTCTTTGTGTTTGTTCCATTACTTGATTATTTGTGTTATGACTTTGATGCTTATATCCTTGATATCTTTATTTCTAGTCATCACTTGAACTTGAGAGGTGCCTTGATATTCATAATCAAAGGCAAGCGAGATACCACTCTATCATACCTTTCTATGAGCATTGTAATGTTGCTTATGTTTGTGCCTCATGCTACTTATTATTCTTGAGTTGGAATCTCTTCATAGCTTGCAATGACTATTAAGTAGACTCAGCTGCTTACTCTTTATTATGAACTGTCTAAGTAGTTGATCACATTGCTGAGAATATTTACATCTTATGAAGCAAATGTGTTCGTGAAAGTTCTTTTATCGCACTCAGTTTTCAACTGAATTGCTTGAGGACAAGCAATAAGCTAAGCTTGGGGGGAGTTGATACGTCCAAAACGTATCTACTTTCCCGAACACTTTTGCTATTGTTTCTCCTCTATACTTGTGTGATTTGGATACAACTAATATGGACTGACGCTGTTTTCAGCAGAATTGCCTTGGTGTCTACTTTTTGTGCAGAAAACCAACTATCAGGAAAAATCCGAGAAAATATGCCAAAAATCCTATTTCACCCGAAGACTCCAGGAGCCAGAATACGAGACGGAGAAGAGCCGGGGGGTGGTCACACCACCTGCTGGCGCGGGCCAGGCCAGGCCGCGCCAGGGGGTGGTGTAGGCCCCCAGGCACCCCCTTGGTCTCCCACTCTTCGCCTATAAGGAGCCTTCTGACCTAAAAACTTCGGGGAGGGGGGGTTCGACGTTTTTCCAGAAGGAGTTCCGCTCCGCCGCCACCACCAGATTCCACGAAACAGCACTAGAAACTCCGTTCTGGCACCCTGCCGGGACGGGGAATTGGAGGAGATCATCGCCATCATCATCACCATCGCTTCTCCATCGACCATCCATGTTTCCCCCATCTATGAGTGAGTAATCCTCCGCTATAGGCTATGGGGATGGTAGGGATTGGATGAGATCGTTCATGTAATGGCATCGGATTGTTAGGGCATTGTGCCTAGTATCTATTATTAGTGCCTTTTGACTTTGTTGAAACTTGTTATGCTTAATGCTTGTCACTAGGGCCCGAGTGCCATGATTTCAGATCTGAACATGTTATTGATTCATTATGATAGTATTGTTTTTGGTCTTATCTGCAAGTTGTATACACACGTTGTCGTCCAGAACCTATGGCTCCGAAGTGACAGAAATCGAGATAACCGGAAGGGAATGGCTTTGATGTGAGGATCACATGTGTTCACGGAGTGTTAATGCTTTGCTCCGGTGCTCTATTAAAAGGAGCACCTTAATTGCCAGTATTTCCCTAGAGGCCCCGCTGCAAACGGGCTGGCAGGACAAAAGATGTTGTGCAAGTTCTCATTGCGAGCACGTATGACTATATATAGAACACATGCCTAGGATTATCTAGTACTTGGATGATTTATCTGCAATTGCCCTATGTTCTGATTGCTATGTGAATTGTCTTGTCCATGCAACGTTCGTGCATCCATCCCTATGCCTACCACACTCGAATCCCACTGTTTACTGCTATTGTTACTGCTGTCTTTACTTTGCTACTGCTGTTACCTTACTATTCCTACTACAAAACTGTTGCTACTGATAAACTGCTGTGAGCAAGATTGTTTCCAGGTGCAGCTGAATTGACAACTCAGTTGTTAAGGCTTATAAATATTCTTTGACTCCCCTTGTGTCGAATCAATAAATTGGGTTTCACTTCCCTCGAAAATACTGCGATACACCACCTAT
Source organism: Avena sativa (assembly GCA_916181665.1). Taxonomy (NCBI): domain Eukaryota; kingdom Viridiplantae; phylum Streptophyta; class Magnoliopsida; order Poales; family Poaceae; genus Avena; species Avena sativa. The sequence continues at coordinate 617,050,059 of OV702288.1, read as the reverse complement.
ACTTGTGGGTCATCAATATACAAAAACACCAAAAAGGAGTCAGAACCAACGAAGATTGGAGGGGGAAACTCCGCTGGAGCCACCGCTGGAGGGATCTCTACCTTCTCCATGATGAAGAGGGAGTAGTCCACCTCCGGACTATGGGTTTGTAGCAGTAGCTTGATCTCTCTCTCTCTCCCTCTCTCTTGTTCTTATAGATCTAGTACCATATGAGCAGCCCTACATGATTATGGTCATATATGTAATTACTACGTGGTGAATCTTTATTCTATGATTTGATATTTGAGATTGGAACTTATCTATGTGTAAGATGTATTGATAGATGCATATGACGTACGCCGTTCTTAATTGCTTGTTTTGACCCAACTTGCATGCAAGAACGTGGGGGGGAGTGTGTATTAGATGGAGTAACATGGTGGTGGTGATTGAATAATGATAGCAAATTCAAGATCTACTATAGTTCTTACCTTTGTTTTGTTACCTCACTAGGGATTAAGTGAATTCATGTGCTATAATTATCGTGTGACAACTTGATAATCTTGTTTATTCAAGGTAGCATATTTGTGATTCAAACATCATGCCAAAATACTTAAGGCTATATTCTGTTAATTCTTAATTCTAGATTGCTTAGAGTTTTTCCTTTCTAGAGGAGTATAAGAGAGATGTGTTGCATCAAATCTATGTTAAGACGTGATACCCATATAAATGCTTACCAAACACATAATGATGTTTCACCAATATAATATTGATGATGACTTGTTTTATGTCCATTACAGCTTTAAAGAGAGTAGACAAGTGAGCCCATGAAACCCGATCCAACTTTTATCATAAGAAACAACCTATAACATTACTGTTATCATTACCTTTGCTGCAATTTATTATCTAAAAAATACTTTCTTTCTTGTAATCACAAACAAAACACAAAAATATCTTTATTTATTGCATTTACTTTAATGTTTTTACTTTACTATTTTTATTATTATTTCATATTACCTTGTGCTTGACAACCACATGGTGGACTTGGGAACACAAGGCAAAAACTTTGGTTTGCAGGTTGCTTGAGAAGATAAGAAGAAGATACTCTTTGCCAATTCTCCGAGAGTTCGATATAAACTCTCGAGTCACCCTTGTGGGGAAAAGACACTTGCTACAACACTTTGCACTTGGAGTTCCAACAAGTTGATACATACAGAGTTGTTGCCATCAGTTGCAAGCTCGATTTTCCATTGTCAGGTACGCTGCCCTTACCTGGTCAAAAGATCTGATGTGGGAGATCATGATTGCCTATGTGATCTTGCACAACATGATCATTGAGAGCGAGCGGAAAACTCCAGCGTTTGATACTGAATCGTATTATCACCAAGTTCCTCTTGTAGATGTTGTTCACCAAGTGCCAGCCGTGTTTGCTTCTTTTCTCACTAGATGGTAAGAAGTTTGAGACATAAATACTCATAATCAACTGCAAGATGATCTGGTGAAGCATTTGTAGAGGCTCAAAGGAGCCACCAGTTTGTTTATTTGTTTGCCTTTGTTTGCTATATTGATCTTGTTAAATTCTTTGTTTGATTTGATGAACTTGTAATAAATTAGTTACTACTGAGATGTTGCCTCTGTAGTGGGTGTCCTCCAAGATGATGGTGCATCTCTCATCATCCCAGCTAGCTTTGCTAAGGTCTCTAAATTTGGACACATGGATCCACATGGACCTCCACTTACGCAGGTGGTGTACACCTCCTGTGAGAACACCTCTATGCCACAAAACTCAAACACCTTGCGGGCACAAGTGTTCAGGTGCACCTCCTTGACGCTACTCTTGATGATCTCACACATTGTGTTCAATACGAACATGGAGAGGAACGATTCCCACTTCATGTTGTACTCCACCCCCTTATCGTGGCCTATGCTATGAGCTTTGCCAGCCTTGAAAGCTTTGTTCTTGGCCATGATGGCGGCAAGTTGGTCTGCAATCTGCTCAACTGTGTACGCGATCATGGGAAGCGCCAACAAGATTTGAGTGTGCTGCGGATAAGTGAGCCTCAAAGGTGGGAGCTTAGGTTGGGTCTCAGCGATAAAGGTCCCCTGAGACTTCATGAGGACCTGGCTAAACTCATCGGGGGTCATGTGCTACATGTATCACTGACGCGCATATGAGGACCTAGACATGAATACAAGCATACATGACGTACACAAAACAACCTAGTAAACATGCAATAAGGCCACAAAATCATCTACCTATGACTACATTGGGCGTAATACCATGGATCTATCGCAAACTACACTCAGATCTACCATGTGCTAACAAATCAGGACCTACCAGAGCTGGGGTTAGATAAAACTCACCAGCATCGGAGGAACGGGGCATGCTGCCGGAGAAGCGCCCAGAGAAGAACGCCTGTCGGAGCTGTCCTACAGCCACCCACATCGCTGCCTCCACTTTCCTGCTCGTCGGTGAAGATCTTGGCAGGCTTTCGAGCTCGAAGAGGAGGGAAATGGTGGAGTCGCAACTGGCAGTGAGACAAGCGGTGATATATAGTGTGGGGTTTGGCGTCCGGTGATGAAATTTCTCTCGCCGACTTTTGGGGAAAAGCTGGTGCTTGCGCCATCCCCGAGCTTGCACAGACGACGTGTTGCTTTTCCGCTTTTTGCACGGCTGCCACCTGTCTCCTCGGAAACGCTCAATTTGGGCCTGACGGGTCTAATTTTGGGCTGCTTTAAAACTCGTGTTGTGCAAGAAATCCATTCGACCCAGCAACGCAAACGGACAAAATTCTTTTGACGCCATGGGAGAAATGGAAAATCGGGCTAGCAAACACGCTCTGACCAGATGCAGCAGGAGCCACCGCGTCACTGACAATTGAGGCCCACCTTAGAACCAACAGCTAGAGAAGTAAAGTTTCCTCTTGAAGTAATACACCGGAGTCCAGTTCACTCCCCCTCCGCGATACGATCCCATCCCCTCCGCATCCGCAAGGCACCGCGCCGACGCCGATCGCTCCCCACCCCAAGCCCAGGGCAGCTGGGCGGGCGAGCGGGAATGAAGGCTCTGGGAACCGACGTGCTCCCGGGCTCGCGCCTCCTCCGCGCCGCCGTGCTCGCATTCGCCTGCGCCGCCGCCTTCCTCGTCGGCTACCGTTGGTCCGGCGCCTCCCCGAGCCTCCTATTCTTCTCGTCCTCCTCCTCCTCCTCCCGCCTTTCCTCCCGCTCCCCTTCCGTCGCCATCTCCCCCAACTCCAACGTCTCCTTCGACCCGTCCCTAATCCCCACCCCTGCAGCTGATCTTCCTGCTTCATCTAGTACCCCCAATGCCTCGCCGCCGCCTTCAGTGCCACCGCCGACACCGTCGCCGCCTCCTCCCTTCCCTCCTCCTCCTCTGCCCCCGCCCCCGCCCGCCCGCCTCGGCATCGTCGGTGACGACGGTGCTATGCGCGACGACTTCGACATCGGCGCCCTCTCCAACGACACCGATCTGGCCACCGACGAGGACGCTCCGCAGGAACCTGTCAACGCGGGCGCTGGTGGCGGGAACAGGGTTCCGGTTGGGAAGTTCCGGGCCTGCCCTGAGAGCATGAGGGAGTACATTCCCTGCCTCGACAACGACGAGGAGATCAAGCGGCTGCCCTCGACGGAGCGTGGTGAGCGGTTCGAGCGGTACTGTCCTGCCAAGGACAAGGCTCTGAACTGCCTCGTGCCGGCCCCCAGGGGGTATAAGGCTCCAATTCCCTGGCCTCGAAGCAGAGACGAGGTGAGCATTTGTCTTCACCCTTTGCTATTTCCCATTGGTGAAGAAGCTTCGTGTTTTATGGCAATCAAACAGGGCTTTGTATCGTAGTAAATTCCTTTTGGGTTTCTGCTAGCACCTCTCTGCACTCAGCACAGGGTCTGTTGGTTAACTTAAGTGCTTAAGTTTTTGTTTGAATGAACTAGATATGATTCAAGCAACATTTCATGTATGCAACTATTGCTACACAATCAAACTGAACCAACTGGTTCGGATTATTTTACCAGAGACTGCATCATCAATGTAAAGAAATTTCTGTAATGTAATTTAATTCTGTGAACTGCAGGTGTGGTTCAGCAATGTGCCTCATACACGGTTGGTTGATGACAAAGGAGGTCAGAATTGGATTACCAAGGCTAAAAATAAATTTACATTTCCTGGAGGAGGAACCCAGTTCATACATGGAGCAGATCAATACTTGGATCAGATATCTCAGGTTTGCCTAGATTATACTATAAATTACTTAGAACTTTATCTGTTTTAGAAACAGAAAAGCGCAACTTAAATTGCTCGTAACAGGAAAACTGAAAACAAACAAGTAGTCGAGTGTTTAAATGAAAACAGAACTTAAAAAACATATGTGTTCTACATGTGTCGGTGCTGAACAGTTAAAGATTCATGGACTACATCAGTATTTTCCTCTACCAACTACCATTACACTGAATCTTATTAGAAACATTGTTTCTCTCTGTTTATCCAGATGGTGCCAGATATTGCATTTGGCTCTCACACTAGAGTTGTTCTGGATGTTGGCTGTGGAGTAGCAAGTTTTGGCGCATACTTACTTTCGCGTGATGTGTTGACATTGTCGATAGCTCCCAAAGATGTTCATGAGAATCAAATTCAGTTTGCTCTTGAGCGTGGTGTTCCCGCAATGGTGGCAGCATTTGCAACACACCGACTATTATATCCCAGTCAAGCATTTGAGATTATCCACTGTTCCCGCTGCAGAATAAATTGGACTCGTGACGGTGAGCTGATGTATAGCTGTACTCCGTTCATTTCTTGATAATGCACCTAAGCAATACCTATTTCATTCCTCTTCTTGATAATCCACTTAATTCCTGTTATCATGATTTATCTATTTTCAAGATGGAATCCTACTCCTGGAGGTTAATAGAATGCTCAGAGCTGGTGGGTACTTTGCGTGGGCAGCACAACCAGTTTATAAGCATGAAGAGGCCCAGCAACAGGCATGGAAAGGTATTGCTTCTTGGTACTATGCGGTAAATTTGTTTCTTCAGGGCTATAATATACCCATGTGTCAGTTTACATTGTTATTTTTTTTTACATGAGAAATCCATATCTGTTCATTTTGTTTATTTAAAGATTTAGCTCAAGTAAACTATTCCTTTTGTTGACATTATTTTGCAGTGCTGTTTACATACCTTCTTTACACTACCGTGTATTTTTGTTTTTCAAAACGGGTTTCCTATTGACTGGTAACAAAAGCAAGAAGTTCATCTTGGCTAAAGCGAAACGATTCTGACACACTGCTGGAAAAACCTGATCTCCAGCTATATGGCGAAAAGCCAGGCAGCACATGTTGTATGTGTTTCTGACTAGTCCTATCCTAGTACAAACTGATCTCAGGCGAAACGAGTTAACACAAATTTGACAGGAAATGTATCATTTGCGTATGCTACATGTTTCGCTACAAATATGCTTTGACCCAAATTCCCATCCTGTACTACTCCCTCCGTTTCAAAATATAGATTTGTGAAAAGAGTGTATCTAGACCCCTTTTAGTGTCTAGGTTCACTCCAAACCTAGATGAACCTAGACACTAAAAAAGTTCTAGATACACTTCATTCACAAAGCTAAAACATCTTATATTTTGAAACGGTGGGAGTACCTATTTAGCTGTTCCTGCCTAAGTTAATTTGCACAACAACTGTCAAGAAGATGGATTCCCATTGTTGCGCATAAACAGTAGTTTCTAGTAACAATTATCTACACTGAACGGTTTAATATGCACTGACCGCCTGATTAAATCCACATTATGATCGAAGGATTCTTTCATGTAAAAGATGAGAAGTGAAACTACGTATTAAAACTGCAAATGCTTGTGATGTTGTAATAATCGTTCTTCATAACACCACTTATATATCTGTTTGATGAGCTTTTTGTAGTAAAATTATTGAAGCTATGCATTGTTTTTGTTGCTCTTTTACGAAATGATCGCTTACAGATACAGTTATGTGTAGAGATGGAGGACCTCACGACCCGACTGTGTTGGGAGCTTGTGAAGAAAGAGGGATATGTTGCTATATGGAGGAAGCCTTTAAATAACTCATGCTACATGAGCCGTGATCCTGGGGTCAAACCTCCACTTTGTGATGCTGATGATAATCCAGATGCTGTCTGGTATATTTCAACCTCACTTGGCCTGCTTTTATTGGTGAAGGCCTTATCTAATATTCTAGTCACTGCTTAGACGCGTTGAAAGAACTTAATAGCACTCATGACTCGCCACACCGTTTTCTCTCTCATTAAGATCTTTGATTTTTTTCAGGCCTTAATTAACACTTGAGATGAAGATAATATTTCATTTTCATCTTCATTAGATCTGTCAAGCCATTTGCCATCAATACGACAATACCTGATAAATACAAAGCCTTTCTTACAGCATAATCTGCAAGAATTTGGTGAAGCATTAATGTTGGGGAAACAATTTAGTCTAACACGGTGGATTGTTTTAAACCCCGTTAAAACTGATTTATTTATTGCTTCTCCATGCCTGGATTGTTACTGGTGTTGAGCTTATTTGACCAAGCCTTATCTTGTGCTATTTTGTACATTCTCATCTGTTTCAGGTATGTGAATCTGAAAGCGTGTATTAGTCGACTACCTGTAAATGGTGATGGATCAACTCCCTTCCCATGGCCTGCACGCTTAACAGAACCTCCAAGGAGACTTCAAGGTGTTGAAATGGACGCATACTCATCAAAGAATGAGCTTTTCAAAGCCGAAACAAAATTTTGGGATGATATAGTCGAAGGTTATATTCGTGTTTTCAAGTGGAACAAGTTCAAACTCCGGAATGTAATGGACATGAGGGCTGGATTTGGAGGGTAATTTACTTGCTCAAGGATCTTTCTTTCCTAGTCCCTCCATTCTGTTTTGCTTGTTGTTTCAAAAATAGACATAGTCTTCAATACGCACCTCTGACCATTAGTCTTTAGTACAAATTAAGACTGAAATGACTTTGAGGTTTCTGATAGCAAGGCTACTAGTTGTATTTACATGTGACAAATCTGAAGTACTTTGTGTACATCAGCAGTTACGGATTGTAAGCTTGAGAACAATAGAGTACTCTCTTTTGTTTGCATGATCCCCGAGAATACATAGAAGTACGGATCTTCTTTTCTTGTATCTGTTTGGAAGCAGGGAAATAGGGGCTAGGAACCCATGACCTCAACTATCACCACTTTGTGCTCTAAGACTAGGCTATGGATGATTGGTTGTCCTGAAGACAAAATAATCAGCAAATTAGACTATTTTATGTACTTGATGTAGTATTTTTTGGTTTGCTCCATATCTCATTTTTCTTGCCAATTATATGTGTAGGTTTGCAGCTGCATTGATCAATCGTAAGCTTGATTTCTGGGTGATGAATGTTGTTCCTGCTACTCAGCCGAACACACTGCCCGTAATTTATGACCGGGGACTTCTTGGAGTGGCTCATGATTGGTATGCATCTTTATATTCTACGCCCAGTAAAATCTTAAGTTAGAATTGCTTTTCTTAAAATATGTGTGCACTTCATTATGGAATGTTCTGGGTATAGCATAGTAGCCACTTACATTTTTTCCTCATTGCATCTTTCTTCCTGAAGCGTTTGAGTGAGTTCCTCCGAACGAATGAGTTGCGATGGTTGATATTAGCGAACATGTTTGATTACAATGGTTCTCAATGCCGTGCTTCCTATTTGTTTAAAGCATTGTATTTCTTTCTAAGAAGCAGTAGGTAGATACTTGACGTGAATAAGCTCATACTGTCAAAGGTTCCACCTTGAATTGTTGCTCATTCTGCCATTTTATTTCTTAATATGGACAGGTGCGAACCATTCGACACATACCCGAGGACTTATGATCTACTGCATGCGTTTAGCCTATTCTCAAAGGAGCAGATAAGGTACTAGCTCTTTTGAACATGAAATTCACATTACTTATCTGTTCAGCTTGCTCCAAGAACATCTTTTGAAATCTCCATGGTTTTGTAACCTAAGAAACCCAATAATGCAATGGAAAACAAACAGGTGACCTAGCCCTTCAGATTGCCAAGAGACTAGTTTTGTTCAATATGCAGGCCGTTGTAGCATCGCTGCTTGTTGAGGTGCTGACGCGTGCAATATAAATAGATAATGCAGCAACCTAAGCACATGAGGTGCATCCATTAGAGGAGATGGTTCTCTTATATGGATGCCTGGCAATGTAGCTATATTCTCACTCTTTAAGCACCCGGTTAACAACAGCTTGCAATGCATATTTGTATGCAGAAGAACCGACCTTACATCATCGATCAATCAGATACCTTATTTGCATCTCGCCATATTTTCTCTTATCACCAGGTGTAACATCTCAAGTATCTTGCTTGAGATGGATCGCATACTCAGACCAGGTGGCAAGGCATATATTCGCGATAAAAAGGAAATGATAGAGGAGATCAAAGAAATAACAGACGCCATGGGATGGAGATCTACTATACGTGACACTTCTGAAGGCCGCTACGCTAGCAGGAAGATTTTGATGTGTGACAAGCTGATGGTGCGGTAGCTGCGGTGCGCGCGCGCCCGTGGTTTAATTTTCCGGCGCCGTTGGAACTGACTATCAGAGCTACACAGGACTGGAGATTGACATCTGTTCCATAGACAGGGTAGTTGGATGTCAAAATCTGTAACCTAATCGATTCGATTCATCATTCGTTTGTACAAAGTACGATCTAGCCGTTGAAGCTCGGTGTGTTTTGTTGTAACATATATAACGAAGTAAAGAAGACCCGATGAAGATTTTGGTGAATAGAGTACCTGCGATTTCTGTAGACTGTAGTAGTTGTTTGGAAGGAACGATTGCCTGCTACCTACTGTTACTCATCACGGTATACAAATGTTCCTGTCGCGGTTACATCCTTGGTCTATCTGAGTCTTATCTAGAATTGGAGTTGTCTCTGCACTTTGCCATGTCTGCTTGTATGTAGCCTTGTCACCGTTAACTAGCGGTACAATTCAATACTTCGAAATGGGAGACCATGCAAAATTCGGGAGGAAGGGGAACTCGGGAAGGGAAATAAATTCGTAGTTCTGCAGTCTTGCTACACTGTAATTCTGCAGTCTTTCTACACATTAGGTCTGCAGAGAGAGTTGGAACACTACTCTGATTTAGGTCAGGTTCACGTACGGCTTCAACTACCATGGGCTCTCACCAAGGCCCAAGAGGCCGAACAATATAAGAACACTAAACTGAAAGTCGTCAGAAATAACACGCCCTGTGGTAGACACCGCGTTTAGTCCCACCTTGCTCGTTTAGAGCGGGAGGCAGGATGAGGAGGTTATAAGAAGGACCAGCCGGCTACCTTAATCCTCACTTACCTGGACGGGGTCTATGAGCGATCAAGAAGGCTCATGGCCTAGGTTAGCAGCCTCCATTGCACTTGGGAGGAGTGCTAGCTTACCATCTCCCCAAGAGGGAGAATGGACGTCATAATTTGTGGTAGAGGGGGTACGTGACTTGAAATATTTTGATATTTGCAAGTTCCCAGTACAAGAATGAGTGATCCTCATTCATATCTCTAAAATCTGTTGTCTTTGATTTTGTTTTTGGCCTAATTGTTCGTTGACCTCATAGTGTATTCTGATACAAGCTTTGAGAACATGGACGATTTGTCCTCCAGCAGCCTGGCTGGCGTTTCGTTCTCCACAGCCACCCCTGTAGAACTCGTCAGATTAGACAAATTAGTAAGAGGTAGCTCTAAATTTGTATGAATGGGGGTGATGACTGACCATTGTCAAGAAGCAAGACCATATCACTGTGAAGGACCGAGGTGATTCGATGCGCAATCGTGATGACGGTCGACCCTGAGAACTGCTGCCGCAGTGTGTTCTGGATCAGGTTATCTGTCGCGGTATCAACTGAAGCGGTGGCTTCGTCTAGAACCAGTATCTTGGTCCGTCTCAGAATCACCCTACCAAGACAGACAAGCTGACGCTGGCCCACGCTCCAGTTCTCTCCATTCTCTATCACTGCGAGGGGAATTTTGAATTTCAATTTTTTCACAAGAATTAAGAACTGTATAGTTTCAATAGACCAGACCTGGTGAGTCAAGTTTCAGCTCCTTCTTCCGGACTTCGTCTCCTAGCTGACAGTGATCCAAGGCCTGAAGTGTGGAATGAGTTTTTTTTTCAGACAAGAAGTAGGACCTCTGTATTCGAGAAATGCATGCAGCTATTGCAGCCAGTGACAAGAGGTTTGTAAAGTCTAATTATACATGGAGACAAATAGTTCATTGTTTTATCATAGGAATAAATGTGGAGATAGCTCAAACTTAATGGTTTTTTCAAGTAAAGATTCATACTACTACATGTTTTTTAAAGTGAGTGTTCAATAATTCGAAAAATGACAATCGATGAAGTATGCGCAAATCAAGGCTACCTCCCAGATTTGATCGTCCGTGTACTCTTCTAGAGGGTCAAGGTTGTTTCTCATTGTTCCCTCGAACATCGTTGGGTCTTGCGGAATGATACTCAATCTAGATCTCAGATCATGCAACCCAATGGTGCAAATATCGACGCCATCTACTATTATCTGACCGACAGTAGGATCCATGATACGGAAAAGGGCCTGGATGAGAGTTGATTTGCCACTGCCTGTTCTACCAACAATACCCGTCTTCATGCCTCCAGGAAAAGTGACCGTGAGGCCCTTCAGAACAAATGGTAGTTGTGGGGCATATTTCACCTGCATCGTTTAAAAAATGTTAAGGACTGTGGTACATAGAACAATTCTTTTGTTCATCTGGCAAAGCACTGAAACTAACAATTCATTTGCCCATCAGTCTAGATTTCAGATTACTTACAAGGAAAAAAATGCTGCTTCAAACACAGAAACCTAAAATGTAACAGGGGTGGGCAGGAGGAAACGGAGATGAGAGCATTTACGTGGAGGTTATGGAGCTGAATTTCTCCCTTTGACGGCCAGTTGTGAGCCAACCCATCTCCAGAGACTGAAAGAGGGGCCTCTTCAGGAAGGCTTAGGTATTGCAAAATTCTCTCTACTGATATGATCTTGTTCTCCAAATTGCACATGCTTGACACAAGCCATACTTGCATTATGTTCAGATTAAGCCCGTAAGTGACTACAAGGCCAGCAATTCCTGGACGTGGGATGAAATTTCAGTTGCAAACTCAGCTCTTATCTACCACAATTTGTTCAGTATAAAAACTGTATGAAACATTTTTCATATGTTTTTCTTGTTTATACCAGTGTAGATCTCCCCTATCTTCAAATACAATATAGCTTCCACAGGATGTTATTTTGAAAAGAAAAAAACTGTCGGGAACTAACATCATACCTGGATCAATGAGACCAGCTGGCAGATTGATCAAAAATATCAAAGAGATGGCAAATGTAAGGGATGATAGCATATCCAAGCGGAAGCAAAGCCACTCCATTGCTCCAGCATTGTAGAATTTTGGTCGTGAGTAGGCATCCATTAGATGGCTATTAGTTGACACAAACTGATTTTCCTTGCCAAAACTTCTAATGATTGTTGATCCAGTTATTGATTCTACGAAGTGTTGTATGATAGGCGCTTTGCAAGTCCCGACCATCCTTTGCAACTCTCTGGCTGTATCAATGTAGTAGTTCTGGAAAATGATAAATATAAGCGAAAAGCCCCTGCGTACCCCTGAATAAAACCATAATCCTCTCTATACCGCTGAATACATACAACTAGCTTTTGTTTTTAATTCCATCTATTTTTGTACAGAAAAAATGATTAATTTTCCTTAGAAAAGTTATGCCCTAGTTTGTTAAGAAAATTGTACGGAAAGATCTTTTAAGTTTCTGCAAAAATGATTCAAAATTTATGTACAAATGTGTTCAGAATTTCTTCGAAAATTCTGCCCAAAACTATTTACAGAAATTTGTTCAAAACCTATGTACAGATTTATTTAAATTTCATACCAAAATTCTACTGAGACTTCACATAATTTTTTTTACGCCAAGGACTGTCGTACACAGGGCAATTAATATGCACTCCATCTGTCCAGTACCATAAGATGTTATTACAACCAGTATACTCATAAATTAGTTGTAATAACATCTTATATTATGGGACGGAGTGAGTATTTAGGATAAATAAAAGGAATTACATTGCAAGGGAAACACAAGGGTAAAAAGTCTTTTACACACTTAACGGAGATGGTTAGATGGAAGGTTAATAAGGATGACATACAAGCAATCACCACGAAATAGTGGTAGTGGTACTGAAGTAGGATAAACTATAAAGTACCTGATACCAGAGGCAGACAGCAAATATAGGAACGAAAACAATAAAGACCTGCCATGCAACCTGAGACATCACTGCAATAATCCCAATAAGTTGTATGATGTAAAATGCAATAGAACCCATCTTGTTAGCAATGCTGGTGTCCACTAGGCTTTGATCGGTCGAAGCCTACAAAGTTAATTCTCGCGTTAGCATGCTCCAAGCAAATAAATTAGAATTGTTGGGAGAATTGAGAAAAAAACGACTTACCCTGTTCAAGATGCGCCCACTTGGAGTGGAATCGAACAAAGACATCGGAGCTCTGAATATGGATATATGCATCTTGTTAAACAACAGAGTCGCTGTCTTGTATGCAGCTGGTACAAGAAACAGGGCTCTTACGAGGGTGCACAGCGAGCTTCCAAGAGCCAATGCTACGTAGACGTATATCAGTGTGTACATGTTCACTGGAGACTCGACGTCCTTCGACGCAGGAGCAGCCCAGGCCATCCAGTAATTGCTAGCAATGTGAAGTACTTCAAAAAGTATCTGCGCGAGCAACACAAATGGTACAAGAGCTCCCCCATAAGCTAAGGTGAGGTACTTCCGGTAGACCCAAAACCCCACCCTGCCTCTCTCCCTCTCTTCTTCCTGCACCAGCTGCCCACTCTGAGCATTGCCATCATCTTGTTTGACATTTTTCTTATCCTTTTTCTCTGCTGATGACAGTGACCCGGACAGGCTTGCTGCACCACTAGAAGAGAAAGCCTCACTGGCTTCACTCGCAACATCGATTGCGTCGATTGATGAAAGAGCTTCCTGATGAGCACCAACCAGTTGCATAAACTCTTTCCCTGACCCAAGTATTTCGTTGTATGTGCCTGCCTGTGCTATTCTCCCCTCTTTAATTACCTACAACACAGTTACTTTGTGAGAAGAAGCACTTTATGGCAAAAATCAAATATACACGAATTTTTTGCTCATGAAAATCTCACCAGAATAAGGTCAGCTGCAGGTAAAAATTCAACCTGATGAGTGACATACACCACTGTTTTTAGAGCCAGAGCCCCAAGCAAGCATTCCTGCAGATGGTACAAACCTTAATCAGTGTGTTGTCAAATTTCTGCAGAACATAGAAGATATAATTATACCTTGAATATATGGGACCCTGTATGAGCATCGACTGCACTGAAGGGATCATCGAACAAATAAATGTCAGCATCCTGATACAGAGCTCGTGCTATCTGAACTCTTTGTTTCTGTCCACCACTAAGGTTGATGCCCCGCTCTCCAATGACCGTCTGGTCACCCGACGGAAAGTTTTCCAGGTCTTTCTTCAGAGAACACAACTCAAGCACTCTGTCATACTTCTCACTGTCCATCTCCTTCCCAAACAGTATGTTATCCTGAACCTTGCTGCTCTGTATCCATGCTGACTGGCTGACATACGCTATTGTTCCGCAAGTCTTGACCACTCCTGACAGCTTTGGAATCTCTCCAAGAATGCAAGAGAGCAAGCTAGATTTTCCGGAGCCGACCATCCCACAGACCGCAACATGCATGCCTTGCCGAGCTTGAAAGTTCAGATCGTTCAGTGTTGGCATTTCAGGCGAGGCATTCCAAGAGAAGCACCCATTGCTGACCTCAATTGCAACATCTGAGCTACCACTTGACAGCCTCTGCACGTCATCCGTAGGGAACTCCTCGAGGCATAGGAAGGAGGCTATCCTGTCAAGAGACACCTTGGTCTGAATCATCGCCGAGAGCCTGTCGGGAAGGTTGTATATCGGTTCCTGCAACACCCGGAATGTTGCCAATGCAGACAGCACCTTCCCTGACTCCAACGGTATCCCCATTAGGATGCAAGATCCGAAGGTCACCACTGCGATGAAAGTTGGGGCACTCCAGAACACGAAGTTGACCAGGGTCGACGTATAGAGATACTTCTTGAGCCAGTCTGTCTCCGTCTTCCTGAGGGCGATGATCCTGGACAAGAACTTCATCTCCCACCCCTGCAGTTTAAGAATCTTCATGTTGCGTAAGATCTCGGACGTTGCCTTCATCCTCACGTCTTTGCACCCCATCAGCTTCTGCTGGAGTTTCTCCTGAACTTTCCCCGAAGGCACATTGACGAGCATGACGAGTACAGTGGCGCCCAGCGCGGCAAGCGAGGCGAGCCCGAGGTTGGAGTAGAGGACGAACATCGCCATTCCTACTTGGAGCGGTACCAACCAGAGGTCGTGGATGTACCATGAGGAGTTGCCGACGCGGTCGGCGTCGACGCCGACGATGTTGATCATCTCGCCGCTCGAGTGGATCTGCCTGGAACGGCAGGAGAGGGCCAGCCCTTTCTCGTAGACGACGGCGACGAGCGCGGACCGCGCGCGTATCCCGACTTGCTGCAGCAGGAAGATGGAGTGTTGTTGCGACAAACACTCGAACACCTTGGCTGCGACGAAGGCGAGGACAAGGAGGTGCCCCTTCGTCGCGAGCCTCTCGTCGCCGCCGTTGAGGTACTGCACGAGCGAGCTGATGAGGTACGGGCCGACGTAGGTGGCCACGTTGTAGATCAGCGCGTAGAGCGCGGTCACGGCGACGTGCCACCGGAAGGTGCGCACTAGGACCTTGGTGAGCTTGAACGCCGTCAGCTTCGGACCCGCAGTGCCGTCGCTGGTGAGCGCCTCGAGGTTGGCCTTGAACGCCGGGAGCAGGCCGGCCACGCTGTCGCCGTGGTCGAGGTCCGGGACGTCGTCGAGGCCGAGGGTCGTCTTGTGGCCGACGGTGAGCAGGGGAGACATCCAGGAGAAGGTGATGAGGCCGAGGAAACCGGCGCTGGCGTACGCGGAGGCATAGGCGCCGTTGTTCTCGCCGGCTGTGTCATCCAGCAGCAGAGGCTCCTCGGTAGCAGAACCGCCTGATTCCCTCTTGCCCAACAGCCCTGCGACGAGCAGTACCCCGGCCGCGAGGACCGACACGGCGTCGAGCCCCCACGAATGCGCGGGCACGGGGATCCCGTCGAGGCTTGTTGCGGCATGGACGGCGAGGCCGAGGACAGAGAGCAGCAGGAAAAACGCCCACCAGAGCATGAGCGGCGCGGGGAACTTGTCCTCGCGGCGGCCCCGGCGGCGCGGGAACTCGAACTGCAGATACGCCGCGAGAAGCAGCCACGCCAGCGCGCGCACCGCGGCATCCGCCTGGTCCGCCACCGCGTCGAGCGCCCACCCGCCGCTAGCTCCCTCGTAGCAAGAGTACCCGGCGAGGAGGAGCTCGAACGCCGCCAGAGCCCACGTGGTGCGCACCGCCACCTCGTAGCCCCTGAATCCGCCCACGGCGCCGTTGCCGGTACCGGCTACCGCCGTGTCCTTCCCGCGGCCGGCGAAGAGCTGCCTCCCCGCGACGGCAAGCGCGAGGAGGAGGTGTGCCCCGGCGCTGACGACGTGGAGGAAGAAGCATGGCAGGGATCTCCCGCTCGCATCCATCGCTCCCGCGGCGGGCGTGTGCGCTTGATATGCGTAGCTCGATCAGTGACGGTGGCTGATGTGCGGGGGCTTATATAGGGAGACACAGCAAGTCGGTCACAGCACCGCCAGTGGCTGGTCGCTGTGGTCGTGACGGCGACGGCGCGACTCCTTGCGGTGCAAGACAACACCACTCACGGCAGGAACGATGCCGGACAGCGACGGCGAAAGGGAACTTTCGTGTGGACTGTCACCAGTTCGCTGCTGCTAAGTCCTAGGTCAATTAAGTTTAGTTTGTTAGTGCTGTCAGGTTGAATGCTGTTCTGGTTGATTTTGGAGTAGTATGTCTTTTCCTTCTTGATTATTCAGTATTTTTTTTTTCAAAAAATAAGACAAAGCTGGCAATACAATTACCAACCTTGGTGGAGTTGGTGTCACGGTTTGGTGGAACGTTGCATACGTCTCTTCTTTAGCTTTATAAAACTGGTGCAAACTACAAAAAGAAAACATAATAATAGAGGACCTTGTAACTGACAGAAGCAGATAGAGTAAGATAATAATCCTCGTTCTGTAGTGCAAGCGCAGCAGGAGTGCATGACTAGATGGTACTACTACAAACAAAACAAAGCAAAGACTGACTGACAAAAGGGATAAGTTTCTCTTTTAATCACCTCCTCTTTGTCTTTCACAGCACGTGCATATATGGAGGGGAAATTTCCAGGAACGTACCGTCAGCCAATACAAGTTTTGGCCGGCCACTACATAATCTGTAGTCTGTATTGGCAGGGCCAGGCGCTACATTAACTGTCAGTTCTGGCCGTCAATGCTGTTAGAGTTGGCTTGCGACCGTGAGTGCCTTGAACCATTCGGTAGGCGTCCACCAACAGCCAGATTAGCTCGCTGAGCTGATGTGTACTGCCCTCTCCGCTGCTGACCCTGGAACGCTTCAGCTCCTTGCCTGCCTGAATTCTGAGTTGCTCTGCTTCCCGTGGATCCTCTGGCTCTCTGGTCATGCCCATTCCGGTACGGATCAGCAGTCAAATATCCCATCAATTCCGCGAATCTTTGCTGCTGGCGACTCATCGCAGGATTTGTGTAACGGCCAGCCGTGCCTCTTACAGTTACACCTAGTTTTGAACCGACTGCAGGTGTGCACAGCAGCGAAAGCAATTCGTTCCGATCAGCGCGCCTATCAGGGAAGACCATCTCTTTCGCGCGTGTGAAGGCTCTGGAAATACGGTGAAGCTCTAGCATATCAACTGTTCTAGCTGTGTTCTCAGGTCTTTGGAATGGATCTTCGACCTAAACCAAAAGGAACAGTGCGCAGATGGGGTATCAACTTCAGCCTAAAATTTCTCAACGGTATGAACATAGCCACCAAATGCACTATGAAGGAAAATACTTACAAACAAGGAGTAGGATCTGGCCGTCCAGTATAGGTGGTGCGGGATACGCTTGAGTTCGCCCGTGTAAGTGGATATAAGATGATCACTGGAATACGTACCAATGTCGCAAAACTGCAAAAAAAAAAAACAGTATAACATCACCGGTTAAGATTATTTGTACCTCAGGTTATTATAATGCTACAGCAGTATTACCTCTGTTCCACAATGTATGATGTTTTAATGTAAATATGCTAACAAAAAATGAACTAATATTATTAAGTGATTAGCCCATGTGCCCACCAAACTGTAGTCGCCAAAAAGGTCGTCTAATATAGATTGGCTAAGTTGGACTTATAAGTTACGACACCAGTACAGATCCTAGGCGCTTGATAAAACGCAACTAAGCCACATAAGAACCTCCCCTCTCATGTGGCATTGCTTGAGCTTCATTCTCGATAAATGTTCTAAACATATTAGCCAAAGCCCAAACATAGACCAATTGTTGATCCTTTTTTGGCTCTCTCTTTAGCCCTACCCACTATGCTAAGTATATTATGATATGATGAACACCTGAAGATAGGATAAAAAGTGGACTAGAAATATGGCAGTCAAGAACTATATAATACAGATTGAAGAAAATGTGCTTTCAAATGTGAATATCATATTTACCGTAGTTTGAACAACAAACATATATTTAGAATTTAGGTAGTCAGGGGCAAGGATGACTTAGTAAATAGAGTGGACAATATGTTCAATTACCTTCTCAAAAAAAGTTGCAAGGAGATGGGACAGAGAGCTCTGATTTCTCTGTCCTATGTCCTGGCGTCGAAACTTTGCTATACTTTCCACACAGCTCCGATCAAGATTGTTTTCATTAAAACGCCCACTTCCTGCATGTGAACACAATGGGGAAATTACTAGCACTGATACACAGTATACCAGACAATCATTACTCTCACAAACAAGACAAACGTCCACCTTCTGCAATGTTGACATCATAAATCTCCTTCATAGGTGGTCAAATTGCAGGCTTGCATGTCTACAAAATTCAACACAAAGAGTGTGAGAGACAAGCTATAAAACTTTGATCAAACTATTATTAAATTAGGTGGCTTCTAAAGTTTAAAAAAAAACCTGAAAATGAAAAAGAACAAGTAAGCAAAGTGAATAGGAGTTCAGGGTTCCATCTTTTGGATCATTAATGTTTTGAGCTTTGGCCCATTCCTTGACCTGCAAAGAAAATATGGTGCTGAGCCTTGGGCTTAACTAAGAAATTGTGAAAACAGAAATTCTCTCTTGGTTAAACAGAGCTTACCAATAAAACCATATCACCAAATCGCTCATCTATAGTACTGATCCAGTACAACACTTTGGATTTAATTCGACCAGGGTAGTTATTGATGGATATATCACAGGAAATGCCAAATTTGTTGCTCACATACTGAAGAACTGGAACTCTTGCAGCAGGGATGAAGTTCACATCTCTAGCAACACCTGTGCGAAAATTAAATTTATATGGGAACTTATGTAAAAACCAATCTCACAAAAAATTGAATGAGAGCACATTCACGCAAACATCAAAATTTATTGCATCCAAACAAGCAAACGTGGAACATGATTGTTGACAAAATTAATCTGTGTCTGAAGCAACCAAAAACAAGAGGATACTCTTGAATATACTACCTCCGTCCCAAGGCTTAAGGCATATAACTTTTTCCAATAGTCAAACCAACTAAAGTTTGACCAAGTTTTTAGAGAAAAATATTAATATTTATACTACGTAATCCATACCCTTTCATACATCATGAAACATATTTTCACATGGTATCTATATAATATAATAGTTCTTGATAGTTTTTTCTAAAAGTTTGGTCAAACTTTATATGGCTTGACTTTTCAAAAAAATTATATGCCTTAAGCCTTGGGATGGAGGAAGTATTGATCAAACATACAAGAGTACAAGATATTCATTGCAGATGCATGGATCTAAAAGAAATTACCTTTAATTTGTAAAGCTATCATTAGTTCTCTCAAGACATCCTGCTTCTGTTCCTTGCTTGTAAGAAAGCCAAACACATTTGGAAGCTCAACTGATACATCTAAATCACCTGATTTTGCGTAGAGATTTGATAGAAAGGATCCAAAAGGTTTGACAGCAGCATCTGTTTAAGAAAAATAGAAAAATCCAACAAACTATACTCAGAAAACATAGAAGGCAACACCTTCCTACAAACTTATAAATAAGATAATACTTTGAATCACCAGGCATAGTATACGAAAAGAATAATAAGAGTAAAAATGCTTGCCATTAGAGCAGCTTACATACTGGAACACGCCTACACCACTTGCAGTAAGAACATTGCCAGCCATTAGTCACAAACCAAACTTATCAGCCTTTAGGATTATGGATTTTACAAGCTTGTCACTTATCAATTGTTTCCATACAACGCAACCCAGAACCCATAACCTACAGTCCATTGAAGTGGGAAAACTTCCTGGAGGTTCTTGAGGAATACAATTATACAAGTAATGGAAGTTACGAATAAAATGTTCAGATGGGCACTACGTTAAACCAGCCTACCAAGAATCCACATCCATAGTATAGCACCAGAGCAAGCACAAGAAGGGAAAACGTTTTCATTCTATAGTTTATAGCATTACCCAAGGTTGATTTCAAACAATTATACCCTTAATAAATAGATTAAATATCAGGATCGCAAGTGGTTGTTTCCAAGTGATGGAAAAGAGCCATGCGGGGTAGTGAGAAGTTACCTCCCAAGCCACTGACTAAATAGATGGAATTCACGATCTCCTGAACTGCATGCATTCGTTTGTTTCGATCATCCTCGGTAGGCTTGATTACAGAGAGAATATCTTTTGTACACTTCTCCAGCTCATGATAGCTTTGGGTGAGCTCAACCATGTTGAAACCCTACAGGGAAAATATACAATCTATAAGTTTACAAGAGTACGGAATAGCGTTACCAAAGAATTATAAATCATATATGACCAAATTCAATTAAGAACATTCCTCTCTTAGCTAAGCACAAAAGCCTTGCGTCTTTCTGGCTGTAGCGCACACACGTGCTTCAGTTCGGATGGTGAGCGTCAAGCGTGAGAAGTTCGGCATCTCGCCATCAAAGGCACATGGCTTCTATTGCTTCCAAATCTCACCACTTAGGAATATTCAAAACATCTCAAGCCTTATCAAAGTTGCAAAGAGGATGCTTGCCCTGATTTTCATTTGAACATATTTTTCTCTGAACAGAATGTAAATGATAGCATGAAGCTATGTTCTGAATGAAATATTCTCACTGTTTATTAAATGTTCCTGGTTGGAGTAATAAATGCTCTAAGGGAATTAAACATGTCTTCCCACTTCCTAAAAATAGAACATGTTGAGACAACGCACATCTGAAGCTGAGAACTTGCACACGAGAAAATTACAGGTATGAGTATTGACTAACATTTTCGGCATTCACTACCGCGCCCAATGCAACATGACAATGTGCATACTACCTGACTATGAATAACAGCAGAGCAAATCCAAACCAAACATACTAAATAGGAGTAGCACATTTCCACGTGCTAGGAGTAATTTGGTTGGCCTCATTAAAAAATCCCATCATATCGCACAGAGCCACCACCCCCTCACCACGACAAGGGAAATGGGTCGGTGGTTCGCACGCAACCAAAGCCCCCAATCTTCCAAAACCCTCGAAATCGAACTAAAATGCTCTCGACCTCGAACCAAAATACATTGCTCGGTTAGAACGGCGCGGCCCCGTGTTTTGGAGCCCAACCACGGTACGGCGGCGGGGTAAAACCCTAACTCGGAGATCAACGAAACCCATCGACGGAATGAGCGGTGGTAAACCCGTTGCACGAACTAACCGGAGAGAGGCCAGGGGATTAAGTTGCGGACAGATGGGAGTCCTGTGAGGCGACGGACCGGCGGCGGCGGCGACGAGGAGGCAGCAGCTTGCGGCGTGCTAGATGGACTTGGGGGGGAGGAGGCGCTAGATCATCGCGTATTGGCAGACGCGCGTCAGAGTGGTTTCTTTGCGGGGAGCCGAACGAAATGCCAAAGTGGCCTCGCGCAGACCACAGTCCACGGTTGGGACACGGAGGAGACCGGTGTTTTGTTGGATTCGACTGGGTACACGGGCCCATGCTGGGCAGTGCACGCTGGGCCTCAGTTATAGGGATGGGACCCATTCGGAGTAAGAATTTGACTAAGTCACGTACTCCCTCCCTTTTAAAATATAAGATGTTTTAACTTTGTAAATAAAGATAATTAGACCTATTTCAGTGTCTAGATTCATCTAGCTTTAGAGTGAACCTAGACACTAAAAGTGCTCTAGATACACTTCTTTCACAAAACTAAAACATCTTATATTTTGAACGGAGAGAGTACAATGCTAGAGAAGGCGGGTCTTCTCTTAGTTCTCCATGTAATCTAAAAATAATAATAAAATAATGTATTATCTCTTATAGTCATCTCTAAAAATTAATGTAAATTTACTAATTATAATAAAAAATTGTATTGAGAAGAGAAGACACAAGGTACAATAGAGAAAAATAGTCTTCTTTTATTTCTAAGGGATCATCCCTTAGCTAAGGGAGGCAACCTTCTCTTTTTTCATTCTCCTCTAACTAAACGAAAATCTGACGTGGCAACCGTAAGGCAGGTTGACGTCACCATATTGTACATGCCCTAAAAATAGAAAGAATTTGCATAGAATTTCTCCATCTTTTTGCTCTGGTCCATATTAATGGCCTATACTTATCTAGATTCGCATGTATCTAGTTAAGTATTTAGAATAGATATCTAGACAAAGTTGAGATTATTAATATGGACCGAAAGAAGTAATAGAAAATTGTACTCTCTATGTCTAAGAATTAGATGTCGCAAATTTATTTAGATTCACATGTATCTATATTCGGATCTAGATAAATACTAGAAGGACCTCTCGCACGCTGCTGCGCCCGTCTTCCTTTACTATCACAAAATATATACAATTTATTTCTGCTACTTAGTCAAGTTGATGGCTAGGTATGTGCTTCGGTTTTATAATGGGTTAGAGCATCTCCAGCAGCGGCGCTAAAAATTAACGATGTATAAGTCGTTTGGCGCGCGTTGTATCACGTTTGCCGCGCGCAACTCCGGTTGTCAAAAGACAGAAGCGCTAAAAACAGGTTATTGCGCGTGGCAAAAAAAAGCGAAATGACAGGCGCTGTAAATTTTCAGCGCGCGCGCAAGAACAACAAAATCACATACAAATGACAAAACAAAGATCAAACACACACAATAAATCAAGAATAAATAGTTCAAATATTCATACAACATCAACACAAATGAATAGTTCAAAGTACCGATACAGCAACAACACATACAACAATCATACAACAAATGTATCTCAAAGAACATACAACAATCATAGGAGAACATCAATTTCCTCCATTCTAAACCCACCACTCCGCCATGACATCCTTTTGGAGATCATCATGCACCTCATTAACTCGAATGGCATGGTAGGAGGTAAGGAATCGGGCTATCCAATCTTGCCTCCTTCGAATTCGGACGGGTTGTCCCACATACTCATAGTTGTAGTCGAGGCCATCCTCATCACACTCATCCTCTATGATCATGTTATGCATGATCACACAAGCCATCATGATGTACCAAAGGATCTCTTGATCCCAAAACTGAGCCGGTCCACGCACAATTGCAAATTGAGCTTGCAATATCCCGAATGCTCTCTCCACATCTTTCCTTGCCGCCGCTTGTGCATTATGGAAATCGACTTCTCTCTTGCCTTCTAAATCCTTGACCGGCTTCACAAATGTCCTCCACCTTGGGTAGATGCCATTGGCAAGGAAGTAGCCATGGGTGTATGTTTTGTTGTTTGCCACAAACTGCACCGGTGGAGTTTCACCATTAGCTATCCTACCCATGAGCGGTGACCGCTGGAGAATATTGATATCATTGCAAGATCCGAGCATCCCAAAAAAAGCATGCCAAATCCATGTCTCATAATCGGCCACGGCTTCAAGGATGATAGTGGAATCCTTCTTGTGGCCTTTGAATTGTCCATGCCAAGCCGCAGGACAATTCTTCCAACTCCAATGCATACAATCAATAGAGCCAAGCATTCCGGTGAACCCACGCCGCTTGTTTTGCTCTAATAGCCTTGCCGTGTCTTGAGCATTGGGGGATCTCAAGTACTCCTCCCCGAACACTCTCACGACAACCATGGCAAAGCGGCGGACACAAAGAATGGCGGTGCTCTCCCCCATTGCCAAGTGGTCATCAACCAAATTCGCCGGAATACCATATGCCATCATACGCAAGGCGGCGGTCACCTTTTGGTAGGTGCTATGCCTAAGCTCCCCGTCGGCATTCCTCCTTTGCTCAAAGAAACGATCAAACTCCATCACACTCTCGGCGATGTTCTTGAACAATCTTGTGCTCATCCTAAACCGGCGCCGGAAGTAGCGCTCGGGGAAGATGGGCTTCTCGATGAAATAGCTTCTCATCAATTTGGCATGGCCTTCCAACCTCTCCCTCCACAATCTCTCTCGACCAATCACGGAACCACCATGCTTCGGGCGCTTCATCCTAGCGCGAACGGCCAAAATGATAGCAAGATCTTACTCTTCTTCCGCATCCCATTCATCATCGGACTCTTCCTTCGACCGGCGGCGCACCATCTACATAGGGCGGCTACGTCTAAATAATATCCTAGAATGAGAAGGTATGGCAATGGAGGACACTACATACCTTGGTGGGGAGTAGCGCCGGTGGTGGCGCGGAAGCGACGGCGGCGGCGGTAGACGGCCGGGGAAGCGCCGGATCTGTGCTCGCGGAGCTTGAATCGGCGGGGAGTGGCGCTGGTGGTCGTGCGGAAGCGACGGGGGCGCGGCGGCGGTCGTCGATTAGCGGCGGGGTAAGCTTCGGCGCGGCGGCGACGGGGGCGGGGGAAGCTTCGGCGCGGCGGCGGCAACAAGCGGCGGCGCTGTCAGCGTCGGCGGGAGCTGTCGACTCCGGCGGGATTTGGGAATGGGGAGAGAGGAAGCACGGGCGCGGGGGGGGGGGGGGGGGATTTCAGCTCTGCGCGCGAGTGTGCGTTTCCAACGTGCCGAACCAGGAGCCCAGATGTGGCGCTCGCGATAGCGCATATACTGCACGCTGGAATTTTTTTTACCGCGCGCGCTAGTTTGCAGTCGCTGCTGGAGCGCCGAAAACAAGGCTCCGCGCGCTAAACAAGCGGTTTATTGGGCGCGCGCAATTTTTAGCGCCGCTGCTGGAGATGCTCTTAGTATCACAATTTCCCCCCTTCGGTCGCATGCCTGCCAAGTTAAAATGTGGAGTTTAGCGGAGCTTACTCAATCCTTTTTTCAGAAGGGAGCATACCCCATCCTTTGCATCGCATGCAACCTTTTATTGCAAGAGCTTCCTCAATCTAATTTAGTGTGTATTTGATGTCTACGCACTTCTATTCTTGTAGATAGTTGTTGGGCCTCCAAGTGCAGAGGTTTGTAGAACAGCAGCAAGTTTTTCCTTAAGTGGATTATCCAAGGTTTATCGAACTCAGGGAGGAAGTGGTCAAAGGTATCCCTCTTAAGCAACCCTGCAATCAAGATACAAGAAGTCTCTTGTGTCCCCAACACACCCAATACACTTGTCAGGTGTATAGGTGCACTAGTTCGGCGAAGAGATAGTAAAATATAAGTGGTATGGATATAAGACAACGGTGCCAGAAAATACTTTGATGGTATGGAAGAGACTAAAGGCAAACTGAAATAAAGATGGTAGCAAGCAAACATGTAATAGATCTAGTTGCAAATGGTGTTTCAATGCTTAGAAACAAGACATAAGGATCATACTTTTACTAGTGAACACTCTCATATAAATATCTTCTCTTCATGATACTACTCTGAACTAATCTCTGGTTGGACACTTTAATCCATGGTAGGGCTATAACAGCACACCTTAAACTTCGCTTTCCCCATATAGGTAACCCCACACTGTCACCTTGAGCACTACATAGTTCCAACAAACACCACAATTTCATAGAAACATCCAACTTCAAATATAACTCATAACAAGTATTTGTAATCTCTAGCCTAAGTGCCACCATGGTGTGCATGTTGTCACTTTCACACACATGGGGAGAGCAGAGATCTATTAAAGCACTCGAGTAGCAAAATAGATCTACTTGATTACAAAGCTCATGATCACAATATGATCATGCATAGAGAGAGATGACACATAGCTACCGGTAGAGCCCTTAGCCTCGAGGAAGAACTACTCCCTCATCATCATGGGAATCAGCAACGACGATGGAGATGGTGGTGGAGATCGATGGAGATGGCTCCGGGGGCACTTCCTCGTCTTGGCAGGGTGCCGGAACAGAGACTTTCTGTCCCCTCGAATCTTCCACTCGGTGGCGGCGGTGCTGCAGAACTTTTCGTGGCTGGAGGCTGTTCGATTTAGGGTTTTCTCATCGGAGGCTTCTTATAGGTGAAGGGGCAAGGTCGGTGGCCGGCCAGGGGGCCCACACCATGCCCTGGCGCGGCCTAGGGCTACTCGCGCCAAGGAGGGTGTGGCCGCCCTATGGCCCCCCTTCGTCTCTCCTTCGGACTCCATGTGTCTCCCGGTAAAATATTGACTTTGGCTTTTGTCCCGTCCAATTCCGAGAATATTCATTTTCTGACTTTCCTGGAACCAAAAAACAACAGAAAACAGTCAACTGGCACTGTGGCATCTTGTTAATAGGTTAGTTCCTGAAAATGTGTAGAAATACTCCAAAGTATGGACAAAACATAAAAAAGTAGATAAAAACCAAGCATGAAACATAAAAAATTATAGATACGTTTGCAACGTATCAGTATTCTACATGCATCAAGCAAAAGAGTAAAGTAATCAATATAATTTAAATTTATCCACTATCTTAGGCTTACAATTTATCCTTTTAGCAATTAGGAAGTGTCGCATAGAATTATATAGAGCAAACAAAAGTAGTCAGTCAACTATAATGATACAATCCCAGAGACATAATATTACACAAAAAATTACAACAACAAGAAAAGACTCATCAAGATGACTGCATTTACATCAAGATTCTTTGTAAGCCATCTCTATCATCTTGTAAGGCATCATGTTTTTTATCACACCCCGACCTTTCGATTTGCTAATTGGATGTAAGGCATTTGTCAACATTTCTTTCAAACTTGTAGCAATAAGAGAAGACAGTTTGAATGTGTCAATGACATGCTCATTTACTAGGTACACGGCACATCCAGATGCAATAGCTTCAATATGTAAGGCATCAAAAGTTAGGGTTTCTACCTTGAAGCAAAATGTGACCATCCTCTATCATCTCCGATGGTCACATACCAGCCCTCCGATTCTATAACATATTCCTGCATTGATGGTTCCAATGTCATGAAATTGTCAAAATTTGGATGTATCCATACATAAGTTATGTCTAGACAAATACAAATTTATGACATCTATTTCGAGACGGAGTACTATATTCTATCATAGGAAACTATTAACGTTTTGATACAACAGAAAGCCTAGAAATGGCAATAATGTTATCAGGAAACCCGGTCCATCAAGAAGATTAGAATGAGTAAATTCAAAAGTTAAAAAAATCCTGCATCAGCTTGCATGGACATCCTAGCACAAAGCACTCAACTTTAATAAAAACAATACAAAGATAATACCATGACTTAATTCCAAAGCTAGGACACAAGGTACTAAAACTAAAGTAAAGAGATAAAAATTTAGACATGACATCCAGCAAAGTAACAGTTTTAATAAGAATCTATTACTCGGCAATATAGCAACTATTATAGAGATAAAATTAGGGGAAAACTCTTTGTTACATATCTACATGACACCAACCTTCACAACAGCAAGGACTCATCTTGCTGAATTGACCAGACTTGGGATAAGAATTTCTAGAAATTTAACTTCATGATACACAAACTGAATATATTGATAGTTAATCCAACGATTCAGACAACATAACACCTAAGAACTCAAATCCATCTCCCAAATTATAGATAGAACAAGAAATTTTCAACTCATGTCCTGACGTACTTCTGGGTACGAACAAGTGGATCTTCATGGTATTCGCACAATGTAGAAGATCTTATAGAAGAAGCAAGCTTTACCTCCTCAGGACAGTAGGGATGAACTTGTTCGTTCCAGCTCGCCATCTCTAGGGGATGGGAGATGTCGACCTACCTACTGTTCAGGTTGTCGAGCTAGTGGGGAGAGGCGAGTGGTGACCTTGGCCCTTGGACCACCTCAGCTCTGACTCATACACATCCAACAACATCGGTGGATGCGTAAGTAGTGAACTTCTGGTCGGAAAGGGCAAAATAATTCTATTGTTTTACACAAAACATGAGTAATATGAACTTACTCTATTATCTATTATGTAATATCTTGTGCACTTACAGCCATGTTAGTGTCTATATATACACCAGAACTGAACACTGTAATATTCAGGTAACACTACCGTAGAAGAAAACAACTTGACTAATGACTAATCCAGTGATCCAAGTCAGAACAAAAAAAGAGAAAAGTTTTTGCGCGGATCTCGGCAGAAGAATGAATGTCTTGGATAGGGGTGTGCACCTGTCATGTTGCTCAACCACCACTTTTCCAAGTCAGAAGCTCGAGGATCAGTGCAATATTGAGGCAATCTAGCATATAGTGGAAACAATCTAGCACGGTAACATATCGTAAAGAATACAAATTACCATATTGTGTACTATTAGGATTCAACAACACATATCACTTGCAAATTAGTAACTCGAGAATAGGATTTTCACTTGACTACACTAATTTATACCATAGTATAACATGAATATAATCATATATATCTACACTCAGGAGTTCCACAACAAAATCCTAGATGCAACATAAAACCCTAATCATGGGGTCAAAAGCTAGTTATTAGACAACACGCTTACTAAAAATCAGAACCCTAGGGCTAAGGGCAGAGCACACCTGTGGTCGAGGGGTCAGTGAACGCCGTGCATCCAATGGCATAGACTGAGCACCTAGTGGCAAGGCATTGTTGCGGGTGAATGCGGCGCCTTTGTGTGTGTCGGAAAGGTAGAGCATGTGGGCTTCACGACCGCCAATCAAAACCATAATCCAACCACAATCCCATGTCCTCAATACACTAGATTTGGGTATCGAAACCCAAATTGCTAGACAGTAGGTCAAGATTTTGTACTTAAAATTGGCTCTACTATTATCTCTAAAACAACGTTATGATGCCCACAGCTGGATCGGCCTCAACTTCACACTTGACTATTCAAATACTTGTCTACTATAAGGAACAATTATACTGGATGCGGTCGATCTTAGGAAGTCAGACAATTACCAAACAACTGAACTTGCATGGCACAATTCCATAGCTACAAAACCACATAGCAGAGCAAATCTAGCCTTATGTTCATAAACCATACTGGATGAAACTCGCAAGCTTCAAACAAAATTAGTAAACACCTAAATGTATTGTCGTGGTTATGCTGATGTATGGGAAAAACCCAATGTTTGAATATTTGTCATAAATAAGTTTACTTTTTTTTGTAGCGTGCTAAAATTGAACAAAGCCTTGCTAGTATCCCTTATCAAGATTTTTTTAAATTATACACCAATTCCTAAAAAACCAATCAACTGGACCAGGATGAGAAATAACCCCACCAATTAGTAGTACAATGAAACAAAGTGAAGCTAAGAACCTACCTATAGTTCTACTCCAGGAAGATGACTGAACAATGCAAAATAAAATACAGCTTAGTACATTTGTTAGCCGAGGATTTAATGACACCACTTGGCCATGCAACATGAATATATGAAAAACATACAAATAAATGATGGTATGTCGCTAAATCTATGTATAATAGCACACCAGGGTAATTGGGCAATGACAAAAACAATGCCTAATTTCACACTTCTACCATCCAAATAATAAAAAAGGGTTAAAACAGAAATTAGTGCATGCTTTCATATCCAACTTACGAAACTGGTTGCAGGTTATATCTCAAAACAACGCCACGCGAGTCAAAATCAATACCTATAAGTAAGCATGCAAGAAATAGGGCATAAGAAAAATATTTGCATCTTGATCAACCATTTCAAAATGTATCCACTTTCCAGCAAAAGACGTGCACCATAGCTCAAATAAACTAATCTGACCACAGTATTTGTGCATCTTGACAGTTTTCGACTTCTGTTTCTACCCAGTGACAGTTCAAATGCGTTAACCAATGGCTTTGGCAATGCCTTTGATGTAGCTATCTTGCATTTGACAATCATAAGAGTAACATACAATAGACTAAGAAGATTGAGTGTTCTCAATGAGACTGAAGAGACATATGAGATTAGTGTTTAATAATACAATTTGAAATCTGATCATAGCCTTGGACACCATAAGGTGACTATCTGAGCATAAAAGAAAGGAGGAGCTGATGGCTCAGTGTACGGCGCCAGAAAAGTGCTGGTGCGGTGTTGATGTAGAGCTCGTTGGGAACCCCAAGGGGAAGGTATGATGAGCACAGCAGCAAGTTTTCCTCAGTTATGAAACCAAGGTTTAATCGAACCAGTAGCAGTAAGGAAACACTCCAAAGGTGTTGCTAGCTGAGCTTTGGCAAGGCGCACTACCGGTGCTAGTAGCAACGTGGAGACCTGCACAACACAACCACAGAACTTTGTCCCAACTTACGATGAGGTTGTCAATCTCACCGTGTTTTGTGGAAAACAAAGGATTAAACGTATCGAATGAAAAGAAGTAATAGTTTGCAGAAAGTAAACACAAAGCAGTAAACAATTTATAGATTGTATGTAAAAGACAAGGATCGGGATCCATAGTTCACTAGAGATGGCTCTACTTAAGATAGATAACATGCTGGGTGAACAAATTACAGCGGGGCAATTGACAAACATCGAGAAAGCAATACATGCATATACTAATCATCTTGACTCCTTTGAGACTTGATTGGGTATTACAACATTATACATAGACCGTCATCCAACTGCATCTATGACTAATAATCCATCTTTAGGTTATCATCCGAACCCCTCTTAGTATTAAGTTGCAAGCAACAGATTAATGCTTTACGAACTGCGTGTAAAGTAAACAATACGATTGTTCTATGAACAAAGGATTGTTGTTTTCTCCCTAGTAGAAACATCACATCTAGTACCTTAGAGATTTCTATCACTTCCCCAGATTACCAGAGGCATGAACCCACTATCAAGCATAAATGCTAACTCTTGGAGTTGCTAGTATCTACTTGGCCAAGACAGCTACTAACAACGGAAAGTATGCAAAATCACAAATAACAAAGACATGATAGAATCAATAATCAATCTGAAATAGCATCTCAATATCCATCGGATCCCCGCAAACACAACATGTAGAATTACAGATAGATGATCTTGATCATGAACGGAGCTCATAAGATCTAGACATGAAAGCACAAAGGAGGAGAACTAGCCATCTAGCTACTACATGGATCGGTAGTCCAAAGATGAACTACTCACGCATCACACCGGAGGCTTGCATGGTGATGAAGAAGGCCTCCAGGGTGAATTCCCCTCTCCGGCAGGGTGCCAGGAAGAGCTTCAGATCCCTCCCGATCTAGGGATGGAGATGACGGTGGCTACAGACTCTTTCGTGGATTTTTGATCGGTCACTTAGGGTTTTCGTCCCGAGGGAAATATATAGGCGGAAGGAGAGGCCGAGGGGGTGCCGGGAGCGGCCACACCACCCCCTGGCGTGGGCCAGGCCTGGCCGCGCGGCCAGGTGGTGTGGTGGCCCCCTGGACCCTCTCCGTCTTGTATTCTGGCACTTGATGACATCCGGAAAAATAGGCACTTTGGCTTTTGTCTCGTCCAATTCCGAGAATATTTATTTTCTGACTTTCCTAGAACCAAAAACAGCAGAAAACAGGCAGCTGGCACTGTGGCTCTTGTTAATAGGTTAGTCCAAGAAATCATATGAAAAGTACTCCAAAGTTGGAACAAAACACAAGAAAGTGGATAAAACCAAGCATGTAACATCAAAAGTTATAGATACATTTGCAATGTATCAGGAGCACATGCTTATATATAAACTGGCTACCTTAATTCAAAGTGTAGATATGTATAGTAGCGCTCTATATGTAGATGTGGTTTAGGTGCTGCAGTATCTATCATTACCAAATAGCCGTGTTCGAGGTAAAACTTCACCCAATTTCAGAGATTTGACGGCAAGCAAGAATGAAAAGTAAAAAAATGAATTTTTAAGCAATCTGCCAAAAGAAGAAGCTGCTCCTGTTAGATTTGAAGGCAAGGACAAGTTCTGTCAGCACAAAGCCACTACATTAGAAAATGCAAAGGTATGTCAACCTTGAGACCTAACAGAGAATGCTTTACTTGGAGTACCGTATTTTTTTAGTGCATGAAGCTCATTAAAATCTAATGCAATTTGAACTGCTTCACGAGGGGACTTTTAGAACTGCAGGGCCGATAGTAACTTCATGCTTTGCATGCTTGATTTTCCCATTTTCAACATCTTCGTGCAATATAACTGAAGTGTGCATCAATGAGATCTACATCAACAGTATGACTTGCATTTATTTACTCGAATCAGTCAAGATTCAAATTTTTGGGTGTAAGTATTAACTCAATCAAACTACTATTCAGATTTGGGTGCGCAGATTCACTCAAGCTAATAGGAATTCAAAGTTCTTGCTAGATTCAAAGGAAATACAACAAGTTTAGCTGGATGGTTCCATAGTAGTGGATGCATTCACTCATAAAATAAGAGACATGGCGAAAGTAATCAACAACTAGGTGGACAGTAATCCGGCCAAAACAAACATGATATTGTGAGGGGGTTGAAACGGCACCAGTCAATGTCCACGCTACAGATTTGTCCACTTCATCACGTGAGCAACAACGATGAGCTACAAATCCGTCCTGTCCAGCACGGTTTGGAGAGATATGTTATGGAGAAGGTGGATAAGAGGAAAGGGATGACTCACCCGTGTTAATCGGTGAAGAAGCAGCAATGGAGAAGCTAGAAAAGTCCGACGAACCCCAAGCGCCCTTGAACCCATCCGGAATCGCCCCCAAAACAACAAAGACCACCCCTCCATCGGCAAACATCCTAGATAGCGTGAGGGAACGGAGAGAGCCCAAACCAGACGATGGAGGCAGAAGGAGAGATGGGAAAAGGAGAGATGGGAAAAAAATTGATGGAATGTGCATACTTCTCTTTTTTAGCTTTCAATTGGTGCAAACTAGAGAAAAAATTAATGAGAGGACTTTGTATAACTGACAAAAAAGAGAAGATAATCCTCGTTCTGTAAACAAATTAAAGCAAGGACCCACTGCCTCCACTCTAATTCTGCTAAAAGTAAGTGTGTTTTCAGCGTTGTCTTCCACAGCACATGCATGGAGGGGAGTTTCCAGGAAGGTTCTGTTGAACCAATACAAAGTTTTGGATCCTAGAATCCACATAAACACGGGTCAAGTACATCAGCCTGCTGGATACTACACTACTCAAAATGGATCCAAACCGTCAGGTAAAAGCTAATTAAACATAGTTGGTCAAAAGCTGAAGATCATCTGCTGCTACCCTGGGACTATCTATCTGCTTTTGTCAGTTCATTGCTGCTGGCTGGCTACCATTGCCATGCACTGCTTGAGGAGGCTTGGGTGAGTTCGATGTTGAACCATTCTGGAGGCGCCCACCAACAGCCCTTGTAGTCACATCATGCCTATTAGCTGGAATTTGAACTGGCATGCTTCCTGTGGTTCCTGTGGCTCTCTGATCATACCGATTACCATAAGGGTTAGTAGCTGCCGCATATCGCACAAATCCTGTGGATCTGTGCTGCTGAGGACTCATTGCAGGATTTGTGTGACGGCCAGCCGTGGCTCCTACACCTAGTTCTGAACCAACTTCAGGCGTACACAGCAGCGAAAGTAATTCATTCCGGCCGGCACGGCTATCAGAGATCATATATTTCGCCCGTGTAAAGGTTCTGGTAATACGCTGACGCTCTGCCACATCAACTGTTCTAGATGCATTATCAGATATTTGAAATGGATCTTCGACCTATACCAAAAAGAACAGTGTACAGATGGGGTTATCAACCTGAGGCTAAATATTTTCAACCATATGAGCATCGCCACCAATTGCACTGTGAATGAAATACCTACAAACAAGCAGTAGGATTTGCTCATCGAAAATAGGTTGCCTTGGGTTCGCTTGAGCTCACCCGTGTAAGTAGATATACGATGATCACTAGAACGGCCAAGAATATGGCAAAACTGCAAACAGTACAAAATCATCTGTCAAAGATTTTTTTACCTCAGGCTATTATAATGCTACAGTAGTGCAATGCATTTTGACATGGTCCATGTTATGTCTTTTCTCTAATGAAAATTACTCGTGCAAAATTTCATCACGGTGCTGCATATACTGATATACATACTGCAAATAGGGCATTTCACCTGAAAATCAAATGTACTTTTAATGTAAATATCTTGAGCTAACAATAGATGAACTAATTTAGATTAGGTGAGTGATTAGTCATTTGCCCACAGAACTGTAGCTGCCAAAAAGGCCATCTAATATATCTTGGCTTAATTGAACTTATAACCTACAACCCCAGTAAGGATTATAGGCGTTTGATAAAAGACAACTAAGCCACATAAGAACCTCCCCTCCGATGTGGCATTTCTTGAGCTTCTTTCAGGACAAGTGTTCTAAACTCATTTGCTAAAGCCCAAACATAGACCAATTGTATATGCTACTCCCTCTGTACCAATTTATAAGACGTTCTGACAGTTTGATTTGAACTTCCAAATGTTATATATTTAGGAACAGAGGTAGTAAGTTTATTATGATATGATGAACACCTCAAGATAAGACAAAAAAAAGTGGCCTAAAATATGGCAGTAAATTGAAACATTTTGAAGAAATGTGCTTTGAAACATGAATATCATAACCATTATTTGAACAACAAACATGTATTTAGAATTTAGGTAGTCAGGGGCAATGATGACTTGGTCAATATAGTGAACAATATGCTCAATTACCTTCTCAAAAAAAGTTGCAAAGAGATGAGATAGAGGGATCTGATTTCTTTGCCCTCTGTCCTGGCGTCAAAATTTTGCTATATTTTCCTCACAGAACTTATCAAGATTTTTTTCATTAAAACGCCCACATCCTGCATGTGAACAAAACAGGTAAATTACTAGAGCTGATGCATGGTACACCAGACAATCATTACTAAATAACAAGCCAAGTTCGTTCACCTTCTGTAATGTTGACATAAAAAATCTTCTTCATAGGTGGTAAAATTGCAGGCTTGCATGTCTGCAAAATTGAAGGTAAAGAACATGAGAGACAAGCTGTAAAGTTTGATCAAACTATAGATAAGAATTAGGTGGCTTCTAAATTTTAAATGCACCTGAAAATGAAAGAGAACAAGTAAGCAAAGCGAATAGGAGTTCAGGGTTCCATTTTTTGGATCATTAATGTTTTGAGCTTTTGCCCATTTCTTGACCTGTACAGAAAATTCGGTGCTGAGCTTCAGGCTTAATTAAGAAATCAGGGAAACAGCAACTCTCCTTTGTTACACAGAGCTTACCAATAAAACCATATCACGAAATCTGTTATCCATAGTACTGATCCAGTACAAGACTTTGGATTTAATTCGACCAGCGTAGTTATCGATGGATATATCACAGGGAATGCCAAAGTGTTTGCTCACATACCGAAGAACTGGAACTCTTGCAGTAGGAATGAAGTTCAAATCTCTAGCAACATCTGGATAGAGTATGAAAATAAATTTAAATGAGACCTTTCTGTAAAAACTGATCTCACAAAATTTGAATGAGCATATTCGCAGACATCAAAAGACATTGCATTCAATCAAGTAACTGTAGGAAGTAGGAACATGATTATCTGACAACAAATTTCATCAATACCTGAAGCAAAAAAAAACAAGAGGATACTCTTGATCAAATATATCAGAGTACAAGATATTTCATTCTGATCGCAGCTGCAGGGATCTAAAAGAAATTACCTTCAATATCTAAAGCTACCATTAGTTGTCTCAAGACCTTCTGCTTCTTTTCCTTGCTAGTAGGGAAACCAAACTTGTTTAGCAGCTCAACGGATACATCCAAATCACTTGATTTTGCATAAAGATTTGATACAAAGGATCCAAAAGGTTTGACAGCAGAATCTGTTTAAGGAAAATAGAGAAAACCAACAAAGCAATACTCAGAAAATGTAGAAGTCATACACCTCCCTACAAACTTTTTTTCCCCTACAAACTTAATAACATATACTTTGACTCACTAGGCATAGTATACGAAAGAATAACAAGAGTAAAAGTGTATGCCTTTTGAGAGCTTGTACCACTAGGCATTTGTACGATTGTGTAGCCAATGCCTTTTGCCCAGTGGCAGAGCCCAGGAGTACAAAGTAGTCATGTCAAATACATACAATTTGTATGAATTTTGTATTTTTTAGCATGATGTTTACCTATATATGAAGTTTTTGCCAAAATGTTGTGTAGTCAATTGACTACACAGCAGGCCTGTGGTTCCGCCACTGCTTTCGCCTACATCACTCGCAGTAAGAAAATTGCCAGCCATTTGTCACAAATAGAACTTCTCAACTTTTAGGATTATGGATTTTACAAGCTTGTATCACATATCAACTGTTTTCATAGAATGCAACTATTATCAATTACAAACTTCCTGAAGGTCCTTGAAGAATACATTCAATGGAAGTTCCGATAAAATGTTGAGATGGGATAAGTAGTCTACCAGGAATCCACATACATGGTAGAGCACATTATCAGTTTGTTTTCACAGAATGCAACTATTATAAATTGGAAACTTCCTGAAGGTCCTTGAGGAATACAAGCAATGGAAGTTCAGATTTTCAGATGGGATCTATGTTAAAGTAGTCTACCAGAAGGGAAACGTTTTCCTTCTATAGTTTGTATAAACATTACCCAAGATTGATGTCAAACAATTACACTTCACCCTTAATAAATATAGATTAAATATCAGGATCATGAGTGGTTGTTTCCAAGCGATGGAAAAGAGCCATGTGGTATCCAAATAATGAGAAGATACCTTCCAAGTCACCGACTAAATAGTCGGAATTCACAATCTCCTGAATTGCATTCAGTCGTTTGTTTCGATCGTCCTCCGTCGGCTTGATTACAGAGAGAATATATTCTGTACACTTCTCCAGCTCATGATAGCTTTGGGCGAGCTCAACCATGTTGAAACCCTGCGGGAAAAAAGTTATAATCAATGTTCAAAAGAGTATGAAATAGCGTTGCCTAAGCAATACAAATCATATATAACCAAATTCAACTTAAGAATGTTCCTTTATCAACAAAGTGCAAAAGCCTTGCGTCTTGCTAACGTCCCACCACGTCGGTTGTAGCGTACACACACACGTGCTTCAGTTTGGATGGTGAGCATCAAGCATTGGAAGTTCGCCTGCTCGCCATCAAAGGCACAGACCTTCAACTGCTTCCAAATCCACCACTTGAGAACATTCAAAACATTCTCAAGCCTTATCAATCCTGGTTTTCATTTGTACAGATTTGCTCTGAACAGGAAGTGAACGAGAGCATGAAGCTATGTGCTGAATGAAGAACTCTCAAGTTTATTAAGTGTTCTTGATAGGAATAAATTCTCTGAGGGATTGAGGCAATTAAACATATTTTCCCTCTTCCTAAAAATAGAACATGTTGAGACAACACAGATCCGAAACAATCTTGTCGGCATTCACTATTTATCACTTTCCATCAACGTGCAAAACAACAGGACAATGTGCATTCGTGACTATGAACGATAGCAGATCAAATCCAACCCGAACATACTAAATAGCACATTATTCCGTGCGACCCATGAGTAATTTGGTTGGAAATGGCATATTCGCTATCCCCCCCCCCCCCCCCCCCCCCCCCCACCACCACCACCATCTTCACACAAAGGTGCCCCCTCCATAATTTCGCCAATGCACACAGAGTACCACGAGCACGAGCGCGTCAAAGTGGCAAGCAAGGTACGGGAACGGGGTGGTGGTCCGCAAGCAACCAGAGCCTCCAAAATCGTACAAAATACACAGCGCGGCCCCGTGTTTTTCCCCGTCCATACACTGCACGGCGGCGGGGTAAAACCCTAACTAGGCCATTAACGAAACCCGCCGACGGACTAAAAGCGCTAAACCGTTGCACGAACTAACCGGAGAGAGGCCACAGGTTTAACTAGATGGAGCTGCAGACGGATGGGGACTCCTGTGAGGGGCCGAACCGGCGGCGGGCACGAGGAGGTGGCAGCTTGCGGCGTGCTAGGGTCGTGGAGATGGACTGGGGAGTGGTGGGGCGAGATCGTCGCGTATTGGGAGAGGCGCGTCAGAGTGGTTTCTTTGAGGGGAGCCGAACTGCGTAGACGGTAGACCACAGTCCACGAGCCACACCGAGGAGACCGGATTTTGTTGGATTCGGCTGAGAGGGAAAGTTTGTGGGTGTACATGACACCAGCCACACATGACTTAATAGGATTGATAGAATACTTATATTATAAGTTGTAATTTTTTTTCTAAAAACTTATTCGAAAAGAACTTTAAGATTAAGCGTGCTTGGTCTAGAGAAATTTTAGGATAGATGACCGACTGAGAAGTGGGTATCGGGTGCGTACGAGTGAGGATAAAGTGCGTAGAAAAGACTAATGTTGGTCTGCGGGGCTAGTCTAGATATCCTATTAAACTGCCAGGAGTGACCCCTTCCCCCTCCCCCCCCCCCTCGGAGCCAGTGGGCGGGGTGTTACAAGACATCGTCTTTTTGGGACCCGTTTGGAACAGAAGTTTCTCTATCAACGCATTGATGCCACTGGAATTCCAGAGAAAATATATCGGGTGACTCCCTCCGTCTGACTTGAGTTTGTCCAGTAGAAATACTCTCTATGTCCAGAAATAACTGATTTGGATTTACTATATTCGAATATAATTAGGCACATATTAGGGTATAGACATATTCAAATTTAGACAAACTCAAATTAGTTATTTCTGGATGGAACGAGTACATAAAAATTTGTCGATCACAGAAAAGAAAGGAAAGTCATACAGGAAACCAACACATTTAGACAAAGGAAAGGAATATTAATGTCCACCCGGTCAACCGAAAGTCATAGTGATATTTTGTTTGACCGCAGTCAACAGAGCCACACCGAGGAGAGCGGATTTTGTTGGATTCGACTAGGTGGCGCGGGACATATGAGATTACGAGGCAGTGGACACTGGACACCAGTCTTTTGGGACCCATTTGGAATATATTTTTTCTCCATTTTCTATAATAAAAATATAAAAGTTTTTCTAATCAATTAATTGGTACCACTAATATTGGAAAAAATATCCCGTGAAAACTAAGTTATGGTAAAAGCTGATAGAAAGCAAGTAAAACTTATGTTCAAAGTTTCTATTTACAAAAAATACAGTATGTTGGAAAGATGATATTCTACCAACATGTAAGATTTCAAGTTCAAAAAAGTCATTTGAGAAGTACCAGAAGACAAAATTATGCAATGAATAGTGACAAATAGTCAAAGAAAAATCGAAGTGATATTTCACAAATATTCACTGGGTGACATTAATCTGCTCACAATCTCTTTTTTTTTTTTTGCAGAAAGGAATGTTAAACATCTCGATCTTTCACCCAGGATACTACGCACTCATAATTTATCTATCTATCTATCTATTAAAAGTCTTACGGTCTCGATGGTCTTTGGTCGGTGGCACGTCGTCCCTCTATCCCGCGTCTCCCTCCGAGAAGAGTCTAGGTAGACCTACACATACGATTGCTCTAGGTGACCGCTCATACATACACCGCTCGGTCGAATCAATAGATATTTCTTCGTTAGGATCAGATCGAGACGGATCGAGAGACATACCTACCACGTCTAGCCATGGAACGAGGCGAGACGAGGGATTCACCTCACGAGCAAGGCGATTTGGTGCCCGTCCATACCGATCGTACATACGTCCTCTAGATCCGACAAGGAGGACTTCGATTTCCTGCCCTTCTACGGACTACGGACCCTGCGACAACAAGGTGGACTAGATCCTGTACGCTGCAACCCGGCGCCCTGTCTGACTGCATCTGGCGGCGGTTCTAGACGCAGCCTTGAGCTCGGAGCTGGAGACGTCGGCCTCAGGACGGAGACGACGAGATGCTCCAATTCCCTCTTCTCACAATACGGCGATGCAGACATCTAGACAGAGCTCGAAAAACGCCGAAGACCGAAGCTGCAAGGATGCAAGCGCGAGGGCCTCATCCTGGTCGAGCGCACCGCCGCACAGGGGGCTCGGCGCGAGAAGTTGCGGCGGCAGGCCGTGGTATCGGGCGCCACCATGCAGCGTGGATGCGAGCTCCGACCCATAAGAAGGGGTAGAAGAGCATGGACGACATTGGGACTGGAATTGATTCGCTGCAGTGCAGGTTGCTCATCAGGTTCTAACTTAATGTCATGACGTGGGGCTGCGCATTCCAATTCCTCACAACCTGGTGTTCTTTTTTAGACTTGATCATGATATATGTTTTCCTCATGCAACAAGAATGAAGAATGGCACTGGCGGCGGCAAGCACAGACCGCTACTACAAGTTTGGCTATGGCTACGTGTCTGATCCAGTACGGATGCACACCAAGGAGGATGACAAAAGCCCAGTTATGGCCGAAGCGCGCAGGGGGTCTTTGCTCGTCGGCAATGCATGCGGGGCTGCGACACAGGCTGTCTACGGTTTTGCCCTTGTGGACATGAAGTAGTAATATGCTTGGTAGTTGCACTCGGCATAATTCAGTGTTAAATTCAATCTGCACTTTGGCGCTTTTAGGTGACTACTCGTGGATTTGCATAAAAAGGATCAATACTTGTGGAAGTGTGGATTGATCGATTAAAGGGCGGGAAAAAGGTTTAGCAGCAGCCAAGGTGCTGTTTTCTACTTTTCAGGCTGATAGTCTGAACTTCAGACTGGGTTGTGCTATTTTTGTGCTGGTAAGTGCTGAGCTCTAGCTGTCTTCAGGGATGACACCGTTAGCTAGGGCGACCCATGGTTCAACGGTGATCGCGGGCTATGGATATTGTCGCTGGCCACATGGAATTTGTTTTCGGCTCAAGAAAATTACAAGAAGGATTGTTGTTTGCATCGTCTACCGTTACATACGCACATGCAGCTGGTTCAATGTTCTCTGGGTTAGTTGTGGAGTGGAGAGAAGAGAAGGCAATGCCGATGTACTAACCTTCGGACCATACACAAGGGTCGTCAATCCAACTGGAATCGATTGACCTACGGATCTAAACATATGAAAGATGCTTATTTGATTTAACGTGACACCGTAGCAACGCACGGGTTCTATGCTAGTTTTGTTTTAAAGTAGATGCAATGCACCGAGGTCAAACATCATTAAACAGAGTACATACAATTAATGGACAACATTTGTAGAACATGCCAAGAAATTGCGTTAACTTTCGTTTCAATGTTAATGCTTTGTTTCCATTTTCCCCAGGAATGGAGTTTCCTCCACCTTCATCCCTAGCAGCAGGCTTCGGGTTTTACAATTCCTTGCAAATGTTTCTTTACGTCGCAGAGCACTCTGGCTGGCAAAAGTTGTCTTAAATAACATAGTATATAGCATAAATTGAACGGAAATTTATACATACTACTGCCAGGTACTACTTGGAGACAATAATATGTCAACCTGGACTCAACGGTTTCAGTCAGCTGTGCGGCCTGAGAGGCTGAGACCGAGGAGAGGCTTTCCAAATCGTCTTTACAGCACATTCATGGGGGAAAAAAAGATTCTGTCAATGGATAAAAGGTTTTGGAAGCAAAAATTACCACATAACCACGGGCTTAAGTGACATAATGATCTCCCCGTGAAAAGAGGTACATAAATGGATGCAAAACATCAGGCAAAAGCTAACTAATCATAGTTGCACATTGTTGGTCAAAAGCTGAAGATCATCGCTGCTACACTGGGACTATCTGTTCTTGTCAGTTGATGCGGTTGGCTGGCTACCATTGCCATGTACTGCCTGAAGAAGCTTGAGACCATGAGTTCTGCTGGTCTGTCCGCTGCTGACTCCAGTGCGGAGCAGATGCTTGCGCGCCTGAAATGTACCCTTGTAACCTACCAATTGGTCTGCTTCCTGTGGACCCCATGTGTATGTGCTGCTGAGAACTCATAGCAGGATTTGTGTGATGGCCAGCTGTGGCTCTTACACCTAGTTTTGAACCAACTTCAGGTGTACACAGCAGAGGAAGCAATACATTCCGGTCTGCGTGCTTACAAGAGTAGATTGTATCTTTAGCACGTTCGAAGGCACTGGCAATACATTGAAGCCCTGGCGCATTAACTGTTATATCTACATCAGATCTATCAAATAGATCGTTGACCTAAACCGAAAATAACAGTGCATAGGCGGGGTATCAACTTCGACGTTAATTTTTTCAACATTATGAACATAGCCAGAAGATGCGCGATGAGGGAAATACTTACAAGCCGACAGGAAGATTTGGTCATCTCTTGAGTTCGCTTGAGCTGGCCAGTTCGAGTGGACCACTGCAAACAGTATAACATCACAGTTAAGACTTTTTATCTGAGGTAACAATATTTTATTCCAAACTTCTATTTTCCTGCAGCAATGGCTACCGGTGATCAAGAACAGGAACAAGGACAAGGACAAGGACAAGGAAGCATGCTCTCTGGCGATCTCTAGGATTAGCGACCTTCAG
The DNA here is from genome assembly GCA_916181665.1 of Avena sativa. Lineage (NCBI taxonomy): Eukaryota > Viridiplantae > Streptophyta > Magnoliopsida > Poales > Poaceae > Avena > Avena sativa. Next base: position 617,008,093 of record OV702288.1, on the reverse strand, counting down.
TTCTCCATTCAAGCAAAGGCATAGGCATAGGCGGAGCCTCTGAAGACCAAGCTGGGCCATGGCCCATGCTTAGTTTTTTATTAGGATCTAAAATGATCTAGTCAATGAAGGCGGAAATTATTTCAACAGTCTAAAATGATCTAGTCAATGAAGGCAGAAATTATTTCAACAGTCTAATTGGCCCGGTCTTAATTGTCTTTCACGCTCCGCCACTGGCTGTCGGCCTCTTAGTAGTTCCATTATCTGTTGTGGGCCTCGGCTGGCTTTGTAATGGTTACCTAAACCTTTGTGCGTGTGCTTGCGCGTGCGCGTGGGCCGGGTGCGCGCGTGTGTGTGTGTGTGTGTGCTGTTGAACCTGTGACTTCACTGGTTATGGCTTTACTAATTAAAGTCAGTCTCTTCTCGAGTCCTCGGTCTAAAAAAAGATTATGATAATGCTAGTGCCGTTCCTTTTAACATAGGTAGTCAGGGGCAAGGATGGCTTAGTCAACACAGTGGATAATATGTTCAATTACCTTCTCAAAAAAAGTTGCAAGCAGATGGGACAGAGAGCTATGATTTCTCCGCCCTATGTCCCGGCGTCGAAATTTTGCAACATTTTCCTTCCAGATCTGATCAAGATGATTTTCATTAAATCCCCCACTTCCTGCATGAGAACACAACAGGTAAATTGCTAGCACTGATACAAGGTACAGTAGAAAATGTAGTCTAACAAGAAAGTCAAGTTTGTTTCACCTTCTTCAAGGCTCGCATAAAAAATCTCCTTCATAGGTGGTAAAATTGCAGGCTTACAATACTGCAAAATGCAAGGTAGGGAGCCTGAGAAATAAGCTGTAAACTTTGATTAAACTACACAGACGACTTCTAAAGTAAAAAAAAAAAACCTGAAAATGAGAGATGACAAGTAAGCAAAGTGTATAGGAGCTCAGGGTTCCATTTTTTGGATCATTAATGTTTTGAGCTTTTGCCCATTCCTTGACCTGCAAAGAAAATATGGTGCTGAGCCTTAGGCTAAACTAAGAAATGTGGAAACAGAAACTCTCTTGGTTACACGGAACTCACCAATAGAACCATATCACCAAATCGCTCATCCATAGTACTGATCCAGTACAACACTTTGGATTTAATTCGACCAGAGTAGTTATCGATGGATATATCACAGGAAATGCCAAAGCGGTTGCTCACATACTTAAGAACTGGAACTCTTGCAGTAGGAATGAAGTTCACATCTCTAGCAACACCTGAATAAAGTATGAAAACAGAATTTTAACGAGAACTTTGGGCGAACGATTATCTCACAAAATCTAAGTCAGCACAGCCCACAACAACAAAGGGTGTTGAATTCAATCAAGCAACCATGAAACATGATAGTTTAAAGCAACCAAAAACATACATGATACTCCCGAATAGAGTGATCAAACACATAGTACATTACAGTATAGATCATTCATTCTGGTCGCAGCTGCATGGACCTAAAAAGAAGTTACCTGTGTATTTTAAAACTTCCTCTAGTTCCTCCAAGGCCTTTATCTTCCTTCTCCTGCTAGTAGGGAAGCCTGAGTCATTTCGCAGCTCAACTGATACATCCAAATCACCTGATTTTGCATAAAGCTTTGATACAAAGGATCCAAAAGGTTTGACAGCAGCATCTGTTCAGTAAAATCAAACACTCAGAAACAATAGTACTAATAACCTCTCAATACCTCCCTAGAAACAAAACTAGAATATGCATCGACTGACTAGGCATAGAATAAGGGGACAATAATGAGCGGAAAAGTGTATATGCCATCTGAGCAGCTTCCGTAATGCAAATCATTGAGTAGCCATAGCCTTTCGCCTACAATACTTGCAGTACAAACAAAATTGATGGCCATTTCTCATGAACCAAGCTTATCCGTTTAGGATTACAAGGCTTGCAACTTGTCAGTGTTTTCATAAAATGCAACTAACCCAGAGCCCATAACATATAGGCCATTGAAAGGGGAAAAGCTTTGGAGGTTACAGTAAACTGTTGAGAAGAGAAAACATTTTCCTTCTATTGTAAGCAGTACCCAAACTTGACGTTAAACAATCACATCATTGCGCCCTTAATAATTATCAGGATTGCAAGTGGTTATTTACAAATGATGGGAAAGAACCCTGTGGACACCAAATGATGAAAAGTTACCTCTCAAGGCACCAACTAAGCAGATGAAGTTCACAACCTCCTGAATTGCGCCAAGTCGGATTTTTTTATCTTCCTCCGTTGGCTTGATGACAAAGAGAATATCTTCCATACACTTATCCAGCAGATGATAGTTTCGCACGTATTCAACCATGCTCAAAACCTGAAGCAAAAAAATTACATATATAATGAGTTAGTTGAACAAGTACGAAACAGAGTTCCCTACGCGTTATAAATCATGTATAACCAAATTCAACTTAAGAACATTAAATTCTCAACTAAGCATAAAAGCCTTGAAGCTTGATGTGATTGATAAAACGAAGAAATTTGTGTACAAGACTAACTAAAGGTAGGCAACACCTACAACCGACAGTCCAAAACGGCGTTGCAATTGCCCTGTAGGGCAGCATTGCCTGAAGTCCCGATGCGTCAGCTGTAGCTCACACAGTACAAGTCACTCTGTTTGGATGGTGAGCGCTAAGCGTTGGATGTCTGACTCGCACCACTAAAGAAGCAAGGCTTCTGCTGCTTCCAAATCTACCACTTAAGAACATCCTAACTACAAGTTACAAGGAGAATGGTGCGGCTGGTTTTCATTTGTACATAAATGAAGCCATGGAGGTATTTTCATGTTTACTTAAAGCTCTTGACAAGAAAAAAAAATGCTCTGAGGGAATCAAACATATCTTTCCTCTTCCTAAAATTAGAACATGTAACTTGCACATGACTAATCTTGTCAGCATTCACTATCGCCTTCCATCAACGTGCAATACAACAAGACAATGTGCACACCTGACTGTGTATGATAGCAGATCAAATCCAAACCAAGTTACTAAATAGCACACCCTGTTGCTGCATATGTCTCTTCTTCTTTTTTTCCTTTTCGGCACAATCTTGGCAATGCAGCATACATAGCACCACGAGCGTGCCAAAGTTCCAAGCAAGACAGGCAAATCGCGGGTAAGCAACAAAATAGCCCCCAAAATCTTACAGTCGAAGCAAAATACACTGCCTGGACAGAACAGCTCGGCGATTTTTCTGAGAAAAACAGCGCCACCATATTTTGGCCGCCGAATTACGGACGGCGGCGGGTAAAACCCTAGCTCCGCAATCAACGAAACCCACGGTCGGACTAAGCGATAAACCCTATGTACGAAATAACTGGAGATGGTTTACCTAGAGGAAGTTGCGGGCGGATGGGAGTCCTGCGAGGCGACAGACCGGCGGCGACGAGGTGGAGGCGGCAGCTGGAATGCGCTTGCGGCGTGCTAGGGTCGTGGAGATGGGACTGGGGAGGGAGGGGCGAGATCGTCGCGTAGTGGCAGAACCCTGTGGCCGTCAGGGTGGTTTCTCTGTTGGAGCCGAACTGGCCGATGCGGCCTCGCGTAGACCACAGTCCAACGAGCCACACCGAGACCGGAGTTTGTTCGATTCCGCTTGGGTGGTGCGGGACCATGCTGGGCAGTGGACACTGGTTTTTCTTTTTTCTTTTTGATTGAGTACCTTGGATACCGGTCTTTTGTTTTGCGAGTTATTATAGTAAGTACTCCAAATCAGCCTTTCGCCCCGCTATATTAATATAGCAACCAACCACACGATACAAGTGTTTGAAACCAAGAAAACGCTACCAAGAAAACGCTGGGGCAGCAGCAACAACATGCCCAAAAGAAAAGAAATGAAGCTAACGACGAAGCAACTAAACGACGATGACCCGAGACCGCTGCGCCCTCCGACTTTGTCCTACCACGCTCCATGCAGTCCACAGCTACCAAACAGCACCTACGAGAGGGAAGCCGTCAACACGGCGCCGCTGTCCGGACCAACGCACTGGCCCTAGGGTTTCCCCTGGCACGCCGAGTAAAGTGGAGAGGGATACCCGCATCGCCCTCCAGGAAGGAAAGGCGTTGGGCGGCACCGCGATGGTGTCAGACTAGCCGACAAAGATTTCTCCCGATCCCCTGTCACAAAACCCGAGGCACAACGGACCATCACCATCAGACTTGCCATCCACCAGTATACGCCACCACGATCCCACAATCATCGTCGTCGTCGCTTCGTGTTCCCTAGAAACCGGCTTGCAAGACGAAGGCATCGGACATCGCCAGACAAGGAACGCTACTCTAGCAGACACGCGGGAGGGAACGACCTCCACCACCGAGAGGCGGTAGCCGACCGGACAAAGCAGCCAGGACACACCAGGCCTAGGCGGGCCCGACCAGGCCCAAAATGGGCTCGTAAAGCCCCGGCTGCCTTGCTGCAGCGGGCGTGTCACATCACCAACGTCCCCAGTCCGAGCAACCATCCACGCCACCATCTCCAGGAGGAAAGGCAGCTGGCCGACCTGCCGGCCTGCCTAGGCCCAGATGGGACCCGAGGGGCCTAGATCTGGGTCGGGAGAGCCCTGCCAGTGCAGACCACCGCTGCAGGCCTGTGCTGTCATCGCCCCGCCGCTGAGAAGGAGCATCGCCACCCGAAACCACCCGGCTCGACGCCGAACCGCGAGCTCCCTAGGAGCACCACTGCCGAGAAGGGGAGAGCCGCGACCCTTTCTCACGACGTGGGGAGAGGCATGCCGCCGCCGCCGACGCCGCCCGGGAGAAGCCCGGCGACCCAAGCCGGCGGCAGCGCCGGAGGGAAGAGGAAGGAAGGGTGAGGGGGAGGTCGGGGCGGTGGCGGCGCCCGTCGCCCTCGGGGGGACGAGAGCGCCTCGGGAGGAGAGGGGGTCGAGCTAGCAGCCTTATTATAGTACTGGCGAGCGCTGACCCGTGTCCTTAAAGCTCAACTTTTGCTTCTACATGTAGTAAAAAAATTCCGCCCAGAAAATAAAAGAAAAATACTGGCATCAGCCGGAGACCTTGTAGCAAAAGAAATTATGATATTGCGGCAAAAACCGATCTCGTCGAAACATCATCGGAGACCCATCAGAGACCTCGTAGCAGAATATTTGTGCTATTATAAAAAAAACCTTGTCTAAAACATCGACCTTGTAGCAAAAGAAATTATGATATTGCGGCAAAAACCGATCTCGTTGAAACATCACCGGAGACCCATCAGAGACCTCGTAGCAGAATATTTGTGCTATTGTAGAAAAAACCTTGTCTAAAACATCGACGAAGACCTCGTGGCAAACAATTATGCTATTATAGCAAAAACACATAACCGTTGTAGAAAAAAATTCACATGATGCAAAACCAAAAACTACTATAGCACAATTTTTTTCTCTGATGCACATCCATAGTGTTAGAGTATATTTGTGTATTGTATTTTCCTCATATGTTAGGGGGTTTTCTGTATATTTGCACCTGTATATGTACTATATATTCTGGCCTTTGGCCCTCTGGTAATACAAGATCTATTGCCCTAACATGGTATCAGAGCCGTAAGGCCTTTTTTTCCTCTCTTTACTCGCCGCCGCCGCCGTCGCCCTGGCCCGCCGCCGCCCCGGCCGCCGCCCGTCTTCCCCGTCGCCCCGGCCACCGCCTCCCGGCCGCCGTCGCCCCGGCCGCCGCCCGTCTTCCCCGTCGCCCCGGCCACCGCCTCCCGGCCCGCCGCCGCCGCCCCCGCCCCGCCGGCCGCTCCCCGGCCCACCCTGCCGGCCGCCCTGACCTCTGCGTCAGCCGCCGCCAGATTTGTCAGATCCGATCTAGGTCGGTTTGGGAAAAAAATGTCTTCCTTATCGGGTTATGTTGCGATCCCTCGCTGCCCGGTGATTTTTGATGGCGCGAATTATCCTGATTTCGTTGCCTTTATGCGCGTTCACATGCGCGGTCTTCGCCTTTGGGGTGTGCTTTCCGGTGAGGTCTCCTGTCCACCGCGCCCCGTTGTGCCTCCAATGCCTCGTGCCCCGACGCCCGTTGTCCTTGCCCCCGATGCTACTCAGGCGGTCAAGGATGCAGCCTAGAGTGCTGATGATTCTGCTCGGGCTGACTATGAGCGCCAGGTTCAGGCGCATCCTGCTGCTACTATGGCCTACCGGCTGGATCTGGCCGACTACACTCAGTGGATCGATGAGGATGCTCGTGCTGCTGCTATTCTCACTTCCAGTGTTCTGCCTCAGTATGCTTCTGAGTTCATGGGTCTTCCCACTGCTGCTGCTCAGTGGGCTTTTCTTCGTCAGCGTTATCAGCCATCTGGAGATGCTCTTTATCTGTACGTGGTTCGTCAGGAGCATGAGCTCAAGCAGGGTGATTCTACTATTGATGATTTCTACACTCAGAGTGCTGCTATTTGGCGTCAGCTTGACTCTCTTCGTACAGCAGTGTGTAACACCTGTCCCTGCTGTCTGATTGTGCGCGCGGATCTGAAGTTTCAGCGCGTCTTTGAGTTCTTGTCACGGCTCCGCAAGGAGTTTGAGCCGCGTCGTGCCCAGCTGCTTGCCCGTGGTCGTGTTCCGCTCTCTGAGGTACTGGCTGAGCTTCGTGCTGAGGAGACTCGTCTTCGTGGTGCTGGTCTTCTTGAGGTTCCGTCTGTGCTTGCTGCTCATGGTCCCCCTGTGCTGCCGGCTTCGTCGCGGTCCTTCGCGTCGCCACTTCTCTCCACTCCACCGGCGCAGGGTCAGTGTTAGTCTCAGCAGCCTCGTGGTTCTCGTCCTCCCTGTGCTCACTGTGGCAAGCCTGGCTACGACATCTCTGGTTGCTGGACGAGGGATCCACGCTTACGTCAGCAGTATCTTGCTCGTCGAAAGTCTGGGTCTTCAGGATCTTATGATGTTGCCTCTGGACCTCCTACTGATGCTTCTGGACCTCCTGCTGGTGCTCTGTCTGATCAGGACATTCTCCGTGGTCTTCATAGTCTGCTCGCTGCTACAGGCTCCTCCTCGACGGGTTCTGCTGGTTCTGTGACTAGTTCTTCTGGCACTGCGCGACCATCATCTTCTACACAGTCAGGTACGTCATCCCCGTGGTATCTGGATTCTAGAGCTTCTTTTCATATGACTTCTGCATCTTCTATTCTTTCTGCTCTTCGCTCTCTTATTTCTCCTGTCCGTGTTATTACGGCTGATGGTACCTCTCTTCCTGTTTTCAGTCGAGGCACCCTCTCTACTTCTTCCTTCTTTGTTCCTGATGTTTCTCATGTTCCCAGTCTTAAGATGAATCTTTTCTCTGCTAGTCAGCTTACTGATTCTGGTTGTAGGGTCATTCTTGATGCTGATTCTTGTGCTGTTCAGGACCGTCGTACGCAGGCTCTGGTTGGAGCTGGCCCTCGGAGCATTGAGTCTCCAGGGCTCTGGGAGTTAGACTGACTTCGCGTTCCTTCTGCCGACACTTCTTCTGCCACTTCTCCTGCGGTTGCTGCGTCTGTCACTGGCTCTTTTCAGCAGTGGCATCATTGGCTGGGCCATCTTTGTGGTTCCCGTTTATCATCCTTAGTTCGTCGTGAGCTTCTAGGGCTTGTCTCAGGAGATGTGTCGTCGCTTCATTCGTGTCAGGGTTGTAGGTTAGGTAAACAGATTCAGCTTCCCTATCCTACTAGTGTGTCTGTATCTCAGCGACCTTTTGATTTAGTTCATTCAGATGTGTGGGGTCTGGCTCCCTTTGCTTCAAAAGGGGGCCATCGATATTATATTTTGTTTATTGATGATTTTTCACGGTACACCTGGGTATTTTTTATGCGCTCTCGCAGCGAGGTGCTTGCTATTTATCAGCGTTTTGTGGCTATGGTTCGTACCCAGTATTCCACGCCTATTCGTGTTTTTCGTGCTGATTCTGCAGGAGAGTATATCTCTCAGCACCTGCGTGGTATCCTTGCTGAGCAGGGCACCCTTGCTCAGTTCTCGTGTCCCGGCGCCCATGCTCAAAATGGTGTCGCCGAGCGTAAGCATCGTCATATTCTTGAGACTACCCGCGCTATGATGATTGCTTCCTCTCTTCCGCCGCATTTCTGGGCTGAGGCTGTCGCTACGTCGACTTACCTCATTAATATCCAGCCTTCAGCTGCTCTTCAGGGTGGCATTCCTCTCGAGCGTCTCTCTGGATCCTGTCCAGACTACTCGGCTCTTCGTTTATTTGGCTGTGTTTGCTCTGTCCTTCTCCCTCCTCGTGAACGCACCAAACTAACCGCTCAGTCTGTTGAGTGTGTTTTTCTTGGCTACAATGATGAGCATAAGGGCTATCGCTGTTGGGACCTCGTTGGTCGTCGTATGCGCATCTCTCGTGATGTCACGTCCGATGAAACGCGTCCTTTCTATCCTCGCCCCACCTCTGGTACTTACCCAACGGATGATCTCTCTTTTCTTCTTTTTCCTGATACACCTTCCGCTGTCTCTTCTCCTCCATCTCCTCCTTCTGCTTCGCCTCCTTTGTCTTCAGCGCCATCCTCTCCTCCGTCTAGTTCCCCTAGTTCTCCTCGGTCCCCAGTTTCGGATCCTTCCTCCGCGCCTCCTTCTTCCTCCTCTTCTGATGAGTCATCTTCCGCGGATGAGCTTCCTTCCTCACGACCTGTTCGTCAGCGTCGTGCTCCAGACCGTTATTCCCCTAGTCAGTATGGTCTTTCTGTAGTTTCCGAGCCGACTTCTTATCGGGATGCTGCCTGTCATCCTGAATGGCAGCTTGCCATGACTGAGGAGATTGCTCCGCTTGAGCGCACAGGCACATGGGATCTTGTCTCTCCCCCTCCTGGTGTTTGTCCTATCACATGTAAGTGGGTCTATAAAATTAAGACCCGCTCTGATGGATCTCTTGAGCGTTATAAAGCGCGTCTTGTGGCTCGTGGTTTTCAGCAGGAACATGGTCGTGACTATGATGAGACTTTTTCTCCTGTGGCACATATGACCACTGTGCGTACTCTTCTTGCTGTTGCTTCTGTTCGACGTTGGTCTGTGTCCCAGCTGGATGTTCAGAATGCTTTTCTTAATGGCAAGTTGCGTGAGGAGGTTTATATGCAGCCTCCTCCTGAGTATTCTGTTTCTGATGGGATGGTTTGTCGTCTTCGACGTTCTCTTTATGGCCTTAAACAGGCCCCTCGTGCCTGGTTTGAGCGCTTTGCCTTTGCGATGACTGCTGCTGGTTTCTCTCCTAGTTCTCATGATCCAGCGCTTTTTGTTCACACTTCTCCTCGTGGACGCACTCTTCTACTTCTCTATGTTGATGATATGATCATTACTGGTGATGATCCTGAGTATATTGCCTTTGTCAAGGCTCGCCTGCGTGATCAGTTTCTTATGACTGATCTTGGTCCTCTTCGCTATTTTCTTGGGATTGAGGTTTCATCCTCTTCTGATGGGTTTTCTATCTCTCAGGAAAAGTATATTCAGGATCTTCTTGCTCGGGCTGCTCTTGCGGATGAGCGCACCGTTGAGACTCCTATGGAGCTTCATGTTAAGCTTCGTTCTACGGATGGTGATCCTCTTCCCGATCCCACTCGTTATCGCCATCTTGTTGGGAGTCTCGTTTATCTTGGTGTCACCCGTCCTGATATCTTTTATCCTGTTCATATTCTGAGTCAGTTTGTCTCAGCTCCTACCACTGTTCACTATGGTCATCTCCTCCGTGTCCTCCGTTATCTTCGTGGCACGATTACTCGTCGCCTTTTCTTCCCTCGTTCTAGCTCTCTCCAGCTCCAGTGCTACTCGGATGCTACGTGGGCGAATGATCCTACGGATCGTCGTTCACTTTCTGCTTACTGTGTGTTTCTTGGTGGTTCGCTTGTTGCTTGGAAGACGAAGAAACAGGTAGCGGTTTCCCGTTCGAGTGTTGAGGCTGAGTTGCGGGCTATGGCTTCGGTGACTGCTGAGGTGACCTGGTTACAGTGGTTGCTTGCAGATTTTGGTGTCTCTGTTACGACGCCCACTCCACTTTTGTCAGACAGTACAGGTGCTATCAGTATTGCACGTGATCCGGTCAAGCATGAGCTGACCAAGCATATTGGTGTTGATGCTTTTTATACATGTGCTCAGGTGCAGGATCAGGTTGTTGCGCTCCATTATGTGCCTTCAGACTTGCAGTTGGCAGATTTCTTTACAAAGGCACAAACTCGCGCTCAGCATGATTTCTTACTCTCCAAACTCAGTGTTGTGGATCCACCATGAGTTTGAGGGGGGGGGGGTGTTAGAGTATATTTGTGTATTGTATTTTCCTCATATGTTAGGGGGTTTCCTGTATATTTGCACCTGTACATGTACTATATATTCTGGCCTTTGGCCCTCTGGTAATACAAGATCTATTGCCCTAACACATAGAACTGTGATAGCAATGCCAGCACCCGCTCACAGCACCCTCACTCTGGTGGCCCTGGAGGAGGAGATGTTCTATGCAGCGGGACGCCGAGGAGATGCTCCCCACATCTGGCTCTAGCACCGAGGAGAGTAGGTGCTCGAGCACTCGTACTTGAGCTGAGTGGAGATGGCGAGATGTGAGATGGAAGATATTCGGAGCAGTCAGAGACATCGTCATGCAAGAGAGAGGGACGAGGCGGCACACAGTGGGATGGTGGAAGCGCCTCGGTGGAAGCGTTGCAGGCTACGATAGCGGCACGAGGAAAAATATATGTCGACACTAGAGCGGCTCTCCAGTACGCTATATCTAGTACGCCGAGTACTCTCATTACGGAGCAGTTCTAGCTGTCTAAATCACTCGACGGCTACCGATCTTCAGAAATCAAACACACTAGATTTAGGGGTGTGCCTTGGCGCACGACCCCGTAATCTTCGTCTTAATTTATCTGGTATGTTGCGACGGTAAACATCAGACCGAGAAAACTCCGTGGCTCCACCTCCGCCCGTGGCTGCGCAGACCCCTCATCCGTGTCGGCTCCGAAGTCGTTGAAGGCGCGTCCTAAAAGCAGTCTGCGGGTCCAAAGTGGGTGAATGGTGACCTCCACACAGCGAAGCCGCACCAGGGAGAAGGCTTACTCAGGACGCAGACGGGTCGTCTGCACACCAGCGCCATCACTCATACGGCGGGGAGGAGAACGACCCACCATCGGTGGTTCTGGCCAGATGAGCATGTTGGGGACTTGACGACAAAACATGGAGCACTGACACAAGGCTTAAATCTACACCCTTTCTCTCTCCGCCTGCCTAGCATATCCGCTTGGTCTAGCATACCCTTTCTCACTCTAGGGAGACCCCATGGGATCTCATAAAATCAGGCACCACATGTCGTTTCTAGTAGAGAGCGGCAAAGGAAGAGTGCAGTTTATTTAGCTTTAACTGGTAAGCACCAAAATAACAATGCCAATATATTGCCATTGGCTAACTCCCAGAATCACAACTTACTACATGTAACCTGCAGGTAATAAAAGAATTTACAATAAGCATAAAAATCACGAGGAAATAAGAATCGCAAAATACAAACAGCTACATACAGAGCACACGACCTGTTAGAGAAAGATTGGAGTTGTAGAATAAAAATAGCTACACTGAGCACCTGATCTGTCATTATTGACGGGAGATTATTCTTCCCATGCCACGTGTTTGGATTTGCATTGAGCCAGTTTATTTGATATACATCGAGATAGACAATTATTTAATTCCAGTTCATACTACTGTAATGTTCAAATAAATATGTCCAAAAACCTGCTGAACCAAGAAATACAAAGATCTGAAGCCAATAAATTAAAATTGCTAAATAAGCGGTGAACCTATTTTCAGTAAGACTCACATTTTCACTTTTTTTAAGATCATTCGATCGAAATATTTGAGCATACATCTAGCATAAGCAACAACGGAATGTATCTTTTTGGAAACACATCGATGATTAGAATTCAGAAACACCTGATGTCAACATTACATATCCTAATACATGAATGCATCATGTGTAAGTGTGTAACAAATCTGTATGAAAGAAAAAGCTCACCACCTGGCATCAAGAAAAGTAATAGAGATGTGCCTGGGAACTTCCTGACACCGCCATGGAAATCTTCTGCACCATGAGCAGTCAGCGACATCGTTGCTCTTGCCGTAAACAGCACAAGACGCCGACACACTCCTCATTCCTAATCAATCAAATTTTGAATAACGTGATGGTGGCGTACAAATAAGAACAAAACAGTTCACAATTTCGTCAATAAGAACACGACGACCTCTACTATCCTAGAAATCCAAATATGATCTAAAAGGTTCTATTTATTTACATAAGCCGTAGCTCGGTCGCATGAGAAATCGAGCTCCCCTGCATTTGTAGCCGCCCACTTTCCTCTTCATCGAACACCATGTAGGCATAATTTAGAAAAAAGCTAGACAAACAAAGATTAAAGATTATAAGAACTAAATTAGAACGGGTTAGTGGAAGAGAGAGGGAGAGAGGAGGCAAATCATTAAAGGATAAGGCCAATCACACACCAAATATATATAGAGGGAGATCAAACTTATGCTCTGCCTCCCCGGCGCAAAGACGACGACGACGTGGACGTAGAAGGAGTGCAGCAGTTGCGTAGCTGGAGGGGGAGAAGAACCATTGGAGCAAGAGGGGTGTGGTGGCCATGGGAGACAGCTCGATGGAAACATCACATGGATGGCTGACTCAGGCGCGTACACTGCATCAGGGAAGATGGTGACGTCTTTATATATTAATTTTTCACATGGAGTGCTAAATTATACCAATAAAAAAATAGGACAGTAATGATCCCATATCGCAAAACTGAACCTGCGAAGTGCTAAAAAAGATTGTACTGAAATTCATAGGATGAGACCATCATTCACCCGCAACGTGTTCCCAATATTTTTCAACGACTATTCTGTCATTTGAACCATCGAATGCAGATACCTTAAACATCGACCAAACAATTAACACAGATTCATGGAATGCTGATCTATCTAATGAATGCCTTACAGAGAGGAAGGAGCAGTAATAGTCTATGAAGCTAAAAGCAAACATACACTTCTTGATTGAAGGACAATACCTTTGTATATACTTTAGTGTACAACGATTGATAACAGCCTGCTGAGGTCTCTCAAGGAGGATCAGACGGTGAGTCACAGGGCACGACTGTCTGAAACGTGCTTTAGATCAGAAGCATACAACAAATAAGAACCAACCAGAAAGCTTGTCAATAACAGATAGAGGCCGCATGGCCGAACCTATACAGAAAAACACAAAACCATTTATCATCCCAAGTTAGGAAAGTTATAGACAAAAATATCTTTGACTGATCAAATACATGGTCTAGGTTGCCTGATACGAAGCAATACCAGACAAACCAAACTATGATGAAGAGCAAAATGATTTTTTGTCCGTGTATATTTAGCTGATCAAATACATGGTCAGACCAGGCCTCTTCTCTAGTTCAAATTCCAGCTCTTTACGCTCCAACGTGTCCCTTAGCTGAATGCTATCTTCCAACAGCAAGGGAAATCATAAATCATACACTGAACGTTTCCTTAAAAGGATGGGCGCAATCTTCTAATTACCTTCGAAGTATTGATCATCTCCTTGAGCTTTAGTTTAAGCTTTCTGAGGCTAAGCAATATCCAATGGAACCCGTGAAATATGCCCAATTTAAGGATTGTGAAAGTATGGATAAAGAATAGCTACACATGAACAATAGTGCACTAAAATTATATCCTAGAGTGAAAAACACAGCTGTAATTTGTGAAATATAAGCAGAATCTAAAACGTTTCACAATTAAGCAACCAGCAGACATAAGGATTTAACAATAGGATTCAGAAACACTGCACCTAGCAATTGTAGCATGTAATTAGTAAATTCATTAGACCGCCAGAGAGGCACACCTGGACCAAAATATATTGGATACCAAACAATAAAAACTCCACCTTATTCTCCCAAAATACACCTAAACAAAAATAGAGAGAGGGTAAAATCAGATGTATCTGAAGAACTTCGTGTTCTTCCTCCAAAATGAGAAGCATGTAATCAATGTATCATGTTTAATTAGTAGAAGATTGACCTAATGAAATCCGCAATGAAAAAAAACATTGACACATCCTCAAGTTCTAGGCAACTCATGAGGAAGTGGAATGTTGAGGGGCATCCATCACAGCAGATCAATTTGCCTCCATCGCCACAAATACCACATATGACATCATTGTGATCATCACCCTTGGTGCTAACAGGAAAAAAACCTGTCATTCAGAATCAGATTGCTTGTTCCATGCACTCAAGAGACAATCAAAAAGGTCATTGTCCAGCCCATCGACAAGAATATTCCTGTATGGGTTGGTCACTTGGCCACCAGCATAAGCCACAAATTCATGTACTATGAAGAACTTGCTACAGCAGCAACAGTTAATTCCACCCCTGCTTATTAAACCACCGATTGATTTATACATTGAACAATATATTGGGAGCCACCACCAAGAGTTTCACATTCATTTAATTCCCTCATCAAACGAATGACTGGGACCACAAACTCAATTAAAAACGTAGACTGGATGACCTCTAGGAAAGAAATTGAGGCAAAAAAATGAATCATGACTACATGCTAAAAAAAGCTACTGATATTGGTCAGAAAACAAAAAATGCAGTAACAATGAAAAACTTGTGAAACTAATGTATGGTCAAATCACCTAATGGAAGACGTTCTCTCTATTTTATTCATCCAGCTATCATGAAGTTTACTTCTCACATTTGTTTGCTATTGGAAGCAGCCAGATCCTTTCATTATCAAGGGGACACATCAAGTAAAGCAAATTAGCAGACCTGAACTGCAAGCAACCCTGGAAAGCATGGCTCGTCAAAGAGGTGAACCAGTGTCAAATGCTTCAAATAGCCCTGCACCCAAGTTAGAGGAATTATCAACTTTGAACTGTATTAAAAAATGCTTCTAAAACAGAAGAGAAATTACATATAACAGGGGAACCACCGTAAATGCAAGTAAAAAATATCAAATTATAAAATGGACATAAATGCAGTTAGGCTAAGAACATTGCAGACTGCAGTTCTTTCAATGACCAACTTATGGGTATTTACCTTTTATCATAAGCTTCATTGCAGCTACTAAGTTTAGGAAAATAGGACCAATATTGGCAACAACAATTAGATATACAATCCCTACGCAGAATATACCAGTCAGCTTTCTAATGAAAAGAGCAACGATAAGTTGCTTGCCCCTGAAGTATTGACTAAGAGTATTTAGAGTAGCAAAAGTTATAGCCACATTAAAGATAAATCCATATCCTATTAGAAGGGTAGAAGCCATTGAGGTGTAGGACGCAACTTCTTTCACGCTGCCAAAATTGAATAACTATAGGAGCATCCTTCCAAGTGAAAATGGTAGAAACCCAAAAATGCAAGCAAGGGCCATGTCCACTATTACCACCTGATAAGATAAATATATTGTCAGATTTTACTGAGCAAGCAAGAGAAATATGATGGACCCGATGTCCCAAAGGATGCAACTAAATTGCGAGCCTAATAGCCTACAACACTGTAGATAAAACTTAGGGTAGAATAAACATAAAATGGCAATAAAAATACTAACCTTAACCCGACTTCCTCTCCACTCTAAATTGTTATAGTACTTGGTTCTAGAAGGCTACATGGGAGAAGTCATAAGCAAAGGTAAGTTAGATGCAAGGAACTAAAATTTTCGTAGGAAACTGCCTTCCATGATCATAGCGATGTATGACACCCAAAAAAAATTTAGTCACCTATTAATTATATCGTTCCAGAAAAATCAACACTCATATGAATAGCGGCTAGTGAGGTCACATACATGTGCTGACATTTTGAAGAGCTTATCAAGTTCTACAAAAACGACAAGCAGTGCATTCAAGGCAGTTTGATTTCAGAGAAACAGTAAGCTAACCATATGTATGATCGATGGAGAGGACAACTATTTTCTGCCACAGGTATGAATGCCCTTCAGTATAAAACAATACTGACGAGAAAAAAATTACAGTATGAAACAATATTGGTGAGAAAACAAAAAAAAAGCAGTAACGATGGAAAACTTGTGATACTAATGTATGGTCAAATCACCTAATGAAAGACGTTCTCTCTATTTTATTCATCCAGCTATCATGAAGTTTACTTCTCACATTTGCTTGCTATTGGAAGCAGCCAGATCCTTTCATTATCGATAAAAACTACTGCATCCGATATTTCACAAAATTCAATGTTAAGAGGAATGTAAACCTTCGGGTCTCATTGGTGGTGTTGGGATGCATGTTTCAAAAGCCATGAAATTAGAAAAATTACCTGAAGGAAAATTATATTTCATAATATTCGGCTTGTAATACATATCTCAGTGTAGAGGAAGAACATGTGTCAGTCTAATTTGAGTTAACTAACATAGATCTTGTATATATAAGTTAATAATGTGACCAACGTTAAGAAACACATGCCCTACACTAAAATTTTAGTCGATTGCATTTGGTTATTGTTCTACTCTTCCTAGAAAATTCAGATTAAATAGGCACTACATTATCACCCAAAAAACTAACATAGGAAATATTGCTATGAGGTTATAGCATATGGAGGCTTGAAAACCACACAAAAAATTACAAACATCAGTACACAAAATTTAAAACCAATGCAAGCATCAGTATACTGTATGGACCAGCAATCAGGTAGATAGTGGCAAGCATGCACAAATTAAAAATCAATGCAAGCAACCTACCTTCAGATAGAGACAGCTGATTTTGAGAGAGAGAGAGAGAGAGAGAGAGAGAGAGAGGATAAAACCTATGTACATGGCCTGGTCGACGACATGACGCGCGGTAGCGGGCTGCACGTTTCTCAGAGTGCTCTGGATGCGAGGTTGGGGCTGGCTTGGTCGCTCCTGCTGGGCACCATGGAGAAGCCTGGTAACGGCTGGAGGCGGTGTTGCGAGCGGCGGCCGTCGTGTGGCTCCCTCGCGACGACAACGACGCGAAATCGACCTGGGGAATGAGGCAGGGAGGTGAGCGCGAGCAGGACAAGAAGAGGCGAGCGAGCGGGAACTGAGGTGAAAACCCTAGCTGCCTCCTATCCCCACACGTCCTCCTCCCTCTCGCCCTTCGCTGCCGCCTGCTCCACCGGCCTTCTCTCCCATGTTTTCTCCCCAGCGTTGCTCGTTCCGCCATCCTTCCCTACCCCGTTTTCTCCCCAACGTCGAACTCGCGCCGCCAAGCACGGGCCACCTCGCAGGCCGCCAGTCCCACGTCTCCCTCTCCCTCTCCCCCTCCCTCGCCTCAGATGGCGCCAAGTCGCCTCGCCCATCCCTGCCACCCTCTGTTGCGCGTGCAGCGGCCGGCCACGATCCCATCAAAATCAGAAGGATTAGGGAGGACCCATGGGGGAGGGGATTGGGCACTACTCGGGAGGAGGAGTGGAGGGAGGGGATTGGGGGAGGAGCCATGGGGGAGGCTCGGGAGAAAGGAGACGAGGCAGCGGAGTTGGGAGAGTGCGGGCGGCAACGATGACTGGAGGGTTAGGGTTTTCTAATTTTTTCACTCGCGCGGGGAGTCACTGCCCCTGCTATGTCCATCAGTACCCAGCTAAATCGCCACACAAGAAAAAAATACACGCCGACGAGCGGGGCCATAAATAGCTCGCACAGTGGCAGTCTGCAGATAGGGACATCCGTGTGCACCCAGGGGTGAGCGCAGCAAACCTGACAACAAGGATAAATAAGACTAAACGTGATTCTACGGTTCAGATTTGCTCCTAAAGCTCGATCTAATGGCTAAAAATGCCTAATCACTGGGGTGCCGGCCAGAACTTGCGCCATTTATAACTTTGGATAAAATCGCTATCAAATTGCGGTTGCAATAATGAATTGTTTAATGACCGACTAGCTACTCCTATATATATATATATATATATATATATATATATATATATATATATATATATATATATATAGGTAAAATATACTATAGAGTTCAGCAATTTTAACTGTAACTTTGTCATGCATAGGTGTTTTGTCTATATCTACTATATAGCTACTAGCTACTGTATGTATCCTTCCCAAGTTTTGTGCCCTCCAAATCTTTGTAATAGGACTAGTACACACGCACCTTGACCATGGAGTTTGGATACTATAATGTAGAGTTTCCGGTGCAGACTAATTTCAGTTCTAGACTTATACATCCAGGCGAACACTAGTGTGTTAAGTTAGGATCAGACTTATACAAATTGAATTATGAACATCAGAAATAAGTTTTTGAAGTTTAACTATGCTTTGTTTGTAAGTGTGCACTGCTCTGGGACTGAAGTAACTGTGGAGTTATAATTTTTACATGTCTGTTATCCGCAGGAGTCCGACAAGACCTGTGGAGACACGCAGCAGTCCAACAATGCACGTGTTGAGCGGCAAATTACCAGCAAGACCCATGTGGATCAGCGGGACAGTAGCAAAGTCCCTATCTCTGAAACCGTAGATGGTAAAAGATCACTATCTCATGCTAGTGAAAGCTCAAGAGCAAGAAAGGCTGCAAAAATCATTAATGCAAAAGTAAGTTCATGGTCTGTTCTTGTTATACTATATTAGAGAGATTGACTATGAGATGGTAGTAACATCGTCAGCTTGTTCTAAATGCAGGTTGAGATGACACAGTTGAAGAACTCCAAAACTCCAAGAAGAAGAATGTCTCCTATCGTGTCTAGGTCTCCTATAATGAATATGATTGCAAGAAAAAAAAGCACAATCACCTGCTAAAACTTCAAAGTCTCCTAATTTGCATGCAAGGTTTTCAAATCCAGCTGGAACTTCAAAGTCTCCTAATTTGCACGATCTCTCACCTGCTCCTACACATGGTAGTCCGACTAATTCACATGATCTATCACCTGCTGCTACTAATGGTAAGTTCTAATCTCTATCACATGCTCTCAAATAAAACCACTAATACTACTATGTAGATGCCAATATTTGATAACTTTCATAATTATAAGATCTAAACACAGACTACGGAAGTTAACCTCCATCGTTTGGAAGGATGCTGAGCCAATATACATTGATGGACTTCTAATGCAAGGTCGATGCAACTACTGTAGCACTGTGTTTCCAGCCTCTAAGGTCTCTGGTAGCAGTCAACTTGCTAGATACTTGAAGGTATGTGAGGTCAAATGTTCAATGGATTGGGGTGATTCAGAAAATTAGAACCTCTGATGAAATAGACCCTGACTGGAAATTTGACTAGCAAGCAGCAAGGCTTGAACTTGTCAAGTTAATTGTCTTGCACGGGCTGCCGTTTTCATTTGTCGAGTATGCTGGTTTTAGGAATTATTGTGCATCATTGAATCCTTGGTTCAAGTCAGTCAATAGAGTTACTATCCAAAATGATTGCATGGAGGCTTACCATACATATAGAAATGCCTATGAAAGTTTCTTCATGAATTACAATCATAGAGTATCCTTAACCGGGGATATGTGGACATCTAACCAGAAGCTTGGTTATCTGTGCATTATATGTCGTAATTGGAGAATTAGGCATAAAATCATAAGGTTTTGCCTAGTCGAAACACCCCATGATTCTTGGAATATGTTTGATGTGGTTTTAAAGAGACTTAGTGATTGGAACATTGAGAATAGAATATTTTGCTTCACAATGGATAATGCAGAAGTGAATACCAAAATGATTAGTCATCTTAGAAAAAATCTTGTCGATCGAGGCCTTATCCATCATGAAGGGAAACTTCTACATATCCGGTGTGCATGTCATGTGCTAAATCTTATAGTGCAAGATGGATTGAAAGTGAAAGTGATGAAGTCTGTTGTGGACAATAGTAGAGAGAGCGTAAAATATATTAGGAGTTCCCAGGGCAGAAAAGAATAATTTGCCAAGATGGTCACACAAGCTGGAATAACATGCAAACAACAACCTACACCCGACGTGTCTTCAAGGTGGAACTCGAGATTCCTTATGCTTGAGTCCATATTGCCATTTAGAAAAGTCTTTGAGACCTTACAACAACAAGAACCAAATTTTATATTTTGTCCTTCAACCGAGGAGTGGAAAATGGTTGAAGACATTTGTAAGCTTCTTAAGGTATTCTACCATGCTACCAATGTCATTTCAGGCTCAAACTACCCCACATCCAATCGATATTTCTTCGAAATTTGGGGTGTGAAAGTTATCCTAGATAAACAAGCAAAGAGCGACAACCCTATAATTAGAATCATGGTGAAAGAAATGAAGAATAAATTTCACAAGTACTTTATGGAGTTATACTTGACAAACTGCATACCGATGGTACTCGTTCCAAGATTTAAGATGGAATATGTTGATTTTTGATTGAAGACATATTTTGAAGTTGATGCGCCTAAGCATATACAAGAAGTTACGAAAGCTGTGGATGCCCTATTTACATAATATGCTGTTGAATTAGGAGATGATGTTGATTCATTGTCACAAGAAAGGAATGTAGATGGAGTTGTTTTGCCGGATAGTGTGCTTTCAGATTGGACTGAACATGTCAAGCTTAAGCAAGCTAGCAGTCGCAATGAGCTACAACAGTATCTAGAGGAGGACTTCCATCCCCTTACCGCGGAGTTTGACATCCTAAAGTGGTGGGATGTGAACTGTTCAAGGTACCCAACGCTTGGTAGAATTGCCCATGATGTGCTGGCTGTTCCAGCTTCATTGGTTGCCTCTGAATCTGCGTTTAGCACACGCGGGAGAGTTATTACTGATCATAGAAGTAGCCTAGCGCCTGAAATGGTTGAAGCATTGATGTGCTTTGGCGACTGGATTAGGCCTAGCGGTAAGCATCTATTTCAGCTTGTAGTTGTTGCATTAATATGTATCATGTGGCATATATTAACTTGTAGTTGTTGCAGGTTCTTCCGAAGCATGCACATTGTAGGGGGTTTCATAATTTAGATGATTGGATTTTGCCATGCTATCTTCAGATACTATTTTATTAGTTTTTATCTCAAGTACATGGAGTTGCATAAACATTGGGTATTTGTTTTCTGAAGAAAGATTGACAGCAGGGCCTAATTTGAGGACTAACTTGTGCCTTGAGGTTAAGGTTACAAGATTGCAACAAGAAACTGAATACTAACACATATCCACGGCCTCCATGGGTATAGTGTTGGATTAACAAAACTAATATGTTCACAAGTTATTTAGAATTACAAAATTTCACAATATGATTCTAGACCAGCAATAGATCAAGGTCAAAGGTTTTTCAGTACTGTGCTGCTAGAATATTATTTGTTTGTCCATACGTAACTGCCATTTTTATAAGGTTAATGGGTTTTTTAATACTGAATGATTGCTGATCTATCGATTTACACACTGATACTGTTTGTGGTTCCATCTACAAAATTACTGATGTTGATCTCATAAAAGTGACAACAGTGAGAGCAGAACTTTCTTGCATAAAAGTTTTTTTTGTGTAGATATGATATCCACGGTGCTATTTCTTTGCATCTGTACTACATTTGCACTTGATCTGGTACAACTAATGTATTCATTCCGAAGCTTATTTTATTTTGTACTTCCTGATTGGCAGGGAATTATCACTATATTTGTCAGTCCTCCGAACACAGGGATCACAAATACTCAATGTACTAGGGAGAAGGCAATAGACTGAATCTGTTCAGTAGGACATTTCCTTTATACTAGTGTCATCCATGTACTGATATTTTGACTAAATCTGTGTAAAATATTTAATATGCATCAGAGAGAGTAGTATTAATTAATCTGTTCAGTATATCCATGTACTAAATCTAGTAGTCGGTTTGTGTTTTCCTGTGTAAGATTATACTCCTTCTTATATAATTGTGTGACGACGTTCATTCTATTTTCTCTTTGCACCTTTCCGTGTACTTTGTGGGGAAGCTGGCGGGTTTAGGTGGGTAGGTGGGTTTAGGTGGGCATGAGCAGGATTAAACAGACATACTTGTCAATCCCTATTAAATTATATAGACACAGGTGGGAAGTCGGTGGGCAGCCGTGGATGTGCCCACCTACAGCCTGACTAGAGCCAGGAGACAATGGCGAGGAGATAAGCCATAAGGAGTGATTGAATCGTGGTGGGTCCTCCTTGTCGTCTCCTTATCCAAAGACGTGGGACACATGTAGGGCTTGTTTGATTCAAAGGAATCTCATAGGAATTTTGAGGGATTTTAATCCTTAGAAAATTTTCCTTTATGAATCGTTTGATTTGTAGGATTAGATCCTTAGGATTTTTTCCATAGGATTGCATTGCACTAAATTTTCATCCATCCAAACCTCTTGTTACAATTCTTTTGTCTTTCTTGTGAATCAAACACTCCTTCAAGAAAAAACCCCGTAGACTCCAAATCATGTAGGATTCAACTGGATAGGACATTTTAATCCTGCAATTTTTCTATTCCCGTGTTTTTCCTATCCTACGAATCAAACGGGCCCGGAGCGTTCTCAACCTAAAGGCTGGTGTGCGCAAGATGCTCGGGTTAAGAGAATCATTTTCCTTATAATTTTTGCCACTTATATATAAGAAAGTACTAGAATTTGTTTTTGGAACGATGAATTGATGCCGCTAGAATTGGAAAAGAAATATCAGGTGAAAAAGGAAGCCAAGTCAAATTATGTTTCAAAGTTTCTAAAATAATAATACTGTATCGTGGAAAGCTAATATTCAACGAACATGCAAGATATCAAGTTTAACGGATTCATTTGTGAAGTAAGAAAAACAAAATTCTGCGAAGAAAAATAGTGACAACTAGTGGGACATCAATATTCATGCATAATCTGTATTTCCTTAAATGAGTTGAACATCAAATTGTATATGTTCATAAGAACACTGTCAGGACTAACACATACACTCGGCGATAATCATGGACCAAAGGAAAGGAGTGCGAATGTCCATATGGTCAAGGGAAAGTCATAGTGATATTTCACAAATGTTCTTTGAGAAAAATTAATGCACAAAATTTATTATAGTTTTTTCAAAAAGAAAGGTCAAATATTTCGGTCTCTCCGCACCCAAGATGCACACGAGCATGATTTTATAGTAAAGAAGATGCAAGGTAGAGAGGTAAAAACATCAATAACAAAGTACATACAATGGACAACCATTTGAGAACATGACAAGATATTTGCACATACTACGTAACACCGAGATAGTAATCTGTCAACCTGGACTTGACAGTTTCAGTCAGCTATGCGGCCTGAGATCAGGGAACCTACCCAATTCAAGCTGAGGTTGGTGCACTCCACTAGGCCAGGACCTTGGGCGCTGTAACCTTATCTACCAGGACGAGGACAAGAATAACAATAACTTTGACCGGCGGATGATGGGTAGGTTCCGGCGTTTCCTAAATGTTCGTGAACTCAAGGAGGTTTACTTGCATGGACCCCGCTACACATGGTCGAACGAGAGAGAACGACCCACTCTCGAGCAGCTTGACAGGGTGTTTGTTACGGTAGGGTGGGAGGAGTTGCACAACTTCCGTGCTCGGAGGTGTCTTGCGACTGTGATCGCAGATCACTGCCCCCTAGTCCTCGACTGCACTACGCAGACGGTTGGGCGGAGGCGCTTCCAATTCGAGCGCTTCTAGATGAAGCTTGAGGGCTTTGGTGGGGTGGTTCAGGCTGCCTAGGATGTTATTGGTGGCGACCCGGATCCCTTCGGAAGGCTCACAGCCAAACTGAAGTGCACGGCGCGCCAACTGATGAGCTGGAGTGATAAGAAGGTGGGATGTATTAAGTTGCAGCTGATGATAACCCGTGAGGTG
Source organism: Avena sativa (assembly GCA_916181665.1). Classification (NCBI taxonomy): domain Eukaryota; kingdom Viridiplantae; phylum Streptophyta; class Magnoliopsida; order Poales; family Poaceae; genus Avena; species Avena sativa. The sequence goes on along the minus strand of OV702288.1, from coordinate 616,984,379 downwards.
GTGCTGCGGCTTGATATGGCCATGGAGTCCAGGCAGCTCTCCCCAGATAAGCGCCGCCTACGGGCACTCCTAAAACGCTCCTACCCCGGGTTGGCATCGCTCGAGCACACGATGGCGCGCCAGCGGGCCAAGATCGCCTGGCTGAGCGAGGGTGACACAAACACCGCCTTCTTCCACCAGCACGTGTCGTATAGGAGGCGGAAGAACGCGATCCATAGCCAGTTGGTGGATGGCTCGGTCGTCTCGGACAACACTTCCATGGTCGAAGCCTCCTATAACCACTTCCAAGACCTCCTGGGCACTTCTACACACCGCGAGTTCTCGCTTGACCTGGATTTCCTAGGCCTGCACACCGAAGACCTGGCGGAGCTGGAGGCCCCATTCAGCGAGGAAGAGGTTTGGGACGTGGTCTGGCGACTCCATCACGGGAAGGCGCCAGGACCTGATGGCTTCACAGCCGAATTCCTGCAGAGCTGTTGGCCCACGGTAAAGGGTGATTTCATGGCGGCTTTCGCGAAGCTGTTGACGATGTGCGGTCGTGGCTTCTAGGGCCTCAACCAGGCGTTGTTGATTCTGTTGCCAAAACGCCCGGATGCAACGGCTCTGGGCGACTACCGCCCATCAGCCTGATACACATTTTCACAAAGCTGGTGGCAAAGATCTTGGCGACAAGGCTATCCCCTAGGATGGATTCGCTGGTGGATCGCAATCAATGCGCCTTCATCCGGAAGCGTAGCATCCACGACAACTTTATGCTGGTGCAGCAGATGGCGAGGTTCCTACACCGGATGAAGGAACAAAGGGTGATGCTTAAGCTGGACATTGCCAAGGCGTTCGACTCCGTGTCCTAGGGCTCCTCTTCCAGGTTATGCGGGGGGTGGGCTTTGGGCCAAGGTTCTGCGAGCTGGTGGCGATTTTTCTTTCCACCGCTAGCACTAGGGTGTTGCTCAATGGCGAGCCGGGCCCCCCATCTGGCACCGGAGGGGGATGAGACAGGGGGATCCCTTGTCACCGACGTTGTTCGTGCTAATCATGAACACGCTAAGTAAAGCTCTGGAAAAGGCCATCGAGCTAGGGGTGCTTAAGAGGTTGGCCCGCCAAGAGCTGATGACCTCGGTCTCGCTATACGCGGATGATGTGGTGATATTTTGTCACCTGGATGAGCCAGATCTGTGTGCCATTCGTGGCATTCTCGAGGTCTTTGGACATGCCTCGGGACTGCGCACCATCTTCGCCAAATGCTCGGTATCCCCGATCACTTGTACGGAGGATATGGCCAATGGCGCGGCGGCGACTATGGGTTGCCAGGTTGCACCCTACCCCGTTAAGTACCTAGGTATCCCCCTGGCGGTTCGGAGGCTGCCCGCAGAGGCGTTCCAACCGGTGGTTGACCGTATCGGGGACAAGTTGCCGACCTGGGAGGCATATATGATGCCAAAGGCGAGGCGACTTACTCTGATCGGGTCGGTGCTCACTGCAATCCTGTTACACCAGCTGATGGTGCTTGATACATTGCAAATGTATCTATAATTTTTGATGTTCCATGCTTGGTTTTATCTACTTTCTTGTGTTTTGTCCACACTTTGGAGTACTTTTCATATGATTTCTTGGACTAACCTATTAACAAGATGCCACGGTGCCAGTTGCCTGTTTTCTGCTATTTTTGGTTCAAGGAAAGTCAGAAAATGAATATTCTCATAATTGGACGGGACAAAAGCCAAAGTTCCTATTTTACCGGAAGACTCACGGAGCCAGAATACGAGACGGAGGAGGGCCAGGGCCTGGCCACACCCCCTAGGCGCGGGTACCCCTTGGCCGCGCCAGGGCATGGTGTGGGCCCCCTAGCCAGCCACCGACCTTGCCCCTTCGCCTATATAATCCTCCCGAGGCAAAAACCCTAGATAATCAAGCCTCTAGCCATGAAAAGTTCCGCAGTGCTGCCGCCACCGAAGGGGAGATTCGAGGGACAGAAAGTCTCTATTCCGGCACCCTGCCGGGACGGGGAAGTGCCCCCGGAGCCATCTCCATCGATCTCTACCACCATCTCCATCACCATTGCTGATTCCCATGATGAGGAGGGAGTAGTTATGTGTTCATCTCTCTCTCTATGCATGATCTTATTGAGATCATGAGATTTGTAATCAAGTAGATCTACCTTGCTACTCAAGTGCTTTAATAGATCTCTGCTCTCCCCATGTGTGTGAAAGTGACAGCGTGCACACCATGGTGGCACTTAGGCTAGAGATTACAAATACTTGTTATGAGTTATATTTGGAGTTGGATGTCTTTATGAAATTGTGGTGTTTGTTGGAACCATCTAGTGCTCAAGGTGACAGTCTAGGGTTTTCTAGATGGGAAACATGAACTTTGAGGTGTGTTGTTATAGCCCTACCATCGATTAGAGTGTCCAACCGGAGAGTAGTTAAGAGTAGTATCATAAAGAGAAGATATTTATATGAGAGTGTTCACTAGTGAAAGTATGATCCCTAGGCCTTGTTTCTAAGCACTGAAACACCATTTGCTATTAGATCTATTACATGTTTGCTTGCTTCTATCTTTATTTTAGTTTGCCTTTAGTCTCCCACATGCCAGCAAGCTATTTTCTGGCACCGTTACCACTTATAATTATCCATACCACTTGTATTTCACTATCTCTTCGCCGAACTAGTGCACCTATACACCTGACAAGTGTATTGGGTGTGTTGGGGACACAAGAGACTTCTTGTATCTTGATTGCAGGGTTGCTTGAGAGGGATACCTTTGACCACTTCCTCCCTAAGTTCGATAAACCTTGGGTGATCCACTTAAGGGAAAACTTGCTGCTGTTCTACAAACATTTGCACTTGGAGGCCCAACAACTGTCTACAAGAATAGAAATGATAGACATCAAGCTATTTTCTGGCGCCGTTGCTGGATAGGTAAGGTAAAAGGTACTCACATCCTCCGGTGTGAGTGCTCGAAGTTATTTCCTTTAGATTCTGCAATTATATCTTTTTGTTTCTTGTTTTTATTTTTACTAGTTAGGCTTAATGGAAAACAACAACAAAATTAGAGAGCTTTATAGTATTTATCTTGAGTTAGGACATGAAGTGTTTGAAGAGAAAATTAAAAAACCTATGGAACTTTATTTGCATGCTAATAGCAATGTTGTTAGTATGAATTCTTTGGACACAATTATTGCTAATGCTATGGAAAAGTCTAAGCTTGGGGAAGCTAGTTTTTATGAAAATGATCTTTTTAGTCCCCCATCTTTAGAGGAGAAAATTTGCTTTGATGATACTATACCTCCAATATATGATGATTACAATGATGAATATGATATTTTTAGTCCACCTACTATTGAGGAGGAAATTAATTATAATTATAATATGCCTCCTATATTTGATGATTATGGTGACGAGAATGATAATGATAGCTATTTTGTTGAATTTGCTCCCACTACGATTAATAAGAATGACTATGTTTATGTCGAGAGTATTAATTCTTTTATGCATGTGGCTCATGATAAGAATGTTTCATATGATAGTTATATTGTTAATTTTATTCATGATGCTACTGAAAGTTATTCTAAGAGAGGGAAACATGGTTTTATGCATCTCAATAATATTAAGTTTCCCCTCTTTATGTTGAAAGTCTTGAAATTCCACTTGTTTTGCTTTACTATACTTGTTGCTTTGTGCTTTCATGACTTGTTTATTTACAATATTCCTATGCATAGGAAGTGGGTTAGACTTAAATGTTCTTTGAATTTGCTTCTTGATGCTCTCTTTTACTTCAATTCATATTTCTTATGTGAGCATCTTCTCAAACTATCATGCCTAACTTAAAGGCGTTAAAGAAAAGTACTTATTGGGAGATAACCCAAAAGTTTTAGTTGAGTCTTGGAAGTTATTACTTCTGTAATAATTGCTCCTTATCCTTTTTATTTGTTTTTTGTGCCAAGAGTAACCTCTAATGAGAGAGAAGTAATGGTTGGGAAAGTTGCTGTCCTGAAACAGATTTCCGTGCTTCACCGTAAAAAGTCGTGTAAAATCTCTGTATGTCCTTTTGAGGCGTCAATTTTTGTGCTTCTACCCCCAGGTTGTTATCTAACTTTTGTTAGTTCAACACTTTTCTATTTGAGCAACAGAAGGTCTTCAAAAAAAATTAGTGTAATACAAGTGGTATGGATAATTATAAGTGGTATGAAAAAATTAGTGTATTGGGTGTGTTGGGGACACAAGAGACTTCTTGTATCTTGATTGCAGGGTTGCTTGAGAGGGATACCTTTGACCACTTCCTCCCTGAGTTTGATAAACCTTGGGTGATCCACTTAAGGGAAAACTTGCTGCTGTTCTACAAACCTCTGCACTTGGAGGCCCAACAACTGTCTACAAGAATAGAAGTGTGTAGACATCAGTGCTCTCCCTCAACAAGAGAGCCCTTAAATAGGTGAATAAGATACTGCCAACTTTCTCTGGGTGGGGAGGAAAGACGCCGAGGGTGGTTACTGCCATGTCAACTGGGCCAGAGTCAGTAGGCCCCTGTGCTTCGGTGGACTGGGTGTACTAGACCTCGCACGTACGGTCATCATCCTCAGGCCCCGTTGGATGTGGAGGATGTACACAGACCCGCTGCGACCATGTTGCAGGTTGTACATGCATTTCTCCCAGAAAGAGTGGTAGATCTTCTTTGCCTCAACCTCAATGGTGCTAGGGGACGGATCTTCCGCGCTATTCTAGGAGGACAGGTGGTTGGATGGGAGGTCCATAGGGGAGATAGCGCCGGATTTACTAGCGCTAATCCCTAGACGAACTAGGTCACTAATACATTGCAAATGTATCTATAATTTTTGATGTTCCATGCTTGGTTTTATCCACTTTCTTGTGTTTTGTTCTAACTTTGGAGTGCTTTTCATATGATTTCTTGGACTAACCTATTAATAAGAGCCACAGTGCCAGCTGCCTGTTTTCTGCTGTTTTTGGTTCCAGGAAAGTCAGAAAATGAATATTCTCGGAATTGGACGGGACAAAAGCCAGAGTGCCTATTTTTCCAAAAGTCATCAGATGCCAGAATACGAGACGGAGAGGGGCCAGGGGGCCACCACACCACCTGGCCACGCGGCCCAGCCTGGCTCGCGCCAGGGGGTGGTGAGGCCAGCCCTAGCACCCCCTCGGCCTCCCCTTCCGACTATAAGATGCCCTCGGGACGTAAACCCTAAGTGCCCGATCAAAAATCCACGAAAGAGTCTGTAGCCGCCGCAATCTCCATCCCTTGATCGGGAGGGATCTGAAGCTCTTCCTGGCACCCTGCCGGAGAGGGGGATTCACCCTGGAGGCCTTCTTCATCACCATGCAAGCCTCCGGTGTGATGCGTGAGTAGTTCATCCTTGGACTACAGATCCATGTTGTAGCTAGATGGCTGGTTCTCCTCCTTTGTGCTTTCATGTTTAGATCTTGTGAGCTCCGTTCATGATCAAGATCATCTATTTGTAATTCTACATGTTGTGTTTGCGGGGATCAGATGGATATTGAGATGCTATTTTAGATTGATTATTGATTCTATCATGTCTTTGTTATTTGTGATCTTGCATGCTTTCCGTTGTTAGTAGCTATCTTGGCCAAGTAGATGCTAGCAACTCCAAGAGTTAGTATTTATTCTCGATAGTGGGTTCATGCCTCTGGTAATCTGGGGAAGTGATAGAAATCTCTAATGTACTAGATGTGCTGTTGCTACTAGGGAGAAAACAACAATCCTTTGTTCATAGAACAATCGTATTGTTTACTTTACACGTAGTTCGTAAAGCAATAATCTGTTGCTTGCAACTTAATACTGGAGGGGGTTCGGATGATAACCTGAAGGTGGATTATTAGTCATAGATGCAGTTGGATGACGGTCTATGTATAATGTTGTAATGACCAATCAAGTTTCAAAGGAGTCAAGATGATTAGTATATGCATGTATTGCTTTCTCGATGTTTGTCAATTGCCCCGCTGTAATTTGTTCACCCAGCATGTTATCTATCTTAAGGAGAGCCACCTCTAGTTAACTATGGATCCCGGTCCTTGTCTTTTATATACAATCTATAAACTTTTACTGCTTTGTGTTTACTTTCTGCAAACTTTTACTTCTTTCCATTCGATACGTTTAATCCTCTTTTTTCAGCAAAACATGGTGAGATTGACAACCTCATCGCAAGTTGGGGACAAAGTTCTGTGGTTGTGTTGTGTAGGTCTCCACGTTGCTACTAGCACCGGTAGTGCGCCCTGCCAAAGCTCAGCTAGTAGCACCTTTGGGGTGTTTCCTTGCTCCTACTGGTTCGATTAAACCTTGGTTTCATAACTGAGGGAAACTTGCTGCTGTGCTCATCATACCTTCCTCTTGGGGTTCCCAACGAGCTCTACATCAACACCGCACCAGCACTTTTCTGGGCGCCATACGCAGAGCCATCAAAGCATTTATCTAGCGCCATTACCGGGGAGTCAAGGACATCTTCACAAGGGGAGTCCCTCATAACCAATCTCTTTACTTTGTTATTTTTGTTTTGCTTAGTTTCTTTTTTCTTTGTGTGCTTGTTTCTTTATCAAAAACACACAAAAATTAGTTCTACTAGTTTGCTTTCTTATTTGAAAACCCAAAAAAAAATGACTACTCTTGAAAACACTAAGTTGTGTGACTTCACTAGCACCAACAACAATGATTTTATGAGCACTCCTATTGCTCCACCTATGCCTGAAGATACTTTCTTTGAGATAAAACCTGCTTTGCTCAATCTTGTTATGAGAGAACAATTTTCTGGTATTGGTAATGAAGATGCTGCTTCCCATCTAAATAACTTTGTTGAACTTTGTGAGATGCAAAAGCATAGGGATGTAGATGGTGATATTATTAAGCTGAAATTATTTCCTTTCTCTTTGAGAGGAAAAGCTAAAGAATGGTTGAATTCCTTAACTAGGAATAGTATTGATTCTTGGACTAAGTGCAAAGATGCTTTTATTAGAAAATACTATCCTCCTGCTAAGATTATATCCATGAGAAGTGAAATAATGAAGTTTAAACAACTTGATAATGAGCATGTTGCTCAAGCTTGGGAAAGAATGAAATCTTTGGTAAAGAATTGTCCCACTCATGGACTGACTGCTTGATGATCATCCAAACTTTTTATGCAGGATTGAACTATTCTTCAAGGAACCTATTGGATTCTGCTGCTAGAGGTACCTTTATGACCATCACTTTGGGAGCTGGAACAAAACTTCTGGACAATATGATGGTTAATTATTCTGAATGGCATACTGAGAGAGCTCCACAAGGTAGGAAGGTAAATTCTATTGAGGAAACTTCCTCCTTGAGTGATAAGATTGATATTATTATGTCTATGCTTGTTAATGGGAGAGCCCATATTGATCCAAATAATGTTCCTTTGGCTTCTTTGGTTGCTCAAGAAGAGCAAGTTGATGTGAACTTCATAAGAAACAACAGCTTTGGCAATAATGCTTATACGAGTAATTTTGGTAACAACAATTATAAGCCATGTCCTCCCAACAATGGCAATGCTTATGGAAATTCTTACAACAATAATAAGAGTGCTCCCTCTGAACTTGAAGTTATGCTTAAGGACTTTATTAGTAAACAAACTGCTTTCAATAAAACCATTGAGGAAAAACTCTCTAATGTTGAAAAAAATATAGCATCTTTGGTTGAAGCTCAATCTTCTTTGAATAAAATGGCTGCTAAACCTGAAACTAATGATAATCCCTTTGCAGCTACTAATGCTATACAAGTAAGAATTGATGAAAATGTTAGACTATTAGCTGAATTACATGCTAAGTGGGAAAGAGAAGATGGAATTGCTAGAAACATTAGTGTTTCTACTATCACCACCACTAGTGTTAAGGCTAGTAATAGTTCTACTACTCTAGATGATAAGTACGATTTTGATCTTGATGGATGCAATATCTCTGAAGTTTTTAAGTTCCTACAAAATCTTACTAAAAGTCCTAATGCTAGTTCTATGAACATGGCTTTTACAAAACACATTACTGATGCTCTCATAAAGATTAAATAAGAAAAGATGAAACATAAAGCTTCTATTCCTATTAAACAAGAAGATGGTTGGGAACCCATCATTAATATGAAAGTGAATGACTTTGATTTCAAAGCTTCATGTGATCTTGATAGTAGTGTTTCTATTATGCCTAGAAGGATTTATGATATGCTTGATTTGCCTCCTCTTGAAGATTGTTATTTGAATGTCCCACTTGATGATAATGCTAAAAAGAAAATCATGGGGAGTCTTAATGATGTTCTTATTATGGTTAACAATGCCTATGTCCCTGTTGATTTCTATGTTTTGGATGTTGAATACAATGCTTCTTGTCCTATTACTTTGGGAAGACCTTTTTTTATAACTGTTGGCGCCATCATTGATATGAAAGAAGGCACCATTAAATACCAACTCCCACTCAAGAAAGGTATAGAACACTTCCCTAAAAATAGAGAAAAGATTTATTTTGCTTCTCCTATGAAAACAAAATTTGGTTTTAATGCTTCTTCATTTGAGAACACTTGATTCTTTCTTTGCTTCTTATGCCTAACTTAAAGGCGTTAAAGAAAAGTACTTATTGGGAGATAAACCAAAAGTTTTAGATGATTCTTGGAAGTTATTACTTCAGTAATAACCGCTTCTTATCCTTTTTATTTGCTTTTTGTGCCAAGAATAACCTCTAATGAGAGAGAAGTAATGATTGGGAAAGTTGATGTCTCGAAATAGATTTCTGTGCTTCACCGTAAAAATTTGTGTAAAATCTCTGAACGTCTTTTTGAGGCGTGAATTTTTGTGCTTCGGCCCCAGGTTGTTATCTAACTTTCGTTAGTGCAACACTTTTTGATTTAAGCAACAGAAGGTCTTCGAAAAAATTCGTCTTTACCTGCTGGTCCGTTTTGACATATTTCTGCCATTTTCTGCATTTTCTTCTTGTTGGTTCCTTTTTGAGTTATTTTGGGGAATTGAGATTTTTGAGGGAAGTACTACAGTAGCTAGTGTTATAATGGAAGTTTATTTGGTGTTAGAACTGAACCTTAAGACCTTTTATCTTGAGTGCACTAATGTTGCTAATAAAGATTGTGTGAAGTTTTGTATGAAGGAAAAATTTCAGGTGTATGGAAAGAATGAGTAATGAGATCAAGGATGGACTAAAGCTCAAGCTTGGGGATGCCACACGTGTCACCCTAAGAAATATCCAAGAAGTACAAGTGTCACAGCTTGGGGATGCCCAAGGCATCCCCTTCTTCATCAATTAAAACCCCAGGTTTCTTCCAAACGCTTCACTTTTATTGTTTCATGCACAATTGTGTTGTTCTTGGAGCGTCTTCTTTTTTGTTTTCGTATTGGTTTTTTGTTTGCTTAGTTTTCTGAATAAATTGGTTGGACGCCCTCTTTCATACTTTAGTTTGCAAATAGTTTGGTTTGGTTTGGAAAAGAGTAGGAAAGTTCATGCTTATGTGGTAAAAAGAGCTCATTTTTTACTGTGGCCTATGCTCTGTCATGCCATGCTTGATATTGTTTTGGCTTTACGCTTAGTATTCTTTGCTATAGCATGACTTGTTATAAACAACTGAGATTGCTTAATGTGCCTTGGATGAATCATGCGTTGTTTTAGCATATTAAAGCATAGTATAGTGGTATTCTCCTTTGATGCTTTATTTGGGTTGACTTGGCACATGCTCACACCATGTTATGACTATCTCAAGTCACCATAGCCTTTATGATCATTTAGTTTTTAACTTGTAGTATCACTTTATGCTTTGATCAATGATGTTTTGTCGCTCTGCATGATTATGGCCATTATTGCTCTCTTAGTTTGTCGCTCCCAGTCTTTTGCTAGCCTCCACAACCAAGTATGAGTTCCACTCATGCATCCAACTCCCTAAACCAAGTTATTCCAAAGAGTCCACCATACCTACCTATTAGCTTATGCTATTCCAAGTATATTCATGCTTTTGTTTACCTTCCGAATTAAACTTGTTATGAGAAAACTAGTGATTAAAGCTCTCACGAACTTGATGGCACACTTTACTTTATTTGCCCTTAATAAACTTGAACCATTGTGTCTTCTATGTTGTATATGCTTGCACTTATTTGTTGGGAATTAGCAGAACCATGCTTTCATGGGGAACGCTTTCAACATTGTACTTGGTACTTGTACCTAGTTGATATCATGCTCTTTTGTATATGGATGTCGTTAGTGTGAAATGAAAGGGGAGCTTATAAGTCCATGGAGTTATGTATATGTGTTAGAGAAACACCTGGGCCGCTGGTCTAATCCATGCTGACATGGTGGAAACCTGCAGCGTAACCATAATGAGCTGTCTATGAAGCATTCTTCTTATAAAAAAAAGAGTCCTATATTGATAAAAAAAAGAGAAAAGAGAAAAGAAAGAGAGATACTATGAAAAGAGGAAAGAGAGAAAAAAGCACCATATTCCCATGGTAAATAAGAAGAATGCTGAGATGCTCGTTGTCTGCTTGCCTTGTCATTTTGATATGGGGATTCTTCCGTATCATCGGGCAAGGGGTACCCCGTTGGCGGTTCTCTATGATACACATGTACTTACAATGACAAGAACTTACCGGTGACTAAACTTGAGTAGCACGAGGAGCGGCCCTCGTATACAAGGGACATGAGATTTCTGACTTATACTTCGTCAAGCATGTACCCCATAGTTTGTTCACTTTAACCTTAATCACTTTAAGATGCTTATGATAGGGGCAATGAGAGCTGAAAGCTATAAGTACCATAATTTTTGGAAGCTCTTTATGAGACTTGAATCCCTACTTCCTTCTATAAAGGCCTTTCTTCCACCATTATATTGAGTCTCCACCTTCTATCTTTATGCACCTACTTTGAGAGCATAGTGGCCATTCTTAGTTCTATGTGCATTGTCCCTAGACTAGTTGATTGATGCATAAGTTGTTATTGCTTGTTTTAAACTATTGTATCTAGTCACTCTTATGAACTTTGAAGGTGTCCTATGCATTTATATTTGCTACTCTATGAGGGACAAGGTGAATACTATTATGCTATGTTTTCTTTATGTGAAACAAACAAACGTCTTGCAAAGCATTGTTATTCATGAATCTTTTGTTTGTACCTTTTCATGTTTGCATCATAGTTTCTTTGCTTATTGCTAGAACTTTGTCTTTCATGTTATGATTGAAGTACTTTGATCCCAGCTTTGAATGTTTTACAAATACTTTGATCAAGTCTTTGATGGTGCATGTCACCTCAAAAATTATTCTTTATTTTTATCACTTACCTACTCAAGGACGAGCAGGAGTTAAGCCTGGGGATGTTGATACATTGCAAATGTATCTATAATTTTTGATGTTCCATGCTTGGTTTTATCCACTTTCTTGTGTTTTGTTCCAACTTTGGAGTGCTTTTCATATGATTTCTTGGACTAACCTATAAACAAGAGCCACAGTGCCAGCTGCCTGTTTTCTGCTGTTTTTGGTTCCAGGAAAGTCAGAAAATGAATATTCTCGGAATTGGACGGGACAAAAGCCAAAGTGCCTATTTTTCCGGAAGTCATCAGATGCCAGAATACGAGACGGAGAGGGGCCAGGGGGCCACCACACCACCAAGCCGCGTGGCCTAGCCTGACCCACGCCAGGGGGTGGTGAGGCTAGCCCTAGAACCCCCTCGGCCTCCCCTTCCGACTATAAGATGCCGTCGGGACGTAAACCCTAAGTACCCGATCAAAAATCCACGAAAGAGTCTGTAGCCACCGCCATCTCCATCCCTAGATCGGGAGGGATCTAAATCTCTTCTCGGCACCCTGTCGGAGAGGGGAATTCACCCTGGAGGCCTTCTTCATCACCATGCAAGCCTCCGGTATGATGCGTGAGTAGTTCATCCTTGGACTACAGATCCATGTAGTAGCTAGATGGCTGGCTCTCCTCCTTTATTTGCTCTATGTCACGACATCGAAATTTTGCTATATTTTCCTCCCAAATCTGATCAAAATGTTTTTCATTAAAACCCCCACTTCCTGCATGTGAATTCAAGATACAAGGTACACCAGACAATCATTAGTCTAAAAAAAAGTCAAGTTCGTTTCACCTTCTGCAATGCTCGCAATAAAAATCTCCCTCATAGGTGGTAAAATTGCAGGTTGACCACGCTGCAAAATTCAAGGTAAGGAGCATGAGAAATAAACTGCAAATTTCGATAAAACTATAAATAAGAAATACTCCCTCCATTCACTAATATAAGACATTCTAGCTGTTTTCTAAAACACATGTATGTAGACATGTTTTAGCGTATATGTTTACTCATTTTAGAGTGTATCTAGTCTAGTTTAAAATATCTAAAAGGTCTTACATTAGTGTACGGAGGGAGTAGAAAACTTCTAGACCTGAAAATGCTTGATGACAAGTAAGCAAAGTGTATAGGAGCTCAGGGTTCCATTTTTTGCATCGTTAATGTTTTGAGCTTTTGCCCACTCCTTGACCCGCAAAGGAAATATGGTGCTGAGCCTTGGGCTTAACTGAAAAATTGTGGAAACATAAACTCACTCTTGGTTACACAGATCTTACCAATAGAACCATATCACCAAATCGCTCATCTATAGTACTGATCCAGTACAGTACTCTGGATTTAATTCGACCAGAGTAGTTATCGATGGTTATATCACAGGAAATGCCATAGTGGTTGCTCACATACTGAAGAACTGGAACTCTTGCGGAAAGAATTAACCGTACAACTCTAGAAACACCTGAATAAAGTATGAAAACAAAATTCGAAAGAGAACTTTATGCAAAAAATTATCTCACAAAATCTAAATGAGCACAGCTGCACAACAACAAAGGGTATCGAATTCAATGAAGCAAGAGTGGAACATGATTGTCTGAAGCAACCAAGAACAAACATTATACCTCCGAATAGATCTATAAAACTTACTCCCTAGTAGTTTGCTAAAACATCTTATATTACTGAACGGATGAAATATACATTAGAGTATAGACCTTTCATTCTGGTCGCAGCTGCATGGACCTAAAAAGAATTTACCTTTTTTTTTTCTAGAGCTCTCCCTAGTTTTATCAAGGCCTTTTTCTTCTTGTTGTTGCTAGTAGTGAAGCCTGGCGATTGTGGTTTGTGTTCTCTGAAAACAAGACTTTCCCTCCTCGTCGCTCCCGTGGGCGACGGGAGGGTCCCCTAGCCGTCGCCTCTAGGACCTCTCCTCCACCCCCCTCCCTCCCCTCGCCGCCGCCGGAGGGCGTCGCCGGCCGAAGGCCGGGCGCTGGCGGTGGCGGGGCCTCATCTCCCCCTCGCGCGGGGCTCGGGGCGCGGGCCTGTACCAGGATTTATGGAGAAGCTTCCTTTCAAGCCTCTCCCTCCTAAAGAGAAGAAGAAAAAGAAGAAAAGGAGGAGTAAAAGGAGAGAGGAAACAGTATTCTCCCCTAAGCATGTTGCTCGTATTATAGTTTTGTATGAATCTAAACTCGATGATGTTCCTATGCCTATTACCTATAGTAGTGATCATGATTGGGAAAAGCACACTACTTTTGATATTGAAAATCTCTTTGGTATCAATTCTGAAAATGATGATATTAATAATTGTTATACTATTAGTGTTATCCAGGTTCCTTCTAATGATGATATGTTTACAAATGAACACACTTTTGAAGATAACTATTCTATTGCTTATGATGATACTATACCTCCAATATATGATGATTACAATAATGAATATGATATTTTCAGTCCACCTACTATTGAGGAGAAACTTAATTATGATTACAATATGCCTTGTATATTTGATTATTATGGTGATGAGAATAATAATGATAGCTATTTTGTTGAATTTGCTCCCACTACAATTAATAAGAATGACTATGTTTATGTGGGAAGTATTAATTCTTTTATGCATGTGGCTCATGATAAGAATGTTTTATGTGATAGTTATATTGTTAATTTTATTCATGATGCTACTGAAAGTTATTATGAGAGAGGGAAACATGGTTTTATGTATCTCAACAATATTAAGTTTCCCCTCTTTATGTTGAAAGTCTTGAAGTTGCACTTGTTTTGCTTTACTATGCTTGTTGCTTTGTGCTTTCATGACTTGTTTCTTTACAAGATTCCTATGCATAGGAAGTGGGTTAGACTTAAATGTGCTTTGAATTTGCTTCTTGATGCTCTCTTTTACTTCAATTCATATTTATTATGTGAGCATCTTCTCATACTATCATGCATAACTTAAAGGCGTTAAAGAAAAGTACTTATTGGGAGATAACCCAAAAGTTTTAGTTGAGTCTTGGAAGTTATTACTTTTGTAATAACCTCTCCTTATCCTTTTTGTTTGATTTTTTTGCCAAGAATAACCTCTAATGAGAGGGAAGTAAGATCTGGGAAAGTTGTTGTCCCGAAACAGATTTTTGTGCTTCGCTATAAAAATTCATGAAAAATCTCTGTACGTCGGTTTGAGCTGTAAAATTTTGTGCTTCTGCCCCAGGTTGTTATACAACTTTCGTTAGGTTAACAATTTTCTATTTGAGCAACATAAAGTCTTCGAAAAAATCGGTTTTTACCTGCTAGTATGTTTTGACAGATTTCTGCCATTATTTGCATTTGCCTCTTAATCTCTTTCTCTTTGAGTTCTCTTTGATCATTTGAACTTTTTAGAGGAAGTGATACAGTAGTTGTGTTTTAATGGAAGTTTTACTTGTGTTGGAACTGAAACAAAAGACTTATTATCTTGAGTACACTAATGTTGCTAATGAAGATTGTGTGAAGTTTTGTATGAAGGAAAAATTTCAGGTGTAAGGGAAGAATGATGTAATGAGATGAAGAATGGACAAAAGCTCAAGCTTGGGGATGCCACCCCGTGTCATCCCAAGAAATATTCAAGAAGTACAAGCGTCAAAGCTTGGGGATGCCCAAGGCATCACCTTCTTCATCAATAAAAATCTCAGGTCATTCTAGACACTTCATTTTTATTATTTCATGCATTGTTGTGTTGTTCTTGGAGCATCTTTGTTTTTGTTTTTAGTTTTCTTTTGCTTGGTTTGTTGCAATAAGTTGGTTGGATCCCAGCACTTCTTTTGGAGAGAGACACACTCCATTTTCATTGCCTAGAACACTCTAGTTTTCATTCTTATTGTTTTGTGAGTGTTCTCTTTTACTATCACTGTGTTTAGCCTTAGTTTTCTTGTGATTTCAGCTTAGAACTTTTTAGTTCTTCTTTGTGGATTTGTGAGACAAGCTCACTGATCTTTATTTATTAATATCTTTGTGAGTTGTTTCAAATAAGTCGATTGGTGTTGAAAAATATTAGGAAAGTTCATGCTTAAGTGGTATAAAAGGAGCTTGTTTTTGACTGTGGCCTAGACTTTATCATGTCATGCTTGATATTGTTTTGGCTTTATGCTTAGTGATTATTGCTGTAGCATGACTTGTTATAAAACAATTGAGATTGCTTAATGTGCCTTGAAAGAATCATGCGTTGTTTTAGCATATTAAAGCATAATATTGTGGTATTCTCCTTTGATGCTTTATTTGGGTTGACTTGGCGCATGCTCACACCATGTTAAGACTATACCAAGTCACCATAGCTTCTATGATCATTTAGTTTTCGACTTGTAATATCACTTTATGCTTTATTTAATGATGTTTTGTTGCTTTGCATGATTATGTCCATTATTTCTCTCTTAGTTGGTCGCTTCCAGTCTTTTGCTAGCCTCCATAACCAAGTATGAGTTCCACTCATGCATCCAACTCCTAAAACCAAGTTATTCCAAAGAGTCCACCATACCTACCTATTAGCATTTTCTATTCCAAGTATATTCATGTTTTTATCTACCTTCCGAATTAAACTTGTTATGAGAAAACTAGTGATTAAAGCTCTCACGAACTTGATGGCACACTTTACTTTTCTTGCCCTTAATAAACTTGAACCATTGTGTCGTCTATGTTGTATATGCTAGCAGAACCATGTTGTCATGGGGAACGCTTTCAACATTGCACTTGTACTTTGTACCTAGTTGATATCATGCTCGTTTGTCTATGGATGTCGTCGGTGTGAAATGAAAGGGGAGCTTGTAAGTCCATGGAGTTATGTATGTGTGTTAGAGAAATGCTTGGGTCGCCGGTCTAATCCATGCCTAATCATGGTGGAAACCTGCAGCGTAACCATAATGAGCTGTCTATGAAACATTCTTCTTATAAAAAAGAGTCAGATATTGAGAAAAAGAGAAAAAGAAAAAAAGAAATATGAGAAAAGAGGAAAGAGAGAAAAAAGCACCATTTTCCCATGGCAAATAAGAAGATTGCTGAGATGCTCGTTGTCTGCTTGCCTTGTCATTTTGATATGGGGATTCTTCCGTATCATCGGGCAAGGGGTACCTCGTTGACGGTTCTCTATGATACACATGTACTTACTATGACAAGAACTTATCGGTAACTAAACTTGAGTAGCATGAGGAGCGACCCTCGTATTCAAGGGACATGAGATTTCAAACTTATACTTTGTCAAGCATATACTCCATAGTTTGTTCACTTTAACCTTAATCACTTCAAGATGCTTATGATAGGGGCAATGAGAGCTGAAAGCTAATAAGTACCATAATTTTTGGAAGCTCTTTATGAGACTTGAATCCCTACTTCCTTCTATGAAGGCATTTCTTTTACTTTTATGTTGAGTCTCCATCTTCTATCTTTATGCACCTATTGAGAGAGCATAGTGGCCATTCTTACTTCTATGTGCACTGTCCTAAGACTTGTTGATTGATGCATAATTTTGATATTGCTTGTTCTTAAACTATTTGTATCTAGTCACCCTTATAAACTTTGAAGGTGTCCTATGCATTTATGTTTGCTACTCTATGAGGGACAAGCTGAATGCCGTTATGCTATGTTTTCTTTATGTGAAACAAACAAACATCTTGCAACGCATTGTTATTCATTATCTTTTGTTTGTGCCTTTTCATGTTACAACATAGTTGTTATGTCTTATTGTTAGAACTTTATCTTTCATGCTATGTTGAAGTATTATGATCCCAACTATCCATGTTTTACAAATACTTTGATCAAGTTTATGATGGTGCATGTCACCTCAAAAATTAATCTTTCTTTTTATCATTTACCTACTCGAGGACGAGTAGGAGTTAAGCTTGGGGATGTTGATACGTTGCAAACGTATCTATAATTTTTGATGTTCCATGGTTGATTTATATCTACTTTCTTGTGTTTTGTCCACACTTTGGAGTATTTTTATACACTTTCTGGGACTAACCTATTAACAAGATGCCACAGTGCCAGTTGCCTGTTTTCTGCTGTTTTTGGTTCCAGGAAAGTCAGAAAATCAATATTATCGGAATTGGACCGGACAAAAGCCAAAGTCGATATTTTACCGGAAGACTCACAGAGCCAGAAGACGAGACAGAGAGGGGCCACAGGATGGCCACACCACCCCTTGGTGCGGGCAACCCTAGGCCGCGCCAGGGCATGGTGTGGGCCCCCTGGCCGCCCACCGACCTTGCCTCTTCGCCTATAAGATGCCTCGCGATGCAAAAACCCTAAAGAATCTAGCCTCCAGCCACAAAAAGTTCCACAGTGCTGCCGCCACCGAAGGGGAGATTCGGGGGACATAAATCTCTCTTCCGGCACCCTGCCGGGACAGGGAATTGCCCCCGGAGCCATCTCCATCGATCTCCACCACCATCTCCATCGCCATTGCTGATTCCCATGATGATGAGGGAGTAGTTCTTCATCGAGGCAAAGGGTTCTACCGGTAGCTATGTGTTCATCTCTCTCTATGCATGATCATATTGTGATCATGAGTTTTGTAATCAAGTAGATCTACCTTGCTACTCGAGTGCTTTAATAGATCTCTGCTCTCCCCACGTGCGTGAAGTTGACAGTGTGCACACCGTGTGACACTTAGGCTAGAGATTACAAATACTTGTTATGAGTTATATTTGGAGTTGGATGTCTCTATGAAATTGTGGTGTTTGTTGGAACCATCTAGCGCTCAAGGTGACAGTGTGGGGTTATCTAGATGGGGAAGGCGGACTTTGAGGAGTGCTGTTATAGCCCTACCATGGATTAGAGTATCCAACCGGAGAGTAGTTCAGAGTAGTATCATTAAGATAAGATATTTATATGAGAGTGTTCACTAGCGAAAGTATGATTCCTAGGCCTTGTTTCTAAGCATTGAAACACCGTTTGCAACTAAATATATTACATGTTTGCTTGCTTCCATCTTTATTTCAGATTGCCTTTAGTCTCTTCCTACCCATCAAGCTCTTTTCTGGCACCGTTACCACTTATAATTATCCATACCACTTGTATTTCACTATCTCTTCGCTAAACTAGTGCACCTATACACCTGACAAGTGTATTGGGTGTGTTGGGGACACAAGAGACTTCTTGTATCTTGATTGCAGGGTTGCTTGAGAGGGATAACTTTGACCACTTCCTCCCTGAGTTTGATAAACCTTGGGTAATCCACTTAAGGGAAACTTGCTGCTATTCTACAAATCTCTACACTTGGAGGCCCAACAACTGTCTACAAGAATAGAAGTGTGTAGACATCATACACCGGCTTGAACAAAGCGTGTCTGAAGGATCCGTTTGCTTTGCTTTGCATTGACCAAGCCATTGACTGGACGGCTGGCTTGGAACTTCTGTGTTTTCTCGATGCATACTAAGGATACCACCAAATCAAGATGCGAAAGTCGGACCAATTGGCTACTTTGTTCATCACACCTTATGGCACATACTGCTTTGTCACAATGCTCTTTGGGTTGAAAAACGCTGGTGCTACCTACAAGCGGACGATGCAGCCCTGCCTATTTGACCAAATAGGCCGCAACATACACACTTACATGGACACCATCATGGTGATGTCAAAGAAATCAAACAATCTTATCGCCAACTTGCAGGAAACCTTTTATAATCTTCAGAAGTACAACATGATGCTTAACCCTAAGAAGTGTGTCTTCGGGGTGCCATCCGGCAAATTGTTGGGCTTCATTGTTTCACACCGCAAAATTGAGGTCAACCCGGAGAAGATCAAGGAAATCCTCGACATCAAACGCCCGACATGCTTGAAGGACATACAGAGGCTCATAGGCTGTGTTGCAGTAGTAAGCCGGTTCATCAGCTGACTTGGAGAGAAGGCTATGCTGCTCTGCAAGTTGCTCAAGAAGGCAGACAAATTTGTATGGACAGACGAAGCAGATGCAACACTTCATGAGTTGAAGAGAATACTCTCCTCTGCACCAATACTTGCAGCATCAGAGTCAATGGAGCCTATGTTAGTATACATGGCGGCAACCAACCGAGTTATCAGCATCGTCGTCATGGTGGAGCGCAAGGAGACAACGCACAAGCCCGGAGTTCAGCGACTAGTTTACTATGTAAGCGAGGTCTTGACGAAATCCATGCAGTGTTACCCGTACTACCAGAAGCTAGCTTATGGAGTTTTCCTTGCTTCACACAAGCTAAGGCATTATTTCCAGGAGCACCCCATCACAGTGGTGAGTAAAGCTCTGTTGTTCGACATTATCCATAACAACGACGCTACAGGAAGAGTGGCAAAGTGGGGCATTGAACTTGCCACCTTTGAAATCACCTACAAGAGACGTGCCACTATAAAATCTCAAGCATTGGTGGGTTTCATCGAAGATTGGACAGAACTGCCAGAGAGCACTCCTGTGCTAGAGCCAGAGTATTGGGTCGTGCATTTTGATGGATCCAAGTTTCTCAATGGCTCGGGGGCTGGTGTACTACTGCAATCACCAACAGGAGAGAAGTTGCAATACATCCTGTAGATCCACTTCAACGCTACTGATACATTCGATCCGGATTCACGGATTTAGTATAATAGCTTTTCCCTAGAAGACCTAGGTTTAATCGAACCTCGGAAAGCACTACTAAAAGGTAATAAAAAGGACACATCTACAAGACTTTGTTTGTTCGTTTTACCTTATTTGACCGGACTAATCTAGTTTACTTTATAACGGGTTTGGACCAATGGACGGAGATAGGCCAGAGTTGAAGATCCACCTGCAGCTGCACATCAAATGGGATAAAAGATAATAATAAGCATAGTCATGTATAATGTTTGTATTGAGATAATCTTTTGTGGGCAACACATACTAATATTCTAGAGCCCCCGTGATGTAGCAGGCATAGCAATAGACTTTTAATCCAACCGAGAGTACACCAAAGCCACGGGTTACAAACGATTATTAAGTGTAAACACAGATCAAAGCTTTAAGTGGTGATGTTGTTGTTGATCCTGAATGGGGCTCTAAGCGAAGACCATACTTCCCTTTCTGTCACTGAGTTTCCTATGAGATCGCCGCTAGCCAAGTATCTCACCTCAAGCCTTTATCAATCTATGGGATCTTGGGTACCTACAAGTCCACAGATCGAGATGAGAGACAAAGAAACAAAAGATACAAATCACGAATCCAAACAAAATACAATTCTCCCATGATCTAGATGCACTGCGAGGTTTCTCCCCAACCCGCAGCCCGTGAGGACTATTCACTCATAACAAATAGATCGGAGATAGAAAACATCATGCAAATACTTAGATTGAAATCAAATATTCTTATAATGGTCACCAAATCACAAGGAGATCTAAAAGTACAAAGCAATGGCTATGGCTAGTGGAGGGATGGATGATGGAAGTGATGAACCATGGATGAACAAATATGTGGATCTCCTTTGGTGGTGTTGTGATGCAATCTAGGAATGGCGGCTCTCTGGCCGGTGGCTGGAGCCTCAAAATATATAGGCGTCTTCATGAAAGTTGTAGGGTTTGACAAGACGAAGCTGTCGCCACCTGGTACGGGCGGGCGGTACGGGCGGATAGCATCCGTACTAGTGGCTGATAAGTGTGTTGATGCCCTGGAAAGCTTCTCCTATTACTTGGCCGTGTGTACTTCCTCAAAATCCTTCACTATGACTCCTTATTTTGCCTTAAAAGCAATGATTCCCTACACAACATAAATCAAAGAAGGGATTTGCATATCTTTGCAATTATTAGTCATTAGTGGCAAAAGTTGAGAGTTTCTTTGGCAATTGCTTGACCAAAAACAACATTAAACAAAGTGGAAGATGGCAAAAATCAGAGACATCAACTTCCCCAAAGCTCAAACCTTGATCGTCCTCGAGCAAGAAGAACCAAAAGAACTATAAGGAATTCGCGTTTAAACTTGAAACAACGAGAATAAGAGTTCACTTACAGTCGGTAGTCCTATGTGCTCAACACTTCATTCATTTGTGAAGCTTATCAAAGTTAGAGAGATGACAAGAATACTATATAAGCTTCGGTAAGTCAAGATAATCAAAGTAAAGTTTAATATAAGTATAAATAACTATAAGTGTAGCAATCAATCCAATTCCTCTAATTAACTGTTAGCTTGCCAAGGAACACTAGGATTTTTAAATAGCATAATTGAGTAAGAGAGTTTCATGTCCCAAGTAGTATAACAATGAAGTGTCTTATTTACACCCACATCAATAAATCAAGTCAATCTAAAACACTTCTAATCCAATCATTATCTTTCAAGAAAAATTCGTAAAGTTGTAATGAGACCATGCCAAGGACTTATTATGTGGATCCTCATAGATATCTTTTTTCTTTCTTTCTTTTTCATCTCATTTTTCAAGGATCGCTGTTTGTTTCTTTTTGCTAGTGTTTGCACAACCTTTGAGAGTACCAATACTTTTTCCCATACATTGACACGGATACCAATCATGTCATCAACTCATAGCCGAAATCCAGGGTTATACCATAGATCGTTCAAAAGCTAGTGGAGTTGTTGGCATCCCAAAGGTGTGCATTAGAGACATAGAACAAAGTTGTCTCGCATCTTTCTCTTTTTTTGAGCTAGAACCGCGGTTTGATCCACAAGGTTAGCTTTGGCATGCTGTCACATCCCAAGATTTTCCAAATCTTGTAATGTGAAAATAAATGAATAAAATAAAACTTTGTTGGATTTTCAGAGCCAGATGAAAGTTTTTGAATTCAATTGGAACTTCAAACCTAATTTAAATAATAAAGAAACCCTAAAGGGATCAAAAAGATAAATATTTAACAAAGGAATAATAAAAGTACTTTAGTACCACTTTGAAATCTTTTTATAAAGATTTTGGGTTTTCAAATAAAAAGGAAAGACTTTTTAAATAAGGACTATTTTATGAAGCCAAATTAAACCTTGGCCAATATTTGGAAACAAAAGGTTTTGCTTTGATTAAAATAGTAAAGGATGACTTAAATAAAATAATAAGGATTTAATATCCAAGTTTTATTTATAAAGGTTTCACTATTTTCCAAAACCTCAAAAATTGTTTTATTTAAAATAGGTTTTCCAAGTAATTTATATTCCTAAATAAAACCTACTGTTTTGGTTTTGAAGATAATTAAATTCCAAAAAAAGAGTATTTAAATAAAACAAGTCCTATTTGATTTAATAACAATGGTCCAATTTATTTAATTAATAATGGACCCTAAAATAAAATTGATATTTTGGATTTGGAATATTGGATTATGTTACCAAAACAGAACCAAATTCCTAGTTGCAAAGTTTGGTGATTGTTTGAATCAATTTGAGTGTAGTTTGTTTGTTTAAAAATCAAAAACAGAAATTAGATTCAGAAAAAGAAAAGGATTCAGAATAGGAAAAAAAAATGAATCTAGGCCGACCCAACCCAGCAGCCCAACAGGCCCAGGAACCAGCCCAGCTTTTCCTCCCCGAAAGAAAACGGTTCGCACCAACTCCCTGACCCGCAGAACCAATGACTGGTGGACCTCCCCTTGCTCCTTTCCCACTGACCGACCGACCCCACTTTCCCAGCTCACCTTCCTTGCGACGACCACGCCGGCCGTTTCTGCCGTTGATGTCGCGGCTTCAATTCGCAGTAATGCCGCGCCTTAACCTCGCTGCGACCACGTCCTATTAATCGCCAGCGTCTCCTCCTCCTTTCCCCTCTGTCGCCACTCCCTCTCTGCCCCCAGGCTGCCACGAATCGAGCTGGTACTCCCTCTGTTCCGACCACCGTCTCCGACCAATTCCAGCCGTGACCTGCCACCCCGTGCCTCCTCGACCTAGCTCACACCTTCCCCACCTCTTGGCGCATCTCCCAGTACCTTCCGTTCAACCGCGGGCGCCCCAGAGCGTCGACTACGACAAGCCTCCGAGCGCCGCCGCGTCTGTCTTCAACTCCGGCAAGTACCCAGGTAGATTCCGACCGCCCCTTCCCCTCTTGTTCACGCACACACCTACACCGTGCCCTACTTCATCTGACCGTGCCCTTGTCCTTCCTTAGGGCGATCCGCAGCGTCGCCTCGACAACAACCAGAGCCGCCAGACGACCGTTGTAAACTCCGACGAGGAATTGCAGCAGACCCCGAGCGCCCCTTGCCCCGCCGACCACACGTCCAGCATCACCTCGTTCTCGCGAACACGGTAAGCACCCCCTCTGTCTTCCTCGCTTCCTAGAATCACCGTAGCGCCACCGCCTGGCCGTGCGCCGCCGCTAGCCATCGTCGGCGCCGCTCGCATATGGTCAAGCAGACCAGCACCGTTGGATCGAGATCTGGCGCTCACGATTAGATCACTTAGCACCGAAGGGGTACGCGATAAGGACCGTGCGATCTAATTAGATCCAACGCGTCACAGAGCCGATCCGGCCGAACCGGTACCAGCGAATGACGAAGCGACGCGTGGCCAGTTTTGGTTTAAACAGAAATTTGAAAACAGAATTGTTTGTGAATTTGAAAACACTATAACTTTGGATCCACACGTCCAAAAATTACAAATTTTATGTCGTTGGATTCAGAAGAGCAAGTCCTAGCCAACCATGCCCTTGGTTTAGTAAATAGTATCTGTTAATTTACTTGTTTTTGCAGATTCATTTGTGTGCTTATTTAGACTAGAAAAATTGTTTAAAAATGATTTTAGGGTTAAAACCTTTGCAAAATGGATTGTGAAGAACCTACTGACCCTAGGAACCAACCCTTGGTTTGGAAAATGGATTTGGAAAAGTTTAGAAAGGATTAATTATTTTAGTCCATTTCTAGCTAAATAAAACTATTGTTTTGTTTATGAAAATGGTTTTGAGTAAAAACTTTGGAGAAAATGTTTTAGACCAAACCTACTAACCATAAACACCAAGTTTTGATAAACAACAACTTATTTGGTGAAACCACTTAAGGTTGTGGCATTGAGAAAAATGCTTTTCACCACATAAAATGATGAAAGGTTTTGAAAATGGTTATGGATAAAACCCAATTTGCAAATGACTTTGCCATTTTGGTAAATGACCAATTTGGACCTTACAAAGTTTAGAAGCCTAGTGGAGACCATCCTTGCAATAGAACCATCATTTGCATACTTATGCATAACATAGATTCCATTGCTTTGTGTGTGTGAAATTGTTTGTTGACCTTGGATTGGAATGTTAGTTGATTTGTGTTTGCTTGATTGACTTGTAGTGAAGTTAGAGAAGTGTGAGACTAGCAAGATCAAGGAGTGAACCACCATTCCCTACCAAAAAGGCAAGTTACACTATCATACAAAAGTCCTACTATTTTCATTATACTTAGTGGATTTTGAAAACATGCATGGAAATAATTTTATACTTATGCTATGCTAAATCCTATTAGGATACCTTATACATTCCTTAGAGAAAACATTGTAGTTGTACATGCTTAGCCATGCTTTATTGGGAAAAGAGATACATGTTGAGATTTTACAAAGTTGAGAAAAGGACTTGTGTTTTATATAATAAAACAAGGACTCAATGAACCACCTGGGTGGAGGATACTTTAAGTTTTGGAGAAGGTGGCAACAAAAGGAACCATGTCTATGGTAATCTCTTTGTGTTGTGCTCCAAAAGAAAACCCACCTAGGAAACTTAGAGATTGAACATGTTTCTCCAATTGTGGCTTTCGTGTGCAACCACATGCTATTATGGCTCTGGCTTAGTCAACTACATTAGGAAGCCCCATACATTGTCTTTAGTTACTGGACATGGGGATCTGGAATGCTTCATGGGGGATGAAGACAAGCTAGCAATGGTGTATGGGAGGACCTTTTGGAAAGACTTCGTCACATTCTCAGTCTGCCAGTACTCCATCTTGGTGAGCACTAATCCTGTAGGCCACTGGTGGCAAAAGGATGGGATTGTGACATGTGGGTAAAGTGTACTCCTTCTGCAGAAGATAATAAAATCTAAGTACTTAGCCGTGTCCCCGGTTATGGACAATACTGAGCAACTAAAGTTTGAACTATGGGAGATCTCGACATTCCAACTTCTAAAATAAAAATGTGATGCCCTTGAGTGTCTACCAAGGAATTCAAAGAGATTTTATAAAACTTGATGCACTTGGGGGTTACCAAGGTGCTCAAGAGATTTTGATGAAAACATGAACACTTGGGGTTACCAAGGAACTCATGAGATTTTATAAAACTTGATGCACTTGGGGTTACCAAGGAGCTCAAGAGATTTTGACAAGGACTTGAACACTTGAGTGTCTACCAAGGAGTTCAAGGGATTCTTGGAAAAGAGATTTGACAAAGGACCAAAACCATTTTGAAAAAGATAGGATAAATTACTGCTTTATGCAAATGAGCCTAAAACTCTAATTAGCCAAATATGCATGTATTGATAGGATCCATTCATATTATACATAGAAGTGAAGCTTGCCAATACAATTCAAAATGTATTGACCCTTGTGGCTGTAACTTGTAATGTTGCAGGTTTGATTGATTTTAGTGAAGATTGTTTGATTAGGATTACAAAGTCTACAACCAACATCTGCCTGTGGCATTTTGAAGATGAAGGACCCCATGATTATAGTTATTCCGCTGCAATGTAATGTAATAGCCAAATGAGCTATGTAAAGATGTAATAAAATTATGTTATTCCTGGTTATAAAGCTATATTATGACCTTTGTTTCTTGATATTACATCTAAACTGTGGATGCTAGCTATTGATCCAGGGACTAGCATTATAAACACAGGGGACACCACCTTATGTTAATAAAGGTTGGGACACTCCCTCTACACATGCATCACAGTTACCACTAGACTTTATTTCAATCAAACAATTCCTTTCATGAGTGTTGTCGAGACTGTCAAAATATCTATAGGGTTAAGTATAATCAAGGGTATACTCTCAAGACAATCATTCATTAAACAAGTCGTAAATTTTAGAATTTTTCTTATTGTACTTGTTTGGCATTATTATTTCCAAGGCAAGACTCGGTTAACTAAAAGAACTAGAGCAAGAGCTTCAACAACTAATCATCATACCAATAAAAAGCCTTACTCTAACCATATTAAATTACTTCCCACTAGCATGGCATCTTAGCAAATCAACCAACTAAGATAAACAACCCAAACTTCAGAAGTGTGAGACATAGGACATACCTCTCATAAAGAACTTCATGATCCTCTTCCTTATAGGGTTTTGTTCCTTCAAAACTCAAACACGATTACTCTCGAAATGATATTAAAGCAAAGAGGCAAAGTATGAATCCACGTTTACAAAAAAAGGATAAACGGAAAAATCTTTTTGTATTTTTGAGGATAGGGATTAAAGAATAGAAAAGAACTTGCGACCAAGCAAGGGTTTAAGAAAAGAAAAACAAAAGAAAACAAATAAACTAAAACGAAAGCAAATTAAAAAGCAAAGAAAAAAGCAAAGTGTTGGAACAAGCCAACACGAGTGTTTCAAAGCTTTCAAGGAGCTGGAGTACAACCTTGTTATTACACAAATAAATTTGCTAGGGGAACACATCCCCAAGCTTAGGCTTTTGCAAGCCCTTTTGTTGCTCATTGTGGTGGCGGTGGATAATCCCCCATGTTCCATTGGCTGCTCTAATCATGGAACTGGGTGGCGAGGCTTGAAGTGGCATCTCAAAGGTTGATGGAGAGGTTGTTCATGTTTTGAATATTTCCTTTGAGTGCATAGATATCTTCATAGGTGGTGTAGTAGTTTGGTTGCTGCACATCTTGTTCGTGTCCTTCTTGTTCTACTTCTTCATCTTCTCCTCCTCCCACGGGTATTTCTTGTTGGGGTAGATTAGCTTTGACCTGCGCGTCACAACGAAAAAGTCCATCCTCGATAGAGAATAAACTGTTAGGCAAAGGAGTTGGGATCAAGTGATCCGCTCCAAGTATATTGAAGAAATATCTACCATGATTTTTAAAAATTGTACCACATGCTCTTAGAATAGATAGACCAAGATGGTTACTTCCAGTCAACGGTTGGATGTTACCTAGGTTGATGTGAAGTGCACGTTCAAGAATGGTCACAATTCCTCATCGACATATGGGTCCACAAGATTGAAGAGCATGATGCTTAAGATAAAACATAAGTAAAACGCCCAAATTTGTCTTTAAGTTTCAATTGATAAGTGTAGCTTGTGCGAGGATCAACATGTCCTCCTCATTAACTCTAGTAAACTCACCACGTGCCTGCAATATGTTAGCAATAACATAAAACAAATATCGAATAGCAGGATGATCAATTTGGTCCCCCTTGGGTGTATGTCCACGAATTCTTATTAAGTTAAAATATTGTAAAGGGGAAGGATCTAAAACAAAGGTAGATGTACGTACATCGGTGGTGTTGTTGGTTAACCCAAAGCATTGAGCCCATTGGCTGAGTGTCAAAGTATACTCACAGTTCGTAAGGCGGGATTTAATCTGATCAACTCCGGGCCTTTGTTCCTCGGAACAACCATAAGGGTCCACCGTGTGTGTCAAGGTGCTGAAGAACTCAAGTGTCAAGCGACGGTGTGTCGCAACATCCTGAAAGACAAAGTTATACAAACCAACATTGTTGCAAAGTAAATCAAAATCTGCACGAATGCCAAGTTGGTTCAGGATATAAGGACACGCCCACTTGGTGGACTTGATCTCTCGAATCTTGAGACGATCAAAACGGGTAAGATGGAAATCCTTGGTGAACTCGATGCCAAGCGACTTGGGGGTTAACGTATCAATGGGTGGCGCGGAGGACTCCGCAACCATCTCACGTGTATGACTCCTCGTGTTCATCTAATAAATGAAAACACGACAAAGTAAATAAATGTTGCTAATAAAATTCTTGTCCAATAGAAACATAGCACAAGTGATTCTCTACACTAACTACAAAAGAAAGTCCTCTAAAAACAATACTAAGCATACTTAGTACCAAAATTGAATCAAGAAAAAGACCTATGTCTAGATTGACAATGATGAATGATTAAGCGAAGCTTTTGTACAAATAAGTTGGGGATCAGAGGAGAATCATACCTTAGATCAAGTGAGTGTGAAGAATCAAAGAAAGATTGAGTAAATTTGAAGATTAAATGGAGGTGGTTTGAAGTTTGGAGGAAGAAGAAAGAGAAAATAGATGATTTGGAATTTTTAGGTTACCTCATCGGGGTGAATATGGCGTCCGCGTACTCGGTACGGGCGAGCGGTACGACCGGAGCCTGCCCGTACCGGGTGACCTACCTTGGGGGCGATGGCTGCTCCCAGGCGGTGCACTCGGTACGGGCGCGCGGTACGGTCGCGCGTGCCCATACCGCTGGTCGTTAACGCTGTGGTGACTTTGCGTAAAATCTGATGTTTGCTTGGGAAAATGGTACAGGTGCGCGGTACGGGCGCATTCGGCTGTACCAGTGATCGTTATCGACACTAATTCCTTCGGCAAACATCAAAATTTCTATCTCCCTTTGCCTTGACGTGGTACGGGCGCACGGTACGGGCCACTCCGGCTGTACCAGTGGTCGTTATCGACACTGTAAACTACAAAAACTCAAAGAATTTGATTAGTAGCTCCGTGCGCCTTGGCACATCTTATCAAAAGGTTAGATATCAGCAACAACACTAAGTAATGGTCCAACAATACTTCTTGGCCACTTGTTAGTAAAATAAAATATAGAGGATTACCTTATTTTTACTCCTCTTTCCATAGGTCTTCTTGAACACTCTTTATTAAAAACAAAAACAAAAACAAATCCCTTTATGTCACTGAGTTTCCTATGAGATTGCCGCTAGCCAAGTATCTCACCTCAAGCCTTTATCAATCTATGGGATCTTGGGTACTTACAATCCACAAATCGAGACGAGAGACGAAGAAACAAAATATACAAATCACGAATCCAAACAAAATACAATTCTCCCATGATCTAGATGCACATAATTGCTGCAAGGTTTCGCCCCAACCTGCAGCCCGTGAGGACTACTCACTCATAACAAATAGATCGGAGATAGAAAACATCATGCAAATACTTAGATTAAAATCAAATATTCTTACAATGGTCGCCAAATCACAAGGAGATCTAAAAGTGCAAAGAAATGGCTATGGCTAGTGGAGGGATGGATGGTGGAAGTGATGAATAATGGATGAACAATGGTGTGGATCTCCTTTGGTGGTGTTGTGATGCAATTTGAGAATGGCGGCTCTCTGGCCAGCGGCTGGAGCATCGAAATATATAGGCGTCTTCACAAAAGTTGTAGGGTTTGATGAGACGAAGCCGTCGCCACCTGGTATGGGCGGGCGGTACAGGCGAACCACGCCCTTACCAGTGGTCATTAAGCATACTGATGCCCTGGAAAGCTTCTCCAATTACTTGGTTGTGTGTACTTCCTCAAAATCCTTCATTATGACTCCTTATTTCGCCTAAAAAGCAGTGATTTCCTGCACAACATAAATCAAAGAAGGGATTTACATATGTTTGCAATTATTAGTCATTAGTTGCAAAAGTTGAGAGTTTTTTTGGCAATTGCTTGACCAAAAACAACATTTAAATGCAGGGGAAGATGGCAAAAAGCGGAGCCATCAACTACCAACAACATGGCATAGTATGAGACCCTCATTCACGGACTTCGTGTAGCCAAGGATATTGGCATCAAGCACATAGTTTGCTGTGGAGATTCCGACTTGGTTGCCCAGGAGGTGGCTGGCACCTGGAACACGTGGAACCCTATGATGACGGCATATCGAGACAAAGTAGACGAGATAGACAAGTGCTTCGACGGCTATGAAGTCAAGTATGTCAAAAGGGAGGACAACGAGGCATCAGATCTGATGTCTAAGCTTGGATCAGCTTGCCGACCAATTCTGCCAGGCGTTTTCCTGGAGCATCTGCGGACCCCATCCGTGAAAGGAGCGGACCCCTACAATCTAGATAGAGTGGATTCATTTGTTAATGCAGTAAGAGTGACCTCTCCGACTTGGATGGAACCATTCATGAACTACCTTGAAGATGAAACACTTCCCGAAGACGAAGTCAAAAGCCGATAGATAGTACGTAGATCAAAGGGTTATGTCATAATTGATGGCTAACTATACAAAAGAAGTACCACATGAGTTTTTCTATGGTGCGTCTCCCAGCAACAAGGTATGGATATCCTTAGAGAAATACATGTTTTGTGGAGTTTGCAAACAATGCCCAACAGATCTACCGGCTTGACCCCTTTCTTCATGGTTTATGGAGCAGAAGCTGTCCTACCATACAACATCCTCCATGATGCACCAAGGGTTACCGCTGTAACACCCCCGAGATCAGGGTTAAACAAATCCAGACCTTAGCCTGATATAAGCTTAACCTAGACCTCGAGGATATCCAATGAGAAATCGGTAACACAACAGTAACCCATGCGACACAAAAAAATATTACAGCAAGCTCATAACTGAGTGAAGAACCAAAATATTACAAGCAGAGGTCACTGACCACAAACATCAAACAACGGAAGGCAAATTATGCTATTAAGTATAGCAAACTTAACAAATGGCCTAAGAGGCCTGAAGCATAACGATGACGTCCCAGCCCATAGATTCCAGGCTACCGGCCGGGAACCCCAAGCTACTCGTCGGTGTCGATGTCATACGGAACTTGTCTTCATGAGAACCACTAATTCTGCTACAAAAGTATCAACAAAGCAAGGGTGAGTATAGGGTCTACTCCGCAAGACTTATGGCTGGTGGGGTTATTTTGCATAAAGCCATCTTTGTTTTGTAAAACAAGAGGGAGAAGAAGCTTGTCTAATCATAATCTTTAAAAGGGGATAAGAGAGCGACATCTCCAAAGAATTGATCATCATCATGATAACCACCAAAGTAATCCTCATCTCACAACTAGGATCACCCCCTCGTACCCATGAGGAAGCATCCTTAAGCACACGTTAAACTGCCAAGTTTTACGATTAGGTTAATGTTCTCTATGATCTTAGAATTCGGTCACCAAGCGTTCATAACCGTGAACACGGCTTTTCAAAAAGATTTAACCTTGCAGGGGTGTACAACTTTACCCACACGTACAAACCGACTCTTAATGCCAGATCATTAGCCCTCTTCCTTGGAAGGGCGACAGAGGGTGGTTGGCCACGGCCTTTACCTTGCTTTTGCCGAGACCATGAGTCACGCCCTAAGGGTGGTTCTGCTGTAACAGGTAAAATCCCGAAGTCGGTCCCTAGAGATGTGGGCGAGGTTGGTTTATCAGGGGCGCCATCTACCCCAAGCAAACCTGGACACGCTTACCTACCTGTTATGATGCACCTCCTTCACCTCCTCTTTTGAAAACATTTTCGATGCGTATGCCAAATGGAAAGCCCGAACTATGTGACTCATGGAATCTACTAGGCAAGTTAATCAGCGGAGGGGTTCCCAAGCCTCGTGTGGCTGTACACTCGTCTCGGTTCCAAAGGCAAGAACTCGGTTCCTAGTAGTGGCGAGCATGGGACTACAAAAACCACATCCCACCATGGCCTCCCATACAAGCCTTAGCATGTTTAACATTAACCACTGATCTTACCTCATCAGTATACCTTGTTCTCCTATCATACTAGATTCTTTGCATTTGGTACATCTTATGGATGAACCAGCACTGACAGCTAAGCAAGACACGGATAACAGCTCTAGCAGTGCACACAAGCCAAACCTAGGTATGCTAGGAGCAGTGGATCAGGTAATATAAGCTCAAAGGTAGTAATGCAACAGATAGGATACTCTATCTATCGATAAAACACCACAGTGGAATCGTATGCATCATGGCAAGAATTGAAATGCTTTCGAAACCATAGGATTGTATAATGGTGGGGCTATGCTTGCCTTGTTTGTTGATACCCAGAAATAGATCTTTGGAAACCTTGTACTTGACTTGATTACAGTTGGTCAAGTATTGTTCGTCGATCTTCGATGGTGTTGATCTCGGTCTTCGATCTTGATCTCGATATCATATTCTACTGGGAAGAAGCAAACACCGGAAAGAAAGGGGAACAACAATCAACACATGGCATCGATGCAATGCTCAAGCAAGGATGATGATATGACAAGTTAAATAGTATTGTAATGAAACCCTAAAGCATGCTTGTTAATTTAAGCGGGATCAGAAGGGGCCAAACCCTAATACAGGAGAGACCCCGAAATCACCTACGGGGGTTCATTTAGTTCTCTAATTAAACTTGTCATTTAAGTTGCTTAACAATGCTTGACTAAAGTTTAAAAAGATAGATATTGTTTTTCTAAACATTTTGATATATTATTTGTATTTTTCTGAATTACAGATTAAAAGATATTGATTTTACAATATTAAACCTTTTTCTGAAATTATTAAAACAATTATAAAAAGGTTTACTGCGTCACGCTGACGTCAGTGCAGGGCTGGGGGCCTTTTTCACCGGGGTAGCACCTACCCAGGTGACAGAGGGCCCTGAGCCACCTCAGCTGCCACCATAGTGGTCAATGGTCAGCGGCCCACGGGCCACGTCAGACTGACATGGGCGTGACGTCAGCACCGACATCCACCCTCAGGCGATGGTCGCCGGTGATGACAGAGGCCACGTGCGGGCCTGGGGTCTGGCTTGTTCAAACCGGGAGAACTAGGCGAGCCTAACTGTGGTGGCACCGCTCCTGTTTGGTAGCCGGAGCATCACCGGCGGCCATGTACTGCGGCGGTGCACGACGGCGCACGACGCGAGCGCGAAACAGAGCAAGAGGGAGAGGGTGGGGAGGTCCATGACAACTAGAAGCTCACCACAAAGCAAACGGAGGCGATGGAGAGGCGCGAGGAGGCCGGAAGAGCGAGGATTAGCGGCAAAGAGCTTCGTCGGGGTCAGGGAAGACTCGCTCGATGCGGGCGTCTAGGAGCGTCCCGGTCCGATTCCTTCTAGGGAGATGAAGCTGGCAACGAGGCGGAGGCTCTGACACTGTCGACAGGGCAAGGGAAGGCCAGGTACGGTGGCGACAGTGAGCTCTGGCCGGAGCTAGGGTTCGACCAGAGAGGGGAATGGAAGAGGGAGCACGAGAGAGCGAGCGAGAAGAACTGGGGAAGATGGCCATGACACTAGGGTCTTATCCCCTTCTCCTGGGGCGGTAGCACGCATCACAGCGCGGCGGCGAGGCGACGATGTCGACGTAGGACAGCGAGCAGCTTCACTGCGTCGGGCGCGAGGAAGAAGAAAAGAAAAGGACGCCGAAGGGGTACGTGGGCCGGGGGTGGGCTGCTACAGCCTGTGCTGCTGCACGGGTGGGCGACAGAGAGAGAGGGAAGAAAGAGGGCCAACTGGGCTACGACCTCTTAGGGTTAGGAAAACTGTTTTATTTCCTAAAACCTTTTTCCAAACTATTTTTGTTATTTCTATTTGTATTTGAATTTCTTTTCTGTTTTGAATCATTTCAAAAATACCAGAACATTTGTAAAACTATGGAAAATATTGTAGGGGCCCTTGAAACCATTTGGGCTCCAACATTTTGTACTTTTTCAAAATATTCAAACCCTTTTGAATTGCTTTGGGAGAGATGGAAAATAGCTAGGGTTAGGGTTTTGCTTTATTTTGTTTACATGCATTTTTAAGAAATGATGCTCATGAATGCACAAACAACCCTAATATAAGATTAGCTAAAACTGGGGTGTTACAGCTCTATCCCCCTTACGAGAATCTCGACCCAAGATTCTGCAGGTAGGAAGAAGGAAGAGAAACAGGGCCACTTCTAAGGATAAGAGGGAAACACACTAAACAACACACCGAATATCTCATGGTCAGCTCACGAAGGAGTGTTCAGAACAACTCTAAGGTGACAAACATGAAACACGTCAAGGTAAAGGAGGAAACAAGAGGAGAAGGTTTCAAGTTGTTAGATAACTGGTCTTCATAAGGATTGAGACCATGGAGTTTCAGAAGGGTTTAGGATTCTGGAAGGAAAGCTTACAACAGGAAGAACATGACCATAGACTTCGAGATACGAAACTCTACTGGGTGGCTTAAGTAGAGCTTCCAGGGATACAGAGATACATATAACCAAGCTGGTGAACTACTTTTGATACAAAAGGATCACTCTTCGTTCAACAGAAGGTCAAGACATAAAGGTATTTTATGGTGAGGACTCATAAGAGTCACAAGAAACATGTAGCAAGAGAACTATTGATTACCAAAATCATAGTCGCTCTTCGAACATGTTTAAGAAAACGAAGGAAACTCTGTATTCATCCAGGACTACCAAAATCTTTGCCAAGGATCATGGTATCACTTTACACCACTAGATGAATAGTCAAGAAGATTCCTGATGACACGAGGAAAAAGAAACTTCATTCTCAGACTTCAATTACCTTGGCACAACAAGAAGCTTGCCAACATAAAGAGTCTAGAGGATCGACCGAGAGACACTTAGCAACACTACTTTAAATGTTCTCCTTGATGTTTGAGACACGAGACATCAATTAAAGGTCGGACTTCGGTTACGAAGGAAACCATAAGCACAACTCCTATAATAAATCATAGAAGAAGCCTCATGAAGAGTGGTTGTTATCTGCTGATTCAAGAGAATATGGCAATAGGCGTTCCGACTAATTGTGCCAACCATTACATCAATCATGACGAACTTACAAAGAGACCTATGTCAAAACCTTGAGGAACACAAACCATCATATCTGCTTGAGATTCAGATTTGGTTAGGTGAGATGATACTTCAGACTCAACATGTCCGAATAGAAAGTTTGCAACGTTTACCGTGAAGGTAAAGTTACTGGATTCTCAAGACATGGACCACAATGTCAAGCTCCAATTGACTGAGCTAGATTGCTAGACCCATGTATTAATAACTTGTCGAAGGACAACTGCTCATACATCGAGTACTTGCAATGAAATACAATCGTGTCCTTAAGATACGGAGTTAACTCTACTCGAATCCACGGCGACATCTTTCTATATTTGTGCGTGAATTAGAGAAGGTTACTTCTAACATCTAGAACACATTCTTCGAGATGACCCGAAGAAGGTTCTCGAAAGTTTTCCAACTTTAATGCCAAATGTGTCATATGAATCTAGTCTAGCTTGGAGAAGATAAGGATGTCATCAATGGGCTCAACAACAAACTTATCGAGATACTCCAGGAAGATGGACTCATATATGGTTTGAACAAGGCAAAGTATTGGTGAGACCAAAGGACATGAGGATGTACTCAAGTGAAATGACACGAGTAGCAACATCATCAAGATAGTCCTTGAAACTGGGTTTGATTCAACGATAACCCAAATCAAATCAAAGGTGGGGAAAGATAACATAACCATAAAGGAAATACTATCTTTCTTCAGCAAGAGCGACACTATACATCCCGTTAAGATGAACTAGGTCAGATAGAACTTTTGTCTTACAACTCTCCAGGTTGTTGTTTAAGCTCAACCAACTAGTTCAGGGGTATCCAATACGGATCCTTGGAGAAAGGAGCAGTTCAGAGAACTTGCTTGCTCAAGAAATTGATTACACGATCATGTGGCAACATGGCGATACTTCTAGGAAGACATCCAGAATATCACAAACCACCGATATGTCACTTATTCCGAGAGGAAACTTGCTTGGTAAGGCAAGAAGACATAGTCTCAGAGTTTTGGCACAAGCCTAAATCTTTGACCGAGGAGAGTGTACTGGACTAACGGACTTGGTAGCACAATCATCCTTTGCTTAGTGATAGGGTTAACCAATCATGCTAAGAATGACAAAAATGTCCTTCGAGTTCAAAGCAATAAAAATTGCTAAGAATCTCAGATGTTCACATTATTATGCACACACATCATTCACGAGCGTGAAAGCTCAGAGGAAGGGTGGGTAATTATGTGTAAGAGCATCACTTCATTAACAAGGTCATGAAACTCAACACAACCTCTTATTGTAAAAGGGTGTGATACTCTAAGGTAGAACAAATAGAAGCTAGTCAATGCCTCTTGATCTGTGGATTACAATACTTTGACCTGGTCCTAGATATGACGAGGTACTGGAGTTTGTTTCTCCTGACATCCTGAAATAGTTTGTCATGACGGACCAGAAGAGTATCTTGCATCGGAAGACACCAATGCACATTTGCTACTTGGCTACCAACTAGTAGACAAAAGGTCAGAAACAACAACTGGAAAAGAACATGCTTAGGATAGAATCCCGATATGTGGATGCATTGTCGTCGGATTGATGACAAGTACGCCATGAGGGGGTCCTCGAGACATGCAGAAGAGAGGGGTGTGAGACGTACGGTGTTTCGGGACGGTGAGCACACAAGTTTACCCAGGTTCGAATCCGCCGGCTTTGGATGGATCCTACTCCTGCTAGCAATCCAGTAATACGACAGAGCCAGAATATGGGTTACAAGGGGTTCGCCTGTGCGAGTTGAGATTGTAGACTATTGTGTTGCCCTAAAGGCTCTCCCTAGGACGGCTTACATAGATATCCGGCCTAAGGTTTACAGGAGAGATCAATCCGGCTACGACTAAGAGTCGGTTACAGAGTACATCTTGAACTACAAGTAACACTATGGGCCTATGTCGGTAAGTCATCTAGGCCTTCCTGTAGCCGGATTGGACTCCGTCTCTTCTCCCTGACTGGGCCGCCCATGAAGCAAAGCTCTAACCCGAAGTGGGCCACCCTGGTCAGTGAGGACTGTGAGGATACCCGGAAAGTATATCCCCAACAGAAGCCCCCGGAAGTCTCCAAGATCCAAAGTCGGATTCATCATCGTCTAGCTTGATCTTCAGCTTGCAGAATCTTGAAGGGTTCCTGAAACTTCAAATCAAAAGATACGATCCGGGTCTCAAAAGTCGGACCTATCAGTATGTTAATCGGATTTCCAGCTTGATACTCAAACTAAGCCGAAATGTGGTCTCTGATGTCATCTGACACTAGTCATGGTCAAGTCACATCACTGACAGACATTTCCTGTCAGCACGACCGTTGGTGGGTCCGCTGTTCGCGGAACCGAGGCGCCGTTTTAATGCACGTGTGGAGATCGAGTTGGCGTAATCATCACGTGGGGACTTCCCAGTTCTTTCCATGACGCGTGGCGTGTGTACTGTGTCATTTGCACGAATCTTGGAGCGGTTCGGCGGTTATAAGGGGTGAGGATTCCTTTTCCTCATCTTCTTCACGTTTTCCTGCGCCGTTTCCTTCTCCTCCACTTCTCCCACGTGCACAGAGCTTCCTTGCCCCTAGAAATTTCTAGCGCCGCCCAACCAAGGTCACCGGCGCACCAGAAAAATGGCTTCCACTTCAACTTCCGGCGTAGCAGCGACGACTATGACGGTAGCGGCGGCGGAGAAGGAGAGCAATCGCGGGGTCTAGATCCCGTGCGTCATCGACAACGAGAAGCTCCGTGGCATAGAAGAAGAAGGACTCCTCTGCACCGGCGATTGGCAGAGCGGCTTTGGCGAGGCTATCCCCAAACCTTGCAACAGCGAGCGAGTTCACTTTGGCACCCACCTCGACAGAGGTTTCTCGTTTCCTCCCTCAGATTTCTTTTCTGAGGTGATAGATCATTACGGCGTTCAACGTTGCTGTTGGGGATATACTTTCCGGGTATCCTCACAGTTCCTCACTGACCAGGGTGGCGCACTTTGGGTTAGAGCATTGCTTCACGGGCGGCCCAGTCAGGGAGACAGACGGAGTCCAATCTGGCTACGGGAAGGCCCAGAAGACTTACCGACTTAGGCCCATAATGTTACTTGTAGTTCAAGATGTACTCTGTAACCGACTCTTAGTCGTAGCCGGATTGATCTCTCCTGTAAACCCTAGGCTGGATTTCTATATAAGCCGTCCTAGGGAGAGCCTTTAGGACACACCAATACTTTAGATCCTCAACTCGCACAGGCGAAACCCTTGTAACCCATATTCCGGCTCTGCCGTATTACTGGATTGCTAGCAGGAGTAGGATCCGTCCAAAGCCGGCGGATTCGAACCTGGGTAAACTTGTGTGCTCACCTTCCCGGAATACCATACGTCTCACAGCCCTCTCTTCCGCACGCCTCGAGGACTCCCTCATGGCATAATTGTCATCAATCCGACGACAGTTGGCGCCCACCGTGGGGCAAGTGAGCTTCGGATCTGCGTTCCGAGCGGAATCTGCAAGAATCGGAATCGGCAAGACTATCACCATCGGTCGCATCCTCTACGCCAGCAACGTCCCTCTCATCCTTCTCGATGAGACTTGGATTCCGGCTAGGGAGGCTGTGACTGCCTAAACAATCATGTCTTTTGGCGAGATCGATGTTTACATCGGTTTTGCTGAACCTGCCCCACCCACCCCAGCGGTGATGATAGAGGCAGAAGAATCTTCTGGGTCCCCTTTGTCCGCTGAGGCGGCAGAGTTCCGAATCTCAGAAAACCCTAATCCCACCCAACCCACACCAATTGCGGAGATAGTGGAGAAATCCGAGCCTGAGGAAGACCTAGCGATTAAAGCCGAATCTGGAGTGGATCTCCTCGGAGAGACCGTATCCTAGATCGACCCACCCGCGGAAGTCGAAATCTAGGAGGAGCATATCAATGACACTGATTCCGGCTCTGATGATGCCGGGACAGACAGACCTTTCCTAAGGTACACACTACGACGTATGATAATGCAAGATGCAAGCGCAAACGCAATTCTCGAGACCATCAAAAGTTTCGACATGGCTGATCGCGAAAGCCACAGGTACCTCAGGAAGCATGCATCGCACTTCGTCGGGTACGTAGGATCCGGATCCGGCTCTGCCGATGCTGGAGAAAACACCGACTCGGTGCTGGAGGCAATTGGAACAAATGCCGACGTACGGACATCCTTGGATGAATCAATGACGTCAGCAGACTTTCGAAACTTCTCCGTGGAATATGAAGAGGAGTACAACTCCAAGGCTGTAGAAGAAGGAGATGCCATGGATGAAGGATCCGGGGAACACTCTCCTAAAGCGCAGGATGACATGGACGTCGGAGATAATCCCGAGGTCCAGATGTCCGAAAGTACCGATCAGAGCTTGACTCCGGGAAACGGACCCAAAGCCGTCTTTGCTACCGGCACTGCCAAGAAGGCAAAAAAGAAGAACAAGAAAAATAAGACCCCGACAAAAGGCCCTCTGGCAGAGGAGGTGATTGCCGAGGAATACGAGGAAGACTCGGATGGAGCACTTATCCCAGAAGAACCAAAAAAAGAAGAATCGGTGGATGGACACG
This sequence comes from Avena sativa, assembly GCA_916181665.1. Classification (NCBI taxonomy): domain Eukaryota; kingdom Viridiplantae; phylum Streptophyta; class Magnoliopsida; order Poales; family Poaceae; genus Avena; species Avena sativa. Next base: position 616,944,912 of record OV702288.1, on the reverse strand, counting down.
TGATCACTGAAGGTGCGCGTAAACTCATCGATGCTGCACTAACCACACCTATCCCTACAGCTGCAGAACTTACTGCTGAAGAGCTGGACGAAAGGGCCCAAGCCCTAGAAGCGCGTCGTGAACAACTCCTGGATGAAGCCAAAAACATCGAGGAGGAGAAGAAACGCATGGCAACTAAGGATTACATGTCTCGGTTGCATCAGAAGACACGGAAGCGTCACACCAATGACGACCAATTCCCACATATCCGTGCCATCCTTTTTGGAGATGAGATGGGGAAGCCACGGAAAGACAACAAAGGAGATTGGGTATATCCAACCCCAGTACAGAATACCGTGGCGGCCCGAGAAATTCTATCGGCTAATCCAGGACCAGAGGAGATCCGTTTGGGTATCAAACTACTCAACAAGGGACTGGAGCAGCAAAAGCTCGCCCTGTCCGGAAGTCAAAAACTGGTCTTGGATTCTGACCAATGTCGAACAAATCCGGCATGGGCTGACGTGAGACCCCACCGCGTTCCGGAGCAGCATTATCGCCCCGAACAACGGGAGGACAATTATTCGAGAACTGGATCGTCAGGACAGCATCGCAGGACTACACGCGACTGGAGCAACGTCGCACCAGCGACCGAGAAAGAGGCCATCACTACTCTGAATCCGAGGAATCCTCCCCGACGAGAATCTAACGATCGAAAGGGAGAAGATAAAGAGAAACGTCGGGAGGAGGATCATCAAAAAATGCCACCTCCTAGACATGCAAGCCGTCCGGCTGAGCCCCACCATGGTGGGAACGACGGACGAAGAAACGATGGAAACCATGCCGGGACAAGCCGGCAGGGGGCTCGTCATAGTCAAGACCCTCACCAGAATCGAAATAACGACGTTCCGGACGGAGGCCGGTGATCAGCCAGAAACTATCCAGCTGCCCCACCCTCTCCACCACACAGTCATCACAACAGCTCCCAAGGAGGGCAAGGAGGACGACGTGGCGGAGGAGGTGGTGGCAGAAGCCGAAGTCCGGCTCCAAGGCACCACAGCCACAGCCGACATTCGGGACGATCTCTATCCCCAAATGATGCAAGGCACAGGATCAACTCCAACATAGAGGCTTGGCGCTATGAAAACGATGATATCTACGTGGGCCCAAAGTGCTTCGGACTACGCATCAGAGCTACAAAATTCCCGGAAGGATTTGCTATCTCAAGACATATCCAAGCCTACGATGGCATTGCTCGGCCAGATACCTGGCTACAGGATTTCTTCCAAGCTTGCTGCATCGCCAAAGGCGGAAATAGCCTGGTCGCAACCCGATATCTCCCACTCATGTTGCAGAAGACGGCACGATCATGGCTCAATGAACTTCCGGAGAACACCATCCATAACTGGTATGACATGCAAAGTGCGTTCTTTCGGAGTTTCGAAGGCACATATCGGAGGCCCTGTACGGTCGGAGACCTACAGCGTTGCACCCAGAAAGCTGGAGAAACTTTTCGGGACTACCTCGGACAATGGATTGACACCAAGAACTCTTGTGAAGGATTGAATGATCAAACTGCGATTGAAGCTTTCATTGCAGGTCTCCCAATTGGTCTACTGCATCATCGCTTGAAGTGTGACAAGGTCACTGATTTGGGAGAGATGATAGAAACAGCGAGCAAGTATGCAGATGCTGACGACGATGCAGAGGGATTGCTCAATGCCCTAGTTGTGCCTCAGTCGGCAAAACAACCAAAGCAACAAGCTCAGAAGCGCAAAAATACCTCGGAGGAAAAACGCAACGCGGAAACGGCAGTGAGGACGAGGAGGACGGGGTGGAGGCCGCGGGCGTGGCCGTGGGACTTCAAGAGTCCAGGGTAGAGGAGACCAGCAACCATGCAAAACCTACTCTTGGGCCGACATTGCCAATAACCCATGTGTGCATCACCTAGACGCCAATGGGGGCTCATCTCACACCAACGCCGAATGTCGTTTCTATGACGACATCAGAAGAGATGACACCGCGGGCTACAAAGCTAAGCAGAAGAAGGGAAAAAAGAATCCCGAAAAAGACAAAGAGACCAAGGAAGATTCCGACATGGAGGAAGCTGATGCTTCAAATCCCAAGCCGGAAGGGAAGAAAACTTTTCCCACCAAGAAGGACACTTATGTCACTTTCCTCGGATCTCAACCAGCAAAGGTCAAGAAAGCAGTTCTACATGAGCTTAATGCAACAGTTCCGGCTGTCCCCCAGTATCTGGACTGGTCGGAAGTGGCAATCACATTTGACCGTGATGATCATCCGCCTAAGTTACACAGGCGAGGAAAATACGCTTTAATCGTCAATCCACTGATTGACGGTTATGGTTTCTCCAAGACTCTCATGGACGGTGGTAGCAACATCAATATTCTCTACGTCGAAACACTGCGCCGGATGAAGATCTCGGAAACACAACTGAACCATAGCTTTGTGATCTTTCACGGAGTTGTCCCAGGAAGACAAGCTAATTCCCCGGGAGAGATCACTTTGGATGTTACCTTTGGAACTCCAAAGAACTATCGGACGGAGGCACTTTCCTTCGAAGTGGTACCGTTCAAGAGCACGTACCATGCTACATTTGGACGTCTAGCTCACTGGGCCTTTATGGCTCGTCCATGTTACATTTACAATATGATGAAAATTCCAGGTCCCAACGGCATGATCACCATCAGGGGAGACCCGAAGAAAGCACGAGAGTGCGAGGATGGAAATGCTGCCTTTGCTGAAGCCGTGCTGCACGCCTAGGAGTACCAGGAGATCAAGAAGAGCATAGATCCGTCCGAGATGCCCGCAACGAAGAAGGAGGTGACAAAGCCAAATCCGGAGTTCAAGGCATCAGAAGAGACGAAGAAGACGCCGTTGAAGGATGATGACCCCTCCAAGGTGACCCAGATAGGCGTAGGCCTAGGTAGCGCATAGGAAAGCACGCTCGTCAAGTTCCTCCAAGCAAATCAATATATCTTCGCATGGCAACCATCTGACATGACCGGAGTACCTAGGGAACTTGCCGAGCACTCTCTAAATGTAAACCCGAACGCTAAACTCGTCAAACAGTCCCTACGACGATTTGGTGATGAAAAGCATAAGGAAATAGCTAAGGAACTAGCACGGCTCGAGTTAGCCAGATTCATAGAAGAGGTCATCCACACTGAGTGGTTGGCCAATCCTATAATGGTCCCTAAAAAGGACACCACTGATTTAAGGATGTGTGTTGATTATACTGCCTTAAACAACGCTTATCCAAAAGATCCGTTCGCTCTGCCTAGAATTGATCAAGTTATCGATTCTATAGCAGGCTCGGAACTCCTCTGTTTTCCCGACGCATATTCCGGTTATCACCAAATCCGGATGAAGGAATCTGACAAAGTTAAAACTTCATTCATAACCCCCTTCGGAACCTTCTGTTTTGTTACGATGCCCTTTCGGCTGAAGAACGCAGGAGCTACGTACCAGCACATGATGCAGCGTTGCCTCCATGACCAACTCGGACGTAATGTACATGCATACGTGGATGATATTGCAGTAATGTCCAAAAAGAAGGAAACGCTGATTTCCGACTTGGAGGAAACATTTGCCAACCTACGAAAATACAACATCATGCTTAACCCGAAGAAGTGCTTCTTTGGAATACCAGCCGGAAAATTGTTAGGTGTCATCGTGTCTCAGAGAGGCATAGAGGTTTACCGAGACAAAATCATGGCTATACTCAATATTTCCAGGCCAACTCGCCTGAAGGACGTACAAAGACTAACTAGTTGCATTGCTGCAGTCAGTCAGTTTGTAAGCCGGCTTGGTGAAAGAGCCGCACCATTATACAAACTCCTGAAAAAGACCAAATATTTTGTTTGGAGTGATGAAGCTGAAGCTGCACTACAAGACCTGAAGAAAGTACTCTCATATGCTCCTATCCTTGCAGCGCCGGAACCTCAAGAACCGATGTTGCTTTATCTTGCTGCGACAAATAAGGTCGTTAGTATCGTCATGGTGGTGGAGATACTGGAGGAAAATCAGGAGCACCTGGTGCAGCGTCCGACTTACTTTGTTAGTGAAGTCCTAACTGAGTCAAAACAGCGGTATCCGCATTATCAAAAGTTGGCTTATGGTGTTTTTCTAGCATCTCGTAAGTTGCGACATTACTTTCAGGAGCATCCAATTACCGTGGTGAGCACAACTCCCATGAGAGATATAATCAACAATAGTGACGCCACAGGACGCGTCGCCAAATGGGGCATAGAGCTTTCAGCTTTTGACATTGAGTATAAACCTCAGACATCAATGAAATCCCAGATCCTTGCTAACGTTGTCGCTGATTGGACAGAGACGAAGGAGAACATGATCCTCCCTGAGTCGGAATATTGGACCCTCTTATTCGATGGGTCTAAGGCTCGCGGGGGCTCGGGGGATAGCGTGGTGCTCAAGTCACCCCAAGGAGATAAACTTTTATACGTGTTGCAGATCCACTTCACAGTGACAAACAATATTGCCGAGTATGAAGCACTGCTGCATGGAATCTGGATTGCTAAGGATATTGGCATCCAACGTTTGATGTGTTACGGAGATTCGAATCTTGTTGCTCAACAAGTGTCAGATATTTGTAATGCAAATAAGCACATGGCAGCATATAAAGCTGTCGTGGATGATCTATCTAAATCGTTCGAAGGATTTGAAGTTCAACATATTCCTCGAGCAGAAAATGAGGAAGCAGACGCACTATCTCGGATAGGTTCTGCGCGGAAAGAGGTCCCGGATGGCGCTTTTTAGAGCACCTCAAGGTTCCCTCAATAAAGGGAGTAGATGAGGAATATCCGACCAAATCCGACTCACCTTTGATAGCAGTTCTGGCTGTGATTCCCAGCTGGACTCAACCCTACCTCGATTATTTGGTAGATGGCAAATTACCCGAAGACGAGGTGCTGAGCCGGTAGATTATCCGACGAGCAAAAGCCTATACTATTGTTAAAGGTGATCTCTATAAGCGGAGTGTTTCTGGGGGTTTTTTAGCGCTGTTTATCTCCGGAAGAAGGAGTGGAAATCTTAAGGGAAATCCACGAAGGCGAGTGTGGTCACCACGCTGCAGCCAAATCTTTAGTGGCAAAAGCTTTTAGACACGAATTTTTCTGGCTTACAGCTTAGGAAGATGCCGAACGATTAGTCAAGACGTGCAAAGGCTAGCAAAAGTATGCCAAACAAGCTCATGTTCCGGCTGATCAGTTGCGAACAATACCTATAACATGGCCCTTTGCGGTCTGGGGGCTTGATATGGTAGGACCTTTTAAACGAGCTCCAAGTGGATTTACTCATCTCTTAGTGATGGTGGATAAATTCACCAAATGGATTGAGGCTAAACCTGCCACTAGTTGTGATGGACCAACAACCAAAAGATTTGTCGAGGATGTTATAATCCGGTATGGTTATCCACATAGTATTATCACGGACAACGAGAGTAACTTCTCTATGGGAGAATTAGCCGAGTTCTGCAATGAGCAAAATATCCAGCTTGACATTGCGTCAGTCGCACATCCACAAGCTAACGGACAAGTCGAAAGAGCAAATGGTTTAATCCTACAAGGCCTAAAACCGAGACTCGAAGCACCACTACGACGTGCTGCGGGGGCTTGGGCAGAGGAATTGCTGAAATGAGATCTACAGCCTATCAGCAGAAGTTACGCAAGTATCATAGCCAGAGAGTCCGAACTAGATCTTTCAATAAAGGTGATTTGGTTCTCCGGCTTGTGCAACAAAGAAAGCAAAAACTTTCCCCAGTATGGGAAGGGCCCTTTTTAGTTAGTCGAGTATTTCACAATGGATTGTACTACTTAACTGACATGAGGCCAGTCAAAGAAAGACCTGCTACTAAGAAGAGAAAGAGAGATGGAGGCAGTGCAAATCCGGATGAGTTAGACAGACCATGGAATATTGCTCAGCTACATCCCTTTTATTCTTAGTTTATCCTTCTTTGTAATCATATATATGTACATGTTCTGTGAGAAATAAAAGTTTTGGTTGCCTCAAATTTTTCTGAGAAGTTTTTACCATCTTATTTCCGAATGATCATGTCATAGTCAAAAATCCCAGAATGCTTGAAAGTACTTTATGCTCATGTTCGTTCTGGTTTAGATTTCCGATTCTAAAAATGCTACCCTCGGGTATAACTCTAAAGTTTCTAGTCTTTACTTTGGTTATTTGTCTGATTGCTAGATGCGGGCATTTTCCGAGTAGTGAATTGTTGGTACTAGAAGCCGGCTTTGTTTCCGAGTTTAAACTGGTTTAGCAATTGAGCTCCATTGCTCGGCAAAGTTTCCGGCAGAAGGTTTAGCCGGCTCACGAAAGGGACGAGGCGGAAAGCCAGATAAACGATAAGTAGGGACGAAAAAATACAAGTGCTTATGTAAACATTTCAGACACACGAAAAATTAAAGCCAAAAGTGCTGAATAGATCAAAAGCTTAACACTAGCAAAATCATAGTACTTTACATTTACAGATGCATCATGTTTTTTCAGAATAACACAAATATTTCTGGCAATTTATGATGCAGGAGGAGATGAAGGAGCTGCCGGCTCGCTGGAAATGCCGCATTGATATCATTCCGAGATGTCTGCATTCGAGGTGGTGCGTTCATCGTCGGAAACTTCTGCTGGTTCTTCCGGAGGAGGAGGCGGAGTATCTACGCGGGTGAAGAAGGGGATCTCGTAGCTGGTCAGGTCAGCCACGTGACACCCATATCCGGCGCAGGAGTGCATGATGGCTTGAAGGTCCTGCTCCTGGCCGTCTTCATCTACTTTGCAGTACCCTCTGGTCACTTGCCATATTTCCATGTTTCCATGGTGAGAGCGTTCTGCGCAGCAGTCCGCGCATAGGACATGTTCCAATCCTGAACAAGTTGCGGCATCTTCTTTGCCTTATCCCGCACCTGAAAATCCGACATGCTAGGCATGTCCGGAATCTTGAGAGCTTCGCCGATGTCCTCAAGGGATTGGCAGAAGTCATGAAGCAGGTCACCGACTTGGGTAAGCCGGTGGGTGCGAGGCTCGATGGAGGAAGAGTCCGTCAAGTTCAGAGGACCTATACACAAAACAAGTTAAGAAAAATTCGACATTGATAGAAGTCGAAGAAAAATACAAGTCAGACAGATGGAACGTACCGAAAATGACATCGTCAATTTTTGTCTTCTCTTCCCGGAGACTCTGGAGTTCAGCCCAGAGCGCCTGGGACATGTCCCTCTCTCTGCTAAGTTCATTCTTGAGGTCCGAGATTGTTTTATCTTGAGGAGTGATCTTGCGATCACGCTCTTCAGTAGCCATGGAGGAGGACTCAAGGACTTGAACAATGCTCTTTTCATGAGTTGCCTTGAGCTGGTCCAGCTCTTGGCGAAGCTCCTTGTTCTCCACCACCAAGGTCTTGAGGTTCTCGGCCTCTTCAATCATGGCGCAGGATTGTTTCACCAGCACTGTAAGTCAAAAAGAACAACAGTTTAGAAAAAGATTCAACATTGAAAATACAAAGACAAGGTTTGAGTCTTGGAATGTTTACCTTCGGCGTCATCCTTGGCAACTTTAAGTTCAGCATTTTTAAGTCGGAGAGCCTTGATCCCTCTCCGCTTATCACAGACATTCTTTAATAAATCCTGATTATAGGAACATACTTTCTGTAAGTCAGAATACCCAAAGTCAGAAAGCTACTTAAGACTCGGGCTAATATTTTTGCTAAATATCAGCACGAGCCTTGGGGGCTACACTAGTTCATTCTTTGGCATCCTAATGAAGCATAAACCCGGATTCTTTATCTTACTTCATGCTTGGGGGCTAGAGGATATGACATGAAATAAAGGAAAAACAGGAGTTGGAATTCTGACTTACATATTGTTCACGAGTGAGTTTATCCAAACTCGCGTTCACATCAACGGCCACCTTCTCGGCGAGAGTCAGAGGAATCACTGGGGCTATTGGAAGCTCACCAGTCCTAATCCTCTCGTCGTGAAGGCGCACCTGGGCGAGAAGGTCGGAGAACTTGACGTCCTCCGCTTCTTGCGCTTCTTCTTCGGCAGATAAAGTTCTTTTATCTAGGCATTGCCTGGCGAGCCGCTGGATTTCTTCAGCAGATTTCCGTGACAGGCCAAACTTGGCAAGTACCGGATTGCTAATAAGGTTTTCGGCGAAGGTTTCTGCCGAGGGATCATTACCCAAAGAGGGTTCACCCTTATCTAAATCTGACTCACCCATGGTGACGTCAGTTTGCGACTCAAGGTTCGCAGGCTCCGTTGAAGGAGTCGGATCTTCTGCGGCATCCGGGGAGATCACCGGCGTTGCAGAAGGTTGAGGGGCAGGAGTCGGAGGAGCCACGGCAGGAGAAGCTATGGTAAGCTTCATCTGCCGCAGCAGCTTCGAAGGAATCCCTTTCCCTTTGCTCTTGATGAGCGGTTTTGCTCTGAGAATGTAATAAAGTTGGAAACATTACATCTCGGAAAGAAATTCGAGTCAAATACAAAGGCGGAAAGTTGTGATTGAAAGTTACCTCTTCACAACAGGCACCTCCTTTGTGCCAATAGCCACTGTCGGAGCTTTGCGCTTCTTGAGCGCAGGGTCCGGCAATGGGACCACCTCTGTCTCCTGCGAGAACTCCGGAGGATATCTTTCAAGTGGAGCAAGTTCTGACTCGGGGAGGTCAGCAAGCTGAAAAGAAGAAAACATATCAGTATTGCAATGTAACTTGAAGATTGAAACACATAAAAAGATGTACTGATAGAAGCTTACCGGCACTAAGGGGTTATCCGCCGTGTGCATATCTAGAGAAACCTCCGGGATTCTCCTCTCGATCCGCTCCCTAATCAGCCACTTGACTTGGCTTATGTAGCCCTGTGTGGTGTAGGCTTTGGGGCTGATGTGGAGGGAGTCTTTCTTGGATGACGTGATGGAGTGCATCAGTTGATCCCCATGGTACTGAAGGGGCTGAATCCGACATGAGACCCAACACTAGACCAAGTCGGATCCCTTCAGACCCTTGTGTTTGATCAAGTATTCGATCCGCCTCTTAGCGAGGATCAGATCGTTGGTGAGAGCCGGAGCAGCCTCGTCCTAGGATGGTTGGGCCATGGCAGCTCTGTCGATGAAAGCCGGCAAAGCAGTGGCTTTGCCGGGAGCCAGAATATCCCTATGATAGAAAAACGTGGCTGGCCATTGTTTGACCGAGTCACTAGCTAAAATTTGGGGATACGCACGCTCGCGTCTAAGCGAAAAACTAATAGTACCGGTGATGTAAGGAACACCGGCAGTAATGGAGTTTCTCCGGACATGAAAATAGTACCGGAATAGAGTCAAACTCGGCCTAATGCCGAGAAAGCCCTCACACAACAAAGTGTACGTGCTCATCTCTAAAAGAGAGTTGGGAGGAAGGTGATGGAGTTGAACTCCGTAATGATCAATCACCTCGGAGAAGAACTCCGAGGGAGGAAACGACAAACCTCTGTCGAGGTGGGTGCCGAAGTGGACCCGCTCGCTGTCGCGCGGGTTGGGGACGGTTTCCCCGAAGCCGCTCCGCCAGTCGTCAGCGCGGAGAAGCCCTTCTTTCTCCATGTTCTTGAGACCCTCGTCGTTGAGCGCGCAGGGAATCCAGAGCCCACGAAAGCTCTCTTTCTCCGCCATCGCTTCTGTCGCCGCCGCCGCCACCGCTGCCGCTAAGCCGGAAGAGGAAGATGAAGCCATTTCTCCGGTGAGCAGCTGACCCAAAAGGGGCGATGCTGGGAGTTTTTTGGGGGAGGAACAGGGGAGCTCCGTGCACGCAGAGAGATTGGAAGGAGAGGAAAAGGCAAAGGACTAGTGAAAGGAGAAGGAGAAAATCCTAACCCCTTATATTCACCTAACTGCGCCAAGATTCGTGCAAATGCTATAGTATAACTGCCACACATCGTGGAAGGAATTGGGAAGGTCCCACGCGATGATTACGTCGCCTCGATCTCCGTGCATGCATTGAAACGACGCCTCGGTTCCGCAAACCGCGGACCCACCAACGGTCATGCTGACGAAATGTCTGTCAGATGATGTGACTTGACCATGACTTGTGTCAGGTGGCGTTAGAGACCAAATTCCGGCTTAGTTTGAAATTAAGCTGGAAAATCCGAGTAACCTGTTGATAGGTCCGACTTATTTTTTAAGACCCGGATCGTATTTTTTGTTGTGAAGTTTCAGGAACCCTTCAAGATTCTGTAGGCCGAAGATTAAGCTAGACGATGATAAATCCTACTTTGGATCTTGGAGGCCTCCGGGGGCTGCTGTTGGGGATATACTTTCCAGGTATCCTCACAGTTCCTCACTGACCAGGGTGACCCACTTCGGGTTAGAGCATTGCTTCACGGGCAGCCCAGTTAGGGAGACAGACGGAGTCCAATCCGGCTACGGGAAGGCCCAGAAGACTTACCGACTTAGGCCCATAATGTTACTTGTAGTTCAAGATGTACTCTGTAACCGACTCTTAGTCGTAGCCGGATAGATCTCTCCTGTAAACCCTAGGCCGGATATCTATATAAGCCATCCTAGGGAGAGCCTTTAGGACACACCAATACTTTAGACCCTCAACTCGCACAGGCGAAACCCTTGTAACCCATATTCCGGCTCTGCCATATTACTGGATTGCTAGCAGGAGTAGGATCCGTCCAAAGCCGGCGGATTCGAACCTGGGTAAACTTGTGTGCTCACCGTCCCGGAACACCGTACGTCTCACACCCCTATCTTCCGCATGCCTCGAGGACCCCCTCATGGCATACTTGTCATCAATCCGACAACACATCTCCCCCCGAATTCCTTCTTAGAGATGAGCGCCTATGCGGCTTTGTGTGAGGGGTATATCGGCATTACGCCGAGTCTCACTCTCTTCCGGTTCTATTTCCATGTCCGGAGAAACTCCATCACTGCCGGTAATCCTTACATTACCGGTACAATTAGTCTTTCAGTTAGGCGTGAGCGTGTTTATCCTCGGATTTTAGCTAGTGAGTCGGTCAAACAGTGGCCGGCTACCTTTTTCTATCATAGGGATATTCCCGCTCCCGGCAAAGCTGCTTTCGTCGATGGAGCCGCCATGGCTCAAGCATCTTGGGACGAGGCTGCTCCGGCTCTCAGTGACGATCTGCTTCTCGCCAAGAGGCAGATTGAATATATGATGAAGCACAAGGGCCTGAGAGGGTCCGACTTGGTCCAGTCCTGGGTGGCACGTCGGATCCAGCCTCTCCAGCACCACCGCGACCGACTGATGCATTCCATCACGGCGTCGAAAAATGACTTCGTCTGCATCAGCTCCAAGGCTTTAAAGCCACAAGATTATATAATCCAGATCAAATGGCTGATAAAGGAGCGGATCGAGAGAAAGATTCCGGATTTGTCCCTGGACATGCATACAGCGGAAGACCCTGTAGTCCTGGTAAGCTTTAGCAGTAAACCCTTTTCATGTGTTTCACCTTTAAGTTATTTTTGCAACACTAAGATATTATCTTCTTTTCAGCTTGCCGACCTCCCTAAGTTGGAGTTAGCTCCTATAGAGGGATATCCTCCCGAGTTTTCTCAGGAGGAGGAATTGGTCCCACTACCGGACGTTGTGCCTAGGAAGCGCAAAGCTCCGACAGTGGCCATCGGCACAAAGGAAATGCCAGTTGTGAAGAGGTAACTTTCCACACAACTTCCGCCTTTGTACTTTACTTATGATTTCTTCCGAGATATAATGTTGTTCATTCTATTACCTTCTCAGAGCTAAGAAGCTCATCAAGGGCAAAGGAAAGGGAACTATCTCGAAGCCCCTGCGTCAGATGAAGTTAAACTTGGCTTCTCCTATCGTGGCTTCTCCGACTCCTGCCCCTCAACCTTCTACAGCGCCAGAGATTACTCCATCTCTGATTGTTGCAGAAGATCCGGCTCCTTCAACAGGGCCAGCGATCCTTGAATCGCAGACTGACGTCACCATGGGTGACTCAGGTTTTGATAAGGGTGAACCCTCTTCGGGTAATGATCCCTCGGCAGAAACCTTCACCAAAAATCTCCTGAACAATCTGGGACTTGCCAAATTTGGCTTATCTCGGAAATCTGCGAAGGAAATCCAGCGGCTGGCCCGGCAATGCCTAGAAAGCCGAAATCTTTCTACCGAAGAAGAAGCACAAGAAGCAGAAGGTATCAAGTACTCCCAACTTCCCGAACAAGTCCGCCTTCACGATGAGGGGTTGAGAGCTGGTGTGCTTCCACCACCTCCAGTTATTCCACTCACCTTTGCCGAGAAGGTTACTACTGAGGTGAACATGTGCCTGAGCAAGCTCACACATGAACATCATGTAAGTCAGAATTCCAACTCACGTTTTCCTTTATTGTTCTTTATATCATATCCTCTAGCCCCCAAGCATGAAGTTGGATAAACAATCCGGGTTTATGCTTCCTTAGGATGCCAAAGAATGAACTAGTGTAACCCCCAAGGCTCGTGCTGATATTAGCTACAATATTAGCCCGAGTCTTTAGTAGACTTCTGACTCTGGGTATTCTGACTTACAGAAAGTTAATTCATACAACCAAGAATTGTTGAAGAATATCTGCAACAAGCGAAGAGAGATCAAAGCTCTCCGACTTGAAAATGTTGAGATAAAAGTTTCCAAGGATGAGGCCGAAGGTAAACTTTCTAAGACTCAAACCTTGTCTTGTGTTTTCATAGTCTAATATTTTTGTTGAACTGTTGTTCTTTTGACTTACAACACTGATAAAGCAGTCCTGTGCTATGATCGAAGAGGCCGAGAATCTGAAGACCTTGGTGGTGGAAAACAAGGATCTCCACAGAGAGCTAGACCTGGTTAAGGTGGATCATGAGAAGAGCATTGCTCAAGTTCTCTAATCCTCCTCCATGGCCACCGTGGATCGTGATCGCAAGATTGCAATCCACGAGCAGAAAATCTCGGATCTCAACGATGAGTTATTCAGAGAGAAGGATCTTTCCGAGGCGCTCCGGGCTGAACTCCGAAATCTTCGTGAGGAGAAAACCAAAGTTGATGATGTCATCTTTGGTATGTTTCCATCTTTCTGACTTGTCTACATTCTTCAACTCTTTTCGATGTCAGATTTTTTAACCGTTTTGCATTATATGCATAGGTCCTTTGAACTTGACGGAGTCTACCTCTGCCGAGCCTCGCACCCACCGGCTTACCCAAGTCGGTGATTTGCTTCATGACTTCCGCCAATCCATTGAGGATATTGGCGAAGCTCTCAAGGTTCCGGACATGCATAGCATGTCCAACTTTCAGGTGCGAGACAAGGCAAAGGATATGCCGTAGCTTGTCCAGGACTGGAACATGTCCTACACGTGATCCGCAACGCATAACGCTCTCACAATGGTCATGAGCCACCATGGAAGCATGGAAATCTGGCAAGTGACTAGAGGGTACTCTACTGTGGATGAAGACGGCCAACAGCAAGATATTATAGCCATCATGGACTCCTGCGGCGGATATGGGTGCCACGTAGCTGACTTGACCAGCTACGACACTCCCTTCTTCAACCACGTGGACACGCCGCCTCTGCCTCCCAAAGAATTAGCCAAAGTTTTCGATGATGAACAAACCATATCGGATTTGGATATCTCGGATCGTTATCAAGGTGCGGCTGATGTGTCCAGCAAGCCGGCAGCTCCTACCTCTCCTCCTGCATCATAAGTCATCAGAAAGAAACATATGTGTTATTTTGAAAACATTATGGATCTGTAAATATGTAGTATGATACTTTTGCTAGTGCTAAGTTTTAATTTATCTATTCAGCACTTTTGACTTTGATTTTTGTGTGCCTGAAATGTTTACACAAGCACTTGTACATTTTTGCCTAC